>OW443302.2:10007500-20007500 GCA_937001585.2 Brachylomia viminalis | reverse complement strand
CAGGGCCAATCCAAAGGCCCTTTTCAGGGCCACGCCGGTGACGCTTTGGCGTCGGAGGCTGACCGCGCACCGTGTGCGGCCAGAGCAGACGAGTTGTCGGACTCCGACGACTCCAATATAGACACGTCGGCTGCTGAGAGCGACCGCCTCGAGCGAAAGAGGGCCTACCAGCGGCACGGGTCCGAGGGCTCCTCGTCGGCTAGAGGTGGGGTGCGGAAGAAGTCGAAGTCCAAAAGAGCTTCGACTTCTTTGATTGCGGCAGATACCCAAGTTGTGGGCTTGGTGGACGCCGAGCGCCAGCTAAACCTGGCAAAAAGGGCGTAACTCCAGCAGGACCTGGAGGAGAGGGCCGCTGCCAAAGAGCGCCAAGCGCAGGCCGCCCGGTCGAGGGCCGGCTATGAGGCATCCAGTGTCCTGTATGCTGACCACTCCCTGGCGGAACTGGAGCGCATGGCACGGGAGGACAGAGAGGAGGTCCTGGAGGTCACCTCAAAGTCCTCCAATTTGAAGGGGACCTTCCAGAAGGCCCTCAAATGCCGGGCCGCCAGTCTGCACGGCATTGACCAGGAGCTGGTGAAGCGGACGGCCACGGACGAGACGCGGCAGCTGCAGACGAAGGTGGATCGCCTGCAGGCGGAGGTCAGCCGACTACAACAGAAGCTGGCTGAGGTCACGGCTCGGCCTGCTCAACCTGCCCCAGGACCGGTAGTAGGAGGCTACACCTCCTCCCCTTACAACCTTGAGGATATAATCCGAAAGGTTATCATGGAGGAGAGGGCCTTCACCAGAGCCTGCTTCGCAGGTATCGAGGACCAGCTCTTGCCGGAAACGCGGCTCCGCCCACCGCTAGCGGCGGATACGCCACCATCCAGGGAGCCGGAACCTGCGCCTTTAGCAGGCCCGGCATCGGGTGCGGAGCCCCAGGCCCCGAAGCCCTCCAAGGGCAAAGGCAAGGGCAAAAGGACCAAGGCGGCTCCTCAATGCCCCACCACAAGCTCGGAGGAAGCGTCTGGGTCGTCTGCCACTCCAGCAGAAGCCCCCTATAACTCGCAGGAGTAAGACGCCCTTCTTCCCTCCACCACCCCGTCCAACCAGTCGTGGACGGAAGTGGACAGGAAAAGAAAAGGGAAGGGAGGGCAAAAGTCGGCCCCCAAGCCCGCCGCGACTGCTGCGGCAGCCAAAAGGGCTCCAGCCGGAGGGAGAAAGCTAGTTCCTCTCAAAACCGCGGCCGTCGTGGTGACCATCACCCCGGAGGCCGCGGAGCGGGGTGAGACGTACTAGTCCGTCCTAAGACGGGCTCGTACCAATGCTGATCCCTCCCAGCTGGGGATCAGCAAAATCACGTGCCGCCGAACCCTAACCGGGGCTCGAATTTTGGAGTTTTCGGGGGAACAGAGCGGCACAAATGCGGACCTCTTCGCAACAAAATTGCAAGAGATCATCGCCGACGTGGCAACGGTCGTCAGGCCCGTCAAGACCGCAGCCTTGGAGGTGGCCGATCTGGACGATTCGGCCACCAAGGAGGATGTGGTGGCGGCCGTCGCGGCAGTTGCAGGCTGCTACGCTGGCGCGGTGAGGGCTGGAGCCATCAGGCTTGACCGCCGCGGCATGGGCATCATCCGCGTCGAGTGCCCAGTCGCCATGGCTGGGGCCGCCCTTGCTGCGACCAAGGGACGGCTGATTGTGGGGCTTAGCTCGGCTGTGGTCCGGCCACTTGAAGACCAGCCCTTGCGCTGCTTCAAGTGCTTCTCCTTCAGCCACACCCGAGCCACGTGTCCCTCCAAGTTTGACTGGGGAGACACGTGCTACCAGTGCGGGCAAGAGGCACACAAGAGTACCACTTGCCGCCCCGCGGGCCACAGGATGACGGGCAGGAGCTGTAAGCCCCCCGTCAGGATGGGCATAGTGCCGGCGCAGGTTCGCACTGTTGCCACCGCCGCCGGTGCCGTCGTCGCCGCTGCAGCTCCAGCGGCGGAGCCGAGGAGGAGGGTGCCATGTCGGAATAATGGTTTCCGACTACCGCATCCTCCAGGCGACCACCAACCACTGCAGAGCGGCCCAGGACCTGGCAGTGCAGGTCATGGCCGAGTGGTTGGTGAACGTATCGGTGGTCGCCGAGCCCTACTCAATCCCCAGCAGCTGGCTGGGTGACGAGGACGACTCGGTAGCACTAAAGGCGCGGTCTTCTACAGACTCCCCTCCCCTCTCGCTATCAGAGAGAGGACCGGGAAACCGCCCTCTCCAGGACTTTGAAAACTATCTCGGAGTCCTGGCCGCCGTGGTCAGCAGGGCGGCGCCGCGTCAGGTCTCCGTGCTGGGAGACCTGAATGCCAAGTCGGTGACCTGGGGCAACCGGGCCACCGACGCTCGCGGGCGGGCGGTGGAGATGTGGGCAGCCTCCTCTGGACTCTCCCTCTTGAACAGAGAAAGCGTCCAGACATGCGTGCGGCGTCAGGGTGGCTCAATAGTGGACGTCACTTTCGCCACCCTTGTGTTAGCCGCGCGCGTGTTGAACTGGTGGGTGGACCTGGTGGAGACTATGTCAGACCACCGCTATGTGCGGTTCGACATCTCCAACAGTGGCCCCGGAGTGATGCAGCCCCTTTCGGGGCGCTCACCGTTCCCGCAGTGGCTCTCACCCGCCTGGACAGGGAGGCAGCGGGGGAGGCGGCGTTCATACAGGACTGGCTGTCGCCGCCTACCGCCGGGCCTGGATGTGTGTCGTTTCGGGCGAGTAAATTCGTGATAATCGGCTAGTAAGCCGATTCCAGTGAATATTAAACGTCAATTAACATAGGTACTGTAATTAACATACGTTACATGCAACTGAAGTGATTAATTTCAATGTATTATTTCTTTTTCACTTACATAATATATGTAACGTGGATCTTTATGAATCACTTTCTATTTTATGTGCCCTTAAAATATAAAACTGTTTAAAAAATACAGTGATATCTTTATCATCAATACTAGGAACAAACACAAATTTGTTATACCTACAACAAGGCTCAAGAAAATAGGTAGCTTATTCAGATGTCAATGTATGACGCTTTTATAAATAAACTTCCAAGCCACGTTCAAGATCTAAGCCTTATTAAATTCAAATCATTCATTAAACGTAAGATGTGCCAGAAAGCATTTTATACTGTTAACGATAATCTGTTAAATTATACTGAGGATAAAAAGGCTTTGGATTGAGTTGCTCCAATTTTTGCATACAATTTTTTATTTTTTTACATGTACTTTGACATTTGATCATTTTTATATACACGATGACATGAATACTTACTTTGTGGAAAGAACCACACAGATTGAGTGGACCTGTCCAGTCAGTGCACGCATTTGTCAGTAACCGTGCAGCTCGACTCAGAACTTAAGGAGCTCAACGATTTGACGAACAATACCAAAGAAAGGACATTTTATAGGCCGCATAAAGTAATCAAACTGCCAGAACATGATTAAAACTGGAACAATGACCCACCATTTCAGGCACCAATCTACATGGTCTTCACTTCTGACCTAGATTATGTCTGGACTTAAAAAGAGACTGTGACCTCTGAGTTGGTTTCGGCCATTCTTCTCAGAATAATCCGATAGGAAACGCCAACCTCATCTAGCTTTTAAAATATGATTGACGTGTAAAAATGTTTGTACAAACTTAATTACAAAAATAAAATCATTTATCATTTACGATATTAAAATTATTGGTTTAAACGAACACGCCTTTTCTCGCTATTAGGAGGTAGTAGCAACAAAAGATCGCTACTAAATCAGAGAAAATCTTTAGACCCTATTCAGTAACGTCAAGTATTTTAAATGTATTAAATTTGTCCTGAAAATGGTAAACACGGAAATCCCATTTACATTCCTAATTGAACTCGTATTTTTCTGATTAGCTCCATAACCTTACTTAAAGAAATCAACTTGATGCGTTTTCAGTTAGGTAAGTACTTGAAATTACAGGGAAAAATTTCCATTACAATAATTAATTCTCCAGCACCATTGCCCTGTTTCCAATAAACGGGACGGAAAGTAAAACACGCAAGTACGCTCGAGAACGAAAGTCTTACGTTTTAAATCACAATTTGGGGAGGTTTGTTAAATATTTTCATTCAATTTAGACGTACTTTTGTTTGCCATTAACAATTCTTGTTTACATTGGTCTTGTTAATAAGAAAATGTTGTTTGTTAGGGATTTTATAGGAAGGCTTTATGAAATAATGAAGAAACGTAACTTTAAATAACGTTTAATGAATTTATTGTTCTTCGTTCTTTTTTGCTCTTTTCTGATCAATGATAATAGCCATAGAACCATAAAAAAACTCCCACGATGAACCCGTTCAAACGCAGTGCTAGCTAACTAGCTTCGGGACGTATAATACCCCTAGTTTTACATCTGAACGAAATATTATTTATTTTCTATGACCATACTGTATTGTAGTATGAAAGGCTGTATTATTTATTTATGTACTAAAACTATATGGAAAAGTAAAAAAAACACTGTATAAAGGCGGACTTAATGCCTGAGGCATTTTCTACCAGTCAACATTAGGGTGATGCAGATTATAAAACATGGCAGGTGCAACATACGGGATAGATAGCGCGGAAATGACTACATAGAAATAAACCTACAATGATACAAATAAACCTTTTCAGGAGAAATAACGATCGGTAGAGTAGAAAGTGAATCCAGCAACTCAGCGTATTCAGGGTAAAGCGCCATTTTGCCCGCGAACTTCAAATTTTCTTAAGTTTTTTGCAATTTACACGTCAGTGTCAAGTTGTATATTGAACAAAATATGATTCGCGACCGTAACAAGTATGTGTTTACAGAATTATAAACATTAAAATCATCAATACAACCCTTTAAGTTCATATAATCCTATTGAATGACAATTTCATGAAATATCTATCAATAGGATTATATGAACAGAAGGAGTTGTATGGCTGGTTCTAATTATTATAATTCTATAAAGCCATATTGGTTACGGTCGCGAATTATATTGCTATCAACATACAACCTGACACTGACCAGCAAATTGCAAAAAACGTAAAATAAAATTGAATTATGCTGGCAAACTGACGCTTCCCACTTAAAGGCCAAGCCCTTTACTTCTTTGTCATCAAGCAAACAATAGGCCGGTCGGTTGGCTGAATGTTACCATGACCAAAAAAATAAAAACAATCTATTATTGTCCCACTGCCAAGTCCTCTTGTCACACTGAGAAACTACGAGCATTGATCACTACTCTTGCTCAAGACGGGTTGGCGATTTCAGACCTATATTAACTTTAAGTCCAGGTTTTCTCACGATGTTTTCCTTCACCGATGTCAGTAATGTTCAAGATAAACTCAGGAAGTACATATGAATTGAAAATAATCTCATTGGTACTTGAGTACAACCTCGTGGGTGAGAGGCGAGACCGTAATCACTGGGCCATCACGGCAAATATGAAACCAAAAAAGTACGGCAAAATTCCCATAGTAGGTATTGGTTCACCTAAACATTGCAATACGACTAATGATAATCCTAATGCATATTCCATTAGTTTGTGTTAATTAGATTAATTTGCATGCTGATTAGGCAAGCCTTAATTATTATGACGAAACAATATAACAGGTTGGCAGGGATATCGTTGCACAACGTATCATCGTGGATTTAGTGCATGATTCTGAACCCCATGCGTTGAAGTATTTAAAGAAAGAAAGAAAAGAAAGAAAATGTGTTTATTTGCGGTAAACATGACGCAAAAAATAACAGAAACACTGAAAATATGAAAAGGTTGGGGGAAACATGCGTCACATCCACGCAAAACGGCTATCGCTCAGCATTATGCCGCGACCCTATGCAAGACAGAGCCCCAGCGCTGGTTTTCAGCGACAGCTGGCGCTGACGTAGTGACGTCGTCCGGTGAGGCAAACAATAGTTAGGACGCTGTACCAGTACAGCGTACTTTCGTCGCTTATTAAAAAAAAATTGCTGTTCAGTACATTTTATTTATTTTATTTGTTCACCAACGATTATTAGACTATATTATTATATGACTGACCGGTTGGTGCAGTTGGTAGCGACCCTGCCTTCTGAGCCGCTGGTCCCGGGTTCGATCCCCGGCCAAGTCAAACATTTGTGTGCATGAACATGTCTGTTTGACCTGTGTCTGGGTGTGTATATTTATATAACTAAATATGTATATCAGTCATCAGGTTACCGTAGTACAGGCTCTACCTAGTTCGGAATCTGAAGACCTTGTGTGGATGTTGTCTCATATTATTAATATTTACACAGGTTGTATGCTAAAATTAATAATAGTAAAGTAAAGTACTAGTAGTGCTAAGGTTGACTGGTAGAAAATGCCTCAGGCATTAAGTCCGCCTTTGTACAGTATTTTTTTACTTGTGCATAAAGTTTTAATAAATAAATAACATGCAAAAATGTGAGTGCAACAGTGCAACAATCACTTACAGAAATCGCATGCATATAGAAGTTGTTCAATTTAAGTTATTAATCTAGTTTTAAATAATAACTTATGTGGAACTCTAACCGTCTTATTACAAAACACGATCTAACTTTAGCCCCAACCTACACATTCGATTTAGTTTTTGTATTTGGAACTTTATGCCGACTTTAGTAAAGTTCTTAATACAAAATTGACAATCTAAGACCGGACTAAGTTGTCAGTTTTGTAAAAGGAACTGTATTTCGATTTCAGTTAGGTTCTTATTTCAAAAACAGGCTCGATGGTTTAAACCATGTCAAAAGAAAAACCTTGTTTTGTAATAAGACAATAAAAGTCTAAAGGTCTAAACAATTAATATAACAACATAAGATACTTATTATACGTAAACAAAGGAGATAATGAAAAGTTAATCTATTCAGCAAGATACATAAAAAAATTGTCCTCCAATTTGCCCAAACTTTCAAAAAAATTTGCAAATCGATTAGATCACTGCAGCTATTACAACTTTACATATTCTTACCACTTTGACCGCGTAGGTATTGCACTTTTCTATGGAACAGTAGATTTTTCTTAGATAACCAACGAAAAAGGCCTACGCTAGGGGTTCTGAATCACCCCTAGCGTAGGCCTTTTTCAACCAGGCCCGGGTCGACGGCGCGTTGTGTTCCACGCGCGCCTCAAAGAGATGTGTGCTCCAATGACGGGGTCCGCTAGGGCCGATGACTGCTGGGGTTGCGAGAAAGTCCGAAAGGGTTACCGTGGCCCCTGGCACAGACAGGCAACTGAAGGAACACGGGTGGGCTTTAGTTAGTAAGAGTCTGACACGCCCTCCTGCTCTGCCCAGAGCGGGAGAAGTTATAAGATGATTTCCAACCCACAAAAAAAAAAAAAGGGGTTCTGAATCATAAGCAGAAAGAAATTCATGGTTACAGTAGCGCTTCGATGAATGCCACCCTGTCTAGATATGGAATATTAAAATCTTGGTACCTACTGTTTAAAGACTCATTATTTTCTAAGTATTTATCATTGGTTAGATATTATGATTCGATGTTATGAACTCTTACCAGATGAAAATGAAGCCACCCGAACCCACAAGATTCCGAATAATAGAACCGTTCAAAATATATATCTGACGAGTCTTATAAAAGAAAAACACGCATATCCGAAACTTTATCAACCGGTTGTACCGAGGGGCACCTACGTCCAATTTGCTTTTCCACTAAATAACCTCGCCCGTTAATTTGAAAGGTGCATTTAGTTCTAATTGAGAACAAAAACATGTTTGTGTAATTTTAATAATGCCTACATGCTACCCACTAAACACTAACACTAGTTACTAAAAGGTGCTACACATTGGTTGGGGCGACACTTCCATTAAGCTGTATTTGTTGAAAAACAAAGCCAACCCGAAGCAATAACAATCACGTATAACTTATAAATGTTTAAAAAAAATATAATGAATGAATATAATTTTTTAATTTGCATCAAAATATAAAATTAACGTAAAAGTTAAATGTAACTAAAAACCGTTGCGGAGCACGTAATTAGGCTGAATAAAAGTGAAAAGAGATTACGAGCAAAGCTTAAGGTCCACCAGATGGTAAATCTTTGCTACGTATTGCTTTCCGAACTAGGGAATCGATTGCAATTGGTTTTTGGTTCATGACTACTAAATTACGTAAACTTTCAAATTAATATCTGAAATCTAGCTAAAACGAAATCTAGCTAAATATCTAGCTAAAACTAAGTTATACCGATAAAAGCAGTCCTGGTTAAAAATCATTTAGTATTAAAATGTTGACTCTAGTGGCACTAATACTACAATTTTTTTTAAAATAACATGTCTATCCTGATAAACTGCAGCCTCAAAGCGTAACACACCTAGTCGATCCTGACGAACCTAGCGTAGCACGCCGCGACGGAATCGCTGGCGACACGATGATCATGTGTCGCGGACCAGAACGGCCTAGCTGGTCTCGAACTCAACAAGGATTCTTTGCGGCTGCTAGAATCGATCCAATAGCTCGCAAGCCTGGTGAATTGTCCAGTACCCGGAAAAAGTACCGGAAGCAGCCCTTTTTAACTAGTCCTACATCAAATTCGAAGAACATTGTACACCAAACAGAACATAATAACGAAACTTGGTGAAATATTAAGCATAAAAATTATGACCAGTTAAAAAAATTGGTTGTAACCGTACAGGCCACAGGGCACTATGTAGAAAATAGCCGCACATTTTGCTAGTTTTGTCGTAAGTCCCTTGTAAACCCATCTAATCTGCTTGTACAATTCGATAAATATTTAGGTACCTATAATACTACCTATGGAAACTCAGGGAAAATAATGGTTTAGGCGAAACCGCCAGGGTTCTTCGCGAAGTTCAAATGTTATTATGTTTTAATGTCTTGCTGGTCAGAAGGCCAATTCCTGTAATTAAAAACGTCTAAAATCAAGTCGCAATCTCATCTCAGCGACAATCAAATTTCAAAAATGTATGTAAACGCTTATAGAGGCACGAGGAATAGGGTCTAAAGTTCTCTCACATCTCCATAGAAAAGGGAGGATCCTCCGGCCAGACGGGTGTTGTGTCTGGTGGGCAACTGCCCGTCGATTGATGTCGGGACGTTGTATTTATGCTAGTTGCGTGGTAAACTCCGCTTGCGCGATACAGGATTTTGAGTGACGTCAGTGTGACGTAGTTCTCATGTGGCGATGTAGATACCGCTACACGCTATATAATGAAACGAACGAACGAACGTCCTTAAAAATACGGAATGGCCCCTCTGGTTGTATGTTGTTAAGAATATGATTCATATATTCAGACATTTACAGGATTATAATCATCAATACAACTCAGTAAGTTCAAATTGCCTAATTTTCTAAGGTCTCAAGTGGCAAACTTTGAATTATAAGAACCAAAACTAGAAAAAAACTAAATGACCCATTACCAATTAACTATAATAAAGTGATTGGTACCTAATTGGAAACAAAACTTTATCTTAAAACTTTGGAACAACTGACACGATTACTATTATAAATCTTGACAAAAAAGATAAAAATATTAAATCATTGTAATCCGATTTTAGTTTTGATAGTAATTTATTTATTTGCGTAAACAACAATAAAAAGATAACACTACACATAATAATAAATACAGGAAACGGTGTGTAACAATATCACGATTTGAAACAGGAAGTCAGCAGAATTGGTCTTAAGAAACATTCTTGTGGCACGCCAAGTAGATTGTTTAGAGAGTTGTAATTTAAATGTAAAAAGTACTGAATTTATATAAAATAGTTTATACTAAAACATGATGAAATACTAACGCATTTAAGGTTAAAATAATCATAATTTTATGTGTTATTTGTCAAAGAATTTAGTTAAGAATTTCTCTATTTAGCATTGAGCACGACATGAGCATCCTTTGTATTTTTATGGTCTAATATGTGATTTTCTCCCATAGCCCATACTAATCCAGTTCATTAAATAACTGATAGCCTGTGCCTCCGAATTACGTAGGTCTTATCTGATACATATAAAAAAGCAAAGCTCCAAAAGCTAAGCTCTACTATCCGATTAACATTTCATAAAGGATAATTATTAAACATTCGGACCAAGCATGTTGTACGTCACAAATCTTCAGAAATAATGCTAAAAATCTTAACTTTTAGAGATAGCCCGGACTTGAAAAGAATCCAGATACGATTTTGGGCAATATTGGTTCATCGAGAGAGATAAAACGACCGCATAACCCAGCAACTTGGTTATAAAATACTGGTGTTCAGCTGCATCCGGTTAGACTGGAAGCTGCCCTAACATAGTTGAGAAATAGTTAAGCAGATGATGACGAGAGAGGTTTTAATTAGACTAAACACGCAACGGGTCTACGACTTTCAAGCAATAATTCGCAAAAACCAGTAATCTGGACTGGCAAAAAAAAAGAAAAAGCCAAGAGTTATGCGATTGGATAATGTTATACAAAATGAATATTAAAATCTGTATTATTTTTATTTTGTTACTTGACTACTCCGTTGCACTCGAAAATTATTTAAAGATCTGAAAGTACTACAGATTCTAATTTAAATATGGCACATAAAGTGTTTACAATTAGATTTTTAGAATCATTTAGTTTAGTGTATTGTTCCAATGAAATGGGAAGAAGACTTGAAACAATTGACACAAGTTTATTGGGTAATGCATTAGATGCGCAAGAGTGCCAGCGTCAAATGAGATTTATTAGAAGAAAAAAGAGTAGGTACATAATAAACCAGTTGTTTTTTTTTTCAATCGAGTATCTATATTTGATTACACAAACGTCGTAAAATAATAGAATTATCTAGAATTGTGTACAAGTATAAAGAAAAAAAAAGGGGCTCATTGGGCATCAAATAAATTATGCTCATCGCGTGGAAAAGTACCCCCCACGACTGACAGAATTTCCACGTTGAAAGGCAAAGCTGATTCTTCGACCGGAAAATAGGTCTGCCCTCTGGTCGCGTGAAGAGTCGATCAACCGCTGTACACTCGGACCCCATCATGGCCCAAGTGTTTCAACCCCAAGCAACTCAAATATATAACTTCCAATAAGGTTGTTATATTTGCACTCCTTGAGGTTTCTGCACCTGCACGTGCCACCCCCACACGACCCGCCGTGCTAGGAAGATGAGATAGCGTAAGGCTATCGACACAACAATGGCCTACCTAACAAAATTGCAAATTGTAACTTTACTTAGAAAAAGGAGATCTAACTAAAAACGTTATCCAAAGCGTCACCTTGTCCCAAAAAAGAGATTTTTATGCTAATTAATTTATTTTTATAAAACTATTTTTTTTCTGCTATCTTCTCTCCTTCTTTCTTATGGTACATTAATACTGGTGGGTAGTATTAATATTAATAAGCACCTAAACGTTTATTGGATCAGAAGAGCACTATACTTATTATTCCAATCAATTTATATAATAAGCGAATTTAAATCTCTGATTTAATGGATTACGAGGAACTTATACAAAGCTGGGAAAATGTGAAGACACCTAAAATTTCTACATAGAAACACCTTTGCGGAATGCAGATGATCTGAATAGCCTAGATACGTACGACGATTGGTTTTTCACATTAGTAGGTACCTAAGAAGTATTGTTCTATACAAAATATGAAAACAAAATATAGTAACAGATTCCGGTTTAAGAACACCAAGAGGTCTACTATCGGGCAACTCAGTAGATCCGAGCAATTACCACCATTGTCAGCCAAGTACATTGAAGGCAAATACTGCTCAATCCTTGTGCTATTCAACCAAACGTTTCCAGTCCTTCGCCATCAAAAGATATACGAGCAACGCAGTTTCATCCAAGCTCCCAGCGCTTAGACAACGAAACCATTACTAAGATTGCAGGATATCATCAAAGACGTGCAGAATTACTCACCTTGAGTGGAAACTTTGATGGCTTTAAACGTGACATGATGTAAGCAATTTTTTAAAACATTTCCCACGGTGTCATTTTTCCTTAATATTAACAAACACAATGCTCACTTAAAAGAAGTGATGTAAGCCATGAGAAAGATGGAGAGCCGGGTATCGGTGTGCAACACTATGATCAAAGCAATAAAGATGACAAATTCTAAACAGATCTTCCAAAACCGCTTCCACTGCCTTATGGAGAGCATGCCAAATGTTGTAGCATAGTTAGACTGTTTGTAGATTTTTGCAAACCGTCTAAAGCCATTCATCTTTTCAGGTCTATACCGATCAATCCTCTAGCAAGCATGGTGTTCAGACTAGGAGTTTGCGTACCAAAATCATGCACTACTCACCAAGTAATTTCTTATTTAATTTTCAACTTCTACGCAGTGGGCTTTCAATACAGTGAAGAGATAAATATGCAATCTTTCTTACATTATAATTTATATAAAATCTCACACACAACAATACTAGTTAGAAATGCAAGCTACATCAATAGGTCAAAAAATAATTCTATTCAACCAATCAATCAGTCTTTATTTGTATTCTTAGTCTTGTGATAATTAGAAGCATGCAGTTATTTATTGAACAAAATACAATAACCAAGTCACGGCTATTTTTAAGAGATTTCTTTACGAATTTAGTATCGTAATAACTGCGTAACAACAACAACGTGCGGGTTCGATCCCCGCACGGAACAAATATTTGTATGACCTGCAAGTAGTTGTTCCGGGTCTGGCTGTTTGTGTATGTGAGTTTAAATGTTTGTAAACGCACCCACGATACAGGAGAAATTCCCAGTGTGGGGCAACGTTTAAACAAAAAAAAAAAAAAATAACTGTACGAAATACAGAGCGCAAAAACGGAATTTCTTTGGAAGACCGAAAAATTTAACCCTACTGGTAGTAATCAAATATCCCCCGAAAAGGCACTATACAATGTTACTTCCAATCAGTTCCTAAATCAATTTTAAATATAATTCCAGAGCCTTCATGTGCTCAAACTTGTGCAAACGCAACCCAGCAAGCTGATGATTTTTTTGTCGGTAGTAAAATGATGAGCCAAAAGATTTGAAAGCTAATTTTAACGGGGACTTAGAAAAATCTGGTTCGAAAGAAATTGCTCATAATTATTATAAAGACGATAATAATGCAGTTTTTATTAGCTAGCTATAGAATTGATGAACTCGTTGCAGTGAAACAAACCTGTAAGATAATATTGTTATTTGAAATCAATTCGTAAGCACACCTTACAATAATTAAATCATGATCATATTAATACCAATACATTTTAATACGGGGTGTTAATTGAATAGCACGTGATATTTTACTTTAACTTGCTCTGCAATGTTTTTCTCTTTTTGCTAAACCTTGTATCTACCAGATTATGTGGAATACGCGCGATGATATTGTGTTTGTAAACATAATGTTACTAGTTAGGTTATTAAAATATTTGTTGTTTGACATATTATTTAGTTAAATTACGTATGATATGGATGTAACTTATGATATTAATAAGATTATGACTTGTTTGTTAATGAAACAAATGAGAAAATAGTAATAAACCAAAGTTTTTACAAAAAGAACGGAGGTTTGTAAAAACGCAAACCTAAATTCTTCAAATTCTCTGTCAAACCTACCCCGTTCGTATTTTAAGGCAGTCAAGATGGGTTTGTATCCCTTTTACACCAAATCACTTAGCTTACTTGGAAAATAATTTCCACTGTCCACTGTAGCCCCGAACCTCAATTTTTCCTTGAATCTACCATAATATTATTTCAGCGTGTTCTTTTTTTCAGGAAGCTAATTCAATTCCATCAGCCCGCGAGAAATGGGAATCTAGATCAATATAATAAGCTTGAAAAAAAAATTACATTCATTCGAAGCCAAGCTCATCCTATTCAGCATAATACTTTATCTGCAAACACACCACTCTTGCCTTTTATAATAAAATCCCTCTATTCATATTGTGCTTGAACCAAATACATTTAAAATATACCTTTGCTGTAGAATTTTTCCACTCTGCCCCACCAAGCTGTATCGCTGACCTTCTTTCTAAATGTATATCTGTTTTTGATGGTGTACATCATAAAGAGTATTCCTTCCCAAAGTATATATTTTTTTTAAATAATTAGTAAAGTTTTTATTGAAATTCAAAATCCTTACCACAAATACATTTTGATTTTTCATTCGATTCAACCATGATTCAACATAAAACATGGCATTAATCGAGTATTTTTGACGCATTACTTTTGTGAGGTCACCGAGTGTCGCTACACCTCGTTTTTATGTTCATAAAGCTCAAAATATTTTTCTATTGCATTATGAGAATATATGTCAAATCAGCATAATTGACATGCACTTGATATGCGATAAATATTTGAAATCAAAATTGACATGAAGATATTTTCTTACTACGAATAAATAGTTATTATCATTGTTAAAAATTAATGATTTTTTGTTAATGTTGAGTGTTTTGTATTACCATTATTGTTTTATAATTAATTTTTCTTTTGTTTTAACTTTAACTATTTTATTATTGAGATTATTAAAAAAAGATACTTTTATTTTATTGTACTTAGTTATATTAAAATTTAACTATTTTAAGCGCAGTTTTATTTCATGAATTCAGTCAAAATTCCGAATGAATATCGATATCGATAAAAAAAATCGACGGTACGGATTTCTCTTTCCGGGTGAGCAACTTTTGTTTTTTTTTGTAGTAGATACCGCGTTCCCCGCCAAAAGTGACAGTGTTATATACTCTAAGACTTTGTCCCACTAATCCATTTAATCATCCAAATATACTTAGGCACTAGGATTTAAGAGAATTTACAAATAATACCGTCAATGAATTCTCTAAATTCAACACTACCCTAAAACAACAAACAAACAATAAACTAATAATATTGATTTTAAACAAATTGATTAGCGGGACAAACAGCACATCAAAATTTAAAACATTCCACTTTGTCCCACCAGTGGGACTAGCAGTCTATGGTGGGACTACTTTGTGGGGCAGAGTGGAATAATCCTCGCTGTTGCAGATACCGAGATCGCATGCATTACGATTCCTTTTCTCCCCATTCTTATACAAGAGGGGAATGCATTACCCTTTGTAGGTTGACATCTGAAAGCATAAACGGTGCCTTGTTTGCATTTGCTTTTATGCTCTGTGAAAAAGTTTTCCGCCCATTATACGGGGTTGTTGACCGTTGTATTGTCGAGTGTTCAAGATTGTGTGATGTGTGAGATTAGTTGATTGTTCTAGCCTAAAGAAACGCTGGTTTTGAATGGAGTGTGTTTTTCTGTTTGTTATCTTTACCTATAGTCATGACTTTAATCAAACTAAAATGGTGTTACATGCTCTTCTATCCCTTGAAATGACAAGGACAGATATTACCATAAAGGGAATGGAAATGTCAAGGTTTTGCTAATAGCTAGACTATTATTTAAACAAAGGATAATCTTTCTAAGTTGATAAAGTAACAATTTAGACAAACAAATAATACATGATTTAAACTGCTAAGCGTTTACGTAATTTAAATAGGCACACAACCGGTTCATTGTCTTACTATTTACATAACATGTAATGTTTACGAAATATTACTTAATCTTATTTACGTAGGCAAATAACTATAAGGAAATGGAACGAGAGTACTCCTGTAGTAATTTATATAATAATATTGGTTTTTTTTCCACAGCATTATGTCGTATGGCATAGCATTTTACTGTGGGGTCGGGCTGCTGACATTAAATCCATATTTATTTTGCAAAAGAGAGCTGTCAGAGCCATTTATAATCTACGTCACCGCGAATCTCTCAGGAAACTATTTAAAAAGATTAATATTATGACGGTACCTTGCCAATTCATTTATGAAAACGTTATGTATGTAAGAAAAAATCTACATCTTTTTAACCGACTTCAAAAAAGGAGGAGGTTCTCAATTCGTCAGAAAGTTTTTTTTTTTAATATGTTTTCACCGATTACTCGAACACGCCTGCACCGATTTAGAAAATATTTTTTTTTGTTTTAAATTAAATGGGACCACCTGGGAAGTCTACCCTATACGTATATAAGTTCTGATGTAATATTATATAAGTTCTATAGTATCCTTTGAGTCAGCTTCATTAATACTTATTTTTTTTCTTAGCGTGTGGTGATGATGTTGTAATAACTTCCTGTCACTGTTATTTACATTGTAGTAGTCTAGTAGTGGTGTATAAGACTTTGTTTGGGGTAGGTACCACAACTAAAAAGTGAAAATAAAAACTTCTCCCAAAAAAAACCACCGTCTTCCAAAAAAAAACACTACAAAGTGAAAAAAAAGCTTTGATTTCGGAAGTCGGTGGCAAACAAGGTAAAAAACAAAGACACCGACTTCCGAAGTCAAAGTTTTTTTTACAGTGTGTAATGTTTTTTTTTGTGAAAAAGTTTTTAATGTAAACGTTGACATTCAAAAGTGCCTTGTGCATACTTGAATAAAATGCTTTGACTTTGACTTATCGAGGCTTCAATTGGTTGCCAATTTGTGGTGTTCACCACGTTAAAGGAAGTATTCGAGTAGGTAAATTAAACAACAAGTCACTGTATAACAGCAGATGTCACACGACCGCACCATTTGGGCGACCGTAAGCAAGTGACCACTCCGCGGGCGTGCACTGATGCGCTAGTATATTATGTATGAAAATTGAACAATATATATATAATAATATAACATAATATGAGACAACATCCACACAAGGTCTTCAGGTCCCGAACTAGGTAGAACCTGTACTACGGTAACCTGATGACTGATATACATACTTATATACATAAATACACACCAGACACAGGTCAAACAGACATGTTCATGCACACAAATGTTTGACTTGTCCGGGATCAGAATCAGAATCCGGAGATGGAACACGGGACCAGCGGCTCAGAAGGCAGGGTCGCTTTCAACTGCACCAACCGGTCAGTCGTTTCATAGTCAATGAAATACTAAAGAAATGAAATACATAAGAAAATACATAATTACGGGCAGGAAAACCTAGATTACTTTTTTCTGTCATATTCCTGGCGAATTTGATCATTGAACGAGAAGATGGGTTATAAACATAGACACGGACCATTAACATAAGGATAATAAGGTTTATAGGTACGGATTGAATGAATGGATAGGTACAAAATGATGATATAGTAAGACACTTTCTAAGATCCTAATCTCTTACATCACACTTCCCCGTAACTACCTATGAAGTGTCAATACTTAGAACAACTGCGAGACAAAGCTTTCGAACAACAAAACAAGGTAAACTTTACTCTCATTTCATTTATTTACCGCACAACTAGTCTGACAGAAGACACAATAATAAGTCCAAACTTTAGTTCTGAAACCCAGTGACTAAATTAGAAGCTCTACTTAACGAATTCGCTAATTAAGTTGGCAAAGTTTGTTCCCAATAATTGGTGCCGCAAAGGAGTTCGAGACGATTAGCACATCGATTTTCAATTCGAGTGCGATTTTGATAATCGGTTTATTTGCTTTTGTCTGATTTTCTGGAGTGCCAGAAGGCATAATCGGGTGATTTTATTTCGTGCAGTTATTTAAATGGAAAATCAGAAGTTAATTCTGTAAATATCAAAACACGCCGTAGTTTATTAAACGAAATCAAAAGAAATCGACCAAGTAGGTACTTGTCGGATCACGCACAATGAAGAGTTCCGTAGTTCGGGTGAATTTTTCCCAAGAACAAACTTAACATTGTATTTGAAAAACTTGTACTCCCTTATATTCCAATTGCAAATGTAAGTTGGTCGAATATTACTCGTTAACGTGTAAAGCCTACTTATCTATGATACTTTTTCTTTTAACTTCGTTGTTATACCTACTGGTCCCGTAAATTTTTCAGATGTCCCAAAATAACCATTTAGCTGGCACACACTCTTGAATGTAACAAAAAATTGTACTTTAAAGCTTAATATTTCGCAAACGGATCCCTGAATCGAAAAAATGGTTAAATAGTTTTGAGCGGCCTATCCTACAACGAAAGTTATATGTTTAGCAAGTTATCTAAAGTGTGTTTAATTCGAATTAAATTGGCTCGCAATGGTATGTAGGTACATAATCTCGTGAAAACTCATTATCGAATGCTTGCAGTGGGAATACACCAAAGTATGTGACAAACGGCCAATGTAAGAAACCATTTTCACCTGATTTTACCACATTCAACAAAGTTGTATACTCACACACTCACTTGTTTTCAAGTTCACTCACTCAATCACACACCCAGTTTGTGCCTTGTTCCAACGCAACTCGTCCACCCTTCGTCATGTTTAATCAAGAGACTGTCATCGTTGTATATTTGTCTACTCTCTTAGAATGTTCTTCAAATGAATTATTGTTTATTCTTGCTCGAGTTTAACTAAACAAGGTATATATTCAGACGGGACGTACCCAATCATTTTTAATTGGCCAAGTTTGTATGAAATTACGATTTCTTATCACGAGCGTTTAAATTTTGATTTTGGAGGAACAAGGTGTGACGTTCCTTTATAGAGGTATGAGGAACAGGGTGTAAAGTTCACTCATACCTTCATAGAAAAGGGAGGACCCTCCGACCAGACGGGTGTTGTGTCTGGTGGGCAACTGCGCGACGATTGATGTTGGGACGTTGTGTTTATATGATCAGAGTAATGCTAGTTGCGCGGTAAACTCTGCTTGCGGGATGCAGGATTTTGCGTGACGTCAGCACATGTGGCGATGTAGATACCGCTACACCTTCAACAAAAAGAAAATAATGATCCTCCAATGAGGTGGAAGATTTTATGATGTATTCAATGGCATCATTTTGAAGTCGTTGCCAAAACTTTAAATAAAGTTTGAAGTTTACAATTTTCAATAATTGGACAGATAGATGAGTGGTGATTATTAAACTAGAGTGATTTGAGAGATTATTTGAATAATACAATAGGTACCTTATAAAGTTTGCGTTAAATTGTTGATACAATCGCCTCACGCCTCACGCGCCCCTGTACTGCTCACATGGGCAAGTATCAGTCCATGGCGCGTACGCACCGTTGCCGCTATTACAAATCAATAATCAGGATAGTTTATTTTGCGATATTTTTTCGCAAAATGTTATGTTTGAACATTTTTTTATTTTTAGTGAAGTTATTGTTGATTTGATTATTTTAACTGCCACAGTGTGATTGCCTTGTCGCTACTCTGTAGTATAAAATCACCCTGCCGCGACTTACGAGTTGCAGGTCGTAGGTTCGAACCTAGACAGGCGCTTTACTTTGTGTAAATTTTTTGATCACCATTGCTCTCAAAACGGTGAAAGAAAACAACGTGAGGAAACTGGTATGTCCTAGAACCAAAAAATTCGAATTTTTGGTTTTGGAAAATTGGGCCCGCGTGGTGGATTACGGCCCACTCCGCTCTCACCGAGATGAGGCCTGTTTTCCATCAGTGGGAACAGTATAGGCAGATTATTATGCCGGCAATATTTCTACTTTACAAAAATAACCCGTTTTTAAAAGTCACCCGTTTCTTAGAAATCTTTTTCGTTTACCTTTCGCCCAGATAATTAACCCTGGCGATGGCGAGGCGCCCGTTTTCTCCATCCATACACAGCTCAAATGAGAAATGTAATTAGCCTTAAACACATCAATTCCAAATACACAAATAACCACTTCCAAGTCAGCTACAGCTAGGGCTGCCAGTCCTACTACATAATATAGTATCCTTCTACTATATATTAGAGGCCTAAATACTATATTCAATTTTTTTTAAATATTATAGTCGTAGAAATGACTAAATTTTCGATGAAAAAGACAACATTATTTTATTAAAATAAGTGTAAGTATATACTACGTGTGTGTATATAATACGAACGCAGCTGTAATCTGTTTTTTTTTTATATGTATTAAAAAATAAATCAGTTTAATAAAATTTTGGCTCTTTCTGACCAAAAATGTGTTGCTAAATTTACTACCGAAATATGGCAACAAGTGTTGCTCAGTTATTCTGACTTTTCTTATATTTTCGAAATAGTATAATTTCTTCTTTCTATACCAGCAACTTCAGCATTTACTGAGCGCATATTTTCAGTGCTGAATACAAAATGGCGAGATGAGCGCAATAGGGCCTGTATTACCTAAACACGTAAAAGATGAAATAAATGTATTTTATAACCATAATTTATTTTTAGAGTGTAGTAATTGTGAGCAGTGATCGGAGTAGATAGAGCTATTTTGGTTCAATTATCGCAAACGTTGATGTTAATATGGATATTCCCCGGGATCCTAACTGAAACACAGGGATTCGAAAAAATTAATAGATTTCTTATTAACAATCATAAAATAAAGCTTGCCTTATGTATAGGCACTGATCGCACGATGTTGTCAAACTAACATCAGCACAGGTTGTTTTATTTTATTTATTTGGGAAAATAAACGGTTACACATTACAATATTACAAAATAATTAGGGCTAAGTAAAGAGTGAGCAAATGTATAACCCACGACATTTTCCACATAATATTAAAACAGGATATTAAAAATTATTACGATGTGCGATTACAATTACATCATAACTGTATGCATGTTCATTTCCAATGCGCACACGCACGATGTTGCCGCTCAGATGTATCGCGCGATGTTGCCGCTCAGATGCAACGCGCGATGTTGCCGCTCAAGAGTAAAGAGCAATATGACTAGTGGAAACAAAAGAATACAATAGCGGGCTACGCCGCTAGAGGAACGCACCTGTTTTTGTCTCTCTTTTAAATTGTTTTTCGACAGTAACTTTTTGACTCATTCCATAACTTTGGTTCTTAGAGTGCGCTTGTTTGCTTCCTGTTTTGTTTTGTGAGGTCAAATATTTGACCCTAGCTTGTTTACTGAAATCTGGAACCTCCTTGATACCATGATTTTGGCTTGCATTTACGAACTCTGATTTGGCCTGATTGGATTGGACGATTGGATATTTGGAGTTATTTTTCTTTGAGATTAGTCCGGTAAGCTTATTGATTTTTGTTTTCAAATATATTGACAAAATCTAGTATTTCCCCATATTAATGTATTGCTATATTTTATCAAGACAAACATTAAAATAATAGAAAAGTGAAATGTCTGAGGTTAGCCAGGAGCTTTTGCGATTCCTGAGGTTTTCTCAGTATATTTTAACCACTTTGTAAATATCATCATTTCTAAATGGATAAAATTTTGATTCAGGTGGATTAGTCCGACATGGCTTCAAGCTCTTTCACGCCTGAAACAGTACACAAGTGATTTTCGACCATGCCAGTTGTACAATATACTGCAGCAACTGTGAAAGCCATTTGTCAGCCAAAAAATCAAATGTCAAACGACATATTGAAGGTGCAGTACATCAAGGCTATAACATAAATGGCCTCAAGAAGATTTTTATTTTGATCTCATTAAGTTTTTAATCATTTGCAACATCCCTTCCCAGTGGTTGCAAATGAAAAATAATGCCTTGCAATATTTTTCCCAAAAATACATTTGCGGTTTTTGTTGTTGAAGAAAATGCATGACATATCACAATTACGAAAAGCATAATTCGATAAGTTTTATAAAAATAAGATTGATTTAATTATGAAAGCATAAAAGATGAGAAACTATGGATATCGCTGGACGAGATCACAGACTTTTTGGATAGTTATATTGTGCATTTTTTATTAAACCCATTAAACGAAAACTTTTCTGGTCGGCCTTATTAATCGCTTGCAAAATGCCTAAGGTGGTGAAAGGCCAATCTATTTCGAATTTTGTTAAAGAATGTTAAGAAAATCTTTGGCAAGATGCCTTTGAAGCAAAGGTTAATAATATTCCGGTATTTTGTATACTGATAACGTAGCATATAATATTTTGTCTGCGGGGCGTAAATTGAAAAATAATTTACTTCAATTAAAACACGTAACCTACTTGGCACATGCTCTTCATCGCATATCGGAATAAATACGGTCAAAGTACTATGATGTGGATATGTTAAAATCAAACGTAAAAAAAAAATTGTTTAAAAGCCCCCAGAAGGTTTCAATTTTTAAATAAATGTATCCCAATTTTCCTCTTCCTCCACAACCAGTTATAAGTAGATGGGGCATTTGATTGGAAGCGGCATTTTATTAAATGCTAAATATTACAACGAAATAAAAGACGTTTTATCTAATTAGAGCAGATTTAATTCAATGGTAATCCGAATCGCGAAAAATATATTAGAAAAATAAAATTTACAAAACCAATAAAATTAAAATAATAGAAGAACATTATATGGTCATCCCATTTTTCATAAATGAGTTGCAAAAACAAACTTTAACACCAGGCGACTATTTTTAGCTTTGACCAAGTCAGAGCTGCATTAAATGAATGCAATTCCAATATAATTAAAAAC
This sequence comes from Brachylomia viminalis, assembly GCA_937001585.2. NCBI lineage: Eukaryota > Metazoa > Arthropoda > Insecta > Lepidoptera > Noctuidae > Brachylomia > Brachylomia viminalis. The sequence continues at coordinate 19,985,182 of OW443302.2, read as the reverse complement.
AAAATTGAAAAGGTTTTGTTCAGAAATCCATAATTATATTGACATTATTAGAGGATATAGTGAAAAATTTGCGAACAATTAAATAAATGACCAAATTTTGCGATACAAATTAGCTCCTTTTTACATCTACAGATGTCGAACGCACGTTTTCAATTTATAAATGGATACTAAATGTGAAAAGAAACTATCTAACATTGGACAACATAGAAAAAATAACTGTCATTTATTTTAATTACTCGGGTTATAGTGAATATAGTTATATATATATTCCAGTGAACCCGAAGACGAAAACATGGAGGTACACGAATGATGAAATCAAAAGAACGTGCACCAACCTAGTTTATTTATAAAATTTATTAAAATACACGTTGAAATATGAAATAAATAACTCGTGGTTATTTCTGCGGATTGACTGAAAGACAGGTCTGAAGGAAATTTTATCCGATTTTACGGTAAATTTTACAAATAGTTTTTTCCCTTTTAATGTATCTTAAATATCGAAGACACAGACAATTATTGATACTTGTCTATACAAAATTGATACAGAAAAAAAAATGTTTTTAATTTCATTAACCTGAACGTATCCGTCTTATACTGACCCGTCGGAGGGGTGGAGGAATGTGTTCGCTCATAATTCCTTAAGACGTGTATAGCTTTTACAAAGTAATTTGTAACTTATTTAATAATATATAATTATTTCAAATCCCGGGACTCCGGGAGTCCATATTAAGACAACGTATCACAAGTACAAAAGATAGCTGTACCTAGTCCGATCACTGGTTATGAGACATAAAAAAAAAACTGTTAATAAAGGCTCAAAGTAGCAAAAAACTATTTTTTTTTAAACGTTCCTACTATATATTTTTTTTTCCGTCTACTGTATTTTTACAGGCAATGGCTTTGAAAATACTATATTTGATATTAAAAAACTTGGCAACCCTAGTTACAGCACGTAATCTTCGGCGTCAGCTGTTTATCAATACGAAATTATATAAATCCTTTAGGCAAGATCTTAACCTTCCACAGACACGAAGGCGGCGCATAAATCAAATAACTTTTCAAGGCACGTCCTCGTGAGTTTTGACCAGAGAGATACGAATGAATTGATATGGATATAGCCTTATGAATTCATGACCTGCCTTCGAATAAACCTTTAGACTGGCGGAGGAAAAACTTGCGCAGTAAATTATTGTGTAGTTGTGAACTGGCTTTACGTAAGACAATGATTTTTTATCTACTACCGAGCTTTAGATATCTCATTCTATTTTCAAAATCTGGAAAGTACCTACTGGATTCGAAGGGAGCTAAAGGTTAAGGTTTATTTTTTTTTGTCTGTTAAACACCAAAAAGAAAATGGAATACAGTACTTATCATAACAATACTCCAAACATTCTGTCTATAGTATGTTTTTTTTTATAAATTCTGAACTATTACGCGAGGGCTGAATATATTTCTTTGTGAACCCAGTAGCTGAATGTGTAATCATATCATAGCAACCCTTATGTGCCACTGAAACAGACCCTTACTCTCGAAATTGCAATCTATTTGGGTATGAGACGCACGAGACTTTTTGCCAACCTCACTTACCCATGAATAAGGAAAAGTTAATTCTATAAAACATTTTGTATTCCAACACCTTTAAGAATCCCACGCATTTAGAGACGGGAAGCCAAGCCGGATAGTTATCAGAATGAATTCTATGAAACTTAAAACAGGCTAACCACGAAATGCTTTCGCCGTTTCGACGCAAAACTTCCCTCTCAAATGTTTTCCACGGTCGGACGGACCGCGCCACAACAAAGCCAAAATTAGCCTGTGTTGCAAACCACGGAGCGTTCTTTGAACATTTTCTATAACAGCGGTCCCACTGACCTATTTTTTGTTATAATCGTCGGGTGTTTTAATCAATCCTCAATGAATGAAAGGAGTTTTAACGTTGGAACAGAGTAACAGACCCCTTTTACGAGATTGTTTCAATTCTTGTAATTTGCAATTCATCTGTGAGCGCAGTGTTTGGAATACTTGAAGTTTTAATTTATACCGTTTCAGTGGCTCGCCAATGGCTTTGCGAGCGTTGAATTAATATACCGAAATCTTTCTTTGGAGTTGTTTTTAATGATGGTGGTGGTGTAACAGATTCCTCGTGGCAGGATTATGATTCCAGAGAAACTATTGACGTCGATTAAAAATAAAAGGGGACTGTTTTATTAAAATGAAGATTGAAAGTATGAAAGTATGAAAGGACATTATCGATAAAAATAGATTCACACTCTGTATTGATCGTAGTCTACGAATCCAATAATGAAATGTCCGATAGTAAAATGATTATTGATGCAAAAGGTGTTATTGTAGTGAGTGACAGAGTAGTAGAGTAGAGTTACTTACGATTTACGATCCAGTCTGGATTCTGTCGCTAGGGTCGTATTTTTTTATATAAAACCAGCTCTCATATTTGGACGATCAACAATGCTAACAATCTTATAGTTATTTTGCGTAGAAACTTCTTGATAATATTATTTTCGCTAACGTCAAATTATATATCATGTATACCTAACCTAAAGCAAGTCATTTAAGCCCTAGGTTCTAGCCGGGCGTTAATATGAGATTGTTCTGCATCCATACATCTTTCGCTCCAGAACCAACAGCGAAGGAAAATTACTTTGCATGTTCTAAATTACAAGTATGTGCTCATCAAGACTGACTTTAATGACGGATAACTTGCAGAAAGCCTTTATTTAAAAAGGAAACTACGATATTGAGGTTATATTTAGTATGAAATAATCCTTTCAATACTTAGAAATACGTGCTAGTAAATGCCTGTCACTAATGTTGTTTCTATTGCCTGTATCTGGCTAGTTAACCTAAGAGATTCTGTAAAATATTTAAGTGCTTATGTACTTGCCTATCACTACATAATATACACATGAAGAAATGCGAGCGAGTGTGATCTGAGTGCAATAACTTGACAGTTGAGTTGATTGACATGACATGACAAGGATTAAGGATGCCCATACATTAGATCCGTATCGATATATTTTAAACAAAATCGATACCGTTCAGTACCCAGCATGTTATTCTATTTGAAATATTAGAATGCATCTCACTTAGGGCGTTTGTGCACTATATCGTATTTGGTTCGTATTCGTGATTCCTTAAAATACAATTCGAAATAGCCTTCATAATAAATTTATGGTAGTTATTGTTTTTATAGTCGTGAATTTTTCACATCGAGCCAGTTTTTACGGATCAAAGTAGCAATCATGCTTAATTTAGTGAGTTATGTGCACTCACTCGTATTCGATTCTTAATCGTGTTTTTATCGAATACGAATCGAATATGAGTGAGTGCGAAATACTGCACACATTATGAACGCGATCTCTGCCTACGAAATGTATTTAGTGAATACTCTAATCTCGGCTCGGTGCGAGTCTCGTATACGATTCATATTGTGTTTTTAAAACAGGTGATGCAAATATGAATCACATATTCGAATCGACTACGAGTGAGTGCACAGCGCCCATTCATGAATTTCCGTTTCGTTTTTATGCTGTTCGTAAAAAACAGTAGTTCGTAGTAGTTGTATAGAAAATGATAATTAATTATTTAGGGTGCACGGATTAGGATATGAAAATCGGTTTTGTTGTTGAATTCTTTTCGCACCTAAGGTGTATGGTACCGATAAAAACGTCGCACAAGTCACTACAGAAGCGTCATACCCTAGAGCGAAAAACAAAGTACGTAGGTATGGGTGCGTATGACATCCATGAGCAGGTGGTCAACTCAAGTAATCTCGCTCTCGATGTGTGACATGAAAGATTGGGCATCACTAATTGTCATGTCAAATCTAACTGTCAAAAATGGCAGCATTTTTGATGTGATGTCTTAAATCGTTACAGCTCTTTTAATTGTTCATTGAGGAACGTAGAATGTCTATTTCATACAGATATTCGCAATTAGTATGTTAGAATATATTCGTAATTGTTATGTACGTCAGATGTTAGTTGGTCCAAAAACCAAAGACCAAAGAGTTTGCATTGCAATTCTTATTTTTTTTTACACTTAACATCGGATCTACATTATATTATTTAAGTATGCTTTCTTAACATTTTTATTGTACCTAAACATTATGGGACAAAAATATTGATTAATTACTATAGTTCTTTCTATAATTTATAATAACCATTAAATGTTAATACTTAATTAATTTGAATTTAAATTGTGTATATTATTGTGAATATTGACGTAAACTTATTTACTTGTATATTTTTTCTTTTTGTCATTTATATTTTCTTATTTTATTTTGTTTCTTTTTATTTTTTTGTGAAAATCAATTAGTCCTGCGTTAAGTTTAACTATTATAATTATGTTGGAAACTTTACTTATGTTTAAACATCCGTGAATATTTGTACGCATTGGCAAAACATAGAGGACCTATGTAAATGTTGTAATATCTCACACACTGTGTAACTCTGCTTATGTTTACAAATAAAGACTCGGATTCTGATTCTGGTACTCGGTAACCGCTCGGTAACCACGGTTTCCGGTGAGGCGGCGAGCCTCCTTGCCGGATTACCGCCATGGGATCTGGAGGCAAAAGTCCTCGCGCACGTTTGGGAGTGGCGCGAGGAGGCGAAACGCCGGGGCGTAGCTCCGCTGCCGCGAGAAATCACGGTACAGCGGACAGAGCTCCGGCGGGATCTCAGGGCGGCATGGAGAGTGCGATTGTCGAAACCCAGCGCTGGGCACGCCACAATTGCGGCGATAAGTCCCCTCTTTGAGGAGTGGCTAGAGAGGCGCCACGGCGTCCTCACCTTCCGCCTGACGCAGGTCCTCACCGGACACGGTTGTTTCGGGAGGTTCCTGTTCCGGATAAAGCGGGAGGAAACGCCCGGGTGTCACCATTGTGTGGATCGCCCGGAGGACACGGTGGAGCATACGGTGGAGGTCTGCCCGGCTTGGGCGGAGCACCGCCGTGTCCTCGTGGAGGCGATTGGCGGTGGCGATCTCTCGCGTCCGGCCTTGGTCCAGGCCATGGCACGGAGGGGTGCATGTTGAAGAGCCTCCTCGTGGCGCACCCTGGGCAACGTCGGCTCCAATTTCTCCCAGTGCGGTTTTGGGGGACAATTGGGGCTGGCGGCTAATCTTCAACAAGCGGGGAAAGGTCGCGGTTCCAATCGCCGATCATGCTTGATGGTCGGTGAAGGGAACCGGGCTACAGAGGGCAGATACGTCCACTCCTCCTCTGCTTACAGAGGGAGGTGAGTGGGCGTAGACTGGGCAGGGCCGCCGATGCGGAACAGGCGGTCGTGTCCCGGAGGGAGGCAGCGGCGCGCGCGCGGGGGATGATTCTCTCGCGCGGCGCTGCTCCGGAGAGGGGAGGGGTCGAGGAAGACGCCGGTCTGGTAGTCACCTCCGGCTCCTCCCGGGTGGAGGCCAGCAGGCGGTGGGTGCGGGGGCGCCCTTTGCCTGTATTGCACGGGCCTCCACCAGCGTCGGACGGGAGTGGCCGGGTGTTCCCGGCCATTCCCGTAACCCCCCAGTTAAATGGGGGGCATGCGGGGCCCGCCAACCAGGCGGGCATACGCCGGGAGGGCTGTGGAAGCAGAGGCTGAGCCAATTTCCCATAGCCCTCCCATCACGGCGTTGTGGGAACACCGCTGAGTTTTAGTGGGTATACTGTCGAGTGCGGATTTCGACAGGAGTCCCACATACCCCGTCTCGTCCCCCACGAGCGGGGATGCATAAAGCATTTCTCAGCGACAAAAAAAAAAAAAAAAAAAAAAAAAAAAAAAAGGCCATGGCACGGAGCGAGAGGGCTTGGGAAGCCGTCACCTACTTCTGCGAAGCAGTAATGTTCGCGAAGGAGGAGGCGGAACGCGCGAGGGAGAGGCAAAATTTGCACCCTCACGCCCCTAGCCGCCGCAGGAGACGCCCTGGGCGTCGGGAATCGCAGGCCGATTCCCGGCCACCGTAGGCGCGGGCTTGCGAACGGCGAGCAATGGGCAGCTCGCCGTTCGATAAGGACAAGGCCCGGGTCGACGGCGCGTTGTGTTCCACGCGCGCCTCAAAGAGATGTCAGCACCAATGACGGGGTTTGCTAGGACCGATGCCTGCCAGGGTTGCGGAAAAGTCCAAGAGGGTTACCGTGGCCCCTGGCACAGGCAACTGAAGGAACACGGGTGGGTTTTAGGCAGTAAGAGTCTGACACGCCCTCCTGCTCTGCCCAGAGCGGGAGAAGTTATTTGGTGATTTACCACCCACAAAAAAAAAAAAAAGGGTATCCATCTTCGCCATTTTGTCTTCGTTATGGTCATCGCGACCATTTTCTTTTAATTTTAATGTAAAGTGGTTTTAATGGTAATATTACATTACCATTTAAACCAGCAACTCAATTTCCAAGAAAATTTTAAACTCATTTAAAAAGTTCACTGTGTAAACAAGCGTATTACAAATTAGAGGATTATATCCAAGATAAGAATGCTTGGAAACATGCTGGTCCAGCTCCATAGGACACTCTAGGGTCTAGACAAAATTAAACTTGTTGCTACTTTAATTTAGTTAATTATTTTTATGACATTGATTTACATTCTGTGATTACTTTAACTCACACACTGGCATATTACTTGTTTACATAATTTGGGAAATCGTATACTTTTACAATGTTTGTAAATATGTGAACACCGCGTATCTATCACTTAATTAACTTATTTATCATTGCTACGTTTATTAAATTCTTTTTACCTATTGTGGTAGGGTAATTTTTATTATAGGTCTTCACTTAGAATTATATAATTAATGTATACAAAATATTGTAACACATTTTAAAAGAGTAACGGTGGAGTTTCTTGCTCATTCTTCTCCATACGAAAGTACCTTTTGGAAGGGGTGACTAGAATCAATTCTATTTAAATGTAAATGCTGACGTTCAAAAGTGCCTTTTATGTGCCTATTTGAAATAAATGCTTTGACTTTGACTTCCAAATCCATTTATCTAACACGAACTGTTTCAAAGTGTTGAATATTTAGCATTTATCAATTAATACGTCATTAAGATAAGGTAACTCGTTTCTATTTTAGGAATTGGATTACAACTCAGAAGCCCAAGGGACGTCTGCTACCTGCCCATAACATTTCAATCTTGTTAAACATTCAGCGAATAGTTACGAAACAATTTTTGGTGAGAACTGCAAAGTTAAGATTAAGGTTTAGCGTCGGCCTTCGGCGTCTACAAGTCTTGGCGTAGAAGCCAAAGAAAGATTATGATAACATAATATAACATAAAGCCTGTAATCCCCGAAGGCTAAGGCAGTGGTGTACCTAATAGTACACCCACATTTTGCCAGCTATGTTTAAGTCCCTTGTACTTAATAGGAGGCGAGCCTATTGCCATCAACCGGGCACAAATCCACACATTTCCCGACGTGGGAATCGAACCCAGGACCTCGTGATGAGCACTAGCGCTTGCTACCACTAGACCAGCGAGGCAGTTTATATAGGACTTAAACTTATCTGGCAAAAGGTCACCTATGCCTAATTCTTCTGGAATTACAGGGGCCGTACTATGACGTGTTAATTCCATCATTGTTCCAGCGTGAAAGAGAGACGGAGCTATACATGACCGATAGCACTATTTCTTTTTCACAACGGAATCATGATGGAATTAACACGTCATAGTACATCCCCAGGCGTGATGGACAGAAGGATCCGATTGGGTTGGGCAGCGTTTAGAAAACTTCGTCAAGTATCCTCGACGCCAATCCCGCAATGTTTGAAGACTAAGGTCGTCAACCAGTGCGTCCTGCCCGTTATGACGTACGGTGCCAAAACGTGGACACTGACAGTTGGGCTGGTCCATGAATTCAAGGTCGCTCAGCGTGCCATGGAGCGGGCTTTGTTCGGAGTTTCTTTTAAGGTTAAAATCAGAAATGAAATTGTCCGGAAAAGAACCGGAATTACCGACATAGCTTGCAGAGTAAGCAAGCTGAAGTGGCAGTGGGCTGGCCTTGTTGGTCGAAGGACCGATGGCCGGTGGAGCAGACGAATCTTGGAGTGAAAACTGCGTATCGGCAAGCGTAGCGTAGAAAGCCCCGCAGCTAGATGGACCGATGACCTTAAGAATGTGGCTGGGACAGACTGTATGCGGAAGGCGGAGGACTGGGTGTGGTGGCGCAGTTTGGGAGAGGCCTATGTCCAGCAGCGGACTGCGATGGGCTGAGATGATTGAATATATTACTTATCCCAAAATAAAACACAACCCCAAACAGTAAATAATTTTACTTTACCCTAAATTTAGATTATGAAGATTTTCAGATAGCAATTTATGTTTATTAGCAAGGTTTTAAATTGAAATTTCGTTCAAGCTCACTATTTGAGGAAAAACGTAATTTAAAACTCAATAAGTAATCGCTGGCTCGTTCCTGCGAACGACTGGTTTCTAGATTGTATCCTATTTCTGTTCCACGAATAAAATTTCGTTTCTAGCAATAAAATTTTCCTCTTAGGAAGCAGGCAAGGGTTTATTTAAATCGTAAGAGAATTCGTAGATGAGAAAAGTTTGGCAAAAATAAACGTGTGTGGAAGGTGGACTCCCGTCAGGAACGAAATTCCTTTCGTGATCAAACACACGCACTCGCACGCAAACACGCTCGTATAGGGATATATCACAGGAAATTATTAGAGGTTTGATTAAATACATGCCTATTGAAAAGTCATTGATGGTAAAATATTTTCTAATCTTTATAAAACATGTACTCTAGTTACGAAAATTATAACATAGAAAACCCACTCTCAATAAAATTGTCTTTAAAAAAATTCACGGATACCTACTACACTAGAATTCGCAATAAACTCGAACTCAGAACACCCAGATTCAATTAAGGGAAGAAAAATATTATTTTTCTTTTCTTTTTTTCTTTTATAATTAACCTTCTGATTGAATTTTGAATCTTTATAAACCCATACAGTCTTATTACAAAAAACTAAATAAACCTTGATTTAAACCTGTGCTACGAAGTCCAGGCTTATCTGCAGAACCATGGTCTAAATTTGTCCGTATTACAAAACTTCAAAAAACCGTGGTCTTCTTTCTTAGTGCCGTCATTTGAACCATTGTCTTTGTAACAACCACAGAGTAATACAAATATTATTCGTTCACCATGTTATCATTCTATTGCAACGTTCCGTATGCTCAGAAATGAAAACTTTCTAATGATTATTATGATGTTTAGGAGTGTTAAAAATATTGAGAGTGTTAATTTGCATGGAATATTAGTTATTTCGTCGATTGCAATTTTGTTTAGGTTTAATGACATGACTTAATGTCGTATTAAGTACTAATAATACATCTAGGTACGTGTAACGAAACGTAAAATTTTCGCGCATTATATGAAACCATAACAATAAACAAAACCATCGCAAGTTGAACAAAGTTCATTTAGCTTTGAAATTTTTGTTATCGAAGTTTCTAATAGAACAATTGCCTCTTTGTATAGTATTACCTTCTATAGTAGGTAATTTTAATATATTGTGATGGACCAACAAAAGAAAAAACGATCTGAGAATTGGAGTACCGAGGAAAAAGTAAATAATAAACATATTACTTCGATTAACTTGAAATCAGTGTTTAATTGATTCAAATTTAATTTTAATTTATTCAAATTTTATTTTAATTTATTCAAATTTAATTTTAATTTATTTGATTGATTCGAACGTGGCGTTCCCAACAACTCAGCGGCTTCAATATCCTCAATATCAATTAAATCGACCATATTAAGATCCAATTTCGAGTAAAAACAACACAACACAATGAAAAAGATGCTATAAAATACAAGAGAAACTTTGACTGATACGATTTAGACCATAGTTTGATCGTTTAAACTAGGGGCCGCCGAGGTCTAAACCTCGGCGGCCCCTAGTTTAAACGATGACGAACGCTAACGTTAGACCATGATATGGTCCACGGTTTTTCGAAAAACCACGTTTTGTAATATCATTTTGGTTTAAACCGTAGTTTATAGAGCTTTAAACCGGGGTTTTCAGTTAAACCGCTTTTTGTAATAACACTGATATAGTTTTAAATATTCGGTTTTCCTTTTATCAAGTCACGACGTCATTATGTTTACCTTATCACTGCATGATTTATTTTTATATCCCTTATGTTAATTTAAGTAAACCGTTTTGTGTTCTTTATGGGAATATTTTTTTTATAATATCACAATAACCCCACCGTCGTATCTCTACGTTGACGTCATGTTTGGGCTTGCGCGCTCCGAACTCTAGATCTGTGCCGGTAGAGTTAACTTTTCCGGAACAGGTCTAAGGGGTAAGGAGCCAAACCAAAAGAGGTACAGAAACCCGCAGGGCAGCATGTGGCGAGCTGCTCCCGGGAGTAGTCTTGTTCCTAACATCTGGCTTGCCTTTATTGGCCTGCTGGAGTGACAGCTTCCGGGGGCCCATTGTTGTGTGTGCAAGTGCCATTTTATCTGTGTATTTTATACAAAACATTGGTCAGCAAGGGCCATAGTCTTATCATAGTTCAATATCTTGGTTTCCATACTCTGCAAGAGTCCTATACCAACCGGAGGTTATCCTTGGGTGCACTTGTATAGTCGGAACAAGGATAACCGTCGGATGGTGCCTCATTTAATTAAAAACGTCTAATAGGCCTTTGCGAGTTGACTTTGGTACCCCGTACGCCTTCCAAAGGTCCGGGACCCCAGGGTCCCGAGATATGTCAAAAATACTAATGTCTTTATAAAAAGGGACACATTTATAATATAAGTACCTTAACAATCAAAATAGAGCACAGTTGCTTATTTGCCTGAATTAGGTCGAACATGTGCTCCAGGCTAGGAGCACCTGAGCTCTTACTTCTACTCCTACCCTCAAGCACAGTTGAACCTGTGCTTTAAAGCAAAATTGACATGACAAATAGGTCATAACAGCCATTCAATAAACTAATAGATTACTTTCATTAGCTTGGTACGAAACCAGTCATGCACTTACAAAAGTGAGCCTATCGGTAATCGGTAACGTTGCGCTAATATAATTAGTTATAAAGTTTCTTATTGTTGATACTGTGACTATTCGATATATAGCCGCAAGGGTGGATAAGGTGTGGTGATCAGTGAAATGAGACAAGCGAATTTCATAGATAAAATAATCAATTAGTACGACGGACACACATAAACACAAGAAAACAATAGCGTAACATACGCAAAGGAGTTTTACACAATAACTTTAAGACTGGATTCTAAGGAAATTACCACGTGTAGACCCGCGAGTCGAGCATAGATTTCGTGACGTCCTGCTCGACTTGTGATCTTTTACGACTGACTCATAATTCCAGAGTGGGGTATATTTATACCTTTGACATTATTTACAGCTATTAGCCAATGAGCGGGGATTATAATATGGACTCGCCCATTTTTCTACGATTTCGTCTAGGGATCAGGTCGCTGCTTGTCGAGCTTCCCGGGGACAGGCACGAACCTGCCTGTTTCAATACGAAGGATGATGCAATATTACTTCCGACTTGTGTCACCGTGAGGCGGTATTTAATAACAAACATGAATCCTTTAGGAGGCAATCTATTCTATTATTGCAATGCAAATCAGTTCTTTTATAATCTTATCAGGTACATAGGCTAGGTACTACATACAAGGTAAGTGGCTTGTTGTGCTCCCTAACAATGACTATTACACTAGAGAATAAAGTTCTGCTTTTAATAGAAATTAAAGAAAACACACAGCACCCGTAAGTATGACCCATCGATCTATTTAAAGAAACTATCACACCTGGGTCAAGAGATCACGCTCCATAATGCTGATTTTTTTTCAAACTCAACGTGTCAAGTTTACGGCTGAGTACTATAGTAATAATACCTATTTTAGAAGCGATAGAGAACTTTTCTTTTACTTAACATTTGCTTCTATTAATAATAATCATTTATTTTGCAAAAAATACCTTCCAATTTGTTATTAATTACATAAACAACTTAAAAAAAAGTGCTAGTACATACATTTAAGTTAACATAATAAGTTTCCAATTTTCCTAGGAAATTTTAATATCGGTTGGCAACACCGAGTGAAGCTACTTCGAGCGTTGGCAGTGAAGTTTTTAAACAAAAGGAACATCCCGCCATATTTATTTCTCAAGCCGCGAAACGCGTTTGATTTTGTGATTGTTATTATTTTCGAACTAATAGACATGTTTATATTAATAGCTAATACGTGTTTTAAACACCCTCCGTGTAGAAATAGTTAACATAATCTAAATTCAATTTCGGGAACAGCACACATACAAAAAGTTTTTCAACAAGAACTTTATTTTTTTAAACAAAATAAAACAAAGAAGAACGCCATTTTGCCAAAAAGTGATTGAAAAATTTGATGAAAGAATCGACATCTGTGAGCATGGTCGTGGTGGGCATTTGTCCGATATTATTTTACATTAATAATTGCCAAACCTTACTCTTTCTAATATAATAATTTTTTTTATCATTTACATCTAAATTCTTAGTTTTATTTTGTTTTAAAAAACAACGTTCTTGTTGAAAAACCCTTTACAAGGTCAAATTTAATTAGCTAGCGAAACTCCGCAGTCGTGATGGGTATCGATATCTAAAAATAATCAAATAAAAAATAAATTAAATTAATGACTTTTTTTTGAGCTCATCATCCGCAGGTAGTGTAGGCACTTGAAATATCAGTGTAATTATCAGTTTTCTTTGTGTAAATTTCACAGACGTGGTGGGTATCGATATCTTATAACGACAAAACAAAAAAGAATTGTTTTTCTCAACTCATACTTCAAGTAACAACACCATCAGCGGTCGTTGACCCAAAAAAGACATCTATTATTGGTTTTGTCTTGTTTACATAGTTATACTCATCACGTCAGCGGAGTTTTGCTAGCTAATATTTTTTTCCCTGTATAGTCTATACCTACAGCACGTTCACTGCGTGAATTCGTAATATCACCCTGAAGTATGTCCAGAGAACCTACCTACTTAGATGGCCGCGGCGGAGGTACATATCCAAAGTATATTTGGTAAGGTTCTGAAAAAAAAATTACAGCGACCGGTTTCTAATTAAGAACATCTATACGCATCTTTATTATTACCAGTAGGGTCAATTTGCTTAAAATTATTGGCGATTGTTTGTCTAATTTTTGTTTACTCTCGGACTTTAGGGGCTTGAGACCGAAATTTCATTATTCTGTTCAGAAAATTCGACAACTTTAATACTACAAATATGTATTTTGTCTGGAATACTGGATCGGCGATTTAAATTATTCTAATATTGTTGTACTACGTATACCAGGTAGATAATTCAGTTATCTCTAGACACCTAACGTTCGCATGTACTCTTTTTTGGGTTTGGATATCATCAAATAACTTCTACCGCTCTGGGCGGAGCGGGAGGACATGCCAGACTCTTACTGACTAAAACTCACCCGTGTTCCTTCAGTTGCCTGTGCCCGGGGCTACAGTAAACTTTTCGGCCTTTCCCGCAACCCTGGCAGTCGCATTTACCCCTACCGAACCATTCGTCGATTCGAGGAACACTTTTTAAACTGCAAAATTTCAATAAACTTAGTGCATTTTTATAATGTTATCACATAAAGGAGGTCACAACAAAAGCCCATACAACTTGCCAACGAATGCCTAAACATGTACCTCGAGGTACACGTGTACCAAATCGTAGATAAAAAATAGGGGAATTCGAAAATAATTCTATTTGTATCCCTAAATAATTTAAAACTACATAATACATTATTAAAAGTTTTAACAACGTGCAACACAATTAAAACATGTGGCAACTTTGCATGCACAATTGCGTTACATTTGGTTGACAGTTGGGTTGAAATTATTACGTAAATGTTATTCACATGTCATTCCATTCGTTTCTGTTATGTTGAATTAATGCTATTTAGGCTTGATGTTCTATTTATTTTAAGAAAGCAAGATATAACAAAGACTTAATAAAAGGATTTATTAATGCGACTTCTATGCTAATTCTATTCACTGAAACGTGTTTTTTTTTTATAAGTAGTTTCGTTGTGCTTGTTCCGACGATAGGGTGCCAAAATGACGTGATTTTTAGTATGTTTAAAGATATTTAATTCACGTCCCCGGGTAATCTTAAGAAAAATATATACCTAAATGCAATAATAAGCAGTGTAATCTAGTGTATTTTATGCCTCTAAGTGTACCTCGGTCCTTCATTTGGTGACATACTTTATAAAACAACAAAGACTACTATTGATAAAAATCTTTTGTTTTAACCACTTTTGATTAGGCACGTATATAGTTTTTTTAAATATAAATTGTTACCAGCAAGTTACTTACGAGAGTTAAAATGAGGTAAATAACCATAATTTAACTCTCGTAAGTAAATTTATACAAATAAACAATTTATCTTGGAAGGAACATTTTAACGAGAGATCTAAAGCGAAAGGAATCTGGTATATATAAGCACGATGGCATTGACATCGTCGCATAAGTGTACAAAAATCCCTTAAATAAATTAAGATTATTAAAAAAAAACATAATTTTGTTGTTTCTGTATTTTTCTAATGCTATCTGGTATCATAAAAAAACAATCAAATGTAAATTTTTGAAGCGCAAGTCATGCAAATATCAACATTATAATCACCACAAATGGTGGTGTTGCACTTTGAGCAGTACGACCTCGTCATGAGGCTTAATAAATTTAAAGTGTCAACTACTGAATTATACATGAATCAAATAATTAGAAACTGGAAGTGTTTCTAATTTTACTTGATTCAAGTATAATTTATTAACAACAGTAGCGATGAGCTCTACATTATGTTTCTTCTGTATCTCACAATCTTCGTTTTTACACAGCAGTCTGTAAAAATAACAGTGATAGCCGTCAAATTGAGTTTTGCAGTCGTTATTGGACTTCCGAAGGCTGCGAGATAAACTGATTCGGAACTTTGCTCTCTCCAGTTAGTTCGGTTTCGTTGTCTCTTACAACCGGAACACGGTATGAGCTGATGGACGTTTGAGAGATCTTCTTCAGCTCTCGTATCAGCCTGAGCTAGGTATGTTTAGCTCCAATCCAGCCCCCACAGAAACCCTAAGGCGGGGTCCGTTCTCCACAGGGTGCCCTTAGTTTAGAAGACCCCCTGACTGGGGGCTTTATTTATACGGATAGCCCAGAAAACTGATGCGTAATGCGTTTAAAAAATAACTGATCTAGGCACCGTGCCATCTTTATCATTGGGTTATTGATAACGCAAAGTCGTAACTACTGAAGTTATACATTAAATTACATAAGTATGTCCCTTTAACGGTGGGGAGGTGCACCATTGATCTTTAGGAATTGTCTTTTAGGAGGAAGCTACATATGTTTGCAACATTATAGAACAAAACTGAGATCACTATTTTAGTGGATATACCATTTTGTTTGTTTTAAAACTACTTCTGCGACGATTTTAAGTCCACGTTCGCACGTACGTATAAATATCGCGACGGGATTTTTTCGCTCACTGCATCTTCAACCCACTGCTTAGCGCCGAGAGTTGAAAATCCAACAGTGTGATTTTTCGACGATCTGGCATACATTCTGTTGAATTCTCAGTACTCGGTTCAACACCGAGAGTTGAAAGTCCAGTGTGCGATAAAATCCCGCTGCGACATTTTTACGTCCGCGCATACGTGGTCTACATCGCTAGTCGCTTATATCTTGCGGTGGGTACACAGTTTAGAGTTTCACAGCGAGACCGGAATTAGTTTCGCGTTTCTGTTTAAACAATAAAGGTTTTGGCAGTCAATTTAGGTATAAGAGATCAAAAGGAATACAATCTTTCTCGGTTACATTAATTACAATGCTGACGTATGACAACTTAGTTGAATGCGTTAAAAGAGCATACGCAAGAGGCGATACTTCGGCGCAAACTGGGCCCTTACATTTACAGTTTAGAACGTATCAAACTCTATTTTAGCATTGCTTAAGGTGAAAGCCCGCAAGATTCAAAATTTCTGTCCAAAAATCGTAAGAAATTTTGAAGATCGCAAGTTACATTAAAGTAGTCACTTTGTAACACTGCCACCATTTTGTTAACTGGTTACCTAATCTTTTGAACACGGGCTTAAGCTATTCTATTATGGCATGCGGACACAAGGAAAGAAGAAGTACTTAGAACTTGAAAGCAAGTTTAAACTTTGTTGCCAATATCAAGAAGAACTTACTTTAGATATATCTTTTGTTTGTGAGAGTTGTGTATTTTCTTTGTCTTTGCGTGTCAATGGCTTGACTAAAGAATTTGTTCCTATATTTTGGTTTTTGACAAGCACGTTGTCGATTCAATATTCAAGAGTTTCACTTAGAACTGCCCCTTGTATATCTTAGGCCCAATTTAACCGCCAATCACTAAACACGTTTAGCGCTAAACGAGTTTAAAACATAGTTCTGTCAAATGTATGAAGATGACAAAGACAGAATGATGTTTAAAACTCGTTTAGCGCTAAACGTGTTTAGTAATTAGCGGTGTAATTGGGCGTTAGTGTATTTAAGAGACTTAACGCTGACGAATATTTGGGCACGCATTGCAAAAATCCTGCTAATTTTAGTACATTTTGTATGAAACCTCGCGCAACGCACGTTGTTTTATTGAATTTCGATGCACTGTGGCCTGATGCGGCTGTAATGTACGCTTAGCTTAGTTTCACATATGTACCTTTTAGTTCACATCCAGACGACCACTTGCAGCAAGCATATAGGCATGTGTATGGGATGTATAGCTGCCTGCTCATTTTCTATTCAACACCGCCATGCAGGCTTCACGCGCCGAGCCCGGTCGATCGTGGCTTCTGGCCGGAACGATACGGTGTCGGAATTACGAATTTGACGCGAAAATTTACGGAAACAGGAGCTGAAGCAGCGGAGGGATAGTTTAGGATTGAGTAAATATAGTTTCATGCTGTTTAAAAAATTGAGTGGCAGGATTTAGGTGCTAACTCCTGATTTAACTAACACTATACGACACCTAAACATTAATAGAATGCCTAAATAAAAACGCAATGTCCCGGCTGTCATTTGTGAATCTTTGACGATAGTCAGAAGCTCAAAATTCTGACAATCAGTCTGACCAAGGGGTATCATATTACCCAGAGACTGAGTTGTGGAGATGTCAGACAGGCAGTCGCTCCATGTAGAACCATGGTATTCAGCTGTTTCAGGTTAGACTGGAAGCCAACCCCAACATCTGTTGGGAAAAGGCTAGGCAGCTCTGATGATGATGATGATGCCTGAATCAAAGCGCACGGTTGGATAAACAACGCTTGACTCAGCCCCAAGAGGGATTAGTGAAATAGGGCATAAGTTTCGCAGTCGACTAGTGGGACCTGCATTTTCCAGATAACATTAATTCTAAATTCGCCAGATGCAAACCCACCCAGTGTTATTACGACAGTAATTTTAAGTACTAGCCCCATCACAGGACAGAAGCCATACAAGGTCAACGACCATCCTGATTTCAAGTAACAGAGAAATCTCTTCATAATAAAACTTTACGGTATCATCTACCAGTATTTATTTTGCCAACGATCGGAATAAACGTAAAAAACAAAATCCATTTTTATCCCTGAGCGTTTCTGAACGGAATGTTAAATCCGATGTGTTTTGAAAAAGGGCTTTAAAGATCGATTTCGTTCAGAAACTGGTATTTGTTGGGTTCAACGATATCTCTTGGTGTTATCTTGTAACTGGCTACACTCAAACCAATTGATAAATATAGTGCCAAAACTGGTATTTTTTTGTATCGGTTTCTAACACAGGTTTGTATGTATGTATAGAGTAGTAGGTATCGATAGGTATTGTTAACGAGGCCTTTTTGTTGTGGTATGTTTTAACGTTCCAGAGATACGAAGTAAAGGAAAAATCGTTTAAATTACAATATTGAGATAGCGTTGGTCCCAAAGTAATCATGTCCTGCATCTTGAGCACCATTAAATAAAACAATATAAGTATAATAATTATAATATTAGTACGTACTTAAAATCAAATGCATCCGCCCGCTATAAACGGTAGCAAGAGAGTTCAAGTTGCGTGGCCATCTTTTGAGAACAAGTACAGAAATCTGAAAGTTATTTCCACGGCCAACCCGACGTAAGCTTTAAACAAATTAGATAGCCTGAAGTCGCCTAAAGTTAGCAGTTGCTCTTCTACATACGGCACATTATGTAGAATATCTTGGCTAACCTTCTAGCTACATAAGCGGGATCATCCAAAAGGGGTACCGCTGACCCGGAACATAAAGGGCCAAGGAAGGAACACGGGTGGGTTTTAGTCAGTAAGAGTCTGACACTCCCTTCCGCTCCACCCAGAGCGGGAGGAGTCATATGATGATTTCCCATCCTCAAAAAAAAAAAAAAAAAAAACCTTCTAGCTACATATTGAACTAGGTATAACGATACATTATACGATACTATAGCTCTTTGATGATGTAGAAATATAATGAAGAATGTTTATTCTTCTTAAATTAAAGTAATATAGAGGTATGCGGAACAGGGTGTAAAACTTTACTCATCTGCCATGGAAAAGATCCTCTGACCAGCCGGTCAGAGCCGGCCTGTTGTGTCTGATGGGCTACTGTCCGACTAATGATGGGACGTTGTATATATGCTAATCGCGCGGTAAACTCTGCTTGCGCGATGCAGGAATTTTTCGTGACGCCACTGTGACGCGTAGTACGCGTATATGGCGTTGTAGATGCCGCCACATCACTCCCCTCAGGAGACCGATAGTGGGCTGAATCGTGTATCGTGCGATGCTTTCCAGGGCCGATGAGTCGGAACTGTCTGCGGTGATTCCCCAGTGAGTCGGGGTGGTGCTGCGCTGTTACAGTGTGACGGATGTGATATAGCGCCGGGATGAGGCTGAATGCCTGCGTCGACAAGGAGAAGGTTTAAGGCTGTGTTTATATGATCTGTGGTTTAAGGGCCCTGGTTGTTGACCGGCCGAAAGTGCAGTGTGCTGTGACAGGGTTACTGATGACTCATCAGTAATGAGGCCACAGCCTCATCAGTGATGAGGCTGTGGCCGATGCTTGCGTGCGCTGCATGCTGATGGTTATAATACCCGTTGACGCCGTGGGTGCTGCTTGGCTGTGTGACTCGCCGCTCAAAAGCTTGAGTAGGTGATGGTAATGACGTCACGCTGAAGTAGTTGCACGAAGGCTGCGCTGACGTTCATATTCGGCGTAACCAGTATAGAAGTATTAGTAAAGTTCACTCATGTTTATGGAAAAGGCAAGATCCTCCGACCGGATGGGTGTTGTCTATGGTGAGCTGCCCGACGTTGTAGATATGCTAGGCGCGCGGTAAACTCATGCTTGTGCGATGCAAGATTCTTGAGTGACGTCAGTGTGACGCGTGGTTCACATGTGGCATTGTATATGCCCCTGTAGATCAAAAGCTCCACTAATAATATTTAACCTAAGCTTTTGATTTTTCAATTATGTAGCAATTTGATAATATTTTGATTGAAAAAAGTGTCTGTGTAGTTTCTTGCCTGTTCTTGTCCATAGGATCCAACTACGCTTTATAATGGGCAACTAGCTTTATTTTTCTGACTGACCGACCTCTTGACAATCCAAAGGTGCCTGCAGTTGGTTAATTGAAATAAATGGTTTGAGTTTGGTATTTTTTTTTTCAGACAACATCCACACAAGGGCTTCAGGTCCCGAACTAGGTAGAACCTGTACTACGGTAACCTGATGACTGATATACATACTTATATACATATACACACCCAGACACAGGTCAAACAGACATGTTCATGCACACAAATGTTTGACTTGCCCGGGGATCGAACCCGGGACCAGCGGCTCAGAAGGCAGGGTCACTACCAACTGCACCAACCGGTCAGTCGAATTGAGTCGTATTGAAGTTAGAGAGTGAAACCAAGTAAACAATTTGCCATGGCTACACTCTCATATTACCTACGTTTATACATAACTGGCCTCCTTTTCTTCTCTCCAACAATATACCTACCAACAGAGTACGCTATATCTGTCTTTATAATTAACAAAATTAACTAACTTGTACCCTTTATTTCAGTCAACTTGGTGGTTGTTAGCTAGTTAGTAAGTTGGTGTTATGACGTCATAAGTTGACAGTTTTTAAACCACTATGTTATTTTGTTGGAAGTTGTTTGGTTCAGCGTTTTATCAGGAAAATAAAATGATATGGTTGGAACATATTCGTTTTAAATTAAATATAAATTTTAACTGTACAAAAGTACGCTTTCCATCCTGACTACGAACCTATATGAATAAACATAACGGCTTTTGTGTAGCCAGATATTTTTATGATTTTTGAAAAATAGAGCTGTGTAGCTCGCAATATTACGCAGATGTACCTTACATACTTAAATATAGAATACTTTATTTTTACTTTTCAAGCAACGTACTGATTGCATTTAATTTTCTTGCAACTATACATTATTTTCTAACTGCATAGTTTCCGTGACTTTATAGCTAACAATGAGTGACAAACGATAATCAAGATGGCATAGTGAGCCAAACAATTGCCGATCAAGATGCGTACGAGCCAAGTTTAGCGAAATATTAGCAACCTCGCCTTTGTAGGTAATTGGGGCGTACATTTGTGTTCCTATCTTTGAGCTAGTTTTCTTTGTAGATTGTGTAAAACGTCATCATTTTCGAGCGTACGTGCTATTTAATGACTACAAAAACTGGGGGATATTGTACTACGCATAATCATTGATAATTTCATCTTTCTTCAACCGTACGGTATTACATCGAGCTGGCCTAGCGTAGTACGTAGTTTCAATAGAATAAGACACCAGTGTATAATGTAGTGTTATTCTGTAAAAATCTCAACGTGAAAACTTAGGTGAAGTGAGTTTGAAGTGAGCTGTCAATAGGGAATATGCATGTCATTTGCCGTCAGTAGGCACTGGTCATTTCTTAGCTGCCACGGCTTATTTTAATTCCATAATTGTTTTTATCTTTTTATTACGGACGCTTTTAACGTGCACGTCTTTCTACGTCGTTCTCACATGTATAATTACAACATTAATGATGTAACCACTTTATTGTAACAATATTTTGATTTAAAAGAGTGTCCATGGAGTTTCTTGCCCGTTCTTCTCCATAGGTACCTACTACGCTTTGGAATGGGCAACTAGCTTCATCTTTCTGACTGACCGACCCCTTGACAATTCAAAAGTGCCTGTAATTGGTTTATTTGAAATAAATGCTTTGAGTTTGAGATTTAAATTTGGTTCAAATATTTTTATTCCGAATCTTTATTGCCCCGACATTTGAACCCACTCATTAGATTAATAAATAAACGTGCAAATTAAGCGAGGGAAATTCAAATTTGTAAAACGCAACACCACTGGTTAAAACAA
Organism: Brachylomia viminalis; assembly: GCA_937001585.2. Lineage (NCBI taxonomy): Eukaryota > Metazoa > Arthropoda > Insecta > Lepidoptera > Noctuidae > Brachylomia > Brachylomia viminalis. The sequence continues at coordinate 19,963,775 of OW443302.2, read as the reverse complement.
AACGTGACGTCAAAATACTATGTCAACAAGTTCGTATTGCTTACATTTGTATGGCATTGCAGGCTTTTGATTAGTAAATATAGTAATAACGTGTGTGTTGTGAATTGATTTATTGTTTAAATGTAATGTTTGTCCTGCCGGAGGCTTTACGCGGGGGTCGTGCGGTCCATGGCTACATATGGGGCCCCGGTGTGGGCGCGTTCACTGCGGCGGAGAGCCGCCCACTATCTGAACGCGCCCCAAAAGGTGGTAGCCGTAAGGCTGATCCGGGGCTACTGCACGATCTCGGGCGAGGCGGCAAGCCTCCTTGCCGGACTCCCGCCGTGGGATCTGGAGGCGATAGTCCTCGCGCGCCTGTATGAGTGGCGCGCGGAGTCACTACGCCGGGGGGAAACCCCGCTTCCGCGGCAAATCGCGGCGGAGCGGACGGACCTCCGGCGCGATCTCATGGCGGCATGGAAAGAGCGACTGTCGCAACCCAGCGCAGGGCACGCCACGATAGCGGCGGTAAGACCCCTCTTTGAGGAGTGGCTAGAGAGGCGTCACGGCGTCCTCACCTACCGCCTGCCGCAGGTCCTCACCGGACACGGATGTTTCGGGAGGTTCCTGCACATCATCAGGCGGGAGGAACCGCCCGGGTGTCACCACTGCGATGATCGCCCCGAGGACACGGTGGAGCATACGGTGGGGGCCTGCCCTGCATGGGCGGAGCACCGCCGTGTCCTCGTAGAGGCGATCGGCAGCGGCGGCGACCTCTCACACCCGGCCCTGGTTCAAGCCATGGTCCGGGGCGAGGGGGAGTGGGAGGCAGTCACCTCCTTCTGCGAAGCAGTCATGCTAGCGAAGGAGGTGGCGGGACGGGAGAGGGAGAGAGTCTCCCGTCCAAGCCGCCGCGGTGGACGCTCCGGGCGTCGGGAGCCGCGTGACGACTCCCGGCCACCGTAGGCGCGGGCCTGCGGGCGGTGAGTAATGGGTAGCTCACCGTCCGATCAGGACCAGGCCCATGCTGGACGGCGCGTACGTGTTCCACGCGCGCCTCAAAGAGATGTCAGCATCGAAGAGGGGGTCCACTAGGGCCCAAGCCTGCCGGGAAAGCGGGATCATCCGAAAGGGGTACCGCTGACCCGGAACATAAAGAGCCAAGGAAGGAACACGGGTGGGTTTTAGTCAGTAAGAGTCTGACACTCCCTTCCGCTCCACCCAGAGCGGGAGGAGTAATTTGATGATTTCCCATCCTCAAAAAAAAAAAAAAAAGTGTAGTGTTTGTATACTACCTACTGAGATTATAAATAATTTAAGACAATGACTGAAACTGCTTTTGTAAAAGCACAACAGGATAATCTGCCGAGAATAGATCCATTCATGATGAGGTCTTATTTTCTTTCAAATTCAAATTTTACGTGCGCTGTCAGTAAAAGGAGTGAAAGCTGCAAGGTAATTATTCTATAATAACACATTATGTAAGTTATTTTTGCCATAAATACAATCCTAAATATTATATTGAGGAGTAAACATAAACTATAATTTTTGATTCACAACAATGTAAACAAGCTATTGCAATCGATCACTAATAAATAGCTTTATTATTGATCGATGGCTATTGCAGATACTTCATCTCTTTGGATAACCGTACACCATTCCTTACGTGTTTTTGCACCTATCGGGACTGGAAAAACTTGCACTTCTAAAAAAATGCACTTCTGATAGGTAGTATTTCTGCATTCAGGCACAATGCAATACTTATAAATAAATTAGCTTTGAGCTTTTTACACGGTGAAATACACACATCAAAAGTGTCTAGGGATCAAGCATTTTTATGCGGATTTCTTGAGATTAAGATGTGGCTTTGTAATAAATTTATGATTTTATAAATTTATATGGATCCTTTTTGGTGCATTTCATAATTTGAATCAGGAACTGTGAATCAAATTCGAGTAAAAGATGAAAATCAGCTGTCAATATTTTCCCTATAAAAACATACAACGCATTGAAGACATTATTAGTGCTACTGTTTCCCTACTACTGATTAAAACCAACGTTATTATGGAGCGGCGACGTCATTTAAGCAGGGAAGAAATGCTCAGAGCCGTGGGAATGATAGAAGCTGGTTCCCGGCAACGTACTGTGGCTTTAGCTCTGAATACAAGTCAGAGTGTTATCAGTCGACTTTGGACACGTTACCGAAGCACTGGTACCGTGGCTGAGCGCCATGGAGGACGGTATCGCTGCACCACACGGAGACAAGACCGATACATTCAAATCTTAACTCGAAGAGCTCCAACAATAACCGCCATGATGTTAGCCGTGAGGCTTCATCACTCTTCAGGGAACTTAATTAGCGACCAAACAGTCAGAAACCGCTTGCATGAAGTGAACCTTCATTCCCGAAGACCGCTACGGGTACCACCTATAGCAATGCACAATCGTAGGATTCGATATCAATGGGCTCTTGAACACAGAAATTGGGCAGAAGAACAATGGCGTTTCGTGTGCTTTTCTGATGAGTCTCGTTTTGGTATGAGACCGGATACAAGACGTATACGACACTGGAGAACCCCTGGACGCCAACAGCGATTAAAATCCTGCCAGGAAGTCCATCCTTATAGTGGTGGAACCATCATGGTATGGGCGGGTATTTGGATCGGCGGAAGAACTGAGTTGATTTGGATCAGAGGCAACCTCAACGCTCAAATTTATGCTGAGACGATTGTATCAGACGTCATCGTTCCTCTACAAGTGCAAATCGGTCCCTTATTTCAGTTAATGCATGATAATGCACGACCGCACACCGCAAGAGTTGTAAGACAGACTCTCGCCGCAGCTAACATCAATGTCCTGCCCTGGCCTGCTCAGTCGCCAGACTTGAACCCGATTGAGCATGCATGGGATATGCTACAGAGAAGAGCTCTGCCGAATATGGAGGGTATCCAGTCGCAAGAAGACCTTTTTTTGTTGTTGCAACGAACATGGGCGGCCATTCCACAGCGTGATTTGGATGAACTCATTTTGAGTATGCCAAACCGATGTTCTTGTGTTGTTAGTGTTCGCGGTAGAAACACGGATTATTAATTGTTTAAGTTACCCAATAAAATTTTAAAGAAAACTGTTATTTCAGTCTTTTTTTCGAACTTTTGTGTTAGTGGTTCAAATGTCAAAAATCCCTTTATTAGGAAAATGGCAAATTTCTTTATTAATGCAAAGGTGACTTGGTTTATCGTTACTGTGACAAACGAAAACACTTTATTTTATGAATCCTTAAAGAAAATTTTAATTAATATCAATCAGGAGAAAAGTTATTGCAAAAATATATGTTGATCCCTAGACACTTTTGATGTGTGTAAGTCAAGAACGAGAACAGCTGTAGTAAACAATGGATTGGACTGTCACTGGACTTAGTATTTGACGTCATCAACAGAGCGCGCGAAAATGGCGGCGTTTAAACCGCTCGAAATTATTCTCTATTTTCAATATTTTTAAACCTAATTACAGCATTTTTAAACAGTATTTATATTTTTTACTATGTTATAACGGTATAAACAATGTATGTAATTTAAAATATAAAATAAATACATGCATATACCCTATTGTGCTAATCCCTAGCGTCTGAAGGGATGACAGTTCACTTCAAGCTTACTTCACCTAAATGGTCACGTTGAGGTTTTACAGAATATACCGGCTGGTATTGTTACCACTGACGTAACATATGGCCTACCCTACGTATCCATCTGAAATGATGTTAAAAATCTAATCTTGTCTTGAGTATTTAATACGACAATACATTAGCAAATTACAAAAGTAGGTTTTTAGGCTAACTGACCAGAGTGAAACGAACATGTAGGTATCGTTTCTAAATGACCTCTTTCTTAATTTACTAGTAATCGAGTATCTCCGGTAAAGTTCCTCTAGGATCTTTTAATGCACACCAGAAAAACACTATTGAAAGTGCCGTCCTATATCTACCTGCATCTAAATGCGGTATATTCTTCAGCAATATTACAATACAATACCCTATAACAATTCATTATACTATTTAAATAACCCTAGAAAACCCAACGTAACCCTAATTATGCCATCTCCTAGTCTCAATCGCACTTGTTACCGAATTCTAGCTCAATTACTAGTTAATTGCATGAAGTAAGTGCCTTTTCATCCAGGGTTGAGCCATAACCGTTATAACCAAGGGCAATAACCGAGTGTCGTTGCAAAATAATACGGTTGATAATATTCAGGATGTTACAAGTCGGTTATGATTAGAGCTGCAGATAAGTCTATAATGACATTTGGGGAAGGCGTAGATAACATACGGTATTAGAGGACCCTAATCTCTTGGGGTTACTCAAATGGTGTGGTGTCTTGTTTGATGTTATTTGTGTTGACGATACCTGGCCCCGATTCAAAACGATGGTGATGATGACTCTTTAAAATTTGACGTCGGATTCGCTCACCTCGCTTTGTTGATTTTTGATGTGAAACGCACTTTGGCAGTAAAATCGATCAAACGGCATGACGCTCTCTCATGCCGTCACGCCTCTACGCCACCGCTCTCGGCTCCCATGTGCGTGTGCGCGCGCATACTATACTTTTTATTATATATAATGAAAGAGACCGAGAGAAAGAGAGAGAGATAGTTTTCATGGTTTTCCAGGGCGCTGAAGCCAATAGTGAGATCAAAATGAAAATCCACGATGGCGGCTGTGAAAATTTATCAAATATTTCGTCATGGGTGTCGTTTTCGTGGTTTTCGAGGGTGCTGAAATAGTGAGTGAATTTCGTTCCTGCCGGGAGTCCCCCGGACGTATGTCCGGGGGACTCCCGGCGGCTGTGAAAATTTATCAAATATTTCGTCATGGGTGTCGTTTTCGTGGTTTTCGAGGGTGCTGAAATAGTGAGTGAACTTCGTTCCTGCCGGGAGTCCCCCGATGATGGTGATGTATATCACACGATTTTTTTGTCTTGCCATCAATTGCTATGTTTCACATCTTCCAGGCGTCCCGTGACGGCCAACTTTTTTTTATGCCACGGCGAAGCCAAAAAAAAGTAAATTCAAAAACTAAAACCCGACTAAAAAGCGCGCTCTAAAAAGTATGAAATAAGAAAATAGACTCATCTGAAATTGGTATGTACCTACTTACACGTAATATATTATTTTTCAACACATTTACTCAACAATGCATTTTCGAAGCCTGTATACATTGTTCGAAAGTTAAAAATTTCGCACCGTACAACGGAATGAGCGGTAAAATAAGTACTCTCAACTAAGTACCTGTTTTACCGCATACTCCGTTGTATAGCGCCGTGCGTATACTTTACGGTTTTTTTTTTATTTCCATAAAATATGTATAATATCAGAACTCCACCAAGGAGTTTCACATTACGAGAATAAATAAGCTGAGTTATCGGACCTCCTTGGAAGCGCTTTTGTTCAATTCATTTGTCTCACTTTAATAAAAGAGAAAATGAGACGAAAGATGTATTTCTAATTTTCACCACGCGCAAGTAGCGCCATTTGCAAATTCGCGCCATTTTCATATTAGAAATGTTAAAGATTGTTGCGACTTTCCGACTTATAAACAAAATAATAATATGAGTTCAAGCGAGGTATCCGATTTTAATATGGATCTACTCCACTTGATATCATGAATGTGGCGCAAATTGCGAAAATGGTCTCTTGCCGCCAAACTCGCAAGAGTGCTATTTAATGATTAACAATAATTTTATGTCGTGGACGATTCGAAGAAATACTCAATCATTCTCTGAAAATGTTTTGATGGCTTATTTCAATGAATTACGAGAAGTAGGTATAGGCCGTCAATGTGGGGGTGCATGTTGAAGAGCCTCCTCGTGGCGCACCCTGGGCAACGTCGGCTCCAATTGCCCACCAAGTTTTGGTGGACAATTGGGGCTGGCGGCTAATCTTTAACAAACGGGGAAAGGTCATGGTTCCAATCACCGATCATGCTTGATGGTCGGTGAAGGGAACCGGGCTATAGAGGGTCAATACGTCCACTCCTCCTCTGCTTACAGAGGAAGTTGAGTGGGCGTAGACTGAGAAGGGCCGCCGCTGCGGTGCAGGCGCACCAAAGCGGCACGTGTTTCTCTCCTTGAGGAGCAGTCCTTGAGGAGAGAATTTTCGGCGGGTTCGCTGAGTCGGGTCGGCCGGACAGCGAACGGAGGCATGCCTAATGTCGCCGCCGGGGGCTTGGCTTAATTGCCTGGCCCAGAGGAAGGCTACCTCTAAGATAAAAAACCACCCAATCCTAAGCTTCGAAGCGCGGTGAGAGGATGAATGGCTGGAGGGAGTCCAGTCGTTAGCGCTTCCCCTGCAGAGCACCTGCCGCACTCTGCAGTATGTAGGCTTACCGGGCATCTAGGCTCTGCCCGGTGGACATCAAAACCTATATCTACTCGTGGGATTAAAAATGGAAAAAATCAATAATCAAAATATAAATAAAAATGACGAAGAGGAGAGGAGTGATGCGGGGTCGGAGTCCGACGCCGCATCTGGCGCGGAGGGCTCATGCCAGGGCTCGGGGCGCGAAGTGGCGGGGGCTGCTGATAGGAACCGAAGGTTCTACCAGAAGCGCCCCAGATCGGGGGAGGGCCAGGGGTCATCCTCCGAAGAGTGGACCTCGGGGCCCAAAAAAATCCACTCCAGCCGGCGGGGTGGAGCCCGGGAGAAGGGTTTGGGCAGAGGGATCGCCACCCAGGAGACTAATGAGCTGCGCTCTGTCAGCCCAGCCGAGCCGGCTCAGCAAACTGGGAGACTCGCTTTGGAAGGGAACCAGCCTGGAAGGACCAGCTGCAAGGCGGGTCTCTCAGAGTCCTCGAGTGGTGAGCCGGACGCCGCTGGCGGCTTCAACTCGGATCGAGCGGCCAGGTTTGCGGAGATCGTGGTCGCCGCAATAAAGGATGTGGCCTTGAAGAGGAATAAATCCTCTAAAGACAAGGCCATAGCCGCGGCCACGGCCTCCATTATGGCGGCAGCGGAGGCCATTCAACCTGGGTCTCCGTCAGACGCAATGTCTGAAATGCGGGCGGAGGTAGCCCGCTTGACAGCCGCCATGGAGCTTCTCCGGAAGGAGAATGAGGAGCTCCGAGCAGACCTGGCCGGGCTTCGAGCAGCCGGCCCCAGGGAGGTGCCGCAGGCGGGGGCGCAGCAGCATGGGCAGGGACGGCCCGTGCCTGCGCAAGACCAGGTTCTGACCCTGGTGCGGCAGGAGCTGGCTGCCTTCCAGAGCCGGTTTTCCGCCCTGGAGGCCATTGTCCTGCGCCCCCCACTAGCGGCGAGCCAGCCGGCCGCGGGCCGGCAGAAGGCGGTGTCATTTGCCACCGTCGCAGCTGCCGCGGCCAAACCTGGCTCGTCGGGTCAGAGGAAGGCCCCCCCCCGTGCCGAAACCCGCGGGGCCGCCCATGCCCAGGGCGGGCGGGATGGCTACACAGACGGCGAGGGCACCGGCCCGGGCTGCAAGACGGACGCCCCCACCTCCTCCTCCTATATCTCCTCCGGCTGGTGCTGGATGGCAAGTAGCCGGGGAGAAGAGGAAGGCCAGGCAGGCGGCAAGGGCGGCCAAAAGGAAGGAGAGGCAGCAGCAGCGCAAAGAGCGAAGCGTCGCGGCTAGGCTCCGTGCCCCGAAGTCCGCAGCTGTAGTGATTACACTACAGCCGGAAGCGGTGAAGAAGGGCGTGTCCTACCGTGACGTGCTAGCCAAGGTGGGACAGGCGGTGAGCCTAGAGGAGATCGGCGCCACCGAAGGCATCCGGGTAAGGCTCACGGCGACTGGGGCCCGGATGCTGGAGATCCCCGGTGCGGCCAGCGGCCCGGCCGCCGACGCTCTGGCCGAAAGGCTTAGGGCGTCCTTAAATGCGGACGAGGCCCGAGTGTCCAGGCCCAACAAATGCGCTGACTTGCGCATCCTGGGCCTGGACGACTCTGTGACGGAGGGAGATGTGATGGCCGCCGTCGTTAGGACTGGGGGGTGCTCTGCCGAGCAGGTGAGGGCAGGCACCATCCGTCCTGACTTCAAGGGGATGCGAGCCGTTACGGTAAGCTGCCCCGTGTCGGCGGCCAAAAAAAATAGTCGAGGGCCGAAGGCTACTGGTGGGCTGGGTTTCCGCGCAGGTGAAACTGCTGGAACCCAGACCTCTGAGGTGCTTCCGCTGCCAGGTGGGCAACCACGTGGGAGCTCAATGCACCTCGGAGGTGGACCGCAGCCACCATTGCTTCCGCTGTGGTCAGCCCGGTCACAAGGCCGGCTCTTGCAATGCCGCGCCGCACTGCACCGTATGTGCGGCAGCTGGCAAGCCGGCCGATCACCGGATGGGGAGCAAGGCCTGCGCTCCACCCGCCACAGCCAGGGGCAGGGGCAAGCCCTCCGCCACCGCCGTCACTGCCGCAGCCGCCGACACTGCCGCCGCCGCTGCCGCCTTGACCGCCGTCGTCGCTGCCGTCACCACCGCGGCGGGGCCCTCGCAGAGGGCTCGGGAGGAGGCTGATATGGAGTGCCAATAACGGCCCCATTACGCCTCCTCCAGGCGAACATCAACCACTGCGCCTCCGCTCAGGATCTGTTGCTCCAGAGCATGGCGCAGTGGTCGATTAACATCGCCGTGGTCGCTGAGCCGTACTTTGTCCCGCCCAGGGATGACTGGGTGGAGGACCTGAGCGGCTCAGTGACCCTAATTTCGTCGGCCGCCGCCGGTACTCCGTCCCTCGAGTCTGTCACGAGGGGACGGGGTTGCGTGGCAGCACGGTTCGGGGAGATCGTAGTGGTTGGGGTATACTTCTCCCCGAACCGAACTCTTGCCGAGTTCCACAACTCCCTTGCGGAGTTGAAAGTCGTCGTCGTCGGGTTCCGTTCCCTCCCCGTGCTCGTCCTCGGGGATTTCAATGCCAAGAATGTGGCTTGGGGTTCCCGGTATACGGACACACGGGGCAGGATGGTGGAGGACTGGGCTCTGGAGACAGGCCTGGTCGTCCTAAATCGGGGTTCTGTCCCCACGTGTGTGCGGATGCGGGGTGAATCGGTGGTGGACATCTCGTTCGCCAGCCCCGCTCTGTCACCGCGTGTCCTTGACTGGCGCGTCATAGAGGGGGTGGAGACCTATTCCGACCACCGGTACATCCGGTTTGACGTCTCCGCCCAGACCTCGAGCGCGCTGGTCCGACAGGCCCCGAGTGGTCCGCGGTGGGCGCTGAAACAGCTGGACCGGGAGCTCCTCCTGGAAGCCTCGATCGTGCAGGCCTGGGTGTCATCACCGGATAGGCCTGCTGACATCAACGTCGAGGCGGAGTGGTTCCGGGAGGCCATGTCCGAAATATGTGACGTGGCAATGCCCCGGGCCCAGCGCGGACGCGCTCAGCGCCAGGTGTGCTGGTGGTCGCCAGAGTTGACGACTTTACGCAGGGCGTGTGTCGCTGCGCGACGCCGGTACACCAGGCACCGCAGGCTCCGTATTCGCCCTCCGGATACGGAAGCCATTCAGGCGGAGCTGTACGAGGGGTACAGAGCGGCGAAGACCGCCCTCCAAGCGGAGATCCTGCGGGCCAAGGGACTGGCCCGCGAGGAGTCGCTGGAGACTCTGAACAGGGACCCGTGGGGACGCCCCTACAAATTGGTGCGTGAGAAGCTCCGCCCATGGGCTCCCCCGCTGACGCAGAGTCTCCGGCCCCAGCTCGTGGAGGACGTGGTGAGCACTCTGTTCCCTTCTAGAGGGGACCATATCTCCCCGCCCATGGCTCCGCCTACTGCGGTGCTGAATGCGGACCACACCGACGACGACGACGACGATGCTCCGGAGGTGACCGAGGTAGAGCTGCGAGTGGCGGTACGTAGGCTGAGTGCTAAAAATACCGCCCCAGGACCCGACGGCTTACCTGGGAAAGCCTGGGTCCTGGCCTCGGAGGCTCTCGGGCCTCGACTAAGGGGGCTCCTAAGCGCATGCATGGAGAGGGGCCAGTTCCCACTTCGTTGGAAGACGGGGAAACTGGTCCTCATCAAGAAGCCGGGGCGCCCAGCGGACTCTCCGTCCGCTTACCGGCCCATCGTGCTGCTCGACGAGGTGGGCAAGCTCTTTGAGAGAGTCATTGCAGACCGCCTCGTCGGGCGGCTGGTGCGGGTGGGGCCGGATTTGGCGGAGAGCCAGTTTGGCTTCCGCAGGGGGCGCTCTACGGTGGACGCCATCATGCGCGTGCGGGCCCTCACGACGGGGGATGCTGTGGCCCGGGGTGGGGTCGTCTTGGCGGTGTCTCTGGACATCGCCAATGCCTTCAATACCCTGCCCTGGAGTTGCATCAGGGAGGCACTCCGGTATCACCGGATGCCGACCTACCTCTGTCGTGTGGTCGAGGCCTATTTGACGGACAGGGCCGTCATCTACCCCGGTCACCATGGAGTATGGAACCGGCAAGAGATGTCGTGCGGTGTCCCACAGGGATCGGTCCTGGGGCCGCATCTGTGGGATATCGGCTACGACTGGGTGCTGCGCGCCGACCTCCCCAGTGGCGTCAGCGTGGTTTGTTACGCTGACGACACGCTGGTCCTGGCGCAGGGGAGGTCGCACCAGGCGGCGGCCGAACTAGCGACACGCGGGGTTGCGACAATCGTCGAGAGGATCCGGCAATTGGGACTCGAGGTGGCCCTGCACAAGTCCGAGGCCATGTGTTTTCATGGTCCTCGGAACACGCCACCGTCGGGTTCCCAAATAACGGTAGGAGGGGTTCACATCGGCGTCGAGTCGACGATGAAGTACCTGGGACTCGTCCTCGACAGCCGGTGGAACTTCGTGGAGCATTTCCGACGTTTGGCTCCCAGACTGGAAAGGGCCGGGGCTGCCTTAAAGCGGCTGCTGCCCAATCTAGGGGGGCCAAACGCCTCCTGCCGGAGGCTCTACGCGGGGGTCGTGCGGTCCATGGCCCTTTACGGGGCACCGGTGTGGGCGCGTTCCTTGAGGCGGCGGCCAGCCCGCTGGTTGAACGCGCCCCAAAGGGTCATGGCCACCCGGCTGGTCCGGGGATACCGTACGGTCTCCGGTGAGGCGGCGAGCCTCCTTGCCAGATTACCGCCATGGGATCTGGAGGCAAAAGTCCTCGCGCACGTTTGGGAGTGGCGCGAGGAGGCGAAACGCCGGGGCGTAGCTCCGCTGCCGCGAGAAATCACGGTACAGCGGACAGAGCTCCGGCGGGATCTCAGGGCGGCATGGAGAGTGCGACTGTCGCAACCCAGCGCTGGGCACGCCACAATTGCGGCGATAAGTCCCCTCTTTGAGGAGTGGCTTGAGAGGCGCCACGGCGTCCTCACCTTCCGCCTGACGCAGGTCCTCACCGGACACGGTTGTTTCGGGAGGTTCCTGTTCCGGATAAGGCGGGAGGAAACGCCCGGGTGTCACCATTGTGTGGATCGCCCGGAGGACACGGTGGAGCATACGGTGGAGGTCTGCCCGGCTTGGGCGGAGCACCGCCGTGTCCTCGTGGAGGCGATTGGCGGTGGCGATCTCTCGCGTCCGGCCTTGGTCCAGGCCATGGTACGGAGCGAGAGGGCTTGGGAAGCCGTCACCTCCTTCTGCGAAGCAGTAATGTTCGCGAAGGAGGAGGCGGAACGCGTGAGGGAGAGGCAAAATTTGCGCCCTCACGCCCCTAGCCGCCGCAGGAGACGCCCTGGGCGTCGGGAATCGCAGGCCGATTCCCGGCCACCGTAGGCGCGGGCTTGCGAACGGCGAGCAATGGGCAGCTCGCCGTTCGATAAGGACCAGGCCCGGGTCGACGGCGCGTTGTGTTCCACGCGCGCCTCAAAGAGATGTCAGCACCAATGACGGGGTTTGCTAGGACCGATGCCTGCTAGGGTTGCGGAAAAGTCCAAGAGGGTTACCGTGGCCCCTGGCACAGGCAACTGAAGGAACACGGGTGGGTTTTAGTCAGTAAGAGTCTGACACGCCCTCCTGCTCTGCCCAGAGCGGGAGAAGTTATTTGATGATTTCCCACCCACAAAAAAAAAAAAAAAAAAAAAAAAAGGCCGTCAATGTGGTCAATATATTCACTATTATTGATCGAAGATTCAATGTTAAAAAGCACTCTAAAAACCAATAATGACATAGATTTAATTATTTTTAAGATTTAACATAAAATTACATGTATTTTTGAAACGACAGTCAAATGGCTGAACAAGCAAGAAATCAAAAGTATTCACTGCAGCTAGCGTAGAAAATTCCAGATCAAATATATTTAGTAACTAAGGTACGTTTTTGAACTGTTCTTTACTTTAAACAGCACTAACATACTTAAGCATTAACATACTAAAGCAGGCACTGACATACTTATTTGCTACTAATAGTTTAATATGCGATGCTTAATTTAGTAGGTAGTTACCTATATTTTATAGTTAGTTTTGACGTTTACCTGTGTAAAACTACAAAAAACATACTTAAATTACTTATATTTTATTACGGGCTATATTACTTTTTGGTATATCTGGGGCGTGCAGACGACAAGAATTAGCCAACATAAATATGAACGACATCGAAAACCAAGAGAACTTATTGCTTGTCAAGATACGTGACACAAAAACCAAAATCCTTTGTACATTCACCATACATGGTGACTTTTACACAATTGTCAAAAAGTATCAAGCTCTAACTGTATTGTTCTCGAACTTGACGAATTTATAATCCCATTTTATTAAACTTGACATTATGTATTGTAATGCATATTTCAAATTATTTACTCAATTTCATCTTGACATGGTAAACTTGTATTGATTTAACACATAAATTGAGTACAACAACAACATATAAATTGAGTCTTTATTATAATAGCAAAACTGTTTGCATGTCTTAGTTAAGGTAGTTAGTATAGAGATCTTTTTTTTAAATGTTGCCCCACACTAGGATTTTTTCCTGTATTGTGGGTGCGTTTACAAACATTTAAACTCACATACACAAACAGCCAAACCCGGAACAACTACTTGTAGGTCATACAATCGAACTCGCAACACGCAGCGCAGCAGTCAATCGCTTAACCACTGCGCCAACCATGTGGTCAAATTTTAAATTTAACGTCTGTAACTTGTACCTACTTTCTGTGCAAATAAAGAACTATTCTATTCTAAGAATTACAAACGCAAGAGTAACAGATTCTTTCAGAAGTACCAAAACGGTAAATGCAAGCGGCAATTCCTTGGCATTAACAAAATCGGTAGCGTACCAAAATAAATAGACACGTTCTTGAAATTGGAAAATAGCGGCTAGTTATTCCAGTCACAGAGTGACTGTTCGCGAAAAGACCCTTGGCTGATAAAATTTTCATTTTTCCTAATTATGTTAATATTGATGTTAAGATCGGCTTCCCTTTAAAGGGAAGGGAAAGCGCCCCGCCATCCGCGCTTTCCTGTAGGGTTCGTCACCAAACTTGGGCGCCCTCCCACCATTATATAAAATGAATTCCCTTAAACTAAACTACCTTGTCCCAACTTAGACAGCTTGGTGACAAGGAGGGGACACAAGGTGATGTTAATATTGTGAATTCAAAGTTAAGAAACATAAGTATTATAATTAAAAATACGTGAAGCTAAGTAGACGAGAGGGTTTGCAAAGATAGATAATATAATATGATTTGATATTATAAATGTCGAAACGCCGATCTCCCTTCTCGCGGGTGAGAGCTAACATTTGCAATAGAATCTCAATAGTGTGGAGGGGTTAAAGGAATCGTTACGCTTGCGCTTTAATGAATCATTTATAGCTACGTTAATGTATCCGTTTACAATGTATCCAACAGTGAGACCGGGAACCGTTTAGCAACGTTTGTCTCATTATACGTGCATTGCTAGACCTAACGCATAGAACCGCTAAAGACACTAGTATGATTCTAACAGAACACGTTCCCTATGCACTATATAAATGTCTTACTTAATCCTAGAGACAGAGTACTACGAAGGCCAACTGCCATTGAGGGAGACAAGTTTTGAGTAGTTGTAAACGCGTACTAATACTCCGTCCGATCAGGACCAGGCCCGTGCTGGACGGCGCGTACGTGTTCCACGCGCGCCTCAAAGAGATGTCAGCATCGAAGAGGGGGCCCACTAGGGCCCAAGCCTGCCGGGAAAGCGGGATCATCCGAAAGGGGTACTGCTGATCCGGAACATAAAGGGCCAAGGAAGGAACACGGGTGGGTTTTAGTCAGTAAGAATCTGACACTCCCTTCCGCTCCACCCAGAGCGGGAGGGGTCAATTGATGATTTCCCAACCTCAAAAAAAAAAAAAAATGCTAAGGATATCCTTACGGCGGGCTAGCCCTTTTTTACTAAGACAACAGAAAACTAGCACAAGCGCATCGTAGACTCAGTCTGTAGCAAAACTCATTGCGATCGTACTTGGTGCACACCGAAGTGGTATTTCGTCACTTCACATTACCTTAATCTTCCCCATTTAGAGGTTGCTGTGCGACTACCTGCAGCTGCAAAGCATCCAAATGTCGTGTCTCGATAAAAAGTGTCGATTCAGTAATTGGCCTACATACAGCCGAGTGTGGGTTTTATCGAGATACGATCCCTAGCGTTCTTAGAATGACTACCAATCCAGTTTGTGACTGTGTGTGAAGCCTACCCCTCTCCCGGAAATGTGCATGCATTAAGCCTCACGCAGCTCGTTCTGCGGCCAGGCCTTTTTGGAAGCAGCAATCATCAAGAGGATTTGATTGTCTAAAATTTTATTATAGATCGTCAGCGTCTTTATTGCCTAGTTTGGTTTAGATGAATTGAGTATGAACGGTTCTGCCTTCCATACGTGGTGCGTCAGTTAAGGGTCAACAGTCATCAAGAGTCAGGAGCGTTGGTGCTCAGTGTCAAGTATAGCGGAAGGCCTTATCTGCTTCCCTATAACCAAATGCAAATGACAAATATCTGTCAAGGCACGGATTAGGAGGCGGTCACGTAATACAAGAGAATGTAGCGTTAATTATAAACAACAATACTAAATAAGAGTATTTTCGCTATGCTGGTATAATGATCATTAATAGCTCGTCAGCTATATCACCTAACAGTTGCCTATAAATCACAATACAAATCAATCTGTCAGCTTAAAATTATAATGGGCAAAGTCCGTAATTACGATTTATAAACTGTTAGTAAAGATTAAAGTTGACACTTACCAAATATTATGTCCTCGGTGGGAATTTGATAACAACTCACTTACGAAATACAGCACGTGCAGTTTCACCTCGGGCACAGCTCCTCACAGCTCACAAAACTAAACTGTCTAGCTTAGACTACATCGTCCGCTACGCTACCTAACGTGGTCTTTAACTCACTATCAACTTAGTAAATAATGCTCGGTCCCTTACTGTCGTTTCAGCTGGAAAGAAGAAGTGGCGCAACAAACTCCCCAGCAGCACAACAGCTGTCTGTTCAGTTAAAGAAGAACTTTATTCTACACAATAGTAAGTAATTAACATTACGAAACTCAAAACATTCAACTAAATCAAATTATTTGCCATAACGCCAGCTAGCACACGCCAATAAAGCAAGAAAAGTAAAGTTAAACAAAGGTTGTTGTTAATAAAGAAAGAAATAAAAATAGGTTTATAGGTATAAGAATACGAATATCACGTGTATACAAAAATAATAAGTTAACCCGAATAAAAAAGAGAAATATAAAAAAAAAACAAAATGGATCTATAATCACGAGCACAGAACAAAAGTAGCACATAGCTAGCAGTAGCACGCTTGATAGTCTGATACAGTGAGTGTATCTCCTGGCCCAGCGTCATTGCGTACCTATTTTTAGAAATTACTACTTTCTGGATACAAATACTACTGGTATAAACAAAATGTATTGAAAATATTTAAATCAAAATATTTATAACACTTCCTAACTGGCGTTCCTATTCACGAACAATTTTTTTGGTCGACGAAAGGAGAAAATTATATAAGATCTTAAGTTTTCTAGAAGCTTGTTGGTGGATGAGAAACATGATAGTTCTTTGAAATTAAGTGTAGATTATAACACTGCATCTTCTACCTAACTTGAAAACTTTTAAGATTTAATGTGAGATTCTGTAGCTACCACGAGTTTCTAAGGAGTGAAATGAATCAAATAGAAAATGTGTGTTAAAACTTTTTCCTACTATAACTTGCTGTGCTCCAATTCTTTTGATTGGTTTATAAATAGGTAGAATCATAGAACAAGCTTTATTGTACAACAAAATACAACCCGCACTAGTATAAGTCAAGTGACTAATAGGGTATTATAATAAGACATGTTGCGCCAACCCCTAATGAAGTGAGAAAATGGGGGGAAGAATGACTGTTATAAGTCAATAAAAATTCGACCCCATATTAGAAATCAATGATCAGTACCTATCTTTAGACAATAACCAGTGATTTCAATCACAAGTTTCTTATGTTACTGGTGAGTGATGAGAATCATCTACTTACCATTCACACGTCTAAACAATATAAGTGTCACTAAAACATCTACTCTGACTAAAACCGACTCATTCATATCTCTTTTTAAGTTCAAATTAGAGCATAGTTGAACCGTGCCGGAAACAAGCCGGAGTACTGGACCGGACTCGACCGGACCGGCGCTCCGCCTTTGAGAGGAGAGGACTACTGACCCCTTTAGACTGATGTATAAGTACTTATAGACATTGGGAACAGAGGTAGGCGTACTTATGGACACTGGGCTTTAAGACGTAGGTACTTATAAACGGTGGATTGTAACAAGTCGTACTTATGGACACTGGGCTTTAAGATGTAGGTACTTATAAACGGTGGATTGTAACAAGTCCCGGGAAGTGACAGATCAATCCGTTAGGATTTGGCGTTGAGGATGAATAAGACAAGCACCTTAACACTTATTATCTTTCTTTTTAGCTTAAAGATCCTCTATGATAGTTTTTTTTTTATCGCCGTGTCTATCAATGGCTTATGGTCGGTACAGTACCAAAAAGGTACCGAAAGCTTGTGAAAGTAGGAACTACTTGCTTGGGACTGATTGATGCAGAAATAGAACAAAAATAATGTCATTCCCTGGTTTTTGGTTTGGTCCCAGTTTTAGATGAATATGTTACCTAAAAGTAATTTTAATACATCATCGGAATTTTATTGCATTAGAAAGTAGGTAGGTCACCCTCCACAAATAGTATTGTTTCATTCGAAGAAAAATTACCAAAACCTAACGTTTTAAATGTTTTCATTCGACAGAGCGGGGCTTCTACAGCTTATCTTATTCATACTTCGGGGTACTGAGATACCCCACATATCAAACAAGGTAGCTACACGAAGTATCGGCGACTACGAACCGTTCCGGTATTTTGAAAGGCAAGGGAGGATAACATACTAAATTATATGGGCTATGGGTACTTTACAGCACTTCGAACTCAACTGTGTTTTTGGCCTCCGGCGTGATGTAGCACAAAAGGTTACTTTTACATTATGTCGTGTGCCTGTATACGGGATGTTCCATTCTTCTTACTAAATTCGTTCATTCACTATCGGACAACGTACAGTTTTCAGAAGCATTAATTTTGCACTAAAGTTATTTTTATGACAAAAGTTAGCACTGAGGAAGGATTTTTGTAAATTCATTCCCTAAAGGGGTTAAATGAGGGATGATAATTTGTATAGATGTTCGTGTATTTTGCCGATCAGAAGTCCCATCCGGCACACAGCTTGTACAAAATAAAATACTTTTTTCTGATATTAAGTATGTATGTATATTCAAGTTCATGTATGAGGACAACATGCAGAGAATCAATTTAGTTTACTGGGAAAAAAACAAAATGAACTCAAATCAAAATATTGACCGATTTTGAATTTGCGTCTTATTACCTACTCTAAAATACTCGCCTCAGAACCCCCTTGAACTCCTCTATTGTAAAAACTGCTTAGCATACAAACTGCTCACAACTTCACCTCTCGCATTATTTACACGCGATCACAAAATCGGAAACATTACTACTATATCACATATAACTATCGAAAGATAGTGCGGACCCAACTTTTATGTGCCACCATTCGAAGTGAAATAGGCGTGACTGTACATACATATGTGAATTTTGAGGAAAAATGGAGCGAATCTTGTAAATTATCGCTTCGTCATAACGGGCGGAATGTCCGAGGGTCGGACTCAAGGGAGCTCCTTATCAAAAACTTGCCCGAAAACTTACTTATTTGTTTTTATCGTTGTCTGGTTTATATTCATGCTTTAGTGTTTGATGTATTGTAATGTTTATTTTAGGTAAAATATTGTTCTGAAAAGTTTTCTTCAAGTTTTGTATACAACGTGGCGCTACAATGGCGACATTAATTTAACACACGGGTAGGGCTAGTGGCCAGTAATCATAAAAAATATATTAAAGTTATATAATTTGTAAATTGAAAACTACCGCCTTTTTTTTTATGGTGGGAAATCATCAAACAACTTCTCCCGCTCTGGGCAGAGCAGGAGGGCGTGTCAGACTCTTACTGACTAACACCCACCCGTGTTCCTTCAGTTGCCTGTGCCAGAAGCCACGGTATCCCTCTCGGACTTTCCCGCAACCCTAGCAGACATCGGCCCTAGCGGACCCCGTCATTGGTGCTGGCATCTCTTTGAGGCGCGCGTGGAACACAACGCGCCGTCGACCCGGGCCTGGTCCTTATCGAACAGCGAGCTGCCCATTGCTCGCCGTTCGCAAGCCCACGCCTATGGTGGCCGGGAATCGGCCTGCGATTCCCGACGCCCAGGGAACTACCGCCTGCGCCACTCGCCGGACATGGGGCTCTCACTTTTCTTCGATTCGTCTACTCTTTGTACGTTATTCGTTTTAATTCAATTCATGGGATATTATGATCGGTTACCCTGGCAAATAACCTCTGCGCAAGAGTCCTTTAAGTACAGGTTGCTCCACGATTATATTTTAGAAAATTGAAAATAAATTATAACGTTTATTGAAATTAAAATATGTTTTATTTTATTTTATTTATTAGGGAAAACAAACAATTACACATTAAGAAAAACAGAAAGATAGGATACAGAAATGATACAAATGTGAAATCAACCACATTCTCCACAGATACACAGTGAGACAATTTGGTAAATTTAAAGACTAGCGTTGTAAACAATAAATAAGAGGAAAATTAATATTAAAGTACCAACAAAACAAAACCGCTAAAGATGCCGCATATAAGCGGAACAAAAGTTTCACAGAAATTTTTCAATATATTAAGTAACATGAGTTTAAACTTACTATATGGCAAAGCAAACAGATCCAAACTGCAGAAATTCTTATTAAAATTGCTCGTAAGGCAACGCGGCGACGAAGAGGTGCACGCAAGCCTGCGTTTGTACTACAGGAAGTAGTGGCGAATACAGGTCGTGAGCGCACCTCGCGTCCCTGGCATGTTCTAGGAACTATATAACACAACTTATTACTCATGTCTAAACAATCATACGAATTATTGCATAAGTCATACAAAAATGTGGTTTCAAGAAAAGTACGCCTTGAACTCAAACGAAGCAAATTATATTTTTTAAGTAACTCACTATAAGAGAGGTAACAACTCATGAAACAAAAACGCGAAACCGTATACGTGTGTAAAATTAATGTCGCCATTAAAGCGCCACGCTGTATATTTTTGATATATATTAATTTTTTTATAACGTTGCCCCACACAACATTAACTTACGTACGTTTTATACAACTATAGTAATTAAACGTCTTTAAGTGTAAACGATAAACGAAAAAATAAATATATTTTATACCTGGGTGTGTAAACTCGGAGCAATAACTTCTATTAATTCCAAATAAACCTATTTCCATCGAACCTCAACGAGTAGGAGGACAAAGTAACACTTTAATAAGGCGTCGTTAACAATTATTAGCTCAAATTATACTTACATACCTGCAAGTGAAACTAGACACTTTTAGGTACCAGGCGTTCATGAGGAATGAAAGGATAATATACATATCGTACAACGTCAGGAGGGATGACTGCAGCGATCTACAGTAGGATACAGCACAACGTCACAATAAATACTTTTTAGTCGCATTTAGAATAGTATATTATGCAATTATTGAATAAAGGACGGATTTAAAGCGAGGGCCATAGATGAATCACGAGCTAGTGAAGGATTCTAACGACTGAATCACGACCGTAGGGACTGATTCATGATGATGGGATCACGAGCGTAGCGAGTGATTCAAGTATTAGAATCCTGAGCGACGCGAGTGATTCATGGCCCTCGATATAAATCCATTTTATTCAAGAGTTGCATACTATACTTTATACCATGACTACGAGAAAAAGAAAGATTTAAGCGAAAATAAACTTTTAATAAAGAAAAAGGAAGCTTAAATTAATTAAAATGCACATTAAAATTGGAACAATCAATAAAATTAAGAGTAATTTTCTTGTTATTTCCTTTATTCAATTTTTCTACATATTCATCATATTTTTAAATATTGGAATAAAAAAAATTATAAAAACATTTAAAAATATAAAAAATAGTATCCCATTGGTATCGGGAACAGGGTCCAAGCTACCAGTGGTCAGGGCTCCTGAGAGAGGAACCTCCTCACGATACGCGCCGTGTCTAGAAGAACCGCTTTCTGGATCAAGCCCTTGATCCAGCCATCTAACGAGAGCCTCCTAAGGTGTTTATCGAGGCTCTTGGCTATTATGCCGTTGGCCGTCACGACTATCGGCACAATGATTGCTGTATCCACATCCCACATGTCGACAACCTCGTGAGCCAGGTCAAGATACTTAATCTGCTTATCTTTTTCAGCTTTCACGAGGTTCTCGTCATGCGGGATCGTTATATCAACAATCATTGTGCGACGCTTTAATCGATCTATCATCACTATGTCTGGTTTATTGGCCAGAATAGTCCTGTCAGTGATGATAGATCGATCCCAATACAACGTGATATGGCCATTTTCGAGAACTGGGTCGGGCACATATCTATAGTACGGTACTTCCGATTCCACAAGACTGTATTTCAGAGCAAGTTGCTGGTGGATAATCCTGGCTACAAGGTTGTGCCTATGCAAGTAGTCTCCGTTAGCCAGACGAGAACAGCCAGAAATAATGTGACGGATTGATTCCCCCGGTCGGTGGCATGCCCGACAGATGTCAACCGTACCGTCCTTCACAATATATTTCCGGTAGTTATTCGTCATCATAACTTCGTCCATTATCGCAAAGACAAAACCTTCGGTTTCTCCAAAGAGATCACCGAATCGCAACCAGGATACGGACGCTAAGAAGTCTACATCAGGCCCATGTAGGGCCCGGTAAAAGCGTCCGTGAAGCTCTTTGCTCTGCCATACCTCCTTGCGGTCATTAGTATCTAATACTTTAGGTTTGCGCCAGTTCTCGTTAGCTAAGGAGAGCGGGGTGAAGCCCTTGTCCACTAAGACCACATCTCGGCGCATCCCCACGTCGGCTTCTAGGAAGTATTCCCTGAGACTGCATACCTCACAGTTGTGCAGGGTCTTAGCATTTCGGCCCGACGAGGACCGCCTCTACGAGGTGTACGTGGAGGCAAAAATGGGCCTCGATCGGGCCATCGCCGCCGCTAAAGACTCGGCGAGAGCCGAGCTGCTGGAGGGTCTCGACAACGACCCTTACGGGAGACCGTATAAGGCGGCGCGCAACAAATTGCGCCCCTTTGGTCCCCCGGTTGTCGAGACCCTGGAGCCCACATTTCTGGATGGGGTGGTTCAGTCCCTGTTTCCGTGCAGGGACAACTTCACCCCGCCAGTGATGTGTGGAGCCCCGCTGGAGGAGGAGGAGGAGGAAGAGGAGGCTCCTTCTCCTGTCACGGAGTCGGAACTTGGCGCGGCGATTGTGCATATCCGCGCCAAGAAGACGGCTCCGGGCCCCGACGGTGTCCCGGCGAGGGTGGTGGCAATTGCCGCCACCCAAATGGAGGAGCAGTTTCGGGACCTCTTCAGCGCATGCCTTGCGTCTGGAAGGTTCCCGAAACCGTGGAAGGAGGGGCAGTTGTGCCTCCTTCGCAAGGAGGGCCGCCCTGCAGACTCCCCCTCGGCATACCGGCCCATCGTTCTGCTCGATGAGGTCGGAAAAATGTTCGAGGGGATAATCGCTGCCCGCCTAAAGGGCCATATGCGGCGTATCGGGCCGGACTTGTCGGACGCTCAGTACGGTTTTCGGGCTGAGCGTTCGACGGTGGACGCGCTGGCCTGCCTTAAGAGGCAGGTGAAGGAGGCGATGGATGTGGGGGATGGATTGTTGGCGGTGTCATTCGACATTGCCAACGCCTTCAACTCTGTTCCCCACAGCACCATCCTAGAGGCGCTCCGATTCCACGGGGTGCCTCAATATATGCGGCGTTTACTGGCCAGCTACCTGGAGGATCGGGCGATCGTCCTCGTGAACAGGGCTGGCCAAGTCCGGCGGTACGCAGTCGAGGCCGGCGTTCCACAGGGGTCAGTCCTGGGACCTCTCCTCTGGAACGTCGGCTACGACTGGCTCTTGCGGGGAACTCTCCTCCGAGGTACGAGTGTCGTCTGCTACGCGGATGACACTCTCCTCACCGCCCGGGGGGAGAGTTTCAGGGAGGCGGCCAACTTGGCCTCGGCGGGCGGATCCTTGGTCGCAGGGAGGATCCGCCGCCTAGGATTGACGGTGGCGCTGCACAAGACCGAGGCTGTGTTCTTCCACGGGCCTCGGCAGCGCCAACCACCAGACGCCCACATATTTGTGGAGGGCGTCCGAATCGAGGTGAAGGCCCAGATGAAATATCTGGGCCTTGTACTCGACAGCAGGTGGCGATTCGGCCCGCATTTTAGCGGGCTGTCGACGCGCCTGCTGAAGACTGCGGGCGCCCTCTCGTGGCTGCTCCCCAATTTGGGGGGGCCCAGCGCGCGATGCCGGCAACTCTACGCCGGCATCTTGAGGAGCATGGCCCTTTACGGGGCCCCTATCTGGGAGGACTCCCTCCAAAGGCGGGAGAACGCCGCCGCCTTGCGGGCCCCCCAAAGGGCCATAGCTCAGCGGGTGTCGCGGGCCTACCGCACGGTGGGCTTCGCGGCAGCGTGTGCTCTGGCTGGCACCCCTCCTTGGGAACTCGAGGCGTGGGTGCTCGCCAGAGTATACGAATGGACGGCGGGGCGGAGGGCGAGAGGAGAACGCCCCGCCCCAGAAGAGCGGGAGGCCGTCCGGCGGGAGGCGAGGGACGCCATCGTCGTCCATTGGACGAGGGACCTCGCCACCGCAGCCTTCGGCCGCCGAACCCTCGACGCGATCGGGCCGGTCCTGCGAGACTGGCTCGATCGGTCGCACGGGTTCCTCTCGTTCCGTCTGGTGCAGGTGCTGTCTGGACACGGTTGTTTCGGATCGTACCTGCACCGAATCGGACGGGAGGAGACACCGTCGTGCCACGACTGTGGCGCGGCGGAGGACGCGGCGCAGCACACCCTCGCGGTGTGCCCGTCGTGGTCCGAGCCGCGCCGCAGTCTCACTTCGGTGATCGGACCGGACCTCTCACTCCCCGGTTTGGTCAACGCCATGCTGGGCGATGAGAGGTCCTGGGCGGCAGTGGCCTCCTTCTGCGAACACGTCATGTCCCAGAAGGAGGCGGCGGAGCGCGCGCGGGAGGACGACCCTCACGCGGCGGCGCTCCGAAGACGGAGGAGGGGTCGGAGAAGACGTCAGTATGACGGCCATCACCGACTCCTCCCCGGTGGAGGCCAGCAGGCAACGGGTGCGGGGGCACCCTTGCCTGTATTGCACGGGCCTCCACCAGTGTCGGACGGGAATGGCCAGGTGTTCTCGGCCATTCCCGTAGCCCCCCAGGTTGGGGGGCATGCGGGGCCCGCCAGCTAGGCGGGCATACGCCGGGAGGGCTGTGGAAGCAGAGGCTGAGCCAATTTCCCATAGCCCTCCCATCACGGCGTCGCGGGAACACCGCTGAGTTTTAGTGGGTATACTGCCATTCTGGCAGGGAGTCCCACATACTCCGTCTCGTCCCCCGACGAGCGGAGATGCGTAATGTCATTTCTCAGCGACAAAAAAAAAAAAAAAAAAAAAAAAAAAAAAAAAAAAAAAAAAAAAAAAAAAAAAAAGGGTCTTAGCATTTAAGAAGCCTCGACCTCCGCACTTCCGCGGGATATACAGTCTCATCACCGATGATCGTGGGTGATGCATCCGATTAGCGGTCAGCAGTGTGCGTACCTTCCTATCTAGGGCGTCAAGTTCCGTCTGAGTCCATTTGAGTATGCCGAAAGAGTACATCAAAACCGGCATGACCCAACCGTTGAAGGCACGCACTTTGTTTCCGCCTGATAATAGACTATTAAGTACTTTATTCAGACGGCCAAAGAAGCGCTCCTTCAACGATTGTTTCATGTCAGTAGTGTTGATGCCTAACGCTTCCGACATACCCAAATACTTGTGTGTTTCGAGTGAGGAGAGTGATCTTAAGTGTATGGAATCCGAGAGTTGGGTTCCCACGGATTCCACAATCTCCCCCCGCTTTACATGCATGACCGCATATTTGTCCACACCAAATTCCATCCTGATGGCGCTACTGAAAGTTTCAGTTACCTTCAGTAGCTTCATCCGTTGCAAATTGTTGGGGGCAAAAAGTTTCAAGTCATCCATGTAAAGAAGGTGAGATATAACCTGACCATCTCTCCTCAATCGATAGCCCAGACCTGAATCCTCCAGCAGTGTGCTTAGAGGGTTCAAGGCTAGGCAAAACCAAAGTGGACTCAGACTGTCGCCCTGAAATATACCTCGCTCGATCCTTATGGGTTCGCTATTCCTCTGGATATATCGACATCCTGGATAGCGAAGGACCGTCCTCCATTGCCTCATACACGACGTCAGGAATGTGCGCAGAGTTGCATTGACTTTATACAACTCCAGCACCCTCCTGAGCCATGTGTGTGGCACCGAGTCATAGGCCTTCTTATAATCTATCCAACTTGTCGACAGATCCTTTCGGGAACGACGAACCTGTTGGCTAATGGCCATATCGATGAGGAGCAGCTCTTTAGTACCGCGGGACCCATTCTTACATCCATTTTGAGAGACAGACATGATGGAATTTGTTTCAATATGTTTGTTAATTTTAGTTCTCAAAATGGATGTAAGAACTTTATAGACCGTCGGTAGACAAGTGATAGGTCTATAATTTTTGGGCTCCGTAGTACTACCTGATTTGTGGAGCAGGTGGGTTATTCCTGTCGTTAGGAACTGGGGCAGTGACCCTGATTCTAAGGCTGATTGGAACTGGGATGCCAAGCAGGCGTGCGACCTTTGGAACCATTTTATCCAAAAGTTGTGCAGTCCATCCGGCCCTGGAGATTTCCAGTTAGGCAACGGATGGACTGCACGAGCTACATCTTGGGGGCTGATGGTAAGTGCCCCCATTTCTGGTATTTGATCGCATGCTAGCTCAACCTCCCTAGTCCAATCACCTTCGGTGTGACTGACAGGCACCGACCAGATGCTTCGCCAGAATGAGCTCATGGCGTCATCATCCGGCAGGCGCACGTCAGTCACACCTTGGTTGGATTGCTCCCAAGCCCTATAGACCCACCTTTCATTGCTCTGGAATGTGTGATTCAGAGTGTACCGCTCCACTCTCCGTCTGTACCGACGAATACGGTTTGCCCATGCACAGATCTTCTGCTTCAGGAAGTCGATACGCTCTGTGACGTGGGTCAAATAATCTCGAGAATCAATATCCGTCCCCGAGAACGCCAACCTCACAAAGCGCATAACTCTAGGGCGAGTATTGCCCTGCCTGAAGCAGATTAGCTTGCCGATGAGTGCTCTAGCCTCACCGATACGACTCTCAATCCTGTACTTCTTGTTATTATTATTAGGATGGTCAACTTGTGTAGCGATATAACAGTGAGTAAAAGTGCTTTTTATTCACTGTTTTCAGTGAATAAAATAAGCTTTTTAGAGGGGGAATGGTATAAACATAATTTTGTACCCACTATAAAAGTTACAAAAGACGCAAACTGAACGTCAAAGCAGAAGTGGGAAACAATAAAATTTATTTCGAAGAACAGTTAAGAAGCGTTGGACTATTCCAAAAGTGTCCAGCGCCATCTGAAAGTTAAAAAGCTGTAAAATATAAAGCTACTCGTATTTTTACCGCAGCAAAATGAGAATCTTTGGGAAACAATGCGCTTGCCTCGCGTCTTTCAAACATTCCCCCTTTGAAATACCCTCTTCAAAGCATGAACTGGAAACCGGGTTTTTTGAAATATTGTTCACAGCTACTAATGGAACATGAATTTTTAACCTACTTCGATAGAAGCGGCCTTCCATGAATGACGTCATAGTCAGTTTTAGTTTACTTCGGTTTTACAAGTACCTACAAACTAATTAATAGGCTCGCCCCGTATTACATGGAGCTTAAATATAACTGGCGAAATTTGGGTGTACTATAAATTAAATGAATGTTTATTTCAGTAAATAGATATTTTAATACACTTTTACACGTCAATATTTTAAAACTAGATGGCGCCGTCATTTTCTAGCTGACTGATCCCTGAGAAGAAATGCCGAAACAAACTCAAAGGGCATGATATCTTTTAAAGTCCAAACATATTATTGGGATTCTATGTGAGTCTAACAAAATGCAGGACCATGTGTGGAAGCGGCGATAAGTCCCCTCTTTGAGGAGTGGCTAGAGAGGCGCCACGGCGTCCTCACCTTTCGCCTGACGCAGGTCCTCACCGGACACGGTTGTTTCGGGAGGCGATCTCTCGCGTCCGGCCCTGGCCATGGTACGGAGCGAGAGGGCTTGGGAAGCCATCACCTCCTTCTGCGAAGCAGTAATGTTCGCGAAGGAGGAGGCGGAACGCGTGAGGGAGAGGCAAAATTCGCACCCTCACGCCCCTAGCCGCCGCAGTAGACGCCCTGGGTGTCGGGAATCGCAGGCCGATTCCCGGCCACAGCAGGCGCGGCCTTGCGGACGTCCGACCGTAGGCGCGCTTGCGGATGGCGAGCAATGGGCAGCTCGCCGTTCGATAAGGACCAGGCCCGGGTCGATGGCGCGTTGTGTTCCACGCGCGCCTCAAATAGATGTCAGCACCAATGACGGGGTCTGCTAGGACCGATGCTTGCTAGGGTTGCGGAAAAGTCCGAGAGGGATACCGTGGCCCCTGGCACAGGCAACTGAAGGAACATGGGTGGGTTTTAGTCAGTAAGAGTCTGACACGCCCTCCCGCTCTGCCCAGAGTGGGAGAAATTATTTGATGATTTTCCACCTTCAAAAAAAAAAAAAGGGCCATGTGTGGAAGGGCATTTTGGAGAACGAGCCATTCTGGCTTTGAGATGACCTATCGAAACAGACGGTATGCATGCATCAGTCATCGTGTAGCTCAACCCTATTTTAAGGAGCTCAACGACCCGTATAATCCTCTCCCTATCCCTTCGGGGGATACAGGCATGATGTTGTGGTAACTAATATAAATTATAAATACGAAAGTTTACCTGTTTATTTGTTTGGACGTTAGTTAGGTAAGTATACCGATTGATCGGGTTTGGATGAAAACCGGCACAGATGTATGCCCTGAAGAAACACCACACCTACTTCGTAAAGTTATATTTTTCATCACAGCAGAAAACCCCTCGGAAATCCTACCCTATTTCACATCTATAATACCAAGATTAGTACTGAGCCGCTATTTAAAACCGCATTTGGCATAAATATAAATACTTGATAAAACTGCACTTTGTATTGGCAGCGTGCCAGACCATTGCTTAGGTATTTACTTGTGTAGCAACAGTAATCTTCTGGCCTAGTTAGCTTAGCTTTTCAAACTAGTTTTTTTACCAGCCTATTACTGTCCCACTGCAAAGGCCTCTTTTCATACAGATAAGTCATAAGCATTGATCACCAGGCTTGCTCAAGGCGGGTTGGCGATTTCATACGTATATTTAAATATAAGTCAAGAACGAATGCAAAATAAATATTAATTAGTATAAGAATTGTGTGTGTATCTTGTGTGGTTGTTCCAGTACAATACCTGCACATCATCATTAGCCTGTAAAGTCAACAACTAAAGATGAGACGTTAAATGACACTTCTTCAAGGAACCTGTTCGTAATTACGACACCCAACATTCTTCTTCTTAGCGTGTCGATGGCAATCTAAATGGAGCCGGCCCCGAATTCAGCTACATGTTTGGCGCCATTACTAGCGTCCATCAGTTCCTGTAATGTGCAGACGACAGGACACGCAGGACAAGATATTAAGTGTCCCATCGTTAGTGGAACTGTACCACATTCGCCTTCCAATGCGGAGTCGTCTATTAATCTCCATCTGAACAGGTTTTCCTTGTTTCGGCCAACCTGAGTCCGGAGTTTGTTTAGAGACTTCTATGGACATTGTCCAATGAAACTATAGAATTCTAAATTTTGTGCGCACATCGCAGCCGTCGTTCCAAGTCTGGCTTGATAGTTGCGTCTTGACAAGTCTGTCTTCGAAACAATTACTTTGCAAGGAGCGACAATTATTTAACAAACATAACTTTGCTGACAGGCAATACCTAGTTACATTTTCAGATCTTCCCTAAAGAGTAATAAGAGTATTTCGTTCTTTTATCCCAAAACCATTTTTCTGTCGACGAAGTTAGCTTCGACATTTTAAAATGCAATGGATGTGAATTCCAATGCTTGCGGAATTAGTTTGCAAGCAACAAGGCAATATGTATGCAAACAATTTCAAATCGCATGGAGCCATGAATGAGACTAAATATTTTAACATATAGTACTAGCGGAGTTTCAGAGAGGATTCTATTGGTATAACTTTACCTAGGACGGCTAACTCTGGCGTGGAAGCGTTGGCGCCTATTGTAGGAACTTTGTTACCTAATATGTATGTTAATTTTATGTTATGTTAATGGGCTTTTATGCCTATAGTGCGGGGAGTGTTAATAAAGCTGGAGAGTATTTAGTATCCTTTGAACGAACGTTTTAAGGAAATAATACGTAAATAATGGAGTTATAAGATCAGCCTCAAATAAAAGTAAAAAACTTCAAGAAATATGTGTTTTCTATTATACAGACGATTAATTTCTTATTTGTGTTGCTGTGGTTTACCTTCGTCGTTTGTTGTATCTTAGAAAGTACAATTTATTTTTAAATAAACTCGGACAACTGAAAAAGATTATACAGGGAAATACAAAGGGACACTGCACAAACTGTTTTAAACCCCTCATCTGTCGATCAAACTTATACAGTGTTATTACAAAAAGCGGTTTAACTGAAAACCCCGGTTTAAAGCTCTATAAACTACGGTTTAAACCAAAATGATATTACAAAACGTGGTTTTTCGAAAAACCGTGGACCATATCATGGTCTAACGCTAAACCTCGGCGGTCCCTAGTTTAAACGATCAAACTATGGTCTAAATCGTATCTGTCAAAATTTCTCTTGTATTTTATAGCATCTTTTTCATTGTGTTGTGTTGTTTTTACCCGAAAATGGATCTTAACATGGTCGATTTAATTGATATTGAGGATATTGAAGCCGCTGAGTTGTTGGGAACGCCACGCCGACACAACATTAATCGTGTTCGAATCAATCAAATAAATTAAAATTAAATTGGAATCAATGAAACACTGATTTCAAGTTAATCGAAGTAATTTATGTTTATTTACTTTTTCCTCGGTACTCCAATTCTCAGATCGTTTTTTCTTTTGTTGGTCCATCACAATATGATATTAAAATTACCTACTATAGAAGGTAATACTATACAAAGATGCAATTGTTCTATTAGAAACTTCGATAACTTAAAAATTCCAAAGCTAAATGAACTTTGTTCAACTTGCGATGGTTTTGTTTAATGATATGGTTTCATATAATGCGCGAAATTTTACGTTTCGTTACACGTACCTAGATGTATTATTAATACTTAATACGACAGTAAGTCATGTGCTTAAACCTAAACAAAACTGCAATCGACGAAATAACTAATATTCCATGCAAATTAACACTCTCAATATTTTTAACACTCCTAAACATCATAATAATCATTAGCGTATTAACAAAAAGTTTTCATTTCTGAGCATACGGAACGTTGCAATAGAATGATAAAATGGTGAACGAATAATATTTGTATTACTCTGCTCTGTGGTTGTTACAAAGACAATGGTTCAAATGACGGCACTAAGAAGACCACGGTTTTTTGAAGTTTTGTAATACGGACAAATTTAGACCATGGTTCTGCAGATAAGCCTGGACTTCGTAGCACAGGTTTAAATCAAGGTTTATTTAGTTTTTTGTAATAAGACTGATAAAGTTCGGTAACAATAGAAAAGTAATTGTGTCTCATGACTTCATGAGCGACAGTTGAGACCAAAATAAAAATTGTTAAAAAAAAGCCTGTAATTGGTGATTGTGTGTATGAATGTAGTGTGCGTGTGTTTGTGTGTGCTTTTATTTGTAAGCGTGTGTGTGCTTGCAGTGTGTGAGTGTAACATGATTCTGAATACCCTTGCGTTTAAATTTATCGTAGGTTATTAAAAAAAATATATTGTCGTTCCATACATTTTGACCGCGTAGGTACTGCACTTTCACGCCCGGCCTTGGTTCAAGCCATGGTCCGGGGCGAGGGGGAGTGGGAGGCAGTCGCCTCCTTCTGCGAAGCAGTCATGCTAGCGAAGGAGGTGGCGGGACGGGAGAGGGAGAGAGTCTCCCGTCCAAGCCACCGCGGTGGACGCTCCGGGCGTCGGGAGCCGCGTGACGACTCCCGGCCACCGTAGGCGCGGGCCTGCGGGCGGTGAGTAATGGGTAGCTCACCGTCCGATCAGGATCAGGCCCGTGCCGGACGGCGCGTACGTGTTCCACGCGCGCCTCAAAGAGATGTCAGCATCGAAGAGGGGGCCCACTAGGGCCCAAGCCTGCCGGGAAAGCGGGATCATCCATAAGGGGTACCGCTGACCCGGAACATAAAGGGCCAAGGAAGGAACACGGGTGGGTTTTAGTCAGTAAGAGTCTGACACTCCCTTCCGCTCCACCCAGAGCGGGAGGGGTCATTTGATGATTTCCCATCCTCAAAAAAAAAAAAAAAAAAGGTACTGCACTTTTCTATAAAACAGCAGATTTTTTATTGATAACCGACGAACCATTTCTACGCAGGGGCCCGGGCGTTCAGAATCCTGTGCTAAATCCATGGTAACAGTTTTTGCGTCGGAAATCCTGCCACCCTTTATATTCATTACTTCCTATTTGCTCAGGCCTGTAGGCTTATTTTTTATGCAATCATTTAAACATATGTAGTAATTTATACACGTATAGCACTTAATGCCAAATCTACTTTGGCAATGGGTGCTTTTCAGAGGTCAAAATTTACTTTAAGAAATGGAGTGACAATGTTAGAAGTCAACTTACAAGTTTATTCCTATTTTTTTACCAACGCTTCCGAAGTTATAATTAGATGAGTATTTTAAAGCGCTAACTTTCCAAGTAGTTTATTTTCTTTCAAATTGAATATTCTGTTTAACTGTATTATATTTATAAAGTACTTTATTAGCATTGTACCTTTTGTAAAGTCATTGTAATATTTTTTAAATATCTTTCGCCTCAAGGGTGGCCAGATTGAAATATTGGTGAAGCAGATCTGCTTTTTGTAAGGTTTTGGGGCTTTTCATTCGCCATTATTTCAAAGAAAATCATGTTAGATGGTCTTGAAAAATCAAGTTGAAAATATCACTTTTCAGTTCATTTAATGTTTGTTATTGAAGTTTAGAGCAGAGATTTTTTTTTACTGTTTTTATTTTATAATGCTACACGACAACGGGAACGAGGCACAGAAACAGAAAAACAAAATTATTTTACCATTACGATGTCATAATATGGAGATTTTGAAAAACAATTGAAACTATACAAATCGCGACATAATTCAATGTAAACATGTCATTTAATGATTTTTTACTCAGCAAAATTATTTACTTAAATGTAAATTCCTTGATATAATAAAATCTAGTTTGAATTTTCGCGCCATAACCAGAGGAGTGCGAAATAGAATTCAAAAATCCACCTTAGTAAATCCTTAGTTGGACCGTATTCATTACGTATTCGGCGGGCATGACTTATTCATAGTTTATGTGCTTCAGGGTGTGTGGCGAGCTATGGTCAGCACTCAGGTATTGTGGCCGTTGTACACTGAAAGATCGGCGAATATTTTATTAGTAGCTTTATTCCGCTTGGGTTTTGAATTTGAAAGAGCAGTGAATATAAATATCATTGTTTCAATACTAGTTTTGTGTGTTACCGAAATAAAAAACCTTCAAAATTATTCTATCTCATTCTCTCGCACGTTAAATCCTACAGATGTTCGTGTTCGTCTCTTTTTAATGTCGCTGTTATCGAGTTTCAAATCACAATGGGGCTAAAGAAGTTTTCACTCAATAAGTATTCGAGAATTCTGCTGGACACTTTGTATTTGTAACACTTTTGTTTCATAATTATGTAACATATTTTTGAAATTTCGAATTTACATATGTTTATGCCTCGTTGGTCTAGTGGCTGTAAGCGCTACTGCTGAGCATGAGGTCTTGGGTTCGATTCCCAGGTCGGTCAAAGTGTTACTGGGTTTTCTATATGGAATTTCGAAGCCCAGAGTCTCGATTTGTGCCCGGTCGATGGCAAAAGGCTCTCCCCCCATTACATGAGACACAACCTAACTGGCGAAATGTGGATGTACTATAGGCACACCTCTGCTCAATCCTTCGGGGAAACGAGGCGTGGTATTATGTTATGCTGTCTATACTTTATGCCGAAATTATTTGGCCTTACAAATATGCCAATGTCAATGGCGATACAGAACGAAGATGTTGACATGTCATGACTCATCGAGCTGCAAAATGGGAATATCGTACTTATTAAGGTGACAGTAGGTAATAATTTTCAACAAACCCTAACAATTTCAAAAAATCGATGTGCCAGTTTCTTTGGCTGAAATACTTAGGTACTGCGTGGCAATTATTATATAATATTATTAGGTTAAGAATGAGTTTCTGTACAGCTGTCACCTGAGACGTCACTCCAACGCCTATAAAAGCGGTTGTCAACTGAGCCGCGCTCCTTTTTTTCCTGTCGGCGCTCGTGCAGAGAGGTCGTTGGATTTCGTCTTGGATCACAGCTAAGTCTTTGTTTGGTGGCCATTTCCCTTTTATGTGCAAACATAGCCTGTGCTTATTGTGTTTTGTTGAAGTTGATTGTTTCCTACTAAATAGTGCGTGATTATTTGTGTTAATTATTTAGTTCGCTATTTCAATATAAGTTAGGCCGACTTGACAGTTGTTTCTTTTATTTAAATATCCTCTCCTGGTCCCTAAGATCAGAAGTGGGATTCGCCCTGATCCACTAAATTTGATTTACACTAGGAAACAATCAACTTATATCGTTCTTTTGAAAAATGCCTCGATCAAGATCGCGTAGTGTGTCGTCCGAATCGAACTACCCACAGAGACGCATACATAAACGTAAACGGCACCGTTCCCGCTCCCGCGATCGGGCCCGTTCCCGTTCTCGTTCTCGCGATTGGTCCCGTTCTCATTCTCACCGCGTTTCACGTTCGCGAGCTCATCATAAGTCCCATGAACGATTGAACCGAAGATCTCGTAGTCGGGAAAGCTCCGTAAAACAGGCATTGCAAACGATAGTCTCGCGTTTGAATGCAATCGAGGAACGTTCCGCAAGCGTACCTGGAACTCCACCGCAACCCGCTGGTCACAGCACGCCTCAAAATGTCAGTGTACCCTCAACGACACAAACATTAACGGAGATACTAAACATGTTAAATCCTGGAAAGTCACATGGTTATTACGTATCCAATTTTGATCCCGCTATCCATGACATTGAGGTGTGGTGTGAAGAGGTGGAACGCGCTAAACTATCAAACCATTGGAATGATTACGAATGTCTTTCGCGAGTGTCTAACTGCCTTAGAGGCGATGCAAAAACCTGGCTTAGTGAGTGGAATACCAATGACCGTTGCTGGTCTAATTTTAAATTGGAATTTAGACCGTTGTGCCCCCGCAAACTTGACTATGCCAATATTTTGTTTGAGGTTATGAGTTCTACTTCAGATAAATATTCGACTTATGCAGAATATGCCCGGCGTTCGCTGTTACGGTTGCGTATTGTTAAAGGTCTGAGTAATGAGCTAATGGTGCAGATCGTATTACGTGGTATTACCGACCCACATGTTCGTGCAGCGGCCGCGAATGCCGACTTAACAATTGATAATTTGGTATCGTTTTTAGCAATTTATATCAAGCCTGCCCGTACCAAGAATGAAGCACGCGCGTTTCCCTCTAACACAATAAAAAGGCGCCATGATAAATGCTTTTCATGCGGTCAGACTGGACATAAAAGCTACAAGTGTCCGAAAAATCTGAAACCCCCAGAAGGTGCGGCAAAATCTTTGGACAGTCTTTCAAAACCAACATGCTCGTTTTGTAAGAAGATTGGGCATAAGGAAGTAGACTGCTTTGCTAAACAGCGTTCAGAGGCACGGAACGATAATCAACGAATTATTAAATGAAATCTCTGCGAGAGTACTCTTACGGAACGCATATTGTTACATCTCGAGGACCATGACAACAGCACAATTGGGGCAATGACCATAAAATAGATATGTCGATACTAGACAGACAATGTCAATTTATTTTCAAATAATGTGTGGCTTGTTTGAAATGCTATTTGTTACTTTGACATGTATCTAACACTCACGTGCAAATAACATGAATCTAAAATGTTTGACGCGCTTTTGAAAAATTGAGGCTGGGAATGTCCTGGTGTACGTCGACGATGTGCTCCTTGTGAGTGAAACCATTGCTGATGGCATAAAACTATTACACGAAGTGCTTCAAACACTCACCGAAGCCGGCTTCTCAGTCAATATCCGAAAATGCTCGTTTCTAACCACCGAAGTAGAGTACCTAGGCCGCATTATATCACATGGTCAGGTTAGGCCGAGTCAGCGCAAAATCTTAGCCTTGGTAAACGCCCCGGCCCCGACCAACGTTAAACAAGTCCGGCAATTCTTGGGTTTAGCTGGTTACTTTCGACGTTATGTCGAAGGTTACGCGACGAAAACGGCAAGTATTTCACGTTTAACTAAAAAGGATGTAAAGTTCGAATGGGGACCCGAACAGGAGACTGTTCGACAAGACCTATTAAGGAGACTAACAAGTGAGCCCATACTTGCTATTTTCGATCCTAGCCTACCCACGGAGCTCCACACTGATGCTAGCAGTGCTGGATATGGGGCCGTTCTAATGCAAGTCCATATCGATGGCACTAAACGAGTGGTGGCTTATTTTAGTAAAGTTACACAAGACGCTGAAAGTAGGTACCACTCCTATGAATTGGAGACGCTGGCTGTTGTCAGGGCATTGCAGCATTTTAGACATTATTTGATTGGGTTAGAGTTCAAAATCATAACTGATTGCAACGCCCTGAAATCAACCGAGCGCAAAAAAGACTTGCTTCCTCGAGTAGCACGCTGGTGGATTTACCTACAAGATTTCAACTTCAACATTGAGTATCGTAAAGGCGCACTAATGTCACATGCCGACTATTTAAGCAGGAATCCACTGGTGGCGCCTGTAAGTCAGGTTGAGAGACCTCGCAACTGGGCTCAGATTGCACAAAGTGCAGATAATGAGACCCAGGAGCTCATTCAAAAGTTATGTGAGGGTAGTCTGGATCCGCGGCGTTACGTCTGTCAACATGATGTCTTGTATTACCGTTTCTCGCCTACTGGTGAAGAATCTCGCCTATTGTGCTATATCCCCAAAGGCCACAGGCTAAGCCTGCTACGGATATATCACGATGAGCATGAACACATCGGGGTAGAGAAAACATTGGATCTTATCCTTAAGCATTTTTGGTTTCCCGGACTTAAAGCTTTTGTGTGCAAATATGTTTCCCATTGTATTACTTGTATTTCCAAAAAACGTGTACCTCGAGCCCCGTTACAACCCATAACATCATGGGAGAAATCTGACATTCCATTCCGCACTATACATGTCGACGCTTTGGGTCCTTTGCCAGAATCGAATGGTTACAAGTTTGTACTAGTGTTGATCGATTCGTTCACAAAATTTCGTTTGCTTTACCCTATGAGTCGACAAGACGCAGAGGAATTAAAGCGCGTGTTTAATAACGCGATCTCACTGTTTGGTGTTCCAAAATTAATAGTTTGCGACCGTGGTCGTATGTTTGAGGCATCTAGTTTTGTAAGTTTAGTTACTGAAATGGGCTGCAACATCCACTATATCACACCCGAGATGCATCATGCAAACGGCCAGGCGGAGCGTTATATACGCACTGTTTTGAACATGATTCGCATCGAGACGAGTAATAAAAATACTCGTTGGTCTAATTTGTTATGGAAACTACAATTAGTTTTAAATATTACAAAACATAAAACCACGAAATCATCCGCTTTAAACCTGTTAATTGGCATTGAGGCGACCACACCTATAATTCGTGCATTGGTACGAGATTTGGCGGTGGAAGACGCTAACCCAAATCGCGAGGCTTGGCGTGAAATATGCAGGAGCCGCGCGAGTGAGCTCCTTAAAAGGAATCAGGACGAACAAGATTCTCGTGTTAATCGACACCGTAGATCTCCTATGGGATTTAAATTAAATGATTTAGTGTTTGTAATTAAGTACTCACAGAGCACTGGAAAGTTGGACTCCGGGATGAGAGGCCCGTACAAGGTCACTAAGATCTTACCAAGTGACCGATATGCGCTCAAATTACTGACCGGTGCTCGAGGCAAGACAACCCAGGCTGCGGCGCAATATATGGTGCCGTGGGAAGGAGAATGGTGTCCTGACACCTGTTCAGCCTTTTTTGAATGTGAGTAATTGTTTGTTGGTCACAGATTGGTTCGTGTGTGTGATACTTTCGTCGGCTACCCTAGCGGAGCTGCGATGAAGCTGTGCGAGTGTGAAGCTAGCAAACTACTGGCTTGATGCGCGCTGCGGTGCGACTGCTCAGCCTCGCCGCCATGTGTGTGACTGGTACTGCGGTGCTGGTTGAGAAGACAGATATGCGCTGCGGTGCTTCTGTCTTATGTGTTGATGATGGATTAGTGCTGCGGTACTCCTCCACTAGTTTTTGGACATGCGCCGCGGTGCCTCTGTCTTGCAGACACGGCTTGTACGTGTATTATCGGACATGTGCTGCGGTATCATGATCTCGATATTGTGTAGAAATGCGCTGCGGTGCATTTGTTGCGTAAACACTTTCTAATAATGAGAATGTGTGGCGCTGGATGATATAGAATGATGGATGTGAGAACATTAAAACTGTGATTGATTGAAAGCGATTTGATATCTTAGCTGGATTGTTTCATTGAAAGAGGGCCTCAAATGTGTGATGAATGATTGAGTAGGCAAAAAAAAAAATAAGCTGTTTTGGTCCTCACTAATCATGTCATGATTTCAGGCGAAGATAATGGTGTTGACACGCAAGCAGGACTCACGGCTGATCCACCTGCGAGCCAAGACGAAGAGCGAGCTCAAGATGACGCCACATCAGACGTGCCCGAGGACGGTGCACAGTCAGGAGAAGCCGTATTACGTTAAGAATGAGTTTCTGTACAGCTGTCACCTGAGACGTCACTCCAACGCCTATAAAAGCGGTTGTCAACTGAGCCGCGCTCCTTTTTTTCCTGTCGGCGCTCGTGCAGAGAGGTCGTTGGATTTCGTCTTGGATCACAGCTAAGTCTTTGTTTGGTGGCCATTTCCCTTTTATGTGCAAACATAGCCTGTGCTTATTGTGTTTTGTTGAAGTTGATTGTTTCCTACTAAATAGTGCGTGATTATTTGTGTTAATTATTTAGTTCGCTATTTCAATATAAGTTAGGCCGACTTGACAGTTGTTTCTTTTATTTAAATATCCTCTCCTGGTCCCTAAGAATATAACCATTTGCCAAATAGTACTCAAGCTTTGCCATTGCCGTTGTTCAAAAGGGTATTGTTCAGAATGTTATCAGAAAAAAAAAATACCGTGAGCATGAATACTTAGAGGATAAATCGTTAACAATATAATAAAGTAAAAATTGCCTTTATCTCACCACATGATGCAAACACTACATATTTCATTATCAATTATTATTATTACTACAATACAATCTCCATCTGTATTAATGAACAATTATAATTTCATATTATATTCTCTAATTCATTATAATTTATAATTATTAATAGGTTAGTAATTTAAGCTTTGTTTTTGTGTATAAATATTTGAACGCCATACTATGGCAGGGTATGCTGGAACCAATATTGTAACATCTATTGTACCATATCCTAACAAAAATATAAACATTTTTGATTTGATTTTGATTTGATACTTGAAGAATTTTCATCAAACTCTCTAGAAAAATTGGTTTAAGCTGCGTATAAACTATACAGGGCGGCAGGAACACTGACGCGCAAACTGTAACCATAAATTCAGCATATGACCCCTTAGCGCAGAAAATTTTAAGCGTTTATCAATTAAAAATATCTCGTTGATATCCCTACCACCCTGTATATATGTTACTTGCTTCTATCCGCATTTTCATTCGCGTCGAAGTAGTAAGACACAACAATATCTTTAACAATATAATAAAGCGTTTGAGCCGCGCGGGGTGGCACCTCGTTGACATAGGCATGCACAGTTCGGCGACAGTTCGGCGTTATTACTGTGTTTTCGCTTAGCATTATTTCTGACTTTATTTATTTTTGCTTAGCTCCTAGCTTAATTCTTGACGAAGGTTGTAACTGTCCTCAAAAATTGGGCTCTCTAATGCAAATAAAATAATCTAATCCGACTCACGGGTAGTTCCAGAGATTAACGCATTCAAACATAAAAGCAAACTCTTCAGTTTTAATATATTAGTGCAGATTATATTTAAGATATGTTAATATTGTTTATATCTTATCTTTTACACGGGGAAACGAGTTTTCAGCATAAACCTATTTATTTTTAAGACCGTGTGCTATTCCATCTTCTTAATAAAAACACCCTCGGACAGTTCTACAGTTCAGTTTAAAAGAATGAGGTGCAACTCTTCGTGGATTTCTGCGAAGACTAAAGTTTTAACACAATTAGATTACCTGTTTGGCTCACGGTGGAAGTGCGCTTTTAACAATAAGAAAAGCTTCATCGAACTAGTTATTCGAAATTGTTACTTAAAGAAAATGTGTTCTATTGCCTAATGTTAGCACATTAGGCAATAGAACACATATTCTAAACCTAGAACCTTTCTTCTTAACAGAAGAAAGATTCATTGAATTAGAAGACATGAAGATCAAGTTGAGGAATCAATGTCATGCTCACTCCAATGTCTCGCTGGCGGTGGCGCGTATGTTGGATTATTTAGCTGCATTCAAAATGGTTGAGCTGAATGCTGATCCATGAGTCATATTCGTGAACGAGCGCCGTCAGTTGGGACTGGTCAACTCTTAGCTCCACGGCTTATTCTAATTATTTTATTTATGGATTGTTTTGTTTAAATTTCTACTTACTGTACTCTGGACACTCAACGTGTGCGTCTTATTTACGAGTACATCGTTATCACATATAATTATAAATTCAACATTAATGATGTAACAAATTTTATGTAACAATATAATTTATAAGAGTGTCCATGGAGTTTCCTGCCCAATATTCTCCATAGGTACCAACTACGCTTTGGAATGGGCAACTAGCTCCATGTTTCTGACTGACCGACCACTTGACAATTTAAAAGCGCCTGTAAATGGTTTAATTGAAATAAATGCTTTGAGTTTGAGTTCAGGTAGGTAATTGTGTCTGATAACCCTTGTTTGGTTAGTGGACCAAGACTCTTTTATTTTTTTAAATCTTTATTTATTTTAGGGATTTTTGTATACATATGCAGTGATATCAACCAGGGCTCGCAGCATGATTTAAATCGCTTTGATTGAATTGGAATCCGTTCACCATCATCCCTATGCTACCAATTACGTCTAAGCTTTTGCTTACCACTTGTCACTGTCCTTTCTAAGGAAGACCATGTTATTCAGCATTCCGTACGCAGAAAAGTAACTGCAAAGACGCGTGGCGGTGGACCGTGGACAATTAGCCATTAAATATTAATTGGGTAGTCAGTAAAGTGGCCTTAAAAAGGTAGCTCGGATAGACTGGAGGCGGAAGGCGGAGGACCTGTGTTGTGTCGCAGCCTGGGAGAGGCATATCTTCAGCAGAGGACTGCAATACGCTGAGTTGATTGTTGTTTATAAGTTATATACCATACTAACTAATATTTTTACCACTATCGATCATCAAATAGCTCTTGCTTGCAGACACAGTTTCCTTCTACCTACGCATAAGCTATAAAACCTAGCATAACTCCCGATTAGCTTCCACTACACTATCATACAAGGTTCTCGATCACGCACCCGGGTACGGTTTAGTCACGGCGAAGTGTCTTACCGGGCGAAATGTTACTAAAGTTGACGACACACGGAGCCATGTAAACGTTGTTCTCCAGTCATAGGTACCAAATTAAACTAAAACTATTGCCCAGTACACCACCCCTCTCCCCCGTTGACACATGAATTTGTTACTTCGCAGCAACTCGCCTCATGTTCCGAGCCGCCATAAAGTTTGCATCGGGCTGTAATCGTCAATCCGTACGCAAGAAAGTAACTAACTACCTAGATGCGTGCTTGCATCGTCCATTTTTTTTTTTTTTGTTTCTGGGGTGGAAATCCTCATGGATGTCCGCCGCCCTAGAGCGGGCGGCGGTGTCTCTCAGACTCTTACTGACTAAAAACCACCCCGGTGTGTTCCATCTCACACCTACGCCGGGGTTCGCGGGAACGTACGATCCTTCCGCAACCCCCGACTGGTGCCGGCCCGCCGCTGTGGGGCGGGAGTCAGGTGTTTGACTCCCCCCGCGACGACTAAGAGGGGTGCGCGTGGAACACTAGTGCTGAAGCATCCTGGTCAATTAGCTATTAAATATTAGTTAGATGTAAATACCTTAAGCTCAAACTCAAAGCATTTATTTCAATTAATCCACTTACAGGCTTACTTTTGAATTGTCAAGTACTTACTAACTACTAGGTAATAGTTTTCGCCACGGCACGATGTATCTTCAAATATCTCTTTATTCCAGAGACACTTTGCTTCTAGGCATAAGCTATAAATCTTTGCTTTTCTCGCTTAGCTCCCACTACACTATCACACAAAATCGTCGATCCACGCACCACGCACCCGCGTATGATTTAGTCACGGCAAAGTGTCTTACCGGGTGAAATGTTACTAAAGTTGACGACACGCGGAGAATACTAAAGACCCATGTAAATGTTGTTCTTGATATTTATATCGGTAAGTTCGCGAGTTGGGTTCAGCAGTTCGGCCGTAATCGTGTCGGGAATTAGGAGCGTAAATCATGTTCGATGTTTTTTGTTTCTGATAAATTACTTGTGTGTGAGTGGGTTATATTTGATCGCCCCTCCTTCGCACGGTTTTTATGGCTTGACAAAACATCAAGATTTCTGTATTATAAATAAATAAGTATCGTCTGACATTGCACACAGCACCATCTAGTTCCAAGTTAAGCACTTAACACTTAAGGCTTGTGTTATGGATACCAGATGGTTGATTTACTACTTAAATACATTTTTTTTTTCGTAAATAGATACATATTATAAATATACATCCATGACTCGGGTACAAATGTCCATATTCATCATACAAACATTTGCCCCTAC
Source organism: Brachylomia viminalis (assembly GCA_937001585.2). Lineage (NCBI taxonomy): Eukaryota > Metazoa > Arthropoda > Insecta > Lepidoptera > Noctuidae > Brachylomia > Brachylomia viminalis. Next base: position 19,922,050 of record OW443302.2, on the reverse strand, counting down.
CGGGATTCGAACCCAGGACCATTTGGTTTCGCTGACTACACTTAGCCACTGTAGCCACTACACCAAACGTGTCGTCACATATTATAAGCTTATGCATAATCAGCCTATAATAGTCCCACTGCTGTGACACAGGCGTCCTATCTGTGAGCGGGGCCATAATCCACTTTTGGTTCTAGGACATGCCAGTTTCCTCACAATGCTCTCCTTCATCGTTTTGAAAGCAGTGGTGATTAAATAATTTACACAAAGTAAAGCGCCTGCTGTCCCATCAGTGGGAACATTATAGGCTGATTATGGTTCAACATTAATTTTAGGTTTCTTCATGATGTTTCTTTAAGCGAATAGTGAACAAACATGATTATTAATCGATGGGTACTAAAATTTTTCATCGCCCTGATTCCGTTAATCAATCTTCCGGGGTAGGCACAGCCTGTATGTGTGTCTAGATAAACAGCGTATGCCTTTTTCTGATTTATTAAATTATCTCATGAATAAATTACTAGTAATATGAATGCCGTACAAAAACAACTTATGCTGAACATACTTGAGGCAGAGTTTTCAAATAAGATGCCTTAAAAGGTCATCCATTTATTAAACTCAACATACGCGACCCGTTCCTGGGAAACGCAAAACTTTTATTAAAACTCACATATCACAGTTTGTTCAAAATATTAGAATACTTTACCCGTACATTTATAATTTAATTTAGGAGAAGACCTTTTCATAACACGCCATAAATTAATGTTTATACAATTATGAGTTCGCGTCCGGGACGAAAATAAACAATCTCTGATGCCATAATTATGTTACATAACATTAAATAACCTTTCGCCATATCCTGCATAATTATTTTGTTAAGTTTACATACTCGCATTTATATTATTATATTATTATGGTTCGCCGATAGTGATAAATGATAAATGATTTTATTTCTGTAAGTAGGTTTTTACAAACACTTTTACACGTCAACCATATTTTTTTTTTAAACTAGATGAGGTCGGCGTTTCCTATCTGACTACTCTGAGAAGAAAGGCCGAAACAAACACAGAGGTCACAGTCTCTTTTAAAGTCCAGACAGAATCTTGGTCAGATCATGTGAAGGCTATGTAGATCGGTGTCTGAAATGGTCTTTTGAGGAAAGAACCACACAGATTGAGTGGACCTGTCCAGTCAGTGCACGCAATTGTCAGCAACCGTGCAGCTCAACTCAGAACGTAAGGAGCTCAACGATTCGACGAACAATACCAAAGAAAGGACATTTGAATAGGCCGCACAAGTTACTCAAACTGCCAGATCATGATTACACTAAGAGTAAAAATACAAAAAAAAAGCAATGACCAACATAGTTCTCACATTCACAATAGTTAAAAATAATAGCATAATACTTTACAAAGTAAATACTCTTGTCATAGTATATGTATATGTCGTAGGATAATTTGATACTTCGAATCTTCGCGGAAATCCTAGGGGTTTTGCGAAAACGCGGATAATTAGAATTTAGGTTAGGTTATGTTAGAACAGTGACCATTAGCGCGCGAAGGCGAGCGAGCGAAGCGAGCGTGCCGCGGCAGCGGCCGCCAAGCGCCAGATACCCTTCTATTGTTGTTGTATCATTTAGGTTAGGTTATGTTAGATCCTGACTTTGTCCAGTAAGATTTGATAATTTTTCGCCTATGTCTAATTATCCGCGTTTTCGCAAAACCCCTAGGATTTTCGCGAAGATTCGAAGTATCAAATTATCCTAAGACATATATAAAATTCATTAATGTCAATGTGTATATAAAAATCTGGACATAATCATTGAGGACCATGCAGATTGGTGTCTGAAATGGACTTTTGAGAAAATAACCACACAGATTGAGTGGACCTGTCCAGAGAGTGCACGCATTTGTCAGTAGTGGCCGCATTATCCCTAGCATCGTAATTAAGAGCTCTCGAATGAAAAAGTTTACTCATCAATGTGGTTCATAAAGTGTGTACTGTTGTTAAACAGACAAACGTATATATTTGACGGCGCATTGCTAGCGCCATCTGTTGAAGATACGTCGGAACTAGATTTGACATCTGTCAGTCTAGCGGAGCGTCGAGTCTATGGTCGGCGCCGCCATGTTGAATGTCAGTGGCTTTCGGACTTCAACGGCGAGCGCACCACTGATACGACGAATCACTTTTGTTCCGCGTAATCCTATGCGTTTATGTTCCGGAATTAATTTGGTTCGGTTGATTTAGTGTTTTTCTGATTGCTAGTGACTGTATTTCGATTAAATTCTGTTCAGAAGACATTTTGTTAAAATAACTTTAAATTAAATAGTTTTGATTGTGACTCGAGTGATTCTTTGCTGCTTCCTACCCACGTTGCCACTTGCTGAAGCATGGCTGACTCTGATATGGACGGGCACGTGCCTACATATTTAATGGCATAATACAACTATACGTCTGCTTTATTGATCTAGTAGTCGCAAGGGCCTCTGCTGAGTATGAGGTCCTGGGCTCGGTTTCCAGGTCGGGAAAAGTCACCTTCCGCCTTACGCAGGTTCTCACCGGACACGGTTGTTTCGGGAGGTTCCTGTTCCGGATAAGGCGGGAGGAAACGCCCGGGTGTCACCATTGTGTGGATCGCCCGGAGGACACGGTGGAGCATACGGTGGAGGTCCTCGCGTCCGGCCCTGGTCCAGGCCATAGTACGGAGCGAGAGGGCTTGGGAAGCCGTCACCTCCTTCTGCGAAGCAGTAATGCTCGCAAAGGAGGAGGCGGAACGCGTGAGGGTGAGGCAAAATTTGCGCCCTCACGCCCCTAGCCGCCGCAGGAGACGCCCTGGGTGTCGGGAATCACAAGCCGGTTCCTGGCCACCGTAGGCGCGGGCTTGCGGATGGCGAGCAATGGGCAGGTCACCGTTCGATAAGGACCAGGCCCGGGTCGACGGCGCGTTGTGTTCCACGCGCGCCTCAAAGAGACGTCAGCACCAATGACGGTGTCCGCTAGGGCCGATGCCTGCCGGGGTTGCGGGAAAGTCCAAAAGGGTTACCGTGGCCCCTGACACAGGCAACTGAAGGAACACGGGTGGGTTTTAGTCGATAAGAGTCTATCACGCCCTCCCGCTCCACCCAAGCGGGAAAAGTTATTTGATGATTTACCAAACTCAAAAAAAAAAAGTTCGGGTAAAGTGTTGGAGTTGTTGTTGAGTTGGTGTTGGTGTTGAGAGTGGTTAGAGTGGTGTTTCTATCAGGAATTTCTCAGTAGCAGTCCAGTATCTGCATTTGTGCCCATTTGGTGGCAATAGGCTCATCCCCTTTTACGTGGGTCTGAAACGTAACTATCGAAATGTGCGTGTACTTTAATAGGTATACCTACCTCTGCCTAATCCTTCAAGGATTACAGCCGTAATGTTATGTTATACAAATACAAATATTTAATTTCAGTTTTTTTTTTTTTAAACTTTGCCCCACACTAGGAATTTCTCCTGTATCGTGGGTGCGTTTACAAACATTTAAACTCACATACACAAACAGCCAGACCCGGAACAACTACTTGCAGGTCATACAAATATTTGTTCCGTGCGGGGATCGAACCCGCGACACGTAACGCAGCAGTCAATCGCTTAACCACTGCGCCAACCGTGCCATCAAATTACATACATATATTGTTAGTAGTAGTATAACTTAGCCTAATATTAGTATTCAATTAAATTTACAATTAAACAACTAGAATGACAATGAGCTGTTCGTTCAATGGCACACCAGTTTATTTGGATAAGTGTGTCTGAACACTTACCCACATTCGTAGGAGAGGAGAGTCCCACCGGTCTGAAAACACATTCAGGATGCCATTGGAAGAGGAGCGCAAGCGCGCCATCATGGAAGCGCATCTCTTCCGCATGATTGCGGCGATCCCGTCGACGCACGCTTCCGCGAACATCCCTGACGCACTACATCGCCATGGCAACCCCAAAAGCACTCTGAATGCGTTATTGTACTGTACGCGCAGGTCGCTGTATGCCCGCTGGGTATACTTGGTCCACAGGCTGCACGTGTAAAACGACTGGCATTAGGCCTTAAAAAGTCTTATATCTTTATCTTTATGTTTACTTCTTCATCCAACTGAATGAAACCTACTTTTCAGTTTCCAGTCCACTCGGTAACCCAACCATCATCATCTGCTTAGCCTTTTCCGAACAATGTTGGGGTCGCCTTCCATTCTAACAGGATGCAGCTGAATACCAGTATTTCAAATGGAGCGACTACGTATCTTCCACAACCCAGTAACTGGGTAATACGATACCCCTTGGTAAGACTGGTTGTCAGACTTTCGGGGTTCTGACGACCCGTAACAATTACTGTCATAGATTCACGAATGACCGCCGGGACCAACGGCTTAACGTGCTTGCCTAGGCACGGAGGGGTCTTGGTATGTAAAGATGGTCACCCATCCACGGACCAACCGCGGCAAGCATAGCTTAACCTGGTCGATCGACCCGTGCGGTGGTATTACTTAGCCACAAGCCCCTCGTTAACCCAACCGATAATTCGAAATACCATCCAACTTCAAATAACCGTTTAAAAGTCTTATTCACCGTTACAAAACGAGAAAACTTCTCATAATTTTAAAATATTTAGGTATTATTCCCAATGTTGAGCAAATCGTACAGAAACTCACAATTACCTAATGTATTGTAAAACCTGACTTTCGTATCGTAAATTTTCTATGGAAGACGTGCTTTGTATTGGATAAGAGGCACATAAAATATTTTCTGATTTTCCGAGTTAACCTTAAATTATCCTTTATCACGATCTGGTAGCATCTGGGAGAATGCATAGTGGGATTTCCGAAACGATATCGGGAATGTGGGCTAGCAATAAAATGAATTGCAGTTGCAGTGTTCTATTTCTAATGTCCATACGAGTATTAGGTAATGGACGATAGAGAGGATTTACTGAAGTGGAGGTTCTTTGTTTTAAGTTAGTATATTTTGTCGTAATAAAGGCCTTCTTATATTGGAACTCTGACAGTGTCTTATCCATAGCTATAGGCACCTACGAAGTCGATTCGTCTAGTCGATTTAAGTAGTTATAAAGTTACGAAGATTCAATGACATTATGTATAGAAGGTGGAGACGAGACGACAAAAAATTTAACTTCGTATATCTAATGACGTTCCCAGTATGCATGCAAAAAATCAATCAAGTATATCCGCAAAAGTTCCACATCATTACAATATGAGAGTAATATGCTGGCCCATGTCTTCGTTCGATGTACTAAGGAAGTAAAGATAACCCCCTTTAGGGCATTATATATTGCCAATCTTTTTACTCGAGCGGCCTGTGGGTTCGGTATACGCAACGACCCTACTAAGTCCTGCGTATTCAGTATAACAATGCTTTCAGAATGCTGTTGGGGTTGCCGCGGCATTGCAGTGCGTCGTAAATGTTCGCAAATGCGCGCGTTCTCTGTTTTCACGTTATAGTGCGTAAGAAAGTGACGTCACTATTTTAAAGACTGCGCGGTAGCACCAACAGCATTTTGAAAATGATCGCATCCCGAGATGATTCCCATACAGGCACTCTGGCTGGGAATAGATACGGGGCAATTATAATTTAAATAAAATTGTTTTTATATTAGGTACCTACTAAAATAGATCTTAAGAAAAATTGTTACTAACACGTATATGGATTCTGTCCGAAATAAAATAGAAATAATAATAATAATTTGGCTCAAATTTTATATATTTTCTACGCTCTTCTTCTTTACGGAAGCAGCCACACCTCTTGGACAAATTTGACCAAATTGTTAGCAGCACTCTAACATTCATTTTAAATGTAACCTTGGACGACCGAGCGTGGCTGCAAACCACCCATCACACACACACACACACACACACACTACCCATCCGTTTTGGTTACCTCGGCGTCCGCAAATTACCAGAATTAGCTTACCTTAGTTCCTGTCCTCTGTCCACAGCACCGAAAAGCTGACCGGAAAATTTTAGCCCCCTCCCTGGTTGACTCTGAAGTAAATGCCTGGAAAGTGGCTTGTCCGGATACAGATCGGCCCGTGACCTTCCCAGAGGCAGTGGGATGAGCCGATCTGCAGGTTGGTACGGAATAATCTTATTAATACATCCACCAATAATGCTGAGCGTGCCGTACCGTTACCCAACATTGGCACTATGCTGGGTAACACCACTTTCCAGCTCGCTAATTGTCTGCATCTGGGCGCTCCTTGCGTGGCTCTGCATCGCTGCCAAAGCGGTGAAGGTGTAGACTGCCTTGGTTACCATGGCCTATCCTGCAGTAAGAGCGCTGGCCGGTTAGCACGGCACGCCAGCATCAATGACATTATCCGTCGTACTCTTGTCACCAGCTGTGTGCCAGTCTCAACTGTTTTAGAACCCAAAGGCTTGGCATGCGACGATGGGAAGAGACCAGACGGAATAGACCGGCCCTGGTCCAGGCCATAGTACGGAGTGAGAGAGCGCATGGGAAGCCGTCACCTCCTTCTGCGGAGCAGTAATGCTCGCGAAGGAGGAGGTGGAACGCGTGAGGGTGAGGCAAAATTTGCGTACCGTACCCACCGTAGGCGCGGGCTTGCGGACGGCGAGCAATGGGTAGCTCGCCGTCCGATAAGGATCAGGCCCGGGACAACGGCGCGATGTGTTCTAAGCGCGCCTCAAAGAGATGTCAGCACCAACAATGGGGTTCGCTAGGGCCGATGTCTGCCAGGGTTGCGGGAAAGTCCGAAAGGGTCACCGTGGCCCCTGGCACAGGCAACTGAAGGAACACGGGTGGGTTTTAGCCAGTAAGAGTCTGACACGCCTTCCCGCTCCGCCCAGAGCGGGAGAAGTTATTTGATAATATCGCAACCTAAATAAAATAAAAAGTCCTAGAGACAGCGCCGAAATGAATCATAAGCCTGTGGGCGGTAATAACACCCGCCCCCAATTTCCATCAAACAGGAATACAGCTACGCTGCTGCTTAGCAGCAAAAGTCTTTAGTGATAGTAGTTCCCCGTAAAGATATATAGTAATAAATAATAGACAAAAGAAGAGTGAAAGAACACTATCTCTCCACTTCGTCATAGTTGCGTATCTATTTATTATTTTAATTACATTATTTTATATTAATATAATATTCTAGTGATATTTATTTTAGAAGTAGGTATGTTTGTTTTTTGTATGTATGTAAGTATTATCGCATATTATTTGTTTTAATTTAATATGTGAATTTTGTTTTTGATTTTATGTATTTTATTTTCTCTTTTACTCTTACACATGCTGTCTACATCTGTTTATCTAGTTTCCTATCGCAGGAATGCTGGAAGAGATTTCTTTAGAAATAAGCATTGCATTTGTACCTATTTTTAAATATATAAATCGTTTAAACACACACAATAAAGCAAAAATAATACCTAACAATAATATAATATATAAACACAAAAAAAAAACAACTACTTAAACTTCTCAGAACAACCTGCATCAATTCAAAAACATTCCTCCACCATGCACCCTTTTGTTTTAAGGACGGACAGTCAGATTGGTCACCGATGTTCGCTCGTTCGTTAGTATTAGATAATATTTCGCTTATCCTCGTTGTAATTTTATTTGTTGTTTCTTTTTTAATAAGTACTACTTAAGTGGTTTTAATTCTCTTTATGTAGTCGATGATTTTGGTGCACGATAACTCTAATGAGTACATGTTAGCACCAACTTAAAATTATATAAAATGTATGTGTACTACTGAATAAATAATATACTTAACTAAAAACGGCTCCTGGATAGGTAAAGTCGAAAAAGTCACATCCCTATTGTGCTAATTGTGTGGTCAGTACTATCGGTCGGGTTTGAATCGGCTTTAGAAGTTATTAGAGAAGCTTTGTGTAATCTAACAATGCATTTGTGTTACGGCAGTGCTTCGTAGATAACAATAGATTCCACATAAAGAAGATTGAAGATAACATTTTTTTATTGGACTGCTTAATCGTGTATTAATGGTCGCACATGCATCTAAGAACTATGCGAATGTTGGTCGTACAGTAGGCCGCACGTTAGTGGTAACAAAATGATTATACTCTGGCCTCTTGTGCTATTGAAACTCGAGATATTGAAACGAGATTTGCAGTCTCAGGGAATATTTCCTTGACGTGATGTGGTCGCAGTGGACAAGGTCCTCACCTTGCTCTCCTTAGCGAACGAGAACTGGCACAAACCTGCAGTGCTTGATGACAACGATCGTAAGGAGGAGTGGCAAGTCAAAGAGCTTCACGGGCGCTTTTTCTGGGCCCTCCGTGGGCCTGATGTAAACTTTTTGGCGTCTGTATCTTGGCTTCGTTTCGGCGACCTCCTCAGGGAAACCGAAGGTTTTGTCTGTGCAATTAGACATGAAATTTCATTAATTCAATTGATTCATTATCGGAAATACGTTGTCAAGGACGGTACAGTTGACATCAGCCGGGCACGCCACCGTCCCGGTGAATCAATCCGACATATTGTTTCCGGTTAGTCTCGTCTTGCTAACGGCAAACATTTGCACGGACACAATCTAGTGGCTAGAATTAACCACCAGCAACTTGCCTTCCTGTACAACCTTGTGGAGTTCGAAGTATCATATTACAAGTATGTGCCCGACCCAGTTCTCGAGAACGGTCACGCCACATTGTACTGGGATCGATCTATCATCACTGACAGGACTATTGTAGCCAATAAGCCTGATATTGTGGTGATAGATCGACGAGAGCGCCGTGCAATGATTGTAGATATCGCTGTCCCTCATGACGAGAATCTTGTGATAGTTGGGAAAGAAAAAAATATCAAGTATCTTGACTTAGCACACAAAGTTGACCACATGTGGGACGTGGACTCTGCAATCATTATACAAACAATCGTTACAGTAAATGGCCTAATAGCGGAGAGCCTCGACCAACACCTCAGGAGGCTCTCATTGCGCAGCTGGGTCAAAGGCTTGATTCAGTAAGCAGTACTCTTGGACACAGCACGTATAGTGAGGAGCTTCCTCTCTCTACAGGCCTGACCACCGGTAGCTTGGACCCTGTTCCTGATGCCGATGGGCCACTATTTTTATATTTAAATGTTTTTTTGTAAAAATATTTAAATATGTATTTGATAAGTATGAAGATAAATAAATGGAATCATAATAATAATTATAAAGAGATAAAATTTGTTTGTTTGTTTGTAAGTTTGTATGTAGGGGGTAATCTTTGGAAGTACTGAAAAAATATTTTTGCATTTGATAGCCCAGGTCTTGAAGGCTACCTATAGGCTTTTAACATCACGCAATGACCCTCAGGAGCCGAGCCAAAAGAAAAAAGACAGAAAGAACGATAAGCGGAACCGAAGTGATAGTGCGAGCTGGTGATGCCATGCGACGGGGTGGGTCGGAGGAACAGGAAATCTCATGCGGACGAAGTCGTGGGCAGAACTAGTAGGTACTCGTATAATATTATAAATGTGAAAGTAAGTAGTACGTACCAAGTAAGAAGCCTATGCCAGAAAAGGCGCAGTATAGGCCCGAAGATGAGGGTTTCGTGATGGTGCAAAGGAGGAAGCGCCGATTGCGAGCGAACAAGAACCGCTGCAGCAATGCTCCAACGGTGCCCGAAGTCAGCTTGCGCGCCGCTAAGCCGAACACACCGGTGTACATCTCCCGCCTACACTACTCTAATAAGGCGGAAGACATCGTAGAGTGCGTGCGCCAGAAGACGAGGTACATGCCGAGGGTGCAGTTACTGGAGTCGCACCGCAACGTCAACTTCAAGGCGTTCGTGGTGCGCGTACCGAATTATTATCTGCCCGTCGTCATGGAAGAAGACTTTTGGCCGCAGGACGTGGTGTTTCGTCGCTTCCGCGGACAAGTACCACAGGATAGCTCAAGGACAAGCTAGTGAAGTGCTACTAACATAGTTTTAAGCTATTATTAACACAAGTTTTGTTTTATTTAAGTACTTTATATATGTTAGTTTGTAAGGTATATGTCTATGGGCCATTGTAGCCTGAAATAAATGTTTTATTTTTATTATTGTTATATTATAAAGTGAGTTTGTTACGCTCTCAAGCTAAAACGGCTGAGCGGATTTGGATAATATTTAGCACATGTGTAGAACATGACCTGGGTTAGGACATAGGCTACTTTTCATCCTGCAACAGCATGTATAACAGTATGGCAACCACATATTATATGCAATAAATGAAACCACATTCTTGTTATCGCCTTTGCTGGTGATGTACAATAAATTTACGAAATCGGTCCAGTAACTAATTACTAGACCGATTTCGTTCATTTTTTGTACATTTTCTCTCTCTAAATTCAAATAAATTACAACCTTGACCTAAGTCAAAAGTAGAGTTTTAAATTTGAACACTTTAGAATTGGATCACTGGGTCAATGATTCAATGAACTTGAATCCTGGAACATTGAAAAGCGACGTTGCCACACAGTGCAAACTATCACGACGCTGTTGCGTATTCTACTAATTTGCGAAAATATTTAAAATTGGTACCCTTAAACGTGAAGGTACGGAGGGTACATTGTCTAAGCAGAGTGTTTACTTTTACAAAACTTATTTTGATATTTATTTTGTTTGAAAATTTCACTTTCTTTATTTACGGTTTTTTATTCAATATTTAATTTTGCTATACATCTGTGGACTAGTATTAAGTACTTGTGGTTTAATTTATTGCATGTATTTGGTTTCCATCCATAATGTATATTAATGCGAAAGCGAGTGTGTTTGTTTGTTTGTGACGCTTTCACGCTAAAACGGCCTAGCGGATTTCGATGAAATTTGGCACATGGGTAGACCATGACCTGGATTAGGACATAAAATACTTTTTATCTCGGTAGTACATTCCCGTGAGATAATTTCTGACCTCCACGCGGGCGAAGCCACGGGGAAAAGCTAGTAAGTAATAATTTCATAACAGTAATTACAGTGTACAATTTTATTATTTTCACTACACCTATGCTGCCAGAAGGCTAAGGTAGACTAGCTTGAATTTAGCTAGTAGTCTAGCTATAGTATTGGTTATGATTATCATTATCACCCATTTTTTTCAACCCACGCGTATTGCTACTACCCCATCACCGGCCCCTTGCACACGGTACGGTTTCTTTACGGTACGGCGGCGTATCAACCGCGCCGTAGAAAACACGTGTCCGTCATTATGCCACCATAATACCAACAAATATTTGTATGACCTACAAGTAATTGTTCCGGGCCTGGCTGTTTGTGTATGTGAGTTTAAATGTTTGTAAACGCACCCACGATACAGGAGAAATTCCTAGTGTGGGGAAAAGTATAAAAAACGAAAAATTGTGATCCATACAACACTGACGACCGTGCCTACACACAGCGAATAAACGGTAATAAAAATGTTTGTGTACAATTATTGTCTCCCAATATTTGTATTCTTTCATCGTTTTTCCCACCCAAGTCGTTTCAGGGACTCACTCCAAAAATATTCAAGTTCACGAAAGCAAAATACCACAGTTCCACACGCGACGAAAACCAGATGATAATTATGTAGAAGATGAAAGCTTATCATGGTCATATTTCAGTTAAGTAGTCGCAACAAAGTGCCATCTTCTTCCTATCGTGTTTACATACACCAGTATTTATGTGCGGCAATTAAGAAACTTGGTAGCACATACACTGTATAAGTTCCGAGACAATTTACTCAGTGAAAACATATAGTGAGGGTGTAATGTTTCAGTGTTAACTAGACACTACAGTTTTAGGGTGGGTGGTAAAATTTTCTGGTTTTGTAAGAGTGTAAATAACAGCCATAGTTATTGGCAAGAAGGTTGAATGTTTAATGATTAATTAATTTAATGCTAATAAATGTAATACTTATATTTGAAATCGTTTTATGCCTAAAATTTCGTTCAGCGGAAGTAAATCACGTATATAAAAATCAATGCCACTTTTCGTTGTAATTTTATAACTCAAGAGCGGATGGACCAATTTTGCTAATTATTTTTTTAGAATATTCCTTGAAGTGCGACGATGGTTCATACGGAGAGAAAATAAAAAAAAGGGTTAGGCTGTACGAAGTTCGCGGGGTCAGCTAGTACTTCATAGAGAAATCTGCAGACTCATCTTTGACCACGTTGGCAGTCAGGTGCGCGTGTCAATTGTTTTTACCCACGTTCTCCTTCACCCGCTGGGACCACAAGTCAGCCTATGGCTCTATGGTTTCCACTCGAATGACTTCTATCAGCAATAGTCATTACAATAGCCTTCCTGCAATTTTTCCACTAAGGATAAGTTTTTTTTGACAATATGAAATTGCTGTAGTATTAAGGCATGCTGTTGTTAAAAATATTGTAGCGCCGACAACTAACGACGTGGCAATAAAAATATTGCCTTTTAAACTATGCTCTATGCTCGGCTCCCCCCTTTTAAAGTTTTATTGTCGTCCCAATATTTTTTTTCTCAGTGCCCTTTGTAGCATCTTTCACACAGTCCAGCCATCATTTTACAAAACACTGTGAATGTTAATGCGATGGACGGTACGTAAACAAGTCAGAGCAATCAAAGTAAACCATAATTCTGAATCTCATGTTTTATCATCATAATCAGGCACGCGATAAAATTATATTTTTAGGGTTACGAGTTTCAGATCAGGAAAAAAACATATTCGTTAGGTCCGAACCAGGGTTTACGACATCCCCGGGATATGTGTCATTCCGTATGAACATAAAAATATGTTAAACGAAACAAAGGCAAATATGTATGAAAATCCAGAAAGTCACTACAACCACGCGACACTTTTAAATTACAGGGAAATGTGACGTAACAATGTCCGCGCGGTTACTGAAAAAGATAAAAGTCAACCTTTTGTTTGCACACGAAATTTGTAACACACAGACTAACGTTTCAAGCAAGTCATAATTAGTGCGGGGTCCGTAACATTGGTGCTCATTTCCTATCTATTAGACGCTGATAAACGGAAGCCTTCTCTATAGCGTACCTAATGAGATAAGGGTGCTCGCATAAAGAAGCGGGTTTCGGGCCCGACGGTACAGATCGATGCAGGTTGATCTTCGGAAAGAAACGGTTACCTCATTTTAGCAATTTCTATAAACTTGAGCGCATAAGTTAACACGGGACTATTTTACCCGCACCGATCGTTACCGACTTGTCTTTACCGAGTACCCGCTTCATAAAGAAGAAACAAGCAGGTTCTCTATGGAGAAGGCTCCGTTTTATCAATGTCTTCCGGGTGATAGGTATAATGAAGAAAGGCTCGCTCCAATCACATTATAGTTAATGTAATAATAATATCATCAAGAAACTTTCCAAAGACGACACTTTATTTACAGTAAGAAAGTACCTACTGTTGAATTCAGAGTAGAATTCTATTTAAGAAATCAGACGCGTCTTGGTAAGCCGAAGCACAACCAATAAATTAATTGAATAATTTGGGATCACAAGTTTAACGTTAACATAAAAGGTACATATTATTATGCGTACTAAGGGTTCCCTGTTGCCACAGTCCGCTTCACTCAAAGAACAACTCCTAAAGTCAACAGTAACTGAATAATTCACAATTTATTCCGAACAGGAGGCAACTTTTAACGACTCTAGTTATCGCCTCACATAGTTTATAACGCGATCATCACACATGTTGCCGACCTTTTGCTGCTACGATTGAGTTGCTTTTGAACTCCAAAGTACCATTAAAAAATTTTAAAATCCCTTTTTAAAGTGAGGTCAGAGTTTTAATGGGTTTTAAGTAGGCTCGTGTTGTGGATATGTGTTTGTAAGTAGGCCATTATTTAGAGAAGATGCGGTACTAATTCACCTAAAAAAAATTAGTTTTTTACTTAAAATATTTCTATCTCTCTTTACGTGTGTTAACCTTTGCGAATGTGTGTGTAAGCGCAGGAGTACTCGGTAGTCGGTACTAGTCGGTAGTATCCGAGATAATGGCGAAGTCTGAAGTGTGTGTGTGATCGTGTATGTTATGTGCTGACGCTACTTGTCTCGCACAGCCAAAGTGTTGAACTCTCTGCCCACGTCAGTGTTCCTATCCACATTTAACCCGTCTGCCTTCACAGCAAGAATGAACAGGCATCCACTGGGCGCACTCGTTCCGTCATAGACCTTATCCATCGCTTTCCATCGGGCGTGATCGAGGTCAAGAGCAGGAACATTGAGTAATAAAAACAATAAAATTTAAAAAAACACTGTACCTGAATGCTTTTATTTGCACAAGCAAAAAACTGCACAAAACGAACTCAATACCAAAGACATTCTCTACCAGTCTACTATAGAACCTAGAGAGGTGTAGAGACAAAATATGTAGTGCCGTTTCCAGGTTTCCGGAAAATGAGAGCTTAGTACCAATTCTAGCGGAACAAAAACGTATTTTTACCAAAAAAAATTAACAATAAAAGGCTGGTTTGCTAAAATCACAACACGTCTTCAACGAGCCTTATTGGTCTAGGAATTGAAATGAAAAGAATATTTACAGAACAAACATGACAGCTCACGAACAAACATGAGGTTTATTATAATAAACGATTTGAGATTTGAGATTATATATATAGATGTAATATAGAAATTTACATAAATTCCTCATACGGGTTTGCACCTACGTGCTTCCGAGAATATTTGAAATCATTTATTCATTTCTGGACGCTATCACGACACTCCTGAATGTCAAATAAATTATTACGGTCGGAGCAATATCTTCATTGAGAGTAACAGACGAGAAACGGGGACCGAGATATTAAAATAGCTATGGCGAGGTAGATAATGTCGAAATGGTTTGTGAGCTGCAAAAATCTCATTTCCACTGAGCACAGCACTGAGGCAGTCGATATTTTTTAGCATGCGGGGAAGACAAATCTACAGTACCTCATGATTGAAGTAATAATCAAACATGATTCCCGCATGCGGGAGGAGGGTCTCAGGGCTAAGTAATAACAGCCGCACAAGTTGATCTACCAGGTTAAACCACGCTTGCCGCGGTCGTTCCGTGGATGGGTGACCATCTTTATATACCGAGACCCCTCCGTGCCTCGGTAAGCACGTTAAGCTGTTGGTCCCGGCTGTCGTTCTTGGATCTTTTAACAGTCGTTACTGGTCGTCAGTCTTACCAAGGCATATCGTATCCCCAGTTACTAGGTTGCAGAGGTCAGATAGGCAGTTGGTCTTTATAAAATACTGGCAATCAGCTGCATCCAGTTAGACTGGAAGCCGATCCCAACATATTCGGGAAATGGATAGGCAGGTGAGGACGATACCCGCATGCGGGTAGAATCGCGCGTTTCAGAAATGGTTCACATTTTGCAACCATTTCAAATCGAATATCAAGAATTTAATTTTAAGAACCGAGGACAATATTTGAATCCGTATATTTTTTATTGCGACGACGTTTTCAGTACAAAATGTGTTTATTAAAATTTTCACGACCTCCGTTTCTGAGAAGCGAATTGGCTGCCTTTAGTTTGCGGAAAATAATATTAAAAAGGAATTCTAATATTAATATATTACCTGTAAATAACTGTCAAAAGAGAGATTCCATGTTTTCAGAATTCCTCCATTTTGTATGAAATTAACACGGTGATTTAAAAACAGAAATACTTCAGATAATATAACCTGAATTTATGTAAACCAGAAGTCTTTGACACAGATATCATCACGGTTACATCCGTAGCGGGGTTTGTAGGGGTAATTAATGGGGGTAGCCTTGAGTTAATGTGTCCCCTAATGCCTGCTGGTTGATGTATCCATGCGGGCGGTAATGTTTGCTGCATGTGATATACTTACTTACATACTTATCTATCTTTGTAGGTCTCAATGTAACTTAAAGCTAAGCGCATCTTACAGGCGTGTCGAGCCGTAACGCAGCGCATTTCAAAAAAGCACGGTGCGGCCCGCCTGTAGGGTGCGATGTGTCGTACAAAATGTGCGACAGTGATGTAGGCGAACTTTTGGAACACGGCGCGTCTCGTATCAAAATCAAAAGTCATTTATTCAAATTAGGCTGAGAATCGGCACTTTTCAAACGTCAAATTACATAATACAGTCCCCCAAAACGCCCGCCGTTCACCACTTCCTAGTGCTCTAGCTGGGAAGAAAAAGTGGCGCAACTAACTCCTCAGCAGCACAACTGTCTGGTCAGTTAGAAAAACTTGATTCTATACAATAGTAGTTAAGCAAAGTAATTAACATTACGAGACACAGAACATTTCATCAAATTATTTGCTATAATATGTCAGCTAGCACACGTCAGTATACCAATATATCTGCGTAATCTTAGTTTCGTAGAAGAGCGGTGGCAGCCACATACCGTCTGCAATTTACCAGATAATGACATCACTGTAAAGTTATTTATTTATAAAAAGCTAAAACATACAAATACAGGGGTCTAGGCTCCGAATATGATGTTATCCCATTCGGTGTCGAGACCCTTGGTCCGTGGGGTCCTAGCGCTATAAAGCTTTTTAAGGAAATAGCAAAAAGGTTAGTCGACATCACAGGAGACCGAAGAGCTGGCAGCTACCTCGGACAAAGAATTAGTCTAGCTATTCAAAGGGGGAACGCGGCCAGTATCTTCGGAACCTTGCCTAAAGGGACTCCTTTTAATAATATATTTTAGTTTTTATCCTTGACATTGTATTTGATAGTAGTTAACGTTTTCCTTGTCCTTTTTTTTGTGACAGTCGTCACAGCGCCGTGATTTATGGCAGGCTCTTCTAGGAAACCGTACCTGCAGCTTTTAGACAAGGGTTCAACGCTACCTAATTTTTCATATACGTACTTTATCGTCTTTTTTCTTCCAAAGCTTTGTGTTTTACTGCATTTTCCCTATATTGACTTGCAACAAGACAAGTTGTGGTAATTGTGACGATCGCAAAACTTCTTACCTTCATGAATAAGTGTTTGCATTCTGCAGAAATGCATTTAAAGAAGTGAAAAAAGTGATTTCAGGACCAAAATATAATCGTCTTCATTATTTCATTTTGAAGTGTCTCTTTTTGCGTGAAAATGTCAGTACTTAGCTATTAGTACTTTCCTAGCACTGCTCATGAATATCTTTTAGGACTATTAAGACATCTTAAAAGTATTTTTATGAGCAATTAGTATTTAATGGTTTTCTGTGGAGCCTTTTCTAGGTCAATGATCCTTACGTTGGGATCAAGTTGATGGGATTATAAAGGGGTACCATTAAAGAATTTGACCAAACTCGTAATGTTGTACCCAAGGGTATTCAAAAGTTCACCTTTGAGTAGGTACCTACTATAATAGGGCTTCCTCAATGGGATGTTGATTTATGGGGTGTTTTTTTGTATTTTGTCTTTTAGAGGCAAAATCGGGTAGGATTTAATTGTAGATGGGACACATTTTGGGAGACAGAACTAACAAAGTACCTAAGAGGCTGAAAAAAATTATTAAAATGTGACTGGTCCTTGCACACTTACTTTTCAAAGGATAATAACGTTTAAAAAGAAAAAAAATGCAGAGATTTATTCCTGGTAGATACGACGTAATAAAAATTATTTCCTGTACCTACTCCTATGTATAAGCTCTACGATTATCTATCTATCAAGTAAACAAAGAAGCAAAAAAGCCTTGAACAAAGAAATTGCTAGGTAATGTACAACGTCGAATGCCTATACAAATATTAGTATCGTGTTTCTGACTACCGAGATAACGGATTGGTTCTAATCCGCCATTGATTCGTTCGCTAAAAGGTCACGCGCACAATAATCCGATTTATTTATCGTCTAAAAGAAAAACAGGTCAGACGGAAAACCATTTTATGCCATAACTAGGGAGGCGTTTAGCCGGTTGTTGTTTAATTCTAAAATGGATTAGGGACGTGTTCTCAATATCTATACAATTATCAAAATAGCCTTTGTATCCTTTGTGATAATTATGATGTAATAAGTCAGAGGAAAGGTCTTTTCGTATTTTATAGTAAAGAGTTTTAGTAAAATCTCCTTGGCTGAAATGTTTGTATCTGGCAGACTGGCTGGTTTATATACCATTAAATAAATATATGTCATTTTAAAAACAGAAACATAAAAAGTAAAATGATTTCCCGCCATTTTTCAACTGTTTTTCTGTCCGCCATAATGAGTAAATCTAACGAAGTTCTATACATTTTTAAGTTTTATTACGGAAAAGAGAAACATGCAACAAAAACCGCGAAAAAAATATGTGACGTAGGTATATGGACTTAACGCAGTTTCAGCAAGAGTAGCACAAAGTTGGTTCAAGCGTTTTCAGACCGGGAATTTAGATGTCAGAGATGCAGCTCGCTCTGGTCGCCCAGTTAGGGATAAAGTTGATGCCAGTTTTGAAAAAGTGGAGCAAGATATTAGTAGTTACGACATAGCTGAAGAGTTAGAGGTTGACCACAAAATAGTTTTACCCATTTGAAAAACCCTGGGTATACAAAAAAGCTCGATATTTGGGTGCCACACGAGCTCTTATTCTTGAATTTGTATATTAAACACGAAAGAACTTTTTCCCCGACCTAATAGGTGTTATATGATAGGGTGTGACATATTTATAATGAAATAGTGTTAATGTTGAAAGACTTTATTAGAGAGTTACTAAACAGTGAATTACGGTGTGTCGACATGTTGGGTAGTCCACAGATAATACCTACTATTTCACTTATTAATGTGGCCAGCTAGTACATACAGTGTTGCCACTTTTATATTATTATTATGACAATAGGTACCTATAACTAATCTAAGTATAAATAAATGTTATAATTTACTTAATTAATGTTAATAACTATTAATATGTAATAAATATTATTTTTTCTTAACTTTAATTTGTTTGTGTCTTTTTACTTTAAGAATGCATTTTTTACTTTTTGCTGTGGCTTACAGGGTCCGTAATTGTGCCAGATCTTTTCTCATTATGGAGAGCAAATAAACTTAAGAATATTATGAATATCCATTATGTACCTACGAGTAAAATGCATGTGCGAGACACTTTTTTCTATGGTTGTATAAACCAATCGAAAAGCAAATATTCACAAAAGCATAATCAGCCTATAATGTTCCCACTGCTGGGATGGCACACAGGCCTCCTCCCTTCGAGAGGGAGTGGGCCGTAATCCACCACGCGGGCCCAGTGCGGGTTGGTAGAGGTCTCCTGTCTTAGATTTTTTGGTTTTAAGACATGTCGGTTTCCTCACGATGTTTTCCTTCACCGTTTTGAGAACAGTAGTGACGATGAAATTATTCACTCAAAGTAAAACGCCTGTCTGGGTTCGAGCCCACGACCTACAACTCGTAAGTCGGGGCCTATACCACTGGGACACCACTACTCTCCCATAAAGGTCACTTGGATATTATTTAGTTCGCTCTTCTTCAAAAAGCTTACACCAGGTCATGAGTGTAAAAGCAATAAACTATGTGTGTTTTCATTTTGGGGACAAATTGCAGCGCTGCAAGTGTTTTAAAATGGCAGTTTAATGTGGAGCGGCCACGCGCCGGTCGCTGTGATTTGTTGACCAAATAAAGAGTATAGTAAAATAGCTAGATATGTATCTACTGTAAAATGTGTACCTATCTATACTTAAAACTATAAATGCGAAAATAATTTTGTCTGTCTGTATGTTACCTTCTCGCGCCTAAACCACTAAAGCGATCGTTATGAATGATTGAAAGGTAGCCTGAGACATGAAGGATATACTCACCTAGCCACTTTTCATCGTGGATATTTGTATAAAAAAATTATAAAATACAAAATACACGCAGATAAAGACGCGAGCAACAACTAGGTATTTATAAACCAAATAAGTTTTTTTTTTTTTTAATACTGACTTAATGGAAAACTTTTTTTTAATCAGTTTCAACATCATCTGCTTAGCTTTTTCCAACTATATTGGGGTCAGCTTCCAGTCTAACCGGATGCAGCTGAATACCAGTATTTTACATGGAGCCTATCTGACCTGCACAACCTAATTACTGGATAATACGATACCCCTTGGTAAGGCTGGTTGTCAGACTTTCGGGCTTCAGACTACCCGTAACGTCTGACAAAGATCTACAAATGACAGCCGGGGCCAAAAATGGCTTAACTTGCTTTCCAAGATATAGAGGGGTATTGATATTCTGGAGATTAGAGCATATTTGGTGTTTACATGCAACCTCAGCGAGTCCGTTAAAAGTTATTGGCAAGAATTACGAGACAAACATTAATGTATATAAAAGTCAAAGAATTTATTTCAAATAGGCACATAAAAACAATAAAAAGCACTTTTGAACGTCAACATTTACATTACTATAGAATTGATTCTAGTCGCCCCTTCCAAAAGGTAGATTCGTATAGAGAAGAATGGGCAAAAAATTCCACCGTTTCTCTTTTAAAATGTTATACAATATTTTGTATACATTAATTATATAATTGTATGTGAAGACCTAGAGATGCACCTAGAATAAAATTACTATACCACAGTAGGTTAAAATAATTAAAAATGAAGCATAAACAAATAAGTTAATTATGTGATAGATACATGGTGCTCACGTATTTAAAAACATTGTAAAAGTCAGTACTTAAGTGAGATAAAATAATCACAGAATGTAAATCAATGTCATGAAAATAATGCATTATACAATTAAATTAGCAACCAGTTTGTTGTTGTCTAGATTCTTTTTATATTTTTAATCTTGTTACTTCGCTTGTCAGCTCATCTGACATCAACATCAACAGCATGTTTTCAAGCATTTTTATCTTGGATATATAAAGAATAGCAGAAAAAACAGTAAGGGGTCAGATGAGCTGACAAGCGAAGTGACAAGATTAAAAATATAAAACGTAGAACCATCTTCTAGGAATAATTATAGAACTAATATGGCAAACTGTTGTTTACTGGAGAACTCGTAAAGAGCTCACAATGTGTAATAAATGGTCACCTACCGCGGACCGACCTCGGCAAATGTAGCTGTACCTTCGATCGACCCATGCAGCTTATATTTTATTTAGACCTTTATCAGGATAGAAATAATACCATTGCATTACCTAGCAGATTCCCACTTACTAGTTGCAGGTGTGATACAAAATGAATTTTATTAATGCTTTCGGACTAGGGTTTCTAAAATTCCGGGTTATTGACGATCCCGGGACCCAGGAACAAAAAAAAACGGGAGTTAAAAAAAATGCATATTTACCTTTGAAAGAGTATTCTGTGGGTTTTGAGTTACATATGACACAGACCTACACCGACGGTGGGAGTAGGATAAAATAACAAATATTTTTTTCATGAAACCTCATTTTTATTACTTATTAATTTAAATTTACAAAACATCTAATCAAAATCTTTGTAACAGTATTTTCATTTTTGACCAAAATAAGCTTTCATACATGTTAAAGCATTTAACGACTTATCGGAAAGCCGACTTCTAATTTTTGTAGCGAAATACTTGCTACCGAAAAAACTCTTTGACTCTCTGGATGTCGGTTTAACATATAACAAAGCTTTATACAGTAACTTCAGGTGGCCTACTCTCCGTCAAAAAGTAGTTCGATACTTAAAAGTGAACGCTACTCCCGATTAATTAACTTTCCGGACGGGCAAAAACACATCGGGAGTAAGGACAACTGTCTAAACGTTTTGTCTTTAATTTTTAGTTCAGGCCCCGGACTAATCTTATGTCCGTTAATGATACAGAGCAGGAAACGTCCGTAACTTCAACCGAAACGACGGGCTTTGTGCTCAGGAAATTGGCCCCCAGATTCGGAGTCCGTTTTCGGGAGGTCTCAAAGAGTTGGAAATCCTTGTTTAGTATTACAAAACGCAAAAACTTAAAAACTTTTAACGTTTCATTTATATCCCGAACCTACTACGCTTTGTAATGGGCAACTAGCTTCATATTTCTGACTGACCGACCACTTGACAATTCAAAAGTGCCTGTAAATGGTTTAATTGAAATAAACGCTTTGAGTTTGAGTTTTTTGAGTTTGTTCGGGAATTCCCGACTGAAAATTCACGCAATCGGGATCGATGGTTTTCCCCGGTATTCCCGGGATCGGGAACCCGGGAATGAAACCCTATTTTGGACAAACGATTACGAGAAATTTTAATGAATATTACAAATACTTTCGGTGGTCGTCGGAATATCGAATATCGGAAATGTTAGGTTAGTCTTGAATATTTCAGTTGCCAAGGAATGTTGAATTTAGTTCGCCATTTGCAGAAATTCGCTCTTTTAGTTTTGTTTGTTCACATTGGTTTCTCAATCAGTGTAAAGCTAGTACTACTGCGGGGTAATTGGGTCACATACTTACAAAGTCAATTCCTTTCATTTTAACTTTTCTTTTTTCAAACTTATGAAGCAATGTATTTGCAATTTCTTAGGACTTCCATTGTTTGTGACTCAATTGCATAGAAAAAGAGCACCCTAACCCTTCCGGGGAAGCAGGCTTGTTATGATATATTGTTGTACAAAAAAAACTAAAACAGAGTGCTACTATCCATTCAGGACACAGGGCTCAAGCACTAATCTAATACACCACTGAAATAGATTGGACTTGCCACATAAAAGCGATCGTAGGACTGACTTTATGCAATCGGCACTGACCAGAAATCATCATCACCATCATAATTTCAGCCGAAAGACGTCCACTGCTGGACATAGGCCTCCCCCAAGCGCCGCCACTTCAACCTGTTTTGTGCTTCCCTCAGTCAGCAGATTCCTGCGACGTTCACAAGGTCATCGGTCCACCCTGTGGGTTCTGACCAGACATATCATCATCCACCATCATCTGCCTGGCCCTTTCCCAACTATGTTTGGGTCAGCCTCCAGTCTAACCGGATGCAGCTGAATACCAGTATTTTACATGGAGCGACTGCCTATCTGACCTCTACAACCCAGTTACTGGGTAATACGATACCTCTTGGGAAGACCGGTTGTCAGACTTTCGGGCTTCTGACGACCCGAAACGACTGTAAAAGATTTACGAAATACAGCCGGGACCAACGGCTTAACGTGCTTTCCGAGGCACGGAGGGGTCTTGGTGTGTAAAGATGGTCACCTATCCACGGACCAACCGTGGCAAGCGTAGCTTAACCTGATTGAACGACCCATGCGGCTGTTATTACTAAGCCACAAGTCTCCCGTTCTAACCAGACATAATTGGCACCAAATATGAGAGGTGACTTATATCACGTACCCATGTGGAAACTGGAGGAAACATCGCGCCTATATTTCCTCGAAAGGTTATGTACAGATGCACTACCTATACACCCACATTTCGCCAGTTATGTGGAAGTTCCATGTAATAGGGCGAGCCTTTTGACATCAACCGGGCACATATCTAAACCCCGGGCTGCTACTCTAAGAAATGAAACTGGAGAAAAATGGTTATGCTAATGACAAACTAAAACTCAAAGCATGTATTTTAATCAAACCAATAACAGGCACTTTTCAATTGTCAAGGAGTCAGTCAGTCAGAAAGATGAATCTAGTTGCCCATTCCAAAGCGTAGTAGGTACCTATGAAGAAGAACGGGCAAGCACTCTTTTATTTTTTTTACAAAATATCGGTTTAATCATTCAAGTTAAAATTATACATGTGGTAACGATGTAGAAAGACGTGCACGTTAAAAGCGTCCATAGTAAACAACAACAAAGAAAAGCCATGACAGCTAAAAGATGACCAGTCCCATGTGACGGGCGCTGACGGCACCCGTTCATGAACATGACGCATGGATCAGCACAAGACAGTCGAACTTTCGAACTATCCCTTTATTTCTCTAGACGATGCGTTAAATCGGACAAATTATTCTCAACTTTCAAAGCAGTTATATCGTATTTAAAACAAAATTATGAAGATTACAGTTGGATAACATAATTTGTAGCTGTTAGAAATGGCGCTCAGCTCTTTATTGTGATTTTAATTTGATTTAGTGGTGCTCAGCTTGAAGGAGTGCCGCATTAGTAGCAAGAGTTGTAGGCTTCTTCTTCATTTGCTGAACATTTGCTCCGTTTATTTCTAGTAAGATTTGAATAAGTTAGTACTTTGAATGTGGTTTTATCTTTGTTTTGTTTATTTTTTAATCCACCACGGGACATTCTGGTCTTCGCATTTTGTTTATAATGTTTATATCGATAAGTTATTCAAAGTTCTATTATTAATATTTTATTGGTGTTCACCATAATCTTTACATAAAATTAGCATGGTATTTTTTTATTTTTGTAACATTGTTTTGATCTGTTAAGACCACGGAGCAGAAATTTCTGCTCCGTGGTTAATACGGGTTGCAGACCAAGAGCTAAGCTAAGTTAGTTTAGCTTAGCTCGCATAGCTGACGCAGTTTTCCATACTTGTGTTCATAGTTTGCGGTCTGCACACAAGTATGAAAATTTACCTCAGCTGCGCGAGCTAAGCTAAACTAACTTAGCTTAGCTCTTGGTCTGCAACCGGCATAAGACCCCAACTTGGACCTGATTTAAGAAATTGCGTTTTATAATGGATTTTAAAGGCTATTTTTGCACTTTGACTTTTCAAATATAACTTCATTCACTTGAATCCTTACATGACATTACATAATGGGCACGCCATTATGTAAAGTGAAGTAAGGTCATATAACCATTATATATCGATTTCAGTTGTGGCAGCATCTACATGGCCACATGCGAACTACGCATCAAACTGATGTCACACAAAATCCTGCATCGCGCAAGCAGAGTTTGCCGCCACTAGCATATAATAAAATACAAGGTCCCGACCTCAATCATCGGGCAGTTGCCCACCAGACAACACCCGTCCGGTCGGAGGATCCTCCCTTTTCTACGGACGATGAGTGAACTTTAAATCCTGTTCCTCATTCCTCTATACAGTATACGTTCATTGTTAAGACTTCGATTCATTGTATCATTGACTGTATTAGTCTTGGGTCCTATTAAGACAATATGCTAAAGTTTAATTGGACCTCGTTTGAATATACCATTGTACCTACTGATGTATTGTACATGCACAGTATGACTAGTTAAACGAGGGAATAGATTTCACAAACAATAGGTTCTCATTAATATTATTAGTTCTAAGTAATGCCAAGTAATTACAGTTATCTCATAAGTAAGAGTTTATTGAGAGGTTCAGTTGTACGTACTCGTAGCTATGCATGTTGTATCAGCCCCTAATATTATAACAACGTGTTAGCTGGTACGCGCCTTGGGCGGCCTACGCTGGTACAGCATTCGCGGTAGCATCGTGATGTTATGGCTCGCACCCGGCGACACGCATGCGTAGAGATATGGACTTAGCATTAGGAACACAGTATTTGATTTAGTCTTCGCGACTAGACTCTTTTGTTTTCTTTTTAAAAACCTTCGGCAGTGCCTCCGGTAGTTAACTACGTTAAGTTGTGTATTTATTTGTCTTCAATTTATAAATACAATTTATTAAGAGCTAACTTTTTCGAAGCAGGTATATAAATGTTGGTTGTATAGTTAGTTAAATGCAGGTGGAAGATTTATTTTACTCGTTTTCAATAAAAACATTTGCATTTTTATTAGCAATCTATTAAAGTGCAGGTAAAATAAGCAATTATTGGAACTGGTTAAGAACGTCAGTATTCACGCTTTGCAGACAGATTTCATGTAGTAGCTTGTGATATTTTTTTCGTAATCGTATTTAACACAATCAGCCTAGAATGTTCCTACTACTGGGACACGTGCCTCATCTCTATGAGAAGGAGTGAGCTGTAATCCACCACACGGACCGGGTTCCGGTGCGGGTTGGTATATGCCACATATCTTCGAATGTTTGGTTCTAGGACATGCCGGTTTCCTCACGATATATTCCTTCACCGTTTTGAGAGCAGTGGTGATGAAATAATTTATACAAAGTACAGCGACTGTCTGGGTTCGAACCTACGACTTACTTAACTGGAGTACGTACTTAACTGGAGTAAATCAGTTCATATTTTGTCAAAATAAGTACTTACTCTTTGGCTTACCCGGTTTTTGATCTGAGAATATGAAGTTAAGAACTTTTCAACTCGAAATGCAAACTTCTATCGTATTTGCAACAAAAAAAATCCATGCGGGGACTGCCGATAAAATTGAAAACTAAGTAACTTATTAATTGTATCGTCGCGCTATTAGATTATGAGCGCGCGGTGAGTATGACGCGAGTTTCACGCTTTTTCTTCACCCAAAAAGTAAACATTTATATACACTGTATACATATAGCTCGTGGAAAGTGATCGGTGACGATGACGCGAGTTCCATGATTTTTGTTCACTCAAAAAGTGCTCAACGCGCCTAAAGAAGTTTTCACTTGAAAAAATTACGGGCTCATTGAAGGAATCACGTTCAGTAAGTTCGTTCGTTCTAAACTTAAAATTCTCAATTCATAAACCGGTAGGCCAATTCTCGTACTTAAAAAACGTTCAAATTCAAGTCGCAATCTCATCTCAGCGACAATCAATGTCAAAAACCTGTCAAAAATTTATGTAAATTGATTGTAATTTTGACAGATTGACACTGAGATTAGAGTGCGAACGGTCTTAAAAATACGGGAATTGCCCCAATGGTGTATGTGTTCCGACACTATTCTGTTCATCTTAGTGACTTGATGTCATGTTTTCATAGTCACTGATCCGCATCACGAAGTCCCCTGTCTATTTCACCTAGTTCTCGTCCCAATAACGTATCTTCAAAACCCTACAATAATAAACCTGAATATTTACACGAAATAAACGTTTTATATACCATTATTATGTCCTGAATGACTTTCAAGTGGCATACAAAGCGTTCTATTAAGACCGAGTCACATATAACGGGAGAGTCTGTAGTCACGTTGGCGTTGGGACACTTCATGAAGGAAGGAAGCAATTCGGTGCAGACTCCTTGTTCCCGCCTTCTTTGAAGATGGCCTTTGGCTTGTTAGGGGTTTGGTGGAATCGTGACCGCTAAACTTTATTAGCGGTCACGTCTGGTTTGTAAAGATAATTTTTTGGGGTGTACCATGTTTAAGCGGATTTTGCCATTTTACACGGGCCGGTTCGATTTGGCTGAAACACTACCTAATTAGTTCATATTTAAGCTATTTTACATTTAAGTGTGATTGAAATATACCGGAGACTTGATATTTAATTGTATCAAATTGAGCTAATCGGCAGGATCATATGTAGTTGGAAAACGGATTATTTACCCCCGCTGCGTGGATTTAGCTTGTGCGAATTAAATCGTCATCATTATCATTGGCAGCCTTGTTCGACCCACTTCTGAGTATCAACCTTTTGTGCCATGCTTCCCTGGTACGTGCGCATCTCATCCAGATCGTCCCCACAATCTTCTGAATTAAACAATGTCCTTTAAGGTTGCTCTCTGAGATACAGTCGAATTGCTTTAAACTGCAGTCATAAAAAAAAACGCCGCCGCCGTTAAGAGCGTTTATACCTTATGAGTGGCAACGTCGCAATTTAGTGTCATATTTCGTGGTTTTCAATTTTTATCATTTAATCGGAGCTATATTTTAAAAATCTGTTTAATTAACTTTTTAGAATTACGTGAAAGTGTTTAAAAAGTAAGTAACCGTAATGCTTACAGTTATTTTACAATGAAAATAACGCTCTGCAAGATTTGAATGTATTATTTGCATATAAATAGAACTGTAAACGCAACGATTTCTTACCTTTTACACAGTTTTCACATAATTCTAAAAAGCTAATTAAACAGATTTTTTAAATATAGCTCCGATTAAATGATAAAAATTGAAAACCACGAAATATGACACTAAATTGCGACGTTGCCACTCATAAGGTATAAACGCTCTTAAATAATCTCTTCTGTAAAACTTCATATATTTGGGCACCTTGTATATTACCTACTCATATTATAAAACACTTAAGTATTAAGTCAAATAAAATACACGAGTTAGCGTATTATAGTTCTTATCGTAGTATATAAGGTATAATTATGTAGAAGTTTGTTTAAGGTCACACTGACCAATTTATTTGTTGTTGTCATTTGAATGACTTGATGTATCCATGTTTATACGAATTATTGTTAAGAATATAACAAGAGATTAATTTAATTATCGATAATATTTTTGTGAAGGCATTGGTGCCGATTCCCTTGTTCACAAACTAAACTAAATTTAAGTTGAGTGCATCTTTTTCTTTCTATTTCATTATGAAAAGGACAGAAGTTATATATTAGATTAATCCTGTCAAATTAGTCAGCACCTGACGTAATTTGATGTAATTTAGGTAGTCAACTTTTTAATCACGTCTAAACTTGTATGGAGTAGTGTCAGGCGCTGATTAATTTGACAGGACTAAACTAAAATTTATCTTCTGTCCTTTTCTTAATGAAATAGAAAGAAAAAGATGCACTGAACTTAAATTTGGTTTAGTTTGTAAACAAGGGAATCGGCACCATTGTTACAATTTTTAGTTTAAAAGTATTTGTTTTGTAATAGTAGTTCAATTTATTTTATCTGTTGCACTAATCATGTTAGATAGGTAGTAAGGGTAGATAACTGTCATTTGAAATGTTATAAAAGTTTGTGTAACTTTATTTTTGGTCTCTTTTCTGTACGTGTCGCTGGACTGGTAACAATATAAAAGTTGTAAGTCATTATTTATATCATTGATCATCAACCTTCTTCCTAACACCGGCAACACACGGTATATTCCGCTTCCAGTAATATCATCCATAATAATCCATATAACATCTTCCAAGCAATATTAAGTACACTATAGACACAACGTCTTTCGCATCATGTGCCTGTAAGCGTGAAAACATCGTATCAGAGTATCGCTTACATCTAATAGTAGGTAAAATGTGTATAAATCATACATATTATTTACTTCTCTGTTTGTTGACTCTACCGTTGTTGGCTGTCTCGTTGGTCTAGTGGCCGCAAGCACGACTGCAAGGTGTCTTGGACACGTTTCCCAGGTCGGGTAAACTGTAATTGGGTATTTTCATGAAATGTCAGCAGGGGGGATCTGGTTTTGTGGACCGTTCATGCACTTATAGAAGTACGAGGAACAGGGTGTAAAAGTTCACTCATACCTCCATAGAAAAGGGAGGGTCCTCCGACCAGACGGGTGTCGTGTATGGTGGGCAACTGCCCGATGATTGATGTCGGAAAGTTGTATATATATGCTAGTCGCGCGGTAAACTCTGCTTGCGTGATGCAGGATTTTCGTGACGTCAGTGTGATGCGTAGTTGGCAAGTGGCGATGTAGATACCGCTACACACTCATTAGGCTCGCACACTCATTAGGCTCGCACACTATTACCTGAAACTTTGACAAAACTGGGGACTGTACCATCAAACGTCTCTGTCTGATCCTTCGGGAGATACAGGCTTAAAATATAATATTTATTTGACATAAAAAAGTACATAGATGCAGGGTGACACCTGATTTAAACGTGCAGACAGCCTGGTAAAAAATAAATGATCAATAACCCCCATGCTAAACAAACCCTGCCCAACAACCGCATTTTATATCCAGAAAAACTGTCCATTCCAAGGTTGTCTGGAAGGGACCGCAGTAAGCGATAAGGCCGCCCATTGTATGTTTTGTAGTGTATCATTAAAGGTTTTGTAATGTTTAATCTGGTGTACCTAAATAAATAAATAAGCCTGTGTTAAAATAAACACAACAAATTACTTTGAACTAATATCATCTTTGAATTACCGGAAACCTTATAAAGTAACAACTGTGCTGTGATATCTGATTCTAATTAAATTCTCAAGATTTTACAAGCCGACAGTATAACTTGAAACTTTGGGGTGGCGCTAGTTGTCACGGCAAACGTCAATACTACATCAATCTCAGTACATTATGCATTTTAGTTCCGATTTCCACCGCGTGTCAAGTTATAATTGTTGCTTAGTACATCAAACGCGTAATGTTTCTCTTCGTTATTTGATTACATGCTATTAATTAAGTTTTATATGATGCAAACTTATCACGTTTAGGTGTTTCAGTACCTTGACTTAATGTGTTAGATAAGAGGTTGACGCTTTAAATAATTGGTTAAAGGTGGCTTTAATATAAGAGGTAGCGGTTAGAAGTAGCAGTGGTTTTCGCTAATGTGTATAATAAAATGAGATCGTTGAAAATCTGTGAAAGTTTAGTAGAATCCTGTACTTTTATTTTCAATAAAGGTTGCTTATATAAAAGAACTTTCCGTTTAAAAATCGAACCAAAATATAGTTAAATCTTTAGCGACGACACTTCAAAACAATGTCTTCTTGCAGACAGAGAAAGAAAACGCTATAGCTATATGACCACCGCTAGCAAGAGAGAGAGCGAACATCACGCCTGTCAAAAACTCGCTTAGCGACTCGGGTGCTATGCGACGCATACTTTCCCAAGTCTTAAAAATCCATTTTGCACTGAAACTTTTAGAGTGGTCCTACACTTGTTAATTTTCTCATACCATCCAGCAGATTACAAGCGGTTACTTCACAGACTTTCTACTTTATAATCCAGTCTTCTTCACTTTGTTCATAATTATGCGAAGCGCCCCTAACTGAATCAGTAAAGGAAGCGACATCGTCTTTGATTTACATTTGCACAGAATTCTCCGAGAGCTAACTTTGTGACAGATTGTAGCTGCAAGCGTGAAGCGGGTACAGCGATGTAAGTTGGTTATTTGTTCGCTGGATATGGCCTCGACTTATTATATTAATATAATAGAATAGAATACTCTTTATTTTGTCCACCGTAATATTTATTTATTTATTAAACACTTTAAGCACACAAATGTACAGAGGCGGACTTAATGCCATAGGCATTTTCTACCAGTCAACCTTTGGGTATTGCAGAGACAAACAGTGGTAGGTGCAATTTATAATGATAATGTAGGAACAAATATTTTTTTTTAATATAAAGACACGCATAAACTTATTAAGACTATAAATATAATATATATACAGGGCGTCCCACGGATATGCCACATGGAGGGAAAGTACCTTGAATATTGTAGATGGAACATTTTACTGAAAGAAGACATTATTTGAATTTAAAAAACAATTTAAACTGCATTCATAGATATTTAAATAATTATATGGTTGAACCGGAAATCAAACCCGTTACATGAGAAAAATAATCAACCTGTAGCTTTAACATACCGATCGAAAGGAAAAAAAAACATGAAAATAGTGGAAAATGAAATTGGATGGATGGAATGTTAAAATTCATGGTCTTCCTTTTATTTTTGACACAATGTTATTTAGCAAATAATAATCCTTATGATGAAGCCTTTCGATCGGTATGATAAAGCTACAGGGTGGTTATTTTTCTCGTGTAACGGGTTCGATTTCCGGTTCAACCATGTAATTATTGAAATATCTATGAATGCAGTTTAAATTGTTTTTTAAATTCAAATAATGTCTTCTTTCAGTAAAATGTTCCATCTACAATATTCAAGGTACTTTCCCTCCATGTGGCATATCCGTGGGACGCCCTGTATATACCTAATTATAAGCACAAATAAATGTACATAAATACAGGGATATACTAAAAACACATATGACAAACAATGAGAAAACATTACCGTTGTGACGATACTGCCAGTTTCTTGCGAATGTGCTCGCGAACTTTAGATGTAAAGGATAATCGGATGGTTGCCATCCTGATATAAATATATGGATATAAAATATAAATATATATCTATATGGATTCAAGATATAAATCAAGAAATTTCACATAGGGTGACACAATGGGTGGTCTTATCGCTAAAAGCGATCTTTTAAAGACAACCTTTGGATGGATTGAAGGGAGATGAATTAACATAACCATTGTGTCAAAATAATCAGGGGTTGCCACACGTCGTTAAAGGTAACGCTGCATCTACGCTACGGAAATCAAAGTTCTTGATGGGCTTAGAAGGTGCTCTGTTTCAGAGGTTTTAGGCGTGGCACAATCCAATGATCTAGTTTTTCACCGCCCTTCAAAACGCGCGTAGAAAATTGGCCCTACGTTTAGTAAGAAAATTCATAAACCACTAGAAGAAAACTTCCACCTAAATGATAAAGCACAGTTACAACTTTTATCTTAAGTGATAAAAAGGATGTGCGAACTGCGTGTAAAATAAAGCATCCTTAGTTACCCAAACAATCTCGATAAAGGCACAAAACTAACACTCGATTCGTAACAATTGGTTAACTTGGAGAAATATCATTGGGCTTCCAATCACACGTTTAATGGGTTAACTTTATATTTGGACCGGAGTTCCCTCTTTGTTATGTTCAAAAGATTATTTAGACAACGAAATGTGACGTAATCAGAACTTTCTGTTAAACAATAGGAGGGATTTACGGGGCCCAACTGGGGCTTTTATTTTAAAGAATGTCGTAAGCGGGTAGATATGATAGTTTGGACTTTAGAAAGGGATTGTCACACTGTCATGAGTGACAGAGACGAGGCTCTACAAAGCTGTACTTGTTCTAAAA
Source organism: Brachylomia viminalis (assembly GCA_937001585.2). NCBI lineage: Eukaryota > Metazoa > Arthropoda > Insecta > Lepidoptera > Noctuidae > Brachylomia > Brachylomia viminalis. The sequence goes on along the minus strand of OW443302.2, from coordinate 19,889,636 downwards.
CTAGCTTTTGCAACGGCTTCGCCTGCATGGATTTCGGAAAATATCCCACAGGAACGTACTACCGGAATCAAAAGTACTCTATGCTTTAATCCAGGTTATAAACCATGTGTGGCAAATTTTATCCAAATCCGTTCAGCCGTTTTTGCGCCAATCCGGAACGTACATCCAGACAAACGGACAAAAATTCTAAAAACTATATTCTTTCTTTTTATTTTTTTTCATTAAAAACGTTGCCCCACACTAGGAATTTCTCCTGTATCGTGGGTGCGTTTACAAACATTTAAACTCACTTACACCAACAGCCAGACCCGGAACAACTACTTGCAGGTCATACAAATATTTGTTCCGTGCGGGGATCGAACCCGCGACACGTAACGCAGCAGTCAATCGCTTAACCACTGCGCCAACCGTGTCGTCAAATATATATTCGGTATCAGACTCGTTCTCACATCTCGTAGCAATTACTTCTTTTCAAAAATATTCAATGTACAGTTTAGACTTCGTTACTATGTTATTATAATGACTTGGCGTGCTATATTGACGGTTGTATATATTTGTCTGTTTGTTGGGAGGTGTTGCAAATGTCCAGGCGGAGTGAGAAATGTCAGAAGGATGTGAGTGTAGATGGCTTTACATTAGGTGGACAGACGACTTGGTAAGCGGCCGTTGTTAACAGTCGGCGGGCGTCGTTTGTTATGGAAATCTGTGGGGACGCCTCTGTCATGGCGGCAGGTCGTATCGTATGTCGCAAAACATTACGGTGTTCAATCTTGTTGGAGGTAGTAAATTAAATGTCATGGTGAACCTAAGGTCATGAAACTATAGTAGGCCGATTCAAGAATATGGTTATTTTTTGGTAAAAAATCTGGCACAAATATTCCACTTAGGGAAAAGGGGTTGAATTTTGGAGACGGGGCAAGAAATGTATGGAAATAGTTTTTTTGAGATTTGTGGATTTTCTGGTACTCTAACCTCAGTTCGTCCAGAAGAGTCTTTTATCGCTATACAAAATCACATCGATTAAAATCATAAAAATAAAACATGACATTTTATGTTTTTTTGGCTAACGATACCATTTTTCCAAATCAATGAATGTAGTCAGCAATTACTCAAAAAATTAAGGACAGCCTCCTATTTCCAGTAGCTATAACGGTTAATCAACCGGTCCTTATTGCTCCATCTAAAAAACCACTTTGTATTTCCGTATATATTATTATATAAGTACCTAGAGCTTCATAATATCCGGTAGTAACCGTTCAGCGGTGAAGTTTAATCCTCTTTAGTTTTCGTGGGTATTTCAGGGGATATGATACCAGAATCATGTTCAACGAGCTTAAGTATTAGTTGGATATACAGGTAGGTGTCGTGAATGTTATGTGCCTCATTTGTATAATCACAATCACCAGCAGCATTGTGTAACCTGCAGAGTAGTTTCATTGATAACGCTTCGGTCCTAAACTTATCATGTATTAACTGTTGCCCGTGACTTCGTCTCCGATCCAGGATGAAAAGTAGCCTATGTCCTTACCTAGGTCATGGTCTATCTGTGTGCTAAATTTCACCCAAATCTGCTCAGCGGTTTTGGCGTGAAAGCGTAACAAACAAACTTATTTTCGAAATTAGAATATTAGTTACGATTGACTAACTTCCTAAACTGCTCTCATAGCTCGTGGAGAACACGGATGAGAAAAAGAATTATGTAGCGGGGATGATAATGTTGAGATGTATGTGCGGATAAGACTCGATAAAGTAATAAATGAGTAACTAGGGGAAGTTTGAAAGTGACGCCAGATACAGAGAATTTGTTTGTCTTGGGTATGGGCGTGTGATGAGGAGGGATAAAACCTTTTTCTGACGCTATCATAACGTAATCGTATATTTAATTTAGTGTCTGTACTGTTGACCGTTGAGAAGTTCCCTCGTCTGGAGCCAATCCTGGGTGCAGCAGCCAGGTCATGGTAGACATTAGAATGGACTATCATTATAAAATACGTATAAAAAAAACGAGTCTGTATTGTTGACCGTTGAGGAGTTCCCTCGTCTGGACCCTCCTGGATATACAATTAGGTCATACATCATACAAAAATGCATTGTCTTTGAAACAGAAACATTATGTAAAATTTCTTCAAGTCTGTAGGATAAGAGGAAGTGGTTTTAATTCAGCTTCCAACATTTCATCAATACATACTAACTAAAGGCAAGCTAAATAAAAGGTTGTTAAAATACTGTCTCAATGTCCACTCTGTTGGCAGCATTTTTATAAATAAAGTGTGGTGCCTATTACCGGGTTGCCAGGATAAGGTAGGCAACCTAACTGTTACATTTTCTCTATGCTTTACACCATAGAAATATAATCTATATATTATGCTTTATACTTTCACAGTGAAAATTAAAAAAAAAATACTTATAATATTTTACATTAATATAACCATGAAAACATTTAAGTAGGCAACCATAGAAATTATACATACTAATATTTCTAAATTCGAAAGTTACTCTGTCTGTATGTTATCTTTTCATGTCTAAACCATTTGAACGGATTTCGAAAAAAAATGGAAAGGAGATAGATGGCATCCTAGGGAAGGACATACGCTACTTTTTGTTCCAGTAGCAAGCTCCCGTGGAATAATTTCCAACATCGACGCGGGCGAAGCCGCGGGAAGAAGCTAGTATATCCTAACTAATATTATAAATGCGAAAGAAAGTTTGTTTGTTTGTTACGGTTTCACGCTCAAACGGCGAAACAGATTTGGATGAAATTTGGATCATGGGTAGATCATGACCTGAAGAAGAACATATGCTCCTTTTCATTCTGGATCGCAAACGACCTCACGGGTTACAGTTAGTAATAATAATAACATTATATAGAGAAAAGATTACATTTTTTGTATGTTTGTTTGTTACGGTTTCACGCTCAAACGGCGGAACGGATTTGGATGAAATTTGGCACAAGGGTCGAACATGACCTGGAGAAGGATATATGCTACTTTTCATCCTGAATTGCAAATGAACTCACGGACAACAGCTAGTATGCAATATATTTGTAAACATATTATTTTTAATAAAAATAATTTTAATCCGGTAAACAGATGCGTGAAGGTCAATGTTACTTCGGATCCTATACAATAAAATTATACTTTATCAATTGAACATTTTTCAACGACTTGTTTGATAATTTTGTTCTGCAAGAGTTTTGATTAAAAACGTTAGTTTATATTTTAAAGTGGTGTCAACGGAACTGCTAAGTTTTAAGTGGACTAAGTACCTACTAAGTTTTGTACAGCGTAATATGTAGTTCTTGACTATAGAGTAGCTACGTAATTTTAAGTTACGCTCGTCTTCGACTTAATTATTTTAGGTTTCTAGCGAGGATGTTTTAAGCAACCCTAAAATTAGTTATTCTAATCTTTCAAGGGAAATTTAGGAAAAGTAATGGCAAATTGGGTAATAGAAGACCATTTATTTGTTTGTGAAGTTTTAATTTATTATTGAAATTTATAAGCCAACAGACTTAAAATAATATTAATAATATGTACGTATGTATATAAAAAAGAAGGAAAAGAATCATAGGGCATCAAAAAATTCGTCCGCATCGCTGTTAACATGAAAAGTGCCCAAAACGCTGGCAGCATTGCCACGTTGTATGGCGATGCTGATTCCTTGGCCAAATTCTTTGTGAACTTAATGCCTTCTGAAATTTTGGACAGTTTTAAATTGTCAGTCGAGGGCGTGTTTCGTAAATCGAAAGTTCATCGTAATCTATCCACTCGCAAGAATATTATAGTAGAAGAACGAACTTGTAGTAAAGCATCTCACAACATATTTTGATTATAAAGTAGGTAAAGATTTCAAAAATATTAAACAGTTCACAGATTATGACTGTAGAAAGTTCCAATTCGCTTAATCTACTTATGAAGTTCACGGTACGTTTGTGTATGAGTGTGGATTTATGAGTAGATACGACAAACTGCACATACTTTACGACCCGACCAAGTTCAGCAGAATTTATTTCAGTAAACACAACCATTAGTTCTTATCAACACTGCAGATTTCGAAATTAGTGTACTAATTAGTTTATTTTCTTTAGTATGCACGTGTACCTTATACTTCATGGATTAAAACGGGAAACTTCCTTGTTATTTTGTTTCTGGCATTTGCTTTAGCTGCCTCGCGCACTATGCGACATGCGATTGCGACAGGTCGACGACTTGACGCAAGGACAGGCTGCGGCCGACAGTGTTCATACATTTTGTTCAAATCTTGGTATCAACTTGATGCCAAGATTTGAACAGCAGAATCGCAAGAACAGGCTAGGGGAGTCGCACGTTCTCGCTACTTGTCGTAGCGACTATTCGCACGATGCACGTGTGTTTATATTGTGAATCTCAACATGGATTACACGTTCGATGTTGATGTTGTCAAATCGGACGTCGAAGCGCGTCGAATACTCAAAGAAAATGATCGCTTCCTGCATGACGCGGACGTCTGTAATAACGAACAGACGCAGACGCAAACGATAGTTTTGCGTCTAGTCCCAGCAACAAGACGCAGATACATACTACAACTATGCCTCTTGTTGCATCGTCTAACTCTAGACGCATCACCTAGACGCACAGTTTGCGCGGCCTCATAGTTATGTGTAGTTACGGCTATTTCTGTAATGTTGATACCTTTGGTTGTTTGGTCCTAAGCTTTATATTTTTTATAGATACAATCCAGATATTTTTATATCAGGAACTGTACTCATCTTGGTCGACTTAGCATGTAGGTACTTTTAATATCCATGATAGAAACTTGTTTTCCAGTTACACGTGGGCCGTGGCACAAAAATGATTTGCAACAGAAATGAATTTGTAATTGTTTTTTTTTTCATCACAACTTAGGATATTTCAGCAAAATATCACGTTTGGTGTTTATAGAATAGAATACTCTATCTATATCTTTATATTTCTCTCTCTCTATATATATATCTTTTATTATTATGGAATATGCATACTTTTGGTGGTACTTAATTGTATGTTTCAATATCTTTACCTACATTTACAATGGACTTCACTTAATTATTTAATAGTAATGTATTTATATTTTACAGTACATTATTTTACAATATTATAACGTTAACCCTTGATCTTACTAGTAAAATATTTAACTAGGTCTAGACGAGATAATTATATTGGTTTTCTCCACTTTGTTTTCAAGTAGTTTTCGTTTCAGATCGAAAGATTCAATCATTTGTAGTAAATATCTCGTTCATTTAATATTATTCATTCACACGGAGTAATTTTAGAGGATTCATAAATAATAGGTCTCATTAAGAATGAAAGGTTAGTCCTCTGTACACAGAATACAGAGTTTATTATTAAATTAATTTTGTTTAGAATTAACGAAGCGTGTGTTGTTAGCGAACATAACGATGAAAAGTATTTCGTTTTGTACATTTTTAACTGGCTTAAAAAATGATGAGGTTGTATGTACGTCTCTATACATTTATTTATGTATGAACATCGATATTTGCATCAAGTGTGGACCGATTTTATTTTTATTTATTAAAACTTTATGCACAAGTAAAAAAAAATAGTGTACAAAGGCGGACTCAATGCCTGAGGCATTTTCTACCAGTCAACCTTAGGGTGATGCAGAGATATACCATGGCAGGTGCAACATACGGGATACACAGCTTGGAAATGACTTTAAATTACAAGAATAAATACTAATATATAGATACATACATTTAAACAAAATAAACCTTGGTCAGCAGAAACAACGATCGGTAGAGGAGAAAACGAATCCAGCAACTCAGCGCTGGGATGTTTGTGCGATTTTGGAAATTATTTTTCGTTTGGCGAAGGAAGCTTGCGAATATTTGGTGTTGGTATAGGATTTTGTGTGAGGTAGATACAACACCTAAAAAGTTAAAAATAAAATAAAAAAACAAAAAGCAACCGACGTCCAAAAAACACTACAAAGTCACAAATTGCTTTACTTTCGGAAGTCGGTGGCAAAAAACTAAAATACTAAACCGAAGAGATCGACTTCCGATAACAACATCATTAAAAGCCTTGTTTCACTTGCTACCGAGCTCATTTCCATGATCAATACATTTTTTTCAGAAATACTTAATACTTACTGAACATGTTAGAAAAATACCTGAAAAGTCACCTTCTAATAAAAGGAGGTACAAAACTGCACCTTTCCTTACTCCAATGTTCACTCTCACCCATGAAGTTCTTCCCAGAATTTCAAGCAGCATTATCATTAAGTAGGTCAGCAGAGCTCTAAGCCACGTGGTACAGTACCGAGAGAGATCTTTTATCTAACTCGTTACCTGGGAACGTGTACTCTTCGTGTACTCGAGGAACACGAGACCGGTAAATATTTTCCTTTAGCGGTAAATACACAAGTTTAAGTACAGATTTACTTCCTTTATTTACTGACAGTACACAACACCTCTTGAGTAATCAATTATGAGGAAAATGGTAAAGAAGAATTTAGTTCTTAAACTCTATTTAAAGCGTTTTGATACTGAAAATGCAAGTGGCATTGATTTTAAAATCATTGCCCCTCATTGCCGTATGGCACATCATGTTGAATCATGTTTGGTAAACCCTTGTTTGAATATGGGATAATTTGAACTATTGAAATACAGTATCTGAAGTTTCCTTCATCAAAACAACATATAAGTCATAATCATAAGTCCTAGCCAAAAGCAAAAACCATTCAACATTTTTGCAAAACAAGAGGCGCGCCAAAAATGAAATCCTCCTATCTCAAAATGTCGGGACACAAACTCATTAAAAACTTCGCTAAAAAGGGGGAAGTCTGAATTGGCAGCTGGCCAAATTAAATGTTGATAAAAAAATTAAGCCCCTATTTGCGTTGGCCCATGCAATTATACTGGCGATAAGATTAGGCCCATTTTAGACGACACCAAGTCTCATTTGCATGAATTAGTTTGAGTTGACATGACAAAAACCGCCGAGTGCGAGTAAGACTCGCGACGCGAACTAGGGATTCCGTACCACCAAAACTGTTATAGCTTGCTTTTTTCATTATTTTCAAGATAGAAACTTGTGGCGGCATCTATATCACCACATGCGAACTATACATCACACCGATGTCATGCAAAATCCTGCACCGCGCAAGGAGAGTTTACCGCGCAACTAGCATAACATACAACGTCCCGACATAAATCGTTGGGCAGTTGCCCACCAGACACAACACAAGTCTAGTCGGAGGGTCCTCCCTTTTCTATAGAGAATGAGTGAACTCTACGCCCTATTACCTCTATTCTGTGAAAATTTAACTAAGTTTAGTTATTACGGTTATAAAGATACAGCTTTGTGAGAAACAGAAAGTCAGATGGCGACATGGCGTAAACTTGGACGCTTGGCTATTGACTAGGGTACGGAACCCAAAAAGTAGCGAACCCGCGACAGACGTGACGAGCAAACGAATGGCGAATCACGACATCTCTACAGTCCTCCGATAATTAAAACGCTTTATAATTTTATTTTATTTGAATAAAGGCGTGGGAGGCTATCTTTGTAATTGTTCGATTGGAGACAGTTTTGGGAGACTTGTTTATCTGGAGTTATTGGGTCAATGGAACAGTTTTATGGAAGAATTAGATTTCGATTTTCGATGTTTCATAAATATTTGTTCATTGTTTTCAGGCGTTTAGTACCTCACACGCAATTTAATAGTCATAAGTATTAAAACTGATTAGTTTTTTGATTGACGTCCCAGTATTGATTAGGAAATTGTTTATGTTTAACTCATATTCAAGAGAATTGTCCAAAAGAAGGGAATTTCCCCAGAGAAACTGCTGTGTGAACTTTTAATTTTGTAAATTAATATGTCCTATCTAAGAGAGCTGGTTATCTGGAGATGTGTGTACCTCAGACACCTTCCTCTATTTAAGATTGTGCATTTTATTAACAAGTACCTGTCTTCTTCTTTTTTTTGTTTTGAAAACCTTGTCCCACACTAGGAGTTTCTCACGTATTGTGGGTGCGTTTACAAACATTTAAGCTCACATACACAAACAGCCAGACCCGGAACAACTACTAGGGAAAAATTAGAGGTTCACAAATAGCATATTTCCCACAAAGTCTTTGGCACAATTTTTCAAAGATTATTTGCTTCAAGCATCTTAACAAATAACTCAAAGAAAATGCCCAGTCACACCGAATACTTTATTCTCATTCCATTGCTAAAGTGATAAACAATACTTCATTAATCAGACAGAACTAGAACGTCATTATTTTCTCGGATAAAAATGGTACTGAATGGACGAAAGAAGTATTTAAGGCTCCCGTAGACAGGCGCGACGTGATTCTGGTTAAACAATTTCCAAGAAGTTTTCATATAAATTGTTCTACTAGAGTCGCGTTGCACTGTCGCGTCGCGTCTGTCTGCTTCTATGAAACAAGCTATCGGGAGCTTAACTTTACTTCACCTAGGCAGATAATTAATGGTGTCCTTTCGGTTACCATTTCATTTTGCCATTTATTTACACAACAAAAAAACATTGGGATGAACATCTATAGTAATAGTGAGTAAAATTCTGCACTTTTATCAGCAGGTTAAGAAATTCGTATTAAAATAAATACAAAATCTCAAAAAACTCGAGCCTGCCTGTCATTTTAAATGACTAGGGGTGCATAGGTTGCTGCTTCTTAATTAATTTCTTTTATTTTATTAGTTTGACAAACTGAAAAAAAAAATCATCAAAGGCTGCAAAAACAACACAAAATTATCCAGGATATTTAAAACTCATTATAAGACAAGCTGTGTGTGGCACACGGCTTGTCTCATAATAAGTTTCCAGTCATCCATTTATTTAGCTTGTCACTGTAATCAAAACAACATAATCCTTTCACATGTCGGCTGGCACACGGTTTGCCCGATAGGGAAATCCTATCGGCAAAAATGTCAAATACAAACTTTTACCCTATTTACCTCCTTTAGGAGATGACATTTCAAAAATCCATCCGGAGTGCACGCCTTAGTTAAAGGAACTCTTGTGCATAATTACATATTTTTTAGACCCAGCAATTTAGGCTGCACGTTGTCTGCTAGTGAGTGAATCAATTTAAGATTTTTATTAAGTTGAAGACTATAAAAGTCACTATTATGCGTCATTTATTAAGTAAGAGTAGCCACAATAAAAAGCACTAACCATTAACTACCTCCCTAATTCATACCTCCAGGGTGAAAGTATATTAAGACAAATCGAAACCGATTCAAAGACATTACTATCGGGAAAAGTGAACAGATATCGGTAAATCCTCTCGAATATACGACGATTGTGGATATGAGTGTTATCATACGGTTTATTTTTCAAAGACTCCGCAGAGATCGGTCTAGACTCGGACAAAGGAAAGAATGAACAAAATGCAGAGCTTGAATCATAAATGAAAAGTATTTTTGGTTTATTTTGTGTTGAACATTTGTGTAAATTGTCATGAATATTTTTTAGCTATCTGGACGAAAATCCTATCCGTCTATTCACCACTTTTTTTTAGACTAAACTTTACTTCTCATCTTTAATTTTTTTTGTTTTTAAGATTACTCTCTTTATTTATTCACAAACACTTCATATACTAAATAAACGAACAAACTATTCAAATAAAAATATAATAACCTAAACTAACTAACATTACAAACCAATTTGAATGTGTATCTGTGGTCTACGAGTTCTTCAATTTAGAGCTTCAGCGAGACATAAACGCTCGTGTCATCATTATAATGAAATATCTCATTTGTCATGAGTTGCAATTTTCGCGAATATGAATTTCTCATACAACGTTTATTCTATTGAAGCACAGCTACTAAATACCTAGGTAGGTTTTTGTTGAAGTTATATCTAAGTTATTCGTTATTTCTAGATATAACTTCAACAACGTATAATTATCGTTTTATAATAAGTTTATTGAAAGTCACAGTAATGGTGTTAGCCAAGATTAGTGTGGGCTTTAACCTTTCGTATGCCGGGAACGTGAATACACGCGAGACACAATGGCTTTTTAATTGTCAGCAATTACGGCATTCAACCGGTTAATATGCTGGTCACATGATCCCATCATAATGTTAATTCCTCATCATCATCATTATTTGCCTACCCTTGTCCCGACTATGTTGCGGTCGGCTTTCAGTCTTACCGGAGGCAGCTAAATACCAGAACTTCACATGGAGCGACTGCCTATCCACCCCCCACAAACCAGTGATTATTTTGGTTAATAATACCGACAGATTTGAAAACCACACAATTTAACATACCTACTTACATAATATTTTGACTGACCAGTTGGTGCAGTTGGTAGCGACCCTGCCTTCTGAGCCGCTGGCCCCGGTTTCGATCCCCGGACAAGTCAAACATTTGTGTGCATGAACATGTCTGTTTGACCTGTGTCTGGGTGTGTATATGTATATAAGTATGTATATCAGTCATCTCATCAGGTTACCGTAGTACAGGCTCTACCTAGTTCGGGACCTGAAGACCTTGTGTGGATGTTGTCTCATATTAGGTATTATATTATTATATTATGTCTTCGTAGTAAGATGAATTAGAATTATTTCAAAACAAAAACAAAAATTGAAATAACCAAATCATACCAATTTTATTTACAACGCAATTTGTTTGTCTTTCATTCGAAACCTTGTTATTTATCTTAAGGTGTATGATCGTAATTCCTTTGTTTCCTAAGCGAAAATAAACGAGAATCAACAATTTCAAAGTCTTTGTTAGTTTTAGGTTATGCAAAGCATTTTCCTTTTAAGTAGGCATCTAGTTAAAACGAGACAAAGGAAATTCTTCGACTAGGTTAGGAAAAAGGAAGCCCAGAATGCCTGTTACTTTGTTCAAAAGGTAAGCCTATTATAGTGAAAATAATGTTTCTGCTGATTATTATATTGATACTGTATTAAGTTCTTTAGACATTGAAGGTGAGAGAGGTCACTTAGGTTAATTAATGGCTTTTTTTTTTTTTGTGGGTGGGAAATCATCAAATAACTTCTCCCGCTCTGGGTAGAGCAGGAGGGCGTGTCAGACTCTTACTGACTAAAACCCACCCGTGTTCCTTCAGTTGCCTGTGCCAGGGGCCACGGTAACCCTCTTGGACTTTTCCGCAACCCTAGCAGGCATCGGTCCTAGCAAACCCCGTCATTGGTGCTGACATCTCTTTGAGGCGCGCGTGGAACACAACGCGCCGTCGACCCGGGCCTGGTCCTTATCGAACGGCGAGCTGCCCATTGCTCGCCGTTCGCAAGCCCGCGCCTACGGTGGCCGGGAATCGGCCTGCGATTCCCGACGCCCAGGGCGTCTCCTGCGGCGGCTAGGGGCATGAGGGCGCAAATTTTGCCTCTCCCTCACGCGTTCCGCCTCCTCCTTCGCGAACATTACTGCTTCGCAGAAGGAGGTGACGGCTTCCCAAGCCCTCTCGCTCCGTACCATGGCCTGGACCAAGGCCGGACGCGAGAAATCGCCACCGCCAATCGCCTCCTCGAGGACACGGCGGTGCTCCGCCCAAGCTGGGCAGACATCCACCGTATGCTCCACCGTGTCCTCCGGGCGATCCACACAATGGTGACACCCGGGAGGTTAATTAATGGCTATCACACAGATCAACCAACGTAGACCTTCTACTTCCGATTCCCGACCACCGTAGGCGCGGGCTTGCGGACGGCGGGCAAAGGGCAGCTCGCCGTCCGATAAGGACCAGGCCCGGGTCGACGGCACGTTATGTTCTACGCGCGCCTCAAAGAGATGTCAGCACTAATGACGGGGTCCGCAAGGGCCGATGCCTGCCAGGGTTGCAGGAAAGTCCGAAACGGATACCGTGGCCCTGGCACAGGCAACTGAAGGAACACGGGTGGGTTATAGTCAGTAAGAGTCTGACACGCTCCGCCCAGAGCGGGACAAGTTATTTGATGATAAATGATAAATGATTTTATTTCTGTAAGTAGGTTTGAACAAACACTTTTACACGTCAATCATATTTTTTTTAAACTAGATGGGGTCGGCGTTTCCTATCTGACTACTCTGAGAAGAAAGGCCGAAACAAACTCAGAGGTCACAGTCTCTTTTAGAGTCCAGACAAAATATTGGTCAGATCATGTGAAAGCTATGTAGATCGGTGTCTGCAATGGTCTTTTGAGGAAAGAACCACACAGATTGAGTGGACCTGTCCAGTTAGTGCACGCAATTGTCAGTAATCGTACAGCTCAACTTAGACTCAAGGAGCTCAACGATTTACCACTTTCCCATTTTCCATTTTGAATAAGTCATACCTAAGCCTGATTTAACAAGGTAAAAACTAGTGATGCATCTAAAAGTAAGTTAAAATTTGCCCACTTTCACATGTTCCTGTTCTTGAAAGTGTTCCATCATAGTAAGTAACGCGGCACAATTTTCTTTGATGGATCGAAAACTTTTCAAGCTGTTTGCTGATTATTTGAACTCAATATTGTCGAAGGATTTTGATGTAAGCCCGGTGTGAAGCAGGTGTTAACCGGCAAAGGCTCAACTTGGGATTTATTTATATTATGGTAATTTCTTTGTTTGTGATTTAATATGGATTTTCCGAGTATTTGGTTATATGCAAAACTTGCGCTTACTAAATCCATTATGTAACCATGACATGTTTTCGGTCTGCCTGACTTAGATTTCTTTTATATTTTACAAATGATAAGTAAACGCTACCCCCATAGGTAGCGTAATAAAAGAAAATAAACGACTACATTTCATCATTTTTAAAGAACACTCCGGAACGGGAAATTTATATTGAATTCGCGATACAATTCAATTTCAATCGACCTCCTTCATCTAATTCTTAATACCGAGCTCGAGGGCTACTCAGCCTCTCAGTTGTACAAAACAAAAGCTTAGGTAGTTATATTTCCATCAAGAATGTTTATTAAACACATTGCTCTATTCTAAATACTTGTTTATATTTACCTAGTTAATTAATTCAGGTTTAACTATTCTGTCTTGCAAAATTATTTCCTCTTAAATTATCTCGTACAAGACAAGCGAGGTTTTGGGTCCTTATGCGAGTAATTTGCGAACCGTCGGCAGGTCCAAATAAAATATGCGTGAGCCTAATGAAAACTGCCTACATTATTAACCTAGGTAGCACTCCTTAACTACCCTTCTGACCTAAACGCCCCTTTACTTAAGTGAGGGCTTGAATCGTAACATACGACTCAAGTACGTTTGTGAACGCAATTTTGGAACGTTATGTGAACTTTATGTCTCCATTAAAGTGTTCTGATAACGGCTAATGTAGAGGTGTCCCGGTTTGGGGTCATGTTTGCGAAAAAATGGTCATATCTCTGTTACGTGACCTACATAATTATCGTAATAAAAGGGTCGAATTGTAGCAATTATTTTTTATTTGTCCGATTAGCTGGTCATCTGTGAAAAGGATTTTAAACGTCAGTGGATTGTGTTGTTGATTGTGGAATGGAATGGGTTTGAAAACGTTTTCAGTGGTTGACGTTTGAAATAAAGTGTAATGGATAAATGCGGAGTCGAGCACTGGTAGCCCAGTGGTAACGGCCGCCACTTACGACTTGTAGGTTGTAGGTTCGAACCCAAACAGGCGCTTTACTTTGTGTAAATTATTTCAGCACTACTGCTCTCAAAACGGTGAAGGATAATATCGTGAGGAAACCGGCATGTCCTAGAACCAAAAATTCGAAGACATGTGACATCTACCAACCCGCACTGGGCCCCTGTGGTGGATTACGGCCCAGTCCCTCTCACCGAGAGGAGGCCTGTGTCCCAGCAGTGGGAACATTATAGGGTGATTATGGATCAATGTGGATAAACGGTTTTAAGCGGCGAGAGTAAATAAATTGGAGTCGGTGGTGGTTTTTCGTGTGTACCAATACAGTTAGTACTTGTCGCTTATTTGGATAAATAATTAAAATGGACGCAGAATAACTGAGTTTGTGAACAAACATTATTATGTGTAGTGTGCTGAAATTGCGCGACGTTTTATCTTTGTGTTTCGGTAAGTATTGAATCCTTACTGTATGTGTACGACAAGCAATCTCTGTGTTTTTATTTAAAGCAATCATTGTTCAAAATTTTGTTGACAATGTTTAAATAATGATTAACCATATTATATTGTTTCAGATGTTTACTGAAACATCCATTCGATAATTACTTAAAGTATAAAGGTTTTTAATGCAGCAACTGTTATCTATACAAATACAATAAAGCTGTAGAGTATGATTGTTTTTTGTTTGAACGCGATAATCTCAGGAACTATCTCTCTGATTTGAAAAAAATATTTTGTATTGATAGCCCAATTCTTGAGAAAGGTATATAAGCTATTTAACATCAAGATTTGACACTTAGGAGCATAAAAAAGAAACAAAGTCAAAAAGAACGCTAAGCGATAATGAAGTAATAACACGGGTGGGCGACGCGATGCGATACGGTGTGCCGGGGGGAGCAAGCTAGTTCACGCAGACGAAGTCGCGGAAGCTACTTTGATAATTATAAGATATAGGATTTGATTGGAACTGCTTTTTCAAATAGAAGCGAAACAATCGTCTCATATATAACGTATATCGGAGATGAGATGTAACTCAAAACTAAGAAGCTATTAATCAACAACCGATGATAGTACACGAGGCCAGGTGGAACGACCATAATGCCTGGGAAGTTGTGTAGGCCTTTGGTGTGGGATGCAACCTGCGTTGTGTGCATGGCAGGCTGTACTGGGGCGGCTCCTGCAGGTGCAGAAAACCTCAAACGGCGCAAATATAACAACCTTATTGGGAGCTATATGTTTGAACCATTCGGTGTTGAAACACTAGGACCGTGGTGTCCGAGTGCTCATCGAGTTTTTCGGGACATCGCTAAGAGGTTGGTCGACTCTTCACATGACCAGACGGCTGGCCTATTTTTAGGTCATTGAATCAGTATTTCCAAAAACCTGGCAACGCTGCCTGTCTGTTGAGCATATTACCATTGACAGCGATGCAGAAGAGTTTTTTGATACCCAATGAGCTGCAGTGCGATTCTGTAACCATCTCACCGTGAAAACTTAGGTGAAGTGAGCGTGGAGTGAGCTGTCAGGGTCGTCTCACTGATGCTAGGGATAGATCATAATCAAGATTATAATAATATTTGTTATGCAAATTCAATTGATACTTTTATATTATTTCAAAGCTAGTATCTAAAAAAAAACAACACTGAGTTTCTGTTTTGCTATTTTATTTTAAAACCCCGAAAGTAGTAATGTTTAGCCACATAACTACATACTAGCTTTGAAATAATATAAAATGATGAAATTATATTAAAATCTCGATTATGATTGTAAATGGAACTTTGGTAAATCCCTAGCATCAGTGGGACGACTGACAGCTCACTCCACGCAAGTCTTCACGGTGAGATTTTAACAGAATCGACCGGCAGTTCCTTTTTTTCTTTGTATTCGTGTACGTGATTATATATTTTAGTGTTCGATTGTATATTGTATTTAAGATTTTTCTTAATAAGCATGTAAATAAAATTACAATTATACACCCGACCGGTCATAGAACACAGTTTACTTGGTATAACTTGGATAGTCAAAATGCTGCCATAGTCCGGCTGTCATTCGTGGAGATTTTTGGCAGTCGTTACGGGTCGTCAGAAGGCCCGAAAGTCTGACAACCAGTCTTATCAAAGGGTTATCGTATTACCCAGTAATTGGGTTGTGGAGGTCAAGTAGGCAGTCGCTTCATGTAAAATACTGGTATTCAGCTGCATCCGATTAGACTGGAAGCCGACCCCAACATAGCTGGAAAAAGGCTAGGCAAATGATTATGATCTTATTTATTTATTTAACCATTTATGTACACACTTATATAAACAGACAAGAAGAAAATAACAGAAAAATAGGTACAAAGGTGATGCTTATTTCTAATGAAATCTCTTCCAGCATACCTGCGATAGGATAGTAGATTTAGAGATGTAGACAGCGTGTGTAAGAGTAAAAGAGAAAATAAAATACATAAAATCAAAAACAATTCACTTAATAAAATAAAACAAATAATATGAGAATATATACATACATACATACTTCTAAAATAAATAACACTAGAATATTAATATATACGCAACTATGACGAAGTGGAAAGATAGAACCACCGGTGGTGGATCTTTTATAGTCACAAGCGTTCACGCAGTTACATCTTTCTATCTTGAAGCGTGAAAAAGATCAGATAAAAAGAAATATACCAACAGGTAGTAAATCAACACATCCCACGGCAGCGTGCGTGACTGCAAATAAATTAATAAATACTGGCTATACGCAACCCTTCGTAAACAACTACTCAACTTTATATTTTTTGCGTCAACTGAACAGCAAACGCGACCAGAATCGTAATGAAACCTTAATAAATTATTTTGTTTTTGTTTTCACAACATTTCTTGTACGATTTAATTTTGCACTTTGGCCCGGAGCGGTAAATCAAGTTGCTAACTTTTGGTTTTTCGAAAGCGCCACCCAATGCTGAATTGTTTTCGATCCAAATGGCATAATAAATTGCTTGACCTCTGGTCTTTAGGCTGAATATGGAGGAAACTTAGCTTCGGAAGATAAATCTTAGAAGCCTAGTTGAGAAATGTGAGTGATATAAGCCCGGGATTCTATTAATAGCGGCCGCTTCGGGAGTGGAGTTATGATCATGTCTTACTGTGTAGATAAGTGACTATATTTCTTCGTGGGTGTTTGAATTCCATTGAAGAGGGTCATTTAAAGCCTCTTGGATATTTAATTCTAAGCTCTAGAGCTTAAAAATCTTATGATGCATAATTATGACAATTTCCAGAAGGTAATATTTTAAGTTCAACCAAACAATAGTGTTTTGTTTTTAATAATAGCTCTCTCTACCCACATGGAAAGCGATTAAGAATTGAGAACAAACTGTGCTATGAAATGGCCGTTAACTGAGAGAGATATGACCCCGAAGTGCCAGTCAGAAAGGGGGTGTTGATCCTGACAGATTGCTGTGATTGATTGACGTGTCATCACGGCTGTTCTACGTCATGTTTTAGTCCATAATTGATGATGATATCGGCTACTAGTGCAGTGATTCTATGGGCCCGTTGTTATCAGTATCGAAATGTAATCGTATGAAACACCCACTGCCCAAACCTTCGGGGAGAACAGGCGGTCAATTCTGTAAAAATAACACCGTGAAAACCTTGGTGACGTAATCTTGAGTGATCTGTCAATAATGTCAATCCCTAGCATCAGATGGAATGACAGCACACTTCAAGCTCACCTTACAAAAGTTTTAATAGTTAGATTTTTACAGAATAGCACTAAATGATGTTATGTTGTCCTAATAACATTATCGTGTTCACACCAATCCTCAAATCGATGTAAGACATATTTCACAAAATCCGATCCAGTAATTTTGTCATTCCATTTGAAACCTTATCGCCTTATATCTAGAAGAAAAACCTTAATAGGAAAACATTAATCCCGCCAGTGAGGGATCGAAATACAGGGATCTAGATTGATGAGTCCTGAAGACGTCTTAATCTAGCGTTTTTAGAAGCGTATTAACTGGTGCTTTCTACTTAGCACTTATATTCGTTACTTGATGCTTACATATCTCTTCTTTTTATTTCTGTAGATATGTCTTCAAAGTGGAGAAGACAACACGACAGTAATTAAACTTCGTAAATCTAACGACGTTGCCAGTTAGTATACCAAAATTCAACCAAATTTTAGTTAAGTCACTCTAGCTGGTCAAAGATTGGCAGAAACCATAGCAGGCCCATTAGGTACTATTTTGTTTTGTTTGAATGGATCACTTTCTTAATTTATTTAACACTTTAAGCACACAAATGTACAGAGGCGGACTTAATGCCATAGGCATTTTCTACCAGTCAACCTTTGGGTGATGCAGAGACAAACAGTGGTAGGTGCAATTTATAATGATAATTTAGGATTAAATAATTTTAAATATATAGACACGTATTAGTAGATTATTAACCAAGGGGATAAAGCAGTGTCTTCTGTCGCGGGTGACGATTTAAATCGCGAGCGTAATGAAGGACTCGAGGTTTACTCCCGAGCGTAGCGAGGGTGTTAAAAACTTAAATCACGAGCGAAGCGAGGGATTTAAGACGAGTCCTGAGTGTAGCGAGGGATTTAAGTTCACCCAAGACTAAGACAGCTTTATCATCGAGGAAAATACTCTACTTTTCGTACCATTTGCGAAAAACTTAACACAATAATAATATGAGGTAAGCATTTATTAAAAATAATGTTAATTAAACGTATTTTTAGAATATTAACTTATTTATGAAAATAAATGAAAATAAACTTAACGTTTATGTATTTGAAGAAAACAAAAACGCGGCAAATTCCTAGACTAATATTTTTTTGTCGGAAAAGCAAAGGCATCAAGCTCATACGGCCTCGTCGGTTTTCGTAATTTTATTTAATAATCATAAGTTCTGCATAATAAATGCGTATTCCTTTCTCAAAAAGATGTATAATGCTTTATATACAAACTCAATGGTGTAAACACAGATGTAGTTCAGTATAAATTTCGGTAAGTATTCCAAATTTAAATCACATTCTCCTAGAGGATGAATGAAATTCAGTATAGTGCGTTTCACGAAAGAATTCCCTTCGCCGTTATATTGGCACATCTGACTGTCAAGAACGTCAAACGCTAGACGCATCGTAGGCTTTGTTGTGTTTTTCCAAGATTTATAGTTGTTTTACGGTTTTAATCACGCCGAAGACACTTAAAAGTGGCGAAAGAGAGTTGGTGTTGAAAGTCAAAACGTTTTGTGAGAGTGAAAAACGTAACAAAGCGCCAATAATTCCATTAGAATGTGTGAGACTTCGCGTCGCCGCCATAAAATAGGGTTGCCATTGCCAGAACTAGATGCTCCCTAGTCCCCGCTGCTACCCCGTAGGTGCCTACCTACACCTTTTAAAATAATTAAAGACCATAAAGAACCACCTATCTACGAAGTCGATTCATTGTTAAAAGAACACAGTCATAAAGTTGTAAGACTTCCTCCTTATCATTGTGACCTGAATCCAATCGAACTCATATGGAGTCTTTTGTAAAGGCGAATTGCTGAAAAAAACGTGGGTCAGGAAGCAAAAAATATTGTAAAAATAACTGAAGAGGCAATTTGCAGTAGCACGCCATTAGAGTGGATAAAAGAATGCAGCCACGTAGAAACCATAGAAGATAAGTACTTCAACAATGGAGTAACTGTTGATAAGAAACAAGAAAATAAAAAAATAAAGAAGAAAATAAAGAAATAAGAAAATAAATAAATAAATATATCGGGTGTAGGTCCTTTGGAGGAGCACAGTTATTTTAAAAAGTAATTTTGTTGTTAATCATTACAGCTTATTAAGAAGTTTCTCAAATAAATAATTATTATGGTTATATTAAGAGTTTAATTTTATGAATACTTATCTTTACACGTAAGGTATCATTTTCTATAGACCTTTGTTGAAAGGTGACCAAACAAAAAGAACAACCAAAATAAATTTTCGTTTTCAATTTATACTGATTTATTGGGTAATATAATTTTCACACCCTGGCAGCACTCATTTAAGCGCTACCAACATTACAGCGAAGGGACTTCTTTGATGAAACGCACTATACAATTTTCTTTCCCTGTTTTTAACAGATTAAAAATGTCTATTGTTATGTTCGCTTTTTGTGGCATAGAATGTCACTTTTTTGAGCAAGTGGTACGAAAAAACTTATTTAGTCTATAAATACATATAAACCGAACTGTTTGTTTGTTTGTTATGCAGTAATTTATGTACGTTGAAAAATCTTTGCATTTGATTTAGAATAAGCTTTTCAAAAATTTTACTAAAGGTAGGTAGCACTGATATAGGTCTATAATTAGTAGGGTCTGATGTACTACCCGATTTAAACAACGGTATTATTTTACTGCTTTTCATAAGATCAGGAAACTCACCACGGTCAATACAATTATTAAAAATAACAGCTAAAGTTGGTGCTACAATGTTTATAATCGACTTAACAACGTCCACAGAATTACCCCATAGATCTGCGGTCTTTTTAACATTTAACGTGTGAAAGGTTTTAATTATATCTTTACACGTGACATATTGGAAATAAAATTCAGAATCACAAACTGGAACGTTTTCTTTAAGTAAAGACTCTGAAGCAGTGGGTGAAGAGTTAAGAGATTTAGTAGTCGATACGGGAATCTCTGCAAAGAAATTTTCAAAGGCCGCGGCGACTTGAGAATCTGATTTAATTATATTGTCATCAATAGCTAGGCTGTAGTCACTACATCGGTTGCATGACCTTCCCGTTTCGCTATTAATGATACTCCATGTCATTTTAATTACATTATCACTATTTTTAATTTTTGAACTCAAATAACGTGACTTGGCTATACTACAAACTTTTTTAAATAATTTTGAATAATTCTTGACATATAAATTAAATTCAGCAGTGTTTATACATGCCCGTTCATCATACAATTCATAAAGTCTTTTCCTACTTGTATGTATACCAATGGTGGCCCAGTCACTGAAGGAAGCATTACTATTAACTGAGAACGTCTTTGGAATGAATGTGGTATTGAATTGTGAGCAATATATTTTAAAAAAATCATTATATTGTTGATTAGGGTCATCATTAGTCAACAGAAGTGGTAATTTATTTAAAAGTTTAGATTTAAATGTTTCCAAGCGATTAGTAGTTTTAGGGTTAGCAGTGATATCTTTTTTAGTGACTCTTTTGTTTAAATTAGAAATAGTAATCAATTGTCCGCAATGATCTGAGTCTATCAAGTTAATAATTTCTTTGTGGGTTGGTATAACATCTGTATAAATATTATCTAGGCATGTGGCACTAGTGGAAGTTATTCTAGTGGGCTCCAAGAATTGGTTAGCAAGATTGTATGACTGAAATAGACTTATAATTTTAGTACTTAACCCAGAATTCTCTAACAAATTAACATTAAAATCACCACAAGTGATGACAGATTTGTTTGAATTACAGATTTTGTGCAACACTTCATCCATAACCTTTTCAAAACAATCATACAATCCTGAAGGTGGTCTGTACACACTTAATATAATGAGCTGCTCCAATTCTACACAGGCTATTTCAATTGTCCGCTCAACAGAGAGGCTCACAATATCCTTGCGGTCTTTAAATTTAAGCTGTTTATTTACTAGAATTAAAGAGCCACCATGTACAGCATTTACTCTGCTGAACGAACTACCAACCTGGTGATTACTAAAATTGAACATGAACTGGTGGCTTTTAAGCCAATGTTCTGTCATACAAAGAATATCTATATTGCTACAATTCAGGAATAACTCTACTTCTAAATCTTTGTTCAAAAACCCTTGAATGTTTTGATGCACCAGGTTGATACTATTTACTTTTTGTACACTTTCATATGATTTATTATTTGCCTTAGTTATATTTTTGCAAGAGACTGACTCTTTTGTCTTAATTTCTAATTTAAATGATGACCATTGTCATTAATTTTGACCAAATTATTGGCAGAATAATTAAAAAGGTCATTGCATTGCTCAAAAGAAGCAAGTTGTTTAGCCAAATTTTTGGCTGAAATAGAAAAATAATATGATAGCGACACAGCTATCTGTCTTTTGTGATAGTTAGAAAGATAGTACTTAACAATATTGTATCTATCTTTTGTCAAATACAAATTATTACCAACATAATTGTTAGTGTCAACTAAATGGAACAGATTGTCATTATAAGTCAAATTGTGCAATGTCATGTTAATGTCAAATCTTAAGGTATTTATTATAATATGTATACCTAATTATATTATAAATATAAGCACAAATAAATGTACATAAATACACGAGTATGTTAAAAACAAATAGGACACACAATGAGAAAACATTACCGCTGTGATGATACTGCCAGCTTCTTACGAATGTGCTCGCGGACTTTAGTTTTAAAGGATAATCGGTTGGTTGCCATCCTGATTTCCTGGGGGAGTGCATTCCACAGAGAGATAGATTGAACAAAGAAGGAAGAGAAGTTGATAGTTGATTTGATAGTTCCAAAATACTCTTACGCATTAGTATTGTCAGTCTTTTCATTTATTGTCGTATTGTCGTCCCCACATTGTATGTTTGGCTTACTTTCAAATATTCCTAGTTGCTTAAATACAAACATGCGCTGATCAACTTTAGCCTCAGAATTAAAGCTTTACTTGCAATTACTTAAGTAGGTACTACAAGTTTGATATGTGCTATTTAGCTCTTACTCACAAGGTAACCATGTTAGTCGTCATCATGTATCACTATAGCTAGATAAAGAGTAACAGTAAACGAAAAACTGGCTCTTTGATCTAGTGGTCGCAATTGCTACCACTGATCAAGAGGTCCTGAGTTCAATTCCCAGGTCGAACAATGTGTAATTGGGCTTCTTCTATCAGGATTTTTTCAGTAGCAGCCTGGAGTTTGCATTTGTGCACGGTTGATGACAATAGGCTCGCCCCCTATTACACGGGACTCAAACACAACTGGCGAAATACGGGAGTACTATGAGCGTTACGGGAGGAGTAAATTAAACCACCGTTTGTCGTATAACTCCACTAATTGTTCCTTGAAATCGTTGTACGTGTATTTTTTTTGTTTTTTTTTTTCTCTTGTGACTTGGCTGGCCAGCCAAATCTGACGCCTACATGTTTTGTATTCTAATCTTAAACTTTTTATATCAATGTTTGTCTCATATTTATTCCATTAACTTTTAATGGACTCACAGGGGTTGCATTTAAGCATCTAATAGGCTGCCAGCTCTACAGTACTATACCTACATCCCTGCCTAGCCCTCCGGGCTGTATATTATATAGTAAAAGAAAAACCAGAAGTAATTATGGCTAGGCTCAAGTTTTTCACAAGTGCATATTTCTTTCCATAATCATCATCAGCTCGGCCATACCTTCGCAGCCCTTCCATTATCCAGGGCAACCCAAACCTTTGATTTTGTTCCAAACAAATTGCCCAGAAAATAGTAATAAAATGCGGTCAGCACTAATAGAGGCTTAGCCACATAAATTAATATCAATTTAGGACGTAAATGCGGTCCACTCCCCATGGAATATGTTGATTGAAGATAATCATGGCTTGCCCACCCGAGAAAGGGTCGATGTGTTCCGTACATTGCCGGAGTTTATACCTTAGGATTTTTGACCACTAGATTATCCATTGCCAGTTTTAAGCCGACTTTTTAGTGATCCTAACAAAGAATGGTAGCAATGTATGACAAAATTATGTCGTGTTTATTTATTCGGTGCTTGTGGTGGGTCCCTAATTGGCCTCAAGGATCTAACTAGCCTCCTGACTGCAATAAGTACCTACAAAGTAATCCTATTATAACGGGCAACGGGAAATGAAAAACGGAACAACAATATTTTGTCAGGGGAACTATCTCGTTAGTGGATGGTAGTTTTTTGTGTTTGTGAGCCAGATTTATTGCTAGTCAAGGCTCGCGCCACTATGATGTATTACGGGCGTTGTTTTTTTTATATTGAAAGTAGATGTGAGATTGTTTTTATTGGATGACTGACTATCTCAGACATGTAGTGTAGGTAGGTAGTTTGTGAGACGTATTTTTAAATTTTATTTGTTACCGCTCTTGGCCTCGATCTCACCTATTTGAAATCGATGTAAGTTTTTCTTGATGTAATTTATTTTGATAATCCAGGAGACATTCTAATTTAAGAATATTCAAGCACCAAGTGGTTTCCAGCATAACTTCAGCCTTTGTCCCATGCAAGACATTAAAAACCAAACTTTTCGTCTATTCAGTTTCACCATCAGGTACTAGGTATAATACGTCTGACAACAGGGACAGACGCACAGTCATTTGTCTAGATGTATAAAGAATGGTCACTTGGTCACCCATCTACAAACTTGCGCGACACGCGCAGCTTCACTTCGTATATCACAAGGCTAATTCCCGTAATTAATAACGTTCAAAATCAAGTCGCCATCTCATCTCAGCGACAGTCAAATGTCAAAAATATAGGTACCGTCAAACGGGGTGAATAGGGACGCAGGGGTGAATAGAGACGAAACTTTAGAAGGGATTTTAACCTTGAAATAATATAGTTTATTGCCAAAAAGGACTCTTAATGTGTTTATTGTAATATAATTAACGATTAAGTGCTCTTGTTGGGGTCAAACTAAATTATTTCAAGGTTAAAATCCCCTTTAAAGTTTCGTTTCTATTCACCCCTGCATGCCTATTCACCCCGTTTGACTGTACCTACTTAAGCGCTATAAAATTCTTGACAGATTGAGACTGAGATTAGAATGGGAACGTTCTTAAAAATACGAGAATTTTATTGCCCCTCTGAAGTTGTGGCAAAGTTGATCGATCACCATGTCCTTCTATCTCATTGACCTTCTCCTTGGTAATGAGATCAAGTCTGCTACATTAAGCAATAACTCCGAAATAATAGCAACACATATAACCAACACCACTATAAACCATTATTCTCCATTGACTTTTATTTACTAGCCCGAAACAATAAGTAGCCACCAATGATTTATTACTCCTAGATTCAATATGAAATACGACTCTCTCTAGACCTAGGCCAAGTAATACTAGATGATTGGAACACATTACTTGTTAGCCAAAAAGGCGAAAAGAAGATCTGAAATATTCTCTCAGCGATGTATATGTAATTTCCATTCCTTAGCAAGAAATATTCAGCAGTGCAGTTGGTAGCGACCCTGCGTTCTGAGCCGCTGGTCCCGGGTTTGATCCCCGATACATTTGTGTGCATGCACATGTCTGTTTGACCTGTGTCTGGGTGTGTATATTTTTATAAGTATGTATATCAGTGATCAGGTTACCATAGTACAGGCTCTACCTAGTTCGGGACCTGAAGACCTTGTGTAGATGTTGTCTCATATTATATTATTGTATTATACCGCAATCTGCTTGTCACCATTTCACTCTCAAAAGGTTCTCTCTTAAACAAAATACCGGATTCTAAATTAAGAAACCATACATGCATAAACTCACGCCGTCTCATGAGGGTAGGCAGAAACAACAGAATGCCAAATGCCACGATCCTAAGATACTCCTTTTGCCTCGTTTACGTACATCATACATCTGGTCATACACGCACACCGGTTGCGAGTACTACGCACTTAACCCTTCTGAAGAACATCAATCAAATCAAAAGTCATTTATTCAAACTGGGCTGAGAATCAGCACTTTTTGAACGTCAAAATCACATAAGACAGTCCCCCCAAAACGCCCGCCCTTCACCACTTCCTAGTGCTTTAGCTGGGAAGAAGAAGTGGCGGAACAAACTCCCTAGCAGCACTGCTGTCTGTTCAGTTAGAAGAACGGGATTCTATATAGTAATAAGTAATTAACATTACGAAACACAAAAATATTAAAATTATTTGCCATATGTCAGCTAGCAAACGCCAATATTTAAAACTATACTCAAGCAGAAATAAATAATAAAAACAAAAACGCAAACAGAACTTAATACATAATAAAAAGCCTCCAGGCATAAAGGGCGTGCCCGCTTACATATGAAATGCTGCATTATGTTTATATATAGCTGTAACTTGTAGCCACAAATGATAAACTAGGACCTTCGAAGTAAAATAAAGAATCATTAATTACTAATAACAATAACATCACCAATAAAGTCACTCTATGTAAGTATATTAGGAGAAATTACCTATTATTGACATGGACATGTATTATTAACAGTCTTAAAATAATAGTATGTGCATGTATGTAAAAAAGGAGGGGAAAGAATTAGTGTAAAAAAAGAGCATCAACAAATTCGTCCGCATCGCTGTCAACAGGAACAGTGCCCTAAAGGCTGGCAGCATTGCCACGTTAAATAAGTAAGTAAGTAAATTTTATTTGTTTAAACATGGTGTACATGATACATTGCATGCAGGATAGTAATAGGATACAGAAAGTTCTAACATGTTCAGCCGCCTATCGTAGCGTAGGTACAAACGGGCAGAAAGAGATGGTGCATAAACCGTGATAGTTTTCATCAACAGTGCTGATTCTTTGGCCAAAAAAAGGCCAACCCTCTGGTCACGCGAAGAGTCAACCAACCGCTTGGCGATGTCTTGGGAAACTAAGTCGGCACTCGGACCCCACCGGCTCTAGTGTTTCAACCCCAAATGGCTCAAACATAAAACATCCAACAAGATTATTGTACTTACAATTTAGACTTTTGTATATGACTAATCAAGTAACCCAATTTTTATCATCTCCATTCCCATCACGTTAGCAGATCTCCTTTATTTAAAGTCGACTAAAGAGCAGAAATTCAATGTGAAAACTAAATAAAGGCTCAAAGGTTAGTCATGAATCTATTTATTTATATTAAACCCTTTCATGCCTCGCGAAACTCAGCAAGTTTGTTCTACCAATAAATATCGACTGTTCAAATAGCTGACGCGTCGTCGCTACAAATAAGTTTATTTGAAACGCGATAAACATTTTAAATGCTCACAGATATTTCTTGTATTTAGACTTTCCTTTGTTAGTATACAGGCTGTTTGGAAACCGGTGCAAAGCCTTAAGGGGGTGATAGTTGACACTGTTTGGAGAATGTTTTCAAAAAGGTTTAATAGATTGAGGCAATATTTTTTATGTCATAAACTACGCAGCTTTTTCACATTTCAAAGTATTCTACGACTTCAAAAGTGTCTAGTATTTTTTTCAAGTTTAACTGGGGCACTGTTGGCAATGAACAGTCAGAAAGGAGACGTACAATAAATGTATGAGGCTTGGTACTAAAATAATTGAAAATTGAAACAGCCTTCTGAGCTATATAGGCTGAAAGAGGGTAATTATTGTGATGTCTTGGGGCATTCCTTTTTTTTAAAAACAAGTGTTGAAAAATAAAATCCTGGCATCACTAACTACAAACATTATTTATATTTTAGGGCTGGCAGCCCTGTGGCAAATGTCAATAATGTCAATGTCATTGTCACTTGTCAGTGAGGAGCAGCTCGGTCCAAACCGTTAGACGGCTTACCGACATATTTTATTAAGTACATTAATACATTTTTTGATGCATTTCTCTACATAAATACACATAAAAACTCTCAGTATACTCTGTGATAAAAACACTCCGCCCCGCGAACTTTACCAGTGCAGTGGAGGTGTTTTTTTTTTATTTCAACGTAATCAACGTCATTCTGACATTTACAGATTTTTGACTTCCTATCAACACGTTTTGATATTGCGTTGTCATGATATTCAATATTTTTTGTCTCAATTTCTGGGAGCTGCAGCTAAAATTATATAATAAAATGCCGAAGTATTTAAAAAACCAAAACTTCAGCCACATTTAAAATAATTATATTGCATAGAAATGAATAAATAAAGGCTATGTGCGTTTTGTTTGTACTGAAACATTTTTCACTTTTTCACAAAAACGCGCACCTGAAAAAACCATATTTAACTATAATCGAGTAGCTTAATAAATAAGCTTTCTAAAAAGGTATTTATATCACATTAGCGTTTAAAAATCTTCGGAATATTGTACCAATTTTGTCCTCACCTTTGATAATTTAAATAAATCTAAAAATTGCAGTGCAATATGAAAAAAAATTTTTTTTCGTCTAAGACATTTTTGGCTGAAAATGCTCCAAATGCTCAACTTCCACCCCCTTAAGCTTCCAAACACCTTGTATATCAGCTTTCTGTGAGCATATTTATGTGCGAATTGAATAGTTTTTGATTCGCAAAATAGGTAGGTATGCTTTTGTAGAATTGTGTGTTTTTAATAAAAATAATTACAACACAGAATATTGTTTGCTGCTATTTGTTATGAATGTTTTAATTCTATTGCTGTAGGTACGCATATACATTTCCAGTATAAGCTGATCTCGCATTGTATATGATTTCCTTACAATGATAGGTCAGTGTAAACTGGAAATGTATAGCTTGATGTGTAGCCGTGTGTACCAGCACCTGCCTATTACGTAGAAGTATTACTTTACGAAATCGCTTTCCATCGAGAATTTTATTTGTAACAATATTTTTATTTAAAAGTGTGTCTGTGGAATTTCTTGTCCGTTCTTCTCCTTCAACTAGCAACTAGCTTCATCTTTCTGATTGACTGACTCATTGACAATTCAAAAGTGTCTGTAATTGGTTTAATTGAAATAAATACTTTGAGTTTGAGTTTGAATAATACTTAAAAACCTACCCATTTTACGTCACTGTAAAAGGCAAGACTTGTATAATTTATTGTTCTGCATGATTCTGATTTTGCTCTACTTGAGAAAGAAAAATACCTTGTATAAAAATCGTGACACACAGCATAAACTTAACAAAAACGTTTGCAACCACAACTCAAACATCAAAATGCCGCGTGAAATTCGTATAACAATAAACTAAATATAAATATTTTATATTTTCTTTTTATGTCAAATTCATAGTGAGGATAAAGTTCTCCACTATCGTTTTAAATGTACAGTGATATAACAGAATGACAGATCTTTTATGGAAGCTGCTCTATTTACATAACTATTTTATTTTATAGTACTATCATTGCTTTGTTTTTGTTACGTTTACTGCGGTATTTTTTGTAGCAGAATAGTTTGCACGTCAATATTAGTGTTCTTTTATTCTATAAATAATATTATTTAGGTAGAATGTGTAACTATAATTTTATTGGAGTTCATACAAACACTTTTGGCTCCTTAATAAACCTTTTTCGTTACTTTAGCCTCTTCTTATTAGCGTGTCGATGGCTATCTGAATGGACTCGGCCCAGAATTCGGCTACGTGTTCGGCTCCATCACTAGCGGGCATCAGTTCCTGTAATGGACAGACGACAGGACACGCAGGACACGAAATTAAGTGTCCCATCGTTAGTGGAATAGCGCCGCATTCGCACTCCAAGGCGGAGTCATCTATGATAGCCTTACCGACCAAGACATTGTTTATAACACAATCGGTTTCACAGCTTAACGTTTAAATACAAACTGAAGCATGTAATAGCCTGGTAATTTTAGCTCAAATTGTAAGTAATAATGCAAATTATTGGCCATAACACGTTACAAAGAATTTATAGCGCCTCACTTCAGTGTAATGGGCTATAAACAATGTCGCAAAGTATTCATAAAATATATTTGTTTATTTTGTGGAAAATTAAGGCGAGCCGCTTATTCGGTTGACGTGTATCTAGAAATTGACCAGCTCCACCGCAGTCAGGTAAAAATATCGATATTTTATATCACCAACACTGTCAAATTCTATGGAACATACGAAATAAACAAAATTTGATTTATTTGTCACAGAAACACGTGCATACAAAAAGATAAGATCAGTTGAATAACAAAACATAAAAACAAAACAGAATTAGGTATACGAGTAGGTACTTACCAACACAGAACATAAATAGTCAGCATGCCGTGACTGGGACAAGAAAGCTTCCACTCAGCATGATGCTGTGCTATGGGGGGCCACAGCTCAGCGCTGATTTCACTGGTCAATAAAAAAACACTTTTTGTATGTAACATTATTTTGTTTGTCTAGTTATGTTCAAAACAAGGATAAGGATAATTGAAATAAAATTGGAATGTTCCAATTAGCAATAGTTTCTTTGTAATACGATTTTAATATTATTTTTTTTATTTCAGTTTTTATCAACAAAATGAAGTTATTTCGTCATATTGCAATATCAATATCAGTGTAATGTAAATGTAAAAAAAGTGCAATGTAAATATAATGTACGAGTAAGTAATCCGCCAACATACGTGGACTCCACTTGCCCTGATATCGTTTTTTTTATCGTAGAAATGACTTGGTGGAATCTTTCACCGTGTTAATCGTTGACGGCGCCCAAATTTTCAGGATAGAACTCTAAATGTGAATGTAAAAACTGTATTTCCAACGACATATCACAACCAAAAGCCTTGTGTAGATAACAGCTCCGCGACAATACTTTTATAGTCACTTGATCTGTGATTTCCGAGAAAATTGCAAGTCACTTTCATGAAAGATTCCCAAGCTGATTTTCCCAAATCACTAAGCTTTTCTTTAAATATTTCATCTTTCATCAATTGCCTGATTTGAGGACCAATAAATACGCTCTTTAATTCAAATCATTGAGGTTTCCTTGAGATAGTAGATGTCGCTCATCAGATGAGGAAGCTTTTTGAAAGTAAGGATCTAGTGTCTCGTGTTCGATTGCTTCTGGCGTATCGCGCAGATCGGAACTTTGAGGTGATTTTGGTACAGGTAGTTCTATTTGGCAGGTCAGGATACTTAATTTTACTTGTTGTTTTGATTGTAATACCTTTTGTATCAGTAAGACAAAATTAACAATCAGATGAGTGATTCGTTGGTTCCGTCCAAATCATAGGAATTGTAAAAGGCATTGATCGACGTCTTTTCGCCCATCCATTAAGAAGACCCACACATGTAACACAAAAGATATGAGGAACCCACGCTTTGTCTTGTTGTCCGATGGTAAAGCCAAAATACTGTACACAACTAATGTAATGGCGTCAAATTTCAACGCTGACTTTTAAAATTAATGTCGCCACAAATATAACAAAACTTGTCAGGGTAACTTTTACACTTTCTTGACATTATTTTAGAAAATGAACATAACTCGCAAAATAAAAAAAGAACATAACTCGCAAAACAGAAAATACAACTACGCTCTTAAAATAATAAGTACTCTGAATGTGAAAATGAGACATAAAAATGGTTAATCTTCAACATTTTGGATAGTAGTTGTAACACAATAATGAGACATCAAATCAAAATAACCGCAATACAGTGACGCTACAATGGATAAAAGGACACAGTGGATCGCTAGGTAACGACGCAGCCGATGAGCTGGCCAGGAGGGCATCCAGCACGTCGGTCTGTGGACCGGAACCTATCGTGCCCATCCCCTTCAACCAACTACGCAGGTGGCTACAGGAGTACACCCACACACAAGCAGAGAGCTGGTGGGTGTCGTCACCGGGCTGCAGGCAATCCAAGGAAGCCATGCCATCACTAGACAGCAAGTTAACCAGGCGGTTGCTACGCATGGACAGGAAAGGCATGCGCCTGGTGACGGGGACCATCACGAGACACTGCTCGCTAAACAAACACTTTCACACAATAGGCATAACGGACAGTCCTCTATGCAGGGCTTGCATGGAGGCTGACGAAACTGTCGCGCATGTGCTCTTCGAGTGCACAGGCGTCGCCCAAATTAGGTCAAAAACCCTCGGGACACCCAGATCTTACACAGATGTTCTTAATAGACCAGGAGACCTAATCAGCTTCTGGAGGGAGGTGGGCTGGTTGGAATAACCACCGACGGCCGACAGGGCTCACGCACAATGGTCCACTGAAGGACTAAGTGCGGAAACCAGACCAATAACATAGAACATAGAACAATATGGTGTTGGAATGAGGGTAATTTATCAATTCAAATTTAGTAAGCACCTTTCTTGTTAACGACGTACGGGAACCAGTAAAAACCTTAAAAAGTAAAAGGTCATTTAGGTGGCTCCTCAATTCAGACGTCTAAATTGAGGAGCCATCTTTAACGTCCTTTTACTTTTTAAGGGTTTTTCTTCAAGTTCTACGATAGGGCCTACAAAATCGGCTAATTGACTACTAAGTATTGATAGTATCTGCGTTTAAATTTATGAGACATGGCTCCTCAATCCATACGACCACGCCAAATTCTGGGCTGACTCTATTTAGATTTCTAATGACACGCTAAGAAGAAGACAACGATCTTGTTTATTTTAATGTATAATGTGAATATCTGGGAGACGTACCTAATTAAGTCATACGCGTAAAATACTTGTCATTCTGCAGTGTAGCTACTTAGTATTCAATATTGTCATTTACTTGAATATTGGAAAGTAAACACAAAATTGGACGACGAGGATTTTAAATATGTATCCAAATAGCAAGCAATATTAGCAGCATGGACTTGTTTTTAAATTAAAAACCATGTTTTTTTATTTTTCACATGGCGAATTTATTTTTTGTCCGTTGTATTCACAGTTTTTAATTTCTCTGTTTCATATCGTTCGCTTTTTAAATACATGTCACAAATATTGGTTTGGGATAAATGGCTTTTTCCAGGATTTTTACATGCTGACTGAACTGTATCTTCTGTTTTTAAAAAAAATGCTCGTTGGAGTTTTATTTTTATTTTACAATTTTTGTAGAAATATAGAATTGTAAATTCAAAAAGTATCGTAATAGCTTGTTATTCATATTTCATTAGCACATGTCTTGAGTTTGTACGTTAATGAAGAAAGTAACAATAATTATGTTTAATTTGGTACATAGTTTTACACAAAATCAAATGCACAATTTTTGTTTTCAGTCGACGCTAAAAACCGTTGTTTAGTATCAAATGTCAAAATAGTTAGATCAAATTCATAATCAAATGTCATGAAATGATACACTTGGCTCTACTTAGGGCCCAATGACCTGTACCACAACCACACCACATGCATCGCAGCGACCACATGTGGGCAAGCAGTGGTTACGTGAGAATAGTGTCGCTGTAACTTTTTGCAGGTGCGATGTGGTTATATTGTGGCTAGTGTTTACAGACAGATCGACTCCAGCTGTGACAATGTCATCGCGTTGTGGCTACGACGTCGCCTTGAAGTGGTCGGTATCGCCCACACGGTTGATTTTGACGGCCAAATGTGGTCCATGCGAATA
Organism: Brachylomia viminalis; assembly: GCA_937001585.2. Lineage (NCBI taxonomy): Eukaryota > Metazoa > Arthropoda > Insecta > Lepidoptera > Noctuidae > Brachylomia > Brachylomia viminalis. The sequence goes on along the minus strand of OW443302.2, from coordinate 19,856,897 downwards.
GATTATTCATTTTCATACAAATTAGCGCCCGTCCACGTGGTGTCGTTCTGATGCGTGTGTTCAGACCCTTAAGGATCAGATCTTTAAAAAGTAAAGAGTCACGATATTTGGCGTGATTATAACATTAATGTTTTAGATATAATTTTACATTAACTGGCTACAGTAGCTACTTATTATTTTTAATTTCAAAAGTTATCGAAATTTTTATCAGAACATTTATTATTTTTCAAATCAAAGTTAATCGAAATCTTCAACAGTTTTGAGGTCAAGTAGGTACTTTCAGTCAAAGCCAAACTGGTCAAATCCATTATAATTAAGAAAAAGCCATTTAAAGTTTTAATTCAAAAAATCTGTAATGATAACCGACCCTTTGATTTTCTGAAATTAATTCCGGGCAGCGCTTGTGACGTTAATTTATTTTGATTAAGCTTCTTTCGTGTTCTACTAAAAAATTAAGCTGAGATAACTTTTTCTTTAGGACATTAGGACTGGGTTTTGAGTATTAATAAGGCAAGCTTTCTTGTGCCAAAATCATAAATGTCATGATCTTCACCATCATTCTTCTGCCCTTATCCGAATTTATTTGGGGATGGAGCAACATGTCTGTTTCTTCCGTCCTTCTCTAATAGTTGTCATCTCGGTAGTCACCCGCTTTATAGCCATAACATCTTTCACACAGTCCATTCATTATTGTCATGATCATCATTCAAATTACAGAATACATTACAAAATAATAATAATGAAAATAATAATACCGATTCAGAGGTGACATGACATGAGTTGTCACCTCCGAACAACAATGAACACAAATTAGGAAAATAAAGAAATAATATTGACAGGACTAGCCGTACGTCGAGCACGCCCATCACTTCCGGACTCTTCGCTTAGCTCCGCCGCGCCGCCGCCGGTACCCAGCCCCACTGTGAGCACTGTGAGGACACCAGCCGCGGTAGTTGCGGCGAGCTCGAGCTCGAGTGACGACGCCAACACCTGTACGTCGGCGGGGGAGAGGCCGGCCACCGAGAAGCTTGGGACTTAGGAGCCACCCGGCCCCGAGCCGGGTCGCTATGCCGGAGGTTGTGTGCAGCGCATGACATGGACTCAGTCTATAAACGAGAATGTCATGCGCGCATATTACAGGTCTACAGAGGGGGGAACTAACCTTACTGCGTACCGTGGTACCGTGGTGACGGTCTCTGTTTCAGGAACTAGAGCCAACCGTCAACGTCTCGACTCAATGACTATCGGATCAGGTGTGGGTCATCCAACGCAATCAGACCGCAAACCGGATGCATCGCCCACGATGATCGGCGATGAGACTGTACATCCGGTCGTGGCTTTTTAAATACGAAGACCCTCCACAACCGCGATGTCTGCAGTCTCAGGGAATATTTTTTTAAAGCTGAAATGGGTATGCACCGTTATGTGGTCGCAGTGGACAAAGGGCTCACCCCGCTCTCCATGGCTAAAGAGAACTGTTGCGAACCTGTAGTACTTACTACCGATGACCGCAAGGAGGTATGGCAAAGCAACTTAAAGCAAGGGGCTTCACGAGTGCTTCTACAAGGCTCTTCATGAGCCCGGTGTAGATTTTTTGGCATTCGTATTCTGGCTACGTGTTGGTGACCATTCGGGAAAACTAAAGGTTTCGTCTGTACAATTATGGACAAAGTTATCATGACGAATTAAAATAACCTAATATGTTGACGTAGCACACGAGGCTGCCCGCCAAGGTAGCCCGCTGCTACGGGCCTCTTCGGGTCTGGGGGGAGTGAGGTGTTTGATTCCCCCCGCGACGTCTAAGAGGGGCGCGCGTGGAACACTACGCTCCGCCACCTCGGGTCCTGATGTGTGAGTAACGACGGACGTCCCCGAGTCCGTCGCCCCTGGACCAATTTAAGGGGGCTGGAAGAGGGCGTTGTCCACCCTCCGCCGACGCCCGGTGCGCCTTCTGCGGGCCGAGTGAGTGGACGAGATCTCCCTCTCCCTTTCCACCGCGTCCCAGGACTCGTCGCTGCCAACCATCGACTCGACTATGGCCGGCAGCGACAAGTCACTGCCTACTTCTGAGATGAGGGCACGGCGCAGATCCTCCCAAGCGGCACACTCTGCCAGCGTATGCCACGCCATGTCCTCCCGGCAGTCGACGCAGTGGTGACACCGGGCGTCCGGCTCCCTGTTTATGCGACACAAGTACTTCCCGAGGCAACCATGCCCCGAGAGCACCTATGTCGCCCGAAACGACAGGGAGCCGTGCCTCCTCCCGAGCCAGCACTCGAGCACCGGCCGGACTGCCTTGATAGTAACGAAGCCGGCGGTAGGCCGTGAGATCATGTCCCGCCATTCCGCCACCAGGACCTCGCGAAGCTGAGACCGACGCAGCTCCATGTGTCGCTGCATCGGTGCCTCGCCTCGCGCCCTGTGGTCAAAAGCCTCGATCAACATCTCTCGAAGCTCTCATTAGGCGGTTGGATCAAGGGCCTAATTCAGAAGGCAGTATTCCAAGGTTCCTGTTGGACCTTGCTCCCGATACCGGCGGACTACTATCTTTTATACATTTTTTTATGATTTTGAAAAATATTTAAGAATGTATTGAATAAGTATAAAAATAAATAAACAAAATATGCAATGTGAGCCTCCTCGGATACCGTGGTTTTCCGATGTTAAAATAGGTAGGTAGGCAATTACTTAAAATAGCTTTAAGAATACGATCTGGACATGTACCACAAAAAAATATACCTTTTTAATGAAGAAATCGCTTTCACCTAACCGTATTGTTTGTAATAAGCCAGGAGATGTCCAAGTGACCAACACCTCCTTTTAGTTTGTATTCGCATTCATTTTGAAAGGCAACATTTGTGTAGAAAATTAAAATTAAATGCATTAGATTCATTAGGTAAATTTCAATGTACCTATTCTGACTTATCCTGCAAGCAATAAAGCTAAGCTTATTTATACATTTATATTTAATAGTCTTAAGAAAATTTTGTAAGTAACTTGCTTTTAAGGAAATGATGGGGCGGACATGACCTGTTAATGGTTGCAAAACCATAATAAATAAAGTGAAAAAAATAAAATAAAAAATGACCAAAACAATAAGTATGAAAATAAATAAACGAAATAATAATAAAAAATACAATAAGTATTATTATTGAGATTTAGAATTAACCGGCTGGTCAGAGATTCCACTATACAACGTGTGACATAATTTACGCAAGATCTCATACACCCCAATTAGAGTATCGAGTCAAAATCATTAAACAATAAACAAAACAATTTTTTTTAAAGCTATTTATTATTACTAAGAAAATCGTGTTGACCCTAGCATTACTTTATGCATTTAAAATTGGGTCTTCAATAAGATTTAATTTTCTTTGGCTCAATCGGCGGTCAGTATTGGAAAATACATTTTTTTTTTTAATACTTGTATTTATAGTTAGATACTGAAATGGATTCATTAGTCAATTATGAGCAAACTACTTTCAGGACTTGCGTTTATTCTGTTACACCTTGTATATATATAGACCTTCAAAATAATGCCTCACAGGCAATCCCCAAATCTTTGCCAACATGTTGGTGATTTGATTGCATGCAAATTGAATCAAACTGTGGTACCTATTTTTTCCGTAAGATGTTAAAACATAATGGTTTAACTCGCCCTTTCTAGTGCTTTGCACCCCTTAAACAAAATATTCTGTTATTATTAATAACAGGTCGGGGGAAAAGTATTTTCGTATTTTATAGGTAGTACGTTGTAGTAAAATCTCTTTGGCTGTAGTGTTTGTATCGGGCTGCTTTTGATACCATTAAATAGAACAATTTAAATAAAGAAAAATAAGAAGTAGGTATACATTATTTCCCGCCATTTTTCAAATGTTTTTCTGTTCGTCAAAATTAGTAAATCTAACGAAGCAATACGATACATTTTGAGGTTGTATTACAAAAAAGGGGAAAAATGAGACAAAAGCCGCGAAAAAAATAAGTGACGTTTATGCACTTTAACGCAGTGTCAGTCAGTAAGAGTATCACAAAGTGGTTTTGAGGAATTTTGATGTCAAAGATGCAGCTCGCTCTGGACGGATTACGGATTAGGTCGATGGCATTTTTGAAAAAGCGGAGCAAGATCTTAGTAGTTACGACATAGCTGAAGAGTTAGGGGTTGACCACAAAACGGTTTTGACCCATTTAAAAAAGTCTGGTATGCAAAATAGCTCGATATAAAATTTGGGTGCCAAACGAGCCCCTAGTCTTGAATTTGTATATAAAATACGAAATAATTTTTACCCCGACTAATAAACAATCGTTTTATTTCATACTTAATTTTCTCTTTCAACCAAAAGTTCTTACACTAAGTGAGAAACAAAAATATCGTGAACTATAGTTTGTCTCATGTATACTCCACGGCTTGGCCTTCCGAAAAGAGGTTGTAGGAATGTCACCTTTGATCTAGGCTTTGAATGACTAATTGGTAGAATTTTTTACCAACTCGCTCTTTAGATTTCGGGACAAAAAACAAATCTTGAACTCATTTCCATGCTAATTTCGGAGTGGGAGAGAAATAAATTCATCAGCTAGATGTTTATACAAGTTACAAGGGAAATAAATGAATGTGGCTTTATTTTGTAGTAGCGTAGGGCTTCGCTTAAAATGAACGTAAGGCACCATTTACACGTTTTAGTCAAAATAAAAACTTGGGGTGTCTGCAATTTTTTCTTGGAATTGTTTTTAGGAGTACTTTGTTGATTCGGTTGGTTTCTAACTTGAATTGTTAATAAATTAAAGCTTTTAGGTAAATAGATGGGTTTCAATAACTTGTATTTAAATAACGTAGGTAGGTACCTAAATGAGGCTTAACGCCGAGCCGGTAAGGCACGACACAATATTTGGACTACCCGAGTTTAACTGGTGCATTTATATTGACTTTATAGAATATTTCATGTTTTTCTTATTTTGTAATTATTCTACTTAGGCAGGGGCGTATTTACCATAGTGCCAAAAGGGCCATGACCCGGGGCGGTAGAATGCGAGCGAGGGGCGGCGCAAGCAGCACCTTGCGCAAATTAACTTACCTTATAGGCAGCTTAAATTATTTATATAACAAAAAGATTATCGTTGTCATCATTCTCAGCCCACTTTTAAACACACTGCCGCATTTTATTTTAAAATTATTCGTTTTTCCGCTAATTTATGGGGCGGCAAACCTTACAGGTCCAGGGCGCTGAATCTTAAAATACGCCACTGTACTTGGGACGTATTTGCCGGTGCCTTTCTCTTAGACCGAATTCCACCAATAAAACTGAACGCGGTGCGATCATCACATTATCTAAACCGCGTTCAAGAGCTGTCAGTTTAAATATTCTGCAACAATATTGACACTGACAGCTCTTGAATGCGGCTTAGGTGTGCTGATCGGATTCGATTTAATTGGTGGAATTAACCCTATTTCAAGATCAGGTGGTTAAGTGATATACAATGATGTCTTATAGGTAGCGATGATAGGATCTGATGGCTCAGCTCTTTTCAAGTCACGGTAGTTGTAAAATAAACTTTGTACTTAAATTCCTCAAGTAAGGTTTTGACTTTGTAACAAAAAACATGGCGCCAAGCTATTTTTCCTTTTAAAGAAGAAACGTCAACATTGAGGTGTATTTTATTGGGTAGGTACATGCAAACCTTACCCGTTTTATAATAGTACCTAATTTCGATAAAACACTGCACATTGTATTGAAAAAACTAAGAAATTTATGTTCTATCTTCTAAGAACAGATTTCCGGCAGATTCCTTAAATGAAACTATCATAGTTTTACATTATTGACGGATTACAAAATCCAGTGGAGTTCTTTTTAATCCCCATACACCCCACATCCTGGGCAAAAGCATTTTCTTAATCTCAATCTCACTCTCACGCCTTATCCATTCATTGGCCTGCCTTTGTGACATCGTACATCCCTAATATATCGTAAATGCTTCCGATTTTACTGCAGTAACATATTGCTGTTACAACCCTACGTATCCTTATACCCAAATAGACAAAATATTGAATTAGTGAGCAGCTGTTCGAGTCGTAAACGCTAAGGAAAAAGCGGTTGGAACATCGTTTGTTAGGGGTGTTCTGTAAATATGTGGATATATTCTAAGTTTCACGGTTATCTACTGGATGTTAAACAAAAGGAGCTGAAAATAATTTACAAAATATAAATTGAAATCATTGCAATTCTTTGAAAAGACTTGCAGCCTCGTCTAGGCTCAAAATGATAAGAGCGTCTTCCTGAAAATCTTTACGAGAACATCTATAGTAAACTCATTCACAGACTAAACAGTGTTCCAAACAGAAAGGTGAATCACACAATCACTAATCTACGAAGTGAAAATTAAATCCAATTAAGTGATAATGCCGTTGATTAGAGATGCACCAATCGATTGGTGAAACAAGCCTTTGTAGTACGTGTTGTGTGTAGTTGGGGGCAAACAAACGGTTAAGCGTACACAAATGTAGGTGCAGCTGACCCCGGTTGGCTTTAATTACTCTGCGAAATGAGACGAGAATTTAAATTAAGAGCGTATAGATATCGTCGACGAATGCAATAGTTTTTGGTGGGTTTGAGGTTTGATATCAATTATTTTCTCTATTGGAATCGGTGTAGGTACAGTTTTATTGATTTTAGAAATATTAAAATAATGTTTCTTAGTCCTGTTATTTTTAACTAACTCCTTTGGTGTTTAGATTACTTATAGTTAGCACATGATTTTTTGTACCTACTCAGAACGGTAAATTGCAACTCATTAATCTGCTGGACCGTTGTTAATTTCGTGACCAAACACAAAATAATTCACTAGATAAGACACCTCTTATTCTTCTTACTTAACACGTTTCAACGTAGAGTTTTTCCTTAATAAAAAATGCAAAACCTCGAAAAGTCGGAACTCATTAAGACTGAATAGATTTGCATGATTTTTCTTCTTTTTCTCATTTTAAAAAGCTTTAAATTCCACAAATGGTTTTCTTAAAAAATATGCCTCTGAAATAGGATTTTTCTTAAAGCAGAAATCAAATTTACAGTAACATCGATAATCAAATACGTGCCTTAACATGTTGGTGCAAAATAAGTATGCAATTTGTACTAATCCTTAAATTAATCCATCGATAACAAAAACTTTTAACCAAATTCTCCGTCTGCACTTTACTTCGCTTCTTTTGTTCCGAAAACAAAACACACTCGTATAAATCTCCAAATTTGAACAACGAAAAGTGTCTTAAACAGCTTCGCAGACTATCCTCTTAACAAGCTGATCTACGTCCTATTTTGCGCATAACCGCCCGTCCGTCCTTTCTGACCACGACAGTGAAAAGGCATGGCTTGCCTTAAGCTCCGCTTTAAACTAAACCTCACATCAGCTGCGGGTAACTTGCTATCTTAAATGCATTTCCGTACGTTTAATGGGAACAGCCGTGTCTCTTTTAGACTTAACGTTTTTAAGTAACGTTGAGCTTGAGGTAAACGACGGTTTAAAAGGGAGATGGCAGGTTTTTTTAATTACGGTTCTTTTTAGAGTTACCGGTAATTTATAGATGGTAGTTTGTAGCAATATTTTACGTGATGATATGAAGCTGCAATAAAAAGCCTCCTAAAGCGTCGGGTACTAAGCGTCCGAGCATCCTGGGCGGTCAACCGCACTATCTTACTGACTGACTAATCCGTTTACCTCGGCATGAGCTAAATATAGTCTCGCTTAGCTCTTACCAACTCGAGACTAAAATAGTTAGGCGTGGTTATATTTGTCTTTCCTTGACACAGACTATATTTTAACCTATCTAGGAGAGTAGTACTTCAGCCACCTTTATTGTTTATCTGAATCTAAAAATATATAAATGCAACATTTGTAAACTTTGCAACCCAATTATGAAATAAACTATTATTATTATCATATAAATGTCTTCCTTTGGAAGGCGTACGAGGGCCCGAATCCAACTCGCAGAGGCCCCCAACCATTTTAAGCATTGCGACACCAACCGACGATTATACCTGTATTCACTATGCAAGAGCACCCAAGGACAACCCTCGGTTGGTGCAGGACTATTGCAGAATATGGGAACAAAACATATTGGGCTATAGGGTTTGGGTGGCTACAGTGGTTTGGTTACCTAGAACTATGGAAGGACTATGTCTTACTCGATTTTGTCGATCAATAATGTTAGGGGTGGTATCATATTTTCATATACAGGAGAATTTCCTAGTGCGCGGCAATGTAAAAAAAAAAGTGATTGGGCTAGACTAGACATATACAGCATATACAGGGTTACTGGTAACTCGACGTATTCCTTGCACGACGTCATAGTAGGGTTAAAATGCAACAAATTAAGCCACCAAATGTTCTACCGAAGTTCAGTAGTTTTTGAGTTAGTTACATTTTCAGTATTTTTATGAAAAATCCCAGATTAAATCATTTGGAGCCAATTTAAAAATGATTTACAGCGCGACTGTACTGAAATTTAACTTAATATCATAGTTGATGCCGTAGCAGATCTTTGTTCATATTTAAAAGTTCAAAAATGCCAGAAACCTTGGCAAATATCACTAAACAAACATTAATTTTTTTGTGATGTTTGCTGTTACTTCATACAAAATGTTGTCTAGTGAAAAAAAAAATTGGCTTAATTTGTTGCATTTTAACCCTACTATAACGTCCTGCAAGGAATACGTCGAGTTACCAGTAACCCTGTATATCAAATGACATGTATCAATATACGAACATAGGCCTACTTATCTTTTTCCAGATAGAACAACCAGGTAAACCCCGCAAAACAACGTGTGGAAAATTCACACATAAATATTAGATTTTCCGTCGACGTTGTAAGTAATGTGTCTCAAAAATACGAGAAGCTCTCCCTGCCTGTGAAAACGAGCAACTGGCATGATTTGGAGAAATCTCACCAATGCAATGACTGGCACCAGGTAAATAATATATTAGACCCAGAACACACAAAAACCCTCGTGACGTTTCATTTTTTCCGGTCTCTTGATCTTATACCTGGTTTCTGAGAATGAATAAATATTCATTGAAATAACTGTGATTCATGTTTGAGTAGCATTTATGAGCAGATTAATGAGTCTTCTTCAATGTGTAAAGCCCAAATTAACGGACCCAATAACACTAAACTAATCACTGAACTAACTAACATAAATTAACCTTACACTTACGCAAGATTCAAAGACGATTTGCTCCTAAAGTATTGGTAGATATTTATTGGTGTTACAAAAATAGTATTATCGAAATCAATCTATTACGAACTTATCTTACCTATTTGTTTAATATGTACAAATCTTTAAGATTGACTTGGTTTCCGTACGTCGTTTTCGGGTGACCACTGAAAACCAGCGCTGAGTAACCATCATGCTGAGTTGAAGCCTTCTAGTCACAGTCACGACACAGCTGCCAATTATTTCTGTTTTGTTCTCGATAATATAGATCTGTTTTGTTTTTTTATACGAACTTACCTACTTATCTTTTTTATATGCACGTGTGGAGTAAGAAATAAACCTATTTTTCTTTCTGTTGAAACGTCTTTTCGACGACGACGAAAGACGCAAATCTTTATTTCACGAGAAAAACGATTTGAATTTTTTTGCGTAAATGTTAGGTATTTATATGCTCGTAACTGTACAATGACGCAAAGGGTATGTGTAATGAATTAAATGAATATAATTTTACAGGATAAGTGTAATGTACTTAGGTACGTGTTTTCTCTCAAAGTAGGTACTTGGTTGACTAACGAACGGCATTGTATTTGAAAACGACTGGATTTTGCTAACCCCTAAACATGCTTAGGTTCCCTATGGTTTACCCCACAAGTTGAGACATGTTTTATAGATCTCAGATGTTGATCTGTACCTACCTATTATTACTCGTACTTATATTCATCGACCAAGTGACCGAAATAAGTCCAAATATAGGTCTAATTTTCAATGTAAAGACAGCTTCTGAAAAAAAAAACAATAAAAATCCCAAAAACACTTGGAGAACTCATGGAAAACAACGCTGCTACCAATAACATCTTACTATGATCGTCGATCCATGTGCAAAGCATAGCTATGTCTATCGTTTGTGATAACAATCATTATGATTAATGATACTGAGGGTATAAGATGATATAGTAATATATTTGCATATAAATAGTGAATGCCTTGCAATTTCGCGAGATTTAATGTTTTATTTTGTCGCTGCGCCTTTATTTTGGTAACATTTTGCTATGGAAAAAGCGACAAAAAAATAAAACTCTTGTCGTAAAAACCATCTTCAGCCAGCCTATTATGTAAACATCTCACTTGAAAACTTAGGTGAAATGAGCTAGAAGTAAGCTTCAAAATTAAACTTAACTTCTTCTTCTTTAACTTTCACCTGAGGCTAGACATTGTAGCGGTATCTACATCGCCACATGCGAACTACGTCACACTGACGTCACGAAAAATTCTGCATCGCGCAAGCAGAATTTACCGCGCAACTAGCATAGATACAACGTCCCGACATCAATCGTCGGGCAGTTGCCCACCAGACACGTCACCCGTCTGGTCGGAGGATCCTCCCTTTTCTATGGAGGTATGAGTGAACTTTACACCTTGTTCCTCATACCTCTATAGCATTGACACTTGTCATTAGTGTCAATCACTCAGCTTACTTCAAGGTCACTTTTTTTTTTGTGGATGGGAAATCCACCTAAGTTTTCACGGTGAGAAAACAGAATTGATCGGCAGAACCTGCAGTCAGATTTGACGTTAAAAACTGTGATTGGTAGACCATAATAACTACAACCGATCAAACCGCTTGCCAGATAATCTACGGATCAAATTGAAATCGACGTTTAACACTTTGAACGGAGCAACGTTATTTATAAAACGTAAAATTTGATAAACGCTATTTGACACAACTTTTATTTATTTATTTAAAAATTTATGTACATACATATATAAACAGTCAAGAAGAAAAGAACAGAAAAATAGGTACAAAGGTGATGCTTATTTCTAATGAAATCTCTTCCAGCATAGGTACCTGCGATAGGATAGTAGATTAAGAGATGTAGACAGCGTGTGTAAGAGTAAAAGAGAAAATCAAATCAAATACAATTCACTTAATAAAATTAAACAAATAATATGAGAATATACATACATACATACATACTTCTAAAATAAATAAAGAAAGAAAGAAAGAAAATGCGTTTATTTGCGGTAAACATGACGCAAAAAATAACACAAACACAGAAAATATGAAAAGGTTGGGGGAAACATGCGTCACATCCACGCAAAACGGCTATCGCTCAGCATTATGCCGCGACCCTATGCAAGACAGAGCCCCAGCGCTGGTTTTCAGCGAATATAAGAAGTTTACGTTTAATCACGTTTAATATGTCTTTCATTAAAGAACGTGTATAAACGGCAGAGGCTTATACCAATTCCTTCAAGCTACGTCTTCGCGCCGTATTTCTTTAAATTTTCGGACTGCTAGCGCCGCTGAAAGTGTTAACTTTTGTTTAACCTCGATTCCTAGAAGCCTCTCCAATTACACTGTCTTGTTGGACCTCTGTCCAACAAGACAGTGTAATTGGAGAGGTTGGTTGGTGGTTTGGTTGGTATTCTTTAATACCAGTGCACTGTTGGACTCTTCCACCAGTGCACTGGTATTAATAAATTTCCACCAACATTCATTCCAAGCTTGTTATAGGTAAAGTCAAGGTTGATTTTCTTAATAATTAGTACCTACTACAATCTGTCACCATACACCAAATTCTTATTTTGTAAGATTTGCTTTATAGGTGAGACATTATGAAATATTTATACTGCATGTTGACATAATTTATTATTGTATGCCTACTGGGCAGGACATAATGGATCTGCAATTTACCTAACATCTGTATGTACGTATAACCTATGCCCACAATAAAAAGATTTGATTTGGTGTCATTAAAGTCCGTATGCTGTGACACATTACAAGAAACTTTGAAACAAAGAAAAAAAACATATAAATTAAGCAGCAGTGCTCAATCATACCACAAGAAGGTGGATTTTTAAGATTCGAACCGATTTATTCGATGAGAAATTGAAACAACAATTTTTTTATTTTTTTTTTGTAAAACGTTTTTTGTCACTTTATATTTTGTTATTTGTGTTTCACGAACTGTGTCCAAATAAACGTTATTCTTTCTTTCTCTTTATAAATCAGGTTTGGTCCCAAAAATAATGTTACATTTTAGTAAGCCAAAAAAGCTTCTTAAAACCCTGTGTGTTAAAATATTATTGTCAAATAATATTTCTTTTGATTTGAAGAATACCTATCAACTTATTCCCACAGGGCCCTAACTTATGTCCATGTCATTAAGGTGTGTTATGTTATTGGTTGGCAAAAAAGCAGGTGGCTTTGGCGGCGGTAACCAGTTACCATCAGGGTCACATCGTAAATGGACATAGGTACCAAAATACAAAAAGTATCGCAAAAGCCTGAGGACCTAGCTAGACGAGTGGCAATCGCTTCCACACACCGTTTCGCATTTCTACAGCGACATTCAACAAGATTGACATAAACTTCTCGGTAGCGTATGTGTCACTCTATACTTCTATAGTAATGATACGAGTATTATAAAGACGAAAAATTTGTTTGTTTGTTTGTATGTAGGGGGCAATCTCTGGAACTACCGGTCGGATTAGTTTTTTTTTTGGCATTTGGTAGACCAATTTTTGAGGAAGGTTTGGCTATTTAACATTACGCTATGACCCTTAGGAGCCGTACAGAAAGAAAAATGTCTGAAAGAAGGCTAAGCGAAAACGAAGTAATACCGCGGGTGGGCGATGCGATGCGACGGGGTGGGTCGGGGGTACAATAAATGTCACGCGGCTAAAGTCGTGGGCAGAAGCTAGCCCATATGTACATATAGACATTAGTACATTGTTCACCGAGAGGAGAAAGTGACCGATTACCGTCGAGGGTGTCGTTTGAACACCCGAGCGAGAACACACTTTAAAACACCCGAGATCGGGAATCGCACTTTCTCTCGAGTGATATATAGTGCTTTATACTACACCTACGAGGAAAATAAAAAACTAAATCTTTACTAATTGAAATTTATTTCTGTGGTAAAAGGTTATCAATCAGTATTTTTGCTGTTTCCTTCAACTGCGGCGGAGTTAAAAAATCTTCATCATCACTATCACTACTTATTATTTTGATAGTTTTATTTTACTTTCTACGAAAACTGAATCCTCAAACAAACTACCAGCCACTACCAGCCACTACTACCAAACTACCACTGCCAGCCCGACACCATCCAACACACAGCTAGTGGCCAGTGTCATTTTGCGAACTTGGAGATAAAAACTCACTGTAAAAACTTTTTGGCTTTTGATATTTAGGTTACCGGCGCATAGTCTTACCCAAAATTAAAAAAGAAAAACCACGTAAGAAATGGATTTTCATACACTTTTCTGTCCCGCTCAGATGCGTTTTCTCCCCGCATATTTGTTCGATATGCAATGACGTACTTTCTAGCGTAAATTTGATAAAGTATCAAGGTACTTTCCAAGCAGGTGTAGTATACATACATTATAGTGGATATATTTTTGACTTTTCCATCGTATTCGCTGATAGAGCGTCACTTTGTCTAAGCCCTCTGATAATACCAGAGAAAAGGTTGAAATGTCTCACGTCTCTGTAATTCCACCGGTACCCACACCGAACACAGCAACACCGTTTGGCTACAAAAATTGGTGGCAGAGCTTCCACGTCACCGGTCAAAAAGAAACGGCCAGCTGCACTGAGGACGCGTTGAAAAACTTAAATGAATTAACAGAAAAAATAAATATGTGCTTAGGTAATCTTTATTTATTTATTTATTTAACCATTTATGTACACATACCACGTACCATTTATGTACCATTTGTGTATTTATGTATCTTTCATTTTGGTGTACAGCTAATAATTTAATAATAAACCCAAATAAAACTAATGTTTAAAACAACATCTCGTAATAACGATAGCATATATGTCATGCTCAATAGGATAATATTGGACTAATAAAAGTAAAATTTTTAGGGGTTTATTATTAATTATTTATTAATATTAAGGCACATCAACAACACAAACATTTACAAATAAAAGAGAACAGAGGCATGGACTAGTGTTTACGTCAATTACAGACGTGCACAGCATTCACAACAAAATAGAAGAAAAAAAAACGCAGTATTCACGTTACAAAAATAAGTTAAAAAACAAAAACAATATAAGAACAAAAGCTCTAGCTAAAATCTCGGTAGTAGAGAGAATACCCTCATCGACATAAACATTGACTATTTTTTTATTTTGTTGTCTTCAGTCTTCCCCTCATTTATGATCTTAGATCTAAAACGCTTGGGATGGTCGTGGAAGATATCCAAATCGTATAGATTGCAAAAATTGTTGTACGTCGACGTTAGCCTAGCCATCGGAGCATTCATGCCTAAGTTGGTTTTATAACGAGGGACATTGAAAAAGGACGTGCATTTTCTTCGAGCATTAAGTTTAGGTACGTTTATTTTAATGCGTTCGAGAACTTTATATAGATTCCCTATTAAATTGGAAAAGAAAGCTCACCGCCATTGATTCCTCAATATCTTCAGTCTGTTACGCACTAAGAAGCCTCAGGGACGATATTGATCTAAAGCAGTTAAAAGCAGTGTATCATGCAATGGTAGAATCCAGATTACGATACAGTATCATATTTTGTGGGAGCAGTTACCGGTACAATTGCTACAGAAACGTGCGAATTGTCAGAATCCCACAAAGGGAGTCATGAAAAGATTTTTTTTTTAAATTGGGATATTAACAGTAGTTACTAAGTTCATATGTTTTAGTACTACTTAGCCACTTTGCAAAATACATAGACGAGCACAAAACACAAGAAGAACGTGAACTTAGAGACAATTCCAGAAAAAACGTTATAAAAAATAAAATTGCACCTAAACTTAATATTACTAAACATTGCTCTAAATACCAAGCAGTAGAATTATTTAATAGGTTGCCTACTGGCTTAAGATCGTTGATTTACAAAGGTACTCTATTCAAAGCTTAACTTAAAGCATTCCTGGTGGACGAATGTTTATATTATTCTCTATCTGAATTGGTGACAACGACAAATGATAGTAAATAGTTTTATATTTAGTAATTTACCTTTTTGTACCTACCATTTACAATTTACATAAGACATTAAATACATTCAACACATTATTAGATATTTGATTTTAGAGAATAGTAATCAGTTGACATAATAATATTTCAAACATTTGACTTATAATATTTACAATCATTTGACATAGTAATATTTATCAGTTATCTATGTAGTAAATATTTAAAACCTGTTGACATAATATTTATCATAAATGTTATTAATTATTTTTAGTGAAATTTACTGTTTGAAATTCATTTTATTTTTTAGCTTTAATAATTAATGTACAAGACTTGTATATTATAATTCATTCAAATTCAAACACAATGCGAATTGTTATATGAATAAATAAATAAATGTTGTCACGCACCTGGCAAGTGCTGAAACGCAAAGACAAGGGTAAATGCCTCAACGTGCCCGTTGCACTTCCACAGACCCTTTAGTTCCATCAGCTGCCTCAGAACAAAGAAAGAAGAGGGACAGAGTGACGAGAAAGGAGCGCCGCCAAGCACGCAGGAGGTCAGGTAAAGGCTCCCATAATAAACAGGCCACTGCCGCTATGTTTAGTCAAACCGACAAGCGGCCAGCTCAACTTCTCCGCCGCAAGGCGATCGCAGGCAGAGGCCGCGGCACAAGTCAACCAGCGCCCAGTCAACCGCCAAGCAGTGTTTCAGAGAGACCGACTGTGGGAACCAGTAAAACACAGTGACCCGATTGGAAGGATCAAGCCGAGGCCAACCGAGCTCTCAACGAGACATTGACACCTCGGGAGGAGCATAAGCAGCCGCGTCTTGATCTATCCAAACCACCAACTCCAGTCGCCCAACTAAGCTACTCCCAAGCTACCAGCGCTACCTTAGGCGTCACAATCACCTGCGACCGCACGGGGATCTAAGGCGCGAGGACGTATTGGGCCAGGTACTCGCTGGTATTCAGAAGCAGATGATCCTCGAGGCCTGCTCCCCTAAGCAAGACAATCCAGGGCTGACCTTAAACGCCAAGCCGCTGTTCACCGGGGGTGCTCTTAAACTGTGGTGCGGTGACGACTATACCTTAGCCTAGCTAAGGAAAACATGATCCGATCTATCTCTTCTAACTAGCACCTCGTTAGTCGTCATGAGCCACAATAACAATAAATGCATCAGATTTACCTTGCACCCTAACCGCCACTTGGCCGGGCACCTCCAAGTCGCAGCCTGGACCGAGCGGTACAGGGCCGGCGAAGAGGGATCGCCCTGACGACACGGCGTCACCGGGTACGCTCCAGGGGGATGCAAACCGTGTAAGGATCCACTCCGCCCAGGAGGAGCCTTGGACCTATGCGCGGGCCATCAAGGATATTCGTGCGCGGCTCGCCGTAGCAATTTGCTTCCCTCCCCCATCCAGAGACTTGACAGCAGAAGAGGCCGAGCAAGTTAAAGTAGCCCTAGTAGACCTACTCATGGGAGGTGACCCGTCGACACCACTCCCTTCAACACCACTCCCTGCCTTCCGCGGATACCCACGGGTAGCGGAGGGCACAGTGCAAATGTGGTGTGAGGACGACTACGCCCTAACCTGGCTGTCACAAAATGTACCCCGAATAAAACTCCCAGACACAGACATCACACTGACGGTACTCCGACAGTCGGACGTGCCCACCCGGGTGAGAGCCTCGCTTTGCGTCCCTCGCTATCGAAGAGACGTGCTGAGGCTCCACAACATCCTGATACGTCAGAACACCTGGTACGACATAGCCAGGTGGTCAATGTACAGGGCAACCAGGGTCGGTGGTGAGATCTATGGGACATATTTGACCCTGGGTCTACCACCGACTGAGGCGGAAAAGGTCCTGGGTCGGGAGCGTCGCATATCGTACCTGCTAGGTTCGATATACGTGCGCTTCTGGCCCACGGCCCAGCCCTCGGACAGTACGATGGACACGGAGACCGCACCGACAGCGACACTGACGGAGGACACGGAGATTGCCCAGCTCGAGGAGGTCATGGCCCGCGCGGCGATGGCTGACGTTGAGGCCACCATACCACCTACATCTCCCGCGGCTGGAGTGAGAGGCTGTTAGCGTCGTCGCCGGTTGACACACACGACAACCAATACAGAGAGGGGGTAGCGGAGGAACTGTCCGATTTATCCACCACAGACTAACACCTCCCCCTCCCCATCGCCATCAACACCACTCCATATCATCCAGACAAACCTCCAACACAGCCAAACTGCCACGGCTAGCTTATGCAGGGCACTGGAGGTTAACCCCCATACAATCGCACTGATCCAAGAGCCGTGGATCAGGAACAATAGAATATGCGGCCTCAGTAAAATCGGAGGTAAGCTAATCCTCAACACGCATAGCACAGAAAAACCTAGATCCTGTGCATACATACCAAAAAACATCCCTACCGCGCTACCTACTCAATTCTGTTCCAGAGATCTGACAGCTGTCAGACTCCAGACCGTAGATGATCTTCCAGATGTTGTACTGGCCTCGGTATACATGCCGGGCGAGGACACAGACTGCCCGCCGAAAGAAATGGCCGACCTGGTACAGCACTGTGAGCACACCAAACTAGACCTGATTATCTGCACCGACTCGAACGCCCATCACCCGCTCTGGGGTAGCGATGCATCGAACTCCAGAGGAGAGGTATTATCCACTTATTTATTCTCTACTAACCTTAACATTATTAACCGAGGCTCTGAATCCACTTGGGTCACAGGCCGAGGACAGACCATCATAGATTTAACTCTTGCTACAGAAAACGCGACCAACCTTATCACAAACTGGCACGTATCGGGAGAACCTTCTTGCTCAGACCACAGAAGGATCCGTTTCACACTAACTACCAACACTAAAAAACCCATGCCGAGACGAAACCCGCGGCACACCGATGTACCCGGGTACAAGCGCCTCCTGGCAGCCTTACTAACCAGGCACCTATCACTAACAACCATTAAAGACACCACACAACTAGAATACACTGTAACAAAGCTAACAGAATACCTAACTCAGGCATACCATGCATGCTGCAAGCTAAGGGCGCCTCGAACTAACAGTGAGAGATGTCCCTGGTGGAACGCCGAACTAGGTAAACTCAGGAATACACTAAGAAAGCAATTTAACAGAGCTAAGAACACCAGACTACAGGAAGATTGGGGGCTATACAAAGAGACCCAATACACTTACAAAAAGCAAATCAGAACCGCCAGGAGAACAGCTTGGCGAAAGTTCTGTGAATCCATCGAAAACAACAATGAAGCCGGAAGAGTAAGGAAGATACTGGCAACTGACCAGGATCGAACCCTCGGCGCGCTGAAAAGACCCGACAACTCGTACACACTGACGGACCAGGAAACCAGCAAGGTCCTTCTTGAGACCCACTTCCCAGACTGTAAACTCTTAGACGACAGGACCTGGGAAGCTGAGCCAGACTGGATCCCAACGGAACGCGACTGGTGCAGAGCCCACAGTCTAGTAACAGAAGACCGCATAAAGTGGGCTATCAACACCTTCCAACCATACAAGTCCGCAGGACTTGATGGCATTTTCCCGGCCCTGCTGCAATGGGGGGTTGACTATATTACACTATGCCTGGAGGCTATCTATCGGGTATCCATAGCACTCAGATATATACCCCTAGCCTGGCGCGAAGTGAAAGTCATCTTTATACCTAAACCTGGCAAAGCTGACTACACACAACCCAAGGCGTACAGACCCATAAGCCTCACATCCTTTCTACTAAAGACCCTAGAGAGACTCTGCGATCGGCATATCCGAGACGGACCTCTTCGGGCAAGACCACTCCACAAACAACAACATGCGTACTCCACAGGCAAATCAACGGAATCCGCGCTGCACAGTGTGGTATCCAAAATTGAATGCGCGGTGGACTACAAATGCTCAGCATTGGCCGCTTTCATTAACATTGAAGGCGCCTTTGACAAAACCACTTTCAAAAGCATCAGCACGGCCCTGGACAGGCACAATATAGACCCGTCCTTGAGTGGCTGGATCACTAATATGCTCAGACAGAGAGCCGTACAAGTAACCGTAAATGACACCACAAGGGCCATTGTAGCAAAGGGCTGCCCGTAAGGGGGCGTCCTATCACCGCTCCTATGGAACCTGGTCGTAGACAACTTAATAAAAGAACTCAACGACAAAGGTTACTTCACCGTAGGCTACGCCGACGACTTAACCATAATAATAAATGGCGCCCATGAAAACCTCTTGTGCAATCTAATGCGCCAGGATAGTGGAGAATTGGTGCGGCAAACACCAATTCTCAGTGAACCCCACAAAAACCGAGTTGATTCTCTTTACAAAAAAGAGGAAATTAACGACACTACAACTACCACGTTTCTTTGGTACCACCCTAAGCCTATCAACTGAAACCAAATACCTGGGCATCTTTTTGGATAAACAGCTGAATTGGGCAAAACACACCAACTACATCACCACGAAGGCCAGTATATCCTTGTGGCAGTGCAAGCGATTGCTTTGGCAAGAATTGGGGGATTAGCCCACGGGTTACCCACTGGCTATACACCACAGTCATCCGACCAATCATTACATATGGCTCAGTAGTCTGGTGGCCCAGAACAGAACTGAGCACAGCCCAAAGAGACCTCGAAAAGCTGCAGCGGCTCGCGTGTGCGGCGATCACCAGCTGCATGAGAACTGCACCCACCGCTGCCCTACAGGCTATGTTTGGGCTACCGCCCTTACACCTCACTGTGAGGGAGGAGGCGACCCTGGCTACCTTTAGGCTACATATAGCAGGAACCCTGAGCAACGACTCCAGGGTCAAGCACAAACGTTTGAGGGAAGAGGCGATCAGGCGTCAGCCGATGATGGCATCACCCTGCGACAAGGCCCTGAAACAATACTGCTTTCAAAAGCACTACAGCATAGTGCTTGAAGAGGAGCAGTACGACCATTCAGGCCTAAAGAAACTGAGAATTTACACCGATGGATCAAAAACCGACTGCGGAACTGGAGTCGGAGTTTTCTCACACGACCTCAACATAAAAATATCCAGACCCCTGGGAATGCTCAACACGGTCTATCAGGCGGAGTGTGTGGGCATAATACAGGCGGCTTATGCCATAGCAGCCAGAAGAGTTGCGGACACCCGAATCCGCATACTCTCTGACAGCGCCTCAGTCCTCCAATACCTAGGGAAAAAATGCATAACTTCGAATCTAATACTAGAATGTCACAATGCGCTTGAACGGGTAACCGTATCAAACCGCAATACAGTGACGCTACAATGGATAAAAGGACACCGTGGATCGCTAGGTAACGACGCAGCCGATGAGCTGGCCAGGACGTCGGTCTGTGGACCGGAATCTATCGTGCCCATCCCCTTCAACCAACTACGCAGGTGGCTACAGGAGTACACTCACACACAAGCAGAGAGCTGGTGGGCGTCGTCACCGGGCTGCAGGCAATCCAAGGAAGCCATGCCATCACTAGACGGCAAGCTAACCAGGCGGTTGCTACGCCTGGATAGGAAAGGCATGCGCCTGGTGACGGGGACCATCACGGGACACTGCTCGCTAAACAAACACTTTCACACAATAGGCATAACGGACAGTCCTCTATGCAGGGCTTGCATGGAGGCTGACGAAACTGTCGCGCATGTGCTCTTCGAGTGTACAGGCGTCGCCCAAATTAGGTCGAAAACCCTCGGGACACCCAGATCTTACACAGATGTTCTTAATAGACCAGGAGACCTAATCAGCTTCTGGAGGGAGGTGGGCTGGTTTTAATAACCACCGACGGCCGACATGGCTCACGCACAATGGTCCACTGAAGGACTAAGTGCGGAAACCAAACCAATAACATAGAACATAGAACATGCATCAGATTCAGGAACACCACGGGATGACGCAAATTCCGTGGTAGCATTGAATCTTGTCAGCAAGCAAAGGTAAGGGAATGTACTGGCACAACAGAATACACCTGGGCCCGCTACCCTCCGCAAATCACTCACTTCGTCGTCTAAAGAAACAAGACGCGTCCTAGTTGAGACTCACTTGCCTATATGCGTCTTCGCGCAGGTAGTCGACTGCCAAGATGTAATTCAAACACCATCAGACAAACATTGGCTTTACGCACGTTAAAGAAACTCCAATAAGCCATCCAGAGTTACCATCCTTTTAAAGCAGCTGGTCCTGATGGAGTGTTCCCCGCCTTACTACAGTTTGGGGGAGCCTCTGTCACAATAAGTCTGGTGCCTGAAATGAGAGCGTGCCTGGCCTGTAGATACGTTCCTAAAGGATCAAGGAAAGTAATATTCATCCCAAAGCCAGGTAAGGGTGACGCCAAATCCCACCGACCAATCAGCCTGACCCCTTTTCTACTAAAGACTCTGGAAAAGCTATGTGATAGGGAACTGAGGGACGGCGCTCTGAAAAGCATACCGACTGCCGTGTATGCGTGTTGATTACCATCAACGCGTATACAGCTCAGGTAAGTCGGCCAAATCTGCCCTTCATCTAGTGGTCAGCCGGATAGAGGAATCGATTCATCAATAACGCATATCTGGCCACTTTCATAGACATCAAAGGAGCCTTCGACAAAACCAACTTTTCCAACATCAGCTGCGTAACTCTCCAGACATGGAGTAGAAACTGATACTAACAAACTGAATTACAGAAACCTGTTAAGCAAACGAGTGGTTTGAAGATGAGCAGCAGTTGATCATGATAGCCAGAGGCTGCCCCTAGGAAGGGGTGCTGTCCCTCTTTCCATGGAATCTGGTGATTAATTACCTCATTACCAAATTCAACACCCACAACTATGTATTACATAATAGGTTATGCAGCCGAACTCGCAATCCTTGTTTCGGGGAACGTGACGGGAACGATCTGTAACCTCACTAAGTAGAACGATGGTGCAGGGAATTTGAACTGTGAACGTTTACCCAAAAAGGAGCACTAGGCTCTTTCCGCGTATCAATACAGAACTTCAGTTGGCCAACGAAGTCAAGTACCTCGGGGTCATTCTAAACAGTAAGTTAAACCGGAGTAGTTATTTAGACAACCAGCTGAACAGGGCCTGCATCACCTTCTGTCAGTGCAGGAAAATTATAGGTGAGATTTTATTACAAAATTATATTATGGCTGTACACCGCAGTGATCCGCCCCACCTTTTTTTTTATTTTTTTTTGTTTCCGGGGTGGAAAATCCCTCATGGATGTCCGCCGCCCTTGGGCGGGCAGCGGGGTCTGTCAGACTCTTACTGACTAAAAACCACCCCGGTGTTCCATCTCACACCTACGCCGGGGGTCGCGGGAACGTACGATCCTTCCGCAACCCCCGACTGGTGCCGGCCCGCCACTGCGGGCCTCTTCGGGTCTGGGGGGGAGTGAGGTGTTTGACTCCCCCCGCAACGTCTAAGAGGGGTGCGCGTGGAACACTACGCGCCGCCACCTCAGGTCCTGACGTATGGGGGGCGACGGACGTCCCCGAGTCCGTCGCCCCTGGACCCATTTAGGGGGGCTGGAAGAGGGCGTTGTCCGCCCTCCGCCGACGCCGGGTGCGCCTTCTGCGGGCCGGATGAGTGGACGAGATCTCCCTCTCCCTTTCCGCAGCCTCCTTCTGCCAGCTGACC
The DNA here is from genome assembly GCA_937001585.2 of Brachylomia viminalis. Taxonomy (NCBI): domain Eukaryota; kingdom Metazoa; phylum Arthropoda; class Insecta; order Lepidoptera; family Noctuidae; genus Brachylomia; species Brachylomia viminalis. The sequence continues at coordinate 19,834,098 of OW443302.2, read as the reverse complement.
ACAGCGTCCCAGGACTCGTCGCTGCCGACCATCGACTCGACTACGGCCGGCAGCGACAAGTCACTGGCTACTTCTGAGATGAGGGCACGGCACGGCTCCTCCCAAGTGGCACACTCTGCTAGCGTATGCCGCGCCGTGTCCTCCCGGCAGTCGACGCAGTGGTGACACCGGGCGTCCGGCTCCCTGTTTATGCGACACAGGTACTTCCCGAAGCAACCATGGCCCGAGAGCACCTGCGTCGCCCGAAACGACAGGGAGCCGTGCCTCCTCCCGAGCCAGCGCTCGAGCACCGGCCGGACCGCCTCGATGGTGACGAGAAAGCCTGTCCCGCCATTCCGCCACCAGGACCTCGCGAAGCTGAGACCGACGCAGCTCCATGTGCCGATGCATCGGTGCCTCGCCCCGCGCCCTCGCTTCCTCGCGCCACCGATACAATGACGGGAGTACTTTCGCCTCGAGGTCCCAGGGCGGGTATCCGGCCAGTACGCAAGCCGCCTCGTAAGAGATCGTGCGATACCCCCTGATGACTCTGACGGCCATCGCCCTCTGCGGCCTTCGCAAAACTACGATGCTGCCGGCCGTCAGGTCAGAGGCCCACACCGGGGCCCCATACAGGGCCATGGATCGCACGACCCCTACGTAGAGCCGCCTACAGACGGCGCTCGGGCCCCCCAGATTGGGAAGCAGCGTTGCGAGCGCGCCAGCCGCGCCCAGCAACTTGGGCGCCAGCCGTCGGAAGTGGGGCTCAAAGTTCCACCGGCTGTCGAGCACCAATCCTAAATACTTCATGGTGGACTCGACAGCGATCCGAGCCCCCCCGACCACGATGTGTGAGCCGGGCGGCGGCGCCCGCCGGGGGCCATGAAACACCATGGCCTCCGACTTGCTGAGGGCCACCTCCAGGCCTAGGCAACGTATGCGGCCCACCACCTGTGACACCGCAGCCGTTGCCAGCAACGCTGCCTCCCTGTGCGAGCTCCCCCGGGCAGTGACCAGTCGTACCCGATGTTCCACAGGAGCGAACCCTGCGGAACACCGCACGACATGCAGCGCTGGTTTCCGTTATCACGTCCCACGTAGGTGACACACCTCTCCGACAGATAAGCCCCAACGATGTGGCGGAGATAGGGAGGCACCCGATGATAGCGCAGTGCCTCCCGAATACAACTCCAGGGCAGGGTGTTCAAGGCGTTGGATATGTCCAAGGACACCGCCAACATCACCCCGCCCCGGGACACCGCTTCCTCCGCCAGGACTCTCACCCGCAACACAGCGTGATTTGGTGGAGCGCCCATGCCGAAAACCAAACTGGTTGTCGTCCAGGTCCGGCCCCTCTCCGCACAAGTGGCTGACGAGGCGGGCTGCGATAATACGCTCAAACAGCTTACCCACCTCGTCTAGCAGCACTATGGGCCGGTACGCGGACGGCGAGTCGGCAAGTCGCCCCGCCTTCCTGAGCAGGACCAGACGACCAGATTTCCACAAAGCGGGAAACTGGCCCCGCTCAAGACACGCTGTGTAGAGTCCTCTCAGTTGGAGCTCAAGCTCCTTCAGAGCGAGGGCTAACACGCAGCCGTGAATCCCGTCGGGCCCCGGGGCCACGTTCTTGGCCCGGAGCCGCATCACGGCTGCCCCCATCTCTGCCTGTGTCACCTCTGGGACGCTGATGGCGTTCTCTCCTGTAGGCTCTGCGGCTGTGGGCACAGCCATAGGCGGCGGACTGTGCTCCGCTCTCGCTGGGAAGAGGGCTGCGACTGCTTCCTCCAGCAGCTCGGGTTGGAGACTCTCCGTAAGTGGGGGCGCCGCGGCTCGAAGTTTCCCTCGGACCGCGCGATAAGGGCGCCCCCACGGATCTCCGTCTAGAGTCTCCAACATCTCCTCCCTGGCTCGCGTTTTCGCCTCGCCGATGGCCAGCCACAGAGCCTCCTTAGCCGCGCGGTACACCTCATACAGCGCGGCTTCTTCGTCAGGGACCCGACGACGTCTCCTCCGGTATCGGGTGTACTGGCGTCTAACCGCCACGCACGCGACGCGCAGCTGCGCGATCTCGGCGGTCCACCAGTACACCTGGCGCCTAGCTGACTGTGCGTGGACCCTGGGCATGGACGCGTCGCAGATTTGCGTCATCGCCCCGCGGAACCACAGCGCCTCCTGCTCGACGTCGACGGGTCCGTTTGTTGCCGACTCCCGGAACCAGGCCTGGACAATAGCGGCCTCCTCGAGAAGCTCCCTATCGATGCGCTTACGCGCCCAGCGCGGACCGTCCATTCGCGGGGCCATCGAACTGCGGCCGCCGCTGGTCTGGGCGGAGACGTCGAAACGGATGTATCGGTGATCCGACAACGTCTCCACCTCCACGGCAACACGCCAGTCGCGGACACGGATCGCGACAGCGGGGCTAGCGAACGAGACGTCCACTATAGAGCCGCCCCGCTGCCGCACGCACGTGTGGACTGAGCCCCGATTTAGGACGGTCAAGCCAGTCGTGACCGCCCACTCCTCCAGCACCTCGCCCCTAGCATCGGTCACAGGAGATCCCCACGCCACAGACTTGGCGTTGAGGTCCCCCAGCAACAGCACAGGGCGAGGGTGGAGTCGGCCCACGACGGCACCCAACTCGACAAGGAACCTCTCGAAGTCGGCGAGACTCTTGTTGGGCGAAAAATACGCCCCAACCATACCAATGCCGTCCACGAGGGCGGCTACCCAGCCGTGACCTCGGGACGGGTTGACAAGAGCCCCGCCAATGATGGCCACCAAACCGTCCAGGTCTCCCACCCAGTTATCCCTGGGGGGGACAAAGTACGGTTCGGCGACCACAGCCACGTGAATCGACCACTCTGCCATGCTCTGGAGCAAGAGATCCTGAGCTCTGGCACAGTGGTTGATATTGCCTTGGAGGAAATGGTAGAGCGCAATTATGCGCAATCCATTCCCTCCGCACCATTCTGAGGCCGGGAGTCGGCCGAAGGGCAGCCAGGCTGAGGGGGGGGTAAAGAGCCCCCGGCAGCCTTAGCAGCCCCTCTCTTCTTCTTCTTGTTGGCGGGTGCGCCACAAGCCTTTCCACCCACTCTGTGCCCAGCGGGCCTCCCCGCAGCTGTACAGAGGCTGCAGTTTGGCGCCGCGGAGCACTGGGCCGCCTTGTGGCCGGCCTCACCGCAGCGATAGCACTGCTCGCTGCGGTCTATTTCGGCGGTGCACCGTGCTCTGACATGCCCAATGTCAAAGCAACGGTACCACCGCAAGGCCCTGGGTTGCAGCCGCTTCACCCTCGCTGCCACCCACCCCACCAACAGACGCCCAGCGTTGGCGACTTTGTTCATCCACAAGTGCAGGTGTCGACAACGGGACCGATGAAGCCAACGGCAAGGCTGCGGAGGAAGAGGTGCTCCTCTTCCTCCGCAGCCTTGCCGTTGGCTTCAGGCCGTGGAAGCTGCCCTCTGGGCAGCGAACTGCCACTTGGGGTCCTCCAACTCGGATCGGAGACGGCCATTCTCCACCCATAGCTTCGCCGTCTCCTCCGTGCTCGTACGAGTAACGAGGACCCCAACCGCCTCCCTGATGTCTTCAGCCGCCTCTTTTAGGGCGCGCGTGAACGTGCCCATCAGGCTGCCCGATTTGGTGGCAACCTTCAGGACGACATCCACGCCGTCCATAACTTGGCGGCTGAGCGCCACCGCCGATACGCTCCCCCCGGCAGCCATCCGAGTGGATCGCCGCTCTCGGGCCTGTCGGGCCAACTCGCTGACTTCGTCAGCCGCGACAGCCTTTCTTTGCACCCGCTTGGCGGCGTTCGCCTCCGCCTTGTTGGCTCCCAGCAGGGACATAGTGGAGCCCCCGCTTAGGTCCGACACAAGGGGCTCCAGATCACTCTTCCCCCTTGTGGTGACCAAAGAAGTGGAGCTTTGGCTAGAAGCGCACTCCACTTGCTTGGTCCCCGGGTCGCTTCCTCCGCTGGGTCGCATGTCGGGGCGCTTGAGAAAGCGCCCTAGAGAGTCGCGCGACGCCGAAGGAGCTGACGCTCCACCGATTGCGCGACCTCGCCCTCTTCTGCTCGCCTTGGCTGGCAGGTTCTCCTCGCTAGAAGAGAGGCCTGTCAACCCCGCGCGCCTCTCGTCCTCTTTGTTTGAGCACTTCCTCCAAAATTTTGAAGGACGCTCAAACATCTCCTCCTCAGTCCGCGAGCGCTTTGAGCTTACGCTCGCCACACTCATCCTCTCAGATGCGGTGTCAGAGTCTGACACCGCACCTGACAGGACACCCATCTGCTCGACCAACACGATCGGCAATTCCGCTTTTTGATTTTTGTTAACTGTTTCCATATAATTCCCACGAGTCCCCCTAACCCCGCCCCACCTAACCTAACCAGTTGCAAACCACGTGCAAAACACAGTTGATGAAAGCAGTGTAAATCCTTTCCAACTTTCACCATTACACTAGCACCGTCGGTGGTTATAGCAAGGATGTCATTAAATGATAGTTCGTGAAACAAACGTGAAACCCGGTTAAGCCGGTTCTACGATTTCGGTGAAACCGGTTTTGTGACCCCTACCACCTACGGTTTTCCACACTTTAGGGTTTTCAAAAATACACCAAAACGAGTCTAATCTACCCCAAAAAAATAGCTCCCATAAAAAAGTGCCGGTGTTAAAGTACAGTGGTTCTAGAACAATTTATCTTTGATAAAAAATACAGAATCCAACTTCACGAGGGTCGCCGATGCGAGAAGTTGCCCAGCAGAGCTACGCAATGAACGGATGGTTCCAAAACAGATAGTAACATAGGTGCTAGCATCTTCTCGGAGGACTTCAAAATACACATAGCCACCCATTGGGGGTCCATAACACAGTGTTCTAGGCCGAATACATGGGTATTTATCTTGCTTCTTCAGCCATCATGGTCAGGGAAATTAAGGACCACTCTATCCGCATACTCTCAGACAGCATGGCTGTCCTGCAAGCACTAAACAGTAACACAGTTGACTCTGGGCTAATATACGAGTGCCACCAGCTCCTCAACCAGGTGGATATCGTCAATAATAACCATTCATTAAATGGATCAAAGGACACAGCAGTTCGCTAGGCAACCGAGCATGTAACGATTGCGATCTGAACCCATCGCCTTACTCCACTTCGGGTACCTACGCACTACGCACTCTGGTAAGGAAACGAACCAGGGACTTACATCACAAACTATGATTGAACCAAGCTGTGTGCAGGCAGGCTAAGGAAGCTCTCCCTACAATTGATGGCCGCCTCACGAAACAAGTTCTATAATAACTGACTAAACAACAGCCGAATAAAGTTACAGCAGCTATAACTGGGCACGTGTCATTTAATAAACGCCTCTTTGTCATAGGAGTCATAGATAAAGTCTTTGTTATAGTCATAGTCCGCTGTGCAAGGCCTGCATGGAGGACGACAAGACTGCAGCTCATATGCTGGTAAACTGCCCGATGGTCGCCACATACAGGACCAAGTACTTCGGTAACCCAGGTACCCTCCGTGAGGTCGTCAGTAACACCAAGGCGTTGCTGGCCTACCTTGAGAAGCTGGGGTGAATCGAATGATCGATTTCTCCACCCGTACGCAAAATACGCGCTTTATTATTATTTATCTTTACAAAGTTCTTGAAAAAATATCTTAACTTAGGATCTATGCCCCGCAAAACCATTCTCACGGTTTGTCTGCGGGAACAGTACAAACTGCATTACAAATATGGTTTAATAGTGCAAACACTTAATTTCAACTTAATGCAATTATAAAGTAACAAACATAATATTATATATTAATTACAAAGTAGCAATTATGATATCGCTTAGGTATAAACTCCTGAAGAACTGCTTAAGTAATTTGGCAAATTTACCTTTTATTCCTGACTTCTTAGATCAGTAGCCAATTGGTTGAGAAGGTAGACGTAGAGTTGTGAGTTTTGAGTTGAGAGTGATTACAAATATAGCAACAATTTAGAAAAGAATATCACATTGTTACGAATAACTACAAACATGTTCATAATGCAACTGTAACAACACCTGTGTTCTGTTGCGTAGCTTGTTATATCATCTCTTCGAGCGTTATGGAATCCATCTTGTTTGTTATGCTTATGAGAAACACCTCTTTTGTCACGAGTTCGAAGTTGTTCCAAGAAAATGTACGGTTGATTGCCGTAGGAAACGTGTATAATTTCAAATGAAGGGTGCATGTTTTCGGAGCGTGATTATAACTGGCCGACGCTCAGAAAAATCTAAATTGCTTTTCAGCGTATTTAAATGAACTGTCTGTTTGATTTTGTGGTATTAAAATGTATGGTACAATCTCAGATCATATAAACAGGTACAATTCTCATAAAGCATATTTTACTTATTGGTCATTTACAATCGTACCTTTATAGCTCTGGCCAAACTGAAGCTAGCGAGCGGGATGCGGTACGAAGTTTGCTCGCACCGATACACAGCGCCGATAGTTGTATGGAAGCGTTCAAACTACCGCAAATAGTCGCGTGGCTTCCTAGTCATTAAAACAATCGAAGCAAGCAGTCGCTTTATTTGATACCTAAATCCTATAGCTAGCAAAATATGGATATTTGTGTTACTGCTTTAAATGAGTACAGGCCTGTACGGAACTGCTTACAAAAAAATATTATGCGTGCCGCCGTATCAGCGTGGGTACTCGTGATAGAAGTAAAACTTCTTAAAAAAATTATAATAAAAGATTTAGTGTGAAAGGTAGAGAGAGAGGGTTATATCTCTTTTCTCTCTCATATAAAGAAATGCGTCACTTTTTACTCTCAATTCTCGTCCAGTTAACGAATCGCTGCCTAAGGATTTTCATTTCAAAAAGCTTTCACAACTCGCACCATGGTGTTGCATCCATTGATTGCAACATTACGCGTAACTTGTTACAGCATCGCCCCGAGCGCTATGCTAATCCACTTCGTCCAGTTAACTGAACTTGCTCGCCAAGATAAACTTATGCTGCACTTTTTCACTCTTCATGTTTTTCTTTGATTCCAGTTAGTTTTTTTTTTTTTTTGTTAGTGGTAGAAATTTTATTTTATCTCAGGCGTTAGTTTGAGAATTTATTGCAAAATTATGTCGCTTGTTCGCTTAAAGCAAAGCGCAGCCCGCCTGTAGTTCGTGTTATTTCACAGAAAATTGATGTAAATGATGCAGGAGGATTTTTGCAATGCACTGCGGCCCACCTGAACGTGCGTCAGCCTTTATTACTTAGTATTTTTTGATGATTTATTAGAAGTGTAGACATAATTTAATGTGATAGATAGTATTTCCGAATATCGAATCACAAAGTTCCAGAAAAGTAACTGGATGCTTGATGGATTTGTGACTCGCTACGATGCTACGTAGCGGTTAGCTACGGCGTAGCAGCTACGCAGCTCTACGTGAGAGTTTAAAGCCTTTAAACGCAAAGCAATAGTAGCTACATACAACACATTTACATTCAACTGCAATACTAAACATAAATAATACTTATAGTTATATCTTTGCTGCATGATCATGATAAAATAGATAATAAAAAGATAACACCCATTATCTTTTATCATCACACGTCTACAAAAAAAAAAAAAAGTTGAACCAAACTCATTCGCCCACAAAAGCCAAAATAACTACCTAATCCAAACAAATGATTGACAAAACGAATAACCGCTAACATACGATTACGAACCAACTTTCTAAGTTATAAAATAATCCACATCGCTTGAGTGGCTCCAGGGATTATCTCCGAAAGTTTCTTCACTGATATTGTAAGTACCCTCCGCGTCGTGTCTTTAATGTTCACAACTTTATACACACTTTGGTTGTATATTGTTATATTTATTTGCTTAAATAATTTTAGGCTGTACTTTAGAGTATACAAAAGTTGTCTTTGTTGACACCATTTTTTTTTTTTTTTTTTTTTTTTGAGGATGGGAAATCATCAAATGACTCCTCCCGCTCTGGGTGGAGCGGAAGGGAGTGTCAGACTCTTACTGACTAAAACCCACCCGTGTTCCTTCCTTGGCCCTTTATGTTCCGGGTCAGCGGTACCCCTTTTGGATGATCCCGCTTTCCCGGCAGGCTTGGGCCCTAGTGGGCCCCCTCTATGATGCTGACATCTCTTTGAGGCGCGCGTGGAACACGTACGCGCCGTCCAGCACGGGCCTGGTCCTGATCGGACGGTGAGCTACCCATTACTCACCGCCCGCAGGCCCGCGCCTACGGTGGCCGGGAGTCGTCACGCGGCTCCCGACGCCCGGAGCGTCCACCGCGGCGGCTTGGACGGGAGACTCTCTCCCTCTCCCGTCCCGCCACCTCCTTCGCTAGCATGACTGCTTCGCAGAAGGAGGCGACTGCCTCCCACTCCCCCTCGCCCCGGACCATGGCTTGAACCAAGGCCGGGCGTGAGAGATCACCGCCGCTGCCGATCGCCTCTACGAGGACACGGCGGTGCTCCGCCCATGCAGGGCAGGCCCCCACCGTATGCTCCACCGTGTCCTCGGGGCGATCATCGCAGTGGTGACACCCGGGCGTTTCCTCCCGCCTGATGATGTGCAGGAACCTCCCGAAACTTCCGTGTCCGGTGAGGACCTGCGTCAGGCGGTAGGTGAGGACGCCGTGACGCCTCTCTAGCCACTCCTCAAAGAGGGGTCTTACCGCCGCTATCGTGGCGTGCCCTGCGCTGGGTTGCGACAGTCGCTCTTTCCATGCCGCCATGAGATCGCGCCGGAGGTCCGTCCGCTCCGCCGCGATTTGCCGCGGAAGCGGGGTTTCCCCCCGGCGTAGTGCCTCCGCGCGCCACTCATACAGGCGCGCGAGGACTATCGTCTCCAGATCCCACGGCGGCAGTCCGGCAAGGAGGCTTGCCGCCTCGCCCGAGATCGTGCGGTAGCCCCGGATCAGCCTTACGGCTACCACCTTTTGGGGCGCGTTCAGATAGTGGGCGGCTCTCCGCCGCAGTGAACGCGCCCACACCGGGGCCCCATATGTAGCCATGGACCGCACGACCCCCGCGTAAAGCCTCCGGCAGGAGGCGTTTGGACCCCTCAGGTTGGGCAGGAGCCGCTTGAGGGCGGCCCCAGTCCGTTCCAGTTTGGGGGCCAAACGTCGGAAGTGCTCCACGAAGTTCCACCGGCTATCGAGCACGAGTCCTAAGTATTTCATCGTGGACTCGACGCCGATGTGAACCCCTCCTGCCGTTAGTTGGGATCCCGATGGTGGCCTGTTCCGGGGCCCATGGAAAGACATGGCCTCGGACTTGTGCAAAGCCACCTCGAGACCCAACTGCCGGATCCTCTCCACGACTATCGCAACCCCGCGTGTCATCGCGTCGGCCGCCGCCTGATGCGACCTCCCCTGCGCCAGGACCAGCGTGTCGTCAGCGTAGCACACCACGCTGACGCCATCAGGGAGGTCGGCCCGCAGCACCCAGTCGTAACCGATGTCCCACAGGAGCGGCCCTAGAACCGATCCCTGTGGGACGCCGCACGACATCTCTCGCTGGTTCCACTCCCCATCGCGACCGGGGTAGATGACGGCTCTGTCCGTCAGATATGCCTCGACTATTCGACGGAGGTAGGTTGGCACCCGGTGATACCGGAGTGCCTCCCCAATGCAACTCCAGGGCAGGGTGTTAAATGCGTTGGCGATGTCGAGTGACACCGCCACAACAACCCTGCCCCGAGACACCGCGTCCCCCGTCGTGAGGGCTCTAACGCGCATGATGGCGTCCACCGTCGAGCGCCCCTTGCGGAAGCCGATTGTTGACACCATCATGTACTTAATCGTTAAAATAATAATTAGGTTCCACTTCAAAGGTGCGAGCAGAAATGTTACCTATATATACATTTACTTAACTTTATTAAACGTGCACCCCTTCGGCGTCTCACGCAAATGCTAAATAAAAATGCTTTTCGAATTAGATGCATTTTGTGGTAACTGACTAGTTTGTTAGTTTGTAACGATATAAATGATTCCTTGAATGTAAATAATAACTAGTTTACGGATGAGTCCTCATCATAGCCAACCTCTTTGTTGATACGTGGAAAATGTTGTGGAAATTGCATTGATTTTGTTTTATTATTTCCCAAATAAAAAAATAATATCCTTTATTTTCTACTTTACTCTATACCAAAAGTTTGATTGTTAGTGGTAATATAAGCCATTTTAATCTCATGACTGTTTCTTTGTCCTTTGTTCATGCAAGAAATGGTCGTTTTTGTACAACATAACCTAGATTGGTTAGGGCTATAGATATACAGTGTGTAAGGTTCACTCATACCTCCATAGAAAAGGAAGGATCCTCCGACCAAACGGGTGTCGTGTCTGGTGGGCAACTGCCCGATGATTGATGTCGGGAAGTTGTATATATGCTAATCGCGCGATAAACTCTGCTTGCGCGATGCAGGATTTTCGTGACGTCAGTATGACGCGCAGCTCGCATGTAGCGATGTAGATACCGCTATAGGACTAAGGACGAGACGGTACCCTTACTCATGCAAGGGAGCTGATAAAGAGGCACAACTCGCTAAATTACAAGAATTTGCAAGATTATACATGAGCACCGCGACATATTGAAAAACAGCACCATCATCATCATCTTCCTGCCCTTATCCCATTTTACTTGGGGTCGGCGCAACACGTTTTCTTCTTCCATTCTCCCCTGTTAGACGTCAAGGCATCATCTACTCCCTTTTCACTCATATCATTTCTCACACAATCCATCCATCTTTTCTTTGGCCGTCCTCTTCCTCTCCATCCATCAACATTCATACCAAAAAAAAAAAAAAGCACCAAACCAATATAATATGCAGGAAAACGACACTCGTAAAAAGTAAGTCGCCTCACAAGGGAAATTGCTCCAAGTGACGGAGCCACTAAAACAAGACATACGACAAAAAATTTCAAACATCTTGAAATCGTTCAGAAACTCCATATGAACAGGTAAGCAGTTTATTTTAGTATCAAACTCTGCAACTGTGTACGAAATACACTCGCCTGAAACTTGGCCCACTAACGATTCCCGATACCGCATACTACTTTACTTTTGCGACCTTAACTTTGCGACTTTTATTTTTCGACTTTTCTCCGTGCAACCGAACGTTGTAAAGTGTTGTTTGAAATGGACCGACTATACACGTTTCATTTTACGCGCGACTCGTTTTAGTCTCCTTATGTTCCGCTGTAATAACTCGAAATTATTCCGGCGGCTGCTTCTGTAGGAAATACCGTAACATTATTATAACCACATTGGGTAACCCACCCTACCATTTTAGTTTTGAATGTAATTCCGGTATGCAAATTTTCAGAATTAGTTTATTTAAACACTGGGGATCCCCATTAATGGAAAATGCTGTTTCTCACTTTGATTTTTATAAAGAATCAAGTATACTATGAGCAAGAAGAAAATGGTTTCGGTGAATGAAGATAACATGGTTGGATATGCTAAATGTAAAAGTCGGTTAATTTCTGCGCCTGGACCGCATTTCAACACATCGAATACAATTTTAAATTAGCTTGGGTAGCGAATACTTCCTCAAATGTTTACCTTGGGAATTCAATATGTGGTAGAACAAGAAAAGTAAACAATAGATGTTAGGCAAATTGCAGCTCCTGAAACTCCTATAGTTCCCTAGTAGAAATGCAGCGTTTGTAATGGAGTTTAGACAGATGTAACTTGTGTTGGCATCCGTACCCGACCTAATATACTTGTAGTTTATATACAAATACTGTTGCACTTTGGCGACGCGACGTGAAAAAAGAGGTACAGAACTTCCACTTTAAAGTGATCTTACCAAGTTGAATTACATTATACATGAGACAAACTTCATACTAAGTTGAATTGATAATTTCACGCTAAATATGGGTCCCCTCTAATGTTGATTATCTTAGAAACGGCTAACACTGTCACTGACTTGTGAATTTAATTCAGAATTTTACACTAATCACTTTTGCAGCTGATTCAAGTACCTACTTATAGTTACCAGATTATCAGACCACCGCGACTAAATGCACTACACTATTATATCTGTGGTCTTCACGTTTCAGTTGCACATTGCAAGTGTGTTGTAACCCCGTCTTTTTATCAACTAAATACTGACCAACTGCTATGCAAAGGTCTCACCACACACCACACGCTACTTCTCCCTGAATCATCACGCCAGGGCTTTCTAGGTATTCTCCGAGCTCCTCCTGCTAAGGATACGGTGGAGCATACGGTGGAGGTCTGCCCGGCTTGGGCGGAGCACCGCCGTGTCCTCGTGGAGGCGATTGGCGGTGGCGATCTCTTGCGTCCGGCCCTGGTCCAGGCCATGGTACGGAGCGAGAGGGCTTGGAAAGCCGTCACCTCCTTCTGCGAAGCAGTAATGTTTGCGAAGGAGGAGGCGGAACGCGTGAGGGAGAGGCAAAATTCGCGCACTCACGCCACTAGCCGCCGTAGGAGACGCTCTGGGCGTCGGGAATCGCAGGCCGATTCCCGGCCACCGTAGGCGTGAGCTTGCGAACGGCGAGCAATGGGCAGCTCGCCGTTCGATAAGGACCGACGTCGACGTGGTCGACGGCGCGTTGTGTTCCACGCGCGCCTCATAGAGATGTCAGCACCAATGACGGGGTCCGCTAGGGCCGGTGCCTGCTGGGGTTGCGAGAAAGTCCGAAAGGGTTACCGTGGCCCCAGGCACCGGCAACTGAAGGACCACGGGTGGGTTTTAGTCAGTAAGAGTCTGACACGCCCTCCTGCTCTGCCCAGAGCGGGAGAAGTTATTTGAAGATTTCCCACCCTCAAAAAAAAAAAAAGGGGCTTTCTAGGTATTCTCCGAGCTGCTCCTGCTAAGAGGTTGAGTTCGAACTCACAACCTCTTGCTCCCAAATTTACACCCTTTGAAGTCGTACTTCTTACGTATTGTGTGGGTCTTCTGAAGCCGATCTACTTACTACAGTTCCGTCTGACTTAGACGTTGGTCAGAAATTCGGACTGTGCATTCTGTTTTGTGGCTCGGGTGAAGGACCGATCTTTGTGTAACAGTTCGCTTAAATACGAACAGAGTTTGTCTAAAGTCAGACGAGTTTCGACGACTGCTGTGTATGTAGGAGAATGTAGATTGAATATAGTTTGATTCGCCGTTTTGGTGCAGTTTACAAATAAACTAGTTCGTTTATTATGAGTGGTTTTTGTTGGCATATATTTGAAAGCGCTGGCAAAAGTTTTTGACGGACAACTATGCTGCACAGGCTTCAGAGAAAACAAAAAGGTTTTTTGCGAATGTCAAATAATTCTACGCTGCTTTGTTTTTATTCATAAAGTGTAAATAAACATTATAAAACAAGCAATTAATATTATACGTTAAAATGATTTTTCGTTTTAAATGTTGTTACTACACTTACTGTTAATACTTACACCGATCTACATAGCCATATACATATGACCTGACCAAGATTCTGTCTGGACTTTAAAAGAGACTGTGGCCTCTGAGTTTGTTTCGGCCTTTCTTCTCAGAGTCAGAGTCAGAGTCAGACAGGAAACGCCGGCCTCATCTAGTTTAAAAAAAAATGATTGACGTGTAAAAGTGTTTGTACAAACCTACTTACAGAAATAAAATCATTTATCATTTACTTTTTTGGTACAACTAAGAATAAAATTGTACATGTGCAGCCAAACATAGCTCGTTTTGCACAAACACGACAAACCATTTATTTCATCAGCTCAATCCTTTTTTAATGTACATTATGTTAAAATACACTTTACTCAATTTAACGTCATATTACGCTACATTAGAACTGCAGAAACGCATCGCCAACGATGAATATTCACTCGGTATCAGCATAAACGAAGTTAAATAAGTTCCTGCTTAATATGCCATGTGAGAGGCCAGCAGGGGCCAAATATTACGACCTCGGATGATAGAATGTAGCTAGATAGGACATTACATTAATATCTATTCAGATGTTCTACCAATAATCAAGCAAATTCTAGTTGAAAGGAATACGACGCTGAAGGAGGCAATAAATATTGAAGATGACGAGGATGAAGTCCAGCAGAACTACTAATTTTAAATCCTATATCTTCTGGGATCTCTAAATGAATAGAGAAAACATATATATTTTGCTAGTGGAGTTGCATTTCAAACGTTTTTAATTTTGTGTCAACACCCACCTATGTTGGAGGGCATTTTTTTTCACGAGGGGAAATGTGATAAGTCTAAAGACACATTCGTAAACTTAGGGCTGATTTTTCAATAGTCAGATAACTTTTACCTGAAGAATAAATATGACGTTTTGACATATTGTCTATACAAAAGCTGTCAAACCGCCATATTTATTCCTCAGATAAAAGTTATCCGACTATTGAAAAATCAGCCCTAAGTAAAGTAAAAACATACTTTCATATCATACACCTCCATTAGAATTATTTGCCATTAGCCACAGTAAGATAACTGGCCTGCACACTGCATGCATGTTGATTTTAATATTTTAATTGAATTACTTCCATTTTAAATTAGAATGCAACACGTTCCACCAAAATAGTTTTAGCTAGTTCTAAAATATTGTATAACAAAATATATTGTTTTAATTCAGCTTTTGAAAATGTTGGCATTAGCTGAAATATTTTGTTAACACGTGTTAAATGTTACGTGTAGGGTATTAGAGGTTTTGATCGTGACTAAAATAATTTCTCTTGGTTATGTTTTAAAACAAAAAAAAACCACCGGCTTCCGAAATTAAAGTTATTTTTCACTTTGTAGTGTTTTTTTTGGAAGTCGGTGGTTTAATTTTGGGTTAAAGTTTTTATTTTATATTTTTTAGTTTTAGTACCTACCCCAAACAAACTCGTATACCACTACTTAAAATGTAAATAATAGTGACAAGTAAGCAAGTAAGGTTATAACAACTTTATCAACATACACTCATTGGAAAAATACGGCTCTTTTAAATAAAGCTTTGGGTATGAAGAGATGCCAATCTCTACTAAAGTCGTTAAATTTGTTAACAGCTGTATAGCTGACCCTTTAAGCCATATTATTAATTTATATATACTTACACACTGGAATATTTCCCGATAGCCTTGAAACTACTATAGTAAAACCAGTTTTTAAAAAGAATTGTAAGGAGGACATTACAAACTATAGACATATTACGTTGATCCCTGTGTTTTCTAAAGTAATGGAGAAGATAATTTATGAATACTTCTATGCATTTTTGTCAAAATTCAATTCTATTAAATTGTTTCAACAAAGAAACATATGAGAGTGACATCAACAATGCACTTAACTCAGTAATAAATTGGCTTAATAATAATAACTTAAAAATAAACTTAAAAAAACTAAAATAATGCACTTTTACCAACGACTTTATACTGAAGACATGACCATAAACTACGAGTATAACTGACAGATTGTGAATAGAGCAAATGTTACCAAATTTCTGGGAATAGCGATCGATAGCCAACTAAGTTGGAAAACACAAGCAGAGGAAATCTGTAAAAGAATAAGCACCTCAGCTTATGCATTATACAATTTGTCAAAAAAAGTTGATCATCAAACAATACTTGTTGCCTATTATGGTTTGGCTGTATCAGTCTTGAGATTTGGTATAATATTTTGGGGTAATTGTAGTGAAAGGGAAAGCATTTTTAAAGCTCAAAAACGTTGCCTCAGAGCCTTGTTTGGTCTAAAAGTAAGAGATAGCTGCATCCCCGTTTTTAAATCTCATAAACTGTTTACGTTTCCGTGTATTTATATACTAGAATTAGCCATATTTGTTAAAACTAATCCATATTTATTTCCGAACTTGAAAGATACTAGAAAAAGAACTAAAAGCTTGAGATCACAATATCAAAATTCCTTGTATACAGGTGCATATAAGACATGGCTGTTGAAAAAAATTGTTTATTTGTATGGCACCGACTGTATATAATAAAATTCCAAACAATATTAAAGAGCAACCATTTAGAATATTTAAAAATAATCTTACAAGATTACTCATATAGAAATGTTATTATTCTGTAACTGATTTTTTTGCCGATAAGTCACTTAGTTAGAAATTAATTTAGAACTAGATTTTTATTTTTTTTGTATTACTTCAGCTTTTTTCATGCCTTAAAGGTAGATTGTACTAGGAACCCTAATAATTGTAACATCTGATTTATATACTGTACCTACATTCTTTGCAAATAAAAAACATTCTATTCTATTCAAAATTAAATTACACTGTTTTTTCAACAGATTTCTTCGGTTCATCGTCTTCTTCCTTTTTTCTCGACTTCTTTACACCTGAGTAAAAGAATATTTTTTTAAGAAAATGTGAGGGAAATAATTCATTTTGGGACTAATTGAAAACTAGCATCATGCACTAGCTGATGAGGGGCTTTCATTGTTTTTTTTTTACATTTAAGCATAATTTTTGTTAAAGATTTAAGTTTATTTAATTTGTTTAAGTTATTTTTTGTTGTAGCTGTACATAATACCAACGGCCGCAGCGCGCTGGCGCTCGGCCGAGTGACCGACCGTGGAGCCCTAGCTCTCTGCTACCGCCACCGCGATGGTGGCGCTGGTGGTGGATTGGTTAATTTTCCAATCACTGCACAGCACGTATTAGTCTGTAGTTCACTGAACTCACGACATGAGCGAGTTAAATGTGATGACCCCAACTCTATTCGCTTCGTCAGCAAATCCCCCTCCACGCATAGTAGCATTTAAGTAGTTATAAGAATATTGTCAAATTAGCAATAAGTAAATATAAATACATGTATAATTATTAGAATAATCATTACTATTTTGGTACTGTTACTCTGCTTAACTGAAATAAAGTTTTTTTTAACTAAATCAAGTGTCGATCACTTAATTGGCGCAGCCGGTAGGATCTCTGTAGTCAGTTTGCGACGTATAAAACTCTACAAGCAGCTGGACGTCTGTTTCTACAGTTCAACAGGGATCTCCGAACAAACAAATTCATTGAGTACCAGACACATCGGCGGGTGCAGTATTCAATAGTAGTCACAAGGAGGAGATGGGAGTAACTACGGGACTGTGAGTAAAACTTTTTCACTATCCTTTCCGTTTTCCTTTATCGTTTTTCTCTTTGTTTTAATTGTATGTGTTGTGTTATTGAGGGTTGAGCAATACCACGATAACATTATTTCATTTTATTACGATATAACTAGCGTAATAATATTAACTTTAGTTAGATATTTAGTGTAGTTTTCTTCTCTCTCTTTTCGTGCTTGTTGTTTCAAAATGGATCAGATCATGCAGGTCCCGTCAACAATGGCAAACATTATTCCAGAGTTTAGTGGCGATTCTAGACAGCTCCCACTTTTTATAAAGAAATGTGAATATATAATAAATACATTTCAAGGTGGAAAAGCCCAAAATGAATATCTATTCCACGTTCTTACTAGTAAGTTATCAGGGGAAGCCGCGAACCTAGTGGGGGAAAGGGATAGTATTGGTACTTGGTTAGAGTTGAAAACATTATTGGCTCAACATTTTGGTGACCCTAGAACCGAAGATTGCTTGGTATTGGAGTTAGAGTCTATGAAAATAAATTCTAATGAAAGCTATTTAGATTTTTGTCATAGGATTCAAAACTTGCGTAGTACCTTAATTGCGAAAATAATTGAAACAGTAGACGATGCGAGTTTACGTCAAGCCAAACAACATATTTATACTAATTCGTCATTGAATGTTTTTCTATATAATTTACCTCCTTATTTAGTTAGATTAGTACGGTTGAGAAACGTGACCACCCTAGAGGATGCCCTAAAGGTAGTGTTGGAAGAACAAAACTTTCAGACGGTTTACGAATCTAAAAGTAATAGAAACAAAAATAATTCGAAACCCCAAGGGAAAATGGCTAACAACAATGGAAATTCTCAGCGTACTCCCAATCCGCAAAAACAATCTAGTATTCCACCACAAAATAATTTAACAGAAAATACAAATAATCAAAGCAATTTAAATCAATCTAGAAATTCTTTTAGAAACCAAAATAATACTCATAACCAGCCGCCACAACAAAGTAGGTCAACGCCTTGGCCGAGTCAGCAGGCCGTCGCGACGCGGACAACGTCTGAGCATAATACAACATCAGCAAATTCGGGTTCAAACACCGATGTCACCATGCGAACTGCAAGTTCTAGACGCGTAAATTATACGAATAATGACTCATTTATGACATACGATAATAACGAAGAAAATGATTTCGATTATGAATCACAATCAAGCACATCATACGAGCCCGAACAAATTGAAAATTTTTACCTAAGGGCCTCATACAGAGAGAAAAAATAATTTTAAATTGTACTAATTACCGTTCTTTGCCTCACATTATAATCCCAGAGCTAAATAATGCAGTTTTTATGTTAGACTCTGGCAGTTCTAGATCATTTATAGGTCGGCGTGTCGCTTACCATTATTTTAAAAATAAAATTTATAAAGAGCCTTTCGAAGTAGTCAGTACCCATGGTGTTAGTATGCATACGGAAGTTGTTTTAGCTCCCTTGCCCAAAATATTTAAAAGTCCGGAAAGTCATAAGTTCTATGTTTACGATGTTGACAATAACTATGACGGTTTATTAGGCAGTAATTTATTAAAGCAATTGGATGCAAAAATCGATTACCAAACATTAACTTTGTGTACGAGGAATACTGACATACCTTTTGTTTATCCTTCAGCACTGAAAGATACTTACATTTTACCGCCACGGAGTGAGTTAAGGGTAAAACTTCCTGTAAACTTAACTAACGGCGAGGCAATTTTAGATTTTAAAGAATTAACTAAGGGGATTCGAATGCCCTGTGCGTTAGTTAACTGTGTAAATGGTTATGCGTATACAGTCATACAGAGCTGTAAGGACATAGAAATGACCCTCAAGGTCACTAGTCCGTTTCAGGTAGAACCTTACAACCATCGCGAGATCCTAGTTAATCAATTAAACGACACAGACAGAATGGATGAGTTATTGTCAAACAACTTAAAGAAAATAAGGCTAGACCATATGAATGAGGAAGAAAGAACGATGATTCAGAATATTTGTGAGGAATATAAGGATATCTTCTATTGTGAGGACATACCGTTGTCATTCACTAACGAAGTTAAGCATAAAATTAGAACGGTAAACGAAGACCCCATAAATATTAAAGCCTATAGGTTGCCGCCCACGCAAACAGACGAGATTAGGCGTCAAGTAGGTAAAATGTTAAAGGACGATGTAATCCGAGAATCAAACTCTCCTTGGAGTGCACCAGTCCACCTTGTTCCAAAGAAGTTAGATGCCTCCGGACAACAAAAGTGGCGGATGGTCGTAGATTATCGACGTTTGAATGAGATAACTATAGACGATAAATACCCTTTGCCAAACATCAATGATCTTTTTGATAAATTAGGAAAGAGTATGTACTTCTCTACCTTAGACCTTGCATCTGGCTACCATCAATTACAGGTTCAGGAAGAAGATAGGCAGAAAACCGCGTTTACAACACCATTCGGCTTGTACGAATTCAACAGAATGCCGTTCGGTTTGAAAACAGCGCCTGCCACTTTCCAACGTGCAATGGATAACGTCCTCAGAGGTCTACAAGGCTTGCATTGCCTCGTATATCTTGATGACGTCATCATATTTTCTACCAGTTTGCAAGAACACATAGAGAAATTACGAGCTATTTTCGAGCGTTTCAGAAAAACTAACTTAAAAGTTCAGCTCGATAAATCCGAGTTTTTACGAAAGGAAATCATGTATTTAGGGCACACAATCACTAAGGATGGCCTTAAGCCTAACAATGACAAAATAGAGGCTATCCTGAAATACCCTTTACCCAAAACAGTTACAGAAATTAAGAGTTTCCTAGGGTTAATAGGCTATTATAGGAAGTTCATCAAAGACTTTTCTAAGATAACCGCACCCCTCACAGCATGCCTGAAGAAAGGGAAAAGCATCGTGATAAATGACGAATATAGAAAAAGTTTTGAAATGTGCAAAGAGTTGCTGACACATGCACCTTTGTTACAATTCCCTGATTTCACAAAACCGTTCATTCTCACAACTGACGCTTCCAATTTCGCTGTAGGTGCAGTACTTTCTCAAGGCACTATAGGATCAGATAAACCTATTGCATATGCTAGCAGAAAACTTAGTGATACAGAGTCTAGATATAGTACGATAGAAAAGGAGTTATTGGCCATAATATGGGCAGTCAAACATTTCAGACCCTACTTATATGGCAGAAAGTTTATAATATACACCGATCATAGACCTTTAGCATGGTTAAATTCATTAAAAGAACCTAACAGTAAACTAACTCGATGGCGTTTACGTTTAGAAGACTATAATTTCGACATACACTACAAGAAAGGCAAACAAAATACAAACGCAGATGCCTTATCGCGCATTAAAATTAATGTAACGAAAGATGACTCAGAATCACTGGTAGTTAACGTAGATGAAAAGGAAACTAGATTGCAACAACATTTGAAAGATGTGACTGACGAAATCGTAAAACTAAGCGTTAAACAACCGGAAATAGAGACAATAGAATTATCGGATTCCGAAAGCGACGCTGCCACAGCACATTCAATATCAAATAGGGAACATGAAGGTATTCCTATCCTAAATGAGGCGATTGATAAAAAAAACAGGCAAATTCACGTTTTCACCTGGCACAGGGATGATATCTGTGTAAAAGATATTTCTAACAACAAACAAAAAATTTTAGAAGTCCATCTACCTCTTAATAACAGCGAAAACTTAGTCAAAAATTTTCTTAAAGAATATACAGATTACAAAAATAAGTACTTCATTTACTTTGAAGACCACGAGCATAGAAAAACATTTGTTAAAGTAATCACGTCACTTTACAAAAAGGGAACTCAAAACTTTGTTGAATGTACTGAAAGAGTGGTGAACGTTACGGATGAAAGTGACCAGAAAGAATTAGTTACCAAATATCATCAAGGGAAGACTTGTCATAGAGGTATTATAGAGACTCTAAAGAAATTAAAAAGAACGTATTGGTGGAGCAATATGAAAGAAACAGTAACAGCTATTATTAACGCATGTGAGGAATGTAAGAAATCGAAGTATGACAGGAAACCTCTAAAACCATTTATACAATTAACCCAAACCCCAGACAGCCCATTCCAAGAAGTTTTTATAGATCTATTATACATAGAAAAAAATCAATATTTAACGTTAGTAGATTCATTCAGTAAGTTAGGTCAAGCAATATACATTCCCAATAAAAGTACACCCGAAGTAGTGAGAGCTCTAATAAAATACTTTAGTATGTATGGAATACCAAAAAAAATAAGTAGTGACCAAGGTACCGAGTTTAATAACGAATTGCTCAAGGAAATGCTAAGTTTATACAAAATTGAACAACACATAGGGACACCTAACAATCCTAATTCAATGGCAATAGTGGAAAGATTTCATTCCACAATTATCGAAATATATAGGTTGGCGAAATATGAACAATCCAGTTTAGATGCAACATCTGTTATGACGTATGCAATCATGGGTTATAACAATACTACGAGTATAAATAGCGCGACAAATTTTACACCTCATGAAGTAGTTTTTGGGCACACAGAATCAGGAAATGCTTTTGATATTGACAGGGACAAGCATCTATTGCAAAAAATATTACAGGATCATCGTAAACGATTGAAAATTCTTTATGAACATTTAAGTGATCAAATGATTGGACATAAAAGCTTAGTTAGGGTCAAGAAAGGAGGTGAGGACCCACCAAAAATAGTGGACGGTGACACGATTTTTATGAAAAATACTAGGACTAGGAAAGCAAAAGAATTACCGCGATACGAAAAAGCTATTGTCACTGGAAAACCCGAACGTAACATAGTACCAGTTAAGCTTAAAAATAGAAACACTAAAGTAGCATTAAAAAATGTCAAACGCCCTTCACAGATGGTAGTTGATACTTCTCGCCCTAGCGAATCAAGGGACGACCTTGAATATCCAGAGGATGGACCAGAATCCGGGAATAGCTCCGATTCGGATTGGGACGGCTCTGATGAGGACTAACCATTGGGATATTATTAAAACTATAGATTTAAATTCATTATCGATCCAATTAGAAAATAATATAGAAGATTATAATAAGTTAAAAATCATAAGTAGTAGTAATAGTGAAATACATAGGGAACTTTTAGGGTTGACAATACAAATAGAATCACTCATTGAATTGACGAAAGATAGGTTGAAGCAAATTTTACCTTCTAGCAGAACTAAAAGAGGAATCTTAAACCCATTAGGATCTCTTATAAAGGTAATAACAGGAAATTTGGATAGCGAAGATGCTAGGAAATATAATTTAGAGATTAGTAATCTAGGAAATAGAGAACATTCAATAGAACGAAAAGTATCATTGATGCAGAAGGCTTTCGATAAATTTCTCAATGTTTCTGATGACATTAACTTTAACACTAAGCATTTGAACTTCAAAATAAAACAATTCCAAACACTTATTCAAAATCAAACCAAGTACTCTAACCTTTTAACCGTTATGAATAGTATGAACCAAGTTTTAAATAATTGCCGTACTATTTACTCCATTATTTATGAATTGGAAACTGCTATTACTTTCAGTAAAATGCACATATTACACCCGTCAATAGTAAATACCACAGAATTATTCAATATTCTTAATGTCATAAGAAAACATCATAACTTGATTTATCCATTAACATTAGATAATTTAGTAAAATTAGAGGGAAACATAGAAATTAAGGGATATATAGATAATAGTAAAATTATATTTATATTAGAAGTTCCAATAATAGACAAAAACACATACAATTATTACAAAGTTATCCCTATCCCAATCTATAACCAGATAACCCAAAAACCTAATATCATTATACCCCAATATCCTTACCTAATAGTGAACAAGTCGAAATACAGATCCGTAGTCAATGGCTGTAATGAAATAGAAGACCTGACATATCTCTGTTCTGATGACAACGTGGTACAGTACGCGGAGGAAACGTGTATCCAACAACTCATGCTATTACAACATAACTTCAGTAATTGCCAGCAACACCAGGTGCAGATAGAAGAAACTAAGGTGCAGCCCATATCTAACACCCACTGGTTGATATACACAGAAAAGGAAATAGCTGCAACGGAACACTGCGAAGATGAGACCCGTAGACACAACCTACGAGGCACATACATATTAGTGCCAAGTCAGCAATGTAGGTTACAGATTGCCGATATCACAATCACAACACCCATGAATACCAGCTCAGTCTCCTTCAGACTGCCACCAGTACAGATGCCCGAGCTACGCAGAGAGGTCACCCCGGCAGCCAAGCAGATGGACCTCAGAGGAATAGATCTAGGCGACATCAAGGAACTGCTGAACCAGGCTAAATATAGTGATAGTGTCAGTGATGGTGAAACGATTATAGTCAGTGATAAAATCAGTGTATGGACCATAAGCATTTACGCCATTATAATTGTATTCGTCATAGGATTTTTGCTTCAAAAACGAGATCTGTTGACTCAGCGATTCAAACGAAATTCTCCAAAGACAACAGAGTTGCCTTTAGATAATTTCTCTCTTGGGGAGGGAGGAGTTAAATGTGATGACCCCAACTCTATTCGCTTCGTCAGCAAATCCCCCTCCACGCATAGTAGCATTTAAGTAGTTATAAGAATATTGTCAAATTAGCAATAAGTAAATATAAATACATGTATAATTATTAGAATAATCATTACTATTTTGGTACTGTTACTCTGCTTAACTGAAATAAAGTTTTTTTTAACTAAATCAAGTGTCGATCACTTAATTAGCGCCACTATCGCGGTGGCGGTAGCAGAGAGCTAGGGCTTCACGGTCGGTCACTCGGCCGAGCGCCAGCGCGCTGCGGCCGTTGGTATTATGTACAGCTACATTTTGTGCCTTAAGTCTGTGTCGAATAAACGTAAGTATTTTCTTTTATTTATGTCTTTATTTCTTAATTCCAGGGAGAAGGCTACCTGTGCGTCCGATAATGGTTCACTAAAGGGATCTTGACGGAATTAAAGTATGTATTTACTTACCTCCTAATAAAAGCTTGAATAAGGTACTGCAAGGAGCATCTATCACTAGCACCATAGCGAATGTTACGATAAACGCCAGCGTATAGTGTGCCAGGAACTTGAAAACCTGAAAAATAGATGGAGACGATTAATACTTGAGTGTTATGGAATGTATTTGACTTTAACAGGGAATTTTCCAACTGTTAGGTACCTAGATACCTACTAATATTACAGGACCAGTCTTCTAAATTTCCAACATATAACTTTGTTATGATATCTAACAAAACATTTATTTTCAATTAGTATTAAATTACTGACAACTAACGAGAATGTAGGTAACTAGTAGCTACTTACAACTGATTCTACAGTGAAGAATACAGGCGTGATCGCACTCGTATTAACCGCAGCCATAAGTCCAAAGTGGAATAAATATATCCCGTATGACATCCGAGACTGGAGTTTCCATACATTCAGTGATAGGAACCAATTAATAGGACCTGAAATATAAATTTGACACTTTTAAAACCAAAAAAATATACAAGGTGTCGTTTTGCATCCTCGTCAAATTCGAGTAGGTAACTATGCTAATGATTCTCGACACGAATCAATAATAAAATAAGTAGTTTTTATATAATTGTCGGAGATGGCATGTGTAGGGCCCGTGTGATACCGCCCTGTAACTACGCTGTAACTGTGACGCACGCACACAGCGACATAGTCGTGCGACACTGCCCACCGCATTCGCAACGGGGCGATTCTGTTCTTTGAAAGTGGAGTATTCTGAAATACTGTAAAACCTAAATATCTAAAAATCAAGCATGTATTAATTATTGAGCAGGATCGTAATTTTATTTGATTATTTATGTCTTTCATAGTAGCCTCCTGAAATTTGACGAGGATGCAAAACGACACGTTGTATACTGTCGAGACGTCGCACCCAAGCGTGGTTTTAATAACCTTTTCTTAAGATCGGAGGTCTTCTCATAGGGTCTAAGGCAAAGGAAGACCGCAGTTAAAGGCAAACAACCATCTTTTATCGATGGACATGAAGAGAATGAGCAGCAGCATCTTGCACCTGCCTGTTCGTGACAACATACTGCATCACAAATCAATTGCGTGTCCAGCTATATGTAGTACCTGATTACCGTTCATCTTATTAGAAATTTAGTTTTTTTTTTATCGTAACAATTTTGGTCTGATGCTCGTGTTAGGACACAGTACTTTAGGGAAATTGGTGAACCGTTACATGAAATGTAACATACGTTTTCACAAGTTCACTTATTTGTTGTGTTACATTTCATGTTGCATTGTACAGATTTGGACGGCTCATTTGTTACTTTTCATGTAACGTTTAACCAATCTGCACCCGTCATTAGCAGTCATCGGGAAGCTTTAAGTATTGTACGACGAACATAGTTTCGAATAAAATTATGATATATCAAGCTGCATTAGGTCGAGGAGTTTGAGGTCCAAGGGTTGATAATGACTTGAGAGAAATCTCGGTTAATGTGATTTTCACTCACCGCCATAACCATTCACACATGCGAACACCATACATCCAATGAAGAGTGCCCACAGAGGTCTGATGAAGGAATTGAACAGACCGTCAACCACTTGGTTGTCCCAGTCCGGTTGTCCGATAGGATAGTTGCTGTACACGATGAAGGTTGATAGAGAAAAGGCTGCGCACCAGTATAGTGCTGTCGTTATCTGGGAAAAAGGTTTTAAAATATTTAGGTCCTCTCTAATTACTTTCTATTTGTAAGTCTATCAGATCCTTTCACTACACGAACTCTTTTAGAGATGGTTCTCTCCCGCCGTATACACCTTGTGGAGTGGCATAATCGACAATACAAAATGATATTACTTTGTATTAAAATCGATTAATTTATGAGGAACAGGGTGTAAAGTTCACTCATCCTTTATATAAAAGGGCGGTTCCTCCGCCCAAACGGGTGTCATATCATGTCGGGACGTTGTATATATTCTAGTTGCGCAGTAAACTCTGCTTGCGCGATGCAGGATTTTGCGTGACGTCAGGATGATGCGTAATTCACTTGTGGCGTTGTAGATGCCGCCACACATGAATAAGTGCCGAAAAAGAGGGAAGTTAATAAGCTTCATTACTTATCGCGCTAAATCGGACTATGAATGGAATATCGCTGGGAATTAAAAAGAAATCACTGTTTATAAATACCTACTGTAAGACAGACCTGCTGTATTCAGTGATCACAATCGAAATGTAATAAATTGAGTAATTTTTTATCAGAATTTGCAGACTAGTTTTAAGATTGAGGGTTTTTCTCCCGATAAAATTCAAAATTTAAACGTACTTTTGACATAACCAGCTTCTTTGTTTTAACGATGTATCCAAAGAGCATACCAACGAAGAAAGGAGAAGCTCGAGTTAAAGTGTTCATATAATAGTTGACTGCGTAGTACCTCACCTGTTCAGGATGGCTGGAAATAAGATCATAATATTAGTAAGCTTATTTTTCGGTCAATGGCTCCTCGGACAAATGAATTTCGGAATGGTTCGGGCTAACGTAACGCACTCATTCACGGAATAGAATGGAGAGGGTCTTTCAACCCTGTGTGTCGAAAAAAGAAGATGACATAGAAGCAGCCACGGTCCCAAAAACTGAGGTCAGTCTTCCGTCTATTAATTATGGCTTACATAACACGCACATAATCAGCCTATAATGTTCCCTCTGCTGGGACACAGGCCTCCTCTCTGCAAGAGGGAGTGGGCCATAATCCACCACGCGGGCCCAGTGCGGGCTGTTGGATGTCTTCGAATTTTTGATTCCAGGACATGCCGGTTTCCTCACGGTGGTTTCCTTGACCGTTTTGATTTTATGGCTTAGAGGCGTGAAATTTTGAAAACTCTTATGTTGAAAATGATGATGACGAGTCTATACTTACACGTATAGGTCCTTACATATGAAATTGGCGTTTTGTATAGAAAAAGCAAAACGATTTTTAATTAAATTAATCGAAATAATCGATCAAAGTGTGTACCATATTGTTATCTATGCACTTTCGCCATTTTATCGGTAGTTCATTGATTCCTTTGCTGAAAAAGTTGTGGGAGCGAGAATCAATAAAATGTTTGAAGGCGGTTTTGATAGCGTCAAAGTCAAAGTCAAAGCATTTATTTCAAATAGGCACATAAAAGGCAGTTTTGAACGTCAACATTTACATTTAAATAGAATTGATTCTAGTCGCCCCTTCCACAAGGTAGTTTCGTATGGAGAAGAATGGGCAAGAAACTCCACCGTTACTCTTTTAAAATGTGTTACAATATTTTGTATACATTAATTATATAATAGACAAAATTTTGACGACGTAAACAGTGCACTATCAATGGTTACAGATTGGTTTACCACAAATAACCTAGTTCTCAATGCCAAGAAAACGAAATGTGTAAAGTTCGCCTTACCGAATGTTAGAAATCTAGGACCCAATATCGTCTTAGATAAAGAGGTACTTGAAACTGTAGACTCGGCAGTATTTCTGGGCATAACAGTTGATGCAAAGCTTCAGTGGGGATCACATATATCATGCCTAGCGGGAAGGCTCAGTTCGGCCGCCTATGCCGTCAGGAAAGTAAGACAATACACTGACGTAGATACAGCTCGGCTAGTCTATTTCAGTTATTTTCATAGCGTCATGTCCTACGGCATTCTGCTGTGGGAAAAGCCGCTGATATTCAAAATATATTTGTTCTTCAAAAACGAGCTGTACGAGCAATTTACCAGCTAGGTGCTAGAGTTACTCTGAGAGATTTTTTTAAAGAGATTGGTATTCTCACGGTGGCCTCACAATTCATCTTCGCCAGCATCTTATATATTAGGCAAAATATACACTTATACACAAAAAACAGTGATATTCATAATATTAACACTAGAAACAAGGACAAACTACGTGCTCCCTTTCACCGGCTTCATAAGGTCCATAACTCATTTGTTGGGCTTGGTATAAACTTTTATAACAAGCTTCCCTCTTCTTTGTTAGAATTGCCTTTTAATGCGTTTAAAGCTAAAGTAAAATCCAACCTTTGTTCAAAGGCATACTATTCAATCAACGATTACTTAAACGATAAAAATAGTCGGTCGCTGTGATTAACTCAAGACAATGTTTATGTTCTTTCTCCAAAATTAGCTTACCTACTGACAAGTTATACGAGTTCATATAATTGTTTATTTTATTTGACTATATTAGTCAATTTAGTTTAATTTTATTTTTATTTAGGTATTATTGACTTAATCTACTCATTTCAATGTTTTTTAATGAGTTGTATTGCAATATTATATGGTTAGCTAGCGACCTCGACAGTTGATCATATTATTCTTTTGAGCAACCGGCAGCAAGTTCGTCATGCTCCCTTAGATGTCAATGCATGCGGTAGTGTCGGGGGTCGGGTTGCCTCCTTCCCTCAAATATGGCGAGGGGGGTAATGGCTGATCTTTGCGTTATGCTCGTGAACGGGTGCTGCTTGTGGTGACAGGTCATCTTGCTGACTATGGTTTTGTTATTGTTATTAGTAATTAATGTTTCTTTATTTTACTTCGAAGGTCCTAGTTTATCATTTGTGGCTACAAGTTATAGCTATATACATATAAACATAATGCAGCATTGCATATGTAAGCGGGCACGCCCTTTATGCCAGGAGGCTTTTTATTATGTATTAAGTTCTGTTTGCGTTTTTGTTTTTAATTTATTTATTTCTGCTTGAGTATAGTTTTAAATATTGGCGTGTGCTAGCTGACATATGGCAAATAATTATAATATTTTTGTGTTTCGTAATGTTAATTACTTATTACTATATTATATAGAATCCAGTTCTTCTAACTGAACAGACAGCAGTGCTGCTGGGGAGTTTGTTCCGCCACTTCTTCTTCCCAGCTAAAGCACTAGGAAGTGGTGAAGGGAGGGCGTTTTGGGGGGACTGTCTTATGTGATTTTGACGGTCATTAAGTGCTGATTCTCAGCCTAATTTGAATAAATGACTTTTGATTTTTTTGATTTTGATTTATAATTATATGTGAAGACGATGCACCTATAATAAAAATTACCCTACCACAATAGGTAAACAGAATTTAATAAACGTAGCAATGATAAATAAGTTAATTAAGTGATAGATACATGGTGTTCACATATTTACAAACATTGTAAAAGTCATCGGAATTGAATTTTATTCCTTGCAAGAACTTGTCCAAATTCCGGAGAAAGTGGTAATATGTTGGAGCAAAAGTCCGGGGAGTACGGTGGGTGTTGGAGACGTTCCAATCACAGCTACTCTAATTTGGCGACCGTCTGTTGTGCAGTGTGTGGTCTAGCGTTGTCCTGAAGCAGCAGTGGCCTAGAGCAATTGACCAGTCTCAGTTGCTTAACGGTTAGCTTTTCCATCATGATTTGCAATTATTGACAATACAGATCTGTCGTAATAGTCTGGCCAGATCTTAGGAAGCTGTAGTGGATGACACGAGCACTGGTCCACCAGACACTTACCAGTACCTTTTTCTGAGTCAACTTTCGCTTCAACTTCTTGCAAGGAAAAAAATGTATTCCGATGAGGCTGTCAAAACCGCCTTCAAAGATTTTATTGATTCTCGCTCCCCCAAGTTTTTCAGCAAAGGAATCAATGAACTACCGATAAAATGGCAAAAGTCCATAGATAACACTGGTATGTACCAGTGTATGTATTGGTATGTATTTTTTTAATGAAATTGTTTTATTTAACCAACAAAAGTATGTACTTTTATTGGTTAAATAAAATAATTTCATAAAAAAAATCGTTTTGATTTTTCCATAATAAA
This sequence comes from Brachylomia viminalis, assembly GCA_937001585.2. Lineage (NCBI taxonomy): Eukaryota > Metazoa > Arthropoda > Insecta > Lepidoptera > Noctuidae > Brachylomia > Brachylomia viminalis. Next base: position 19,804,247 of record OW443302.2, on the reverse strand, counting down.
CGCCAATTTCTTAAGTAAGGACCTAATAATACGTACCCCCTCATAGTAGATGGAAATTCCATCATGAAGTTGTAAGTGGTGGAAGCTATCAGGATACCGACCAAACCAGTTAGTAACGCTGCCCATGCTATCCTCTTATTGCCCAAGAGAACCCAGAAGAGAATCAGTGGTGACAGAACATGAAGTTGGACATCTATGGCTAAGTACCAAGTCTGGCCAATACACTGAAAATAGAAAAACGTGTCTTGGAGATTTTTAAATTCTATAACCAATATAAGTAACAAGTTACATAGGCAACATTCGATCTTCAGAAACGGCACACTAACGCACAAATAAATAACGTAATAGTGTAACGTGGAAGTGGGACGAAATGTCGTAATTATCGGGAGGGAAAAAGAGACAAGACGCGCGACAATGAGTTCAGCCGAGCTATTCTGTAACAATCTCACCGTGATAACTTAGGTGAAGTGAGCTTGAAGTCAGTTCTCGATAGAGTCAATCCCTAGCATCAGGTGGAATGATAGCTCACTTCACCTAAGTTATCACGGTGAGATTGTTACAGAATCGACAGGCCGGTTTGCTAACTCGCCAAGTTTTTACGTAGGTACCACTTGCGGAGCACGTATAACCTACTTAACAACCTCTTTTACTTATTGTCTGTAACTCGATTGTTTGCACCCTTTTACTGTCAAAAACGAGAGAGTAACAGAGGGGTAATTCTCGTACTTTTAAGAACGTTCGCAGTCTAAGCTCAATATGTCAAAAATATCTCTAATTTCTCTACTTATTTGACAAGTTTATGACATTGATTGTCGCTAAGATGAGATTGCGACTAGACTTCGAACGTTTTTAATTAGGGGAATTGCCCTTCTGATAGCCTGCATTAGCTTCGGCTACGTCCTGTGGCTACATGGTAGGCAGCGTCACTAACGTACGTAACGTTACGTAAGCTACGCGTTCGTAGCAAACGTTTTGATACGTCAAAATGATTCCTGCCAGGCTATTGTGCTAAGTTTTTACGCCAATTTTTACCATAATTTCATAAAATCATAGAAATTCTGACTGTAAAACGAAAAAAGTAATTACATTATTGCATATGACCTAAAAAAGATGTATGCAACTTCTGTCTTAACTAACCGTATTCGTAGGGTTCATATAGTTTTGCATATGCAGTAAAGTGGCCCACCATGAGGTCCTGCACCTATGAACATGACTCTCCACAACACCCCATATGGGCCCATCCGTCATACGGTTGAGGTAGGTCGCTTCTAGGAGAGCAGCTACGGCCAGTAAAGGGAACATGCGCAGGAGTCGATTCAGCCAAAACAAGTGGATGTTCTTGAGCAGTTGTTCTGGAATTATAGTCTTGTTCTTAATTTTATTTGACGCGAGTTGGACAAAACTTAAAACAAAAAGTATTCGCACAAAAATCATGCTGACAAAATCTTAATTATGTTTTATTCAGATTAGCAAAATAAACCGGAGCAAAAACGTTTGTAAAGAAAGAAAGCTCGTAAATAGCTGTTAATGAATACCTACTTATAAATATCCAGGAAATGTAATGTAATAAATGTAATGTCTTACATAGATAAAATGCAATTAATGAAACAATAAATCTGATAAAAATAATGATTGATGACTTCGATATTATTACTGACGATAAAAAACACAGGTGGTTAATTATTCCCCGGTCACCAGGGAGTGTGGAACCGGCAAGAGATGTCGTGCGGTGTCCCACAGGGCTCGGTCCTGGGGCCGCATCTGTGGGATATCGGCTACGACTGGGTGCTGCGCGCCGACCTCCCCAGCGGCGTCAGCGTGGTTTGTTACGCTGACGACACGCTAGTCCTGGCGCAGGGAAGGTCGCACCAGGCGGCGGCCGAACTAGCGACACGCGGGGTTGCGACAATCGTCGAGAGGATCCGGCAATTGGGACTCGAGGTGGCCCTGCACAAGTCCGAGGCCATGTGTTTTCATGGTCCTCGGAACACGCCACCGTCGGGTTCCCAAATAACGGTAGGAGGGGTTCACATCGGCGTCGAGTCGACGATGAAGTACCTGGGACTCGTCCTCGACAGCCGGTGGAACTTCGTGGAGCATTTCCGACGTTTGGCTCCCAGACTGGAAAGGGCCGGGGCTGCCTTAAAGCGGCTCCTGCCCAATCTAGGGGGGCCAAACGCCTCCTGCCGGAGGCTCTACGCGGGGGTCGTGCGGTCCATGGCCCTTTACGGAGCACCGGTGTTGGCGCGTTCCTTGAGGCGGCGGCCAGCCCGCTGGTTGAACGCGCCCCAAAGGGTCATGGCCATCCGGCTGGTCCGGGGATACCGTACGGTCTCCGGTGAGGCAGCGAGCCTCCTTGCCGGATTACCGCCATGGGATCTGGAGGCAAAAGTCCTCGCGCACGTTTGGGAGTGGCGCGAGGAGGCGAAACGCCGGGGCGTAGCTCCGCTGCCGCGAGAAATCACGGTACAGCGGACAGAGCTCCGGCGGGATCTCAGGGCGGCATGGAGAGTGCGATTGTCGCAACCCAGCGCTGGGCACGCCACAATTGCGGCGATAAATCCCCTCTTTGAGGAGTGGCTAGAGAGGCGCCACGGCGTCCTCACCTTCCGCCTGACGCATGTCCTAACCGGACACGGTTGTTTCGGGAGGTTCCTGTTCCGGATAAGGCGGGAGGAAACGCCCGGGTGTCACCATTGTGTGGATCGCCCGGAGGACACGGTGGAGCATACGGTGGAGGTCTGCCCGGCTTGGGCGGTGCACCGCCGTGTCCTCGTGGAGGCGATTGGCGGTGGCGATCTCTCGCGTCCGGCCTTGGTCCAGGCCATGGTACGGAGCGAGAGGGCTTGGGAAGCCGTCACCTCCTTCTGCGAAGCAGTAATGTTAGCGAAGGAGGAGGCGGAACGCGTGAGGGAGAGGCAAAGTTTGCGCCCTCACGCCCCTAGCCGCCGCAGGAGACGCCCTGGGCGTCGGGAATCGCAGGCCGATTCCCGGCCACCGTAGGCGCGGGCTTGCGAACGGCGAGCAATGGGCAGCTCGCCGTTCGATAAGGACCAGGCCCGGGTCGACGGCGCGTTGTGTTCCACGCGCGCCTCAAAGAGATGTCAGCACCAATGACGGGGTTTGCTAGGACCGATGCCTGCTAGGGTTGCGGAAAAGTCCAAGAGGGTTACCGTGGCCCCTGGCACAGGCAACTGAAGGAACACGGGTGGGTTTTAGTCAGTAAGAGTCTGACACGCCCTCCTGCTCTGCCCAGAGCGGGAGAAGTTATTTGATGACCCACAAAAAAAAAAAAAAAAAAAAAGGTGGTTAATTATTAAATAATTAGCGTAGGCAAACAAGGTAATGTTTCCTTGTTTCAATAAGAGAAAAATTTCACACGATAAAGGTATTTTTATCGTTTTTAACAGAATTCCCACAGTTTATTATGACGGCTTATCTTAGTGAAAAGTGATTTCGTATTTCTTTTGTCTTATGCCTTGCGGTGGTGTAGATTTATACCATTTAGCTTTTCAATAAACGTGATGCAAATTTTGTATCTATATTAAGACTGCCCTGCGAGTGGCTTGTGGCTGAGAAATAACCGCCGCACGGGTCAATCAATCAGGTTAAGCTACGCTTGCCGTGGATGGGTGACCATTTTCACATCCCAAGACCACTCCGTGCCTCGGAAAGCACGTTAATCCGTTGGTCTCGGTTGTCATTTGTAGATCTTTGGAAGTCGTTACGGGTAGTCAGAACCCCGAAAGTCTGACAACCAGTCCTTACCAAGGGGTATCGTATTACCCAGTAACTGGGTTGTGGAGGTCGGATAGGCAGTCGCTGCATGTAAAGTACTGGTATTCAGCTGCATCCGGTTAGACTGGAAGCTGACCCCAACATAGTTGGCAAAAGGCCAGGCAGATTGATTAAGACTGCCCTGGGCAGTAAGCTATGCTTAAATATTATCTTGTAGAGTTGTTGATCTCTTTTCTACGGTAATAGCTTTTTAAACTAGCACTAGTACGTCACATGGGTGAAAGTTTTAAATATAGGGTAGGGACGTTAATACGACAGTAAATTTAACTTTGCCGGTCTTATTACAAAACAAGGTTTTTCTTTAGACATGGTTTAAGCCATCGAGCGTGTTTTTGGAATAAGAACCACACATAAATCGGAATACAGTTCCTTTTACAAAACTTACATCTTAGTCCGGTCTTAGATTGACAATTTTGTATTAAGAACTTTACTATAAGTAAGCATAAAGTTCGAAATACAAAAACTGGCTCGATGGTTTAGGCTCGGACTGAAGTTAGATCGCTTTTTGTAATAAGACGCTTTCGGCCTTATTACAAAACAAGGTTTTTCTTTTGACATGGTTTAAACCATCGAGCCTGTTTTTGAAATAAGAACATAACTGAAATCGAAATACAGTTCCTTTTACAAAACTGTCAACTTAGTCCGGTCTTAGATTGTCAATTTTGTATTAAGAACTTTACTAAAGTCGGCATAAAGTTCCAAATACAAAAACTAAATCGAATGTGTAGGTTGGGGCTAAAGTTAGATCGTGTTTTGTAATAAGACGGTTAATGTCTAGGTAATGACGATCCCTGCCTACAAACAAAAATTCAATAAAAAACATAATATCCAATTAGGCACTACAGCTAATCCGCTATAGTGTGAAGTATTTTTTTTAAACCCGATGGTTGGGTTTAGGTATTTGATGGTTTCAAAATACTCCTACGCACTTGTATTGACAGTGTATTCATGTATTGTAGTTTTGTCGTCCCCACACGGTATCTGAATGTTTGATGATGACTATTTATAAAAAAATCTATCAATCGGCCCATTTGTTGGCTCCAAATTAATTCCATTCAAGACTTGGTTACTTACTTGAATTAAATTTTCCTACGGTAGTATATACCACAAGAAAACCACTCAGCATAAAAAATGTATCCACTGTCATAGTCGCCGATAATATCCACAGAGATTGCCAGGAGGTCAGCCACTGTGACAAGGAAATAAATTGCTTAGAGATAACCTAGGAAAATGTTCTAGAAATTATATGATTAACTTAAACAGAGTATTTTAAGAACAAAAATCACACACGCACATTTATTTAATTCGAGTGGTGTACAGAGAAGAGTGTGTGGAGAAAGAATATTCTATTCTATTTTCTCCTTCAAAACCTATTACCATAATTTTCGTGGAAATGATTTAAGGTTAACCCTTATTGAAAGTTTTGAGCCGTTTGGTATTGAAACACCAGGGCCAGGTCTTAGTTCTCATCGAGTATTTCGGGACATCGCCAAGCGGTGGGATCTTCACGTGACCAGAGGGCTGGCCTATTTGTAGGCCAAAGAATCAGCATTGTCAACCAACGTGACAATGCTGCGAGCCATTTCAGCACGTATCCCATTGACAGCGATGCGGACGAATTTTTTGATGCCCAATGAGCTCTACTCTTAAAAAATAGCCTCTAAACTCCTTGGCAAAAAATAATATCATTTAATAATTTATTTAATTTTGCCAGAAAGATCACCCTTATTATAACACGAATATGATTGATTCTTGGTTTGACTTTGAATCCGTCCTTGTATTAGTAGATTGCACAATCTCTTAATGTTGCATTTTTGTGATAAAAGAGAAGGGTTCCATACCCTTCTCTTTTATCACAAGAATATTCCTACAAGGATGTAGGAATATCCTTGTGATAAAAGAGTAACATTTTCTTCAATATTGGACCTGTATTACCGGCCACCGAGAGTATGCGTTCCAGAGACTGGTCAGTTGGACACGATTAGATTAGGACTAATACGGCCTTATTACAAAACAAGGTTTTTCTTTTGACATGGTTTAAACCATCGAGCCTGTTTTTGAAATAAGAACATAACTGAAATCGAAATACAGTTCCTTTTACAAAACTGTCAACTTAGTCCGGTCTTAGATTGTCAATTTTGTATTAAGAACTTTACTAAAGTCGGCATAAAGTTCCAAATACAAAAACTAAATCGAATGTGTAGGTTGGGGCTAAAGTTAGATCGTGTTTTGTAATAAGACGGATAAAGTTTAAATTCGTTTGTTTTGCATCACAGTGTTCTCTGTTCTCGTTTATAACTGACAGGAGTCAGGAAAGTATCTTCTCGTCGGATGGCGTGTAGCACTTACCAAAAAGCCATCGATAGGATTTCCCCAATTCCCTTCTGATGAAAACGAATGGCCGAGAACTACCCACATCATGGCTAAAGCTCTGATGCCATCTAAACACTGTATGCTGTTAGGACTTGACTCGAAACTCATGACACGACGGCCATTTGTGTATACTGAGAACGATCTGCCGATTACGCTTATGTTTTTAGGATCTGAAATATTAATTGAATTACTGCAGTATTTGATGATGATAATCAAAATAATACAGTTGAAAATAGAAAATTAAAATTCAATTGACAAATATTACATAACAAAATTTGCACTAATGATGAGAGTCATCATAAAATTTAAACATACCTTTTTTCATAATTATTGTTTGCCAAACATCAAACGTTGTACTCACTACAGTTATCAATCCTATTAGAGAGAAAACGACACTGCAAAATTAAAAAACAAAATTAACTACGAAGTTAATTCAAATCATACCAACCATTTATACAATATACTTAGTTTCACTTACACAGCGACCGTATCTCCTGGTACCCACGGCTTATCATCTGCCAGACGACAGAATTCATCAGTGTATTGAAATCCTACCGAAGATATGTTGAATAGGAAAGAATTTAAAGCTTGTTCAGTAGTACAAGGCTTAGGAATGCAGACGGCTAGTCTGAAAGTAAGTTCGGCGAGAGGATTGTCTTCTATAATATTCCTAGAAAAGTAAAACAAATAATTTACGGCAAGATTCATGTTCACGCTAAAGCACACGTTTAAGCAGTAAAGCTACGGTTTCCTAGAAGGGCGGTGGCCGAACTTAACCGCCAAAGTGACGGCTGTCATGAAAATGATGACAACGACAAAGATTTAAATCGTTTGATTCGCCCTACTATACAGCGTCGAAAGATAGTCGCGTTTCTGTTTGGTTTTGACAGCTCTGATACACAATGACGCAGCGACATGACTTGATTGTCATGGAAACGCTATTTAATAATGAGTTAGGTCACTCTTCTCAGCATGGACACTTTTTCGCGTGACTAAGAACGGTGAGAGCAAATCTAGCGATTTAAAAAAAAAATTAAAAAATCTTTGGGCAGTGGGGTTTGACCTAATGTCAAATACTGGTGTAAATGACAGATTTGCATTACGGCCTTTATAATATGACGGAACCACTTTCTTAGGAAACCAAAGCTTTAACACTGTACCGTATCAGCATCGCCTCAATTTAAACCATTCACAATTCTTTCTATGAAACTCCATACAGAAACGCATATTTATAAGCATTGTAACGGTATCGCCTCAGAACGGGATTAGTTAATAACAAGAAAGTGATGTACTATAGGTTCCGATTATAATTTGTTCGGAACCTTAAAAATGAGGTGTGGTGGTGCTGATCCGCTGCAGTACTTATACGCGTGCTGTGAGCTTCAAGTTGCATCAGGTGACGACTCAGTTGACAAAAGTTTGGTATACGAGCAAAATTATTCATACTTTTACTACACTGCCAATGTTAATTTTTATTGTGTGCGAATCCAATTTTTAAGCTAAGGGTGATCTATAAGACTTGGCTACTTAGCACACTCACAACATTGTTTTAAAGCAGTTTCAGGTAACTGGCTGTATTTATAATTACCTTTTTGTTTAACAATAATTGCAACTTCAAAGATAACTAGAATTTATTGGAATTTGTATTATAATATTACCTGTCATCAACTACTCCTGTCATCGCACGCATCCCTGTTCTCATAGCCTTAAATTCTTTTAAAGCCTTCACCGTTTTACTATCTAAATGTAAAAGATTTGGGTTGAAACTTGAAGTTTTGGAATCCATCTCCCAAGGAAAATAAAATTTTTGGTTCAGTGGAACTTGTATCATGCAGTATTTCCCTTGAAGTTCAGTGTTTGGTGAGATTTGTTCGTTGAAACCGATGCATTGGTGATAGTTGCCCATGTCAAGTGTGTTGCCTTCCAAAATACCTCTTGGAATCCTGATGCCAGCATCAGCGACTGTGTCAGAAATATGAACGTATAAGTACTAGATAGGGTTTGCAATATACAAGGTGGAGACGACAATACGACAATAAATGAAACTGCGTATATCTAATGATGTTCCCAGCTTGCATACAAAAATTCAATCAAATATATCCAATAGTTTAGGCACTATAGCTAGTCAAAGATTGGCAAAACCCATAGTCGGCCCATCACTACTATTTAGTTTGTTTGAAAAAATCACTTTTGTTATTTCGGTGTTAGGATTAATTTGATAGTTTCAAAATACTCCTATGCATTAGTATTGCCAGTGTTTTCATTTATTGTCGTATTGTTGTCTCCACATTGTATAGTGTGTTAGGTTAAATAAGTCCGATAGTAAAAGTGGTTCATTTTCATGAGTAGTACACTCCTTTAAAGTATGTCCCTCATGTAAACTAACTCCCTGTATTAATTCCATCAACATTAATGAACAATACACAAATTGAAAGGACCATACGGATTAATGACAATTAATTTTTTTTATTTTTATAAAGACGTAAAGTTTCCTGCACCTGCTTTCAATAAATTTGTCTGGGTTTGAGAAAACTAAAACTTGACAAGACAAATCACAAGAAGGCAGGTCTGAAAATAGATGTCTTCACAGAACCAAGTCTTCTTCTACCTTCTCCATCCAATCTACTTAAGCTCCCGGCTTAGATTCTGAAATAGTTCTCCGACATTAATTTCTCATTATTTTTCAAGTTTTATATACAACTAGTCTTCACAACGTGTTTTAGGTGTAAACAATAAATTAACATAGTACTGCAGGTAGAATAAATCTACCTTGTTGTGGTTAACAGTTGTGTAGGCAAATCGTACCACGGCGAAACGTTCTATCGACGAAATTATCAATTGTTAATCGTTCTGCCGCCGAATCGCTCGCCGTTGAAAAGTTATATATCGGAGAAACAGTGAAAAGTGAATCGTTTTGTCGGCGAACCGTTCATCGGATAAAGGAATGTTAGAGAACAGTTTCAGAATCCCCAGCTTGTTCTTCGAATCCAGCTAATAACTCGAGTGTTAATAAATAAAAATAGTACTTACAAAACATGGTGAGATACGTGTTACTTCTTATAATGCTTATTTGTTCAAGACATTGTTCTGGATCCAACACATCTTCGTAAAGGTTCTGATCTAACGCTTCATTTGGTATCGGCTGTTGAATGTGCCCTTTAACTAAGGCAACGGATACAAAATTAATTAAAACTATACAAAAAATTACTTTAGAAAACATTTCAATATCACATATATTATAAATTGTTTATATATCACAGAATTTTCCGTAATATGTTTTGCAGTGATTAACTACCACAATCAAAATCGGATGTAATATGAGAATGGTGGAAGCATTAATTTTATAATTATATCAACTAATCTTATCAAATGATTGCGTCAAAATATTAATGAAGATATCTAGGTGATCAGGAACATTGATTAGGTAGTTAATGAGGTGTTATTGACCGATGCTGAAACTTGACGTGGTCTATTCGTGTAGATTTTATCGTAAAATATAGTATGGAAGCATGATGTTGCGAAGCTATGATAGGAAATACGTCGCTGCTCCACAGCAACCCACGGCTAAGTTACGCACGTGAATAGCTTCGCTTTGTATGAAAATGTAGGCGGGATCGTCCACTGCGACTGCAGTTGCGTGTTTGGCAAAGAAATTAACCGCGCAGCTAACGTGGCAAACTCCTCCGTGCACATCCTACGTAGCATTAGACGGTCGACTTTATGGCATAGGAGCAATAGTGATGTGACTACCAGTTTAGATAACTCAATAGACTGGCAAAGCATAAATGAAAATATCCTCTACAAATAATGATAGGGATCTTAGTACAGTAGGCAGCACGTAAGGGGTACCCAGTTGCCTGCGCCATCTTTTATTTATTTTCTTCAGGCGACTGGGACCACTCGCACCTCATTCTTTTGTTAAATACAATTTTTGTACAGATAAATGGAAAAGTATTTGAAATAAAAAGCGAACATATTTTGATTGGTTGGTAGTATAGTCTATACAATAATGTGTATACTATAGAGTTATAACTGTGACTAATCACTCGCGATCCCGTTGGTCGCAGTCACTAAGCTAAGATAGATAGATAAACCATTTATTAAGTGCACACAAAAGAAGTAGCACAACACGCAAAAGCACAATCAAATTATAACAAATTACATGAATTTAAAAACAAGGTGCCAACATACAAAAATAAACAGACATAATTAAAGAAATTAATTGACACTATGGCATACTACAAAAATAGCGGATATACAAAGTGCGGTGTGCGTCTCAAAGTTACACACCAAATGGGAGTCCAGCTCAGCATGTGTCAGGCTCATGTACCTGACGCTGACATTCTGCTGGATCCCTGCAGTGACATACGGACGCGGTGCGGACGAGATAGATTGGTGTTGTGACAAAGTGTTATGTGCGGAGTGAAATTATGTAAGTATGGGTATACTTACATAATTAAATTATGTATTCTACAGTAAAGTTTTGCATTGCGTAACGTTCTTGTTCGTTGATGTGGTGATTGTGTTATGATTACTTGTTTGTTTATAAAGTTAACATTGTGTCTAATGTATAAATTAATAATCTTATTTTATTTTTGGTGGCGTAGGTGCGAATAAAATAAACGGTTTGGCTAGACTAACATAATGCTTACGATAAATAAATATATGATAATTGCATGTGTATTATAATTATTATCTAATAAAAGATACACAAATCACTTAAGTACTATGTACCTATACTCTTTGTTCGAAGGTTACTAAGGCACTTTGACCAAATTCTATTTTTTTTATTTTTATTTTTATTTATTAGGGACAACAAACAGCAGTATATTAAATATTACACATGATTGGAGTACTATACTAATAGAATTAACAAATACACTACTCACGACGTTATCCACAAATTACCATATAAAATAATTAGCATATGTAATGTTAATAATAACAAAACAATAAGGGCAAACTTAAAGATACTCATAACAAAGTTAACATTATTACTCGGTTTGTCATTTTAAATGTATCTCGGAGAGCATAAAATAAAGTGGAAAAAAAAATCTAATAATATCTGCATCTTAATACTAGGGACAAATTTAAACCTAACCGAACAAATCTAACCGAACTTAACCCAGGTTTTTTTTTATTTATTTTATTTAATATGGGTTTGACTCTAGTCTAGGTCAGTGGTGACAGAGACAGAGTCGACGATGTAGTGAGATTACCCAGAAGAAGCCTGTTCACTCTCACTTTGAAGTGACTAGGGTTGTATGGTTCGGTTAGAACAGTGACCAACCGCGCGTGAGCCGAGTGAGCGCTAGATTCAAGTTGATCGCAGATCCTAATTGACTATACATGTATTGACTGGCTACTCATTTCACCATCACACAAGCTATTGTGGTATTGCTCGTATCGACACGAGACCAGACAAAAGATGAAAATCCCGTGTGAAATGCCTACACTTCACGCTGATATCCATTAAAAGGGGCATGAAGTCATTTGAAATAAAAATACTTGGTTAAGTCCAATTTTTTTTTTCTTCAGTTAATTTACAACCAATAAAAATATTTATCATAATTTTAATTATTGAATTGCCTACTTAACCTAGATGCACTGACGAACCACCTTCTCAGGGGTAGTTTACACAATAAATTACTATGGGCCCCTTAGTTACAGTGCATATTTTAACCCAATCCATGTTAATTGATTAAAATTATTAAAATGCGTTCAACTGCAACATTATCCAATTGACACGAATCTTATCAAATTGTTTCTAGGTCACTACATTCATTTCTTCATTCTTCATTCACATTTTTCTGTATTTTATAAACATTAAACTGCACTCTAATCGCGTAACACACTTTCAATCACAATCCGAAAGATTTTGAAGGAAATTGCTAATCTATTGATTCATGTAACTGTCGACAAACTGTTATGCAATCAATCAATCTTTATTTGTGAACACACACGTATTACAACAAAGGTCTTATGTATACATTTTAGTCGAGCTCTATGTCCTACCAATGGAATTGGTGTATAAATATATATTTTTTTTTTGTAATAAGCCTGAATCTATACAATACAAAGTCACGTTCGAGTAAATAATATCAATTAAATGTATTATTAATAAATAATTAATTAATTATAATTTATTTTTACATGCATGTCAATGGTAAATTATATTAGAGGGTTAACTATATTTAAATTAAAAATGACATATTTTATCATTTAAAAATTCTTCGATAGAGTAATACGTCTTATCTATTAGAAATAAATACAATTTCACTCCTTATACATTTTGGTAATTTATTATAGACCTTCGGAGCTATTACGAAAATACCGTTTCTGTATAATGCAGTATATCATGGATATACAACAACCGCATAGTTAATATTTTTGTAAAACGGTTTGCAGCTGTCTGTTATCTGCAAATTATATATAGCTCTTATGCACCTTTTGTTGGCACTTAAATACCAAATCTTTACCCGTGGCATGGCCCCAAAATATAATTCCGTTCCTCAATGTTGAGGCTACTAGACCATGACATGCCGTTAAGATGGCCGTTTTACTTAACATGTGCAAAGCATAGGAATGTTGGTTTAGCTTACTGCATACTTTGTCAATATGTGAATTCCATTTTAAAGTGTTTTCTATGTATAATCCAATAAATTTAGTCACATTTGTTTCAATAATAATTTTGTCCTTGTATTTAATATTTAAGTCCAGATTGTTATTTAATCTTTGCTGAAATTTCATTGATACTGTTTTTTCAAGATTTATAACCAAATTGTTATTTAGCAGCCAATTCACGACGGTACGGTACGGTACAATTAATCTGAGCCTCTAATGTGCTTACCTCGTCACTATTAAAAAGTAAAGTGCTGTCATCTGCAAACATTGGCATAGGATATGATGAAGCTGTCGCAAAGTCATTATATAAACAATAAATAGGGGCGGCCCGAGTACACTACCATAAGGTACTCCAAAGTTTACCGTTCCCGGGCTAGATCTATAAGATATTTCGTTTTTTTTTTTAATTCTACTACGAGTAATTGTCGTTATTTGTTGTCACATGACGGCGGCCGCCTCGAAATGGAAGCGCAGTTTTTTTTAATGGTTCTCGTCTCGCAGTTGGCCTTGACAGGCCGTCACTACTTAGCCGGTCTTTCCTGTGGTGCCTTTGAACAAACTCAAAACCTCCAGCCAGGGGCTTAATATTAATTAAAAACTAAGCGACCATCACCTAAGGGCACCCCCTGTGGAGTACGAACCTCGGCTTAGGGCGTCGCTGTGGGAGGACAGCAAGTTGGGGACAGGCTGGATCAAATTAGATTGATTATTATTATCGGGGGAGTTTAAAGCTACAGGCTCAGGTACGCCACCAGCTGGCACGGATCCGATCAAGGGACAGGGAGGGCAATTAATCGGGGAGGATCGCGGACGTGGAAGACCTCGGCGGCGAGGTTGGAATTCCGGTCTGTGTCTGCTGTTTAATGTACTGGTGGCCCTACTGTTTTCCTGGAGGACGGTAATGGGGTCGTCAGGGTCGGTCAGTGAATGCCTTGGACGGCGGATTCTACTGATTCTAGAGGGGACATAGCTGGCGGCCTTACAACCAGAGGGTTGCAATGGCTGCCGGCGGTATCAAATAAACGCTTGCAAGTGCGTTTAATGAATTGCTGAATGGTGGCAATTTTCAAATTTAAATGTAGGTTTTTATTAGAAACGAACCAAGGGGATCCCGTTGCTTTACGAATGAAACCGTTCTGTAGGGTCTGAATCCTTTAGACATGTCGGGGGTGTGCCTGTGCGAAACTGCACAGGCATATGTCATGTTGGGGCGGATGCATGCCGTAAAAATGCGCAGTTTGCACCGGAGTGACAATTTGCTGCGTGCATTTAAAACGGAATGGAGTCTACCCAGAGCAAAGGCGGCTCGTGAACGAACCACCATCTGAGAAGGAGAGGTTTGTCCAATGTCACCCTCAGATATTGGGCTTGCTTGTCCCAAGGGATCGGCTTGCCGAACATCTTGATCGGTCGGGGGTCGTCAGGTCTGAATCTAAGTTGCGGTTTCCAGAAGAGAACCGCTTGACTCTTGTCGGGGTAGACTTCGATTCTCCACTTTCTATACCATGCGCCGAGCTTGTCGACTGCGGTTTGGAGAGTACGAGATATCGGGTCTGGGAGGAGCCCAGTTTAATAAATGGCCGTATCGTCTGCGAACAGAGCTAACTGCGCATTTTTACTCTTGGAGATATCACTGGCGAATAGGGTGAATATGAGGGGAGCTATCACAGAGCCCTGAGGGACACCTGCGCAGATAGGGTGGGGGGACGCGCAAATTACCTGGCACCCATATTTATGCCTACGGCGCGCACGACGCGCCGCGCTCGCAAACACACAGGTGACACCGTGCGGAAACCATTAGACAACAGTGCGCTGTGGTGTGATTGGTTATTCTTATTTGTTATAATTTTGTAAATGTTTTATTAAATTTAATGTACATTTATTTTTATTGGTTAGGGTCTCTTTTTCTCAACGGAATCATGATGGTGTTAACACGTCATAGTACGGCCCCAGGTAAGTATTTAAATACATACACACCCAGTGTTGTGGTGGTTGATTGATAAAACCTTCGATAGAACTGTATGTCCGTAGGCGAGCTTTAGTTGTGCACAATCACGTGGAAAAGTAGGATTGAGGGGAAAGGTACTCACTGGTCTTCGTCGTCGACGATGTTCCGTGGCGCCACTCCACTACACAATCCAGGGACGTCCCTTTTAATTGACACTTAACACTAACACAGAGTTGTTAGATAAATAGTCTTTGTAGGTAGGTTTGATTAATGGTTGGTTATTGCAAGCGGTCAAACGACCGCGCGTTTTCTTCGTTAGTTCGTGACCGAGTGTGTCGAAGAGAGTGAATTATTGGAATTGGTTTTATTTGAATCCGGAAGGAAGTGAATGAATGGGAACGGGAGAATGGATTAGAATGAGGAAATGTGACTGTGCATTAGTCAATTGAATGTTTGTTTATTTGTTTTTTGATACTTTAACATTCTTCCCCCCTGCTGGCGAAATTATGGAGACAGAACTCTACAATGAAAGCTGCGTCCATATTAACCAAAAACTGGTGTTAAATTGTGTTATGATGTGAATGTAATAAATATAATACAAAATTATGAATATATGATATCTTTTTGATTTTTAAAGTAATGAAAATTTAATCTTGCCCATCAGGGACAGGACATAATTTTACTAAAGGTCTGTCAATAGTACCTTGAGCAGTTTTGACCGTAGCCGAACGAGGTATCCCATCACGGCCAGGATATAATTTTATGATCTTACCAAACCGCCATCGTAACGGATGATAACATTCGTCTTTGATAATGACTACCTGATTGATATGAACGTCACGTGAGGACTTATTCCATTTCAAGCGTTGCGTTAAACTGGTTAAATATTCAGAATGCCATCGTGACCAAAAGTCTTGATGCATTCGTTGCAAAAGTTGCCAACGTGTTAGCCTGTTAGTTGGTATGTCTGTATAATCTGGTGTTGGTAATGTTGTTAATGGTGCTAATGTTAAAAAATGGCCTGGTGTGAGTACTGTGCTGTCATTGGGATCCGTACTAACTGAGCATAATGGTCTAGAGTTTAGTAAGGATTCCACCTGGACAAGAAGTGTATTTAACTCTTCGTATGTTAGGATTTGTGTACCTATCACACGATAGAGGTGCGTCTTTACAGACTTAACCCCAGCTTCCCAGAGTCCTCCGAAGTGGGGGGCCCCAGGAGGGTTGAAATGAAATGCTATATGCTCGGTCTCACATGCAGACTTCATGATATTGGCCAACTCTGATTGAGCACCTTTAAAATTTGTTCCACAATCTGAATGGATAATGTTACATCTACCACGGCGAGCAATGAATCTACGTAATGCCGCTAAGAATGCTGCAGACGACATGTCAGATGCTAACTCTAAGTGGAGCGCTTTTGTGGCAAAGCACACAAAAAGACACAAGTACGCCTTCGTAACACGAGAACCACGATTTCTGACGGGGGTTACATTGAAGGGTCCTGCGTAATCGCAACCAACTGATTGAAATGCTTTTAATTGAGTGATACGTGATTTTGGTAAGTCTGCCATTTTAGGCTCGAGTGTTGTTGGCTTGACACGCAAACATCGATAACAATTTGATAAAACTTGTTGAATTGCCCGTCTTGGGGACAAAATCCAAAAATTTTGGAGAATTAAAAAGTGAAGTGTTTGTAATCCTGGATGCATGTTTTCGTTATGAACAGATTCAATGATACGGTGAGTCAAAAGATGTTTGCGAGGAAGCAAAGATGGATGTTTTGTTTCAAATTTTAAATCAGAACGAGAGAGCCTTCCCCCCACCCGCAAAACACCAGAGTTGTCTATAAATGGGTTAAGTTTCCTAAAGGGTTTAGGTAAAACTTTTCCTGCTAATAATTGTTTGATTTCATCTTTGAATTCAATATGTTGTACGTGTTTAACAAGCGCCATAAGGGCATTGTTTAGCTCAGCTTCTGTTAAATGATTAGTTGCTTTGTTTTTGCGTAAAGCGTTAATGAATCTGAAGCAATATGCTAAAATACGTTGAATTTTTCGTAATGATGAAAATTTGTTAATGAGATTATCTAAAGGGTTGGTATCCATTAAGCTGTTTGATAGCACTGTGATACGTTGTTCACAGGCTACATCATTATCTGTGATGCAGTATGATTCTGTATTCATAGGCTCGTTAGGCCATTGATTATGATTTGATGATAACCACTCCGGTCCAGTCCACCAGAGGGCGTGGCTGATGAGCTCATCTGGTAGTAAACCACGACTTGCGCAATCAGCTGGATTCTGCTTGCCTGGCACATGTTTCCAGGTAGCATTTGCTAATTTGCTTTGAATGTTTGCTATACGATTGCCAACATATGCTTTAAAATTGGTTGAATTTGATTTGATCCATGCTAGTACTATCATGGAATCAGACCATGCGAAGGCGCCGTCAATGTTGATAATGTTAGAATATATGTTTATGATATAACTCATGAGATCTGCTAATAATGATGCACCGCAGAGCTCGAGTCTCGGTAGCGTTCTACGCTTGGTGGGAGCAACACGTGATCTTGCGCTCACCAGACAGACTTGATATTGATCTTGAGAAATACTGGAACGAAGTTAGACTACTGCCGCATAACCAGCTTCACTAGCATCGCAGAAGCCATGAATTTGATAAGATGCTGCTTGATCATGTGTTATACGTCTTGGAATACGTAATTGAGAAAGATTTGATAATTGATGCGTATACTTCGTCCAAATTTGATGAATGTCATCGGGTACTGGTTCATCCCAAGACGACCCTAGTAACCACAGACGTTGAATAAGGAATTTTGCTAAAAATGTTAATGGTGTAAGTAGGCCGATAGGATCATAGATACGGGCAAGCTCAGAAAGCATTGTCCGCTTTGTACAGCCGCGTGGAATTTGATTAACTTGATAATTAAAAACATATTGACGAGCATTCCAGGCAAGGCCAAGAACCTTGATAAAGTTGGTGTCACTGTCGAACGTCAAATCTGGTACCATCTTGTGTTCTTCAGGTATGTTTTGCAGTACAGACGCATGATTGCTGGACCACTTCCTAAGCTCAAAACCACCGGCAGCCATGATTTTAACTAACTCTTGTTGTAAATGAATGGCTTGTTGGATGTTATCACAGCCGGTGACTACGTCATCTACGTAAAGATCTTTTCGCAACACCTCTGCTGCAGCAGGGTAGAACTCCTGTTCGTCTTGAGCCAGCTGATGCATGGTACGTATGGCCAGAAATGGCGCGGACGACACTCCAAATGTTACGCGATTGATTCTATATTCTTGAATTGATTCGTCAGGTGAAAATCTAAATAGAATACGCTGATAATCCCGATGATCCTGAGTGATGATGATTTGACGATACATTTGACGTACGTCGGCTGATAATACGACTGCATGGAGTCGAAATCGTAAAATGATGTTGTTGATATCTGCTTGCAACTTAGTGCCTGTTAACAATGTGTCATTAAGTGATCGGCCCTGTCCATCCTTAGCTGAGGCGTCATAGACAACTCTCAGACGTGTAGAAATGCTACTTGGTTTTAGCACTGCGTGATGTGGTATATAATATGCTGAAGAAGATTGACACTCATTAGGTGGAACAAGTTCCATCTGCCCACTTAATAGATACTCCATTATGTGAGATTTATACTCTACTCCGAAGGTCGGATTCTGAAGAAGACGTTTTTCAAGCTGATTAAATCGCCGAAGCGCAATAGTATACGAATTGTTAAATGATGGTAATGATGAATCTCTAAACGGTAGATGCACGATATAACGACCGTCAGCATCACGCTTACGTGTTGATTGATAAATGTCCTCGCAACGAATGTCGTCGGCAGAGGCTGCTTGCTTTGGTTCCGATGGCATGTTGTCGGTATCCCAAAACCTTTGGACTGCAATATCTAAATTGGCATCCAATGATACATGATTGATTGATACAGGAACAGACTCAATGGGATTGGCTGCTTGTGTCCTACCCATGAGAACATATCCAAAAATAGTGTTAATTGCTGTTGCTGTATGATTATCACTCACAATTTTGCCTGGTAACAAAATCTGAGGGAAAATCTCTCCACCAATCAACATGTCTATAGGACAAGATTTATGAAAATCAGGATCTGCTAACTTAAGATTTGATATATGTTTGAAATCATTGATATCTATGGCATGTGTAGGCATATCGCTACAAATTTTGTCCAAAATCACCGCTTCTGCTGTAAATGATGTATGGGAATTGCCCAGTGGACGAATATCCAGAAAAACCTTACTACCCGATAAAGCAGGAGCATCCCCTATTCCTGACATTGGAGTGTTACATTTGAACCGACTCAAACCAAGTCTCCGTGCACAAGAATTTGTAATTATATGACTTTGGCTCCCTGGATCTAACAGGGCACGAACCTTTTGATAAATGTCATGCCCATCTTTGATTTCAACTTGCACTGTGGCAAGCAAAACAAAGGATGGAGCAGATGCTTTTGTTATATTTGATAATGTTGTAACCGGTGTAATGCCCGGTGTAACTGTATTAGAAGTACTAGCCTGATTTGCAGCAACTTGAACTTGTGATGAATTTTGTTGATTTGAATTATTATTCTGGTGACTCTGGTCTGATTGTGTACCCTTTGTAAAATGTAATAAGCTGTTATGACGCTGATTACATGTTTTACACACATGGGTTGATGAACATTTAGAAGTAGTATGATTTGAACGCAAACAATTTAAACAAAGTTTATGTTGCCTTGCAATTTGAAAGCGTTCTTGAGGTGATTTAGCAAGAAAATTTTTACATGAAAAAAGAGGATGATTTTCTTTGCAAATGATGCAATTTGTTAATTGAGGCGTTTGAGCCAAAAGCATAGTAGATGCTTGATTTGTTGACGACTGATTTTTATGTTGAGTACGATTAGATATGTTGTTGTTATTTTTGTTGGAATTATTATTGGTTTTAGGCAAAGCCACTGATGGAGTATTTGTTAAAGATGAGCGTTCTAATGCATTGCATCTGTCCAGTAAAAATGTCTTTAAATGATCAAACCGTGGAAAGTCACAACCACTGCATGAAAGTTCAAAAGCTTCACGAGACATTTTATCTAATTTTACCAAAAGTGAATGAAATAAAACAAAATCCCAATTGGATGTGGGTAAACCTAATGAATTTAACATTGAAAGATTTTCCGAAAATGTGTCCAGAAGATTTCTCAAGCTTTGAGCAGATGGTGTGTCTATTGGTTTAAGGTTGCATATTTGTTCCCAACATAAAAATGAAAGATATCGCTTGTTATTATATCTATTAACAAGTGCTTCATAAGCGCTAATATAATTAGCTTCAGAAATTGGAAAGGCTCTGATAAGATTAACTGGTTCCCCTGAAAGAGAAGTTACAAGGTATTGGAATTTTTCTACTTTTGATAAATCTGTCCTGTCATGGACTAATGTGTTAAACAAGTCAATAAAACCAGGAAAATCCTTAAACTGACCTGCGAAAGTAGGTAGCTTTATTGCAGGCAATTTTGTAGGCTTCCTGTTTTCTGTTGAGGATGTGGAAACCTTTACCCCATCTGTTTTATGATCAGGTAAGAGTTTACGTACAGTTTCTAATATCTCAAAATACATGTCATCTGCTTGCTCTTGATATATTGTTTGTTTGAGCATTTGTTCCTCACTGATATCAAGGTTTTTATATTCACACAAAAGTTTTATGTGAGCATCATTAAATGTTTCCATAAGTGATTCTATCCGCGAACCCCATGTTTCTAAACGCGGTAAAAGACTTGCATCATTGATGCATTTGCGAGCGCAGACAACAGCATCTGTTAATCGCTTGTGCGCAATGTTGCGCTTTGATTCATGATGAGCTGCCATAACTTCACTCATGATGAATTTTGATTAATTTACCCAGTAAAGTATGTTAAAGTATCTTATTGTTACAACAGTAAGTTATAATAATGTGTTCAAATAGTTTAAAATATTGTTTGATGACGTAAATATTAATTACGTAATATGACAGCAGTGGTAGAAAATATTCACTTGAAATTTATGATAAAACTACCAAATAGTAGTAATTTTTTTAAGTATGGTAATATTTTAGAGCTGACAACACTGAAGATTGAGTGAAATGAAATATGAGTGAAAGATCGATTCTGTGGATCGATTTAGCGATGGGCGATTCCGAGATGTTTTAACAATCGAAAGAATCGGAGTCGTTAAAATAAACCATCGAGTCAACCATCGACTCGCCGTTCTACAAAACAATCGAGATATTTTTCGATTGTTTCGAGTCAATGGTATCGACCGCTAGTTTTCAATTGTTCGAATCAGCCACTCTCACTCATCGAGTCTCGCTCGCACGTCACCGGGGTCAGTCGATTGCATGCATCAAGCCGAGGTGCATGTTATGTTAGTAATTTAGAGGCGAGAGCGTGCCAGACTCGAGTCGAGCGAACCTTTGTGAAAGTTTACCTTTTTTTAAATTCGTCAAATTGCCCCGAATTCTAAAAAGATCAATAGTGTGGGAGCTTTTCGCAATCACAACGCAAGTTCAGAACTCGTCAAACTCTAAACCATCGAGGAACAACTGGCGAATGAACGTGCCATGCACCAGTCGCAATAGCAGACCGAGTCGGACTCGAGTCCAGTCGAAACAATCGAGAACCATCGAGATGTTCGAACAATCGAAACAATCGAATAAAACCTCTCGCCATCGCGCATCGCTAGGATCGATTGTTTGTTACGCTACTGGATACTAGATGTCGCCATTAGCAATCAAAAGAACTATGCAAATTCTTTGAAAATAGAATGTTTCGAAGGACCTTAAATGATGAAATACAAATAATATGTTAATTATAAATGTATTGTTATATATGTATTTATAAATTATATGTTATTTATAAATGTCACGACCAAAGAAAACAGAATGTTAATATGTTAAGGAGTATTTATTGCAACGTTACATGTTACGTATGCAAATAAAATTACGTGAAAAATACGCTAAATGAGTGATTGTTATAAGTAATGTTTAAGTGCTTTAGGTTACACTTTAAAACAATGCTTGAAATGTTCAAAATCGCGTTCCTGTTAGAACGGACCAACTAAATACCTACCTACCTACGCCGACCGGTCAAAACTGGTTCAAGATTTCAAACTTCGTTGTGAAGTTGAAGAAAACTTAAAAACCACTTGCTATGATGATATGATGCTTGTTTAATATGTTAATACGTGATAAAACACTGAATATTGTGATATATATCGTGTTTTCTGTTAAATGTAAATGGCAAATATGGACGCCGCACGTGTTATTACGACTAAAATTTGAGGTACATGTATATAAACCCGGCTCGCAGGACCAAATGTTGTGGTGGTTGATTGATAAAACCTTCGATAGAACTGTATGTCCGTAGGCGAGCTTTAGTTGTGCACAATCACGTGGAAAAGTAGGATTGAGGGGAAAGGTACTCACTGGTCTTCGTCGTCGACGATGTTCCGTGGCGCCACTCCACTACACAATCCAGGGACGTCCCTTTTAATTGACACTTAACACTAACACAGAGTTGTTAGATAAATAGTCTTTGTAGGTAGGTTTGATTAATGGTTGGTTATTGCAAGCGGTCAAACGACCGCGCGTTTTCTTCGTTAGTTCGTGACCGAGTGTGTCGAAGAGAGTGAATGATTGGAATTGGTTTTATTTGAATCCGGAAGGAAGTGAATGAATGGGAACGGGAGAATGGATTAGAATGAGGAAATGTGACTGTGCATTAGTCAATTGAATGTTTGTTTATTTGTTTTTTGATACTTTAACACCCAGACACAGGTCAAACAGACATGTTCATGCACACAAATGTTTGATTTGTCCCGGGTTCGAACCCGGGACCAGCGGCTCAGAAGGCAGGGTCGCTACCAACTGCACGAACCGGTCAGTCACTGCACCACCACTAGAGTTATAACGAGCAGTATTTGGCTCTATAATTATATTACTAGAGTTATTACGAGCAGTATTGGGCTCCACAATTATATTACTGGAGTTAGTACGAGCAGTATTTGGTTCAACAATTATATCACTGCTAATATTACGAGCAATACTTGGCTCATCAATTATGTTACTAGAGCTAGCCCGAGCAGTATTTGGCTCAACAATTAAATCACTAGAGTTAGTACGAGCAGTATCCGGCTCAATAATTATATCATAAAAGTTACACCGTCTAAAATTAGTTACTTCAATTTTATTGTTTGCCACAGGCAAGAAATTTGCATCCTCTAAAAGGGGCTTAACTCTATTAAATGTTTGGGCTGACGCGAAATTGGAAAACCATTGTTTTTGAATCCGTACCACTCCTAGTTTACGTGAATAATTATAAAGAAATCTTTTGTAAGTAATGTTATTACGTTATTATATTTTTTACGTTATATTCTAAAGTTTCGTAACAATTTAATAAAATTATGATTTTCTAATCCACAGTTATGGACGCCAGTTTAAAGATCCCAAGACGAATCTTTACGGGCAATCTTGTGGACCTACTCAACTACCATCAATGTTTAGCCATGGAGCATCAAATTGAAGACATGCACGCCGAAAAGAAATATCGCTCAATCTTGATTCCATTTGAGCAAGATTTTGTTTTATTTTCATTTTTTACTAACGGTCGCCCGCGGCTCCGCCCGCGTGGATGTCGGTTTTCGCGACAAAAAGTAGCCTATGTGTTATTCTGCAGAAATAGTATTATATTGATTCGCCATAACTTTCAAACAAAACGTCCAATTTTAATGAAATAAAGACGAAATATTATCTACATAAACATTACTTTGTGACAAAATAGTTTATTTTGATAAGGAGTAATGACATGTGTAAAATGAATGCGTTTAAATGAAGTCCTAAAAAAATTCAAGATTTTTAAATAAAAAATGGGTGTTGTGCTTAACTCGAAATAGATAGGTATAGTGTGTTACGGACTTTTTTGTAGATATTTTTAAGGTATTTAATTAATCAGTACATTTTATGGTTCTATCTTTTATAGTTTAGACGGCGTACGCCAAATAAGGAACTTTTTTGGACCTTGGGTCCGAAAAACTCAAATATCTTACGGATCCCTATTTTTCTAAAATAAAATATAGCCTTTGTTACTAGCAGATAAAGTAGCTTTCTAATGGTGAAAGAATTTTTAAAATCGGTCCAGTATTTTTTGAGTTTATCCATTACAAACAAACTAAAAAACAATTTTTTCCTCTTTATAATATTAGTGTAGAAGTGTGTGTGTAGTGTTATTTAAATACCGTACAAAGGCGGACTTAATGCCTGAGGCATTTTCTACCAGTCAACCTTAGGGTGATCCAGAGATAAAACATGGCAGGTGCAACATACGGAATAGATAGCTCGGAACTGACGATAAACTACAAGAATGAATACTAATACATAGATACATACATACATATAAACAAAATAAACCTTGTCAGGAGAACTAACGACCGGTAGAGTAGAAAACGAATCCAGCAACTCGGCGCTGGGATGTTTCGGCCAACTTCTGATGGATATGTTCACGTGCCTTCGCTTTAAAAGATAACCGACTGGTTGCCGTCCTGATTTTCAGAGGGAGTGCATTCCAAAGAAAAACCGCCTGGACAAAGAAATAAGAATGAATGAAGTCAGAGCGGTGAGAAGGACATCGTAGAAGACGATTGTTTGTGGAACAAAGATTTTTACTATGGGCTATGCATAAATATTGAATTGAATTTGGGAAATCATGTAAGAAGGAGCATTGGTTTTGTCCAGAATAAAGAGCTTAGTAGACAGAACCCTCAACTCCTTGCGCTGACGAATGGGTAACCGTTGTAAAAGCAGTCGGCGCGCGGATACGTGGTCATATTAACGAAGATTGAAAACGAATCGAATGCAGTTATTGAGAAGGCGGTCAAGTTTATTGAGGACATCTGCATTGTGGTTATAATAACACACCACATCACCATAGTCCATTATGAGAAATATTAGGACCTGTACAAGTATTGCTTTTATGTGTGAAGGGAGACGGTTTTTCAACCGATAGAGCGACCGTAACATTTCGGTGACTTTTTGACTTACAGTCGTGACCTGCTTTCGCCAGTCTAGACAAGTATCGACATGAAGACCAAGATTCTTAACATCGGAGCTTATCGGGATGACTGAGTTGTCGAAGACTACAGGTGGCACAGTTAAGCCATTCAGCTTCCTCATACTGTAGGGGCTCCCTACTATGATCGCCTAGGGTGGCGTTTAATCCCACCAAGTGGGGATTCACCGCCACCCCTAATCAACCAGATCAGTTTTTAACGACATTTAAATACCGGTTTAGCTCTTCAATAGCATCGGATATTTTACCAACACTTGCCCGGCAGTAAAGCTGCAAATCATCAGTATAAAGATGATACGCAGTCTGAAGCTCGGTGGTAATGAGGTTAATAAAGAATAAAAGAGGAGATAATATACCGCCTTGAGGGACGCCAGCTGCAAGATCACACCAATTCGACGAAGAGTCTCCAGCATAAACAGACTGCTGACGTCCCCGAAGATAAGAGAAAAACCATTCCAGTACCTCCGGAGAGACCATAAAATAGGAAAGGATGTATAAAAACACGTCGTGACTGACGGTATTAAAAGCATTGGAAAAGTCAATGAACACTAAGACTTTTTTGTCTTATATCGTCGGTCACTTTAAGCGAGAGCTGAAACGGAGTACCGTTTCAGGCCAGGTTCAGGTTCAGGTTTCAGGCCCGGCCACTGTAGTGCCCGGACCTGAAACCTATAATATATAATATAGAAGCTTTAGATAATAGAATTTGGCAAGTTGATATTTGTTTTTAAAAAGGAACGTTATATTGTTGACCCAAAAATAGTTAGACAAGTTTACTTTCCTCTATGTCAATCGATATTAACTCACTGTATTACCACATCGGGTGGAGCTGGTAAAACAATGTTACTAACCATCGAGAGAGCTCAGAAGGCGATTCTCGAAGTGTCTATTTTCCGCCCTTTCCTTTTTCCTACTAACCTCCTATAAAAATCTTGAGAAGTATTAACAATTTGACAGCTATTTATAACGGGATTTGTATTATAACAACACAGCACTAAATATATTAATAAAGATATAGTCTGTCCACAAAATACAACAAATCATGCTTTATATCCAAATTTTACCTGTAACTCGGTCCACTCCTCTATAATAGACTAAATTTATTCCCTGAACTACACAAATTGTAAGAGAACTCTGAATGATGCTCTCCAAAGTATGACTTACGAAGACACAGAGAATTTACTAACTGTTAAGTTAATTATTTATAAAATTTAGAAACTAAGAGTTAAGCTACGCTACATAATATAATTATTTGTCTATTGTCAACTTTTTGATTATTTATTAATTTCATAAGACTATTTTAGCTCATCTTGCCTGAAACACAGGATTACCTAGTTCAGGCACGTAATACTTAGGAAAATAATAATAAAAACAACATTTAAGCAAAACTGTACTTAATTTTATGCCTTGTAATTTTCTGAATAAAAATATTATAATCAGAATTAAATATATTATGTTTGGCTGGTGTATTTCCCGTTTCTTGACTACGACTTTTAAGGTTGTCAAAAAGTAAATTGTCCGCGATGTCTTCATCGTGAGTGATCATCAGCGCGACACGGCTGATACCGCTGATACGGAGTCGCGAGAGACGGAATTGTCACTTTTGATGTCAGTGGACATCAATGTGACGACTGAAAAACTTACCGGCTATGTTTGATTTGAACGAGTCGCGTTGGAGCTTCCGGAAGACGGTTTGGTGGAAATTTGGCGTATTTTAATAAAAAAACTTAGTTCCTAATTAATTAATTCATATTATCTTGCGTTTCAAAATAATTTCTACCAGTTAGTGATATTTTTGTTGTAATAAGTAATTCTTTTGTTATAACAGAATACAGCAGGTTCGATACCTTTTTTATTTAAAAAAAAATCTGCCTAAGTTCAGTTAGAGTAAAATTTTGGTTGCAACCACAGTTACAAACTCTTTTTTATCCAATTAATTCTAGATTTATCTTAAGGTACGAAATCCTTCAGTATTTTCATTCTATTTCATACTTGATAAACCTACCGAAGCCCGTAGGGTAGTGTGACGAAATTCTTATTTTGTATTTTCTACCTTTATATATATATTTTTTGTTTATATTCGGTCTTATAAAATTATACGTATTTAGTGGCAGAAGTAAGTGTGTTTTCCTTTCTTTTACGCTACAAAATGCTTGGCATGTATAAATGTTAGACTTTCAATTTCCTGAGACTGTGTCTTTGAGACCATTTGTTTCTTTTCTTGTGCACTTCCTTAATTCATGTTTGATGTTTTTTTGGAACATATTTGTGGTGGCCGGCCAGAAACTTTTCCTTCGGTACTAGTAAGCGGAAAAAGCTCCAATACACCACGAGATAGCATGTCGAATAAATGACGTCGCTTGTGTTCAGCAATGTAATTAATGATGGGTTTACTCTCAATGCTAATGCAGTGGCAAAACAAATGGCAAATATCCCACAATCAATGTTATTGCGTTGGCGTTGGACGCCGGGTATTGTATTTTAACCGACTTGAAAAAAGAAGGAGGTTCTCAATTCGACTACTTATATGTTTTTTTTTGTATGTTTGTTACGCGATGATTCCGCCAATTATGAATTGATTTGATTCTTTTTTTGTTTAGTAAATTAAAAAAAAACCGGCTTCAAACGGACGTGCGCGTGTAAGACGATCGTTTTCGAATTGGTGTGGGGTAGGTACTATAACAAAAAGTGAAAAATAAAAAACTTAAAAAAAAAAACTGCAAAGTGAAAAATAACTTTAATTTCGGAAGTCGGTGGAAAAAACTAAAATACAGATGCAAAGACACCGACTTCCGAAATTAAAGTTATTTTTCACATTGTAGTGTTTTTTTTTTTTTTGTAAAAAAGTTTTTGGCGTTATCCAAATATGGGAATAATGCGTTTACGTAAACTTGTTGCGAAGGACTTAGGTCTAAAGACATTTATTTCTCATAAGAACTTTACATAGTTCACTTAAAATGAGATACAAAGTACTTATAATTATCTAATGATAAATTATAATATCGTATTTGCCTCTGGGGCGTTGGTGACGTTACAGGGTACATATATGCTTCTTAAGTTTAGCCTTAAATATATTTATACTATCACATCTCTTTAAATCCTCCGGTAAATCATTAAACAGTTGCGTCCCCTCAACCAATATTGTTTTTTTCCCGTAATTCGTCCGTGCACGTGCAGTCATTAGTTGAAATTTGTTTTTGCTTCTTGTGTTGTATGTTATTACTTTTTATGTAGTTGTATGTTTGATTGTACGGAATTCGTGGTGATTTTTTTTATGAGGATGCAGGTGTAATATTTGTAAAGTTGTGCGAGATTTAGTAGTTTAGTTTTGTGGTATAATTTTTTTGTTGGATATAGATAGTGATAGTGAAATAATACTTTGATAATTTTGTTTTGTATTCGTTGTAGTGAGTTTAGATTAGATTTTGCGGCTGACCCCCACACTTCGATTAGGTATTCAAGGTTTGATTTTACTAATGAGTTACCTATATATAATTAGACGAACTTTTTTCGGAATACATTTTGTAACTTTTCGTAACGCTCCTAATAGTGATATTAATTTTATTTTGACGTGATCGATGTGTAGTTTCCAAGAAAGTTTGTCATCTACCCACAGACCGAGGTATTTTTCGTGATTAGACCGTTTGACTATTTCTCCGTTAATCGTAAGAGGTGAAAAGTCCGGTAAAGGTTTATTTTTGGCGGAGAAAATTATAAATTATGTTTTTGACGTGTTAATAGTTAGTAAGTTATATTTTAACCATTCGTTGAGTAGGTCAAGGTCCTTTTGGGCATCAGATATAATGTTTTGTAACGATTTATCGAAGTAAAAAAGGCAAGTGTCATCCGCGTATAACGTTAGGTGTCCCGTCAGGCCGTCAGCCCTATTTTATTAATGTTATTTATGTAAATTAGGAATAGTAATGAGCTTATAATTGAGCCTTGTGGACAGCCGTATGTTATGTTTTGCATCGACTTAAATTATCAAATAAACTATCATAAGCCCGTAATATTACATTTGTGTAGTAAATGCAGAACCATTCACTACAGACCACAGAAATATTACTTTATTATATCTCTGCTACAGACCCAATCTCTTCACCATATATAATCTGCAAATGAGGTGCGTCTTGAGGCACAGGCTCTATCAGCTCCGGATACAGCAATAGAGATACCTCTCTCGGCCGGAACGGTGTGTATGGTTATTCAAAATATAGGAGTACATTTTGATATTTGAATAGCGAATTACAGTGTTATCAATCAATGACAAGCAATCACGAATAAAAATATAATACAACTTTTTTACTACAAAGGCAACACGCACTACGTGTCTTTAACGCCTAACCTAAAAAAAACGAACAGAAGTCAACTTTGCAGTTAGAGACAGAATAATTACAAATAAAGCACCCTGAGATCGTAAGTAGATACAATTTAATATAAACACAAAACGTAAATATATACAATATTTAGGTAAGTACGTATAAATAGATGCAATCCCTCCGCTGATAACAGCCCAGCTTTTAAAAGTGTGAGAAGATCAGTAGGTAAGTAGTTGAGTATCTAAACTGCCTCAAACCGATTTTAAATTTCATTAAAAGTTTAATCTTGTATGGAAAAATTTACTGAAATTGAAAAAACAAGCACTCAGCTCAAATCAACTAATCAAATCGAAAATTTCTAAACCTTTAAAGCGCAAATCGGAAATCTATAGGTAGCATTTCAGGGCACGTACGAACAGCATCTCAACGGCTCGATCTGCATTGCGATTCTGTAACCATCTCACGGTGAAAACTTAGGTGAAGTGAGCGTGGAGTGAGCTGTCAGTGTAGTCCCACTGATGCTAGGGATTGACCAAGCATTACATTTACAATCATAATCGAGATTTTAATTATATTTTTTAATGTTATTTCTATTGATCATTATATATAATTTTAAAGCTAGTATTTAAGTGTCTAAATATTATTATTTAGAGTTTTGTTTTTATAAAACAGCAACACAGAAAGTCAATTTTGTTTCTTT
This sequence comes from Brachylomia viminalis, assembly GCA_937001585.2. Classification (NCBI taxonomy): domain Eukaryota; kingdom Metazoa; phylum Arthropoda; class Insecta; order Lepidoptera; family Noctuidae; genus Brachylomia; species Brachylomia viminalis. The sequence continues at coordinate 19,774,347 of OW443302.2, read as the reverse complement.
TTAAATGAAAATCAAAGATGACGGTAAGCCAACTTTGATTTTCATTTTGACCTCACTTTCGGCTTTAGCAACCTCGAAAACCATGAATACGACCAATAGCCATATGAAACAATAGGTCACAAAAAAAAGAACTTATTTGAGTTTCTTACTGAATTTCTGTTTTGCTGTTTTATTTAAAAAACCCTTAAACAGTAATGTTTAGCCACTTACGAGTAAATACTAGCTTTGAAATAATACAAAATGATCAACAGAACTAACATTAAAAAAATATATAATTAAAATCTCGATTATGATTGTAAATGTAAAGCTTGGTCAATCCCTAGCATCACTGGGATGACACTGACAGCTCACTCCACGCTCACTTCACCTAAGTGTTCACTTCACGGTGAGATTTTTACAGAATCGACCGGCTGCTATCATTTTGTTACTTCGACACCCCCCGCGCGCAGGCCCCGTACGACCCGGTACTGCCAAGCGCCGCATGATGTACCGCTACAGCTATAATTTGACGAATCTATAAGTTACGACATCAAAATTAATCTAGTTTATTTTTAAACCGTTCCCGGTCATGTCAGATTGCCGTCCCACCGGAGTATTTACCAAAACAAAAGTGGCATAGATGCATAATAATATATCAATATGTTAAAAGTTACAAACCAACAAAGATACGATACGTCATCGACGAACTTGCTTTGAAACATGGGCACCGAGTTATACGGTTACCGCCTAAGCAGGCCACGTTCACACGGCGCTATTTTTCAAGTATGTATATTATGTGAAATTAATGTAGGATTGATAGTAGCGAACACAGTTCGATAGAGAGTGAGTGCAGTAATATGAAAAATCAGATTAAAAAATTGTAGAATAATGTGTTCTTATTAAAACTTCAAAAAATTACATACGATGTGCTAGTCATTTTTTTTTTTTTTTTTTCAAATAGGCACATAAATGGCACTTTTGAACGTCAACATTTACATTAAAATAGAATTGATTCTAGTCGCCCTTTCCAAAAGGTAGTTTCGTATGGAGAAGAATGGGCAAAAAACTCCACCGTTACTCTTTTAAAATGTGTTACAATATTTTGTATATAGATTATTTATATAAATACATGTGAAGACCTATGCACCTATAACAAAATTACCCTACCACAATAGGTAAAATGAATTAAAAAAATGTAGCAATGGCAAATAAGTTAATTTTGTGATAGATACATGGTGTTCACATATTTACAAACATTCTAAAAGTATACGATTTTCCAAATTATTTAAACAAGTAATATGTCAGTGTGTGAGTTAGGCCAGTAAACAAAGCAAAAGTAGAAAAATTTATTTAAATTTCGAAGAACTCTTTGGGAATCTGTAGATGTGTAATGAATTCATATGTCATTTGTTTTTACAAATTAGAGGCAATTTGAAAAGTGTCTGTCGTGCGTCGAAATGGATTTGACTAGAAAAAAAAATTGTTCAATGATTTATTACGACTTTCGTTGCGGTCTTACTCAACAACAATGTTACGATAGACTTCGTTTAGCATTTCATGACGAAGCCCCATCCCGTGCCCGTTTAGAGCTGGTTTAATGAGTTTAAGCGTGGTCGAAGCAAACTCACTGATTATTCGCGAGAAGGACGTCCTTCTACGGCGACTACTGAAGATAACGTGAGTGCTGTGCGGCTATCGATAGAAGCTGATAGAAGGGTGACATATCAACAGATTCGGGCAGCTTTAGGTATTGGCATGAGTCAAGTACAAAAAGTCTTACATGAACATTTAGGCGTCAGAAAGCTTTGTACTAGAGGGATACCTCATAATTTGACGGAAGATTAAAAACGCCGTCGTTTGGATTGGTGCCGCTCAATGCTTGAAAAGTATGACGGAGGTGACTCGAAAGCTGTATATGACATTGTCACAGGTCGTGAAAGCTGGATATATTGTTACAAACCGGAAACCAAAACACAATCTGCGCAATGGATGTTTCCATTCGAAGATTTGCCGACAAAACATAAGAAGAAAAAAAAAATGACTAGCACATCGTATGTAATTTTTTGTTTTATTAAGAAGTTTTAATAAGAACACATTATTCTACAATTTTTTAATCTGATTTTTCATATTACTGCACTCACTCTCTATCGAACTGTGTTCGCTACTATCAATCCTACATTAATTTCACATAATATACATACTTGAAAAATAGCGCCGTGTGAACGTGGCCTGCTTAGGCGGTAACCGTATAACTCGGTGCCCATGTTTCAAAGCAAGTTCGTCGATGACGTATCGTATCTTTGTTGGTTTGTAACTTTTAACATATTGATATATGCATCTATGCCACTTTTGTTTTGGTAAATACTCCGGTGGGACGGCAATCTGACATGACCGGGGACGGTTAAAAAATAAACTAGATTAATTTTGATGTCGTAACGTATAGATTCGTTAAATTATAGCTGTAGCAGTACATCATGCGGCGCTTGGCAGTACCGGGTCGTACATGGCCTGCGCGCGGGGGGTGTCGAAGTAACAAAATGATTACAGTGACAAGCTTGTGTATTTACACCAACAGTTTTGTGGAAACTTTAAAATCGACTAGGGATACTACCGATGTATCTGCCTGTTAGTTTTAGACACTTATTAGCAAGGCTATTAGCTTTTTATATAAACTCAGACATATGCAGTATGTCGAAGTCTAGTGTTATTAACACCACAATAGTTTGTAATAATACTAATATAATAAGGTGGTGAGCCTGAATAAATGTAGCTCAAATGATATAAGTATTTATACGAATTGTACGAAGGAGATTCCATGTCCCACACTCACTATGAGCTGCTTGCCTGGTGATGACATTGAAGTCTTGGGCTTAACTCCGGATAATCATTTCAACATGACAACAAAAGGTACCAGGAAGAATAACCTTATACCTAACAACAACAAGGCATCTTCTTGCTCTAAAATAAGTAATTGTCGAAAAGGAAATCAGCAGAATGCCTTGAAATTATTTCAAACAAAATATTCAAGGTATTTTTTCTAAATTATTAGAAATTGAAATGTTTTTAGAAGAAACAAAGTTTGTTTGTTTTACTGAACATTGGTGAAAGATTAACAAATTAATGCTAATTAATCATGAGAACTATAGTGTGGGCAGTTGTTTTAACCGTAAATCTATGCTGCGTGGAGGTTCTCTAATCTTGAAAAAATTTTTTTTTTAATCTTAAGCAACGTAGGTAATGTTTAGTTTGTTTATCCGTTAAAGATTGCATCGAACTGTCCTGTGTTGAGCTAGATAAGCATGGTGTAGTGTGCGTATACAGACCCCCTAATTATCAGAACTTTTATATATTTGAGTTAGTAACAAAGCCGCAATTATTTGTGATGATTTTAATGTTAATATTTTGGAAAATAATAAGTAGCAGTAGATTACCTACTAAACCTTTTTAAATCGTTCAATTTATCTAATGTTTTTACAGAACCGACCGTAAATCCAAGTTTTGCTACTTATATCGATAATATTTTCTGCGATCATGAGTATTTAGAGAAAGTCATCGTAAATTATCTGCCGTCTGATCACAGTGGACAAACGGTAACTTTTAAGTTTAAAACACCTTTGCCAAAAGTGCTAATACAATTTAGACCAATAACGACTGGCAAATTAAATAGATTCAAATTAATAGTACCCTAAATAATAAGTTAAATGTTTTGGGCCATAATATGGACGATGCAAATAAATGGTAGGTACGAGGATTTCTTTTCAGTAGTGCACACGGAATTCAATAAAACTTTTGAAAACAAAACAAAAATATTTGGCCTAATTTTATATTTAGTGACCGAGCAACTAGAGGTAGGTACCTACTTATTAGGATATGTAGGGAAGACTGTTCGAGCTGTATGACAAATTGTCAAGCGATCGTGGCTAAAATAACAGCCGCAAGGGTATATCTTCAAGGTTAAGCAACGCTTGCCGAAGTCGGTCCGTGTAATAATAAATAATAAATAAATATCGTCTGACATTGCACACAGCACCATCTAGTTCCAAGTTAAGCACTTAACACTTAAGGCTTGTGTTATGGATACCAGATGGTTGATAAACTACTTAAATACATTTTTTTTTTTTTGTAAATACATACATATTATAAATATACATCCATGACTCGGGTACAAATGTCCATATTCATCATACAAACATTTGCCCCTACCGGGATTCGAACCCAGGACCATTTGGTTTCGCTGACTACACTTAGCCACTGTAGCCACTACACCAAACGTGTCGTCAGGGTGACCATCCATTACAAGCCGAGGTCGCTCCATGCCTCAGGAATTAAGCCGCTGGTTCCGGCTGTCGTTCGTAGATCTTTGACAGTCGTTACGGATAGTCAGAAGCCCGATAGTCTGACAACCAGTCTTACCAAACGGTATCGTGTAACCCAGTAACTGGGTTGTGGAGGTCAGAGAGGCAGCCGTTTCATGTAAAACACCGGTATTCAGCTGCATCCGGTTAGACTGGAAGCCGATCCCAACACAGTTGGGAAAAGGCTAGGCAAATTGTTGTTAGTAATCGTCACGCGCACGTAATGTGATTGGTTGAATTAATTATCAACAGCCAATCGCAGCAGTTTACGCGCGCTTGACAATTATAATAAGCGCGCGTAAACTGCTGCGATTGGCTTGGGATTGTGACGTTACATTTATTTTGCGACAATTATCGTTCGTGAAACTGGCCGTTACGCGCTTTAGCTAAGTACAAAAAATCTGTCAACGGTCATCAAAATTAGTTTAGCTAGCCACCTTGCACAACAACGACACCATACTCGTAGTTCTCGCGTGCAAACAGGACAATAGCACGGTAATATTATATAGATAATATTACCGTGCAGCAATAGTCTCAACCGGTTTTAGCCCTCGGGTGCAACTCACCGCATAAATTAACAGATCTGCCTTTGGTGTACTGTTTCATTCTCATTTATTTAAATATCTCTCAAAACGCCTAATTTATTGAAGTAAGTTCCGCTAGATTTCTCTTCTCTAAGTACCAAGCTAATTTTGTTGCCTCAAAACATTTACATTCAAATTATAACTAGATAAGTACATAATGTATATTTTCATTTCTAGTATCCGAAATTCTGAACCGAACAATAAACAGGGCAGGGACATCAACACGCAATCTGTTACCATGGATTTAGTACATTATTATGAACCTCCAAGCCCCTGCCTTAAAATTTTTCGTCGGTTATAAAAAATAAAATCTGCTGTAGGTAGGTACCATACATTTTGACCGCGTACGTATTACACTTTTCTGTGAAACAGGTGTTTTTTTTTTATATCCAACGTTTAAGACTACGCTAGGGGGGTCTAGAATCATGTTCTGAATTCATGGTTACAGTTTGCGTGTCGATGACCCTGGCAACCTGTATGTACTATCGAGGAAGTTCATATCTAAGCAGTTTTAGAACAAAATCCCGTGAACACGATGACCGCATCTGTTTTACGTTAGTTACTGTTAGCGCCCGAGCGCTACAGGGAAAAATAGTCCTAAAGGTGCATAGATATGAACTTCCTCGATAGTACCTACCCATCGGAAAAGAGGAGAACTGATATAACGTTTTGCGAAAACGCCATCTGGTCAGTACAAGTGAAACTTTTATTAATTCACACACGCTGTAATAAAGTTAGGTGACACGGGGGATGCGTCAGGGTAGTTTTCTTAGGATTCTTCCAATTTGTAGATCAATAGCAGGTTGTACGTTAATCAAAATATGAATCGCAACCGTAACAATAGACTACTATTATAATACTATGACTCACCATGTTTGTAGTTTAGTGCAGAAGCTTGCAACTAGTTGGTGTTGTGGATGCATTTTGACAGAAATTGATGACGATGCTCTTGTCACAAATGCCTCTAAACTAGGCTAAAAATCACCAAAATTTAGCTTTTTTTTTCCTGTCAAAAGATCATTTCCCATTTTGAAATTGACTAAAGTTACACAACTTATCTATATTTTAGTTTGACAGCACTAAGATGCCACTGACTTATTAATATAGGGTACACGGTCTCCTATATAATGTTGGGAAAAGTGAGCTCCTGGTATTTAAAGCTAGGGGTCGTAGGCTTGGAGATGTGGCACCCGTGCTACTTAACGCTGTCGCTCTTCGAAGAGTGACTGAGTTTAAATACCTCGGCCATGTGGTCAACGAGGATTTAAAAGATGACGGGGACATTGAAAGGGAGAGGATGGCGGTCCGCTGTAACATGTTGGCACGTAGATTTGCAAAGTGTAGTTTAGAGGTAAAGATAACTTTGTTTAAAGCATTCTGCCAAACTCTCTACACCTGCAATCTGTGGGTCAACTACACGCAGCGGGCCATCAACGCTCTCCGAGTCCAATATAACAACGCGTTCAGGGTGCTGGTGGGGCTCCCACGCTGCTGTAGTGCGTCTGCGATGTTTGCACACGCGCATACAGACGGCTTTCACACTGTGCTGCGGCGTCGCATCGCTTCGCTGATGTTCCGTACACGTGGGAGCCCCAACAACATCCTTAATGTGCTCAGTCACAAGCTGGACAGCCCCCTTCTGGGGCACTGGGTTCAAGCACAAGTGCGTGTGCCCGGGGCCCCGGCGCAGGGCAAATACTTAAATTAATTTAAATGTAATTTTGGAAATTCTAATTTAATTTTAATTTTATTTATTTAAACTTTTAAATGAATTTTGTAATATAATGTAATCTTTAATGTAATTTAAAATTTTATAATGTCATTTAATATTTTTTTTTTTTAATGTAACGTAATTATTATAATGTTAATTTTTAAATGTAAAGTTTCATTTTTAAAAGTATTTAATTAAAAGTAAAAGATTTTTTATGCAATTTAATAATGTAAAGTTTTAATTTTTGAATGTATTTATTTTAATGTAATAAGTAGTAATCTCCTATTTTTTTTATTTAAATGTACCTAACATAGTTTTTAAGTCGTTACTAACAAATATTATGGACCAAAATGTCTGAAATAAAAAGATTTTATTTTATTTTTTAATATATTAAAAATGGCAATTTTGCTATTCTGAATTTGACGTTTTTCACCTAAAATTTTGATTGTCTAACTAAATCTGTCAATTTTTTTTATCTCGAATTTTTTTTTTATCGCCAAAATAATGAAAATTTCGACCCACTTTATAGAACACATAAACCCCTAAAACTCAACATGTAAGTACCTACCTAATAATGTTTTCATATTTTCCAGACAAAAAGTGAGAAAATCCTTAGGAAACACGTCGAGGCTGCACACACTGCGCGCCTCAATTCCGGCTCTAAACAAAAAATCACGGAGTAGGGTAAACAAGTACGCACGTCTCCTACACATCAGTAGTTTTAGAGGTTTACGTGTTTTATAAAGGGGGTCGAAATTTTCATTATTTTTGCGTAAGACACACCGTTTTCGAGATATAAGCAAAAGAAAAGAAAAAAGACACAGTACTGTTTTTGCATCTGAAGTCGAGGTGTTGGTGTGAATGGTGTGTGTTTAGTTCATGACAACTAATTTTATTCCACACCTTTTTAATCGCGATTAAAAAGATTTAGTTAAGACAATCATTATTTTAGGTGAAAAACGTAAAATTCAGAATAGCAAAATTGCCATTTTCACTAAATTATAATCTCAGTGGCATCTTAGTGCTGTCAAACTAATATATATAAATGATAAATGATTTTATTTCTGTAAGTAGGTTTTTACAAAAACTTTTACACGTCAATCATATTTTTTTTTTAAACTAGATGAGGTCGGCGTTTCCTATCTGACTACTCTGAGAAGAAAGGCCGAAACAAACTCAGAGGTCACAGTCTCTTTTAAAGTCCAGACAGAATCTTGGTCAGATCATGTGAAGGCTATGTAGATCGGTGTCTGAAATGGTCTTTTGAGGAAAGAACCACACAGATTGAGTGGACCTGTCCAGTCAGTGCACGCAATTGTCAGCAATCGTGCAGCTCAACTCAGAACTTAAGGAGCTCAACGATTCGACGAACAATACCAAAGAAAGGACATTTGGGTAGGCCACATAAACTACTCAAACTGCCAGAACATGATTAAAACTGGAACAATGACCCACATAGTCCTCCCATTCACAACAATTAAAATAATATAATACTTTATACAGTAAATATTCATGTCATTGTATATGTAAAAAGTTATAGATACTTATAGCAAAGATTAAAAGTACAATAGTTAGCAAAAAAACAATAAAATAAATCAACATTCCCTGTGTAAATTTATTGGAACAGCTCACTCCCAAGCCTTTTTGTCCTCAATAAAGTATTTGACAGTATAATAGGCTTTCTAGCATAGTTTCCTTTTTATAAAAGATTCGAATTTATTAAGGCTTAGTTCTTGAATGTGGCTAGGAAGTTTATTATAAAAATATATACATTGACATCTAAACGAGCCACCTATTTTCTTGAGCCTGGTTGTAGGAACAACAAATTTGTGTTTGTTCCTAGTATTTATACTATGGATATCACTGTATTTTTTAAACAGATTAATATTTTTATGTGCATACAAAAGATTTTCATAAATATACTGAGAAGGCACAGTCATTATATTAATCTCTTTAAATTTTTCTCTGAGGGAGTGTCTGGGACTTAATTTATAAATTGAACGAATTGCCCTTTTTTGTAAAACAAAAATCGTCTGAATATCGGCGGCATTTCCCCACAGCAGAATACCGTACGACATTACACTTTGAAAATAACTAAAGTATACTAAACGGGCTGTCTCTAAATCTGTTAAACCACGAATTTTTCTAACAGCGTATGCTGGAGAGCTAAGCTTTTTTGATATTTTATCTATATGGGGGCCCCATTGCAGCTTGGCGTCTAAAGTTATGCCTAAGAATACTGTGGTATTTTCGGGTTTCAACTCTTCCCCCTTTATGAGAACACTTGTTTCTACCTGTCTAACATGTGGTAACGTAAACTTAATACATTTAGTTTTTTCTCGTTAAGAAGAAAGTTATTAACGTTAAACCAGTTAACTACTTTTGCGAGGGCGCTATTTACACTGTCAGTAACCAGCTGCTGACGTTTGAGTTTAAATAAAAGTGAAGTGTCGTCTGCAAACAACACTATATCATGTTTATCTTTTATGAGGTAAGGCAAGTCATTTATATAAATAAGAAATAAAAATGGACCAAGAATTGAGCCTTTAGGGACCCCCATTCTTACTACCGATCCGGGTGATCTTTTTCCGTTAACATCAACTCTCTGAATCCTATTACTTAAGTAAGAAGTAAGAAGATCCAGAGAGGTGCCACGGATTCCGTAGTGGTGCAGTTTCCTGATTAATGTTTCATGAAGAACACAATCGAATGCCTTGGACAAATCGCAAAAGATACCCAACGCATCGCATTTGTCCTCCCATGCATTATACACATGCCCTAAAAGTTCAACTCCGGCATCGGTAGTTGAACGACCCCTTGTAAAACCGAACTGTTTGTTATGCAGTAATTTATGTACAGACGCCAGCACATCAAGCTACTACAATCTGTCAAATTTCTTTAATAGATTTTCAACTTTATCGCTAAAGCATTAAGGTTCAAGGTTGATTGGGAAAATTTGACAGTTTCGGGTAGCTTGACCTGCTGGCGTCTGTACGTTAAAAAATATTTGCATTTGATTTAAAATAAGCTTTTCAAAAAGCACTGATATAGGTCTATAATTAGTAGGGTCTGATGTACTACCCGATTTAAACAACGGTATTATTTTACTGTTTTTCATAAGATCAGGAAATTCACCACGGTCAATACAATTATTAAAAATAACAGTTAAAGTTGGTGCTACAATGTTTATAATCGACTTAACAACGTCCACAGAATTACCCCATAGATCTGCGGTCTTTTTAACATTTAACGTGTGAAAGGTTTTAATTATATCTTTACACGTGACATATTGGAAATATAATTCAGAATCACAAACTGGAACGTTTTCTTTAAGTAAAGACTCTGAAGCAGTGGGTGAAGACTTAAGAGATTTAGTAGTCGATACGGGAATCTCTGCAAAGAAATTTTCAAAGGCCGCGGCGACTTGAGAATCTGATTTAATTATATTGTCATCAATAGCTAGGCTGTAGTCACTACATCGGTTGCATGACCGTCCCGTTTCGCTATTAATGATACTCCATGTCATTTTAATTACATTACCACTATTTTTAATTTTTGAACTCAAATAACGTGACTTGGCTATACTACAAACTTTTTTAAATAATTTAGAATAATTCTTGACATATAAATTAAATTCAGCAGTGTTTATACATGCCCGTTCATCATACAATTCATAAAGTCTTTTCCTACTTGTATGTATACCAATGGTGGCCCAGTCACTGAAGGAAGCGTTACTATTAACTGAGAACGTCTTTGGAATGAATGTGGTATTGAATTGTGTGCAATATATTTTTTTTAAATCATTATAATGTTGATTAGGGTCATCATTAGTCAACAGAAGTGGTAATTTATTTAAAAGTTTAGATTTAAATGTTTCCAAGCGATTAGTAGTTTTACGGTTAGCAGTGATATCTTTTTTAGTAACTCTTTTGTTAAATTTGAAATAGTAATCAATTGTCCGCAATGATCTGAGTCTATCAAGTTAATAATTTCTTTGTGTGTTGGTATAACATCTGTATAAATGTTATCTAGGCATGTGGCACTAGTGGAAGTTATTCTAGTGGGCTCCAAGAATTGGTTAGCAAGATTGTATGACTGAAATAGACTTATAATTTAAGTACTTAACCCAGAATTTTCTAACAAATTAACATTAAAATCACCACAAGTGATGACAGATTTTTTTGAATTACAGATTTTGTGCAACACTTCATCCATAACCTTTTCAAAACAACCATACAATCCTGAAGGTGGTCTGTACACACTTAATATAATGAGCTGCTCCAATTCTACACAGGCTATTTCAATTGCCCGCTCAACAGAGAGGCTCACAATATCCTTGCGGTCTTTAAAATTAAGCTGTTTATTTACTAGAATTAAAGAGCCACCATGTACAGCATTTACTCTGCTGAACGAACTACCAACCTGGTGATTACTAAAATTGAACATGAACTGGTGGCTTTTAAGCCAATGTTCTGTCATACAAAGAATATCTATATTGCTACAATTCAGGAATAACTCTACTTCTAAATCTTTGTTCAAAAACCCTTGAATGTTTTGATGCACCAGGTTGATACTATTTACTTTTTGTACACTTTCATATTATGATTTATTATTTGCCATAGTTATATTTTTGCAAGAGACTGACTCTTTTGTCTTAATTTCTAATTTAAATGATGACCATTGTCATTAATTTTGACCAAATTATTGGCAGAATAATTAAAAAGGTCATTGCATGGCTCAAAAGAAGCAAGTTGTTTAGCCAAATTTTTGGCTGAAATAGCAAAATAATATGATAGCGACACAGCTATCTGTCTTTTGTGATAGTTAGAAAGATAGTACACATAGCAATATTGTATCTTCATATCTTTTGTCAAATACAAATTATTACCAACATAATAATTGTTAGTGTCCAATCCAATTCCAATTTTATAGTAATGGCTCCATCGTTTTATCGATGATTCTGCCAATGTCAAGGTTGGAGGAAACAAAGTGTATCGCTGAGGATGACCGGTTATATTGCCTTTAGAAAGATTTAATTAAAACTCTGTTTGAGTAGTCTGTAACAACAACACAATGTATTAGTACTCTTACAAAAATTAACACATCTAAGAAACACACATAAAACAACAAACGTGTAAACGTGGGTAGGCTTAACATACATACATAAAATTGTAGCTTCGTTATTTAATATTTATTTTAAATAATTAATTCTTCTTTTTCACTATATTTATGTGCTAATTAACTAATAAACCCACCTTCACTCGGAACTTTCCTTTCACTTTCACTCTTCTACATCCACAACATTTGAAATATTCCACACAACCATGGACAGCAAGCTTGTGCACAGTATGGAGGAACTGGAGAAGCTGTTTAGCTCCCGCATGTGTGAGTACGAAGATAAGCTGCAGAGAGCTACAGCTGGAACTGACCCTGCACACTCGGATCTTGCTGCTCTTTCCCTGGACTTCACCGAGTTTAAATCCTTTGTCTTGCAAACTTTATCTCACTTCAAAACTCAGATAGAACTCCTGTCTTTGAGTTTGGACAGACAGGAGACTGCGACGCGAAGAAAGATCTTGCTGTTTCATGGTATTCCTGAGAAACCTAATGAAAAGCTGTGTGACGGGATTCAACTTATTTTGTCAAAACAGCTAATGATTGATGACATTAAATTGGATCATTTGGACGTATGCCACAGACTGGGAGCCCCCCAGGGCAAAACAAGACCTGTGTTGGTGCGATTCAAAGACATGGAACATCGTCGGTTAGTTTGGGACAATAAAACTATACTCAAAGGGTAGCGGCATCACCATTTCAGAGTTTCTTACTAAGACACGGCACCAGGTATTTATTGCTGCCCGCAAGCACTTTAACATCAATAGCTGCTGGTCTGCAGAGGGAAGGGTTATTGTCTTAACGCCTGACAAGGCTCGCCGGAAGATAGCATCCATGGGTGAGCTTGAATCTTTAATCGCGTTATTCCCCGCTCCGGCCGGAGCTGCCGCTCCCACTGATCCCGTGCCTGCCGCTTCTACCTCGCCAGCAGTGGCATCTGCATCGACTGTAACCGCAACCCCTAAAAGAAAGGTTGTGAGGAAGGCTCGTCGCTGAGTTAGATGTCCTCTTGCTTGTTTTACATTGACCGTTTGTAATACGTTCGTGTAATGTCGGTACTTACACTTTAAAATTAGATTTTCAAAAAAAAAATCAAATCAAATCATCTTTATTGTAGACTATAGGTATACATCATACATACAGGTCTTAAATAATTAAAATAAGTTCAGCTATGTCCCGCCGTTGAGGCATACAATAATAAAATACAAATCAGAAGTTAAAACACAATTAGTCATATTAGTCTCGATACATTATTAAAATATTCCAAATTCAAAAAAAATCCAATTCCATTCCAATTTCCTTTTGTTAGTCTACCCTTAGCATTTACTTAATTTTTTTTCTCACTACGTTTAGTTTGCCGGTAGATGTTTTTATTTTTCTGTTGTGGTGTAGTGACGTGACGTCTGTCAAGTGTCAGTGTCATTTTTATTTTTTATTAACGTTACGTTCCGTTATACTTTGCGTTATACTATACTTTGCGGATAGGCAGCAGCAAGTTCAAATAAATGGTGTCAATTCGCTTAGTTTAAAAGTAGAAATGGGAGTTCCACAAGGCTCGATATTGGGTCCTTTCCTCTTTTTAGTGTATATTAATGATCTACTCCATTTATTAAAAAATCAACCACAAATGGTGTTATTTGCTGACGATACTTCTTTAATTTTTAAGGTAGAAAGAAGTGCTACAAATTTTGACGACGTTAATAACGCCCTAATGCAGGTCCATAATTGGTTCACTGCTAATAATTTAGTATTAAATGGGAAAAAAACTAAGTGTATACGATTTTCTTTACCTAATGTCAAAAGTAGTGATTGTGAGATAGTATTGAATCAAGAGAAACTAGAATTCGTCGATAAAACTGTTTTCCTGGGGATCACGCTCGACTCGAGGCTTCAATGGGGTTCTCATTTAACATCTCTGGCGGGACGGCTAAGTTCAGCAGCATATGCTGTCAGAAAAATCCGTCAATTTACCGATGTAGATACCGCGAGGTTAGTCTATTTTAGTTACTTTCATAGTATCATGTCTTACGGTATTTTACTTTGGGGACGGGCTGCAGACGTCGATTCTATTTTTATTCTGCAGAAAAGAGTCATCAGAGCCATATATAATCTCCGCAGGCCCGATTCTCTAAGGGAACTGTTTAAGGTTATTAAGATCTTGACGGTACCTTGTCAATATATCTATGAAAACATCATGTACGTAAGAAAAAATGTACATCTTTTTACTAAAAGAGGTGATAGACATAATTATAGTACCAGAAATAGGGACCTATTAGTTCAACCAGGTTTCAGACTGGCTAAAGTGGACTCATCTTTCATGGGGTACTGTTTAAAATGTTACAATAAAATACCTCCCCACATACTTCAACTGAATGAGACGAAATTCAAAGTTTGTATAAAACGCACACTATGCAGCCAGGCATATTATAAGTTGGGGGATTATATCGCTGATAAAAATGCCTGGCTCAATGCTGGTCCTGCTCCACAACCACAACTAATTGATTAACATTTGAAAATACTGTTGGAGCTGCTGAAGATTGTAAGACTACCTTTGCTTTGTATAAACTCAATCTCCTTTGTATTATATAATTGCATAGGACAAGTGTGAGTACTATGTACTATCGAGCTACCATTTACCGGGTAATGTCTTTCATTGACTTGAATGTGTCCTGGCGGCTGATAGATGTCATGCTCACTCAAATGTCTCGCTGACGGTGGCGCGTGTGTTGGATCATTTAGCTCCCTTCAAAATGGTTGAGCTGAATGGTCCAGGTTGAGCTGAATGGTGGAGCTGATCCATGCGTCATGTTCGTGAACGGGCGCTGTCAGTTGGGACTGGTCATCTCTTAGCCACCACGGCTTATTTTTAATTATTTTATTATGGATTGTTTTGTTTGAATTTATATTTGCTGTACACTGGACACTCAATGTGTACGTCTTATTTACATCGTTTTCACATATAATTATACCTATATACAAGATTAATGATGTAACTAATATTTATGTAACAATATAATTTAAAAGAGTGTCCATGGAGTTTCTTGCCCGTTCTTCTCCATAGGTACCTACTACGCTTTGGAATGGGCAACTAGCTTCATATTTCTGACTGACCGACCACTTGACAATTCAAAAGTGCCTGTAAATGGTTTAATTGAAATAAATGGTTTGAGTTTGAGTTTGAGTTTGAGTTAGTCCACTTTGTTTTTGTATCCGAATGTTGTGGCTTACACTATCGTTAAACTTTTAGTCATTTTTATTTTTATTTACGTAAAATTTTTACTAGTATTATAAATGCTGTGTTAAAATCTCTATCAACAACAGCGAATAGGTGTTTTTATTGGTTAAGCGTTTTATGTTAATATTATTGTATTGTCTGTTAGTTTTGAAATTGTTTGTATTGTTTTTTTTGGTATTATTTTTTATTCATATATATATTATTATTTTTATTTTTGCAAACTATGACTGATGTCGACCTTGATGGTAATTTTTTCTCTTGTTCCTCCTCTTCTAGCAGTTTTCTTAGTGCGGCGAGTGGTTCTTCCTCGCCTCTTACTCTCGGCGATCAGATTTCCTCTTTGATCTCCCACCTCCCCAACAACCTCAACATCGCCCACATTAATGCCCAGAGTGTTCCTGGCCATTATTCTGATCTTCTGGCTTCCTTTAACTGTGCTCATATAGATGCTTTGCTTATCTCTGAGTCCTTCCTCAAACCCACACTCTTATCTGTTCATTATGCCCTTCCTGGCTTTGTCCTTATCCGTAATGATAGAACTGGGAAGGGTGGTGGTGGTGTTGCCATTTACTTGCGTACTGATATTCCTTACAAGATTATTAGCTCATCACCATCTTCCTACTCGGGATCAGCGGAGCATCTATTTCTAGAAATTTCATTGCTACTCGGAGTCCTCTACAGTCCTACCCTCAGTATTGATTACTTTGACTCTTTTGATTCGCTTTTAAATGATTTCTGTCCCTCTTATGACCACGTACTATTAATGGGCGATTTTAATACTTGCCTTCTTAAAAACGACAGTCGTACTCATAAACTTCAATCTCTCTTATCTGCTTATAACCTTAGTATTCTGCCTCTTTCTGCTACTCATAATTTCCCTAATTGCAACCCTTCTCTGTTGGACCTGATGATTGTCTCTAACTCTAATAATGTAGCTGTCCACGGACAGCTCAGCGCTTGTTTTTCTTACCACGACCTCATCTTTATGTCCTACAGGATTCGCCCTCCTAAGCGTAAGCCGCAATATATTTTCCTTCGGAACTACAAGGGCATTGACCTGGAGGCATTGCTGCGTGATGCTGATATCATTGACTGGACGGACGTCTTGGAGAGCTCATGTATCAACGATATGATTCACAATTTTTGCAGCTCTGTTCTCAGCTTTTATGACCGGCATGCCCCTATCCGTCGAGTCAAAGTCAAATATATTCCGGCTCCTTGGCTTACTCCTGCCATTAAGAATGCGATGGCAAGTAGGGACAGAGCCAAAAGGAGGTTAAAACGCTGTTCTTCCGAGCGCAACTTGAATGCGTATAAAGTGCTGCGTAATCGCTGCAGGCGTATGTGTAGAGATGCAAAGAGACGGTACTTCCATAATTCTCTCGACAACCGCAACTCCTCTGAAGTCTGGAAGTTTCTTAAAACTGTCGGCATTGGCAATTCTCCAGTCGTTTCCAGTAATGACACTGACGTGTGTGCTCTTAACAAACATTTCTCACATCCCCCTGTTACTTTGGATCCGCACGTCAAATCAACTACGTTAAATAAGCTTTCTTGTTTGCCAGTGCCGCAGTGTTCTTCTTTTGAGTTAAGGCCTGTGTCAAAAGTCCATTTGTGCTATCTCCTCTACTGCAGTTGGTAACGATAATCTTTGCTCAAGAATGATTTCTCCTATCCTCTCCACACTACTTCCCGTCTTGACCCACATTTTTAATTTCTCCTTGTTTTCTTGTACTGTCCCTGAGGCCTGGAAACAAGCTCATATCATCCCCTTACCCAAAATTCCTAAGCCGGTCTCACCCACCGATTTCCGCCCCATTTCTATTCTCCCATATCTCTATAAAGTTCTTGAACATATCGTTCATCAACAACTTTCTGCCTTTCTATCTACAAATGACCTACTGAGTCCTCTTCAATCTGGTTTTCGACCTGGTCATAGCACAATAACGGCTCTTTTGAAAGTTACTGATGACATCCGCTGGGCTATGGATCAGAAATCTCTTACTTTACTTGTACTTCTCGACTTTAGCAGTGCCTTTAACTCTGTTGATTTTGACATCCTTCTAGGGATCCTTAAATCTTTAGGGGGTGAGCGGGGCGGCTTCTACGTAAACCTAGGTTGAGCTCGAGTGTACGCTCTCCGTAGGTACGTATTTGTGTGCCGTTTGCTGCGAATAATTTGTAGGTACTGTCTGCCGGCTTCGAATATTTCTTGTTTCTTGCTGCTAAAACTGATATGTCGGCTCCGGTGTCAACGAGAAACTTCTCACGGTTGTTGATATCGATGATGCAGAGGCGGTAACTAAGTTGGCTTACATCGACTTCCGCCACAGTCGATGTATGTTCTAGTTTTCCTTCTTGATTTTAGAACAAGGTGATTCACATTTGCGTGCTTCGTCACCAAATCGGTAGTGATAGTAGCACAACCAATCAGCGTCGCCCGGTTTACTCGATCCGCGGGAGTTTCGGCGCGCAGTGCTGCGGTGGCGCGACCACGATGTGTAGCGGGAACGGGAGCGAGAGGGGCGGGCGTGCGCCGCGCGTTGTTGCTGGCCTGTGCGTAGCTCGGCGATTTCAACTGATAACTTCTCGATTTGCTTTGCTAGCATTTGTACTTGCAAATTCGTGATGGCTGAAGATGACTGATGACTTCCGCAGCTTGGCGAGGTTGTCGTGGAAACTGCGGCCACTGATGCTCAAAGTGTTCCATCATTTTGTCGGCCATCGCAGCCAGGACTTCGAGCGTGGATTCTGTGTTCACAGAGATCACGGCGCGAACTTGCGTGGGTAGCTGATTGAGCCACATCACCTTGAGCGCTTCGTCTGACAAAAGTTTGCCGCTCAAATCACGCATCTTGCGGAGTAGTTGGCTAGGCTTCTGGTCGCCGAGTTCGAGCCCGGCGAGTAATTTTTGCAGCTGGCGATGGTCCGACTCTTGGTATGTCGATATCAGCCTGTTCTTCAGTGTACTGTATTTTCCCGTGGCTGGTGGATTCAGGATTATGTCACCAATCTGCTCCAAATCACTGTAGCCCAGCAGTGGAATGACGAGGTTAAACTTCTGATCTTCTCCGATCTTGCTTCCGGCGATAGCGGTTTCGAATTGCGCGAACCATAGTCGTGGATTTTGGCGGTAAAATGGTGGCACACGCGCAAGCAGCGATATGGCAGCGACGTCGCTCTTCACCGTTGCGGCACCGTGGGCATCGCAGAAATCCTCGATCTGGTCGTCCTTTGACATTTTGCTTGATCTTGACTGTTTTTCTTATATTTAAGTATCAGAAGGTTGCGTCTTGACTCCTCTCAGGATTGCGGCTTGAGTTTTCGGGGTCACCAATTTAGGGGGTGAGCGGGTATCTTGATTCAAAGACGTGTCCGGATGATCTGTGTTTCTTTAACTAATTTGTCAAACAACGCAGGGTAGGTAGGTATCGGTTATGTTATGCAGGTGGTACGGTACTGGAGGTAAAGGTATGAGTTGGTTCTGGTACTGGAGGTAAATGACTGGCTCTGTGTCACTACAAATCTTTAAATTTCTCCTCTTCCACCATTACTTAGTTTGACTCCTATCTTATGGGCCGCTCGCAGCGGGTTCGTCTCGGCGAGGCATCTTCTGATTGGTGCTCTCTTTCCGCAGGTGTGCCTCAGGGCGGCGTTCTCTCTCCTCTTCTCTTTTCTATTTTCGTTAACTCTATCACCAGTGTCATATCTTCCTGCTTCCATCTCTATGCCGACGATCTGCAGCTCTACAATCATTTTTTAAGGGAAGATGCAGAAGCCGCCGTGTCTGCCATGAACAGCGACCTGGATTTGATTAGCGAGTGGTCGCGGTCTTTTGGACTGCAAATCAACCCTAAGAAATCCCAAGCCTTGATTATCGGCGGCAGGTATATGCGGAATAGGCTCGATGTTGCGTCGCTGTCTCCACTCTGTCTGAATGGTGTTCAGATTGAATACGCACATACGGTCAAAAATCTGGGGGTGACCATGGATTCCTATTTATCATGGACTGCCCATGTTGCTCAAGTCAGTCGCAAAGTGCATTACACGTTCCATTCGTTGAAATGTCTCCAGAGCGTCTTGCCCTTGAACACCAAAATCTCTCTTGCTCAAACTCTCATTCAGCCCATCAAAGATTATGCCGATGCCTGTTATTTGGATGCCACCGAGGAGCTTTTAAATAAACTTGAGTGTTTGCAGAATATATGTATTCGTTTTGTTTTCAACCTTAAAAAGTATGATCACGTTTCCTACTTTCGCAAGATACTCAAGTGGCTCCCCATTCGACTTCGCAGGAACTCTCGGATATTGTGTCTGCTATTCAACCTCCTTCACAACCCTAAAACGCCATCCTATCTGCGGGAGCGTTTTTCCTACGCCCGACCTTCAGATGCGCCGTGCAGGTCGCATCTTAGAAACCTCCTTAAGTCCCCTCCCCACTCCACCGACTTTTACTCCTACTCCTTCACTGTGCACGCGGTGCGGTTGTGGAATTCACTTCCGCCTGACATTGGGGACTGCCAAACAGTTGCAGTTTTTAAAAGAAGAGTGAAAGAACACTATCTTTCCACTTCGTCATAGTTGCGTATATATTAATATTCTAGTGTTATTTATTTTAGAAGTATGTTTGTATGTATGTATGTATATTCTCATATTATTTGTTTTATTTTATTAAGTGAATTGTTTTTGATTTTTTGTATTTTATTTTCTCTGTTACTCTTACACACGCTGTCTACATCTCTAAATCTACTATCCTATCGCAGGTATGCTGTAAGAGATTTCATTAGAAATAAGCATCACCTTTGTACCTATTTTTCTGTTATTTTCTTCTTGTCTGTTTATATAAGTGTGTATGTACACAAATGGTTAAATAAATAAATAAAATAACAAAAACACACAAATTAATTATAATTACAAACACAATTTACCACCGATAATTTTGCTAAAGCTTGATGTTATTTAATAATATAAATTTTTGAAGTGTTTTAATTAGGGGGGAATCAACGAGTGTTAAGAGGAATGGGATGTTAATAGGTCGGGGGATATTAGGGGGGAGTATATCATAAAGTGGGACTAAAATATTACGACAAGAGAAATATATGTGTTCAAGAGTACCCTCTTCTACCCCCCACACTCACAAAGGGAATGGTTCCGAATGCGTAGTTTAGCCAAAAACACTGGAGAGCAAACATGTCCTAATCTGAGACGAATAATAATAGATGTGGTTAATTTATTCAATTTCTTTTTTCTGACAAACCAGGGTTTAGTGGGGATATTGGGTTGTATATTGCTATATTATACTCGCGCCTCCTCCTCGAGATTAGTAATTTACACATGTAGTTACGCTAGTTGTCACCACTCATGCACTTAGTTGAGAAAAAAAATATATATTTTATTGAATTTTTCTTTATCTATGGCAATTCCATTTGACATACCCACAATTTTTTATTTAATTTTTAGTTTTTATACATGTGGGTACTTCGTCCAGTTCCGCTCTCAGACGATGTCGCCAATCATTCGCATTTTAGTGCTCAACCACTCAACATCTATTTCGCGTCTTCGCACAGTTTATTATAAAAATGCCGAAACGTAAGAATTCTAGGTCTCGTGAAGAAGACATTAACCATTACAAAAATAAAATTAGAAAATTAGAACGCAAAATTCGTAATAGACAAATTAGTGCTTCGGAAAGTGTATCAGACTTTGAGGAAGCTGTTATTCTACACGATGAGGATATTGGTATTTACCCACTTTCTGTACTACTCATTTTAAAGTGATAACGATTTTCTTACCGCCTTGTTTACGTGTCTACGTATTTAAGTTACTTTAATGCAACCTGAACAGTCACTGGGACTGTTTCAACGCATTTAAAATACGGTTGGCGTTCCTTCCGCTGGGGATTGTAACCTAACCTAATTATCATGATTATGACTAATCTACAAACAATAGTTATGTACCTACTAAGCTGAAACTTTAATGCTGTGTATAAAGATAAAAGATTATGATCGTAAAAATTAGTCATGGACTTATTTAAGTCCACTTTTTAATGTTTTCAATTAAGTTATTTAACTTACGTTATAAAAATTATCATATCTATGATAATTTTCAGACACCCCCGCACTGCGACCAGATGATTGGTTGTTAGAATGGCCACCTGAAGATGAAACAGTTCAGGATTCGCAAAAAACCTGTGAACCTCAGCCAGGCCCTAGTACTTCCACGGATGTACACCCCGAAGAGCCTCTTGCTCATGATGTTAATATTCCTGATCTGGATACTGAGATTCTAGATATTTTAGGCGATGATCCCACAAACACTGACAAATACGGCCCTGAAATACGCAACGAAGTTGCAAATCGTTTATTACACATTGCTAAAGACGGTCTGAATAAGGAAAATCGTAAAGATTTGATCTCAAAATACCTATTACCTAAGAATTGTGTCCAACTCGATGCCCCTAAAATAAATCTGGAAATTAAGGCGGCAATTGCTGATACCGCAGTTAAACGCGATAAAGGCATAGAAAATAAACAGAAACAAATGGCTAGTGCAATTGCTTGTTTGGCCGACATAATAAATTCCCAATTAAATTCAAAAACGATAACCAATGACGTCCTGCAAAAATTAATGGATACAAGCAGAATTTTATGCGATTTACAACATGCAAGTTCCATTACACGTAGAAATTTCATTTTATTTGCCCTCAAAAGTGATATGAAGGAACACCTTAAAGATACCAAGATAGATACGCATCTGTTCGGTGAAAATTTAGCAGAGACGTTAAAATCAGCAAAAGCAGTGAACAAATCCGGAATCGAACTGAAAGCTGAATCTAGCAGTAAGACTGCGAATACCTACTATAAAGGACAAGCATCGAGAGCTTTAAACCGCAGGGCTCCGCCCCAGGCGCGCAGGCTGCCCGCGGGGTCGAGGAGCCGCGAACCTGCCGCGCCGCGCGCGCTTTATCCCCCGCCGCAGACGCAGTACATGCCACCGCACGCGCACTCATCGAAAACGTCATCGCGGGGACATCAGGCGACGTATCCTCGTCGCCGCTTTTAGAGACAGTTAAGTACGCAGGCCGTTTATCTAAATTCTATCAACAATGGGCTGCAATTACAAACGATCAGACTATACTATCTTGGATAAGAGGTTATAAAATACCCTTTACAACACCCGTTGTACAACATACACTCCCAGCTAGACCAACTTACTCGGCTAATGAAAGACCGCATTATTTAGAAGCGATTAATAACCTACTCAAAATAGGCGCAATATCAGAATGTTCTCCATGTGAAAATCAATTTGTCTCAAGTATTTTCTTGGTACCCTAACCAAATGGCAAGATGCGCTTTATTTTGAACTTAAAAAACCTTAACAAATTCGTTAAAACGGATCATTTTAAGTTAGAGGATTTAAGAACGGCATTAAAAATTGTAACGTATAATTGTCAAATGGCGTCAATTGACCTCAGAGACGCATACTTTTTAATTAATATGCATAAAGAATCTCGAAAATATGTAAGATTCTATTTTGAGGGTAAACTATTCGAATTTAATGTTTTGCCATTTGGGTTATGTACAGCCCCATAAGTTTTCACAAAAATATGTAAACCTATAGCTAAATTATTACGCTCCGTAGGCCTTCTGTCCACTGTTTATTTAGACGATTGGTTATTGTTTGAATATTCCCGTCGGGAATGCCTTACCAACATAGACCTAACTAAAAGATTACTAACTTCACTTGGTTTTATTATTAATGTAGAAAAAAGCGCACTTTTTCCTTACACCAAATGCAGATTCTTAGGTATGATTATAGATTCACACGAGTTTCAGATTAGTTTACCAACAGAAAAAAGGTTACGAATAAAAGCGCAACTTGTTATGTTTTCTAAATTAAAGCGTTGTAAAATTAGGACTTTTGCTCAGTTGTTAGGATTATTAGTTTCTTCTTGTCCAGCTATTGAATACGGATGGCTGCACACTAAAGAAATGGAAAGATGTAAATATCTCAACTTGAAAGGTCATGATGATTATAACAAATCTATGATTTTACCTGAATCACTACAACCAGACTTTGACTGGTGGTTAAATAAAATAGAACATTCTGTCCATCGAATAAAAGTTGATGTTTACCAAGTTGAGATATTTTCTGACGCCTCAAAGATGGGGTGGGGGGCCGCCTGTTAAGGAAGGTCCGCGAGCGGGCAGTGGTCGAATACCGAACGGGAACGACATATAAATTATTTAGAACTGCTTGCCGCATTTATCGCCTTAAAGGTTTTTGCTAAAAACCTTTTTAATTGCCAAATATTACTACGCGTTGACAATTCAACAGCAGTAGCTTATATAAATAAAATGGGGGGTATACAATACCCTCATCTCACAAAAATAACTCGTGATATTTGGAACTGGTGCGAAAGCAAAAAGCTTTTCGTCTTTGTCTCGTACATAAAATCTAGTGATAATATTATTGCAGATTACGAATCACGAAGAACTCACCCGGACATAGAATGGGAGCTGTCCGACTGGGCCTTTGACAGTCTCACCCGCGCATTCGGTCATCCAAAAATTGATTTGTTTGCTAGTCGCATAAATAACAAACGCGCTACATACATATCTTGGCACCGAGACCCAGACGCATTTATGATAGACTCGTTTACAGTTTCATGGACAAATTATGATTTCTATGCATTCCCGCCATTTTCAGTCATACTTAAAACTCTTAGAAAAATAATAACAGACAAGGCACGGGGTATCGTGGTCGTACCTTTTTGGCCAACACAGCCATGGTACCCCGTGTTTAGATCACTCCTTATTTCGGAAACTGTTACATTTCCACCTAAAAGCAATGCCTTACTGTCTCATTCCAGCTCCCGTCGGATACACGAGTCGATTACCCTGGTGGCAGGCATATTATCCGGGACGCGTTTTCAAGGAGAAACATACCAGAATCATCACTTGATATAATGTTAGCATCATTAGCACCTAACTCCATAAAACAATACGATGTTTACTTGAAGAAATGGTGGGACTTCTGTAAAATTAATTCCTTAAATGTTTATGACGCCTCTGTACCCACAGTAATATTTTTTTTAACCCAACTCTTTAATGACGGTTGCCAGTATGGTACACTCAATTCATGCAGATCAGCTCTTTCCCTGGTGCTGAGTCCAGCACTAATTAGTGATGATAGAATAAAAAGATTCCTCAAGGGGGTTTTTAGACTAAAGCCGCCTAAACCTAAATATGAAGTTACCTAGGATACCAACCTAGTATTAGATAAATTGAGTTCATGGTATCCTAATGAGGAATTGACCTTAGATAAACTTACAAATAAAACTATTACTTTACTGGCTCTGTCAACCGCACACAGAGTCCAAACTCTTTCGAAGATAAAAGTTAGCAATGTTCAAACCTTTCTCAGCGTATCACAATTAAAATCTCCGATATTATAAAGACTTCTAGACCGGGATTTCAACAACCTATTATTAATTTACCCTTCTTTATTGATAAAACATCAATATGCCCAGCCACTACATTACTGTGTTACATAGAACGCACCTCATTATTAAGAACATCTGACGATTTATTTGTTGGAATCAGGAAACCTTATAAACCAGTGGGAACACAAACGCTTAGCCGCTGGATAAAGCGAACGCTCAGTGAGTGTGGGGTCGATACCAACGTGTTCAGTGCACACAGCACGAGACATGCAGCATCATCGCGCGCGCACTCACTGGGGGTTAGCCTAGATACTATACGTAAAACGGCAGGTTGGAGTAGGAATTCCACAACGTTTGCAAAATTCTATCAGAGGGTTATTATTGATGATGATAGTACTACCTTAGCAGAATCAATATTCAACCAACATTCATAATTAACTTATTGTGATTATACATAATTGTCTACAGCTACCTATGATAGCTATTATAAGAATAATTATTCCTTAGTTAGTTAATAAAATTTCATAATTATTGTTAATCCTAGAAGCACAAAGTTGTTATTTTCTGTTTATTGATTGTAACAAAATAAACAATGATACAATTATTTTGATACTTACTTATTTATGAACATTATTATAAATTGATGATATTCCCAAAATACTCTCAAAGTCTACATGTGTAAATTACTAATCTCGAGGAGGAGGCGCGAGTATAATTAATGATTAAACGAACTTACGTGTACGTGAAGTTCTATCATAATTATACTCGCGCCGAGTCCGAAGAGATTAGTAATCCCACCCTCCCAGTGCTGTATATACATAGACACCCAGAATTACCTAATGTCTTGGAAAAACATCAATTTAACCATAGGATATTTTACTCTAAACTAAATGATTGGCGACATCGTCTGAGAGCGGAACTGGACGAAGTACCCACATGTATAAAAACTAAAAATTAAATAAAAAATTGTGGGTATGTCAAATGGAATTGCCATAGATAAAGAAAAATTCAATAAAATATATTTTTTTTTTCTCAACTAAGTGCATGAGTGGTGACAACTAGCGTAACTACATGTGTAAATTACTAATCTCTTCGGACTCGGCGCGAGTATAATTATGATAGAACTTCACGTACACGTAAGTTCGTTTAATCATTAAATATTTGCCCTTAATTATCCTAGATCTTTGCCACAGATCATCCCAAGACTTCATGAGACGTGGTTTAGCCAGGGAGCGGACGTCCTGAGCCGGTATGTTAGAGAAAGACATACAACCTATCTGGATAGATTGCTTAGCATAGAAATCAGCTTCTTCGTTACCCGATATACCAGTATGTCCCGGAATCCATGCCAGTACAATTTCCAATCCAGATTGATTTAGTCTATAAAGAATTTCCTTAATTTTCAGAATTATTATAGAGTTGTCTTTACTGCGGAATGGTATTTTCAATAAATCCTGAAGGGAGCTGAGAGAATCTGTGAGAATCAAAGATTTATCAAAATGTTGTTGATTGGAATCAATGAATTTTGCTGCCTCTAATATCGCTAAAGATTCTCCTGTAAAAGTGGAACACTCAGGCGGGCTCTTAAAACTTAAAACAACATTAAACTTAGGTATGAACACAGCTGAACCTAGATGAACCATCTATTTTTGAGGCATCTGTGAACAATAAAATCCAATTTGCCCATTTTTTATTTATAATTCTCTTAAAAAGATTATTGGAATCGGGACTATGTTTCTGTATACCAAAATCTAGTATCACTCTGGGTTGGAAGATCACTGAGTCATAAGGAACTAGAAAAAGGGGATGATTATCTAGTGGCATAACTGGAGATGAAAGGGACTTATTATTATTAAAACTGTTCACTAATAGCGGAGGTGATTTATTCCTCCAATAAGTTGAGGATTCGACGGAACAAGAAAGGGGACGAAGAATACTAAGAAGAGGGTGGTAAAGGAAATTGAGACGCTACCGAAAAATATCTATCCGCTAGAAATTGTCTACGAAGATGAAGTGGAGGCTCTACACATTCCACTTGGAGTGCATTAATTGGAGACGTTTTCATTGCACCAGTAATAATGCGTAAGCATTTAGATTGGAGCTTATCTAGTTTACTCTAAGTAAACCAATTTATTGCAAGGTTCTAGAATAAAACATCCATAGTCAAAGTGACTACGAATGATGGCGTTATAAAGCAGTTTTTGTGAGGCCGGATGAGAACCCCATCGGACTCCAGATTCCAGATCTCAGAACATTTATGGACTTCTCACTTTTATTAAATATGTATTGTAAATGAGATATACCTGTCATTTTGGAGTCAAGAACCACCCCCAAGAATTTAACTTTATCTTGAATTAAAATTGATTCTCCAGCAACAGAGATGTTAACTGGAGGAATATTTATTTTACGGGAAAATACTACGGCTTGACACTTAGGAATAGAAAGCTCCAGTCCATGTTCTGAGAGCCAATCATTCAAGTAACCAAGAGCAGAGTTTAATTTAAGAGCACCATTGGACAAAGAAGAACAACTTACGTATAGGGCAATATCATCCGCATATTGCAGGATATCGCAGAAGGAATTAACGGTCAAGTCAAGGCTAGCTGTATATATATTATATAAGATTGGACTTAAGACAGAACCTTGCGGGAGACCCCTCCATACAACACGGGGAGGCAGAAGATCGCCTTGGGAACGTACACGAATAGAACGGCACATAAAAAGATTAAAGATAAAATTTACCAGTCTCACGGGGATACTCAGCTCAAGCATTTTCTGCCTGAGTGGCGGAAGCTGGACATTATCATAAGCTGACGAAATATCAAGGAAGACCCCAATAACGTGTTCATTGCGGGAGAATGCAAGCCTTATTTGGGAGGTAAGAATACTTAGACTGTCAATCGTACCCTTACTGCGCCTAAATCCAAATTGTGTGTTGGCGAGTAAGCCACGACTTTCTAGAATCCATTCCAGTCTGTTTTTTATAAGATGCTCTGTGACCTTTGCCAAAACCGACGACAAGGCAATAGGTCTATATGAATTTGGATGTTTCCCAGGCTTTAATATGGGGATTATAATATTGGTGTCTTCCATGACTCAGGTATATTTGAAGATAAGAAAATTGAATTAATAATACTTTCTGCTGTGGGGCAAAGCCGCTGATATTCAAAATATATTTGTTCTTCAAAAACGAGCTGTACGAGCAATTTACCAGCTAGGTGCTAGAGTTACTCTGAGAGATTTTTTTAAAGAGATTGGTATTCTCACGGTGGCCTCACAATTCATCTTCGCCAACATCTTATATATTAGGCAAAATATACACTTATACACAAAAAACAGTGATATTCATAATATTAACACTAGAAACAAGGAGAAACTACGTGCTCCCTTTCACCGGCTTCATAAGGTCCATAACTCATTTGTTGGGCTTGGTATAAACTTTTATAACAAGCTTCCCTCTTCTTTGTTAGAATTGCCTTTTAATGCGTTTAAAGCTAAAGTAAAATCCAACCTTTGTTCAAAGGCATACTATTCAATCAACGATTACTTAAACGATAAAAATAGTTGGTCGCTGTGATTAACTCAAGACAATGTTTATGTTCTTTCTCCAAAATTAGCTTACCTACTGACAAGTTATACGAGTTCATATAATTGTTTATTTTATTTGACTATATTTATTAGTCACCTTAGTTTAATTTAATTTTTATTTATTATTGACATAATCTACTCATTTCAATGTTTATTAATGAGTTGTATTGCAATATATGGTTAGCTAGCGACCTCGACAGTTCATCATAATAATATTATTCTTTTGAGCAACCGGCAGCAAGTTCGTCATGCTCCCTTAGATGTCAATGCTTGCGGTAGCGTCGGGGGTCGGGTTGCCTCCTTCCCTCAAATATGGCGAGGGGGGTAATGGCTGATCTTTGCGTTATGCTCGTGAACGGGTGCTGCTTGTGGTGACAGGTCAGCTTGCTGACTATGGTTTTGTTATTGTTATTAGAAATTAATGTTTCTTTATTTTACTTCGAAGGTCCTAGTTTATCATTTGTGGCTACTAGTTACAGCTATATACATATAAACATAATGCAGCATTGCATATGTAAGCGGGCACGCCCTTTATGCCAGGAGGCTTTTTATTATGTATTAAGTTCTGTTTGCGTTTTTGTTTTTATTATTTATTTATGCTTGAGTATAGTTTTAAATATTGGCGTGTGCTAGCTGACATATGGCAAATAATTTTAATATTTTTGTGTTTCGTAATGTTAATTTATTTATTACTATATGTATAGAATCCAGTTCTTCTAACTGAACAGACAGCAGTGCTGCTGGGGAGTTTGTTCCGCCACTTCTTCTTCCCAGCTAAAGCACTAGGAAGTGGTGAAGGGTGGGCGTTTTGGGGGGACTGTCTTATGTGATTTTGACGTTCAAAAAGTGCTGATTCTCAGCCTAATTTGAATAAATGACTTTTGATTTTGATTTTGATTTTGACTTAAAAGATATAATTTTGTGGATTGACTCGCTTTAGAGATAAAGGAATACGTGATACCGTCTATGCCTGGAGATCTTAAAGTTACATGCTCTGTGCCTGGAGAGGAATCTTTAAGGTGATCTAGAGCACAAGTAAGTTCTGTAAGTGAGAATTGTTCATTCATTCTGTCAGATGTAGGAGAGTGAATAGGAACAGAAGGAAAGCAATCTAAATGAGGTACAAAGGGGGGGGCTAATCTATTAACAAAACTATCCAGCCAGACAGAGGGGTAATTTGAAGAACTATAATGATCCTTGAATATTCTTCGGAAGTTATTAATTTTACGCCATATGACAGTGAAAGGGGTACGAGGAGATAAGGATATGTGTATTGGATCATTGAGTTCCCTTCGAAATGGTTGAGCTGAATGGTGCTGATCCATACGTCATGTTCGTGAACGGGCGCCGTCAGTAGGCACTGGTCATTTCTTAGCTGCCACGGCTTATTTTAATTCCATAATTGTTTTTATCTTTTTATTACGGACGCTTTTAACGTGCACGTCTTTCTACATCGTTCTCACATGTATAATTACAACATGAATGATGTAACCACTCTATTGTAACAATATTTTGATTTAAAAGAGTGTCCATGGAGTTTCTTGCCCGTTCTTCTCCATAGGTACCTACTACGCTTTGGAATGGGCAACTAGCTTCATCTTTCTGACTGACCGACCCCTTGACAATTCAAAAGTGCCTGTAATTGGTTTATTTGAAATAAATGCTTTGAGTTGAGTTGAGTTGAGGATTCACAAAACTTTTGCCAACCTAGAACCTTCTTTTTGGCTAAAACCTCACTGCTTTAGCCCCAGTTTTCTTAAAACTAATATAATTTGCCATTAGACTTGGGTAGTTCGCGAACGATTGAAGTAAATGAAGTACTTCGTTTCACAAAATAACCCTATCTTTCCTTCAGTAGTCATTCAAATGTGTCTCTACTTCATTTAGTTCAGTGTTTCTTTTCGCTCGCACCAACTCAGCATTCATTTCGCTCGCATGACTCGTACGTGTATAATATTTTTTTTGCATTCTAGGTAAATTAAAATTGATGTTATTCTCTTATTGAGAGAGTTTATTGTATATAAACCAGAAAAAATACTACTTAATGTACTACACTATAATTACAATAAACCTAAAGATAGATACCTAGATTAGATAGTTAGATATTTGTGTAGTTTTGCTCACTTCTGAAACTGTTAATTTTATATTAAGTATACTAATTATTTTACTCCTTTTAGGTTTATTTTGAAGTCGGTTTCATATTTCATGGCATTCATGGTTGACAGTCCTAAGCCTGTATAAAGTATGAACTATGAAGGAAAATCAACATAAATATAAAAGTGAACTAATCAACTAAGTGAAGTGCATCATTCGTCGTAACTTATCACACTACGCGAGCTCGATATCTCATCGCTCCGTCGCTGTATATCATATTCTCAAAAGACCACATTCGTAAAACATCACATTCGTAGAACACGATATTCGCAAAACATCATATACTCATAATATCATATTCTGAAAACATCATAATCTTCTAAGACCATATTCGCAAAACACAATATTCTTGTGTTACCACATTCCAAGTACAGTTCAGTACAGTAAAGTTCAGTCTCTGATGTTTTATTTTTTTTATTAAAAACGAAATTTTTAACAAAATAAAAAATGAAATTATTCTACAAAACAAAAAAAATCTTATCCAGATAAATAATTTCTTAGTAAGTATTTATTTCTTGATTGTGTACTAATTGCACATAAGCGTTTCAAACAATGCATATTGTTTTATTTACACAATCATTGACTATACTTTAATTTTTTTTATTTTTTTCAATTATTTTTCTATTTCGTTTTACATCAGTACAATGTAAATAATTTCTTTTTAATTTTATGTTTTGCAATTTAGCTTCCTTTTTTAGCAGTGATATGAACTGGTACATACTGGGTTTTGATGGAATTCTCGTGTTGATGATGCGGCGATGCCAACCCTCAACACCATTTGTGGTTCTATTCTTTTGGTCATGACAGCATAATTTGTTACTACTTATCTTTTTCATCCATTGGCTGTTGAAGTAATCTAGGAATTTGTAGACACGTGTTGATGACATTTCAATGATGGTATTAAAGGCTTCTGGCATCAATTTCGTAGGCAGTAAAGGCAAGAGTGAACAGTATTTTGCTACTTTTTGATCTTCAGATTCTTCAAGTTTTAATTTTTTGGTCATTTTGAACACGGCGTTACAAAAATGATAGTAGCAACCTTTTATTTTTATATGTGGAAAAACCTCTGTTACTGCTTTTATAACTGCTAAGTCGTAGTCGCATTTGTACATATTTATTTCTAATCGGAATTGTTGTTTTAGTATTAAAAACCACCTCTTGTATGTACTCTGTTTCTTATTGGGTAAGAGAGCAAAAATTTTGGGTATAAAGTTCACCATATCATCATTCCGTGCTACATCTACATGTAAGCAAAGACATTAAATTTTGCTATCAATTTAATCTCTTTGCATGTAAGCTATACATTTGATAATAAGGAGCTGGTACAAAAGGTACCGTCG
This sequence comes from Brachylomia viminalis, assembly GCA_937001585.2. NCBI lineage: Eukaryota > Metazoa > Arthropoda > Insecta > Lepidoptera > Noctuidae > Brachylomia > Brachylomia viminalis. The sequence goes on along the minus strand of OW443302.2, from coordinate 19,742,841 downwards.
TCGCCATATAAGGTTTTGATGGATTTAAAATATTCTCGTAACTCTGAACGTGTTAGCACTGAAAATATGATTATTCTATCGGACAAATAATATTCGTCGTATAAAAAAAAAAATTGCACCAAACTATGTGGCAGTTTTACATTTTTGGAGTTACTTGCTTTTAAACTGTCATTATCACTCATAAGAGGAAATAATTTGCCGGCCAGTATGAATCAAAGAAGTTACGTATGTATGTACATAGGTTATATTCAGCGATGACGGAACGTTTAACACATTGGGCCAGGCCACAACACTGCGTTGCGACAACGCGTCGCAAAAATGACGTCACACTACAAAACACGATCCGTAGTTTGATGTCTTAGATTTACACGGTGCGTCGTCGCACCGCAGTGCTGTGGCCTGGCCCATTTTGATACATAAAGCCGCAAAGTTTTTGAACACCAGTGTACTTTTTCACCTTTTTTGAAAATATAATGTTTAGAGAATGTTGTGTTTTGCGAATATGGTCTTAGAAGATTATGTTGTTTTCAGAATATGATATTATGAGTATATGATGTTTTGCGAATATCGTGTTCTACGAATGTGATGTTTTACGAATGTGGTCTTTTGAGAATATGATATACAGCATAGAGCAACACGGACCACCGGCGGACCGGAGGGGAGTAGCCATAGCGTGTGTTCCCGATACAGAATTGTCTGTCATTTTTTGGGGGGGGAAATCTGCGCCACGCACACTTTCTCAGACTCCCACACAAAAACAATCGGCTGTCACTACGTAACCCACACTTAACAATTATAACAATACACTAACAATTTCACACACACAGAGCTGCATTCGGTGTCATAACAGTGTAATGATGTGACACAACTACATTGACAAGTTGCGAACAGCCGTGGCTGTAACAACTGTCGATACGCATTATCGATAAATTCGAGAACTCTGTTAGGGAAATCAGTTAAAAGTGATATAAAGGTGGATATTATAATAAAGATAGGATTTTATTTATTCATCCAACAAAAATCATAGGACAGTTGACTTAATGTTTATATCATTTTGAAAACCAGCGATAGTATTATCTATCACTGGTTTTTAAAATGAATTAATTTTGTATAAATATGTCGAATACATTTTTGTGGGTTTGCCTTTTTCATTAAAAGAAAGAAAATCTTGTATCAGTATATTTTTCCATTATTAATCTGGCCAGTTCCAAATTATGATTTGTAAAATCATTGTCATGTGAATGGTAACTGATAGAGGGAAACAAGTCTTTGCCAATAAACTTTTTTAAAGCTTTTGGCACAATTTGGTGTGTGGTACAAGATCGTGTAGGTTTATTGCCGTCACTTATACGATGTCTTATTTCTTTCTCACAAATCCGGCGTAAAAGATTGACCTCTTTTGAAGCCTATAGGAACTTTCCTCTGCTTTTTTGATGCATTAAGCTTTTTTCATCAATCGGCCCGAGCAAACCTTTGATGCACGTATTGCACTTAATTTTGTTTGATGTCGAGAAAATAACAAAATTCGGCTATGTATTCCACTACTTTCTCGGCAAAAGGAGATAAAAAAGTTAGAGCTTCAATCTCATCGATCAAATCGTCAGTAAATTTAGTAAAGTTGACTTCGTCAGTAGCGTCATTCGTATTGTATTGTCATACGGTTGAAGCATTATTCTTTTCTAATGCAGATGTGCAATTCAGTATAGTATTTTTTTCCAATGGAATGCAGTTCGTTCCGCTTCCAGTTTGTGTTAGTTCTGTGTTAATAAGAATTTTTTTATAAATTGTTTCAAACTGGGAGCTTGAGGGATTATCGGAATAACCACCATGACTTCTTACAATCGAAAAAACAGCTCGATGTGATCTTGACTGATCCTGTGGAGGGGCATATATTTCAGGCCATTTTGTTGGTTTTGTATTAAATCTTGAAAGATAGACTTTGTACTCTCAATGCAGATCAAAATTCCCAAAAAACCTATGTATCGTGGAGAATCTAATAATTTAATTTTAGTAGACTCTCCATTGCGTTTTTTTACATAAGTTGATAAGCTCAATAAAATCATTAGAGCTTCGTCCATTTTTCTAAAAGCTTTCTCATAATTTTCAGAGTTTATTGCTCTCTTATAACCATTTTTACGTGACCGTCGTTTATCGACGTCGTATATCAGTGAAATAAACTTTGAAGTTGCAGTCGAGCCATTAAACTCCGGTAAATTTAATTCTTTTTCACAAAAAACAAGTGCGCCAGCAACACTTGCGCTGAAAAATTGTGCTGCAAGGCGAACATTCATTATTTTTGTTTTGTAATAAATGTGATTTGCTCTCAACTTATTTGCCATAAAAAATAGTTATTTCTCTTGGATTTTATGTAATGCCTCCACAAATGATGTAAATTATGATGAATTTTTTTTTCCATTGTCATCGTAAACACATTTGTAGTCACAAAAAGTGTTTCGAATTAATTTTAACATGTGTTTCACAATATACATAATTATAATAATTAAATCAGAAGGCATAATCTCAAAAATGATTATAAGCATGAGAGATATAGCTTTAATGAGTCCTTTGCATTTGCCATTTTTTTCGATATCTAACCGGTAACAACACTATCGCTCGGTGACAGCGAAAACACTCGGATCAGTCGCTCGACCGATCCGCATTATTGTATGAAGACGAGCGGCCTGTGTTGGTAGACGAATCCGAAACAGCACGACCGTTATTATTGTAAATTATAAGTTTAAAAAGGAGTAAATTGTAATAATTTGATTAAAAATTCCTTACATATGAAAGGTAACGCCATCTTTTTGTAAATTTGACGTGGCAGACCTCTTTTTGCAGCAAAAAACTGGACAAATCGGCATTTTTGCGGGACGTCGATTCAGCCGCGCAACTAGATTTAGTCTAGTGAATGGAGCGGCTGCAACTAGTTTTATTGTACGCATAGGACCGCGTGGACTTGTACTTTGGCAGAGGGGAACGCCTGCGTATGGCTACTCCCCTCCGGTCCGTGTTGCTCTATGATATACAGCGACGGAGCGTATCTCATTGACTCGTTCTGATTTGCTGAACTAATTGAAGTACTGAACTAAATGAGTGGACTACTTCATTGAGTCAAAAGATATACTTCAATCATTTCTTTTCACAGACACATTTTGCGCATGTCTATTTGCCATAGTTAAATCTGCTGCATATGAATTTTCCGACTCATTGCGTAGCCGCACCATGTTGGTACATTCTGAAACCTATATGTATATAAGCCATAATATGCCAGATTGCCAGGTAAGTATGAATTTTTTACGGAAATTCAGGAGGGTCGTTCAACGGCTGACAATCTTAACACCGCGATTCAGAAACGTGACGTAAATCTAAAGCGCCATCTAGTGAATAGAAACTGTACAAAAACACGATTCCTCGCCTAGCATATTATTTTGTTACACTAAGTATCTCTATCTATTATCTCAATCTCTTTGCATTCTTACGACGAGACGTTCAAAAAGACGTCTCAATTTGTGTAGGAATACCTCACCTATGTATGACCCGGCAATATGAGAAAAATAATTTTTACAGCCACCACCTTGGCCAGTGTCCTTTGGTTATGTTATACTTAATAATTTAATTATGCTCGTTCACAATTTGTGTCTGTGTCCTGTGTGTACATCAGACTGTGTGTGTGTTCATCGTCCCTCAATTATTAGGGTTGTGGGCATGGCCCCCGTGCCCGCAGCGATGGATCCGCGCTTGTTTGTGGGCCTCCCAATTACTAGAGACGATAAACCTCCAAACTTCATAATTTGATAATTATGATCTACCAATTTTCAAATTACTCATGTTGATTTGTTGACTCAACGAGCAGCGTAGGTACGCGGCGCGGCGTAATATTTCATTTTTTCAATAGGCACTGGACTCGTTCCAATGACTGGTCTTACGGAAATATTTTCCTAATGCATTCAGTAGGTATGCGTTGAAAATAAGATTGTTGAATGCAGTTTGCTGGTTTTACTTATCTCACAAGAGAATCTATTGTTTGCATTTAGAAACTATGGCTTTATCTCTACTAAGATTTGCTTTCAAAATTCCAATATAATCATGGTCTGATGGTCAAGATAGGTAGGTAGCTGTACTATATTAGACAATCATTCCTTACATACGTAGGTACCTACCTACTTATCTTTACGCTAATTTATCAATAACAATCAACAAGATATAGGTAGGTATGTAACACACGCGTCAAATGAAGTAGTGGATTTAGACCACCGATAAAAACTACGAGAATGTGAAAACTAACGATGATTAATCAACAGTTGCAGACGCAGGTCGATGAAACTGAAGATTGTACAGAGGTATAATGGGTAGTTTGGTATATACCTATTATAATTTTTCTAATACCTACCTACCTATTGTACGAGTTGTTCATTTACATATTGTAAGGTCGAGGTTCCCAATGCCTATGAATAAAGTATGAAATCATTTTCAATCTTATCCGAGTCCACTTTAGAACATAGATCACTCTCAGGGAACATTGCCCCATACTGGTCATGTGGGATGTGCCCTACATAAGCAACAACACCGAGAAAAATGATAACTTGACGTGTCGGCAATGATATACGTCATTGCGTGTCGGTAATAATCAGGAACTCGCCGATTGCATAACTTTAATGGATTTTTGAGAATTATTGCTAGATTATGGTGTAGAACCGCATGTACGACACATAAATCATGTATATACATCGTATAGTAACAATAATCTTTATTTACAGTGACCTTCATCACGTAGTGTGTTATCAATTTATAGCTAAGTAACAGAAAACATGATAACAGAATAGACAATAATTTATTATGACAGATGACGTAAATAACATACATTAATCAATAATCATAAATCAGTAAGTAAAATAAGAAAATAAGTCTCAAAAATATGACGTAATTTTTATATAATATAAATGCTTTTTTAGAAGTATGAAAATAAAAAAACAGTTTATTCAAACCCATAATAATTCCGAAATGCCTAACCAGTAAAGCAGGTTTTTTTTAGTCTGATATGACAAATTAGACAGATTCATTAAAATTGTGACCTTGAAAATTAGAAGTAGGTGACCACAATTTATTGTATAAGCCATTTTCTGTGATATTAAAATAATATTGTAGCAGCTACAGATCGTAAATATGTATAATCTAATGCTATTATATTGCTTATAGTTCCATTAATATGCTAGGTCAATCCTTGCAGACATCCAAGGCTTCCTGCTTTTCCTCAGAGAGCTCCTTGCCCGTAGCGTCAAGCATTTGGCGTGCGAAATCCGAGATGGCCAGACCCTGAACAATTGTCCACTTGCCATTGGCGGTTGTGACCGGGAATGAGAATACGACGTCACGCGGTGTACCATATGAGCCATCAGAGACAACACCCATGCTCACCCAGCGGTCTCCACTTCCCAAGAACCAATCCCTCATGTGATCTGAAGCGGCTTTCGCTGCAGAGAGAGCTGAGGACATCTTTCTTGCGGCGATTACGGCAGCACCACGCTTCTGCACTGTTGTGACGAAGGCAGACTTCAAGTAGGCATCATCATTGATAGCAGCCGGCACAGGCTTCTGTGCACCATCAATAGTCACAACAGCATTTGACGCGTCTGGGAACTGAGTGGATGAGTGGTTACCCCAAATAATAACATTCTTTACATTCTGCACAGGGACACCAATTTTAGCTGCCAATTGAGACTGAGCGCGGTTCTGGTCGAGACGAGTCATTGCCGTGAAGTTCTCTTTAGGAATGGAAGGAGCGTACTTAGAGCAAATGAGAGCATTTGTGTTGGCTGGGTTGCCAACAACAAGGACTTTCACATCCTTGCGGGCAACTTTGTCCATGGCTTGACCTTGCTCTTTGAAAATGCGAACATTGGCGGCGAGGAGATCTTTCCTTTCCATGCCCTCTTTCCTGGGCATGGCACCAACTAGGAATGCAGCAACAACATCTTTAAATGCTTCCTCAGGCTTGAAAGTTGGCAATACACCGGTCAGCAGGGGCAGAGCACAGTCGGCCAGCTCCATGACCACACCCTCAAGGACTCCCATCATGGGGGCAATATCAAGAAGGTGCAGGTACACAGGCTGGCTGGGGCCAAACACGGCACCAGATGCAATCTGATAGATCAGGGAGTAGGCGATCTGGCCTGCAGCTCCGGTGACAACAACTTTAACAGGTTCAGCCTGAAAACGAGCAAAGAATACTATGAAGCTTCAAGTTTCTCATTTATTGTAGCATGACCTAACCAACCATTCATTCAAGTCTGTTGAAGCATCAATATTTTTGAAATTGATAACATTAGTATAGATTGAATAGCTTTTAGGTTACTAAATAATAATTTTGCCTTGTGGACCGTCATAAAACATTGGAGGAAGATAGCAGAATCCTATAAATTCCTACTTTTAGATAATGGAAATTGTTTGTACACTTACACCAGCTACCCACATATTTTTTTCAAAATTAATAGAAAAAGTTATCTACATTTAGAAACTCGAGCTCTTTTCAACAAAATGATGATACTAACTCCTTCAGTATTCATGTTTGTGCCAATGTTATTATTATGTAATAGGTACAAAACAAGATCACTGCCAAAGAGCTGACCAAGCTAATAAGCCTGGTTACCATGGTTACAAGGATGATCACATTAAAAACTTTCAAAAAGTTAAGGATGAAACAAGAACTTTTAATTAAAATTAACTTAAGTTATTGGTTAACGCAAATTCAATAAATTAACATTCTATTAGCTTTGGTGATGGATAACTGTTTTTTAGCAAAACCTGTTAGTGTTATTTATAGGCTAGGCTAAGTTAACCTAAAAGCAGGCGAATTTATTATGGAATTTGTATCCAGTCATTCTTTTTATTTTCTAATTATATAAAATACCATCATAGACGTAACATCATTATTTATTGATATAGAATCCCCGCAACAACACGAAAGGTCAAACCAAAGTCAAAGGAAGTTAACAATTTTAAAACTCACCATTTTTATTGTTTTGTAGATTGTTTATTTCTTTAACTCTAGGAGATTTTTTGTGCTTTTAATATCAACTGGCTGAACCTTCTGTTCGAAAACTACTGTGCCGAACAGTGCCGAATCACGCGCCAGGGTAAGGTAATAATATCTTGCGTCGTGTGAAGCGTGAAGTCGTCTTACAAGCCCGGCGAGTCGGTGACCGGAATTGACAAATTGACACTGACAGCTGTCACAAGTTGACAGCCGGTAATCAGCCTTGTCCAGTTTATTTTGAGATTAGACTGAGGCGCTGCTTGCATCGGATAATTCAAATCCAGTACATTTTAATATAGTTCCCTATCTCACCGTCTTTCAATTTATGCTGGCCTTCTCGGTGTTGGGGGGTGTTTGAGAATGATTTCATGTCAATTCATGTGGTTCGAGTGCTGAACGAGTGCAAAAAGAAGAAACCAACGAAAAAATAGGGCAACTGAGTACAAAATTATTCTTAATTCAATCTAATAACCAACCATTAGGTACTATAACATTGGCAAAATTATCCATGGAGCCATATTTACTTAATGATAAAATGAGAATGCAACTTATTGGCCCGAAATTTGAAAATATACTGCCCCAGAAATGCGATGCGACCAATGCTAATAATCGGGAATCTTTTGCAAAGCAGAGACAGCAGATGGCGCCACCTAGACACCACAAAACACAGACTACAATACTATAAAGCCACAAAATAAACTGATAAAGGCACGCGGCAGTTGTTTTTGGTGTTTTCATTGTTTTTCGGCTTTTATACTCTGACCTGTAAAGATTCTTCCTCCTTAATGTCTTCAGCTCTAAAATGATCATGTTTTGTACAGCAATTTCCCATTGCTTACGAAGTTTATAGTTTTTGGTGAATTAATGAACGCCTTTATTCCTGTACAACACTGATACGCTGACTGGACTGGTGCTTTCTTACAGAATAGTCGCGAGTTTCGTGACGAACGGCTATCAGTACGATAAATTTATCAGTAGATTTTAAATCACGTGTTATCTACCTAACAATCACTATTCATCATCCATATTAACCAACATATTAACCATCGATATTTATTATTATTTTAAAAAAGGCCTTTAATTATCTCCCATTTATAAAGCATTGCATGTTTCATTACCTAATACGGGGTGGGCAGGGACATCGACATCAGTATATCATTCTTGACCCATTTGCATTAAAATTTACCGTCGGTTACTTTGGATCAATATTATTGATTGATCGAAGAATAAATTAATGATGAGTGAAAATTGGCAGAAGGTCGGTTATCAAAAAAAATCTGCTGCTTCATACAAAAGTGTAATAACTACCTACGCAGGCAAAATGTATGGTCGAGCAATATTTTTTTTTAAATAACCTACGAAAATATTAAACGCAGGGGGGTCCAGACTCATGTACTTACAGAATCCATGGTAACAGGTTGTGCGTCGATGTCCCTGCCACCGTGTATACTACGGTCGATACAGCGATAGTACGGTCTTTTATAATACCTATACAGTGTATTTGGAGAACGGTTATCGATACTTTAAGGACATTCCATATACCTACTCGTTTGTATCAACAAATGCACTTTTATAAATACTCCTAACTCCTTACACAACACCCCGCGCATGGCAGCCATCTTATTTTTTTAATCGGCATAATTAGGGTATGTTCAATGAAATGCTAATATCTTTGAATCTAAGTGACCTACAGACGTGCAAATGACCTTATTGCAAAGTAAATCGACATTTACCAAACACACTGTTTATACGAAAAGGAGGAATTTACGTTCGACTGATACAGAATCGAAAAACCAGTTATGTTATGATCCGTGGCTCCTGGCACAGGCAACTGAAGGAACACGGGTGGGTTTTAGTCAGTAAGAGTCTGACACGCCCACCCACTCCGCCCAGGAGCGGGAGAGGCTATACGATGATTTCCCAACATATAAAAAAAAAAAATTGTTATGATTACCATGCCACATGGGCCAAGGCCCTCTTAGCCATAGGATAATTTGGGCAGCATGTTTTGGTTAAAATACCCTTTTGTTTCTTATTATTAATAATTAAAAGACAAAAATAATTATATCACCTTCGTACGGTAGAGCACACATTTAATCTAAAAAAGTTTGACCGATTTTGGTTTCTTTTGCTGGGACTGGGACAGATTTATTGGTCATCATAGTAAAAGTGCTATTGACGAGAAGATCTTTCAGTAGGAACTTTTCTGCCTATTTATCCCGCTAGTATTTAAATACAGGTGGACCAAATAGTGACGTCATAAAAAAAATCCGTGATTCTTGACCGTAGACAGCTGTCTACGTTCTTGACCGAATATTTTTTTTAAATTTCTTGACAATTGAGTAATCGCTTTCAATAAAATATGGCGTTATTTTTACACGGCTTTTTGCATTTTTTTTTTGCAATTGTCATATTACGGAATATTCTATCAGACGTAAAATAATTATATTCCTATCATTAATTTAAGATACAATGATCAAATTGGATTGAGGAATCATCAGATTAACTTGGTTAAAAAAAAATACAAAACGCAGGGCGGCAGACTTTAAAGGGCGGTCGGCGCAAGCTAAACTACGATACCTAACTACATATATTCTAGACTGCCATTCTAAAGTATGAATGATAAAAAGAAAATCTAACCTATCCGAGCCAGGCTGCTAAAATGCTCGAAATCACTTCGCTCTCTCTTGCAAATCTCTCCTAAATTATCTGAATAATTGTGAGACTTTTATGAATAAGTTCTAAAAGGAACTTCTACATTCTGTATGAATAATCCATAGAAAACCTATCCCAAAGAGTATAGTAATATAGACCTATCCTATCCGGGGCGGAGTGCTTACATTTTCGAGCTCGATCATAATTATAAACATACGTTGACAAAGTCACTTCAATATTACCTGTATGAATGGTAAAAAGAAAATCTGACATATCCGAGGCAGTGTGCTTTTCGAGCTCGCTGGAAACTATTCGAAGTGCTAAAATTTGCGAGTTCACTTCAATCGGCTCACTACAGTGAAGATATTTCCCTTTTTTTCTTGTTAAATTACAGGACGACACATTTTAAATTATGCTACTGCCCAGAGATGCTATTATCGTCAATAGCAACTTTTACAATTTCGACCAAAAACATAGTGCAGTGTCCACCAACCCGGACGGATGCACTGTGCACAACAGCTAATGTCTTCGAATTTTTCTATTCTAACTTAGACTATTGGTGTATGATCTAAGACGGATCTAAGTGTTCTAGTGCCAGTTTCGTAAAATGTGATGTTTTCAATCGTAATTGCAACTATTCAATCAAATGGGTCAAATTTATTATTTTCCGAACGAATAAATAATGTTGCCTGCATCTTATATTCTACCAACTTTTTGCATGTTTGTCTAAGATAACGCAATTATAAAATAATCATATTGAGAAATTAAGCACATTAAAATGTAAGTAACGTGTAAATGCTTGTTTACAACAAAAAATAATTGCATACTAAATGTTGCATTTATTCTGGTTTATAATTATCTAGCAACACCGACTGGAAATGCCAAGTGACATAACTAATAACCTTAAAGTTCTTTTTATAGCTAATTCTAGCTGCCCTGATAGGGATTTGATAAAAGTTCAGTGATTTTTCCCTAAATTGATGCAGACTTACTTCAATTTTTAATGTTTTAAAGATCCGCAACAACAAAATGTCGTCGCTTTTAAGGTCTACAAAGTTTGTGCGGTACTTCACTGGTGCGGCCCGAACGCTCATCCTGAACACACCTAAGACCGCTGAAGCCAATTCTTTAATCAATTCTGTAGCTATAAGTGCCGCCAATAAGTGAGTATAATGTATATGTGTTTACAGTAAAATTTTGTAACTCGACATTATAAAATTGCTACAGTATCCTAGAAGCAATCCAATATAAAAGTCAAGTACAACTTTTAGTTTTTCGTGTCCAATGATTAACGAGCTATAGGGTTAGCCTTTTCCTTGCCTTAATCCTAAATTTATGAATGGCACAGAATGTGGTCCAACAAACTACCTGATAACAACTGCATTTTACTAACACATAGCAAAGAAGTGAAGTGAAGTTGAAGTGGCAGTTTGTTAATGTTAATTAAAAGAGTAAGTACAATTTTTTTTGGTTGATTTAAAGTTTTTGACACATTGCTTCAGTTACTGGAATACCGAGTACCGGGTAACCGAACCGGGTACCAAAGACCGGGTAAGTTAAAATTTGATATCAAGATGGGCGTGCATTTAAAGTCAGTTTTATATTTGAAATTTAACTGCACTCATTTCTGCTTCTAGAATAAAATAACAATGCCTCTAACTTCAGCTGAAGTCGCTGAAGCAAGTGTGGAATTGCTGCAACTTAAAATGTACCACATACAACTCTCAGGTATGCATTACCAGGTACAATCAGACTGGTCTGTACACTAGGAGACGAGGAAGTGGCGTAATGAGGAGCACTTCAGCACAAGATGACCAATTTATTCCTCTTGTAATTCTGAGAAATCGGTTCCTCACTGGAGTCGAGAAACAGCAGCACCCACAAGAGGCCAGAGGGGTCAACGTAAGCGAGTGGACAATTAGAGGGAGAATAGAGGAACGGGACCTGCATGGTCAAAGACTGGCTCAATGTCCAGAATGCTCCGGCACCACCATGTAGGACGACTTGGTTTGCTCATGATCAAGCAAATTGGACTCATGGCCAGTGGAATAAAATTCTGTGGACAGATTAATCTAGAGTCACCTTAAAAGATCCAGACGGCTGCAAACAGGTGTGGAAGGGGGGGGGGGAGGGGAGGAGCTGTTTCTGCCGATCACCACCAGGCAAACAGTCACTTTTCAAGGTGGATCTGTTATGATTTCTGGAGGAATAAGTTTGGATGTTCGCATAGAGTTGGCCGTTGTTCATTTTACAGCAGTGCAACACGTTGAAGAGATCATCTAAGAACATTATATTACCATTCATGGGGTTCATTGGTAATTTATTTTAATGCAAAATAATGCCCATCGGCACACCGCACATGGCGTGGATAATTACCTCTCAGAGGCTAGAACTGCCAAATTGGAGTGTCCAACAAGAAGCCCACACTTGAATCCCATAGAACAACTGTAGGACATGCTTTAAAAGTAAATCCGGTCAAGTCACAACAAACAAAATTCCTGAAGTTAACATTATCCAGAGCATGCCTGATCGCATGCAGGCGGTGAACGGAGCCAGAGGTCGAAACAAGTTACAAATTTTTAGTAAAAATGTCTTTATTTTGTAATAAAACCTTTATTTTAATGTTTGTGTTACTTAAAAGTTTTAGTAAAATTTTAATTTTTTTCCCGTTTTAGTGAAAAAAAAAAAAAAAAAAAGTGATTTACTTTTAGGTATCAGACCATCCTCTAAGTTTTATAAAACAAAAAACATGTCTTTCGGGTTTCATTTCGACAATAAACTACATAATATGCTTGGGCCTAATTCCGTGCCGCTGAGTGTAGGGTATAATTTGTGGATCAAGAATGAAAACATTTTACTCAAAAGAATAAATATTTTCACACCAGACTTCCCATTCCCCATTATAATATCATACCACTGGGAGTCCATACTCCCAGTGGTATGATATTATTATAATGTTTTCTGATGCAAACTGGGGTGTCAAGCCAGCTACCAGCTTTCTGGCTACCCTAAACATCTCGGATACAAGAGAATAATAAAATATAATAATTTCTTGAGAAATAAGCAGTACCTTTGTACTCAGTTCTATTCATATTTCATTCATAATAATAATACACTCGAGAGCAATGAATCCGGGTCACTTAAAGAATGTTAAAAATCTCGGAAACTAAAAATGATAGGTTAATGCAATAAATTGTATTTAATAGACAATGTAATACTCCTTAAATGAAAGTTTAAAAAAATACATTTTATTAACACAAAATTACATAAAGAAAAAAACTGCTGATCTCTCCATAAAACAAAAATAGGAAACATGAAATTTTTGAACTTTATTACGATTTTCTTGAATTTTAATACTTCGTATTGCCTCCTCGGGCTTCCATTACTGCGTTTACGCGGTTTGGCATGCTGTACACCAAGTTCCTTATACGATTTTGGGGAATATTCTCCCATTCCTCTGTGAGAGCAATTTTGAGCTCACGAAGCGTGATTGGGGGAGGGTTTCGTTGTTTTACGCATCTGCCTAGCTCGTCCCAAGCATGCTCGATCGGGTTGATATCCGGGCTGCGCGCTGGCCACTCCATACGAGTAATGTTCATCTCTTGAAGGTAGTCATTCACAATCCTACCTGTATGAGGTCGGGCATTGTCATGCATAAATATAGCATCCTCACCTAAATTGACCATAAATGGACCAACGTGATCATTGAGGATTTCTTCCACATATCTTACGCTAGTTAAAGAGCCGTTTTCTATGATCACCAGCTCTGTGCGACTTTCAGAAGAAATTCCGGCCCACACAAGTACAGACCCACCACCGTAGGCTACTTTTTCTTCGATGCATGCTTGCTTGAATCTTTCCCCTGGTCTTCGATACACTCTGTGTCTTCCATCGTGCTTGTAGAGCATAAATTTTGATTCGTCGGAGAACATAACTTTTGACCAATCTTCAATACTCCAATTTACGTGGCTCTGGGCATATCTTAGTCTTGAAATACGATGCCCACGCTCCAGTTTAGGGCCGTTTGCAGGTCTAAGGGGTTTTAAGTTAGATTCAGCAAGCCGACGTCTTACTGTCCATGCACTTGGGTTACTTCCTCCGAGGCGTCGAAACTGATTGGTGAGTTCAGTTCCTGTGAGAAAGCGATTTCGAAGCATGGTGTTCACCAAGTATCGGTCTTCTCGTGCTGTGGTACATCTGGTTCTGCCCGTTCCTGGTCTGCGTAGGTTAGAACCAGTTTCTTCGTAACGTCGGAGAACTCTTTGTACTGTTGACAGCGACACACCGACAGTCCTGGCTGTATCGCGCTGACTCCGGCCGGTTTCCAGCATTGTAAGTATTCTGGTGCATTCTTCAGGCGTAAGCGACATAATTTCAGCTTGAATAATGAATATAGAGCACTATCAACATGGTTTATGTACCCACATAAATGACAGATTACAAACAAAAGCAAAACCAAATGCTGTAATTTCGTAGTTCCATCTTCGAAAGTGGCCCTTTTTCAAATTTGATTTTTTTATGATATAACTTTACAATAACTAAGAAGTTTTAATACCTTCATTTAAGGAGTATTACATTGTCTATTAAATACAATTTATTGCATTAACCTAGCATTTTCAGTTTCCGAGATTTTTAGGATTCTTTAAGTGACCCGGATTCATTGCTCTCGAGTGTAATTCCAAGCTGCTCACAGAAATATTTGTCGGTGGGGATTTCTGGAATAAACCTTTATTTTTCCAAAAATCCCCACTCGGCTGAGTTTATTAAACTAGTGAAGATTTCTGGAAAAAAAATAACAATACCCACTGGTGGGGATTTGTCGGTGGGGATTTCTGGAACAAATCAACAGTGTGCTATGAAATAAATTTGATTTGATTTAAAAAAAAAAAAAAAAGTGTAATACCTATGTTGGCAAAATGTATGGACAAACAATAAAAAATAACCGATTTTATATTTCAATGCATGGAAACCGGTCGGTCGTCATGGCCCTGCTACCCTGTATAACATCATTATTTTTAGAACAACATTTACATTATTATTGACATTGGTGCATCATAACTGATTAAAGTTGATGCTATAGAAAATCATGTCGATAAATTAATAGTGGTTTAGTTCTGGTGGACAATGCCTCTTCTTAGATTAAACATTATTTTTAATTTCCAGTGTTTTAATGAGAGACTATGCAACTAAGAAAAAGGAAAACTTGGAACCGCTGTTACAAAAACTAGATGCTGAAGTGCGGCGATTTGGAAGAATCACAAAGAAGGACATTGATGAAGTTCTTGATGAAATCAAATCCAGAAATGACATCACTAGCTCACAGTCACTGCTGGTCATTAGATGTTGTGGTAAGAAAATAATACTTACATATTATAAAACAAAGTCGATTTTCATACCTGTCTGTGACCGCTTATTTCTTCTAAACTACACAATAGATTTTGAAATACTTACTTAGTTTTCACCATCATTTAGAGAATTTCGTCAGGAAAGTTTATATGTAGAAAAAATAATATTAAACTTACTTATTTATAATTATGTTAGTTTAATATTAATTTTTCATCTAAATAAAGAAATCTCGACTCTATTAAATATATTAAATTAATATTAAACTTACATAATTACTTATAATTATGTTAGTTTACTAATAATTTTTCATCTAAATAAAGAAATCTCGACTCTCTATTAAATATATTAAATTCATATTAAACTTACATAATTATAATTATGTTAGTTTAATATGTATTAATTTTTCATCTAAATAAAGAAAACTCGACGTTTTGTCAAGTCATTAAAACTTTATAAATAGTAAATAAATAATGTATAAAATAGACATTTGAGTGTTATTAAAGGAAAATTGTTTACCAGACAGTAAACTTTTATATCAGATTACAGTTTCTGTCTGGAAATCACATTCATAAGCTGCAGCATAAAGACCTTTTTACACACATCAATTCTGAAAATTGAGCTGGCAGTAACATTAATCCCTTATTACACAATCCTTATCAGTTCATACATTGTTGAAAATGGCAGCTTACAAGACCACTTCAATCATATTATTAAGAGCCTTGTAAATAGCAAACTAAACTAATTGGTGAATACCTTCAATCTCTTTGAATTTAAAGAACCTTGTATTTTCCTAACATAATATGCGGCTAGCTGCCCTACCATATTAAGATCCAAATTGTTTGTAGGTGGTGTAAAAGATTGACAATTAAAAATCTTTCCTACTTACAACACGAGAAAAAGTTAGCTATCTTACCATTATAAGAAACATGGCATGGTTAACTATAGTATTCCTTATTGGAATCTCATTAGAAGTTCTGAACTATTTGAACCAGCCAGACCACTGGGTATACCTACCCATTAGATTAGAACTTATAAATGTATGTTACCCCAATCTTCCTTCTTCTTTTGAGAAATGTATATTACATATCAAACCCAAAAACTCAAACTCAAAGCATTTATTTCAAATATGCCAATTACAGGCACTTTTCAATTGTCAAGGGGTCGGTCAGTCAGAAAGATGAATCTAGTTGCCCATTCAAAGCGTAGTAGGTACCTATGGAGAAGAATGGGCAAGAAACTCCATGGACACTTTTAATCAAAATATTGTTACAAAAAAGTGTTTAGATCTATACATGCATATATTTATACCAGCTCTTGTCCGCGGCTTCGCCCGGGTCGATGTCGGAAGTTATCCCACGAGAACCTAATATCAGGGTAAAACGTATCCCATTGTCTATTGGTGTGCCAAATTTCATCTATATCTGATCAGCTGTTAAAGCGTGAAAAGCTAACACATAGACAAGAGTTATTTTCGAATTTATGTTATTAGTACTGATTCAGTTTCTTTTCACAACCAGGTGAGCTGGTACCAGAGGAGTTACCAGAACAGAGAACGCTTCTGGTACAAAAGATATGGAGTGTGCTCACAGAAAGAGGGATTCCTATGGACATCTCTCACTACAATGCTCTGTTAAGAGTTTACATTGAAAATGAGCATCAATTCTCTCCTGCCAAGTTCCTTGAAGAATTGGAGAGGAAAGGATTGCAGCCTAACAGGTATACTTCCTTAAGTATAATTTAAAACCCAATATAATTCACAGTTAACTCCACTAGATAATTATTACTAACATCACTAGGTATCAAATGGTTAATCCATTTGATAAATAATAATAACATCACTTAGGGCCAGTGTTTTGATATGTAGTTAACTCAACCATTCGTTAAAAATAGTAATAAATGATCCAATTTTGGCAAAATGTTTTGATTTGATCAACACATTTTGCCAAAATTTAACCTAAGCTACTATGTTTGGCCAATGGTTGATGTCATAGTTCAATTTTGGCAAAATCTTTATTTTTAACTATTGCTCGAGTTAAACTATGGATAAAAAAACCGGCGCTAAGTTACTGGACTTGGTTTAAACACTATGACAGGATAGCAAAGACCAAAATATGTCTTAAAGCTTTGCACACACACATGCCACACATCGCAACTTATTATATTTTGCATCTATGATTGGTGCCAGGGTTAGGAAAACATTATTTGTAAATAATAGTATAATGAGCCTATAATGTTCCCACTGCTGGGACACAGGCCACCTCTCTGTGACAGGGAATGGGACATAATCCACCACGCAGGCCCAGTGCGGGTTGGTAGATGTCACATGTCTTCGAATTTTTGGTTCTAAGACATGCCGGTTTCCTCACGATGTTTTACTTCACCGTTTTGAGAGCACTGGTGATGAAATAATTTACACAAAGTAAAGCACCTGACTGGGTTCGAACCTACAACCTACAAATCATGACATGTAAATAATAAGGCTAACTAAATTTTTTTCCATTCAGGGTAACATACCAAAGACTAATGTGGCGATACTGCCAGGAGGGTGACGTTGAAGGTGCTACAAAAGTGTTGGAAAAGATGCGTGAACTCAGCATGCCTGTCTCAGAACCTGTGCTTAATGCCCTAGTAATGGGCCATGCTTTCCATGGTGACACTGATGGGGCTAAAGCTGTTCTACAGACAATGGCTGGAGCTGGCCTTGAACCTTCAAATCGTACATACACACTGCTGGCTTGTGGATACGGTAAAAAGGGTGATATTGAAGGCATTCACGAAACAATCAAAACTGCAAATGAAAAAGATGCTATATTGACAGACAGGGTAAGTTTGATTGTATTGTTTAAAGAGCCGATTTTTCAATCGTCCTAATTATAACTTTAGACCAGCGGTGGCGCAGTGATAACGGCCGGGAGTTATGAGTTGTAGGTCGCGGGTTCGAACCCCAAGCAGGCACTTTACTTTGTGTAAATTATTTCATCATCGCTGCTCTCAGAACCGTGAGGAAACCGGCATGTCCTAGAACCAAAAATTCGAAGACATGATATCCGCCTACATGCACTGGGTCCGCGTGGTGGGTTATGGCCCACTTCCTCTCACGGAGAGGAGGCCTGTGTCTGATTATATTTGTGCTAATTATAAATTTTATCTGAGGAAAAAACAACTACCACTTTAGTTTTATCTAACAAATAATTATGTTGGTTTGACAGCTTTTGTATTAAGAAAATATTTTGTTAAAAGTCAAACCACCATATTTATTCTTCAGATAAAAGTTATAATTGTGATGATGGAAAAATTTGCCCTTTTAAGAATCTGACTAAATGATGTCTGCTTTTGTAATTATGTTTTATCTATCTTCCTCATTATATTTATAATTTAACCTTTAACCTTTTTCTTTTCTAGGATGTTTTAGAAATCATTGAACACCTAGCAATCAGTGGACATGGAGACAAAGTGGAGCAACTGGTCCCCCACTTGCAAAAAGGTATCGGATACAATCAAGATGTATGCAATGTCATACTGAGACTACTCAACAAGGGACAAGAACAAACTGCCAAAAAAATCATGAAAACGATGCCGAAATCCACAACCATTGAGGACACCCCATTCAAGGGCGCATTCTTTGTGAAGCAACTTCTTAGACTTAACAAACCTGCTGATGAAGTTATTGAAACCTGCAGGGAATTGCAGAGTGAAGGTCTGGTACCAAATGCCTTCTTCATTGCAACTGAAGGAGCTCTTCAACATGGTCAAGCAGAGTTAGCACAGAAACTGTTCAAAGAACTTAAGAAAGAAGGCCTAGAAATCAGACAGCACTACTACTGGCCATTGTTAGTTCAAAAGGGAAAGGAAAATGACGAAGAGGGACTTCTGCAAATTCTAAAAGAGATGTCCAATGATGGCATAACTGTATCAGGAGAAGCCCTGAGAGATTACGTTATTCCTTTCTTGATCAATAAAGATACTCCACAGAATGTCTTAACCAAACTACAAATCGCGAATGTACCAGCAATACATGGAGCAAGAAACTTGATTGTGGAGCTTTTAGATAACGGAAAACTCAAACATGCAGCAGAAATTGCTGTGTTGTATCGTCCATGGGGCAACTATTCTCTTATTGCTAGGCCCCTCATCCATGCAGTGACGAAAACGAAAGATATTGATTCTTTTGCAACAGTGCTTCATGTCATCAGTAGCAGACCACTAGCGCAGGCTGACGAAGACTCCGTCCAAGAAGAAGGACAAGGAGAAGAAAACAATGACGTCCACGAAGTTAGCCGCGTTGTTAGATCATCGATCAAAAGTTTGAATAAACCAGATTTGACAGAAAAGCTTTTGGTAGCTATTTACGATAAAGGCTTACGGATTACCACTGATACAGCAGAATCGATAGAGGAATTGCTTGGAGAAAACATGACTACGAGTTTGTCGCAGTTATTAACCAAGCTGTCGACGTCTGATATGGAGCCGGTTCCCATTGAGAACCAGCGCCGGTCAGGGGGCGTGCGCAGCACCGCTCAGATGGAGAATCAGCTGGCGCAGCTGAAGGCCAAGGGTCTCACCAACCTGACCCGCTTGCAGAAGCAATTACTTGTAGCTTATATAAAAGAAAATAATGTTAGCAAGGTGAATAGTTTCTTAGAGGAGTTGAAAGCATCGGACTTTGAACTAACAACGGCGACCCTGGCGCAGTTATTTGAGTTTTACTGTGAAAATGATGATATTGAAAGGGCTGAAGCATGTAAAGCACAGGTCGCCACAAAAGATCCAGATTTTCATTTAAACAGGTTTAAACTAGTTCTGATGGCGTATGCTCTCATTAGAGCAAACAGGTTTGACGAAGCTGTAGCTTATTTGAAGAATAACAAACAGGTGGATGTGGAAGGCACAGGTTTCATGTTAAATTCAAAGTGTTGGCAGCTCTTGAACACATTAGCAGAGCAGAAAAATGAAGCTCACGTAAGTAAAGAGAAGAATTTACAACTATAATAATCAAGTAACGACTTTCGTAGTCCTTTTAGTAACTTTATAAACTGTATGAATTCTATGCTTATCAAGTTTTTACTCTGGCCCTTATCGATGAAGTTAAACAAGCTTTAGACAGTAAAACATAGTCATCTAAAAAATATTCAACATAGTGAAAATAACCTTTTTTAATTTCAGGTAAAAGAAATGACAAACATACTCATTGACTCCAATTATATTGAGCCTTCAAATGTAATACTGGGACCTTCAATCAAGGTGCACTTATTGAATGATGATATAGACGGTGCCCTCAAAGAGTTCGAGAACAGCTGTAAAAAATACAGAAGTACTCCATGGAAGGGAGAACTGATGAAGGCACTTATCATGAAGGAGGATGCTACTAAACTGCAGTGGTTGGCGGATCTTAGTACACAGGTATGATGTTGTTTACAGCCCGATTCAAACTTTATGGCGGCTCTGAAGTGCGCTGCTCGCTGCGCAGTATCTCACCCCTCACCCCTGCTGACACGTGAATTTGTTAGTCCGCATCGCCTCGCCTTGTAGCGGTATCTACATCGCCACACGCGAGTTGTCATACTGACGTCACGCAAATCCTGCATCGCGCAAACAGAGTTTACCGCGCGACTAGAATCTATACTACTTCCCGACATCAATCATCGGGCAGTTGCCCACCAGACACGACACCCGTCTGGTCGGAGGATCCTCCCTTTTCTATGAGTGAACTTTACACCCTGTTCCTCGTGCCTCTATATTTGTGACCCCGACGTGATCAACAACATTAACAACAATCAATATTAATCAACCAACAAATAACAACAACAACAACTCGGCCCACTGACGACCTCCGGTCTCCGGAGGGGAGTAATGTAGCGGTATCAACATCGCCACATGCGAGCTGCGCGTCATACTGACGTCACGCAAATCCTGCATCGCGATCTCGGAGGATCCTCTCTTTTGTATTGAGGTATGAGTGAACTTTACACCCTGTTCCTCGTACCTCTCTAGCCTCATGTTGCGAGCAGCCATAAAGTTTGAATCGGGATGTACTTGTGGTCTTCCTTGAGTAGTGAAAACTTGTGTTAGGTTATATATACACCCTCCAGGACTTACATGAGGCAAATGACAGTGCTGTTCAGGTCGCTACGAACTGGACGGATAAAATATACTTAAGTCATCAACACGAAAAGAATAAGTGAAAACCTCAGATCAAATTGTACCACATACTGAGAAATAACTTATATTTTATCTGTTGGGTACTAGAATAGAATGACTAGTTGGTGTAACTCACAATAACTAAACAAGCACCGAAGTTCCAGAGTGTAATCTGTATTTATATGCTTTGCCAAGCAACATGCGCATTTTTTTAAATCAAGTCTTCATTTGCATAGTGAAGATGTACAAAAATTTGTGGTGTCTAAGTTTGCCATTTTGTCTAATTACAAACTCTTTTAGTTATTCCATAAAGCTCATGGTTTATCTGTATTGTTTATGGTATTTCAGGTGCACGGCGAAGTGAACATTCTCCACGACTTGGTTCTCGCGTTCGTTGAGTGCGGCCGCTTGCGACAGGCGCGTCGTATCCTCGAGACTCCCGGCTTGCAAACCCGCCACCGACGCTTGGATGACGCCTGCCAGAGATATGTTGAGGTAATAAACTGTAATTTTGAACTTTACATTATAAAGAATAGTAACTAATACTATTCTTTATCCCAATTTATTTGAGGTCTGTGCAGCATGTTTTTTCCTTCCATACTTGTATATCAGCCCTTATTTTGAAGTCATATCATTAGTCACCCCGTCCATCCATTGTTTGTTTCTTTGGTTCTCCCCTACTTTAAAGCCCTTATGTTGCATATTACGACAATACAACCACTTAATTTTTATTTCAGGAAGGAAAATCAGAATATCTAGAAGGTTTACTCGAGGCTACAAAGGAGCTTTCACACATTGACCGCTCTAACATCTTCTACCACCTGCTCATCACTTACTGCAAAGCCAATGAAACTGACAAGGCTCTCGGACTTTGGACCCTGCTGCAAGAGGAGGGTGAAGTCCCCAGCGACCAATTCCTTTCATATCTCGGCAAGCATTTGAAATCGCAACAAAGAGAAATACCATTCATTATACCAGCCAACAAACCCAGCAAACTGGATAATAAACAAGGCGACCTGGTAGAAAAAATCGTGACGCGGCGAGAACCATCGAAACCGACCAAAAACGATGTATCCACACATATTGAAACCATGACTAAGGATGGACAGCTGTCACAAGCATTGGATGTCGCTATGAAATCAATCGAACATGGAGTAATACCTAAAATTAGTGTTCTCAAATACTTACTAAAATCTTTGGCTGACGCTGGAAACGTGGAAAAAATACAACAATTGGGCAAATACGTAAACGATTCACTGAAACGCCGTATTTCATACGATGACAAGTTGACTATGGCTACATTCAAGAGAGGCGCTGGTCCACAACATATCGACAATGTATTTGAGTCAGTTAAATCGGCTAAAACAGATGAGGAATTAGAAAATGCGTTGAGAAAGTTCCCGAGAAGTAGCGCGCTAGCATCTGCTATTCAAGATAGCGAGCTTATGTCTAAATGTAAGTGTTGTGGTGGAATATGATCTGCCTAATTACCGTACAGTACTTACACAGGCTGGACGGAACATAGACGTCCAAAAAAAATTTTTGCTCCCTCGTATTGTCTGATATCCGAATCACCCCATGTATGTTCCACGACTTTTCATAGTTTTCGAGTTACGAATTTTTTTCAGGTTTTTTGAGAATCCTGACCAACGTAAAAAATGTCTAAAGAAAAAAGTAGAAGAGCTTTTTCGAGATCTTTTCTTGCAACTGGAATCTTCACGAGTTTTCCTTTTATGCGTATAATTTAGTTAATAATCAGCTTCATAACTTTGATGAAAGTTATGAAATTGTTGGTCTAAAGTGAAAAATTTAATTTAAAGTTGAAAATTTAAGTCTTAATTCACCAAACGTAATATTTTCACTTTAGACCAACATTTTCACATTATTTTACGTATAAAAGTAAAACCCGTGAAGATTCAGTTGCAAATAAAAATGTCGAAAAAATCTTCTATTTTTTTAATTTATTTTTTTAGTTTGTCAGGTCGAAAATTCTCAAAAAATCTGAAAAAAAAAAATAACTTGTAAACTATGAAAAGTTGCGGAACATAATATGGGTGTGATTCGGATACCCCACGATACGAGCGACCAAAATTTTTTTTTGGACTTCAATTTTTGCGCCTCCCTGTATAGTATGAGTTGACCCAAATTCTAACTAATTTTATAACTGCGAAAGTGAGATTGTTGGTTTGTTTGTTAGTTACCCTTTCACGCTAAAACGGCTGAACGGATTTGGATGAAATTTGGCACACTAGGCCATGTGAAAGGACATAGGCTACTTTTCATCCTGGATTGCAGACTAAGTCGTGGGCCAAAGCTTATACATATATAATATTGAGTTCATACACATAAACCTCTCCTTCGACCCAAAAAAACTGAACACCTAAAATCTCTTACAACTAAACAATTTTAAAGTTTAAAATAAATTTATTTCATTTTATAGGTGCTCAAATAACCGACATTGCCGCAGAGAAAGGAAAGTTCCTGCCAGCCAATCTCCTATGGATGGAGTTTGTATTAGCTGGACAGGACAATGAAGCCGAAAAGATTTGGTCAAAGTGGCTGTGCAAGGCACCGGTCGTCGTATTCAGAAGATTATTGCAAGAGAGTCACACTAGAAAAGATCCAGAAACCATCAAAAAACTTATCACATTATTGAAATCAAACAAGGAGTTATCATTGGCATCGTTGGGAAATGCATACTCACGCCTCATCAATTATTATGTGGTTGAAAATCAACCGCAAGACGCTGAAGAAGCTTTGTCCGCGGCGTTAACACTGGGCCTGAAGTCCGAACATTTGAACAAAACTACGCTAATAAGACTGAAGTCTGCAGTAGAAGAATCTGGAAGAGTGTTCAAGTACTCTATCTAAAACGAGTACTTATTAAGTCACGTTGCTTCGCATTTCAATATCAGCGTTCATCTTCTGGTAAAAGTATTGTTATTGTAGAATAGTGTACACCATTTACTAGTTTTTTATTATAATGTTGCTATTTAGTTTCCAAAGTATGTTTTAATGTTACCGAGATATCAGAAATAAGTTTTAAGATGTCTTGTTTATTGTCGTCATATTGTAAAGAATGTAGATGATTATTCACTAGTTACGGACATTAAAATTATGGATGTGAACTGATTATTGAATTGCATCTGTAGTAGTTAATTTTAGTTATTAATAAATTATTAGTTAATACATTTCAAGTATCATTTTAATACAAGGAAAATTAGTTTGGTTAGATGGGTTTGTCCACCAAGAGACCGGCTGCGTCCGTAAATTATAAAATGGTATCCAAAGTCAATCTTAAAGCATATGGATAGAGAATGACACTGGAAAAACTTTCTTACTGCTCCGAGTTAGAGGGTTATTAGTTTCATCAGCCGTTTGTGTCCCACTGCAGGGCAAAAGCCTACACTAGCCAGTAGATAGTGTGAATTTTCTTCACAGTTTTCCTACCAATTTTATCACTTTGAATGTTGGTAGGAATAATGACATTGACCTTTTGACCGCTTGCTTTATAACAATTGCCGTGCCCCCAGCGCCCAGCTCATAAATCGACAAATGGGGTCGTGCAATGAAATAAATAACAAGAAACGAACAGGTTCTCAGTCGTTTATATACGACTGAGGCGACACGGGCACGAAAACATTTGTTGTATTAATCCGATCGGGGCGGCCAATAGGTTAAGTAACACATTTGGACCATGTGATGAGGGTTAGTTTCGCGTGATAAACCCCAAATTACACTCCAGTCTCATACTCAGGATCCGCTTCCAATAAACAGGGGTTGGGTTTAGCAATCGTCCATGACCTTAGTGCCAGCAAAAGTTTGTCTGCTCTCTGTAAGTTAGCAGGTCTATTCCCGGAGGGATCACCCAGTGGCGTAGCTAGTCTTAGAGGGACCCTGTATCAAAATACCTTCTTCTTAACCCAACTGCGGCGAAGTTCTAAAAGATGGCATTTTGTTTACAAAATAGGTCAATGAAACAGCATACTGAAGTTATTATCTGACTTGAAAGGTTTAACTGTCACCGTGATCTTTTTAAGGGAATTCAAGAGCGAGCGAAGCGAGCTAGAAAATGAGAGTATCTTAAATTGTCTCAGATCCGGTTTCATCAAACAACGAGCGAAGCGAACTCGATAATTAGAGCGAGATACGTTATGTTTTCACTGTGATTTTACTATGCGAGTTCAAGAGCGAGCGAAGTGAGCTAGAACATTGGAACATCCTGACTCGGGTACTAAGTTAAGCTGTTGTTGTGGTTTTACTAAGAGAGAATGCAAGAGCGAGCGAATCGATCCCGAAAATTGGAGTATTTTGACTAGATCACTTCGCTCGCTCTTGCATTCTCTCAGTTTCAGCACCCTAACTTGGATTAGGATTAAAGGATTCCTAGGACTTGGAGTAGGTTAGATTTTCTGTGTAATTTTACTGAATTAATGCGAGAGCTTGAAATAATTATGGAGCGTGCAGTGCAGCGCCTGTAGCTTGAAGCCATATAATACATTATGTACTATACAGGATGGATTTTTCAGATGGGGCAGTAAGGGCCGTAACCGTTGTAGCTACATGAAAACGGCATTAGGAGACTGTCCTTATTTTTTTGAGAAATTTTGATAACCATTTTTGAGATTTTGAAAAACAAATAAGTACCAAGAAAATGGGCCATCGTTACAAAAACTTTTTTTGATGCCAGTCCTGCCGCGCTAATTAAAAGTGCAGTAAGGAGGTTATGCGAAAAACCTCTTTACTGCACTTCTAATTAGCGCGGCAGAGTCGATCTCTAGTCTTAAGTTTTCCGATGACCGCAGATATCTATTGTGTCATGAAGGAACTTGAAACGTTCTTTAAGATAAGAGGGGGTTGTAGGGTTGAACAGAATACTGTAGAGCTGAAATAAGTTATGAGAATTCCGGCGAAGACGTATGGGAAGCCACTTGAGCTTTGTACGAAATTCAATGCCATATACAAATCTTATGCAAAAGTTTTGAAGTCACTCAAGTTTATCTAGTTGTGGCCTCAGTGAGATCTAGATAACTAACATCAGCGTAGTCAAGAATGGCAACTAAAAAGGATTGTGCAAGCACAGTTTTAGTGGCAGTTGGAAGAAAGTTCCGCAATCGTCTCAGGGACATACCAGATGCAAAAATTTTGCGACTTACGTCCTGTAACTGGGGACCCCAACAAAGATGTTTGTCGATCCTAACCCCTAGGTTTCGCCCCAACCTTTTCGCTGACAGGAATAGTAGTTCCGTTTGATTGAACTTGCAGAAGCTGCGACTAGTTTGTCTTGGGGATCATCCTTGAGCTGCCAACAACAATGACCTGAGTCTTCGTTGGATTAACCTGCAACCCTTGTGCCTCACTCCAGTCGCAAATTGATCCCAAATGGTATTCACTCATTACAGTCCTCTATAAGCTAGAATTTGTGGTGTTAGATAATAGGTGATACGAATTTTTTGCTTACACTCGTCGCGTCGAGGGGCCCCTGTAGCATGGCCCATATCATTGATACGACTGAAATGGTGGCAGTTACGACGTCTCTGGGATCACTATCACTCGATACGAGAGAATTATCAGTGACTGGGCCATGGCCCTCTTGGACGTAGGGTAGGCAAATACGTCACAGCATGTCACTTTCATACGATACGCCAGACATATAAAAATGTACTCTGTGCGCCAGGCGTATCGAATGAAGGTGATCCCAGGGGCGTATCAGTGGCGTCGCCACTGTGTGCGTTACGCCAGCGGAATGTTGCCGCTTTTCAAGATTTCGACTTGACAGGTAATTAGTACTTCATGTTATGTAATTGTGCCCGAAATTCATAATTTGTGTGTCCAGTTGATCCAAGGATATTCACGAAAAACACTGAGATCCATGTCAGGGGACAATCGTGCCTAGCAGCAATGGCACTCAAGATGCCCGTGGCGACTTCCACGCAACCGGCTAATGAACGACGCGGTCTTTTTGCGCCTTATACGGTTAAGTGACGGTAATTATGATTACTACTACCTACACTTACGCTATTATGAGTACTTTTATTAAATTGTTTATTCTTAAAGTTTCAACTGAAAAAACCTTCTAATTACTCAGATAGAAGAAAAAACAATAGGAAAAAAAATCACACGATTAACCGAACAATTTCAAATGACTACATAAAAGCGGCCGCACAGTACATTGTGCCAACCTTCATAAATTTGTAGTACAACATTTAGCTTTTTACAATAGTCTCGCACAAAGTGTTACTTATAATTTATTGTTTTGTAAAACACGTACGTACATACAGTGCACAGAACACTATTACTCCTAGCGGAGATACAGTGTGTAAGCCATAGAGGAGAGTAATTTAACGGGTAAGCCATATTATATTGAGAATTTTCAAACCTTTAAACTCTCAGTCAAATGTTAGTAGTGCAATATAGTAAATACCTACCACTAGGTTTATTTAACGAGAAAGTGTATTTTTATTGCTACAAAATAAAAGAAAAATACCGTTTATACTTAGATTTCGTTTTAATAATAATAATAATCATTTATTTCGGACATAATTAAAAATCCATAATGAGTTAGTAACAGAAAAACTTATAACTATGTTAGTAACCTTAAAACAAAATAAATGATTGAAAAAAGTTTAATTCATAAACTTCCCCTCTGCACCGGGCCAGCAGGCATGCCTACGGGACCAGTGCGCCAGGAAAGGGCAGTCTGGTCTTTCAGCAATAACGCTTAGGATGCTGTTGGGACTCCCACGTATCCTACGCATCAAGGAGGCCGCCCTTTTGCGCATGATAGCCTCAAAACTATCTATGCCTGCCTCAGCAAACATGCCCGACGCGCTACAGAACCGTGGAAGGCCCAGCAGCACCCGGAAGGCGTTATTATATTGAATACGAAGAGCGTTGTAGGCCTTCTGCGTATACCTGATCCACAGGCTGCAGGTGTAAAAAGTCTGGCAGTAGGCCTTAAACAGTGTAATTTTCACTTCTTTAGTACACCTAGCAAACCTGCGGGCCAACATATTACATCGAACCGACAACGCTCTTCTCTCTCTCTCCAAATCATCATCATCACTCAGATCCTCATTCAAAACGTGACCAAGGTATTTAAATTGAGACACTCTCTTAAGTAACCACTTAAGAGTCGTCACTTATTAGTCGGTTCCTCCAGTCTTCCTTTATGGGGAACCCCCCATAAAGGAAGACTGGAGGAACCGACTTAGGTTTTCTGGAACCAACACGAAAAACCATGACCTCACTCTTCCTGACATTGTACAGGAGTCCATGGGCCGTGGCGTATTGTTCACATACCCCAAGCAACCGTCTGAGTGCATCAATCGAAGGACTCAGCAGCACCATGTCATCAGCATAACTTATACTATTAATGACCTTGCCATCAATAGAGCATCCGACTCCAGTGCTGCCGAGCTCCTCAACCAGCTGATTGACGTATAGGCTGAAAAGGCCTGGGGAGGTTAAGCCACCTTGCCTCACGCCACACTCCAGCCCATACTCACCAGACAATGCACCCGACCATCTGACCTGGTTAATTTGGTGGTTATACCAAAACTCGAGGAGATTAACTAATTCCTGAGGTATGGTATTCTGTCTCAATTTTGACCACAGGATTTTGAATTGAAATTAAAATAGCATGATTGATCTCTGTGAAATTTTGTTTTATTATTTAGGTAATAAAATATTCTTAAATTAATCAAATTGAGGCAAATAGATGTCTATAATATTGTCTATCTCAGTCAATTCGTCAATCGGAACTATCACACTCATACATAAAATATTTACCTATCTATCCTATTACGTCAGAACGGCCGGAATAGTAAAACATTGCGTGGGGGAATCCCCAGAGCTTGTCGTTGCTAGATTCTATGTCGCCATACGGAATGGTTTTGCAAACATTATTCAATGAAAAGCAATGGTACCACAGACTACAAAATTGTACCAACATTATGCGAAGGGAATTCTTACGTGAAACACACTTTCAGTTTTCTGCCGTCCACTAACTAAAAGGCCGTTAAGCCACAGTTGGTCGTTTTTTCACTTTGTAATGTAGTCTTATACAACTTTTGATGCTCTATCTTTTGGTGTAAGAATCATTTTTCTATGATTTATAGTTTTAGAGATACACAACATTACCACAGGTATATATTATGGTTAGCGGCCTTATAGTGCAGTACCTATATTAAGTAAAAATTAAAAAAAATGCTTAGCTAAAAGTTAGAAAATGAATTTAAATAAAATGTGATTAATATAAAGGAATGAAATATATCACATATTGTGCAAAAAGACTATGCCTACGTATATAACTTGCAACCTTGTTCCTAGGTAGCATACTTTTCAAGAGACATCAATTCCCACTTATTTTTGCGTTTTCTCGAAAACTACTTTTTGCACTTACCTGCCTTTTAGTTAGTGGACGGCAGTTTTGTTTGAGTTACTTCAGTTGCCGCCAATTACCCGTGTGCGAAGAGCGTGTGCGCATTCACTTTTTCTCAGTAATCCAAGGAACTGTGTGTATAATTACCATGCCGTATACTTTCGGCTGGCCAATCATACGCATTGGTTTTGTGGTACATTGTGCATTTACATGGTACATTCCTAATAACTTGGAGCTATGAAATTACGGCTACGTTTCAATTAAAACAACGATAGGTAGTAAAAGTGCTGTTATGTGACGTCATCAGGCCATACGAACCATTGGTATGGATTTATTAATATTTTCAAAATCCACTATCAAACTTTCGAAACATTGTGTTTGTAAGTAATAAAACTCGTCAATATGGTCTCTCCCTACTGTCTGGTGAACTCTCTGCGTCACATATTTATATAAAAGTAAATAAATAGTTATTCAAACCATTTGTACGCACCTGTACCGATCAAAATTCAATTATAATTAAGAATTAGCCTACAATATACATAGTATAGGATATGCTGCCAGTCTTCTGGGCACATTTCCGGATGACAGCGATGCGGACAAATACTTCGACGCCTAAGGTTCCTTTTGTTTTTGTATTTATTTGTATAGTTAGTTATTTAGTACCTAGGGTAAATAGTTAAAATAAAAATACGCCCTGACAACATTATAAAAAATGTTTAGAACAGACACGTCGCAAATGCCCGTGTCTAGGAGTAATAGTGTTCTGTGGCCTGTGGTCGCGCTTACGTGCGCATATGTTTTTAGTTGAATTTGCAGGTTTTTTTGTGACTAGTTGAAGGAAAGTGGGCGAATATTCATTTATAAGTGGTTATTACATCGTTGTAGATAATATTTGTACGAAATAACATCGTAAATACTTTTTTGAGTGAAGAAATGTTACGTGAAAAAACCGTTATGCCAATGTCGTAATAAAATTATGATGACGAATTTTGAGTTTTACAATGAATTGAGGGTACCTATCTATACGATTTGTAAGGTTCTAAAACGAATAATAACAATATATTTTGGTCATTCGAGGCGTTTCGTACTTTACTATTCATATTTCAACGATTTACATAGTATACGAAATACCTAAACTATTTTACGTAATTGAGAGGTTGATATCTTTGTTTTTTTTTTCATAAACATGAGTAAGTATATAAAGTAATACGAAAATATAGTTCGTTCTTGTGTAGATTTGACTAATATTCAAATTCTAAAACCAAAAATACCAAGTGAAATTAGCAGTCACAAAAAAATTGCCGATTAGTTCCCTCTTCAAGAAATTCTTATCATTTTACAATTCAAAGTGGCATATTTTTATAACATATAGGTAGTCAATAAAGGTCTAACTAGTATCCTAGTAACAATTTTTTATTGAAACTACTCAATATAACTAAGATGAGCGTGTACAAAGTCGTGCAATAAACAATACGGAAATCAGAAAAAGGCCTCCGCGCTGTATGAAGTTTGAGTTTCAATATTATAAAAAAGTAAGGTAGGACTCTCAAAAAACGCTGCTGTTAGATAAGTTGTCTATTCATAATGTAAACTGCAAAATTTCAGGCATATTGATACAGTAGTTTTATCTGAAATCGACATAACACAGGAACAAACACACTTTCAGCTAGTTCTTCTTTATTTATCATTTGTTAACAATAACAAATCTCGATAGACGAGCATTGTTTACATTTTATGGCATGCTTTGTATATTCAAGAACCCAAAACACTTTAGAATACGATAACAAAGGGCGATAGTAATACGAGTGGACCTTTTTTTGTGCGCAACCCAAAGCACTTATCTCGCCGCCCCCCGCGGCGGTGCTTGACGGGTCATAAATCTGTCAACATGACAAAGTTACATGCTCTACTGTGAACATGACGAATGCAAAGACATTATACTTGAAACTAGACTGTGTACCAAAAATTTTTGTTTAGCTAAAATGAGATCTATCGTCTTACACTTAGGGTAGCTATTTTCTTAAAAGCGGTAGCTAGCTAAAAGCGGTCCGAGCGAGAGGGCTACCGCTGGTAGTGTGTCCTTGTCTGACATCTTGCCAGCTCAACTAACCATAGGGTTTGGTAGAAATGGTAGAAAAAAAATATTATTCTTTTTTATGTTTTACCAAAACGAACAATTCATAAACTATAAAACATATATATCAATATTTTTATAGTCCATAAAATTAATGATCAGTTCGTAGTATTATAAAAAGAAAAAAAATAATACTTTGTTAACAGCAGTAGAAATGTTTGGGCCTGGTAACAATAAATGCAAGATGGTGGTGATTTGCTCATTGGTTGTTTGGTTGATTCTTGTGCTTCGATTTGCGATTGTGTAAATTGTCATATTAAATCTGTTTGTTTTTCATGAAATATGGTGAATTCTTGTTGTGTGACAGGGTGCAAAAATGAGTCTTATCCCGGTAGCCGCTTTTCTTTCCACGGGTAAGTAAAAACAACAATCATAACATTTAGGGTAACCATGAATTTTGTTAATCAAAGATTTTTTTGACGTGTTATTATTAATTATATTTCTTGTATTGTAGATTTCCGAAAAATGAAAACCAGAAATTGAAGTGGGAAAATGCAGTACCTGGAAAAATCTCAAAGTCGTCTGTTGTTTGCAGTGAGAATTTTAAATGTGACGACTTTATTCCTAGATACACTAGGAAAATGCTGAAACCTGATCATCAATCAACCTAAATAAAAAAAACTAAAAATAAATTAAAATAAAATAAAATAAACCTGACCATCCAAGCTCTGACGAATCTCACGAATTGGAACTGATTAAATGTATTGGTCAAAAATACTTAAATTTAAGACTTAAAAGCTACGGGAAGTCTTTAACCCTCAAGCACGTAGGAAATAAGGCTACATTACGACAAAAATTACGGAAAACTGTATTGTTCAGCAATGTATAAAAATAAATCAATATAAAAAAAAATCTGTCTTTTTTTCCGTCCACAATGTTTTGCATCACGTTCATTTAACCTAACACTCATTTAATAATAATAATCCTCCTCATCTCATTTTAGCGAATAATATTAGGTATCCCGGTTACATGCGCAAAGCTTTCACTTTGGAGCTTGCCAGGGTTCGCCGAACATGATCCTGGAGTGGCGAGTCTGATAATTACAGTAAAGCGATTGCCATCTGACTTTCATAACCACAAGGGGAATCAGACTCATTTTTCGGATCATGGTTACACATTAAGAAATCTGGATGTGCAAGTTTCCTCACGGTATTTTCCCTCACCAAAATCATCATTCTTATTTAATAATAATAATATGTGGGGATATCTCACATTTGAGAAACATACCTGCCTTTTTTAAATGGAGCGAAAGGTTTATTAGGTTGTTGTCAAATTAACGTTAGGTCAGATGATACCTAAAAGGAGGAAAAAAGTACTTTCAACCCTTACCCACGTGTAGGGTTATGTAGATATACACACGTTTTGGTTTAATTTAATACTTACAATAAATTAGGTAGGTGAAATTATGCTAGTTAAGTAGTATCAATATATCAGAGGGGCAATTATTCTACTAATTTTAAGAACGTTCACAGTCTGATCTGTCTCAAAAAACAAAAATACCTCTAATAATAATATTAAAAAATAAATAATAATAAAATAAAATATATTATAAAATAATATTTCCCATACATTTTGACAAGTTTTTGGCATTTGTTTGTCGCCGAGTCGAGACTGCGACTAGATTTTGAACGTTTTAAATTAGTAGAAATGGCCTTCAGGATACAATTACACAATCGTTTTTACAAGCAATTTGTCCCGTGTTCTGTTGGGTCATGGTGACCTCATTAGAAAGGGACATACTACCAACGGGAGCTCTCTCGCGCGGACCGGTTTTTGCGCCATAGTGCACAGTCTAGTTTTAGGTATAAGGTCTTTGGACGAATGTTGATCGGTTAAAATGGATGTATGGCACAATGTATATGTATATATGGTGTGTATATTTATATAAGTATGTATATCAGTCATCAGGTTACCGTAGTACAGGCTCTGCCTAGTTCGGGACCTGAAGACCTTGTGTGGATGTTGTCTCATATTATTATTATTATTATAATGAAACTGACTGAAATGCCCACAAACAATATAAGCTTTTATTTTAAGGTGAAAACAAACTTAAAACCGCGCGGAGCCGCTGGAACCAATCGGTTCCAATATGGACGGACGGTATGGGGAAATTACTGGAACCATTTGGCTCCAATATGGCCGGACCGGCCGTCACTATAATAACCGTTAATAGTAACTCATGTATTGGAGCGTTACATTATATCGTAGCCAGATTTTAATTAAAATGGATTATTATAGTTATATAAATTAACTGCATCTCTTTATAGAATTCGAATAGAAACATTTTATTTACCATGATGCATAGAGTTCATAAAAGGTACAAACCACCATATTTGGTAAGTTTCTAGAGTTTCTCATTGATGCGCGTGGATCAATATTTAGGGTTTTTGTAAAAAAATAAATGCCTAATTTTCCAACGGTGACAATTTTAGAAAATTTAGCACAAATTAAGACCCATCGTAGTAAAAAAATCGTAGTTGTATGTCATGCCGTTTAAGAGATACAGCATTTTGCTAAACGTTACCCCCGCGGCAGCATCTTGATTATCTCTGAAACTTCAAGACGCACAAATTTTATTTCTTGGGCACATTTATGCACAAACTATATAGAAAGAAAGAGAAAGAAAGAAAAAAAAATTATTTGGGACACGCACGGGAATTACAAATAATAATAAAAGAAAATAAAATAAAAAAAGAACATTAAATCTAACAAAATCATGACAACAATATCTATCTAAGTAGCCAGTTTGTATTTAGCTACGACCACCAGGAAAAACATGCTGCTGGGGTAACTTTACTCCAGCGGAGTCTGTTTTTCGTGAATATGTTTGGACCGGCTCGACGCACAAATTATAAATTTTGGGTACAATTACACGACATGAAGTACTAATTATCTGTCAAGTCGAAATCCTGAAAAGCGACAACATTCCGCTGGCGTAACGCACACGTCCTAGTCCCACCCCAGGTTCAAGACGTGGCACATAATCATGCGCTACGACCTAACTACCGATCTGGGATCGATGAAAATAAGAGTTAGATATACACGGCAGCGACTTTAACCGATAGTGACTATATGGTGAGTCACCATCGGTTAAAGTAAATATAATGCGATGTCAAATTCTGTGTGTGCACGTAAGATTTTGAAATCGTCAGTACTGCGTGTGTACCTAGCATTATACTAACCGGTAACAATCATGTTGTTACTTACAACTTTTATGTGTTTATCAGTTTAATTCCAATGCTTTGTAAAATTAATTCTGTTTTTTACTAAAATTATCTAAATTACAACTTCGCTTAGTAGTTTTGATTGTTACATTATCTGTCTATAGGCTGTATAATGTATCTCAACAATCTTAACTTCTGAACGAGTCGGTCGGTACGAGCAAAACTTTTGGCGGGAAAAAGCGTCACTTCAAGCCGTTCGTTCCTGCGAAAACTTTTTCTATTCGCGCCCGCGCTCTTTTGAGTATTGATACCTACCAGCCCACGAAAAGTATTAAAATTATTTGGATATTCTGATTTTCTTGGAAAAATGTTTTATCCAATAGATTCATTGAAAAGAGGCGGCCGATTTTATTTATGTTGGGTCGCAGATTCATGGCCATTGCGTTTTGCTACTATTACTCATAGGCAGCTTTGGTCTCAAGATATTCGAAGAATATGGTAAGTTATTTAACTTGCAATATTCTCATTTAGTAGCTATTGTTTTGCCATTAACTTAACTGTATATATTTCCCTTTTAGTGACGATTTGTTAGAAGTTATGACGAACGAGTCCGGTCGTCCCGCCAACAGATTTTCTCTTCGCCTTAGCTCTCAACTTCTTCGGGGATTAGTCAGACTATACCAACGAAAGGCTACCGTTTTCTTAGGTAAGCTACTGTAGAGCAGAAGGTAGAATATAAAGGGTAGTTATTGGTATGTTCACCTATTGACAAACTTATTGTACCTACCTATAAAGCTATGGATTTATAATGTTCTGTTTCAGGTGAACTATGTATGATCAACGCAAATGTAATGAAACATTCCAAGAAAAAGTAAGTAGAAATTATTGTTTATTAGACACATAGGTAGGTACTGCCAATCCATTACTTAGGTACTCTAATATTTTATATAGCTGATCAGCAAAATTAAAACTTAACAATTATAATTATTAGGATTTAGGAATTTTAACTATTATCCTATTATCACAAATGTTTGAAGTAGTTAGTAATTCTTAATCCTAGTGGTCACATTAACAAATGGCTTTATTTTCTTAGATGGAATATCCATGAAACAGTGGAAGATGAAGAAGTGAGGCGCCCACAGCTCCAGCAGCTGGAGATTCAAGAGATAGTGGAAGAACCACCTGAAAATGAACAGAGGATTGAGGAAATGATACAGGTTTATTCTAGTTATTATAAGGAAAACATTACTCTAAACAGAGATATAAGTTATCTAGGTATACCTGAATACCTCAGAGTCAGTTGGTAGTCAGTTTTGTAGCAGTCAAACCAGTGGTTAGCTTACAGCATTAAAAAAAACCATTAATTGAATAGTAGTTAGTGCTGTAGGTATTTATATATTCTTATTTTTTACATTTGATTTGGGCAACAAAGACCCATAACATTATTACTTATTTATGAAATATGCTATGCAAAACTAAACATAATTTTCCCATGAATTAATTTTTACTGAATTCTTTCTTGAACTTTTATAGCTACTCTTCCATTAATTCTAATAAACAATATGCTTGCTTACAGCAAAGTGGCAATGTGGTCTCAAACATTGCTGATATAACACTCAAAGAAGCAACCATAGCTAAAGTGATACTGCCACCAAATGTAAGTGCTCTCATTATATTATTCTTCGTAGTAATTATGTCCTATCTTCAATCATATCCATCAGAAAGGCAAACAGGGCATGCTGTAATTAAAAAAAGGAACATGAAGACACACATCAAACTACTCTTATTGGGGTAATCAGATATGTAGGTATGTACTAACAAACAATAGAATGGGGTAAGCAGAAATTACTGCAACTACCTTAATGAAGCTATTTACTTTTAATGATGCTTGCTAGTCTTTACTTTGAATTGAAGCAAGGTGAGATGAAATAATTAGTTTTCGTAATTTTTCGTCTTCGTTTCTTTTCTGCTCAAATCCCTGCTATTTTGGAGCAAAGCAACGCGAGATGGTGTGCCCTCGTCTTGTTTGATTAGATTGTTATCTTCTAGACTTCTACAGCTATATATTTTGTAGGTAATGAAGTGAACTCCTTCATCGAAAACTCACGATATCTCGCCATATCACCGTTCGTCTCATATACCTATTTACCTAATATATGAGACGAACGGTGATATGGCGAGAGCTAACCTAACACTAGGCTACACCTAAATGAATGCCCACTTAAAGCGCGTTGCTGGATTTTCAAAGCTCGGCTCAGCGCTCATAGTTGAAAATCCAACAGCGCGCATTCATTTAAATCTCGCCTTGTGTGAGTGAAAAGGGGCATAAATAAGTTTACTATTAGGTAGGTACTTATATCTCAGGATACCATCCCGCACTGGTTCCGCATGGTAGCTCACGATCCACTCTCTCACAGAGAGGAGGCCTTAATCTCAGTTCACTATCATTCTCTTTGTTAATTAGAAAACTAGCGTCAGACAGCATCTGTCTGGCCTTAATGGTGAAATGGACATTTTGGCGCTGCCGTGTTGTGAGGCCTATTGTTGTTTAAACATTTATGTTCACTTTTTTTGTATTTTCGTTTCACGAACTGTTGCCAAATTAATGATATTCTTTCTATATTTTTTTCTTTTATATCTCAGGACGGTTTCGGCGAAGAGAATCCGGACCAAGGACTCCAGTTTCTTCAAGATCGCACTCTGGAACAAATGCTCGTACAGCCAGATCTGTCCACGGCGCATAGCGGTCTAGAACTCGCGCTCGATATCACAGATAAGTCGCACGACAAATCGCGACTCATGCACGAGCCCGCGCAGATGGAGAGGATTTCGGAACATGACGTAACGCTGTTCAGAAAATGTATTAGTTTCTTATGTTTAAAACAATATACGTTATTATTGGAAACGATTACCTATAGTTACCTCCGGTCCTATAGTTTACCTGTCTCCTGTCTCATGATATTATGACTGACGTGCAAGATTTTTGTTTTTAGCTACTGGAGAGGAATTGATGCCTGAATTTGAGAAAGGTAATTTGCCATTTACTACAAACAACAACAACAATTACCAGCAAAACAACAATTGGCAACAATTATTTATTTTTATTAACAATTAGGTACAGCATACATCCAACATCCAATCCACAACCACATCACATCCTTCAAATCATTCATTAATTAAATTCAGCCCACGGACCTAAAAAAAAGACGGACGTAACCTCGTCTTATCATGAGTGAAACATGCAAATGGCCGCCTATTTATATGTGTGCGTGCTTTGAGGGTTGCCATATAAATTATCAATTTGCCCACTTTTTAGATCCAGCACAATTAAATCATTTTATCATTTAGGTATGTACACACGACGACATATCAAGCTATAGGTACATTTCCAGTTTTAGTTGACCTCGCATTATATAGGCTTTTCGTACAATGAGAAGTCGGCTTATACCTAGGTACTGGAAATGTGTAGCTTGATATGTCGCCGTGCGTACGATTACCTACCTACTTTAGCATTGGGCTCGATTGTGTCATGCTAGGTACCGTTTTAATTTAATTAAAATTGGTTTTGTATTTTCTAATCGCTATGAAAAGCGCGGGCAAATTATCGCACAGCAAATTTTAGCACTGTCAGATTCAAATAAGAGCTTGATTTTAGAAGGCACATTTCTACGTGGCCAATAAATTGACAAAATCAATTCACTCGTGTCCTATATTGACACTGCTAAAATTATCATAATTATATATCTACTATCCCTTTTCTTTTTTAGCGATAAAAAATTAAAAAAAATTAAACGATTGCACGACAGAATCATAAAAGTATAATGTTGATCTATCAAACTACAATTTCATGACCATCGTGATTGAAAACACATTTTAGGAATAAAACAATTTATTTTTTTATTTTTAATAAACCTATTAAAAAATAAAGGATAAATAAAAAATAAAATCCGGTCAAAATTAAGTCGGAAACCCGGTTTAAATCAAGTCGGACTCGCAAAATGAGGGTTCCGTACCCTAACTAGCGGCGGCGGCGGCGGGCGGCGGCGGCGGCGTTATATGTTATAAGGAAATCAAACTAGTAACATTACCTACATCATAGCAGTAAAGACTAGACTATAAAGTATGGGTCATGTCTCATATCGCTTATTTAATTATTATAATATTTAATTTAAATCAATTCTAGTTTTGTAAAAATTGTAATAGCTTTCCCGTAGTCTACGACTCCGGGAATACCTACCAACCCTGATTTTAATTGTAGGTATGCCATTATTTTCCTTTTGAGGTACGGATCCCTAAAAGCGTACGAAACCTGACCTGATTGGGTCCAAATCCAACAAATACAGATTTCCCCACCTTGAGGGGAAATTTTCTCGTAAAAACTGAAAACATCTTTTGATAATGTTTAGAATTTAAATCAAAGTAACTAAATACAACATAAATATGAAAAATTGTAACGAATCATCATTACTTACGCGTGGTAAGTGATTCCTTGTGACTTAGTTTTTTTATATAGTTTTTGCACGATTTTACCACACAATATACATAGGTACGTAATCAACATACATGTCAGTCGCACAGTGCGTTATGGTGGCGGTTGTCGAACCTAGAGTATCGGTGTGAGACTGAGTGTAGGTCATGTACAACAAACGAAATTGTCTAGTACCTTGCATGCTTCACATCTTTTTAGTGTAACATTACATCCATCTGTTTTTTTAGGTCCGTGCCCATCCTTTAATCTTTTGATTTTCCTCTTGATACTACAACCTTAGTATTCCTACAGACATTCCCGAAATACCTGAAATCCCGCATCCCGAATTGCCTGTTCCTGAACCAGATAAGTTAGTGTTATTTTTTTGTACAGAAATTGTGTGTTTGTAGAATCTTTCCATAACTAAAAACTGAGACCAACATAGGTAATAAATAATATCTGTATTCGTCGAAGGGGTAGGCAGTTACTACAAACCTATAAGGTCATGAGGGTGCTGATCCACTATCAATCACAATCTGAATCATTTTGAAGGATATTGCAATCCATTGCTTCATATGTTCGAAAAATTGTCTGCTCAACAACGTAAATAACGCAATGAATGTTGTTGAAATGTCAAAAAAGGCCATTCCTACTGTTAGTGTTACGCAATTACCCCTCGGAATAAACATCTGGCTATTATAAACACAACAGTGAGGTCCTGGGTTCAATACCCGGGATTGAACCCAGGACCCCACTGTTGTGTTTACAAAAAACTAAATCAGAGGCAATTTATTTGCATCTATCATACTTATTAACTTTTACTCTATCTAGGCCTCAAGAAGAGCCAGTAGTGGAAGCTCCTAGCCATGTTGTCGAAAGTGAGCAACCAAAAATACAGGAACTCGTGGAAATTGAACTAGAGGTAGGTATAGTCCGTAAGTAAATAAGCTCAATGTAGAGCCACTTGTGCCCGTTAAAGGCTGGTCTCTTGGTAAGAGATCACTGCAGGGTACCTACCTATTAGGAGCTACCTATAGTCCGAAATTAAATAGGCGCAATCTATGGCAACTTGTGTCCAGTTTTGTAATAATGTTATTCCACGCGAGAAACAATGGCTTTTTGGCTCGTCTCTTGGCCTGACAGTGTCGTAAGAGAATTACTATAAGTTAAAAACGTGCATTGGTTGCTGTCACAATATCTCTAACGTATCAGACGCTGCTATACCCTTATTGCAACTTGACCTCATGAGAACTGTTTGGTGTAGTGGTCGTACAGACGCTTCAGTCTTTTTTCCGAATGCTACACCAACGAGTTCTCACGACCTCCTGGTGGTTCGTAATAGCTAGACCTTCATGTATAAACGTTATCATTTCCTCCTTCCCTCCATAACATTTTGGCATTTCGTTGGTTTAGGAATTGGAAGGTGTACCACAACCGAAAAGGCGCAAGTTCAGAAATAAATTGATTGTCGATAAGAAGACGAAGATTGGGCCAAATTACTTTCGAGCTAGGATTGAAAATCCTTTGGTGGAATTACGATGCGAGGTAAATAAAAGAAAAAATAAAATCATAAAATAATACATTGACAAACTTTTTTAGAATACTTAAAAAAATGTGTAGTTCGATTTTGATAAGTTATCTGTGCTCGTCCAAAAGGTTTTATACTATCAATTTCATGATCTTAAAACTACCCTCATTTTCTTCACAAAGGACAGTTCAGACGACATCATCTTTATACGCGTGCCTGCGGAGACATATTTTCGGCGACCGTGTCACGCCGGTGAAAAAAATGTGTCAAATATTGGATTCCCTATTTCGCGCCTTTTCTCCCGGAATCTTGGAGTCATCTCAACACAGCCCCTAGCGGATAGAGAAGTGAAGGTAAGAAAAAGCTTAGGTTTATCTTACTAAGTATATACAATTAACAGGCCAGCTCACTAAAATTCTCTCAACTGATTTAGCTTTGAATTGAGATTCAGCTTGACCAAGCAGTGAGCTTTATCCCAGAGTACAGGCTTTGTCTCTCGTACTATTAACACCCGTGTTTCATACGCAATGATTTTTACGACATTTCTATTCGAAAAACCTCAAACGCACCAACCCACAAATGATGCAACCTGCTAATTTTAATGCTTCCGACATTCCTCGTTTCCTCATCGTTTTTAACGTGTTTGTAGAAATCCGCGGAAACCATACGACAAAAGTCGCCAGGTCCTTTCCCGAGATCAATGCTCGAGAATATAGAAGAGGAGCAAGAGGCACCTATCGTTCAAAACAGGCTCGAGGTTCAAACTGAACCGCCCATTCCCGAAGTGAACGTGACCGTGAATGAAATGCTAAACGTATCTGAACCTCAACGCGTCAGTGTCCAGATGGACCTGGATATCGCGGATATGCCCACTCAGAAGGTGGAGACACTGTCCCAAACTCGCAGGCGGACGGCGGCACCCGATATAGTAGTTGAAAGCGTAAGTTACCGATGCTATTTTTAAGGTCCAACAAGGTAAAAGAATAGGTGAACGAATAGACGTTTGAACTGATACAAATGGTTTAGGCGTTACATGCTGTCTTAAATTAAATGTCAATCACCTGTACTTACTCATCATTTTAGAACGATTTTGGTAATTGTAACTTGTAACATACATATTATAATACTTTTTTGTTTGCAGCCGAAACGACAACGCTCTGTGGGCTATGTGTCATTTCGGGAAAGTCAGCTGGCTAAAGAGCAGTCACTTCATGTACCACCCGCACCATGTCCCGTGTTTATCACAGGTAATAAACAGTACCAAAGATAAAACGCACAATATTCATAATTAAATTCATAACATTGCGTCTTTATTACGCCGAGCGACGAGCCTATTGCCACTAACCAGACACACATCACACATACTCCTGGCTGTTACTGAGAATTTCCATGTGGAAAAAACCAGTAACCCATCCCAGAGATCGGAGCAAATATTCAACTGACTAATCGCGCTTGCGGGTCACTAGATCAACGAGACATTGATACTATAATACTATAATATTGATAATACTACTTTTTGCAGATCTAGAGGCAGACAAGGAAAATGTACCGGCAAATCTACAACAACCTCAAGATGCGGAGTTGATACTCTCATCAAAACTGCAAGAGGCTGGACTAGCAGATATTATACAGCCTTTGGTTTCAGAGGTTGAAGCACACTCACAGACACAGCGACCTCTGACCGCGACTCGAAAGACTGGGAGTGATCGGTCTGAAACTCCTTTAGGCAGTCTTGATAGGACGAAGGTGTCGCTTGGTGATTCTGAACAAACTACCGACTCGAAGAGGTTTATACGGTATGTATAAGTTTGTCTTTTTTTATAGTAGTGCCTCTTAAGACTACGATGATGCTATAATACACAATTTGTTACTATATATTCGTTATTTAGGCTTTTTTTTCTGACCATCTAGAAGTGCTAGTAGCACATAATACACATGTTTTTATACAGTGGATCTCCTGTGTGGTTCTAATGATTTCTTATGTCTGTTACAGTGATCAGTGGGGAACCGAAGGAACAATGATCAAAATCTTGAAACACACCAAAGCTGGTCTTCAACCAGTGACTGTGAGAAGCCTCCTTGATAAAGGTCCCGTCATATCCGGGTACAGACGAATCATAGCTGCGCGGTG
Source organism: Brachylomia viminalis (assembly GCA_937001585.2). Lineage (NCBI taxonomy): Eukaryota > Metazoa > Arthropoda > Insecta > Lepidoptera > Noctuidae > Brachylomia > Brachylomia viminalis. The sequence goes on along the minus strand of OW443302.2, from coordinate 19,699,861 downwards.
CTTTTCGTCGATACTCAGTAAGTGCATTTTACTTTATATTCTTCCAAACTTGAACTAGACTCAATGACATACATGACAAAGTTCAAATTTCATTACTACCGAAAAAAAATAGGACCTTTTTGTTACAACACTCAAAAATCAACTTAGACTACATAACGCTAAAGTACATAGTTGAGAAAAGGTAATGAATGTAAATTATCAAAGATTCTGAATTCAAGTAATACTTCTATCTTATAACATCTGATCTGTGATCTTTATATTCTTTCTTTTTATCTTTTCTTTTATTGATCACTGAAACGTTATGTACTCTTTTCAGAGTTAAAGCAACATGGCTTCATCAATGTAAAGAAAAACCCTGATACACTGGAAATAGCAGATGTAACTTTGGGGCCAAAGTTGATTAGCTTAAATGACTTTTAGATTTCAGAAATTCAGTTTATGATTAACTACAAAACTATTTGTTATGATATTTTTAAGCATAATGTACCACCAGATAAAGTAAAACATAACGTACAATAAAATACTTTTTTTCGCCAGAAATACTATATTACGACCAAAATTGTAAATCCTATTCTTATGTCAAATGTTACGGAAATATTTAGCAACTTGTTATCCTATTTATGTAAATAACGCTAAATAAATAATAATTGTAAATGACCGCCAAATTTTAACCACTATATATGATAAATCCACCTAAACCACTATGATTGACATAAAATGTGTATTTTACCTAAAAAAAAGTATAATGCCTCCGAATTTAGTTTAAACACTAAGGTGTTAGGTTTTTTTAACGTCGCAAACAGTAGTAGGAGTCCTACGAAGCGGGAATCCGTCGAATCTCCTATTTATAGACTGATAGTGAGAGGTCTGGCTCTTGCGATACAGGAAGTCCTACTACAAGAGCTGGGGCTACACAGACGTTTGGGATTTTGAAGTGTAAATAAAGAATAAAGTGTAAATAAAGAATAGTCTGTTAAAAAAAAAAAAACATTATGGCCATCGTTAATTGCTTGTTGCATACCGTTAGTTGCATTAGTTGAAGCAATATCAAAAGATGCACTGTCTGAACATTTTGTTGCTTCAATTTTATTGTATGCCACAGGCATGAAACTTGAATCGTGTAAATTTGGCTTTTGTAAATCATTGCTGTCTGCAAGGTTCAAAACAAATTCGGCGTCATACTTTGTTTGGTAAAACACTACGACTTATTACTATGAGTGTTCTCGTTTGTGATTTAAATAAATTATTTTTTAGATGGTAATAGATTTTCAGCTGGTTTGTTACAAAAGCAAAAATATACAGGGTGTTTAGTGCATCGTGTGCCAAATTGAAATGGTCGACTGGAGGGGTCATCTGCTATCCTTTCCGACCCCTAAAGACTTCTCATGCCCTGTGGTTATTTTTTTATCGACTTTTAATTTTTTTATAAAAAAAAGACCCTTTTACATTCAAATACAAATAAAAAAAAAGTATAAGTCGTAGACCCTAAATTTTAATTTTGTTATTAATGTGTATTGTATTACAATACTTTTACATTCAAAATTAGTGACATTAGCCATCTAGTTTTTTTTTTAAATTTATTCGCAAAGTTTCGGGGTTCAATTAAAGCTGTCCATGTTACAGCTATTTACATGGCTATAAAAAGAAAACCAAAAGCGACCGGGATCTACCAACTCCCTCAAAAATTCTCTAGTCTATCCTTTTGCTACTGATGTGCCACATGCCATAAAAATATTTTTACAACTTCGTGAACCAAGGGGCCATATTGTGCGACATAATGTTGAAGTGGACGAGAGAATACTGGCACTTTTTGAGGAAGACCCTACAAGAAGCATTAGAAATGTGGCAGCACATCTTGATATTTCAATATGGAAAGTGTGGAAAGTTCTTTAGGAAAACGAAAAGGATCCATTCCACTACATCCGGTGCAAGGTACGTAATTTTAAACTAACTTTAAACCCGTACACGCTATATTTGGCGATGCCTTTGTATAGCAGGCAATTTGGGTAATTTAAAAAATTTGGGTATTTTTTTAATAAAGCCATAAAAAGTCGATGAAAAAAATCCACAGGGCATGAGAAGTGTTTAGAGGTCTGAAAGGATAGCAGATGACCCCCCAGTCGACCATTGCAATTTGGCACACGATGCACCAGACACCCTGTATATTCATAAGCTTTAATTATTTAGTGAAGATGATTTTTGGTTGTGTTTGGGATCTCGCAACTTTATTTTGGTAGTAATTATATTTTATCCTATATTTTTATGATTGTAAATTTAATTAATAAATAGGATAAGCGTAAACTTCGTAGCTTGTTTTTAAATGAAAGATAGCATTGATATGAACAATTTTATTTACGATCTGTATATAATGATATGATTTCTGTACACTTTACATTATAAGTCATCAACTAGATTCAAGCTAACTAGATAGAGTTATGAGTATCTTAATAATAGGTAGGTAATGGCTTAATAATTTACAAATTCTAATAGTATAATCGAATGTTGTACATTAAACAGTCGACGTAAATAACTAATCTAAACGTTTAATCTTAATTACATTAAATACAGCCATTTACATTATAGAATTGGTATATTATTATTAGTATTAAATCTTTAAGAGCTTAAATTGGTAGTACAATTTTACACATTATTCTTAAAACAGAGAAGGAAATGCTAAATTACGGTCATTTATATGGAGGTTCCCTACATTGGTAAAGCATTTCTAATTTTTATTTATACAAAATCAGTCTCCTACTATTTGTTAAGTCCGCCGTATGAAATGTACACTAATAAAAGGAATTAACATAGTAATCTTATAACTCAAGGCAGTCACGCGTTGTCTCATAGGACGTACACCACTGGACGATTGGAATATGTTAAACAACAATAGTATGTCTTGAACCGCAACACACGTTAACTAAGCACTATATTTTATTAATTCTGATTCATTGATTACATCAGAAACAACATCAAGCACACTTCAGTGTTTCACAGCCTTGCTAACAGTCGTTCCAAGCTCTCACTCAATTTATATTAAATAATTACAGTCTGTCCTCATAGGTTTAGGAATGACAATACTTAGGTTAAGAGTAGCTACCATTATTTTGCAGATTTATCATTTAATGTAATACTTTCAAGACAAATGGAACGAATTATTTATAAATTCTTATAAAATCAACCCAAATAATAGGTATAGAGCGAGTAAATATTTAAATTTATCATTTCATGAATCAAAAAACATTTACCTATTCGATTAAAGGCCATGGATATAAATTATATATTATTAGTACAGAAAATTAACTCTAATTTCATATCATGCATAACACTTAGATAATATATTAAAAACAGGTGTTTTTATAAAATGAAAAAAAAAATCTCATTCACCCAACGAGAGGCAGGCCGTGTAATGCGAACAAAGGATTCCAAAAATGGTAGTTAACATTTAAAACGGTGACATATCACAGATCACTCGAGACATTTCATAGAGCCTTTGAAAAGTGGAATGATACTCACTAAAGAAGTTAGATAAACGCAGTATAGTATAAACAGAGCGGCTCAGGGCGCTAGCGAGTCACTGTCGTACCCCTTAGGGGACTCATCGTCGGAGGTCGCGCGCTCGCCGTAGTTCATGCTCTCAAAGTATTGCTGTGGCTTACCGTTCCACAGCGAGTCGTGGTCGCGCGACGTGGGCGATGCGTGTGACGCGTGCGGCAATGGTGACGTGAGCGAGCACAACTTGGCTTCCACGGAGCCAGCGCGTTCGTAGAGGATGGAACGTGAGAGCTCCAGCGCCAGATTGTGCGGCGGCGTGTAGGGCGCGTAGGGCGCGTAGGGCGGGTAGGGCGCGTAGGGCGGGTAGGGCGCGTAGGGCGGCTCCTGCGGGAAGGGCGGGTAGGCGGGCAGCGGGCGCGCGCGCAGGACCAGCGGAGTCAAGCCGTCTGCGCGCGCGACGTACTCCGCTGCCAGCGCCGCCACGCGCCAACTTTCATCATCTTCGGTTCTCTGTCGAAAGGCCCAACCGTTGTTACGTACACCGGACGCTCGTTAAACGTCGCGGTGCTTCCCTGCGGCCTGTGCGGGCGAGCTGGTGTTCGCTGACCTTTAATGAGTGTCCGAGTCCGCGAAGTGCCCGCGAGCCGCCGCTAGTCATCCTCGACCGACCTGCACGTATGCGAGTGCAGGCCGAACTCGATAGGTCTGCTTCAATCATAATCATGGAAATATAATAATGTTATCTTAGATATTTCCAATGAGAACTAAATGTTACTAGTGAGGATGACTACTGACGACTTCGTGGTTCGAATAAAAGGTACAAAAGTAATGCAATTTTTCGTGATATCTACTGCTACGACTCCACCGTGTCAATAAACATGAACTATCGGGTATTATTTTATGAGTACAACATTGTGCATAACTTATTATTACTCTATTAGTTACCAAACCAAATTACCAACAGTGTATAGGCCATGTGATAGCATGGGTATTTGCTTTGTTATTAGCCAATTTATTCTGTGCCATTATGCCACTATGTCAATACAAACATACAAATTAAAAATACAAAAATCATAAATAATAAAATTAACACACTCAAAACTAACAATGTGTCGTATAGTGAGTAGTGGCAAAAATAACAATTTATAAAAAAATATTTTTATCTTGCACTTACCATAAGTTCGTCCAGAAGTCACAAAAAATGTTAAAATGTGCACGGAATAAACAACACTCGAAAATGTTTAAGTTTAATAATGGTTTTTTATATGTTAAGGTTTATAGTTTGATTTTGTTGGTATGTAACATCCCACGCCATTGAAAGATGTCGCACGAAGGAATTGTGAGATAGGTACAGATTTAAAATAAAATATATATGAAAGTAATACGACTCACAGGTTCAGAGTACGACAACTTTTACAAACAAAATGTGTCAATTGATATTAACATGAATATGTGGGCTGGTGACATGAAAATCGATCCAAATACTGACTTTCTACAATGTATTTTCAAAATAATGATTGAGCTAAGAATAAAATTTTGATGCAATAAGTAATTATTTCAGTACTTTAAGAAAGATGTGCATGCCACCCGAACCGTCGCTATAGTTAGTGACGAGGACACACAATCGTTAGCACATGCTCGCCTACACTACGGACCGACTCGCTCTACGTAAACTAAATAAAACTAGAATCGGGGCGGGCCCCGGCGGTAAAGTAACCGAAGCGAAACGAAACGACGGGGAAACAAAACTTACGATCGACATAATGGCATGCGAGACGCGGCCCGACACGAGAAACTACGAGAACGTCAGGTCCGGCGCGCGCGGGCACTCACACGGCTATGAGCCGGAATCTTTTGGAAAGAACCACGCGTTCCAGAACGAGCGGGTCCGCACCTTGGGGTCGGGCGCGGCCGGCGAGCGCCGCACCGGCACGCCGGACTTGGGCTCGCGCTCCTTGCGCGCCGGAGCCGAGCCGGACCGGCCCGACGTCGCCGAGCGCGCCGAGCGCACCGAGTGCGCGGACGGCGGCCGGGCCGGCGCCGGCCGCGCCGTGTGCAGCGGGATGCGCGAGGGCCGGCGGCGCGGCGTGTCCTGGATGCGCGCCTCGTCGTCGTGCTCGTCGGGCATGTGCAGCGGCTCCATGTCGCGCATGCTGGAGTGTGCGTCGCGCGCGGGCGAGGCGGGCGAGGCGGAGCGCGCGGGGCTGCGTCGCCGGCCCTCCAGCTGTCGCACGCGAGCGCGCGCTCCTTCCAGCTCGATGCTTTTCTCCTCTAGCTGAGAACAGAGTGCGTCCCAAATTAGTCATAAATTAAAAAGAAGATTTTTTTTAAGAATGGTGTCCCACATGTCAGCCTAGGAAGTTGTCAGTTGCTTAACCGGGCTATCCTGTGGATGCCTTAATAAAATAAGGCCTCTAGCCAAGGCAAAAAACTTATATTAAAAAGAAGCAAAAAAAGCTACTTATTTTATGGGAAATCCGGAATACTGGTGAAACTTGACAAATAACAATGACAAATTGTTACAATGAATTACAGGTGTAATTGGTTTGGTATGGTAAGACGCAAAAGTAATTTCGAGAACTGTAGAGGAAGCCTGTCACGACTTCATATGAGTCAACGACACACTAATTTGTTATCCTTAGTCGAGCCAAATACCTGTAGATTTCCGTTTCATTAGTAAGTAATAAAACTTTACGACTGAGCCGCAATCTGTATGTATCATGTCCGAGTCAGTACCTGATAAACTTGACAATTCCGTTAGCCCTGAAGTATGATAAGGAAACGTTGCATAACTTAGTACATGTGCAAGCAATGTTTTATACACTCGTTTTAACTTAATTACCTACTTTTATTCAAAGATAATGTTTTACTCTGTTCTCAAAAAAGAAGTATGTACCTACTGTTTGTATGTGCAATCGGTGCAACGCAAGCAAAGCAATATCTTCGGCTTCCGAAAGTTCCAACGACATAATATTGAAGATCTGTAAATTCTACCTGTCGAGAAATCAATTTACACTCACTCTGAATTTGAGGTCTTCGTTGAAGTCTCGCGCGTGCTCCATTTTTTCTATCAGCAACGTGCGCTGCGCAGCCGCGCGTCTCAGGCGTTCGCTCAATACCTGTAATGCACATTATACTAATAAGTTATGTATAATACTTGTTTATATTAGAACATCTTAGTTGAATAATGTTCTGACGTCAAGTCGTCGAATATTGAGCAGATCGTTTTCCCCATTTCATTGTAGTTATTAAAATAGGCGTACGGGTTTTACAGGGAAGGGAAACCAACCAATAATCTGACGCATTTTATCTAATAGCGTTCGATGACGCTACCATTATCAAAGGTGAAACTGAATATTCATGACGAGGTCCTTAAACTTCGCTTCAATCATTATTATCCTTTTTATTACATACCTATTCCACGAAAGGTAAGAGTTATGTTATGGCTTAATAAAGAGTTATCACAAGTTCACAAGAATAAAACGTTATTGTACATATATACATGTTTTTAGTTGCCGTCACTAAATGTATAAAAGCCAAATTTATTAAAACTTGCACGGTAGGTAGGTGCCAAAACGATGAATCAATTGAAAGTGCACATTGTTTCCTTGAGCTAACCATTTTGTCTAAGAAATTAAACAAGTTGCTTTTATTTGGCGGTAGGTTCTATGTTTTTTAAGTATATAGAAATACAAAATTCTCTCTAGTTAGTGTAGCGCTAAATAACACCAGTTTTTTTGTAAACTGACATGAGTAATGAGAGTGCAACGCCGAATCGATTCTCTCATTAATTGTACACTTTTAATTAATAAAATTTGATTCTTTTAACATACAGTACAAGTAGTTACGCATATCAAGCAATAAAATAAAATTAGCCTTCGACATGAATATTTACATACTCGGATTATTTATTTAGGTATATGAACGTAGACCAGGTAATATAACCTAGAATAAGTTAACTTCCTTCTAATGGAGGTGATAATTAAATAAATAAGATTGGCCATAAAGAAATAGCAAATCAAAAGGAAACGCACTAGTCACCCATTCAATTGCTATCAATCATTTAGAATAAGGCCAAGGATATGACGCATGCGTTGCTATAGCGTATGGTATTGTTTTGAAGTGCTTTGCGATAGGCTGTGAACGTGATGCAAACAAAAAAGCGCGATGTTTATGGCGAGGACGAACATTGTGACGATAATGATATCTAAACATATAGATGTCCACAACATAAATATACTTAATCTAAGCAGAGGAATGGAGTGTAATGGCAGTGTCTGCTCGGTCGCGGACACACTCCATTAGCTCCACAGATCTGCGTAATTCTGCCGAAATCTCGAGATTACGTCACAGCATCAGGCAGCTCGTTAGTGCAACGACAGTTTTGAAGAACGACTAGCACGTACTTTGTTACCTCACTCGTTCTGTAATTAACAGCTTTAACTGTTTTTATCTTTTTGTTAAAGCAACACAGATTTCTAACAACCTAATGGCGGAGAAATTTCCTAAAAATTACACCTTACCGCAATTTCCATGCACGTCTGAGAAGATCAAATGGGCACGCTAAACAATACGATTGATGAATTAATACAACAAAGACATAGGCAGACTGATTCAAGTAGGAAAATCTTTAAATAGGACTCATCCTTCAGAACTTGGCCCAGACGGTCTTATTGTAAATCCTCGCTCATTTACGTGTTCACTCATTTCCAACTATCGTACGTCAGTTAACAAATGAAAGCATACCTGATTCTGAACGGTGGAGGTGAGCAGCTGCCTCTGAAGTTCGACAGGATTGCTCTCGAGGAGAATCGCCGCGAACTTCTTAGAGTCAGGCGTGGCCACGCGCGGCGGGCGCGACGGCGTGTCCAGCGCCACGTCCAGCCGGCCCAGCGGCGAGCGCGGTGCGGGCGGGCTGGCCGCCGCCGCCTCCAGCTGCGCCGCACGCAGCAGCAGCGCGTCCCGCTCGGCGCGCAGGCGCGCGGTGTCGGCGCACGAGCCGCACGCTCCGTCGGCGAGCGCGCGCGCGAACGACTCCTCCACGGTGTCAACGGGGTGCCGATCATCGAGCTCGCCACGTAGCTGTTCTGCTTCGTCACGTAGCCGCACTCCCTTTCTCTGGATGACGTCGAGCAGCGCCCACAGCTCGTCTTCGAGCGGGCGAGGGCGCGTAGCGGTCGCAGAGGCTGACGCCGACGAGGAGTGCGCGTCTTTCCCGCAAGAGGTCTCGGTGCTGAAGCCGGAGTCCTGCACGGATGGCTGCGGCTTGGCACGCGCGGCGTCGCCTGCGCCGGCCGCCAGCTTGCGTCGCACGCGCACGCCGGGCTCCCAGTCGCGACGTGTGCCGCTCGCGGGCGTCGACGGCGCCATCTTGGAGCGCAGGTTCGGGAATGTCTCGATGACGAGGTCGCGAAACTCAAGTAAAGCTCCGACTTCATTCTGGAGTTCCTAATTAAAAGGAAAGTCATAAATAATAATCAGAAACACGTTCACCAATCAACAGTTAATGCAATGAGAATGTGGCTCGGCTCAGAGTGGTAGCAAAACTCGATTGTTTGAAAGCTAGTTGTGGTCAAAATGGTGACTGCTTTCGCCTGAATGCGAGTCATAATCAGCTTTAACTCGGCTATGCACTGGATGCTTACAGAATCGGTGTCGTTGAGTAAGGAACCTAGTCGTTGTATGACTAACCTGTAGAGCGACGAGGGACTTAGCCTGCTCCGAGATGAGGTAGTGAAATGGTCCGGGCGGCGAACGCAGTTGCAGACAATCCATGCCCGAGCCACCTGACCCGCCGCTGGCGCTGTCTGCACCGCCCGTCTGGAAACAACCATAAGAAAGTTATTGAAATTGAAACAAAAAACTAAATTATCAGATTGTATAGTTACTGGAAATGAACAAAAGTCCTCTCGGAGTGACGATTTATCAGAAGATTGGTGACGACAATATTAGCAAGCCGACAACATAGCAGCTTTTCAAAATCACATTGGGTAAGGCGAGTGGATATGTCATATATTATAATGTCAAATCTGAAGAAACTGTACTTTACCTTTAACCAACTAAAACGAGCATCGCACACAATACTGTGGCAATTTAGTAAATAACACAGCCATTAGCAGGCAGGTTTTTTTTTAAAGGAACAAGTAATGTCGCCGTGCGCCCCAGCGTAAAATTGCGTTATGGTCGAGTGAGTCCCGGACACAGCGTCCACAATTCACGACTCTTCCTTCGCGACCATTGTGTACTGTTGCATTATAAAAACTCTATTGCTAAACGTCTTTGAATTTGTCTTACTTCCAACCAAACGTTATTAAGGTAGGACCATGTCTCGTCTCGAAACGGATTAAATAAATCGGCATTTTTGTAACCCCTATTCTTATTCTTTTTGGACATCAAATCATCACAAGTTTTTTGTCGGTAATTTAAAACGGTCTGATTAAAAACAAAATGTGTTTATTACCTATCTTAAATCTAGATACAATTAAGTTGCCGGGGCTTCCCAGAAAGTAAACACACATTTTAATGATTAAAACACATATTTTTATTAAGATTTAGTTATTTATTGTTATCTACCACTTCGATAGAAAAAATACATCCTACATATTTTGGCATGTCAGGTATTCGTATAATTCACAAGTTTCCACGCTGACACTGGTCTTTATTTGGCACAAATAATTAAAGTAGTGAATAAATTAAAGCAAACTGTATTCTGTATTATCCATGAGTTTCTGCCACAAGAACTAATTTATAGTAATCAGATGTTTCGTAAACTTGGTACTTGGATGCTCTGCGATGCTTCTCAGACCTCGCTAACACTCACAGTTAATCCGACAATTAACATTTCAAACGTAAATTGTAAACTTGGCTATCATTAATGCCACGATTTGGCTATCAGCACAATTTACTGTTTTCTTAGTAATTAAAATTGTAGGTATGAGTAGTCGCCCAAAATACCTTTTAGATTTTCATGTTTACGACGTCCAATTTTCACGAAATTTAAATCAGGAGCATTATAAAATAAGTGAACTAATAAACTGGTCTACTAGCCTGTTAAGTGCAAATTAATCCAGTTTTAACTAACCACAATTTGAAACATGATTCGTAATTAGTATTACGAAGCTTAGCAAAACTACAACAATTGTGTATCCTCATAATCAAAGGAATCTATTACAAGCACCATTGCATATAAGTTAATGTATCACGCAACGGTTTTGACACAGTTTTGTCAATAACTGACTAGACCTTTATCAGTTTGATAAGAATGCTTATGCTACACACCAGAGAGAATCGATGCCCCTCAAAGCGCTGATTGATAATGCAGCAGTGTTAAATTTCAACAGAATATTGTGAGTTTGCGACATACCATTGTTATCGAGGTACGAAAAGATTTGTATCTAGGTATCTCTTGAGATAAAATAGACGTGCATCTGTAGATTCGGTAGACAGACTGGCTGTTTTTTTATGAATAACATAAATAAATAATGTTCTTGAATCGAATTCGTATGTATGTATGTATGACACGTTTGTTAGTGTTACTGTAAACAATACAGGAGTTCCACATTCAGTCGTTATTATAATTGACAGCCTGTCCGAACCACTGCTTACCTCGTTTTGTGTCAGTTGCTAAAAGGACATCATTTGGTAACATGCAGAAACGGATACATTGACTGATATATTGGGCTGGAGAGTGAGAGCTTTGTTCAAAGTTCGCTGCTCTAACATAGCATGATACAGATAGCCCTTTATTAAACGTTTGTGTCTGCAGTCATATTCAGTACTGAAAGCTATTAATCTTCAAGTTTAGTCATTTTAGATAACTGAATGACGAACAAAACAGAATGGAACAGTTGGGAAGACAACTGATTCATGTATGAAGTTATCAATCTTTGAGTCAGCTCGGGGATTGTGTGAAACAAGTAACTAACTTTTGGTTTCTACAGAGAATTAAGTTGAAAGGCGAATGAACTATCACGTGTCATTTGGGTTGGGTTGGAACAATAACTTAGCCTGCTTTAACTGTTAACAATACTAAAGTGTCTGACACCAAATTTGGAAAATAGCAGCCCGTTCTCGTTGCAATCGGAATGAATTGCGTTACTTGCTGGACTCTAGAAAAGGAAAGTTTACAGGATTGTATAAAATCGTTTCCGCTAGACGTATTGGTTTACGGTTTTGAATAATTCCAAGTCAATTAACAAAAACTAGTTATGTTATCTACAATAGCAGTACGGCACGGTGTCGAGAAAGCACCTTGTGGCGTTAATGGCCGGCCTATACTGTTGACAAACGACCGCAACAATCGACGGACTTTTCATTCAATGACACTACGTTTTGGCGGTTTTTAGTTTCACTTTCTTCACAATTGCGTCAGAGCAAGGCCATGTCTACATCCACACCAGCTGCGCTTTATTATAATAGCAATTCAGTAATGTGTTATGACATTAAGCTGCTCGACGTGATTAGGTAGATGTTAGTGCCGGATCTGTCGATTGTTTATTTTCACCCGACGAGACGTAACAATATGCAAATTATGGACGCGTGCACATGTACACAACATAATGACACTTTCATAAATGCGAGTAATGATGAGTATTTAGATTGCACACAGTGTTGGATGTCTAAATGTTTATACAATCACGACGGCACTGCCAATCGATGCAGCGGAAGATTTCACCATCTTCACAAAAATAAATCAAGTAAGTATCTTCAAATCTTCAATAATCGAATGCAACTGAATTGCGACTGCGCCATTGTCAAATTGATAAAACACGAAACACTCGTTTTGAGAGCGAGGACAATAAGTCAAAAAACTTTTTTTAAAGGTTTAGTGGTCAGTTTTTAAATACCTAGTTGAAGATTAGATTTAGATTAGAATTATTATTTATTCATAGGAGCCGTCTCCTATGAGTAAATAATAATGAACTGTCTAGACTCTTCCATTATTATTATGTATAAGTAGGCTTTCATTCTAACCAAATACCTAGGGATGAAATCAGTTTTACACGGCCGACTGCAATCTGACCTCTACAATTTAATTACGTATCAGGGAATGCCGATAGAATGAATGGTAGATGTCATCAGTTATCGAGTTTCAGTGTGGGAACGTTGGGAAACCATAACGCCTTGTTTTAAGATCTACTACATAGGTTTATAAGTGTCGTGACATGATATTCTTAATTGTATTTTCACTGGTTTAAACAATGTTGCTGTAGGTAAGTTACTAGATAATGATTAATTTTGCAATCTAGGTGCTGTACAAGGACAAACGCCTGTGAAGTACGCACTAGGTGAGTTGACTATGACCACTGGCTATGGTTGATACTATTCGGATAAAAAATAATACAATAGATGATTTTCCTAACTTAGATGATATTGTGATAAAGTTTGAACCAATATTTTGTGTAGATGATTCGACTCACATTGAATGTTTTTTGGTTTGAATAAATTCAATATCCATTCTTAGCTTTCAATCAAACTTTGGCAATAAAGAATGCTAAATAGTTGAGATATATTTATTTCAGTATTTTCCATTTCAATGTTAGCCGCTTCAACAGCTTTCCATGTTCGTGACAACGAGTATTGGCAAAACAATCAGGTGTTCCATTATCACTTTGATGACCCAATCTGTAAATGTGATACATCACGTACGGTTCATACGTTTACGAGACGAATTCGTTTCGATGGCCGCTCTACATGCGCCGCGATGAATAACAACCAGCATTATCTTACCGTTAGCGTTAGCCACATTCTCGGGTACTTATTTTTTATTATCATTTCTATAACCACTTATTACATCTGTATACTCGCTCGAACGTGACGAGTAATCTGCATCGATTAAAATAAATGTTACTATTACGAGTACAAATTATTTCGTCTGTGAATAGGGACAAGGATGGCGTTCTGAACAATGAGGCGGAAAATTATTATAAGAGATCCGGTCGGCTCATTAGGTAATCGGTTAATAAGATAGGCATTTCCTGCGTTTATATGTCATAGAAAATCATTGAGAACGGTTTCAAAGGTAGTTTTAATGTCATCCGTATTAAACCGTACAACGTTCATAATTGTGAGAAATTTAGATTAGGTAAGTGTGTAATATAATTTGCAGAGGATGAGTCGGGACCTTCAATATTGAGAGGCATAATAACAAAAAACCGTATTCGTGCTAAATCACATTTGTTTGGGTGCCACAGTACAGCACGATTGTAGCAATACAGAATACGTACTATTCTGCGAGTGATGTAAAGGAGAAGCGAATCGATAAATTAAACACGATCAAAATATCCAATCGATTATGTCTACATGGTCGATGTTTACCTTTCCATCATTGCTGCAAAAAGTCTCCGCGTGCCCTAATGTTCACTTTACATCGGCATCATTCAAGCGGAAACCACAGGTACTAAAATGACTAATCAATCAACCAGGTTTTCAATAAAATCTGAACTTACCGCATGTGAATATAGAATGCCTGTGAAACCTAAGATATACATATAGGCAAGCGAATTACAAGCTTGTAAAAGTTATAGCTGTGTAATTGTGTATGAAAAATATATTACACGTAGCGAGTGCTATTCACATTCACTGTACGTTTACTGTGCCCACGACAAAGAAATTTTGAGGTGCTTAATTAGAAAGATTAACAGTAACGGTACTTTTGGGCAATTCGGGGCCCGTTGTGGAATTTTAAGTTCTAATTTTATTAACGCACGCCCTGTTTGTTTTTAAGACAGTGCATCGTTTATTTCTGTATGATATTAAGCTGATGGGAGGTAAACAGTGCTAAAGTGTTTCATGCGTTCTGAAACATTTGATGTTGGATGAGTGAGTATGTTATATTCTTAGCGCTGTGTGCTCTTTACTTAAGAATAAGGTTATCTCATCTCTTCCTGGGTTCTGTGAGCGTTGTAATAGGTGGTTAAAAGACAATATCAGCTGGAAGGAAAGCAGTTTCTACTTGTAAGCTGATAAGATCAAACTGCGAAAACTTAGATTCCCTAAGGAACAAATGGGAGCCGTTTGCGCGAATTTTCGGTTGTCTTTACTTGAGTCTTCGCAGTAATTGTTCTTGCGCTGTTGTTGTGGTTCTGAAAGCCTATGCTCGAGGGTTTTGTAAGTATTATTTTCCGAGTTTCTATTTTATTCATACATTTTTAATATCTTGGGCGTTAGTCTCACGTTGTTTATTTTTATAGAAAACACGATCGCACTGTGAGATCGGCTATAGGTACTTAGCACGAATAATATTATGTTTCTCTGCATGTAGAAACCTTTTGTATTAAATACGTGCCTCAGGTATCACTTCACATCGATTACGAACGCTCACGACTTCGAAGGCACATCAAGCATTCCCTAGACATAATGTGTATAAAAACACATCTAGTGTATCTAGAACATTTGTCATACAAACGAGATATTAGGAACATTCGTGGTCCCACGTTTTTACAGAAACTACGGACTTCTTCTTCACGTAATTGTCAAATACATAACCCCTCTACTATGACAATGTTACGTAGTTTGTCGACGAAATGCTTTGTTCTTTTAAAACTGTGGAGGCAATAAAGGTGGTAATAAAATGAAATGAATAAGTTAGTGTTTCATATTATTGTGTTTGTATGCGACATAATAAGCACAATTATTTTTGTTATGAGAAACCAGAAGGGTTTTCAGCGTCAGCGTCAGCTGAAATGGTAGCGAACTTAGAAACACTATTTTCGTTATGTTGATGTCGGATCAGGCAAGTTTTCTGTTTGAATGTGAATGAGAAATACTTATGCAAGTAAATGAATAAGTATTAACCAATTAATACATACCTACATCTTTTGTGGTGTATACTTCAACTAGTAACGAACAATTGTGATAACCCCTTAATTATCAAACTCAAAACTCAAACTCAAAGCATTTATTTCAAATAAACCAATTACAGGCACTTTTGAATTGTCAAGGGGTCGGTCAGTCAGAAAGATGAAGCTAGTTGCCCATTCCAAAGCGTAGTAGGTACCTATGGAGAAGAACGGGCAAGAAACTCCATGGACACTCTTTTAAATCAAAATATTGTTACAATAGAGTGGTTACATCATTCATGTTGTAATTATACATGTTGTGAGAACGATGTAGAAAGACGTGCACGTTAAAAGCGTCCGTAATAAAAAGATAAAAACAATTATGGAATTAAAATAAGCCGTGGCAGCTAAGAAATGACCAGTGCCTACTGACGGCGCCCGTTCACGAACATGACGTATGGATCAGCACCATTCAGCTCAACCATTTTGAAGGGAACTCAATGATCCAATAATCGTTTGCTTAAACCGCTTTATAGAAATGACGACCACTAAAGTTCGTCAACAATCGTATGTAGTTATTGGCAATAATAATAAACAGAGGAAAAAATATATAATCATGGATTGTTAAAAGGAGATTCCATAATACATTGACGTGTTTTCTTGGAATTCATAACGTAAGCGAGTTTACACTGCAATAGGTACAACACGCTAAAACAGAAAGCGATAATTAATTCAAAAGGTATTGTTAGATCGTATGCTCATGAATTTAATAATATAATATTATTAATTCAACATAATTATAACTTAAAATCATAAATATTTGTATTTAGGCATTCCAGTGATTCTAAAACAATGGTAGTATTCAGGTCGCATTAAAAGAAATTTATTCATGTTGTTGCCAACTATTATAATATAGAAAGCCTTTTATGCAAGCCATAATAACGCAAGTCGCGACACAGAAAGGACACACTATTTGCATGATAATACAAAACAAACTCTTTATACATGAAACAGAAAAAGTTTGCCTTAGGCGGAGTGGTGACAAGCATTTTGCACCTGAGAAAACATTGCAACATTGAAGCAGTAAGTACCAACAGATAGTTTGCGAAACATTTATGTACAATACAGTAGAAATTGGCAACATTAATTGCATGTGACACTGCAAATAGGAGGGGCAATAATGTAAACTGTGACATAATATTTACAAAATGATGTAGATACTTTTGTAATATCTGCTTTGGTTGATGTCACGTCATTCAGAATCAGACGCATCACTGGCCGATTTGGTCGACCAACCGGTAAATGATTAAAATTCGCTCTTCGCAAAAAATGAAATCGTGCACACTATCGTGTTCATTGTCCTATTTCGAGAGGTAAATGTAAACCACATTTGTGCACGCGTGCATATGTATGCAAATGGCTGCGCTACACCTAAATTCTGTGTTCACGTTCAGTAACGAAACGAAATTTCGACGCAGTTTTCAACGTCGCGGTCGCGTCGGTCGTTGAAAAGTGCAGTAAGAACTTGGTCAGTGGGTCGTCTTAGGGGCAGAGTAGTAGGAGTTGCATTATACGCTTGGCACTATGAGCATCAAAGAAAACAAAAAATATTTTTTGAGACTAAATTCGTTTTTTTTTGGATATCTACTAATTTTATTACTGTACCGGGTTAACCTTGACCATAGAAACCATGTCGGTTCTGAGACGCATGGCCCTACGACGCACGTAGGCGTAGTCGACAGAGCCCGGAATCGCGGGGCGCCAACTTCTGAATGGTAAAAAAAATACTAGTCCTAACCTAACCTGTCGGTTTTCGGGGTGCCCCATGTCCCGAGCTCGCTGCGCTCGCTCTTGCATCCTAAGTTCTGAAGGGATCCCATCGATATCATTTTTACGACAAACGGTGGTCGTAGACGAAATACACCAAGAAGCTTTTAGCCTTATATTTAGGTGTTCTTAACGATAGAATCGAGAAACTAACGATTTACGAAAACAAAATTTTTTTGTTTAAAAATTTCCCTTTTTTCCGTCAAGGTTAAAAAATATTCGAAGGCCTATTTCTCGAAACCGGTGCGCGCGTCGTAGGGCCATGCTTCTTAAAAGCTAAATGGTTTCTATAGAAGCAAAGTTAACCCGGTACTGCAATAAAACAGGTAAAATTCCGAAAAAAAAAACTGTCCCAAAAAAATGTTTTTTGTTTTCTTAGTAACTTGCTCATAGTGTCAAAATGCAAGTCTTGCATTCCGTCCCTGAGGCTACACTCCATTTTCTTATAAATATCATCTTATTTTCAATACCTCTCACTTTTCGTACAGGTCAAGTAGGTAATTAGTTTTGAATTAAAACAATAAACTCTATTGTAAGCGTTGTAATCGTGGTTTGCAAAAGCGAAGCCACAAAAGTCCTTCAAAGAGGTTTTGATAAACGAAGTAGGTCTCGACTTGGCAAATTGGATTTATAAGTGGTATAACAATACAAAATATAAGATAATTTAAATTAGACAGATCATGGAAAACGGGAGAAATAAAGCTGAGTCATTTTTATCAAGGAACCAGCATATCATTTACAATGCCATATTTTGCGTGCAGTGTGTACCTACATCAATTATGTTAGAACACGCGATTAATAATAAGCGTAAGTCATCAAATGGCAAGTACAAAAAATAGGACACACGTATGATGGCCAAATGTAAGTAGGTACAAAGATACAAAAAAGTAATGGGAGCACTCGAGTAAAAACATTATTTTTAAAGTTGCTTAACACGCTACGTATGCTTAGAGGGCAATCTGGCAAAGGCAAAAAATATTCCATAACTCATACATAGGGAAGTAATGGTCCGATTCCCCCGGTACTTACGGCTATACGTAGGTGCATTAGGTACTAGGTACCTATTTTTTACCTACAATATCATTTCAGTTATTCATCAATATACCGAATTCGACACATTCTACATTATTGTGACATCAAAACTTAAGACTACATACCTACTTGTTGAATCAGCATTATTCTGGATCTATTCTATATCGATATAATGTTAGAAATATTTGAAACGGGACAAATCTAGACAATTATTTGGGACTGAAACGAACGGAAAGGATTGACTAAAAATGTTATTGACTTGGTTAAGTCGGATCGAAGCTTAAGTTTACGCATCTACAAAGTTTTTCCGTTAAGAACTCAAGAAGGGTGAAAACCATATTATGGGCATGGGCATGGTAAAGCACCTACGTAAGACAGGCAATGAAACTTGACAAGAAAGAACAACTGTATATCAATTAGAAAAGTAACAAATCAGAATAGATTCAGGTTGCAGAAAAAATTGTGTTGATTAATGAACAAAACATGCTGTGGTGAACAAACAAATTAAATGTGAAAAGTCAGTAGAATGTATACTTTTAGCAACATCAGTTGAGTATAGCAATTACTGAGTTATTCATTACTTTGCATTATTTCATGACTGGTAATGATGGGATGATGGTTTTATTGCATTGAAAAAACCCTGAACTCTGTGATCATGGTCAGAAATTCATTCGGTAAAAGGAAAATGCTTCAACAGTTACAATCAACGTTTCTAAATAAATATTATACGCTGCTATAGCATCCTTTTACAATTGGTCCTAAGCTGTGGCAAAATCTTTGGCAGTTTATAACTTGGTAAATAACCAAGAAGAATTGACGATAGCAACCGTGTCTGAATTAGGTGTTGGCAAACTGTTGACACTTGCGAATAAATAAAACAAAACAAGCGAGGAGCAACGTGATCCAATCAAGCGTTGCGTGCTTTCACTCTCTGGCTTGCTCGCTCCATTTTAGGGTTAATTTTCGATATTATGAGACCTCGAGATTCGTTGCAATCGATTTCACTATCGATATCTACTCGTACACGAATCACATCAAGTTTTTGTTGTGATGACTGTCAATGATGAGCCAAACAAAATGTTGTTTCAGATTTTGAAGCAACAAATAATGTAAGAAGATCACAAACTATTATTTTCGTACGGTGGTAATTTGAAACAGATTTTCTTCATGACGGAGTAACAGTGTTAATAGAGGAATAGTGAATATAGAGTGAGATGCATCTTAATTGTTTAAACGTTAATGAGGAAACGTTGTGTAAAAGGAAATGGGACGATCTATCAAATGAATGAAAAAATAAAGAAACATTTAAAACTAATCCTTGAGAATGAATACTAGTACGATAGTGGGTTTAATTCAATAGTGCGAAACATACTTCAAGTTCATATTTTGCATATTAGTCACATTAGTCACACCTTTGAGTTTGAAAGCAAGCTTTCTGACAGCAATTTTTAATTATAGACAGTTTTGTAACTGTTCGTGCAGTATGCGATGATAATTGTTCAAATAAGTGCAATATACGATCTCATGCAGCAGAAAAGTAATAACATTTTTTATATATTCGTAACAAAAGGTTTAAAAAATAATTAAGTGCTTAGGTATGCATTATGTGTTCATGATTCATGTGTTGATAGACGTTAATTAAAATAAATAACAACATAAATAAATTACACAAATTGTCTGGGTTTGAAAATGAACGAACATGACAACTTAGATTTATCTTGCTTTCCATCTCTTTATAAGCTCTAACTTAGAAGTCGCTCAAGAATTTGTAAATTTCTTTACTAATATACCAGCTAAAACGACGGAAGCTTTAAATTCCTCACCTGATGTCTCCATTGATTTATTAAGAGCGAACGTTTTAGGCTGCCCGGTTGAATTTCAATTTAAACATATAAACCCTATGATAGTTATAAAAGCTTTTCGGCAAATAAAAATCAAATTGACCGAAGATCTATGGGGAATGTCTATCAAAGTTTGTACATCAATAATCGAGACTATAGCACCATACTTAGCTTTAATATTTAATTTGTGTGTAGATCAAGGAGTCTTCCCGGATTTAATGAAATACAGTAAGGTTATTCCACTTTTTAAATCTGGGGACAGCAAAGACACCAACAATTATAGACCAGTATCTGTTTTGCCAGTATTCAGCAAGGTGTTCGAAAAGGTAATGCTCAATCAAATGCTTAATCATTTTAACACCAACAAAATCTTACACGGTCAGCAATATGGTTTCACCAAAGGACGTTGTACGACTGACGCCGGTGTCACTTTATTAAAACACATATTTACAGCGTGGGAGGAGGCCCAAGATGCCATAGGGATCTTTTGTGACCTCTCCAAGGCATTTGACTGCGTTGATCACGAAACCTTGCTCTTAAAACTTGAGCATTACGGACTAGGTAAACTCGCGCTTAGTTTAGTACAATCTTATTTAAATGATAGACAACAAAAAGTGAAAATAAATGGTGTCAATTCACCTCATTTAAAAGTACAAATGGGTGTTCCACAAGGATCGATATTAGGTCCCTTCCTCTTTTTAGTATATATTAATGATCTACCCCATTTATTTAAAAACCAACCACAAATGGTGTTATTTGCTGACGATACTTCTTTAATCTTTAAGATAAATAGACGTGCATCAAATCTTGACGACGTAAATAATGCCCTACTGCAGGTACATAATTGGTTCACTGCTAATAATTTAGTATTAAATGGGAAAAAAACGAAATGCATAAGATTTGCTTTACCGAATGTTAAAAGTAGTGATTGTGACATAGTATTGAATAACGAGAAACTAGAATTTGTCGATGAAACTGTTTTCCTGGGGATAACGCTCGACTCAAGGCTGCAATGGGGTCCTCATTTGACATCTCTTGCAGGACGGCTAAGTTCAGCAGCTTATGCTGTAAGGAAAATCCGTCAATTTACTAATGTAGATACCGCGAGGCTAGTCTATTTCAGCTATTTTCATAGTATCATGTCTTACGGTATTTTATTATGGGGACGGGCTGCCGATATTGAGTCTATTTTTATTCTGCAGAAAAGAGCTATCAGAGCAATATACAGCCTACGCAGGCGCGATTCTCTAAGGGAACTGTTTAAAGACATTAACATCATGACAGTACCTTGTCAATATATTTATGAAAACATCATGTACGTAAGGAAAAATTTAAATATTTTCAGTAAAAGAGGTGAAAGACACAACTATAGGACTAGAAATAGGGACCAATTAGTTCAACCAGGTTTCAGACTGGCTAAAGTAGACTCATCCTTCATGGGGTACTGTTTAAAATGTTACAATAAAATACCTCCCCACATACTCCAACTGAATGAAACTAAATTTAAATCTTGTATAAAACGCACACTATACAGCCAAGCATATTATAAGTTGGGGGATTATATCGCTGACAAAAATGCTTGGCTCAGGGCTGGTCCTGCTCCACAAGGGCGCGTAAACTAATTAATTAGCATTCGAAAATAATGTTGGAGCTGATGAAGATTGTACAACCTATCTTTGCATTGTATAAATTCAATCTCTTAGTATTGTATAATTGCATAGCACATGTGTGAGCACTATGTACCCACTATAAAGCTTACTGGGTTCGTCTTTCATTGACTTGAATGTGCCCTGGCGGCTGAGAGTATGTCATGCTCACTCAAATGTGTCGCTGGTGGTGGCGTGTGTATTGGATCATTGAGTTCCCTTCAAAATGGTTGAGCTGAATGGTGCTGATCCATACGTCATGTTCGTGAACGGGCGCCGTCAGTAGGCACTGGTCATTTCTTAGCTGCCACGGCTTATTTTAATTCCATAATTGTTTTTATCTTTTTATTACGGACGCTTTTAACGTGCACGTGTTTCTACATCGTTCTCACATGTATAATTAGAACATGAATGATGTAACCACTTTTTTGTAACAATATTTTGATTTAAAAGAGTGTCCATGGAGTTTCTTGCCCGTTCTTCTCCATAGGTACCTACTACGCTTTGGAATGGGCAACTAGCTTCATCTTTCTGACTGACCGACCCCTTGACAATTCAAAAGTGCCTGTAATTGGTTTATTTGAAATAAATGCTTTGAGTTTGAGTTTGAGTTTGATCACTTGATGACACGTTTTCGGTTTTGAACTCGTTTTATGATTACAATCTAAATGTGCTCTAAGCTGTCCTACAATTTAGTGATTTCAAAGGATATCAAAACCAGATACATATATGTATAACAAAATGGGTGCATCACCAAATATGGAACCATAATAATATAATACAAAAAGCTTGTAACAATGCGATAAAGCAACTTCATAGTATTAAATTATACATGTATGTATTTTAGTTGGAAACTAGTGCACGCATACGGAAAAGACCCGCATGCCGATGAACAGCCAAGCGTGGACGACCGCCGCCCAATCGCCCACAATGCGTGAAACCAAACCGGTGCATGCGGCCATTGAAAAAAACACACAATTGCATGTTAAGGGACCAATTTTAACGTATTTCCTTCACGGATCCAATAAAATAATTGCCTGGCAATAATTGTATCGATCGAAAAACCGCTGTCTACTCTACTTAATTGCAAAGCAAGTCAAGTAGAATGCATAATATCATATAAAAGAGAACAATTCCCATAGCTGACAACTCAATATTACCAATATCGAAATCGTTCTTCGTGAGTTTTTCTCGAACCCAATTAAACTAAGACCACTGATAATGACTACACAATAGCGACGCTCGAAACAGAGATAAGAAAACCAAGTTATATTGACAAGACAAACGCTGGGTACGTTTTAACAAATAATCCCATTGACAATAATAAATCGAACAATGCAATTGGCACATACAATCATTTCGTGCGTCGAGTTTGCAAAATAAACCATTCAGTTCTCAAAATGACGCAAACATCGCGTTCAATCATTGAATTAATTATCAAACCACCCTTTGTGAACTCTAACAATAACGAGTAGTCCTCGTGGTAATTTACTCAATGCAGCTATAATAATAGAGATGGTATGTCTATCTTTGCTTTATATCTTCTTTGAAAATACAGCTCTTCCTCGTTGAATGGCCGAATTGACGACATTGTAGCTATCACCAAGAGAATTGGATTCATATCTATTGACATAATTCCATTAGATAACGTCTTCTTTTATGAATCTGTGGGGCATCCTCTTCTCTATTCAAAATTTTACTACCATCCGCAGCAATACCCGCACTAAAGTATTCCTAATAGCCCCGATGTTATTTCTAAACTAATCGCCTCTCATTGAACGCTCGACCCCTCACGTACGCAAAATATCGACGCACGTACACATGTGGCCTCCACAGACTATGTGCAATCTAATTAGGCGCATAATCTTGATAATCTTCACTCCAGACATGTCATCCTCATTGACATTTAAAAGTCGGGTTGTACAGCTGCCCCATAAATTGCAAGCACAATGTAATTGTCGCACCAGTGATCAGTGCAAGAAAGCGTCTGATAACGGTGCTTGCTCATAATTCGTTGATAATAGGTGTGGTGATAACAAAAGAGACTATAGCCAGATAGCCACTTATGATTGAACATTGATTTGCTGAATTTTGGTCATATAAGAAAGTCTTAAACTTTAACTAAATTTTGCTATATGGCTCTATCTACAAAAGTTACTCAACAAATCTTCAACTGTTGTGTTGTGGCTGAATACAATGTTGACTTGACTAAAATTGCAATTTCAAACTTTCCATTTCACAATGTTGTACAAAAGAACATAGTTTATGTTTATATACCAGCAATAAATTAGTAGAATTGACTCGTAGGATGTTGTGCCATACATGGCTGTGTTTAGCGGCTCATTCACGACTCATTGTTTCAGAGCGAGCGTGGGCGCATGATTGTTGCACCCACCATCTATTCCGAATGACCGATGAATTGCAACGTGCGAAACGTTTTTATCCCAATTAATCTCGTACGGTGGAACGGATGCATTTCAATCAAGTAAATACTGGATAAAATTTTCTAATTGCAGTCACGAGTCTGTACCTAAGTTGCTGAAATGTTAGATTATGTGGAACGGAATTATTGAACTCCTTTCAGATTCTGGACAAGATAGAAATGAGAAATGCATGAAGGTTACGAAAGCAATACGAACAGTATATCTAGATATAAATTATAATAAGTATCACGAGCCAAAGAATAATCATGAACAGATAACGCATAAGCAGCCAGGTGCGCTAACCAACGCATAGGGCGTGCCCAAGTTATGGCTGACTGTCTGCCGCAACCCGGCCTAGTGCGTCATTAATTAGGAACAATATACCGTGCGTAATAAATCCACTAATGACATACCGATCCACATGACAGGACACATCAAAACGAGATCGTTAGACATTTTGTAACTAGATTCCATTAAACACGATGAATAATTGTTGGAACGTTTCACCACGTTGATTATCTTTCACAATGCCCCGAAACGAAACGTAGCAATTACTAAAATTACACTAAATATAGGTGGTATATTTGTGGTTACTTATTATTACGATGTTCACAATTGATTATATACTGGTGTTCCGTGCAACTAAGTATGCAAATGAAATGGAAGGGTTGCTGTCCGTGAGTTATTTGTTAGTTGTTATCAAACATGTTTCAAAACTTAACGGGTAGCGTACATAATTGGTAACTTTTTATGTACTTCATAACCATAACGAGTTGGAATATCGAAGAAATACAATTATAATAGTTGTCGATATAATCAAAGCATGTAGATTGAGAGTAGTTTATCAAAATTAAACAACACATTATTCAAATTGAACCATTGTGTTATTCATATCGACAATCGCATATGTTACTGCTAACTTAACGGGACAAAAGACACATATGGATGCACTTCACCTTTGTAATAAATACAAGCTAATTAATTACTTGTAATATTATTTAATTATAATTCCTCCTGCAGCGTACATTCTCTTAATTATATTGCGTAAATTCTTGATTTTGTTGCATTGTTTAAATTCAACAGATGGTATTTGTATGTGCTATATATAGGTATGTCAGTACTGGAGTAAGCGTTCGCGTTTTTATAATTTTGAAAAAATGTGAACTATGCAATATTGAATGGGCTGCTACTTTAGTGTACTTACCAGAAAATATTGATACAAATTGCTAATTATGTTGTTACAATTTCAACGCACGAAGATGTTTATTTTCATACAACACCAAACAAAAACGAATTTAAGAAACAAAAGCGAAATGTAAATGTTTTTAAGCATAAACATCTGAAAATCTAAAGAGAAAGTAATTGAAATAGTGTAGACAGTAGACACCGAAGATTAAAAAAACATTAACGTTTTCACTTCTAGTCCCAGATAATTTATCTGAAAATGTTGTAAAACAGCTATTTGCTGCGATGAAGCTCGCACCAGCAACGCTTCTATTGTTTGAAGACGATGGGTAAACGAGCCAAAGTTTTGACTAACATAATGAAATGTTTGACTCAAGTAAGCTTATGTATGTCGAGCCGTTTCAAGCTTAGCTTTACAGCAGGAACTTCCTTGTTTCCGTAGATTTTATTTTTACTACAAATACCTTTAATTCGCCAAAAGTCCCTACAGATTTTACAATGTCACAGTAATATTTTATATTTAGTAATTTATTTTTTCTTTGTTTCATTGTAACTTGACATAATTTATTTCAATTCAATTTAATTTATTAGTTATTTCCTTTAGTTAATCTTTGCAATTTCAATTTAATTTATTCAATTCAATTTAAGTTAAAATATATAACCTACATAAATTGCTACTAATTCAGCCGTAAGATAATTAATTTGTTACTAACATAATATGGACTAACTAGTCCGAAATAAACAATTAAAAAAGAAAAAAAATTAATGTTAGTTAATACTGCCAGGATATAGTGATAAAAGCGTTAGGTATGAATATTATCGCTCCAATAGACGAGTTGATTTGAAATCTATTGATACCAGATATAAGGGATTCAATTTTTCATAACGTCTTTGAAGATCAACAGCTGTGAGTGATAGACATGAATACCTACAAATATAATAGTGGGAAATTAGAATATAATGTAGAAAACTAACAAAACGCAACTTCCGTTTCTCAGCATTATGTATCATATAAAAACATAATCGAACCAGTAAATTACGGAAAGAAAAAACATAAGTACTGAATATTGAGGAAATATTGTCACTTTCATCCGATCATCGATCAGTCTAGAATCTAGATGTTTCCTAGTCAATCTTTGCAGAATAAATAACAATGGTCATACCATTGAAATGCACTTTACGGAACAATAACAGCAAAGATTGAATGGTCTGTGATAAAATGAAAGTATTTCCAGTTTAAAGCTAAAACGCATTTACAACATTCTAACCAGCGCAAGGCCAACAGGGCAATATTACGGATATTGACCTAAATCCGACCAAGTTGAATCAATAAGAATGTGTATACCAAAAAGATATTTGGTATAAACATAGAAAACTGAAAATTGAGGAAACTAAGACGTAAGCTTAAGTTACTTAACGTCTAGATATTGATCGTTCACAGTACAGTATTGTGTGTAGTGTGAAACATCGCACGAACGAAAAGCGCTCACACACAGATGCACTCAGCCGAGATAACACCAATTGGTGTAATTGATGTTAGAAGTCGGTGAACGACTCATAAGTGCCGTCAATATACGCACCCAATAGTATATGTATGATTCATTAAATGTACTACTTAAAGAGGTGCCTCCAATGGCTCGGCTGTGTGTCCAGCCACGGTCTTAGCACCTATTCAAATGAAGATACAATTCACTTTACATGATTTCTAACTTTATTTATTGCTTTCGTATTCATTTAAGAGCTAAGCATTGATATCGGGACCACATGAAATGTTCTATTGGGTTTAACAACACATTGACATACACTGGGTCGCAACCAAAACGGGTCGGCTATAAAAATGCGCGTTAACTTTAAAAATATTTGAGCGATCCTTTTAAAATAAAAACTAAATTAAAGTTTATTTCATTACACTTATAGAAGAAGTAAAACTTTTTTATTTCTTTTTGGTGATTGTATTAAAAAACCATAAATAAAAAATAAAGACGATTTTTAAAATAGGAACAACTTTGAAACCATTTGTTTTACTTTTGCTTCTGTATAGGGCATTTCTTGTGCAGAAATTCATTATTCTGGTCAAATTTCTGAAGAGTGTACCAGAATTCTGACAATTCTTGAAGAGTTGAAGACGGGCGTAGTCAGTGGTTGACAGCGACAACTGTTGGTGTGTCACTATCAACCGTTCAAAGAGTGCTCCAGCAATTTGAAGAGACTGGATCCAATATTCGCAGACCAGTAACAGACCAAACAAGGTGCACGACACCGCGGGAGGCGATATACATAATTATGATGTCAACAATGTTGAGAAATCGATTTCGAACGGCCGTTGAAGTCAAAAATGTGCTGGCGGGAGCAATCCGAGCACGTGTACAGTGAGGCGCCGTCTAGCTGAAGCAAACTTGAAGCCATTTAGAACTGCAAATGGTCCAAAACTCGAAAGGCGGCATCGAAATATAAGGCTGAGTTACGCTAGAGAACACATGAATTGGACTCTGGATGACTGGTCAAGAGTAATGTTTTCGGACGAGTCGAGGTCCATGCTATACAAGCACGATGGGAGGCCAAGAGTCTACAGAAGACCAGAAGAGCGCTATAACCAAGCTTGTATTGAAGAGAAAGTGCCACACGGTGGCTGCTCCATACACGTGTGGGCTGGAATTTCTTCTGAAAGCAGCGCCGTGCTAGTGGTGATAGAAAATAGCACTTTAACTGCAGAAAGACACGTGAATAAAGTTTTAAATGAGTAAGTTGGCCTATTTTTAGTAAATATGGGCGAGAAAGCAATTTTTATGGAAGATAACGCTCGTCCCCATGCAGCTAGGATAGAATTTTACTTCCTTGAAGATGTCGCTATCACACGCATGCAGTGGCCAGCACACAGCCCAGACTTGAACCCCATCGAACATGCATGGGACGAACTGGGACAACGTGTACGCCAGCGAAATCCAATCACACTTCGTGAACTGAAAGAAGCACCGATAGAGGAATGGGAGAATATTCCTCAGAATCGGCTCAGAAATCTGGTGAAAAAGCATGCCATCTCGTATAACAGCTGTATTAACAGCTCGTGGTGGCAATACAAAATACTAAAATGTGTAAAAAATGCATAATTGATACTGTAGCACATTTTTGAACATCTAGTGAAAGTTTTCATATTTACTTAACTTACCTTTGTTCAAAATAAACTTCATAATCTTGAACTTTTATGACATTGATCTATGCAATATAAAATTGCTACATTTAGTGCATTAGCGTCAGCGGTACAGTTGCAGTGGCACGCTTAAGTCTCCTTAACGGAACTAATGAGACCGGCCCCTCAGTCACACAGGCCACTGCCTTTTCCGTCAGCTATTTGTGTCACTCAGATCCTGTGCTAGATGTGTCTTCAAGTGGCTTAACGGAGCCTTTTTCACACCCTAAAGCAATTTATACTTCACCAAAACACAGCAGAAAAGTATCGGACAAAAAAGCTTAGACAAGGTTTCTCTTGCAATACAAAAGATACACGATATCGCTTTCGGCACATTCAAGTGGGTCAGCTTGTGTCGGCACTGTCTAAGTAAAAACTTTGATAACACATGGCCGGGGAGTCTAGAGGGTTTAAGCGTGGGCGCGAACAATGCAATGAATCATCACAGCCGTGAATGAAGTGTATTCGACAATGGGTCGGTGCTCCCGAAACAGAAATAGATGTTGTTGCATCGCTTTAACTATTTCAACACGCTAGATGTTTCAGGTGAAGCCAAGTATACAAACTTGGAACACCGTGTTTGGTTGTAACTTAAAAATAACTCTCGGAGGAGTGACTGTAAAACTTTAATGAGCTTGCGACCTAACGCTTCCATGTGCACGTAAGATGATAATGACTTCTCATGTTGTCTGAAGCTACGAAGTATCGTATAAAGAATTCCTTGGCATATTATCTTTAAACGGGTCTGTTTTTATTGTGAAAGAAACAATACATATAATGACACAGACATGATTATTCATCATTCGTCGAGGGAGTCGTCCTCCAATTAAATCTAACAGTTCTTATTTGTCTGACCATAAACACGGAGTGTTTGTGGAACGGCATCATCATATAAACAAGGAAACGTCTGCGACCGGCGCCATGGTCGGTAATCTGGGTCGACTTTAAACTTTTTTACCATAATTCTTTTACCTCCCACAATCGCCGTACGCTTATTTACTCCAGCTCAAATTTAATCAGATGCAGTAAAATTCAACGTAATTACATCTGTTTTCTTTTCTACTGATGTAAATTGTAAGTATAGAGTCGGACTCTGATTGACGTAATCTAGAGTACCTACCTACATTGGTGTTGAAAGTGTTTATATGTATATTGCAACATAAGCTTCTAGGAAGTCTGAGATATCCATCATATATCTTAGTGACACTTCAAAGAACGACAATCGATTGTTCTGAGAGTGGGACACTTTCACTTCAGCTCTGGCTCACGCCTCTTAATTCAAAATCCTATGTAATTCATTTCGTTATCGGCAGAGCAGATTAAAATTGAGCTGCACAATAAATAATTCACATGCACGACACGTTTCGTAAACGGTTACACGAAACTATAACATCGTCAGTCAACACTTTCTACCGACCAAGTGTTTGATGGGTTTAATCCAAGACTCATAGAATGTCAATTTATCGAACTATCGGTGTTGATAAGTAGAGATAATGGAGTGATGCAACTTTAATATAATTAACCGTGAACTTTAAAATAAAAGATTATATAAGCAGGAAATCGACGACTCCTACGTGACACAACTTTCCGTTTTGTTTCTTGTTATAATAAATCCGTCGGTTTTAAATCGCTCCATTAACGGCGTTGCCAAAACAGCTTTGCTTATTTTAGAAGATTATAAAAATAATAATGTTTCTTGGGTAATGTGACGACGAAGACTTAGGTAATATAAAACAAGTCCAAAGTAACGCTGTCAAGTTTATACTATACATAGGACTTGGAGATAAAATATTTTATAGTCCCATATATTCTGGTTAAGAAGGATTTTCACTGCAGAATGAGATGAGCAGAATTTTCATCTCAGTGCGCGGCTGAAGTACTGAATGGTGGCATTTGATGAATGGTCTATTTAATGGATCCCGTCTAGCCTAATCTCTCGAAACTTACTATATTTAGGTGACTTTTAAAAAGGTATAGATTTAAGCTACTGAAGCTACCGTTTCAAATTAATTATATTTGAATATAGTCCCGTATAACCCTTTTATATCGATTTTGTATACCGTCCAGCTAATCGCTTAAAGGGTCAGTAAACTGGTATGGTAAAACTTCACACAATACAGTACCGGCTTTTGAATGAGTCATCAACGTGCATGTTTACCATTACCAGGCTTGTTAAGGCGGAAGGAAGAATATACATACGTATACGTGAAGGTATTACATAATCTTATTAGCGTTTATTCTGCTTTGAGAATCCTAGATTCACGTATTCAATTCTGCTCATTCGCGACGACCTAGATGTTTAATTTTCATTTGGACCACTCTCGCAGCAAAATATACTGCAAACGTAACTAATATTATATTCACATCTGCAGCTTCCCTTAAATATTAGGTATGCGCACATGAGACTGCACAATGGTACGCTCCAACACCCGTTAAACCAAAAACGAGGCCTCACGGCTATCCGCATTCATATTTAGACCAGAAATATGGCTTAGATGGAGTGATATCACACGACCTAAGTAAGCATTTCTCTACGCGCTAATTAAAGAGCACGTCGAAATCCGATAATGCGGTATCATGTGGCAATATGTCACTCGAAACGACATCAGGCTAGGCGCGGCCGTCCGACCAGACCAGCTCTGGTTTCTTGTGGTTCAATAATGTCTTGTTTTATAAAGTAATACCAGTATCGACTTTCTGTTGACTTCCCCGAGCTATGATTCATGTTTTAATTAATCTAACGGCCAGCGTAATGATTCGCTTCGAACGCGATGCAATAGAAACCATCGTTTAATAAAAACTATATTTGACACAGATCACGTTTGTGTTCCAAATACATAATCTTTGAGTTTTTTGCACTAGCCAATGATATGAAACAAACAAAGCTAAAGTATTCTTGACCTTCTTCATAATGTAGGACTAGGAATCCGTTAAGACAAAACAGTCGTTCTAGCGGCTAGTCATTGAAGACATTACCTGTTTTAAAGTTTATTACGAAATTAAATCCGATTGAACAGTTCACATAATTCTGTGGTGGAAGGCGGAAACAGCGGCGGAAGCGGCGTCACGGTCCACGGGCGCGCGCGCACACTATGAAGTGACGTCATCGACGGGGACCCAGCTGGATGTTACAATAGATTCCAAACAGGTTTTATTTGATTAACAACATTATTCATTTTAATAACGACAGTGGGCTATGGATACTAGTATGCTTGGTTTTTAACCCAACGAGTGAGATATAAACTATAGCACGCACCAAATCAAACTGAACCGGTCCAATGGTCACCAAATGTAATTGGAAGTTTGGAAGTTCAAGTTTGTTATAAGCATACTTATGTAAAGGTCACCACTGCGATAGAGACTGACGAAAGGGAGACGGTGCACATTGTTGGAAGATCTAAGCTCTTCACTCCGCAGCATCACAAGTCAAAATACCACTAAAACTATTTGACGTCCAACGCCTTCAATTTGGAACAGCGACAATGGCAACAATAAAAACAACGGAAACACGCCGAAACCTTAGCCCAAAATTGGAACAAAGAAGGCTGAATAAAATAACAATCCGTTTTAATATAAAGCTGAAATATCCAGTTGAATTGAAATCCGATACACGATACTTTTAGTTCTCCTTTATCAAATGACAGCAGTATCATGTGACATTTCAAGGCGATTACACTTTTGATACTAGCGAGATAAAAATTGCTGCTAAGTATTGTATAAATATAAAGTTATTCGATAAAATATTTGAGATGCGTCAGAGATAAATATTATATTTTGAAATCTGCTGAAACGTGTCGAATTATCGTCAATAAGGTGAACTATAAAAACTTGGACGGTCATTTAATTTTTTTGCATCCGAAATTATGTCCCGTAACGTCCGCCGATGTCATCCGTTGTTTTATGTGATTGTAAAAACGGATTTACAAATATAACAACGACAAAAAACTGTTTTGACGAACGTTCTGGGCGATTGATAGTTGGGGCGTGACGTGACGTTAAGCAAACGTTTCAACCAATAAATTAAACCGAAGGAAAGGGGGGTTACAATGACTTTGGCCTTTAGCGTTTCTGTATTTTTTTTTTTGCTATAACGTAATTACTATTTGCTATAGTTATGGGTGGCCCTGTGGTATCGGCCCTGATTTACCGAGTTGTAGGATCTGAGTTCGAACTCAGGCAGGCTTTGTGTATTTAATTGCACCGCCACTGCTCTCAAAACGGCGAAGGAAACCGGCATGTCCAAGAACCAAAAATTCGAAGACATGTCCCGCTTGGTGGATTACGGCCCACTGCCTCTCACAGAGAGGAGGCCTGTGTCCCAGCAGTGGGAACGCTGTAAGTTGATTATAATAGTTATGGGCAAAGATATCGAGATCGAGAAACGAAACAATCGCGGGGTGAAACTAGTAATAGTATTATGAATATTTGAAAGGCTAACTGTATCATCATGATCTACCTAATTTTTTCCAAACTATTTTGAGGTCGGCTTCCAGGCTAACAACATACAGGGATCAAAATGAGATAATCTCGTAGGATCTGTTAAAATACCACAAAATTGCATCATTGCTCATAAATAAGAAAAGTGTCGTAATTTTCGTCACTTTCAATGTTTCATCGGATTTCCAGCTAGTAGAAACAGCCATCAAATTTCGCAACGCAAAGTCAACTTAAAGGAGATTGGCAGAAACCCATGTATTTTCAGGATCACATACAGGCTTACAGTTTCATAGAATTAATATATGGATTTGAATGCTACAATAGATTATAACAAAATATGTAATGGTAAGACATACGTTAGACTTCGGGATATTAAATTGATCTATACATAACCAAAATGGACCACCAAAAATAATACTTGGTACCTACCTACTTATGTAACCCAAGGTAGACCCATAAAGATCATACATTTCACTCAGATAAAGTGTCCACTTTATCCGATTGTACTTTAATAACTATAGAAGGATTTTTGTCTAGTAAGATTTTAAAGTAGGATGTTCTAAGTTGTGATAAGAAAACGGCCATTAAAGATAAAATATTTTGAATTATTTTAGGCCATCCAATTGCTATGACGTCACTTATCATAGTAATAACGTACCTTTTGCGAGATTCGAATCCGCATCCAAGATGGTCCACGGTCCTTCCACAAGATGGTCGTTAACAAAATAAAGATAATAAACAATTTAAAATATAATAGGTAAAAAATAAAACCATAGTATTTATTCTTACTAATACTGTATAACTTTTTATTCTAATGTTAACAATGCATTGTCAAGAAATACCGCAGGGGGTTGTTCCTTCGTGTCGAGCATAAGGTAAATACCACACTACACTCATGACATGACATGTGAACAACAACCCACGGTTCTGCTTCTGAGTCCTACTTTATGTTATTAACTCATTAAACTCATGATCATCCATTTGGGATTATTGTATAGCAACACTGACGTAATACGTTTAATTGGCTCTATTTCATGCGTTTTGTTTTTCATTAGTGCGTTTTGTTTCCGTAACGGGGCTGCACCCTAAAATCATGGTTTTATAATTACTCCCAACAACTATTAAAACATTTTAGCTTGGAAAATAACTACGGATATAAGACCTATAATTTGCATATAAGTAGATTTTGAAACGTTTCGATTTGATGAGGTACCCAAGTTGCCAATCTCCTTTGGATTCTAGTATCATCTCGATGTCGACCCAAGTAAACATCGTCCATCAACGAGTTTCACACAGTTTTTTCCTTAACAAGTATCTACCTAAAACAATAAAACCCGCTTGCACAGCCCGCATAGTGAGATCGCGTGGACAGAATTAATAGTATTTTGCCAGCTTAAAATGGCACGTATGAACTGACTTTAAATACTAAACTTACAGATATAAAAATTATAAGCTGCTTTACAATAAAAGTACCAATACCCTTTACAGATATCGATTTGATACCTTTCCGGGCAACAAACAATGTATAAGCAAGCCGATGATATTCCAAATTACCAAAAGCACACAATTTTTTTAAAATGAGTTAATTATGCACAGATAACACATGCTTTCTCACGATTTCTAAGGAGCAAAAAAAGTAGAAAGTTATTCGTTCGAGACCAGCATCCAATGCACGTTGTATCGAATTCAAATCGCTGCGTTCCATATCTCCTCCCGAATGTGTCGATCCACGCGAGCTGTTATTTCAAACGGCCGCGGCATACCGATCAAATGCCACCTGTACACGTATAGTGTATACTAAAATAGAAATTAGACGTCAGTCGTGTTGTCTTTGGTTTCCACTTTCGATTGTTAGTCAGTTAGTTAGGCTCATAAGCCCAATCTTATAAGTCAGCTCTAAGTACAGTAATACCTAACTTACAACAGAATTATGGCCTGGTAAAATCTGCCAAAATCTAAATTGTCGATGGAGTGACGATCTTTTCTATGCTCAGTCAGTTTCAATCGTTGTTTTCAGTAATGAGAACACATAGACGCACAAAATAACCCCTCTAACAACTTGGCCATTAACAAACGTGTAATATGAACATTTATTTTTGTAATAGGAGACACTCAAACTTGTTTCGGATAAAATTAAATCATAGCTGCGGGGGAACATAACGGCTCCCCTGTTGATTTTCACCCTTGAGCAGACAATAAATATCACTTAATATGATGAATGGCCGAACGAATTGGTTGACATTGCTCCCTTCCTTTGCGTATTTTTGTTGTTTGATGTTGAGTAATATCCGATACTTTTTAAGAGTATATTCTAAGTATATTGAGGGCTATCAAATTCATTACCATAGTTATTTACATCATACCGAGAACTTCCAAGTTTGTTTACAGTGATTCTTTGTTTTCCAAAAACATGGAAGTTGCCAAAAGATTATAAGATAAAAAAAGGATTTGGCCAAAGAAATTTCTCGTAATTCTTACTAATCAACTAGTGTTGAGCTGGTTCAAAGTGCATCCTTGTTTTCTGAAAACATAATACTTGACAAAGGTTATGAAGGAGGATTTGGCCAACGAAATCCATCGTAATTCTAACAAATCAACTGTTGTAACAAAAGCCGCGAAATTCAGCGATAATGGAGATAAACAAAAATTTCAATCCCGATCGATCACGAGGCTGACAATTTTTAGGGTGCTCCGTGGCAGTCTTTGAATTCATACTGCAAAAAAAATTTTTTTGATTTGGATGTCTCGTACCACCAAAGTAAAAGTAATTTTGCAGTTTCAATTAAAATAAAAAAGAGCACGACTTAGCGGAATGATTTTTTGGTATTTCTTTATTTGATTGAATTCCCTTTTTTAATCTTACATAAAATATGATAGTTTACGGTGAAAATGTTAAGAATTATACACAATTTTTTTGTCTGGCTTCTAATCAGGACCAATACGCTTAACTGTGCGATAAAAAAACTGAGCGTTGTTTTGAGTAAAGTTCTGTACGTATACAGGCCTAAGTGTGGCTCCTTGAGAGACTACTACTGCAAAACTTATTTGATTCGGACGTAACCTATTTCTACATTCCAACTATCCGATAGTATGTTATTGGGAATATCAAAAGGCTAATATGGTTTACAATTTAAAGTTAGCAGCGTTACGATAAGAAATCTACCTATTTATAGCAATACTTTCACACGGTGCTGACCGTGTAAACCTTGGAAAAGATTGGCGAGTACCTGTGTGTGTATCCTGCTTGCGTAAAATGAAAATAAAACGCACTGGCCTCATTTTGATTCTGGCCAATAAATTAATGGCACACGGAAAAAAATTAGGTGTGACTAAACCAAAACTAGTGTACACATTGACACAAAAGTAGTTTGGTAAAACAAATTGAACCTATACGTTTTGTTCATACCATGGATGGAAGAATACTTTGTGAAACGTTCGAGAAATTGAGACTGGTATCCAAAAACAAAGAATAGCAGGATGCCTCAAAATATTAAGACTTACAGCCCCAAACGATGACAACGTACGTAAAAAGAATAGCAGGATGCCTCAAAATATTAAGACTTACAGCCCCAAACGATGACAACGTACGTAAAACAAAAGCCCATATCCAGCGTTAACGGTCCCTGGACATTTTCCAGTTTAATCAGGAAACAGTTCCAGAGGTCGCAAGAGAAAACATAACTGGTAATGTGATAATGACATGACGTCTGTTACTGCTGTGTAGCGGGGAAGCCGGGCCACTAACCCATTTATGAGGTGCCGGTAATTGAATTACACTCGTCTCTGACACGACTGAACGCTCAATAGTACTCTTGCGAGTTCATTGTGAGGGTAGCTCTATGATTGGTGTTCGGTCTCATAGGCTGGGTTGAACTGGCTGGTCGTAAAATTCTGTTGTATGTTTAAGAAAAGCGATGGTAAGGGTAAGACTGAAACTTTAAAACCTTAAAATAACCAGTCAATTCGGGTTTTGTGGATAAACTATACGCAGATGATAGAGGCCAGATCGAACAAATAACTCTTGGAGCAAATCGGGAAAAACGATTAAATTGGTCAAAATGGGTTTTTGGTAAAATTTGTGTATTTTGAACCTGAAAAAAATATATGTCAT
Source organism: Brachylomia viminalis (assembly GCA_937001585.2). Classification (NCBI taxonomy): domain Eukaryota; kingdom Metazoa; phylum Arthropoda; class Insecta; order Lepidoptera; family Noctuidae; genus Brachylomia; species Brachylomia viminalis. The sequence goes on along the minus strand of OW443302.2, from coordinate 19,662,900 downwards.
AGTTACATCCTTGTTTTAGGGAAATTAACGGTTCAAAACACGATAAATTGTAATTTGCTCGATGAAAAAAAAAAAAATCCGAAACAAGGTCAATTTCAAAACCATTTTTCATCTCATTTTCTAATTACAACACAAAATAAGATGAAAATTACATGTACCATTACGTAATCGTAATTAAGAGGGAATTTAACGGTTGGATTTTTGAGTTTAACAGATAAAAAAAAAAACACAAAGTTGGTGAATCGAGCTATATCGGCTCGCGCTCAGAGTCCTGCGGGACGCCATCGAGGGTGGACCGTCTTTATTTTTTTTAAATATGGTCTTTCTGCCGTAGTTCAAAAAAGTTCGAATTAAAGAACAACACATTAGATATCAAATTGCGACAGCTCAGAAAAATATTATTGTTTTAATTCTTATTTCATTAATATAAGTTGTTTTCTAAAATGTGATTATTTCTATGCGCTGGGATGACGTTTAATTGTCATAAAGACTAAGATAATAACATAAAGAATAAGACTTTTTACGACCATAACGGTCGTAAAAAGTCGATAAAATTATGGTCAAGTGCGAGTCAGTCATATAATAATTTTTTGTCGTCCTTTAAGATGAACTTTTAATAAAACACATTTTTCATCCTCTCACACTCTCCATCGAACTGTCTTCGCGAACGCTACTATCATATCCTACATTAATTAAGTACACATAATTTACATAGTGTCGGGTTGTCGGTTGTATACTAATAATATAAACAACATTCACTCAGGTAACAACAATGAAAATAAGAAAAAAATGCCGTTCCAAACAAAAGTGCTAGGTATACTAACACAACTGTATATGGAACACATAAAAATCGTATTGATATTTCTCGAATAGCGGAGCTAGCAAAGCAACACAAGATTTTTTTACTCGAATGTGTGATTTTATCGTGTTTGCTCTGTATGAACAACTTTCAGTTTTGAATACAAAAAGTCGCTGTCACTACTGTTTACGATAAAATTTCGTATCCTGCACTTGCGGTAACCGTATAACTCGGTGCCCATGTTTCAAAGAAAGTTCGTCTATGACGTATAGTATCTTTGTTGGTTTGTAACTTTTAACATGTTGACACTTGCATCTATGCCGCTTGTGTTTTGGTAAATAGTTTGGTGGGACGGCAATCTGACATGACAGGGAACGGTTAAAAAATATACTTACGACTTCAATTAATTTTGATGTCCTAAAATAATAGTTTCGATAAATTATAGCTGTAGCAGTAGGTCACTTGACAATAAAGTACGGCAATTGTTCCTTCAGAAATATGTAGTTGTCAATATTTACGGACTTCATGAGCGGTGGCAAATATCAAAAACAAAAGAATATGGTTACAGTATAAGCGAAACAGTAAGACCATTTAAGCCCATTCTTCTTAACAAACATCTTTAATTCAAGATTTTTGAAAATTCAGCCACTAAAGGGGTTATCAAAGATACAAGTTTGTATGGAAATTGACCATTTTTGTTGATGGGAAATACCATCGGGCATACATACGGCTGATCTGCTTGATACAATTCTTAAATTCACTGATAGACAACGCACTACTTAAACCGCTCTAGAAGCATGAAATTTTGCACAACAGTTCCTTTTACAACGAAAAAGTTCCATTGACTTTTTTCGGGCAAAGTGCGATTTTGAAACTTCACACTTCTGATCGTGATAATCGGCGATATTATGGCATCATCGCATGTTAAACTACAATAGTATGAGTTGTTTTCACAAGTTCTTGCCCCTTATGTACGCCGATTCTAAGATAGCTAAGATTCTTAACTCCGCCACGCCGCATTGTCGAGTAATCACCGAAAAGGGGGATTGAGGCTGTCCCATGTCACATTTAATTTTGTACTAAAAATCAGGACTTCCCGCCAAAATCGGGACGTCTGGCAACACTGCTTAGTACCTTCACCTATATCATCGGGCCGATAATAATTATATCGATTTCTAATTGGTGTGGGTATTACTGCCATATCGACATATCGGTATCGGGTTGGTGACGTTATCTGATAATGTGTCACAGGACATTTTAAGTAATCATTTTAGTTCACTAAACCGTAAGTACCATAAAATTTAAACATAAGGAAAAAAACCGCCTAAGAAAAACTGTAATTCAGTTGATAGACTGCCATTATTTTATACTGTGGCATGGATTCCCCGCGAAATTGTCGGAGGCGCATCGTAAATAAATACGTCGCGCTACATTTGGGGGAGGCGGAGGTAAATGATAAATGATTTTATTTCTGTAAGTAGGTTTGTTACAAACACTTTTACATGTCAATCATATTTTTAAAACTAGATGAGGTCGGCGTTTCATAACTGACTACTCTGAGAAGAAAGGCCGAAACAAACTCAGAGGTCACAGTCTCTTTTAAAGTCCAGACATAATCTTGGTCAGATCATGTGAAGACCATGTAGATTGGTGTCTGAAATGGTCTTTTGAGGAAAAACCATACAGATTGAGCGGACCTGTCCAGTCAGTGCACGCATTTGTCAGTAATCTTGCCGCTCAACTGAGAACTTAAGGAGCACAACGATTCGACGAACAATACCAAAGAAAGGACATTTGGGTAGGCCGCATAAATTACTCAAGCTGCCAGATCGTGAAACTAACTAAGAAATAAAATAAAAAAGTAATAATCCACATAATCTTCACATTCACAATAATTTAAATAATATAATACTTTACAAAGTAATTACTCATGTCATTGTATGTATAAAATTCATCAATGTCAATGTGTATATAAATATTCGAACATAATCTTTGAGGACCATGTAGATTAGTATCTGAAATGGACTTCTGAGGAAAGAACCACGCAGATTAAGAGGACCTGTCCAGTCAGTGCACGCATTTGTCAGTAACCGTGCAGCTCAACTCAGAACTTTAGGAGCTCAACGATTCGACGAACAATACCAAAGAAAGGACATTTGGGTAGGCCGCATGAACTACTTAAACTGCCAGCGTGTAGCGTTTCAAATGCCTACAAAAGCCCGGAAAACCTCGCATTAAGGGGACTACATGACCTAAACGCAAGTTTTATAATGCGTAAAAGTACATATAATAATATGATCCACTGCAGTAAACAAAATCACAAAAATATATGATATTCTTCAGGATATGTGCTAGTTAGATAGTGTGTTGAAAACATAATACAATTCATTTAGTACGATATAAAAAAGTCACGAACATACCTCTAAAAAAATCTTATAACGATTAAAAACCAAACTAATATACTTACATGCAATAATTCTGTTTTTTTTTCAGATTGTTTTTAAAGCAACATTATTAACTTGACAGTGTTTTCATTTTTTTGTCCAATCAATAGATTTTTTGTAAATAGAGAATTGCTTCATATTTTGCAATAAATTACCAGCTTTGTGTCATCGCGCTGCTCTTTCTTTTCTATGCAGTCCGACAGTGATTGCGCTTTAGCTGTCTTCAGCCCCTTAATAATATAATATTATAAATGCGAACGAAAAGTACGTTTGTTTGTTTGTTACACTTTCACGCTAAAACGGCTGAACGAATTTGGATGAAATTTGGCACATGGGTAGACCATGACCTGGATTAGGACATAGGATACTTTTGATCTCAATACTCCCACGGGATCGAGACTTATGCGGATGAAACCACGGAGCGCAGCTAGTAATATAATTCTTTCGATTAAAATATATGGTTCAAACCATGTCTATGCCATGTTTAAAACCGGAGCTCTAAAACTTAAGTGAAAGTCCCATAAAAACAAGCAGTCCGGACGTGATTATTTAGTCCAGTCGTTAGGATTACTTAACTCGCTCGTAAAATTATAAAAATACGACTAATTTTAGTCCAAGTGCAGCTAATCGTTTCAAATAAAAATAAACCGATGCAAATAATTGTCGGCACAAAGGTTAAATTTATTGTTTTGTTTATGTGATAAAGTAGGTAAACCATAAGATTATTTTTACTAGGTACTTACAAACGCTTTTTAACACAGCATTTGAACATGCTTACCTGAAAAGAAGAACAACAATTTTATTATTATTGGCTAACAAATATTTACATTACAAAGTAAACGAAATAAAGAGAATACTGAAACAAAAGATTTAATAGAAAATGGCTCGGGATTATTTAGATTTTCTCAAGTTCAAAACTGCACTTCGCAAAATACGAAAGCTGCGCAAAAAACTCCAAGAATTCAATGTTAATTTGCTTTTGAAGGCATTCTGTAATTTATTCATTAGATTTCTGTAATTCCAAGTGCCATAATGGTGTACAACAGTCCCGGGAATTGAAAATAACGACCCCAGGAGTCCACAAATACAAGCCACAATATCGAAGTATTTCCATAGTGGCCAGAGAAAAACAAATTGAAACACGGATCGGCTATTTCTCTACACTAGCATTTGTGAGAGTAAAATAGAATAAAACAGGGTTATTGGTCACTTTGTTAATGGCCTACCAACCAGTAATGAAACTAAATAACTTGGAGCATAAACCTACCTAGGCAATCTATTATTATTTAATGTTAACCAACTTATTCATTACGGCCTCCACCTAGTCTTAAAGCTGCCTGTGCCAAGGATGACTTGAATAAGATCTCTGGTGTAAGTAATGCACGATAATTGATTATTCGTCAGTATATGCATTGGGACGCTTTAACGTGTCATAGGTCTTATGTGTTAGAAAGGCATAATCAAAGGCTTCGGCAATGGCGAAAATGCGCCAAAGGCTCTCTTCAATGTTTCGATATCATCTGAAGCCCTTTCATCTTATAAAACACGTGTTAGGAGTAAACTAGCGTTCAGAGCGTTTTCAAAAGAGGAGCAAGGCATCACAAACCCTACGATTCACAACATTTAATTTAATAATATAATAATAAATTTTATTTTATAAGTAGTTTGTACATGGCACACAGAGTTGTTTTATAAACTAAGATGTTATAAAGTAAATCCAGTACACAATAACAGGGGTCATAGGACTACCTTTTCCTAAACTAGGCAGAAAAACCTGTCTGTATAATTAAAAGAATCTGGTTCATCTGCTTGATAAACTGTTGTTTTAGTTCAGTACGTTCAACACGATGAACTTTAACTGCAGAACCACGTTGTGCAACTCAACGCAACGCGATCCGCCTGCGTCCTTCCATCTTTTCGTATAAGTTAAATAAGGTAGGTAGTGTCGCCATATCGCTGAGTCAATAATTTGCACGCGGGTGGAGCTGTGGGAGTCACAAGTGCTAATGTCAATTCCAATTAATCGTTGGAACTCTATACGGCTTATTGTTCTATTTGTTTAAGAACTGTCACAAACTTTGTGTTCTGATTGTTTAAGAAATGTCACTTTTGTGTTTTGTTTTAACACAGAAGGCTTAGCAAGTGGAACTTTAAGCAGCAGCTCGCGTATATCTGCGCAACGCATCGCTACGCGACCTGAATACGTCATTTTACAATCGCGTTACGATGCTATGATACTTTTCGCATGCTTAATACAATACTGACCTAATAGAGCTTAAATCAAAGTTAGGATTTCTGCATGTTTTTTTGCACATATTTAATTAACGGTTTTTGAAAAAGTAGGTACTTAATACAATTATTTATATTTAACTGTTCATTACATATTTTTATATTGGCTAATAAGCCGACTAGACCTCGAAAGCAAAACATTAAACGGCGATTCCCAGAAATGTACTTTTTTTGGAGCAAGCCAATATTCTATTAAGCGTGCGTTTTGTCCAGTGGCATCGATGTGAGGTAAGCGACCCTTTTGGTCTGTAATTCAATTCCAGATTGCGACATTATAAATCTTCATGGTAGAAGTTGTGTATTTTCGACATTCAAGCTCATTTAGCTTTCTCATTTAACTGTTAATAATAGGGTAAAGATCCCTACTTCTCCATAGCAGTTTACGACTTCATTAAGAAACTTTCAAGGTACTAAACCTGTACTTTCCAAGCTAAGGATTTCCACATTGAAGTTTCACTTGTTGACATTAATTTAAAGTAATGTTTTAATGATTATACGAGTAATTGAATAGGTAATGAACCAGCCCAACACTTGAGTCATTACGAAATTGCTATATCACTCCCATCTAGCCAACTTATTTAACGTAATCTATAAAACTTAACTAATATTACCACAGCAGGATATCTCAAAAACTAAATACCAAAACAGTGAACAGATAAAACGCTTATGACCAGTAATTAATACGGCATAGTTTCATTTAAGGTTGCAAAATATGGGAAATGCTTACATCACTGCGATTCTATTATACTTCACTTTATGTAACGGTAGGTACAATGTTACATTTACGGTTATTATTTTAATAATACCATCAAAATATATTATTGTCGTCGTGATGCAATGGATCGAAATTTATAGCAATCACTAAATGTAACTCACTCGCGTTTTACGATTTCTGAATTACGTGATATCAATATTGCCGTAATTGCAAAACTTTTATATCATTGTTGCATTGCACTTCTTGGTAAAACGCTGTCAATCACTATTAATACAATAAATGAAGCAGTCAATATTGAACAACCTCTTTAGCACAACAGTGACGCAGATACAGTTGAAAACATTCTAGATACGAGCGAGAAAATGAAAACAAAAGGTTCTGTGATCGGTTTCGAATTCACTAGAGATGTTGAAGAGCACAGATAAGTACCTATATCTTACAGCTTTAAAAGTCAAAAGTTAGAACATCACTGCAGTTTTACACGAACATGACGTGTCAACTCAGAAGTGCCCGCCCTGCATGAGGTAGGTACATTTACTTATGATTTTGCTATAGAGGAAGGTATAGGTGTATTTATTCTACGTTTCGACAAATTCGATGCATAAATCAATATAGATCTAAAACTTCTAGAACTGCTAATAAAGACAGTAATAACAAGTATAATTTTCAACAACAGGCTAAACAAGAAATGATGATTAGCATAGAATTTTAATGTGGTATCAAACTCAATATGCATAGTTAGGTGCAGTTTACATGACAGCGGTTCGCAGAAGTCGCCATGTCAATTTGTTCCATGAACCGTATTGTTGGTTCGCTTGTGTAAACAACGACCGATATGCGCTGAAAGCAAACAATTATCGTACACGAGTGTAACAATCGTCGGCTACATTCTGTGATTACAAGTGTATTACACCAGACAACTAATAAATAGGTGCAGATTTTTCTAGACTTACAATAGAATTTAGGTCTCCGTACCTCAAAAGGAACACTTCGTTGTTCGACTACATAAAAAAAAAATGCGATAACAAACTTACATTTTGCAGTTGGAGAATTCACTGTGACGTATGTCGATGTATAGAGAACACGTTTTGTACTACAATGTTAAGTTTGTTTTGGGATAACTTCATCGCAACTACGGAACCGTACATTGTGCGTGGGCCGACGCGCACTTGGCAGGTTTTTTTATACCAAGTTTTAGCACAAGCGTGTTTTTAGCTAAACGCACTATGTTAGGTTCAGTAACCTGTTTTCATGGTGTTAGTCGCAGAAATGCCTGTTCAAAGCTAACTGCTAAAACCAACATCTATTCACAATGTTTGCTTGAGAATTTAATTTTATGGTCAGTTTGGTTTGTAAGCAACACGAGCGCAAACATTTTTGAAAATTTCTCTATTGTAAAATTTTTCACACACTAGGAAAACGTCATAGCTGTGCCAATACCACAAAAACAAACACAGACTACATTTATAAATATTGTGCTTCTTGCAACGAAAATTGCGTCAATACACAAAATTACCGTATGCGGTTTATTTTTATTCAAAGAAATCCAATGTTTTAGAACGTAGACAGGAAAATTTTTGGTTATAGGTATTACTGTATCTAAAGTTTACATTGAGTATGGAATGGAAGTAGGTTCTGCATGAGCGGTATCCTCGTCTCGTGCAATCAAACGTGAACCGTCCACCAAGCCACCAATGTCCAATCAAGTCACCCTTCACGACGGAAATAATTTTATTTAGAACCACGTCCTATACGACACCGCTTGGATTGCTTTATGCGAGCCCGGATGAAATAAAAACTTATCTTGATTTCGCCTTGTTATTATATTCCATTTACAACTTCATTGCAGACAGACTGATATCAGAAATGTACAAAGACAATCACAATTCACGTCTCCGCGGCGGTTACAGAGCGCCTGACCTTACCCCAAATTCCGTTACAGCCAACAAAAAATCTTGATTTCCTTGAAAATCATAAAAAAGTGACTTTATATGGATGATGCGCTTTCCACGTAGAGTTTCATGTATTACAGAAGCAATTGCAACTACATAATTGTGTAGTAGCTACCTTTGAAATGTAGCAAGAAATAATTAGGGAGGTACAATGAACAACAGGAGTGTAAGTTATTCAGTACAACGAACGTATGCGAAGCATTTGACACTTTCTATTTATGTTGTAGCGTAAGCTCGCGTGACTGTTGCCATATTGAATGACATAATTTTAAATCCTTTGGGTACCTTAGTGGCTTCCTGTAAATAGATGAATTATTTAAAACGTGGCCAGGGTTACTTAACGCTTTTGCTTTTATTAATTCATCATCTACAAGGTATGAAGTAAGAAGGTGCACAGGACCAACTTACTTCAACGAATATACTTTTTTACATCAAATAACATTATTTCATTTTCATTTGTATGCACTAAAATTGCTATATGATCACAGTCAGATCCAACTGATTTCACAAATCATAGAAAATCTTAGGTCGTCGTTCGTTCGAGATGAATGCACCGTAGATGGCAAACAACCGCAGCACTTCGCATGCGGTTGGTGGCATTAGCCTGGAACATGAAAATGCCATATAACGTGACTTTATCGATACCCACATAAAATACTAAGTGGTAAACTTAAGCCTATACTTTCTACTAGTATGAGGAGTCACAACTCTAGCACACCGTTCGGATAAATCTAACAAAGATAACGTCGACAACAGCTCTGGTGACCCAGAAAGGGGCAGAGTAAGTGATCAACAAGCTGTTTAATCGGATTATTAGCTTTACAACATTTAATCAACAAGTCCCTAATCGTACCCGGCATCGGCTACTGGGACTAAATTGGTGGTGATCTTGAGATAACAGATAGAAAGCCGTTGGAACAACACCAACCGCGTTACGCGCGCTGAGCAAATTCAAAACGGAACTTACCACGGCACAGTAAATAAGGTGCGAGCCGTTACCCGTCGCTTGTGCAATGCTTGGTAAGGTTAAACAGTACCATCTTGGATTCTAAAACCTCTTGCATAGCATAAATGTGATGATGACTTTTTTTGATAAAATTGTTGCTAATGTCTTCTTTGAAGTCAAAGAGCAGTATCACTCATAACGAGATAAACCACAAGATAGTTGCGTTGCTCACGCTATAAAATAATTTTGGTTGGTGCGCGGGCGCAGAGGTATTGTGAGCAACAAAACTCGATTCGAAATCGACGCGCCCAATGTCAGACGGCACAAGGTCGCCTCTCACGATAAACGCCTCTGCAAACCGTTCAGACCCAACAAAGCCAGTAAATCTGCGATCTGATCGCTTCACAACTATTCATCTGTACTTATTTGGCTCGAAACTACACATGGGAACATCTATTGTTCTGTAATTCGTTTTTAAGTACTGACATTTTGGACTAGCATTTGCGTCGGCGCGCGGCGTAGTGTTTGAAGTTTTGAACTGATAGCCGATCGATATATGCGTCAGACTAGGTAATGGATACGAATAAAGTTTTAATGTTAACGATAGCATCGGAAGATTAAATTGATATGGCAGAACTGGATGAACGGCGAACCGTTAATACCTGGCCATCGTCGCCTATAACCGCATCTGTATTTATCAGTAGGGTGGCTACCGAAGCGTTGCTCGCTTTATAAGGGACGGGCTTTTTATGCTATCATGGTTTCTACGAACACGTTTTATATGCAGGATGTTTTAGTCGAGTTTTAAACGGACAACAACCTTTAACGAACGTAATAAATATGAAATAACATATTGGATATGGTGGCTGTGAATAATCCATCACGTACGGCAATGGCTTATCGCGATTTGAACGACAGAGCCTTGCTTCCACGTGCCAGTAAGTACACCGGTATTGCATAAACGTGTTACAAGTCGTTAGGTGCATAATAATAATTTATGAAATGCTTCTAATCGATTTAGTAACACTTTCTCTTGGTTAAAACTTCATAAGTTAGTTAAACCCTTCCGTGATACTTTCTTTGCCATTAAGAGTAATATCCATTGCAGAGAATATTAATTTTGTAGATCATAAAATTAATACGCGATCACGGCCAAAGCTATTGGCGGTATAAAATTGATTTGGGTAGAAAAAAACTTTGTGAGTGAAACTCGCTGTTCGAGCTGTGCTCTCGATTGTAACGTCACGATGGAAAGAACCGCACTGGTTCACAAAACATGAGTTAATTGAGCACACAAAAAACCATTTGGGCACCCAAGGACGCTGATATCGTGGTGAGTACAATGCCATAAGTACCTGCGTTCAAAAACGATTCACATATCCAATACAAAATTGACTTCAGATTTGCACGGCTCTGATGTATGATAAATGATAAACGATATATTAAAGTATAAGTTTGAAGCATTTGTTTTGGCTGAGTTTTTATCTCGTGCAACCTGCTGCTGCAGTTTGGGCCGCTCTTAATGTATTTTAAACTCGTTCACCGGAAATTATTTATTTTGTCATGGCGCCCACCTGCCACACAAAAGGAACGATAAAAGAATTCAATGACGTTGCGGCAGATGATACATTGAGGTTTAATCTTCATTTTATTTTTTGCTGACTGCAGTGTTTGCTACGCGCTATTCAATTTCAACGTACAGGCAGGCAAATTCAAATTCCTGATTTTCAATTTAAAACCGTAGGCGACATCCTTGTCGCTGGCAACTATTCGTGCACTTTAGTTTATGGCAACCTTTTCACAATTCAAAATGTTATCGCAGCTAGTGGTCTGCAGCTCGAATTACTCAATAACATGCTCAAAGCTAAACGCGAGTTTACTAACATAAACATCGCGGGTTTTAGACGGACGGACGGAACTATGGAAACCAATAAGTATTCGTTACAAATTATAAAACACGTGAATCATTTAACAGTTGGTGTTTGTTTTTAAAACATCACACATCAATATCTTACCTTTAGTAATTTCGTCACTCAGCATTATATCTTCAGAATTGGTAAGAAAATATCGCTTTATTTGAAGAGAAGAGCGGATACGAAATAGCAGAAGGTCCAATGTAAGCAGTCAGAAAAGAGATAAAAAGATGTCGAAAGATTGGGATGAATAAATAGTTACAGATAAGCAACATTTTGGCCCTAAAATCTCGCGCTTTAAGTTCGGTAAAAATATATGCAAAGAAATTAGTCCATCCCTAACTAGTAACTACTTTTATGGACTTTTTGTTACATTATTTTGGAAATGTTGCAAAAGTTAGCCAAAAAAAATGGACAGTAATTTAATATAGATATTAAATTTTTTGAAATCTTATGAAAGAAAACCTGTAGACCTAATTTATAAACTAGTCATAGCATCAAGAGAAGATAAAACTTCCAGTTTAAATTTCTTCTAACGAAAACATTGTGGGTTACAAACGTGTGGTTAGGTCAAAGAAGTTAAAAACGTGTGTAGTATTCTTGTAGTATAAATTGTACCCCGACACGTCTAGCACGAACTACTGATGGAGTTGGATACATCGAGTGGCAACTCACGACGATGTATCATAATGAAAATGCAATTCTTCTTATTACGCAAAGGCAAACAATGTGGTAATCGGATAGACTAACATCACAACGACAACTAAATCCAATTTGATAGAGACCCTTCAAGTGGAAACGTGTGCAGTTAAATTAGGACAATAAATTGCTCTACATATACATGGGAAGGTCGAATTAAATTCGTATCCCAATTAAGTGCCCTGCGGCAAAGGGTAGCATTGCCAAAACGAAGTTTCGAAGCACCAGACAGATGTCTATTTGGACGACCTAATTTCGAAATCTTCAGTACTATTCCGCCACCAATTAAAACGTCTTAAGGCTTTTTTTGCTTTATTAATCGTACGATTGCGAGGTTCCTGCCGCTAGCTAAACCACCAATTTATTTTTCTTATTTTTATGTCAAGTAGATTTCATTGCTGCAGAGCTTGTTTTTAATTGCTCTAGTGGCGAATTCGGTTTTATATTGAGAGCAAGTAGCCAGTTGTATAAGTGGACATGCATAACATTACACCACGCCTTGTTTTCCCGAAGGGTTGGGTAAAGTTGTACCTATAGTACACCCATATTTCTCCAGTTATGTTTAACACCCATGTAACTGGGGGCAAGCCTATTGTCATCAACCGGACACAATTCCAGTTGTGGGAAAGTTCGAAAGGGTTATCGTGGCCCCTGGCACAGGCATCTGAAGGAATACAGGTGGGTTTTAGTCAGTAAGAGTCCGATAAACCCTTCCGCTCCGTCTAGAGCGGGAGACGTTATTTGATGACTTCCCACCAAAAAAAATAAGTTAAAGCCTGCTACTGAGACACTCCAGATAGAAAACCCCAATAAAAATACAACAATATAAACTATGCTCAGTCTATTTTTGTTTAAAGAACTGATTCGACAGACCAGATGACGAAATCAACCTTCAGCAGTAAACAGGTACAAAAAAACAAAACGTACCATAATTTACCTTAAATCCATTGCCTACCTTGAAACATAATGCGTGCTGTTGAGTAAGTTTAATCTACCAAACCACTAATGTCCACAATTTCGCAGCCCTAAACTCTGTTTAGGTAAACGCTACTGTCCCCTAACCTACATTCTGACAATAATAAGTGACTTATGTAACCAAACACTACGGCATTTTGAAAAAGTAAGGTAATGACTTTTAAAGGCAAACCGACTGGGAAATGACTTCGTCTTACGTCTTTCCGGCCTATTGCCAAAGAGAATTAGTTGGGCGTAAAAACTTTGACACAGTGCTGTAATGATATTCTAAGCATGAAAAAAATTGCACGTGAGTTAAAAAGTTCGGAGCCGAAAGAGGTGCAATGTTGGACAAGACTGATCAATGCAATGCCATGCATATTAGTTATATTGGCAATAAGGATCAGGGCCGTTCACGGCACCGATTCATTAGGATTTAGTCATGGGAATTAAGAAATTACATCATGATTGAATCTTTTTATTAACAGTCTTTAGAGGTGTGAAGGAAATCTGTCTGATCATCAACGAACAGTTCATGTATTTAGTGTCCGTGGTTCTTTTCACTAACCCTAAACACAGTACAGCTGATATGGATACAACTCATTCCTGTTCGTTTTTTTATAGTATATGATTATAGTCAGTTCTGGTTGGGCTCAATAAACAGATCAGATAGTTTTTCACACAATTCTTCATTTATGACGTGATCTACTACTGATTGAATCGTTTTAAAAGCAGTCGGAATGCAGGTGGTTAACCTTTCGAAATTATATGGTTATGTGTGCCGACATGTCAAGGATAAAATGTTTAGACAAAGTTCATGCACGATCAGGCAATCAGTAATGCGGACATAGACAAAATTAAAACACGCCTTTAACATAAATCTACTTTTAAATTATGATTACATATTGGTTGTAGATTAGCTCCTACGTTAATCTAGGAATACTAACACTTGGATACCTACTAACAATAGTAACAATAATGCAAAGGGTGACAAAGAACGGAAGGTCGAGTTTCTGACTCTAGGTAAATGTGAACTGTTAAGAAGCAAATTGAAGCAATCTTTCCTTTTTTAAGGCCGGGAAAGTTATTATTTTTTTTTGTGCGCCAAGCAATGTAATATTTACTTTGAATAGGTCATCTGTCATCCAAACACCCGTACCAAGTTGGACAAAACCGTGGAACAACTTTCTGTTAATTGCACAGTACCCAGATGAATCGCATCAATTACTGGAGAATTTCAAATCTATTGTTTTACGTATTTGTGTTCAATACTTGGTGGTTATTCCGTTAAAAACAACTTAAAGCGTGTACCCATAGCAGATAATAATTACGGAAACTACTTTCTAGTGTGAGTCATGCCAACTTTGCCAATGACTAAATAACGCCTTGTTACAACTTTTTGTGTAAAATATGTACCTATTCAAATGTTTTATCCTAAGTTTTTTTTTTACTTTTGTAAACAGAATGAAAGGAAAACAAACATTTATCATTAAGTGGTGACTGCTGAGACATTCATTTTAGCTTGCTTATCGTCTTCGACGATAACATTTGGTCGAAATATAGTTTAGTTTACTTAACGCTTACCAGTTCCATAAACAAAATAATCGCTCTGCTCTTCGATTCTGTTGTAAAATTACTAATTCGACTTAGCGCCCGTACGCATTATCAATCCAATAGCTTATCTGTTAAACCCTTCACAATTTACCTTGGAAACTTGTCCATAAATTGTTGAATATGCACGACCGAACAGTGTAGTATTTGACAAGCAATTATTCAAAAGTTAGAAAATCAGCGTTTACCAGTAAACAAGTATTTAGTACCTAAACGTTGTACATAAAGAAAGCGAACCTGTGGTGCGAGTACCGGGGCTGTCTCTGTAGCCGCCGTTTTGCCGGAGTCTGCGTACACTAGACACAAGCACGCGGGCCAGCATGACGCCCGCTCTCAGCAGCCTCCTTCCCAATGTTAGCACAATTCTCCATCAGTCACTTGCTCCTCAATAGAATTGATACCGGGAGTCGTAACTCAACACTGGAGAAACACGAGGGGCCCGGCGATTCACTGGGCCGTATCCAACACACGCACTCACAATATAATTGTTACCGCTCCCTGTTTTCTGTCACTACACTTTCATGACATGTCAACAAATCATATGTTTTGAAAACAACAGTGGCCGTTTCGTACGAATCGAAATGTGAAGTTTCCAATATGATAAACTTAATTCGATTTAACTTTTGTTATTGATTAATATACATACATATCACTAAAGGCACTGCAAGATGATTGGAATGGACAGTTATTACTGCAATCGTAACAGATCACGTCGTCAATTATTCGATTATCTCGGGTTCGGTTACGGGTTCAGCTGGACGTCACTACGTGACAGTCCGTGTCTCTTCAAAGCTTTTACCGTACTGGCTAGAAGGCAGTAGTGCGAGCTCGGAAAAAAGAGAAAGAACGATGATGACGTACCAGAATCACAAGTCCATAACCGGCCATGTTAAGTCTGCGGTTATGCACCTTGTGTTGTTCGGTATAAGGTGCAAATTCTCGATAGTGTTGATACCAGCTGTGTCAGTTTCCTCGAACGTTGCGTGTGGAAATTCGAGACGGATTGAGCAGCGCAGTCATTGGGTGTAAAAGAGATAAAAGCAAATATCGAATGCTAACGACGTTAGCCGATTGGAGTCCGACCGCCAAGGCCGACTCACGTCACGTTTCGCGAGACAAGACGTGCCTCCTGTATACAATAGGTATGTGCACGATTGTAGTTTATTGCACTTTGTTTGACTGTTTGAAAACTTACTCCAAAATATATCATGACTTTTATCTTATTAAGTAAGTCGTGATTAGCTAACGTGTAGCTCAACAATAAAGGGTCATTATCGCTCATTAGCACTCAATGTTATTGTTTCTTGGTGCTAATGATAACGCATACCATTGACAGATAATATATTATATTTACGTTGTGATTAATTTAGATAAGACCATTCACGTGAATTCGTTACTTAGTCAACAGCAGTTAGTATCTAAACAGCTGACAACAATACTCATAATAACGTGATGTCTCATAGAAACAAATTGACGTCAATGAAGAGCAAATAGGCACAATGTAAGATATTATTGTTACGTACAATGAACGTCCAATCAGAGTATGATGTATTGAAGTTTCAAGAGGACAACAAAATAACACGTAGCGTCTATGTTTTTCAGTTCCTTATCTATTTCGAGCCCAAGCATGTGTTTGGAAAATATTTACCAGATGCTAGATTCAATAACAGCTTTCAATGGGTGTTTATGCAAATGTTTTGGAATTAATTTCAAAGATAAAGGCATTTGATCGTATCCTGCTTACAAGCAAACCGATTACCCAACATCTGAGCACTAAACCCCATCGTATCATATTTTAATATACATAAATTCGTCGTAACTATAAGTGTTGCGTCAACTTACGTCGCGACGTGAATGGACGCGGATATGTACGAAACACATAAAACGTCAAGTTTTCTCCAACGACATCCGTTTGCGCCGGAGCGTGGAGACAGATATGCGAATAATCTACAATAAGTAGTAACAATGTTGTGAATTTGATCTCAACGCCACATTTCTCTTTGATACTATGCGTTTATGGATTTACTCTATGATTAATCAAGAGGCTCGTCTGTGTAACTGATTCTAAGTAATTTACTTAGACGGTGAAGAAAGTAATGTGCAAGTTAAAAGAAAGTCCCAAGAAGACATTGCAATATGAAAAATAATTGATACAGTAGTAGATAGGATACGTTATAATATGAGGCTTTAAGTAATGGATGCAATGAAGGACGAGATTAAGTGCTGAAGGAAGCCTAAACTGTGGGTGACAAGGACGAAGCTGAGAAAGATAAAGACTATGAAAATGTAAAAAAAGATGGTAGCCAAAAAATATTGAGAATCTATGAAGGCCCAATGCAGAAGGGTTAATAAATGCAAAGAGCGGAACAGCCATATTTATTAAAGCATTTCAAGCCTTATATTCTCTGGATGGACTTACCAGTCCCTATACAGGGTGGCCGGGTCATCGACGCGCAAACTGAAACCATGAATTCAGCACAGAATTCTAGACCCCCCCTATCGTAGAAATATTTCGTCGGTTGTAAAAAAGAGTGGTTTCATAGAAAACTGCAATACCTACGCGGCCAAAATGTGTGTGTAATGCAGTCTTCAGAATCATGTACTGAATCTATGGTAACAGTTTGTGCGGCGATGCCCCTGCCATCCTGTATACCGGACTATATTGTGCCCTGGCTTTATTTTCCTGGCATTTGAACAATAAGTTAGTAAAGCACTAAAAGCTTTTTAAACATAGGTACTTACAAGGTAAATTGAACTTAGTTTGTAACTCAGCTAACTTTGCAGCAAGTTCCGGGGACGAGTTCCGGTTGGAATAAAATATTGACTTAAGATAAGATTAAGCTGCATGCGACTATTTGAGTTCACCTTGTCCTCAATCTCAGGTGATAAGGAACAATATCGTGACAGCTATAAACCTCCTTAAATAAAAATAATAATAATCATTTCAGACACCAATCTACATGGTCCTCATAGATTATGTCCGAACTTTTATAAACACATTGACATTGATGAATTTTATACATACAATGACATGAGTATTTACTTTGTAAAGTATTATATTATTTTAATTATTGTGAATATGAAGAATATGTGGGTCATTACTTTTTTGTTTTCTCAGTTAGTTTTAATCATGATCTGGCAGTTTGAGTAATTTATGCGGCCTACCCAAATGTCCTTTCCTTAGTATTGTTCGTCGAATCGTTGTGCTAGTTGAGCTGCACGATTACTGCCAAATGCTTGTACTGACTGGACAGGTCCGCTCAATCTGTGTCTGTTCCCTCAAAATACCGTTTCAGAGACCAATTTACATGGACTTCACATGATCTGACCAAGATTATGTCTGGGCTTTAAAAGAGACTGTGACCTCTGAGTTAGTTTCGGCCTTTCTTCTCAGTGTAGTAAGATAGGAAACACCGACCTCATCTAGTTTTTAAAATATGATTGACGTGAAAAGGTGTTTGTACAAACCTACTTACAGAAATAAAAGCATTTATAAAGCAACAAAACCTCTTTTTCAAATAAATTTCTACTGGATTTGTTAAGATTTTATCGTTAATGTTATGCAAAATTAAATAAAACGGGCCAATGTGACAGGTTCCTGAACAGGATTTGCCGGCTTTCGTGGTTTGAAATGACGTCAGCATTTACACCTTGCTTGCATATAAAGATAGCAGTTTATTTGACAATTATTACCATTAAATTAACCTTTGGTGGCAATCAATACAAGATGCGTAGGAGGCAAATAAACGACCATCTTTGTAGATGTGTGTATTTTTGCACAAGTTGCAAAACTGGAGGGTAAGAATTCATTGCAAGTCTAAACCAGTTACATTTTCTAGCGTTTAAATGAACGTTTTTGACGCGATAGGTCTTTCTCGTCCATTCCTAAAATGGACTGTTGCCATAATCCCGATACGGTCTGACGACATTAAATCTATGAGGGTATTTAAAAATCTTTTCGTTTTAGTCTTTTATTGATGACTAATTAACCGAAATTGGCAGTCACGTAATCAAACCTTTGCGGAGTATTTTATACGTCCAATTTTCCGCCCACTTTAACAAACTTTAATAGCATCTGTAGGAAAATAAACTTTTTTCGGCGGGATCTATCTACGCAAACTTTTTATTGCTATGCTAATGGTTTTGGCAGTTTCATCTAAAATTATGAAACTTAAATTCATTCCGCATTATACACTGCCACACTTTTGGAAGAGAGAAAATAACGCATCACGCAATAAAGTATTTAACACTCCTGATTGCAGTTCTGAGTTTCCGTTACCAAGTTGATTTTCGAAATTTTATCGAATTTAGAACGCCGAAGAAGAGCGCAACGATACCGACTCTAACGCATGAACTGAGCGTATAAGTTGATATCAGCTTGTGAGATTAACTACTTTCTTTTTACATCCCGAGGCAGAGGTGACTCGTCCAGTTTGTTAACATTAATGTAAATGTCATTGAATGCCGTCCGACCGGTTACGATGAATTTTTTTAATCGACATCTGCCTCTGGTGTTATTTTGAAAGCTGCAAATTAACTTTAGCGATCCTTGTAGTATCCACGACCTGCCTATTAAAGCTTCTATAATGACCTTTTGATCGTCCATTGTGCAAGGAATTTATTAACGAACGTTATTAGCGAGGAATAATTGCATCTATAATACGATGATCTTCAGAATTACTTCTATATGTCCT
Organism: Brachylomia viminalis; assembly: GCA_937001585.2. NCBI lineage: Eukaryota > Metazoa > Arthropoda > Insecta > Lepidoptera > Noctuidae > Brachylomia > Brachylomia viminalis. The sequence continues at coordinate 19,643,884 of OW443302.2, read as the reverse complement.
TTCTTTGGTATTGTTCGTCGAATCGTTGAGCTCCTTAAGTTCTGAGTTGAGCTGCACGGTTACTGACAAATGCGTGCACTGACTGGACAGGTCCACTCAATCTGTGTGGTTCTTTCCTCAAAAGACCATTTCAGACACAAATCTACATGGTCCTCAAAGATTATTATAATATTATTCTAATTATTGTGAATGTGAGAACTATGTCGGTCATTGATTTATTTATATTTATTTTTGTATTTTTCTCAACGTAATCATGATCTGGCAGTTTGAGTAATTTATGCGGCCTACTCAAATGTCCTTTCTTTGGTATTGTTCGTCGAATCGTTGAGCTCCTTGAGTCTAAGTTGAGCTGCACGATTACTGACAATTGCGTGCACTGACTGGACAGGTCCACTCAATCTGTGTGGTTCTTTCCTCAAAAGACCATTGCAGACACCGATCTACATAGCTTTCACATGACCTGACCAAGATTTTGTCTGGACTTTAAAAGAGACTGTGACCTCTGAGTTTGTTTCGGCCTTTCTTCTCAGAGTAGTCAGATAGGAAACGCCGACCCCATCTAGTTTAAAAAAAATATGATTGACGTGTAAAAGTGTTTGTTCAAACCTACTTACAGAAATAAAATCATTTATCATTTATCATTTATATTTTACTTAATAACAGGCGGTGTTTCCTTGCATCGGTTAGCAGAAACGCGTTGTATGTATCAAAGAAGCCATTTTTAATCCATGTGTTGAACTTACAAGTAGAAACATACAACAAGCTCATTTACATAGGTCTGATTTACACAATACCCCCTTTCGCTTGGATTCGGTCGAATAATTAAAATGAATATTAATGATGTTGACTTGCTAATGGAGAGTAAGATTTGAAATTCATAACTTTAATGCGAAGAGCTAACAATTTTTTTCAAAACACTCTTACATAAACACCGATCTTAAATATGTCAGCCGGTTTGTGAATAGGATCGGTTTGAGCATATCGTAAAATAAGATCTACCGTGTGTATAAAAGGTGGATAAATTGCATGACTGCGTGCACGTTCGCAAAGTACATTTTTATAAAATAATTTAACAACTAACAAATAGACATTAAAGCGGCCTCGAATCAATTGAAATCCAATCAAACCTCACCGTATCACGAGGCGGACGTTTGTTACGATGTTTAAAGTGCGCACAGCACTATTACCACAGCGATGGAGGCAATGAGTTGAATTGACAATGTTGAACACAATTGACAGGCAGCCAGTGACCTGACGGCAAACGGTGTGCACTGCGCACGAACACTCTTTATTTGTAATGCAAAACTGCAAACATCCTATCGTCACGACGACTGCGCATACGACACCCATCACAATACATCTAACGTAATTTCATATCACAATAAACATTTTACCGTATTTATCAATGACGCCATACGTAGGTACGACTCCTGGCTGTAATTTGAGTTTTTTTATGTATATTAGATTGGTCTAGCTAGGAAGTAAAATAATCATATAAGGTCACGATGACTCAATGCCCGACTTTTTGCTACGGTAACAAATTACAATGGAGTTCCTGTGTGTTCTCATAACATTACATATTTCATTACAGATAACATGTGTAAGTTTAAAATGTAACGATTCTTGGAATTGCTCCTTTGATGCACGACATTGTTTATTAATGAGAAACAGACTTTGAATATGTATAGGGAACAGGTTAATAAAATGAGCAGGAGCTGTTAACCCTTCGACGAAATAGTCCTCGCACGATGACGAATCATAATATTAGTGACTAACAATTACTTCAAGCTAAGCCAAATCAACATATTTGGTAATATTAGATACATCTTCAATATTGGAAGTTCACTTGATTAAAAACGGGGCCACTCCATTGTAGGAAGTAATTAATCGATAGTGTAACACATTCTTTAAAACGCTGAATGACAGGGCACAATTGAGATCCATATCCATTTCATCATCTTCGATGAGCGACGGGCTGGTGTCGACATAAAACATTATTTAATTTTGTAAAGTTCTGCTAGGCTCGGACATAACTACTCAACAGAATGATGATGTGATGAATGGAATCGATGATATGGGCGCAGTAGTTAATCAATGTTATTTCTATATAGGTGTTAATACACATTATTTCCATATATTTTTTGTGTTATCCAGAACATACAATTATTCCGTCAAACAAAAACTTACATCATCAGCAATTAGATTGTGTAATTGTCAGTATGATCACCGCCGCAAAACTTATGAAGCTCGTCTTTTGTTAGATTAGATATAATCATTGTTATACTTCTCATTTTACGTAATATTCAAGCATCGCGTAAAGCTGCACACATTTTTTGCCTTGCATGTGAAAATCGCAGAAAAGAACTGTTTATCAGTTATCCAGATTGCAAGTGAAGCAAGCCTTACATGCGTCACTGAATAGTCAATATTGACTCAAATGTAGAGCACAATCAAATAGAACACTTGCAAAATATGAAACAATCAGTGTTTAAAAAAGTTTTAATGATGTTGCAGTTAGAGTTGAGACCAAAAACTCTGCAGCTGCACGATTTGTAATCTGTATCTGGATACTGGATGGGGCAACCTGATGATATTTAAACATGGCGTGGCGGCGTTAAATAACACAATGAAATATACCAGTATTTCAAATGTCTCAACTGTCAGAGCGTTGTATGCTGAAACGAATTTGCTGGAAACAATCATTGTTGACGAGCTATAACAGTCGTAGACTACGAGAGTTCTAATCACTTGTAAAATTAAAAACTCATTTCTTTGTTTACAAATTGGCTTTGTTGTTAGATTTGTGAATAATTGATTTGAAAGTTAAGGAAATGCAATAAATGTATGGGTCAGTTGGTCAACAAATCTTCTTGTCTACTAAATAGGTCTATGCGTACTTTGCTTACCCATCGTCGCTGAAGCAACGGTATTCAATCCATCTGCGGACATTTTCAAAGCAGTTATGCTCCAGTTTCTGATAATTGCGTTTGCACTTGTTATGCGAAATCAAGCAAGAAGCCAACATCGTTGACCACTATTAGCCAACATGTAACATAAATAATGCGTGAAAATCTGCCGGTTATTAGTTGCGTGTACAAGCATTTACATTCGGAGCTTGTCTCGGTATAAGAGTTGCCACACGAATTCATTGCTACCGGACCGTTGCTTGGAAAGGAAGATAATTATTTTTCTTAAACACGTATTGTTGTATGTGATTACGAGTTGGATGTGGTAGTTGACACTTAAGTTATGATTATGTATAAATTACTGTAAAAACTAACGATACGATATACATTTTTTGTAGTTTATAAGCTACTTTAACCATTTTCAAGTTTGATTAAAGATGGGGCGAAGACCAGACTCAGACGAAGATTAAATCTTCATATTTGGCCGGGATTATTTATTTATATATTCTTTAATGTACACCACAAAATACATAACAAAATTAAATAAGTTGAACACTACTTACTTAATATACCTACCTACAATGGGCGGCCTTCTGCGATCTCTCAAGGAGTAGGTCCGCTTTTTGAATTTTACTTAAAAAAAAGGATATTGGATTAAAATGAAAGGCGGAAAATTCCACTATATTTAAATACAGAATTACCATTTTCCAGTGCCGAAAAGCTATTTGAAATATCAGCCTATCTATTTTTAGCACCAGTATTATTATGAAGAATAGAAAAGTGATTTCCGTGTGTTTTTCTCATGATCTCGCGACATCGCGTGACTTAGTATTTATAACCTGTGTAATTAGGACTTAGATGTTCCACTAAGCTCAGTAAGAATACCTTACATAGCAACCTAGCAACATCATAGGTACGTGCTTTTTACCAACTTAAAATGTGTATTGAGAGTACACAGAAGAAAGTTTAATCACGTATAGTAGAAAAATGGTGGCTATTACACCTCGTCAACCCGAGCAAAGAGTAATGAAGCAGAAAAGTTTGTAAAGAAAACCTAACAATGAGCCTACGTGAAGAAAAATTACACAGCAGCTACGTCAGCTGAATAATGAAGACCTACAATAGATTTCAGAGTACAATATGGAATGGTAATTAGTACATTAGCAGTCCACGATTGGCTGTCTGTCTTCCTCAATCCCACGCTGCTTCTACTCATCAAGTGTCGATGCTCATCGGTTGCGTTGGTCGTATTTATCGTTCCGTGTGGTTGGTAAAGCTGGGAGGTTCACGAGACAATCAATATTTGACAAAAACAGTCGCCGTCGTGAGGTTATCTGATGGCATTGTGAATTATGGCGCATCGGTACCAGCCAGGAACGTCACCGCCTACGAATATTACAACAATTTCGTGTAAACCTTCGTAAAATGTTCAGAGATAGTATTGCATTTCGAAAGTATATAATGTAATACTAATAACTAATACTGATTTTACAGTAATCTTCTGCTTTATGGTTACCGTGGCCTTAGTACCAGCCACCAGGGTCAGGTAAGGTTTATGTAAATAGTAGAATTATTTACGGCTGAAATAACGTCAGTATTCAGTTGGATCTTATAATTGAATACGAGATATACGGTGCTATTCCGACCTTAAGTGGCTTAAAGCTAGTAGATATTATTTGAAAACCACATGACTTGTTGTGAATGCTGGAGCACAAACTAGTGATGAACTTTTTAGAAATATTTTTTAATATAATATATACATCACACAATACCTTACATAATTACATGCTTAGAAAACTCAACACCAAATTGAGCATAAGTGCCTCAGTCGCCTTGGAGCTCCGATCATTCTCAATAGCAACTAATTCTCAAAGTTGGGGTCAAACAACTTGCCAGCGGCTTGGTAATTACTTCCTTGTAATAACAAGCAGGTATCGTGATAGCTTTTTGTTGACTTTTTCTAATGGTGCACGTGCGAATCGCTCTAACCTCGAACGCGAGGGCGCTGTCCAGCAACCGTGAACGAGTAATTTATGCCCTTCTACCAGCAAATTTTTTTTAACGTTTACTTAGGTGTAATTTACATCATGCCCAACAGAATAAGCTTTACTAGTAATCAGTTTGGAGTACGATGTTTTAAGCAGACAAAGCTTGCACTAAGTTTGCACACTTCAGGAGTATCTTGAAAGCCCGACACACACGCGCTTCCGCTATGTTGACTTTTACATCTTGCGAGATCTGATAAGCAGCATAAAGACAGTTTGCCTTTGTGACCCCGAGAAGCATAGAAGGAAAATATCAGATAAAAAGAAATATTTCGAAGTGTCCACCCTCGCAACGTTACGCAAGACAAAGATGTCCACTAAAACATAATTTCACTTTCTTTCGGACCACAGTTGGCGTAGGATGGGCGTGACGACCGGCCGCCTCCAGCGGCACGTAGATTGCATACTTTCCCTGTTTTTATGGGAATTATGGGGCGCCAATGATATAACAATAATGTGAAAGCTTTAGAGAAACATGTCACTTTTGTATACAAAGAAAATGTTTCCTAAAATCTCGGTCATGTCAACCTACTCGAACAATTGTAACAGAAGCCTTTAACTTCTTTGGAAATGGCTCACTTCCATTTAGGAAAGGTAAATAACAAATGTTTGTCTTTCATTCTATAAAAGGAGTCAAATAAAAATGTGACACGTACAAACCAATGCATTGAAGTCTTTAAGTATTTACGAGTGCTTCGTTTAAACGAGAAAGTTTTTATGCAAAGCTTAGAGACAAGTAGGTACTTCATAAAAGTCTTGGAAGACTAAGAAAGAGGGTAAACGATTACTTTTATGTAAATATAGAAATGGTATACTAACCAATAAGTATGCATGTAGGGGTATGTAGTGCCGAAACCGCCGCTCCTAGTTTCCATGAGCAAGCCGCAATGGCAATGGTAATAGGGATATGAGTATGACGCCATTAGCAAACAGGGGAGTGTGACTGCCAATCCTCCAGACAGTGATAGGGGTTTGCCTATCTGTAACCGACACAGCTTTCAAAATATCATGAAGGTTCTATACAAGATGATCATCAAAATCAGTGCTTTCAAAATGTACACCTAAACTGCGACCTTAAGTGTAGAGTGGGTGTTCGCCAGTTGTTATTAGCATTGACACACATAATGCTTTGCAATTGCAACGACATTCTCGGCAATTCGACTCGAAGAATAATTATAATGAGCATGTGGATATTGCGACAGCTAAGGTTAATTCGTGGGTAAAGCGGAACTTAAAACAATATTGTAACATAATAGAGACAAAGGGAACGGATTTAGAAGAAGTACCGCAGAATGCTTAGATTTTGGCTCGCATGGGAGTCGTTAGAAGTGGCTGGATGAAATGAGATTAAAGGGCACCTGAACACTTTCTTTGATAACATTATCAAACAAAAACTCAAACTTTTGTCTTACTTTAACAAAGATTGCAGATAAAGGAAGTAAGTAGTTAGTAGAGCGGTTATATTCCATGCGTACACTCGCAGTAGGCTGAGGAAACTCAAGATGAAGCAATTAACCAATTTAAAAATAAAAAGATTTATGTTTGTTTTCCATCACAGAATTTAATTGTACACACGTGTCCGTCACGCTTTTTACCTTCAAAAATAAGTAGAACTTCAAGCGTGGCAGCTTTACGATTTTTTGACACAAGTCATATGGGCTTGGGAAGATTAATATTATTAAGTTGAAGAACTGACAAGCTGGAAATAACTGCTTATTTTCATAGAAATAAACAAAATCTTGAAAGATAGCAATTTTCTTTTCATCATATTAGTATGAAAACTCATTCAAATGAGACACCTACAGCCATTTGAATTATGCATAGAGCTGTCAGTGGTAATTCTCAAATGATAGATGACTTTATGGATAACACCCATTAAAAAAACATTTAGCGTCTATCCAACGCTAATCATTAACTGGATGCAACAGTTCAGCTTAGGTCAAGTTTGCTCGGCGTCCACGCAAGGTTGGCCGTTGGAGGTTTAAAAGCTCTATGGTAAAGGACAAACTAAGTTACCGCATCTACCTACCATCGATGTCCAAAATAAAGTTATTGTGTTCATTAGTGACGTGGTCAAACATTGATCTTATTTACCTTGAGGTCGCAAGTGAGCCCTCGTCTTTCGTGCCTATTAGATAAGTCCCTCTGCCAGACCGAAACCATGTATAAAATGTAGGTATAAAAGATTGATAATGGTTTTGCTCATAGAGCAAAGCAAGTAAGGTTGCAGGAAGTTCGCAAAGAAGTTATTATTATCCTTTCACCACTTAGTCAGTTTTCTAATTTGCAATGTCAGCCACTTATAGTTTTGCACGTGCGTTTCTGGTTATCTGTTGACATTACTTATACACTTCACTATATCTACACCAAAAGCTACTTAGACAGCATTTTAAATACAATGCAGATATAAAGATTGAACCTCGTGTAGGCCCAGATGCTACCAAAAAACTGTGCCTTGATTAAAACTGGCTCGTTAACACGCAGTTGTTTTTTTAAAGTTTCATGTACAGTTCAGAGTAGAGCTGTAATTATGGAAGTTCTCGAGTTGGGTGTTAACAATAGCAGATGGAAACACTAATTTGTCCATTGTGCCGACTACCAAGAGACTGGCACGCGTTCTTGCAAAGAGAAATTCGACAATGCACTTATAAAGAAAGTTTTATAAGTCATCAGAACGTGATTAAAACAAACGAGACGTGTTTGCCTCGCTAATTAACCAATGAAACAGTTGGTGAGCTAATATATTTAACGCGCCGCACGCATCCGATATCTTTGAGAAAGAGATGTTGGTATTTATGAGTTTAGCCTGTAAGTCTATACCGCGTTCTTGGTCGTGCTTACCTTACTATTTCATGAGTGCTTTTATACTGCAACAAAACAATACCGGGATTAATTGTTCTTCTTCCAATGTACCCAACTTTATTCATTTCATTAGGTCAAACGAATGATCCGATCTCCTGATTTACGATTGGCATTTTCGTGTCATTTCCCTCCGGAAAGACCTGGTTTGTTAGCGTGTCATGTGACGTATACTGATTTAAATATATTTTGCATAATGTAACATATAAGTATTGATACAATCAGTGGCGGAAGACGAAGAAAGTGACACAGTAACCCGCTTGAGTCGAAGTGGAAAGAAGCGAGAGTAATCCGATGACGTCTGCGATCACAACGGGCGTGGTTGTTGACCTGGAGCCTTAAAACACAGGAACTTCCCAATTTATAGTCTCCAGGACTAATTAAGCAACGCACATTTAGATCGTAGAACGTTTGACAAAATTAGGTGAGGCATCGTCGAAATTGCTATTTCATTAATTTTATTAATGTCCAGCAGTCACGCCATACAAGTCCGGCTATGGCAAAAATTATATGTAAATACACAAATTGTTATTATGTATTGAAGGTAGGTACATAATAACACAATTACTGTCAATGGGAGCAGACATAACATGGAATTAAAATTTATGTTATTACGTCTCTGTATAACATACCTGTCAGTTTGACGGTTATTTACTAAATCATATGACGAAAAGCAATTTAACAACGATCTAATTTCGCAATTCGTACTGACAATGTTCAATTGTGTAAATGTGGTAATGAAAGCGCGTTAGCGATTTCAGCCTGCAGAACAGATAGACGTGGTTTGATCGCGTAATGACTTACAGCATCGACTCAATCAGGACAATTATTCATTTAGCCCCAAATAGTCCATCTAATAGAATTGTTTCGATATTTTCAATTACGGCGGGAGACAAACACAGAACACCACAGAGATGTAAAGTAAATTGTAAATTTAAAATGACCCAATAGAGTGGGTCGCGTGTAAATAAATATCAGTTTTTTTCCGTCTGTTGTTGGATGATTTGTACTTACTAACATCTCGTTTCCTTCGCGTAAATAATTAAATATGTTATAGGGAACTTTACAAACCTTCATTTTATTCCTTCTTCAAAAGCTATGGTTAAAATTTTAGTGCCTATTTTATCAATATTTTTGTACACACGGCTACACATCAAGCTATACAAAACCAGTTTACGCTGGTCTCGCATCGTACGGAAATCCTATACAATGTGAGATCAGCTTATACTGGAAATGGATAGCTTGATGTGTAGCCGTGTGTACAATCTCAAAATGACTGCATAAATATTCTAAGATTTAACACGTAACGACATAGGGCGAATTTAACCAAATTTTTATACCTAGAATAAGTCTTAATTTTTGTCAGTTTTTCCATACTAGAACTGTCAGACGTCAATTTTATTCCACGGATAAAAGACATGTTGGTAAAATCTGCTCTTAGTCTGCTTCTCCATTTAATCTACATTCAATTCATCTATGTTAAATTAAAAGGGAAACAGTTGTTTAACACTAGGAAAGGCAAATTGCTGACATTTATTGCGTCGGTTACCTACTACTAAATGACGCTTTTAACCATACGAATAGCGAACAACCAAAAGTGCAAGTACCGAAGGACCACTTTTAAAACAAAAGCCTTGGCAAACTTTTAACACTGAGCAAATCAGGTTTATCGCTTGGAAATTAGAATCTGCTCCTGTATTGGCTGTGTTAATTCGAAATTGATCTATTATACCAAGACCGTTAAAGCTTATTTGACGTGTTCTTTTCTTAACACAAGAACCCACGTGTTACTACAACTCTGCCTTCTATTCTTTCAAACATAGCGGCAATTCCGCGGCAATGATCAAACTTCTGCGCACGCACAACACGCAACACAACTACTTTCGCCGATTAAAATCCGACGCCGCCGTCCGAGATATTGTAGGTACGTGACAGACGTTTAACGCGTACCTATTACGAAAGTACGTCACGATTCATACGAATAATTTATTTGATACCTAATAATGTTTCGTGGTGCCCTCACGACGCATTCACGTGTACCTATACGATTTAAGACCGTAGGTAATTGAATTTTTCCACGACGATTGGATATCCGAAGCATAAAAAATTAGGGCATTTTCTATTGTTGTACAAAAATTCTGCAAAAAGTAAATAACTTCACACGTACAAATACTATCACTTTCAAATTCTGAGGCGTGCCTGGCCAATTGAGACCCCATCATAGTCGAGACACCAACTTATTCAGAAGCAATTTAAATGTTTATTGAAAAACGACTCGTTATTCTAAACAAACATGTCTACTTGTATCAAAAATAAACAGGTTCTTAATGTAGGCACTCCTGTCTATAGCGACTGATTGATGAAACCCGTGAAGTATGGCAAAGGATTACTTTCCGGTGTCATCGCTTTCTCCTTTAATATCGATTATAAAATACCAACCGATATATCAACATTAACAAGCAAATTGCCGCCGGGGGCAACGTATGGGCCTATGCACAAAAGCTGTACAGATTATAAACTTCAATCGATACTGGAGTGAAATTTGACCGGAACATCGAAAAGAAATCGATACCTAGTGATGTGGTTTAAGGCAATTTTGAAAGCTTATGTCTTATTCCGCATTCCATATATTGGCTATAAAAGAACAATTTTATTGATACTGCACTTCTGGTAAGTACTTCTGAGTCTGCGGTGTGAAGAAACCGCATTGGTTTTTATATTATCGTCATTGAAGTATTTTTCTTATGCGCGCAGTACTTCAGTTTGATGTAAATCTTGTATCTTCCATTCTTCAGGGGATTAATTTGACACGGTTTAACGCTATATTTCAGCAAAAATTCTCAGTTTAGAGAAAACCACGGACAACGCCACAGGTGGTCCTTGGTGGACTTCAACTTTACAAAAACTAAGAATTAGTCTGCTCTTGAGAATAACAATGTGGAAATAAATTATTTAAAGTGACGTCAAGGATGGATCGCTATGTGAAATTAATCGCATCGTAACGAATACGATAAATACACGATTATCAATTACCGAACTAAAAGACAAAGAGATTTGGTAATACACACATAATATGCACCGCAAGCCGATAATATCAACTAAATTGGCATTAGTGATCAAGTCGTGAACATTCATGTACGCTCGTGTGCACATAATTAAGTTACGTTTGTTCTAGGGAAAGTTATGTAACATAGCGAAAGCTCTTGATGTTTGAACATCGGTTCAAAAAACTGACACTACCTACGTTTACTTTGCTAGAATCGAGCTAATAAGGCATGGCTACAAATCGACCATAAATGTGACTGTCACGATTTTCAAATTGCTACCATCGTTACGGTTAATTGTCACGAATTTGTCTTAAAATTAGCGTACCTACTACGTTGAGTGGGTAAGTAGAGCGCGTTGCGTTGAATAAAAAGTGTCTATTGTAGCGGCTGTCAATCAAGCGACGATGTGCAGTATCATTTTTGTGCTTTTTCATCTTTTTCTAAGTTTACTTATCTGAGTGACTTTCTGCGCAGAAAGCACTTTCCATCAATTAGCTGTTGAATGGAAAGTCTATCGCACATTGAACACTTTTTACATCGTGTCGATAAACAATAAATAAATGCAAGTCAAACTCGCATAATTACAGTTCTGCACCGTTCTGCAGAGCGATGTTTGACAACAACCACTAACTTTCTTTTAGGAAGCATATTTTAAAGGACATGAGACAATGCAACGACTATCTTAGTTAACACTGTTTAATAATCTGGCCATAACCCCTACTTATTGCTCACTACAGATACCAAAAAATCGCTGCATGAGTCATGATCAAATCAACTTAACAGTTTACTGCAGAAAAGAACTGAGTAATGCAGTTTAGTAGTTTTCGAATTGCTCTCCGCCCCTGTTTCGCGTGATACAAAAGGGTTGGTCATGTTCAGGGATCCGCGAGGTGGGGCTTCATGAAAACGCGACCCACTATTTTTCCCATATATAGGTTAACGACGTGTCATGTCGCCTATTCCATAAAAAAAATATGTAATCACCTCTGTCACGAACTACGAAAATAATTGTCACTATTTACGAGCATCGTTTAGCAGAATTAGGAGGTGAACTAGTATCATAGAATGGACTGTTGGTCTAAATATTTGCACATTTAGATGTCCTTTTCACATTTCGCTTTCAGTTACCTTTCGCTATTAGTGACTGTTCGCTAGAGTTCTACAGCGAAGAAGGTTTGAAATAATCTGTATTATCTGATGCACTTAATACTTACGAGCTCGGTGAGGCAGGATATTATAAGTCAAGTCACAACATAACATTAGGTAGTGGCGTCCACCGCTAGTAATATTAATAACAGTGTTAGTATAACATTGAGTGGTGTAGTGTGACCAGTAAGCCAGTCAAAATATTTCGAAATGTCCAAGACAGTAAATTTATCAAGCCAGGTCGCATGTTTGTTTGACAGAGAAGTATAGCAAACTAGACCTCTGGTGGCACTTAGTGGATTTCTCTCCGTTTGATCGTTCGAGCACTAATTCCAAGAAACTCGATCGGCAATGTCAACTTGTTTTTCGAAAGTTCTACAACTTCAATATGGCTTCAATCAATAGTTATCAACAATACAAACCGCAAATTAGTCGATTGTAAATCAATCCAAACTGATATCGATTGTTTCGAAGATAATGTCAGCAACAACCCGAGAACTTTCTGACAATATACGAATATACATTATTGTGAAATCAGAAAACGACCTGTTATGCTCAAGAAGTATTCATTGCTTTATCGTGGTATTATAATCACAGTGGCAAGCGTCCTATATAAAAACTGGTCACAATATAGTAGCATTGGAGTCGGCTCGGCGAAATGAAACCCCAACCGGACGCGATCGTCGATATCACATTAGAAAACCGTTGGGTAGGTACACACCTCGATGCATATTGGTTACACCAGTCGAGTTCACAACCATGGCGGCTAATTTGTTCGAGTCATGATCAAGTCGAATAATAATAGAGCGATCTAGATCTGCTAAGGTTTCTACTTAAACTGGTGTGGCCGCATCATTAGGTAAGATGTTGATAGGAAAACCGCAATTAGGTACTTTATTTATAGGATGAAACAGTTTCTAATCTTCACGTGTAATCGATCAAACGTTTTCATTCTCATAGGTATTGGATGAGTCAACTGGAAGTAATCGGAACAGCACCAGTTATAGATGATAAGATGAAAGACTAATTAAAGCAGGACCTACCTACTGTGATTTACTATTTAAGACTTAAGTCTCTAACTCTGAGGTTTCTAATTGATGTCTCGATAGTAAGTTTTCAAGCCCCAGTTTATTCTCGCGAGCGAAAAAAGTATTAGCGGTACCATAAAGCGAAAAATTAATTGAGTCAACCAAATGAGAATTTATTCAACTATCTTTGCCGTAAATTTGCGGAGCCGGGACATATTTTCCTACTCAGAATTTCTTATGGATCCTGAAGTTTTCTTATCTATTATGTCCCAGCGAAAACTAAATATGATGTGAATTGACAATGGATAATTTGATTAAGTAGGTACGAATATATCGGAAAGAAATACATAATTATAAGTATACAGATAAAATTATTAACGATAAGTTATCAAAGACACTTTAACAAATTATTTCATCCATGCAAACGAAATTGAATTGACCACTATTAACAGCCCATCAATAAGAGCGATGTATTTCAAACCACGAAAAGCTAGAACCGATTAAATCGATATTAAGATTGGATCGGTATGAAGATACATTTGGTAGCAGTGCCAGTGTCCATTAAAAATCATCGCTAATGCCGATGATCGAGATTAAAATCATTTGTAAGTGGATTGCGTAATGGGTTATGATTCAACCCATTGTTGGATATACCGGTTTGTCTATTCATTATGACAAACGCCATTATGAATGATATTGATATCTATGGGTTATCTCTTCATAAGTTATCTTATGTCAATACTTATCGTGCTTATCAATTTGCTTGGGAGTGTATAAACAAACTACAGTAGGTACCTATCTATGTTTTATTTATATTTAAGGAGAAAGATGTTTTATATGTTGGTATATTTTTAAACAGGCTAGACAATAATACACCTTCGATGACCATCTTTAAAACAATAATTTTCATGGCCCTTTGTCCTTTCAGATGTATGAACGTAAACGAAGCAAAAGGAGTATGCAAGGATCATAGCAGGTGGCGTTCTGTCAGCTCGCCGTCCGATAAGGACCAGGCCCGGGTCGACGGCACGTTGTGTTCCACGCGCGCCTCAAAAAGATGTCGGCACCAATGACGGGGTCCGCTAGGGCCGATGCCTGCCAGGGTTGTGGGAAAGTCTGAAAGGGTTATCGTGGCCCCTGGCACAGGCAGCTGAAGGAACACGGGTGGGTTTTAGTCAGTAAGAGTCTGACACGCCCTCCCTATCCGCCCAGAGCGGGAGAAGATAGGTGATGATATCCCACCCTCGAAAAAAAAAAAAAGGTGGCGTTCTGTAGTTTCTGCCCCCATGGCAAATGGATGTGGAAATCATGGATTTCACAACAATTTCTGTAATACTTACATCACTGGGTAATACGTGATGATCAAATTGAATTTGGAAAGCCCGATAACAATAATTCAAGGTAAGGTTTTGAATTTCTTAATACAACACACGTTACTGCGAAATTACAAAAAAAATATCTGAAACCCAACTACATATGTGTAGGTACCAATATTTATCTTTTGTTCAAAGCTACACACGGTAAATTGTCAAAACGTTCGTTTTTAAGTTGCCTGAAGCATTAACCTTGTTTTCCAATCATTACAATTCCACATAAGTATTCGTTTACTTCAATAATTATTACCTCTCTCTAGTATCTCTTCGAAAATTTTGAGTTTGTATAGATGCCATACTACCTTTTATGGGAAAGGCATAGGTATCCTCAAAAGGCAATGCCACAGATTAAAATAAAGTTACCTATTATATAAGTTTTTATATTCTCATAGAACTATGAAGGATCTAGGAGCTAGATCAATTCCGTTGCTGGTATTTATGTCATCGGAAATTATCCCACGGGAACGTGCTACAGGGATAAATAGTATTTATTTATTTATATATTCGTTATTATCATGTCTGTCTGTTCTCTGTGTGTCTGTTCATAGAAACAAGTGTCTTAGAGTGAATCACTATAATATTAAATTGTTGTATATTTTTGAACATTTAAATTATACTTATAAGTTTATTATTATACACCACAAAATACATAACAAAATCAAATCGAACATAGTATCCTATCATCCAAATCCATTCAGCCGTTAAAGCGTGAAAAGGTAATAGACTCACAAATAATAATTAATGCAAAATAATCTTTGTTCATTTTTATTAAACAGGTTTTTAAGATTCTAAATATATAACTTATAAATTATAATAAAATTTGAAATACTCTAGCGTCGCCATTGACCACCACAATTGACAAGCTAAGTTTATTTTATAACTTCAAATAAGCGGGTAGACCGATTTAAATGAAATAAATACTAAAATAACTAATACCTCAAGATACGGGTTCCGAATATATTTCCAATTCCTTAAATCTCTTAAAAAGACGTTTCAAATCATCCTTCATGATGATTTTACAAAAATGCTGAAACAATTTAATTTTTCACCAAAAACATAAATGTATATTTTCATATCCCTAACCTAAGAAATGCTTGGTTTTCCATACAATGTT
This sequence comes from Brachylomia viminalis, assembly GCA_937001585.2. Taxonomy (NCBI): domain Eukaryota; kingdom Metazoa; phylum Arthropoda; class Insecta; order Lepidoptera; family Noctuidae; genus Brachylomia; species Brachylomia viminalis. The sequence goes on along the minus strand of OW443302.2, from coordinate 19,628,366 downwards.
TCATCCCCCATACAATCTCCTTTTAGGATTATTTTTGAGACAAAAGTAGCCTATATCGTACCCCAGGTTGCCATCGATCTCCTTGCCAAATTTTATTGAAATCCGTTTAGTGGTTTAGGCGTGAAAACGTAGCATACAGACAGTTACTTTCGAATTCATAATATTAATATGGAAGTATGGATTCTCAGTAAAAGTCACATGATATGACTATTGAGTGACCAATTGGTTTGTTATTATGATACCTATTTATCTATGATCCAATGACACGATTAATGACTTCATCAGAAATAGATATCAGGTAGTTGAACACTACGCCTGCAATTGTTATTCTCTGAGACAATACCTTGTTGTTAATACCATTACATGATTTACAATATGATATAGCTACCATAGCAGGGAACTTGTGTAAGCTGGTGGAAAATTGAAATGTCTACCAGACTTGGCCTTCTCAAATTCTTTATTAAAAAGACACGTGCGTGGGTGGAATCAAATAACGAAAACTAAATAAGCTAGGCTTTCTGTCTCGAGGTCGAAAAAACAAATGATATGCAAGTAATGACTTTCGTAACACAAAACTGCCAAACCATATAGTATGTAGGCAGGTAATCAAATGAGTCAATTTAGATGTGACTTACAAGAGTGAAGGGTAAATAAAAACACGAGTTTTGTAGTTTCCTTCAAATGACTTTATTTTAAATAGACTAATTCGCCAGAGCGGACTACGGTCACAGAAGGTCCTATTTCATTGTTTTAGATTCTGAATAAAATCAACATGAAAATGTAAGCCTCGTTACCCTTAAATATTATCAAACAATCGCGTTTAGTATTTTTAACAGCGACCTTACCCTTTCAAACCTTTTTGTTTTCAAAGTAAACAAAAAAGAAAAAGCTTCGGCATTCAATAAATTTCTATTTTAATTCTACCATGCATTCTGGAAAATAATACTGACATTTAGGCACAGGTGGAACAACATTTTATTTAATGAGGCTAACGATGACTAAACATACATCGATTGTAAAAATGACGTATTTATTTATAACTACACACATCAAAAGTGTCTAGGGATCAACATATATTTTTGCAATAACTTTTCTCCTGATTGATATTAATTAAAATTTTCTTTAAGGATTCATAAAATAAAGTGTTTTCGTTTGTCACAGTAACGATAAACCAAGTCACCTTTGCATTAATAAAGAAATTTGCCATTTTCCTAATAAAGGGATTTTTGACATTTGAACCACTAACACAAAAGTTCGAAAAAAAGACTGAAATAACAGTTTTCTTTAAAATTTTATTGGGTAACTTAAACAATTAATAATCCGTGTTTCTACCGCGAACACTAACAACACAAGAACATCGGTTTGGCATACTCAAAATGAGTTCATCCAAATCACGCTGTGGAATGGCCGCCCATGTTCGTTGCAACAACAAAAAAAGGTCTTCTTGCGACTGGATACCCTCCATATTCGGCAGAGCTCTTCTCTGTAGCATATCCCATGCATGCTCAATCGGGTTCAAGTCTGGCGACTGAGCAGGCCAGGGCAGGACATTGATGTTAGCTGCGGCGAGAGTCTGTCTTACAACTCTTGCGGTGTGCGGTCGTGCATTATCATGCATTAACTGAAATAAGGGACCGATTTGCACTTGTAGAGGAACGATGACGTCTGATACAATCGTCTCAGCATAAATTTGAGCGTTGAGGTTGCCTCTGATCCAAATCAACTCAGTTCTTCCGCCGATCCAAATACCCGCCCATACCATGATGGTTCCACCACTATAAGGATGGACTTCCTGGCAGGATTTTAATCGCTGTTGGCGTCCAGGGGTTCTCCAGTGTCGTATATGTCTTGTATCCGGTCTCATACCAAAACGAGACTCATCAGAAAAGCACACGAAACGCCATTGTTCTTCTGCCCAATTTCTGTGTTCAAGAGCCCATTGATATCGAATCCTACGATTGTGCATTGCTATAGGTGGTACCCGTAGCGGTCTTCGGGAATGAAGGTTCACTTCATGCAAGCGGTTTCTGACTGTTTGGTCGCTAATTAAGTTCCCTGAAGAGTGATGAAGCCTCACGGCTAACATCATGGCGGTTATTGTTGGAGCTCTTCGAGTTAAGATTTGAATGTATCGGTCTTGTCTCCGTGTGGTGCAGCGATACCGTCCTCCATGGCGCTCAGCCACGGTACCAGTGCTTCGGTAACGTGTCCAAAGTCGACTGATAACACTCTGACTTGTATTCAGAGCTAAAGCCACAGTACGTTGCCGGGAACCAGCTTCTATCATTCCCACGGCTCTGAGCATTTCTTCCCTGCTTAAATGACGTCGCCGCTCCATAATAACGTTGGTTTTAATCAGTAGTAGGGAAACAGTAGCACTAATAATGTCTTCAATGCGTTGTATGTTTTTATAGGGAAAATATTGACAGCTGATTTTCATCTTTTACTCGAATTTGATTCACAGTTCCTGATTCAAATTATGAAATGCACCAAAAAGGATCCATATAAATTTATAAAATCATAAATTTATTACAAAGCCACATCTTAATCTCAAGAAATCCGCATAAAAATGCTTGATCCCTAGACACTTTTGATGTGTGTATATAGAGATCATTCATATTTACATTTACGACTCTTAAACAAGTAGGTACCTACTTACACTAACGTGGCTTTAATCGCGTGAACACGGGGATGCTCAAAGCTGCGTCACGCGTGCGATCAGCAGCTCATGTAGGGGCTCCGATTTATGTCCGAAATTAGTAGAAATTCTCCGAATAAGCACGTGAATAAAGCCAACAAACTTACACTGCACATGTTGCAATTAATAGTCTTCTTGTCTCATATCGGCACAGTGTTTCAAAAGCTCATGCCCTGATAAAAATAAGTCAATCAACGAGGTAAGTGGCGGGGCTGACTGTCCAGGGTGTGCCAGACGTATGTTAAAGTATCGCCACTCTTGAACGTGAAGGCTTTATTTTAAGTAATGGCATACCATGATTCACTTTTGCCATTCAGTTTGGAGGACGTACCAAAATGCATCTTGAAAAACATGAAAGTGAATCGTTTAACGTCGGCCTTGCCATACCCTTCTGCTCTGCGCCTTTTGGTTGAACCGTGCATTATTGCCGCAAATTCTGCTGGTCAGTTTTCATGTAAATTAGCTACATAGGACTTGTGTGTTAGTGGTTACCACTCTGCGGTGACAACAGTGTGCAATAAGCGTGACGACACGGAAATGCGGGCTGCGCTTAGAAAGCAGTTTCATTATTTGGTACGCATATATATTATGTGCACATTATTTCTACTTATCTTATATATCTTACTATGTAGTGAAGTGATTTGGCAGATGCATGTTGCATATTTTAGTATACATGAATATGCGCTAGATACCCTGGTAAAAGTTTGGGGCCTACGAAAAAATCAATAGAAAATGAATTGGTTTTCTGAAAACTGCCCTTTTTAAACCTTCGACTGTACGTGGAAAAGCTAGTGATATTCAGGATGGATTTGATGAAAACATACAAAATAATGTCTATACAATAATATAATTAAAAGTCAATTATAATTGCCTTTTCCGTAGACGGCTGCCCTTGCAAACAAATGTAGGGTTTCCAAACGTATAAGCAAGCCCAACAAGTGAGTTGCTAGGAATTCTGCACAAGTGCCTAAGTAGATTCTAAGTAAATCAATTAGCTATCGAAGTATAGAACAATAAATGCTATGATTTATTTTGACGTCAGAAGGCGAAAATACCACGATTTTTTAAGAAAAGAAAAAGTGCAGGATACCTACTTACTAGTCCCTACTTACTGGTGCCTTTTTACTAGTCATAATCTTTTTCGTTAGGTGAAAATGAGTTATAATGGCTTTAGATCCAATATTTACCAATGGCAGCTATAAACAATTTTGTCTTCACAGACAAAACCAATTAGATAAGATTTGAAAAAAAAATTGTGACTAATGTCTGGTGGTGTACTTTCTCGTTCTGTAAAAATTCTACTTTACGACAAGGTATTAACCATTATTCTATTATTTTTTTATCCGATTAAAAATTCGCAAGAGATACAGGTTGTCTCCATTAGCTTTTCATAAAGTATACACAAGTAAGCACTGCAAATGCAAATTGGCAACAATGATGCAAGTGTTAAACTATTCACTTATTGCATCTGTTTCATAGGTTTTCTTTAAATACAATTCTCGTTCTTCATAATTTTTTGCGTATTTAACGGTAAAGGTCAAAACTACGAAAATGCTTATTTAACTGTCAGTACAATCTATTAGCAGTTCGGAAATATAACTGGAGAAAGTAACTAATTACCGCTGAAACGCGAATAATGTAATCATACACCCCAGACATGCAACAAAATATGAGTGGCAAAGCTTTCATCTTTGCATTGGATACGGGCGGCTCTAATGAGTGTATACCACACCAGAAATGAGCAATCGATTACACACCAATTCAAATCGATGTAAATTCGAATCGATATAAAACGTAACAGTCTGCGATGTAGCGGTTAGAAATCTTAACTTAGGATGCCATATGGAGGAAAGAATATTGTAGACTTTTCCATTGTTGCATTCGTAATGACAGTGATTAAGTGTTTAAGATCTGTAATCAGCTTCAACTTGCCTGCAACTCGTTTCGCGTCTTAATGACGTGATTGGTAGACCTCGAAATTAAACAATGTTATGACGATATAAAAAGTTGATTTAAGTACTTATAGATAATTAGAGGTTACGTTTCTGAATTTGCTTTCCTAAAAAGTTAAGAAATAACAATAATAGACTGACGGAAAAGACAAACAATAATTTCAACATGTTTCTTTTGTCGTGTTAAAAGGCAATTGATAGAAGTTTACAACATAATCATTAACAGAATAAAGTGTTTATTGTAACATCGTGTTGTATTAAGATGGAAATGTCCGTTGAAATATCAGAAGTCAAAGATAAGCATCTGATTAGATGGAAGACTTCTTAACCCGTCAATAAGCTATTTTAACGTTGCGCAAAACGAACATTACGTTTTAATGGAAATTCTTTCATCTTCACAGAACTTCTGGTATCGATGTAACGCGAAATTAGTTGATGTAATCGAAATAAGGTAAAAAAGCGATTGGACTAGAACGAGCGAATGACGCAAGCCAATTGGATGACGGTATGTCACAGACAGCAGTACTTTACGCAGGTCTGAGGCAAAATATGGTAGAAAAATGCATATTTTAAAACTGTTTTCCTGCTCCAAGTTTTTCCTACATTACAAATTGAATAAATTTGACGAATTATGTTTTTGCTACCGTTTAATGCACTAGGCGCAATACTGCGCCCCAATCGGTTTAGAATGCAGAAGTAATGCGCAAGATAACAGTTTTCTTACAATAATGTAAAAGAAATGATTTTCTATTCGGCTCAAGTACAAAGGTATGTGAGATAATGTATCTGATTAGCTTACCCGTGCAATGTTCTCGCTAAGTGCACCACTACACGTTATCTATAACATTACATTAGAACACGCACCGTTTTCCTCACTTTCTTTTTTGGAAACACGATTTTTTTCATCGTTTTTCTTTCACTAGACCCTATGGCACATGTGTACAGATCAACTGTATATAAAAGTAACAATGGTAAGCGTGGATATCGCGACTTGCGAGCTGCAAAATATTTCGCAACGCTCTGAAACAGACTGGCTGACAGAGTCGAACATTGAGCATTGCCAACTAGGTAGATAGGTTTTGCCACAAGCACGCGATCGGTAGTTACGTACCTTATACAATTTTAATATCGAGTGTACACGAAACAATGTCTGAAAACTATGATGATTGCGCTGTCGATAGTTATGAATAATATCAATATAAGTAACCGATAATTGGATTAGTAATCTCTAGAGAAATAGATACATAGGTTATTGAGTAAATAAATACGGAATTGCTAAGACTCTTTCTTTAAATATTAAATCTTTGATTTGGATAGGCGGATTAGGAAAAGGATTTCATTGCAGTAGCCAGAAGCAATTTAGTCTCTAGAAAAGTTTGTAATGTATGGAATTGTAATATTGAATCCAAAAACTTTGGGACTGAATATCTAGTAAATACCTACTTCAGTGACGTAGTGTAATGGCTAGGTGTTCTAATTGTCTAAACTATGCAAACGTTACACAAATAAATAATGAAATTCGTAGCTAACAAATGCAATACGACGTGCTGCCGAGTCCCATACAAAATGTAACTAGGTATCGTAGTGAGGGGACGGTTCACGCGAGCGTCGTCCCTGGTACCCTGGCACCGACATCAGCTACTCTGAACATGCGACCTTAGACGCCATAAAAAAAACCGTTTTATCTTTCTTTATTATAGTTACAAAAACCAAATTACTCTGCAAATAATGTTTTGCGTTTTCTTTTAGGGTGTTTGCGTTTGAAATGAGGAGGCAACATTACTCAAGACTAAGGGCTGATTTTTCAATAGTCAGATATCTTTTATCTGAGGAATAAATATTGTGGTTTGACAGCTTTTGTATGGAAAATATGTCAAACTGTCAGATTAATTCTTCAGGAAGTTATCTGACTATGGAAAAATCAGCCCCTTAAAGGTGTAAATTGACGTTCAATTTGCGTTGGATATTAACTCTAAAATCACAATAGACAGCGGTGTATCAAAATTATCCGTTTAATCACTACACGGCCTCGCGTTGGCAAACCTCTGATATTGATGCCGTAATCAACTCACAAAAGAAAATACATTTTTGAATAATACAAACATGGATGCAATTAATACGATAACCTATTCTTTCTTCCATTTAAACATGGATTATAAATCATATCGATTTTATTTAAACAGGCTCCGAAATAAGTGGCTTCTTGCAACATACACGACAGCTGCGCAGTGGCAGATGCTGCGCGAATTCTTTATGTGGCGAGGCTCCTACATCCTTATGTAAATCTGTAAATGAGTTATTTACACTGTAAATGAGTTATTTACACAGAACAAGCTACTCTACGTACATGGATGCATAAACGATCGCATCGCACAGGTGGAAGCGTGGGAGTAAAAAGTAGATATTACTTTACTGCACAATTAATACAGCGGTGGTGTCATGGCGTTTCGTGCAAATTAAATTGTGTCAGCTGCTTGGCCCACATCGCATTGTCTCGTCGTGGGATCAAGATATAACTATTATTGTTCATCGGCAAACTGTTGGCAAAATAGAAAATGGTGAACAATGGCGTGTTATTTTTTAACTTCCCGCGCCGAAGCAGTCGGAACCAGGCGAAGAATAACGCCTATACGTAACAGCATGCGACTTTAATATCATCAGCATTTCTAGTCTGACTGTACATACTTTCACGAAGCAAACATCGGTTCATAATCACCAGTCATAATTTCCAATTAAAATGTTTACAAAACGTTGTCGAGTTCAGCGCATGTAAACAATTGCAAATCTAAAGTTTCACATTGCTTTCTTTGCCGCATATGGCGTTGCATCTCTGTATGCATATTATAAAAGATGATAATAATTCATCACCGAGGCTGGCGTCGCGAAACTGAAGAACCTAACGTTCGTCGATTGCTATATAGATAACTTCATATTTCGTTCTTATCTTAGCATGTAGACATTGCATATCAACAATAATTTTACATAAATACATAGGTTGCTGGTCGTATCTTGGCGAAATCTTTCGGAATCTGGCAGTAAAGGTGGAGAAGTACTAGGTATGTTTCGTTGGAACGAGTTTCACGTAGTAGGTAGGCATTTAATTCAAATATTTTGTAAGCACATGTTGGTAAATTGCCACATAATACTTTGCCGTGCTTAATGTTGCGAATAGCTCCTTTTATGCTCATAATAATACGGAGCAACACTTACACATTAGATACAGCAAATTATGTTTAAACTGTTTTCTGCCAAACCTACTTATGTTTTGACGATGTCAAGTGTAATTTACCAACAAATATTTCAATGCAGAAATCAGTTTGTTTCCACCATTTTTTTTACACCGATAAGTAGAAAATGATTGAGAAAAATAGAAAATCGCAAACATATACATGTTGAGTGGGAAAACATTTTAATAGTTATCTCGTCATTTAATTAACTAGTCTGTAACCCTTTATATAAAAAAAATATAGGCTTAGTTTATTATCATTGTTACCTGTTCACATTCAGGGCGCGGTAATAAACATTTTTTTTAGGTAATTTGCAATACTTAGCGCATCGCGGCAACAAATAAGGTTCAAAACAGCGATGCGTTTGATGATCGTTGAATCGAATGACCACCATTTGTTCCAGTTTAAATTAAATTAAAAAATAAATGCACGGCTCAGTGGAACAGTTTTTAGGTACTTCTTTGGTTGATTGAATTCCCTTTATTATGATTTTATTACATACTCAAAGATTATGTTCGAATATTTATATACACATTGACATTGATGAATTTTATACATACAATGACATGAGTAATTACTTTGTAAAGTATTATATTATTTAAATTATTGTGAATGTGAAGATTATGTGGATTATTACTTTTTTATTTTATTTCTTAGTTAGTTTCACGATCTGGCAGTTTGAGTAATTTATGCGGCCTACCCAAATGTCCTTTCTTTGGTATTGTTCGTCGAATCGTTGTGCTCCTTAAGTTCTCAGTTGAGCGGCAAGATTACTGACAAATGCGTGCACTGACTGGACAGGTCCGCTCAATCTGTATGGTTTTTCCTCAAAAGACCGTTTCAGACACCAATCTACATGGTCTTCACATGATCTGACCAAGATTATGTCTGGACTTTAAAAGAGACTGTGACCTCTGAGTTTGTTTCGGCCTTTCTTCTCAGAGTAGTCAGTTATGAAACGCCGACCTCATCTAGTTTTAAAAATATGATTGACGTGTAAAAGTGTTTGTAACAAACCTACTTACAGAAATAAAATCATTTATCATTTATCATAAAATATGATTGTTTACGCTCCAAACTGAGAATTATGCGACGAAAAATATTTTTCTTAGCTCTGTTTTACGTTTTTTTTATTTTTTATTATGGACAATTTTTTTTATATGAAGTATTTTTGATTAATTCTTTTGTTTGAACATTTGACAATACACTTTATTTAATTCTGGCTTGTAATATGTTCCAATACGCCTAACTGTGCGACAAAAAACTGAGCGTTTGACCCACAAACGGGCGCGACACGACTCTAGCAGAACAATTAATATTAAATTCATAGAAATCCTTCTACTAGAGTCGCGTCGCGCCTGTTTGCGTCTTTACGGTGTCCTTCGTTTGGGCAGCGCCTTAATTCTGTGCTAGGAATCCTAACTTAATATTATAAATGCGAAAGTAAGTTTCTTTGTTTGTTACCTTTTCACGCCTAAACCACTGAACCAATCATTATGAAATTTTGTATGTACGTTGTCAGGGATACAGACAAGGACATAGGGTACCTATCATCCAAAAAAAGTACTGTACCCGAGGGAAAGAACAATAACTTTCGACGGTCACAACAATTGCTTTATGATAAAATGATATTTTAAGAAACTTTAGTAGTGTGTTTAAAAAGTGAATTAAAAAATATAAGTAATATTTTGTGAATCTAGAATGAACTCCAACACCACTTGGCCGAACACCATGAAAGTTGGCACTTAGGTAAGTTTTAATGGGAAGATTTAGAGGATTTTTTTCGAACTTCACGCGGGCGAAGCCGCGGGCAAAAGGTAATAACTAAATAAATCAGGAAAACAATAACATACTTACAGTTAAGCATTAAAGATAAAAATTGCTATAAACATATTTTATAAATAGATCATAACAATGTTAACAAAATAACAAAGTACATGAGTTGAAAATAACTTACGATAAGAAATAATGACAAAAATATTCCTAGATTAAGGCTGACATTAACCAGCAGCTAGATAAGATATTCTTAAGTAAGCAAATAAATACTTGGAAGGTACAGAGTGCAAGCTAGCAAGCACTTGCAAATGAAACTTAAGTTGTTGTTATGTAAACCAAGCAAAGTGCAGCTCAAGATATGCTGTGACTCTTGGCGTAGGTTGGTTGATACTGTGAATTCTGTTATCTTGTATGTTGTGACTCAGCGAGAAGAACATTTAAAGGGTAGTTATATAATCTATATAATATAAAAACTCTAACACCATTTGACCAATCAGCGTGAAAATTGGCACATATGTGTATTTTTGCATAGCAAAGTTTGTTAAAGGGGTTTTCTCTTACCCACATGTGGGCGAAGCCACATGGAGAAGCAAGTTTATTATGTCAGTGTTGTCAACTACTGGGCAAAGTATAATTATTATATCAGCATTGTCATCTGTGGTCCTATTATTGGGCAAAGTATATTGTATCAGTGTTGTCAACTGTTGTCCTACTACTGGACAAAGTATAATTATTATATCAGTGTAGTCAACTGTTGTCCTACTACTGGGCAAAGTATATTGTATCAGTGTTGTCCTACTACTGGACAAAGTATAATTATTATATCAGTGTAGTCAACTGTTGTCCTACTACTGGGCAAAGTATATTGTATCAGTGTTGTCAACTGTTGTCCTACTACTGGACAAAGTATAATTATTATATCAGTGTAGTCAACTGTTGTCCTACTACTGGGCAAAGTATATTGTATCAGTGTTGTCAACTGTTGTCCTATTACTGGACAAAGTATAATTATTATATCAGTGTAGTCAACTGTTGTCCTACTACTGGGCAAAGTATAATTATTAAATCAGTGTGGTCTACTGTTGTCCTACTACTGGGCAAAGTATAATTATTATATCAGTGTTGTCAACTGTTGTCCTACTACTGGGCAAAGTATAATTATTATATCAGTGTTGTCAACTGTTGTCCTACTACTGGGCAAAGTATAATTATTATATCACTATTGTCAACTGTTGTCCTACTACTGGGCAAAGTATATTATATCAGTGTTGTACTACTGGGCAAAGTACATTATATCAGTGTTGTACTACTGGGCAAAGTAGATTATACCAGTGTTGTACTACTGGGCAAAGAACTGTCTCCATTCTTCAAAATTATGTTGTGTTTCGGCTGTTCCCAGTAATTCCACATTATGATGTACATACAGACATCACTCTTGTTTTCCTTGTGTGCGGCTGTTATTACTTAGCCACAAGCTTTTCTTGAGGTGTACCTACATATACACATTAGGCTACATTCAACATTATTATGTGCATATTAGGATAAAATACACACAACCCTGGCATCACTGAATTAAAAAGTTACATAATAACTAAAAATCAGGGGGAACCAAATAGTTGCCATGATTTTCTTGGAATATACATACAACTCAGCATTATATCAAGAGTATTTGTAGACGGCAGGATCCTATCTCTGCTGTAAAAGGAAGTAAGTGTAGAAGTTAAGAAGACTCTACCCTTAAGATGACCCTTAGACCGAACTGAGCCTTGCAGTGGGTCAACCACAGGCTGATAATATACACACTGGAACGAAGTCCATCGGTAATTTATATACTAAGATAAAAATAAGCTAAGTCTATTACATGTCCAAGGTAACAATGTAACAAGTTAATATTTTATATTTATACAGCAAAGGACACAAATAGAGATATGCAAGTTTATTACAATTTCCTGGTAAACAAAAGACTAGAAGGTTTAAGTTTCAATGTTTTTGCAGTGGCAAGCTATATCTTGTTTGTGCACCTTGTAAATTATCTTGATCAATTTCATAGCAATGATAAAAACAAAATGTTTTCAAAAAATGTTAACCACTGGATAACACTGAATGAATAGAAATAACACAAATATAAATGCATTTTGTGCAGTAATAAACTTTAAATGGGGTATGCAACAATATTAAACTCCCTGGGGGGTAATCTGACTTCCAGAAAGTAACAGTCGACCTTTAAAGCTTTATGCTAAGTACCCACTGTTGCACATATCTTTGTTTCAGTAAATTAGACAACTTCCAAGGTTAATTCAGAGAAGTACTAAGTACAATTTAATAGAAAGAATGTCGACTCTATGGCATAAACTGGATTTGTTAAATTAGATTTATTCATTATAATTACATATGTACGATAAATTACATAGTGTTTATAGGTAAAAGTGAGGCAATAATAATTACTTACCACATTATTGTAGTTGAAGGCTGTAGCCCCAGGCTCGAAATATTCTCTGTTCATTTTGTCCCCCATCTTGACGAAGGCAATCACTAACTTTTCAAAGTTTTAGGTACACACACAATCATAATAAACATTATTTATTTTTACATTGCTTAGAACATTTTTTATGGTTTAGGGGAAATTCAATGACCGTTAGGAGCGTCCGAACCAGCATCATTAATTTCATCTATATCGGGATTTATTTTATTTTTTAACTTTGACGCATTTGCTATGTACAATGGAATGATAGTTAAATAAAAAACACGGATTATTTTAATATTTGCCTAGGTAACACGAATAATTAATTATTTTATTTTACTACTTATGTACTTCATACTTGACAATTTACCTTGACACATAAAAAATGTCAAAGTCGCCATGTTTTCTCCACAGATAATATTAAAAACACTTGGATTGGGTTGTATTGTATACTCAATGACTTGTATTCTCGATAACATGTTTTTAGCTTTGACGTCGGGTATAACAAAGGTGCGGCTTGAGTTCTGACCACGCCAAACAAAACATCTGAAAAACCAGAACATACAATGCTACATGGATCTTACGAACGTGGCTAACGAACTATAAAAAAGGCTGTGAGTCTTATAGTATACAAAGAGACGTCTCTCCGATATCGAATTCATGGTTCTAGACCCCCTCCCCTAGCGTAGAGTTATTTGCCTCCGCGGGGCTCCTACTTCTGGGTAAAGAACCTGTTAAATAACTTAAGTGAAGCTTGGCCACTTGTTATTTTTCAATTTATATGGAAAATTTAAAAATTTATATCTCGTAAACCGTGAGTATCTGCAACTTAAAATTTGTAAAATGCCTTCTGCTATCTACAAAAAAAAAAAAAAACAACTCTACGGCCCATAATGGAAAGTTTATCCCTTCCTACCAATGACTAAAGATTCTTTAGTCATTGCTTCCAACTAATAAATTAACTCCTACTAGAAAATTAAATAAATAAAGATTAAAAAAAAATACTTAGAACAATAAATGCATCATAATTATTGTTGTCCTAGAAGTAAATTGATTTAATCCCCCCACACTTAAAGACAAAATAATTTAATAAATAATTTACCTGCTTTTAACCACCTTAGAAACTTGCTTACGACAAACCAGACGCCGTCGTTCAAAGAGTCCATTTAAATGTACTGCAAGCGCAACGTAGTTAGGGCTAATTGTTAACACGACTGCTGATTCCGAACTAGAACGAGGAACTCGAACTTCTGGTCATGAATAACCACCTCTAGTTGGTTTATTAGAGCCTTTGTTGATCAATGGCTAAACACAGCACGGCCACCATGCGCCAAGTAGCAGAAAACAAACGGCCAATTCTCGCAACAATCGCAATCTCATAGCACAATCAGCCTATAATGCTCCCACCGCTGGGACACAGGCCTCCTCTCAGTGAGAGGTTGTGGGCCGTAACCCATCACGCAGGCCCAGTGCGGGTTGGTACATGTCACATGTCTTCGAACTTTTGGTTCTAGGACATGCCGTTTTCCTTCACCGTTTTGAGAGCAGTGGTGATGAAATAATTTATACAAAGCAAAGCGCCTGTTTGGGTTCGAACCTAAGACCTACAACTCGTAAGTCGAGGCCGTTACCACTCGGCCACCACTGCAATTTTTATGCCAGGGCAATCCCATGCCAGCGACAATCTCAAGCCAGCGACAATCTCAAGCCAGCGACAATCTCATGCCAGCGACAGTCAATATAACAACTTAACATCACGCCTGTATTCTCCGAAGGGTAACGCAGAGCTGTGCCTATAGTTCACGCACATTTTGCCAGTTATGTTTTAAGCCCCAATTAATATAAATATATTAATTGGGGCTTAAAACATAACTGTCAAAAATGTTATAACATTTAACTGGTAATTTAAATGGTATAACATTTTTGACAGATTCACACTAAGTTCTTTAAAATAGGTACAGGAATTGAATTCTAATTTAGACTGATATAGCAGATGGGTGCAGGCATGTCCTGAATGAAGTGAGGACCGCGTACCGGCAAGCTTAGTGTGGAATGCCCCACAGTTAGATGGACCGACGAACTTAAAAACGTGGCTGGGACAGACTGGATGCGGAAGGCGGAGGACAGGGTGTTGTGGCGCAGCCTGGTAGAGGCCTATGTCTAGCAGTGGACTGCGATAGGCTAAGTTGATTGATTAATTGAGTAGGCAGATGGGATGAAATCACAGGGATGGCTGTGATGATGATGTGATGATGATCGTGTCACCATGAGCTATCTTTTAGCATGAAAATAGCTCAAGCGTAAGCTTTTCACACGCATTAGTAATCGATGACAGCAGTAAGAAGACTCTTCTCTTCCTTCACTTGGATTTATCCCCAATTCACCTCTGATATTGACGGCAACAGACATCATCTGCCTAAACAACTATTAATTATTCACCTCACCCAGTGAGGTTATTACAGATATTTTTGGGGATACAAAGAACTCTATTTCATCTGATGTTGAGCGTCCATACTGTGCAAATAACAAACAATATTCGGGTTTATCGATTTTAGTTGTATTTAATTCACTGCCGAACAACGATTGTATTAGGGTGCTCCCTTACCGGGAGCATTCAGCTGTAATGTAACTTATGTAACAATCCTTGATTCGATTTTGAGCACTACTAAATTATCACTACCTCGGTTCTCCTGCTCGAATCATGTTGTTACATTACAGGTAAGCAGGGTAGAGGTAAGGCATAAGGAGAACTATCTCTGTGTATGATAAGTGTCCGTCAAAATGTGCTTGCTACCTAAGGGTGGCGCTACAGTTGCTACCTAAGGGTGGCGCTACAGTAGCCACCGGGTAAATTTTAACCTTCTGGACCTTAGAGCATTAGTTGGTTTAATGCTCTAAGTTCTGGACTACAATGTTGAATTTGCAAAATGTTAATGATTTTACGTTATGTTTACAAATTAATAATGTTGGACTACGTATATTGTTGAGGTATGGTTTTTATTTTTTATGGCAATTGAGCCGATGTCGACTATTCTGCCAGCGTCACGTTTAGACGGCAGCGCGGAGGCGGGCCGCGACTTTGCACTTTGTGGTAGTACTACAGATGTTAGTCACTGAAAAAACGAGGACAGGGGGTTAGTAATAGTAGATTATTAACAAAGGGGATAAAGCAGTCTTCTGTCGCGGGTGACGATTTAAATCGCGAGCGTAATGAAGGACTCGAGGTTTACTCCCGAGCGTAGCGAGGGTTTTAAAAACTTAAATCACGAGCTATGCGAGGGATTTAAGACGAGTCCTGAGTGTAGCGAGGGATTTAAGCTCACCCAAGACTAAGACAGCTTTATCACCGAGGAAAATAGGTACTCTACTTTTCGTACCATTTGCGAAAAAATTAACACAATAATAATATGAGATGAGCATTTATTAAAAAAGTAATGACAATTAAACGTATTTTAAATTTATAAAAATAAATACAAAATAAACTTAACGTTTATGTACTTATTTGAAGAAAACAAAAACGCGGCAAATTCCTAGACTAATATTTTTTTGTCGGAAAAGCAAAGGCATCAAGCTCATACGGCCTCGTCGCGTCGGTTTTCGTAATTTTTGTTATGTATTTATTAAGTTATGATAATCATAAATTCATAACTGCATAATAAATGCGTATTACTTTTTCAAAAAGATGTATAATGCTTTATATACAAACTCAATGGTGTAAACACAGATGTAGTTCAGTATAAATTTCAGTAAGTAGGTATTCCAAATTTAAATCACATTCTCCCCCTAGAGGTGAATGAAATTCAGTAATTTTCTTTCCCTGTTTTTAACAGATTAAAAATGACTATTGTGTTATGTTCGCTTTTTGCAATTTTTGTGGCATAGAATGTCACTTTTTTGAGCAAGTGGTACGAAAAACATAAATATTATTCTAAAATACTATCTTATATAAAATATGGTGATAAACAGCACATACATACAGAACATATTTACATAATTATTATGCACCAATTATTACAATTTAACAACATTTTCATTTTAAAAAGTTGTTAAAAGGTTAATAATTTTAGGAGAGAACTGGGATAAAATAAAAGGGAGTGGAAGTTTTTTGGGAGAGGAATGTTACATTTGGAGATTTTTCGATAGAGATCGAAGGATTTAGTGTTCAAGGAGCAGGAGAAAAAAATATGGTCCAAAGGGAGCGCCTTTATGTATTTAACGTAAACATACACATAAAATTAAGTACTAGCTGTTGCCCACGATCCAGGATGAAAAGTAGCCTATGTCCTTACCCAGGTCATGGTGTGCTAAATTTCATCCAAATCCGTTCAGCCGTTTTGGCGTAATAGCGTAACAAACTTACTTTCGCATATATGACATTCGTTAGGAATAACAGTCAGACAGCAGTACACGCACAGGAATGATGAATACAAAAATATATAAGTACCTACAGATAGTTCAACTCATCTGTGCGCGCGGCGCCATGTGTGTGTGCGCTTGTAATTATGCAGCTTTACCTTTAATTTGTATGGTGACGCGCACAGAGTACTTTTAGGGACGCGACAGCTTTTGTTTGAAGTCGACATTCTTCTTCGCTAGGAGTAATAGTGTTCTGTGCGCGGCAGCGGCAGTCGTCGTCCGAGCAACACGTGTCCTTGTGCCGTACTATGACATGTTAATTCCATCATTGTTCCAGCGTGAAAGAGAGACGGAGCTATACATGACCGATAGCACTATTTCTTTTTCGCAACGGAATCATGATGGTGTTAACACGTCATAGTACGGCCCCTTATCGCTTTTTTGCACGAGTACAGTCGTTACAAAAATGTCTAGTTCTTGAGAAATCATACACCTCAAGTTCAGTATTAATATTTATTCCAACACAATCAGATTATCAACAATCACTTATATACACTCGGCGTCACAAAAATCGCACCTCTTCGACAATAAGTTTAAAACATGTCCCGCCAGTAACGAATACATTAAACCCAATTAATATTGGTATCAATTGAAAGTAGGTATGTTTAACGATCTTTAATTTAACAACAGTTAGAATTCCTAAACACAACACATCTCAATAGCACGTAACGTTAAAAAAAATGTTGTCAAAACACGCATTGCAACGGCCACTAATTGCACCTCCGTACAAGGGTATAAAACGGGCGACCCGGGTTAAATGTGGGTCATTCGCTATTCAACCTTTGAAGTGAACACACGTGAACAGCTACAGCAAGAAAAATACCCCAGAAGATGGATACCACTGCAGATGAAGCCGCTCAAGTCATTCCACTACTGCAATCAGGGATGCGGCAATGTGATGTTGCTCGGTAACTGAACTTGAGTCGTTTTGCCGTTCGACGAGTGTTCCAACGCTTCCAAGAGACTGGTGGCTATATCCGAAGACGTGGATCTGGAAGACAACGGTGCACATCCGAAAGAGACGATCGCTTCATTGTTTCGACGTCTTTACGTAATCGGTTCTCCAATGCTGTTGAGCTGCAACAACAACTGCGATCAGCTCGCAGAACTTCTGTAAGCGTCTCCAAGATTAGAAGAAGAATGCGGGAGAAGAAAATTGCAGCTCATAGGGCTGCTACAGGGCCAAAATTGACTGCACAGCATAGGAGAGACCGGTTGCAATTTGCCCGTGACCATGTGGATTGTACAATAGACCAATGGAGGGCTGTGCTCTTCTCGGATGAGACGAGGGTGTGTCTTTTCTGCAACGACAGGCGTCGAAGAGTGTATAGGAGGCAAGGGGAACGATTCGCACAAGCCTGTATTCAAGAGACAGTAGAATACGGGGGTGGCTCGTGCATGTTCTGGGGCGGCATATCAATCGACGGTAAAACGAACCTTGTGTGCGTTTCTCGGACTGAAAGTGCTCGCGGGCAAGGGTCGCTGACTGCTGCTCGGTACATAACAGAGATCTTAGAGGAGCAGGTTGTCCCTTATGCGGGTTTTGTTGGCAGTGGGTTCACGTTAATGCACGATAACGCCCGCTGTCACACCGCTTCAATTGTAAGAGACTACCTGCAAGAAGTTGGAATCCCTGTTATGCGCTGGCCGGCGCGAAGTCCAGACCTGAACCCTATTAAGCACCTTTGGGATGAACTGAAACGGCGAGTACGGGCACGTGATCCTGCCCCTACCACTCTCCAAGACCTCCAAGATGCCGTCGTTGCAGAATGGGACAACATTCCTCAAGAGACTGTTGTCACATTACTTAGGTCCATGAGAGAACGCATGGAAGCAGTCATCAGGGCTAGGGGGGGTAACACTAGGTTTTAAATAGTTTTTAAGGACTTTGTTGTAATTTTTTCTGATAAAATAAAATTTAACTTTTTAATCATTTGCATTAGCTTGCTTTTTTTATTCCCTGGTAAAAAACCAAATCCATTGATTTATTCTGAAATTTAAATAAATTGCCTTTCCAATGATACCTTATAGTCATATGTCTACCATTGATTAATATGGTTAAAATGACTTTGAAGGGAATTCTTAAAGAGGTGCGATTTTTGTGACGCCGAGTGTAATTAGTAAGAATATAACAAAATTAGCACGGATCCGTAAGATATGATGGTTCAACCGAAATAGACTGCCTCTGACCAAGCAAATCAGTTGCCAACTCAACGTTCCCCACTTTAAACGGAAGTGAACGCTCAGCCGGCTAACGACCAATCAGAGAAAAGTAAACAGTATATACAATAACTTGACTAATAAAAATACATTAGGACTTATGATTAACTATAAATAAACTTTATCGGTCTTATTACAAAACAAGGTTTTTCTTTAGACATGGTTTAAACCGTCGAGCCTGTTTTTGAAATAAGAACCTAACAGAAATCGAAATACAGTTCCTTTTACAAAACTGATAACTTAGTCCGATCTTAAGATGTCAATTTTGTATTAATAACTTTACCAAAGTCGGCATATAGTTCGAAATACAAAAACTGGCTCGTAGGTTTAGGCTCGGGCTAAAGTTAGATCGTGTTTTGTAATAAGACGGTTCTTTAGACATGGTTTAAACCGTCGAGCCTGTTTTTGAAATAAGAACCTAACAGAAATCGAAATACAGTTCCTTTTACAAAACTGACAACTTAGTCCGATCTTAAGATGTCAATTTTGTATTAATAACTTTACCAAAGTCGGCATATAGTTCGAAATACAAAAACTGGCTCGTAGGTTTAGGCTCGGGCTAAAGTTAGATCGTGTTTTGTAATAAGACGGTATAAATTTAAACAATCACGATTTATTAACTATACAAAGCAAAATATACTTAACTAACGATATTTTACAAATGAATACCCGAAACGGATATATAAAGTTCGTGCAACCACTAGCGCCATCTATCGCTTGTGTAAAACTCCTTATTCTATAATATTATTTTACGAAATCATTACAACGTATTATTATTGTTTTAGACTCGTGGAACCATTGCCAAAGTATACGAATTTCTGAAAAAAGATGCGACAGATACAACTAGCAACTAGTAAGCGATCCAGTTTGCAGTACAGGGGCCGTACTATGACGTGTTAATTCCATCATTGTTCCAGCGTGGAAGAGAGACGGAGCTATACATGACCGATAGCACTATCTCTTTTTCTCAACGGAATCATGATGGCGTTAACAGCTCATCGGCCCCAGGTCCAAATAATAATATCGAAATTGAGTGAACAGCAATGGCGGTGGGGGGTATCACAGAGAACAATAACTAATAATATTGGGTGAAGGAAAATCAACTGACTCTAAATTTAAATTTCCGTATAAAGGCCGCAAATAACGTGCAAAGAAGCTGGAATTAGACAAGTTTAACATTGATGTTATTCGTTCAACTATTTAAAATTACCATTTAGAACATCATGAGTTACCTACCTTGCTGTACTATGGTGGAAGTATTTCGACTCTGCGTACAGTTTTGTTAAAGTTGAGATACAAATGGCGAAAAACTGTAAGAAGAATCTGAAAATTCATCATTTGATTTTTCTAGTAGCGATACAGAATATGTTCAACAACATGAATTTATCAAATTAAATGGTTTTTTTTTTTAAGAATCCGTATATTATCAAACAAAGCAGGTTACAATAAAGTTAAAAACAAAATAATCTAAAGTAATTTACAATAGTTACGTCCGCGTCACCGAGTTCTTATTTTGTATTTAAATAACTGTGTGGCGACATCGAATTACTCGATACCACAGCACTAGTGCCCGCAACTGGCAACACCAGTTCGCCATCTAACCGGGCCGCACGAGTTTGTCACTGTTTAATGTAATTACTGTAATAATATTGAATAGAGAGTTAATGGTGATACGGACGTTTTATTTACACCGTCACCCCACCGTCACCGTCACCGTCTGTATTTGTATTTTGTACAAGACTGTACCTCTTGTCACGCATACAAAGTCACTGTATACAGAGTTAAAATGACAGAGGGGCATTAAATTACACTACGTATACTATACGTGTATACGTGTCGAGTATTAATTCGATACGGTGCAAAAATAAAAACCAATAATGAGTTTTTTTTTCAAACAAACTAAATAAATAATAAAATCAGAGTAGGTAAAACGCAACCACCCTTTATAATGAGAGTGCAAGTGTGTGTGTATTTATTGCTTCCTTGTTTGCATTGCCATCTTTTTAGCGAACATAATTTGGTTGTACTTGTGACTTGCGTCAAACATAATCAGCTGTTAGGAAAGATACATCGTGTTCAAACCAGACAAAAACTTAAAAAATTATTGGCGACTAAACTTCTGCTCCTATTTAATTGATTTTTGGTACAGAGCTTGAAGATGGTACCTAGTATAGGCAGTTTAAAGGAAAGCCCCTCTGTCGTATCAACTCTGTATATACAAGGTATACCCAGCCATAGCGCCGCGCGCACAGATGAGTTGAACTATCTATACATATTTCAGCTTGCATTTTGTAAGATACAAAGTAACCTGAAAACCACTTGGCTCTTAATGCTAAATCCCGTTCCATTATTCAGGAGTTGCCGATTTTTCCGCTCCATCCGACGTTTCTTCTTTACTAAGAGGTTGTGTAGTCGTGTATTTTGCTAAGTATTTCTGTAGACCATCTGTGCCGACTCGAGCGGCTATCATTTTGAGCGTCATGGCGAACAGTTCGTGGGCTATGTTTTTGTCGCGGGCCATTGCGGATTCTTCGCAATAGAAACAGTTGTTGAAGTATAAGCCGGTGACGCCGTCTAGCTCGGCTGCGGTCGCTGCATATACAGTTGTAGATGCTGCTTGTTGCTGTAACACAGTATTTTATGTTTAGACAAGGCATGTGGCTTTTGGATTTCTCATAGGCAGAAATTACGAACTTTCAATACAAACTTTCATCCGATTTAGACGGTAATTTGTAAAATCCTTATGCTCACATTCTTTTTATAAGAAACTCTTGTGCAAAACCTCATGTTTCTAGCCCCAGCGGTAAAAGCTGTGCATTGTCTGTCAGTGAGTGAATGAATGCACGTCATTCATTCATTTATTCACTCATCACGCACAATTAAGATTTTTATTATATAGATACTATATTCAATTATTTAATGACGTTTGTGACGTTTTCTATAACTTATGACGTATAATCGTGTATATTATGCCCCTCAGTAAGTTTTTCTCTGCATTGTTCTGCTGCATCGGGTACAGAAGACATGTGACATCCACCAACCCTCACTGGGCCCGCGTTGTGGATTATGGCCCACTCCCTCTCACGGGGAGGAGGCCTTTGTCCCAGCTGTGGGTACATTATCGGCTGACTATGTTATTAGGTACAGGGCCCTTGCACATTCACTAATGTACCTTTACTTTATACTTTTTTTATTATTATTGATACACTCGCGTTGAAATAAGACATATGAAGTTGATTAGTATAAAAATGATTTCCTTGATATTACTGTAACTTACCATAGATTTAGTGAAAGGTCTGACTAAGAAGAATGCTAATCTGAAGAGCCACCATGACTTGCTTAGATTTGTGTACACCATGTTTCCTGGATGAAGGGAGTTCACGTATATATCTTTACTCCTCCATTCTTCACTTAACACCTGAAATTTTAAATGTAGACATTAAAATGTTATTTTGTGATTTGTTTCAATTTCGTCTCCTACTGCTAAAGAGGGATTCAATTTTACTGGTTTAAATCGCAGGAACTTGTCCAGCTGCGTCGAGAGGGCGAAGCTACAAGCTTGTAGCGGTATCTACATTGCCACATGCAAACTACGCATAACACTGACGTCACGTAAAATTATGCATCGCACAAGCAGAGTTTACCGCTCAATTAGCATATAAACAGTCCCGACATCAATTGTTGGGCAGTTGCCCACCAGACGCAACACCCGTCTGGTCGCAGGATCCTCCCTTTTCTATGGAGGTATGAGTGAACTTTACACCCTGTTCCTCATACCTCTAAAAGCTCGTAAACGTTTTCTTGGGTGCGTGGGTCCAGCTAGTCCGGCCAATAGTAAAGCCTCCACAACAAGATACATTCTCTGGCAGAAACTGTTTAATCCCCTGACAATTTTATGGAACTATCTGGGGGCCTTCCACCACGGCACGCGTTACCATGGCTGCCTTAGAAATCTGTTAAATAGACTTCAAAGGCCAGTCGGCCGGGGCAAAGACAATCTCCACAGATTGTTATTGGACAGCCCAGATCTCAAGTGCGTACGCGGCGGCGTCTCTCCACATACTATGGCCCACCATTCATCATGCGCCGCGTGTCTTGTTATCTGTGCACTTGATGACCTCATGACTGCGTCAGTGAGTGCAGTTCGCGTAGCTGAATTTTAGGTACCTATATATTCATGTGAACTATTTGCTATCAATGTGCCAGAAAGAATATTGTTAAGGCCCCATCACAATTTATTTACACATACAGTAAAGAAACCCTTATTTCTAAAGATCTAAACAATACCGATCATCTTGCATTCAAGTATAATATCCTAAAATCACTTTCCCTGTCTAGCAGTAGGTATATGATGATTAAGGCGGGGTGTTATCTCAATATTCCCAAAAATTGGTTTCTTAGAACGTCGAGTATGACGTAATGTAATAAAAATAAGTAACGCGAAAAATACAGTGAACAGAGAAGGGTATAAAGAAGAATTTAATCCGAACAGAATAATAAATAATAGTTTGATATTCCCAATAAAAAATTGGGAAGTTGTAGCACAAAAATAAACTTTGACGTCGAAGATCTCTGTATTTCCAGCGATAACAACAGTTTTTTTTTAAGAATTTAGTAGGTTTTCCATTTTTTTAAAACTTTAACCAAACCATTATTTAATTTTATGCCTATATTTTAAATAATCTAAAGAAAAGCAGTAAAATAAATGCCCATTCGCAGCTTACGTCACATTTCAACACAAATATCATTTTCAATTTTCAATCTTATTGACGCTCCATAGTGGTGACAATAGTTTACGCGGTCATACTTTAGTCGTCGGGCAGCGCTCGACTTGGATGGTTGGCACCGGACGCTCTGTGCATAATTCGATTGTAGTTTTCAAGTAATTTATGACTGAAAACAGTGTGTGAATTGAACTAAAGTTCTGTGGCGGACTACTAAGGCTACTCACTGCCTAATATTGAAGTGAAAATTCAGTCTCAGTGGAAATATGGGCAATAAAAATAAAATGTTGCGAAAGAGTTTTACAAGAAAAAGACGAAAAACTCGAAAAAATGATGGAATGTTTGGGTAAGTAGGATGATTACGGTATTGTATCATAATAACATTTGAAATTTGTATTTAGTTTAGTATACTTACGAAACTGTATAAATCTATAGAAACGGTATTGACAATTTCTACAAACATTTTGCTAAATCCAAAAACAAATAGGTGCACTCTATTTTGATGTCTATAGAATGCATATTTGAATGCGCCTAGTGCAAACGTCTCTGGTCGAAGCAACCATCGAGGCGATAGCCATATTGCAATAGTAGGTATAAGTAACAAAAACAAACTTGCAGATAAATCAGAGTGCGTTCGTAATTATTATAATAATATAAATATTGCACTAGTTATATAGAAAGCATTTTGATTCTTTTGTAAGATTATTTTTATAATATTTATTGAGTCATTACACCAGTGCCGATAATTTTTGAAAACGAAAAAAGTCACAGTAGGATGAAACCCATTGGAAAAGAAAGAGAATATAACAAAAATGAAAGGAAAAATAATTTACGGGCGATCCGAGGTCGGGAAGTGGGGGTTATCTCGATTTCCGGCAAAACTACAAGTCTTATGGAAAAAAGTGTAATAGCAAAGTTGTAGGTAATAAAAAGATCTACAACTTTTGTATTCACACTTTTTTCAAGTAACCTCAAAATTTATGTGAAAAATTCAAATAACCAAGTTTTTGGTTTTATATTTTTATCTTTTACACAGCATTTTTTTTTTCGCGAAATTTTCCGAATACTTACCTTTTTATGTTTCAAGCACACTGTATTTTTATTGATTTAAAATATTTGTTTTTTTCACCTTATTTTGACCTAATATCGAAAAAGCACCCTAATTTTCAATCGAAAATTCTCACGTGAAAATATCTGCTTTTTTAAAACTCGGTAAAAAAAATAATTGCTGTGTAAAAGATAAAAATAAAAAACCAAGAACTTGGTTATTTGAATTTTTCACATAAATTTTGAGGTTACTTGAAAAAAGTGTGAATACAAAAGTTGTAGATCTTTTTATTACCTACAACTTTGCTATTACACTTTTTTCCATAAGACTTGTAGTTTTGCCGGAAATCGAGATAAACCGCTTTTTACCCTTAAACCCCCACTTCCCGACCTCGGATCGCCCGTAAATTATTTTTCCTTTCATTTTTGTTATATTCTCTTTATGGGTTTCAGCCTACTGTGACTTTTTTCGTTTTCAAAAATTATCGGCACTGGTCTAATGACTCAATAAATATTATAAAAATAATCTTACAAAAGAATCAAAATGCTTTATATATAACTAGTGTGCAGTATTTATATTATTATAATAATTACGAACGCACTCTGATTTATCTGCAAGTTTGTTTTTGTTACTTATACCTACTATTGCAATATGGCTATCGCCTCGATGGTTGCTTCGACCAGAGACGTTTGCACTAGGCGCATTCAAATATGCATTCTATAGACATCAAAATAGAGTGCACCTATTTGTTTTTGGATTTAGCAAAATGTTTGTAGAAATTGTCAATGCCGTTTCTATAGATTTATACAGTTTCGTAAGTAAACTAAACTAAATACAAATTTCAAATGTTATTGTTCGGGACCGCTCAGTAGCTGGTTTATTAACACGAAGTTTTTGACGGGGGTTAAAAGCGGGCGGCGAGGAAGTTTTTACTGGGGCTGAGACTGTACACCGATGGACTGGAACGGACTGATTTTGCGGGAATGGATGCCCTGGTTTTCTTGCATGCTCTTGATAATAAAAACACTTTTTACTATTTCTTTCTTCGTATTTATTTTTCTTGTTCTTCGTAGTACCGCTGGATTTGGAGTGCCTGACCACGGAAAATGCACCCTTTTTATAGTTGAATTCTGTAGTGCCCGACTAATCAGACCCCTTTAGTTCGTTTTAATGCCCCGCCCCTTGACCAATCAGGGCGCAGGTGACTTTTGTATGGGGAAATTAATTAGCGTGTTTTCCGTGGTAGGACACCCCTTACAATATTTTCTTAAGTATCTAACCCTAGATATAGTTTGCCTTTATTATTTACACAAGAATCAGCCTCGAAAACCTTAATTAACACCTTAAAATAATTAAAATACAGAAACGGTCTTCGTTGAGGTAAAGTTCCTTAGTACTTAAGCTTAAATATTTGAACATGGTACAAGTGGCGCCTCTAGCGGCTGGAATGTACAACATATTATCGACTATCTTATGAGAGAAATATCGCAACGAAAGACAACTTAATTAATATAGTTAGACATGAAACACTGTTATTTAAATACATAATGAATGACTGAAGTTATGGTCGTTACACCTAATACATAAGGAGATAATTATTTACTGTTGGTACTTCAGAGCGAGTGTACCTTATGGTGTCGTGCACATTCTCCCGCCGTCGCGAGGCCGCGACTCTGTTGGCAGCACGACGATCTTCCTGGTGGGGCGGCGTAGAACGTGACCGCTGCTGGTGGTGACGTCCACTACTCGTACTTCTCCGTCGGCTCCCGGGTATAGTCGGCTGATGCGTCCTCGTGGCCAAACGTTGCGTGGCAGGTTACTGTCGCAGATGATGACTAGGTCACCCACTTTGGGTTGGGTACCTATTCCACTTGGCTCCCGCCGGTGTTGTAGTAGCGGTAAGTACTCCTTGACCCATCTTCTCCAGAATACATCTGCTAGCACCTGGGCTCGCTTCCATTGCTGGCGAGCTGTCATGTCTTTTTCTTCGAAGTGACCAGGTACCGGAACATGGGGATTCGGCCCGATGAGTATGTGATTCGGTGTCAGAGCTTCTGGTTCTAGGGGGTCGTCAGAGACGTGGGTCAAGGGGCGTGAGTTTACTGTGTTTTCGACGTCGATCAGTAATGTCATTAGTGTCTCGTCGCTCGGGTATCTCTCGTTCAATGTGACGCGTAATGCTTCTTTTACCGACCGTACCATTCTTTCCCAGGTTCCCCCCATAAATGGTGCTGAGGGTGGGATGTACCTCCATTTGATATGGTGGCACGTAGTCTCGTGGTGCATGGCTTCGAGTGCGGCCTCGCCGAGTTCCTTTTCAGCTGCCTTGAAGCAGGTAGCGTTATCGCTCCATACTTCTTTGGGACATCCTCTTCTGGCCATGAACCTTCTTAAGGCTGATATTGCTGAGTCGGCGCTCAGCGAATGGGCAACTTCTATGTGGATCGCCCTGGAGGTCATGCATGTGAAAAGTGCGCCGTACCTTTTCTCTCTATGACGTGCGACCGTGACCTCAATTGGCCCGAAATAGTCGAGTCCGGTAAAGGTGAAAGGCCGCGCGTGATGTGCCAGGCGCGCCACTGGTAGGTCGCCCGTGAGGGGGATTGCTGGCTTCGCTTTTCTTATGCGACACGGTAGGCAACTTTTCACTATGTTTCTTACTGCTGGGCGTATTTTTAAGATCCATAGTCGTTGTCTTAATTCATTTACGACCATTTCTACACCGCCGTGGTGTAGCTTTTCATGTACATAGGCTATGTACAGGCGTGTGTAGGCGTGTTTACCTTCCAATATTGGGGGATTGGAGGCGTCTTCTTGTATGTCTCTGGCTGCGGTCACTCTTCCCTTTAGGCGCACAATACCCTCTTCATCGATGTACACACTGAACTGGCATAGTCGATCTTTGTTGCTAGGCGAGTTACCTTTTATTATGCGGTCAATCTCATCTGTGAAGCTCTCTTTCTGGCTTGCTTTTATCCATAGACGTTCCGCTTTTACTAGACACGAGGCGGGTATCTCATGGTAGCGATTAGTGCGGCGGGATGAGTTTCTTGTCGCTTGAGCTGGGGGTGGCGCTTTTTTCTTAATTCGCCAGTCGGGGTCGTTGTCTTTTGTTTTTGTGCGTTTTCGGGTAGCTGCGACTGTACTGACGTGGGGTCGGCAGAGTTCTATGAACTGTAGCGCTCTCGCTGTTACCCTTATAAGTCGAGTCCACTTTGAGAATTTTTCTATGCGCGGGAGGGGACTTTGACTGTGGTCGCTCTCCAGCTGTTGAAGGTTGCACTTTTCTTTTTCTTCTCCTGTGTCGTAGATCACCGCTTTTTCTTCTTTTGGCCATTGTGACTCCGGGTTTTTCAGGAATGCAGGCCCTTGAAACCATCTGTGAGTAGCAGTGAAATCGTCTGGTGTATCTCTCGTCGCGTCGTCCGCTACGTTGTCCTTTGAAGAGAGCCACCGCCATTCGTTTTTCTTAGTGGTTTCTTCTATTTCAGCGAGGCGATGAGCCACGAATGACTTGTAGGTGCGTGGCTCTGACCGTATCCACGCTAGTGCTGTGCGTGAATCACTCCAGTAAGTCTGGCTCGCTGTCTCGTACTCGTGCTCTCTTCTTACTGTCTTTGCGAGGCGTGCACCCAGCAAGGCGGCCTGTAGTTCGAGCCTGGGCATGGATACAGGTTTCAATGGCGTCACACGGCTCTTGGCAGCCGCTAGGGCTACGTGCACACTGCCGTCGGCTCGTTCTGTTCTCCAGTATATTGCCGCGGCGTACGCTTGTTCGCTAGCGTCTACAAAGGTGTGCAGTTGTCGTGATACACTGGGTTCTGTGTCGTAGCAACGCGGTATTCTCAGCTGTTTGATTATGCTGAGTGACATCATCCATTTCTTCCACCTGTCTTCTAATTCCGTTGGTATTGTGTCGTCCCAATCGGTTTTATAGCTCCAGGTGTCTTGGAATATTCTCTTGGCTGGGGTGGTGATTGGTGATATTAACCCCAATGGGTCGAAGAGTGCCATTATGATGCTCAGGGCTTCTCGCTTTGTGGGAGAGCGATTGTTTTCTTTTACTTCTGCTGGTATCTTCATCGTGTTTGTGTTGAACCCGATGTGATCTTCTTTCACGTACCAGAGTAGTCCGAGTGTCTTTTCTGTTTCTGTGCCACCTAGACTTACTGTAATTGATTTGTCTTGTTCTGGTGGGTTGAACTCTTGGATAGTTCTTATGTCGTTTGATATCCACCTATCCAGTATGAACCCTGCTTTCTTGTGGATGAGATCGACTGCCCTCGTGGTTTCCTGTGCTTCCATAATAGTGGGGAAGCTTTGCAGATAGTCATCCATGTAGTGGTTCTTGTGTATCGCTGCTGCTGCTTCTGGATAGATGCTTGCAAACTCGCTCGCGTTTTTATTCTTGATATATAGAGCGGTGCATGGTGATGAAGTGGATCCAAATATGACTGATGTCATGCGATACTCTTCCGGTTTGCCCTCCCGCCGTTTGCCTCTCCACAGGAATCTTAGGGCGTCTCTGTCTTCTTGTCTGATTTTCACCTGCATGAACATTTCTTTTATGTCTCCGCCCACAGCGTATGCGTGTTGTGTGAATCGCATAATTACTCCAGGGAGAGACTGTAGCAGGTCTGGTCCCGAATGCAGCATGTCGTTTAAACACATGCCGGTGGCTTTTGCTGATGCGTCATGAACCAGCCGAGGCGGTTTGTGTGGCTTCGCTGGGTTGATGACCGGGAAGTGAGGCAGGTACCAGGTCTTTCCCTTTGGCGCGGGGATGGGTGCTTGTTCTGCATAACCGGATTTAAATAGGTTGTCCATTCGTTCTTCATATTTTGATTTCAGATCTTTATCCTTATCTAATTTCTTTTCTAGTGAACGCAGGCGTCGCTCGGCTTCGTTGTAGTTGTTTGGTATCTGGAAGTCCTTTTCTTTCCATAGCAGGCCGGTTTCGAATCTACCGTCAGGCAGTCTCTTACTGGTTTCTTCTAATATCTGTATGGCTTTTTGTTCAGGATCTTCTTTTGGTTTCTTTGGTTCGATGCACAAGGATTCGAGTTTAAAATAATCCTTGATGGTTTCTTCCATTGTTGGTTCATTTTCTTTTTCTGTGAGTTTTCCACAGAACGCTACGGTAGCTGTGAGTGAGCTATGGCAGCCATGAAGAACCCAGCCGAGTTGTGTGAGGGAGGCAACTGGCTGGTTACGACGTCCTGTGCGTAGCTTCCTTGACACTATGAGGTGCCAGTTATCTTGACCAATCAACAATTTAGGCGAGGCGCGTTCGTATGTGATCTGATCTTTGATGTCGATCAGGTGTTTGCAGTCTTCTAGGTGACGGTCGTACACTGTTTCTGGTGTGAAGTTCAATCTTTCCACAGTACGCGCGGCTTCTATTTTGTATTCTTCCTCAGCGTATTTTCCTCTTATGCTGAGGTTAATGACCTTGCTGCTGTCATGCTTCTTTTTGTTGTCGATTCCTTGGATCCACATCGTGTTTGTGGGTCCGTCGGCTCCGATGACTTCAGCTATCGATGCGTCCACCAGCGTGACTGTGCTTCCTTCATCTAGTAGTGCATATGTTTCAATGCTGGCGTGCGGTCCCTTTAGTATGACGGGAGCGATCTTCAGGTATGCACGTCGACGGTCACATGGCCTTATTGTTGATGTGACTTCTACTGCTGACGCTGCTGTCTCCTTTTCGGTTGCGTCGCTTGTGGTATCTTGACTCTTCTCATGATGCAGCAGCTTATGATGTTTCATGGGACATCCATGTTTCCCACACGGTGGAGCTTTGCATTGGAGTCGGCGATGTTTGCTTCGGAGACAGCGGTAGCATATGTTGTTTTTCTTTGCTACTTCCCATCTTGAATTTGTATCGAGAGCAGCGAACTGCTGGCAGTCGGGTAGTTTATGGTTTTGTTTGCACTGCGGGCAGCGGTCGTCTGATGTTGTTATTTTCTCTGTAGCGAAGGTGCTTTCTGTTCTTCTGTTCTTTCGCTCTCTCCCCATGGAGTCGTCGTAGGTTAACTCTGGTAGCGCGTAGGCACCACATTTGTCTGCTTCTTCATTTAAAAACATGGAGATCTTCTTTAATTCAGGTGTATCTTCTTTCTTTCTCGCGGCGTAGTCGTACCACTTACTTTTCAGTATAGGAGTGAGCTTCTCAGTTATTATTCGTGCCATCTCAGGACTGTGTAGGTATTGTGTCTTCTTTAGTGCTTCGACGGTACCCACTATGTTTGTCACTCGTCCGGCGAAGATGCATAATTCTCTGGGGTTGTCTGTGACCCGGTTCAGTGACTTGATCTTCTCCATTTCGACGTGGATGAGTGCTTCTGGTCTTCCGAACCTTCTTTGCAGGGCGTCTATGACGACTTCTGGGTCTGGTTGGCTTACTATTAGACAGCCGACCGCTTCCTTTGCAGTTCCGCGTAGGCTTCGACGTATACGCGCCAAGTTTTCTGTTCCTGTGAAGTACTTCAATGTTTCTTCATAAGTTGCCTTGAAACCGAGCCAGTCTGCACAGTTTCCATTAAATAGCGGTAGCTCTTGAATGTACTTCGGTGGTTCCCTTGTGCTTCGTACCGCTTGAGAGAGAGCGGCGGCGAGGGTTTTCACGTCTATTAGTGGTTGACGTGTATCTTCTTGTCTTGGTGTCACTTCAACGGGGTCTTCTTGCTTCTTCTTGGCCTCTTGCGATGGTTGTGGTTGACTGGCTTCAGGTTCTTTTAACCATGTGCTTATACGGACTGAAGCTAGGTCATCTTCCAACTCTTCTTCATCTTCAGAGGTGTCTTCTTCTGCCTGAAGACGCTGGACCCGTGCTTGCTGTAACTCCATTTCGGCTTTTGTTTGCTCAAGCTTTAATTCAGCCAGTCTTTCTTTTGCCTTCAAATCCGCTAGTTGTTTCTTACGAGAAGCTGTGGAGCAGCGTGACCGGGCGTTCGTAGGTTTCAACGTGCGCTGTGATATTTTGTCCTTTGGTTTACGGGACGCGGCGCTCGTGTCTATTGTTTCAGTCGTAGTAGTGGTTTCCTTCGTGGCGGTCGAACCACTAGTTCCGCTGCTGGTACCCGACGTGTCGGTAGCGGTGTATGGTGTGCCACTGGTCGAGGGGTTCCCTGGCGTGGCCTCTTCTATGGCCGTAGGTGTCTTCAGCTCTTCTTGCCGGCGTTTCGTTCGTTCCCCGTCTTGACTTCGTGTTAGAACCATTTTTCTTGATGCTGGCTGACGATCCGGCTGCGAAGGACCAATAATGTTCGGGACCGCTCAGTAGCTGGTTTATTAACACGAAGTTTTTGACGGGGGTTAAAAGCGGGCGGCGAGGAAGTTTTTACTGGGGCTGAGACT
Organism: Brachylomia viminalis; assembly: GCA_937001585.2. Classification (NCBI taxonomy): domain Eukaryota; kingdom Metazoa; phylum Arthropoda; class Insecta; order Lepidoptera; family Noctuidae; genus Brachylomia; species Brachylomia viminalis. Next base: position 19,596,485 of record OW443302.2, on the reverse strand, counting down.
GTACACCGATGGACTGGAACGGACTGATTTTGCGGGAATGGATGCCCTGGTTTTCTTGCATGCTCTTGATAATAAAAACACTTTTTACTATTTCTTTCTTCGTATTTATTTTTCTTGTTCTTCGTAGTACTGCTGGATTTGGAGTGCCTGACCACGGAAAATGCACCCTTTTTATAGTTGAATTCTGTAGTGCCCGACTAATCAGACCCCTTTAGTTCGTTTTAATGCCCCGCCCCTTGACCAATCAGGGCGCAGGTGACTTTTGTATGGGGAAATTAATTAGCGTGTTTTCCGTGGTAGGACACCCCTTACAATATTTTCTTAAGTATCTAACCCTAGATATAGTTTGCCTTTATTATTTACACAAGAATCAGCCTCGAAAACCTTAATTAACACCTTAAAATAATTAAAATACAGAAACGGTCTTCGTTGAGGTAAAGTTCCTTAGTACTTCAAGCTTAAATATTTGAACATGGTACAAGTGGCGCCTCTAGCGGCTGGAATGTACAACATATTATCGACTATCTTATGAGAGAAATATCGCAACGAAAGACAACTTAATTAATATAGTTAGACATGAAACACTGTTATTTAAATACATAATGAATGACTGAAGTTATGGTCGTTACACCTAATACATAAGGAGATAATTATTTACTGTTGGTACTTCAGAGCGAGTGTACCTTATGGTGTCGTGCACAGTTATGATACAATACCGTAATCATCCTACTTACCCAAACATTCCATCATTTTTTCGAGTTTTTCGTCTTTTTCTTGTAAAACTCTTTCGCAACATTTTATTGCCCATATTTCCACTGAGACTGAATTTTCACTTCAATATTAGGCAGTGAGTAGCCTTAGTAGTCCGCCACAGAACTTTAGTTCAATTCACGCACTGTTTTACCAATTTTAGCAAATACCAACTAATATTCAGCCAGCAGCAGCTTCCATTCCTGTGGATGATCCCTCTATCGTCTAAATTTTTCAGAATTCTAGCTTCCGTCCCGGCTCCGCATTTTCTTAGAAACATTATGGCATTTGTCACTTTGGAGCTGTGATATTATTGCATTTATTTAGAGTTTATGTGATTTTTAAGTGGTCCGAGGGCCTTTATGTTGGTTTTGTTTTCTATTTTTTTACCGCACCCACTAAGTACCTATCTAAAACACAAACATTAGTTTGAAATGGCATAACTACCCATTTAATTAACCCTTCCATCCCTGATACTGACTTACACCCGAAAAGCATAATTCCCCTTCTAGAGCAGTCGGGTAAAATTCGGAATGTTTATATTTGACCTGTTTATCATGTACTGTAATAAAAATAAACAGTAGTGATGTTTTTTTTTAAATTGTTATGTGTAATTATTTATTGTATCATATTATGAACCGACACTGTAATTACATCGAATTTTAGAACGCACGTCATAAGTAAGTATATTCAACAGAAAACATCTGATTTCCTTACGTATACTATGCAACTTTCCTTGAGCACACAAACGCCCGTGTTAGCGTTTGCGAGTGTGTGCATAATTACCGTAAAACGCGCAGATGCGGTTGTGTGAGTGCGGTAATAGCGATTAAAATCGTAGTCGGTCCGCGCCTTAAACACAATTTCAGAATTGAGCTCCTTTGGTCACTATAGTTACTGGTTCACCAAAAAACTTTCAGTAAAACCGCATTACACAGATACTCATTCCAGATAGTGTATTCAATGTACAGAAGTTTTTTTTTCATCAAAGCCAATCAATTGCATAATTCACTATAATAATATAATCTTAGTTACCTTTGCTGTTATGACATTGTACAATTTGGAATTGTTGTAAGCCATCATAGAGCTGTAGGCGTCTTTCGGCATCGCAATATTTTGTAGTGTGAAAACATTTTTGAGGTCAGCAAACCTGAAAATTGAAGAATATTGATTGTTGCAGGGGTTGAGGCATATAAAAAAAAATTACAACTATGCGTTTCTTGTACCTTAGTCAGACAACACTTACACTTTGTTACACTATTACAATTTTTCTTGTATTTGAGTGTTTGAAGAGTCTCACACTCAAATACAAGAAAAAAAATTATATTTATTTAGAACACTCCCAAGATAAATAATCAAACTTTATCGAGCATATTACTTTTTAAATTTTGGGATCTTCACATCTAAACTGGGAGTTTAAGACTCTTCAAACACTCAAATACAAGAAACAGTGTGATAGCCCTCTTAAATGTAGTAGGGTCCATTGGAATAGTATGGTACCCACTAGTTCTTTACATACAATGTCTCCACAAAAACATTACAACTTTAATAATAATAAAAAGGAGAAATGACCTACAGAAAACTTTTAAATTCTATTGATAATATAATAATTACCTGTGTGATTCTGAAGAAACAAATATAACTCTGGAACCTTTCTTCAACAGTGGCTCCAACAATAGAGCTAAGTATGTGTGACTGACATGGTTGACTTGGCAAGTTGTCTCGATGTTATCTCCTGTTTCAGTATATGGCAAACCAAATACCCCTGCATTCAGAATTACCATGTCTAGGTGGCTGGAAAAAACAAGATTATAATGGTAAAGGTCTATGCTTTTCTTATGTAGGGACTATAATATTTAGTTTGAAAAGGATCAGAGATGTTTTATAACATGTTTCAGCGAAGTTTTACTTTTAATACTGCTAGACTGTACCAAGTGCCTTATAGGTAACTATTAGTAACTCATGGTGTAACCATAATTATCACAGTGATGGTTGAGATTTTATTACCTACTAAACATGCAGTTGTGTGAGCCATTTGTATTTGTTCATCCATTCTTGGTTATTACATAGTTGTAAATAAACATTGTATGTGATTTGAGGAAAATGGTTATTGTCATTGTGTATTTCCCAAGAAAATATAGCTTTCCTTCAATAACATGTGGAATAAGGAAACAATAGATACCTACTCTGAAAACACAGTTTTTATTGCAGCAGCACATTTCTTTACACTTTGTAGGGAAGTTAAATCCAAATGTATGGATTTTAAATCATCTTCTGAAGCTTTGGTTTCCTGTACTATCGTCTGTATGGCTTGCTGTGTGGATTCCATATTGCGGTTTGCAAATAAAACATTGCAGCCATGCCTTGCAAGTGATTTTGCGGTCTCATATCCAATGCCTGCATTGGAACCCGTTACAAGTGCATATTTTCCTGATAAGTCAACTCCATGCAACACCTAGTATAAGAAAGTATTCTTTAATTTAAATGAAAAATCAATAAGTTGTACAATTCATTATTTATGTGTGTTTTATGCAAGGCGTGCAAAAGTTAACAAATATTTTCTAAATAGTGAGAAAAGTAATAGTTTTTAATTTCTTTTAAATGATATTATGTAGTTTTGCTTGTTACTATGTAATTAAACATTTTGGAAACTTTTGAGTGAGTAATACTTTATTTGAATAGTTGAGTATGAGTATAAGAATATGTTTAAAGTATAAAATGTTTAGTGCCAGATTTCTTACTCAATCATAATTAATTATGATAGCTAGCTTAAACATAGCCAGAGATCAATCATTTCATGCGGAGACATGAACAGATAATACACTGGGCCGCAAAGAAAGCAAACTGGTTATAAAAAATGCTATAATATTTGAGTAAACCTTTTAAAATAAAATCTTAATTAAAATTTGTATCAATCATTTTATTTCTTTTTGGTGATTGTATTAAGAACTTTAAATAAAAAATTAAGACGATTTTTAAAATTTTAACAACTTTGAAACCATTTTTTACTTTTGTTTGTTTATCAAAGTTAAAGTCAAAGCATTTATTTCAAATAGCACATAAAGGCACTTTTGAACGTCAACATTTACATTTAAATAGAATTGATTCTAGTCGCCCCTTCCCAAAGGTAGTTTCGTATGGAGAAGAATGGGCAAGAAACTCCACCGTTACTCTTTTAAAATTTGTTACAATATTTATAAATATTAAATTTTATAATTATAAATATGGCATTTCTTGTGCAGAAATTAATTATTCTGATCAAATTCAATTAAGTAAAAACAAGCCACTAACCCCTGAAGATTGTACCAGAATTCTGATAATGCTTGAAGACCGGCGCAGCCAGCGTTATACAGCGAGAACTGTTGGTGTGTCGCTATCAACCGTTCAAAGAGTGCTCCAGCAATTTGAACAGACTGGATTCAATATTCGCAGACCAGGAATAGGCCGAAAAAGGTGCACGACAGCGCGGGAGGATCGATATATGGTGTACACAATGTTGAGAAATGGATTTTAAGTGGCTGTTGAAGTCAAAAATCACCTCCTACGTGCTGGAGGGAGCAATCCGAGCACGCGTAAAGTGAGGTGGCGTCTTGCTGAAGCAAACTTGATGCCATTTAGACCTGCAAATGGTCCAAAACTAGAAAGGCAGCATGGTAATTCAAGGCTGAGTTACGGTAGAGAACACATGAATTGGACTCTGGAAGACTGGTGTTCAAGAGTAATGTTAGCAGGCTAGTTGAGGTACATGCTATACATGCACAATGGGAGGCAAAGAGTCTACAGAAGACCAGGAGAGCACTACAGCCAAGCTTGCATTGAAGAGACAGAAGACCAGGAGAGTGCTACAGCCAACCTTGCATTGAAGAGTAAGTGCCATACAGCGTAGGCTCCATACACGCATGGGCTGAAATTTCTTCCGAAAGACACAGCACTACTAGTGGTGATAGAAAATGGCACTTTAACTGCAGAAAGATACATGTATGAAATCTTAAATGAGTTTGTTTGGCTATCTTTATGCATAACGTTCATCTCCATACAGCTTGGATAGTGTTTGACTACATTGGAGCTATCACTATCACATGGCTAGCATGCCAGACTTGAACTCCATTGAGCAAGCCGCTGTCAAACTGGGATGACACATACGCCAGAGAAATCTACTCCAATCACGCTTTGTGAACTGAATGAACTGCGAAGCACTGATAGGGGAATGGGAGAATATTCCTTAGCATTGGCTCAGAAATCTGGTGGAAAGCAAGCCAAACCGAATAACAGCTCAAGTACAAAATACTAAAATGTGTAAAAATTGCATATTTGATACCGTAGCTAATTTACCAACCTAAATCTAGTGAAAATGGTAATTTTTACTTAACTTTCTTTTATTCAAAATAAACTTCATAATCTTGAACTGTTAAGACATTGATATAAGCACTATAAAATTTCCTATAATACAGTATTTATTTTGATAAAGCTAGTTCCAATATTTTTGAAGTTATTGAGGTTTTTGTTACTGACCTGCTTTCTTTGCAGCCCAGTGTAATTATAAAATCATTATATTACATTTATTCGGGGACAGTGTATTGAAAGATTCACTAAAATAGATTCAAAGATCTGCATTGTTTAGTCAAAAAAATCAAGCTTTTAAAGCGAAAAATTACTTTAGATCATTCTGCCACTAAACTGACCTGAAAAGCTGTGGAAGAAGCATCAAATCTCTGTCGGAAGTCATGCACATGTTCCTTCGCATCTGTAGCAAACGCTAACCTGGGATCCACGTAGGTTTTATTGCCAGTTTCCTTCTGAACATAGACAGGCTTGTCTTCATCATCTACCGTTTTCGACCAGCCGAACGGTAGTTCTTTTGGAATTTCCTTCTTTCGCCCTGTTCTTGGGTGTGTCCATTGAGTCTTATTCGTACAGGTGCTAAAGTGCAAAGAAGCTCTGTTTTAATAGTTATGTACGATAAAACACGACCACAAGTCATGACTACTATGTTGATATCCACTTACTTTATAAAGTAAACGTTTCCATCCTCTGTTGACTTCTGCTCCCATCCTGAAGGTAATTCATCTTCACTGTCAGAGTCTATGTTATGCATTATAGTTAATAATTATCTTAAAATCCGGAAGACGACTGGTTCAATACTTCAATTCAATGTTATGCAGTACCTATGATACATTTATTAGAAATTAAATAATTGAAATGAAAATAAAAGGAGTTTGACATTGACTTGACACTTGTTTTGTTTTGACAAAATAATGTCATTGATATTTTCCCGTGATGACAAAGACAAACCATTCCACCATTTTAATTTTAATAGAGGTCAGTGATTCCACCCAATTCTTTAGTCATTGATTCCACCCCACTGACCTCTATACCACCCACAGAACACTATTACCAAACTATTACTCCCTGATTCCATCTATGATCTGTTAGGACCCGTAGACAGCTCTGTCTACGTGAGGACCAGACCAAAAAAAGTTCATTTTTTTTTAGAACAAAAGATAAGTTTACGAACATGCCTTTTAAGCCACACTCTATCTTAGCACCCTATAGGCAGAATGAGACGTGTGGTTTAATAAATAAGTTGTACGTTACATGGTCTAATGCTAGGTACACAGTATTATTAATAGGTACGCACGGCTACAGATCAAGCTATTTATTTCCAGTATAAGCTGATCTCGCAATCTATAGGATTTCCTTACAATGAGAGGTCATTGTAAACTGGAAATGTATAGCCTGTTTTTTCTATTCCGTGTGTAGCCGTGTGTACTATACTTCCCGTCACGAGAAGCTATAAATTTTGTAAACACACATTCAGAGGTTTGCAACCTTGGTATCAAAGAAAAGAAAAAACAGTTAAAAAAAAAGACAACATTAACAAACAATATATCCTAAACCACGAAAACAACACAAACAAACTGAGACGCATTTGAAACTCGAATGACAGCATTGACAGCGTCAGCGTGAACTTACTTCGTTGTTCGAACTTGTTTACGTTCCATGAGTCAGACGTGAGTCAGACGCGTTCCAGTACCACAAAACATTAGACGACAGCCGCGCTTTATATCGCTAGACTATAACCCGACCAACTGAAATTGCTCGTTAGTTTCTTAGTACATAGACTAATATATATAAACTGAGATAGACTGGCAACTGTCAGTTTGATCATTTCTTAGCGTTGAGCGACATCTGTACGCTACACAGAGAACTAAACGAAATATATCAATAGCTACGTATAGATAGGTTCATAGATAGTTCACAAAATATCAAATGTAATGAATCGACCAATTTGCAATAAAAAATTAAATACTTTATCACAGAAAATAAAGCAGATAATTCCTCATACAAATCAGTCAAATCAGTACATTTAATATCTCTAGAACTGTTCATCAAAATAATATTTAGTTAGGAATAGGTTGAGATGAACAGTCAGGAAATAATACAAAATTATGTTAAAAATGTATTTATTTTCCTAAACATTTAGTACTACTCCAGTTTGCCTTTCTCGTTTCCTTCCCTTTCTTTTATTAAAATGCTCTCGAGCCTGTAGAATAATGCAGTCCATCTCATTACAATCCGCTTCAGTAAAATTATAAAAGCTCTTGCCAGTGAGAACATTGCTGACTTCACTGCACCAATTCATAATGAAGAATGCGACACTTTTATTCAATAAATACTTATTTAGTGTATTTTTATGTTCTTTCCATGTAAGAAAATTAAAGTCAATATGTAGAGTTACTATTAAATTTACATATTGTACAATTTGCTTTAAATGTGCATCAGTTTTTAACACCTCTAAAGTGATGTGTTTCACTTGGGCAAAGTAGGCAAACAATGATCGAGAAGGATAGCACAACCATTTCAAATGAAGAGATGGAACGGCCAATTTACAAAGTCTGTTTTTTGGGTACAGAAACACATCTTGAAAGTGTCGACCACAGATTCTTTGAGGTCTGTAGACAAGGTTGCTATCCAGACTCGCAATACTACCTCCAATACTCTTGATCCAATTCTGAAACTTTACTGCCTCGTTCTCAGGATTTGGAAAGTAATGTAGAGGTATGCCTGAAAATAAAGTAAAATGACTTTACTTGGACTGACTGATATGTGATTTATAGTCTGCTACTATTTTCTGGTATGGTGCTGGTATGAATTACATGAAAAAAGCATGTCATGGTAAAAGGAACCGGTCAAGTGCAACTCGAGCATAACAACTTATAAAAGTTGGAAAACTTAAATTTGCGTGCTTAAGCACTTACTTTGTATGAAATTAACTACAAATATAAGCATGTATCGGTTTATTCTGTGATATAACTATAGATTACCAATTTTCGGAGTTTTTCCGTAATTTGTACTGTTAGTTCCTACTTCTTGCCAAATTTTATGATGATGGATAAAATTCCATCCAAATCGATTCAATGTTATAGTGAGAGACATGATTGAGGTTGAAATTATTATAACATAATTATATGTAGTTTCGCTTACCATCTTTTGCTACGACTGGGCACCCAGGAACACAGCAGACGTTTTGAGGCATTGTGAAAAATGTAAAATAACACTATACTGAGATATATGGTCCGTAAGGAGGGCCTATCTACTATAGATCACAAACACTTTCACAAAGTACAGTTTATGCTGAAATTTCGGTATTTCTTGAATATATGGAGGAACTAAAGCTCAACTCAAATATATATTAGTCTACAACTCAACGTTATAGCACAAAAACACCAAAAATTACAAGAAAAATGCGCACGGGCATGTAAACACACCAGTGAGAAAATTCTTGTGACGTAAATACTTAGTGTTGCTAACGTTTAGGATCAGAAAACTACTCTTATGATTTTATCATCGTAAAAATATCATATAAAATACAAAATTATAGTTATTTATTTTATGAATATATTCCACTAGGTTGCTAAATCATATATTAGGTGCAACTAGACTAATTAAAGAAAAATAGCAAAATCAACAATTACTGTAAAGTACCAAATATTTCAAGCAAAAAAAAGTGGTAACACTGTAATAAAAAGTTCTAAGTGTAGCAGATAGATGGCACTTTTCACAATAAAAAAAAATGTTCTAAGTTACCAGGGCATGTCTTAGTACACGTATGTCACTTTGAGTTGTATGATGTGATATGAGAAGAAAGGCCGAAACAAACTCAGAAGTCACAGTCGGTGGTTTATAGTTACAGGCTCAGCTACGGCGCGGCGGCGCGGGCTGGCGCTTCGTCGGGCAAGGGTCGGGGGGGACGATTACGTCGGGGGGTTCACGAGGTACCTAAGCGGCGAGGACGGAATGACGGTTTGTGTATTTTGTGCACTGTACTGGTGGCCCTATTGCTCACCTGGAGGAGTGTTATGGGGTCATTAGCCTGCGGCCTTGACAACCAGAGGGTTGCGATGCTTGTCGGAGGTTTCGAAGAAACGCTTTGAATTACGTTTCATGAATTGATGGATAGTGGGGATTTTGAGGTCTAGGTGGAGTATTTCATTACGAACATACCAGGGGAAGGCTGTTGCCCTACGTAGGACACGATTTTGTAGGACCTGCATCCTATGGATGTGATGGGGTTTGGCGTGTGCGAAGACTGCATTGGCATAATTTACACCTGAGGGACAGTTTGCTGCGTGCATTCAGAACGGAGTGGAGTCTACCAAGAGAGGCCTTCTATAGGTGTTCTGCGAAGGATAGGTGCTCATCGAGGATGACACCGAGGTATTTGGCTCGCTTCTCCCAAGGGATCGGCTTGCCGGACCATAGAGCAACACGGACCGGTCCGCCGGTGGTCCGTGTTGCTCTATGTGCCGGACATAGTGATGGGTCGGGAATAAATTGTTTTCGAAATAAATAGTACTTATACGAAACGTTGGTTGTAAAATGAAAATTTGGCAATGGAGTTTTGGTGAAACTTTAGTGAACCGTTTTTATACTTCACTTTTCAGCTAGTCGCCTTTATAATACTTACGCGTATTGTGCATTCACATAAATATATTGTTTTCATTATTTTTTACCATAATTTACAATTCCCATACTTTGATGGGCCATGATCGAACGGAAGTAATTTGGTAACAATAAAAAACGTAGCTTTTCATTGAAAACACTTACCTAAATAACAATAATTTAATTCCTAGCAAATATAACAATAGAAACCTATTAGATTTATGTCTTATAATTAGGTACTTTGTTCTTATTAGAGTCTGGTATTTTCTATTTGTGGCGGCTTCCTTTTAGCAGGTGGTCCTTGTGTACTTGGTAATAAGAATGCGAGTACGCCGCAAACTGTAAAAGGAAAAATTAAGTTTTAATTAAATTACCTAGACGCTGTAGATACAGCGATCATCGTCAGGAGTAAATTTTAGTAAGAGTAGGTAGGTACTTTTTATTTTAATGAAGGAAAGGAAGGTTATATATGCGTCAATATGTACCCGGACCCGGTACCCGGGCTATCTTAGCTTAGTGGTAGGTATGTAGTCTCTAGTTTTAATCATTTTTGCCATATATTTTTTTTGTTGTTTATTCCACTGCTGTGGAAAGGTCTCCAGTCTCTTCTTAGGTACATGCCTGCTGCATGGCTACAAAGCAATATTATACTCACGAATTAATAAACCTCCAAATAGGTAGAAAGTCAATTCGCAGAATGCGTTCAGAAGAATGCCTGCGACATTGGTGCCAATAATTGAGCCCGTTCGACCCAACATCATGGTTAAACTTACAGCCATGCCCCTGAAAGATTACAAAGGTGCAGTATTTATTTAATATAGTAAGGACTAGCGTTGCAAAACTTAGGACGTATTCGCAATAATTCGGAAACATTCAACAGAATACTTCGATTGGAAGGAATACTACCGCAGCAAGATTGCAGTGTAAAATAAAAATTGTAAGGATGAAGTAGGTATCCTACGTTATAGTACCTACATAATAAGAATTAAATTATTCCCAGTAGTTACGAATGTATGCGTAGGTAGCTTGAGGAGACTCGCCGTATAATCAACGAAGTATTATTCGATGCCTACGTACGGTATACTGTGGTGTAGGTACCGTAGGGATCCGCACAAAGGGTGCGTGTTGAAGAGCCTCCTCGTGGCGCACCCTGGGCAACTTTGGCTCCAATTGCCCACCAGGTTTTGGTGGACAATTGGGGCTGGCGGCTAAACTTCAACAAACGAGGAAAGGTCACGGTTCCAATCACCGATCATGCTTGATGGTCGGTGAAGGGAACCGGGGTACAGAGGGTCAATACGTCCACTCCTCCTCTGCTTACAGAGGAAGTTGAGTGGGCGTAGACTGGGAAGGGCCGCCGCTGCGGTGCAGGCGCACCAAAGCGGCGCGTGTTTCTCTCCTTGAGGAGTAGTCCTCGAGGAGAGAACTTTCGGCGGGTTCGCTGAGTCGGGTTCGCTGAGTCGGGTTGGCCGGACAGCGAACGGAGGCATGTCTAATGCCGCCGCCGGGGGCTTGGCTTAATTTCCTGGCCCAGAGGAAGGCTACCTCTATGATAAAAAAACCACCCAATCCTAAGCTTTGAGCTTGAGAGGATGAATGACTGGAGGGAGTCCAGTCGTGAGCGCTTGCCCTGCAGAGCACCTGCCGCACTTTGCAGTATATAGGCTTACCGGGCATCTAGGCTCTGCCCGGTGGACATCTTTACCTATATTTACTCGTGGGATTTACTATGGAAAAAAAAATCTAATAAAAACAAAAAGGACGAAGAGGAGTGATGCGGGGTCGGAGTCCGACGCCGCATCTGGCGCCAAGGGCTCAAGCCAGAGCTCGGAGCGCGAAGTGGTTCTTCCTGAAGCGCCCCAAATCAGGGGAGGGCCAGGGGTCGTCCTCCGAAGAGTGGACCTTGGGCCCCAAAAAAATCCACTCCAGCCGGCGGGGTGGGGTCCGGGAAAAAGGTTTGGGCAGAGGGCTCGCCACCCAGGAGGAGGCCAAGGAGTTAAGCCGACCCAGCCCTGCCGAGCCGGCCCAGCGAGCCGCCATGGAGGAGAACCACCCAGGAGTGACCGTCCGCAGGGCGGCCATGTCAGAGTCCTCAGCTGGTGAGCCGGTTACCGCTGGCGGCTCCAACCCGGAGCGAGCGGCCAGGTTTGCGGAGGTCGTGGCAGCCGCGATAAAGGATGTGGACGTGAAGAGGATTAACTCCTCTAAAGACAAGGCCATATCCGCGGCCACGGCCTCCATTATAGCGGCAGCGGAGGCCATTCAACGTGGGCCTCCGACGGACGTAATGTCCGAAATGCAGGCGGAGGTCGCCCGCTTGTCAGCCGCCTTGGAGCTTCTCCTGAAGGAGAATGAGGAGCTCCGAGCAGACCTGGCCGGGCTGCGAGCAGCCGGCCCCAGGGAGGTGCCGCAGGAGGGGGCGCAGCAGCATGGGCAGCGACGGCCCGTGCCTGCGGAAGACCGGGTTCTGACCCTGGTGCGGCAGGAGCTGGCTGCCTTCTAGAGCCGGTTTTCCGCCCTGGAGGCCATTGTCTTGCGCCCCCCACTAGCGGCGAGCCAACCGGCCGCGGGCCAACAGAAGGCGGTCTCTTTTGCCACCGTCACTGCTGGCGCGGCCAAACCTGGCTCATCGGGGCAGAGGAAGGCCCTCTCCGTGCCGAAACCCGCGGGGCACCATGTTCAGGGAGGGCGGGGCGGCTATACAGACGGCGAGGGTGCCGGCCCTGGCTGCATGACGGCCGCTCCCACCTCCTATATCTCCTCCGGCCAGCATCGAATGGCAAGTAGCCGGGGAGAAGAGGAAGGCCGGTAAGGCGGCAAGAGCGGCCAAAAGGAAGGAGAGGCGGCAGCGGCAAAAAGCGCGAAGCGTCGCGGCTAGGCTCTGCGCCCCGAAGTCCGCAGCTGTAGTGATTACGCTACAGCCGGAAGCGGAAAAGAAGGGCGTGTCCTACCGCGACTTGCTAGCCAAGGTGGGGAAGGCGATGAGCCTCGAGGAGATCGGCGCCACCGAAGGCATCCGGGTGAGGCTCACGGCGACTGGGGCCCGGATGCTCGAGATCCCCGGTGCGGCCAGTGGCCCGTCCGCTGACTCTCTGGCCGAAAGGCTTAGGGCGTCCTTAAATGCGGACGAGGCCCGAGTGTCCAGGCCCACCAAGTGCGCTGACATGCGCATCCTGGGCCTGGACGACTCGGTGACGGAGGGAGAGGTGGCCGCTGAGGAGGCGCTGTCGTTCGGAGTGGAGGGTGCTCTGCCGAGCAGGTGAGGGCAGGCACCATCCGTCCTGACTTCAAGGGGATGCGAGGCGTTACGGTGAGCTGCCCCGTGTCGGCGGCCAAGAAAATAGCCGAGGGCCGTAGGCTACTGGTGGGCTGGGTTTCCGCGCAGGTGAAACTGCTGGAACCCAGACCTCTGAGGTGCTTCCGCTGCCAGGTGGGCAACCACGTGGGAGCTAAATGCACTTCGGAGGTGGACCGCAGCCACCACTGCTTCCGCTGTGGTCAGCCCAGTCACAAGGCCGGCTATTGTAATGCCGCCCCGCACTGCACCGTATGTGCGGCAGCTGGCAAGCCGGCCGATCACCGGATGGGGAGCAAGGCCTGCGCTCCACCCGCCAGAGTCAGGGGCAGGGGCAAGCCCTCCGCCACCGCCATCACTGCCGCAGCCACCGCCACTGCCGTCGCCGCTGCCGCCTCGACCGCCGTTGACGCCGCCGTCACCACTGCGGCGGGGCCTTCTCAGAGGGCTCGGGAGGAGGCTGACATGGAGTGCCAATAACGGCCCCATTTCGCCTCCTCCAGGCGAACATCAATCACTGCGCCTCCGCGCAGGATCTGTTGCTCCAGAGTATGGCGCAGTGGTCGATTAACATCGCCGTAGTCGCTGAGCCGTACTTTGTCCCGCCCAGGGATGACTGGGTGGAGAACCTGAGTGGCTCAGTGACCCTAATTTCGTCGGCCGCCGCCGGTACTCGGTCTCTCGAGGAAGTCACGAGGGGACGGGGTTGCGTGGCAGTACGGTTCGGGGAGATTGCAGTGGTAGGGGTATACTTCTCCCCGAACCGAACTCTTGCCGAGTTCCACAACTCCCTTGCGGTATTGAAAGTCGCCGTCGTCGGATTCCGTTCCCTCCCCGTGCTCGTCCTCGGGGACTTCAATGCCAAGAATGTGGCTTGGGGTTCCCGGTGGAGGGGGTGGAGACCTATTCCGACCACCGGTACTTCCAGTTTGACGTCTCCGCCCAGACCTCGAGCGTGCTGGTCTGACAGGCTCCGAGTGGTCCGCGTTGGGCGCTGAAGCGCCTAGACCGGGAGCTCCTCCTGGAAGCCTCGATCGTGCAGGCCTGGGTGTCATCACCGGACAGGCCTGCTGACATCAACGTCGAGGCGGAGTGGTTCCGGGAGGCCATGTCCGAAATATGTGACGTGGCAATGCTTTGGGCCCAGCCCAGACGCGCCCAGCGCCAGGTGTGCTGGTGTTCGCCGGAGTTGACGACTCTGCGCAGTGCGTGCGTCGCTGCGCGACGCCGGTACACCACCGCAAGCTCCGTATTCGCCCTCCGGATACGGAAGCCATTCAGGCGGAGCTGTACGAGGGGTACAGAGCGGCGAAGACCGCCCTCCAAGCGGAGATCCTGCGGGCCAGAGGACTGGCCCGCGAGGAGTCGCTGGAGACTCTGAACAGGGACCCGTGGGGACGCCCCTACAAATTGGTGCGAGAGAAGCTCCGCCCATGGGCTCCCCCGCTGACGCAGAGTCTCCGGCCCCAGCTCGTGGAGGACGTGGTGAGCATTCTGTTCCCTTCTAGAGGGGAACATACGAGTATCTCCCCGCCCATGGCTCCGCCTACTGCGGTGCTCAATGCGGACCACACCGCCGACGACGACAACGATGCTCCGGAGGTGAACGAGGTAGAGCTGCGAGTGGCGGTACGTAGGCTGAGTGCCAAAAATACCGCCCCAGGACCCGACGGCTTACCTGGGAAAGCCTAGGTCCTGGCCTCGGAGGCTCTCTGGCCTCGACTAAGGGGGCTCCTAAGCGCATTCATGGAGAGGGGCCAGTTTCCACTTCATTGGAAGACGGGGAAACTGGTCCTCATCAAGAAGCCGGGGCGCCCAGCGGACTCTCTGTCTGCTTACCGGCTCATCGTGCTGCTCGACGAGGTGGGCAAGCTCTTTGAAAGAGTCATTGCAGCCCTGGGCGTCAGGAATCGCAGGACGATTCCCGGCCACCGTAGGCGCGGGCTTGCAAACGGCGAGCAATGGGCAGCTCGCCGTTTGATAAGGACCAGGCCCGGGTCGACGGCGCGTTGTGTTCCACGCACGCCTCAAAGTGATGTCAGCATCAATGACGGGGTCCACTAGGGCCGATGCCTGCCAGGGTTGCGGGAAAGTCCGAGAGGGATACCGTGGCCCCTGGCACAGGCAACTGAAGGAACACGGACACGGGTGGGTGTTAGTCAGTAAGTCTGAAACGCCCTCCCGATCTGCCCAGAGCGGGAAAACTTATTTGATGATTTCCGGGATCTATTTACAGGGAAATATACCCGCCTCCCTAGGCGGCTTGGGAGGCGGGAACATTTCCCTGTAAATAGTTTATCTATTTTGACTAGGTACTTATTATTTTATTTTTGTATGGTTGAGTTTAGAATGGGCCGATTTTGTACGGATGTCATGTACAAGTTTATTTTACTTGTCAAAATGTTTTTGCTTTACGATTTAATGGAAAAACACGTAATTAATTAGATGAGTAGGATAAAAGTACGTGTCCATTAATTTTTTTGGTAAAACGTCGTCGTGTCGTGATCGTGTCGTCGTCAATAATGTTCAACCGAAATCAATAGTTCAAATAAGTAGGTACTTAGAGAGAGACACTTGAAATAATATTATAATGCTTAGAATTTCCTTTCTATTAGGTACCTACTTAGTATAATTTATAAACTATTTTAAAAAGTTATCTTAGTATCTACCTCTCTATCACTTTCACATCTAATACACCGCATACAAAAACTTATTACGTAGGTAGAGGTACCTAAATAAGTAGATGGAAAGAAATATTCGGAAGTTTTCAAATCGTTTTTATGCGGGAAAAAATAAAAGCTGTATTCGCTCGGCAGCGCTACTGCTCGGCCCGTGACTCGCAGCGGTTCATTTTAACTAAGTAGGTACTCTATAACATGGCCGAACATGTAGGTAGGTACTTACCTACTTAGCTAGTATTATCCATGTACTCGTAATTCTTCTCGGGGTATAATTCCAAATATTACTCAATACTTCCGAATGTTTCGCGAATAATACGACGGGAATACTTCGGAATAATTCTTTCCGGCAACGCTAGTAGGGACCTGAAAACGTAGGAAAACCTAATACAGTCTTGGCTTTACTAACCTCAAATTCGTAGGGAAAAATTCTACGGAATATGCGTTCACGGGTCCAATAGCGAGGCCCATGATAGGGAACGAAGACAAGAGAATCGCGAAGAGGATGTATTGTGTTATAAAGTTGATGAGAACACAGAACGTTCCTATTAAAAGGAACACTACAATTAGAAGCCTCTTCTTGCCGATAAACTTGACTGTGCTACTGACTGCCACGGCTAATACGGCACAGCTGACGTTTGCCACTGAACTGATTAAAAATGTTATTGAGTCTATTGTGTCTACGCATTCAGCATCATCTGCTACTGTCTGAAACAAAAGAAGATTGCTTGTTACAGTTATGCTAATAATTGTTATACCTACGATTGGCGACAACAGCTAGCCTATTCTACTAATTTAAAACGTTCAAAATCTAGTCGCAGTCTCATCTCAGCGACAAACAAAATGTCTAATACTTGTCAAAATGTATGGGAAATTAGAGATACTTTTGACAGATTGGGACTGACATCAGACTGTGAACGTTCTTATAATTAGTAGAATTGCCCCTCAGATACCTCCCCTCGGCCCTAATTAAATTGGCATACCTATATACAGGGTCAAATTGTGTGATAAATTCGTAGATATTATAAAAAAAGCCTCAGTCAGGGGATTTCAGGTAATTTTTGAGTTATCAAATAAGCATATTTACCTCACTCTAAGGCCATCGTGGAATATAGATTACGGAACCTACCGTACTCTTAATACTAACCTGATTAAGTCTGTCAAAGATGACGTCACAGGTCGTCATGCCCCCCTCCCCGTCGCCGGTCAACACTCTGTTCAGCACATCTGGCACCCACATGTTTAGGCCGTTTAATCTGAAATACAATAACGAGGTCATAAACTCATAATAATACTTATGCATTTGAAACACGTAATACTTGTAATTTTCGACATTAACAGAATGTTGGTATAAAAGTGTATGGCTTTTTGCGGTTAGCTATCAGCTGTATCTACCAATGTTTACTGTATTTTGAATTAATTCGACTATGAAAAAGTTCGTGCCGTTCGCGTTAGGCAGTTATTCCCCACAAGCGTTATCAAAGCCATTTCACATATATTTCGGGGTCACCTTCGTACCAGAACAGAATTTTTATACCAGTCTAGGATGGTTACCATCGTCAGACTAGAAAATAAAAGTACTAAAAGTAAACTTACACTGAAAATAAGCCAAACATGAGAAATCCGTTTAGACCAAACCATTTTAAATATGGAGGCTTGAGTATCGGTAAGGTCTGTACTTTTAATGACTTCAGGAAACTTTTTTTTGTGTCGTCATGAGGGGGTGCATTCAGGCGCTTAATCTGAAACCATCGACATTTATTTGTCAATTTATTGGAGCTAAAGAAGTTAGAAAGAGATGAACGGCCGGACTTGTGGGGTGCCACAAATCGGGAAAATGCTACGCTGAAGCATGTTATAAACTATTTACCGGAAAATCCTCGGTTGATTTTTTCTTATTTCTAGCGTATATTACTTGTAAAACTTGGAGTGCTTCATCCAGTTTGCCCTGAGAAACCAAGTATTTTGGACTTTCGGGAGCAAAAGCCAGCAGAACAGCTGCTATGATGAACATGGTAGAGTATATCATCGATAACAGTCTCCATGGTCTGAAGAAGTATGCTCCGAAGTCTACCCGGAGGTCCAGAGGCAGTATTCCCCATGCTATAACTGGAAAGTAAGAAAAATGTTTTATCGTTTGCGTATTATGCAAGGTTTCAGTCTCAATTCTATTTTACAATTTCATGTCAAATGCCTTAAAACTTGGACGTCGTTGATTTACTGATTTATCGAAAATATCTTGAGGAAACTAAGTAGGACTTATAAGATCAGACTGACAATTTTGACTTGGAAACGCTGAAATTAAGCGAAAACGACTAAGGTCTTTAAAATGCTCGTTAAATTTATTTTCTGAAAGAGAAGTGGCTATTATGATTATTATATCGACGAGAATACTTACGAGGCACTAACGCAGCGCCGCTGATCTGTAGAGCGTTGGTGATGGACATGACTACATCTCTGTTCTTTCCTGGTACGATCTCACCGATGAATGTGTAGGGCACTGCTGCTGGGCAGGCTATGCTGACCAACAGTAATTGACATGTTAAGGCGGAAAGAATAAGTACTCAATTACACGCAATTCAGAAAATTTATTATAAAAGGAATCGGGAAGATTCGTTGGTTTTTTCATAATTGTCTTCATATTATTATCACCCGGAAGTCTACTACTGGATATAATATAAGCCTCCCCCGCTCATCGCCACAACGACCGGTCCTGCGCTGCTTTCATTCACTTTCATTCACTTGGTGCTTCACGTGAACCGATTTTGTCGTTATTAATCTTGCAGATTAAAAATACCTGTTATAATATTATCGTAAAATGTCCTTCAACATTTATCTGTATTTTGTGTGATTGATTTTATTTATAGGTACGTGCTCATACGAGCGGCACGCCGCCGCCCTCTTACGGCAGAGGCAACCGCAGCCGTCGACATTCTTCGACGGCAGAAGTAGACTACGAGTACGCGTCTTTCATACAATTTCAATCTAAGTCTTTAATAAAATTTACTCTGAAGTCCTTATGAGGTTGGCTAGCAACATAAATGTATTTTCTTTATTTTTTTTGTTTGGTACGAATATTTTGGAACTTATAAAATAATTATTTAAATTCTGAATCTTACCAAAGTGATGTGAGAAACTTGCAAACCGCAAAGCTGATGAGGTTCGGCATGAACCCAGCTAAGATTCCAAATGCTCCAGCAAGCAGGGACGCGTATATAACCACCATCTTGCGGCCTCGAGTGTCCACGAGGTAGCCCCATGGAAACGAAGTGATGACGATGCCTAAAATATTATTTCCAAGGTTATGCGAGCGTACAAGTTGGAGTTTATGAGCCTATCATTGACTTTGCAGTAGAAAATTTTTGATAGAACACTAATGATCATTAGTTACCTACTAGCTACCTACCGGAAGTTTCGCCAACCCTTTATTGACATTTCCCTATCGAACTCACGACTTATAGTTGAATCAAATCGAATCGATCGATTTATTTGATTTTGTCACGTTTATATCGTGTAATGATGTTAGTAAGTAAACCCTAATTAGATTGTATTCAGATTCGGAACTTCGAGATTATGGGAGTACTTAAGCCTTGATGGACCTATAACAGGATCATTATAGCTTTTCATTGTTTATCTAAATCCGCTGTTGTAATCTTCTGATTATAAAGAAAGTGTGGCATTTTTCCAACCACGACCATGTCTCCACTCCAAGTACTCTATCGGGGTAATTGTCTAGAGATAAACTGTTTTCAGTAAAATCACTAGTTCGCATACGATTAACCTAATAGCGCAAAAATTACCGCCCAGTACCTATTCTGTATTTTCAGTGCATTGCTGGTTTTTATTGATCAATTTCTGTGACAATCACAGCTGCTTATTGCGGTTTATTTTTTCTTTTTGAATTAATTATAAGCACAAGGGCTAAGATGCTGGACCAAAAAATCGGATTCCCAACGGTCGTTGTTTACACATTGGCGCCGCATTGGCGTATTGATCAATCTGCGTTGCGGAATTTGCGGAGCACAGCAAGAACCTTTGATGTGTGCACGGAAACCCGACACTATTTGGTTGTCTAGCCAGTGTTGGTTGCCTAATACCAGCTTACTCCAAGTAGGACTCTACATGTTGGCCCAACATGCTGCCCCAGCACCTTGGCGCGTATTCTATGTTTCAGATTATGGTGGAAATAAATGAATACTTATACCTAAGTACTTCGGGGTCGGCAAAGATACAAGAGTGTTGATTTGTTCGTTTCACCAGTAAGTAATGGTCGGTAATCAAATGACTTTCACGCACAAAATCATAGCTGAAAATGATTTAACGATGTAACTGATGTATGGCACCTCCAGTAGGTAACTGCTTAGAAAGGTTTATAATTATTTTTATTGAAATCGCATAGCAGATTGATAAATCTGTATCATTGACTGCTTTCATTTAGCAAGTAAGCTCCCTCTCACATAGTGGAGGCCTGCGTCCCAACAGTGGGGACGTTATAGGCTGATTATGTTGGCTTTAATAATTAATTCGAGTACATTATCGAGTTAATGTGTATTTTATCTATTTTATGATTTATACCGATTAATTGTCAAGGGTGCGGTAGATAATAATGACAACAGAGTAACAGTATTCACCGTAATCGGATGAAAGTATTAAAAATAACCTACACGGATTTTTACACTGTTTACGTAAGTATGTCTTTATTTATATATTCTTTCTTGTAGGTACACCACAAATAACAAAAAAAAAAAAAAAACACTACTTAATATGCAACGGGTGGCCTTAACGCTTTCTGCGTTCTCTTCCTGGCAACCTTGGAATGGACAGTGATTTGCCAGGACATAAAATGGGGCTGTCGTTGGTGCAAATAATAAGTACTTATCTATACAATACACTACAATAGATACACAGTAATATACATATCCTAAATAATAGATACATAAATACGTACTCATACTATATATCTAAGCAACGAAAATAAATGAAGACTATAGTTAATTACAATTATGAGAACAAGATCACAACGACAAGTAATGTTGTTAATGTATTCTGTTTTTATAGTATTAAGGTGTATTTATTTTGCTGTAATCCCAATAAACGCATTTTCTTTCTTTCTTTATTTTCCTTCAC
Organism: Brachylomia viminalis; assembly: GCA_937001585.2. Classification (NCBI taxonomy): domain Eukaryota; kingdom Metazoa; phylum Arthropoda; class Insecta; order Lepidoptera; family Noctuidae; genus Brachylomia; species Brachylomia viminalis. The sequence goes on along the minus strand of OW443302.2, from coordinate 19,575,692 downwards.
GAGTCTTTTAAACACAAGCAATGACGGCGCACGTTTCATTTCAACTGGCAATGCATTCCACAAACGAGCGGCCCAGCTGGACAGTAAAGGATTTGTCGAGGAGAGTTGTGGAATGCATAGGTATTTTAAGCTTCAAGTTATCTGATGACTGTTATTGCCGTTGAGCCTTCATCTCTCGTACAGTAGGCCGCTCGTGAGTGTTAACACTTTGACCTTAAGCTGGCTTAGGGTGGTATAAAGTTTCAAATGGTTTCAATAGAAATTAGGCCAGCTTATTGCTTGTTGCTTGCTTTTGCTTTTGTTACCACTAACGTCCAGCCTGACGTACTGGATCCAAAAGCTATTACACTCGAGAGCAATGAATCCGGGTCACTTAAAATGTTAAAAATCTCGGAAACTAAAAATGATAGGTTAATGCAATAAATTGTATTTAATAGACAATGTAATACTCCTTAAATGAAAGTAAAAAAAAATACATTTTATTAACACAAAATTACATAAAGAAAAAAACTGCTGATCTCTCCTTAAAACAAAAATAGGAAACATGAAATTTTTGAACTTTATTACGATTTTCTTGAATTTTAATACTTCGTATTGCCTCCTCGTGCTTCCATTACTGCGTTTACGCGGTTTGGCATGCTGTACACCAAGTTCCTTATACGATTTTGGGGAATATTCTCCCATTCCTCTGTGAGAGCAATTTTGAGCTCACGAAGCGTGATTGGGGGAGGGTTTCGTTGTTTTACGCATCTGCCTAGCTCGTCCCAAGCATGCTCGATCGGGTTGATATCCGGGCTGCGCGCTGGCCACTCCATACGAGTAATGTTCATCTCTTGAAGGTAGTCATTCACAATCCTACCTGTATGAGGTCGGGCATTATCATGCATAAATATAGCATCCTCACCTAAATTGACCATAAATGGACCAACGTGATCATTGAGGATTTCTTCCACATATCTTACGCTAGTTAAAGAGCCGTTTTCTATGATCACCAGCTCTGTGCGACTTTCAGAAGAAATTCCGGCCCACACAAATACAGACCCACCACCGTAGGCTACTTTTTCTTCGATGCATGCTTGCTTGAATCTTTCCCCTGGTCTTCGATACACTCTGTGTCTTCCATCGTGCTTGTAGAGCATAAATTTTGATTCGTCGGAGAACATAACTTTTGACCAATCTTCAATACTCCAATTTACGTGGCTCTGGGCATATCTTAGTCTTGAAATACGATGCCCACGCTCCAGTTTAGGGCCGTTTGCAGGTCTAAGGGGTTTTAAGTTAGATTCAGCAAGCCGACGTCTTACTGTCCATGCACTTGGGTTACTTCCTCCGAGGCGTCGAAACTGATTGGTGAGTTCAGTTCCTGTGAGAAAGCGATTTCGAAGCACGGTGTTCACCAAGTATCGGTCTTCTCGTGCTGTGGTACACCTGGTTCTGCCCGTTCCTGGTCTGCGTAGGTTAGAACCAGTTTCTTCGTAACGTCGGAGAACTCTTTGTACTGTTGACAGCGACACACCGACAGTCCTGGCTGTATCGCGCTGACTCCGGCCGGTTTCCAGCATTGTAAGTATTCTGGTGCATTCTTCAGGCGTAAGCGACATAATTTCAGCTTGAATAATGAATATAGAGCACTATCAACATGGTTTATGTACCCACATAAATGACAGATTACAAACAAAAGCAAAACCAAATGCTGTAATTTCGTAGTTCCATCTTCGAAAGTGGCCCTTTTTCAAATTTGATTTTTTTATGATATAACTTTACAATAACTAAGAAGTTTTAATACCTTCATTTAAGGAGTATTACATTGTCTATTAAATACAATTTATTGCATTAACCTAGCATTTTCAGTTTCCGAGATTTTTAGGATTCTTTAAGTGACCCGGATTCATTGCTCTCGAGTGTATTATAACACCATATGCAAATAAATTATTCTTATTTTTATCCTTATACTTATTCTTTTGATGTAGTTAAAATCAACTAGTCAGCTAGGTGGTAGTGGAGCTGACTGCCCAGGATGAGCTTTTCAGTTCAGTATCTTACCAATATAAGGTATTGAAGCAATGAACCCTCGCTGGCCATCAGTCATGTCCAGATCGCACATCGCAGCTGGTAATACGAAGGAGTAGCCAATCGGCTCCACGATAGCGGCTATCAAGAACATGGCTAACACCGAGCAATACTTTATGTTGTACCATCCGAGACCTGGAACGAACGTTGAAAGTGTTAATAAAACCAAATGTGGAGTGAACTTGCTTACAGCGCACAAAGTGCGGCTAAGTACGCTGATATTCTAATCATAATTATCATCATAATGTATTGAAGTTGTGGAAGTGCAATAAAACCAAGCCCTGAACATGTAAACTGTCGTAAATGTTCGTACGAAATACTGGGTGGTTAGCTGGCAGGTAACAGACCGTTACTTGTAGTGTTTATCAAGTCTTTATTTAATTTAGTGAATTCATGAATTTCTATCATAGACATACTTAAGCAGCGATTCTTGAAATCGGTAATTGTTTCGAATGATCAGATGAGATAATCATTGGTCAAGGCCGATTCAGGTTTACCTGATTACTCCTTTTGTTTTCACTGGCAAGATATTGTTGGGACTATCCTTAACATAAACTACAGTCAAGAATGGAAGATAAACAATGAATAAAACAGTGCCATGGGAATTCAACTGACGTTGCGTTTTATAATCATAGGTTATCACGTGGTCCATATAATATTTTACTTGTATTCATTTGTATGTGTTTCTACGGAACATAACAACAAACAGTTGATAATTATCTAAATGTAAAGTATTATACATTTTATAGTGTGTGGTATTCACTTATTACTTAATAATGTCCATAAAACTAATCACCTACTTTGGCATGAAGGTACTAAATCAACATAATGAATTACTTGGCGTGGTAAAATGATTATGAAGAGAGGAGTTCGGAAGCGTTACATTGGCGCATGAGTCGCAGCTGTCAAAATATGAACCCTTACTTGAATACAGGTCGAGAAATATTAAAACCATTTACAATGTGGTGTTGGCATCGAATGCAGAAAGTATCTCAGACAGAAAAAGAGGCCAATGAAGAAATATTAAGGACTTTAAGAGCACATACTTACGAGAAAATGGAAGGGCAATGTAGGTGATTTAATGCGATACGATAACTTAATGACCACCATAACTGCTCAACTGTCGCTAATGAGACACCGAGACAAATTACTGTTTCTATTGTTACCGAATTTCATCTGCTCGATTGATAGATATAATAAAAAGGAAAGTAGAGCTCAAAGAGAAAAACAGATAGACCAAAAAGGAACCAGCTACCTAGAAGCTACGTCATGCTGATATATAAGCGGGATATTTAGAAACATGTTGCTTTTGGATTTGGCTGGGTCGGCAAAAAACAACATCATATTTATAACAATGTGTCTCACTGATAAGCGCCCTTTGGCGGCACTGGCATTGAGAAAGAATAAGATTACTTATTGTTACAGAGGTACAGAACGGCGTATCTAACAAATTGTTGATTTTGCGTTCGTATGTAAAACTATTTAATCAAACATTAGCATAACGTGCAAGCACGGTTTTATGATGGCATTACCATTAATCGCGGCTATGAGTATATTGTGTTTCATAAAATATGCTCATTATCTTCTTGTACGTTATCATTATTTATTGCTACCTATACTAAATAGGTGCCGGATATGTTTACACTGAATCACGTTTAACTGCTTATTTTTTCGATAGTGGCTCTTTCCGTGGTGACAAGATTAACCACTGTATTAAAGAATTATTCCAGTCTGATCCGCAATTGGATCCACCAGTGGATCAATCGATCTATTCTGTAACAATCTCACCGTTAACTTAAGTGACTAAATAAAAACTTAGGTGAAGTGAGCTGTCAATAGTGTCAATCCCTAGTATCAGGAGACATGACAGCATACTTCAACTTAGTTTTTACGGTGATGTTTTTACAGCACAGACCGGCTGGTTTAGGGTATATATAGGACCGGACAGGTGATGAGACATTCCCCATGAGGACGAGTCACAAGAAAAGTGTTCAGTAGAAATGTGGAAGGCTAAGGATCGAGACCGACCAAAGAGAAAATTTATGCATTGTGTGAAAGATAACATGTACATGTCATTTGTAGGAACAAAGCAACGACGGCTTGAGAGCGTTGAGGTGACGGTTAGTAGAAATGTAGGAATCGATAGGGGGAAAAGACGTGCAGCGCCGACCACAAATAAATTGGAACACGAGGACGATGATGATAAAGAGCGCGTTCACACAATTGGAATAAATTACGATTACAACGCATCGCCAACCTTGAAGACCGAGTCAACGGACACGATAAACACAGGTGATTCGCAATGTAATGCAATGACGGCACGGCTGGCGCAATGGTTAAGCGATTGACTGCTGCGCCGCGTGTCGCAGCTTCAATTCCCGCACGGAACAAATATTTGTATGTCCTGCAAGTAGTTGTTCCGGGTCTGGCTGTTTGTGTATGTGAGTTTAAATGTTTGTAAACGCACCCACGATACAAGAGAAATTCCTAGTGTGGGGCAAAGTTTAAAAAATATATATATATGGGTCAACATGTTCATTTTATTCACCCCGTGACTTTTAAAGAAAGACAAATTAAGCCTAAATGACAATCAAAGATAGACATGAGACAGGAGAAAAATTTAAATGGTTTTTAATTAGATTCCGATTGATGGATGGGTTTATTTTATCAAGCATGTTGTAGTACTAGTAGTAATCTTGACTAGAGTCTCGGCTTAAGTTAAACATCACCATTATCATCAACCTCATCATCATGGCGACTAGAATCAATTCTATTTAAATGTAAATGTTGACGTTCAGAAGTGCCTTTTATGTGCCTATTTGAAATAAATGCTTTGACTTTGACTTTGACATCTGCTTAGCATTTTCCCAACTATGCTAGGGTCAGCTTCCAGTCTAACCGGATGCAGCAGCTTGAGTCAATATTATGTGTCTAGGTACTAGATAATGAGCTGTGGCTGAGTTGCTGGATTCGTTTTCTCCTCTGCCGATAGTTATTTCTTCTGACCAAGGTTTATTTTGTTTATATGTATATACATATGTATTACAGTCACTATTTCTAATGAGATGCTGCTGAACAGATTGTGAAATACATTTATTTACTTGTAATAATATGAAACTTGTCGCCCTGAGCTAAAGCTGTATTTTATGTATGTATGCGCTGCGTGTCGCGAGTTCAATTCCCGCACGGAAAAAATATTTGTATGACCTGCAGATAGTTGTTCCGGGTCTGGCTGTTTGTGTATGTGAGTTTAAATGTTTGTAAACGCACCCACGACACATGAGAAATTCCTAGTGTGGGGCAATGTTAAAAAAAAAAAATGTTATTATTTATTCTTGTATTTTACAGGTAGTCATTTCCGAGCTATCTATTCCGTATGTTGCACCTGCCATGTTTTATCTCTGGATCACCCTAAGGTTGACTGGTAGAAAATGCCTCAGGCATTAAGTCCGCCTCTGTACAGTATTTTTTTACTTGTGCATAAAGTTTTAATAAATAATAATATAAGCATAAATTCCTTCTTAGTCCTTGACAGAAATTGTGTACCTGCCTACCTAAAGATTTTAGTAAATTATTCTAAAAATCAAGCTCTTTTAAACATTTTCTAAACGGGTTCTAGCTAGTAACTTACGAACCCGGTTTAGTTCGACTGTCTATTAGTGTCCATCCTGTTTTAGGACACTAATTAATAATACCTATTACTGCCCGAAAGCTACGGAAAAGTTTCTTCTTATACCAAGAAGGAACGAGAATAGAACAGCTGACCAAAGTAAAAATCAATCCATTTTAAAAGGAATTGTTGTGGACGAAAACATTATTTATCTCATAGATCTATTAAGTATAACTTGATCAATAGAAATGATGAGTTACTTTTCAAAGTTCAACTTTCAAATTACTTATTCTACACCCTTTTTTCGTTATTTATTTATTTAACATAAAAAAAAATGTACAGAGGCGGACTTAATGCCTTTGGCATTTTCTACCCGTCAACCTTTAGGTGATGCAGAGACAAACAGTGGTATAGGTGCAATTCATAATGATAATTTAGGATTAAATATTTTAAAATATAAATAAAATGTTAATCGTTAAGTACCTAACTATAGCTGGTAACTATAGAACATATTTTATTAGTAGTTAAACATGAAACAGATCAAGTGTAAGTACCTAATCATAGTCTAATTAACTGTGTAGTGTGTGACCGTGAATATTGCTATTAAACTACTAAAATAAAGTTTCGCATGTCTATTTACGTAGCGTAGAGTTCGAGCTGTCGGCTACAATGTAATTTTACTGCGGTTTATCAATGTCCCGGCTAAAATCATTGATATACCTATAAAAACTCATATATCAATGGCTAAAATATATTCATTCTTGGGGCACGTTTAAACGTTGCCCAACACTAGGAATTTCTCCTGTATTGTGGGTGCGTTTAAAAACATTTAAACTCACATACACAAACAGCCAGACCCGGAACAACTACTTGTAGGTCATAAAAATATTTGTTCTGTTTTCTTTCTTGCTTACCTGCCACAGCCAGCGCCTGGTCCAAATCCGCCGCATATTTTTCCTTATTGTCTACATCCTCAGCAATTGTATTAATTTTATTTTCCATTTTATAAACACATAAAACTTAAACTAAAAATTAATTTAAAAATAACAGTTAACCACCGGTATCAACAAGCATTGTTTTTAGTCGCCACTGCTCGACTGCAGATAAAAATGTATTGATGAACGAAAACACGCGATAGTAATTCCAACTAATTAACTGATTAATTCGGAAACCCGTCCGATTTACTCGAGCGATATGATGCAAAGCCGTAATTAGTGTAAGAGCGCGAATTATAAACTAGTGCGTTTATCAGAAATTTATATAATTATGACACTGTCGCCGCACACGGTCCCAACTCCGTTGCCCTTCCCACACTACACGATATTTTTTACTGTTCCAGTGTTTTATTTCCGTTGATGACATTGAAGCTTTCACTCGGCCAAGGACCGATACGAAAACTTATCCTTTAGTGACTGTGATCCAATGTTATTAACCGCCGCCTATTAATTCGGTCATAAATATTCATAAAAAATTATGACACTTTTATTTTAATTTCTTTTTGTGTTTACAAGACAAACTTGAATGAAAATGTCCGATAGGATGGGGATGAGCGAACCAAAACGGTTGTCAAAGACGGTTTGTTTTATCAATAAATTCCGAAGATGTCTGCCGTGTCTTGTGGAGTAGGTAAGTATTTGACTATGTTCTTGAAAACTACGGTTACATTTATCAATAGAGTGGACAGGGTAGAAAGGTTTTAGAATAGGTAGCCACACTAATAAGATCTAGATTGATGCTACCTACCATAAATAAATAATCTTTGGTTGTAGATACTATCGCATACCTAAATAGTAATTATAGGCTAGATCCTGGTTATTCTTACCTATCATGATATTATTTGTTATTTATTTTATCCGCTAGTTACGGAAGTTGTTTTCCTCAATTATCTTCTTAAATAATGCAGAGACCTATCGCTAGGTAAATAGGATTGTACATAGAGATAACAATCTAGGTACACGATTTCCGTATTTTTTTATCATATCATTATACATGTTTTAAGACATTACACATCATAAACACCTTCTACTGCAGAGCATAGCCAACCCAAGAAATGAATGTTCAACGTTTTATCTAATGACCATCACCAGCTCACCACGAGTTCATCACAATTTCTGAACTCATGAAAATGCTGTCGGTATGGCCAGCTAGGTTAATAACTTCGTAAATACCTATTTATTTTGTCGGTGTAGAAAATATTGTTAGTAGATAAATCGAAGATAGGTCCCACTTCATAGGACATTTTACTTCGAGTCATTCAATTGCCGAGAATTGTTCCTAGCCATTTTAAATTCTAGAGAATCAATCAAGACAATTGATTAAATTCTACGACCCTGAGTATCAATTGTTGTATTGCTACGTTTAATTTCATCTGTAGAGCTCTTATAATCAATTGAAAAGGCATTGGTGCCGATTCCCTTGCTCACAAACTAAACCAAATTTAAGTTCAGTGCATCTTTTTCTTTCTATTTCATTAAGAAAAGGACAGAAGATAAATTTTAGTTTAGTCCTGTCAAATTAATCAGCGCCTGACACTACTCCATACAAGTTTAGACGTGATTAAAAAGTTGACAACTAAAATTACATCAAATTACGTCAGGTGCTGACTAATTTGACAGGACTAAACTAATATTTATCTTCTGTCCTTTTCATAATGAAATAGAAAGAAAAAGATGCACTCAACTTAAATTTAGTTTAGTTTGTGACAAGGGAATCGGCACCATTACTAAATTCACAAGTGGCCGTCAGTAATAGGTATAGGTGTTTAATTTAGTCGTTGTTTGGAGGAGATGGACAGGTTTTGGGATGGATACACAATAGACACCCACACTTGTGGTGCTATTACGTAAAGATCTGCCGGTCGATTCTGTAAAAATCTCACCGTAAAGACTTGCGTGGAGTGAGCTGTCAGTGTCATCCCACTGATGCTAGTGAATGAACAACGTTACATTTACAATCATAATCGAGATTTTACTAATATTTTTTATCCAAATTCTATTGATCATTTTATAATATTTCAAAGCTAATAAATGTATTTTTGTCGCAACCCAGCGCTGGGCACGCCACAATTGCGGCGATAAGTCCCCTCTTTGAGGAGTGGCTAGAGAGGCTCCTCACCTTCCGCCTGACGCAGGTCCTCACCGGACACGGTTGTTTCGGGAGGTTCCTGTTCCGGATAAGGCGGGAGGAAACGCCCGGGTGTCACCATTGTGTGGATCGCCCGGAGGACACGGTGGAGCATACGGTGGAGGTCTGCCCAGCTTGGGCGGAGCACCGCCGTGTCCTCGTGGAGGCGATTGGCGGTGGCGATCTCTCGCGTCCGGCCTTGGTCCAGGCCATGGTACGGAGCGAGAGGGCTTGGGAAGCCGTCACCTCCTTCCGCGAAGCAGTAATGTTCGCGAAGGAGGAGGCGGAACGCGTGAGGGAGAGGCATTTGCGCCCTCACGCCCCTAGCCACCGCAGGAGACGCCCTGGCCGTCGGGAATCGCAGGTCGATTCCCGGCCACCGTAGGCGCGGGCTTGCGAACGGCGAGCAATGGGCAGCTCGCCGTTCGATAAGGACCAGGCCCGGGTCGACGGCGCGTTGTGTTCCACGCGCGCCTCAAAGAGATGTCAGCACCAATGACGGGGTTTGCTAAGACCGATGCCTGCTGCAGCTAGGGTTGCGGAAAAGTCCAAGAGGGTTACCGTGGCCCCTGAACGTGGCCAACTGAAGGAACACGGGTGGGTTTTAGTCAGTAAGAGTCTGACACGCCCTCCTGCTCTGCCCAGAGCGGGAGAAGTTATTTGATGATTAACCACCCACAAAAAAAAAAAAAAAAAAAAAGGTACTTCGAACTATTATGCGCTAGCGTCGGTATGTCGTAAAAATTGGAGAGAAGCCAGAAAGAACAGAGAAGCCATCGAAGCCTATTATTGCTCCTGCATGACGGGTATGAGAACTCTAGGTGCCTGTGCTCACACTGTTAGCATAATACGGTACTTAGGTGTTGGCAGGCACCTAGATCACTTCATAGGTCCGGCAAGTGCCTGGGATGATATAATCATTGAGAGTAACAACACAATTTAAAAATGATGTTTGTGCTGGTCTTGTAATAAAACTGTGCTTTTTAAGATTTATGGTTTTTATTTAATATTTTTTCCATACCAAAAACGAATGGTAGGAAGCTAAGTCGGTCTCTCTTTAGGCAGAAAAAACAACTGGTTAATTATTTGGTCTACAGAACAGAAAAAGGTGCGATTGCTATAACACTTTGCAATTAAAAATGTAATAAAGAAGTTATCATAACTTCGGTCTCCCATTCATTCATTCATTCGTTCATTTATTTTTGAGTTAGTCAATTAAGCCTCTTCTAAATGACACCTAGTCTAAAATGCTACAAAGGTGGGTACGGGTTCCATACAAAATTACCCATTGTTCTTTGTTTATTTACACAATAAAAACCTTTAAAAACTTGAATTGGAATTTACTCCATAAAAATAGTTACATATACAATGTGTCGTTTTGCATCCTTGTCAAATTTCAGGAGGCTGTTATGAAATACACAAATAATTCACTGGAAAACAGCATGTCTGTAGCATGAGATTTTTTACATGAATCTGAATAGTTTTTCCATGCTGATTTCGACAATATATGCCGTTTTTATGTAGCAGCTCTAGTTTTGGAGTTATGAAGTGACAGGGTTTTTCATTGAAAATGCACATAGTTTAAGTTTAAAAAAAATATTAAATATATTTATTCTGAATTAAATTTCCTTTTTATGGATTTTCTAGAGTGAGATGTATTATGTGTACTATTTTGAATGCTCCAACAATAATCAGCCATCATATGTTCATTCCAGTACCCCTGATACCTCTCATCCATAGTGCGAATATCCTGGTGAAAGCGCGCTCCTTGTTCCTCGCTTAGGTCACCGAGATTTTCAGGAAAATAGTCTAGATGGCTGTGAAGGTAGTGAAGCTTAATACTCATGTTGCATCCAAGCCGCTGGAAGTGTATAAACAACTGTTCAACGTGCTGAATGTAGGCGTCAGACTTCCTATTGCCCAAAAAATTCCTCACTACCCAAACAAACTCTTTCCATGCACATTTCTCAACAGCTGTCATATGGTTGATGAAATTTTTATCATTTATCAACTTCCTGATTTGTGGGCCATCGAAAATACCACCTTTGATTTTCTCACTACTCAATTTTAATTGTCGCTACCACTGTCGTCGTTTTTGTTTGTCCGCTGCACTGGTCTAATTTTCCGAAGATGTACATGGCTGCTGTGGTGTTTATGTGTCACTAATACTCAAGACTGGTCTTAGGGCAGATTTTAAGTTTGGATATATCCACTTAGAGCATTTTTTATGGTTTATTCCTATGATTACACATGTAACACATGCCATGTTGATTTTCGTTACACAGAAATAACAGCCGTCATGATGGTTGGAGGGTTCACGCCAAATCATAGGAGCTTTGTACTTAAAAGTCGGTCTTTTTTTGTTTGCCCACAGTCGCAAAGATTCAACACAACTTTTACATACCAAACTTGGTGTCCAAGGTTTAGCGTTTGACGGCAACGGAAACCCAAAGTAGTCGAAGTATGCCTTTTTCACAAAGTCCGACACATTTAAACGATTATTACGAAATTTATTTTTGGAACATATATTCTCCACAAATAACACAAAAACAATCAGGATTATTTAAACATGTCCTTCTTGAGGGAGACATAATGAAATTTGTAAAGGAACTAGTTAAGTTACACCGCTATTGATAGAAACTATCGACTACTTATGTAAATTCAAGACAGGACCTGTATCTCACTAACTAGAGCTGCTACAAAAAATCTGAGGGTAGATTTGAAATCAGCGCACCCAAATTAGTAAACAACAGTAGAAAAACTTCATGCAACAAAAAAAAAAGTTTTGTTTTTCTGTAATATAATCAAATAAAATTACGAAACTTGCTCAATAATTAACATATAGGTACTTGTTTTTTTAGTTATTTAAGTTTGACAGTAATTCAGAATACACCGCTTTCAAAGAACAGGATCCGCCCGTTGCGTATGCGGTACACAGTGTCGCACGACTATGTCACACCTACCGACACGGCATAAACTCTTAATAATTAGGTACCTAGATAATTTTAAAGCTTAATCTAGAATGCGGGAATACTAGTAGAAATTACTCAACTTAATCTCTAAATATAATCTAATCTAAATATATATCACTCTCTAAATATTAGTCAACGCAATCATGAACTTGCGTGCGATAACTACCCACGAAACGATAATAACTCTATGGTCGAGCGCATGCCCTGGTAACTTAGAACATTTTTTTTTATTGTGAAAAGTGCCATCTATCTGCTACACTTAGAACTTTTTATTACAGTGTTACCACTTTTTTTTGCTTGAAATATTTGGTACTTTACAGTAATTGTGGATTTTGCTATTTTTCTTTAATTAGTCTAGTTGCACCTAATATTATATGATTTAGCAACCTAGTGGAATTTATTCATAAAATAAATAACTATAATTTTGTATTTTATATGATATTTTTACGATTATAGAATCATAAGAGTAGTTTTCTGATCCTAAACGTTAGCAACACTAAGTATTTACGTCACAAGAATTTTCTCACTGGTGTGTTTACATGCCCGTGCGCATTTTTCTTGTAATTTTTGGTGTTTTTGTGCTATAACGTTGAGTTGTAGACTAATATATATTTGAGTTGAGCTTTAGTTCCTCCATATATTCCAGAAATACCGAAATTTCAGCATAAACTGTACTTTGTGAAAGTGTTTGTGATCTATAGTAGATAGGCCCTCCTTACGGACCATATATCTCAGTATAGTGTTATTTTACATTTTTCACAATGCCTCAAAACGTCTGCTGTGTTCCTGGGTGCCCAGTCGTAGCAAAAGATGGTAAGCGAAACTACATATAATTATGTTATAATAATTTCAACCTCAATCATGTCTCTCACTATAACATTGAATCGATTTGGATGGAATTTTATCCATCAACATAAAATTTGGCAAGAAGTAGGAACTAACAGTACAAATTACGGCAAAAGTCCGAAAATTGGTAATCTATAGTTATATCACAGAATAAACCGATACATGCTTATATTTGTAGTTAATTTCATACAAAGTAAGTGCTTAAGCACGCAAATTTAAGTTTTCCAACTTTTATAAGTTGTTATGCTCGAGTTGCACTTGACCGGTTCCTTTTACCATGACATGCTTTTTTCATGTAGTTCATACCAACACCATACCAGAAAATAGTAGCAGACTATAAATCACATATCAGTCAGTCCAAGTAAAGTCATTTTACTTTATTTTCAGGCATACCTCTACATTACTTTCCAAATCCTGAGAACGAGGCAGTAAAGTTTCAGAATTGGATCAAGAGTATTGGAGGTAGTATTGCGAGTCTGGATAGCAACCTTGTCTACAGAACTCAAAGAATCTGTGGTCGACACTTTCAAGATGTGTTTCTGTACCCAAAAAACAGACTTTGTAAATTGGCCGTTCCATCTCTTCATTTGAAATGGTTGTGCTATCCTTCTCGATCATTGTTTGACTACTTTGCCCAAGTGAAACACATCACTTTAGAGGTGTTAAAAACTGATGCACATTTAAAGCAAATTGTACAATATGTAAATTTAATAGTAACTCTACATATTGACTTTAATTTTCTTACATGGAAAGAACATAAAAATACATTAAATAAGTATTTATTGAATAAAAGTGTCGCATTCTTCATTATGAATTGGTGCAGTGAAGTCAGCAATGGTCTCACTGGCAAGAGCTTTTATAATTTTACTGAAGCGGATTGTAATGAGATGGACTGCATTATTCTACAGGCTCGAGAGCATTTTAATAAAAGAAAGGGAAGGAAACGAGAAAGGTAAACTGGAGTAGTACTAAATGTTTAGGAAAATAAATACATTTTTAACATAATTTTGTATTATTTCCTGACTGTTCATCTCAGCCTATTCCTAACTAAATATTATTTTGATGAACAGTTCTAGAGATATTAAATGTACTGATTGTAGTGATTTGTATGAGGAATTATCTGCTTTATTTTTTGTGATAAATTATTTAATTTTTTATTGCAAATTGGTCGATTCATTACATTTGATATTTTGTGAACTATCTATGAACCTATCTATACGTAGCTATTGATATATTTCGTTTAGTTCTCTGTGTAGCGTACAGATGTCGCTCAACGCTAAGAAATAATCAAACTGACAGTTGCCAGTCTATCTCAGTTTATATATATTAGTCTATGGTCGAGCGTTTTAGGCATAGTTTAGCACGCAGCGGTCGCCGACGGTGGCATCGTGGAGAATGCTATTATCGCGGTAGGTACTGAAGATTTTGTAGGGAATGATGTATCTGTTACAACTTAAATAATCTGTGACGTAGCTATCAGTTGATTAAGAAAATGTTAGTTTTTGCTTATAACATTTCTTTCATTACTTCTAATCGGACAGTAAATAATCCTAAAATTGAAAATGTATCTTGGTAATAAACACGTGTAGGCATGAAATACAAATGTAAAACGCGCGCGACGCGCATTATTTAGATAGGTAGGTAATAATAAAAACCTGTATGCCGTAGGTATGTAGTTATCGGGCGCCCTCGGCGTGTGGCGTTTAGATACATAATAAAAGTAAGTAATAAAAACCAGAGGCGGGCGGCACGCAGTTAGTCAATTGAAAGTCATTGTTTTTCGAAATGTATTGTTTATTTATTTGTGGATGAAATTGGTTGATTTGAAATATTCCTTCCTACTAACGGGCTTAGGACCTTAAAAAATACCTCAGTTGTTGTACCTATCTAGGTACTAAATTTAAAATGGTTTTTACTTTGTCATAAAAAATGGAAAGCTTCGCTAGTTAAGTACGGGTCAATGTTTTTAAGTGATAATTTTGTTTTGGGAGCACCGGTTATCAGGTATTAGAATACCTGATAACGGTGCTCCCAAAACAAAATAATACCTAGAGGTGTTTATGGAGTACCTAGGTAGTAAAAGATTTGAAATTAACTTATTTACACCAATTAATTTAACTAACTACGTATTTACAAATTGTTTATGTACAAATAAATAAATTACCTAAGCTAGCCGGAGGTATTAGGTATTCGAAGTGTCCACCTTCACGTTCTAGACACAGTCTAGCACAATGGCAACGTCGCGGCGTCGCCGCGTCGCTGGTTTTTAAACACATTCGTTTTAAATTTCAAATTCAAATTCTTTATTGCGAACAAGTGTACAGAAATTGTGAAGATGTTAGCAATCGGTAGGTTCTTACTTAGTTTAGCGATTGTCGCAAACCAGCGCTGGGCACGCCACAATTGCGGCGATAAGTCCCCTCTTTAAGGAGTGGCTAGAGAGGCACCACGGCGTCCTATCTTCCGCCTGACGCAGGTTCTCACCGGACACGGTTGTTTCGGGAGGTTCCTGTTCCGGATAAGGCGGGAGGAAACGCCCGGGTGTCACCTTTGTGTGGATCGCCCGGAGGACACGGTGGAGCATACGGTGGAGGTCTGCCCGGCTTGGGCGGAGCACCGCCGTGTCCTCGTGGAGGCGTTTGGCGGTGGCGATCTCTTGCGTCCGGCCCTGGTCCAGGCCATGGTATGGAGCGAGAGGGCTTGGGAAGCCGTGACCTCCTTCTGCGAAGCAGTAATGTTCGCGAAGGAGGAGGCGGAACGCGTGAGGGAGAGGCGCCCTCACGCCCCTAGCCGCCGCAGGAGACGCCCTGGGAGTCGGGAATCGCAGGCCGATTCCCTGCCACCGCAGGCGTAGGCGTGGGCTTGCGAACGGCGAGCATTGGGCAGCTCGTCGTTCGATAAGGACCAGCCGGTCGATTCTGTAACAACCTCACCGTGATAATTTAGGTGAAGTGAGCTATCATTCCACCAGCAGTGCTATTCTGTAACCATCTCACCGTGAAAGCGTAGGTGAAGTGAGCGTGGAGTGAGCTGTCAACAGCACAAATCCCTAGTATCAAGTGGAATGAAAGCTCACTTCACCTAAGTTTTCACGGTGACATTTTTACAGAATAGCATTGCTGGCCCGGGTCGACGGCGCGTTGTGTTCCACGCGCGCGCGCGCGCGTCCGCTAGGGCGGATGCCTGCTAGGGTTGCGGGAAAGTCCGAAAGGGATACCGTGGCCCCTGGCACAGGCAACTGAAGGAACACGGGTGGGTTTTAGTCAGTAAGAGTCTGACACGCCCTCTTGCTCTGCCCAGAGCGGGAGAAGATATTTGATGATTGCCCACCCTCAAAAAAAAATAATGTTCTTACTTAGTTTAACTTAGTAGTCTTTTAAGGCATTACAATTTAAATGTCTTTATGTATAAGAAAAGGAAAAAATATTCAATATTACTTACAGTAAGCAGTTTACATTATATTATATTAATTATCATTATTCATACAGTTTATATTATCTCATACTATTCTTATAAATTATATCACAATAATTTTAATATAATAATAATTATTTATTTTTAAGGAATTCTTTTACAGAGTAATATGCCTTTTTAATCAGGAAGTCTTTTAGCTTCCTTTCAAAAATACCAATTGAATGTAAGTAGGTTCTTAATGTCTATGGGTGACTTATTATATATTTTTATGCCCATACCAAAAATACTATTGCTATATACTGCAGTGTGGGATGTTTTATTGCGTAATGTATTTTTAAGTCTACTGCTTCTTAATGTGTTATAGCTACTGATGTTTGATTTAACTAAAATTGAGGCCGCGTAGATATACATATAGGGCAGGGAGGGGTAATATCTTGAGGTTTATGAAATGAGCTTTACATGAATCTGTTTGGTGTATCCCAAATATTGATCTTTTTTTTTTAATTTTGTGCTTTGAACGCAATTTCTTTATAAGTTGAGTACCCCCAATATAATTTTGTAGTATCCCATATGATACAGTGGATCCCTCATAGGCATGATAAGCACTCAGTAGTGTGGTTTGGTTAGATACTTTTTTAAGCATGTATAGGACATAAGAGAATTGATTTAATTTGCTACATACCTACACTATTTACGTGTGTTCAATGACATATTAGAATCTTTAAAGATACCTAGAAATTTTGTACTTGTAACTGTGCCGGACGGGCGTGATCGCTGGGCTCCAGGGTGAGGGAGGTTGTATACCCAACCAGAGCTATCCCAGTCTCATACTGGTCGGGCGTCTCCCAATCCACAGCGGCGCTGACGTCCTACACCTATAAGTTCCAGGTGTCTTCAAGATTCCGACCGTGGCTTCGTACTGATGTGTTCAGCTGGGTATCCATTCGAGGCAGCCTCGGGCCAAGCGGCTGCCTCGACCCGATGCAGATCTAGTGGAGACCGTGCCGCGAGTCGAGGCTTGCCGCGACTTGAACCAAACGAGGCGGCCGCGCAGCGAGCCAAAATATGTCGGTAAATGGCCATGCTCAAAGACGCCTCAGCGTGCTGCGTGAGCCGTGCGTTGAGTGGAGACGTTTCTGTGTGCTCGGTACGCGGCAAAATGGACAAAGATAAACGTATTGACTTAATTAAGTTATATGAAAACCACAGACATTTGTGGGATCCAACTTCACCGCATCATTATAATAAACAATTTAAAGAAGATTCTTGGAAAATAATAAGCAACGAAATGAAACTACCCGTTTCCGAAGTAAAAACTAATGCTGCAGCGAGTTTACGTGTATCAACCATTGTGGTTAATGAGAAATTGGAAAAATCGTGGCTCGGGTTGAGGCTTGCCGCTCGATAATATATTATGTGGGCTCAAGTGGAGATGCATGAACTTTCCATAGCCCGCGGCACGCTCAGGATGAGGCAGCTCGTCACGAGGCTGCGCAAGTGGATACCCAGCTTTCGTGTTCCGGGGTACTTACTTATATGAAAGGGGTTGGAAAATAATAACACCAAGTTCACAGTTCTTTAAGTGTTCAGGGAGCGATTCGGGTCCTTTTGAGAGGGGTTCACTTGATGACGTATTTTGAGCCGTAAAGTTCCTTGCTGATGACTACGAAATTAGCGGTCGTGACGCGCCCACTTAGGTGGCTCGAAACTTTACCGTAAGGAGGACCGTGAATTTCTCCCTGATTTTATCTTTATTTTTACTATATTTACAAGCTTTCTTACAGCTAAACCTCCCTAGTTAGGCACCCTATCCAGACATGTTATACATAATCGGATTTCGTGCGTAATCTCCTATCTATTGACACTACAGGAGCGACTGTGTGTCTTTCAGCTGAAAAGTTATTTCGGATTCCTCTGTCGCTGACGTCGGTCGCGTACCGTCAGTCGCGTAGCGCGCTGACCATCAGCGCCAATGAAAACATCCGTAGTGCGATACTGACCGCTCCAGGGTACAGGCGTCTCCAAGTGGATTTGTTGTGGATTTGTGAAGCGGAGTTTGAATTTGGGATATTAATATGAACCCGTTTATAAATTGTTTAGTTGCTGCAGCATACTTACGCAAGCGGAGACGGCGTCAATATAGAAAAAAAAGATATCACATTCACCCAATAGTTGCTGATAGGGTGACGAATGGTGAATTTTCTACTTTATTTGAAAAGCTACGTCAGGACGAGGAAAAGTTTTTTAATTATTTTAGAATGAAAGTAAAAACGTTCGGTATCAATGTTCATGGTGGCGGGCGACTGTACGCGCGCGTGCCGACGGTCGGGAACAGAGTGAGGACGCTCATAGCGTTCTATAGCGCGTCAGTCGACCGACGAACGCGGCGCTGACGAGCGAGACCGACGCGCGCCATCAGCGGCGCGTAGCAACTCGCGCGCCGCTGATGTCAGCGTCACAGTGTGGTGCTTCATAGAACACAACGTATATTCGTACGCGCGACCGACATCAGCGACAGAGGAATTCGGGCCTAAAGGATGAATTCATAGCTTGGCGCCGAGGGCACGATTTTTCTTTTTTGACGTGGCGGTCAAAAGGTTAAAGGATGAATTCATAGCTTGGCGCCGAGGGCACGATTTTACTTTTTTGACGTGGCGGTCAAAGGGTTAATTACAAAGGGGAAAACGGGTGAAAAATTACTATAACCCAGTTTGTCAGGTGGATTTCCTGTGAAACCCCTGAACCGATATTAAACTTCTAAACGGGTACCTAAAGTAGGTCTATCGAACTAAAGAAATCTAGTATTTTCATAGTTACATCTAGATTTTTCAGGGCGTGAAGCGCCTCTGAAGACTAAGAAAAAACGTACTATTTTGCCCCTGCTCGCAACCTGTGTTCATCAAAAAGGTGGACTTCCCATTTGACCACAGGTCCAAAAATTACGTCCAGGGCTAGGTCTCGGTCCAGGCTACTTGGACGTACCAAAATACTATAGGGAAACTATATACGTCCCACCCTTTTGATGCTCACAAGGTTGCGACCATTGGGTTAAATGAAAAACGACTCAATATCATCTTTATTAGCTTTCTAGTACATACAATATGATGTCTAGGCTAGAACTATACCTATTCTATCTTATTATGCTATAAAACACAACGTTTAAAAGGTTTTACTACCAATTATTCACCAAGAAAGTTTTAGAACTTAAGACCCTATCTGGGTACATGGGCGCAAGTAGTGGTACGTCCGCTGCCCATTAAGTTTTTAAACATTCTTACTAGTGAATTACT
This sequence comes from Brachylomia viminalis, assembly GCA_937001585.2. Taxonomy (NCBI): domain Eukaryota; kingdom Metazoa; phylum Arthropoda; class Insecta; order Lepidoptera; family Noctuidae; genus Brachylomia; species Brachylomia viminalis. The sequence continues at coordinate 19,556,367 of OW443302.2, read as the reverse complement.
GTTACATGAACAAAATTAAGTATGGCGATGTTCCGACACGTACATACATTCTATTCAAGAAATTAGGAAATAAATAAATTAAGAAATTACTATTTACATTATCAAATCTAAGTATGGTGACGCTCCGTCGCGAACAGTAACCTCAGATACTGTTGCATTATTGTACTCGATAAATAATGGAATTAATTTTGCGTTTTTGTTCTTGAAATTCATATATTGGGTTTTTCGTAAGATTTATCTTTAGATTATATAAAGTATGCCAATTTATTAATTTAGATAGGGAATCATTTATTTCTAGTTCATGATTTTTATTTTTGTTATTTGTGAAAAGAGCCGTACTGTCATCTGCAAATAAAACCATAGGGTGTCGAAAGCGCGGCCAGCGGCCCGGCCGCGGACGTTCTGGCCGAAAGGCTTAGGGAGTCCTTAAATGTCGACGGGGCCCGAGTGTCCAGGCCCACCAAGTGCGCTGACATGCACATCCTGGGCCTGGACGACTCTGTGACGGAGCGAGAGGTGGTGGCCGCCGTCGTTAGGACTGGGCGGTGCTCTGCCGAGCAGGTGAGGGCAGGCACCATCCGTCCTGACTTCAAGGGGATGCAAGCCGTTACGGTGAGCTGCCCCGTGTCGGTGGCCAAAAAATTTGCCGAGAGCCGAAGGCTACTGGTGGGCTGGGTTTCGGCGCAGGTGAAACTGCTGGAATCCAGACTTCTGAGGGGCTTCCGCTGCCAGGTGGGCAACCACGTGGGAGCTAAATGCACCTCGGAATTCTTGTAAAAGAAATTAAAGAGTGTATATAGCTCTTACTTACCTGCCACAGCCAGGGTCTAGTCCAGATCTGTCGTATACTTCTTCTTACTATACTTGTCCATACCCTCAGATATTGTATTTATTTTATTTTCCATTTTATTAACACATAAAACTTAAAAGTTAATTTAAAAACGAAGAGTTCAAAACTTATCGGTATCAACCGGTGTCAACAAGCATTATTTTGGTCGCCATACCGCGATTGCAGATAAACAATTATTAGGAACATTAGACAAGCGATGACTATTCCAAAACAATAACTGATTAGTCAGTGCTGAAACCCGTCCTATTTACACGAGTAATAATATGATATAAAGCGATATTTAGCGTAGAAGCGTGAAAAATAGTAGTGTGTTTATCTTGAATCAATTTGTGATACTCTTAGGCACGCGCTCCCATTTCGATGCTCCGTAACGTTGACTTGCACTGCAGAAAATACCTACCTTCCAATGGTCAAAGGTAAAATGGCTATCGACACGGATTTCTGATAGCACTGCAAGTATAGTGTAAGACAGCTGGAAGACCAACTAAGAAGTAGGCAGCACTAAGCAGTTCATTCTTTTGTTATGGAGGTTGATATACGAGTATATTCGTAGGAATAATATAGAATATTGATAATACGAGTATCAACCAATGTGAAGTTTTTTAAGACACTTTAAATTCGAGTGACTATCTGTGGAGGAGAATTTTAATAATCTTAAAATATTTTCTAGATATTTTTTATTGGAGAGAATCAATCGAGGTAATTTACATTTTTACGTCGTTTGTACTGATATGTGTATTACATTTGTAGAACTCTTTCATAAATGCTCTATGGTAATCTCATTGAGCGCGTGCGTAGAGCCGAAGGTTTTGGCATGAAAAGAAAAACAGCTTATCTCGTAACTAAAACGTTGCAGTCTGTTGATAAATGATTAAAATACCTTTTTAGTTTACCATTATATAAAAACCTGATGTCAGTATATAAAGGGTTTATTTCTTCTTATAGTTTAGTTTTCTATTTCCTTACACATCCAAAACATCTTTTATTCGAGTGAACCATTCGCGGCGTCTTTGATTTATTTGCACAAGATAATTTATCTTTGAATATTAATTGTTGTGCTGCCAGAACGTCAATCTCATCTCTTAGGTTCTTTATGATTAAATGCAATGGAACTAATTCTTGTACATAATAATCTATAAAGTGGTCAGCCGTTGCTTCACTCTCGAGTATATTATCCTTACTTATTTCCGCTGTCGCTTTTGAGCGTCTCATTTCGGCATCTGGTGAAAAGTTAATACCTTAGCGCTGTTTTTTTATATTAATTGCTTATTATATGATTTTCCACTGCTAGTTACGGTCGGAACGATACAAAGTTTTGAAAGTCGTCTCTAAATGACCATAATCAATGTGGTTGAGAAATCTTTATACGCTTTTTGGTTTCCAGGAAATTTAACAATGCCATTGCCCACCAGGACCATGGGGAATATGATAGTACTTTTGGATTTTAACTATTTGTACTTACCACTACATTGTACAGGAGATATTTGTTTTTTTACTCCACCGTTGTCAATAACATTAACAAATCCAGACTCGCTTATAGAAATACGTTGAATTGCATTTGATTTCTTGATTTGTATGCACATATCATGCTCCAAATCTATGGGAATACTTATTTCATTTGAAGAAATTCTAATTTGAGATTTTAGTACTGTAACCGAATCATTCGACACTCGTTTTGGTGCATTTTCTGTGTTGAAAGTTCGAAGCATTCTTTCGTTTTTATCATTAAGGTAACTGTGGAATCCCAATTCTACAGACATTGTATCTTTTTTCATAGCACTTTTTAAAGTGCTCGTAGATTGAATAGATGGTATTATCGTATTTACAGGTAGAATAATACGTTTATCAGATGAAGGAATTCTTTCAGATTTTTTTTTTGCAGGTGTGGTACTAATGTGTTCGTCCGTATCATAAATAACGGATTTAGTTCCGATTAACTCACGACTTACTGTTGAATTTGTCCCGTTATCTTCACCAAACTTCCCAAATCTTGAAGCTGTTTGTGTTGTGAATGGAACACCACTGGGGTCAAATTCATGGTCTGTTTTAATTGGTTCACCAAAGTAATTTGTTTCACTATAAACTGGTTTAAGTGGATCAAAATTTGGAGTCGATTCGGCATTATCAATAATTACCGGAGCAGTTTTAAAATTCATACTTCCTTCGTCTGTAAATCTTGCTTGACTTTCAGTATAAGAATCAATTTTATCGTCATTATTTGGCTTCTCAGTTTCACTGACATATTTTTTGTCTCTAGGTGGGTCTGATATTTTAGCATTCCGGTTATCTGTTTCGTACTTTGGCCCACTGGATAAGGATGTTCGTTTTTCGTCTTTATGGATACCTAAGTCAGTGTCTCTGTGTCCAACATAATCCAAATGGTTGTCTGGACTATCACTCCTCTTTGTTTTATCTTTAACTGATGCTGCTGATGTTGGCCCACTGTATAAAGATTTTCGTTTTTCGTCTTTAAGAACACTTAAGTCAGTGTCTTTCCGTCCGAAATTATCTAAATGTTTGTCAGGACTATCACTCCTCTTTGTTTTCTTGTTAACTGATGCTGCTGATGTGTTGCTTCCACGTAGTATGGGTAAACTTTTGTCAGTGTATCTGTGTCCGACATTATCCAAATGATTGTCTGAACTATCAGTCCTCTTTGTTTTATCTTCAATTGATGCTGCTGATGTCTTGCGTCGACTTAGTATAGATAAACTTTTGTCAGTGTCTCTGTGTCCAACATTATCCAAATGATTGTCTGGACGATCACTCCTCTTTGTTTTATCATTTACGGATGCTGCTGATGTCGTACTTCCACTTAGTATAGATGTACTTATTTTTAAAACAGGAAGACGTATAGATACCGATATTTGTTGAGAACCTTTGATTTGTTGCATATCCGTATCTGGCATTTCATATATCTCTGAACTCTCTTGTATTGCAGCAGCAGCTGCAACAGCAGTAGCAGTAGCGGTAGTAGCAGCAGCGACAGCAGCAGCAGCAGTGGTAGCGGCGATGGCGATGACTGAGGTAGCAGTGGAATCCTTATCTTTAATATCATTTTGTTTTGCAGGTTTCTCGATTCCTATTGAGATCTCTTTTCCCTCAGAATCTCGTTTTGTATCCTTTTCCATTGTTGGTGCTATGGTTTCAAAATTTTCAGTGTCACTTTCATGATCTGAAAAACTACCTCTAGTACGAAGATAGTTCTCTGGAATTGCATCTGCTTCTATATCACTATATTGCGATTTAGGGGTTGCAGTTAATGCACTTTTTCCTGATCTATTTCCAGTATTTATGTTTTTCTGCATATCTTTAGAGTCTTCAAAAGGTGTATCTTTGATTGTTGGTGGTGTTGTTTTTGTATCAAATGATTGCTTTGATTGAATTACCTTCATTTCGCTTCTTTGTAAATTATCATTTATCATTTTTGGGTCCAGAGCCGCAGTGCGATTGTCCTCATTAAAAATAAATGGGACTGCAACTGGTACTGGCATTTTTAAAGGCTCTGTTTTCGTCGTTTTGCTCGATTGTGCAGTGTCTTCCATATTGTTTTCCTTGTCTATTTCTTTTAGTGGTTGTAATTTTATGTCATGCAAGTTTTGGTCATCTATTGTATTTGGTCTGCTGGTTTGTTCAATATAAGAAGGGATTAAAGTTGTTATTTTTGAAGAATCCACGAGTTTGCCATCAGTATCTCCAGTAGCCGATGTGTCACGTAAAAGTCGCGGGGTATCAGTGTCTTTTAAGTTTATTGCATCCTGTGACTCCTGGTTCTGTGGCTTTTGTTCTGGTATTGAATCTGATTCAGTTATATTAGCACTATCACTTAGATTTTTCAATATATCATCATTTGTAGCAATAACTTCGCATTTTCGCTTATTGGACATTTTGGGAATAGGCACGGAAATGGGAATAGGTAGGGGAACAGGCATTTCGAAAGATTCCTTAAGTGAGTTTCTTAATTCCGTAGCATCAGATGCTCGGTGTTTTGGATAATCACTTGGATCCAATGTTTCTTTCTCCTTTGTACGATTCGCTCCTTTTGGACGCATATAGTAGGGCTTTGAATGGTCGTTGAATGACCTTCTCGATTTGTCTTCACTAGGTCCTCTACTCCTAGCCGTTTTATCATCATTGATTCTTGGATCACTTCTTACTTTAGGAGGATAAGTTATAATCGAATTGGAACGTGTGCTCACAGAATTTGTCGCCGACTCCCCTTGATAAATATCTACAATAGAATCAGTTTTATCTAGTAACTTTGTGTTGGTTGATTTGTCACTAGATTTTCGTTTCTTTTTGAATAACCCAGTATCGAAAATTGAACTATGTCTTCCATTACTTTGTTCCTCATCATGTAGCGTGATAGGTATTTTTTTACTATAAATGTCTGATCCTACATCTTCTTCCTCAAGAGGTTCTTCTCCCTCTCGTTCAGGTTCTGATCTTGTACTGGGCTTGTAAGGATATTTGTCTTCACTAAAAGGTGGATCCAAACATCCCCCTGCAATCGCAAATTAAATTTCAGTTAAATGTTGAGTGTAAGAAGAATATTTGGGTATGGTATGATGTTAGGAGCATTATGTTACTTTATCATGACAGAGAAAACCACATAATTCCGAAAATAAAACAATAAGATATTCATTTAAAATCAAAATTAATATACAATTTTAACTAACCTGGTTTACACTTTCCAAACAACCACTTTTGCCCTCCCGGTTGAGTTGACACAGTGTAAGCTTGATAAACATTTTTGGAAAGTGTAAATGTTTGTTTTAATGTACCATCTGATTTATTTGCCAGGCTAGGTTCAATTATATTAGCGCTGTAGGACGAACTAGGCATGTAAGGGTACTCGTCATCATCCACAGCTCCTAAACATATCCCTATAATAAAATAATATTGAAAATCTTTGGCAATCGTGACTTGTGTGGGTGTGTTTATTATAAATAAATAACACTAATAAGTGCAGAACTATGACAGTTGGGAAAAGCTTTTAAGACAGTTCCATAATTTAAGACTTTTCTGGCACTCGAACACGGTATTATTCTTGTGGGTAAATATACCTACTAATAGATGGTATATTCATTTGACGTAATTACCTGGTCTTAGCATATGAAAAATATGTTTGCGATGTTTCTTCGATGGTTTCTTTTCAAATTCTGCTTCCATGATCACGTCGAAAGTCATGATAGTTTGATCACTATTCACTAGTCGAATCTTCTGTGCAGCTCTTGGACTATCATCAGCGGTCGATGAGACATCATGTTGCTTATGTGTTTCATCTTTTTTCCTAACTATGATTTTCACATTCAGTGGTGTACTTTGTGAAATACCAGTGGCTTGGATTGGTTTGATTATGGGGACAGCTTCTACCTCAAATGCTAAATTTTGTACTATTTGATCCACTACTGCTTGCTGGTTATTCATATTGACGAAAACTAGAAAAAGGCCAATTAACTCTAGAAATGTAGATCCGAGTGCTTCTTCATTGTAGTCTTTGCAACAGCGACTGAGGCGCATGGGGTTGGGTTCATGTTGCAACCCTCAGATCTCAAAATTGTTTTTAGTTTTTCATTAGGAACTAGTAATAGCCCCAAGTAAGGATTTGTGCCCGGTTCATGGCAATAGGCTCATCTATAACAAGGGACTTACAACAGTGCACTTTACACCTCTTACTACTCCTTCGGCGTCACGTTATGCAGTTCCTTTACATAAACTGAATAATGAACCTGGAGTAAAAGGATACACAACGTGCAGTATAAATAACATTTAATAAATTCTCCATTTACCCATCAAACACAATCTTATAAACTGCACGATTTGATTTTGTATTTTCTGCGGAAATCGACGTTTCTGAACCATTGCTGGTGGACCCAGTATCATTCGTCATGCTTTGTTTTGAAGGTTGTTTGCTAAATTCTATACCGAGCGCAGTGCATTTACGTTTTATATGATTAAACCATATTTTCAGCGGTAAAATTTCGTTCTCAATAAATCGCACATATTCTACAACTCTCATTTCCGGTGAAGTTCTACACAGTACCCTTAATTTTTTTGGTGATTTTTGTCTGGTTACGTCATTAATTGTAGAAAGTGCTTGACTATCGTGGGACAAATCACTCGGTGAGCTAATACTCCCCAGCAGTACTAAATCTCTTTGAGGTTCATGTATTTTACAGGTCACATATTTGGAAGACACAATTTTACTAATGAGCGGAGTTTCACAAGTATCAACTGAACATATCGGAGATAAACTTAGCCATCGTGTGGATTCATGCTTTACGAAACTCTTTGCTGTTACAGTTTTCATTACAATATTTCTATTTTGTACGGTATCGTCAAATATGGGATACACATTTTCTGTATTTGTTATTTTGTCTAACGATTGGTCATATAGATCTACGTTTAGAAATTCCTTTCGTTTCGTTCCTGTATTAGCTTGTACTGAAAAAAAAATGAGTAAACATAAAAAAAAAATATCTCAAGTGATCACAATGTACCGTAGCCAGTAACTAAGATTGTTTAATTCTTGTCAATTTATCAACAATAGTGGTATAATAATTGTTTATCGTAACCGAAACGTCACGCGTGAACCACAAGTGACCACAGTGAACCACAGTGAACCACAATCGCCGAGCATTGCGCAGTTTATAAGTGCCCGTATAAGCGGGTCTTATTACCTTTGTCTTCCGTAATAATTGTTTTGGTCTGTTTACTTTCTAAATCTTCTAGCTGCAACAAAGTGTTTTTCTTGTCGTGGAAAATAGGTAGGATCAAATCCTTATCAGAATTCTTGCATTCATCCGGTAAACCATGAATATAATTTTCCTTGCTCGTACAGTTGTCCAGACATTTTTTAAGTATTAATGTATCGCTTATTATTTTTGTGACGTCGCCGGAACCAAGACAACCATGCATTGAATTTGAAGATGTTAGTAATAAATCGACGCAGGAGTGGTATGTTTTGACGGTGGTATTACTACCATCTCGTATAGCTTCCCGTTTCTGCAGGACGACTTTGTACGTCATGGGTATTGTATATTCTATTAAATTATTTTTTTGTCTTCGAATAAATTTGTCTAGATTTTGTATACATGTTACTTCAGGCACAATTTCCAAGCAACACTTAGAATTATTTATAGTTTTTTTATGGACGAGAGGTTGAAATTTAATTTTCAGACATGCAGTTTCCATTTTCAACTAAAAAAAAAACAAAAATCTGAAAAATAAAAGAAAAACATAATATTCGACTTAGCTATGTATATGTATTGATTTGTGTTTAGAGTTGAATACTGTTACTGAGTTGTCTTTCTTTGGGCCTGTCTATTACAACATAAAGGGTGAATTTTTGGAACTTTGGTTTCCTCAATGATAACTATGAACTTTTGGAAATTACTTTAATTTAGTTAGTTTACAGGACAGAAAAATATTTCGACCGCTCCTGCGGTTGGCAAGCTACGAAGTGTCACTTTTTGTCATTTACCCACACCATTTAAAAACTGTAGGCAATGTATTTACGCATCACACGCTGCTAATACACGGTAATCAGGTGGGCCTAAACATCCTCCCACCCGTTGAAAGGCTTGTCTTTCAACCGTAAATCTTCAGCAGTGGGTAGCGGACACAGTTTGATAATAGGCCGACGTAGAACACCTCTAGTGGTTTTCAAATCAGCTACTCTTGAAATTCCATCCGGGCCAGGGAATAATTTAGTAACCCGTCCAAGGCGCCAACACAACGGAGGTACATGTTCTTCATGGATAAGCACGAGGTCTCCAATATTTAGGGATCTTGCATTCGTCTTCCACTTCAGTCGTTGTTGTAACTCATGTATATATTCACGCTGCCAGCGAGACCAGAAATGCTGTTGAATTTGTTGTAGTCGAGCGTATCATTGCAGGTGACTTTCTTTTAATTTTTCCAAATTTGGTTCAGGCAATGCCATCAGCGGTCTTCCAATGAGGAAGTGCCCTGGGGACAAAGGGAGGTAGTCATCAGGAGATGAGGACAAAGGACACAAGGGGCGACTGTTCAAAACGGCCTCCACTTGTGCGAAAAGTGTAGATATTTCTTCAAAGGTAAGATGGGTATTTCCCATAACTCTTTTTATGTGGAATTTTGCAGATTTGACTCCGGCTTCCCAGATACCGCCAAAGTGAGGAGCGTGAGCAGGTGAGAATACAAATTTTATATTTTCATGAGTTGCAAATTCAGCTAAGTCCCTATTGTGTAATTTAAGAAAAGCTCCTATATCTTTGGCAGCAGCCACAAAGTTTCCTCCGTTATCACAAAATATTTCATTGGGTTTGCCACGACGGGCAATAAATCTGCGTAATGTCATCATAAATGCGTCCTTAGTAAGGTCACAGACCGCCTCCAAATGAACGCACTTATATCGCAAGCATACAAATATGCAAAGGTAACATTTGTTCACCCTTGCACCTTTACCTTTACGATTCTTTATGTAAAAAGGTCCAGCAAAATCTATGCCCACTGAATTGAATGGGAAATCTGCGCTCACACGCTGTGAAGGCAAATCACCCATTTTAGGGAAAAGAGTTTTGCCTCGGACACGACAACATCGCACACAATTGTGAACTGTGCGCCGAGCTAACCTTCTGCCATTTAGCGGCCATACTGATTCCCTTATCATTGACAACAACAGCTGCGGGCCAGCATGCATGTGCCGTAAATGTTCTCTTTCAAATAAAAGTTTTGTCAAATGATGAGACGAATCAAGTAGTATTGGATGTTTTTTATCAAAACTGTAAGGTGAAGAACTTATCCGTCCTCCAACTCTAATTAGATTATTATTGTCTAAAAACGGTGACAAAGATAGTAATTTACATTTAACATATAAAGGTAAGTTTTTAGATAACGCTTTGTATTCAATAGGAAAACATTTAAGCTGAGAAACACGACATAGATAATGGAATGAGTCATCTAACTCATTAGCGCTGAGAGCTAAAATCCTTTTGTTATGAACATTACGAATGTTAAAACAAAATCTTTTTACCCATGCGACTATTCTTATTATTTTGTTTAGTTTGCTATATTTTTCAACATCTATTATAGGTTGCAGTGTGTCAGTGTTAAGGTAAGTATTCATTTCATTTTGATCAGTTATGGTTTTATTAGATGTAACTAATGAATTTTGTGTTTTGTGAGTTTTTGTTTCAGATGCTGATTGATCTGATTGCTTCGTCGGTGTCAAGTTTGAGACGAGCGGAGCAGGTGGGACGGTGTTGGGTGAGTATTTGTTTTTATTTGTAGTTTTAGGTGTAGTTTTAGATTTAGAAGTGTTTTTAGTTTCAGGTACATTATTGATATCAATGGAATTTAGAACTGGCCAATTGTTTTCACTATTTATTAAATATTTTGGACCTGACCACCACAGGCTATTATTTATTATTTGATTGGCATTTATACCCCTAGAAATGAGATCGGCAGGGTTCATGTCCGTGGGAACATATCGCCATGAGAGTGCGTCAGTGAGCTCGGTTATTTCAACCACCCTATTCGCGACAAATGTTTTGAGTTTGGTCGGATCACCTCTGAGCCATGCTAGCACTACGCTTGAGTCGCACCAATGAACGATTCGTGACGGCTTGTAACGAATAGATTCAAGGATACTTTTGCATAATTCAGCAGCCAATAATGCAGCGCAAAGCTCCAATCTCGGTATTGTCATAGGATTTATACGAGCTACCTTAGATTTAGCAGCTAATAGTCGTACCGTGAAGTCCTGGTTATTTTCCGTGCTTCTCATGTACACACATGCTCCGTATGCCTTCTGTGAAGCATCACTGAATGAATGAAGTTCTATTAATTTCGGTGAATCGCATAACACTCTTCTAGGTATTTGTAAATTCAATAAACAGTTCAAATTACTCGCAAATTCTAACCACCTCTCCTCTATTTCTTGAGGGATAGATTGGTCCCAGTCTATTTTTTGTTGCCATAAATTTTGTAAAATCATTTTTGCTATAATTATACATGGACTTAACAGCCCTAAAGGATCAAATATCTTAAATGCATTTGATAATATGCGTCTTTTTGTTATATTATCGTGATTTTGGTATGGTTGTACAGGAAAGTTTAAATTATCAGTTTTCGGCTCCCACCCTAAACCCAGCGTGCTTGACGCTTCACTTATAGTTAATTTGTCTTGAGTATTTAGAGATGAATTTTTGAATAGATTTTTAGAATTAGTTTTGTATTTTCGTAAATTAAAACAGGCTGACTTTAGAGCGGAGGATATGGAATTTTGAATATTGGTTAATTGGTTTTCGTCATCACAACCGGTTATTAAATCGTCGACATAGAAGTCGTGTTGTATTATGTTTTTTATAGTTTCGTCCCCACACTCCTCGCCCAACTGCCACAGACAGCGAGTGCTTAAATAGCTCGCACTTGTGATGCCATAAGTAAGAGTATTCATTTGCATCGTTCTGATGGGCAAGGACTCATCTTCTCTCCATAGAATTAATTGCAAGTTTCTACAGGATTTATCTACTCTCAATTGTCTGTACATTTTTTCAATGTCACCGGTAATCAAATATTTATATTGACGTGCTCTTATGAGTATGGAGAAAAGAGAATCCTGTATATTTGGGCCCACCATAAGAATGTCGTTGACAGATATACCCGAGGAGGTGGGGACGGATCCATCAAAAACGACACGGACTTTGGTTGACTCGCTATTGTCCTTAAATACAGCATGGTGGCATAGGAAATATGAGGGAAATGGTTTACTTTTAGGTGCTACAGACATATGTCCTAGCTCTTCATATTCTTTCATAAAATCAACGTATTGCGATTTTAGTGTAGGATTTTTCCTAAAACGTGATTCTATGTTAAACAATCTTTTCTTTGCAGTATTATAGGATTCACCCAAGTTACTTGGAGATTTATTTAGAGGTAATTTAACATTAAACCGTCCGTCACTCAAGCGGACCGTATTTTGCAAAAAATGCTTTTCACAAGCCCTTTCCCTTTCGTTGAGAATGGGTTTGTTTGGGAGTTCTTCAATCTCCCAGAATTTGGTAAGTAATTTATCAATGCAAGACTCTTGAATCTTGTTATTTTTTGTAATTATGCTATTATTGCAATAGATGCTATTCAAATTATTTTTATTTATAGGACCGGCTATTAACCAGCCTAATTTGGAATTTCGTAACTTTGGGTTATCTGGGCCTATAGAAATTTGTTCATTTCCTAGGATATCCCAGAAAAGATCACATCCAATCAAGATATCAACTTGAGATGGTTCGTTAAAATTGGGATCGGCTAACTTTATGTGTTTAGGTATTTTGAATTTAATATTAACGTGTTTTTTCGGTAAATAACCAGTTAACTCATTCATGACAAGCATATTATAAGTAACATCAAACTGTTTATAAATAGATTGCAATTTAACAATACAGCTCTCCTCTACCTTATTAGACAAGTGGTTTCCAATACCTATAATATTAATACTAGTTATTGGAATGGAATCAAGTGACAGTTTATCTCTTAAAGATTTTGTAATAAAACTGCCTTGGCTACCACAATCGAGCAATGCACGCACTGTTTCATATTTATTGTTATTAGGATTATGAACTTCAATTAAAGCAGTAGATAAGAGAACATGATTGAATTGATATTCCGATGAGTTAACGTTTATGGATTCCGATTCTGAATGTGCATGATTATTATTAACTGCCTGGCTAGGGTTATGCAGGAGACGATTATGTCTTTGTTTACAATCAGGACATGGTCCGAATCCACAAGCCTTTGCTGGATGACCCTGTTTAAGGCAATTCGCACAAAGTTTATATTTATTTACATCTGCCCATTTTTCTTGTATAGTCTTGTTTTTGAAACTAGGGCACTCATATATTTTATGATTTTGACTGCAAATTATACATACAAATGAATTTGAAGTATCTTTATTAGTAGCTGTTGCTGCCTTAATAAAACATTTTTGATATTTATCCTGTTTATTGTTGTGATTATTTTGTGTGTTGCTATTCGAACGAGTTTGATTATTTTGAACTTGTGAACCCCTTTGGTGGCTGTTGTCTGTTTTATTCCTATCTAAAGCTTCAAGCACATCAGCGCGATCTATCAAAACCTTTTTAAAGTTTTCTAAGGTTGGAATGTCGTTACCAAGCTGGTTTCTAAATTCCTCCCATTTTAGAAGTGTATTATTGTCTAATTTTGAGGTTAAATTAAATATGACACACATATCCCAATTATCTGTAGGCATTCCTAGACTAGATAATGCTCTTAAGTTTTTTGTAACATGGTCTACTAAAAATCGTAACGACTTTACAGTTTCCTTGCTAAATGAACGTATGTTAAACAATGAATTCATGTGATGATCAATCAATAGTCTTCTATTATTGTAACGATCACACAATAACTTCCAAGCTTCCTTGTAATTTTCAGAGGACACTTCAAGATTGGAAATTATGCGTGCCGCGTCCCCTTCAAGGTAAGAGATGAGATAGTGAAATTTATGTACCGGCAAGAGTTGCTTATTACGATCAACTAAGCTCAAAAAAGAGTCTCTGAATTCGAGCCACTTAAAATATGCACCATCAAATTTTGCAATTTGTATACGTGGCAACCTGATACCAGAGTCAAGAGGTTCAGATCGGGATTCATGACGGTCATGACTACATGATTGCGCACAGCTGTCCAACAAATCCTTTGCAACGGCAAGCCCACTCACCATATCAACTTCAATTTTGTCTCGCTCCTCAAGCTCTAATGACAGGTTCCCACTATTTAAGACTTCAATCTGACTTTGCAACTCATCAAACTTAGCTGATAATTGTTCAAATCTACCAAGCTTAATCTTTAATTCAGCTATTTCCACATTTTTTAATGAGTCCGAAGACGATAATTTACCCACAAAATTATTAAACTTGGTAATTTGACCTTTGATTGAGCTACGCCTGACAGTCAATTCGCGTAATTTCTTTAAATCGGCTTCTGCCATTTTTTCAAACGTACAATTTAGTTAAAGCAAATTATATGCTAAGTTTATTATAAAAGACTATCAAGCAAAGTAGCTCCACTACCTACTCTTCAGCATAAAAACAATAATTTTATAAGTTGAATAATTAAATCTCACGCTCCTCAATTCGACGTCATCCGCCGACCGGAAACCGGATGCCAAGCACGGACTGCAAGCTCTGCCCGTACCAAATGGTGCTAGCGTGATGTTCCGAGTTGTCTGGAAAGTTCGTCGAACAATATTAAGAACTGATTGGGAACGTTACGTTATCTTTCCTAGAATGTCATGAGAAATACAAGATGTCGGTATATGAAAAAACTATTGAAAATTATTTTAAAATATCGTAATTTAGGATGATTGTTTGGTTAAGTTTCATGCCAACTTGCTGATATGGAATATTAATGATGGTCTTTAATGACATACGTTAATATTATAGTGAATTATGTGGATTACAATTAAGTTTGATTAAGTAAAATTTTGACCTTGCATACCCTTCAGCAATACGTAAATAATTAATTGAAATTATTACACAAGTGGAAGGCACGTTTTTCACACCTTTCAATTGGATATGGGACATAGGATATCTGAGGATATGATTTAGAAAATAGGTAGGTAAGTAAGAATGAGGAAGGATGGGCACTTAACTTATGTATGATTTTCCAGTTCACATGAATGTTCTGCACTGCAATTGCTTTTTCTTCCGTACACCTGTGTCGATACTTTAGCTGCATCGATGCTTAGGCTTCAGGATGTTCGTTGGTTTCAGCTTCACGACGGTAACTCGGCCTTTTGTGGTCTCGATGATCACGCCACGCCTTGACTCAACGAACCGATTTTTGTAAATTTAGTTTTTAAAGTCCTGTCACGGTCGCCAATTTTTATGTCTATTACAACATAAAGGGTGAATTTTTGGAACTTTGGTTTCCTCAATGATAACTATGAACTTTTGGAAATTACTTTAATTTAGTTAGTTTACAGGACAGAAAAATATTTCGACCGCTCCTGCGGTTGGCAAGCTACGAAGTGTCACTTTTTGTCATTTACCCACACCATTTAAAAACTGTAGGCAATGTATTTACGCATCACACGCTGCTAATACACGGTAATCAGGTGGGCCTAAACAGGGCCTATTATATAGAATTGAGTGATATTTATTTATTAAATAGCAGTTGGTTAACTATTCACGTAACCAGAGGGCTGGCCTATTTTTTGGCCAAAGAATGAGGATCGCCATACAACTTGGCAACGCTGCCAGCCTTTTGGGCACTTTTCCTATTGACAGCGATGCGGACGAATTCTTTGATGCCCTATGATTATTTTCCTTCTTTTTTTAATTATAATTATGTACATATTATTAATATTATTTTATGTCTGTTAGTTTACCTATATATATGTTAATATAACATAATATAAATAATATAGTCTGTAGTAAAAAGTTTAGATTGTTATATAATCCTCGTAAATATTTTTATAGTTCAGAATTATTCTGCAATATTTAAATTAGTTTTAATTAAATTTCATTTATTTCAGGTATCACATAACCCATATTAGAGAACATCTATCACACATCAATAAATACAACATAAATACAAAAAAAAAACAATCTAATTCATATTCAGCCATATCTAACTAATTCATATTCACTACAATAGTCTCTTACGAGCGACACTATATGTAACTTGTCTATCACAGCAGTTTCGCACATAAGGACTTCTGCTATCATGCTTAGAACGGTATTGGAGCTGTCCAGCACTCTGCGCTCAAGAGATGCGCAGCGCTTCCGCATGCTCGCATGAAAACACCCTTGCGAACACACCTGGGGCCGTACTATGACGTGTTAACACCATCATGATTCCGTTGCGAAAAAGAGATAGTGCTATCGGTCATGTATAGCTCCGTCTCTCTTTCACGCTGGAACAATGATGGAATTAACATGTCATAGTACGGCCCCTGATGCGCTGCAGTAGCGAGGCAGACCCAAAACCGAACTTAAAGCGCTGTTAAATTGAACGCGGAGGGCGCTGTAGCTCTTTTGCGTGTAATTAGCCCACAGGCTGCAGGTTTACATGGACGTGCAATATGCTCGGAAAAGAGTTATTTTCACGGCATCCGAGCAGCGCGCGAACCTGCGGGCTATTAGCTCTTTTAGATAAAGCCCTCCCCGCTGCTGTTCCAAGTCAGCATGATCCCTGAGGTCAGCCGCGACTATTATGTCCTAGGTATTTAAACTGATTTACCATTTGATTTATTTCCAAGTGTACACTATTCAGACATATAGGTGGTACATAGTCAGGGCATATAGCACCACCGGCCTCAAAGACCATGTACTGACTTTTCTTAATATTATAAACAAGCCCATGTTTAACAGCGTAATGCTCACATGTCGCTGTCAACCTCCTTAGGCCACAAGTCGACGCGCTCAGCCGAACCATATAGTTTGCATAGCTTAAATTGTTGATACACACGTTCTACACGAAAGCCGACGTAATGACTGCTCAGCGCGATGATCAGCGCATCCATGTAAAGGTTGAATAACGAGGCTGAGGTCAGTCTGCCCTGCCTTACACCACATTGAAATCGATATGGCTCCGACATTGCCCCGTACCACCTGAAGCTATTGACTTGGTGCGTATACCAATATTTGAAGATGGTAACAAGTTCTGGTGGTAGGTTGATACTCTCAAGTTTTTCCCACGAGAGATCAAACGACACCAAATCAAAGGCCCTGGACAAGTCGAGAAAACACGCGTAAACCGGCGTTTTACGATCATTATAGTATCTGACGGTATGATTACGACACAGTATGGCACTTTCCGTTGACAATCCGGGTCTAAATCCAAACTGATTATCGTGCAGAGATATATATTTACTTAACTGTGTATTAAGCAAACCGTCGAACACCTTCGCTGTAACTGTAGCTAGAGAAATGGGCCTAGTTACTTTTATCAGCTAAGTCACCGGTTTTATCTTTAACTATAGGCACAACCACAGTGCTCATAAGATAAGGAAGATAGGTTTAAATAATTTTATTCTCATAAGAACTTAATTATTAACAGTTCACTTAAAACGCGATACAGAGTGCTTCTATCTAAATAGATAATAATATATATATATAATATTTGCCTCTAGGGTGTTGGCGACGTTACACGGTATATACATGTTTTTTGAGCTTTTTTTTTTAAATATGTTTAAACTATCACACTTCTTTAAATTCTCCGGTAAATTATTGAATAGTATCTTAGTAGATAAGACTGGCTCACGCAGAGCGAGTAGAACATTGCTAATACTCTGTTTATATGTGGGCCAGCGTGAACCAGGTGTTCAATGGATACAGAATCATGACCTGTACTCTTGCCCTTTGTCAACTCTTACCGTCTTATTACAAAACACGATCTAACTTTAGCCCGAGCCTAAACCTTCGAGCCAGTTTTGTATTCCGAAAGCCGACTTTAGTAAATTCCTTAATACAAAATTGACAATCTAAGACCGGACTAAGTTGACAGTTTTGGAAAAGGAACTGTATTTCGATTTCTGTTAGGTTCTTATTTCAAAAACAGGCTCGATGGTTTATACCATGTCAAAAGAAAAAGTTTTTTTTGTAATAAGACCCACGGAGCAAATACAAAGAGGAGATGTTGTAATAAGGTTTCTGTATGAAACAACGGGTGACACTTTACGGGGTGAGGGGTGATCAGATCCCGCCCACTTCTTTATTTTACATCTACTGGTCAATAGCAAAACTATTTGCTCGTCCTGTTGATTTTACTTTGTAGTTATGTAACTATCTCACACTAGATGTCACTACATTCAGAATGAAGAACTATTTTAATAAATTACGCATAAAATTACTGACAAATGAAATGTGATGCCATCCATAGCATCAGAACGTCTATCCGAGTAGTTTTTACAAGATAAAACACCACACTTCATTCTTTTTGTCTTCTAGCGCAAATATGCTGTAAAAACGGAACGTTTACAGAGCTGTGCACAGGACGAACGCCAACAAAACACTGACTAAGGCCACGCCTACATGATGACGTCAGGACCTAGTTGAGAATCACGGTGCACAGTTGCTTAGGCCGTCTCCTCTTTGTATTTGCTCCGTGATAAGACCGTTAAGTTTTATGGCGACATCCTTGGCACTAAACCTCACCCCTACTATCCCTTCAGGTAACTCACCATTGTAAACCTCACACGCCAGACCCAATGGTGACTGTGCCTAAAATTCTGCATAACATTAAGGAGGGGCGTTAATCAATTGATTAACGCCCCTCACCAACTGAACACCAATTGAATTAATTAATTCAATTGGTGTACATAATAAAGAGTAGATATTCTGTTTATCTAATCTCTGATTGTAGGTATTGCGATAAAAAAATAAATCTGGGGGTCAAATAAAGAACGCGGACGTAAATTAAAGAGGGCACATGATGGAGCTTTAGAAAAGGTTTAGCTTCGTAGAGCGTCGTCTACGACATACATACTAGAATTAGTACAGACCTATGTGTAGGTACAGTCCGTTAATTTTTTTTAGCTCTGATTTTGCATCACCGTTCAAATCACAGTGGTTTTTATTCTTATTATAATAAGGTTGCTGTTGGGTTGCTGCCATTGACAAGTCTGTCAAAATGATTATCATATTTATCATCGTCACAATAAGGTTTCTGTTAGGTTGCAGACGGACGGACTATACTGATACCTCATACACTTGAGTTACAGTTTCTGTCTAAAGCCCCGTGTCCAAGAAACGTTGTTGCTGTAAGAAACGCTGCTTTCCCCAAAAACGGTATGATATTCCACGGAGCTAAATCGTTTGGAGAGGCATGTGTGTTGTTTTTGGACACAGTACACGGCATGAAAGTATGATGGCAAGTAGGACCCTTCGGGTTTGTTCTGTATTCTGAGCAGGTACTAGCTAATATCTTGTGTTTTCGTTGTGCACCGGATGATTAAACTTAGCTTAATTATTAATGCCAACTTACCAGAAAAAATATCCTATAAGTTATATAGTAAAAGTATTTTTAAACACATAATTTAAATCGTCAATAACAATATTATTGTAAAACTAAAATTTTGACGGCATTTGATAATTTATCGTTACAAATTACCAAAATAACCTATAATTTTATGTATTTTTTTTTCGGTTTTATTGTCATAGTTTTGAGGGACGCGAAGTAGTTTGTATATTTTTTAGTACCTACCTACCTATCGAAAAATCATGAAAACGTAGACAGAGAAAACTAATTTATCATTAAAATCATTTATCATTGGTTTGCTATTTAATCTTAAAATTACTGTAGAAGACAGCAGGCATCATTCATATTTATGTTTCTAGGAGTAGGAAAAACCATAATTTGTCTATTCGAAGCATTTATTACCTGGGAACGACTGAGGCACACGGATTATTTATTATTAACTACTTCTGCCCGCGACATCGTTGTGGAAGTCGTAAGACACCATAATTTATACTAAAATAAAAACCACATTTTTATAAAACTTTCATGTACCTACCTTTTTTTTTTTTTTGTGGGTGGGAAATCATCAAATAACTTCTCCCGCTCTGGGCAGAGCAGGAGGGCGTGTCAGACTCTTACTGACTAAAACCCACCCGTGTTCCTTCAGTTGCCTGTGCCGGGGCCACGGTAACCCTCTTGGACTTTTCCGCAGCCCTAGCAGGCATCGGTCCTAGCAACCCTGTCATTGGTGCTGACATCTCTTTGAGGCGCGCGTGGAACACAACGCGCCGTCGACCCGCGCCTGGTCCTTATCGAACGGCGAGCTGCCCATTGCTCGCCGTTCGCAAGCCCGCGCCTACGGTGGCCGGGAATCAGCCTGCGATTCCCGACGCCCAGGGCGTCTCCTGCGGCGGCTAGGGGCGTGAGGGCGCAAATTTTGCCTCTCCCTCACGCGTTCCGCCTCCTCCTTCGCGAACGTTACTGCTTCGCAGAAGGAGGTGACGGCTTCCCAAGCCCTCTCGCTCCGTACCATGGCCTGGACCAAGGCCGGACGCGAGAGATCGCCACCGCCAATCGCCTCCACGAGGACACGGCGGTGCTCCGCCCAAGCCGGGCAGACCTCCACCGTATGCTCCACCGTGTCCTCCGGGCGATCCACACAATGGTGACACCCGGGCGTTTCCTCCCGCCTTATCCGGAACAGGAACCTCCCGAAACAGCCGTGTCCGGTGAGGACCTGCGTCAGGCGGAAGGTGAGGACGCCGTGGCGCCGCAATTGTGGCGTGCCCAGCGCTGGGTTGCGATAATCGCACTCTCCATGCCGCCCAGAGATCCCGCCGGAGCTCTGTCCGCTGTACCGTGATTTCTCGCGGCAGCGGAGCTACGCCCCGGCGTTTCGCCTCCTCGCGCCAGTCCCAGATGTGCGCGAGGACTTTTGCCTCCAGATCCCATGGCGGTAATCCGGCAAGGAGGCTCGCCGCCTCACCGGAGACCGTACGGTATCCCCGGACCAGCCGGGTGGCCATGACCCTTTGGGGCGCGTTCAACCAGCGGGCTGGCCGCCGCCTCAAGGAACGCGCCCACACCGGTGCCCCGTAAAGGGCCATGGACCGCAGGACCCCCGCGTAGAGCCTCCGGCAGGAGGCGTTTGGCCCCCCTAGATTGGGCAGGAGCCGCTTTAAGGCAGCCCCGGCCCTTTCCAGTCTGGGAGCCAAACGTCGGAAATGCTCCACGAAGTTCCACCGGCTGTCGAGGACGAGTCCCAGGTACTTCATCGTCGACTCGACGCCGATGTGAACCCCTCCTACCGTTATTTGGGAACCCGACGGTGGCGTGTTCCGAGGACCATGAAAACACATGGCCTCGGACTTGTGCAGGGCCACCTCGAGTCCCAATTGCCGGATCCTCTCGACGATTGTCGCAACCCCGCGTGTCGCTAGTTCGGCCGCCGCCTGGTGCGACCTTCCCTGCGCCAGGACTAGCGTGTCGTCAGCGTAACAAACCACGCTGACGCCGCTGGGGAGGTCGGCGCGCAGCACCCAGTCGTAGCCGATATCCCACAGATGCGGCCCCAGGACCGATCCCTGTGGGACACCGCACGACATCTCTTGCCGGTTCCATACTCCCTGGTGACTGGGGTAGATGACGGACCTGTCCGTCAAATAGGCCTCGACCACACGACAGAGGTAGGTCGGCATCCGGTGATACCGGAGTGCCTCCCTGATGCAACTCCAGGGCAGGGTATTGAAGGCATTGGCGATGTCTAGAGACACCGCCAAGACGACCCCACCCCGGGCCACAGCATCCCCCGTCGTGAGGGCCCGCACGCGCATGATGGCGTCCACCGTAGAGCGCCCCCTGCGGAAGCCAAACTGGCTCTCCGCCAAATCCGGCCCCACCCGCACCAGCCGCCCGACGAGGCGGTCTGCAATGACTCTCTCAAAGAGCTTGCCCACCTCGTCGAGCAGCACGATGGGCCGGTTAAGCGGACGGAGAGTCTGCTGGGCGCCCCGGCTTCTTGATGAGGACCAGTTTCCCCGTCTTCCAACGAAGTGGGAACTGGCCCCTCTCCATGCATGCGCTTAGGAGCCCCCTTAGTCGAGGCCCGAGAGCCTCCGAGGCCAGGACCCAGGCTTTCCCAGGTAAGCCGTCGGGTCCTGGGGCGGTATTTTTAGCACTCAGCCTACGTACCGCTACTCGCAGCTCTACCTCGGTCACCTCCGGAGCATCGTTGTCGTCGTCGGCGGTGTGGTCCGCATTCAGCACCGCAGTAGGCGGAGCCATGGGCGGGGAGATATGGTCCCCTCTAGAAGGGAACAGAGTGCTCACCACGTCCTCCACGAGCTGGGGCCGGAGACTCTGCGTCAGCGGGGGAGCCCATGGGCGGAGCTTCTCACGCACCAATTTGTAGGGGCGTCCCCACGGGTCCCTGTTCAGAGTCTCCAGCGACTCCTCGCGGGCCAGTCCCTTGGCCCGCAGGATCTCCGCTTGGAGGGCGGTCTTCGCCGCTCTGTACCCCTCGTACAGCTCCGCCTGAATGGCTTCCGTATCCGGAGAGCGAATACGGAGCCTGCGGTGCCTGGTGTACCGGCGTCGCGCAGCGACGCACGCTCTGCGTAAAGTCGTCAACTCTGGCGACCACCAGCACACCTGGCGCTGAGCGCGTCCGGGCTGGGCCCGGGGCATTGCCACGTCGCATATTTCGGACATGGCCTCCCGGAACCACTCCGCCTCGACGTTGATGTCAGCAGGCTTGTCCGGTGATGACACCCAGGCCTGCACGATCGAGGCTTCCAGGAGGAGCTCCCGGTCCAGCTGCTTCAGTGCCCACCGCGGACCACTCGAGGCCTGTCGGACCAGCGTGCTTGAGGTCTGGGCGGAGACGTCAAACCGGATGTACCGGTGGTCGGAATAGGTCTCCACCCCCTCCATGACGCGCCAGTCAAGGACACGCGGTGACAGAGCGGGGCTGGCGAACGAGATGTCCACCACCGATTCACCCCGCATCCGCACACACGTGGGGACAGAACCCCGATTTAGGACGACCAGGCCTGTCTCCAGAGCCCAGTCCTCCACCATCTTGCCCCGTGTGTCCGTATACCGGGAACCCCAAGCCACATTCTTGGCATTGAAATCCCCGAGGACGAGCACGGGGAGGGAACGGAACCCGACGACGACGACTTTCAACTCCGCAAGGGAGTTGTGGAACTCGGCAAGAGTTCGGTTCGGGGAGAAGTATACCCCCACCACTACAATCTCCCCGAACCGTGCTGCCACGCAACTCCGTCCCCTCGTGACTGCCTCGAGGGACGGAGTACCGGCGGCGGCCGACGAAATTAGGGTCACTGAGCCGCTCAGGTCCTCCACCCAGTCATCCCTGGGCGGGACAAAGTACGGCTCAGCGACCACGGCGATGTTAATCGACCACTGCGCCATGCTCTGGAGCAACAGATCCTGAGCAGAGGCGTAGTGGTTGATGTTCGCCTGGAGGAGGCGTAATGGGGCCGTTATTGGCACTCCATGTCAGCCTCCTCCCGAGCCCTCTGTGAGGGCCCCGCCGCAGTGGTGACGGCGGCGACGACGACGGTCGAGGCGGCAGCGGCAACGGCAGTGGCGGCGGCTGCGGCAGTGACGGCGGTGGCGGAGGGCTTGCCCCTGCCCCTGGCTCTGGCGGGTGGAGCGCAGGCCTTGCTCCCCATCCGGTGATCGGCTGGCTTGCCAGCTGCCGCACATACGGTGCAGTGCGGCGTGGCATTACAAGACCCGGCCTTGTGACCGGGCTGACCACAGCGGAAGCAGTGGTGGCTGCGGTCCACCTCCGAGGTGCATTTAGCTCCCACGTGGTTGCCCACCTGGCAGCGGAAGCACCTCAGAGGTCTGGGTTCCAGCAGTTTCACCTGCGCGGAAACCCAGCCCACCAGTAGCCTACGGCCCTCGGCTATTTTTTTGGCCACCGACACGGGGCAGCTCACCGTAACGGCTTGCATCCCCTTGAAGTCAGGACCGATGGTGCCTGTCCTCACCTGCTCGGCAGAGCACCCTCCAGTCCTAACGACGGCGGCCACCACCTCTCCCTCCGTCACCGAGTCGTCCAGGCCCAGGATGCGCATGTCAGCGCACTTGGTGGGCCTGGACACTCGGGCCTCGTCCGCATTTAAGGACGCCCTAAGCCTTTCGGCCAGAGCGTCAGCGGCCGGGCCGCTGGCCGCACCGGGGATCTCGAGCATCCGGGCCCCAGTCGCCGTGAGCCTCACCCGGATGTCTTCGGTGGCGCCGATCTCCTCGAGGCTCACCGCCTTCCTCACCTTGGCTAGCACGTCGCGGTAGGACACGCCCTTCTTTTCCGCTTCCGGCTGTAGCGTAATCACTACAGCTGCGGATTTCGGGGCGCGGAGCCTAGCCGCAACGCTTCGCGCTTTTTGCCGCTGCCGCCTCTCCTTCCTTTTGGCCGCCCTTGCCACCTTACCGGCCTTCCTTTTCTCCCCGGCTACGTGCCATTCGGCGCCAGCCGGAGGAGATATAGGAGGTGGGGGTGGCCGTCCTGCAGCCAGGGCCGGCACCCTCGCCGTCTGTGTAGCCGCCCCGCCCTCTCTAAGCATGGGCGGCCCCGCGGGATTCGGCACGGAGAGGGCCTTCCTCTGCCCCGATGAGCCAGGTTTGGCCGCGCCAGCTGCGACGGCGGCAAAAGAGACCGCCTTCTGCCGGCCCGCGGCCGGCTGGCTCGCCACTAGTGGGGGGCGCAAGACAATGGCCTCCAGGGCGGAAAACCGACTCTGGAAGGCAGCCAGCTCCTGCCGCACCAGGGTCAGAACCCGGTCTTCCGCAGGCACGGGCCGTCCCTGCCCATGCTGCTGCGCCCCCTCCTGCGGCACCTCCCTGGGGCTGGCTGCTCGCAGCCCGGCCAGGTCTGCTCGGAGCTCCTCATTCTCCTTCCGGAGAAGCTCCAAGGCGGCTGTCAAGCGGGCGACCTCCGCCCGCATTTCGGACATTATTCCGACGGAGGCCCAGGTTGAATGGCCTCCGCTGCCGATATAATGGAGGCCGTGGCTGCGGATATGGCCTTGTCTTTAGAGGACTTAATCCTCTTCACGGCCACATCCTTTATCGCGGCTGCCACGACCTCCGCAAACCTGGCTGCTCGCTCCGAGTTGGAGCCGCCAGCGGCGACCGGCTCACCACCTGAGGACTCTGACATGGCCGCCCTACGGCCGGTCACGCCTGGGTGGTTCTCCTCCATGGCGGCTCGCTGGGCCGGCTCGGCAGGGCTGGCTCGGCTTAACTTTCATGTACCTACCTAAACTACGTTTGTAGTTTTGGTCTCAGCAGCCAAAATATGAAGAGATTCGGGACTGGTGACGCGGGAGCAAGTGACGTACAGTTGTCCGTGTGAGAAGCAGCTCGTCCTGAGGTCCACACCCCGTAGCCTTCAGTAGTAATTTCCCATTGCTTGCTAAGTTTTTCGTTTTTATTCAATTAATGATCGCCTACGTTTATGTACTGCCTAATGGCACGATACTGATACACTGACAGGTTCTTTCTTACAGATTATTTCAGACGAACAGTTATCACTAAAATAATTTAACAGAAGATTGTAAACACAGTGACATAACTATAGATACTTATTAATTTTTGTATCACCTTTTTGTATCACCTTTGTATGTACCAAATATGACAGAAATGTTTTTCTGTGTAGATACGTTTTACGAACTATCATAATAATATGTATAATAGTATAACAAAATGTAAACAAAGGAAGCACGAAAAATATCTAATGTTGGGAATTGAACAGCAGTCGCCGAACCGCTAAGCCATTTGCTTTGTTGAAAGTTGAGTAAAATGGCGTTCTTATATCAACTGTATAGCTCCTTAAAGGTATAGCGGAATCATAATTCGTTCCCTTTTCAGCCCAAAGAAGTGATGGAACAATTCGACTGTCGTCATACACAGGTATATTGTGTTCTCTCTTGGTTCTCTCTCATCTCAGTCCCATTTCTTGCAAAATGTATGGTAAGTTTTTAACGATTTCTGACTTTACTAGTACTCAAATCTCAGTTGGCCCGAAGCAACTTTTTGATCCTTTTAAAGAACAGTATAGATTGGCATCAAAAAATTGTTTTGTGAAAATTTGCCATTAAGTTGCTGTTATAGCAAATAACGTAATTTAAAGACTGACAGACAAGCAATATCTATGCAAAATTGGAACAAATTCTATCCGGTAGTTTTTTTGTGATACTGGAACATACATTCAGACACACATACAAAGATAATTTTATTCTAAAACTTTATTTTCGGCAGACATTGCAATAAAAAAACATGTACAATTTTGACTTCGTTACGATTTTATTATATGTAGGTACCTTAGAGCATTAAACTAATGCTCTAAGGTAGGTACAGATAGATTCTGATCGCCTAGTAATAGAAAGCCAGAACATGAATGGACACGCTGTTTCGTTGTATTCATCTTCAATTATGAACATTAATTTGATTCATTGACGACTCTATTGCGTGACGATAAAAATTATTGAACTTTTCATAGAAATTGAATAATAATGATACTTCGCTACTTCAGAAATATTTGAATATTGAGTACCTACAAAGACATTTAAATATACTTACGATTAGCAACAGGTTTTATTCGGTATTATCAAAAAACTGGGATAACGGAAATTTTTTACCTTTTTTAATACCGGGATTGAAATCGGCAAGACACCTTGCCTTGAGCAACACCTGAGGAGGCTTTCGATAAAAAAGCGGTACTTCTGGACAAGGTGCGTATCGTTAGGAGGTTCCTCTGTCAGGGATACCGTT
The DNA here is from genome assembly GCA_937001585.2 of Brachylomia viminalis. Taxonomy (NCBI): domain Eukaryota; kingdom Metazoa; phylum Arthropoda; class Insecta; order Lepidoptera; family Noctuidae; genus Brachylomia; species Brachylomia viminalis. The sequence continues at coordinate 19,530,245 of OW443302.2, read as the reverse complement.
TTTATGATAAAAGAACAAAGTATGTACTTATTAACAGTTCGAGGTGGTAACCAAAGCTTGTATTCTTGTATGTAATCTTGTACTTCTGTGTGTGGTATCTCATTTAAGCACAAAAACTAAATAAATATTTTATGATAATTCATTAAGTATGTGTTTGCCTATGTCTAGCAAATAATCTATCGTATATCTTATAGATTGTATGAAATAAACTGCCAGATAAGTTAACTAGTATTAGTCTGGACTTGGTGAAAAGGCCATAAATTTATTAAATTCGCTGTCTAGCTGAAGCCGCGGACAGACGGTAGTATGACATATTTTGTTCGGAAACAATCATAACAATCAACAACAACAACAATATGTTTCCGGTTCAAATCTAAACAATTGCTAAATATATTAAAGAAATACAAAATAATAAAGTGAGAGACAAAACTGAGAGAGAAAAATATTTTTTTATTAATTAAATAATATACCATTGACGCTGTAGTAGGTCCTCCTGTGTTTAATCCCATTTTTAAGATTGCTTACTCTCGCCTAAGTGGGTTAAATCAACGTGAAAAATGTAGATTTTGGTTGCTTGTCAGATGGACTCTCATGATTTTATTCTGTCATTTTCGGTCATGCACTCGATTGTCCCGATTATGTAATTCGAAAACTCAATTCAAGTTGAATCTAAGGTTAGTACTAAGGTACTAGATGTTCCAAGCAACTTCGGACGTTTGAAACGCAAACAAAAAACACTTGAAAGAAAAGAATCTTAACAAGATCCAAAATACAGCAACCGTTCAATGTTGGTGCACTGGGGTTTAAGCACGGAGTATAGTTCTAAACTCCGTGGGTTCACGTCAGTGGAATTCGCCTAATATCGGCTTTGTTCGACTTTTTAAAGAGCGTTTTCTGCTGCTCACATTCCACTTTCAATCTGATAATCAATGATGATATATGATGATTTTTATGACAAATTACACGTTATCACGAAAGCATTAACCCACAACCCATGTATTTTTACTCTTATTAAAACTCTGTGACTCTGTATATCGCAGTATTTTTACAGTTTAATAGCATTTAAAACTCACGACCTTAGTTATAAATTTATTGTGATCCATTCTCCTTATTTTTAAATTCAATAAATTTTCTAACAGTAATGGTGTCATCTAGAAATAGTGAGAGCTTCGCACTAGGCACCTACATTTCATACGAACTGTAATTCTCTGCACCTTCTCTTTTATCTCCTTCTAGAGATCCTTTCAGATCTTCTTTTAGAGTGACACGAACGGGTTTTTTCTAATATGTAGTCAACAATGTCTGTCGAGACTCTGTAGGGGTTCGATGTCTACAGATGTACCTTGCTTTATGAATGCAAGACAGGCACGTGTCTTGAGTATGGTGGCCGTTGGATGGTGTGGTATTTATGTGAAACCAATGAATTTTGACCTGAATTGATTTGCTTGATGATGGCGAAGACTTAAAACACTGAAATTTATCTGAGCACTGTTTATTTTACTTAAAACATGAATTAAAATTACAGCAATATACGCTTCACGTCCATCTTTTTCTAAGTCTCGCCGGGCTTGTTCTTACATAGACTAAGTGACCCGAATCCGATGTTACCATTCACAATATATATCATGATTCTACCATAGACAATTAGTTGAAAACTATTAATTACAGATTATAATAGTAATACAAAAACATGTTGATTTTCAATGAACAATGTCCGTCTCTGATGAGCTTCTGTCAACATTATTGATGTACAAAGGTACCTGTTTATCAGCAGAACTACAGCTGAACTTTTCACTGCCTGCATTTCGTGCTTTGCCTTCCAGTGTATTAAAACTATTTTTTAATCTCTTATATTGTACAATACCCACCGCTCATTCGGTTTATCAACCTTCCATTGTTTTTCTGTATTTGTTACGTTCGCAAAATAATTATGTAAACGCGTATTCGCACTCGTACATGTGGAATCTTCAAGATGGATGTGATTTACACCAGAAGGATGTGGTGTTAACTGTTCGTGTTCAGTAAGATTTCAACACAATGTGTGAAGACATTGTTTGAGACTACTGCAGGTGTGCGACAACTTGTGGACGCATGGATTTTTCGCTTATTTCAGTCACACCATCAAGATACAGTTTTAGGAAAGTGCGAATTGATGATGCAAAAAGTAATGGAAATTGGTTATTCATTATGGAGATTTGGATATAAGAATACTTACATTCCATGTCGATCTGCACAAACATTATTTTGTAGTGGACTCCAGCACATCAAAGAGAAAATAATCGTATTAGATAGAATACGCTTATTTTCTAACACAAATCTTAAATTTTTTTCAGGTGCGTATTTAGGTACCTAGAACATCAAATCTAACATTAGAGCTCTTGCTGGACACTGTTGCAACTGTTTGGTGGGCAGGAGTTGGTACTGTTGGCCGTTGTGCACATGTAATGTTGAGCATGCAGTATTTTAGTATTTTTAGTTTGGACACGGTATCAATTCTATGTCGAAATTGATATACTTACAGTTGTAAAATGCTTTGTTACATATGTGATTTTTACTTTCATGATCCGTTTAAAATACCCCATATTTCTACAATTTATTACTGAGCAGTGCACTATTTTACTAAACTATAATAGCGATGAGGCCAACCTACTCGCTAAACGATAGATGTATTAGATACGCGTCGGACCCGAGGTACCCTTTGTTTTTTTTTTTTTTTTTTTTCGTGGGTGGGAAATCATCACCTAACTTCTCCCGCTCTGGGCAGAGCAGGAGGGCGTGTGAGACTCTTACTGACTAAAACCCACCCGTGTTCCTTCAGTTGCCTGTGCCAGGGGCCACGGTAACCCTCTTGGACTTTTCCGCAACCCTAGCAGGCATCGGTCCTAGCAAACCCCGTCATTGGAACACAACGCGCCGTCGACCCGGGCCTGGTCCTTATCGAACGGCGAGCTGCCCATTGCTCGCCGTTCACAAGCCCACGCCTACGGTGGCCGGGAATCGGCCTGCGATTCCCGACGCCCAGGGCGTCTCCTGCGGCGGCTAGGGGCGTGAGGGCGCAAATTTTGCCTCTCCCTCACGCGTTCCGCCTCCTCCTTCGCGAACATTACTGCTTCGCAGAAGGAGGTGACGGCTTCCCAAGCCCTCTCGCTCCGTACCATGGCTTGGACCAAGACCGGACGCGAGAGATCGCCACCGCCAATCGCCTCCACGAGGACACGGCGGTGCTCCGCCCAAGCCGGGCAGACCTCCACCGTATGCTCCACCGTATCCTCCGGGTGATCCACACAATGGTGACACCCGGGCGTTTCCTCCCGCCTTATCCGGAACAGGAACCTCCCGAAACAACCGTGTCCGGTGAGGATCTGCGTCAGGCGGAAGGTGAGGACGCTGTGGCGCCTCTCTAGCCACTCCTCAAAAAGGGGACTTATCGCCGCAATTGTGGCGTGCCCAGCGCTGGGTTGCGACAATCGCATTCTCAATCGCAATCGCAATTCGCAATCGGGCTTGCCTGTGGTTGACTTATTGTTGCCACACACGCTAAGGGTACCCCCTGTGGGGTACGGACTTTGGCTTAGGGGGTCGCTGGGGGAGGGCAGTAAGGGCCATGCTGGATCGGAATTATGCTTGACGATTGATGTCGGGACGTTATACAGGGTTATTTGTAACACGTTGGCAATCCATTAAGGGGATGTACGGGTGGACATTACGGGAAGAGCGATAAATTAACGTAGCTATAAATGATTCATTAAAGCGCAAGCGTAACAATTCCTTTAACCACTTGAAACTATTTAGATACTATTGCAGATCTTAGCTCTCACCTGCGAGAAGGGAGATGTCAACGTTACGACATTTATAATACTAAATCATAATATTATATTATATAATTTCGCAAACCCTCTCGTCTTGTTAGCTTCACATATTTATAATTATAATACTTATGTTTCCTAACTGTGAATTCCCAGTATTAACATCACTTTGTATCCCCTCCTTGTCCCCTGGCTTTCTTAGTCGTGACAAGGCAAGGAAATTCATTCCTAATGATGGTGGGAGGGCGCCCAAATTTGGTGACAAACCCTACAGGAAAGCGCGAATAGCGGCGCTTTCCCATTCCTTTAAAGGGAAGCCGATCTTAACATAAATATTTGGTCTTTACCTATGAAATTGCCGTTTAGTATATAGAAACTTAAAGTATTTTTTATATAAATATTTTTAATTCTATCAATCAAAATATGCACCCATGCTAGCGATGCATCTCTGCCAGCGCAGTGGTAATTTTTCAATGCCCTCCTTGAAGAAGTCAGGTGTACGGGAGCCAACAAACTCTTCAAAGGCATTTTGTACTGCCTCTCGGGTATTGATTTTTTTCCCTGCCAAGAAGTTGTCCAAATTTTGGGATAACTAGAAGTCTGTCGGCGCAAGGTCTGGTGAGTACGGTTGATGACGCAAAACTTTCAACCCTAGCTCTTGTAGCTTAGAAACCGTCTGTTGTGCCATATGAGGTCGAGCGTTGTCGTGTAGGAGCAGCGGGGACGAGCGATTAACCAAGGCTGGCCGGAGATTTGCGAGCTTCTCCATCGTTGTGTCCAGTTCCTCATAGTACACATCCGCAGTAATGCTGCTGTCATTTGGTAAGAAGCTGTGATGATGTGTGTGTGTATGTGTGTGTGATACCGGCACTATGTCCACCAAACAGTGACCATGACTTTTAAGGGGTAAGTTTTCATTTCGGGCATTGCCTAGGCGCTGAACCAGGGTCTAACCAACATGATGACCGCTTACGATTATCAAAAAGAATCCATTTTTCATCGCAAGTGACTATGCGGTTCAAAATACCTTCGTTTCTGTGTCTCTTAAGCAACGCAAGGCTTACCTCAAGGCGTTCGTCACGCTGGCGATCGTTACGTTCGTGGGGCACGCACTTATCAAGTTTTTTTAGCTTGCCAATTTGACGCAACTGTACCAATATTGTTTTGATGCTAACGTTGAAAGCTGCTGCTAACTCAGCTGTAGATGGAGTATCGTCAGCTTCCACTATCGCCTTTAATTCATAGTTATTGACTTTAGTTTTCGGGCGACCATGAAGTTCATTTTTTAGATCAAAATTTCCATGTCGGAAGCGTTCAAACCAATAACGAGTCGTGCGTTTGTTTGTAGTATACACTCCGTACACGTAGTTAATGTTGCGAGCCGTTTCTACCGTTGTCTCTCTTTCCGTTCGTTCGTTAACTCTTATTCCATAATTACGCGTATTATTATCGTGTCCATGATGAGAAAGATACAAATGTAGTGAAAACAAAACACTAATCAATAAACAGATGACTGAACTTGAAAATAGAATCCCATATTTTTTTAATTAAATTCATTTGAATTTTGTATTTATTGCCAGCCATACATAAATATTTTTTCTAATGGCCAGTATTGTAAAACGGCAACTTCACAAGTAAAGACCTAGTATTAACATAATTAGGAAAAACTAACATTTTATCAGCCTAGGGTTAGTTAGGTTGGTTTGCTACGCTGACGACACGCGGGGGTCGTGCTCGTGCATACGGTATCTCCAGACCAGCCGGGTGACCATGACCCTTTGGGGCGCGTTCAACCGGCGAGCTGGCCGCCGCCTCAAGGAGCGCGCCCACACCGGTGCCCCGTAAAGGGCCATGGACCGCACGAGCCGTGCGGTCCATGACCCTTTACGGAGCACGGAGGTGCTCCGCCCAAGCCGGGCAGACCTCCATCGTATGCTCCACCGTGTCCTCTGGACGATCCACACAATGGTGACACCCGGGCGTTTCCTCCCGCCTTATCCGGAACAGGAACCTCCCGAAACAACCGTGTCCGGTGATAAAATTGACGTCTGACAGTTCTAGTATGGAAAAACTGTCAAAAATTCAAAATTTATTCTCAGGATATGGATAATTTTAGGTATATGAGTTTGGTGAAATTCGCCCAGTACCTATCTGTTTATTTTATGTGCAGATGGCAAACTCCCTTAATTTTGCTCTACTGTTTTTAAAGGCTAGTCCAGAATTCCAGATATGTTTGATGCATGTTTTAGATAGATAATTATATACATTTGTTGTTTATCAGAGGGGCAATTCCCGTATTTATAAGAACGATCGCATTCTAATCTCAGTGTCAATCTGTCAAAAATTGTATAGCGCTTACTTCGATCATAAATACCCTAGATACAACATCTCCTACAAATTCACGCCGAAAAAGTGTCCGACTCGCTTAGTTATAAGTATGCACGTATAGTAGACAAATTCACAATGTATAAAACTGTATGTATGTACTAAGACTATAATAATAAAAATTGAATACAACTTTATTCCCTACACAAAAGGTTTTATTTGTAATGCACGCGTTAGGCGGTTGTGACATTACAAAATGCGATAATCGCACAAGTCGTAAAATTTTAACGACCACCGTCGGCCGTAGGTGTATGAATGTACACCTTAAGTCAATCAGAATTAAGTATAATTCAGTTTACGCTGCGTGGGGATCGTAGCCTTGAGTCTTGTAGGAACAGAGTAACACGTAAATAGCAACACGCGCGGGAAAGGGACAACCGCGTAAGCGATTTACTTCAACTATTTTAGAAAGACAATGTTTTTACTTAGTTAGAAGGTAAATTTAGCCACAAATCCATTACATTATGAAATCTTGAATTAATACTTACCGAAAATAAGAAACCCCATCCTTTTTCAAGCTATTTGAAGTATTATTTTTGCACTTTTTCACGGAGCACTTCGGCATGTTGACCTGACGGTGACCGGCGCGCGACTGCGAGCGCAATTGTGCTACAGCGCGTTTTTAGCACAATTGATTCATACCGCGCTTGAGGCGTTGTTAGTGTATCTAGGGTATTTATGATCGAAGAGCGCTTACCTACATTTTTGACATCAGACTGTCGCTGAGATGAGATTGCGACTTGAATTTGAACGTTTTTAATTACGGGAATTGGCCTTCAGTTTCAAAGTAGGTACTAAAAACTTAGTTGCAAACGCAGCTTCATCTATACATACAGCGTGGCGCTGCAATGGTGACCTTAATTTAACACACATATACGTTTTCACATTTTCGTTTCATGACAATTTTTTATTTCCATTAAACGTTATTATTTACAGATTTATTAAAGAATTTAGGAAATAGCATCTTAGAGCAACCTGTACTTAAAGAACTGTCGCGCAGCGGTCATTTCCCTCGGTCACGGATCATAACTTCGCATCAATGAAATTAAAACGAATAAGCAATACTATTAGGATGAAACAAATGCATAGAGTAGGCGAATTTAAGGAAATTTCCTTTGTTGGCAAGCAGCGCAGGCGACGCGCGCTCTCCCTTCCACCCACCCGCCGCACCGAACACGAATTCTTTTTTTGCTTTTCTAGTGCTAGTCGAACCCGTGTCCTTGACGCACTTATTTACACTAGTGCGCATAATTACGTCGCGAAAAAGACTCTTAGCTATTGTTTTATTTATTTCTTTTTGTGTAATTAGGATAGTAATTAGATCATGGTACTGCGATAAAGACACTTTGATTGGTTTTCGTTTTCTTATCTAGTAGGTACGTTTACACCTCTTGCGATACGGACGCATTTATTTGTGCTATTAGTGCTTGTGTAAACTTATGATCGTGATGGCAGTGATTAGTGATGACAGTTATTACTAATAGTAACAAGAGAGGGTGATGTGATAAGTGTTTGTACCACTTGCGCCGCTCGGTTTCTTTGATAATATGCCGTCAAAGAATCGGACCGATCACGAGTAGGTACAAGACGCGATGCGCGGTTGCCAGCCCGCGAACCGACACATTGCCGCTCCGAGTTAACGTAAGCGAGCTAGGTAAGTAATTTCATGAATGAATTTTTGCAAGGGTGATCCCAATTTTAATGACTTTTTTATTATTTAGTTTGTTTGAAAAATTTTTTTTTTCAGTTTACGTATTATTTTAACCTATCAATATTTATATGGTTAATGGGCACTAGCCCTACCCGTGTATTAAATTAAAGTCACCATAGTAGCGCCACGTTGTATAATAAAATGGTAGGAAAGTCAAAACTGTACATTGAATATTTTTTTTAAAGAATACTTGGGGTGTGAACTACAACCGATACCGAAGCCAAAAATATAGTTTTTAGAATTTTTGTATGTTTGTCTGTATGTTCGGGATAAACTCAAAAAGTACTGCATGGATTTACTTCAAATTTGGCACGAATATTATAAAGTAGTCGGGTCAACAAATAGGCTACATATTATCACGCTATCACCGACGGGGAACGAGCAGTAAACCTTTATTTCTTCAACGCATTCTGTAACAACGTGTAATCTAACGCCGCATATTTGAATGTTGTTATTATGTTAACCATGCTATAAGCTAGCTTCACACTATAAAAATCATGCAATATAAGTAACTTAGGCCGATAAACATAATTAAATTAATATAGGTAGTATCAATTTTAAAGCAGCGCCATCTATGAGATTTCAAAAACATCAAGTCGAATTACATGTGTAAGCCCTTTTTGGATTTAAATCATTTAAATTTTATCATATTGGCGAGGTTAATAGTTGTTTTTAAAAGTCATAGATGGAGTTGTGCATTTTCTTCTTAAAAACTGTATCGTTAATTCGTTTCAGAGATGAGCAAGACAATAAAAAAAAATGTGTTTCTATAAGTTTTAAGCTGCTTCATCTATGTCTTATAAAATTCATCGAGTTTGTCTGTATGTAATAACAAACAGAACTCAAAAAGAACTTCATAGATTTATAACAAAATTTAGTAGCACGTCACCTTCTCGACGGTGACCAAAACAGGGATAGCACCCTCGCGGAGGCGAGCGTCAGTGACAGTCCCAGCCGCATGCGTCATCTGTTTGCCGTCATCTTGGTGTTTTGTGGAGTCGCGAACGCGGTAGCTTTGTGGGAGAAGTATCGCCATCATCTGTCTGAAGATTTTCTACGAGCCTTGAGGCGTTCTACTGGAGACGAAGTCGAAGTAACTGATGAACGCGTGCTGAACACCTGTCTCAGTTCACTTCAAGACGTGGTTATTTATATCGGTGGCAATCCACTGGTCGAATATGGGTTACCAGCTCCCCAATCATCACCGCATCAAGACCGTATAAATCGGGAGTATAACGCTGAGACAATTTACGATCCGGGTGAAATGACCACCATACGAAATTACCATGTCGCTTTGTTCTCTTCAGAGCAAAAACAAATTTATGACACCGTCCTTAAAAGCGTTGGGCAAAACCAGAGTAAAATGTTTTCTTGGATGCTCCTGGGGGAACAGGAAAAACATTTGTTACCACTGGCATACTTGCAGAGGTCAGGAGGCAAGGCAAAATTGCCATTGCTGAAGCGTCGTCGGGAATCGCTGCCACACTGCTTCCGGGGGGCAAGACAGCACATGCCATGTTTAAAATTCCCATCGATTTAGAGAGCGCCGAAACGCGTTTGTGGTGTGTCACGTAACAGTGATAAGGGACACGTGCTCAAGGATTGCTCTCTGATCGTATGGGATGAGTGTACGATGGCCAATAGGAAGGCAGTTGAGGCCGTGGACAGAACCTTGCAGGACATCCGCAGGAACGAACATTTGGTGGGTGTTGTCACAGTTCTGTTCAGTGGCGATTTCCGACAAACGCTTCCCGTGGTGACGCGGGGATCGAGGGCTGACGAGGTGAATGCTTCGTTGAAACGATCTTCGTTGTGGTCACGAGTTCGTACGCTGCGCTTGACCATTAATATGAGAGCTCGGCTCGGCGGCAATGCACGTGCTCAAGAATTCTCCGATGTCCTTCTAAGTCTTGGCGAAGGCACCCTACCAGAGGAGAGAGGTGGACAGGTGGTGCTTCCAGAGTCTCTCGGTAGAGTTGTATCCAGCTTAGAAAAACTCATTCGCTGTGTGTACGGGGACATCAGTCGTATACCGCACCAGCAGAATTCTTGGGTGTTCTTGTGTGAGCGGGCCATTTTGACGACCAAAAATGATCAGGCTGCAGCAATTAACGAATGCATTCTCTCGGAAATTGAGGGGAATGAAGTGGTCTACACCTCTATAAACACTGTCGTCGAGCAAGATGACGCCACACATTATCCCGTGGAATTTTTGAACTCCCTGTCAGCAAGTGGACTTCCAGCGCATACCATCAAGCTGAAGGTCGGTGTCCCGATTATGCTTATTCGGAACCTATCTCCTCCGAAGTTGTGTAATGGGACCCGCCTTAAAATCATCTCGCTCCACAGACACACCATTGAGGCGGAAATTTTTACGGGTTGTGGCGTCGGCGAGGCAGTATTTATACCACGCATTCCCCTCATACCTCATAACTTCCCGTTCCAGTTCAAGCGCGTACAGTTCTCCGTGAGTATTTGCTTCGCGATGACCATCAATAAGTCGCAGGGGCAGACACTGAGGGCAGCGGGTGTCGACCTCAGGACGAGCTGCTTCTCACACGGGCAGCTGTACGTCGCTTGCTCCCGCGTCACCAGTCCTGACTCTCTTTACATTTTGGCTGCGGAGAGCCAAACCACTAATGTTGTTTATCGAGAAGTCCTTTGAGTATGTATTTTTACCCTATTCTGTATTCATTATTTTCTCTATCTGCTTCAGTCACAACTTATGACTTAATTCAGCAGAATCACCATAAAGTCATTTATTCAAAGCAGGCTGAAAATCAGCACTTTTTGAAGGGCAATTTTACAAAAAACAGTCGCCCTCTATTACTGAACTTTCTGTAGATATGAAATGTAAAGAAGAAACGGGTAAATGTATGTTAATTTAAAAGGTATAATCGTAGGTATTTTTGGTGCTGTATAGCGTTCACGCAGACGACGTCGCGGGCAGCAGCTAGTTATTATAATAATCTGCAGCAGATTATGGTATGTACCCATTGCATATAATTACAGTAATTTATATGAGAGGTATGTATGTAAAGAAATCATTGTTATCTGAGAATAACCTTAATTACATTTTCCTTTTATGCCTTATTCGTTCATTACTCATTAGGCTGGTTGTACACAGACCGCTTAGAGTACCTAATCAGTAGGTATTTAGTCAGAAAGAAGGTATAAATAGGCAGACAGCTCGATGAGATGCTTACGACATTGCTTGCATAGGAACTTATCTTGTACCATTACCATATATACCTACACAAAATTGTTAAATAAAAAAGGTTTGTACGTCTTGGTAACCTCTATATCTATCTACCTCCCAAATGTCATGATTTTATATACGATGGACGCTGTGAGTTTTCTGTCATGGATAGGGAATGCAATCTCGAATAGAGATTGGTAGTGGTAACTCGAGATGTCGCGCGGAAATCAGGCGAGATATCGTTTTCGAGATTTCGCCTACTTTTTGAATTAATGAAGTATAAACTACACCTCCTTATGATAATCGTATTATATTTTCTAAACAAAAATATCTGGAAAAAATACATTTATCTAAGTACTAGTCAACTGCACCTCGTATGTACACAACACAATCGTTAGTCACATCACGCACAGTAATGCATCCATTATTATATTGAAATGGCTTCCCAAGAAGCATAGTGTGCTAACTCGCGCGCGATCGGTATCGAAATCTCGTTCGAGATGGTCTTCCCACGAGATTAGATCTCTAAAAAGGGTTGAGATCTCGCGAGATAGAGATTGCATTCCTTAGTCATGTAACTGTTATCATGCCTATAGATTATTTCATCTACCTAAATGCGTGCAAATGTTGCAGAGCTGATAATAACTATAATAAATCTTCAGGACGGGTGACGAGCAATGAATAAACATTAATTGCTCGTTACTGTGTTGATCAAGCAGGTAGTAAAGATAATGATTCTATTGACCTATTTTAGGACGTTAATCTTTACAGTTTAACAGGCATTCTAGTAGGTACCTAAGTATTTATTAATAACTAGCTGTGGCCCGCGGTTTCACCAGCCTCGCTCGACTTCTAAGGGTCGTAGCTTGATGTTAAACAGCCTATAATCTTGCCCAAGAGTTGGGCTAACAACTGCAAAAAAAACAAATATGACTGGTAGTTTCAGAGTTTTACCGCGTTCAAATAAAGAAACTCTTCAGCTTTGTTATAGGTACTAGTACAGAAAGATGTGGAAAAGTTTTTGCAAAGAATTCTACAATTCAATTCAGTTTCCGATGGTTCCATTAATTTAAGACTTGTTTAATATTATTTCTCGTTACGTTTTAATTTGTTTAATGATTGTGAATTATGTAATCGTCAATTTAATTTTTGTTGTTACGTTTTTTGTGGTGTACAATAAAGAATAATATATAAATATAAATAAATAAATAATGTGGCATGTTTACGTTTGTATGGCTTACGCGTAAATGTGTACACTGATTCGGCGCGAGCACATTTTTCTGGAGTGACACTACGCGATTTTAGGGTCTTTTGTCGCTCGTTCAGTTGCAGCATGGAATCTGTATTAGTTGGCCGGCTCATGGCAATAGGCTCCTCGCCCCTTATTAAATGGAATTTCTAATTAAGAGGTGATAAGGTGTAGGAACTAAGTTTACCTAGGTACTACAACACAGATCAAAGGAAAATGCACAAAAATGTATGGGCTAAAAACCCAGAGTAGATAGTAACAAACTTATGTGGGGTAAAAGGACATTAATTGTAGATAACAGATAATAAATTACTTTCTTTAAAAAATATCGCCGTGATTGGCTATATATTTTTTTATTTTTAATAATAGGTAATGCTTATCTTGCTTTCTTCATGTAAATAAAGTTGGTTAAAAACTACCTGCATTAAAACACACTGTATGTAAAAAAGCGTAGGTAGATGTTTATTACAAAAAATAAATCGCTGTTACATTATTATCGTGATCAACTACGAATTAATCTAGAGAACTAGCTGCCAAGCATAGGCGAGATGCGCACAATTTCCCAACAAACTCAAAGCATTTATTTCAAATAAACCAATTATAGGCACTTTTGAATTGTCAAGGGGTCGTTTAGTCAGAAAGATGAAATTAGTAGCCCATTCCAAAGCGTAGTAGGTACATATAAAGAAGAACGGACAAGAAACTATATGGACACTCTTTTAAATCAAAATATTGTTACAAAAAGTGGTTACATCATTCATGTTGAAATTATACATGTGAGAACGACGTAGAAAGACGTGCACGTTAACAGCGTCCGTAATAAAAAAAAGATATATGTTTTATATCTTTTTTTTATTACGGACGCTGTCATTCAGGAATTAAAATAAGCCGTGGCAGCTAAGAGTTTTTTTTTTAAATAAAACGTTGCCCCCCCCCACTCTATGAATTTCTCTTGTATTGTGGGAGCGTTTACAAACATTTCAAGTCACATACACAAACAGCCAAACCCGGAACGACTACTTGTAGGTCCTACAAATATTTGTTCCGTGCGGGAATCGAACCCGCGACACGCAGCGCAACAGTCAATCGCTTAAGCACTGCGCCAACCATGCCGTATTATATATATATAAAATATATATATTATACAATATGTAACAAAAACCCTGTTGTTCCTTTTAGGGACGTATACATTTACCTACAAGAACAACATTGATGAAATTATAATTTAAAAAAAATGAGCATTGGCCAGTCGAGAGGTCAATACCAAATAACTATTAAAATCGGCACATTCAAAAAAATGTTTAGAGTATCTGATTTTACAAGTACATCTTTGTTTCGCTAAATAGCCTACGAGTTCGGCGACTTTCTTTGAACCGATAGAAGATGCCGCCAAAAGCTACCGCGGCGCACGTGCGTGCCTACCTACCCCGCGACCCCGCCACCCGCCGGCGCCGCCCGGCGAATCACTTCATTTATCCTTTAGTCTCCCGCGCAACCTAGTTTTGAACGGATGTTATTGTTGACCTACGTAGTGAGTGACTTGTGATTTGTTTACGTTTACCATGTCCTATTCTAACGTAGAATATTTGAATATGCTGATGAGCACGCAGACTCTACCAAGAACGTTTAGCGAGTCTACCATTACCATCGGTGATTGCATTCTAACGTTTGCACGTACGTACAATACCGGAAGTGTGCCCGGACGAGAGCAACATCGAGCTGACGCAGGAAGAGGCAGACCGAGGACTGGAGACATTGACACAGAGGAGCAAATGTTGGACTTGCAAGATCACTGATCTGACGCCTTTAGATTCTTTCCTCTGGGGCAGTGTAAAGCAACAGCTGTTCAAAAACACGTGCGATACGGAGTTCGAAATGCGTTCACAGATAGTAGCAGCATTTGACCACATCAAGTCCGATACCTCCGTTCTGCGGAGCGTACGTAGGCGTTGCAACAAAGGTGGTCATATCGAAGAGCATCTCCGAGTCGTCAAATAGACATCATAATAAATTAATGCATTCAAATAAACATAAGGTTTTATGTGACAGACGCGGCGACTTTGTTTTTTTTTAATGTAGTGAAGTGTTAAATGTAGTTTTAACAATTATCAATTGTGCAAAATACCGTGTAAACCAACATTTTCAAACATTCATTCGTTAAAGTGAAAAACAACAGCTGACAAGGTCACGAACTTTTGTAGCAAAATATGTAGGTAAGTGGCGCCGGTGTACCGGCCGGCGGCACAGATCAAAGAGTGGGCGGGTACGTTCTATTTTTTTCTGGTTCGCGTCATCGCTTCATGCAGAATTGCAGAGGTAAGAAATCAGTTAAACATTACAAATATTAATTATTAAATATTTATTTTAATAATTTTTTTGAACAGTTTTTTATAAATGACTTGCTTTATTACGTATTTAGACCGATTCTTAAAACGTAGGTAAAAGGAACAACAGGGTTTTTGTTACATATTGTATAAGTTATGATAAGAGTTTAGATTAGTACACTATCGCATTAGGTTATTTTCTAACTTACATTTATCATTACAGGGGTTATGATAGATGTAAGTTGGAAAATAAATAAATAAAATTATACTCGCGCCTCCTCCTCGAGATTAGTAATTTACACATGTAGTTACGCTAGTTGTCACCACTCATGCACTTAGTTGAGAAAAAAAAAAAAAAATATATATATATTTTATTGAATTTTTCTTTATCTATGGCAATTCCATTTGACATACCCACAATTTTTTATTTAATTTTTAGTTTTTATACATGTGGGTACTTCGTCCAGTTCCGCTCTCAGACGATGTCGCCAATCATTCGCATTTTAGTGCTCAACCACTCAACATCTATTTCGCGTCTTCGCACAGTTTATTATAAAAATGCCGAAACGTAAGAATTCTAGGTCTCGTGAAGAAGACATTAACCATTACAAAAATAAAATTAGAAAACTAGAACGCAAAATTCGTAATAGACAAATTAGTGCTTCGGAAAGTGTATCAGACTTTGAGGAAGCTGTTATTCTACACGATGAGGATATTGGTATTTACCCACTTTCTGTACTACTTACTCATTTTAAAGTGATAACGATTTTCTTACCGCCTTGTTTACGTGTCTACGTATTTAAGTTACTTTAATGCAACCTGAACAGTCACTGGGACTGTTTCAACGCATTTAAAATACGGTTGGCGTTCCTTCCGCTGGGGATTGTAACCTAACCTAATTATCATGATTATGACTAATCTACAAACAATAGTTATGTACCTACTAAGCTGAAACTTTAATGCTGTGTATAAAGATAAAAGATTATGATCGTAAAAATTAGTCATGGACTTATTTAAGTCCACTTTTTAATGTTTTCAATTAAGTTATTTAACTTACGTTATAAAAATTATCATATCTATGATAATTTTCAGACACCCCCGCACTGCGACCAGATGATTGGTTGTTAGAATGGCCACCTGAAGATGAAACAGTTCAGGATTCGCAAAAAACCTGTGAACCTCAGCCAGGCCCTAGTACTTCCACGGATGTACACCCCGAAGAGCCTCTTGCTCATGATGTTAATATTCCTGCTCTGGATACTGAGATTCTAGATATTTTAGGCGATGATCCCACAAACACTGACAAATACGGCCCTGAAATACGCAACGAAGTTGCAAATCGTTTATTACACATTGCTAAAGACGGTCTGAATAAGGAAAATCGTAAAGATTTGATCTCAAAATACCTATTACCTAAGAATTGTGTCCAACTCGATGCCCCTAAAATAAATCTGTAAATTAAGGCGGCAATTGCTGATACCGCAGTTAAACGCGATAAAGGCATAGAAAATAAACAGAAACAAATGGCTAGTGCAATTGCTTGTTTGGCCGACATAATACATTCCCAATTAAATTCAAAAACGATAACCAATGACGTCCTGCAAAAATTAATGGATACAAGCAGAATTTTATGCGATTTACAACATGCAAGTTCCATTACACGTAGAAATTTCATTTTATTTGCCCTCAAAAATGATATAAAGGAACACCTTAAAGATACCAAGATAGATACCCATCTGTTCGGTGAAAATTTAGCAGAGACGTTAAAATCAGCAAAAGCAGTGAACAAATCCGGAATCGAACTGAAAGCTGAATCTAGCAGTAAGACTGCGAATACCTACTATAAAGGACAAGCATCGAGAGCTTTAAACCGCAGGGCTCCCCCCCAGGCGCGCAGGCTGCCCGCGGGGTCGGCGCCAGCGCCGAGGAGCCGCGAACCTGCCGCGCCGCGCGCGCTTTATCCCCCGCCGCAGACGCAGTACATGCCACCGCACGCGCACTCATCGAAAACGTCATCGCGGGGACATCAGGCGACGTATCCTCGTCGCCGCTTTTAGAGACAGTTAAGTACGCAGGCCGTTTATCTAAATTCTATCAACAATGGGCTGCAATTACAAACGATCAGACTATACTATCTTGGATAAGAGGTTATAAAATACCCTTTACAACACCCGTTGTACAACATACACTCCCAGCTAGACCAACTTACTCGGCTAATGAAAGACCGCATTATTTAGAAGCGATTAATAACCTACTCAAAATAGGCGCAATATCAGAATGTTCTCCATGTGAAAATCAATTTGTCTCAAGTATTTTCTTGGTACCCAAACCAAATGGCAAGATGCGCTTTATTTTGAACTTAAAAAACCTTAACAAATTCGTTAAAACGGATCATTTTAAGTTAGAGGATTTAAGAACGGCATTGAAAATTGTAACGTATAATTGTCAAATGGCGTCAATTGACCTCAGAGACGCATACTTTTTAATTAATATGCACAAAGAATCTCGAAAATATGTAAGATTCTATTTTGAGGGTAAACTATTCGAATTTAATGTTTTGCCATTTGGGTTATGTACAGCCCCATACGTTTTCACAAAAATATGTAAACCTATAGCTAAATTATTACGCTCCGTAGGCCTTCTGTCCACTGTTTATTTAGACGATTGGTTATTGTTTGGATATTCCCGTCGGGAATGCCTTACTAACATAGATCTAACTAAAAGATTACTAACTTCACTTGGTTTTATTATTAATGTAGAAAAAAGCGCACTTTTCCCTTCCACCAAATGCAGATTCTTAGGTATGATTATAGATTCACTCGAGTTTCAGATTAGTTTACCAACAGAAAAAAGGTTACGAATAAAAGCGCAACTTGTTATGTTTTCTAAATTAAAGCGTTGTAAAATTAGGACTTTTGCTCAGTTGTTAGGATTATTAGTTTCTTCTTGTCCAGCTATCGAATACGGATGGCTGCACACTAAAGAAATGGAAAGATGTAAATATCTCAACTTGAAAGGTCATGATGATTATAACAAATCTATGATTTTACCTGAATCACTACAACCAGACTTTGACTGGTGGTTAAATAAAATAGAACATTCTGTCCATCGAATAAAAGTTGATGTTTACCAAGTTGAGATATTTTCTGACGCCTCAAAGACGGGGTGGGGGGCCGCCTGTGAAGGAAGGTCCGCGAGCGGGCAGTGGTCGAATACCGAACGGGAACGACATATAAATTATTTAGAACTGCTTGCCGCATTTATCGCCTTAAAGGTTTTTGCTAAAAACCTTTTTAATTGCCAAATATTACTACGCGTTGACAATTCAACAGCAGTAGCTTATATAAATAAAATGGGGGGTATACAATACCCTCATCTCACAAAAATAACTCGTGATATTTGGAACTGGTGCGAAAGCAAAAAGCTTTTCGTCTTTGTCTCGTACATAAAATCTAGTGATAATATTATTGCAGATTACGAATCACGAAGAACTCACCCGGACATAGAATGGGAGCTGTCCGACTGGGCCTTTGACAGTCTCACCCGCGCATTCGGTCATCCGAAAATTGATTTGTTTGCTAGTCGCATAAATAACAAATGCGCTACATACATATCTTGGCACCGAGACCCAGACGCATTTATGATAGACTCGTTTACAGTTTCATGGACAAATTATGATTTCTATGCATTCCCGCCATTTTCAGTCATACTTAAAACTCTTAGAAAAATAATAACAGACAAGGCACGGGGTATCGTGGTCGTACCATTTTGGCCAACACAGCCATGGTACCCCGTGTTTAGATCACTGCTTATTTCGGAAACTGTTACATTTCCACCTAAAAGCAATGCCTTACTGTCTCATTCCAGCTCCCGTCGGATACACGAGTCGATTACCCTGGTGGCAGGCATATTATCCGGGACGCGTTTTCAAGGAGAAACATACCAGAATCATCACTTGATATAATGTTAGCATCATTAGCACCTAACTCCATGAAACAATACGATGTTTACTTGAAGAAATGAAAAGAAATGTTTAGGACGCCTCTGTACCCACAGTAATATCTTTTTTAACCCAACTCTTTAATAACGGTTACCAATATGGTACACTCAATTCATGCAGATCAGCTCTTTCCCTGGTGCTCAGTCCAGTACTAATTAGTGATGATAGAATAAAAAGATTCCTCAAAGGGGTTTTTAGACTAAAGCCGCCTAAACCTAAATATGAAGTTACCTGGGATACCAACCTAGTATTAGATAAATTGAGTTCATGGCATCCTAATGAGGAATTGACCTTAGATAAACTTACAAATAAAACTATTACTTTACTGGCTCTGTCAACCGCACACAGAGTCCAAACTCTTTCGAAGATAAAAGTTAGCAATGTTCAAAACCTTTCTCAGCGTATCACAATTAAAATCTCCGATATTATAAAGACTTCTATCTAGGCCGGGATTTCAACAACCTATTATTAATTTACCCTTCTTTATTGATAAAACATCAATATGCCCAGCCACTACATTACTGTGTTACATAGAACGCACCTCATTATTAAGAACATCTGACGATTTATTTGTTGGAATCAGGAAACCTTATAAACCATTGGGAACACAAACGCTTAGCCGCTGGATAAAGCGAACGCTCAGTGAGTGTGGGGTCGATACCAACGTGTTCAGTGCACACAGCACGAGACATGTAGCATCATCGCGCGCGCACTCACTGGGGGTTATTATTATTGTGATTATACATAATTGTCTACAGCTACCTATGATAGCTATTATAAGAATAATTATTCCTTAGTTAGTTAATAAAATTCCCTAATTATTGTTAATCCTAGAAGCACAAAGTTGTTATTTTCTGTTTATCGATTGTAACAAAATAAACAATGATACAATTATTTTGATACTTACTTATTTATGAACATTATTATAAATTGATGATATTCCCAAAATACTCTCAAAGTCTACATGTGTAAATTACTAATCTCGAGGAGGAGGCGCGAGTATAATTAATGATTAAACGAACTTACCTGTACGTGAAGTTCTATCATAATTATACTCGCGCCGAGTCCGAAGAGATTAGTAATCCCACCCTCCCAATGCTGTATATACATAGACACCCAGAATTACCTAATGTCTTGGAAAAACATCAATTTAACCATAGGATATTTTACTCTAAACTAAATGATTGGCGACATCGTCTGAGAGCGGAACTGGACGAAGTACCCACATGTATAAAAACTAAAAATTAAATAAAAAATTGTGGGTATGTCAAATGGAATTGCCATAGATAAAGAAAAATTCAATAAAATATATATATTTTTTTTTTTTTTCTCAACTAAGTGCATGAGTGGTGACAACTAGCGTAACTACATGTGTAAATTACTAATCTCTTCGGACTCGGCGCGAGTATAATTATGATAGAACTTCACGTACAGGTAAGTTCGTTTAATCATTAATTATAGATGACCACTGCCTACTGACGGTGCCCGTTCACGAACATGTCGTAGGGATCAGCACCATTCAGCTCAACCATTTTGAAGGGAACTTAATGATCCAATACACACGCCACCACACAGACAATGCGAATTCTAATCAATTAGTTTAGGCGCCCTTTTGGAGCAGGACCAGCGCTGAGCCAAGCATTTTTGTCAGTGATGTAATCCCCCAACTTATAATATGCTTGGCTGTATAGTGTGCGTTTTATACATCACAGCGTACGACGACCTGTTTTTTTTTCTATAATGCATGAGGCACCCTGTCTGAGTATATAGGGTTCTCGATAAGCATTAATGAGAGCTGCTGCGGTACAAAAGTAACTCACTGCATTCGTCGCTGTATTGTTGAAATAAGTGTTATTAGCACTCCCACTGAACGGACTTTCTACTATCACTTTTATCTCTTTTTGATCACAGGAAACTCTTTGTTGCCGCTTTTTGAATGCTGTGGCGCTTGATTATTTCGAGAGAAACTCATTTCATATTTGATTTAAGTATTTTTAATCGATGCTGGGTTTTTTTGGGCATTCTCCTTTTATGATGTGTTTAAATAGATCTCTTTCTAGTTGTTCCGTAGAGAGTGTAAGTTATAACTTTATTGTGCACTAGCTGATCTGACAGACGTCGCACTGCCCAAAAATACCTTAGGAAAAAGCACGTTCAGTTTTTCCCAAATTTGAAATTTTTCCAATTTTTCTTTCTATAAAGTTATAATTCGGACTGTTACGAATATTTTTAAATAAAAAGTAGCCAAATCGGTCCAGCCGTTCTCAAGTGATGCGCTTACCAACGAGCAGCAATTCATTTATATTTATAGATAGAAGATAGATTAGTGAACGCTGTGTTGGATAAATCAAATAAAACGACAACATGGTTTATTCTCTTTTTAATTTCCAAAACTCTCGCTACTTCGCAATACTTACATCACCATCAATTCTTATAAATACAATTTATACAAATTTTAATTTTACGATATGCGACAATAAGTTATTGCTCCTAATATTTATCACTAAATTCCTGAATTATCACTAAGCACTCGAATAATTTAGTAAGAAGAAAATGAAACAAAGGAAAAAAACAGTTGTAAAATGTTAAAAGGAAATAAATCACGATCACAGTTTTGTTTCTCATCAAAAATGTACAAACGGAGGCATTCCTAAACATTTAATTAGTTACTGATATTTTGTACAATAATTCCTTTTGCTTAATTTAATTAGTAATGTTCCAATCCATGGGCAGTTTCCTTTACATCAGTATAAAATTATTTATTTTTAAAACTATGATAGCTTATAATGTGTTCGCCACAGTCTCGGACGTGGTCTCTTTATACCTAGGTAATACTCTAACTTCAATTACAATAAATATACACGAATGACTTATATACAGACTTGTTACTCTATGTTATATCGGAATAACCCAAATAACTCTGCATTAAGGTCTGCCTAGTGGCATAAAATATAAAACTAAATTAAATCCGTACAAAAGGACCATTTTAGTGCACAAAAATGGAGTATGATGTGAATGTTATTTGATTTTGAAATGGTGTAAGACCTAAAGTATTTGTATAAATATGATTTTTCTTATAGCAGCCGAGATTTGAATTTTTTGTCGTAAGTATGTATAATTGAAATTCTTGAAATGAAACGTCTGAAAATTCTTGACCTCTATAGTAAAAAATATGTTACTTCTGAGAACAATCAGCAAGAACGGAGAATAACAGACTCTATGCTGATACAGTTGTTTATTACAAAACTTACGAAATTGCAGATATTACTATATTAATTTAAGATTTAGTATCTATTAACAGACATTTATAAGGAAATGCTTTACAGAATTTCCGTCTATTAAATTGTTAATTTCCTGCAAAAATATTCTCAAAATTTTGTGAAAATAAACCTATGATAGAATAATGTAATCGGACTTTTTATTGAGACTTAAATAGGAGTTATTCACGAAACGGGAAGCACATAAAGATAAAAATACTTACATAGAAAGGGTACTAAATCTAAGTAAAATAAGCGTATTTCATTAGTTAATTACATACTATATTTATAAGTTTATTTACTTTACGCTAAGTACTAGATTTTTGAGATCATTCTGAAAGCCAATTTCGGTTAATAAGATTTATTGAATACTTAAATTACAGAAAAAATATTTTATTATTAATATTGACGATAGAATGGAAATGTTTAGGTACAAACAATATTCAAGGCACCTACAAAAATGCACGATACGCGACGCAAATCGCACGCCTGTCGCGTGACGAGCGGTGCCTTTATGTCGCGCGCGATTCGCGTCACGTGTCACGCATGTTTGTAGGAGCCTTAAAACACAGTCCATTTCGTAACTGACAGACATGCTTGTTTGGACCAAGACCTATTTAATTATTGAAAATCCTTGTTAGGTACTATTTTATTTTTACTTATTAATATTCTATTATTACATTTATAAACTGATTGAGGCGACATTTCTGCGAGTCGTGGTTAAAAATTGTTAAATCTATTTTACATTTGATATACAATTATTATGCTAAAAACCATATACTTAACACTATTAATATTGCATAATCGTCCCACCTATATTGACACTTTCGTGAGCAATTTTACATACAAGCCTATCCCTATTCAAATTTGTAACTTACATCGTGCTCTGACTCACCCCTTTTTGGGGTAAATTCATTCTGTGTTTGTTCCATATTCAGTTAAATATTCAAATAAGGATTTTTTGTCATTGGTAGAATTGAACTAGATATTTAATAACCGTATATTAGGTATTGCGAAAAATGTTTGTTAAGTAAAGTAGAACAAAAAAAAAACCTTTATTTTCCTATAAATTTTCCTGTCCCTGTTCTCCTACGAGTATAAAAGAAGATGTTAAGATTCCTACGAGTGTATAAGAAGAAGAGTTATTGATAGGTGAAGTAAAATGAATTAAACACGAATAAACTAATTTTGTTTAAGCAAAATTGCAGCGAGAACTGCCACAAAGATGCGATTCAATTTAATATCTAAGAAATATGACGGTATTAACTCAATGTGGAACAAACACTAGGCCTTACAACTAAACACCAAAATGTTCATTCGATGCCACAATTCACGAATAACGTTCGCAGCATTGATTCGAGTTTTACTAGCACAACACGTCTAAAACTTATTTAAAGGATTCAGAAACATTTTGAAAATTGCGGGATCTACACACAGGTAAATCTTATTTTAAATCTCCTGTACCTACACAAAGACGAGTGTTGTTCAATTGTTACAGCTATGTTGCTGAAAAGCCGAAATAACATTTAAAAGGTTTATTGTAACCTTATGATATTATAGAACAATAATCAACATTGGTCCTGTGGTACCTACAGAAGATATTTAACATTCGAATTTAAAAGGAATACAGAAACCACAAGATTTTTATGGGTCATTAATTTGTATTATAAACGATTGTCCTGCTTGGAAAACTTAAAAGTTGCTGATAGAATTTAGTCAATTTAATAATATTTATAATAGGTAACAAAATAATTTTGAATACTTTTTGGACAATATGTCTGTATTCCTTTTTTTCTTCCAACGTCTATTTAATCAAATGTTTACTAGTGTTACAATATTTAGAATTCTACTATCAGTCAATATTCCTGAGGGGCAATTCCCGTATTTTTAAGACCGTTCGTATTCTAATCTCAGTCTCAATCTGTCAAAATTACAATAAATTTACATACCTACATTTTTGACAGGTTTGTGACATTGATTGTCGCTGAGGTGAGATTGCGACTTGAATTTGAACGTTTTTTAAGTACGAGAATTGGCCCACTGATCTACTTGACTACAATGCTAAAAAACGTTAGGCATGAGAAGCAACATCGCGATAACATCCAACCTTGTCACCTTTCCTCGTTCTTAACCACACACTAGCCGACCAACCAAATAATAAATCGAGAATATAAGGTACTACATGATTTTGTTAAGGGAAGTATTATGATGAATTGATAATAGTTGTTTATGCAACTGTTGTATAATAAGGGGTAATACAACTCGAATGTGGGTAATGTCGATAATACTATCACATGAGTGTTTTAATACCCAATTATGTACAGTTGCATACAACACATTATCTATACCCATGATATGAAACCTCTATAAAATATTCTGAAACCATAGGGTGTTTTTTTTTTATTAGTAGCTGTAGTAGTGAAACGCGCGTGCATGACAATGTTCTTTTTTTGAAATTCTAAAAGATATGAGTAGTGAGAATGTGGCTGTTTGATGAGTAAGGAAGGGATCGAGTTCGAGTTGCATAATTAAATTTAGTACAACATTCTAACATTCGTTTGGATGATATTATGGTTACTATGACCCTGGTAAGCCCTGGTTGTTTTAATGTTGGCCATAAACTAACTGTTTCAGAAACTATTAGGATTTATAGCATGGGTTTAGATAAAATATTTTAGACTAGACTATAATTAACAATACAGTAAATTCACACTTTAGTGCCGATTCATGCTGCTCCGCTTTTTTTATGAAACCCAAATTACATTATTTTATGATAGTAGGTAGTTTAATATTTCCGTGTAACGTTCTTTTATTCGACCTTGTTTGAATTTGATCCGTCTGGCCCTGTACAATGTAGGTACACACACGGCTACACATCAAGCTATAAATTTCCAGTTTATTAATGACCTCTCAATGTAAGGAAATCCTATACAATGAGAGATCAGCGTATACTGGAAATGTACAGCTTGAACTGTAGCCGTGCGTACATCAATATCTTCTAAACTACGCAACTTCTTTTAAACTACGCAACAGATTTATATGCGGTTTTCACCATCATTTAGAAAATAAAGAAAATACGTTTATTTGCGGTAAACATGACGCAGAAAACGAACACATAGATACCTACACAAAAAAGAACAAGTTGGGGAAAACATGCGTCAGCTAATTTATTCCGCATGGATTATGTGTATTAAACATTGAACTTACTTTATTTAACTAACATAATTATAATAGGTAAAGAAGTCTCGATGTTTTGTCAAGTCGTAAAAATCGTGCGAAGCATAGGCTAAACTATAATCCTAACTTACTATTATAAATGCGAAAGTAAGTTTGTTTGTTACGCTGTCACGCTTAAACGGTTGAAAGGATTTGGATGAAATTTGGCACACAGATAGGCCATGACCTGGGATAAGACATAGGATACTTTGTTATGCCGATATTACCACGGGATCGAGACTTAAGAGGGTGAACCCGCGGGATGCAATTAGTTGTACATAAATTCATGTACAATTTACTCATAACTAATCAAAACGAGAGCATTTCTATAGCAAAACGACATCGGCACTAAACTCTGAATGAATTCAGGATTATGTGTTGCATAATATGAGGCCTCCATTTCTTTTGCGCTCTCTCTTAGGCGAGAGTACCTACCTAAATAAACCTTTCTAAAATGACTGTGAAAATATTCTGCCTTATTTTTGGTATTTATGAATTGTATTCTTGACTAAATACTAAGGTTAAGCTACGCTTGCCGCGGTCGGTACGTGGATGGGTGACCATCCATTACATATCGAGACCCTCCGTGCCTTGGAAAGCACGTCCATCCGTAGATCTTTGACCGTCGATACGGGTAGTCAATAGCCCATAAGTGACAACCAGTCTTACCAAAGGGTATCGTGTTACCCAGTAACTGGTTTGCGGAGGTCAGATAAGCAGTAGCTGCATGTAAAACTACTGGTAGCTGCATTCGGTTAGACTGGAAGCTGACCCCAACGTAGTTGTGAAAAGGCTAGGCAGATTGATGCCAATGCATCTATCAATCTAAAAAACACGTTTGAGAAAAAAATATAATAGTTATTATTTGATCGCATTGTTACTCAATATAAATTTCTACCATGTTCCGTAAAGTAACATTATTCAAGAATACAATATTATTCTTGAATAACTTTACTTAATAATAAATATTATTTATTTTTCTCAAGTGTTTTTTTTTCAACCGTGTGTCTAAATGCAATTAATTTGTAGCAGTTTTTCACAGGCATTTTAAGAAAGAAATGGAGACTTTATTTAGATTACAGCTATATTGAAATTTAGTTTTCCAATAAATTTGTATTAATAAGAATTTAGTTTTCCGATTTGAATTAAAGTATTTTTTTAATTCACTTACTTCTTTATTAATTATAATGTGAATGCAATTCTTTCAACAGAACTTTGTTGAATGCTGACTGCTTCGCGCAACTACCCGCTTGGTGACCCTGCGCGCTTGCTTGTATGCAAGCACAGATTCTTTTCATTTTCCATTGAGATCTGCGGGTTTGCTGATTTTGTGTCGAAGTAGTCATTTGTTTTATGATAAAATTCTGTTGAAAATTACCCATTCATAGAATTTTATTCCTAATTACATTACGTTCACCATCTAGACAACATCAGAACGTTAAATATTGGCAGGTATAATGCTTCTACATTTCTAATTAGGTACACACTCCGTGCTAGGGTACTAGAGTCAGTACTATAAGATTTGACCACAACTGGTCGATATAAAAATAATTTTATACACAAACTTACTCTATGACTAGGATCCAAAGACTAGGTTCCACAGACTAGATTCAAATGACTAGAATCACTCATCCCCCAATTAATTGGTATTTTTACTTAATTTCTAATTTAAAAATAAATAAAGCGACGTTATCGGATTCTATTTAACATTACACCTTAAAAATAATTATCACCTATTTACGATTTTCCAATAATACAGGGTGTAAAAAGACACATCACAAAGCCGTCAACTACGTATACTGTACATCTAACTAAGTAGCTTTGCGCAAAAACGATTACTTACTGGAAAATTACTTTTTTAGGCATAATTTTTTTTTATTTTTATTGAGCGCAATGTAACGCGAACCGAGGCAAACGGACTCACTGCCATTGTGTGAGTCAAGCCCCGCCCCTTCGCTCTACGCGGTACGCGTTGGTACTTGTCGGGTACTCGCGGGTGTTAACGAAATGAATTAAATGTTTCCATGATAAATGTACAAGTACATATGCACCTACTGACATGCACGAATTTCTTAAATTAAAATAAATTTCTTATAGTTGTAATTTAAGAAATTCACGCACAACACTACTTTTTAGATAGCTTGTGTAGGTAGGCACTTACCTACCTACTGTCCATTGTTGTCATCATTAAATTAAACATCGGTGTCCTCTCGTCACTCACGAGCTGGTGTCCCACACATTATGTTTCCACCGTGTCTGGAAGCCTGTTTCCTGGGTTTGATTTGGGTTCACGGAGCACCAATTGTGTGCATTTCGGCGGTTCCACGTGCCATTATTTGTGAAGGCGATTTCGTCCGTGAAAACAATGTTGTTCACATATCCTCAGTCCTGCAGCCATCTATAGTACTCCATATGGCGTGTTGTTTCGCCCGGCGCGAGCGCTTGCACACGGTCAATTTTGTAAGGCCGTTGCCTATCGCTTCTTAGTGCTTTAATCAGTAGGTACTATCAGTTACTAAAATACGTCAATCAGCGGGCTGAAACGCGGTAGGATATTCAGTACTGTAATGTCGTAGGACATCAGCTACATTTCCACGGGCCATACCGTAGCAGTACACCACGTTAACATACCTACTAGCGAGCAGAATAATCATGAAACACGAATAATCGGAACTAAAACACAAATAACACAAACGCACTATCAAAAAACTAGTACCTACGCATTCACAGTATCTAAACTTAAAAATTACCTAATGTTTTTTAGGAAAAAACAACACAAGTGCATTCGATAACGTAAGAAACCGAACTAATTACTACTACTTTTGCTGGATAAGCTCGACAGATTGCTTAACTAATGGTATCCGGTTCATATTCAACCTCAGAAAATATGACCATGTGTCGAGCTATAGGTCTGAACTCAAATGGATGTCCATTCGCCAAAGAAGAATTTTGCGTGCTTTGACCACGCTTTTCTCCCTTTTTTTCGCTTTTCTTTTTTTTTCTCCTTCTTATCTCGTGTCTCACTTCCAATACCTATGTTCTTCTCACGCTAAGAATCTGCGTTCTTCTAACAATCTTCTTCTACTCTGTCCTTCTCATACTTCTGAGTTTGTTCATTCTTCCTTTCATATTTAGTCCATTTTTCTTTGGAATGCGCTTCCTCTTGATATCAGGACGGCTACCAGTCGGTATGCATTTAAGCGGAAATTGCAGAGTTATTTTCAAAATAAATAGAGTAGAGTCATCTCAACATCTCTCTTCCTTGAATTTGTATATATACTTTTATATATATATTTATGTAAGTATATAGTATAGTAAATAGTATGTATGTGTATAGGACTTATTTATGTATTTGTGTACGTTGTTTTAATAGTTAATTTTTTTATCATTGTTCATTTCAATTAAAGCACCTGCCATCTAATCTCTTCACCACCCTTGGTTGACTGGTAGAGAATGCCTAAGGCATTAAGTCCGCCTTTGTACCTTTTGTGCGAAAAGATTAAATAAATAAATATAAATAAATAATAGTCTAATAATACAACAACTTAATTAATTTCTTATCGTTTTGATGGAGGGGCTAGGAGCGGCAGCTTTCTTTGATCTATGCGAAGCGCGCGTGGCGTGGTCAGAGCGTTAATTATTTGAAATCGACGTTTACGTTCATAAAATGAATAAAAAATAAAATGCCCTATTGGTAGTAAACTATGGTTTCGTGTGAATGCAGTGGTATGAATTTAAACATGGTAGGTATCTTTATTTTTGCAATTAGTAGTAAATAAATCGCTCAAACCAAAAGGTGTCTTTGATAGCGGTAGTAGGTAGGTTACTTGTGCAGCAATAATAAAATAAATTCTTCATTATTTGCCAGTATCTTGAATGTAGTAACTAGCAGTTTACTTTTATCGTAAAAATGTCACGAATGAGGACAATCTTCATCAACACTTTTAATTGAATCTGCAAGAAGTTTAGAGATAGGATTTGTAGTTTATACAAGGGGATGCTCTTCGACATTACATACAACAGACTTGCCTTCATAAATCAACGTCTTTGAAATCAAAAACTGCAACAAATATCTTTATTGTAGCACAAAAAACCGATCAGCTGTTACAAACACAGGTCATCGTAACGTTCAATGGTAGCTCACGTGACACTGTATAGTGCGCTTGTGTCGTGTAGGTGTAGAGGCAATCGTGACGTAGTAGTGTGCATTTGATATTCATTGCGTTTTTTAAATTTCAAATGCGTAATTTGTTAAGAAAAATCGAAAATTCAGGTAATGTTTGTTTGGAAACAAGTTTAGTAATAACACATGAAATTCGTTTCCGTAAAAAAGTTAAAAAAAATATGCGACTATGACCAATCCACTGGTTCTGGAGATATTGACTCCAGAACCAGTCGATTCCCAGGTATGATCTAGTGGAAAAAAAATATCCAAATAGTGGTTAGAATATGTGGTTTTCGGCTACGGAAAGTGTCTTTTCACACCTGTTATATTATGACCATCTATCAGAACTAATACATAATTTTATAGAAAAGCTAACTAACTAATGTCAATAGAGCACGCACGAAACTGTAACGAATCCACTGTAAACTGAATTCAAAGTCTGATAGAACATAATTATGCAGTATCTGTTAAAACATTTACTTTGCTTCCTATTAGGGCTGGAAACATTATAAACAATAGAAATATTACTGATTTGAAACAATTACACTGACCATACGAATTTACTTTTAAACAACTTTACATTTGAAGAGAAAAAATATAAAAGGTAATTTTCACAGAAAAAGCTATGTTTTGGAACAGATATTACCGATAATCAGAAATAGTGTACGATTGCTGAAAATGCAAACATACATTCGTTGTATATAAATAGTCATGTAGGTATCTAGTATATGATCTGATATAAACATTTATTGCATTGCTTTCTATATAATTATTAAGGCGTAGCTAATTTATGACACTCCTCACTGCCATCTGTATTTGGCCGATTATCTTTAAGTATTTTTTTGCAAAAATAATATTAATTAAACAAAATTGTTTCTTATTTTCCCGCTTAACAGTTCTCGTTTATTGCGAAATAATTTTTTAGACTGCTGCCAAATTAAAAATAACGATAAATCCACTTGATACGAACCTTATCAATACTGGCCTTAATTGTCTTAACGTTGTACCCCACTTGGAAACCGCAAATGTCTCGCAATTAGCAACTCAAAACTTCAACATGATGGTGTCGTCCTGAAAGACGCCCTTATTGCATGCATCCGAGTGAAATGCGCTGAGGGGCGTTGGCGGGGCTCAGGTACACAGCCCAGAATTGTCTACTAAAGAACGCGCTAACACATCAGCCGCCGCAATATCGCTCACTTTCCCTTCGAAGTGCCCTCTTACATGGAACATAAACTCCGCTTTCCCTGCAAACTCTTGTCTGCACATAAGACACAAGTGGTGTGCATGTGTGTGTTGTCTCTCTGGGGCGTAGTGTGTGTGACCATGAGTGAAATACGCCCCTCCTCCGCCTCCACCTCCCCCTTCGTTGACGACTGTCGCCGTAGACACAGATGCTGTCGCGATACCGTGGCCGTTCAGAATCTGCTGATTCTGATTGTGATGATGGAGCAGTTGTAGTTTCTCTTGATTTGATAAGTGCACTTTTTCTTGTTGCTGGAAAGAATAATGAAAAAACATTAATTATTCATGCTTTTAAAATTGGTCCTTCGATCCGGATCGTAAAATTGAGAATCAAATAAGAATCCTACCTGATGTTGTGTGGCCTGCTGCATCTTGTCCTGTAGCAGCTTGGTATCGGGTAGGTGTGACTTCGCATGGGCGCTCCATTCATCCCTGGTGGCGAACAGTCTGCCACACAGCTCACAGGACCAGGACACGACCATGCCTGCAGTCGCTGCTGCCACTGCTGCGCTTGTTGCACTCGTATGAACCAGGTTTGTGTTCTGGAAGTCGAAAGATGTATTATTATTTGAACTTTCTACGTACATGTTTACTTTATATATTTTTTTGTTTTGAGAATTGAAGCCTGGTGTGCTGTGCCTACGTCGCTTATTTTATTTTAAGATTTGAATAAAGCTATTCTTATTAAATTCATGTTTACTACTTAAGGATTGAGTAAAATTAATACATCATAGAATTTATACTTACGAAAAATAAGAAATTTAAACGTAGGTAAGTACTAAAAACAATTTACGAAGGTCTAAGAAAATAAAATGCTACATACCCAGATGAAGAAATAGAAAATGCAGAAAAAGAAACGGCAACTCATAGTGTATTTCCATATATTTCAGTTATAGAATAGATCTACACTGTGAAACCAGAAATATTGATTATAAAACAAATGTTTAAATGAAGATTTTAAATCATGCTGACACATCGAGAACACCTACAAACCATGCGTTGAATTCTCAGTCGATTTACCGTAAAGTTGTGTCCAGGTACCTGGCACACCTGGATCGGCTGTTGGTGGGAGTGTTGTTGCTGTTGTTGCTGCTGCTGCTGTTGTTGCTGCTGCTGTTGTTGCTGTTGTTGTTGCTGCTGTGCAGCTGCGGCCGCTGCTGCTATTTCCGCCTGACTTGGTTTCGTGTCCTCTTGTTTCGTTAGCTGTGGCTTCACGTCATCTAGCTTCAAAGCTGCAGAAATTAAAGGATCTTTAGGGAAGTAACCCAAATGGGTCACATTGTTGTTCGAATAAACAATCTAATCTACATCTAGTAAAGCTACGTATACTTAATATAATCTAGCAAAACGGAATTGTTACGGGATGTTTTATTTCAGGTAAATGATGAAGGACTAAAAATTTCTACTTTTGATAATAGATACAAGCTCGCGTTTTTGCGATAAATGCGGTAAAATAAGCAATTAAAAGCACAAATCAATGGGTGTAAATTAACAAAAGATCTCATTCTCAAATTTAGCTCAACATTTTCGTATAGCTCTACACATAAAATGCTTCACTACCGTTAGAGACCTCACAACGGTAGTGATAAGATATTTATTAAAGGCATCTATCATCACCATTACGAAGCATACTCACGTGGTATTGTGATGGTTCTTTTACCTAGAGGCGCTATGTTGGATGGCGTTATGTGTTTCAGTTTGTTCATATGTAGCACTAGTTTATCCCTTCGCGCGAATGCTTTGTTACACACTTCGCAAACGTACGGCTTTTCTCCTGTAGAAACATGAAGTACAGATTTAGAATTAGAAACTAGAGTTCTGGGAACAAAAAAGTCATACAGCATCAGTAGCATCACGCTGAGATATGAGCCTTTTTGGCCTCGTACAGGTCTTCTCTTTATTTTTGTTGTTTTCACTTGCCATTTTGTTAGTCATAATCTTAGATAAGCGTAAAAGTATGAATGTTATTCTTTTATTGTTTTCATGATTTTGTTAGAATGAATGTTCTTTTTTATTGTTTGTATTTCCTGTGCGTGTCCCAAATAAAATATTTTTCTTTCTTTATTTATTTCTTTATTTAATATTTTTTATTTATTATTTAATATTTATGTACACGCAGTAAAACAGATACAGATTCGACATATAAGTATTGAGTACAAGGTTATTTCATACGAATTTGGTATTGAAATCAATAAACAAAATTGGAATCATGACAATGTCTAAAATGGTTGAGTCACAATTATTTCGAAAATCGGAAGCGATCTCATCAAAAGATTAATTTCCACAAAGCAACCCGCACAAAAAAATTGGAAAAAACCTTTCGGCGAATTTGACTGAAATGGTACAATATACGTAGGTATAGCCTGTAACATGCTGATTGAATGACAATATCTATGGGCGTAAAAAACACAAACGGCCAATTTTAGAGATATAGCCATTTTTATGTTATAGCCAGAAAGATGATTTTATCCATATTCATATTCATTTATTTGCGTTCCACAAGGTAAAACATGGTGTTAACAAAAGGCTTAGAGCTAAGAGCCGTTGTAGACCCTGTCAGGGCACAGCAAAATCTAATTATTACAAGCTAAAATTTAAAAATAAAATAAAATATACATGAAAACAAATTATTTGGTCAAAATTAATGACAATGGTCATCATTTAAATTAGAAATCAGGACAAAGGAGTTAGCCTCTTGCAAAAATGTAACTAAGGCAAAGAATAAAGCATATGAAAGTGTAAAAAAAATAAATAGTATCAACCTGGTGCATCAAAACATTCAAGGGTTTTTGAACAAAGATTTAGAAGTAGAGTTATTCCTGAATTGCAGCAATATAGATATTCTTTGTATAACAGAACATTGGCTTAAAAGCCATCAGTTCATGTTCAATTTTAGTCATCACCAGGTTGGTAGTTCGTTCAACAGAGTACATGCTGTACATGGTGGCTCATTAATTCTGGTAAATAACCAGCTTAAATTTAAAGATCGCAAGGATATTGTGAGCCTCTCTGTTGAGCGGACAATTGAAATAGCCTGTGTAGAATTGGAGCAGCTCATTATATTAAGTGTGTACAGACCTCCTTCAGGATTGTATGATTGTTTTGAAAAGGTTATGGATGAAGTGTTGCACAAAATCTGTAATTCAAATAAGTCTATCATCATTTGTGGTGATTTTAATGTTAATTTGTTAGAAAATTCTGGTTTAAGTATTAAAATTATAAGTCTGTTTCAGTCATACAATCTTGCTAACCAATTTCTGGAGCCAACTAGAATAACTCCCACTAGTGCCACATGCCTAGATAACATTTATACAGATGTTATACCAACTCACAAAGAAATTATTAATTTAATAGACTCAGATCATTGCGGACAATTAATAACTATTTCAAATATAAACAAAAAAGTTACTAAAAAAGATATCACTGTTAACCCGAAAACGACTTATCGCTTGGATACATTTAAATCTAAACTTTTAAGTAAATTACCATTTTTGGTGACTAATGATGACCCTAGTCAACATTATAATGATTTTTTTAATATGTATTGCACACTATTCAATACCACGTTCATTCCAAAGACGTTCTCGGTTAATAGTAACGCTTCCTTTAGTGACTGGGCCACCATTGGTATACATACAAGTAGAAAACGACTTTATGAATTGTATGATGAACGAACTTGTAAAAACACTGCTGAATTTAATTTATATGTTAAGAATTATTCTAAATTATTTAAAAAAGTTTGTAGTATGGCCAAATCACGTTATTTGAGTTCAAAAATTAAAAATAGTAGTAATGTAATAAAAATGACATGGAGTATCATTAATAGCGAAACGGGAAGGTCATGCAACCGATGTAGTGACTACAGCCTTGCTATTGATGACAATATAATTAAATCTGATTCTCAAGTCGCCGCGGCCTTTGAAAATTTCTTTGCAGAGATTCCCGTATCGACTACTAAATCTCTAAACTCTTCACCCTCTGCTGCAGAGTCTTTACTTAAAGAAAACATTCCAGTTTGTGATTCTGAATTTCATTTCGAATATGTCACTTTTAAAGATATAATTAAAACCTTTCACACGTTAAATGTCAAAAAGACTGCAGATTTATGGGGTAATTCTGTGGACGTTGCTAAGTCAATTATAAATATTGTAGCACCTACTTTAGCTGTTATTTTTAATAATTGTATTGACCGTGGTGAGTTTCCTGATCTTATGAAAAACAGTAAAATAATACCGTTGTTTAAATCGGGTAGTACATCAGACCCTACTAATTATAGACCTATTTCAGTGCTACCTACATTTAGTAAAATTTTTGAAAAACTTATTTTAAATCAAATGCAAAGATTTTTTAATGTACATAAATTACTGCATAACAAACAGTTCGGTTTTACAAGGGGTCGTTCAACTACTGATGCCGGAGTTGAACTTCTAGGGCATGTATATAATGCATGGGAGGACAAATGCGATGCGTTGGGCATCTTTTGCGATTTGTCCAAGGCATTCGATTGTGTTCTTCATGCAACATTAATCAGGAAACTGCACCACTACGGAATCCGGAACGCCTCTCTGGATCTTCTTACTTCTTATTTAAGTGATAGGATTCAGAGAGTTGATGTTAACGGGAAAAGATCTCCCGGATCGGTAGTAAGAATGGGGGTCCCTCAAGGCTCAATTCTAGGTCCATTTTTATTTCTTATTTATATAAATGACTTGCCTTACCTCATAAAGGATGAACATGATATAGTGCTGTTTGCAGACGACACTTCACTTTTATTTAAACTCAAACGTCAGCAGCTGGTTACTGACAATGTAAATAGTGCCCTCGCAAAAGTAGTTAACTGGTTTAATGTTAATAACCTTCTTCTTAACGAGAAAAAAACGAAATGTATTAAGTTTACGATACCTCATGTTAGACAAGTAGAAACAAGTATTCTCATAAAGGGTGAAGAGTTGAAACCCGAAAATACCACAGTATTCTTGGGCATAACTTTGGATGCCAAGCTTCAATGGGGCCCCCATATAGATAAATTGTCAAAGAAGCTTAGCTCTGCAGCATACGCCGTTAGGAAAATTCGTGGTTTAACTGATTTAGAGACAGCCCGTTTAGTATACTTTAGTTATTTTCATAGTGTAATGTCGTACGGTATTCTGTTGTGGGGAAATGCCGCCGATATTCAGACGATTTTTGTTTTACAAAAAAGGGCAATTCGTTCAATTTATAAATTAAGTCCCAGACACTCCCTCAGAGACAAATTTAAAGGGATTAATATAATGACTGTGCCTTCTCAGTATATTTATGAAAATCTTTTGTATGCACATAAAAATATTAATCTGTTTAAAAAGTACAGTGATATCCATAATTTAAATACTAGGAACAAGCACAAATTTGTTGTTCCTACTACCAGGCTCAAGAAAATAGGTGGCTCGTTTAGATGCCAATGTATACGTTTTTATAATAAACTTCCTAGCCACATTCAAGCACTAAGCCTTAATAAATTCAAATCGTTTATAAAAAGGAAATTATGCCAGAATGCCTATTATACTGTCAAAGACTATATTGAGGACAAAAAGGCTTGGGATTGAGTTGCTCCAATAAAGCACAGGCAATGTTAATTTATTTTATTTCGCTAACTATTTTTACTTATAATCTTTGCTATAAGTATCTATACTTATTTACATATACAATGACACTAATATTTACTATTTAAAGTATTATATTATTTTAAATTATTGTGAATGTGAGGACTATGTGTGTTTTTGTTGCAGTTTTAATCATGTTCTGGCAGTTTGAGTACCTGATGCGGCCTACCCAAATGTCCTTTCTTTGGTATTGTTCGTCGAATCGTTGAGCTCCTTAAGTTCTGAGTTGAGCTGCACGGTTACTGACAAATGCGTGCACTGACTGGACAGGTCCACTCAATCTGTGTGGTTCTTTCCTCAAAAGACCATTTCAGACACAAATCTACATGGTCCTCAAAGATTATTATAATATTATTCTAATTATTGTGAATGTGAGAACTATGTCGGTCATTGATTTATTTTTATTTATTTTTGTATTTTTCTCAACGTAATCATGATCTGGCAGTTTGAGTAATTTATGCGGCCTACTCAAATGTCCTTTCTTTGGTATTGTTCGTCGAATCGTTGAGCTCCTTGAGTCTAAGTTGAGCTGCACGATTACTGACAATTGCGTGCACTGACTGGACAGGTCCACTCAATCTGTGTGGTTCTTTCCTCAAAAGACCATTGCAGACACCGATCTACATAGCTTTCACATGACCTGACCAAGATTTTGTCTGGACTTTAAAAGAGACTGTGACCTCTGAGTTTGTTTCGGCCTTTCTTCTCAGAGTAGTCAGATAGGAAACGCCGACCCCATCTAGTTTAAAAAAAATATGATTGACGTGTAAAAGTGTTTGTTCAAACCTACTTACAGAAATAAAATCATTTATCATTTATCATTATCATTTATTAGATACATTCGCAAAAAAAAAAAACAATAGTTTCATCTGTCGGTCGAAATTATTCAGTTCGGTAACAATAGAAAAGCAATTGTGTCTCATTTGCGACAATTGAGCCCGTATGAGAACAAAAAGCATTCACATCAACCACAACAAGTTTCTAGTCATATTTATGGCTTTAACACATATTTCTACGTCTGTATACCCTGAAGGGGTAGGCAAAGATATTTTAGACACATTTCGTATAGTAGACAAGACGGACCAATTTTTCTGAAACTAGGATCTTGTATTGAGATGGAGTATTTTTCTTTAATGATTATATTTACAACAATCTTAATTAATATTATAAATGTGAAAGTAGGTTTGTTTGGTTCTTTGTTTGTTACCTTTCCCCGCCTAAACCACTGAACCGATCATCACGAAATCCTAACTATTATTATAAATGCGAAAGTCAGTTTGTTTGTTTCGTCACGCTCTCACGCTAAAACGGCTGCACGGATTTAGATGAAATTTGGCACATAGATAGACCATGTCCTTAGACATAGGCTACTTTTCATCCTGGATCACAGAAGAAACCGCGGGCAATAGCTAGTTTTGCATATACGTTGTCAGGGGTACAGAAAAGGACATACCTTTCATCAACAAAAAAAGTACTGTTCCAGAGGGAAAGAACAATAACATTGGACGGTCACAATTGCTTTAGGCCACTATATGGCGCTACGTGTCTTTCGAATCATGATTGAATTATTTTATTACAAACTTTAGTAGCGTGTTTAAAAATAAAGGTAATACCTACATTTTGTGAGTCTAGAGTGAACTCCAACGCCATTTGGTCGAACACCATGAAAGTATTTTTAATGTAGAAGTATTTACAGGACGTTTTTCGACCTCCCCACGGGCGACGCCGCGGGCAAAAGCTAGTAAAGCTAGTATATTATATTTACAAAATACATACCTACAAAAGAAAGCCAATAAGTAGTAATTTTGACGGCACGGTTGGCGCAGTGGTTAAGCGATTGACTGCTGCGTTACGTGTCGCGGGTTCGATTCCCGCACGGAACACATATTTGTATGACCTGCAAGTAGTTGTTCCGGGTCTGGCTGTTTGTGTATGTGAGTTTCAATGTTTGTAAACGCACCCACGATACAGGAGAAATTCCTAGTGTGGGGCAACGTTTTTCTTAACGAAAAATAATAATGAATAATAATATATGTAATACAAAGTCGCTTTTCGTGTCTGCCTGTGTGACCCGTGGCCACAATGGACTTCACCATAATTTTATAGCTATTTCGTAAGATGTATGTGTGCTTACCTATAATAAAATATTAAATTTAGATACAAGGTGTTAAATGACACATAACATAGCCGTTGTCTATGCATTCTCTACATCAAATGAAGCAAAAATTAAAGCATCATTATGCAAAAAATATTGCTTGCTTGGAAACGACTTTTGGTATAAGGAGACATCTCTCCTCGCGGCAGCGTGCAATGTAACGCACACATAACAATGTGCTTCGTGTGAATTTCTAACATTACCGTTATAGCACAGATATATCAATGCTTTGTCATGACGCCACAACCGTATATTACACCCCTACGAAGCAGCGGCGGGTCGCTAGTCTAATGTTAAACTTAAATGAGGCTATCGAAAACACATACATAAACTTGAATAAGGCTATCGAAAACGCATACATAGACTTGAATAAGGCTATCGAAAACACATACATAAACTTGAATAAGGCTATCGAAAACACATGTACATAAACTTGAATAAGGCTATGGAAAACGCATACATAAACTTGAATAAGGCTATCGAAAACACATGTACATAAACTTGAATAAGGCTATCGAAAACACATGTACATAAACTTGAATAAGGCTATCGAAAACACATACATAAACTTGAATAAGGCTATCGAAAACGCATACATAAACTTGAATACGGCTATCGAAAACACATGTACATAAACTTGAATAAGGCTATCGAAAACACATGTACATAAACTTGAATAAGGCTATCGAAAACACATACATAAAATTGAATAAGGCTATCGAATCCACATACATAAACACACGCCTTTTTCTTCTTCGCTTTCTTTCTTGCATCGAAAAATTCGAATAACAAATCGTAGTAAATCGGAACCTAGATGCCACTTTTATTCTTTTGAATAAAATAAATAATAATAATCACCGTATAATTTCGATCAATTTCAATCGATCATAACATCGCTCACTCTCGCTTTGCGCTGCTTCGTCTCCTATATGTCTAAGTGAACTTTTTTGTATATATAACCGGGCGATAGGGAAACCTGATACGTTCCAAAAGTTAAATCTTTTAAAAATGTAATATTTAAACGTGGAATAAATATTTAATAAGAAATCTAAAATACAATAATTATAAAATCTAACACTAAAATATATATATATTATGTACAACCACAAACGGCTCAAATATATAGGTCACAATATGCTTGCTATATTAGCGCCGTTTGAGGTTTTCTGCACCTGCAGCAGCCGCAAAACGAGTGGACGTATTTATTTATTTATTATTTATTTATTGTATTGTTTTTTGTGTTGTTTTTTGTATTTCAGCAGTAATTTAACCCATTGTGCTCTTCGTTGCTGGAGGTTTTCAGCCACTACCCTCTACTCGTGCCTGTACGACGACGTTAACTTCACCAACAAGGTTAAGCACTGTAATTGCTAGTTGTACACCTTTTTTTTTTGAGGTTGGGAAATCATCAAATAACTTCTCCCGCTCTGGGCAGAGCGGGAGGGCGTGTCAGACTCTTGCTGAATAAAACCCACTCGTATTCCTTCAGTTGCCTGTGCCAGGGGCCATGGTGTCCCTCTCGGACTTTCCCGCAACCCTGGCAGGCATCGGCCCTAGCGGACCCCGTCATTGATGCTGACATCTCTTTGAGGCGTGCGTGGAACACAACGCGCCGTCGTTCCGGGCCTGGTCCTTATCGAACGGCGAGCTGCCCATTGCTCGACGTCCGCAAGCCCGCGCCTACGGTGGCCGGGAATCGGCCTGCGATTCCCGAGTCCGACGCCCAGGGCGTATCCTGCGGCGGCTAGGGGCGTGAGGGCGCGAATTTTGCCACTCCCTCACGCGTTCCGCCTCCACCTTCGCGAACATTACTGCTTCGTAGAAGGAGGCGGCGGCTTCCCAAGCCCTCTCGCTCCATACCATGGCCTTTACCAAGGCCGGACGCGAGAGATCGCCACCGCCAATTGCTTCCACGAGGACACGGCGGTGCTCCGCCCAAGCCGGGCAGACATGCACCGTATGCTCCACCGTGTCCTCCGGGCGATCCACACAATGGTGATACCCGGGCGTTTCCTCTCGCCTTATCCGGAACAGGAACCTCCCGAAACAACCGTGTCCGGTGAGGTTCTGCGTCAGGCGGAAGGTGAGGACGCCGTGGCGCCTCCCTAGCCACTCCTCAAAGAGGGGACTTATCGCCACAATAGTGGCGTGCCCAACTAGTTGTACACCTGTATTTGGCATTGTGATAATCGCACAATATTTATTTATTATGGCTCCAGCGATAAGGAGACAGACGCTTAAATTCGGAACATGAGACAATAATTATGGAAAATACTTTTTAGATGGCCATTTCGTGCTTCCAATATCCATCGTAGTTTGTTTACAATCCGCGCCTCATTAGCTTCTTGTGTTGTATATTGACTTTGGCGAGCACCCTAATTGCCTAACACACTATCAATCACAATCTGAATCCCCTTCAGGGTATATAGACAAAGAGCTACACTATAGAGACTAAATATAGCATTAAAATCTTCTTCCTGACTTCAACTTATATAAAAATGGCTCAAAACCAAAGATCTCTAAAACCGACCATTTTTTTGCGCCAATGTAGATTTCCAAACAAAATGTTACAGGATATTGTACCAAAATTTCAGCCAAATTTTTTCCTTACCTTTTGTGCGAGATCCTTCAACGTTATCAAAGGTGTCATAGAAAAGGTCTACTGTCTGCCAACCCACCTGTATGTATTCGCATGTGTATCGTCAACTTATCTTTACGAGCTAAGCCTTTTCCACAGACTGTGCACTCGAACGCTTTGCTTCCTGAAAAATGTAACGAATCGTGTACAACGTAAGCATAAGGAATCTATTTACTACCTACTTTAACTTCGAATCCGTTATTACTCTTTAGATTACTTGACCAATAGCTAGTACATGAGAATATCATTTTCGATCATGTAAATGACGATGCACGTAACTAAAATAATAAAATAATGATCTGATAAATAATGATAATCGCAAGGATGATCTGAATTGACCTAACACAGAAAAAAAGCAAATGTAGAATTTTCGAGAACTCTCAAACGAGGACAATTTAGGTGTACAAGAATATTCTTTTGCGATGTTAATTTACCGTCACTTGTAGAGCTAGTAGGTTTTATTGCCGGATGTTTTCTCACAGTAGTAGTCTGTAACGCTTTTAATCGTGTCCCCGGGTGCATCGACCCACCTTCTGCGTACGGTTCCGTGAAAGGAATCAAGTTTGGCCTCGGTATATTGTGCGTTACTTCTGGTGACCTGGCGAAATCAAACGAACTGTTTTATAAAAAAAAACATAATAACCCTTTCTTCTCAACTGCCTCGGGCAGAAAGAATAGCAGGGATATTATATTTTTGAGAGTTCAGAAAAAAAGAAAATATTCAACACAATACAAACACCGAAAAGCAAGCAAAAATCAGAAGAAATTTAAAATTTACCAGAAAAGGCAATGAAATTAAAGAATGAACATGGAAAAATAGAAAAAATATTGACTTTAGCAATTGTTATACAGAAAAACTCACCAATTGCCGAGACTTTGTAAGACCCGGACTCCTCCCTCGAATCCCATGCCTACGTCATCAGGTACTGTGAACGTGCTATCTGGTCCCCCGGTACTAGAGCTGACTTGCGGTACTTTTATAGGAGAATTGATAGTAGCATAGTGGTGCTGTGTCGAACTAACTGTGGGGGGCGAAGGATGACCTTGATGAGCATTGCCGTTCTGAGTTTGCTGAGGGAATATTATTTGTGATTTCTGAAAAAAAAGCAATCATTTTTACCATAGGAACTTGAGACACTGGAAATAAAAAAAAGGCTTAGTATTTATATACATACCTGCATTTCTTGATGGTGTCTTGCGTTATTATTGTTATTATTTTGTTGCTGCTGTTGTTGTTGTTGCTGATGTTGTTGCTGTTGCTGCTGTTGTTGTTGTTGTTGCTGTTGCTGCTGCTGTTGTTGTTGTTGCTGCTGCTGCTGCTGCTGTTGTTGTTGTTGTTGTTGCTGCTGCTGCTGTTGTTGTTGTTGCTGCTGCTGTTGTTGTTGCTGTTGCTGCTGTTGTTGTTGCTGCTGCTGTTGCTGTTGTTGCTGCTGCTGTTGTTGCTGCTGCTGTTGTTGTTGCTGCTGTTGTTGTTGTTGCTGTTGCTCACGCCGTGCAGCGGCTGCCGCTTGCGCCATATGTTGTTGGACAGCTACATGTGCTTCTAAGTATGCAGTTTTTTGAGCTTCCGTCATTTTGTCCATGTTAACCGTGCCATCCTGTGAACAAAGAAATGTATTTTTACTACAAAAAAAAAACATGTAAATTTACATTAATATTGCCATTGAGAAAACTACCAGAGTTGTTTTCTTCTTTCCACCTCATTTAAAATGGATGCATGGATTATGCAAGGTGCAATTGAGACAAGATCAAGACAAGCCTCCGAGATAGCAAAAAATTAATAAATTCCTGGCGTCTAGTCGGAATTACACCGCCTTCATTGAGTGTCTTTGATGCGACTGGAGGGCCGGGGAGGGTCGCGTTAGGGTGGGCTCCCCCGACAGTGCATTCACCCCGCAGAAAGTGAGAACGGCCCCCTAAAGTACCCCGACTTTCATTCCGTAACACGATGTTTGAACACCCTATGGTTAATTGCCCAAATTCGGCACGCGTGCAGTTCAACAACCTCGGATGTGACCAAGATGGGGAAACGGACCTATGACGTATCAGATTTGCAGGGTTCAGGGAACTTTTGAAGACATTCATCAGTTGTATTACATGAAAAAATTGCGTGCTCGTTCGCAGTTTTGGGGCTTTAATCCACGAAGTTCAGTTTAGGGAGCCTAAAGTAAGTTACGCTGCTACTCAATAAGCTTGAATTTCGAAAACATTGGATTATTAAATTATTAAATTGGAATTGTTAGTTACAAAACAACCTTCGCTTTATCTTTTAACTAGAAACTTTTTATTAAGTGACTTTGCTTGGTACCAAATCATCATACATTTTGTTTCCGTGCCAGACAATCACTATTGTGAAGTCTTATCAAACAATAAAACTGCCGAAGACAGCCGTTACGAATTTTGCGAAGTCATAGCGAATTAACTATCGATTCATACCAGTTTAGTGCGGTACGCAAAAGCGATTATCTAATAATAAAAGCGATAATCTTTCAACTCAATTATAAGGCTGATAAAGTATATTACCCTCAGATCATATCCTAACAGTTACGCCCAATCTCTGAAGTGAGAGATTAGTTCGTATTCGTACCGTGTGTAACCCGATACAGGACTCACCTACGCACGTCTAGAATTTGTAGAAGGCAAAGGGATTGTTACATTTTGATTTACATATCTCGATCACCTTGAGACTGCGAGGCCTTAGAGTCGGATAAGGCAGTGTAGTAACAGGCATGAAAATTTTTGGACTCCATGCGTATTATAATAGAGGTCAGTGACTCCATGGCATCCGATAAATTTTTTTGCAAGATTTTTGAGCAATAACAAATATTTTAGGTAAACAAAAGTAAATAATTTCACTGTAGTATATTTATGA
This sequence comes from Brachylomia viminalis, assembly GCA_937001585.2. Classification (NCBI taxonomy): domain Eukaryota; kingdom Metazoa; phylum Arthropoda; class Insecta; order Lepidoptera; family Noctuidae; genus Brachylomia; species Brachylomia viminalis. The sequence goes on along the minus strand of OW443302.2, from coordinate 19,486,384 downwards.
AATGCAAAAAGTTTGAAAAAAAATTACAGTGAAATAAAACTGGTTTTCTTCCGGAACCAAATTTGTATACCATCAAAATGCAAGCCAGATATGTATCCTGCTTAATGAGAAGCTGGTATACCACTGATTTATATCATTTGGCAACGGGAAACAGATGACGCTGTTTTCCGATATAAGATATTCTGTTTTATACAAAATGCATAGATATTCAACATTTGCTTTTGTTTGAATGCTCTTGGTATGACGTCCCCTCAAGGTAAGGGAGGAACCTACGATAGGGGCTGAAACCTCGGGGGGCCTTATCACTCGTGCACTGATTAAAAACAAACTTACCTAAACGGAGGGTTTGCATATGGGGTACTGGCATAGGGTGAAAAATTTTCGGAAGAGACACTGATATGAACTAACGAGATGTTGAAAAACCCTTTTATCTCATATAGGATACGGTTTCTGTGGCGAATACAGTTGAACGTTTTGCACAGCATGACGAATTATTGATTAAGTCGAAACTACAAAACTGAGTGTAAAATGTACGAAGAAATTATTATCTTATAATATGTCGGACGATGACTAAATGATGATGAATTTTGAATCATAATATAACATGCAATGAAATAATAATCATTGAATATCAAGGACTTTTAGTTTCGTTAATACATTGCCAAATCACTTACAAGCGGTAGCAATAGCGTACCGCTCACTGTCCGCGTTCGATTCTCCACAAATGAACAACGAGAATGAGACTACTAAATGTAAGCTTGATTTAATAAAAATATAAATTTATAAAATTCATAGAGAAACCTTTCGCAGACGATACGAAAACTACATAAATATAAAAGTAGATTTAAAATCTTACTCCAAGATCCCATAGTTGATTGTAGTAGGAACTCAGACGCATTCTACACCACTAATAAACAGTCATCAAAAGCACCACAATTTCCAAAAATATCCATCGAGTACCGAAAAACATGATTTTGTACGAAACGAAAGTACTAGGCGCGCATACTTTAAGAAGAGGTTGTGAAAACCCAAGGGCGGCGGAGCGCGGTAGGGCGATCTCGAGGCGGGCGCCCTCCGCCGTCACTATGCACTAAGTGGTAAGTGCAAGTTAACTGCTGGCGAGCCTGCAAGTCTCATCGATCGCATACACTTTCTTTTGCGACGCACCTGGGTAAGGAACAAGGATACCGTCTGGGTGAAAAAAATTGGACTCAGGGAGGAATTGTTCTTGAAAAATTCTACGTTTTCTTATTACAAGCTGCAGCAACCGGGGTTGAGTATATTTTGAAATAATGCATTAGTAAAACAAAAATAATAACAACATTTAGCAACATTTTAATATTTGTAAAACATTGTTTTGTCTTCATACCAAGAAATACCTACACACTATACAAGCACGATAATCTGACAAAGATAATAATATTTTGGTAGCCAAAAAAAACTGCGTATTTCGCCAATTTGAACCAGTTTTGGTTCTGATTCAATTTGGCCTTTAATATTAGAAAATATTTCGATGAGCCCTTGACTATCCCAGCGAAGTGAAATGAAATGATTGATTAATGAGAACGTATTCGTTGTATGTATTATGTAATGTTAGCGAAGAAAAATATATATTATAGTTTAGATAACTTGGATTTAAATTACTTTTTCGTACCACTTGCTCAAAAAAGTGACATTCTATCCCACAAAAAGCGAACATAACAATAGTCATTTTTAATCTGTTAAAAACAGGGAAAGAAAATTGTACTGAATTTCATTCATCCTCTAGGGGGAGAATGTGATTTAAATTTGGAATACTTACCGAAATTTATACTGAACTACATCTGTGTTTACACAATTGAGTTTGTATATAAAGCATTATACATATTTTTGAAAAAGGAATACGCATTTATTATGCAGTTATGATTATTAAATAAAATTACGAAAACCGACGAGGCCGTATGAGCTTGATGCCTTTGCTTTTCCGACAAAAAAATATTAGTCTAGGAATTTGCCGCGTTTTTGTTTTCTTCAAATACCTAAACTATAAGTTTATTTTAATTTATTTTTATAAATAAGTTAATGTTCTAAAAATACGTTTAATTGTCATTATTTTTAATAAATGCTTATCTCATATTATTATTGTGTTAATTTTTTCGCAAATGGTACGAAAAGTAGAGTATTTTCCTCGGTGATAAAGCTGTCTTAGTCTTGGGTGAACTTAAATCCCTCGCTACACTCAGGACTCGTCTTAAATCCCTCGCTTCGCTCGTGATTTAAGTTTTTACACCCTCGCTATGCTCGGGAGTAAACCTCGAGTCCTTCATTACGCTCGCGATTTAAATCGTCACCCGCGACAGAAGACACTGCTTTATCCCCTTGGTTAATAATCTACTATTTCATTACACATACTCGGAAAGTAGGTCTGAAGTTGCCTGAGGACCGGGTTGACATTTACTTACTTTTCAACCCTAGGGATTTATAAAAATATATTTATAAATATATAGGGATTATTAAAAAAAAACTAGTTCTATTTTCATATTTCTATTGAACCATGTTCCAACTTGCTATACAGCCACCAAATTACAGCGTGATGTAAAATTTAAATAACATAAAGTTAAGTATTAATTAAAGAACATTTTTTTTAAATGACTTTGTTTTAATTTACTTACAACTATTTCTTTAAAATAAAATAGATTAGGGCAGAATATTTACCACTTCTTCAATGATGGAAATGAATAATAATGGCTAAATAGATAGAAGCCATCCACAGAAAAAAAAAAATAGGCGGTAAAGCGGCAATCTGATCTTCATTCGTTTTTTCGAGTTGCAGAGTTTTGTCAAGTATTATATAAGTAACACAATGAGTTCACCTGATTCAGATATGGATTTAACGCCTGATTTCATACGAGAAGAGGCTCGTTTTTTTTTAGCTAATTCATGTTTTTTTTTTACTTTCCTTGTATTCGTAATGAAAAGCACAGTGTTTACCTTGGGTTAAAGACTTATTTAGTCCCTCGAAGTATTAAACCCTGTCTCGGGACTAAATAAGTTACTTTCACCCCTAGAGTAACAATGTACTATTTAATTTATCATACTTGGCACTTTTTGTCCCTGGGAAACAATATACCCTGCTATCAAAAAAAAAAAAAACTGTGCAAGCCATGTCCCAACTTTTTACACAGCCACTCTGTTAATTTAAATCACGACGTAAAATTGTAATAAAAAAAATATTTATCAACAATTTTGTAACATGACTTTATACTTTTAATTTAGGTACTTTCACTAAATTCTTAATTAATTGACGTAAAGAGCTAAATATTTATCATCATCAAGGACAAAAAATTCTGACTGGTAGAATGCCACCTTAGAGCATTAATGCTCTAAGAATGCCACAGAACAATAAACATAAAAAAGGCGGGAAAGCGGCAATTCGATCGACAGTTGTTTTGTCGAGTGCTAATTATTATTTACGTTTAATGATATTTGTATAAAATGAGTTCATCAGATTCAGATATGGATTTAACGCCTGATTTCATTAGAGAAGAGGCTAAAACAGTAGTGGAAAACCCTTTACCGCCAAAATCAAAACAAATATACTTACCATCTTACGATGTTTTTATGAAATGGCGTCCTGATAAAAGAGTCCAGTCTTTATCGGAAAACGTGTTATGAATCATAAATCTTCAACTCAGTGGAGCGGGAATTCAATGATAAAGACGACTTTAAGTACAAAACAAGACATACATTTGAACTATTTCGCCAAACTATCATCTTTTCTGAAAAGACAGTCAGGTGGATTCAAAGCCAATAGAACCAAAGTTTACACCGCACAAGAGTTCCAAGGTTTCTTAAATCAAGCGCCAGACGAAATATACTTAGTAATAAAGGTAAAGAAATCTTTATGGTATCATCGTATCTAAGAAATTTGTCTTAAACTGTAATTAGGTATTAAATTATACAAGAGAACTACCCATTAAAGATTTACATTTAGGTACTTTTCAGGTCGTGTTGATATTGGCCATAAGTGGCGCTTGCAGAAGCATTACTAAGCTAAACTACGCAGATACAGTGTACGGCCCGCGCCTATTGGCCCGCACAGATCGGCTCATCCAAAGGGTCCAACACGCTTGTGCTCGGTTTTGTTATAAAATTCCTCCCAGAACTCACGTGACTCCATTTTTGAACAAACACTACACATTGAAAATGAAATCAAGACGCAAACTACACTTGGCATGCCTTCTGTTTGGTGTAGTTAGATACCAGAAACCGAACTACCTGTACGACCGACGAGTTGAGTTGGATAGCGAGTAAGCGAGAATGTGGGAGAAGGCAACGCTCGCAGCAACTCTCGACCCAGTCACATAGGACAGCTGCGTTAAGAGGTAGCTTCCGTTATGCGGCTTCCAAAGTGTGGAATAACCTGCCACCACCTATTCGAGCAACTAACACGATCAACACATTTAGAAGACACCTACGGCAGTACCTCATAGATGCTCAACGGAAGCTAGACAAGACGAATTTAAATGTTTCATTGATATGAATTATGATATAGTTATCTATTATCTTATCGACGACAGTCCATTGTTGTTTTGTGCAACCATACCATTTGATTACCATACTCAATGATTATTTATAATTATGTTTTACAAATATCTATATATTTTTATTTCAATATTTCACTATAAAACTGATTTACATCCGTAAGACGTCCTCGTAACATAAGGTTCAGTTGAAAACCAGTGTCAGGCTCTAGTTGTCTGGCATGTATGCTGAACTGGGCCTATTTGGCGCAGCCGTGAGGCACACAATACTATTTTAAGTACTTTCTGTTTGTCTGTTTTTGTGTAATATTGTGTGCTTTAACCTGGGTCAAATCAATTTATTTTCTTTCATTAATTTCTTAAATTTGTAGGTACATGACATAGAGAAACTAGGTGAAATAAGCTAGTAAAGTTAAGAGGTACTAAAACAAAAGATTACCAAACCGTCGTAGTAAAGAAAGAATTTGTACAAATTATAGAAAAATACCAAGGACTTCAACCTAGTGATATGGAAACTGATCGGTTTTTCCTGAATTACCACAAAGGGAAATGTTTGACGCAAGTAATTGGCAAAAACAAAATGTCTGGTATCCCGAAACAGATAGCCACGTATCTTAATTTACCAAATACAAACTTATATTCTGCTCACTGCTTTCTCAGAACTTCAGTTTCTTTGTTAGCTGATTCAGGCGCAGATTTGACTACAATTAAAAAACACGGAGGATTCAAATTGAGTAAAGTAGCCAAGAATACATAGAAGAATCAGCGGAAAATAAGACTAAACTACCAAGTAAAGTAACAAAACCGATAAATCTACAATCCTCGGAAATATCTCCGCAACCTAGTACTTCCAAAGAGTATCCGGATCGAAGTAAAAAAAAATCTATTCCAGCTAAAGAAAATGACAAAATATTGCTTTCTCCAACATTTACAGAAACACAAGAAGCTCAAGTTTCGCAAAAAATATACCAGGGGCCGTACTATGACCTGTTAACGCCATCATAATTCCGTTGAGAAAAAGAGATAGTGCTATCGGTCATGTATAGCTCCGTCTCTCTTCCACGCTGGAACAATGATGGAGTTAACACGTCATAGTACGGCCCCAGGGAAAGAAACATTTCCTTACGCCCAATGACTGCTCTCATTTTAATATAAATTTTAAACAAATACGGTCTTATTACAAAAGAAGGTTTTTCTTTTGACATGGTTTAAACCATCGAGCCTGTTTTTGAAATACGAACCTAACAGAAATCTAAATACAGTTCCTTTTACAAAACTGACAAATTAGTCTGGTCTTAGATTGTCAATTTTGTATTAAGAACTTTACAAAAGCCGGCATAAAGTTCAGAATTCAAAAACTAAATCGAATGTGTAGGTTGGGGCTAAAGTTAGATCGTGTTTTGTAATAAGACGGTTTTTGTCTTACCAATATTGTTTATTAATGTTTTATTATAATTTTTTTTATTATCTAATCAGGTTTTTATTTACTTTCCTCATATTCAAAATGAAAAGCAGAGTGTTTACCTAGGCAGAGTGTTGTACTAGGTGTTTATTTAGGCATTCGAACTATTGGCGGTCTCTTTTATCCCTTGTATATCAATCTACTACATATTTACACGATAGTCTTTTTACAAGTTAGCAGGAAGGAGGTTAGCCCTTCCTATCTTCCTCGGAAAAGGAATACTGAAGCACAAAGTCAAAGCCAAATCATTTATTTCAATTAGTCACTTATTAGTTACTTTTGAACGTCAAAGTTTCAAGAAAATAGAATTGTATCCTTCTAAAAGGTACTCGTAGTTTCGTATGGAAAAGAATGGACAAGAAACTCCAAATCTACTCTTAAAACTATAATTATAAATGTGAAGACGTGTCTGGAATAAATATAATAATAATATGAGACAACATCCACACAAGGCCTTCAGGTCCCGAACTAGGCAGAGCTAGCTACAGTAACCTGATGACTGATATACATACTTATATACATATACACACCCAGACACAGGTCAAACAGACATGTTCATGCACACAAATGTTTGACTTGTCCGGGGATCGAACCCGGGACCAGCGGCTCAGAAGGCAGGGTCGCTACCAACTACGCCATCCGGTCAGTCAATAAAATTACTATAGGTACTACAATAGGCACACTCAGAGGTCGAGGTCTCTTGCCCATCTGTGTGTCTGGACTTTATCTAGACTCACAGACGGGCAATAATACATTTATAGTCTTCAAATGATTACCCCAAGGTTAAAGTATGATACCAAACTTTGTGACATCTTCATTATTTCCAGCTGACAATACGTTCTTTGTTTCAAACAGAAAACAAAACAAAGAAAGTAACATGTTTGTTTAATTCAAAACACTCATTGTGTTGAATAACTTATCCGACTTTATAGCTCACTTCAGGGTCGTAACTTTTAATACTTTACGTTGTAAACCTGAAATTTCTGTTTTATCGTTGTTTTCATAGTGACATTGCGTGTTTTGTGGTACATTAGGAGAAGAGAGATGATACCGCTTGTATTTAATCGGTCCGCTTTTAGGTCTACGCCGTAGACCACAATCGCGAATAGTCTACGCCGTAGACTCTACCTACGCGAATATGGGAGATGAAGCTAAGCTTATAAATTACGACTTTTACGACGATCATAAATTACGACCAGTTGCCGTTTTATTTACGCGATTTCGTTTACGTCGAAGTCGTAAGACACCACAATATACTAAAATAACCACACCACAATGTGCTACGTTTGTAGTTTTGGTCTCAGCAGCCAAAATATGAAGAGAGTCAGGACTGGTGACGCGGTAGCAAGTGACGTGCCGTTCAGTGCAGCTCGTCCTGAGGTCGACACCGCAGCCTTCAGTAGTAATTTCCCATTGGTTGCGAATTTTTTTGTTTTTAGTATTTTAATGAACTCTTGTGAATACTACCTAGTGGCACAACACTGATACACTGACTGATGCAATCTTACAGATTATCCCTGATGAACAACTATCACTAAAATAGTAGTCTACCGGTGGATTGTAAAGACACGGGATATCTCAATAACAGTCACCTAAGTATAGATATTTACTTTTTCACACCACCTGCTCGAAAATGTCAAATTATATGTCAAGCAACCTTAACCCAAAGTGAGTCATTAGTGGCCGGGGGCACAGCCGGTCAATAATGTTGTACTGGATTTCATTATGACCCGCTGGTCAATAATGTGATTTGAATTTGGAATCTCACATGCTCAGCTAAATTGGCAGTATAGTACTAACAAACACCCTTTGGTGCCAGAAAGAGGAAAGCTATTCTCGAAACCCTTACTACGCGTGGATGATATTCTCGATTTCCTACAAAATCATAACGACTGCATCGACATCTATAAACGTACCAAATAAAAACTTAACTTTATCTTTGCACCACTGGACTAACGTCTCAAATGTTACCATTAACTTCAATTAATATGTAAGTGCATATAACTAACTAGTTCTAAATATGTTATTCTTACTGTTTGTTTATTTAATAAATACTTTGTTTTTCGTAAGTACTATGACTATTATTTTCTCACAGTAGGTGTAAAAATTAGAGTATCCTCCTCTGGGCTAAAGGTGTCTTTGCCTTGGGCTAGCTTGAATCTCGAGCGCAATGAAGGATTCTTGTATTAACTCCCTCGCTTCGCTCGTGAGTTAAACTCTTAACTTCCTCGCTGCGCTCGGGAGTTAAATGCCGAATCCTTCATTGCGCTCGAGATTCAATATGACGCCCGTGACATAAGACACAACTTTAGCCCCTCGGTGCATAATCTACTATTATTATAATCAAAGCTGACCGAAGAGGCCTGAACTTAATGTTGTAAGCTCTACGAGCTATCATATAATAATTTAACAAAATGTAAAAAAGTAAGCATAAAAAAAAACTATTTTGGGAATCGAACATAGGTTTGCAAGGCAGTCGTCGAACTTTTATGCTATTTGCTTTGTTGAAAGTTGTAGCCGTTGTTATACAGTGTAAGGGGCATCGACGCACAAACAAAACACAAACACAAACGATTCTAGACACCCCTCCCCCCTTAAAGAAGAAATATTAGGACGGTTATAAAAAAAAATATGTTTCATAGAAGATTTGCAATACCTATGCAGACAAAAGTATCGAACAGCAAAAAACCGGCGTACAATTTCAACAGGGGGTTCAGAATCATATTGTACTGAATCTATGGTAACAGTTTGAACGTCAAAGTCCCTATATTTCCCCCATTCTGTAGGTATTATGTCATCAATGACTGCTTAGCTCCTTAAAGGTGGTGATAATCATTTAAAAGGTTAAATCTGTAGCTATCTGCAATATTCTAACCTTTGGCTAGTCTTTTAATATTATGCGGTAAATTATAGAAGAATACGAATAAATGGCAATATTGCTCATCCCCCATAGCAAATAGCGTGATGGTATATAGCCAACAGACTGACCTGACTTATATCCCTACCTAACAAAATTTGAACAAAATCTGTCCGGTAGTTTCTGTGTGATGCTGGATCATGCATGCTGACAAAAATTCTAAAAATTATATTTTTGGCATTTGAATCGCAACTCCCAGACCTCACAATAAATACTTAAAGAAAACAATGTACAGTTTTGACTTCGCTACGATTTTATTAGGTGTATAGATATATACGTTGATGATAAATTGCTTAAATTAGGGAAGCTAAAATATTTCGATACTAAATTATCTATACAAATGAGTGCCTGGCGATCTCGCTTGTTACGAGTCTCCCGCATCTTGACGGCATGGAAACATTCCTCGCCTAAACGAGGCTTTAATGTATTTGATGTCTTTGTTGGGCCGGTTTGAACTTTTACATACCTGCTCGTGTTTACGAGAGAAACCTATTCTGTAATAACCATCTCACGGTGAAAACTTAGGTGAAGTGAGCTATGAATAGTGTCAATCCCTAGCTTCAGGTGGGAAGACGGCAAGAAACATAAAAATAATCCCAGTTTTTGGTTTAAGTGCAAGGAATCCCTGACTTCTATCTACAGAACACACAAATTAGTGGTGGAAGTATTTTTACGCGATACGTTTATTTATGATTTGTGCACCTTGAAAAGATAAAGTTTATAGAACTATAATGTCCTTCTTTCCAAGCCTCATGTATTGAATAAAATAATATATATGTAAGTATGTCAAACGCACGCGAACCAATTTAGCAGATATCTATTTATATTATCAACACGAGGATGACCGTTTTTGGGAGAATACACGATGATGTTCACGTATTTGTCATACTTAGGTTGCCACTAAACAAATTATTATGCATGCAACTTAGGCTGAAAATGGACGGAACCAGCCCCTTTCAAGGCTGGTTCCTTCCATTTTCCATACTTGCGTTCCAAAAACTTTGTATGCTAAAGACAAAAGTATATTCATTAGGTATACATGCTGTACAGAGCATACACGAATACATGGTGTGAGCAACATAGCTCTGTGATGTCCAAATACTTAATCATAAAAATGAGAAATCATGACCTGTGGATTCAAACTTTATCAAAGTTCAAAACAAACCAAATCCGGCTACATTAACAAAAAATACCGAAAATCGTTCCAGTACAGGTAAAAGTGAAAAAACATTACAAACCAAACAAACAAAAAACACGCTCAAAATACTAAAAAATATTTCCTCTTTTGTCAGAAATGATGGCGTGTGGAAGTAATGTAGATGTAACAGGAAATTAAAAGGAAAAATTATCCACCGAACATTACAATATTACGGGTTAATAAAATAATGCTCTTTTACAGCCCTCTTTTAAAACGTTTCCCTTGACTAGATCGTTCGAACGCGATAAGTCGCAATTGTAACATTGCGTTTCAAAGAACCAATTCATTCCTTCCAAAGTTTATAGTTTCATGATACCACTAAGTTTAAACTTGACTACCGTAATAAAGTTGCGTATTTAGATAATCTGTTTCAGTTGTATGAAAGCCATGTGATGTGACGAGGGGAAGGCTTCAACCGTTTCAGTGCAAGTGGTGTTCAGGGTAGGTCGTGCGGTCCCCCGCGAGGCGGAGGGAGGCCGTAGTAGGAATATCCTTCACCTCCCGCGCTAGGTCAGGGTTAACGGTACCCCCGAGCTCGGGTGACGGAGCCACCTTCGACCTTGGATAGGATGCGTGTGGTAATGCATTTTGTACATACACACTAATATACAGTGCTTACCGCACCCGAGAGCAAGAGGATAGACTTGTCTGAAAGCTTGCTTGATGTAAAGAAGCTGTCGAATTACTAATAATTATTACATATAACTTTTAGTCCCTCAACTCATCTACCTACATCGGGAGCGTCACGAGTAGTAACTTTAAAATCATATTCAAAGTTCCCCGATCACAAGAGCCCAATCTAATCTGCCACAAAAGCAGACTTTCATGTAAGTAAATTACAGGGAGCGTCATAAAAACAAAACGTCCATAGACATGCGTAGCCAATTCCCGCGTTGCCAACAGTCGTATTGCGCAGCCAACATCGCGATCCACCTTATAACTATAGCTTTAGAGCAGATAATTCATTAACTTAACTGGCTACGAGGAAATGGAATGTATGCGTTCAGTAATAGTTCACAGAACGTCTTTATTAAGGTTCAAATTTTGTGAACGTACTGTGTTTCCTTTTGGGACTTCTGAGACGGAACTTTTGCCGTTAGCTTAAGGGGATACGGTTGAGATTTGCGTGAGGAACTGGCTTGGGTGGTGGGTGGCAGTGGGTCGATACGAGCCGGGCGTCGGGCGCGCCGATCGATCGTGGAGAGGGGCGCTACCCGGCGACGGACCGTGCATCGCCCGCCGCGTGCCTACACACTCGACAACAATACATTTCATATCTAAGTGCCTTACTTTGTCAACAGATAATGGGGGAACATCTTATGAAATCAGAGCTAACATAGCTGACGAGCCGAGAGGAAGAAGAATTAGAATATGTTTATATTCAGTCATTTATCTAAATCTCCTCGCTGCATCAAGGACACTGGTACAATGGCGCATCAGTCATCTCCGGAGCAATTTTCAGTGGCTTCTGAGAAAACGGTCTCTGAGAATCTCGAGGGAACAAGTGCATCAACCTGTCTATACCTAAGTCAGTAAGCTTATCAATGATGGAAAAATGGGTTATGTTTGGGTAGAACATATCATGTAGGTTACGCGGATCGATATTTCTTTATCTAATCCAGCATGGAAACGATCGATGACTAACGCAAGTAATATTATCGATACAGCCACAATATCGATGTTTAAATTACGGCTGGTTGAATTTATCATGATGCTAAAATATGCATGCAACTGTCGTGTTGTTTTCCCTGAGGGATGGGGACAAGCAGAATTCGGAATGACAATTGTTGGGACATGTTTGTGCATTGTATCTGTACTTACGATAGGAACAATGGTACTTGGTTGCAACTCTAATTACACATGTACTATAGGTAGTTAAGAAATAATGATAAAGCATTTCCTTGACTCTTTCTGTGGTGTCTCTTTAAGAACTGAAGATCAGCGGACAGTTTTCTGAAAGCTTAAATTGCAAGTCCGAAAGCTATTCAACAAACAAACTACTAACAGCCAGCCAGATAGAAATTATTTGTTTGAAGCTATGCTTATTTTTTATAACGTTGTAAATTTTCAGAACTGTGCTTGAAAGCTGTTAATATACGACCGAAAACCCGCGCAATAGCTAGTACAACTATTACAATATTGGGTTATTTTATCAGGACATGTTTTTACATTGTATGCGCACTTACGAGTTACGATAATGTTGTGATAATGTTAATACCTACGCAATGGAAAGCAGGTTGATAATCTTTTGGGTAAAAATTAAATGACCGGTCCCCTCAGGCCCCATTTGACTCGTGTAATCTGCGTGGGAAAGTAAGCACATTTTCTCTTTACCCTTCTCGGATTAATAATTTCGTATAGTGTTTTACTTTTGTGTTCTCTTCTACAACTAGTCTTCTCTCTCGTTTCTGCTAAGATTTGTCTATAGTTCTAGTATTTCTTATTGATATGTTTCTCACTGTTGTTTCTTAGTTTTCTTCGCACACTGCGGCTTAGGCACTCGATTATTAGCACCTATTCAAATCCGCTGAGTCATTTACTAGTTTAGCTGAATAAGAACGGGTGTTTCATTATGCAATTTTCAGCTAGTTGCGTGCAGCCGTTCGTTTTCTTCAAACAACAAGAACAATATGTAGTTTACATTGTGCGTAATTACATTGACATCGATTTCGTTGGTCACCGACAAACTTTAGGTAAGTACCTCGATTTTTTATCGATGACTTGCATTGTGGTTATGTTACGAATGTTTCTGTTACTTTTGTTATTTACTTACTTGGATTGGTGCTAAAATAACTAATTCTTTCACTCTTATTTATAGTGTTACGACCTCTCGCCAGTCCAGCTATAACTATTAGGTATGAGTTTTTCTTGATCCTCAAAATCAGAACGAGGTTCGAGCTTGTACCTACTTACATTCCGTCATATGTAAGTACGTGACTGAAAGACCACTAATTAGATTGCATCTGTTTCTTTGTTTATCCAATTTATGCACGGAACACAACGAAATATCATAAAAAAAAGCTTTTGGTGAACTGCAAAAGAAACCAAAGTCAGGATTCTGAAAACGCGACCATTCATTCGAATCCCACTAACTATTAAAAGATAAAAGTTATCCCACTACCTATGTGAAAGTACCTACAAAAGCATTATTTATTCTCACATTCCAGTTGACAGGTATTCGCTGAACCGCCCTTGGAAGCCCAAATATAGCCTGACCTTTACGAGCCAAAATAGAGCTTGATGTTGATATAGATGCTCTTCGTTAGTTATTAATACAGCCGCCATTTTGAGAGAGAGTGATGATCTAAGTTAGGAATGTGACCATCACTCATTTATATTGATCGGCTTTCTGTTCCTGAATCATTTTGAAAAGTTATTTGGTTGGTTTGAAAATCGTACATAATTATAAAATATTTCAAGATAATTTAACGGAATTTAACTCCTATTTTGCACTTTTGTAAGTAAGCAACTAAGTACCTATCTCACATCTGCTATCCTTTTCACTATGCTTACAAACATTTCTAGTACAGTTGGTAATCGTAGGTTCTTAGCACATTGAAGATAGTTAAAAGCATAACCGATTATGTTTTTCAAAACGAGGGAAGCTTATTTAAAAGCACAAAAGGTGATTAAGCTTGGGAGCGGTCTGGCTGGTTTCCAAATAATTACGTCACCGGTACCTACGTATTTTTTTTCAGTACGAAATATGAACGCGTTTGTGTAATTTTTCTTATGATGTTGATCACCATTTTGGTATTACAAAATTAAAAGTGTCTAGTGCAATAAACTACTGATATTTATGTAGATATTTCCTATTTCAACATCACAAACGCCACAATACGAGAAAGGGACGTACTTATTTCGTTAACCTTTTCGTTCCACGAGACTCTCTACGTTGAAATTTGATTTTAATATAATTCCCAAATTGCCCTGCACGCTTTCGCTGGCACATAAGTAGATATACCTACTTAGGCACCTATTTCTCCCACAGAATTTCCTATGGAAAGAGGAAGAGGTCTGTGTTATGATGTGGGTTCAAGGGCGCTGCATCCAGCGCTCCCCACGGCCTTCACCAGGTTGTCTCGCCGTGGGGGCGACCCACGCTGCATCTCCCTGCTCGAAGCGGGAAATAGCGTCTCTACTACCATATATCTTTACAATGGGGCTTGATTTAAAAATACCACAGACCTATAAGGTTTTCTAAAGGTCTGTCTGCGTGGGAATGCTTTTTATAGCAGGATATTGAACTTGTGACAGTTCATTGTTATCTGCAACTGTTCTTGGAATCGATTATAGCGGTTATGAGTAAAATCTGATACCTACAGAGAACATTTTGGGTAGGTTTTTCCGGCTAATTGATATAAGATATTATGTAGCGCCCTCACATCGAAAGGAGGCCTGTGTCCCAGCAGATGATGATTTTGTAGCGAGTATTGCAATAGGCGATAGGGGCAATCAAGCAGGTGGCCCTAGATAAGAGGTCTGCACTCTTATCTAGGGCCACCTGCTTGATTGCCCCTCTATGGCATAAAAAAACCTTTTTGCGAGTAGAACTCGCGCCCTGAGGGTTCCGTCTCAAAGCTCGCCTGCCCGAACTACCAGTTCCGAATTGAAGAACCAACATGACTTTGAATTTGAAAAAAATGTTTTCCCATAACAACGATATACTCGTACCTCACGGCAATTCTCTAACTGCAAAAAAATTATGGTCGCATTTTTTTTATGTGATATTTCTACAAGTTAACGATTTTTAGACTTTTCCCTTTACTTGTGCTGTAAGACCTTGCTTCTTGCCGTATTTCATGATTGTAGGTCAACGGGAAATACCCTATAGAGTTGGATTTATTTACGAGTATCATAATATGTCGCATAAATGGCCGTATTTATTTATCACGTTGACTTATAAGCTTAATATTTTTAGAGCTCCAAGGGACCGTAGACCTACGTACTTATTTGATATTAATTTTAACTTGATACCTCCACGCGTTCCTGAGAAAAAGGACCTTGACAGTCAGACGGACAACGAAGTGATCCTATAAGGCGGATTTTGACGGCATGGTTGGCGCAGTGGTTAAGCGATTGACTGCTGCGTTGCGTGTCGCGGGTTCGAATCCCGCACGGAACAAATATTTGTATGACCTGCAAGTCGTTGTTCCGGTTTGAATATGTGAGTTTAAATGTTTGTAAAACGCACCCACGATACAGGAGAAAAACCTAGTGTTTTTATAAAATAAAATAAAAAACCATAGAGACTTGAAGGGTTCCGTTTTTTCCTTTTGAGTTACGGAACCTTAAAAGTAGTAACACTCTTACCTAGCTAGGAACAGGATATTCTGGTTAGTGACCTCAGCCAATCTGTAGACGGTGACTGACCCAGACTGCATGAAGCATGCAGAAAGGTTGGGCAGGCTTTATGCCCAGCGGTGGACTGTGACTGTGATATACTGAGTATTGCAGAGTTGGTTGGTTAATGAGGAGGCCCAAGTTCATCAGTCGACGTTATTACACTATCTACGTATGACTTTCGGGAATTTTCATGTTTCCGAATTAGTACGAAAACGTGCTACAGAGTAACCGCGTAACAGAAGCAAAGCTTTTAAGCTTTATATTGCCGCTTGTCGTAGTGCACCCATCGCTGCGCGTTTGTATGAAGTTCTCTCTCTGTCGGGAGTTGCTTACTCCAGTCGCAGATGATGATATAAGGTGATCCCGCAACGTATCCTTATTTAGGGAAATCTGTAGAGTACCTACTGGTCTGCTATATCATACTGGGCTGCTGCATTCACTGACCTGAAAGTTGATAGTGGAGGTGACGATCTTCATGGACTCGGCGTAGTTCCTCAGCACGGAGTCAGTACTGAGGCAGCTCTGCCGCCACTCGTACAGCTGCTCCAGTCGAGTCACGCAGCGCTCGCAGATCTTCTTCGGCAGGAAGTCGTCCTTCGATATCTGCTGGATTTACGGGGGAAGTTGTTAGACAGACATTCTAGGGTATATAAAACGGAGAGAGGAAATAGTTCAAGGTTCCTGTGAAACAACTAGTCTTGAGAGTATGTATTATTGCCGTGATTCGGTTGTGTCTCAAAGATAGGTAATATTTTGGCAAGCCACATTGTCTTGCAGGTGTCTTTAGTTGTTGGTGGTCACTACTATTACTTGTATGGCCCGTTTACGAAACTATGTTTTTGTTTAAATTTATATTTGCTGTACAATGGACACTCAACGTGTACGTCTTATTTACATAGTTCTCACATATAATTATACCTATATTCAACATTAATGATACTAATAACTAATGTAACTAATATTTAACAATGATGTAACAATATAATTTAAAAGAGTGTCCATGGAGTTTCTTGCCCGTTCTTTTCCATAGGTACCTACTACGCTTTGGAATGGGCAACTAGCTTCATCTTTCTGACGGACCGACTACTTGACAATTCAAAAGTGCCTGTAAATGGTTTAATTGAAATAAATGCTTTGAGTTTGAGTTTGAGATGTCATTAAAAACATTAGCCCTCCCTTTGGGCTTCGCGGCAGTCGGGTAAAAAGGGGAAGAATCATAGACTATGAAAATGATCCATACTAATTGATTTCTAAGTAGAACTATCTGATTCGAAGTGTGATGTGTGTATACGTTTTTGAAACGTGAAAGCCAGATAAGAAAATAAGCGTTTACATAATAAAAATATGTCTGAGTGAATATTTCTTTTGCAAATATTTAACCTCCACCCTAGCAAGCTCTAGCATCAATATTTGTAATAACAAAATACATTTATATCTCATTACCCCAAAATAACAACCATACAATATCGTTCACTGTATAATCCATGATCGACGACCACTTTCTATCAAGGAGCCGTTTCATTCAACTTCGACATTTATGTCCCACACAATAAAAGTCACACAACTAGAAAAAGGAATTAAATGACACGTGGCAGTCCTTATGACCATGTCTGATAATCCTTGGTTCCCGAAGGGCTTTTAGCAGACATGCTACTTTTAGGATCGGCAATTGGCAATTTTGCAACTTCATAAAATGTTGTATCGTGATTTAGCGGGTCTGCATTTGGTCGCCGAAGTAAAATTACGCATTTCAACGATTCTGTCGAGGCTACATTGTCTTTTGGCGACTCGCTGTGTTTGAGTCGCTTTTCTTGTCCTTAAACCTATAGGCAATTCTAATGCACTTATGAATGTCAACATTTACCAGAAAATAGAATTGATTCTAATTGCTCCTTCCAAAAGATAGTTTCGTATGGAGAAGTCAGTCGCTGTGTCAAGCAAGGTCCGAAAAGCGATTAAATCGCTGATCGGCAAATCTAGAAGCAGCATGTCAGACCCTAAAGGATTCGTAGTAAGCCAGTGGCCTGACCTACTTCAGACGGTGGGTACGTGGGTCGGTGAGCTGTGACTTTGCGAGGTCGTTGATCTGAGCTCGGCCTTATGAATGCATTATCAAAGAAAGAATCGATAGCTTCTTTGATTTTAAATATGACTTGCCAAGTTCGTGAGTTATGAACTCGTGATAGTTCATTATAATTTGGTCTAGTTTGGATTTATTGTGATACCTACTCGTTCGTTTAAAGGTACTCTGAATAATATAATTACTAGTCTTTACTGTACGCAAAATACGCGCATTGACGTGGAGTTGCGGACACCAGCCCGTATTACCTAGTCTTTACTGTTGGAACATAGGCCAAGGTTGTATTAGAATAGAATAAAATAATTATTTATTTGCAAGTAGGTACAAAAATGCAGATGTTTTATATTTAGAGATCCTTATACTTTCCTTATTTCTATTCTTATTTTATTTGTATTAGCGGGTTTATTTATAAAAATAAACAAGCCTTAAATTTAAGGCTTGTTTATATTTATAAATAAACCAGCTATTTATACCTGATATTTATATCAACGTAAATAAACTGCACTCAACCAATTTATTTCGAAACTGGATTATTCTAGTCGGTAATAATTGTCGGTTGTCATATAGATAGCAGGTACATATCTCTTAGTCTTTAGTCATTGGTACATATACATACCTACTATAGTATCTATGTGACAACTTTTTTTAGAGGGATCACTTTTTTAATAACAAATGATTTGCAATGCGCCATCGCCATCTAGTTTTAAAATGTTGACGTGTTACAGAAAAAAAGAGTAAACTTTTTTTATTAATTATTATTTTTGAAAGTATCGCAGTATTTATTTAGTACGAATTTACGAAATTTATTTCACGAATTGCAGGAAAATGTAGCCATTAAAATTTACAAAATTTATTTAATTAATTCATATTTAGGATGATATGAATCATCTGTCCCAAAACGGTTATTTATGCAGAAAAAAAACTCAACAGGTATTGTGAGATTCCGGTATTCCTTGTTGTGCTCGGCTCGTAGCGCATCGTAGCGCGCAGGCGTCTACGAAGCTACGGCCGGCCGCTACGTAGCACCATTATGCCACTTTTTGAACCACAAAGCCACTATTTACGTTACACTTCACCACAAAAACATTTATTACGTCATCGAATGAACTGATTTTAATTTACTATTATGAACGTTAACACCTTTCTTAAGATATTGCAAGTCACTGGGGTGTCAAGGACAAAAGTCCGAACAGTACTAAGGGCTTACTCACCATAGTCGGCAGGCAGGTCCTGAGTTTAAACATGACCTGGCGCTGCTCCGACTCCTTATCGAAGATATGGAGTCTGGGACCGCTCTTCAGGGAGCACAGCCGACACAGGTCGGTGAACGCCGTGAAGTTGAGGTCCTCGGGCTCGGTCATCGCGAAGCACCTGATGAGGAGGTCAAGGAGGCAGGAGTTGTCCATGTATACGGCGGTGGTTCTCGGGTGGCGGGAGACAGGGTCAGCGTCGCATGTCGCGGGTGCAGGCTCGGGGAGGCGTCGCTCCGCCGCTGCGTCCGGGGGGCACTGGGGCCCGCGCGCGGCCCCTACGCCCCCGGGCCCTCGCCCCCTCGCCCCCTCGCGCCCCCGCGCCGCACGCAGCCCCGCGCCCCCTCCGCACTCGGGGTGGCGTCCGCGGAAAACGCCAGTTTTCCCATTTAGTGTCTCAGAATGTCTGTTTATAGATATGCAATTGATTTCATTGTTTGTTTGTGTAGGAATTGTCTGTCTTTGTAGTTGAGACGGGTTTAGATGGCTATGGAAATGAGAATAGGGTGTAGGTAGCTAACGTTGTGCAGATAGCTATATTTATAACACAACAATTATTGCCAAATTTATTTTCAATAATTGTTTCTTTTTAGATTTTTCTTAAAGCTCTTTTTAAACTTTGCCTGACTAAAAAAGCAGCTTAAGCTATACATAATCTACCTAGTAGATAAACACATAATTTACATACTTACTTCATATTACAAATCGTCTTCCAAGTTTCTCAAAAATATTTTCAGCAGCAAACAGCAAAAGCCTGTACACGACCTTATTAACATATTCACGATCCATTAACATTATATTAAAGGCCTACTTCCACCAGAATAGCTTGATCCGCGGCTACATACCGAACTACATTTGTGAGTTGAATACGAAATACTTTTTACATTTGTCTTGACAAGCAGCGCTGCTCCAAAGTGTTCAGACATATTGGTCTTCGTGGACATCCGACCTCTTTTCACGACCTAGAAACGTCAAGAGTTCTGTCATCATTCATTATAATTTTATACGAAAACACAGAATTTTAATTTTATAGGTAACCATGTCTAATGTTTCCTCGGAAACTGATGCGGAATATCAAGCTTATTCGGAGCGTACCCTGGCTATCATCAAGCCGGAGGCGTATGAAGATGCTGAGGCGATTGAGAACACCATTCTAGATCATGGTTTTAATATTCTTGCGGTTAGTACTTTATCATCATCATTTGTCTGAGCCAATAGACATTCATTACAGCTCATATAAGTATCCGTACAACCGCCGCCGGTCTCACGCCTAGCATTCTACGATTGTGTTTGTAAATATTATACAAATATATCTTATGAAGCTTTGCTGCCAGTTGCAAGCACTAACGTCTACGAATAAGTATATTAGGTTGGTACCTACTTGAGTTTGTGTCTTGGTGGCTTACGGATAGCCGTATTTAGTTATTTTCAATCATAAATCACTAAACTTTGTTCTAAAACAAAAAGTTTCCTTTTCAAAAACATTATTCAAACAACCAAATAACTTAGTACTAGTCACTATAAATAGCCCCTTAAAATAACTTTAACACTATCAGACTATAGGCTATCAACCAGCACGTGCCCTGTAGGTGTTATTAGGCAACATGTCAATCGTAGACGCCTATGATCCCGCTACGAGAATGCACTTCAACTTGCCAACACAGCTTATGTTAGCGCCATCACAGAGCGCGGTCATAGAATCATAGCTAGGGTTGAATGTATTTAACGAGTGAGGCACCTGTCCCATCGCAGACGAAGAAACGACTAGCTATCAACTATTTTCTCGCTCAAGAAACGTAATATAGATGTAGGTACCGTGTCGGTAAAAGAGATATATAGGTATATTATTAGGTGATCGCTGACTGTCCATACCGGCGAGAACTCTCTGTATTGTACGTTGCTTGAGCATGACAATGGTCTATAGTTAGTTGCTTCCTCGATGGTGGTAAGACAGGTGCCTCATTGCCATAAACCGCACAAAATTTAACACGTTCAGACCGGCGTGTACCACCGGTGGAGCACGGAGTATTTTCTGACCCGGCGAGGTGTACCACCGGTGGCCACGTCACACTATACTTTCAATATACTAACAAATTCGCGCCGCTTTGAGAGAAAGTGTTGTATTTACCGTCCCCGCCTAGAAAAATTGACAAATTTTCATAGTGCAGCTCAGGAGGTGGATATTATTTCGAAAAGTAAGTAAAAATCAATATTTAAAAAAAAATATTATTACAAAAAAAATTACATAATCACGACAAAAATTTTACGAAATGCCAATTATTTATGATAAATTACGTTGCGAAAATGTAATAATAAGGAAATTAAATCAAAATTGAAAAAAATATAAAATGAAATGCTATTATGGATGGTATGAAATGAAAATTATTTTGTATGAATCGTATTGAAACGGTCCAAACACATTGGTCGTTCACACGCAGAGCAAAATGTATTTACGCGTTTCGAATTTTTACTAGCCATATCCGCAGATTCGGTTGTTGTAAAATGGTCGTAACAAGGTCTGCATCTCTTTCGGGTATCTCTGAGCTTTCCTTCCGTTTTCTCTAACTTGTGTTTTGGCTTTCTTTGTGCATGGGGCCCACCCTCCTCTGCAGCGTCATTGGGTTGATTATCAGTGCTGGGCTTGCTAACCATCTCTTTTATAATTTGTTCCCGAAATTCTAAAATACTTACTTAGTTTTTTTCCTGATCGAAATTTTTGGTGAATAACCCAAGCATTTAACAACATTGTGCTACAGACAATCTCAATGATTAGCTTGCGGTACCATTTTAGGGTTTTTCTAAGGCTAGTATAGTACGACGCCATCTGATCAGAAATACCTACCCCCTTTTTCGCATTATTATAATCCAAAACAGAGTCTGGTTTCGCTACGACAGTGTTTGGCCTCCAGCGATGTGGCCTTGGCACTAGAGCTCCTGTATGATTATTGCAGGTCGAAAGCATATGAACTATACGTTTACGAGAGTGAAAGCATAATTCCTGTCTAATCCTGTCCGTGTCCACCGGTGGCGCACCCCGCCCGGCAAGACTTTCGGTTCATGGGGCGGTGATGTACCTACCACCGGTGGCCATGTGAAGATTTGCGCCGTAGGATACCAAGTACCGACTCATGAGGTGCCGGTCTGAACGTGTTAAAACCCGCTTACTACTGAGTTATCCTAACAGAAAATCCCGATAACACTGTTACCTAATCGGGGAATTCAGCATTTAGGATCACAAGAACGCTCAAAGCGTCTAAAAATAGGTTGAACGTGATAACAATACAATCAAAGGTATTCAAATAAAACAATACTGTAGATAATTATTATAATGGTAGCTTTATCTTGACATTAATCTTGTCGCTCCATTATTACTGAACTATTAAACACAAATGTCGCGACACACGCAAGTGCCACAGTGTTATAGTAACAACATATTATCTAAGTTTATGTAGGGCACAATTATTTATTATTAAACTGTTTAAATTAAGTTCACGTGATATTACAGTACCTACTAAATGTTTTCATACAGGCATGGCTTTTACACATCCTATATCTATTCTGTAGGATGTTCGTACATGAACGGCATAAACGGCATTCCGCGCCATTTTCTGAGCGATAAAATGTTTAAAAACAAATTGTATCAACCAAGAGACTTGTATACCTCCACCATACTACAATTTAGTCCGTCATCTTTGATTTCCACTTGAACTTTAGAAAACGAGTACCCTATGATTCTTCTTAAAATATTTTGAACTAGCTATTGCCGGCCACTTCGTCTGCGATCCAGAATGAAAAGAAGCCTACCTATGTCCTTACCCAGGTCATGGTCATCTGTGTGCCAAGTTTCATCCAAATCCGTTCAGCCGTTTTGGCGTGAAAGCGTAACAAATAAACTTACTTTCGCATTTTTAATATTAGTTAGGATTAGGATATTGTTATAGTACTAGCTGACCCGACGTTATCCTGTCCAAATTTCTATAAAAAGTTCCTAAAAAAAAGCATTTTGTTTATCCCGAATTTATTCTGTAACTTGTTACTGAATAGGTATATTTAATAATTTCCAATTTTTTTTTCAATCTATTACAAACATAAAAAAAAACAAATCGGTCCAGCCGTACCAACGAAAAACATTTAATTTTTATTTATATTGCTATAGTATCCACCACAAGCTACCTTTCAGCTTCCATTATAGCACATCGGCTTTTCTAGGCCACTAAGCAGACGGATGGGTGATCGCTGTAACATTATTAATAGACAGGAGGGTTCCTGCCCATCCCCGCAATCGCTTCAAGCGACACCCGCCGCTGGCGGTGGGGGGTTTTGTATTTACGGTGCTCTTTTCCCCTTTTATAACCTTTTTTTTTCGTCACACCAGTACCCAACTTATTTTTTTTTTTGCACCGGTTAAACATCACACCTTACATTATGAAAAAGTTTTTGTTAATTAAAATGATGGAGGTGCCTGAGTTTAAAAAATGGGCCCAAGTTAGTTGTGTATTGTTAAAATAAACGATATTCCTTATAAACTCAACTATCCATATCATCAACCAGCAAAATTTATAAAGACACAAAAATAATGAATATAAAGCAACTATACAATTTTATTACAACACATGTATTTTCATCAGAAATATTCTCAACAAAAGCGTTCACTCAAACTTAACACTCATCCAATATGAACAAGTTAGTCAACGCAGCACACGGCGAGCCAGCTTGCTGGTTTTACCTAAAACAAGAACTAACTATGGCAAAAAATGCTAACTTTTGAAGGAGCACAACTTTATAATAAATTACCGTCCTTTATAAGAAATCTAAACTCTTTCAATGCATTCAAAACTCAACTTAGCCAGCACATCATTGCGGATCGATCACTTCTGGAGAAATGAAATGCATTGGATGGGTCACTATTAACTTGTGATGACGAACCTTTTGTAATCTATTTATGTATGTTTAGTATTGTTCTCAAGTAAGTGATACTTATATGTCTTTATTGGGAATAAAGTTTCCTTCAACCGAAACCGAAATCCTCTAAAAATCTTGTAAATCATTTAGTGCATCGCAACTGACGAAGATTATCCCCTCATGACTAAGCTTCGCAGGGGTTGAATTATGCAAAATTTATATCGACGCGGTGATGTTCACCTTCAAGTTTAGAAAACGCCTACCTATGAACTGAAGGTTTACTACATATAATATATGAAGGTCAGTTTAATAAAACTAAAAAAGTTCCTTGTAACAATTTCTGGACGTTGAAGATCCACGATAAATTCACCTAAAGCGATTTTGATTGTATGATTTTTCAAATCTTATCTGCAATTTTTTTGGAAATTTGTCAAAAACACCAGATGTCCTTAAACCTATTTACCTACTCCAAAACCTATTTGAACGACGGCAAAAAAAACAGCATGAGAACACATCAATTACAATAAAAGGAGAGTGACCATCCCCTCATGTCCAAACTCCGCTAGCCGCGTGCCGCGGGCATCGGAAGGGTTGTGTGCGATATGCAAACTCATTTCGACATTTAGCAAGAGTGTAGCGGACCTTAAATAACAACAAAAAATATTTTCGTATAGGAAACCTCTTTTACGTTGCTTGTGTTTGATCACTACAGAACCCAAATTTAAATTAAGCGATGATACAATGGACGATCGCTATACAAAATCATAAATATATTACATAGTAGCTGCCCCCATGGTTTCACCCACACAAGTCTCGATCGCCGGGGAATATCAGGATAAAAAGTATCCTTTGTCCTAATCCAGGTTATGGTCTACCCATGTGCCGAATTTCATCCAAATCCGTACAGCCATTTTAGCGAGAAAGCGTAACAAACAAACATACAAAAAAATCAAAACTTTTCTCTTTATAATATTAGTTTAGATACTATATTAAATTAAGTATAAGTTGCCTCATATACCTACGCATCTACTTCGTCTAACACCTGAGGGGCAATTCCCGTATTTTTAAGACCGTTCGCATTCTAATCTCAATCTCAATCTGTCAAAATAACAATCAATTTACATACATTTTTGACAGGTTTTTGACATTGATTGTCGCTGAGATGAGATTGCGACTTGAATTTGAACGTTTTTTAAGTACGGGAATTGGCCTACTGGTTATTGTAGGTATCGTAACTTAGAAGAGGTTTACAATAACACTTAATTAAGTATCTATCAGAGAGATGGTAAAGTTCGAGTCAAGTTTACTCATTTTCAACCACTTTATAAGGTAGACGCTCATTTTAAATGGGAAGGCATTGTTTTTCTAATATTTCGTTAGGTACAAACAAAATACCCATTCCATAGCTACATTTCACAAATACCTACTCTACTTCGCATTTCGCATTCTTTCGTCGTCCACTATCCCCTCATGTCCGAATGGAACTAGCCGCGTGCCGCGAGCATTGCAAGGGTTACCCTTCATATGCAAAACTTATATCGACATTAGCAGAGCTGAAGCAGGGCGCCTTCATTATTCCGCGTCACATGCAACCCTCTTTAGAAATAAGGATGACAGACACGCTTTGTTTGTTGAAAATTATTTTTATTATTCGGGTGTTGAGATTTTGTGGTGATTAAGTTTTTTATAAAGAACGTGGGTGGGTGAGATAAATATGTTACCTTTAAAAGATGAATATTTTAATTCGTTTTCAACTCAAGTGATCTTTTTAATAAACGATGATAACGACTGTAATATTATTGCCTAAAATTGCAAAGGCCGCAGTGACAGCTGTCATGAAAATGATGAAAGCGGGGTTTGACCTTACGGTGTCAAAAAACGCTCTCTAGGAAAACACAACAACATACTTTCATAAACAACGCTTCAGTGATCATTCGCCGGAAAATTGCAAACGCGATGTGGCGGCCACCACTCTTCTAGGAAACTCAGAATCAGAAACAGAATCAGAATCCTTAATTATTTGTAAAACATAGGTTTAACATAACATTATAAAGATCTTATAAATATTACCTAACTTTTTAGTATGTTTGTGGCTGTGTGTGTGTGTCTTTATCGAACCACCGTTCCCAGTTGGAATGATATACATTGTCAAGAGAACCAGATTAATAAAAAATTAGAAAAAGAAAATTACCGTGTGTCGATAACCCTACGTCAACAGCAGACCTTTATGCCCCAGCTCTCATGCCGGTCACCGCTGTTATCTATGGAAACCATAGAAAAAAAACTAATTACGACTCCCCATCATCGGCGTTTGAAGGGGACATGTCTACTAAGCACATGATAATAATTGTTATTTGCATACGCGCCGTTTTATTTTTATTCAGTATAAAATGTGTCTAGAAAATATAAATCTTATTCAATTCATAATATTATCTAGAGACAAAGAGTCTCTAGAAAATATGAATTCTCTTCACGTCAGATAAAGACGTGTTTGTCCATTTATTTTGTTACTGACAACGACTGGCTTTAATCAAATCCGAGTCAACAGCATTCAGATGTTTCGATTTGATAAACCGTAACTATAATATTGTTAAATAACATTACACTTTTTTTCACCGCTGTAACCATTCTATTCTTCATTTATTCATTAAATATTCTTCTAAGCTACATTTTAAAATATTTGCATGTAAAAAAATATAAGAATATGTAGCCTACCGTTATCGGAATTCGGGAATAGGGTTATTATTATTTCAAAGACTGCTTGCATTTGTGATTCTGTATGTTCTTTCGATCTGTCGTATTCAATTAATCCCCCCCAAACAATATGTGACGCACCCCTAGCTTAAAGATTACCTCTGCGTAGCAACTGTGTAGCGATTTGAAAGAAAATGAGCCGCTACGTCGTAGCCTGGTAGGCTGCTACGATCTTGACGTGCAATAAAAGTTTGAGTTTGTAAGTTGGTAATGAAGTTGTTTGAATTAGTGCTTGAGGCAATTTACTTTAATACTTCGACATCATTTCGTACAGTTTTATTAGTAGCCAAGAAGCGTTCGCACTTTTTAGGTATGCTACTTTTCGGAGTGGTACCCTTTACATCTATGTACCTACTTCCTTCCACTAGACAACTTTATTTCCATTGTTGGCTTACAAGCCCAACAACATCAAATTTGATACCCATTTTCACTAAAACTAGAAAACACCTAAATATTGTTGCACTTTTGGATTTTCAACTCTCGGCACTGAGCCGTGCGTTGAAAATAAAGAGCCATACTACATAATATACCTAGAGTATTCTATTCTATTCTATTAATTAGTCATTAATTTAGGTGTCATCTAATGATAGCGAA
The DNA here is from genome assembly GCA_937001585.2 of Brachylomia viminalis. Classification (NCBI taxonomy): domain Eukaryota; kingdom Metazoa; phylum Arthropoda; class Insecta; order Lepidoptera; family Noctuidae; genus Brachylomia; species Brachylomia viminalis. The sequence goes on along the minus strand of OW443302.2, from coordinate 19,459,358 downwards.
AATGAGCATAAAAGTAACAAACTGGTGCCTTAAAAATGGACATATTACAATACCGACATTTCATAATAACTATGACTGAAATACCGACGTCCGAAACATCGAAGTTCAAAATACCGAAAGTTTGAAATACCGATAGCCGTTATATCGAAACATGAAATACCGATGTCCAAATGCCCGAAAGGATGAAACCCCGAATGGACGAAATCCCGAATGGACGAAATACCGATGGATGAAATCCCGAAGAGCGGCAACGTAATTCCCGCTTTTACTCATAGATGGCACTACAACACAGTTATTGCGGTGAGCATTCTGCTTAACATGTTTTAATTTTTATCATATTGAACTGGGTGAAATAGGTTAGGTTAGGTTAGAACAGTGATTTCTGCGCAAACCGCAGAGGGCGATGGCCGTCAGAGTCGTCCGCGGGTACCGCACGATTTCCTACGAGGCGGCTTGCGTCCTGGCCGGATCTCCGCCCTGGGACCTAGAGGCGAAAGTACTCGCGTCATTATATCGATGGCGCGAGGAAGAGCGGGCACGGGGCTCGAGGCCGGTGCAGCGGCAGATCGCGCTGCGCCACGAGGAGCTCCGTCAGGTCTTGGTGGCGGAATGGCGGCAAAGGCTTCTGTGCCCAACCGCCGGCCTCGCTACCGTCGAGGCGATCCGGCCAGTACTCGACAACTGGCTCGGGAGAAGGCACGGCTCCCTGTCGTTTAGGGTGACGCAGGTGCTGTCGGGGCACGGCTGCTTCGGCAAGTACCTGTGCCGCATAGGCAGGGAGCCGGACGCTCGGTGCCACCATTGCGTCCATTGCGGGGAGGACACGGCGCAACACACGCTCGCCGAGTGTGTAGCTTGGGAGGAGCAGCGCCGTGTCCTCCCACATGAAGTAGGAGGCGATCTGTCGCTGCCGACCGTAGTGCGGAGGATGGTCGGTAGCGCAGAGTCGTGGGACGCGGTGGTGTCCTTCTGCGAGGACGTGATGTCGCAGAAGGAAACTGCGGAACGGGAGAGGGAGATCTTGACTCCCTTCCCCGGCCGCAGAAGGCGCACCGGGCGCAGGAGAAGGGCGGACAACGCCCTTTTCCGGCCCCCATGAATGGGTCCAGGGGCGTGGGACTTGGGGAATTCCCCGCCCCCTATTTGATGGACCCGAGGCGGAGGCGCGCGCGGGTGTCGACGCGCGCCTCTGAGGCGATGCACGGGGTAGTTACAACACCTCACTACCCCGTGCAGGAGACGAGGCCCGGACAGACCGGGCCAGCACTAGTGTGGGGCCGCGGAAGAATTTAGATTCCCGCGGCCCCACGCGCACGTGCGAGGAGACACCGGGGTGATTTTAGCCAGTAAGAGTCCGGCACGCCCCTCTGCCTTTTCCCAGGCGGAGGTAGTCCATGAGGATTTCCCCCGTAAAAAAAAAAAAAAAAAGGTTAGAACAATGACCAACCGCGCGTGAGCCGAGCGAGCGAAGCGAGCGGTGCCGCGGCAGCGGCCGGCGAACGCTACTTCCAAGTAGCTCGCAGATTTTTTTCATCATTTTCTAATTATCCGGGAATTATACTACTGGGGATTATACATGGGAAAGGATGCAACATGCAAGCAGGCATGCAGCATGCAAGCAAGCATGCAGCATGCAAGCAGGCAAACAAGCATGCAACATGCAAGCAGGCATGCAGCAAGCAGCAAGCATTGTTCCTGTCAAGGCTCCGGTGCTGCGGGGTTTAGGCGGCCCCACGCGAGCTTATCGTCGCAGATGGTTTTAACGCTCACCACCGCAGCTTCGGCTTGCTGGCCGTCTGCGCCGGCCAGCCTCAGCCGCAGCGGCGGGCCTTCAAACCACCTGCTCCTCAGCTCGCGGACCGCCTTACCCCTCCGCGCCTACGCGGGTTTAAATTACACTCTAGAGGTTAGGCAGACACGACTGCGTGAAGTCGGTTTTGCAGCGTTTCGTTTTTGTCACTAAATTTTGTAGCATAACATATTGATTTTGAACTTCAGGATAGGGATCTTCGGGATTTTAAGCTTCGGGATATGGATCTTCGGGATTTTAAGCTTCGGGATATGGATCTTCGGGATTTTAAGCTTTCGGGCAAACGAACTTTCGGTATTTCAAACTTTCGACCAAACAATCATTCGGCGTTTAATTTTTCGGGATTTCGTCCATAGGTATTTTAAAATAGGTATTTTGAATTTCGGTATTATAATACGTACCCTTAAAAATATAGTAAGCAACCATTTTTCACGCGTCCTGTGCCGAATTTATAACCCACTACTTAGTTATTTCCAACACTTTGTTCTTATCTATGGCTGCCTGAAGTTCGAGTTTCCTATCCCTTTTTAGTTAGCAAACAAGCTTCTTCTCTCAGGTTATGTGGCTATGATACGAACTCGTGTCTTAGCATCATTATTTTCTAAAGTTGGTTTATAGACAAATGTATTAGCCACTCTTACCTCCCAATCTATCACCTTGTATGTAGTAGATATTTCTTCAATGTAGCCCGCGAAAAATAAAATATCTTATTTTTTATTCACCACTTTCTTCGTTTATTCAATTCGCGGCGCTTACCTATGATAAACCAATGACTAAATTATATTAAATTAAAACTCGATATTGCTCTAAATTATATTTGCTGCAAATAGACATATTTTCACTGACTAGTCTTATTTTTATCAAATATTGATTATTTCGAGAGCTATACCAGTATAACCTTTTTATTATTATTTAATATAGGTTTGCTCTTGACTCTAGTCTAGGTCAGCGGTGACAGAGATAGAGTCGACGGTGGAGTGAGCTTACCCAGAAGAAGCCTGTTCACTCTCACGTTGAAGAGATTAGGTTTGTAACCTAATGTTTTAATGATTATAGCTTAGTAATAGTTTTATCATAATTGAATTGAATTACGACCAAAATACAACTTTAAAAAATGTACAAAATAAATACAATTCTGAATTTCGCGGGCTACATTGATGGATCCCCCTTAAACAAATGTGTTGGCAAAACTTTATCATATCTCCCACAGAAGCGCCAAGTTCGTCTGACTCCCGAGCAGACAGCCGAGCTGTACAGGGGCCACTACGGTAGCCATCACTTCCCTCACCTTGTGGCGCACATGTCGAGCGGACCAATCATAGCGCTTGTCCTCGCCACAAAGAGCTGCATCACAAAGTGGAGGACTCTTATGGGACCTGCTATGTAGGTGTTTTCAGGTCTTTCAGTCGTTTTATTTTTTTTCTTTTCTTTTAACTGTTTTTTCTTCTTTCTTTTCATTTTCTTTTATTTCTTTTCCTTTACTTTCTTTTTCTTTTAAGTAAGTATCTTATTCTTATCTCTTTTTTTTAAGTTTGTGGTAGATTATTGTCCTGCTTTTTAAGCTTACTTTTAAGGGATCTTATCGAGAATGAGGTAAGCCGACAGAGAACTGGGGTAGTCAACCTAGCCCACAGAAAAAGCAAGCTGAAGAGAAAAAAGACCGGCCATGTTAACCGTAGAACTGATGACCGCTGGAGTTGGTGTTGTTGAGTGGAAACCGCGAACCGGTAATCGTTATGTCAGGTCGCCTTCAGGCTAGATGAAGCAAAGATTTTCACAGGGTGGCTGGTAGCAGCTGGATGAGGGTAGTAATAGTAATAGTCCATTTATTAGTCAGAATATAGTTACAGAAATGTTACCTACATAGTTCTTAAAGTTCATAATATTCTCCAGTTTCCGGTACATAATGTACATATGTATTTCAGGGTTTGGGTTTGTTTCTTAGATATAACATCGAATTAAATGAATTAGGATGACACTCACATTGCAAAATAAAATAATGTCAAAAATATTAAATTTATTCAAGGAGAGAATTATAAGCTAGGTCTGGATACAACATCATTATGCAGATCAAATTCATGCTAATTATGGTACACAAAAATACAGATTTTAAAAATATAAAATAATAAGCTGGGAGTGGTAGTTTTTTGAATAATAATAATAATAATTTATTTATTTCAGACCATTGATCCATATAGTGTTAGTAAAATCTTAACCTATTGTTAGTACATAAAAAGCTTAAATTAATTGGCGACATGTACGCTAGTACGCACATGCTTACCTGCCCAGTGCATAATGAAAGGCCCATCAATTTTGTCCGCCAGTGTAGCCAGTATGTTGTTGGGGCTACCCCTGACAATGGGACACCGCTGTCCCAGTAGCCCAGTAGAGTTTTAAAATGGTTTGAGACTGGAAAAGTCTATGTCCAGCTGTGGAATTCTTGTTGATATCGATGAAAGGGAAACATCCTAAAGAAAAGTCGCCTGGTTTTTGGGCTTTTGAACTCAAAGGACCCACTATTAACACTTTTCATAATGCAATAACAAATTAAACCAGTTCAACCGAAGCAACATGTCTTATAAAGGCTGTCTTCACTGGTTTTGTTATCATCTTTTACTCTGAAGGCTTTTGTCTAATATTACTGTTTGTAGGGTACTGGAGGCTCAAGCGTACTGGCCGGATAGCTTGCGAGCGTGTTACGGCCGTCGCACCAAGTATGGAGACTACTTTAACGGCCTCCATGGCAGTGAAAATCACGCTGAAGCACTTCGAGAGATCCATTTCTTCTTTCCGAACAGTAAGTTCTTAAGGGACCGTGCACGAAATCGACTGACTTTGATCAATTTTGTTCATTGTTTGTATGGCTGGAAGGCATTTATTGAATAAATTAAGTATTCATGGAAAATCACTAGGTAGGTAATATTCGCAACAAGTTTTCCGAAAAATTACGACTGACGTTTGAATCGAGACTGACGTTTGATCATCTTATTACAAGAAACTACTTGTGATTATGAACATTAAATACAATTAATAAATAAGTTTATCTATTTTCTCTCACAATGGTTTTGCAGCACTTAACAGTTCTGAACTATATGAATTCACATTGTGAGAGCTGGTGCCTGATGTAGGTTTAGAAAAAACCTGTGTTACAGGTCACCAGGCCCCACGTAGTGGCCTCATACAAATCAACAGGCAAGTAACGTGTATTTCTACTCAACAATTAAAACAAAAAATAAATAAATGAAAATAAACTTTTTTTTAAAACGTTGCCCCACTATTAATTTCTCCTGTATTGTGGGTGCGTTTACGAACATTTAAAGTCACATACACAAACAGCCAGACCCGGAACAATTACTTGTAGGTCATACAAATATTTGTTCCGTGCGGGAATCGAACCCGCGACACGCAGCGCAGCAGTCAATCGCTTAACCACTGCGCCAACCGTAGACAGAGAATTCTATAGACGCCTGCAAAGCGTGTCGCAGAAAGAGACAAAACAAAAATACGTCACACATTTAGGGTTACCGTGTGAGGAAAAATTTACCCCACAATTTAAAATGTCTTTTGAAAATTTATTTTTCTCATTAATCGTCTTTAAATCAGTGTCCGTTCAAAATACATATTTGGGAACCTAGATATTCTGTAATACAATCGGAATAAATACACCCTAGCTACAGATTCCTAGATACAGGAATATGTTTGATTTACAAATTATTTTGGTACTTATTACGTTTGCATGAACTACGCATGCTCCCTCAACCCCTTAGGAGCAGGAGAAAGTAACAATGGATGATGATGATGTGATTCTAAATACCTACATTTTCTTAGATGATAGTAGTATCTGGCTTTGTGTAACAACAAGTTTATTTTTAATTAGCTTTTATTGATTTTACACGTTATTGTCCTTAATTGTCCGTCAATAACGTATTTCAATAAGTAGGTATATTATAGTAATTTGTAAGTACAAATACTTGTACTTAGAAATTATTATATTATACTGTACTTACAAGAATGCTTAAATTATTTTCAATTTCCATATTCGTTTCTTCATGTAAACTGATGGAGGAAGATGATGGAATACAGGCCTTTGATTCCTAAAAAAAATGTTATCTTTAAGACGTTAGTAGATGTAAGAAGAAGTTGTTTACGGAAAAATATATTTTAAATTCTTTATCGATATTTTGAATCGCATTCAGAGTTTAAGATAAGCCTGTCTCAGTCATTTATTGCACATAAAATGTACAAAATAAGAGTTCGCAACAGAATTGTATATAACAGTTTTAAAAACACTGAACATAATATATATAAAAAACATATAAAACCTGTATCGAAACTTAATATGTTATTAACTGAATATTTAGCAGAATAGGTACTGTATTCGGTAATAGCAGTGTTAGTTTCTTCTTTTTATTTATTTTTTTTTTATCAAAATGTCTGCTGCAAATTTTTGATGACGGTTTTGGTGTCCAATCTGTTCGTCCTGTAGCTACGATCCAATTCCGACGTAAATTATCATCTTCAGGAAAACTGCAACAAGCCATTAATCTTTCAGATATACAATTAACTAGCTGCGCCACGCGCTTTTACCCGCATGTGTCTCGGTTCCGTGAGAATATTGCGATAAAAAGTATCCTATGTCCTAACCCAAGTAATTTACCGATGTGTCAAATTTCATCCAAATTCGTTCAACCGTTTTAGCGGGAAAGTGTAACAAACAAACCAACAAATAAACTCGATTTCGTATTTACATAAAATATTAGTTAGGATTAGGATACACACTACAGAATACATATTTCCCATAAAAGTGGGTAATCATTTATGGAAAATTGGCAACACCAAAATCCTTAGGTTAGAATTGAATAATGTTAATTTTGTGCTTTTTATCGATGAATTTACGTCTAGGGTACATTTTATTTATTCACTATGTATGAACACAGTAAAATGTTATTGATAGCCTAGTTACTGATAAAAAGTGCTATACTTACGAATGAAAGGACAAGTCTGGCATTTTCGTTCCACCTATTACTTTTACACCTTAGATCGCTGCACCGCACCATGTTTTTTTATTTAATGGTTGAAATATTAAGGCTAAATTGTTCACAACATAAAATAACATAATTTACTAAACTTAAAGCACATAAAACTGAATTTTACAAGAACACGATAACTATCTGTCAAACTTTGTTTAGCAAAGTAGGTACTATGCTAAAACCTTCAAAATCGTGGCACGCGCCGTGAAACAAAAAATCTCATCGTTCTGTCTCATTTCTTTACACGACATCGGCGTAACTTGCTCTTTTTCTTGTGTGAATGCGACAAAACACATCAATTTGTCTATAGCATTCTCTGTCTACGGCGCCAACCGTGCAGTCAACATAAAAGTAACGACAAAAGCTGTCAAAGGGTGTGTGATGAACGTGTAGATGAATGGTGGTGAACGTGTAGGTGAATTGTGGTGAATGTGTCGGTGAATTGGGTGAATGTGTCGGTGAATTGGGTGAATGTGTCGGCGAATGGTAATTATTTGAATAAAAGTGTCTGTGTGAACGTTGGAAATCGGAATTATGGAGCCATAATAGCATACGATATCGAAATTTGTAACAAAGATGCGGAAGGGGGGATGGAATGTTTTTAATTGTGTGGACATTACTGGTCTACTTGCACGACTGGCTGGCTGGACCGCGTGTTTAAACTTCGATACAAAATATAGAATAAAAATAACGTTAAATAACTTTTTTTTACCCATTCGATGTTATGCTTTCCTATTATTATTTTATTAAACCATTTCACGTAATTTAAAAATCACAATACATTAGTCTTCAGCTATCCTTGAAATATTTTTCTTAAAATGATAATACAATAAAGTAACTACTTATTAAATAAATTAAATAAAGTAAATTGACCCCTCAAGAGGTTGGCAGATATTGTTATAGCACCTTTTATAGTGAATTTAATAAATTGAAATTGACATACGAGTCTCAAAATGGTAAATGCTAAAAATTCCTAATTCTCAAAATGGCAAATATTCTAAATGCCAATTGCAAATTACTCAAAATGCACATTGTGGAAATTTCTCACGTTCTCAAAAAAAATCACGACATAAAAATAATCATGTTGTTTCAATTTTAGATTACAAAAGGATTCTGAGCATGAAAACCCTGGGACATCACTTTCAATTGCAAGAGATGTAACTCCAGGAGCCAATCCAAAATCAAATTATGATGAGTAAGTATCAACAAATGGTTGAAGGTCGTCACACAATGGGAGCGGCCGGATAGGCGATGACTCCGCGGTCGACTTCCAAACAGTTGGCATGACGAACTTGGCGACTTCCAGTCCAATTGTTCTGAATCACTGTCAACGACTGTCCAACCGTCTGTCTGTGCACGCATTGTATTCACCGCGGAATTGCCGTGATTTGGAATTATTTTGTTTCTTTTTGGTTATAATAAAATAAAAAATTACGTGTTTTTTTGTTACAGAGAAATCACTGAGGATGTGCTATTCGTTGAACCGTCGACCGAATATCAAGAAGATAATATATACCCAACAATTCATGGTCGAAGAGTCGTTGACATAATGCATTTTATCCAGCAGCTGCAAACTATATCCGGCCATAGTTCTTTGTTCAATTGCAATTTCTCACAAATGTCACTCATAGGAGAAAAAAGGATCGGCTTGATCTCCAAATTTAAGTTTAGATGCAGTATGTGTAAAGAGGAGTTTATTGTCACAAGCGAAGATTTAACAAGTACACATAATGTCAATGCTAACGTGGGTGCCGTTACAGGAATTACTTCTGCTGGTATCGGTTTTTCGCAATTTGAAGAAATTACAGCATGTATGGACGTACCCATATTTACGAAAACAACTTATGCTCAAGTTCAAAACATGGTTTACGAGAAATGGGAGTCAACATCTGTTGAATCCATGGCAGCAGCAGCTATGCGTGAGCGTGATGCAGCGATAGCTGATGGAACATTGAGCAAAGATGGCATACCTCTAATTGACGTATATGCCGACGCCTGTTGGTCATCGCGATCCTACGGCAATAATTATAAGGCATTGTCTGGCGCTGCAGCAATCGTAGGTCGCAGATATGGTGAAGTGTTGTTTTTAGGCATTAAAAACAAATACTGCCTTGTATGTGCTCGGGCAGAGAAAAAACAAATTGCTACACCAGAACACGTTTGCTTTAAAAACTACACGGGGTCATCTAGCGGAATGGAGTCCGAAATAATTTGTCAAGGATTCGAAACATCTGTATTGATGTACAATGTTATTTATGGCAGGTTAATTGCTGACGGCGACTCGGCTACCTACGCAAAAATCTTGGCACGCAATCCTTACCAGAATCATACGGTTCAAAAAGTTGAATGCCGAAACCACGTGCTGCGCAATATGTGCAATAAGTTGAGGGCTGTAGCCAAAGACACAAAATATGCCTTGGTGCACAGAAAAATGCTGACCGAATCGAAAATTCTGAGTATCCGAAAGGTTGTCATTGCATCAATAAAAGAGTACAAGTTAGAAAAGGACAAAACGGAAGCAGTAGCTGGTTTTAGGAACGAAATACAAAATTCTATTCTACATGCTTTTGGTAATCATGGAAATTGTAAGAACTATTACTGTTCCAAAGAAAAAACACAACAGAGTAATATGGAAATAATAAACACTACGTTTTGGTTCAGGATACAGACAATACTCCAGTCATTACTTGCAAAATCAAGAAGCATGCTTGAAGACGTGGATACCAATTCAGTAGAGCGCTTCAACAGTGTGATTGCAAAGATTGTGGGGGGAAAAAGAATTAATTTCTCTCTTCGTCGGGGTTACCGCGCGCGTTGCAATGCTGCAGTCGTTTCTTTTAATAACCCCCATCCGAGGCATCTCCTTCATAAAAAATTTTTAGGGAAAAGTCCCAAAAGTATCCTGAAGAAGTTTGAAGAACGAAGACTGATGAAAAGAGTATTAAACAAAGCAAAACCTCATAAAAAAAATCGGATGCTAAAGAAAGACAATGCTGTTCAACATGATTATGGGGCTAAGAGTACTACTCCAGATTTGACACCGGATGAATTAAATGCCGCTAAAGAATCATTCCTTCAAAATCTAAAACAACTAACTTCGGACAGAGAAAAAATACAAATATCTACTATAAATCAGAGAGATAGCGATGACTGGGTAGAACTAAGGAAAAATATGCTAACAGCATCAAATTTCGGATTAGTAGTGAAACGAAGAGAGAATACTAGCAAAGGAAAGTTAGTAGAAAATATTTTGTATAAAAGTAATCTCGGTAATATAGCGGCAATCGCACATGGCGTCGAAAATGAACATCTCGCTTTACAACAACTTGCCATCCAAGAAAATGTCACCATTGAGCCGTGCGGTTTGTTCGTGGACCACGAATTTTCCTTTATTGGAGCAACGCCCGATGGTTTGATAGGCCAAGACACAGTAGTGGAAGTGAAATGTCCTTTAGTGGCATTCAAAAAGGATCTAGAAGAATGTATAAAGGAAAACAAGATACAGTTATGGAAGTACAATAAAAAAACTGAACTGATTGAAGTGAACAAAAATAGTAATTGGTACCATCAGATTCAAGGGCAGCTCCATGTAACGCGTAGAGAAAAGTGCTTGTTTGCTGTGTGGAGTGGTGAAAACAAGCCACTAAAAACAGAAATGATAAAAAAAGATGACGATTTTTGGGAAAAAAAGATGAAGGAAAAGCTGGTGTCGTTTTTCATGGACTGGCTTTTGCCTGAAATAGTCGATTCTCGGCGAGCTCGGGGGATGCCACTGCGTGAAAAAGAATCGTCATTATTCGTTACATCAAGTGACGAAAACAAAGAAAACGTCCCTTGTTGTAGTCGCAGACTAAATTTTGAAGAATTGTGACTTGAGTAATTTTTCTTTCTACAATTTATACATATTTTATTTATATTTTTTTTTATTTTTTTTTCTTATTTTTTTTATCTTTACATTTCGCTCCGCATACGTAAATATGTCAAAAATTATAAAATTAAATTAAATGATTAGCTTGTTTAAATTTTATGTATTTTTCCTGTTCGTTCACCTGTACATCCATCCACCCCGTCCGTATGTCCACCCTTTCATCCGTCTCTCCGCGCATCCGCCTGTCCACACGTTGTATTCTTATACACCGTAATTCGCGCAAATAAAAATCTTGAAAAAAGACTGCTGTATTATACAAATAGGTAAAAAATTATGAAACAGCTGTTTTTTGCGATTTTATAGCTGGCGCCATAGTAAAAGTTGTTCATAATGATGAGTACAATGACGTCCTTTGGTATTGCTACACTTTTTTGTAACACACTGTATATTATTTTTCTTCAGAATCAACCATCAAGCTTGCTTCACGTTTTTATTTTATTTTTATATTACTCTTGATTCTAAAGAAAAATGTACATACGGGGTGTAAGTGTAAACAGTGTCAACCTTTTAGGGGGTCATTGTACTCATCATTATGAACAACTTTTACTATGGGACCAATCCTGAAATCACAAAAAAAAAAATCAACTGTTCCATACATTTATGTTCGCATAACTCGTCAAAATGTAGGGAACAGCTGATTTTTTTTCGCGATTTCAGGTTTTGGTCCCATAGTAAAAGTTGTTCATAATGATAAGTACAATGACCCCTTAAAAGGTTGCCACTGTTTACACTTACACCCCGTATAGGAATAAAAATGATTGTTTTTATTAAAATAACAATTACCTATCGAATTATTTTAAAAATAAGAAAACAAAAATATGTGATATATTTCAAAAATAACAACACGAAAATATGTAGGTACATAATATTTAAAAAATAAGAAAACAAAAATAACGCATTTATTGAGATTCGAACCTAGTGATCACCGCGGACGCGCAGTGTAAAGTCGGACAGCGGCGCGCTGGGCTATTTGTACATTTTACTGGAGCAGTGAAATTACGCTTTTAAATATAATGGAAGTTGCGCATCGGCGAAATTCGAGCGGTGCACCCCGCAGTAGGCGGGACTACCCGTCTCCCACTTCATCTGCTTCACCCCCTCGAATACATAAAATTCGTCTATTCACCGCGCCTTAAATCATGTCACATATCTAAATCAAAGGCGTAATAAACAATATTTTCGAGAGCGCAAAAGTAATGAAACTATTAACAGGTGCTGAGACTGACACGAATGGTTTAGCGCCACGAAAACTGTACGTTTATAGTCTGTAGTTTTAATTATTTCAAGCTTTAGATAAGCATAAGAAATTGACAAGAGGGATTTTTCGTGCACGGAGCCTTAACATTGTTCCTTTGTCCTATTCTTAGTAATTCAATAGTAGATTGTTATACAAGGAGCTAAAATGACCCATTATATACGAGGTAGTTTTACTCCCGAGCTTTAGCGAGGGAGTAAATAGAAACAGAGTTTTAATGGGTTTTAGCGCCGTGTGTTACACTCTACTTTTCACTACGATTGCGAGAAAATAAAACAATCCAATACAATATGAAATATGTAGTTTATTATGAAATATGTAGTTTATTTTATTAAAATTATTTCTTTTCCTTTCTCTTCTATTTGCAAATTAGGGTCTCCATTCTCACTAGATGATAACATTTTCACTATTGTAAAATTAATTACGGTCACTACCAATTCAATTTGCAATTAGAGAAAAATTATAAAGATTTCGCCAATGTCTTTTTTTTTGTTTTTTCTTCTGCAGCCGCAACGCATTGCATGCATTCTACCATGGTATAATAATATGCTTCGCCTGGTATTCTCTTCCCGTGACAGCTGGGTCACGTGATTGGCCTAAGTATACGTCATCAGTTGCGATGCGGTTCTCAAAGTTTTTTAGTGGGGAAAAAGATAAAAATAATACAACGGGTACTCAATTTTTATCATTTTTAATATTTTAAATGAGCCCAAACGGCCTTGAAGACAGAGCCGTTAAACCTTATTTGAAAAAAAAAACTATCTAGCAAGCTACGTCAACATCACTTGAAAAAGAAATACATCTGACTTGGTTGTATGGGCCAAGATCCCTTTGCCTGTCCTTAATTAGGACAAAAAAAACAACCAAAAAAAATCACTATAAAATAAAATAATAACATGGACCAACTTAGTACACGACGAAAACCTAATAGGACGCAATTAACTCGACTTGAAAAATAAGTCAAAAACTAGTTAGGTTAGGTTATGTTCGGGCGTACAGCCGAATTAGCACAACTATGCCTTATATGGAATTTGCAACCGTAGATAATATGTAGAAAGGTACTTACCAGTTCTTATTGTTGTTTTTGGTCTACAATATTGAAGCCACTTATTTGCTATCATCTCTTCTTTGGGAAAAGAAAAAAACCTTATTACTCCGCCTTTTTACTTCTGTTTTTACAGTTTAGTACGGAACATTTAACCATTTTTTTTTCTTGTGTATCTTTCAAACACAGTTTTTTACACAGTTTTTATAGTACCTAACTAATGTTTGGGAACCACAGTATTTTGCTCACCGAGCGAAACAACGCTATAGATATGAGCGACACGACGATAGTGATGAAATGGGGAGCTGTCAGTATGTCAGTTGTCAATCCGATGTGTGGCTACTGTTTGTGATTGAATTACCTGAGCAAAATGCATTTTTTAACTTATCATAGCAATTATGAACTAATAATTAAATATGTTAATTAATTTAAAACTAAAAAGATGAATCACAAGAGTTACTAAATAGTTAAGCTAGTTAGTAATTTATTTTATTTTTATTACCTAATTAGGAAAGTCCCTAAATTTACTGAAACGGACAATCAATGGCAACACTTATCGTGACGTAGTCTTAGGCCATCGTGGGAAGAGAATACCAGGCGAAGCATATTATTATACCATGCATTCTACCAAAATAAAATGTTCCATTTTCAAAAATAAAATGAAGTTCTTTTTTTATGAAACAGTAATAAGTCGAGTCTATATTCATGATTATTCTACTTATGACTAAAGACTTTTTCGTTTTTGTAGGCTCATTGTCATTTGACACACAAAAATTTAAAAAAAAAACTTTTTCCCCTAGAGGAAGAATTGCTATTTTTTCTTCGCTCTGGTACGCCACAATGACGGTCTTTTTGAGCAAGAGGAGTGAAAAAATTATTGTTCCACTCTTCGTACCAAGTCTTCGACTATGGGTATAGCGCTAACAATTGCAAAAATATTTACCAACAGCGGCAGCGCCCCCTTGAAAACGTCATTCAAGCGCCATAAAACCCCTGTAGCCGTGTAGATACCTAACTAAAAGCGTAAGTCAGTTGCAACTGACCAACCTGCCAACAATTAAAACCTATCTTCTCTTTCGACAGTGATAGTAGGGCCGCTCGTTCGTCACTGGCAAGTAAACGACTACATACAGAAGCATTTGACACCGACCTTACTGCCAGCTTTGACGGCGTTGGCCCACGAGCGACCAGCAGAGCCCATATTATGGCTGGCCGAACATCTCCGAAGGCATAACCCGAACGAACCCGAGCTCGCGCCTCAGCAGCCGGAGCAAAGGGAGGACAATCGATGTCGTACACCTAAACCCTCCGAAGAATCACTTGTCAAATAGATTCTTGTATTTCATGATTTGGTTTTAATAGTAGGTACCTATAGCTTTATTTTGAATAATAATTTGGCATGTTACTAGCTTTTTTCTTCTGCAAACGGACTTCGTCTTACAAAGTGGCTGGTGTTTGTTGCTTAGATGTGCACGTGGGCCCAACAAGGTAACGTGTGGTTGAGACGCTGTAGTACAAGTCCCTGTGAGCTGGACGTGCTGGCGTATCACTTATGCCGGGTTCCTATATTCAACGAATAGTTATCGTTAACAGCTACCACCCGTTTCCAAGTTACTAATAACGAGGCGTAACTTGGTGTTCCACAAAGTTTTTAACTAGCCTACCAGCTACGAACAGTCGTCGGTTACTTGGTTACCGATGGTCCTCAATGATCCTCTCTGCGTTTCGGTATTTCAAAAATTATGTAATGCGTAGTTCAGAATCTACGACCTGATTTCAAATATTATGAGATGTTTTAATACCAAATAATGTTAGCTTTCTACAGAATGCGGTTTTAGAGTTAACATTTTTTTTTGGTCCTTTCTAACTTTCATTTTAAACATAATTGCTATTGTTGCTAAAGTGTGAACAAAACGCTAAGACTACTACGGTTTTGTGGTCGGCAACAGGCCTGCGACAGCTTTAGTTCCAAAAAATGCGTTATGGCGCTACTTTCGGTAGCCATGTTGTTGGCAGCCATTTTGGCTGTTGAGTGTTGCGTATAACTGTCAAACTGACAGATTGTATTTTCATTTTTCAGTAATTTCAGTCATTCGTGTTCAAAGACATTAAAATTATGTCGAATCTCTGGGTTAGTTTGTGTATTATTCGTTCTCATCGCTTTATTGCTTGAGTTGAGACATAATTATATATAATGGTGAGTAGATACTCTCTCTACAAATAGCCTTCGTTCACATTATCTGCATAGCAGTTGCAAATTATCTAGGATAAAAAGTATCCATCATCATTATAATTATCATAATATCCATCTGTATGTTAGTCCAGGTCATGGTCTAACTGTGTACCAAATTTCATCCAAATATGTTGAACTGTTAAACCACAATTGCACAAACATCTAAACTTTGACATTATTTTATAAATTAGTAGGATTGTGATCCATCAAATTAAGTTGTACTCAATAGCTTTTTTGTTTGCAGATGGAACTATTGAGATGTCAGGACAACACCTAAGTGTAGTGTATGATCCCCCACACTTACTTAAGGGGCTAAGGAACAACCTTCTTACAAAAGACATGTTTTTCAAAAGCAAAGTTGAAATGGTATTTGATGCTGATTGCCAACTAGGTCATACTAGAATGCATAAAAAACTAACAGAGCACCATATTTACGCAGCAAAAATGAAGAAAATTAAAGTGAATTGCAAATTATAATTAAAATTACTGCCCAAACTCTGAGTGCAACAACCAGTGGAATGCTTAAATACACTGCATTGTTCAGTAAGTTTTTACTTTGTTATCAATCAGTCACTCACTTACTCACTTTACTTTAATTTATTTAGGGTCTCCGACAAAAGAAACACAAGAATTCACACTATACATATTCACTCTTTGTT
Organism: Brachylomia viminalis; assembly: GCA_937001585.2. Lineage (NCBI taxonomy): Eukaryota > Metazoa > Arthropoda > Insecta > Lepidoptera > Noctuidae > Brachylomia > Brachylomia viminalis. The sequence continues at coordinate 19,443,398 of OW443302.2, read as the reverse complement.
AAAAAGAATTAGGTTTTTAATAATTGGGTTTTAATTTTTACAATTGAGCCATTATGACTAATAAGACGTTTGATTTAAACTAATATACTAAGAATAATACCAGTTGCACTTTCTTGTAGTCTGATAGAATGGAAATGGAAACATTGTTTGTTTGTTATACTTATATATAATTATGTATTTCAGAAACTACAGCCTCGGGTCAAAATGTCAGTGAGACAAAAGCCACAACAGGCGAAGCTGTGGAATTCATGGACAAGCTCTTTGACAGCGTGAATGGATCTCGAGGGAGTACTGTCCGGGGCAAACTTCGTGGACCAATAAAGCCAAACGCCCATCAAATTTTCAATTTTTGGACAGAAGCCAAACAAATATTAAATAATATTCAATATATTGATAATAGTAGCAAGAAAGCCCTCAAAAATAATAAAATCTATAAGGTTCGAGTTCCTTCTCTTAATGGATGTGTTACAACTATAGAAAGTTTTGAAAGGTTGTCTAAACTGTTGTTCGAAAAATATGATATACAATATTTTTATCCTAGAAATGTTAATCAGGATCCTCTTGAGAATTTTTTTGGTAGGATCAGAGCCATCAACTACAGGAACGTCAATCCTGATGCAAATACTTTTTTGAATGCTTTTAAATCACTGCTAATGTCCAACGTTATGGGTCCACATTCAATATACGCAAACTGTGAGGATGATACAGGAAACACAGTTGTAGATTTTTTTAAACTCATATCTTCATCCAATGTTGATGAGAGTTCCTCATCAACATTTGATGAAGATAAAGAAAATGCCGTGTGTAGTAGACCCATAACAATGACGCAAAACGTTAGCAGTAACCAATCACTAAATCCAGTAAACGAAAGATTGCGCGTGCGCTCTTCTGCATATACAGCAGGGTATATGTGCAGGAGAGTGAGAAACAAATTTAATTGTAGGAGATGCTCTGATACTTATATGCAAACAAAAAGAGATGTATTTCATAAATGGATTGAACAACGAGAATATACCCTTTTAAAACATCATAATTTAACATATCCATCAAAGAAGTTTCTAATGTTATATAGGAATATCTCGGGCCTTATACATGATTACTTGAATAAGTATGCATACAAAAAATGTGTAAAAAAACATTTAAAAATAGAAATAATAAATAAATTTGATTTAAATTGGTTGGGGTGTACAGGTCATAACACCGAAGTAAAGGAATGGTTGCTTAATTTAATGATACGCACCCATGTTCATAATTGGTGCAACATAATTAATAAAATTTTAAAAGGAGGTGTACAAGAAAAACTTGTGAAACAGATGTGTGTACCTCAACAAATTGCCTTTGAGAAATATAAAGCCCATAGGTTAAGACGAAAAAATAAATAAAAAGTAAAATCTGAAGTCTTTTTTTTACATTTCTTTCGTTATATTCGTATCCAATGAACATATAGGAAGAAACATTAAACATTGCAAATAATAAAATTAACCCTATAAGAATATTCCATGGCACATCACTATGCTATCGATATTCTATGCCGGATGGTCAGCGTCATTTTTATAGTACGCTGTGGGTCATCCCTCAGTGACATTACGACACTAGCGCTTGGCGCATATTTTTGGAACTAATCGTCAACCATAGTACTGTCCTATCTGTCTCTGACTAGTATATAGTTATCTGTGGTCGGCAAGCCCCAAGCAACAAACCAAATTCGTTTCGTGTGATTTTGGTTTTGTGGTAAAAGATTTTGTATCTTTCTACCTATTATATATTAGAATAATTGAATAAAAACTCATATATCATAAAATATGGATACTACACCAGTAAGTAATCTTGTTTATTGTTACTTTGTTATGTTTGTAAAGGACTGGAATTTTTTTGATTGTGTAATCTGTTTTTCCTGTTTACAGAAGAACAAAAAGCCTATGACGAGAGATGAGGTGTTTCACTTTGTGGAGTTAATCCAAAGCTATGGCATTTTATTGAGAAAGGAAACAAACGCCAGCTCCAACAAGCTAAAAGAACAAGCGTGGGTCTCTTTGGCGGCTGCCTTCAACGCAAAGTGTGGAGGCTATCCCAAACAAAAAGACCAACTTAAACTAAAATCGGACAATGAAAAAGGCAGCCAGGAAAAGAACGCAACAAATTCGCATGAATACGTTTAAGGTACCTACTTACCTAATATAATATACTGTAACTACTTACATTATTCAGTTCCTTGTACCTAGTTACTATTTTTTTAGCAAGTGTCAGTAGCTTAAATAGTATTTATATAGTAGTAGGTTCCTACTCTAAGCAAATGAATAAATATTTATCCTATCCCTACTGTACCTAATGTAATAAATAGTAATTTTGCATTATTCAGCTCACTTTATATGTTCAGTTTACCTGGTACTTATTGACAAGTGATACAACTTTGTAACTAGGTAGATACTATTTATTGATATATGGATTAGAATATCATATACTTACTCAATTATATTTACAATGCAAATTGTATTTTGTTGCAGACTGGTGGTGGAAAAGGAGATTTCATTCCCACCGATGAAATCCTCGATAAAGTGGCAAGTCTAATGGGGTCTACCTTCACAGGCTTAATATTATTATGTCTAAATAAATCAACTCTTTAATTTTATCATCCATCCTTTCAAAATTTAAGTGCTAGGTAAGGCACATGTTGGTGGAGCAATGATGCTAAGTTTTTTAATTCTTTAATCTACATAATTTAAGCAGTTAGTAGAACTAATTTGTCTGAGTATTTGTTATAATGGTAGTCTGCTGATAGGGCTGGATGTGGTTGGATCAATAAGGCTCAATCAATCATTACTTAACTCTGTTATAATTAAGATTCTTACAAACCCTGCTCATACACAATGTGTTAAGAGGAAGTAAGTGGTGTAGCGGAGCTTAAATAGTCATTGTTAGTACATAGTTTAATTTATTTCCCTTTTATTTTCAGTAAAAAAGAGAAAAATTAATATTTTGAACCCAGAAGGGGTTGTTCAGGGCAATGCAGGAGCAAATTTTTTATATGGCATGCCTACAATGTCAAAATCTCTGCAAAACAAGGGTAATTTTTATGAAATATTTTCTCTTATACTTTGTGTTTCTCTAATGTTTAACAGCAAGTACAGCTATTATTGTAGGTATAAACACAGATTATATTTTTATTACAGGAAAAAAGAAAAGAAGTGACGATGGACGCCTGGAAAAAATGTAGCAATAGCAAATTATTATAATAAGAAGGCAGAAAAGTTAGATTTAGAGATAAGACTGTTAAAGCTAGCTAATAAGGAAAATATTAATGATATTTAGTTTATAATTAAGTAATTTGATACTGAAGTAGGGTAAATAAAGTTGTATTCATATTTCATATTCATTTATTAATTTGAATTCTAGGTTTTAATCAACACTTATTTTAATTACTTATACAAAATATTATAGAATATAAAAATCTGAATATTTACTTTTATTTAATATAAAACACTGTTTTGGCTTCTTGTTTTTATTTTCATGATCTTGTCACGAAAACATAAAGATGTAATATTTCTTACTCCAAACTGAAAATAATAATAATAATTATCTTTTAGTACACATCACTTTTTAGGTGTCTTCCACCCAGTAATTTAATTTATTAGCTACACAGATACTGCCCACATCCTTGTAGATTAATCTTTGACAAAAGTTTTACCACCTAGTGTGTCTTGTGATTGGCACTATTAAATTTTAGGGACTATTATTCAGAAATTAGATTAAGGTTTCCTGTATACTTATGTGGCAACACCTGAACTGAACAAATGTATATCACTTAAGTATGAAAAATAGAGATACTTAATTAAAGTACATATACATGCATAACTTACATATTAAAATATTCTGTTATCAAAGTTTCTCTTAATGTTTGATTATTATTTGCCTCAATATTATTAGATGTGGGCACTGCATACACATCTGGAATCTCAACCTCTGGTGGGATATCATCCAGCCGTTTTAATATACAAATGTTATGAAGTAGGTACTGCTGTAGAGATAATAACTGCAATGGCTCTTAAAAGACTCAAACATAAAGTTAAAGCCACTACTGGAAACCTTCGCTTCCAACCTCCAAAACACCTATAACAAAATAGGTATTACATTAACTTGAATACTTAAGTGGATTCTAGACAATCACAAATCTGTAAGGACTTAACATCTACATACCTTTCAATGGTGTTTCTAGTTCGGATGTGGGCTTCATTATAAAGTTGTTCTCCTCGTGTGTCTGGATTTAACAAAGGAGTTAACAGGTATGGCTTCAAAGGATATGCACTATCCCCAAGCAGCCACTTATTCCCAAATTGTCCATTCTCACACTGTGCTGAAAGATTTAATTATAGTTTAGTAACACAGAATTAAATTAAGTAAGTACCCATTTACTTTGTTTTCAAATAATGAAATATGTATATCAACATCAATATTTACCTCTCAGTTCTGAACTGTTAAATATTGTGGCATCATGAGCAGACCCTGGCCAGCGAGCCACTACATTCATAAACAGCAAATTGGCATTGCATACTGCTTGAACATTTATCTAAAAGTACCCTTTACGGTTTCTAAATTCTTCTCCAATCTGAGAACCTGAAATAAAAATTATGCATTAAAAACAAGATTAAAATACTAACGTAACATCATGCCTGTATACCCTGAAGGGCTAGGCAGCGTGTAAACAGTGCAGGTGCACCTATAGTAGGTACACCCACATTTTGCTAGTTATGTTTAGTTATTGGCGAGCCTATTGCCATCAATCGGTCATCAATCCAGATTCCGAGCCGTTACTCAGAAATTCCTGATAGAAAACCCAGTAATACTGCCCAGGCCAGGAATCGAACCAATCAGACCAATGAGGCCATTGAAGTTTAAAGTTAGTTGGTACAAGTGTAATGCACTTACATGGTGATTGTATCCTGATGTGTGTTCCATCTAGTGCACCAAGTACTAGTGGAAATCGAGATACTGAATAAAAATCCTGCTCAGTATTGGTATGCATGTATACATATCTGCTGTACAGCTGTGCTATAGCATTACTGACATCAGCAACAATACGACATGCAGATGCCTTCGACACTCCTATAAAATCTGCCACTGATATTAGCATTGTTCCCAATGCATAGAACCTTAAAGTTAATAAGAGTTGGTGTATCGGAGATATTCCATGATTCCTTAAAAAGGCCAAGTAAAACATTAGTTAATTTCGTTAAACGTGTCTTGAGTTCAAGGTAACACTGGTGAAATACAATGTATTGCCAATAATTTTTCTTATCAAATAGGTAAGTACATAAACACGGGTAGGTTTACTAACCTGGCTCCCGTTATTCTTAGATAGAGATATATTTCTAGCAGTAACTCTTGAACAGACGGTTTATCAAGCCGAAATCTCAGCTAGAACTCAATCATCCAACGTCTCTTTGTTTGTAAACTCTAATAAGCGGCGATTATTTTCTTCTGAATCAGAGTCGCTGGAGTCCGTTAGTAAACGTATAATTTCAAAATCACTCACTTCACTTTCTGAACTCGACATTATAACTTTACAATTGAAAAATTCCACAAAACTATCCGCCGAAATCGGCCGGTAGGCAAACGAACTACGAACAGTAGATTTGACAGTTCGACCGACGCTCGAAATTTTTATAGGAACACCACAGATCAACATTTCCATACTTTACGAATACGGATCGTTATTGGTAACCCTCCCGTCCGTAGGTAGCAAGCCAACGGTAACGTCGCTTACGAAACGTTTTTTAAAGGAACACTTTTGGGTTACGCCTCGTAGACAATTCTACCATCCGTAAGCAAAACGAGTCGTTTCTCGGATATAGGAACCGGGCCTTAGTGTACCTACGACATTTTCATTTAGAGGCCGTCAGAAACCTATTACAGTGAACATCACAATAAAAAACATATCGTTTACTTTTACAAACTTTATTTATAGAAACAGTTTACAAATGAGCTATCACAGGCGTGTAACTACAAAGTCGTTGCAAGTATAATTATATTATGATGATAATAGCGATTGTTTCTGGTTACTCATGAATTCATGACGGTTACAAATTGTCATTGAATTACGATTAACTTAAAAGTAAAAACTAAAATCAAAATACACTTAAAATCAAGTTTACTTCGAAATGCCGTTTAGATAATTCTCTCTTGGTGTTTTACTAATAACTCTGTCGGTCCACAATTAATAAATATATTTTTACGTGAAATATCTAAACAACTTTTAGAAGCAACAACAGCTACATGAAACAAAACATGATTGTGACTATTTATTTCGCGATATAAGTACACTTCTCCTCATCAATTTTTTGTTACAAAAATACTTTCTTAATTGTTTTTCCAATAATTATTTTATTACTTTTAGCATTTATTTCACATAGTTTTATTTTTAATCTTTTCACGCTTACTAAAATTACCTAACCGTAAAAATAGTCACAACATTTTTGTTTAATTGAATCAAACTTATCACTACATGGATTTGGTAGAAAAAAAATCATGACTTATGTAAAATTAAAATTTTAAGAGATTACGAATATCTGCTTAACACCAGAGTGCCCCATCTGAAATAGAACAAATTATTAGAATAAATCTATACTTCGATGCTATTATAATACTAATCTAATTTTAAATATGCGTTTATATCATTAGGCCTATTCTATTTAAATGTAAATGTTGACGTTCAAAAGTGCCTTTTTTAATAGAAAAAGCTGAAGAGTTTTTTTGTTTGAACGCGATAATCTCTGGAAATACCAGTCGTATTTGGAAATTTATTTTGGCATTTGATAGCCCAATGCTTGTGGAAGGCTATAGGCTATCTAACATCACGCTATGACCCTTAGAAGCAGAGCAAAAATAAAAAAGTCTGAAAGAACGCTAAGCGAATACGAAGTAATAGCGCGGGCGGGCGATGCGATGCGACGCGGTGGGGCGGGGGAACAAGAAATTTCATGCGGACGAAGTCATGACATGTATTGTTCTATTTTGTTCACATTTAAAATATGTATATTACATGTATATGTGAAGTTATTTCAGACATGTGTTCTATTTTGTTCACATTTAAAACATGTATCATACATGTATATGTGAAGTTATTTCAGGCATGTATTGTTAACTATTTTGTTCACATATTTTTCAAGTTTTCTACAAGTTTTTTATCATACATGTATATGTGAAGTTATTTCAGACATGTGTTCTATTTTGTTCACATTTAAAACATGTATCATACATGTATATGTGAAGTTATTTCAGGCATGTATTGTTAACTATTTTGTTCACATATTTTTCAAGTTTTCTACAAGTTTTTTATACAACTCGTCGCTTTTAGGTGTAAACGACAAACGAACACAGTAGACACAACATGTAGAATACATCGCACGCTTAATAGAATATTGGCTTAACTCAAAAAAGACATTATTAGATTTCATGAACATCGCCGTTTAATGTTTTGCTTTCGAGGTCTAGTCGGCTTATTAGGCAATATAATAAATATGTAATGAACAGCTAAATATAAAATAATCCTACTTTTCCAAAAACCATTGATTTAATCAATGGTTTTTGATTTCTGAGCAAAAAGAATGCAGAAATCCTAATATTGACTCAAGCTCTATTAGGTCAGTATTCTATTAAGCATGCGACATGTTTTGTACAGGTGTAATCGCGGCGTTACGCGTTTGCTTATAATATACCAGTATACTCACACCGTTAGTTCCTCTTCTCACGGTACATATGCACGTAGGCGGCGTCGGAAGGCGAGCACATGCCGATCTTCTGGCACACGCCCTTCGTGCCGATCTGTTCGATCAAGTGGATGATGCTGTCACCGTAGATCTCCATCATCGAGTGGCACTGATCAAGGAAAACATAATATTGGAATAAATATGATAGTGACTGGATAATAGTAGTGGATAGACAAGGCATCAATTAAAAACTACCCGTATTTATTTGAAACAAAGCTGAGAATCAGTTGTTTACCAAGAATGTTTTGCTTTTACATGTTGCCAGCGACACTGCAACATTCCATGTTGCCTGGAAAATGTCTCCCGGAACACAAAACATGCTGTGAAACTTTCGTTTCCATAGAGTATGTAGCTTTTAGGCGCGGGCTAGCGAACGGCGAGCAATGGGCAGTTCGCCGTTCGATAAGGACCAGGCCCGGGTCGACGGCGCGTTGTGTTCCACGCGCGCCTCAAAGAGATGTCAGCACCAATGACGGGGTTTGCTAGGACCGATGCCTGCTAGGGTTGCGGAAAAGTCCATGAGGGTTACCGTGGCCCCTGGCACAGGCAACTGAAGGAACACGGGTGGGTTTTAGTCAGTAAGAGTCTGACACGCCCTCCTGCTCTGCCCAGAGCGGGAGAAGTTATTTGATGATTTCCCACCCACCAAAAAAAAAAAGAGTATGTAGCTTTAGACTCTTTCGGTCTTATTACAAAACACGATCTAACTTTAGCCCGAGCCTAAACCTTCGACTCAGTTTTTGTATTTGCAACTTTATGCCGACTTTAGTAAAGTTCTTAATACAAAATTGACAATCTAAGACCGGACTAAGTTGTCAGTTTTGTAAAAGTAACTGTATTTCGATTTATGTTAGGTTCTTACTTCAAAAACAGACTCGATAGTTTTAACCTATCCTACTAACCTATTTATATATTTTATTTAACTGTGACATAGGATAGGTAATGTAATGTGTGTGTGTAATTGTATTTATTGTTGTTTATTTTATATAATGGACATGTCTGAAATAAATAAATATAAAAAAAAACCACGTCTAAAGAAAAACCTTGTTTAATAGTATGACCGATTGTGCGTAAAAAATATTTCAAGGAAAACGGTTTAAACGGGAAACGGTGATTAATTATTGCTGGTCTCTACAAGTTTCGTATCTGCCCTCAAATTTGTATGGTGTTTGTTAGTCATTAGTGCAAGATGTATATCGTTGAGGACTGCAAAACAATAATATGAAGAAATGTGATTTTCTTCCGGCAATATTTTCATGCATTTTTGGCCCAAGTGACACAGGTATTTATTACGGGCATCATATTTTATAATATTTACAATCATCCATATCATTTATATCCAGTTATCGTAATCCAAATTATCCTCTAATACACACTTAAACATTATTTAAGATAAGTGTATTTAGTCACCGTTACAAAGCTATAATTTAATTAAACACCGGTTCTTTAGATAAAGTAATGATTATAACCTTTTTATGATCGGTAGTAAAGATATATAGAAACAGTCGCGGATGTGAAGTATGCACATGAAATCATATTTTTATTTAAAAAAGGGAGTGGTTGTTTGTATGGATAACTTGAGTAGTTAGCAGAGATTTGAAGATTTGATCGTTTTATAGTCATATTATGTAGTTTATATATACAATGACATAGGTATTTACTTTGTACAGTATTATATTATTTTAATTATTGTGAATGTGAGGACTATGTGGGTGATTGCTTTTTGCTCAGTTAGTTTTAATCATGATCTGGCAGTTAGAGTAATTTATGCGGCCTACCCCAATGTCCTTTCTTTGGTATTGTTCGTCGAATCGTTGAGCTTTATAATTAAGCTCCGAGTTGAGCTGCACGATTACTGACACATGCGTGCACTGACTGGACAGGTCCACTCAATCTGTGTGGTTTTTCCTCAAAAGGCCATTTCAGACACTAATCTATAGTCTTCACATGATCTGACCAAGATTATGTCTGGACTTTAAAAGAGACTGTGACCTCTGAGTTTGTTTCGGACCTAACTTCTCAAAGTAGTCCGATAGGAAACACCGACCTCACCTAGCTTTTAAAATATGATTGACGTGTAAAAGTGTTTATACAAACCTACTTACAGAAATAAAATCATTTATCATTATCATATTGCACGTTCAAAATGATTGTGTTCAAGGAAAATTGTATTGGTAACTTTCCCAAAAACCTGTCTCTGCATGCATCCTTTTAATAAATTCACTCGTAACTATGCAATACATTTCTATCTATATATTTCCGCGACCTTCTATCCTTACATGATAATAATTGGAACCCGATTGAGGTTACAATATTCGGTTCACATTTTATTCATTGATCTATAAAAAGGGGTGTAATGTAGGTCACACATGTAATTCACATTAGGCAATTTATCAAACGTTTATCTAGGTCAAATGTGACGTTTGAGGGGTGAAAATGGATTGTATGGCCTGCAGCTTCCCTATGCCAACATCATCTTTGCAAAATTGCACCCGTTGCTAAATGCCGTGACTTTAATAATTGACAAACGGTAGTCATTTGACGAGCTAACTCGCTGATCCAAAAAAATTAGTAAGTTTGATTTTTTTAGTCTTTGTGTCCCACTGCAAGACAAATGCTACATATAGTCTGCCCCGTCATCTATCTACTTTACTAATAAGATGGAAACAACAATTTATGCAGTGTCACGACCCATCTAAATCATTCTTATACATCGTGTTGTTTTTTGATATCTACATCGGAATGAGTACCACTTTTTAAGTATTTATATTACATGCTATTTTGGTAAGCGACGCCGATTCATCTTGTCGATAACAGATTGAGAATTATGCCATTTTTACTTAAACGATGACATAATACAATTATAATCGATTTCAAAAGTGCTAATCCTAAGTACCTTTTTTTTCTTCAATCATCATGCAATGGTTATAATATACTAATATAGTAAGCTGAAGAGTTTAGTTTTTTTGTATGAATGCGCCAAAATCTGGAACTACCATTGGGATTTGAAAAAATATTTTAGCATTTGATTGCCATGCTTTTTTTTTGCATTCTTCAGGACTGTTATTTAACATCCCGCTACGACCCTTAGAAGCCGAGCAAAGAGAAAAAAAAGACAGAAAGAACGCTAGCGAAATTGCGTGGGCGGGCGATGCGTCGAATTATATCATTAAGATTATGATCATAACATTTTGTACGAAGTCGCGGGGGAAGTGCTAGTGAGTATGTACATTGCCAGATTGGGAGTGCTTGCTGGGAGTGACTCATAGAAATCAATAGTTCATTGCGTCCGATAAGGTGGGTTATGTCGGGAATAAAGAGTTGGACCACTAGTAGATTTTATGTATGTAGTTGGGAGTCGTTATCCATCCAGGTTGCACTAGTCGATATTTTTTCCATACAAATTTCGGGAGGGTATTACTCCACTGTTTGACGTGGTACATCCAACGTTAAACATATCGTTTTGTCCCATTATTAATTTTGTCGGTGCGGAAACATAATTGTAAAATAAAAAGTAACGACCCAACAAATATTAATTTTTCTTGCTAATTTTAACGCAACTTTGGGCGTAAAAATAATTAATAAAAGATGTGTAAAATCTCCAAAACAAAGTCGGCAGCGACAATGCTCAATTATCGAAGAGTTCAATAAACTTTATTTGTATTTAACAAATGACACGCTTTCGTTTTACTATAAATTAAAATAACGGTGTGCGAAGTAGACGTTGTGTGTGTATACTAGCGTCTAACTGCTCATCACTGATATTATCTCTGTCGGACACAATGCCAGGTGAGACGGCGTGCTTTTTGGCCACGCCCACCAGTGAGTTCGAGCCCATGACTAGTTCAACCTTAATAGTAGATTTATTCTTGCCCCACACTAGGAATTTCTCCTGTATCGCGGGTGCGTTTACAAACATTTAAACTCACATACACAAACAGCCAGACCCGGAACAACTACTTGCAGGTCATACAAATATTTGTTCCGTGCGGGGATCGAACCCGCGACACGTAACGCAGCAGTCAATCGCTTAACCACTGCGCCAACCGTGCCATACTTAAGTAGTTAAATAAATAAATAATAATAATTATAGATGTGAAAGTAACTCTGTCTGTCTATCTGTTACCTTTGCACACCATAACGGCTGAACGGATTTGTCTGAAATTTACCACATAGGTACAGCATGACCTGGGCTAGGACAAAGTATTTTTACCCGAACTCACGCGTTCAAAAACAATTTGAATAAATAAGACTAGATTTGATTACAATGTAGTACAAAATTGCTTATTTGATACTCACCCTGGCGTTATACTTGGCTGGTAAGAGTCCGCAAGACTTCTCGATGATGTGCACGATGTTCCGGTCGACCTTGTCGTTGCTGAGCACTTTGTGAACCGCCATCACCACTGCCTCACATACCGCACAGTCTAGGATCTCCTCTGTAGAAATATGAGTAGTGTAAATAACAATTGTAAGACCCTTAGTACACAAACGTTTTTCTTGCCGTGAAAAACTACGGTTTATTCGCCGTTTAGTAGGCGCGGTCGTCAGAGATCACTATGGAAGCTTGTTGACAGAAACATTTTTCTACGGCGCGGTTTATACGCCGTACCGTAAAGAAACCGTGCCGTGTACAAAGGGCCTTAGGCTGGACTAAGGGGATTAGGACATTGCGGGAAACTCCGAGAGGGATACCGTGGCCCTTGCCACAGGCAACTGAAGGAACACGGGTGGGTTTTAGTCAGTAAGAGTCTGACACGCCCTCCTGCTCTGCCCAGAGCGGGAGAAGTTATTTGATGATTTCCCACCCTCAAAAAAAAAAAAGGGGATTAGGACAAACTTTGCCGCAAATAAGTGTAGTCTCTGAGAATAACTCATTTTATCTCCGAGTAATGTTGTCGTTTGTCGTGAAATGCAACCGAGGTATCTCATATTATTATTATACAGGGTCAAATTAAATTACCTAGCGAAACTCTGCAGATGTAGTCGGTATCGGCACCTAATGATGATGAACAAAAAAAGATTTTACCTACTCTCATATCGTAAAATTCGAATTATTAACTACAAAACTAGTTTATATTGACAGACTAAGTATAACACTTTTTCTCTAACAAAATAATTTTAAAAACCATTTTTGTACCAATTCGATACAGGGCAAATCCAAGAAGTTAATATCACCAAGCAGTTTCCATCAATTATTTTTTTCTAATGAAACGCATATGCGGGGTGCGCAATTTTTATAGCATTACAAAAAAGTTTTGATTACAATTTTTACTTGTCTGTGGCAGCGTCCAATTTAACGCATGCGCGCTGATGTGCTTAGCTTTGGCGCCATTCATACGTTATGTTGTACTGAATTTCGTGGGAAACTGATATTTTGTTTAGTAGGTTCAATCCTAATGTATGAGAACAGATAAAGTAGTGTATGAAACTATACATAACTATGTATTAAAACACGCATGTGATACTATTAAAAACTTCGCGTACGGCTCGGTTTTTAAACACACACTCGTGTTATAATACCCTCATTATGCAACAGTTTCATAAACTACTATTATAAACTGATGATTTCCAGTAATTTACATTACCAGCTCTAGTAACTTAAATTAAGAGTTTAGGAATTTATTTTATTTTTTATTGTCATTAGATATCGATAGTCATCACGTCTGCGGCGTTTTGCTAGCTAATTTAATTTGACCCTGTATATTAAAATTGCACCCTTTTTCATCAACTTTGTAAATTGCAACAAATATGTAAACAAATAGTGTTAAAGTCCATTGCCTTCTTTCTTTTTTGACATTAAATGACAAAGGCAGATGATATGATTTATGAATAATTGAGCTCATTGGACGATTAATACCAATCTCAAAAATACAATGTCTCCTCCATCGTGCTTCTGTATGTTGGTGAACTTGAGATATTGCACAGCTCTAAGTATATTTTTTTAAGGAAAATACTTGAAACTACCAAGTATTCAATACTAAATACCTTTAGCTGTAGCCACACTGACGCTATCACAGAGCTTGAGTTCCTCGCACACCTGCTCCGGTGCCAACTCCTGCACCAACAGACTGATCACCAGGTCGGCGTACTTCTCCACGAACTGGTCGCATTCAGATCGGACAGACTTCGGCATGCGCTTGCATATGCTGTGGACTATGTTTTTGACTTCGTCCTGGGTGGAAAATGTATGATGTTAGAATGTTAGGTACTCCCAAAATGATAAAATTTATAAAAATGCTAAGTTATGGAACACTATACGATACGCTAAGAAGTGAAAGTCATGAGAAATCACGTCTTGTGACCGCCTTGTAATATGCCTTGAAGTACAATAAAAACTTTTTTTTATTTTAAACAACAGACTACCAAAAACTTTTTTACAAAAAAAAAAGACAACAGACTTCCAAAAACATTTTTACAAAAAAAAAAACACTACATAGTGAAAAATATTTTTTATTTCGGAAGTCGCTGTTTTTAAAGACTGTAGCCTAGCTGTAGTATAGGATGTCATCTCCGCTGTGGAAGTCCCTTATTAAATCGGTAATTTAACTATTATTTTAATTGTGATTCTAAATTTAAATTTTTAGTTTATAATCTACATTTTAATTTTAAGTAATCTACATTTAAATTTTAAATTTTTATCTACATTTTAGTTTTTAATTTAAATTTTTGTGATAATGTAACTACATAAGGATCTTTGACATAATAATTATTATTTAATTTTTTTATTTTATACTATTTTTTAGATCTGTATTTTAGTTTTGGCCACCGACTTCCAAAATTAAAGTTATTTTTCACTTTGTAGTGTTTTTTTTGGAAGTCAGTTGTATTTTTTTTTTCACTTTTTAGTTATTACCTACCAATTCGAAATCCATCGTCTTACACGTTCACGTCCGTTGGAAGGCGGTTTTTTTTAATTAAAAAATAATTTATTGTTGATTTTTTTTAAACCGCTCGACCGATTTCGATAACATTTTAATGGGACCACCTGGGAAGTATATCCTTTGAAACAAAAATAAATTTCCAAATCGGTACAGGCGTCTTCGAGTAATCGGTGACCATACATAAAAGAAAAAGATTCAGTCGAATTGAGAACCTCCTCCTTTGTTGAAGTCGGTTAAAAATGAGAAGAATCGAACAGTCCTATTTTGTGTCTTGTCACATCCACCGAACAAATAGCTAAAAGGCAGCTTGAAAAATCGGTGCACACACGTGGGTCTAAGGATGAAAACAGTGAATAGTTAGATAGTTGAATTTGTACACACCTCATTATGCTTGTCCTTGATCTCGTCGTCGATCTCTCTAAGAACAAACTGGCAAATAACACAGACAGACTTCTGCGACACTGCCGGCGTGATAGCGCGGCCGTTCACTGTGTTGTCGTAGATCTCGTTCGTTTCTGGAAATATCACACATTACACATTGCATTCTAAAGTAAACCATCAAAAGGAACGATCTGTTTCCAAAATGAATGTTTAGCATATTCAGCCTATAATGTTCCCACTGCTGTGACACACAGGCCTCCTCTCGGTGAGAGGGAGTGAGCCGTAATCCACCAAGTCCACAAGGTCTTAGGTCCCGAACTAGGTAGAGCCTGTACTACGGTAACCTGATGATTGAAATACATACTTTTAGACATATACACACTCATACACAGGTCAAAAAGACATGTTCTTGCACACAAATGTTTGACTTGGGCGGGGATCGAACCGGATTAAAATTTGAAAACAACATTAACCTATAGTACCCGCACTGGGCCCGCGTGGTATATTACCGCCCACTCCCTCTCGACGATAGGAGGCCTGTGTCCCAGCAGTGGGAACATTATAAGCACCGGCCTATGCTACCCTATAGAAAAATCACAGAAAACCCGTACCGATATCACGATCCTTGTTTGCAACCACCAACATGTTGGTAGGCAGCAGCGACTTTCCTCTGAAGTTGTTTCTGTCGGCCATTCGCTGGGGCTTCTGATGGAACTTGTCAATCGCACTGTGGCTGGTGATCTTCAGCGGGTCCTGAGAGAGAAATATGTATTTATGGCTTAACTGTACATAAGAACATATTTTACATTTTTCCTTAAAAAACTCATGCCGATTATACAAAAGTATAAAGTTTTAATTTTTTGATGTGAAACATCTATTGGCGTGTCAGCGTGGGTTGTTTGAGTGGCTGATGCGTGGTGATTGCGAAGCGTAACGTTACACAAGCGTTACAACTATGGATAGCGCCATCTATGCTTACGATTGCAAACTACTGGTTCGTAGAATGATGTTGATAAATCCCTACAATGTTAACAGATGTCGTTGTCAAACGAAAACTCACAGAGATCAGTTTCGATGTTTCACATCTGCCAGTTTGTTAAGCTCTTTGTAAACGTCTATCCACACATATCCAGGGCCGTGCCCGGGACGTGTACGGACCGTGGTCTGTCAGGAGCTCAAAAGAAATACACCGTTTTCTTGAGCTCCTTATTGAGCACGGACCGTGCACATTCCGGGCAATGTGTGATAGACCTTTCAGGATCTCGTCCCGGGAAGAAATAGCGTCCTACCTATTTATACTACACCTGCTTGGAAAGTACCTTGATACTTTATCAAATTTACGTTAGAAAGTACGTCATTGCACATCGAACAAATATGCGGGGAGAAAACGCATCTGAGCGGGAGAGAAAAGTGTATGAAAATCCATTTCTTACGTGGTTTTTCTTTTTTAATTTTGGTTAAGACTATGCGCCGGTAACCTAAATATCAAAAGCCAAAAAGTTTTTACAGTGAGTTTTTATCTCCAAGTTCGCAAAATGACACTGGCCACTAGCTGTGTGTTGGATGGTGTCGGGCTGGCAGTGCGACCCTGCGGCGGCAGGATAAACAATTTGAAAAAACAACATGTGAAAATTGCAGACCCAGTTATTCCTCCTACATTGTCGCAAACATCTCAAACAAACATTAATGGAAAAAGTGTTACATTAAGCTTCACTACAACAATTTCAATATAAATTTCAATTAGTAAAGATTTAGTTTTTTATTTTCCTCGTAGGTGTAGTATAAAGCACTATGTATCACTCGAGAGAAAGTGCGATTCCCGATCTCGGGTGTTTTAAAGCCCTCGCCTACGGCTCGGGCTTCAAACGACACCCTCGACGGTATTCGGTCACTTTCTCCTCTCGGTGAACAATGTACTATTCTGGCGCCAAGCAGCGTTCCTTTGTTCCGGTTTGACGGACATGGGTGCCGCTGTAACTATTTTATATGCGTATGAGTATGATTTACTAGCTTCTGCCCGCAACTTCGCTCGCGTTCAATTTATTGTACCCCCGTCCCACCCCGTCGCAACGCGTCGCCCGTCCTCGCTATTACTTCGTTTTAGCTTAGTGTTCTTTCTGACTTTTATTCTTTCTGCACGGCTCCTAGGGGTCGTAGCGTGATGTTAAATAGTCTATAACCTTTCTCAAGAATTGGGCCATCAAAACATTACTAAATATTATAAAATTAAATTGATAGTTATTCCGTCTTTAGGTAAGTTTGACGTATTTGAACGCTTTTTACAGGATCTAACAGCACAGCCAGGCATTTTTGACGGAGCACCGCGCGCCTTGAAAACGATTTACGAAGTGCGTTAGAATCGATTTGAAAGTAGTTTTTATGACCATACTAGAACATTTTGTTCTTGCACTTTTACAGAGGGGGAAGTTTTTGTAAGACTTCTCCAGTGTTATATTCTCTAAGGCTGACCCAAACAGTATAAGCAACATAGATGTACCGTCGAAACAAAAATTTGAAGAATTGCTTACCTTGACCTCATCCTTGCACAGTTTGAGGAACACGCATATTTCCTGTGCGTCCATGTCGGCGACCAACATCTCGACCAACTGTGGCGCGTATGTGTCCACGAAGTCAACGCATTGGGTGCGCAGTTTTGTAGAGAGATGTGTGCAAAGATTGTCCAGGGCTTGGCGGATGCTTTCCTGTGGAATAATGATTATGTGTTAGGTTCCAAAATATAATACTTCCTTATCCGATCCTTACATACTCCTTTTGCTTCGTTTGGGTCATACACGCACATCGGTAGTATATTTTCTTTTTATTTTTAATCTGGATCAGTCATAAATATTCCGAATACAATACAAATACAATGCAGTAGACTTTTTATGTAGGATCCGTTCTGTGTCAGTACTGACTGCCATCGACAAAACGTGAACACCAATATTATTACATGAGAAATACACAATGTTCCTGTAATCTTCTTCCTAAGACATTGTACGTGTCACATGTTATGTGTGTGAATGGGTCCAATTTTTAACTGACTTCAAAAACGGAGGAGGTTCTCAATTCGACTGTATGTTTTTTTCTTTTGTATGTTTGTTACGTGATCCTTCCGCCAATTATGAATTGATTTTTATGATTCTTTTTTGTTTGGTAGGTCATACTTCAATGGTGGTCCCATATAAATTTTATCGAAATCGGTCAAGTGGTTTTTAATAAATCAACAATAAATTAATTTAAATAAAAAAAAACGGATTCAAACGGACGTGGGCGTGTAAGACGATCGTTTTCGAATTGGTGTGGGGTAGGTACCATAACTAATAAGTGAAAAATAAAAACTTCTTTACAAAAAAAGAACAACCGACTTCAAAAAAAAAAAAACACTACAAAGTGAAAAATTACTTTAATTTCGGAAGTCGGTAGAAAAAACTAAAATACAGATGCAAAGACACCGACTTCCGAAATTAAAGTTATTTTTAACTTTGTAGTGTTTTTGTTTTGGAAGTTGGCTGTATTTTTTTTGTATTCTATGAAAATGGCTGTTATATTCCCAGCATGCATAATGCATAATCAGCCTATAATGTTCCCACTGCTGGAACACAGGCCTCCCGGTGAGAGGGAGTTGGCCGTAACCCACTACGCGGGCTCAGTGCGGGTTGGTAGATGTCACATGTCTTCGATTTTTTTTTGGTTCTAGGACATACCGGTTTCATCACGATGTTTTCCTTCACCGTTTTGAGAGCAGTGCTGATGAAATAAATTACACAAAGTAATGCGCCTGGGTCTGGGTTCGGACCTACGACCTACAACTCGTAAGTCGCGGCCGTTACCACTGGGCCACCTCTGCTATATTCCCAGCAAACGTGTTAGAAGCATTGCATATGTAAGCGGGCACGCCCTTTATGCCAGGAGGCTTTTTATTATGTATTAAGTTCTGTTTGCGTTTTTGTTTTTATTATTTATTTATGCTTGAGTATAGTTTTAAATATTGGCGTGTGCTAGCTGACATATGGCAAATAATTTTAATATTTTTGTGTTTCGTAATGTTAATTTATTTATTACTATATGTATAGAATCCAGTTCTTCTAACTGAACAGACAGCAGTGCTGCTGGGGAGTTTGTTCCGCCACTTCTTCTTCCCAGCTAAAGCACTAGGAAGTGGTGAAGGGTGGGCGTTTTGGGGGGACTGTCTTATGTGATTTTGACGTTCAAAAAGTGCTGATTCTCAGCCTAATTTGAATAAATGACTTTTGATTTTGATTTTGATTTTGAGAAGCAAGGCATAAGAATTCTTACATCCTACTGAACTATACTAGACGATATGATAATTATAGAACACAAAATGTTAGTAAATAACTATTCTTATTCAAACACAACAAACCTCAGTGCGGTTATTTTTGAGCATGGTCTCGAGTTGCTCGACAGCGAACAAGCACAGCGGGCAGTTGGACTTGTCCGAGTTGATGGCGACGCGACGCACCTCGCCGACCTGCGGGCAGATGCCGATCGCGGGACAAACCTGCCCAACAAACATACTTCATAAGTTTTGAAGCTAAGTAAAATTACTAAATCAAAAATGTATTTATAATTTTAATTATATATTTTTTCTAATTTAGTAATTTTCATAATCAATTATTGGCATCATAATATTTAATTTCAGAAAATAATGGTTACACATTTCAGTATTACACACAGTTTGAGCTACAGAGTGAGAATATGTATAACCCACGACATTTTCCACATATTATAAAAACAAGTTCAAATCAAATCAAATCAAATCAAATCAATCTTTATTGTGGATCATAGGTAGGTACATAATACAGGTGGCAGAAATATAATAAATTGTGGACAGCTATGTCCCGCCCGTAGGGCATACAATAGTAGGTAAGTAAATACATAATAATGTTACATACACAATACAATTGGAATTATACAATAGTCAATTTATTAATAGAACAATGTCAATAGGTCACTGAACGCATCACGACTGAGTGGGATTGCTCGTATATTGGTGCAGAGATTTGTCTGATAAGAAGTCTTTTATAGAATAATAGCACTTGTTTACTAGCAGATCATGGAGTGTCTTTTCAAATTTTTCCATTTTTGCAATCATTCGAATGGGCCCTGGAATATTATTAAAAATACGAGAAGCTGCACAAAAGATGCTCTCATGCATTATATGAGTATTGCTAGCTACTGTGCGTAATTTGTCCTTGCGTCGTTCACGGGTGTAATAGTTATACATGTCAATATTATTTTTGACAAACACTACGACCTCAAATATATAGACACATGGCAAAGTTAAAACCTTCATCTTTTTAAAAAATGGCATGCAGGAGTCAGTTAAACAACTAATGCGTTGTGTGCTTACAATTTGATAGTTACAATAAAGTTACATATGTAATGTAATAATGATAAAACTAAACAGGCATGCAAAATAAAAAGAAAAACTAGATTAGTACATTACTGCAGCGGCCAGCAAAAGAGGCATTGATGGACGAACGTGTAAATGTGGGTCGAGGCGAAGCCGAGGCAGACATACGTAAGACCATGAATGCCTAGTTGTGGCCCAGGCTTGTATAATACTTTTCTCAAAGAATGCGCGGAAATTAAAATACAATTACTTTTCAAAATCAATGACGAACAACAATAATTATTCCCGCGTTAAAGTGTTCATTTGTTTTTTTTTTCAATAAACAGCTTTCTATTTGCAAGCCAGTTCGAAATTTAAATAAAACCTTTGATAAGTTACCTACTAAAGCAAAACTAAAAAAAAAAAAAAGTTACCTCCTTGGTTCCCATGTTTCGGAGTAAAAGATCGTCCATTTTTAAATTACACGATAGATATGAGTTTACTATGTAATTTATTTGGCCGCTAACTAAACCACGACAGATATGGATTTTCATACAACTTTTGCCGGCCGCTGCTCGCATGTATTTGGCCAGTATACAGCAATTTCGATTTATCTCGAAGAAGATTGAAGAACAATGCTCAAAATACAAGCATGTTTGAGAAAATTATACATAGATACAGTGATGAACGAAGAGATAACTGCTCTTCTACTCACATAAAAAGGAATAATACTTATTCTAGTACAGAAAGCTAAGATAAACTGAGCGAACCTGGGCGTACCAAACGCCTTGAAACTGCTAGTTTCGATTCTAATTTAACCGGGTAGAAGGAACTAATTCTATCTGCCTAGCCTTTTCCCAACTCTGTTGGGGTCAGCTTCCGGTCTAACCGAATGCAGCTGAATACCAGTATTTTACATGGAGCGACTGCCTATTTGACCTCCACAACCTAGTTGCTGGGTAACACCATAGGCTTTGGTAAGACTGGCTGTCAGACCTTCGGGCTTCTGACGAACCGTAACGACTGCAAATATCCACGAATGACAGCCGGGATCCACGGCTTAACGTGCTTTCCGAGGCACGGAAGGGTCTTAGTAAGTAAAGATGGTGGACATCCTCATCACCCATCCATGGACCAACCGCGGCAAGCATAGCTTAGCCTGATCGATCGACTCGTGCGGCTGTTATTACTTAGCCACAAGCCCCACAAAGAAGGAAATTCGTAATAATAAGTTCCTTAGTAAAAGCCAAAGCCGGTTTTGTTGCCACTCTTCTATTTGGACATCTTGGTTATTCTTCCGGATAGTGATACTTTTGATGATGTATACTCACGCTAGCGGGGTCGATCCTCTGTACCAACAATGCGACGACGGCTGGTCCGTACTGCGTCACGAATTGCTTGCATTCTCCGTTGACCGACTGCGGCAGTCTGTCGCATGCCCTGTCTACCGCTTCGAAGATCTCGTCCTGTGCAATTAAATATTTAAGTATTAGAGCGATGCTAACGAAGGTATGGCAGATGGAACAAGTCACATTGCCTTGTGACTGAGGTACTGACACGAACATACGCTCAATTGGTAGAGCAGCCGTTCCGTATAATTAATAACTGCTCGTGAAATTTCCTGTTCCCCCGACCCACCCCGTCGCATCGTGTCACCTGCCCGAGCTATCACTTCGTTTTCGCTTAGCGTCCTTTCTGACATTTTTTCTTTTTGCTCGGCTCCTAAGGGGAATAATATCGTGATAGCATACAGCCTTCCTCAAGAATTGGACTATCAAATGTAAAAAGAATTTATGAAATCGGACCGACGCGGCGGTTCTAGAGGTTACCCCATACAAACAAACAAATTTTACCGCTTTATAATATTATTATTAGTATAGATCACTGCAATTTAGGCTATAGTCTATTCGCGTTATGAAAATAGTGACTTATCGTTCTCACTCAGCTTAGCCACGCCCCTTGACCAATTAGATCATAGTAAATTAGTAACCCGCCCGTGTTCACATTGACCATTTGAAGTAAGCCTTTCAGACAGTATGGACGCGGCTTTTGTGAATTTTAAAAAAGAATAAGTACCTCACCTTTCATAAAAATAAAAGTGGATCAATCATTTTATTCATAGCGGAGAAAGACGAGTGATTTATAAATTTTTAAGTACTTAAAAAAAAACCATGTGGGACTTGGACAATGATATGGAACTCGCGGAACAGAATTCTTTTATTATAAATGTTGATGAAAATTCTGACCATTCTGATTAAATTTTAAAATAATTACTTAGTATTAATACATATTTGGAAATACTGTGTAGTAAAAAAATTGTTTTTTTTTTCTTTTTACTTTACCAAAGTATGAATACGCCTTTACTTTGCAGTTGCACTGATGAGTCACTATTTTCTTAACGCGAATAGACTATAAGCAGCTATTGTATACGTACCTCGGTCCTAGTGTCGCTGATCTCAACTTGCAGATAGTGTAAGAAGTACTGGCAGAAGGAACAGGCCGCCTTGCCTTGTGGCTGAGGTACTGACACGAACATACGCTCAATTGGCAGAGGAGCTATTTCTGCTGGTAGGACGCGCACGTTGGTTTGTTTGGCGATAGGGATGTGGGCCAACTGTGGAGAGAGTAGAAACGAGATGAGTGATTGATAATGTAGAAGCTTGAAGGTAGATGGAAGGCTAGATTTAGTAAACATATAGTTTTCGACCCGGTAACGTTTGGTTTGGATTTAAACACTAGAATGCTAAAGCTA
The DNA here is from genome assembly GCA_937001585.2 of Brachylomia viminalis. NCBI lineage: Eukaryota > Metazoa > Arthropoda > Insecta > Lepidoptera > Noctuidae > Brachylomia > Brachylomia viminalis. The sequence continues at coordinate 19,420,265 of OW443302.2, read as the reverse complement.
CACTAAATAAAGGATAATTCAAAGTTTAATTTTGTACTGACAGGAATACAATATAATTAACACTAGTTTGGCTTGCACATTTCTTCAGCAACAACATGACAGATTAGGATAATTCAGTAATTGACAGACGGATAATTAAATTTATATTTTTTATTTTTATTTTGTATTAATTAATATAGCAATTAATATTGCCCTGGTTATGATTCTCCGTGATAATTGCGTAACACACTAACAGTAGGAATGGCTTTCATTTTGACAGTTCAACAAGATTAATTGCGTTATTTACGTTCAAACTCAAACTCAAAGCATTTATTTCAAATAAACCAATTACAGGCACTTTTGAATTGTCAAGGGGTCGGTCAGTCAGAAATATGAAGCTAGTTGCCCATTCCAAAGCGTAGTAGGTACCTATGGAGAAGAACGGGCAAGATACTCCATGGACACTCTTTTAAATCAAAATATTGTTACAATAGAGTGGTTACATCATTCATGTTGTAATTATACATGTGAGAACGATGTAGAAAGACGTGCATGTTAAAAGCGTCCGTAATAAAAAGATAAAAACAATTATGGAATTAAAATAAGCCGTGGCAGCTAAGAAATGACCAGTGCCTACTGACGGCGCCCGTTCACGAACATGACGTATGGATCAGCATCATTCAGCTCAACCATTTTGAAGGGAACTCGTTGTTGAGCAGACAATTTTTTCGAACATTTGAATCAATGGATTAGCAATTAAAGGTTCAATAGAAAACCAGCGTCAGACAGCATCTGTCTGGCATTAATGGTGAAATGAACCTTTTTCGCGCAGCCGTGAGGCACACACTATTGTTGCTAATACATTATTTTCACTTTTTTATTTTGTTATTTGTATTTTGTGTTTCACAAACTGCGTCCAAATAAACGTTATTCTTTCTTTCAATATCCTTCAAAATGATCCAGTTTGTGATTGATAGTGTTACGCAATTAGGGTGATGGTTCTTTTTACTATGAACATAGAAAATATCACTGCAGAGCCTGACATGTGGTAGGCACTAATTCCAACCTATTCTAATTCTAAATACATCATTTTACTTCGGGCTTCCAGTTCTAATCAATGCCGTCACGTATCGCCGAATATTAAAAAAAAGTTATTTTAAACAACAATCCAATTTAATTTCTCACCTTATCAGAATCAGCATCATTCTTATCATCACCAATAAGCTTCTTGGAAACGGTCTTTACAGCCAGCTCTCCCAACATCAAAGGAGCTATAGGCTCTTCGGTCTTGTTGCCACACACGCCGATCATAGCGCATAGAGCATCGGCTTGTAAGTCTTTGACTAGGTAATTGTAGATGAGAGGGTAGTACTGTTCGGCTAAGTGCAGGCATTCGTTTTTGAAGTTGCCTGTTTGTTTGCAGAGACCTGCAGGAAAGAAAGATTGCAGCGTTTAATATGATGACTGCCTAACCTTTAACCATTCTTATTAGGGTCGGCTGCCATGGAACGACTGCTTATCTGACCTCCACAACCCAGTTACTGAGTAAAACGGATATCCCTCGGTAAGATGGTTGTCAAACTTTCGGGCTTCTGAAGACCCGTTGCGACTGTCAAAGGTCCACAAATGGCAGCCGGTACCAACGACTAAACATGCTTTCCGAGGCATGGAGGGCCTGGATATACAAGGTTCACCCCACCCATCCACGGACCGACTTAGGCAAGTCGACCCTTGTGGCTGTTATGTTTTAGCCAGAGTTGAGTATTAATTCTGATTATGATAACAATTCAACGATACTTTCGTAAACCAGTTGCATACTGCAATTCCGTCTCGCCCTTCTTCAAGTCTAGAAAAGATGTTCACAAAATGTGTGATGGTTAGTTCAATTTTCTGACACTAGACACTTAAACATTTAAGATTATGATAGAATCAATTTAGTTGTTGAATTTGTTAATTTCGTAAATAATTATTAATCTTTTGTAAATGAACTAATAAACACTTAGCGTTTACTTTGAATTTTCTTTGTTGAAAATTTGAAACCATTACCTTTCAGCACCTTGTAGAACTCGAGCTCAGTGGTGTTGGCGACCATGACGTCACGCAGATGCTTGACCAGCTGTTCACACAGTTCGCAAGGCACGTCACTGACAAACATACAATCAAATTAGAACAAATAAATATTATTTATATCAACCTTATAAAATTAAATATGATATTAATTTAAGTAAGAATAATGTTTTGCACATCCAGAAATTACGAAACTATAGTATCAGACTCTGGTTTCTGTCAGCTTTTTTGAAGGAATAATAATAGAGGACCCCGGGGTTCAGCCTTTTGAGGAGAACTTTATCAGCTTTGTTTGACTCGTCGCGACAGACGGTAAACATGCATAAGTGAGCGTGTAGCCAGAGTACTTCAACACGCTACTGTAGGGCGCAAATACTGATAAATGATTTAGGTTAGTACGAACACTTTTACACGTCAATCATATTTTAAAAACTATACGAGGTCGGCGTTTCATATCTGACTACTCTGAGAAGAAAGGCCAAAACAAACTAAGAGGTCAGTCTCTTTTAAAGTCCAGTCATAATCTTGTCAGATCATGTGAAGACCTATAGAGGTACGAGGAACAGGGTGTAAAGTTCACTCATACCTCCATATAAAAGGGAGGATCCTCCGACCAGACGGGTGTTGCGTCTGGTGGGCAACTGCCCGACAATTGATGTCGGGACGTTGTATATATGCTAGTCGCGCGGTAAACTCTGCTTGCGCGATGCAGGATTTTCGTGACGTCAGTGTGATGCGTAGTTCGCATGTGGCGATGTAGATACCGCTACAGACCATGTAGATTGGTGTCTGAAATGGTCTTTTGAGGAAAAACCACACAGATTGAGTGGACCTGTCCAGTCAATGCACGCATTTGTCAGTGATCGTGCAGCTCAACTCAGAACTCAATTGCGTAGACATTTGCGTAGACCGCACACACTACTTAAACTGCCAGATCATGATTAAAACTGAAACAATGACCCACATAGTCCTCACATTCACAATAATTAAAATAATAATATTATACTTCTCAAGGTAAAATACACAACGCTATCTAAATGTTACAGAACATAAACATAGGATCTCACGCCTGTGTCCCCAAAGGATTAGCCAGAAATGTACCTATAGTATACCCACATAATATTTGCGCCAGTTATGATAAGTCCCTTGTAATGGGGGCGAGCCTATGGCCATCAACCGGGCACAAATCACATATCTATATATTGGATCATTGAGTTCCCTTCAAAATGGTTGAGCTGAATGGTGCTGATCCATACGTCATGTTCGTGAACGGGCGCCGTCAGTAGGCACTGGTCATTTCTTAGCTGCCACGGCTTATTTTAATTCCATAATTGTTTTTATCTTTTTATTACGGACGCTTTTAAAGTGCACGTGTTTCTACATCGTTCTCACATGTATAATTACAACATGAATGATGTAACCACTTTTTTGTAACAATATTTAGATTTAAAAGAGTGCCCATGGAGTTTCTTGCCCGTTCTTCTCCATAGGTACCTACTACGCTTTGGAATGGGCAACTAGCTTCATCTTTCTGACTGACCGACCCCTTGACAATTCAAAAGTGCCTGTATTTGGTTTATTTGAAATAAATGCTTTGAGTTTGAGTTTATCCAGACTTCGGGCTGCTACTGAGAAATGTCTCATGGAAAAACTCAATAACACTTTGAACGGCCTTCAGTTGCCTGTGCCAGGGGCCACGGTAACCCTCTGGGACTTTTCCGCAACCCTAGCAGGCATCGGTCCTAGCAAACCCCGTCATTGGTGCTGACATCTCTTTGAGGCGCGCGTGGAACACAACGCGCCGTCGACCCGGGCCTGGTCCTTATCGAACGGCGAGCTGCCCATTGCTCGCCGTTCGCAAGCCCGCGCCTACGGTGGCCGGGAATCGGCCTGCGATTCCCGACGCCCAGGGCGTCTCCTGCGGCGGCTAGGGGCGTGAGGGCGCAAACTTTGCCTCTCCCGCACGCGTTCCGCCTCCTCCTTCGCGAACATTACTGCTTCGCAGAAGGAGGTGACGGCTTCCCAAGCCCTCTCGCTCCGTACCATGGCCTGGACCAAGGCCGGACGCGAGAGATCGCCACCGCCAATCGCCTCCAACTTTGAACGGCCTGGGAATCGAATCCAGGCCCTCATTTTCGACAGTCGCGCTTGCGGCCAGACCAACTAGGAAGTCATCAATTTTGGTTTCCTAGTTATTTATGAAGGTGACTTACTCAGTAGGCTTGAAGTCGGTGAACTGTGCAGGGAAGGTGTACTCGTCGTGTTGATGGAACTTGTACGCGCACTGTCCGCTGACGTGGCACATGCTCTGAGGAGTTAAGTCCTGCTTCACTGCTTGCACTATGTTCTCGTAGTACTTGAAGACCAGCATCGAGCAGGAATCTGATAGAGAGTCCATCTTGCGGCACATCTGGAAAAAAACAATGAAAAATGTATTTTAATGTTACACTTTTAAGCGTAACACGTGTTAGACGGGCACTATCGTCTTACATAGGGTGGATGTGCCACCGATCCGGCTCGAAGGATCATAACTTTTAATGAAAAGGAGAATTGGTTTATCAAATTACAATATAAAAAATGTGCTCTCGAAAGGTTTTTTTTATTTAGCATTACAAACTTAATCAGCTTATAACGCGATACCATGAGAATTAATCATACAAACTTAAATAAACACATTCGCATGATGTAACGTCATATTTCTGGGACCAGCCCTAGAATAAAACATTAAACTAGCTGTGGGTATTGATTTCATTGATTTGAAGATACCTTAGTTACATGTCACACGCGGTATTAATTTTCATAACGTCAAGATATTTCAACAGGACTTTCTATTTGTTGGCAGGGCCCTTATGATGACTTAAGATAAATCCTTATAATGATTTAAGATGATTCCGTAAGATGATTTAAAGATTTCTATACTTATTAGAAATAAATTATAGGTTATGGTTTTATAGGAAGAAGATAATGGTCTCCTCATTGTGACTTAAGCGACGGATCAACTCCTTGTCCTCATTAACATGGCATAGGATAAGTGGTAACACAACTCTGGAAGACATTTCGTTCTGCACACAACATAACCAGCTTTGGTGTTGAACCTCAACATACCACACTGAAGCATTACTACATGTGATGCCAATCTTTGAAGCTAATGTGTAAAAGGGTAATGTAAGCCCGAACGAATTGTTCGAAAATTTTGAAAATCCGAAAAATTTGTTCTTTGTGAAATAAATATATTTAAACCTAACTTAAGTAAGTTAACCACTTATTGTTATTCGTGAGGGACTCATCTGCAACCGTGGATTAAAGTTAATTGAGAAGATCAACTGAGTGCACTTAGTTAAATCTAAACCTCATGCGTATTATTAACCCTGAATAGTCTCTAGCAAGCTACCCGTGTTATAGTCGATGAGTAGTGAATAATCATCGCTACAGTACCTGTAATAATCCAACAAGGAAGTCTTCATAGCTGGCGGCGTCGAACTTCTTCCTCAACACGCCGACGGTTCGCTGACAGTTGTTGCATTCCACACGCAGGCTTATTTGGGTGTTCTGTAACAATAAACATAGGTACGACGTTAATACTTATTGGATTTGGAACTTTAATTCTTACATACACAATTCACTTTTAATTACAACTACTATTATTAATTAGGATATTTTTATTAGCATTTGTGTTAGTAAAATTAACTTAATTCACATTTAGTTTATCTACAAAATGCACAAGCTTTTGTAATCGCGTGTACCGAGAAAGGTGTCGATTGGATTTCTGGTTAGTTCATTGTATGTGCAGACAATCTCGAACTATAAATGACTGAAAACTGAATTATAAGAAAACGGTTTGCATGGGGTTGTACCTAATATCATCGTTTGAGAGTTTATCAAAGGAAACAAACGTAGGTACACGAAATTATTTACAGATTGCGAATGTTATAGACACTTATCGGCACAATAAAACATTTATTCGCAATATTTACAAGCGTGGCGTGATGGAAGGTCATTCAGTCCAATGTTATCACGATTATGTTAACCTGATAAATATAAACCTTATAATGATGTCGTTATGAACTACTTTGAGTGACTAATTGGAATGAAAATACTATTTCGCTGTTTATCGATTAAAGTAAAACATTAATGTACACTTTACTGCAAGGATTTAACAAACTATATCATGAATTTGAATGACTGTTAACGTGGATTATCACAGAAATTACAACAGTCGCTTGTGTACCGCATTTGTTCATCCTAATGTCGTATTTAAACATTTGTTGGTTTTATTTAGTTTATGCAATGGAGCTGCAGTATAACAAAAAAATAATATAAATTGAGTTATATTTCAACTCGATATCCTATTGATGCATCCTACGTTATTCTCATTTCCTCTGTTGATATTTGAATGTGTCAAATGCACCATTTATCCGGCCTAACATAAATAATAATATTTATTTTTTTTGTCAGTTTTTTTTAACTCGTTACAAAACTTGAAAGAACACCATGATCGCGTGATCGTGACTAATTTTACGATGTTAATAATAAATTGATGACATCAATCATTATCGAACAAAATCGAATTTTATGAGTCATGAGACCAAATAATGCTTCACAGTAAAGATTTTAAACAGAACGTTTTTGTTGATCACAATTTATAGGAACATGATATTTGAAAACAATACAGGGGGCCTCCCTTTATTGTTTGCCCAGCGCGCAGCGGTGGAATATTACGGGCTAAATATATAGATAGCACAGATGACAGAGCATTATAACTTATGAAAGTTATAAATAAAACAAACTGACACAAGGTGTTAATTTTGAATATACAAACATCGTTATAGATTTGTTAACAATATACAAACATTGTTATAGATTTGTTAACAATATACAAACATCGTTATAAATTGGAATTAATCCCAATGACTCATTTAGTTCATCGTTGACACAAAACTGGGTCAGTACAACGTGCGCATGTACTTAGTGAGAAAAGGTAGATTTTATTCTTTGGGAATCACAAAGAACCAGACAAAGACGAATTTATTTGAATCAATAAGAATTTGCCGAAGTAAAGAAACGTATATCCGAGCCAATAGAGAGACAAAAAAGCGTGCAAGAAAGTGTCATAACCGTATAACGATGAAAGTCTCCCGTACCATACCAGCTTCTGAAGTTCGAACCTGCTCTTATGTATTAAAATACCTACCTATTTCTTGAGGCGTACACGCAGTAACAAACCAAAAGACGTCATCGTCGCTTTCGTAAGCAGGCAAAAATATATATAACAACTTACTTTTACTGTTAAGTAAAAAGAATATTAGTCATTCATGTACCTGTGTAGATCTAATCTAAACTTCTAAACTAATATTATAAAGAGAAAAGATTACATTTTTTGTATTTTACTTTAGTTATTACATAGGATACTTTTTATCCCAATATTCCCACAGGATCGAGACTAGATCGATGGTATTGAAACGGCGGGGAGCAGCTAGTGGAAAATAAATATATTTATATTTCTACTTACAAAGTCTTCAAGCATGTCATCAATTCTGGCACTGTTACAGAGGCCGGCGACGGAGCAGACTTGCTGGGGGTTCATCTCGGAAACCAGGGTCTCAACCAGCTCTGGCACGAAGTCATCAGCCAATTTCATGCATTCCTTCGCGACTATGTTCACGGGGATCAGCTTGCAGGAACCTTCGAACACTTCTTTTAGTTCCTCCTGTAATAATATATGAAATTTTAAAACTAGGAAAAAGATTGGAGTTACTTTGATGCCTTGGATGGTCCCGGCTGTCATTAATAGATCTTTGACATTCGTAACAGGTAGTTAGCCAAAAAGTCTGACAACCAGTCTTACCAAGGGGTATCGTGACACACAGTAACTGGGTTGTGAAGGTCAGATAAGCAGTCGCTCCATGTAAAATACTGTTATTCAGCTGCATCCGATTAGACCGAAAGCCGACCTTAACATAGCTGGGAAAAGGCTAGGTAGATTATGATGATTGTGTTACTTTTAGGATCATCTTCTATGGATCATAATTCATAACATGAAAAATAATATCTAAGAAGTTAGCAGTACAGGCCTGACGAGCTATAATTAGCAATACAGGGCTGACGGCTTATAATTAGCAGTACAGGCCTGACGAGTTATAATTAGCAGTGCAGGCCTGACGGGTTATAATTAGCAGTACAGGCCTGACGAGTTATAATTAGCAGTGCAGGACTGACAAGTTATTTTATTTTATTTTATTCGGGAAACTTACAGCTATAATATACAGTGTACTTAAACAATATGCAACTGAAGGCCATTTACAAGTTTCCACAGATAAATATCAAAATTAAAAACGAGAAAAAAAAATACAAATGTCGGTACAAAATAACTTTTACATAAATTACTATAATTAGCAGTACTGGGCTGACGAGTTATAATCAGCAGTACAGGGCTGACGATAAAACTGAAGGTACGATTAACTGATAAAATAGTACCCTCAACGACACCAATAGTAAAAAAATCATGTTTTAGCAGTTATTTACATTCAAGTGTACCTACCTGATTTGAGGTTGGGCGTATACATTGTTGATAGTAACTACTCCAGAATTGTTCATGATCTACATAAGTATACCCAAGTATTGTAGGTTCTCCCGATTCGTAATTCAATTAATTTAACAATAACTATATTCGCCACCATAGTGATGATGCAGCGAATAATAATTAATATTTTATAGTTGCGCTCGCTGCTTGTTACGGGTGAAAGATGGAACAAAATAATTAGTAACGCATTGCTTTACAACTTACTATGCTTTACAACTTATTACTTTTTACGATTACTGACAAATGCGTGCACTGACTGGACAGGTCCGCTCGATCTGTATGGTTTTTCCTCAAAAGACCGTTTCAGACACCAATCTACATGGTCAACACATGATCTGACCAAGATTATGTCTGGACTTTAAAAGAGACTGTGACCTCTGAGTTTGTTTCGGCCTTTCTTCTCAGAGTAGTCAGATAGAAAACGCCGACCTCATCTAGTTTTTAAAATATGATTGACGTGTAAAAGTGTTTGTACAAACCTACTTACAGAAATGAAATAATTTATCATTTATTTTACCAATATTTTATTGCATCTTCACCGGAGATCACGATGCGACATTATAATTTTATTCAAGGTCTACTGCATAGTGTGCGTTTCATACAAGATTTAAATTTCGTTTCATTCAGTTGAAATTTCTCCAGATAATAAATCGATTTGGATATCCGCCAGTCTGTCGTAGATTAGGTACAGGTAACTCCAGGAAGTATATGTCCAGTAATAGACCTCCACTAATTTGCACTACAACAGTTGGTCTGACGTCCAGGAGATCCAGTTTTTGATCTAACTTCTTCGGTGAGGACTAATAAACGAATTGCTTCTATAATTGCTGCTTATAGCACGGTACAAATGAAGTTATGGTAAGCCCTTCGCTGAATAATATAATCTGGCCGAGCGGCAGAAAATATTATTTAGTAAGACAAATTTTGTATCAAGTTTAGTATAGTTTTACCAACAGGTTCTTTTATCAGATGACAATACTGGTTTAGGCGCGATTGGTCCAATAATAAAAAAAAAAATTCGCAGGTAAGTTAGGTTAGGTTATGTTAGAACTGTGACCACTCAACGCACGAGCCGAGCGAGCGAAGCGAGCGGTGCCGCGGCAGCGGCCGGCGAGTGTCAGGGTCCGTTTTGACACAAGAGAATTTAATGTTTTGCTTTGGGAATGAGCTAGTAAAACAAGATATGATTAATTGTAATATGATTATGAATAAAATAATAAATATAGTACAATATATATACATAAAAATGTTTCATTTCGGAACTACTTTATATTGGACCAATCGCGCCTAAACGACAATACTTATGAGACGTGAATTTCACATTTTATGCACTTACTCAAGTACTTTTTTATTTGTTTGGTTAGTATAATAAAATAAAATTGATAATACAAAAAAAAATACAACAGTTCTATCAACAAAAATAAAGCTACATAGCTGCACTATCATAAATATTGTTTACAAAATATCTACAACAAAGAGAAACTTGTATGGGATTCTATAAATAAACCTACATTAATAACATCTCTCTAATTACTAACATTGGTAACGTAAAACGGGGTGAATAGAGATGCAGGGGTGAATCAGGACGAAACTTTAAAAGGAATGTTAACATTGAAATAATATATTTAGTTTGTGGCCAAAAAGGACGCTATGTATTTACTCCATTATAATTAACGTTTGGGTCATATTATTCATTTACGGGCGAATTGTTTGCATAACTATTTATTCAGAAACTCGCTTCCTTAATAAAATTTAAGGATTTGTGGCCAAAAAAATATTCAGGAAAAGTTAACTCTTACCCCAAGCCAAATTCTTTTAATTTAGATAGACCAGTCTAAAAGGTTGAAAACTCCCTGGATAAGTCTAAAATTCCCTCTCACAGAGGGGAGGCCAGTGTCCCAGCAGTGGGAACGGTACACGCTGGTTATACTAAGTAATAAAAGGTAGTCAATACCTACTCGGTCATTCTTCGATCTGCCGATCATGCCTCGTTATGATAACTGCTTAGTATTTATAAAACAATGTTACGTGGGCGTCGTGTTACTATCGGACAATGACTTACACCCAACAAGGTGGTAAGTTCAATCTTTGTTTGCTCTAAGATAATGAGAGACTCGCGAGCGTTGACAAAAAAAGTACTGTCCTAAATACGGTCAACTGTTTTTAATAAAATTGTGAATTTGTCTGCAAGTAAATAGTTATATAGTTTTTATATGAATATCTGGCTGGAGTGACTACGCATAACGTTATAATAAGTCAAATAATTTTTTGATGTGAAACGTCTATAGCCGCACTTAAAACCGATTACTGGCGTGGCGACGCATGCCGTGGCGACGCGTCGCCATGCGCAAACGACTGTGCGAATCTTTTATTTTTATGTTTATTTCCTTTAATAAACCATCATTTCATACATATTTTTTATAATAGTTTCGATGTTTCACATCTGCCAGGCGTCCCGCGACGGCTCAATTTTATTATTAGCATTTTAGGTGTTACAACTTTTTGTACGTTTCGTTCTTTGCGACGTTTTCGCCAGTATGAGTAAGTTTGGGTAGGTTATGGTATCTATCAAAACTATGAAAGGTAGACGAACTCAAAGTAAACATAGTTTGTATTCCTTAATCTATAAAAACTGCTTCGTATGAACCTCGTGGCATCTTTCGCTAGCGTGCTCCAATAGAATTCAGGCCGATGCCTAGTTACCCAATAGTTATTGGGTTGAATTCGAAATAACAACACAGCAAAAAGCCGCGTTCTATTAATGTTTTATAAGACAATTTTTTGTATGGGAAGCCGACTTACTTGATGGTAAATTGTCATCATCGCCTATACAAGTCATATCTACAATACAAGAGGCAGTGGAGATGCGTTGCCATTCAAGAGACATGCCGAAACCTAAGCACACCCACAAAATGATTGAAAGAAGATATTTACCTGTGTCTCGTTGCTCTGCAGTTGGTCTCTGGCCTGTTGCACCATGTCGGTACAGATCTTGCAGATGCTGTCGGTGTCTTCCGGGACCACCATCTTGGGCCATACTTTGGTCACACAGTGGTGTGTCGCGCGGCATTCACGACCAGTGCTGGAGAAGAAACGTGTGATGTTAGGAAACGGGACTTATTACCTTACCTACTTACCAGCCGTGTGCGTGATGGGATTATCCTACGGCAAAAAAATTGCGAACTTCCAAACTTTCATCCCATATTTAACACCTTTATATACATTTTCAAAAACCCTTCTTTATGACTTTTTTTTTTATTTATTTAAAGGGCTTTGTCGCTTAGCGACCACATCGCCCAGTGCAGAAAAACACAAAATCGTTGATTACTACCTACCTTATAACTAACTTTTACAATTGTTTTGCCTTATCGGACTCTGGAAATGCAAGGATGGTATTACAAAAGCCAATATCATACCTTTTACATCGTCCTAAAATATTAATTCTACTATTTTCATTCCGTCACACTCCATCAGAATATGAAACACATCCACAACCACACCACAGGCATCACAATTTGGAGACAAAGCTTTCTTCATTAAATAATAAAAATTATTTGAAGGAATATGTCCGGAAGTCTTAAGGCTAGGTAACTAGGTTTTTGCTGAGGTCACAATCAATCCACAGAATGCTTTATTACTGTTCTTCGTTATATTAGATTAGCAATTTATTTTGTGCAAAATTTCATGCTTTTAGACCCAACCGTTTAAGGATGTGCGTGCCGGACGTGCGTTGTCTATCAGTATATGAATGAATTTAAGATTTTTATTACGTAGATTTAATACTCGGTTTCTAGGGTATTTTAAACGAAGTGTATGTGCTGTTGGTTCTATATCACGTTTCTGGACACTCATTTAGGAAATAAACTCGCTTAAATAGATGACGATGTCAAATCAAAAGCTAGCTATTACGAGGACCCCAGATAACGGGTTCAAAAAAAAATAAGTTGTGACTGCAGCGGAGTATGATATTGTGCCATTGATTGCTAACGTCACAGCCTTACTCTATAAATGAACCAACACAAGTATAACGGTAACCTTCGCATTCATAGAATTATCAATCAGTAAGGTATGTCAAGCGTGGCATTTTGTAAGTTATGGAGAATATAAAATGACGGTTCCTTGGTAAGAAAAATATATAAATCTTGGAAGTATTCCTACATAAAACAGACCAAATATTGTTCGGAGATTTAATTTTATTTCCATAGGTAATAACGTTTTTTTTTTCATCATAATATTTATATAACGATTGTGATCATTGGTGTCCAATAGGTCACGGCTAAAAGTGGGTTATGTACAGACGCACATTTAAAAATAATCTTCCCATCCTACAAAATATTATCTGTTTATAGTTATTTAAAACGGTACAACACCAATTACATTAACTAACATAGAAGCAAATTACAATTACGTTGACACAATTATAGGATAGGAAGATTATTTTAAAATGATCCAAAACACGGATCGCTGATTTTAAATAATATATTAATCTTATTACAATCTACATGATCGTTATCTATTCATAATTTTTCATAATTGTTGTTTCAAATTAATTTAAGATTTTAATCTAAAACATTACATTTTTATTGAACCGAATTACAACCAGAAATACAGCGATAAAATTCAATGGAAACTTGTTGAAATGAATTCGAAACGTATTATTCGATTATTAGTTACCAACGTGACTAGACAGCGAACGAGTTATACAATGCAGTTATGTAAACAGTTTTACAATCGATTGTACCCGAATTCGAGAATCAATACGAATTGGAAACCGCTTATTGTATTGCCAATTAGCGGTCTGCATAAACGTAGTACGGTTTACTATGACTTTAGCTATTGCGAAATCTAATTGAACTATTGTTTTTATGAATAAATATCGATAACTAGCTGGGCACGCGGCTTTGCCCGCAGTTTATTCCATCTGTTACCCAACGACACCAAATGTATTGGATAAGTAAACCATGTACATTTACCTCCAGTTATAAGCGCCTTGACAGAAAGGGAGACATTGCGTTTTATCATATCTAAGGATGCATTTGTTATGGGAACAGTTGTCTTCATCAGCAGGCCTAGGTTCAAAGGTGAACGGAATTGAACTATAACCACCACGTCCACAATAATTGAAGCCCTCGCTTACCAAAGGGATTGGTGAGCGCACAATATTTGCAATACCTATAGTTCATTTTTATGACAAAATCCTCTGGTCGCCCCTTACATCATCTAGGAGGAAAGGGGCCAGTTCATTTTGCGGACACCGTATTACCCGTGGATATTTTTAACAGTAATAAACTTACATTTAAGAAACAAATAATAAAAACCATAAATGAAGACAAGTGACAAACTACTAATCTCTTAGTGTTCTAACTTTTTTTTTCCTTTTTTCCTATTTAAAATTTAAACTTAACTATAAGTAACATACTTAACCTGAAATTGTACCTTTTTGAATTTTAATATTTATTAGTAGTCCGTTCGCATGTCATATACTCATCCTAGTTATACAGGGTAACCTATAATTAGCCATACAATACTGTAATCCACATAATTTGTAATTTACTATAAGTATCGCTGTTGGTAACCTAATTAAAGAAAATAAAATACCACAATGTCATTTTGCTAATAATACAAAAACATTACTAAGGCGATTAGCTATGGCTATAGATATTGTGCAATATAATTGAATAATTGGTCTAACTAACGGATTGTACCGTTTATATAGAAACAATGGTCCATCATCGGTTACTGTTAGTGCTTTAAGATTTTAATAAAACTTTTTTGCATGTTATGATTATTTCGTGTTTTTGTTCATTTGAGGTAAAATTAGGGTTTTAATAATATATGAAAGCTTTAAAATGTATTTATTGTTAATCTTTATTTAATGATTTTTTTTATATGATTCATATTAAAATTATTACTTTAGCGTATGCATTATTGTAAATATAATAATTTACTCTCTGTTGTTGCTCATTTAACAAAAATATGACTGAGAACATATTTAATTATTACTGAATATATAATAGATTAATTAGGCGACGATTTCCTATTCGTGCAAATTAATTCAAATTCATCCTTATTTGTTGTTAATGCAACGTTAAATAACATCTACAGTTGATGTAAGAAATACAAAATGACCACTATTGACCACGTCAGAGCACATCCCGCTAAATAAAACATATTTATATTACTTGTAAATACATTTTGTTTTTACTTTGTGTATTAAATAGCGGTTACAGCAGGAAAACGTGTTTATTTCATGTGAATTATGTATGTGTTTCAGTAGATAACTACTTCTTGTATATTTACCTGAAATTACTGCACCAATAAGACGGTCCCCAAGTGCATTGGGCGCTGCCTATCAGGTTGCCTGAAATAAAAGAGCATGTTTAGTTGATAATTTCGCCATGATAATCATCCACAAAGTTTATCGCTCACTGTGAGGCGGTAGTCTCCTCCCTTTTAGACCCTGTTAGAACGTGTAGGAAATGGGTTCCAAAATTCGTGCCCTCACGCCCCTAGCCGCCGCAGGAGACGCCCTGGGCGTCGGGAATCCCAAGCCGATTCCCGGCTACCGTAGGCGCGGGCTTGCGGACGCCGAGCAATGGGCAGCTCGCCGTCCGATAAGGACCAGGCCCGAGTCGACGGCGCGTTGTGTGTGCGCGCGCGCCTCAAAGAGTTGTCAGCACCAATGACGGGGTCTGCTATGGCCGATGCCTGCCAGAGTTGCGAGAAAGTCCGAAAGGGTTACCGTGGCCCCTGGCACAGGCAACTGAATGAACACGGTTGGGTTTTAGTCAGTAACAGTCTGGCACGCCCTCCTGCTCTGCCCAGAGCGGGAGAAGTTATTTGATGATTTCCCACCCTCAAAAAAATAAATAAAGGGGGGGTCTAGAATCATGTTCTGAATTCATGGTTACAGTTGGCGTGTCGATGACCCTGGCAACCTGTATGAACCTACCCATCGGAAAAGAGGAGAACTGTTATAAGGTTTTGCGCAAACACGCCATCTGGTCATTACAAGTCGAACTTTTATTAATTCACACACTCTGTAATAATGTTAGGTGATACGGGGGATGCGTCAGGGTAGTTTTCTAAGGAGAAGTTACTTGATGATTTCCCAATCTCAAACAAAAAAAAAGGACATGGGTTCCCAGCCAGTGGGGCGCGCCCCACTTAGCGGGCGAAGAATGAAAGGGGCGCGGCGACTCTAAAAATTAACAGAGTGTTTATTATTAAAATGTTCAGGCTAGGTTCCAAAAACCCAAACGTTACGGTGCTGTAAAATGAGCTTAAGCTTTTCTGCATAAGTCGATAAAATAAGTTTTCCCATTTCTCTATAAATGATCAAAAGAAAGCCGAACCTATCTGAGACGAGGTGCATATATTTCCTAACTGGTCTAGGACATCGCATTGGCGAGCAAGATGTGAATTATAATCGCACCCATTGGTTTATTCCCATGAATATACTCCTACCACAAGCAAAGGCTAAGATGGAGAGGTTTACTGAATTAATCTTAATTAGCTCGCATACCGTATCTGATATTATTGAATTGGTAGTCAACCAACATACTTAGGGCTGATTTTTCAATAGTCTGAGTCTTTTATCTGAGTAATAGAAATTTGTATAGAAAATATGTCAAACTGTCAGATTTTTCTTCAGATAAAAGTTATCCGACTATTGAAAAATCAGCCCTTAGAAAAGTATAATGTGAATTATAATTTTATTGTCGTAGGTCACACTTATACTCGTAGGTACAACTATACGTGTCCAGCGAAGTAGAACGAAGCGGTGATTCTTTTCAGTCTTAAGTCCAAGAGCGAAGTCTTTGGGATTATGACATAATAGATCATTAAATTATTATAAAAATTGCTTCGTAATGTTTAGAAAGGCGGCTGGAAAAGACTGGACGCGGAAAGCGGCAAACTGGGTGTAGTGGCGCAACTTGGAAGGCGTTTCTGTCAGCAGCAATGATTACTAAATAAACTAAGCCGTGGACTGCGATAGGTCGAGTTGATCGATTAGTGTTATACTTTTGCCCTTTTGTGGGATGCTTTAGGTAAAATATTTATAATTATGGGCATCGATTTAAAGACCAGTCTTAACTAAATATCAACGACCATCTAAATATGGATCCAATTTTGTTTACTATAAGAACAAGCGGGAATAGTGTCACTGAAAAATATGATAGTCATGTCCTGCCTGGCACATGTACTGAAACGTGAATAGCTAATTATGGATACACGCTGAAAAAATTTCAAATGACTTTACATATGTACCTACTCTTAATTAACTACCTATGTCGTTAATGTTTGTAGTTAAATAGGTAATTTCCCTTATGGATGCGTCCTGGGGAGGCAGTCTCCGGGACGGTGCACCCTGGGGTGCGGGAAATGACTCCCCATTAGGCACTGTGTGCCTTAGGGGTCTCGTTGCCCGTATGCCAATATCCTGTCGGAGGAACTCTCCAACGTGTGTACCTGTGCTCTAAGCAGAGGCGCACAGCGGGGGAGCAAGAGCGGGCTCGATGTGTACTAACCCTGTCGTCGGGCAGGCAGGAGGAGGAAGTATTCTCTTTCTTTTCTTTTTTTATCTTTGTGAGGAGCTAAGGCCTCACATATCAGAGGGGCAATTCCCGTATTTTTAAGACCGTTCGCATTCTAATCTCAGTCTCAATCTGTCAAAATTACAATCAATTTACATACATTTTTGACAGGTTTTTGACATTGATTGTCGCTGAGATGAGATTGCGACTTGAATTTGAACGTTTTTTAAGTACGAGAATTGGCCTACAGGGCTTGGGCAGATTTATTGTACCCAATGGCCACTTCTTTGTGGGAACATAAAAACTCCACTATGTTTCCAGCTGAACATAAATAGCAACTTCTAAATGAGATTTTATGTGGTTATGAACGTAGTATTTTGGGACCTATACTGTTATGTTATGAAGTAGGTCTTATTTCCTTATTTCAAAGTTGCAATCAATATTCCGCGAGAAATTCGCTTTAAAATTTTGCTAAGTGTTTAAGTACTTATTAGTGCTCGTGACTGTACAAACGTAGCCAACGGAAATATAGACAACACATCGTGGATTATAGCTTTTACCAACATGTGAACATTATATTTAAATAACTAGTGTCGAAAACTTACCCTTTTGTTTGTTAGGTTTTAGCACCGCTGGTTTCTTTTTCTGCGAAACAAAACATTACATTAAAACGTGTATACAAACAAATGTATACATTTATGTAAGATTCTACTTATTGACGTGACTAAAAAGACGAGTGACTAGTCAATGGCTACAGAGAAGCCGGTCCCACGCCGTTCGCCCGCAGTCATAACATGATACACGATTACTACAAACACCATTCATTGAAGTCGTCACGCACATAATATTGTACATTTCATTACTACTTTCCCCATAACACATTCATAGATATTATAGGTACATTTGATAAACATAGCAGTGATTGATATTGTTCCCAGATAAGGAACGTCTATCTATAACAGTCATTATAGAAAGGCTGAAGTCCAAATCACTGAGTCAACCTCAGAATATCGTTTTTTTTTATTATTTAATATGGGTTTGCTCTTGACTCTAGTCTATGTCAGTGGCGACAGAGACAGAGTCGACGATGGAGTGAGCTTACCCAGAAGAAGCCTGTTCACTCTCACTTTGAAGAGATCAGGGTTGTATGCGTTCGGAAACACAGACGCAGGTAGAGAGTTCCACTCTTTTGCTGTGCGCATAACAAAAGACATTTGGAAATGTTTAGTGCGGATTGCACATGGTAGTGTGTGTTTAGGGCATAGGTTCTCAACGTGGGCGGTAACGCCCCCTCGTGGGCGTTTGAGACTTTCAAGGGGGCAGTAGAAGACCCAGAGAAAATTAGAAGGCGTTGAGATGGGATCTTACGACTATATAATATTATACGTTTAAATATTATCGTGGCAATAGCTGTTTTAGATTCGCGACAGATGGTAAGTAAAAAAAACTAAGGTCCCTAGAAAAAAATGAATTCTCAAAGTGGGCAGTGGTCAAAATAAATTTGAGAACCTATGGTTTAGGGTGTTATGTAAAATTTTGTAAATTATTTGGACCCGGTGAGAATCTAGAATGCGATCTCAATAACACACAAGTTGTAGGGAAAAAGTTTCAAAGTGGCACAAGAAGGGCAATTTGTTTTCGTTCCACTGGAGATACCTGAAGGTCAATTCCCGTAATTAAAAACGTTCAAAATCAAGTCGCAATCTCAGCGACAGTCAAGTGCCAAAATGTAGGTCAACGCTATGCAATTTTTGACAGATCGAGACTGAGATTAGAATGCGAACGTTCTTAAAAATACAGGAATTGCCCCTCTGGTGACATCCCAAAAGTGCTGAGGACAGCCACAGTGTGGTTTTATTTGGTACCTACAAACCCTACTAGTACCTTTTACCTTTGATTATAAAGGATCCAGGAAATGGAGATAATGTCATTGTAGGTAGAGCTATTAAGAATCCTGTGGGGTAATTGCGAAACACACTAACAGAAGCAATGTCTTTCATTTTAACAGTTCAACAACATTCATTGCGTTATTTACGTCATTGAGCAGACAAATTTTCCGAACATATGAAGCAATGGATAAGCAATATCTTTCGTACATTTTGTATGAACTACAGGCACGCCGCCGCACCGCGCTTTTTTGTATTAAATTTCGAGTCGGTCCAACTTGGCTGTAATGTGCGCTTAGCTTAACACTTACATTCATAGACAAGATATTATCAATCTTGTCATTGTTGCACATGCCGATGAGTTTGCACATGGTTTCGGGTGAGGTGTCCGACTGCAGCACATGGTTGATGTACTGCTGCAGCTGCGCCGTGTTCTCCTTACAGATCTTCGCGATGGCCGGGTACTGCACGTCTTGGCATTCTGACGATACTCGGGACGCCAGGTAGTCCTACGATTGGAAGGGGTTTGTATTGCAAGACTACAAGATTAGCCCAGCGGTCTAGTACTGTTCAGGGTTACTACGCACATATGTTTTGTTTACTGTTGTTTTTTTTTAATTTCTTGTGCGTCACGTCTTGGCTGAATAAACGCATTTTCTTCCCGTCTCTAACGACGTTATGACCCATGTAATAATGTGACTGGCACAACTCAAGTGAGAGCATATTTTTCATTTTGTTAAAATTGTAATATTTTCCAGGCATGCCACACTGATAAGGGTCATGTGCTAAGAATGTAAGTAAGGAAACACATAAAGAAGTTTTAGGATTTTGGGACATATTTGTAGATGAATTAGATAATGTTGATAAGAGAATTAAGTCAAACAGATTGGAACGTGTGGGATACCCTGACATGCTGTGGATTTTTAATTTTTGGTACCTCTCAATTTCGATAAGAATACTTTTTTTTTAAACAAATCTTTGGCTTTGGTACCTCTCAATTTTGATATGAATACATTTTTTTTTAAACAAATCTTTGTCCCTCGCTAGGAATTGCTCCTGTGTTCTGGGTGCGCTTACAAACCTAAACAGCCAGACCCGGAACAACTACTTGTAGGTCATGCAAATATTTGTTCCGTACGGGTATCGAACCCGCGACCCACTGCGCCAACCGTGCCATCATAATTATTTAGTTCTTAAGTGCAGCAATGTAGGTAACAAGGTCATCAACAAGAACACTTTTGGCAGGGAAGTTACTTGCAGCCACCAAGACATTGTAGTCGAATTATAGATGGTCAGATTATGTTGAAAACTGAGTGAACAATGGTAGCATTATTACTCCGAATAATTCGTTTATTCAATTAGCTCCAATTCTATCCCAATCTTTCATACTAATCCCAAAACCCGCATGTGGTCTTAAAAAGCGTATTCGACATTAGAGTCAACGCCTATTGTGCCTCTATTGACCCGCGGGATTTAATTAAATGTGTCAAATAAACCAACATTCGACCCCTATAAACCATAATATACCAACATTTGAACCAATACCAACCTCATTAATGAGTTCCCTGACATCCTTCAGTTGTCTGAAGAGCCTGATGAACTTGTTGGACACATCGTTGGTCGTCACCGCGTCAGCCTGCTTCTCCCACACGGTCGATGTGCAGTGACCTACGGCCCCGCAATCAGCGCCGCGCCTGTACAGACAAACGTAATCAAGGGCCATCCATAAACGACGTCACACGAATTTCATGATTTTTGGAACCCCACCCCTCCGTCCTTGTGGTCATATTTGGGTGATCCCCTGGTGTAACGTCACATATTTTGCCATTTAAAATTAAACCTTAGTTGAAGTTTAGAGTTTTAATACTTTAGATTTATGCATGTGAAGTCACACGATGTCAGACTTTGTTGGCCCGATTGCTTCCCTCTTAATGTGTGACGTAATTTACGGATGGCCCCTTAACGTGACTCAGAAGTGATTAAGGAAGTGTGTAGTCAAGTAGGTATTAAGGTATCTTACGATGTTGTTAGTTTTTTTTGTTATTCGATGATTCAGTGATTTTGTTTACCTAACTGTTTATTAATCAGCACAAAGGGGAAATAGCACAACGGCTAAGACATTAGGCTGACCAAAGGTTGTGTGTGACCACTCTTGTATCACTAATGTTGTCCTAATCTAATATAAATAACTAGTTACTAGTTTAGTTTAGCTGCAGGGGTTAACAGGAATAGTAGCAATCATCATACCTACTGTAATTTGCTAATATGTAACTACTTTACAAAAACTTTTTAACAAAAAGAAAACCCGGCTTCATAAAAAAAACACTACAAAGTGAAAAATAACTTTAATTTTGAAAGTCGGTGTCTTTGGATCTGTATTTAGTTTTTTCCACCGACTTCCGAAATTAAAGTAATGTTTCACTTTGTACCTAGTGTTTTTTTTTTGTAAGTCGGGTTTTTTTTTTGTTAATAAGTTTTTTATTTTTAAATTTTTAGTTATGGTTTCTACCCCACTCCAATTCGAAAAGGAACGTCTTACACGTCCACGTCCGTTTGAAGGCAACTTTTTTTTATTTAAAAATAATTTATTGTTGATTTTTTAAAACCGGAAGCACCAGCTTTCAAATAAAAAAAGAATCATTAAAATCGGTACACCCAGTCGAATGTTCTGAGGTAACAAACATTTAAAAAATACAGTCGAATTGAGAACCTCCTCCTTTTTTGAAGTCGGTTAAAAAGAGTTGAAATTTTATTTATCTTCATCGTCATTGGCAGCCTATTGCCTAGAAGGTATAGTACCTACTATGTATATACGCCTTGTTAGTATGGTGATAATGATAAGTTGAAAAAAATATAAATATTCTGATAATACTGTGTCTCAGAACCCCACAAGTTCAATGCCTTTGGCAGAATTGAGTTTGACTGTTTTATTTATTTGTTTCACATAAAGTATGACACACAGTCCAATCATCCAATAGGCAAAAGTATTATATCTCCCCCTTGCGGTGTGACTAAACGGACGCGGACGTAGGTTAACAGATTGTCAATAGTCATTAAATTGCTGTGACTTTCTGTTGATATAATATATTATGCATAATTATGTATATAGCATAATCAGCCTATAACATTTCCACTGCTGGGCCACAGACCTCCTCAGTGAGACAGATATTATGCATGTTTGACACCAACATGCATTAGCAAAGTCAATTTAAATTGGTTTTTATGAAAACAAATTTAGATGAGAGCAATTTAATCAGAGCTTAAGGGTAACCAATTTGAATATTTTATGAATAGGTTAATAAATAATTGTTCATTCAAATATATCAAACTTTCTGGAATTTTAGACATAGTGGCGAATGTTTGTGACACTTTAATGAATAATGTGTCAGTAGTTGGTAGAAGGACATGTGATGTAGATTATGTGGGTACTAACAGAACTGTGCTATCCAATTTGTAACAATTTGTAGGTAAAAGTAATAAATATACAAGAACATATTTTCTTGGTGTTCATTTATTTGTGGCAACCACATGCACAAATATCTACCCACAGTTAACTACAAATATGAAATCGGCACAGTTGCCAAAGGATAAAAAAAACTATAAATATCTTTGTGTTCTTGACTACACACTTGTTTTAATTTTTCAATGTATGTATGGTGCAATTAAACTTACTTGAGGCTCTGACACCATACTGTTGGGCCCTTAGCACACTCCTTCGGTACTTGTCGTGCAAACGACAAATCTGGGAACAAATATCATAACTGTAGCAAAGTGTCACTCAATAATATAAGACAACTTTATCTCTGTTTAATAACGAATAATAAGAAAAATAACGCCAGCAAAACAAGTCTGCGGGTCAGCGCTGTTTATCACTATAAATTTATACACAATTAATAAAGTGAGCACTGAAATAGATAAGAGAACAAAGCAGACATGTAGAACATACTGTTCACAGTTCTTGAGATTGTGATTATGATAGAAACATTTTGTTTTTAGATTTCTCTTCTATCTGCACAAATTTTATGAGAAATGCTGCATGATATCCTCAATTAGTTTGGCAGAAAAAAAATATCTACCAGTCAGCGAGAAGTAGCGGAACTGCCGAGGAATAATTGAAGTATTGCCACTGATTGAAATATTTTAATGCTCTAAATCAGTACATATTCAACACAAGTTTTAAACACCATCTGTGTATTCATTTATTTAGAAAATAATATGAATGAAAGTATTTAGTACACACATAGGTTAATTCATTCATTGCCTAAGCTTTATTAGATAGCCCATTTTTTACATTTTTATTTGGGGCTCTTATGGAAAAATATTCAGTTTAGAGAACCTAGATATGGAACCACAGCCCTTACAGATTCTGCGGGTATAAGCACTTTTGCCCAGCACAATCTGTGTGGTTGCTGAGCTTGCATTATGAAAAGATTATGTTTGTTTAGTCTAAGTTTGGGTTAGCTAGTTCAGTCCATGTCTAACATCAAAATCTGTAGCACGTCTCTCAATATAGAGTTAAATTAATCAATTATTTTTTTATTTTAAAAAAGTCTTTTAAGGCGCTCCCAATCCTGACTACCTATCTAAAATAAATAGATGCAAATATTCAGTTAAACTTTATTGTGCAGCTACCTCCAGTCTACTTAAATAAAAAATAGAGCTTGATCATTTGTTAGAAACATTATTGGATAGTTGTACACAATTTATAACATGCAACATATAAATTATGCCACATTTTTTAACTATTCTAATGGCTATTCTACTTTTAATGGTAGTATTGTGGTAAACCAGTCACATTGCATACATAGATAAACATAGAGGTTAGCATTTATTTCATCTATTTTTGCCAGTTGTAGCTGAATTACAATAGGTACTAAATATCCTGGTTCAGCATATATTTATACCTAAATAATATATGGCCGCTACTGAAATGATTAAAAGCAGGAAATATGATCCCGAACACACAACTTCACAACTGATATTATCATTCACTGACCGCTACAGGTTTGAAAAATGTTACAGTGGAAGTTATAAGGATTTTAAATATTATGACTATTTTAAGTTTCATTAGTAAACATGTGTTAATTCAATTATAGGTACTCTATTTAAGTCAACAATAGATAACTACATCTGCTTAGTTACCAATGCTAGTTGTTTTTCGAGAATAATCTAAGGTCATTAGAACACCAAGACGATTAATAATAGTTTTAGAACAATGAACAACTAGAATTTAAAGAGCATAACTAGGTACCTATTTAATTGGCATGAATTCCAGCAATGATCCAATAATTAATCAGCCTGCGTTCGTAATACCGCGATGAAATCACTATGTAACGCGAAAATAACTACTTTTTACAATTTGAACAACAGGTAGAGGGTACTTTGCATGCAGCCTGTGAGAACTATAAAAAAAGTGCAAGCAGCGTACATAATTAAGTAATTTACCTAAGGTTTGCTAAACTACACAAATATTACAAGGACAGAAAAAATATACAAATACAATTCAGCGTAATCTAATAGGTAGTTTACTTACTTGTACAACAAAAGAGTGATATTAGACAAACCACGAAGGTTTTTGTCATTTTTAAAGTTTTCGTTTTATCTCGTGCTGTCCAGTTTCGTCTTCTCCTTACAAAATACTAAACAAATTAATACTGTGTAATTTCACTTTGTTTGGAAGCTATTGCGTATCGATTGATAAACAATTGTCAAGTCACTCAGCCGACTAACAACGTCCGTCCGTCTGTAACGCCGTGGCTGTCAAACTTGTAGTGATGGGCGCTCCGATAACTCACGTTATAACGATAACGAAAGAAGTAACGAAAGAGGTAACGACCATCTTTAGTTTGTAATTCTACCTGTATCAACAATAAATTTGATTATTCTCTATTCGTTCACCTCTAAGTACCAGCTTAAAACTTTTTTACAAAAAAGAAACAACCGACTTCCAAAAAAAAACAACAAAGTGAAAAATAACTGTTATTTTGGATCTGTATTTTAGTTTTTGCCACCGACTTCCGAAATTAAAGTTGTTTTTCACTTTGTAGTGTTTTTTTTTTTGGAAATCGGTTGTTTTTTTTTAAGGTTTTTATTTTTGACTTTTTAGCTATGGTACCTATGCCACACCAATTCGAATATAATCGCCTTACACGTCCACGTCTGTTTGAAAGCGATTTTTTTATTTATAAATAATTCAGAATTGATTTTTTTAAACCACTCGACCGATTTCAATAAAATTTAAATTGAACCACCTAGGAAGTATAGACTTTGAAACAAAAAATGAATTTTTAAATCGGTTCAGGCTTCTTTGAGTAATCGGTTAGTAATACATAAAAAAAAAACCTAATTGTGAACCTCCTCCTGTTTGAACTCTGTCAAATATGTTGGTTTATAAACGGTGTTTTTACTATTTAAGGATCAATCAACTGTCATAAATCCAGGACTGCTCCTTTGTCTCTTAGACAAGGTAGCTACTGTTAAACGTTGAGGATTTCCCTTGACTGTCCTTCGTCTTCATCATCAGACCCCTAATGACAGTCACAGCCCATCTAGGTGTAAAGTTCTCATCAATACAAATTAATCAAACCCAAACACCAGGTAATTGCTGTAAATCGTTGAGGAGTTCCCTCGACTGTCTTTCGTCTCCATCATCAGATCGACTCCAGACCTTCATTAAATAGTAGTGCTTTAAAATACTCAATGAAAAATATGAACAAATGCTACGCTTGCCACGGTTGTTTCATGGATGGGTGACCATCCATTACATATCAAGACCCCTTCGAGCCTCGGAAAGCACGTTAAGCCGTTGGTCCCGGCGGTCATGCGTGGATCTTTGACAGTCAGCTCGGGTAGTCAAAAGCCCAAAAGTCTGACAACCAGTATTACCAAGGGGTATCGTGTTACCCAGTAAGTGGGATGAAGCGGTCAGATAGGCAGTCGCTCCATATAAAATACGGGTACAGATTGATTGATTTTCACAGTTTTGAACTACCGTCAGCAAGCGTGGTACCTAACCGCTCTAACGAACACAACATACCAATACTATATTTTTTTTATAATATGTTAATGATGTAACGATGTGATGTATGTGTATGTTGTGATGTGGTGTGATGTGTATGTGATGGTAATAGGTTAGCCGGGTCTTAGACATAGCTGTTGAAATGTGGGTGCACTATAGGTGCACCTCGGCCCAACCCTTCGGGGAATTCAGGCGTGATGTTATGTTATGTTATGATGTAACTTATAAATATACTAGCTTCTGTCCGCGACTTCGTCCGCGTGATATCTCTTGTTCCCCCGACCCACCCCATTGCATCCAATCGCCTGCCACGCTTTTACTTCGCTGTCACTTAGCATTCTTTCTGACTTATTTATTTTCAAACCCGACCGGGTGAAGGGCGGGCGTTTTGAGGGGACTGACTTATGTGATTTTGACGTTCAAAAAGTGCTGATTCTCAGCCTAGTTTGAATAAGTGACTTTTGATTTTGGTTTTGATTTTGACCGGCAGTTCCAGAGGTTACTCCCTACATACAAACTTTCAAACCAACTTATTTTAACTCTTTATAATATTAGTATAGACTTACTGACTACAAAAAGACGGCTCTGAAAGGTCAATTAACCGCTGTTACGCTACGCCATCACGTTATTCGAAGAACTAACGGGACATCACTACGTACATTATTTATGTCAGCGCCATCTAGTATTTTTTTAAGTACTAAGATATAAGATTATTTTGTAAATGCTACTTGACACTAGATAGCACTGTTGTAAATATAACAAGCTTGCGAAAATCGCTTCAGCTATTGAACAACAGATGGCACAACCGGGCCAATCCTAAATATTTTAGAGGGTTTAAAACTAGTTTCATCTTGGTGTAAATAAAAAGTGAATATAAAACCACCACTTGCTTGAAAAAATATATTTTCAGAGTGAATGCAATGTTCTTACCCAAAATTCATTCTAGCCTGATAGTAATGCCCGGTTTTATTTAAAAAGTGGCTATGGGGTAGGTACTACTCGCGGCGACAAGTTTAAATAAAATGTAGGTAAATAGCCCATAACTTTAACTTTTCGGTGTGATACAAAATATACCTACATAAATGCAAGTGGGCCAGTAATTTACGCTTTCCAGATTAGGTCATGAACCAAGTTGGTTTTATTCACAGTAGGTACCTACTTAGATAACACTCGGCAATTAGGTGAAACCTCTTCGTCTTACCAGATGCGGCTGTATGTTCTTTAGAGCTAATCCAACAAAACAAAATGACCTGTAGGTGTAGCCGGGGTCGATTCTCCAACTAGGTATAGCTGCAACACAAATAGTTGTAGATTTGATTAAAGGACATATTTAGAATAGGATGAAAATTTTAATACAACTTTGAATAAGTTTTCAGAAAAACAGGCTCTTCCTGACTTAGATTTTTGTCCAGGTCTGAATACGATATAGGTAGTAGTAGTAGGTAGTAGGTCCGTATCTTAGTAAATATACAACAGATAGCTATAGCTGCAAAACACATTTTAGTAACCTGGATATTTTAGCTCTGCCCTGTTTAGAGGTTTGCATATTTCAAGTAAATATATAGGTACATACCTACTTGAAATATGCAAATTCGCTCATAAACACCAAGACTCACACTCAACCAGAAGACATACAAACAAGACACTCCGATACAAAACACGACTAAACTTACCTAATTCATTCAACAAGCCCTCTGGTTATGTCAATAAAAATATATAAGTAGGTATTAGAAGTTACCTGAATCAATAAGAAAAGAAAAAAGCTCCATCTTTTCACGAATAAATTAAAAAGTTATTACTATCTAAGTAAATGTTGTTACAGTGTAAACGAATATTTAAATGATCAATCCTTATAACTCCTAAATTTTTTTTTTTTTTTTGGAATAAGTTATATTATAAGATAAACGATAAGTCCTCATCTCTACCTACTAGGTATATTTCTTTTGCTGAGCCCGACAGGGTCCTCGATCGATCTTAAACAAATGTTTACCACAAGCAAATACATTGTGGAATGCAATAAAGTATTGAATATGTGTTACCTACAGAGCGGTCACCAAACGATGAGGTTCCTATTCTTGGATTTTAATTATGACCCGAGCGCAGAGCGCAGCACCTTGCTTCTTGTGAGTAAGTTTCACAAGAAGCAAGGAAAGAGCGGTGTTGGGTGGATTTACAAGTTAGAATCGAAACATTTAACACCCAATATGAGTGCAGTGCTCCTGAGGCTGACCAGACCACGTCCCATTTGCAGGAGTGTCCCATAGGTACCTACACCTGCACGTTTGCTGATTTCAAAAAACGTCATCGATGTCGGAATTCATGTCGATACGAAAATAATTAGAAGAAGGATTGCAAACAATAGCACTAGCTAGAACGGTATTGGAAGATGTTAATCTTTCGTAGGAATTAACTTTTATGTACCTGCCGATTACTACTTTTAATACCTACCTACATTCATGTTACTAAAGTAATTAAGTTTTTTTTTTTTAAGTTTCATTAGCTCTTGACTCTAGTCTAGGTCAGTGGTGACAGAGACAGAGTTGACGATGGAGTGAGCTTACCCAGAAGAAGCCTGTTCACTCTCACTTTGAAGAGATTGGTGTTGTTTGCGTTCGGAAACACAGACGCAGGTAGAGTTCCACTCTTTTGCTGTGCGCATAACCAAAGACATTTGGAAACGCTTAGTGCGAATTGGTGGAATAGTAACTAGGTAAGGATGGTAACTTGCAGTGCGTCTACATGACCGATGGAAGAAGGGGGCCGGTGGAATGAGGTCGTGGAGTTCTTGGGCACACTCACCGAAGTACAATCTGTAGAAGGCCAACAAGCAGGCGACTTTACGTTTCATTTTATAATTTTTTATATTCATTCATTTTCAGTTTATTTTACTTCTACAAAAATGCTTACAATTTTAAACCTCCGCAAAATAAACCACCACAGCTCGATAACAGAAACAAGTAAATAACTAAGTAGGTATATAAAGAAACCGTCCACAAAATCCAAGACAAGGAACCTCGACCCAATAAGATGTCGAACTCCCATAGAAAAGGTCGAAACAAAATTGGTAATTCCATTCTCCAGGTTGGTTTTTCGAGACACAATTAGGACATTTTGTTGGAGTTGGGGTCGTGTAATAAAATTAAGGAGACGCCGGCCGGTCGCGGTAAGTCGATGTCTTCGGGCGGCATAAAACAAATCCGACCCGAGCCGGCCCGCGAGGACTAGCACACACAGATCTGTGGAGACTTCTTTATTCTTTATTTTTGTTGTAAGTAGACGTATGTAGGTATGTTTTAGAGTTACTAATTATGCAGATTTTTTAGATCTTCAAAAATATTGATATACTTAGGAGTTATTTACGCAACTTCTTCCCAGCTAAAGTACTAAGAGAAGAACTAACTTAAGCAATTTTGTTGTTCAATAAAAAAAAACCCCAAAAAACAAAGTTCAATAGACACCTAAAATTGCTCGTTATTTTTCAGTTATGTGTTTTTGCAGTCGGGTTGTTTGTTTTTTTTTATTAATTTCGTTTTCAATCTTTTTAGTTTTATTCGTTTGTGTACCTAAGTGTGTTCGTATGTGCCGGTATAGATGTTATCACACTTCTGTCGTTTCTTTAAACGCAATTTTCTTTAGTTTGTGGCGAAATGGTTGCATAAAAATGCTAGGTACTCGTATAATACATTTAAATATTTGGAATTTACTAATTACTAGCTTTAATTTGATATCAATATTGATGTAATTTGTTTTAAATAAAAACCTTCCCTCCCTTTTTTTTGTGTTGCAGATGCTATATATAAATATTATATAGCCTATGTCACTCCCACAATTAAGACGAATCTAACGACATCTTCTATGTTAAAATCCATCAAGCCGTTTAGGCTACAGAGCGTACCAAAGAAACAGACATACATACCTACTCTCTGAAAACATTACCCTCCTTCTAGGGCAGTCGGGTAAAAAGCTGATTGTCAGCCTAATTTGAGTAATTGACTTTCAATTTTGATTTTATTAAGAACCCCAGCGCAATCAGGAACAAGGGAACAAGTGTTCCCTTGTTCCTGATTGCGCTGGGGTTCACCAGCTGGGAGCTCAGCCTCAGTGATTCCAGCACTAATAAGTCAATACTTGAATCACTGAGACTGCTACCTACTACCTGCTACCTACTTGTATCGACAGCTGTGATGCCAGAACACCAATTGTATAAAATCACCTCAAACATACTAACACAACAGCCCCTCAACCCTGCTTCTGCATCTGAAAGACACATGAGAAGAACATTTCTATTACCTACAGTCCACTGTTAAACAAAGGCCTCTCCGAACACGTTACACCACAACGACCGTTTCTCCACCTTCCGCATAAAAACAGGTCACATTCAGGTTGCCAATCCATTTGGAAACTTATCAAGGGGACTACATGACCTAAACGCAAGTTTTATAATGCCTAAAAGGCAATCTGCCGCAGTAAACGAAAAATATATGATATTCTTCAGGATATATGCTAGTTAGATAGTGTGTTGAAAACATAATCCAACTAATTTGATACGATAGAAAAGAGTCACGAAGATGCCTCTAAAAATTTATTTTAACGATCAAAAACCATACTAATATACTCGTAAGTGCATGCAGCCATTCTGTTTTTTTTTCAGATTGTTCTTCAAGCAACATATTAACGTGATAGTGTTTTAATTGTTTAGTCCAATCAACATATTTTTTGTAAATAAAGGATTGCTTCATATTTTGCAATAAATTACCAGCTTTGTGTCATCGCGCTTCTCTTTTTTTTCTATGCAGTCCGACAGTGACTGCGCTTTAGCTGCCCCAGTCTTAGTCAGCCCCTTAAGACTTACTTAGACTGTCACAGGAAATAATTCTTTATGCATGATTGTCTTTTTATACCTGTGTGGTAAAACTGAAAACAATCACAGTGAGTCGGCTACCGGTTTTTCCATTTTCTGCCAAACTGTCAACTCCATCAAATTTGTTAGTGGATACCGTGCGCCGGTATTGAACGACGCGATATTTTTTCACCTCAGCAGCCTCTCCACAGGTTTGTGCACGTGCACGATGTTCACATATTCTGAATAACACTTGAATAGCGCGTCCTAACGCACTGGCCACTCGCCCACTCGCCCGCTAGCCCACGTGACGAGACTACATTCGCACGACACTTTGTATGTGTATCAAATCGGACAACAACGGTGACTTTGTAAATGGCGGGGACGTGGTTATGTGCTGTTTTAGGGTGTCCTTTCTGTATCCTTTATGTTTATATGGAGGCTATTTCCTTAGTACCTTACCTTTACAAGAGAATATGAGAACTATCTAATCCATATAAAGTAATTTTGGACCTCAATATCTGTACTGTATAAGCAGTTATGAATATTTTTGTGGTAAGTAGACTTTTCGTAGGAGTTGATCTTATAATTGTATGGACAGAGTCGTAGCTGCCCATATTTCCTGTTGATAAATAGATGGATTGGAGATAGATCCTACTATATGGCACCACGAATCTGTAACTAGTTTTTTTTTTTTTATCGTTGCCCCACACTAGGAATTTCTCCTGTATTGTGGGTGCGTTTATAAACATTTAAACTCACATACACAAACAGCCAGAATCGGAACTACTACTTGTAGGTCGTACAAATATTTGTTCCGCGCGGGAATCGAACCCGCAACACGCAGCGCAGCAGTCAATCGCTTAACCACTGCGCCAACCATGTCGTGTCTAATATCAAATGTGATTTTCAAGGGGGAAGCGCCAGGATAGCCCGTTTTCTTACGTTATTCGCCATTAGCAGGTCAATGTTAGGTTGTATGTTGAACAACATATTATTTTATGATATGCATAAGAACGCGTAACGTAAGATTTGGAGGATGGCGAGTTTGGACCCACATTATTTATAAATTAACGAAGTGTCATTCACTTGCAAGTTCATATTTACTATAATTAAGAGTTTGTAAGAGGATTATATAAAAAATATTGAGTCACTAGGTGATGGGAGTTAAAATATAGAAAAGATTTTTATTTACTTAAAAATAAGTCATCATGCAGTTATTAAACGCACCGTGTTTCGTATTACATTCCAACCTACTCATTAAACATGATTTAAGTTCTTACACTTGTAGATGTTTACACTTGTATTTTTTTTTAAATAAACAAACTTTTAAAATATAAAAAAAAAACGTACAAAAGTTAATATTAAAAATGTATTCACATGCTCATTTTTCGTACAAAAATGTACAAAATTATAATTATTACGATTATTAGTGATAACGTAGAATGAAATGTTATGCTGTCAATAGGAGTTGACTGTATAGAGTTGACCTATAGTTGCATTATTAGATTCGTTTTAGGTTATAATCTTTTACCTTGCATATCTTTTTTCTCCCAACCTCTACGACTTACCGCCCATTTGCTTTTTTGCTAGTTTTAAATAGTTCTACAACTAGGTATAAGTTTCCATACTGTACGATACTCCTAACAGTGGGTCCCATTGTACATGCAACCTTGCCATCCTCCTTTGAATTTGGAGCGCTTCCCCCTTCATTGATTCAAATAAATCTATTCTAGTAAAACGCCCAAGAAAACAACAAAAGATAATCTGCAGCCTAAATCCAGCCCCAGCGCACCACATTCAGCATTCGCTTAGTCCATTGCGTCCGAAGCACCTGTAGTCAACAAAATATAGTGTCAAGAGCTAACACCGAGTGGAGTCGCAAAGTTGGCCGCAGTTAGGAAAGATTTGTCGCGAGCCGGCAACTAATGCCTTATACTCTTGCTCTTGTAAGTAAAAATTATGATTATCGCCCGGCGCGAGCTGAGCCCTTGATCCCTAACTAACGGCCTGAGACGCGAGACTTTCCTTTTCTTCCAAACTATAACTCTTTTTTATTGGCTCCGCGGCGGTTGCAGCGCCGGCGCCGGCGGCCACTGGATTATGGACTGACCTAACTGATCGGAGAACTAACGACTCATGAACGTACGTTATTTACAAATCGGGATCGCAAAATGCTTGTTTGTGAGCCAGTGGAGTAAGGTGGGACAGTGACCGATGTAGGTAGCGGGAATGGTGGAATATCTGTGGAAAGTTTGGGTTGAGACTTTTATTCGTTAGCTTCTACTAGAATGTTTCAGAAGTTTTAATTGTTTGCAGCGAAAAGACTCTATTCCCGCATAAATGTATTTCAGATTCCCAACTGAAATCCAATTATATGTCTACAAAAACCTATCTGGGATAGTATATAACATAGGCAGCACGAACATCATAAAACACAAGTCAGTCCTCAAGTGCAATACAATACATAAATGAGAGTGGGCCGGAGACGGCGCGGGCCTGCTACGGTCGATTAAGGAAGCTACTGCACCGTTGCCTTGGCGACGCCGCCATCTTGAACCCTCCCCTCCGGGCCGCACCCCCCCGCGACCCCCACGTGTACCCACCACAACCCCCCACTGTAAACAACTCGCTGTATCGTTGCACTGAAATACTCGATATATTTAAAAGGCTCTCCAGTCCCCCTGAATCACTGGCGTAAGATAAAATTGACAATTTATTGAGGATCAAAAAATATGATTGCAGTACACGTTGGTAACTATTTACTAAATGGGAATATAAAGACGAGAGTGCATTTTAATGGCTTTTCAGTTTTCACTGGATCTGAGAAAACTAGCTCTGCTTTTGTGGAAAATTAAATAAACGTTAGTCAAGTATGTACCTAAGTAAACTTCACGGTAGGTTCTAGTGGGTACCTAAGTGTTGTGTCTGCAATCTTTATTTGCATACCTATTAATACAATACCTACTTATACTACCTACCTACTTTTCATTGGAATGCAAAATACTAACAAACCTATAAACCAAAACAAAAAAGCTATATTTTGAGTTATTCTAAACTTATCTTGTCTTCAGGCATATTATATAACAAGCTTTATTCACGATGCTGAGACCCCAGACGGTGTCAAGCTTATGAGGAAGCTTACGTCTATAGGACACTAACGAAGTAAAGGCTAGCATAGGTACTTGGGCATTTAGGTACTTCCTAGAGCTGGAACATAATATATTTCACAAAATCAAAAGTACAATCTGTAGAAAAACCAACGTAACCATATCTAGGTACGTGCAAAAACCTGGACAGCATCTGAGTAATATTTAGTTTAAAAAAATAAAATGTTTAGGACCTGACCAGAAAATGGTTACCACTAACAAATCAACCCAAAATAATGAAGAAAACAGACATTTAAGTACCAAATATTACCTACTTAATTTACGTATTATGGCTACATCGATTGATTTATTGATGCATTGATGACCTTGTCAATTATGTAGCGCGTACGTACCTACCTATTCGTTACGTTCTCGCGAACTACTCTGACAATATATTTGTCTCTCAATCAAAAAACGTAAATTCTCTCCATGATTTAGAACAATGCTCTCCAAATAAAGATAAATAAACAGTAATTTTTCCCGCGATGAATATTGAAGCAGTGATTCTGGATGGTGACCGTCCAATTACACGTGAACGGTCGCGAAGACAAATGGCGAGCATTACTCAAGATTAGGAGCCGCCCGAGTCTAGTCCACCTAATGTCGCGGAGTGCACTAAATCATATCACACGATTTGCTAAAAACATGCACGATAAACGATTCACAATTTTTTATAAAAAAATTAAAAAAACATACATTTTAAGAGCAAAATATCTACCTACCGAGTGTTGTAGGTTTTAGTACGATGTACAATAGATAAATACATAACAAAATATAGTCGGTAAGCATTTTCCGTTACACATAGGTACTAATACCCATTAAGTTGATATTATTAAAGTAGAAGGCAATCTGTACAACGTTTTAATGTATTATGTAGAATTATAAAGGCGTAGAGCTCCCCGCTTACTTATGATTTATTCATGAGGGAAGAACAATGTTAAATTTGAACATGCCTACTTGTTCGGGCGCATTTTAGGCGAAAATGTCAAGCGGTTTATTAAGTAATTTGTTTTTCATAAAGATTTATTGATAAATATAATGAATATACACATGCAATGACGTCATTAATATTGACGATTAATTGCCTCCATAATATAAAGACAAAATGTGTAACATAAGGCTACAAAAAAATTTAGGAAAATGACTTGTAGCTGAGCAACAATAGAAAGATTGTATTTTTAAATTCAGATAGATGTTTTATTTTCTGATTAAAATTATGAGAAAAAAATGTCTTAATAGGGTGAGATTATCGTTATTTTAGTACAAATCTGTATTGGAAAAAGAACGCACAACATTTCCAAATTATATGTTTGAAAGTACCTACACTTTGAAGCTGTGGAATCCGTTGTAAATGTACCCATTTTGTCAGTGCTTACAAAATTCTAAAGCTGGTAGCGAGTGCAATATACAAGGAGGGAAGTTTGTGCGGCTGTGTGTGTGCCGGCCCCACGGCACTCAGCGAGCGGCCTGCCTTATACACATAATATTTATACGAAAAGAAAACTTGTTTGAAGTCGTGAACAAAGCCAATCCGCCGCGGTTATTCGTGATATTTTCAGGCAAAGTCGTACCTTATTCGCAAACATCGAATCCCGTATACAATACAGTGCGAAACGAAATTCGAAGGATAGATAATTTCGGAGAAAAAGAAATAAGGCGAAAAGGAAAAAATATAAATTGAATAGTCGAATACACGCATCCCGGCATTACCATAAAGGCAACAGGGATCAAGCCGGATTCCTCGACGAACTTTTTTATTTTCCTTCCACCTCTAAATCTCCCAGGCAAAGCTTCGCGAATCTGCAAATGTTGATTTGATGATGTGGTGTCTGTGCGCGTCGTGCGTGCGACACGACGTCGCGCCGCGTCCTGACGCGTTGCGTCGCGTCGCTCACCGCTCGCACAGCTTATTGCTGACCTGAATTTTATCGTTCATGACATGGTGTTGCGACGTCAGCGTCCCGTCGTACGAGCGGCTTCTGATTACTTGCACTTTTATTGCCTCCCGGTCGTCTAAGATTTGTAGCTCCGCCGGAGCTCGATGAAATCTGCTTTAGTGTTTGTTTATTCAGCGCGACGGAGGAATAAACATAATGGTATATCCCGGCGCGGCGCGTATATCTAAAACAATTGAGTAGGAGGGCAGGGTTGTAGCAGCGAGTAGATAGCTAACGAGCAGGAGCAAAAGGTTGCGGGCGCTGCCGCTGGAGGGCGGATTACGGCGCTCATCCATTGCGGTCATTAAGACACATTACCCCGCCCCGCACCGCGCCGCCCCCTGCGCCGCCCGCACAGACCAGCTTATTAATTCAACTTTCCTCCTTAACCAATTTGCATGATTACTTTCGTTTTTATTGTGCTCCTCCACGGCTCTATTCCCTTAAAGTATCGGATATTTGGATAAGCCAAGCACACTAAATAAACATGTATTTCGAATTAAATAACACTCTTGCAGCAGGGATATAAAAACGTATTATAAATTCCCTTTCAGAATATCCATTTGCGCAACATATTGGATACCTACATACTCCGGACTATGAAGTACGTTATGTTGAAACTGAATCGTTACCATCCAACAGAATTCCTACTTAAAAACAGTGTTGCTAAGCATATCACTGCCTGGTATAATTGTATAATGTTATAAATCAGCAATCACCCGACGTATCTCAAGGTAACAACACCATACATTAGCGGGCACCACTAAACCGCCGAGAAACAACTATCCGAGCTACAATTTTGAAACAATTACCTCCAGCTCAATATCGTAAGATTAAGAAAGTCCACGGTCGGAATTAGGATTTGGGAGCGAATGAGGGCAAACCGTCTTAACAGCCCGACTCCACAAATTGCGGACCTTAACGAGGGCATAAAACTCAAGTCGCTCTCCCGGAGACGCCACAGATTGTACTCAGACTTAGTTCAGGATTAATGGTGTAGAAAACAGATTATCATTGGCTGGATTTCCATTAGTTTGGCCCCTGCCACCGGCGCGTGAAACCTACGGAGATAGCAGCCACTCGGTGTTATTATTTTCCACATAACGGAGCAGCGTCTCCCAATTTAATTCTATTAGGTTCTGTCGCGTTTGAACGACAGCACAATAAAGTCGTTTGAGTGGCGACGAGCCGCTTTGCTCGCTCCGCTCCGTCGCTCCGTGCCCTCCTCTGATATACGTTCATTTGATTTCCGCCACTGTTTTGTTTATAAATTTTATATTGAACACGGTTTATGCGATGTTTGCTCAGCACCGACAATGTTTGTAAGTGATTCATATTGTTTTCGGATGCCGTTGTAGTATTGATATGAAACGAGTTTTGAATGAGAGCTGAATGTTAATTGAATGGTATCGAACATAATCAATGATTTAAGGTATTCTATTATCAGATCATCAGATCTGCATGGTCTACGAAGACTGGTTCTAGGCATCTTATTATGAACGATGAAAAATGTGCTTGGTCATTTCATTAGCGACCCTGCTTTCTGAGCCGCTGGTCCCGGGTTCGATCCCCGGACAAGTCAAACATTTGTGTGCATGAACAGGTCTGTTTGACCTGTGTCTGGATGTGTATATGTTATTATTATTATTATTTACAAAGGACCAATAGGAAACGTCCTATTGGAAACGAATATTTAATTACATCCATTTTCAGGCATTTCGTGTTAATTTAGTTATTTTCTCTCATAATAATTTTTCTACGAATCTAATCATGCTGAAAGTTTTCCGCTGAAAACATGGAAACTTCAAACAGAAATTCCTCTCAGAAGCTTCATGATTAATGCAATACGAGCTACTTACCTACAAATAACAAAACACACAATTTCGGTTATTTCGACTACAAAGTATGTACAAACCCGGGCCGTAATGAGATGTCGCAGTTTTGCCGTTTAAAAACATTACACGTACGATGTAGCGATGTTTTAATGAATACAAATTACATTTGCAAATGTGCTTAATCCAGAAATTAGTTACGTACGCCTCCTCCCGTACCCCTCGACGTACCCTGGGGCATGGCCGGGCTAAATACCGCTGCATTCGAGTTTCATATTCCGTCTGCAGGTATTTCTACCGCAGTATATTAGATATTCATGGAACACACGAAGGTATATGGTAGGTTAATTTATTATTTTGTAAGTTTAGGTACTTGTATTCTTTGGTCTGTGGTTTAGGTGAGGTATGGTTCTGTGGTGGGACAATTCTTGTCGAAGAAAACTTGGCCCTACAGTGCCAAAGACCATTTCAGATACCAATCTACATTGTGTTCACATGATCTGCCCAAGATTTTGTCTGGACTTTAAAAGAGACTGTGACCTCTGAGTTTGTTTTGGCCTTTCTTCTCAGAGTAGTAGGATCGGAAACGCCGACCTCATATAGTTTTTAAAATATGATTGACGTTTGTACAAACCTACTTACAATAATATTAAGAGGATTATCAAATTTTTTCTTGTATTTGAGTGTTAGTAGAGTCACACACTCAAATACAAAAATTTGAAAAGAAAAAAAATATATTCATTTAGAGCACTCCCGAGAGAAATAATCAAACTTTCTCAGGCATATTTTTTTTTAAATTTTGTGGCCATATCTAAACCATAATCACACATCAAAACTACAAACAAAACAACAACAAAAAAATATGACTGTGAAAGTTTGATTATTTCTCTATATTCGATTCCGAACGTCAATGACCTCAATAATATAGTGTTAAAAATGTCGTCGTCCTTTCTTTCAATTAAAGCAACACTAAAATGCAATAACGCGCAAAACGTTTTTCAACCTCCCATTTAATTTTAGAATCTAACGACGACCAATATAAGTTCTATAAGGTATAAAATTGTATAAACCCAGTCTATAGCGGGGCTGTAGGTATAATAACCGGAATTGGGCTTCTTTACGCCTCATCTAGCGCTCGTTATGCCTCGATCGTAAATCTTCATTCCCCACCCCCCAGCTCTTGATTTCGGCTTCCCACCACTCGAACCTTGGATATACTCGTCTCGTAACATATCATAATACGTTAGTGTTGACGTGATGAGTATTTAAATGCAAGGTTTATGGAGCCTCAAGTATTTTCGGAGACACTTCAGAATACGTAATATGCAGAACATGTAAATAAGCGTGAGATTATGACGTAAGAAGGCCTTCACATTTTTAGTTAAAGCTTTTTATTTTTGATTATTTTACTATCTGTTGATGGATTGTCTGTCATTATCTTATTAACTGCCACTCAAATAGGAGATTTATTTTCAAAAACATATTTTTATCCACACAAAAATTACCGACGAGCGCAAACGTACCTATCGCATTGCATTGCAAAATTCACATCTCTTATCGCAATTCACCTGCTTTGATAAATAGTACTCAAGGCCTCGATGCACCTTTTTTGGGTTATGTAATATTTTTGCAATAATATTTACTATAGAATTGGATATGAAGGTATTAAGTATTATCATATCAAAAATCTGATTGGATGTATCAATCGGCATTTTAGGAAACCACAAAATAACAAGAGTAGTTCTTATATTTACTAAAATTGAAATAAAGAACTTTTCACAAGAACTCGAGTAAACACAGTATCCAACTCTGTATTCGACTACTAACGATTGAATGAATTTGGAACTAAAGCTACGAACTTTCGTAGCAACGTAGCATATTGAATAGACCATTACGAAGCCCAGAGATCGCACTGCACTGAATACTTTTGTTCATGAAACTTTCAAGTATATAATTCAGAGTATATAAGCTGTAGGAAAATGGAAAAATAATGCAAAATTTTGCCTTGCTACTATTGCTTGCTACTATAACTATTGCCTTGTAAGTTAGGGATTCAAAAGCTTCAACTGGCAACTTCTTTATGAAGTAAACATATCTGCATGAGTTGAGTAGTGTTTGCAATAAATCCGTGTCGCAGTGTATTTATTTACTGCTACCCCCCGCCCTGCCCCCGGGCGTAACACCCACCCGCCCAAGTCGCCCGCCCTACGCGATGCACGATGTAATATGTCTAGAAAGTTTATTAAACTCCCTGTATGTCATATGATGTAAACTAGGTCCTTGTTTATTCATGCGAAAGTATGTTTTATGTTGATAAGTTAAAAGGTATAAGTGGCGTAAGGCTTGTACAGTAACTTGTTAGCGAGAGTGCTAAGCCTCAACAAAAAGGTGCTCTCTCTTATTTTAAATAAAGGGTTTTGTTTTCAGTCTTTTGTTTTTTTTATGATTTGTAAGCGTACCTTTTTAATTTGTTGTCCAAGATAAAAAACTGTAAACCGTGAAATCAAATGAAATGAAATTATTTATTCTACAAATTGCATATCGGAATCACTTTTACACGTCATATTATTTAAAAAAATAAGCTAGATGGACCCCTGAAAAGAATTTTCGGAACAAACTCAAGCCTTGCCTAAGTCAATGTTCAAATACCTACTACGAATGAAAGATACTGAAGTTTCATTACTTAGTTATTATTTATAACTTCAGATAGAACCAAATGTTATCGATACTAAGTAACTTAGTTCAAACAAGTTTTCCACTTTGTTGAAACATCTCGCAAATAGGTACATTTTCAGTTCGCAGTTATATAGACACACAACGTAGTGAGTGCGATATTATTCCGTAGTCAGGCGGCTTCAGGCACGGAACACAATTAACTTGTAAGATTGTCTGCGGAGGTTGCACTCGCTACCCTCGCCCTCCTCATCCATCTACCCTCCCTTCCAAACAAAACATCAATAAACTCCACGAAACAACCGATTTTGAAGCCTGTGAGACGAACTTAGAGTTCAAAATACTTTGTCAACGAATAAGTTTTATGTGCCGCATTTATTTCGCGTAGGTATAACAGTCCAGTTACCCTTGATTGGTTGTCGTTCCTCTAATCCCGTTTTGATCCTTTCCACCCAAAACCTAACCCTCTACGTTGTCTAACTATTGGCATGCGTGCCTACCTTTATGTTTGTGTGACGTAATCATATCGACATGGAAAAACGTAATCGCATTTTAAGGGGTAGTCGAGGGAAACCATTTTAGTGTATTGCTGTACACGTACAGTGAAGATAATCGTTTTTGAAAATTATTGTTCTATATACAAATTCTTTTCCAGAGATAAGAATATATATTTGGAAGAATATTTTTTTAAATAACATCTTAATGTTCCCACTACTTAGTTGAAGCTAAATTAAAAACTCGTACTTCTTAAAACATATTAAAACAACTGGAATAAACTATTTCAAATTAC
This sequence comes from Brachylomia viminalis, assembly GCA_937001585.2. Classification (NCBI taxonomy): domain Eukaryota; kingdom Metazoa; phylum Arthropoda; class Insecta; order Lepidoptera; family Noctuidae; genus Brachylomia; species Brachylomia viminalis. Next base: position 19,378,977 of record OW443302.2, on the reverse strand, counting down.
ACATTTTATTTAGTTAGTTGAAACTAAACATGTCCTCAGTGTTCATTTTCTTTAACTAAATATAGCGTCGGCGACAAAGGTATTGTAACATCTGGCAGAATGGAAATAACAATAGATCGTTTCGATTAGATTCGCAATTCAAGAATAAGTACGATGCTGATTTACACAAATTGTGATATGATAAAAACCTGTGATCTTTGATTGGAATCTAATAATTACTAGTTCACTTACGTACTGTCACCATATCAACACGCATGCTCACTAGCGACGCATCGACTGTCTTCGTGTGCGTGCATTACGTACAGTATTACATCTTATGTTGGCTTCAGGTAAATATTATATAGGGTTGATGTGATAAGGTGCTCACATGCGCACGTAGACTCCAGACCTCGGTGACTAAGGCGATCCTTGATAAAATAAAGAGCCACGCTAATGTTTGTCACCATAAAGATAACCGTCGTGACGCGCGAGCTCCAGTCGCGGCCACCGCACACTCGTGCTTGCGCACACACGGAACCGTGAACAAATACTATGTACCCTAATTATACATCAAATAATGAAAACTCGGCATTGACTCACTGATAATGACAGCGTCGACAAACACAATGCTGTGCACACCGGCCGAAACCGACCTTCGACGTCAAACCCGTTCGGCACAATCAACGCTTCACCCGAATATGGCTTGATCGCGTCCCAAACCGAAAGCGATTAGAACGGGCGACAGCGCGGCCGCGTTAGTCCGCGAAAGCTCCCACCAAAAGGAGCAAAGAATCGGAAAGCGATATGGCTAATCCCACTAATCGGGGAGCAATTGAAAAATAAAAATGTAGATGGCGGAATGATTCCATTTAGAGCCAAAACGATGCGACAAAATAATAAAAAAGGTACGGGCGGAACGGAATGGGCCTGCCCCGGCGGCCGGCGGCTAATATTGAAAGCAAATCCTCGGCTAAATCCTTAAAGCGCTCGGATTCGAGCACCTGGAAACTGTGTGTTTGCGCCGCGCCGAGTCCGCGCCGAGACCGCGCCCGCGCTGCCGCCGCGCCGATAATCATTCGCAGGATTATTGTATACTTTCCGGCTAATGTCACAGATTTTCATAAATCGATTGTTGGCAATTTATTGGTATTAGGAGCTTAGGACCAGTTTTAATTTTTGAATTTTGTTGGGATCTTTCTAATTGGCGGCGGCGCCTTTTATAATTATATATAGTCCCATTCAAGCAAGCAATTTGCAAAACAGTATTAGTTATGTCCTGAAAATGAACAACAATAATTCCTGTGCCAACCACACACCATAAAGTTTTCTTATATAGCAGACCTGAGACGACAAATTCGGCTACCTATGCACCTACCCTTCCGTAGGTATATTAACCTCATTAATTTTTTTGCCGTCTACGCGGCTAGGGCTGCGTTGCCATGACAACGCAATCTATCTCCCGCGCTGGCAGCCGTCGTCGGCCGCCCTATAAAATAGCTTAAAGTAACGTGAAATTTATTTCCATTTCTCTATAATACACATCTTTCGCTGCAACATTCTAGACGCGACTTAATCGTGTCGCATTCGAGAGACCTAGTTTCGTTCGAACACTTTATTTTACTCTGTATTACGTATATTGTTTTAAATTCACTTTGAATGCTTCGCAGGTGGCTCTATGAGAGATTTATGGAATCTGGAGTATTCTTTGGACAGTGCATTTGTGCAGATTATAAAGACTATGTTCAATAGTGTACGTCAGTCGACTACTGTTAGGCCTCTCTTGTTGTCCTTAGACCTAGAGATTGATTAATATTTAATTTTTACTGGTCGTTCCGCTATTTACACCGCTACCTAAGAGGCATAAGATGCATATTATGTACTTAGTCACATTGTGAGCTGTCAGAGTCTTCAGTAGCATCACGACATTGGTACATGCAACCAATGTCGCGATGCTACTAAAGAATCTGAAAATTATATGTAGGTAACATCTATCGTACCACCATATACGATGTTGATTTCATTTGATTTAAATATTACTGTTTGTTTCTTAATTAGAAAAAACTGCGATCAGCCAGGCATTAGAAAGGAAATCAGAATGTTTAGAAACATCGAAGATATTCTGTCGAAAGTACCTATCTCTTGTATTTGTTAGAAATCAGAATATCAACTACACCATCTAATAATCGCATCCATCAGAGGGGCAATTCCCGTATTTTTAAGAACGTTCGCATTCTAATCACAGTGTCAATCTGTCAAAAATTGTATAGCGCTTACCTACATTTTTGACATTAGACTGTCGCTGAGATGAGATTGCGACTTGAATTTAAACGTTTTTAGTTACGGGAATTGGCCTTCAGATTATATGAATTATTACTGCTTCTCCGTGTATTAGCACCACATCCATTAATTATAAGCCTTTACTTATTATAACTAATATTATATTATTGCGAAAGATAATTTAGATAACCTGTATGATAATTGAGTTACACTGTACAATTGATTTCATTGGGTATTTTCCGCCAATCGAAGTAACACACTTTATCAATCATTTACAATGTAAACTACTAAATATTCACGGTAGTAAATACATTGATATAAGTACCTACTATTCTACTACAGACACAGATGCCTTTTATGAGTCAATCAATGTTAAAGTGAAAATTTATCTAGATGGATTACTACTTTTCAGCATCTATTCAGGCTGAAAAATGTTCTCAACACAGTCAAGATAATAAATCTAGGTTCACTTAAATTATTCTAATCGGGATGTTTCAGTCTTTTGAGGCTTAGCGGAAATCCACGTAGTGGGAGAAATTTACAAGAATATCGCATTGTGAGCTGCGATTTTCATGTGATTTTCTTATTTCCGACGCTGATATTATAATGGCACTGCCAACAATAAATCACATTCGCGATTTTTATAACATTTCCGTCAAAGGTGGAATGGAGTGCGGGGAGGCCTTTGTCCAGGAACGAGACAGAGCAGGCTACATACCGTAGAATGTGTAAAAAGGTCTCATCTCTGATAAATATTACCATTTGAAGATTCGCCTTCATTTTCAGCACCTCGGCAAAATATCTCATTTACGCCATAAGCATCTGTTGTACGAATTTTCACGGGCAGTAAGCCTAACATTTTTCGGTATGACGGATAAAGGGCTAGCCGCCTGGGTACCTAATAACATCTTACGGAAACCAATCCGCGTGTCGCGTGTTCATTTCAGTAATATCCTTGTGACCTCCATCATTATGGATGTGTTCTCAGATGAGATGTTTTCTGGTAATGGTCGATAGGTGTTGGTTATTTTGGTAATAGGAAGCTAGCTTACTGCTTTTGATCAGCAAAGAACTAGGCAGACACAGTAACAGTGTCCAAGTCCTGTGTTAAATGCTCGATTTATTTAGATTTGAGTACAAAAGGAATAGGGAACTTAAAAATAATTTTAAAACCAAAAATACTCTGTGATATCTTTTATTATGACTAGAGGTTTTTTAAGTTACAAAACAATCGGTATCCTCTTACTTGTTACCCACAAAATAACTTCAACAAACTATTCGTGTTCGCAGATATTTTGTTGTGATATGTATAAAATGAAAACCTCGAATTTCACATCAATAATTATTTAAAGTCAAATCTATATATTTACATAGTTTATTTTCATAATTTTGTGTTTCCTTCACTGTTAGGTAGGCACACGGAAGTAGGATATACTAATTCATGTATTAAACTAAATGTTAAAACTAGTGAATGTGTACATCTAAATAGTTACAATATTTTACAATTATTACATCCATAAACGGTTTTAAGTTATAAATATTTTAATAAATACTGAGATCCTGGTTACGTTAATCTCATTGTGTAAGCAGATTTTTCTAGCAATGGATGTTCTGGGAAATCTCATTAAACATAATGCTGGTTGTTTACAGGTTTTAGTCGCGTTGGCTACGACGACAAATGGTAGTTTCCTAATAAGTGGCGAACAAAACTTCCAGATTTACAATATTTATAACACATGGTTTAGTTTCGAATTCGTACCTATTAAATAAAAACAAAACATTATTTTCCCAAAACATTGATGGCACAAATTACAAAGAATAAAGAACGTTCGTAGCTACGCAAACATCGCCGTAGCGCCGCGTAGCATTTGTCGTAGTCGTCGTAGCGCGTAGGCGTGGGCGCAAGTGTAGAAAAATATTTACATATCAAAGTTCTCAACACTATCAAATAAGTAACTTCTTTGGCTACCAACTGCACTTTATAATAGGTAAGTAATTTCAATTTCACACTGGAAGTAATAAAAATGTCTAGACACAATTAAATTAAATTACTCTGGTTTTCAGAAATTGGCAATTCAGTCTAATGCTGATGGAACGAGAAAATTAATTCGTATAGAGATATCATCTTGGGTAAGATTAGTTCAAATGAGCTTTTTTTAAAAGGAAAAGTAGGGAATGGTTCTAGTACATAAAAATGGTAAGGGAATCGTTTAACCAGCAAACTGTTCTCATTATATTGTTGTGAGAAAGTGAAGCTGCGGACTTATTCCTGAACATAACACAAGTTGCAGTGGGAAGCATCGTATTAAAATGCTACCAAGATTGCCGAATAGGTATTTTATATTGTGTCCTATTTGCATTGAATTTGTTTGCTTACCATTAATTTTGGTTTAAAGTAAGGTTTAAAATCGTCCTTTTAAAATGTACTCAATTACAATCTTATTATCATAATACCCTATATTTACATTAGTAAGATATATTTAAAATCAATTTTTTGGAGATAGTAAAATTAAATGTTAAGTATATTTTTAGAATTTATACGTAAAGATTAACAATCTGTCAATTTAGTTTTGAATAAGAATTTAGAACAATCCTATAACAATAACATGTAGGTAGGGAATTTTATGTTGTAACACAATTTCAGTAGTTTTAGTTAGTTTTTACAGATATTCACATTGGGAGCACTTCGGTTCATATGTTTGGTATGCATGTATTAAATGCGTAGAACGAAATGTTAAGTGGAGAGGCTGAGCATACAATCAGTTCAGCTACTCTCAATAAAACACAACAAAAGAAACATTTGGAACAACAACATTAACTTATGATTGCTATAATATTTACTATTACGATTTCAAATGCTCGTTATTTCTTCTTCAAATAAATTATCAAGTTTATTTATTTACAATGTTCGATATTAAACTAAACACTTACATTATATAATCTAAGTACATTGTAAGCTTGTAAAAATTGCACACATCGCTTTGGTATACGTACATACATAACTACATATTTACAGTAACTTTAGAACGTCATCGTTAGGTTTTTATTGCCCAGGTTTCGTATGGAACGTGTATAGTCTGCTGCACATGAACGCTGCGCGCGCGCTAGTCGAACCAGTCCCACAGGTGCGTGTAGAGCGGGTGGGGCCGGGGCGCGTGCTGCGGCGCGGGCAGCGGCGGCGACTAGGAGGCCGCGCGCTCGTCGCGGCCGCGCGCCTCGTCTCAGAGCCGCTCCGCCACGCCGGCGTACTGGCACGCCGACAGCGGCGCCGAGCCCGCGCGCGCCACAGGCGACACGCCGCCGTAGCCGCCGCCGAAGCCCGACGAGTGCTGCTTGGCCTTCAGCCGCAGCGACGCGATGGACGACGACATGGCGACGCACGGCTCGGCGCGGTACATGCTGTACGGGTTGGGCGGCGTGTAGGGGCACGGCGCCACGCCGCCTCCCACGCCGCCCGAACCCGCCACGCCGCCCATGCCGCCGCCACCGACTCCACCCATGGACGTGGGCGTGTTGAAGCAGTTGACGGAGCCCTGGTGGTGGCTGGCGGGCACCACGCCGCCCAGCGGGTTGACGGGCCACGGGAAGCTCTTGGTGCCGAGCGGGCTGGGCACCTTGGTGGCCCAGTTGTTGTACGGGTAGGACGAGTACAGCGCGTCCGTGTCGGGGAAGGGCTGCATGAGTCCGTTGAACTGAGTGCTGAAGCCGTTCTTGAAGTCTGCGGCGGCGGCTGCTGCAGCGTTCATTGCGTTTCTTTCCCGTTTCCGCCATTTCGCTCTTCGATTTTTAAACCAAACCTGCAATAATGAAATATTGTTAGTATGGATGAAAACTTGAATTAAGCTACGTTTGTTTTTTCTACCTTGCCTTCTAAAATAATTTGACATAAAAACTTTTAGGGAGTGCAACCTTTTTTTGGGGTAAGAGGTAAATTATTAGAGACAGGTAAATTGGGTGTCCGGTGATTTCATGGCGAATCTACAAGTTTTAACGAGATTCAGAATGTGGACGCGACTTGCGTTGCGTAGTTATCAACTTTACTCATTACAAAGTTGACAGAGCGTCGTGGCGGTGGCGATGGCGGTGGCGCGCGTATTCGAGCCACGTAGAGGCCGAGCCCCCGCCCCGCCGCATGCCGCAGCCAACGACCCGTCTAATTGCGGCCGCGAAATGAAGATAAACGAGCGTCGCGATTGGGCGGGACGGGTGCCGCCACTCGCCGCGACTTGATCGAGCCGCAATAAATGAGCGGCTACTGGGGGCAGCACCGAGGAGCCGCTCTATGTTGCTGTGTGGAGGCGGAGTGCGAGCGGTGATAAGTCGCCGTGAGCGCAGATAACGCGCGCGCTGATGTATGGCGCGCGTCCGTCACCCGGCGATCGATCGCTCCGACGACACCTCCGCGATAAATTGCGCAATCCACGTAGCGACTGCAATAAATATTGTGCCGCCGGCGGTATTTGTCTCACTCACTGTGGCGGGTTCACCCAGCCGAAACGGTAAATAATACCCTCTTTCCTCGGTTAAGTGAACATGAACGGTCGTTTCCACCCCATATACAATCGTTTATTTTTCGAAACATAAATTTCACAAATTCGCATGAGTGCTTGTTTCGTACACAGGGTGACACAGGTAAACCGCGCTTTACTATCTAAATTCACACGCACGTGGAGATGTAAAGATTTTGAACTCGATACTTTTATCAATTTCAAGTACAGATTATATTAATGGCATTGAAAACAACCAATATGTGGGCACGTCCATTACCAAAACAAAAAGCTTTACACATCCGCTATTTCCCATTCAGACCGCGAACAAACGGGTGAAAATAACTCCACAGAAACATCGGGGGTGTTCAATAATGACGTCGGAATGATATTTATTTAGGTGCACATATGTGGAAATAATTTCCATTATTTGAATAGCGGCGGACAGCGAGCGCGCGGCGGGGCGCCGGGACCCGAGGAGGGTCGCGATATTGCGCCGCGCGACGCGGGGCTAATCCTTTAAATATATTATTGCAGGATGGTGACCGTCCCGCGCCCTCCGTCACCCGGCAAGGAGACTCCCGACACTTTTTAATGCTTCCGAAATCGATACTAATGCGTGTACGCTTTAATTTATTCTATGAGCCGGTTGTTTGTCGCATTTGAAGGGTTAACACCTACGCGAGATTATCACAAATTCTATTAGTGGCTTCACGCATGATTGGAAATGGTATTACCAAAGAGACACTTATTCAATACCGACTGTACGAGTAATATAAGCCAGTAGGTATAAACAAACAGCTATCGCTTGTTGCTTGGTCGTTTTTTAACCCTTGGATTAGTCCTGAATATAATGTGCAAGCAATGTCTATAAGCAATACTTATACAGTCGCAAAATTGCAATTAATTGACCACTTTCCTTAAAACGATAAGTAAATTCGCGAAGCCGAATACAAATGTGTGCATTACCGAAGTCCTTATTACAGCCTTTATGGCTGGGTCGGATTCGATACAAATACGATAATGTGATTCTTACAGACCAAAGTAGAATTTATTTTACTGTACAAATAACTTACCAGCTTTTGAGCATTTTACAAAAATATTGATTTCTCACATCTTGTCCATGAAACTAACTCATAAAAATAACCTACTTTAAATAACAACACTAATTAGTGAATAAAAACTTTAATTTCGGAAGTCGATGTCTTTGGTTTTGTATTTTAATTTTTTGCCACCGACTTCCGAAATTAAAGTTTTTATTCACTTAGTAGTGATTTTTTATGGAAGTTGGTTGTTTTATTTGTAAAAAGTTTTCACTTTTTAACCGTGGTACCTAACCACACAAATACGTATACTACTTGTTATGTAAATAACAGTGACAGAAAGTTATTATAACAACATCAACATACACTAAATGAAAAACTACCTAAGCAACGTTAATAAAATTTGTATAGGACTACCCTTAGATCGTATAAACACAGGGACTACCCCTGAGACATACATACCCTATACATTAGAAAATATTTTTTTAAATCGATACACATTTGCCGAAGATATCGCATAACTAAAACAAAAAAAGAAAATACAGACGGATTGAGAACCTCCTCCTTTTTAAGAAGTCGGTTAAAAACATAAATGGCAGGAATCTAAAAGTTTTCAATGCTCTTCAAAAACGGTCATGAAAAGTGTGTGTATGACGGCTGCGATATTAAAGTTATGTGGTCAAAGCAACGAATGCACAGCAACAAAAATCTGTTTAGTCTGGATTTAGTGCTCGACCGACGGTCAGCGCTGACATCGGTCACGTACCGATTTATATGGACTCGCGTTCGCTGACCGTCGGTACTAGACTAGATACGTCCATTTATCGTCAGCGTCTTGGTACGCATGACCGACATCAGCGTAACACTAAATCTAGCCTTACTATTAGCTGTTGACGGGTACTTGATACGATATCGAAACAAGAGTGCATTGATGAAAAGGCGGCAGTCGTCCGACGTGACGCGCGGTGGGCAGTGTCACGGCAGATGTCTGGGTTATCAAGTTATCAAGCGGCAGGCGGCGCACGTAACGCAAGATTAATGTGAGCCTGCGAACACGCCCGATTACCTACTGACATATGCCTTCAACGAGCATAGCATATTATCTGCTCATGAAATTATAATACCACTATCAATTATTCGTAGCAAGTGCTACGGGTGCTACGAAGCTTTGTAGACCGAGGAATTTTGATGTGCTAATAAGGTCGATTATTTAAGCAAATCATTTACATTGACATCAGTAAGTTCTGACATATGCCTGCAACGAACATAGCATTTTGTCTCCATACGTAATCATTAACAGGAATCAAGTATTCGTAGCACTTGCTACGGATGCTACGAATGTTCGTAGACTTTGGAATTTGAATGTGTTCTGTTAGGTAGTAAAACCAATTATTCAGGCAAAACATTTGCATTAACATTAGTGCAGCCTCATCATAAAGCAATTAAGATCATAACATACCTTCATGCCTAAATTGTTTGAAGAGAGAGAGTTCTATTACCAACTCTGCGTGGGGTACGCAGAGTTGATTACTCTTTTCGGTAGTTAAATATAAGTTCCATATTGCCTGAGCTGCACGCCCGAATACCTACTGACATATGCCTTCAACGAGCATAGCACATTATCTGCAAAATAATTTATAATACCACGATCTAGAACTTATTCGACGCACTTACTATGAAGCTTCTTAAAACTTGTAGTTTCAAACTTACAAACTAGATACGACGTAATTTATTTGAGCATTAAATTTACGAATACTCTTGAAAAAGAAAGTTAAGAAAGAGAACCGAAATTATTGAAAGTCGTGCTCCTGTTCCTACTGCGCGTAGCAATGAAAAGCTCCAGATGTAAAAGTTGAATGGAACCAATAAATCGGTTAGTTATACTACTTCCAGATTACGCGTCATGTGATTATATCAATTACTATCTAATTTATATTGTCATCTAACGGCAACAATATGACTTATCTTTTCCGAAATTCTGAAAACATTTATGTCTAGACAATGAAACCCTTTCCAGCTATACAGGGTTACTGGTAACTCGACGTATTCCTTGCAGGACGTCATAGTAGGGTTAAAATGCAACAAATAAAAGGCAATTTAAAAAAAAAAAATTAATAATTTTTTTTGTTCTCTAGACAACATTTTGTATGAAGTAACAGCAAAAATTACAAGAAAAATTATGTTTGTTTAGAATAATAAACATATATAACAAGCCAAGCTAGCAAGCATATATTTGCCAAGGTTTCTGGCATTTTTGAACTTTTATTTATGAACAAAGATCTACTACGGCATCAACTATGATATTAAGTTAAATTTCAGTACAGTCGCGCTGTAAATCATTTTCAAATTGGCTCCAAATGATTTAATCTGGGATTATGGAATTTTTGATATTGAAATTATGGATTAGGGAAAATGTAACTAACTCAAAAACTACTGAACTTCGGTAGAACATTTGGTGGCTTAATTTGTTGCATTTTAATCCTACTATGTCGTCGTGCAAGGAATACGTCGAGTTACCAGTAACCCTGTATATCAAATATTAACACGTGCCGAATAAATTGTGGACTTGCTAAATTCATTAGGTTAGTAGTGATGAATGATGGCACACCCCAGCACCAGTAATGAAGTTATTTTACGGTCAGCAGAACCACAGGGTCGCTAAATTGCCTTAAATTTAAATTAAACTGGAATCACAGTTTTATTAGTGTCATCAATCAAACTACGGTTTATCCGACAGGATGGCCATAGTTTACGGACATTGGATTATAGTTCTTATGTCGTAAGCAAGTGGAACTATTATTGCTGGAGCGATTTGGTACGAGACTATTCCAAAGTCAAATAAACACGCGCTCGCATAAATGGATATAGCATAATAAACTCGGGATTGACTCGTGTCGAGTCAGGGTTGCCAATGCATTCCTAGTGCCGAAATAATAATAAAAATAACTTATCTTCATGGGAATGGAAGACATTTTTAGTTTCAAGCAAAAAGTATTTAATTTTTCTCAAACATGCTTGGAAATTTGAGAATTATTTTGACAAGTTTCTTCGAGATAAATATAAATTGCTGTACTGGCAAAACATGCGAGCAGCGGCCGGCAAAAGATGTATGAAAATCCATATCTGTCGTGGTTTATCGGTCAAATAAGTTACATAGTAAACTCATATCTATCGTGTAATTAAAAAAATGGATCGATCTTTTACTCCGAAACATGGCAACCAAGGAAGAAACTTATCAAAGGTTTTATTGAAATTTCGAACTGGCTTGCAAATAGAAAGCTGTTTATTGAAAAAAATGACAAATTAACACTTTAACGCAGGAAAAATGACTGTTGTTCGTCATTGATTTTGAAAAGTAATTGTATTTTAATTTCCACGCATTACTTGAGAAAATTAGTATACAAGGCTCGGCCACTACTAGGCATTGATGGACTTATGTATGAGTTCCTCGGCTCACATTTACACGTTCGTCCATTAATGCCTCCTTTGCTGGCCGCTGCAGTAATGTACTATTACCTACTGTTATTGGTAAAACTATCACTGCCGATCAACAATAGCACTAGATTAAGGATTAGGAACAAAAACACATCGCTCAAGTGGCCGCGATTGCATATAACTAGATTATAAACCTTAACACTCAAACATAAGGTGTATTATCGTTTGCAATATATTTACTACTTTGATTGAAAAGTAAACGTAGTTTTGAAATAAGAACAAAACTATTTATGGAAAAATAAAACAATTTCTAAGCAATAAGGTTGAAAAACCTATGCCGCAAAATAAGACCACAGCAATATTTCTGCTCTTAATATTCCGGCCGTTTTTGATGCGCTCATGGGAAATCTAGTATCTACTATTGTCGATCGAAACTGCCAGAAGTAATTTTTACGAAATTCTCTTCATTTCTAAAGCCCTAAAGATGTTTACTTACACTTACAGCCCAACGGAACTATTACTAGATTATTGCAGGCGTTGTAGCCTAGCCTAGTATAAAGTGCATAGCCTTGCTACATAGTAAATTCGAACATACAGCGATGTTAGAGCTGTGGGCTAACCGCTGTTAATCTGTCGTGACCAGTCGCTGACGCCCCTAGCGTTGAGTAGATTATTAAATGCACCCTGCCGAGCTAAGCGGCAGTAACTTCCATATCATGGACATCATCATCTCTAGTAATAGTAACCACGGAACGTCATCAAAATGTTTCAACGAAATCGTGTTCTAATTGTTACATAACGCAGAAATAATTAATTTTACAAAAGAATTTGAAGAAAAGAAAATGTCACAGACCAAGTATGTAGAGCACTTACATACATTCACTAAACAACAATTTACAAAAAAAAATCTGACAATTATTGCGAAAATTCTTCTGTGTTTAGAAAACAGAGATTATACTGAAGTTGATTTGGTGCAAAATCGACAGCTATACAACCGCAGTATCTGACAGTGAGGTGCTTAGCTTCCATTCATTGATATAAATTCCATGCTAACGCCGTGCAAAGTCCGCGAGATCACAACACTATACCGTAAGCCTATCAAAACATAATCTGGATAACTCATTGGACATCTAGTATGCCGGCCGCTCAACCTCGACTTAACGTACGACTTGCAATAATAAACTCTAAAACTTTGCGTACAAAGTAAACTCTCCGGGAATACCAATACTTGGCAGGAATACTGAGAGTGAAATAAATTTTGTAATTGAATTGCGTTAATACCGTATCTCTTGTTTACTGAAACAAATTCTTCATGTAAGATTATTACGGAAAATGCCGGTTGGGATCGGCACAGCCGTGGTTAGAACATGACAAAGTTATTTAATAATTTAAATATAGCCACACTAGTTTGTATTGTAAACGTCAATTATTGATGGGATGCCTTAACGGACTTAGTGATGTCAAGGAGGTTTATTTCATGATTAGTTGACTCATTTTAGTTTGACTAAATTATTTGCTCGTATTTCAAATCAAAAGTAGCTGATTTTCTGCGTATAAACAAAGTATTGTGTAGATTAGGGATTGGCTAAATAAAGTTGCAACATTAAGATTAGAGAGAAATCAACACATAAAACTATATTTTAATGAAATGTCTCTAGTTGCTCATACATTTATGTAGGTATAGTGATTGTCCAATCGAAGTCAGTAGAACAATTTATTTGGTTCCATACACACAAACTAATGGAGGACAGAAACTGTGAACTGCTAACACGGCTTTGTAGAGTTAGTTCTTACACGCGTGGCCAGTGTGTAAAAACAAGGTAAATCTCGCTAAACTGTTTGCATGCAACGAGACAGGCAACAGGGACGTGCATTAAAAGCATCGCAAAAACAGACCGAGAGCCGCTGGGGCGAGCCGTTTTCACGTAAAATAAATAATGTTTCGTGCCGCCTGCCCTGTCACCGGACACGTTTGATACACGCCTTTTTTACACGTCCATACTATAAAATGCTTTCACACACATATGGCTTGTGGCTAAGTAATAACAGCCGCTCGATCGATCAGGTTAAGCTACGCTTGTCTCAGTTGGTCCGTGGATGGGTAACCATCTTTATATATCAAGACCCCACCGTGGCTCGGAAAGCACGTTAAGCCGTTGGTCCCAGCTGTTATTCGTGGATCTTTGGCAGCCGTTTAGGGTCGTCAGAAGCCCGAAAGTCTGACAACCAGTCTTACCAAGGGGTATCGTATTTAGCCAGTAACTGGGTTGTGGAGGTCAGATAGGCAGTCGCTTCATGTAAAATACTGGTGTTCAGCTGCATCTGGTGAGACTGGAAGCTGACCCCATCATAGTTGGGAAAAGACTAGGCGCAAATGATGTCAATTGCTTTGATTTATGTATGTTTTTTTCCGTTTCTGTTTCATTCAGATGTATTATTGTAACTTTTGAAAACACTTAGCATCAGTAAGTTGGTACCTAGTACCTCCTACTTAGTTTTGTGTATTAGTATTCCTTTAAAAATATACTAACAATCGGCGTGACTTCTAACGTCTGAATCTATCTTCAACAAGAATGAATATTATGTTAATAACAAACAAAGGTATCCGGAAATGAACCGACAGTAATTACCGACATAGCTTGCAGAGTAAGCAAGTTGAAGTGGCAGTAGGCTGGCTATGTTTGTGGAAGGACCGATGGTTGGTGCAGCCACAGAACAGATAAACTGTTCTGTGGGTGCAGCAGACGAGTCCAGGAGTGGAGACTGCGAAGCGCAAGCGTAGTGTGGGACGCCACCCAGCTAGATGGACCGACGGACGAACGACCGACCGACGATCCGGAAGGCGGAGGACACGGTGTTGTGGCGCAGCATGGGAGAGGCTTATGTCCAGCAGTGGACTGGGATTGGCTGAGTTGATTGAAGTAACAAAGAAAATAAGAGTGGAGGAAGGTCAGTTCTCAAAGTATTGATACTCGCTTGCCACTGACGCTACGAATGTTTCTAAGGATTATCAACGTCTATTCTAGACCACCTAAGATCTCACGAAATAATATTATGTGTTTTCACTAGACATCAAAACAAGTTGTTCAATTTACAATAATATTCAGGCAAGGCTGTCTAATACGTCAATAGTGAAATAATCTATTTGTGTGTAAGATGGATGTTCTAATGCGACGTCACGCAACAGACGGGGCGGCCTCAATCGCGTCAAATGAAATGTGTCAAGAGCTGTTTCACGGACGATTGGCGACGACGACGCGCGACGATGCGGCTCGTGTCGCTTCGTTTCTCAGAAAGAAAAACTGCTAGAGGGCGGTTTTACGTTTACAAATTGCTGTGGAGCAAAAAACGATCCCAAATTAATGATGTTTGTAATAACTCTCTTGTTATACCCGGACAAAAAGAACAGTTTCTGTAGAACATATATTTGACAATTGGAAAATCGTAACCTTTGCTAATGTTCTATCTTGCACTCACTCACTCGCTTGGACCAATGGTGATTACCTGCCACTGAACTAATTATATCAAAAGAAGTTAAAGAAGCTAAGAGAACCAAAATATCGCAAAATAATAAAACATTTCAACACACACACAAAATGTGGTTTGATTTGACAAATATAATTTGCAAGGAAATACGTGTTTAAGAAAACACAAAGCAAAACGTATCATATTTTACGAACGCTAATTGAGTCAATAAGCAGGCAATGACCCTAATGAGTTGGTAACAAAAATAATGTTCAACGATTTATCGGTGCGCGCGCGCACAGATTTATAGGACGGCGCGCGGCGCGGCGGCGCTGCGCGGACGAACGAACCATAATCCCCTGTTTAGGGCTGGCTGAATTAGAATATTGCATCATTGTCATTATAATTTTGTTGTCATTTATCATAGTGTGCCTAAAATACGTTAAATATTTTTGACAAGCTACATTTGAATCCTATCATGGCTAGAAGATTTCTGAAAATCGCTGGTGCGAGCACAAAATTTGATCTTGAAGCGATTCAAACTAATAATCGGGGTTGCAGCAAGTCAAAAACTTCTGAAAAGGTAGACATGTGGAATAATAATTTCATTACCATTTCCACACGAATAATTTCATGCAATTAATTACATTCCATGAAATTATTCGTGTGGAAATGGTACGAACAATTTATTATTATTCATTTCTCTTGATTTAAATGAGAGCGGTCCGTGATGCTTCTAATAAACGATGCGATCACACTTCTTCATTATTTTGTCATTGAGTTTTTGTTATATAACCCTAATCATAATACCGATTAGCTGTAAAAACCTATCTATCTAGTTTCAACTAGTTCTAGGCTCTAGGTACATGAAAAACCAAACGGAAATGATAACTCGCACTCGAGAAAACTACTTCAACATCAATTACGATAAAACTTGAGACGCACCGCACAGCCCTAGCGCATACAAATGAGAATGTTTTGAAGAACACACGCGTATGATCCAGTGCAGTCGAGTACACTGAAACGAATACCTAACACTTGAAGCAACGCGCTCGACTCATAAAGTATCGATTTACACGTATCTACATGTGATAACCGAGTAATTAATTGCCCACAGTGTATTTGTGGCGGGATCACTCTTCGCAATGTTACGGTTAGCTTGAAAATTTTATACCACTGGAATTTTCAGTCATATTCATTGAATTTGACTGTGCAGCGGTGATTTAAATATAAACTTTTCATAACGATATGTTCGTATTATACTTACAAGCAAACGTTAAAACTGAAGTGAGGACCTTATGATCTAGCGGTCAGTTGAGACATTTGTGTATCCAAAAGAACCGGAACTTTATCTACAAGCATGTTTTCTGTTTAATCAATTGTATTATAATTGCTATTTTGTATAGTAAATAAAGATAATTCTTTGTCATGATATTATTGTGACAAATAATAAAACTATTGGGTATCTGTTTCCACTACTACGTTACTGGAGTCAGTAACCGTAGATAATTGATGACAAACGACACTTGCCAAATTCTTGGAGATTTTCTCTAATAGAAATGAAAAAAGGTACAGTGATTTATCTCGGTTGATTCATTTAAAACTCTATTTATCATGTCGCGATGAGATACTCGAGAATAAACTATTCAAAGTTTTTCAATATGAAACTGAACACGAATAAAAAATGTAACATTCAAGTACGCTGGTTATTAAAATGCATGTGAATAAATTCTAAGAATTTGCTCGATACACATGTTCAAGAGATTATCCAAACGAACCACTCCACATGCCAAAGAAACCGTAAACTATTCTATGAATTCAGTACAAGCTAAACACTACAAACTCGTCTGCAACCGCAGAATCTCTAACAGGGGCCTTCCAAAACTATTGACAGTGAGTGTGGATGCGATCAGACTTAAGCCAGGGATTATGAAGAGACCGAAATAGACGCATCAAATCCTCGAGGATTAAGGGATTCCGTGTTCCGTCGGCCGGCACGGCACAAAAATACCGAAGACGCGCCGGATGCGACGATTAGCCTAAACATCTAGCTCGTTAATATTGTAATGCACTCGCGCTCCTGTCACGTTGCTGCAAGGACATAAAAAGTGGATTGCCATTAACTATTATGTGGCTGAAAATACCCAATATATTTTAAATACAAATTCAATAGCGATATAAGGAACGTTGTCCAATATAATTAAACTAATACTTATGTATAAGTCATCCTACTGTTTCGACATAAGGATTGCTGCAAAACAAATAAACGTGGCTATATCAAGATTCTTACCCTCACTCTCGCTTCTGTAAGATTGGTCCACATGGCGATCTCTTCACGCGTGGACATATCTGGATAACGATTCCTTGCGAAGGTGGCCTCGAGTTCTTGCAGCTGTTGGCTGGTGAAATGCGTCCTCTGACGTCGCTGTCTCTTGTTCTTCTTGTCACCTTTGTCGTCCATGGAGGGCTCGTCGGGCCCGACACCCGGAGTCGTTGACTCCGTCTTTATCGTTGGCTCAGACGTTAGGGGACGATTGCCTGAACAGATAGTGGAAGTTAGTTCCAAGTTCCGTAGTTTAGGGATGAAGTTTTGCGTGTGTGTATAGTACAAGTTACTGTCTCAAGTGTGTTAGTTATGTTATAAGTACCTATAGTTGATTTGAATTTAATTTTGATTGATCCATGTGAAAAATAGTTACACAAATACATAGATCAAGGAGTTGGGCTGTAGGCTGCTGTCTAAAATATAACCTCTAACTATAAATTACACCCTTTTTTAACGAAATAGTCATCTTTCAAACAAACTTTTAACCAAAGAAATGACTATAACAAACAATCACAACAACACGTTACATAAAGCTTTTCCCATTCAATATTATTTAGATAAAAATATAGAATCAGGGCCACGGTCGGCAAGTACCGGTAGCAAGCCCATAATGCGGCGGAGGATTAGGCGCAAGCGCACCTAATACTTTTACGACAGTGCCGTAAATTCGTTGATCTCGATGAGCGACGTCAGACTTCACGTAATTTATATCACTTACATGCAATAAAGTCTATTTTCAGTTCATATTTTTAACGAGCGATTATATCTGTGTGTAATCAGTATAGGAAAATAAGAATTTTAGTGAAAGAAAAAGAAAATGTAATAATGTTGAAGTATTCAGGAACATTTTAACGACCATGATAAAAATCTTTTTTATTTTAACTATCTTTAAGTAGGGTTATTGTAAAGAATCTACGACAGGTGTGCTATTAACAAATTAGTTGGGTTATTCTAAGCTGTCACTGAAGGACAATGTCATACGTAACTGATTTTGATGAACGTCGGTCAAGTTTAGTGTTAAAAAACTCAAACTCAAATAGACATTATAGACCTATGCATGGCTGTAAAGCATAACCTACTACCCTTGAAAAGAGTCATGTTTCACATGCTTCCCAAGCGGTGTAACGCTCATCAAAATAAAGAACTCTAAATACCAGAGATTTAAACCCGTTTTTCCACCAGCTATAGCCCAACTACTACGAGTCCTACATACCCGTGTGATTGTACAACGTAAAAATTCCCTCGAAAACGGTATCGGTGCGAGGGGACAAGTGATACGGTGTTGTTATTACATCAATTCGTTACTGATAACGCGTCCATCGCAATCAAGCCGCGTATATTGGCTTTGCTCGAAATCCCTGTGTCAATGTACCTATTGTCTCTAGCTGCAATAGAGGTCACTACTGAATGAACATCGGTGTCAAAAAACAGCGCGGTTACACCGTATGAAACGATTTAGGCTCTATAGATAAATGTGTTTTGATGTAGCAGCAATACAAGGTCTGAAAAGCTTCAACGTTAAAATAGTTTTATTTTTAATAATAGGTAGGTTATCATTACGAGTATTTGCAACTGTTATCTTAAAGAAAATTATGATAAAATTGATTAATTGGCAAAATAAACAATCGCATGTTGTAGGTAAGTAATTAAGTGTGGTTTTTCCTGGCGATTAGCAAAAGATACAAATCTGTCTTTCCACAATCATAATACATTAATTAAATATCATCCATACCAAATTATATAATGATAATTAAACAAAAAAAAAAGATTTTCCTGGTAAATCTCTGACCCTAATTAATATTATATTTTATAATATAAATATATAAAAAAGTTCAAATCGAACAGTAGCGTTATGAATAAAATTGCGTGTTTTACATTGATAATAAATTGTATTAACTTATAATTTCGTTTATTACGTTTATACTTTTATTGCGGGTGCTTATCTTGATTGGAGATTGTTAAATAATCATCACTGTTCGATATTATACCTACAATAGGCTATTATAATTGCTATGTTCAAATAGTACCTACTTGAAAATTTAAATAATTATAACTTGTAGTCTAGGCTTATCAAACTATTCACGAGTACATCATGGGTTTATTTTTCTTTATTTCTCTCTTACCTTAAATTTGGATATAAAATCGTAAATAAAGCTCAAAAGTTATTGTAATTATTGAGGTGTAATGTCTGAAAACAGGTATTTTTCAATACAGTTGTAACTTACTGGAAAATTTCTACACAAAACGTAGCGTTTCTATCGAAAAAGATTCGTCGTCAGTTATATTGTCTGTAAGTAGGGACCACGTACTGTGATATTTATTTTTAAACAAATTGTATCCTTAGCTATTGGAAATAAAAACCTTCATATGACCAAAAATCTTTATAAGCTCGAACAGTAACTTATAAGTCATTGCATCAAATGGGAATCCGATAAAACGGAAACAGTACCTAGACATTAGTCTTATATAGACACTGTGATAAAGTTCAAGTGTATGAAAAGTGAAAAGCGCAAATCTGTGGGACTCGTCAATCTCATTGGTGTATAATGAACAAGGAAGGATTATGGTCTCAGGGGTTACGCACCCGGCTACCGATGCCATCCTCAACCACGATCAGTATCCGCCGTAACCTATGTACTAGGGCTGCCACCAAAATTAGAAAAACGCCATAACTGAAAGGCGGGTGGAATATAGAGGTAAATAACGGTATTTGTTCATGGTAACTTTTCAACTTTATAATTACTAAATTAATTTTCGTCCAACAATTTTAGCCCGTAAAGTACGACTACTGAAAACAGGCACCCTAAGCGGGTGCCTGTTGAAAGTTCAGAAAATACACAAGGCCATAATGACCATATAAAGTTGAATCGTTTGTCGCTCGCTTGAAGTTGTGACAACCCTAGATAAGTCCGATACGCGTCGATAACGCATCGATAGCGTTTATCAGCGATACGCTTTGAGCGTTCGCCGACCCATCCATCATTTCGAGCTAACCTTTGCGTTAGTAGGTAACATATTTAATCTATACCTTTGCGTTTGGCCGACATGACAAGAGCGGGTTGGCAAACAGCGTAGTTACATGTGTTACCGATATCAGAACATGTTGCCACTTCAAAGCCGACACTCGATTTTGATAAAACATCGCAACGTTTCCTTTAATGTGTTTACTTTCAAATAGTTTACAACGAGTGTACATTCTTACTATAATGATTGTTATCGAAGGGCTTCAAAATGTAGGATGCGCGTAGTACTTATTTGTACACAGCCGCTACGATTTTTATGATAACTACGAATAAGGTAGCTACGATTATTAAGTAGATATAACCTACATACTCGCATGGATTTAAATGGCTTTACCTTATCATTCCATTTATTTTGACAGTAGTTCGATTAGTCGTACATTATGATGCAAAACAACTGAAATATTATAATAACAATATTAGCAGTCTATCAAATGCTTGATGGCAGATGTATTTGTTTAGTTATGCACAGCTCGGCAATAAGTATCTACCTACCTATACTTCATCTTTAGTTATGGTACCTATACCTACATGCAGTTATTTGCTTAATACTATTGCATCATAATGCAGACAGTTAAGACAATCCAGTAATTGCGCAAACGTGTCGACACCATCTCAATCACGTAATATTAATTTGGTGATAATTGTCATATTTGAACATTACAAACATTATATTAATTAATTGCATACAATATAGCGATAGTTCGCAATTGCTTATTGTTATTGTGCGTAGTGTGACCTAGTTGTTGAATCAATGATCAAATTGTGATCCAACCAAACTTACCTAACGTAAAGTCAACAAAAGAAATGACAAAATTTAACAAATTAGCTTACGGCGCCATTCGTAGAATAAAAGTAACATTTCTTTTTCAACAAAGAACGCTAATCAAATGAGCCAGTATAAATAAAAGAGCAATTAGAGCGTCGTGGACGTAGGTAGTGCACAAAGTTAGGGTCGCGCCACACCGCACCGTTAGGTAACCGCGTGCCGTGCTCGCGCGGCTATTTGTGAAAGCATTAGAATAACGCGCGGCCGTATTTGCCATAGATTTCCTTACGCTTTACTGGGTTTACTTTCAGTTTTAAGCTTGTCACTCTGTGTGGTCCAGCAACTTAATTGCTTTGTTTTTACACTGTAATACGTAGTGTTTTTTTCTTTTAATGATAACGACTCGAAAATAGACTATTTAAAGAAAACTTGGTTGATTGACGTCAAAGGAATTTTTCTCTGCAACATGATAGTATATTTACGCATTCGTGTATTTTTATGAAAACTTTCAAGAACACCAGATAACTTGTTAGCACATCAATATCTGGCTTACAGATAAAGTTAGTTACCCTTATATTCAATCTAATGTGAAGAACTAGTAAAGAGATTTTGGAAAGAAAAAAATTAAAGTATTTGTAAGTGACGTGGTTTTTAGTTTCAAGGAAAACTTTCCAATTGGAACTTTAATATAACAATATATTTTGTCTAATTTCCGAAAGTCGTGAAAAAAAACTGTCGCAATAACGAGTGTCATCAAAAGTTTTCCTTGAATCTAAAAAGTGTAGTGTTTCATAATAAATTCAGAATTACTTAGATGGAGAGGTAACTTACAAAAATACTCACTGTCGTCAGTGGGTTTTCTGTCGCGTCTTGGTCGTGGTGGCGCGTACAGAGATGACTGATCCACTCCGGAACCGACTGACGCTAGTGATGAGTGGCCACTGTCTCGGAACTCGCCGGTCTCAGCCCATACTAGAAAAACAATGACACGTTAGTACACTCATCACCATAATAGGAAGAAGTACAGTGTCTGATACTAGACTAGACTGGGACTAGACTAGCAACGATTGCAGTATGCCCAATACATATGCTCTAGGTCAAAATAACCAGGCTGGACTGTAACAGAAATCTGTTAGGAGCGTCACAGACAGATAACCCACACACATAAGTGCAAACGTCGGTCGTCGTCAACGTCTGCCGTCAGCTGCATTTCGGCGACAGTAAACTTGAGCGGCTGACGCTGACGGAGGTCGACGTCTGACGAACCATCCGTCAATGATGCTGAGGAGGAGCTCTGACAATTTATTACACAGTGGCAGCGTTAATAATGGTTGTGATGGCTTTCTGGGGTGACATTTTACGGGTTACGGTTTCGATCCCTGGATGGAACAAACATTTGAACGTTTAAAGCCCAATCACGGCACGGTTGGCTCAGCGGAAATTCCTAGTGTCGTTTAAAAAAAAGAAAACGGTGCCAACATCAACAGCAACAGTCAAGGTGATTAAATGCGTTTCCTTGAGAAACATTATGTTAGATAATAATTTCACATGACTTGAAGAAACCATATCAAAGACTCGTGTCACTCATGCGCTCGTGTCGTGTGACACTCCATGTAAATTATCTTAAAATAAACTATTTGAACTAGGTGCTAGTATCTGATCTTATGAATGAAAACACATTCAAACGGTTCGCGTTACGCGTATAAACTTAACATAGGTAAGCAATTTTATTAATAAATTTGCAAATCACAATATCAACACACAAGTTTGATACCTATAATACGAGTAGCTTATTAAATATTTTGTTTGTAAATCCCAAGGTAAGTTATTCCATTTGAAGCTAGGCGATCTATTATAATTATGCTTTCCAATTTCACAAGATAAAGCTCATCATGTAAATAATGACGGAAGCAAAACATGAAACGTGCATGCTTTCATAAATTCAATTAAGGTTACTAATAGCCACATTATTTAACAAGGATATCTTGACAAAGTAATGTATTCGTTGAACGACGATGACGCCCCGCTGCTTGCAGCGTAATTAAGTGTCCCCGAACACTTGTTAACAAATTAGTCACTGGAGACGCGGCCGTGTGAGCGCGCCCTTATTTATAGCGCCCGCCATATGAGACCAACACATGCATGCTTTTTCAATAATACATTTTGTGAATATGAAAAAACATAAGTAATAAAAATATTATATCGAACGATTATATTAATTTAGAACGCTTGTATTTTAGACCGGTTCTTGTGGTTATTGCTTGTAGCAATTTAATTCCTGAAAAAATAAACGTTAGTGTCTATTCTGGTATTAATAAATCTTTGTTTGATTCTTGTTTAATATTTTATTTGTTAAACGTTTAAACTGGATCAGGATAGTAGGTATTCATATCTGATATCCTGATCCAGTTTAAACGTTCAATAAATAAACTTTCACTTTTCTGAAGACAACAAAACAAAATAATATAATTAGTCAATGTTTATGTCGATGAGGGTATTCTCTCTACTACCGAGATTTTAGCTAGAGCTTTTGTTCTTATATTGTTTTTTTTTTTTTTTTTTTGTAACGTGAATACTGTGTTTTTTCTTCTGTGCACGTCTGTAATTGACGTAATCACTAGTCCACATCTCTGTTCTCTGTTATTTGTAAATGTTTGTGTTTGTGTTGTTGATGTGCCTTAATAATAATAAATAAATAAATGACGAACAGCAATATTTAGCTCTACATTTGAAGATTCACTTCAAAGTAGAAGTTTATTTTCATTTCTACAACGTGGTGAAATGCACGTTATTTTCCATTGTTAATATCGTTATAAGTGATTTTTTTATCGATGTTTATTTAAAGTCGTCGTCTTCGCTGTAACGTCTCTGATCCCATTGTTTTGGGAAAAGTCACGAACCGTACAATTGATAGCTGGGAATGCTGTCAGTAATTACAATTAAAAATGTGACCGCATTGTAATTCTTTCTTTATTTTAATGTACTGTTTATTTTTAATTTGCAGTGAGCAGAGCAGTGGTGGCCCAGTGGTAACGGCCGCGACTTACGAGTTGTAGGCCGTAGGTTCGAACCCCGACAGGCGCTTTACTTTGTGTAAATTATTTCATCACCACTGCTCCGTGCCTCGGAAAGCACGTTAAGTCGTTGGTCCCGGCTGTCATTCGTGGATCTTTGACAGTCGTTACGGGTCGTCAGAAGCCCGAAAGTCTGACAACCAGTCTTACCAATGGGTATTGTATTACCCAGTAACTGGGTTGTGGAGGTCAGATAGGCAGTCGCTCCATGTAAAATACTGGTATTCAGCTGCATCCGGTTAGACTGGAAGCCGGCCCCAACATACCTAGTTGGGAAAAGGCTAGGCAGATGATGTTTATTTTTAATTTGAATAATAAATGCTGTACCGAAAACATTCAGCCATTTTCATTGACAGGCTGATTGGTGTAATTGAATAAAAAAATGGAATTAATTGCAAGATTCAGACAGTTTTAAGTATTTCATGCTATCTACACGCAGGATGAAAATTAAGAAACGCTTATTTATTTTAAAGCTGGTGATCGTTACTAACTCTCCAATCTACCTATTACAACAATAGTTACTTACTATTCTGTAAAATGTTGTTGCATGGTCAGCCTATAATATTCCCACTGCCGGGACACAGGCCTCCTCTCTTCGAGAGGGAGTGGGCTGCAATCTACTAAACGGGCCCAATGCGGGTTGGTAGACGTCACATGTCTTCGAATTTTTGGTTTTGAGACATGCCGGTTTCCTCGCGAAGTTTCTGTTCACCGTTTTGCGATAAATGTTGTTGACAATCCACCAAAATGTACATCAATTGAGAGACCTTTTATTAAAAACAATGATACATATTCGGAAAGCCTTACAGTGACGTATTATGGTTTATTGTGACTCAATTAAATAAACAAAACATAATCCCTGCCTTCAGAAAAGGAACTGTTAAGTAGGATTTAAAATTCATTTAGCGTAACCACCTTCATACCTGTTGTAATTTTAAAAGGAATATAATTAGTGTACGTTATCATGTCAGTGTAGAACGAAAGTCGGTCCGTACAAACGTATTTACGAGTACATTTACAAGGAACGCGTACAAATAAATTTAATGTTTGCTGCTTTTGATAACGCGTGATAAGAGCGCGTTTATTGTTTTATTGGGGGCTCTAAACCGTCTCCTCTACACTCTCGTTAAATGTGATCAACTGTGGGCGCAATCGCACATAAAAGTGTTTTATATTCCACACACGACATCAAGCGACTGTGGTGTATCATATTTGGTTAATTGTATTTGTCTTGAAGTGCTCTAGGACCTTAATATGTATTACGTTTAACTTTAGTCTGTAGTTATATAATTATAAGTTACGTTGGTAGTTGAAATATCAAACTAGGTGTACTGTATTTTGGAAAAAGCACGTCTAAACGGTTACAATAACGGGTTGTTAAATTGTGTAAAAATTCAAATGGTTAATTATAACCAGTTTCATGCCTGAATGCAAAAAGAACGAGAGATACAAATAATGAGACAAGATAGCACGAAAATGAACGCAAATACAAGTCAAGGTGTATATTATGTGTACCAAAATTATGATTGTTGAAAAAATAAAATTTGACAACACATTAAAGTTCATTGACTAAATAAAACTTAGTACCGCATTAGAGCTACGTGTACTGCCACACGTAGGTGCGGAACAGATTTTTATTTATGGTATTTATTTAATTAGATACGAGGATTTTGATAACGTGTTTGATATTCTCAAACTCAAACCATTTATTTCAATTATACAATTTACAGGCACTTTTGAATTGTCAAGTGGTCGGTCAGTCAGAAATATGAAGCTAGTTGCCCATTCCAAAGCGTAGCAGGTACCTATGGAGGAGAACGTGCAAGAAACGCCTGTCTCATTCTTTTAAATTATATTTTTATATAAATATTAGTTACATCATTAATGTTGTTTGTGTTGTTATGTTGTTGTTGCTGTTTGTTGTTGAGTGTCCAGAGTACAGCAAATGGAAATTCAAACAAAACAACCCATAAATAAAATAGTTAAAATAAGCCGTGGCAGCTAAGAGAGTACCAGTCCCAACTGACGGCGCCCGTTCACGAACATGACACATGGGTCAGCACCATTCAGCTCAACCATTTTGAAGGCAGCTAAATTATCCAACACACGCGCCACCGTTACCGAGACATTTGAGTGAGCATGACAATCAGCCGCCAGGGCACATTCAAGTCAATGAAAGACATTACCCGGTAAAGTGTGAGACTTTAAATTTGAACACCTATCTGTATCTATACATATAATAAAGTAGCAGCGAAAAATTGTTGTCCGATTGTCTGGGTGTATGTTCCTGATTGGCGCAAAAAGGCCTGACCGGATGTGTCTGAAATTTGGCACACCGATAGTTAATAACTTGCCATGTTACTAAATATTAATAATAATAATACCCCACCGCCGTATCTCTACGTTGATGTCGTGGTGGGGCTTGCGCGCTCCGAACTCTGGGTCTGTGCTGGTAGAGTTTACTTTGCTGGAACAGATCTAGGGTGAGGAGTCAGATCAAGAGAGGTACTGAAACCCACAGGGCAGAATATGGCCCTATCTCCCGGGAGAAGTCTTTTTCCTCATCTCTGGCTTGCCTATAGTGACCGACTGGAATGAACACTGATGAGGAACAGAGCTCCCACCTCTTTCTTGCCTTTATTGGTTGGCTTGAGTGGAGATTCGCAAGAGCCAACGTGCTCGGAGGAAGGAAATATTCTAATAAGTGTTGGTAGAGATCTTGACCATCTTCCGGGCTCTGAGATTGTCCTGATAGTCGTGGATTAACTCTCCACTCCTCAAGCACCTCAGGATATGTTGCCCCCTTGTCGCTACGTCACTATGCGCTAGTGACAGTTTCCTGGGGCCCATTATTGATTGTGCAAGTCACACCCTGCAATTTTTTCCGTGTATAATAAAACATTGATCAGGCAGGGGCCACAGTCCTTCCCTAGTTATAGGTGACCAATACACTATAGCCGCCCAAACCCATAGCCCAATATGTTTTGTTCCCATGTTCTGCAATAGTCCTGCACCAACCAGGGGTTGTCCTTGGGTGCACTTGCATAGTGCATACAGGGATAATCATCGGTTGGTGCCTAAACGCTTAAGATTGTCTAAAGGACCTCTGCGATTTGGATTTGGCCCCTCGTACGCGTTCCAACGGTCCGGGACTCTAGGTTCCCGAGATATGTCAAAGACATTTAAATAATAATAACCACACCACCTTAACTCTATGTTTACGTCGTGGTGTGGCTTGTTCGCTCTGAGCTCCAGGTCAGTGCCGGTAGATTACTTTTCCGGAACAGGTCTGGGGAGAGGAGCCAGACCAAGAGAGATACAAAAACCCGCAGGGCAGCTTGTGGCGCGCTGTTGGGCAGTACGACCCCAAGGATCCTATCTTCCGGGAGTAGTATTGTTCCTCGCCTCTGGCTTGCCTTTATTGGCCGGCTGGAGTGAACACTGACTAGGAACAGAGCTCCCACCTCTTTCTTGCCTTTATTGGCCGGCTTGAGTGGAGATTCGCAAGAGCAAATGTGCTCGGAGGAAGGAAGTATTCCAGTAAGTGCTGGTAGGCATCTTTACCATCTTCCGGGCTCTGGGATTGTTCTGATAGCGATGGAATAGCTCTCCACTCCTCAAGCACCCCAGGACTTGTTGCCCCCTTGTCGCTACGTCACTATGTGCTAGTGACAGTATCCGGGGGCCTGTGGGTATGGGGTGGACAGTATCCAGGGGGTGACTGTGCAAGTCACCCTCTGCCATTTTATCCGTATATATGGGACATAGTTCTTCCATAGTGCAAGGTAACCAATGCACTATAGCCACCCAAACAAATAGCCCAATATGTTTTGTTTCGATGTTCAGCAATAGTCATGCACCAAGCGGAGCTTGTCCTTTGCATAGTGTATACAGAGATAATCGTCGGTTGGTGCCTAATTTAAAACGTCTAACGGGCCTCTGCGAGTTGGCTTCGGCCCCTCGACCTGCAGCCTTTCCTTAGATAATTTTCCAATTTACCTAAAATTATGTGAGATATGCAGCAGACATAATTCATGTAGTGATCTTATGTTATTGCAATGTTTATGTTACGTAACCGCTTGTACTTTCCACTAGTCACAGCAATAGACAATTTGCCGAGAGTACCTATCGTGTACAGAGCTCATATCGCAGTTTATAGCGGAACATTACAAAGCGTTATTTTGACTGCAAACACGAGGTAATACTCGCCTTCAGGATAACACGCGATATTATAGCTTTCTATTTACTAAACTAGATTAGACCCAGAACTGTGTCAAACCATGGAGTTTTATCCGGCAACATTGATAACTTTGTCGTTAGTTATTTTCTGCCTATAGCAATACCTATCACAGAGTTTACCCATTCCCATAAGACAGCTCGATTGCATAAGCATAAAACTTTTCTGGATTCAAGTCTTATACAATTTTTAAAGCAGTCATTTAAATATGGATTGAAGATGCCTCTCCCACAAAAGCTTGATCCATGTCGATTAATAAAGTGAAATTCCTTCCTCCATCCCATAAAAAAATATTATTCCTTATTTTTAATTTAGCACGAACATCAAACTTTGCAGCTATGAGATATTGAGATACGTCCCGAAGTCGTAAAGTTATAAATTTTAGAGGCTGTAGAAAAAACGTGTCAGAATATAAACAGAGAATTTTGTATTTACATTAAAGACAGATAGTCGCGCGAGGTAAATATAGATAAGTGCTGGTAATTTACGAGCGCTGCCCTGCTGGCTCATACTTCCTTCTTATACTTTTAAGAGAGTCAGCAGACGTAAAAGTGCATGACTTGAACATGTATTAGTTCCGAAGACTAATGTAAGTTTTTCATAATGGACACAAAACCCAGCTTTTTACGAAATTTTGTTTTGTGTTTCCAAAAACGTTTTAGTGCGATGGGATTATAGGTACTTAGTTTGAAGAAATAACCTATAAGTAAACTCATAAGATATGAAATCAGAATTGCAATTTATTTTTATTTTGCAATAGTACTTTCCTTATAGAAACAAGATTAATGATAGGCAATATTTAAACTACAAAGGAGAATTAGTTACTTCTTGAATCAAGCCTATTAATAAAAGTCACGATTAGTAATAAATGCTAATAAATATTGATTGTCTTAGCGACATAAATAGATGCCTGTTATTAATTCTCGTATTAACTGTAGAGCACTCGAAATCAGAACTAAGCCTTTGTGATGGTTTTGAAGACATGAGTAAAACATAGCTACGAAAATAAATGAAACGTACCTATTAATAAAGATTTACTATTGTTAACTGTATTGATCACACGAATGAACTCCTTGGATTGGAATGATGGTCATTTACTCGACCTCTTATTATTTTGTTAAGTATTGAGTTTCGTATACTCCCGAAGTCCGCATAAAGCCACGTACGTGCATATTTTCAAAGGTATTTAAATTTGCGTATTTTAACCGAATATTGCTCGATTCCAATTCCAATTCCAATGCGTTAATTTTCCGATTGCTCTAATCAATTTTCATGTGTATTTTTTTCTCAAATATCCAATAAAATGTAGCAGTAATATAGTATTTAATCAAAGTTTCACAATATTATGTTTTCATCTACTTACAGAAGCCCAAAATTATCAATACACTCAATCCCATATTTAGTCCAATTAACTCTAGTTAATCGTTCGTAGCACTCAATGGGATTGTTAGTAAATGTTAACCAGCCATTATCAGCGACCACCGCGGTTGGCGATGGCATCTGCTTAATAACATAATCCCGATAGCCGAGACGGAAGCACTGACTGCCGACTACAAGCACCCTCTTCCGGCTACACGCGGGCTATACCGTGTGTGTACACTGCAGTGACGGACGTGAGGTCACTGGAGGTGGTCCACGGATGTGTATGAGATGTTTGGTGATGTAGTGAGACTACCTGATGTCTTTAGTGATGTCAATCACGCGACTTGAGTCAGCAGTTCAGCATAGTAGAGAAGTGGAGCATATAACTTTGTTAAATTGTCACGCATTTACAGTCAAGGAAATTAACTGTTAAGTAAATGGACACCCTACGTCTCTTTGCCGTATTATACGCCTCTTTGTCAAGAATTACAGATTTGATTTGAATATATACGGACAATTTAAGTTGGTAGCCTATTTGTAATTTCTCCTATAGCATACAGATATGAACTTAGGGTTTAGGTCACACAAAATTAAATTCGTCATTCGATGCGAAGTTTTCATAGGATTACATAGACCAGTTTCTACGGGATTCAATGAAAACGAATGGGAAAATGAAGACATTTCTACCTGTTTAAATAAGCAAGTAGCTGTGTGTATACAACGTGTTGTTTTGCATCCTCGTCAAATTTCAGGAGGCTGTTATGAAAGACATAAATAATCAAATAAAATTACGATCCTGCTCAATAATTAATACATACTTGTTTTTTTAGGTATTTAAGTTTGACAGTATTTCAGAATACTCCACTTTCAAAGAACAAAATCGCCCCGTTACGTATGCGGTAGGCAGTGTCGTACGACTATGTCGCTGTGTGCATGCGTTACAGTTACAGCGCAGTTACAGGGCGGTATCACACAGACCCTACACATGCCGATTTCCGAAAAATACAAAAAATAAGAATAAATACCTACTTATTTTATTATTGATTCGTGTCGAGAATCATTAGCATAGTTACCTCCTCGAATTTGACGAGGATGCAAAACAACACCTTGTATTAACTTAAAGTCACATACCCAGTAGGTAAGCGTTATTTAAGTGATGTTATAGATATGAGCTGAGATGTTGAGGCACCTTTAGTATCACAGCGTGTAAGCCCACAGTGACATGCGGCAATGGTTGAGTAATTAAGCTAATGAGAGATGCCCGGTGCCACAGTGACTCAACTAGGTGAACTAGGAGTGCCCCGATTAACCACAGCACACGGACCGTCACAGTACAAGGACCGTTTTCACTCTAAACACCATCACTTAATAACAGTACTAGGTAGGTACGTAAACTTTACTCATTATCTTAAGTATATTGTCATTAGTAAAACAAAGCTTGGAAAACATACATATATGCTACTCTTTCGGTATTCTACAAGAACATGTAACATAATTAACGCAAGCCCTCATACACCCCAATTAGATTATCGAGTTAAAAGCATAATACAATGACCAAACCATTTTTTTTTAAGCTAACTATTATTAATAACAAAATCGTGTTGACCCTATAATTACTTTATGCATTTAAAATTGAGTCTTACTGCCTTGAAATATGATTTAATTTTCTTTGGCTCAATAGGAGATCAGTATTGCAAAATACATAAAATACCTATATTAATAGTTACTGAAATCGATTCAGTAGGCAATTATGAGCAAACTACTTTCAGGACTTGCGTTTATTCTGTTACACCTCGTATAGGACGAATATAAATTATTACAAAATGCATAGAGCATTCACTGTAAAATTTGATTAGATTACCTACCTACCGGAGAGATAAGGAAATGTATAAGCGAGTTTCGGTAGGCACTGCTACTGTGTACTTTACCGAACCCAATATCTACAACCAATCGCGTCGCTATTCATGAATTATCACTCAAATTAATGGCGTGTAAGTTATAAATGGCCGGCGGATTAGGGCTCATCCATTTTATTCCTATTTTACCTACCGTAAAGAGGCTTCATTGAAAACGTACACAAATTCACGGAAGCATCGGCTAATTTCCCCACCTTGCGTCCTTCTCTACCCTACTGGAGGGCTTACTCTATCTCGCTCTGCCAGGCCTTTTCTTTGGCGCGATTCATCATCATTTCGCGGTTTACTGGTTTTCCATTCAAATTGTAGATTGGATGCTGTCGAGGAAAACGGTGTTTGAAATATAAATTAGAACTACCTGTGTTTACTCAGTTTACCTAAACAAGGAAAATCATTGTGTGTTCAATAGTGGTATGAACTAAATGGAGAAGAAACTACATTCTCAGGGATAATAATGCCAATAAAAATAATCTTAACAAGAGTGTTACGATAACTTATTTTTCGTCCCGGAAAAAGCAAATAGACAAGATTTGGAATCCGTAGGCATGCTCAATTAGTATTCCAAATAGCCGCCAACATATCGTACACGTACATAAAATGTAAAGAGTGGACCGCTCGGCGGCACGAACGACGCATAACTTTCACGCGGACCATTCGTACACATGCAACTCCAATCTTAAAAGAACAGGGGTAAGTGCTAAAGTTGTCTGCGACTGTACCGAGAGTACGTCTCGGTCGCGGTTTCTATTTCACCCAAGCAATAACCGTCTTACCGCACTTGTAAGTAGGTTCAAAATGATGAAGTCACACCCGCCGATCGTGGAGTGCGGGACTTTGAGGCTTATGGTAATTGTAATAAAGCGGAGTGCAGCAGTTATGGGACGTGAGAGGTTCTAGACCAAATCCCAAGTAAGCTGTAACTTCCTTTTGGATTTTCGGAAGCCATTTATCAGTCTGATGTGGGCGTCTGGAAATTTTTCATGTTTCGTTATTGTTCCGAAGAGACATGACACGTACGCTTCGAGTATTCCTCGCCTTTTGTTTATTGGCCACGTGTCTATCGGTCTCAAGGTCGCACGCAGATGTTTCCACATTTTACAGCGTGTAGTAAGGCTATTAACAACTCAGTTTTCATACAATTCACTCACGTTATTTAAAATTATGCGGGCCGTATTTCGTTTGAGTGGGAGTTATTTCGGTTAGTTATGAACATCATAAAGAAAACAGGCTCATTAAATCACGAGTAAAATCATACAAAGCAACTAATTTGCGGTGCTAGATAAATTAGTGTTTATGGTTTGTGGGAAGAGCACAGGGTGAAATAGTTCGTCCCCAGGCGCGCATTACGACCGAGATAAATCAAGTGTAACCCTTCCTCTGCCACCAGCAAATTACCGACCACCTGAGACTTGTAAAAATGCCTCACGAAATGATTACAATTTACTAGCCGCAAGCTGCTACCTCGCTCCTATTAAGCGAACTAGGGGAAAGAAATCGGGGAAATTGAATTAGTATAATGCATTGTTTCGTCTTAGGTATTAACTAAAGATTGGAGCGTAATAAACGGCAGTAAATATATATTTTATAAATTTTTACACCAACAACATATGCGTATAATCTACAAAGGTCGTAGCATAAAACAAAACATCGATTCCAAATACCTAAACCTAGACATAATATCCAATAAATTGACTCCATTTATGACATAACCCAAATGATACCTAACCCTAACAAAACCGAGCACAATGTAAGAAGATCGGAGCGTGTTCTGCGATATTAAAAGAGATCTAAGGAAATGAGTTGGGGTCGTCGAAATTGGCCACCAAAAGACTATTCCGCGACCCGGTCGAGGGTGAGAGTGTTCAGAAGGCAATCACTGGTCCCATATGGACACAAATTACTTTTCCTATTTGGTGCACAAATCTACTATGATGACAAGTGGGATAGGGTGTTGTGGTTTCCCGCATTCTGTTTACAAATGGATCACGAATCAGGGTGAACTTTAAAGTTTTTTGAAATATATTTTCCTTCAGAATGTTGTGTATTCAAAAGAAGTACCATGTCAGCTTTTAATACTTCTTAATATACGGCTATGGTGCCTGCTAACGAAAATGCAGAAAAATATGGTTATCTCTACGGCATGCCAGTGAATCTAGAGCCTTATTTGCACCTGTGCCATTTCAGAACTACTAAAAGTCTATAGAAACCCTCACAAAATACCAAATATAACTAGAAGAATAAAATTTAACAGTCAAAAGCGACATATGTCGATGTTGGTCTCCGTTATACAGGGATTAGGGTCGCGTAAACGATGCCATTCTACACGTTTTCAATTTGCATAAATATTAGTAGGAGCTGTAATGTCATAAATATATTAGTGCGGTGATACAGATTTTATGGTGATTACAAAATTATAGCCACGATCTGTTTAGGGGTCGTAGTTATAGCGTTATATTTATCCCTTATAACTTTGGTAGATCATTTTAGCCCTGTTAACACCGCAACATCTTTTTCCTTGCCAGGATCGTGCAGAAAAATATTAGAACGCATAAAATGTACAATTTTTATCAAGGGGTGCGGATAGTAATAAGCTTTTATGTTGTAAATGTGCCAATACAATAGGTTATGTCTCCCACCTCCAAGGGTTTGAGCCATGCAAACATATTTGTGAAATAATGTGAAGTCATAATATTATAATTATGAGGCAGGGTCCCGGGGACCGTCGCAGCTCATAAAGCGACGTCATTCGCTTTTGTTAGATGCGCGTATCATATTTCACGTTAGTGTCACCGTGTTTTATACTAATACCACATGAAATGCACACGTATAAGTAGCTGCAACTCGTTCCAAATTAACAATGTTGGTTATATTTTATTTGAGAGTATTTATATCACTTTAGTATCAAAAGCCTGTACAACAATCTTGCAACTAAACGCTTTCTTTGTCTTTCCGCTCTTTCTCTTACCATTTATATAAAGTTCCAACGTACTAACTGCCCTAACAGCTATAAATCAGAGTGATACAATGCAGTATTTTGTGTACTTTGATACAGTTATTGCACCAGGGCGGTATCATTGTATTTATGTTTACAAATAGTTCACGTCGTGGTGTGGTGTTTGACCATCATAGCATTATGTTACTGTGTGTTCTAGATCTTTTGTTACCGCGAGGGTGACTGAGCCACCGTTCAGACAACAATTTGTCATAAAATAAAAGATTTATTGCCAAGTCTCCTGTTGGTACAATGTGTACATATACTGTTTTAACAACCGTTATTCTTCCCTTTTATAGCAACAAATAAAATGAGTATAAACGGAAAGTAATATTATACAAAAGTTGAGAGCATTATTTTAGATACATATTACCTGCCCGTGTTATAAAAACGTATCTTTATGGCGTCATTATTCAAGATAAGAAATAAATACATTTTCGAATTGGTAATATAAAAGGGGAATGTCGATTGCAAATGATCTTTATTTTATTGTGATCAGATTCGGTTATTTGATGTTTGCAAATAATTGAGTACGTAAACGAGAGTCATTTACGACAAGAATGACTTAGAAAGTGATTTTGAGGGTGAAAGTATGGAAAAAGATAGTTCAGTTCAGTATCTCCCTGACCATTATGCCGGGGCTCAGCGACAGATGGGCCGGTCGCAGCGCAAGGGTTGACCCGACATCTGTCATCCACTATCAATCACACACATTGTAAATATTGTGTGTTTGTACCATTGACTTATTGTTTGCCGATGCATCAGTGGAACTCACGCTGAGATGTGTCGTTACTTGACTTTTGTCAATAACTAATGTGGCCGCGGAAGGGATTTAATTAATTTCAATGATTTCCTCATAATATTGATGGATTATTTGAAATAGATAGGCGTGAAGCTGTTTTCAACTTTTGCGATATTAGAAAAGTTTGCCGTCATTCGACAGATATGCAAAATGCTATCAAAGATTGATTAACTTTCCTTTCACCAAAAGTTTTCTTGTTTTATTAATTCACTTTTTCTTTAATTCAAAGTCAGGGACTTTATGATGTTTGGTCACTCTAGCTGTTAATTAGTCAACATTTTGGGATGACACAATAAAATAGTAAGTCAATATGTTTTAATTTCATGAGTTTTTCTCTGGGAGGGCGTGACACCGTTTTCTGCGCGACAGATGTCACGGCATCCGCCCCCTTTGAGGAACCAGAAAAAAGGCCCGTCGAGGAGGCGTGGTAGCAATAAATTTTGTCAAAATATGCTCGACACAAACACTTCCCATAGTCGCCCTATTAGAATAACAGAACAAATCGGTTTAATTTGTTAACAGGCGTTCAGAATGGGTGTCACATGTCTAGCGAGGTATGCCAAGCTTTTTATTTATTTAGTTTCGCCTTCACTAATTGCCGATGACAAAGTTTAATCGCTCGAGCACATGTTAATAGGTTTATGAATGTATAAGGTAATTATGAGTTTGGACTTGATTTACAATAAAGACTATTAAAGTATAAATGGCTTAATAAGATCGCTATGTTTATGGAATGTGATGCAGGAAATCAAATGGCCAGATTATTAATAGACACTGAAAACAGAATGATGTAAGTAGTGACTTAATACTATCCCATCCCTGAGCGATGTTAACAAAACACAAATCCCTGGTTAGCAATGTACTTAAGACAAATTAGCTGTAATTATTTCAACCATTTTTTGTGTGAATGAGCAAGTAGATAGGTATACCTACTTCTTACACCTACATACTTCAAAGGTGTCTAGGGATCAAGCACGTTTTTGCTAGGTACTAAAAATCTGGTTTTTTAATTATATTTTTTGTAATTCCGTCATTTGAATTTCGGTCAAAAGATGAAAATCTTCTGTCAAGTCGTATTCCTATATAATTCTGCAACGGGTTTGAGGCCAAATCAGTACAACTTCTGCCATACTACTGAGTGGAATCAATACAAAAGAACGTTATTTTAGAGAGGACATCATACGAGCCGAGAAGAAATTATCAGTGCCGTGGGAATGTTGGAAGCTGGTTTTCAGCAACGTGCTGTGGCAATCGCTCTGGGTACTACGCAGAGTGTTATAAGTCGAGTTTGGACACGTTACCGCATCATTGGCAGCGTGGCAGAGCGACATGGAGGACGAGCTCACACGCAGACAAGATCGGTACATACAAGTTACTGCTCAACAAAATCGTACAATGACCGCGATGATGTTGGTTACGAGGCTTCATAACTCTTCTTAATAGGTGATCAAACTATAAGAAATGGCTTTGCATGAAGTCAATCTCCTTTCCCAAAGGAAGCTATACGTGTTCCACCTATTGAGCCCCGCAATTGCAGAGCCCGTTTACAATGGGCTCGTGAACACAGAAATTGGGCAGAAGGAGAGTGGCGTTTTGTGTGTTTTTCTGACGAACCTTGCTTTGGTATGAGTCCAGGTGTGGAACAATCATGATATGGGCGGATATTTGGATCAGCGGAAGAACCGAACTGATTTGGATCAGAGGCAATCTCAATGCAAAGATTTACAGTGAAACGATTTTATGAGATGTTGTCATTCATTTGCAGACCCAATTTGATGCTTCATTTTTGCTTATGCATGGTAATGCACGTCCGCACACTGCCAGAGTCATTGCAAACCGACTTGTCGCAGCTAATATCAACGTCCTACCATGGCCTGCTCAAAAGCCAGACTTGTATCCCATTGACCACGTATAGGTTAGGCTTCAAAGAAGAGCACTGCCAAATATGGATACCGAACACACACCAGAAAATCTTTTTCGCTTGTTACAACAGACGTGGGCGGCCATTCGGCAACGTGATTTGGATGAACTCATATTGAGTATGCCCGCTGCGATTATGTTATACGGGTTAGCGGCGGAAATACATACTACTAATTGTTTATTTTACGCAATAAAAACCTTTAAACACTTTTTTTTATCACATTTTAATGTCAGGATTAACTAATGTGAAAATCCACCATAAGCAAAAATCACGAAAAGTCTTTATCATTGCAAAAGCACAGAGTACTTCGTCGATCTACACATATACCTATCTATACTAATATTATAAGCAGTGCAGTGGTTAAGCGATTGACTGCTGCGTTACGTGTCGCGGGTTCGATTCCCGCACGGAACAAATATTTGTATGACCTGCAAGTAGTTGTTCCGGGTCTGGCTGTTTGTGTATGTGAGCTTAAATGTTTGTAAACGCACCCACGATACAGGAGAAATTCCTAGTGTGGGGCAACGTTTTTTTTTAAAAAAAAAGAAAAAAAAAGAGAAAAAGAAAGAGGTAAAATTTGTTTGTTTGTTTGTAAATCAAATCAAATCAAAAGTCATTTATTCAAACTAGGCTGAGAATCAGCACTTTTTGAACGTCAAAATTACAGAAGACAGTCTCCTCAAACACCGCCCTTCACCACTTTTAAGTTTGTATGTTGGGGAAATCTCTGGAACTACTGGTCGGATTCGAAAAAATATTTTTTCATTTGATAGCCCAACTCTTGAGAAAGGCGATAGGTTATTTAACATTACGCTATGATACTTAGAATCCGAGAAAAAATTAAAAATGTCAGAAAGAACGTTAGGCGAAAACCAAGAGGGATAGCGCGGGCAGGTGATGCGATACGACGCGGTGGGTCGGGGGAACAACAAATTTTACGCGGACGAAATCACTGGCGGAAACTAGTTAGCAATATTTTGATTATGACTGAACCAAACTTAATGCTAGTAGAGCACTACCGCATATTAATATAGAAACAGCTCTGTACATCTCATACGTTTTTGCATCACAAAATTTGTCAGTATCTTTTTCTAAACATCAATTATAATAAAAAAAACACATTAATTTATCGCCAGGGACGGCGATCAAAGCCAGCGACAACGGGACCCGGTGTTCGGCTCATGTGTCAGGGGGGTGCAATTTTTTTCTTTTATAGAAAAAATACTTTATAGTAACGCGGCAGGGTTGCACGACAGAGACAGACACTGTGGCACCGCGTTTTTGCGGATTTTTTGTTCCTATACAGATAAGTTATGTCTGTCTGTGATTTTATAACTTGTAAAACAAAACCGCTCGGACAGAAAAAGTGTAGATCAAACGATTCCTATGGTTTCACAATGTCTGAGCGCGATTCACGTATTTTTTTGCTCATTTGAATATGATTTAAGTTCAATTCACCGTTTGGAATAGTCCTGTTGGAGAACAGAAATACTTACTCCTTTACATCGATAATTTAACTAGATTAACATGCATTTACTAGTTTGAGATTAACATTCAAATTCATTACCAAGTGTGACTTCAAATCACAAACCCAACTTGCCAGTAATGTTTTATTACTTTTAAAATAACTTAACTAAAGAAATAATAACTAAATTAACCCACATGACTAATAAATTCAGTCAAGTCAAACATTCTAATGTAATCTAAGCACGTTGGTTACGCTGCGCGTGCGTCGGTCAGATTTGGGTACATTTAGATAAAGTCAGTAATCTCGACCCGAGACGTGAACTAACACCACAAATATTTGTTTGGGCCCGTGGCCTCACACCTCATGGGCACACACCAACCTACTTGATGAAATATTCACAATTTACATACTGGAACACCGATAACACTACATCCCTTTTATTAGTTCTTTAATAGATCTGAAACATATTAGATGGGTAGGTATATTTAAATGAGCAAAGCACAACATGTTTCCAAAAACTCATTAGTTTCTGTATACTAAAAAGATGATAGACCTACATCAAAATACATTTACCTAACGTTATATGAAAGTGAAACGCAAATGGAAAGTATCGTAAATTAATCAACCTACTTGGAATATTAGTCCAAAATGAGCGGAACATCTTACTCGGCGGCAACTTGTAATCCTTCACATCACAAAATGGTTGATTACGTGCGCGTCGAGCTTCCCAATTCTTTGTTTGGCAAACTTCCCAACACAAAGTTGCTTAATCGATGAAAATAACGTTTGTTTTTCTTATTAAATATGTTTAATCGACTCCATAAGCGATTGTTTTGCTTATTTAACGACTAAGGATTATCTTTATATCCTATAATGCCTTTTAATT
The DNA here is from genome assembly GCA_937001585.2 of Brachylomia viminalis. NCBI lineage: Eukaryota > Metazoa > Arthropoda > Insecta > Lepidoptera > Noctuidae > Brachylomia > Brachylomia viminalis. The sequence continues at coordinate 19,339,518 of OW443302.2, read as the reverse complement.
AATTGAGCTAATGTTATTTAGATGAACGTGAAATTTATAGTTATCATAATTCTGAAACGGACGCAACATTAGACCTAGAATTAGCTTTATTTTGTTTCCAAAACAAAAACATTCGTGAACCGTTCACAACAACCCAGGATGTTGGAAATGTTAGTCATTCTCACCTATACATGAAAAATGTAATGCGCTCAAATCCCGCGTAATTAATTTTCCATATTTTGTTCCAAGGAAATAATGAGATCCGCCCCCGGTTTAGCGCCGGATGAGGTGAAAAAAAGGCATCGACAGAATCAACGAACGAGGAGGCTTTAATAAGATTTCGCAAAACCTGATCAATTTAAAATTAAAGCCACGAAACGTGTTTTTCGCCTATTTTATAAAAATCTCGGGATATGGGAACAATCTTCGACGGATAAGCTTGGAGAAGCAATATCATACGCAGAACTGATGAGATTTTTTAACCGCATATGCAAAAAATCGAGACACATTTTCTGCAAAGACTTGACGATCCAATCAAAAAGGTTAGAATCAGACAGGTGTTTGCAGATGCCCAAGATACAAGGCTTAGGACACATTTTTTTATAACTCAACGAAATTGGATTTACGTAAAAAAATCATAAAACAAATAAAGACAGAATGACGACAGCAATCCCGTAATGAAGTAACACATAATAGAGCTTTAATAATATAATGCACACAGTAGCATTTTAATCCCCCATTTAAATTCAATGCCAACAGCGGCAAGTGCAAGCCTAATCATCGTAATATAATGCTCCACCGACTACGGAGGGTTGTTTTTTTCGTGAGCAAGTGAGACAAAACGTTTTATTATATTAAAAACCTTGTGTCGCGAAAGAGAGGGATGATGCCCGATTCATTCAAATTGACTTTAAATGATTGCCTCTGTTGCTCTTTTTGTCCAACGGTGATGGATTGCAAGTCGTTGCGTTTAAGTCAGCCTCACGTGCAACATGCAGAAATGTAGCTATTTTTATACAGAAATAAAAATCTAATAAGGTAGCGATTTCTTGATAAAGTTATCATGATGTAGTGACAAACTAAGACTAATTTTACAATCACTTTTGTTAGGTATAATCAGCCCATAATGTTCCCACTACTGGGACACAGGCCTCCTCTCAGTGAGAGGGAGTGGGCCGTAACACACCATGCGAGCTGAGTGCGTGTTGGTAGATGTCGCATGTCTTCGAATTTTTGGTTCTAGGGCATACCGGTTTCCACACGATGTTTGAGTTCACCGTTTTTGATAGCAGTGCTGATGAAACAATTTACACAAAGTAATGCGCCTGTCTGTGTTCGAACCTACGACCTACAACTCGTAAGTCACGGCCGTTACCACTGGGCTACACCACTGCTCTTTTATTGAGAATTTTGATAAAATATCGTACCTATGGGATATGTGATCTTTACTAGACCGAGTTTGTTAAAGCAACTGATCTGTTTGTTGTTCTCTCTTGTGCCTAAGAAAACGATGACTTTGAAAAAGCACGGCGGGCGGTTTAATATAAATTATATATGAATGATGAAAAAATTAATATAAAATCGTTCTTAGACTGAAATAGGTTCAGTGATGGTTTTTAGTCACCGAGTTCCTACGACCCTGTCTACATTCAAAATGCAAGTAATAGTAAAAACATCTTCCTCGTAGTTTTAAAGTTCGGGTCCCTAGGGGCATGACTAATTGCGTAACTAAACATATAGGGGGCGCGTAATCCCATACTGATCAGACTATAAAAACTATCCGATTAGCCCCGGCACCCTAGTCGTGTTGATTTGCTTGTGATTATATTGTGCAAATTGTTTCCTTTTGAAAGCGATTGTAATGTCTTTATTTATAAAACAGGTAGTGATCTTAATCGGATTAAGTATTTTGAGTTGTAAAAAGATACGACTTCATTTGTATAAGTAGTTTGATTTACAGAATATTTGTGGCACACAAAGTAAAGAAATATCCTATAGTTAACTGAATATAACTGAAGCTGAACTTCTGTTACATTCAGTTAGCTAGCATAGATTTTTAATAATTAGGTATAAGAAAAATAGAAGACACCTTTGATTAGTAAATCGAAAAGTTTATTAAATATTAGCTACTTACAAACGCTAAACTAGGGGTGTTAAAGAATCGTATCAGGAGGCGTTCTGTAGTTCCTGCCTACCCCATGGCAAAATACCTGAGTGTATGTATGTGTGTGTGTGTGTGTGTGAATGTGTGTGTGTGTGTGTGTGTAGCAACTTATTGCATATTAACATAGCAAATCTTTACTTTGTTTATAAACAGTTACTTTGCCTATATTTTCATGATGTTTCTAGATATTTGATGTTAAGATAAATGCACACCTTATTCACCAAAAAAAAAAAACCAGAAGCGAAATATTTTACGAAAAATGCTCATCGGGATGTGTAGCGTGACATGTAGGTACTGACGTAGACAAAAGAGGCGAATTGCGTGTCACGCGGGCGGGAGGTGAATAATCCCTAATTTTGTATACAAAGTGCGCCCACATCGCGTCACGGTCCTCCTGGCCGATCGCCTGTGACGATCACCGCTTTTTATTCGCCGTCACTCCATAAATAAAGTCATCGGCGACTGTACCACGTGCGCTGAAGTCTTTTGTCGAGTATTGATGACAAAAGTCGTATAATTTTTATTGCGTTGTCGTATAAATACAATTATGATGTAGCGGAGTGAAATTAAAGCGGTTTGTTACGTTATTAGTGTTTTCAAAATCATTATATCATCGTTCGATGCGAAAACGCTATTAGAAAGTCTATGAGGAAAACAAGTCCCACAAGGACTTGCTTTAGTTTTAGAGGTAGGCTCTATCTGATACACTTAGGTACAGTAGTAAGTTATTTCCCAAAATTAGATAGGTAGAGTTAAATTCAATACCGACTCTATCAGATACGAAAGCTCTCTACACCACAATTTACTATGCAAAACATGTTATTCTCAAACTTTAAATGTAGCGAAATTTCAATGAAATCTGAGAGCGCCTGTATCGGGAACAAAAGGTGAAAATAGTGCATTTATTTACCTCACCAAATCCTTGGTAGGTTCGTATCTGAGGACAGGCGAAGCTACATATCTTCATAAAAATAAAACGCGGCGAATGACTCGATCGAATGTGAGCGCGCGTCGTGCGTCGCGAAATGAAATGTGAAAACTCCCTTTTATTTTATTTACTGGCCGGATGAAGTTTAAAACGGGATTTATTCGCCAATATAAGAGATCCTCGTTGGTTCTCTTCTATACGGAAACATATCGATGTGATTGGAAGATACCAATTTATAAAATATTTCTAAATAAGCATCTTATTGTTTTGCTGAATAGTGCTACGCCGTAGCAATTTGCGTAGCGTTTTATAACGGGTGGAAATGTATTATAAATGTCCTTAGAAAAAGAAAACACAGCTTATAAAATTTAGACAGAAGATATAACGTCATTCTTTGTATCGTTATTATCAACACGTAATATTTTAACACAGTTGTGGATTAACATCAACCTGTCAATACCTTTATTATTCCAGTACATTTAAAAATATAAAAAACAAAACACAACTCACATTTGAGCTTCTCCAGTGGTTCATGGTGAAGCGGCGGCGCATGATGCAATGGCGTATGTTGGGGCTCATGATGTAGAGGGGCCATGAGGCTACTGATAGCCGAGCCCACGGAAGCGGCCACTGACTCGTGCAAGTGGCCGCCTCCGTGAAGCTCCAGCTCGGATAGACAGAGCCCGTTCTCGCTTAGCGGCTCCATCCCGGCCGCTAGCGCCTCTTTGTACACCCGGAGGTGAATGATGATGCTTGTTCTGACGGTGGTGGGAAATGGCGCGCGATGGTGACCGTGAGCGATCACGCGCGGGTCCACATTGTTGTGTCCACTGAAAAAAGATTAAACTGGTTAATAGGGTGTCTTGAACACAAAATAACATCATGTGGACATTCCCATATAGGCTTAACAAATGTGTTTAGTCAAACAAATAATAATTCGAATGTCGAATCGTGTTCTTCGATATGGTTACATTAACGATATAGGAGTAATAAAATTGTAATATGATTGTTTATGGCTACCATTAGATAATAAAGTTGAGATAGGATGATAAGTGTTGACCATTATAATTATATACTAAATGTCTAATGTAATGGATGCAGTCGGTATCTAGGTATCAGTGACTTTGACAATGTATAGATACATAATTTATTCAAAAGCTTCGAAAACCAACGCATAAATATGACGTCAAAAACACTAAACTAAAACCCAACGATAACTACAACCAAGTTACCAAACACCCACCAATTTATTAGCGCCATTTATTTGTGTAAAGTCACTACTACACGAACAAGCTTACAACAACTAGAAACTTCCTGGTCGTACAAAAGTTCCTAGAACACTAATAAATCATTTTTAGAAAAAAATATCAGCTTGATTTAGAGCGGCACACGACGTTGTTTGAGCAGTAAAAAAAATAAGCACCATAAAAATGGCCTGATGGAGATATATCACTTTACAACTTTCATATTTCAAATAGCGTTGTCAGTGGCCGGGCATTGGTGTTTCAGTGAGCACATAAAACCAGCCGTTATGACTAGGAAAGGTAAAAGTAGGAAAAAAGGGCATACACAAATGATTTATAGCTTTAATTGCCTTTTTTACGCGGCACTGCCTATATGCGCCCGACGGGAATTCAATATTCAGAAATAAGAGCAAAGAGTTGTGTCGAAGCGCCAATGCGTACGTTTTTTTGCCATTTTTTCGTCAGATTGTAATGTCTGCTATGGCTTTTTAATCATTTAAATTCGCACGCTTTTAATTTTTTGGTCTCAATGTTGATACACACTCACTGTTTAAGCTTAATTAATAAAACTACGTACGTAAAAAAGTTAACAAATAGAAAATTATAACTTTGATAGAATGTTACGTGGTTGCTAAATAAAACAAATGACTAAATCCAATTGTTTCTTTTTTCGAATTTACTAGCCGGTTTGAAGTTTAAATCAAAAGGAGTTAACGTCTCATTACTTTTTTTTTTATATAAAGAAAAACTCTCTATGACAACATCTATGTACCTACCAATTATTTACCCATGTTTGCAAAGAAATGATTTGATTTGATTTAATGATCTAATTTGAAAAAAAAAATGTAATCCAAAGAGGTTGAGACTTTAGTTTCTGCACAGTATTTTTAGAACAAATAGGTAATGAATTTTGCATTAATTGTTGTTGAAAATCGCGAAGAATTTAAAACTATGAAACAACCAAGATATATAAAGTACATCGAAGTTTCCACAAAGTTAGTTTATTTCTGAAAAAATGTCTTAAAATATCTTGAAAACAAACCAAAGTAAATATGACAGGCCGAGTAATCGTCGCGCACATAACGCGATTGTAATCTTGACTAGGCGGTGAGTAATTGGCCAAAGCTAAAGGCAGCAATCGAGCCGCTTGAGCCACTCTCATCCCTTTAAACCGATGTAAAGCCTTTTTTAAGCCCAAAGATTTAAGTTGGTGAAAGTGCTTCGCTCTATTAAAACGCCATTTGGTTCGAATTTTACTTGGAAGTCGGTACGGTTTCATGTGCTCAGTGCAAGAAGATCGAACGTTCGTGAACTTTTCTGTCGTTGCCTGTACTTTGGGACAGTCGTAACTGATGAGTTGTTAAAATATTGAGTGCTTGATTGCTGCTATAAGGAAATTGAAGTTCAGAATATAAATAATTCTGCAACTCAGTTAACAAAGAAAGTGCTGTGGGACAAAATTAATTTTGATTAAATTTCACCATTATGATGTCAGTTACAAGTAATATAAATAAATATGAGACAACATCCACACAAGGTCTTCAGGTCCCGAACTAGGTAGAACCTGTACTACGGTAACCTGATGGCTGATATACATACTTGTATACATATACACACCCAGACACAGGTCCAATAGACGTAGTAAGCATTTAAGTAAGAGTCATAGTCGCCTCGTATGTTATTTCTTCTTCGATTACATGAAGTATCTTAGAGACTTTCAACAAATTATGAACTACCTTAAAAAGTATTAAGCCTTTACTTTGTCATTCAATACAAAAAATTGTTTGCAATTTCATACACATGTTTCTAACCACATTTAGGTATTTTGAAGTCAAGAACTTTAGCGTCAGACCGCTTTGTAAAACGCCGCCAACACGCGTATTGAGAAGTAAAATCAAATCACATCAGAATTACAAGTATGATATAGACGCGGAACATGAACAGATAGTTTGACTCCAATTTCGTCTGTTACAAGCCTTATCTTGACTGTTTTTAGTAATCATTGATAGGGCTGATCTTGGCATATTTTTTGTAGGTTATCGGGTACCTTAATATAAAACTGATTGATAAAATGCTATTTTTATTAAAGCACAGATCAAATAATCCTAATTCGATACACACGATAACGATTTAATCAAACAGTAACCCTAGAACAAAGCTCTAGAATGCAAAAAATTGCTTGCTTCGTGTCAGATGGATATATTTTGAACATTATAAATTAAGTATGAGTAAAAAGTTTGCACTCGATTAATTCTATAAAATACTGTCCAGTTCTAAACGAAAAAAAGAATATGAATGCCCTATAATAAAACCCATTTCACACAAAAATATAAACAAGGAACGAGAATCTTAGTGGCATTACTGAGTTTTTTTGGCAGCAAATGGCCGGTGTTTGTCAATGTTACTGAAAAGGGGATGCATTTACTGTACCCATTTTATTAAACTATACCCTTTTTATTTATAAACGTTGCTTACAGATAAGTAATGATTAGCGACTATTTAACATACATTTTTGACGTCATTTAACTTTAAGCAACGGTTTTAAATAAACCCCTTCAAAATTGGGAGATTTGCACATTTGGGACACACACAATGCACAACAAGGATCCTAGACCAGGGTCGATAATTTCTGAAACCAACAAGAAAAATAGTAGGATGAAACCCGTTGAAAAAGGAAGAAAATATAACAAAAATTAAAGGAAAAATAATTTACGGGCGATCTGAGGTCGGGAAGTGGATGTGGGTGAGTTTTTAGGGGTAAAAAACGGTTTTTCTCGATTTCCGGCAAAACTACCAGTCCTATGGTAAAAAAATTATTAACAAAGTGGTAGGTAATAAAAAGATTTACAACTTATGCATTTACACTTTTTTCACATAACCTCAAATTTTATGTGAAAAATTCAAAAAACCTTGTTTTTTATTTTTATCATATGCAAAAATATTTTTTTTTTTCACGAAATTTGGTGAACCTTTTTATGTCCTAAACACACTGTATTTTTTTTTTATTTATTTGTTTGTTGTAAATCGAAATAAACTTCTCTAATTAACAACCTAATAAGTCAATAAAAATAATATTTATTAAAACATCTACAATATTTTGAGAAAGTTGTAGAATATTCTTTAAATTATATGCATAGATGCCTATTTATTGCTATTTCAAGGTAACTTATATACCTGAGTTACCTACGGATAATTTTAGCCCATCAAAAAGTATTTCATAGAGAAGTGGGAAAGGGGCTAGGCGGGTCTGGGTCTTACTACCTGTTATTTCTTAGCAGCTGTAAAAACCGTTAGCCAAATGTTATAAGTGATTAGAATTCAAGATAAGATTTATAAATAACAAGATTAATGTATTTAATTTTTTTATAATGAATAACGTAATCAGTATAAAGTATCTAAATTCAATAATACGATTTACATTTCTATTCACATATTTTGAGATTTTCTATGACCTCTAAGAAATTAGAATTTCTTAAAAAAAAAACTAATTTTTTAAAGAAATAAATTGCAACAGTCACATTTTTGGTGAAATCCCCTTTAAATCCTATCTTTAATATTTAGAACCACTAATTTCGCATGTTTCTTGCAATCTTTATGTTTTATGGATTTGCAATTTTTTGTTTATCAATGTAAAATGGAATCTTACGTTTTTCAAGTAATTAAAGTGTAAATTTTACTAAATAGCTCGAAATTGTACATTGTATAATGATAAAAAAAAACATTTCGGATTCGAGTTTTTTTTTCTTTTCTTTGCATTTTCTGAGAATATTTACCATAGTAATGTATTTTTTTTGCATTATCAGAAAGAAGAGATTTCAACGAACAAAAAGCCCACCGACTTTTTTTTAAAAGCTGATATTTTGACGCGAGAATTTTTGATTGAAAATTAGGGTGCTTTTTCGATGGTCTGAAATAAAAGTTTTCTATTCTATTCTATTAAGTCAAAATAAGGTGAAAGAATAAATATATTAAATCAAAAAAATACAGTGTGTTTGGGACATAAAAAGGTAAGTTTTCACCAAATTTGTGAAAAAAAATATTGCATAAGATAAAAATAAAAAACCAAAAACATGGTCATTTGAATTTTTCACATTTATTTTGAGGTTATGTGAAAAAAGTGTAAATGCAAAAGTTGTAAATCTTTTTATTACCTACCACTTTGTTAATAACTATTTTACCGTAGGACTTGTAGTTTTGCCGGAAATCGAGGAAAACCGTTTTTTACCCCTATAAACTCACCCCCATCCACTTCCCGACCTCAGATCACCCGTAAATTATTTTTCCTTTAATTATTGTTATATTCTCTTTCTTTTTCAACGGGTTTCATCCCACTATTTATTTTTTTTTACTTTTTACCATTTTCAAAGCCTTAGTCCTGGTCTATCCTGACAAATTTAACCGGTTTAAAATTAATGATTTCCCCTTGCCTGCTTCCTGTCATTTGACAGGCAAATATTTTTTTAAACATTGTAAATTATGAGTAAAAAGTGTTTAGTATATGATTTTTTCTATAAAATACTGACCCGTTCTTACCGAAAACTATTAATAAAAGCCTAATTATGGTAAAAAGAAAAACAAAGAAGAAAAAAAACTTTTATAGCATTATTGTATTTTTGACAACTAGGTAATGGCCGATGTTTTATCAGTGTTACTGAAAAGAGGTTACATTTATTTACAAGCAGTTATATACCTCTACTTTAAGAAATAAAAGGACTTAGGTATACAATTATACACGTGCAGAGGAACTTTTGCCGATTAGAATCAACATTCAGAAAAATACTACTAAGTATTAACTTATTTACAGTTAAACCTATGTCATATCAGCGGAAACTAAAATACATCTCAACTCCACCAACCCTAATATTAATGCATGTAAAACATATGTAACACGGGTGATAGCACTCAGGTAAATATTTGAGTGTATTTGTGTGATAACATAGGATAACATGATGTTGTGGCATTGTCAATGGACTGATATCATCTCGACGCAAGGCACCGTTCGATTTGTAGATTACGTCTATTTGTATACGTGAAAGTAGTTTTAGATGTTTTCTTTGTTTAAATACATTTGAGAACATTGTTTTGTCCTTTAACCTGTAAGAAATTGTTCCACTAACCCTAGATTATGGAGAGTTACTTTTAATATTTTCAGTGTAAACAATTGTTGGTTGGCCAATAAACGAAAATAAAAATAAAATAAAATAACCTGTTAAATGCTTCAAAACTGTAATATCTGATGTGTGATAACGTAGGCAAAACTGTCTGTGACATATTATGCATGGAATTTAGTTTGAATTTAGTTGTCAAAAAGCTAAATTGAAGGTTAAATTATTTTCTTGGTATGGTTTTGGTTAAGTATTGGATGAGCGACAGCAGTCTGGCTTTAAATGCAATAATAAACTCAAACTCAAAGCATTTATTTCAATTAAGCCATTTACAGGCACTTTTGAATTGTCAAGTGATCGGTCACTCAGAAATATGAAGCTAGTTGCCCATTCCAAAGCGTAGTAGGTACCTATGGAGAAGAACGGGCAAGAAAGTCCATGGACACTCTTTTAAATTATATTGTTACATAAATATTAGTTACATCATTAATATTGAATATAGGTATAATTATATGTGAGAACGATATAAATAAGACGTACACGTTGAGTGTCCAGTGTACAGCAAATATAAATTTAAACAAAGCAATCCATAATAAAATAATTAAAATAAGACGTGGTGGCTAAGAGATGACCAGTCCCAACTGACAGCGCCCGTTCACGAACATGACGCATGGATCAGCACAATATTATATATTAGGTTATTTCCTTAGTAATAACCACAAAAAACTGCCTAAAATTGCAGATATTTACAGCGTCATTGAGAAGTGATCAGTTTTATATTCTGAACCTAAACTTAGTAATAATACCAAATCACAAGTTAAACAACATTTAATAAAGTAACATTTGAAACTATAATTACTTAGTAGATTGTATACTTTGTAGGAAACAAGTTTTACAGTCATGAACACAAAAGTAAACTGAAAGCCTTGTTACATACCCGAAAATCCTTTTAATGAGTGTTTAATGTAATATTCCAAATGAAACTTATCGTTATTGTTTTGTTTTCAATGATCACACTAGTTTGCCGTTTTTGTACAAACAGGATAGTCACTGGAATCAATAGAATTTCACTTTTAATAGCGTGTAAATGTAAATGCCTGTGTGTGCTCGCCATTTGTGATACGATATTTCATTGATAAATAAGATATGTCTATGTTGCATCTCTTTCTAGCATACGCAAATTTTTTAAGGCAGTTCTGTCTCTTTTTAGTTGACTAGATAGCTTAGTGTTAGTTCTGCGATTTCTTAAAATTGCGGTAAAATAAAATGTCACAATAGTTGGTTGGTAAAGTAATCACGTAAGTACCTACGTATATTTCACAGTTCTTTTTCATAAACACAATGGATGTTTTTTTTTTTGTGAAGATTTTTATAGAAAAATACGAATCCACAGCTGATTGAATTTCACACGATTCAAGGCAGCGTGTATCAGAAATGCTATGGTCATATTTAAGGATGTGGTACAAACCATCAAACTGAACGAATCAGTCAACTTTTCTAAATTAACTGCAGTACAGTCTGTTTTTACTGTTCAGTATTTTGGGCGTAACCACGAACACAGAAGTAAAGGTATGAACCGACGTCATGTCAATTTATCTACGTGTTATCAACTGAACACACAGATAAAATTATCATTCGGCTGATATGGGAACGTGTCGCGCCAACACCTAAACTTTTAATGTTACGGCTCTTTCTGGTACTCAGTGGTTACATGTTTTTGAATGAATGTTTTTTTTTTTTCTTTTTGATGCATTGAGCCTTACGTAGATCTTAAGTAGCCCAAAAGTCTGACAACCAGTACTATCAAGGGGTATCGTGTTACCAAGCGACTTGGTCATGGAGGTCAGATACTCAGTCGCTGCATGTAAAATAGGTACTAGTGTTCAGCTGCATCCGGTTAGACTGGAAGCCGACCTTAACATAGTTGGAAAAAGCTAAGCCGATTGATTTTGCATTGAGCCTTACTTTTTAACTTTTAAGTTTCATAGTGAGAAAGATGTTGCTTGATGGAATTCTTTTTGTCAATTCCAAAACTGAATGATTACAATAGAAGTCAATTTTCAACAAACTTTTACTTTTGTGTAAGTCTTACGCATGCGCCTGGAGTCTCTGAACACTCACGATATTTTTAGCAAGTACCTGCAACATAACTCACACTACACATTCTCATGACCTATTCTTAGTTTTTAAGTATATAAGTAGGTGCCACCACGGAAATGAAATCAACTTTTATAATGATTGTTTTTGTATTAGTTTTGTTTTAAGGGGACTACATTACATGACCTAAACGCGATTTTAATATAAAAAAAAGTAATGATCCACTGCAGTAAAAAAAATCAGAAAAATATATGATATTCTTCTGGATTTATTATGCTAGTTAAATAGGTGTTGAAAACATAATATAACTAATTTGGTGCGATAGAAAAAGTCACGAAAAGATCTCAAAAATTTTCTTTTAACGATTAAAAACCATACCTCCTAATATACATGCAATCATTCAGTTCTTTTTTTCAGATTGTTCTTCAAGCAACATAATTATTAACGTGATAAGTCAATCAGTAGATGTTTTGTAAATAGAGAACTGCTTCATATTTTGCAATAAGTTACCAGCTGTGTGTCATCGCGCTTCTCTTTCTTTTCTATGCAGTCCGACAGTGACCGCGCTTTAGCTGTTGTCAGCCCCTTAAGATCTAGCAATACAGGATGACCGGGACATCGGCGCGCAAACTGCAACTCTGAATTAAGCACATGATTCTAGATGAACCAACTAAACATTTCTACGCTAGCTGTAGCGTAGAAAATACAAGAGAGTTATTAAAAAACTGCTTTTTCATAGAAATATGTAATACCTACGCGGTCAAAATGTATGGAACAATAAATATTTTCAACTAGGCTCAGAATCATGTACTGAATCCTTTGCAGTAAGTTCCGCTTCAATGTCTCTGCCGCACTGTATTTAAACCTACATAACTTAGGTACCGATTATATTTAAATAATATCATGGACCTTCCTTTCATAAAACTTAAGTCGGGTTTGTGAGACACAGTTTCGAAGAAGACATTAGCTTTTAATTTAGAAATTATGACTGATAAATTGCACGTCAATAAAGTGGTAAATATTAATTTAATACCTATTTCGACTAGAATATTATCATCATCGAAGAATGCTTCCAAAATAGTAGTTCAGTGTTATCAATGTTGATAATATATATTTATCGAAACAGCTTAGTACCTACTTCGTGCGTCGGTAAAAGTAAAATCCGCTTTAAGTACTCGTTGGTAACTACTTAGGTACTTAATTACATCTACTATCGATGATGCTACCTATTAGTTTATCGTCTTACCTTAAAACTTCCGGTTGGGGGTTTTAATAATAAATTCAATATTTTATTTTTAGAACTTTTGTAGGTAGGGTACCTACCTACATCATAATTATTTATACCGAGTCACCTACCCACTACGTAGATTCGGTACAATTAGTTATTATTTGTTAGACACATTGCGTTTCACGAGCATGAGGTACTTTTTTTTTTTTTTTTTGTCCTGGGATTGATTCCTCGGTCGGACAAAAGCGTTATTGGAATGTCTCACTAGCAGCTCGGAGTCTAGATTTGTGCCCGGTTGATGGCAATTGGCTCGCCCCCTATTACATGGGACTTAATCATAGGTGTGAAATGTGGGTGTATCATTCCTAGAGGTGCTCCTACACCTCTGCCCAACCCTTCACAGAATACAGGTGTGATGTTATATACAATGTATTCTATATATATACGATTGACTGCTGCGTTACGTGTCGCGGGTTCGATTCTCGCACGGAACAAATATTTGTATGACCTGCAAGTAGTTGTTCCGGGTCTGGTTGTTTGGGTGTATGTGAGTTTCAATGTTTGTAAACGCACCTACGATACAGGAGAAATTCATAGTGCGGGGCAAAGTTAAAAAAAAATAAGGTATAACAGAATAAACGCAAGTCCCGAATGTAGTTAGCTCTTATTTGACTACTGAATCGATTTCAGTAACTATCAATGTAGGTATTTTTTTCAAATTTTATATATATTTTGCAATACTGACCGCCGATTGAGCCAAAGAAAATTAAATCTTATGTCAAGAAAATAAGACTCAATTTTAAATGCACAAAGTATTGCTAGCTTTAAAAAAAATTGTTTTGGTTGTTGTATTATGCTTTAAACTCAATACTCTAATTGGCGTGTATGAGGTCTTGCGTTAATTGTATATAATTAATAATAAAATATATAATACAAGTTGTATATAATTGTACTTATACATTTCCTTTCATGTGTTTTTAGTATGCTGAGGAAGTAAGATTATTACTATTAGCGAAGTTACAAATATTTTCCTGACAAATAGGCCTTTCATTAGGCACAGCCAGTTTACACAGGCTACCGTAGGCATTTAATACAAATCTTTTTCAATCAAAATCTAAAATTTAATTCAAACTAGACAGGGAATCAGCACTTTTTGAACGTCAAAATTCCATAAGACATTCCCCCAAAACGCCTGCACTTCACTACTTCCTAGTGCTTTAGGTGGGAAGAAGAAGGCGTAATGTATTATATTCAATTATTTAATTTGTTTTACGTACCTATACGTGGGTCACACTGAAAGTTTTTAGAAAATAAAAAACGGAATGACGTAGAAGCCTGTTAAGAGGGCTATCAAATTTTTTCATGTATTTGAGTGTTTGAAGAGTCACACACTCAAATACAAGAAAAAATTTCATATTTATTTAGAGCACTCCCGAGAGAAATAATCAAACTACAAAAAGAAAAAAAAATATGCCCGAGAAGGGCATATTTTTTTAAAATTTTGTGGCCATATCTAAACCATAATCACACATCTAAACTGGGAGCTTTGATGACGTGTGATTATGGTTTAGATATGGCCACCAAATTTAAAAAAAAAATATGCCTGAGAAAGTTTGATTATTTCTCTCGGGACTGCTCTAAATACACATATATATCAAAATTTTCCTTACTTAATAAATTAATTATATTATTATTATTATTTATTATATTACTTTATTAATTAATTTTCCTTACTTTTTAATTTTCCTTTGTGTGACTCTTCAAACACTCAAATACAAGAAAAATTGTGATAGCCCTCTTAATATTTTGATTGCTTTTAGAATTAGTCTCCGCTCCTTTCTAAGCACTGTTGCATGCGATGGAACCATTGACTGAAGCAGCGGGCCCACTCTTCTTTATGGATTTCTTTCACGCCTTTTTCAAACGCAGCCATCTTCAGGGTTCACAAAACGAATTCCTCTAACTTTATCCTTTATTTTTGGAAATAAATAACAGTCATAGGGTTTCAGGTCAGGACTGTAAGAAGGACGACTTACTAACTCCACACTTTTGATAGAAAAAATATTGGATAGTCCGTCTGGCGGAGTGAGCTGGAGCGTTATCGTGGTGGAGGTGGATCCTGCGTCTTGGGCGATGCTGTCTAACATTTTCCAAGACAACTGGTAAACAATGACCGACATGCCAATCTGCAGTAACAGTCTTTTTAACTTCTAGGACAATTGCTGCAAAATGACCCGTCCGTCCAAAGAATGAGGCAATCATCTTTTTCCTTGACTTCTGCCCTTCTTTACTTTTGTCGGCAAATCTTCGAATGGAAACATCCAATGCGTAGATTGTCTTTTGGTTTCGGGTTCGTAACAATATATCCAGCTTTAATCACCTGTGATGATGTCATATACAGCATTAGATTCACCTCCGTCATAATTTTCAAGCATTGAGCGGCACCAATCCAAACGACGGCGTTTTTGATCTTACGTCAAATTATGAGGTATCCATCTAGTACAAAGCTTTCTGACGCCTAAATGTTCACGTAAGAGTTTTTGTACTTGACTCATACCAATGCCTAAAGCTGCCCGAATCTGTTGATATGTCATGCTTCTATCGGCTTCTATCGTTAGCCGCACAGCACTCACGTTATCTTCAGTAGTCGCCGTAGAAGGACGTTCTTGCGAATTTATCAGCGAGTTTGCTTCGACCTCGTTTAAACTCTACCAGTTGTAAACAGTAGCACGGGATGGGGCTTCATCGTGAAATGCTAATCGAAGTCTATCGTAACATTGTTGTTGAGTAAGACAGCAACGAAAGTCGTAATAAATCATTGAACAAAAATGTTTTCTAGTCAAATCCATTTCGACGCACGACATAACCTTTTTAAATTGCCGCCAATTTGTAAAAACAAATTACATAATATATGAATTCATTACACATCTATACAGATTCACAAAGAGTTACTAATTCGAAATAAAAAACAAAAATATCGGCTGCTTTTCTTACTGGCCTATTCTAAAAAACTTTCAGTGTGACCCCCGTACCTGTTTTAAATAAAACATTGTCGTGGTCAACACAATCACAGTTTTTATTTCATTTTGCAAATTTTAATCGCGACAATACTGGTTTACACAAACTTATGTTTTGGAAGGGAAGAACAGACTTACCTACTAATTTTAAATAAAAACAATAATTCAATTTTTTGTATTGGAAGTAGTACCTACCTATCTACCGATGGCAAAAATTATTTTGCCAATGTCAGATATGAAATGTGAAAACAATAACTATTTATTTTTTTACAAAAATACTTTGGTTATGTTGTAAACGATACCGATAACTGGAAACTTTGGTATCAAAAAAGAAAGAAGCAAAAAATCTATCGTAATGTGAGGACGAAGCTAGGTTATGAGCGCTCGTTGGCAAAACGACGGAACAAGTTAGAAGTGAGCAAGCACTTCTGAAGTTACTACCTACTTACACATGTAGAGACAGATTTTCATATTCCTTTATATTAGGTGCATATGTGCACTCGTGCTATTTAATGTACTGTTTCATTTATTTACACATAATTAAGTAGTTATTAGTTAGTTTAGTGAAGTAATTGCTTGCTGCACTAACAATTTACACTAAATTTTGCAGCAAGCCAACAACATAATATTCAACCAAAAAAGTTCATGCAAACATAAATAAAGATTTACTAAGCGATTAACTTATAATTAATTGATTAATTATGAGTTCTACTAAGTTTCAAGAAGGTTTCAATATTCTCTTTCCAATATATTTTCAGTGTGCCTACTTAATGCAATTTAAAGGCAACCATTAAGGTAAGACCTCCTTTTAAATCCAGTCGACTCCTTCGGGTCCTATCGCAATGACCTCTTCTGTGGGGACCAATTGTTTGTTAAACCTGTATCTTACTTCACCGGTGTTTAGTTCTGCCTCTGTTTTATTAAGATCCAAATAAGTTTTTTTTCTGATCCCTAAGCACGAAATCCGTAGTTTCGGTCAAAGTTACAGGCGTTATTTCATAGGCATATCTACTTCCTACGGACGAAAGATTAGTGTGAGCCCGGAATTAAGAATGAATGAAAATACGATTTGACAGATATCCTTACTTCCGATATGTTTTTGCCCGTCCGAAAAAGTTAATTAATCGGGGGTAGGATGCACCTATGAGTATCGAATTACTTTTGGACGGGCCCGTACTTTCGTTGACGGACTTAGAGAGTATGCCCCCTGATATGAAATTCAAATTGTTTTTGAGTTTTCACTGTATTTTTATGGGTTGGTCATAAAACTTGTGCTTTATATGATTGTATGAGAAACCCATAAACAGTGAAAAATCAACGGCAATTTCTAATGAAAATCATAATGTTTGACTCTACAGATAAACTTTTACAATTTATGATTATTTTTAGAGCCAATTTGAAGTGATATATGTAGATACTACAAAAATTTTAGGACTCGCCTGAAAAGTATATAAGTAAGTAAGTTGTAAGTATACAAACCATCTTTAAGTTTTTATTTATGGTAGGTATTCGAAAGTTAGTACTACTATGTAAGCTATAAAATTTAAGCATCAAGGTAATCAGACTGTTTATGATTATAGCTTCGCATTTATTGTAATTACTGAATTTGAGGTACAATATGATTTAAAAATATAAGAACGTGCAACACAGAGCGATGATCGTGGCGGTTGTGAAGTTTTCTGTTATTGATTAAAAAACAGATTATGATGTGGAAACTGGCTCTAAGTAGAAGTTACTGAAAATTTTAGGGCACCGTTGTATTAATTGTTGGTTTTATTGTTTTATGTAATTATTAATTAAATTACAATATAATTATAAATTTATTATTCTATTTTCTAAATACCTAGAAATTTTTAAACAAAGAACTTTTTATAAGTAGTAATTATAATCATAGTTGTAAGTAGTTCATTGTAAAGTTATTGCACTACAGTTAAAAATTAATAAAATAACTAGAAGTAATTTGAAATACTTAAGACGTTATTCACAAGTGGTACGAGATATCCTGGAGTCAGTTTATTACTGTTTAAGACTTACCTGGATCTACTTGGCTCAAAATAAAATAAGTAAGTAAGTAGGTACCTACTTATTACTACAGTAATTTAATATTATAATATTCTCAGTGCAAATATTGTCACCTCTGCCAGGATAAACAATAAATAAGACGTTATTCACAAGTGGTATATCCTGGAGTCAGTTTATTACTGTTCAAGACTTACCTGGATCTACTTGGCTCAAAAGAAAATAAGTAAGTAAGTAGGTACCTACTTACAGTAATTTAATATTATAACATTCTCAGTGCAAATATTGTCACCTCTGCCAGGTTAAACAATAGTAAGCTTCACTATGCAAGCAGCTAGGTAACCTGTTTGTCGTAGATATAATTTCTACTACACACATAAGAATACCTAATTAAGAGGGATTACATGGTCACGTAAATATACGCTGCTGTCTTATAAGAATGCTAGTAACACGCCGCACTCAGCCCAACTTGTCAGAAAGTTTCACAGCACAGGGGTTCGATTTTAATTCATAAATTGTTCATAAATTCAAGGTATATTCAGTGTGGACTTAGCAACGGTGCTGGCCTCGACAGTATATTTTCAGACAGGAAATTTACTAGCCACCTGTCATAAATAAAGCCAAACAAGTGGAACATGTGACAGTAGACATACTTACAGTTAAAATGTCAGAGATCTCGCAGACAGGGAGTTTGATGATTCCTCGGAACGCTGGTTTTCACAGTTTGTATACACGAAATCCGGTGATATCCGTCATAATCTGGTACAAGCCGCGGGATTACGCGTCCACGCGCCCGGCCGTCACCCACTAACGTAAACACCAGAGAACAAACCAAATACGAATCCGATACCGATAAATCAAAGCGCACGATCGCGGCGACGTCGCTTATCCGCTAAATCCTGTCGGGATCGCGTAAAAAATACTAGTATTAAAAACAGTCTTAAGTGGGCTTACGTACGCGGCGCGTTGCGGCCCGCGCTGGCTCTAATCTCGGCCACTTCCCGGACCAATTTGAACCTAACTCCACCACTCTATACATCATCCGGAGGACGCCCGCCCACCGCGCCGGTCCAACAACCGCGCGCGCTCATACCGTCGTCTCTTTCACTCACACCGCTTCCCCCAATACCTCTCTCTATCGCCCTGAAATCTCGCCACACTGAAAATTCAGTGCGTGCTGCCGCGGGCAGCGGGGCGGGGGGACGCAGTCAGCTGGCCGAACTTGTGCGAATAAAATCGACTTTTTATCGCCTCGATGACGCTTCGTGACGTCACTGTTTACTTCTGCCCGTGAAGTGTGGACACTGGATCTTTGACGGACTACTGTGACGCAACCACATTCAGATTTATAGAGTTTGAAAAATCTTTTATTGTTCTGGGTAAGGTTTTTGCCTGACAAGATAGGCTGGTTGTTTGTATATCTATAGACATAGCTATGCATCCTTAATGTGATTAATTGACATAAATAATAACAAAATTTGGCTTTTCTGTATGAGGGGTAAGTAATTCAGACTACATCATCTGCTTTAATAAATTGTGTTGTAAAAACTCATTTAAATGGTGCAATATGTTTTCCTTATAGCGTAAAATAATTGCAGTTTAAATCGCGTGGCGTGCACCGAAGTCGGGCGTAATAAATCGCTGCTCGCTCCCGGTTCGCAACGTAAACAGATCGGGCGCATTAACCGCGCGTCGGCGTACATAAAGAGAGCGGTATAAATATAAAGTTCCCACTCGCCGCCGCGCAAACTTAGCTAAACAACGCCATAATTGCCTTCATTACTTAAATTACTGAAATTATTTATTCAAAAAGCTGGCAACATTTAGCCAGTGATGGCTCCGCCTATAATGCAGCACCGGGCCAATGGATGGTTACGAAAGCGTGGGGGGCGGAGCTTCCGCCAAAATGGCGGCAACCTTCCCGTAGCGCTCGCTCCTGTACGCTCGCCGCACGCCGCCGGTGCATGCTGTTTCAGTCTGTTTTCACGCGTCGACTTTCACGTGTTTTCGAGTGGTTAATTAGTTTGGCATTGTTAATGAGTGCGACTGTAGCAGGCAGCGGTGCGGATGTAGCTGCTACGCGGCCTCTACGCGACGGCTACGCGCTACGAGCAGCGCTACGGCTACCGTGCCGGCCGTCGCCTTTCCGCCGACGGCAAACGACCGTCGGACGAATGAATGTTCCTTCTAAATAAACTATAGCTACATACAAATTACTTAACTAGCACAATTATCGAGAATTTCGTGAAAAATATTGACAAAATACAAATCTGTTCAATTTCTGGGTATGACATCTTACTACGACGTTAGATTCCTTCTTACATGTACCTAGGTATTCAATTTAAAATATTGTGATATTGATAGTGATTAAATAAATTGTGAAGCTAGACAAAGTTACTGAAGCATCGTTTTCCAATTTCTCAATACTTTATAACGGTGTCGCCTGAAATATCCTTTTAATAAAATATCTCCTACATTTTAAGTAGGTACACACCTACCAGATATATATAAAAAAGCTTTAATCTACAATATTTCTATATCGTTATCGCATAAACACCGGGTGCATAGAGATAAACATTTTTATCAAGTCATATTTTTAATTGATAATAACTTCATTAAAGTGTTCAGTTATCGAATTTAATTTATTCAATTAATAAATATACTTATAGCACATCTTCTTTTAGAATTGACTGTCGACCGGCCACATCATTAAATATCATGTTTGATGCAGGTCAAATAAATCCTTTGTAGGTAAGTAGGTACCTACCCATCAATGAAAATCTTTCACTTGAAGATTGTAGGTAATAATACTTATATTAATTAAAGGAGACCATACATGACCTCTGAGTTAGTTTCAGAATTTCTTTTCAAGGACCAGACAGCTACGAAATGCCGGCGCCATCTAGTTTTTAAATGTTTAACAAAAAAATATGAGTAAAAGTGTATTAAACTCTTGGTCTACTTTGAGAAATAAATCATCAACATCATTCCATCTCGATTTGATTTCAGTAATGATAAGTAGCAAGAATATTATTCTTTCTTTTGAGATGGTTTACAATATAAATCATATCAAAAGAAATAATAATATTTTTGCTATAGGTACCTACCTAGATACTAGGAAGGCCTACCTACCCCCTATCGATACACAGAAATAGCAAAAGCTTTGCTTAACATTGTGTTGATATAGTGACTTTCATATTAACTTGAAAACAAAAGACTCGCACGAAATATTAAAATCTAAGATTATTTTTAAAAATTGGCTTCCCTTGATTACTTTTAATGTTTTTATTTGTTCAACTTTTTCGCTGTAAGTCTTCCACACACTAATAAATAAATAAATACCTTGGTAGGTAGGTGCTTAGCTTTCTACTTTTAATGAAAAATAATACCATTGGAATGCAGCCCGTCTATAGGTACAGTCACAAGCACGAATATGTATACACTTAGTAACTTCTAAGTGTGATTTTCTCCAACTGTATTGATTGTAATTTTGTTAATACGAATATAACATTTTAGAACCTATACATTACAGTTATGAAATAAGTCTTATTTCAAAGTAGCAATAAATATTCCACGAGAAAATCGCTATTAAAATTAGCTAAGTGTATACTTATTAGTGCTCATGACTTTAAGTACCTATATGCTCTCTTAATGTTGTGGTTCTCTAGATTAGTAAGAAAGTATTTACTTCAGATTAGGGTTAACATCCGTCCGTGGGTGCGTGCGGCTTTTTGGCTCTCGTCTGGAATTTTCCCGTCCTTTTCAACATTAGGGGATTTTTTTTTAAATAGAAAAGCTACCTGAATATGGACCTATTGAAAAAAGAACTAGTTAAAATTAAATTTCGGAACTTCTTTCAAATGTCCGGCTTGATGACAGGAGTTTTCAAATCTCGAATGCAGGGTTACTGCTTCAAACAGTAATGTCGACCGTCTGTGCGCGCCCTTAATTGAGAGCCGCAGATGTGTCGCCAAAAATAGACTCCTATTTATAACAACGATAAAACGCGCGGTAATATAAAACATACTTAGCTTTAATGACACTTACCTATAGGTAGGTGTACATACATGATAACATGACATAGAATGAGTAACTGCAGTAGAGTTATAACTTTAAATCTTTTTAAAAATGCATTTAGGTAACTACGCTAGGCACTTCACATTTCATGAAACACAACAAGTATCTAAATGATAAATCTTTTACTAATGACAACTGAATTAAAGATGGCAAAACGATCTCAAAAAAAATTCTACCTGTTAAACAGACACCAACACAACACATTCAACCAAAACGTGTTTAAATACCTAATGTTTTATTTCAACTTTCTTTCACACTCTGTTTTACAGAAAAGTACCTACCTGCCTATAGATAGTATTTTTGCTAATCTAATGCTCTATCTGACGGATGGTTTTTAGTTTCATAAGTTAGACATTGAGACTGCATTAATGTGTGAATCTGCTATTGACTACCTACTCCACATATGGCACGATATACGTACAAACTATTGTTAAATAGCCATAAGTAAATTAAGAAGTTATGAACGACAGTAATAGTCGAACAATGAATGAAATAAGTATCTTGCGAGTTTCCATGTTATTTCCCATCCAGATGGACCTTCCCGCTAGGCGGAACCAAGCTGCAACTGCTGCTGAACTGCGATCACCAATCCTACAGTCAAACTTGATGATTAATGCGAGTTCTACTTAACCTATTGATTAACGTAAGTAGTCATAGAGACGCTTGTTTAGTATGTTTAAGGCTGTAATTATGATGAGGACTAACTGAGAAAACAGATCGTCGTTATTATTCTTCTAGGATTATTACTTGGACAAGAAGCAAAACAAGATAAATGTTGGTACGGACAGCAAAACGGTATATTTTTATAGACTGACCGGTTGGTGCAGTTGGTAGCGACCCTGCCTTCTGAGCCGCTGGTCCCGGGTTCGATCCCCGGACAAGTCAAACACTTGTGTGCATGAACATGTCTTTTTGACCTGTGTCTGGGTGTTTTATATGTATAAAAGTATGTATATATATCAGTCATCAAGTAACCGTAGTACAGGCTCTACCTAGTTCGGGACCTGAAGACCTTGTGTGGATGTTGTCTCATATTATTATTATTATTTATAAACATATGCTATGCATAAAGTACAACATCGTCACTGTGATTGAAAATATAATACCGTCTACATTCCCCCTGACTAATATAATTGATAGTGTTTACATCCCCTTTTATTGCCAATAACCCATTAGAATTCAACTTGAATTTATGCTCTAAACTTACGACAATATTCCACGGATTTATTTAGAATAGAATAATATTATGACTTCTGAACGTCTTCCGCAAATAATCAGATTTTATTGCCGATAATTGAAACCACCACTTACCAAGGGGTATCGTATTACCCAGAAACTGGGTTGTGGAGGTCAGATAGGCAGTTGCTCCATGTAAAATACTGGTATTCTGCTGCATCCGGTTAGACTGGAAGCCGACCCCAACTTAGATCGGAAAAAAGCTAGACAGATAATGAATTAAAGACATAATCTTATTCTTGATTATAGGAACACTGCTAAAGATGTTGTCAATTCAAACACAAATTAGGTACTTTTTTTTTGAGCGTGGGAATTCATCAAATAACTTCACCCGCTCTGGGCAGAGCGGGAGGGCGTGTCAGACTCTTACTGACTTAAACCCACCCGTGTTCCTTCAGTTGCCTGTGCCAGAGGCCACGGTATCCCTATCGGACTTTCCCGCAACCCGACCCGGGCCTGGTACCTACTGTTCTTTATTGGGTAGGACTAAGTAGTAAGTAAGTACCTAGTCAACATTCTCTTCGATTATTGAAACACAAAGCATTATTTTAAATGAACCCGCACTACTTACAGGCACTTTTGAATTTATTTTACCTATACCTTATCCTTGACGGACATATGTATTAAAAGGAGAAATCAATTGTATATATTATGGCATCCTGTTTTCTCTAATGAATGAATTATGTGTATTGTTTATCAAAACACAGAATCCAAGCGACAGCAGAAGAATACATACACAAAAACAGGATAAGAATCGTGTTTGTTTTTCAGATTCAAAAACGTCAAGTCCCACTTGTTTTTTCTCATCAACCAATTAGTGTTGTTAGTTTATATCCAACAGTGGGAACCATGGATAATAAGTTTGTCTCGCCGCCCCGGATAAATACAACACAAAGATTAATACAATTGCAACCGAAATACATAGACCAATATACTGTTCTAGTAGATCATTGCGTTTTATTTTTATAAACTCTACGCCCGTTTTACTACCTAACCTATATAGGTGAAGTATATCTATAAGGACTTATTGCAAAACGAGATTTATCTAACTCTAAACACAGGTTTAAACCATCGAGCCATTTTTGTATTCCGAGCTTTATTCTGACAACGTTAAAGTTATAGGTAAATACAATAACTGATTTGAAGCCCGAATCTAAATTGTCTATTTGGAATTAAAAACTTTATCTCCGTAGAAATGAGGTTCGAAACACAAAAAGTGGCTGATAGATTTAAGTTTGGACCAAAGTTAAAACTCGGTTTGTAGCAAGATGGTACATAAAACTGTGCATAAAACCTCGTATTTTAAAAGCCGGAATCAGGTTGGTTCCGAATCCAAGTTGAATTTTACAAGTTTTGAAAACAATTTATCTTAAGCTCCGGAACTCATCCCTCCTCTATAAAGCAGCTTTCCTGCTGGCCCGTATACAGGGTAGCAACAACGGCATTCTGTACGCAATAGCTGTACGTTTTGACTGTCCTTTTCAAAATCAGTGGTTCATGTCTTGTGTAGGTGTGGCGAGTCAAGACAATTTTTTTTTAAATTGAATTTTGTACTAGGTTAAGGTTTCTATGGGTCTATGCCACCCGAAATAAAGTTATTAATATTAAATCAGAGCTGGGAAGACCATCTACATTATTAGTGTATATATTACAATCAATAAAAGCATGTCACGTCTGAGACCTTATAATTACTTAACATTTTCTAAACGTCATTATACGAAACTACGTTCTGCAACCCGTTACATTCAGTGTATGTAAGTAATTCCAAAACCTTAATTGAAAATAAAATTATATCAGAGAGCAGTGGTGGCCCAGTGGCAACGGCCCCGATTTACGAGTTGTAGGTCATTGGTTCGAACCCAAGCAAGCACTTTACTTTGTGTAAATAATTTCATCACCGCTGCTCTCAAAACGATGAAGGAAAACATCGTACTTAAATCGTAATATCAAATGACCACACAAGATGTACCACCGGACGCTGATTTTCAGCTGCAATCCACGAGTGCCATACGCTGGAATAATAAACACATAGGAAAGTGTGTCTTAAAGGTGAAAATATAAAAAAAAAACTTATACAAAATCAAATAAAATGATTTGACATACCTACATATGTATGTGTGAGTTGTAAAAAACTACACCAAAATAATAAATCTATAAATATAAAGTACCTATAGGTAAGGCAAAATCGTCTGACTGCGTTGCTCTTCTAAACCATGAAGCGGATTTTGATGGGATTTTCATTATCATTTAGATTTAGATGAAAGGCTCCTCCAACCAGGCGCGACACGCGACGCGAATCGCACGCGACACAAAGCCACCGCCTGTCGCGCGACGAGCAGTGCCTTTGGAACCCGCACAATTCGCATCGCGTGTCGCGCCTGTTCGAGAGCCTTAAAGAAACTTTTTAACTAACATCGCCATCTTGTTTTCTCTCAATATATTTCTAAAAATATCCACGTAATACCGATAAACATTTGACCACACATCAACTCCATCGCATGACGTAAGTGTGAGACATATCAGTACCTACCTACGGCTGCAGCGGGTGTAGATTACCTCCAGATTAGACGTAAGACCATAATCCTGCGCCTGCCATCACTGGGTGAACTTGACCGAGACATGCACATGCTGCTACTGGTTATGTATATAGATGAGAGCAAGTATTACGAATGTTATAGTAATTTTAATGACTGACCGGTTGGTGCAGTTGGTAGTGACCCTGCCTTCTGAGCCGCTGGTCCCGGGTTCGATCCCCGGTCAAGTCAAACATTTGTGTGCATGAACATGTCTGTTTGACCTGTGTCTGGGTGTTTATATGTATATAAGTATGTATATCAGTCATCAGGTTACCGTAGTACAGGTTCTTCTACCTAGTTCGGGATCTGAAGACCTAGTGTGGATGTTGTCTCATATTATATTATTATTATTAATGAGTGAGACCCGCGTACACCACAAATAACTATCAGAACAAAGTTTTAAATACGTTTAGCGCTAAACTCATTAAAACATAGTGATTGTTTTGTGTAAGCGGGTTTTGTACCTATTGTTGGATAAGGAAAAATAAAGGTTTGCATCTGAACTGCCAATTATAAAATAAACACTGAAGATAAAAGTCACTCCAAATATTTTTTTTCAAATATATGCAAACCTACATTAATAACATAAGTCAGTTCTTCATACCAGTTTACCCTGAAGAGGTATAAAGAAATACTTACTTAGACTTACACATGTATTTACGCCAGTTGTATTTGTTCATGAAACCGTGGACCAAGCCTACCCAGGCACAAATCCAAACTCCAGGACAATGAGAAGGTGTTACAGAGAATTTCTTAGTCCAATACAACACTTTGCTCGACCCGGGGTTCGAAACCAGGAACCCAAACTCAACAGTCACGTTTGCGACTACTAGATCAACGAAATAAACATACAACAAAAGCAAGGATTAGAAAAAATCTAGAAACTAGGTATTGAATTGATGATACAAAGCTGACAATTGCACTTTCACATAATTATCGACATTGATTAATGATTACGTGCAGGTATTTCGGATTAGATGGATTTGTAATGACATTCCACGTTGGTTGATTAATCCTTGATCGCTTATCACGTTTAATTATAAACGATTAAGGATGAAACAATACACAACTTGGCTCTTATGAAATATGTTCATTTATCTTTTTAAAACTCAACAACAGAAGTTGACTAGGACAAGAACCTACAGGTTCTATTTTCATCATCGTTTTTTTTTTTCATGTAAGTGCTCACAATGACGATGGAAATCCTAGTGCGAGAACGTTGAATAGTTCATAACAAAAATAAATGAGCCGGCTACGAAATGTGCTACGGGGTAGCCAACTAAGGAACTACATAACAAATTATTCAAATCGATATTAAATTATAATAATAATAACTTTTTATTGCAGATTACAGGATCCATAATGTGTTAGTATTGCCTTAACCTATTGTTAGTGAAAAATTAATTAAAATTAAAGTGACATCACAATTATAAATAATTAATTTTGCACATGTACGTCTGTACGCACATGTCTCCCAGCCCAGTGCTTAATAAACGGAACATCTATTTTGTCCGCCATTGTACCCAAAATATTATTCGGACTACCTCGGAATCGCCGCAGCATAGATGCACTTCGATTGCGCATGATGGCATAAAAGTCGTCCAGTCTCACTTCATGCGCTGCAAAACCGAGGCAGTCCCGACAACATCCTGAGTCCGTTATTATATTGGACACGCAGGGCGCTGTAGTCCTTCTGCGTATACCTAACCCACAGGGCACAGGCTGCACGAGTAAAACGTCTGGCAATAAGCTTTGAAAAGAGTTAGCTTTACCTTAAACATTCGATTGGTCGATTCGTTTGGAAACGAACTTAAAAAGGATTATGAAAGAACATCGGTTATAATAATGACAAACTCAAAAACATACTACTAGAATTCAAATCTTATCAGGCCGCAAACGTTAACTGTTGAACATGAACTTATTTCATATCATTCTCGCTACACTAGTAGTCGAGATTGGGTATCGCTAAATGGGTATCACCACCATTTTGTAACGACACCTGAAATGTGAGACAAGGAATAGATAGGTACAAGGATACTGCCTATGAGGAATTATCCACTGATGCAGCTTTGCTGAAGTGATCGTAGAAGTCGCTACTCGTATCAGATTCAGATGATTTTTTCAGCCAATCGTCTCGAGTGGATCCCTTGTGTTTAAGAGCAGTGTGCCAAATAAAATCTACTGATAGTTTTAGACAACACTTTGTTGACCTAAAAATAATTACTTTTCCATGTCTATACGCATTTGAAGTAACAATGTTCGTTAAAAAACACTTCAATTTATTTGTAGCCCTAACTAGCAAACGTCACCGGGACAAAATTCACGGTCTGCCTCATAAAGCAGCATTAGGTATACGCAAAAAGCGTTCTGGGAATGGCCTCAAAAATCTATAATATGATACCCACGACTATAAGAGCTGAGAATGATGTTAACAAATTCAAAAGAATGCTTACAGACTTTATGGTTAAAAAGGCGTAGGTACTATTCCATTGGTGAATTATTAACAGACAAGTTAAATATGTAATAATTGGATGTGTCGTTTTGTGAGTCAAATGTCCGATTTATTTATGCTCAATTTTATTAATGATAATAATAATAATAATTTATGTACCTATCCAAAGTTTGCATACCTATTAGGTTAAACATTGCGATCCTGCCATTCAAATAAGATCTTATTATAATGTACCTGCCTATGTTTTACAAATAAATAATTTGAATTTGTCCTTTACGTTGTCTACCTTGGCCTTACGTGCCAAGACAAATGATGCCCAAGTTATCATAATTACATAACAATAACACGATCACATGGTCCGGATTAGTGCGGGGTTGCACTGTTATCAGGGCAATAAATGAGCAATAAATCTAAACGGTTATCTCTTCCACTGGGTTTGGGCACTAATACCTTGATACCAATGTCACTACGAGCTACCTTATTGTACAAATATTTTTTATGAATGTCTTGCAAAACTGCTGAGAAAATATGAATAAGGAAATCGAGAGACAGGACTATATTGTAGGTAAAGGTTTTTAGATGATTTACGGTCAATTACTGGCTGAGATTGAAGGAAGATGGGATAGTACACGTTACTAAGACACTAGATTCTATAGAGTAAATTTAATACTCCAACATCTGAAAGGCCAGTTTTATGGGAGATCTATAGGAATAATAAGTGTGAAGTAATTTAAAATAAAGAATGCTATAACAGGCAATCTTCAAAAATTGGGAAAGGAAGACTAGTAAACTTTAAATAAAATTGAAAACTAACGCTCTAGTATCTATAAAGTAAATAAAACAAACGAACTCTTAATAGTTTACGATAGTAGAAAGGTTTTTCTCGTTAAAATCGTTTACAGGTAAATGGGCAGCCTTCTGGAACGGTTATTTTTTTTTTTTTTTTGACAACATCCTCACAATGTCTTCAGGTCCCGAACTAGGTAGAACCTGTACTACGGTAACCTGATGACTGATATACATACTTAAATACATATACACACCCAGACACAGGTCAAACAGACATGTTCATGCACACAAATGTTTGACTTGTCCGGGGATCGAACCCGGGACCAGCGGCTCAGAAGGCAGGGTCGCTACTAACTGCACCAACCGGTCAGTCAAACATTATCAAACATTACGTTCATCGATCTGTTTATGGAAATAAAAACAGAAAAATAGCTAGGTACGGTATTTTCATTACTAGTCTATGGCAATATTTTTAAAAGCTCTGAAATTTTACTTATTTTAGCACGCATTGTTTTTTTTTAATTAATAATCTGGTCTGTAAGTACCATATAAAAATGTAATCCGTTTCTAACAAACGATGTAACGTTACAGGAAAACCTCTAGGTCTCTTGAAAGGAATTTATTACTTCATTAAACTCCACTCTCTACTCAACATCACGTAAGTACTTTGTAGAGCTTCGACGTGCTTAGGCAAACGAAGTTTCAGAGTCAGGTTGAATACAGTATTTTGTTCACATCTAATAGACGCGTCTTATATTTTCGATGCAGAAGTGGCTAAGCAATAACAGACGCGCGGGTCGATCGATCAGGTTAAGCTACGCTGCTGCGGTCATTCCGTAGATGGGTGACCATGTTTAATTATCGAGACCCTCCGTGCAACGAAAAATCACGTTAAACCGTTGATCCCGGCTGTCATTCATAGATCTTTGACAGTCGTTACGGGTTGTCAGAAACGCAAACGTCTGACAATCAGTCTTACCAAGGGTATCGTATTATACAGTAACTGGGTTGTGGAGGTCAGATAGGCAGTCGCTCCATGTAAAAAACTGGTATTCAGCTGCTTCCGGTTAGACTGGAAGCTGACCCCAACATATGTACTTGGGAAACGGCTAGGCAGACCCAACAATGTAAGCGAACTTTTCTATTTTATATTCTTTTTATGTTTGTAAAAAGTGCTGATTCTAGCCTACTTTGAATAAATGACTTTTTATTTTTGATTCTATAATAATAAGTAATAATATACATTAATTCAGATTATTACACGGAAAATAGTATTTCTAGAATAATTGTATACCTACGTAACTAAACAGATTTAACTTCCCTTTTAAAGAATCAGATTTAAGTTTTTGAGAATTTTCAATTAGATTTAACCATCGTCTAGTCATCCAAGTTTTCAGCAGAAGCACAAACTTATTTCAATTACCACTTAAAAATATTACAAACCTTATTATTCACAGGCACACTTCAAGGCTAAAACATTCAAGATTCAACGAAAATTATAAGCACAGACTGTATAAAACGTCACTTTTCGCTCCTTACAAAGTAACGCCATCATGATGTACGCAAAACAATTTGTTTTCCCTCTTTTGTTTGACGACGCCGCGCCTACATTACCCTTAATTTATTCCCTTTGAATATTCAAACCCTTAGCTCCTCAATACTCGTTTAATTTTCTAATATAGGAGAATAGGAACTCGCAGGATAATATTTTGCCTAAAATCTCAGCCGATTGTAACGTCTCGGGGTGTAGTGACCACGATTCTTGGCAAGAATTGTTAAATTCTATGAAAATTTACTCAATTTGTGATACTTACCTAACGTCTACAAATGGGGAAGAGATTTCCTCCTGATTAAAATGTATAGGTAAGTAGGTACAATTCTGAGTCTTCGAAGGTTCAGCTTATTTGATTAATTTTTAGGGGTACAATCATTGCCACTGCGAATCACTTTAAGATATATCCGCTAGGTCACATTTAAACATTTTTACTTTCTTGAGTTTTTTATTTTTCTATTTAAGATGGGTTTGCTCTTGACTATAGTCTAGGTCAGTGGTGACAGAGACAGAGTCGACGGTGGAATGAGCTTACCCAGAAGAAGCCTTATCACTCTCACTATGAAGAGATTAGGGTTTATAAGTTTATGTTTCACGAGTACGTAGTGCCGAGAAACATTATCAGCATAGCAACACAGAGGTTCGCACAATTTACAGACAAAGAGCATTCATAATTCGCAGTTAAACTCATATCCCACCTCCTCCGATTTATATGGTTAACCCGAAGTACCAAGACTCAGAGATCCCTATTATTAATCATTTCGTTCCTTTAATGAATGGAAATTATGCAGATTCCGAGTCGGTATCACAATGGAAGCGATCTTTGGCGGCTCCTCAGAGTTGAAGGCTTCCACGACGTGCCTACGTGCTCTCATTCGCACAAAACGCCCTCTTTATTTTATTGAGATAAACAACATATTGTACGAACATTTTTAATACGTGATAAGTGTACATGTTAGGTACGTTAGTATATGCTGGCAATGAGATTCGTTTCGTTAGAAAAAAAAACGCGAAACATAATATTTTTTAGAAAGCGAAACTCATTTAGTTTTGCAAATTGTTAAAGATTGAGTTAGTAACTCTATATACATATATATATATTTTTTTTACGTTGCCCCACACTATATATTTCTCCTGTATTGTGGGTGCGTTGACAAACATTTAAACTCAAATACACGAACAGCCAGACCTGGAACCATTATGTACTTGTAGGTCATACAAATATTTTTTCCGTGCGGGAATCGAACCCGCGACAGCAGTCAATCGCTTAACCACTGCGCCAACCGTGCCGTATAAAACAAGTTTCTGCAAAGAACGGTTTAAATTGGTTGAGAAATACTTCCGGGTCATTAGTGTTGACAAACAGGTTAGTAATCGCAGTGTGCCATTAGAGGACAGTGCAATCGTAATGGGTTTGTAGTAGAAAAACAAAACGTGAGTACTGGTAGAAAACACGGTATTGTTCCCTTAGTTTCATCACCAAAGTAATAAAAAACACGGTATTGTTCCCTTAGTTTCATCACCAAAGTAATAAAAAACACGGTATTGTTCCCTTAGTTTTATCACCAAATTAATAAAAAACACGGTATTGTTCCCATAATTTCATCACCAAAGTAATAAGAAACACGGTATTGTTCCCTTAGTTTCATCACCAAAGTAATAAAAAACACGGTATTGTTCCCTTAGTTTCATCACCAAAGTAATAAAAAACACGGTATTGTTCCCTTAGTTCCATCACCAAAGTAATAAAAAACACGGTATTGTTCCCTTAGTTTTATCACCAAATTAATAAAAAACACGGTATAGTTCCCTTAGTTTCATCACCAAAGTAGGTAATAAAAAACACGGTATTGTTCCCTTAGTTTCATCATCAAAGTAATAAAAAACACGGTATTGTTCCCTTAGTTTCATCACCAAAGTAATATGCTTACTTCAGTCCACCACAATCTAGCGCAGTATAGTTCACAAGTTCAATACTTTCGTTCTCAGATTACAATATTGTACCTAAACATGTGCATAGGTAGGTATTATCTGTGTGATCGTCACGTGTATGGGTGTGGCCAACATTGGCGATATCGTGCGAATTAGAAACGTTTGTGTTCGCAAATCTAGATAGTGATGACGTCAGCGAGCAGTAGTAAATAAATAATTACTTTCGCGTTAGAATTATGTTTCGCATAGAGGTAAAAATCTCAGTAATGTTTTAACAAACTAACTTTTTGATACCTATGAGAGCAAGAAATACATTCAAGCATCTTTCTCTGTTGGAGAGGCAGAATTTAATTTTTTACTATTAATTTAAATTTACTTTTATTATTTAATTTACTTAAATTTACTCCTAATGTTAGGTCTTTACCTATCAAATTGCCGTTTAGTATACAGAAAGTTAAAGTATTTTTTTTTCTATCAATTAAAATATGCACCCATGTTAACAATTTTGGAAAAAGTAGATGTCTGTCGGCGCAAGGTCTTGTGAGTACGGTGGACGACTTTAGTTAGCTTAGAGACCGTCTGTTGTGTCGTATGAGGTCGAGCGTTGTCGTGTAGGAGCGGCAACGACGAGCGATTAACCAAGGCTGGCCGGAGATTTGCGAGCTTCTCCATCATTGTGTACAGTTTCTCGCAGTACACATCCGCAGAACTTAATGCTGGTGCCATTTGGAAGGAGATTTACTAACTACTGATAATATGGGACAACATCCACACAAGGTCTTCAGGTCCCGAACTAGGTAGAACCTGTACTACGGTAACCTGATGACTGATATACATACTTATATACATATAAACACCCAGACACAGGTCAAACATACATGTTCATGCACACAAATGTTTGACTTGACCGGGGATCGAACCCGGGACCAGCGGCTCAGAAGGCAGGGTCGCTACCAACTGCACCAACCGGTCAGTCATCAGTCAGAAAAGGAGATTTATTTCACTAGACTACCAAACAGTGACCATGACTTTTTTGTGGCATTGCCTAGGCGCTGAACCAGCATCTAACCAACATGATGACCGCTTACGATTATCAAAAAGAATCCATTTTCCATCAGCAAGTGACAATCTGGTTCAAAATCCCATCGTTTCTGTCTGTAAAGCAACGCAAGGATGGCGATCGTTCAGTTCGTGTGGCACCCACTTATCAAGTTTTCTTTACCTTGCCGATTTAACGCAAATGGACCAATATTGTTTTGATGCTAACGTTGAAAGCTGTTGCTAACTCAGCCGTAGATTGAGTATCGTCAGCTTCCACTACCGCCTTTATTTCGTCGTTGTTGACTTTAGTATTCGGGCGACCACGGGGTTCATTTTTTAGATCAAAATTTCCATGTCGGAAGCGTTCAAACTAATAACGTTCGAGTGCGTTCATTTGTAGTGTTCATTCCTTACACGTAATTAATGTTGCAACCCATTTGTGCGGCATTGCTACCGCGACGGAACTCGTATTCCATAATAACTCGTATTTTTATCGTGTCCCTAGCGATGAAAAAGATACAAATGTAGTGAAAACAAAACACTAATCATCATCATCTGCCTAGCCTTTTCCCAACTAGGTATGTTGGGGTCGGCTTCCAGTCTAACCGGATGCAGCTGAATACCAGTATTTTACATGGAGCGACTGCCTATCTGACCTCCACAACCCAGTTACTGGGTAATACAATACCCCTTGGTAAGACTGGTTGTCAGACTTTCGGGCTTCTGACGACCCGTAACGACTGTCAAAGATCCACGAATGACAGCCGGGACCAACGGCTTAACGTGCTTTCCGAGGCACGGAGCAGTGGTGATGAAATAATTTACACAAAGTAAAGCGCCTGTCGGGGTTCGAACCTACGACCTACAACTCGTAAGTCGCGGCCGTTACCACTGGGCCACCACTGCTCAAAAAAACAAAACAAAACAAAACACTAATCAATAAAACAAACAAATTTTAAAAATTCATTTAAATTTAGAATTTATAGCCAGCCATGCACAAATTACGTTTCAAATGGCCAGTATTGTAAAACGGCAACTTCACTTTCCTATTATAATCATTGCATTGGTGCCGATTCTCTTGTCACAAAATCCTCTAAACTAGACAAAAAATCACCAAAGTTTAGTTTATTCCTGTCAAACTACGTTTCCCATTCTGAAATTGACTAAAAAGTGACACAACCTAACTATAAGTTTGACAGTACTAATGTCATTTAAGTATTTTTTTTTGTTATTCCATTTGGTGAAAATGGAAGCATGTGATTGCAGCTGTTGTCGATTTACGACATAGCAAACAGGCAGACTCGAACAAATTCAAGATGCCCTTGATCGGGCTTTTCTACGGCGCGGCAGCGACGAGAATACCGGAGATTTTCAACTTACATAACGAAAAACCGGATTATATTTTCTCGGGATCACAATTTTATTAGTAAACTAGCTTTTGCCCGCGGCTGCGCCCGCATGGATGTCGAAAAAAACCTGTTAATCCTTCTCCATTAAAATAGTAGATTATTAACCAAGGGGATAAAGCAGTGTCTTCTGTCGCGGGTGACGATTTAAATCGCGAGCGTAATGAAGGACTGGAGGTTTACTCCCGAGCGCAGCGAGGGTGTTAAAAACTTAAATCACGAGCGAAGCGAGGGATTTAAGACGAGTCCTGAGTGTAGCGAGGGATTTAAGTTCACCCAAGACTAAGACAGCTTTATCACCGAGGAAAATACTCTACTTTTCGTACCATTTGCGAAAAATTAACACAATAATAATATGAGATAAGCATTTATTAAAAATAATAACAATTAAACGTATTTTTCGAACATTAACTTATTTATAAAAATAAATTAAAATAAACTTAACGTTTATGTATTTGAAGAAAACAAAAACGCGGCAAATTCCCAGACTAATATTTTTTTGTAGGAAAAGCAAAGGCATCAAGCTCATACGGCCTCGTCGGTTTTCGTAATTTTATTTAATAATCATAACTGCATAATAAATGCGTATTCCTTTTTCAAAATGATGTATAATGCTTTATATACAAACTCAATGGTGTAAACACAGATGTAGTTCAGTATAAATTTCGGTAAGTACCTATTCCAAATTTTAATCACATTCTCCCCCTAGAGGATGAATGAAATTCAGTACAATTTTCTTTCCCTGTTTTTAACAGATAAAAAATTACTATTGTTATGTTCGCTTTTTGTGGCATAGAATGTCACTTTTTTGAGCAAGTGGTACGAAAATACATATATAGGTATTTACCTATGTGCCAACTTTCATGGTTTTCGGTCAAACAGTGTGAAGTTCACTGGAGACTCACAAAACCAATTAAAAACTAACTAATTTAAAAATAAAACTTTTCAAACACTTCTACAGTTTCTAATTATATATTTCAATAAAATAATACTTCGAAGGACACATAGCGCCATATAGCGTCCTAAAGCTATTGTGACCGTCGACAGTTATTATTATTTCCCTCGGGAACAGTACTTTATCACTTATTTAAATATGATTCAAATATTTTTATTCTGAATCTTTATTGGCCGGACATTTGAACTAAATCATTATTTTAGTAATTAATATATTTAATTTAATTTTATTATTTTTAATTACTTCAAATTAATAAATAAAAGTGCAAATTAAGCGAGGGAAATTCAAATTTGTAAAACGCAACACCATTGGTTAAAACGAAACGTGACGTCAAATACTATGTCAACAAGTTCGTATTGCTTACATTTTGTATGGCATTTCAGGCTTTTGGTTATAAAACATAGTAATAACGTGTGTGTTGTGAATTAATTTATTGTTTAGGTGTAATTATAGGATAGTAGTGAGATTAGAAATCATGAATATGACTGAAGTGGTTCGGTAAAAGCACAATCGGATACTCTGCCGAGAATAGATTCATGATGTCTTATTTTCTTTCAAATCCAAATTGTATGTCCGCTGAAGTAAAAGGAGTGAAGCTACAAGGTAACTAGTCTATAATAACACATTATGTGCGTTATTATAGCCATAAACACAATACTAAATATGATGAGAAATAAACATAACCTATATTTTTTATTCACAATAATGTAAACAAGTTATTGTGATACTTCATCTCTTTTGATAACCTTACACAATTCCTTACGTATTTATGCACCTATCGGGACTAGATATAACACTTTATCAGGTGCACTTCTGACAGTTTTTTTTTTTGCATTCAGTTACCATGCAATATTTATAAACTGGTTTTTGAGCTTTTTCCATGGTGAAATAAGTGAAGAACGAGAATACCTGTACTAAACAATGGACTGGACTGTTACTGGACATAGTATTTGACGTCATCAACAAAGCGCGCGAAAATGGTGGCGTTTAAACAGCTCAAATTTTTTCTCCATTTTAAATATCTTTTTAAACTTAATTGCAGCATTTTTAAACAGTATTTATATTTTTTACTATGTTATAACGGTGTAAACAATTATTTAAACATATAAAATAAATACATGCATATACCCTATTAAAGATAACTATTCAGGCTTTTTGTGCAGTACGGATCATTTTGTCCACTTTTATTTATTTATTTTATTATTTATGTACACACAGTAAAACAGATACAGATACGCATACACACACACACACACACTCAAACTCTTACACTTGACTTTTATTCACTCTTTATTTTATTTTCCGACAAATTTTGGTCAATGGTCTACCCAACTTAGCGATTGTCAAACTTGATTACCTATAGTTGCGTCAAAATTGTTTTTAAGTTTAGAGAATCTTGATTGCAGAATAAGTAGCTTTTAAAATTCTATTCACCAAAAATATGAAAATTTTGTGATAGTTTCGTTTAGTTCGGTTTGCAAGAGAATCGGCACCATTAGGTGAAATAATAGCCATAAAAGGCATCTCCGATTAGGGAACCTTAAGATCAGGAAAGTAATTTGTGGAAACTAATAATTCAGGAAATGTCCCTCTTATCCATCTCCTTCATTCCTCCTACCTAATCGATGTATAGAAACTAAGAACAGCGCACTCTTAGAACCTAAATTAATTAGTCCCGAAGCTCTCCAGCCTCCGCTAACTTCGGAAATTGAGATGTTATCTTTTAATGCGGTCGCCGACGGACAGTTGTTGATTTATTTACAGAATCGCCCTTCATTACCAATCCGAACCCTTTGCTGTGTAATCGGGGAAGAAATAAATGCGTAGAATCTAAGGTCATCTAGAACCGTACGTAGATATCGACAAAAAGACAACAAAAAGGGCTATTAGATACCTATATTATACCTACGTAATATTTAAAAGTAGTTTTTCTTCAAATCAATCTATAACTTGAATGAAAGCAAAGAAAAATATGCAGAAATAATTTGAATGCTATGAGAGAGAATACTAAACAGTTTTAGGTTAAGTGATTTTTCCCGCTGAAAAAAGTTCTTTTTTTTTAGAATATAATGTTTTTTATTTGCAAAGAATGTAGGTACAGTATATAAATCAGATGTTACAATTATTATGGTTCCTTGTACATTCGACCTATAAGGCATGCAAAAAATTTAAGTAATAAAAAATAAAAAAAAGTAACAAGTGACTTAATGGCAAAAAAATCAGTTACAGAATAATAGCATTCATCTATGAGTAATCTTGTAAGATTATTTTTAAATATTCTAAATGGTTGCTCTTTAATATTGTTTGGAATTTTATTATACAGAGTTGATATGACAGATGGGGCATGAAATAACACTACGTATACTAAACGTGTTTAGTATTAATGAGATACGGCATAAAAATAAAAAGCACCAAAAATGAGCAATTTTTTTTTTTCAAACAAACTAAATAGCTTTCAAATCAGAGTAAAACGCAATCACCCTTTGTAATGAAAGTGCAAGTGTGTGTGTGTATTTATTGCTTCCTTGTTTGCATTGCCATCTTTTTAGCGAAAATATTTGGATAGACTTGTGACTTGCGTCAGACATAATCAGCTCTTAGGAAAGATACATCGTGTTCAAACGGGGCAAAATCTTAAAAAAAAAATTGCGACTAAACTACTGCTCTTATTTAATTGATTTTCAGTACTGAGCTTGTAAATGGTACCTAGTATAGGCAGTTAAAAGGAAAGCCCCTCTGTCGTATCAACTCTGTATACAATAGGTGCCATACAAATAATTTTTCCCCCTTTTTTCCAACAGCGATGCCTTATTTCGACCGATTATCTTATTGCGTTCGACCAAACAATGGTAACGAGACTTTTCTGTGGGTTTCTTCCATCTAGTAGATATTCAAATAGTCAGAATCAATCAATTTCCATAAACCTCTCCTAAACAATTAGCTAAACTAACCATTTAGCTGAAGCACTAAACTCAAATCTGAAGTCATAAATCCATCAAGCACTGCGACAATCAAAACTTGCCCCTTAACTCTTACTCCGTCAGTGGCCAAACTACACAAATTCTATTTACAACGTCTTTAAAACAATTAATTACTTATTTAGTTCGCAGACAGTGACTAAAGTTTAATTGCCCACGGTACAAAGCAAGGGGGAGTTTTGTCTAATGAAATTCTTGGTGGGACTCAATCACATGGCCCGTAACTACTCGTAAGGCCATAACTGTAGTACCCGGGGTAGTTACTTCCACTACATATAATTACGATTGGATTTATAGCGTATAATGTAGTTGTCTTTAACTAGTATTTGAGTTTGATGGTGTTTTGATGTTGCTCTGTTTTGTGGTTGAGTATGGTGTACATTGGGTTAAGGAATGCTATATGAACCGTGACGCTATCCTGTTGGTACCCCTGCAGGTTTTTGGGAATATTGTAAAGATATGAGCATCCTCTTTGCACGGCGATTAATGAGAATGTAAAATTTTGGTAGGAACTGATTTAATTAGGTAGGTACCTACCTACTAGCATAATAAATCCTATTTTTTCGGATAACCAGATTTTAAAATCGTTACTTTAAAAAAAGTTTTTTACAAGAAAAATACAACCGACTTCCAAAAAAATGACACTACAAAGTGAAAAATAACTTTAATTTCGGAAGTCTGAGTCTTTGTATGGTACCTACCACACCAATTCGAAAACGATCGTCTTACACGTCCACGTCCGTTTGAAGGCGGTTTTCTGTTGTTTATAAATAATTTATTGTTGATTGTTTAAAAACCTCTTGACTGATTTCGATAAAATTTAAATGGGACCACCTGGAAAGTTATATCCTTTGAAACAAAATAGAATTTTCCAAATCGGTTCAGGCGTCTTCGAGTAATCGGTGAAATAAAAAAAAAAGATTCCGACGAATAGTGAACCTCCTACTTTTTTGAAGTCGGTTAAAAAAGATACTTAGTATACAGAAACGACAATCATATCCAAAATTGCAGTAATTTTTATTTCAACCAAACAAAATCGCACGTCATTGTAGTAGGTACGGAATTCATAAATAACTCAATCCTAACACGCCGCAGAAAATCAATCTATTCCCCGAATGTGACCAAATTAGCGTGTAATATTTCCTGTTCGAATTATAAATGCCCTCATTTTCCCGCCAATGTCCGCAGGCGACACGATGGGCACAATGCGAGGCGCGAGGCGACCCCGCGCCACGCGGCGGCCACGCGACGGACACGTGCTGGCCACCAAGTAACCAATCCCTCTTCTATCTTTCTCTTCTATTTATTCTACTACTATCCTCTCATTTAAGGCTCGTGTCATCAGCGACAGACGCAACGCCCCGTGTAAATTCAGTTTAGATTTCATCAAGCACCCCCTCGTTGCGACATTTACAAAGCAAATATCGTTCCCAGATTGCATTATTATTTAATTGTTTCGAGTGCCGCCCAAAGAGAGCAGTCTTGTTTGATCCATTATGCATCAAATATTGTTCAACTCTGGTTTCGTATTTCATATAAAGGAAATTGTATTTTCATGTAGCGTTTTGAACTCTATAATTTCTTTGTCTGGTTTTCAAACTTGACAAACTGTGTCGATCATGTTATGAGATAAGTAATTAATGAAAACTGGATCTTATAAAAAGATAACGTAGACTAAGAATTAGAATAAAGATGACTGTAAGTACAATATTTATCGTTCATCAGATTCAAAAGAGATGTACAACAGTGTGTAGAGGACTTTACCTACATGTTTAGAGAGAACATTAGAAATATAATATTAAGTACTTAAGAATTATTTATAATACCGCAAACCAGTACAAAGTGCATACGTTGCTCCACAGTAATAACCCAAAACCGATTCTCATGATGAAAGAGCGCGAACCTGGTGCAAAGTAAAGCAACGGCCATTCATCAGGCGGCTCCATTCTAATGGTAATTCGGGATATACGCGCGCCCGATATTGTTGGCCGGTCCCTTCTGCCGTAACAAATGTTTATTTTATACACAACGCCACTAACAATAGTGTGCAAATACCTAAACACCGTAAATGGTGGCGCGATGCGATTTAGATGATAATGCTCGTAGAAATAATAATGGGAGGCGTTTGTGA
Organism: Brachylomia viminalis; assembly: GCA_937001585.2. Lineage (NCBI taxonomy): Eukaryota > Metazoa > Arthropoda > Insecta > Lepidoptera > Noctuidae > Brachylomia > Brachylomia viminalis. The sequence goes on along the minus strand of OW443302.2, from coordinate 19,298,612 downwards.
TCGTGCGTTGTGTTTACTATGCGGTGTGCCGTGTGCGGGTGCGTGCTTGTCTCTGATTGTTTGTGTTGCCAATTTATTTTTATTTTAACGAGACGAGTTGTGATGGAGTGGTGTATGGAGGGTAGAGGTAAGGAGAACTATCTCTTAAGTATGTGGGGAAAGTTGAAAAAGTGTACAACATTTACTATTTATTTACTGTAGTAAATAATAGTTTAAAAACCCTCCAAAATGGCGCTAGCGTAGGCAAATGGTGTGGTATGAATGTAGCAGTTGTTAACGGACTGAAGTATGCCGAGTTAGAAAATTAACGGATTGAAGTATACCGAGTTAGATTATTTTTTTTGTGATTCGAGTAGTTAGTGACATTCCAGTAAACCATACCTCAACAATTTACGTAGTCCAACATTATTTTGTAAACATAACCTAAAATTATTGCTTTTAAAATTTACCCGGTGGCTACTGTAGCGCTGCTTAAGTAGCACATTTTAACGGACACTTTTTCATACACAGAGACGGTTCTCCTTACCTCTACCCTCCATAGAGTGGTGGAAGGAAACCTTATTAAAGCAATGGGAATATAAGATATAGGTAATCAACGTGACTTTAAAAATGTCTCGTTATTACGTGCCTAGACACTATACAATAAAATAGTTAGGCATTTAGGTAAACGTAACGTTAAGAACAAGGTCAATCAATATTAATAATTATTACTACCTTCACCTAAAAACGTTAAAGCTTCATTATCAAAGGAAAATATTACACATACGATATTACAACTAGAAAAGCCGCTTTTCTTCACAAAGTCCGCTTAATATTCTTATAACACTGAAAAGGCCTAAGTATTTAACAAAATCAGGAACAAAACGTGAATGTTTTATGTAGATTCGCGTTCAGGTAGCGAGTAGGTACACCTCCTACATGTTTAATTTGATATTGTTTAAAGACGGTGCGGCGGCTGACAGCCCTAACTCCCATGCATATTCATGTGGCGTGATTAATCATGGCGAACCTACCTCCCTTCACACACCTACATTACATAGGCACCTATATACTTTGTTTATTATACAAACACCCACTGCGATGCTCAAATTGTGAGTTATTGGTTAAAACACGCCGAGTAAATTAGTTACGAGCGTTAGTGGTAATTTGTCGGCGAAATACTTCCTCAATGTTATCTATGCTCCTTTTTTTCGCATAAATTAAGATGGCGTAGGGTTTTTCTTTCAATTTTTCAACTTTAATGATAATACACACATTATTTCAAATTAAATGGTCATCGATCTACGTTTTCGTAGCGGTTGCTACGAGGGATATCCGTAGCATTAACTGCTTACATCATAAGTCTTTAGAAACCATTTGTCAGATAAATATTCTTTCACTCTCCCATTAATTAAAACAAACTAAAAGGTCTTTAAATTGCATTTAAATCCCGCAGAATTAGATCCATCAATTATAATAATTGATTACAAAAAAGGCGGGTGATTCATGCATTCCTCACCCAGAGATGTTGTCGCGTGCCCTAATTTTTTATGTTAACAAAAAATAGTTTACAGCCTCAGTGAAGTCTTTGATGAATTAAAAAAAAGGTAAATTTGCATAGAGAAGCAATAAAGTGTAATGGTTGATCGTGCATCTGCCTGTGGGCGGACGGGAACGCGATGCATGTCGGTTTTATGCTAATAGTGACGCTTTAACCGCGATTAGCGAATGTTATTACAGGAGTCAATGACGCAGCGTACAGGGTTATAGTTTAAAGATAGATGGCGGCAATAAATGGCGAACAGATAAGTCGTAATGGCACTGCCGAGATAGTGCAGTGCTGTACCTACCTACCTACTTTTTCCTATAGGTAAGTATGCGAGGAAGCTACTTGCTGTATATCACTTGTCGATACTGAGGACTCCATTATCTAACAACCACTTAATACCTGGTACCTAGGTATATAGTGTCATGGCATGCAAGACCTTGTAACGGTTACGACCTTTGTAGACCTACGGGATTTCATTGAGATAAGTGTGGATAGACACTTTCAGCTTTGCCCAAAGGCTTGGATTTACCTCTCTACACTCACAAAAGAGCTACGATACGTAAATGCACAAAGTATTTATGATTGGGAATCAACATTCAAACATCAAAAGTTCGTGACTTGGAAAGAAGTCGCATAAAACGAACGGTGTCAACAGCAATACGTGGGCTCCTGTAAAGACAAGTCGGTACCGGAATAGATAAAGATTGTATCCGATTTTATTCGTAGACCAACCTGCAGCGTTTTGTACCGGAGACCCTACTACTTTAAGCAAGTACCTGAATATTGTAATCGACAGACAGACTGATTGAAGGACTGCGAATTGCAGTACCTATTTACTTAGCAGCAATGAGCAAAGATACAAGATCAAAAATGTTATCAGTAAAGTAACACTGAACAAGGCCGACACGTGACGTCGACGCGGCGGCGACGTCGGCGTCAATCGCGCGGCAATCCGTCAGCGCGCGAGTTCCCTTGGGACTCAAGCGATGTGACGTGGGGCTCGATTAGCTTCGCGCACTGACCCAGCAAATTTGTGACACCGCACATGCAGTTTTTTGTTTTGCAACTGCCAATCAAATATCCACTCGTCTGATCAAAATTTTGAAATCGATAGTGTTGTCTAAGCTCAATGTGAGAAAGACTACCGTCAATTTTCTGATTTTAGTTTTCCTCCGTGTATAACCGCTGTACCTACCTACATTGTTTTCTTTTGGATTTCTTTTGTGATAGGTATTTTGGTGGAAGTTTGGAAAAACTTAAGCATCTATAAGAGTGAATAAAAATCTGCGGGCTTTGAGGGCCGAAACATTAGCTCAGAAGATCAATGGATGTCGACGTCAAAAATCTGGGTAGCTACAAATAATATTCTTTTTGTAAGAATTTACTTACGTAGATAGAATTATAGAAGATGCATACATAGGTATACTACCTGTAAAAGTATTACCGGCAGATAAGATACAAGTTGACCACCTTAATAAATATTTGATTGAAGTCAAGAGACATTTAATCATAATGCTACTACTGCGGAGCGTGCGCGCCTGCTTGCTGTGGGTAAGTGGGAGTCGGGTCTTTGGCTTCATGCACTACCGTCGTCGAACATAGGCACTTTGTTAGACGACACTACTTTCCGCCTCGCTGCTTGCCTACGACTAGGAGCTCCTTCTTGTTCTCCCCATCGCTGTCACTGTGGCGAAGTTGTCAACAGCCTTGGACACCATGGCCTGTCTTGCAGCCGAAGTGCGGGCCGCTTAGCTCGGCACGCGAACATAAATGACATCATCCGACGAGCTCTTGTCACCGTCGGCGTTCCAGCTGTTCTATGTTCTATGTTCTATGTTATGGGTTTGGTTTCCGCACTTAGTCCTGCAGTGGACCATTGTGCGTGAGCCATGTCGGCCGTCGGTGGTTATTCCAACCAGCCCACCTCCCTCCAGAAGCTGATTAGGTCTCCTGGTCTATTAAGAACATCTGTGTAAGATCTGGGTGTCCCGAGGGTTTTTGACCTAATCTGGGCGACGCCTGTGCACTCGAAGAGCACATGCGCGACAGTTTCGTCAGCCTCCATGCAAGCCCTGCATAGAGGACTGTCCGTTATGCCTATTGTGTGAAAGTGTTTGTTTAGCGAGCAGTGTCCCGTGATGGTCCCCGTCACCAGGCGCATGCCCTTCCTGTCCAGGCGTAGCAACCGCCTGGTTAGCTTGCCGTCTAGTGATGGCATGGCTTCCTTGGATTGCCTGCAGCCCGGTGACGACGTCCACCAGCTCTCTGCTTGTGTGTGGGTGTACTCCTGTAGCCACCTGCGTAGTTGGTTGAAGGGGATGGGCACGATAGGTTCCGGTCCACAGACCGACGTGCTGGATGCCCTCCTGGCCAGCTCATCGGCTGCGTCGTTACCTAGCGATCCACTGTGTCCTTTTATCCATTGTAGCGTCACTGTATTGCGGTTTGATACGGTTACCCGTTCAAGCGCATTGTGACATTCTAGTATTAGATTCGAAGTAATGCATTTTTTCCCTAGGGATTGGAGGACTGAGGCGCTGTCAGAGAGTATGCGGATTCGGGTGTCCGCAACTCTTCTGGCTGCTATGGCATAAGCCGCCTGTATTATGCCCACACACTCTGCCTGATAGACCGTGTTGAGCATTCCCAGGGGTCTGGATATGTTTATGTTGAGGTCGTGTGAGAACACTCCGACTCCAGTTCCGCAGTCGGTTTTTGATCCATCGGTGTAAATTCTCAGTTCCTTTAGGCCTGAATGGTCGTACTGCTCCTCTTCAAGCACTATGCTGTAGTGCTTTTGAAAGCAGTATTGTTTCAGGGCCTTGTCGCAGGGTGATGCCATCATCGGCTGACGCCTGATCGCCTCTTCCCTTAAACGTTTGTGCTTGACCCTGGAGTCGTTGCTCAGGGTTCCTGCTATATGTAGCCTAAAGGTAGCCAGGGTCGCCTCCTCCCTCACAGTGAGGTGTAGGGGCGGTAGCCCAAGCATAGCCTGTAGGGCAGCGGTGGGTGCAGTTCTCATGCAGCTGGTGATCGCCGCACACGCGAGCCGCTGCAGCTTTTCGAGGTCTCTTTGGGCTGTGCTCAGTTCTGTTCTGGGCCACCAGACTACTGAGCCATATGTAATGATTGGTCGGATGACTGTGGTGTATAGCCAGTGGGTAACCCGTGGGCTAATCCCCCAATTCTTGCCAAGCAATCGCTTGCACTGCCACAAGGATATACTGGCCTTCGTGGTGATGTAGTTGGTGTGTTTTGCCCAATTCAGCTGTTTATCCAAAAAGATGCCCAGGTATTTGGTTTCAGTTGATAGGCTTAGGGTGGTACCAAAGAAACGTGGTAGTTGTAGTGTCGTTAATTTCCTCTTTTTTGTGAAGAGAATCAACTCGGTTTTTGTAGGGTTCACTGAGAGTTGGTGTTTGCCGCACCAATTCTCCACTATCTTCAGGGCCTGGCGCATTAGATTGCACAAGGTGTTTTCATGGGCGCCATTTATTATTATGGTTAGGTCGTCGGCGTAGCCTACGGTGAAGTAACCTTTGTCGTTGAGTTCTTTTATTAAGTTGTCTACGACCAGGTTCCATAGGAGCGGTGATAGGACGCCCCCTTGCGGGCAGCCCTTCGCTACAATGGCCCTTGTGGTGTCATTTACGGTTACTTGTACGGCTCTCTGTCTGAGCATATTAGTGATCCAGCCACTCAAGGACGGGTCTATATTGTGCCTGTCCAGGGCCGTGCTGATGCTTTTGAAAGTGGTTTTGTCAAAGGCGCCTTCGATGTCAATGAAGGCGGCCAGTGCTGAGCATTTGTAGTCCACCGCGCATTCAATTTTGGATACCACACTGTGCAGCGCGGATTCCGTTGATTTGCCTGTGGAGTACGCATGTTGTTGTTTGTGGAGTGGTCTTGCCCGAAGAGGTCCGTCTCGGATATGCCGATCGCAGAGTCTCTCTAGGGTCTTTAGTAGAAAGGATGTAAGGCTTATGGGTCTGTACGCCTTGGGTTGTGTGTAGTCAGCTTTGCCAGGTTTAGGTATAAAGATGACTTTCACTTCGCGCCAGGCTAGGGGTATATATCTGAGTGCTATGGATGCCCGATAAATAGCCGTCAGGCATGGTGTAATATAGTCAACCCCCCATTGCAGCAGGGCCGGGAAAATGCCATCAAGACCTGCGGACTTGTATGGTTGGAAGGTGTTGATAGCCCACTTTATGCGGTCTTCTGTTACTAGACTGTGGGCTCTGGACCAGTCGCGTTCCGTTGGGATCCAGTCTAGCTCAGCCTCCCAGGTCCTGTCGTTCCAGCTGTATTAGAACCTAATGGCTTGGCACGCGACGATGGCAAGAGACCGGACGGCATGTCTTTATTTCCTTGGAAGGTGGGTAGGCCTTTAGTGTAGGACGCAACTTGTGTCGATACTCTTGCGCCATCCCATCTTCCTGACTCGGCGTGCTGTGCAGGCGCTGCTGCTGCGGCTGCGGAAAACCTCAAACGGCGAAAGTATAATAACCTTATCGGCAATTATATTTTCGAGCCGTTTGGGGTTGAAACCCTCGGGCCGTGGGGTCCGAGTGCTCACGGTTTGTTCAAGGAAATCTCCAAACGGCTTGTTGACACTTCCCGGGATCCAAGGGCTGGCCTTTACCTTGGCCAGAGGCTTAGCATTGCCATACAACGTGGCAATGCCGCCAGTCTCTTGGGTACTTTACCAGTCGACAGCGATGCAGAGGAATTTTTCGACGCCATATTTTAATTTGTTAATAGTTTTAGTTAGTTTAGGTTATTATATTTTATATTTTTGTTTGGTTAGTTTAAATAGTTATTTGAAAACAAATAAATATTTTTATCATAATTAAAATATCCATATAGCAAGGTAGGTAGGTACTGTCAGCCACAAATAGATGTATACACGGACCAGGAACCATTTAATTGTCTACAACCTTTCTTCCTTAACATAGGTACATATTTGTGAAATATTTCTGTATAGGTACATATTTGTGAGACTTAAGTAGATTATCTTATTTTGGCCATAGTGTGTATAGATGTTTTGGGACAAAATATTGACTTTGTTTTGGTAAAATACATTTTAAAACTATGTTACAAGGGATACAATGTTATGGAATAAAGGTTGTTAACAGTAAAATGGTTCCTTGTCCGTGTACCTATAGGTACATATTTTTGGGTCAACAACAGAACAATTATTTTTTATCGTCGAATCTTTTAAACATCGCTCATGCAGACGGGATTACGTGCGATGCGACAAAAAAACGTATCCAATGTAGGCATCATTTTTCCACTACGCTGAATCAACACTCGAGCCATTCATCGGCGCAATGAAAATATTGGATCGTTTATCTTTTTGTTTTTCCCTTCCCAAACCTTTCGGTTTACTCGGTGTGTGAGCGCGAATATGTCCGCTGACAGTATTCATTTATGCAACAACTAAAAGGATACGTACTCGCTGATATGTGAAATCACTATTTTGTTTGATGGAGCTGAGCTTTTCAATTTTATTTTTGAGTATTGAGTATTCAGGTATGATATGGATTGGATTGTTTGTTTGTAGATGTTTGAAATGAGTTTTTGTATTTATGTTGTGTGTAATTTTGAATGTGAATTGAATTATTATGTACCTACATTGGTAGGTTACCTACTGGATTCTATCGGTGATAAGTAAAGAAGTAGATACTTACCACTTCACGCATAAAAATGCACTCTTCTAGTACATTTGTTATGTCCATTAAAATATACAATAAGTTACCGGAATGCATCAAAAATATATACCTTTATCAATAAATCGAAACAATTTCTAATACTTAATCAAAAGCTACTACACCATTGACGAATACATTAGCGATAAATTTCATAAACAATAAAAACCATTTTTAAATACCGTCCGCGAACGGTCTGCCAAATCTGTTTTTTTTTTTGAAAATGCAAAAACTGTGCACAATTAAAGCTAATAACATTCTACAAGACTCAATAAAATCGTAAATACACTCGAGAGCAATGAATCCGGGTCACTTAAAGAATGTTAAAAATCTCGGAAACTAAAAATGATAGGTTAATGCAATAAATTGTATTTAATAGACAATGTAATACTCCTTAAATGAAAGTAAAAAAAAATACATTTTATTAACACAAAATTACATAAAGAAAAAAACTGCTGATCTCTCCTTAAAACAAAAATAGGAAACATGAAATTTTTGAACTTTATTACGATTTTCTTGAATTTTAATACTTCGTATTGCCTCCTCGTGCTTCCATTACTGCGTTTACGCGGTTTGGCATGCTGTACACCAAGTTCCTTATACGATTTTGGGGAATATTCTCCCATTCCTCTGTGAGAGCAATTTTGAGCTCACGAAGCGTGATTGGGGGAGGGTTTCGTTGTTTTACGCATCTGCCTAGCTCGTCCCAAGCATGCTCGATCGGGTTGATATCCGGGCTGCGCGCTGGCCACTCCATACGAGTAATGTTCATCTCTTGAAGGTAGTCATTCACAATCCTACCTGTATGAGGTCGGGCATTGTCATGCATAAATATAGCATCCTCACCTAAATTGACCATAAATGGACCAACGTGATCATTGAGGATTTCTTCCACATATCTTACGCTAGTTAAAGAGCCGTTTTCTATGATCACCAGCTCTGTGCGACTTTCAGAAGAAATTCCGGCCCACACAAGTACAGACCCACCACCGTAGGCTACTTTTTCTTCGATGCATGCTTGCTTGAATCTTTCCCCTGGTCTTCGATACACTCTGTGTCTTCCATCGTGCTTGTAGAGCATAAATTTTGATTCGTCGGAGAACATAACTTTTGACCAATCTTCAATACTCCAATTTACGTGGCTCTGGGCATATCTTAGTCTTGAAATACGATGCCCACGCTCCAGTTTAGGGCCGTTTGCAGGTCTAAGGGGTTTTAAGTTAGATTCAGCAAGCCGACGTCTTACTGTCCATGCACTTGGGTTACTTCCTCCGAGGCGTCGAAACTGATTGGTGAGTTCAGTTCCTGTGAGAAAGCGATTTCGAAGCATGGTGTTCACCAAGTATCGGTCTTCTCGTGCTGTGGTACACCTGGTTCTGCCCGTTCCTGGTCTGCGTAGGTTAGAACCAGTTTCTTCGTAACGTCGGAGAACTCTTTGTACTGTTGACAGCGACACACCGACAGTCCTGGCTGTATCGCGCTGACTCCGGCCGGTTTCCAGCATTGTAAGTATTCTGGTGCATTCTTCAGGCGTAAGCGACATAATTTCAGCTTGAATAATGAATATAGAGCACTATCAACATGGTTTATGTACCCACATAAATGACAGATTACAAACAAAAGCAAAACCAAATGCTGTAATTTCGTAGTTCCATCTTCGAAAGTGGCCCTTTTTCAAATTTGATTTTTTTATGATATAACTTTACAATAACTAAGAAGTTTTAATACCTTCATTTAAGGAGTATTACATTGTCTATTAAATACAATTTATTGCATTAACCTAGCATTTTCAGTTTCCGAGATTTTTAGGATTCTTTAAGTGACCCGGATTCATTGCTCTCGAGTGTATTTAATACATACTGTTAATATTGTAAATCGTGCAATAACTTAACTTAAAACCAAATATACTTATAATTACTGATATAAAATATAAATACCGTAAAAGTAAATGATACTATTTTTATTTAATATTTTTCTTAACAAAAAGCGCGCCTTCATCCTCTCTCCTATTAAACATTAAATTTGCTGTGCCCGACAGGGTCCTTAATTGATTTGATGTTTTAACATACCAACTGTCATAATGTAGACGTTATGGAATGCAATAAAGTATTGAGTATTGTACCTATAAATCCTGTTATTTTGTAGGTATTCAACGTACAGGATTTCTAATACTCTACCTACTAAATCCTTTATTAACATTGCTAATCGTATACAAAAACGATAAGCAATTTATTGCGGCTACCACATCATAATAAACGTACTAGGTAAGTACCTATATCACAAAAACAACCAACAAAACTTTTGAACACCTAGTTTTGTTGAAAACCTAGAATTGAACCAACATTTTATTAATAACGGTTCGATATAAAATTCGTAGATTACGACTACATACAATAATCTCAAACGCATATATAAAAAAAAACAGATTTAAAGTCCCTTAACTTTGCCTGACCCAGAGATCGAACTCCAGATCTCAATTCGCACGCTAGGCAGCCGCGCAACCATTAGAGCCTATGACGAAGTTTCGCGCAACGTTTGCATATAATGTAAAATTCTGCTGTTTCCTATAACTTAGAAAGTAACCAGTTCTTCTAACTGAACAGACATCAGTGCTGCTGGGGAGTTTGTTCCGCCACTTCTTCCCAGCTAAAGCACTAGGAAGTGGTGAAGGGCGGGCGTTTTGGTGGGGCTGTCTTATGTGATTTTGACGTTCAAAAAGTGCTGATTCTCAGCCTAATTTGAATAAATGACTTTTGATTTTGATTTTGAACTAAAAAAACTGTTTCATTTCGACTTTTTTTATTTTGAACTTAGAAATTGGTCACTTATCATACTGCTTTCTCCATCTAGCGTGCAATAGCAAGACCACGCAAAAAGAACTTTTAAAGCCGTTTCAGCTACTGTGCACTAGATGGCGTTATATTAAATTTTACTTTAGTACTCGTACTAAATACACATACTATAGTATTCATGTAATTAGTAAGTATTAGTGCTACAATACAATGTCTAAATAAATTACTAATGAAACTAACAGTCGGCAATAACCACTCTTTTACGTCTTTTTATTGCCTTCAACTACCTATAAAATCATCTTATGGAGGTGGTTCCCTATGACAGTGATAGGCTGTGGGCTCTATACAATACTTTGCTCCCGCATGGATAACCCGAGTTGCATTGATTACTGTTAAAGGTACGGAATCCATAGAACAATTATTATTAGTTATTATTTGAAAATAATTGAATTACTTATGCGTAAGTCATCATCTCATCGTCTGCCTAGCCTTTTCCCAAGTATGTTGGGGTCGGCTTCCAGTCTAACGGGATGCAGCTGAATACCACTATTTTACATGGAGCGACAGCCTATCTGACCTCCACAACCCAGTTACTGGGTAATACAATACCCCTTGGTAAGACTGGTTGTCAGACTTTCGAGCTTCTGACGACCCGTAACGACTAACAAAGATCGACGAATAACAGCCGGGACCAACGGTTTAACGTGCTTTCCGAGGCACGGAGGGTTCTTTGTATGTAAAGATGGTCACCAATCCACAGACTAACCGCGGCAAGCGCAGCTTAACGTGATAGATCGACCCGTGCGACTGTTATGACTTAGCCACAAGTACTTATGCGTAAGTACAAACAAGCATTAAAAAAAAATACCACTTAAAATTGTAAATAATTTATGTTTCATCATACAAAACCCAACTACCAAACCATAGAAAAATAAAACTAATTAAGTATAACAAGTACATAAGTAACATACACATTACATTATATTTAAAAACGTAACACATTTACAATCGAATCACAGATGTCAAAAAGAGTCTAAGATGTAAACAAACAAATGTTCAAACGCTTAATTCGTGATTTTGATAAAAATATAATTAGGCCTTTAAGACCATATAATAAAACTACATACGCGTGTTTTAAACGCAATAAAAACGAATTAGTCTCATATTTATTCTATGATAGTACATAATTTAACATCAGATAAATAACATAATAAGAAACTGAGCATGATTGTACGATTATTCTATTTTACAGCATTTCTTTTTAAACTAGGGTAACACAGTAATGATGAGAAGTAGGCTAGATATAACAATGACATATTATTTTCAACTAGTGCTACTTGAGGCCGAACCAACTCAGGCAGGAATCAAAAGGGATGTAACGTTTTTGAAACGTTAGGGCTTGTGTGTAGAGCAAAAGTAAGCGATTGTTTTTGTTTGTCGTTTGATTAGATACGACCACAGATACATCAATAGAATGCTTAAGTTGAGGTGGTGTCGTACCGTATCTAGCAATTTATGTAAATAAAACGGACCCATGTCAGTCTTACATAATTTAAAATCAGATCTATAACATGTCATGAAACTGAGCACGATTTTACTACTTATTATTATATTTTAGGATAACTAATGCACCTGCAAGAGTGATGAGAAGCTACAGTGCGACACAATTTAAAGGTTCCACCGGCAAAATGTGCCGAACATAGTTATTTCAACTAGTGCACCGGCTTAGGCCGAAATCAAAAGGGTCAAGAGATTTATATCTCAGGGGTACGAACGCGGTTACCGTGGCCCCTTTTTTTTTTTTTTTTTTTTTTTTTGTGGGTGGGAAATCATCAAATAACTTCTCCCGCTCTGGGCAGAGCAGGAGGGCGTGTCAGACTCTTACTGACTAAAACCCACCCGTGTTCCTTCAGTTGCCTGTGCCAGGGGCCACGGTAACCCTCTTGGACTTTTCCGCAACCCTAGCAGGCATCGGTCCTAGCAAACCCCGTCATTGGTGCTGACATCTCTTTGAGGCGCGCGTGGAACACAACGCGCCGTCGACCCGGGCCTGGTCCTTATCGAACGGCGAGCTGCCCATTGCTCGCCGCTCGCAGGCCCGCGCCTACGGTGGCCGGGAATCGGCCTGCGATTCCCGACGCCCAGGGCGTCTCCTGCGGCGGCTAGGGGCGTGAGGGCGCAAACTTTGCCTCTCCCTCACGCGTTCCGCCTCCTCCTTCGCGAACATTACTGCTTCGCAGAAGGAGGTGACGGCTTCCCAAGCCCTCTCGCTCCGTACCATGGCCTGGACCAAGGCCGGACGCGAGAGATCGCCACCGCCAATCGCCTCCACGAGGACACGGCGTTGCTCCGCCCAAGCCGGGCAGACCTCCACCGTATGCTCCACCGTGTCCTCCGGGCGATCCACACAATGGTGACACCCGGGCGTTTCCTCCCGCCTTATCCGGAACAGGAACCTCCCGAAACAACCGTGTCCGGTGAGGACCTGCGTCAGGCGGAAGGTGAGGACGCCGTGGCGCCTCTCTAGCCACTCCTCAATGAGGGGACTTATCGCCGCAATTGTGGCGTGCCCAGCGTTGGGTTGCGACAATCGCACTCTCCATGCCGCCCTGAGATCCCGCCGGAGCTCTGTCCGCTGTACCGTGATTTCTCGCGGCAGCGGAGCTACGCCCCGGCGTTTCGCCTCCTCGCGCCACTCCCAAACGTGCGCGAGGACTTTTGCCTCCAGATCCCATGGCGGTAATCCGGCAAGGAGGCTCGCCGCCTCACCGGAGACCGTACGGTATCCCCGGACCAGCCGGATGGCCATGACCCTTTGGGGCGCATTCAACCAGCGGGCTGGCCGCCGCCTCAAGGAACGCGCCCACACCGGTGCCCCGTAAAGGGCCATGGACCGCACGACCCCCGCGTAGAGCCTCCGGCAGGAGGCGTTTGGCCCCCCTAGATTGGGCAGGAGCCGCTTTAAGGCAGCCCCGGCCCTTTCCAGTCTGGGAGCCAAACGTCGGAAATGCTCCACGAAGTTCCACCGGCTGTCGAGGACGAGTCCCAGGTACTTCATCGTCGACTCGACGCCGATGTGAACCCCTCCTACCGTTATTTGGGAACCCGACGGTGGCGTGTTCCGAGGACCATGAAAACACATGGCCTCGGACTTGTGCAGGGCCACCTCGAGTCCCAATTGCCGGATCCTCTCGACGATTGTCGCAACCCCGCGTGTCGCTAGTTCGGCCGCCGCCTGGTGCGACCTCCCCTGCGCTAGGACTAGCGTGTCGTCAGCGTAACAAACCACGCTGACGCCGCTGGGGAGGTCGGCGCGCAGCACCCAGTCGTAGCCGATATCCCACAGATGCGGCCCCAGGACCGATCCCTGTGGGACACCGCACGACATCTCTTGCCGGTTCCACACTCCCTGGTGACCGGGGTAGATGACGGCCCTGTCCGTCAAATAGGCCTCGACCACACGACAGAGGTAGGTCGGCATCCGGTGATACCGGAGTGCCTCCCTGATGCAACTCCAGGGCAGGGTATTGAAGGCATTGGCGATGTCTAGAGACACCGCCAAGACGACCCCACCCCGGGCCACAGCATCCCCCGTCGTGAGGGCCCGCACGCGCATGATGGCGTCCACCGTAGAGCGCCCCCTGCGGAAGCCAAACTGGCTCTCCGCCAAATCCGGCCCCACCCGCACCAGCCGCCCGACGAGGCGGTTTGCAATGACTCTCTCAAAGAGCTTGCCCACCTCGTCGAGCAGCACGATGGGCCGGTAAGCGGACGGAGAGTCCGCTGGGCGCCCCGGCTTCTTGATGAGGACCAGTTTCCCCGTCTTCCAACGAAGTGGGAACTGGCCCCTCTCCATGCATGCGCTTAGGAGCCCCCTTAGTCGAGGCCCGAGAGCCTCCGAGGCCAGGACCCAGGCTTTCCCAGGTAAGCCGTCGGGTCCTGGGGCGGTATTTTTAGCACTCAGCCTACGTACCGCCACTCGCAGCTCTACCTCGGTCACCTCCGGAGCATCGTCGTCGTCGTCGGCGGTGTGGTCCGCATTCAGCACCGCAGTAGGCGGAGCCATGGGCGGGGAGATATGGTCCCCTCTAGAAGGGAACAGAGTGCTCACCACGTCCTCCACGAGCTGGGGCCGGAGACTCTGCGTCAGCGGGGGAGCCCATGGGCGGAGCTTCTCACGCACCAATTTGTAGGGGCGTCCCCACGGGTCCCTGTTCAGAGTCTCCAGCGACTCCTCGCGGGCCAGTCCCTTGGCCCGCAGGATCTCCGCTTGGAGGGCGGTCTTCGCCGCTCTGTACCCCTCGTACAGCTCCGCCTGAATGGCTTCCGTATCCGGAGGGCGAATACGGAGCCTGCGGTGCCTGGTGTACCGGCGTCGCGCAGCGACGCACGCACTGCGTAAAGTCGTCAACTCTGGCGACCACCAGCACACCTGGCGCTGAGCGCGTCCGGGCTGGGCCCGGGGCATTGCCACGTCACATATTTCGGACATGGCCTCCCGGAACCACTCCGCCTCGACGTTGATGTCAGCAGGCCTGTCCGGTGATGACACCCAGTTACCGTGGCCCCTGGCACAGGCAACCGAAGGAAAACGGGTGGGTTTAAGCCAGTAAGAGTCTGACACGCCCTCCCGCTCCGCCCAGAGCGGGCGAAGTTATTTGATGATTTCCCACACAAAAAAAGGGGTACGAACGAACAGCACAAACTCTATATGAACGGATAACTTGTTTAAAGAGCAAAAATAAGCGATTGCTATTGTTGGTCGTTCGATTAGGTACATCCACGGGTATACCAATGGAACCTCCATGTTGTGTCGTACTGTGTTATGTAAATAAAATGGACCCAAGTCAGTCTTACTTAGTGAAATCGGAATGCAGCATTTACCTCATTAGTTTGAGTATTTCCTCTTATTTCAAGCAAAACAATGCCATAAAGAATGAGAAATTGTTACTTACTATTAAAACAGTTTATAATTAAAAATTAACGATTCTAAGATAGATACAAAAACAATAAAATAAAAGTTTAAATTCATATTATTCCTAAATTGAGTTAATACAACCTTTTCGAAATTTGCTAGTTTACTAGTTTCTAGCAATGTTTACATTGAGCAGTAGAGTATCACATTTTTTTAAACATGCGACTTTTTAACGTAGCCCAAATTATAAGGGCCTAAAACCGTGTTTTTCGGATCATAAAGTATATTTTTTCATGATTTAATAGAAAGGAACTTAGAAATAGTTCTAGCAATAATTATTTTATAACTGCTTTACAGTTTAGTAAGTAGTGGTAGATTTTAAAATGCTTTAAAGCAACTTCCTAACAATTTAAAATACTTAAAACAATTTCTGTTTTAATAAGGCCTTAAGCACCTTTAAAATAAGGCATACTTTGCTATTCACTTAACCTGGCTTCAGGTAAAATTCGCATCTACAATGCTACAAGATTATTTAGGCACGTCGCCAAAATCGGAACTAACACCGCCATTTTGTTTTGTCAATACAATTTCTGTGACAATATTGTACAAAGATTTACCAACAACGCCCTCTACCAATGTCATTCAGGCGCCTAAATATCCTTGTACCACTATTTAAAAAAAAGTTCACACGTTGATCTTCATTCGATGAGATAGAAGTCCTGATGACGTGTGTTCCAAGTTTAAAAGATACGCATGGTATTGGCACAGCCATGGTTCATGCGGTACTGTACGTACATCATGCCAGAGTTGTGCCAGTAGTAGAGCGCGCCCAGCACCAGCACGTGCCACCACTGGTGCGAGTGGCCGATGTAGTCCACCTTGCCGGGGAACCAGCGTTCTGGAACCTGGAAAGAAATGGAGAAAATGTATCGCATCACTTATATCGAAATCTGGCTTTGATCAACACTAGATTAAGGATTAGGAACAAAAACACATCGCTCAGGTGGCCGCGATTGCATATAACTTGATTATAAACCTTAATACTCAAACATAAGGTTTATTATCGTTTGCAATATATTTAAACGTATTGCATCACTTATATCTATATCAGTCTTCGATCAACAATAGCACTAGATTAAGAATTAGGAACAAAAACACATCGCTCAGGTGGCCGCGATTACATACTTGATTATAAACCTTAACACTCAAACATAGGGTTTATTAACGTTTGCAATATATTTACTACTTCGATTGAAAAGTAAACGTAGTTTTGAAATAAGAACAAATATATTTATGGAAAAATAAAACATAATTTCTAAGCAATAAGGTTGATAAAACTATGTGGCAAAATACGAACTCAACATTATCTGTAGTCTTACTTTGCAGCCGTTTTTAATGCGCTCATCGGAAATCTAGTATTTACTATTGTTGATCGAATATATCAGGGTTCTAAGTTTTATTAATGACTAAGCTGTTGCCCGCGAATTCAGCTGCGTGTATGTTTTTGGTTCATAATTTATATTTATACACATATCTCTTTTAAATATATATGAAATATCCAGAATGAAAAGTAGTCTATGTCCTTCTCCTGGCCCTGCAGTCTCGACATAGTTAGCAATCGTTTTCGGTTGCTAAGTCCTAACAATCCAGATGTAACGATATTTGGTAGTCTCCACACTCAAATTTATCGGTTGTTACCGGTATTTTAGGTAGGTACTGGTAGGTAACAACCGATAAATTTGAGTGTCGAGACTACCAAATATCGTTACATCTGGATTGTTAGGACTTAGCAACCGAAAACGATTGCTAACTATGTCGAGACTGCAGGGCCTGGTCCTAAATTTCATAACGTTCAACTGTTTAGGCGTGAAAACGTAGACACGCAGACAAAGATACTTTCGCATTTATAATACCTACTAAAGGTATAGTATGGATGAAAAGAACTTATCGAAATATCGCTTTTAGGCTTGTATAGTTAATAATACCAGCCTAAAATTCTTCTAGCGGAAATACTTTAACTTCTCTCAGTCTGGCCCAAAAACTTTTTTTTACTATTAATAAATGCAAGTTTTAGAAATAGTCGAAAACGAGGAAAAACTTATTTATCGAATATTTTGCGAAGATATCGATACCCAGCACGTCTGCGGAGTTTCGGCAGCTAATTTTATTTGACCCTGTATATTTACTACAAGAACAAACTTCCATGAATAGAAATGATGTTTTTGAAGTACAATGACAAATATACTATTATAATATCGGCTCAGAATCAATTAACAAGTATTAAAATTAGAATATAACCCCATTTTCAGTGTTAGTTGTGATTTTAACATACAATTAATACAGCTGACCTTTAGCAATCGTGTAGGTTTGTAGCATGTCGCACCCGACTATACCTAAATTCTTTTTTTCTGAGCGCAGTGCTAATACAGACTACGTAGAAAATACTAAATTTGCGTTTTATAAACCACTGCGATAGTACTAAACAAACAGATTGATTGTACTAAGAACCGTCAAAGCCCGGTGAATCTACATAGACTTTTCTGATTTATATATCCCTACTTTCGACACCGCTGGGCAAAGTTATGCCCACAGATTTCCACATTTATTTTTATCCGTTGGCTAATCTGTTAAGAAGGATTCCAATTCGTGACGTCAGAGCGTTTCCTTGGCCTAACTTTACAACTTTACAACATCATAGCTACAACGGTACAAGAATCTTATGACGCGTGGCCAAAACCGGAACCTATGCCGCCATTTTGTTTTTAGGGTTTCGTACCCAAAGGTTGCCATAGGAACCCTATTACTAAGCCCCCGCTGTCTGCCCGTCCGCCCGTCTGTCTATCAGCGGGCTGTATCTCATGTACCGCAATAGGTAGAAAGTTGAATTTTTTTCACAGTGTGTTCTATTGCCGCTATAACAACAAATAATAAAAATAAAATAAAGTAAAAAATTTAAGAGGGTCTCGATACAAGAATCGTGTTTTTTGCCTTGTGGTACGGAACCCTTCCGGCCTTCATGGCCGGTTTTTTTTATTACAATTTATGGGACAATTTCACAAATGTCAATGTAATTCAGGCGCCAAAAGATCGTTGTACAGCCCAATCAAAGTTATTTACCTCTGACAACAGCCACCCAATAGCAACCTTATTGTGACGATTTTAAAAAAATAAAATAAATAAATAAAAATACTTTATTTCAGACCGTGGTCCATAATTTCATGGTTAGTAATGACAAAACTTAATAAACTATGTTAGTAAAAAAAAAAAAAACTGAATTTAATTTAAATATCTTTTGCGCTCACTTGACACACCGGGTACATTCACATGTACACGCACCCAGTGTGCCAAGGTGGGGCAACACGGTTTATCACTAATGACCCTCAGAATGCTGTTGACGCTCCCACGCACTCTGCGCATCATGGATGCTGCTCGTTTTCTAACGATGGCATTAAAACCATCAATATGTGCGTCGGCAAACATTCCTGATGCGCTGCAGTAACGCGGGAGCCCCAACAATATCCTGAAGGCATTATTATACTGAACTTTGAGAGCGTTGTATGCCCTTTGCGTATATCGAACCCACAGGGTGCACGTGTACAGCGATTGGCAAAATGCCTTGAATAGTGTTATTTTCACTTTTGGTGTACAGCGTGCAAACCTGCGCGCCAACATATTGCATCGGACAGCCAACGCCCTCCGTTCTCTTTCCATATCTGAGTCATCCTTCAAAGTCTCAGTAACAATGTGCCCCAGGTATTTAAAATCTAGCACCCTCTCAAGGGCTACACCCTTGATCATGACCGTGCAACGTAAGCTGGTTTTTTGTGCTTTACTCTGAACACCAGAAACTTACTTTTTTGTACATTGTACACAAGTCCATGTGCTTCTGCATAGGCCTCACAGACTGCCAACAACCTTCTGAGTGCATTGACTGGTGGCTCAGCAGCACCATGTCGTCCACGTAACTAATACTATTGACACAGAGACCGTCTATAGAACAGCCGACATGCGTACTGCTGAGCCCCACAATCAGCTGATTTATGTACAGGTTGAAAAGCGCCGGCGAGGTCGACCACCCTGTCTCACCCCGCATTCCAACCTGTACTCCTCAGACAACTCATTGGCCCATCTAACTTGATTGGTTTGATGCCCGTACCAATACTGAAACATACTTGTTATGGCATCAGGCACTCCCGCTTCGCGCATTTTACACCACAACAAGTCATACCTAACCAGGTCAAACGCCCTGGAGAGGTCCAGGAACGCCGTATATACCGGGGTATTTCTCTTTGTATAATACCCAACAGTATGTTTGAGGGACAAAATAGCACATTCCGTTGACAGCTGTGGCCTAAAGCCGAACTGGGCATCATGTATTTTTAAATGTTTACTAAGTTGTCTCTCAAACACACCGTCAAGTACTTTAGCCGCAGTAGTCGCTAACGAGATCGGTCTGTAATTATTCTTGTCGCTGACATCACCAGTTTTATTTTTCAGTATTGGTACGACCATCGTCCGCATTAACTCAGCAGGTAGGTAGGAGTGACGAATGCAGAACGTAAACAATAACGCAAGCAGTCGAGGGAGATGCTGGCCGCCATGCACAAAATGTTCGATACTAAGGCCGTCATGTCCCGGTGATTTGCCTCGCTTCATATTTCTAATTATTAGACCTATTTGTTTAGCTGTAATACGAGCAGGCACCTCTGACACAACAGCCCCAGCAACGGCACCCCTTACATCCGATTCTAAAGGTGGTGGTTGTAATTTAAAATGCGTCATAAATATGTTTGCAATCTCCCCGGGCGTGTTTGCACCTCCGACACACACTCCGACTCCTGACTCCGACACCTTAAAGATAGTTGTGAATGTGACAGACTTGTCAATGGCAGCAACACAACCCTTATTGCAACGGCAATAAATGCAAACGCAGAGGTAAAATTACTGGTAGCAGTCTTAATATTATTATGGATGACATACCTTGAAGGCGTATATCACGAAGGCGGTCCCACTGATGACGTACATCCCTATGACTCTAGGGAAGAACATCTGAAACAAAACACAATACAATAATATGATTAGACTTCTATTAAATTACACAAAGAAAGGAGGTTATTAATTATTGATGAGTTATTTAAACATACTAATTTTTAACCGCGCATTTTTTAAATGGCGGCGGCGTGCATTAGGTCAATTAAAAGTGTTTTGGTGTCCAACTAATACATTTTATACTATTACAACACCGTAATATCTGAAAGAATTCTAACGATCGTTAAATGAGTTTAGTAATTATATTGATGATTATTATTATTAATTTAAATACTATGTTATAAAATGACACTTTTCATCGAGGAAAAGGTTGTCGATGTCAATTACATATTAACTTCGACCACGCGAACGTCATCAACAAACACAATAATACCAGAAATGTTGACAGACACGATATTTTTTAATATTATACAAGCATAAATTTCGTAAACAGTATTTTTTTATTAGTACTCCTCTCCTCTATACATACCTACCTAGGCTGATTCAGGTACTAGGTACCTTACTGAAGTAAGGAGCTACTGTGAAGTATGTAAGAGGAGAAAAAAAGTTGTCGAAAAAAATCAAAATCAAAAGTCATTTATTCAAATTAGGCTGAGAATCAGCACTTTTTGAACGTCAAAATCACATAAGACAGTCCCCCCAAAACGCCCACCCTTCACCACTTCCTAGTGCTTTAGCTGGGAAGAAGAAGTGGCGGAACAAACTCCCCAGCAGCACTGTTGTCTGTTCAGTTAGAAGAACTGGATTCTATACATATAGTAATAAGTAATTAACATTACGAAACACAAAAATATTAAAATTATTTGCCATATGTCAGCTAGCACACGCCAATATTTAAAACTATACTCAAGCAGAAATAAATAATAAAAACAAAAACGCAAACAGAACTTAATACATAATAAAAAGCCTCCTGGCATAAAGGGCGTGCCCGCTTACATAATTATGCAATGCTGCATTATGTTTATATGTATATATTTTTGAAAGATTTTCATTGACTCCTTTCCATTACTGAAGACCTATGATGACATTGAATTATTGCTGCAAGCATCGTCAATATGAGTTGAAATGACACACACATACACAGAATCACATGGACACATGCACTCACACACGCTATTTTATTTACTTTTTATATTTTTAGTAATTCAAGTCTTCTTGTTTAGTTTGAGATTTTACTTGTATTTTTTTTTGTTTTCTTTTGTACACCACTTTTACCATTTCATAATTTGACATTGAAGAGCGGGATCTCCTAGCACAGGTAGGTATATCGTCCTTAAGTAAGATTTACTGTAAAAGTTGTACACACGGCTACACATCAAGCTATACATTTCCAGTTTACACTGACCTTTCATTGTAAGGAAATCCTATACAATGCGAGATCAGCTTATACTGGAAATGTATAGCTTGATCTGTAGCCGTGTGTACAAGTTTCTGCAATAAACCTTTTATTATTATTATTGTCCAAGTGAGATTTTGCCGGTTCCTTCCCACACCATTTGAGCTTGTGTATTTAATGGACGCCACCTAGGTAGGTACTAAATATCTAGCGCCAGCACCGACACAAAGTATGTGAACGACTACCCATAAAGTATACGCACCGACATTTTTGAGGCTGTGGCCCCACGACGACCTTATTTGCAACCTAACCAATTTGGGGTTTATAAATAACGTTTATAAATAAAGGGGGTTTATATCTACTGACCTGTACCATGGGGTTATCGAACCCTCCCATCGCGTATGTCCAGTGCAGCGTGGGCAGCACTCCGTAGGCTGCCCAGCCGATGAACACGCACATCTTCACTGGGTAAGGTACTCCCAGCCGCGGGATCTGCAGTGCCATCGCCACCACGAAGATAACTGTTACTGATGTCATGTAGAACGATTTTAGCTCCTGGAATGTTAAAAGAAGATGTTAGACGAGTTCTTTTCTTCTTGTCTGTTTATTTGTGTGTACATAAACGGTTAAATAAATAAGAAGTTCTTAGAATAAGTACTAAATCCCTACTGTCCGATTCCCCTTTCCAGTATCTCTACTAGGCAGGCTGGCTCTCGGGAGTCCACTTTATCTGGTCATGTACTTCTGGACCTGCCACGCTGTGGTAGGAAATGTTTGAGAGCCATTGATGACTAATAAGCATATTAATAGAACCGTAAGAGAGACATCTTAGAAAGACAAGACAAAGACTGATTTTATTGGTCAAGAAAAAAGGGCTCCATTCCTTGCTGCTCGGAGCACTCGCAACCGGCGCGATCATTTGCATGTGCATGAACATAGACAAAACAATGAGTATGTTGGTCTTAGAACAAGGCGTAAGACAAACTATTTTCTCTTGTTCAGAATGACTTAGCATACTATAGCTTAGTATAGGTCGGTGGTTCACTTAATAAGTCTATAAATAGAACATAATATATACCTGTTAACATTCGAGGTATTAGCCTGTTTAAGTAGGTATTTAATTTTGAAAGCAATGTTTTAATTAACCGGATAATTCACCCGGGTTAACCCTAGAAATTCTATAAAAAGAAAATGTAATTCTAACATTTTAGATGTTTTGTTTAGGTATGTTCTTGTATGATAGCAGTAGGTATCTGCTATTAAACTTTATAAAAGGTGAATATTGATTGAGAATTTTAGCGTTGCTTCTATGCAAATATAGATTCTTAGTTCTCCAAATTCAGGGATCTCTGATATATTTCCACAGAATACTTATATTTTGACTGACCGGTTGGTGCAGTTGGTAGCGACCCTGCCTTTTGAGCCGCTGCCGCTGGTCCGGGTTCGATCCCCGGACCAGTCAAACATTTGTGTGCATGAACATGTCTGTTTGACCTGTGTCTGGGTGTTTATATGTGTTATGTATATCAGTCATCAGGTTACCGTAGTACAGGTTCTACCTAGTTCGGGCCCTGAAGACCTTGTGTGGATGTTGTCTCATATAAAAAAATTATAAAAAGTAACTTTTCTTTGAAAAATAATTTTAGTCTGGAATCACTTAGATACTTACTAAAAAATTACTTTCATTAAGATACATATTTCAAGTGTTAGACAACGCAGTTTTGCTCACCCCTTGATAGGCATACGACCATTGATAAGCAGAAAAGAGTTTATTTCTAGGGCAAGAACCAACTTTACAGACACAGCTTACAACTAACGCAATTTTTTGTGTTTTACCAATAACCCTGTATACAAGGTGTAACAGAATAAACGCAAGTCCTAAAAGTAGTTTGCTCATAATTGACTACTAAATCGATTTCAGTAACTAGTAATGTAGGTATTTTTTTCAAATTGTATGTATTTTGCAATACTGACCGGCCGATTAAGCCAAAGAAAATTAATAATTCAAGACAATAAGACTCAATTGCATAATGCATAAAGTAATGCTAGGGGGTCAACACGATTTTCTTAACAATAGTTAGCTTTAAAAAAAAATGTTTTGGTCATTGTATTATGCTTTTAACTCAATACTCTAATTGGGGTGTTACAATGGGGGGTTACATGTTGTATATATGTATATATACAGGGTGGCGGGCGTGGACATTGACGCGCAAACTGTTACCATGGATTCAGTACCTACATGATTCTGAACGCCCCTGCGTTGAAACTTTACGTCAGATATTTAAAAAAAAAATCTGTTCTATACATTTTGACCGCGTAGGCATTGATTGCTCTTTTATAAGAAACAGCTGATTTTTGTTTTGATAATCGACGAAATATTTTTACGCTACGGTCTAGAATAATGTGTTGAATTCATGGTTTCAATTTGCGCGCCGATATCCCTGCCCAACCTGTATATAATCAGCCTGTATTGTCCCACCGCAGGACAAAGGCCTCCCTTTCCTTTAAAAAAAATATGAAAAATAAATAAATATGTGATCGCGACGATAGGTCGTGGTATAGTAAAATGATAAAGTGATAGTGGACTGTATAACAAGTATAATAAGAAATGATGAAATAACAAAGGTAAAAGATCGATTTAAAATGTAATCAAGAAATTAACTAAGGCCGTTAATAAAATGCGCAAGCGCAGCCGTGCGTGGAGGCGTGCAACAGCTGACTTGTATGGTGCGGCATGCGCGGCCCGCGCTCGGCCGTCGTCGCCGTCGGCCGGCTGATACCCCGCTGTCCCCGCACCCCTCGTTCACTGCCGCCATCGCGCGGCAATGTTGAGACGAGTGGTCTCAACAACATGAGACAACATCCACACAAGTACTTTTATCTCGATCCAGAGCCAATATCGACCAATCCCTCCTAATAAGCGTCAAGTTCGCCCCGCCATCGATGACACTTACGAAAAAAAAAAACAGGACAGTAGCAACCTACTAGAGGGTAGTTACCAAAATCTTTGCCGGAAAATGACATTCCCAAAAAAGTAGGAAATATTGTCAGCATGATTGATAGGTTTATCACAAAGTCACAACTCTACTAAATGCTTAAATAAAAACGACAGTTCGGCATTTTTTGTGTTCCCTATTTGGCTCTCCCAGTACTAGTCTGTCCCATATTACAGAACCTCACTCAAGACTCAAGCATTACCTAAAACTAGTTTCAACCAATCAATTGGCTCTAAACTAGTTTTAAGCTGTGTAAATCGGGCCTAAATTATAGAGGCGCATAATAATGCCAGCTAGATACATACGTGACGAAAAATTGCAGCAATTAAGAAGTGCGAACTACTGTACCGTACTTCCTTTATAACAGTTTATTAAACATGCTACAAGAGATCTTAATCAGACCCCTACACACCCCCTGAATAAACTATATCTTACTACAAAATTATGTATTGGTGTTTACATTCCTAAGCTGAAAGCTAGGTCATTAACTCTTTGATTATTCTCTATTCATAGTTTTTAAGTGGCAATTCATTAACGAGTTCAGCAAGTTCGACAAAGGAAACTCAACGGCCACAGCTACTCACAAGACAAGTAAGAGGTACCGGAACACCTCATACAGGCAATCCAATATTCAGACCACGCATTTCCTACATGTGTGGGCCGTTCAATTACCTCATCTAACGTAATTAAAACGATTACACTTAAATAAACATTAAATAACTATTTAAATTCGAGTAAACCGACTCGGATGGTATGAGAAGGTCATTGGCGCTTTATTTTGCAACGCAAGTTACAAAAGGTGGACCCTGTATGCATACTTATAGGTCTCATTGAGTCGCATAGTGTGCACCGAGCCTACTGCCCGAGCAGCGAGCTCTTTGACCTTAAAATATTTACGAAACAAAGAAATTAATTATTGGCACTTATTGACAGTTTTTATTCATAAATCATTTTGATCACGTACCTATCAATTAGAATGTAGGTACGTTAGCGCAGGGTCAGTGGAAAGTCCACGAGGGTGTTTAAATAATTAGTCAATACACTATACAGCTCTCAATACACTAAGCTATTACAAGTATAAATGACAGTATGTAAACAAATTCAAAGATTATCTAGACCGTTAGTCTCAACAAGTTCACAGCTTCGATCAGACAGACGAGACCGGAAGAGACACACTTTCCAGAGTGAAATATGCTAATCAGACATTTTTAGCTAACGTATAAAACTCTGCTATTGCTTGCATACTTTATAATTAACGTAGATAATAATTTCGGACTTTCGAACTGGCTTCAGACAAAAGGCTTTTATAAAAAGTTGTTTTAAACAAAAAAATTGAATAACAACAACACAGGGACACGTAAGCTAGCATTTTCTATAATCACTTCGTAGAGACAACAAGTATAGGGTGCTAAGAAATCATAATGCAACAGTAGGTAATTGCACAAGCAATTATATCTAGTAGGTACGCTAGGGAGACTTACAATGGTGTGCTACTACATCTACACCTCTTGTTTTATTAAACGTTACATAACGATATGGTCAATTAAAAAATTAAAAAGTATGATTTTCAATTAGGAAGCAGAGAGATATGCTGAGATTATGTAGGTATGGTACTTCTAACTGGTATGTCACGTTTTCTTGCAAACAACAAAACTATTACGTGTTTGTAAGCAGAATGGTTAGTTTTAAGGTTAAAATGATCGTTTGAGGTTGACATATAGTTTCCTAAACTTTCAGGTCAACTGTCATTAGAGGCTTTAACAAAGTATATGCTGCGAGCAAAAAGGCTAACTACAACAACTCAAATTGATTCTGAGCAAAAAATAGCAAAGCATCACTGAGAGACCAGTACCTACTTTCATTTTTTCTGACAAGATATTAACCAGTAACATAAATAATTTATTGTGGCAAGACCATGCATCAAATATCAAACCGCCATTGAAATCTACTCAAATTAATTCAAAATGCACTCAATTGCAAAGGAGTGGAAAAAGTAGGTTGCTCTATCTGCCAAAATTATAGCAAATGCGACGTTGTCTTAGTGAAAGTAAACCAAGTTCAGATACGCACAAGTTTTTGTGATATTTTTGTATGAAACGTTCCAAGCGCTGGTACTTTCTCTTTTACTCTTATACCTACTGTAAG
Source organism: Brachylomia viminalis (assembly GCA_937001585.2). Lineage (NCBI taxonomy): Eukaryota > Metazoa > Arthropoda > Insecta > Lepidoptera > Noctuidae > Brachylomia > Brachylomia viminalis. Next base: position 19,272,140 of record OW443302.2, on the reverse strand, counting down.
TCAAATATAGGAACCGTAAATCTAGTGTCACTGAATAACGGCTAGAGTCCTAGCCATATAATTGTTTGGGAAAGTCTTAGAAAGCGAATGAGATTTCGTGCCTTTAAATGCATTGCTCATCTATCGAATAACTCGTCAATGATCATCCGGAACCACTGCTGGCAGATAGGAATTCTTACCGATTTTGTTTTGGCATTGAAGTAAATCAGAGTGTGAAGAATTTGGCACGGACGATAAGGAACTACCATCTGATAATTGTTTCTTTGGAATTGCAACATGGCAAGGAATTTATACCTACACTTTGCTTTAGTGTCGTTTTATAGCCTCATATATTAACGTAGGTAGGCGTTTGATGGCTTATACATATATACGGCGACAAGGAGGTTACATTATGGTTCATAATGTAACCTGATTTAAAGCTTTCTGTTAATCTGCACCATAAACATTGTTAGCTACCTTGATAAATGGGCTAACAGCTTCGTTAATGGGAACTCTTACAGCAGCGTCAACCTTCAAAACCGCTTAAGAAGCGATCATCAATCCAATTGCCATCCAGTTTACAACGGAGGCTAGCTAAACTGAATATTTCTATTTTAAAGCATTCATATCAATGATTGAGCTATTGTTTTCTTAGCGAAGAAAACTTCCTTCCACAAGTTTCTCAACAACATCGAACGCGAACACGCAAGCAACATCATAAATGACAATGCTTTCAAAGTGGCGCCACGTGGAAAAAACAGCGTACAATATGACATTAAAAGGTCTTGTTTCACAATGCCCGGATAGCCACTAACATCTACTAACCTAGTAGGTAAATGAAAAATTGGAGCAGAATGTGTATGTAAGTGTGCGTTTCCACTGAAGCGGAGACGACACGATTTGGATTTCAACAATGGTTTTTTGCACGTCTCCGCTCTCCGCATGTCTCCGGTTTAGTGAAAACGCAACCTAATGATCTGAAAGATGAAACGGAGGTGCTTAAACCGCGAGGTAATTGCGTCACACACTATCAGTAGGAATTGCTTTAATTTTGACAGTTCAACAACATTCATTGGGTTATTTACTTTGTGGAACAGACAAATTTTTCGAACATGTGAAGCAATGGTTTAGCAATATCCTTCAAAATGTTTCAGACTGTGATTAGGGTGCAGGTTATAAAGGCTGTTAACTTACCGAATGACACCAAAACGCGTAATAAACGCCGGAAGTGTAGATGGCAAGCAAGGAGAGCGCGATGCCGAAGAGATCGTACATGAGAAACGTGTTGTAGTCGTGCTCTGAGCGGCAAGAGAATGTGTGGTACAGGGCTGACAGTAGCATGCATACCTGGAACGAGAGAAAATTAGTAAAAAAAAATGAAAGATAAAATTATATATACAAAACAGTTTATTACAACTTTCGTTCACATGACCTTCGTCAGTAAGAGCTTTTGCTTTAGCATTGACTATGCTTGTTAGGTAGGTACTGATTGCACTGGGATAGAATTTGGTAAGACTACCTGTACCTACCCAATAGGTACCCAATAGCGCTTATTATGGAGTACAAATTTTTATTTTTTGTATTTGATTCTTGAAAGTGTACAAGCACCTATGGCAATTTATAAGTTTTAATTCACCAATTTATTTGGGGGTCGACGATGTCTGTCTTTTGTCTAATATTGTCTATCAGCAGTTTTCTCCACGTTCGCTCTTTCCTTTGCCAAATAATCTTTTATACACCACACCACATAATCCGTTCATATTTCCTTTTGTAAGTATTTTAATAGATGCACAACTACTGAATAAACTTACTAAAATGAATGACTATCTAACTATACAAATAAATACAAAAACAAAAGGACACTTAGGCGTCGAAGTATGCGTCCGCATCGCTGTCATCCGGAAACGTGCCCAAAAGACTGGCCGCATTGCCACGTTGAATGGCAATGCTAATTCTTTGACCAAACCCAGCCCAGCCTTCTGGTCACGTGAAGTGTCGACCAGTCGGCGAGAAATTTCCTTAAAAAGGTGACGCGCACTCGGGCCCCATTACCCGAGCGTTTCAACCCCAAACGCCTCAAAACTGTAATTACCCATAAGGTTACAGTATTTGCGCCGCTTGAGGGTCTTAGCAGCCACAGCAGGGGCACCAGCACAGCCCGCCGTGCTAGGAACATGAGATGGCGCAAGGGCGTCGATACAGGTTGCGTCCCACCCCAGAGACCTACCCACCCTCCAAGGCAACAACGTCATGCTGTCTTGTCTCTCCCCATTTTCACGAACCAAGCCGTTTGGTTCTAATACCGCTGGTACGCCAGCGGCGACAAGGGCTCGACGAATAATATCGTTGATGCTGGCGAGCCGTGCTATGCGACCTGCGGTCCTGCAGCAGGACCGGCCATGGCGCCCGAGTTGGTCGACAGTTTCACCACAGTGACACCGATGCGGAGCAACACAAGGTGTGCCCCAGCGGAGACACGTAGCGAGCCGAAACGATGACTCATCCATCATAGTGCATATGGTGGATGACGGGAGCGCCTGAAGCCACAAGCCTGACTCCCATTCTCCGACAGCCAGCAGACGGGCACGGTCAGCCGTATTAAATGACGTGTTCAACAGGGTATTCCGTGTAGTAGGTACTGCAGAGCGGCACGTCCCACCGTCTCTGGGAGAACGGGTTATCGGGCAAATTCATATTGGGACAAGCCATTTTCCAAGCGTTCAACGTGTCGGTCAAACACGGTACCTCAAAATCGACCAGTGAGGAAGATGAATATGTCCTGGTTAATATATCGGTACAGTGGACCGAGGAGAGAAAGGCCGGTAAACTTATACATGAAATTTCCTTTTGGAATAGAATATTATTTATATGATTTACCCTTTTCTTACCGGTTATTCTCATTCATACTTAACACTACAACGTTAACATAACAATTCCAAGGAATTAGGTCGTCTAATATGGCTCAAAGCCAAGTATGCCACCGCTCTATTTGAACAAAACGAAAATTCCGTTCCCTGTAAGTACACTGACTCGGAAAATGGTTTTGTCAGGTACCCTGTGGGGGTTGTTGGTCCAAACATTGTCTAGAATTTTATTGGCCCAAAACTTTGTCATTTACGGGATTGATTTAACTAGGATGGACTTACCTTAACTATTTTATTTTTGTTTTTTTTGTTAACTTCATAGTTACTTAAGTAACCAATTCCATGTTTGCTCTTTTTGCATAAACCTTGGAGAAGGCCATATAATATTGACCTCACCTAATTCATTAAATCATTAATATTTCATTGCTAACTTCCAAGTTCCATCACATATGGGTGTCAGTTTACAATTTACGACGAAATATACGCTAACCTTGTAACACCCAAAGAGCTAAACGTTAAAATAGAACACACTTTTTATAAACTATTTATTCGTAATATTCTAAGAACTAGTTTAAGAAATCATTCAACATAGCAGCTTCGTACGTACCGACCCACTTATAAACTTATAAGGCAGTGAGAAGACGTTGAAAGGTCGTCAGTACCATCTATTATAATAATTATACGTTACATATAGATACGAATACTAAATCGATGTACCTACTTAACAACAGGCTTCGCTCAATGTCATTAAATATGCACTTTCTTGTGCCTATGTGGAAATCAATGGTCTCGTCATATTGCCCTGTAAACCTTCGATGCGACTTGGAAAGTTTCAGCTTTCATGTTATCTTCTATTATGTATTGAAATTAACTTTAATTTTAACATACATACATAAGGTTGAGTTGACAATAATGTTTCCGGAAAAACTTAGTTGGTAAAGGAAGTAATTTGTGCCCAAAATAAACGGAAATCCCCATACTTATCTGTAGCCAACCTCTATAATAGCAAACCCAACCAGTTTTTTTTGTTAAAACTATCACATCACATACTGCCTCTTTGTCGCCCCACTACGAACCTCATGCCACTCACAGAGCATGTAACTTTAATGCCACTATTTACAGCCTTCGCTTCGTTACAAGTTACAACATCGAGACAACCCGACCAACCATAGACAGTACAGTAGGTTTCAATACCGCTACAAAAAACATCAACACTTGGAAACTTTGACACATGAATGAAAAATAAAAGTCTTGTTGTTGTTACTTTACGACCAACGTTTGTTTGATGTTTAGTCGTTTTTACTTTCAACTCAATTGTCCATTTCCATTTGTATCGGTAACCCTGCTTTCTTTGACAAGAATTTCTTTGTCAGATACTTGTTAATCACATGCTTATTGAATATACTTTGAATGTAGTGGCATATATAACGCATACATACTAAACGATGAAAGATAGTTCGTCATTCTGTCTGTGGCACGAACAAACCTGTTTCAATGATCGAGCAACTAAGTACAACCTGTGTGAGATTCGTGAACTCGGTTTCATATACCTACCAATATAAATTACTTTATAAGATACTTGAAATTATTTACTTAATAAGAAACGTTGCAAAACATAAAGTATTATTTTAGTAACATTTTGATTTACGACCATTTCCAATTTAATAGATTCTAACCTGCGTGCATGTAATTAACTTTGATATTGTAAATAATTGAATCAAGTCGAGTTAGATTAGCATTATGAACATACCTACCTATCTAACAAAGCATACCTATCTACTTATATCTCGGCAGGTAATGTTGACAGTGAAAGCATTTTATAAGTAGTCAGATTACTGACAATCTCCCGCAGTTATCAGCGGTATCAACCCAGCTGGAAAGTTATTTACAATGTTAAATTAGTTTTATACAATATTTATTTCATGGCAAGATTTTTGCACACAAAAACGTACGGAAGACGAATAATAATTTGTTTCTGCCTTTTGTTTTATAAACCTACACATTTATAATCATTCGGGTTTCACATATAATTTGTTTGTTTCTAGGGTTTCAGTAAGTAGGTCACTCAGTCAGTCAATAAGTACTATATATCAAGTATATGTATGTTTTACTTCAATCTTGGACGCATTGTTTCAAAAGGGCAAAAAATACAAGTCGTCAATTAATTCAAATTATAATGCAGTTAAACAATTACCGTAGGTGACCTTAGGTTTCAATATCTACTTACGATGTTTATCAATTTAAACAAAAGCAATATTTTTGCAACAGTATAAAGCACGCACAGATAGTCATTAACGCTCTTTTTTATAATTTCTTACTTTCACTAACGGGAGAAAAGCGGGTCGAACATCTGAGTCGCAAACTTTCAAGACGTCGCGTCGGCCACCGGCCAATGGTGTAGTGCTCATTTCGTAATAGCCACGTCGAGACAGACATGGAAATGTTGTATTACGTCGTTCTCATGTCCATTTTGTAGGTGCTAAAATCATACTAACCTGGTGGAGGGGGCAACAAACCTTGTGTTGATAGTGTAAACATGAATTTTGTTTTTTGAGGCACAAACTCAAGAACGATATTTGCATATCTCACTTGAGCAGCTGGTTTTTAGGTCAGGTTTTAATGAAATACAAAATCATTAATTCTCTGGCGTAGTAGTTAAATAACCATTAAAAGAAATGAAAATCAATACAGGATGTGTAGCTACTGTAAGATCCATCAATCTCGAACATAACAATGATTAGATAACATTTATTGGACTTGTTCTGACAGCAACAGCAGCACATTATACAACGTGGCGCTACAACGGTGACTTTAATTTAATACACGGGTAGGGCTAGTGCCCATTAACCATATAAATATTGATAGGTTAAAATAATACGTAAACTGAAAAAAAAAATTTTTCAAACAAACTAAATAATAAAAAAGTCATTAAAATTGGGATCACCCTTGCAAAAATTCATTCATGAAATTACTTACCTAGCTCGCTTACGTTAACTCGGAGCGGCAATGTGTCGGTTCGCGGGCTGGCAACCGCGCTTCGCGTCTTGTACCTACTCGTGATCGGTCCGATTCTTTGACGGCATATTATCAAAGAAACCGAGCGGCGCAAGTGGTACAAACACTTATCACATCACCCTCTCTTGTTACTATTAGTAATAACTGTCATCACTAATCACTGCCATCACGATCATAAGTTTACACAAGCACTAATAGCACAAATAAATGCGTCCGTATCGCAAGAGGTGTAAACGTACCTACTAGATAAGAAAACGAAAACCAATCAAAGTGTCTTTATCGCAGTACCATGATCTAATTACTATCCTAATTACACAAAAAGAAATAAATAAAACAATAGCTAAGAGTCTTTTTCGCGACGTAATTATGCGCACTAGTATAAATAAGTGCGTCAAGGACACGGGTTCGACTAGCACTAGAAAAGCAAAAAAAGAATTCGTGTTCGGTGCGGCGGGTGGGTGAAAGGGAGAGCGCGCGTCGCCTGCGCTGCTCGCCAACAAAGGAAATTTCCTTAAATTCGCCTACTCTATGCATTTGTTTCATCCTAATAGTATTGCTTATTCGTTTTAATTTCATTGATGCGATGTTATGATCCGTGACCCCGGCAAATGACCGCTGCGCGACAGTTCTTTATGTACAGGTTGCTCTAAAATGCTATTTTCTAAAATTTTAAATAAGTCCGTAAATAATAACATTTAATGGAAATATAATTTCTTCATGAAACGAAAATGTGAAAACGCATATGTGTGTTAAATTAAAGTCACCGTTGCAGCGCCACGTTGTATATGATTTCGATAAAAAAAAGTCAATTAACGTCATTAATTTAAAGGTGCGACCATACTGCTAGCAGTTGTTCTACGTGTATGTTGTGTGGTTGTGTGTTGTGCTCCTCTAGAAGCTAACGACCGTTCGAAAGCAAGCATTTATGTTTTTTACCTAATTCCATTCCGTGTCAATCATTCATTTGAGTGGTTCCAAAGGTACTGTCTTTGAAGTTTCCTGGCAAAAAGAACATTGTGCTTGCGGTCGAGCTTTGTATTGTTCGGTTCAACGTACTTACCCACTGTACAAATTCATAGCCGAATGCACATTACGCGTAATGTTCGCGTTGTGGACGTTCCTTAAACCGAGTGACGTAACACTTAATTAGTAAACTTACCAGAAAGCACGAGAACAATAACCCAGCGACGATCTTGTCTGTAACTGTAGCGTGAATGTTTATGATGACCAGGTCGTTGATCGTCAGGAACAATAGCAAGAAGAAGCCGAATATGTGCGTCCATATGTTCATAGTCTCATTCGTCCACCAGAATATGCTAAAACAAAATTAAAATTCGGTCATATTTGGAACGAGGAAACGTTGAAACGTAGTAGAATTTGCATTGCATAATAGCAAATTTTTGGCCGGTTAGGAGGTCAACCATTTATTATGTGTGTGTATAAATAATTGTTTATCGACTTTAAGTTAATGCTTTTTTTTGTTTTCCTACGTAGAAAGAATGTAAGTTATCGTTGCGTTTAGAAATGAGTCAAGATTCGAAGCCATAGTATTAGTTGATCTCATGCTCATCTTACGAGTTATAAGTTCATTGTATAAGTTCATAAATGCTTTAGATAACAACCAATACCGAACAGCCTTTAAGATCGAGTGTGGTGGTCACACTCGATCTTAAAGGCTACCGGTTACATACAACCGATAACCGGCAACAAACTGTATCTGCAGTCCAGTTCCACTCTTTACGTAAGGGACATTCGTGTAAAAGATACACTCTGTATGTCAAGAACGTGAAATGGTTGGTGTAAGTACGTACATCTTATAAATCGGAAGGCGGAGGTCCGGTTGTAATGGTTGGTGGCGCAACTTGGAAGAGGCCGAGACCTCTACGTTTAATACGGACTATTATAGACAGAGTGGAGTTTAACGTTCATTAAATCGTCTTCATAGTACCGTTTGGAGTTTCGACAAAGAAATGTGTATTTCATTCGCTTTGCATAGGTTCTTAAGGAAAATTCAAACGGATATGGCCAAACTCTTCGATTAGGTGCATTTTGAAAGAAATTAGGTACACTTTACAATAATATTACATAGATACTCAAGCATCTGAAATTATTCTTCACTTTGTCTACAATAGTTGGACAACTCTAGATGGGTAAGAAGGTCGGCAGTTTAGAAAGGACTTGTAAATTTGTAAACTGGCGTGTATGGACTATGGACCTATGTACCGTCACCACTTTTACTTACGTCCTACAGGTAGGAACAATTGCTGGCAACATTGTCTGCATTGCATTGCAATAATTATATGAAACTTCATTATACAGTTACACTCTGATTTCCACGGTTAGGTACTTAGATACTATCTACATTTTACCCGTGTACCCAGATGGGTAAAATGTAGACATGACATATACCTACTGCAGGCGTATGTCTGGAAACAGTGATTACAGAATAGAGTAAGTTAGCAAAATCTGTGATTATCGGGGAACTAAGGAATGAGTCGGAACAACATAAAACATAATTATTTGGAACTTGTGACTTAAACTGTAAAGAATGGCTGGGTGCCAAGGATGTCGACGCGCAAACTGTAACCATGAATTCAGCACACGAGTCTTATCTCCCTAGCGTATAAACTTTTCGTAGGTTATTTAAAAAAGCTGTTTCATTGAAAAGTGCAATACTACCTTCGAGGTCAAAATGTATGGGACAGCAATTTTTTTTTTTAATAACCGAAGATAAATTTCAACGCAGGGAGGTTCAGAATCATATTCATATATACTGAATCCATATTACGGTGCCGGGTTCCGCTGTGGTGTCATGCCACCCTGTATGTACCTATAAGAAAACAGCTAGGCAGACGTCATAAAAGATGGATGGATTGTGTCAAAGACGATATTATGATTATAAAAGAAGTGAACTCGGAAGATGACGGCTAATAAATGTATGGATGAAAAAGATGGATGGATTGTGTCAAAGACGATATTATGATTATAAAAGAAGCGAACTCGGAAGATGACGGCTAATAGATGTATGGATGGATTGTGTCAAAGACGATATTATGATTGTGAAAGAAGTGAACTCGGAAGATGACGGCTAATAAATGTATGGATGAAAAAGATGGATGGATTGTGTCAAAGACGATATTATGATTATGAAAGAAGTGAACTCGGAAGATGACGGCTAATAGATATATGGATGGATTGTGTCAAAGACGATATTATGATTATGAAAGAAGTGAACTCGGAAGATGACGGCTAATATATGTATGGATGGATTGTGTCAAAGACGATATTATGATTATGAAAGAAGTGAACTCGGAAGATGACGGCTAATAGATGTATGGATGGATTGTGTCAAAGACGATATTATGATTATGAAAGAAGTGAACTCGGAAGATGACGGCTAATAGATGTATGGATGGATTGTGTCAAAGACGATATTATGATTATGAAAGAAGTGAACTCGGAAGATGACGGCTAATATATGTATGGATGGATTGTGTCAAAGACGATATTATGATTATGAAAGAAGTGAACTCGGAAGATGACGGCTAATAGATGTATGGATGGATTGTGTCAAAGACGATATTATGATTATGAAAGAAGTGAATTCGAAGATGACGGCTAATAGATGTAGGTATAGATGAAAAAGACGCACTGCGTGAACCATAAAGAAATCGTTATTTGGGCAGGACAATAATGATATTATGAAGGAGGAGGTCGACTGATAATGATGGACGACGAAAAAGAACTGATTGACCACAGGACCTAACTGGAGATGATCAGCGTTACATAGACCTTAGTGGAGACCCTTTGCCAACAGACTCGAGGTATGCATACATGTATCAATAATTTTGTGTCTCAGAAATAAAGACTACTATTAAACAATCAACAAACAATCATTGAAACCGACATCATAACGCAAAACATAAATTTATAAGTTTTATTTTTATATCAACATTCATCAAAACAATTTTTCCCTCTGTTTATAGTTCCCCTCTGTTAATTGTATATTATCCTTGTTGCGGTATTGAAGTACCTACTACCGGACCTAATCGCTTTTCATTTATTTCTGTTTACTATCAACTAATCAGTCTGATACAGTTCCAAATAAATAATTAACTGATGTCACTTATTATTATGCTAGCTAGGCTATGTTATCTCATTTAAATAGGTAATGTAAGTTTGTGGCACTCTAGATGACCATTTTAGTAGGTAGATAAGCCTTGGAAAGTACGCACAGTGTGTGGAAGGCACGGCTCAACGGATCAGTAATGAGGTCTACAGCAGTTATGAAAAATATATCGCACTATTGCTTAACAAGCTAGCATCATTATGTACTGTGTTGCTGTGTTGCCTTTGTGTTTTGCAACAGTATCATGAAACTCTACCTATATACATCGTCTCAACTTTCGTTATGAGCCCTAAGAATACATACATACATAATACGGAGAAAATTAATGACTGTGTATCATTATAGCATCTCCATTTACGGACACACTGTAGTTAGAAATGTAATATGAATTACGTTAATAGAGTTCTTGTATGTCTGACCCTTTGTAGGCCACAAAGGGTCAGACGTACAAGAACTCTGGCTACATAAACTTCAAACTGATATTGTCAAAGAAGAGTTTTCCATGGAGTAGGGACTTTTAGCCTTGCGCTGCATCGTTCTGCTCAGTAAAGCGATAGTTCAGACCTTAGACTTAAAAATCCATTTGAGAACCAAAACAATCGGGTTTGACTAGCTCAGGGTAAGGGTCTTCGAACGTCCACTGCTACGCAGGGTGTGCACGGCGAGGCTTGCCAGTGCCACGTTAGCTGCGCGGTACACTTGTTTGCCAGCCACGCCTTGGTGTGAATCGTGGTCGTGGGTCGCAGACGACGATCCCGGCTAAGGTAAAGGTACCTACACGCGCCTAGCTTAGCTTTGGGCTGCTGTAGAGCGGCGCCTTTCAAAGTCATTCAGTCAGTGCATTTACCTACTTATTTCAAATAGGCACATAAAAGGCAACATTTACATTAAAATAGAATTGATTCTAGTCGCCCCTTCCAAAAGGTAGTTTCGTATGGAGAAGAATGGGCAAGAATCTCCACCGTTACTCTTTTAAAATGTGTTTCAATATTTTGTATATATTAATTAAGTATATAATTATATGTGAAGACTTATGCACCTATAACAAAATTACCCTACCACAATAGGTAAAAAGAATTTAAAAAATGTAGCAATGACAAATAAGTTAATTTTGTGACAGATAGACCTACATTTTTTTTTTTTTTTTTTTTTTTTTTTTTTAAAAACGTTGCCCCACACTAGGAATTTCTCCTGTATCGTGGGTGCGTTTACAAACATTTAAACTCACATACACAAACAGCCAGACCCGGAACAACTACTTGCAGGTCATACAAATATTTGTTCCGTGCGGGGATCGAACCCGCGACACGTAACGCAGCAGTCAATCGCTTAACCACTGCGCCAACCGTGCCGTCATGGTGCTCACCTTGGTGCTCACATGGTGCTCACCTATTTACTTACAAACATTGTACAAGTAGGTATACGATTTTCCAAATTATATATACAAGTAAGTATTATGTCAGTGTGTGAGTTAAAGTAATCACAGAATGTAAATCAAAATCATAAAAATAATAAACTATACAATTCAAGTGGCAACAAGTTAGTATGATTTTGTCAAGATCCTAGATTGTCCTATGGAGCTGGACCAGCATGTTTCCAAGCATTCTTATCTTGGTTATAATCCTCTAATTTGTAATACGGTACCTATGCTTGTTTACAAAGTGAACTTTTAATATGAGTTTTAAATTTTCTTTCATTTAATTGCAATATATTGACAAGGTATTTTGTTGTAACTTTAAGGTGAATCCTAGCCGCAGCTCGTAAATTTTCTTTGGTTTCGTCTTATGTTGATCAAAATGCGATTCGCGACTGTGGGAATGATACCTCTAAGTACCTTTAAATATTATCTATTTACTGAATAATAATCATCATTTTCAGATCAATTGTCAAACTTTGGAAATTTGTTAAAACAAAAAGTCTGCTAAACTGCCAGTTTGTCGGCAGTTGTTCTCGTCTAGCAATGAATTACAAATTTTAAAAAAATATTGTGCTAAAACTTAATTAAGCTAAGTAAACCTACAGTGAAGATAAAAAAATTACAAAAAAGGTTTTTTCGCCAACGTAAGGTTTGTTACAAACAGTGCTATGGACACAATGAGAGATAATGTTTTGTTGAACTTTTTTTACGCCGGTCCTTAGACTTGACATGCATTACCAGTTTTGGGTTTTGTTTTCGTATAAAATATTCCGAAAAGAGGCAGCAAGATGGTCAAAAATAATTAACTAAGCTATGTTAATTACTTTCGACTATGTTGGTGCCTCTTTAACAGTCAAAACAGCGCATCGCTTGTGTCGCCACGTGTGCGCTAACCCTTTCATTGGTGCCGATTCCCTTGTTCACAAACTAAACTAAATTAACTCTCTTTTATGAAAATTCCAAGAACCTAAGTATTATTTATATAGACAGAAGAGAAGAGGTCAATAAAACCAGCAGAATTCGAGATGTTCAATGAATTATTAACTTAGTTCAATAAAAGTATAAAATATAATAATAATGAGAATATTTACCTTTCCCAACAAAGTTTAGTGGGCAACAATTTTCTGTAGCCATCTCTAATAAACTGGTTATGTTTAATATATTCTGGTGCCTGTTCATATTTGAGGAGTTGCCGATAGTTGATGTAGTCCTCCTCTTCTTTGGTCAAGTTATTGTTGTCTTCCAGTTTCTTCCCTCTTCGCAGCAAACCATTGCTTTGGCAGAAGCTCTCTGTTCTACATTCATCTTCTACCTGAAACAAGTAGGGATTTTCAATATTACAAGCAATAATTGTTCTTATTTTGGTTATCAATAAAGTTTAAAGTAGTAAGTGTGTAGTAGTCTTTCTAGTTTATTTATGATGATGGCAAGCCCAGATCATGCTAGTGATAATCAAAAGTCATTTACTCAAACTAGTCTGAGAATCACCACCTTTTGAATGTCAAAATTACACAAGACAGTCCCCAAAATACCCGGCCTTCACCGTTTCTTAGTGCTTTCGCTAGGAAGAAGAAGTGGTGCAACAAACTCCCCAGCCGCACAGCTGTCTGATCAGTTAGTGCAATGATTTGAGTGATTTGTCAGAACAAATGTTCACCAAAGTAAGAAATCAATACCACAAAACATGTGGATTGAAAGCTGCCCGTGGACACTGGTATTTTGCATTAAATATATTATTTTTACCCCCTTCACTTAAATATTGAAATTGAGTAAAAATTCTAATTTTATAGAAGTAGTGGTGTGCCCACTGTTATCAAAACTATAGTAAAAACAGTTATCAAAACAAGTCTTACATGTTCAGTTAAAAGCAAAAGATTTTTAAAAGACAAAGTGCGTACTGTTTATATGCACAAACAATCTTTATTCTGGAAGAAAATGTTATTTTGTTGTCATAACATGAAAAGAAAACATGAACAAAAGAAAAAAAAATATCCTGCACAAATAATACTCACATTATAAAATAAACATAAAATGAGCCAAAATTTTAGTAGAAGTAGATTTAAACAAAAATAACATATTAATCTGAGAATTAATTAATATTTAAATTACATTGTGTTCATTTGCAACAAATGATTACCTACCTATTTATTTTATTACAATTTGGAAAATAAATTATGGTATTTTTAATATATCCTTTTATTTGGGCTTAAAGAAAACCATTGTTTCTAACTTTTTTTTAAAAACAATTGACTTAAAGTATGGAAAAAATAAATACCTTTAAAAATAAAATTTAAAATAATATTTTATTACAATGTGGATTTCAACCTTCTGCATTGTATTACTAAATTCCCAAGGCTTTTTTTTCAATGAGTTGTTTGATTTTATGGTTGCAAAGGTAAGTAAGTAGTGGGATTCAATTTAGTTTTAATGATAGTACATACATAATTTGTAACAATATGCACAAAACTTTTGCTTATAATAAATAAATACACTTACTTTTTCTATTGGCATAAATTGCACTGTTTCTGCTTGGCATTCACTAAGTTTTTTTGTCATAGTAAGAGTCATTTTGGAATGTTGTTAAAGAAGATCACAACAAGCTTTGTGTCAAACTAAATAAAGCCGGACAACATGTTAAGTATCAACTAAATTATAATAAGTAGGTATACACTGTATACTAATGTGATTCAAGACCGTAAACTTTATTAAAAAATTACGACAAAACGAAAACACAGAAAAATAATTCGGCACTACCACCTCCTCTGGTGATAATTTCCAAACTACATTTTTTTTTAATTTGATAAACGTCACTCTCACAAAAACGTCAAAATTGACATTGCACATCGCAGAAATATTTCGTTTGCAGTTCAGTAATTAACATCGTTGTGTGATTTTATTGTCTGTCTACGGATTTTATAATCTGTAGAAACTTTTTACCTTGTGGTCATTAGCGTATTTTAATAGAGGTCAGTGGGTCATTAAATATTAGGTATGGAGGGTAGAGACAAGGAGAACTATCTCTTATGGCAAGAAAGCTGAAAAAGTGTCCAACATAAAAGTAAATAAAAGTTCAAAAACCCTCCAAAATGGCGCTAGCTTAGGCAAATTGTGTGGTATGAATGTAGCAGTTGTTATCGGACTGAAGTATGCCGAGTTAGAAAATTAACGGATTGAAGTATGCAGAGTCAGAAAAGTTAATATTTTTAGTGACTAGAGTAGTTAGTGACAGTCCAGTATACCATACCTAGACAATTTACGTAGCGTAACATTACTTTGTAAACATAACCTAAAATTATTGCTTTTAAAATTTACCCGGTGGCTACTGTGGCGCCACCCTTATGTAGCACATTTTAACGGACACTTTTCAAACACAGAGATAGTTCTCCTTGTCTCTACCCTCCATAATTATACTGACGGCCACGGCCACGGGTGGCTACGAGTGCCCATGATTATGGAATTAGTAAGTACTATATACTGCCATCGCCACCCGCCCGCCACTGCACCGTCGCGTTCGTGCCTCACCGGTTCTCTACTCTCTCCGGCTCCAATATCAAAGGTTCTCAGAGAGAAATCTCACATCGGCCATGCGAAAATATATTTTTTTAGGTTTAGATTGTTTGAAAAAAGAAAAAAAGTAATTAGATAGAATTAGATTAATAGAAAGTAATTTGGTTCTAGTATGTACTTGACTTCTTTATGAACTTAAGGGAAAAACCGCCTTTGTTTATAAATATTGAATTGGCTGGACTTGTGTTACATCGAGAAAAAGTATTTTGTAAAAGTACTATTGAATGTTGATTATTGGATTAAGGAAATCAATATAAATAGTATTTTAGTACCTTAAAACAAATCAAGAGGCCCTCTAGTAGAATTTCCTACAGGCCTCCGGCTGGTTTAATCCAGAACTGGGCTCATAACAATATTGAGGCGCAGTATAATAAAGTAAGCAGTATTACGTCTGCATACAAATCGGCCGAAAAATCAACAATATCGAAGCCAGAAAAAAAAATACCAACGCAGTCGGCAAGTTATGCCTATAAAATTAACATTATTCATTATTTATTTATGTTATGCAAGTATTTCTATATAATTATTAAAACGTAGCGAGCATAAATAATTTCCTTGACAGGTACTTAGTAGGTGAGTATATCTCTTTTTCTATGCGATTGATGCCCGATAGAAAGAACGAAATATACTGCGTGAATTTCAGTCTAGCACAGAAAGTCTTTATCGTGCGTCCCGCGATCAAGAAAACGTTCGTGAAATCTAAACTATTCATCCCTTTGGCGGATCTCACACACCATGCGCCACGCTCCGGTATGCGGGACACACGCCCCCACGATTGATTTCTACATACAAATTCAATGAAAACGTGTTTCCGTATGGGGGCATTTGGCCCCGTTGAGTGACGCGTTGTAGTGTGAGATCCGCCCTAACCATTCAAATGATTCGTTATAAACATGTCTCTACATAAAATTTCCCTGTTGATAAGCTTTATTTCGATAGGGATTTAACATTCTTTTTTTTTCTTTTTTTCTCCGCTCTAGTGTAAACAATGGGTTTTTCTAATATTCAATTGTTTTAATTAAAGCCGATAACAGGCCGGGCACCCAGGGTACCGAGGGGGCATTGACGGTAGTTTGCTTTTACCAAATTATGATGATTGTCATCGCGGATTTTTCATGTAACTTTTCGTAAGACGCGGATTTTTCTTAAGAAGGTATTTTATTTTTTAATCCGAATAAATGAATAATACTGTTACTATTACTGTCACACAGCCATGTGAAAATAAAAATAGCACACATAAAATCACATATGTTTTTAGATAACATTTCTGTTTATAAAAAAAAATGGTTCCATGTTAACGTAAGTTTAGTATTTTTTAGATAATTAAAAGTTTGTTTTAAAACAGGTTTTTACAAAAAAACATATTTTCCAACGAGCGAAGCGAGCCCCCCTTTCATGAAAAGCTAGTGTAACAAGCCTACTGTTACGACGAGTGAACCAAGCGAGCCTCCGCTAGGAGTAATAGTGTTCTGTGAAGCGAGCACTTATCAAGAGAATCGAATTACACTGAATAAAACTTCAATACAAGTTTTCTTTACTAAACTTTACAACCTACTCACTACGAAGTTGGAAACTACCTGTCAGTACCTGGTGAATTCGTCAAAAACAGGGTGCAAGTGCCACTTAGAATAATAACTTATTGCCAAGTGTCAGTGCCACCTTGGTCAGGGCTATGGAGGGTAGACCCTCCATAGTCAGGGCATAATAATAAGGCACACAGATGAAATGGGATAACCACCACAGAGTACAGTAACCGTTTTATCCTAAGATAATAAGGGTCCACGAAGCAAATATTCCTGATCCTTTGCTTGATCGATATATGTACTATCGAGGAATTTCATATCTATGCACCTTAAGGACTATGTTTCCTTGCAGCCCTTGGTCGATGCAAATAGGGGCATAAAACAGATGTGGTCATCGTGTTCACGGGATTTTGTTTTAAAACTGCTTAGATATGAACTTCCTCGATAGTACGTACGAACACAAATTCTACAATCAAGGCTCATCAATGGTTTCCATTTAGGTAATAAGATTTTAATTTATCATCATAATTTTCACACGAAAGTCGTCCACTGCTGGACATTTATGCCTGTCCCAAGCGTCGCCACATCGACCGGTCCTGTGGTTCTCGTATCCGCCTGCAGCCATATAAATTATAATAAAAATCAATTGTAGGAAACCTGCACATAAAAAAAAGGTATTTTCTGAGTATGACTAGTATTTTCTATTGAGGGGTTGCCCACAAGTTTTTTGTATCAATTCCATGTGGGCTATTGCAACCATTGACGTTAAAATACACAAAGTTATGTTATTAAATTTGAATACGTATTTTTTTAATGTTCTTCACTGTATTCGTACCTTTCTCAAGCTATTTTACCTGGGAAAGTTTCAAATTGCAAAAATGTGCTTTTAAAATAGCTGGCGTGCCTACTTCAGTAATGAATATCTACAAATAATCCAAAAATAGCGCCCCGAAGAATTCTTTGCAGACTATGACGTCACCTCCTATAATTTTCAGTGTTACCATAGCGTAATATAGTTTGGGGAAAATCAATAATCATTATAACTTTTGTAAACAAAAAACTATAATGAATTAATATTAACAATTTGGCTAAGATGCTGATTAAAAAATCCCATTTCTGATTACCTTTTGCTCTATTTATTAACTGTATCATAATCAAAGGGAAAGATAACTAATTTAAAAAAATCGTACAACCATAAACGGCACTTTACACGTTAAAAACTGTGCTATTCAGAACGGTCTTTGTAAATGGTCGATTTTCCTGTTTGCTGTTCTCCATTTGCTGAGAGTGTATAATTTTGTTACAATCCGTGCTCTGTTCTAGTTCTTATTTTTTCTTATTATAAGTTATTATTATTTTTTATTTAAGCGTTTAAAGTTTGATCCTCTATAGTAAAAATTCATTATTACTACATAAAACGACTTAGGTGGTACTTTTGCGTTTAGACGGGAGCCATCTTGCAATCTCTAATCAAAGGTCCTTGGCTCACAGTTTCGTTGTCTAGTTGAAAGTCAGTTTGTTCCATCATAAAATAATCAAATGGCGTTAAAACGAATTAATAGGGTACGTATTGGCATTTGTGTCCTATATTTTAATAATTTAATGCAGTATCAAATGAAGTGTTGTAAAAATGGTATCAGACTTCGTAGTGAATGTTTCGTCATTGTGAATACCTATTTATCGAAATTTCTTCTGGATAATTCCGTGTGCGTGATGATTTCATTGAAATCATTAGGTGGATAATCTATTTGGTTCCAAGTGTTACTTCTACGAGCTAACGGTGTTTTACTGGTTTATGTAGGTGACAATTTTGTGCACACGGCGTACATAAAATGTCGGAATTATTGTGCCAATTTTGAGGTTTTCTCGTCATGAAATGCATCTGTGCCGTGAAAATGTGAAATATTTCGGTGTACAGCGACGAGTAGTGATAGAAACAACATCGATCACTAATCGAAGTAGCCGTTCCGAACAATATGTTCAGGCCCATTTATTTTCCGACGTGATGATGTGACATGTTCTCGTCATAGTATTGTGTTCCCTTGTTGTTGTGTAGGTACACATGATATTGTTTTATTGTTCAGGAATTACAAGATCTGGGCAGAGATCCACCAGCACAATGTTCTGCAGGTCCACACGGTGAAGATCGTAAGTATCTATTGATCTACAGCCTGCTTATTTTTTGTGACTCATTGTATAATAATAATAGTTACTGTGAAACAGTGTCATGGAAGCTGATGAGTTGATTTTGAAAAGATATCAGTATTGATTTTTTTAAATGTCAATGATCAGTGTGATCCCTGCAAGATGTAGCAGAAATCATAATGTAGTCACAATCTAAGTAGCTACTAAACTTAACTGAAAGGGAAATATTAATTGTTATGCCTTCATATCTCACAAGTCATCAAAATATAATAATAGTATCTTGATAACCATGCTAATCTATCAAAACATGAAGGATCATGTTCAATCTGGCAGATTTTTTTAACAGATCATCTTCTATCTCCATTTTATGGCCTACCAATGGGATCTTGATTCAAACCTCATATTTAATAAATAGTGTTATGTTACTGAGCTTGGTATTTCCTGACTTGGTCATATTTATACCCTTTGTCGAATGACTCATTTCAATGTAGACAGTTTCTATGGTTAAAGGCTACTGTGTGTGTTCAAAGGATAATAAACCCTGAGAATTTATTAAATAATATGTACAAACTGAATCAAACCAAAGCTAGCAAAACAGAAAATATTTAAACAAAAATTACTATTTGAAATACTAAATGAACTACAAGTAATTTTCTCATTCATTTTTCTTTGTGTTGGACATAACTCTTTACTACAATGACATTTCATGTCAATGACCTTGTTTATACATCAATGATTTAACTTATTTTTTGTATTGACCTTCTGATTTACTAGAAATGGTTTCTCCTGGTTTTTTTTCGGCTTTTATAACCCTGTTCTTAATCTTATTTTTGTGTTTTCAGTTTTCCATTGGCAAGCCACAATTATGGGTCCAGTAAGTAGTTTTGATACTTATTTGAATAATTAATTTTAATTGTTTTATAATTCAGTACCTTAATTAAATATTTTACTCTTTTCCTTACAGGTCGACAGTCCTTATCAAGGAGGAGTATTCTTTCTGACCATACATTTCCCAACAGACTACCCATTCAAACCACCAAAAGTTGCATTCACAACACGTATTTACCATCCCAACATAAACAGTAATGGTTCCATTTGTCTTGACATTCTGCGCGCACAGTGGTCTCCAGCACTCACCATATCCAAAGGTAATATTTTGACATAATATATAATTCTGTTTTTATTGTTGTTCTCTAAAATATTTGTTGATGGCCCACTTTTTAGAAGACTGAAAATTAATGAATAATATTTTAAATTCCAGTGTTGCTTTCAATCTGCTCACTCCTATGCGATCCAAACCCAGATGACCCGTTGGTGCCAGAAATTGCTAGGATCTACAAAACGGACAGAGAAAAGTACAATGAACTAGCCCGTGAGTGGACGAGGAAATATGCCATGTGATGAGTCAATTGTGACGTCAGCAAACATACACACACATCGCCACAGCCCGGGCTCTAATCCCCTTCCCTTTCCCTTGTTCCTGCTCCGCCCCCCAATCCTCTGTTTTCCCCATCAAACGTAAATTTACTGGAGATTGTAAAAATGTTATGGTCATTCTAGGATCAGCCTAATTTCTGTCTTATCTGGTAATATTAATATGCGAATTTATTGCATCTAAGTAACACGGTTCCATGTGCAAATATAGTTTGTTTTTATTAAGAAACATTTTCTATAAGAGCAAAATTATTTTTTGTTTCACATTGATGTGTCAGTAGATATCTTTACCCTCCTTTAGTTGAAGTTTAAAGTTAGTTAAATTTACATCAATTGAATTTATGTATTTCCTAAACTATTTGTACTTTAACTAGATCTAAATTGCATTGTAAAACTGTACAATAGCCATATGTTAGGAAATGGAGCGTTCCTTGCTTACAACTTACTAATTGTCCGGTACACTTAGGAATTTTGTCAATGAAATGTAAGGAAAGCTCATAAGTGTTAAGAACATTTTGGGTAATGTAAGTAAGTGATATCACAAAATGAGCTCGTTGACAGAGTGAGTGTTAATTTTTTTTACTAGAAAACAAACTTTTTTTTAAGTTAGTAAATGTAGCGTGCTACAGACCAGACTGACGTTGATTGAAGTGGTCAGTTTTCTTTCATCCACAATATTTTATGACAATGGAAAACGCTCCAATAGTTACAACATTCAGTATAAATTACAGTGTATCTCATAAGATGATAAGTTACGATTAATCTAGATTTTTTTCAATATGGCGATTTATATTATAATTTTATCTAATATATATTGTGGTTGTAAGGATACTTGCGTTGTGATTTCCACGAATATCCTTTCCATTGAACCATCCTCGTTTCCTCTGAGTAATTGAACAAAACTATATTGAAGTGAACAGCGTCATGGCATGAGTGGCTAGCATGGGTGTGTTAACGTTACAGCTGCAGGCAAGAGGAAGCTTTGTTCACTTGATCTATCACTGGGAGATTCAAATTTAAAGCTTTTCAAATTGTAATCAACCAACAACGTGTATTTTAGCTTCACTAAATTGTAAGAAACAATAAATTATTGTGTATGTAAATAACACCTTGAGCTTTATTTAGGCAATTTCCTGGTAAACATAAGCAGTTTTAAATATTCATTTTGAGTTTAATTAGCTGACATACTTAGTTGGTTACTGGGTCACTGACTGAGAATCTGCCAAATAATCGCAACAGAAAAGATAAAAATCTTGACTTCACAGAAGAGTGAAAGACGTTTGCGTCTAATCTCGCTATATTGTATTATGAAAACATGATTGATATGTTAAATTGTGCAGCTCGAAAATGAAATCACTATCAAGCATGTAGCTGACCTGCAATAGTGGTTAAAACGCTACACATTCATAGCTCTGATTTCCAGTCATCAACATTCCATGTCGTGTTTGCCGGTACATACACAAATAGTATCCACAAACACACTGCAATAGGCCACACAAAACTACATTCTCTTGAAACCACACCCCGGATGTTCTGTTGCAGGCCCCTGTGCCTAGACTACTTAGTCCCAAAAACATAGCTATGAACCAAAACTTGTAATTATCAGGGAGGAAATTATAGAGAACATTATTTTGTTTTCTTATCTTGGTGACGACAGGTGCGTTACAATGACTTCCTATGGCTTGAATCACAGATGACTTATATATATTTGTATCTACTTATGTAGTGTATGTTATGATGATAAGGGCGTTTGTATTGTGAAAAAACAGCGATAAGAGGATTGCATTTTTTCGTTTGTTGTAAAAGCCATTGTTCAATACCTATTGGGGAGATATCATTGCGTCTTAAACCTTTGTAGACCAGAATAGAGTGCATCTATAGCTCAGCTTTATTCAAATTAGGTACAGTCAAACGGGGTGAATAGGCATGCAGGGGTGAATAGAAACGAAACTTTAAAGGGGATTTTAACCTTGAAATAATTTAGTTTGACCCCAACAAAAGCACTTAATCGTTAATTATATTACAATAAACACATTAAAGAGTCCTTTTTGGCAATAAACTATATTATTTCAAGGTTAAAATCCCTTCTAAAGTTTCGTCTCTATTCACCCCTGCGTCCCTATTCACCCCGTTTGACGGTAGCTTCTGCCCGCGTGGAGTTCAGAAAACCATCAAAGGAGGGTTAAAACATTCCACGGGATCGTACTACCGGTATAAAAAGTATCCCATGTCTAATCCAGGTTATGATCGTGCGCCAAATTGCATCTGAATCTTTTAGGTACCTACGCATAAACTTCATTTTTTTATTAGTCTATGACATAGAGACTTTCATAATGTAGTCTCCATGCATACTAAATATCTACTATTTGTGACGTCTTCGTATAACTAATGCTTTATGAGCGTGATTATTGATTTTATATCTTATCATTTCAGAATCTTTAAAATATCTGTTCGCTGTTTTACAATAGGAACGCTCTATCTATTATTTTGTGATTATTCATTAAATAAATTAGTCCTTGTGTAAAGAAAGATTGCTGGAATGTTTTTATTTGAAACCGAGACGAGACTACGCAATAAGAATTTTTGATTGAATCAATATTTTCCACGATTACAAATGAGCTCGCGCTTGATCGAGTACTTACATCCTAATAATCGCACCAGGTAGACCACGGTCAGGTAAGTCGTCCAGCGGGGCTAGCACGGCCTCTGTGATGGCTTGAGTGACGCATATTAGCACGGTTTTTGCTCCCAAACTATGATAAAAATGTGACTCAAGCCTATCACATTAGGTCGTGCTCGCCCCGCTGAGCGTAAACTTCTTACTACGGCTAAGTACAGGTAAAATAAAACTACGTGCTTACAGTAAAAAGTTTGTTCTTATGTCATAAATAGTTTATTACAAAATGTATTCAGAAAATAATGGAGGTACATAATTTACAAAGGCACATAATTATCAATTATTTATAATTACACTTAACACTAGGAATTATAATTCAGTCGTTTCCATATTTTTTGCGTTTTTCATTTGTTCCAATTGTTGATAGAAGTCGTATTTTGCTTGATTTGTTTGGGCTTCGGTCTCGTTGGATTCTATTGAGGGGAAAGCGCCTGTGGTTATGAAGTAGGGTTTTTCATTCGATAAATCTTGGTCGACAGCGTTTTCGTCTAGCGAGTCGCGTTCGGAGCGACTGAGTTGGTCTTCTGACTTGTACCAGTCATTTTCATAAGCATGGAGCCATATTGGATTGGATCCTTTTGTACTGTGTTTGTTTGTGTTGGGCACCCGGCCGCCGGAGCTGCGGATGGTCATGTCTGACTCGCCGGGGGTCGGGGAAGCTGCATAGAAAAATTATTATTTGCATATTTATGTCTCAGATATTGTTAAACACTAACTATTATAAAATAAATGATTGAATGCTTCGTAAATTGTGTTTTATGAAATAGCGTTTTTATCGAACAAACGAAAGCCTTCTTAGGGAAGGTTTTTGGACCAACAGTTGGGTGTTAGAAGGCTATCAGTACATTGTATGGAAAAAACATAGTGCTTATTGGACCGCAAAAGTCGACTGGAGACCTCGGACACTTTCCGGAGATGGTGATTTGCAGTGTGTTGTTATTAACCATACAAGTTTCTGATCATCTACAAATATTTTCATTAGTTTCTTTTAGCGACATAATTTATAGAGTGGTTGTTTTATAGGCATGACCTACATGCACTACACTAATTCATCAGCTTTATATCCCACAACACACCTAACACACAGACAAAAACTACCTACTCAATCAAGAAATTTAGACAAGAAGGTACCTATCTGTCGCTAATTACTGACAGTTTTCTTGGTCGAACTAAATTATGTACTTACAATAAGCCGTCGCTGTAGCTGCCTTCAGTCGCCTCACATAGTCGGCCCGCTGCGAGAGGCACATCATGACTGTCAGTACGAGTAATACGGAGAGGAACAGAGTGGTCCAAACTAGCCAGAATACGGTCTGATTGGAGGAGAGCGTCTCTGCTGTGAGGGGCTGGTACTCGGCAGGCTGAGTGTCGAGGACATTGAACTCCTACAAAATAGGAAAAAAAGATTGGTAGGTAAACTAAAATGAAATACTCCAGGAAGGTAGGCAGCAGTGCGATCGAAGATAATTCCGATAGGTACATCGCTGATTATAGGTTTAACGTAGTGGCAACACTATCGCTGTTTCTAGCACATGAACCCAACCGGATGTTCAATTTTTTTTTTACCTACTTAGCCTTTGTTGACTGTCATCTTGATAACGCCAAATCATACTTACTATGCATACCGTAAAACGGATTGAATCAGGACGAAACTTTAAAAGGGATGTTAACATTGAAATAATATTGTTTGTTGCCAAAAAGGACTCTAATGCGTTTTCATAATCAGTCTATAATGTTCCCACTGCTGGGACACACCTCTCCGTGAGAGGCGGTATGCGTTTACTATATTATAATTAACGGTTAAGTGCCCTTATAAGCAACAAACTATATTATTTCAACGTTAAAATCCATTTTAAAGTTTCGTCCCGATTCACCCCGTTTTACCGGTACCTATTTCCGATATTGTGCAAGTAAAACAAATAAAGAAAAATTAATTCAAACATTTTACAATACCTTGAAAAGATCATCCAACTGCTCAATATTCTTATCCACCAATTTGAGAACTTGTTCAACTTCTAATACCGAATGATCTTGACCATTCACAAGGTGTAAATACAAATCAGTCTTCGTATTATCCACTGAGCCATCTTTGTTTTCGTGAACTCTTAGATCATCTACGTTTACGACGGAGTCAGTTACTCGTGCTAAATGCTCTCTGAATACGTGTATCTTGTCACGTATTTCGGACGGGTGGGACCGAAGGACGAAGCGAACACGTTGGTCTTCGCGGAGTAGGTAGATAAATACGTGAGCTTCGTCTTGTAAGCCGCCTGTGTCGTTTGCTAGAACCTGGAAGTAAAGAAATAGAATACGTGAACGCGAATGTAATATAACGCCTTGATCCAAAAGGTTTGGCAGAGTTTTCAGGGGTAAAAGGCATTGGCCCTTTATTGGGCATGTTTCCAAATCTAGACTGTTGCTAAGCAAGGGCTGTTACTTTGGAACTCACCCGGTCTTATTACAAAACAAGGTTTTTCTTTAGACATGGTTTAAACCATCGAGCCTGTTTTTGAAATAAGAACTTAACAGAAATTGAAATACAGTTTCTTTTACAAAACTGACAACTTAGGTCTTAGGTTGTCAATTTTGTATTAAGAACTATACTAAAGTCGGCATAAAGTTCGAGATACAAAAACTGGCTCGAAGGTTTAGGCTCGGGCTAAAGTTTGATCGTATTTTGTAATAAGACGGACCATGTTTGTCTGGTGATTTAACATTTTGACCTCTTGGTTTTATATCAATTGCCGTGCCCCCAGCGCCCAGCTCATAAATCGACAAAAGAATACCTATCAAATGGGGTCGTGCAATGAAATAAATAACAAGAAACGGACATAGGTTCTCAGTCGTATATATACGACTGAGGCGAAATGAGCACGAAAACATTAATTGTCGTATTAATCCGACCGGGGCGGCCAATAGGTTAAGAGTGAGAGAATGCGTGAATTAAGAGGCAACGCGTTGTAACATTGTGAGTCTTAGAACTTACATTGCGGATTTTCAGTGCGTATGTCATGTTTTTAGAAAGCAATCCATTTATGATTTGATACGCAGATAGATAGATAGATATCTACGAGTATAATTATATATCTATGGACTGCATTCCATATAAAAGGCATTGGGGACAATTCTTATCCACAATTTGGTCGTTTACGACTATAAAGATAAAATGATAAGGAAAATGAAACATGCATGAACTTCCAGCTATTTATCATTCAACACTATTGATTCGCAACGTAGCCACGCGGGGTAGGTAATAAATATAATAGTCACCAGCACGCATGCGTGGCGCAGCCGTTCCTATATTTATTATGACAGGCGCTTTATGACCAAGCGACTGAAAATGGTTGTGAAAGATAAACAAATAATATAAAAATAGCAATTTTACCTTAAAATCAAAGTATCCTTTCATCCCCTTTTGTGGGTCAAAGTTCAAGGAAACTGCGCCAGTTTCGACATTGACTAGAAACGGCGACACGGCTAAGTTTTCTAGGCCTTCCGTCAAGGTTTCTTTGACACCCCCAATAAGATAATAACTTATTTTCGCGTTTTCATCTTCATCTATATCTATAGCCTGGAAATAAAAATTAGGACGAAAATAAAATAATCACCTCTTCCATCAAGAGATAAACAAAATAGTTTTCACATGAACCGCAATGCCACGCCTCGTAGTTGTCGAAGGAAGGCAGTATCTACAATTTAATAAAGATCATACGTTTTATGGCTTCTGTAAATAGAAAAAATATACGGCGGAGTTTTGTGTTAGAATTGAAACATAGAAATGCCAATTATAATAGCGAAAACAGAGGTGATCCTTTGTCCCGGTTGACCCCTCGAGTTTTCGCAAATTGGTGCATCATTGAAGAAGGCTGTGAGTGAAAGCTATGATTAGCAGATGACAGAAAATAATTATGAGACGACATTATTACCTTCACATGCATAAATTCAATTCCAAAGTCAGCTTCAGTAGTAATTCCCCCAGTGAATATCGTACTGGTGAACTTTGGCGCATTATCGTTCACGTCATTGACAATGACGTGAACTTTCAGTGTACTGATTCCGTCTACCTCTTCTTTATACTTAGGTATAGTTAAACAGTCTTCTGATGCTAGTATTGTGAGAGTGTACTCTGATTTCTGTTCGCGATCTAGAGGTTTTTGGGTTGATAGTCTGAAAATTGTTTACAAAATAGAATTTGCTTTTATTATCAGGTTCACTTCTTAAACAAACAAATTCCTTCCAAGCGAAGAAGGAAAACTTCAGGATATACATGCAAGAATAAATTATAGAGCTATTTTAATAGAGTGATGTAAGTAGGGGACAGGACAACATCAGTAAAAAAAAAAAATTGGTCTCATATTATTCACATTCCTGTATATAGGTGATTTTTATTTATTAGCCTCCTTACAATTTAATGTAGACAGACTTGATCACTTGAAACTAAAAATAAAAACAAATCCCTACCTATGCGTATTCCTCTGCAGCTCAAACACCGCATCCTCATCACCACCCACAACAAAATAACACACAGGTAGCATAGGCTCATCTCCGCGATCTATTTCATCTCTCTCTATGACACTGGGCAAGTACATCCCATTGTTAGGAGCATTCTCTGTAAAGTTTATATGTATGTGCTTGCTGGGAAACCGTGGCCGATAGTTGTCCACGTTTTGAACGTATATTGTGAGGTCCAGATCTGAGCTAAGAGGCGTTGGTAACCCGAGGTCGTAGGCTTCTATTCTGAGCTGTGGAATAATCAATACATGTAATTGAGGACACAGCGGTAAAGTTGTATAAGTTGTTGCGTTGTGTTGTTGTTGTTGTATGTGGCCGGGTAACAGTCAACGCCAAAAATATGAACACACTTAGCTAATTTCAAAGACATTTCCTTACCAAAAGCGTTTTCTGAAAATTGGGACTTATTATACTGGTCATAACGGTAGGTACCTAAGCGTTGACAGGTAGGTAATGCACGTTTAATATCACACCATTTCAAAAGATAGGTTTGCTGAATAGGACATTCGAAATTCGCTAAATGAGTGGGTACATATTTTTACCCTTGACTGACTTACATAATTTTATTATAAAATGATTTATAGATAATCTTTTTTAAACCGCTCGAACGATTTTGATAAAATTTAAATGGGACCACCTGGGAAGTATACCATTTGAAACAAAAATAGTATATTATGCAATTAGTGAATAAAGGACGGATTTAAAGCGAGGGCCATAGATGAATCACGAGCTAGTGAAGGATTCTAACGACTGAATCACGACCGTAGGGAGTGATTCAAGTATTAGAATCCTGAGCGACGCGAGTGATTCATGGCCCTCGATATAAATCCGTTTTATTCAAGAGTTGCATACTATACTTTACGAGAAAAAGAAAGATTTAAGCGAAAATAAACATTTAATAAAGAAAAAGGAAGCTTAAATTAATTAAAATGCACATTAAAATTGGAACAATTACTAAAATTAAGAGAAATTTTCTTGTTATTATTATTAGGATGGTCAACTTATGTAGCGATATAATAGTGAGTAAAAGTGCTTTTTATTCACTGTTTTCAGTGAATAAAATAAGCTTTTTAGAGGGGGAATGGTATAAACTAATTTTCCAAATCGGTTCAGGCGTCTTCGAGTACACGGTCGGTAAGGTAATCGGTGAATAAATACAAAAAAAAAAAAAGATTCCGACGATTTGAGAACCTCCTCCTGTTTTGAAGTCGGCTAAAAAGAACGCGTGACTACCGACATACATAACAATCGACGGGGGAATGGGGCCTGCTTATACTCGTATTTTGTTTTGGATGTTCGGGCTGGTATAAATCAACCATTATAGTCGCGTCCCCCCTGTTGTAAATGGATCCATGGTCAAGACAATTATGACACTCAATATTATCTTGACCTCCTACTAACATCATTGCGGTAAGTAAGTATATTTTCTTTGTAATTTAATTAGGCGTTGTCAACAATAAGCTAGGCTAAATAATTAATTGCCATGCTTGTGTGCATGATAAATGAGTAAATCAATGTTAGTCAAGCGGTCCGGTATAATTAAAAACCAATGATCCGGAAAACAAGTCAGGTTATCGCTAGTCGTCCGTCGATTGTATTCTACGTCATGTGATGACGTCATAAACTGCGATCAACATAATGAAATGAGACGTAAAACCAGAAATAAATCACATACGTCCGTCCAGTCACCAACTGGCGACCGCGTTTTGGCAATGTAGCACACGGGTAGGATGATGAATTGTTAATTTTATGAATAGTTTTTATTCAAAGTGAAATGTTATTTATACGGTAAGGGCTCTTCAGGGTCAGACAATAATTTATCCCTGACCCTGACGCGCCTTCTAGGAACTACAACTTGTTTCAGTGTTGCTTTAAAGGTTAGCAGGCTCACTCATAATCGTTTTTGTTTTGTGTGACAACAAGACGAGTACTTAGCTAGAATATTGACTACTATCTTTTAGGGAAGGCGTGGGTTCCTGTAGTGTGAGATAAATTAGCTACAGTTTTAAAAGCTGGTACCACACCTCATAAGGCTATAGTTATTTCGGTCTAAAATTATAACGGACAACAGATGAATACAACTACATACAGTTCGATCTCATCAAGTTTTCAGAAGATAGGGTTCTTTTTCCCGACTTCTCTGATACGTAGTCTGTCTGTCTTTGTCTCTGTCTGACATGCCTGGTACGTGGTCTGTTTATCTCTGTCTAGCGGCTGCGTAGTTCTGAGTGCGCCGCTGGTCGCGTGCACGGTGAAGGCGCGCCACGCTCCGGCCGCGTCTTGTCGCACGTAGCTCGACTACTGTTGTCTCTGTCTAACATACCTGGTACGTGGTCTGTTTGTCTCTGTCTAGCGGCTGCGTAGTTCTGAGTGCGCCGCTGGTCGCGTGCACGGTGAAGGCGCGCCACGCTCCGGCCGCGTCTTGTCGCACGTAGCTCGACTACTGTTGTCTCTGTCTAACATACCTGGTACGTGGTCTGTTTGTCTCTGTCTAGCGGCTGCGTAGTTCTGAGTGCGCCGCTGGTCGCGTGCACGGTGAAGGCGCGCAACGCTCCGGTCGCGTCTTGTCGCACGTAGCTCGACTACTGTTGTCTCTGTCTAACATACCTGGTACGTGGTCTGTTTGTCTCTGTCTAGCGGCTGCGTAGTTCTGAGTGCGCCGCTGGTCGCGTGCACGGTGAAGGCGCGCCACGCTCCGGCCGCGTCTTGTCGCACGTAGCTCGACTACTGTTGTCTCTGTCTAACATACCTGGTACGTGGTCTGTTTGTCTCTGTCTAGCGGCTGCGTAGTTCTGAGTGCGCCGCTGGTCGCGTGCACGGTGAAGGCGCGCCACGCTCCGGTCGCGTCTTGTCGCACGTAGCTCGACTACTGTTGTCTCTGTCTAACATACCTGGTACGTGGTCTGTTTGTCTCTGTCTAGCGGCTGCGTAGTTCTGAGTGCGCCGCTGGTCGCGTGCACGGTGAAGGCGCGCAACGCTCCGGTCGCGTCTTGTCGCACGTAGCTCGACTACTGTTGTCTCTGTCTAACATACCTGGTACGTGGTCTGTTTGTCTCTGTCTAGCGGCTGCGTAGTTCTGAGTGCGCCGCTGGTCGCGTGCACGGTGAAGGCGCGCCACGCTCCGGTCGCGTCTTGTCGCACGTAGCTCGACTACTGTTGTCTCTGTCTAACATACCTGGTACGTGGTCTGTTTGTCTCTGTCTAGCGGCTGCGTAGTTCTGAGTGCGCCGCTGGTCGCGTGCACGGTGAAGGCGCGCAACGCTCCGGTCGCGTCTTGTCGCACGTAGCTCGACTACTGTTGTCTCTGTCTAACATACCTGGTACGTGGTCTGTTTGTCTCTGTCTAGCGGCTGCGTAGTTCTGAGTGCGCCGCTGGTCGCGTGCACGGTGAAGGCGCGCAACGCTCCGGTCGCGTCTTGTCGCACGTAGCTCGACTACTGTTGTCTCTGTCTAACATACCTGGTACGTGGTCTGTTTGTCTCTGTCTAGCGGCTGCGTAGTTCTGAGTGCGCCGCTGGTCGCGTGCACGGTGAAGGCGCGCAACGCTCCGGTCGCGTCTTGTCGCACGTAGCTCGACTACTGTTGTCTCTGTCTAACATACCTGGTACGTGGTCTGTTTGTCTCTGTCTAGCGGCTGCGTAGTTCTGAGTGCGCCGCTGGTCGCGTGCACGGTGAAGGCGCGCAACGCTCCGGTCGCGTCTTGTCGCACGTAGCTCGACTACTGTTGTCTCTGTCTAACATACCTGGTACGTGGTCTGTTTGTCTCTGTCTAGCGGCTGCGTAGTTCTGAGTGCGCCGCTGGTCGCGTGCACGGTGAAGGCGCGCAACGCTCCGGTCGCGTCTTGTCGCACGTAGCTCGACTACTGTTGTCTCTGTCTAACATACCTGGTACGTGGTCTGTTTGTCTCTGTCTAGCGGCTGCGTAGTTCTGAGTGCGCCGCTGGTCGCGTGCACGGTGAAGGCGCGCAACGCTCCGGTCGCGTCTTGTCGCACGTAGCTCGACTACTGTTGTCTCTGTCTAACATACCTGGTACGTGGTCTGTTTGTCTCTGTCTAGCGGCTGCGTAGTTCTGAGTGCGCCGCTGGTCGCGTGCACGGTGAAGGCGCGCCACGCTCCGGCCGCGTCTTGTCGCACGTAGCTCGACTACTGTTGTCTCTGTCTAACATACCTGGTACGTGGTCTGTTTGTCTCTGTCTAGCGGCTGCGTAGTTCTGAGTGCGCCGCTGGTCGCGTGCACGGTGAAGGCGCGCAACGCTCCGGTCGCGTCTTGTCGCACGTAGCTCGACTACTGTTGTCTCTGTCTAACATACCTGGTACGTGGTCTGTTTGTCTCTGTCTAGCGGCTGCGTAGTTCTGAGTGCGCCGCTGGTCGCGTGCACGGTGAAGGCGCGCAACGCTCCGGTCGCGTCTTGTCGCACGTAGCTCGACTACTGTTGTCTCTGTCTAACATACCTGGTACGTGGTCTGTTTGTCTCTGTCTAGCGGCTGCGTAGTTCTGAGTGCGCCGCTGGTCGCGTGCACGGTGAAGGCGCGCCACGCTCCGGTCGCGTCTTGTCGCACGTAGCTCGACTACTGTTGTCTCTGTCTAACATACCTGGTACGTGGTCTGTTTGTCTCTGTCTAGCGGCTGCGTAGTTCTGAGTGCGCCGCTGGTCGCGTGCACGGTGAAGGCGCGCCACGCTCCCGACGCGTCTTGTCGTATACGGTATCGTACGGCACCGTTTGGACCGATGTCTGCGTCTATTGCTCGGACTTCTACTACTGTTGTGCCTATTGTTGCGTTCTAGGAAGAAATTGGTATTTATTTAGTTGGTAAAATCCAAAACAGTGTTTTCAAAAATTTTAAGAAAGTTAAATAGTTAATGTTTGCAAATGTTGTAAATGAGGTTCCAGAATACATCAGAAACTCACTATACGCAAGCATTGCTTAGAACTATTTTTTATCAATCAAATGGTTTTATTTTAAGACCAGTTTTAAGTAACGCTTGAGTCTTGGGCGACGTTCTGTAATGCGGGCCTAAGTTACTAAGTTTAAGGTTTAATTACCATATGAAGTTCTGTTTGAAAAATGTGAAAGTGTTAAAATGTTAAGATCACTTATAATATTTCAAACGCGTTTAGACACAAACTTACTTCAGGTACTTTGATAGTGACATTCTGAGGCGGATGCACGAACACAGGCGCATGGTCATTATAGTCAGTCACACACAATCTGAGCTCGCCTCTAACCACATTGGGCGGAATGCCCAAGTCTCTAGCTTCTACTACCAGTGTGTAGTTGCCGAAGCGATCTTTGAGCGATTGTCGTGCAAACAAACGCCCCGTGTTTGCATCGCCACCCACTTGCTCGAAACGAAATAGATCTGTTGGAAATTGAATTTTTTTGTAAAGAATTGTGGAAGATGTGGAAGATCGTGGGGTGAATGTCGATAGACGAGATTTTAGACAAGCTTTTAGTATCAATAGGATAAGTGTATTGAAAAGAGGAGGCAAAAAAGAGTGATTGAAATAATGCGTTTGGAATCTTCAGTAAAAAATGGTTTAATTAATAATTTACAATAGAAGTGTCAAGTGTGACTAATCCATAACTTGGCTGTGATTCTTCACAAAGTTCCTCCATCTGCTTATGCTTCAACCTTCGTCGACCAAAAACACTCTTTAGACCTATAGATTACAGTATCGACGGTGCGTGAGGCCTCACTTTAGAGTAAAGCAATTGTGGGGGAAAATGCATGAAGTTTGCACTGCCGTGATCCATGCAGAGTAGTAAACTAGCAAAATGATAGCATACCATGTCCCTTCCCGCCAACTAAATGGAACTGCACTCGTCCGTTGGGCGCGGAGTTGTCATCCGCATCAGTGGCCGACACAGACACGATAGGTTCCCGATAGTTATGGAACTCCGTTATAGTGGTACAGTCTGAAGGAACGTGCAGTATTGGGGGATTGTCGTTCACGTCTTCTAAGTGGACACTGAGGAATAAAAAAACGGTAAGAAATGGAGACAAAGATCGATTCTTTTGTAGCATAAACTTTCTTCGAACCACAAATGCAAAATAAAAGTTCTGTTTGGAGAAATCCATATAAAATGATTAAGTAAGGACTCACAGCTTGTCTATTCTTATTAATATTTGTTTAAGTGTGAGCGAAAGGCAAAAGTGTCTGAGATATTTCTAATCATATTAGTAAGTAATGACAAAATATATTGCAACATTAACATTATTTTTAGCGCGTTGACATTACATGTCATCTTTCTTTTCCGGGCGTTCACTAGCTCAAAAATACATAATTAATTATGAATCTTGCAAAGAAACGAGATATTTTACTCACACAATTTGTTTGAAAGCATTACGACTCTCTCCACTAAGGTATCCAAACTGATAGTTGTCCCAGGCTTCTATGACAAGGTTGTATGTGACTTGAGTCTCTCGGTCCAGCCAATCAGAGACAGTCAACGCGCCCGTGTCTGCGTTTATCAAAAACTTGCCCTGTGAAGAAAGTGTCATTGATGAATCCATTTATGATTTAGCTGAAATACCTATTTGAATGGAAAGGAAAACTCAAATGTACTCTATTTGTTTTCCGTCTAATTTGAATTATTATTATTTATTCATTTCTAAAACACTTAACCTATATTACACTTTGGTTTTAGCCACACAACGAAAACCTTTCAGGGTTTATCTGTGTGCTGGCGAGTCGCTTAAGTAAGAGCTTAAGTCGATTTAAGTTTTACAATAACAATTACACAATACAATTTTTTTTTAATTTAATACTTTTCAAATGGTGATAATGATTTTGATTTATACTTATAACTTTTCAAATTTGTTTTGACGAGTAATGAAGAACGTTTGTTCTAGATTAGTATTGACAAGCAATAGACAACCGTATCATAATTATGTATACCAAACGGTTAAAAATAAGTGGATTTCATCATTATAAAACAAATGATCAATAAAATTGTAGGTGCGTTTTAGTTTTTGTTGTATCGTTCACGCAATGTGAACAATGTAATGATTCTTTAGCAAATTAGAATAATTTCAACTTTAATTATCGTGGAGAATAAGTACACACATCAAAAGTGTCTAGGGATCAAGCATTTTTATGCGGATTTCTTGAGATTAAGATGTGGCTTTGTAATAAATTTATGATTTTATAAATTTATATGGATCCTTTTTGGTGCATTTCATAATTTGAATCAGGAACTGTGAATCAAATTCGAGTAAAAGATGAAAATCAGCTGTCAATATTTTCCCTATAAAAACATACAACGCATTGAAGACATTATTAGTGCTACTGTTTCCCTACTACTGATTAAAACCAACGTTATTATGGAGCGGCGACGTCATTTAAGCAGGGAAGAAATGCTCAGAGCCGTGGGAATGATAGAAGCTGGTTCCCGGCAACGTACTGTGGCTTTAGCTCTGAATACAAGTCAGAGTGTTATCAGTCGACTTTGGACACGTTACCGAAGCACTGGTACCGTGGCTGAGCGCCATGGAGGACGGTATCGCTGCACCACACGGAGACAAGACCGATACATTCAAATCTTAACTCGAAGAGCTCCAACAATAACCGCCATGATGTTAACCGTGAGGCTTCATCACTCTTCAGGGAACTTAATTAGCGACCAAACAGTCAGAAACCGCTTGCATGAAGTGAACCTTCATTCCCGAAGACCGCTACGGGTACCACCTATAGCAATGCACAATCGTAGGATTCGATATCAATGGGCTCTTGAACACAGAAATTGGGCAGAAGAACAATGGCGTTTCGTGTGCTTTTCTGATGAGTCTCGTTTTGGTATGAGACCGGATACAAGACGTATACGACACTGGAGAACCCCTGGACGCCAACAGCGATTAAAATCCTGCCAGGAAGTCCATCCTTATAGTGGTGGAACCATCATGGTATGGGCGGGTATTTGGATCGGCGGAAGAACTGAGTTGATTTGGATCAGAGGCAACCTCAACGCTCAAATTTATGCTGAGACGATTGTATCAGACGTCATCGTTCCTCTACAAGTGCAAATCGGTCCCTTATTTCAGTTAATGCATGATAATGCACGACCGCACACCGCAAGAGTTGTAAGACAGACTCTCGCCGCAGCTAACATCAATGTCCTGCCCTGGCCTGCTCCGTCGCCAGACTTGAACCCGATTGAGCATGCATGGGATATGCTACAGAGAAGAGCTCTGCCGAATATGGAGGGTATCCAGTCGCAAGAAGACCTTTTTTTGTTGTTGCAACGAACATGGGCGGCCATTCCACAGCGTGATTTGGATGAACTCATTTTGAGTATGCCAAACCGATGTTCTTGTGTTGTTAGTGTTCGCGGTAGAAACACGGATTATTAATTGTTTAAGTTACCCAATAAAATTTTAAAGAAAACTGTTATTTCAGTCTTTTTTTCGAACTTTTGTGTTAGTGGTTCAAATGTCAAAAATCCCTTTATTAGGAAAATGGCAAATTTCTTTATTAATGCAAAGGTGACTTGGTTTATCGTTACTGTGACAAACGAAAACACTTTATTTTATGAATCCTTAAAGAAAATTTTAATTAATATCAATCAGGAGAAAAGTTATTGCAAAAATATATGTTGATCCCTAGACACTTTTGATGTGTGTAGTTAGGTTTTTATGAAAGTTAGAGGGGATCACCACACTTTCTTTCACTCATTTCTATCCAACAAGCCACGCGCCTCATGGGGTTTACCATAGGCAAAAATGACGATTTACAAATTTTCATCCCCTATTTAACCCTTTTAGGCGATGCATTTCCAAAAATGATTTAGTGCTCACCTCCGATAAAAAAGGAGCTCTTGTGCGAAGTTTTATGCTTCTAGACCTAGAGGTTAAGGCTGTGCGATGTCGGTCACTGAATGAATTAATGAAATTAAGATTTTTATTAAGTATATTTCTTATAGCTAGTTTTCCCCTATTAATCTTACCTGCGTGGACATTCGATCGAGTAAGTAAGTGATTTTCCCGAACTCGCCCGAATCGGCGTCTCGTGCAAGAATGTTAGCGATGGTGGTCCCAGGTTCTACATCCTCTAGGACACGGTACTCGAATGCTGAAGACTCAAATGTCGGGTTGTTGTCGTTTTCGTCTAACACCTAGAAATAATCTTGAGGGTAAATGGTTTTTCTTTTTCTTTTATAAAGTACCACAGTTGGTGATACTTTATTCACATTATTAAATAGCATATTAGCTTATAAGTTAATTCGATATAAACTTAAACTGCTAAGTAAGTATAGGGGTAAAAGGTATAATGTCTTTTTTTTGGTGTTTGCTAATGGTATGTTCCGACCAGCAACCAATAGGGTTTCAACCTTATTAACCAACCAAATCATACCAATCTTTCATAATACGGTCGTTTGAGTTCATATTCATTTAGGAATGGTGACTCTGCAATTAGTCACACTTATAAATTGGACAAGTTACAAAATCTAGCTTTAAGAATAATTGGCGGTTGTATTAAAACGAGTCCAATACACGTCGTGGAAAGCGAGGTGAGTATACCATACCTCCTCTGCAAATAAGAAGACATTTTTTTCTTATTTTTTTTAAAGCTGCAATCTACGACTTATGATGTTTCTACAAGCTTGTTTTCAGAACTGAGTATTAATATTGAGAATAGGTATTGGATAGGAAGAGGAAACCTCTGCTAGTTGCTTCACACAGTAAGGTGGGAGCTGAAGAGATTTCCTCTTCGTATTCAGTTTTAATGTTAACTTTGGAGACATGGATGTCTAAAATAGATATTAGTAATATTATTAGATGTAATTTAGTTAGTGTCACTGCTCCAAAATCACATTTATTCCCTAAAGTATATTTACCCTCAAAGAACTACGGCAAAGATACACTGGCTGGCATGTCATATACACAGATGGGTCCAGAACATCAGATGGAGTGGGTGCAGCATATTGTTATTTTAGCAAATAAGTGTCACAGAACAAAATGAATAATAAAATTATATTTCCACTATGACGGCTGAACTATTTGCCATTTCTGAAGCAATGAAATACGATTCTGTTAAAGCTAAATGCGAATAAAACGGTGATATGTACGAGCGATATTTATGTAAGAGCGATTTACAGAATATTTATAAATGTGTTCATAACAGTTCAAAGGGTTTAGCTATATCATACACAATTCAGAAACAAATTCAGGTTGAAATTTAGTTATCTAGTGGGTGCCGTCCTATGTTGGACTTTCGGGTAATGAGGAGGCTGAGAGATTAGCCAAAGAAGCAGTTCTTTCAGGTTTACAAATCCTGGGTGTTTTACTAAGTCATTCGGAAATGTTAAGTAAATTTAGAAAAATAAACAATTTATCTCGGATGGAACATTTTAACGAGAGATCTAAAGCGAAAGGAATCTGGTATAAAAGTAGGTATACAGAGTGAGCCTCCTCATATACCTTGGATCTCCGGTTTGAAACTGAGTCACTGTCAAATTGTTCCAATAGATATTTCGTATTTATACTTTAAAATTATGTTTTTTCCTCATAAAACTGCAAATAGTATTCTAAAATAGGTATGACTACATCATTGGTTATCCCTCAATATAGTAAAACTACAAATAAGGTAATTTAGGGTACTTCTGTTTATGTCATGGTTGACGTAATATTAACCTAAATAAATGAGCCTGTTCCATCGGCGTGGTAATTCAACAAAATGTTGTTGAACTGTCGAAATTTGTCTGCTCAACAGCGTAAATAACGCAATGAATGATTGCGTTATTTACGCTGTTGAGCAGACAAATTTTTCGATCATATGAAGCAATGGATTAGCAATATCCTTCAAAATGGTTCAGATTGTGATTGATAGTGTTGCGCAATTAGGGTGCAGGTCGTCCCCATTTTACAATGGGCTAAAATGACTATGTCCCAAAAAAACCCTGCCTTACCCTAATACAGGCTTGATGTCATGATAATAATTATGTTACCAACCAGCTCTGTAGCTCCGTCTCGCTTAGTGACAGTATTATGCTGAGCGATGGCCGTTTTGCGTGGATGTGACGTAGATTTTCCCCCAACTTTATTTATGTGTTTTTTCATCACGCCTCACTAAATAAATATATATTTTCTTTTATTTACCTGAATGAACAAGTCAACGACAGAATACCGTGGAGGTATACCGCTGTCAACTCCTTTGACAGTGAGGTTGATCCACGGATACAGTTCGTGGTCTATCTTGCTCGCTACTACGACCTCGCCGGTTTTGCTGTCCATGTGAACTAGGTTTAGGAGCTCTTCGCGACCTGTTAGTTGGTATAATATTAGAGTTTGTCATCCATTATTTATGTCTACTTGTTTGAGTTAAAAGATATGTTTATCTTTTTTGGTTATCATCGAGTTGTTCCGTTTATCCATCCCAAAAAATCCACCTATAAGTGAATTCGCAGAAACGCAGATCCAAGAATCGACCCTAAGCCAATAAATTCCGTTTAACCAACTAGGCCTAGGGTGAATTCTCGGATATACGTTTCCAAGGTTTTTCGAGTGGATAAACGGGAATAACTCTTTTCATCACCAATTCTTTAAAGAATAATCTTCTATTGGCGTTTTGTTTGGTGTATCAATATAAAAGAAACGACTTGCGTAATTTACATTTATTAGATGACCCTAAGTTAAAAAAAAAAAAAAAAAAAAAATTTTCACTGTTAAAACACAGAAAAAAACAAAATACTTGCCTTCAACAAAATAATTCATACTCTTATTCTTATCAGCATCATCAGCGGTCACCGTGGCAACATTGACTCCATTCTTCGAGTTCTCTGTGATAGAGGTCTTATACAGCGGTTTTCTGAACACTGGGTTATTATCGTTTTCATCGTCAATTATTACCGTGAGGGTTGCTGATGCAGTTTGTCGAGGACCACCGTCAATGGCTGCCATGTCTTCAACTGTTATCACAAGTTTCACTATTTCAAGTTTTTCTCGGTCTAAAAGTCTGTTAGGGGAAAATTTTGGTTTTAAGGAAGTTATTTTTCAGACTGTATAATGTATAGTACATTGCTGCAGCGGCCAGCAAAAGAGGTATTGATGGACGAACGTGTAAATGTGGGCCGAGGCGAAGCCGAGGCACACATATGTAAGTACATCAATGCCTAGTTGTGGCCAAGGCTTGTATAGTACTTTTCTCAAATAATGCGCGGGAATTAAAATACAATTACTTTTCCAAATCAATGACGAACAACGAACAACAATATTTTTTCTGCGTTAAAGTGTTCATTTGTTTTTTTTTCAATAAACAGCTTTCTATTTGCAAGCCAGTTCGAAATTTAAATAAAACCTTTGAAAAGTTACCTCCTTGGTTGCCATTTTTCGGAGTAAAAGGTCGTTCCATTTTTAAATTACACGATAGATATGAGTATGTCATTTTTTGGCCGCTAAACCACGACAGATATGGATTTTCATACAACTTTTGCCGGCCGCTGCTCGCATGTATTTGGCCAGTACAGCAATTTCGATTTATCTCGAAGAAGGTTGCCAAAATAATGGCCAAACTGTTGCAGTTTTTAAAAGAAGAGTGAAAGAACACTATCTTTCCACTTCGTCATAGTTGCGTATATATTAATATTCTAGTGTTATTTATTTTAGAAGTATGTATGTATGTATATTCTCATATTATTTGTTTTATTTTATTATGTGAATTGTTTTTGATTTTATGTATTTTATTTTCTCTTTTACTCTTACACACGCTGTCTACATCTCTAAATCTACTATCCTATAGCAGGTGTGCTGGAAGAATTTCATTAGAAATAAGCATCACCTTTGTACCTATTTTTCTGTTATTTTCTTCTTGTCTGTTTATACATATAAGTGTGTACATAAATGGTTAAATAAATAAAAAAATCAAATTTCCAAGCATGTTTGAGAAAAGGTTTTTTTGTGTATATATATTCTGGCTTTGCTTGAAAACTCGAATGTGGCCAAATACAGGGTAGCAGGGACATCAACGCGTAAACTGTAACCACGAATTCAACACACGATTCTAATCATCCTAGCATAAACAATTTTAGTCAGTTATCAAAAAAAAAAAATCTGCTGTTTCATAGTGCATAAAAGTGCGATACCTACGCGGTCAAAATGTGTGGAACAGCTAATTTATTTTTTAATCGACGAAAATTTTCAACGCCGCCGTCCCAGAATCTTGTACTGAATCCATTGTAACAGATGCTGTCCCTGCCACTCGGTATTCGATAGCTTTTTGTTTGTCAGAAAATAAATTAAAAACTTTCGAATTCATTTGATATCAGAATCTTAGTCTGAAGTTATCAATTCATTCCTTAATAGAATCTTTGTCACACTTTAAAATAATATAATGCATAAAGTTTGCCACATTAATAAAAAAACACACTACAAATATTTTGGAATGAACATTTCTATTTACCTGACCACTTTCAGCGTCCCATCAACCGCGTTCAGTTCCCATAAAGACAAAAAATCATACTCCGCCATAGATATTGGTATGCCGTCTTCATCTCTGGCAACACTGCCGGTCTTGTCTATGGCATAGCGTAACACTGGCTGGTCATCGGGATCGTGGGCAACCGCGCGGTATATTTGGGTTCCTACCTGAGGAGATATACTTGCTTAATTAGTATGGATACTTTCTAAAAAGTTAATTAAACAGATTTTTAAAATATAGCTCCGATTAAATGATAAAAATTGAAAACCTCGAAATATGACACTAAATTGCGACGTTGCCACTCATAAGGTATAAACGCTCTTAATAAGGGACACGAGAACAATTCACAGTGTTACACATCGATCAACAATACCCACTAGATATCGGGTCGGCGCAATTAATACGTCTCGGTAAATAACAGCGCACTTCGAGACGTGAGCTCTTATTTTGTTTAGTTAGCTTGAAACACAGTCAATGTAAACACGACTTTATTACTAGGTGCCATGGTTGTAATTAGGCTGAACTTGTAACTGTTTTAAACTTTTTTCACGCGGACAGCTTTTAGCGTTGATTTTGTACGTGACCCGTTATCTAGTTGGTATTGTAGATCGAAGGTGTTCCAGATTATTATTTTTACTGCTCTAACTGGACCGACCACTATACATTTCTTACCAGTTCTACGCATTAATAAGCGATGACTTAACATCGTGTCGTAATCTTGCGAGCGTAATTATTCTATTCATGATCTTTACACTCCGAATGCCAACAAATATAGCGTGTGCATTCCCTAAAGTTTTGAGAAAATTCATCAAAGAAAAAGCCTTTGAAGCAATTCTTGTCCAACCGACTCGTAACAGCATGGAATAGGCTCCCAGAAAATGTTGTGACGGCTCCCACACTGAACCGCTTCATGAATCGACTGGTCTGATCACACTCGACTCACAGCTAGTGTGTTTAACCAAATAATATGTGCTGCATTTCATTAAAATTGTCTAAGGAGCCTCTGCGAATTAGCTTCGGTCCCTCGCACGATTTTTAAAGGACCGGAACAATTTTTAAATATACAATGTGTCGTTTTGCATCCTCGTCAAATTTCAGGAGGCTGTTATGAAAGACATAAATAATCAAATAAAATTACTATCCTGCTCAATAATTAATACATACTTGTTTTTTTTAGGTATTTAAGTTTGACAGTATTTCAGAATACTCCACTTTCAAAGAACAAAATCGCCGCGTTGCATATGCGGTAGGCAGTGTCGTACGACTATGTCGCTGTGTGCATGCGTTACAGTTACAGCGCAGTTACAGGGCGGTATCACACGGGCCCTACACATGCCGATTTCCGAAAAATACAAAAAGTAAAAATAAATACCTACTTATTTTATTATTGATTCGTGTCAACAATCATT
Organism: Brachylomia viminalis; assembly: GCA_937001585.2. Taxonomy (NCBI): domain Eukaryota; kingdom Metazoa; phylum Arthropoda; class Insecta; order Lepidoptera; family Noctuidae; genus Brachylomia; species Brachylomia viminalis. The sequence continues at coordinate 19,230,052 of OW443302.2, read as the reverse complement.
AGCATAGTTACCTCCTCGAATTTGACGAGGATGCAAAACAACACCTTGTATACGCTTGCAGCAAATTCTTATCACAGTGTTGCATGAAGAGTGCACTAATCACCTGCGTATTCTCCCTGACGGTGATAGTGCCAGGTTCCACGAGCACCGGCGGTTTGTTGTTCACGTCCACTATGGTGATGTTCACCAGAACTGCCGCACTTAGTTGCTGGTCACCGATACCGCCGTCTAACGCCACCTATGGTATACCACTATTGTTATTATGTTTAAATATAACATAATTGCTGTTTGTTTTTGTGGTGAAACGACGCAGTCTTGGGACACTTTACCAAAGAGATAGACAACAGATTTCAGAACAAGTATATAGAGGTCAAATTCAAATTAGCTAGCGAAGTTCCGCCGACGTGATGGGATTGGATATTTAAACATGATATAACATAAAACGTATGCGGTCGGGGGACCGCTGTCAGGAACAAAGCTCGATACTCGCACGCACACACATTCGTATATAATAGAATGAGACAGAGAGGGAGAGAGAGAGAGAGAGAGAGAAAGAAAGTCGCATGGAGGGGGAACAATGCTTTTTCCTTACGTAGGTAACGATTTCTATCAGTCAATTCCACGGAGCAAATACAAAGAGGAGACGACCTAAGCAACTGTGCACTGTGATTCTCAACTAGGTCCTGACGTCATCATGTAGGCGTGGCCTTAGTCAGTGTATTGTTGGCGTTCGTCCTGTGCACAGCTCTGTAAACGTTCCGTTTTTACAGCATATTTGCGCTAGAAGAAAAAAAGAATGAAGTGTGGTGTTTTATCTTGTAAAAACTACTCGGATAGACGTTCTGATGCTATGGATGGCATCACATTTCATTTGTCAGTAATTGTATGCGTAATTTATTAAAATAGTTCTTCATTCTGCATGTAGTGACATCTAGTGTGAGATAGTTACATAACTACAAAGTAAAATCAACAGGACGAGCGAATAGTTTTGCTATTGATCAGTAGATGTAAAATAAAGAAGTGGGCGGGATCTGATCACCCCTCACCCCGTAAAGTGTCACCCGTTGTTTCATACAGAAACCTTATTACAACATCTCCTCTTTGTATTTGCTCCGTGGTCAATTCCTATCGCAAGCCGCGTTAAGGAACTTCTTTCCAAAGGCAAAAATACGATACCCATCACGTTTTCAGAGTTTCACTAAGTTAATTTGACCCTGTAGTGTAATTCAGCCTAAAAACTGCAAGGACGACTATAGGTAACTTTTATTTTCATGCTTTGGACAGAATATTTTTTGAAGCATGATCAAGAAGACAATGATTCAATACTAAAGGAGGATGGCGAAGTGGCATGTACAATGGGACCCACTGTTAGGAGTATCGTACAGTATGGAAACTTATAACTAGTTGTAGAACTATATAAAACTAGCAAAAAAGCAAATGGGCAGTAAGTCGTAGAGACTGGGAGAAAAAAGATATGCATGGTTTAACATGCACTATTAGATTCAACTTTATAATATCTATACAGCCAACTCCTATTGACAGCATAATGTTCCATTCTACGTTATCACTAATAATCGTAATAATTATAATATTGTGCATTATTGTATATAAAATGTGAATGCATTTTTTTATATTAACTTATGTATGTTTTTTTTTTATATTTTACAAGTTATGTTTATTAAAAATAATACAATCGTAAACATCTATAAGTGTAAGAACGTAAATCCTGTAATAAGTAGGTCGGAATGTAATACAAAACACGGTGCGTTTAAGAACTGCATGATGACTTATTTTTAAGTAAATAAAAATCTTTTCTAACTTTAAATTCCCATCACCTAGTGACTCAATATTTTTTTATATAATTCTCTTACAAACTCTTCACTATAGTAAATATGAACTTGCAAGTGAATGATACTTCGTTAATTTATAAACAATGTGGGTCCAAACTCGCCATCCTCCTTTTCATTAAAATCAGGTCTGTAGAAGTTCTTTTCAGACTGCTATTGGATGATGTAAGCTAATTAAATTAATACGAGAAAAAAACGAAACGGAAAATACGTACAACAGTAAGCGTATATCTATTGCTCTTCGGCGTTGTCTTATCCGGGTCCAGTGTAGATCCATTAGCCACAGACACTACTCCTGTACGGGATTCTATGACGAACTTGTCACTGGCGCCACGCTGTATGCGGTATACTACTCGATTGTTGGGGGATGAACCGTCTGCGTCACGGGCTTTTACCTGAGAGAACAAATAAAGCTGGAATTTGGTTTGAAGTACTTCACAAACATGGGGTTTATTTGTAAACGTTGCATAGTCATTTTGAATTATTTAGTAACTTATATTATACTTAACTGTAGAACTGAAATATAAAGTAACAGTTTCAATAATGTTAATAACAACCTTTTTACGCATGTAATAACAATGATTACGAATTTATTACAACATGGTTACGAGCTTAAAGTAATGTAATATAATTATTAACGTTAAAAGAGAATAAGTCATTTTAAAAATAACGGGTCTAGTAGGCGTAGGCAAGAAGGCTGCTAGAGTCAAATGGGATTGGGCGGGTCACATCAGCCGCGTGCACGATGACCGCGGGGCAAGTGTACACACTATGGTGCCTGCAGGTGGACGGTGCCGCCGAGCCGGGCCAGAAAGAGATGGCGAAGTGACCTAACCGCGTACCGCGAGGACTATAGTAAGCGCGTTATCAACTGAATCCTTGAGGCCTTATGGAGCCGCTTAGGCGTAACAATAAAATAAATATATCGTAAGTAACGTTTATTATCGTATCTTGTAAATACAAGCGTACAGATCATTATAGTATAGTTAAAATCTCGCTGCAGACTTGGTCATAAATCATAATCGGAGTAGGGATGTGCGCTAGTTGCGCGCGCTCAAGGCCATTATCGATCGATCGAAGAATTTTAATTTTCTATTTTTAGTTTTATATATACGTTCTTTTGTTTATATATTTAATATGCTTTGTAGTAAATTTGGTAATAAAAAAAAAAATGTGTATTTATTTCTATCACCCATTTATAAATATATAAAACTATCGATATAACTCATCGACTGCAGTAATACACAGGACTACGTGTGGGCGTGGCCTGCCCATAAGGCCCGTGAGTGGGAAAGAGAGCGAAACACTCGAATGATTTATGACCGAGTCTGCAGCGAGATTTTAACTATACTATAGTGACTCATCGACACCACGTGAGCAGGTAGCCGTTTACCGATAACGGTCCCGGCGCGCTGCACATTCCTATCCCTATGACATTTATGGCCTCACGACTCAGTTGATAATGCGCCGACTATAGTTCGAGGTGGCGCGGGAAGAGAGTTCCTGGACGGACTTGGGGAACGCCTTTGCCCAGAAGTGGGACAGTATAGGCAAAACTGGAGTATTTAGAATATAGTTTTTTTTTATATGCGGCAACATGGTCTTCAGGTCCCGATCTAGGTAGAGCCTGTACTACGGTAACTTGATGACTGATATACAAACTTATATACATATACACACCCAAATTTATCTTCGGTCTTATATTTATGATAACTAGCTGCGCCCCGTGGTTTTTCCGCATGACCCGTGCACTTTTCTGGCATGTTTTTATTTTTGAAATTGTATCATTATTTCCAGAAATTGCAGCATTTATAAACATCAACTTTACTTCTTCATAAAATGAAAGTTAGATGGTACTAAACTCTATGATATTGCCATCGAAACTTAAACATTCAATACTCAATACTTTATTGCATTCCATAATGTGTACATTATAACAGTTGGTATGTTAAAACATCGAATCAATTATGGACCCTGTCGGGCACAGCAAATTTAATGTTTAATAGGAGAGAGGATGAAGGCGCTTTTTGTTAAGAAAAAGATTAAATATTAAAAAAAAATTGTATCACTTGCTTTTATGGTATTTATATTTTATATCAGTATTTATATATTTGGTTTTAAGTTAAGTTATTGCACGATTTACATTATTAACACTATGTATTATAATAAACTAAATATTTACGATTTTATTGAGTTTTGTAGAATGTTATTAGCTTTAATTGTGCACTGTTTAGTATAATTATTCAATTCTAATTATCAGTACTTTTGGTTTTTCAAAAAAAAAAGAAAAATTAATGCAGTTTTGGCAGCCGGTTCGCGGACGGTATGTAAAAATGGTTTTTATTGTTTATGAAATTTATCGCTAATGTCGCATTCGTTACCTCAAGCACACTAGTTCCTCCCGGCATGTCCTCTGGTATAGATCTCTTGTACATCATCTGTTGGAACAGCGGTGCGTGATCGTTCACGTCTTGAACGTAGATCGTTACTGGTACAGTTGATGATAAGGACGGTTCGCCGAAGTCTCGGGCCCGAACCTGAGGAATATTAATGTTAAGTAAACATTTGCCCATAGTATACTATCGAGAAAATATACACCGTCGGGGCGTTTTAGTGAAAGGACATTTTTGTAGGTGACATAAACCAAGAAACGATTTGGGAAATATTTATTTTTAATTACTGAGGATATAATCGTTATTTTTTATATTTATCAGATGATTTCACCTTTTTTTTTTTTTTGAGGGTTCATTAGAGACCGCTTGCACCACAAACCAGTAAATATGTTTCGCGCTAAACATAATATCTAAAACACCATTCTGTGCCTCATATCATCTTCAAATAAACAGAAACAAACCGAAGTTTTAAATTAGTTTATGTGTGGTGCAAGCACTTAATCTGGTTCCTCCAGTAATATTATACTCACAGTAAGATGTATAGGTCGTAAGTTACTGTTATCTCCCGGTATCTGTTCGAAGTCTAATCCTCCTACAGGGGTGATGATGCCCAAGTTTGGGTCTATTGAGAAGTTGTTCCTGTAATCTCCGCTGACTATGGAGTATTCTATGTGGCTGTTCTTTGTACCTAAAAGGAATAAAACAAATTGGCTGTACATAATATATTGCATTGTTTAAAACAATTCAGTAAGGTTGCCTGTAAAAGATCACATTTAGGCATATTTATTTTAGCATATTGCTACCCTTATGTAACTCTCAAAAGTTTTATTGTATGATTTTTTTTCTTTCTGTCTTATATCTATTTAGATAGCATGCATATTCGGACCGCTTAAAGGACGTGGCCGGGGTTTTTGCTCACATTTATGCAACCTCCAGCATCAGCACTGACGAAGACGTGTATGTACAATTTCATGTAAAACATATGCACCACTGACTTTTAAAACATACCATTTAAATCCAGATCTCGAGCTTCAAGAACGAGTGCATTTTCAAACTCCTTTTCATTTTCCAACAACCTGGCCTCATATTTATTGGCCAGAAACATCGGCGCGTTATCATTTACATCCTCTATGTTAATAATCAACTGAGCTGTATTCCTGTTTCCTTTGCCCAAGTCGTCTCTGGCTTCAACGGTGAGATAATGGCGCGAAATTAACTCGCGGTCGAAACTGTCGCCGCCTGCTTGTTTTACTGTGATTACTCCTGACATTGGGTTGAGGTTCAGTCTGGAAGGTTTTGTAAATGGTTGTAAACGATTATAATTAAAGATGGGGGTACCTAACATACGTCTGTACTTATAACTTTTGATTCATTAATACCAGAATGCAAAAATAACAAACAGATTTCCAATAATAAATCTTTAGTCAGTGTAGCAGTTGCAGTCTCCGATGTAAAGTCACCTGTATAATAAAAGACGTGCTATACAGGATGAATTTGAATGTTGCTGTTTACCATCAGTCACACGAAACCAATATCAGTAGGTTGTACTTACAGATTAGCAATACTCCCTCCGAGACTCGTATATCTAATGCCCCTCGTTCCATAATTATCAGAGTCCTGATCGAGTGCCTGCACCCACGCGACTGTGGTGCCAACCCCACAGTTCTCTGGTATTGATACTGTGTACAATGACTCTGTGAACTCTGGAAAGTTGTCATTCTCATCCTTTATGTGGACTACTATTGGTACTATGCTGGAATGTAGAGAACATAGAATATAGTTTGTCTGCCTATTATAGGTTAATTAAACTAAATGTTAAGAAGTTTTGGTTGATTTTTACTAAGGCTATGTTTGACAGATTATCACCAAAACATTAACTTATTTCGATTAAATTTATGGTAAGGAAACGGAAACATTATTTGTTTACTAAAATAGCAAATACATGGCATTATTACAAGAAAGTAGTTGTAGTCTAGCACCTTTCCTAGAAATCTCAATTAAAATATTGAAATACAATTACTTTGAACTTGTTTTTTTAATCATGCTTTCAGAAACTTTATTTTTTATTTTATTTTATGGCAATTGAGCCGATGTCGACTATTCTGCCAGCGTCACGTTTAGACGGCAGCGCGTAGGCGGGCCGTCGACTTTGCACTTTGTGGTAGTACTACAGATGTTAAACTTTGTCAAGCTCTTGCCAAGTGAACACAACGAAAGGATTGAATGAATGAAATGTGAATATTTCATCATCAGAATTTCTCATACACACCTCATTTTTGGATCTTTGGTAACAATTTCTTTAGCGACTAGACTGAAATTCATAACAGTAACTTTCTCATAGTCCAAGAAGGATGCGTCATTGACTCTGATGAGGAACGAAGCCTCGTTGATACCTTTGAAAGGCGTCACGTCGAATACACCATGATCTCCAGTTAGGTACAGCTCGAATGTTCCGTTTTTACCCTGGAAATATAAAAATAGCTTCGTCAGAAGGGAAGTCACCGTAGCCGAAATGGCTTGGTATGTATTATTATTCTAAAAATAGCACATATAACAATGTGTTAGTCTAGGTTACAGGAACCGGCCAGAGAGTTATTATTTACTTACAAGAAACTGTCATGTTCAACTCTAGCGCAAAGGAAGGATTTTCCAACTAGGTGGGCCACTGTGCTATAAGCGATGTCAAGAATCTGTATTTATGAAAAAGTCTCAAATTTTTTTGCGCTTTTTATATGTGCAGGATTGATTGGCGTTCAGTAGTATAGAAGCGCCATTGTTTAGACATGTTGTTTGCTGACAGAATGCATATTCATAAGGAGTTGCAACACAAGCATTAATTATTGAAGTCACTTCTTTCTTTGCGACTAGTTTATGGACAGAATATTGACTAGGCTAATTTTAAGAATAGAATATGTTTTTTACTTTAACAAATTTTTTATTATAAAAACTTATTACATAATGGACGATTTTCTTAGTGATGATCCACGAACTGATTGATATAATTATTGTGATCCTCTCATTGACTTATTTAATTTAATTTATTACCACGCTGACATTTTTAGTAATATTTATATTGTAGTTTCAATGATCTGTCACTTATTTTTAATTTGGAATTGAAACCTTTGCATGCCCATGTGACAGTAAAATATGGAGAACCTTATTATAAAAAAAAACTTATTATGTATACTATACCCATGTTTGCAAGGAAATAAATGATTTGATTTGATTTATTCTACCTTTTTGGGACAATACACATTGAAAATATTCATACCTGATCATAATCAAAGACCTCAGGAATAGTATCCTGTAGGAACGTGAGAGGAGTATTCTGCTGTGCATTCTCAAGTACTTCACAAACATATCTGTCATTCCTAAACCTTGGTGTTTCATCGTTTACATCGGTTACTATGACTGTCACCTCGGTCGTAGCACTGGGCATCGGTGATATGGTGCGGGATTCTTCTGTGGCCTGTAATTGTGTAATAGAATGAAATCAGCAGGCATTTTTGCATGGCTAAATAGTATATTAAACAGATTGTTTGAAGTATTCTAAAAATCAAAAGTAATATTATCTTATATTTTATATTATTATACATTATCGTATAGACTTTGAGATAGATGTACACAAACAATACTTTCTGAAAATGCTAGAGAAACAAATAACTCAAAGCTTGGATTAAATTCTGTTACTTCAGCAACAAGCATACATTTTATCAAATTGCAGGTTGATAAAGAAAATAATTGGAATTTTTTAAGCATACAAAACTAATTAAATAAACTAACCAATATTTCCAATATGTAAGCCCCATTGCTGTTATTAGGGTCCTCCCTATCAAGCTGGTTGACAGTGTACACAATGCCAGAACTGCTGTCTATGTCAAAATGTTCCTCGCCTCCTGCTATGATGCTGTACGATATGCGGTTGTTAATCCCTCGGTCACCATCAATAGCTCGCACTGGAAATGAAAATATGATTTTATTATACTTTACACTATAACTGCTTTACTTAATGATTTTAGATTTCAAAGTGTATTAATTTATCTTAAATAATGTATCCAATCAACATCCATCTACCTAGTTAAGGTCAAACTTTTTATAGAAACAAAACTTTTGAATGGAAAGTTATAATTCTCAAGGCGTATGATCAACCAAGCACGTTATAGGCTACGGTCTGATTAATAGTCAATCTACATTGTAGGGAAAATGCATTAAACTACCTTGCAAAACAGAGGTCCCAACAGGTGCATCTTCACTGATCCTTGTCACAGGACTGGCAACAACGAACTCTGGAGGCTGGTCCTCCACATCCTGCACCTTAATAAGGATCGCAGCAGTGCCAGTATTAACCCTGCCTTGGTTCGCCCGGTCCACAGCCAGCACTCGAAGTTGGTACAAAGACTTTCGTTCATAATCCAACCGATTTGTCAATCGGATCACACCTTTCCCGTTAATGGTTTGCACAGCGAAGTTTTGTACGTCTCCATCTAGCTCTTGTAAGTGGTATAGCACCTAAAATAAAGCTCTTTATAAACAAAAACAAAGCTATACGAATTTTTCATGGTCTCGCTCGCGTCACATGTAAATGACAAAGACGTTGACTTGACGTTGACACTGACAGTCAGTGCAGTGCTGACAGACGGCCGACATCGACAAGTGAGGCGTTTAAAAAACTAACAGTGCAGTGAATACTGTCTCGATTCACCCTGCTACCTACTGTATTCACGTTATTTTTCGGTTTTTGTTACATGGCACTCGCAAAGCTTTTATTACAAAATAAATTGGTGGTTAAAAGATGAATTTTAACAACCAGCTGTTCGTTTTAGATATCGAACCGGATAATTAGTGTTTCTTTTTTATTGCTGACGTTTTTCCTCTTTCAATACATTCTACAAAACAAAAAAATAAAATAATACTATAGTTTACTTGTCCGTAAGCTCCTTCATCAAGATCCGTTGCTTCTACAGTAGTTAAAATGCCAGGAGACGCATCTTCTTTTACTGTGATTGCGGAAGGATATGGTTTAAAAATTGGTTCGTTGTCGTTTACATCCTCGACTAACAACAAGAAGCTTTGCGTAATAAAGTTTCCATCTCCTAAATGTCCATCAGTCAATGTTAATACAAAAGAATATTCATCACGGACCTGAAAGGGGAAAAATTATTTTAGAAGCCTTGATGATGAAACTCTTTTGTAATTTTATTTTAATGTTCTGCTTAAATACTGGCTTCATCATCATCATCCACAGCCCGACTTCACCCACTGCTGAGTATAGGCCCCTCTTTTCTTGTGGCAATCTGCACTCCACGCTCCTGTGCCAGCCTCATCCAGGTTCAACCCGCCGTTCGCCGCCGGACGACCGACACAAAGTCAAAGTCAAAGCATTTATTTCAAATAGGCACGTAAAAGGCACTTTTGAACGTCACACTTCGTCTTCCAGTCCTTGGACGCCACTCGTTCACTTCCTTACTCCACCTGTCATCATTGCCACTTGCCAGGTGTCCTGCCCAATTCCATTTGAGTTCTATAACACGTTTTCTGATATCGAAAACCTTCGTACGTCTTCGGATCTCGATGATGTCGTATGATTTACCGAATAAAAATAGTTTATTTTTAATGACAACGCAATCAAATGGTTGCTATAACATTTTTTTAGCTAAAGCGGACAGTGCTTAACCATCTATTCTGTCAACAGAAATGTTTAAATTAAATAAGGATACATAATAATAGGACCGCTAATTTAAGGGCGACTTGCTGCTTTTAGGTAGGTACATAAATCTCGATTAGGCTTAAACTTATTTAACGATTTGTATGTCGTCGAATTAGCTTAAATCTCGATTTAAATAAACGTCAAAGTTAAACCGACATGTAGGTCGGTTTAGAGTTGTTAAATCTCGATTTTATAGACAGACGTCATTACCTACAGTGTCTTCTCATAAAAATTTTTTTTGGAAAATGTATTGATTTTCGCTTAGTCATCATGATTTGTTATCGGATGATGACCAGGAGATCGTACAATACTCTTTTTCTCTCGTAGACTATTTTATTTTCTACTATCGAAAATTTTAGCACAATACGTAATAAATGCATTATTTTTCCCGTGGTTTAATTAGGTGCCCTCCGTGCCCTAGATCTCTCTATATGATAGATGTATTATGACTGACGCTAAAGAAAACTAGATAACACAAGAACATAACTACAACCACACTGACTTACATTGACATTATTGACAAACCAAATTCTTTTTTTCTAAGTATAAACTCAGAATAAATGAGTTGCCATCAGTTTTAATTTAAAAACGGAGCGCAAAAAATGAATGGCGAATGAATTATTGACTTGATCTCAGTTTAGTTAAATCGAAAGTGAAATGCGACTGTGCAAGACATGCGTAATAAGATTTAAGTACAGTCGAGTTTAGGGCAAAACCGAGATTTGTATCATTTTGCTGCAAGTCGCCCTAAATGATAAAAACAGTAATTTAAATAGATTTTTTCAAACTTTCTGGACTGTATGACCAATAGTTAGGTACCTAAACTTTTTTTTAACTAAACCTCCATACATCTATAGGCATAAAAACCATTACTTAAAAAATTGTTTATAGCCACAGCATTTATTCAATGTTAATACAAGTAACAAGTAAATTAGCAATGAAGTTCAGTAGGATGTTTGTTGATTAATAAAATGACAAACGGAAAACACAAGAATTTACAATTACACTTCGTCGCTGCATCCTCGAGATTTACATCGCAACGCGCGCACTACGATTTTAATTGTTGCGGTTTTTAAACTGCGAAATAAAATCGCATATGAAAATATTTTTTCAATCGACTTTTTACCGCAGTGCGCGGTCCAAAGAATAGAATATTATTATGGTGCGGCCTCTAGTAAGTATATTGGTATTGTTCACAGTTAAATTGCGATTATTTTCCGCTACGATTAAAATTCGTAGACCGCGCTTAGCCATGCAGCGACTCATGTAGTTATAATATGATCAAACTTCACTTAGGTAAGTTTGTTTAACCTTTACTTAATGCTATAGATCTATAATCGATGCCTATTTCTTACTAAGCTTGGTGCATCTACAGGTACGTAGGTACCTACGTATTGACTTAGTAAAACTTTACCTCCTGTTTAACTTTCGTCTAGTTCTGGAAAACCAACATCAAACTTCGTAAGTATATTGTGACATAAACTTACCTCTCTATCTAATTCCTTAATTAAATAAATATTAGCTTCGTTGGATGAAATGGCTTCTAATCTTAAAATATCACTACCAAGTTGGTCTCTAATTCCGAATTGTAACGAATCTCCATCGGGGTCAACGCCCCTCAGCCGGTATATTAGGCTACCTGAAATTAAAATAACGGTCAATTCTCTTAATTAAACAGACACATACCTACTTGAACACACTATTTACGGCATTTACCGTTTGTGTTTGAAGAGTAGTTAAGAAAATAAAAGTAATTAGGTATCTCACATGTAAATATGTGTGCAGAAGGTACCTAAACTGAACTAATAATGCAGCGTACGGCAAAACGTCTGGATGGACAGATTCATAAAAATATTATATTCTCGAGTTTTCCGTCAGGCACCGGTCACGTGATAACTCTATCTAGATATTTAAGATGAATCAGAATCTAGCAAGCTTTCATTCGTAATGTTGTAATATGCAACTGAAAGAACCTTTTAGATATCACCTCATTTTTGTTCTGCTGACTGACGGAAAGCCTTGGCTAGCCTATGACGGCTCGGTATGCCCTTGAATGTGGAAGCAATAGTTTGGGTACTTAATGGATAATGCATTAGGCAGGTGCAACTTTATATATGTAGTTCCAAACAATCATGATTCAGCAATAATACTTAGGGTTTTTCCAATTCATGTGACTCGTCCCCATTATGTCATTATTCTGCACAGGCTGACATTTCATTTCTTTTGTAGGTAATACCAAATAGTCGAAACTCGAACCCCATCAGGTATTTTAGGATTTCACGCTTTGCTACCTTTCAGTTGACTAATCGTTACTTGTTGTTACGTCATATCGGCGATTAGTAAAGTGCAGGGTGAGCAAGGGATCGTCCCAAAAGCTGTAGGGCTTTCCTATGTTTGCATCAGTTGTCGTGGCAACACCACTCTACCCGTTCCCCTAGTATGAATAATTTCCGGTTGCCAGTAACTGCCGGTAAATGTCGGGTTGTCCAACTTTGAATTAGCTTTTAGGGAGGCGATGCAGCAAGGCAAGTGTTAGGTTACTAGTACCTATCATGTTCAATGTCGGTGTCTGCGTGTCTTACGATTGTGGTTTCGTCAATTGATACTTTTGAGAAATATCAAATTAATATCTGTCTGTATTTAGAATAATTTGTAGGTATCATGGGCCCACCTATTCTTTAAGAACCCGAAACTGCTTCGGTATAATATCGTACTGGCTACTGTTGACAGGGTATAGTCTCACTATATCTATTCATGCGTCATAGCAGAGGCATTTTTAATAGGATAAAGTATGTTCACCTACCCACTGGTGTGTCAAGTCCTTCTTTCAGCCTGACAACAATTTCTGACTGACCATCTATGAGAAACCTGGGCGGTCTGTTGGCGACCACAACTTCTAGAATCGTCAGGAGCAACCAGAACCCTGTGATGCATTTGTACTGAACCGGTTTTAACCGGACTCGCGTCGGGTGAGATGTAACCCTCGCATGCATTGTAGTCAGTCATCTGTCACATCTGGCCTTGTTGGTGGTTGGTGGTGAGACCATTTTCTCACTTCGCACGGTTTCACCGTGGGAAGACGCGTGCGGTATCGGTGAAAGTGTCACCTCACTGACTTTATTTGAACCCCTCGACGTGACTTCACGGACACCTGTAAAACGAACAAAGTGTTAGGTACTTTGATAATTCATTGTTATCTTTGAAAGGTGATACAGTTCGCACTTTCGTTGGAAATGTGTGAAAATTGTCATCTTGTGACAATGATCAGGATCACACAGCCATAGGCAGCGTAGTTGACTTAGTCAGGAAAATTGTTTCAATTCGCCCTATCGAAAATGTGTGAACTGTCACCACTTTCTTTCACTTTTCGGAATGATGTACCTAATTGATTCATGAAAGGTGCATACACACCGTTTGCAACTTTTGCAAGTGTTAGTGGGCAACAACGGATAACAAAAAGTTAAGTAACTTTTTGTTAAACTTGCAACAGTTATGTTATCATGTCGCAAAATGTTGCTCTCCAAAAAGTAACTAATGTGTGGACGCACTGGGACGTACCAATACTAATAGGTTATTTGCCAAATAGATTATCTGAAAGGAAAATCGAGGCAATTTTACTTTTACACGTAAAAACTTCTAACGGATATGCATACCTAGGTACGCTTCTATCTAGCGAAACTACAAACTGTATTTGATCATTTCAATTTAAAACAATTACCTAGTAAGTTATCAGCAATCAGGTAACAGAGTGCTAAACATGGATGCTCAGCCCGATCAATTCAACATTTTCTTTCACACCAAAGCTCCCCTGTGTCAGTGGGTTATCTGGGCCCAGTATCGTGGTAAGGGAACTAGCGCGTGGCGACGAAGCCGAAGTGAGCATTTGCTAACTTGCCGTATCTCATTGTCTTGTACTGCCTAAGTATTGCCGCCGGCGCCGTTAGCACATAATCTTGCCTAACTAAAGAGATACGTCTACTTTCGAAGCAATCTTTTGAACTTATATGCTGATTACACCCAAAGCTTTTGTCTTGATAAAGTCTGAATAAGGCCATATCGTTAGGAAGTAAATTGCTTTGGCATTGTTGATTTGCTTATGAGCTTGGTTTTTGACAACCCAATGCGTTATTTCCTACTTTCATTTCAGTGTAAATGCAAAAATTATGTAACACACTAACACTAATTTGTAAAAGTAAAATAACAAGGTTATATTCCTCTCATTGTAATGTAACATCTATTGTTTAGACAGAGTTATTAACCATCAACTAAATAATGTGTGATTAACGCTGAAGATGTTACGACAGCTCGCATATTAAATTGAATGGGTTGATACACAAGGGTTATTCACACGCATCGGATTTGCGAAACAATTATGTAAAAACAATTAAAACGTGACCTCGCGACCCGTGCCGGATGGTAACGTATGAATTAGGTGTCGTTGACGTATTTTGGCGGCAAAACCGGCGTCCCGTGAGGCTCGCGGGCCCTGAAACAAAGGGAGCAGTCAGCGAGACGGGTGCGAAGGCCAATGACTATTGTACATAGTTATGGTATACCTCTATCGGCAACTGACCTTTGTAGATACATCATCGCGATTGATGAACTTTTAGTGCAATTTTGGTCGACAGGCTCGTTGGTTGCGAGATGATGTTCAGGCTTTATGCTCTGCCTTTTGAATGCGTCAGCAATTAAATGGGAGACGTAGTATATTGCAAGATGTAGATACTTAGTTAAAAACAGCATGTAAATTTATTTAAAAAAATACCTTTCAGAGGCAAATGTAGTTAAGTAAATTACTTTCTTTGACTGGACAATAAATATTCATAGTCATTAAGAAAGTTGGTTGTACAAATCGGCGTGGATTCAATTTGTTCATTCATGATTCCTGTACGCGGAGCGTGACGGGCTTTAAGTAAGTAGGTACGGCCAAAAGGAGTGCATGACCGACGAACGAGAGAAAGCCTCCATACTCCGTTACACATTTGGCTGTGATAAAAATTAACGCCATTGCCATAGAAAGTGTTTTTTTTATTGAATATTGGTTTTATTTTGAAGGTGTTTATTTTATTATTACCTACGTAAGTATGACGGCACGTGGGCAACCGGAAACTACTGTTTAATGAAACTGGTTCCGTATGATTTATATACTTTTACTCTTCAAACTTCAAAAAGTTGTATATTCCTCTTGAGTATTTTGTCATTGGTAAACGTTTGAAATTATTCCATTGTTCTAACCTGATTTGTTCTCTATCTCTAGCTTAGATTAAATTAGGAGTAAAGTTAGCTGATGGTTACGGTAAGGAGATCCTGGATTGTCGTCCTTTGTTCATAAACATACCGGACTTTAAACTGTAAAGAGTTCCCCATCAAGTATAGAGACAAAGTTGCTTAAAGTGTTTAAGCATCAGTAACATTTTATTACAAAGCTTCGCCGTGGGATCAGATAATAATGTTATTGGTACTAAATAACCTTAATAATTTCCTATGTCTACTTGTTTGTTACTACCAAGTGCATCGGTTGCGGTCTCTGCGGCTACATCTCGACGATCTTATTTCAATGTTGATAAGTATAAAACTTTATCGCAGCATAATCATAAGTGTTGGTATCTGTTTCCAAGTTAGAATGTTTGTTCTTGTGGTTGTTATGATGTTAGCGCCTAATATATACTTCCATGTTTAATTTTTACTATTGAACAATATATAATTATATGTATAAATTATAAGTAATTACAATTATACTCAGGATTTATTTTCTATCTGGAAATACGCTTGCCGTCTAATACATGGAGCTTAAAACTAGACTAAACTAAAATAGAAGCGTGATGAATCATCACGCTTCTATTTTTCAACGGACTGGGCAGTGATGCATACAGCACACCATCATTTCGTCTTTTTTAAGTTTTATGCTCCATGTATTAGACGGCAAGCGTATTTCCAGATAGAAGATGATATGTTGTGTGTTATTTTCTACCTGGTTTACCTGTATCGCCCTACTGCAGGGCAAATGAGCCTCTGTCTTCCTTTTCCTCCACTTCTGTCATTTGCTTAAGTGGGTCAGTCCTTTCGGTAGGAGTCAAGCTCGTCCCTCCATCTTTTGGTTAGGTAATTGGTTATTAACAGGGACGGTGGAGTTGGAGTGAAGTGGAGTGGGATGTGGAGTTTCTTGCCCATTCTTCTCCATACGAAATTACCTTTTGGAAGGGGCGACTAGAATCAATTCTATTTTAATGTAAATGTTGACGTTCAAAAGTGCCTTATATGTGCCTATTTGAAATAAATGCTTTGACTACTTCATTTTAGTAGTAGAATTAAAAGGGCCGAAACGAAACTATATTTTAAAGGCAATTAAACTGCCCATCATACTCCCCGATCCCGTAAACTCCTTCACATCATTGAATCCGTTAGTCTCCATGTACTTTCACTGCAACCTACCCATTTTAACATCTCAGGCGATGACACTTGGCTCGACTTAATCCTCACATCCGCACCCTCCCTTGTTCCCTCTCATGGTCAGTGTCCCGCGCCTGGATTTTCTCATCATGACCTAATTTTCCTCTCATATGTCCTAAAACCGCCTAAACCTGTCCCAAAAGTTCTGCACATGCGGTGTTTTGCGCGCATGGACGTTGAGAAGCTTCGTCAGGATGCGTCAGACCTCAGTTGGGAAAACTTGGCAGCGGCGACAGCTGTAGATGAAAAACTGCGTATTTTCAATCAGACGGTCCTTGCTCTCTATGACAAACACGCTCCTGTTAAGCAGATTAAGCTTCGGCGTCCTCCTGCTCCTTGGATGACGACAGGTGTTCGTATGGCGACGAGGAGCAGGGATCGGGCCTTTCGTAAATTTAAAAGGGATCGCAGTGAAGAAAATCGGAACTTTTTCAAAGCTGCTAGAAATCGGTGTAATCAGATGATACGCAACGCTAAACGCCGCCATATTCTCGAGAATATATCTTCTTCTTCACCTGCTGATATCTGGAAGTTCCTTGGTACTCTTGGTATCGGCAGACCACGGCATGTGGATTTTCCTAATACAATTGGCCTTGATGATATCAACCGTCACTTCACAACCACTTGTCATTTGGATTCCCAAATATTGTCCCAGACGGTTGATTTCATTAATGGCCTAGCGAGTCCCTTCATAGAACCATTTCACTTCTTTCCGGTAACCTTGGACGAAATTAAAAAGATCATCCTGTCTATCAAATCCAAGGCTGTGGGTTACGACGGCATCAGTCGTACTATGGTCGTTTGGATCCTTGATAGCCTTCTCCCTCCAATTACCCACATCATTAACTTTTCCCTTGATTCCGGACAATTCCCATCCCCGTGGCGTATGGCCTATGTCCGCCCACTCCCTAAAACTTCAAATCCCTCCCTTCCCAGTCATTTTCGACCCATTTCCATTCTCCCATTCCTGTCTAAAGTGCTTGAGGCCTGCGTACACAAGCAGTTTGCGGGGTTTGTTCATCGGAACAACCTTGTTAGCTCTTTTCAGTCTGGGTTCAGGCCTGGGCATAGTACAGCCTCCGCTCTCCTTAAAGTGACTGGTGACATTAGGAAAGCCATGGAGGATACCAAAGTTACCGTTTTGGTATTAATTGATTTCTCCAATGCCTTTAACGCCGTCAGCCACGATATTCTCCTTTCTATCCTCTCCCACCTTATGGTTTCGTCCGAGGTGCGGGAATGGTTCTCTTCTTATCTTCGGGGATGTCAGCAGTCGGTTCGCGTTGATGAGAGCTCATCGAGTTGGCGTGATCTGGATGCTGGTGTTCCACAAGGCGGTATTCTTTCCCCATTGTTATTCTCCATCTTCATTAATTTTATAACTCACTGTCTTCGATGTTCGTATCATCTATATGCCGATGATCTTCAATTGTATACAGCTGAGCGGGTTGAGGATTTGTCAGACGCTATAGCAGATGTAAACCGAGACTTAGATGCTATCAAAAAGTGGTCTGATAGTTTCGGGGTGTCTGTAAACCCCTCGAAGTGTCAGGCCATTGTAATTGGAAGCTCACGCATGATAGGTAGGGTGACGCTTAGCTCTCTTCCTCCTCTTATTTTCAATGGTACCGTCATACCCATTACCCCTACTGTGAAAGATCTCGGTTTGCATCTCGACTCTACACTCAGCTGGCAACACCAGGTCTCTAGTGTTAGTCAAAGGGTCAACGGTACTCTGCGATCCCTGTATCGTCTGAGGAATTTTTTGCCCGCTAAGACGAAAACCATGCTTGTGCAGACTTTGATTTTCCCTATGATCGACTATGGTGACGTGTGTTACTTTGACTTGAATGCGGTTTTGCTGGATAAGCTCGACAGATTGCTTAACTATGGTATCCGGTTCATATTCAACCTCAGAAAATATGATCATGTGTCGAGCTATAGGTCTGAGCTCAAATGGATGTCCATTCGCCAAAGAAGAAGTTTGCGTGCTTTGACCACGCTTTTCTCCCTTCTCAACTCTCCCACTCCTCCTTCTTATCTCGTGTCTCACTTCCAATACCTATGTTCTTCTCACGCTAAGAATCTACGTTCTTCTAACAATCTTCTTCTACTCTGTCCTTCTCATACTTCTGACTTTGTTCATTCTTCCTTTCATATTCAGTCCATTCTTCTTTGGAATGCGCTTCCTCTTGATATCAGGACGGCTACCAGTCGGTATGCATTTAAGCGGAAATTGCAGAGTTATTTTCGAAACAAATAGAGTAAAGTCATCTCAACATCTCTCTTCCTGGAATTTGTATATATATATATATATATATTTATGTAAGTATATAGTATAGTAAATAGTATGTATGTGTATAGGACTTATTTATATATTTGTGTACGTTATTTTGATAGTTAATTTTATTTTATCATTGTTAAACATCGCTCAAATCAATGCTTTCCTTTCCTTTCAATTAAAGCACCTGCCATCTAATCTCTTCACCACCCTTGGTTGACTGGTAGAGAATGCCTAAGGCATTAAGTCCGCCTTTGTACCTTTTGTGCGAAAAGTTATAAATAAATAAATAAATAAATTAGAATGCAAACAGAAGATAACGTTATCATAAATTACTAACACATCCGTTGGCGAAGCCTAGTGAAAAATAGAGTGGCCTTCATCTGCTGCAGTTTATAAACGTACCCACTGAATTGATGAAGAGTAAATTGTAAGTTTTTTTGTTTATAAAACCTTTTGTCAATTGTCTCCACAGGGCAAGGTGCCCTTTTATAAAACAATGTTCTGAGATACACACGTCTTTTATTCGCATGGGAAGGCCATACACAGATTATTATGTATTCTATTCATTCACTAAGAGGTGGTTGTTTCTCACATCAATGAAAGATAAATAGTTTACGACTGCGGTTATGCCTATGTTTACAACAATTTCTTGACGAGGAGTGCTAGCGGTGGCTTATATAGTCGTTATATTATATAAAGGTAAAGTTAATATAGTTACAAAGGTATCTACTTAAGTGTGGTTATAATAATTACGTGGAATTTTAAAGTTTTTAGAGAAACTCATGTTTTTGATGTTCATCGTAGTGTGTAATTAATTTTTTTATGAACTTTTATAAAACAGACGTGAAATAAAGTTTGGTGAACGTGCCCTAATTAATCTTCATTAGAAGTGGGTGCGTGTATCCGATTAACCAATATAGCTACAAATAAAGTGTTTGACTATACCTACTCGTATAAGATTTAAAGGACGGTTTCCCAAAAGCTAAAAATAGAATACAATGTATGCCAGACTAACGGTATATACTTTCCTATTAGAGTGCCCAAAACCAAAAAGAATATTCTTTTCGTGAAAAAATCTTTGTTTTACGGACTTTTTAGCTCAAAGATGTGTGGACATCTTTGAGCTAAAAAGTCCGTTATAAATTATTCGATCATTCGAACCCAACCACAGACTGTAATCAACTTTAAATGTTTCAGTGTTCCCACTGTGTCACTCGTTACATTTTTCCTTGACCCATTTTTGTTGCCGTGTTATTGTGTTGTTATAAACTACATTAATGTTGCCAGGGCCTCAAATTGGATTTAAAGATAATCCCTCAACAGTACATATCGTTCGTTTAGTAGGGCACCTTGTTAACATGGACTGTTTTCATTATTATACTTACATGAAGAGATTTAATGCGATACACATTCTAAAAGTTAATTAGTTCAACGATAATGTAGGTGTTATGTAGAAGAGTATTTCTCATTAATTAGTGCTAAAATATCATACAACTGTAGAACTAATATAAATATTTTATTTTAATTTCGTTAACCTTATTTATAATATTAAGACTTACCTTATGCTATCAATTTTTAATTTTGACACGCTGCTTTAGCGTTCTCCCAAAACACAAAATTTAAAGTAAAAGTACTTAAAGGTTGACTACCCCTGAACTGTCACTTTGACAATGACATTTCTTTGTTTACATTTTTGATCTCGAATTAGATTTCTGGGTTTAGATGGAATACTTTTAACAATTTAGACTAAATTGTAAAAAATATTTCATTCCTCCTCTTTTAATTCTAACTCGGACTCTATTAATTGATTAAAACGTACCTACATATCAATTAATACGACTAGGTATCGAATCCGCGAAAACAGATTTCGTAAATATTCTAATCCATTACAATTAAAATAAATGGTATCTTTGTAATCGGGTTGTTACGGACTTATAACTCAGCTCAGCTCTCAAGATATTCCTTAATTCTCACGCTTGCACAAACAAAGTGATTGTTATGTAATATACCGACATAGGTACAACTTGCTCGTCCAAGACGACTCCAAATATTTAGGTAAAACATCGCAATCGTTGCTCTTATTGCCAATAAAATTTGAAATAAAATTCTTAAAAATCCTTGACTAATTCATGGAGTTGTTTTCAGTAATAAAGTTTTATGTAACTTTAGCTATTCGTTTGGTATTGGAATCTTTTTATTGTTTTCTGCCATCTAGGTATGTACCTATCCTTATGGACGATACATCATCCGTGATAATGAAAAATATTAACGTATAAGGTGATAAGGTTCTTTAAGATTTTATGGGGATAGTCAGAACTACTTATTCTGTGCCAATTTCGTAAGAGGCTCTGTGATTATTATGAACACAAGACGCCTCTAATAAACTAAACTGCCGTACATTAAAATCTCTCGCTTGCTCGTTTTTGACCATTCCGTGTTTAAGTACGATTACGAATGTTACACTTATTACACACATGACTAGCCGTCATCAACACGGTTTTTTCTTTACTTGTTACATTAGAAAACCTTTGGCGCGTGTCCATTATCTTTGTTTGAATACGTCAGTCAATGCGGGCGGGATGTATCCATCCAAGTTGGTTGCAGTTACTTGACTATTTAGTATTATTAGGACCCCAAAATGGGAATTATTTGACGTTCACAAGTGTTCAATAATATTTTAAGGAAAGCAAAATGGGAATTGTGACATGAGTTTCAAATGATAAATGCTTTCAAACATTTTTTTTTAAACTAGATGAGGCCGGCGTTTCCTATCTGACTACTCTGAGAAGAAAGGCCGAAACAAACTCAGAGGTCACAGTCTCTTTTAAAGTCCAGACGAAATCTTGGTCAGATCATGTGAAGGCTATGTAGATCAGTATCTAAAATGGTTTTTTGAGGAAAGAACAACACAGATTGAGTGAACCTGTCCAGTCAGTGCACGCAATTGTCAGTAATCGTGCAGCTGAACTCAGAACTTAAGGAGCTCAACGATTCGACGAACAATACCAAAGAAAGGACATTTGAGTAGGCCGCATAAATTACTCAAACTGCCAGATCATGTACCTATAAACTATCTGAGAAAAATACAAAAAAGCAATGACCGACATAGTTCGAATCTCACATTCACAATAATAAAAATAATATAATATTCGATTAAATACTTGCCATATTTTTGTATGTCTTTCGACTTATAGGTTTTAATTTAGGGGATTTTGAGTACTTTTACTTGGTTTTCTAAATAATATTATGATACCTAATGTATTGTTGCAAAACTGGGGTACCTAATGCAAATAGTTGCAGATCTGTTAACTTATCGAAACTCTACATTTTCATTAAAATTATAGTTATAAATGACGTTTTCTTTTAATGTATTCAGCCATAATCGGTGTTGGCGATTTCAATCCGCATGTATGCGGATAAAATAAATGTATACATTTATTTTTATTTTGAAGGGCTGTAGAGAGAGATGCTGTTTAAAAAATATATCGTATGCACAATGGAAACACAGAAAACAGAAGATCCGTTGCGTAAATAAGCAGGTGAGCCGCTTTTTCTATGATACGAAAGTATGTGGGTCTTCGTCGGTCGTTAATTATAGGGCAACTCCTTCCTTATTCAGATTGCGAACACCTATGTACATTTTTTGCTCTAAGATCTCCGTTAAATACAATGTTAATCATTGCTGAATTTCGTAGTTAAAGTTGTCAGTCATGCAAACACATTTTTTGTAGTAAAGAATACGACGTTTTTAATAGAATACAGACCTATTTGCATGATGAATTAGACTTGATGATAAAGATAAACTCTATAGCCTTTTAAAAGCACCCTTCACATTTAACAACTAACCAACACGTGGATGTTAGTCGAAATTATTTTTTAGATCGACCTTATCGCCTCTTTATGGGACCTCTATCAACGCTGGATAAGAAGGCACTCGATGTTAAAGCTAGGAGTAGACTTTCAGACAAAAGCAAAACGCAAGGAATGTGAGCAGTTATTCGGTGAACAATAGACAATATTATTAGGGTTAGTGCATACCTAATACATATAATGAGCAGCGACTCAGGTTGATGTGACAAAACCGTTACCTACAGTGTGTAGCGAATCTTATTATAGCCTAGAAATATTCTTATGTCGTGTGGTTTCGCTTGCTAATAAATTAAACCGTTGTTGGATGCCATAGGGTGGCCCTATAATATTTTGTGACTTTGCACTTTATACTTTGATTTTATAAGGACTTACCATATCGTGAAAACAAACTTTGCTGGGAAAAGCTAATCTTTTTCATTCCTTCTGACTTGCCAAAGAATATTAAAAAAAAATACTTGTAGGTACTCTACTCTCTCTTGTAAGCTCTACTTTTATTCCCAAGTATGAATCACCGTGATCGCCATGTTTATTTTTAACCCATTCCTATTAATTCCTACATTTTACCCGGTTGGTGGTGCAGGTGAGCGGCGCGGGCGCATGAAGCGTGTCGGCGCGTCCGAGCGTGCCTCCCCGGGAACCGAACCCGTCGCACCACCGCATCCGGTATAGTCTGTTACTCACTGATAGGTTTTGCGATAAAAAAAAATTGTATTAGTTTGGATTAAATACTTAGTTGATAGTTCATGTCATCGTCCTTTGCTTTGTTGTTTGTTGCTCTTTTTCAGAGTATTTTTGGTAGCCAAGTATAGATAGTAAGTATCTATACTTCACTAGCTCATGGTGCCGATTCGACATTTACACGAACCTGTCAAAATCAGAAATAATGTATTTGTCAATAAGGTAGGTATCAGTTATACAGCTATGATGGTTATTTTGATGTGAGTGCCAATACATTTTGCCTTACGGCATGCAAAATTATTTAATACATTTACTAGACAAAAAAAAAAAAGACATAAACAAACATAAAAAAGCATTCCATTCATAAAGAAACATTACTATCATTATTAAAACTACTCATATTATTCAAAAACATTCGGAATGAGGCACAATGCCAATAAATTAAACTAAATAACAAAAAAAAATGTCTCTCTGTCTTATTTAGCTTATCTAAATTAGCAGATTATTTTATATTTATTTGTAAGACAGTATGCGTGCCTACTTGTTTAATTAGGTAAACCATTTGCATTAATCAACTAAAACCCGTTTAAAATTGATTCAATAGTATTAACCCTCAAAAAGCTAACATAAGTATCTATAAAAGTTCGATACGGATACCGATCACGACCGATCGTGTACAGAATAACGACTAAAAACATTGCTCATACAAGTTAAAATACTTCACCGAATAGGTTAATCACCAGGCATTATGCGGCTTTCGTGTCTATGTCGTTATTTTTGTCTAAACCCCATACTTTCGATTTTTAGTAACATTATGCAATACAAAAACGTTCAACTGTAATTCTAAGTTCTAGCCTCTTTTTATGTTGACTGCTAATGTTGTTTTTCATCAATGCGGTCATTGCTCGTAGAGTTGTGTTTTGTATTTATTTCGAATTTTCCACTCCGTTTGATGCTTTTAATACAATAATATAAATTTTTAGCTTAACAATGAGATGACGCGGCCAAGAAACAATATTATTATTTTTATCTACTAAGAAAATGTGAAAGTTAGGCACCTATCTGGTTTATATACCTACTTAATACTTATTTGAAAGTCAATTACTAAGAAAAGTACCGGTGGTAGTACATCTAATTATGAATGAACGTTTGAAGACATCTTCGTCATGAAAATTATAGTGAGGAAAATGATTAATTCGCTGTATATCGATTTCTTGTCTACATCAGTCTTTAGCGACATCCCGTTGATGCGGAAGGGTTGGTTCTATTTCTAAGTTATTCTAAGCTAGGAAGTTATTGTAAATGCATCTTATCTATGCAAATACTTCCATCAACAAGGGCTCCCGTAGACAGGCGCGACGCGACAGTGCGAAGCGACTCTAGTAGAAAAATTTCTATGAAAACTTCATGGAAATTGTTCTACCAGAATCGCGTTGCGCCAATCTGCGGGAGCCTTAAGTGTGACATTTATCAAATACAGGTTGGTTACGAAACGAGTAGCATGTAGGATTATGAAAGTAACGAGAGTGACAGGAGTCACAAGGTACTATTAGCGATGAAAATTGCAGTTCAAAGAAACCGACAAACTGATAAGTTTTCCATTTCAATATGCGTAATGAGTTTAATGATAGGTGTGACAGATTGTCACTGCTATTAGTATCAAGTTACAATCTTGTTAGTTTTCTCCGTTTCTGATGATAGCAATCGATTCTGTTTCTCACCTTTCCATCAATTTTAAAATCCTATCTAAGTAATACTTAGATATTGGTCGCATGTGTGTATTGTATGGCAATAATAACATAATTTCTAGTGCGATACTGATCGACTCATCTCATAGCATGCCATTGTTTACATGTGTCGTGATTTCCCACGATTTCGAAGTGAGCAAGAACTGATCTTGACAATGCTATCGATTTTCCAACAATCACAGGAACCCATTAAGTTTTTAGTAGCACTGCGCGGGTGAAATTCTTAAACGGTTCTGTCAGCCACTGCAATGACGAACACTCCTAAAGAATTAAATTAAGATGATATAGATAAGGTAATTTTTGTGTAACCTTACTACTTAATGATGGGAACTTAAGACGACAACAATTGTTACGCGGTCGAGCAATAATTTTGTTTGCATAATTAATTCACAGAAATGAAAGTGTTTATTGTGGTTAAGTTGCTGCACTTATTTTCACATTAGAGTAATTTTGTATGAATCGCTGAGACCATAATGCTATGGATGTTCTCATTTAGTTACAGAAATATTGCTTCCCGCAATAGCTTCCCAGAATTGTTTCAATTAAAACATCGTGTCTATGTTTTGATACCAAACTTTAGAAATATGTATTTTTGGGAAAGGTTTTGTAGTCTGTGCCTATGGGTTACTTTAACTGAAAAACGATTGCAAATGTTCCTGCAACCTTATAATCTTATCATGATTACGTACGTATGTCAATTTGTATGGTTGCACTTTCTTGTCCGAGCCACAGTTTGAATGTAAAAGCCAATATTAGTTGACCCATAAATCGCGATTTGATCTGTCACGATCTACTTAACGGCATAATTTGTTTACGCGGGTCTACGTACAAACAGAAAACGTTTCACGCTACAAGTGACAAGTGGCGTGAATTTTAACTTAAGTACGATTCAACTCGGCCCTTTGCTTGATTAAAGATCAACTTTTACTTAAACGACGGAAATTATTTTTTGTTAACGAATGTTGTTGTTGTTACAATGAAGATAATTTTACGGTATTTCAGTAATTACTCTGGGAATGTATAGTTCTGTTACAATATTTTTATTCATTCATCAAAAACATTGTGTTTCAAGACAAGTTTTAATAGTCCAGCTACCACATAGGTACCCAGTTGCGGACTAATGACCTGTCACATTGATGTCGTTGGTAACATATAAACCCGATACATCCGCATTATTTCTATGCTGTGCCCTAGCGGCATTATTAACACACTTTTCACCTAGCTTAGTTTGTAAATCTCACTATCTAGTAAATAAGTAGGTACTTAAGTAATTAGGTAGGTACTTAATTATGATCATCCTCTAGGCACGATATGTAGATAAGTCATTGTATAGATCAAATGTATTAAATTAGGTACCTATGCAATCAGACTATAAATTACACAATTTAAAGTTAATTTATACATTACGACCAATGACGTATTATATATCATTGATTACGACTAAACACAAAAACAAAACTAAATGTCCAAACAAAACCTCACGTCAAAAAATATAAATAATTTTTTTTTTTTTTAATTTTAATGGCCTGGTTGCTGGGACCTTTTAGCCAAATATAAATAAAAAAACAACCTACTCACAGATTAAAAAGTCCTTGACTCAAACGAGCATTAAAAAAAAATTGTGCTCGCTTTCGGATTTTGAATGCGTAGTGTGAACAGTTGTTTGGTCCGGTAATTCACTGCACTTCCTGTGGCGCGCACGCAACTACTATCGACAGGTGTGTCAGACCGCGGGCCGCTCGCGACTGCCCGAACGTCGCAGAACCGCGGACGCTTTTCCACATCCCCTAGTATTCACGATGACAGTCAAGTTCGATGAGCATTGGGGGGTTTAAATTCTAATATTGGATGTGTATTTTGTATGTTAAAATTACTGACTACAGTATTTTATGTGTGTATTCTTTGTTTACTAGAAGTTTTGTTTCTTTAGGGTATTCTTAGGCAAAAATGATCGCGCTTGCAAGGAAGATTGGGAGCTCTACGATTCAATGATTGAGTTTTCCTTCCTTTTCAAAATAAACTGACTAAAAATTCCATGGACCGTAAATGAAAAATATGAATCGTTGTTTGCGCAACTTGACGTAATTTCAATTTTCTTTATAGCCGAAGCGAGCGCTTGTAATTTTGATTGGAGGAAAAGTGTTATGAACTATAGTGGGCAACCGGTTAATAATTAGGTTCTACATAATATATTGTTTTAGATTGATGGGCGACCATTTTGGTCTAACATTGTGCGGGTCTTTATTGCACTGATTCTCAATTTAACAATACCCGTAGCTTGCACACTTAGATCAATGCTTGCATATTACCAAGTATTGTGTAACATCAAATTCTTTCTTTTGTTGCTAAGATCAGCATGGACGTTACAGTTCTTTTTCGCTCTTTACAACTCGTTACGTTGTCTTCATGGTTTACAAAGACATTTGTGCTTTTATTTGCCGCAGTCAAATACGTTTTAAACTACTACGTTACTGGTTCAGACCCGTTACAGTTTAATTTGTGAGTAAGTTACAGCTTTCTTTGTTTGTTAAAGACGGAATACTTTCAGCTGTAACATTAATTTCTCGGTGGATTTGAAAACGTTTCTTGGCATTTCTTGGGTGGTCCTAGTCGATTGATACTACCGACCTACTGGACAAGAAAAATCCAATTTGGCAAGAACGCTATTTTCAAATGAACTTTTTAGTGCGACAGAATTGTTTTTTTTTTCCGTAGTTTTAATTTAGATTTCTGTGAGACCTACAAAAGATGGCCTGATTTTATTATGACAGTTTGGTTGGTCGTAATACCTAGTTAGGTGGACAGTTTTTTTTGGTACATTCGTTTGTCAGCGAAGCGTAGAGAGGCGGCTCCCTCGGACGGCGGTGGTCGGTGGACGAGCGGTGACCGTGACGCTAACCATATGCCACTGACCATACTTACCTGCGAAGAAGTTTAACCGTAGCATAAAACGGGATGCATATTACCACTCACTCATTAATTTTAGAGTACATTTGGCATCTATCTACATGTTTTAAGAACAAACTTTCTGTATCGTCAAAACAGTTTTGATAAAAAAGTAAAATCCAATACCAATGGATACGATTGAAGAATTTGTAAAAGTTTCACGCTCATTTTACCTAACGGACGAATTCAATTCACCCATTCAAGCGGTACTCGCGTACCAATAGAAATGGTAATGACATTGATCAAGCAGTTTTGCTGATATGTCAGGTCAAAGATCACCACAGTGCAAAGTACGTAAGAGTCAGGTCTGATAATGGTGTTTCGCCCACTGTTACTGCCCTTTGAGCTAGCTCTGCATTGAACAGCAAAATATACCCGGATTGGACGAAACTTTCTTACCTCGAAAATTAAACGATTTCCAATTTGGCTCCGTGCTAAAAATACGATGAGAAAAGTGTTATATTTTTTTAAGCTCAAGTGAAAACGCCTATTGAACTCACAAATGTTACCTACTGTCTGTAAGTGGGTATACCTAACTAAGTTTAATCACCAGCGTTTCTAGCTTATCTATAGCTCTGCTATGCACAAAACTTAAAAAGTTAGCAAAACTCCCACATTAAACATCATGGTTGTCTTAAAAACTCTATGATATAACACGCCAGCTCATCCCTATCAGAAGCGATCAGCTCGTACGAATACATCGATTTGCATTCCCCGTGCACGCGATGCCACAAAAAGTGGTCGGTGCTAATGGCGTGCTTTCAAGTGTTAAAGTCACGCATACACCGGCAACGTTTCCAGCAATTATTGCCCAGTAACTGTTGCTGGAGCCCGTAAATATGAAAAATAAAGAAGTGCGAAAAATTTACATAAATTCTGTATATATCTATTGCTAATGATCATGTTATCCAGTATGTGGCGGTATCTCGAGAAACAGTTGCGACTTATTGGTATTAGCAGCGCAGAAAACTGCTTGATGTTGTCGCATCATATTTGTTTGACCAATGTTGCCCAGAATTGAGTAATTTAAGTTGCCCGTGTAATCGTAGGTTTATGGATCGATGCTGCTAGGAGAACCGTTCGATTGTTCCGCCCGGTGGTTCGTAGCATTCGTAATAGGTGATAGGAGACGGGTGAAGGAGCACGAAGCAACACTTTACATAATAATTTAAATATTTTAGTGTGAAATATTGATTATTTGTAATGCTTATGCTTTTAGATAGTGAATGTAAAGCACTTTCACCGTCTACCGAAACTGTCTTATGTCGTAGGTTATTATTTATATATTATTTTATTTCAAGGGGGCTTCGTGGCTATTTAATTACAGCTGAACGGGTCGATCGAGCAGGTTAAGCTACGCTTGCCGCGGTTGGTCCGTGGATGGATCATCTTTACATATCGATAACCCTCCGTGTCTCGGAAAGCACCTTAAGCCGTTGGTCCCGGCTGTCATTCGTGGATCTTTGACAGGCGTTACGGGTCGTCAGAAGACCGCAAGTCTGAAAACCCTTCTTACCAAGGAAGGGGTACTTATCGTGTTAAAAGAGTGTCCATGGAGTTTCTTGCCCGTTCTTCTCCATAGGTACCTACTACGCTTTGGAATGGGCAACTAGCTTCATCTTTCTGACTGACCGACCCCTTGACCATTCAAAAGTGCCTGTAATTGGTTTATTTGAAATAAATGCTTTGAGTTTGAGTTTGAGAATTATCAAGTAACTGGATTGTGGAGGTCAGATAGGCTGTCGCTCTATGTAAAATACTGGTATTCAGGTACATCCGGTTAGACTGGAAGCCGGCCCCAAAATAGTCGGTAAAAGGCTCTAGGCAGGTGATGATTCTTTTATTTCAAGATTATGGACAGCTGTCACCTGCATCCCGACAAACAGCAGGCTACTGCGAATTATGACCATACGACTAATAAACTTGACTATTATGAGAGCAATACAATAGCAATTATTACATTTTAACTGACTTTAAAATGGAGGAGGTTTTGTGTTCGTCTGTATGTATTAAAGAAAAAAAAGTATGCTTATCGATTTCTGCGTGACCGATTTACGTGATTCTTTTTTCATTTGTTAGAGAGGAAGGGAAGCTCACGGTGGTGGTCCCTTATAAATTGTAATTACTTTATTTGGAAGCTTTTGAGCAAGCTTCAAGGAAGTCAGTGGCAAAAAACTAAAATACATGAAGTCGGTTGAAAACCAAAGACACCGCGACTTCCGATAAAGTAATTTTTCTCGTTGTAGTGTTTTCTAAGAAAGTCGGTTGTTTTTTTTTGTAAAAAATGTTTTTATATAATTTTAAGTAAGTAAGCTAAATTCTAGTTAAAAAACACTTCCTCTCTCCTTAAATATCATCATTACATATGGTTTCCTTGCTCTTGTTTCATGTTTATTATTGTATATACACTCGAGAGCAATGAATCCGGGTCACTTAAAGAATGTTAAAAATCTCGGAAACTAAAAATGATAGGTTAATGCAATAAATTGTATTTAATAGACAATGTAATACTCCTTAAATGAAAGTAAAAAAAAATATATTTTATTAACACAAAATTACATAAAGAAAAAAACTGCTGATCTCTCCTTAAAACAAAAATAGGAAACATGAAATTTTTGAACTTTATTACGATTTTCTTGAATTTTAATACTTCGTATTGCCTCCTCGTGCTTCCATTACTGCGTTTACGCGGTTTGGCATGCTGTACACCAAGTTCCTTATACGATTTTGGGGAATATTCTCCCATTCCTCTGTGAGAGCAATTTTGAGCTCACGAAGCGTGATTGGGGGAGGGTTTCGTTGTTTTACGCATCTGCCTAGCTCGTCCCAAGCATGCTCGATCGGGTTGATATCCGGGCTGCGCGCTGGCCACTCCATACGAGTAATGTTCATCTCTTGAAGGTAGTCATTCACAATCCTACCTGTATGAGGTCGGGCATTGTCATGCATAAATATAGCATCCTCACCTAAATTGACCATAAATGGACCAACGTGATCATTGAGGATTTCTTCCACATATCTTACGCTAGTTAAAGAGCCGTTTTCTATGATCACCAGCTCTGTGCGACTTTCAGAAGAAATTCCGGCCCACACAAGTACAGACCCACCACCGTAGGCTACTTTTTCTTCGATGCATGCTTGCTTGAATCTTTCCCCTGGTCTTCGATACACTCTGTGTCTTCCATCGTGCTTGTAGAGCATAAATTTTGATTCGTCGGAGAACATAACTTTTGACCAATCTTCAATACTCCAATTTACGTGGCTCTGGGCATATCTTAGTCTTGAAATACGATGCCCACGCTCCAGTTTAGGGCCGTTTGCAGGTCTAAGGGGTTTTAAGTTAGATTCAGCAAGCCGACGTCTTACTGTCCATGCACTTGGGTTACTTCCTCCGAGGCGTCGAAACTGATTGGTGAGTTCAGTTCCTGTGAGAAAGCGATTTCGAAGCATGGTGTTCACCAAGTATCGGTCTTCTCGTGCTGTGGTACACCTGGTTCTGCCCGTTCCTGGTCTGCGTAGGTTAGAACCAGTTTCTTCGTAACGTCGGAGAACTCTTTGTACTGTTATGACAGCGACACACCGACAGTCCTGGCTGTATTGCGCTGACTCCGGCCGGTTTCCAGCATTGTAAGTATTCTGGTGCATTCTTCAGACGTAAGCGACATAATTTCAGCTTGAATAATGAATATAGAGCACTATCAACATGGTTTATGTACCCACATAAATGACAGATTACAAACAAAAGCAAAACCAAATGCTGTAATTTCGTAGTTCCATCTTCGAAAGTGGCCCTTTTTCAAATTTGATTTTTTTATGATATAACTTTACAATAACTAAGAAGTTTTAATACCTTCATTTAAGGAGTATTACATTGTCTATTAAATACAATTTATTGCATTAACCTAGCATTTTCAGTTTCCGAGATTTTTAGGATTCTTTAAGTGACCCGGATTCATTGCTCTCGAGTGTATATATATACATATAATATGTAGGTAAGTATAGTCTTATGTATATATGTAGGTATTTATTGTATATGTAATTGGTACACCACTGACTACCTGCAGTATTGTCTCTCCTTCTCCCTTTAATCCATCCAAAGGTTGTCTGTAAAAAAACGCTTTTAGCGATAAGACCGCCCATAAAGTCACCCTATGTAAAATTTATAGATTTATATCTGTATTTCTTTGGTGTAGATACATAATAAAGAGTATTCTATTCTATTCTACCTACTTCTGTAGCTTGTGGAAGTCTTCCAAGCCATCTTAAAAAACACCACGATACTTTCGCGTTCCACAAAGCGCCCCATGTTCGGTATTGAATTACAAGCTCGTGTTTGTAACCTAGACGTTCGACGTCTTACAAGACGTACCTAGGTACTGAGATTTACAATATTGTAATGGAGATGCGCACTATGGGCAGGGCATCTTGCTGGGTGGAGTAAGGCAGCAACAAGGAATGGAATATGGTGGTACAAAACTGTATCAGTAAAAGTTCTACGACTACAGAAGACTGAATAGGTACCTACCGAGGTATATGTACCTACTCAAGTTATTTAAATTTTAGAGCTTCGTTTAATTTTGAAGCTCGTCTATTATTATTTTAATTAAATAGTCGAAACTTACTACACGATCCTAGATTTTCTTAATAATTAGTAGGTACATATTACAATCTGTCACCAAACACCTAATTCTTATTTTGTACGATTTGCTATAGGTGATACATATGACATTTTTTATACTGCATGTTATCATATTTTTTTTTTAAAACGTTGCCCCACACTAAGAATTTCTCCTGTATCGTGGGTGCGTTTACAAACATTTAAACTCACATACCTACACAACGACCTCGACATACATAGCGACCTCGACAGTTCATCATATTATTCTTTTGAGCAACCGGCAGCAAGTTCGTCATGCTCCCTTAGATGTCAATGCTTGCGGTAGCGTCGGGGGTCGGGTTGCCTCCTTCCCTCAAATATGGCGAGGGGGGTAATGGCTGATCTTTGCGTTATGCTCGTGAACGGGTGCTGCTTGTGGTGACAGGTCAGCTTGCTGACTATGGTTTTGTTATTGTTATTAGAAATTAATGTTTCTTTATTTTACTTCGAAGGTCCTAGTTTATCATTAAGGCTACTAGTTACAGCTATATACATATAAACATAATGCAGCATTGCATATGTAAGCGGGCACGCCCTTTATGCCAGGAGGCTTTTTTATGTATTAAGTTCTGTTTGCGTTTTTGTTTTTATTATTTATTTTATTTCTGCTCGAGTATAGTTTTATATAATGGCGTGTGCTAGCTGACATATGGCAAATAATTTTAATATTTTTGTGTCTCGTAATGTTAATTACTTATTACTATATGTATAGAATCCAGTTCTTCTAACTGAATAGACAGCTGTGCTGCTGGGGAGTTTGTTCCGCCACTTCTTCTTCCCAGCTAAAGCACTAGGAAGTGGTGAAGGGTGGGCGTTTTGGGGGGACTGTCTTATGTGATTTCGACGTTCAAAAAGTGCTGATTCTCAGCCTAATTTGAATAAATGACTTTTGATTTTGATTTTGACACAAACGGCCAGACCCGGAATAACTACGAGTAGGTACTTGCAGGTCATACAAATATTTGTTCCGTGCGGGGACCGAACCCGCGACATGTAACGCAGCAGTCAATCGCTTAACCACTGCGCCAACCGTGTCGTCATTGCATTACATTGCATGCCTTGTATGCCTACTAGGCAGGACATAAGGGATCTGCAATTTACCTAACATCTGTCTGTATAACCTATGCCACAATAAAAAGATTTGATTTGAATTATTTCAAAATTAGAATGGGCAGCAAATGTGGATATTATCGGTTCTTGGTTTTTTTCTGATTGTAAGCTACGGGGCGAATCACAAAGTTTGAACTATTTTTTTTATAATATTTTTTTTATTTTTATTTTGTATATTTATTTTGCAATGGTAACTTGTATACCACTGCAAAATAAATTGTTCAAACAAGGCTTATTAGCCTCTACCTGAGGTCATAAACAAGGGAAACGGTGAAATAATACAACAAAATAATTTCATATTTTTATTCGTATCCATAGTAAGGTAATTAAATTTATCGTACATTCCATTAATATTTCTATGACTGACACGATACTTGGTGAAATAATATCAACGTCACAACGACTACGGCCCAGACTTTGATAAGGCATGAGAGACTAGCAAGCGATGTGCAATCATGAAAGAGCACCAAGAAATATACCAGAAATTGTGGTTTTGAGAACGTGGATGGAAGTATTTTAGGACTACCAGAATATTCGCAATATAAGGATAATTTTACTTATTGAACGTATTAATAGCTATGCAGTGTGTAGCAGACTTGTCACGCGTTAAGTGACAAAGCTTCTGTCACGAAAAGTCGTGACGTGTGTTGTACCTCTTGTCACATGAGGCGTGCCGGTTACCTGTTGTGGCTTGCAAACCGACCAAGACAAAGTCACGATAATATTCTGATAGTTTTCAAATTGAATTACCATTTACGCAATGATGTAGCTTCTAGTGATTTCATTGTCGCAATGGATGCGTAAACACCAGTTTCTTGTAGGAAAATTTATATACTGGTGTTTTGGTTCCGGGGTTTTTACTACTCACTATCTTATAGGTAATAAGTCGCTTTTAGCGCTGCTAATTTGTACAATATTAGAGTTGTAGCAAAAAATATTAGTAGGCTTATAATGAGGTGCTTAACAAAACATATAGAGCTTAAAATTTTGGTGGTAGTCCTCGGAAAAGCTTGATAATGAGTGATTATATCATCGCAGTACAAAGGAGCTTTTAAACTGGGCCATTCTGCACCTAATGTAGTTGCACATTATTAAATCTAGAACGTATGTTATACGGTTAAACTAACACAATTCCATCACAATTACTTTAGAATATCAGTTGATTGATTCGTTCAGTTTGATTTTTATGAGTACTGATTCATTATATACTTCTTCTCTAAACAATTATTCTATCAACTTAAGGCTAGTATCGTTAATATTAAAATAGATTTGTTGATAAAATCTTTCAAGTTCATAACAAATAGACACCTTATGAGAAATCAAAGAGTGAATATTGTATAATATTTATTTATTTATGTAAGAATATAATTTAACTACTGTTTTACGTCAATATTATATTTCTCAAATGCTAACTGTGTAATCAATTCAATTAAAATTTAGATTTGACTAGAATTTATAATCAGTGCCTGTAGGAAGTTTAACGAATAATGCATTAATATTAAATTTTATTAGCTAATAGCTGCTGCCCGTGACGTCAACCGCGTGTAATTTCTTATTCCCCCTCCCCACCCCGTCGCATCACATCGCCTGCCCGCGCTTTTACTTCGTTTTCGCTTAGCGTTCTTTCTGACTTTTTTCTTTTTGCTCGGCTCCTAAGGGTCATAGCGTGATGTTATATAGCCTATAGCCTTTCTAAAGAATTGGGCTATCAAATGCAAAAAAAACAATTCAAATCCGACCAGTAAGTAGTTCCAGAGATTACCCCCTACATACAAACAAACATACAAATTTTACCCCTTTATAGTATTGTATAGATGTAACTCAACGTTTAGTAATATTTGTCAGACTAGCGCAGTTTGACAAGCTTGTGTACTTTTATTATTATTATTGACCAGAGATTTGGTTCTGGTCGCATGCAATTCGTCGCTTGACACGTATATTTTGTACTTACGCGTATTAAATTTAAATATCTGTGACGCTACAAATATGTTAATAAAAACGTGGCTATAATACGTTACGAGCAATCATCAAAGTTACTATTGTGATCTGACTACAATAATTACATATTTGAGCAAAATATTATCGAACAATAAGAACACTACAGCTTATGCGACATTTTGCAGTTTATTTTCATTTGACAATTGCACATAACGCAACTTCACAACGACTACATAAACTGTCTTTTAACTTTACATTATTTACAAAGGCTAACCTCTTGGAATGCTATACTTCATGACATTTTAATATTTTCTACAATAACATAGTCTACTTTTTATTAGTAAAGGGACTTTATTATATTTGCACAAATATAGGCCGCCAGATGGCTTAACTTGTCGCTTAATATTTAAAAATTCTACTCTGCAAGTCATCTTCTAATAAGAATATCATATTTTTAAAGTTTAATATGTTTTATAGTCATTTAATAAGTTTAAAATAAAAGCTGCTTATTGCCTTTCATTATAAAACAAAATACTTTTTTTCATTATTTATCAGACTATCACGATTTGAGACTTGAGATTTATTGGTCGGGTAAGATAAATAAATAAATATAATGATGTATATTTCCATAGATTTATATATTTTCCTAATAATTTGTCTACGAGATAGCTACAGAGATCTTTTCCGAAAATAAACTATTTTATTAGGTAACTTATTAAGTATATATGAAATATAATATACGACGGCAAAAGTTTAGCACGATCCACTATTAGGAACTTTAACAAAACAGAATGTAAGTACCTACTTATTAGATTGTGTGGCTTATCATTTTATATTAATACATGTAAGATTCAATAACGAAGCTATGCTTTATAATATGCATAATACATTATAAAAAATACATCATATAACCGAATCATTTGTCTATCAAAATTATTTACGTATACGCAAAGATATAAATCGTTGAATTGCCCTATCGCGTCAAAAGATTGTCGCGTTTTGACACCTTTGACGCACAATGACGTTGACTTGACTTTCATAGAAACGCTATTTAATCATGTGTGACCTCACTCTGTGGCACTTTTTCGCGTGACTAAGAACGGTGTGGGCAAATCTAGCGATTTAAATTTTTGCTTAGATATATGCAATAGAATATTAAACACTCGACTTAACAAATCAGCGAAGTAACCAATACATCGTGAAGACCCATGTAGATGAACGTATGTAAATATGTCTTCGCGTAGTTATTATGATATTAATTGTATTTCAATTGTTTTAACGATAACATTGAACCTTGATAGAACTAATAAATGTCATGAAGGTACAATCGTTGTGCAATGATTAACAAAATCGTCACTGCAGTGTTGGGTAGAGATTCGTTTAACACATTCGCGTGCAGAACGTATGGATACGTAAAAAAATCGAGATACGATGTCGCACAACGTATCGATACGTCAAATTTTATGTTTCTCTATCAGTCAGTACGTAAGGAAACGTCCGTTTCACATATAATGCTCCTATAGTGACGTCACAGTGCTACAACATATCAAAATCTTGATTTCGTAGTGTCACACAGCATGGACATTTTAAGCGTTTTGTGGGTACTTCTCACACATACAAAGACACCTACTCACAAACGCAGAACGTGCATAGTCGTCAACTGGAGTATGCGCCGCCATACTGTCAGTCGGGCTGTGCACCGTTACGCGACGCACGTTTACAGTGAAGTGAGCTCCCGAGTTACGAAACTTTTAAATCGTAAGTTATCACATATTTTTACTGGATTTAAATAATAGAGTGTGTATTATATAGAATACAATAATTATTTTCATATTTGAGCAACAAGAGTAGTTTTATTTTAGTTCTAATTATAGAAATTCCATTGTTTTAGATGAACAAAACAAAGCGAGCGAGAAGAAAGAAAAGTAATCAAAAAGGTGACAATACAAGCAAGGATCCATCACAACGATGTTCTTCGGGCATAACAGTAAGTACTAAATGTTGTTTATATAAGATTTACACGTTTTTAGACTAGTAATGTTAATTTTACTAAAATAGCTTTTATTTAATTAAGTTCACCTGTTTCAGTGTCGCTAAGACAGTTTGTCTTTAGTAAAATGTAGTAAATTACATTTGACCTACGTCCTGTTGTCCGATCGAAATAATATTTCGTATGTGTGTAGATTTGATAACAATACTATTTTATGCCGTCAAATATAGGTATTTAAGGTTGCTTAATATTTATACTGATACCTACACTTGCTTTAATTAATTTCATTTATTTGTTGTAGATGGAAAAAAGAGCACGAAACAACATAAAAATGAAAATATTTGAGCCAACTTCCTCTGGTGGTACTTCGCCGGACCCCTATGCTACTGATGGTTCAGTTTCTGATGTAGATTATGATCCAGCGGGTGACCAAAAGGACCAACATGATTGGAGCTCTGAGAACTGTAGTAGCGATGAAACAAGGTCTGATTACTCTGAAAATGAAAACTATAGCGAAGATCAAGAGGAAAGTAATACAAGTAGTGATGAAAGTATTTTTGATACCCATAAAAATAAGCGAAAGCGCGATAGTTCCACGAGTGCTAAGAGTCAACACAAAAAAAGGAAAGTTACCGACGATGAAGATGCTGACACAATCTCTATTAATTCACCTACCCTTATAAATAATATTGGTGACGTTTCAAGCTTTTCTTCATTTCTCACACCGTCCTTACCACCCAGGATGAACTCTGATAGCTGCGAAGGCAGTCAACATCGTGGAGCACCACTCTTGTCTATGATGCCGGAGAATCTTGTGGCCCCTGAAGATGTTTCATGTGGAGAGGCGCCGACCTTGCCTCCAAATCAAGACCTTGAGGACCCAGAAGGCAACCCACATCGCGAGGTGCCGCCCTCGCCTCAGAATCCAGAGCTCGAGGACCCTGAAGGTAACCCATGTCGCGTCGTCCCGCCCGCACCTCAGAGTCCCGACCCTGAGGACACAGAAAGCAACCCACATCGCGAGGTGCTGACCTCGCCTCGGAATCCCGACCCTGCGGACCCTGTAGACAAACCACATCACGAGGTGCCGCCCTCGCTTCAGGATCCAGACCCCGAGGACCCTGAATGCAACCCATATCGCGTGGTGCCGCCCTCATCTCAAAATCCCGACCCTGAGGACCCACATTGCATAGTTCCACCTTCACCTAAGAATCCAGACCCTGAAGATCCCGAAGGCAATTCACACTGCGGGGCACCATCCTCGCCTCAGAATATAGACCCTGAGAACTCCCACGGTAATCCACATCTCATGATGCCACCCTCGCCCCAAATTCGCCCCAAAAAGAGCAGCTGCTTTGTATTTTTTTTATCTCTCTTTATTTCAATAACAATAAATACATACCTACGTAAGACAGTGTTTGTTTTAATGTATTACAGTCAACGTTGCGTGTAATATAATAGATTGGATGAGACAAAATGAAGCAAAACGTATCCATGCAACGACGTAATGACACGTTGCGAATAATATAATATCAAGTAAGGTAAGATAAAATGAAGCGGGACGTTTCTTTACGTCGACGTAATCAGAAGTTGCGCGAGACATAATAGGTAAAAAAGACGTTAAGGGGTACAACTTACCCATACGTCAACGTAATAAGACGTTACGTGTAATATAATAGGTAACGAAAGATAAAATGCAGCACAACGTATTAATACATCAACGTAATGACACGTTGCGAGTAATATAACAGGTATCGAAAGATTAAATGTGGCACAACGTATCCATACGTCGACGTAGTAAGACGTTGCGTGTAGTATAATAGATTAGGAGATATATAATGTTACAGAACGTCTACGTACGTCGACGTACAGATACGTTTTGTATAATTTAATACGTTTTTAAGGATAAAATGTGGCAGAACGTAACTGCACGTTGACGTATCGAGACGTTGTGTTTAATTTAAAAAAATGAAAAATGATTAAATGTTGCGGAACGTCACCATACGTCGACGTATAATGTCGTTCTAACCATAGTTTATTACTCAAATAAATAGAGCTACCAATGAACGTTTATAAACGTCACAAAAAATGTATGGCGGAAAACAGTGCTCCATCACAAGTTTCGAAAAAGTGAGCAGCGCGCGCGAATGTGTTAATGTTTACTTATTTTACTTTCATCTAAGGTGCGTTTTGTGTCCCTATCGTGGCTAACATCCTTATCTCGACATCACCGACGGTTATCCGTTTCTTCTGCCAGGCCCGTTCTGTGCAGGCCTAGGGGCGTGCTTCTTCCATAAAAAATATCTGACGTTGTTCGTGTTCACTGTGGGTTCGGCGGCCGTAGTACAGTGATACAAATAGAGCCTCTTAGTATTCGCAGCAGGTCGATCACTTCTGGTGTCTTCATTGATGTTACGTTTTCGTCGTTGACCTGGAAGAAAAGAGTGTATGGTTTCAGTTGAACCTCGAGGCATTTCATGGTCTGTTATGGGGTGCATTTTTCCTCTGTTAGAGGTTCGCAACAGTCCTGGTTAGTAATTTTTGTTGCCCTCTATAAAAACAGACGTAGGCAAACCAGACGAAATTTTTAGTGAGTACTCCGTTTAGCCACCCTGATGATATGGCAGGGGCGTTTTTAGCGCCCCAATAAAAGGTCAAGCAAGCAAAGGTAAGGAGCTGAGGTCGTAACTGAAGTTATCATAATTTTAATTGTGTTAGCCTCTTTGGGCTGTGGTTTTATATAATGCAACGGGTGCAGTAATTGTTGCATTTCTTAAACTTATCTCCATGTTTCATCGTTGCTATTATTTTAAAAGTTGGGCCCACCTGCAATATAACATCACCGCGTCTTAGCCGTCCATCACGCGCGGCCACACTGTCATTGTAGACAGCAGAGATATAGCTCTGACCAGACTCAGGATGGCTCTGAACGCTGAATCCGAGCCGACTGTTCCAGCCACGGTTTAGTTCCACTGTTACTATCTGAAATTAGGTAAAGTTTCCATTTATAAGGAGCCTCAGTTATGAACACAGCTATACCGATACTAGGAATAGTGATGTCCTTGCATCTGGTTCTTCATAAAGAGAGTATTAAACTTTATTTGACGCCCATTAAAGTTCTATTTTAGGATGAAATTTGAACCCACCTAAGATTGCTGGGAAGTGTGTTGCGCCACTTCTTCTTCCCAGCTAAAGCACTAGAAAGTGGTGAAGGGCTCGCGTTTTGTGAGACTGTCTTAATTATGTAATGTTGATATTCAAAAAGTGCTGATTCTCAGCCTAAATTGAATAAATTACTTTTGATTTTAATTGACAGAAGCGTTCGCATCATATTATGTAGTATTCAAACGGGTGAAACCATAGAAAAACCGAGAGTCACCTTATTTATTCTAAAGCTTTATAAAAGCTTTAAAATAATTGCTAACCTTAGCTTGCAACATTCCTCAATTTGCCTTAGGTTTTGTCACAAGTCGAGAACTTGACAATATTGTATGGATTTTATTTAATTTTTTATTTATTTTTAATTACTTTATCGTCATCAGATTTAGATCTCACCGTAGGTTCATTGCACGTGTTGTCTTTTGGTGGTTCAGGTTTGACGTTCTCTTTTTGGACGGGCTCAATTTGCTTGGCTTTGGGCTGGGGAGGAGGATCCAGCATTACCTTACGCTCGTTGTCAGGAGACAAAGCGACACCTTTCCATTTCTTTAAACCGTTACCTGGAATTTAAATATTTAAAATAGATTATTATTTTGAAAATTATAGACAGATGAGGACCTGAAGAAGAGTCATGTTTGGTTTGTCGATAAGGCACGGCCCCTTGAAACAATAAAGTGTAGTAGATCCTTACACAAATTGCTCAACAGTTGTGTCGCTTCTTATACCTATACTAATATATATGTATTTATATTTTACCCAAAGCTGACAGGTAGAGATTGCCTTGGGGCCTTAGGTCCGCCTATGTACCACTCCTGTACATGAAGTTTAAATAAATAAATATACAGAGTTGATATGACAGAGGGGCATTAAATTACACTACGTATACTATACGTCGTGTTTAGTATTAATTCAATACGGTATAAAAATAAAAAGCATCAAAAATATGAGTTTTTTTTTCAAACTAAATAGCTTACAAATCAGAGTAAAACGCAAACACCCTTTGTAATAAAAGTGCAAGTGTGTGTGTATTTATTGCCATCTTTTTAGCGAAAATATTTGGTCGTACTTGTGACTTGCGTCAGAGCGGCAACAACGTATCGTAGGTTATACTCAGATTTATCGTTTTAAGGTGCATGACCTATGCGTATAGACATAATCAGCTGTTAGGAAAGATGCATCGTGATCAAACGGGACAAAAAAATTAAAAATTATTTGCGACTAAACTACTGTTACTATTTAATAGATTTTTGGTACAGAGCTTGAAAATGGTACCTAGTATAGGCAGTTTAAATGAAAGCCCCTCTGTCGTATCAACTCTGTATACTTATACCATTGAAGTTTTCAGAAGCTTCCAATAATATAATTTCCGTTCTTATAATCTAGGTGTCTATTGTAATCTCTTACTAAAACATACCGTCATCCTTATGTCCTTCTGAACTAGTAGTATGACCATCACTCGTAGTTGTGTGGAGCACAGCGCTCTGGTACGTAGGGTTCGCATGTTTGAACCGAGCCTCATCACTCAACATCGCCACTGGCATCGACACCGGCTCGTCAGAGTCCACAGGGAACACTGGCTCCTGGTACCTCTGACGAGACATGTCCTCCTGGTACAGGTTTGGAGCATCCAGAGTGTCATTGTCTAAGTTGTTCAACTCATAACCATGGGGAGGTACTGGAATTGCACAAAGTAATCATGTAATAGCTTTTATTATATTCACGAACACTGTTAACAAATTGACAAGTCTTCAATTATTCGTTCACAGAAAGTTGACTCTGACTGTAGGGCTTTTCAGAGAATCAACCGTAATTTGTTAACAGTGCTCTAAGTTTTGACATTTATGAGTGCAAATGAAAACAGAGAAGAAGATCACGCACAAAAGACTAGACACAACACTCTTCGGGGTAATGTCAAATGGCCGAAGAACATCTATGAAGTGCTGTACGCTACAATGGTGTGTTAACATCCTGGCATGGTTCAGAATCCGACAGTCAGTTTATACGCTGCTTTGGATTGAAGGTGTGAAGCGATGGGTTATGAAAGGACAGTGTGCGGCCGACAGCGTCTCACCTGTCAGGCTCAACTTTTGTTTTCTACAAGTGGGTGGTGCGGTGGGGCTGGCCAGGGACACAGCCCGCCCCGGCCGCCTCGAGTCCACCACCACTTCTGTATGTTCCGAACCGTGTTCTACTTTGTTGGAACTTGGAACATCTGCGTGGAAAACCTACATCGCTTAGTGTGTGCGTGTATATTGTATGTGACAAAGTGTTAATGTG
Source organism: Brachylomia viminalis (assembly GCA_937001585.2). Lineage (NCBI taxonomy): Eukaryota > Metazoa > Arthropoda > Insecta > Lepidoptera > Noctuidae > Brachylomia > Brachylomia viminalis. The sequence continues at coordinate 19,186,998 of OW443302.2, read as the reverse complement.
GTTAGCAAAGTTTCAAGGCTCACTAGCTTTGTGCAGGCTTAGTTTAATTAAGCTAGCCGGGATCCATCTTTGTGATAAACATACATCCATCGCGCTGTTTGCAATGGTAATGCGGAATAGTTGATGAACAAAGCGGGAGATAATTATGTTAATTTGGCTTTGAATATATCATGGGCCTGTACCACGTAATATGATTCCTCCGTGTACACACTTCAGGCAATCAATATAGAAATTAAATCAACGGATTTGGTTATATTAGGCGTAAGATACATTAGTGACATTTGCATAATAGTATACTGTAAATATAGAAGCACAAATTAAGTAACCTTGTTATGTTGTAATCTAAAATAGATAGGAAACCTAAAATATAAATTTGAACTATAAGGGGTGGCAGGGATATCGACGCGTAAACTGAAACCATGAATTCAGTACTCGATTCTGAACGCTAAGTTTTTTTTTTTTTTTTGTTATTCATAAATAACTTCTCCCGCTCTGGGCGGTCCGGGACAGTCGGTCAGACTCTTACTGTGCCAGGGGCCACAGTAACCCTTTCGGACTTTCCCGCAACCCTGGCAGGCATCGGCCCTAGCGAACCCCGTCGTTGGTGCTGACATCTCTTTGAGGCGCGCGTGGAACACAACGCGCCGTCGACCCGGGCCTGGTCCTTAGCGGACGGCGAGCTATTCTGAACCCCCTGCGTTGATATTTGACGTCGGTTATCAAAAAAATATCGCTATCGAAAAGTGCAATACCGACGCGGTCAAAATGTATGGCGGACCTATTTTTAAAAAAAATAATAACGAAGTGTTTCAACGCAGGTGGGTTCAGAATAATGTACTAAATCCATGGGATCAAGTTCTGCATCAATGTCCCTACCAACCTGTATAGCACCTTAAATAGATAGATACCATATAAGATAGACCTTTTGGTTTGATTGGAAAAAAAATATTAAGGCTGCGGAAATTGACGCATTATGGACAGTTAAGTGTCAACGCTTGAACCTGTCGAGTGAAAGGTTGGGTTCACCTTTAATCCATTTACAGCACTTTCGATCAGTTAATCACTTAACAAGTTTAACCTTTCAGTTTGGGGCCAGAGCGGGTGACAATCCGAAACAAATGGAATTTGGTCACACGCTGAAACTATTTCAGCTAAAAGTATTTTTGTGTTGCGATCCGCTTTTGAAATGGCACAGTTTTTAAGTGGTTTATTGATTCGAAAGCGAAGGTTTAAGCTGAGTTCAGGCATGATGAGATTATGTCAAATCTGGAGCATCTTGAAAACAACATTATACATTAGGATTGAATTTAAAGACTGGCTTTTTAAATCGCTGTAGATATGATAATATTTAGGTAGTTCTTCATTATCATCACCTTTTAGCCGAAAGAGGGACTCCAGCAGACCGGGACATCTTTTGGCTAAAGTTGAAAGTTCGATAAAATTAAGAAGTAAGTTGGTATACCTACTTCCAGCATATATGACGTCATCCAACCAGTAGCATACATACCATTGGGTTGTTCGTAGTGGTTGTTGTCCTTGGTGAGCTTGCGGTACTTGCGGGGGGAGAGGCAGGGGGAGCGGGAACCGTCAGCCGCGTCAGGGGTGAGGCGCCGTGCAGCCAGGTCGCATAACATTGATACTGCCTCAGGCCTGATTGTAGAAGTTTTAGTTTTAGGTTTTGCTTTGTTGAGATTTTGATGCAGAGATGGGTTTTGCTGAAGTTTAAAGTAGGTATGGGTTTTGCTGAAGTTTAAAGTAGGATAGTATTTACTTGTATTCTTTGATCTGTGGTATCGCTAAGAAATGCTAGGGTGCTTGATTGTTTCTTTTCGTTTTTATTTAATGTTTATCAGCGGAAACATGTATGGCCTTCAATTTTATATTTTTTAAGCTGAAGTTTCTCGAACAGAATAAAATAAAATAAATAAATATTTTCATACATATTTGGCTCAATTATTGCTTTTGTAGAACATCTCAGATCTCATTTTGAGAATGGGTAACCTACTAAAGACCATAGATAAAACACTAAATGTACAACTAAAGACTCTCAGTAGACTTTTTTTTTGGTTGCGCTCCGTCAAAAAGTCCTTCTGATTAGAGGTTTTAAGTTGGATCACCTCGAAATCCAAATCCTATCCCTATTTTCTCTGACAAAAGATTATGATGATTAAGGATTTCTTTACTACAGAATTAGAAACTTGTTCCGATGGTGCACCAGTTTTGTCTGAATATGAAGATGCAATTTGAACATACTAACCTTAGCGGGGGTTTAGGCCTATTCATTGGCACGTCAGAATCCGTAGGCTCTTCCCTCGGTGACATTGGTGACAGCGGCGTTGCAGCATGATCCCGGTACAGACGCAGGCGCACCTCGGAACCGCATGCGCGAAGAAACGCCACCGCTTCCGCGTGAGACATGTTCGACATCGCTGTGTCGTTCACCTGTACACACAGGGGGTTAATGACTGACAGATGATAAATGCGGAATGTGAATAATGCTTTTGGTATGTGGAACATTTTGTACCGTGCGGCCTTTACTGAGATCTTAAGATCAACAAATATTATGAAGTGTATGTTTGTCTTGTAATTAGCTAATGTACGAGACTTCAATATTATAAACTTCAACGCCTGTTAAGCCCAACCAGGAATTACCATAAACCTCAAAGGATCATAATTTCTTAAATATTATTTTGGCATTTTGGCTGTTCGTTTGTCTGTAATATGACAGTTAGTCTAAATGTGTAGGAAATAATTGTTTGAAACACCATATAAATAGTTCACATCTATTGTATGTTTTGTAGTGTTAAATGTATTTTCTGGTGTACATTAAAGTACCTGTATCATCAACTGCCTAGCCTTTTCCCAACTAATTTGGGGTCAGCTTCCAGTCTAACCGGATGCAGCTGAGTACCAGTATTTTACATAGAGCGACTGCCTATCTGACCTCCACAACTCAGTCACTGGGTAATACGATACCCCTTGGTAAGATTGGTTGTCAGACTTTCGGTCTTCTGACGACCCGTAACGACTGTCACAGATCCACGAATGACAGCCGGGACCAACGGCTTGACTTGCTTTCTGAGGCACGAAAGGGTCTTGGTATGTAAAGATGGCCACTCATCCACGGACCAACCTCGGCAAGCGTAGCTTAACCTGATCGATCGACCCGCGCGGCTGTCATTACTTAGCCACGAGCCCCATTACATTAAAGTATATATAAATCAATAAAGCTAGTTAGACTACAAATAAATAGGACCTAAAACCAAACATAACAGAATCACTGACTAATTGCATAACACACTCGCTTTCATTTTGACAGTTAATCAATATTCATTGCGTTGCGTTGATCTAGTTATCGGCAGGACAGATTTGCAAAACATCAGCATCCGGTGCAATAAATAAAAATAATTTATTGCCAAAATGAAAGCTATTGGAGAGTTTTGCCACTTTCAGAAAAAAAACAAGATTATGTTGATTACAGGATTCGATGATAAGAAGTTAATGAATATGTAAAAACTAATTAAAAGTAAAAGGTGAATAAGCAAACAAACAAGCAATAACTCAAGGTATTCTGGCATTTACGTTCTACCAAAGAGAACGTTCGGGCTCATTTTGCGTAGTGACAATATTCTTCAATACCGTGTTAGTACCAAACCCTTATAATGAAACTTCGTCAACTCATTTGGAGCAAAGCAAAATATTCGGAGCTACGCTGCACCTCAATTGCGTAACACACTTTCTATACAATATCCGATGGATTTTGATGAAAAATTCTTATCCATCGTTTTATACAGGGTTATTGGTAAAACACCATCAACCTCTTAAGGGGTCATTGTACTCATCATTATGAACAACTTTTACTATGGTACCAAATATGAATCCGCGAAAAAAAATGTCTGTTGTTCCCTACATTTATGTTTGCAGAACTCATCAAAATGTAGGGATCAGCAAATTTTTTTTCGCGATTACAATACAATGACCCCTTAAGAGGTTGATGGTGTTTTACCAATAACCCTGTAAACCTATGTTTGAAAAGTTCGTCTGCTTGACAACAATGGCAATTCCTTGGCTAAATGCACAAACCGTGCAAAGCAATGAAATTGTCAAAATGAAAGGCATGGCCATCATAACTGTGTTACGCGATAAGCCCGCTGTTCTGGTTGCTCCCTAATAACCCTGATGAATATTACCATAATTTTTTTAATTGTAGGTATCGTCTTTATTGTAAGTTTCACTTAAAGTATGCATGCTAGATTCACATCTAGTAGATGTCAATCAGACATATTGTGATGTACCTATTATAAAGCACATCAGTTTTGGGAATTAAATAATAAAAAATAAAAAAAACACATTTTAAACAACCGATTATCCAATTTTTGCAGCAATATCATTGTTCTGCCGTACAAAACGTACCAGGCACATGATATTTGTGTAAACCGTTTCTCTATTAGTAGGACAACAATATTGATTCAAGTGTCTGCGGAGAACATTCACGAACGCTTATTCTACTTTCTGCTCGTTTAATTTTAATGAGTCATAAGTCAAGAATGACTTGTATTGTACGTACTTGTTTCATTATTACAAATTCTTTGTCATAATATTTAAGTATCGATATTAATGTCTGCCACTAGTTCATGTCCCACTTCTTTGTCAATGCCGTTTCCGTCTTCACTACAAAATTAACAGTCGCATTTATTTTACAGGGCCTGTTTGATAGTCATTTGTTTCGAACGTGGCATCATTAATTTTACTATTGGTTTGTATTCTACCGTTCGATGCTGAGTACCGCTCCAAGCCTCTAACAATAATGTCCTAGGTCGTTTTGTCCTTTGCTTGATACTATCTGTTGCCTTTGGATCTTGTACTAGCATCTTAGGCATTTTCTTCACATACTCGAATAACATTAATCATTATCTAAGAACTGCACACTAATAGCGCATCCCACTTCCGATCACAATCCTTAGGATTTTGAAGGAAATGGCTAATCCATTGCTTCTTCAATCTTCTTTCTTGCTTGCTTCTTGTTTTAAAAAGCTGTTTGTTCGACAACGTAATTGACGCAAAGAATTTCAATTAATTGTTGAAATGAAACGCATTGCTATTATATGTGTTTGTTACGCAATTACCCGCCGGTCTATCTGTATGTTTTTCATCATCAACATCTTCGCAATTATTCAAATTTATAATATTAGTGAGTGTCGTAAGCATACTTACAGCAACAATCCTGTCACCAGGCTGTATCCTGCCATCGCTGAGGGCCGGTTCCCTCACCAGGGCTCTGACGTAATGCCCCAACGCGCTGTGGTCTTCCTTTCGCAGCGTGAAGCCGAGGGAACCGTTCACCTTTGTCATTACGATGTCGAACTCCTGGAAAATAAATGTTGGGGATCAAAGTTCGGTTAGGCAGGAAGACAGTAAAGTTATTTTTATCATCATGTTTGATGTTGCAATTATTTAGTGAAATTATTATTTTGACAGTACACAGTGTTATTTGTTGTGTTAAAGTCTAATGCCCGTAATTGTATGTATTCTAAAGCAGCTTTATAGCATAAGCCCCGAGGTAATACTTCTCGATAAAATCGAAGGTTGGCTATTGAACTAATCCGACTTAGATCCGTTTTAAAGTATATTGTTGCGAGACTAAACCGTTGCCAAAATTGCATTTCTCGTTGCGCTGTGTCCGGAAATATATCAAACGGAACTAGTATGGCATCTAGGTATAATAGGTCGTCTGTCAGTCAGCGTGCCAAACGCTTGGCACTCGATGCATGCGATTTGCTTCAGTAGTCCATACGAAACGTGACAAGGGGCGCTAAACATACTATCATTGTTCTCATGGTATTCCGATACTGAATTTATTTTGAACAGATATTTACGATGTTTTTCTCTTAACAGCTGCCAATCAATCTTAGTTTCAATTCCAAAGCGCGATAGATTAGGATATAGGTATATATAGGTTGGGATGGGTATTATGTCAGATATGGTATGTTGTTTTATATAGTATAGTCATGTGGGTTTAACATACACCTCTGTCTGTCTAAGAGTCTAACATTCTTAAGCTTATACTCCTCATGTCTAGTCTTTGTATAATAGGTTCATAAAATAAAGTTATATTATTTAGGGATTTCAGTTCTTAGCACCTTGTAAACAGGGTTACAGCAGCTCCAGTCACTCTACATTAAATCTTCATAATACAACGTTAGTTAAAACGAACTCACCACTGATCCGTCATCCTGCAGGCGTGAACAAAGAGCTTTATTAATAACTTGCACAGATTATATTACATACTCCGTACATCTCGCACACCGGTGTAATTATACCTCATTAAATATAACGCCTATTAACAAATTACTCGCCTTACAAAATGGGACTCTCACGATTATAACCTTCGGTTATTTGATTCTAAAATTACTGCAGTAAGTTTAAAACTGAACTATAATTAGTTAAGGAAAGAGGGATATAGCTAATCCATCATATAAAGCAGGGGTTAATGGATGAAGAACAAGGAAACTCAACTAGATAAAAATTAAAACATAAATCATTAATGCAATTAAAATAGTTAGCTCCGTGACTATAGATCATTGTGGATAGAGCCGGAGTTAAACGAAACAAATTAATGTGTAATTTAGTTCGTACACGAAGAAATGGACAAGTAAAGTATCTACTGCTTTCTTCCACTTTAGTCTGTCGGTAACTTAGCACTCTTAACTCTAATGAAAACTTGCTGTAGGTAATTATAATCCTTTGAAAAACTACCGATATTTATGTTCTTATAGCGTGCTCGTTTTTACTTTGAAATCCAATGAAACGAATTACTGTCTGATACAGTAAATTACAGTCTTAGCGAAGAGTCCGGAAATAAATTGTTTTATCGGTAGAAAATGGACGAGAAAAAGTGCTTATAATTTTTCTATTTCACCGATAAGTCCGGTTCCACCTGAGCAAATATTTCTTTCGTTGCAGCGCATAGTAAAATGGTACAATTTAGATGCTTTTGGGATATTGCTGCGATGCTACAACAGTGCTAGATAAGGGTCTCACACAATGTTAACTTGTCTCTTTCGAATCGGCTTTGTTTGACTACTCCTACTGAAAATAAAACCACACGAGACGCGACGCTACGGAAAGGCTCGGCAACCAAACGAGCGAGTCATTTGAATCAATAGAAATTTAAGTAGTACACAAGGAGTGCTGCAAGTCTTCCTGAAAGTCGTTCTGCTCACCCCGTACTGTACGTCGTACACGGGCAGCGGCCGGTCAAGGTCCGGGAGGCGCAGGTCGCGCCGGTCCGGCTCCGGCAAGCGCAGGTCGCGACGGTCCGGCTCCGGCAGGCGCAGGTCGCGCCGGTCCGGTTCCGGGCTTGCCTCACGCCGCCCGCGCCCCTCCGACGATGACGTCGTCGCGCTACTCGTCGTTGCAGACAGTCTGCACACAAATGCCAAAGGTTATTACATTTCCAGACTATCTACATCAGCCACAGATGCCGCAGATCAATCCAAGCGATACACCACACGTTCCAACCGGGTTCGTCAGTTAACGTCCGATTTTGCGATATGCAATGTGATGGGAACTCCGACAACATGATGTAGTTTATGACGTTCGTGTCTCCTCGCCTACACTTTGTGTCTAATCTCCAGGTACGTGTGCCGAGGTTTGTTTGTCTGTCCTTAATGACACGAGGTATTGTACGATAACATTCGTGCTACACAGAAATCTGTGTGCCTTAGCCTTTAGTAGTCTTGGTACCGCGTTTGGTTTATTTATCATGCACGACATGAGTGACCTTAGAGCGTGGGATGATCGAGGGGACAAATTACGCGAGCGTGACGTGTTATGGTTGCTCAGTGTGATGAGTGTTTACCTGGCATGCATAGGGTGACAGTTGAGGGGGTCTAGCGGCGGGAGGTGGGGCGGGTGGGGGGTGCGCGCCGGCGGCGTCGGCGGCTCCGGCGGCGTGACGCTGTCGACCACGTCAGCCGGCGGCCGGCACACTCGCAGCTCCACCCGCGCCGCCGCCGTGCGGAGCACCTCGAGGGCTTCCTACCATCAAACAGACGGATTAATTGTAGCCGGATTACCGGTCAATAGCTCGTTGACACCCCATTCCAGACACAGAGAAGCGCGTCAACTATCATAACTCGTCAATTCGACATCCGACCTTTCCAGTCTCAATTTCAACTGAAGACGTAATTGTTGCTCCACTTCCAATTATTCAACGTGCTGTGTTGGATTCGCAAAGTAATAAAAGCGAAAGCTTTTAAATGTTTCAATCTGATGAATGTTTAATTGTTAGCAAAACTTCCTTCACTTTCAATTTAAAATTATAACGCTGTAGACAAATATGTACTTTTATTGTATTTAAGATACCTACTTGCTAAATGTTGAACTCTAAATTCGTGTCTTACCAAAGACTTGCTATCAATTTAATCTCTTTGTGTCTTACCGTAACGAAATCGCCTAAGTGTCATGAAGAAATCGAAACTTTGAAATACAACCAAACTGGAAGAAATTCTACAAAATATCCTGTTAATTTTAGGTACAGTCGACAGCACATCGGGTTATACGAAACCGTCAAATTTCTCCAAATGATTTTAAACCTTAAAATGTTGCAAGTTAAGTTTAAAATCGAAAAAGAAAATTTAACAGATTGTGGTAACTTGACCTGCTGCTGTGTGTACCAAAAAAATTGTTAACAACGGTTTCATGCTTAGACGTAACGGTTCGTAGAATTAAAAAGTTAAGGTCTGTTACGGAATGAGGACTCATTGTACACTAGGCATTTAGATACAGTTAGATAGTGTACACGAATAAGGGCTGATTTTTCAATAGTCAGATAGCTTATAGCTGCGGCCGTACCTACTATGACGTGTTAATTCCATCATTGTTCCAGCGTGAAAGAGAGACGGAGCTATACATGACCAATAGCACTATCTCTTTTTCGCAACGGAATCATGATGGTATTAACACGTCATAGTACGGCCCCTGAGGAATAAATGTTGTGGTTTGACAGCTTTTATATGGAAAATATGTCAAACTGTCAGACTATTGAAAAATCAGCCCTAAGACAAATTAGCGATTAGTGCCGGAAAATGTACCTACAGTGTTTCATGACTTTTTCCGCCAGACACTAGGTATATCAAATGCGTTGCTTTTGTTCCAATGGTACCTAATATTTGCCGTCTTCTATTGTCTATAAAAAAGAACACAGTAGAAAAAAACAGTAGCTTGTAACTGATTTTAACTATAAGTACCTTCATAATAAACATAAACAAATGTTTAGGTGAGGTTTTCAGTCTGTGGTTTTGTTATGCTCAATGAGCCTTAGCGAGTAAGAAAGTAACCGCAAGTCGCGGAGCAATACCGACCAGGAATAACTTGGTAACGGCGCACCCCGCTGCGACCGATAAAGGGAACTCGGAGGGAATTAATAGAATTTCCCAAACGAAACTGAGTTAATGGCCCATTTATTTATTGTGAGCATTGAATTCGGTTTGCTCACGGAATCGCTTTGATACGCGCGTGATTTAGCTACATTGTAATTTTCTGGGATTGTTCCTATTTCGTCCAAAACGACAAACGCTGAACAAATGAGATTATTCTTCATCGCGTGGTGTGGCAGCAGTCTAATATAATTTGGTATAACTTTGTGGCAGACATTTTACAGTTTATTACATTTGAACCCGAGGCCACGGCGCGGGCCGTGTTGGAGTTTTCATAAAAGTTTTTACGTTTATAACCAGCCTCCGAGCGCCGGCACCAGGCGAGGGGGCGCGGGAAGTGCTGCGACAACAAATAGCATTTTTAACATTACTTACTGTTTATTTTTGTAAGCACGAGACCGTGTTTTATGTTTGTACCTTCATAACAGCTACGAAAGCTGAGTTTTGTAAAGGGCAGAGCAGCACACTTACATTTCATAGGCTCTGTTTTAATGAATATAAAATGTTAGCCGTGCACTCGCAAATAACGTCGGTAAAGGTAGCAGTGATAAGGAAAAATTCGCAATATGCTAACATTATTTCGGCAAATTTATTGGTGCTCGGACTTTACGTGCCAAAAATAAAGTAGAAATACATAAATGTATATTTTGGGATATAATTTTGGAGTCGAATGCATTTGAATAACGAGGGCGCTTAAAGTCATAAAACTTTTTTTTAGTCTATGTAAGTTAAAAGTTCTTTTGTTCTACTTACGTAGGTGCTAAGTCCGGCGAGGGGTACTCCGTTGGCGGAGAGGAGCAGGTCCTTGGGGGCAAGACGTCCGGTTCTCCACGCGGGTTGAGGGGGGTACAGTCTTCGGATCCTCACCAGGCCGCCACCGCCGCACACTGACATGCCAAGACCGCGGCCATCTTTTTCTACTACTACTGTGAAGGAGTTTTCTGTTGGAATAGAAATGTTTAGAGTTAATTTCAGATCATAACACACGACTTGACGGCACGGTTGGCGCAGTGGTTAAGCGATTGACTGCTGCGTTACTTGTCGCGGGTTCGATCCCCGCACGGAACAAATATTTGTATGACCTGCAAGTAGTTGTTCCGGGTCTGGCTGTTTGTGTATGTGAGTTTAAATGTTTGTAAACGCACCCACGATACAGAAGAAATTCCTAGAATGGGGCAACGTTTCAAAAAATAATAATTAAATAAATATATATTTTTTATTTTGGGCTATGTTGTTTCAAAACGTTGCCTTGAAATTCAGAATCATGGTGTGTTTGCGTCTGTAACCACCCTCAGACATTTGTGTCAACACTGTGTATCAGATTGTAGATAGGTATGTAAAATATCTTCCCAAAACTGTTGAGAAGCAATAAGCTTCAATATGGAAAACGACAGAAGTACATTCACATAATCGTTGTTTTGTCGGTACTATGACAAAAGACATCTCTCTATCTATTCATGAACGAAAGTGGTGGGTTGTCAAAGATTCTGTTTGTGTAGGGTGCGGGATGTCGAGACGTGCTCGCTTCCATCACTAGCAGTAAACTTGAGATCCGAATTCCGTTACGAGCCCGTTTTACAGCTTATTTACACTTACGATCCGACGCTGCATCCGTGATATTATGTGGAACAGTGCTATATGTTTATAGTTAGGGGATTACGATAATCTAAAGTAAAGCCACTAGAATAATGAAGACGGAAGTGGTTTAATTTCCCACATGAATGGTCGTTTCTTAAGTTGGAACGATTGAAAACTTTTTAAGCGTCTACTCGTTAAGAAAGGCATTCGAATTCAATCAGGACTTATCTGTAATAAAACCACTAATGTCGTTCTTACAAACTTCAGTCGATTAACTGAAAAAAAAAACATCGTTTATTTAGTACAACTGTAGGTACAAGGTTTGTAGTTACATACAGGGGCTTATGTAAAATTAATATTTGTTTTGGGTCGAATAAGTAAAGTAATATTGTCAAGACCGCTTTAGGCGCGCCCACAAGAGCCCAGGTGTTTTCATTATACACAGAGTTAACGAGAGTAAATATGGCCTGTTTGGGCACAAACTTTGTTTATTCAGTACTTTTCAACGTGTGTAAGTCCAGATTAAGCCTATATTTGGAGCATACATTATGTATAACCGTCTGAAATATACTGTTCCCCAATAATTGATATAGAAGCCTCAATATTGCAAATGAAAGGTAGACAAATGTCGATCCACGGTCAATTTAAGTCCCTTTTAGGTTCAAAATGGACGTTAGAGGGTGTCCGACATGAATTATGCATTAGGAGAGTCCATAGCAACAATTTGGACTCGGAATGATTTCATTTAAGTATTCTGTATTAATGATCTGGTACTTATGCTGTTCCATTTGAGAGCTTTTGGACAGAAAACACTAAGGTATTTGGATAAAATATTATTGCGAAACTATAATAATTGTAACAGCGTAAGTAGTGTTTTAATTTTGGACACAAAAACTATGTGTGTCTTAGAAAATGTTTTGTGTCACTAGTTATACCTAAGTTTGGAAGAATAGGGGTAAAACTGAAAAGCTTTCAATAATAAAAAAATCTCTGCCTCAAATCGTAAACCATCAATAAACAACCAACAAAGAAAAGTCGTGATAAGATTTGTCTTTCAAACAAAATCAAAGTTTTTGACGAAATTATAATCGTTATTCCGTTAAAAGCTGGTTCAGAATGAGCAGTTAGCACCTGCTAGGTGTCCCATTTGACGTGATTTGTTTAACATTCCAATATTATAAATGTGCTGACATTTAATATGGTATGTCACTGCATGCCACTGAGTTCAGTAATGTTTTGGAACTGTTTGTTTATATAAATAAGGTGATCCGTGTTTAGAGTCTCTCATGCGTAACTATTTGCTTCAAACTTTTCCTTTGGCCAAAAGAATGTAATGTCTTTTATGTAATATATAAATGGTCCCATAGTATCAACTAACTTATACAGGGTGGCCGGAACATTGACGTCCAAAAATAAAATTTCGGTCCCTCGTATCGTGGGGTATTCGAATCACCCCCATGTATGTTCCGCGACTTTTCATAGTTTTCGAGTTATGAATTTTTTTCTGAATGTTTGAAAATTTTCGACCTGACCAACCTAAAAAAATTCTAAAAAAAAAAGTAGAGGGTTTTATCGAGTTTCTTTTTTTGCAACTGAATTTTCATAAGTAGTACTTTTATGCATAAAATAATCAGCTTCGTAACTGTGATGAAAGTTATGAAAATGTTGATCTAAAGTGAAAAATTTACGTTCGGTAAATTATGACTCAAATTTTCAACTTTAAATTAAAAATCTTAACAGGTGACTTCATAATTCCTAAGTAGGCTTCAAGAATGCGCCAGACTCTCAGTTTTCATAATCATAAAAAAAATGAAGTACTTAATAGGGCTACTTTGTTTAAAATCGGCCTTCAAAGACAGCGAGGTGGAAAAATTGTTAAAATTACCCATCTGAGTAATTATTTTTTTTTGGCTATTTTCTCGTTCCTAAGGTTAATTAATGATAAGAATACTGAAAACTAACCAACAAATAGTTTCAGAGTTGGGTAAGAAAAGTTTTACGTAAAAAGTGGTTTTGAATAAAACACAGATGATAATGTGAAAAAAGTACTTAATTTATTTTTAACATTTAGAAAAGGTTTTCAAAGTGGCCACCACCAGCAGCAATACACATTCTACACCTACGTAAGAAATTGTCTGGCAATCGTCTAAAAGCGTCTCTGTTCTCTCTCACAACACGTTCAGCTTCTGCAATCAACTGCCTCAGCTCTTGTTCACTTGAACAGTCTCGGGCGTATGCTATTTCCTTGTAATAGCCCCAAATAAAGAAATCGATGGGGTTGAGATCAGGTGAGCGTGGAGGCCACCTAATTGGTCCGCTGCGTCCGATCCATCTGTTGGGGTATGTTTCATCTAAGTAATTTCGGACCTGGGTTGCATAGTGACACGGGGCGCCGTCATTTTGCAACACCATGGTTCGTCTGAGTTCGAGATTCACATCTGCCAGCAACAATGGAAGTTCATTTTCCAAAAAGTTTTTGTATGTTTCTCCATCAAGTCTGGACGGCAGTTCAAACGGACCAATTAGTTCGCCATTGAGAATACCAGACCACAAGTTAACGCTGAAGCGATGTTGAAATGTCGAAGCTCTCACTTCGAGTGGATTTTCATTCGCCCACGTGTGGTAATTATGAATATTGAATATTCCGGATCGCTCAAATCGTGACTCATCTGACCATAAAACTTTATTGAAAAATCCAGGATCCTCTTGCTCTTTTCGTAACATGGTTTGGCAAAAATCAACGCGCAATTGGTGATCTGTAGGCAGTAAAGCTTGGACTCGTCGGATGTGGAACGCGTGGTATTCTTCATCGTGAAGAATGTCTTGGATAGAAGTCCTTGGGATGTTCAGAGCACGAGCCATACTTCTCGTACTCGTAGACGGATTTCGCTGAACTTCTTCCAGCACCATTTCTCTGCGATCCGGGTTAGCTCTAGGGATTCCTTCATGACTGCCGCGTCGACCAGGAATGCGGCCTGCCATCAAAGTGTTGTGCGTGTTAATAAAAACACGATGGTCGGGATATCGCTCAGGTTGCGGCCCACCACGACGTTGAAGTTGTTCGCGATACAGTCGCGCTGCTTCATGGCCGTTTCCTTGTGCAACTCCATAAAAATAATGCATTTCTGCATATTCACTTAACGTGTAACTCATTTTTTACACTTCCACGTAAAAAAAGTCCAAATCAGAATGCAAAACACAGTCCAATAAACGAGCAAAGTAGTCAAACAAGTAGGCAGCGGAGTCCGTGGGCAAAGCGAGTGTGGTAAAGACAAAATGGCGACACGCGTATAGCAGTAAACACAATGTGAGTACGACTGAGGTACTTGTTTTGCGTTGGCTTCGGTTGCGCGCCTTGCGTGAGAGAGATAGCAATAATTCGGTCTCTTTTCCTCTCGGTCCATTGTTATTGCAGGTAAAAGAGTTGCACCCTCGTTTACAACCCATAGTCCACGAGAACGGATCGCGCAAAATTCATTAAACTAACATTTAAAAAAATCTCCGTGTTTAAATCTTAGCTTTCCTGCAGTAATTTTTGGTTAGCAAACTAAATAACCTTAGGAGCGAGAAAATGGAAAAAAAAAATTATTAATCAGATAGCTAATTTTAAGAATTTTCCACTTCGCAGTCTTTGAAGGCCGATTAAGGCCAAAGTTAGCCCCATTAAGTCCTACGTTTTTTAATGATTATGAAAGCTGAGAGTCTGGCGCATTCTTGAAGCCTACTTGAGAACCATGAAGTCACCTGTTTAGATTTTTAATTTGAAGTTGAAAATTTAAGTCATAATTTACCGAACGTAAATTTTTCACTTTAGATCAACATTTTCATAACTTTCACCACAGTTACGAAGCTGATTATTTTATGCATAAAAGTACTACTTATGAAAATTCAGTTGCAAAAAAAGAAACTCGATAAAACCCTCTACTTTTTTTTTTGAATTTTTTTAGGTTGGTCAGGTCGAAAATTTTCAAACATTCAGAAAAAAATTCATAACTCGAAAACTATGAAAAGTCGCGGAACATACATGGGGGTGATTCGAATACCCCACGATACGAGGGACCGAAATTTTATTTTTGGACGTCAATGTTCCGGCCACCCTGTAGATGATTGTTAAATACACTGGCCTTCAAACTTAGTAAGCTTTTAAAAATGCAATAACTTTTAAAGTACACAAGATATATTTTCGTAATAAAAAGGATTTCAAAAATAATTTTTGTTTTTATATATGAACTTTATAATCGATGACCTTCTTTAAAAGAATGGCTGAAAAAAACTTTATAAACAGAAACACTCCTTTTCAAATTGCTGTGTTAGTTTTGACTTTTTTGTTTCTGTTTTTTTTTTCACACATCGATCGTTGAATTTTGATTCAAAAGCCAAGGTGTCTACAGCACATCATGCCTCTTTCACCTGAAGAATGTGCAAGACTCAAGGCTATTCTGGAATTAGGCATCAGTATTCGTCGTACTGCCAGAATGGTGAGTGTAACATTAAGAACGGTTCGGCAGGTGAAGCGAAGGTACGAAGAAACTGGAAACAATCTGAGGAGACCTTGTAATGGCTGACCCAGGTGCACTAGAAGACTGCTATATTGTCTCCACTGTGTTGAGAAATCGCCACCTCAATGAAGTTGAAGTCCAGCAATAGCTTCTTCAGACTCGAAGAGACTACATTAGTGATAGTACAACGAGAATAAGACTTGCTGTTGCAAACCAGAAGCCCCAAAGGCCAGCAAGTGGCCCCAAACTCGAAAGAGGGCGTCGAGTAGCAAGACTGCGCTACGCCCGTGAACACATGCTTACTTAGTGATGAAGAATAGGCAATAGTTTTGTTCACTGATGAGTCTCGATTCTCAGTATTCACTTGCGATGGAGGGCGAAGAGTGTATAGGCGACCTGTTGAGCGATACATTCAAGCCTGCTTCACAGAAAGAGTCCAATACGGTGGAGGCTCTGTACGCGTATGGGCTGGCATTTCTTCAGAAGATCACACAGAGCTAGTGGCTATAGAAAATGGCACCCTGACTGGGAAAGATATGCTCAATAGATCATAAATGAGTATGCACGGCCATATTTAGTAATAATAAATAATAAAAAGTGTTTATTTCTCACCACAAGCCAAAAAAATACAAACAATATTTTACACACAAAAAATAGCTAACGATTTTTGGTTGTGGATCGCCGGTGCCTGTGGTAGGTAAATAAAAGTAAAGTAAGGTAATAAATATGGGTGATGGATCGATACTGCAGTATAACGCCAGACCACACCCACACACCGCTCGGGTCGTACAAGAGTACCTTCAGGAGGTTGGTATCAACTTGATGGCTTGGCCATCAAGAAGTCCTGATCTCAACCCGATCGAGCACGCCTGAAATGACCTCGGGTGGCAGGTCAGAATCCGCAGACCACCTCCTATCACCCGCAGGGCCCTAAGACAGGCCCCGATGAACGAATGGGAGAATATTCCCCAACATCGCCTCTCGTCTCGTCTTTATTATGCCAAACCGACTCGAAGCTGTAATCAGAGCCCGAAGAGGCAATACCAGTTATTAAAATTTAAATAAGGCGTAAAACATACTTATAAAATGCTCTTTGCGTTTTTTGCCAGTAAATTAAAAACGGCAATTTTTTTGTTTTTCAGTTAAAAAAGGTTACTAATGTATAATAAACTATAACTTCATAGAAAGATGATGATTGCTAAAAAAACTTTTTTATTTCAAAACTCTGACTCCTATAATTTAGGAAAAATTCTAACTTTAGATGTTAGTCTTATAGGCTAGTGTAGTTCAAATGTTTACTTAACGGTGTTGACGGCTGATGAACTTACACTAAATTCTTTACTGGATTTTTCTTTTCTTTTTTTTCAGTTATTCAGAAAATTGTTGAAATGCCAAGTCTCTAAGGAAATCTCCTATGAATACAAAATTAGCAGAGGTCGCCTACCCCTCAGGATCATTTACTCGATCTATTTCCAGAAGCGTACTAGAATTGTTAGAACCGATAATTTCCCCATATTCGCCGAAAATGCGTCACCACTGACCTGCTTGCTAGTCAGTGCCTTGTAGCACAAAACCCCGATGACGTCATTTACGACTGACACGGTAATCGAAATCAATAATGTTGCATTCCAGTCTCTAGAGCCGGTCTTACTACCGAGTTACGTGAAACCGTATAGCTATAAGTAACCAATCCAGATTGCGACAGGAATTCACAGTCATGATCAGCGATCAAACTATTCGCAACGTTGTTTTGGTCGATTTCGAATCTTGATTAGGCTAGATGCAGCTACATAACTTTTTGTATTTAAGTACAAGATGCAATTCTCATCTCAAATCCACATTATTTTCTACAACAGGAAAACCACGGAGCAAACCGTGAGGAAAACAGACACACAACGCTTGATAAATACCGAAAACTTTTTGTTAGACTTTCAGGCTTCTATAGAAACGAGCTCTTATTTGTTGTTGCAGGCTTTTATTTTTTTTTTATTTATTTAAATACAGCTAGGGTCAAATTAAGTTAGCTAACGAAACACCGCAGACGTGATGAGTTTCGATATTTAAACACGATAAAACAAAAGAAAACAGACTTTTACAATTCAAACTTCAAGTAACGATTCTACCAGCGGTCGTTGACCCTCAACAAAACACCAAATCATTTATTTATTTTATTTTATCGTGTTTAAATATCGATACCCATCACGTCTGCGGAGTTTCGCTAGCTAATTTAATTTGTCCCCGTATTTCAAACTCCATTTGAAATGGTAGAATGTAAAGGGGGCATTAACCTACATTCTGGCAAATAAACGAATTCGAATTTGATTGTTTTGGTATCGCGCCTTAGTCCGAAAGCCCATCCACCGACTGATCGTAAAACGTGTATCCTTAACCTCGACTGATCTAATAAGACGATATCTACTTAACCACAAGACCCACTAACAAAATGAACACAGTCAACCCACCAAAAGCCCTATAGTTTCTTATACAACAACAGTAACAGTCCCAAAATAGCTTCAGTATCAGTTTGAAACGACAACAGCTGAGTGCACTAGTTGTCCATAGTTTCGATATTGGCAAAGTTGTACGGTCACGAACTTGTGCGATGGCCTGTGTTTAACGATACTAGTAATGGGCTCTAGTAATCGTATTGTCCCACTATTGCTTGGGATTGGCTGAGTCAAAATAGAAGTTTTGTAACGCAATTACCCACTGCTAGTGTTGAAGACAGGGAATTCTTTTGAGCCTCTTAGAATTTTTACTTTAGTTTCTTGTGTAATGGTTCTCTATGACTTGGGACTCATTGTATTCACTGCCGTAATGTTATGCGTTAGCAGTGGTGGCCCAGTGGTAACGCCCCCGACTTAAAGAGTTGTAGGTCGTAAGTTCGAACCCAGACAGGCGCTTTACTTTGTGTAATTTATTTTCATCACCGCTGTCAAAACGATGAAGGAAAACATCGTGAGGAAAACTGCATGTCCTAGAACCGAAAATTCAAAAACATGTGACATCTACCAACCCGCACTGGGCCCGCGTGGTGGATTGCGGCCCAGACACTCTAACATAGAGGAGGCCTGTGTCCCAGCAGTGGGAACATTATAGGCGGATTATGATGATTATGATGAATGTTATCCAGCCAGTTGTTGTTACCAGTCTTACCAATGGGCATCATATTACGCAGTGACTTGGTTGCAAATGGATTCAGCTGCATCTGGTTGGACTGGAAGCTAACCCCAGAGTAGTGTGGGAAATGGCTAGGCGGATGATGATAGGCGTAATGTTATGTTTACCGTTTCGTAACTTATAAATGGCCCGTAAATATCCGATGCCAATTTCTTTTATTCACTACGAGCTGTTACCCCCGATTTCGTCTGCGATTCAGGACGAAAACTGCCTATATTCTTACCTAGGTCATGTCTATCTGTGTGCTAAATTTCATCCATATCCATCTAGCCGTTTTTGCGTGATTGAGTAACAAATAAACAGAATCACTTTTGCATTTATACTATTAGTAAGGATAACTTAGAAATACTGCAGTATGAGACCAAATGTAGGAAGACCACGCTTGGCATTTTCCTGGGGTGGTTCCGTATTCGGGCGAAGTGTATATGACATTCTAAGCCACTTTGCTCGAGCTGTACAAGGGCAGGATTAATCGGAGATCGGATTGAACGGTAGCCTCAATTGCTTTAGTTTAAGAAGATCTTGAATATACCTAGTTATGACAGATTTGGTTCATAAATCTTAAGATACATAATGCTCTTAGGTGTACGGGTGTTGTTTTACAGCGACGCGGCGACGTAACAAAGTATTCTTTACACTCATAACATAATATCACGCCCTGTTTCCCCGAAGGAATAGGCAGAGGTGAACCTAGAGTATAACCACATTTTGCCAGTTATGTATAAGTCCCTTGTAATAGGGAGCGAGCCTATTGCCATCAACCGTGCACAAAACTAGACTCCAGGCTGCTAGTGCGAAATCATTGAGACTTGAGTGACTGAGTACTCTTATAATATTTCTATTGATTTATAATTGTTTGCAGGCCGACACAAAGGCACCGCCTGTCGTGCGACGAGCGGTGCCTTTGTGTCGCGTGCGAATCGCGTCGCATGTCGCGCCTGTTTGAAGGAGCCGTTAGAGATAGGGGTATCGAATGAAACATGGACCATTAATTACCTATATTACCGATAGTTCCTATCTAACATCAGAAATAGGCATTCGCTCGTTGATTCAAGCACGTGCTTGCCGACCGACTAATTACTTAACTATTTAATCCATGCATAGTTCTACGTCGCACTTGATTACCTATCTCTGTTAGCTCAAAATTATCGCTCTAATTTCAACCTAGATATGTTAACTTTATGGTATATTTTCGGCTGACACGGCGGTCTGAGGAATATGTTGCCCGTATTCGGCTGTAAATCTTGGAAATTCTGAGCTCTTCTTAGTTAATTATACTTACAGCTCAGATGCCTTTGAATAATTATTATTCAGCGCTTTACGTGCTGCGCAGTCAAGGTGGTAGGCATTTTGTATGGTAATATCATTGAATAACTTCCCAAGTTTACTATAATGGCATGTATAATAAAATTAGTAAGTTATTATACAATAATGAGTAGAAAATTTCCCGCAAATATACCAGTAATTTTATTTTAAAATATGTATGTAAATGCACCCTCATTTTTCAGGAAAATAATTTATCTCCGAAAACATGTATACAGGGTTATTTTTTTTCAGTACCTACACTGAACTTGTACTTGTTAACAACAAAATAGTTTTTAAATTATAAATAAAGTTCGTTATATCTCTGGGTTTCGATGAAACTTTATAGAGGGGCAGAGTGAAACACTTCAAAGCTCCACTGACAAACTGAGGGCGGAAGCTTTCGACATTTATTAAAACTTGAGAACATACTTAATGATGTTTGTTTAGTGGAGAACATTCATTTATTTCATTTTCCGTTTGTTTATTAAGTACTTTTAGCTGGACAAAAGAAATTAGGAGTGGTCAACATTTACTTTATGCTTAATGAAAAGTCCGGAATTCCGTATCATAAAGTCGAAGATATATTGGATGGAAATATTGGAACGTGGACAAAAGTTTTCCTAACAATAAAGCCTTTTTTAAGTTATTGTTTATTACAAGCTGAATGACTGAATATGTAAAAACAACCGACTTTCAAAAAAAAACACTACATAGTGAAAAAAAACTTTAATTTCGGATGTCGGTGTCTTTGCATCTGTATTTTAGTTTTTTCCACCGACTTCCGAAATTAAAGTAATTTTTCACTTTAGTGTTTTTTTTTTGGAAGTCGGTTTTTTTTTTGTAAAAAAGTTTTATTTTTCACTTTTTAGTTATGGTACCTACATATGGTAAATACCAATTCGAAAACGATCGTCTTACACGTCCACGTCCATTTGAAGGCGGTTTTTTTAATTAGGTATTTATTGTTGATTTTTAAAAACCGTCCGACACATTTCGATAACATTTATATGGGACCACCTCTGAAATATGACCTACCAAACAAAAGAAGAATCATCAAAATCAATTCATAATTGGCGAAATGATCGCGTAAAAAACATCCCAAAAAAAAAACATAGTCGAATTGAGAACCACCTCCTTATTTGAAGTCGGTTAGAAACTGGTATACCTGGAGAGATTTTTTGAGCGGTCTGCCACAGTCTAAGGCTACTCCGTATACCTATTTATTTAGGAGAATGTCGCATCCAGACACGTTCAGACTGTCTCACATTTAAATGTAGTCTTATTAGATTTGCCTAGACAAATGTTATGCAGAAACCCGGATAACTGTCTGCGCCTAAAATGTGCAAGACTGCCCCCTAGATGCAAGTGGAAACGAGCACAAAATAATCGCCCATGTTTGCTCGACAGGCGAGCAGTCTCATGTGTTTAGATAAACTAAGGCTCACAGCCGTCAGACAAGCTATGTAATTTGCCTCGCAACCTGTTATCTACTGCCTTGTGTAGTTACAGTGTAATTGCTTGTTACATGTGGCATACAAACAAATTTTGTATGGATTGACATACAAAAAATATAATAGGTTTAGTGTATTTCAGTCTCTTAAAAATTTTCTGGTTGATCAGATTAACATCAGGCTCAGCCATAAACAGGGTGTCAGGGATATCGACTCGCATCCTGTTACCATAGACTCAGTCTTCGATCAACAATACCAACTAGATAACGGGTCACGTACAAAATCAAAGCTAAATGCTGTCCGGTTTAAAAACAGTTTTAAGTTCAACCTGATTACAACCATGGCACCTAGTAATAAAGTCGTGTTTACATTGGCTGTGTTTTGAAGCGAACTAAACAAAATAAGAGCTCACGTCTCAAGTGTGCTGGTATTTACCAAGACGTATTATTTGTGCCGACCCGATATCTAGTTGGTATTGGATTCAGTACATGATTCTCAATCTCCCTGCGTAGAAATTTTTCAACGGTAAAAAATAAAATGCTGTTCCTTACATTTTGACCGAGTAGGTATTGCACATTTCTATGAAACAGCGGATCTATTTGATAACCTACGTAAAATTTCTACGCTCTGGGTTCTAGAATCATATGCTCAATTCAAGGTTACAGTTTGGGCGTCGATGCCACCCTGTATATGTTTTTTTTATATATTATAAAATAAGAAATGGGCCTTTTAATCTTGGGAAGTTTTTTATTAATTTGTGACCTCGTGTATTCCGAGGAATAGAAGCTGGTTCTACGATTTTACTTGTTGTCTTTAAGGGGCTGACAACAGCTAAATCGCGGTCACTGTCGGACTGTATAGAAAAGAAAGAGAAGCGCGATGACACAAAGGTGGTAATTTATGTAAAATATGAAGCAATTCTCTATTTACAAAAAAATCTATTGATTGGACTAAAAAATGAAAACACTAGGTATCACGTTAATATGTTGCTTGAAGAGCAATCTGAAAAAAAAACTGAATGGTTGCATGTATATTTTAGTATGAATTTTAATCGTTAAAATATTTTTTAGAGGTATCTTCGTGACTTTTTTCCGTCGTACCAAATTAGTTGTATGTATTATGTTTTCAACACGTTCTTACACTATCTAACTACTTAGCTTATAACCTGAAGAATATCATATATGTACTTATTTTTCTGATTTTGTTTACTGCAGTGGATCATATACACTCGAGAGCAATGAATCCGGGTCACTTAAAGAATGTTAAAAATCTCGGAAACTAAAAATGATAGGTTAATGCAATAAATTGTATTTAATAGACAATGTAATACTCCTTAAATGAAAGTAAAAAAAAAATACATTTTATTAACACAAAATTACATAAAGAAAAAAACTGCTGATCTCTCCTTAAAACAAAAATAGGAAACATGAAATTTTTGAACTTTATTACGATTTTCTTGAATTTTAATACTTCGTATTGCCTCCTCGTGCTTCCATTACTGCGTTTACGCGGTTTGGCATGCTGTACACCAAGTTCCTTATACGATTTTGGGGAATATTCTCCCATTCCTCTGTGAGAGCAATTTTGAGCTCACGAAGCGTGATTGGGGGAGGGTTTCGTTGTTTTACGCATCTGCCTAGCTCGTCCCAAGCATGCTCGATCGGGTTGATATCCGGGCTGCGCGCTGGCCACTCCATACGAGTAATGTTCATCTCTTGAAGGTAGTCATTCACAATCCTACCTGTATGAGGTCGGGCATTGTCATGCATAAAATATATAGCATCCTCACCTAAATTGACCATAAATGGACCAACGTGATCATTGAGGATTTCTTCCACATATCTTACGCTAGTTAAAGAGCCGTTTTCTATGATCACCAGCTCTGTGCGACTTTCAGAAGAAATTCCGGCCCACACAAGTACAGACCCACCACCGTAGGCTACTTTTTCTTCGATGCATGCTTGCTTGAATCTTTCCCCTGGTCTTCGATACACTCTGTGTCTTCCATCGTGCTTGTAGAGCATAAATTTTGATTCGTCGGAGAACATAACTTTTGACCAATCTTCAATACTCCAATTTACGTGGCTCTGGGCATATCTTAGTCTTGAAATACGATGCCCACGCTCCAGTTTAGGGCCGTTTGCAGGTCTAAGGGGTTTTAAGTTAGATTCAGCAAGCCGACGTCTTACTGTCCATGCACTTGGGTTACTTCCTCCGAGGCGTCGAAACTGATTGGTGAGTTCAGTTCCTGTGAGAAAGCGATTTCGAAGCATGGTGTTCACCAAGTATCGGTCTTCTCGTGCTGTGGTACACCTGGTTCTGCCCGTTCCTGGTCTGCGTAGGTTAGAACCAGTTTCTTCGTAACGTCGGAGAACTCTTTGTACTGTTGACAGCGACACACCGACAGTCCTGGCTGTATCGCGCTGACTCCGGCCGGTTTCCAGCATTGTAAGTATTCTGGTGCATTCTTCAGGCGTAAGCGACATAATTTCAGCTTGAATAATGAATATAGAGCACTATCAACATGGTTTATGTACCCACATAAATGACAGATTACAAACAAAAGCAAAACCAAATGCTGTAATTTCGTAGTTCCATCTTCGAAAGTGGCCCTTTTTCAAATTTGATTTTTTTATGATATAACTTTACAATAACTAAGAAGTTTCAATACCTTCATTTAAGGAGTATTACATTGTCTATTAAATACAATTTATTGCATTAACCTAGCATTTTCAGTTTCCGAGATTTTTAGGATTCTTTAAGTGACCCGGATTCATTGCTCTCGAGTGTACTTTTAGTCATTATAAAACTTGCGTTTAGGTCATGTAGTCCCCTTAATAAAAGGTTCAATTCTGCCTATACCAATCCGCATCAAAACCTTTTCCAAGTACCCACTCCCAGCGCGGTGGACGGTAAGATCCAATACATTGTGTAACCTCGCTTTAATTAAATAAATAAGTAAGTAATTAAATGTATATTTAATTTCCAGTTATTACTTTACCGTTTACGTTAAAGTTATGTGAAACGTAAAACTGATTAGGGTAGGTCTCTTTTACATATACATTTACTTGTATTTTGCGGGTAGCTGCGTATTTTATCAGAACCCGAGGGTACTTTGTTTACCTACATAAATAACATTACGAAAGTTGGGTACGTACTTTGGAAACTTAGTTGAAATAATACTAATGATGTAATATTTACAACAACAAAGTTGTTTTGACATAATTCTCGTCTAGCTGAAAACAATGGAGGAATAGCAGGCATAGACATCTATTTCTAGATAATTCATTTTTAGAACAGGGTTTTTTTTATAAATAGATATAATAATTTGTAGAATATTGAGAAATGACGTTTTAATAGAATACTTAGTCATCCCGATTAAATAATAACAATATATATTTTCTACGTGACGCCCAAAAAGCCTATAACCTGTCGTTTGGTAAATCCGCCTCAAACTATAAATGCATGCATTCCACCAATTTAGACAATATTCAGATCTGCAGGTTACCTTGAAACATCAAAGTCAGTCCCCACGAATGCTAAAAATATTCGTGTTCCATTGCGCAATATTAGCCCCTGGGGTCCAAACGATACGCCCCCGCGACGTCGTTTGGCATCACATTCGTACAACTGGATAAGTACAATAACAGATTCCCAACCTCGGTCAATATTACCCGTCGTCTTAATTACCGCCTGTCATCCGTCGTCCAGCAAAGCAATGACCCTTGCAATAATAATCGGCAATAATCGCAGATCCGGGTCTGACCAGACAAAGGCGATATTGGGACACGTACGAGTCACGACACGTAGATCTGACCCGACACTGTCGTTTATTACTTGTCCGCAATGACTATGACTCTTTGCTTGTCCGCTACAAATGTTACGAACGGAAAAATAAACGGCTGGATATTGCCTAACAGTAGTACACTTTCGGGACACAATTGCAGATATTTTTGGTCTACATTTACTTGTAATATTTTTCCAATTTAAAAAAGACAGAAATAATAATGATGTTACGTTCAATATAGCCTATAATTATATATATAGTTCAATACGTGGATATTAGAAGTTCGTTGTAGCATAAAAGATGAAGTAGCTAAGAAGCAAGTGTAACACACGTTTATGAAGTGAAGTGTATGACGACACGTTTGGTGTAGTGGCTACAGTGGCTAAGTGTAGTCAGCGAAACCAAATGGTCCTGGGTTCGAATCCCGGTAGGGGCAAATGTTTGTATGATGAATATGGACATTTGTACCCGAGTCATGGATGTATATTTATAATATGTAGGTATTTACGAGAAAAAAAAAATGTATTTAAGTAGTGTATCAACCATCTGGTATCCATAACACAAGCCTTAAGTGTTAAGTGCTTAACTTGGAACTAGATGGTGCTGTGTGCAATGTCAGACGATATTTATTTATTTATTTAACACCTTATAGACTTTACTACCTACTGACTTCGACTAACCTTACGTACGATATTAACCTGCAATTTATTAAAACTCTTGCACTCACTTTATTTTATGAATACCTTGAATGAACGATTCAGATTCACTGTAGGTCGTAAATTGAAAACGAAGCCGTAAAAGAATAAAGAATAGAACATGCTTTATTGTCCGCCATTTGAATGGAATATTCCTCGTCTATACCTTTTGGTGCATAGCTGTGTTTCTCTATGGACCTATGGTACGTTAAAATAACCGGAACTGTACCAGGCAGGTAGGAAATCGAAGGATGTTTATTTTGTTTCTTACAGTCGTTAAGTTCACGGACGAAGCGGTCAGAATTTGCCTAGCGTAACTTCTTGAATTGATTCCCAAAGTTTCCGTTTGAAATGAGAGCTCCTAAGTTTACAACACATTTTATTTGATTTCTTGTACGTGCTCCAAATATCCCAACATTCCATTTGATTCTGCAATGGAGGCTTCATAACTACGGGAAAATTCTACAAAGTAATTGTAGGGAAGTTTTCTGTGGAACGAGTGTTGATAACAGCTTTACGGGTATGTTTTCCTGGTAGTCGAGTTGGCTTTGTGTTTAACTTGATTCGCATAGCTGCGGTGCTCGTTCACCTATGGCGTGTTCTGGATCACCGGCCGCGGTGACCTGCCGTGCGATGCATGCCACACCTACCAGGGTTCTATAAAAAACAACGATCACGTCAACGCCAACCTTTTAATGTGGCACAAATTTGAATATGAATTAAATCATACGGTATTCTGGGAACGGGTAATTGTATAATTTGATTCTGCATGATTAAACATTAATAATGCAATTCGATCAACTGTTTTGCATGTTTAGTTTTAGACTAGTTTGCAAAACATGTGTGTACGTATTGATTATGGTTAGCCATTAGAACGTTAACAATCCATTTTAATTACTATTTATGAGTCAGGCCGCTTCCAAGTGACTTTTGCGGAACACAAAAGCGTTTTTCAAACAAAGGTTTACCTTTACGTGCTTTCAAATCCTACGCCACAGCATCCGATTCGTTTTCCCTTTCTATCACGTTGAGACAATAAAACACGACTGGAAGTGGTATTCGGAATGCAAAGCGTTTACCGCGCCGCGCCGCGCCGCGCCGCTGCGCTGTTGAGTCGGAACTATTCTAGACTTCAACCTCTTTGTAGAGTAATGTTACTAAGTTATTAGTACGACAGAACTATTTAAATTCCAGAAAGTGGAAAATTAAGTTGGTTTTTTATGCAGATGGGAGGAAACAGTAGGGAAGTTAATAGTTGCTTATCTTCTCGAGTAAGTTTTTAATTTGAGTGTATAAGATCAAAATTAAATTACCCGGAATCTCTTTAATGCAATGTGAATTTCAAAGTACTAAGAACCGTATTATACATAGAATCTCGATTCAAAGCTGGATATCTGAATAAAATTGGTCCGATCTGGATCGAAGTGCTTGAGCATCGTTCTCCATACATTACGGTTCAGGGTACACATAACATAAAAAGCTACTGCAAGACGAATTCTGCCTCAAACGTCAACAGACCACAAATAATTCTCATGAAGCTTTAAGCCCATGTTGAGTAATCATTCCCGTCCACTCCTCACGTTAATCCGCTGGCCACGTCGATGTCACTAAGTTTTAAGCGCCAGGACATTTCGCAAGCCGAGACGGCCTAATAACTTCGCTACGAGTGACGCATGGAATTTGTACGTGACGTCATCGCTGCCCATGAATAAAATGGAGTGGCGTGTTAAAGCTCGGGTAACGTGTACGAAATGTAGGCGTGGAAGGATTTTCATTAGATTAGTTCGCTTCATGGAATTCCTGAGCCAATTGCGGACTTTTATTGGCTACGGATGGTTGATGGTTTTGTTCGTTTCATGGAGTACATGTTCATTGCTGGCTGAATTTGTAGCTCCGTATAAAGTGTTTTCAGTTTTCCAGGGCCCAATGTTTTCCATTCGAGTGCTTATATCAAACAACAACGTTTATTGCCTATAAACGAGCTTCTCGTCCATTTTCCCAGTCCCAAAAACCATACAAGCAAGTTCATCTAACGCTGGAAGCGAGAATGCACATAAATATTTACGACTGACTGAATTTTGCTTTTATACCAACGTGCTACGTACCTTTTCAATCAACAATTTCAATTTAGTTCATTTCGGTTCGACGCACATGTAGGTATTTATGATATAAGACTTGGAGGCGATGGGATCAGAAGCAATACAGTACGGTATGATGGAAAATAACCATCAACGTAAAAAATGCCAACATTTTCCGATTTTTTGTTACGCAATCAAGAATTATCGCAGTATGCAGGATAGATCTTTACGATTGGCCTAAACTTAAGAGGGTTATCACAATTTTTCTTGTATTTGAGTGTTTGAAGAGTCACACACTCACAGTCACACACTAATTTGTGGCCATATCTAAATATTAATAATGTGTGATTATGGTTTAGATATTGCCATAAAATTAAAAAAAAATATGCCCGAGAAAGTTTGATTATTTCTCTCGGGAGTGCTCTAAATAAATAACAATATTTTTCTTGTATTTGAGTGTGTGACTCTTCAAACACTCAAATACAAGAAAAATTGTGATAGCCCTCTTAATACAATTTGGTCCGATCTTAGGATCAAATTGGAAAGTAGAGTGTGTTTATGTAGGTAATATCGTTCAGTGCTCGGTTCGCCAGTCTCAGGGGAGTTTTTGCAGAACGAAGTTGGTGCCCGCAGATTTGTCCTTTTGCTCAGAACATATTGCTTTTCTCTAACTTGACTCGATATACCACTGGCTGTAATTTGGATAGATATCCCAGCCACATTTTCGCCGCCAGGGCTTCATGAATCAGCTGTATGGTTATGTTTAAACTAGATTGACGTCAGAACTCCAAAGCTATTCGCTTCCCCTACACCATCTACTTAAATTAACAACGCAAGTACCAGTATTACGAACACGATGCAGGTGTCTTTATAACCTTCTACCTGTAATTAAATTTATGGAGTGGCGGGAGGATCCTATTTAATTTCGCTCGTTGCTGCCTTGATGAGGCGGTATTCCTATCGTTCTTGGCTTTACTGAGTTGATGGGTATAGACTTGACACGGAAGCATCTAAGTTCACGATGTTATTGTGTTTCTGACTCGATACTGTTTATTTAATACTAAAATCCTATTGGGACTTTATTAGACTCACTATAATGTTTTCATAATTTCCCTCTTAGGTAATTTTTTTAGGTTTCGTACGTCCGAATGAAAAAACAGAACCCTTATAGGATCACTCGTGTTTCTGTCTGTCACAGCCTATTTGCTCCGAATCTAATGACCGATTGAGTTGAAATATGGAACTCATACGAATTTCTGTGATCCAAACACGGACGTGTAACGTAAACAAAAATAAATTAATTTCGAATATGGGGAAAAGGTTTTCCAAACTGTACCACGTGAAAATCAAATGAAAGGGCTTATCGTGAGGGTATTAATAAAAATTAAAATAAATATACTAAATAGCTTTAGAGATATTCAAGAAAATAAAAAATATAGATATAATAGGAAACGCCGACCTCATCTAGCTTTTAAAATATGATTGACGTGTAAAAGTGTTTGTACAAACCTACTTACAGATATAAAATGTTTATCATTTATCAGTCCTGGCCGAAGGCCGGGGTATAGGTAGGTAAGCACTTATGTACATTTATCTTTTACATCATCCAATTGTTCATCCTCCTGCCCTTGCCCTAAATAATGATGATGGGATGACGGCACGGGGATGATGACTTCCCAATTGTTCGTGATGAAGTAGCTTATTTCGTTTTAAACACATGCAAAGCTTAAGCAGTAACTTCCATTCGAAAATAACAAATTAGCAAGCTGACATTTCTCTCCCATTATATTCGCAGACTCTTTCTTCGTTTATGTGAGTATGGAAGTATGTTCATTTCCCGCGAGGCCTTGAACAACTGTTTGAAAAGCAGCATACAAGCAGTTGACACTATTATTCTTTCATTCTTGTACAAAAACACACGTCACACTGCGTTTCTTACTTTTCTACGGAAATCCAATAAAGAATTCAATACGCTCTGGAGCGGCAAGCAAATAGGTTTGACCTGTTGAGGAAACGCCATTGTTGTGGTCCTGGCGATATGTACCCAGGGTGTTCGACGTGCTCACAATGCCCCGTTAATTTCACTATTGTATGCTATTTTTGAGCCACATATAGGTAGATAGTAAACAAGTTGCATTAGTATCTTTTTTTAATAACACGGGAGAACATTAAAAATGTTTTCATTTTATTCAAAACAGGATTTCAGAACCGTTCATTATAGTCTTGTTAGTGCATGAAAATTTCAGCCTCTTGTAGATTTTTTAGAGTTAATATTCCTACTGATTCTAGTAAAGACTCGGTACAAAAGTGATATGTATGAGTGCTAATACTGATAAACAGCGGGTATTAAAATCCTCCACATTTTTTAAATAGGGTATTACTTTACTTATAAGCGGTGAATTTCGTTTCATACTTATTTTCCCATTCTAATTTGCATTTTTACCTCACAGTTTCCGCAGCGCGCTTTATTACAATATTCTGTATAACAGATAATAGGTACATGTAGTATCTAAAAATAGACGGTAGCAGCCTAAGGTAAAAATGTAATATAAAATATTAAGTTTCATCCCCAAATTATGTTGTAGATGAGATTTTTAATAAAGGTTTATTAAAAAAATAAAGCGATTTTTTTCTGCTATCATCTGAAATATTACGTTTGAACCGGCAATATGGCGTCCATTGATTGAAAAACAAGAGAATCTACGTCAATACGAGTTTGACGACTCCTCATGCCAAGTTACTTGTGTCTTTGTGAAAGGGAATGAGGAAGGAAACATCAAAGTCATCGACCCGATCGCGATAAGGTACGTTATTTACAAATGTTTTATATCAAAGAGGGTCTAATTTGTTTTCTTCGATATTTGGCGCAAGAATCAAGATTTTTTTTCTCTTGAATTTTTTATTTTCCATTCGGTTTAATTATTGGGCTGAATCACTTCGTATTTGGTTATATTCATCATACCTACTGTAAAGCAAGACCGGTAAAATTAAATAGAAGATTTTTTTCACACCTTTTTGCTGATGTTCGCCAATTTTGAAAACTCAAGACAAAGTTTTCAAAATTGACGAACATACAGTATACGAGAGTGCACACAAACTTGCCTTGCATTTCAAAGGAGTACCTAGCTATGCTTGGCTATAGGAATCGGATATTAATATGCAACCTATCATAACTTCACGTTCGTACTTCCAGAGGGAGGGGCTAGTGGCTAAGTATTAACAGCCCAGCCGCACGGGTCGTGCGATCAGGATAAGCTATGCTTGCCGCGGTTGGTCCGTGGATGGGTGACCATCTTTACATACCAAGACTCCTCCATGCCTCGAAAAGCACGTTAAGCAGTTGGTCCCGGCTGTCATTCGTGGATCTTTGACAGTCGTTACGGATCGTCAGAAGCCCGAAAGTCTGACAAACAGTCATACCAAGGGGTATCGTATTACCCAGTAACTGGGTTGTGGAGGTCAGATAGGCAGTCGCTCCATGTAAAATACCAGCGGCTAGACTGGAAGCCGACCCCAACATATTTGGGAAAATACTAGGCAGATGATGACTTCCAGAAGGGGGAATCTTGCAGAGGGGGGGGGGGGGGGGGGCAGAAGTGTATAGTAGAACATCAATAGAATAATATGCATTTATGACATAATACGTAACACATCACGTTTGTATACCCCAAAGGATTAGGCAGAGGTGCAACTATAGTACACCCAAATTTCGACAATTACATAACACTTACTTATTTACAAATAAAAGTATTCATACTTTCTTCAAGTGACAAGTTAAACGCTAAGTCCTAAAAAACAAAGTAAAACCACACACAATGTAGTTAATTTAGTACCTTACTGAAATAATGGAATGAAGTTAGGAAAAACAGCATGGAATGTAAGGTAAAGAGTTCGTTTTTATATTGTCCTGCAGATCTGGTAGCGTCGTGTGACGGATCTTTACGCTCCCTAAAATAGGGTTGAGCTACACGATGACTGATGCATGCATGCCGTCTGTTAGGACAGGTCAACTCAAAGCTGCAACGGCTCTTTCTTCAAAAGGACCTTCCAGACATGGCCCTGCATTGTTAGACTCACATAAAATCGTAATAATACAATGTTTGGACTTTAAAAGAGACCATGACCTCTGAGTTTGTTACGGCAATTCTTCTCAGGGATCAGTCAGCTAGGAAATGCCGGCGCCATCTAATTATAAAATATTGACGTGTAAAAGTGTCTTAAAAGATCTATTTACAGAAATAAACATTTCATTTCTTTGATTTGCCAATGAAAAACATGAGGCAGTTGCATGTCGACCGCGTATTGTGGGGGAAGTAGGAAATGGAGATTGGAAGGAAATAGGGTTCGTGGGTAATGGAATGGTCCGAATAGCTATAAAGTTGGTGGAAATGCTGTCCTTGTGTGTACTATTATGTGGAATTATGTTCTCGCTAGTTTTGTTGAATTGGAATTTGATAAACTCAAGGGTGTTATTGAGATTGTACGTTAGTTCTGAATATTTGGCTTAAGTAACTATGTCTCAGCTTGTCATCATCAGATTCTAAACTTTCAGTACCGTCTGCGGGCTGGAAAAAGAAACTGCTGCCTTTCCTTTTGATGTAAGCCCTAAGCGGATGAATGGCAGACGCCATAAAGTATACAGAACACATTTCCCAAACTTATATTAAACCGTGAGTTCGAACCCAGGCAGACACTTTATTTGTGTATTTAATTTCATCACCACTGTTCGTAAAGCGGTGAAGGAAAAATCGTGAGGAAACCGGCATGTCCTAGAACCAAAAAAATCGAAGACATGTGACTTCCACCAACCCGCACTGGGCCCGCGTGGTGGTTCTGTTTATTTATTTATTGACACACCAACGACTTATTCACTAAAACATTACATTAAAAATATTCTATATAACAGCTTTGCGATGAATTTGTCACTTAAAGGTGTGCACATCACTTGTATAATCAATAATAAAAATTAAAATGGAAATATAAGATCATAAAAAATTAAAATTTACAAAGTTTACATTGAATTTAAAATGAGAAGTAGTTAAATTAAATTAAAATACAGTATAATAAAAAAATAAAAAAAAAAACATCAGTCAAATTGGAATAGTAAAACGATTATAAATTGGAACTATAAAACGGTTCTCTCACAGAGAGGAGGTCTGAGTTCCAGCAGTGGTAATGTTATAAGCTAATCAGCCTATGATATTACCACTACTGGAACACAGAACTCCTCAATCCTTCCTAACATAACATGCTTATATCAAAACGCGTCAGTCTGTCAGGTCATAATAGCGACAAACGCGTTAAATCGAGAGCCATAAACTATCTTCTACACACGCTAATTATACTTTAATGGCAGAATCTGAAGTGAAATCGTTATCGGCCAAACTTTATGGCACATCCCTGTGTGAATTGGATAAAATTTATATCGAGAATGTGAGCGAAATTCTGAGTACCTACATACTCTCTGTGACGAGGGTGTGATCCCTTTATATCAGACGAACTCATAATGAACTTATTTTGTTCCAAATATTGGAGTTTAATTGTCTACTGAACCTGTTAGACTCGTGATAAAACAATGTGAACGTTTTTTTTGATAATTGCGTTCATTTGAGGAAATGGATAGGAGTTTTACTTGGGCATTAACACGTCGGCATAAATAGATTTGGGTCTCTAATGTGTTAAGGAATGCTATCATTATTCCTTTATTATTTTGCATTGGTTTTCCGTTTCGGAACTTTGACTCTTTCAGGAGAAGACCCCGTTAAATTATAATACCAAAGCATGAAAGGAGAAACTGGAGGGCCTGGCTTAGGTCAAATTAGATTGGTACACAATTCATATTTTTTTCAATAAAGATTCGTAGAAGAGGCGAAATTAAACTGACCCAGCGATACAATTCTGAGAGCAATACAAATCAAAAGCCTTTGGGAAGTTTTTGTATGAAATTGAACATTCCTGGAAATATTGACATAGTGCTTTTCTATCTTGTTAAGTACCAGGTACCTGTTGACAGGCCTACACTGTCCTCCCATACCTATAAACACTGTAATTTGAAAACATTGTAAAAGCCAATTATTTTTAAAAGAGTAACCGTGGAGTTTCTTACCGGCTTTTCTCCATAAGAAAGGACCAATTGGAACCGTGCACCTAGCTTCTGACGTTTCATAAGTGCCCATGTAGGTTTATGTGAAATAAAATATTTTGATTTTATTTCGTTTGAGTGTTTTGGGCCTCCAAGTCTGGGATTATTTATGAATTGACTAGCCAATTACAGTTTGAATACTACCTAATAACGTACCCATTTACATAACACCAAATAAATAAAAAAGAAGTTTTATCTAAATTCTAAAACAATAAAAGTTCATTTCGCAATGATTTCGAATAGAGTTATTTATTGATTACTTACAGCGTAAATGACAAGTTTATACTATCGACATTTTATTATTCAAAATGTCATGTGATTGTGACCTTTTGAGTTCTTTTAATGTTTACGAAAAACACACACCCCTTTAAGGTCAAAATTTAAAACCGGAGAAAATGCAAAAAGGTTGACTGTACATACTAAAGTTAGTGAATAAAGTATTAAAGTACGTAGACAAACGACTCCGGAGCGAGAAATATCACGGATCCACTGAAGGATATCCTTTTAGCTGAGAGCAAACTGGGGAAGTCTTTTAATACTTATGCAGAGAGAATACCGGTGGTTGGGAAGTAGGTAATACAATTTCATAAGTCAAAAATATTTTCGTAAAATTGAAACATATTTTACAGTTGCACTCGTAGTATCTATTGTTGTGTTGAGTTGGTAAACTTACAATAAACCAGATGACACAAATAGAAAATATAATTTTTATGTTTCGTCTCGTTGTGAACGCCCGTGACATACAGATAATTAAACTTACGAGTATAATGGTAGTCTTTACAGTATTCCACTCTTAAATAAACCATCAAACCAATGCGAATATGACTCATAAAATGAAACACATCAAATTGATAATTTTCTTTTTAGTGCTACTGTAGTTTAAGCTAAAGTTCGTGTGGAGCTAAAGTTAGTGTGGTGTACAAAAGCGCGGAAGAAAGACGTTACAAAAGAACGGCGCTGACCGCTCATTGTTCTCGAGTTGACGCCATTAATTACAACCACTCGATGTTTAATCAAGAAACTGCAAACGGACAAGTTTCCTACAGCGTAAAAAGAGAAAATCTTAACGCGAAACGAAATAAAAAGTAAAGAAGAATCCTGTTCCTGCAGTGAGTGCACACGGACTGGGCAGAGAGAAAATTTGAAAATAATCTCCTCGAACAAAGGGATGGAGAATTAAGTCTATGCAAATAGCACTTGCGTCACGAACAGTGGCCATTGAGCCGAGTGCTGACCGGCGAGATACTGGCTCCTATTGAAAGTAAGCGAACAATTCAATTACATTCGATTTCGTGGAGGCTGAGCTTTGCCGCAGCATTATATTTGGTCGACTCGGGACGCTGCGCATGATACGAGCGAGCGACGGCCAGGGGAGCTCTACACCTTGCATACAAATTGAACACGTAAATGAGATAACACCCTGTTTACACGAAGGTGGGACCGTGCTACAATAAAACCGGGTAATGGGAATTCCTGATACGGCAAATTGTTTTCGCTACGGAAAATGTTTGAGAGCACTTCCTATCTCGGGTATTTTGGCGGTCGTTATAAATATGTAACGCCGAAGATGCCTTCAATTTATTTCTGGAAACAAAGCGTGACCTTTGTAGCTGTAATGTGTAACATTATAGGGTTGAAACACAGCCCAGTGCTAGTAGAAATATTAAGTTGCAGTAATAGAATTACAATAGTCTCTATAATATACCTGCTACGATTAATATCCTATAGTCTGATATTCAAGTAGCCAGAGCCTAAGCGAAGTGGTTATGTTACGTTGCTAATCTTGACTAATTATTATAAACGAGTACCGATCGTTTAAACGCATCGAGAGGATAAAGTTAATTAAAAACCACCCTCTAATGGATTCGTCCCACGTTTTCAAACAATGTCCTGTTAATACAACATCGGACATTTCGATGTTATTCCATTTTGTTGATATTGCCAATATTCTCGAGGGAAATTGAATTACTGACGCCGTGGAGCAGTCAATTTCTTTGTTTATATCGAATGTTTCGACTTGTTCGTAGTTGTGTCGTGTATTGCCAATACCGAGTAAATCCTTTGACAATTGTGTCGAAGCTAATAAGTGACGCTTGGTTAATAAGAGATAAAGAAGCAGTTCGTCTGTATATTCTTATTGCAGCTTAAAATATACAAAGGAAAATATACAAAGTGTTTTAAATTAAATTCTGCTTTCGCCACTGGATGCTTCCAGTGGCTTTGCAGGCGTCGAATTAATACACCGATTCGACCTCGAAAAAATCCCTAAGCGGTGTTCAAAACCGTAGCTAAATTCACCCTGTATTTTTCAGGATTAGCATAGCTATGAGCTTGCAAAAGCGGTTGGTATGTTTGTTTTGTTATATTTTGAGGTTGCCGAGTAGGTAAAGAGGTTTTTCCAAAGGTCGATCAATATTTAATATTTATGTCGAGACACGGTAAAAAGAATAAAATTTCACGAGGTAACCTATTCCTTGAAGTGGATGAAAGTAGCATGAAGTAAAATATTAGGCATTCATGTGATTTCGTAGTTATTAAAGTTAAATCTTCAGTTCAGTTCTGTTACTCCTTCGCGTCAAAACTGTTTTACAGATTTGAGTGCAGAACCCGAATCTATCATGCAATGCTCATAAATGATAAATGATTTTATTTCTGTAAGTAGGTTTGAACAAACACTTTTACACGTCAATCATATTTTTTTTTTAAACTAGATGGGGTCGGCGTTTCCTATCTGACTACTCTGAGAAGAAAGGCCGAAACAAACTCAGAGGTCACAGTCTCTTTTAAAGTCCAGACAAAATCTTGGTCAGGTCATGTGAAAGCTATGTAGATCGGTGTCTGCAATGGTCTTTTGAGGAAAGAACCACACAGATTGAGTGGACCTGTCCAGTCAGTGCACGCAATTGTCAGTAATCGTGCAGCTCAACTTAGACTCAAGGAGCTCAACGATTCGACGAACAATACTAAAGAAAGGACATTTGAGTAGGCCGCATAAATTACTCAAACTGTCAGATCATGATTACGTTGAGAAAAATACAAAATTAAATATAAATAAATCAATGACCAACATAGTTCTCACATTCACAATAATTAGAATAATATTATAATAATCTTTGAGGACCATGTAGATTTGTGTCTGAAATGGTCTTTTGAGGAAAGAACCACACAGATTGAGTGGACCTGTCCCGTCAGTGCACGCCATAAAACCTTTCCATCTCCGAGAGCCATAAACACTACTAGTTACCAAGGTACATCCGTACCGAATCGAACAGCCGTAACCGAAAGACAAAACACAATCATTTGACACTGTAACACGAGAATACAATTAACGATTTACACCAGTCAATATGTTCGAGTCATTAATCGAATAATTGTCGCTTGCAATTAACATCTGTGACGTAATGTTATGTCATTATTGATAGGTGAAATTACAAATGGCGGCCGTTAATGAATGACGTTTGTTTGATAACGTCTGTGTGCCGGTGGCACGTTTAATGGATCCTATTATTAAGCAGGGTGGCAGGGAAATCGAAGTGCAAACTGTAACCATGAATTCTGCACAAATAAAGACCTCAAAAAAAACTGCTCTTTCATAGAAAAGTCTGTGTTTCCGAACGCATCCAACTTTTTTTTTATTTCTCCCGCTCTGGGCGGACCGGTAGGGCGTGTCAGACTCTTACTGACTAAAACCCACCCGTGTTCCTTCAGTCGCCTGTGCCAGGGGCCACGGTAACCCTTTCGGACTTACCCGCAACCCTGGCAACGCATACGACCCTAATCTTTTCAAAGTGAGAGTGAACAGGCTTCTTCTGAATAAGCTCACTCCATCGTCGACTCTGTCTCTGTCACCACTGA
Source organism: Brachylomia viminalis (assembly GCA_937001585.2). Taxonomy (NCBI): domain Eukaryota; kingdom Metazoa; phylum Arthropoda; class Insecta; order Lepidoptera; family Noctuidae; genus Brachylomia; species Brachylomia viminalis. Next base: position 19,148,988 of record OW443302.2, on the reverse strand, counting down.
CCTAGACTAGAGTTAACAGCAAACAAATTTAAATATAAAAAAATGCAGTACCTACGCGGCCAAAATGTATGGAAGAGCAAATTTTTTTTTTATTTAACCGACGATAAATTTTCAACTCAGGTGTGTTCAGACTGGGGTGCATGTTGAAGAGCCTCCTCGTGGCGCACCCTGGGCAACGTCGGCTCCCATTGCCCACCAGGTTTTGGTGGGCCATGGGGGCTGGCGGCAAATCTTTAACAAACGAGGAAAGGTCATGGTTCCAATCACCGATCATGCTTGATGGTCGGTGAAGGGAACCGGGCTACAGAGGGTCAACACGTCCACTCCTCCTCTGCTTTCAGAGGAAGTTGAGTGGGCGTAGACGGAGAAGGGCCGCCGCTGCGGTGCAGGCGCACCAAAGCGGCGCGTGTTTGTTTCTCTCCTTGAGGAGTAGTCCTCGAGGAGTGAACTTTCGGCGGGTTCGCTGAGTCGGGTTGGCCGGACAGCGAACGGAGGCATGTCTAATGCCGCCGCCGGGGGCTTGGCTTAATTGCCTGGCCCAGAGGAAGGCTACCTCTAAGATAAAAAACCACCCAATCCTAAGCTTCGAAGCGCGGTGAGAGGATGAATGGCTGGAGGGAGTCCAGTCGTTAGCGCTTCCCCTGCAGAGCACCTGCCGCACTCTGCAGTATGTAGGCTTACCGGGCATCTAGGCTCTACCCGGTGGACATATTTACCTATATTTACTCGTGGGATTTACTATGGAAAAAAATAAATTAAATAAAAATAAAAAGGACGTAGAGGAGGGGAGTGATACGGGGTCGGAGTCCGACGCCGCATCTGGCGCAAAGGGCTCAAGCCAGAGCTCGGAGCGCGAAGTGGAGGGGGCTGCTGGGAGGAACCGAAAGTTCTTCCTGAAGCGCCCCAAATCGGGGGAGGGCCAGGGGTCGTCCTCCGAAGAGTGGACCTCGGGCCGCAAAAAAATCCACTCCAGCCGGCGGGGTGGGGCCCGGGAAAAAGGTTTGGGCAGAGGGCTCGCCACCCAGGAGGAGGCCAAGAAGTTAAGCCGAGCCAGCCCTGCCGAGCCGGCCCAGCGAGCCGCCATGGAGGAGAACCACCCAGGCGTGACCGGCCGCAGGGCGGCCATGTCAGAGTCCTCAGGTGGTGAGCCGGTCGCCGCTGGCGGCTCCAACTCGGAGCGAGCGGCCAGGTTTGCGGAGGTCGTGGCAGCCGCGATAAAGGATGTGGCCGTGAAGAGGATTAAGTCCTCTAAAGACAAGGCCATATCCGCAGCCACGGCCTCCATTATATCGGCAGCGGAGGCCATTCAACCTGGGCCTCCGTCGGACGTAATGTCCGAAATGCGGGCGGAGGTCGCCCGCTTGACAGCCGCCTTGGAGCTTCTCCGGAAGGAGAATGAGGAGCTCCGAGCAGACCTGGCCGGGCTGCGAGCAGCCGGCCCCAGGGAGGTGCCGCAGAAGGGGGCGCAGCAGCATGGGCAGGGACGGCCCGTGCCTGCGGAAGACCGGGTTCTGACCCTGGTGCGGCAGGAGCTGGCTGCCTTCCAGAGTCGGTTTTCCGCCCTGGAGGCCATTGTCTTGCGCCCCCCACTAGCGGCGAGCCAGCCGGCCGCGGGACGGCAGAAGGCGGTCTCTTTTGCCGCCGTCGCAGCTGGCGTGGCCAAACCTGGCTCATCGGGGCAGAGGAAGGCCCTCTCCGTGCCGAAACCCGCGGGGCCGCCCATGATCAGAGAGGGCGGGGCGGCTACACAGATGGCGAGGGTGCCGGACCTGGGTGCAGGACGGCCACCCCCACCTCCTATATCTCCTCCGGCTGGCGCCGAATGGCACGTAGCCGGGGAGAAAAGGAAGGCCGGTAAGGTGGCAAGGGCGGCCAAAAGGAAGGAGAGGCGGCAGCGGCAAAAAGCGCGAAGCGTTGCGGCTAGGCTCCGCGCCCCGAAATCCGCAGCTGTAGTGATTACGCTACAGCCGGAAGCGGAAAAGAAGGGCGTGTCCTACCGCGACGTGCTAGCCAAGGTGGGGAAGGCGGTGAGCCTCGAGGAGATCGGCGCCACCGAAGGCATCCGGGTGAGGCTCACGGCGACTGGGGCCCGGATGCTCGAGATCCCCGGTGCGGCCAGCGGCCCGGCCGCTGACGCTCTGGCCGAAAGGCTTAGGGCGTCCTTAAATGCGGACGAGGCCCGAGTGTCCAGGCCCACCAAGTGCGCTGACATGCGCATCCTGGGCCTGGACGACTCGGTGACGGAGGGAGAGGTGGTGGCCGCCGTCGTTAGGACTGGAGGGTGCTCTGCCGAGCAGGTGAGGACAGGCACCATCGGTCCTGACTTCAAGGGGATGCGAGCCGTTACGGTGAGCTGCCCCGTGTCGGCGGCCAAAAAAATAGCCGAGGGCCGTAGGCTACTGGTGGGCTGGGTTTCCGCGCAGGTGAAACTGCTGGAACCCAGACCTCTGAGGTGCTTCCGCTGCCAGGTGGGCAACCACGTGGGAGCTAAATGCACCTCGGAGGTGGCCCGCAGCCACCACTGCTTCCGCTGTGGTCAGCCCGGTCACAAGGCCGGGTCTTGTAATGCCGCGCCGCACTGCACCGTATGTGCGGCAGCTGGCAAGCCAGCCGATCACCGGATGGGGAGCAAGGCCTGCGCTCCACCCGCCAGAGCCAGGGGCAGGGGCAAGCCCTCCGCCACCGCCGTCACTGCCGCAGCCGCCGCCACTGCCGTTGCCGCTGCCGCCTCGACCGTCGTCGTCGCCGCCGTCACCACTGCGGCGGGGCCCTCACAGAGGGCTCGGGAGGAGGCTGACATGGAGTGCCAATAACGGCCCCATTACGCCTCCTCCAGGCGAACATCCCCGACAGGCCCCGAGTGGTCCGCGGTGGGCGCTGAAGCAGCTGGACCGGGAGCTCCTCCTGGAAGCCTCGATCGTGCAGGCCTGGGTGTCATCACCGGACAGGCCTGCTGACATCAACGTCGAGGCGGAGTGGTTCCGGGAGGCCATGTCCGAAATATGTGACGTGGCAATGCCCCGGGCCCAGCCCGGACGCGCTCAGCGCCAGGTGTGCTGGTGGTCGCCAGAGTTGACGACTTTACGCAGTGCGTGCGTCGCTGCGCGACGCCGGTACACCAGGCACCGCAGGCTCCGTATTCGCCCTCCGGATACGGAAGCCATTCAGGCGGAGCTGTACGAGGGGTACAGAGCGGCGAAGACCGCCCTCCAAGCGGAGATCCTGCGGGCCAAGGGACTGGCCCGCGAGGAGTCGCTGGAGACTCTGAACAGGGACCCGTGGGGACGCCCCTACAAATTGGTGCGTGAGAAGCTCCGCCCATGGGCTCCCCCGCTGACGCAGAGTCTCCGGCCCCAGCTCGTGGAGGACGTGGTGAGCACTCTGTTCCCTTCTAGAGGGGACCATATCTCCCCGCCCATGGCTCCGCCTACTGCGGTGCTGAATGCGGACCACACCGCCGACGACGACGACGATGCTCCGGAGGTGACCGAGGTAGAGCTGCGAGTGGCGGTACGTAGGCTGAGTGCTAAAAATACCGCCCCAGGACCCGACGGCTTACCTGGGAAAGCCTGGGTCCTGGCCTCGGAGGCTCTCGGGCCTCGACTAAGGGGGCTCCTAAGCGCATGCATGGAGAGGGGCCAGTTCCCACTTCGTTGGAAGACGGGGAAACTGGTCCTCATCAAGAAGCCGGGGCGCCCAGCGGACTCTCCGTCCGCTTACCGGCCCATCGTGCTGCTCGACGAGGTGGGCAAGCTCTTTGAGAGAGTCATTGCAAACCGCCTCGTCGGGCGGCTGGTGCGGGTGGGGCCGGATTTGGCGGAGAGCCAGTTTGGCTTCCGCAGGGGGCGCTCTACGGTGGACGCCATCATGCGCGTGCGGGCCCTCACGACGGGGGATGCTGTGGCCCGGGGTGGGGTCGTCTTGGCGGTGTCTCTAGACATCGCCAATGCCTTCAATACCCTGCCCTGGAGTTGCATCAGGGAGGCACTCCGGTATCACCGGATGCCGACCTACCTCTGTCGTGTGGTCGAGGCCTATTTGACGGACAGGGCCGTCATCTACCCCGGTCACCAGGGAGTGTGGAACCGGCAAGAGATGTCGTGCGGTGTCCCACAGGGATCGGTCCTGGGGCCGCATCTGTGGGATATCGGCTACGACTGGGTGCTGCGCGCCGACCTCCCCAGCGGCGTCAGCGTGGTTTGTTACGCTGACGACACGCTAGTCCTAGCGCAGGGGAGGTCGCACCAGGCGGCGGCCGAACTAGCGACACGCGGGGTTGCGACAATCGTCGAGAGGATCCGGCAATTGGGACTCGAGGTGGCCCTGCACAAGTCCGAGGCCATGTGTTTTCATGGTCCTCGGAACACGCCACCGTCGGGTTCCCAAATAACGGTAGGAGGGGTTCACATCGGCGTCGAGTCGACGATGAAGTACCTGGGACTCGTCCTCGACAGCCGGTGGAACTTCGTGGAGCATTTCCGACGTTTGGCTCCCAGACTGGAAAGGGCCGGGGCTGCCTTAAAGCGGCTCCTGCCCAATCTAGGGGGGCCAAACGCCTCCTGCCGGAGGCTCTACGCGGGGGTCGTGCGGTCCATGGCCCTTTACGGGGCACCGGTGTGGGCGCGTTCCTTGAGGCGGCGGCCAGCCCGCTGGTTGAATGCGCCCCAAAGGGTCATGGCCATCCGGCTGGTCCGGGGATACCGTACGGTCTCCGGTGAGGCGGCGAGCCTCCTTGCCGGATTACCGCCATGGGATCTGGAGGCAAAAGTCCTCGCGCACGTTTGGGAGTGGCGCGAGGAGGCGAAACGCCGGGGCGTAGCTCCGCTGCCGCGAGAAATCACGGTACAGCGGACAGAGCTCCGGCGGGATCTCAGGGCGGCATGGAGAGTGCGATTGTCGCAACCCAGCGCTGGGCACGCCACAATTGCGGCGATAAGTCCCCTCTTTGAGGAGTGGCTAGAGAGGCGCCACGGCGTCCTCACCTTCCGCCTGACGCAGGTCCTCACCGGACACGGTTGTTTCGGGAGGTTCCTGTTCCGGATAAGGCGGGAGGAAACGCCCGGGTGTCACCATTGTGTGGATCGCCCGGAGGACACGGTGGAGCATACGGTGGAGGTCTGCCCGGCTTGGGCGGAGCAACGCCGTGTCCTCGTGGAGGCGATTGGCGGTGGCGATCTCTCGCGTCCGGCCTTGGTCCAGGCCATGGTACGGAGCGAGAGGGCTTGGGAAGCCGTCACCTCCTTCTGCGAAGCAGTAATGTTCGCGAAGGAGGAGGCGGAACGCGTGAGGGAGAGGCAAAGTTTGCGCCCTCACGCCCCTAGCCGCCGCAGGAGACGCCCTGGGCGTCGGGAATCGCAGGCCGATTCCCGGCCACCGTAGGCGCGGGCCTGCGAGCGGCGAGCAATGGGCAGCTCGCCGTTCGATAAGGACCAGGCCCGGGTCGACGGCGCGTTGTGTTCCACGCGCGCCTCAAAGAGATGTCAGCACCAATGACGGGGTTTGCTAGGACCGATGCCTGCTAGGGTTGCGGAAAAGTCCAAGAGGGTTACCGTGGCCCCTGGCACAGGCAACTGAAGGAACACGGGTGGGTTTTAGTCAGTAAGAGTCTGACACGCCCTCCTGCTCTGCCCAGAGCGGGAGAAGTTATTTGATGATTTCCCACCCACAAAAAAAAAAAAAAAAAAAAAAAAAAAAAAAAAAAAAAAAAAAAAAAGGTGTGTTCAGACTCATGTACAGACGCCAGCAGGTCAAGCTACCCGAAACTGTCAAATTTTCCCAATCAACCTTGAACCTTAATGCTTTAGCGATAAAGTTGAAAATCTATTAAAGAAATTTGACAGATTGTAGTAGCTTGATGTGCTGGCGTCTGTACCTACTGAATCTGGAAATTATCAAATAACTTCTCCCGCTCTGGGCGGAGCGGGAGAAGTGTCAGACTCAACCCAACCGTGTTCCTTCAGTTGCCTATGCCAGGGGCCACGGTAACCCTTTCGGACTTTCCCACAACCCTGGCAGGCATCGGCCCTGGCGGACCTACCTGCCACCCTGTGTTGGTGGTTTAGTCAGCTATGAATGGGTTTAATCAGTCCATCCATCTATTTAGCAAACAGTATTCATTATACAAAATTAGCGTTTAGTTTAATCGAAACCGCATAATTTTGGGACAACCGTCTCATTTCCGTCAAAATAGAATAGTTTTTTTTTTATTAATTATAAAGTTATAAGGTAACAGAATCAGATGTAGTCTCTAATAAGAAATAATAAAATAAACTCCGAGTAAGACTTTCTGTCCACTGGAGCGAGGAAGTTCAGAGATAGTAAAACATTCTAATGTGTGCACTTCTCCGATCCTCTCCGCTCCAATGGGTTCACAGCCTTAAATGGTACCTCGGTTCCACGTGTTAGGCAGAAAATATTTAAACGGAGTTATAATTAGCAATCCATTAATTTGGCTCTGATTAGTTTTCGTTTGTTTGTAACAAAGTTATTAATTAATGATGGCGCATTGTTAAGGGTATAGGATAGTTAAATGCCTAACGGCCTATTTACTTTGAAGAACAAAGTTCTGTTAATTAGTCGTCACATTGTATTGTTTCCAGAGTCCTACGTTTATTTTGTATAATTTCTTCATAATTGTCTTTCGAAAATTGAGCAGGAAACACAAACCGGGTTATAACACAACTTGGTTTTCCGATAGTCCAATGTTTAAATGGCAATCTTATAGACAAACAGTAACAATACAATTCCAAAAACCCTTTGCCTACACAAAATAAGGAACTCGGTAAGTAAGGCTATTCCAAAAGTTCGAAGAAGTAGGACAGTTTGGTACACACACAACACAGCCAATTCCTCACAAGTTGGTCCCGAAGTTATCCGATGACAAATTCGGAAGGATTTGGACCTGATAACGGACGATATTAAATTTTCCAAAAACTTTAATGATATTGAATTAGCTTTTTACTTATTTCGTCCGCTGTGTTTTGTTGAAAGCTAAGAAGATTTCTTAAAATCTAAACATGTTATAAAATGGATGACACTCCAGACATTTATTTGTCTTAGACAAATATGTAAGCTTGGAAATCCAATTGCTAGAAAATATAAATAAATAAATAGACTGTAGATCTACTTGATAGCACAATTACTACACGATTACTGACAAATGCGTATGTATTTGTATCGTTTTTCCTCAAAAGACCGTTTCAGACACCAATCTACATGGTCTTCACATGATCTGACCAAGATTATGTCTGGACTTTAAAAGAGACTGTGACCTCTGAGTTTGTTTCGGTCTTTCTTCTCAGAGTAGTCAGATAGGAAACGCCGACCTCATCTAGTTTTTAAAATATGATTGACGTGTAAAAGTGTTTGTACAAACCTACTTACAGAAATAAAATCATTTATCATTTAATAATTCACAACCTGTGTACGTAAATTATTTATGTATGTAAATAAGAGGTCGGGGCAATGTTTTTTCGTATTTTATAGGTAGTTGTAGTAAAACCTCTTTAGCTGTACTGTTTGGCGGTATCTGGCTGGTTTAGATACCACTAAATAGATTACATTTAAAAAATAAATAAAAAGTAAAAAGCGTGGACAGAGATTTCTCTGTCTACGGTAAAAAGGATTTCGGGAAATCCTCCTTCGTTCTTCATTTGTTTTTCTGTCAGCCAAAATGAGTGAATCTAACGAAGAAGGTTGATATATTTTGAAGTTTTATTTCAAAATAATATATATTTTTTAAAAAAAATCCCACGACTTAAAATAACTTTAATTTCGGAACTTGGTGGCAAAAAACGAAAGAAAATACAAAAAAAAAACAAGGCCACCGACATCCGTTTTCCGTTTTTTTTTTTACTTTTTAGTTGCGGTACCTGCCCCAAACAAAGTCGTATACCACTACTTGCAATATAAATAACAGTGACATGCAGTTATTATAACATCATCAACATACACGAAGTAGAATAAAAAACGTACTATTGAAGCTGACTCAAAAACCACTCATCAGAATCAAATTTATATGGGACCAACATGGAAGTATATCCATTCAAATAAAAAAATAATTTTCCAAATCGGTTAATTAATAACGGAGTTCTGCGGTAACAAACATAAAAAAATAAAAATACAACCGAATTGAGAACCTCTTCCTTTTTTGAAGTCGATTAAAAAGGGAAAAATGCGACACAAGCCCCGAAAAAAATATGTGACGTTTATGGATTTAACGAGTAAGAGTAGCACAAAGTTGGTTCAAGCGTTTTCAGTCCGGGAATTTTGATGGCAAAGATGCAGCTGACTCTGCTCGCTTTGTAACGGAAAAAACCGATGCCATTTTTGAAAAAGTGGATAATGATTGGCATAATAGTAGTTACAACATTGGGCACGCCACAATTGCGGCGATAAGTCCCCTCTTTGAGGAGTGGCTAGAGAGGCGCCACGGCGTGCTCACCTTCCACCTGACGCAGGTCCTCACCGGACACGGTTGTTTCGGGAGGTTCCTGTTCCGGATAAGGCGGGAGAAAACGCCCGGGTGTCACCATTGTGTGGATCGCCCGGAGGACACGGTGGAGCATACGGTGGAGGTCTGCCCGGCTTGGGCGGAGCACCGCCGTGTCCTCGTGCAGGTGATTGGCGGTGGCGATCTCTCGCGTCCGGTCCTGGTCCAGGCCATGGTACGGAGTGAGAGGGCTTGGGAAGCCGTCACCTCCTTCTGACGAAGGAGGAGGCGGATCGCGTGAGGGAGAGGCAAAATTCGCGCCCTCACGCCCCTAGCCGCCGCAGGAGATGCCCTGGGCGTCGGGAAACGCAAGCTGATTCCCGGCCACCGTAGGCGCGGGCTTGCGAGCGGCGAGCAATGGGCAGCTCGCCGTTCGATAAGGACCAGGCCCGGGTCGATGTTCCACGCGCACCTCAAAGAGATGTCAGCATCAATGACGGGGTCCGCTAGGGCCGATGCCTGCCAGGGTTGCGGGAAAGTCCGAGAGGGATACCGTGGCCACTGGCACAGGCAACTGAAGGAACACGGGTGGGTTTTAGTCAGTAAGAGTCTGACACGCCCTCCCGCTCTGCCCAGAGCGGGAGAAGTTATTTGATGATATCCCACACTCAAAAAAAAAAAAAAGTGGTTACAACATAGCTGAAGAGTTAGGGGTTGACCACAAAACAGTTTAAGTCTTAAATTTTTATATATAAATACTAAATAATTTTTTGCCCGTCCTAATATGAGCTGGTTTAACAATTTTGGCGTACAATAATGTATATTCTATCTATGATTAACTATTAATAAACGTGATATTTAGCTGGGAAACCCTGTTGATTACAAACCTATTCCTAATGGGTATGAATATATCTTAAATTACGTATACCTATAAACCAGTAACTAGGTATTCTATTACGTCACTTCTTGATAAAAATAAAATGCTACACTTATTTCAGACTGCCGAAAAAGAGAATATATAGAATGAGATATGTCTGCAAACGACATCACAGACTCGTTTTCGGATCTTGCGATCTCTATAGGTATCTATATCTCTTCGGGCTAGATCGGGTTTTATACAGGATCCCTTACACTTTTAAATTCACATTTATATTCACCGCCTACAGCCTTTATATCCTAACATTCAATATATAAATGCCGATATCTTAGGCTTCAACCTCAGAAAAAGATTCACGGTTTTGTCAACTTTTGTCAACCTTTTAGTTATTTCGGGGAACAAGAAATAAAGTTTGGTAACAAGAACAATATGTTAGTATCTTAGTACGTGACGTTAAGAAGTTTCTGCATATGTTCATAGTAAAAGGTGTCAGTCACATTATGCATGTATGTGTTAGAGAAAGTTTCCACCTACCCCTGGGAAGGAGGCGTCACGTTAGGTAAACTTTTGTTCCGTCTATTCTGAGAATGTAAATTAATAGGCATGTATCAATCGATCACTATCCCACGACTTCTAAGAGCCAAGGGAAATGGGTAACTATGGCATACAAGCTGAACTAGAAACCGAACTACTTATTGCTGTTCGTAATACGTATGGTGGTGTAGATAAAGCCGTATATTCTACCAGAGAGCGGATGAAACCGCAGCGCTTGTATGAACGTGATCCACTGAGGCAGAAACCGAATGCGCGTCTGGGGAAGCACTTACGTTACCCAGAAGAATTGCACTCGATCTTTTAAGTTAGATTCTGCAGTTCTTAACAGCTGTTCGTAAAGTAATAAAAACCACAGATAACTTTAAAAATTTAAGGGGACTACATGACCTAAACGCAAGTTTTATAATGCCTAGAAGTATAATTATGATCCACTGCAGTAAACAAAATCAGAAAAATATATAATATTATTTAGGATATATGCTAGTTAGATAGTGAGTTGAAAAAAAAAATATAACTTTGGTACGATAGAAAAAAGTCACGAAGATACCTCTAAAAAATTATTTTAACGATTAATAACCACACAAATTTATTCGTACATGCAATAATTCTGTTTTTTCTTTCAGATTACTCTTCAAGCAACATATAATAACGTGATAGTGTTTTAATTTTTTAGACCAATCAATAGATTTTTGTAAATAGATAATTGCTTCACATTTTGCAATAAATTATCTGCTTTGTGTCATCGCACTTCTCTTTCTTTTCTATGCAGGCCGACAGTGACCGCGCTTTAGCTGTCTTCAGCCCCTCAAATGCTTATTGACTGATGTCATAGCCAAGCCATTAATGATTGAAGAATCGTCTAAACTACGTTTCATTTTACAGTTTGCCAAGCCATATGAAGACTCGTCATTTGAAAGGACCCGAGGGTCTGATGCCGGATCTGTTTAGAAAACCACTGAAAGATTTAAATAATTTAAATTTGGAAAGAAGAAAATTATCATGAGATTACAAACTACATGGTCAAAGAAGTCACAAAGACCAACTCAGAAAGGCAGTTCTGCTTACCTCGTTTGAGAAAATGATATAGCACTCCCAACACAAACCAAATTGCTCATAACATATTCATAGTGTTGTACACGGATTTAATTTATTACCGATATACGATTGAATTGGTTTTGTTTGATAAACGACATATCGAACAATCTGTCATGTTCCGCCAATGGCAGTGGATATGTCATAAATCCATTATGGCGGATGCAGATCAATTCTTATGCGGATGTAGACATAATAAATCAATTTTAGGATAGGTTTATTACGAAAATAATCAGTTATCAATGAAAGTTTGAACTTAAATAAGCTATTCTGGATCTGGTTTAAGATAAGTTCCATCTTCATCTTTACCCAAGGGCGTCGTAAGATGTGACAAGGGTTTTATTGGATGTCTAGGAAGTAGCATACATGTAGGAAGATAAAAGAGTGACCAATTGGAATGGTGACGTAATAATAGTAGTTGATTCGGGGGTGTTATATTGTATTATCTTTTAAACAAAACAGAAGTTGATTAAATATTTTTAACGAATTGGTGTATTGTCAATCGACAGAATCATTACTACATATACATAGGTTAAATTTTCAAAAATACGTTTTGGGTCAAGCTACTGATTATTTTACTCCAACAAACGAGTGTTATCAAGGCACTTCTCACGTTTATGTCCACATTCACCGATTAGCAGTATATATATAAAGTCTTGCATTAAAAGTGGTATTTTCTGTACTTGACTGGCACAATAATGCGTGCTCAAATAGCAACGACCTCTTGGGTTTGTCAAAGGCAAACACTCAGCTACGAGCTTTGAATGGTGTTGCTAAGGTGCTTACTCCGTCCAAGTTATATTAATCCTGGGGGCAAAAGCCTCAGAAATGTGCTTAAAGCTAAACTTCTGTACTAAAAGGTTCGGTTTCGTTGACATTTTTATGTTTGTTACTGCGTTCTGGAATTAAGCAGCAACTGATTCAAACATCCCTTAATTAATGGATGACTGATTAATGTACACTGATCACCCATCCGTTAATTTAGGTCCTTCAATGAAGTTGGTAAACGTGCTATCACGGAAATATTTTAATCACTCAATGTTTTGTAATTAATTAAGTAGGGTTCCATTTGCATTCCTAAATTAGAATACTTCTGGGGCACTAATTACAAATAATCAATCCTCTGAACGTATAAAGGGTTTATTAATTTACTGATCATTTTTATTTCTTACATTCTAGTAGTAACTACGTAGATACTACCTAAACGGATTTATAAAAAAAATCTTTCTCCGAATGACATGTATGATGGCGTGTGACGAGTTGCTCGTAAAATCCTTCTTAAAACTTACCATCATTGATGAATGGGTAGATTAATCGCAGCTCTGCTTCGTAATTTTCCAGTGATAATGGAGGCACTATGGGAGGAACGTAGTCGTCTTCTGGGGAACGCTCTGATCCGTAGCCCTGGTCAAACTGCGGGTCTTGGAGCTTCCAAACGGGTTCGGCGTCGGAACCTGTAAAGAGAAGTTATGGTTAAAAATGTAAGTGGAATGGACAAGTTAGTAAGGGAAATGGCATGAGAAGGATTTGGCCTAGAGGCAGTGAGACGATAGTTTTTGAGTAGACATTAAATTTTTAGTTTCGGCCAATTATTCTTGTTTGTTTACGAAACCGATTCGTTTATGTTTTTTTTTTAAACGTTGCCCCACACTAGGAATTTCTCCCGTATTGTGGGTGCGTTTATAAACCTTGAAAATTCACATACACAAACAGCCAGACCCGGAACAACTACATGTAGGCCATACAAAGATTCCTTTTGTAAAATAAAAAACAAAGTTCACAACAATGTCGAGACTGAAGTTCTACTCGATCAGAGGAAAGAAAAAGCACAACAGAGCCAAGTAAATGCAAACGCATTTACCAAGAAGTTACCTACGAGTGAAATCGATTGAAGTCGAAAGCGTAACTTATCCTTCACGCAACTGAGAACGTGTTACTTAAATCTATACTTACTTACATAATAAGTATAGGTACTGGTGGTGGTAAAGTGTGTAACTTATAACGCTAACAGTTTCTTTTAATATGCCCACAAAAACATAAAACCATTGATATTTATCCCAGGAGCATTTTGCAGCTTATGGTATAGCGTATTATAAATATATATTATGTGTAATGTATGTATGCGACTCCCGGGAATATCTTTTGGCAAATAGTAAGAATTTGTACACTCTTTGTTCGTAAATCTAAACGAAACGAAGCGTTATTCCTATGTGAGATAAGGTTTTATATCAGATTTACATTGGTTTGCGGATACCAGAGCGTAAAGTACCTAGCAATCTTTCATGTATTATGTAAAGAAATTCTAATAATTTTCTTTTGTTTCTCCGACTTTTGATTGGCGTTTATTTTATCTTCGTTTTAACAACAATTAATAATGTTGGTTTATATCTTTTGTTTTTGAGGTCATTCAATTGTTATTTCCCTTTTGTATTAATGGTCGGTTATGTAAGCCAGTCGCCCGTATTTTGTGGCGAAGTGTCCTAGCGCATGACTATCAAAAACCGATCAATATTGTCAGAATAAAAACAATATAAAGTACAATATTTAGAGCTAAATAGATACGACAACTGAGTTTCGCATGAAAATAAGGTACATATGTTAAGTTTGAAGCATATTCTTACGTGGGGAAATGTATTATGTATGAAGGAACGGCTGGTAAAATATAGCTTTGCGTGCCTCGGATTAGTTAGGCGCTCTGAATATGGCGCCGGCACGTTGATTTACGTTATTCACCCCATCATAGGAACGTAATGCTGTAACCCACGCCACTTATTTAAGTAACAGTATATTAATTGCCTCTGTGGTCATTCATCAGAGTAACGCCAGCGCAATAATCACGTCAAACGCATTGTTCATGGGAATCGAATTGGCTTTATCAATGGACATATCGGACATGCGATTCTATCGTTAGATGGTAAACTTTCGTGTAATGAAATATTTTTATCAAATTGGTTTCTGATGTTATCAGTTTTCTTAATCCGCATTGGAGTTATACAAGGTGTAACAGAATAAACGCAAGTCCTGAAAGTAGTTTGCTCATAATTGACTACTGAATCAACCTCAGTAATTATTAATATAGGTATTTTTTTCAAAAAATATGTATGTTGTAGTACTGACCGCCGATTGAGCCAAAGAAAATTAAATCTTATTTCAAGGCTAGGTTAGCTTTATTTTATTATTTATTTTATTTTATTTAGACTTAATTTTAAATGCTTAAAGTAATGATAGGGTCAACACAATTCTTAATATTAATAATTAGCTTAAAAAAAGGTTTTGGTCATTGTATTATGCTTTTAACTCAATACTCTAAGTAGTTTGCTCATAATTATTATTGACTACTGAATCAACCTCAGTAATTATTAATATAGGTATTTAAAAAAAAAAGTATTTTGTAGTACTGACCGCCGATTGAGCCAAAGAAAATTAAATCTTATTTCAAGGCTAGGTTAGCTATTTTCTATTTAGACTTAATTTTAAATGCTTAAAGTAATGATAGGGTCAACACGATTCTTAATAATAATATAGCTTAAAAAAAATGTTTTGGTCATTGTATTATGCTTTTAACTCAATACTATAATTAATTGGGGTGTATGAGGTCTTGCGTTAATTATGTTACATATTGTATAAATATTTACGTTTTTGAATAGTATACCTACTATACAAATCAACTTTAAGGGTTAAGACGTTGCTTCCAGGTTGAGCAAGAATGTTGTAATTTACGGAATTTCAGTGACAAAATTCGTAGTTAGTTTAGGTTATACGTACCTACGTGTGGGTACTTATATATGTTGTTAGAAGGAAATTGTTGTTGTGATAAAACCGCAGCTTTCATGATATCGATTCAGTTCTAAGAAGTTCAAGGCCACTACTGCTGCATTCGAATAAAGTCACCTTGCGGTAGGTAGGTATTATCGCTACTAACTTATCTGCATCTTGCTTTTAATAACTTATGTTTAAGTAACAATTTAGGTTAAAATTTAATTATTTATTAGCCACAAAACTATATTTTTTTTTAAATATTGTATTTTCGTGAAACTGAATAGTCGATTTAAAAAATCCTTTTGCGAACATAGATGTTGTAAAAGATGTATGAGACAATATGAGACAATATAATATGAGACAACATCCACACAAGGTCTTCAGGTCGCGAACTAGGTAGAACCTGTACTACGGTAACCTGATGACTGATATACATACTTATATACATATACACACCCAGACACAGTTCAAACAGACATGTTCATGCACACACATGTTTGACTTGTCCGGGGATTGAACCCGGGACCAGCGGCTCAGAAGGCAGGGTCGCTACCAACTGCACCAACCGGTCAGTCAATATCTACATTAAGGTGAAAACTAATGAAAATACATAAAAAAAAACATAAAAAAACAGTACATCGCGTATTTCATGCCCTCTTTAGCATAAAGTCCGTAAAGTCTGTGAACGAAATTGAACTTTATGAATACGGAATTATGTAAACAAAAAATGAATTTTGGAAATCATTTTTAATTCATATCGCGGGAGTTCATTTCGTTGGCAGGTTTTCGTAGAATGTGCTGTATGTTACACGAGAACATAGATATTGAAACTTTAAGTGTTAAGCTTAGGGCACATTATAAAAGTTTGGCATTGAACTCGCCACATCGCGGTCGTTCTGTCGCGATGACGTTCAAAATGGATAAAATAAAATGGTCCCTTGCATGTAGATCGTGATGATACATTCACGGAAATCAGTGCAACATTTTTAAATTAATCAAACCGTTGCTTAACGGGATTTCGTGTCGGCAAAAATGGTTAAAACTTTCATCCCCTGTTAAACCCATTTATAGGGTGGATTAAAAAAAACCTTTCTTTATGCTCACCTTCGTTACATAAAGGATACTTGTTAAGGGTACTTGATACGCTTCTAGACTAAGCGGTTAAGGCTGTGCGCTGTTTCGTTATCTGCCAGTGAGTGAATGTTTGAACGAATTTAAGAATTTTATACATGAATTAATTTTAATATTGCTGAAATAAGTTAAAAAAGCAATACAGACGAGTCAAGCTGAGGTGTGATGCTTGCTCGTTGCCAATCGGATAAAATGTGCATTAACCTTTAGGAACTGTTGAGGTTGAATGAAAAAATATTCGATTCCGTGAATATTCATTTTTCATTTGTAAATATTTGGCACGGAGCATGGGTTGCGGAGAAATTTTATATTTTATTCGGGCTATTTATTGCCATTGGTGTATTTAATTAAAACACGGACGGAAATGCTTGCGGAATGCTTTGAAAGGGTAAGTAGGTTCATAATACCATTTAGGTACATACTTAATCGATCCTCAGTCATTTGTGGTAGACTCATTAATCACGCCACTTCAGTAGATCTTTTATATATTTTTTTTGTTATTCGTATACTAGTCTACTAATAGAACATATTATCCCGTTTGGCACAAGGATTCCAGATGCTGCCGTCTATTCTCTAGACATAATAATATGGGGGCAAGACGACCTCCTCAAAAATAAAAAAAAATCTTTGGAATGGTGTATTTTTTTCTATCGCAAGATCTCCAGCTTTCTTCTTACTGATTCTGGCTTTCTCTTAATCCAGTAACAAGTTAGATACAAGAGTACTCAATTACAATCGTTAGTCGTGCACGAGGGTGAGACAGTCAAATTAATCAAAGAAATGGAGTGAAAATGCCACGATCCGAGTCTTGGGTTGGACGAATTTTCAAATTTGTTTCAGTAATGGTTGCCCACTGTGCACTGTAAGCTCCGTTAGACAATAATAGAGTGACGAAACCACTCGCTGTGTTTCGTGTCCATAGGCTTTGGTGCTTTTGTTATTTTTTTCGGCACACGTATGTGTCAGACTAGCCGTGACAAGAATTCGTTATTTAAATATGTAATTTCAAATTGTTGCCCTTGTAGCGGTATCTACATAGCCACATGCGAACTACACATCACACTGACGTCACGCAAAAGCCTGCATCGCGCAAGCAGAGTTTACCGCGCAATACCGCTACACCCTAGTTCAATAGATATCTTGACTGAAGTATGTTTTGAGTTATTCATACTTTTAAGATTATACTGTCACTAATTCACTTGTTGTTATTTGGAATGTGGTTGATTTATTAAAATGATAGGTTAGTTTAATGGGTTTGGGAGTTATATATGTTTCAATATGAATAAATATTTTTTTATAATAGTTTTAAGGCTTTTTAATAATAAAATAACCTCATATTTCCGCTCGTTATCATACTCCGACATAATTTTAAAATAACCTAGTATTACAGCACAACGATATTTGAGAGTGTAGGTTGTCAGACTAAATCCGCGGAAATGTTTGATAAAGGGATAGGATAGTTTTCATGTTAATGAAACACTGGGGCAATTTAAGATGTCTCAACATGGAAATGATTTTATTAGACATTTCAAGAAGTCTCTGTGAAAATGAAAAGTAAAAAAATCTTCCTGACTCTCTAGATATCACAAGATGTCAGAATCTTGAACACTAGTGTTCGATAAAAATATGCATAAGTAGATGTCTCAGTGAGTTAATGAAATTTAGGCAGTTAGGTTGCGTTTTACATATATATATCAGATTTTTGAATCAGATACAAGAGCTTTTTTTACACAAAGCTTATCTCAATTAGTTTTTTTATATATATATCTTACTATTGAACTAGGGCAGCGAAATGATAGTATAGAAACGTAACGGGTTTTAAATTATAAAACTGTAAACGTGGAAATCTTGATTATGATTGTAAATACATAATGCTTGATCAACCCCTAGCATCAGCAGGATGACACTGACAGCTCACTCCACGCAAGTCTTCACGGTGAGATTTTTACAGAATCGATAGGCAGAATTCAGAGTGAAATTTCAAGGACGCATCACGTTTAGTCACGTTTCGTTACACGAGAGAGAAGAAAGTTATAACTCTCTCTGTCACTCACACAAAATCTATCTTAAGTATTCTTTATTTTTAAGAAATTTCACTTCTATCACGTGTACGGTGTTGATTGCGCAATATTATTAAATTATTACTTTTGTGCAATCTACTGGCATGTGTGTTCCTAGCTTTACGGGAAACAAAAGCATATCAAAATGGAAGAACAAGGAATAACCAATATTGTACTAAAATTCAACCACGATCAAACAAGGGTAAATTTACCAGTTATCTCGCTAGAGTTCTATCGAGTTTCAGGACACTAGTTTCGCAATGTTGGTAAACACTTCTGTAAACCTCCCTCAGTGAGTAGTCAGCAGACCGTGTAACGCTCATGCATAATCATAATAATAATTATTTAGGAATTTGCTTTGCACTATTCGTTTTACATATGAATAAAATTTTACACATGCATAAACTAGTTATATTTTAGCTACCCTATTTGTAACACATAACGTAACATCACGCTTTGTTTTTTCAAAGGGTTGGGTAGTGGTGTACCTATAGTATACCACCAATTTCGCCAGATATGTTTATGTCCCATTTGTAATAGGGGGCGAGCCTGTTGCCATCAACCGGGCACAAATCTAGACTCCGGGCTCCTACTAAGAAATTCCTGATAGAGAAACCTAATAACGCTTTCCCCGACCTTTTTTTTTTGTGTGGGAAATCATCAAGTAACTTCTCCCATTCTGGTCGGAGCGGGAGGGCGTGTCAGACTCTCACTGACTAAAACCCACCCGTGTTACTTCAGTTGCCTGTGCCAGAAGCCACGGTAACCCTTTCGGACTTTCCCGCAATCCTGGCAGGCATCGGCCCTAGCGGATCCCGTCATTGGTCAGCACCAATGACATCTCTTAGAGGCGCGCGTGGAACACAACCCGCCGTCGACGCGAGCCTGGTCTTTATCGGACGGCGAGCTACCCATTGCTCGCCGTCCGCAAGTCCGCGCCTACGGTGGCCGAGAATCGGCTTGGGATTCCCGACGCCCAGGGCGTCTCTTGCGGCAGCTTTGCCCACCCTGAGAATGGAATCCAGGCCCTCGTGCTGAGTAGTAGCGCTTGCAACTACTAGATCAACGAGGCACTTTACAAGGTGTAACAGAATAAACGCAAGTCCTGAAACTAGTTTGCACATAATTGACTACTGAAACCATTTCTGTAACTATTAATAAAGGTAATAAAAAAATATATATATATTTTGCAACACTGACTGCCGATTGAGCGAAAGATAATTAAATCTTATGTCAATGCAATAAGACTCAATTTTAAATGCATAAAGTAATGCTAGGGTCAACACTATATTCTTAATAATAATAGTTAGCTTTAAAAAAAATTGTTTCGGTCATTGTATAATGCTTTTAACGCAATACTCTAATTGGAGTGTATGAGGTCTTAATTATGTTACACGTTGTATACAGTTGAAAAATAATGAAATTATACAACAAAAGAGTAAGGAAGCTTTTAAGATTATTGCGTTTAATTTCATTAAAGACAGAGAATTTTCCATTGTTTCAGTTATAAACGGATGACCTTTATACATTAACCTCGGTCACCGTTTGACGGCATATCTCGGATCATACGGTGTGCTCAAACTTTGTCCACTTTTAAAATTCTGGTTAAAAAACACTTCCCCTCTCCTTAAACATCATCATTACATAATTATGGTTTCCTTGCTCTTGTTTCATGTTTATTATTGTATATATATATATATATATATATACATATATTATGTAATAAGAGTTTTAGAGTGTAGTCTGCGTTTAGGCAAACGTAGTGTGGGTCCCCCGCCGCGCGCCGCGCCGCGCGCCGGCCAAGTGGAATGCCGACTTGCGAAAGGCGGCTGGCAGAGACTGAATGAGGAGAGCCGAAGATCGGGCTCAGTGGCGTTCATTAGGAAAAGCCTACGTCCAGCAGTCAATGAATATGGGCTGATGATGATGATGTAGATAAGCATATGTATATATTGTATATGTAATTGGTACACCACTGACTACCAGTACCCCAATTCTCGTAATTTTAAGAACGTTCGCAGTCTAATCTCAGTGTCAATATGTCAAAAATACCTCTAAGTTCCATACATATTTGACAAGTTTTTGACATTGATTGTCGCTGAGATGAGATAGCGACTAGATTTTGAACGTTTTTAATTACGGGAATTGGCCTTCTGCAGTATTGTCTCTCCTTCTCCCTTTAATCCATCCAAAGGTTGTCTGTAAAAGATCTCTTTTAGCGATAAGACCGCCCATTATGTCACCCTATGTAAAATTTCTACATTTATATCTGTAATTTTTGAGTGTACACAATAAAGAGTACAAAGTATATATTCTATTCTATTCTCGGAAATAGCTAGCCAAATTCAATCTAGAACTAAATGATAAAATATTGGTATCGATTTCTGACCGATTCAATTTCGTTATAATTAATGGTCTATTTTTGGTATGACGTACCGTATTTTCAGTCGTGTAGTTCAGAAAAAGGTGTAGTTAAAAGTAGATACGATTTTCTCTGACGCATTTTGGCGATAAATATTTTATTATTATTTAAGGAAAAACGAATAAAGACTATTTCCTAGGCTGAAAACATGGGTTACTTTTCCTCATTACTGTTACTTACAAACAGGAGACTCGTGCATTTATATTTAACCAAGCGTAGCTGTCTTTTCACGGCATACCATAAGCATTATAGCATAATCAGCCTATAATTTTCCCATTGCTGGGACACAGGCCTCCTCTCTTTGAGAGGGAGTGGGCTGTAGTCTACCACACGGGCTTAGTATCAGAGGTCTTCGAATTTTTGCTTCTTCACCGTTTTGAGAGCCGTGATGATGAAATTATTTACACAAAGTAAAGCCTGGGTTCGAACCCACGACTTACAACTCGAAAGTCAGGGCCGTTACCACTGGGCCACCGCTGCTCCTCATCACCTCTGCTTTCATAGCATAGCGCTGTATTTTAGGTAGCCCTTTCAGTGTACCTATGCGCTAACAAAATGTTGTACTTACTCATTTATTTTACTTGACCACCATGACCGTATCAAATGGAAAAACCATTGGTAAAAGTAACGATTCGTTTCGTATTAGAACTGGACATAAAAATACACTCCGTAAATTGCAATCGCGCGATATTATAGAACCCATAATGGCTGCCATAACACTCATAAAGCCCATCATTTCTCCGGCAAAAAATGTTCAGAGCTTTAACATCTTCCGCCACCATATTTCACGTTTCATATTTAGCTCCTTACTCCAATAGTATGTAATGGACGACCCTCGAACGTAAGATGCGTCGGCTTATCGTAACGGCGCCGCTTCCGACGTGATTTATTGTGTTTATACCTGCATCTTATTGGTTCCTATTACGGGCATGTACACAACAACTATTGGGGATTGGCGCTTGTTTTGATCCGGAATGTTTGAACAGTAGAAAACTGTTCGAACGCGTTGGTAATTCAAATCTGTCTGCTTCTTTAGTAAAAGCTTAGCTGATTTGGTTTGTTTTGTGTTATAGAA
The DNA here is from genome assembly GCA_937001585.2 of Brachylomia viminalis. NCBI lineage: Eukaryota > Metazoa > Arthropoda > Insecta > Lepidoptera > Noctuidae > Brachylomia > Brachylomia viminalis. Next base: position 19,127,586 of record OW443302.2, on the reverse strand, counting down.
GATATGGGGAACAGGGTGTAAAGTTCATTCATACCCATAGTAATGGGAGGATCCTCCGACCAGACGGGTGTCGTGTCTGGTGGGCAACTGCCCGAAGATTGATGTAGGGACGTTGTATATATGCTAGTTGCGCGGTAGACTCTGCTTGCGCGATGCAGGATTTTGCGTGTCTTTAGTGTGATGCGTAGTTTGCATGTGGCGATGTATATACCGCTACGATGTTTACGGTTTTTGCGTGATGATTAAACGAAAGTAGTACCTATGTAAGGATGTAGTAGGTGGCGTTCTGTAGTCCCTGCCTACCCCCATGGGAAGAACGCGTGAGCGTATGTATGTATATTATTACGCCACTTGTTCGCTTACAAATTGGTTGTGTTGCCTATATGTCTTGTTATACCAAAACGATTCCAGCCATACTTTCCAAACTGTAAGCACTTACCAATTATGTTGTGCGATAATTCAACGCTTGGATAACAAAACTAACATCTATTAGGAAAGTCAAAGCGAAGCACCAACTAATAATGAATAAATGAGACCTAAGTCTGTATAGAGAAACTTATCTAATTAGAACATAGACGACTATTATTGTAGACCAGGGTTGGTTTAACATTAAACTGGTAATGGGTAAACAAGAAGTTGGGAGAAGTTATATTCAATAGGCAAGGGAATAAAGGTTTCGGGCCCAAATCTCGGGACGTGATAAGAGTGACAATACTTGTGACGCCTCCATGTCTGGCAGTGAGCTAGGCAAACATCCGAAATAATTGCCTGTGTAAGTACCGTTGTATGTTCGGCGTTTTATCTTCAAGCAAAGATATTTTCTGAAAAAAGGAAATAGGTTTTAAGTTGTTTAGTTTTTGTTAGGTTTATTGAAATTGAAAATAACGACGCTATAATTCAGCAGCCAGTTTAGTTGACCACGACCGAAATTCAATTTCAAGCAGGAATATTCTAAAATAATACTCAAAGTACTTATTAAACATGGTTTCAATATATTCCTCTTTCCAAGAAAATCTAGTTAGGATATTAATTCAAGTCTTGTCGCATGACGTAACAGGCAAGTCAGAGGAGCTTTGAAAGGCTCAGATTAAAGTGCTCAAAGGTAGTGAAAAGGCGCGCCACTTTCCCGTACGTAGGAAAAACAATTTTCTTTTGAACACAACTTTTGTCAACTAAAATTATATTATTACAACAAGTTTTGCTGCCTGAAGTTTTCGTGTTGTTCCGCTGTTTTATGAGGGCAAAATGCAAGTAAACGGGATCGTAGGTGAATATTTGGTAGTAAAGGAATTGCCTGGGATAGTTGGGGTTTAAGTATTCCGTATCTAATTTCTTTTCTCATGGGAGCACTATCGATAGTATGAGATGTTCTTACTGCGGCAATAATGCACTAGTGTATATTGGCTGATATTGATTACGCTATAACGATATTGATAGATGAGCTATAGAATATAATAATTTTGATTTTGTTATGAGTAGTATATTATTGAATTCTTAGTTCAGACAGCAGTGACGGCTTATTTAAATGGAAGCCGTTAATGTTGAATAAGACTTGGCGTCGACAAGAAAACTGCGACGATAGCTCATTATAAATGATTATGCATTATTTGATTAAATAAATAAAGGCAAATATAAATGTAGTTATAGGTATAAGCAATTCGTGCGATAGAAGTGTATACCTTGTTACATACCAGAAGGCCAATTCTCGTAATTAAAAACGTTCAAAATCTAGTCGCAATCTCATCTCGGCGACAATCAATGTCAAAAACTTGTCAAATATGTAGGGAAATTAGAGGATTTTTTGACATATTGACACTGAGATTAGACTGCGAACGTTCTTAAAATTTCGAGAATTACCCCTCACATCTTAGTTATAAGCTCTCTACTATTATAGCCGTCAATCTCGTAGGTTGACCTGCGAGATGCCATTTACAAAAAGAAATAAAAAACAAAATGCTTAAGGACAGTTTAGTTCGCAGCTCACTAGTAACAAGTAATAAATCTACAGTGCAAATCAATGGGACTTTTAAATAAATCCCCTACAAAAATGTTTAGTAAAATAGTATGTGTATTTTCAAACACCGTCCAAACAATAACGCGGAAGATTTTAGATAACATCTAAATACGTTTAGACTAGTTTATAAGCCGCCATTTTAGGAAACTACAATTTATTACTAGAATTCTGTAGGTACCTACTTTAACAACAAAAAATAAAAAAAGGTAACGCTATGAGAAATACGAGCTAAGAATTTTATTTGCAGTCGGAAATAGAAAATCTATTGCGTTAGGTTTGCTCAGGAAAGATTCCATTGAACTTACGGAGCCCTGCTGAGAGAATCTTTCTTGCACTCTGACTTTATTTATATTGTTTAAGAAAGATAAATGGGAAATTGTCGTATAAGTTCAAATAACAATTAACAAAAAGACATTAGGGAGGAACATATTATGTCATGTGATGAAATATAACCTGCTATTAACGAGTATCTCTCCTATATACCACGCATATGAAACGAACCACTAATGACATATTTAATGTGCCTCAATTAATCATTCACGATTGGAAACGTATAGGGGGATGCTTGTTTAGTAACCGCTTAAGTAAGCTGTTACTGCGAGGGTTGGCCTCAGGTGTGCGGGATCCACGGGATAATGTATTCCTTCGACACCCCGGAGCGGGATTCTCAACATTTTTCCCCACTATGGAAAACTCGATAACTTTACCTCTTTCGATGACTGATGGCGAATTTATACAAATCCTGCGCCGTTTTTCTATACTTCGCTCTATCATTTTATTATGCACGTATTTTTACAGAATTTTGCGGTTGTTGATGACCACATGTATGTAAAGAATGTCGCTCGTAGGTAAGTACTTTGTAAATAAGACATTACAAACGAGCACTTCCGATTCTTATTTCTCTACACTATAAAATAGGAACTTATTACTTGTACAGCTTCCAACGACCCTTTACTCAAGTCTGTTTAAGACTGTCTGTTTCTATAAAAGTATCAATCATGTTTAAGTACGAGCACCGTCTTCCGTTTAACATATTAATCTCATTTTTATACTTCATGCCAAGGTGATACTGCTCAAAGTTTTAACAATACTGTAGCCATTAGCCATATATCAATGTCGAGCGAAGAGTCTGATTCGGACGCGGGCAAATTGGGATTAATAACGGTCTTAGTACGAAAGAATTCCCCCCACATTTTCGTTTACTGATTAGGTGGCAAGACAAATCGGTTCGGATAGTGCGAAAACACGAAATGTTTTCAACTCGCCTCTTGTTTCTGAAGGATAGTTGAGTCAGGGTTAGCACTCAAATGATTTGTAGGCAAAAACAATTACGAAGTCCGAAAACAAATACGAATAATTAGTTTTCAGTAACGGAAGAGGTTATTGCTGTAATTATTATACAACTTTAGGTGGAAGAAATATCGAGGTTACGAAGGCAACATGTTAATATTTCTAAAAGCAATGTCTTTATATAATTTTCTGCCATATCTTATCAGTAATTAATCAGATAACATTGGAGCAGTACGGCTTGTACCTGATTTACAAGGCGATGTTATCGCAGCCTATTCAATACTTTGTTTAATGCAGCCGGCTCGAGAATACATTCGACGGATACTTTATTGGTCTGGTATACTTATAAGGGTGTCGAGCCTGAGGTCCTAGGTTTAGTTATCAGATAACAGACACTATAGTTTTTAATCTCTGTTTAGTTTTTTTGCTGCTTAATATTGGAATTTTGCCGCAATTTATCATAATTTAACACAATACTGTAGCATGAGAATAGAGACTGCACCTATTGTATATGAATTTTTGGGTTATTGATTTCACAGTATGTTCTTTGAACGTCAGAAAATGCTTACTATGAAATTAAATAATCATGACCAATCTTTTGCCACTTCACATAACAAACTGCGACACTTTATGTAAGTAATGTATTAGAATTATCGCTGGTTTTGGGCACGCGATCGGCCACCCCTTCCGTACCGTCCTTGACCCGTAGTTATTCGGAGCGATGACGTCAGCGAGCATGGCCGAACCCTGGCCATTAAACAGAGGACTGGTGCAAAAGGAACACTCTGTGGTATTCACGAAAATTTGCTCATCCAAAAGCAAGTGCCAAAAATGTTGCTACAAGTCGAGAGATTGGCTTCTGCATTCAAGTGTTTAAAAATAATTTACGGGTTTCTCTGTTGTTATTGTGTTGTTGTTAATGCTAATCCTATCTAATGCTATCCAGGTTTTGGACATGGAAATGCCTGAGGGCTGAATAAGCGACAATAAGATCTTGTCCTCTTGCACTATTGCTACTGGTGACAGCTGGCTTAAGTATTGAGTTGGTTGGACAAATTGAACGGTCACACCGCATGTTTTCAGAACCCCAGTACGAATAGCTGTCTTTTCCTCGACAAGGTGAGATTGACGTTTAATAAATGTGGGCGATTATTCTTCCATCCAGTCGTTTGTCGCCATTAAGTTTCTTATAGTTTTTCTGTTCTTATCTGCAATGCACCCAGAACATGTCGCTGCGTCTGTACCAAACTGCAATTTTAAATGTGAATTTATTGTAATTATGGCTGCAGCGTTTATCTGACGCTTGCTAGAACATTCCTGGCAGCTCGACCTTAATTTAGGACACAACATCTGTCTAGAAGACGTTCTAATTTAATTACAAGACTGTGGTTGGATAACGAACTGAATTTTAGGCACTGTATTGGTTTAGTCAGCTAAATGAACTAGTTTGGGAATCTAAACATGGAACAAAAATGCCTTGATGTTTGAATATACGCGGGAAACGCTAGGTATTATGATATAACATTGCCATACGTGGTTTCAGCAACATAATAATGTGCTGCTTTATCCTAAGCCAATATTGGCGAGTCTCATCGTTTTGAGAATACGCAGTTTGTCGTCATTAGCGCATAGGAGAATCGACCCAACCCATTGACGTAATCCTTTAGTCACACTTTAACGATACCCATGAGGAAGCGTAGTCTACTGCGTGATCCTTGCCGAGTTCCAGTATTACTCCTATTATTTTAGCACTGTGTATTCTTTCTTTAGGTATATTGTTCCAGTTGTGACCGGGTGGTCAAATCTAAATTCGGTCTAGCGAGCCATTTCAGGGTAGGCAAGGATAGCTCACCGTCCGATCAGGACCAGGCCCGTGCTGGGCGGCGCGTACGTGTTCCACGCGCGCCTCAAAGAGATGTCAGCATCGAAGAGGGGGCCCACTAGGGCCCAAGCCTGCCGGGAAAGCGGGATTGTCCGAAAGGGGTGCTGGCGCTGACCCGGAACATAAAGGGCCAAGGAAGGAACACGGGTGGGTTTTAGTCAGTAAGAGTCTGACACTCCCTTCCGCTCCACCCAGAGCGGGAGGGGTCATTTGATGATTTCCCATCCTCAAAAAAAAAAAGGGTAGGCAAGGAATTGATTTGTAAGGGTCGCCGTTGTCGAAATCGATAAGTAAATGTACCTATATTATTTAATATTTTCTGAATCTACTACTTAATCAACTTCCACCAGATAGTTTCAAATCACCCACATTTCTCCTTATTACGGCTATCGTTTCTTACTTTTTTCTTATCAATGATCGATGAGCCTCATACCACAGACTCATTAGACGATTTTACGTTTTTTATCCCCGTCCTTATCGCTGCCTACGCCTCAGATATTCCTATCTAGATTTCAAAGAGCATAAAAATTTAAGTGAAAAGCCGCTCGAGTTACACCATATTTTAAAACAGATTTTCTGCAGATGAGGTGCCAAGATTTGAAGTTTTTATCCCGGCTTCAGAAGAGAATATTATTAAAGTAACTAAATTGCGCATTTGTTCTTATATTCTTTTGAATATTACTAAGGGCAAAATGCAACTTCATTTGGTTTTAGTTCATTGATTTGAAATGGCAGGAAGAAGAAAGGAAGTATGTGCAATTTTACTAGCTTTTAGAAAATATGAAGAAAATGCTAAACACAGCCTCTTAACCAAATAATTTTTACGACTAACGAAAAGGTTGGGGGCATTGTTGACGGCTCTGGTAAGTATTCATCAATATAAACCTTTATTGAGTTATTTAATAACAGTTCCCTGTAAAGCAAACTTCCTGACAAAATTACCGGTCCATACAAAGCACGTTCAACCAATGACGATAGTAACATAACAAAAGCTCTTCTAAAGTTAACTGAATAAGACGTAGTTTCGCATTTATTGTTTCAACAGCTAATTGGTGCTGTTAGCGTAGATTATGAGGTAACAAGCAACTCATCAAATGAGTTTGTTTTGTAAGTAAACGCTTGCCTGGAACTTTGATTTCACTATTTGGAGGAGGGAACTTGTGTTTTCTTTGTTTACTTGCTTAAGAGATATTTGAGCTTTGCGTGGTTAATTAGCGGATTTCAGGATGGGATTTGGTGTATTTAGGATGTAATGGGTTTAAAAGGAATTGAAAACATATTTTCAAAGACGATATGGTAGAAAGCATACGCAGACCATTTGTTATTAAGGAAGTAAATGATTATGGTAGTTTTCATTTCATTTGTGTGCGTCAATCCATGTAATCCCAATGTAATTTGACCACGATGATAATTGATGACACAATTTATACAGCTAAGACTTTCCAAGCTGCTAATTGAATTAGCACCTAACTTCCTACAGATAGTCGAAACGAACAAAATATTGTCTTCAACAATCTCAAATGTCTTTATCTCAATCATAGCGATATTTTTATTAAACTGCTTCAGTAATCGCCCCCATTAATTCTAGGCCCTCCTCTCACGATAAAAACTCGTAAGAACTAGCGATAAAGTGAGCAGAATATATATCCGACTGGCTAGAGACGTTATTTTGCACGAAAAATTATTTATGTTTCGAGTGGCGGGAGACGTGAGGCGAATTTCAAGTGGGATGTTATAGATTAACCATCGATTTGAATATTAAAAGAAGGTACTCTTTTCAGAGTGAGGAAGGATTTTACACGGAGTGTTATTGGAGTCGGAAAAGTTAAAGATTGTGAAGTAGCTGTGGTTCTGTTAATAGCAGAAGATTGATTAGGTGTTGAAAGAAGTGCAGCGCATGCATACATTGATGATTGTAAAGCTACAGTGCATAATTCATATCCGACTGTATATAGACGTAAAATTTGCACGAAAAATTATTTATATTTGGAGTGGTAGTAGACGTGAGTAGAATTTGAAGTGGGATGTTATTGATTATTATCGATTTGTATGATAGGTACTCTTTTGGGAGCGAGGATGAATTCTAACGAAATGTTATTGGGGTTGAAAAAGTTAGAGATTATGAAGTAGCTGTGATTCTGAATAGCAGAACACTTATTAGGCGTTGAAAGAAGTGCGAGGCATGCTTATTTATTGATGAGTGACTACACATCAAATAAATTAGTCATATGTGTATACCTAACTTAAGGCTAAGAGGATTTCTGTAGCAAGTCATGGAAATGTAAGATATCAAAACAAAGGCTTAGATTTCATGGTCGAATCTGTAACGCAGTAAACAATTAAAACGTTTATCCAATCTACCTGTAAGTTTCGTAGAAAAGTTGAATGAAAAGGAAACACATCACGAAAACATGTGTTGTTGTTGCCCTCTATAGCCTTATAAATTATCGTAAAATGGTGCTGGGATTTGTAATTCTTTGTTGAATGGCTCAGTTCCGAACGGAGGGCGTCGGAGGTCTAAAGGGTACAGTCCAAATGATATCCTTTTGTAACGGCTACAAAGATTAAGTTCTTTTTATTAAAATAATTTCCAGTGGAACGGCTCGCCTTTATTTTCGCAATGAAAGTAGGTTAAAGGGAACGGCTAATAAAAGGGTAGGTATACATACTACAATTGAGGAATCCCAATCTTGGAATAGGTCCAAAAATTGTTACGAGAACTTTAAATGTCTAGAAATTCCGGGTTTAAGTACAGTGATTCTCCCGGTTGCGATGTTCCGCCCCCGTATCGGATACGGATGAACACAACTTATTTTATCCATGCTTTTATTAAAATTAAGTAATACTGTAGTAATGAATTCGAGAGGAATAAATATTACCAAAGGATTTCTGTGAATGGGCTAAAGAATACTGGTGATTTGAGCTAAAGCAGAGAATTGCATCAAAGAACACAATGAAAGTTCGGCATTTAAAGTAAACATTGTGAGGTGAGTAAAATGCGTATAGTGTATATAAAAACAAAACAAAAGGCGGCCTTTATTGCACAAAAATGAAGGTCACACTGAACATGGGGTGAAAAAGGAAGCAGAAAGGTTACATCACATAAGCATCTATCCACCAAGTAACGCTACACGTTATATAACACAACATTAATATTTCACTCACCGGACTTGCTAACCCTGTACCGCAGACCGCGCCCGCCCTTCGGATGGCTGCGGTTATAGGTCCCGAACTCCCCGTAATTGTTGTTCACTCGGCTATAGTCGGCTAAATGTCTGTTGCCATCTAGATGGTTGGGCAGAGACCTGTTCCAGCCCATAACATCGCCGACCACAGAGCCACAGACGGACGATTCTGTTTGAGACTTGGTGTCGCCATTGCAGAGATCACCGCTGGAGCGCGCGCGCCGCCCCTTTAGTCCTTTGGCGGAGTGCTGGCTAATGTTCGAGCCCATAGCGGGGCGGGACCTTACGGGGGCCCCGCCGCCCGCATCGCGCCAATCTTCTCTCTCGACACTCTTCCGTCTGCAGTTGTTCTCACCTGGAAAAACAAGGGAAATTTATCATACCAGCCTGTGTCTTTAAATATAGTGGAGCTCTTCGAGCGCTGTGATTGACAGTTTCTCACGAATACAGTCTTAAGTTCACCATGCTAGAGATTAGGGTAGTAGTATTTTATTATAAGAACGCTGCCTGTTGTTGACTTCATAAATCACATGCCCATTGTAGCCATATATGACGTCGAAAATTCTCAAGTGGCTAAGTATTCTACCGCACCCACGGAAAGATGTAGATGTCATTCTCATTGTCTGGGCCCACCCACCACAACGTAAACCAACATGAACAGTTTGTTTATTTGTGTACATTTAGTTCTCACACGCGTTTCGAGTTACCTTAGATGTTTGATAGACATTTACGAGTAAGTCGTCAAAGCCTACCTATTGATTTATAGTACCAGTCGATGTAATCAAAACGGAAACAAGTAAGTAACTAGAAATGCATATACCAACTCAAACTGTAAATATAACTTGTTTACAGCTTTTTGAGGATACGATTATAAGTTTAAAACGTACCTTGAGTAAGTGTGAACACATACTTTAATAAATTTTCTCTCTAGGAGTGAAAGTGTGAATTCCGAAAACACGTTAGCACTTTTGACAGTTGGTTGAGCTCGCGAAATTTCTCGTTTACTAATTATTCAAATCCACGCCAACGACGCATTTATTTGTCGATATCTGAATAATTTATCAACTGAATAATTTGATAACAGAAAGTACTATTGAAACGAATTATGAAGATACTAGAGCTGTTCGCAGAATTCAATGGTCGATTAATTATTATTACGGTTTGATAAATAATGTCAATATTTAAGGACCCAACAAGAATATAACAATAAAACTCTTATCGTTCAGTTCTCTGTAACCAATTATTACTGATCAAAATTTTTCTTCAGACCAAATTCTGGGAACTGAACTGCACCTAATAGTCAACTGTTTAGTTGCTGAAATCGTTCAAGTTGACAAAAATGTTTATTTATGAGCATTTCTTCTGCAGGAGAAAGTGGGTAACGAGTTCGCGATAAAATCAATGTTATCGTTAGGAAACAATCAAGGCTGTACATTAAAGTACGCACGCAACGTGACAAATTACTTTTTCGATTAACAGTTCACACGGATTTTCAACATTCGGGAGTTATGAAAGAAAGCTCGAAAGAGTGAATTAAACTTGGAACATACATAATATACAATTTGGTAAAAATATGATTTACCTAATAGTCTTAATAATCTTCAAAAAATCCTAACAAAAACCACCTTTTTTTTTCAAATTTTCACTGATATAGATACCTACTTGGCAAATTAAATGTGACATTGTCACATTTTCGTTTTGATAATTCTTTTTCAAAGTCAAAGTCAAAGCATTTATTTCAAATAGGCACATAAGGCACTTTTGAACGTCAACATTTACATTTAAATAGAATTGATTCTAGTCGCCCCTTCTAAAAGGTAGTTTCGTATGGAGAAGAATGGGCAAGAAACACCATCGTTACTCTTTTAAAATGTGTTACAATACTTTGTATACATTAATTATATAATTATATGTGAAGACGATGCACCTATAATAAAAATTACCCTACCAAAATAGGTAAAAAGAATTTAATAAACGTAGCAATGATAAATAAGTTAATTAAGTGATAGATACATGGTGTTCACATATTTACAAACATTGTAAAAGTATACGATTTCCCAAATTATGTAACCAATTAATATGTCAGTGTGTGAGTATGAATGATATGAGTAGTCACAGAATGTAAATCAATGTCATAAAAATAACAAACCATACAATTAAAGTAGCAACAAGTTTTAATTTTGTCTAGACCCTAGATTGTCCTGTGGAGCTGGAACAGCATGTTTCCAAGCATTCTTATCTTGTTTGCAAGATGCATTAAGGGTTATAAAGCACATTTTGTATAATTATTCATACATAAGTAATGTGGTTAGCAGCTATTATAATTTGCTTCACCATCCTGTTCTCATAACTTCTCATATTGGTATAAGTAATATTCAAATAACCGGTCTGTCTTTTTTCACTGTTCTCACGGCAATTTTAATTATCGCAATGCTACTTGTACCGAGATACTAATTACGCGTATCGTATGTTTTTCTAGATCATAGATAGCATTAATTGTTAGGTATACACTCTGCATATCGATGGTCTAGAAGACAAACATGCTAATTACACCTACCAATTTTTCAGGAGGACTGTTTTTAATGATTCATAACTTCTAGATACTATAAAATGACATCACTTACTATGAATGTACAAATACAGTTTAGACAGAAAGAGACGAAATTATGTCATTTGGATAAGTGCGATCGGTAGAGCATGCTCATTTAATACATTTGGCATTAAAATGTAATTTTATAAAAATTTTGTAGTTAGCACATTTGTCTTCTAGGCCATCGATATTTATTTATCACGTAGGAACAGGCTTCATATTACTTTGCTTTATTTTACGTCTAGTTCTTGCCTTCCTCCTATGGGAAAAAGGCGTGAGTATATTATAGGTTTGAATGCAATATTCTAAATAACTGTGTTCAACAGCCTATGTCAATTCCTTACGTCATTATCATTCACAACGGAGAACTGAATAATTTTAATCTTAATCACATTAATTTTAATCACAAGATTGTTCAAGAAAGTCGTCGCGCGAAAGGGTTGAGTTTCCTCTCGCAACTAAATTCCCAAAATTCATTTCCTTTCGGCGGCGGTTTGGTAATTTCCATAATTGCTGGAAATATTCGCTAGTTCACCGAAAATATCGGGAATATTTAATGAGATGCGGTGGCCCGTATCGCGCCTACTTCCGAAGATTTAATGAATCTTTCACCCGCTTGGCGCGACTTCATTAAGAGCTCTGCCGCAAATGCCAGAGAACATGTACACACTATGTGTTGCGTATAAAATATGAATTCATAACGACGTGGAACGATTCGTTCGAGCATACCTTTTGAACTAAATGCGCGGTTCGTGTATTTGTGGGTTTATACGCCTTGCTGGAACTACAAACATGCGCTGTGATATTAATATAACATTCACACGTTATACGATACTCTAATTTAACATATTTAATTGTAATATACATGGTTATTAGTAAAATGTCTGCAATCCACTAAGGGAATGTAGGGTAGGTCATTTGAAACCAAATGACTCCTTATGACCCCATGCAAATGTCAACCATTTTCGAGTAATTGGACATTTTATCATTTTTAGCGATATACAACTTTGAAAATTTCTAAAAAACACGATGCGTAGTTTTTAAAATTATTATTACTTTAATACATAATAATCAACCATAAAATGACAATTATCTTTAATATTAGTTAAATCAGAGCACACAATTTTCATAATTTTGAGCTGGTTATTTGACTAAAATGGTTGAGATCTGCAAAAAAACATGGATATATTTTAGCGACAGAACATTCCAAAAATATGAACAACTTCTCAGCTATCCAACGAGATACAATAAGATACATATCTTCAAAAAAATATAAACTGTCAAATTTTGACTAAAATGGTTGAGATCTTCAAAAAAACATGGATATACTTTAGCCACAGAACATTCCAAAAACATGAATAACTTCTCAGCTATCCAACGAGATACAATATGATATCTTCAAAAAAATATAAAATGTCAAATTACTGGAAAATGGTTGACATTTGCATATAGGTCATAAGGGGTCATTTGGTAGCAAATGACCTCCCCTACATCTCCTTAATGGATTGCCGACGTAATAAAAATAACCCTGTATTTTGGTAGTCATGTCATATTCAGAAAATCTTATGTTCATTCCTTATTTCGCCGCCTCTCAAACTCTCAAGATTATGCTGCCCAGACTACCGAAGTATTCCGTACTCTCCCGGAATGCGGATTTAAAGGTCATTACATCGTTAGTCTTGTCACTAAAAGGGTAAATAGCAAGGAAGGCTTAAAGTATTTCAACAGCTTTCTGTCAGCAGCACGAAAGGCAGTTCCAGACACGCCACGCATTTTATAGAGATTCGTCACTCATGGATTTAACCGTGAAAGAAACCGTAAGACTGTTTCTGTTTTGTGCTCGTGATTATAGATTATTTTTTTGTTTTTATCATTTCTTAATCTTTTTTGTATGCACGTGTTTCTATATAATCAATAAAAAAGTTAATACAATTCTTCCATGAATTCCTGTTTCTTTGAATTGATGATTTGTTTTATTTTTTCATGATTCTTGTTGTGTGTTAATGTGTGTGAATGAGTCTTTATTACTATAGCTTAAACTGTGTGCAGGCCTTAGTTAAGGTAGTTAGTAAATGGATCACTTTAAACTTAACACCTGTAACTTGTACCGAATTTCTGTGCAAATACAGAACTATTCTATTATAAATTATTATTATTATTGTTGCTTTTGATTCGACCAGAGATACCGATTGCAAAATGTATTAATAGAAAAGTACCCGACCACCAACTGAAATAAATACGGATACTCCGAAAATGACATACCAGATATAATATCCGGCGGCGGACGAGGCTCAGCCTAGGCCGAACTTAAGCCTAGATAAATGGGCGGGTCCGGCCGATATTGGGTATCTATCTATTCGGTGCCAACATGGCCAACTCGTCGGTTATTTACTCTCGCCGAAGATAAACTTCAATCACGGATTTCAATGACATTTGCTGAACTACTAAATCTAGATTTAAATCGTTTTCCTTACCTATCATCCTATTTATTACGTTTCAGGTAATGCTAAATGTTTGTAAAAGAATATTAACGAGATTTAATACACACAACTTTTATTGCTGAGGGCACCCAAACTAGTGTTAGCTATGATAATGTTTACCCATTATCGCCCGGTAACAAACAGATCAGAAAATGCAGTGTTGTTATTAGAATAGTCTACGCTTTTGCCTATCCTATTACTTCATAATACCACTGGCACATAATAATAAGCTAGGGTTTTACCAAGTAACGTTTCCGATAAAAAAAAGAACAACTAGAACCGTCCTCTCTTTTCTTTCAAACTTCCATACTAGAAGTTTGGTTCACTTTGTTATCTCACGTACTGCATTAAACAATGTCAATATAATGCAACAAAAACGTACACAATACGACTTCCGTTTCGAAGTCGATCTTCCTCTTGTTTGACGCAAAACAAATAGAACGGGTACACACGGGACTCCATTGTTGGAGCGAACAAAAACTGCGGTTAGTTATGTATACATGCTGTATAACATTATGTAAGGTTGGTTCTTGTGTGTATAAATTAATAAGCGTTTAAATATTTTTTTTTGTATTTATTTTTCAGCTTGTGTTATAAATATTGAAACTGTTTCGTGAAACTCTCTTGATAATAACGCGAGACAGAAAGAGGAAAATATTTTATTTCAGCGTCGTTCTTAATGTAAATAATGATGTCCCATCTATTTTTTTAAGCTGGCTGTAGGTACCATTGTAGAAAAATGCAACGCAAAAATATTTCTTCTACCAAGAAACATTGTACCTACTCAAGGAAAATTATACTGCGCGGCAGCGAACTTCTAATGATGGACACTTTTTTAAATTAAGTGATGGACCTCTAAAAAATTTTTGCGCTTCTAATGATGCACAGTTTTTTTTTTAAATAATTGTGCCTCTTTTTAATTTTCTGGCTTCTAGTATTTTTAGGACCCACTAATTGGAATTATTTGAGGTTCACAAAAAGAGGCGCAAACCTTATACTATAGTGGTCAATAATACTTTTAGCAGCGCAATATGGGAATTATGAGAGGTCCTACGATTAAATACATACCTTCAGTAAAATTACATTAAGAACGAACAAAATATAACTCCAAAGTATAACAAAGGTAATTGCTTCCATAATTACTGTTATTGGTTTAAATTGGCGACTAAAACAGGTCGACCATTCTCAGAATCAGTGTTTATCTTGATTAATAGTCCGGTTAAAATCTTTTATTTACAGATTCTGTGGTCTCGACCCAGAACAGGGGACGTTAGTGATTGAGTAATGATGCGTAACAATGACCTTTTTGTCTCATGCAACGGTGACGTCCTTGCTATTGTTTAAACAATCGTTTATTTCTTGTTCAGATGTATTTGTTGCGGTATTGTGACTTCAGGTTATTGAATTGTATCGGCACACCATTTATTAACCGTTTGTTTGTACATAAAACTGTTCAGGGTCGAGCTGTACCCGTATTGCTAAAATTTGGAATTCCTCAGCGATGCCGAACGCTCAATTAGTTCCTGTGGTCGAAAGATCATTTCTGAATGATTTTCCAAGTAATTCTATTCGAGTTCTCTTGATCTATGTTTATAATCATGTTATTTTGTGGAAAGTAAGAGCTTTGTTGTCAAACGCAGACAATGGTAAAAGTGCAGTCAAGTTCTCAAAGACATGAATGGTTAAAAAATGTAAACGCGAATTAAAATAACGAAGCTAATTAAGAATTTTTCGTACTTTTTCTTTTAAAAGATGTAGGGTATGTTTTAAAAGTCGGTATGTTTTGAACTTATGAGCGTGGGGTAAAGTAAGGGGTACTTTTAGGGATTGTGTCTCTGGAAAAGGGGCCGGATTTGGGCCGCAATGAAATCTCGCTGAACAATTAAGAGCCGTCACAATGAGACGGCAGACTGCGTCGCTTGCCTCCATCTTTACGTTTAACCAACGTTACTGTTATTTCTAGCTGTTATTATTGTTTAGAACGTCTATGAAATTGTTATGAATAGAAATCAAATCTTTATTGTTAGGGACGTGATATTGCTTGAATTTTAATCATATAAGCGGCATTTTGTGATATATTTTTTGCAATTAGGATTGATTTTGAATGTCTGCATGATTAAAATAAACATTTGAATAAGCCGGTATCTTGTTTTTTGAAGTGGTTATTTTTTTTTATAATTTTCTTGTCATTTGCCACCGGCTCTCATATTAGGTTACAATGTTAAAATCGGAAACCTCACATAATTATTATCTACTATTGTAACAAACCCTTTAAGTATCTCCTTTTATTAGTCACCAGTACCAATCCAAATTCCTGGAGTATACGACCTACCCACATCGCAATCAGAATTCATCGTCTTCAAGAATCTTATTCAACTTCATTCGTTCAATAGGCATGAAAGTAAATCCAGAACGAACGTAATGGGAATGAATGAATATCTAAAGTGACGGACTCACCCAATGAAGCGAGGATTAGAGGCCCACTTATACCAATTTGGGACACATCCGATGGTACTTGCAGACGCGATCAAATTAAATAAGGTATTTTAATTTCCGAGTTAAAGGAATGTTCTTTTTGATAAATGTCTTTAGATTACGACTGCGCGGTTGGCGCAGTGGTTAAGCGATTGACTGCTGCGTTACGTGTCGCGGGTTCGATCCCCGCACGTAACAACTATTTGTATGACCTGCAAGTAGTTGTTCCAGGTCTGGCTGTTTGTGTATGTGAGTTTAAATGTTTGTAAACGCACCCATGATACAGGAGAAATTCCTAGTGTGGGGCAACGTTTAAAAAAAAAATATTAATAATAATAATAAAACGTTTAGTTTTAAAAAGGATACATTTACCATGAATATCTTGACAATTAAAATAGCGCACAGTTTCTAATTTGCCTGAACTAGGTTGAACCTGTGCCTCAGGCTAAAAAGGAAGGCTAATTAATTAGGGATACATAAAATGACGCTTCTGGAAGGATCGTAAGTGTTTCAATGTCCTTTTCTAGCTTAACTGCATTTTCTTGCTTAACATTTACCTAAACTTTCTTTCTTTCTTCTTTTTTGAAACTGAGATGACATGACGTAAAAAATTTTTTATTTGGTTCACAATAAAGAGAATATGCAATGAGAGCATGTGGTGGCTCAGTAGTAGCGACCCCGACGAGTTGTAGGTCGTGGGTTCGAACCCAGGCAGGCAATTTGTGTAAATAAATTCACCACCACTGCTCTCAAAACGGTGAAGGAAAGCGGCGGTTTCCTCACGATGACATCGTCGTCATAAAACCAAAAATTCGAAGACATGTGACATCTACCAACCCACCACAAGGGCCCAGCCCTTGTGGTAGATTATAGCCCACTCCCTCTCACTGATAGAAGGCCTGTGTCCCAGCAGTGGGAACATTGTAGGCTAATTATGAAAGAAAACATTTTGTCCTAATCATGTAATGCTGTATAATGTATAACCATTGTACGAATATTCACAATTTTACACCTATTTTTAACGTCCACAAAAACTCAAATAGATTATTAAATATTTTTCAGCCAGCACTTTTTATCTATTTGTCTCTAACCAGTCCGTGGACCAAACATGTTTACCGCTTCGGAGCAAAATGGCTGACAAAATCTAGTATATGATAGAATATTCCAGCCCTGTAATAACTGCACAACATTTAACGGAGTAAGCATATTTTGCCAATAATCGGATTTCGATAATCCGTTCGATATACTATCGTAAAAGCCAGAGCCTGGGCCTACTGTTGTAGCTGTTGGTGACGGACTGGAGACGGGAAAGTATATGTTTTCTACGATAATGATCGATTTTCTTTACTCGATTGTCGTGTGTGGACAAAAACGTACTAGGCAACTTGTGATAAATGTCCTAACTCGTAACACGTATGGATAGTGATAATAGAATTGAGAGGAGCTTGTGGCTAAGTCATAAACCGCCGCACGGGTCGATCGATCAGGTTAAGCTACGCTTGCCGCCGTTAGTCCTTGGATGGGTGACCATCTTTACATACCAAGACCCCTCCGTGCCTCGGAAAGCACGTTAAGCCGTTAGTCCCGACTGTCGTTCGTCGGTCTCAGATAGTCGTAACGGGTCGTCAGAAGCCCGAAAGTCTGACAATCAGTCTTACTGGTACTCTTACTAGTACTGGTTACTGGGTATCGTATTACCTAGTAACTGGGTTGTGGAGGTCAGATAGGCTGTCGCTCCATGTAAAATACTGGTATTAAGCTGCATCCGATTACAGTGGAAGCCAACCCCAACTTAGTTGTGAAAAGGCTAGGCAGTTGATAAGTGATAATAGAATTGAACGAGCACATTAGGGCAAAAATGTTCAATCATTATTACATAACATCACGCCTGCTTTTCCTGATGGTTTAGGCAGAGGTGTAGGTACATATAGTACACCCACAATTCGCAAGCTATGATTAAGCCCTTGTAACAGGGGGCGAGTCTTTGCCAGCAACACAAATCTAGACTCCGGGAGATTACTGATTACATCTTGACGGAAAAACCCAACCACTCGTTGCCCGACTTGTGAATTGGACCCAGGACCTCATACTAAGCAGTAGCGCTTGCGACCGCTAGACCAACGAGGCAGTCGAAGCTTGATTTTCAATCAAGTTGAAGACAATTGGATAAACTACGTGCAGAAAATAATAAATTCACCCATATCTATGATAGATATGTTATATAGTACATATTGTTATAACACAATCCCTTCGGGTCGGCTTCGGCTTCCCTCGGCTTCCCTCACAATTTTGAGAGGAAAGCCGATAGGAGAATTCAGCTGGGATGGGCAGCAATTGGTAAACTTCGTCAGGTTTACTCGTCGTCCATACCACAGTGCCTAAAGACGAAAGTCTTCAACGCGAGCGTCCTACCAGTTATGACTTACGTAGCCGAACCGTGGACAGTCACGGTTAGACTGATCCAAAAGTTTATAGTCGCTTAGCGAGCTATGGAGAGAGCTATGCTCGGAGTTTCTCTGAAGAATAAAATCCGAAACGAGGTGATCCGTCAGAGAACCAAGGTAACCGACATAGCCCAAAGACTAAGCAAGCTAAAGTGGCAATGGGCTGGTCACATCTCTCGTAAAAGCGACAATCGTTGGGGAAAACGAGTTTTAGAGTGGAGACCGCGTTTAGGCAAACGTAGTGTGGGACGACTTGCGAAAGGCGGCTGGCAGAGACTGGATGAGGAGAGCCGAAGATCGGGCTCAGTGGCGTTTACTAGGAGAGGCCTACCTACGCCCAGCTGTGGACGAATATAGGCTGATGATGATGATGACATATTGTTACAGCGCCGACTCAGCACAGTCATTATTACGCGTGCGCTCTTCCAAGACTATACATGTGTCCCCTATGAGTATGACATCACTTTTTTTAAAGGTTGAAGGTTAATTAACAAATTGTTAATGTATTGGTCTACCCTCACATTAATAATCCATGGTAACTGCCACTATCATACGTCATACTTGCCGAAAAGGTCGATAAGTAAAAAGAAATATGAAATAAGGGCTCACGTCAATTCCTGTCTTGGGACGATTTTAAAAGCATCCCATATTTTGTGTTTGTTTTGTGACTTTTGGGAGGCACTAAGGTATCGGATATACTAACCGTGTCCGTCCTCCAGGCTTAAATTTAATTTCTTAAGGCGCGGTAAGAAGCAAATGTTTAGGTAATTGACAAAAACGTATCGCGGCAACAAATACGATTCAAAACCGCAATGCGATTGATGTTAGTTGAATCAAATGACCACCAAAATAAAAGTAACTTTGCAGTTTTAATTAAATTAAGAAATAAATGCAAGACTCAGTGGATTAATTTTTAGTTATTTCTTTAGTTGATTGAATTCCCTTTATTATCACATAATATTTGATAGTTTACGCTCAACATTTTGAGAATTATGCGCCCAAATTTTTTTTTGAGCTCGGTTTGTGATTTAATACTATTTTATAAATTTGAAATGTTTTTGAATAAGTCAGTTCTTTGAAAATTTTACAGTATACTCAATTTTTTTCTGGCATGTTATATGTACCAATACGCCTAACTGTGCGACAAAACACAGCGTTTTACGGTGTCCTACGCTTGGGCAGCACCTTAAGAAAACACTGTTACAATGGTGTTATTGAGTATAGGTACATGTCTCAAGTGATTCGACCGTAAGGCATGCAAAATGTATAAATCATAGTTTATCAAAATCAAGATTGACATTGAAACATATAAAATTAGATTAAAGTAGGTACCTATTTGAAAATATTAAATTAATGGAGTGTCCTTCTTAGTCATATTATTACAGATCACAATGCCAATGACCATAATGCCTTGGAAGGTAGGTAGGCCTTTGATGTGGGATGCAACCTGTGTCGACACCCTTGCGCCTTCCCATCTTCCTAGCACAGCGGGCTGTGCGGGGGCGGCTGCTGCAGGTGCGGAAAACCTCAAATGGCGCAAATACTCACATCTTTTAGGGACTTATGTGTTTGAGCCGTTTGGGGTTGAAACACAAGGGCCATGGGGTCCAAGTACCCACTTAGTTTTCCGAGAGATCGCCAAGCGGTTGGTCGATTCTTCACGTGACCAGAGGGCTGGCCAATTTTTTGGCCAGAGTCAGCATTGCCATACAACGTGGCAATGCTGCCAGCCTTTTGAGCACTTTTCCTGTTGACAGCGACGCGGAAGAGTTTTTTGATGCCCTTTGATTTATTTTTAATTTTTTTTATACAACGTGGCGCTACAACGGTGACTTTAATTTAACACACATATGCGTTTTCACATTTTCGTTTCATGAAGAAATTATATTTCCATTAAATGTTATTATTTACGGACTTATTTAAAATTTTAGAAAATAGCATTTTAGAGCAACCTGTACATAAAGAACTGTCGCGCAGCGGTCATTTGCCGGGGTCACGGATCATAACATCGCATCAATGAAATTAAAACGAATAAGCAATACTATTAGGATGAAACAAATGCATAGAGTAGGCGAATTTAAGGAAATTTCCTTTGTTGGCGAGCAGCGCAGGCGACGCGCGCTCTCCCTTCCACCCACCCGCCGCACCGAACACGAATTCTTTTTTTGCTTTTCTAGTGCTAGTCGAACCCGTGTCCTTGACGCACTTATTTACTCTAGTGCGCATAATTACGTCGCGAAAAAGACTCTTAGCTATTGTTTTATTTATTTCTTTTTGTGTAATTAGGATAGTAATTAGATCATGGTACTGCGATAAAGACACTTTGATTGGTTTTCGTTTTCTTATCTAGTAGGTACGTTTACACCTCTTGCGATACGGACGCATTTATTTGTGCTATTAGTGCTTGTGTAAACTTATGATCGTGATGGCAGTGATTAGTGATGACAGTTATTACTAATAGTAACAAGAGAGGGTGATGTGATAAGTGTTTGTACCACTTGCGCCGCTCGGTTTCTTTGATAATATGCCGTCAAAGAATCGGACCGATCACGAGTAGGTACAAGACGCGACGCGCGGTTGCCAGCCCGCGAACCGACACATTGCCGCTCCGAGTTAACGTAAGCGAGCTAGGTAAGTAATTTCATGAATGAATTTTTGCAAGGGTGATCCCAATTTTAATGACTTTTTTATTATTTAGTTTGTTTGAAAAATTTTTTTTTTCAGTTTACGTATTATTTTAACCTATCAATATTTATATGGTTAATGGGCACTAGCCCTACCCGTGTATTAAATTAAAGCCACCGTTGTAGCGCCACGTTGTATACTTGTACCTACATAATATTATTATTTTAAGACTTAGCTTTCTAAATTATGTAAATATTAGTTCAGGTTAAGGTTTGAATTCAATTGAAAAACATTTCATTTTAATAAAAATAAAAATATCATATCCTCACTTAACTAAAACTATTAACAAACTAATATTTATTGGCTCTCAAATGAACTGAGAAAAAAACCTTATGTAGAATAACAAGTTTAAGGATACCAAACTTAACAATAACAAAAGAGCTATATCAACCTCGACATACGAGTATTTTGATGACTCAAACGCTGAAATATCTTTACTGGCGCCGTGAGAATTCTATCATATTGTGTATATGTATTGTGTAATAATATATCGTGGCGATAAGCTACTCCTCCTATTGTGTGGAATAACTGCTGACATAACAATCACATAACTAGCAGTCCCGGTAACATCGATTACACTTGGCTTTGGCAGTTTCTTACGGGGTTAGATTGCAAAAACCATCCGGTCGGGTTCTGATATTTTCAGACAATTACCACCTAGCAAAAACGTCTCTGTTCTGTAAAAATCGCATCGTGAAAACTTAGGTGAAGTGAGCTAGAAGTAAGCCACCTGATGCTAGGGATTGCACTATTGACAGCTTACTTCACATACGTTTCTAAAAATAATTTAGTTTTTTCGTATCTTCGGAGTCAGGGTTTCAACTTTTGTGCGCTATTAGGTAAATTATTGTGAACTTTAGCTAGATATTAAGCATCTTCTATGGACTTGTATCAATAAAGTAGGTATATATATATTTCTAAAGATTTTATGTAGGAGTGGATGGATGTGTGTGATACCGAATCTTAAGGAAGTTACTACATACACTGATACCCTTCTTCCAAACTTGCTTCTATAGATTTGCCAACTGCTTTGCAAAAAGGAATTACACGTGTGACGACTGTTAACATCTTTCGTAAATTGTATAAAATGGCATTATGATTGCCGAGGGATAGAAAATTTGCTTAGCCTATTCCATCCCATAGTGTAGCGGATATAATGGAGGTAGCTGTAAGTCCATCCCTTTTGCTGAATGCGGACGAATACCAATTCTATTCGGGTATGCCTTTACCCACACATCACAGTATTTCCTTGATGGTTAACACGCTTTGTATATCTGAGCCACCAGTCCTGTAGAATGTTTTTCGGGATGAAAAATACTCAATACTCAATTTCTTTATTGCGTTCCAAAATGTACATATTTAAGTTTACATTAGCTGGTAGGTTGTAATAACGACACAATTTTGGACCCTGTCGGGCACAGCATAGAATAATTATGGGAGAGAGGAGGAAGAGCACTGAGTGTTTACTTCTAATACTAAAAAAAATTATTGCACATTACGTTATTATTATACTCTTAAAGGTAAATCTTCTAGGTATTTATATATTATAATATAAGTTGGTATAGACATTAATACTATTGCGGGGTTTAATTGCAAGTATTTTATTATAAATAAATAATAATAAATAAATAAATATCGTCTGACATTGCACACAGCACCACCTAGTTCCAAGTTAAGCACTTAATTAAGGCTTGTGTTATGGATACCAGATGGTTGATACACTACTTAAATACATTTTTTTTTTCGTAAATACATACATATTATAAATATACATCCATGACTCGGGTACAAATGTCCATATTCATCATACAAACATTTGCCCCTACCGGGATTCGAACCCAGGACCATTTGGTTTCGCTGACTACACTTAGCCACTGTAGCCACTACACCAAACGTGTCGTCAAGTCGACAATATCAATATTTTACTAATTTGGTTATTATTATATTATATTATAATTTTATTTTATGTACAGACGCCAGCACATCAAGCTACTACAATCTGTCAAATTTCTTTAATAGATTTTCAACTTTATCGCTAAAGCATTAAGGTTCAAGGTTGATTGGGAAAATTTGACAGTTTCGGGTAGCTTGACCTGCTGGCGTCTGTACATATTTATAATTTGTCATTTAAGTATTCATCTGGGGTTTCTTTTGGGATCTACATGAAGCAGTAGGTATACAGGGTTATTGGTAAAACACCATGGTTTATTATGAACCACCATTATGAACAACTTTTAGGGACCAAATATAAAAACGCAAAAAAAAAATCAGCTGTTCCCTACATTTGTGTTTGCAGAACTCGTCAAACTGCAGGGACCAGCAGATATTTTTTTCGCGATTTCATATTTGGTCCCATAGTAAAAGTTGTTCATAATGATGAGTACAATGACCCCTTATGAGGTTGATGGTGTTTTACCAATAACCCTGTATATGTTACATAATCCTTAAAGATTTGGGTAAGACAGAGGCGCCATTATTGAGGAACAAGAGTACCTAGACATCAACTAATCAACTATGTCGGGGTCGGCTTCCAGTCTAACCGGATGCAGCTGAATACCAGTATTTTACATGGAGCGACTGCCTATCTGACCTCCATAACCCAGTTACTGGGTAATACGATACCTCTTGGTAAGACCCGTAACGACTGTCAAAAATCCACGAATGACAGCCGGGACAAACGGCTTAACGTGCTTTCCGAGACACGGAGGGGTCTTAGTATGTAAAGATGGTCACCCATCCACGGACCAACCGCGGCAAGCGTAGCTTAACCTGATCGATCGACCTGTGCGGCTGTTATAGTTACGTAGACTTCAACTCAACTTTTTTAATTAAAATGTAAGCAAAATTACAAAATACAGTTTCAAAAGAAATCAACAACAAAGGCAGAGGGAAAATTAATTCACTTATTTTCACATAACCAATATATTTCACGTTATTATCAGAGGGTACGACCAGTCTTCCCAAAGAACATAAGCGTAGTATGTCGACTGGAAAATAGGTACAAAAAAGCTTTTTTGCTAACCCTCCGACTGCGAAACTATCTGATGTTAGTGGCACAAAAACTGGTTTAATTTTGCGCAGAGGTTGAACATCAGAAGTTTTTGTGGTAGCCCTACCGTGTCTGTGAGGGTTATAAATGCGTCATTTTTGTTAGAAAAAACGGAATTAACGAAGTGACTTTAATGTTTGCGTTTCATTATGATTTGAATTAATTAAATATCGTTGCTGTCCTATTTAGAAATTTACTTACAACGGTCAGCACAATGATGATGTGTATTTTTGGGTAGAATTTAACTAAATAAGTGCTTATTGAGGGCTTTGTGAAAAACAGTTTGACTCACCTCAGTTGTTCAAATAAATATGTATGAAATATTGTTTGATCAATTCTTCGGAAACACAAAAAATAACGCTGCTAAAACATCGTCATCGATAAATTATAGCGCGTGCGCTCTTCCAAGACTATACATGTGTCCCCTATGAGTATGACATCACTTTTTTTAAAGGTTGAAGGTTAATTAACAAATTGTTAATGTATTGGTCTACCCTCACATTAATAATCCATGGTAACTGCCACTATCATACGTCATACTTGCCGAAAAGGTCGATAAGTAAAAAGAAATATGAAATAAGGGCTCACGTCAATTCCTGTCTTGGGACGATTTTAAAAGCATCCCATATTTTGTGTTTGTTTTGTGACTTTTGGGAGGCACTAAGGTATCGGATATACTAACCGTGTCCGTCCTCCAGGCTTAAATTTAATTTCTTAAGGCGCGGTAAGAAGCAAATGTTTAGGTAATTGACAAAAACGTATCGCGGCAACAAATACGATTCAAAACCGCAATGCGATTGATGTTAGTTGAATCAAATGACCACCAAAATAAAAGTAACTTTGCAGTTTTAATTAAATTAAGAAATAAATGCAAGACTCAGTGGATTAATTTTTAGTTATTTCTTTAGTTGATTGAATTCCCTTTATTATCACATAATATTTGATAGTTTACGCTCAACATTTTGAGAATTATGCGCCCAAATTTTTTTTTGAGCTCGGTTTGTGATTTAATACTATTTTATAAATTTGAAATGTTTTTGAATAAGTCAGTTCTTTGAAAATTTTACAGTATACTCAATTTTTTTCTGGCATGTTATATGTACCAATACGCCTAACTGTGCGACAAAACACAGCGTTTTACGGTGTCCTACGCTTGGGCAGCACCTTAAGAAAACACTGTTACAATGGTGTTATTGAGTATAGGTACATGTCTCAAGTGATTCGACCGTAAGGCATGCAAAATGTATAAATCATAGTTTATCAAAATCAAGATTGACATTGAAACATATAAAATTAGATTAAAGTAGGTACCTATTTGAAAATATTAAATTAATGGAGTGTCCTTCTTAGTCATATTATTACAGATCACAATGCCAATGACCATAATGCCTTGGAAGGTAGGTAGGCCTTTGATGTGGGATGCAACCTGTGTCGACACCCTTGCGCCTTCCCATCTTCCTAGCACAGCGGGCTGTGCGGGGGCGGCTGCTGCAGGTGCGGAAAACCTCAAATGGCGCAAATACTCACATCTTTTAGGGACTTATGTGTTTGAGCCGTTTGGGGTTGAAACACAAGGGCCATGGGGTCCAAGTACCCACTTAGTTTTCCGAGAGATCGCCAAGCGGTTGGTCGATTCTTCACGTGACCAGAGGGCTGGCCAATTTTTTGGCCAGAGTCAGCATTGCCATACAACGTGGCAATGCTGCCAGCCTTTTGAGCACTTTTCCTGTTGACAGCGACGCGGAAGAGTTTTTTGATGCCCTTTGATTTATTTTTAATTTTTTTTATACAACGTGGCGCTACAACGGTGACTTTAATTTAACACACATATGCGTTTTCACATTTTCGTTTCATGAAGAAATTATATTTCCATTAAATGTTATTATTTACGGACTTATTTAAAATTTTAGAAAATAGCATTTTAGAGCAACCTGTACATAAAGAACTGTCGCGCAGCGGTCATTTGCCGGGGTCACGGATCATAACATCGCATCAATGAAATTAAAACGAATAAGCAATACTATTAGGATGAAACAAATGCATAGAGTAGGCGAATTTAAGGAAATTTCCTTTGTTGGCGAGCAGCGCAGGCGACGCGCGCTCTCCCTTCCACCCACCCGCCGCACCGAACACGAATTCTTTTTTTGCTTTTCTAGTGCTAGTCGAACCCGTGTCCTTGACGCACTTATTTACTCTAGTGCGCATAATTACGTCGCGAAAAAGACTCTTAGCTATTGTTTTATTTATTTCTTTTTGTGTAATTAGGATAGTAATTAGATCATGGTACTGCGATAAAGACACTTTGATTGGTTTTCGTTTTCTTATCTAGTAGGTACGTTTACACCTCTTGCGATACGGACGCATTTATTTGTGCTATTAGTGCTTGTGTAAACTTATGATCGTGATGGCAGTGATTAGTGATGACAGTTATTACTAATAGTAACAAGAGAGGGTGATGTGATAAGTGTTTGTACCACTTGCGCCGCTCGGTTTCTTTGATAATATGCCGTCAAAGAATCGGACCGATCACGAGTAGGTACAAGACGCGACGCGCGGTTGCCAGCCCGCGAACCGACACATTGCCGCTCCGAGTTAACGTAAGCGAGCTAGGTAAGTAATTTCATGAATGAATTTTTGCAAGGGTGATCCCAATTTTAATGACTTTTTTATTATTTAGTTTGTTTGAAAAATTTTTTTTTTCAGTTTACGTATTATTTTAACCTATCAATATTTATATGGTTAATGGGCACTAGCCCTACCCGTGTATTAAATTAAAGCCACCGTTGTAGCGCCACGTTGTATACTTGTACCTACATAATATTATTATTTTAAGACTTAGCTTTCTAAATTATGTAAATATTAGTTCAGGTTAAGGTTTGAATTCAATTGAAAAACATTTCATTTTAATAAAAATAAAAATATCATATCCTCACTTAACTAAAACTATTAACAAACTAATATTTATTGGCTCTCAAATGAACTGAGAAAAAAACCTTATGTAGAATAACAAGTTTAAGGATACCAAACTTAACAATAACAAAAGAGCTATATCAACCTCGACATACGAGTATTTTGATGACTCAAACGCTGAAATATCTTTACTGGCGCCGTGAGAATTCTATCATATTGTGTATATGTATTGTGTAATAATATATCGTGGCGATAAGCTACTCCTCCTATTGTGTGGAATAACTGCTGACATAACAATCACATAACTAGCAGTCCCGGTAACATCGATTACACTTGGCTTTGGCAGTTTCTTACGGGGTTAGATTGCAAAAACCATCCGGTCGGGTTCTGATATTTTCAGACAATTACCACCTAGCAAAAACGTCTCTGTTCTGTAAAAATCGCATCGTGAAAACTTAGGTGAAGTGAGCTAGAAGTAAGCCACCTGATGCTAGGGATTGCACTATTGACAGCTTACTTCACATACGTTTCTAAAAATAATTTAGTTTTTTCGTATCTTCGGAGTCAGGGTTTCAACTTTTGTGCGCTATTAGGTAAATTATTGTGAACTTTAGCTAGATATTAAGCATCTTCTATGGACTTGTATCAATAAAGTAGGTATATATATATTTCTAAAGATTTTATGTAGGAGTGGATGGATGTGTGTGATACCGAATCTTAAGGAAGTTACTACATACACTGATACCCTTCTTCCAAACTTGCTTCTATAGATTTGCCAACTGCTTTGCAAAAAGGAATTACACGTGTGACGACTGTTAACATCTTTCGTAAATTGTATAAAATGGCATTATGATTGCCGAGGGATAGAAAATTTGCTTAGCCTATTCCATCCCATAGTGTAGCGGATATAATGGAGGTAGCTGTAAGTCCATCCCTTTTGCTGAATGCGGACGAATACCAATTCTATTCGGGTATGCCTTTACCCACACATCACAGTATTTCCTTGATGGTTAACACGCTTTGTATATCTGAGCCACCAGTCCTGTAGAATGTTTTTCGGGATGAAAAATACTCAATACTCAATTTCTTTATTGCGTTCCAAAATGTACATATTTAAGTTTACATTAGCTGGTAGGTTGTAATAACGACACAATTTTGGACCCTGTCGGGCACAGCATAGAATAATTATGGGAGAGAGGAGGAAGAGCACTGAGTGTTTACTTCTAATACTAAAAAAAATTATTGCACATTACGTTATTATTATACTCTTAAAGGTAAATCTTCTAGGTATTTATATATTATAATATAAGTTGGTATAGACATTAATACTATTGCGGGGTTTAATTGCAAGTATTTTATTATAAATAAATAATAATAAATAAATAAATATCGTCTGACATTGCACACAGCACCACCTAGTTCCAAGTTAAGCACTTAATTAAGGCTTGTGTTATGGATACCAGATGGTTGATACACTACTTAAATACATTTTTTTTTTCGTAAATACATACATATTATAAATATACATCCATGACTCGGGTACAAATGTCCATATTCATCATACAAACATTTGCCCCTACCGGGATTCGAACCCAGGACCATTTGGTTTCGCTGACTACACTTAGCCACTGTAGCCACTACACCAAACGTGTCGTCAAGTCGACAATATCAATATTTTACTAATTTGGTTATTATTATATTATATTATAATTTTATTTTATGTACAGACGCCAGCACATCAAGCTACTACAATCTGTCAAATTTCTTTAATAGATTTTCAACTTTATCGCTAAAGCATTAAGGTTCAAGGTTGATTGGGAAAATTTGACAGTTTCGGGTAGCTTGACCTGCTGGCGTCTGTACATATTTATAATTTGTCATTTAAGTATTCATCTGGGGTTTCTTTTGGGATCTACATGAAGCAGTAGGTATACAGGGTTATTGGTAAAACACCATGGTTTATTATGAACCACCATTATGAACAACTTTTAGGGACCAAATATAAAAACGCAAAAAAAAAATCAGCTGTTCCCTACATTTGTGTTTGCAGAACTCGTCAAACTGCAGGGACCAGCAGATATTTTTTTCGCGATTTCATATTTGGTCCCATAGTAAAAGTTGTTCATAATGATGAGTACAATGACCCCTTATGAGGTTGATGGTGTTTTACCAATAACCCTGTATATGTTACATAATCCTTAAAGATTTGGGTAAGACAGAGGCGCCATTATTGAGGAACAAGAGTACCTAGACATCAACTAATCAACTATGTCGGGGTCGGCTTCCAGTCTAACCGGATGCAGCTGAATACCAGTATTTTACATGGAGCGACTGCCTATCTGACCTCCATAACCCAGTTACTGGGTAATACGATACCTCTTGGTAAGACCCGTAACGACTGTCAAAAATCCACGAATGACAGCCGGGACAAACGGCTTAACGTGCTTTCCGAGACACGGAGGGGTCTTAGTATGTAAAGATGGTCACCCATCCACGGACCAACCGCGGCAAGCGTAGCTTAACCTGATCGATCGACCTGTGCGGCTGTTATAGTTACGTAGACTTCAACTCAACTTTTTTAATTAAAATGTAAGCAAAATTACAAAATACAGTTTCAAAAGAAATCAACAACAAAGGCAGAGGGAAAATTAATTCACTTATTTTCACATAACCAATATATTTCACGTTATTATCAGAGGGTACGACCAGTCTTCCCAAAGAACATAAGCGTAGTATGTCGACTGGAAAATAGGTACAAAAAAGCTTTTTTGCTAACCCTCCGACTGCGAAACTATCTGATGTTAGTGGCACAAAAACTGGTTTAATTTTGCGCAGAGGTTGAACATCAGAAGTTTTTGTGGTAGCCCTACCGTGTCTGTGAGGGTTATAAATGCGTCATTTTTGTTAGAAAAAACGGAATTAACGAAGTGACTTTAATGTTTGCGTTTCATTATGATTTGAATTAATTAAATATCGTTGCTGTCCTATTTAGAAATTTACTTACAACGGTCAGCACAATGATGATGTGTATTTTTGGGTAGAATTTAACTAAATAAGTGCTTATTGAGGGCTTTGTGAAAAACAGTTTGACTCACCTCAGTTGTTCAAATAAATATGTATGAAATATTGTTTGATCAATTCTTCGGAAACACAAAAAATAACGCTGCTAAAACATCGTCATCGATAAATTATACAAAAAGTGTAGGAACTAATAAATTGGATAAATTAATGGCAGTCACATACTTTATCGAAACGGTCCTTTTCCCCTATCGTGAGGCATGGGATTAGTTTCCAAGAGAAAGAGGCATGATCCCTAGGTTCAATTTATTACGGGAATAAAATAATATATAGAAAGCGTATTGTGAATGTGAAAAGCTTTTTGTTTATTATTCAGGTAGGTACCTACAATGAGTCCGGTGAGGAAGGACCTCGCAAACTGTTATTAGGACCAGACCGAATTTTGGTCACGGCGGCGGCGCGGCCAGATACTAGCAAACTAAGCAGGAGACTATACATATGTATAGTGTACAGGTATGTGCGCAGACACAGGTGCTCTCCCTCTTCCTGCACTTTCATAGTACGATTAATAGCGCCAGCCAGGAGAATTTTGTTTTGTGTTTAAAAAAAAAATTGTAAACATGTGGTTTGGAAACTATTGGCTGGTGGCAAGGTACGTTTGCCCAAAATTGAGAACAATATAATAGCAAACTGTAATTATTTTCGAGAGAAAATCTAATTTACCGATTCAAAAGGAAGAATACAGTAAATTCTCATGTTTTCATTCCGATTGTCAAAACGTTTTATTGCAAAACTAGCTGTTGCCTGCGACATCGTCTGCGATCCAGAATGAAAAGTAATGTACTTAACCAGGTCATGGTTTATCTATGTGTCAAATTTTATCCAAATCCGTTCAGCCGTTTTGGCGTGAAAGCGTAACAAACAACCAAACAAACTTACTTTCGCATATATAATATAAGTTAGGAAGATAGGATATTATCAAATCCACATAAAACTGTCATGTACAGTCGCCAGCACGTTAAGTTAATACGAAACTGTCAAATTTCTCCAAATGATTGTAAACCTTAAAATGTTGAATGTTAAGTTCAAAATCGAATGAGAAAATTTGACAGGTTGTTGTAACTTGACCTGCTGCTGTGTGTACCTACACATTTATAATTATGTACTACTGTTTGTTATCAAAATTCTTTTTAACAAAACACAGCTGGGTTACAAGTTGATCTGTATGGAAATGGAATGGAAAAAAAACTTAAATTCAATTCAAATTATTTTAATTGATCAATGTAATCCCCCATTACTACATTTATTACATCTCGAAATTAACTTTACAAAAGCCTGAAAAAAATAATTTCTACTTTCATGCGCAGCCTTGGAAACACGCCGTGTAGACCGGGGCGTTGTAATGAAGAAGCAACCCACCGGTGGTCAGTTTACCCCGTCTTTTTTCTCTAATTGCTTCCAGCAAATTTCGTAAACTGGATGCGTAGGACGCTGCGTTTACGGTTTCACCTTTTTTGTGAAGGTACTCAATCAACTGAATCAAAATTCCCTGTGAGTCCCAGTACACTGTGGAAAATTCCCTTTAAGTCCCAAAACACTGGCCATGATTTTTCCACAAGCCGGAACAATTTTGCTTTTTTAAGGGGCGCAGTACCCTCCCTGTGTCACTGCATGGACTCCTGCTTACTTTCAGGGTCATAATGATGATAATGTTTCATCGCCAGAAACAATTCAATGGAAAATACTTGATGGAATTTCACCAACGAGCTCTAAAAACTCTCTACAGCACTCGATTCGCACATTTCGCACTTGTTTTTGAGGCGCCGCGCCGCGCCGTGAGCATTCGCGGCACCCATCTTGTACTGAGTTTTGAAAGGTAAAGAAGGTCATGTAGAATAGTGTGCGCGGTACCAACGGAGAGGTGTGTCATCTCTGCTACCATTTTAATTTTCATTCGGGCATCCTCCAGTATAAGCTTCTCAACTTTATTCACGTTTTCTTCCGTAGAGGCAGTAACCGGACGGCCGAGCGAGTGTCGTCTTCAATACTCTCTGCCCCTTTTAAAGTCACTTGATCACTTTTGAACCGTAGATAACGAAGCTGCAGAATCTTGGTAAACAGCCAACCATCTCTTCGTGATTAGTTTTTTGACTTTTTCTTTGTTTGGCAAGGAAATGAATAACAGAGCGATGCTGTTTTTTCTTCAACATTGTCACGTTAGCCATTCCAGTTGTCGTTAACTAAGGATAACCAGCAAACTAATGATCATATATGAAATTTGACCTTTATACCCTTAGTTAATGTCATTAATTGATTAAATTACCCACATCATTATTAAATCACCCTCATACCGAGAATACACTGAACTCCTTAAAGAGGCACGAGGAACAGGGTGTAAAGGTCACTCGTACCCATAGTAAGGGGAGGATCCTCCGACCAGACGGGTGTCGCGTCTGGTATAACTGCCCGACGATTGATGTCGGGATGTTGTATATAATGCTAGTTGCACGGTAAATTCTGCTTGCGCGAAGCAGGATTTTGCGTGACGTCAGTGTGATGCGTATTTCGCATGTGGCGATGTAGATACCGCTACAGCCCCTCGCGTGTTAACATTATTGTGGTGGCGCTGTTTGTAAAGATAAAAAATAACGGGACGTCAAATCCAGTACGGTCAAATGGGGTTACTTTGATACTACGGGGTTACTTTGATAACAACTTTAGGCTTATGAAAAACTTAATTTTATAATATCTACAACACCAGTTAAAAAATAAACTATCAGTACTTGGCACTACTGATAGTTTCTTTGTATTATAGCGTTGTAGTTATTATAAAATTAAGTTTTTCATAAGCCTAAAGTTGTTATCAAAGTAACCCCGTAGTATCAAAGTAACCCCATTTGACGGTACATTTTATTGATTAGTTCTTATTTCTGCCACGTGTCAGGTAATACTGGGCCTACTATACAATCTTACACAACACAAGGTGTTGGTGCAACTGATAAGACGTGTTTACCCTCATAATGCAATTATTGTGTAGTTCAGATTTATCACCTGTTTGCATTAAGTCTCAAGTTTTTTTTTGTATCTAGATATTACGTACTTATGTATTGCATCAGGCAATCAAAAGGAATGCATTTGTTTGTTTAAGATATAATGTAAGTATGAGAATTTTTCTTGGAATTGTTCCAACAATGAATGGTGTCACCTTTTCTTGTTAGTTTGTTTGAAGTTCAGCAAATGGTAAAGCAGCGGTGCCGCACCTATGTATTAAAGAAACGTCTCCTTAGTAAATACATAGTTCTAATTAATTAAAGGATTCAGCGGTCATTTGTACGTGACGATAATAATCATCGTCGATGTCTCGTTGGTCTAGTTTCAAGCGCTACTGCCGAGCATGAGGTCCTGGGTTTGATTCCCGGGTCGGGCAAAGTATTATTGGGTTTTTATTTTTTATTTATTTATTTTATTAAAACTTTATGCACAAGTAAAAAATAATACTGTACAAAGGCGGACTTAATGCCTGAGGCATTTTCTACCAGTCAACCTTAGGGTGATGCAGAGATATACCATGGCAGGTGCAACATACGGGATAGATAGCTCGGAAATTACTATAAAATACAAGAATAAATACTACTATATAGATACATAGATACATACATATAAACAAAATAAACCTTGGTCAGGAGAAATAACGATCGGTAGAGGAGAAAACAAATCCAGCAACTCAGCGCTGGGATGTTTCAGCCAACTTCTGACGGATATGTTCACGTGCCTTCACTTTAAAAGATAACCGACTGGTTGCTGTCCTGATTTTCAGAAGGAGCGCATTCCAAAGAAAAACCGCCTGGACAAAGAAAGAAGAATGAATGAAACCAGAACGGTGAGAAGGACATCGTAGAAGACGATTGTTGGTGGAACGAAGATTTTTACTATAGGCAGTGCATAAATATTGTATTTGGGAAGTCAGGTAAGAAGGGGAAGTGGGTTTGTCCAGAATAGAGAACAACGTAGACAGAGCCCTCAACTCTCTGCGCTGACGAATGGGTAACCATTTTAAAATCAGTCGGTGTGCAGATACATGGTCATACTTACGAAGATTGAACACGAACCGAATGCAGTTATTGAGAAGTCAGTCAAGTTTATTGAGGAGATCTGCATTCAGGTCATAGTAACACACATCACCATAGTCAATTATAGGAAATATAAGGGCCTGTACAAGCATTGCTTTTATGTGTGATGGGAGAAGGTTTTTCAAACGATACAGCGAAATTAGAGAGTTTTTCGAACTGAAATTTCGCAGTAGCAGCCGGTAGTCTAGATTTGTGCCCGGTTGATGGCAATAGGCTCGGTCCCTATTTCGTGGCACTTAATATAACTGGTTAAATGTGGGCTGTGGGCACGTCTGCCCAACCCTTCATGAACATCATCGTCAGAGGCGTGATGTTATGTGATAATAATCATGTTTGCAAAGAAACAATCAACTTTGGAACAACGCAAGTCAAAAACCATACTAATAATGACAAAGATACGGAAGACAAATAATCTGCCTTAATAATTCGGGCAGTAATATTTTCTAGCAATTTTATACTTACATCACACAGAAGCTAAATATGCGGTCAACAGTACAAGAAATACTCAGTTGACAGCCAACAAAAAAGTTTTAGACAAAAGAGAAAAATACACCATTCGGCCATTTAGAGCCTTATGAATATTCAATTCAAAGAGCTCGCCAGTCTTTATTTTTAAGGCCCCTTAACTAGTGCCAAGTTTAATAATTTAATTTATAAAAGCATTGTAGTCGTGGACCATTAAAAAAAACATTGCGTTAATATTGTTGAAGCTCTTTATGTGGCATTTATAACCTGTTCCGTGATGGTATCTTCGCATCTCACAAGTTTATGCTCCCATCAAAATAGCTTCGTAAAACAAACAAGGTTTATGTGAATCTTTTGAATATTAGGTTCTATTTATGTACTAGAGTATCTTCCTACGTGTCCTTATTCAGAGCGCTTTTAATCTGAATATAAGAAACGTCAGTCGACTGCATGTTAGGGATGGGATTACGGCATTTCATACACCGAAATGTCTTAATTTTTTTTTCATAATCCAATTACTTAACGGATCTTCAAAACTTTCTGCCGCATCGGATTAAGCTCTCTGCGACACCGTAACCTATTTGGTGAGGCGAGCAAGGGTCCCGACATATATTTTTTATCGACACATTTCGATAAGGATAGATGTTGTTCTTAAGTTGGGGCCAGACATCGGTGGGGTGCGGGGGCGGGGTGCGAGGGACGCGAAGTGGGTCGCCCCGAGGGTTGCCAGGTGCGTTGCCCACCCAGATTGATCGGTGTTTTATTTTTTAAGTGTAAAACATAAAAGTACAAAAAGATTGCGTTTTATACGGTTGTACTGTGACCTTTTATTAATGTTTGAGTGTAATGGGTGTCGTAAAACGATAAGCGGTTGTGTTGATAACATTGTGTATAAAACTCTTACTTCGAGATCGTATTGTCGGGATATTTTGCATACGTATAGGTATACGAAACAGAACCTAGACTAACAGAAACAAACTTGCCACCGCGACCGCATCGCGAACAAAAACTCACATCCACGTCCGTCCCATTTTTCCACAGGCAACCCTGTCTCCGTGATAGGTATTTATAGCACCGCCGGCACCAGTGGAATGCATCGCCCACCTCCATCCAGCAATAATAACACCACTGTCAAGTTCATTACTCACTCATCCCGATGTAAGAGCTTTGAGCCTTTATTATCATAGTCCTAATTATAGAGTTTGTTATCTTGTAGCGGTGACACTAAAGTGAGTCATTTCCTCCCGTTTAGGCGGAGACGAATTCCTTGAGGCGAGAACGTGGTGAGATCGTGTCTACGTTTAAAATAATATGGCCGTAGTGACGCTTTGGTAGGCGACGAATTCCACGTGCGAGAATGTTAGCGTGTTTGATTGAACACAGTACAATGATAGAAGGCAGTGATCTCAGTTTTGATGCTGTAAATTATTTTTATGCTTGATTTCTTTTCACAGCAAGAACAGTTAGCTATAAACCAAAAACTGATGGATTTATTGTGTAAAAGATAATTATAATATGGCAAGGTAGAAAGCGAACATACAGGGTTACTTGTAATTCAACGTATATCCGTCAGGAGCTGATGATGAAAATGCAACAAATCGAACCCCCCATGTGTATGGCCGAAATTCAATAGTTTGACGGCTCGTTTAGCGCAGTGTTTAAGCGATTGTCTGCTGCGCTGCGTGTAAATATGTATGACCTACAAGTAGTTGAATTTCGGCCATACATATAGGGGGTTCAATTTGTTGCATTTTGGACCCCCTATCAGCTCTTGGCGGATATTCGGCGAATTACAAGTAACCCTGTATAGATAGTGGTTGATAGAAATGTATAGAAAAAGGAGACATCCAGCGTCCAAATAAATATTAAGATAAGGGCAGGATGATGAACAAGAACAGCTAAAATAAATAGAGCGAGAGAGACTAAACAAAAGGTCTCAAATTCTGTAAATAAAAAAAAACTGTCTACGCAATTAGTCCCCTCTTCATTATTCCGTAATTAACATTTTTATTGGACGTAAGGTAAGTTCTCAGAATTGGTAAAAGGAAAATGATCAGAATTCTATAGAAATACAGTCGAAATGTATTTGTAAACAGGATCTTCGGTTAAACTCAATAGAGAACTAATTTGTATGCGGATCCAGGTACTGTCATGAATTTTAAAATTTTGTATAGACTCGTCGACATCTGTAATCCTTTTGTCTGACATTTTGAAGCTGTTGAAATAAAAACATTTGAATATTTCATTTCAACTATCGCAATATTCTACTGAGAATTTGAGTTGAAAACTCAGGAGTGATCAAAATAGTTCAGTTCATAAAAAGCGCTTTATAGTTCCAATACAAAGAGGCTTTAAAGCGCTTTCAAATATTACTATGGAGTGTTCAAGACTATAAAATGTTTACTATCGACGAAACAGTTTTGGATGTAAAATCTATCGTAAACATGAGCCTAACTGCTGAGATTCGAGAAACATTGTAAATTCTCTAGAGATACCTACGTAAATCTCCACGTTTCAATGCATATGAAGTGTTGTGCATTTTCGATCTAAAGAGCTTTATTGCTTCAAATTGAATCCCTAAGCCTATAGATATAGACGGATAAGAAATAAGAAGAGATAAAACTTGTGAATAGACAAAAGACGCTCTGCTTATAACTGGAAATCCGCTTTATTACGGCTTTGTGCTTGCAAATGTGCATGACAGTTCAAAGGAAAGAAGATCTAAGCAAAACAAGGGACATACAAGAATGAGACGACACAGGAGTAAATCTATACGTATGCGTGGGTCGCACTGATAATTTTTATATAATAAAAAACTAAAGAATGTAGAAGCCTGTTAATATTTTTATTGCTTTCCGAAGTAGTCTCTGTTCCTTTCTTAGCACCGTCCCATGCGATAAACCATTGACTGAAGCAGCTGGAGCGTTGTTGTGGTGGAGGAGGATCCTGCTTCTTGGGCGATGCTGTCTCACATTTTCCAAGATAACTGGTAAACAATGACTGACATACCAATCTGCAGTAACAGTATTGCTAGGAAAATTGTTGCGAAATGACCCGGCCGTCCTGAGAATGAGGCAATCATCTTTTTCAAATCCATTTCGACCACCTATTTCGACGCACGACAGACACTTTTTAAATTGCCGCCAACAGTTGGCTGCAATTTGTTTCTACAAGTTACTTGTAAAAACAAATGACATATGAATTCATTACACATCTACAGATTCTCAAAGAGTTCCTAATTCGCAATTTAAATAAATTTTTCATCGGCCGCTTTTCTTACTGGCCTATTCTAAAAACTTTCAGTGTGATCCCCGTATTTTAAATTAGAATTGCTTTTGTTTATGTCTTTGTGACCGCATTGAACTACACAACGGATTTTGATGCGATTTTCACTTTCATTTAGAGAATTTATTCCGGAAGGATATATTCAAAAATTTTAAATGTTTATTTCAGGCCAAGGGATCCATAACCACCCACGCTCCACCCAGAGCGGGAGGAGTCATTTGATATTTCCCACCCTCAAAAAAAAAAAAAAAAAGGGTTCCATAACAGTGTTATTAGTATGAACTTAGCCTATGTTAGTAAACTCAATAAATATTTTTTTAAATAATTATACATTAATTGGCTACATGAACACGTGCACGCACATGTCTGTCAGCACAGAGCCTGATAAATGGTCCATCAAGCTTGTGCGAAAGTGTAGCTAAAATAAATCGATATTAAACTTACTTATAAAAAAGAAATCTCGATAATTTGCCAAGTCGTAAAAACCATGCGAGACAGGGGCGGGTCGCTAGTAAAATTTGTATAGTCTATGGCCTGACCTGCGGTTTGATATTGTGTCTTGAGTTGCTTGTTATTTGAAGATTCTTACTCCTGGCTTCTGAAAGCCTATAGAATTGAATACGTTGTCAAATCTCAGGTGAATCGATTTGATTGGCGGTGGAACAACAGTTGCCAATCAATTCGCATCAGTTCACATGTGTTAGTAAATGTTGGTGTTGAAACCCGGGTGTTAATAATGTTAAACTTTTATGGAAAATCTATTGTACCTTGATAGGCAGCAGTCGACACCGTGACTAAAACAAATGACTGTGTATGTACACCATCAGGTCCTGACTTACTATTATTATGTCTCAATTATTCTGTCTAGCCTTTTAGAGGCGAATTTAATACGATACATTGTAGTCTAGCATTTTCCTAACTATGTTAAAGTCGGCTTCCAGTCTAACCGGATGCAGCTGTTTATAGTATTTTACTTTACATGGAGCGACTGCTATCTGACCTCCATAACCCAGTTACTCAATAACACTATACTCTGTGGTAAGACTGGTTGTCAGACTTTTGGGCTTGCTGACTACCAGTAACGACTGTCAAAGATCTATGAATGACAGCCGGGACGGACGGCTTAATGTGCTTTCCGAGGTACGAAAGGGTCTCCATATGTAATGCAAGGTGATCCATCCACAAACCGACCGCGGCAAGGGGCAAGGGAAGCTTAATCTACGATCGACCCGTGCGAGTGTTATTATATGGTCACAAGCCTATTCTTTTGACTCACTTGCTCTAAACACCATCCTAATTAATATTATAAATGAAAAAGTGTGTTGTTTGTTACGTTTTTACGCAAAAATAGCTGAACGGATTTGTATGAAATTTAACAGACAGATAGACCATGACCTAGAGCTACTTTTCATCATGGATCGCAAACAAAGTAGCAGGCAACCGCTAGTTTACTATAAAAACGAACATAAGCACTACTCGTTAGTAAGTCACAAAATTATCAGGTGGCCGGTAGTTCACATAATTGCGCTATCGTAGTCGTTTATTAAATACCTTGTTAAGCTTTACCTAATTGTAGGGTATTACGTAAAACAGACAAACAACGCTGTTGTGCACTTAAGTTCAAATTACACTGTAATGTGCAGTAAGTACCTATAACGATTCCACGGGCTATTTTAGACTTATGCTTGTTTGTTATTTATGAAAAGGAGAAGGTAACCGCGTTCTAGATTTGAGTTCGTTGTTATTTTGTTTCCTTTTGTGTGGCGTATTCTTTTCAGAATATCTGAACGTATTCTGGTGTTCCGCTATATTTTAACCCGAC
The DNA here is from genome assembly GCA_937001585.2 of Brachylomia viminalis. Lineage (NCBI taxonomy): Eukaryota > Metazoa > Arthropoda > Insecta > Lepidoptera > Noctuidae > Brachylomia > Brachylomia viminalis. Next base: position 19,087,862 of record OW443302.2, on the reverse strand, counting down.
TGCCAAAATCAAATCAAATCATTTATTTCCTTGCAAACATGGGTATAGTATACATAGGTGTTTTTTATAATAAAGTTCTCCATATTTCATTTATTTTAATTTTAATATGTATATGAACTACTAGCCTTTACTCGCGGAATCGCGGGTGTCGGGAATTATCCCACGGGGACCGGGGACGTAGGTACTACCGGGATTTAAAATAACCGCATGTATTAATTCCATAACACAATGTTTTCACATAACTCTATTGGTTTACGCGGTGTACATTATGTAGCGTAAAAGAAAGGAAAACACACTTTTTTCTTCAGCCACTGAATACGTATAATTTTATCTTAAAGACCGAATATAAAAACAAAAATATATATATTATAAAAAATAGAAAATACAAAATAGGAATTTCGTCACATTACCCAACGGGCTTCGGTAGGTTTAACAAGTATTATGAATGAAAATACTGAAGGATTTCGTACCTTAAGAAATCTAGAATTAATTGGATAAAAAAGAGTTTGTAACTGTGGTTGCAACCAAAATTTTACTCTAACTGAAATTAGGCTGATTTTTTAAAATAAAAAAGGTATCGAACCTGCTGTATTCTGTTATAAGAAAAGAATTACACATTACAACAAAAAAATATCACTAACTGGTAGAAATTATTTTGAAACGCAAGATAATATTAATTAATTAATTAGGAACTAAGTTTTTTTTATTAAAATACACCAAATTTCCACCAAACCGTCTTCCGGAAGCTCCAACGCGACTGGTTCAAATCAAATATAGCCGGCAAGTTTTCCAGTTGTCACATTGAGGTCCTCTGACATCAAAAGCGACAATTTTGTCTCTCGCGACCCCGTATCAGCCCTGTCGCGCTGATGATCACTCACGACCTCAGGTTTGGCAAATCTCCTCTCAAAAAATAATCGCCTTCTACTGCGACTCCGCGAGGTTACCAGCCTCCGCCAGTAAAATGGTAAAAGTTTGTGGAGCAGAAACAAATCGAGTCGGATTGATGAATCTTCTGACCCATACCATAAAAAAGGACAAGGTAAAACTTAACTCTTGGTTATCCCTGAAGTCACGACTCGCCGACTATTGGAGCGATACGCTCCAGATCCAAAATAACTCCAACTTCTCTATTTTAATAAGGGATATATTATGTATATGAATATTATAACGTAATAATTCCAAAGCAATAAAATATTAATTTTTGGCCCGTCGGCAGTGACGAATCTTCCTTCAATGCCAATCGTTTTTTTTCTCATCAGATCAGACGTCAAACAAAAATCCTTATTTGAAAAAATTAAAAAAAAATATTTCTGGTTAAGCGGGAGTGACAATAAATGAGGTTGCATGTTTTCAAAAAAGGAAGGATGCATATTAAATATGTAACATGTAGTATTACTAATACTACAGTTATCCCCTTTCCAAGAAAAAAAAAAAATATTGAAGTTCGGAAGAGAAAAAAAAATTAACAAGTACGAGAAACCTGAAAGAATTAACCTAACCTAATCTAATCTAACGTAATCAATAAACAATAACATAAGTAATCGAATTTAAACATAACAACAACATCGGAGCGCAACGGATACTAATAAATACGATAGCGCATTCCATCTAAACGTTGTTAGTTAACTCGAGATGCGTCCACTAAATCTAGAAATAACATGAAAACTAGTGACTTGAAAGTAAACCCAGGGAGAATCCCCTAAAATAATCAAGCAGTAAAAACTAAATGTTAAAATCGTAAAACCTAGGGTTTTTTTTTTAAATACTAAAGAGACGACTAAGACAAAGAAAAAAAAAAAAAACGACTTGAAAGAGTTTCGAAGTACATAATTTAATAAAAAAAGAACCTTAATCTAACGAAGGACTAAAAGTCTAGCAATGGACTTTGTCAAAGAAGAAACCGCTAAAGACAATCCAACAACTTCAAAGAAAAAACAGCAAGCATAATAATAAAAGGATAATCAGTAATTATATTGATGAACCAAAGATAAAAAAAGTTAACACCATAATTATTATGATGCTATCGATAAGAATACATCGACAGTGTCCCAACACTTATCGATATGAGTTTATCGACAGTGTCCCTATACTAGAGCTGTCATTATCAGCATGCTGTCATTATCGGCATGACAGATGTTATAAGCCAGAACTGTATGCGATGACAAAGAAAAGGTTGTTAATAAATGGTTTCAATTTAGAACGGCTAGATGTCGCTGGGAATGTTTTTGTTAAAATATAAATTGATGAAACATTTTTTGATTGAGCTTAATATTTAAGTGAATATTATGGAAAATTAAATTATTGGGTAGCAAAATAATACGTAAAAATATCCCGAATGAAAAATTATTTAATGGTATTACGAGTTTAGAAATTAAAGATGTATTATTTAAGGATATCTTTAATATGATATCTCCCTGAATGAGGGGAATCACAATCTTTAAGTTCATAGGTGGTCCTAGAAATAACACTGGTCACACGGCATTTAATAAAACGAGGAGCAAGCTTGCCCGAAAAATAATCGACACCAGAAGATCTAGAAAAATTCTTTCTCCATACAGTATCACCAACGTTCAATATGACAGCAGAACGATGCACATTATATACTCGAGAATTTCGGAGGAAAGCCATAGAAAGATTATCAGCAACCTTCGCATATACCTCAGTTAAGGACGATAAGTTCGATGCGTGCTGGGCCCGACTTTCAGCTAAACTTGCGCCTTGAGTCTGACTATTAGCACGGGTAGAACCCATAAGAACTTCCCTACCAAACATAAGAAAGTTAGGAGAAAAACCTGTGGCTAAATTACAACAAGAATTGAGATAAAGTTTGACTTTAGGTAACATTTTAGACCAATTCCTTTGGTTATCACCAACAAGAATACCTAAACAAGTAACCACGCTTTGATTGTAACGTTCGACCGTATTAGCCTGAGGAGTATAATAGGGAGTATAGGTCGGTGATTCGATGTGGAATGATCTAAGAAAGTTTAGAAACTGATTACTGCGAAAAACCGTAGCGTTATCGCAGAGAATGCTTCGCGGAACTCCGAAATTAAAGAAAATTTCAGACTCCAAAGCTTTAACAACAGAACAAGCGTTAACTTTCTTAAGAGGAATAAGCCAAACGTATTTTGTAAAAACGTCTACCATAGATAAAATATACTTATAACCATAGTAAGCAACGGGCAATGGACCGATGACATCAATAGAGATAGACTGTAGAGGCAAAGATACATCCTTCGGATAGCACATCTGACCACGAGGTTGAGTATTTGCAATCTTGTAAGCTTTACATATCTCACACTGTCTCAATGTCTCGGCAACATCACGAAACATGTTCGGCCAGTAGAAAATCTCTTTTATCTTGAGATATGACTTAGTAACGCCAGGATGTATAGATGGGAAACTATTGTGAACTTCCCAAATAGCGAGTGGAACCTTTTCAACAGGTAATACTATACGCCATGGGTCAGAAGATAAGGGACTGGTGATAGGCATGCGTCTTAAAAGAACGCCGTCCTGTATGGCATAAGCAGGAAACATTTGGGGTGAATCACGAGCGCCTAAATAAACCTTTTTATACCATCTATCTGTGGTATGCTCGGGACCTTGATCAAATGTGATTGGACTCGCATAAATTCTGGATAGTGCGTCTGGAACGACGTGCTGCGAACCTTTACGGTGGACGATGTCAAAGGTGTATTGAGAAATGACAGTAGCCCATCTAGCTAAACGACCAGAGGGATTGTTTAACGTAAGAAGCCATTTTAAAGCCATATGATCGGATATTACAGTAAACTTCATTCCATCTAAATAACAACGGAAATGTTTAATAGAATCAAGAACAGACAAAAGTTCACGTTCGGTGGTACTATAATTTCGTTCTGCTTTTGAAAAAAGTCGTGAGTAATAAGCAATAGGATGTTCAATGTTATCAATCTTTTGTGAAAGTACTGAACCCAGACCGACTGCGGAAGCATCACACTGTAAAATGAATGGCTTGGTAAAATCTGGACAAGCCATCACAGGTGTGTTTATTAACGCCCTTTTTAATTTAATAAATGCATGCTCGGCAGCATCATCCCAAATGATTCGATCACGACCCTTCTTTTTACCTATAAGAGAAGTGAGAGGAGCAATAATAGATGAAAAACCTTCAACAAAACGTCTATAATAGGAACACATCCCGATGAAACCGCGCAGTGATCTTGCGGTGGTTGGAGTCGGATAATCCCTAATAGCTTCTAGTTTACTAGGATCAGTCTGAAGACCCTTTTCATTTACAATATATCCCAAATACTTTAACTCACTCTTGCAGAACTCACATTTTTTTAGGTTAATAGTCAAACCGCCTTCTTTGAGACGATTTCGTATCTTTCTGAGGAGTGCGAGATGACTGTGAAAGTCTTTAGAAATCAAAATTAAATCGTCGACATATCCAAAGACGCAATCATCACTAGTAGAGGTAAATTCAAAATTAGCAATCAAGTCTGTTAGGCGTTGCATCTCAGAGGCTGCATTTGTGAGTCCAAATGGCATCCTAACAAATTCAAACAAACCTCGTTGAGGAACTACGAAAGCAGTCTTTTCACAACTCTCTTTATCCGCAAGAGGAATTTGCCAAAAAGCACTCCGAAAATCGAGCGAACTAATATATCTAGCACCACGAAGATTATCAAGAATATCCTGTATACGAGGGAGAGGATAGGAATCCCTGATCGTAACGCTGTTCAATTTCCTGCTGTCGACGCAAAAGCGAACTGAACCATCTTTCTTGGTAACCATAACCACAGGACTAGCCCACGGAGAACGCGAGGGACGAATAACCCCGACATCTAACATGTTATCAATCTCTTCGTTGAGAATCTTTAATTTAACTGGTGAAAGAGGGTAAAATCTCTGTCTAATTGGCTGTCCAGTAGTGTTTATTTTATGTGTGAGCCAAGTAGTCTTACCAAGGCCAACTCTGTCTGATGAGATTTCCTCAAACTCATCAATAACCTCTTGTAAACCTTGCTCTTGGTCAGGTGTTAGAACATTGCGAGGATGTATGTAACGTACCTCGCTTATACAGGGAGGTTGAGACGGAGAATGATTTACAGAAGGAAGATACATGTTACCTTTAATATTTTTATTGAAAGCTTTACTAAAAATTGAGGTTAAACCAAATTTGTTCCAGAATTCAATCCCTACGATAACAGCAGAGGACATACAACGGGCTACTAAAAACTCGTGAACAAATGTAGTACCGTTAAACTTAACAGGGAGATAAACTGTTCCTAAAATATCAATTGGTGAGTTATCAGCAGAAATAACTCGAGGATGCGAATTATCGGACTTCAATGAAATACCTAACTCCCGAATCATATTATCACTAATAAGAGACATTTGAGCACCTGAGTCGAGAAGAGCCTTAACTAAACGACCATGCAGTAAAATTTCAATAAAAGGTCGGTTATCAGTTGAATCGGACTTAATCACCGGTGACACTGTACGGAGAGAAACGTGCCGCCGGCTAGTTATACATTTTTTGGATTGCAACTTGGGCAATCACGAGTAATAAAGCCAGGGGTACGGCATCTGTAACATAATAATCCAGGGAAATCTGGGCAAAGACGATAGGAATGACCGGTTTTATTGCATTTCCAACATTGTTGGGTTTGATTCAAATTTGAGCTTTGTTGAGATTGGTTATTACTTACACTCGACACGGTTTTAGTAGATTTTTGTAAATAACTCTCAAAATGAGTAACAGTTTCGATAAGCGTTTGAAAATCAGTAAATCTGTGAATGGATAAACAAGGAAAATACTTAGGATGCATGTTATGGGTGATAATATCTAAAAGACTGGACTCGTCAATAGGCTTGCGTAACGTTTCGTTTAAGTAAGTAACGCGAATAATGAACTCTCGCACGGATTGATCAGGTTTTTGTTTTAAGTTTCGGACCTCTTGCTCCGTTTTGAATTCGAAATCAGCAGACCCGAACGTATTAATAAAGGCCTGTCTGACTTCATGGTAAGTCAAATCAGGTCGCCGAATTGACCTGAAATATTGTAAGGCAATACCAGATAGAACCTCATGAAAGCGTTTCAAAAGATAACTATCAGTTATATCATCTGCTTCCTTGTGTTCCTCGAGTGTAGTGAAAAAATCACGAACACATGTATCGCCAGAATAATTGACCTTCCACTTCATGAGAGAAAATTGTTTTTTGAAATATTGAGGAACTTCTTCAGATTGAATCGGGGAAGGAACCATTGATTGAAATGAAGCACGAGATGGCCTAGGAGGTATCGGAGGAGGCCTAGAGATAATGGGACTCTGACGTTGCGGCGTCTCGCCAATTGAGTAACCTTCCTCTGCCATGTTAGTACACAAAAAAGGACAAAAGAAATTAAATGCACAAATCAGTTACAATATGTAGTTGGTACGAGTTTAAAATTAAGATTATTTAAAAAGAATAGATTATTCGTTGAGAATCAAATGAACAAATAAACCTTAACAAACGAACACAAAACAAACAGCAATGCTGACGACCAAAAGCAAACCAAAGCAGTCAGGCAACCAAAATAACATAACCTTCAACTACCATAGTAGAGACAAACCCAAAAAAATATACGAGTCAGATTCCACTTGGCAGCAAAAGTGTTAGTATATATGGGATAATATGGTTGATGGAGGAACGGTACGACGACGTGACAACACAGGACCGGCTGGGCTAAGAATTCAATGAGGAAAAAAAAATCTAGAATCTAGAAAACAGCCGTGCGAAAATAAGCTTACCTCGGTCACGACGCCTAACACATTCACACACCAAACACACACTACAGGATACTAACCAAAACAACCCAAAGAATTGGAATAAAACTCGGGATCAAAATGTATTTATAGGGAAGAAATAAAAGAGTATTGTATGTTTTATAGTTCTACAAAGATGTTATTCATATTGCATCACAACAGCATATTATTATATCATAAAACACAGCATTGACGGGTTAACCGAACTATGACAATCCACACGTTTCAACGGTAACCATGGTAACAATCCTCTATAACGGAACGAATAAAATCTTCTGTTTGTTCAATACCGGTACCTGTAAACGGAAATACAGAAATGGAAGATTAAAATTTGCTCGGAAGGAGCAATCACCCTCACGACAGCAAAAAAAAATGATAAATCACTATTGATAGTCAATAAAAGTACTTACTTTTTGTTCGGGCGCCATTTTGTAGCGTAAAAGAAAGGAAAACACACTTTTTTCTTCAGCCACTGAATACGTATAATTTTATCTTAAAGACCGAATATAAAAACAAAAATATATATATTATAAAAAATAGAAAATACAAAATAGGAATTTCGTCACATTACCCAACGGGCTTCGGTAGGTTTAACAAGTATTATGAATGAAAATACTGAAGGATTTCGTACCTTAAGAAATCTAGAATTAATTGGATAAAAAAGAGTTTGTAACTGTGGTTGCAACCAAAATTTTACTCTAACTGAAATTAGGCTGATTTTTTAAAATAAAAAAGGTATCGAACCTGCTGTATTCTGTTATAAGAAAAGAATTACACATTACAACAAAAAAATATCACTAACTGGTAGAAATTATTTTGAAACGCAAGATAATATTAATTAATTAATTAGGAACTAAGTTTTTTTTATTAAAATACACCAAATTTCCACCAAACCGTCTTCCGGAAGCTCCAACGCGACTGGTTCAAATCAAATATAGCCGGCAAGTTTTCCAGTTGTCACATTGAGGTCCTCTGACATCAAAAGCGACAATTTTGTCTCTCGCGACCCCGTATCAGCCCTGTCGCGCTGATGATCACTCACGACCTCAGGTTTGGCAAATCTCCTCTCAAAAAATAATCGCCTTCTACTGCGACTCCGCGAGGTTACCAGCCTCCGCCAGTAAAATGGTAAAAGTTTGTGGAGCAGAAACAAATCGAGTCGGATTGATGAATCTTCTGACCCATACCATAAAAAAGGACAAGGTAAAACTTAACTCTTGGTTATCCCTGAAGTCACGACTCGCCGACTATTGGAGCGATACGCTCCAGATCCAAAATAACTCCAACTTCTCTATTTTAATAAGGGATATATTATGTATATGAATATTATAACGTAATAATTCCAAAGCAATAAAATATTAATTTTTGGCCCGTCGGCAGTGACGAATCTTCCTTCAATGCCAATCGTTTTTTTTCTCATCAGATCAGACGTCAAACAAAAATCCTTATTTGAAAAAATTAAAAAAAAATATTTCTGGTTAAGCGGGAGTGACAATAAATGAGGTTGCATGTTTTCAAAAAAGGAAGGATGCATATTAAATATGTAACATGTAGTATTACTAATACTACAATTAGTAAAGCTCCCAGTCGGCATGATTTTTTCTGACCGCTTCAACATTTATAGTCATACTTCAGCCAATTTACACATAAATTTTATGGAATATACACCTAAATCTTCGTCATGAATCTCTCCGACCATTGGTGAAAACCGTATGTAAATCCGTTCGGTAGTTTTAAAGTTTATCGCGTTCAGACTGACAGACAGACGCAGCGGGGGGACTTTGTTTTATAATTATATTATGTAGTGATAGACCGATATACCATTATAAAAGCATTACCAATGAACAAAACTGAAAAGAGTCGAATAAGCCGGTATAAAACACACGCGAAAATGAACCTATCGTTGGACCATAAAAAAATTGCATCAGAAAAAACAAAATCAAAAATATTTACTTCAATTCCCAGCGGGTCATGTTTGCAACTCATATTGTACATATATTCTCGTTCAGTATACGAGGGGTTATTGAATCAGAGTCGTGCCAGCTCGGCCCAGGCACCTCCCCCGGGCTTGATACACCCTGCCACGACATATTTCACAACTTTGTAGTCAAAAGTACTTTGGAACTTGTAGAATTTACAAACAACGAACGTATACAGCTAATTATGTAGAACATTTTAGAATTTTACGAAAGCTTCCGAAAGTTTTTTGGTACGTGATATCTTGGGTATACGATTTTGAAATGGTGGATTAAAGGCTCCCATAATCAGGCGCGACACGACTCTGGTTAAACAATTCCTAAGAAAACAACATGATAATTGTTCTACAAAAATCACGTCGCGCCTGTCTGCGGGGACCTTAAAGTTGAAGTGTAAAGAATGAATCTATATTCGAACTGCATAGCTTATAAAGTTATTGCCCGATTGGTCAGATAGAGGAATGTTCTCCCTTGCAAGATTTTTATTTTTATGAAACCAAGATCCTTTTCAAGGTCCACTTTTTAAAGCTCTTCTCTAACAGCCTTTTAATCAGATATTTAGGTTAATACCTATAGCTTATTCAGTTTAAAGTTGAGAGATTCCTGGCAGTGTACACACGCATTTGTTCCGTTTTTAACCGACTTCAAAAAGGAGGTTGTCAATTCGGATGTTTTTTTTTTTTTATGTATGTCGGGCATAACGCCGTCATATAAAGATGGAATTGTAAAATTCTTCTTCTTCTTTTTTGTTCGAAAGAGGTTTATTCCGAAACGTTCTCATTTTTTCAGATCTAATGATGAGTTTCGGAGACAGACAACGGAACTCTTAAAAAACGACAGCAAATCAACCGCGATTGCTGCTATCGCATAAATATGCATTGTTTACGCAAACACATAAAATAACATCACGCCTGTACACTCGAAAGGGTTACGCAGGTGTATTCAGTATATCAGTACACCCACATTTTCTATCCAAGTTATTAGCGTATTTTTTCGCGACTAAAAGCTAGTTGTAGCACATAGTATTCAAGCTTGATTTATACAAAATTACATACTTAGCAAGTAGCGATTTTGTGTGGGGTAGGTACCGCAACTAAAAAGTGAAAAATAAAAACTTTTTTATAAAAAAAAAACAACCGACTTAAAAAAAAACAGTACAAAGTGAAAAATAACTTTTATTTCGGACAAAAAACGAAAATACAAAACCAAAGACAAGTTTTTTTTAGTCTGCTGACTATTTATCATCCCCACCTCGCTTGACACGGTTCTTCACCTACCTCTTTTATGTGTAGTTTTGTACGTAAGTACCTACCTACCATTCAATTTACTTACGAAAAGAGTTGGGTTACCCATTAGTAAGGAAATTCGCGCCAGAATCAGACACGAAAAATTTGATGACGGAGTTTTCCCACGACCAATAGTATTAGATATTATTTACTATTCTCAGAAATGTTATTCTTCTTTTTGCGGCGACTCGAATCTCGATCGACAGATCGTGATTCAGAATCTTCGACAAAAAAAAACAGTAAACATTCGTTGAAAAACGTTGCTTAGTGAAACCCGGAAGTAGATAAATACATTTTAGTTAATTAGTTTGAATAGTTTTTTTTTTATGCAGCAAACATTTTTATCAACAGACTTTTTACGAATAAAATACCGTTCGTTGAGCAGCGGATTGGCCATGAGACGTATGGTATGAATGAAAACACACATATTTAAATAATCTTGTTTGATGAAATCTCTTCCGTCCGGAGTCACGTCAAACCAGTTTGCACAGATGTTACGTATTTCTCTTTCTTCGAATAAAAGCCAAATCATATGTAAATTATTCAGGAATCTCGACCTCTCAGGTTATCTATAGCGTAATTTAATGGCGTTATCTTTTTTTTTTTGCAAATTCACCACCTCGAGCGGAATTCAAAATTCAAAACGTTATAAGTTAACGTTTTAACGTTTTAGTTACCGCTATGTGAGTCCATAATATGGACTGCGTAATCAGCCTATAATATTCCCACTGCTGGGCCACAGGCTTCCTCTCGGTGAGAGGGAGTGGACCATTATTCACCACGCGTGCCCCGTGCGGGACTTCGGATTTTGGTTCTAGGACATGCCAGTTTCTTCACGATGTTTTCCTTCACCGTTTGTTAGGACTAATAGGACATAATATGGACTGCGTGACGTGCAAATGAGGGCATCTAGATACACATAAATACATTGGGATAACCCTATTATAATCAAATATAATATATATTTTACGACAGCTGTTTGTCTGCAGAATAAAATGCAAACAGCTTTTGGAAGATTGGAACACAATAAAATAGGTCCGGAAGATACAATGTAAATTCCAGTTCTTGAATAACGAAACAATGAATATCAAAACTAGTTGGAGACTGTAAAAGTCGGCAACAACAAAGGATTTCTTTATCCAAAGAGTGGATGACTTTGAATACGAAAATTTTGATTTTTTCCTCCTTTACGCTTGACATTTAATTGCTTGGGGCTTCGTACAGGAAAATGTAAGTTTTGGTTTGTTTATGGTTTTTTTTAATTCACAAGGGTAATAAGGGACAAGAGGGTGTGGGCGGTATACCTATTTTATGTTGAAATAAGTACATAGCAGTGAAAAGGGTGAAAGGGTAAAAGTTTCTTAAGGGGAGCCGTTAAAAAATGTGTTTTATGTTGCAAAACCTGAAAGAGTAGTTGTTTTCAGTTTAGAGAGTGAAGTTGACAGTTCGTTATTAGGTGGCCCTTCCTTTTGGGAACATATAGCATAATCATCATGGACTCCAATGTTAATGTAAGTTGAGGTGTCAATTTGACTCTTGACTATAAAGTGCAGTGAAGATCGAAGGGTTATTGCGTGAACATCCTATTTGGGCAACATGGACGCATTTTCTTGGCACTTATCGTCAGACATATAAAACAAAGGAGATATTTCAGACTAGTAGTGATATGAAAATTCTGTTCCTTGTGCATACAAACAAAACTAACGTGCACGTTTATTGATCTACCGAAAACTACAAAGCCATATCGAAAACATTTGAAAATCCAACGTCACTCAAATATCACGCGGAGCGGATAGCTGTCAGTGGCAGATTTCAGCGATCCACAATCAGCTAGACAGGCTCAAATATAACTAACACTAAACCTCGTTCAGGGTGAACATAGTAACTAGGGCTGTAGCGGGAGCGGTGGCGGGCGCGATTAAGTGGCCAGTATGCGTCGCGAGTTCTTGTAGCGGTGAGTTGAGGCTAGACGTAATTCCACAGGGAAAAACAAAAGACGATCACTCGCTAGTTAGGTCGCCGATCGCCCAGTCCCGTTACGCCAGGCGTAAAGTCATTTCACTATGGACGCAATCGGTGTGTTCAATATGTTTGATACTTCGCGCTCGCCTTAGCACCTACACAAGCTCTTCACTCTAGACTAGGCCTAACATGAAAATAACAAAGCCTTTCAGTCTATACAATGAGGATTATTACCCGTCGTATTCCCGAAAGAAGCTCTTAGAAGAGAGCAGACTTAGGTACACCGTACCTGTCTCAGTGTTTTATTCTTTCGTAAAAGACGGCGCAGATTTGGCCCAGACGCTTTTATATAACACTGAATTTGCATTCTTTACGAAAGGAAACGTGGAATAGATAAAAAGAATTGGAATTGTAAATGAAAATAGTCGATTGAATAAGTTTCGTGATGTATTCAAAGAGACGTAATGTAGCTGTTTGGATACGGTTTCGCCAGTGCGTGTAGAACGCACATTATTTTAGTTAGACTAACTATGCCGTTTGGAATTTCAAACAAAAAGAAAATGTAGGTACTAGAAAATTTATAATGCTGAGTTAAAACCAAGAATTTTCAATGTATGTATGTCCTAAAAAACAACAATCTAGCTGTTCTCTGTACTGAAAAAACTAGTGTCAGTGCATTTTCTATTAAAATTCGATTTAGATGCGAGAGACGTCAATTATTACAACTGCAGTATTCCCTGGATGTCAAAACTATCTGGAACTTCTATCTGACATTAGCTTAGACTGCCTGATGTATTACTTGCTATTTTCTAATATTCCGCTTTCAAAATAATGCCGACTAATAAAAAAAAATACATTTGCTTATTAAAAAATTCAAATCTTTCTTTCTATTTTCGAAGCTTGAAGTTTTGTTTTGTCGTAAAGCATTGCTTCGGCCGCAGTGTTGCTGACAGGCCAGACAGTCCGCCCGACATCTTTTGTTTGTAGTTTGCCTTTGTATATTTAGCAGAGATTTATTGAGTTACACAATAAACGAATACATTATATTTGGTGCTGGATCTGATTCCTGAGATATCATTATGGGGAAAGCTATTGATTATTGATTGGTTTGTGATTACGGTGATGTGTGCTACTATGACCTGAATGCAGGGGCCGTACTATGACGTGTTAATTCCATCATTGTTCCAGCGTGGAAGAGAGACGGAGCTATACATGACCGATAGAACTATCTCTTGTTCTCAACGGAATCATGATGGCGTTAACAGGTCATAGTACGGCCCCTGATCTCCTCGACAAACTTGACCGTCCTCTCAATAATTGCATTCGATTCGTTTTCTATCTGCGTAAATATGATCATGTCTCTGCGCATCGATCGCTTCTAAAGTGGTTGCCCATACGCCACTGCAGAGAGCAAAGGGCGCTGACTACCTTGCTTCTTGATTCTCCCTCTTTCCCTGGTTATTCAGCCCCCCACTTTCAGTACATTTGCGCCAACCACAATAGAAATCTACGTTCATCACACATCGTCTTCTTGAATGTCCCACTCACCGCACAGACTTCATTCACTCTTCCTTCTTCGTTCAGTCTATCTCTCTGCGGAATGCGCCCCCCCAGGAAATCAGGATGGCTACCAACCGATTATCATCACACAGTATCATCACAACGGTAATGTTTTCTCATTGTTTGTCTCATGTCATCGCGCGACGAGCGGTGCGTTGTATGTTGCGAGCGATTAGCGTCGCATGTCGCGCCTGTTTGAATGAGCCTTAACTCGTTTGTAGATTTTCTTATAGTCAAAACCGTGATGCTTAAGACAAACAAAAATATTGTCAGATTATTATAATACCTATTAATGATGTAATTTAAATCAATTAAAAACGAGTTTTTATTATAGTAGATGCAATTATAGATAATTATGATTACGATCGCAGGTAAAATACTTATGCTGTCGTGAATTTTCTACTAAGATTTAAATTATATATAATAAATATTTATTACTTGCAGTAAAATCATCTAGCTAATCAGAGGTAATCAAAAAGTAATTAAGAAATATTGCGATGTGCAAGAAAAGCATGACTCGATTTTCCTTAATGAGTCTTGAAATATAGTAAATGATCAAATATGATTTTCTCTATTAGGTACATTTTATATACCTACTCTGTTATAAATTTAATTAAAATCTACGACTTATTTAACTCCGAAAACTTGTCATTTACCATCGTTTTGGGTGCCGTTTTTGGTTACTAAATTTTTACAAGTATTATTGAATTTTCAATCGAAACACCCAAAATGAAATGTTTCTGAGGAAATCAAATCGTTCACCAATAGCTGGAACCGTCCTCATTAACCGCTAACTGGAACCGTCTTCATAATTAAACATTAGGTAGGTTAATAAGTATACGTAATGTATATATATTTAGAAGTTATAGGTACCTGTACCCTTTAAACCACTATCGACCAACCCAAGGAACCAACGTGAAGGAATACGCAAAAACGCGTATTACTTTTTCATACTCTAGAGGAAAGCTAAAAGGGTAGTAGTAACTTGGAGGTTTTTTTCATAATACTACTAACTCACGGGTAGAATATGGAAGGCGGTCAGGTCCCTGAGCTCGCATACATTATAAGTTTGATGTTAGCAAATTGAGTATTTATGACCGACGTCGAGACAGTCTTGACAAGTAGGAGCCAAGAGGAAGAATAGCTGTGTCGGCAGCAGAAATATGGTGAAAGATATCGACGACGAACTACCAATATCTTCTATATATTTTTAGAAAATTTTAACACCATGACATAGTCTTTCTTTCTACTTAAAGTTAGGAGGTATTTGCAGCGAAAGTAGCGTCTCAAAATGTTGAAGTTATTTCTGTTAGTGTTTCATGGGATTAGGTACATAGTCAAATATCGTGTTGGGAGGTTTTGTCAGTAAATGCGAAATAGCATTTTACGTCGATTGCCATTAAAAACTAAAAATGTAAAAAAGGTAGTTATTGGGAGGTATTCGTAGTTCATCGTCGATATTCGAAAAGGCCTTCTATGCTACAATACTGTCGATATTGTTTGTTCAGGTTTCGTATATGATTTCGGATCTTTCAGGGCTTTTATAAAATAATATAACTATAATGGGCCAACGGAAAGGTGGATTTGGTCATAATCGGAACTATTTGAAGAAACTAGTTTGTTTTATAATCATGAGGTGAGGACCCTTGAAAAGATGACAAGTTGCTGTCGTTATGTGATTATGTGTATTATCTAAATCCACTTGAGATAGCGACAAATATCTAAAGTAAGCGACGATAACTTTCCGAACGGTAGTCCTACCTTATCCAATTGAAAATGCAACACCAGGGAACATCGGAATTCCAATAGCTTTGATTCCCAACACGTGCTGTTTCAAGTAGCTTTTCACGTTAGATTCAAGGTTCAAAAACAAGGCCTCTCTATAAAACAGTGTGTGTCGTGTCGTCTTTTACAGTTTGTAGTTCAACAAAGCCGCTAGCGAAGACCTTTAAAAAGCTTTATGCATGTGTATTCTTCACGAACTTTTAGAACTTAGTAGTTGTCGGCCGCATAAGTTTTAAGTGCCTAAATTTATGCACATTGTTCGAAAGTGGCTTCTACGGGAGTGACTCTGTATCTGTTTGTTGGACTCGCTAAAGTCTTTATAGGATATTTTTCTAGAAGTTTCCACGAGAGACTTTGAAATTTTCGTATTAAATTAAGTGACGGTGGAGTTGTTTGTCGTCGGTGCAGTTAAGCGGTTTAGGGACGTCTCGGCGCCGGCACCGGTAATAGAGGAGTGGTTGTTAGACTTCAGTATAAGTTTCCTGTACTCTGAAAAGCTTATTGATATTTTTTGTAGCGAACCTGTCTAAGGTTTATTTGTATGTACACAGGGCAACATAAAGTGAACGATAATGAATAAGGAGGCCCATTTTCAATATAAATAGCTGCTTCGTTTAATTTCGACATCGCCCCTGGCTGGAGGCTTTAAGTTAGCTCGAAGGCACCACAGGATACGGCCTCTCAAGGCCAACTGCGAGATGCTATGCAAAAAAAAAAAAAAAATTACTGTAAGTTTTGAGAACTCGTAATGCATGCAACAATATTCTCTCTCCTTATCTGTTACCCATTTCCCTGCTTCTCTGAGGTGCCATCTGCATAATATCAGCCAAACTGAATATTTATTCTGTAGTTAGAATAATGCCGATGTCGAGCATCAAAAAGTATTCGTCACAGCTGACGGTTACTGCTTTGAATAATTGCAAAATAAATGTCTGTTCATTAGAGAGAAATTCTGGGTAGCACCCTTTAGACTAAATAGAGATTTTATTTAAGTAAAAAAGATAAGAAAAGAAAACCTTGATGAACGACTGATTGATCTACAAAACATAAAAATAAATATCACGATGGTTTAATAATTAAAGAAACCAATCAGTTGATAATTAAGTATCAGCACGTAACTAGTTCAAGAAATTCAAAAGTGAAATTGCGAAATGAATATCAAACGAAGTTGAAGTAGGTTTTGCATTCATCTATAAATTCACAATGGGGCCGCTGTCTTGACAGTCTTACTTCTAAGAAATAAATACCATTAATGAATGTAGGAGTTCTAGGAAAGGACTCCATCGATTTGACTATTAACTACGTCTTTTCTTAAGTCCTTCGTCCAAATGTTTGACGGTCTTTTTCTTACCTGCCGGTTGATATTTTGACCTAAAATCGCCATCAAGCGATAAGTCGGAGATAGACAGACGGAAATTCTAAAATAACAGTTATAATTTAGCGTTATGGCAACACGCAGTTATTCTTGGATATTTATTTTTGTACCGTACAGATTGCATTCATAGTATTTATTGGTTGGCTTACATTAAAGGAGAAGTTTTCATGTGCACTGGGCATAAATTAGATCTCTCTTCAAATACAAGCACTAAATTTGGGCTGTGGTTCTTTTCAATTGACCATTCCACACTTTTTGAAAAAAATAAAAAACATTTCGAATGAAATTAAGCACAGTGAAAGGTCGGTCAAATGCCTTTCAGCAACATGTAGGTACAAAACCCAATAAAGTCCCACAAATTGCATAACACCGGTGCCACAAAGTAACATACATAAAACAGCTATAAAAGCGACGCCTTAGCACCTGTATACACAGCAACTTCTGTTAACCCCACAACAGCGATAATACGGGAAAGCCCACCTAATAAAGATACGGATTTGCCGAGCAAAGCTCATACAATACGATTTGTTCCGCTATTTTTGGCGCAGGTTTTGAATTAGTTTTCTTCCGCAGCCTTTCTGAGAATCCGACGCGGGAGTTCAAAGGAAGGATTTGCCTCATAAATGGACGTAGGTACCTATGCAGTGCCGTTATTAATTAATTATGATTTAACGCATGCAAAACGTTTATGTTATCGTGTTTCGGTTAGATTATGAATAGAAATGTGCAGTTTCTAGTTTCGAAAACACTTAATTATATTGTATTTTTTTCTTCTTACAAATAAACGAAGCCTTTAAATAAACAGTAAATGTTTCCACGCACCTTAGCAAGGACATTAGACATTTTCATACACATATTGATGTCAAAAGTGACCTTCGGGAAGGTCCTTTCTATTTATACCGTTCCCATGTTGATGTTTTTATTTAACTTAATGCGAGTCGTTTTATTTCTTTGTGATCAAAGGATCACGCTCCAATGAGCATGGGATAGTGAACGGAAAGTGTAAGAGGTTTTAGCAGGTCAAGGGACACGAAGGAACCCTGCTTTTGACCTCCTAAGATGGTAAGAACGTTTGTAGGTATAATTATGGGAGCTTGGACTCGGGCTTGCATCCTATATTAAGTAAGGGTAATAGATACCCAAGCCTATGTAGATTTGCTTTTGTTTCCATTTTCTTAAGTTGAGACTTTTATTAGTTAAATAATGTCGGGTTAAATAATTACGGTGAGTTAGTTTTTTTGTTGTTGAGTTGAGTTTACCTGAGAATTTTGACACAAAAAAAAATTATAAGAAAAAACCACGTACGTTTTACAATTATAACGGTAGATGACAATGCAAACTATACATAGAAAGAGTAAAAGATGATCAAAATCATGCGCTATCGGTAAATCTAAAGATGGGCCGGTAAATGTTGGATTGTACCGGTATGTGGGCAAAGCTGAAGGGTTACAAAATATTCATAAAACTAAAAATGCAGTATTTTAAACTACTATAAAGCCGGAACAAAGTATTACTAATAAAAATAAGTAGCAAAGTACGTAATATTACTATTGAAACGGACTTACAATTTCGCTTACCCGTACAAGTTACATTACAAGCTTGATTACGTTCTATTTATACGAGCCAGGGCTGTAAAATGTAGCCGTCAGGAACAATGTGTTTCAACAAAGTAAGGTGAAAAGCATTTCACATTGCGTACACTAAATTAACTGAACGTAGCAAAAATATTGTGGGTAAAACTAACGACTTAATAACAAACTATGTATGAGTCGAATTATATGTATTAACTATTACTTACTTTATACTAGTTAAAAGCCAGCCTGATCCTGTGCACAGTGGTCCAAAACTAGAATTGAAACGAAACAAAAATACCACACAGCGGTTCTCTCATGCACACAATACGACTATTACTTTTCACACGACGGATTTGAACTATTTATTAAAACCAAACACAGACTAACTAACAGGTCTTTCATTCACTGTCAAAACTTTCGCAAGTTGTTGTGGATGTGTCGCGGAGGTTAAAAACTGAATGATGGTATTGTTGCACGTGAGGTCGGATCGCACCGGTCGCCGGCCGGCGCTGTCGACGTGAGCGGGGTACTGTCAAACTCGAGCGGTCGAGCCAGCCAGTGAGCCAGCTGGTCCCACATTTTCGACGCTCTAGCGGACGAACTCACAACTAACAGCCGCCTCCAACCGAAGCGGTACAACCTGAAGATAGGCTTTTCTGGGTTTTGAAAAAAAAAGAATCAATATATTAAGAAGGGTACCCACATCACATTATTTGTATTATGAATTATATACAGTTTTTCATTTGGGCACCCGTAAAACTTGCCCATGCATAATATTTTGATGGATACTTTACATGAAAACGCTATTTCTAACGCACTTTTAAGGAACCACTGTTTTGCATTTGTGATTACGTAATTTTTTATTGCCTGTTCTAAGCCAAAAACTCTAAATAACAATACCTAATTCACTTCCTGAACACCATAAAATCCATCAAAAAGCCCATTCCCATAAAAAATCGCAACAAACTAGGCAAAACTACATACTTACACCAGTTTTGCCATGTTTCCATAAAAGTATCTTGTCATCAAAAACGTGTATTCACAAAAGATTGTAATAAGGAGTTACCCACCCACGCACGCTGGCTCCGCGGTAGGATCGCGATGGCGGCGCGGCGTTGGGGGGGAGGATATTGACTCGCGGCGCCGCCAATGCGCATGTTCTGAATCATGTGTTTCTGTTTTTAAGCTGTACAAACACTGTATACGAAAATTATCGCTAATAACCACGCCGACAAGTAAATCCCTTAAATACGTCTCCGAGATTTCTCGATGCGAGTTTTTGTGTAGAAGATTTGCGGGTTTGCGCACTGGGCGTAAAGGTTATAGTCTTAGACCAAACGGCCTTGACCTCGTGCGTAATTAAGCCTGTATTTTGCAGTATTTGACTACCGTTACATATACTATTCGATGTTAATTTATCATGGTGTATACGTAGGTACTAAACATGACCAGTTTCATAATCAGTATCCATTCACAAAATTGGAGTCGAAAGTTAATTAAGCAGAACGCAATAGAAATCCGATTTGTATAAGATATTTTCAAGTTATGTGTGAGACATCAAGAAGTGCAGACAAGCTCGGAGATGCAGACATCTCTAAGTGTTGGCTTTGTGCCAACATTCCGGAGTTGTCGTGCGAAAGTCACTTTTTCGTCGGTTTTCGCCTTCTAAGGCGACAGGGCAGAGGAAGAAAGGAAGCAATTACTTAGATTTATGGAATTCGAAGCAAAAAGTCCGTGTAGCGGTTGAATTTTTCAAGCTCAAAAAACTGTTTTTCTAATAAAGAACGTTTAAGCTTTAAATCAATGTTAGGGGAGAGTGTTTTTGTTATGTCACATTGTAGTATATTTTTTGGGACATCGCCTGGCACTTAATTTTCTCTATTCGATTCTTACCAATAATTTTAGGCGATACTGGTTATAATATGGTCATACTAAAACATTTGTAAATAAATGTGTACAGTCACGAGCACTAATAAGTATACACTCAGCAAAATTTAAAAGCGATTTTCTCGTGAAATATTGATTGCAACTTTGAAATAAGACCTATTTCTTATCAGTATAGGTTCTTAAATATTATGTTCGTAACAACATAAAATTACAATCAATACAGTTGGAGAAAATCACATTTAGAAGTTGCTAAGTGTATACATATTAGTGCTCGTGACTGTACCTCCCTACGTACACTGTACTAAAAAGTAAACAAGCAATAAAAATATTTATATATTTATTTATGTCTTATTTATGTAGCTATTGGATTGACGAAGGACTGAAGTTTTTAGGCATTTTGTCTTTGAATGTATGAAAACAATTGAATGACGTTTCCTACATTCAAAAACACTGACATTCATTCAACGAATGACTGGCCCTAAACTAACCGGATATCACTTAAAAGTTGATCACAGACAGTTACCCAATAACAAACAATAATATTTTTAAGCCGTTATATGCTACTGCTGCCCACCTACTCAGTGGCGGGGTTCCGTAAACTCTTCAAACTTTACGAGGCTTGCTGACTAAGAGCAACATAAAATCTCCGTTAGATGGCGCTTCAAACCGTTCTATCTTTAAAGCGGCCAATCATAGTCAAGTTGAGAACTTGAATGGAAAACGGTGTGCACGGATTAAGACAGATGGCACCACTGTATTCTTTATTTAAAAGTTTCAGTTTCAAATAATACAAATAATAAACTCAAAGCTTATTTTTACTTGTTTAAAAAAAGTCGTATATAAAATTGAGAAACAAGCCGTCATGCATGTTTTTCATGATGTATTACAAAACATGTTGTGAATATGTCGTGTCTTTTGACTTTGAGTAAGGCTAATGATGTAGAAGACGGTTCACTAATTAGTCACAAAAGTATAAAACAAGACTCGCCAGTAATTAAGATTTTAATTATTAACATATACAGCAAAACACAGCTGCCCAGTTGAGTATGACAGTATCGAGCAAATGACCAAGATTGAAATGTCATGTTTTCAGAATTCTGAGGAAATCAACTGACAATGTAAACTGGCATGCTCGTATACATGATGGTAATGGGGACGGAGGTCTTTATGAGGAGGTATTTCTGATCACTCACGACATTTCTCTGTAACGAGTTACGGAGAAATGTCATGCATGATTGATCGGAAGTATTGAGGATAGCTTGCAGTACCTAGCAGAATACTGCTACTTATAAATTCTTGTTTGTCTTTCAGGACACCCGGCACCAGCAGGATTAATGCGAGGTAGTGGAGGTAGTGATGCCGTTTTATTGCAAAAAATATAATGGAATGAGAAAGATGTAAAAAATGAGAAAGATGTAAAATGTGTCAATAATTTTTTTGTCTATCGCAGTCTACACTGGACATTTTTTTCAAATTTTTCAACACCCGATTATCAGCCTTCGGTAATCACTCCGTCCCAGCCCTTCTTCACTTATCATATCATATGTAAACTATATATTATATGGCAACTTTTTAATATTACTTTGTTTATATCATTGCTTTGTTAGTCTGTAGCCTTCTTTAAAATAAAATAAATAAATAAAATCATGCAATCAGTCCAATGGCATGAGCAGATTCGTGTTAGCAGAGTGAGTGTCATGCAGTAGCGCTTTCACCTCAAAATTGACTCTTAATAATCGGTATCTAGGTACTCTCATCAGGTTATACAGTTCGAGAATTCGGCGTAAAAGTTATCGTAGGTACCTTTTTTTTTTTTGAGGGTGGGAAATCATCAAATAACTTCTCCCGCTCTGGGCAGAGCAGGAGGGCGTGTCAGACTCTTACTGACTAAAACCCACCCGTGTTCCTTCAGTTGCCTGTGCCAGGGGCCACGGTAACCCTTTCGGACTTTCCCGCAACCCTGGCAGGCATCGGCCCTAGCGGACCCCGTCATTGGTGCTGACATCTCTTTGAGGCGCGCGTGGAACACAACGCGCCGTCGACCCGGGCCTGGTCCTTATCGAACGGCGAGCTGCCCATTGCTCGCTGTTCGCAAGCCCACGCCTACGGTGGCCGGGAATCGGCAAGTTATCGTACCTAAGCGCAAGATATTTAGGCACAAGGTATACTAATATGATCGCGGTAACAAATTCTCATAAGACAAGTTCTTAGTAAACACAGTTGTTTTCAGTATACATACCTATATGTGGGTACAGTCGATTGTTGGCAGTGACACAGCTCGTTAACGATCTAATGCTAAACATAAGCTTTTCCGCCTGACCACGTTGAACGAAATACTCACTGAAGGAGTCCATCTCAAGGAGTTAGGAAATGGCAGGCCATGAAGGTCGGTAACGTAATGTTTTTTAATAAAATACTCCAAACTAGAATATGGAAATTGGTAATGGCGCTTACCTTATCTGCCATCTGCCTAGCCTTTTCCCAACAATATTGGGGTCAGCTTCTAGTCTAACCGGACGCAGCTGAATGCCAGTATTTTACATGGAACGACTGCCTATCTGGCCTCCACAACCCAGTTACTAGGTAATATACGGTACCCCTTGGTAAGACTGGTTCTCAGACATTCGGGCTTCTGACGACCAGTAAAGACTGTCAAAGATCCACGAATGACAAAGTCAAAGACAAAGCATTTATTTCAAATAGGCACATAAAAGGCACTTTGAACGTCAACATTTACATTTAAATAGAATTGATTCTAGTCGCCCCTTCCAAAAGGTAGTTTCGTATGGAGAAGAATGGGCAAGAAACTCCATCGTTACTCTTTTAAAATGTGTTACAATACTTTGTATACATTATTTTGACGACACGTTTGGTGTAGTGGCTACAGTGGCTAAGTGTAGTCAGCGAAACCAAATGGTCCTGGGTTCGAATCCCGGTAGGGGCAAATGTTTGTATGATGAATATGGACATTTGTACCCGAGTCATGGATGTATATTTATAATATGTATGTATTTACGAAAAAAAAAAATGTATTTAAGTAGTGTATCAACCATCTGGTATCCATAACACAAGCCTTAAGTGCTTAACTTGGAACTAGATGGTGCTGTGTGCAATGTCAGACGATATTTATTATTATTTATTATTAATTATATAATTATATGTGAAGACGATGCACCTATAATAAAAATTACCCTACCAAAATAGGTAAAAAGAATATAAACGTAGCAATGATAAAAAAGTTAATTACGTGATAGATACATGGTGTTCACATATTTACAAACATTGTAAAAGTATACGATTTCCCAAATTATGTAACCAATTAATATGTCAGTGTGTGAGTTAAAGGAGTCACAGAATGTAAATCTATGTCATAAAAATAACAAACCGTACAATTAAAGTAGCAACAAGTTTTAATTTTGTCTAGACCTAGATTGTCCTGTGGAGCTGGACCAGCATGTTTCCAAGCATTCTTATCTTGGATATAATCATCTAATTTGTAATATGCTTGTTTACACAGTGAACTTTTTATATGAGTTTTAAATTTTCTTTCATTTAATTGCAATATATTACAAGGTATTTTGTTGTAGCATTTAACACAGTACCCCATAAACGATGTATGTACTTTAGCTAATCTGAAAAATGGTTGATCTATTTTATCTTTATTTCTTGACAGCCGGGTCCGACGGCTTCACGTGCTTTCCGAGACATGGAGGGTTCTTGGTATGTAAAGATGATCATCCATCCACGGACCACCCTCGGCAAGCGTAGCTTAACCTGAGCGATCGAACCGTGCGGCTGTTCTGACTTAGCCACAAGGCATACATTTTTATTTTGAGATGCATCAAATGTAACGTGTTAATAAATTTACGGGAGCCGTAATTGTTGAACAGGCAAATGTCTTTTCTCTCAGGGAAGAAACTAGTATTGATTTCCACGATTGCTCAAAGTGTGTTAAGTAACGAGCTGGTGCATGCGGAACAAGGGTTTTCGTTATCGTAAGTCAGCTGTGTCTTACTAAATTTAAAAAACATACTGCATAATAATTTAATGTTGAAAAAGGTTATAAATCCTTGCGTGCGTTTTCGGATTCAATCATACACAGCCTATAATGTTCCCACTGGTGGGACACCAGGCCTCCTCTCTGTGAGAGGGAGTGGGCCATGATCCACCACGCGTGCCCATTGCGGGTTGGTAGATGTCACTATCGTCGTCCCCTATTACATAACTGTTAAAATATTGGTCTCCTCTTCTAAACACGTCCATCATTTCGGCAAAGTATGCATAAGAGATGTTATGTTGACCACACCTCTGGATATTCAGGAATGTCTACCAAAGGAAACTTCTGTTATCCCAAGGATAGTCAAAGTTGAGTTTCGTACAAAGGCACAGACGTAAATCGAGGCTGTAGCGACAGTGAGCAATAAATCATAGATAATGGCAGGTAATGTAATATTAACATAACTTTGCCCTTTGACCGTATCTCTCGCACAAAAGGTATATTTTTAGTTTATCAGAATGTAGACGAGAATATTTTATAGTATGATACAGTCAACCTCAAAAAGATGTATTTAATAATCTTCATTCTATAATAATGTATCAATGTATATTGTGTAGTCACAAAACATATATATATATATATATATATATAATTTTTTAAACTTTGCCCCACACTAGGAATTGCAGGTTGATACAGTATTATGGAGCAAAAATTGAAGACGATGAAATGAATTCTTTTTGATCGACATCTTTTTGTGAGTGACTGCAGGTACATAACTGAAAACAATTCTCTCTTCGGTTACACATCCTAAGAAGAGGCTTCCCAAAACCGGTTCTGTCATTTACAACCCCCGACGAAAGCGAGGGGTGTTATAAGTTTAACGTGTGTATCTATGTGTCTGTCTGCGACATCGAAGCTCCCAAACGGCTGCACCGATTTGTTTTTTTTTTATTTTATTTGAAAGGTGACATGATCGAGAATGTTCCTAGCCGATAAAATAAAAAAAAGAAAGAAGAAGATCTGGTCAGCCGATTTTTGAGGTTTTTGTTTGTGTCGGGGTTTTTTAAATTTGTAATTAAATTAGTATGCATTTCATACGGATGAGTTGGTCCCCTGTTCCATGTTTCATTATTTGATAAAGAAGTTTATGGCAGATAATGGAAACAAGTAGATTTGTTTGAAGATGCGAAAACTCAAATTTGAATTCCCTGATTTAAATATGTGAGATTTTAATAGAAAATGCTTTATTATTAAAACGTTGGTTTGTTACTTTAGCACTTTATTATTGTGGTATAGACTCGAGCGAATTATTAATAGTATTTTAATGAAGAGGTACACAAACTCACATCTCAATGTACTACTTAGGATTAGCTTTGATGGTGGGCTAATCAAATGTTTGCTAACCAGCTTTTCAACCCAGACGACTAAATTGAGGATATAGCTGTAAGTATACAAACCTAGAGGGAGAGTGAGTAGAAATTAAACATAACGTTTCATGTAATAAAAAATACTTTTAACATAATCCAGAGAAAATAAACCGTCACATTATTCCGGGTTTCCGATAATTCATAATGATACTCGGTTTCATATAAATTATGACAACATTACCTATATTCATTTCACTCACGGATTCGTGACCGAGAAATATCTAAATCGAAATAGTATTTTTAAATCAACCACGTGGCAATGTAATCTAGTTTTCTTAAAAAAAAAACTACACCGATTCATAAACACAGGATATTCTCAGAACTGAAAGAAAATCTATTTTCTGGATAAGACGGAATGTCCACGTAACAGCGGCGGTAATAAAAATCATGTTCGGACCTTGGTTAACGAATGTGCAGCATGTTTTGTCTCGCAAGTGTGAACATAAATCTTGTATAATGTCAATGATGTTTGTGCTAAAATGAATAGATTTGTCTACCCTCTCAGGCGTATTAGCTGCGAGATATCTAGAAACGCTGCAATTACCGCATATCACGGCTATACAGCTGATGACCCCACCTAACCCCTAGTTGCGTTTGATCCACGACTTTTGGGCCACCCTGTATATCCTCCATTTTGCGATATGGTATCATTCTTTGGGGCCGCTGTGTGGAAATTGATCAAGCATTTGTAATGCAAAAAAAATGTTTTTATTTGGGTTGAAACAAATAGATTCTTGTCGCCCATTCTTTACAAAAAATAAGATTCTTACTTTACCGTGCATTTATATCTTGGAATCGTGTATATTCGTTTTCAAGCATAGGAGTCTCTTTCAGAAAGCGACAAGCTACTATGCCCCTCGATCTCATAATGCCAACAAGTTATATAAACCCAAGACCAATCTCACAGTCACATCGAACAACAGTTTTATTATGTGCATTAAATTGTACAATAAAATTCCAAATACAATTACGTCACTCCCATTTTTTAAATTTAAGAGTATCTTGACAAAAATATTGATTGATAAATGCTTTTATAGTGTACTTGAGTTCCTAGATTATAAGGTATAAGTCCTGCATTGTAGTATAAATAACTAATTGGTATATATTAATTGGTACTATAAATAATTAATTGTTACCAAATAAGACTCGATTTAATACAATATTTACTAACAGCATGCCTGATTGAAACTTATAATAATTCTTAATAATTTCTTTTATTTCTTAATTAATATAATAATATATAATGCTTTTATATTAAATAATTATGTAAAATTTGCACGCCGACATTAATGGCAAAATAAGAGATTCATATACCTTATCTGTAAGATCTCTCTGTACCTACCTTATTTAAGCAAATAAATGATTTTGTTTTTTTTTTTTGATTTTGATAATTACATACATATTTATAACCGTTTGACATTATGTGCAGCTTTGTGTTTGTTTAAAAAGAATTTTGTTAAAAGTAAAATAGGCACTTACTGAATTGAAACTTGGCGCCGAGGCTTCGTCTTTTCTCTCTCAACTTATTCCTGAGTATCCTCCTCTTCAAGCGGTTGAGTACTACGTCAGCTTCATCCACACTCTCTGAGGAGGAAGTATGGACGACTTGAAACGTGCTACTCACAGAATGTCTTCTCGTTTTCGTAAATACACTCGTGTTCCTGTGCTTAGGCGCGATCTCTGATATACCACGTCTATACATTTTCAAACGTTTCCTCATTTCAGAATGGACCGCGTCGCACATACGGGTATTTGATACAAAAAACTGGCCAAAAGTCATTTTTACAATAGTAACCGCGCAGCTATCCTTTGTTATGTTTTAACAATGGGACACTCTATTCATTAAGAAACCGGTACCCAGAAGGGGCTAGAGCGCTCCATGCGCCCTCAACGTCAGTCGGAACTCATCTGTTGTGCTAGTGACACGTTTGTTTTCTCGGCGCTCGCAAATTTCAATTGCTGTTTAAGACTAATCATACTGTTGTGTTTAGTGCAAACCCCAAAAACCATCATGGAATCTTCAGGCACAGGTATGAACTTTATTTTGAATCTATTGTGCTACTGTTAGGATCACTTTTTCATTCTTTAATTGTACCATAAAGTCATGAGTATTTTTATGCAAAAAAAAACACGTAAAATAGGTTTCCTTCGTCAAATTAAGTATCAGATAAACATAGTTAAGCTAAAGTTTATACATAATCGTGTTCTTTGAACCTTCTAGATTTCATATCAAGAGAAAAACCTTCCGCCTCTTTCCGCCCCTATGAATTATAGCCTCTGAACAAAAATAGGTTTTTTTCGAAAAAAAAAACAACACTTTGTGTTTCTTTGATTTTAACATAGATTTTTTCTTGTTGGCAGGTCCTTATGATGAGTCATCGATGACAATAACAAGAGAGGATATGTTTAACGTAATAAAACAGTGCGACTACAAAAATTTAGATAAAAAACTGGACTTTCTTGAGCATAAACTAATTGAAATGACCAAATGCCCCGAGGACAAAACTAAAGTACTCCGCCATTGCTTAAAATCATTTAAACATCATTACAAGCTAAAATGGACCTCAGCAAGCTACAAAGAATGTCGTTTCCGAAAAACGAATGAACAATGGCTTAAAGAAAAAATTTCTCTACCTGTTTGGCGACACAATAAACCCGGCCGACCTCTTAAGGAATTCCAAGAATGTAGTGAAAGAAGCAAAAGGCGCAAAACAGAGAAAGTGAGATCAGAAATATCGCATGAAGAGTTGACGTATGCTGCTGTGATGAGTGAACGAGCCGCAGGCAACAATGATTTGTCTCAAATAATAAAACAGGCTTCAGCGACTCCGAGACGAGCCACTAGATTCCGCAAAATCATAAGTTCAGCCGACAAAAGTTCAAAAAGCGGCAAGTTAACGATAACACAAGCACTGATTAAATACGTGGAAGCCGACCTAACGCGCAAACAATATAATGTGATAAGAGATGGGCAGGAGGATATATACCCCTGTTATTCTCTCCTACAGAGAGCGAAAACGGAGTGCTATCCTAAATCTATTGTCTCCGAATCGATAGCAGAAATTACTTTACAAGATCTTCTTGACCACACCACTCAACGCCTTTGCCTGTACCTCCAGAAAGTGTTAATGACAGCAACAGAAATTGAAGGGCAGAATATGGAACTCATTTGCAAATGGGGATGTGATGGCTCGAAAGCACAAGAATTTAAACAAAAATTCCAAGATGAGTCAGGCTCCGATGCCCATGTTTTTATAAGCTCATTAGTACCCCTACGACTGACAAGTAATGTGAATGGCCAACTGAAGATTTGGTGGCAGAATCCAGCTCCTTCATCTTGCCGATTTTGCCGTCCTATAAGGATTCAGTTTGTGCATGAAAATAATGAAGTGACTCGATCCGAAATAGCACACATTGAAAACCAGGCACAAAACATAAACCCCACTGAAGTTGAGGCTGACAATAAAGTCATAAAGGTGTCGCACACACTTGTGCTTACAATGGTAGATGGTAAAGTGTGCAATGCCGCAACTAATACCACGTCAACAATGAAGTGCTACATATGCAAGCAGACCAGCAAAGATTTCAACAATCTTAAAACCGACGAAAGTTTGATAGATTCGAACTCGCTCAAATTTGGACTATCAATATTGCACGCTCGGATTAGATTTCTCGAAACATGTCTCCATATAGCCTACAAACTACCTATCAAAAAATGGAGGCTTAACAAGGAGGAAAAGCAGCTTTCGGCAGATAAAAAGAAAGAGATTCAAGAGGCCTTTCGAGAGCAAATGGGCTTGCTTGTAGACGTGCCGAAAGCTGGCTTTGGAAATACTAACGATGGAAATACTTCTAGGAGATTCTTTGCCGATCCTGTAACAACTGCCTCAATAACAGGGATTGATATAAACTTCCTTAAGAACCTCAAGTTGATTCTAGAAGTTATTTCGAGTGGGTTCTCTATTGACACGGAAAAATTTTCGGTGTTTCTGAAGTCAACAGCCGAACTATATGTGCAGTTATACAACTGGCACCCCATGACGCCAACTTTGCATAAAGTTTTGTGTCATGGGGCTTTGGTAATCAAACATGCTCTTTTGCCGATTGGACAATTATCAGAGGAGGCAGCTGAGTCGCGGAATAAACATTTCCGCCTATACAGGCAAAACTTTGCAAGAAAGTTTTCGCGAAAGAATTGCCTCCAAGATGTCATGAACCGCCTTCTTCTGACCTCTGATGTCTTTCTTAGTAGCAGCAGCAGAATGCAATTCAAAAGGAACAGGAAACCACTATCGCAAGAAATTCTACAATTTCTTAAAGTTGAATACGAGTGTCCCGCGGACACTGACACTGATAATGCTGACCCGGGCACTAGTACTGATCAAGCAGATAGCGATAGCGAGTCTGACGAATATTAGCTGTATAAGTTTCTCTGTAAATATTACAAGAAAATGTATATTTAACTTTTATTTCGATGTAAATTACAGTTTGTACATAGCTTTTCATTTATGTATTTTGTAAGGTTATGTAAAAAGTAAGCGTTATTTTTAAATCATTGTGTATTTTTAAATGCTTTTTTTATTAGTTATTGTACAAATAAATCACCATAATGCTTGAAATAGAAAATAATGTTTTATTTTATTTCGATTTTATTTCACACGTAAGTCCCTTTGGAGAAAAGGGTATAGAAATGATTGGGTTATACTAAAATTAATATGAAAAATAATTAGGAGGCACAATTGACCCAAAATTACCAAAAAAAGGTTTTGGCCAGTTTTTTGTATCAAATACCCGTATGTGCGTCGTCCGCTCCAATATTAATGAATTCATTGTCTGACGTCATATCTCCTATTTTGCAGGTGGGAGGCTTTTCAGAGGAGATTTTTGAAAACTCCTGACGCTTACCCATTGCGCGTGAATTTGGGGCATACTCAATTGTTCGGCGTCGATGTAGAGCAAACCAATCCGGATTAGAGCTCACTCGAGCTCGTAAGCTTTTTAAGTAAGTGTTCAGGAAAGATATTTTGTTGTGTGGGGGATTGTATACAACGCCAGATTTAGACCGTGCCAGATTATCATTTTCGAATCCTTTTTTACATCCACTCAGAGTTGCGTCATTGAAAGATCGAGATTTATGAAGGGCCAAATCAGGTTCATTTTCCTTGTTAGATGAAACGTCATTGATCACCTGATCAATTTCACTTAATGAAGAAAGGGAAGAAAATGGACTGTTCGGAGTATCTATTAAATTCACAGAAAGTTTTTCGAGATTTTCTTTGTCTGTTTTGGACATTTGATTTATATCGTTACAAGTTTCGCTGTCAGAACTTTTGCAACTGCTTATTTCACTCAGGCCTTCTGAGTGAAAAGGGCTGGTCGCGAGCCTATTTGTTTGTAAATTAGTAAAGTTGTTTAATGTGAGTTTACTCGGAATGTTTGACACACTGTTACTGTTTCGTATAATATATCGTTCATTAATATTTTTTGCGTTTTCGTTAATAGCAAGCGGTGTTCTGTAAACGCGAGTGTATATTTTGTCTCCAGATATTGTGTTGTGTTTTTTAACTGGTTTTCTAGCGATGATGTGACGGAAATCTTTTTCTTTTAATGATTGAGTCGTTTTTAGTAAAGAGTCGTCAAAATCAGAGCTCTTTATAGATACGTTCTCATCATTTGTCTCAACGAGGAGATTTCCGTCGCAATCAAAAAGCTGTACTGTTGGAAATCTCATCCCAAGGGAAAGATTGCGCGTCCGCAGTTCCCATTTTCTTTGACTCGGTTTTCTTAATTGTATGCGAATAATGTTATCGTCTATCATAGGACCGTCACTATCACTGGAATCATCTTTTCCCGCCATATTTAAACCAGGAAATGTTTAAAATATTATGCAAACTATTGTCCACTAGACGCAAATTGTTTGTTTACGGTCAGCTGTTCTTAAACATTCTGGCGCCTTGCCAACCAAAACAATCCGACATTCACTTCAAAATAGCACCAATGTCAATTTTGTTTTCGGACCAGAAATAAATACCATAGCATGGTTAGAGGATATATTCACATGTTATAAGACACAGCACACCAGTCACTTTCACGCACTGTAAACTGATTACTGAACATCACATCACACTGTAAGCAGGCGGCTGATGTTGAAAACGATTGCATAAGTTCGCGTGTGTGTCGATTGCGCGGAATTGCACCGTCTAATGAGTTCGACGTCGAATGGTTTTAATTTGTCCGTGTCGCAGATAGATCGCGGCATCGATTTTCACTGGGGTCGAGTGTCGGGGCGGTGCAAGCGCGCAATTTCCTCTCCCGAGCGCTTTTCCTGCGGGAAGCTCTTTGGGAGGGCCGCGCGGGTTTCTGGTCGTTCACGACTCCGGACATTTCTGCACTGAGCGCAAATATCTGAATAGTCGAGGAACTATAAATAGTGAACGAACGAGACGGCGATCTTGCTGGCTCCCCTTGAACCTAGTAGTACGAGCGGTGTTTGCATCGGACAACGTAATCTGTGACGCGTGTGCAAGTAACAAATGTTCGCACTGACACAGTTTCCCATTTGACCAGCCGGCGCGACCATATGCATTCGTGACTAATAGCAGCGCAGATGGTCTTTATATAACACCATGTTACGTTTCTTTGCATTCAAAGAGATTCACCTGCGCGAAACAATTTGTAATAGTTATTACTGCTGAGGTAATTCGCATAACAATGACTTTGTGCAATGAGCCCGTAATAGGTTGATTGAACAATGAATTTTTGGAATATTTGAATGTGCCAGCGTTATTTATGAAATATGTTGTTCCAGAGTTTTAAATATTTGACCTCCAAACGTCGTTCGGATAGGGGTCGTTTTTTTACCTCCACAGCGAAGCATTTCGATTAAAATTGTTTGGCAAATTCTTGTGGGACGATCATTTCCACACAAAAGCATTCTTTTGGAAGTATTTGACAATGTAATTGAACGATGGATGTGGCGACATCAGAGATTTTCCGCGACTCTCGGAGGAAGATTTGCATAACATGTGAATATCATATGAGTGCAGAACCATTTATCTCTTTATTATTTGTTTTCGCAGGTAATGTCATGGGGCAGGTGTATAAAAATATGGGGTTCCATTTACGCCGCAAAATAATATTAATAAAGCTGAAACGCGTATTTTGTTTACACTGTAATCGCTGCTGGAGTATCGGACTCAAATTTATTTGGATGACACACTTCTGTTATGTAAAATAATCCAACATCATAATTATTCGTATGATTGCGAAGAACATCATTATTCAGTATCATCATTATCTTCCTGCCCTTGTTCCATGTTACTTGGGGTCGGCTCAACACTTTCTTCAACATAATGTTGAGTATATGGGACAGTTACTTAGGGCGACGAGAATAATTATATCAGAATGAACATCATAAAAGTACATAACCAGTGTATTTAAATCTGGCGTGACTCCTCGATATTTTCAAAGTGACAATGTAATAGTCCCTTTCCTAGGTAGGCAGGTAGGTAGGTACTTATTAAGTACTAGATTCTGCCTACGACATCGTTCGCGTGGAAGTCGTAAGACATCACAATATACAAAACTAACAGCCACACTTTTAAAACTTTCGTGTACCAATACTATTAATTGTAGTTTTGGCCTCAGCAGCCAAAATATGAAGAGAGTTTGGACTGGTCACGCGGAAGCAAGCGACGTTCAGCCGATCTATTCTGTAACAATCTCACCGTGAAAACTTGGGTGAAGTGAGTGGTCAATAGTGTCAATCCCTAGCATCAGGTGGAATGATAGCTCACTTCACCTAAGTTTTCACGGTGAGATGGTTACAGAATCGACCGGCTGATACTAGGGATTGACACTGTTGACAGCTCTCTCCACGCTCGCATCACCTAAGTAAGTTTTCACGGTGAGGTGGTTACAGAATCGACCGGCTGATACTAGGGATTGACACTGTTGACAGCTCACTCCACGCTCACTTCACCTAAGTAAGTTTTCACGGTGAGGTGGTTACAGAATCGACCGGCTGATACTAGGGATTGACACTGTTGACAGCTCTCTCCACGCTCGCATCACCTAAGTAAGTTTTCACGGTGAGGTGGTTACAGAATCGACCGGCTGATACTAGGGATTGACACTGTTGACAGCTCACTCCACGCTCACTTCACCTAAGTAAGTTTTCACGGTGAGGTGGTGACAGAATCGACCGGCTGATACTAGGGATTGACACTGTTGACAGCTCTCTCCACGCTCGCATCACCTAAGTAAGTTTTCACGGTGAGGTGGTTACAGAATCGACCGGCTGATACTAGGGATTGACACTGTTGACAGCTCACTCCACGCTCACTTCACCAAAGTAAGTTTTCACGGTGAGGTGGTGACAGAATCGACCGGCTGATACTAGGGATTGACACTGTTGACAGCTCTCTCCACGCTCGCATCACCTAAGTAAGTTTTCACGGTGAGGTGGTTACAGAATCGACCGGCTGATACTAGGGATTGACACTGTTGACAGCTCACTCCACGCTCGCATCACCTAAGTAAGTTTTCACGGTGAGGTGGTTACAGAATCGACCGGCTGATACTAGGGATTGACACTGTTGACAGCTCTCTCCACGCTCGCATCACCTAAGTAAGTTTTCACGGTGAGGTGGTTACAGAATCGACCGGCTGATACTAGGGATTGACACTGTTGACAGCTCTCTCCACGCTCGCATCACCTAAGTAAGTTTTCACGGTGAGGTGGTTACAGAATCGACCGGCTGATACTAGGGATTGACACTGTTGACAGCTCACTCCACGCTCACTTCACCTAAGTAAGTTTTCACGGTGAGGTGGTGACAGAATCGACCGGCTGATACTAGGGATTGACACTGTTGACAGCTCACTCCACGCTCGCTTCACCTAACTAAGTTTTCACGGTGAGGTGGTTACAGAATCGACCGGCTGATACTAGGGATTGACACTGTTGACAGCTCACTCCACGTTCACTTCACCTAAGTAGGTTTTCACGGTGAGGTGGTTACAGAATCGACCGGCTGATACTAGGGATTGACACTGTTGACAGCTCTCTCCACGCTCGCATCACCTAAGTAAGTATTGACGGTAAGGTGGTTACAGAATCGACCGGCTGATACTAGGGATTGACACTGTTGACAGCTCACTCCACGCTCACTTCACCTAAGTAAGTTTTCACGATGAGGTGGTGACAGAATCGACCGGCTGATACTAGGGATTGACACTGTTGACAGCTCACTCCACGCTCGCTTCACCTAAGTAAGTTTTCACGGTGAGGTGGTTACAGAATCGACCGGCTGCTACTAGGGATTGACACTGTTGACAGCTCACTCGACGCTCACTTCACCTAAGTAAGTTTTCACGGTGAGGTGGTTACAGAATCGACCGTCTGATACTAGGGATTGACACTGTTGACAGCTCACTCCACGCTCACTTCACCTAAGTAGGTTTTCACGGTGAGGTGGTTACAGAATCGACCGGCTGATACTAGGGATTGACACTGTTGACAGCTCTCTCCACGCTCGCATCACCTAAGTAAGTTTTGACGGTAAGGTGGTTACAGAATCGACCGGCTGATACTAGGGATTGACACTGTTGACAGCTCACTCCACGCTCACTTCACCGAAGTAAGTTTTCACGGTGAGGTGGTTACAGAATCGACCGGCTGATACTAGGGATTGACACTGTTGACAGCTCACTCCACGCTCACTTCACCTAAGTAAGTTTTCATGGTGAGGTGGTTACAGAATCGACCGGCTGATACTAGGGATTGACACTGTTGACAGCTCACTCCACGCTCGCTTCACCTAAGTAAGTTTTCATGGTGAGGTGGTTACAGAATCGACCGGCTGATACTAGGGATTGACACTGTTGACAGCTCACTCCACGCTCGCTTCACCTAAGTAAGTTTTCATGGTGAGGTGGTTACAGAATCGACCGGCTGATACTAGGGATTGACACTGTTGACAGCTCACTCCACGCTCACTTCACCTAAGTAAGTTTTCATGGTGAGGTGGTTACAGAATCGACCGGCTGATACTAGGGATTGACACTGTTGACAGCTCACTCCACGCTCGCTTCACCTAAGTAAGTTTTCATGGTGAGGTGGTTACAGAATCGACCGGCTGATACTAGGGATTGACACTGTTGACAGCTCACTCCACGCTCACTTCACCTAAGTAAGTTTTCACGGTGAGGTGGTTACAGAATCGACCGGCTGATACTAGGGATTGACACTGTTGACAGCTCACTCCACGCTCACTTCACCTAAGTAAGTTTTCACGGTGAGGTGGTTACAGAACAGCACTGCAGTCGTCCGTGTGAGAAGCAGCTCGTCCTGAGGTCGGCACCCGCAGCCTTCAGTAGTAATTTCCCATCGTTTTTTGTAAATTAATGAACGCCTGCGTTCCTGCATACCTACAAGGTGGGACGGGAAATGGACGCGCAAACTGTAACCATGAATTCAGTAGATTTGTTATCGGCGGTCAAAATGTATGTAACAGCTTTCTTTTTAATAACGGACGAAAAATTTTCTACCCTAGGAGGTTCACATTATGTACCCACTGAATCTTTAAATCTTTATAATAATAATAATAATTTTTCTTTAGTTGTTTTAGCATGTTTTATTGTTTTGCTTGATATTTATTTATGAAGCAAAATGTGATTTATTTACCGGTTATGTTCTTATTAAAGCAAATTCATACCTACATAGAAATACGGGGTGCCAGGGACCTCAACACGCTAACTGAAACCCAGAAATCAACAGTTGTCAAAAAAAAAACTCCTGTTTCATAGAATACTGAAATACCTCAAAGTGTACTGAACAGCGAATTATTATTTTAATAACCAACGAAAAATTTTCTACCCTAGGGGGTTCAGAATGTTGTACCCACTGAATCCATGATGACAGGTTGTGCACCGATGTCTCTACCAACCAGTATACTACCTAATCGCACAAAGTCAAAGTCAAAGCATTTATTTCAAATTGGCACATAAAAGGCCCTTTTGAACGTCAACATTTACATCCAAATAGAATTGATTCTAGTGGCCCCTTCCAAAAGGTAGTTTCGTATGGAGACGAATAGGCAAGAAACTCCACCGTTACTCTTTCAAAATATGTTACAATATTTTGTATACATTAAATATATACACTCATACAGTCACTGGTGCATTTTCACTGATTCTTCCTGATGAACAGCTACCATCACTAAAATAATATTATAACAGTAGATTGTAAACTCACGAGATTTCTCATTAACATATTATTATTAATATTATTTTATTTATTTTTATTATAACCAAAGATGACAGATGAGGCCTAAACTTGTGTTTTTATGTGTACGTTCTATTAAATATCATTATAATAGTATAACAAAATTAAAATAAACAGTAAAAAAAACTCAGAATTGATTGTAGGGAATCGAACATAGGTTTGCAAAGCAGCCGTCGAACCTTTAAGGTTCCTAGAACAGGCGCGACACGCGACGCGACACAAAGGCACCGCGTCGCGTGTCGCGCCTGTTTGTAGGAGCCTTTAAGCTATCTGCTTTTTCGAAAGTTGACTAAAATAGCCGTTCTTAAATTATGTCATGATTGACTGCTTAGTTCCTCAAAGGTATAGCGTGACAATAATCATTTAAAAGGTTAAATCTGTAACTATCTGCTATATTTCTATATATATAAATGATTGCATCTATATGCCATCGTATAATTATGAACATCGTTATTTTATAATCTATCTCGCGAGATTATAAACTAATTGAACCTGAAAATTTAAATTTGAACGGCAACAAACCATTTAAAATTGAACGCATTATTTTTCGATAGTTTATAATCTGCCCATGGCAAACCAACAAATTGAGAACTTGAACTTGCATGCGACGGATCGCACCTTTAGCTGAGTATCTGCGACCAACTTGGAAGAAGCCCTCGCCGGCCGCTGCCGCGGCACCGCTTGGCTCGCGTGCGATGGGATACAGTTATAACCTAACCCATTTGATCAGGGTGCCGATGCCGTGGCAAAACAGCGAAGGAAAACATCGTGAGGAAACCGGCATGTCCTAGAACCAAAAATTCGAAGACATGTAACATCTACCAACCTGCACAGGGCCCGCGTGGTGGATTACGGCCCACTCCCTCTCCCTGAGAGGGGGCCTGTGTCCCATCAGTGGGAACATTATAGGCTGACCATGCAAATAAAAAAATGGCCTAGCGTAGTTACTGCGACCAATTTGTATACCGCCAAGACTGACCAATCGGAGACGATTCACATCGAACAGATTGTGAACCCGGTCGATAAGTGCAGGTTTGTTCACATTTTGACGTTTTGTATGTTTTGTTTGTCGAACTGTCGAAAATTATTACGTAATATTCGTACGTTCACAATTTATCGACAGCTTACAATCTCGTGAGATAGATTATAAACTAACGGTGCTCACAATAATACGATTACATATAGATTACATTCTACATTGTAGAATAATGAGCTATAAAAGATCTATTTTCAATAGTCATGGTAGCTGATAAACAAGCCAACATTCTTACTATAAACCGGTAAATAAAATAAGTAAGAATGTGCTCAGACTGAGTTTACACCGACAGAGACTATCGCACTATGAACACAATTTTGGCAAACCCCTCGCAACAAAACAGTTATATCAAAGTTGCCAAAATGTTCTAAAATCCTATTTTGACAAACGTCAAATCCGTCCTGTCTACGATGTTTCAAGAGTGCATATTATATATATATACTATCTTAGATGCTATAACAATTCTGCAGTGTAACAAATACGGTATATAAACCTGTGTCAGACTGCGTGTTTATCTCCCGAAGGGCTGTTATTATTAATGGTCTTCATATCCGAGAGTCCACGGATCATTGCTTCGGCAATAATCACTGGTACTTACCTTATACTCGTACTAGAGATGATGACGTAAGATTTGTATGTGTTGAGTGATAATGGTTGATTTGGTCAGACGATCTGGTAAATATAATAGTTTATTGTAAAAAGAAGGTCTTGTTTAGTAAGGGTTGAGGACGGATGA
The DNA here is from genome assembly GCA_937001585.2 of Brachylomia viminalis. Classification (NCBI taxonomy): domain Eukaryota; kingdom Metazoa; phylum Arthropoda; class Insecta; order Lepidoptera; family Noctuidae; genus Brachylomia; species Brachylomia viminalis. The sequence goes on along the minus strand of OW443302.2, from coordinate 19,049,171 downwards.
TAATTTTAAATAAAATGACCTGTAATCTTCTTCGTAGTGTCGTTGATTTCAGTACTATTAGGTAATTAAATTGTGTATAAAAAGTTGGGCCTTTATTTAAGGGATTGGTACATAGTCATAGACATTTAGTATGTAGTTTTAAAACTTTCCTTACATAATTTATAAGCTTGCAGCATTGCCATACCACGTGAAAATGCTGCCAGCCTTTTGTGCACTTTTCCTGACAGCGATGCGGATGAATTTTTTGACTCTATCTTTCTTTTCCCTCCTTTTTATATACCTACATGTACATATTGTTATTTTAAAATGGTTAGCTTATAATACAGGGTTATTGGTAAAACACCATCAACCTCTTAAGGGGTCATTGTACTCGTCATTATGAACAACTTTTACTATGGGACCAAATATGAAATTGCGAAAAAAAATCAGCTGCTCCCTACATTTTGACGAGTTCTGCAAACATAAATGTAGGGAGCAGCTGATTTTTTTTCGCAATTTCATATTTGGTTCCATAGTAAAAGTTGTTCATAATGACGAGTACAATGACCCCTTAAGAGGTTGATGGTGTTTTACCAATAACCCCGTATAAAACGATAGATAAGAAATTTTCATCAAAATCCTTCGGATATTGTAAAAATGAAATTGTATAAAAAAATCAGATGTTCCCTACATTTGTGTAGGTATGCAGAACTCGTCAAACTGTAGGGACCAGCTGATTTTTTTTTCGCGATTTCATATTTGATCCCATAGTAAATCAAGTACATAGTTTGTTTTAAAACGTTACCCTAGTATTTGAATGTCTCTTATCTTCAGTGGAATCAAACCCCGAAGAACAAACATTTGCGTAGCCTACAGATAATAGTTGTTCCGGATGTTTGTGCACAGTAGATTTGTGTTTGTGAACCACAATAATGCAGTTTCTTAGAAACGTTTGTAGGGCAAATCTTAATCTGGGTTCTTCAGGCTTATCGTGCGATGCTTTTCATTTTCACCTGTAACAAATAATTTAGCAATTATTGACAATAAATATTCAGATGACACAAATATTGATACTTATTTACAACTACGAATTTATAGTGGTTAAGATAGGTTTTAATATTTAAGTACTTTTTGTAGAACCACAAATGATGCGAGCACTACTCCCGGTTGCGTACAAATGTATTTGGCACATAACATATTAATTTGTAGTTTTTACAAAGTGTTCTAGTGATAATGTATACCACCTTATCACTAGAGCACACTCGTTTAAGACTAGTTCGAGTTATTTTGGAACTAAGAAGTCTTACTTACGTAACTACCCAACGTCTAGCTGAATTGGATTCTTCGATTGACCTTTCGTCTTCTATTTCAAGTGTAGAGTTTCCAATGATACTAAGTAAGTAGGGTAATATTGGGCATTCTATGCCACTGTCGGCAAGTAGCTCGGCTAGTGCGCCTCGCTACACGACAGTGGCATAGTATGCCCAATATTAAACAATCGACTCGACTGTAGGTTAAATTACTGTACTCACCTAGAGATCTTGCGAATTATACCACTGTCCTCCAGTAGCTCGACGAGTTCGCCTTCGCTACGGACAGTGGCATAGAATGCCCAATAGTGAACGAACGACTTGACTCTCTAGGGTATTATTGTACTCGACCAATGATCATGCGAGTTCGCTAACGCTCTGAAGGTACATTTCCAGTATAAGCTGATCTCACATTGTATAGGATTTCCGTACGATGCGAGACCAGCGTAAACTGGTTTTGTATAGCTTGATGTGTAGCCGTGTGTACAAAATGCTCAATAATGAACAATCGACTCGATCAATGACCAGTAACGCGATCAGTAAAGAGGTTACGGTAAATTTATAAATGTTAGCGTACTATATACATTCACTCATTCAATCGGGTCATTACCGACAGTAATCATGAAATTTGTAAAACAACCGCAATCGCTGCATGTTAATACAGTCTGCGACGATTTGTGTAAGACTAGTTTTCGTCATGGGGAATTATTACCTGACTCAGTACGATGTATCATTTGCGGTCCGTCCAATTGTGGAAAAACCAATTTATTGATTGGTCTTCTTATACACGAAAATGGATTAAGATTTGAAAATGTTTATGTTTATTCAAAAACTCTGCAACAACCCAAGTACATCTTTTTAGAAAGAGTTTTGCAACTGGTGCCTGGTATTTCCCTCCAGAAATTTCATGGAAATGAGGAAGTACTAAGCGTTCAGGACGCAAAACCCAACTCCGTGATTGTTTTTGATGATGTTGCTTGTGAAAATCAATGTAACATGCGTGATTATTTTGCAATGGGAAGACACAAATGCATTGATTGTTTTTATCTAAACCAAACATATAGTAAAATCCCTAAGCAGTTAGTAAGAGACAATGCGAACTTAATCATACTCTTTAAACAAGATGAAATTAATTTACGACATATTTATGAAGAACATGTCAACACTGATATGACATGGGTTGAATTTCGTGAAATGTGTTCGAAAATATGGAGTGAACCTTTCAATTATGTAGTAATTAATAAGGATTGCTCCAAAAATAAAGGATGTTACAGAAATAAATTTGATACTTTTGTTGTCTTTGATTAAACACTACTGATATTTAAGACCGTTACCCTCGCGATATTATTATTCTTCAAACAACGCTTAATCAATCACCAACTGTTTATTTTTTACTATGGAAAAATCACTGAAAAGACAAATAGTTGATGCTGCAGAAGCTGTTAAGAAGAAAGTGCGAAAGATGAGAGATGTTGAGATTAACAATCAACAAGTACTGGAATCAGTTTTCAAGCCCGTAACAGAACCACTCAACCTAATTGCTAATGTCAGTAAGCAGACTTCTCTACTGCGTAATACAGAAGACGAAGAAACTGAAGTTCCGCTTATCGATAAAACTTTGCAAAAAGATGTTCCTACTAGTAAAGAAAGCAATGTTATCAACGACAATGCAGACGAATATGAATCTGATATCGAAAGTAACTCTTCATATAAATCATTAGATGAAAAAAACCAAGGTTGTGATATGTCATCCTGGTCAGTATCCTCAGAAGCACTGACAGATATTCCGTTCGGTGTCAGAGTAGAGGGCGGGAAATTGATGTTAGGATCTGCTCGTATAACGATCAGCGATGAGTATGTCATCGTGGCTGGACGCAAATACCGAAATACCCCTGGTTTAAAACAGTTGCTGCTGAAAAAGAACGTAGATTTAAGCTTGGTTACAGAGAGTGATATGAAACATTATAAGTCGATGCTACTTGATACAAACGCACATCGACGAGACTATGAGCCTGGTAAACCAATAAAAAGTAATAAAGGACAAAAATATTTACAAATTATTAAACCTCTATTCAAACTACAAAGTACAATTCAGGAATATCAATCGAAGGGAAAAGGACTACCGTTAACAAAAATGTGGAAGAAAAACGTAGATTTTGTATATTGGGACGATCCAAATGAACTGGTGGATAGGTTAAAATTATTAATTGCATCTCGAGATGCTGGTAACACCGGATTAGATAGTGAAATAATATCTATCATTGAAGAATTGCATGAAAGTAAAGTTATAAATAAATAAATATTTTAAAATGTGTTTATTTTACTATCAGCCTCCCGATACAATACACCTTAAACATGAACGTAGACAAATTTGGACACTACATTCACAAAAGAATGCGTTTATCAGAGTTATTTGAGTTTAATGAGAATGCATTGTTAAAATCAGAAAACGGAGATTTTGATTTAAAAACATCAAGACTGAGAGGAATTAGATCTCCAGTAGAAGCAGACGATGCTGTGAACAAAGATTATGTAGATCGATTGAATGCTAATATGTTAAAAGAAGTTAATAATATGATTGGTTCATTGCGTTCTCAAATCATAAAAGACGCAAAGGCTACAGTTCAGGCTGCTTTAAAAGCAAAGATACCTAAGGATTCAACTCATTTGCAAGATAAGTTTTATACTAAAGCAGAGGTAGATAATAAATTACTTCACAAAACTCCGTAATGGCAAAACAGCAAATTGTTAACGAAATACACAAAGCAGCAAGAAAAAATTTCCTTAGACGTCCGGTCATTCTGAAGGGGGTCGATGACTTGTGGCAAGCTGATCTGATGGACATGCAAAACCTGAGAAAATATAATAAGGGTCACAATTACATTTTAGTGGTAATTGACTGCTTCTCAAAGTATGCTTGGACAGAGCCGTTAAAATCAAAAAATAAACTTGATGTTACTAATGCATTTAAAAGAATACTGATTGTCAGCAATCGCAAACCTGTAAATTTACAAACTGATATGGGAACAGAATTTTATAACAACTCATTTCAAACGCTTATGAAGACGTACAATATCAACCATTACTCATCGTTTTCTACCAAAAAAGCTTCAATCGTAGAGCGACTGATTAAAACTCTTAAAAATAAATTATATAAATATTTTAGTCTGAATGGAAACTATAAGTGGTTAGGTATACCGTTAGAAGTTACGTTGAAGATTTATAATAACACAAAACATCGTACTATTAAATTTAAACCAATCGAAGTAAATAAATCTAGTGAGTCAGTTATAAAAGAAAATATTAAAAAAGCCTTAAATCATGTAACTGTTCGTAGAAAACCTAAGTTCAAAGTAGGTGACTTTGTTCGTATTAGTAAATACAAACATAATTTTGAGAAAGGTTATACACCTAATTGGTCAACTGAAATATTTAATATAAAAAAGATAAATCATACCATACCAGTAACATATCACATAGAAGATCAGCGAAAGCAAGCCATAATGGGAACCTTTTACGAGCAAGAACTTCAAAAATCTTACTATCCTGGTATTTATTTGATAGAAAGGGTTTTAAAAAGAAAAGGAACAAAAATGTTTGTAAAATGGTTGGGTCTAAACAACGAAGAAAACAGTTGGATCGATAAAACTGCAATAGTGGGTTAAAATAATTATATAACAATTACTTCTGCATTCTTTCTTTCATTACATTTTGGACAATGCAAGGAGGTGAACTTGTTAATACGTTAATTAATAATCTACCGTTCGAACTTCATTTACCAGGTTACAATTATTGCGGTCCGGGAACAAAACTCCAGAAACGTTTACTACGAGGTGACCGAGGTGTTAATAAGCTAGACGAAGCTTGTATGCATCACGACATTGCATATGCAAACCATACAGACTTACCCAATCGTCACAAAGCTGATTTACAACTACTAAATATGGCTAAACAAAGACTTAAATCGAACGATGCTGGGAAAGGTGAAAAACTTAGTTCATGGTTAGTGAGCAAAGTTATGAAAGCCAAACTGAAATCTGGTTCCGGCGTTAAAACTTTTAAACATTTTGTGTCAAAAATAAAAGCAACAATAAAGAAACTGAAGCCAAAGGACGGTAAAACTTTAATTAACGCTGCTTACTCAGCAGCAAAAAAAATATTTCCAAGTATTCAGAAAATTCGAGTACCGCGAGTGATACCCTTACCAAAGACTGGAGGTATTCTACCTTTAATTCCTATTTTTGCGGGCTTATCAGCTTTAGGAACTTTAGCTGGTGGTGCGGCTGGTATTGCAAAAACTGTAAATGATTACAAAGCAGGTCAGCAAAATTTGCGAGAAACACAACGACATAATAAGGCTATGGAGTCTTTAAAGTTAGGCCAGGGATTATACATTAAGTCACATAAAAATGGTAAAGGTTTATTCGTAAAATCTTCAAAAAACTGAAAAATAAGCTACCTAATCGTCCTCTAACTAATGTAGACATCCAAAGGCATGCACGCGACATCCCTCACTTTCGTGGCGTCTACATGAAGGATCAGTTACCAAGGAAGTCAAAACGGATTGAATGTGCTATCGTTAACTTGGACGATTATAAGAACGAAGGAACGCATTGGGTAGCTTATGTAAAAGTATGCAATTATTGTGAATATTTTGATAGCTTTGGAGATTTGAAACCTCCAATAGAATTAATGCGCTATTTCAAGAATTGTAATGTTTTTTATAATTATACAAGATATCAGAAATTCAACACAGAAAATTGTGGACACTTATGTTTAGAATATCTGCGGGCTTTTTGGAATAAAAACGTATAAACTTTATGCTTTTCTTTTATTTGAATCATTTGCAAGATGTCACTCACACTATCGATAACTGGAAACTCGTCAACTTTATCTACTTACTATCCTAATACATTGCAACTATATGGACAATATGAGTGTGCGTTATTGCATTTCTCAACATTTAATTCTATTCCAAACATTGACAAAACGAATAATAAGTTCTATTATGGTTTCAACGATGTTATTGAAATACCAGATGGTACCTATGAATTGCAAGATATTAATGATTATTTAAAATCTGAAATGAAAGATGCAACAATCAAACTACAGTGCAATAACAATACTTTAAAAACTACTGTATATTGTACAAAAGACATAAATTTTAATAAAGAAGACACTTTCAGGAACTTGTTAGGGTTTAATAAACAAATCTTGAAAGCAAATAAATGGCATGTGTCACAGGTTCCAGTCAACATTTTACCTACAACAGTGATCAGGATCGAATGTGATATTGTAAGTGGCTCGTACACAAACGGAGAACCGAGTCACATTATCCATGAATTTGCACTCAACGTACCACCCGGATATAGGATTATAGAAATCCCGAAAAACGCAATATACTTTCCAATCAACCAAAACAACATTAGTTGTATACATATCAGACTGTTAGATATAAATAACCGCTTAATAAATTTGCGCGGTGAAGAAGTGCAGCTGTATTTGCATCTGAGAAGAAAAAATGATTGACTACAATAAATACGTGCATCAACAAATCAAAAATATCAGTTCCACTCAAGCTTCCAGCCAAATAAGAGCTCGCCCTAAGAAGAAAATAAAATTAACTAAAGACAACAAGACATTCCTCAAAGCGATCGGTTTGCTAAAATGAATATCTTAGACGTTTTATCCGCTCCATCTTACGACAATACTGTTGAAGGAATCGAATTTCATTCTTACAAGCCCTACGTAACGAGTTTTAATAGAAACGATGAAATCCGCATACCTATTAACCAACAGGACTTGTATATACTTCCATCAGCTAGTACCCTGTATTTGGAAGGAACTGTTATCGTTAGCAAAAAGGATATGAAAGAGAAAGCCACTAGTGTTCATTTTACTAATAATGCTCTACTCTACTTGTTCCAAGATATAAGATACGAGTTGAATGGAGTGGAAATTGATAGAATTAAAAATGCCGGCATAACTAGCACCATGAAATCGTTAATATCAATGAATGAAAGTGAATCAAAGATATCCAATGCATGGGGCTGGAATATCGATGGTATAAAAAATATTAATGGGGGTAGTTTTTCCGCTTCTATACCCCTCTGTAACATCATGGGTTTCGCGGAAGATTTCAAGAAAGTTGTGATAAATAGTAGGCACGAACTGATATTGCTACGAAGTAACACTAACCTGAATGCTGTCAAACTTAACACCGGTGAAATTGTAGACGACGTTCAGATAAATAAAATCATCTGGCGTGTACCGCATGTTAAAGTGTCCGACAAAGAGAAAATAAGTTTGCTGAAACTGTTAGAAAAAGATCGACCACTTCAGATGATATTCAGAAATTGGGATCTGTATGAATATCCAGCTTTACCTAAAACTACAAAACATACCTGGTCTATCAAAACTTCCTCACAAATAGAGAAACCAAGATACATAATTATGGGCCTGCAAACAAATAGAAAAAACAAATCAAGTTCTGACATGTCCCAGTTCGATCACTGCCATGTTCGTGATGTAAGAGTATACCTAAATTCAACTTACTTCCCGTATGAAAACCTAAATATAAGTTTCGCGAACAATAGAATCGCTTTATTATACGAGCAATACATCAGATTTCAACAGTCTTATTACGGACGTCGCCCGGAGCCCTTATTAAGTGAGAAACAATTTAAGGATTTGGCGCCGCTATTTGTCATTGATTGCTCTAGACAAGCTGATAATGTAAAGGCAGGTCCTGTTGTGGACGTAAGAGTGGAAATTGAGAGTGATTCGGACATACCGGATCAAACTTCTGCATACTGTCTTATATTGAACGACTGTATAATTGAGTATAAGCCGCTGAGTAATACTGTGAGAAAAATATCATGAATCCTAATACTATCATATTAGATGTTCAAGGGTTTAAAGACCTGTGCAATAATTTTATAATAAAAGAATTAGCTTTTGCTGGTCGTGATTATACGCAAACATTTTTAATAAAACCACCATACTTGTTTAAATACTTAACAAGTGATGAAAAGAGACAGGTTAAATGGTTGGAAAGAAATAGAGGTATTTATTGGAATGAGGGATATATTGACTATAGAGAATTTCAACGAATAATCGTTCCATATCTAGAAAATAAGGAAATAATTGTAAAAGGTTTGGAGAAGGTGAAGTGGATAAAGGATCTTTGTGTGAATTGTAAAGTATCAGACCTTGATGAAGAACAATGTCCTAATTTCTCTGCTTTGCATAAAAAGTACTGTGAAGGAAAATCTAATTTTAATTGTAATAAACATCTAAAGCATTGTGCGCTTAAAAATGTGCTTTGTTTAAGGAAGTATTTAGAATGGGCATAAAATGTATACTTACCTACTTTGGTTATTCGGTTTATAGGTTTTTAAATAAAAATCTCTCATAATGTAAATATGATTTTATTTTGTTATATACCCCCACACTTCTCCAAATAACACAATTACGCATACACAATGAACATACATATTATTACACAATTACAATTACAACATAAATACGAAATTAAATTAAAACATCTTAATAAAGAAAAAAATATAAACTAAGTACACTATACCTCCCCAACTAGTTACACAAACGGTTATTAAAAATCAGTATCTATTAATGATTTTGATATTTTCTTAACTAAAGACTCAGTTTCGTCCATGACACTGTCGATAGCATCTTTCACAATATATTGAGCATTTATAATAACGTTCTCACTGTCACTATCACTGTCTATGGTTTGAGGATTGTTATTACAGAGATCTACGACTGAAATTTTTATTAATTTAATACCTCGTCGCTGTAGTCGACTCATAACGAAGGATTTGGTTGGTTTTTGCTTCTTAGACTTTTCCCTGCATCGTTGTTTTGATTTTTTTTCTTTCGTGGCTTGTTTGCTGTGTTCGGGTTCGCTGCGAAGCATCTCAGAGAATCCCTCGTAAGGGTCCTGAGCATACTGGCTGAACATAGTCTCGGATTCAGAAATCTGGAACAAAATATAGACACAATATAAAACACTAACCAGTTAGTATAGCGCTCGAAAGCGCTTCCATTCATTCATTCCAAGAGTTTCCATCGAGGAATTTTTCAAAGACAGCCTGGAGTCTGGATTTGGTTCAGATTCGTGACAATAGGCCCTAAAGAAATATAACTAGCACTATTACACCTCTACCAAACGTAATGTTATGTTTATGATTATTAAGAATGCTGGGAACACAATCTTTAGTTACGAAACAATATAAAAAAATAAAAACGAGTTAAAAATATTTCACTTACCGACATGATTACGATGCACTCTAAAATAGTAGGTACTAGTACTTCAGGCGAGTAATATTTCGTTAATGAGCAAACAATTAATTATTTATACTGTTACGAGTACGTCATTAAAGAATTTAGAACGCGATAACCATAAAAATGTTAACTAAGCATTTGTGTCTCCAAGCCGAGGGTATTGAACTGTCGGGTGTTGTGTTCTGACGAACAGCGTTATGATCGTATTACTTACTTGAACGTTAACTCTTTGAAAATCAACCTTAGTGTAATGCGTACATATTGCAATTTACGTTGTTGACAGTAATATAGGTGCATGATGAAACTTGAGCCTCGGTTTGATTTCATTTTATTTAACCGACTTTAAAAAGGAGGATTCCTTAAAATAAATACCTCGTAAATTAAACAAGTGAGTTGTAATCATTTAAATTTTATTTATGTTTTTACAAAACAGTAAAATTATTAAAACTAAACCTGAATTATATTTATCATACATTAATTAGTTAAAAGACTATTTTCTAAAACTAGGGTAAGGTTATTACATAATTATACAAGTAAATGTGATTAATTATAAAAAAAAATTATATAAAACTATAATATTTATTATGAAACATTCTGAGTCTAAAAAACCACATCTTCATTCTTTAAAATCGAAGAGTGACCCCATGCTCGCGTTGATATTCGATCTACAGATATCGATCGTTTGTCGTCATTGCTAGATAAGACAATTTTGTTGACGCTCCGAGTAAATATTTCATGCTTTATTGATTTAAACATAACATTTTTTCTACGCATAACTCCACCATTAAATAAAATATTTTGATAATCTGTTATGTTCAAGTCCCTGACTACGCACGATTTTACTCCCTTTGCTTTTTTAATGATTTTATTGGGAGTTTTTATAGAGTAAAGTTTTGATCTCAAACCAACAAAATCAGATATATATTTTCCCTCCATTTCATCTTTGAACAGACCTGGTACTTTTTTGTTCAGTAATGGTATCTTAAAATTATTTTCAACGTCATAGTTACTCGTGTCAAAATATTGCAAAAAATTATACTTCAAGTCATGATAAAAATCATTAGTGAATATTTTATAGACAAATGAATCGGTATCTGTATAACACAACTGCACTCGGTCTTTATAAAAAGGCTTTACAATATTATAATGAAAATCATACATATGTGACTTAGAAAGTTCTAATACAGTGAATCCAATATAAATAGGTTTATCTAAAATAATTTGATCGGGTTTCATTTGTATTGCAACTAAATTTTCAGATAGAATAGAAGCACTATGGAAATAGGGGTTGGCTACAAGTCTCTCGGCAGATATTAATTTCTTGGTTCGATTAGATTGGTCGTACCATTGATTGACTAAATGAACGGTTACACGATTTTCAGTATTTTCTAAAGTCTTGCCAAAAACACTGTTATTCAACAACTTAAAAAAGTCTTGTTCGAAGGAACTTTCTGCTTTTTGTCTTAATTGAGTGTTTAATTCTATGTACTGTTTCAAATATGGACTCTGTCTGAAAGTAATAGCTCTGTGAACTTTACGTAATATTAAACCGTGTTCTAAACACTTTTTTAAATGAACGTAATGTATGACATATTTGTACTTATTATACAAATTTGCAATTAATTTCTTTGTTTTACCTCCCGGGGGTACACATTTCTCAGGACAAAATGGTAAGTCATTATGATGAGTGTGTAAATGATCAGGATACAAAAGATCAACTTCTAATATGAAGCCCCATTCAGCGTTATCCTCAACATTTTCAACACGAAAATTAGTTAATTCATTTTCACTGAGAAATCTAAAACTAGAATACGGTAAATACTGACACATGCTAAAGCCATAGAGATTATTACAATCTAGATATACTATAAAACACGGAGGCTGTGATGCATTATATTCTGGCATGTATTTATGATTCGCTTTTGCATACCGATGGGAACACATGCACAAACCCCCTCTTATACCGCTTTGAATCATTCTGACGATAGCCAAGTCCGACACGAGTTCTAATTGAACACCTGTTTTTAGCAACATTGCATCGAAAGATAAACTAGGTGCAGTTATGTAAAACGCCGGATCGAGTTTGTAATATTGTTTACAGGTTTTTCGAAAATTTTGAAATATGTCTGTCAACAAAAGCACATCTGTTTTTAAGTATAGATCCGTATACTCGCCTAGGTCATTAATATTGAATTCAGACCAAACAGTCTGAGCGTGATTATAATCTTCATCGCTAATATCTTCGTTGGTCAAGGAATTATGAAAACAATACTTAGATGGTAATGATTTTTGTTCGTAACATTTCCAATCGGTCATATAATCATACGGATATATACCTTTACGAGTCAGCAAATTAAATTGTCTCTCATTAGAAAAGTGAGATCGAAGATTAACAAAATTTTCTAATTGCAATGTTTTAGCAAGTTTGTCTAAACTTGTTCCTAAAAAGTTGAAAGAATCTAAAAACCTTATTTGTATATACTCGTTATCAGCAGTAGGAATATACTTTGTAAATGCTGTATATTTTTCCTTGTTCTTGGGTATTATTTTTATTTGTCCTGGAATTTCGCCTAACTTTTTTATAAATAAATGACAATCGTAGCCAGATAAGTTATGAAAAAATATTGGAACGAATTTCGGTACTTTATGTTGCAGATTACAGTGTCGATGAGCTGCGCCTCGGTATCGACCTGTAATATGACAGTGATCTCTTACTCTATCGGTCAAAAGTAAATTTTCACAAATGTAGCACTTAACAGAGCGTTTAAAATCGAGAGCATCTTCCTCTGTGAATATCATAGGCTCGGTTTTGGACAGAATTCTATGTATTTCTTTAACATCTTCAGTCAGAAAATGTACAAATTTTGAAACACAATCTTTTCCGCGATAACTTCTATATCCGTCAACCCTATCATTAAATGATGATACTACATTATAGGCGAACGCGGACGGCACGTGGCGTTGTGAGTATGACGTGTTGGCGGTATTGAAATCATCGCCGGAAATCGGATCGAGTAATGTTTCGAAATCAGCATAAATGACGAAAGGAATGTTTTGTTTCCTTTCGTAATTTTTAAATTTTAAAAATGATCCCTGTTCTGGTAAAACGGTGACAATTCCCCCACACAGGTGTGATTCAATTTGGCTGTGCGTTGGAAAAAACAATAAGCATGTTTCACAGAAGTATAGTTTACCATGATGTTTGGTCATCTGATTTCTGACTAGACGAGGCAAATCTTTGATAAGACAGTAATGAGAATTAGTGTTATTTTCTAAAAGCAACAGATGGATACTCTTAGATTTATTATTCGTTGATGTATACAAAGGTCCAATGATTGTCTTATCATTTTTTAAACCATACACGAATATATTCAGAAAGGGATTATTTTTCTCAAAGACAGCTATGTCCGAAAATGTGATTGGAAATGTCAAATCATCAATATTCAAAACATCCTGGAAGTAAGGATAAGACGAAACTCTGTCGGGATGTCGGGTTGCAGGGTACAAGGCCGCTACAACACACCATAAAAAGCAATACTCATCTTTGTTTCGAATGTTTAAACAAGCTCTTTTATTTTTTATACATTTAGGCAAAGTTATAAAATTTGATCCGCCGAGAGGTTGATATTTATTAATATTTATTTCTAAATGAGAATTGCACAAAAATGTCCAACCACTATCTCTCTCCTGAAACTCTTCAATTTTGTTTAACAGTAAATCAACTGTTAATTTGTAAGTTAAATCAAAATCGTAATTAAAATTAATGATAATGTTTTTCGTAGCGAATGATTTCAGTTCCTGTTGATCATTTTTAAACATAAGAAAAAAAGAAAAAAGTTCAAAGTTAATTTTAACAGCAGTATGTTTTTGTAGTGATCGATCTATTAGATTTTTAACTTGTTCACTTATATTATGGAGGAACACCTCAGGGATTTTTTTTATTTGTTCGCTAGTTGCAATGATCTTGTAACTTACGATTCGAGCTTTAAACGAAGAATTAATCATTACAACGTTATCATAAATAGGGGACGCGCTTTTGTTTTTATGAACATTGCTACGTAAATGACCCGTCCATCGTCGATTATCTACAAATACTTTGCAAACCGAACAGTGGGGCATTATTTTACTAATTGAAATTAATTATCACCCAATATAGACGCTAAACTCGAAATGAAACGATCTTACCCTCGTATATCGACTAATACACACATAGGCAGAACACTGACGGAATGTTAGAGTTATCGAATTGTTGAATCTGGACTAAGTCTGCATACGTCTTCTAGTTTGATGATTACTTATTCCCTAAATCTGATTAGGTGTCAATGTATTTCTGAAAAAAGAAAGATCGGTTAGTACTTACCTATTTTCAGTGAAAATCAACATTTCAAACGAAAATAAGAAACATATTCAATAATTACCTGCTTGCAAATTAGGTACTTAATGTTGTACACAAATGTTCCAATTTTATGTAGTCCAAATGTATATTGTTGAATCTGGACCGGGTCTGCATACGTCTTCTAGTTTGATGATTACTTATTCCCTAAATCTGATTAGGTTTCAATGTATTTCTGAAAAAAAGAAAGATCGGTTAGTACTTACCTATTTTTAGTGAAAATCAACATTTCAAACGAAAATATGAAACATATTCAATAATTACCTGCTTGCAAATTAGGTACTTAATGTTGTACATAAATGTTCCAATTTTATGTAGTCCAAATGTATATTGTTGAATCTGGACCAGGTCTGCATACGTCTTCTAGTTTGATGATTACTTATTCCTTAAATCTGATTAGGTTTCAATGTATTTCTGAAAAAAAGAAAGATCGGTTAGTACTTACCTATTTTTAGTGAAAATCAACATTTCAAACGAAAATATGAAACATATTCAATAATTACCTGCTTGCAAATTAGATACTTAATGTTGTACATAAATGTTCCAATTTTATGTAGTCCAAATGTATGTCAGATCGACATTCACTGTCAATCCATATAATTATTTTTTAAATGATTATAGGATTTACACTCCGAGCGTCGTGGCTTTGAGATAATGTCAAATTAATTTTTAGTTTTTGACTTTTAAACGTTAGGTACTAACTAACGGAGTATTCGTTATTGACTACCTAGTCATACGACCAATTTCCGATAAATCAATAAAATATTTGATTGAAATAATTGTTATTGCGTAAAACATTACACGTGTAACCTTATTTCTTTTTTTCTCGTCAGCTAATTCACAACAGTAAGTTTTTTTAGTCAAGGTTGTCACACATATTAAGGTATGGATAAGTATCAGAAACTAGGTACACTATCACTAAATAAATAAAATGTAGTCTAAAGGTTTCTAACCTTATGAAGAGAATTTAAAATTAAGTTCATTTAAAATTTGTTACTGTTACAAGTGAACTTATTTCCTGTAGGTACCTACTTCACTCGAGCGTAAAAGTATCACAAGTAAAACTAGGATGTATCACATGATAAATACCAATCTTATGATTTTCTCTAGATTGTCAAATAATTAAATTACGTGCAAGAATATTCCCTCCAAAACATTAACCAGTAGATAAGTTATCTACTGGTTAACGTTTTGCCAACCCTGAGTCGTTTCGCTGTGTCGTCATTCGATGCTACCTGAAACATCCTTAGTCTACACTTTTTGAACAAGTATAATGCGTCTAAGAAAAAAAGTTGTTTTACACAACATTATATGAACGGTTGCAGTAATTTTTAATATAGTGAATTCTCTTTCGTTTTCTGATTTATAAGCTACATGTTTTCGAAGTACTCGGTACAAACTAACCGAAGTCTACAAGTGTGGAAGTAATCTTCAAGAAGTGCTCTGCGATCCTGCTGCATTATCCTGTCAATATCAGTGTTGATTGCTAACCGCTGCCTGCTGTCGTCAGTCACTACGCCAGCTTTCATCAGCCTGCCATATCGATTGGACATAATTGGAAAATGTAAGTATAAAACATTCCACTAGGTTCATAGTTCAGAGATCTGACCGATGTACTTATTGTAATAATTATGTTTGACTAATTTTGTTGTATCTTTATTTCAGGTCTGAGTCTGAGTGCGAGTACTTTCAACAAGAAGTTCCGATCATCGATCAGAAAACGAAACGCAGCCGCAAACCGTCTGCGGACAACAATAGGAAACGCAAGTCGCACCCACCATCAACGAATTTAATTCGTACGAGGTAAAAAAAACTATTCAATAATTAAGTTCACCACACCAGTTAAAAATAATCAGTTATTCGTTTATTGTTACAAGTCTGCTTACTATGAGGTATCACTTTATAAGTGTCTGGATATCTATTTATTCGTACGTCTCTCATACTCTGCAGGTACCTATTTTGACTGAGTGTGTATTTTTTCCTGTGTGTATCTAAATAGTAAATGTATCCTGTAAGTGCATGATGAACTAATAGAAGCTTTTTGTTGTTTCAGTACAAAAACCGATAATGATGTATTCGCTATCAGTAAGAACTACGGGTCTGACACCGTGCTCAAAGACGATTCATCGAGTACATGTCTAACATCATTCTTCGTTAACCGAGTCGCCAACGGCTGCGAACGGCGAGCAGCGAGCATCAACGGAGAGTACTACATCGACTGCAAGGTGTACAAGGCTGACGACGCGCGCCGCACCGACTCCCTAGAGCTGTGGAAGAAGGCGCTTGTGCGACTCAAGTTCCAGACCGACGCGAATTCGCCTCAGTGGCGAAAACTACAAGAGTTCGTGCAATCGGTAGATACGTTATTTCCAGAAAAACCAATGTTTTACGAAAAATAAACCTACCTAATATGTACCTACTTACATTGTTTTTTTTTTGCAAATCCACTTCAAAGCAGTGAGTTAACAAGTCGTTTCTAATATTGAACCGCAGGTCAAAACACCAAGTCGTTTCGTCCCACGAAGCGCATTACAAAAACAACAAGTCGTTTCGTCCCACGAAACGCATTACAAAAACAACAAATCGTTTCCACCGTTGAAGCGTTAAAATCATCAAGTCGTTTCTAACCACGAAACGCATGTCAAAATGACTAAGTGAAATCTTTATCATTGATCGTGTCAATAGTTGTCACCACTGTCCAAAGCGAATCAAACTCGCCTAGCTACTGGCAGCCAGTCGTATAACTTGCATGATCTTTGTACAAGTACAGTAATACCAGTCGTATACTATGCCACTGTCGTGTAGCGAGGCGCACTAGCCGAGCTACTTGCCGACAGTGGCATAGAATGCCCATACCGTTATCCGCAGCGAGGCGAACTCGCCCTGCTATTGGCGGCCAGTGGTATAATGCGCAAGATCTCTAGGTGAGTACAGTAATTTAACCTACAGTCGAGTCGATTGTTCAATATTGGGCATACTATGCCACTGTCGTGTAGCGAGGCGCACTAGCCGAGCTACTTGCCGACAGTCTACAGTCGAGTCGATTGTTCAATATTGGGCATACTATGCCACTGTCGTGTAGCGAGGCGCACTAGCCGAGCTACTTGCCGACAGTGGCATAGAATGCCCAATATTACCCTACTTAAGTAAGTTTTCTTATTACGTAACAATAATATATTATGATTTTCATCAAGTCCAGATAAATTAGCCGGAAGATAATTTTATACAAAGTAATTCTGTATGAATAGAATAATCGGTATTCAAATAACATGCTTTTACAATTATATACTTTTCGCGGTTTCATTGCTACTAGAAATACTTATTGTGAATTTATAACCAAATGATAAAGAGAAGACTGATAATGTGATTACGAGGTTAAGTTACTGCATTGCATTACTGCAAGTCATTGCATTAAAAAACATAAGAAATTAATGGAATCGGATTTTCTTATATTAACCAACTACTATTACCTAGGTACTTAAAAAAATTATACTAAAACATTCGCAATAATTTCGCAAATGCGAATATGCAAAAATGTGCGAATATTCGCGAATGCGAATGTGAATGCGAATAGGCAATAGAAAGAGGCACTAAGTGCCACTTAGTGCCTCTAGTCCATAGGGGTGGTGAAACAGAACTCGTACTTATTGTATTATTTTCTGTACTAATACAATTAATATTATTAAGTATTTTTATCTACACCCATGCTATAAATCCTCTATAAAAGTTTCTGAATCAGTTAGCTTATTACCAGTGTCATAGTAACCATAATATCATCCAAACGAATGTTATAATGTTGTACTCAGTTTCACTAATCAACTCGAACTCAGTCCCTTCCTTACTCATCAAACAGCCACATACACTACCCAATTCGTGGTAGGTATCTTTATGAATTTCAAAAAAAGAACATTGTCATGGACGCGCGTTCCACTACTACAGCTACTTATTAAAAAAAAAACTAATTATTTACATAGGGTTCTTACAACACTACACCACCCTATTATTTCAGAATATTTTATACAGGATTCATAAGTTCTGAGTTGAGCTGCATGGGTACTGATAAATGCGTGCACTGACTGGACAGGTCCACTCAATCTG
Source organism: Brachylomia viminalis (assembly GCA_937001585.2). Classification (NCBI taxonomy): domain Eukaryota; kingdom Metazoa; phylum Arthropoda; class Insecta; order Lepidoptera; family Noctuidae; genus Brachylomia; species Brachylomia viminalis. Next base: position 19,031,087 of record OW443302.2, on the reverse strand, counting down.
TGTGGCTCTTTCCTCAAAAGACCATTTCAGACACAAATCTACATGGTCCTCAAAGATTATTATAATATTATTCTAATTATTGTGAATGTGAGAACTATGTCGGTCATGGATTTTTTTTTATATTTATTTTTGTATTTTTCTCAGCGTACTCATGATCTGGCAGTTTGAGTAATTTATGCGGCCTACTCAAATGTCCTTTCTTTGGTATTGTTCGTCAAATCGTTGAGCTCCTTGAGTCTAAGTTGAGCTGCACGATTACTGACAATTGCGTGTACTGACTGGACAGGTCCACTCAATCTGTGTGGTTCTTTCCTCAAAAGACCATTGCAGACACCGATCTACATAGCTTTCACATAATCTGACCAAGATTTTGTCTGGACTTTAAAAGAGACTGTGACCTCTGAGTTTGTTTCGGCCTTTTTTCTCAGAGTAGTCAGATTGGAAACGCCGACCCCATCTAGTTTAAAAAAAAATATGATTGACGTGTAAAAGTGTTTGTTCAAACCTACTTACAGAAATAAAATCATTTATCATTTATCATATCATGGGTGTAGATAAAGTCTTGTATGCAACTGTACATAATTAGGTATTAAAACACTCATGTGATACTATTATTAAAACCCACATTCGAGTTTTAATACCACAGTTGCATAAATAACTATAATATAATTACTCATACTAAGTCGCAGACTTTATTGAGTTCTGCGATTTATTGTCAAAGCTCAGAAAATGTTTATTAGCTCTGTTCGAATAAATAATATTTATCGAGGTTATAGAGAGTCTTGCCAGAATCACGCTAAGAAGGTCTTTTCTTACGTGGATAGTAACCAGTGTGCCAGTGTAGTCTTACGTATTCTCAGTAAAGGTTGGACATATTTTCAAGTGCACATAATATGAACCGTTTTGAAGAAAATCGTTTTAATTTTCACCTCTTGCCATAATATGAATGAGATGATTACCTACTATGCGTAATTTTGCTGATCGATACGATTGCATGTAAAAATTTGCTGATCAATACGATTGTACGTATTTTAGGATAACTTTTTATAAATAGCTACACTAGTTGCTGATTTTTGGAACGGTTTTAGTTAGGCAGTGTTTTTGTTACTATTTGGATTCCTTTCTAAATCTCAAGCCTTCTTTTCCTACGTGAATATTATAGTGTCTTAGTCACCGTATTCTCAGTTGAGGTTGGCGATAATTATTTTCAAGTGCACTTATGAACCGTTTTGAAGAAAATCGTTTTCATTTTCACCTCTTGCCATAATATGAATGAGATGATAATGCGTAAATTTGCTGATCAATACGATTGTACCTACGTATTTTTAGGATAACTTTTTATAAATAGCTACACCAGTTGCCGATTTTTGGGAGGTTTTAGTTAGGCAGTGTTTTTGTTACTATTTGGATTCCTTTCTAAATCTCAAGCCTTCTTTTCCTACGTGAATAGTAAATATAGTAATAGTAATTATAGTTTCTTTTAATACGTGTCTTAGTCACCGTATTCTCAGTTGAGGTTGGAGATAATTATTTTCAAGTGCACTTAAGAACCGTTTTGAAGAAAATCGTTTTCATTTTCACCTCTTGCCCAAATATGAATGAGATGATAATGCGTAAATTTGCTGATCAATACGATTGTACGTATTTTAGGATAACTTTTTATAAATAGCTACACCAGTTGCTGATTTTTGGGAGGTTTTAGTTAGGCAGTTTTTTTGGTAGGTACTATTTGGGTTCCTTTCTAAATATCAAGCCTATGTACTTACCTACTATGAATGCGACTTAAAAAAAGATGGGCTCATGATTTTGAGATCCTAATTTTGTGTTACATTATTTGCTAAATAAGGAAGTACATTTTAATTTGATCTCAGTAAATAGACAAAGGAATTTTATCAGAACGTATGGTATTATATTCTCCTTCAGAATGTAGGACTAACTTAATTATGTCTTAAGAGTTCCATGTCCTAAAATGGCTTATAAGTCGATTCGCACGAATTTACTCGCCCGAATCGGGCGTATCGACACTTAACTAATTAATATATTAATTTCTGTAGGCGATATCACGAAGTTAATTTATTTGTGTGTAAATCGACAGCTCCAGAAATACGTATTAGCAATTGGCACGTTTTGAATTTTATGCAATAAAGTTAACAAAACAGTAGGTACACTAGCGCACAGAAGTGAAAAGAGTTAATTAATCAAACATTATTTATTCAAATATGATTTTAAGATAACAATCTAACATTTATAAATTGTGCTTCTCGCTCAGGAGGAACAAAAAGGAATGTCACCACATATCTATACAAAATTCAGTTGGCACCAATAAAAAGTGGAAAAACAACGTGTGTAGACAGTCTGCCAAACACTCAAAGTATCCAATACCAGACATTTATTTGGCACTTCCGAAAGTACTGCCAATAACAATTTAGTTCCCAATAGTCACTTCCCAGAATCTGAGAGGCAATTTGTTAAAACTAAATTAATGGCAAGTAATTCATTTAATTGATACATTCGGTAATTAGTTTCAATTAGATTTATTGCTAAAAGCTTGCTGTGACTGAGTTGGAGATGTTTATTCATTCATAGTTGCCAAATATTTCGGGGACACTTTGGAAATTATATTTTTCCTGTATGCAATGTACCTACGACTTCCATTGTCCGCGATTGTTTCTACCGAACAAAAGTGGTCACACTAGCACTACGAAATCCGCCCTTACTGCTAAAGGCGCTGCCGATGTCAAAATGGCTACCACTGAGATGTGCAGTTGACGTTACAGTAAAGACTAGGATATGTAATTGCCTGTGCTTAGTCATTATATAATAGGAACCTGGACGTATAGGTAATGTATGTCTGAAATCACCAACCCGTCTTGAGCAAGCGTGGTGATCAATGCTCGTGCCTTCTGTGTATGAGATGAGGCCTTTGGCCTGCAGTGGGACAATAATAGTTATCGCGGCGGTAGGTCGTGGTGAAGTAAAATTAAAGTATTAGTGGACTGTATCACAAGTATAATAGGAAACGATGAAATAACAACGGTAAATGGTCGTTTTAAAATGTAAACAAGAAAATAATTAGGTATAGATGTTAATAAAATGCGCTAGCGCAGCCGTGCAGCCCGCGCTCGGCTGTCGGCCGGCTGATTCCCCGCTGTCCCCGCAACCCTCGTTCACTGCCGCCAGCGCGCGGCAATATTGACAGGAGCGGCCTCAGTAAATAGCCTGGTATAGTAGTTGTATATGGGGTTACCAAGTGTGAGGTCCTGATCTACAATAATGGGTTTCAATCCATCTTAAATCAGTACCTATATGTTTTTCGGCTAAGTGTTTAGTAGCTTCCCGCCATTTAAGGTTATGCGCAATAGTTCAACAACAATAGGCTTGTACCAGCTGAAATACCGATACATACATATTTGTATTTGATGTTTTCAAACTGTCTTATGTAATTGTAGATGTTTATGAATTGTTTGTATTGAGCTACTTTAGTAAATATCGACGACGGCCTTTGGTATGGGCAGGATGCCAGCTTAAAATAGATGCCTTAATAGTAATTTATGATATTTTGGGTCGAGGTTAAGAATTTGTGTATCATACATACCTAATATTCAACTATGTAACCGAAGTATACTTTGTTATTTTTTTGGTAAGTATTTAAAATACTACTTATTTGTGTACGGAAAAACAGTTTAATCCTTCATCTATAAAATCAATGCCTCTTTTCGTTGTAATTTTAAAATCAAGAACGGATGGACCGATTTTGCTAATTCTTTTTTAGAATATTCCTTGAAGTACGAGGATGGTTCATACAGAGAGAAAAAAAAAATGTTAGGCGGTACGAAGTTCGCGGGGTAAGCTAGTATAATTTATTATAATGTTCCTTAAATCTTATTTGGCTTGCTGTTTGTTACACGTAAATGTGGGAGACAATAAAACCATTTTTCACACCACCTGTTCGAAAATGTCAAATTATATGTCAAGCAACCTTAACCCAAAGTGAGTCATTAGTGGCCGGGGGCACAGCCGGTCAATAATGTTGTACTGGATTTCATTATGACCCGCTGGTCAATAATGTGATTTGGCATTTAAATTGGCAGTATAGTACTAACAAACACCCTTTGGTGCCAGAAAGAGGAAAGCTATTCTCGAAACCCTTACTACGCGTGGATGATATTCTCGATTTCCTACAAAATCATAACGACTGCTTCTTCATATCGTTGCCATGTTTTCGAAGACATATTTATCTTTGCACAACTGGACTAATGTCTCAAATGTTACCATTAACTTCAATTAATATGTAAGTGCATATAACTAACTAGTTCTAAATATGTTATTCTTACTGTTTGTTTATTTAATAAATACTTTGTTTTTCGTACTATGGCTATTATTTTCTCACAATAGGTGTAAAAAGTAGAGTATCCTCCTGTGGGCTAAAGGTGTCTTTGCCTTGGGCTAGCTTGAATCTCGAGCGCAATGAAGGATTCTTGTATTAACTCCCTCGCTTCGCTCGTGAGTTAAAAAAATCCCGAATCCTTCATTGCGCTCGAGATTCAATATGACGCCCGTGACATAAGACACAACTTTAGCCCCTCGGTGCATAATCTACTATTACGCACTTGATCTTTGTGACCCGGAGCTCTCTAAAATCTTTATACAAAAAATATTACAAGTCAGTATTATTCATAGACTACTATACCTAAGTACTACATACTTTTTTCATTTTTTTGGTGGGAAATCATCAAATAACTTCTGCCGCTCTGGGAGGAGCGGGAGGGCGTGTCAGACTCTTACTGACTAAAACCCACCCGTGGTCCTGCAGTTGCCTATGCCAGGGGCCACGGTATCCCTCTCGGACTTTCCCGTAACCCTGGCAGGACCTACTATATACTAAGGGTATTGTTATAATGTTACTCCTTTTGTCATTGCCGTTTACTGTTTAAAACTAAGTAGGTTGGTTAAAACATTGGAATTAGTATCCTAAACAAAAAAAAAAAAACAAAACCGCTTCGGTAAATGAACAGTCGCCAAACTCTCTCCAAATGATTTGAAACCATAAAATGTTCAACGTTAAGTTCAAAATCGAATGAGAAAATTTGACAGTTTGTGGTAACTTGACCTGCTGCTGTATGTACAATGACAAAAAAACACAAAACAAGAAAATATTCCCGTCTGCACTTTTTAATCAACACATGTATAAATTGGGCATATTCCGTTTACAATATCCCAAATTCCCAAGTGATAACATTTCCACACCTTTGCCAGTGTTTTCCGTTTTTGTAAATAAAGGTATATTGAAAAACAATGGCACATCGAGTATTTGTTTGATGGCTGTTCAAACAGATCTATTTGTCGCGTCGGACTCACCGGGTACGACTGACGTTGCAATTGCAATAATTTGTGTTCCATGCCGGCGGGCAATCTATCTGGGTAGAGTATACTCGTACAATATAAATTTGTACTTGTGTAGTCTGTTCCAAAAGTATCTGATGAAAGTGTAAATAATGAATATATATATATATATGAGACAACATCCACACAAGGTCTTCAGGTCCCGAACTAGGCAGAGCCTGTACTACGGTAACCTGATGACTGATATACATACTTATATGTATATATACACACCCAGACACAGGTCAACCAAACATGTTCATGCACACAAATGTTTGACTTGTCCGGGGATCGATCCCGGGACCAGCGGCTCAGAAGGCAGGGTCGCTACCAACTGCGCCAACCGGTCAGTCGATAATCCCTGTTCAGTTTAAATTCTTACGCAATCAGTCACGTATGGGAATTAGTAACACATTCATTTGTATCCAGAGAAGGTTTCAAATTTTTTCCAACAAATATTGTTTGAATAATATTATTAAATTGTAATCCTAAACCATCGACAAAAATTTAAGTAATAAAGTTAACCTCTATTGTGAAATGAAAAACATCTTCATGGGGAGATGTTTTTCATTTCACAATAGAGGTTAATTTTGAATATCCATATATTCAAAATAATCAAATCAAAGTTCTCTCTATTTGTAAGTGGCACTACAAATTGGCATCCACGGGTACATTTTCTAATCCATTTGTTTACATTTTATTCAGATACCTTAAGAACATATCATAATTATGTACCTATGTATGCATGTACATATTGATATGACATTGGCTGAGAATTGTGATGTTGTCATAGAAATTCTCATGTTGGTACAGCTGTTGGTCTAGTGTTTTCTTAACTGCGATTATTCAGTGCTTACATAGACAGTAGATAGAATAATATCCAGATTTAGCTGATGGTTGTTCGAGACATACATGCGGTTATGTTCCGTGAAATTAGAAAAGGTTTATCTAATAAAAGGACCTGGACACAGAATAATTATATACCCATGGACGGATTAATATCACGCCCCCTAATCTATCTACTTGTTCCTTGTTACTGGGTCAGCAAATCGTTGTAACTAAGTTTGTACTAACCAATTTTTTCGGGTCAACTGAAAGCTATGAATACCTAGTACAAATTGCTAACGATGAGAGGAAAACACAGATTGCAGTCAAATCTTTTCCTGTAGATGGTAGCATACACGAATTGGGACACTATTATTAAAATGAAGCTCCCGAAAATGTCGTCATCCATCTAGTTAGAGGTACTTTTTCAGTCGAACTTGAACCGTGCAAAACTTCCGACCATATTTGTCTGAACTATGATAACTGTATTCAAACTTACTGAAGAATCTTTGAAACAACAAACACATAACATTCCTCCAAGATACTACTACTTACTTACCAAAATATGTTGCGAACTAAATAGTTGGGACTCCGGAGGAACAGCGTCCGAAGTCGGACGAGGAGGCGTTATGCAAATTAATGTGTATACAAGAAAGCGTCAACTTGGGAACTTGAACCACTGAAGTGAGCAAACGAGGAGAATATTGTGTTAAAGTTCTGTGTGCTTACTTCATTTTGTTATTTAGAATCTTGAGTATGTTCCAGGTTGTGAGATGGTTGCTCTTCTTTATAATAACAATTTTTCTTTAGTTGTTTTAGCGTGTTTTATTTTTTTGCTTGATACCTATTTATTTATCTAGCAAAAGGTGATTTATTTACCGGTTATGTTCTTAATAAAGCAAGTTAATTCATAGATATACAGGGTGGCAGGGAGATCGACGAGCAAACTGAAACCAAGTATTCAACAGTTGTCAAAAATACAGCTCAAAATTAAATCAAAAGTCATTTATTCAAACTAGGGTGAGAATCAGCACTTTTTGAACGTCAAAATCACATAAGACAGTCCCCCAAAACGCCCGCCCCTCACCACTTCCTAGTGCTTTAGCTGGGAAGAAAAAGTGGCGCAACAAACTCCCCAGCAGCACAGCTGTCTGTTCAGTTAGAAGAACTGGATTCCATACAGTAGTAAGTAATTAACATTACGAAACACAAAACATTAAATTAAATTATCTGCCATATGTCACCTAGCACACGCCAATATACCTACCAACAAAAATATTGAACTTTAGCAGAAATAAAAAATAAAAACGTAATCAGAACTTAATACACAATAAAAACCTCCAGGCATAAAGGTCGTACCCGCTTACATTTGCAATGCTGCATTATGTTTAAATAGCTGTAACTTGACGTCACAAATGATAAACTAGGACCTTCCAAGTAAAATAAAGAAACAGTTAATTACTAATAACAAAACCATAGTCAGCAAGGTGACCTATCACCACAAGCAGCACCCGTTCACGAGCATACCTAACGCAAAAATCAGCCATTACTCCTCGCCATATTTGAGGGAAGGAGGCAACCCGACCCCCGACGCTACTGAAATGTGAACTGAAATGTGTTTACGCGAATGAAATTTTTAAATGAAAATTTCATTTTATGATAATACACTATGTTCACTGAGTAAATCAAAGGCAAAATAAACTATATTTTCGAGAGCGCAAAAGTGATGAAACTAAACAGGTGCTGTGATTGACCCGAATAGTTTAGCGCCACGAAAACAGTACTTTTGTAGTCACACAGATATAATGTTTCAACTATTTCCATCTTTCTCAAAATTATATAGGAAATTGACAAAACAGGGTTTTTTACGTGCACGGACGGAGCCTTAAGTTATTATGGACCAATTTTTTACTGATTAAATAAACGCAATCCCAACAAGACCCAATCGGTTACTATGTCTACGAGAATCGGGTGAAGTTATAAGATCACGACACTCGCGCATTGCACTTACCGACTCACTTCATCTAGCCGAATCTGATCAATAGAATTAGCATAAAAAATAATATTAAAATCGTGATTAAAATTGAAAATGTAATGCTTGGTCAATCCCTAGCATCAGTGGGGTGACACCGACAGCTAACTCCACGTTCACTTCACCTAAGTGTTCACGGTGAGATTTTTACAGAATCGACATAATGATAGCCTAAGATGTTTTCTCGTTATTGTACTTTGATAGCGGGGTTTACCAGTAGAAAGTCATAATCCATAGTCACTTTTGAAAACACCTCTATAAAGAACAAGATCGTTCAAAGCCCTATCGCCCAGAATCCTGATAAATATTCATAAAGTAATTAAACACCTTAAAAAATTCAATTTAATTTTATGTTCGAAGTATTTTTCCTCACCTGTGAACCACAAAAGGCCGTCGAATGAAAGACGGAGCCATTTTATTGCTTCCATTCATCAGTTTAAGCTTTTGTTTATTGGGTAAAATGTTCGCTCGTCTGTGAAATGTTTAAGCTTACTGTATTCAGCTGAATTTGTGAAACAATTGTATTTACACGCATTATACAGCGACGGCTCATTTACACGGGGACAATTTCTCGCCTCGAATGGGTGACTATTGAAAGAAAGTAAGAAAGTTGACTCGCAGACAGTACCTACGCACGACGACACATCATGACACATTTCAGTGTATACTGGAAATGCGTATAGCTTGCTGTGTCGTCGTATAAACGTCAATAAAAGGCGAGAATCAATTCGCCTTTAAAAATTGATACAGTACTTTTATCTCACGAAGCGACGCGTTCTTTACTTGCATGTAACCAAGTAACCAACTGAACAAACACGCTGTAAATGTGTGCGTGAAGACGAGTAGCACACATTCACAGCGTGTCTGTACACTTAGTTACCACAAGTAAAGCGCGCGTCGCGTCGTGAGATAAAAGTACCGTAGCGCCCGTGTAAACCTAAAATCTATGTTTCGCGACGAGTCTCGTATATCTAGGTTTCGTGACGAGTCTCGTATGGTATAATCGTTGGCGAGTTTTTGTTTTTCATTTCTCTCTTGAGAGTTATTTTCTCTCCTTACGACACAGGTAAGTAAAACCATTCGTGTGTATGCTGAGCCTAAGACTTCGGTGTTGGCTGTAAACCCGTTGTCGCGACTTCATTTGCATTCGTTTTACGTCAATTACGTACGGTTTTGCGTTAACGCTGAGGTTGTTTACTTGAAAATCTTTTGAATGTGTGTTTTTTATTGAACAAAACGTTTCATAACCACTGTAAAAGATTGGTTATATTCAAGTTTCACTTTCGCCATACTACCCTAGCCTAGTCTACAGTTTAATTAGTTCAAGCCGCAGACCGCTTTAATTCGAAAGGGAAAATCACCACGTTATGCCCATGAATAATAGTAAAAAAATAAACATATCAGGTAAATAACTATAAGAGAACTTGAGTCCCTACATCGCGGCAAAATGTGGAATTATTCAATCCGCCCCAGCCGATGATAGTTCCATTCTATTTGCCTTTCAATTGAGTCAAAGTAGGTAGACTTTTCAGTAGATTCAATTCAGGAATTGATCCTTTTTGCAAACATTTTGAAAGAAATCCTATCAGCAATAAAAAGTAGCAAGGAACATTTTAATATTCACACAACGTTTCAGTCGCATTCTGGACGATGTCCAAACAGGAACCGTTTGGATCGTCCGTCGACTGTGGACGACAACCCACGATCGCGGTAATAATGGCCACTTGTTAGCCTCTATATAGCCGCTGTATGGCCTTTATCAAATCACACAAATTACTGGCAAAGGTAGGTAGCCATATGAGGATTGATTTTGACCTGTCTTGCGAAGTGGTATTTGTGACGATAAATGAGTTAATTTTATATACAAAACTGCATTCGATATTAGCCAACAATTCAACTTTAGGTGAATATGCATACAAATATCCGATCTCAAGTAATGACGTGCTTTTTTTTTTTTTTTTTTTTTTGTGGGTGGGAAATCATCAAATAACTTCTCCCGCTCTGGGCAGAGCAGGAGGGCGTGTCAGACTCTTACTGACTAAAACCCACCCGTGTTCCTTCAGTTGCCTGTGCCAGGGGCCACGGTAACCCTCTTGGACTTTTCCGCAACCCTAGCAGGCATCGGTCCTAGCAAACCCCGTCATTGGTGCTGACATCTCTTTGAGGCGCGCGTGGAACACAACGCGCCGTCGACCCGGGCCTGGTCCTTATCGAACGGCGAGCTGCCCATTGCTCGCCGTTCGCAAGCCCGCGCCTACGGTGGCCGGGAATCGGCCTGCGATTCCCGACGCCCAGGGCGTCTCCTGCGGCGGCTAGGGGCGTGAGGGCGCAAACTTTGCCTCTCCCTCACGCGTTCCGCCTCCTCCTTCGCGAACATTACTGCTTCGCAGAAGGAGGTGACGGCTTCCCAAGCCCTCTCGCTCCGTACCATGGCCTGGACCAAGGCCGGACGCGAGAGATCGCCACCGCCAATCGCCTCCACGAGGACACGGCGGTGCTCCGCCCAAGCCGGGCAGACCTCCACCGTATGCTCCACCGTGTCCTCCGGGCGATCCACACAATGGTGACTCCCGGGCGTTTCCTCCCGCCTTATCCGGAACAGGAACCTCCCGAAACAACCGTGTCCGGTGAGGACCTGCGTCACTCTCCATGCCGCCCAGAGATCCCGCCGGAGCTCTGTCCGCTGTACCGTGATTTCTCGCGGCAGCGGAGCTACGCCCCGGCGTTTCGCCTCCTCGCGCCACTCCCAGATGTGCGCGAGGACTTTTGCGTCCAGATCCCATGGCGGTAATCCGGCAAGGAGGCTCGCCGCCTCACCGGAGACCGAACGGTATCCCCGGACCAGCCGGGTGGCCATGACCCTTTGGGGCGCGTTCAACCAGCGGGCTGGCCGCCGCCTCAAGGAACGCGCCCACACCGGTGCCCCGTAAAGGGCCATGGACCGCACGACCCCCGCGTAGAGCCTCCGGCAGGAGGCGTTTGGCCCCCCTAGATTGGGCAGGAGCCGCTTTAAGGCAGCCCCGGCCCTTTCCAGTCTGGGAGCCAAACGTCGGAAATGCTCCACGAAGTTCCACCGGCTGTCGAGGACGAGTCCCAGGTACTTCATCGTCGACTCGACGCCGATGTGAACCCCTCCTACCGTTATTTGGGAACCCGACGGTGGCGTGTTCCGAGGACCATGAAAACACATGGCCTCGGACTTGTGCAGGGCCACCTCGAGTCCCAATTGCCGGATCCTCTCGACGATTGTCGCAACCCCGCGTGTCGCTAGTTCGGCCGCCGCCTGGTGCGACCTTCCCTGCGCCAGGACTAGCGTGTCGTCAGCGTAACAAACCACGCTGACGCCGCTGGGGAGGTCGGCGCGCAGCACCCAGTCGTAGCCGATATCCCACAGATGCGGCCCCAGGACCGATCCCTGTGGGACACCGCACGACATCTCTTGCCGGTTCCACACTCCCTGGTGACCGGGGTAGATGACGGCCCTGTCCGTCAAATAGGCCTCGACCACACGACAGAGGTAGGTCGGCATCCGGTGATACCGGAGTGCCTCCCTGATGCAACTCCAGGGTATTGAAGGTATTGGCGATGTCTAGAGACACCGCCAAGACGACCCCACCCCGGGCCACAGCATCCCCCGTCGTGAGGGCCCGCACGCGCATGATGGCGTCCACCGTAGAGCGCCCCCTGCGGAAGCCAAACTGGCTCTCCGCCAAATCCGGCCCCACCCGCACCAGCCGCCCGACGAGGCGGTCTGCAATGACTCTCTCAAAGAGCTTGCCCACCTCGTCGAGCAGCACGATGGGCCGGTAAGCGGACGGAGAGTCCGCTGGGCGCCCCGGCTTCTTGATGAGGACCAGTTTCCCCGTCTTCCAACGAAGTGGGAACTGGCCCCTCTCCATGCATGCGCTTAGGAGCCCCCATAGTCGAGGCCCGAGAGCCTCCGAGGCCAGGACCCAGGCTTTCCCAGGTAAGCCGTCGGGTCCTGGGGCGGTATTTTTAGCACTCAGCCTACGTACCGCCACTCTCAGCTCTACCTCGGTCACCTCCGGAGCATCGTCGTCGTCGTCGGCGGTGTGGTCCGCATTCAGCACCGCAGTAGGCGGAGCCATGGGCGGGGAGATATGGTCCCCTCTAGAAGGGAACAGAGTGCTCACCACGTCCTCCACGAGCTGGGGCCGGAGACTCTGCGTCAGCGGGGGAGCCCATGGGCGGAGCTTCTCACGCACCAATTTGTAGGGGCGTCCCCACGGGTCCCTGTTCAGAGTCTCCAGCGACTCCTCGCGGGCCAGTCCCTTGGCCCGCAGGATCTCCGCTTGGAGGGCGGTCTTCGCCGCTCTGTACCCCTCATACAGCTCCGCCTGAATGGCTTCCGTATCCGGAGGGCGAATACGGAGCCTGCGGTGCCTGGTGTACCGGCGTCGCGCAGCGACGCACGCACTGCGTAAAGTCGTCAACTCTGGCGACCACCAGCACACCTGGCTCTGAGCGCGTCCGGGCTGGGCCCGGGGCATTGCCACGTCGCATATTTCGGACATGGCCTCCCGGAACCACTCCGCCTCGACGTTGATGTCAGCAGGCCTGTCCGGTGATGACACCCAGGCCTGCACGATCGAGGCTTCCAGGAGGAGCTCCCGGTCCAGCTGCTTCAGCGCCCACCGCGGACCACTCGGGGCCTGTCGGACCAGCGCGCTCGAGGTCTGGGCGGAGACGTCAAACCGGATGTACCGGTGGTCGGAATAGGTCTCCACCCCCTCTATGACGCGCCAGTCAAGGACACGCGGTGACAGAGCGGGGCTGGCGAACGAGATGTCCACCACCGATTCACCCCGCATCCGCACACACGTGGGGACAGAACCCCGATTTAGGACGACCAGGCCTGTCTCCAGAGCCCAGTCCTCCACCATCCTGCCCCGTGTGTCCGTATACCGGGAACCCCAAGCCACATTCTTGGCATTGAAATCCCCGAGGACGAGCACGGGGAGGGAACGGAACCCGACGACGACGACTTTCAACTCCGCAAGGGAGTTGTGGAACTCGGCAAGAGTTCGGTTCGGGGAGAAGTATACCCCCACCACTACAATCTCCCCGAACCGTGCTGCCACGCAACCCCGTCCCCTCGTGACTGCCTCGAGGGACGGAGTACCGGCGGCGGCCGACGAAATTAGGGTCACTGAGCCGCTCAGGTCAAACTCAAACTCAAAGCATTTATTTCAATTAAACCATTTACAGGCACTTTTGAATTGTCAAGTGGTCGGTCAGTCAGAAATATGAAGCTAGTTGCCCATTCCAAAGCGTAGTAGGTACCTATGGAGAAGAACGGGCAAGAAACTCCATGGACACTCTTTTAAATTATATTGTTACATAAATATTAGTTACATCATTAATCTTGTATATAGGTATAATTATATGTGAGAACGATGTAAATAAGACGTACACATTGAGTGTCCAGTGTACAGCAAATATAAATTCAAACAAAACAATCCATAATAAAATAATTAAAAATAAGCCGTGGTGGCTAAGAGATGACCAGTCCCAACTGACAGCGCCCGTTCACGAACATGACGCATGGATCAGCACCATTCAGCTCAACCATTTTGAAGGGAGCTAAATGATCCAACACACGCGCCACCGTCAGCGAGACATTTGAGTGAGCATGTCCTCCACCCAGTCATCCCTGGGCGGGACAAAGTACGGCTCAGCGACCACGGCGATGTTAATAGACCACTGCGCCATGCTCTGGAGCAACAGATCCTGAGCAGAGGCGCAGTGGTTGATGTTCGCCTGGAGGAGGCGTAATGGGGCCGTTATTGGCACTCCATGTCAGCCTCCTCCCGAGCCCTCTGTGAGGGCCCCGCCGCAGTGGTGACGGCGGCGACGACGACGGTCGAGGCGGCAGCGGCAACGGCAGTGGCGGCGGCTGCGGCAGTGACGGCGGTGGCGGAGGGCTTGCCCCTGCCCCTGGCTCTGGCGGGTGGAGCGCAGGCCTTGCTCCCCATCCGGTGATCAGCTGGCTTGCCAGCTGCCGCACATACGGTGCAGTGCGGCGCGGCATTACAAGACCCGGCCTTGTGACCGGGCTGACCACAGCGGAAGCAGTGGTGGCTGCGGTCCACCTCCGAGGTGCATTTAGCTCCCACGTGGTTGCCCACCTGGCAGCGGAAGCACCTCAGAGGTCTGGGTTCCAGCAGTTTCACCTGCGCGGAAACCCAGCCCACCAGTAGCCTACGGCCCTCGGCTATTTTTTTGGCCGCCGACACAGGGCAGCTCACCGTAACGGCTCGCATCCCCTTGAAGTCAGGACCGATGGTGCCTGTCCTCACCTGCTCGGCAGAGCACCCTCCAGTCCTAACGACGGCGGCCACCACCTCTCCCTCCGTCACCGAGTCGTCCAGGCCCAGGATGCGCATGTCAGCGCACTTGGTGGGCCTGGACACTCGGGCCTCGTCCGCATTTAAGGACGCCCTAAGCCTTTCGGCCAGAGCGTCAGCGGCCGGGCCGCTAGCCGCACCGGGGATCTCAAGCATCCGGGCCCCAGTCGCCGTGAGCCTCACCCGGATGCCTTCGGTGGCGCCGATCTCCTCGAGGCTCACCGCCTTTCCCACCTTGGCTAGCACGTCGCGGTAGGACACGCCCTTCTTTTCCGCTTCCGGCTGTAGCGTAATCACTACAGCTGCGGATTTCGGGGCGCGGAGCCTAGCCGCGACGCTTCGCGCTTTTTGCCGCTGCCGCCTCTCCTTCCTTTTGGCCGCCCTTGTCGCCTTACCGGCCTTCCTCTTCTCCCCGGCTACTTGCCATTCGGCGCCGGCCGGAGGAGATATAGGAGGTGGGGGCGGCCGTCTTGCAGCCGGGGCCGTTGCCCTCGCCCTCTGTGTTGCCGTCCCGCCCTCCCTGGGCATGGGTGTCCCCGCGGGTTTCAGCACGGGGGGGGGGGCCTTCCTCTGCCCCGACGAGCCAGGTTTGGCCGCGGCAGCTGCGACGGCGGCAAATGAGACCGCCTTCTGCCGGCTCGCGGTCGGCTGGCTCGCCGCTAGTGGGGGGCGCAGGACAATGGCCTCCAGGGCGGAAAACCGGCTTTGGAAGGCAGCCAGCTCCTGCCGCACCAGGGTCAAAACCCGGTCTTCCGCAGGCATGGGCCGTCCCTGCCCATGCTGCGGCGCCCCCTCCTGCGGCACCTCTCTGAGGCCAGCTGCTCGGAGCCCGGCCAGGTCCGCTCGGAGCTCCCCGTTCTCCTTCCGGAGAAGCTCCATGGCGGCTGTCAAGCGGGCGACCTCCGCCCGCATTTCAGATATTCCATCTGACGGAGGCCCGGGTTGAATGGCCTCCGCTGCCGCCATAATGGAGGCCGTAGCCGCGGCTATGGCCTTGTCTTTTGAGGACTTGATCCTCTTCAAGGCCACATCCCTAATTGCGGCGACCACGACCTCCGCAAACCTGGCCGCTCGCTCCGAATTGGAGCCGCCGGTGGCATCCGGCTCGCCACCCGAGGACTCTGAGAGAGCCGCCTTGCGGCTGGTCTCTCCCGGCTGGTTCCCCTCCGAGGCGTGTCTCTCAGTTCGCTGGCTCGGCTCGGCTGGGCTGGCAGAGCGCAGCGCATTCGTCTCCTGGGTGGCGAGCCCTCTGCCCAAACCTTTCTCTCGGGCCCCACCCCGCCGGCTGGAGTGGATTTTTTTGGGCCCTGAGGTCCACTCTTCGGAGGACGACCCCTGGCCCTCCCCTGATCTGGGGCGCTTCTGGAAGAACCTTCGGTTCCTCGCAGCAGCCCCCTCCACTTCGTGCTCCGAGCTCTGGCATGAGCCCCTTGCGCCAGATGCGGCGTCGGACTCCGACCCCGCATCACTCCTCTCCTCTTCGTCGTTTTTATTATTTTTTAATATATTTTTTTTAACCATACTATTCCCACGAGTAAATATAGGGCAAAAATGTCCACCGGGCAGAGCCTAGATACCCGGTAAGCCTAAATACTGCAGAGTGCGGCAGGTGCTCTGCAGGGGAAGCGCTCACGACTGGACTCCCTCCAGCCATTCATCCTCTCACCGCGCTTCAAAGCTTAGGATTGGGTGGTTTTTTATCTTAGAGGTAGCCTTCCTCTGGGCCAGGCAATTAAGCCAAGCCCCCGGCGGCGGTATTAAACATGCCTCCGTTCGCTGTCCGGCCGACCCGACTCAACGAACCCGCCGAAAGTTCTCTCCTCGAGGACTACTCTTCAAGGAGAGAAACACGCGCCGCTTTGGTGCGCCTGCACCGCAGCGGCGGCCCTTCCCAGTCTACGCCCACTCAACTACCTCTGTAAGCAGAGGAGGAGTGGACGTATTGACCGTCCGTAGCCCGGTTCCCTTCACCGACCATCAAGCATGATCGGTGATTGGAACCATGACCTTTCCTCGTTTGTTAAAGATTAGCCGCCAGCCCCCATGGCCCACCAAAACCTGGTGGGCAATGGGAGCTGACGTTGCCCAGGGTGCGCCACGAGGAGGCTCTTCAACATGCACCCCAAGTCATGACGTGCTGCTGTCGACTATTCTGTTTTGTGCTCCTGATTATAGATCTTTTTTGTTTTTATTTTTCTTAATTATTAGAGCTAATTATGTCTTTTGTATGCACGTGTTTTTGTGACAAATAAACCAATTTTTCTTTCTTTTGTTTCTAATTCAGTACGATTAAAGTCGTTATCTTTATCAGATAAATGTCTAAAATTAAATTTCATTGTCAATGATGAAAACACTCCGCGAGATGAAAACCCGTTAGATTTTTTTTTTCTGTGATTGTCTTGACTGCCGTTATTTTCATAATGAAATAGAAAACGATGTCCAACTCTCAACTATTTTCCTAAAAGACTACTACTGTCATACCTATTCCGAATCACACTCGAATTAACAAGCACAAATCCATTAATACACTTCACATTGTACTAAAACTGTTGAATCATCTGCCAGACCAAATCCAGTACCTAATGGATAGATTTATCAAATATTGTTAAAGAGTTCTTGATAGGGCTGTGCCTATTTTGCGGTCTGATGGATTCACGATTGATTTTCCGTGTATACGAAATGGGTTACAAAAGAATTAGTCGATACCCATTACGTTTCGATTTTGTTGACAGAATTGGGTCCCGTTAATATGGCCACGGAATTAGATAGCGATCGCTGATGGAATTGATCGTACATTTTCATGTTGGAAATTGTTTAATAACGGTTTATCGTGAGCTATTTTTTTCAGTGGAAAGTTTGCAAGCCAAGAATGTGCTAGTTTAATTTCAATAAAATTTCTTTGTTGGTGACACTTTCAGTAGATTTTATATGAAAGTATCCGATAATTGGATTATCAAAAATATGACCAAAGAATTTCAGAAACGGAAGTCAAGGAGGTGTCTCTAAGGAAATGAAAATCTGAACTAAATCACTACTAACAAGAGGGATACAAGAATAGAACCATTCGGAATCCATTTTTATAAAACCAACGCCCAAGCTAAATTTATTTTATAACATCAAAATTTATGTAAGTGGCAAATAAATCTAGAACAATTTCAATAAGTAGAGGGTCTAGAATCGCGCAGCATATTGAAATGTTCCATCTCAGTTTGTTGGATGTAACTCGTCCTCGATATTGTTTGCGTTAGTCGTATCGTGTTGACTTAGTTATTGACTCCCAAGCCACTCGAATCTTTCGCTTCTGTTTGTAAATGTTCCATGTATACAGAGGATTTTTTATATTAGAGGATTATTTTACTATCTGTTCAAGTATTCCAATTTATCGTGATTTTGTACTAACTTACGGATTGCGGTACGGGTACATTCGATTTACATTTCAGTAGCTATTTGATTGCGAAAGTTTTGATTAATGGCTTTTTTGTTCATTTCGTTTATTTTAGGTGTTTCTGATGATAATGTCGGTATATTGGCCTCGATTTTTTTGTTTCACTTGGTGAGTACAAAATCTTGTAAATAATAATAACGGAAATACCTGCAGGAAGTAAAGAGTATCTTTTCCATAATTGCAATGCCAACAGTTACCTTCTCTAACGATAAGCACGAAACTCCTCGGCTATCGGCTCCTCGGCCTAGTACATAATAACCCCACTTAAGTGCTTCACTTGGCCTGACTTGGCCAACGTTTAGCCTTGTCGTGGGGGCAAGACGGGCAGAATTTTGCAAATATCTGCCCATTGCAGGCCAGCGACCCAGATATACGGAATGTTTGGGCCAATGTTGCCATGACGATGGCCGTCCATTCTACAGTATCGGTGCATTTGCATTTATTTAGGTCGAGAATTTTAATCAAGGTAAGCGAATTTTCATGGATTGGATAGTACACTATGGACGTTTATTATCGGGCATTACCCGAAACCGCAAGAATACATTGTTAATCTGGTTTTATTTTACTTCTCATTATTTTTTTACCGCATGGTAGGTGATTAAAAGTGTTGGGTAGTAGGTATTATATTTAACTTTCCTTTGATGTTTTTTGGGAAGTCTTAGTAAATTTTCAAGATATTCTTTTTATTTGAACAATAATATTCATGACTTTTTCTATTTCCGTTTAAATAAGCCAGAGGTTTCCATTGAAAATTCTCTGTGAACAAATACATTACCCATACGTTTTTTTACATTCCCTATTTGCATTCATAATGAAAGAGTACAGCAATAAAAGTCAACCTTTTTTTCTTTTTCCCGGGTTTATTGCTTCGTACACATTGCTTAAACGACCTATTGATAAGTGATTGGGTATCACATATCCAATTCGATAATGGATCCACTTAATTTATTCTGAAGCCTACCTACCGGTAATAGATCGTTCAAAGTAAAAGTAATTGATTAATTAATGTATAATTCATTTTCCAGTGGCTCGTACAGCTGAAAAGCTTATAAATTATGACTTTGATCTCATAATAGTCGTAAATCATGGGTTTTCACTGATCAATGAATGCTTATTTCGTAGACTTGAAATAGTGAGGCGTCTGGGTCTACATTTCTTATTTAAATACCAAATGATCGGTGTGGTTTTTAATTATGGTACTCAAAGTATGTAACACGGTCTTTTGCACTAAATTGTAGTAGCATCATACTGACGTCACGCAAAATGCTGCATCGCGCAAGCAAAGTTTACCGCGCAACTAGCATAAATACAATCCCGACATTAATCGCCGTGCAGTTGCCCACCAGACACGACACCCGTCTGGTCGGAGGATCCTCCCTCTACTATGGGTATGAGTGAACTTTACACCCTGTTCCTCATACTTCTATAGTAGGTTCACTAACTATGGGCAGCGATATCATACTGCAAATTAAATACAAATCTATTGGCGACCTAAGTAGGTTAATTGCACCATCGCACCATGGGTTCACTGTGGTATAGCCGATTACAATAATTATATACGTGCATTACTAGTCAAGATCTTTACTTTCTACGGTCTTTAAGCCACTTTTCCTACTTTAAATATCGAGTTTTGAGTGAAGTTTTCTTCCTAGACAAGGAAATAGAAATGCTACAGCTTTAAGTATTGATGTTTGAATATGTTAGTTCGTTTGAAGCACGGAACTAAAAGATTTTCTTTGAAGATGAATGTAGTTCAAAAATTACGTAACGTGCACTAAGGAGCAACGAGAAGTAGGACTGAATATGTTACAATCACTGCTGTAGTAAATAGTAGATATCTTTATGATGAAGTGTCAGGGCTAACAGGTATATATGTATGTTATGTCGTAGTATATGTAGTTGTAAAATAATGTAGTTTTACTAACAGAATGATACCTAGACCCGCTCTTATAAACATTTTCTTGTTTTCGTACGTCCAATTATGTTCTTTTGTTTTTAAGTCTTGTGAACAAGGGCGTTAATATATTTCTACGTACATTCAATATTGTAGTTACACCGTAGATACATGGTTGTTACCCGAATTGCCAACACTTTTCCGCACTTGTGGTTTCATTGAGGTGTCCAGGTTTCCCAGATAAATTCTTGCTGACCGCAGATGGTCATCGAATTTCTGGTGCAACGATCAATCATTATAATTTGCAGCTGCAGTATTTGTCGCCGACAAGCTAGGGTAGCCTTTCATTAGTAAGTGGTACCATTATATAGATACATTTCCAGTTTGACAAGAGGACGGTACGGTACGGACAATATTATCATGTATAGGGAAAGTTAGTAGAGTTGGAATTTCACCTAGGTAGGTAGTCCGAGCCAATAAAAGTGGACTGTAGTAAATATCACAAGTATCCTTGAAGGCGTATCGAAGAGAACGTAAACTTGCTACAACACATACAGGGTGTCCCGTAAATAATGGATCAAACGTAATGGGTAGGTAGCTTACCTCATTTCAAACAACTAATTTGAACAGTTAAAAAAAATCGGTAAGGTAACCAAGATATTTTTTTTTTTCGAATTTTACCATTTTCTCTAACAGCATTCAGTGTTTTTAATGCTGTCGCTGCAACTAATAACATTTTTAGGTATGATTTTTGTCAAAAACTTCTGAATAGCTTATTGTTAATATTTTCTTTTTCAAATATAATTTTATTTGCCTTAGAAAAAAAATGTTCAATTGATTTTTTTTTTCGAATCGAAAAAAAAATTACCGGTTTTTTTTAAACTTTTCAAATTAGTTGTTGGAAATGAGGTAAGCTACCTACCCGTTACGTTTGATCCATTATTTACGGGACACCCTGTATTTGAAGGAATAGAAATGGATATGTTGGCATTATAACGGTGTAGGAAAGATAGGTGAGATGAGTTCTTCTCCACAAGTACCTACTACGCTTTGTAATGAACAACTAGCTTCATATTTTTGACTGAACGACTAGGGAATATGCAATTGGCTCCGGTCTGGCCCGAGCGGTTAAATTAGGTTCAAATATTTTTATTACGAATCTTCATTGGCCGGATATTTGAACTAAATTATTATTTTAGTAATTAATATATTTCTAACTACTTCAAATTAATAAATAAAAATGCAAATTAAGCGAGGGTAATTCAAATTTGTAAAACGCTACACCATTGGTTCAAACGAAACGTGACGTCAAATACTATCTCGACAAGTTCGTATTGCAACATTTGTATGGCATTGCAGACTTTTGATTAGAAAACTTAGTAATATCGTGTGTGTTGTGAATTAAATTATTGTTTAAGTGTAATTTTAGCATAGTGTAGATTAGAAATCATTTAAGACAATGACAACAAAAGCATATAGATCCATTCACGATGTCGTCTTATTTTCTTTCAAATCCAAATTTTACGCCCGCTGAAGTAAAAGGAGTGAAAGCTGCAAGGTTATTATTCTATAATAAGTAATAACACATAATGTACGTTATTTTAGCCATAAAAGGAATCCTAAATATGACGAGGACGCCCGGCCTTGGTTCAAGCCATGGTCCGGGGCGAGGGGGAGTGGGAGGCAGTCGCCTCCTTCTGCGAAGCAGTCATGCAAGCGAAGGAGGTGGCGGGACACGAGAGGGAGAGAGTCTCCCGTCCAAGCCGCCGCGGTGGACGCTCCGGGCGTCGGGAGCCGCGTGACGACTCCCGGCCACCGTAGGCGCGGGCCTGCGGGCGGTGAGTAATGGGTAGCTCACCGTCCGATCAGGACCAGGCCCGTGCTGGACGGCGCGTACGTGTTCCACGCGCGCCTCAAAGAGATGTCAGCATCGAAGAGGGGGCCGGGAAAGCGGGATCATCCGAAAGGGGTACCGCTGACCCGGAACATAAAGGGCCAAGGAAGGAACACGGGTGGGTTTTAATCAGTAAGAGTCTGACACTCCCTTCCGCTCCACCCAGAGCGGGAAAGGTGATTTGATGATTTCCCATACTCAAAAAAAAAAAAAAAATATGACGAGGAATAAACATAAGCTCTAATTTACAATTCCTTACGTAATTTTGCGCCTATCGGTACTGGAAATAATACTTTATCAGGTGCACTTCTGATAGCGTTTCTGCATTCAGGCACAATGCAATACTTATAAACTGGCTTTTGAGCTTTTTTCATGGTGAAATAAGTGAAGAACGAGAACACCTGTAGTAAACAATTTACTGGACTGTCACTGGACCACAGACTATAATATAGTATAGCACTGGACATAGTTTTTGACGTCATCAACAGAGCGCGCAAAAATGACGGCGTATAAACAGCTGAAAAATATTCTCTATTTTAAATATTTTTTTAAACTTCATTACAGCATTTTTAAACAGTATTTAATATATTTATTACTATGTTAGAACAGTGTAAACAACGAATTAAAATTATAAAATAAATACGTGCATACCCTATTCAAAAGTGCCTATAAATGGTTTAATTGGAATAAATGCTTTGAGTTTGATTTATTGCAATATGGAAATCATTTGCACATATTTTGGTCATGCACCTGAAATTAATTGTCAACTACGGGGGAAATGTATATTCAGGATTAAAACGGCGTGCTAGCAGCAGACGTGTAAAAGATTTTTTTTCCCTTTAGATTGAGTTTGTACCACTCAGTTCAGTCTGTCCAAAAATTGCCCGCGGGCAAATTTAGTATAACGTGCTCAATATAGCTCAGCGATATACCTATCTCTTTGAAACGTTCGTATTTTGTGAATCGTAAAATTCCAGTCAGCGTATTTGAAAGAATTGGTGCAATGCAATTCTGCGATACTTGACTGTTATGCGCGATATACTGTCTGGCTGCAAAAAGATGTATACACGAACAAGGAACTTATACGTTTTGGTCATAGGGTGTGTGTATACATGTTTTGGGACAAAACTCTTACATTGTTATGGTAAAATAAACTGAATACTATGTTTTGTACAGTCGCCAGCAGACCAGGTTCTACGAAACTGTAAAATTTCTCCAAAATGTTGAAAGTTAAGTTCGGAATCGAATGAGAAAATTTGACAGTTTATGATAACTTGACCTGCTGCTGTGTGTACTTGTACGGTGGATACAATGTTATGGAACAATGGTTGTAGACAATAAAATGGTTCTCTGTCCGTGTATACATATTTTTGGGGCTGACTAGTCTACATCTGATTGGAATGCTCCAAGTCTTAAAAGGACATATTTGAAGGCCATAACTTTCTATCAACTAAAGTTGTATTCATTCGTTCATTGGTCTGAAGAAGTAACCTAGTAAGTAAGTTCTCACACTAAATCAAAAACAACTATTAATAGGTACTATGTTGTGTTCCAAAAGTGTCTGACGAAAATGTAAACAAATTCATCAGAAAACGTACCTGTGGACGCTAATTTGTGGTGCCACAATACAAGTTGTAATTCTAATTTGACAATTGAGGTTAATTTTATGTTATTTTAAGGCAAAATTAAACTGATTCTCAAAAACTTTTAGCCGTTATTATGATGTACGCTTTTTAGGGTTCCGTATGTCCTAATAAAAAAAGGAACCTTATAGTCTGTCTGTCCGTCTGTCACAGCCAATTTGCTCCGAATTTATTGGACCGATTTAGTTGAGGTACACATGATACATGGTAAGTATTTCTGCAATTGAAGTTACTTCCTGTGTTGTATGCGCCTCCGAATGTCGTTCTAACAAATTCCTGGTTTGTCGCTGTATTAGAGAAATTAGTTGAAGGTGACCTTGGACTAAAGGTAGGAGTGACTTCAGGAAGTTGATAAGCGGAAGTATTAATAGTGTAATCATTTGGATTGGTTCTAATAAACTCCACATTCCCGTATTTGCTGTATTCTCTGTGTTAGGGAAGGCTGTTGATTTTGGAACGTCGTAAGTGGTAGTAGAAATCTTAGGAGTAGGTATCAAATTCTAAAGTGAACGGCTCATTAATAATAATAATAATAATAATAATAATAAAACGTTTATTTAAAAAAGGGATACATTTACAATGGATATCTTAACAATTAAAATAGCGCACAGTTGCTAATTTGCCTGAACTAGGTTGAACCTGTGCCTCAGGCTAAAAAGTGCATCAATACTAAATAAAATAAATTAACAATGAGTACAACTTAAAACTAAATTAAAACTTAAATAGTTAAAAGTAAAATAGCATATTAGTATTTCTATTTGCAGACAATAAGTAGGTCTTCTGTCTGTGCATAGTCAATGGTTAGTAAATATTTAATTATATTTTTTTTACAGTTATAGTAATTTAGTTTATAGATACTTAGTTTTCTATTTAATCTATTGTACAAGAATGGGCCTAAGAATGTTAAAAATCTTTCTACAAAGACATGTTTTGAGGTTGCATTAGACATACATACTAGATCATTGCGTCTCTTGTTAGTGTTGTCGGCATTGTAGGCAAGCATGGTGTGTTGTTTTAATACTAAGTGCATAATGAAAAGCTGGCGAACGGTTAGTACATTGCAGGATTTATATAGGAGAGCTGTGGGAAAAAAGAAGGGAAGGAAGTTTGCTACTTTTAAAATTGCTCTCTGAGCTCTTTCAAGAGGAAGCAAATTAGTTTTTGGTGCGCCACCCCAAGAAGTGATACAGTATTGAATTATAGATTGACATAGGGCCAAATAAACTTGTGTGATTAGTTTTGAATCTGCTAATGTTCGCAATTTTTTAAAAACATATATAAGTTTGCGCACTCTTTTAACTAGGCTTTCAATATGTTTTTTAAAAGAGAGTGTGTCGTCCATTATAACCCCCAGGTATTTTATGTTGCTTGTTTTGTGAATAAGAGGACAATTACACATGGTGATTGTACGATTACCACATTGATGGGCATATAGAGAAGGGTAAGTAATGTTCAGTTGAGGCTTGCGCATGGAGAAGTGAATATATTTTGTCTTGTCGGCATTTAATGTTAGTAAATTGCTTCGAAGCCAATTAGTCACAGTATTAAAGCCTAGTTGAGCGATTTCAAACAGTTCGCTACTGGCTTTGGCGCTAAATATTAACGCCGTGTCGTCGGCATATGATATTATTTTGCCGTCTTTAATAGAAGAAGTCATTAGAAGTTGTTTGAGCGTAATGGGTTTTTGTAAAAAGTTGATGTTGTAGGTAACTTCGGCGCTTCAAAGTCAGTGGCTGCTTTAGTAGTATCGAAGTCTGTAACTTCTTTTGTGTTATAGAAGTCAGTAGCAATTTTAGTGGTATCGAAGTCAGTCGCAATTTTAGTGGTATCGAAGTCAGTAGGGTTTTTGTAGGCTGTAGTTTGATCGAAGCATCCCGAGCCCCTATAGACGGGCGTACTTTGATATTCATTATAGGTCGGTGTTCTGCTGATGTCTGTGTACTCGTTGTACTCTCGGCTCGTGTATTAGTATTTGACGGTTGTTTGAGTCTTTCTGGTAGGTTTGACATCATCATATTGGTACACTATGACTCGGACACGGACGTATAAAGTAAATACTTAAATTAATTTTGAAAGGAGGTTAATTTAAAAGGCAAAAAAGAAAACAAGAAAAGTTTTGTAAAGTTGAGGGTCTCAATTTTTTAAAAAGAATTTATAGTAATTAGTTTTCCAAGTTATTTAAGAAAACATATGCAATTTCACTATTCCCCCCGTACCTACTACCTTTCCCTCTAGTTCTATTATAGATTACAAGAAAACCTATAAGAAGTCTATGGTCATAAAATAACAGGTTAAATCTGTTAATATTGCAGTTGGGATGTATGGCAGGACATATTTTTCAACTGCAACGTTAAGTTTGTTCTTGGGATAATTTCATCCCAACTACGGAACTCTTCATTGTGCGTGGTCCAACACGCTCTTGGCCGGATGCACACTCTTTTAATTAAATCAGCTCCTTTTTTACTTTCTGGCCTTTGCTCACAGTTACTTGGCCATTTTGTATTTTTAGGGCCCCAAAATAGGAAATATTGAGGTTCATAAAAAGAGGTGCAAAGTAAATTATTTGAGGTTTGATTAAATACATGCCATTATATAACCTCAATTGTCGATGATTTTTCAATTACAACCTAATAATATTATTCAAACTAATATTGTTGGAAAAATTGGTGAGGCTTAAAGTCTAATTCCCTTTAGTGAGGAATTGCGTAAGAATTTAACTTGAACGGGGTTTATTTACACTGTCATCAGAAACTTTTGGATCAGACTGTACTGTATTCTCCTTCCACCTCATATCATAATACTCCCAAACATCACTCTAAGAGCAGGAAACGAAGTTCCCAAAACAACATTATCACAACGTATTCAGTCGCTCAGACTCAATTGTATACAACATCTGAAATAGTACAAAATGTCCGTAACAAGGATACAGGCTGTTTCCATTTCCTCATACATTTCGCCTATTGTCGTCACAACAATGGTTCATTAATGCTAACATGGGTTCGTAGGTGCTGCCTCTCCTTAATTAAATATAAATACTGTTCTTTTACATATACGATTGGATTGGAAGTCATGCTATTAGGTTCTGGTTTTATTTGATTTGTTGGTTTAGGACATTTATTAAATGAGCAATGCTCTAATTTTAGGGCATTACTGTTGTTTTCATTGTGATGCTAAGGGAGGAGGACGTAGGAATGAGGAAAGTGTCGGTGAGGATTTTTTGAGTAGGTACCTATGAATGTGCAGGGCTGTAAGAGTAGGGGAAGGTCAAAGAAACGATGGATTGTGTGAACGATGATATGACATGCGTGGCGAGCACGGCCTACTGTGATAGGCTTGAGTCACACATTTTTATCACAGTTTGGGAGCAAAAACCGTGATAAAATGCGTGACTCAAGCCTATCACAGAGGCCGTACTAGACCCCCAGCGGAGCGAGCATGGCCTACTGTGACATGGCTTGAGTCACACAGTTTATCACATTTTGGGCGATATAACCGTTTTACGTTTTACCTTAAATGTTAGCACGGGGCGGCGGCGTGATGTAATTTCTTGATATGGACTTGGCATCTTTTTGACGTTTAGTTGGGATTCATAAAGTCTTATTTGCTAATACGGGTGCACCCATTTTCTCACACATTTTGACAGTTGATGAAACATTTATCACGTTCGTTCTGAGGTGGTGATAAGATTTGAAAATTGATAAAAATAATATTTTCCTAATAACTACTGCACCAAATAGCAAAAGAATGTATGTAAACGATTTTATAAGTAAATTAAAAGGACTAAGAAATCGTCAATAGCGTCGTATATACCGCAAAGATTTCTCGGAAGGTACCTATACAAAGCTGTTTAAAAATTCAGTTTGAAGACTTGACCTAAACAAACTAACATACAATACAAACATTGCAAGTTGATATAAGCTTGAAATAATATTAAAAAAAACAACGTTCGCACAAAATGTCAAACTAAACAAACAAAACGAAAGTTATACATACTGCGTGTGTTAAAAATGAAATAGTTCCCAACAAAATTAAAAAGTGGTTTAACTGTATGAGCTGCAATCTTTTACACGTATTATTTGATATGGTCACATTATGCAGATGGTCATAAACATTTTTATTTTTATCATTTACTTTGTCACACTGTGAAGTCATCAACAAGAAAGGCATGTCGCGCATCTAGATTGTGTCACCTGGTTGACCCGTGCTAGCATTTAAGACTAATTGTAAGATATGGCTTATTTATGTTTTGTCACAAACGTCTTGGGTACGGCCTTGCTCGCCCCGCTGAAAGGGAGTCACTACCCAGACGACTAACAGAGGAGTATGGACGAACAATAATGTTGTGCGCCGACCACAAATAAATTGGGATAAATCATTCCTTATTTCTTCAGCTTAATAATGGCAAATGAGTTTTAAGACATTATTGTGGCAGTGCAAAATAGGCCAACATATTACTAAAGTATTTTGATATTACGATGTATATTTTAATTATTGTGAACGTGAGAACCATGTCAGTCATTGCTTTTTTTTATATTTTTCTTAATTAGTTTCATCATGATCTGGCAGTTTGAGTAATTTATGCGGCCTACTCGAATGTGCTTTCTTTGGTATTGTTCGTCGAATCGTTGAGCTCCTTAAGTTCTGAGTTGAGTTGAGCTGCACGTTTGCTGACATTTGCGTGCACTGACTGGACAGGTCCACTCGATCTGTGTGGTTCTTTCCTCAAAAGACCATTTCAGTCACCGATCTACATACTCTTCACACGATCTGACAAAGATTTTGTCTAGACTTTAAAAGAGACTGTGAACTCTGATTTTGTTTCAGCCTTTCTTTTCAGCGTAGTCCTGAAAAGAAAACGTCGGCCTCATTTAGTTTAAAAACAATATGATTGACGTGTAAAAGTGTTAAAAACCTACATACAGAAATAAAATAATTTATGGTTATTACGCAAGTCCTTTTCTGAAGAGCTTTTTAGGCTTTTTACTTCTAACATAAACTATGACAGGCTGGCTAAATAACAACTGTTTATTTATAGAAAAAACAATAGATATGTTGGATACGTAGACAGTTTCTCTGTCTACGGTTGGATACCAAACTGTTTTTTCTATAAATAAACACTTTTTCGGATCTAATTCTCCTATTAATGCCTCATGGGAGGTCAGCCATGAGAATGGGTAACACTATCTACTTTTATATTTATAACTTCATAATATATGTTCTGTGATAACCAATCTGGTTGCTACTTGTTGCTTTTATGAGGATATTGCCCCCGAGGTTTCTAGCGTGGGGAGCATTATTATTGAGAAGGATTTGGTATTTATGGGGTGTAAATAATAAAATGAATGGGAACGTTATGGTGGTTGTTGGTGAACGGATCCGCTTTGTTAGCAAGTTGTTGCAGTTTTAATTGGTTATCATGGTCAAATGTGACTTGTTTCATGTTTTTAAGTTAAACTTATGCCCGATTTTACTAACACTAGGCTGCACAAAGATTCCCTGCCCTGGAGTTGCATCAGGGAGGCACTCCGGTATCACCGGATGCCGACCTACCTCTGTCGTGTGGTCGAGGCCTATTTGACGGACAGGGCCGTCATCTACCCCGGTCACCAGGGAGTATGGAACCGGCAAGAGATGTCGTGCGGTGTCCCACTGGGATCGGTCCTGGGGCCGCATCTGTGGGACATTGGATACGACTGGGTGCTGCGCGCCGACCTCCCTAGCGGCGTCATCGTGGTTTGTTACTCTGACGACACGCTGGTCCTGGCGCAGGGGAGGTCGCACCAGGCGGCGGCCAAATTAGCGACACGCAGGGTTGCGACCATCGTCAAGAGGATCCGGCAATTGGGACTCGAGGTGGCCCTGCACAAGTCCGGGGCCATGTGTTTTCATGGTCCTCGGAACACGCCACCGTCGGGTTCCCAAATAACAGTAGGAGGGGTTCACATCGGCGTCGAGTCGACGATGAAGTACCTGGGACTCGTCCTCGACAGCCGGTGGAACTTCGTGGAGCATTTCCGACGTTTGGCTCCCAGACTGGAAAGGGCCGGGGCTGCCTTAAAGCGGCTCCTGCCCAATCTAGGGGGGCCAAACGCCTCCTGCCGGAGGATCTACGCGGGGGTCGTGCGGTCCATGGCCCTTTACGGGGCACCGGTGTGGGCGCGTTCCTTGAGGCGGCGGCCAGCCCGCTGGTTGAACGCGCCCCAAAGGGTCATGGCCATCCGGCTGGTCCGGGGATACCGTACGGTCTCCGGTGAGGCGGCGAGCCACCTTGCCGGATTACAACCATGGGATCTGGAGGCAAAAGTCCTCGCGCACATTTGGGAGTGGCGCGAGGAGGCGAAACGCCGGGGCGTAGCTCCGCTGCCGCGAGAAATCACGGTACAGCGGACAGAGCTCCGGCGGGATCTCAGGGCGGCATGGAGAGTGCGATTGTCGCAACCCAGCGCTGGGCACGCCGCAATTGCGGCGATTAGTCCCCTCTTTGAGGAGTGGCTAGAGAGGCGCCACGGCGTCCTCACCTTCCGCCTGACGCAGGTCCTCACCGGACACGGTTGTTTCGGGAGGTTCCTGTTCCGGATAAGGCGGGAGGAAACGCCCGGGTGTCACCATTGTGTGGATCGCCCAGAGGACACGGTGGAGCATACGGTGGAGGTCTGCCCGGCTTGGGCGGAGCACCGCCGTGTCCTCGTGGAGGCGACTGGCGGTGGCGATCTTTCGCGTCCGGCCTTGGTCCAGGCCATGGTACGGAGCGAGAGGGCTTGGGAAGCCGTCACCTCCTTCTGCGAAGCAGTAATGTTCGCGAAGGAGGAGGCGGAACGCGTGAAGGAGAGGCAAAATTTGCGCCCTCACGCCCCTAGCTGCCGCAGGAGACGCCCTGGGCGTCGGGAATCGCAGGCCGATTCCCGGCCACCGTAGGCGCGGGCTTGCGAACGGCGAGCAATGGGCAGCTCGCCGTTCGATAAGGACGAGGCCCGGGTCGACGGCGCGTTGTGTTCCACGCGCGCCTCAAAGAGATGTCAGCACCAATGACGGGGTTTGCTAGGACCGATGCCTGCCAGGGTTGCAGGAAAGTCCCAAAGGGTTACCGTAGCCCTTGGCGCAGGCAACTGAAGGAACACGGGTGGGGTTTAACAGTAAGAGTCTGACACGCTCTCCCGTTCCGCCCAGAGCGGAAGAAGTTATTTGATGATTTCCCACCAAAAAACAGCCAGGGTGTTTAGCGCGAGGGTGGTTAAGTAATTTTTTATTTCATTATTTTTTGTGCCGGTGTGTAATTGTGTTTGAGTGTAAGTGAGTGTGTGAGTGAGCACAAGTATGTGTAAGTGTATGAGTGATGAGTAGGGACTGTGTGCGTACCTCTAAGGGTCCGCGTGAGAGAGAGTGAGTGGGTGTATGCAGTGTGAATGAGTGATAGTGTATTGAGTATGAGTCGGGTAGAGTAACGACTTTTTTGCGATTATTTTAAAGATGTTAGTAAAGACTCCGTGAATGAGTAGTCTTTTTGCAGTAGCCATTCAATCAGTTTGTTTTTCACCTTATGTAGGCCATAAGAATACAGATAGTTCAAAATTGAGGTACTAACAACATTTTCTAACAACCCCCGTTTTGCTACATTAACAGAACAATCAGTTAAACTTCCTAAAAGTAAAAGAAGGGTACAAACTGTCTAAGAGTTACGGCCCTTTTACAGTGCCGTTGGAAAGAAAAGTTTGCACAAAAGATCTTTGCCGGTTCAAAATTGAAGTTCCGTCTAACAAGCTAAAAAACGCTCGGGGCACGTGAAAGGTTTATCAGGTTATTGTGTTCAACGTAAAAACGTTTTAACAGAATTAAACATGTTTTCTAGGTCGATATTGTTTCGTTTTTGGAAGAAAGTATGGAATACGATTTCGTTACGATTACAATCATTATACGTATGATTGAAAAAAAATATGTATGTGTTCTTAAAAGTTCAACCAATAACTTTAAAATAATAAATGGGTTGTTTAGAAGACTGCATAACAACTATGAAGGTATTATTTTTTTCAATCGTTTCTCTTCTTTTCAATTTTCTTTGCCTCTTCACAACGGAAGCTCGGCAATCAGCCCCAATTGCATAAGACACTTTCAATCGCAGTCCGAAGGATTTTGCAGGAAATTCCTGATATACCTATTGCTTCACATGTTTGAAAAAATTGTCTGCTTGACAACGTAAATAACGCAATGAATGTTGAACTGTCAAAGTGATTGGCATGGCCATTGTAAGCTTGTTACACAATTCCCCCGCAGCTCTGCACATTCCTTTGTTTTACTGACTCTTTTTTTACAGTGACACTTATTTAGTACTCCTTTTTTTACTTTATCAATTTGGTTGTGAAAGTTGCTTCCCTACTTTACCATATTCATTTTTTGTTATAATTTTATAGAGGTACGAGGAACAGGGTGTACATTCACTCATACCTCCATAGAAAAGGGAGGATCCTCCGACCAGACGGGTGTCGTGTCTGGTGGGAAACTGCCCGACGATTGATGTCGGAAAGTTGTATAGTTGTTAGTCGGGCGGTAAACTCTGCTTGCGCGATGCAGGATTTGCGTGCCGTCAGTATGACGCGTAGCTCGCATGTGGTTATGTAGATACCGCTACAATTTCACCAATACAGAGTTCAATTTCACCCAGCTAAAGCACAAAATGCACAATTTCCACTAAACTCAACATCAAGCTAACCACAAGCTTTGTACCAAGAACAGGATAACAAATAGAGTTAGTTATTAACAATTAGTTTATGCACTAACTAACCACTAATTAGACAGAGAACGATCGAGCTGGCAATAATCACGGCGGATTAATTAAGCATTTCTGCCAATTCTATCATTAAGGGTCTGACAACAGCTAAAGCGCGGTCACTGTCAGACTGTATAGAAAAGAAAGAGACGCGCGAAGACAGAAAGCTTGTAATTTATAGCAAAATATGAAGCAATTCTCTATTTACAAAAAATCTATTGATTGGACTAAAAAATTAAAACATTATCACGCTAATATGTTGCTTGAAAAACAATCTGAAAAAAAAACAGAATGATTGCATGTATGTTAGTATGGTTTTTAATCGTTAAAAGAAATTTAGAGGTATCTTCGTGACTTGAGGTATCGTACCAAATTAGTTGTATTATGTTTTCAACACACTATCTAACTAGCATATTATATCGAGAAGAATATCATATATTTTTCTAATTTTGTTTACTGCAATAGATCATACATTTAGGCATTATAAAACTTGCGTTTAGGTCGTGTAGTCCCCTTACTACACGTGAAAGTAATATCATAGTACACTTATCAGTCCAGCAGTGCTATTCTGTAACTATCTCGCCGTGAAAACCTAGGTGAAGTGAGCGTGGAGTGAGCTGTCAACAGTGTCAATCCCTAGCATCAGCCGGTCGATTCTGTAAAAATATCACCGTGAACACTTGCGTGGAGTGAGCTGTCAGTGTCATCCTGTCATTCCACTTATGCTAGGGATTGACCAACGTTACATTTATAATCATAAGCGAGATTTTAATCATATTTTTTATCCAAAGTCTATTGATCATTTTATATTTTTTCAAAGCTAGTTTGTGTAGTAAGTGGCTAAACATTACTATTTTCTGGGTTTCAAAATAAAATAGGAACACAGAAATGCAGTGAGAAACTCAATGTTGTTTTTTTTTGACTCTTCGATACTAGCTTTGAAACAATATAAAATAATCAATAGAATTTGCATAAAAATATTATTAAAATCTCGATTATGAATGTAAATATAATGCTTGGTCAATCCCTAGCATCAGTGGGATGACACTGACAGCTCACTCCACGCTCACTTCACCTAAGTGTTCACGGTGAGATGGTTACAGAATCGCACTGCAGGTGGATTGATACTGTTGACAGCTCACTCCACGCTCACTTCACCTACGTTTTCACGGTGAGATTTTTCAGAATAGATCGGCAGTTGTTAGGAAATGTTCTTAATTCATTTTAATTAGAAAAGCATTTAATACGCTTATAGCTGCTTTGTTAAGTAATTCTAGTGGTAGTTAGCCGTGAGACAAATTCAAATATACTGGTTCGAGTACCGGTGGAGGCCAAGATTAACCTACCAGTTTTTCTCTATTTTAGATTTTTTTAGTAGCTATTACTGGACCAAAATAACCTTTTCATCATGGGAAAGTTTTGAATATAAAATCGTACACCTGAACTTAGAAAGGGGAATGCTCATCGACCACACAAAAAAATGCTTGAAATGAACAACAATGAAATATACGCCAAATTGCACTACAAATCGTAGGGAATGCAAAACAATTTCAATAATTATCAAAAAGCTAGGTGGAAGCCAGTTCCAACCATTTTTCTAAAAGTTAAGTTTAAGTTTTAATTTTAAAGGTTAATTCAAGGTCAAGTCATATAAATAGGCAAGAAAACTATGGAATCTCAATACTTACAGCTTGTGGTGTTATCCATGCCTGTATTAAACAACGTACTTCATCATTTTGCACTGTTATGATTGCAATATCAAGAGAGCAATTAAAACAGGTTCAGGTCCGTCGTCAAAAAGCTGAGTCGTCGTTTAGGCGGGTCCAAAAGTCCGTGTTGAAAAATGGGTAACGTGTGCAGAAGTAAAATCAAAATCCTTAAAAAATGGCCACAGCCGTCGTTAAATATCCTAAAAAGCAATCTGGATATAACTCAAGTCGCAAACGCAATACCATGAATCGATCAAGTAAGTATTCTATTCTATTCTATTTTTGTCTATGGCAATGGTGCCGATGTCGACAATTCTGCCAATGTCAGATGTGATATGAGAAAACGTGAGAGACGAAAATACAAAATAATATATTAAGAAAAAAAAAATTGGATTTAATGTGAAACTTGTTGACGAGTATTAGTACACTGAAACAAACAAGTACAAATATTGTTAATTATATGTACATAATAAAACAGAACAATACAAATAAATGATCACAGTCTACACAAAAATCATCATAATTTGATGTCATTGACCCGAATAAAAAACATCAAAGACTCAAAGAGCTTTGGGGAAGAATGTGTTAGTAGGGATGAAAAGTTAATTGGGACAGAGATTTTTAATTTAGGGAGATGACTATACAAGTCATGGTCTGGGTTATTATTGGAGCAGTTAAAAAATATGTGCTCCAAAGTACCTTCATCCAACCCACATTCGCATAGCGATGAGTCTCTGACCCTAATTTTGTGAAGGAATACCGGGGAACAACAGTGGCCTATACGGAGACGGCAAAGTGTTGATAATACTTTCTTGGATATTTTTTTATAAGGGTAAAACCAAGGCTTGGGAGTAACATTAGGTTGTATTGCGTGATAAAAAGCACCTTTCAGTTTACTTGAATTTTGCCACTGCACCTGCCATGAGGTTAGCAAGCTCTTTTTTGGAAGGCCTAGCAGATCGTAGCTCTGGCATTGGAAATGTTTAAGGTCAGCGGCTTGGGACGTAACAGCATCCTTAGCAAGAGCATCAACATATTCGTTTCCTCTTATGCCACAATGACTTGGAATCCAAACCAAATGTACGGTTTTGTGATTCTTGGCACAAGAGAAAAGAGACTTTTTGATTTGAAGCAGGATTGGACTGTGCAGCTTACTCTTGTAAGGATTCTGCTCCAAAGCTTGCAAACAACTAAGTGAGTCTGTGAAGATGACACCAAAACGTATGCTATGAGCCTCTATGAATAAACACGCTTCCAATATGGCCACGCACTCACCCGTAAACACTGATGATTGAACTGGGCACCTGAATTTTAAAACGATTTTGGAGTTTTGGTAGTATACCGCAGCACCAGTGCAACTTGTATCTGATAATTTGGAGGCGTCCGTGAAAAACCTTTCGAAATTGTACCATCGCTCACCAACCACCGCATTGAAAACCGAGTTCGCCGAAGGAGACCTTTTCGATATGCCGATATTGTAGAAAATATCTGGTATAAAACAAATAATTTCATAGTCAAAACTGAAAATAGGGAGTTTCGGAAATTTATTAATAGGGGAATCTAAATTTTGATAAACACGGAGGGATTTTAAAAACAAGGGGACTTCTTTATGTTTCCAATAGTTGGAACTTCGGCATGCAACATCTAAGTCCTCCACTTTTTGAACCATAGGATGGGAGGATTTGGTAATGACTCTAGCCCAAAATCTCGATGCTAAATACTGTCTTCTCAAGGCCAACGGTGGTTCTGCGCACTCTACTTGCAATGCGTTAATTGGTGAGGACTTCATACAACCCGATATGATACGTAGGCACTTAGATTGAATTCTGTCCAACCTGGCCAAAGCACCTTTGTTGCAGGGAATTAAAAGGAAAGATCCGTAGTCCAACACACTCCGGATTAAGGCATTGTATACCAATTTCATGGTGTAGGGATGTGCCCCCCACCAGAAACCGGCAAGCACTTTTAGAACGGGAATAGTTCTCTCGCATCTATTAACTAAATAATTTAGGTGGTGTAAACCACTCAATTTGGAATCCAAAAGTACGCCTAAAAATTTTACTTTTGATGAAACCGGTATACAATGTCCTTGGATGCCCACTGAAATTTGTGGGATCAACCTCCTGCGGGAAAACACAACTACAGTACTTTTGGGGGCAGACAAACTCAGACCGTGAGAATTTAGCCATTGGTTTAGAGAGTCCAGGGATACGCAGAGAGACGATGCAGCGTCACTAACTTCGTTACTGGTGACATATAAAGCCAAGTCGTCAGCATATTGAAGAATTTGACAATCGTTGTTTAGGCATGACCCGATGTCAGCTGTATATAAATTGTACAGTAAAGGACTAAGAACAGAGCCCTGTGGTAGGCCCTTCCATGACATCCTAACGTCAAATTCCTCACCCGGGACTCTCAAAATCAAAGATCGAGACATGAGCAAACTACAGATGCACTGTATCATTCTCTCCGGTATTCTCAGCTGTTGCAATTTTTGCCTGAGAATGGGAAGAAGGACATTATCATATGCAGAGGAAATGTCTAGAAAGGCAGCTACTACAGATTCATTTTTCGAAAACGATGAGCGTATATCTGAAACCAAAACCCCAACACTATCCATGGTACTGAGTCCCTTTCTAAAACCAAATTGAGACCTAGGTAGTAAGTCTCTGGATTCTACAATAAATTCTAGTCGGTTCTTTACTAAATGTTCAAATATTTTTGCAAGGACTGATGACAAAGCGATTGGTCTAAAGCTGTTTGGATCATCAGCGTGCTTACCAGGTTTTAAAATAGGTATGATAATTTGAGTTCTCCACTGATCGGGAACCCAGCCATAGGTGTAATAAAAATTTAAAATATCTAAAAAATAGTTGTTTGCTCTATGACCTGCGTGTGACATAAAGGAATAGACAATACCA
Source organism: Brachylomia viminalis (assembly GCA_937001585.2). Taxonomy (NCBI): domain Eukaryota; kingdom Metazoa; phylum Arthropoda; class Insecta; order Lepidoptera; family Noctuidae; genus Brachylomia; species Brachylomia viminalis. The sequence continues at coordinate 18,994,213 of OW443302.2, read as the reverse complement.
TCTATACCGGGGGCAGAGTCATGAACGTGTTTCAAAACTAAGTTAAGCTCCTGCATAGAAAATGGTGCATCAAATGGATCCTGCGAAGAAATAAGTGATGGCTGGTTATGTTCTGTCTCCGATGGAACATACGGAGGAGCCAGTTTATCAAAGAACAGCTCAGCAGTCTGTCGAGTGATGGGGGAAGAAACTGAAGGGGAGCATCCAGATCTAAAGCGGTTGATCTTCTTCCATACCACTGATAAAGGAGTGGAGGGGGCCAGTGAACCACAAAAAACAGCCCAACCAGCACGTTTCTTCCTTCGCAGTAACCTTCTAGATTTAGCGAGGGTCCTATTGAAAGCTATTAGATTATCGCTAACCATCGCCTCATTATACACCCTTTCAGCGTCATCCCTTTCCCTTATGGCAGCTGTGCATTCCTGGTCCCACCATGGTGGAGGAGGAATCTGCCCACGTGCCGAGTTTTTAACAGGAAAACATGAGTCTGCACTAGCTGTAATGGCAGAAATGAGGTTATTATAACAGTCTGTCACATGGAGGGGATCAGGGGAATCAAAATCACGACAAACTAAATTTGGAAGAGAATCTATTTTTTCCTCCAATAATGAGGAATAACTTGCCCAATCAGGATTAGACAAATTATACCTCAAGAGTGGAGGGTTAGATTTTTCTAAGTAAGTTTTCTCAGCCAAAGATATTATAATTGGATAGTGGTCACTACCATGTGACAAACTGGTACACTCCCAATGACAAGACGCTGCGATGTCCAGTGAGCAAAATGTGAGGTCAACGCAACTCTTATGCTGTCCAGGAAGAGACCTACGGGTTGAGCACCCATTATTTAAAATACAAAGGTTAAGGTCATCTAGGATCTCAACTAAACCTTCCCCAAAACAGTCGCAACGTTCAGAACCCCACCTAAAGTGATGGCAGTTAAAGTCCCCCATAACAAGCACAGGGCCCTCTATGGTTTCCAACATACGTTTTAAGATTGGAAGGAAACTTTGATGAGGATGAGCAATATAAATAGATATGAGGGTTATTCCCTCTACCCTACTAGCCACAATGCTAATATCATCACCTAAAGGAGGCAAAGATACAGCCACAAGCGGAACACGATTATTCACACAGAGAGCCGACCCGCCATAGCCATCAGATCGGTCGCATCTGAGAATATTGAAGGAAGGTAAACGGAAACTAAGACTCGGAACTAGCCAAGTCTCAGCGAGAGAACAAGCTAAAGGTTTGTATTTGTTTAGAAGGAATGTGAGCTCGTGCTTCTTATGAAACACGCTCCTCACATTCCATTGAAGGAATACGTACCGAGGCATTATTATGGGATGAAAGTGAGTTAATAAGTGAAGTAGCAACGTTGGACGGTAATTGAGTTTTATTGGATGAAGACACTAAGGTTAACAGAAGTTTACTAAGAAGTTCAACTATTGAAGACAAGTTTTCAGGAGATTCGGATAAATGATTATTAAGACCACAGCCATTAGGCTGAGTAGATTGGGGAGTGCTAGTGAGCTGCTGATGGGCTGTTTTATCGTAGGAGGGAGAAAGGAGAGCATGGGTCTTTGGCTTAAGAGACACAGTTTTGCGGTATGACTGAGTCTGTGATTTAGCAATGTCTGCATAACTACGAGTGGAAGTGGGAACAGTTTTACTTGCTTCTAAATAAGAAATTACTTTCTCAGCCATAATAGATTTAATTGTCTTCTGCCTGCTGTACTCCGGACAGGCTCTGCTATTTGCAAAGTGACTTCCAGAGCACAACACGCAGAAAGCTTCGCTCTCAGCAATGCTACAACCATCACCGGGGTGATCATTGCCACACTTGCTACAGCGGGGTTTGGAACGACAAACCGATTCTACATGACCAAAACGGCAACACTTGCGGCATTGAATGGTGGGGTATACATACTGTTCTACGGTCAAAGATGTATAAAAACAGAAGATTCGTTTTGGTAAAACTTGCCCATCAAATGTGATGACACAAGTTTCAGTGGGCCTATATTCAGTTACACCATCTTTATTAAACTTCCTATTCAATCTCCTAACTTTTATAATTGGACCACAGCCTACTGGGACTTTTAGATATGTCAGGACTTCCTCGTCTGAGAAGTCAGTAGGAATGCCACTTACAACACCCATACGGGTTATATTAAAAGACGGAATAACAGCCTCATACAAATTTGTCCCTAAAACATTATTACTAATAAAGGCATTTGCATCCTGAGGGGATGAAAACTCAACTGATATACGATTTCTACCAACACGCTTGACTGTGACAATATTTGATATGTTCTGATTTGTCAAAAAGCGCCCGAATGTAATTGGGTGTAGGGTAGTTCCAGAATTAGGTTGATTTTCTTGTCGGGAAACATGGACAATAAAAGGTCCTTTATCTATTACTGAGTATCTAACACGGCCAATATGAGTTCTTGGTTGTTTGGTAGGGCGATTGGATACATCCTCTTCATTACCGGGACGTTTACGGATATTAGTCTGGGGTGGAAGGATCTGGGACTCCAGATTACAGACCACATCTGCAAACTGGCTTAATGGGTTGGGTGTGGAACTTGGGCTATACGAAGAAAAGCCAGATAGGGGGGTAGTAGTAATATCATCAGGAGGGTCAGGGGGTTTATTTTTATCCATATTCATATTGAATATGAATAATGGTGTCCAATATCGTTAAAAAAACAAACACTAAACAAACCTGATAGCAGGGAACAACGAGACAACGCACAAACAAACACAATAACAAGTCACAATAAACACAATAACACCGAAAAACAGCCAAAATTCAAACACACGTGTTTCCCAGAAGCACACTGTGGCGAGAATCGATCAAGTAAGTAATCAATCGAAAAACTGAAATGCAGTAATGTCAAACTGTCAGTAACGCAAAGGACATAATTATATGATTCATACAGCCTACGATACGTTTTCCGTTTTGAAAACAATTTGATTAATTAATATTGACACGCATAATTCGATTATTTTAATTAGATTTACGGTAGAAATAGGTCGAATTATATTAAATTCATGGCTACTGTGGCTACTGTACGGTTTGGCTGAATGTCGATTACTCATGTCAAATAAACACTAACCTCCAACAAAAAAATAAGAATGGATTAGACGGATATCAAGTTAAATATTTTAGTGATCGTGATATTTTCACTTCAGAAACTTCACTTCAAACTTGAGAATTATTTAATTATACATATTTTATTCTAAATAGAATTAAGGACTATTAGTAGTTTCTGTCCATTTCAAGCATTTTTTAGGCATTCCCCTTTAATCGTATTTGAAGATACGACATAGTTTTTTTTTTGCGAAAAATTTCTTGGATATCTTTTTCTCCGTATAGTTTGTCCATGTACTCGTATATGGTGTAAATAAACATTACAAGCCAACAATAGTTCCGATTCTAATGTACCTATCTAGGAAACTTCAGGTCAATCTTAGCATACCTATTTCCAGACCCTAGCACTCTGCTGAATTAAACTTGAGCAACAACTCACAGAGCGGTGTCGTTAAGTAATAACTGGTGATGTAACAGATCTGCCCTTTCTAACTGCACTCAAATAGAAGTTCTACTAACAACGGGACGTTTGTTTGGAATCTACTACTTTCACTAAATAAATTTACCCAGAAACTTGTCAATCACAACACAGCTACAATCATTCAGCTAGATTACAATCGCTAGACGCATTTATTTTTAGGGTTCCGTATCCAAAAGGTGCCAACGGGACCCTATTACTAAGGCACCGCTACCGCCGTCCGTCCGTCTGTCACAGGGCTGTATCTTTTGAACCGTAATAGGTAGACACTTGAAATTTCCAAAGAGTATGTACCTACTTCTATGGTCGCTATAACAACAAATGATAACAATAAAATAAAGTTAAAAGTTAAAGGGGTCCCCATGCAAGGCACGTGTTTATTTTATTACAAAAGTATTTAAAACAAATGTAGTGTTCAATATTATACGGTGGTACGAAATCTTTCGCTTGTGAGTCCGACTCACACTTGGCCGCTTTTTCATGATTTATGCCTACATATTGTATTTAATAAAATTATAAAATTTATTCGTTTATTCTTTTCGGTTTTTTTTAATGGCATCTGGCAGTTAAACTTGAGCGGTTACTGCTCAACTAGACTATCCTGTGGCTCCTTAAGTGCTAAATTACTAAGCGACTGCACCCTGTGGGGTACGGGCATCGCTGGGGGGAGGACAGCAAGGTAGGACAGGCTGGATCAAGCTTGGATAATTATTATTATTAGGGGAATTTAAAGCTACAGGCTCATCTACAGCGGCTGGCACTTCGTCGAGCAAGGGTGGGGGGGAGCATGAACTTCTGCACAAGAATTCCTTATGTAACGAAGGTGAGCACTAGGGAAGGATTTAAATATTCATGAATTATAAGAGGGTGAATTAGGGAGTGAAAGTTTGCATGCAATTTTGTCATTTTTAAAGTTAGGGAGTTGGCATTTTGATCAAATAAGGCCAATAAGGGTGAGCCGAAGCTTCTAGAACATTCCGGAAGCTTCACGAAGACGACGCGCACCCTTCTTTTTGACATTAGCCGTCTAACGTCCGTCAACTGAAGGGACGTACTAGATTTTGAACGTAATTAAAAACGTTCAAAATCTAGTCGCAATCTCATCTCAGCGACAGTCAATGTCAAAAACTTGTCAAATATGTAGGGAAATTAGATGTATGTTTGACATATTGACACTGAGATTAGACTGTGAACGTTCTTAAAATTACGAGAATTACCCCTCTGGGCTGCGCACCGAAAAAGGGATTCTTTGTAATACAATTTACGAAACTTCATCTTCGCCCTATTGTTTTTATATAATATTTATGTTGTTACTGGAAATAAAGCACTTACAGTGCATACGTGTGTATGTTAAAACTTCTGTTTATGATTTAACGTTAGTTGTATCATTGTTTTTTCGGAATTCATCCCCTAAGCTTCTTGATATGTTATCGACGGGAAACCCACCAGTCTCACGGTTTCTGAAATTCTAAATCATTGAGTGAGTTGAGTTTATTAATGGCCATGGAACACCCAAATAAACTAAAAATAACGTTTAATTAACATTTCTGCTGGCAAATAACTGTGTTCTTCATGTTTATGATTTAGTTAGAGCCAAGTAATATTTGGCACTAACTATCATAACTCTCCTTCGTTTGACATAATAAACGTGGTACATAATACATACTACATAATACCTAGCATGTACCAACACTTGCTGAATGAAAACGTTATGCGATTTTCATCTTTGTGATAAGGCTCATAAGACAAACAGGCACGACACGTGCCGCGAATCGCACGCGACACAAAGGCACCTCTCGACGTGCGACTGGCGCCTATACTCTGGTTTGAAGGAGCCTAAACTCGTATTTTCATTCCGCTGTATTAATAGAAAGTTTCTTTTTAGATAATTGTTTTTTTAATGTGATGTCTACTTACTAGGAAAGTACGAGTACTGACACCAAAACAGTAGCCACCTTTATCAATACCATTCAAAAACAAAATCAAATCAACCTTCCAATCACCGAATTTTCCGGTCAATCGAACTAAAGTACCGCCCACACTGTTTAATGTGCAGTAGTTACACAGGCGTAAAAGCTCTCCTAAACCTCGTTTATACCTCCACCGCTGTTTTCCATTACATTTACGACGTATGTTCAAGGGCCATGGGGCCCACGGGTGCGAAATGTCGAAAAAGGATATAAAAGTTAACCGGTTGTATTTTAATCGAATTCCCGGTGGCCGAGGGAAACCGTCATGGATTAAGAAAGAAACAGATATGTCGCTCTGGGATTTCCAACACCCTTTTTGTGAGACGTCAAAAATATAAGGAACTATGTGACGTCATGACTGAATATACCTCGCGTTTGGGGACTGTTTTTTTCTGTTTGTTAGTTGTTTGTTTGCGAGGCGAGAAGTACCTACCTAATCTAAGATGGATTGGGCACAAAAAATAACTAAGTCACATTATTATTATTATCATTATTCGCAAATATATATTCGTATTTTTGAGTTTAAAATCCTATTCAGCAAAATCTCGTATTTTACCGAGGGGGTTACACAATCTACAATTAGACCAGCTTAGTAAATTTGTTGAAAATAGGTCTACCATTTCATGAAGCAAAGATTTAAAGTGACAGTAAGATTATTTAGCTTAAATTCTAAGAATATTCAAATCCTGTAACGGCATAATAAGTCTATAACACACCCAATTATTTCTCTAATGGAGGTTTGGAAAGGTAAAGGATTATTCCGGACCCACGGCCCACCTGTAAACTTTGCCCATAAATATCTCCACGACATCAGAAAAGCCTGACTGTAGTTCAAAAAGAGTTTTGTTTTCAATACCTCGTTCATCTTATTAGCAGATATCTGCCTGTTTTTTTTTTTTGAGGGTGGGAAATCATCAAAAACTTCTCCCGCTCTGGGCAGAGCAGGAGGGCGTGTCAGACTCTTACTGACTAAAACCCACCCGTGTTCCTTCAGTTACCTGTGCCAGGGGCCACGGTATCCCCTCTCGGACTTTTCCGCAACCCTAGCAGGCATCGGTCCTAGCAAACCCCGTCATTGGTGCTGACATCTCTTAGAGGCGCGCGTGGAACACAACGCGCCGTCGACCCGGGCCTGGTCCTTATCGAACGGCGAGCTGCCCATTGCTCGCCGTTCGCAAGCCCACGCCTACGGTGACCGGGAATCGGCCTGCGATTCCCGACGCCCAGGGCGTCTCCTGCGGCGGCTAGGGGCGTGAGGGCGCAAATTTTGCCTCTCCCTCACACGTTCCGCCTCCTCCTTTGCGAGCATTACTGCTTCGCAGAAGGAGGTGACGGCTTCCCAAGCCCTCTCGCTCCGTACTATGGCCTGGACCAGGGCCGGACGCGAGAGATCACCACCGCCAATCGCCTCCACGATGACACGGCGGTGTTCCACCCAAGCAGGACAGACCTCCTCCGTATGCTCCACCGTGTCCTCCGGGCGATCCACACAATGGTGACACCCGGGCGTTAGATATCTGCCTGCTGATCTTATTACAATTTTACTTGGAACGGATTTACGTTAAATTGTGAAAATTTTTGGAATGTCACTTTTTAGCGGAAATTGCAAAAAAAATTGGAGATGGTGGGACGTTGTTGTAATTCTTTAGCTCCTCCACAAGTATATCGGTAGTCGAATCGCATAAAAAGATATAATATGAACGGCAAGAAAAGGAGCATGCATATTATAATACATGTTGTGATACTTAGATGGAATGAAGATTTTCAATATCCTTAAAATTGTTAATTAACTGTATTCTTAAAATTTATTTATCTAAGGACAACCAACAAAGCATACCTATACCAAAAATACTTGATAAAATACCCATATTATTTTTACATTTTATAGTGTAGCCTTAATTAAAGGCTGCCACGGCATGCTTTGAACATAGGAGTAGCAAATGCAGTTACAAAAAAAAATACAAAACAAAACATATTTTACTAATTTAGATAGATTTAATTGAAGATTAAAAAGACAATAGAAACTACAATATAAAATTTTCACTTATTATGATAATGCCCTAAGCAATACAGCCTTGACTTCATGTAAAGAGTAAGACATCAATATCTACGCTGGGTGAGCGAGACAGGCGAAAAAATTTAATCTACATTCTGTTGGTGGAAAAATGACCCAGATTGGTTTTATAGCCCTTAGCGCGGAGCAACTGATACACAACATTTTGTAAGATTCAAGCCATTGGGGCGTTTTCATATTGTTTATCGTGGCGACATTATCGTGGACGTCAAAGGCATGCGGCATCACGATAACACAGGGAAGTAAAATGTATAAAATATGTGAAGACGCTTTTTTTTACGTCCACGATAACGTCATAACGTGCACGTATTTCCTTATATTTTATGGACGGGGACGGGGCCGTCCACGATAATATCGTCACGTTAGAAATTATAAAACCATACATTCTCATAGTATTGTTGTTTTTTAACCGGAATGCCAACTTATACTTGTAGGTTAAACAGTTAATTTACGGATAACCCTTGATATTTCTATCTATTTATCTAGCCTTTGGTCAACACTTAAACAAGCGACATATAACATAAACATTTGCCGCCTCCAGTGGAAGGGCGGCGGCCATGACAGCTGCTGTCCGATATAGAACCGATATACGATTGTACAGCCTTCAATCTGTGTTGCTCGCGTCTCGTCGACGCCATTCCTATTTTTGTTAGTCTCGTTTTAGGTACCTAGTTCAGTTCCAATGCAGCTTTGTGTTGGAAATTGATCAGGTTTCCTAGAATTTAGTAGTCCTGAAAATTTATTTAGAGTATCAAGAAATTTTGTGATCGGTCGCGTTAGGTAAAAAAAATTACACCTTTCTAATTCGTTGAATTTGGACATGCATATATTTTTTACACCTGTCAGTTCACCAAAAATTTATTTACAAATTTTTATTTGACAAGCAGCGATTGGCAAAAACATGATTTGTCATTTCATCATTATACAACAACGAGTTTGCCAAATAATTCGCTTAAGAAAATAATGATCCGGTAATCTTTTTTTTATAAAGTATTATTTGACAAACAATACATTTTTTGTTTTCATTTTATCTCATAAAAACGTTTAAATTTATATGCCAGAATCGACTTGAATAGAAATAAATAGATTATTTTTAGTAGGTAGGCTACCCGGAACCAAACTAGTTAGATTAGATTAATTATATAAAAAAATGGTTAGGTTAGGTTAAAACTGTGAACCCCTACGCACGAGCCGAGCGGCCGGCGAGTGCCAGAAAAGACTAGATTATATATAAATAAATTACTTTAGTAGGTTTAAAGAACTTTATTAGGGGAGAGCGGGGCTGGTTTTAACGGATGTAAGAATTAACAAGCTTATCCAGGCAAACGTCAAGTGTTTAAAATTTGATATTCGGCTTAGAAATACTAGCCGAGCGAGCGAAGCGAGCAGTGCCGCGGCAGCGGCGGGCGAGTGCCAGAAAAGACTAGATATAAATAAATTACTTTAGTAGGTTTAAAGAACTTTAGTACCTACTTGCCTGTAAATTATTTGACTCAAATGGAAATTGCTACCATGTAGGATTATTTGTAGTTCAATAAAATTATGGAAAATAATACTGTCATGATCACTTTGTGATTGGTTTCGGTTTAAAGACATTTATTTCTCAAAGAACAAATTACAGTTCACTTAGAGAGAAACTTTAACTAAATTAACAATAAGTATTTTAAATTACGACGTTCAAGCCATCCAAGAAACTTAACAGCATAGTTCCATTTATAAAATATAGCAAGTACTATGTTCCTAAGTACATACAAAACAGTTCAAGCCAAACTTATGTATCTAATAGAAAAAAAAGCTAAACTTATTTATCTAGTATATAATTCCATAGGCCTTTTTTAAATGTTGGTATGCTTGTACACTCTCTGACTTTTTTAGGTAATTTATTGTATAGTCGAACCCCCTCATACTGTATAGTTTTCCTGCCGTACAGGGTTCTCACTCTTGGTACTTCTAGGTCGTCGTGATTACGGGTATTATATCTATGAGTCTTTTGTATAAATGAAATATTTGTGTGTATGTTGGTCTTAAGGATCTTTCGGATAGTCATGCATGTACGGTATGTATACAATTGTTGTAGGTTAAATAATTTTGTTTTTTGTAGAGTGATTCTGTGGGAGTATAGTAGTTGTAATTGAAAAGGACTTTGATGATTTTATTTTGTGTTCGTTGTAGGTGTTGTTGATTGGTTTTTGCAGCTTGTCCCCATACTTGGATCAGATATTCTAGATGCGGCTTGACTAGCGTGTTGTAGATAGTGTGTTTTATCTTGTAGGGTACGCATTTTGCAATGTTTCGTATGGCTCCGGTTAGTGGGAGTATTCGAGATCTTATGTAGTCACTATGCGCTCTGAATGTTAACTTACTGTCCACAATTAGGCCCAAATCAGAAGGTTTTGACTAAGCCATACATTCAAAACATTAAGGTCTGTTTGTGCTTCTGAGATAATAACAGTGATGAAATCACCAAAATAAAAAAGACATGTGTCGTCTGCATACAGTGATATGTGTCCAGTCAGTCCAGCGGTACTAATGTCATTGATATATATGAGGAAAAGCAATGGACCCAGGACCGATCCCTGAAGTACTCCGCACTGTATACTGGCCGGGGCACTTTCAAATTTATCAAGTTTGACGATCTGATGCCGATTAGTAAGATAAGACTCAAACATTTTGTAGGCCGTAGAAGTAATTCCTAAGATTTTTAGCTTTTTTAGAAGGATGTTATGGCTAACAGTATCGAATGCTTTTTTTAGGTCGATAAAAACACCTAGAACTAATTGTTTTTTGTCTATATTATCTTTTATTTTAGTAATTAAGTCAATAGTAGCCGAAAGTGTATTCGAATGTGGACGAAAGCCATATTTATGCGAGTAAAGAAAGTTGGTATTGATTAAATGTTTAAATAAGCGCGTATGTAAAACTTTTTCAAATATTTTAGAAACAACAGGCAACACTGAAATTGGTCGGTAGTTTCCGGGGTCACTCCTAGTTCCAGACTTGTATATAGGGGTTACTTTAGCAATTTTAAGACTGTCCGGAAACACGCCACTGTCAAAGCAACTGTTTATGCAGTTAGTTAGGTTAGTTCAAATTAGATTCTTACTGCACTTTATAGATTTTGTTGATATTCCATCAATTCCACAGCTGGTATCATTATCCAAATTATCTATTATTTTGGATATCTCATCCTCAGTGCAATGTTCTAAAGTGGTAAGTTGAAGGTATATATCTGGCGTATTTAATGTAATTTGTGGGTTAGGATTAGTTTGTATTATATTCTGGGCCAACAGGGAGCCAATAGTCGCAAATTAGTTATTAAATGAGTTACAGATTTCCGTGCCGTTTGTTATTTCTTTGCCATCAAGCATGCGTTTAGGAAGAGCACAAACATCGTTTGTCTTATTTTTGGCTAGGGTGTTTATCAAAAAATGTATTATAAAATGACATTTTTAGTATAAACATGATTTTTCCAAAAGAATCTAAATATTAAATGAAAAAGGTATGAATGATTAAATATCATCCGAAACATTTGTAAATAGAAGCATTTGCCAATACATGTTTGTAAAGCGAGTGTTTAGAAAATAAAACATAAAAATTTGCGGAATAAGTTGTTTGTGAAATATGTAGGTAGTATACGAAACGTTTGTTGTAAACAAAAAATTTGTCAACGGTTTTTTGGCGAAACATTAGTGAACCTTTTTACACGTTTTAAAAAACCAAGCTGTCTTACATAAAGTATCAGGTCAAGTTACCACAAACTGTCACATTTTCTTATTCGATTTTGAACTTAACCTTCAACATTTTAGGATTTAAAGTCATTTGGAGAAACTTGACAGTTTCGTATAACCTGATGTGCTGGCGACTGTACCTAAACTTTATATAAGCCAGCTTTGTTTTTTGAAAATTAGAAGTAAATAAGTATGTTTTTATTAGGTAATTTTGACATTTGCTTATTTGTTGCAAATCGAATTAGTATACAGAGTTGATATGATAGAGGGGTATTAAATTACACTACGTATACTATACGTGTTTAGTATTAATTCAAACCGGTATAAAAATAAAAAAACACCAAAATGAGTTATTTTTTTCAAACAAACTAAATAGCTTACAAATTAGAGTACCATCCTTTTTAAAAACATTAAAAAATCATTTGTGACTAAACTACTGATCCTATTTAATTGATTTTTGGTACAGAGCTTGAAAAATGGTACCTAGTATAGGCAGTTTAAAGGAAAGCCCCTCTGTCGTATCAACTGTGTATATCACTGTCTACGATTGTTACATTTCCCTCGTTATAAATTGTAGGTGTCCTCTTCAGTATACAGTACAGTAGTTAATACTCAATACACACGAAAACACTCACAGTTTTTCATAAATCCCGTATCTCCATATTAAAGTCGAGTATAAACTACGAATGATTCGTAAATTAACGAATGCTTCCCGCTCAAAACAAAAATGGCATCGCTCATCGAAAAAGACAGGTGTAATTCAGTTTGTTGTCGACATCGACACGTGACAGACTAGACGATTCAAATTCATACATTACGTATGATTGATTTTTTTTATCATGGCAACCTTTAACAAGAGAGTTTTAATGACCAATTAAACTTTTTGGGTGCTTCGGAGTTTTAAAACACACATACGGATCTAGAAAGAGAAAGCTTTTACAATGTTAGAGGTTTAGTTTAATGATCTTAAATCAGCTAAGTATGCTAAAATCTGCCTTGTGATGTGTGTACGCATATACAACAAAATCCCTAAAGAACTAAAACGTATAAATAATGCTAATACATTTAAAAACAAGCTGTATAAATGGCTAAATGGACATAATTTCTATGACATTAAGGATTTCTTTGACATACATTTATGATATTACTATTCATTTAAATTATCTTACTACTCACTGTTATTTTGATATCATCATTATTTTTGCATGCAATTGATACATATTCTGTATAGCTAAACACGTGAACTTTATATTTAACTATGACTTTAACACCATTATACCATGTTTAAGGCAAATAAAGACTTATCTTATCTAATATTAGTTGCTGCAGCTAATATGTTATTAACCTGAACCTGATCACATTCATCATAGTCTTAAAATAATTTGTTCTATTTTGACATCATCATTATTTTTGCATGCAATTGATACATATTCTGTATAGCTAAACACGTGAACTTTATATTTAACTATGACTTTAACACCATTATACCATATTTAAGGCAAATAAAGACTTATCTTATCTTAGTTGCTGCAGCTAATATGTTATTAACCTGAACCTGATCACATTCATCATAGTCTTAAAATAATTTGTTCTAGACTCTAGTACAGTCAAGGTTCTGCATAACCTGTAATGCAGAGCACTGACCGTACCTACTTTAAATCAAGAGTAGGTAGGTAGGTAGGTGCGAAGCAGTCATGCTAGCGAAGGAGGTGGCGGGACGGGAGAGGGAGAGAGTCTCCCGTCCAAGCCGCCGCGGTGGACGCTCCGGGCGTCGGGAGCCGCGTGACGACTCCCGGCCACCGTAGGCGCGGGCCTGCGGGCGGTGAGTAATGGGTAGCTCACCGTCCGATCAGGACCAAGCCCGTGCTGGACGGCGCGTACGTGTTCCACGCGCGCCTCAAAGAGATGCCAGCATCGAAGAGGGGGCCCACTAGGGCCCAAGCCTGCCGGGAAAGCGGGAACATCCGAAAGAGGTACCGCTGACCCGGAACATAAAGGGCCAAGGAAGGAACACGGGTGGGTTTTAGTCAGTAAGAGTCTGACACTCCCTTCCGCTCCACCCAGAGCGGGAGGGGTCATTTGATGATTTCCCATCCTCAAAAAAAAAAAAAAAATATCAAGAGTAGGTAGAAGTATAATAACATAAGAGACAGTCGTTCAGAGACTGGCATACTACCAGTCGACAGCGATACGAAGGAATTTTTCGACGCCATATTTTAGTTTGTTGTTAGGTTTAGTTACGTTAGGATATTTTATTGTTTTTTTATTTTTTAAATCTATATAATATATAGATAATTAAGTATCAGTAAAAACAGTGTATATATTTTAATTTTATTCAATAAACTCGGTTGTTAATATAAATAACATAACTGTTGAATAGGCTCGCGCATATAATATGGAACTTTACATACCTGTCGACATGTGGATAAGATAAGAAACATATACACTAAACACTAAACGATACACTAATGCCTACCCTTTTGAGGAAAACGGGCGTGATAATATGTTATGTTATGTTACTAGAGAAAGGTTACTGCTCGTGACGTAACGCACATAATTCTATTGCATAAATCGATCCTTCTAATTAATTTCTTGAATTTTCCATAACAATGTTTTGAGATCGACAAAAATATGTTCCTAGTACAAGGGAAGATTCTAGACCACGCTCCATTTCCATGAAACTTCGAAATTCAATAAATTCCTAAATGTCGGACGTCTTTCTCCGATACCTAGCTGGTATTCGGTGAATCATGTCTAGGTATGCTGTTTGCATTGGGTGGTCATTAGTGATGTGGGTACGTTCTTATGTGTATGTGCATAAAGACTAATCATAACTACGTGATTAGTGGTAATGAGTGGAATTATCAGACACTGGTGCCGATTCTCTTGTCACAAAATTCTCTAAACTAGACTAAAAATCACCAAAATTTAGTTTATTCCTGTCAAACGACGATTTCCCATTCTGAAATTGACTAAATTGACACAACTTAACTATATTTTAGTTTGACAGCACTAAGATGGCACTGAGATTATAATTTAGTGAAGATGGCAATTTTGCTATTCTGAATTTTACGTTTTTCACCTAAAATTTTGATTGTCTTAACTAAATCTGACTATTTTTAATCGCGATTAAAAAGGTGTGGAATAAAATTAGTTGTCATGAACTAAAATTCACACCAACACCTCGACTTCAGATGCAAAAACAGTACTGTATCTTTTTTTCTTTTCTTTTGCTTATATCTCGAAAACGGTGTGTCGTATCGCAAAAATAATGAAAATTTCGACCCCCTTTGCAACCCATAAACCTATAAATCTCAACGTGTTGGTAATATTTTTTTATATTTTCCAATCAAAAAGTAAAAAATTCCATACAAAACAAGTCGAGGCCGCACATAATGCGCGCCTACGGCTCTAAAAAAAGATCACGTGGTACGGCAAACAAGTACCACGTGGAGTCGCAATAATTGTCAAATTTGATTTTAGATGTGTCAAAATTGTTTTTAAATTTAGAGATTTTATTTTGCAGAATAGCGTTAAGATTCTCATAGCCAAAAGTAAGGAATTTTAGTGATAGTTTAGTTAGTTTAGTTCGGTGTACAACAGAATCGGCACCAGTGTTATGGGTTTTACCAATGATATTCTATGTAAAGAGAGGTAGATAGGATAAACGTGCTCCGCAAGTGACACGTCAAAACTTGGCCGTAATTATTGTCATGTCTCTTTGTCGCTCCCGATAATAATGACATGCCGCATGCCGTCCTACTTCCACGTGTCATTTAATATAGTGTGACGTTGTGCTATTTTTAACCGACTTCAAAAAAGGAGGTTCTCAATTGGTCGGTTTTTTTTAATGTTCGCCGGTTACCCGAAGATGCCTGAAACGATTTGGAAAATACTTTTTTTGGTTCAAAGGGTATACTTTACAGATGGTCCCATTCAAATTTTATCGAAACCGGTCCAGCGGTTTAAAAAAAAATTAACAACAAATTATTTTTAAATAAAAAAAAACCGCCTTCAAACGAACTTGGACGTGTAAGACAATCGTTTTCGAATTGACACCAATTCACACACAATCGACACCAATTCGAAAACGAATGTCATAGCTAAAAAGTGAAAAAAAAAACATTTTTACATCTACCTCTTTTACTTATAACATAAATAAGTTTTACTGTAATGTAGACCTTCGTATTAAGCCTTTTATGTTTTAGTCAGAAGGATAATATTGTGAAAGGCTTTTTGGTGAAATATAGAATTAAAGAATTTATATCAACATGACGTTTACCATGTTATTCGTTAATACAGTTATAATTCGGTTCTGGGTCAGCAAGATTATTTATTAGGTAATTAACTAACTTCCTATTTCAGTAATACTAAGCTGTGGTTTCTAAGCCCAGCTGAATTTGACGTTGAGAGTTGAGATAGCGTCGCTTCCGCTTGTGCCAACTAGGTTTTGCTGGCTCGGTTGGTAAAAAGTAGGTACGAACGTACTGAGCTCGATTTAATTCACACTAGCGCTTCTGTTTTATTTATTAATGTCAGGGTACGGTGCCATTCATACCAGTAGCTGGCTAACATCTATTCGCACGGTTGTCCTTTTTACTGGGAAGGCGATAATATGGAAAAAGTAAAATTTTGTCAGCTTAGGGTAATTTTGGACCTGCCGGGGTTGCGAGAAAGTCCGAAAGGGTCACGTGGCCCCTGGCACAGGCCACTGAAGGAACACGGGTGGGTTTTAGTCAGTAAGAGTCTGATACGCCCTCCCGCTCCGCCCAGAGCGGGAGAAGTAATTAGATGAGATCCCACCCTCAAAATAAAAGGTTAATTTTGGAACAGTCACATTCTGTATAACCAAATTTTTGAAGAAGTGCTGTTATAAATGTTACTGTACCCAAGTATCTATTACGTTTACACAATTAAAACTTTGAACTTCATTTGAAATTGTGAATGCGGATATTACTCTGTTCTGTTAGTAGGTATAGTTTTGCCACGACTTTTTATACTTTTACTGGAAACACAATCACAGGATCCTATTGCCCTTAGTTACAAGATAAAAAGGAATCCCGATCCCCTCTATCAAGAGCACTCAATATTCATTTAAATGGTGGGTGGCTAGTGATTCCTGAAGGCAATTTAAAAACTAGACTTTACGGCTACTGTGTCACACTTTTATTGGTTTTCCTGACTTCCTCTGATTAACTTTCATTCTGGCTTCGGTAGTTTTCATTTAGCTCGTTTGGTTATATTTTAGTCAGGTCTTGGTTTGTTAAAATTTTTGTTTGGGCAGTATTTCTGCTCTTAAAACGATGAAGGAAAACATCGTGAGGAAACCGGCATGTCCTAGAACCGAAAATTCGAAGACATGTGACATCTACCAGCCCGCGCTGGGCCCGCGTGGTGGATTACGGCCCACTCCCTTCTCATCGAGAGTCGGCCTGTGTCCCAGCAGTCAAACTCAAAGCATTTATTTCAATGAAACCATTTACAGGCACTTCTGAATTGTCAAGTGGTCGGTCAGTCAGACATATGAAGCTAGTTGCCGATTTCAAAGCGTAGTAGGTACCTATGGAGAAGAACGGACAACAAACTCCATGGGCACTCTTTTATTTAAATTATATTGTTACATCATTAATGTTGAATATATAATTATATGTGAGAACGATGTAAATAAGACGTACACGTTGAGTGTCCTGAGTACAGCAAATATAAAGGTCATGGCCTATAATCCGACCCGGTTCAAAAATGTTTTTGTACAAAAACGAAAATGGTGGTAAATAATGCAAGCATATCCCACTTTTCAATAAATGTAAAAAGAAAAAAATAATTCGTTGGAGAAATCTTGCAGCAGACCAATAAAAATTGGATAATAATTAGCGGTTTCGCCTGTCTGTAAATTATTTTATCCATGGAAACATGTCACTTGGGTAAAAAGTATACTATGTCCGACTCCAAATCAAAAAATATATATATACACGGCAATTTAATCAAAATCGGTTCAGTGGTTTAGACTTGAAAATGAAACAAACAAACTTATTTTGCCATTGTTTTGTTAAATAAAAATATCATCACACATAAAGCAAACTCGTTCGGTCAGGTAATATAATACACGTATATTGCTGTCTCTGTCTTACCCGAGTTGATAACCAGCTTTGTTGCGCTCACGCAATAATATAATGCACACATCCACAGCAGGTAATAAAACATCGGCGGCGCCTCCCTGACCTCGCCCTTCGCAGTCCTTCGTCATTCGTCGTTGTGATCTGTGCTTTCTCCGTGTTTCTATATTATTCCGATACAATTAACTACTTTGGCGTGTTTACTTGAGTGATTGTTTGCTTCTCGATTTGGATTTTGTTGACATGGAAAGACTTAATAGCTGTGTAACGTGTAACCGATCGGTTTTTTTTTTTTCGATCGGTTTTCGATGTTTTCATACTAGGTAGATTACATTTTTTTATTATTATTCTTTCATGATTCCCATGAGCCACAGCAATGCGCCACTTATCATTGAAAAGTATAATCATTTGTCTTTGATTCCCGCCATATTTTATTTCTGTACGCCGTGGGTATATTTTTCACACTAAATGGGCCATTACCTTTGAACAAAATAATCCAAAAATAAAATATTTAAAATAAGCCGTGGCAGCTAAGAGAGGATCAGTCCCAACTGACGGTGCCCGTTCACGAACATGACGCATGGATCAGCACACTCAGCTCAACCATTTTGAAGGGAGCTAATGATCCAACATACGCAATGAGTTTGAGTGAGCATGACATCTATCAGCCGCCAGGGCACATTCATGTCGATGAAAGACATTACCCGGTAAATGGTAGCTCGATATTACATAGTACTCACACTTGTCCTATGCAATTATATAATACAACGGAGATTGAGTTTATACAATGCACAGGTAGTCGTACAATCTTCAGCAGCTCCAACAGTATTCTCAAGTGTGAATTAATTAGTTGTGGCTGTGAAGCAGGACCAGCATTGAGTCAGGCATTTTTATCAACAATATAATCCCCCAACTTATAATATGTCTGTCTGCATAGTGTGCGTTTTATACAAAATTTGAATTTCATGTCATTCATTTGAAGTATGTGGGGAGGTATTTTATTGTAACATTTTAAACAGTACCCCATGAAAGATGAATCTACTTTAGCCAGTCTGAAACCTGGTTGAACTAATAGGTCCCTATTTCTAGTACTATAATTATGTCTATCACCTCTTTTACTAAAAAGATGTAATTTTTTTTCTTACGTATATGATGTTTTCATAGATATATGTATATATTGACAAGGTACCGTCATGATCATGGTCAGTGGGAACGTTATAGGCTGATGCAGTATTTTTGGTATTGGTCGCAAAAGCCTGAAAAAAATTGAATTGATTTTTGTTCGATCTTTAAGGAATATGATTTTACCCTGTTTGTTCCAAGTTACATACTTAATAGAAAAATGTAATGCCGAAAATTTTCAATCAGCATTTATTTATTACTCTCATTTTATGTACAAAAAAAAAGCATCACAAAGCTTTTCAGCATTATGAAACGATTTCGGGTGAGTAGGTAGGTACTTGCTAAAGCGAGGGTAGAATCAATCGTGTTTCAAACATTCAGATCAATTGATTTTTCCGTTAGTGGACCGTGACTTTGTGTGTTGTGTTCTACGTTAAATAAATTGGCCATGTGCCTGTGCCAGCCGGCCATTTATCAATAAAATGTTGAGTTGTTGTCAGTCCTATGTATACTGAATATGACCAGTTTCTGCCGATGAATATACATGTGGAAGAATTGTTTAAACAAAAATATGACAGTCCCGTCATGGGTCAAACTTATGTAAAAACTAGGTACCATACCACCAACTCGAAAAGAATAAAAAGAGTAACATGTTGATAGAGGGTGATTATTTTGACAGGTGAATGCTTTTGCATTCGATTAGAGAGATTTATGCCAAGAACATATTACATAGGGTTCCAAGCCTTGCTTTGTTAGATAAAAGTAAAACGAAAAGGTATAGCTACTCGTACAATAATTAAAAGGTAGGTATCTAGATGAACGTCGTTAGCATGCGGTAGCACGATGATTAATAGCTACCGCTTTGATCCTTTAGGGCTAGCGAGTGTTGAATACATTATGCGTACTTGAATTTTTTGGTCTTGCAAAAGATAAATTAGAATATACATTTACTGTATTAGAATGTCAGACAAGAAACCTGAAAAGCAATAATTCGATTGTCTGACGGTCAAGATTTTTTTTCTTCATATTTCTAACTTATATACTAGGTACAATATGCCTCAAATTACATAAGATTTTTAATGATATACACTGGGCCGCAAAGAAAGGGGGGTTGGTAACAAAAACCTCAATAACGTCCAATATATTAGAGCTAGCTTTATGAAATAAAGACTGTACTAAAGACAATTTTATAGTGCTTAAATCAGTGTCATAAAGTTCAAGATTATGAAGTTTGTTATGAATAAAATTGAGTTAAGTAAAAATGAAAATTTTCACTAATTTCGAAAAATGTGCTACGATATCAGATATGCAATTTTTACATATTTTAGTGTTTTATAATGTCGCCACTTCGAGCTGTTAATATAGCTGTTATACGGTTTGGCATGCTTTCCACCAGATTTTTGAGCCGACGCTGAGGAATATTCTTCCATTCCTTTATCAGTGCTTCTTTCAGCTCACGAAGCGTGATTGATGGGGAATTCCGCTGGCGTACACGTCGTCCCAGGGGTTCAAGTCTGGGCTGCGTGCTGGCCACTCCATGCGTGTGATAGCGACATCTTCAAGGTAGTCAAACACTATCCGAGCTGTATGGGGGCAAGCGTTATCTTGCAAAAATATGGCGTTCTCGCCCATGTTTACAAAAAATGGGCCAGCATACTCATTTAAGATTTCATTCAAATATACTTCTGAAGTTAATATACCATTTGCATTTCCTATCACCACTAGTACGGCGCGGCTTTCGGAAGAAATTCCGGCCACACATGTATGAAGCTTCGGCCGTATGGCACTTTCTCTTCAATGCAAGCTTGGTTATAGTGCTCTCCTGGTTTTCTGTAGACTCTTTGCCTCCCATCGTGCGTGTATAGCATGAAGCTCGACTCGTCCGTAAACATTACTCTTTATCAGTCATCCAGAGTCGCATCGATTTGTTCTACAGCGTAACTCAGCCTTAAATTCCGACGCTACCTTTCGAGTTTTGGACCAATTGCAGGTCTAAATGGCATCAAGTTTGCTTCAGCAAGACACCTCCTGTGTTCGGATTGCTCCCTTCAGCACATAGAAGGTGATTTTTGACTTCAAAAGTCTTTTGAAATCGATTTCTCAACATTGTAAACACGATATATCGATCCTCCCGCGCTGTCGTGCACCTTGTTCGGCCTATTCCTGGTCTGCGAATATTGGATCCAGTTTTTGAAGAAACCGTTGGACCACTCTTTGAACGGTTTAGAGCGACACACTAACAATTCTCGCTGTATTACGCTGACTGCGCCCGTCTTCAAGCATTGTCAGAATTCTGGTACGCTCTTCATAGTTAGTGGCATATTTTTAATTGAATTTGATCAGAATAATGAATTTCTGCATAATAAATGCCATATTTATAAACAGAAACAAGTGGTTATTTTTGTAGTTTTTAATACAATTACTAAAAATAAATAAAAAGATTTAACTTCTTCCTTTATTTGTAATGATGAAATAAACTTTTCACACCACCTGCTCGAAAATGTCAAATTATATGTCAAGCAACCTTAACCCAAAGTGAGTCATTAGTGGCCGGGGGCACAGCCGGTCAATAATGTTGTACTGGATTTCATTATGACCCGCTGGTCAATAATGTGATTTGAATTTGGAATCTCACGGCATTGACGAGCAATACTCAAATAAATTCCACATCAACATCTATAAACGTACCAAATAAAAACTTAACTTTATCTTTGCACAACTGGACTAATGTCTCAAAGGTTACCATTAACTTCAATTAACATGTAAGTGCATATAACTAACTAGTTCTATGGAGGATTCTTGTATTAACTCCCTCGCTTCGCTCGTGAGTTAAACTCTTAACTCCCTCGCTACGCTCGGGAGTTACATCCCGAATCCTTCATTGCGCTCGAGATTCAATATGACGCCCGTGACATAAGACGCAACTTTAGCCCCTCGGTGCATAATCTTCTATTAAGTTAGTTTTTATTTTAAAAGCTATCGCAATTTTATAACCGACCCGCTGTCTTTGCGGCCCAGTATTATATAGTTGATGCCATAAAAAATCCAAAACTGCAACAACACAAATTCCCCAACAAATACATATTCTTACATAATAATTTACAAAGTTGGTCCACCCGAAGTATCTGAAACACTCAGCGTGTATGCGAAACAACTTGAAACACTTTGTTGTACCTGTGATAAATGGATTCATAAGCAGAAAGAGTACCGGTGGCCATGCCCCGGAAAATTGTGTAGTTGTAGCCCTATAAATCTACGAGGGTGGGGCAACAGGGAATTTATGTGGTCTAAAAATAGCAGGTGTATCTCAAGGATGCATATTTGGACCGCAAATATTTGTGGGAATTTGCGAGTGTGAAAGGGTTATATTTTTGCGGTTTTACTGTGCTGCAGAGTGAAACAGGAAGGTACATTATTTCTCTAAATGGTATTTACAACAAACCTACTTAATGTTGTAACTGATAGTGTTTTGTATTGTTATTTGTATTTCAGCTCACTATGGGAGAAATATACGAAAATTATAATGACAGAGTATCTACTCGTATATGCATGTAAAGTAATTAATTACTCTGTCGCTCCAAGCTGCTATCATTAGAACGATATCATGAACCGCCATTACCTTGATGGCAATATTATGGAGAAGATGAAGAGATCCAGTATTGTACGTATGTAGATGGTCTATGTTATGAAAAATGTTATGAGAAATCGATACTGGCGGTAAGCTTGTGTTCAATTATTACCTTGGACACTCATTCCGCGTTGCCTACTGACTAATACTCAAACCTAACCGGAATATTTATTTTATTTTAAGTATATAGCTTATAAAAGCTATATACTTAAAATAAAATAAATATTCCGGTATTCCGGTTAGAATGGAAGCTGACCCATCATGACGCCAACATACTTGGGAAATGGCTCGGTAGATAATGACGATGATTAATGATGATTCGGAATTAGTTGACAAGCTATGCACAAACAATACGAATTTAGTTATCCGTATTATTACGCTGAATGGACAGTACAAATGTTCCCGGTAGGCAACAGCCGCCCAAGACATTTCATCTTTTGTGTAGCAATGATAAGTTTATTACCTACTACAGGATTAACAGCTTAACAAGTAAAATCTAGTTACTCTTATTTCGTAATGTAATTAAATTAATTAATTCATTATTAATAATAAAATTGATTAATTAATTATATTTATTAATTCTTTTTTTTGTCGAAAACATGAAAATGTTGCATACATGCAATGAGCCTACAGTAAAATATTGGGCAAAATCCTTGTTCATCATAATAACTATGTATTATTTTTTTACAAACAGAAACGCCCAACGTTACGTTTGGTTTGGTAGAATTTAATCTTCCACCAGCAAACCAGCCCACCACGGCAAAAAGGAACCAGAACCAACGTATCTATTCTCCAATATCTTACGAAAACGTATTGGGTATTCGGCACGCGACTTACGCTCTACATACATGTGCTGCACAAAGCGGCTAAATTACGAGATTCCGGTGGCTTTGACAGTTTGAAATACTCGGAGGGAGTTGAAACCACCTCATTGGTTTAACACCGCAAAGCGGATTTCCAGGTTTGACAAAGTGGTGGGACGACGGTTTTTCTACTACCTGGCTGTTTGAGATTGTGTCCAGTGGCATTGTAATAGGATTAGCCTTCCACCGAAACTTCACGCCTACATCGAGATGTGAGGCAAAGGTGTGTATAAAAATCCAATAACATTTTATCAGACCTGAGAATCAGACCCAGGACTCTAAACCAAGGCCTTTATTACCTTGACATGAATGCCCTTATCAGAATTCAATATTTATGCACTGACCATAGTAAAAATCTTCGCATCACCGTTCTGGTTTCATTCATTCTTCTTTCTTTGTCCAGGCGGTTTTTCTTTGGAATGCGCTCCTTCTGAAAATCAGGACAGCAACCAGTCGGTTATCTTTTAAAGTGAAGGCACGTGAACATATCCGTCAGAAGTTGGCTGAAACATTCCAGCGCTGAGTTGCTGGATTCGTTTTCTCCTCTACCGATCGTTATTTCTCCTGACCAAAGTTTATTTTGTTTATACATTTATGTATGTATCTATGTATCTATATATTAGTATTTATTCTTGTATTTTAAAGTCATTTCCGAGCTATCTATCCCGTATGTTGCACCTGCCATGGTATATCTCTGCATCACCCTAAGGTTGACTGGTAGAAAATGCCTCAGGCATTAAGTCCGCCTTTGTACAGTATTTTTTATTACTTGTGCATAAAGTTGTAATAAATAAATAAATCAGCGGTTTATCAAACGTGCCTGCCACAAAAATCGGCAAAGTACGTCCTATTCACGGTACACATTATAAAACAGGCCTATACAAAAAAGTATTGCACAAAGGAATTGAGTTATGATAACCTAGTGCCATTGACAGTTGGCAATACTTGGCGTGAGTTGTATGTGGTGTGTGGATCGAACGGTTGTTATCACGGCATGAGTGGCGACGCGGAAAATCTATTTAACATTCTGTGAGTATTTGTGGATGAAAAGTTTCAGGAGGTGGGTAGGTAGTTGGATATTGCAGATGAAAAATGGGTATTGGAAAGTTAGCGGCTTATATTATCGACTGTTACTCTCCCACTGTCGGGAGACTTCTTCTCTTTCTAGATAAAGAGCGAGAATTTGTCACTACAATTGCTCATTGTGTATTAGTGTTTTCGTACGAGAAAGTGATTTATAGTTCAATTCATACAGCAAAAGGCGTAGGTAGGTACTTAAAAGATTTTACACCGACATTAATGCTGAAAATACGGAGGGGATAATAGAATATAGTGAAAAAAAAGAAAGGATAACGTTTATTTGGACAGAGTTCGTGAAACACAAAATATTTTTTTTTTGTTATTAATAAGAACTAATGTTCTAAATAATTTATTACAATCTAGCCTAAAGTCCAATCTAGACTAATAAGCAACTTCACTCTAACTTATTATTTGACGTGATAATTAAGAATAGTGTAAATTTGCACTTTTGCACAATTGCGTAGCACTTTCTTAGTCTGATAATTAATAAAAACACTTTGTTCATGTGTTACATGTCAATACCGACATTTCATAATAACTATGACTGAAATACCGACGTCCGAAACATCGAAGTTCAAAATACCGAAAGTGTGAAATACCGATAGCCGTTATATCGAAACATGAAATACCGATGTCCAAATGCCCGAAAGGATGAAACCCCGAATGGACGAAATCCCGAATGGACGAAATACCGATGGATGAAATGTTTTCACCATTGTCTAATTATCTAGTCGCAGGCAAATTGTAGGATTCATCATATTGAACTGGGTGAAATAGGTTAGGTTAGGTTAGAACAGTGACCAACCGCGCGTGAGCCGAGCGAGCGAAGCGAGCGGTGCCGCGGCAGCGGCCGGCGAACGCTACTTCCAAGTAGCTCGCAGATTTTTTTCACCATTTTCTAATTATCCGGGAATTATACTACTGGGGATTATACATGGGAAAGGATGCAACATGCAAGCAGGCATGCAGCGTGCAAGCAGGCATGCAGCATGCAAGCAAGCATGCAACATGCAAGCAGGCATGCAACATGCAGCAAGCATTGTTCCTGTCAAGGCTCCGGTGCTGCGGGGTTTTAACCAAGGTTAAATAGCTTTCTCTTAGCAGGATTTTTTGACTAAGTGTTAGAATAATCGGGAAGTGGTCTGAATTAATGTGAAAACCTTCCTCCAGATTGACGTAATTGGTGGATATATTTTTGATTCTGAAAAATTGGCAAAATAAAAAGTGAAAATAATGTTTCAACAACAGTAGTGCAGTACTGATCCGGCCCGTATGGTCAATCTCCACATTTTGTTTGTAAACACTATAACAACTACACAGTTACAAACTGTATTGTTATAGAACTTGGAACCGTTTTATAATTGACGACACGGTTGGCGCAGTGGTTAAGCGATTGACTGCTGCGCAGCGTGTCGCGGGTTAGATTCCCGCACGGAAAAAGTATTTGTATGACCTGCAAGTAGTTGTTCCGGGTCTGGCTGTTTGTGTATGTGAGTTTAAATATTTGTAAACGCACCCACGATATAGGAGAAATTCCTAGTGTGGGGCAACGTTTAAAAAAAAAAATATAATGGATATTTATATATTTAATACTTTAAGCACATAAATGTACAAAGGCGGAGGCATAGGTGTTTCCTACTAGTCGACCTTTGGGTGATGCAGAGACAAACAGTGGATATACAATATTGAACTGCGATAGTTAAAGCGTCAATTAAAGCGATTAAAACTTTTGTAACATTTCAAAAATATTTACGCAATTTCAGCTAGCAAACACAAGCCTAAGATACGTTCCTTACTTCAATGTTTTAACGCTTTGTTACCAAAAAGAACGACGCTACAAGATCACACAGACTAAATATTTTATGCAAACAATTTGTAATGAAGAAAATGAGAACAGTGCCTGTAACATACCAACTTACCAAGACAAGATTTCCCAATTTCTTTAAAATTTTGCCTACTCCTACACTTTCAAGTACGAAATGATTGCCTCGACCTTTCAACACGAATTGGCAATAACTTAGTTAGCACAACCTTTAATCTGGCAAGGCGCATCCGCTGATGGTTTTCCGATTCTATTAGCCGCAAAGCCAAGGCGATGGAGGTTTGATTAAGCGGAATGAGTGAAGGAAACGACCTATTTATTAAGAACCCAGTTACGTACACTGAGATATTAGTCTTTCGGTTTATGTGCGTTTTCGTTTTGTTCCGGAATGAGATAGCGATTCATTTGTAAGTCAAATGTTTCCATTTAGTACATCCTTATTTTAGTCCCTCAATGTTTTTTCTTTAGTTTTATTTTGAGATGTGTAAAAAAAGGTAATCTCACGAGAGAGTCATTGCGTGGTGATGTATTCAAATGCTTTTTAATGATTTGGCGTTCTTAATAGTCAGACTCTGATACTCAGACTATCAGCTGTTAAAATGGACAGATTTCATCCCGAGATAAATTATTAGATATAGTCGTAAACAATGAGGAAAGGAGCAGTATATTAAACTATAGGTACTTGTAGGCAATAAGACGTGTATGTCATCAAGTTTACAAAGTTCTGATGTAAGGTAAAGTAAGTTCTTTGTAAACTTTTGTGTGTTGAAAGTTAGATTGAATGTATTGTATGTACGGTCTACTACACCTGTTTCTGAAGGTAAACGTTTTATTGAATTTTGTAATCACAAGGATACAGACGAAAAGTTCGTGTGTTTGAAGAAAGTTTACAACTTTTGTGAATAAAGGAGTACTTAATCTTGATCGATAGCAAGGGTACTCATGGTCTTGTATACAGGGTTACTGGTAACTCGACGTTTTCCTTGCAGGACGTCATAGTAGGGTTATAATGCAACAAATTAAGCCACCAAATGTTCTACCGAAGTTCAGTAGTTTTTGAGCTAGTTTTGTATGAAGTAACAGCAAAAATCACAAAAAAATAAATGTTTGTTTAGTGATATTTGCCAAGGTTTCTGACATTTTTGAACTTTTAATTATGAACAAAGATCTGCTACGGCATCAACTATGATATTAAGTTAAATTTCAATACAGTCGCGCTGTAAATCATTTTTAAATTGGCTCCAAATTATTTAATCTGGGATTTTTCATAAAAATACTGAAAATGTAACTAACTCAAAAACTACTGAACTTCGGTAGAACATTTGGTGGCTTAATTTCTTGCATTTAAACCTACTGTGACGTCCTGCAAGGAATACGTCGAGTTACCAGTAACCCTGTATAATTGAATCCATTGCTTAAAGAAAAAAAATATGTTTTCTGGCTATGCCATCTTTCTAAATAATCCAGGTGCAGGTAAATACATGAATTACGTTAATTCATCAAATAAATTGTTGTCAAGCGAAAGGTTCCTGAAAAACCAGTAGCATACTTTGTAAAAATACGTCCTCCATACGTGTATGTTCATAATTCAATTTCCAAATCCCGCTTTCATTGCTTTGTTAGTTCAATATTCTCTCGTTAATTGTTGTAGATATAAAACAATGGACTGCAAAACAACTGAAACGCTCGCATTGCGTGCTCTCACAGAGAGTCCCTTGATTGAATAAGACCCTTGTCAATTTCACACCTTTGTCAGTAGAAATACAATGTTGCTGTACCATGAGATGTTCGCTCGCTTTGATACACAATTGGAAAAGCTTTTGTGGGGAAGGGTTTCTTAGCGCTGAAGTGGTGGAAACCACCGATCTTTATTTGATAAAGAGAAAATTGACGGAAAGATAACTGTAAAATGATTTTCACTTTTCCTTATTGATTCTGTAAGTGACATTGAGACGAAAGTATCGGTTACGTTGACTTGTTTATCTTCAATGATAATTAAAATTGTATAAGATTATATGCAAGTGATTCATGAATAATGTCGAAAACCAAGAAAAAATACCTTCACAGCTCAGACCAAATAAAAATCAAGACATAGTGCTGCGAACAATGCAGTGAAGCATGCAAAACTACACCTTGCTCTGGGCATACACGCTCACACGCACACATTTACAACCAAACTACACCTCACTAAGTGCACAAATGTTTACGAAGCCGGCCTCACGTCACTGTTGACAGCGCTATGTCTTGATTTTTATTTGGTCTGAGCTTCACAGATTGTTTTTATTCTCCAAATAATACATAAGGTAACATCACGCCTGTTCCCCAAAGGCTTGGGTTAGGTTCTCCAAATAAATTAAAACAGTTTCAATATCTTGTACCTAGTGCTAACATAAAATTGAATTCAACCGTCTTTGAATCTGCAGGGACCAGGGAGCCAGCAAAGCGCATCGGTAGATAATTCCTAATATCAATGGATTTCCAGTCGAGAAGGCACGCCACTGCGCCGCTGCCGCTGCGCTATGTTTCCACTTTATTCTACTGAATGCTTCACTTTAATTGCTGATGGAACTTTAAACTTTATTCAGAGGAAATGTGGTTTCTTGATAGTGTTAACTTTGGAACCATATCATTTAGATAAGTATTATTGGATATTGGTTTGGTTCCATACAAAATGGTTGACCTGGATGGTGCTGATCCACACGTCATGTTCGAGAACGGGCGCCGCCGCTTGAGTCTGGTCATCTCTTAACTGACACGGCTTATTTTTAATCATAAATTTTTAATTGTTTAATAATTTTTTTTGACATTGCTCTCACTTAAAAAAGCAACAAGAATAATAATAATAATAATAATCCTTTATTTCAGGCAACTAAGGCCCATAAAACACAATACATATATAAGCATATTATAACAATAACTATAAACTATAATGAACCCAGGATTTTGTAATATCTTGATTTAAAAGAATTTCCTTGAAGTTTCTTGCCCGTTCTTCTCCATAGAGATCTACGTTTTGGAATGGGCATCTAGTTTCAACTTTCTGACTAACTGACCGACTCTTTGAAAATTCAAAAGTTCCCGTAAATGAGTTTAATTTGAGTTTGAATAAAAAATAAGAATCACTAATATTATTTAAGAATTTGACTAGGTATATATAGTGTTTCAATTTTCATTACTACTCAATGTCCAAACTCCAAATCGATACTTATATCTTAAATTCGAAAGTAACTCGGTCTGTCAGAACTAATGTGGGTATGTTCCACAAGATGTTGTCCTCGCCTTTGTCTGAAGCCGCTAAAGCACTGTTTATGTTATTTAGTCGTAAGCCATAATTTTGTAAGTAGATGAACTTAAGATAAGGTACGATGGAATTGCCATGTACTTATGTATAAAAATTCCTTAAATAAATAGAAAAAAAAATAAAAAAAACTCGGTCTGTCTGTATGTTTTGTTTTACCTTTTCACGCCTAA
Organism: Brachylomia viminalis; assembly: GCA_937001585.2. Lineage (NCBI taxonomy): Eukaryota > Metazoa > Arthropoda > Insecta > Lepidoptera > Noctuidae > Brachylomia > Brachylomia viminalis. The sequence continues at coordinate 18,964,770 of OW443302.2, read as the reverse complement.
ACCACGAAACGGATTTCGATATTTGGCAAGGATGACATTCTGGGGAAGAAAATAGGTTACTTTTTGTTTTAAAAATAATCCTAAAAGGGGGTGGGGTATTGGGGACGATAGTTTGTATGGGAAACTTAGCATTTCTTAAGTTAAGAATTCGAAAATTTTAATGTATGCTTTTGTAAGAATTAAAAAATATAATCACGCTTAATCCAATACTGTCACTATCCAAAATTTTGCCAAATCGACTTTTTAATGCCATCTGTTGGGAAACGTGGAACTACGCGTAATCGCACTTACACTAGTCTAAAAGTAACAGAAATAACCGCTAGATGGCAGTGGTCCACTTCGTCACTAAACAAAATATTCCCCTGTCCTCAGAGGAACACTGACCTTAAACGAAAAAGTACGTATCGCCAGGAACAAAATCTACGATTTTTGAGTGCAAAAGTGGCATTTTAATGATTGCACCGGTTTACTAGTCATAATTTTGGTAAGTAGTGCATTATTTTAATTGAAATATTGACATTTTGCTTTTAAGTTCACATTTGCACTAAGTTTTTCTGTTATTTAGATCATTGGTTGGATTGGTTTAGTGTCAGTTTTGCATACAGATACCACATTATTTCACATCACCAATTTATGTTCCTGAGCAGTATATCACTTTAATAAAATCAGCTAAAAAACGAGGCAATAATTATAATGATAAAGGAATGCTGTATTCCGATTTTTTTGATTTAAAAAATTTAGCTTAAGAATGTGGCACCCATTTTAATAAAAATACACATGGGGGGGGGGGACAGTAAGACTTTCCGACATTAAAGTCATAAAATTTGTTAAGGAAAACCATGGAGAAATAAGAATATTTTACAAAAACTCCTATACTGAAAACCAGTTTAATGAAATAGCCTTAAATCGACAATCTCGCTCTAGACGCAATGCAAACCGTCTGGGTTTTCCGTTAAAACAACTTAATAATACAAAATTAGAGAAAAGAATGAGCTAAAATCCTTATTGATTATTACAATTGTAGTCGACAGACTTAGGTCTGACTAAAAGATTTTAATTATTTTAAGGCTTGTTTTTTAGATGATTGATATAGGATGTATACGACTAACATTTTACAGTACATAGACTAAGGAGAAGATGTTGATTTTTGAATACTTTTTGTTTGCGTTAGTGGATGTAAGCTAACAATTTTTTTTTTAATTTTTTTATTGTAGAAGAAATAAATACCTACTGGAGTTAAGTCTGATTATTTTATAGTAATAATGTACAATGATAATGGAGAAGATGATTGTTGTTTTTTTGACTATTTTTTGTTTGCGTAAGTTAATGTAAACTAACAGCATTTTATGTTTGGTAAACGGATATTCTATATTTATTTAAATAAATTTGTATCTGAACAAAATGTTTCTTTTTTTACCTTGTGATAATAAGTATAACTAGCTTATCACTGTAAAAGTAAATAAAACCATTTTTGGTAATTAAAAAATAATTTTAAAGCTTTTTTTATTTATTTATTTTTATTGAAAAGTAAGTCCACAGTGTCACTAAGACGAAATAAAGTAAAATAGTGAAAGCCAAAGTGACACTTTAAAATAAATAACGAAAAAATATACATTCTAGACAACCAAATCAATTATTTTTTGTTTTCATATTTGAGATACAATATTTACCCATATTTTCTGTATCAATGAATAACTAAATTGTGCATGGATTCTAACGTATCATTCATATTCACACCACAAAAAACGTTTTTTGGCTCTACTGAAAAGTTAAGTTTTTTGGATAGTGACACTATTGGTTTAAGCGTGCGATTATGTTTCAGCGTTTTTGTAAAATCGCTGCCCAAGGGCCGGCCACCGTAGGCGTGGGCTTGCGAACGGCGAGCAATGGGCAGCTCGCCGTTTGACACGCCCTCCTGCTCTGCCCAGAGCGGGAGAAGTTATTTGATGATTTCCCACCCACAAAAAAAAGTGTGTAAAATAGGGGATTACTTTTTTAATTCACTTGATTATTGTAATTTAAGGAATTTGAAATTTGGTCAGAACTCGTATCTTGAAGTATTTTTTTTTTAAACCGGTCTCCCCGCAGAACTTATTACAATTTGAAGTTATAAAATAACTTAGCCAATTTGTAGTAATACGTGGTCAATGGCGGTGCTAGAGTATTTCAAATTGATCATCATGCGCCTAGCTTTTTCCCAACTATCCCGGCTTCCAGTCTTACAAGATGCAACTGAGTACCAGTATTTTACATGGATGAGTACCTTTCTGAGTTCCACAACCCAGTTACTGTGTAATCCGATACCCCTTGGTAAGACTGGTTGTCAGACTTTCGCGCTTCTAACGACCCGTTACTAATATCAATGATCCACGAATGACAGCCGGGACCAACGGCTTAACGTGCTTTCCGAGTTCTTGGTATGTAAAGATGGTCACCTATCCATGGTCCATCCGTGGCAAGCGTAGCTTAACCTGATCGATCGCCGCGTGCGGCTGTTATTACTTAACCACTAGCCCCTCAAGAGTATGTCACATTAATGATGACAATATAAAATTAATTATTATTATTTTTAAGTAAGACATTTAGAATCACAAAAACCTGTTTTATAAAAATAAAAAAAGTTTGTTTGCATTTATTATCTGGCTGTCTGTTACCTTTTCACGCTTTAACGGCTGAATGGATTTGGATGAGAGGATACTATTAATCCCGGTAGCACGTTCCCGTGGGACAATTTCCGACTTCCAGGGGGGCGAAGCTGCAGGCAGAAGCTAATACTCAATGTGTTTATTTTCATTCCACAATGTGAACTTAGGTGATAGGTTTTACAGAGACATAGGCATTGTGGACCCTATCGGGCACAGCAAAGTACTATACAGGGTTATTGGTAAAACACCATCAACCTCTTAAGGGGTCATTGTACTCATCATTATGAACAACTTTTACTTTGGGACCATATTATTTGGTATATATTATTGAAGTTATTATTTAAAAAAACATGTAATTAAAACTTTGTCATTTAGATATTCCTTGGCGCAGTGGTAGTGGTAGCCCAGTGAAAACGGCTGCGACTTACGAGTTGTAGGTCGTCGGTTTGAACCCAGACAGGCGCTTTACTTTGTGTAAATTATTTCATCACCACTGCTCTCAAAAACGGCGACGGAAAATATCTTGAGGAAAACGTCATGTCTTTGAACCAAAAAATCCGAAGACGTGTGACATCTACCAACTCGCACTGGACCCGCGTGGAGGCTTATGTGTCCCAGCAGTCGGAACATTATATACTGATTATGATATTTCTTGATACATATTTTAATAGCATTTAGGTACAATAAATTGTTTTAGTTTCCTTAAGAACGTATCAATTTTAATTATTTCCGGTATTTTATTATAGGTACTTTAATTGACATGAATAAGGTACTTGTATGCATTTTTAGCTTAGAGCTTGGTAGGTTCAATCTACTAGCTAACAATTCAGTAGCCACTAATGAAGGTTAGTAGTTGAATTTTCGAGCCTCAAACCGTTTTTACTACACACATTTTAAGTCAATTGGCTTAAATAGACAATTATTTCGTCCATTTGTTTATAACATTCACACTATAAATCAAAAATCAAAAGTCATTTATTCAAATTAGGCTGAGAATCAGCACTTTTTGAACGTCAAAATCACATAAGACAGTCCCCCCAAAACGCCCACCCTTCACCACTTCCTAGTGCTTTAGCTGGGAAGAAGAAGTGGCGGAACAAACTCCCCAGCAGCACTGCTGTCTGTTCAGTTAGAAGAACTGGATTCTATACATATAGTAATAAGTAATTAACATTACGAAACACAAAAATATTAAAATGATTTGCCATATGTCAGCTAGCACACGCCAATATTTAAAACTATACTCAAGCAGAAATAAATAATAAAAACAAAAACGCTAACAGAACTTAATACATAATAAAAAGCCTCCTGGCATAAAGGGCGTGCCCGCTTACACATGCAATGCTGCATTATGTTTATATGTATATAGTTGTAACTTGTAGCCACAAATGAAAATGTACTTTAATGAAAAACATCTCGAAAATACGGAAGCAGGTAAATTTTTGTACCTGCTCAATTAAAACTTAAGAAGACATAATATCTAATTTAAAGTTAATTACAAGAATGGTGTAAGAATACTTGAATAAAAACAGAAATTAGTAGAAAAAGCCCTCAAAGCCAAGACTATTTACAATTAATTAACGAGAACCCTTGAGTCTACTCCGTCTTACACAAGTGTTAATTAAAATTGAAATCACGATTTCCTTTTATTGCGAATACTTAATTTCTTTTATTAGGTAAAATATTAGTTCTATAATGTTCGTTCAAAATATTTCAGTTCAACAGTGCTTTCGTTTCGTTTTGTAGGGATTACCGCTTTTGTTTGCTTTTCAAGCCAGTTTAGAGGGCGAAGTATTTTCATGGTTTAATTAGGTATTTTGAGTTGTGGAGATGTCAGTTTTCTTTAAATGAGTTCATCTAGCTACATCTTATCTCCCTCTGCACAAAGGGGAATGCCTAAAAAATGCTTGAAATGGACAGAAACTACTAATAGTCCTTAATTCTATTTATAATAAAATATGTATAATTAAATAATTCTCAAGTTTGTAAACCTAGGGTGAAAATATCACGATCACTAAAATATTTAACTTGATATCCGTCTAATCCATTTTTATTTTTTGTTGGAGGTCAGTGTTTACTTGACATGAGTAATCGACATTCAGCCAAACAGGAATCGTCAAAATAATCCTTATCGAACTATTTTATAGAGTTATTGCTCAGCAACCATGAATTTAATATAATTCGACCTATTTATACCGTAAATCTAATTAAAATAATATAATTATGCGTGTCAATTAGTTAATAAAATTATTTTCAAAATAGAAAACGTATCGTAGGCTGTAAGAATCATATGTTCTTTGCCTTACTGACAGTTTGACATTACTGCATTTCAGTTTTTCGATTAATTACTTTATCGATTCATGGTTTTGCGTTTGCGACACGAGTTATATACAGATTACTTTTTAGGATATTTAACGACGACTGCGGCAATTTTTTAAGGATTTTGATTTTACTTCTGCACACGTTACCCATTTTTCAACACAGACTTTTGGACCCGCCTAAACGACGACTCGGCTTTTTGACGACAGACTTGAACCTGTTTTACATACGACGCTGCTATTGCGTTGGACTTGTGTCCCGTGTACATTTAAAAATGGATAGAAATGTACACTGTGTTAATTGCTATCTTGATATTGCAATGATGAGACGTAATCTCATAACGGTGCTAAATGATGAAGTACGTTGTTTAATACAGGCACTATACTATAATATACTATACAGGCACTAGGACTACAATATAGTGAATACAGTCATGGATAACACCACAAGCTGTAAGTAATCAGATTCCCTAGTTTTGTTGCTTATTTATATGACTTGACCTTGACTTAACCTATATTTTAGAAAAATGGTTGGAACTGGCTTCCAACTAGTTTTTTGATAATTATTGAAATCGTATTGCGTTCCCTATGATTTTTAGTGCAATTTGGCGTATATTTCATTGTTGTTCATTTCAAGCATTTTTTTGTGTGGCTGGTGGGCATTCCCCTTTATACTAGGTGCTAGGTATCACTGTAGTGTGACTCATGTATGTACTTTATAACTTTTCACTTATGTACTCTATCACTTTGCTTCTAGATAATGATGTAAAATTAAAAGTTTTTGGAGCTCCAAAGCTCTCTTTAAGGAAATGTTTGGCATGTCGGGTCACCCTCCACCCTCCACTTTCCAAGGTTTTGGTATTTTTACTGGGTCCATCTCATCTCATCTTTCACATTCACACACCAACGCTTGTAGCACTGACACATAACTTTTGCATAATATTAGTAACACATTACATCATTGGCCATTTTGTAATTCCTTACATCATAGCGTTTCTTTGGTTGGTGTATGTATGTTGGGTGTACGTCAAATAAGACGCTTTGAAATGTTGCCATAAAGCGTAAAACGTTATTGAGGATGATATTCTCGTAGCATGTATATTTCCTTTTACATGTTGTCTGTTTAGTATATTCTATACCTAACATTTATATTATTTTTATTCAAGTGCAACGTTCGTAAGTACGCTGTACTGGTACAGCGTCCTAACTATTGTTTGCCTCACCGGACGACGTCACTACGTCAGCGCCGGCTGTCGCTGAAAACCAGCGCTGGGGCTCTGTCTTGTATAGGGTCGCGGCATAATGCTGAGCGATAGCCGTTTTGCGTAGATGTGACGCATGTTTCCCCCAACCTTTTCATATTTTCTGTGTTTGTGTTATTTTTTGCGTCATGTTTACCGCAAATAAACGCATTTTCTTTCTTTCTTTCTTTCTTTCAAAAGGTACGAGTAGTTAGCCCTTTGGTTTCAGGAGAGGCTGTCCTTTGAATAAGTCATGAATATTTATAACATATGTATAAACAAAATTTGATTTATGTCGTTGTGCTCCATTTTGCCATGTTCCTCTGCATCTCAACAACATGTACAAAGTCCAACATAATAGACAAAACATTTTAGATATGGTAGTACAGTCAGCTCCAAAAAGATGTATACACCGACAAGGAACAATTCTAGCGTCAACAACCTTTGTTCCATAACTTTGTATCCACCGTATAGGTAAAAAACATAGTATATAATTTATTTTACCAAAATAAAGCAAACATTTTATCCCAAAACATCTATACACCCCTTGCCCAAAACAATGTTCACAGTGATAGTTTCCAACAAGGTAAACAAGACTGACAACGTCGTCCTGCGAATGACAAGTATTAATCTTCGGTTATTAGAAGAACAAGAATATTGTTTTGGTCCTCTTCATTACATGCATGACGTCGTTGACGTGTCATTTGTTTTATATTTTTGATTTGAAATACAAATAGGTAAATTACGAATGTTCATACTGAATGTTGCTTAGGCTTTTGAGGTGGTTACTCACCGGGTATTTGCGTGTAATTTACATTCCATGGTTTAATTTTGAGCATTGCGTTACAATACGTCGCCAGCTCGACGCACTGAGTTACTTACTGAGGTACTTTGTTTGAGTAATTTATGCGGCCTACTCAAATGTCCGTTCTTTGGTATTGTTCGTCGAATCGTTGAGCTCCTTAAGTCTAAGTTGAGCTGTACGATTGCTGACAATTGCGTGCACTGACTGGACAGGTTCACTCAATCTGTGTGGTTCTTTCCTCAAAAAACCCTTTCAGACACCGATCTACATAGCCTTCGCATGATCTGACCAAGATTTTGTCTGGACTTTAAAAGAGACTGTGACCTCTGAGTTTGTTTCGGCCTTTCTTCTCAGAGTAGTCAGTTAGGAAATGCCGACCTCATCTAGTTTTTAAAATAAGATTGACTGTAAAAGTGTTTGTTCAAACCTACTTACAGAAATAAAATCAATTATCATTTAAGAGCGTTTATACCTTATGAGTGGCAACGTCGCAATTTAGTGTCATGTTTTGTGGTTTTTTATTTTTATCATTTAATCGGAGCTATATTTTAAAAATCTGTTTAATTAACTTTTTAGAATTACGTGAAAGTATTTAAAAAGTAAGTAACCGTAATGCTTACAGTTATTTTACAATGAAAGTAACGCCCTGCAAGTTTGCAATGTATTATTTGCATATAAATAGAACTGTAAACGCAACGATTTCTTACCTTTTACACAGTTTTCACATAATTCTAAAAAGTTAATTAAACAGATTTTTAAAATATAGCTCCGATTAAATGATAAAAATTGAAAACCACGAAATATGACACTAAATTGCGACGTTGCCACTCATAAGGTATACACGCTCTTTAGGAGCATTCGCCATTGTAACCGCTCGAACTGTGAGTATTCGTACATGTACTTGTAACATCGATTCAAGTGTAATGCTCGGTTTTCAGCACTCACTGCTGCAATGTTACGAATTATATCATTACCGTACAGGTACAGGCTACACATCCAGCTATACATTTCCAGTTTACACTGACCTCTCATTGTAAGGAAATCCTATACAATGCGAGATCAGGTTATACTGGAAATGTATATCTTGATGTGTAGCCGTGCGTACGCACTGTAATGCTCGGCTGGACGCATTCACTGATGAAGTACTCGAATTTAAACTATTACCTACACTACACGCAAATGCTTCCGGTGACTGACTACCTTAAGGGGCTGACAACAGCTAAAGCGCGGTCACTGTCGGACTGCATAGAAAAGAAAGAGAAGCGCGATGAAACGAAGCTGGTAATTTATTGCAAAATATAAAACAATTCTCTATTTACAAAAAATCTATTGATTGGACTAAAAAATTAAAACACTATCACGTTAATATGTTGCTTGAAGAACAATCTGAAAAAAAAACCGAATGATTGCATGTCATATCAGTAATTATGGTTTTTAATCGTTGAAAGGATTTTTTAGTAGTATCTTCGAGACTTTTTTCTATCGTACCAAATCAGTTGTATTATGTTTTTAACACACTTTCTAGCTAGCATATATTCTGAAAAATATCATATTTTATTCTAATTTTGTTTACTGCAGTGGATCATATACTTTTAGGCATTATAAAACTTGCGTTTAGGTCATGTAGTACCCTTAAGATGTGATCGTTGTCATGATAATAATATGTCAGTCAAGTACGTGTTAAAGTAAATTGCAATTGTTTATGGCATCGCATTTTCAACTAAATACTTATTTCTAACACCTCCTCTCGAAGTTAAACATTTGAATTGCATGAACTTTTATATTTGTTTACCTTTTATTGAACGATTACTGTTTATATAATTATTTGTGTAGATTACTTTGTTTTGGTCATAGGGTACAGATGTTTTGGGCCAAAACTATTACTTTATTTTAGTAAAATAAAATGTTTTGTACTTGTACAGTGGATACCATGTTATGGAAAAATGGTTGGAGACAATAAAATGGTTCCTTAACCGTGATACACCTTTTTGTGGGCTGACTGTACATATTTATTTGTTTGCCAAAATAACAAAATCCCATCTGTTCTGTTACAAAACCCCTTCTAGCCCATACACGAGTATATTCCTATTATATGATACAGCTGGGCGGCCGATTACCGTCCGTCGAGTGTTTCATTGGATTAACCAACTATGGCCAGCAGCGACGTCCGATGTCCTAACTTTATTAAGTTTGGATCTGTTATATTTAATTATATACACGAGCTTAGGTTTATATAGCCGAGTTGACTTCGTTAAGTGGGTAGTAGGTTGATATAATTATAAATGGTCACTGCGATAAATGATACGAGTAATAACACAAAGAAAATTTATTCACTGATCTATTTTACTTTTATAATGATAATGCAGTTTTTATTACTTTTATAATAATATTATTTCTGTAAGTAGGTTTGTACAAACACTTTTACACGTCAATCATATTTTAAAAACTAGATGAGGTCGGCGTTTCCTATCCGACTACTCTGAGAAGAAAGGCCGAAACAAACTCAGAGGTCACAGTCTCTTTAAAGGCCAGACAAAACATACAGATTGAGCGGACCTGTCCAGTCAGTGCGCGCATTTGTCAGTAATTTTGCCGCTCAACTCAGAACTTAAGGAGCATAACGATTCGACGAACAATACCAAAGAAAGGACATTTGAGTAGGCCGCATAAATTACTCAAGCTGCCAGATCGTGAAACTAACTAAGAAATAAAAAAAAAGTAATAAAACACATAATCTTCACATTCACAATAATTAAAATAATATAATACTTTACAAAGTAAATACTCATGTCATTGAATGTATAAAATTCATCAATGTCAATGTGTATATAAAAGTTCGGACATCATCTTTGAGGACCATGTAGATTGGTGTCTGAAATGGTGATTGGTAGATATAACATTTTTTTACCTTGTAGGTATTAGACATGCAAATGGAAAAATGATAGAACTGGTACCTAAATGTCTCAGCCACCTACCGGATCCCACACAAAAATTTCCATACCCTGTAGCTGTTATTTCTCAGCATAGCATAACGTCCGTCACCAAAACACAATGCTGGAAGATGCCATAAATAGTTGTGTACCTGTAATTTCCTTTATTTAGAGTTGCAAAAACTTCCAAAACTAATTGAGAATAATTAAATTATTCAAGGACTTTACAAAACATGACTTTTACCACTTCAAAAGTTCAAGCGCCAATTCCACCGTAATAGATAACCATTATACGTAACGCACGATTTCCCCAACTATCGTCAACTAAGTATTCGTGTTTAAATTGTTTAAAAATTTGCGTCACTTCTGCATTTTATACCTATTGTAATTTTTGTTTATTTGTATATATTGTTTTTGCATGCTGTGTCTATCGCCTAATATTGCGCCTAATAGTGCACTCGGCATGTATGTTTGCTTGTGTTAATTTGATTGAACAGTGTAACGATTGTATTTATTGATTAACCAATAAATAAATTCTACATAAATAAAACACACAACATTTGTGATTATCATTAAAAGTCGAAAAGCCCTCAAAATCTTCGTAACCAAGCAGACTGCCTTTTGTTCTTCAATTCAGTTTTCAAAAGCCAATCCCTTCTTGTGAGAAATCCGTCAGGCTATTTAAGCAATAAAATGCCAACGTAAATTGTAATTACATAGATTTAATTAAAACTAACTGCTTGACGGTAAGTCGTTATAATCCTGCCACACCAAGTGGACGGCAACGAAGAAATATAAAGACGGGATGATTAAAATTTTAATCTTCTGATCCTGGTTTAAATAAAGTTTTAAAATTTAAGTTTTGGCACTTGGTTTTGAATGGTGTCTAAGATTAGGGACGATATTTTTTTGGTGTGTGGTTTCTGGCTAAGTTTTTACGTGGCTGTCATTTAAATGTTATAATGATTAATGATGTAAGAATATTATAGGATATGCGTACGGTATTCACTCTTAGATTTGTTTGTCCTTTTTGCCAAGCATGGTGACTGTGGTCTAGCAGTTTGCCGAGTGATGGCCTTTTGACGGATATGATGCATAATTCCCTAACCTTTTTTTGAGTCAACTTTTTGGTACTTTCTGTTCGTTTGTACGTTCTTTTTTATTTAAATACTTAACCTATTTCTTTTGTATGCATTATTTTATTTTATTCTCATTTTTTATTTTTATTTTGTGAAACAAACTGTTTCTGTCTTTTAATCTATCTTTATTAATGCAGTGTTTCTGGTGATCTTAATTAATATTATAAATGCGAAAGTGAGTTTTTTTTTTGTTTACTACGCTTTCACGCTAAAACGGCTGACCGGATTTGGATGAAATTTGGTACACAGATAGACCATGACCTGGGTAAGGACGTGGGCTACTTTTCATCCTGGATCGCAGACCGAAGTCGCGGGCAACAGCTAATTTAAAATATTCAGAAAACTGTCTAGTAGGCTCTTAGGTTCGTGTTCTCCTGCTTTTACCAACCGTAAGGGAAAGCCTTGAATTAATAACATGTGTCTTTAGAGGTCCTTGCTGCTTATGTTTCTGTAACTAATGTGGTGGCTTTTCTTAATCCCTAAGGATGTAAGCAACAAAGCCATTGCATTACGTGGATTTAATGGGTTGTTTACTAATATATTTATCCTCCGTACATGGTAACTTAGTTTAAGTGCGGGCTATAAATGACTGACGATAGTTGATTTGTGATAAACCAGAGTCACAAAGAGCTAGTCGTGTTGTGTTTTATATGTATAGAAGTATATATTATATCAGTCATGAGGTTACCGTAGTACAGGTTCTACCTAGTTCGGGACCCGAAGACCTTGCGTGGATGTTGTCTCATATTATTATTATTGTACAACTGTTAATCATTAAGTAAATGCATTGTTCTTTCTTCATTCTATAATCTGCACGGTTATTAAGCGAGAGTTTCTGGGTTTCCGTATTGTGTCTGATAAGATTCTTTTAGGTTTCCGAACCCAAAGGGTGCCAACGGGACCCTATTACTAAGGCTCAGCTGTCTGTCCGTCCGTCTGCCACAGGGCGGTATCTTTTGAACCGTAATAGGTAGACACTTAAAATGTCAAAGAGTGTTTATTACTATGGCCTCTATAAGAACAAACATTACAAATTAAATAAAGTTAAAATAAAAGAACCCTCCCCATACAAGAAAAAAATTGTTTTCGGCGTTTTGCAGTCGTTACTAAAGTATTTAAAAAAAATTGTCTTAAATATTGAGCTCCCTACGGAATCCTTTATGTGCAAGCCCGACTCGCACTTTGCCGCCTTTTTCAAGTCTCTTGAATCAATACCGTTACTATAATAACATAATGTTTAGAGCTTTAATAGGTCAGCCTACCGCCTCAAAAATTAAGCGTGAAATTCATTACACAACATCCCAAATAATAACAAATTCCAAACAGCTCCAACACAGCAATACTCTAACAAATAACACTCACCACTCACAGAAACAATTAGTGAAATTGGGCGAGAAAGAGCATTGTTTTTTAAGTCTATTAATATTAGTCTTCGCCGGACAAAATAAACCAATATTGCGGTGGACACGGCTGAAACAATAGGTCTCTGTCACGCCGACGGAGACAAATAGACCCGAAGGGGGAATAACGGTGATCCGGAGCAACTCGAAGCAAGCATTGGCAATAAATTCCTTTTTAAAACCACTGAGCTGTTGTGGCCGTTAATTCTTAGGTCGCATCTGACCTAAGACCGGTGACTTTTACGATACTCATGTTCTCGTAAACAGGTTGGGAAATAAGAAGTTTGAACTATTGTATGTAGTGGTGGTGGCTCTTTTGTTTTATGTCTTGTTCGCTTCGGATGAAAGTGGACTTTTATGCGCTATTGTAAATGTCTAACGTGATACTTGAAGTCAGTGGTAGCTCGTTGAATAATAATAATAGTAATAAAATAATTTATTTGCGTAAACATGGTATACAATGGTGTTGAGCATAGTCAGAGTGGCACAAACATGTTTAGTTAAGAGAAAACATAGCATGCAAACATTTAATGTTACAGAGTACCTAATTATAATTAAGTAGGTACATTAATGTTAGAATATAATGTCAATCTTTGTTAGCCATAAATTATTCTTTTAAACTACAAAAGCTACATTTATTTAGATATTTGTATAATTTATTTTTAAATAATCTTTCATTTAATCGTAGATAGAATTGATAATTTGACGATCCAACGACTATGTATGGCCTGTCTGTTGTTAAGCGATGTCAAACGCTTCACTCGAGTGAAGGTTCATTTTTATTTCATTCCACGTTTACATGACACCGGCAAAAGTACAAAGAAGTTAACATTTATAAATATTCATTTCATTTAATTTTTCTATCATTGGGAGCGCGAGTCAAATATGAGAATGCCGAAATTTGTTGTATCGGTTCACTAATTAATTAATTTTTCGCTTTTTAGTAATTTTGTCGGATTTGTTTAACTTCACTTCGCGAAAAATATGTAAATAAAGAAAAAGTGAAGCGTCTGATATCAGTTCTATGTTCTATGATAGGGGTTTTGGTTTTCGCACTTAGTCCTTCAGGTGGACCATTGTGCGTGGGCCATGGCGACCGTTGGTGGTTATTCCAACCAGCCCACTTCGCTCCAGAAGTTGACTAGGTCACTTAGTCTGTTGAACATCTGTGTAAGTTCTGGGTGCCCCGAGGGTTTCTGTCCTAATTTGGGTAACGCCTGTGCACTCAAAGACCACATGCGCAACGGTTTCCTCAGCCTCCATGCAAGCCCTGCATAGAGGACTCTCCGTTATGCCCATTGTGTGGAAGTGTCTGTTTAGTGACTGATATCAGTTTAGACGCAGCTAGTCAGTAGAAGTCTCATTTATTCTACTGTGATTTGCATATTTTTTTGAACAAAATCAATACTTGCGAGTAAAATTCGATCTAGTATTTGGATTCCATTGATAGAATACCTAAACCTTGGCGTGCTGATATTGTAATTCTGTTTGTTATTCGTGTTGATGTTTTCATATCTATTGAATGTCACCCAAGCCAAGAAAATATTATGCTTTGAATTGTAATTAGTTTTAACATGTCCAAAGATCGACACAAAATTCTGCCTGGTTTTTATTATTTGGTACTATAACCTACATAATATCCTGTGATTTCTATTACATGGTTGATATTTTCCATTAAAATGACTATGTTCTTATACAGTAGGTACCACGAGTAACTACTTAGTGTTACACATTTTTTTACAATTCAGAACCTCTTTACAAAAAATCATGTATATTTTCAATTCAAGTTTTCATTTTATGTATAAAGTTCTCAAACTTCCCACTGCTTGGACACAGGCCTCGTCTCTGTGAGAGGGAGCGCTTCATAATCCACCACGCGGTTCCAGTGCGGGTCGGCGGATATCACGTGTCTTCAAATGTTTACTTCTAGGACGAGCCGGTTTTCTCACGATGTATACCTTCACCGTTTTGAGAGCAGTGGTGATAAAATAATTTACACAAAATAAAATGCCTGCTTGGGTTCGAACCCACGACCTAACTCGTAAGTCGCGTCCATCACCACTGGCTCACCGCTACTCCAGTGTTCCATTATGTTCATCTACGTCTTTTTCGTAATTACACCTTCGCAGGGGTTGCCGCGAATTCATTAGTGTGCATAAACTGCCTGTGTTGCCACTCGCAACCTACTTCCGTACAGGTGGGCCGGTGTAAATATTTGTGCAATATTGCCTTGCATTCAGCGTTGCCATATTTTGGCATTTTTAATATTCTGGAATATGAAATATGGGGGTGATGTGTGTGATTAGTTAATACCCTTCTCTCTCTTTCTTCCCTATTGGGTCGAGCTAAGGGTGGATTTATGTATATTTGTAGGCAATCCAATAAAAGCTAATTAGTTAAGTGTATTTAAGATCCTTGAAAGACAACAGCACTTGGTAACTATAGCTATAAGTGGTTAGATGTTTACAGCCTGATGTCAATAGAAAACAAGTAGAAAATTATCTCTTAACTCTTTCTAGTCATTTATATTTACATACGTGACAGCTTACCTAGTGGTACTTAGCTATCACCCACAAGAAAGAATTCATTTCACGAAAAAAACTATTATTAGCTCCAACCACAAACCAGCCGGGAAATTGACCTTTGCAACATATTATTACGAGATCATTCAAGGGGAACTTTGACATTTGGACTTGAAGAACTACATTGTCATGTTATTCAGCGCAAAGCTGTGTTTCTACATAATGTATATTTAGACCTGCGAAACGAAATCCTGATTAGTACACCATACTGACCTCCGGATGGGCGCAGTCCACCAGATAATTGGACCGGACCTTACGTACCACTTACCGTACGTACCACGTACTTCAGGTACCACTTAAATATAGGAAAAAAAATATTTTATATTATATACATATTTCAGAACGTTTCTGACTCATTATCTGCATCCTACACAGAATATTTCATACAGCACAAGCTGAATTCCCTTTGAACACAGGTAATAATATAAAGCCGGTAAAGATACACGGTTTTAGGCTGAACGGTTGCTGCCAACAAGCTATATTGACAGACTGATCCTGAACGAGGCTTAATGAAAACGTGGACAGATATTAAATTACATCCGATACGCCACAAAGGCAATGTTCGTAATACTAATTAGATGCCTATTTCATAACAAACCAAAGTGGCCGGAATTAGTGGTATTTATAAACCTTACTGAAGTTAAATGGAATTGTTTATCCTGTAAATAGGACCCATCGAAAACATAAATGTTAAAATGGGAGCCAAGTTCAATGTTAAGAATATGCGTGGTTATCGACTTCGCTGACAAAACAATTGACATCAAATCAAATCACTCATTTCAAGGTCACTTCACCTAAGTTTTAACGGTGAGATTTTCACAGAATGGAACGGTTGGACTCGAATCTGGGCTCTTGTAAGTCACATACTGTGTAAGAATGTATTTCTTTCATAACATAATTGTTCGCAATGATGTCAGATTGCTGAGCCGGTGCTACCAGTTGCAGTTTGTGTTATTATTGGTTGTCTAAGTTTTATAAATTGTAAATAATAAGGTATGCAAAACGATAAAATCGACCTTTCACCATGGAACCTCCTGCGAAAATAGTTTTTGTTGCTATTATAATTTCGAAAGGCGCTAGGTTTTGGTAAAAATCGGTTACTGGGAAAATATTTCAAATCGTAAAAATTTACTGTTTTCAGATTTTTTCCTTTGAATACAGAAGTTGGACGCCAAATTTCAACTTTCTAAGTCATCTGAAAGTGGTTAGGTTTTTAATCTATGTCAGTCAGTCAGTGATAAAAATGGCGATTTTTCGACGTTAATATTATCTTAACAACCGTTAGAGCTTTATTTATGAAATTTGGGGTTCTAGTTAATTTCAGGGGTTTTTTTTAAATAAATATACCAAATATAATGTGTTAATGTTTGTAGCGGTATCTACATCGCCACATGAGAACTACGTAACACTGATTTCACGCAAAATCTTGCATCGCGCAAGCAGAGTTTACCGCGCAACTTAGTATTTTTTTTTTAACGTTGCCCCGCACTATGAATTTTCCTGTATCGTGGGTGCGTTTACAAACATTTAAACTCACATACACAAACAGCCAGACCCGGAACAACTACTTGCAGGTCATACAAATATTATTTCCGTGCGGGGATCGAACCCGCGACACGTAACGCAGCAGTCAATCGCTTAACCACTGCGCCAACCGTGCCGTCAAATATACAACCTCCCGACAACAATCGTCGGCAGGGCCCAACAGACACGACACCCGTCTGGTCGGAGGATCCTCCCTTTTCTGTGGAGGTATGAGTGTACTTTACACTCTGTTCCTCGTGTCTCTATATGTTAAATAAATTTTGAGTTATAAAGAGACCAAAAGTAACTTTGAACTTGGCCACGCGTAGCGTGTCTTGCACTAAGGCTACTGTGCTAAGTGAAAGATAAACTTCCCAATTCTCTTTATCTCATCATCAAGTTTCATCTCGAACACAGGCTTTTTCAAGTGAAACACAAAGATGCCAGATCTACGCTACGAAAAATTAAATCCGGCGTTCCACAAGGTTCCGTACTCGGTCCTGTACTATATAATATATTTACCTCAGACTTACCGGTATCTGAAAACGTGACCGCCGCAACATACGCTGATAATGTAGCCTAATTCGCAAGTAATAAGTCCCAGAAGAGACAGTAATAAGCTCCAACACCTGCTAGACGAGACCCATGCGTGGATGAGAAAAACTGGTGCATCCGAGCAAGTGCTCAATAATCGAACCACATCATATTGGCTTTAAGAAGGGGGTATTGCACTCCTGTCAAGCTTGGCACTCATGTTCTGCCAGATACTGAGAATATAAAATACCTGGGTTTACCTTAGACAGAAGGCTCACCTGGACGTATCACTTAAAGAAGAGCCGGGATGAAATTAATCATATTATGTTCCGAAACCTGCTCAAATCTACAACGCCGTGTTGAAGCGTATCTGGACCTACGGAATCCCATTGTGGGGGTCTGCTAGTAAGAGCAACTCCTGTTCATGCAACGTGTCCAAAACCAAATTCTTTGACCATCTCTAGTGCCCCGTGATTCTCCAGAAATGACGAGATCCACAAATATCTTGGCGTTCCCACTATTCAGACTGATACAGACCTTAATAGTGCCATTCATAAAGTATACGGTGCTATCTCAAGTTATAGTAAAAGAAAAACGAGAATAATAAATATCATGATAACGTTCCAAGCGCTTGCAACACTCTCCTACAACTACGTGTAAAAATCCTTAAAGCATTTCTACCGACTGACAACTTTTCCGTACTCAAGATAAATGTATTTCCGTTATCGTTTCCGTATCCGGAATCGGCATGCGGACACAAAGCAATCACATGTGTATTGTAAATTCCTTTTCATAGATGCTTACGAATTGGTTTTATGTACTGATAATGTGAAGTTAAAGTATTGAGTTTTATTTGAGCTTCGCGTTATTTTTGGATTCGAATTTTAAATAAATACTTATGTACACCCGCGGTCAAATAATACGGGTCGATAAAGAAAATCCCTGTAACTTGCAAATTAATAACGGTACATGCATGAAACAAACTTTATATTACAGATAATTTTAATATTGTATGAAATAAACCCCTAAATCAACTACAACGTAATTAAAAAAAAGTTATCATTTTAAAATACTTGATTTTGATAAAATTCAATTAGCGGCTGTTTTACGTTTGCTTGTTTTCTCACTTTTGTTTTAAATCTGTCAAATCAAAATGATAAAAGGCGGTCAATGTCGTCTTTCACCATCATTATTGAATTACTATCATGTCGCTAACACCAGAAGAATGTACACGTGCGCCCCCACGGATCCCCGTCTAGAGTCTCCAACATCTCCTCCCTGGCTCGCGTTTTCGCCTCGCAGATGGCTAGCCACAGAGCCTACTTCGCCGCGCGGTACACCTCATACAGCGCGGCTTCTTCGTCAGGGACCCGACGACGTCTCCTCCGGTATTGGGTGTACTGGCGTCTAACCGCCACGCTTGCGACGCACAGCTGCGCGATCTCGGCGGTCCACCAGTACACCTGGCGCCTTGCTGACTGTGCGTGTACCCGGCTCATGGACGCGTCACAGATTTGCATCATCGCCCCGCGGAACCACAGCGCCTCCTGCTCGACGTCAACGGGTCCGTTTCTTGCCGACTCCCGGAACCATGCCTGGACTATAGCGGCCTCCTCGAGAAGCTCCCTGTCGATGAGCTTACGCGCCCAGCGCGGACCGTCCATTCGCGGGGCCATTGAACTGCGGCCGCTGGTGCTCTGGGTGGAGACGACGAAACGGATGTATCGGTGATCCGACAACGTCTCCACCTCCACGGCGGCGGACACAGCTCGCGACAGCGGGGCTAGCGAACGAGACGTCCACTATAGAGCTGCCGCACGCACGTGTGGACCGAGCCCCGATTTAGGATGGTCAAGCCAGTCGTGACCGCCCACTCCTCCAGCACCTCGGCCCTAGCACCGGTCACAGGAGATCCCCACGCCGCAGCCTTGGCGTTGAGATTCCCCAGCAACAGCACAGGGCGAGGGTGGAGTCGGCCCACGACGGCCCCCAACTCGACAACGAACCTCTCGAAGTCGGCGAAACTCTTGTTGGGCGAAAAATACGCCCCAACCGTACCAATGCCGTCCGTGAGGGCGGCTACCCAGCCGTAACCTCGGGTCGGGTTGACAAGAGCCCCGCCAATGATGGCCACCAAACCGTCCAGGTCTCCCACCCAGTTATCCCTGGGGAGAACAAAGTACGGTTTGGTGACCACAGCCGCGTGAATCGACCACTCTGCCATGCTCTGGAGCAAGAGATCCTGAGCTCTGGTACAGTGGTTGATATTGATATTCGCAACATTCTTAGGCCGGGAGTCGCTCGAAGGGCAGCCAGGCTGAGGGGGGGGGGGGGGGTAAAGAGCCCCCGGCAGCCTTGGCAGCCCTTCTCTTCCTCTTCTTGTTGGCGGGCGTGCCACAAGTCTTTCCTCCCACTCTGTGCGGCTGGCCTCCCTGTAGCTGTACAGAGGCTGCAGTTTGGCATCACCGGGCACCGCACCCAGATCGCGCCGAGCCCGGAAGCGTCGACACGAATCTCGCCCGTCCGCCGACTCGGGCGACGGCCGCCACGACCTCAGCCGGGGTCGTCGAGTCATCCAGGCCATCGACGCGCAGCTCAGCGGTCTTCGTAGGCCTGGACACTCAGACGTCCTCCAGGTTGAGGACCTCCTTCAGCTTGGCGGCCAGGATGTCCGCCTTTTCGCCGCTAAAAGCACCCGGCACCTCAAGCAATCGCGCCCACGTAATTGCCAGCCTCATCCTGAGGCCGGACGGTATGCTAAGGTTGGGGAACGCGACTTTGGCCCTCGCCTCCGTTAGGACCGCCTTATACGAGACGCCCCTTTCGACGGCTCTGGGCTGCAGCGTAATCACTACAGCCGCGGAGCGTAGGGCTCTGATCCTAGGCGGCCCCTGAGCCTTCTTGGGTACCGTGCTCCAGCAGGTACCGGCGGCGCTGTCTTTCCCTTGCGGCGGCCCCTCTTCACCATCGTCATCCAGGGCTCCTGGGTGCGAGGTGTGGTTGCCGGGAGCACGCTTTCCGGAGAAGGGGGCACCCGCCGCCTTCTTTATGCGGCGGCCCCTTTTATCCACCGTCGCTTGGATGGGAGGAGCGGTCGCTGGGAGCACACTTACTTGGGAAGGAGGCGCGGATGCACCCTCCACGGACTTCCTGGGCTCCTCCGCGGGCTTTTTGCCCCCCTCCACAGGTTTCTTAGCCACATGCACGGGCTTCATCCTAGTGGACTCCTCCGTCCTCCGCCTATTCGCCGCAAGCGGAGGTCGGAGGATACCGGCCGGGGGGAGTCGTGACTCCATGGCCTCCAGTTGGGCACTCACCATGCTCCCACACTGCAGCATGCATATCCTTGCCACCCTTTCAATGTCCCGGTCCGACAGGGCAAGCGCAGGTGCAGGTGATGTTGCAGGTGCGGAGACGAACGAAGGCGTGGCAGGAGAGGGGCTAGTGGCCGCGGGAGCTGCTTGCCGCTGCCAGACATTCCTCTGAGCGGCAAACTCGCTTGAGGTCCTCCAGCTCGGATCGGAGACAGCTGTTCTCCTCCCACAACCTTGCCGTCTCCTCAGATGTCGTGCGTTTAAGGAGAATTTCTACCGTCTCCCTGATTCCCTCTGCCGCCTCTTTAAGGAGAAAGAAAGAAAAATAGATTTATTTGTCACAGAATCACGTGCATACAAAAAGATAGTTAGCTCTAAAAATTAAGAAAAAAAAGTAAAAATAACAAAGAGATCTCTAATCACGAGCACAAAACACAAGAACTCGACACAAGACTCTGACAAGAAGGCTTCCACTCAGCATGATGCTGTGCTATGGGGGACCTACAGCACAGCGTTGATTTTCAGTGGTTATCCGAAAAGGACGTACGGAAACCAAGTCAAGTTCAATGATTGGTACTACTTATAACAAAATAAAATAAAACAAACAGTAAGCACTTAGAATACAAAGCCACTACATAAACAACCAAATGTTTGAACAAATATTATTAGATAACATCAAAATGAATTTATCCGCAGGTATTACCGTGCGCGCACAATTAATGTACCCACCCAAAACATTCATTACACAGGAATATCATTATCCAGTGTTTTGTGCTTTCTCGCTCCCACAATCACCACCGCGTCGTCGCCGTCGCCCGCGCGCACTCACAAAATGTCGTTTATAATTAAGGGCGCGCGTGAACGAGCCCTTCATGTTGCCGGACTTGATGGCAACCTTTAGGACAACATCCACGCCGTCCATCACCTGGCGGCTGAGAGCCTCTGCCGTTGAGCTCTCCCCTTTAGCTGCCTGGGCAGACCGCCGCTCCCGGGCCTGGTGGGCCATTTCGGCTACCTCGTCGTCCTGTTCCGAGCACGCTTCGCGGCATTGGCCTCCGCCCTCGTGCTCACAAGCGAGACCCTGACCTCTCCCGGCACCTCAGTCGAGACCCCGGGGTTGCTCTACCCACCAATTCCTGGTGTACCAGGCTGCTTGAAGCGACCCCGAACGCCACACCCTGGCATCGGAGTGGAGTGGAGTGGTCCACCCGCAACTGCGCGACCTGGATCGCTCCTTGCCTTCGGCACTTTAGCAGCCGACAGGCTCTCCCCACTTGAGGAATGACCCACCCACATGTCCCGCTCGGTCCGACTATTCTACGTACGGAAGCTTCCTCCAAAATTTGGAGTTGCTCCCGCGCGAGTCTAGGTCCCTCTCGGGACATGAGCCTCCTCGGCTCTTGTTGCCGTCAGCGACGGCAAACGATTGTACTTCTCCGTCGCACAGGCGCTCCAGGCAAACCCGGAGCTCCTTTTAAGATGCGGTGTCAGAGTCTGACACCGCACCTGACAGGACACTCATCTGCTCGACCAACTCAATCGGCAATTCGTTAATTAGTGTTTTTTTTTTTGTTGTTTAATTTTCCATAATTTGTCTTATTTCACGAGTTAATATAGGTAAAAATGTCCACCGGGCAGAGGCTAGATACCCGGTAAGCCTACATACTGTAGAGTGTGGCAGGTGCTCTGCAGCGGCAGCGCTCACGACTGGACTCCCTCCAGCCATTCATCCTCTCACCGCGCTTCAAAGCTTTGGCAAAATGTGTGGATTTGATCATAACATTTTGGCAACATTTTTATTTTCAACTAATGGTTGAGTTAACAAAAGTTAAATTAAAGTTAAGAGTCTGACATGCCCTCCCGCTCCACCGAGAGCGGGACAAGTTATTTGATAATTTAACACCATCAAAAAAAAAAAAGGTCACATACAGGTCAAATTGTAAATGAGTATTTTTAGAACGTTGTCATCAATCGCATGGACTGGCCCGCGAGAAGCCCGAACCTGAATCCAATTGAACACTGATGGGACGAGCTTGGAAGGTGTCTAAGAAATCGAAATCCCACCCCAGCTACACTTCTAGATCTGAAACTTAATAAACAGCATGCCCAATCGCCCAGCAGCTGTAAAAAGAGCCCGTGGAGACAATCCAAAGTATTAATGTTGTTTTAAAGTTCGTTTTTGTGTTGTATAAGAGGTACCAACCATTATTTTTTCAACGTAAAAATTTTTGAAATTTTGTTTTTATGTAATTTTGACAATTAAACTATTTGGTGTTGTTTTATTAACTAGTAAATTATCTAAAATAAACAGTATCATTCATGCCACTAGCTCTATTATTTAAAGAGCAATTTTAGCTTTTCGTACTGACCCGTATTCTTTGTCCGCGAGTGTATTTTTGAAGTGAAAACTTCTTTAGGCGCAGTTTGCGATCTTTCTGAACAGTGAGCGAAATTGAACCGTCACGCTCGGGTTGGTGACGCTGAATTGGGTATACCTACTCCGCTCCAGTCGGCTGGCAACACTGAATCGCGTATACTCGGCGCTGAATCGGGTTTACTCGGCTCAAGTCGTAAGTCTTCACTTCTATCGGGTGGTCATAAGCACACACCCTATTTTTGTATAAAAAAAGGCTGACACAAAAACACTTGGGCAATCTTACAATATGGAACCCTCTATGTTGATTTCATTATTGGAAAATACTTCACCTCCCTCTTCAAAGGTGTATAGAATACTGGTAGATACTAAAATATGAAAGTCACAGATAAAAGTAAACCTATCGGTTAAAACACACCGTCGCGTCGTCAGTACCTACGTGTGACAAAAATCTTTAGCAGAATTTCAAACACAGTTCTTCTTCGTCTTGTTGATGAAATAGTTGATGTCATGGTACAAAGATTAGCCAGTCTGGTTCGTAGCGGAGCTGACCAGGGAACGTATTGTCCATTCTAAGAATTGTTGAGCAAATTGACCTCCTACTTTTATTTGCAGTGTTACAGCCATTTCACACAACTGTCAAAGAATGACAGCTGTGATTTAAATATATAGACAACTTAAGTTGGTAGTGGCTTATTAACTAATTTCCTTGAATGTACCGCATCGGACAAAGCCGCATACATAAGCAACTTCAAAGGTAATAAATATTAAGATAGATTCATTTATTTGCACGAAATAAGGATATTTTAACACACAATAGTTCTTCATATTCCACCTACTAAATTCGGCATGCAAATTTTGTGACATTATTAATGATTCTAATATAATCAATTTACACAAAATAATTAAATTCCTTTTTTTTTAAAGTACTAAATCTTGAATTGTCTACATATCAAATTACAAATGTCAAAGTAATTAAATTACCAATTGTCTAAATATCAAGTTTCAATGACAACCAAAGAAATTAAATAACAAGTTTAAGTGGCAGAAGTATCTAAGAAGCCTAGTGGAAATAGTTAATTTTGCTTTGCTAGATATTTGATGTTACCGACTTGGTCTTCACTTGTTAATGTGAAAATAGAATAGTCACAAATATTATTATCTTAATGTTTTCCGCTTGAATTTCTTTTCTTGTCCTTTTGTAGTCATAAATCGCATTCAGTGTTATAGTTTCAAAGACAACTTTTTTCGTGCGACTCTTTTAACGCTGACTTTCAAGTAGAAGCTGAAAATAAAACCAAATACGAGTAAGTATAAGTAATAGAGTAACTCGCTAAATGATGCTAAACTGTAGGTAACTGTCCTCTGTAAAGGCCTTTCCTTATGCTAGGTACACACATCCATGCACAATTTTTGACAGATGAATTGTCGTTAGCGATATTATTAAAAATAATTTACGCGTATGTAGGAGATATAAGTGGGATAAATGATAGATAATAATCTGGTCGATCGACAGTTTCAGGGTTATCCTTTATTTACGCCACATCCTGTATATCTATTTATTACGTCGACATAGATGAGCTAAGAATGTAGAAACATAATATACTGGGTGTGGCGTAAGTAGTGGTCCACCGTTCAGGATTCGACAAACCAGATAATTAACTATACAATAAAAAAAATTAACCATTTAATTACTATTACACTTTAATACCAGCAAAACAGAGAACACGAGTATGAATGTAATAGATAAGATAATGGCTACCGAAAGAAGGAGTATCAAGAAAATTTACATATATAGATGTCCTGACATCCTACATATAATAGTGAAGGACTTGCGGCGTTCCAACAGTCTGCCGCGACGCCTTCTAGCTGTCTTAGAGCTCCACATAGGCTATAGTTACCTAATCTATTCCTAATGTTATGATGGGCAATCACTTTCATGGTACAACTTTCTGAGGTCTGATACTTTTTTCTAGAGCTTACTTAGAGCTTTTTTTTTACAGCTTAGAAAACTTGAACAAAAATAAAACTTTTAATTGAAAACTCTGCCGTAATTAATAGTAACTCTTCTGAAAGGTCCATAAAACTAGTTCGGAGCAGAACTTGGGACGCCAAATTATAATTCGCCAAGTTTAAAATATATAGAAATTTTTCACTGGAACTATTAGGAAAATGCACTTATTCGCCTGAAACTGACGTTAATAGTAGCTATTAAAAGAGGCTGCCAACGTGAATAGAGCGAAGTAACTTTTATTTATTATTCTAACACCGCATTTTTACATTCTTTAGCTTGGATTTTGTGGAAAAGGTAAGTATTTTAAGGTAGGTGTTCGGAATTGATAATAAATTGGTCGACGGTAGTAACACAATTTTACTCATTTGAGTCTTCCTTCAAATGTTTCCACAGGATTTGCAAGTTTTTCTTACTTTACAATAAATGATCCCTTCGTTATTGTCATTCAGGCTCATTCGTTTATCGAATCAGTTACTCACTCATATATATAATTGTTTATTGTATTTGACTTTATAAGTCAATTTAGTTAAGTTATATTTTCATTTATTATTGACATAATCTACTCATCGTCATGCTCCGCTAAATGTCACTGTTTGCGGTAGGGTCAGGGGTCGGGTTGCCTCCTTCTCTCATATATGGCAAGGAGGTAATGGCTGATCTTTGCGTTATGCTCGTAAACGGGTGCTGCGGGTCAGCCAGGACGTTTTACTGACCATGGTTTTATTATTGTTATTAGTAATTAACTGTTTATTTATTTTACTTCGAAGGTCCTAGTTTATCATTTGTGACATCATGTTACAGCTATATGAACATAATGGAGCATTGCATATGGGAGGAGGAGGACTGGGGAGTTTGTTCCGCCACTTCATCTTCCCAGCTAAAGCACTAGGAAGTGTTGAAGGGCGGACTTTTTGGGGGGACTGTCTCATGTTCTCAGCCTAGTTTGAATAAATGACTTTTGATTTTGTTTTTTACTCAATTTGAACCATCCATTTCATATTTAGGCTAGTTCATGTTTCTAAACCAAAAATCCATCATCGCTTAACAGGAAATCTATAAACTACGCGTATTATGTAAATCCATTTATCGTTACACCATCGCGCCTGTGTATCCATCGTTCCCCTATTTGTACTCCCCTATACCGATAGCTAGTAAAACGGGGGAGTATCGGCGTCACGTGTGCTTTTCACTTGACGTATCCACTGACGGGAGGTGAACTGATCAACGTGGCGGCCATGACAGTTAAAGTCACATCAATGTGATCACGGGATCACGGAAAATGAAACGAACTATAATTCATGAATCATCCGCGATGTTCCATTGTTTCCTTAATGGGACTTGTAATGTTATACTTTTTTGGCGGTAATTTAGGTCGGTGTTACTATACACTACCATTCCGACTAATATCTTTATGGGTTTGATGGATGATGCCACCTTATATACCTACTGTAGCGAAATCCACCTTAACACGTATAATTTATTAGTTAAAAATTGAATCAAAACAAAATACAAAATGTTAAAATTAAATACTAGAGTACGAGAAAACTTAATGTAAATCGGATGGTAAATCTTTGTTACGTATTTGGTTCCGAAGAAGGGAATCGATTGCAATCGTTTTTTAGGTTCGTGGTCGCTTAATTGCGTACATTTTCAAATTAATATTATATTATAAAGATTACCTACGTTATCTCTATAGAAAAACCGTCATGGATAAAGATTAACTATCATTCGAATGTTAAACCTATAACAAATATTAACAATTAATATAAAGGAGACGGTTTCCTGGATGGTTGCCTGGATGCTGACGAACCGTAGCCTCAAAGAACTGCATGCCTCAATGGAATTGCTGGTGACACGACGTTCAAGTGTCGTGGGCCAGAATGGACTGGCCAGTCTCGAACTCCAAGGATTATATGCTGCTGGTAACAGTGACCAAACAGCTCGCAAGCCTCGTGGATAGTCCGGTACCCGGAAAAACGGCAGCCCTTTTAACTGGTTCTACACATACGTCAAATAAAATATGGCATCACACCAGAGAAAAGGCTAAAACTTCCATTAAGAGAGAAAATAAGGAAAATTACATACCAGGTTCGAAGAGATATAATTATCATTTGTGTAAAGATAAAAAAAACTAGGTTGACTGTGAACCAATTGCGGTATTATGGTTGACTGGTTAGACGGAAATTTATAACAATCGACCTGAAACCGTTTCTAATTTTCAGCAACTGATTTTTTCTTCCAATAATCACAAGGACAAAAAAGAAAATATTCTGAATGAAAATTGATGGCCAGTTATATGAAATAGGTTGCAACCGCAGAGGTCACGCTGCACTACGTAGACAATTTAGTTACACAGTAATTGTTTGCGCGTCGATGTCCCTTCCACCAGACACATAGAAGGTATTCAGCGAAATCAATTGCTTATCAAATCGACTTCCAACTTAAATTGTTTGTATATTTTTCGAATCGCAACTGTCATTCTTTGACAATTGTTTGAAATGGCTTTAAGACAGCAAATTGACGCAGTGTGTCAATTTGATAAATAATATAAGGTAACTAACTCCCTGACTGTACCTACGTCATGAACTGCGAAAGTCCAAGTTAAGCTAAATAACAAACAACCAACAATGTTAAAATACAAGTTCACTATTCACTACCGTCACGAGTTATGCACTTCTCTCAACTTGATTGAGTTTATAGAACCGGATAAAGCAAAATATTAAAGTTATCGACGGTGGAGAGCTCTTTCACAAATTCTGTGACCATTTTTGTGACAACGATCGACTGCGAGTTAGTTAAAACTGTCGTTAGTGGCTGTTATTGAATTTTAACTGGAATATTATTCAGTAACGGTTTTTGACGGTTTTAAAATCCTGCTGCAACCAGGTTTGAGTTTATATTTTAATATTTGATTGAAGTTATTATTTTTCGACGATCATTTTCGTGTTTTTATATAGCGTGATCGTGTTCGAGAATTAACGATGTTTTTCTGTTTGTATTTTTTTAGATGGATACTCGGAATTTTTGAACAGAAGTTCTTTCTCGAATGTTGCGCTACCATACTTTTTTAAACTTATGATGACGTGTGTTAATATTTTAATTGCTTCCGCTAGTATCGAAAAATCATTTTCTGAATTGAGAGATCCATTTCATGAATGTGGGAATCAAAATATCAACATGGCACTGGCCGTTGATTAATTCGCGGGAAACCAACTGTAACGTTTACACATTAATTAGTCGAGTAACAATAAACACACTAAATATCTAAGCACGCCACTCAAGCGCACGCGCAACACTAGACGCTACTCAGCCATTTCACCTGCTACTAGCTATAAAAGCGGATGCCTATCCAGAACCCTCTGAATTACACCCTGTGCCCCGATCTAAGGTCAGTTCATCATTATATTACTATTATGGT
Organism: Brachylomia viminalis; assembly: GCA_937001585.2. Classification (NCBI taxonomy): domain Eukaryota; kingdom Metazoa; phylum Arthropoda; class Insecta; order Lepidoptera; family Noctuidae; genus Brachylomia; species Brachylomia viminalis. The sequence continues at coordinate 18,936,532 of OW443302.2, read as the reverse complement.
ATGTACAGTAGGTACAATGTGCCCTGAGTTATTTAGTGTGCCATGCCATCTGCAATGATTTCTGTTCTCCTTCGTGTCTATGTGCTTCGCATAACCTCATCATAGTGCATCTGTCATTATGCCGCGCTGATAATGCACCTTTCTTCTTTCCGCCTATCCTGCTTCCCACATCGTTCCTTGGGCGCTAAAGGGGCTTCGTAGTACATCGCCCGCGGCTGCTGTTTTTGCACCACAACTAAACTGCGCACCCTTAATGCTCACTTTCAGGGTTTTACTACCAGGCTGACGGCAGGACGAATACAACTGCACGCTACTCAGAACTGCACGCGTAGCTGAACTACGTGCTACCCGCGGTCCTACGGTCTGCTGTTACCGCATGCTATTGTGGTCTTACGACGGTCTAACCGGCCATCTTGCTGAGCCTGTACTGACAGGCCCCCACGACGTTTGCCACGTGCTGCCAAGGACGACACCCTTCTTATACCTACTGAGTGTGTGCGAGTGCTCAGAACAGAGTGTGACACTTACACTTACGATCTAGCCGTGTTCTATCTATTACGATTATATGTATGTATTATAATAACTTGCTAGTTTCCTTTATCTCTCCTACATAATAGTTAACGGCCTGCGCAGCCTTTTTTTTTTTTTTTGAGGGTGGGTAATCATCAAATAACTTCTCCCGCTCTGGGCAGAGTGGGAGGGCGTGTCAGACTCTTATTGACTAAAACCCACCCGTGTTCCTTCAGTTGCCTGTGCCAGGGGCCACAGTATCCCTCTCGGACTTTCCCGCAACCCTAGCAGGCATCGGCTCTAGCGGACCCCGTCATTTGTGCTGACATTTCTTTGAGGCGCGCGTGGAACACAACGTGCCGTCGACCCGGGCCTGGTCCTTATCGAACGGCGAGCTGCGCATTGCTCGCTGTTCGCAAGCCCACGCCTACGGTGGCCGGGAATCGGCCTGCGATTCCCGACGCCCAGGGCGTCTCCTGCGGCGGCTAGGGGCGTGAGGGCGCGAACCTTGCCTCTCCCTCACGCGTTCCGCCTCCTCATTCGCGAACATTACCGCTTCGCAGAAGGAGGTCACGGCTTCCCAGGCCCTCTCGCTCCGTACCATGGCCTGGACCAAGGCCGGACGCGAGAGATCGCCACCGCCAATCGCATCCACGAGCCTGCGCAGCCTACCTGCAAAGCCCTAGTTGTAACACTACATATCATTTTAATGACAGAGCTTGATTACTATGACTTTCGTCAGTTATTTTTACTAAAAATGTGAAACAGTGGCCTTTAATCAACCAATGATTAGCTCATCGCAATCAATGCGAAAAAAAACACGCAACAAGGTATTTAGTGGACCAAAAATTGGCCTCACAAAATTTGGTCCGGATTTCAAGAGGTCTGTTATAAAAAGCACAATGGTTACATTGTACGCTTTCCACGATACGGAATGAATAATGACGTTTCGCCAAATGCCCTGTGAAAATGATAAATTGCTTTATAATTTCGTCGGAATCCTGTTATGGGCTTGATCATGATGATGCGTTGTTATTGTTTGTGTTAAAAGGATGCACATAATAGGATGTTGTGATTTCACGAAACCCTTGTAGGTAATTCGTGTCGGTAACACTTTTTGTTAGGACAGAGGTAGGACAAAGGTAGGACGCCCTCAGGCTAGGTGGAGCGATGATCTTCGAAGGGTGGGTGCTAGCAGCTATATGAGAGTTACCAAAAATCGAGTTTAATGGCGTGCAATTGGAGAAGCCTATGTCCAGCAGTGCCCTGCTGTAGCTGATGATGGTGACGACACTTTTTGTTCCAGATATTTTGAACAAATTTCAAAATTGTAAAATAAAGCTCGAGTTATGAAACGATTACGAAAGAAGAAGAGTGAGAAGACTTAAAAAAGCAAAGAGTATAAAACACAAAAGAGAAACGATGTTCCTAAATAATTCAGCGTTAAGTAATTGACCTTACTTAGAGTTACAAAAAGTTTATCCTAGTTTATTCATCCTTTGCGGTCGTCCTATATTTAATTGATTCATATTTTATTTTATGTTTCTTTGAGAATATATAATTAAAGATATTCCACCTCCATTTTCAGTTTAAATTAAGTGGAATAGTTGCTTGACGTTTTCCTTTCAACATGTTATGGGGAAACGTGACCTACTTAAAAAATAATTGCATTTCTTAGTAAGCTGCTCAAAGACTTAAAATTTAGGGATCTCTGTTCCGGGAATTTCAATCGTATCTTCCTTGATCTTTTAAAACTTTACTTATTTTTTTGTCCTTCAAGTTAAACCCATAACGATTTTATGGATGAGAGTCAAAACAAGAAAAAAGCTTGCTTTTATTGGACCTGGATTCTAAAAAGTTAATTAAACAGATTTTTAAAATATAGCTCCGATTAAATGATAAAAATTGAAAACCACGAAATATGACACTAAATTGTGACGTTGCTACTCATAAGGTATAAACGCTCTTACAGTGTACATTTATTTGTTTTTTTTTTCAATAAACAGCTTTCTTTTTGCAAGCCAGTTCGAAATTTAAATAAAACCTTTGATAAGTTACCTCCTTGGTTGCCGTGTTTCGGAGTAAAAGATCGTTCCATTTTTAAATTACACAATATAATATGAGTTTACTATGTAATTTATTTGGCCGCTAAACCACGACAGATATGGATTTTCATACAACTTTTGCCGGTCGCTGCAATTTCGATTTATCTCGAAGATGGTTGTCAAAATAATGCTCAAATTTCCAAGCATGTTTGAGAATTTAACATTTTGTTAGTCGCCTTTTATATATCCTCTCAACATGACCCTACTATCTAAGCATATTTTTTTTTTAATTTTCTGTCATTATTCAAGATACGAGTAGTCAATTAACGTTTTAGAAAATAACAGTCACAATTTACTCACGCCAACTCCACGCAAAGCTAAAGAGGCAAATACCTTAAAAGGTACAAAAATTGTAAGAAATGCTCGCACTAAATATTTAGGTTACGATCCTCAAGGCAATATTAAATTCTTTTGGGGACGTAGGATATTTATTTGGAAATATTTTTTCGACGTTCATGTCTTGTGTCGGTATCTTCGGATATAAAATAAGGCTTAGCGGTAGATACTTTTACGTAAGCCGGTGGAAACCATTTTTGTCTAATAATCATTGCTGAATTTGGGGCATTCCAATGAACAGTACAAAAAGATTGGAAATGTTTGCAAATTTGTGAAATTAGCAGCCGGAAGGACTTGGTGGCCATCCCCTAGATATACAAGCATTCTCACATATAATTGCCTTATTAAAATTTATAGAAAAGTTACATTACCATTACATTAAGTAATGTAACTCTTCTTTCTTGCTTTTTCTGTGCGTATTCATAATAACTTTAGTTTTTTTCAAAACGCCAATTAGTTATCACTTCATCAGTTTACTTGCCTTGTTGAAATAAACTTTGTTTTATAATCGATATATTTGCTTCCTCAGTCATATGTAGACCATTTCAATGAAGTAAGTGAGTAAAAGACATAATATGGTTTCAATTATTAGGCGTGTTTGAAGAAGGGCTCGAACACACGTACCACAACCACATCGACAGCACGTGGACGGGCGCTAATTTGTATGAAAATGAATAGTTTATTCATACGGATTACATTTGACCGTCAAAATCAACCGTGTGGGCGATATCGATCACATCAAGCCACGTCGCAGTCACAATGCAACCACCACTAAAACTGCGCACTATGGCGGCCGGCCACATCGCAAATACAACGATGTGTCTGTCTGCAAACACTAGCCACAACACAACGACGCGACGTCGCAACTACTAGCGACAACGCAATCACAACGCAACTGCAAGATGTGGTCGCGACACCATTCACACGTAACCGTGGTACGTGTGAATGGGCCCATAAAAGAATGTCTTCGATCGCTTCAGTCATCTCCTTACATCCTATTGTGGCCATTACCTATTCTGCAATGTTGCACCTAACCCGCAAGGATGTCAGTTGCTGGCACTTCATGAGCTTAAAGATTATGTCTCTTCAACCGAAAACGAAAAGTACAACACGTACATTTCCTTCGTCAGGCGTCAAAGGCTTGTAGTGAATTCATTTATTTACATTTGTAAATGTGATGAGATACTTTCGTGGCTACCGGGTTTGAGTACAATAAATTGGTAGGGATTCATTCTATATGTTTGGTATGATTTTAGAGCTAATGTACCAAACTGATTATTATTAGAGATTGGTAGGTAGGTACAAAAGAAAACGTAGTGGATAACAAATTGATACTTAGGTACACTTTTGTTTTTTTTTATAATTTAAACGTTCAGTGCCTAACTTTTTGGTCATTTTAATAATAAGGGTTATTGGTAACATGTCGGCAAACTATTAAAGGGATGTAGGGGGCATTTGCAATCAAATGATCTCTTATGACCCCTATGCAAATGTCAATCATTTCCGAGTAATTTTACTTTTTTTTTTGGCGGTAGGTACCTATACTCCTTTGAAAATTATCCAACGAGAAACAATAAGGTACCAGAGGGACAATTCCCATATTTTTAAGAACACTCGCATTTTAATCTCAGTCTCAATCTGTCAAAAATTGTATAGCGTTTACGTACATTTATGACATTTGATTTATAACTGAGTCGAGATTGAGACTTGATTTCGAACGTTTCTATACGGGAAAAATATAAAATGTCTAATTACTGAAAAATGGTTGACATTTGCATAAAGGTCTTAAGGGGTAATTTGTTTGCAAATGACCTCCCCTACATCCCCTTAATGGATTGCCGACGTATTACAAATAACCCTGTCTATTGAATACCAAAGGTAAAAAACATTGAACACAAAGAATTTGCCGCTTAAAGTGTATTCTAGTTTAAAATTGGCGAAGATTGTGATATAAGCATAAGAGCAGAATGGGTACCAACATCCTTCTGTCTTGTAATAATTAACTGTGATTAATGATTATTAAGGCCGAATTATACCAATGAAACTGTCAAAGTCAAAGCATTTATTTCAAATAGGCACATAAAACGCAGTTTTGAACGTCAACATGTACATTTAAATAGAATTGATTCTAGTCGCCCCTTCCAAAAGGTAGTATCGTATGGAGAAGAATGGGCAAGAAACTGAACGTGGTTTTGGATGTGCTGACACATCCAAAACCGCGTTTAAGAGCAGACAGTGTCAATATTCCACAGCAATGATGACATTGACAGTTTTTGAACGCGGATTAGATTTGCTGATCGCGTTCAGTTCCATTAGTGAAATTGACCTTGATTACCCCCATACTGTTTGGCCGCCAACAGAGCAATGTAATTTTGATTTTTCTCGTTGATTGTTCTTTTAATGGTATTGTAGGTACAGCCAGCGTTCAAAAGCGGGAAAAGAGCTGATAGGGTTGTAAGATCTACTTCGGCACGACCTTAATGTAAATAAATCCTGTCATGGTGAAAAGATAACCCACTCAGCCGCCCGTACTTGAATCCGGTCATTGGTGGAGGCAGGTAAAAAAGTTAGGGACTAGGCAGAAACGGACTTTTCAAAGGACAAAAACGGATGGCAGGCATATTATTATCATATTTCCCCATTTCCATTGTCGTTCGCATAATGCATGAGTTTTCGGCGAAGCATTGTCCGCACGTACAAACAGGGCATTGCATTCCGCCATTTCTACATTCTTGCTTGACGCAATTTGGCATAATGCCCGCCAAAGGTATTGTTCTTGTTGAAAGGAAGAGATAGGCGTGTCAGGCTTGGAGATTTATTGCGTTATTAATTCTCCGTTTATTAATGCGAATATTTTCAGGTGCTTCTAAGTGACCAGACAATAACGGCCTATTATTGCCTCACTGCAGGGCAAAGGGCTCTCATACAGAGAAGGCACGAGATCACCTCGCTTGATTCAGGACGAGTTGGCGATTAATAAAACGTTGCCCCACACCAGGAATTTCTCCTGCATTGTGGGTGCGTTTACTTACAAACATTTAAACTCACATACACAAACAGCCAGACCCGGACAACTACTTGTAGGTCATACAAATATTTGTTCCGTGCGGGAATCGAACCCGCGACACGCAGCGCAGCTGTCAATCGGTTAACCACTGCGCCAACCGTGTCGTCAAACTTATTTTAACTATACGTCCAGGTTTCCTCACGACGTTCTCCGTCACCGATGTCCAAGATAAACGTAGAAATTACATATGAATTGAATAAAACTGCCTGAGTGCGTGTTGGACCACGCACAATGAAGGGTTCCGTAGTTGGTATCCCTTGAATTTAATTTTATTTATTTGCCACCCGAAAGGGGGGTCCCTTTCGGGTGGCAAATAAATAAAATTAAAAATTAAAATTTAAAATTCATTTATTTACGTTAGGTACACGTCCGTATTCGGGTCGCAGAAATTCATATGTGTACCTTTTAACTTAATCAGTCCATTCGATTCGGAGCAAATTGGCTGTGACAGACGGACGGACAGCTACACAAGTAATCATATAAGGGTTCTGTTTTGTCAGGTACGGTATCCTAAGATTTACATTCGTAGTTCCCCGAATGTAATCTTGAACCGGGGGCCTACTCTCTAAGTCCATCAACGAAGACACGGGCCCATCCGAAAGTAGTTTGAAACTTTGGACTGAATTAATTATTTAAAATTTTATTATTTAAAACACCCGATTAATTAACTTTTTCGGACAGGTAAAAACACATTGGGACTAGGGACAGCTGTCACATCGTGGTGTCATTCATTCTTAGGTCGGGCTCCCAAACTTAACTAGAGCAGGAAACTCACGTACCTTCGGCCGAAACTACGGAATTCGTGCTTAGAGCGTAGACTCCCAGATTTGAAAAGTGACCCAATGCTAAGGCATATTGAATATACTGCGTATGATCAATTACCTACGTGACTTTGGCTATACGGTGCCCTTTGACATTTGCCAGCCTTATCCCTGCACTTTAGGCTGAAAAAAATATGAAAAGCTTAACCCAAATATTATACTTGGCAAGGTATTTTTTTCGTTTATTACGATGTAAAAGGGACTATAATTTATTGACTTGTATTAATTTAAATATCCGACAAAAGTCTTATCTCGTGTTTTTTTTATTTAAAATGGGTTTGCTCTTGACTCTAGTCTAGGTGAATGGTGACAGAGACAGAGTCGGCGATGGAGTGGGCTTACCCAGAAGAAGCCTGTTCACTCTCACTTTGAAGAGATTAGGGTTGTATGCGTTCGGAAACACAGACGCAGGTAGAGAGTTCCACTATTTTGTTGTATCCATAAAAAAATACGTTTGGAAACGTTTAGTGCGAATTGGTGGAATAGCAACTAGGTAAGGATGGTAACTTGCAGTGCGTCTAGATGACCGATGGAAGAAGGGGGCCGGTGGAATGAGGTCGTGGAGTTCTTGGGCACACTCTCCGAAGTACAATCTGTAAAAGACCGACAAGAAGGCGACCTTGTGGCGATGAGCCAAGCTGTGAAGCTGGGATCCACCAGTGTCACCACGAATTTAAGTAAAACCGTCAAGGATAAAACCTAGCCAGACTAGCTTGAATGACTGGTTAGCTTGCGCTAGAGCTAAGTCCTTTATAACGTCAAAAAACTGGTGACCATTCACCACAAAGAATCAAAACTAGCCTAAAGAAAATAGAAACCACCAAAGAATCGGACTTCACAAAGTGTGAACAACAAAGTTCTTCTCTTATCGAATTGGATAGCTTTGTGAAGCCAGCGGTTGCAGCGCGAATGTCGCGCGGTGTCAGTGGTCAAACAGGCACGTCGTGTAATGAATGCAGAGTTTTATCTCAGCGCTTCAGCTAGGATTTATTGCTAAATGCCAGGCATAGGATGGGAGGTTCTGTTTTTAGGTCATTGTCATAATTTCTGGGTTGTGGGGTTACATAATTATAGTTTTAGTATGTATTCGTTACGGTAAAATTACTAAATTAATCTCTCAAAGAGTTTTTCATTATCGCCTTCGTAAGTAGGTACATACCTACTATATTTTGTTATTCTGTAAGTTGTCCCCGTACAGCATAATTGTCTTTACGAATTTAATACATAATGTAAAGTACTTAAATATTAACATAAAATATTATACTCTGTACCTACAATCATTTTAAAATGAATATTTTATGACACGGTAATATTAATTCAACATTCTACGTTGACACAGAATACTAATTACTACTGGTAAATATTTATAAAGGTAACGTTGCTTTAAAAACCACTACAGTAATGACGGCTTCATAATTCTTACAACAAAAATACACACAAGTTTTATTTTGACAATTCGACAGTACATTGCACGGTATGTTCGGAAAATTGTCTTCTCGACAGTTCAATCCACGCAATGAATAGTGTAGGTTTGTCAAAATGGAATCTACATATATTATTATTGCTATTACGATTTTGCGCAATTCGGATACAGATTTTTGTTACAGATACCTAAATGTATTTGTGTACAAATTAAGATTTTTTAGCGTATTTTCTTTTATTTATTCATTAAACCGTGAAACGTATTTTCCCAAGAATCTTTTGTACCACACAATATTAATGTATTCACACGGCGAGTTTTTCCCGTAACTCAACCATCGTGTCGTAAAAATTATTCAATTAAAAGCCTGAAATGAAAAGGTTAGACGTATTTTCAGTAATTCAGGCCACGTTCAGCCTGTTAAGTGCAGGTGTTCGGCGCGTGGAAAAATATGGCTGACATCGCCACGGCTTTGTTTCCTTCGAGTCAGATTTACATCATAAATCCTTTTAATTACGACATGCTATGGAGTTGTTTTTAATTTGTTTGTGAATAGGACGAATTTTAGATGATTTCACGGTTTCTGCGTGATTGTACCGCTAACCGAGATTCATAAAATGTTGTTCCAGTATACCGCTACCTCCCTCCAAATTGACTGCAATCATCCCTAATTGTCGGCGGACTTGTTTTGTGGACACTTCTTAACCTCACTAAGCCATGGCCACTATTAAAGCAGCAGGTCTGCTTTCTACACTGTAGTGCTGCCGAGAACTAAGATGAACACAGCCAAAAATGACTAGGCGTGAGAAATCCAGTTTGGCAGTCGATGTTTTTCTTGAATGCCCACTCTATGAAAGATTATCATACGTTCATTAGCGTTTCTCCCATTATAAATAAAAAAACTGAATCAAATACCTTAGCAGTTAGGTCGGCCTTTGGTGTAGGATGCAACATGTGCACCTTGCTCCTTGTACCATCCCATCTTCCTAGCACGGCGGGCTGTGCTGGGGCGGCTACTGCAAGTGCGGAAAACCTCAAAGGGCGCAAATATTCCAATCTTATTGGAACTTGTATGTTCGAGCCGTTTGGGGTTGAAACTCTAGGGCCATGGGGTCCGAGTGCCCACTTAGCTTTTCGAGACATTGCCGAGCGGTTGGTCGACTCTTTACGTGACCAGAGGGCTGGCCTACTTTTTGGCCAAAGAATCAACATTGGCATACAACGTGGCAACGCTGCCGGCCTTTTGGGCACTTTTCCTATACACAACGATGCGGACGAATTTTTTGTTAGCCCTTCCCCTTTTCATATAATTTTACATAATATTATTATTATTTTTAAGAATGTCAGCTTTTAAACTATGTGAATAAAAAGTACTTAGATGATTTTTCAAAAAAATTAACAATTAGGTAGTAATTTAGTATGTGATTAAAATCAATTACAGAATGTAAAATCAATGTCAATATGAGACCCTAAAGTATGGTTATTAAATAACCTGCAGTGTTTGTGGCCAATGCTTTAATAAACAGATGATTGGCGGTTTCAGGCAGATAGGCGGCTTACCGCGTTTTTTCGCGGCCTACCGCGAGAATACCGTTAAAAACGGACCATTTGATCCGGAATCCGGAGAACGGACGCGATAAAGTGGGACGAAAATATCCGTTTTTATGTTGCTCATCCCTTTGATGACGTAACTGGGACTTTATCAGGTTATTATGTAAAGATTTTGAAGGTTTGGCGGATTTATCATGATGTTATTTTATTTTGGGGGTAATAAAAACCTTGGTCGTGTTAAAGACTTCCACATGGTGCGAAATAAGAAGGTCTGGGGTTTAAAATACTGACCCAATGCGGTTATTTATGAGCAGAATTTTCATCAAATACTTAAATTCGAACCTAATGCTTTTTAGTGTTTTAAAAATTCTGAAGATGCTGGTCGTCTTTAGCTGATTGGTCTCCTAGTCCATCTAAAGACGAATAATTAATAGAAGAACTAAATGAGCTGTAAATATAAACTGACCTACTGTTTTCAAACAAATGTGTTTTCCAAACATTCGTCAGTCAATAGGTACTTAAACGTAACCACTAAGACTCAACTTAATTGGCACAAGTTATTACTTAATAATATGTCGAGACAACAAACAACTAGTTCAGAGGTCTAAGCCAACGTTAGTTGGTGACGTTTATTAGTCATTGATTCTTGGCTGAGGTTTTGCGGCCTATTAACGGGAAGCATCGGTTATGGGAATGAGGTCAACCCAATATCGGTTGAGACAACAAAAATTCACAACCCGGCTTATTAAAGATTCAGCTTTTAATCGGTTTAATGTCTATTTGAGAACACGGAAAGAATTTTAGCAGATTATGAAATAAAACTAGGAGGCATGTCTTCGCGAACATGGTATAAACAATTCCGTACTTTATAAAAACTAAGTTCTAACATTTTATTATTTTGCAAAGTAACTAGTAAAATAGAAAACTAGTAGTAAGTAGTAATTAACTCATTAACCAGAATCTACTTATTTCTTCTACCCGTTCAATTAGTTTCCTCTCCCTTAAAGCTCATAGCTCGCCATCTTGGTGTTCGCTTAGAAATCGAAACCCACCCAATGTTTGATGACCTATTAATTATCTGAGACATCTTGATCAGAGAAAATAAGGAAGGATATTTTATTTCACTTTTATCCTCATAACCTTTAGGAGGAAATCCGTTAGCCGCCTACCTAACCCCGCGCGGCGCACCGCGCTACCTAACTGTCTTTTGATCTACACGGCGAGCTAAAGCCACGACTGTTGCGTGCGCGGCTTGCATCAGCTGCATAGAATGCAGTTGCATTAAAATAAAACATAAAATGCGATTTTTACTCTAACGTAGCGTTTGATTTTATTTTACGATTCATTCACCTAACGTTTCAGAGTTCAAAAAATATTTATGTTTTTATGACGACATGTTTGGTGTAGTGGCTACAGTGGCTAAGTGTAGTCAGCGAAACCAAATGGTCCTGGGTTCGAATCCCGGTAGGGGCAAATGTTTGTATGATGAATATGGACATTTGTACCCGAGTCATGGATGTATGTATATTTATAATATGTATGTATTTACGAAAAAAAAAATTATTTAAGTAGTGTATCAACCATCTGGTATCCATAACACAAGCCTTAATAAGTGCTTAACTTGGAACTAGATGGTGCTGTGTGCAATGTCAGACGATATTTATATTTATTTATTTATATTTATGCGAGTAATTGCAAACAAACAATTTTAAGCGTAGTTATACGTGCTCAATACACATCTGTGGAAAACAACATAGATACCTACCACATCTCCATAAAATGGTTACGCAATAAAACAATCTTCCAGATTATTCTTCATTATTATTCCAGATTATTTTGTCTCTCCCACGCACAAGACAGATAGACGGCATTTATTTTCGTCTCATTACGTCTAGAAGTACTAACCTACTTACTCCATTTGTTTACTGTTCTGCGACACTTGCCCTTAGAATTTTATTACATGTATAGATAGACAGATTCTATGACAGAGTTTTATGGGAGTCGATTTACAATCTCCGTCGTAACACCAGTAGGTACATTAAGTGCGCTATTAATGGCCACTTTAGTATTATTGACGTCTTCTGCGACGAACACAGTCACTTTTACGTTTCGAAGCCATTTTTGCGTTTTATGTCCGTATCGTGAACCCCGTTTGTGTGTGCTAACCTTTTCAACTGTTCGCGCGTGTTTTATTTGTGAAATTGTAAAATGTGACTTCGCTTGAATATTGATTATATTTGGTACAGAAATCGGTTACAATATAAATTAAAACTAGTAGGTACTAGGCGTGCGTAGCTGTCCGAATCTGTAGGCGAGAGTGCGCGGCGCGGCCGCCGACCCGATCAGCTGAGACCTCTCCTCCCGCGTCCCCCGCCGCTGCTCGTTCACGCGTATGATGCGTGAACATCCTCCGGCGCGTTGAGAGCCATAGCTTTCAAGAAGTAGACGGGGAAGGGGACCTGGATGCGGCCCGCTCCGCTTCGTTGTCATCTTTGGATTGTGAAGTTGGCAAAGGACATAGTCTGTTGATCGCCCTTCGTATAATGCCCTTTGAAGTAGTGACGTCAGCTACCCTGCTGACGCCGTCGGCCCCTGGATAGAGGCGAGACACGCGCCCCAGCCGCCATTGTAGTGGCGGTAAGTTGTCTTCCTTCAGTAGCACCACGTCACCGCAGGTGAGCCCTTGCTGTCCAGTGCGCCACTTGGTGCGCTGCTGCAGCTCAGAGATGTACTCCCGGCGCCATCTCTCCCAGAAGTGCTGCCTTATCTTCTCTAGGAGCTCGTATCTGTTGGGTCTAGTAGCAGTGATGGGCTTCGTTGGGACAGACATCAGTGGTCTCCCAATTAGAAAGTGGCCTGGAGTCAGAGGAGAAGGATCAGTACAATTGGACGAGAGAGGAGTCAGCGGGCGTGAATTTAGGATTGCTTCAATCTGTGTGAACAGCGTTGCTAGCTCCTCAAACGTCAAAGCAGCATTTCCTGCTACACGTTTCAGATGAAACTTAGCTGATTTAATTCCAGCCTCAAATATTCCACCGAAGTGGGGAGAATAAGCGGGGCTGAATACAAATTTGATACCTTCAGAAGAGGCATAATCACTGACAGACTGACGGCTGGATCGAAGCAGCCTACCTAATTCATTGTTAGCTCCTACGAAATTCCTACCGTTGTCGCAAAAGATCTCATGACATTTTCCCCTGCGTGATATGAATCGTCTTAGGCATAAAATAAAAGCTTGAGTACTCAGGTCACTTACAAGTTCCAAGTGAATTGCCTTGGTACTAAGGCATACAAATAAACATAGATAACATTTACTAATTCGGTTACCACGACCTTTACGGTTACTTATCATAAAAGGTCCAGCAAAGTCAACTCCGCACGAGTAGAAAGGGAAACAAGCATTAGTACGCGCTTCAGGTAAATGACCCATTATTGGTTGTAAGGTATTCGCTCGCAATCGAACGCACACAATACACTGTCTAACTACTTGCCGCGCTAGGCATCTCCCTCCAATGGGCCAGTACTTATCACGCACTGACGCTAACAGTAGCTGTTGACCTGCGTGAAACAAACGTATATGTTCACTTATCATTAGTATCTTAGTTAAATGATGTTTTGAATTCAATATTATAGGGTGTTTCTTATCGAAATTATAATTGGAGTTTTCTAAACGACCACCCACACGAACAATGTCATTGGAATCTATAAATGGAGTTAATTGTAATAATTTATTTTTTCGTGGTAATGTTTTTCTTTGTTTAAGTAACTCAATTTCGAAAGAAAATGATTGTAATTGACTAATTTTAATTAAAAACATAATTGAATTATTTATTTCGTCTGAGTTTATAGGGCCTGAGTACTTTTGTTTATTTTTATTACAGTTATTAACAAAACGTAGAACATATGCAAATATTCTACTTAACTTATTGAAATTGGAATGCTTATTAAAATCTATAAATGAAGTTTTGTCGGTAGAATTGTTTGCTGCAGATAATAATGAATGTACCTTCAACTCTGGTAATATTTTAGCTACGATTGAATTTTGTGGCCATTCTAAACGTTCTTTCTTTAGGAAAGAAGGACCTTCCCACCACAAGGAAGAAGATGATAGATCTTGGGGTTCAACTCCCCTTGAGGCCAAGTCAGCTGGGTTCATATTTGTGGGTACATGTCGGTGTTCAAAACCATTAGTTAACTCATTAATTTCATTAACCCTGTTGCAGACAAACATTTTTAGATTTCTCACATCTGTTTTTAACCATCCTAAAACCACTGTTGAATCAGTCCAAATGGTTTTACAATTTATATTAAATCGAAATGACTGAAGAATTTTATTAGATAATTTAGCCCCCAGCAAACAACCCAGTAATTCTAATTTTGGTATAGTCATAGGCTTTAAGGGCGCAACCCTTGCCTTTGCGCACAGAAGTCTTACAGTAACCTCATTTTTTTCGTTTATTGATCGTAAGTATACACATGCGGCATACGCTTTCTGTGACGCATCGACAAAGCAATGTAGTTGTATGGATATCGGGAAATCGCAAAGAACATTTCTACTAACTTTAATATTAGAAAGGAAGTGCAAACTAGTAATGAATTTTAACCATGTTTTTAATTGAGTTTGTGGTATAGGCTCCTCCCAGTTTAGCTTGATAACCCATAACTGTTGCAAAAAGATTTTAGCCTTAATAATGCATGCACAAATTAATCCTAAAGGATCAAATATTTTACAAATAGTAGCTATAACGACCTTTTTCGTAATAATTTCCGGTGGCGATTCGATCTTTGAGGGAAACCCAATAATATCTAGTTTTGGAGAATAATTCAAACCTAGCACACTGGATTCTTTTGTTAAATCTACCGGGTCGAGCATAGTTTCATCAACAGCAAATGCCTGTAAACAGTTAGTACGAATCTTTCTTAAAGGGAAGCATGCCGAATCTAGAATTTCCTTAATATTTTTGTAAATGTGCTGCAATTCACTTTCACTTTCCGCTCCCGTATTCAAATCATCTATATAAAAGTCACTTTTAATAATGTTCGCGATAGTGTCGTCATTACATTCTTTAGCCAGTTGTAATAAACATCTGGTACTCAGGAATGGAGCGCTGGCCAATCCATATGTTACTGTATTTAATTGTAAAACTTTTAAATCATTATTATCATCGGGTTCCGTATGAGATGAATCCCTCCACAGAATTAACTGAAGGTGACGTTGAGAAGTATGCAAGGCCGTTTGTCGGTACATTTTCTCAATGTCTCCTAAGAGAACAAACCTATGCCCGCGGAAGCGTATCAAAATTGAGATTAAGTCGGACTGTACAACTGGACCTACAGCCTGTATGTCATTTAATGACTTACCAGAAGTAGTCTTGGCCGAGGCGTCGAATACCACCCTCAACTTTGTCGTTTCACTCTTCTCGCGAATTACGCAGTGATGTGGAAGGTAGTTGCCAAACTCTAGACCATTTACTTCACTCAAATGACCTAATTCTTTATATTCATCTATAAATTGAGTGTATGACTCCTTAAGTTTTGGATTTCTATTTAGTTTTAATTCTAAATTCAAAAAACGTTTCTTAGCCAGATAATACGAATCTCCGAGATTAGTTTCGGGTTCTTTTAGTGGCATACGTACACAAAACCGACCGTCAGGTAAGCGGCTCGTGTTTTCTATAAAGTCATTTTCGCAAAACTGTTCCTCTAATGAATATGTTTTTGTCTCTGCAGGTAGTTCTTCAATCTCCCAAAATTTCTTAAGGGAATTATCGAGATTCGAAAAATGATTGAAATAACAATAGACCTTAGACTTGGATTGACTGATACCGACTGGACCGGCTATCAACCACCCTAATTGTGATTCTTGTAAAGTAGGCTTATTAGACCCTAGCTTAATTTGATTTGTTCCAATAATATTCCAAAATATGTCAGCCCCCAACAGTATATCTATATTGGAAGGCTGGTAAAACTTTGGATCCGCGAGCTGTATACCGCATGGGATATCTAATTCTCGGACGTCTATTTCGACGCTAGGTAAAATACCTGTTATCGTTGGCACCAATAAACAGGAGACCCGAGTACTATAGGTACTTGAATGAGAATTTATTTTTACGATACACTTTCCTAAAATGTTAGTTTTAATATCATTAAGTCCACAAACCTTAAAGGTTTCACTAGAGGTTTTATTGAACCCTAATTTCTCCCTCAGAACATCTGTTAAAAATGACGATTGACTTCCAGTATCTAATAGTGCACGTGCCATTACCTTTCTATTGTTTGACTCGTTAACGATCTCCACCTGCGCCGTACACAACAACGTATGAGTCATCGTTGTAGCCGATAATGTAACCGGTGGACTATGTGCGCTTGCGCTTTGCTCTTCGGTCGTGTTAGTGTCATTTCTATGTATCAAAGTGTTGTGTTTCCCTTTACATATCTGGCATGAACTTTTCAAACGACACTGATGACTATTATGCCCACTACGTAAGCATTTAGTGCATAGTTTTAACTTAGTTACTTCGCGAATCCTATCATCGTTGTTCATCTCCTTGAACTTCGAACATTTATAAACAAAATGATTTTGATTACAAATTACGCATTGATATTTATGATCCTTCCTTTCCGTATCCGAATCCGAAGCAGCTAAGAAAGATCTCACCGATTTATTACTTTGAGAGTTCGATTTATTATGTTCATGTTTATCATATCTGTTATAGTGGGTAGTTTCCAAGATGTCCGCTCGGTTGCGTAAAAATGAGAAAAAATTAATGAGTGTCGGTAAATCCGATAAACTATTTTTATATTCCTCCCATTTCATACTAGTGACGGGATCCAACCTTGCTGAGACTATAAATATTAATAAATCATCCCACTGTTCAGTAGGACGCCCCAAAGTGTGCAAAGAACTCAAGTTTTTAGATATGTGATCAATTAAATAGCGCAATGCTTTAAATGATTCCTTCACAATAGGATCGATACTTAATAACGACTTAAGGTGGTTATTTATTAAAATATTTTTGCTGTTATAACGGTCACATAAAATTTGCCAGGCATTTCTATAATTATCAGCGGTAAACTCAATTGATCTTATAACGACAGCGGCACTATTTTCCAAGCTTGATCTGAGATAGTGATACTTATTAATTAATGGAATCGAATCATTTTTATTAATAAGGGAATCGAAAGTATCCCTATACTCCAACCACTTTAAATAGTTCCCATCAAACTTCGGTAAATTTATTGTGGGTAATTTTATAGAATTCATGGAATGTGAACATTGGCTCGATATGCTTTCACCATTCTCTGATCTTTTCTCTAAATTAGCAAATTCAATTAATTCTTTAGCTGTGGAAAGAAGAGAAAAAAATTGTGACTCAACAAATTCCCGCTCTGTTAACTGCTCATCCTCATTTGGTGAGAGTAATTCTAACTCCGATTGAATTTCGTTGAACTCTGATAACAATTCTTGAAATTTGTCAACCCGTAACGATAATTCTCTCACTTGAATACTAGTCAATTTATTCGCGCCTACCTGCGTTAAAACATTTACATAGTCTTTACATTTTGTTAATCTCCCCTTTATAATGCTACGCTTTTTATTAAGCTCCTTTACAGTTCCTTCCATAACTTACTAAAAGAAACAACAAAACTGAACAATGAATTAGGCAAGAAAATGAAACGATCAAACCAGTTACAACGGTTCCGTCGATCTTCGAACCAGCCGCCCTCCCGCAGTCGGCACTCAAGCGCTTGACGGCTCGTCAGCCACAAACCAAGCTCTGGGCCTAGCGAAAACAGCTAGCTGCGACGTAAGGCCTTAGCGCTTATCTGGAATTTTGCATAAATGAGTAACAGTTAACAACAAATCTTATGATAATCTTATGTGGGGGTATATGGGGAAAAAAAAAAAAAATCGCTAACGGAAAAAATGACTAGGCAATATTATGATAAATGGATTTATGCTTTGAAATGCAATGGATAGCTAAATGACTATAGGCAATGCCACCAAATGCAGTAAGATATAGAAATACTTTATAAAATAATATAGTAGGTAGGAAATAGGCAAGCTCTCGCAATAGCCGAAGCGTATAATAGGAAAAATATAGATAGTACGTGTACACGAAATGCTATCTTATAACGCTATCGGAGCGGCAAGCTGCACACAAGTTCGAAGAGGAAAAATAGTGGATAGGAATACAGGCCTACTTCCCTTGAGTACCCAGCCAGACGTCCAACACGGTCTTCAGCAAAGTTCTTCACTCCACCAGGGCAGAAGGCAGCATAAGCAGCAATCCCTTCCAATCTCTTCAGCGTATATTGAAGCTATGGTCGC
The DNA here is from genome assembly GCA_937001585.2 of Brachylomia viminalis. Taxonomy (NCBI): domain Eukaryota; kingdom Metazoa; phylum Arthropoda; class Insecta; order Lepidoptera; family Noctuidae; genus Brachylomia; species Brachylomia viminalis. The sequence continues at coordinate 18,918,390 of OW443302.2, read as the reverse complement.
CAAATGACCAGAATAACTTTCGATTTTGTTCACGGTCGCCAAATGTTGGATATATTTAAATAAAATGTGACTTCGCTTGAATATTGATTATATTTGGTACAGAAATCGGTTACAATATAAATTAAAACTAGTAGGTACTAGGCGTGCGTAGCTGTCCGAATCTGTAGGCGAGAGTGCGCGGCGCGGCCGCCGACCCGATCAGCTGAGACCTCTCCTCCCGCGTCCCCCGCCGCTGCTCGTTCACGCGTATGATGCGTGAACATGTATGTACGCTAATATTGAGTCGGGCGGGATACCGTTATTTGAGTTTCTTTTCAGTGGCATTTTAGTATGTTTTTAATTTGTATTATGGAGTCTAGAATGTGGGTAGGTATTCAATAATTCTTCTTATAAAAGAAATACAATGATGCCAAGGAATATGCTTCCCCCTCAAGTTGTCTGCATCATTTTATTAAGGCTAACAAAATAATTCATGATCGAAAAAGGAAGAAACAAAAAAGGTTTTATTGTCACAGAAACCAATAAAAATTAGTAAAACAAAAGAAATATATAATTGCCACTGAAAGAAGTAGTCAGCACCTGCACGTCATGACTGTGATAAGAAGGCTTTCACTCAACATGATGTTGTGCCACAGCACGGCGCTGATTTTCAGCGGTCACCCAGAAACGACTTACGGAAGTCAAGTGAGGTATTTAAAATTTTAACCGACTTCAAAAAAGGAGTAGGTTCTCAATTCTGTTGTATTTATTTTTTAATTTTTTATGTTTCTTAACTCAGCACTCCGTTATTTATAAACCGATTTGTTTTTTTTTTTTTATTTGAAATGATTTCCAGATTGGCCCATATAAATTTGATCAAGTTCTGAGGAGTGGTTTTTGAGTCAGCTTCAATAATACGTATTTTTTCCACTTAGTGTATGTTGATGATGTTGTACCTAACAACTTCCTGTCACTGTTATTTACATTGCAAGTAGTTGTATACCACGTTGTTTGGGGTGGGTAACACAACTAAAAAGTGAAAAATATTTTGAAGAGTGGTAAGTGAATAATTTTTCACAAAAAAAAACCCACCGACTAACAAAAAGCAATACAAAGTGAAAAATAACTTTAATTTCGGAAGTCGCTGGCAACAAACGAAAATACAAAAACCAAAGACGCTGACTTCCGAAATTAAAATTATTTTTCACTTTGTAGTGTTTTTTTTTTGGAAGTCGGTGGTTTATTATATCGAAGAGTAAGGAAATAATTTTAATCTGGTGTCGTTCCTTCGTTGTTAAAAAATAATTATTTTTATTCAGCTCAAGAGAACAAGTCAGAACAGTTTTCTGAGAACATAGTCAGAGAATTTATACTCTCCCATTTTGAGGCATTTCGTGGAGAGGATGGCCAGGGGAGAATCTTTTACCATACGTAGTCATCTTCTGTGCAAAATGCTTCAAACTCTAATAATAATAATGCCAGTTACTAACACTAGCTATAAGGTTTTACTTACATTATGGATCATTATTGTCCCAAATACAGAAATTATTTATTTATTTATTTGCAAGAGCAATTTACTGTTTTCAATTTTGTGAATTTCTACGAAAATATGGAAATGAGGCAGACATAAGCCTAATCCTTTCCTAAAAGAACATACACCTAATTTCAAGTTTATAATTACTTCCGTATACAAAGACATCGTGTTGGTTAACTAAAGTTTATCTCAGTAAACGGGATTCTGTTTAGGATCGAACAGATCCCGTCCTCGCTTCAGGGAGCACGTCGAGTAATCGGTGTCGGATAGCGTCAACGAATTGATTTTTAAGGCGTGTGAAACTTCTTGCTTATTTATGTTGCCCTGGTATCCGAAAGGAGGATTAGGAGCTAGTATTTTGGTGAATTAAACAAAATACATCTTTGGGGGGAAAGAATGTGTAGGTACCTACTTAATTGAATTAGATATTCATAAACTTTTTTTTATTTTTTTATTAGTTATTCACAAAAACTTAAACTAACAAACTATAAAAATATAATAACCTAAACTAACAAAAACTATTAACAAATTAGAATATGGCGTCGGAAAATTCCTCCATTTCGCTGTCGATTGGTAATGTATTGATTGATTGGCAATGCTTAGCCTCTGGCCAAGGTAAAAGCCAGCCCTTGGGTCACGGGAAGTGTCAACAAGCCGTTTTGAGATTTCTTTGAACAAACCGTGAGTACTCGGACCCCACGGCCCGAGGGTGTCAACCCCAAACGGCTCAAAAATATTATTACCGATAAGGTTATTATACTTTCGCCGCTTGAGGTTTTCCGCTGTGGCAGTAGCAGTGCCAGCACAGCACGCCGATCCACGAAGATGGGATGGCGAAAGAGTATCGACACACGTGGCGTCCCACACTAAAGGCTATCCACCTTCCAAGGAAATGAAGACATGCCGTCCGGACCTTTGCCATCGTCGCGTGCCAAGCCATTAGATTCTAATACAGAAGGAACGCCGACGGTGACAAGAGCTCTTCGGATGATATCATTTATTTTCGCGTGCGGAGCTAAGCGGCCCGCACTTCGGCTGCAAGTCAGGCCGTGGTGTCGGAGGCTATAATTGAAATATAATAATAATACAACTATAATCATTATCATCAACGGCGAGTACATCTCATATTTGGGATTTGCAGATAACGTCGTCATATCGGCTGAATCGCTGCATGACTTGCAGCAGATGCTAGATGGCCTAGTTGATTCTTCTGTACGCGTTGGTCTCCGGATGAACTGGGACAAAACCCAGGTTATGTTCAACGAACACATCATTCCGGGACCGATTGCTGTCAATGGCGGTGCTCTCCAGGTTGTTCGAGAATACGTTTACCTCGGGCAAACTCTGCAATTTGGTAAAAACAACTTTGAGAAGGAAGCTAACAGAAGAATTTGGCTGGATTGGGCAGCGTTTGGGAAGCTTCGTCTAGTCTTCTCGTCGTGTATTCCGCAGAGCCTAAAGACTAAAGTATTCAATCAGTGCGTCCTGCCTGTTATGATTTTTACGGAGCCAAAACGTGAACACTCACGGTATGCCTGGTCCATAAATTCAAGGTCGCTCAGCGAGCTATGGGACGAGCTATGCTTGGAGTCTCTCTGAGGGAAAAAAATCCGGAATGAGGTGATCCCGCAGAGAACCAAAGTTGTCGACATAGCTCACAAAATAAGCAAGATATTAGCCGTAGAACCGATGACCGTTGGTGTAGACGTGTTTTTGAGTGGAGACCGCGAATCGGCAAACGTAAGGTAGGGCGCCCTCAGGTTAGGTGGAGCGACGATCTTCGCAGGGTGGCTGGTAGCAGCCGGATGAGAGTTGCCGAGAATCGAGCTAAATGGCGTCCAATTGGAGAGGCCTATGTCAGCAGTGGACTGCTGTAGGCTGATGACGATGATGATGAAAACTATAATTGATATAGTTATTTTTTTCAGTCATCATCATCAACATTTCTGCCGAAAGGTGTGGACAGATGGACACAGGTCTTCCCCAAGCACCATCCATTCGACCAGTTCTGTGCTTTTCGCACCCAGCGGTAAATACCGCGTAGAACTATTGAATATTAATAACGAATGATGGGTGTTGATATCGATATATTTTATTCCTTATTGCCTCAGGAGAGCAAATACTCCCAAAGGGTCTTGATTAGTAAAGAATTTATTTCCCAGATTTATCGCTTCGTTTGCGAACGATATTACCCTTGATTTAAATTAAAATGGAATCTAAACGTGCTTAGATTAACTTTCTGTTCAAGTATTCGTAAGTTATTGTTCGTTAACTTGTGTATTGAATTTGTTACTTTATTTCTTTAAATTTCTATTCAGGCTTAGTAATAGAATAAGAAATAATTTCCTGCTGATCTGGGAGTAATTAAAAAAAATGGAATTAACATAAAATATTTTTATAACTTTATGTTATAACTGCTTACTAATAATAATTAATAGTTTAATGTTCTATTTTTTTTTGCATAAAGTCCAAAAGAAAATTTTATTATTATTTATTGTATTTTAATTATTTATACTCGTACATTATGGTGCAGCATTATGTAAAAATTGTGACTTTAGCAATACTGACCTAAAAACTGAACACTTCGTCCATACGTCTTGTATTTGAATCTGAATCATTGTCCTGTCAATTTTAACCAGTCAGCTACGATGTGATTCCATAAAAAATATAAATTACAATACCTATCTAATGGTTGTGAAAAAGACCCCAAAAGTTTTCACCCAAGATATAGACAGACGAAGTCACAGCCAAAAGCTTATAGTCCCACATTAAATCCACGTTCATAATTCCGCCTGCGGTCGAGACGTGCCCGCACAATGAAACCTCCACGCGTCAGTGTTACTGACGTGTGTGTCCAGCCTTATAATTCTCTGCTCACATTTACAGCCAAATGTATTGAAATGAATAGCGGATTGAGCATAGAATTTCATTTTGTATTGGATTTTATCGAGAATAGTTTGAAAACTGGATAGGGGTAAAAACCGTCCTATAGATTTCCATTTTACCTAACTTTAACGAAGTATTAGTCTGCGAAGTATTAGTTGAGTGTAGTTGATTCATGAAATTATGTCTGTCTCTGGTTTTATTTTGTCGTTTGGATGAGGTTTTGAAAGTCAAGCTAAGAGGGGCGGATTATTTATTATCTTCTATTTTCTTCTATATAAATAAAAATTCAATGCTGTTTGTCGGTAAGCGCATCACTAGAGAACGGCTGAGCCGATTTGGCAATTTATTATTTTAAAATGGTCGTAATAGTCCTAATTAGGTTTTTATGGAAAGAAAAATTTGAAAAGTTTTACGGAAAAGTTATCAAACGTGTTTTCGGGACCAACAGAACGTCCTATTTTCTATGAGATATTTGTATAAATGTGTTTGGGCAGGACAAAGTCGGGCCAACTTGTTATTGAATAAAAATATAGATGTATTGTTTAAGTATTGGACATGATTTATATTATACGTTGACCGCATCATGCTACTCAATTCTCTTAAAATATTGCTATAATTGTTGCTAAAAATGTATATACAACATGTAACATAATTAACGCAAGACCTTATACACCCCAATTAGAGTATAGAGTTAAAAGCATAATACAATGACCAAAACATTTTTTTTAAAGCTAACTATTATTATTAACCAAATCGTGTTGAGCATAGCATTACTTTATGCATTTAAAATTGAGTCTTATTGCCTTGAAATAAATAAGATTTAATTTTCTTTGGCTCAATCAGTGACCAGTCATGCAAAAAACATAAAATTTGAAAAAAAATAATCCTATATTAATAGTTACTGAAATCGATAAAAAAAAACTACTTTCAGGACTTGCGTTTATTCTGTTACACCCTGTTTATACTATATGTATACATTTTTTTTATTAATACGTTGCCCCACACTAGGAATTTCTCTTGTATCGTGGGTGCGTTTACAAACATTTTAACTCACATACACCAACAGTCAGACCCGGAATAGCTACTTGTAGGTCATACAAATATTTAACCGTGCGGGAATCAAACACGCGACACTCAGCGCAGCAGTCAATCGCTTAACCACTGCGTCAACAGTGCCGTCAATAATCCACCATACACCATACATATACCATGGTGGTATAATCACCATGCCTCTAGAATATTATTAATCTCAATTATTAATATGGACCTGACTGTATTAATGGCACAATATTGTATTTATTTATAAACCAACAGTAATTCCCAGAAGCGAATCCCCAAAATGAATATAGTCAGCAGCGTCTTATAAAAATATTCACATTATATCATATAAATTATTTCCTTCGCTAGCTGAATATTGGTATTTTTATTAATTTGGAGGCAGATGCCGGAGGCTTAACCAAATGATTTTTAGCGTACGAAGTCTTCTTTTACTCTGTCAAGCTAAAATACATCCGTCAATGTCAAAAGAATGCTAAAGGTTTTTAGGGAAAATCTTGTTCTAAAAGGGAACAATAAAAATATTATTTTCGGACAGGTAAATAAAAAGCGGAAACCATTTAAGTATCAAGTAAAACCAAGGTACAAATCCACCTTAATATCAAGCTCATAATCCTACACAGGATAAACACAGATACAATAAATCCAAAACTCTGCGTGAAAACCTCATGACGTAAATGTGAACCCTACCTAATCACGACCCCTCAGTTGACATTTACGACACCCGGGCCGACAACCAGCTGAAACATTACGTTTTCTTTATACACACATCCGAATAAAGAAAATACCTGAACTTATTACTCGAAATAAACCAAACAATGTCGTCTCTTGATCACCATTTTGACGTATCGTGACGAAAAAGTTAACAAGGCTGATGTACACCTGCGGGGTATTGCATGAGAAAAATACCTATCTACATTTTTGACAAGATTTTGCTATTGATGGTAGCTGAGATGAGATTGTGACTAGATTGTGAACGTTTTTATTACGGAAATGGCCTTCAGGTGTAGGTACACCAGCCTTTATTTTGTATGTCTATTCGACATTGCTACTCTATCGATACTCGGTACCTACACTTTGTTGTGCCATCGATTTACCGTCAAACTCGTGCCGCAGGTGCGCTCGAGAACACCTGAAATTATCTTGACATTTTATTGGCACGAACCTCGATTCTGATAATTAAAATGTCTTGGGCATATTTTCCATTACCTAGCAATTTCGATTGCGTATTTCTTAAGAAATTTATGCAATGGAAGTTAGGGAAGAGGGGTTCTGTTGTGTGCTTTCTTTGAACTTTAGAAAATATATTTTCGCTAATTATGGTTTGCAGGCGGACTATATTTTCCCGATAAAGTTGGGATAAACGGAAGGTTTATTTTTAACCCCCTACTTTAATGGTTTTTAGTTAAGTTTGCTTTTATTTTAATAGTTATAACAAAAGAAAGAGTTTTGAATCATTAAATCATACCTGTAAGGTCTCCATTGTACATAATCGAAAAGAGTATCTAGAATGTATCGTGTTGAGGTCAGCAGGATAGGTTCTCTATTGTCAAATTACCTACAAATCACTATTATATAGCTTCCCGTATATGTTTTAAGTAGTGATTTATATTACCTCTGACCGAGATGAGGCCTGTGTCCCAGCAGTAGGAACATTACGGGCTGATTATGTTATGAAGATTGCAGTGGTGACCCAGTGGTAACGGCCGTGACTTACGAGTTATATGTCGTAGGTTCGAACCCAGATGGGTGCTTTACTTTGTATAAATTATTTCATCACCATTGCTCTCAAAACGGTGAAGGAAAACATCGAGAAGAAACCGGCATGTCCTAGAACCAAAAATTGGAAAGACATGTGTCGTCTACCAACCCGCACTGGGCCCGCGTGGTGGATTACGGCCCACTCCCTCTCACCGAGAGGAGGCCTGTGTCCCAGCAGTGGGAACATTATAGGCTGATTATGTTATGTATTTAGGTCGACCATTGCATGCAAACTACATGTCTATAGATCTCCATACACACGGCTTATTTATTGGCTCATGCGATGAACCGGTGATTTGAATCTAATGTTGCCATGTTTATGTTTGCTTGAAATGTTTTTACTAAGCTGAAAGGCTATTAAGGGTAACTGTAGTTTGTTCAGTAGGTACTTCCAGTAGGTAAATAATGAGAAAATGATTAACGATGTGGTGTGAACATAACCTAGTGTAGCAAATTGATGTTGTTTCCTATACAATACAGGGTGGCAGGGACATCGACACGCAAACTGTAAGTCTGATTCTAAACCCCCTTTATTTGTCCCCCTTTTTTATTTTGTTTTATGTCTGTGGAAGTTATCAAACAACTTCTCCCGCTCTGGGCAGAGCGGGAGGGCGTGTCGGTCTCTTACTGACTAAAACCCACCCGTGTTCCTTCGCTTGCCTGTGCCAGGGGCCACGGTAACCCTTTGGAACTTTCCTGCAACCCTGGCAGGCATCCGCCATAGCGGACCCCGTCGTTGGTGCTGACATCTGTATGAGGCACGCATGGAACACAACGCGCCGTCGACCCGAGCCTGGTTCTTATCGGACGGCGAGCTGCCCATTGCTCGCCGTCTGCAAGCCCGTGCCTACTGTTACCGGGAATCGGCTTGGGATCCCCATCGCCCAGGGCGTCTCCTGCGGCGACAAGGGGCGTTTTGCCAGAACGCAGGTGGTTCAGAATCGTGTACTGAATCCATGGTAATGAGTTTCGCCTCGATGTCCCTGCCAACCTGTATAGATTTCTTTATTTATTTATTTAACACATAGTCACAGTAATGTAGGTACAGAGGCGGACTGCATGCCATACGTATTTTCTACCAATCAACCTTTGAGTGATGAGTTTTGTTTATTTATTTATTGAGCAAGGCACACCAACAACATATTTACAAGGATACAACAATATGTAATAATCACGAGTCTGCAGTACTGTGTAAATACATCACTTATACAACATTCTTACTAATATGTGAACAACTTTTCTATTCAATTTTAAAATCATTACAATATAAAATAAAAAAACATAACAGATGATATTATAAGATAAGATTGGATAAAAACTAATACATATACTTTTGTATTCAATTTAAAAGAACTTTCCAAGTTCATACTCAAAAACGATCGATATACCTACCAAAGCTTTTTAAACAACAATTCATTTTGATTATCATACATATTATCTTACAAGTGTTTTGCTTTAAATTATATCGCTCAAGTAGATGATGAATATTTATTAGGGTCACATAGGCTATCAGTCCATACATAGGTCATTGTTGCATATACAGTCGACTCTCGGTAATTCGAAACTCGAGGGGCTCTTAAAATATTACGAATTATAGTGTTTGAAATATCAAATAGTTCGAAATTTAATGATGCAATGAAACATCGCGGTTACATTGCTTTTCCTATCACTAAGGGTTTTCCGATCTTATCCGATCTTTCCGCCTCTTTCTCTCTGCAACTTTGAATTGTCGAGTGTTGGACGCTGTACACGATTCAGGACGCAGGGTTGAATAAAAACACGAACAAGATGAGTGCACTAAATATTATATTTAAACTTCAACGATTTTAACACTGATTCAACAAGATACTTTTACATTAAAGTCACACACTTATACAATATTTACATTTAAGACAATTATCACGACTTGAAGAAGACTGTTTGAAGACTATGGGAAGACTGTTGTAGGAAGACTGTATCGTTACGCCCGTGGGCGCCCATTTTATTTCCCCCAACGTAAGCGCAAGTAGTGGTCGGTCCCCTTATCACGACCGCCCACTATCCAATGGCTAGTGGGAGAGTCGATTATACCCTACCCCGCGCTCCCCGCTCTTCACCCCTGTGACCTAGTTTGATCGTGGGAACCAGGATGTGGAATACAATGGGCGCCTTTCGACCAATCAACGGGTTTGTTTACTCTAACAGATATAACTTTGTCACATTAAATTTACTCGTATTTCTTGTTATAAGAAGTTACAAGGTGATACATAAAAAATAGGTGTGTAATGCCTACTGGTGACATTTATCTATATAAAAATACGTTATCCAAGTCGTTCATCATTATTTAGCACCTATCTTAACAGATTTAGAGGGCTGTGCTTTTCAACAATTATTTAATTCCTATCTAGACAGATTTAGGGGGCTGTGCTTCTCAACATTTCCACCCCCTGTAGAAGGGTTCATCCGACTACATTCCCGTCTGTCGGAAGCACAACCACCTTTACAACAGGTCGACGCAGGACCCCATGATTTGTTCTTACGTCTACCACTCTTATTATATTATCCGCGCCAGGATATACACTTTGGATGACCCCTTTGGTCCACTGGTTTCGTGGCTTATTCGCGTCTGTGATCACTACCACGTCACCCACTTTCACATTTGGAACGTCACTGAACCACTTATTACGGCGTTGGAGCGTCGGCAGGTACTCGCGCAGCCAGCGCCTCCAGAAGAGGTCGGCCAGCGCGTTCACCCGTCGCCACATGCGGCGGGAATCCAGGTCGGCGGCATGCCGACGCGTGCACGGTGCATCTCCCGCGGCTGTGCCCAGCAGGAGATGGTTGGGGGTCAGAACCACTGGTTGCTCGACGTCGCTGCTCACGTATGTGAGAGGCCGGCTGTTTACGATCAGCTCGGCTTCGGCAAGGAGTGTGTAAAGTACCTCCTCGCGAGGGGCACGCTCTCGTAGCGTTGCCTTTAGTGCGTTCTTGATTGAGCGCACTAGTCGCTCCCAGCACCCGCCCATATGTGGAGATGCCGGGGGGTTAAAGTGCCAGGCAATTCCGCGTCCCGTCACTTCGCTTCTCATTTTGTCCTGGTCCATGTCGCGCAGTGCTGCGCGTAGCTCGGCGTGCGCCCCGACGAAATTTGTGCCGCGGTCGGAATACATGTCCGACGGACGCCCGCGGCGCGCAATCAAGCGCCTCAGGGCCAGTATCGCCGAGTCGGCACTCAGCGATGCCGCCAGCTCCAGGTGGACGGCGCGTGTGGTGAGGCACGTGAATAGCACGCCCCACCTCTTCTCTCTGCGTCGTCCGACAGCCACTTCCATGGGGCCAAAATAATCGACCCCACAGTGGACGAAAGCTCTTCTCGTCACCTCTAGTCTGGCCACCGGGAGGTCACCCATCTTGGGTGTCACCGGCTTGGCCCTCTCCAGTCGACACCGTTGGCAGCTTGCAGTGACGGTTTTTACCGCAGACCGCAAGTTTGTTATCCAGAATCTCTCACGGACTCTGTTCACCACAGCTTCTTGATTGGCGTGCAGCGCCTCCACGTGGTATTTGAATAAGAGGCGCCGCGTGAGCGCATGCTTCCCATCCAGGATGATAGGATGGCGCCCCGAAGTTGAGCTCGCTACAGGCGCCCAGCCTGCCGCGTACTCTCACCAGCCCATCTTCATAAAACATGGGGTCTAGTGCCCGCAACTTGCTGTTGCGAGGCAATGGGCGAGCCTCTCGTAGCGCAGCGATGTCTTCCGTGTAGCTGTCCCCCTGTATCAGACGCAGGAGGCGCATCTCGGCCTCGTGCAGGTCATCTGTCGACACAAGGGATGTCTGACGCCGCTTGCGGCATCGATCTATGAAAATATGCACACGCGCCATGACGTTAGCGGCGCGCGTCCACGTAGGTAGCCGCTCATACTGCAGCAGCGATTCAGTCTGTACTGCAACGGTGTGCACGCGCTGTATTCTTTCAAGGTCCTGCTCTGCCACCGCGTCGAGCTTGATGTCGGCCGGCCACTGCTCCTGTGGACAGCGAAAAAAAGAGGGACCCGACAACCACTCATTGCTGTTGTTAGGCCAGTCCATCCGGGTAGCCTTGTCTGCGGGGTTCATCGCTGACGGAACCCAGCGCCAGCTGTCCCTCTCTGACCTTTTGTCTATCTCGGCTAAACGGTGTGACACGAACCTTTGAAATTCTAACGCGTCTGAATTTATCCACTTGAGGACAGTTTTGCTATCAGTCCATAAATGAATGCTACTAATAACTGCTCCTAATTCCTTGACTACTGTATCGGCTAGTCTACAGGCTAACACAGCCGCTTGTAATTCTAGACGTGGAATGGATGTCACCTTTTGTGGCGCTACTCTCGCCTTACCTATCACTATCGCGACATCCCTATCCCCTTCTGTGTTTAACCCCGCTACATAGGCTACTGCTGCGTAAGCGGACTCGCTCGCGTCACCGAACACATGCAACTCTAGTTGCTCTAGCTGGAGGCCGTACCACCTAGGTATGAATATGTTATTAAGGTGGTACAGGTTTTGCAACCACTCAAACCACAACTTGGCCTCTGGCTCTTTCAGTTTCTCATCCCATTGAATTCCCGTGTGCCATATCCGTTTCATAAGGATGCGCGACTGTATGACACACGGATACAAGAAACCTAGTGGGTCAAAGATTGACATGATAAATCGAAGGAATTCCCGTTTTGTTGGAACCACGTGTCCCTCTACTATGGCTTTAGGCAACTTCTTAAATGATAGGTCAAAAGCTAATTGGTCCGAGCTTGGTGACCAGATCATGCCTAACGTGCGTTCCGTCGCACCTTCGCCTTTATCTAAGGAAACCCGGTCAGGCATATCTACTCTGAGCTTATCGCGCAGCTCTTGAGAGTTGGTGACCCACCCCCGTATATTAAACCCGCCTCTGGCGTGGATGTGAGTCACTTCCTCAATTAAACTATTGGCCTGCGTGGCAGACCAAGCACTATCCAGGTAGTCGTCCATATAAGGTTTTTCGTGTATGGCGGCTACCGCTTCGGGGCACGTTTCTTTAAACTGTTCCGCGTTTTTATTTAAAATATAAATTGCCGACGTTGGCGACGACACGGCCCCGAATATCATGGAGTTCATGACGTACACGTCAGGCTCCTTATTGCCGTCAGTCGTCCAAAGGAACAGCTGTGCCCCTCGATCCTGTTCTCTTATAAAAACTCGTAAGAACATATCGGCTATGTCCCCAGTAAAAGCTACAGGCCCCAATCTAAATTTAAATAACACGCCTAACAGGGAATTAAGCAAGTCAGGTCCAGTCAACAAATTGTCATTTAAAGACGTCCCATTGTAGCTAGCCGCGGCGTCAAAAACCAATCTTAATTTTCCCGGTTTGTTTGGATTCGTTACCCCGAAGTGGGGTAAATACCATACCGAATCGGACTTGATACCGCCCTCTACCCTACTCGCGTACCCTTCTGCCAACAACCTATCTATCTGCGCTGTATAGGCTGCGGTGTACACAGCGTCCTTATGTAGCCGACGCTCAATTCCGGCTAGACGCTGGCGTGCGTACCTATAATTATTAGGTAACTGTGGGTCGTCGCGACGCCACAGTAGCCCTAACTCCCACTGGCCGCTCTCTGTCTGACGGCTAGTGGAGTCTAGAATAGCCTTAGCTCTCTCCACATCCTTGTGCTTTCGAGGCACCTCTGAAATTCCTATCGCTTCTAGCTCAAACTGTTTTTTGACTAACTCGTGCAAGTCGATAGTTGATTCTACTACACAATTTAGTGAATGAACATTAACACTCTGATGAGTACCTACAGGTCCGTGCACAACCCACCCTAAACTGGTCAAAGAGGCAACCGGCTTACCGGATTTTCCTCGGCGAGTCTCCTGGCTGACCAACAGCTCCCAGTTGTCTTGGCCCAACAACAGCAGTGGTCTGGCTCCTCTCATTTCCTCGCAACCCAAGTCGCGAATGTGGGCGTGTTCTGTTAACACTGCGGCGGACACTGTTTGCGCGGGTAAGTCCAGGCTTTTTAATGTACGACACTTCACTTTATGTGTTAACCCGTTCGGTCCACGCACTGATACACTGATTACTTTTGATGTATTGTCAATGATCTCTTGACCGCGCGCACTGTGCAGAGTTAGTGGAACTTGCTTTCCACTGGCGTTATCAGCTAACGAGTCGTCTATCAGTGATACGGTTGCCCCGTCATCCAGTAGGGCATAACAATGTTTGTCAACACCGTTCACTGTAACACACACTGGCATTATCTTTAATAACGCCTTCCCTGTGTAGTCACTAACGTTCGTGACGCTCTCGCTCCTCTTGTCGGCATGTAACAATGTGTGGTGCGCGTAATCACACGAGGCGCACCTACTTGCACGACAAAAGTTCTTCCCGTGCTTCTTTATGATGCACTTAAAACATAATTTATGTTTCTTAACATGTTGCCACCTCTCGTCGACACTCAACTCGGTGAACTTGACGCACTTGGGTAACTTATGTTTGTCTCCACATAATGTGCATGGTTCCTCTGTGGCCTTAGCTTGCTGGTCATTATCTGAGTGAACGTGCAAGCGTTGAACATTTCTAGACTGCTTGAACATCTGTACAGGTGCTCGGGGCTTAGCCGTGCTAGACGATGATGTGGGCGCACTCATCTCCATTTGAACATAAAAAGACGTGGCTCGGGCTAGATGACTCAGGAACTCTGCGAGTATTTCTAGACTCGGTGAAACTCGCACATCTATGCCCTGGGTCGTTGCCATACCCATAGCAAAATCACCATATTGAGCACGTTGTACAGATGTAAGTTTGTTCAAAAGTTCACTCACCAGTTGTGGATTGTTTAAATATCCGTTAGCTTGTACACTCTTCAGCAGCGACACACAATTTCTCACCGTTGTTGAGAACTTTCTGAGTTCACGGCCACTTTCAGTCACTTTAGGTAACGCTCGCACTTTCTTTAGAGCACACTCTAGCACTAGATTAGGATGCCCGAACTCTTCATCAAGCGTCTTGATAATTTCACCTGGGTTAGTCGAGGTGCGCAACAAATCTTCCACGGCCAACTTTGCGTCTCCCTGCAGCGATGTTTTCAAGCGCGCTAGGTTCTCATGCGGCTTGAACTCGTACATAACTGTTGTGTCGTGGTACATGTTCTTGTACGACAGCCATTCAGCTGGGTCGCCTTTGAAAAATGGCAACTCATAGGCCTGTCTTGGTACCGGCCGCGGACGCGCTAGGTTTGTGATAGCGTCTGCCAACTGATCTATCTTTCTGTCCCGCGACCTGCTCCTGTCCCTGTCGTCTGCGAACGCGTTTTCCCACTCAGGCTCTCTTCTAGCCTGTTCTCTGGCTCGTGGAACACTGGCCGTAGCTAAGGGCGTAGCGCTCCCTAGGTACGGTGGTTCGCGAAACTGTACCGACGCGGGCGCACACTGTTGGAGCGCAGGTATATAACTGGGCGGCGGCACTGGTGCTAACACATCACGAGAGGGCGCGGACACTTGACGCGGCGGCGGATCGCGACTCACAGCGAGCGTGTGTGTTTCCCTGACAGCGGGAGCCGAGTCTTCGACCCATGCTTCCACTCGCCGCGTTGTCCCTTCTCCTTCTGATTCTGAGTCTTCCTCAACAGCGGCATCAATCTCAGCGAGATCGGCTTCAAGCTTCTTCTTGACGAGTTGCTCCTTCATGCGTACCAATTCTCGTTCAGCCTCGTACTCAACCCTCCGTCGAAGGTAGTCGGCACTTCTCTGGCCGCTCCTCGAGGAGACGTGGCTTGTCCCGGAACCTGCCCTCTGGATTGTCTCCGATCTCACAGGCGTGAACATATCTCTGTGGTCGATAACACGACCTCCCGCCAGTGGGATTACAGGTACAGGAACCGACGATGTAATCGGTGCAACTGAAACTGAGCCTGGTGCCTTTTCAGACGGCACGCCAGAGTCAGCCTCCAACTCACGTCGCTTGTTCATGTCGGCCTCTATTTTGCGCAACTTACTCCGTGTCGTAATTGTGCTTCTAACACTCATCTTGTTTATCTTCCGTACGATCCGGCTCGAAGGACCAAAAATTGTACACGATTCAGGACGCAGGGTTGAATAAAAACACGAACAAGATGAGTGCACTAAATATTATATTTAAACTTCAACGATTTTAACACTGATTCAACAAGATACTTTTACATTAAAGTCACACACTTATACAATATTTACATTTAAGACAATTATCACGACTTGAAGAAGACTGTTTGAAGACTATGGGAAGACTGTTGTAGGAAGACTGTATCGTTACGCCCGTGGGCGCCCATTTTATTTCCCCCAACGTAAGCGCAAGTAGTGGTCGGTCCCCTTATCACGACCGCCCACTATCCAATGGCTAGTGGGAGAGTCGATTATACCCTACCCCGCGCTCCCCGCTCTTCACCCCTGTGACCTAGTTTGATCGTGGGAACCAGGATGTGGAATACAATGGGCGCCTTTCGACCAATCAACGGGTTTGTTTACTCTAACAGATATAACTTTGTCACATTAAATTTACTCGTATTTCTTGTTATAAGAAGTTACAAGGTGATACATAAAAAATAGGTGTGTAATGCCTACTGGTGACATTTATCTATATAAAAATACGTTATCCAAGTCGTTCATCATTATTTAGCACCTATCTTAACAGATTTATAGGGCTGTGCTTTTCAACAATTATTTAATTCCTATCTAGACAGATTTAGGGGGCTGTGCTTCTCAACAGACGCCGATGAGTTCGAATTAACGCGTCGTTTTGTTATATAGGTAGCAAGGATTTTTTCGTTCGAATTACCAAGTGCATAAAAATGTATTGATTTAGTTCGAAATATAAAGAGATTTTGTAGGGAACTCGTGATAACTTTGAATTATAGAGAGGTTCGAATTATCGCAGGTTTGAATTAACGAGAGTCGACTGTAATATGTTTTACCTTGTATTGTCATTGTCAACTTTTGCTACCTGGAACTAGAAATATATTTTGAAAAAATAATGAGTATGTAGGCAACTTATTGTATTTATTAATTTAATAATCTTTATATATTAAAAACCCAACATAAGTACATACTAATAAATTTATATATTACTTATTTATGTATTGCTTAACACACAGACATACATCACTCATACAAATCGCACTTACATTCATCCACATCACAAAACCATATAAAAACTATAATTAAAATAATTCACAAGCATCGCCGGATGACACTCGGTAGTATGCAGCGGACTGGCTAGTTTCGTACAACATACGCATAGCTATGCACCGGCGCACGCGCATGCCGACCAGTGGCTGTCGACGCGATCGCACAGACGCCACACCTACCCACAGTCGTAATTGATACACCGCCGCGAAGCTCGCGTCGTTTAATGTATGCAAATTCTTTACGTGTACCTTCTACTATTGTTTCTCAAAATCTGTGCTCTTAAATCTATCTTCCTACTATTGTGATTCCTCCGTCTATCTAGCTACATTAATAAACGATAAGTGACTATTGAAGTGGGTGTTTATCTTTTTTGCCATAAAACATCCACAAGTACGTTTACTCCTTTAGGCTTTGTTAATATATTATACAAAGGAAAAGTTTGTTCTGGTACACAATGCCTAATTAAGCAATGCGGAAGTTGTATTGTAGGTACTCATCATTTTTAAATAACTTCGAAGAATAATCTCATTCAGTGAAAATCAAAGATATTTTCCTTAAATTGTTATTATCAAAATGACCATGAAATGTATAATATTTTGAATTTTGACCAATTAAAGTATGTTGATGTTATTTTTAATGATTTAAACTGCAGCCTGTGACCGATGATTTGATATTTTGTAGTCATTTAATAAACCATAATCATCATCAATCCTGTCCTTGTCCCATGTTAATTAGGGTCGACGCAACACTTTTTGTTCTTCCACTCTCCCCTCTAAACCGTCACGCTAAACCATAGTAACAAAGAAAACAAAAGACTATTTTTTTTCAATCTGTATAATTTTGTCCCACTCCTGGGAAATGGTCTCCATAGCATAGCTTTCCGTTGTTCTGGGTGCGTTCCCTTCTCCGATCAATCTCCCGTAAACGCATCTAGGTCGTCGCTCCCTTGGCCTCCCTCGGTGACGACGCTCACTGCATGACGACTCTGGCCATCTGTCTCGATGCATCCTACATACATGGCAAGCCCAATCCCACTTCAGTCGTTAGTAGTACGTATTTGGTCGCTGAGTTTAACACCCCATACGGTACCGTCTTCAACAAAAAAAGAATTGACAAGTATCGACGTACCCGAGTGCTTTACATAATTTATGTACATGTCCTCTAACAGTGACTACTTATCAGTCACCTAGTTACCCAAAGAAAATATTACACAACATTTTCCATCGGTATTTTTTCCTAAAAGTATCTGAAAACAAAGGAAGAGCCTCTCTTTATTCTAAATTCAGTGTTTGTTAAAATGTTTGGGAAAAAATACCCCGGGGAACGGACGGACGTGCGCAAGTCTGTCAGTCAATGTAGAATGTAGCTAGTGATAGTTTGAAATAGGTGGTAAAAATAAACCAAGTGAAACATGCTCTATTTTAGGCTGGAGAAAGAGAGTATTGGACGTCGTCGTCGTTCTCGGCGAAGAAATCATACAATATTGTGTCGGTATCAACTTGATAGATTGATACAATCAAAACTAAATGATTTTGTCTTGACAATGAAGTATTTCAATATCTTAGGCTATAACTCAGATCATATAATATGATCTGAGGGCTACGACAACTTACTGCCATGGCCAATTCTTGAAGCAAGCGTTGAATGGAACATTTTATATCAAGCCCATCCTGCATATGTCTACAAGAAAGTCGTTGCTCAACAGAAGGGGCTACCCATCTGTGTCTTGTGAAAGGTTATTCCTCTTCTGAGAAATAATGAGGAATTCCCCTATTTGTATTAATCATAAAACGGCTTTGTATCCTCCACTAACTCCTTTAACGCTATGGCTGGCTGGTTTGCATAACAGAAAAACTTACCTTGTTTCCTTCAAAGTTTCATCAACATCCAGTTTATTCTGAAAAAGTTTTTAACAACGGCAGAAACTGACAAAAGATCCGCTAACTCACAGATTATTTGGATGAATATTTTTGAAACGTCAGTGCCCCAACTCTTGGAGTAGGTAAATAGTATTTGGTTTCGTTTCTTCAACATAATCGCGATATACAGGTTGAAATTGAATTCATGGGCATCCTTCTAAGGGGTCATTGTACTCATCATTATGAACAACTTTTACTATGGGACCAACACTAAAATCGCGAAAAAAAATTCTGCTACACACACACACACACTAAACTACACTATACACACACACACACTCACGCCACATTCACTACACATATGAACTTCACTACATTTATGTTTGCATAACCCTTCATTATGTAGGGTATTTTTTTAGTGATTTCAGGTTTGGTCCCATAGTAAAAGTTTATTCATAATGATGAGTACAATGACCCTTTAAAAGAATGCCAATGAATTCAATGTCACCCTGTACACGTCTGTAGATATCATTAGCATAAAAATTAAACTTTTTGACTGACAACCTGACAGTGATGATGTGCAGTTTTTTTTTTTTTTTTTAAACCTTGCCCCACACTAGGTTTTTCTCCTGTATCGTGGGTGCGTTTACAAACATTTAAACTCACATACACAAACAGCCAGACCCGGAACAACTACTTGCAGGTCATACAAATATTTGTTCCGTGCGGGGATCGAACCCGCGACACGTAACGCAGCAGTCAATCGCTTAACCACTGCGCCAACCGTGCCGTCTAATAATTAAGTTACTTTCATCAAGCGGCAAAATGGCAACCGCTAGGGCGAATAGACCCCGCCCATTGCCCTTTTGATGACAATCCATAAACATGGCAGCATAAAGCAAAAGTTTATTATATTAGCTCAGTTTGTTCATAATCTGCCTAACGTTTTCCCAACACTGTTGGGGTTGGCTTTCAGTCTAACCAGAAGTAACTGAATACCAATTTTTTACATGGATCGACTGTCTATCTGACCATCACAATCCAGTTACTGGGTGACACGACACCCCTTGGTAAGATTAGTTGACAGACCTTAGGGCTTGTAACATCTATAAATGTCTCAGTTTGTTGTGATATGACAGTGTGGTGCAACAATTTTTTTTATTCCATTCATTATTATTTTAATCAGGAGTTGCATAATATATGTATTTGTTGTTTGTTATAGATTTCAACCTGTTTTTACAATCTATGGTCAGTTACCGACCTCAAAATATAAACTTGTATCATTAGGAGGCGTCGCGAGGTATACTATGTTACACAGACTAACAAAGTATTCTGTGGTGTACATTAGTAGTTATTTATGCAACTGTTGTATAATAAGGGGTATTAAAACACATATGTGATAATAGTATAACATGAGTGTTTCAATACCTAGTTATGTACAGTTGCATACATGACTTTAGCTACACCCATGATATGAATCCTCTATAAAAGATTCGCAATGCCTACTAATACCGAACAAAAATGGCGGGATAAGACGTGAATTCGAATAACCTACAAGTTTTTTTTTATTAGTAGCTGTAGTAGTGAAACGCGCGTGCATGCCAATGTTCTTTTTTTGAAATTCATAAATATACCACGAATTGAAAGAGGAAGGGATCTAGTTGGAGTTGCATAATGAAATTTAGTACAACATTATAACACTCGTTTAGATGATATAATGGTTACTATGACACTGGTTGAAATAGCTAACTGTTTCAGAAACTTTTATAGAGGATTTATAGCATGGGTGTAGATAAAGTGTTTAATAAATAGGTGAATAAAGTATTGATTAATAAAACAACAGATCCATGTTATGACCACACTGCCTTAGTGCACTTTATTAATTACATCATTAATACGCGTCAGACAACGCAAATATAACAATAAATTCAAAACAATGCTTTAATTCTCTATACAACTACATTTAAAAAATTGTGTATATTTATATCACATAGTGTATGTTTTTGATTTTATACTCATTACTATTCGAATTTTCGGATATTTTTTTACCTCATTAGTTATATTTTTGTGTTATATAATTTGTTTCAGGTACCTACGATCTATATGACTGAAAAAAGGAAAATATAAAATCTACTTAAATATGGAAAACAGAAAAAATATGGTAACAAGTTTTCATATTTTCACCAGTGCTCGACATTTCAAGACTTAGAATGTTTTATAGGGTACCAAATACTTAATGAACCAAGCTGTCGAAGTTCGAGAATTCGAAACGGATTAATTAATAACTAGGCCTTTATAGATGTCGAAAGAAATATCTACTATGTTAGTTATTGAACTTGCTACATTAATGTTTCAATTAGGAATGTGGAGGCCTGAAAAGAAGTAGCTACGGGAGAATCTGATATAATTTTGAATAGTGGATGTGGATCGCATTTAATCATTCATTTCATTTATAATTTTTTGTATTTAATAGAAAATAAATCTGTAGGCCAATTCTCGTACGTTAAAAAACGTTCAAATTTAAGTCGCAATCTCATCTCAGCGACAATCAATGTCAAAAACCTATCAAAAATGTATGTAAGTTGATTGTAATTTTGACAGATTGAGACTGAGATTAGAATGTGAACGGTCTTAAAAATACGGGAATTGCCCCTCAGGTATTTATATTTTTTGTGGTTCATCCGAAAGCATAATTTTACTTCGTCACCATGCCGACTTCTGAAAGGGAGGCTTTTTGACCCGGAGTTTTAGTTCACGGACTTTCTGAAACGTGAGCCGCACCCACTTTATTTACCTTTTCCCCCGTACACTGGTTTTGACAGAGGTATATTATAAAGACATCCTAATGTTATACATATAGAATTTCAGCTAACTTTGAAAAACACTGGGCTATTGTCGAATTCTTTCTGATGGTGAAAAAAAGTTTAGGATCGACTAGAAATGGGTTTTATATATACCAGTATGTTTTAATATTATAAGTATGAATTTATAAGAATACTGAAAACTGCTTACATTTCTTTGTGAATGGATAGGTGTTCAAGAAATAATAACATAACAAGAGCTCTAATCACCTGACCAATAAACTTCACTTAACCAGAATGATATGAGAAAACATTCGTTACATGTATTGTCGTTTTATTATTATAATAACTTCTTAATACTAATGTATACACTATGACTAAATGTTTTGTAGTCTATTGATATTTGTATTGTTTTGAATAAACAATTATTCAAACTTTATCCTTAATTACGAAAATTGAATGTACTCGACAAGCGGTGAAGCGTTGTGTGATAGAGGCTTTCATTAATAGAGGCGGAGGGGGGAGATGTGGTTATCGTAAGTCACAATTCATGTTAGAAAGAGATGAATAGAGGATCATAAGGGCGTATTTTGACGTAAACTAGTTCAGGAAAACTCGATAACGCGAAGATCCTATAATAATATGAGGGCTCGTTTTGAAGGGAGTCCTTGTTCCAAACGAAGGAAAAGTTAAACATTGAGTAGATATAGGAAGGTATAGCTTTCTTTATAAACTGGCTGTACCTTCCTATGAGAGATCAACAGCCTTTAAAAATATATAATAGAATGTTAGGAAAGAAAACGAACACGTTTACCAGCCATTAAGTTTGTCACTACTAGGTGATGTCTAAACTCGCCCTCCACTCCGGAAATAGACCAGCTTAAAGGATAAGCCACCCAGGGACTGAAGCAGCATATTCTGCCAATGAGGATTTAGATAAGGTTTCATAACATATTTCAGCGCCTGCATGAAATGGGGCAAGAAAAGCGTAAAGGAATTTAGTTAAAGACGACACTTGGATGGGACCCGTACATTTTTATTATTGCGGAATTTTAGAAGAAAGATTTTAAAGAGTTGTCGATACACCCAACAACGTTACAATATTACATTTTGAAACAGTAAACAGCGTTTTACATACCTATTGAGAACATTCAGAATAACTAAATACTCGAAACATTAGGCATCCATTTCAATCCTTACAATATTCCCATAATAGTAGTGTAGCGGTATCTACATCGCCACTTGCGATCTGTGCATCATACTGACGTCACGCAATCCTGCATCGCGCAAGCAGAGTTGTATATGCTAGTTGCGCGGTAAAATCTGCTTGCGCGATGCACGATTGCGTGACGTCAATATGACGCGCAGCTCGCATGTGGTGATGTAGATACCGAAGTAGCAAAGACTAACTCTATAAAATAAATATTAGCATTATCAAGTTGTAATTAACAATTTCATACAAAATACTGTAGCAAGCGAAACGTATAACTAATTATTACTCTAATATTATTAACCATTTACCTATAATTCAGTCACATTCATCTTAAACAAGCACTTGCATATATTTGCTCTGAAAATTGAACACTTTACATAACAAATTATTTACTCACGCAATTACATAGACTTTGTTAAGCTTAACCAAGAATTTCGTTAATGGTTTTTGCAGTAATAAAAACGAAAATTTATTAGGCCATTAGAAATTGTCTAAATTAGTCGATAAACGTACACAAAACAAATTGCCATGTTTCTATATTAGCATCTAACGCTTGTTCCAAGTAACTCAGTGTGGTATTGACATTCGATTAAGCGTAGTTCTGCCGCGTTTATCATTGATACAGATAAAACCTCTTTTATTTTGTGTCTGTTTAGTTCCCCTACTATTTATATGTTTGTTACCAACATATTCGCAGCTCAGTCCCCTGTTGTCAGGCTCCGTAATATGGCCCCTAAATCCGTCACTGCGAGGATAACGCTATTGAAATCCTCAACATAATTGATTCAACACAGTTTGCGCGATGCGGTAGCGAACATTTAAATGAAATATAAAAAAATAGTTCTTACTACTCGTTCCTAACACTGCCACTATTTTTATTATATTTCAATATACAGACACGGCCCCTATACATTTATAATTATATAGTTTGCGTTACAGCTCTATGTAAATATCTATTTCTTCGTAAAGTGCAATCGAAAGAGGTTAATTCTGATATAAGTACCCATGATACAGACCAACTCATTTACATCCACTTGATTCCCGTGTTCCACCGTCTTAGTCTTTATAACAAGAATGTATTAAAAACTCGACTAATTGGTAAAAAATGTCTACATTTCGACACCTACATTCTCATAAGGCTTCTTCGTAATAAACTCCTACGTTGATCTGAAACAATACAAATGTTCAATGAGTTATCTGTTCCTAAAGGTGGATCGTGAGAGAAATCGTTAACTTTGAAACTGAGAATATTTTAGAAGTTATGTTAAATTTTAATGCTCTCTCTGATTTTTAGTACAGGGGTTCATCGTTTGAAGTTTTAGGGTTCTGGGTTGAGGTCATTTATTTTTAGAAGGTGCCATTAGGACAATCTAATTTTGTGGCACAAATAAAGAGATATACATATAAATATATAGGGTGTGGCATAAGTAGTAGTCCACCGTTCAGGATTCGATGAACCAGATAATTAACAATAACAATTAAAAATTAAAAACAAAAAAACTACAAACAAATTTGTAATAAAAGGTAGAAATTTCGTAATTATAAGCCAAAAAGGAAATATTTTCGGAACCCTTGGGTAAAAATGGTTAAAATTATTAATTGTTAAAGTTAATTATCTGGTTTATCCAATCCTGAACGGTGGACCACTACTTACGCCACACCCTGTATATACAGAGTTGATATGACAGAGGGGCATTAAATTAAACTACGTATATACGTGTTTAGTATTAATTCGATACGGTATAAAAATAAAAAGCACCAAAAATGAGTATTTTTTTTTCATACAAACTAAATAGCTTACAAAACAGAGTAAAACGCAACCACCCTTTGTAATGAAAGTGCAAGTGTATGTGTATTTATTGCTTCCTTGTTTGCATTGCCATCTTTGTAGCGAAAATATTTGGTTGTACGAGTACATGTGACTAGCGTCAGACATAATCAGCTGTTAGGAAAGATAAATCGTGTTCAAACGGGGCAAAAACTTAAAAAATCATTTGCGACTAAACTACTGCTCCTATTTAATAGATTTTTGGTACAGAGCTTGAAAATGGTACGTTCCAGTATAGGCAGTTCAAAGGAAAGCCCCTCTGTCGTATCAACTCTGTATATATACTCAAGGCGTGATAGATCCATAAATAAGAGACCACTTTGAACCCCTAAGCTGATGTAAGATACAAAACAAGATATACTCACATATTATATCAGTGCTTATACTACACCACATGAACAGGACAGCTGCCCTTAGCTCTAACGTTGTCTAGCGGCGGCGCAATCACCACGTACGTGTCTCGACTGGCAGTAGGAACCTCATCGTCACCCCCCGCAAACAGTGGGGGCGGGGGGATGACGTCATCATCCACTTCATCTTCCGTCACCTCCGAGCGCTTGCTCCGACCCGGCATGTAGTTCATGACGCACGTCACAGCGATCAGGAACAGGAAGAATATGAACACCACATCGAACATGATTAGAAAGTTTAGCATTACAAGTTGCATGACACTGGCTAACTCCCCTCACATTCTGCGCACGATAAACTGAGAGGCACTGCTATGCTCATCTTATAGCATTGTTGTTTTTGATATCTGGAACAAACGAAACGAAGTATTAAAAACATACTCTTGAAAGGCACATTCTGAAGCATCCTCTCTTCATCTTTTCTCAATTATGATGGGGTTGACTTCCAGTCTAATCTGGTCCAGCTCAATGAGCCTATCTGAGCTCCGGAACCCAATAAATGTGTAACGATATCTCTTGATAAGACTGGTTTCCTTCTAGAGTAGTCGGTAAATAATCGAAAAAAAATAAAAGAATTTGTTGAAAAGCGACTGGAATAGGTAGGCTAAGCTTCTCGATGTCAATCGACTTTGCAATTCATCAATGTCTGTTCCGATTTCCAGCGACTTCTCATTCGCATCAGCCACGCGATTCTGTAACAATCTCACCGTGATAACTTAGGTGATGTGAGCTATCGCTCCACCTGATGCTAGGGATTGACACTATCGACAACTCACTTCAAGCTCACTTCACCTAAGTTATCACGGTGAGATTGTTACAGAATAGCTTGGCTGGATGTCTTTTATTCGTGATTGGGTTCAATAATCGCAAAGTATTAGACATTTTATAGATAATCTATGAATTGTTGAAGATACGGTAGTTCAGGCACATTAGTTATTACACGTTAAGTGACCTTAAATATAATGTTACCTTCCAAATTCAAAAAATACATTATCAATAACAGTTACGTTACCCATTCCATTCTTAGAAAAGCTTTTTGGGCAATTACTTCTACTGAACATTATAAACGAACGTAAAACCAGACAAATTAACAAGTAAATATCCTTTTTCCAATTCCATGTTATGTTTTTTCTAAGTCTTACTGGGAAAAATTATCCGTGAAACATTGAGTTTTCCGCTCGGAAAAGTCAATATGCGGTCGTCCCGTTACATTGTTTTCACGCACAGTTTAATCTGGCTTTAAAACGTTACAAAAAGAATTGGCTGCTACGTTTGATACGGATTTTAATACGGAATACGGATCTCACTTTCCGGAGCCCGCAAAGCTCTTCGTTTTAAAAAACATCGATTTTAATCGAGTGCTTTTACGATTACCGGCCTAAGTAACGCAAATAAATATTTATTTCTGTTTCACATTTGCATGTTAACGGAACGAATAAATTAGATAGAGTAGAATTCATTCCCTTTGTTCGCGTAATAGCCGAAAATTTGAGATTTATGTACTGAACCTTTCATTGGACAGTATCTTATATGTTTTGTTATCGAAACGTCGCGTTGGTTCGTATCACACCTCGTGTGGATACGAAATATTTTGTGGAATTTATTGATAGGCTCGTGGGGAAACATTTTGGATGTTGGTAGTTTAGTGACCTATACAACAATATAAAAAATATTAAAAAAAAAATACATTCACTGCTGATTTCAGTACAGTGTCAGTTGAGTTTAATTATGACCATTTAAAATAACGATTTTTTTTTTTTTTTAAACATTTTGATTTTTAGCTTCTTTCATTTTACTCACTGTACGAGAGCCACTGCACGATAATCAGTTTGGGTTTCGTCCCCGGCTATCCACTGAAAGTGCTATACTGTGTCTTAAGCATACCATCAAATACTACACTGACCGTAAAACACCCGTGTATGTGTGCTTCTTAGATCTGTCCAAGGCTTTCGACCTTGTAGTGTACGACCTGCTGTGGAACAAGCTGAGGAGCTTAGGTTTGCCGCCGGAACTCATCAGCATGTTCCAGTTCTGGTATGCGCACCAGTCTAATAGAATTAGGTGGGCGGGGGCAATGTCGGATGCGTATCAGCTCGAATGCGGAGTCAGGCAGGGTGGTTTAACATCTCCTACCCTGTTTAATTTGTATGTTAACGGGCTGATCGTGGCGCTCAGCAGCCAGCATGTCGGCTGTCACATTGACGGTACATGTGTCAATAATCTAAGTTATGCTGACGACATGGTGCTGATGAGCGCTTTGGTCTGCGGCTTGAGGGAGCTGACAAAGTTATGCGAGGAGTATGCTTGTGGTCACGGTTTATTGTATAATGGAAAGAAGAGCCAGTGTATGATCTTCGAGACCGCCAGTGCAGATGTCCTGGAAGTATACCTCCAGTCAGACTCAATGGGGTTCCTTTGGAAAGGGTTGACAAGTTTACATACTTGGGGCATGTTTTGACTGTCAACCTCAAGGATCACGCAGACTTGGAACGGGAGTGGAGGGCGCTGTCTGTTAGAGCTAACATGATCGACTGCAGGTTTGCGCGGTGCTCTAATGAGGTTAAGGCTACGCTCTTTAGAGCGTACTGCACATCGCTGTACTCATGCAGTTTGTGGGCTCATTACTCTAATAGAAGTTACAGCGCCACCCGCGTCCAGTACAATAACGCGTTCAGGGCGGTGATGGGGCTGCCCCGATACTGCAGCGCTTGCGCATGGTTGCTTTCACGCAACCATGCGCAAGTGCGCCGCGTGCTTGGTGCGCAGGGTACGGGGTAGCCCCAACATCATACTGGCGATGATTGCGGGTAGGCTGGATTGCCCCTTCATCCGGCATTGTTCCAGCAGACATGTTGCTGTACCAGTGTCGGAGAGAGGGTATTAATTTAATTTTATTGATTTGATTAAGTATTTATTTTAATGTGATTTGACTTATTTTGATTTGATTTTATTTAATTTAATTATTTGTATTTATTTAATTTGAGATTTGGTATTATTATTGTATTGTATTTTATCTAATTTTATTTGGTTTTTGTCTGGCCATGGGTGTTAATTGTCTAAAATAAACGAATTTAAGTTTAATTTAAAAAAAAAATATCATAATGGTCATCAGTGCGAATAAAGAAATTATACATTTGTACATTTTTCGCTCACATTTTCACTCCGAATCGCGTTTTTATCTTAGCAGCTCTAAAGAGAATAAAAAGTGTTGTCGACATAAAAATACGTCACGCTACAAAATGACATCTATCCCTTATCAAATTGTTACTTTACTTGTAAAAAGTTGACGGAAGTTTCGTACATTTGCGTAGCCTAAGGGAAAAGGGCAAACGTTTTGTCTTTTATACAAGACATCAGTTTGATATGCCTAAAGGACGCGAACTTTTTGAGATCAAAGTTTTTGGTTCGATGTTCTCAGAAGATACTTTGTTATATTCTTATACTTTGTTATAAATATACAGGGTGTGGCGTAAATAATGGATAACCCTGAAACTATCATATATCATTTACCTCACTTATATCGCCTACATACGCGTACATATTTTTTTGCTATAGGGGCCCAAAATTGCATAATTCCGTAGAAAAAATTATAAAATTTTAGAATAAGTATTTTTTGCAACGTTATCTTATATTGTAATAAAAAATCATGATACTGATCTGATAATACAAATATTCAGGAGCGACACAAAATAAAAACAAAACGAGAACCAGTCACCAATTGTAGAAATGGCAGCTGATTTTGTAAGAGTAAGTACGACTTTTTATTTAAAATATCAACAATTTGGTCATCCATGGGCACATGGCGATATAAGTGGAGTAAATGATAGATAACAATCTGGCCCATCGACAGTTTCAGGATTATCCATTATTTACGCCACACCCTGTATATGTTGTTTCTGTGCGTATGAATACAATTTTCTGCCTCGTTGGTCTTGTAGTCGCAAGTACTACAGCTGAGCATGAGGTCCTGTGTTCGATTCCCAGGTCACGCAAAGTGTTATTGGGTTTTTCTATCAATTTTCAGTAGCAGCCTGGAGTTTGGAACTGTGCAGAGTTGATGGCAACAGGCTCGCCCCATAATACATCGCACTTAAACATACCTGGCGAAAAGTGTACTAAAGGTACACCTCTGTCTAATCGTTCGAGGAAGGTAGGTGTGATGTTATGTCATGTAAAGGACATGACATTTCCCGAGAACAAAGTTCTTGGTTCGATGTACTCAGAAGATACTTTGTCATATTCTCATAGGTATATGTAGTCTCTATGCGTATGAACTCAAATGTGTCGAGCTATTTTACAAGCTTTCATCTAACCTGCCTTGTTAGTTATTTAAGGTAAATGCACCTTATTCCGAGGGGTTCTAAAAATGGCATCATATTCCGATGTATTTAGAAAAACAGTTTTTTAAAGCAATTTACTAGTTATTTATGGTCTGCATGATAAAATAATGAATTAATAATTATCTGTTCATATTTATTTATACAAAGGAGAGTTTAGTATGGTCACACTGTAAAATAATCGGTCATTTTGCCGCGGGGAGCGGCGTCGAAAGCACACTTCATACATTTGGGACCTTATGCACGTGAGTATTACGATTTGCCAAATAGTGTTTTACGTAATAATTGTATACAACGCGAGTTTTCGTTTAGGTTGAAATATTGAAAGGATAATATTTTTTATCGAAAACACTTAAGATTTGAGTATTTTATTTGCAAATTAGCAAGAAAATAAGTGTTTAAAATACCGCGGCATTAGGTGCAAAATATTTTAGTGTGTTCCTAAAAGCCGATGTATACCACGGAAAAACAAATTTAAAGACATTTAGTTTTTTTAAATTTCGGTGTCTGTTTTATGATTATAAACTTTAATGTGTTAGTTCTGACTTAATGAATAACTCATATATTTAATAATCTATTTCCGAGGTACACCGTGGCGTCGCATTTACTAATTATAGCAGGTCAAAAATTGTTTGTACAGGTACTTTATAATACGTTGTATAGAAGATTTTAGTGAAGACATTAGGTTTTATAAGTGTTCTGTTATTATATGTATGTACTTTATATTTGTTTTCCTTTCATATTGTAACTATACATTATTTTATTTGCATAATATTAAAAAATCTTTTACTTTTTAGTACTCGGAATTAGAAACTTTGATTTAGCATCATAAAACGCTATTCCGATGTATTTACGTCGGAATAAGGTTACATGAGTACCTAATTCCGATGTATTTACGTCGGAATAAGATTACATGAGAACCTAATTCCGAAGTTAGTTAAGACCCTGTTTAAATACAGAGTGTTCATTATTTTATGTGCTTAGTAGATACGCGTTTAGTAACTGAAAGAATACTAATCATCTATACAAATACATAAAATTGGAGTGTGTGTTTGTAAAAAAATATAATAAAATTATTTTTTTTACTTTTAGTTTTTTTTTAATTGCATGTATTTTATTTATTTTATTATATTAAAGAAAATGACTTTAGAAGACTCTTAAGAATATTCATATTAGGTATTTTCCCTTTTTACCGGTGCTACTACGGGTCGTAGCACAGGTAAAAATAATTATTACCTGTGGTACTACTTACATTAACTTACTTGTGTTGTTGTAGGATAATGAACGCAAAAAAGAAATATACGGTCGAGGATCTTGAAAGTGCGCTTATTGCAATTAATAATGGCAGTAGCGTCTATAAGGCTTCCCGAGAATACAACATTCCAGAAACGACATTGAGAGACAAACGTGACCAAAAATATAGTGGCCATATAGCCGGTCGCAAAACGGTACTCTCAAAATCGGAGGAAACAAAAATTGTTGACTGGATCCATTATCTAGGAAAACATGGTTTCCCAGTTTCTAAAGAGCAGTTGAAGCAAGGAGTGGCAAAGCTAGTTGAAAATTTAAACCGTCCAAATACTTTCAAAGATGGTATGCCTGGTAAGCACTGGCTTGCCAATTTTTTGTCAAGACACCCAACTGTAGCAAAGAGAGTAGCACAAACTTTACCAACTCATCGAAACAAAATTAATGAACAAGATGTGCGCAACTGGTTTGATAGAGTCAAAAGTTATTTTGAAACTAATAATTTATTAGGTGTGCTTGAGGATGAATCAAGAGTGTATAACTGTGACGAAACGGCCTTTTTTCTCTGCCCCAAAGAAAAAGATGTCTTAGTAAAAAAGGGCAGCAAGCGTGTGTACAATAGTTGCTAATGATGAGAAAGAGTGCCTAACAGTTTTAGTCAATGTGTCTGCTGGAGGTAAAATAGCTCCACCTATGGTATTGTATCCATACAAACGCCTGCCTAAAAACTTGCCTCTGACGGTGCCACCAACGTGGGGTATAGGATGTACGGAATCAGGGTGGATGAATATGGAGGCTTTTTATGAATATGTCGCAAATGTATTTTACAAGTGGTTACTAGAAAATAAAATAACACTGCCAATTGCCCTGTTCATGGATGGACATACCTCACACATTTCGTTGCCATTAAGTCTTTTCTGCAAAGAAAAGGGAATCATACTAGTTGCGTTATTACCAAATTCGACACACCTTCTTCAACCACTTGACGTTGGAGTTTTTCGACCTGTTAAGGGTAAATGGAAAAACGTAGTACACGACTTCAGAGTAAATAATAATTATGCCAAATTAAAACGTACAGATTTCGCCATGGAAGTAAAAAAATGTTTCGATATAAGTATTAAAGTAGATACAATAAAAAATAGCTTTAGAAGCGCTGGAATCTTTCCATTTGACGCCAATAATATTGACTTCTCAAAGGTAATGCCACGGGACTCACGGGAAGCTACTGCTATTAATTCACAGGACCAGTTATATACAAAGGAAAAGAATAGTTTTTTTGAGAAGTTTGAGCAACGACTGGCCCCAGAAGTTCTTCAACTATTTGTCGAATCTGGAAATGAGTGGGAAGGTGAGGAAAAGTATAGATGTTTATTTGGGTTCTGGAAGAAAATACAACAAGAAGAACCTCCTCCTATCTTCAACGATACTACAATTGCGAACAACATACGTGATTGTGATATATCAGATGTTGTTTCGAATATAGAAATAGGTCCAAACGGTAGTATCATACTTCCTTTGAGCCTAAGTCCTAGATCAATCATGAGCCACGATATTCCCCAACTTGATATGGATCAGACATTGACACCAGGAAATAACCATTCAAGGCGATATTCTTCTGATTCTATTTTGCAAATAGAAACCTCACTTGGTCATAATATAACTGAAGATGAGCCTCAACCTTGTTGTTCAAGAACTCAAATACTTCCTTTGAGTCTAAGTCCTAGATCAATCATGAGCCATGATATTCCCCAACTTGATATGGATCAGACATTGACACCAGGAAATAATCATTCAAGACGATATTCATCTGATTCTATTTTGCAAATAGAATCACTTGGGCATATAACTGAAGATGTGCCGCAACCTTGCTGTTCAAGAACTCAACATTTTCAATCATCACCACCAATGTCACGGCAGTCAAGCAGTGATCCAACGCTGGATATTTTTCACCCTGCTGATAACACTAATAACGCCAACCAAAGTACAAATAATATAATAGCAGTTAAAAGTACACCTAACAAGAAACCAAATTTTCCTACTCCGTTCAAAACAGCGTTTTATTTTCCACAATCTCCAAAGAAAACAATGACTAGAAAAACTAAAAAACAAACACCAACGGTGGCAACTGCTGACGACTTTATAGAATATCAACGTAGAATAGCAAAAGAAAAGGAGGAAAAAGCGGAGGGCATTCTTAAGAGACGAGCAGATAGATTAAAAAAACAAGAAGAAAGGAAATCTAAAAAAAATAAAACCATACAGAAGAGGAAAACAGTACGAAAGACAAACAACCTGGACAAAATAAATGAAAGACAAGAAACTGAGGGAAATATAGAAGACGACAATATACATATAGACTTACGACATCGAAGAAATAATCCATTTTCATTAAACTCTGAATCATCCAGCAACGATGAAGACTTTACGTTGACCATGAGAAATAAAACGGCTAATAGGGTTAAGAAAACTTACACAACGTTGTTCGGTGAATCAACATCAGATAGTTCAATGTGATGTGCCATGTATTCCTTTTTTAGATATTATTAATTATGTTATTTTACTACATTGTTGAACTTTAGTTCCTAAGAATTGTTTCTGATCTCGTAATACGATCTAATTTTGATAATGATTATAGCAATTGTTATACTTTTAAGTTTTACATTATTTTTGTAATGATACAATTAGATTTTAATGTCGATTTTGTTAATTAATTTTTAGAAGATTAAGGAATAATATTAATAAAAAACAGAGTTTAGAATAAAACTAGAATAAACAAAAAAAAGAACTGATTTCATATAAAAAATAAACAAATTTGGATCTCGTAATAGGCTCTAATTTTGATATGATTATAGCAATTGTTATACTTTTAACTTGTAAGTACAAAAATAATGTAATTATTTTTGTAATGCAACAATTAGATTTTAATGTTGATATTGTTAATTCATTTTTATATTTTTATAAGATTAAGGAATAATATTAATAAAAAACAGGGTTTAGAATAAAACTAGAATAAACAAAAAAAAGAACTGATTTCATATAAAAAATAAACAAATTTGGATCTCGTAATAGGCTCTAATTTTGATATGATTATAGCAATTGTTATACTTTTAACTTGTAAGTACAAAAATAATAATAATGTAATTATTTTTGTAATGCAACAATTAGATTTTAATGTTGATATTGTTAATTCATTTTTATATTTTTATAAGATTAAGGAATAATATTAATAAAAAACAGGGTTTAGAATAAAACTAGAATAAACAAAAACAGAATTGATTTAATATAAAAAATAAACAGATTTGACTTTTAAACATCATGTATAATTCTCCCTACATAGTTCCCTTTCTATTTTTATACTCGGAATTAGGAACCAAATGCATCGGAATTACGATTTTTAAATCGGAATAAGGTACCTCGGACTTTTTTATATTTTTATTTATTTTATCAGCTTCAATAACCTTCTACTGACAAACTGCAAATATTTTTCAAAAATTTGATAGCTAACACTTCTGATAAAAATATAAAATTGTACACAAAGGTCCGATAAATACTTAATTTATAATGTTCTTTCGTGTTATGTTAAAAACAGCGCGGAATTAGGTGCCTTTACCTTAGTATGTGTTGGTGAAATCTGGCAAGCTGAATTAAAACCGCTTCCTCTTATCCTACGGACTTGAAATTTTACATGTTGATTTTGTTTCAAAGACAATGCATTTCTGCATGTTGCATGACTTGATTCTACTCCCAGGATTGGCTCCAATCGAGGGAACTCCTTAACGGAAAAAAGAGACGAAATTTTATATACGCAATTAATTATTATGATAGTCTGTTCTAAAAATTACTATAATTTGTCTGCTGGACCCAGGATTGGCTCCAGACGAGTCAAATCCTCAACGGTCAACAGCAGAGACACTTAATGTTGTTATAAGCATTCAATTATGATGGCCCGTTCTAAAGTCCACCATGGCGTGGCTGCTGCACCCAGATTGCCTCCAGACAAGGACGCTCTTCAGCAGTTAATAGCAGAGATTAAAAACTAGATGAGGTCGGCGTTTCCTATCTGGCTACTCTGAGAAGTAAGACTGAAACAAACTCAGAGGTCACAGTCTCTCTTAAAGTCCAGACATAATCTTGGTCAGATAATGTGAAGGCCAAGTAGATTGGTGTCTGAAATGGTTTTTTGAGGAAAGAACCACACAGCTTAAGTGGACCAGTCCAGTCAGTGCACGCATTTGTCAGTTACCGAGCAGCTCAACTCAGAACTTAAGGAGCTCAACGATTCGACGAATAATACCAAAGAATGGACATTTGGTTAGACCGCGTAAACGACTTAAACTGTTAGACCATGATTAAAATTGAAACAACGACACACTCTTCACATTCACAATAATTAAAATCATAATATTATACTTCACAAAGTAAGTATTCATGTCATTGTGTAAAAATTGGAGCAACTCAATCCCAAGCGTTTTTGCCCTCAATATAATCTAAAAAGCTTTCTGACACAACTTACGTTTAATGAATTATTTGAATTTATAAGGTTTAGATCTTGAACGTAGCTTGGAAGTTTATTACAAAAGCATATACATTAACATCTGAACGAGCCACCTATTTTCTTGAGCCTTGTTGTAGGTACAACAAATTTTTGTTTGTTCCTAGTATTTACATTATGGATATCACTGCATTTTTTTAAATAATTTTATATAGTTGTATGGGCATATAAAATATTTTCAAAAATATACTGAGAAGGCGAATAGTCATTACATTAATCTCCTTAAATTTCTCTCTGAGAGTGTGTCTCGGGATTAATTTATAAATTGATTGAGGTGGCTTCGTGTGCGAGTGTGACTCGTACTTGGTCGGTTTTATTTTATTCAGGATAAAAGTAGCATATAATCGTCCTCCAGCTGCTAGGGTACTTATTTGTAAAATTGCATAATAATCGGTTCAGTGGTTTTAGGTGTTAAAGGTAGCAGGCAGACAGTTACTTTCGCTTTATAATATTATTACAGTGGGTTGCATCAACCGGGTACCCCAGTTGTATTAAAATTATCTTTCAAGGGGGGTACCCACTTCGTGAAGCTATCTGTACATATCGACGACACGTTTGGTGTAGTGGCTACAGTGGCTAAGTGTAGTCAGCGAAACCAAATGGTCCTGGGTTCGAATCCCGGTAGGGGCAAATGTTTGTATGATGAATATGGACATTTGTACCCGAGTCATGGATGTATATTTATAATATGTATGTATTTACGAAAAAATAAATATTTAAGTAGTGTATCAACCAAAAATAAATATTTAAGTTAAGCACTTAACACTTAAGGCTTGTGTTATACAAGCCTTAAGTGTTAAGTGCTTAACTTGGAACTAGATGGTGCTGTGTGCAATGTCAGACGATATTTACATATGGATGTTTAATTTTGGTAATTGCCTTGTTCGTGTATTGTTAAAAGCACACTTTTATTTTCAATATTTCATTTAGCCGATTAAGTAATCAATTGACCAAATTCATTTGTAATTCTTTCAACAATGTTTTCCAAAACATTCTTTATCTCGTTATCGGCTATTGAGTCTTAATTTGGAAGGTTCGTAACTACATTACCGCTTCAATGAGGTGACAAATCCGTTCTACTTTTATTTCTATCAAATATTTATGAGTATTAATTATAATATTAAAGTCTAAAGCAATACTCAAGAACCTCATTATTTTTAAAGCGGCTGGAGAATCTATGAAATTTGTCGGTTACATTCCTTGGGTTCGTTTCTCCGCTCGACTATTATCCGCTAAAATCGTTCGACTAAAACAATGGTCTTGGAACTCGTTCCTACTTTTATACCCGTCATCTTAAGAGTTTCTTGGATATTAAATTTTATTTATATAATCACAAATCTCGGTGATTTAAGCGTTGGATCTACGGTCCGTAATGACAATTTAATATATGGGTTTGGGCAATCTGTTAAATTGCCTAGAGCAAACAGTTAACTAATTTATGGGTGACCCTGGGGACTTGTTGATCACGAGAAATTGCTTTCGCGTTTCTGGACCTTTGTCACATTTTAGATCCTCGTCAACCTGGGTTATTTTGAGATTATCCTTACCATTATGTTCTTGCAAATAGAGGTAGAACTTATGGTCAACCTAAAGTTCCTTAAGCAGTAACTAAGTAACTATGTGTCCTTCATATGTCTCTTTTATAAACAGAAACTAAAAAAATATAATTTCCCTAATCGAAGTGAGATATTTATAAAGCTATAAAAAAAGCGAAAGTATTACAATTCACTGTTTTCAATTCCAAATGTCTTGTACTTGATACCATTCACATAATCCAATAATATTGAAAACAGGCAAACGGCTCGGAAAATAACAAAGACCCGAATCACACCTACATTATACATTCGCCATGTTGCCTGAAAAAAAAGCCCTTTTCTATTGTTCGTAGTAGCAACAAAGAAAATAGAATGTCTACGTAATATGTACTAGAATGAAAATAGAACTGCCTACGTACCCGATACTAGGAAAGAGACAAAATAATTTTTCTTTTCTTGTTAAATTGATAAGCAAGCAACATGTTTCTGAAAATGAAAAATACGGCCATTATTATCAGCTAGTTTTTTCAACAATGTAGGGGTTGATTTCTAGTTTATGACCATCTATTGTTGAAAACTCGATTATAGTATCAGGTAAATGAAAATTTAAAACACAGATATGAGTGGCCCTCCCAAGCCATACCTTTTTTTTTTGTGGGTGGGAAATCATCAAATAACTTCTCCCGCTCTGGGCAGAGCAGGAGGGCGTGTCAGACTCTTACTGACTAAAACCCACCCGTGTTCCTTCAGTTACCTGTGCCAGGGGCCACGGTATCCCTCTCGGACTTTTCCGCAACCCTAGCAGGCATCGGTCCTAGCAAACCCCGTCATTGGTGCTGACATCTCTTTGAGGCGCGCGTGGAACACAACGCGCCGTCGACCCGGGCCTGGTCCTTATCGAACGGTGAGCTGCCCATTGCTCGCCGTTCACAAGCCCACGCCTACGGTGGCCAGGAATCGGCCTGCGATTCCCGACGCCCAGGGCGTCTCCTGCGGCGGCCAGGGGCGTGAGGGCGCAAATTTTGCCTCTCCCTCACGCGTTCCGCCTCCTCCTTCGCGAACATTACTGCTTCGCAGAAGGAGGTGACGGCTTCGCAAGCCCTCTCGCTCCGTACCATGGCCTGGACCAAGGCCGGACGCGAGAGATCGTCACCGCCAATCGCCTCCACGAGGACACGGCGGTGCTCCGCCCAAGCAGGGCAGACCTCCACCGTATGCTCCACCGTGTCCTCTGGGCGATCCAGACAATGGTGACACCCGGGCGTTTCCTCCCGCCTTATCCGGAATAGGAACCTCCCGAAACAACCGTGTCCGGTGAGGACCTGCGTCAGGCGGAAGGTGAGGACGCCGTGGCGCCTCTCTAGCCACTCCTCAAAGAGGGGACTTATCGCCGTAATTGTGGCGTGCCCAGCGCTGGGTTGCGACAATCGCACTCTCCATGCCGCCCTGAGATCCCGCCGGAGCTCTGGCCGCTGTACCGTGATTTCTCGCGGCAGTGGAGCTACGCCCCGGCGTTTCGCCTCCTCGCACCACTCCCAAATGTGCGCGAGGACTTTTGCCTCCAGATCCCATGGCGGTAATCCGGCA
The DNA here is from genome assembly GCA_937001585.2 of Brachylomia viminalis. Classification (NCBI taxonomy): domain Eukaryota; kingdom Metazoa; phylum Arthropoda; class Insecta; order Lepidoptera; family Noctuidae; genus Brachylomia; species Brachylomia viminalis. The sequence continues at coordinate 18,880,642 of OW443302.2, read as the reverse complement.
AGGAGGCTCGCTGCCTCACCGAAGACCGTACGGTATCCCCGGACCAGCCGGGTGGCCATGACCCTTTGGGGCGCGTTCAACCAGCGGGCTGGCCGCCGCCTCAAGGAACGCGCCCAAACCGGTGCCCAAGCCATACCTGTGGTGTTTTCGAGTGTAAGTCTCACTTGCGTGCCAGAATCGAAAACTCCCCCCACACTCAAACGGCGTTACTACAAAACCAGTTTTATCTTTAGACCCAGGCTTAAACCATTATTGAGCGTCGAACTTTATTCAGAGTACAAGTTGTCAATTTTGTATCCAGAATTTTTTCACAGTTGAAATAAGGTTCAAAAAAAAAAGGACAAAAACTGGCAGAAAGTTTGCTTGAACCAAATTTAGAACTCGTTTTTTAAAAAGACGGGAAAGGATCCACGAAACGGTCCTCAACTACTATTTATACCCGAGTTGCGCTACGATATTTAGTAGCTATTTGAATACTCATTAGCTTTCCTTTAATGAGTGTATAACAGTATTTTAATATTCTCATTAATTCCAAAGTTCATAAGCGTAAGAGTACAGCGGTTTACGTATTATCCCTTCTGAGGATCTTAACGAAGTTACTGGCTAAAACATTAAACGTTAAGCAAGTGGAAGGCCCAAATTATAAGGGTTTGCGGCTCTAAACTAAGTTAGCCGTAAGAAAATGTAGCGGTCAAGAGCGTTTGTCGGTTTCAATTTAATTTAAAGCTGTAATAAAATAATTAAAGGCGACGATATTTAAGGGTTTATATTTAGGTCAGGCGAGGGGAAGGACCAGTGGAGACTTACCAAGGGGTATCGTATTAATCAGTAACTGGGTTGTGGAGGTCAGATAAGCAGTCTCTATGTAATATATTGGTATCCAGCTGCATCCGGTTAGACTGCAAGCTGACCCCATCAAATATGGGAAAAGGCTAAGCAGATAATGATTTAGGAAAGACGAAAACTGCGCGAACTGCATTCTGGGAGTATAAGGTCCAATCTTCAGTTCAGGGTGACGTGTTAAGGGGTTTCCCTTTAAAACTGTACGGACGGACGTAAATGAGACTAAAACATATAAGTTTCTAAATGTGTGAGTATATAACTCCTTTGCCATAACTTCAGGATAGAGTAAAAATCGTAAAAAAAATATATTAAAGAAATGTTGAATGTCAAGTAATCCTCAAGTTACGTGAAGCCTTTTCCAAAGTATTGAGAAAAAGAACCTGATCTTAAAATATATTGTTGGACCAACTACGTAAATTAGGATCTACGAGGTTTAAGGCTGTGAAGGACTAGATCCAGACCCAGATTTGTGGACTTGAGAGAAAGTACAAACACTCCTAGTAGTCGTGCAGGTAACTAACGTGCCATAATGCCTCTTCAAGAGAAATACTCAAGTCTTAAAGAAAAATTACTTCGATTCTTCTAAGTACTTTTACATAAAAGATAATTTGGTATCGTGCAAGATTCTCATTTATTAAGCAGCTTTATTGCTGGAAACAAATACATCATATCTTTGTTATTATTCTAAGAAAAAAGGTTACTTCCACAATGTTTAAATTATATCAATATTATTGTGATAATAAACACAACTCCAGAAAAAAATGTTTTTGCCTTTATCATTGCCATGATCCCATAAAATCGTTTATAAGTGTGATAACACTGCTTCATTTTGCCAATGCTTCCGTTTAACATTACAAATACCTACTATACTATTGCTTAACGAATCAATCATTTTCAGAACTCAGTATCAGTGAAACACAGGTAAACGAGTTACCTAATTCACAATTGGCTTTTGGCTATACGAGGTGCTATAGCGAGCAATCCTCATTAGACTAAGTACTCTCCGGCTCGTGGTAATTAGCCGTTTGTTTTGCCAAGTATCTACCAATAGTTGGCTATTGAGATCATCAGATCAGAAGGCATTGTCTATAGATCTTTTACCTATAGTACTTTATTCAGTGTGAGACTGTTATAATCGTGCACAGTTCGAGAAACAGTATACTCACTACATAATTTGTATATAAAATCTTTGATATTATTATGCTTTCTGTTCAAGCGTTATTTTAAACACTTTTCCTAACCTTTTCTTTCTTTTTTAAGAACTTTTTATCGTGACTTTTCAATTTTATCCAATAACCTCATCAATAAATCTCATCTCATCTTTGATAACCTAATTGTTTGGTCAAACCGCTGCCATCCAAACTTTCCATTTTTTCCGACTTTCCCTCAATCACTTAGAGGTCACCGAACTTAAAAAAAACTCCGCGTCTGCGAACCCGGACAGATTTCACCTCCGGTCCTTAACCCTTAGGAAATCGAAATCGCACAATTCGTAAGCAAATTTACCGCAAGCTGGTACTGGTGCTATGGCGTTGGGAATCTTGACAGGCCTGCCACACATCAGCTTTACGTCACTCTGTAGAAGGGGGGTCACAGGGGGTGAAAGGGGGTGGGGAGGTTTCCCCTCCTCAACGTCGTGTCTGATTGTAATCCCATCCTGCCACATATGTTTTGTCTCCAAACAATTTCTGTATTACATTCTTCGTAAGCGTTGTTTTTGTTTTACGCAACCTGTTAGGTTACTGTCCGATATGGCATTGGTACCAACGTTTTTGGGCAAACTGACAGCGCCTTTTATTATTTTTATTGGTTGCAGTCAACCGTTACCTTTTACACTACCCTTTATGCGCAAATTCGACTATTATGCGGCTAATGGAATGAATAATTTTCGTAGGTACTGGTGCACCGAGAAAGCTACCCAGTGTGAAACTTAGTGACTTGAGAAGCAGCTCAACAGCTTAAGCTCCATTCGGTAGTGGAGCTCACAATTAACTACCAGCATCTCTGTCACATGAATATTGCAAACCTATGTACGCTACGTTGTATAAACGTATTTCTAAGCAACCTTTTCCATACAATTGCAAACATAACAGACGGTTAGTTCGAAACACGCCTACGCAACACGGTGCATCTGTTTCAATTTCTATTCAAAGTTTATCAATGGTGACACACAATGCAGACTATACCATTTTGTTAGATGTCGCGTCTTATCTCGTTTATACATAGACTACTGACCCGCCCATGCTTTGCACGGGTGTTATTTACTAAACCGGTGACACATCAAACTCAAACTCAAAGCATTTATTTCAATTAAACCATTTACAGGCACTTTTGAATTGTCAAGTGGTCGGTCAGAAAGCGTAGTAGGTATCTATGGGGAAGAATGGACAAGAAACTCCATGGGCAGTCTTTTAAATTATATTGTTACATAAATATTAGTTACATCATTAATGCTGAATATATAATTATATGTGAGAACGAGTTAAATAAAAGGTACACGTTGAGTGTCCAGAGTACAGCAAATAGAAATTTAAACAAAACAATCCGTAAATAAAATACTTAAAATAAGCCGTGGCAGCTAAGAGAGGATCAGTCCCAACTGACGGCGCCCATTCACGAACATGACGCATGGATCAGCATCGATCGCATCGTCAAATCATCTAGATTTCTGAGCTATATCCAAGTAAAATATTAATGTGTTATACATTTAAACATTCCGGAATTCATTCTCTAAATGGTGGTGAAAACTGCATCAAATACCATTGTGAAGTTTAGAAGAACTACGTAGACAAACAGGCAATCACGAAAAGTTCCTTCTTTTAAAGTACGTATACTATATAGAGATGAGGCTAGAGACAGTGTGTTGACTCAGATACGTCCCGAAACTGAAACAATACAGCTCTGATTCTGCGACGTGTCAATCAGTCGGGTACAGAGAAACGTTTATGAACAAATAATTAGTTTGCGTTCCGTGGTGAGGTCGGCTGCTAGCATGGTCTGACGTTACCAGTATGACGTTGCCGTATCACTCAAAGTCGGAAATCTATACCAAAATTGTTCAATATGTTTTGGAAAGCGATGAAATATGAAACTAATTTTAAATCTACTGCTTTCTTTATATTATGCAATAGACAAATTATGGGGGAATTGACCACTGAGCTTAAAAATAAATAAAATATGGGACGATGTCTCCCTAAGAGCACCTTTGGAACATCAAGTATCACGACTATCAAACCAAACTGGTTGTTATTTTAATTGTATAATTTATTATTTCTATTTCATTCTGTGATTACTTTAACTCACATACTAACTTATTACTTGTTTAGAAAATTTTGGAAAATTGTATACTTACCTAGTTTTACAATGTTTGTAAATATGTGAGCACCGTGTATCTATTACATAATTAACTTATTTACGTTCAAAAGTGCCTTTTATGTGCGTGCATATTTGAAATCAATGCTTTGACTTAGACTTTGACCAAGAAAGGTTTTTACAAAAATAAACCTTTGAGGGAGAGAAATAGTTTACCATCTAAGTTAGTCACTTTATTTATTTTAAATATGTTTTTTTTTGTAAATTGACATTTGTTTATATTAATTTAATGTATTATTATTATATTTAATTATTATTAAACGTACTTTTGTGTGTTATGCTACTCTTTTCAGTGCAGTAAATAAATGATTCGACAATCTATCTATCTCATACAACCGAAATCTACGCGGACAATAACTGTTTCGACTCGATTTATTATTGACGTTTGCTTATAAAAGTAGCACCGCTATTACATTTCAAGATATATTAGACACCATAATAGGTAAGGTAGGTACTGTGTAAAATTAATATGGGATAGTTTAATCAATTATGGATTGTGTGACCCTGAGGTTTAACGAGGAACCTAACCAATCAATCTAAACCAATCGTGGTAATTTATATGAGATGTTGGTACTTATACATACATCCATATTCATTCATTAAAAAAGACAACTTTTTGGTCCACGTAGGCGTTAGTAGGTTAGTCCTTATGTAAATATATATATTTAAAATCTATTGTAGTACACCAAATATCTATTTAAAATACATAAAATGGAAAATACTGTCCATAATCACAAAAACAAGTCCACATTATTTACAAAATAAATATTAATTCATTCAATACATCATAAAATGTCCTATAAGTTAATTGTGAGCATTCTGCAAATGTACAGTTAGTACACATGAACCCTATATAACTAAACATTCCTCAACACCACGTCTTTAGAGCAAGGAAGCATTTTTAAAGAAAATTTTTAAGGTGCCAAGGTTATTTTCTCCCTCAATGATATTACTACACCGTTACGTACACCTAAGCTTGTGAGTAATGTAGCAAAAATAACTTGCCGCAAGTTTTGGACCTAACGATCCAAAACGAAACTAGTCATCTTATCGATTATGTAAAATGTTATAAGAAATGGGCCGCCTCTAATATCGAAATTCTGCACACTTTGTAATAGGTTCTACTTTTATTGGTGTATTAAAACGAACAGCTGGTCGATTCTGTTAAAAACACACTTCACTTTTTTATTTTGTTATTTGTATTCTGTGTTTCACGAACTGTGTCCAAATAAACGTTATTCTTTCTTTCTATCATTCCACCTGATGCTAGGGATTGACACTATAAATAAATAATAAATACATAAATTCTTTATTGCCATAAAAACCGGTTACAGAATCGTGTGAGACCCTGGCTCCAGAGCTAGGTTAGAGTACCTGTATTTCAGGAGCTAGTGACTACTTCCATTTAGGTTACAATTGAGCAAGTTTCATGGAGCAAAGGTGACAAAATTATTTTACTTAAAATTAAGTTTAATAGTTAAACATTCATTTATGCACTAAAAATAGAATCCGAAAATAAAATTAGAATAAAAGCAAGTTAAATAATCTTATTAAATCAAAATTCAAATAAAATTAGGACTAAAATATATTTACTTAGATTAAAAATTTAATTAAAAACAATATTAATTTTAATATACAGATTGTAGTAAAATAAAATTATAAGAAATTACATTAGCCTGGATGAAATAAAATAAACTTAGAAATAGGGGGTGCAGGTATGTGTATGTGCATATGGGCGTTTGCGTGTGTGAGGGCGTGGGTGTAAGTGTGTCTATGTGTGTGAATATCTATTTGTGTTGTAATATATTTATGTTGATTGTAGTAAATTTTCAGTTGCGTTGTAGTCCTGTGTCAGTAGCCAGATTTTTACTTTTCTACTTTCTTACTTCTTTCTTTTTTGTTTCACGAGTCGTAAGTGGATTTATGTTCAGGATTTTATTTAACTTATTATAAAAAAAAGTGGCAAGATATACTCGCTGTCGCCTAGCGGACGCCGTGAGACAGCGTATAGGTAAGCAAACGTTTTTTTTATAGTGCGTTTCTTATTATTTTGTGCATTATAAGGTGTAATACTGTGCTGCTTATAAACAACTTGCAGAATATAATTCTGTCTTACTGTGAGTACTTTACACTTCTCGTTTATGACTTTGGTGGGAAATCTAAAGGGTCTGAAAGTCATGACTTTAAGTAGAGATCTTTGGGCTCTTTCCAGGTGAATCATAAAAGTCTTGCATCCACCACCCCATACAGTAACACAATATCCCACGACTAACTGCACGAGCGCATAGTACACAGTGTGAAGTAATTCGAAGGTTACTGGTGGGCTGGGTTTCCGCGCAGGTGAAACTGCTGGAACCCAGACCTCTGAGGTGCTTCCGCTGCCAGGTGGGCAACCACGTGGGAGCTAAATGCACCTCGGAGGTGGACCGCAGCCACCACTGCTTCCGCTGTGGTCAGCCCGTTCACAAGGCCGGGTATTGTAATGCCGCGCCGCACTGCACCGTATGTGCGGCAGCTGGCAAGCCCGGCCTGGCCCGGCCAAACCTGGCAATCACCGGATGGGGAGCAAGGCCTGCGCTCCACCCGCCAGAGCTAGGGGCAGGGGCAAGCCCTCCACCACCGCCGTCACTGCCGCAGCCGCCGCCACTGCCGTTGCCGCTGCCGCCTCGACCGCCGTCGTCGCCGCCGTCACCAATGCGGCGGGGCCCTCACAGAGGGCTCGGGAGGAGGCTTACATGGAGTGCCAATAACGGCCCCATTACGCCTCCTCCAGGCGAACATCAACCACTGCGCCTCCGCTCAGGATCTGTTGCTCCAGAGCATGGCGCAGTGGTCGATTAACATCGCCGTGGTCGCTGAGCCGTACTTTGTCCCGCCCAGGGATGACTGGGTGGAGGACCTGAGCGGCTCAGTGACCCTAATTTCGTCGGCCGCCGCCGGTACTCCGTCCCTCGAGGCAGTCACGAGGGGACGGGGTTGCGTGGCAGCACGGTTCGGGGAGATTGTAGTGGTGGGGGTATACTTCTCCCCGAACCGAACTCTTGCCGAGTTCCACAACTCCCTTGCGGAATTGAAAGTCGTCGTCGTCGGGTTCCGTTCCCTCCCCGTGCTCGTCCTCGGGGATTTCAATGCCAAGAATGTGGCTTTGGGTTCCCGGTATACGGACACACGGGGCAGGATGGTGGAGGACTGGGCTCTGGAGACAGGCCTAGTCGTCCTAAATCGGGGTTCTGTCCCCACGTGTGTGCGGATGCGGGGTGAATCGGTGGTGGACATCTCGTTCGCCAGCCCCGCTCTGTCAGCGCGTGTCATTGACTGGCGCGTCATAGAGGGGCTGGAGACCTATTCCGACCACCGGTACATCCGGTTTGACGTCTCCGCCCAGACCTCGAGCGCGCTGGTCCGACAGGCCCTGAGTGGTCCGCGGTGGGCGCTGAAGCAGCTGGACCGGGAGCTCCTCCTGGAAGCCTCGATCGTGCAGGTCTGGGTATCATCACCGGACAGGCCTGCTGACATCAACGTCGAGGCGGAGTGGTTCCGGGAGGCCATGTCCGAAATATGTGACGTGGCAATGCCCCGGGCCCAGCCCGGACGCGCTCAGCGCCAGGTGTGCTGGTGGTCGCCAGAGTTGACGACTTTACGCAGTGCGTGCCTCGCTGCGCGACGCCGGTACACCAGGCACCGCAGGCTCCGTATTCGCCCTCCGGATACGGAAGCCATTCAGGCGGAGCTGTACGAGGGGTACAGAGCGGCGAAGACCGCCCTCCAAGCGGAGATCCTGCGGGCCAAGGGGCTGGCCCGCGAGGAGTCGCTGGAGACTCTGAACAGGGACCCGTGGGGACGCCCCTACAAATTGGTGCGTGAGAAGCTCCGCCCATGGGCTCCCCCGCTGACGCAGAGTCTCCGGCCCCAGCTCGTGGAGGACGTGGTGGGCACTCTGTTCCCTTCTAGAGGGGACCATATCTCCCTGCCCATGGCTCCGCCTACTGCGGTGCTGAATGCGGACCACACCGCCGACGACGACGACGATGCTCCGGAGGTGACCGAGGTAGAGCTGCGAGTGGCGGTACGTAGGCTCAGTGCTAAAAATACCGCCCCAGGACCCGACGGCTTACCTGGGAAAGCCTGGGTCCTGGCCTCGGAGGCTCTCGGGCCTCGACTAAGAGGGCTCCTAAGCGTATGCATGGAGAGGGGCCAGTGCCCACTTCGTTGGAATACGGGGAAACTGGTCCTCATCAAGAAGCCGGGGCGCCCAGCGGACTCTCCGTCCGCTTACCGGCCCATCGTGCTGCTCGACGAGGTGGGCAAGCTCTTTGAGAGAGTCATTGCAGACCGCCTCGTCGGGCGGCTGGTGCGGGTGGGGCCGGATTTGGCGGAGAGCCAGTTTGTGGTTCCCAGTTGGTGGGAAATCTAAAGGGTCTGAAAGTCATGACTTTAAGTAGAGATCTTTGGGCTCTTTCCAGGTGAATCATAAAAGTCTTGCATCCACCACCCCATACAGTAACACAATATCCCACGACTGACTGCACGAGCGCATAGTACACAGTGCGAAGGAGTTCGAAGTTAGCTACGTGTCTAAGTTTTTGAAATGCCCAGACCAAGTTTTCTGATATGCGTTGTGGTGAGGTCTATATGCTGTCACCAGCCAAGTTTTTCATCTACAACCACACCAAGGTATTTTAAATGTGTAGACTTAGCGATAGCAGTGCATGAACACGCCGTTAAAGAAGTCAAGTTGCAGACATGTAATCTAATATCTAAATTAGCCAGTTTAATTTTAGAAAAAGAGTATTGGAGGAGTGTGGATTTGGAAAGGTTTAAAGTGAGTCGGTTAGATATCAGCCAATGGCTTACCCTATGCAGTCCCAGTTCGGCGCTGCGTCGAACTTCGTCCCAGGTGCCCCCATGGAATATAAATGCGGGTATCTTCAGCATAGGTAACGATCTTGCCGTTTACAAGTGGCAGCTGACACAGGTCATTTATGTAACTCAAGAAGAGATTCGGGCCAAGAATACTGCCTTGTGGGACGCCATAGGTAACCCCAGCATCAGAGCAAACGTATCCTTTTATTTTAACTCTTTGAGTACGGTCACAGAGAAAATCCTTGAAAAATTTTAGAGCTTTTCCGCGAACACCGATCTTATCTAACTTGTCCACAAGGAGAGGAATCATGACGGTGTCGAAAGCTTTGGCCAGGTCGAGAAATATTAGGTCAGCCAGGTCGATAACACATTTCTGTTTTTGATCTATTTTACACTATTGACAACTGACTTCACGCGCACTTCATCTAAGTTCTCACGGTGAGATTGTTACAGAATAGCTCGGCTGGGGTCTATTGTTTTTGAAAACTACGAGAATAACTAAATTATTTATTTAGGCCGATATTAACTTGTAAATTCATAACAATGTTTCGAATTGCAAAATACATCAACATAATATCTTAAAACTTACAAACGAATTCTGGCAATTAAAGTTTACTGGGCGCTTATAATTATTTCGTAGCGCTATGCGCCGTGCTACGGCGTAGCTCGTGCGTTTTGTTCCATGAGCACGTTTAGTGGTCTCCATGTCTTCAAAGCCAAATGATTACAACGCTCATTTTGAGTAATTTAATTCAGTCTACCGTACAGCACAACCGGCGATATGTGGGTGTACTATAATACGTTCAACTCTGTCTTACCCTTCATGGAAGACCGGCGTGATGTTATGTGTTACTTGTCTACCAACTTACCCTGAGTAAAAATATTTTATATCATTGTATCTGGTTCTTCTAAATAAATATTTAAAATAAGATTTTGTTTAAAAATGATTGATTTAGGTAGGGGCAAATGTTTGTATGATGAATATGGACATTTGTACCCGAGTCATGGATGTATATTTATAATATGTATGTATTTACGAAAAAAAAAATGTATTTAAGTAGTGTATCAACCATCTGGTATCCATAACACACAAGCCTTAATTAAGTGCTTAACTTGGAACTAGATGGTGCTGTGTGCAATGTCAGACGATATTTATTTATTTATTTATTTTCGACTTTCCTGTCTTATTATATCGCGATTATATTTCTTATGGGATCGTGCGTTTGGGTCACGTAATGCACGGAAAAGTAAAAGCCTCCCGGGAAATCATAGCAACGGGTAATATATCCAAACTCGCGGCTACATACATAGACGAATCATAGTACACTCGATCTAATCGCATCACAAAATATCGACGTGCTGTTTTTATTCTGAATATATCATAAAGTTCTGCCGACTCAGAGGGCGTTGGGTGGTTCCTATATTGTAATAAATGGTCTCTCACGCGACTCAACAATCGGCCTAGTCATTAACTACAATTTGTATAAACTTTGAGCTATAGTAGACGTGGGTGTAGTGGTTTAGGCTCGGTACACACTAGCGGTACGGCATGGCAAGGGATTTTAAGGAGACGTTCCTTGCCTAACCTATTATTATGACATTATAGTTTAAATTCCAACGACACATTGACACGACATCCCTAAACAATTATTTTAGTAGCTACGAACATGGTCTTGGTTTCAACTATCATGTTTATAATGCCGTGCCACCAATGAGTACCGGGCCTTACACGTCAACACACAAAACCTCGTTTCAATTTAGCAGAACTTTCGGGTTGCAGTAGTTGCTTATTAACATTTAGGCCCGCACCTAATCCGGACTTAGGAATAGTTGGCGCGAACTATGATACGATACCTGCCCTCAAATTGTTATTAACGGATTTTAGATTTAGTCTGACGCATTATCCTGTACTTAAGGTATATTACTCAGTATCTGCGGAGGGTCAAACTTGAGGAATGAGGTACCCGTCTCAACTGACAGAAGTAATTTAGTAGGAATGAGTTTGTGAGGTTTATGGATTACGTAGGTAAGCTTACGAGCACTCGTGGGGTCAGCCCTTCAGCTTTTCCATGATAACCATCAGTGTTCATAAATCACTCATCATGCCAATTAAATAAATAAATCAAAATAAAAAGGTTTATTGCAGAAACTTGTACAAATTTATAGTAAATCTTACATAGGGGACCTAACTAAGTAAAATATTTAACTGTGCTAGGAGAAAATACATTATATATTATATAGAAATGGTCTTCAAAATAATAATAATAACGTTTATTTGCATAAGCCTTTCTCTTTTTTTAGTTATAAGTAGTTCAAGTCTTTATGTTTAGTTTGAGATTTTACTTGTAATTTTTTATTTAATTTCTGTTTCCTTTTGTACACCACTTTTATCATTCATTATTTTGACATTGAAGAGCGGGATCTCCTAGCACAGGACCCTCCTATATCTTTTACTGAAATGGAGGTCCCTATGTAACAGTTACTGTAAAAGTTGTACAGGTTTCTGCAATAACTGAAATATACCTTTTATTATTTGCCAAAAACAGTTTACATTTCCTTATAATCTACATTAATAGCTAGAAAACAAAAATTTTGCTTATGAACTCCACACGAGATCGTGCCTGTCTCGTGGAGTCCATGGGTGGTATTACCATAATGAAAATGCGCATTTTCTTTTTCTTTTTTTTTTTTTTTTAGGTTAAAAATTGCGAATTCGTTTGGGCGCGTAGATAAACAATAAGAAAAATGTAGCCCAACAAGTACTAAATACTAACGTAGTATAAATATAACATATAAATAGTACTAACATGTAATAAAAAATGTACGGGGTTTTATTTATATTATTATAGTATAAATAGAATCCGTGGTTTATAATGTCCTTGTGTCTCTTTCAAAGACCCAGAGTAAAGCGAGTTTAAGCACCTAAATTATAGGACTATACATTCCAACAACTAAGTTAGTAAGCTTAGTTTGAACGTAGCAGTAGTAAAACTAAAAGTTACGACTTCATTTGTTGAAGTATTATTTGGCTCTAAATAACGATGTCCTATTTTCATGAAGAAGAAGTCATATTTACGTACGTACAATAATGACAATTTCCATACCTATAACAAATTAATGCTCCTTTAATTAACTTCAAGGTCGAGTAAATTAAAGAACACCCAACCTACCTTTCTGTTTAAAATACTCGACATCTTTGGAAACTCACTTTAATATACAAAATGGAAGGCTTTGTCCTGAAACGATACTGTCTATGAGTGACAGTAGCGAATGGGGTTCCGCAGTGACTTGCACTTTAGTAATGATGGAGTATTAAATGGAGGGTAGAATGGTAACATATTGTACGGTACGTGGGTATTGGTGTTGTGTGAGAAGGGGTCTTTACTTCCTCAAATTAAATTAAGCGGGTTGGAAAACTTTAACATACAGTAGGTATTGGATAATTATCTACTGTATACACGTTTTAGGGATCAGTTTGTGACTGAACCATTTTATCGGTGTTTTGGAAAGAATCACTCTGAGCAGCTGTTATTCTCATTACAACAAGAGCTTTTATTTCAGTTATCGCAAAGGTATAAACTTTGCTGACTTGAATAAAGAATTAAGTACCGTAAAACGGAGTTGATCGAGACGCAAGGGTTAATAGGGATGAAACTTTAAAATTGATTTTAACGTTTAAAATAATATAGTTTGTTGCCAACAAGGGCACATAATCGTTAATTGTAATACGGTAAACACATTAAGAGGCACCCAGGCCTGCACGATCGAGGCTTCCAGGAGGAGCTCCCGGTCCAGCTGCTTCAGCGCCCACCGCGGACCACTCGGTGCCTGTCGGACCGGCGCACTCGAGGTCTGGGCGGAGACGTCAAACCGGATGTACCGGTGGTCGGAATAGGTCTCCACCCCCTCTATGACGCAGCAGTCAAGGACATGCAGCGACAGAGCGGGACTGGCGAACGAGATGTCCACCACCGATTCACCCCACATGCGTGGGGACAGAACCCCGGTTTAGGACGACCAGGCCTATCTCCAGAGCCCAGTCCTACACCATCCTGCCCCGTGTGTCCGTATACCGGGAACCCCAAGCCACATTCTTGGCATTGAAGTCCACGACGACGATTCCGCAAGGAAGTTGTGGAACTCGGCAAGAGTTCGGTTCGGGGAGAAGTACACCCCAACCACTACAATCTCCCCGAACCGTGATGCCACGCAACCCCGTCCCCTCGTAACAGCCCCGAGGGACGGAGTACCGGCGGCGGCCGACGAAATTAGGGTCACTAAGCTGCTCAGGTCCTCCACCCAGTCATCCCTGGGTGGGACGAAGTATGGCTCAGCGACCACGGCGATGTTAATCGACCACTGCGCCATGCTCTGGAGCAAGTCATGCAACAGATCCTGAACGCAGGCGCAGTGGTTGATGTTCCATGATGGGGCCATTATTGGCACTCCATATCTGCCCCCTCTCGAGCCCTGTGTAAGGGCCCCGCCGCGATGTCCCGATTAGCCCCTGCGTCTCGATTAACCCCGTTTTACGGTACCTAGAATATATTTTTTTCAGTTGGGATTTGTACGTAATCAAATTAATCTTCTGAAAGTGTGAGTTCTATTAATTAACAGGCTGCTGCTTTTCTCTATTCAATTTAAAAGACAATTAAGTACAAACGTAATCCCTGTTCAACAGAAATTCGTTATCGCGTCTCATAAAAATAAATAGGTCAAATTATTCTCCGTCTGAGAGTACTCGGCAATTTACTCGTAAACGTATTCATTGTTACAAAAATAGGCTTACGTAGGTGTTTGTAAATAACACCTCTTTTATTAAGGATTCCGTGCAAAACACCCATCTTATCGGCATAACAAAACGGTAAGTTTATTTCGGAGTTGAATTCCGAAATCCAATCGGAATGAGAACACCTAGTGCATAAAGTTTATTACTCACGAACTTTTTCAAACGCGAAATCGACGTGTAATAAAAAGGTATGTACTAATATAGGTCGGCGTTTCTACTGTGTTTTACAGACTGTACGGTACCAGGGGGTGATGGGACCGTGTGACGCGGTCTTAAGGAAAGTACGGAGTTCAGTAGGTACCGGAAAATAAATAGAACCATTTTGTGTGTTCCAATTTCGTGGTGTTACCGAAGTTTATTTGAGGTATTACTGTCTTGAGTGTCTTGAGTTTCCATGAAATATAATTGCAAGGAGCAGCAGTTGCTTCAGTAATTCGTGAAAGCCATCTTGTAGTGCTATATAAGATACACGTTTTAATGAAGTTAGAAATGTTTCAAGGTATGTTCAATAAATTAAGTGAGTAGATTTTTGTCTAATTTATCAATCTAATTTGTCTAATTTGTCAAATTAATGTCTAAATGTGACCTCTGAAGTAAACTACTCGATAGGTATTTACTTATTTAATAATTTACACAACGAAACGTAAAAATTACCGCGATCATTTATTCATTCTTATAAGTAAATAAATTGCATTTCTGAACTCTTTCATTATCTTTCTACCTGTCCTGTCGCATTGGTGCTTTTAAACAGTCCTTCACTGGGCAAAACGGCTCTCTTGCTTTTTGTCATTTTATTTTTTTATTATCTAAAAAGAAAATTATAAACATCCTTAAATCTAGTTTCATAATATTAAATCTTTACCTATGAAATTGCCGTTTCGTATATAGAAAATAGTTGAATGTAATTTTTATATAAATATTATTTATTTCTGTTTGGTATGGTGGTTTGGCTCTTCAATAATTACTGTATTTAATGATGTTATATAACTGCATCGGTTGGAAGCACAGAATAATAATAATTATACCCGCTCGCTTGCGAGATCTAACGGACAGTGGCGGCACAGTATATATATGGAACAGTACGGAAACTAAGCATATTTGATGAAATAATTACCAACGCTCCATTGAAGCAATAGGGTTGTAACTTTTAATGTTTTTGATTTTGTTTTTTTTTTTATTACAACATTTTTGTTATGTAGTGATCAATCAATCGGATTGAAATAACTAGCTTACAAATACAATTTAAATAGGTGTTTAAATTGTATTTGTAAGTTATTTATTTAAATTTAACTGACGCCATGAGATTACTTAATCGTCCTACCGTCGGTTAATCTCAGCAAAAGACGATAGTTTAAAACACGGAAAACAGTTTAATGCTAACTCACAACAATTTATAGAACTATAGGTCTCTAACTTTGTCATTACGGCGTAACCTTTTACAAGTTTTGGCGGTGGCATACGCGAGCCGCGGTTGGACCAAAACGTATCGTGCTATCGTCGGATCGAGCGCGCGGTATACACCGAGGCACAGGTGGCGCGCGGGCAGGGCTCATGAGCGGCTTTTGGCGATTGATAACTATTGCAGCCGCCTTCTTGGATTCACGCTTTGACAGCAGTATCGGCTTCAACACCCTCGAAAACCATGAAAATGACACCCATGACGAAAATGTTGATCATTTATTGCAGCCGACATCTTGAATTTACATTTTGACAGCACTATCGGCTTTAAATACCCTCAAAACCGCCGCCCATTCCGTATTTACAAATAAGTTCACGAATTCATTATGATCGGTCACATGGACTTATAATTCGATAACGTAAATCATTCTTACCTTCCAAAATCAGCAGGAAGTTTAAAATACGATATCTCCGGCTTTGATGAAGCCGAGTTCAAACAGCCGAGTACGAGCGTATTGCGTGGTATACACGCAATACGCTCGTGGCATTTTTAAAAAGATTACGGAGATACATTTTTCGTGACCACTCGTCTTGACGCGGCACTCACTACTGAGCACACCGCGACAACCGCTTTGGTCGTTTTTGGCCGTTTATCGTCGATGCACATGTTTGTGTGACTGTGCCGTTTCGAGCGTTTGTAGGTAGTTTCCGTACTGTTCATATATTTATACTGTGGTGGCGGGTCGGCGGGCGTCTGGCCACCGCGATGCGATGGCGCGCGCCGTGTCGCCGTCCCGCTTGCCTCACCCTCCCCGCTTTCGTCTGCCGTGGAACCGTACGTTCGCGCGTGAACATTCTATAAATCAAAATATGCATGCATGCCATCGGTGCATCTCTGCCAGCGCAGTGGTAATTTTTCAATGCCCTTCTTGAAAAAGTCAGGTGTACGGGAGCCAACAAACTCTTCAAAGGCATTTTGTACTGCCTCTCGGATATTGAATTTTTTCCCTGCCAAGAAGTTGTCCAAATTTTGGAAAAAGTAGAAGTCTGTCGGCGCAAGGTCTGGTGAGTACGGTGGATGGCGCAAAATATCCAACCCTAGCTCTTATAGCTTCTAAGCTACACAACAGAATTCAGGTCTCTAGACCGTCTGTTGAGCCGTTGTGAGGTCAAGCGTTGTCGTTTAGGAGCAGCGGGGACGAGCGATTAACCATTTGGTAGGAAGCTATGATTAATTATACCGGCACTAGACCACCAAACAGTGACCATGACTATTTTAGGGGTAAGTATTCGTTTGGGGCATTGCCTAGGCGCTGAACCAGGCTCTAACCAACTTGATGAACGCTTACGATTAACAAAAAGAATCCATTTTTCATCGCAAGTGACAATGCGGTTCAAAATCCCTTTGTTTCTGTGTCTGTTAAGCAACGCAAGGCATACCTCAACGCGTTCGTTCAATTCGTGCGGCACCCACTTATCAAATTTTTTTACCTTGCCAATTTGACGCAAATTGACCAATATTGTTTTCATGCTAATGTTGAAAGCTGCTGGTAGCTCAGCCGTAGATTGAGTATCGTCAGCTTCCACTATCGCATTTAATTCGTCGTTGTTGGCTCTAGTTTTCGGGCGACTACGGGGTTAATATTTTAGATCAAAGTGTCCATGTCGGAAGCGTTAAAACCAATAACGAGTCGTACGTTTGTTTGTACTGTTTACTCCGTACACGTAATTAATGTTGCGGGCCGTTTGTGCGGCATTGCTACCGCGACGGAACTCGTTTTCCATAATTACTAGTATTTTTATCGTGTCCTTAATGATGAAAAAGATACAAATGCAGTGAAAACAAAACACTAATCAATAAACAAATTACTGAATTTTTAAATAGAATTCGATATTGTTTAAATAAAATTAATTTCAATTTAGAATTGATTGCCAGCCTTACATAAATTACATTTCAAATGGCCAGTATTGTAGAACGGCAACTTCATAGGTAAATACCTATAATTATGCGATATTTCGCATAATAATAGGGGGTCAAAGTATGAAATTGCCGTTTTATTGTATTAGGTACTTCGAATTGACATAGAACCTTCATGGTTTGAGATTTTTGAGTGAAACTTTTTTCACATGGTACCTATGAAGTTCTTCTTTTAAAAATGTGCAACATTTGATTATCGACTTTCAGTTGTTTTTTTATTCAGCTTAGACAAGAAAGATGGATACTTCGAAAATTAGAGTTATTTTTGAATACGAGTTCCGACGCGGAACTAACGCGGCAGAAACAGCTCGCAATATTAATGTTGCGTTTGGAGAAGAGACTGCTAATGAACGCACCGTGCGATTTTGGTTTAAACGCTTTCGTGATGGAAACTTTGATTTGAAGAACCGCAACCACGGGGAAGACCGCCCACACAGGTGAATAACAATGAATTGAAAGAGATGGTGGAAGCCGATCCGAGCCAAACTACCCAGGAATTAGCGGCATGGTTTAACGTTACCTTACCAACAATATTGACTAATTTCGTCAAATCAATAAAATAAAAAATTATGAGAAATGGGTGCCTCATGATTTGACTGATCTGCAGAAAGAAACGCGTGTCGTTGAAACTTGTGTTCCCTTGTTGAATCGATATGGAAATGAAGGAATATTGGATCGAATTGTGACATGTGATTAAAAGTGGATTCTTTACGATAACCGTAAGCGAAAAATGCAATGGCTGACCCCAGGCCGCAATAGTGTCCTAAAGCAAAGCTTACCAATAAAAAGGTAATGCTAACTGTTTGGTGGTCTCAGCATGGTGTTATTCACTATAGCTTTCTCCGATCTGGTCAAGCAATAACGGAAGATGTATACTGTGCCGAACTCCGAACAATAATAGCAAAACTAGCAGTGAAACAGTCCCGACTTATGAATCGATCTTCACCATTATTGCCCCATGATAACGCGAGACCTCATCAGCACGAGAAACCGTTTTAACTCTACAGGAACTGCAATTAGAAACCATTCGTCACCCTCCGTATTCGCCAGACCTTGCTCCAACAGACTACCATGTTTTTCGTGATTTGGACAATTTTCTACGTGATAAAAAGTTTTCATCTCAGGAGGCAGTACAAAATACTTTCACACAGTTTGTCGAATCTAGATTACGAGAGTTCTATCGCAAAGGCATAAACGACCTTCCTATTAGATGGCAGCAATGTATAGATAATAATGGAAATAATTTCGATTAAATACATATGTTAAATAAAAGTAAAAAAACTAATTTAAATGTTTCAGTACAAATCGGCAATGTCATACTTTAACCCCTGATATTATGAAACGAATGAAAGAAATTACTTAGATATGCCTGAGGATTACTAAAAGTAATTTCTATAATTTTATGTTCACATTTGTAGTAAAAACTATTCTGTTATTACTATTCCACATTTACCTGTACATTAACTACAGGCAATAAACTACATCTTGTATATCTTAGAAATAAATAAGTGCCTCATACAAAAGGAATAAGGGCACACGTGGGTTGCAAAAAATACTTTGTTAAAACGTAACATGAACGGTACAAAGCGAAATAACATAAATATTAATAAGTAAAAGGGAAGAATTACAGAAAAATACGTGTTGAATGAATGAATGAATAAATAAAGCAGTCGGTATTTCAATTATGGATATCGTTCCCTTGTTCATTCATCTTTGAACAGTATTTTTTAGGTCAGTGATCGCTAAACAATTTTAGCTTAGTGGAAAAATAACTGTTGTTTAATTTTCAGAACAGTCGGAGTTTCTATTGTCTTGTGCCTTTTCCCAAAAATTTTGGGGTCGGCTTCCAGTCTGACCGGATGCAGCTGAATACCAGTATTTTAACACGATACTCATTGGTAAGACTGGTTGTCAGACTTTTGGGCTACTTAATACCCGTAACGACTGTCAAAGATCTACGAATGACAGCCGGGATCAACGGCGTATCAACGTACTTTCCGAGGCACGGAAGGGTCTCGATAAGTAATGGATGGTCACCCATCCTTGTACACATGATCGACCCGTGCGGCTGTCGTCATGTAACCACGACCGCGACGTGCTCGTGCTTATTGTTGAAACAACAGTAGGAATGAAATTAAATCCTACCCAATAGTTTTGAAACTCACTAGTGGATAAAAAATAGGGAAAAGAGAGATTTAGGTTTTCTCGTTTCATATCGAATGCACGAACAATCACTTTTTCTAACTACTCCGATGCTGCTCCGTCTATCTGATGCCTATACGCAATGTTCGTTCATCAGAAAACAAAAAAAAAAAACAACAGTAAAAACTTTGTACGCAATAAAGCACGATCGGAGTGTTTACTCGGGAAACGTTTATTTCCTGAACTTATATTTATTTAATAAAGAAACAAACAGACTTCATAAATAACGTAGACAATACTATTCTATATATAATTTCCACTACTTTATAGGTACTTAACTGACATCACACATTACCGCTTTCATAACTTTTATATAGGTTAAGCTTAAATGAGAAAGTTTTGTCTGAGTTTTTGTTTCCAAAACCGTATCTACATTTACCTATTTTAAACAGCTACATCAATCAATCTATCTAGCCTTTTCACAGCTATGTTGGGGTCGACTTCCAGTCTAACCAGATGCAGTTAAATACCAGTATTTTACATGGAACGACTGCCTATCTGACCTCCACATCCCGGTTACTGGGTAGCACGATACCCCTTGATATGACTGGTTGTCAGACTTTTGGGCTTCAGACTACCCGTAACGATTATGAAAGATCTACGAATGACAGCCGGGACCAACGGAGTGACGAGCTTCCCGAGGCACGGAAGAGTGTCAATATGTGACACCTACAGGCCTCGTGTCATGAGGCCTAGAAATACAAGCGGTTGGCTTGCTCAATGGTTCGATTTCTGTATTAACAAAAGCACTTTACGACCACAGGCAATAACCAGGATGATCCCACGTTCCTGAAAATGTTTCATCACGTGTTCAAAAACGTTTTAAACGTTAACAGCACACTTGGAGTGCACTATCCGTTTTCCTTGGTTTTACGACCTAACAAATGGAATTGCTACCTAAGTATATAGAGAGATCTGGAGATCTCGTACGTGATTCCCGTTACTAATGTTCTAGGAATGAAGACCTTTTATCCTCTAGCCTTCTATATTTTAGATATTTATTTACCTGTTACAGATATTTGCGAAGTTTATTGGATTTTGCGCTGTGGTGGTCAGACAATGCTGCGGTCATTAACTTGGTATTTAATCTGTCCAATTGGCCCTCACAGCCACGTACGATACTTTCCCGCGGCGATTTGATATCGGGCTCTGGATTTTCAACGCACTGGGTAGTGCTGAGAGTTGAAACCCAGCTGTGTGTTTTTTGACGCACTAGGATGCACTCTGGATTTTCAATGCTTGACTCAACACCGAGAGTTGAAAATCTAACGGACGATAAAAAATAGCCTGTGGGTACGAGGGATATCTACTAAGAAGGATATCTTGTTCTTAAAATAGCCTCTTAGTATAGATATTTTAGAAAGAGCACGAATGCTTTACACGAGTCCTCATTGATCTCAAACTCCTACGCATATGATGGAAAGGTCACCGAGGGGGTTTCAGTGTAAAACTCTCTGTAACCGGATGTCCCCATGGGATCACGAATACATGGGAAGTACTAATAGATTTCTGCTTTGAGCGTAGATTTTTAGGTATTTGAACATTCTCTGTAGCAGTTTCTACATGCCTGCGACTTACCGAGTTGTAGGTCGTAGGTTCGAACCCAGACAGGCGCTTTACTTTGTGTAAATTATTTTATCACCACTGCTCCCAAAACGGTGAAGGAAAACACCGTGAGGAAACCGGCATGTCCTAGAACCAAAAATTCGAAGACATGTGATATCTAACAACCCGCAATGGGCCCGCGTGGTAAATTACGTCCCACTCCCTCTCACTGAGAGGGTGAGAGGAGGCCTGTGTCCCAGCAGCGGGGACATTGTAGGCTGATGATGATGAGTTTCCACATGTGCTCAGTTAATGGTGAATGGTGGTGGAAAATGAGTTATGGAACTCATACCGACACCTAAAATACGGGTATTACATATAGGTATATATACACAGGAGCGTAGGGATTGGCACAAGAAAAGAGCTATGCTCACCAGTGGTTAATGTCAGACTGTGGATGACTGGTGCCTGAACGGTGAAAGGTTTGACTGCCGAAATGTGAGTATACTAATTATACACCTCTACCTATCCCTTCGTGTTATACAGTCGTGATAACATGCTCACCTTTACCTTACCATCGCGTGACAGACTATCAACACACCATACAAAACCGCAGATATCTAATCGCCGCGCAAAAAAAAATCAGTTGACTCTAGTTGCCTCCCGAAATCCATCCTTATTGTATGGCGATCAATCACGCGATGTTCAGAGTTAATAGAAGCGCGTACAAGGCTTATATTCAATTAAACCATATACGAATATTCATGTTTGTGTGCCTGTACTTGTACGCGTTTGTAATCGGGTTAGGTATGATGCTGGCATAGTAAGTGCAAAGCAAAGTGTTCTATTTTGTCAGTTTCCGTAGCCGAAAGTTTGCTAACAGGATCCTTTTGCTAAAGGTACGGTTTCCAAGAAGAGTAGTGACCGCCACACAATGGTCGTAGTAAAGGCTCTCATGAAATGATGGCAGCGGGGTTCGGGGGTACCTGCAGTATTGTCTCTCCTTCTCCCTTTAATCCATCCAAAGGTTGTCTGTAAAATATCGCTTTTAGCGATAAGACCGTCCATTGTGTCACTATATGTAAAATTTCTACGTTTGTATCTACGTAATTTTTATGGTGTACGTAACAAATAATTTTATTCTATTCGGTGTAAAAAACGTTTTCTAGGAAAACACATCAACTTACACAAATTACGCTTCAGTGACGTCATACTGCGCGATGGGTCGCAACAGTGCAGTGTGCTGTATTGGTGGAATTTTGACTGGACACCAGTCACTGTGAAGATGGATGGTGGACCATAGTGGAAGTACTTAAATAAAATACTGTATTCCACTGTCAAAGGTAGCGAGTACTGAAGCCTACTCAGCCAACTGTCTTGTACCAGATCTGAATGGGAACTGTTCCGTGTTAATTGCAGACGCTGTAGATTGCAGGAAACCGTTGCTTAAGCCGACCGATGGCGTCTGCCTGTCTGACTGTCCGTCTGTTAGTCACAGGGTTGTATTGTAGCGGTGCCTACGTCGCCACATGGGTACTACGCATCACACTGATATCACGCAAAATCCTGCATCGCGCAGGTAGAGTTTACCGCGCAACTAGCATAATAACATAACGTCCCGATATCAAGCATCGGGCAGTTACCCACCAGACACAACACCCGTCTGGTCGGAGGATCCTCCCTTTTCTATGAGGGTATGAGTGAACTTTACACCCAGTTCCTCGTACCTCTATAGTATCATTACTTATTGTAATCGGGAGTCGAATTCGCACTTGATTGTTTTTTTTTTTATAGTTTCACTTTATATTTACAAGCCTAAATAGTGAATTCTAGGAATATTTCAGAAGAATAGAAAGGTCATCATTTGTTTGTTTGTCGATTTTAAAACTAAGCTTGTGTCCAACTATGTTTTATCCAAAATCAACGAACGTAACTAACTGTGAAAAGGGTTTAATTCCTAAACTTTATTTCGTGTGCAATCAAATACTCAGTCGTAATTATAGGCCAAACATTTACATGGAACCTCAAAATTAGATAGTTTGTAAAGTAAACAAGAGTTAACTAACAATTGCTTCATAATTAAGTAAATATCGGCTCTAAATTACAATCTCATTGGATCAAATACGGCTTACAAATTATCAACGAATTACAGAGTAATATACACGTGTAACTGTATTGTCTTACGTACAAAATGTATTTCCGTTGTCGAGTATTTTGTGACACTGTGTACCTTACACGTGTATATTTAATCTAGTTAGACAATTTTGTTATGTTTAGAATCGTCGGAAGGGTGTCATATAACGGGATCGATTAGGCTAAAGGTACGGTTTCTTAGAAGCGGTGGCCGCCACATAGTGCCCGCAATTTACCAGCGAATGACGTCACCGAAAGGTTATTTATGTAATTAAGTTGGTGTTTTTTTCCTACAGTGTTTTTTGACACCGTGAAGTCAAACTCCGTTGCCATCATTTTCATGACAGCCGTCACCGCGGTCGTTGTATGGCGACCACCTGTCTTCTAGGAATCCGAAGCTTTAGACAAAAATACTATGTTACCTAAATCGTTCGCAAAAAACTTAACATTGTATTGTGTAAAACTTCAAGGAACTATTTCTAGCAGTAGATGTATAGAGGCACGAGGAACAGGATGTAAAGTTCACTCATACCTCCATAGAAAGGGGAGGATCCTCCGACCAGACGGGTGTCGTCTCTGGTGGGTAACTGCTCGACGATTGATGTCGGGACGTTGTATATGTCGTAGGATAATTTGATACTTCGAATCTTCGCGGAAATCCTAGGGGTTTTGCGAAAACGCGGATAATTAGAATTTAGGTTAGGTTATGTTAGAACAGTGACCATTAGCGCGCGAAGGCGAGCGAGCGAAGCGAGCGTGCCGCGGCAGCGGCCGCCAAGCGCCAGATACCCTTCTATTGTTGTTGTATCATTTAGGTTAGGTTATGTTAGATCCTGACTTTGTCCAGTAAGATTTGATAATTTTTCGCCTATGTCTAATTATCCGCGTTTTCGCAAAACCCCTAGGATTTTCGCGAAGATTCGAAGTATCAAATTATCCTACGACATATACAGGGTTACTGGTAATTCGACGTATATCCGGCAGGGGCTGATAAGGGGGCCAAAATGCAACAAATTGAACCCCCCATATGTATGGCCGAAATTCAATAGTTTTCGAGATATTAGAATTTTAAGGGTTTTTCGATATTTACCCAAAATTTGACATTTAATTCCAAATAAAATAAAAACTACATATTTGAATGGGTACGATTAAAAATGATGTTGTAGCTGGCACTTCAATTAAGCTATGGACATGATTAAAACTACTTAATTTAACAAAATAATGAAAATAATGAGCGATATAAGAATAATATCTTACCAATATTTTCATTTTACGCTTCAAAAATGTTGTCTCGTCACAAAAATTTCTATGACATTAATCGTACAAATAACTAAAACAACTTGCTTATCCTATAAGCTTTCCAGAAAGGTATAAAAGGCAATTTTAAAATACATAATTCGTGGCATGGCATGTGTTTGAACCGGCGCGGGGAGAGAAATTATCTGTGTTTTTAGTTTATGATCCTCGCTAAAACAACCGATTTTCATGGCGAAATTCTTCGCGATGGGGCGGGGTGTGAGGGCGGGGTGCGCGGGTGGGGGAGTACACGGCGTCTGCTGCGCTCGCGTCGCCTTCCTTAGTAAGTTTTGACTCTCCGCCGCGCAAGCACGTGTGTTGTTATCTTGCTACCAATCTCTCATCCCGTTAATTTGTTATCGATCATTATTGTTAATTCTTGTTTCTCTTGTTATTCTTTTTGTTATCATTGTTATTTCGGATAACATGGCTTCGTATCCTAATAACGAATACGCAGACATAATGTTTTGTTATGGTTTTGCCGATGGAAACGCGGCTGCAGCTCGGCGAGAATACCAACGCCGCTTTCCCGATCGTCGACTTCCCCACGTTACTGTTTTCGGGAGCACCTATCGACGATTGTCTGAAACTGGCAGTGTTCAAAGAGCACAATTCAACGCTGGCAGACCTCGACGGTACACGGCTGACGAAGAGGACACCATTCTTCAGTGTTTTATTGATGACCCAAACATCTCAACGAACATTGTTGCAAGACAGCTCGGTATGTCCCAGTGGAAAGTGTGGTCGGTAGTACATCTATCAGGTAGACACCCGTACCATTATCAACCTGTTCAAACATTGCACGAGGGAGATCCTGCCAGGCGACTCGAATTTTCTCGGTTTATGTTAAACGCTGACGCTGACCAGGAACATTTCCTAAGAAATATTTTGTGGACTGACGAGTCAAAGTTTGACCGGGATGGAATAAAGAATTACCATAACTTACATTTTTGGGCACCTAAAGCAGGCAGGAATCCAAAAAAACTAAAAGAAATTGCGTCGCAAATGAGATTTTCCCTGAACGTATGGATGGGTGTCGTTGATAATTATTTGGTGGGCCCTCATTTCTTGCCCCAAAATTTGAATGGCGAAAATTACGAGGAGTTATTGAGAAACAACCTAGACGATTTGTTGGCGGATGTTCCCGAAGAAATAAAAAACAACCTCATGTTTCAACATGATGGTTACCCAGCACATTACCGGATTACTGTCCGACAGTGGCAAGACGAGAGATATCCAAACCGATGGATTGGGAGGGGAGGGCCAATTCCGTGGCCAGCACGAAGCCCTGATATCACACCACTTGATTTTTACGTTTGGGGTCATATGAAGGCATTAGTTTATGTGACCCCAATAAATTCAGTCGAAGAACTTCGACAGCGAATAATAAACGCGGCGCAACAGATGAGAACAACGTTCACATCAAGAGTGACGAAAACCGAAGTTAGGAAGAGAATTCGAACCTGCATTCGTAATCGAGGGGCTCATTTTGAACAAGATGTGTAAAATTTGTAATAAAATTTGATGTACATTTTTTTATGCATTTTATTTCATACAAATACAAATGACCCTTTCTCTCCCCGCGCCGATTCAAACACATGCCTTGGCAGAATTATGTATTTTAAAATTTACTTTTATAGCTTTCTGGAAAGCTTACAGAATAAGCAAGTTGTTTTAGTTATTTGTACGATTAATGTCATAGAATTTTTTGTGACGAGACAACATTTTTGAAGCGTAAAATGAAAATATTGGTAAGATATTATTCTTATATCGCTCATTATTTTCATTATTTTGTTAAATTAAGTAGTTTTAAATATGTCCATAGCTTAATTGAAGTGCCAGCTACAACATCATTTTTAATGGTACCCATTCAAATATGTAGTTTTTTTTTTATTTGGAATGAAATGTCAAATTTTGAGTAAATATCGAAAAACCCTTAAAATTCTAATATCTCGAAAACTATTGAATTTCGGCCATACATATGGGGGGTTCAATTTGTTGCATTTTGGCCCCCTTATCAGCCCCTGACGGATATACGTCGAATTACCAGTAACCCTGTATAATGCTAGTCGCGCGATAATCTCTGCTTGTGCGATGCAGGATTTGCGTGACGTCAGTATGACGCGCAGCTCGCATGTGGCGATGTAGATACCGCTACAGATGTATTCTTTATTAAGTACTTGAATATGAATTGGTTACATGCATGCGCATTAAAACATTCATGGCAACATTAATATTGTCATAGGGATACATGAGACCCAAATTCAAAGAGATTGTGAAAGCTATGGGGGCGCTATTCCATTGTTTTTGTTTTTCATCTAGATTATCCTTAAGATACACTCATGATATTATGCTTATGTTAATAATTGGTTATATCGTTATTACTTAATCAAAACTTTAATAAAAAAATACAATTTATTAGAATCAGCATTGTCATTCAACGTGGCAACGACGCTGCCAGCCTTTTGGGCATTTTTCCTGTTGACAGCGATGCGGACGAATCTTTTGATGCCCTGTGATTATTTCGCCCCTCCCCCCTTGTTATGCTGGTATGTACAATTGTACATATGTATTATTATTATTCTTTTTTTACTCGTTTAAGTATCTCGGAGTTTTTTAAAGACTTAGTTTTTAAGGTATGTACATACTATATTCCGCAGGAAATAAACATAATTCATAGGAAACTTAAGTAATTCTCGTCAGCTATGCCCATGTTCGGGCAGCAATATTCCCTAAAGAGCGAAAGCCATATTGAATTTTGCAGACACCTATTCTAAGTTCAGACTGTTAGATATCCTAGTTATTAAATAAAATTCGACATAATAATGGATAAACGACAATAAGCGGTAAGTGCCGCCCCGGGATCTGAGGAAGATCGCATTCAATCCCGCCGAACCGCCGAACTACCTATGTATTATAATGAACCCACTTCAATCACAATGTCTTTACATTCTATGGGGAGCTCCTCTAAGAATATTAGGGAATATAATACGATCTCTTTTTTTCATGGTATCAGAGGGGAAGGTAATTCCTTTAGTTGTGGGAATATTCGCTTTCAATCTGTCAAAAATACCTCGAATTTGCCAATGTTTTGACAAGTTTTAGACATTGTCGCCGAGATGAGGTTGCGACTGGATTTTGAAGGTTTTTTATGGTCTTTAGAACTAATGTTTACTGGAAAAAATTACGCTGAAAGATTTTTGTATTAATGAATAAATAATTACTTATCGTTTTTCCTTTCATTTCCTGCTGCTTAAACAAAACAAACACATACATACAGTGTGGCAGGGATATTGACGCGCATCATGTTACCATGATCACATCAGCACATGATTCTCAAACTCGAAACTCAAACTCAAAGCATTTATTTCAATTAAACCATTTACAGGCACTTTTGAATTGTCAAGTGGTCGGTCAGTCAGAAATATGAAGCTATGTAGTTGCCCATTCCAAAACGTAGTAGGTACCTGTGGAGAAGAACGGGCAAGAAACTCCATGGACACTCTTTTAAATTATATTGTTACATACATGATTAGTTACATCATTAAAGTTGAATATAGGTATAATTATATGTGAGAACGATGTATAATAAGACGTACACGTTGAGTGTCCAGTGTACCTACAGCAAATATAAATTTAAACAAAACAATCCATAATTAAAATAAGACGTGGTGGCTAAGAGATGACCAGTCCCAACTGACAGCGCCCGTTCACGAACATGACGCATGGATCAGAAACTGAAAGCCACATCGTTGAAATGTATAGTCGATAATTAAAAAAAAATGCTGTTCCATACATTTTGACGGGCGGCGTAGGTATTGCACTTTTCTATGAACCAGCAGTTTTTTTTTTTTTTATAACTGACGAAAATTTCTACGAGTCTAGAATCTATGCTGAATTCATGGTTACAATTTGTGCGTCGAAGTCTCTTCTATCCTGTATAGACGAAGGATTTTGTTGATCTTCAGTATTCGATTCTCGAATTCGATTTGCATTTATCATTCGACTATAATTTTATTTGCCTTTGCTAACAGTAAAGCGGATTAGAGTGTTTCCATACAAAAGTAAGTTATTTACCAGCTATAAGCTGTTGCTATAGAATGGATTAATCACGAACAGTGTGAAACTTATTCGACAGTAAGTATGATATACGTACTGGGTAATTTTGCCAAAATTGAGTCTCTTATCGAAGTTTGCTTCAATCGGCATAAGTTGAAAGCCAAACCGGATTAACTTCATAATAGGCACTTTCCGTCGATGAGGCTTCAATCTGCAATTATCATGCATTATTTTGCCTCTTCGCCTAGGTTCTAGGTTCTATATGGTTATGGATATCAAAAAAAGATGTCCAAAATGACGTAGACGAATTTGTTTATTCATTCTATTTGTCACTAGGAGGGATAAATAATATTCTCGTAAAAAGAATATTAATATTATAAATGCGAAAGTAACTCTATTATCTGTCTGTCTGTGTGTCTTCCTGTCTGTCTGTTACCTTTTTGATAAAAATGGCACACAGGTAGATTATGAACTGGGTTAGGACAAAGGCTACTTTTTATCTATCGATATTTTAATCGATATTACTTTCCCGAGGGATAACTTACGACCTCTACGCAGGCGAAACCGCGGTTGGGCACGCCACAATTGCGGCTATAAGTCCCCTCTTTGAGGAGTGGCTAGAGAGGCGCCACGGCGTCCTCACCTTCCGCCTGACGCAGGTCCTCACCGGACACGGTTGTGTCGGGAGGTTCCTGTTCCGGATAAGGCGGGAGGAAACGCCCGGGTGTCACCATTGTGTGGATCGCCCGGGGGACAAGGTGGAGCATACGGTGGAGGTCTGCCCTGCTTGGGCGGAGCACCGCCGTGTCCTCGTGGAGGCGATTGGCGGTGGCGATCTGTCGCGTCCGGCCCTGGTCCAGGCCTTGGTATGGAGCGAGAGGGCATGGGAAGCCGTCACCTCCTTCTGCGGAGCAGTAATGTTCGCGAAGGAGGAGGCGGAACGCGTGAGGGTGAGGCAAAATTCGCGCCCTCACGCCCCTAGCCGCCGCAGGAGACGCCCTGGGCGTCGGGAATCGCAGGCCGATTCCCGGCCAACGTAATCGGGCGTAATATACGGCGAGCAATGGGCAGCTCGCCTTTCGATAAGGACCAGGCCCGGGTCGACGGCGCGTTGTGTTCCACGCGCGCCACAAAGAGATGTCAGCACCAATGACGGGGTCCGCTAGGGCCGATGCCTGCTAGGGTTGCGGGAAAGTCCGAGAGGGATACCGTGGCCCTTGGCACAGGCAACTGAAGGAACACGGGTGGGTTTTAGTCAGTAAGAGTCTGACACGCCCTCCTGCTCTGCCCAGAGCGGGAGAAGTTATTTGATGATTTCCGACCCTCAAAAAAAAAAAAAAAAAGGCAAAACCGGAGACAAAAGCTAGTAGTGAATATTTTTTTGTCCTTAGTTTCGGAGCTTCGGATCATTATAAGGTCGGAAAGGGAATGCCATGTATTTGAACAATTTACATGCTTAAAATATTTCGAATAATTTACTGGACCCACGGTTCCGAGGGATTTACTGACCTTTCATGTAGGTATGTAATTAATTTTATACATTCTGAAATCAAAAATGTATTAGTTCATTGGAACACATACCGTCCAAGTGTAGAGCGGGGTAAGCAGAGGTCGTACATTAGTAGGTACCTACCTTAAAACTGTAAACGTATTTGTTATACTTACCTAAAGTAATTCGAGTCTACATTATGTTTGAAATTTTAGACATGACACTTTTTTCATTGCATTTTTTTTGCCTGATTGGTCTGCTTTAGACCTTAATCTCGCCTGATGGAAAGTAACGGATGAGAATGCCTGAAGATGCCTGGGCGTTTAACATTAAACATGCAAGATTAGCTTTACCTATAAACAATGAAGTAGAATGAATTCAATAATTAATTTGGGCATTGACGAAATCAAGTGCCCTCCGCCTAAAATAATACTGACATTGTGTGACGGCCTATAGGTACACATGTACCGTCTACATTTACTTAGGTACTGTACAACTTTCTCTAGGTATTTACTTATAATTGGCACGTACATCAAACGCAAAAGTTCACGTCAAGTTTGCCTACATTATATCAGCGTCTCGTTGCACAAAACCAGAATGAAAGGAATTCTTTGTGATGCAGACTACGAGCGCTAAGAACGTCGCGTTGAAAGCTGTCTGACATCGCTTTGTGCTACTAACGCCTAATATAAAAGTCAAAATTACTACAGTACGAAGAAATGTTATGAGACAGCTGAAATGTTTATTATAAATCAGGAAAGGTTTGGTGCTTCAACTAAACTCCACTTTAACTGCTGCTATCTTATTCTCGCAAATATAACCAGAAAGAGACGGAAGTGAATTAGAGCTGTCAAATTAAGTTGAAATAAAACATTCATGTTGAGATAAACCGTTGTAGATGAGATACATTTTGGATGAAGTTTCGCTCATCTACAAAATATCATCTCATACATTCGTAGATTCGTGGAAGTCGGTGGGAAAAGACATCCCGAAAAAACGTTTACAGTATCTAAGTAATGAAAATGCCTATTAACAGAAGATAACAGTACCTACTCTTAATTTAGTTTCGTCGATAAACAACCATATCAGCACCAATATAGATAACTCAAGGGATTTCTACGTACGTTGCGTATGTAATTCCCAAAAGGATGAGCTAAGGTAAGAGAGCCAATAAGTGATGCACGTGCAACCGATAGTTTAGCTAACATACATACATAGTTTAGCTAGCCGTGATAGACCTAAACTTTATGTTATGGGTGGCTGGCTATAATTTTTTTCATACACCATGTGGAGCCGACACTATGACAATAAATGAAAACACTGGCAATAAACTAATTCATAGAAATGTTTTGAAACTATCAAGTAAATCCTAACATCAAAATGGAAATATGTAGTACATTACTGCAGCGGCCAGCAAAAGAGGCGTTGATGGACGAACGCGTAAATGTGGGCCGAGGCGAAGCTGAGGCACACAAACGTAAATCCATCAATACCTAGTTGTGGCCAAGGCTTGTATAGTACTTTTCTCAAATAATGCGCGGAAATTAAAATACAATTACTTAGGTAACAAAATCACTTACGAACAATGAACAACAAGAAATTTTCCCGCGTTAAAGTGTTCATTGGTTTTTGACGTAACAACGTCTTATAATTCGATGGAGCCAGCTGCACGCACGAAAAAACATGACTCATGCGGCGTTACCTAGCCGCACGAAAAAACATGACTCATGCGGCGTTACCTCGCTCTGAGGCGTTCCATTTAAGGCTTGAAGTACAAGCGAGAGCGCGGAACGAGCGACAAAGAGGCACAATCGGCCTCCGCGTTCGGCAGCGTTCGACATCTGTCTCTCTCCTACTTGAGTGAGCGATGCGTCCGCGTGGACAGCTGCTATACAATAATACATTTTGTTTTCGTCAAGTATGAAGTGCAGTGAAAAGTGAATGTGAGGTCAATTGTTTATAGCAACGATAATTGCGGCGATAAAGGTTTAAATTGACATAATTGTATTTATGCGTACAAATAAATGTAACTTGATCAATTCAATTGTGATTTCCATTTACCTCCTTCTCTATATCCATACAAAATATCAATCAAACAAATAAACTTAAAATTTTCTTTTGAAAAATGCAACCATTCCATCAGTATTTTCTTATGACGTTGTCACGTTCAACTATCTTCAGTAAACCGACTTTACAGACAACCGATTTTTTTTTCAATAAACTGCTTTCTATTTGCAAGCCAGTTCGAAATTTAAATAAAACCTTTGATAAGTTACCTCCTTGGTTGCCATGTTTCAGAGTAAAAGATCGTTCCAATTTTAAATGACACGATAGATATGAGTTTACTATGTAATTTATTTGGCCGCTAAACCACGACAGATATGGATTTGTGTACAACTTTTGCCTTCCGCTGCTCGCATGTATTTGTCCAGTACAGTAATTTATATTTATCTCGAAGAACGTTGTCCAAATAATGCTCAAATTTCCACGCATGTTTGAGAAAACGTATTTCTTCCCAACAAACTAAATAGTAGTGAAGGGAAGACTGTGGGTTAACCAATCGTTTAATAGCTATAGTGACTAAACTATTGGATATATTTGGTTGAATTTTTGTATGCAGACTGGGAACGTCATTAGATATACGAAATTTTATTTATTGTAGTTTTGTCGTATCCGCCTTGTATATTTTGTAATACTATTAAAGCCTACCGAAAAGACAATATAATACAAACAAAAAAAATAAAAACGCTTCCGACCCTTGCTCAACGAAGTGTCAGGCAGCGCTGTAGCTGCTGCGCCTGTTGCTTTAATTTCCCCCGATAATAATAACTATCCCATCTTGATCCAGCCTGTCCCACCTTGCTGTCCCCCTAGCGACGCTCTAAGCAGAGGTCCGTACCCCACAGCATGCAGTCGCTTAGTAATTGAAGTAATTCGCCCCTGGCTGGAGGCTTTGCGTCCGCTTAAGACAGCCACAAGATAGTCCGTTTAAGCAGTGACGACCTCTGAAGGTCAACTGCGAGAAGCCATCATAAAAAACGAAAATCCTGAAGGACCTGAGACCATCCTCGTTTTAGTAGTATCTGTCTACCAGCCACTGAGAATCTTGCTAATGTAGTTGGGACTTCGTATTTATAACCACGACTTAATTATTATTAATAGACGAAATTATTCTCATACGCAATAGTTAAAGTGCGAAGTTGTTAATGCGCACATTAACGAGTTGTTCTGCGAGTAATAGAGTTTGTGGAGTCATAAAACTAAGCGGCTACAGTCTTAAGTAAACGTCTTATTAAACACAGACACCGAGGCATTACTTTATCTATACCTACTAATGTTATAAAGAGGGAAAATTTGTAAGTGTATACAGGATGGCCCAAAAGTCGTGGATCAAACGCAACTAGGGGTTAGGTGGGGTCATCAGCTGCAAAAAGTTGTTCTACGGGAGGTCCTTAAGGTCAACCCCTGCAGAGTATAATTTATTTTGAGTTTTTATGACAAAATACACTTTTTTTAACTAATTCTTATAAACATTCGAAAAAATCTACATCCTGTATCTTTTTTATAATTTTCACTAGATTGGTACTAATGAGTCTTTGCCTTAGACATGCTATTTACGGTTGTTTATTGGGTGTGTTGAAGATAATAATATTAAGTTTTACGAAAATTTTTTTCTCAAATCATAACTTTTCATTTACTTTGGACCCCACTGTGAAAAAAAAATACTCTACCGAAAAGTGACCCTGTGTTACAAGTTTTGGCGCATTTAATAGGGATTCCGAAAAGGTATTACACATGGCCATGAGTGGCTCTAATATCTTTCAAGGACGATTATTCGTAGCAAGGCCAAAGTTAATCCAACCATAAAACTCGGTTAGGTTAGGTTAGGTTTCGCAGAAGGAGGCTGCGGAAAGGGAGAGGGAGATCTCGTCCACTCACCCGGCCCGCAGAAGGCGCACCGGGCGTCTGCGGAGGGCGGACAACGCCCTCTTCCAGCCCCCCTAAATGGGTCCAGGGGCGACGGACTCGGGGACGTCTGTCGCCCCCCACACACCAGGACCCGAGGTGGCGGCGCGTAGTGTTCCACACGCGCCCCTCTTAGACGTCGCGGGGGGAGTCAAACACCTCACTCCCCCCCAGACCCGGAGTGGCCCGGAGTGGCGGGCCGGCACCAGTCGGGGGTTGCGGAAGGATCGTACGTTCCCGCGACCCCCGGCGAAGGTGTGAGATGGAACACCGGGGTATTTTTTAGTCAGTAAGAGTCTGACAGACCCCGCCGTCCGTCCCAGGGCGGCGGACATCCATGAGGATTTTCCACCCCGGAAACAAAAAAAAAAAAAAGGTTAGGTTACGTTAGGTTTTCACAATCGTTGTCTTGTTTTTTCGTCCTAGAAAGATATTAGAGCCACTCATGGCCATGTGTAATACCTTTTCGGAATCCCTATTAAATGCGCCAAAATTTGTAACACAGGGTCACTTTTCGGTAGAGTATTTTTTTTTCACAGTGGGGTCCAAAGTAAATGAAAAGTTATGATTTGAGAAAAAAATTTTCGTAAAACTTAATATTATCTTCAACACACCCAATAAACAACCATAAATAGCATGTCTAAGGCAAGTACTCATCAGTACCAATCTAGTGAAAATTATAAAAAAGATACAGGATGTAGATTTTTTCGAATTTCAATAAGAATTAGTTAAAAAAAGTCAATTTTCTCATAAAAACTCAAAATTAATTATACTCTGCAGGGGTTGACCTTAAGGACCTCCCGTAGAACAACTTTTTGCAGCTGATGACCCCACCTAACCCCTAGTTGCGTTTGATCCACGACTTTTGGGCCACCCTGTATGTAGGGGTAATCTTCGAAACTACTGATCCAATTCCAAAAATTATTACGCTACTATAGCTACAGTATTATCGAGTATTATAGAATAATTATGTTTTATGATAAATAAAAACAAAACACGCCGATGAAGGTGCAGGTGTTTTAGAACCATTTTATTGTAACTACTAAGGCCTGTTTTAGAACCATTTTATTGTAACTACTAAGGCCTGTTATAGAACCATTTTATTGTAACACTAAGAAGCCTGTTTTAAAACTATTTTATCATAACTACTAATGCCAGTTTTAGAATCATTTTATTATAACTACTAAGGTCTGTAATAGAACCATTTTATTGTAACTACTAACGCCTGTAATAGAACCATTTTACTGTAACTACTAATGCCAGTTTTAGAACCATTTTATTGTAACTACTAAGGCAGACCTTAGTAGTTACAATAAAATGGTTCTAAAACTGGCATTAGTAGTTTGATAAAACAATAAAAATACAATAAAATGATTCAATAACAGATATAGAATCATTTTATTGTAACTACTTAGGCCTGTTTTAGAACCATTTTATAGAAACTACTAAGGCCTGTTTTAGATCAATGGTTTATATATAGTCATATATAAACCATTGATCACACTGAAACAGGCCTTAGTAGTTTCTATAAAATGGTTCTGAAACAAGCGAACGAAGCGAATGGTTGTAAAAACATCCTGAATGTGTAAAGTTAAAAATATTTATTAAGTTACTATGAACCAAAAACTATGGTTTCAGCATCAATTTATCGTTATAACTTACTACCTGAATCTTAGACGATGAGCACTGGTTAATCCACAAGTTCAAACAGTATATTTAATATCCATTGAACCAGTAATTCAACTATGTAAAGCATAAGGTTACAAATAATTGTATCTTAATATTTATTTAGCATTCAACACACCTTCCCACACTCTCTTCATTGAAAACACGAGCAAACCCTGTACCACTACATATGCACAACTATTTCTAATTTCGTCACCTTTACAATATCCCTCGACTTCATCATCTCATTCTATATTGGGGTCGGCTTCCAGTCTAACCGGATGCAGCTGAATTTGTAGGTAGGTAGTATTCGATTTTTTTTTGCGAATTTCGCCACGTGGATTACACAGATCGATAGAGAATCAAAAACTGTGTAAGAATAAGTAAACATGTCAAAATGCCCAGAATGTGCTACACGCCCTTTGAGCCCAGAGGTATCGATATGTCAAATTGTATATACTAAGAGAAAAAAAAATAACAAGATTCACTTTGTAAAATTAGAGCAGCTCAATCCCAAGCCTTTTTGTCCTCAGACTTTATGTGGGGCCCATTGGAGCTTGGCATCCAAAGTTATTCCTAAGAACACTGTGGGATCTTCGGGATTCAACTCTTCACCCTCTATGAGCACACACATTTTAACTTGTGTGAGGTATCATAAACATAATACATTATTTTTTTTGCTTGTAAGAAGTATGTTATTAACATTAAACCAGTTACTCTAGCGTGGGCGCTATTTACATTGTCAGTAACCATTTGTGATTATTTTATAAATCAACAAAAGTCCAACAACGAACTAACAGTATACTTATAGGAGGCATACCGTACAAGATTGCTTTTCAATCATTTTCAGGTTTAAAATAATGTATTCTCATAAAAGACAAAAAAGCCACTTACATGAGAACAGACAAGAAACATTCAGTAAACTTATTATAGGTAACCATCACCAAAGTATAATGTATATTATTATATAAAATTATTATTCTACACTCCTTCAGCAGTTCAATTCTCAACCATTATACATACATACATTGGAGGACGTTAGTCAAGGCAGTTTTCAATTACGTGTTTGGATAGCCGAGACTTAAAACTGCTGAGAGTGCTTACACTTTTTATATATGTGGGTAGATTATTAAATAGTTGTGCTCCTTCATATGTAATACTGCTTCTAGCGTAATTAGTGCGTATTCTTGACGTATTTGCGTTTCTTGCGTATTTTACATGGAGCAACTGCCTATCTAAACTACACAACCTACATTAACTCCAGCTACTAATGCTGTTATAATGCCTAGGTCTTTCATAGGTTGGGTAGGCTCTGTCGCCCTATTAACATGTGACGTCATACCGATACCATAATTTGCATCAGCAGTCTCGGTATTTCATATTGAATTTAGATGATTGGAGCTTTAATGCATAAGTAGTGTTTGAATATGCAGTAGTGTCGAGTTCGGGTGATAGTGGCTGGCATATTTCGTAGTCTGGATCAGATATTAATTATTGTTAGTAGAGAATTTGATTGGGATTATTGGTTATTCATCAAGAGGTTATTGAACACAGTTTAATAATAAATGCCTAGACCTACCATTAATGCGATATTACACCTGAATATTATGGCAAAAAAATCTTTTTATTAGATTACCTAAGTCTTGCCTTCCGATACGTATTTACTATTTCATTTTCCGTCCTATGAGCAATTTTCAGTGCTTAAGCCACGGAAGGACTTTATAAGTGAGAACATTATGAGCCCTGGCAATTGCTCGACGACAGGAAATGAAAACATTTACATAAGTACCTATAGGTATTACGGTAATAATAAAAGGAGGCATATAAAATAATAATATTAGAATAGGAAGAAAATAAATAATAAAATAATATAAGGCATATAAATGATAAAATAATAGGAGACATATAAATAATAAAATAATAGGAGGCATATAAATAATAAAATAATAGGAGGCATATAGATAATAAAATAATAGGAACCATATAAATAATAATAATACCAGTATTGGGAGCTGGGCTGGGCTAAGCTTAGCTGGGCTAAGGCCTGTTCTTATACAGAGAAGGCACGAGCATTCATCACCACGCTGGTGTTGGGTAGGTATGGTGGTATGGGTTGGCAATTTCAGACTTAAATTAAATATTATCTTCTGCCCGCGCCACTTCGTCTGTGTGAAATTATCGCCCACCCGTGCTAGTAACACCTACTTACTTTTCGCTGAGCATTATTTTTGCCTTTTTTCTTTTTGCTTAGCTCTTAAACATCACAGCGTGATGTTAAATAGCCTACCTATCTAATACCTTCCTCAAAAATTAGGCTATTAAATGCAAAATATTTTCTATTCCGGTAGTTCCATAGATTAGCGCATTAAAACAAACTAACAAAACATCTCTTCAGCTGTATTATATATGTTATTATATACATATAATAAGTCCAGGTTCCCTTACGATGTTTTAGGTAGGAAGCAAATTTAAATACGTTAATAATTAATACGTTTGTAAAATAGGTCATAACTACCTAACTAGGAAGACATAGGACATAGACATAAACTTGATGTTGCCTTTGCTAATGAAACCTAGTTCAAGTACCTACTTGAACTAGGTTTCATTAGCAAAGGCAACATCAAGTTTCAACAGACATGAGAGATTACGAATAACGTTGCTGTTTCGAAACACTGCCAACATACGGATGACAGATTAATGTGCAATTAAAATGTTCGCAGCATCCCTTTCCGCGCACGATAGAATGTTCACTCATTTCATTCATTCTCAGTCACAGTTCTCGCACTTCCGTTAATTATAATATGGAATTAAATGCCAATCAATGTTGAACTGCATACATCAATTTCGTTAAAACTTATGTATGTGAGTTTTTATTTTTCACACTGGATATGAAAATATTGGTAAATATGGTAGTGAAAATAGAGTATGTATTTTCATTGAGTTTACGCAGGTAGGTTAAATGATTGATGGCTTGGTGTCGATATCTGTTAGGGGAGCGCTAGAAAATACTTTATAAACCCACGCAATGTAATGTAAATGACTAATATGAATCCGCCTACAAAGTAAGGTTGCTAAAGGTCATATTAACTCGTTTGCAGAAGTTTGTCAAAGTGGATTGAAATTAAAAAAGAATGTACAAAAAAAAAATCCTCAACGGTGTCCTTTCCCCAAATAATTAGCTATAGGTATCTAGGTTCGACTTCAGTCTACACCTTAGTTCATTGACGATGTTGATAAAATATAATAAAATGATAAAGATATAAGTCCGTCACCTATCCTTGAAATGATTCATACTTGAACATCCAAACTTTGTCATTTAAGTAAATCTACCTCATAAAAGCTCACATACTCGCGTAGGCAGTAATAATTCGCATTTCGAGATTTTTTTTGTTGCCGACTCGACTGCTCAGAATATTAAGTGTGGGTAACTATTTAACGCACCAAATAGAATTATTGTCACGACTCCAGATATAGACCGTCCTTTAGGTGCGAAATTCTGGCGATGAATATTCATTTCGTATTTGTATTAATATATAGCCCGTTTTGTATTGCTGGGATTAATAAGCTGTATTAGTATGCGTCTAGGTGCCCGATTTAATATTTTGTTCTGTTGTAGGGAAAATTATGGGTGTTTTCATGAAAATATTATTACATTATATAATTTGTTAGTGTCCAATTTGAACAATAAATCTTTACTATTATTATTTTTATGTCTGATATTTCTTGGGACCCTGGGGTCCTGGACCCTTGGAAGGCATTATAGGGGATGAAGCTAACTCGAAGAGGCCCGTTCATAATTATTATAAGCATAGTTATAAGCTTTCAGGAGCTTTCATCTACAGCGAAATGCAAAAATATAAATAAAAAAAAAATATATAGGTAATTTTCCTACAAAAACATCATTAATATAGCTTTTTCCTTTTAAGAGTTTCAACAAATTTCATACAATCTAATCTTATCACCCATAACCCATTTTTTTTAAAACTACCCTATGTTTAACAACCTGCATTTCCACCCCAAAAAAAAACAATTACACCCATAAAACTACGTACGTACAAAACTCATCACTCTACCTTAATCCGAGTACTAAACAAAACACTCGTCACACTTTCATGTCGTACGATAACTTCGCGTGCCGGAGTCGCGCCGTGCGCGTCGGCCGGAGTCGGTCGGCAGACTAGACGGCATGGCCCCGCACTTCCCACCCTCGCTGTTTTGATTTACAAACACCAGCCAGTATGTCATGCAGTGTTCGATATCCGGCCAGTTAGAAATTTGTAATAAAGAGGCTTTTATTGGTCGCAAATGGTTTTTGGTCCTTCGTGGCTGTGCCATGCCTGTGGAGCTGGAATAAAATTGGTATTTTTGAAACGGTACAAAAGCAAAACACAAATTGCTGGGATATAGTCGGGCTTCGTAGATGAGCTTTTAAGCTCTGATTAAGTTTTTGTCCGTGGTTTGAACGATTAAAAAGCTGATTGTTTTCCAATTTCTTAATGGAAATTAATTTCTTAATGAAAATAAACGCTGTAATTTTCAAAAATTGGCTGTAATTTTTGAAAATTACAGCGTTTGGCAATAAATAACATGTTAGAATACTAAGGGCTGATCTTACAAAAGTCAGATATTTTTTATCAGTCGAATAAAACTGACGTCTGACAGTTTTATTATGGAAGAACTGTCAAAAATTCAAAATTTATTCTCAGGATAAGACTAGGTATAAAAAAGTATGAAATTCGCCCTTATAGGTAAAGAGTAGGTACTTTCAAAACAAATTAAAGTTACGGTCACGTTTTATTTTGATACTCCATTGTAAAATAGTTGGTTGAGAT
This sequence comes from Brachylomia viminalis, assembly GCA_937001585.2. Lineage (NCBI taxonomy): Eukaryota > Metazoa > Arthropoda > Insecta > Lepidoptera > Noctuidae > Brachylomia > Brachylomia viminalis. Next base: position 18,840,212 of record OW443302.2, on the reverse strand, counting down.
AAGCTAATCAAATAGACGACGAGATTTAAAGAACATCAACTTTTTGAAAACTTTAATGAGTAGTTAAGCTGTACGTACTAAGCGTTTTGATTTAGAGAATGCGCGATGTCAAAGGCCGGGTTTAATGTCCTGTAAGATATTAGCCTGACGACTTCGTGAGATTTATAAAAAAAGCTTTCATTTCGATTAAAATTCGGTCCTTTTTCATTCAGGAAAATGGCAGTTGTGATTTTTCCATGACAATGTAGGAAGCTATTGGTGATTTAAAGCAATGTTTCTTTTTGGAATACAAAACGAAACAAACGGCATTGTTAGGGTTTGCATTGATGATTTTTTTGGGTTCGATATTCAATAGGCGGAATTTTAATTAAAACCGTAAAAAAGTAAGTATTTTAGTAAACATAATAGATTTTCTTTCTTCTTATTAGTCTGGAGCCTTTTGTTTTTGAGGGTTGGAAATCATCCTATAACTTCTCCCGCTCTGTGCGTAGCAGGAGGGTGTGTCAGACTCTTACTGACTAAAACCCACCCGTGTTCCTTCAGTTGCCTGTGCCAGGGGCCACGGTAAACCTTTCGAACTTTCCCGCAACCCCGGCAGGCATCGGCCCTAGCGGACCCCGTCATTGTTGCTCACATCTCTTTGAGGCGCGCGTGGACACAAACGCGCCGTCAACCCGGGCCTGGTCCTTATCGGACGGCGAGCTGCCCATTGCTCGCCGTCCGCAAGGCCATGCCTACGGTGGCCGGGAATCGGCTTGGGATTCCCAACGCCAGGGGGTCTCCTGCGGCGGCTAGGGGCCTGAGGGCGCGAACTTTGTCTCTCCTTCACGCGTTCTGCCTCCTCCTATTAGTGTGGAGCCTAGATTTGTGTCCGGTTGATGGCAGTAGGCTAGTTCCCTGTAACATGGGACTTACTTAAACATAACAAGTGAAATGTGGATGTACTGTAGGTAGTACCTACGCCTCTACCAAATCCTTCGGGAATACAGGCCTCGTTTTATGTTTTGTAGTAACAATATTTTAATAATAATAACCCCACCGCCGTATCTCTACGCTTACGTCGTGGTGGGGCTTGCGCGCTCCTGAACTCTAGATCTGCCCCGGTAGAGTTTCCTTGGCAGAACCAGGTCTAGGGTAAGGAGCCTGTCCACGAAATATACAGAAACCCGCAGGGCAGCATGTGGCAAATTGTGGGGCAGTAGCGACCCCACGGACCCTATCTCCCAGGAGAAGTCTTGTTCCTCACCTCTGGCTTGCCTTTATTGACCGGCAGGAGTGAACAATGACGAGAAACAGAGCTCCCACCTCTTTCTTGCCTTTATTGGCCAGCTTGAGTGGAGATTCTGAAACTACGACCTACAACTCGAAAGTCGTGGCCAGTGTATTCGCAAGAGCAAACGTGCTCAGAGGAAGTAAGTATTCCAGTAAGATGCTGGTAGGTATCTTGACCGTACTTCCGGGATCGTCCTGATAGCCGTGGAATACCTCTCCACTCCTCATAAGCACCTTAAGACATGTTGCCCCCTTATCGCTACGACACTTTTGTGCTAGCGACCGTTTTCGGGGGCCCATTGTTGAGTGTGCAAGTCACCCTCTGCCATTTTATGTGTGTGTTTGGTATAAAACATTGGTCAGACAGAGGCCATAGTCTTTCCATAGTTTTAGATAACCAGTCCACTTAAGCTACCCAAATCCATACTCCAATATCTTTGTTTCCATATCCTGCAATAGTCCTACACCAACCTGGGTTGTCCTTGGGTGCACTTGCATAGTGCGAACAGGGATAGTCAGTCAATCGTCAGTTGGTGCCTCATTTAATTAAAAACGTCTAACGGGCCTCTGCGAGTTGGCTTCGGCCTCTCGTACGCCTTCCAAAAGTCCGGGGCCCCAGGATCCCGAGAAACGTCATGTCAATAAAATAATAATAAAAAAATTATTAACAGAATAATTATCTGAATTTCGTAAAATAAAAAAGGAGTCATACATACCTTTTGAAATACAATAAAATTGAAACAAGATCTACTCGAGTAATGTTTCAGTACAATGCTAGGAACAAAGTGACAACTAGTAGATCGAAGCCTATTCAAGTTTGAATAACAAACTTAAGATTAATGTTGTATGAAGTTTTGTTTAATTTCTAACTTTAGTTTAGGCCAACTTTGAAAATTGCCCTACATGTTGTGTTAGGGCAATTAGTTGGAAAATGGATAAACGATTAATCCAAACACCAATTGGTTTGACTGTAAAATCAATATAGCTATATGCCCGAATCCAACGGCCTTGTCAAAATGACTATAGGAAATGAAATAATATGATTTTTGGTTTTAATCAATCTCAAATACTTGATTTTCTTTTCAAACAAGATAATATTTACTTGATACACAGGGTGTGGCGTAAATAATGGATAACCCTGAAACTGTCGATTGGCCAGATTATCATCTATCATTTACCCCACTTACATCGCCTACATTTGCGTACATTTTTTTTCCGATATAGGGAACCGATATTGAATTCCGTAGAAAAAAAATATTAAGAATAAGTATTTTTTGCCAGCTTATCTTAGATTGTAATAAACAATCTTGATAGTGGTCTGATAATACAAATATACAGGAGTGACATTAAAAAAACAAAACGAGAACAAGTCACCAATTGTGGAAATGGCAGCTGATTTCTTATCTCTATCGAAAATATCAATAATTTGTTCATCCATGGGCATATGGCGATATAAGTGGGGTAAATGATAGATAATAATCTGGCCGATCGACAGTTTCAGGGTTATCCATTATTTAAGCCACACCCTGTATAAGCTAACAATCTTAAAATAATAACACGTAAGTACTGTATACCTTTAAAAGGAGGGGATAGAATCATATGGCATCAAACAATTCGTCCGCATCGCTGTCAACAGGAAAAGTTCCCGAAAAGCTGGCATTATTTATGATAGATTGGATTATTTATGATATGGTTATTTACGTAGAAGGGATCGGCAACTTATTTCTGGGAAAAGACTTGACAAGCTTAAGGCTTATCAGGAGCCCACCGCATGCTTATCAAAAAAAAATGGTCGACATTATTGAAAAGAAAATGTAGTAGACATATTTTGTCTGTATTCGACTTTTGTTTTAAAATTATAGGACATCTATACCAAGTTAAGTTCATAACACTGATTTAAATGTGTGAATTTCACAATAGCTCCACTACACCTAACAGGAACACTAATTGGCAGTATGAAAAGCTCCAATTTATTGGGCCGTATGTGCGAAAATGTAAAAGAGATCTATCAAAGAATCGTATGTATCTGTTTCATCCCTGTGTCAAATCAGTATCCAGTCTAGCGTACTAACATTTGGAAGTGCACCCGAACGCGGTGATTACCAAATCGCGTGGTTAGAAACAATATACGACGCGCGGTCGCCCCTCGACCACAAAATAAATAGGTACAGAAGGCTGGCTCCATGCAACGAATGAAAACAGGTGCATGGACTTATAAGGCGGACCCACACCTGCGCACGAACCGTGCACACTACGCACTACACTCTGCGCAGGCATCGCAAAGAGTTTACGCGCAGTTCGCGAGCATTTATTTGTTTATGCTTTATTGGCATTTATGCAATTTTGTAAGGACACGTTCGAGAACAATTCGCGAAAGCACGAAAATGTGCACGTCGTGATTATTACAAGTTGCACGCGAACCACTCGTTAGCCTCTGGCGAACATGTCCAAATGTGTCCATACTACGTTTCTAAGATCCTGTTTGTGCACGTGCGCTGGTGTGCTGCCTATAGACGCGTAGGTATAGTCTGTTCCAAAAGTATCTGATGAAAATGTAAGCAAGTGGATCAGAAATGCCCTTTTATAGCGCAACTTACAAATTGAGTGCTTTGATTTGATTGACAATTGAGGTACAATATAGAACTTAGATTTTTCGATGATTTTTCATTTAAAATTTAAGAATGTTATTAAAACAAAATTTGAAAATGGGGTGAGATATAAGGCCCATTCCTTCTAAGTACATATGAATGTGTTACTAAAAATATAAACACTTTAATGAGTGATTACGTAAGAGTGCGCCTTTTTTTACTTTTGTAACAGACCACACATACCGCGATCTCGGTCGAATACTAGTCCCGAGGCCGCTTGCACTCGGTTAACATGAATTAACTTGTAGCGTGTCTATGTGTGCGACACATGTGTGTGCGATGTGTGTCTCATGGCATGGAGATAGAGCCAACCTTCTGTACCTATCTATTCTGTGTTTCTACTCTGATTACTCTCCTAAATTGTGAACGGGAGTATTCCACGGACACGCGTCATTGCATTTGACAGTAGCTAGTTTCGACGAGCAACGTATGCAACTTTAGAAACGCTCTCCGTTAAAGGTATGCGGAATGTAATATTTAAATGGCTACTGCACGGTAATTATATTTCATTAGCGTCACAATGCTGACAACACTCCCAGCTCCGCTCACATATAGGTACGAATAACACCAGATAACACCTGTAACATCAAGTTATTCGAACCTAATGTTTTTCGAGTTACAAGCGCAATAATGGACAAAGCTACTGTGAGTGTTGCGTTTCATAAAAATTAAGATCAAAATAAAAAGAAAATGATAGATCATAATGATGATGATTATCAAAATGATATATATATATTTATCAAAACTTTGTTCCCACCGTGACATTGAATAAATTACGAGAAACAAATTAAACTTTCTTCTATAGAATTTTAGGTAAAAGTCCTTCTATTTATTTGTTTTCGAAATAACATAATAACATATTCCAAGAAAGTCTCACCTGAGACTAAGGGTATCGTGCGTGCGATGTAAGGAGTTGGTAGCAATAAATCTCTAAGAAATATTCTCGTCTCGGGTAAATTGAAACTACAACAATAAGCTATCCTATCGGGTATCAAGATTGTAATATGGTAGAAGAGGTATTCGTATCGTAGAATCACGCAAATAGTATGTTTGCATGTTTGGTGCAATCTGACTGCAAAATTGCTGAACAGATTTTAATGACATTTCTCAGAAATATACCTACAACTTCGTACCTTTTTAAGAACACCGGCATGATTTTATAACAGAAAAAATCGCAGGTGGATCTGAGGAGCATAGTTTGCTTATTAATAATCTAGCTTTATCAGACGGATACTGATAGGGACGATAGGAACGAGTACAGTTCATTGTGATGTATTTATCTGTCCCGGCTATTTTCTCTGTGGACATTATTACCAAGAGGTGACATAAATAGGCTTATCATTACAGGATTTATTCAATACTAGGGTGCGACATGGACTATAACGAACGTGGAAAAATAAACACATGAAATACAGGGTGTTCGGCAGAACGTTGAACATACGAAAATGGCAGATTCTGCCAAACAACCTGTTTAATATTATTTTTATACGTTTTTATTCATTGTTTCGTCGCAAGTGTATTACAAACGTCGTCGTTTGATATGCGTGAGCATTTGTTATTGCACTCTCGCCTCCATTACGTCTTTGCTTTCGGGTTGCAATCTCGTCTCGAGTGCAATGATCAACTTTGCACACTTGCACCAAAATGTACTATTGTCGGACTATTAATTAAGGTGACGAAGTATATTAACGTCGAAGTTTTTTTTCACAAACACAAAGTGTGTCCAGCATGGCCCATTGTGTAGAACATTATCAAAGTTAGAAAACCTAGTTGAATGCACAATATTCCTATTAACATGGCGGTGGGAAAGAAAAGTTTGTTCAATATACTTCACTACGCTTCGTAGTTCGCGTTGTTCTAGCTTTTAAGCTTATGTAGACGTTTATTAGTAGTTTTCCGTCAGGTAGGATTAACTTTTATTCGTTCTGACATTAGTAAGTTTGTTAGCGATTTGAATTCTTTATCTGTTTGCTGTATTTTTTGTTTTAAATACAGACTTAGGCATTGGCTAGAAAAATACTTAAAAGAACGAAAGAAAAGAAAACCTAAGGATAATCGAAATTAAATTACGAAGTAATGTACGAATCATATTTACGCAATCTTAAAAATATTGAAGCAATTATATACTTACAATACGTCCCGTCCCATACGCTACATTTCTTTAATATGAGTTTCTTAGAATATTAACTTTAAATTGATCATGAAGCTCATCTCGTAAATACCTTTCACAAATTCTTATTATTAATCTTGCAAATATTAAAAGTTACCGGATCAAAAGATTCTTCTTTTTTTCAATAGATTTAACAATCTTTTGAAACTTGAAAGTAGCTTCTATCAGTTATTGTTGAATATATCTGAGGGGCAATTCTCGTACTTAAAAAACGTTCAAATTCAAGTCGCAATCTCATCTCAGCGACAATCAATGTCAAAAACTTTTCAAAAATGTATGGAAATTGACTGTATTTTTGACAGATTGAGACTGAGATCAGACTGTGAACGTGCTTAAAATTACGGGAATTACCCCTCTGATCAGAAATTTCGCAGATAATAAACCAATTTTAAGTTATCAGTCTGACTGTTTCCAAAATAAAGAAGAAACCTGGAAAAGTAAAAAAATAAATGTGAACCCACGCGTTTCCAATTAATAACTACAATATAGCCGCTATGTGGTTGCGGGTACTAAGTGCAGACCACACTCGGACAAGCTATTTGGTATACAGGCATTTTGGGATGCGTGAATAAGCCTCCTCGTGTAGCGCAGCTTGTTCCATCAGTCACTGAAGTGAACCGAGCGCTCGGCGCATCCCGAAAAGTCACACCTTGTATGACTGGCCAATTTTTCCCTTGCGGTGGTAGAGCTAACGCTTGCTTGGCTCGCGACCACTCTCCCACTGGAGTTCGGCGTCATGCAGCCTGCCGTGTTTCGTCGACACGTGGGAGTGCCAGCACTTTACGAAATTAAAGAGCTGGCTATTGCGTTGTCCAAGGCTGGTCTCAGCTTAGGAGTAAACCTCGTCATGCTGACTCACTCTGGAGGCTAGCAGGATCCGAAGCACGGTCTTGCCGTTGGCCGACCGCAGGAAGACCCACTAGCAGGCCAGTCAAGTGTAAAAGGCTGCGCCGCCAGCTCGCGTAAAATCCCGAAATGTACGGGGGGCGGGAGGCGTCCCCGCAGTCTCCAGATGAGTTTCCTTTTTATTGAACTATGCTCGTGCGAGTGTTTTAGACAAGCGGGCTCACTTCGCTTTCTTTCTAATTTCCCTTTAAACTCTTACAGCCCTATGAAGCACAAAAATAAGACGAATAAGTTAAAACAACGGCGGCACTTCCTCCCGCTAAAAGTACAATTCACTTACATCCGTGGATTGCACTTATAGCGGTTCGAGCGACAGGGTTTAAAATTCACTCATACCTCCATAGAAAAGGGACCCTCCGATAAAACGAGTGTCGTGTCTGGTAGGCAACTGCCCAATGATAGATGTCGGGAAGTTGTATATATGCTTGTCGCGCGGTAAACTCTGCTTGCGCGATGCAGGATTTGCGTGACGTCAGTATGACGCGCATCTCGCATGTGGCGACTAAGATACCACTACACACTGAAATATCAATGCGGCCCATCACCACTTTGAGACCGAAAAGCTGCACTTGTTCTTTTTGACGGAGTACAAGATAGCGACTCCGTTAGACGTGGCGAACTTCAACTACCCAGGATACTCACTTGAGCATACGTTTAAGAAGCAGGCTGAGGTCTGTGTGTACGTCCGCGATTACATAAACGCTGTCACTTCTCCGCTGCTATGTGGTTGCGGGATTTTCCAATTTGTGGCTGCTGTTAGACATTGGCTCTCATAAAACTATTTATATCGGTGTTTACAGGGCGCACAGCGGTGATCCGGAGGTGACTAGACTCTTTGACCATCTCACAGAAGCTGCTGAACCGGCCCAACTCAAATATTCGACGGCGGAGCTTGTTTTTCTGGGGCATTTTAATGCTAATCATAAGAAGTGGTTGTTCCCGTATCAGAAAACTGACCACGTGGGAAGAGAGGCGCGCAAGTTTGTGATATCGCTAGATCTCCACCAACTGGTTGACTAAGCTAGTATTGATGGCCACACACCCAACTGCTTAGACATTCTGCTGATAACAGATCCGGACAGGCATTCTGTATCGGTTAGGGCTCCGCTCGGATCATCTGGCCAGTATCTGGTGAAAGCCGTGTCTTCCGATTCTCTTCCAGATTTAAGCCCTAGACGCACGATGAAAGTATGGAAATATGGGTCAGTAGACTGGGATGAGATGCGGCATTTCTATGTACGTTACCCGTGGCGGCGGACTTGCTTCTCTTTGCGCAACCCTTTTGACTGCGCTGACGTAACTGTTGGCATGATACGTCAGGGAATGGAATATTTTATCCCATTATCCAACGTTCCACTTGGCTGCGAAGCTCAACCCTGGTACTATGCGACATGTGCGCAAGTCGATTTGCTCAAAGAGCGGGCCAGCCCTGGGCGTCAGCCCTCAGCGACAGGTGTGACAGTCAAGGTGTTCGCGCATTGAAAAGAGCGTTCAATTCTGCCGCCAAGGACAGCAAACGGGTGTTACGGAAGGAGAGCGTTTCGAACATATTGAACGAATTGGAACCAAGTTGGCGTCCTAGCCTTCGGGTAGCAAAGAGTTTTGGTCCTGTCCAAATCGGTCGCAACGAACTTGAGCCGTCCTTTGCTGCCTCTTTTGCTGAAACCAGATGGAATGCTAGCACATACCGCGCAAGCGGAGACAAACCTATTTTTTTGTTGAAAATTCACGTCTTGATACGGCGTCTAACTTACCACCTAACATAACTCACTGTAGCCTACAGTGTCGGAAATATAAATTCACCTAAAAGAGGTCCGAAAGGCCCATTGCAGTCTGGACGTGAGTAAAGCGAGGGGCCTGACGGAATACCCACAAGAGTCCTGAAAAGCTGTGCTCCAGAGTTGTCTCCAGTCTTCACGCGCTAGTATCGCCTCTCTTAAAATCGGAGTGGTGCCGGAGTCCTGGAAGCTTTCCAATGTGCAGCCAGTGTCTGGCATGTTAGTCTGTTGAGAAAGCTTCCCGCTTTCGGAATACCTGCCGACTTTTGCAAATGGATTTCCGACTTCCTGAGTGAGCGATCGATCAGAGTGGTCATAGATGGCTGCTCGTCGCCGCTATTCGTCGACGCTATTGACGCTGGTGTTCCTAAGGGGCCTTTTCTTCCTGCGACTCTATTTCTGTTGCATATTAACGACCTGCTACACCTGGGTGCTATGGGATACGCAGATTACAGCATAGTCTCAGAAAGATACCTGTCCAAGTGCGAGTGCTAGCACAGAGGACACAGCTACTCTTAGAGAGGCCATGGTGGAGCGAATGAACTTGACCCTAAATCTCGTTTCCGAATGGGGCGACGACCATCTGGTCAAGTTCAACGCTCAGAAAACACAGGCCTGTCTTTTCACAGCCAAAAGGAGCCAGTTTCCGTATTTTCTTACTTTGCAAGGTGCATCTGTACCAGTTACCGACCGCCTGGAGCTTTTGACTATGGAGTTGATGCCAGGTTGAGATCTGGCGTCAACTAAATGCCCAAAAGCTCAACAATCGAGTCAAAAGCATAGACTACAGCCAAAAGCTGGGTATCCTAAGGTGAGGCGGTCCTTCAAATCTGGACAGCTTCTAGGTTTGTATAAACCTCAGGTCCGTTCCTGTATGGAGTATTGCAGCCACTTATGGGATGGCTCAGCAAAATACCAGCGTGCTGCACTTGACTCGGTGGAACGCCGAGCGAAAAGACTCATAGGCGACGAGGCGCTGGGCGCTAGGCTTCACAGCCTGGCTCATCGGCGTAATGTTGCTTGTCTGTCGGTCTTCTACAGATTGTACTTCTGAGAGTGTGTGCAGGGGGTGTGTGTGGAGGGGGGTTCACACGACCTGATCCCACCATCTCCGTTTCACTACCGGACGTATTGCAGGGTACCATTCCGCATTTGGTCGATATACCGACTAGTCGTATTCAGCGCTTCTCCTCCACATTTATTAGGCGCACGGTCGAAGTGTGGAGTCAGCGTGGTTTGTTACGCTGACGACACGCTGGTCCTGGCGCAGGGGAGGTCGCACCAGGCGGCGGCCGAACTAGCGACACGCGGGGTTGCGACAATCGTCGAGAGGATCCGGCAATTGGGACTCGAGGTGGCCCTGCACAAGTCCGAGGCCATGTGTTTTCATGGTCCTCGGAACACGCCACCGTCGGGTTCCCAAATAATGGTAGGAGGGGTTCACATCGGCGTCGAGTCGACGATGAAGTACCTGGGACTCGTCCTCGACAGCCGGTGGAACTTCGTGGAGCATTTCCGACGTTTGGCTCCCAGACTGGAAAGGGCCGGGGCTGCCTTAAAGCGGCTCCTGCCGGAGGCTCTACGCGGGGGTCGTACGGTCCATGGCCCTTTACGGGGCACCGGTGTGGGCGCGTTCCTTGAGGTGGCGGCCAGCCCGCTGGTTGAACGCGCCCCAAAGGGTCATGGCCACCCGGCTGGTCCGGGGATACCGTACGGTCTCCGGTGAGGCGGCGAGCCTCCTTGCCGGATTACCGCCATAGGATCTGGAGGCAAATGTCCTCGCGCACATTTGGGAGTGGCGCGAAGAGGCGAAATGCCGGGGCGTAGCTCCGCTGCCGCGAGCAATCACGGTACAGCGGACAGAGCTCCGGCGGGATCTTAGGGCGGCATGGAGAGTGCGATTGTCGCAACCCAGCGCTGGGCACGCCACAATTGCGGCGATAAGTCCCCTCTTTGAGGAGTGGCTAGAGAGGCGCCACGGCGTCCTCACCTTCCGCCTGACGCAGGTCCTCACCGGACACGGTTGTTTCGGGAGGTTCCTGTTCCGGATAAGGCGGGAGGAAACGCCCGGGTGTCACCATTGTGTGGATCGCCCGGAGGACACGGTGGAGCATACGGTGGAGATCTGCCCGGCTTGGGCGGAGCACCGCCGTGTCCTCGTGGAGGCGATTGGCGGTGGCGATCTCTCGCGTCCGCCCTCGCCGCTCTCACGCCCCTAGCCGCCGCAGGAGACGCCCTGGGCGTCGGGAATCGCAGGCCGATTCCCGGCCACCGTAGGCGTGGGCTTGCGAACGGCGAGCAATGGGCAGCTCGCCGTTCGATAAGGACCAGGCCCGGGTCGACGGCGCGTTGTGTTCCACGCGCGCCTCAAAGAGATGTCAGCACCAATGACGGGGTTTGCTAGGACCGATGTCTGCTAGGGTTGCGGAAAAGTCCAAGAGGGTTACCGTGGCCCCTGGCACAGGCAACTGAAGGAACACGGGTGGGTTTTAGTCAGTAAGAGTCTGACACGCCCTCCTGCTCTGCCCAGAGCGGGAGAAGTTATTTGTGATTTCCCACCCACAAAAAAAAAAAAAAAAAAATGGTTAAAGTATGGAACTCTCTGCCAGCGTCTGTTGTCTCGTTCCATCACTTTCCACCAGGCGAGATCGAAGTAAAAAAATTAATATAAAAAAATAGGCAAACATATACATCTTTCCAGTACACTGCCATTATTAATTCGTATTGTGAGCGTAATAACTTTTTAAGTTTATGGCATACTTTGAGAGTGAAGTAAAATAATGAACTATTAGCACAGTTACAACATTGCACAAAAGTAGTTGCATGTTATAGGTGCCTGTATGCCAAATATAGCTATACGAGGATATTTTGGCTCGTGGCTTAAATTGGAACTAATGCCGTCATCTTGTTTTTTCAATATTCGAATTTCAAAAATGTTTACCATTATCGCCCCTCGGTCAATGTCATTCAAACGCCAAAAGAGGTAGTACTGTAGCTTATTCGATTGTACCTAAATACACCAAATAAGAGCTTGTCCAAACAAGCGTGCCACGCGCAAATCGGGTCGTGGCGGCGGAAATGTGTATAATTACATCCACATTTCGTGTTTAGGGCAAAGGATGGGTGTTCTCGACGTGAAGTTGGACAAGCGGCAGAAGTTTGAAAATGGAGCGTGTGGACTGCTTTGTCTGTACAAGATCTAGTGATTTTTCTTGACATTTTAATTAAGATTTTCATTAATATGCCATCAATCATAAATTCATAACATTCCAGAAGTAAGTTGTAGGAATATATTTCATAACATGTTTTCTGTCATGTACCTCGATGTTGGTTTTTGTTTTTTTTTTAAATAAAAAAAAAATAAAAAAAATCGTTTAATTCAGACCTTGAAATGTCCATATTTTGTTAGTGGTACATTATCTTAAAACTATGTTAGCTAAACTAAACTCTTTCACTAACGTAAAATACATGAAGGGAAACCTTTACTAATCGAATCACTGATGAGTAATATAATAATAAATACCTACATAATTCGACCACTTCTCCTCATTGACCATAACATTTTATAACAAGCATTATTCGCAATAAATATAATTATAAACCCCTAAGAATATCTCATTATCCAGTTTCTCAGAACACGCTTACTAATGACGTTTCTGCGCAGATATTTTTAAAGCATCATCAAACAAAGAGGAAATGAGACAGAAACATTAATAAACTTGAGGAAAAACGCTGTTTTCTTTTGTGAGAACTTGTTGCGTTTGTATCTTAAATTTCGGAGTGGCTGCTCACAAATACGAAAACTGGAAAAGTGTACCGGGATCGTAATAAATTTGCAAATTTGGTACCTAAGAGTTTTTTATTGCGTCGCTTGTCACAATATATCTCGTCTCGTCTCGTCTCCAAGGTTTAAAGGAGTCGTTGTCTCTGTAAAAGAATGGAATAATGTTGGTAGACGTTTAGAAAATACGGCGTTACAGCCCGCAATGTTGCTTTTTATTTTAGTCCGTCTGTTTTAGTTTTTAAAAATGTTGTTCTTATTTGCGAATTCATCATTTCTTGTTTTAGTTTGCAGATGTTCTCATTTACTTTTTTATTACACAGTTCAATTTGATGAGTATAAAATTGTCAACACGGTTTTATGTTTATAAAATTTATTTGCTGGACCGTGTTGGCATCAAAAGGTTTCTTGGTATCTATTTTCATAATAAAATTGTGTAAGAATTTCTGTATAATATTTTTAGTTGTTTCATTTATTTTATAGTGATGTTAGGCTTCGAGTATTTAATAACCAACGCTTGAGACTTGACTTCACTTGTGAGTCCTATAAACATCGGATGTATACTTTTAGCACGTAAGAAAACTGGGCTCCATAGACAAATAGATGTTAATTTATAAATATCTCGAGTTCTCAGAGTCTCACGTAGCACACATAATCACAATTTTATTACTCTATTCCCATCCAAGGATAAGCTTTTTGCAGACCGAAGAACGAAGAAATTAATTCTCAGCCGTGCTAGCTTTCTTTGAGCTATCGGGTTTAAGGAAATGCCCCTAAGTAGACTACCTATCAGAAATTTCAAGATCAGCCTATAAACGTTCCCACTGCTGGGACTCAGGCCTCCTCTCTGTGAGAGGGAGTGGGCTTTAATCCACCACTAATCCACCACGCGGGCCCAGTGCGGATAGGTAGATGTCACTTGACATCGAAATTTTGGTTCAAAGACATACATACCGGTTTCCTCACTATGTTTTCCATCACCGTTTTGAGAGAAGTGGTTGTGAAACACAACACTTGAACGCGCCTGCTCCCTAGCAGGCGCGTACCAAGTTAACCCACGACTAACAACTCGTAAGTCGGGGTCGTTACCACTGGGCCACCACTGCTCTCTGCCGAGGCCTAAGTCAAAGAACATAATAATATAATCACCACGCTTGGCAGATGGAGTGGTGATTACATTTTGCTTAACATTTACCTAACCAGTAGGAAGATATTACTTTTACTCTGATTTGTGTATCAAAAGACCAACAATTAACCCAAAAGATTTTGGGTATTTTTTTTTATTAAATTCATGGCTAAGAATAGACATGACGTTAGAACATGGCAAGATGGCGCATATACACGTAACAATGAAAGCAGCATAAGAGGGTCAGTTGTAGTCATTGTCAAGCGAAATTCTTTGTGTCCATTAATTATTCCCTTATCATTATTGTTTTTAGGGACCACCGCTGTCAGCCATTGTTGTTTAAATTAAATCAAATGGTGCTGTTGACATCCCTGGATGGTGGTCATGGCTTTGTTTGGACCTTAATCTGGATTTCTGTTTGTTATTTTAATACTTTTAAGCTGTTATTTTGTTTTTCATAACATAGACAACACTTCTATTCCGCTAATATTTGGGAGGAATTGTAGGTACCTATAGGTCACCCACATTTCGCCAGTTTTGCTTCAGTCTCATGTAATAGAGGGCGAGCCTATCGCCATTATTCGGCGGCAAATCCAGACTCCGGCCACCACTGTGAAATTCCAGATGAACACAATAACGCTGCCCGACCCGGGAATCAAACCCGGGATCTCACGCTTAGCCGTAGTGCTTGCGACCCCTAGACACAACGAGGCAGTCATTTGTTTAGTTTGTTTTAAGCATGCGATGTTACCTACTTAGTAACTAATAACGAACGTGATATAGTATTGTAATTTTGTTAGATTTTTCAATATGAATGTTCACAAGTTAGTGAAATAAGAGGCTTTTATTTATCCACTGGCCAAATGGCCAAAATTACGGTTTCCTGTTTTTGTAAATAAAACATTTCCTTCTTTTTTAGGCCGTACTCATCAAAACCCAAGCGTGAAATAAGGTAATATGTATTTTCACACACTGTCGTTAGAAATACGGCGACATTATACCGCCGGGATGCTGCGAGGCTAAGATGCTGTGACGGAATTACCAACCTGTAGCGTCTGTTGTTGGAAACATAATAAAGTTTGTTTTATTTCCGTACTTGTTGTTGTTATATGTCAGTGAGTTAAATGTTTATCAAATTGACTAACAAATTATAGAATGACAGTTGTACGAAATGGCTATAACACGGCCAATTGGCGTAGTGTCAATTTGATAAACAATAATTTTTTTCGACTGTCCATTAACGGTTTAGCTGAAGTATTCTTTCGTGTTTGGATAGAACAAAACGGAAATAACGAAATACCGTCTGTGCGTTGCTTTTAATCGGCAACTCACAATGTATTTCTCTAATCAAAAACATGCTTGATGAAGGCAATAACCTCTTAGGGCTGTGGTCAACCTCCTTCTGCGAAGCAGTAATGTTCACGAAGGAGGAGGCGGAACGCGTGAGGGAGAGGCAAAATTCGCGCCCTCACGCCCCTAGCCACCGCAGAAGACGCCCTGGGAGTCGGGAATTGCTGGCCGATTCCCGGCCACCGTAGGTGTGGGCTTGCTAACGGCGAGCAATGGGCAGCTCGCCGTTCGATAAGGACCAGGCCCGGGTCGACGGCGCGTTGTGTTCCACGCGCGCCTCAAAGAGATGTCAGCACCAATGACGGGGTCCGCTAGGGCCGATGCCTGCTAGGGTTGCAGGAAAGTCCGAGAGGGATACTGTGGCCCCTGGCACAGGCAACTGAGGGAACACGGGTGGGTTTTAGTCAGTAAGAGTCTGACTCGCCCTCCCGCTCCGCCCAGAGCGGGAGAAGCTATTTGATGTCCCACCCTCACAAAAAAAAAGGGCTGTGGTCAAAACATTACCTACTTGAGGCCTACATCAGTAACAGTAGACATTTATGGACTCAAAACGTGATGGATTTCTCATTCTTTAAATTTGTTGATCAAAGAAAAAGGTTTTAGCCTTATTCGCTTAACAACAACGAATTCACCTAGTTACTTTATCGCGAGCATAAACTCAAGTATATTACTGAAAATGATCTTAGAGTGAAATGAAAATACCTTTTCATTGTAAACATGTCTGTATTTCAAGTCTTGCAAACATACTAACCTGGTACTTATATAGCAATATTGTACTCAACATAATATCAATATAGACTTCTTGAAGATAACCTTTTAATTTTGAAGCTCGAAGAGAACTAACTTCGATAGGCGCTACTCCAAACATCATAATATTTCCATTCCGTTTCGTTAGAAAACCAGGTTTTTTTCCATAACTGTCTAATCAGGTACTGTTAAACTTCATGACTACACTGCTACAAAAATCATTTGAGGCAAATCACATCTTTCAATTTTATATCTATATCTATAAAAATCAATGCCACTTTTCGTTGTAATTTTATAACTCAAGAACGGATGGACCGATTTTACTAATTATTTTTTTAGAATATTCCTTGAAGTACGAGGATGGTTCATACAGAGAGAAAAAAAAAATGTTAGGCGGTACGAAGTTTGCGGGGTCAACTAGTTTAGTATAAAAAGTCACTACAAATCTTATTAATATTTGGAAATCATGACAAGAGAAAGATTAGCAAGCTTTGAAAGTAGGATATTGCGAGTGCATGAGTAATATTGGTTCGTACTCTACTAACGACACCGAAGTTTGTATATGTGCAACATAAAGCCTGGCTTGAAAGAAATGTGACAGGAAAATGCACACGTGTTTTTCTGGCAGTTTTTGTTTCTTTCAGTGTGACTGTAGAAGGTTTCTTCGGGGCTAACGATAAATGGTAATGTGTAAGACAACTCGTATTCGTATCCGAAAATGTAGGTACTTTATATCTTCTTAAGTAACATCACATTAATTCGAGGCAAACTATGGATAACCAGTCTTGACCCTAGTTTATTCTTGCAAGTCCTTGATAATCATTTTAAAACCAATATCAATTGTTTTATTTCACATAAACCTACATGGACACTTATGAAACGTCAGAAGCTAGGTGCATGTGCATTGGAATCGTTTCCAATTGGTCGTTTTCTATTGAGAAGAGCCGGCAAGAAACTCCACGGTTACTCTTTTAAAAATAATTGGCTTTTATAATGTTTTCAAATTACAGTGTTATTAAGTATGGAAGAACAGTGTAGGCCTATCAACAAGTACCAGGTACTTAACAACATAGAAAATGGTCTACGAATCTACAGTCTACAAGGCTTATAACGTTCTCACATTCACACAATATAAAAGAATCTATATAAAATATAAACAAAATAATAAAAATAAAAACATATTTATTTATTTATTAGGCTTTTCAACAATGTACTTAGGTACAATGTACTCAGGTACACTGTTACTTTATAAATTCTACATTACAAACTTAAGTCTAAGCGCCTCATCACTTTCAGAAAAGCACAGCATGCACTACATTATGCGCAGTAAATAACACAATTAATTAAACAACAAGTAATACATAGTTTGAAAAACAAAAACAAATAAGATTTACTGTTAAAGCCAAATTGATTACAATGAATTAAATAACAGATTAAATTAGATTACATTATATTAGATTAAATTAGATAAAATTAAATATAAAATTAAATTAAATTAGAGTAAATTAAATTAGATTAGATTCGTATTTTTCTATATTTGTAATATATTTTAATCAAATGACGCGATTGCCATTACAACTGTAACCAATCTGAATTAATATCCTGTCCACAAAAGCCTTAGTGAGTTGAAATTAGAATTGTAGGTATAAATGTATCGATTCCCGGCCACCGGGCCAGGGTCGACGACGGCGCGTTGTGTTCCACGCGCGTCTCAAAGAGATGTCAGCACCAAATAACTGGATCCGCTAAGGCCGATGCCTGCCAGGGTTGCGGGAAAGTCCGAAAGCATTACCGTGGCCCCTGGCACAGGCAACTGAAGGAACACGGGTGGGTTTTAGTCAATAAGAGTCTGACACGCCCTCCCGCTCCGCCTAGAGCGGAAGAAGTTATTTGATGATTTCCCACAAAAAAAAAGGTGAATAAAAAAAAAAAAAAAAAAATGTCAAATAATTTATGAAGATTATGTCAAAGAAGAATGTAAAAAAAATATAGTAATTTGGGAGTAGTTAATGGACATAGTGATGCCGTTAATAAGGTATCAGGGAAGCCACATAATATGCAGAAGGAATTATTCAAACTTCCGTAGTCTTTAATCTTATAATATGTTTTTTTGACAAGGACACGTTTGATGTGGGTTTAGAACTTTCCATCACTAAGTTCTGTAATAGACTTTAAAAAAGACATTGCCGTGCCCGCGGATTCGCTCACGTAACTGTGTATTCTATTGGTACTATGTATAAGCTAATGGGCATGTGAAATTATAGTATATATGTAATATTATCTACAACATCAGTTGATTACGTTAATTTAAACTAAAACTTGTTGGTACAAATTAATGTAAAGTAATCTTACTTAGGTGTAAAGTACTTGAACTAAAGAAAATAGTTGTGTTCAAAAATATATGCAGGATTACGCACATTATTTTGTTCGTAGTTATTTGTGTCACATAATTATGCTTTAAAAAATTATCTACTCTGTACTCTAAATATGTCTGAACACATCCTTTTGCAAATAAAAGTATGGGTGTCACACTGAAAGGTTTTAGAATAGGCCAGTAAGAAAAGCAGCCGATGAAAAATTTATTTAAATTTCGTACTAAGAACTCTTTGGGAATTTGTAGATATGTAATTGATTCATTATGTCATTTGTTTTTCCTCATCGGCGGCAATTTCAAAAGTATCATTCGTGAGCCGAAATGGATTTGACTAGAGAAAATGTTCGTTCAATGATTTATTATGACTTTCGTTGTGGTTTTACTCAACAACAATGTTACGATAGACTTCAATTAGCATTAAATGACGAAGTCCCATCCCGTGCCACAGTTTACAACTAGTTTAATGAGTTTAAACGTGGTCGAAGCAAACTCACTGATGATTCGCGAGAAAGACGTTCTTCTACGGCGACTACTGAAGATAACGTGAGTGCTGTGCGGCTAATGATAGAAGCTGATGGAAGTGTGCCATATCAACATGAGCATTTAGGCGTCAAAAAGCTTTGTACTAGATGGATACCTCATAATTTGACGGAAAATCAAAAAAGCCGTCGTTTGAATTGGTGCCGCGCAATGCTAGAAAAGTATGACGGAGGTGACTCGAATGCTGTATATCACATCGTCACAGGTGATGAAATCTGGATATATTGTTACGAACCCGAAACCAAAAGGCAATCTGCGCAATAGAGGTTTCCATTCGAAGATTAGCCCTCTCTCTCTCATTTTTTGGATGGACGGGTCATTTCGCAACAACTGTCCTAGAAGATAAAAATACGGTTACAGCAGATTGGTATGTCAGTCATTGTTTACAAAAAAAATGTTAGATAGTAGCGCCCAAGAAGCAGGATCCTCCTCCCCCATCCTCCACCACGACAAAGCTCCAGCTCTCTCCGCCAGACGGTCTATCAAATATTTGTCTATCGAAAGCGTGGAGTTAGTAAGTCATCCTCCTTACAGTCCTGATCTGGCACCTTGTGACTTTTATTATTATTATTTAATAAATTATATTAATTAGACATAATTGCGGACAAATAATTACTATTTCAAATTAAAACAAAAAAGTTACCAAAAAAGATATCAATGTTAACCCAAAACTACTAATTCCTTGGATACATTTAAATCCAAACTTTTAAGTAAATTGCCATTTTTGGTGACTAATGACCCTAATCAACATTATAATGATTTTTTAAATATTTATTGCACACAATTCAATAACACTTTCATTCCAAAGACGTTCTCGGCTCATAGTAACGCTTCCTTCAGTCACTGGTCCACCATTGGTACGCCAACAAGTAGAAAACGACTTTATGAATTATATGATGAACGGACTTGTAAAACCACTGCTGAATTTAATTTAAATGTTAAGAATTATTCTAAATTATTTAAAAAAGTTTGTAGTATGGCCAAATCACGTTATTTGAGTTCAAAAATTAAAAAAGTAGTAATGAAATTAAAATGACATGGATTATCATTAATAGCGAAACGGGTAGGTCATGCAACCGATGTAGTGACTACATCGTTGCTATTGATGACAATATAATTAAATCAGATTCTCAAGTCGCCACGGTCTTTGAAAATTTCTTTGCAGAGATTCCCATATCGACTACTAAATCTCTAAACTCTTCACCCACTGCTGCAGAGTCTTTACTTAAAGAAAACATTCCAGTTTGTGATTCTGAATTTCATTTCGAACATGTCACCTGTAAAGATATAATTAAAACCTTTCACACGTTAAATGTTAAAAAGGCTGCAGATCTATGGGGTAATTCTGTGGACGTTGCTAAGTCAATTATACATATTGTAGCACCTACTTGAGCTGTTATTTTTAATAATTGTATTGACCGTGGTGAGTTTCCTGATCTTATGAAAAACAGTAAAATAATACCGATGTTTAAAATGGGCTAGTACATAAGACCCTACTATTTATAATTTTTGAAAAAGGCGTGGAAGATATCCCTAAAGAAGAGTGGGCCCACTACTTCCTTCAATGGTTCCATCGCTTGCGACGGTGCTTAGAAAGGAACAGAGACTACTTCGAAAAGCAATACAAATATTAATAGGCTTCTACATCATTCCGATTTTTATTTTCTAGACACTTTCAGTGTAACCCACGTCATTGCCCAAATAATACCGATGAACACGACCCAATTCCATTAAAACGATATAAAATGTTCTGTATATTTGTTCAGGAAGTTAGATACGCTGGAAAATCAATTGAGTGGTCAACCCTTAGGGAAATGATCGCTTGCCAAAGTAAATATATTTGCTTAGGAGTAAAAACAACACTTCCTTAAGGTTTTCTGACCTTTCAACAACTGTGTGATTGAGGAGTCCTACTTTAAATTAATACAATGGGTCTGACTGAGTGCAATCCTATGCCCTAGTTAAATGTCCGCTGACGACGGGTGACGCTTGGTTGACCTTTGGACCATGGTGTTTGACTTTTTAAAGCATTTCTTTTGAGATGGTATTCTAAGTACTATTTAAACCTCATTGGTATTGTGGTAACAAAAGCAGGGTAAGCTGGCCTCTTATCCCATTGAAACTCTTTACGTACTAGGCTAGCCCAGCCTACGGGCAGTAATACCAACGATGTGCGCCCTACTGTACCTACAAATTAATACTTTAAAGAAGATACACAGAGTCAGTTGCTTTTGAAATATTTATAAAGTAAAAAAGTGTGCGTGAATTTAATGAAGATGTGGAATTTAGGCAGATCACAACCATTTACTACTCCAAAAACTAGCTGAAAGGCCACCAAATTATTTATAACTATGTTAATTTATTAGCACTCATTACGAACCCCCTTTAAAGCTCCCATAATGACCATGAAGCTACCAAAAGCATTAACTGTTATTTTAGAGCAACGAGGAACTACGACCGGTAATTATTAAAACGCTTTTACCGAAATTTTATTCAGTGATTGTTGACTTAGGACTGAAGTGGCTTACTATGAAAACATTTACGGTTATTCTGCGACTCGTATATTAGTTAAGTAGGTACTTACTTACGTCTGTGTGTGCGTTACGTGTGTGTGTGTGTGTGTGTTACGTGTGTCTTTTTAATAAAATAAGTGATCGACATAATTTTAATACTAGAAATAAAGAAAAAATAGACCAACCATTTTTCAGATTAGCAAAAGTACATACGAGTACATCTGGGGTACTTTGTTAAATGTTACAACAAAATACCTTGTCATAATATATTGCAATTAAATGAAAGAAAATTTAAAACTCATATAAAAAGTCACGTTGTAAACAAATTAGAGGATTATATCCAAGATAAGAATGCCTGGAAACATGCTGGTCCAGCTCTATAGGACAATCTAGGGTCTAGACAAAATCAAACTTGTTGCTATTTTAATTGTATAGTTTATTATTTTTATGACATTGATTTACATTCTGTGATTACTTTAACTCGTAAACTGACATATTACTTGTTTAAATAATTTGGAAAATCGTATACTTTTACAATGTTTGTAAATATGTGAGTACCATGTATCTATCACAAAATTAACATATTTGTCATTGCTACATTTTTGAAATCTGTTTACCTATTGTGGTAGGGTAATTTTATTAGAGGTACACTATGTCTTCACATATAATTATATAATTAATGTATACAATATATTGTAACACATTTTAAAACAGAGTTGAGAGTTGAGTTGAGTTGAGAGTTTGTTGCTCATTCTTCTCCATACGAAACTACCTTTTGGAACGCCGACTAGAATCAATTCTCTTTTAATGTAAATGTTGACGTTCAAAAGTGCCTTTTATGTGTCTATTTGAAATAAATGCTTTAATAGTCTTCTGTGGAAAGACGTGAAGAACAATTCAATCTTTTAAATAAATGCGCACTAAAAAATCAATCATTTAAATAAATGCCCACTAAAATTTGAATCCTTGAAGAAAAACATACTAAAATTCAATCCTTCAAATGAATGCCCACTAAAAATTTAATCCTTTTAATAAATGCCCACTAAAATTAAATCCTTTAAATAAATGCCCACTAAAAATTTAATCCTTTTAATAAATGCCGACTAAAAATTCAATCTTTAAATAAATGCGCACTAAAAATCAATCCTTTAAATAAATGCCCACAAAAATTCAATCCTTTTAATAAATGCCGACTAAAAATTACTCCTGCCTCGTTGGTCTGGAGGTCGGTGCGCTACTGCTGAGTTTGAGGACCTGGGTTGGATTCTCAGGTCAGTAAAAGTATTATTTCTATGTTATTTAATATTATGTATTCAAATAATTGGGTGTTTATGTAGTTGCTTTATAATCTAAGTGCTTATTGTTTATTTCATTTTATTTTGTTATAAGTAGTACCAATTATTGAACCTAACTTGGTTTCCGTACGTCCATTTCGGGTAACCACTGAAAATCAGCGCTGTGCTGTGGGTCCCCCATAGCACAGCATCATGCTGAGTGGAAGCCTTCTTGTCACAGTCATGACGTGCAGCTGTCGACTATTTCTGTTATGTGCTCGTGATTAGAGATCTCTTTTTTGTTTTTATTTTTTTTGTTAATTGTTAGAGAAAGATTTCTTCTTTTTTGGATACACGTGTTTCTGTGACAAATAAACCTATTTAAAAAAAAAAAAAAAATATTGTTTTTCTTCGTCAGGAATTTCTCAGACTCCGGGCGGCTAGCCCGGAGTCTGGGATTGTTGCCCGATTGATTGCAATAGGCGCGTTTCCTATTACATGGGACTTGAACCTACATAAATGGCGAAACGCGAGTGTACCATAGGTTCACCTCTGCCTAATCTGCCCTTCAGGGATAAAACAGGCGACATGTTGTGTAAAAAATGACCTAATTTTGTAGCTTATTTAGAGCTTAATTTCGACTGCCCTAATTGCTTAGCCCTGATTATCCCGTCAAAGAAACTCGGGTGATGTTTTCTACCTAATAACACTATTAGGTTCAGATTTTGTTGTCGTGTACAAAGTTTGGACGGCTCTTCACACTAATTACATTAGTGAGGGTATGAACAGTAAATTATTTTATTTCTGCAAGTAGGTTTGTACAAACACTTTTACACGTCAATAATATTTCTTATCTGACTATTCTGAGAAGAAAGGCCGAAACAAACTCAGAGTTCACAGTTTCTTTAAAAGTCCCGACCAAATCTTGGTCAGATCATGTGAAGACTATGTAGATCGGTGTCTAAAATGGTCTTTTGAGGAAAGAACCACACAGACAGAATGGACATGTCCAGTCAGTGTATGCATTTGTCAGTAATTGTGTAGCTCAACTCAGAACATAAGGAGCTCAACGATTCGACGAACAATACCAAAGAAAGGACATTTGAGTAGGCCGCATAAATTACTCAAACTGCCAGATCATTAAAACTAACTGAGAAAAAAACAAAAAAAGCAAGTAATATGTTTACTTAAATTATTAAAAAGAGATAAAAGCAATCAGGGTAATGTTAGGGTAAAGAATTGTGGACAATCGACCTGGAAGTTCTCAGCTAGCTATCCATACTAATATCATAAATGCTAAAGTAACTCTGTCTGTCCGTGTGTTTGTTAACTTTTCTCGCCATAACGGCAACGGTCTTCGATGAAATTCGTTTCTTTGACATACAGGTAGACCATGACCTGGGTTAGGACATAAGATACTTTTTATCGCAGTAGTGCGTTTCGCGGGATCAATTCCGACCTGCACGTGGGTGAAGCCACGGGCAAAAGCTAGTACAATATACCCAATCCGCTCCCTAAAGGTGAGTCCATACTTTATAACAAAGCCTGAAGATGCAAAATGTTGTTTTAGTTAAACTAAATGATATTTATTTAATTCTTTGGTTGGTTTGTTCAAAAAAAAACCCTTTCAACACGTTCAAAATAAATCATTACTGTTTTAAAACTAGACGAGGTCGGTGTTTTCTATCCGACTGCCCTGAGCACGAGCACCGAAACAAACTCAGAGGGTCACGTCTCTTTTAAAACATAACATATTATCACGCCTGTCTTCCCCGAAGGTAAAGACAGAGGTGTACCTAGTACATAGTAGCTACACCGACATTTTACCAGTTATGTTGTAATAGAGGGCGAGCCTATTGCTATCAACCCGGCATACATCAAGACTTCGGGCTGCCAATTAGAAATTCCTAATTGAAAAACCCATTAATACTTTTGCCCTATCTGGAAAGCGAACCCAGGACCTCAGGCGCTTCGCAGGAGACGCCCTGGGCGTCGGGAATCGCAGGCCGATTCCCGGCCACCGTAGGCGCGGGCTTGCGAACGGCGAGCAATGGGCAGCTCGCCGTTCGATAAGGACCAGGCCCGGGTCGACGGCGCGTTGTGTTCCACGCGCGCCTCAAAGAGATGTCAGCACCAATGACGGGGTTTGCTAGGACCGATGCCTGCTAGGGTTGCGGAAAAGTCCAAGAGGGTTACCGTGGCCCCTGGCACAGCCAACTGAAGGAACACGGGTGGGTTTTAGTCAGTAAGAGTCTGACACGCCCTCATGCTCTGCCCAGAGCGGGAGAAGTTATTTGATGATTTCCCACCCACAAAAAAAAAAAAAAAAAAAAAAGGACCTCAGGCGCTTGCGACCACTAGACCAACGACGCAGAGACATAATCTTGGTCAAGCTTTGATCAATAATATCACTAGATTAAGGATTAGGAACAAAAACACATCGCTCAAATGGTCGCGATTGCATATAATTTGATGTGACGGTTTACTATCGTTTGCAATATATTTACTACTTTGATTGAAAAGTAAGTAAACGTATTTTTAAAATAAGAACAAACATATTTATGGAAAAATAAAACATATTTTCTAAGCAATAAGGTTGCAAAAACTATGTTGCTAATTTTTCTGGGCGATTTTGAGGCGCACATCAGAAATCTAGTACCTACCTACTATTGTTGATCGAAGTGGTCAAACAAACTATAGTTAATTACTACTTTGTTAAATATTTACTTTACAGTTACCTACAAAATCACAGTGCAATAACCTTATTAACACAATCTATTCATTCCCACACAAATAATTTATTTCCATTTACTTGCATTTACTGCCATAAATTACAGCATACATTAGGCCAATCTACGGTGATTCATACACGCACTGTAGTAAATATATTCAAGGAACTAAAGCCAGGTAATAACTCCGGAGTCACGCGAAACTCGAAGCGAATGTTAGACGGCAGGAAGTCGAACGTTTATTTTGATAAGCGTAACGTAATAATACGGTTTTCTTGTCCTACATGTTATTGAAACTGTTAACATGGTTGAGGGTTTTGGTAAAGTGAAATTAGGGAGGATTCAATTCAGTGTTCCCGTCACCCAAGGGCTGGCTGTTACCTTGGCCAGAGGTTACGCATTGCCATACAACGTGGCAATGCCGCCAGTCTCTTGGGTACATTACCAGTCGACAGCGATGCGGAGGAATTTATCGACGCCATATTCTAATTTGTTTTAATAGTTTTAGTTAGTTTAGATTATTAAATTTTTATTTTTATAGTTTTATCAGTTTATTTAGTATAAGAAGTGTTTGTGATTACATAACAAATAATTGAATATATTCAGTGTTTCTTTTAGATTAACTCAAGTTAGAAATGGAAAATAGGTAGGTATGTTATGTGTTAATTATAAACAAGAAATATTGCTGCGACAAAAAAAAAACATTTTAATCCATATAAGGGATCATTGTACTCATCATTATGAACAAATTTTACTACGGGCCCAAAAAAAATTAGCTAGTCCATATTTTTTTTAATTTATGTTTGCGTAACTCGACATATTGTATGGACCAGTAATTTTTTTTTCTCGATTTCAGGGCTGGTTTCATAGTAAAAGTTGTACATAATCATGAGTACAATGACCCCTTTTAAGTTTTAAAACGATCACAATGTCACGGAGTATTATACTGTCCATCACAAAATCCTTAATAAAAAATAAAAAAAACATTGAACACTACAAAACATAACGGGCGGCCTTATCAGATTCTTACTTGCCACATGGAAACTCATATGATACTTTCCCCTATAAATCAGGCGCAGCCACATTATTAATAGTCTGTGATGTCCCGTCCCAGAACTTCGCTGGGTAAGGTACTCACAATGTATAACTTCTTCGACAGCTGCGTTGCTTGGTTCTTAATTTGTGACTTCCCACATCCAGTAAATTTTTAATCACCACACAACACCGGTATTCACATTATGTGTACGTTTTTTTGTAAGAGTTTTGATGGGACCACCTGGACGGCGTGTCCGCTAGGGGTAGCGGTTGCGAAAGGAGTTCTTGAGAGTATTATGGGACCGCCATGTAGACGTCTCCACTAGTGGTAGCGGTTGCGAAAGGAGTTCTTGAGAGTATTATGGGACCGCCATGTAGACGTCTCCACTAGGGGTAGCGGTTGCGAAAGGAGTTCTTGAGAGTATTATGGGACCGCCATGTAGACGTCTCCACTAGGGGTAGCGGTTGCGAAAGGAGTTCTTGAGAGTATTATGGGACCGCCATGTAGACGTCTCCACTAGGGGTAGCGGTTGCGAAAGGAGTTCTTGAGAGTATTATGGGACCGCCATGTAGACGTCTCCACTAGGGGTAGCGGTTGCGAAAGGAGTTCTTGAGAGTATTATGGGACCGCCATGTAGACGTCTCCACTAGGGGTAGCGGTTGCGAAAGGAGTTCTTGAGAGTATTATGGGACCGCCATGTAGACGTCTCCACTAGGGGTAGCGGTTGCGAAAGGAGTTCTTGAGAGTATTATGGGACCGCCATGTAGACGTCTCCACTAGGGGTAGCGGTTGCGAAAGGAGTTCTTGAGAGTATTATGGGACCGCCATGTAGACGTCTCCACTAGGGGTAGCGGTTGCGAAAGGAGTTCTTGAGAGTATTATGGGACCGCCATGTAGACGTCTCCACTAGGGGTAGCGGTTGCGAAAGGAGTTCTTGAGAGTATTATGGGACCGCCATGTAGACGTCTCCACTAGGGGTAGCGGTTGCGAAAGGAGTTCTTGAGAGTATTATGGGACCGCCATGTAGACGTCTCCACTAGGGGTAGCGGTTGCGAAAGGAGTTCTTGAGAGTATTATGGGACCGCCATGTAGACGTCTCCACTAGGGGTAGCGGTTGCGAAAGGAGTTCTTGAGAGTATTATGGGACCGCCATGTAGACGTCTCCACTAGGGGTAGCGGTTGCGAAAGGAGTTCTTGAGAGTATTATGGGACCGCCATGTAGACGTCTCCACTAGGGGTAGCGGTTGCGAAAGGAGTTCTTGAGAGTATTATGGGACCGCCATGTAGACGTCTCCACTAGGGGTAGCGGTTGCGAAAGGAGTTCTTGAGAGTATTATGGGACCGCCATGTAGACGTCTCCACTAGGGATAGCGGTTGCGAAAGAGAATGGAAATGAACTAAAGGTACAAGGAACGGACGAGGAGTGAACGGCGAATGCGGGAGTAGTGCTCGATACTTCTCCACGTTTCTCTGTTTAAAGCTGCTAAGGACCAGTTCTTGTTGAAGGAGTCCAGCTCATCCCGCCATCTCCGTCTGGGCCTGCCGCGATGTCGCTTGCCATTAAAAGGGAGTCACAATGAAAAATCTATTTATATCCAACAAAGTTAAACCTGTCAACATGCGTGGACTTTTAAAACCCACACAGTTTCAATATTTATTAAATTCCACATCGTAATTAAAACAACGACACACAGCAAAGACGTGAAAAATTTATTATAAAGTGCCGGACAAAAGTGTTGGGGAAAATATTTATAACAACGTAAAGAGATGCTTGGTAAAAGCGTAGCATAATATCGAATACTTTTACCTGCTGTTAACTAGTAAAAAATATAAAAATACTGCGCTACCACGCTCAACTTTTCAGAAGCAAACTTGATAGTACTATAAATATCGTTGATAAAACTAGAGGGTGTATTTTACACCTGTTTTTGAACTCGCAATTTGCATATTATCAAAGTTTTTCTACAGAAATCGATGTTGATATATATTAATTTAATTTAATACAAATATTAGGCTATGTTATACTACTACTAACAATATATGGATGTAATTCTGAAATAAAATATTTGTATTTGTATATCAGATATTTGTACAGACGTTAATGAAAGTTTAGGAAACGTAGTGGAGACATGACTGCATTTTAAAGAAAAAAGGAGGCAATAATTGCAATTTTCTAGGCTAAATCTATTAGATGACTTAACAATGCATTTGTAACTCATCTGATAGATCTGGGGCTGGGCTATGCTATCATACAGCATAGACTACACCAAGTAACCATGTTAGACCAAGAAAGGATAGATACTATACAGCCATCACATTGAGCACGCACACAAAACATATATTGATTGTTTGAATAGTTGTCAAACACCAAGGGCAGGTTGTTATCATTCAGTAGGGAATAGTAGTTAGGTATCAGCAGAGGTCATTACGTATCCCCGATAAACATTTTTTGTCTCACCATCTCAAGTCCAACTCCCACTAGAACGCAATTCAATTCACTGAATTTGGAGTAGAAAGAGAAATATTAATATATATATATATATATACTTACCCAATCCCAAAGGGTTCCTAACAAAGCCTTCAACAAAATCTAGGTAAGTATATAACAAATACAGGCGACTAAGGTCCTTCAACAAATGTATAGAAAGGTAAAAATAACAGAGTAGTGTGTTCCCCGTACATTCAGACCATTTGCTTATTATTAAGAGCAGTACCTTGCCCTCAGGACGTGCCTCCCGCTTCGTTTAGAAATTGGGTCGGCCCTCTCCCTTTAAAGTAGGCACCATTATGAAACGGCTTACGAATAAATCGATGACGCTTTTTTTGTCACAGATTGCGTGGTGTCATAATAATCTCACTTGCTGTTTACGTACTAATGTTGTTTTGCTGTTTTATGCCATATAATTCCCCTTAGAATAATCCTAAAGTGATCTATTCGAAATTGCATTTTTTTCTGTTTCAATATAGGTGAATCACTCAATTTGATTTCGATTAACATTCCACTCAAATTCATGAAACGGTACATTTTTATTTTGAATGATGAAAAAGAGCGAACTGGATTTACGTATCCATTAAGAGTGATGTTGCTAAATCTATTGTGAAAACTACGCATCTAAGTCCCTAAAAAATATACACAGTGAATAATCAAGCTAAATATTTCAGGCAACGTGTTTATTTTTATCTAAATTGGGTTATAAATTACAACGTCACCCATTTGGGGGTCTGGAGGGCCCCTCACACACTGTTCATATTAAATTAATTATCGCATCAGACTTTGACACAGTCGTTCGACGCCCTCCCCTATTGACGTCAGAGGGTCCACAAAGGGAAAGAAAATTAAATATTAAATTTTCTCTTTTGACGACGCTTTTTTTTAAATACCCTGTATTATTTGCTCACCTCGTTTACAATTTTCGACACGCTTTTACGGTGAAAGCTGTTTAAAAAATATATGTACATCGAGATGATTAAGGGTGGTTGCAGGAGATACTCGAAAATTTTACGAAAGGAAAGATTAATGCACAGCTTCAGTCATTAACTGTACAATGTAATTTATTCATGCACCCTTTCAAAAAGTTTTGCATCTTTTATACAAAGTGCGTTCCAGTCTTAAGTGTGCGACGACTTTTTTATTTATACCAAGTTTATCCTAGGCTTACGAGCCACAGGTGGACCCGGAAAGCCTTATTGAAAATTGAAATTCATTTTATGCGAAAATGGCTTTACTTTCTGCGAGGCGACAGCGTGTCGTCACGTTCTGGTTATATTATAAAAAAATGATTTTCGTTATTTTTCTAAAGCTGTCGTGTTACTCTTAGCCAGCTTAGAATTAAGTTCCTGAAATGTGAACGCAAACGTAGGCCGTGTTAGCCTATAATTGGGGCTACTCTAGTCCCAATAGAGTGCAGAGTGCTTACAATACAAATATGTGGAATGCAGGAGATGATGAAAACGGGCACATAGCACGTTGTTTTAAATAAAAGCTAACATTTAACTTATATTTTTGTTTTATTCTCGTTGACAACATAAAAGGTAATCTATCTGACATCTCTTTATTCTATTATTAAATTCTATACCTGCCATCTTTTTATTCTAACACTCCGATTCGTTGTAAAATTACTTACATAGGTAGTAATAAAGTTATCGAAAGAAATAGTTATTGGCTATGCAAGGGTGCAAAGTTGTTTTTTGGTGCGAGTACTTGCATTGAAACCTGAGCGTAGCGAGGGTTTCAATGGTACGAGACGCAGAATAACTGCTGCATAAATGACTGCCGAGCGAAACACACAACTTTTCACCTCACTATTAGCGAGGAAAATGTTAGGTGCAGGAAAAGCAGAAAAACTCAATTCGGCATTATGTACCGCTTGCACTAACTCTGCAGGTGTTAAATATATATCTTACCCGCTGCTGGACTTGCTCATATTTTATGTTTTCTTACGATTTTATCAAAAAAGCAACCAAAATGATGGAAAGTAAATTGAATAAAGAAGAAAATTTTAAAAAGTATTTTTTTCTTCAGTCGTCGTGCTGGCCAGTGAGATTATTCTAAAAATGAGGTTGGCGCACTGACATGAATGAGCATCCAACATAAGCAAACTTAATGCATTTTCAGTGGACTGGCGGTATAGAAAATTATTAAAAAGAAAGTTTCGAAATAAAAAAAATATATTTTCACGCTAGTCACGCTAGCGGTTATAATATGGCAGCCTGATTTCGAATGACAAACAGAATCTTTCCGAGGTTGTGAGGTGAAGATGTATTATTTTTTAATTTTTTTTAGTTTCGTCTATTACAGCCGAGAAAAAGTTTCAGTCTTCTGCAATACAAGGTTTTTTTCCTAAAATATGATCGCTAGCTCCACAAATTCGCCTTCACTTTTAAATTCACTTCCAATTGATAAATCAGTCCCACGTTCCTTAAAAAGCTGCCAAAACTCACTACACTAATAAGATCTTAATTAATTTTAAGCTTATTACCAGCCACTAGTTGCTGCCAGAGATACGTCAGCGTAATGATGTTAATTACTCTTGCCAGTAGGTTTGGTTATTAATTAATCATGAGCTGATATGTAGGGTAAGATAGCATGATGTGTTTATCTCAATTTAATTAGCAGTGGAAACTTATTGATTTGTACTGCATTTGAATGCTTCTGGATATTCCAGGTATAATTATCTAAGTAGGTAGATACTTAGACTTAGATAGGTATGGTCAGTAACAGAAGTATTGTAAAATAACATTTATCTAAGAAGATTGAAATTTTTACTTAACGTGACAGTTCATTCCCACCTTAAATAACCTCATCATCACCATCATTAGCCTACAGCAGTCCACTGCTGGACACGGGCCTCTCGATTTGCACACCATCGGCAACTCTCATCCAGCTGCTACCAGCCATCCTGTGAAGATCGTCACTCCACCTCGCCTGAGGGCTCCTACCTTAAGTTTGCTAATTCGCGGTCTCCACTCAAGAACACGTCTACCCCAATGTTCATCAGTTCTACGGCTAATATGGCCGGCCCATTGCCACTTTAGCATGCTTATTCTGTGAGCTAAGTCGACAACATTGGTTCTCTGCCGCATCACCTCATTCCGGATTCTATCCCTCAGAGAGACTCGAAGCGTAGCTCGTTATGGAACGAGCTACGCTTCGAGTTCAAATTCTTGAATCAGTGCGTCCTGCCTATTATGATTTATGGAGCCGAAATACGCCGAATACTCACGGCATGGCTCGTCCATAAATTCCAGATCGCTCAGCAAGCTCCATAGCGCACTGATTCAAGAATTTAGTCTTTAGGCTTTGCGGAACGGCTACGCGACGAGAAGACTCGACGAAGCTTCCCAAACCCTGCCTAGCTCAGCCAAATTCTTCTATTAGCCTCCTTCTTAAAGCTGTTCTTACCAAACTGCCGAGTTGACAGAGTTAAACGTATTCTCGAACAACCTTGAGAGCACCGCCATTGACAGCAATCGATCCCGGAGTGACGTGTTCGTTGAACATAACCTGGGTTTTGTCCAAGTTTATCCGGAGACCAATGCATACAGAAGAATCAACTACAACACCCTTTTTGTCAATTCCGTACGTGACTTTTAACCAGCTCGGAGTCTCAAGACCTCTGTGCGACACAAGCCGCCTATTAATAAAATTGTATACACTTTCATTTCTTTCTTTTTAGGTCTTGTTTGTTATTTAATTAAATATTTCTGTACTTTTCATCTTATCTGTGAACATATTAAATTTTTCTTATTATCTTTTTATTTGTAACCAAACCAACTAACGATTACTAAAACGTCCTTTAATCATTAAGTTCTCTGCTAGTGCTGTGCACTTCTGTAAGTGACGTATTCACAATACCTAAAACTGTATGTGATTTTTGTATTGTATGTTTTAGTGAGCAAGTCGTTGAGGTGCCTTACCAATAAATAAAATAAATAAATAACTAGGCCGTCCAGCATCTGCTGCAAGTCATGCAGTGATTCAGCCAGTATGACGATGTCATCTGAAAATTACACATGAGAGATATAATCGCCGTTAATTTTAATGCCGCGTCCTTCCCAGCTGAGCGTCTTAAACACATCCTCCAATGCGTTAGAGAAGAATTTCGGGGATATTACGTCCCCTTGTCTCACCCCTCGACGCAGGAGAATTATGTTCAGTTCGCTGGTCCTGAGTTTGGACGTTCATTGTCGCGTAGATAAAGACATCTCAGCACTTGGATATATCGCTAGTCGACTTGGCATCACTGCAGAGACTCCAATGGAGTTAAAAGCCTTCTCATAGTCCACAAAAGTAAGACAGGGCCCATGATGCTCTTCGGGCTTCTGTATAATTTGCCACACTGTGTAAATGTTATCTGTGGTGCTCTATCCTCCTGGAAATCCGGCCTGCTCTGGTGGCTGAAACTCGTCAAGTCTTCGCGCTAGACGATTCTTGACGACTCTTGAAAGCAACTTATATACGTGGCTTATGAGCGAAATGGGTCTGTAATTTTATTAAAGGGTCGTATCACCCTTTTTAAAGAAGAGAACAACCATGCTCCTTCGCCACGCTTCTGGAGTTCTCCCTAAAACAGGACAGAGTTGAAGAGCTCCCAAAGGTCTTTCAGTACACGACTTCTTCCCGCTTTTTGGAGCTCAGTCGTAATCACGTTCTCACCAGGGGCTTTTCCATTTATAGGCTGTTAAAGAGCCACCTCGATTTTCGTCTTGCCTGACTTCTGGCAGGTTTTCGTTTAATACGAGTCAAGGCCGCTCTGGAATCCTCATTGTCCGGATCAGGTCGAGATGCATGCAATGCGTACAATTGACCGTAGAAGTTTTCGACTTCCGAAAGGATCAAACTTGAGGCTATTATACCTCTCGTTTAGCTTCACTAGCAGGTACCCTACCCTGTTTGAGACACTGTAGTCCTCCACAACGTTGTTACAGAGGGATTTCTTTACCAGGAACCCGACTCCGCCTTAGGATAGCTTGTCTTCTTCTCGAAAATACAAAAGGTGGAGCAATTCAAGCGTTATTATGTCCTCTTCGGACTTCACTCAACGCAAGAAACCAAGAAAGTGCCACCTTTTTTTTTGAGCTCTTCTTCTAGCTGCACTAGGTGTTCGTCGAGCCGGGGTGCATATTGAAGAGCCTCCTCGTGGCGCACCTTGGGCAACGTCGGCTCCAATTTCTTCCAGTGCAGTGTGGTGGACAATTGGGACTGGCGGCTAATCTTCAACAAGCGGGGAAAGGTCACGGTTCCAATCACCGATCATGCTTGATGGTCGGTGAAGGGAACCAGGCTACAGAGGGTACGCCCACTCCTCCTCTGCTTACAGAGGGAGGTGAGTGGGCGTAGACTGGGCATGGCCGCCGCTGCGGAATAGGCGGTCGTGTCCCGGAGGGATGCAGTGGCGCGCGCGCGGGAGGACGATTCTCTCGCGTGGCGCCGCTCTGGAGAGGGGAGGGGTCGAGGAAGACGCCGGTCTGGTAGTCACCTCCGGCTCCTCCCGGGTGGAGGCCAGCAGGCGGTGGGTGCGGGGGCGCCCTTTGCCTGTATTGCACGGGCCTCCACCAGTGTCGGACGGGAGTGGCCGGGTGTTCCCGGCCATTCCCGTAGCCTCCCAGTTAAATGGGGGGCATGCGGGGCCCGCCAACTAGGCGGGCATGCGCCGGGAGGGCTGTGGAAGTAGAGGCTGAGCCGATTTCCCATAGCCCTCCCATCACGGCGTTGTGGGAACACCGCTGAGTTTTAGTGGGTATACTGTCGAGTGCGGATTTCGACAGGAGTCCCACATACCCCGTCTCGTCCCCCACGAGCGGGGATGCATAAAGCATTTCTCAGCGACAAAAAAAAAATAAAAAAAATATTACAGATATAAATGTAGAAATTTGACATAGGGTGACATAATGGGCGGTCTTATCGCTAAAAGCGAATTTTTACAGACACTGCCTCGATTGTTATTCAGCAGGGTACACCACGAGCGGGTGAGGTTGACTTGGGGCACTGAGATGGTAAGTGTGCCCCTTACAGTCCTTGCTTAAATAACGCCCACCAGTGGCGAAGGGTGAAATATTGAGAGAGGTAAGCCAGAAAACTTAACCTTGAAAAGCATGTTTCCTCACAAAGCAAATAATCTGTCAAGCAGCAATCTAAAGCTATTAGACCCGCCATCCTACTGACCTGCTACTTTGTAAATCTACTTACTCTAAATTAGTAATTTCAACTTATTACACTATCTACTTACCGCAAATACCTAATTTCAACGTACGTTTATGTAACTGCTTTCACTACACACAACGACAACACAAATAAACACAGTTCAACTAAAAAAATACACTAATCACTATTTTCTAATTCTTTCATTTCTAAATTTCATTTCTAAATTCTAAAATAGCTAACTATTAAATTCAAATTCAATCAACAACGCATGCAAGCTATGGTCGTTTTAATGTAATGTAATTACGTCAAATTGTCTGTCAACATAAAATGTCATCAAACATTCGTCTGATTCGATACGAAAATCAACGACGGATAACGACCCATCCCGCTGGCGCGCACATATTTCCTATATACATCTCGCTCGGTTATCCGAGTAAGACGCTCAGAGTCGGCTTACTTTAGTTCTAATATGGCGGGCTGGGTAGTGACCTTCAAGTGACGTCATGACGTTCTTTTGCTAAGAGATTTTATCGGCGAATAAGCCGATCGCTCCTGCGGTTTACCTTATAGCAATATGTTGTAAAAGAGCAAATTTTGTTGATTTAATGTCCATCAGTGTAGGCGTTTTGTAATTTTTCTCTACTTTTAAAAGTACCTACTGATTGTGCCATTGAGAGAGTGGTTGTGTTCCAAACTTCTGAAGGGAAGCCGGTGGGAATGGGCTTATAAGGAGGCTGCGGCGCTGACGCCCACACCATATCTGCACAGGAAAATACAATTTATCACCTCACAAAATATATAAAAAGTGTTGAAGAATGGCAGTTTTGGAGTCGCTTAATTTCAGAAGCGTTCATGAATGAAAATTTTGTTCATTATATGAAACAGTTACAGGACTTTACTTTGTATGCATTAGATTATTTTATTAAGCTGCACCAAGAAAAAAAAAAGAAAAACAAATATTTTATTAAATCTGACTATTATTTGCAATATCTAAACGCAGAACCTGTGACGGTAGCTATGGAGTTACCATACTCACCAGAAAAGTATTTCTATTTAATAGTAGATTGTTACACAAGGAGCTAAAATGACCCATTATATACGATGTAGTTTTACTCCCGAGCTTTAGCGAGGGAGTAAATAGAAACCGAGTTTTAATGGGTTTTTAGCGCCGTGTGTCTACTACTCTGTGTCTCTGTGTCTCTACTTTTCACTACGATTGCGAGAAAATAAAACAATCCAATACAATAAGAAATATGTAGTTTCTTTTATTAAAAATTAAATGTACAATTTGTACAATTCTGCATATTTAACGAGATGTTTTTTCCCGGTAACAATCTTTTTTTTGTTTTTTCTTCTGCAGCCGCAACGCATTGCATGCATTCTACCAAAGAGATCGCCGATTTTAGTTCCATTTTCAAAAATAAAATGAAGTTCTTTTTTTATGAAACAGTAATAAGTCGAGTCTATATTCATGATTATTCCACTTATGACTAAAGACTTTTTCGTTTTTGTAGGCTCATTGTCATTTGACACACAAAAATTAAAAAAAAAAACTTTTTCCCCTAGAGGAAGAATTGCTATTTTTTCTTCGCTCTGGTACGCCACAATGACAGTCTTTTTGAGCAAGAGGAGTGAAAATATTTATTATTATAAGTATAGCTATGAGTATTACAGGTCAAGACGTTAATTATTGCTGTGACAACTCAGTTCGGTTCCATAAAATCAAAGCCATTTTGGAGAAGCAGACTCCAGTCCCTTGAAACACAAGAGTATTATTCTAAGCTTTGGAGCCAGTGACTATTTGTATTTGCAACAATATATTATATTTTTATTAATTATGTATTAGCATAAGGTTAATGACTGGTAAATTAATCCACTATGTAGGTACGGTCGTCGGACCTTTAATTAGCTGCAGTCAAATTACACTTCTCATTTCTTCTACTGTCATTTTGTTAAAAAATGTTAAGCATTTTAATGACAGTAAGAAGTGTGTTTTTATTGCAGCTAAATAAAAGTCTTGACTGTATATGTTTTTTGGAGAATTTTGCTTTCATAGCAACATGAAATGCTATTGATGTCAGCTTCAAATCACAGGGGCAATTCTCGTATTTTTAAAAACGTTCGCATTCTAATCTCAGTCTCAATCTGTCAAAAATTGTATAGCGTTTACCTACATTTTTGACATTTGACTGTCGCTGAGATGAGACTGCGACTTGATTTTGAACGTTTTTAATTACGGGAATTGGCCATCAGGTACCTAATTCCCGTAATTTTTAGAACGTCACAGTCTGATCTCAGTCTCAATCTGTCAAAAATACAATCAATTTACATATATTTTTGACAAATTTTTGACATTGATTATCGCTGAGATGAGATTGCGACTTGATTTTGAACGTTCTTTAAGTACGAGAATTGCCCCTCAGAAATGACTTAATTGTCATATTTTAATGTCACTGATCTTTTTTCTCGTGACTTAATTATTTGTTTCTTTTTATACTTTCTTAATTAATTCTACACCTAGACTTGAGTTAGTGAGTAAGCGGTAATCTGGCGTCGTTGTTGTCAATGTTGTGTTTACATTGGCATATATATTAGAATATTACCGTCTGATTTACTATCTGTATGTATATGTATATGCTGTGGGTGACCCTTAAAGTAAATAAATAAATAAATAATCTGTCTTGTACTGTGTTGTTGTACATACATTTGTTTGTTTACCTACTAGTTTTATTTGTTTTGTGTTGAAGAATATAACACGAGGATTGTACGTGTAATCCATTTCTGCAGAGATGATCGAGTCTGAAGCAATGGCATGTTACGGATGCTGCTAGTATGTGTGACTGATGAGCATTGTATGGTGATGCCGACGTTAAGCATGACGCCCGCGCTGGCTGCTCAGATAACTCGGAAAAAAAATCGACGCAGTTCTTCTTAGCTATGGAAGTAATAATATAATATAAATTCTTTATTCAACTACGAAATACATGTTTTGTTTTTGCTTAATCCATTATAGGTGGGAATAAACCGACCAAGGTAGTAAGACAACATGTTCGGATGCGCGGTTTCATTAGCCTGAATACATTTTCAATGAAACGAATAATCCGAATGACCTTCATCAGCTCTAAGTATTGCTAGGCAACACAACCATAGATTACTAATAAGGAGTAGGTATGCATCTATGGTAACTATGGTAATGCATCCATAATACTTGTCCCTTACGTTTTCCCTTCAGTAGCCATTATTGGAACTATTAATTTCCGCCATCTTTGAATGTCATAAATATGCGTATATTCTTTAGTTTACTGTCTATGGGGTTTGTTGATATACGGAGCCACCTGCTCTTTACACAACGTTTTTCTCGCAAAGCCCAATATTAAAAAAAAAATATGCTGTGATTACCTTTTATCCTAATTAGACCGAGATCTAACTTTTGAGAGTATTTGTACGAACGTACGCGAAGTCATAATGTGACATCCAGATTACATAGTGTCCTGTCATTGTTATTTCAACCCAATCAGCTTAATTTAAATAGACCTTCCGAAGCTCTTGTGAAAGGTCAAAATAATACAGTTGCACAAAATTAAATAAAGACGAAACCCGTGTATCACCACCAGAGAAGTGGTCGCAGTCAGGCCCTGCTAACTTGTTAACTGGCTAATATTTATATCATGACATGAGCTATTGTAGATAACATGGTTTGTGCCAATACGGGATTAAAGGTTTTAAATCAAATAGGAGTTAAATGTGGTTCTCTTAATCAACGTCGCGATAAATTCTCTCAAATATTTTCATTTAAATTTTGAGAGTCTTTATTGCTAGGTACCTACTTGGAAAGTATGCGACTCTAATGAAAGGCATTCCTTGGAGTTCGTGTGACGAGCGCTACTCGCGAGTAAGTGTACTCAAAGTTCACTGGATCAGTTTTGGGTGATGTTAACCCTGGCTCAGTTTTAAATTTTTCATGCAAACAATTTTGATTCATTCAGTCATTGCGCTACTAAATCTGGGGACTACTTCGGTAGACAATTTACTTGTTTTTGTTTTAAATAGATTTGTTCTCTGATGTAGAGATTTGAGTGCAACAAGCATTTCAAACTACCTATATTTTGTTTAAGTCTTATTTGAGCGAAAAAAAGTTTTTTTTTTTTGTTTCTAGTTATTTGAAATCTTATCGTATGTGGGCTCGTGCTTAACTGTGGACGTATATAGGTTCCCATTATGATTGTAAAAGTTACAGGAGATTATGTAATAACATCTCCTGATATAGGTACGAGTAGGTACCTCCTTGTAATTTTATCGAAACGTCTTTCACTTCGTACAAAACTAATGTCCATAGTATCAAAAATATATCTAACCAGCAATGAATTACGCCCCACAAAATCCCAGTACCCCACTTGTAACTTTAATAAACACAAAAGGCAACATCCAAATCGTGCCCTTATCCAAACAGGTAAACAGGACTCTTTGTAACTTTTTGAGCATAAAAAGCATTGCTTTTAGTGTGATTATGTCGTTGAATCTTTTGCCTTTTGCTCGGCGCGAGCATTATTAGAAGTCATTCCTGGTAGCACGGAGAGAAATTGCACAGTAACGACTACATAACTACGGCCTAACGTGTAGACAGTATCTATCCCCGTAATGAGACCATTGTTTGAAATGCGCTGGGATCATAGTTGACGTTTCTGTACTAATTAAACTTTATATTCAAGTTGTTTTTCTAAGGAAAAGTTATGATTCGGTTAGCGTTTCTGTTGGCTTAGCTGGATGGAGAAAGTTTCGAAAAGATATCAAGTAAAGGTGTAAGTGCCTAGCCGAAGTACTCGTAAACTTAACCATTTGTTTTAAGTTATTTCATTGAAAACGTAGAATAACAATTCATAATTTATTCAAACCAACGCTAAAATGAATTTCCATAAAAGGCATAAAAGAAGACATTACCTACTAATTTAAAATTGCCAAAATATTAAAAACAGGGAAAATGAATTACACTTAACACAGGACATTTTTATTCAGGCTACAACACAGCAATTAGGGTACGCATTTGCATGAAAATCACACTAAAACGAGCTGTTCGTACCGCAAAATCTGTAAATCATTATATTTATTTCACGAAACGGAAAGTACGCGAATAAAAGGCAAAATAAGAATTCGATAATAATCTGTAGAAAGCTCTTGACGAAACAAATCACCATTTTCATTCATAAACCATTTTCCTTAAAATAAATTGTGAGCAAGATATGGCTGTGGCGCGACTGTTTGCTATAATGTAAACGTAGGCGTTCATTTTAAGCACAATGGAGGTTGTTCACATTAAAATTAAATACTAAGAACAGAAATGGTTTCAAATATACATTTACTGCCCGGTTTACCTAAGATTCGACGCAATTTTTGTGTAAGTAGTTTTAATTAAAGCAGAAATAATTATCAAGTGCGTAGGTGTACGTACGTAGGTACGTAAATAATAATTTCAGTCACTCACATTAGTTGACGGTATTTTAAACTTATATTATTATAAAATAGTATTTAAGTACCTATATACCTAATTGAGTTATTTAATCACGAACACGAATTGGTAAACAGAGAGTCCTAAGCTTCTATGTCCGTGTTTCAATGATGAAACTGAGTAGTATCTAGGTGTCAACCTAATTGAATTTATGTGAATGCCATTATTCCTATTAAGCTATTACGAACGTTAAACTAATAGGTATTTAAGTAGGTATACAAACTGTTTTTGTGACCACTGATTATCTAGGAACATTGGAAAAGTTTCCAAATAATGTTTCAATTAAATATCGTAATTAGGTACTTGAACAGTACCACAGACACCACTTAATCCAGCTGTGACATGCAAAAACTATGCAGTATCTATCTATTACCCTCACTGAAGTACTTTTCACACCTTACTAAATTACTATAAAATTAAATCAAACAATATGACGATAATGTAGGTGCAGACTAATTAATTCTAACAAAATTACGACTATATTTCGTAGTAAGCACTATGAAATATGATTTCGTAGAACTAATGGGTAGTTAGCATCAGGTAGTTAGGCACAAGCTTCGGGTTAAAGAAACAGTCAAATAATTCGTAATTATTGGCGCGGGTGTTAATTAAGTAAATGGCTGACTGGAGCAATTGTAATGCAATGCAAATAGTGGGGAATCGTGGTCAAACGTGGTAGGGCATGGCGCATGGAGTGTATGGCGCCAAAGATACGGATCTAGCATGGCGGGCCGAGTGACCGCCGACCCCTGCTCCGCTCATGCTATGTGACGTCATGGGCGCGTAGTGTTGTTAACTTGAATGTCGATAGAAATTAAAGTTGATTTATAAAGCTTCCGAAACTTATTATTAGTTTATTTTAACTGATCACTGCTTTTTGGGAAGATTTAGCAAAACAAAGAATCTTTTCAAGCCTAATGAAAACAAGATAAAGCAAAGAGGACACTAAAATGACGGTAAAGCCTCGCCAATCAAAAGACTAAACGTTTACATAAAATAAATGACAAATGCCCATTCAAGGCTACGTCCAGAAAAAAATGTGAGTGCTGGCTGCGATTTCGATCGGGAACCGTTTATTTTGACGCAATGGGATTTTTTTGAATGAAACTGAATTCTGACAGGCCTTTGGTCATACTCTTTTATACGACTGGATTTAGGCACTGGCCATTGGCTACCTGTCGTTTCTGGCGACGCAGGTGCCCTCGGAGCATGGTTGCTTCGGGAAGTACCTTTGGTCGCATAAACAGGGAGCCAGACACCCGGTGTCACCACTGCGTCGACTACCGGGAAGACATGGCGCGGCAAACGCTGGCAGAGTGTGCCGCTTGGGAGGAGCCGCACCATGCCCTCATCTCAGAAGTAGGCAGTGACTTGTCGCTGCCAGCCGTAGTCAAGGCGACGGTCGGTAGCGAACAGTCCTGGGACACGGTGGTTTCCTTCTACGAAACAGTCGTCTCGCAGAAGGAGGCTGCGGAAGGAGAGAGGGAGATCTCGTCCACTCACCCGGCCCGCATAAGGCACACCGGGCGTCGGCGGAGGGCGGACAACGCTCTCCTTCAGCCCCCCTAAATGGGTCCAGAGGTGACGGACTCGGGGACGTCCGTCGCCCTCCTCACATCAGGACCCGAGGTGGTGGCGCGTAGTGTTCCACGCGCGCCCCTCTTAGACGTTGTGGGGGGAGTCAAACACCTCACTCCCCCCCCAGACACGAGAAGGCTCACAGCGGCGGGCCGGCACCAGTCGGGGGTTGCGGAAGGATCGTACGTTTTCGTGACCCCCGGCGTAGGTGTTAGAGGAACACCGGGGTGGTTTTTAGTCAGTAAGAGTCTGACAGCTCCCGTCGCCCGCTGCAGGGCGGCGGGCATCCATGAGGATTTTCCACCTCGGAAACAACTAGGCCTATGCTTCAATTTTGCAAGTTGACAAAAAAAAAAACTTATATTTGGAACATCATTAAACTTACCTACTAAGTTTTAACGGGAAATTGTTGAGGCATGGGCATGTGACGAGGAAGAAGGAAAGGCATGTGCCTAAAAGAGTGATGAATATACATTTTGATGGATGGAGACGAAGAGGTAGGCCAAAGAAAAGATGGATGGATTATGTGAGGAGTGATATGAAAGAGAAGGAAGTGAACGATAGCGTGACGTGACAGGGGAGAATGGCAGAAGAAAGCGTGTCACGCCGACCCCAAGTGCCATGAGACAAGGGCAGGAAGATGATGATGAATTTTTAACGGGTACAACATAATGAACTTCATAACTAAATAGGTATCTAAGTACGTAGTTCTTATATTTAAGTAGATATACCGTTAATTATTTGTCTTCTATCAATTAGCAAATCGATATCCCAAATTATCGACACTACGACAACACTGTAGAAATCGTGACTTATATCCGAGTTTGCCTCGGTTGTAATAGGTAGGATGGACGAAATATAGAAATTGCAATCTAAACTAATTATGCAACAACGGCTACTGGTTGTAAATTGTTGTATTTACATTATAAACTAGCATGTTGCAATGTACCTACACTAAGTTGCAAATTGCTTTTTGAAACTTTCTTGATAAGTACACAAAGGTACATAAACTCACGCCTTCTTCCCATGGGGGTAGGCAGAACGTACAGAACACCACCTGCTACGATACTTACATACTCCTTTTATTTATTTATTAAAACTTTATGCACAAGTAAAAACTGTACAAAGGCGGACTTAATGCCTTGGGCATTTTCTACCAGTCTACCTTAGGGTGATGCAGAGACAATACATAGTAGGTGCAAAAATAACTTAGAAAATTAATAGTTATAACTATAAAAAAATAATAAGAATAAATACATACATATAACAAACAAATAAACTAAAAACATTATGAGAGTTAACAAGAAAACCAACAACAACTTAGTTAATTCTGAGACGAATCTGCCAACTCCTCCTCCTACTCCTTGTGCCTCGTTTACTTTCATACACCTGCGGGGCGAGCATGGCCTACGGTGACATGGCTTGAGTCACACATTTTATCACATTTTGGGCGATATAACGGTTTTGTCTTAAATGCTAGCACAGCGCGGCAGTGCCGTGATATAATTTATTGACATGTGGCATAACTTCTTGACGTTTAGTTGAGACTCCTTATTTGTTAATACGGGCGCACCCATTTTCTCACAAATTTCACATGATTATGAAACATTTATCACGTTCGTTCGGAGGTGACGATAAGATTTGAAATTTAATAGAAATAATATTTTCCTAATAATTACTGCACAAAATGGCAATAGAATGTATGTAAATGATTTTATAAGTAAATTGATAAGACTAAGTAATCGTCAACAGCGTCGTACAAAAACCGCAAAGATTTCTCGAAAGGTATACAAAGCTGTTTAAAAATTCAGTTTCAAGATTTGACCTAAACAGACTGATCTTTCTGACTGATCTTTCTGATTAAGTAATATCTTAATATTTATGTTTTATAACAGGCTTTTTATCAAGGCAAATTAACTGATCTTTCTGATTAAGTAATATCTTAATATTTATGTTTTATAACAGGCTTTTTATCAAGGCAAAATAACTAAAAAAAAAAAAAAATTATTTACTTCTACTGATCTTTCTGATTAATATAATAATAATAATAATAACTCTTTGCCCCCAACAATTTGCAACTGATGGAGCTACTGAAAGTAACTCAAACTTTCAGTAGCGCCATCAGGATGGAATTTGGTGTGGACAAATG
The DNA here is from genome assembly GCA_937001585.2 of Brachylomia viminalis. Lineage (NCBI taxonomy): Eukaryota > Metazoa > Arthropoda > Insecta > Lepidoptera > Noctuidae > Brachylomia > Brachylomia viminalis. The sequence continues at coordinate 18,796,094 of OW443302.2, read as the reverse complement.
TGCGGTCATGCATGTAAAGCGAGGGGAGATTGTTGAATCCGTGGGAACCCAACTCTCGGATTCCACAAACCTTAGAACCCTCTCCGCATCCGAAACCTATAAGTATTTGGGTATGTCGGAAACGTTAGGCATCAATGTTACTGACATGAAGCAATCGCTGAAGGAACGCTTCTTTGGCCGCCTGAAAAAAGTACTTAATAGTCTTCTATCAGGCGGAAACAAGGTGCGCGCCTTCAACGGTTGGGTCATGCCGGTTTTGATGTACTCTTTCGGCATACTCAAATGGACTCAGACCGAACTCGACGCCCTGGATAGGAGGGTCCGTACGCTGCTGACTGCAAATCGAATGCATCACCCACGATCATCGGTAATGAGGCTGTATATCCCGCGAAAGTGTGGAGGTCGAGGCTTTTTAAACGCTAAGACCCTCCACAATCGCGAGATATGCAGTCTCAGGGAATATTTCCTAGAAACCGACGTGGGTATGCATCGAGATGTAGTCACGGTGGACAAGGGCCTCACCCCGCTCTCCTTGGCTAAAGAGAACTGGCGCAAACCTGTAGTGCTTGACACTAATGATCGCATGGAGGTATGGCAGAGTAAGGAGCTCCACGGACGCTTTTTCCGGGCCCTACATGGACCGGATGTAGATCTACTAGCGTCCGTTGCCTGGCTGCGTTTCGGTGACCTCTTTGGAGAAACCGAAGGTTTTGTCTGTGCAATTATGGACGAAGTTATGATGACGAACAATTACCGGAGATTTATTGTGAAAGACGGCACGGTTGACATCTGTCGGGCATGCCACCGGCCGGGAGAATCAATCAGGCATATCATCTCCGGGTGTTCTCGTCTAGCTAACGGAGAGTACTTGCATAGACACAACCTTGTAGCCAGGATAATCCATCAGCAGCTTGCTCTGAAATACAACCTTGTGGAATCGGAGGTACCGTACTACAGGTATGTGCCCGACCCAGTTCTCGAAAATGGTAATATCACATTGTACTGGGATCGATCCATCATCACTGACAGGACTATTGTTGCCAATAAGCCTGATATAGTGGTGGTGGATCGATTGGAGCGACGCGCAATGATTGTTGACATAACCATCCCGCATGATGAGAACCTCGTGAAAGCCGAGAAAGATAAACAAATCAAGTATCTTGACTTGGCTCACGAGGTTGTCGACATTTGGGATGTGGGCTCAGCGGTCATTGTGCCGATAGTCGTGACAGCCAATGGGCTAATACCCAAGAGCCTCGACCAACACCTAAGGAGGCTCTCGTTAGGCAGCTGGATCAAGGGCTTGATTCAGAAAGCGGTACTTCTGGACACGGCCCGCATTGTTAGGAAGTTTCTCTCTCTGGAGCCCTGACCGCCGGTAGCTTGGACCCTGTTCCCGATACCGGTGGGCTACTATTTTTTATATTTTTAAATGTTTTTGGTATCTTTTTATTTATAAAAATATTTAAAAATGTAATTTATATGTATGTTAATGAAATAAAGGAAATAATAATAATAACTTTATTTCAGACCAGGGTCCATAGAAAATAAGAATTACAAATATAATTAATAAAATTAAAATAAAATTAAAACAAAATTAAAACAAAATTAAATCAAAATTAAATCAAAATTAAATCAAAATTAAATCAAAATTAAAACAAAATTAAATCAAAATTAAATCAAAATTAAATCAAAATTTAATCAAAATTAAATTAAAACATTCCAAATTAAAATCAATTAAAATAATTCAAACAATCAATCTACGTAACTGGATGACGCACGATGTGTCGTCATCCAGTGCCACATTATTGGGCTGTCCATCCTGCCGGCTATCGTGGACACTAGGCTGTTGGAGCTATCGCGTACTCGCCGCATCATGGATGCTATGCGCGAACGGATAACTGCATAGAAATCTGGCACACCAGCTTCCGCGAACATCCCCGACGCACTGCAAAATCGCGGTAGCCCCAACATAACCCTGAACGCGTTATTATATTGGATACGCAGAGCACTGAACGAGCTTTTTGTGTACCTGACCCATAGGGCACACGTGTACAGAGACTGGCAAAACGCCCTAAAAAGTGTAACTTTTACCTCCTTGGTACAACGTGCAAACCTACGGGCCAGCATGTTACATCTAACCGCCAATGCTCTGCGTTCCCTCTCCAAGTCTACATCATCAGACAGACTATCGGTGACCCAATGTCCCAAGTACTTAAACTTCGTCACTCTGGTAAGCGGAGCGTCCCCTAAGATAACAGGTGGGACCGAGTCATAACATTTGTTCCCCGCTTTAAAAACTAGGAGCTCACTCTTGGTAGCATTGTACCTGAGACCGTGGGCCACCGCATACTCCTCACAAATACTAAGAAGCCTCCTAAGTCCACCGATTGATGGGCTCAGCAACACCATATCATCAGCGTAGCTGATGTTGTTAGCACAATGCCCATCAATGAAGCAACCGACATTGGTATTGCTAAGCTCACAGATCAGCTGGTTAACATAGGTTTAGGTTTAAAGATATTTATTCTCAAAAAAGACACAAAGTCACTTACATGAGAACAATGCTTAAAATAAGTTATAAATAAAGTTCGTCACAGACGTCACGGTAGCAATTATGCTAATTAGATATTATGTACACCCATCCAGTGCATTCAGATTTACGGAAGGGTGTTATTTGTGATCAAATATTCAGCTAATAGAGTTTTGAATGCATTGAATGAGTGTACCCTTTTAATACATGAGGGTATTTTGTTGTACAATTGTGCTCCTTCAAATGTTAACATTTTTTTGCCAAACTTAGTTCTCATCTTCGGCAAAATCAGGAAACTAGCTCGGCGAGTGCTACGTTGGGTTACTTGTTTCACTTTAGTAAACGATATATTAGTTTGTATACTTTTGTTGAGTGCCTTACGAATGAAAATACATGCATTGTAGATATATAACTTTCTAATGTTCATTATTTTGGTTTCTTCATAAATTTTGCTTGTCGATGTTAAATATGGGTAGTTAAAAATCATTTTTATTAATTTGTTTTGTGCAACTTGGAGATTTGCTAGCTTTGTCTTGGCCGCACTGCCCCATATTTCAACCAGATATAGTAGGTGAGGTTTTACTAAGGCGTTATAGATGGTGTGGCGCAATCTATGTGGAATACATCGAACTATATTTCGGAGGGATCCAAGTAATGACGTAAGCTTCGTTTTTATATGATCCAAATGAACAGTCCACGATAGAGAACTATCCATTCTTAAGCCAAGATATTTTTCACAAGATTTTTGCTGCAGGGGTATACTATTAATAACTAATGGATTATGTGGAGGTATTATTTTATTTTTTGCTTTAAACAAGATATAGCACGTTTTAGAAATATTTATAGTTAATAAATTATATTGAAACCATGAAAAAAAGGGTATTTAAATCGTCTTGAGCCTGGGAAACTAAATCATGAATGGAAGGTCCGAAATAAAATAAGCAAGTGTCATCTGCGTATAGAGTAAGATGGCCATGTAGTTGAATTTCCTGAATGTTATTTATGTAGATCAAAAAGAGTAGGGGCCCCAGGATTGATCCCTGGGGAACTCCACACGTAATAGGTAATGTGTCACTTTGATTATTATTATCCGTTCTAACTAACTGCGACCTGTTTTTTAGATATGAATGGAACATTTTTAGGGCACTGCCGGTAACTTTGATGGTTTCTAGCTTTTTAAGTAGCAATTCGTGACTTACGGTGTCGAACGCTTTTTTGAGATCAATGAAGATACCAAGGACTATGTTTTTTCCATCTACATTTTGCTTAATTTTCTTATTTGCTTATTTTAACATACAGGTTGAAAAGCTTGGGTGAGCTGAGTCCCCCCTGCCTCACCCCGCATTCCACCCTGTATGCATCCGACAGGATACCCGCCCACTTAACATGGTTGTATTGGTTGTTATACCAATACTTAAGCACCTCCATGAGATCCCTAGGCAGGCTTGTGGCAGACAGCTTCTTCCACAGACAGCCATAAGACACCAGGTCGAAAGCCTTGGAGAGGTCCAGGAAACACGCATACACAGGGGTCTTCCTATTAGCATAGTATTGAACAGTTTGCTTGAGACAGAGAATAGCTGTTTCCGTGGATAAACACGACTTAAAACCAAACTGGGCATCGTGTGATGATATATGCTTATCCAGCTGCCGGTCAACCAAACTGTCCAACACCTTCGCAATAATAGTCGCCAAGGATATAGGCCTGTAATTGCTCAAGTCACTCGCATCTCCCGTCTTATTTTTAGCTATGGGTACTATTATAGTTTTAACCAGGTCAGCTGGAAGATAAGAGTGATTCAAACAAAAACTAAATAACATTGCCAGGACCCGCGGCAAGTGCTTACCTGCATAACGTAGATGTTCCACGCTCAAGCTGTCATGACCTGGCGACTTTCCCCTTTTCATACTTTTGATTACAGCACCTATTTCCCTAGCCGTAAACCTCACAACCATAGGCATGTCTCCGGCCCTCCCCACTGCCTCCGACCCACCAGGCGATAGACTCAAAGGGGAATCCACCTTAAAAGCCCTACTGAATAAGTTAGCGATCTCATGGGGGTCACTCACACCCTCAATACTCACGGGCAAGTCCGACCTGGGATTCAAACTATTTGTGGCTTTCCAGAAACTACTGAACTTTTTTGCCTCGTGATGACTTGCAATGATATTCATTCTAATTTGGTCTTCATTATTTTGACACCACTTTAACTTACTCTTAAAAATCTTCCTACTTTCAACCATCTTATCGTACAAAAAACCACTTTTAGGTCTACCGTATTGAGTCCAGTTTTGAAAATCAGACCGCGCTTGCCCGTGTGCGTCCTTTACATGTTTATTCCAGCCAGTTATGTAGCGTTTTTTGCGCTGTACACCCTTATCATAACTAGCTGCTGCACCTTCACACAAAATGCCTACAATCTCCGCATATAAATTATCTATAATTTTTTGGTGGTCTATATTAACACACTGATTACCACTGCACTTAGTAAATTCTACCGGAAAATCAACATCTCTTAGCTTACTGTTACAATATTCACTATAACTCCTAATTTGTAGCAAGTCTCTGTTCCCCCATGTTATCTTATTATTCTTTGGCAATTTAAAAGTTATTTTAGGCCTTATTATACTTAGATCGCATGTTATTATCATTGGTAAATGATCCGACCAACTTACATCATACAGTACACTAATGTCCTTAATTGAGCTCCACGCTATCCACGTGATTAAGTAATATCTTAATATTTATGTTTTATATCAGGCTTTTTATCAAGGCAAATTAACTAAAAAAAAAAAAAAAAAATATTTACTTGCATTATTAGGTTATCTTCTATTTTCTTTAGAAGTAGACGTTGTCGTCGTTAGGATGGCACCGCGAACCCTTTTATATAAGTCGGAAAATCCCTCTAAAAGTATTATGGTAATGTTTATGTACACGCAAGTTTCGACCATTATGACTGTCTTGGTGATATAAAGACCTGGTTCATTAATATTTTTTTATAGACCAACAAATATTTCTTACTAGGCCTTTGTAGGTACTGCAGGTTTAAGTGGAATTTAAGAACTGGGACTATCACTAAACGTCAAATATGAAACAGAAGAATTAGGATGCGCCTGAATTTGTTTATTTTCTCAACATCTGATAGGATCATAGAGGCAGCTGTGCCTTACCTCAACACCTAGTTCCAAGTTGATGACCGGAACCTTGGAATGGCACACTTGCCGATTTATTTTGTAAAAGTATTGCTGTGAAAACTTTGGTCAAGACTTTCGAGCATAACAATAGAAATAACGTGACAAGGGATGTGACAATAGGATTTATTGCTTTTTAGAAAAGCAGTTTCTAATTACTGCTTGAAAATTGAATAAAATTATAGACTTTATTATCAATAATTTTATTATTGTAGTGACTTTATGGCTTCGTCTTGAAGTGACAACGTCTCATAATGTTGCAACGGGCTTTAAAAAAATATTACTGAAGCTTTTTTTTTTTTTTTTTTTTTTTGAGGATGGGAAATCATCAAATGACTCCTCCCGCTCTGGGTGGAGCGGAAGGGAGTGTCAGACTCTTACTGACTAAAACCCACCCGTGTTCCTTCCTTGGCCCTTTATGTTCCGGGTCAGCGGTACCCCTTTTGGATGATCCCGCTTTCCCGGCAGGCTTGGGCCCTAGTGGGCCCCCTCTATGATGCTGACATCTCTTTGAGGCGCGCGTGGAACACGTACGCGCCGTCCAGCACGGGCCTGGTCCTGATCGGACGGTGAGCTACCCATTACTCACCGCCCGCAGGCCCGCGCCTACGGTGGCCGGGAGTCGTCACGCGGCTCCCGACGCCCGGAGCGTCCACCGCGGCGGCTTGGACGGGAGACTCTCTCCCTCTCCCGTCCCGCCACCTCCTTCGCTAGCATGACTGCTTCGCAGAAGGAGGCGACTGCCTCCCACTCCCCCTCGCCCCGGACCATGGCTTGAACCAAGGCCGGGCGTGAGAGATCGCCGCCGCTGCCGATCGCCTCTACGAGGACACGGCGGTGCTCCGCCCATGCAGGGCAGGCCCCCACCGTATGCTCCACCGTGTCCTCGGGGCGATCATCGCAGTGGTGACACCCGGGCGTTTCCTCCCGCCTGATGATGTGCAGGAACCTCCCGAAACTTCCGTGTCCGGTGAGGACCTGCGTCAGGCGGTAGGTGAGGACGCCGTGACGCCTCTCTAGCCACTCCTCAAAGAGGGGTCTTACCGCCGCTATCGTGGCGTGCCCTGCGCTGGGTTGCGACAGTCGCTCTTTCCATGCCGCCATGAGATCGCGCCGGAGGTCCGTCCGCTCCGCCGCGATTTGCCGCGGAAGCGGGGTTTCCCCCCGGCGTAGTGCCTCCGCGCGCCACTCATACAGGCGCGCGAGGACTATCGCCTCCAGATCCCACGGCGGCAGTCCGGCAAGGAGGCTTGCCGCCTCGCCCGAGATCGTGCGGTAGCCCCGGATCAGCCTTACGGCTACCACCTTTTGGGGCGCGTTCAGATAGTGGGCGGCTCTCCGCCGCAGTGAACGCGCCCACACCGGGGCCCCATATGTAGCCATGGACCGCACGACCCCCGCGTAAAGCCTCCGGCAGGAGGCGTTTGGACCCCTCAGGTTGGGCAGGAGCCGCTTGAGGGCGGCCCCAGTCCGTTCGAGTTTGGGGGCATATTACTGAAGCTTTACGAACTATTATATTCTATAATTTGAAAGGGCTGGATTCTCTTGTAGGAATTATGCTGTAAAATGTTCATCAATTTAAAAAAAAAAAAAAAAAAAAAAAAAAAAAAAATAATAGTCATAGCCACAATAATTATGTTGTTAATTAGGTGGTAAAAATGAAATAAAGTTAAATACCTAATCTTTGAAAACTCAAAAACACTTTTTCAATCTATGATATATGATTTTATTTCTGTAATTACGTTTGTAGTTTGTACCTACAAACACTTTTACACGTCAGTCATATTTTATAAGCTAGATGAGGTCGGCGTTTCCTATCGGACTACTCTGAGAAGAAAGGCCGAAACAAACTCAGAGGTCACATTCTCTTTTAAAGTCCAGACATAATCTTGGTCAGATCATGTGAAGACTATGTAGATTAGTGTCTGAAATGGCCTTTTGAGTACCTAACTAGCCTCAGTGTCACATTTTTGTGCTTCTTTCATTTTCTTGTTTTTAAAGGTTTATTTGTTGTTCGCATAATTAAGTTATTAAGATAACAACCCTACGCACACCTCAACGAAAAAGCACAATGATGCATTCAGAGGTTAATAAAACCCGATTACATACAGAATGTTAACCCTAGGTTACCTAGCTTAGAACGGACCACTCCAAAACATTCCTGGGACGTGTATAGGCAATAAAGCCCCGTAATTACGAAATAACTTTGTACCTGTATTTGCTGCGGGACTATTTATTTAATCACTTTGACGGGAAAATAATGGCGAGGGCAAGCACGACGGGCTCCCATCAAAATTGTACGAGGGCGATCTATCGCGCACCGTGTTGGCTATGATGGGACCCTTGTACGCTTGTGTGGGGATTAAATAATTTCCGTGCTTAGCTATAATGGGTTTAGAATAGCCTGGGCAGTTATTTTGGATAAGCAGTCTTGATTACATTGTTGGGGACTTTGATTTTTGCTTGAATTTAAAATGTTGTGGTGGCAATTTGTAGCTGCTTAGAAACGGTGAACGATGAAGGCTAATATAATCTGCCAAAACTATTCTGCCATGCAAGCAAGAAAGCAGTCCCGCATAGCAAGTTGACATTGCCCTGAAGGAGAAGTGTCGAATTCGAACCGGTTTCAGGCAAACCAACTCCGATCAAAAAGGTCGACCCGTTGGCTGGTATCACTCCACCTGTCGAACGAAGGGAAGTCGTAAGCGCGCTTGAGAAGTATAAGCAAGAAGCCGATTCCCAACATCCTCTCTACGAACATCCAATAACCACAGGAAGACTAAAGAGCTGGAAAAGCCTTCTTGGTTACACTCAGGCCATTCCTGACCAACTACCAAAGGTGAGATTAGAATTGTAGAAAAAATACCACGCACCGCCACCCAATTTCGTCCAGCCCCTGGAGCATCCGCCACTCGGACGTAACCTTCAGTGGCCTATATGGAGAGCAATCAATCGAGTGCGGACCCAAGTAGGCCACTGAAAGCACAATCTTCCGATACCCAGTACTGTAGCGGTATCTACATCACCATCGCACTACGCATCACACTGACGTCACGAAAATTCTGCATTGCGCAAGCACAGTTTACCACGCAACTAGCATGGATCCCGTCATCAATCCGTCCCGACATCAATTGTCGGGCAGTTGCCCACCAGGCACGACACCCGTCTAGAGGGTCTGCCCGACGATTGATGTCGGGACGTTGTGTCTATGCTAGTTGCATGGTAAACTCTGCTTGCGCGATGCAGGATTTTCGTGTGATGCGTAGTTCCCATGTGGCGATGTAGATACTGCTACAGTACTAATGCGGTGCTCCTGACCAAACCATGTCCCATATTATGTTGGAGTGTCCAAAGTGTCCAAACACTCAAGGACCTAAATACGCCACTGATCTGGCGATTGGCGTGGCCACCTGCTGGGCCCAACTCATGTAACATAATTAAATATTTGTGAAGTAAGCTTGAAGTTAGTGGCCATTCCACCTAATGCTAGGGATTGACATTATTGACAGTTCACTTCAAGCTCACTTCACCTAAGTTTTCACGGTGAGGCTATTACAGAATAGATCGACTGATCCTATTTACGGGTTTCTTTTGTTTTTGTCTTATTACTTTAGAACGTTCTAATAGTAGTTTGAAATCGAGACTGCCATTTCAACTCGTGTCGATCCGAGTTTGTCAGTCTCCTTTTTTATTTTCGACCAAAACTTTGACTACCATACGTCAAAGTTACGTCCAATTTGTCTAATGATACAAGTAGATGTCACAAACTCGTACTTTATTGCATTGCGAGTTTTGTTTTGATCACCACTTTTATTGGTATAGCATTTATAGCACTTATTTAGATTGTAGCATAAAGTTTTAGTTTACCTGGAGTATTTTATGTTTATCCAGTTTACGTAATAAAATTATATTGTTGCGGAATGGTAATGGAAATTGGGGTCGCTATTGCGTTTGAGAAACTATATTGCGCTTAGGGTGTTACAGCACATACGCAGTTAACTCTTAAAGGGACAGATGAAGCGAATCTTATTCATTATTTTCTGACACTCTCTGATGAGTAACTTTTTAACAAAAAAAAACCCGACTTCCAAAAAAAAAATACGCTATAAAGTGAAAAATAACTTTAATTTCGGAAGTCGGTGTCTCTGGATCAAAATTTTTGTTTTTTCCACCGACTTCCGAAATTAAAGTTATTTTTCACTGTGCAGTGTTTTTTTTTTTTGGAAGTCGGGTTTTCTTTATTGTTAAAAAGTTTTTATATTTCACTTTTTAGTTAAGAAAACGATCGTCTTACACGTACACGCCCGTTTGAAGGCGGTTTTTATATATTTAAAAATAATGTATTCTTGATATTTTTTAAACCACTTGACTGATGTCGATACAATTTAAATGGGACCACACGATAAGCACCAGCATTCAAATAAAAAAAGAATCATTAAAATTGGTTCACCCAGTCGAAAGTTCTGAGGTAAAAACATAAAAAAAACAGTCTAATTGAGAACCTCCTCCTTTTTTGAAGTCGCTTAAAAAGTGACATTGCTCCTTAACAACGGCATCTAGATTTGTCGGTATAAATAGTACTAACTTGAAACGGGTACTCGAAAAATATCTATCATCTTTTATCTACTGTTACATCAACTTAACTCCACGATCTTTAGCAGAGCGATTTACAATGACAGACCAACGTCATTAACGTGTCTCGACTTTTATTTTTTTGCTGACCATTTATCAATGGTCATACTTAATAAGAATTACATAACATTTATGGATTAATTTGCACATAAAAAAGAAAATCGTCTCGATTACCATCGGATGACAGCCTACCCATTCATTTGTTTCTTTTTTCTTTCACATTTTTAAACTGTCAAAAGCCGGACAAATACAGAGATGTTATTTAATTTTATGCCAAACGTAACTTTTATAAAAGAATTTACGATTCTGTGATTTCCCATAGTGATGCAACTCAGATTTATTCGATTATTCATAAACAAGTGATTTCGCGTTGAATGCAATTTGGAAATTAATTTCGTATCTGTGGTAATTGAACGTCATTTAAGTGTTGTATGGTTGTTACTCATTTGTTAGGTACATAAAACTGTCATGTCCCCAAATTAGATACAAAATTAAATTTTACAAGCAATTTATTACAGTTAGGTTTTGTCAAAGACTCATGAAAGTGGACACTTAAATAAAAGCTTTCATAAATCAACCAGCATGCAGCATTCCAATTGCGTAACACACTTTCTATCCAAATCTGAAAGATTTTGATGGAATTTCCTAATCCATTGTAAATAAATGTGAACAACGCAACTAATGTTTTTGAATGTCAAAATTTAAGACATGTCACTGTCAATGTGTTAAGCAACCCGCAGGTTACTCTTACTGTGCATGCACACGAGCGACCCGCGTCAACCGGCAGAGGCAAATACACGAGTGGCATTTGTCGACAGGAATCTCTTCAGAAAATGGTAGAATTTCCGCATAATATAATAGTCTTGCCAAAATATGCCATGAATAAAAATACTGATCATACATCGGTTAGTGAAACAAATTCTTGTAATCAAATAGAAGAAGTGATAAGTCAGAACTTACCTATGATACCTAAGAAAGGATGGAGGTAGGCTAAAAACCGTAAATACAGACTTGTTGGAAGTTCAAAACTTGTATAGTTTTTTCATAACTTCATACAAAATTCACAAAAAGAAACCCGCAAAGAAAATAATTACTAAAACATCTCTCATCGTACACATTGATAGAACACTAAAAGTAATATGCTTTTAAACCGTCTTCAATCTACAATAACATGTTTTATTCAGAACTCATTGTTTCTGAACGATCAACTATTTATTTCCCGTCTCCCCTGACAGATAACGCTTGCATCGGTCGTACCTACTGGTTTATATATAGCAGTTTTTAATAATTCAATGCGTCAAGTCGCAATCAATTGAAATATGTTGATGTTTGTCTCCGTTTTGCGGTAATCGGTGATTGGCTATTCTTAGTGCGTCTCGGATTAGTTGTTGATTGTTTTTTGTTCGGCGAACTTTATTTGAATATAGAATGCTTTAAGACGGATGTGGATTGGAGCTATGAGAAATGTTTGCTTAGCTTGGTGATTAGTATGGCAATTTCGCTTTTGACAGTTAGGTAGAGGTGTTTATATGGAGGTTCATGTTTGGCAGTGGACATTGATCGGCAGATAGGCAGGAGATGTGTTAAATTATTATTACTTGTTTAATAAACTACGCGGGTTGGTATGTTGGAACTGTCTGCGACTTAAAAAAAAACTTCTTTTAGGGCTCTAGCGAAACTGTAAACATACCTTTCTAACTTCAATGAAATACTTAGATGCTCTCACAATACACTAACAAACTTCCCGGATTATGCAATATGAGCAGAAGGAAATGCTCTGTTGAAGAGTTACGTGTTAATAGATATTTGTCCAAGTTAAACTGTCGATATTTGTAAATACTGAGCCAGTCACGTCACGTCTGGCCACGTTTTGTACGTAAATACGTCGGCCAAGCTGGACTAACAAGTTCCGTAATCTGGACGAGTTTTATAGGAAAAAAGAGTGATGGATACAATTATGCAATGTTAGAAACTTCTTACATGTTGTAAAGACTAGCTTTAACCTAATGAAGCGAAATGGTCAAACCTTCCTGGTTTATAAAATCATACAATCTTGTGAATTAAATTGAACTTACTTAAATGCATTGCGCTGCGTAAAACCTTTATATAAAACAAATACTATGATCCTTTATTTTATAGATATCAGCATTATTAAATTAATTTTAGATGCTGGTCGCAAAAAGGAACGCACGCCACTACATAATAAAAATAAATCTAAGTTCCTAATTTCAAATTCCGGCTACCTATATATCAAAATTATGAATTGTTAATTTAAATTAGCAGTTTCGACCATGCCTGTTTCATCATAACTTATTAATATGCTAATCGATTTTGTAAATATCCAGTTCAATTTATTTCTAGGCATTTGTTAAATCTTGTCTAAAGAGTTGACCTTGAAAGTCCTTGATATTAACCCAAATCTACCTGACTGCTGGCCTAATCTTCCTTCGCTGTCCGACTACTGTGTTTAAGTCAAGTTTGTTTTCTTTTTATTTAAACTTATGGCCGGAGAATTTGGAAAAGGTCAACCGCTAAGAATAGTTCTGACGTCAGGTTTGAGTATACCTAAGGTTCATCTCGGTATCCCGTCTGATAGTTTCGATCTGCAAATTCTGCTTTTTTTGGTAACTAAACTACATTTTTGCCTAGCACAACGTAGCCTGAATTACGTACGTGATTTTACAAAATTAGTGCTAATAAAAATATATAGAAACGAATGGCAAGTTTAATTTTCAGACAAAATTAAGAATAACATACGTTTGCAAATTTCAACTCCCACAGTAACATAAACATTTATATACATAACTAACAACGAATGTAATTCACCCAATAAAACAATAACTTTTCGTACAAACCCACGCACCTTGAATTATTACTTCTGTTGGATTTCATTACTCCACCACGGGTAGACGTGAGCCATTCGTCCAGCCAATGGACTGTTCGCAGTTCAAATTCAATTACAGAATCGTGCTAATCATAATTCCATTATCTAAACTTGGAACATTTTAAGGTCTTAACACGTTGGTACGTGATGGTGATTACGGGAATTACGTTCATTGTGCAGAATTGGTACCGAGCTTGGTACTTACGCGTAAAGTTAGTCGTTCACTTAATGTTTGGGCGTTTATGATAATGCCCGGATTAGCTATCTTTTAAAAGTACGGCTAGGCTAACGGTATTTAGGGAATGCGCGACAATTTAGTTGAAGTTTTTTACAGGTAGTTGTAATTTTTTGGTATAATTTTGTGATATTTTTCATATATATTTCAAATGTCAAACGATGCGTCTTCTGTTATTTTGTCTTCGCATCACCCTGCGGGGCGAGCACGGCCTACTGTGACAGGCTTGATTCACACATTTTTATCACAGTTTGGGAGCAAAAACTGCTGCTGCTATGATAAAATGCGTGACTCAAGCCTGTCACACAGGCCGTGCTCGCCCCGCTGGTTAAGTGTTAAAATAAAATATTATGGACATCATAACAATATGCTATTCCAACCATCTAAGGAAATTGTACAAGCCATACTCAGTTACTCGATTAATATTTCATCAAACTTTATCACTTTCATCAATTTCTATCTGGAGGTATTAACATCAAAATCCGGAGTCTCCTTTGCAGGTACAATATTGTATAATCCAAGAATTTAGGAGCGTATAAAGCAGGTAGAAAATTCATCCTTATATGCCATCGTATGGCGTCTGATGGTCTTGGTACTTGCGAACTTTTCACTTCGCTCAAATAGTTGAGTAACTTGAATATTTCAAAGTGGCAAGTTGGGAAGTGAATTGTTGGCGGCGCGGAAGGGGCTTGGAATATTTTAGGCTGTTCTCTAAAGTATTGTAAGTCTAAAAGTTTGTATTAAAACTTTAAGGTGAGGTGGTAATTGCTTAATCGTGTTTTTGGGTACATGTCTATTATTTTTAATGTTACTTATAAAACATCTCGGGTACTAGGGTTTTAGGACTTTCAGGCAATTTGATAACAGCACGAATTAACTTCTATTGTTTAATAAATTAATATAATGTTGTCTCAATTCATTTAAATCCAAAATCCTTTGGCTTTCAAAATGTTTGCTGAGAAATAAATGGAATGACCCCGCCATTGTCGAGTAGATAGATACTTCTGCTCGACTAATGAATGAAAAAGAATACAAGAAAACCTTACGACGTACCTTCGAATCGATATGTAATTGAGTCTGGCATAGTCACTCACAATGCACTTAGGTCTCGAGCAAAAACATGCAAAAAAAACTACAGGATAAAATCTTTTATTTCATGACTCCCTGTTATTTACTATCACAGCAAGTCGTAAAACCAATGGACGCGAATGATTTATTGGTCCTGCGTTATTCTAGGCTGTAGTCCAGAGGTCCTTTTTCTTTTTCCTAACCCTTTTAAGATTTTATAGTTACTAGTATTTCATAGGATATTGGATCATTCGTAAAACGAGAACACTGTGGTGATACATAAATACATGTTTATTGAGTTTCTTTTTTTAACCCTTGCCCCACACCGGGAATTTATCCTGTATTGTGGGTGCGTTTACAAATATTTTAAGTCACATACATAAACAGCCAGACCTGGAACAACTAGGTACTTGTAGGTCATAGAAATATTTGTTCCGTGCGGGAATTGAACTCGCGACACGCAGCGCAGCAGTCAATCGCTTAACCACTGCGCCAACCGTGCCGTCAACGAGCATTAATAAAATTAAAGGTTTTTCTTGTTTAAGTAAGTTGCTCTGTGTTCAGCTTCTGGTGTCCCCTTTTGGTGTTGCTAGTTGTTAGAAACGCTAGTGACGTTCTAGTTGTCTGAGATAGTGATTGGGTACGATAGGTTTTCACGAAAGTTTAAAAATATGCATGAAAACAGTACCTACTTTACAAAATTGACATGTCAACAACAAGGAAAGATCAACTGATCAAAAGCTCGTCATTGTAAGATTGACACACAAGTTTTTGATTAAGTATTTTTTTTTAAGTGTAAGTAGGTTAATATTAGAGAAAAAGTATGAGCTCACAAAACATTTAGCTCAAGAACAAAAACCACTTAACAAAATCAACTTTCAAAATCCCCTAATCATATTCAAGAACAACACGGAAGCGGCAGAAATCGCTATTAGATTACAAACACGAAATCTTGCGCCGACACATCGTCCATTCAATATTAATGCTCCTTACTTCGTTAACAGAGAACAGGGTCTACCCAGCCCCCGCGGAGCACCAGTCCCTACAAGGATATCTCTAGATTGGAGCCTTGTTCTAATCTTTAACATGATATCTAGGATTAAATACTGCTATTCGTTTAAAATATGGCTGATTCCCGTTTAGACCGTGTGTATTTTCGGCCTGTTTCATGTTTTATTAGCTGTCCTAAGCAAATATAATAAGTATTAGGAAGGCTACTGTTTACGGCGTACTAATAAGGGAGGCGATATTGAAAGACTTCTTTAGAAGGCATTGAATGACAGGATTGGTTATTCGATTTCTAATAACGTGTGATCTATTTTGAGTAGTTTTCTAGGAATTGCTTTTAAATTCAATCCAAACTACCTTCAATGGTGTTCAATGCAAAATGGGGCTCGTGGCTAAATGATAACATCCGCACAGGTCAATCAAAGTGTTAAGCTACACTTTTTGCGGTTGGTTCGTGGATGGGTAACTATCCTTTACATATCGAGACCCCTCCGTGCCTCGGAAAGCACTTTAAAGGTCGCTGCACACAGCGGGCGCGGCGCGGCGGGACGGGACGGCGCACAGTGGATCCATATTGAAAATTAGCGGACATGGGCAACAAAGTTCCAATATCGATTCGATATTTTTTTATGTGATTCTTCATGATATTCCAGACAACTTTTACTATTGTGAAATTTCTTCTAAAGCTGATCGTTTGTCTGAAAAAAAATAAATTAGATTTTTTTGTATGGAGCGAATCACGTTTATTTTTTTTTCTTCAATTGTACGAATATGTTAGGTGTATGGCGTGAGTATATGATAGCTAGGGTCATTCTCTATCCACGAAAAAATATATCAGCGCCGGCCATCCGCGGCCGCGCGAGTAATCATTCGGTAAAAAAATAATATTTTCTATAAAATTTTTTGCCTTTCAAAATCAATTCAAAGTCATATTTTCTGTCTCATTTGGTTGTTTTATTTTTTTTAGTTAAATATATAGTTTTAATAGCACATAGGTACTCACAACTAGTAATTCTGGCAGAAGTTTAGTTATTATTGCATGTTATCGGTGGCACCTGCATTGTGATTGATGACTCATTTGTTTGTGCGCTCGGCTAAGTGCATAACAAACGAGTCACCGAAAAATAATTGTCTCTGATTGGCTGTTATTTTTTGAACTACCTGCACATTATCTATTGTTATCGGTGGCACCTGCATTGTGATTGATGACTCATTTGTTTGTGCGCTCGTCTAAGCGCATAACTAATGAGTCATCGAAAAATGCTCGTCTCTGATTGGCTGAATAATTTTCAGTCATGTTAATATGTTCACTACTTGAGTAATTAACACTGACTATAAATACAAAGACATTCATTAAGTCCCTCTAGTTTCGCTCTTGTCGCTTATTTGTGAACACAGTGAAATACTTTTATTTTTATATTTACTTTAGAACTATGGCTGGATTTTGTACCAACCTAGATCTTTTTTGTGAAATTAAGAAGTGGTGGTGATCTGAAAAATTATATGTTTCTATATGAAAGTATAATTTCTGTTTTGAATACCACAGTTTCTGAAGAAGACAAAAACCTAATCAAGGAGTTCTGTCGGCTTTTTTGTGTAAGTCTAAATAAAAAGTGGATAGAGTCAAGTAGAAATCAAAAAACTTTTATGAATCGTGTAAATAATCGCAAGTGGTTGGAAAAAAACATCAACTGGCCTGTTTGTGACAGTGTTGACCTGAGAAGTGAGTTGGGCTTTTCGGACGCAGCCTTATCTGAGCCAGTGGATATGAATTCCCATGTTCCTAATCTTGCAGTATGTACTACGGAAGCGGGAACATCTACAGAAAAGGAGCACAGAAAACCGTTCAAAGACTTAAGTAATAAGCAAAAAAAAAAGACGTTCTACTTCCATAGTAGAAGAAAATTCCGAGGAAGAGTTGCAGCACTGGTACTTAACAAAATTGAAAGACAACGGCAAAACGAATCTGGCAAAAGTGGTCGAATACCTTTCCAGTAATCCAGAAACGCTATCCGAAGTACACGAGCGACTATTCAAAAAGCAGAGCCTAAGTACTGTCTCTGAAGATAAGTGTTTAGCTCTTTATACATCACTTGCGCTCACGAGATGGAAGTAGGTACTTAGCTCTTCGACAATTTCTGAAAGAAGAAAACTGTGCTGCCTTTCCATCTTATCCAAAGCTCGTTAATGCCAAGAAAAGATGTTATCCACCACAAGAGAGTATGGAGATTACCGAAAAAGGAGCTCAAATTAAATTGCAAGCGCTATTGGACCACACTGTGGAGAGGATTTTACTAGATGTGAATTCTGTTGATAGGTCTCAAAATGAAGAACTCAAGTTAACCTAGAAATGGGGGCTTGATGGTTCTTCGTCGCAGAGTAATTATAAACAGAAAACGTCAAACACAGCTAAGTTCGGTGATTCATCAGTAGTCATGATAAGCATCGTCCCTCTTCGGCTAGTGTCTGGCTCATCATCTGGGAATGAAAATATAGTTTGGGAGAACCCCACACTTTGCTCAACTCTGTACTGTCGACCAGTGAAGTTCACATTCACTTCGGAGACAGCTGATTTTATAAAGTCTGAAGAGTCGGAGATGAAAAAACAAATTGATGAACGAATATCTACACAGTGTGGAAATATTATTGTATCACATGAATTGCATATGACCACGATTGATGGAAAAGTGGCCAATATTATTGCATTTGCAACGTGCCCCATTTGCTTGGCAAAACCAAGCGAGATGAATAATTTAAGCGACAAGAGCGAAACTAGAGGGAGTTAATGAATGTCTTTGTATTTATAGTCAGTGTTAATTACTCAAGTAGTGAACATATTAACATGACTGAAAATTATTCAGCCAATCAGAGACAATTATTTTTCGGTGACTCGTTTGTTATGCACTTAGCCGAGCGCACAAACAAATGAGTCATCAATCACAATGCAGGTGCCACCGATAACAATAGGAATGTGCAGGTAGTTAAAAAAATAACAGCCAATCAGAGACAATTATTTTTCGGTGACTCGTTTGTTATGCACTTAGCCGAGCGCACAAACAAATGAGTCATCAATCACAATGCAGGTACCACCGATAACATGCAATAATAACTAAACTTCTGCCAGAATTACTAGTTGTGAGTACCTATGTGCTATTAAAACTATATATTTAACTAAAAAGGTGAAAACAGCCAAGTGAGACAGAAAATATGACTTTGAATTGATTTTAAAAGGCAAAAAATTTCATAGAAAATATTATTTTTTTACCGAATGATTACTCGCGCGGCCGCGGATGGCCGGCGCTGATATATTTTTTCGTGGATAGATAATGACTCTAGCTATCATATACTCACGCCATACACCTAACATATTCGTACAATTGAAGAAAAAAAAATAAACGTGATTCGCTCCATACAAAAAAATCTAATTTATTTTTTTTCAGACAAACGATCAACTTTAGAAGAAATTTCACAAGAGTAAAAGTTGTCTGGAATATCATGAAGAATCACATAAAAAAATATCGAATCGATATTGGAACTTTGTTGCCCATGTCCACTAATTTTCAATATGGATCCACTGTGCGGCGACGCGACACTGAGCAGTTGTAATGTACTAGATATTACGGACGACGCCACACAGAGCCGTCCCGCTCGGCGCGACGGTAACCGTCGCGCCACGCCGCCGCCGCGCCGAGCGGGAATACAAGATTATACGTACATTTAGTAGAAATGTATCCAAAATATAGGTGTTTTGGACGTGATCGCGCCCGCAGTGTGACCGATGCCGCCGCGCCAGCGCCGCGTCGCCGCCCCGCCACGCCGCGCCCCGCCACGCCGCGCCCGCTGTGTGCAGAGACCTTAAGCCGTTGGCCCCGGCTGCCATTCGTCGATCTTCGACAGTCGTTACAGGTTAAGTCCAGTCAGAAGCCCAAAAGCAGTCTTCCAAGGGGTATCGTGTTACCCAGTAACTGGGTTGTGGAGGGCAGAGACGCAATCGCTCCATGTACACGTATAAAAAGGGTCTACGGATCAAGCACGTTACATGCATTTTGATTATATTTTTCTTATCTCCTAAGGATACTTTTTTAATAAATTCCGTCATCTGAAAAAGGGAATAGTTTTTAAATTTTGGCCAAAAGATGATAATCTTCTTTCAAGTCGTTTCAAGTGGTTTGAGGCAAAATCAGTGAAATTTCTGCTATACTTCTGAGTGATATCAATACCAATGATAAATGACAAATGATTTTATTTCTGTAAGTAGGTTTGAACAAACACTTTTACACGTCAATCGTATTTTAAAAACTAGATGAGGTCGGCGTTTCCTAACTGACTGCTCAAAAGAACGCTATTCTAGAGAGAAGACGTCATTTGAGCCGAGAAGAAATGATCAGAGCCGTGGGAATGTTGGAAGCTGGTTCTCGGCAACTTGCTGTGCCAATCGCTCTGGGCACTACGTAGAGTGTTATAAGTCGATTTTGGACACGTTACCGCATCACTCAGGACTATAGTATGGTTAAAATCTCGCTGCAGACTCGGTCATAAATCATAATCGGAGTAGGGATGTGCGCTAGTTGCGCGCGCTCAAGGCCATTATCGATGATGACTCAGACGAAGAATTTTAATTTTCTATTTTTAGTTTTATATATACGTTCTTTTGTTTATATATTTAATATGCTTTGTAGTAAATTTGGTAATAAAATAAAAAAAACGTGTATTTATTTCTATCTCCCATTTATAAATATATAAAACTATCGATATCACTCATCGACTGCAGTAATACACAGGACTACGTGTGGGCGTGGCCTGCCCATAAGGCCCGTGAGTGGGAAAGAGAGCGAAACACTCGAATGATTTATGACCGAGTCTGCAGCGAGATTTTAACTATACTATAGCTCGCATTAACACACGCAGGCAAGATCGTTACATACAAATTACTGCTCGACGAAATCGTACAAAGACCGCGATGATGTTGGTTACGAGGCTTCATAGCTCTTCAGGGATGTTAATAAGCGATTAAACCATAAGAAATCGCTTGCATGAAGTCATATCCGTTCCCGAAGGCGGGTACGTTACCGCATGTTGAGCCCCGCAATCGCAGAGGCCGTTTACAATGGGTTGGTGAACACAGAAATTAGGCAGAAGAAGAGTGGCGATTTGTGTCTGCCGAATCTCGCTTTAAAAAAAAAAACAAAAAATTCTAATTCTTATATTATTTCATGTCAATCGCGATAAGACTTTATTAATGCAAAAGCAGAGAGTAATTCGTCGATCTACACATACGAAAACATAGACATTTTTATTTAATTTCAATAGGCCAACAAAATATATTTTTTAAATAGGTACCTTGATCCCTAGACACTTTTGATGTGTGCATAATACTGGTTTTTAACTGCACAGTTGCGAAGATCCCTCCCTTAGTTTTTGGTCCTCCATCCATCAGCATACTCCGCAGTTCCACTATTTATTTAACGACAAAATTAATTGAATAAACTAACTACGGTTGAAGTAAAATCATTTGCGTTAATAGCTTGAACTGCATTGGCGAGCAAAAAGTTCTCTAATGACCGATTTAAGTCACCACGGTCGGCCTTTTATATACGATGAATTTGGTCCTTACTGGCGCGATCAACGTTTCGATCCCATTCGCGCCATTTTGTGATAATTATCCCGTTAATCGCGTAAATATACAATGTGGAGACGATCGTACGACAGTAAATGAAACTATAAAATAAACACTAACATGTTTATTATATTTTTTTTTAAATAAAAAAACCTTGCACGCAATAGGAATTTCTCTGTGGGTGCGTTTACAAACATTTAAACTCACATACACAAACAGCCAGACCCGGAACAACTACAAATCAAATCATAATTTATTTGTTAACATAGGTAATAAAAGTACAGGTCTTATGTTTAGTGAACAGAGCGCTATGCTATGCCAGGAGGCGTACAAATCGGAATGCCATCAGGATTATAAATTATTTACTCTTTTTTTTTAAATCATGCATTAAAATTTTATAGTATTCAAATAAAAAACAAATTGAACAATTACATAATACTTAATGTCAGACCTAAATGAGGAATTATTAAAATGTCAGAAATCTATATCAAAATAATTAAAATGTCAATATTAATATTTATCTCAATTTATCTCAAAACCTCAATATTTATAATTCTAAATTAGTTCGTCATTTAAGTATTCGTCAATAGTATAATAGCATTTATTTATTAAGAACAATTTCATTTGTTTCTATTTGTAGGTCATTCAAATATTTGTTCCGTGCGGGTATCGAACCCGCGACACGCAGCGCAGCAGTCAATCGCTTAACCACTGCGTCAACCGTGCCGTCGAATAAGAAGTGATTTTTTTGTACAAACCAAATATTGAGGTTGGGCCGACTATGGGTTTTGCCGATCAGCCGACTGGCAATAATGACATATAATATTTAATTGAATTTTTGTATACTGACCGGGAACGTCGTTAGATATACGAAGTTTAATTTATTGTCATTGTTATCTCAATTTCGTATAGTATAAGGAATACAAGAATTATGAAGAGCTCATTTTAATTTGCAATAATAAATACCCAACTAATAATCTTCACCTTCATTCTCCTCTTATCAATGAATGGAACGTCGCACATACGTCATCTGTATTTAGCGTTAGATAACTTTGTGCCCGTATAACAGGAAATACTCTGATTGCGCTTCCCTAAAAGGTACGCCTCGTATTCATTAGCAACCATAGGTACAGCTGCTTTGTCCCAAAAGGCAAGGTTCGCCCCCTGCAGTTAAGAGGCGAACTAGATTTTTCACTTACAATTAGACCATAACCTCCAGATATAATCCTATCTAGGTAAAGTTCCCTTACGAAGATAATAATGACGTTCTACTACCGGTTGGGTGGTCTTGCCAAAGACTAAAGACATAAAAGAAATGTAGCACTTGTTTTTATGGTCTAAAAGGAATACAACATGTTTTATTGTAAAAGATAAACACAAATAATACCTTTGACTGTTACTGTTTCAAATAAACGTAGAATTACGACTTTATATTATCTGGTGACCTGAATATGTGTCGGGGAGTTGGTATAATAATTGCTTCTTTACGCATGTAACTATGTCACATTTGGGCTTGGCCACAGTATTTCCTTCTGCAGCAGTGCAACTTGACTTTATTCCCTTCTTATTTTCTTATGCTTGTCGTTAACTACCTCAACGGGTCAGCTATACTTGAAGCACCTGGCATACGACTTTGATGATTATCGCTAGATATGAATAAGTTAAGAGTGAGAGTGTTAATTTATGATGTCACAAGCACGTTTTTTAGATAAAAAAACCATTGCTCGCAGTTATACTACTAGTCAATTTTCTTATCGTGACTTAGGTACGACATATGAGTCATATGACAGGATATTATAAGACTGAACGACAGTGGCAATGTATCTTTTGATAAAATTAATTTTGAACGTTACTTATCAAGTTGTATAAATGCCCATTTTGTTATTTGAAATATTTATCAAATATGGTGTGGCTGGGCTGAACTAACCCGTGTCGTGACTAGATAACTAAATAAGTAGTTATAAGGATGGGCAGCAACTTTTAATTAATTATACGGAGCAACATTCTAAAATATATCTAGTAAAATCAATTTGCACACTGAAATACTATATACTAAAAAGGAAAGTTCATTATGCGCAGGTACAGCTAAGGAGTGGAACACCTTATCGAAGTCTGATAGCTGTCTCAAATGAAAAGGTTACTTCTGGCCCAGCGAGTACTATCGGCAACCGCATCATCGCTTACCAGATAGGATGATAGAAGATAGTGATAAAAAATTCGTGTGACGGATGTTTAAGGCTGAAAATCCGAGAAGGTCACACAGTGTGGTGCAATTTTGGACAGGTCAATGATGAGATATCAATGAATCTTGGACGGATTGAACAACCATAATCATTCGCCCCAAGGCTTTCAAATAATGATGATGTTCTTTAGCAAGATAGGTCTAGATAAAAGACATTGAAATAAAAAATGCACTTAAAATGTTCATGTTTTAGAAACAACGACATTATCATTTCAAGGATCATTTTGAAAGACCAAAGCGCATTTAGAAAACGTTTTGATAAAAATCAGGGATTGTGGTTAATGCAAAGGGTGACAATTTCCAGTGTCATAATTGGCGTTAAAGACTGGAGATAAGCCAATGACGCCAAGTCCGGTCAGGGGTAGGAAATGCAGAATATCCCTAATAGGTACAGACATTATTGATCTTTAAGCCCCTACATTGTAATGCAGGGACATAGGGGTATAAGGACCGATAACAAAGGAGTACACTCCTTTGATATCTTCGGCTTGCGATAAGGAGACGAACTCCGTTTAAGGAATGTGTAATTACAAGTCGAGAGGGATTGACTTGCTTCCTCCAACCGCGGGTTAAAATGTAAGGGACATTATTTGTAGATTTGTATGGGTATGTAGACTACATATATTGACTGGCTTTAGAAGCAATACAGTAACAGCATACCGACAGTATGTACCTACCTAATTATGTAATATTTTATGGGCCGCGATGATTTTATGTGCAAATTCGTAAATTAAGCACGTTTTTAAGTGGCCTCTAATTTAAAACCTCCACTTGTCTTAAAAATATCATGATCATTATCTGCCTAACTTTTTCCCAAGTATATTGGAGTCGGGACCAACCCGCAAAGGGCCCGCGTGGTGGACTATGGCCCACTCCCTCTCACTGAGAGAAGGCCTGTGTCCCAGCAGTGGAACCATTACTGACTTCAAGTTACAGCTACTTAAATAAACATAATGCAGCATTGCAAATGTAAACGGGCACGCCCTTTATGTCTGATAATATGTACTAAGTTCTGTTTACGTTTTTATTTTTATTATTTATTTCTGCTTGAGTATAATTTTCAATATTGGCGTGTGCTAACTGACATAATTTTCGCAAATAATTTAATTTAATGTGTTCTGTTTCGTAATGTTAATTACTTACTACTGTATAGAATCCAGTTCTTCTAACTGAACAGACAGCTGTGCTGCTGGGGAGTTTGTTGCGCCACTTCTTCTTCCCAGCTAAAGTACTAGGAAGTGGTGAAGGGCGGGCGTTTTGGGGGACTATCTTATGTAATTTTGACGTTCAAAAAGTGCTAATTCTCAGCCTTTTTTGAATGCTTGGACTAAGCTTTTACAAGTCTTATCAAAATGTTTAAAATCCAGAGAACGTATTTATAGACTTTGACTTATTAAGTGAGCTATTAAAATCGGTCCTTGATTTTATTACAAAAAAAAAATTGATAATTTGTGCAGCAGGCTCTCATCACAGCATGTCGTACTCAATTTACCTAATAAGCAATAAGCGATGGCAAAAAAGTTTAAGCAAGTAAGTACTTAAGTAGCCACCGGCGGATGTGTCACGTCTCTTGGATCATTACTGTAATGAATGCCAACCACTGACTTTTAGGGTAAGCAGTTATCGAGCTCTTTACATAATTCAACACATACTTGCTTGCGAAATATTTATTTCAAATAGATTTTGAATGGCGCGTGTAAGCATGCTGCTGGTGCTGTGATGATGTGCAATCAATTATTAATTTTGAATGATTCATTTAAAATCATTGTGTTTAATTTGTGAATGAATTGGACCAATTGCTTGGGTCATATTTATCAAATTAATTTTGGTAGCAATGATATTTTAGGTATTTTACGATGATAAGTAGTTATTCCCAAAGCTCTAGCAAAATTACATTATTTACCAACTTCATAATAATGTTTCATTTCATAACTGTTATAATAAACCAAGCCAGATTAAATCACCGATATGAATCTTCCGTCAAATTAATTTCTAAAACAACCTTCTTAGAAAACAAAAACATTAACTGGCTCATTTGATAAATGTGCTAACGTTAGCGAAGTAAAGCGAGATACTTGGAGGAAGTTAGAAGAGCTGTCGTATCTACATTACTGGTGGTATACACCACCCTGTTCCCGAGTTTATCCGAGTTTAGCCGAGGTTAGCCGACCGCCAGATATGATTAATTGACAGTGTTCAACAGATCCGAGAAATATTGGATCTTGATTTATATCTTTGCTACTTTTTATCTGTGTTCATCTGGGACAGAAAATAAAATGTGAAAACTTTTTGGGGCAAATTATTTCTTATTTATTTTTATAATATAGTGCTTGTACTGTTCTATAAGGAAAGCAGTTTAATACAAAGTATAAACACAAAAATGCTGTCATGAACTACTGGAATTTCTTCAGGAGAATAGGTTCACGGATTCGATTGCAACATACATTGGAATCTTACATTAATTTGCTCATTAATTATACTAAAACGATGTTTGACAACCGGAACTATTGTTTAATATTCTCAAGCTATTAGTTAACCAAATTTGAATCGAATTGTTTGGATACTAACCAGAGAAGATTTTGAGTTCGATTTCAGACTATGCACATTGTTTAGTCCTGGTTATATTGTTTAGCCCAATACCTATTATAGGCTCACATAATTGTTTCTATTATAAAAAACTCACACATTGAATAATCCAATCGATTGGCAGAAGGACTGTTGACCATAGTATTTATTACCAGTCAGTCAGGACTCAGGAATAATGGTGACCTGCCAGAAGGGTTGCGGGAAAGTCCGAAAGGGTTACCGTGGCCCCTGGCACAGGCGACTAAAGGAACACGGGTGGGTTTTAGTCAGTAAGAGTCTGACACGCCCTCCTGCTCCGCCCAGAGCGGGAGAATTTATTTGATGATTTCCAAATCTCAAAAAAATAAAAGGAATAACGGTGACAAAAAAGCAAACAGAATAGATAAGGCTACTCCATTAGGTCACCTTTCAGGGCACTTGTACCGGTGTCAGATTTAAAGACCGAACTCCACGTAGAAAAGGGACGTACGACAGTTCTTCTCGAGACAAATCATACATTACGTCACAACTCACAAGCCCTAACTCTTTTCAGTGACAGTGTAGTACGCAATAGCACCGGTGTTAACCTATTTGTTATTCCTAATATATTTAGCTTCGTTATTACAGTTAGTGCATATGTTGAACTTTGAACTGTGATATGTTAATGTTTCCTGGTGCTTGAGTTATGAACGGATTTAATTGCTTTTGCGTAAAATGGCGTATATTGGATACTGACTAACTTACGTGCGATGTAAGAGTACTATAAAAACAATTAGACGCTTAAGACTAGGAGATTAGTAGATTAACAGTTAGAGTAATTAAGTTTGCGTAGTTATGAGTGTATTAGAAATATTCTTAGATTAATTACGCCACAGAGGTACAATGTTTTCTCGACTAATTGGCCGTAGCGATCAAAATCATTGAACATAATTCAACGAATTCCGAAGGTAACTTGGAAATCTGTCCATTTTCTTATCAATGAGTAAGAAACAAAGCCATCTGTTTAAAAAATACTTATAAGACTCGTCATTAAACTTAAAAGCAATATTTTCCTCCTTTCCTACTATCACCAAATGTTTCGACACACATTAACAAGTCAAAAGTCCATAACGTTGTAGAAAACAACCATTCTGTAAACATTATAGGCTTCGTAATGCACCAATTTGTTCCACTCCAATTGCATTGGGTAGTTCCGAGACCATCATTAAACTAATGAATGGCATGCGGCGACACTTCGTGAGTGACAAGTGGACCGATTCCGACTAATCTCGACTGTACATCACTCCTTGACGAGACCTTATAAACGTCATGCAAGTGCCTGATTAACAGGAACATTCTTTTTAACGATAGTCAAAGGAATTTACGAAGAGCTGTGTGTAACTGTACTTTTGGAGATATGTGTGTTCTGTAGATTTTATGAGATTGGCGCGAACTTGGGCTTTAATTAGAAGCGTGAGAATTATGCGTACAAACTAGATGTTATTTTATGGATATGGGCTTTCGGTGTTTTGATGTAGGTACTCGTAGTTCGGAGAATGGGCTCGCTTTGTGGAATTAAGGTAGTTTCCTGTCTGTTTCTGTATCTTTCTCGGAAACTGTGTTGTGTAAATATTTCTGGCTCTTAGCATCATTACCGGTATAGGTATCCCAGGTGCTGGGACTACGAAGTACATAATTAATCAGTGGACAATCTGAAATGAAACTTTGTTTTTGTGGATGACTCGAAGTAAGTTGGACTTTCATTTTAGTTTGGGCTAAATATATCAGATTGATTACGAGTCTCTCAAATTAACGAATGCAGTTTGTCTAGTTTAGGTTAAAGGTATCTCCACTACTCAGTAAAGGTCTATAGCCTACTAAAGTCTCATACTTGATCAGTTTTGTATTAAACTTTGTTTTATAATAATATAATTTACCGTAAATAAGTATCATCAACATAACTTATTCTATTATAGAGGTAGTAAGGTTAAAGTACCTTCTTAAGTTTCTAACTGTACTGTACGTTGTTTAGCTCAAAAGTCCTTATCGATGAACTTATTCAACGTAACAACGTCTCGAGAGATAATGTAGCGAATGATACATTTAAACGATTCTTGGTAATTTTAGAGCTGAAAGTATATCACTGGTATATTCTGAGTCCAAAATTATTTGCATTTTGGTCAATATTTTTTGTGTAATGTCTTTCCAGACAAATGTGTTAATTTTATTTATAGAGTTTCACAACCTTCTCTATTCTTAATGCCACCAAATACAAAATCAGGAGGTCTACTCCCTAAGTACGAAGTCCGTAGTTTCAGCCGAAGTTACGGGCGTCTCCTACTCCATATTACTTACGAACATAAGATTAGTTCGGTTTCCGAACTAAGAATGAATGACAACACGATTTGATTGTAGGTTTGTGCCCGTCTGAAAAATTTAATTTCACAATTGTTCCGACGGATCCACTACTTTCGGACGGGCCCGTATATTCGTTGACGGACTTTGAGAGTTGATTCCCGGAGTTTAAATACAGTTCGTTTTCTTTGTTGAAAATGTTCTGTCATCTTTTAGTATCTTGTTCTGTAAGAAGTGCATTGTTGACATACTACAAATCCATAAGTATAACAGTTCAGCATAATAATTTTATGTAAGTAACAAAAAGCAGTAGGTGTCCGATTACCAAATGAACAATAATGTAAACAGCATGTAGATCAAACCGCAACGAATGAATTGAATTGTACATACTATATATTTGACATTTTGATCGCACCGATAATTGAGGAGCTCGCTCGAGCGAACATATAAATCATTGTACTGATTTCAATATATCACGGTAATACAAATAGACTGTAGCTTTCGAGTGCCATACGACGCGTTACGACACCTCCCGGTATTTGATCCAAGGAGGCGTGGCGTGCGTGCGCGCACCGAGAGTGAAAGCTGAAATCATCACGACTACCATACATTTTAATTGTCCTACATCAATAAAATTTAATGCCATTTAAGTCAGAGATAAAACGGCTCAGTGAGGCGAAATAAAACAATTTGTAGCGACTTGAAATTATGTTTTATTGCTCTCTTGTACGATTGAAGCTTTAGAACGTTTGAAGCATTAATTGCCGGATTTAATCGTTTCAGTGGAAAGCGAATGTCAAGTTACTCACAAACGCACTCATTAACTACATACTCTTTGTTAATGACTAGGTTTACAGAATAAGGGATTTTAAGATTATGTGTCTAATCATGAAGTAAGTAGCGTAGGTACGTAGTTACTTTTATTTTCAAAGTTTTGTAGTAGAAAAACGGCGTCGCTTTTGGCTATGCTTATGAGCAAATGAGTGTTGAAATGTGTTTTACCTAAATAACTAAAACCACATGCATAATGAGTACATTTGAAGCTTTCTACAATATTGCATAAAAGTAAAAGTCACTATTGTAGACCACTATTTTGGCGCTATAGCTACGTCATAGGTAAATAATATTTGAAGTATTATAAGATTATTGTCTTAAAGGAATGACCATTCATAAAGCGCTCCCGTTTCTCTTTTAAATTTTAAAAGAAAACTTTTCAGACCATCTACCACAACAAAACTCAGTTTTTCTTTTGCCATTTATCATGGCCTAGCTTCTGCCTACGGTTTCACCCGCCTGGATGTCGGAAATCGTCCCACGGGAACGTGCTACCGGGATAAATAGTATCCTATCATCCAAATCCATTCAGCCGTTAAAGCGTGAAATGGTAACAGACGGACAGATAGTAAATGCAAATAATCTTTATTTTATTTTATAAAAAGGTTTTTATGATCGTTTGAAAAAAAGAAAATAATATTATCATTAATATAATATATTTAATAGTATACCATATTAGTTTATTTTATAAATTGTAATAACTTTTAAGTGGGTGGACCGATCAAATACTTTCGGCGTCCTCCTGCTCCTTGGATGACGACAGGTGTTCGTATGGCGATGAGGAGCAGGGATCGGGCCTTTCGTAAATTTAAAAGGGATCGCAGTGAAGAAAATCGGAACTTTTTCAAAGCTGCTAGAAATCGGTGTAATCAGATGATACGCAACGCTAAACGCCGCCATATTCTCGAGAATATATCTTCTTCTTCACCTGCTGATATCTGGAAGTTCCTTGGTACTCTTGGTATCGGCAGACCACGGCATGTGGATTTTCCTAATACAATTGGCCTTGATGATATCAACCGTCACTTCACAACCACTTGTCATTTGGATTCCCAAATATTGTCCCAGACGGTTGATTTCATTAATGGCCTAGCGAGTCCCTTCATAGAACCATTTCACTTCTTTCCGGTAACCTTGGACGAAATTAAAAAGATCATCCTGTCTATCAAATCCAAGGCTGTGGGTTACGACGGCATCAGTCGTACTATGGTCGTTTGGATCCTTGATAGCCTTCTCCCTCCAATTACCCACATCATTAACTTATCCCTTGATTCCGGACAATTCCCATCCCTGTGGCGTATGGCCTATGTCCGCCCACTCCCTAAAACTTCAAATCCCTCCCTTCCCAGTCATTTTCGACCCATTTCCATTCTCCCATTCCTGTCTAAAGTGCTTGAGGCCTGCGTACACAAGCAGTTTGCGGGGTTTGTTCATCGGAACAACCTTGTTAGCTCTTTTCAGTCTGGGTTCAGGCCTGGGCATAGTACAGCCTCCGCTCTCCTTAAAGTGACTGGTGACATTAGGAAAGCCATGGAGGATACCAAAGTTACCGTTTTGGTATTAATTGATTTCTCCAATGCCTTTAACGCCGTCAGCCACGATATTCTCCTTTCTATCCTCTCCCACCTTATGGTTTCGTCCGAGGTGCGGGAATGGTTCTCTTCTTATCTTCGGGGACGTCAGCAGTCGGTTCGCGTTGATGAGAGCTCATCGAGTTGGCGTGATCTGGATGCTGGTGTTCCACAAGGCGGTATTCTTTCCCCATTGTTATTCTCCATCTTCATTAATTTTATAACTCACTGTCTTCGATGTTCGTATCATCTATATGCCGATGATCTTCAATTGTATACAGCTGAGCGGGTTGAGGATTTGTCAAACGCTATAGCAGATGTAAACCGAGACTTAGATGCTATCAAAAAGTGGTCTGATAGTTTCGGGGTGTCTGTAAACCCCTCGAAGTGTCAGGCCATTGTAATTGGAAGCTCACGCATGATAGGTAGGGTGACGCTTAGCTCTCTTCCTCCTCTTATTTTCAATGGTACCGTCATACCCATTACCCCTACTGTGAAAGATCTCGGTTTGCATCTCGACTCTACACTCAGCTGGCAACACCAGGTCTCTAGTGTTAGTCAAAGGGTCAACGGTACTCTGCGATCCCTGTATCGTCTGAGGAATTTTTTGCCCGCTAAGACGAAAACCATGCTTGTGCAGACTTTGATTTTCCCTATGATCGACTATGGTGACGTGTGTTACTTTGACTTGAATGCGGTTTTGCTGGATAAGCTCGACAGATTGCTTAACTATGGTATCCGGTTCATATTCAACCTCAGAAAATATGATCATGTGTCGAGCTATAGGTCTGAGCTCAAATGGATGTCCATTCGCCAAAGAAGAAGTTTGCGTGCTTTGACCACGCTTTTCTCCCTTCTCAACTCTCCCACTCCTCCTTCTTATCTCGTGTCTCACTTCCAATACCTATGTTCTTCTCACGCTAAGAATCTACGTTCTTCTAACAATCTTCTTCTACTCTGTCCTTCTCATACTTCTGACTTTGTTCATTCTTCCTTTCATATTCAGTCCATTCTTCTTTGGAATGCGCTTCCTCTTGATATCAGGACGGCTACCAGTCGGTATGCATTTAAGCGGAAATTGCAGAGTTATTTTCGAAACAAATAGAGTAAAGTCATCTCAACATCTCTCTTCCTGGAATTTGTATATATATATATATATATTTATGTAAGTATATAGTATAGTAAATAGTATGTATGTGTATAGGACTTATTTATATATTTGTGTACGTTATTTTGATAGTTAATTTTATTTTATCATTGTTAAACATCGCTCAAATCAATGCTTTCCTTTCCTTTCAATTAAAGCACCTGCCATCTAATCTCTTCACCACCCTTGGTTGACTGGTAGAGAATGCCTAAGGCATTAAGTCCGCCTTTGTACCTTTTGTGCGAAAAGTTATAAATAAATAAATAAATAAATACTTAATACCTCAAGAAGTCAAGATGCGTGTTCTGACTATATTTCCAATTACTGAAATCTCTTAAAAATTACAACAACCTTTAAGAGATTTTAAAAATTAAAAATGTCAATAATCATGTGTAATCATTCATTGTGTATGATTTTACAAATACGCTGAAACAAATTACCAAACTTATTGTTACTTATTTGTTTTTCTTACCAAATTTTCATATCCCTAACTTAAGAAATGCTAAGTATCCCATGCAAACTTGCATCCCTTATATCACCCTCTTTTAGGATTATTTTTGAGACAAAAAGTAGCCTATATCCTCTCCTAGGATGCAATCCAATGCCATTGCCATTCCTTGCAAAATTGAAATCCGTTCAGTGGTTTAGGCGTGAAGAGGAAGAGGAGGGGAGTGATGCGGGGTCGGTGTCCGACGCTGCATCCGGCGCAAAAGGCTCATGCCAGAGTTGAAGTGGTGGTGGCTGCTGGGAGGAACCGCAGGTTCTTCCAGAAGCGCCCCA
Organism: Brachylomia viminalis; assembly: GCA_937001585.2. Taxonomy (NCBI): domain Eukaryota; kingdom Metazoa; phylum Arthropoda; class Insecta; order Lepidoptera; family Noctuidae; genus Brachylomia; species Brachylomia viminalis. The sequence goes on along the minus strand of OW443302.2, from coordinate 18,763,452 downwards.
AATCAGGGGAGGGCCAGGGGTCGTCCTCCGTAGAGTGGACCTCGGGCCCCAAAAAAATCCACTCCAGCCGGCGGCGTGGGGCCCGGGAGAAAGGTTTGGGCAGAGGACTCGCCACCCAGGAGGCCAAAAAGCCGAACCAAGTCAGCCCAGCTGAGCCGTCCCAGCGAGCTGAGAGACTCGCGACGGAGGGGAACTACCCTGCAGTGACCAGTCGCATGGCGGGTCACTCAGAGTCTTCAGGTGGTGAGCCAGGCGCCGCTGGCGACTATAATTCGGAGCGAGCGGCCAGATTTGCGGAGGTCGTGGTAGCCGGGATCAAAGATGTGGCCTTCAAGAGGATTAAATCTTCTAAAGACAAGGCCATATCCGCGGCCACGGCCTCCATTATGGCGGCAGCGGTGGGCATTCATCCCCGGCCTCCGTCGGACGGAATGTCCGAGGAGCTCCGAGCGGATCTGGCCGGGCTCCGACCAGCCGGCCCCGGCTAGGTGCTGCAGGGGGTGGCGCAGCAGCATGGGCAGGGACAGCCCGTGCCTGCAGACGACCGGGTTCTGACCCTGGTGCGGCAGGAGCTGGCTGCCTTCCAGAGTCGGTTTTCTTAATTGTTCAAAACAAAAACTAAGAGTTTTCAATCTATTTATTCTATTATTAGATTTAGAGTAAACATGTCATCATAAACCTCATAAAGTTATCTTGGTTAAATTTTGTCAATTAGTTAAAATGGTGAAACGATGATTTGTTCCTTTCATACAGCACTTAATAAAATAGCCATATATCTAACATATTTATTACCAATCATGCTGTTTTCGTTTTTTAGGAATACAGACAAAAGTGCATGCATTTTTTTCCTGCTAAACGTGGTTACGAGGCGAGGGGCGGGAATTAGTGCCCTGGGCTCAAAGACAAAGGGTTTGAATGTTGGACATTTTATTTTTGGCAAGTGAACCACACGGATGTGTTTCCCGATTTTCTGAGCCCCGTGAACTCGTGAAGGGTTCTTCTCACATTTAGCCGTAACTAAAACTTAATGTGTTAATTCGTCATGTAAGACTTTAAGCCTGTAAATTAAACCAATTGTAAAGCCTTCACAAGTGTCTTGCCTGACACTCTGATCCCTGACAATGTAAAATAATAGAACACAGCATCAACCATATCCCATTACGACACATATACATATAGTTTGGTACGTAGCTTATTTAGAATAATGTAGTGTGGTGTGGCGGCCGCACTATGCTAGGAATAGTTTGCGTCTGGAACGCGTTCGAAAACGTTTTGTTTGACATAAACTTTTTCTGTTGGCAAAGTTAAAAACTCTGACAACAGAAAAAGTCCTTCAAAAAAAAATACTTCATTACAAAAATTTATTGAAGTTCTCCAACATACACACTTTAGATGAATGATGTTGTTCAAAGTTTAAACGACGCAATGTTTGTATGACACATAAAAAAGCAAACAAATAAACGACCTTCTTACAAAAATAGATTGAAGTTCTTCAACAGATACACTTTAGAAGAACGATGATGTTTAAACGACGCAATGTTTGTACACGGTGAACTTTGAATCACAGTTTTGCTAGAACAAACGTTGTTCAGACCATGGTCTACAACCATTCTATAGCATCCAATAGAAAAAAAAAGTCATCGGTTTAAAAAAAAAAAAACAAAAAACGCAATGTTAAAAATGTCAGGATTATCGTTACGCCCTACAACACAGACACTGCGGCTGCGACGCGCGGCGCTCGCGTCTTGAATGCAATATCGCTACCGTGATGAGTACTTTGATGTTACGGTTAATGTTTCAAACATTATTACACGTTTGAACAACATAAGACTAATTTGAGATGCTGACTAGATTAGATTCTTTTAATAACATATTTGATGCTGTAGAATGGTAGTAGAACATGGTCTAAACAACGTTTGTTCTAGCAAAACTGTGATTCAAATGTCACCGTGTATGTAACATTTTTAAAGGAATAATTGACTCTCCTTGACTCAAGAATTCCGCCGAGACCTATCACTCCACTTTGTCCTCCACAGAGAAGAACGATGTTGGGATCTAATTCTCCATAAGCTAGGTTTTGCAAGGTTTTAAATAGTTATATAGCGATCTAATCGATTTAGGTACACTTTGATTCCAAAACTAAGCAGAAAGCTAAAAACCTTAACTATTTTTCTGTTTTGTTGTGATGCCTTTACGAGCTTTATATTTAGCATATAGTACTATATACACAAACCTTAATATTATTTATTTTTATTATTCATCTATCATCATCCATTTTTCATTTATTTAAATTTACAAGCAAACATATTTAAATATATATTTCCATAATATTAAGTTTGCCTGTAAATTTGACATGTAGACCCAAGATGTCAATCCATATAATTCATTTTGGTTCTGTGGTGTTTACATAATAAGTAATTGATGCACTATATTAAATTTTCATTGCGTGGTTCTTAAAGATATTAGTAGTGTAAGCAGTTGTTGGCTTGGTAAACTTAAATAAAAAAAAACAAATAAGTTCTCATTTGAGAAGGAAACTGAAAAGCGAAAAAATAACCTTTTAGGCTAACTAAGCTCTTAAATTAATGTAAATGACTTATTTTGAGTCGGCGCCAAACAAACATAAAGGCGCCAAGTAAAATAGCGGCAGCTTGATCGATCTTCGTTAATTATTTATCTGCGTTGATTGTTAGTTTGCCGCCGACTCAAAATTTTTAATTTACATTAATTTACTCATACTCATACTCAATACTTTATTACTTTATATTTAGGAGCTCACTAAGCTCACACAGCTAGACTAAAAGGTTTATTTTTTGCTTTAAGTGTCTTTTTTCGTAGGTTAAATGTTTTATTAAAAAGTTCAGTTCCTCTTGGCCATGCACTTTTAATTATTTTACTTGGACAATGGAAAATAATATATTTTTAAACGCACACCTTTTAGATGCATTTATTGGCTAGTCATTTTCCGAGAATGTAAGTGCTGTATGAAATTGCCTACGTTATACTTTGTAGACAGTAAAATAATGATATTCGTTAATATTTACCCCTAATGAAAAAAAAATTAATAATAATAAATAATAATAATAAATCGTTTATTAACCAGCTTGAGTTCTTACATTTCCTTATAACTAAAGTACAAATGAACTACTCCTAAAATTAATGTTATAAGAGAAACATAATTTTAATACTTTGACTAGTGGACTCCACACTAGGTCGAGCCTGTCTCGTGGAGTCCTTGAGAGATTGGAACAATTTGAAAATTCTGAGTCGACACTGTATTGTTAATGTATTTAAGTATTACATATTCTTCTTAAAAATTTTACGTAAAACAAAGTCAAAAATAAGTATGTACTTAAAAATAAAAAATAAAAAGTTTGAAATACGGTGCTGTGTTGTAAATGTAGGTATTTACACAGAGCATGTAGCCATGGCATCATCATTAATTGAGCTTTAGTAAGTATGTGACCAAGAGAATGATAAAGTAAGAATGTGCAAGTATGTGGGGTTAGGGAGGTAGTGTGAGAGTGATATGATTGAGGAAGTGAGTGAGATAAAGTGTTTGTTATAAATGTGATTATGACATTACTCTAACGAAGGCTTCGGTTTCCGAGTAGGACAGATCTAATAGCCACTGTTTAATTTTTTTTTTTTGCTTGGTTGCTTCTAAAATTTTTGATGTCACAGATTTTAGCAATTTTATTATAAATGAAACTGAGCATAAATTCTTGCATATGTTGTGCAAAGGCGGTTTTTACTACAGTAAGTGGGCATTTGAAGATTCGTAGTTTAAGTAGTTCTTGATATTCTGTGGATTGGATTGTTATTTTGTGCTGTTTTATTACTAATTTAAGGATGTATAACTGTCGGACATTGAGTACTGATGCTTCTTTATACAGGTGATCTGTGGGATAACGAAAGTGTTTTCTATACATAACCTTTAGCACTGATCTTTGGGCTCTTTCCAATTGTATCATTGAGGTTATGCCGACTCCGCCCCATACTGGTATGCAGTAGCAGAGAACTGACTCACATAATGCCACATAAACTAGGTGTAACATCTCTTTGTTGGCCGAGTTACGTAATAGTTTAATTACGTGAATCAGCTTTCTAATTCGCTTAGCTACTAAGTCAATGTGGGGTCTGAATGAAAGACGTTGATCTAACAGAACCCCTAAGTATTTTAGAGATTCGACCTTTTTAATTTTCTCACAGGTGCAGGGGGTTGTGCTGCAAGTTGAAGGGTGGATTTGAAGCTGTAAAGGAAGTTTTGGTGCTGATGAGAGGGTTTTATGGAAACAGATGTAGTTCGTTTTTTTAATATTAAGTGACAAAAGGTTAAGGTCGAGCCATTTTTTAATACTAGTTAGACCGTTTTGAGCTTCTTCGTGGACTGTTTCCCAAGAATTGTTGTGAAAAATAATAGCCGTGTCATCTGCATAGCAGATGACTTCTGCATTTTGGGTGATGGCGTGATGAATATCATTAATATAGATGATAAATAGTGTCGGGCCCAGGACGCTACCTTGAGGCACTCCAAATTCTACGCTGCTGTGACCGCTGATGGTATCCCCAATTTTCACACATTGCCTTCTGTTATAAAGGTAGGACTCAAACCATTTAAGTGGCAGTCCTCTTATACCAATCGCCTCGAGCTTTTTTAGTAGTATTGGAATGGCAACGGTGTCGAAAGCTTTTGCAAGGTCTAGGAATATTCCTATGCATTTTTCATTCTCATCTAAATGAGACGTTACAAGATTGGCTAAGAGGCTTACTGCATCTTCTGTAGATTTTCCCTGTCTGAAGCCAAACTGCTTATTGGATAATATATTGTTGGAATCTAGGTATGAGGTAAGTCGTTTATTTACAATTTTTTCGAGAATTTTCGAGAATATTGCTAACAGTGAGATGGGTCTATAATTAGTTGGGTTTTGTTTTGAACCACTCTTATGTACTGGAGTGATCTGTGCCTCTTTCCATTTGTTAGGAAATGTGCCTGAGACTAAGCTAAGGTTTACAATATGTGTTAATGGAATTATGATTTCACTTTTTATTTGTTTGATAAGTGTTGGTGTAAAATTATCTGGGCCTGGGGCACTGTCGTTTCGCAGATTTGAGATTATTTTGTCTATCTCAAAAACGTCCGTAGGTTGCATAAAGAAATTTGTGTTTCGAGGCTCTCTTAGCTGAAGTTTATTTATAACAGATTCCTGTGTTTCATTAATGTCTGCGAGAATTTTATTGGCTAGGTTTTTGCCAACGGAGGAAAAGTAATCATTGCAGTTGTTTATCGAAGTTTGAGCCGAAGATTCACTTTTAAGCAGTTCGTTAGGAGTACCTCTGTTGTTGGTCTGTTCACTAATATTTCTAATAGCTTTCCATAGACCTTTAACATTGTTTTTGTTATCTTCTAATTTTTGACTGTCATGTTCGCGTTTAAGCCTATGTACGATATTTGTGAAGAAGTTCCTGTAACGATTGTAAATTAGTTTTTTTGTTTGATCTTCAGGGTGTTTATTTGAGTCACGATGAAGTTTGTCCCTGTGGTTCATACATCTAATAAGTCCGGGTGTAATCCAGGGTTTTCTGATGTATTTAGAGCGGCTAATTGTCTTTTCAACCGTGTGTTTTTGTACTGCGCTTGTTAGAATGTTGTGGAATTCATTGGTTGCATTGTTTACGTCTGGTTCGGACACCACTCCAGACCAGTCTACATCTTTAAGTTCCTCTACTATTGCAGGGAAATTGATTTTATTTATTTTGCGGTATTGATATTTTGAACCAGTACACGTGACCATGTTGCACCCCATCATTACCATACGGTGATCGGTGATATCAATATCACAAAGTAATCCTATAACAGTCTGATATCTTGATTTAAGGAATATGTGATCTAAGCATGACTTTTGACGAGTTGGTTTCGAAATAACCTGTTTCAGTCCGTGTTCGGACATTAAACATAAATAATCCGACTTCGAGACATCTGTCGACGATAAAAGATTGATATTAATATCTCCGGTCACAATAATTGTTTGATATTTGCTTATTGAGGAAAGTACTTGATCTAGAGAGGAAATAAAGCTATCCGGCTTGCGTGATGGGGATCGGTAGATGGCAACTAGAGAAATGTTATTAGAGAGTTTTACTAAAAGAGATTCAGCGTCTTCAAGCGGGGGTTCGGAAACTGTCGCGTTCCAGCAGTCCCTAACATACGTTACAACTCCTCCGCTCTGGTTAAGGGTATTTACTGTGTAGTATGAGGCGTAACCTTCAATCTGTCCAATTAATGAGCCATCTGATAACCAGCATTCCGTAAGAACAATAACGTCATACATGATATTAAGCCGCATTAACGCAATACAAAAGGTATTGAAGTTACGCTGTATACTGCGAATATTAAAAGTCAAGATTTTTAAGTTATAATTCGCAGTCAATACGTTCTGACAGTTTTCAGCTCTGTCAAGTTCCTGACACTCCAAGTCAATACTGTTATCTAGTTCATCGGATATAAAGTTCGTCATTTTTGAGCAAGAGAAAAAGTTTATTATAATATCTATAAGTTAAATTAGTGTCAGTAACTTCGTAGGTAGAGTTGAAAATATTTGACAGAATTATAACCTTATTTGTCATGAAGCTATAGTGTATTTTTAGCACCTGTGTATAAGTTTTTGGATCGTTATTGAAATATGTGATTTTATCGTGTGTAAACAAAATAAAGCAGATTAGGAAAAATAATATTAAATAAATTATATGTTTATAACATGCCATAGTGTTAGAGTTGAGTATGAGGGTGTAGGGATTAGCGATTTCTGAGCTGACTGTGGTTTGTGCATGTATTAAAGTGTTTGCTTCTGTGATCGTTGTGTAGAGAAATATTATGATATTATTCTTGTACATTTTAGTAAGGTTAAACTGATTATACAAAGTTTTCAGAATTAAATGAATGTTAAATACTACTAATAAGGAAAGTAATGAATGGAACATTTTGAAATATAGAGATATTATACTAAACCACAAGTGTATCCGTGGTTTGGGAAGGTCCTTTGTTATCATCCAGGCACACAGAGTCCACGGCTTGGGGGTGACCAACTTTGTCATCCAGGTCAAGTAGGGTCCGAATAGGGATGGATGCCTGTTTTTCTGCTTTCCGCACGTAGATAGTTCCGTTACGTACCCAGCAGAATTGAAATCTGTATAACTGCGCACGTATACGGGCTTCACGAAATAACATTCTGTGGTTTTGTGACAGGCGTTCGTTTATATAAACTCTCGAGGAGGTTCCTTGGATGATGTCGTCAGAGGTGAGGGGTCGTCTCTCTTTAGCAGCTTTTAACATAGTTGATCGTTTAGCTCGGCGAGTGAGGCGCAGTACAATACACCTTGGTTTTCCTACAAGATTAGTGCGTCGTTGGCCTGTACGGTAAACCTCGTCTATGTCATTTTCAGTCAGCTGTACACCGATTTTCTGTGCAGTTACCATTGAGATGTGAACAAGGTTTTCATTGTATACTTCCGGTATTCCAATAATTTCAAGCTCGGATTTCATATTTTCTTGTTCCGAGATATTTAGTTTATGCTGGAGGTTAGCAATGGAGTCTTTGAGCAAGAGGATTTCATTATCTCGGGCACTAATTTTCCGCTCGAAGTCGTCTAGTTTTTGATGGAGCGCTTCAGAAACGTCAGATAATTTCATCCCAATATCCGTGTTCTGTTGCTTGAGGTCACAAACTTGTTGCCTTAATAGCCGGATTTCGGATAGAAGGAGTGAGGAGTCAGAATCAGTCTCTTCTTTGCATTTCCATAAAAATAGTATCGTGAACTTTGATAAAACTAACAAAAGATACGAGACGAATTATGATATCTAACTTTTAGTCAGATTTAAGATGAAAATAGAAATAGAAAATGTAAAAATCACTCCATTCTCCTTAAACATACTGAATTTCGAAATTTATAATGAAATATGAAAAAAGATAACAGTGTTGCAGGTAAAATCAGTTATGTTCTAAATACGTGCCTTCAAAATGAGGTCAGTTTTTTATAACTAAGTTGTTTTTTCACCTATGTTGTCTAGACTAGAGGTGGGGCGAACCGGTGCAGTCGTAACAAAGGTTGTTACGTGAAATTATTTCTATACTGCGACGAAGTAATCTTAATCCTTTAGGTAGATTACTTAGGGCTTCAGTTTCTCTGTTTAAAAGATTGGTTTACTAAACAGAAGATTTCGGATTCACAATGTTAATACAGCAATTTCTAGCATAATGTTATATCCGTACAAGTAAAATACTATGTTGAAGAGAGAATCGATATCACTAAAATAAACAGTGCAACTCAGTTTGACCAGAGAAATCGATCTAAAAGTAAAACTGCGGAAATTAAAAATGTCGAAGTATGCAGCTCCGGATATAACAGTGGGGGAGTCGATTGCACACTCGATTAGAGTGTTGTCACCCAAACACTAGCAACGACTCCTAACAGTTTTTATCGAGTTTTTTGACATTGGCGCTCGATTGATTCCGATTCGAGTTGCATTCGGACCACAATGGATGGCGGTCATGGCCGTCAGACCCGAGTGGTGTGGACAATTTAGTAACGAAGCCTGTTCCATAGCCTCCCATGTAAATTAACAATCCTTCCTGCGATAAAAAAAACTCATTGGTTTAAATTAATATGACTGCCAGACTTGTCTTGTTCGTGACAGGTTGGATAAACCAAATGCTTTCGTCGCGGGGTTCGAGCCAGACCAAATTATTTTTAAAAGTCTGTTGCTTACCATTTTATGGGCACACGCAATAAGCCTGATGACGCCCTCAATGGATTTGGCTCAAAATTGCAAATCATGCCGATAATTCAAAGTAGATTACTGCATAATAGCCATGTCTTATAAATTGAATTGCTTCAATTGACGCAGTTAAAAGTGGAACAAACAACAAACACACAACACAAAACACACAAACAACAAATACAAACACAAACTAAAACAACAAAAAAACACAAACAACAAAACAAACAACAAAAATAAACAAACAAATTAAAATATTTGAATTTTGAATTTAATTGTTTTGGAGAATTGTAGCAAAAGTTATTAAATACACTGGGTTACACTGGCATCAATGTGCCTAATTTTGCCGTAAAAAGAAAACTGTGATTACAATTGTTTGTCTCATGTTTGTTGCCGACATAAGCGTACACAGTGTGGTAATTTGTAATTTAACTTTGTTATATCAAGAAAAGGACTTTGTTAATGTATGGCAAGAGTTTCATAACAGTGACGTCATCCCTAATTGGTACATTGATGTTGTTTAATAAAAGGCGTTTATGATGCTATTAAAAGTTTATTTATTTATAAGTTTATAAGTATTTTTTTAAGTTTGTTTATTCATTTATTTAAATTTCTCGGACATAAATAAGGTACAAGGGCCGATCTAATGCCTTAGGCATTCTCTACTAGTCAACCAAGGCTAGTGAACAGATAAGATGGCAGGTGTTCGGTTTGAGAGGAACACAATCATAATAAAAAGAAAAAATATGTCATTATGATGATGATTTCATTGTCCATTAGGGATCCCGCAAACAGGCGCGACGCGACAGCGCGAGGCGACTCTTGTAGAACAATTTCTATGAAAACTTCATTCAAATTGTTCTACGAGAGTCGCGTCCCGCTGTCGCATCGCGTTTGTCTGCGGGAGCCTTTACTGCTCTATCAATCACAAATGTCCAATCCAAAAGAAAAAAAAGTAATTGAAAAACATGTATTAACACGAGAATTTAGAGTTATGAGGAACAGGGTGTAAAGTTCATTCATACCCATAGTGAAGGGAGTCTCCAAACACACGGGTGTCGTGTCTGGTGGGTAACTGCCCGACGATTGATGTCGGGACGTTCTGTATAATTATGCTAGTTGCGCGGTAAACTCTGCTTGCGCGATGCAGGATTTTGCGTGACGTCAGTGTGATGTGTAGTTTGCATGGGGCGATGTAGATACCGCTATAAGAACACTAATTTAAGTAATAAACAAAAAGGCAAAGAGGCGCACTTGTAGTGTAGTGTAAAGTAACATACTCGTATGTTCCACTAAACCAGCAGTGGGCAGTCCATTGCTGGTTTGGACATACGAGTATGTCCAACCACAGAGTAGTCAAAGTTTTCTGAGTACGCAGTTCATAGATTATTAATCCATTTACCAAGTTCATGCCCAGTAGGTTCTACTCAGACCTCGATACGGGCAATGTTTCACAAATTACTTAAAACTTTTAATGGGTATTCCGTGGAGCGTAAACTTTGGGCCGGTAATTAATACCTTATTAGCGATCAGGTTAGCGAAATTATCTGTTGTCATAAATTCCTGGGGTGTAAATAATCGCCTTATAGAGCAAGAGTTGTGCACTAACAGCTTGACGTCAATTAGAAGCGGTGGGTGACGTTGTACCGGTCAGCAACTGGGTCGCTGCAGGGCTGAACATTATTATCGGGCTTTTTTTCCAATAAAAGAATAGTGTTCGGGCATTAAGGTCATTACGTATTGCGGCAGTGTTGGTTCATTGATAAGATGCAATGTTTTAAGCTTAAAAATACATCGTAGGCCACAACTGAATCAACACTTATTTTTCAGTGTTGCATTGCCTACATAATGTTTTTGGGTGTCAAACAAGGTGTTTTTGAAACAACTGTAAACCTGAGGATGGTCATTACTCGTTATTATAAATAACTTTTAATAGGGTTAAATCAAAATGAAAAGTTAAATACATGGGGTATTTTCATTTATGGTTTTCAGCTATTATTTTAATTACACTTTATATAATTATGTACGTGATTACGTTTAATACTGAGGATGGAGGAGGATCTGTCCTACACAATACGAATACCTAAATCGTATGTTGTTACGTGGAAGTTCTGCTATTGACACCATGGCTAAATCAATATCACCTCCAGACTGAATTGTTTTGGCAATAACATTCATTCATACCTAATTCTAGCACATCATTTGAAAATCTGTATCCTTAAGTACCTAACTTACAAACGCATGGATTTTTTTTCCATAAACTCAATTCCCAGGAGCTTGTGGTTAAGTAATAACAGCCGCACGGCTCGATCGATCAGGTTAAGCTACCCTTGCCGCGGTTGGCCCGTGGATGGGTGACCAACTTTACATAACAAGACCCCTCCGTGCCGCAGAAAGCACGTTAAGCCAATGGTCTCGGCTGTCATTCGTGGTTCTTTGACTGTCGTTATGGTTTGTCAGAAGCTCGAAAGTCTGACAACCAGTTTTACCAAGGGGTATCGTGTTACAAAGTAACTGGGTTGTGGAGGTCAGATAGGCAGTCGCTCCATGTAAAATATTGGTGTTCAGCTGCATCCGGTTAGACTGGAAGCCAACCCCAAAATAAGATAAGGGATAAGGCTAGGCAAATGATGACTCAATTCTCAGACAAGACCTTTATTACTTTGGAATGCCGTTTTAAAAACCGTACACAGGCGTTAATCCCAAGAAACAAAGATCACCCAGAATTCGCACAGCCCTACACACGCATCAACCATGCTTGTCAGCGTTCATTTGTCGTTTCGACGTCGCCGCGTCGTCGAGCAGAGTCGCGTCGAAAGTGAGAGCAAGACCGGCTTGCAAGAAAATTAACCGAGTAATTAGCACCGGTCAGGGACGGCCGTTTGTGTACATCTGCAAACGGCTTCCGTTTAAATACCTGTGTTGGGTACGGGAAGCTCCTTGGTTTGTTGAGATTCTTGAGATGAATGTTATGCGGGCAGACTGGTCTTCTGGTAATGATTGTAGATTTTTTTTATGGAATACCTATTCAATTTGGATTTGAATGTTATGGATGTTTTAATTGTTGAATAAATTGACAGATAAATAGTATGTTCCACACATTTCAATTGTATACAAAGATTAAAATGCAGTAATTGATGTAGTTACATTACTTAATTGGTAATGTTGGAATGTACCAGAACTTTAACAATGCGTCCCTTAACTTAAAATATCCGTTTATTAGTCGATTCGCACGAATTTACTTGCCCGAAACGGGTGACTTTAAGTAATTTAGGACGTTTTTTTTTACTCTTATAACTTCTGTGCGCTAGTGTACTTTTTCTTAACTTTATTACAAAAAAATTAAAATGTTCCAATTGCCTAATACGTATTTCTGGAGTTGTCGCTTCGCCCTTATATCAATTAACTTCTTGCGAATCGCCTACAGAAAATATTATATTATTTAAAAGTGTCCATTCGCTCGTTCCGGGCGAGCAAATTCATGCAAATCGACTAATAAGCCAAAATATCATGTCATACCTAAAATTCAGCTAATTCATAAGAAAGTTGAAAGCACAAAAATCCAATAAAGATTCAAGAACAAACTCCATACTCCCTAATAATGTCTGAGTAACCTGATTTGTAAAGGGTCACAGATTGAAACCTTTTCCTAAATCATGTGTTCCGAATACACGTCCCTTCGGGGATTTCTTTTTACAACTTTTTTACTATTAACTTTCCGGACCTTAAATTGTTTACTCCCCACGGAGTTTCTTGATATTCAAAACGCAGTTTCAATGGCACGTAAAGGGCTTATTTGTGTATCAACTTGATTAGCAAAGTCTGTTGTAATATGAATGAAGAATAATAATATTTGAATTCAGAACAGTCGGTGTATTCATTTGTTTTGGACCAAAGTAGTGAGACCGTAATAACGCCTTCTTGGATCCGAGGACCTGTTGTTCCGAGTTTCCGAGTCTGTATGGTATTGTTACTGCATCTGGGATAATAACTTGTAAGCGTAGTCTCTGCATCGTTTTATTTGCATGAGGATCTTGAATGGAATATGAGAGGTTGTATTTTAAACATGAGATTTTTTTTAATAAATAAATTATGCATGTGGTTGAAAAATAACGAGGATTATGACGTTAAAATGTTGATTTCTTTCAGTATTAAAAATGTCGAGTTTGAATTCATATTTGTGTACATGTTCACAGAGCGTTATATGTGTATCGCAAGGCATTATTGACGTTCACATACATAAATAGTCACGCCTTCTTCTTCTATGATCAGGTTACATGCTCCTTTTTTCTTAGTTTACGTATCGGCAATATTTAATTGGGATACAACATAATTATAGATGATTTATTGCATTGTTTCAAAACGTAAAACTTAAACAACAGAATTATAGCAGTTTGCGTGCGTATTCCTCCCGAAGATGCTACAAGCCAAATCAATTTACACGAACATAAAGGTTCACTACAAATCGTATATTGCATACAAAATAAGCATTTTCTAACAGTCAGCCGCGGGCTGCAGCCAACAGCAGGATCACGACGGGAGTAATGCCATAATCGCTATACTTGGCAGGCATATTAGTGATCCCAGTACGATATTATTAACACAACAGGCTTTCCTGTTGCAGAACCTTTTTCTAAAGTCTCACTTTGTAGATGAAGTCACGAAAAGTAAATTATTTAATATACAGGGTTATTTGTAATACGTCGGCCATCCATTAAGGGGATGTAGGGGAGGTAATTTGCAACCAAATTATTCCTATGACCCCTATGCAAATGTCAACCATTTCCGAGTAATTTGACATTTTATAATTTTTTTGGCGGTATACAACTTTGAAAATGTATAAAAACAAACAACTCATTATTTTTTAAATATTATTATTATCTGCTTCTACTTCAATACATAATAATTTACCATAAAATGACAACTATCTTTAATATTTTTTTAAACCAGAGCACACATTTTTCATCCTTTTCAGCAGACTACTTGACTACATGGTTATACTTTATCAACAGAACGTTCTAAAAATATGTACAACTTCTCAGCTGTCCAACGAGACACTATAAGATAGGTACCAGATATCTTCAAAAAATATAAAATGTCAAATTACTGGAAATTGGTTGACATTTGCATAGAGGTCATAAGGGGTCATTTGGTTGAAATGGCCTCCCCTACATCCCCTTAATGGATTGCCGTCATATTACAAATAACCCTGTATATACTGGGGCTGTAATTGTTCTGTTGTAGAAAAAGGGAATGCTGTTTGTCCTGTCTGGATCTATTTCTTTCTTATGGGTACTGAAACTATAATAGTTCTAAAACGTCGTAGTTTTTAACGTGGTATACAACAAATGGACAGGACAACTCAATCCTTCTTATTACAACACACGATGTACTAGTAACTTTAGCTAAGCCTAAACCTTCGAGACAATTTTTGTATTTCGAGCTTTATCCTGAATTTAGTAAAGTTCTTAATACAACATTGACAACCTAAGACCGGACTAAGATGTCAGTTTTATAATAGGAACTGTATTTCGATTTCTGTTAAGTTCTTATTTCAAAAACAGGCTCGATGGTTTAAATCATGTATATAGAAAATCCATGTTAATAAGACCGTGAATGTTAATAACATTATCTCATCTATATATCTCTCTTGTTACTCCTCCGCAGCTAAATTGCGTGACACACTCAAGAAAATTGCATTTATTTTACAATAAAAGAAAATCCTATTGCTTTGTTACACTGCGTTAATACAGTTGTCGAAAAGACCAATTTTCAGGTTGGTTTTGCATTTTCAAAATGAAAGCGGTTGCCACTAACAATGTGTTACGCAATTATTGCCCTGATGTTACACAGTAGATATTTTAAAGTTTCATCTCTACAATTGGCTTCAAACAATTCATCAGTGTCGTAAGCGATAATACCACCTAGTGGTCTGCCTGTCCTTTTTGGAAACAAACGTGGGTGAATATAAACGCGTTGGAAATTAATACCTTACAAAATTAGGTCTTAAGTGACCCAGCCATTTAAGAAATGTGCGATAAATTACTACTGTCGTAAATTACAGCTATTACTAAAAGGACCAATTAGATAAGATTTAATTGATCTATATCAACTTCTACTAATTGAGTAGGAACAACAACTTTCACGCTCCATATTTACATAACGTTCTCGTTACGACTAAAATCTAATACTAAATATGGGCATGTCCTTTGACCGGACAACGATCGCGTTTAGAATGAAGATATTGATAAATGATAAATGATTTTATTTCTGTAAGTAGGTTTTTACAAACACTTTTACACGTCAATCATATTTTTTTTTAAACTAGATGAGGTCGGCGTTTCCTATCTGACTACTCTGAGAAGAAAGGCCGAAACAAACTCAGAGGTCACAGTCTCTTTTAAAGTCCAGACAGAATCTTGGTCAGATCATGTGAAGGCTATGTAGATCGGTGTCTGAAATGGTCTTTTGAGGAAAGAACCCCACAGATTGAGTGGACCTGTCCAGTCAGTACACGCAATTGTCAGCAATCGTGCAGCTCAACTCAGAACTTAAGGAGCTCAACGATTCGACGAACAATACCAAATAAAGGACATTTGAGTAGGCCGCACAAGTTACTCAAACTGCCAGATCATGATTACACTAAGAGTAAAAATACAAAAAAAAAAAGCAATGACCAACATAGTTCTCACATTCACAATAGTTAAAATAATAGCATAATACTTTACAAAGTAAATACTCTTGTCATAGTATATGTATATAAAATTCATTAATGTCAATGTGTATATAAAATCCGGACATAATCATTGAGGACCATGCAGATTGGTGTCTGAAATGGACTTTTGAGAAAAGAACCACACAGATTGAGTGGACCTGTCCAGACAGTGCACGCATTTGTCAGTAACCGTGCAGCTCGACTCAGAACTTAAGGAGCTCAACGATTCGACGAACAATACCAAAGAAAGGACATTTGGGTAGGCCACATAAACTACTCAAACTGCCAGAACATGATTAAAACTGGAATAATAACCCACATAGTCCTCACATTCACAACAATTAAAATAATATAATACTTTATACAGTAAATATTCATGTCATTGTATATGTAAAAAAATATAGATACTTATAGCAAAGATTAAAAGTACAATAGTTAGCAAAAAAAAACAATAAAATAAATCAACATTCCCTGTGTAAATTTATTGGAACAGCTCACTCCCAAGCCTTTTTGTCCTCAATAAAGTATTTGACAGTATAATAGGCTTTCTGGCATAGTTTCCTTTTTATAAAAGATTTGAATTTATTAAGGCTTAGTTCTTGAATGTGGCTAGGAAGTTTATTATAAAAATGTATACATTGACATCTAAACGAGCCACCTATTTTCTTGAGCCTGGTTGTAGGAACAACAAATTGTGTTTGTTCCTAGTATTTATACTATGGATATCACTGTATTTTTTAAACAGATTAATATTTTTATGTGCATACAAAAGATTTTCATAAATATACTGAGAAGGCACAGTCATTATATTAATCTCTTTAAATTTTTCTCTGAGGGAGTGTCTGGGACTTAATTTATAAATTGAACGAATTGCCCTTTTTTGTAAAACAAAAATCGTCTGAATATCGGCGGCATTTCCCCACAGCAGAATACCGTACGACATTACACTATGAAAATAACTGAAGTATACTAAACGGGCTGTCTCTAAATCTGTTAAACCACGAATTTTTCTAACAGCGTATGCTGCAGAGCTAAGCTTTTTTGACATTTTATCTATATGGGGGCCCCATTGCAGCTTGGCGTCTAAAGTTATGCCTAAGAATACTGTGGTATTTTCGGGTTTCAACTCTTCCCCCTTTATGAGAACACTTGTTTCTACCTGTCTAACATGTGGTAACGTAAACTTAATACATTTAGTTTATTGAGAGGTACGATTAGGCTAATATTCTAGTTAGCAGCAAAATTGCTCAGAAGATAAATCTATAGGTTGAAAGCTAGATCAAGATTCTAATAAATCAATCTGAACTGATATCCAAGGTATTGCATTTAAGTGTCCAAATTGACAACAGTCAATAATAAGCAATTTTAATCCTAGCGCTCTCCTATCGTGGGTACAGTTTGCAAAGACAAATCCTAATTCACAGAAACAGGTAAAGAAAAGTTAGTTACTGCACTTTATTAGTCAAATATAATCCCTAAACCCCATTTACGTCACTCAAGGAAACATGAATAATATCCATGAGCAACTGCGACCACACCGCCAAACTGCACAAAACAATGCTTTATACCTTTTAACAACACAAAATTTCCAGATAAATTTGAATAACAAGAGAACCAGTAAAACACATAAGCAGGCATATCTCGAAGAGCACGAAACCAGTATGTGTGGGGATTGCGTGAACGCAACAAAGCTTGCAAGCCACGAATGGTGGCTGGGAACCGATCCCGGGGCAATAAGGAAATCGTTGGAGCCCCGCACGAAAATCGTAGCGGCGGCGTGAGGCCAACACCCGGGCGATCGGTAGCTTTAATGATTATATTCTGACGTTATTAGTGGAGCTATATATGGCTGAAAATGGTGAGCAAAGGATTTAAATGTTTGAGGGAGCAGACCTACGCGAATTGAAGTTGATTGGGAAACAATTATAAGAATTAATCAAGATGAAGTTTCTGTAAGTCGTATTTGAATACTACTAACATATAACTATCACAGGAAAGAATACAAATAAGACAAATAACGTAAAACTAAAAGCTTCCCAAATAAATTATGAATACATGACTAATGAACAAGTTTTTCCTATAGACATGAGCAAAAAAAACATTGAAAAGAAAGTGCAGCACGGCCAGTATAGAAAACTTTAAAACTCCAAAACGAGACGTTTACTAACCGCTTTTAAATGACAATTCTATTAACCACGATGTAGTCCACAAAATATAATAAAAAAAAAGAAAAAGCAATTTACACGCAAAAACAGAGACAAAGTAAGAGTACTCATAAAATAACCGTTTTCTTGATTGATTCCGCCTTTTGCTTTTGTTCAGTGTTTTGTTCATATTATGTTGTAATGTTAGCGGTTCCTTGTTCACGTAACTATTCTATTTTTTCATCAAGTATAATGACTATTAAAAATACACTAGGCCACAAAGAAAGCAGGTCGGTTATAAAAATGAGATAACTTTAAAAATATTTGAGCAATCCTGGTGTAATATTGTTTATTGTTTTTTTTTTAACGTTGCCCCACACTAGGAATTTCCACTGTATTGTGGGTGCGTTTACAAACATTTAAAGTCACATACACAAACAGCCAGACCCGGAACAACTACTTGTAGGTCATACAAATATTTGTTCCGTGCGGGAATCAAACCCGCGACACGCAGCGCAGCAGTCAATCGGTTAACCACTGCACCAACCGTGCCGTCAATGCAATAAAATCTAAATTAAAGGCTATTTTGTTACAAATATACAAGTAAAACCTTTTATATAATTTTTGGTGATTGTATTTTTAATTTGAACAACTTTGATACTATTTGTTTTACTTTTGTTTCTGTTTATAAAATATGGTGTTTCTTGTGCAAAAATGCATTATTCTGATCAAAAACAATTGAAAACATGCCACTTACCCCTGAAAAGTGTACCAGAATTCTGACAATGCTTGAAGACGGGCGCAGTCAGCGTTATACAGCGAGAACTGTTGGTGTGTCGCTATCAACCGTTCAAAGACTAGTGCTCCAGCGATTTGAAGAGACTGGATCCAATATTTGCAGACCAGAAATAGGCCAAACAAGGTGCACGACGGCGTGGGTGGATCAATATATTGTGTCAACAATGTTGAGAAATCGATTTCAAACGGCTGTTGAAGTCAAAAGTCACCTTCTACGTGCTGGAGGGAGCAATCCGAGTACGTGTACAGTGAGGCGGCGTCTTGCTGAAGTAAACTTGAAGCCATTTAGACCTGCAAATGGTCCAAAATTCGCAAGGCAGCATCGACGTTCAAGTCTGAGTTACGCTAGAGAACACATGAATTGGACTCTGAATGACTGGTCAAGAGTAATGTTTTCGGAGAAGTCTAGGTTCATGCTATACGCGCACAATGGGAGGCAAAGAGTCTGCAGAAGACCAGGAGAGCGCTATAACCAAGCTCGCATTGAAGAAAAAGCGCCATACGGCAGAGGCTCCATACACGTGTGGGCTGGAATTTCTTCCAAAAGCCGCATCGTACTAGTGGTGATAGAAAATGGCCCTTTGCAGAAAGATACGTGAATGAAATCTTCAATGAGAATGTAGGCCCATTTTTTGGAAACATGGGCGAAAACGCCTTCTCTATCAAATCAAAATCATTTATTTGCTTAAATAAGGTAGGTACAGAGAGATCTTAAAGATAAGGTATATGAATCTCTTATTTTGCCATTAATATCGGCGTGCAAATTTTACATAATTATTTAATATATATTATATTAATTAAGAAATAAAATAAATTATTGAGAATTATTATAACTTTCAATCAGGCATGCAAGATAACGCTTGTCCCCATACAGCTCGGATAGTGTTTGACTACCTTGAAGATGTCGCTATCACACGCATGGAGTGGCCAGCACGCAGCCTAGACTCCAGCTCCAATATTTTGGTAGGTATTGAGGTTTTTGTTACCGAAACGCTTTCTTTGCGGCCCAGTGTATATTGAAGATCGTCTTCGGTTTGTTACTTACTGTATTTTGTGTTCTATCATTTTATAGATGTAGTACATGTCTATTATTGCAATAAAACAAAGTTCATGCCGTGTTGATTAATTTCTCAATTTTCTTGTTGTACTGATGTGAAAGATTGAATTATTACAAAACTCCGATGGTAGAAATAAAGACGTGATTCCAACTGTTGCTCATAGTCGAAGTAGAATAGAAATATTTTTGGTCTAGTCCTACAGCTTGGCTTGGTCAAAATTCGATCAATTAATCCAAAAAAAATCTGGGGATCACAAAAAATTATAAATTAAAAAATTTATAAACCGTCTTCCTAAATAAAGATTTCAACAGAGCTTAAAATTAATAGGTAAATGCAGATACAGCACAAATGACTTTGTTATTACCCAAACAAGGCATCTTGTTTCCATATCTCGCTGTAACGGAGATTGTTCTGGACGTAGAAAATTGCGAACAAATGATTTGCCCGGGACTTGAATACGAGATGCATCCTGACACGGTATTCGTGTGCACGCATCATACATTTGTTCTTTACAAGCACGGGTGTGTGGAGCAAAGGAATCACGGCTTTAAAGTCCGCGATGATGAGAAAATATGTAGTTAGAACCAATTTTAGTGTGATTATTTTAGATAAATAGCATCCATTGCTGCCAGTAGGTGGTACGCATTTGCTCTATTTACAATCTCAGATGAAATAGAAGTTAAAAATTAGTGCCGAAGAGTTTAAAGATAAAAAAACTTAAAGGCACTAAACGAATGCATGCTGAACATGAAACATGATGTTCAAGTGGAATTTCTAACGGTCAGTGTTTCTGTTTGCTTCCCAACGATAGTCTTAGCACTACAATTTAAGTGTTTGCTTCACTGTAGATCTGAAGATATAGGTAAACACTCTCAACAATAGCGCTTTAATGAGTACTCCAGCGCTGTAGCACTGCAACACTCAAACTTCATATCTAAGTTCTAAAGTTCCGAACAGCTTGATTTATTCATCCCAACTTCGGCCTGAATACGTAATCGATATTAGGCGGACGTTAACATCAAAACAAATATCGATCAGCACTTTCAATGGACCTTGAATCAAGTAGGACACCAATTATTTATTAAAAATTGGGTTACGGTTACTAATTGCCATATTTTTTTAATGTCAAAGCGTCCCGCCTTTATCATGTCACTGTCTTAGAGGCCACCGCCAAACATGTGTTGTAGACATTGTGACGACTGTACTTACTGCATCTGAAACGATGCGAGAACATAAATTGACATTCGTTGGAATATCAACTTTATGTTTCACTACACAAAGTCTAAAAAGTCGCGACAAGTTTTAATGGCACAGGACTTGGAGTCAGGAAACTGGATGCACTGACTGAAGTGACAATGACAGGGACCTATTACATGAGAACTAGTTCTATCTTGGCTTTTAACTTGTTATCTGGCGTCCTCATGGGAAAATATAAATTACACTGGCTATGATTATTCATGTTACATATAATTACTGCTGTGTCGCCCATGACTGATTATGGACTGACGCAAAAAATCTTAGATAGGTGGTCTAAATATAGATGAGCTGGGGTAATTATTGTGGTATCTCACACTCCACATACATGATTATGAATTCTTGTAACGTATGTTACGCTTGACTTGATATTAATTTCGCTAATGTAGGTTTTCCTCTAAATCTTTTTATATATTCTGTCTGTTATGGAAGGACATAACATACGCGGTTTGACTAAAACCTCACCAAGAATCGAGCTTTGATTGTTTCTCCTTGACTCGTTAGAAAGCTAAATCTCAATCTTCAGCTAGCCATAAAAACTTCCAAGCGAACTCTTTAATCTGAAAACATATGTAGGTACACAGTACACACATTGAAAACCATTAGCCTCCGAACTGCGCAACACAGTACCAACGTCCGTCCGACTAAAACCGTCAAGTCTAAATACGGAGTATCGCGTTGTCGTTTCAATAGCATTAGTTTGTTGTTGTTGAGGCGCCTCGGGTGACGTCGACAGCCCGCGGACATAAGGACTTTAATAGGGAAACAGTCGATGTTGCACGATTAAATTTGATCTTTTCGAGTGGGAGAGCATGCAGTCTTGTTGTTTGGACATGTAGAAACATGTCAAAATGGTCTTTGCTGTGTTACATCAACTGGTGTGATAACTTGCAGACTAGGGAAACAGTCGATATTGCACGATGAAAATTGATATTTTTGAGTGGGAGTGGATATCTTGTCTGCTACATGTCCAAACATCATGTTTGACATGGTGTGCATCTTTGCTAGGTAGGAGTTACACTAACTGATGCCCGCGGACATAAGGACTTTAATAGGGAAACAGTCGATATTGCATGATGAAATGTTATATTTTCTAATGGGTGAGGACGTCTTCAACATGATGAGCAATTCAGTATCTTTGCTAGGAGATATATCAAGTGATATTGTGAACCCGTGGACATAAAGATCAGGAAAGCAGTCGATATTTTCAAGTGTTAGAAGATAGGCTGAAGATTTGAGCATCTTCACTAGGTTTAGTAGAACAGTTAGCTTGTGGCTGATAAGACAACAACGAGATACAAGTATGTTTTGTAGTTCGATGGTAGTGAACATTTTAGTTTACGCTGTATTAATCATTAGTTTGCTTTGAAGTCTCTATGTTCACTTAAAGATTTCGCGAACAAAATGACTTAAATAGGTGAACGGTGTTGCACTATGAATGCTTAAAGAGATGCAAGCGAAAGCGATTCTATAGAATTAATTTATTGGAGGAGAAAGTCTTAATAGAAAAACACTTTTAGTAGGGAAAATGGTTTCTTATAATGGAATTTCTTGAAATGTACTGAATAAATAGCAAGCTTACTACTTTTCTTTATAGTAGTGGCTTCTGCCCGCGTAGATGTCGGAAATTATACCACAGGAACGTGCTACCGGGACATCTATCTCCTTGCCAAAATCTTGCGAAATCTGTTCAGTGACGCATGAAAAGATAACGTAAACCTTCCGTGAAACAATATCAAACGAATTGTGAAAACCGCATCAATTCGCTGCGTCGTTTTAAAGATGTCAGCATACATACAAAAAAAGTGACTTTGTTTTGTACTATGTATTGAAATAGATTATAGGAAAATTATTTCAAAAAAGGGTCAATATGTAAAAGTACATAAGCATCTGAATATAACGAAACGTGGTCGAACGAAAAAAGTCACACATATTTTTTCGAAATTATATGAGTATATTTCAATTGATTATATTTCAAAATCTACTTACCTCTGGGAAAATATGAACATAGAATTTTAATTATATTCAGTAGATAATAAAATAATAAAAAAAGCAACGTTTACTCTTATAACATTAATATTTTACTTGCGTTATTCTATGTGATCTGCATTCAGATCCATATTACATTCCCGACTTTTATCCTTATCCTAATAATATCATAAATGAGAAATTTTGTATGTTTGGATGTTTGTTACTCAATCACGCAAAAACGGCTGAGCGAATTTAGATGAAATTTTACACACAAATAGTCTATAACCTGGATTAACACATAAACTACTTTTATCCTGATATTTTCACGGGATCGAGACTTATGCGGGTGAAATCGTGGGGTGCAGCGCAGCTAATATGAAAATATAAACTTCGCATTTCAAAAGCCAACAATGTTTTACATCATTTGCAAACACTAAATAAACATACTAGCACGAACATTTCCGTAACCGTCATGTAGGTATTATGCCTTCGATGCCTTCTTTGTTTATTTTCAACTTCAAAACTTTTTGAAAACTAAACCGATTAAATTTCAAAACGTGAACCCGGAAAATGGAACTACACGATTTAGGTGCTAATAGACACGACGGAATAAGTTTGTAAACGAAAATACGCCGTGTTTTTAACGGGCGCCGGCATCGGCAGTGACGTTCAGAATAGGGTCTCAATTTCAATACCTTTCAGTTTGTGTGCCTATCTTGTATGTATGTGACGTTTTGTTGTTGATCGCCATGACAAATAAATCCAGCCTATGTTGCTGTTTACATTCTTGTTTATATCTTACCCTTTCTTCCTAAATCGTGTACGCACTAGATCGTATCTCTTACATTATGTTGTAAGTGTAAGTAGTACAGCTTCAAAAACTACTGTTTTACTCCGTCCCATATTCCTAACTCAACATTATAAAGTCAGAAACTGTCTCATTCAATAACCGCTTACCGTTATCTGTCAGCGTTTTGTATAAAGATTGTGTAACAAATCTCTGTTTTTGTTTATCTGATGGAAACAAGCGTACTAATGGGAGTATGAGATCATTTTAACGGACCATTGTTCCTATGTAATATACAACTAAACTTATGATATTGCACCTAGTATTTTTTCCACTTAGGAACCGTTTTTGGGCTTATCAGGAACTTACATACCATTTTTTTCTTGTGAAACTGTTAAACTACTTTTATACTGTTCCGTTTATTTCGTAAAATCTAGTTTAAAAATGTTACATAATAAAAAATATTAGAGTAGCAAAATGACTTAGAGCGTACGTGAAGGCAATCATTTTACTTGTGAGAAAAAGTCGATGTATGATATCGGAGACTATTAAATCTAAATGCCAAAAGAGAAAACGTACATTAGACGTATGGTAACATTGTTGCCGTATATCAGGTTCCCACAGTAAACCTCATCTTACGAAAAAAAATATTGACAGAAACATACTTTCGTGAATCGTGCTTCTCGGACAACTAATTCCCTACGAGGTAACGACTTATTACTTCAACCAAAAATAAACTCCTTACCTATTCAAAAAGTTGCTATTTTTAGGGAAAGATAGCTTCTTATGAT
This sequence comes from Brachylomia viminalis, assembly GCA_937001585.2. Taxonomy (NCBI): domain Eukaryota; kingdom Metazoa; phylum Arthropoda; class Insecta; order Lepidoptera; family Noctuidae; genus Brachylomia; species Brachylomia viminalis. The sequence goes on along the minus strand of OW443302.2, from coordinate 18,739,158 downwards.
TTAATTTCATATTCAACTAGGTTCTCAATAGCAAGATGACCCGACCACAATAGACCGACGAAATGCAATATACCCTAGGCTCGACCTTTTCCAGTCCGAAGTCACCATGTCCTTCAATTTATCTTCCCGTAATTTAATCGCATACATAAAATAATGTCTCAAAGGACATTAAGGATACCTCGAAGCAAATCTAGAGGAATGCTAAAAAGGATTGTTAGTAGGTACGCACTGATAAATAGTCGAAACAGTTTGGCGCCAAGTGTCGAGACCAACCCATTAACGCTTTAGGTATCAATAGAGTGACCATAAACGTGGAAAATTGATAATTTTAGTGCATAATAATTTGTTTTAATGTGAGCCTAATACTATGTTTAGACGGAAAATACGGTAAAGCTATGAAATATACGATTGCAAGTTCCTCTCCTGTAAAGGAAATGATAAATCATTTGGTCATTGCTGTACCTTCATTTAAAGTTCATTAGTTTTAGTTTAAATGGTAGGTATCGACACGTGTGTTTAGTACTCAGACTTGCCACACATCGTACAAATAAAGGTAATTACACAATTGTTGTTTGAGCCCTACTTAGAATCATCTTTTACTCTACATTGGCCTATGTATGTTTTGTTAGGTTCTGTTAATAGTTAACGCTTTCACTGTGATAGCATTTTCTTAGAATTGTTATACACATAACGCATTTGCAACAGATAATACTGCCCAGATTGGATGGTGGATTAAAACCAAATAAAATGCAGCATACACTAATATAGTGTCCCACCCCATCGTGCAACCTAAAATATTAGCCCACCATCCTTTACTCACTTCAGATCGCAGCTCCGATTTAAAGCAAAACGTGGCTCTGATTGGTGAGAACATAATTAGTATAGCTACTAATTGAATTTCAGTTCACTCTAGAGTCTAAATCGTGAAGATATAGATAGCTGGTACAAACTGACCATATATCTTGGGAGCAGAAAAATCGTGAGTTACACAAACGTATCGTGAATAGTATTCTAGGATATGCTAAATATACGGGCTTAGGAAAGCTAAGTTAAGTTAACCATTACTTAATAGGGCAGTTTAAATTAGTATTGAGATAATTATAGCACGCTTTCTAATAGAAGTTAAACATTGTTTTGCTGTATAAATGTCTTGGATAAATGCACTTATTTGCTAATTACTACTAATAGGTATTTCCGTGGTTGTGAGTAACGAGATTGTATCTGTGGGATACACATTGATGTTTATAATTTATAGTAATTATGAAAATCTTAAGTGCTGTAATAGTGATTGTAGCTGTAAGCTAAATGATAAATGATGACTGACCGGTTTGTGCAGTTGGTAGCGACCCTGCCTTCTGAGCTGCTGGTCCCGGGTTCGATCCCCGGACAAGTCAAACATTTGTGTGCATGAACATGTCTGTTTGACCTGTGTCTGGGTGTGTATATGTATATAAGTATGTATATCAGTCATCAGGTTACCGTAGTACAGGCTCTACCTAGTGCGGGATATGAAGACCTGGTGTGGATGTTGTCTCATATTATTATTATTATTTTATTTCTGTAAGTAGGTTTGTAAAAACACTTTTACACGTCAAACATTTTTTTTTAAACTTGATGAGGCCGCCGTTTCCTATTTGGCTACTCTGCCGAAACAAACTCAGTCTCTTTTAAAGTCCAGACCAAATCTTGGTCAGATCATGTGAAGGCTATGTAGATCGGTATCTAAAATGGTCTTTTGAGGAAAGAGCCACAAAGTTTGAGTGGATCTGTCCAGTCAGTGCTCGCAATTGTCAGCAATCGTGCAGCTGTGTAGTGTTGTAGTGTTGTGATAAGTTGTTGTGTTGAGAGATGTTACTTTATGTAAAACTAAGTATTGTCTGTGACCACTCGCGTCCTAGGGAACCTAATTCCTGGTCTAGCTGTGTCACCAGTTTGTCAAATTCCAGACAGATGACAGGCGACAAACTCAAGGTTGGTCCCATAGAAATTTTATTAACATTGCTTGAGTAGTTTTTCAGTTAGCTTCAATAACAGTGTCTTTGATTTTTTATTTTCGTTTTTTGCCACCGACTTCCGAAATGAAGGTTATTTTTCATTTTGAAGGGTTTTTTTGGAAGTCAGTTTTTATTTTTTTGTAAAAACGTTTTTTCTGCTTTATGAAACAGCACCTATCGTGAAAATGTGTCCACTTTGTAATTTTTAAGGTTCCGACTTAAAAAAGAAAAAAGGTAGGTATCTTTCTAAGATATTTTTTTTTTTCGTCCGTCTGTCACAAAGGTTTGTTGACAAATATGTCACATTGTCAGATTATAATAGGGCCTTAATAACCTAAACCGTTAACGTGATTGAGTAAGTGCGATTTTTACGAAGATGTTTGTTTTATTTGTAAATATCACGCTAACAATATTAGTATAATCAAAAGCAAATTTAGGATAAGCAAATAAAATATGACGAAAGCAAAACAATACAATAAAAGCCAAATACCAAAAAAATACTGGCAAACACCATTTATTTTTATTCACGGTGTAATCAGCCCGTCGATTCTGTAACAATCTCATCGTGATAACTTAGGTGAAGTGAGCTATCATTCCACTTGATGCTAGGGATTGACACTATCGAAAACTCACTTCAAGCTCCCAGCATAGCTATCACGGTAAGATTGTTACAGAATAGCTCTACAGAAGTTAACGTGGCCAACTGATATGTATTCTGTGACGTGACGTGTAAAATTGGTAGGACAAATCCTGTTATACGAGCACAATATGGTTGTCCTACAGCATCACGTGCCGACTTAGATACGACTAGAGATGTTACTATTGTCAGTGTTAATTGAATATTACTTATTAGGTGTTTTTAATTATTTTTGACTTAATTTTGATTGCTGTTTGCTAACTTGTCCTCAGGACTAATCATTCTTATTATTATAAAGATTCTTCTTGAAGTTTTATCTTGACTACGAATATACGATTTCAATATGCGCATATTACCATGGCTATTTCGGCTACGGTGGCTATTCGGCTATGGGTTACGAGCGTGTGCTCTTATGTGGTTAATGCAGCCAATCTGGGCTACATTGTTCCGTCATTTGTCTATAGACATAATTATACTTAGTTCACCTCGCACCACCAACCAATTTCCTAAAACAATTAAATAGAACTTGCAATTATGATATTATCGATTGCAGCCTGTCATCTGCTGTCTGGTCATGCATCTGTCAATAAAGTCATTACTTTGGTAAGATTAATGGCAAAATTAATAACATGATTTAATAAAATGTCTCACTTTCAAAAATTACGTAAATATGTATTTCAAAATTCATCCTCCAATCCTCTACAAATCCAATTAGCCTCTTGCGCTTTTATCACGTATCGCATTTTAATATCAAAACTTATTTCAACCGATAGTGAAATTTTTAATGACCCATAAAAAACTAATCACGAGAAAGCCATAAGTACTTAACATTTAACAACAATAGGAACAGAACTCCCACCTCGTTCAATTTTACGATGCCTCTCATGAAACAAACGCCGACTACTAAAGTCTGAAGTATCTTAGAAACAATCATGCAGGCAACGAAGTAGCAAAGCAATTCCCATAAGAAAATTATGATATATGAATAGGGATGCGCTGGGTAACGTTCTTACATCGACATCACTGGGGACTGCACTAGCCGCAGTACAATTCGTATTGCATGTCCAGTATCATCGCCCACAGAGAACCGGTGAGTACGACGGATCCGAATACTTTGTTACTACAAAACCAACAGTCTTATAAACCCAAGTGACTGCAAAGAAAATTGAAATTTAACATGTTGAAGGTACAGTGCATATTAAGTTGTCAGTTGTCAGCTATAGACTCTTGGTGAAGGTAAAGTGCAGTCTTAAACAAAGTAATAGAAAAATATAAGACAATTGCATAAACATCAACAAACGGACAGACGTACCACGACTCCTTACCGAGTCAGAGCTCAGAGGTGACTTCTAGAAACTAAACAATGGCTTATAATATACGAGGGAACGAATCAAAGAGGATGCTATCAAAAACGTTGTATAGGAAGTTACGAAGTTTATGAACTTAAGTTTATGAGACGTTATGTACATTACTCAGTTTAGATAGGGGCTCGTGGCTAAGTAATGACAGCCGCACGGGTCGATCGATCAGGTAAAGCTACGCTTGCCGCGGTTGGCCCGTGGATGGGTGACCATCTTTACATACCAAGACCCCTCCGTGCCTCGGAAAGCACATTGAGCCGTTAGTCCCAGCTGTCATTCGTGGATTTTTGACAGTCGTTAAGGGTCGTCAGAAGCCTGTAAATCTGACAACCAGTCCTTACTAAGGGGTATCGTAATACCCAGTAACTGAGTTGTGAAGGTCAGAGAGACAGTCACTCCATGTAAAATACCGGTATTCAGCTGCATTTGGTTAGACCCCGCATGGTTGGAAATAACGCTATTGAATTGGTAATGGTATAATTTAATTGGTTTTAATCGTACAATTTGTAATGACGTGTATCATTAAAATGTGATATAATTTATTTATTTAATTGATTAAGTTTCAAATGATAACCGAATATAACCTATTTTTTATTATGATGTACCTACGTACAAATTTCTTTATATTTACTTAATGGTTTTAAAACTTGCTACTTTTCATAAAGTGTATTATTGTTGCTCCCGACAGGGTCCTCGTGAACGATATAATTATTTTTAAGACCTTGTACACACATGAGTTAAGCAATAAAGATTTTAATTTGAATTTGAACGCTAGGCAGATAACGATGACTCAGTTTAGATAGATAATTACGGAGTCTGTATCTTAGTTATGGGAGACCTTTATTTATCCGAACTTTGCAATCATGAACATCTCTATTTCATCATTTGAATCTATAAAAGGTACCCATATTTCAGACTCTCAGAAAACTTATATCATCCGATGATAAACCTGATACAGGTAACCGGTATGATATGAACTCTGAGTGTGCGAATTGAGACATGAAAAGATAACCATCTTGGAAATACTTCGGGTTCACACCGGTTTAATGGGACTGGATGTACAGCCAACCTGCCTTCGAGGTGGGTTATAGATCCTTGCCACTCTATGGCTCAGATATATTTGGCATTGCGCGTGCAGTTTTCTGTTATTTTGCAGATAGTGTCTCATCATCAAAGTCTTAAATCAATGAGGTAATTGATTACGACACATCTCAATAACACTTGAATTACTGTCGCTATGATAGTTACTATTTTCCACCAAAAAAAGGCAACAATTTAAACTCCTTAGTTTAGATTCTGGGTTTAGTATCGAAACCATGGATTTCTCTCTCTTCCCAAGTTATTACAACTATACCTATACCACAGATGAAAGAATACAAGTACCTATACTTCCTACAGAACCTTTACTTAGGAAGTTAGCGTCCAATCTTATAGCAGAACGTAATGTACGTATACAACAACAAAAACAACATAAATTCACTTCATTAGGCGTTTCGCTGCACAAAGGCACCATGTTGACTATTTACATGTGCAGCTAACGAAAACTAACGCGTTTACGGTTTTGGGTTTTCTCAGAGTTCGCGGGTACTTTTTTTTGTCTATATTAGAGGGTTACCAATTATGTGACGTCATCATCATCATTCCGCAACACAAATTCACTTCATTAGGCAATTCGCTGCACAAAGGCACCATGTTGACTATTTACATGTGCAGCTAACGAAAACTAACGCGTTTACGGTTTTGGGTTTTCTGAGAGTTCGCGGGTACTTTTTGTTGCCTATCATAGCGGGTTACCAATTATGTGACGTCATCATCATCATTTCAGCCGAAAGACATTCACTACTGGGCATAGGCGTCCCCCAATCGTCGCTACATCGACCGCTCCTCAATCAGGCTTTATTTTTTGCTTCAATTGTATTGCATGCGACAGCCATGAAACTTACATCGAGTAATAGAGGGTTTATTGTTTTTTTATTTGTCTTTATAAAGCATAAGTCTCGATTCTGTAAGACAACCGCAATAAAAAGTACCCTATGTTCTAATTTAGGTCCAGCATTGCGATTCTGTAACCATCTCACCGTGAAAACTTAGGTGAAGTGAGCGTGAAGTGAGCTGTCAGTGCCATCCCACTGATGCTAGGGATGGACCAAGCAGTACATTTACAATCATAATCGAGATTTCAATTATATTTTTTAATGTTATTTCTATTGATCATTTTATATAATTTCAAAGCTAGTATTTAATTGTCTAAGGGCGATTTTCACCAATCTTTTATACCTAGAATAAGTCTTATCGTGGGAATAAATTTAGAATTTTTGACAGTTCTTCCATACTAGAACTGTCAGACGTCAATTTTATTCCACGGATAAAATATGTCTGACTTTGGTGAAATCAGCCCTAAACATTATTATTTAGAGTTTTATTTTTACACAGAAAGTCAATTTTGTTTCTTTTTGAATGAAAATCAAAGATGACGGTAAGCCAACTTTCAACTTTACTTTTAATTTTGACCTCACTTTCGGCTTTAGCAACCTCTAAAACCATGAAAACAACAACAATAGTCGTATTAAACAATAGGTCCCTAATAACAAACAATGTCCATGCGCATTTTAGAGTTGCGCTCTTAGTAGAGCAGAAATAAGCTCAAATAACCAATACTTATTTGAGTTTCTTACTGAATTTCTCTTTTGCTATTTTATTGAAAAACCCGTAAACAGTAGATAATGTTTAGTTACTTAAATACTAGCTTTGAAATAATATAAAATGATCAACAGAACTAACATTAAAAAAATATAAATATAATCTCGATTATGATTGTAAATGTAATGCTTGGTCAATCCCTAGCATCAGTGTGATGACACTGGCAGCTCACTTCACCTAAGTGTTCACTTCACGGTGAGATTTTTACAGAATCGACCGCCTGGTCTACCCATGCGCCTAATTTCATTAAAATCCGCTCAGACGTTTTAGCGTAAAAAAGCGTAACAAACAAACATAAAATCAAATCGTTTCTCTGAATATTGTTAGTTTAGATTAAAACTCAAGTAATTTTGGCACATTTTTGACTAAACAAAAACAAAACGTTGACACAATATTTTATATACCTATCTTGTATCGTTATATCTTCAAGTTGGTACTGAACATACAATTGACATAGTACTTACATACACCTACTGTATTGCATCCGATAATTTATAACGACATTACAGATCCTCCTATTCCGTGTGGGCGTTATAAATCCAATGACAATCAATAAGCTATTCGACAGTGAAAGTCTCAAATCAATTGAATGACTAATAACCGGTACTACCTATTAATAAATTGCCGATAGACCATGCCATGCCATAATCTTACCATAGATACCGTACTCTAATGGAATTAAAATTAAATTATGTAATTCTGCTTCGATTATAAAATAGGCGTTAAAGTAATAACGTGGGCAGGTCCACTCCAATTTCTGTGGTTCTTTCCACAAAAGACCATCTTAGACATTAATCTACATGAAAGAAAGAAATAATGTTTTATTTTTTTATTTTGGACAATAAAATATTATTATAAAAATACAAACGGTAAAAAAAATAAAAAAGGAGCATTTAAATCTAACAAAATTGACATCAAAAAAACATTTTACAAAAAAAACAACCGACTTCAAAAAAAACACTACAAAGTGCAAAATAACTTTAATTTCGGAAGTCGTTGTCTATGGTTTTGTATTTTCGTTTTTTGCCACCGACTTCCGAAATTAAAGTTATTTTGCACTTTGTAGTGTTTTTTTTGAAGTCGGTTGTTTTTTTTTGTAAAATGTCTTTATTTTTCACTTTTTAGTTGTGGTACCTACCACACACACATTCGTATACCTCTACTAGCTATGTAAATAACAGTGAGAGGAAGTTATTTTAACTTCATCATTATACACTAAGTGGAAAAAATACGTGAAGTGAAAAATGATAAGTTAACTGAAAAACTACCAAAGCAAAGTTAGTAAAATTTATATGGGACCACCCTTGAAGCATACCCTATCAATTAAAAAAAGAATTTTCGAAATCGATCCACAATTGCCGGAAATATCGCGTAACAAACATACAAAAAAAATCAACATACAGTCGAATTGAGAACCTCCTCCTTGTTTGAAGTCGGTTAATAAGTATCTATTTCAATTCAAACTCAGTCGCATACATTAACCTGTGTTGGTCCCAAAAGTCAAGATTAGGTAGTTACAAATCCTTATACCCCAGTTACCTTCCACAGCTGTAACAAATCGCGCATGATAAGAGTTTTTATGGTAATTAAACATAATTATATTTTTTTCGAAATAGTTTTTATAACCTTTGTAGTGAGTACAGGCGTGATATTATGTTGTGTGATGGCGTAAACAATGCTTAGATACGCTATAGCAACAATCGCGGTTAATCTGCTGTTATTCATTGAAGAGTTCCCCCGATTTCTACAAGATCCCATCATCAGATATTAAAATGGTGACAATGGGACCACACGGGAACCACCAGCTTTCAAATAAAAAAAGAATCATGAAAATCGGTTCACCCAGTCGCAAGTTATGAGGTAACAAACATAAAAAAAAAAAAAAAATACAGTCGAATTGATAACCTCCTCCTTTTTTTGAAGTCGGTTAAAAACGACAATAAACAAGAAAAAAAAATTAAAGACCTATGCAAGGCCAAAAAGGCTCGTATCTCAGCATAATGCTGCAATATTTTAAAATAAATACCGCAGCGCTGGAATTCTGATTCGCATGGTTCTCATAATATGACCTGACCTCTGTTTGTTTCAATCTTTCTACTCAAAGTAGTCAGATAGGAAACACCGAACTCATCTAGTTTTAAAACATAATTTATTTTGACGTGTAAAAGCGCTTTTTGTACCAATTTACAGAAATAAATATAATGTAATTAATAAACAAATAATGCATTTCTACGCATTCTTTAGTATTCTGCGTTTCTTGTTCTCTTTTTTGTTTTTTTTTGCGTCGATTTTTCTTCAAAGCATGAGTTTGCTCGGAAAGCTGGTGACCGAAAGGAAAGAAAAAGGAGCCAAGGGAAAATATGAAAATATTTTTCTACGAAATGTTTCTAGGGACAGCCAAACAATTTATTCGTTTTATGAATTTTAAAAACCGTAACTGAATTTTATTTTAATCATGACCATTTCAGCTCGTGTCTCCATGTTACGTATAGCGTAGTCGTCGCGTATTCGTAGTCCATAGCGTAGTCGACGCAATCAAACAGTGCTCCTGCAAGTAAAGTTTAATTGAACAAATATCACAAGTCATCGATTGGCGTTATACTCGCATTTGTAATAATAAAACGATTCGTTCTTCGATAAAGGAACCGAACGAATTGAACTTTCTGAACCCGCTGACCAGTATCCCTGTATTATTCCTACGATCAACACTATAAATTACGACGAAACAACAGCACTACAACACAACAAGCTACTGTTGTCGGTTGCTGGTCGGGTTGCTGACTCGTCGCGTGACTTCTCACATTTGTAAACGACTGCGACTCTAGTTGCTAAGAGATAACAAGACCTCGGAGCTCGAACTGCCTATGAGGCCATGATACTTCGCCAAGATTGTCCCGACTTAATTTAGATTTACTTAGAATAATTTGTACCCTATTTATTGGTAGTATTTTGAATCTTAAGTGACGATTTGTTTTATGTAATGGTGTTTTTTAGGAAATACGTGAATATGTCTGGTGAAGAATTAATGTTGGTGGCTTATCGGTGCTTGGAATCGCTACTGACTGTTACGTTATTTAAAAGTGAATTGTTTATGTTCTTCATTTGTTATTTATACGTTGACAATTACCGATTAAAATACCTCAAAGAATTAATGACTGTAATTAAAAATATGTTCTCTAGCCGTTGCTTCTTCATTCGTGTGGTTGCCAGGAAAAAAAGGCACCACCCTTCTCAGTTACGGGTGCCAAAAGATGACTAAGTAATGAACTTTTTATCTGTTTGGTAGGTCCTTTGTTTTTGCTAAGAATTAAATTGAATTGGTGCAAAACGCACCAATTCAATTCAATTGCAACTCTACCAAGCACGTATTTGGCCGTTTACTGCGACAGGCATTTTGAGCCCCATATTTGTGAGCTTCATAGTAGTGAACTTTGAACTGGCTAATATTATTGTATATTCATGATGATGCGTACCTTTGTAAACGACATCATAATCGTACTAAATATTCTTAAGGACGTAACTGCATATATACCTACTCTATTGTAATCTTTGTTTTATATCATGTCCGTAACATGATTCCCATTCACGTAAGACCCTTCGGAATTGAGCTCATCCCGTGAAAAAATAACATACGATATATCTAATAGGTACTGCCATTACCAAACCCGATTTATTAGACATCGATTGCATTTTTACAGTCACTATTCATCTTAAAATAATATCTCCTCATATTAAAATTCCGATGCAATGTCAATGCTATTACAACCGCTAGTTCAAAGACCTCTCATAAACCTTCATATTTTATCTTTTAAACATAACAGAACCGATTATAAGTCACGTCCGACATTATTGATCTGTTGCATTCATCGGCTGGTTGCATCAGAGAGACTCGTCACCGCATCTTCAACCGCAAATTGAGATATTGGCATAACCGGTCAACCACGCGTAGCTCATATATTTAAAATATTCAGATGAACCTTGCCTCGGGCTTTGCTCAACCAAACATTATTGCTTTCGAATTTAATATATTTATAACAATATGAGGTTGTTACCCCTCGAAGCATCGACATCTATTTTACGTCGTAATGACGCCGTTATATGTCCCATAAATTTTGAGGACTGGTAATACACACCACTATAAATATTACCCTAAAGTGGTGATCTACCCGACTCGATAGACATGTAGACGAGAGGGAGGTAAAAGCTCATTTTACTTCACTCTAAATTGTTACTAAGTTGTCTTAAAAGCGTCGAAACGGTACTCTAAAATTCTATAAGCTTACCGGTAATGGTCGTTGACAAAGTTTTTTATGTTATTAAGATTCTAGTTTTTGATAAACCGGGAACTGAAGTTAATGTAGAAATTGATACGGGAAAACACGTGCTCACGGCTCCGCTGGTCCCGATAGTAATAATTTAATGGATCGTTACTTCGAAGTAACTGTTCGTGGGTAGACAGAATAAGGAAGGATTTGTTGTGTTTTAATGTGTAACATATAATGTGACCGCTTATGGCTAAGCAAGTGAATTTGTATGAACTCCATGTTTCTGCAGTGAGCTAGACAGCTAAAATAAATCCTTTATAGGGGACCGCTGATTTGTTATTAGATAAAAATGTTTCGTAAGATGCCGCTTGCAAAACCTGTAATAAAAGCGCCGACAAAGTTGTCTGGAGTTTTTTATTCTAAGTTATTTCGGATGGTTCATAATGTGGGATGTTTTTAATCGAACCGGTGTCAGTGGTAAAGTGACAGAGAATGCAAAGATATCTGGTTAATGTTGATGCGTTCCAGAGTTGCGTAGGTAGGCCAGTTCCATTCTACAAGGTCAATGCTTTGGTTCCCGTCGGCTGTCCGCCGAAGGCGTCAAATGTAACGGATTATCGTCAGGAGGACTGACAGCTTATTTTAACAATTGATACCAGGCGATGGATAGGTTTAACTTTGTACTACAGATGGGATAGAAAGTTGAGTTAATTCTTCCCCAGCTAATCTTTGGCCTGTTGTTCCCCAATAGATTTGGTTTAAAATGACTTCTTGTTAAAAACCATTAAAGACGACAATCATGAACACTGCTACGATTATTTAACATTACCCTGTTCGGATATTTCAAAATAAATATCCAAATGCAAAACACTTAAATCAAAAGAATCCCCAAAAAAACACAGCAAAAGGAAATTGAAAGCAATCAAGAAAATATCATCGACGAACTATTTGCCGCTACTCAGTCCGTTTCGACGGAACCATTTGAGTAAGGAGTGAGAAGTATGGCATTCCGAGGGCGTATCATTTGACCTATCTTAATGGATCCCACTTCGCTTTAGGCACCAAAAAACTCAAGGATAAGGAACGAAATGAACGTCCAGCGATAGAGCGCTTCATTTTTAGTTGAGGTTTTTTCTGCTGCTGAGATTTAATTTATTCGGAAGATTTGTTGTAAAAAGTTTGGACGTGATGGTTCGTTTATAGATTAGTTGGTGGTGTTTATGGTGGTTGTAGAATGAATGAGCTGACTAAAATCTTTAAGATGTTACGTCATCAAAGCATCAACAATTTAAAAGAAAACGTATTCAACGACATTATAAATTATGCTTAACTAAGATGTGAATATTTTTTCCAAGAACTGAAAAATATTCAAACCGTGAATAACGAAGCAAAGCATCAAAAGCGCTTTCACCGCTTGAATCACAAACCTCAACAAGGATCCTTACAACGATGCTCCCCATTAAAAAGTAATAAAATCCAAATTCAAAAAATCCTTTTGGAAAAAAAGGAACAGCTTGTATAGTCATAAATTTGTGTATAGGGTTGGCCTAGAAGCGCATATCGCTTTATGGCTGGACCTTAGTGAGTCCTCGCGATAAATCCATGGTATCGTGAGTCGGTGGATAGCCAATCGCAGTTATAATAATAAAGGTTAGAACGAGCTTTATTCATTTATGAAGTCGCGTGGGAACCCTTTATTTGTAGCATTGACAAGGACGATTGAAGAATGCGAGGCTAAGGAGAAAATTGTGATTGGTTTCACGTATATTACGCATGGATAAGTACCAAGTCCTTTTAAGATTCGACCTTGCTTAATGATTGACTTTATATGGGGTGGCGTAGTAGTGTAGTGACCCGACTAATTTGTAATGATATGCAATGAATTAGATTGCTATTATGTTAGATTGATGGTTAGTGGTGCATGGTGTAAATATAATGTGATATAATCTCATACTTGACCCCGCGCTTTGTTTAGGTATACTTCAATTTCCAATAGAATTGGTTTTCAAATTATTATAATTCTGCTAAATCTATGACTGGATAAAGTACAGAAATTTGAAAACGCATCATCAAAACTCGAATGATAAATGACGTTTATTTCTGTAAGTAGGTTCATACAATCACTTTTACACGTCAATAGTAGGTATTCAAAAAACTAGACGAGGTCGAAATATTACTTTCGTTGCAGAAATCAAAGGTGTATAGCAGAAGTTGGCAGGGACGAGGAAGACTCTTCTAACTACAAAAATAATAAAATTCCATGAACAGTGAAGAGTCATTTGCGCACAAAGATTAAACCGGCGCAGGCACTGCAAAGTGCAAGGCTATTTGCCACTTCAGAGCTACAATAACACGCCATGTTTTATGTGAAAAAGTCAGTTGTCCACAATTCCGCGAAAATACCATAAGTCAATCAGGTTATTTTGAGAGCCTTGACATTTGTAATAAACAGATATGACCATGGGTACTCTCTCTAGTACTGGTTACTCTCAGCCTCCAAGGTTCTCCTGTTAGCCAAATCCCTTCTCCATGTCTTCCAGTTATTAACACCATGATAGCTTGTTGGTTAAGTTCAGCTCGTCCTGCCATCTATGCGCTGCGATCGGTCATAGTGACACGTTCTTTTTTACCATAAAACATCATATTTTTATGGTATTTATAAGGCATTTGCCCAACAGTGGGACAGTATAGGCTTATATCAAAAATTTGAAAAAAAAGCCAGTATTGACCCCAATATGTATTGGGGACAATACTGGCTTTTTTTTAAATTTTCGAAGTAAAAAAAGTAACCCAAAACATTTTTATTTACCGAGAAAATAACAGGGGTTAGAAACTGCCAATATTTAGGGGCAAAGCTCGCCCCTGTCAATTTGCCGTGATAGACAAATAGTAGCTGTAAATAACAAACGTGGGCGTGACGGTTATATTACATCGTTAATGGGGTTACCCATTAACTTTTAAATTTTGTTTGCGTTAGCAAACAAAATTTAAAAGTATAAAAACAACTATTCAAATGGAATAGCTTCTTCGGAAATGATTGATGTCCACTGTCAGCAGTAATCACGCAATGCTTAAATAAATATAATATTTACATTCAATCCAATTAATTAATAAGGTCTATATTTTGATTTTACTACCCTGCAGTGCAGTAATCAGAAATCTAGTTTATTTGGCATAGTATATTTTTGTTTTTTAAACTGCCGACAATTGTTATGCAGTTTGGCAGACTTTATGTTTGTTATTGTTAATACAGATTTTGAATAAATAAATAAATACGTTATAAAGTTTTTTGAACCTTGATAAACCTCCTTTTTCTGGGCTAGTCCCCAGAAAAAAAATAGGTGTATCAAGGTTCTGCATTATAGTTTAGGAAATCAATCTTTCAATTCAATCAATTAGATAAACAAAACCAGAATTTCTATCTTTCGATGCTAAACGCCGCCACTAACCATACCTATATCTAAAATACCTATTTACTAATTTCACAACCGTCAGCTACTGCAGTAACACGTATCTGTAACATGTAATGTACGTTTGACACTGCACTTACACGCTTTCGTTCACCGTAATCAAGTATCACCGTGCAGCCCCTGATTTTATGCGTGGGCACACGCCTTTCTATCAACGCTATAGCATCGGCGACGTGATTGAAATTTAGTCGATGTTACAAGTTTTGGATATACGGGCTCGTACATTTTCGGGAATGCTCGGCAGTTTTGATTTGATTGATCTTATTGGTTCCAGTGACACGCATTTGGGTAGGTTTAAGGTTTGAAATAAATGCAGTGTATTTTAAATGGTAGTTGGTTGGCGACTTACCTGTTATTATTGAATGATTATTATTAACTGTATTATACCATTTCTGAAAGATCACCTTGTGAACAAAAAGGTGATACAGGTGTTCGTGTACTGTACCTACCCTTAAATCCAGGTAGTTTAAAAACTGTGGCCTCAAAAATAAGTACGGTCAAATGGGGTTACTTTGATACTACGGGGTTACTTTGATAACAACTTTAGGCTTATGAAAAACTTAATTTTATAATATCTACAACACCAGTTAAAAAATAAACTATCAGTACTTGGCACTACTGATAGTTTCTTTGTATTATAGCGTTGTAGTTATTATAAAATTAAGTTTTTCATAAGCCTAAAGTTGTTATCAAAGTAACCCCGTAGTATCAAAGTAACCCCATTTGACGGTACTTAGTCAAAAATAAACTTCATTTACAGAGCAATTTATTGCAAAATCTATTCATAATAATCCCCGACTGACATACATAATGACTGCCGTCTAAATCACGATTTAATCAAAAATCTGGGCCACAATAGCGACATAACAAAACAGTTAATTCGATGTGTCGATCGTTTTAACTGTAGATCACTTCTTACTGACAGTCTAACGAGTGCTTGACATGGATTTTTTCCACTTACAACGCTCTTGAAGAGTGAAATAATCGATTGTGAATCGTTACGTATACTGTGTAATTATTCCGGAAACTGAGGAATTACGCAATCGTATTTAAGGTTTTTTTGTGGATTTGTGGATTTTTGAGGTAGATTATGAAATATTATTCTTAATAGTTTACCGGCTGTTGGTTACGATTTGCCTCATCGCCGTAATAATTATCATTCAGCTATTAGATGGCTTCTTCAGTTCATTCGATTTTATGTCTGTTGTCAAAAATTCTGCAACCACCGCACTTAACTAGCGAATTGGTGATCGTTGTAAGTGATAAACTTTGCAAATCTAGAATGATGCTGCTGTATCCTGCCGAATGAGTTCCCTAGTAGCCTTTCCTTTTTTTTGATCCCTAATCTACAGGGTGAAATTGAATTCATGGGCATTCTTTTAAAGGGTCATTATACTCATCCATATGACATCCATCCGTATGCTCCACCGTGTCCTCCGGGCGATTCACGCAATGGTGACACCCGGGCGTTTCCTCCCGCCGTATCCGAAACAGATGGGACCAAACCTGGAATCACAAAAAAAAATATCTGCTGTTCCCTACATTTTGAAAGGTTATGCAAACATAAATGTAGGGAACAGCTGATTTTTTTTCGCGATTTCAGTGTTGGTCCCAAAGTAAAAGTTGTTCATAATGTTGAGTACAATGACCCCTTAAAAGGAGGCCCAAAAATTCAATTTCAACCTGTATAAACAGACACGAAATCTTTTTATCCAGAACATGTTTTACCCTACACATTTTTTTTAATATCACATTATGACCTAATTAATATTAGAACTGGTACAGCCACACAAAACATCCAAACTTTTCTATTTACTAGGTATATCAGTGGGATTCTGTGTACCTAGATCCATTTTTTATCCAAGTTCTGCAAAAAGCGGCCCGCTCCGTTTGATTGATATCATTTATCATTTCGTTTGAGAAATGGCAGACATCAATAATCGACATTTTAATCCTTTCTGTACCCACGCAAACCATTAACGTATAAAAAGTGCAAAGTGTCGTTAGTAATGATAAGTGAAAGATAAGAGTATTTATCTATGTTATTTATCTGTTTAAGATGTAGATGTATTGTGGTGTGTTTAGATGTTAATTGGTGCCAAGGACGTCGAAGAAGTGTTAATAATAACATTTTATTCTAAAGGATCAGTTGTGCCCGGTTGATGGCAATAGGTTCGCTCCCAGTAATCATCTGTCACATGGGTCTGAGACATAACTGGCGAAACGTGGGTCTACTATAGGTACACCTCTGCCTAAACCTTTGCGGAATATAGGCGTGATATTATGTTATCTTATCATTTTCAAGATGGATAAAATAGCTCACTTGGTAAGCTATTTTCTCCACCGTTAGACCCAGAATGTTTTGGCAGAACGGTCATAGATTGAGGTCATTTTAGCAGGTAAAACTGAATCCAAAGTGTTCAAACGATGACTCAGCTTTCTGGCTTCCATAAGCCACAGACATCAGAAAAAAACTATAGATCTTTTACAACATAAAGTTGATTACTTATTGAAAATTATTCTTCATTAATGTTATTCAATATTATTTTAATTGATGAATTGATCAGAGTAAAATACTATCCTTCGTCTATGCAATCTCCGATCTATGGCAAAGGCGCATACGTCCCATCGGCCCGTCTCAAGTCGTCGGCATGTAATTATAATCTGGTCGTTTAATATATGTGATAAAGTATACATTTTACGATTCTATCGAACGCGCGGGCGTCGTACATCGAAATGATGGACCTTTTAGACGGGGCATGATAAGTTTTTGTTTGAGTTAGAAGCGAACGCGGTTTCCTATTGAGAAACACTACTGGGCACGATCACTAAATCTACTTAGTAACAAAAATTAACTCTCACTCATAGGCAACGCACAACCTAAACCGCTGGTTCTAAAATTTTGGAGTTTTGCACTAGAGTATATAAAAGGTACAAGTCCGAGGCCGACTGCAGGCAGCAGCAGCAAGTGACGTGTCACCGTGACACTACCGGTTTCTATGAAATATCTTCCGTAGCTAGCGGCACGTTCGTCTCATAGAAATCCACAGTAACCAGTAGTGTCGCGGCAATTCGTCGCCTGCTGTTGCTGACTGCAGTTGGCTACGGAATTATACCCTTACGGAAGTGAGCACTGAGTAATGCTAATGATATTTGAAGGGGTTGAATAGAGGATGGAACTTCAAAATTTGTACTATTGGGAAAACCCATCGGGTACACAGCTTGTGGGCTGATAAAAATGGAGGTATTGTGATTTGTTCATATAAAATATTGAAGCTTTGAGAGAACAGGGCTAAGCTTCATACTCGTACGTTTATCGCAAGCTTCACACGTGTATACACGTCATTAAGCCTATTTCTAAGCTTATGCTTCAAGAAACGAAACGCTATGTATGCAAAATTGATCGAAACAAACAAAAGACATTACCAATATCATAATTAGCCCAGTACTTCAGGAAACAACAGCCATGTTAAAGTAACAACTCCGATATAAATCTACACTCGATGCTCATACAAATAAACAAACAGAACAGTAGACGAGACTCGTATCATTGTAAACTTCCAGATCGCCAATAACGGTCCTTCCTACAAGGTTTAAGACCGCAGCACACTTGAAACATCCGATGCCACCCCACGTTTTTATTGGTCATATAACAAAACGTTGGTTTACAATATAAGATGTGACCAATGGCCACGCCACATGGAGGCATGACGTGGTATAAGTTTGTTCGCAACATATTGTGATTCGTAGATAGATAGATTCGTTGTGAGCAGCGAGCTTGTTGCAATTTATGGGATACAGTTCTAATCTCGGGCAATAACTGAGATTCCTATTAGTAAAGTCCAATTAACCTATAGCTTGAACTGGAGATCAATCCTGGGACCAAGGAAACATTAGCGGACCAAAGTCCACTGAGTTGACCTCCTAATAAATATAATAAGTTTTTTGAGAAAATTTATTCTGAAAACTAAATAAAAGCATTGGAATAAATAATGGAATTAAAAAGTTTATTTTCGTGTGTTTCTGGCAAATAAATAGCCATCCCATTGCCCATTAGGCAACTTATAAAGTGATAATATAGAAAAATGGCATAACCAATTCGTCGGAAATAAGAGAAGATACTGTTAATTTCTCATTAACAATTCATTATCGTCTTACAGAGGTCTAAGTTCAGCAATAGAGATGCTGATGGTCTTATGATTCAAAAAGTCAATAAACAGGAATAAATTCTGTGAAACGACTACGTTTCTCACCATCACTGGGACCATCCTCGCACATGTGATACATTATGTCGCTACCGCTCCTATCTTACATCTTCTTATCTAAAAAGTGTGAGGCTCGTCCGCCCCCTCGCGGCTCCATCTCTTCACACCTAAGAATTCAATTAATCTCGACGCGCACCCGCTCCGTTGGCCACGAGACTCGTGACTAGTAATTACTTTTTGTAATAAAAAGAAAACAAATCCATTCTACACTTCCCCACTTGTTTACGAAAATAAAAAGAAATTCTAACCGAGTAACGGACCAACAGAAAATGAGCGATGACACGAAACTCTTCCTAAACTACTCCCCAATAAAAGGGATATCTTGTTACTACAATATTCTACTCCATTTATAATAATAACACACGAAACAAAGGCGATAACTAGCAAGGAGTAAATTATGAACAAGATTTACGTTTACTATTCATCATTCGAGAATTAATCTACCCGTTTCTCGGCATCGCCTAGAGATATTTCAATATACCTCAAAAGAATCCTATTTATTCGTAGGTACTTGCCGACTTTGCCTCATATTTCTTCGGGAATAACAAAGGCTCCAGGATCAAGGCATGACCTGTGGACGCGTTCAGCAACAAGTTGTAAAAAAGCACGCGCACGAGAACGCAAGTCGCAAATGAAATCGAAATAACGTAACGTCCAGTCCAGGCAAGGTCTCGCGGAATGAGATACTGCCTTTTGATTAACCATTGTCGGGCAGCCGACCCGTGGAGTCGCCCCACAACACTGCCACAATACTTTATTTATGTCTTTACATTTATTGCATTCTTCCATTCGCAATAAAGAAGATACGTTTTTCTAAACTAGTCACCGCTCTCAATGATCTGACCGGTTGCCTTTATTTGCATACATTATCTATTTTTCAATTTTTTTTTATCTAATCTATACTCGTAGTCATTATAATATTTATTAGATACGGAAAATTGATCAATATTTTATTGTGTCTTAATTACAATTCAAGTGACATACACTCGAGAGCAATGAATCCGGGTCACTTAAAGAATGTTAAAAATCTCGGAAACTAAAAATGATAGGTTAATGCAATAAATTGTATTTAATAGACAATGTAATACTCCTTAAATGAAAGTAAAAAAAAATACATTTTATTAACACAAAATTACATAAAGAAAAAAACTGCTGATCTCTCCTTAAAACAAAAATAGGAAACATGAAATTTTTGAACTTTATTACGATTTTCTTGAATTTTAATACTTCGTATTGCCTCCTCGTGCTTCCATTACTGCGTTTACGCGGTTTGGCATGCTGTACACCAAGTTCCTTATACGATTTTGGGGAATATTCTCCCATTCCTCTGTGAGAGCAATTTTGAGCTCACGAAGCGTGATTGGGGGAGGGTTTCGTTGTTTTACGCATCTGCCTAGCTCGTCCCAAGCATGCTCGATCGGGTTGATATCCGGGCTGCGCGCTGGCCACTCCATACGAGTAATGTTCATCTCTTGAAGGTAGTCATTCACAATCCTACCTGTATGAGGTCGGGCATTGTCATGCATAAATATAGCATCCTCACCTAAATTGACCATAAATGGACCAACGTGATCATTGAGGATTTCTTCCACATATCTTACGCTAGTTAAAGAGCCGTTTTCTATGATCACCAGCTCTGTGCGACTTTCAGAAGAAATTCCGGCCCACACAAGTACAGACCCACCACCGTAGGCTACTTTTTCTTCGATGCATGCTTGCTTGAATCTTTCCCCTGGTCTTCGATACACTCTGTGTCTTCCATCGTGCTTATAGAGCATAAATTTTGATTCGTCGGAGAACATAACTTTTGACCAATCTTCAATACTCCAATTTACGTGGCTCTGGGCATATCTTAGTCTTGAAATACGATGCCCACGCTCCAGTTTAGGGCCGTTTGCAGGTCTAAGGGGTTTTAAGTTAGATTCAGCAAGCCGACGTCTTACTGTCCATGCACTTGGGTTACTTCCTCCGAGGCGTCGAAACTGATTGGTGAGTTCAGTTCCTGTGAGAAAGCGATTTCGAAGCATGGTGTTCACCAAGTATCGGTCTTCTCGTGCTGTGGTACACCTGGTTCTGCCCGTTCCTGGTCTGCGTAGGTTAGAACCAGTTTCTTCGTAACGTCGGAGAACTCTTTGTACTGTTGACAGCGACACACCGACAGTCCTGGCTGTATCGCGCTGACTCCGGCCGGTTTCCAGCATTGTAAGTATTCTGGTGCATTCTTCAGGCGTAAGCGACATAATTTCAGCTTGAATAATGAGTAAAGAGCACTATCAACATGGTTTATGTACCCACATAAATGACAGATTACAAACAAAAGCAAAACCAAATGCTGTAATTTCGTAGTTCCATCTTCGAAAGTGGCCCTTTTTCAAATTTGATTTTTTTATGATATAACTTTACAATAACTAAGAAGTTTTAATACCTTCATTTAAGGAGTATTACATTGTCTATTAAATACAATTTATTGCATTAACCTAGCATTTTCAGTTTCCGAGATTT
The DNA here is from genome assembly GCA_937001585.2 of Brachylomia viminalis. NCBI lineage: Eukaryota > Metazoa > Arthropoda > Insecta > Lepidoptera > Noctuidae > Brachylomia > Brachylomia viminalis. The sequence continues at coordinate 18,717,964 of OW443302.2, read as the reverse complement.
TTAGGATTCTTTAAGTGACCCGGATTCATTGCTCTCGAGTGTATTAATTGCTAATTTTAGTAGTGATTATTCATCGTTTTAATGGTTAGATTTATATCGAGCAATAAGGTCTGTTGATTAGTTTTCAAGTAACTTTATGTTACGTGCTCTTTATTACCTTATAATGACATTTTTAAGGTGGAGGGTTGGCTATAAGTCACGCGCTGGCCCCGAAAAGAAGCAAACCTCCTTCTGTAAGAAATTACATGCAAGTCGGCGGACGCGTAGGGTTCACCCCTGTGCCTACATCACGCGATGTGAAGCTTTCGCAGAACAAAAAGACGTTTTAAACCAGTAGCGTCGACCTTTGTTCGACGAAACTTCGATTCGATTCGATTGAACTTCGGCCATCCTGATGTCGGAGTTACAGAACTCCTTATTTAACTTTCAGATGAAACTTCGAGCAAGGCGCTCGCTTTGTTTACTCCATTATACCGTATCTTAGAAAATTATACTCTAGTTCGATCGTTACCGAGGTACCTACATGGCGACATACACTTTATGTCACTCGATAAAGGAAGTCTTTGTGTGACGGAGTTTATAACCGAAAGTTGATATTAGCGTCAGCTTAAAGTCTACTCTGAGGGTTTTACAGGCGCATAATCCAGTCTTTACAAAAAGTCGACATTGCGTTAAAACGTGCAATAAGAATGGGTCGGTATAGGTAGTATATTAGGTTTTCATGTGTGTAAGTAAGCGGCCAGCGGTCGAGCTAGGCTTGGCGGCTGGTCAGGCCGGCGGGCGGCGGCGGCGGCGGCCGGGGCCCGGCGACTTGTCCTCAACTCGGTAGCCGTGGCCGGTTCTCGTTGCTCGCCACTCTAGTACGGCACGGGCGGAGTCACGCAACGGACGCGCGCCGGCACAATTCAGCGCGCGCACACACACGAACTTAAATAACATTTGTTCATACAAACTTTTACACCGGTGTGTTTACTGACTGTGTTTGACTGTTTCATACGGAGGATTGAGTGTACTTTGAGTGACTGGGGCACGTGACAGGGATTTGGCGGGAGTTGAGGGAAAGTGGCAGGACGGAGGCGCGAGCGCGCCCTCTTTTACATAATCGTTGATAACTGGAGCTTTCGTAATTGTTGCGTGATAACAGTAAGTACACTTTAGACATACTTTACTTTAGTGTTAGAAAGTTTCTAGTGTCTTAGAAGCTGAATGCCTTATGTTTTCGTTCTACGAGTATATGTATTGTTTATGTTTAGATACGTCTTTCTTCACCGTATAAAAATACAACAGTTTAATCTTTTCGTAAGTAGATATTATTGCCCAAGTTTATTCCGTTTGCATTGCGCATGTCAAGTTAATGTTGATATAAAGTTATCTTAAGTTGATAGACGTAATCCTCTTATATTGTGTATTAAGTACCTACTGCTTCAACTCAAAACGGTGTCTCGTCTGTCGCTTTTGTAAATAAACACAGATATAAGTAGGTAAGGAAAGAGTTGCTTGAATATTTTAGTGCCCAATTTGAATTTTTGTAGGGTAGCTTACATACCTTTTTGTTTGAATTCGAAATGGTTTGAACTCTGAGGTTTGTTGTGGAGATACGACCTTTTTACTCGCTTTGTAGTTTGCGTAGTATTCGAATGGAATTTATTACGTCGTAAGCTGTTTTGAACTTTTTGCTCCGATGTTAGGGTTTGTTTTTCAATGAAGGTTTGTGGTTATTATTATATTTATTGTTCCATATAAATTTTTTATTCCATAAATTTTGCAGTTTTATGATTTATTGTAGCTTTATAAAGCATCTGGGGGGATATTGACATCGATTTTGTATATTTTGGTTTCCTCATGTTTTATTCAAAGATAATATTGATAAGTATCTAAGATCCATTTTGAGTATTACTTGTTAGTTGAACGGTAACTTCCATATTTTCAATATAATGTGTTCTGGGTTAAATTTTTGGGTTCAGCAAAGTTATTGTTCCGATAATCTTTGATTTTAATTTAGAATGCCACCATGGGTGATGATAGTAAGTAAATGAATCGGGACAGTTAAAAAGAAAATTGATGTACTAGGAATACATGGGTAGTCAAGACATAAGCTTGATTTGTGATCCGGAATACGGATACGGAATACATGATACGGAAAAGAGGAAAGAATCACTGACTGGTCAATTGTTGAGTTAATATCGAATGCTAGGTAGCTAGCTATGAAACTAGCTTACAAGATAAATATTGTATCGGCATAAGCATAGACAGCCTATAATGTTCCCACTGCTGGGACACAGGCCTCCTCTCTCTGAGAGGGAGTGGGCCGTAATCTACCACGCGAGCCCAGTGCGGGTTGGTAGATGTCAAATGTCTTCGAATTTTTGGTTCTAAGACATGCCTGTTTCCTCACGATGTTTTCCTACACCGTTTTGAGAGAAGTAGTGATGAAATAATTTACACAAAGTAACGCGCCTGACTGGGTTCGAACCTACGACCTACAACTCATAAGTCGCGGCCGTTACCACTGACCCACCATTCACTTCGAAAAACCAAACAAGAAGGTAGTTGCAACAGTTTTTAGGTATCTTCTAAGTTCTAAGACAGAACTAACCAGCCTTACTTTATCGATCATCAAGCAATAGATATTTGTGTTTTCTGTTTCAGTTTAACAGCTAACAGTTAACCTCGTTTCAATTTCCTAATTAGGTACTTAACTACCTACTTCAATTAAAGCCTTCAGTAGGTACTACAAAGTTTAAAGTATATGGAAATCCTACACTTCCTGTCTTGTAGCTATCTAAAAAGTAAACTAAGTATAAAATAAGATTAACTAAATCCAATAAGCCGACAGGGATGCTCGACGCAAGACCAATCACGTTTGATGGCCAGATCGTGGCCCACTGTCGCAATTGAAACGCGCCATTATCGGCCACTTATCACCGCTGACGTGCCGACCAATCCTGAATACAGCCTACCTACAATGTTTACGAGTTACGACATTTTGCACTTTTGCATTTAACTTAGAAACTGAAATAAGGGATTTATTGCGATGATGCTCTTGCGCATCAATTAAAAAAAATATATAGATCCTAGGTTGGAAATAAAAATAGTTACAACGAAGATACTAGAAGTACTAGGGAGTTTGTTGTACCATTTCCTCTCGGCTAAAAACACTAGGAAGTGAGAAAGGGCGGGTATTGGGGGGTTTTAATGTATTTTTGACGTTCAGAAAGTGCTGATTCTTAGCTTACTTTGAAGACACGATTATTGATTTTGGTATTTGTGAAATTATAAAAAATTTTGACAATAATGACTAGTGTATTTGAAAAAAAATATGTATTGCTCCCAGACCCTATTTTTGGCATGGCGGCCAATCTCAACGACCTTTGGCGCGGGAGGTATTATAGTGCACAAGTGTGTGCGCAGACACAGGATGATTGTTATGATTATAACGCTGTTAATACATACTTGTTACGGCCTCGAATCATATTTTGATCAACATACAACCTAATACTGACCTGCAAATTGAAAAAAAAACGTAAGAAAATTTGAATTTCGCAGACTGGCTTGACGCTTCCCCCTTTAAGTGAAAAAATTACTGGCTTTTCTTAAGCAATAAACGTATGGTAAAGCATCAAAAATTAGCCAATAGCAATCTTTTTCGAGCAGCCAGGGCCACTGTCTTACAGTTGCACTGATAGGAATGAATTATAGAAGGCAATATGTTAGCCCCGGGCCATCTTGCAGAGCAAATCACGAGATGCCGAGATCGTGGCCGACACTCGGACAATCTATACTCCAAATCTGTGTCCACTTCACCAGTGATGTACAGACCAACAAAAAAAAATTGTCGAGAAAAAAATTAAAGGTTTCGGAAAAACTTTTGGTCAAAATTGTTGTTAATAAATTGGGCTTTAGTTATATATTATAAGTACAAGAGTATTAAGTGAGAATTATAGCTGTCAGCGTAGTAACAAAAGGACCAGCTTTTCTTTTCCTGTTTGTTAGGTTTTCCTTACTAACCCATAAACGGTTAGATAAATGATAAACATATTTATTGTGTACATTGCTTTATACAAAAACTTTTACAGGTCAAAATAATATTTGAAAAGCTAGATGAGGGGATATCCCTTTTAGTACCTAACTAAGTAATACCTACTTAAACAGAAAGCCAAACAAACAAATAAAAGGTAATAGTATCTATCCACCGATGTTGTAAACCCGGTCATGAGACGCCAAGATCGTGTCCGTATTTGACCCGAATCTATACTCTCTGTCTTCGTCTACTTCGCGGTCTGACAGCTGAGTACTGGTTAATACCAAATGATACCAAATCAATCGTCACGTAACAAAATACGATCGTTACCTAAATGGCGGTACTTACAATGTTTACCCGGTTATTATTGATACGTCTTACGCAGTTGAAAGTTAAATGAATTTATTTCAGAAGTAAACTCACTCAACAATAAAAAAAAAAGTATTACTTTGATACTTTCTATGTATAAAAACAGCATTTAACTTAATCGAATACAAATAAAATAAAATTAGCTAGCACATTAGACGTCAGTTAAAACAAAAACAAAACCAGGCAAATAGTCTATCCGATAAAATAAATCGATTGTTTACGACTACAGAATCGAGTATTACGTCCCATCTCTAGTTATCGCCACAATGGCGTCCTCTCGTTAGGGCGCGACACTGACTCCAGCGCCTAATGGCGCGTCGTGCTGCCAATTCCTGGCTTAAGGCTCTTTCACGACCAGCAGGCGTTAGCACGCATTAGTTTAAATGTGTTTTCTTTTATGGCAATACTGAGGGTGTTGTCATTGCGAGAGCAGATGCACGTTTTATTGTTGAGTACATAGCATTACTGTGATGGGCCAACTGAATGACATTTTATTTATGATTTTATTTTCACCAGAACATACATAGCTAAAATCAAATTAGACACTAAAACACATAATTATAATGGGCGGCCTTCCATCCTTTTACTTATTATTTTGTTCTAAAAAGGGAGAGCTAATACAAAAAAAAATACTAAATTATTTCTTACTAAACTTCTTACATATTATGGAAACAAGAACATACGTAGCATGGGTATTAACTTACAAAAAATTAACATCCCGCCAAAAATGGCGGCGACGCGACGGTAGCTTTTTAGCAACAAACACCCAAAGTAATGCGCGTGCGACTACGAATAAATTCGTAACTAGAATTCGAAACGCGCTTGATGCCTATAAATGTTTAAGTTGCAACTATGTAAACACAAAACCATGAAAATGTTTAGTGCCAATAAATTCTATACTCCTCGTTTTATATCTAACTCATAAAATTCAATCAATAGATCTTAGTGCGAAGCGTTAGACGTTTACAAGCAAAAAATATTGCTGATCAAACATCATGCGATTGCGCAGCGCGTTGATGTCTTTTGTATAAATGAGGAAGCTGCGCCCGCGCAATCGTGTTTCTTTCCGACTTCTTGCCATTTTTACTATGTTCTTAATTAAGAACTTCGTCATTTACTGTGGATTGCGTGATACTATAGGATAAATTAAACTCTTAACAAGTTTATTGTATGTTGGCAGTAAATGCAAATGTAATATTTGCATCAAGTTTCCGAATTATATTACATTTTATGGTCGTATACGTGCCTACTCTTACAAAATATGCAGGCCACCATATACAAGCTTACACATAAACATACATATTTACCACAAATGGCATGCACTGACTAAACTGTACATCTGTGTAGGTGCAAACTGTCATACTTTTCCTTTGCAGTACCTAGTACATACCCAACATGAATATTTGACACAAAACTTGAATTTTATTAAACAAGCTTACGTATCAGTCACTCCAATATTAATCCCACCATACAAGCTTTCCTAAATTTAGAGCTTATTGTGTCTCAACTTATTATAAAGGGTCCTCAGCCTGAGTGCATTCTTCGGCCTACGCGGATTATTCAAACAAAGCAGATATCGTCCCATTACGGACGAGTTATATCCCATTTAAATAGTCAATTATATCAAGTATTGACCAAGTGAGTTTTCTCTTTATACTTAATTACATAAGCTATAAATCAGAATAGCCTGTCATTATTAACGGTAAATCTATTATTATTTATAATTACTTGTCCAATTTTCTCAGTTTAACTTAGTATTGTATTGGTAAAGCAATGAGCAGTTAGTTCAAGTGTTTTATTACCTGTTTATTTATATTTATCGGTTCTTGTAATAAACAGTATCTAGATAACTGTTGGTTATTGGTTATGAAGGAAGCTTGTGTTAAACGTTCTAATAACTATGATATTTATTCATCGCTAATGTAGGTACGGGAGGCCTTTGCGCTGAAGTGGTACAACACACGCTAATTATTTTAATGTAGGTACAAACACTATTAACTAATATTCTATTTATTAATTTTTCAAAAAATTATACGTAATGTAAGCATGTTTTTGACCAAGATTTACCGAAAAAACATGTGTTTTTTCGGTAAATCTTGGTCTTGGTTTTATATTTCAGATTCACTGATTCATAATGTGTATGTACACATTATGAATCAGTGAATCTGAAATATAAAACGAATAAATCATTAGATTTTGCTACAATATCGTAAGTAGGTACTACTATTATTAATAATTATTTAAAGGCTTTAACTATTTATCAACGCTGAATCATCCGAAGGTCAGTGCCAACACGTGTATCAAATTGAAATCTTTATTCGTCTAGCTGTCGGTCAATGCATCGGCCATGTTATATCGATTCACTATAATCGATTACGTCAACTGCATTGTATAAATTCTTCTTCTTCTCATAAACAATATGTAACATAATTATCGCAAGACCTCATACACCCCAATTAGAGTATTGAGTTAAAAGCATAATACAATACCCATTTTTTTTTTAAAGCTAACTATTATAAGCACATTGTGTTGACCCTAGGATTGCTTTATGCATTTAAAATTGAGCCTTATTGCCTTGAAATAAAATTTTATTTTCAAACTTTTTCAAATTTTTTTTTTAATTTTATTTTTATAATTTTATTTTTTTTTTATTTTCTTTTTAAACTTAAAAAAAAATACCTATATTAATAGTTACTAAAATCAATTCAGTAGTCAATTGTGAGCAAACTATTTTCGGGACTTGCGATTATTCTGTTACACCTTGTATATGAAAATCAATTGTTGTTCGCTCAGATCATATAATATGACCTGAGGTTGTTCGTTAGGCTACGGTGTTCCTAACTTAAAAACGGCATAAAGTATTGACTTGTTTTTGTTATGTTCGCTAAAATGGTGGGCTGACTAGAAAAAAAAAAATAAAGTCATCGCAACGCACTAACTAGTTACTAATACTATTTATTTCATTTCAATTCTTCATAATATTGAACTTAATGAAAGGCAGTTGTACTGTCCTTCTTTTCTCTGTTAAACAAAGAGGATCCGAAGACTAACTAAATAAGTAAGTATAGGCTTATATTTCCTCTCATTGCGTTTTTTAATTTTCTGCCACACTTTTAAAATAAATCTGTCAATATGTCAAGTTAATATAAAAATGAAAACTTTAAAATAACTTCATTCATTCGTCACATGAGATTATGCAAATATCTTAATCAAATCGAGATTATTTTTCTTAATCAAACGGCCAAATCAAGATCAAATCAACATTGAATGGTACGATAAGAATGAAATCAAAATGGGTACCATCCAACGGGGTGAATCCCTATTCACCCCGTTGGATGGTACCCATTTTGATGCAAGGTTGAAAAGAGACGAAACTTTAAAAATTATTTTAATCTTGAAATGATATAGTTTGATGCCAACAGGGGCACTTAATCGTTAATTATATTACAGTAAACACATTAAGAGTCCTTTTTGGCAATAAACGATATTATTTCAAGGTTAAAATCCCTTTTAAGTTTCGTCTCTATTCACCCCTGCATTCCTATTCACCCCGTTTGACCATATTATTTCGTATAAAAGCGGTCTGTATAAACAAATTCTTTTCCTGATAGGCTACTTTCAAGTAACTAAGCGCGCACATTATCAAGCACACGACCGATTCCTTCATCCATAACCGGGTCTGTTTTTACCGCCGCCCGCCGTCTGACCTCACTACCCTCGGATCAATTTTCAACCTACATCAATGTACTAACAAAACATAATATTACAAACAATAAAATAAGTTAATATAGGTAATCTCTAATGACCTGCCTACATACCCTGCTCTCAGGAAGTACGTGATTTGACGTAATAAAACACGTTGATATGGTCAGTTCACCCGGTTTTTTGGCGAACACAGAACGGAATTTATCGGTCGATCTGATGTAGGTCGGGGTTATAAACTTGTAGGTGTTGTTTTTATTTTGGAATAATGTATCATAATCCAATGGCTGTATAAAAAATAAGGTTTTTAGCAACAACGCTTATAAGTGGATTAGTGGTTGAAGGACCAGGCTTTTGGCACCATGTAACACTAATTCGTGACGCAGGTTTGATGAATATTATCAGACAGTTTTAGTGGTACTTTTATTGTTACTAGCTGTGAGTCATCAAAATCATACCCTCGTCAGACGGACGTAAAGTTCTTCCATGAAGTTGATTTTTCGTGAAGGCTTCAATGTGATTACATAGATTTGTCGTAATAGCAAGTAATTTATTAAATAATTTTGCCGAATGGTTAGTTGATCGGTTTTTTGGCGACCAAACAAACCTAATCGTTCAACCAGATGTAGGTCGAAGGTAAACTATGTTTTCCATTATTCATGTCCGATTGTACTAAGGTTCTGACGGAAAATCGTTAGCGGTGACTCATTAAAGAAATTCGACCAGTCTCGAGATCCTGGTTCTCGATAACGTTGTTTGCAGTCTATCGATTGCAAAGGAATTCAGATTTGAATAATATTTTGAGTATCGATATAAATCGGTCTTATCGGTCGGTATTTTGCGGCGCCTTTGTGAAGTCTGTTAAGCATCATGTTGATGTTAATTTACTTAATTATGTTAGGAAGTTGGAACCGTAAATTAGGAATTTTGTTTTGGTTTTCGAAGGCGTATCTTTGATAAAAAAATGACGTGGGACTACTAATTTACCAACAGTTTAGTTACAATATGCCATAAAAAGTTTCAATTTGTATAAAGTATTTTTTCTGTCATGCAGAAATTCGGTCAATTTGATTGAGCATACAGACAGAAGTTCAAAGAATTCTGAATTTTTAACTTACAAAATTTCACCTAATCTTTATAAGAACATTGTGTCACCTGCTTTACTTTTACAGAACATCATTACTACAAACAAAATAATAAGAAATTGAAATACAAATCAATAAAACATGAAACTTTATACTCTAAATTCTAAACCAGGCTTCAATTCTATTGTCAATTTAGTCACGTATGTTAACAAAAAACTTCGTCCTTGAGTTACAGAAGTTTTCAAACAAACGTTGTATAATGAAACACAACATGCATGTATGTACATAAATACATTCATTCAAACAATGACCCTAGGGCGATCGATGACAAAGAATACGTCCTTTGAATTGACCGCTCGATGTAGAACGGAACTTTTAGTTATTTATGGAAAGTACTTCCAATTGAGGACACCGTTTTCAATAATAGGAAAACTCAATACTGCAAAAAACCGATTATCATAAGGCATCGTTTTTTTATTTATTTTTCATTCTATTCAGGAAACTTAGAGCTAACAAAAAACATGTTTTCATAAACAATAAACTACACCATCGACAAATACCAACTAAAAATCATTTCATCAATCATCAATAATTTAGATGCTATGTATTATGTTGGTGGCTGTTGGTGTTGTGTTGGTTATGTTTATAATAAGAATCCATAATAGCCAGTAGTTTATAGTAAGAATCTAGTTTTGATCAATGCAATAAATATAAAAAATCCTAAAATATCATTATAAATTGCACCTGCCACTGTTTGTCTCTGCATCACCCAAAGGTTGACTGGTAGAAAATGCCTATGGCATTAAGTCCGCCTCTGTACATTTGTGTGCTTAAAGTGTTAAATAAATAAATAATATATATACAGGGTTATTGGTAAAACACCATCATCCTCTAAGGGGTCATTGTACCCATCATTATGGACCACTTTTTCTATGGGACCAAATATGAAATTGTGAAAAAAAAATCTGCTGATCCCTACATTTATGTTTGCAGAACTCGTTAAAAAGTAGGAACCAGTTGATTTTTTTTGAGTAAAATGACCCCTTAAGAGGTTGATGTTGTTTTACCAATAACCCTGTATAATCAAATTGATTACTCCAGATTCTAACGCTCAATTTCATTTGCCAAAATTCATCACCATCTGTCTTTTTCCCTTATTCCAGTTTATTTAGGGTCGACGCAACATCTGTCTTTTTTATCCACGCCTCTATTAATCCTAGTCACCCCTTATCTAACCATATCATCTTTCACACAGTCCAAACATCGTCATTCCATTTGCCAAAATTATTGACACAAAAAACTTATTCACAAAAACTTAAGTTGAAAAATAACTTTAATTTCGGAAGTAGGTGGCAAAAAACGAAAATACAAAATCAGACACCGAATTCCGAAATAAATAAACCGCCTCCTTTTCGAGGTAGGTTACAAAATTCGAAATTTATGCTATTATTCTTGCATAAGTTAAACACAAAAACTCTATTCCGTAAAAATATCACAATATCTAACAAAAACTTTCAAGCTTAACATTATCTTGATCTGAACCGTTTACTTGTTTGTTTAATTAAGTGAACACGACACAAACCGTATTCATTTGTAGTAGCTCCTCAAACAAACCTCAACATTGTCAAACAATACACATTAACCATCCAAACAGTGCGTAATATTTAATTTAGTATACCTTGAAGGTTATGTTACAAGTGTTTCGCTTACAATTTGAACGTTATTATTGGGCGCGTCTGATAGCATCGAAATTATTTTGTAACCTTCGGGGTGAGTAGTGATTATCACGCGACGGCGACGGGTTGCTTCTAGCCCTTTGTCACGACTTTAAGTAACGTATGTCGTGTATACAACGTGTGGTAATAAACCCATTTCCTGAAAGTGATTTGTTCAGCATTGACTAGTGAATAAATGAAATAAAGTGAATTCTGAATAAACTATTCACTAGAAAGTTGTATGAGTCAATAATACCTACATAATAAACGTTTAATGTCTGAAATAAACGTTTATTTATTTATTTATAATTATGTATTATGTGTAAAGCAATAGTATTTATTTATTTTTATCTACACCCATGCTATAAATCTAAATTATATACATCGATATACCTGGAGTCCATTGCTACTCCAAGTACAATCTCCTTGGAGTAAATAAATTAAATTGTTCCTTGTTATTAATAATTTTACGTACACCCATGCTATAAATCCTCTATAAAAGTTTCTGAAACAGTTAGCTTATTGCTAACATTAAAAAACCAGTGTAACACTAACCATAATATCATCCAAACGAATGTTATAATGTTGTACTAAATTTAATTATGCAACTCGAACTCGATCCCTTCCTTACTCATCAAACAGCCACATTCTCACTACTCAATTTGTGGTATCTTTATGAATTTCAAAAAAAGAACATTGTCATGCACGTGCGTCTCAACCTACAGCTACTAATTTAAAAAAAAAAAAAAATATTTTTTACATAGGGTTCTTACAACACTGTACAACATCCTATGGTTTCAGAATCTTTTATAGAGGATTCATATCATGGGTGTAGATAAAGTCTTGTATGCAACTGTACATGATTAGGTAGGTATTAAAACATTCATGTGATACTATTATCAATATATCACATAAGTGTTTTAATACCCCTTATTATACAACAGTTGCTTATATAACTAAAATAATACGCAAGATTCATTGTTTAAGTGAATATTCTACATCCATACTAATATAAATGCGAAAGTATCTTTGTCTCTCTCTGTCTTTATGTCTGTTCTGTTCTGACCATGACCTGGGCTAGGAAAAAGGATACTTTTTACTTTCACATGGGATAATTTTCAACCTCCACGGAGGGTTTACCGCGAGCAAAATCTAGTTTTATCATACAATGAAAATAGGTTGACTGGCTCATTGGTCTTGCGATTGCAAACGCTACTGCTGAGCATGAGGGCTTCGCAGAAGGAAGTGACGGCTTCCCAAGCCCTCTCGGTCCGTACCATGGCCTGGAACAGGACCGGACGCGAGAGATCGCCACCGCCAATCGCCTCCACGAGGACACGGCGGTGCTCCACCCAAGCAGGGCAGACCTCTGCCGTATTGAGCGTAGGCCTCGAAGAAACGAGCCCGTCCGAAAATAGAACGATACTTCGGAATTAACCCAACACCAGATTAATTAACTTAATTAACTGTTAAGTGGTATTGTCATTCGTTTTTAGTTCGGGGCTCGAAGTAATCTTGTGTCCGTCAAACGCCCGTTACTTCGGCCGAAACTTCGGATTTCGTACTTAGACAGTAGACCCCCTGGATTAGATACCCAGGTCGGACAAAGTGTTATTGGGTTTTTTATCAGGAGTTTCTTAGTAGCAGTCTGGAGTCTAGATTTGTGCCCGGTTGATGGCAATAGGCTCGCCCCCTATTAATTTAACTTAAACCTATCTGGTGTAACGTGGGTGTTACTAAAAAGTACACTTATTTAGTCATCTATAAATAATAATAAAAAATAATTATTTAACTTCAGTTGTACAAGAAAAACACTTATCTTAACACTATGCGGCATTACAACTAACGAAACAGAGTGTTTTCGATGAACTCTGGCACCCAAAGTAAGATTTAACTTGTGTTTAGGGTGCCAGCGTCCTCGCCTATGATTTGAACATACAGCAGTAATTGTAAGACGAGCACAGAATATCATGATTAAATAATAATTATAATATATTACTTAGCTAATGCAACAATCTGTCGATCGAACTGATTCAGTTTGGTAACAATAGAAAAGTAATTGTGTCTCACGCTAAAAGCTATTGTTATTTATTTATTTATTTTATTATTTATGTACACACAGTAAAACAGATACAGATATGACATATTAGTATTGAGTAGGTACAAAGGTACTGCTTATTTCTTAAGAAATTTCTTCCAGCAGACCCGCGAAAGGAGATAGGAATGTAGACAATAGTGTGTGAGAACAAGAAGAGAAGAATTTGGTTTTGTAACATTTTAAACTAGAATATTAAAATGAATGAATGAATGTTATGTTTGAGAAAGGTTCTAAATTGCACATGCAACAAAATCTGGTTCACTTCACTGTCACAGCCGTGTAACTCATAAGTAGTTTTGTATGTTATGTTTGTAAACACACCGTTAACATGGTATGTGAGGTTTTCCTGAACAAATAGTTCTGTGCTAAGTGCGGAAGCCTGAAGCCGGTGTATGGTAACTATGTTTGCTAAGCTCCATGGCCATGGAAAGTTCTGTCTCGGGTCGTATCTTATGCTTGTGTGGAATGTTAAGTTTTCAAGGTTTTAAGTAAAACTTGAATTTTCTCATTTTTGTATTAAAATTTTTACGCTTTTGTAGTTTTAAATATACCTATGACCTGTATTTCTTTTTAAATAATATTGTTACATAAATAGTACTTTATTGCAGCAGCCAGCAAAAGAGGCATTGATGAACGAACATGCAAATTTAGGCCGAGGCGAAGGCGAGGCACACATACGTAAGTCCATCAATGCCTAGTTGTGGCTAAGGCTTGTATAGTACTTTTCTGAAATAATGCGCGGAAATTAAAATACAATTACTTTTCAAAATGAATGACGAACAACGAACAACAATAATTTTTCCCGCGTTAAAGTGTTCATTAGTTTATTTTTCTTCAATAAACAGCTTTCTATTTGCAAGCCAGTTCGAAATCTAAATAAAACCTTTGATAAGTTATCTCCTTGGTTGCCATGTTTCGGAGTAAAATATCGTTCCATTTTTAAATTACACGATAGTTATGAGTTTACTATGTAATTTATTTGGCCGCTAAACCACGACAGATAAGGATTGTCATACAACTTTTGCCGGCCGCTGCTCGCATGTATTTGTCCAGTACAGCAATTTCGATTTATCTCGAAGAAGGGTGTCAAAATAATGCTCAAATTTCCAAGCATGTTTGAGAAAAGACCATTTTTCTATTTCACACCACTAGCTTTGTAGCGGCCTTGAGTAACTTTTGTTTTAGACTGAATAGGTAAAACTACACATTTCCCGGAAGGGGTAGTCATTACTCATAGTAGTTTCATTATGACTATCAACATTTATAATCAGACAGGTCAAGTTATTATAGACGGTCATAAAAACGTTAAAAAAGCCGTAGAAAAGCGTAAGCCGTGTAGAATGCAGATATCATCAAATACCATGTGAAATTGGAATACACCTTTCATTACTAACAACTGTTACACCATGTAATTAATCAAATAACCGGAAAATTCTACGGTTTTTATACAATTGCGGCAAGGCAAGGGTTATCAGAATAATGCTTGCGTGTGTTAGAGATAGAACAGCTAATGGGGGGCCTTTCACTAGATATAGTTATCCTGAATCAGACATCTCCACGGTATTGTCTACTTCTATCTCATTTTATTTAATTTCATTCAATTTCATAAAATGTTGGTCTAGTTTTATGTAATTTAACCTAATTTTATGATTGTGTTTAATTACTAGTATTGACAGTTATCTTGTACGTGTGGTGCAAACTGTAAATTTAAATTGGTTATTAATAAATAAAAAATAATTTTATCGCTGTTGCTTCTGATCAATAAATACCCTTATATATATTATGCCAATAATATCAACAATCAATGACTTGGCAGCTACCGATTGTCAGCCCTGATTACTTCGTTATCCCAAATCAGATACAATCTCGTGAGAGAATTGACATGCCATGTCAATAATTCGATATCAGAGACGAAATGAATCAGACAGCTTCTAATTTAATATTGTAGGTTAGTAAATATATTAAAATTAATTTAGAAGGCATTTCATTCAAGTGGATGGTGTGTTTGGTAGAAACGAGAACTGTTTTTTAGACTAAAGTTTCATATACAACGTGGCTCTACAATGGCGACATTAATTTAACAAACGGGTAGGGCTAGTGGCCAGTCATCATAAAAAAATATATTAAAGTAATATAATTCGTAAATTGAAAACTACCCCCTGCGCACGCCACTAGCTGGACATAGGGCTCTCTCTTTCCTTCAATTCGGCTACTCTTTGTACTTTATTCGTTTTAATTTAATTAATGCGATGTTATGATCGGTTATCCCGGCAAATAACGTCTGCGCTAGAGTTCTTTAAGTACCTACAGGTTGCTCCAAGATGCTATTTTAGAAAATTGTAAATAAATAATTAAATTATAACGTTTATTGAAATTAAAATATGTTCATATATCGAAAACGCGAAATAGTTTATGTGTGTTAAATTAAAGTCGCCATTAAAACGCCACGCTATAAGTACATAATTATATGTGTGTTACTTAATATAGTAATATTGTATAACTTTGTTATCTTTTTACTTTCATTTTGAACAAATTATTCTTATTTTTTGATATATTTCTTATATTGTATTTATATTTCTTTCTGTTTTTAGTCTTTATCTTTTTTTTTTTTCATCATTTAACTTTTAATTAGGTATTTGCCGCGCGTATTAATGTTCCTAGCGATTAGTTATTTTTTTTTCTTAAACTTCTCTGTCTACTTGTGGACAGCGTTGTGGGTTACTTCATAACCAAATTACTATTTTGTTAAACTAGTTGTAAGTCCTTATAATGTAACAGTTTGCTGTTCCTCTCAATAAAAAAAAATATTTGGCAATTTTAATGGAGAGATAAAATGGTTTGATGATGATATGATTTGCTTTTTTACTAATCGCGTAGTTATTAAATTGTATAAAATACCTAGCCAATTTCCTATTTGCAAATCGGGCGAGTCCCTCTGAATTTGACCTATCATTGAAGAGGACATTTAGGGACCATCAACAGCAGTAGTATGAAGCTCACATTATGATGTTCATACATTCTGTCATAGTTAAACTTTTTTCACATTCCTCATGAATCCAAGTTTCATCAGCATTGGTCTTACTCACCTTCAACCATTTGCCGTGACTTTGAATTCCAACGGGCATTTCTCAGAACTGGCGTCATATCTTCACGTTCTTCTGCGAAATATAAAATTCGTAGAACAGAAGTAGTGTTAATAAATAACTTAGGTAACCTGACTTTCTGACTAACTGACAGACATCAACAGCGCAACAGTTCCTGAAGGTAATAAATAGCCCGATTGATTAATGGATTTAGAACCAAAACCAATATAAAAGCCTTTGTTTTTAAAGAAAATATGACAAGAATATTGCCACCAATTAGCTACCGGTGGCCCTCTAACTTAATTACTTTGGAGGGCCACCGGTGCGTGATTACTTAAAGGCGCTATAGCACCATAATAACCTTAAGATTTGCAGAGGTCAGCAAATGTCACCATTGCGTGTGGGAGCCCTTAATGCCCCTAGGTAGTCTAGGTACTTATCGTTTTGTGGAAATGCCCCATAGTCCGTCATTAAAGGCTGAATCATAGCCAGTTCTATTATATTTGACGTCAATATTCATGAATAATGAAATGACCTTTATATTCTGCTTTGGAAGTGACATCGTGGATTTATATCCATTTTACTGCCGTTAGGATTATTTGAATCCTTTTTAGGTGATTAAATCATACCGCTATTGGAAATGTGATAGTTATGAATTTGAATGGTATTAATATTCATAACTAAGTTTTGTCTGGACACGTCATGGAATCGGTAGGCCAATTCTCGTACTTAAAAAACGTTCAAATTCAAGTCGCAATCTCATCTCAGCGACAATCAATGTCAAAAACCTGTCAAAAATGTATGTAAATTGATTGTAACTTTGACAGATTGAGACTGAGATTAGAATGCGAACGGTCTTAAAAATACGGGAATTGCCTCTCGGATCCTATTAACTAATTGCTTAATAGATACCTTTAGATCTCCTATTAATTTTGGCATCCCACCGTTTTAGGACTTTTTTTTTTGTGTCAGGGGCCACGGTATTCCTCTCGGACTTTTCCGCAACCCTAGCAGGCATCAGTCCTAGCAAACCCCGTCATTGGTGCTGACATCTCTTTGAGGCGCGCGTGGAACACAACGCGCCGTCGACCCGGGCCTGGTCCTTATCGAACGGCGAGCTGCCCATTGCTCGCCGTTCGTAAGCCCACGCCTACGGTGGCCGGGAATCGGCCTGCGATTCCCGACGCCCAGGGCGTCTCCTGCGGCGGCTAGGGGCGTGAGGACGCAAATTTTGCCTCTCCCTCACGCGTTCCGCCTCCTCCTACCGTTTTAGGCCTTTTTTTTTTTTTTTTTTTTTTTGTGGGTGGGAAATCATCAAATAACTTCTCCCGCTCTGGGCAGAGCAGGAGGGCGTGTCAGACTCTTACTGACTAAAACCCACCCGTGTTCCTTCAGTTGCCTGTGCCAGGGGCCACGGTAACCCTCTTGGACTTTTCCGCAACCCTAGCAGGCATCGGTCCTAGCAAACCCCGTCATTGGTGCTGACATCTCTTTGAGGCGCGCGTGGAACACAACGCGCCGTCGACCCGGGCCTGGTCCTTATCGAACGGCGAGCTGCCCATTGCTCGCCGTTCGCAAGCCCGCGCCTACGGTGGCCGGGAATCGGCCTGCGATTCCCGACGCCCAGGGCGTCTCCTGCGGCGGCTAGGGGCGTGAGGGCGCAAACTTTGCCTCTCCCTCACGCGTTCCGCCTCCTCCTTCGCGAACATTACTGCTTCGCAGAAGGAGGTGACGGCTTCCCAAGCCCTCTCGCTCCGTACCATGGCCTGGACCAAGGCCGGACGCGAGAGATCGCCACCGCCAATCGCCTCCACGAGGACACGGCGGTGCTCCGCCCAAGCCGGGCAGACCTCCACCGTATGCTCCACCGTGTCCTCCGGGCGATCCACACAATGGTGACACCCGGGCGTTTCCTCCCGCCTTATCCGGAACAGGAACCTCCCGAAACAACCGTGTCCGGTTAGGACCTGCGTCAGGCGGAAGGTGAGGACGCCGTGGCGCCTCTCTAGCCACTCCTCAAAGAGGGGACTTATCGCCGCAATTGTGGCGTGCCCAGCGCTGGGTTGCGACAATCGCACTCTCCATGCCGCCCTGAGATCCCGCCGGAGCTCTGTCCGCTGTACCGTGATTTCTCGCGGCAGCGGAGCTACGCCCCGGCGTTTCGCCTCCTCGCGCCACTCCCAAACGTGCGCGAGGACTTTTGCCTCCAGATCCCATGGCGGTAATCCGGCAAGGAGGCTCGCCGCCTCACCGGAGACCGTACGGTATCCCCGGACCAGCCGGATGGCCATGACCCTTTGGGGCGCGTTCAACCAGCGGGCTGGCCGCCGCCTCAAGGAACGCGCCCACACCGGTGCCCCGTAAAGGGCCATGGACCGCATGACCCCCGCGTAGAGCCTCCGGCAGGAGGCGTTTGGCCCCCCTAGATTGGGCAGGAGCCGCTTTAAGGCAGCCCCGGCCCTTTCCAGTCTGGGAGCCAAACGTCGGAAATGCTCCACGAAGTTCCACCGGCTGTCGAGGACGAGTCCCAGGTACTTCATCGTCGACTCGACGCCGATGTGAACCCCTCCTACCGTTATTTGGGAACCCGACGGTGGCGTGTTCCGAGGACCATGAAAACACATGGCCTCGGACTTGTGCAGGGCCACCTCGAGTCCTAATTGCCGGATCCTCTCGACGATTGTCGCAACCCCGCGTGTCACTAGTTCGGCCGCCGCCTGGTGCGACCTTCCCTGCGCCAGGACTAGCGTGTCGTCAGCGTAACAAACCACGCTGACGCCGCTGGGGAGGTCGGCGCGCAGCACCCAGTCGTAGCCGATATCCCACAGATGCGGCCCCAGGACCGATCCCTGTGGGACACCGCACGACATCTCTTGCCGGTTCCATACTCCCTGGTGACCGGGGTAGATGACGGCCCTGTCCGTCAAATAGGCCTCGACCACACGACAGAGGTAGGTCGGCATCCGGTGATACCGGAGTGCCTCCCTGATGCAACTCCAGGGCAGGGTATTGAAGGCATTGGCGATGTCTAGAGACACCGCCAAGACGACCCCACCCCGGGCCACAGCATCCCCCGTCGTGAGGGCCCGCACGCGCATGATGGCGTCCACCGTAGAGCACCCCCTGCGGAAGCCAAACTGGCTCTCCGCCAAATCCGGCCCCACCCGCACCAGCCGCCCGACGAGGCGGTCTGCAATGACTCTCTCAAAGAGCTTGCCCACCTCGTCGAGCAGCACGATAGGCCGGTAAGCGGACGGAGAGTCCGCTGGGCGCCCCGGCTTCTTGATGAGGACCAGTTTCCCCGTCTTCCAACGAAGTGGGAACTGGCCCCTCTCCATGCATGCGCTTAGGAGCCCCCTTAGTCGAGGCCCGAGAGCCTCCGAGGCCAGGACCCAGGCTTTCCCAGGTAAGCCGTCGGGTCCTGGGGCGGTATTTTTAGCACTCAGCCTACGTACCGCCACTCGCAGCTCTACCTCGGTCACCTCCGGAGCATCGTTGTCGTCGTCGGCGGTGTGGTCCGCATTCAGCACCGCAGTAGGCGGAGCCATGGGCGGGGAGATATGGTCGCCTCTAGAAGGGAACAGAGTGCTCACCACGTCCTCCACGAGCTGGGGCCGGAGACTCTGCGTCAGCGGGGGAGCCCATGGGCGGAGCTTCTCACGCACCAATTTGTAGGGGCGCCCCCACGGGTCCCTGTTCAGAGTCTCCAGCGACTCCTCGCGGGCCAGTCCCTTGGCCCGCAGGATCTCCGCTTGGAGGGCGGTCTTCGCCGCTCTGTACCCCTCGTACAGCTCCGCCTGAATGGCTTCCGTATCCGGAGGGCGAATACGGAGCCTGCGGTGCCTGGTGTACCGGCGTCGCGCAGCGACGCACGCACTGCGTAAAGTCGTCAACTCTGGCGACCACCAGCACACCTGGCGCTGAGCGCGTCCGGGCTGGGCCCGGGGCATTGCCACGTCGCATATTTCGGACATGGCCTCCCGGAACCACTCCGCCTCGACGTTGATGTCAGCAGGCCTGTCCGGTGATGACACCCAGGCCTGCACGATCGAGGCTTCCAGGAGGAGCTCCCGGTCCAGCTGCTTCAGCGACCACCGCGGACCACTCGGGGCCTGTCGGACCAGCGCGCTCGAGGTCTGGGCGGAGACGTCAAACCGGATGTACCGGTGGTCGGAATAGGTCTCCACCCCCTCTATGACGCGCCAGTCAAGGACACGCGGTGACAGAGCGGGGCTGGCGAACGAGATGTCCACCACCGATTCACCCCGCATCCGCACACACGTGGGGACAGAACCCCGATTTAGGACGACCAGGCCTGTCTCCAGAGCCCAGTCCTCCACCATCCTGCCCCGTGTGTCCGTATACCGGGAACCCCAAGCCACATTCTTGGCATTGAAATCCCCGAGGACGAGCACGGGGAGGGAACGGAACCCGACGACGACGACTTTCAACTCCGCAAGGGAGTTGTGGAACTCGGCAAGAGTTCGGTTCGGGGAGAAGTATACCCCCACCACTACAATCTCCCCGAACCGTGCTGCCACGCAACCCCGTCCCCTCGTGACTGCCTCGAGGGACGGAGTACCGGCGGCGGCCGACGAAATTAGGGTCACTGAGCCGCTCAGGTCCTCCACCCAGTCATCCCTGGGCGGGACAAAGTACGGCTCAGCGACCACGGCGATGTTAATCGACCACTGCGCCATGCTCTAGAGCAACAGATCCTGAGCAGAGGCGCAGTGGTTGATGTTCGCCTGGAGGAGGCGTAATGGGGCCGTTATTGGCACTCCATGTCAGCCTCCTCCCGAGCCCTCTGTGAGGGCCCCGCCGCAGTGGTGACGGCGGCGACAACGACGGTCGAGGCGGCAGCGGCAACGGCAGTGGCGGCGGCTGCGGCAGTGACGGCGGTGGCGGAGGGCTTGTCCCTGCCCCTGGCTCTGGCGGGTGGAGCGCAGGCCTTGCTCCCCATCCGGTGATCAGCTGGCTTGCCAGCTGCCGCACATACGGTGCAGTGCGGCGCGGCATTACAAGACCCGGCCTTGTGACCGGGCTGACCACAGCGGAAGCAGTGGTGGCTGCGGTCCACCTCCGAGGTGCATTTAGCTCCCACGTGGTTGCCCACCTGGCAGCGGAAGCACCTCAGAGGTCTGGGTTCCAGCAGTTTCACCTGCGCGGAAACCCAGCCCACCAGTAGCCTACGGCCCTCGGCTATTTTTTTGGCCGCCGACACAGGGCAGCTCACCGTAACGGCTCGCATCCCCTTGAAGTCAGGACCGATGGTGCCTGTCCTCACCTGCTCGGCAGAGCACCCTCCAGTCCTAACGACGGCGGCCACCACCTCTCCCTCCGTCACCGAGTCGTCCAGGCCCAGGATGCGCATGTCAGCGCACTTGGTGGGCCTGGACACTCGGGCCTCGTCCGCATTTAAGGACGCCCTAAGCCTTTCGGCCAGAGCGTCAGCGGCCGGGCCGCTAGCCGCACCGGGGATCTCAAGCATCCGGGCCCCAGTCGCCGTCAGCCTCACCCGGATGCCTTCGGTGGCGCCGATCTCCTCGAGGCTCACCGCCTTTCCCACCTTGGCTAGCACGTCGCGGTAGGACACGCCCTTCTTTTCCGCTTCCGGCTGTAGCGTAATCACTACAGCTGCGGATTTCGGGGCGCGGAGCCTAGCCGCGACGCTTCGCGCTTTTTGCCGCTGCCGCCTCTCCTTCCTTTTGGCCGCCCTTGCCGCCTTACCGGCCTTCCTCTTCTCCCCGGCTACTTGCCATTCGGCGCCGGCCGGAGACCGTTTTAGGCCTGAGCCAATAGTTTTATAATTACTGAATGACTGCATGTGTTTGCAAGCACTTTGATAAAATTGTTACTTTTTTCTAACTACAAACTAGAAGTTAGCTACCTATGTACCTAACCC
This sequence comes from Brachylomia viminalis, assembly GCA_937001585.2. Classification (NCBI taxonomy): domain Eukaryota; kingdom Metazoa; phylum Arthropoda; class Insecta; order Lepidoptera; family Noctuidae; genus Brachylomia; species Brachylomia viminalis. The sequence goes on along the minus strand of OW443302.2, from coordinate 18,695,986 downwards.
TAAAAGGTATTTATTATAAACGAGCTATTGATCTGAATAAGGAATCGTGTGATCTCAGATAGAAATAATCTAGGCAAAGTAATTAACGTTCTGAATGAAGACCTTGCAGAATGGTTTCTAACTGGTGTCATAGCTCATAGGAACAAAGGTCAAAGATCTATAAAGTCGTTTATCGACTTTGCAACATCAAGAGGTTTCACGATGCGTTGCCAACTATAGTGACAAAACCGATATGATTTCCAATGATTTCACTAAAAACCTCCGTGCCTTTAATTTCATCGCTTTTGTTACTAGATCTATCACAAATGTCTCGCAAACAAAACCACACATGTGCCTTATTAATGCTAGACACACCGCCTCCCTCACGACACAGAGATGTGACAGATAAATCACAGAACTCCAGACACAATGGGTCCCCGAGCTAAAAAAATGTATCACTCCATCGGCATTTGGTCGGCTATCAAAATTCTACGTGCGTTTTCTGACCATGGCATTTTTGTTTGGAGCCGAGTCGTAAAATGCGCAGATTCCCATGTTTTGAGGCCGACAACCTCCCACCGTGTACTTGGTAAATACTAAGAAACATTTTTAAATGCTTTTAGATCAAACAATCAAAACGGTATTTCACCATTTGTAATTTTGAAGGCTTCACGCGCGTTTGAGACGTTAATTTGTTTAACGTCTTGAGGTCTTATTTAAGACCTCATACACACTAACACTTCAATAGTACTCATTGAGATGTTTTATTTCTAATAATATTTTTTTTGCGAGTAAAAATTGGATTTTATTGATTTCCTTTGGACCATTTTCAAGTCAGACTTTCTTGAACCCAATAACATAAAACGATAGCATAAAATAATGCCAGTGCATATTTGGGTCTAATGCAACGACCGGACAACTAATGTAACGCACATGCAAATCTGTCCCAATTACATGAATACTTAAGCATTGGTTTTGCATAAAAAGTAAACAGTTGCTAAACGGTAATGCGCTTGCGTGCGCCTACTGTAAGGAACGGTCTAATGACCAAACTTTAATGAACTATTAAACTATCTCTCCTACATTTAAATTCGTAGTAAAGCAGAATTTATATTATTTGGTAACTCTGACGTTAATGCTCATTATTTCGTTTGATGACTAGGGCTGGGTTCGTGGCAATTTAGATCAAGCTGTTGGTACTACGGGACTTAGATGGTACCTACCTATACTACTTTACTTTTTCTCCTATCATTTCGATGATTTTTACAATACGGCCGATGAATCATGGCGTTCGGTCCGAACTTTGAGCAGACGGCTGCAAAATTCCATTTTTAACCGATTTAAAAAAAGAGGACAAGTCCGTTGTTTATAAAATGATTTGGAGAATTCTATTTTATTTGAAAGTATATATTTCTAGATTGGTTCCATAATATTTGGTCAAGTTCTGATAAGTCGTTTTTGAGTCAGCTTCAACAATACGTATTTTTTCCTTATGTTGATAATGTTGTAGTAACTTCCTGTTACTGTAATTTACATTGCAAGTAGTAGTATACTAATTTGTTTGGAGTAGGTAGCACAACTAAAAAGTAAAAAAAAATAACACTTTTTCAGAAAAAAAAAACAGCGACTTAAAAAAAAAACGCTTTAAAATGAAAAATGATATTAATTTTAGAAGATTATCACATTTAGTTTAAAAACTGTCTGTGTGCAAAATTTCATCCAAATCCGCTCAGCCGTTTTTGCGCCAATCGGGAACATACATCCAGACAAACAGACGAACGGACTAAAATTCTAAAAACTATATTTTTGGCATCAGACTCGTTCCCACACCTCGTAGCAATTTTAAAAAAAACTTTTTTTGTCAAAGATATTCAATGAACAGTTTTGACTTAATTACTATTTTATTATATTTATGTACAGATTAACACGTAAATTCAGTTAGTTTTACTGTAATAAAATAATATCTCGGAATCTTGTAATCTCGATCCAATTTAAATGCGGATTATGTTTGTACAAGACTATAAAGGAAACGGTAGATGATAGACTTTAACGGTTACTACAACTATGCTAGAAGTACTCAATTACGGTAAATGAGTTCGATGTTTAAACTCACAGAGCACGGAGAGCTAGAGGCGGCGGCATTGTCATCAAGTTCCATACAAACCAACAAAACAAAAAACAAACGAATAAATGACTTGAGCATGCCACCGTTTTCTCGCAGTAAGTGTGCATACACATGAGCGACACGCGTCAACGACAGAGACAACTGCAGCCACCGACACACATTGACGGCTGCCGGCGACACTCGTCGACGGCTGCAGTTACCTCTGCCGTTAACGCGTGTCGCTCGTGTGTATGAACACTAAGACAGAAATTACGTTTATACAAGTATATAGAAACTGATGGCTTTGAATGGCGTCCGCGGCTTAAGTTTTGCACGTAAGTCACGGATTATCTTAGTAATGCCGCCTGTAGACCCTGGCGGATACCGTGCTCTATGGTTAAACTTGTGGGTAGTATTTTGCACGTTATTTCGATTACAAAGCCATCTGCGGGTGTTATTTACTTTGACAATCGAGTGTCTGAGGTGTTCAATCTTCGGTACAGCTGATTGCGTTTAGTTTCGATGTTAGGTTGCATGGTTAACGACTAATCAATCGTTTTATAGGTGCGTGGGTTCAAAGGGAAACTAGACAGATGTCTATTCAATCAAAATACTTAGCTTCGGTTTCTATTCAATCAAAAGACTTAGCTTCGGACCTAAGATTAGGTCTTTAACTATGAAGTTGCCGTTTTACAATACGGGCCATTTGAAACATAATTTATCTATGGCTGGCAATAAATTCTAAATTCAAATGAGTTTTATATTAACAATATGGAATTCTATTTGCAATTTCAGTCATTTGCTTATTGAGTAGAGTTTTGTTTTCACTACATTTGTATATTTTTCATCAATATGGACACGATAAAGACACGAGTTGGTAATTATGGAATATAAGTTCTGTCGCGGTAGCAATGCTGCACAAACGTCTCGCAACATTAATTACGTGTACGGAGTGAACACTCCAAACGAACGCACGACTCGTTATTGGTTTGAACGCTTCCTACATGGAAATTGATCTAAAAAATGAACCCCGTGGTCGCCTGAAAACTAAAGTCAACAACGACGAATTAATGGCGATAGTGGATGATGACGATACTCAATCTATGGCTGAGTTAGCAGCAGCTTTCAACGTTAGCATCAAAACAATATTGGTCCATTTGCGTCAAATTGGCAAGATAAAAAAACTTGTTAAGTGGGTGCCTCACAAACTGAATGATCGTCAGCGCGACAAACGCGTTGAGCAATGTTGAAGCGCATTGTCACTTGCGATGAAAAATGGATTCCTTTTGATAATCGTAAGCGGCCATCATGATGGTTAGGCCCTGGTCCAGCGCCTAGGCAATGCCCCAAACGAAAACTTACCCCTAAAAAGGTCATGGTCACTGTTTGGTGGTCTATTGCCGGTATAATTCATCACAGCTTCTTACTAAATGACAGCAGCATTACTGCGGATGTGTACTGTGAGGAACTGGACACAATGCTGGAGAAGCTCGCTAATCTCCGGCCAGCCTTGGTTATTAATCGCTCGTCCCCGCTGCTCCTTTACGACAACGCTCGACCTCATACGGCACAACAGACGGTATCTAAACTACAAGATCTAGTGTTGGAAGTTTTACGTCATCCACCGTACTCATCAGACCTTGCGCCGACAGACATCTACTTTATCCAAAATTTGGACAAGTTCTTGGCAGGAAAAAAATTAATACCCGAGAGGCAGTCCAAACTGCCTTTGAAGATTTTGTTGGCTCCCGTACACCTGACTTCTTCAAGAAAGGCATTGAAAAATTACCACTGCGCTGGCAGTGATGCATCGATAGCATGGATGCATATTTTGATTGTTAGAAATAAAATAAAAATTATATAAAAAACGACTTTAACTTTCTGTATATATTAAACGGCAATTTCATAGGTAAATACCTAATATTACTCGTAAGTAATTTTATTTAACAGCCAATTTTTAACCCTATTTAAAGAAAAATTAACAGAATTGAAAATTAACCAAACAAGCTACCGCTTTAAAGATACCTAAACACTTTAAAATGACCTCTTTGGTGGAAATTTAAGTAGACATGCGTTGACAGTAAGTTGAGTAAGTATACAGGTGAGATAAAAATAATTGTTCCGTTCTTTAAATTTTGGCTCAGTACCTAGTGCATACAATGAGCATCAATCACTGCTTTAGCGTAACCTTTTTTCGTATAGTACCTACTTGTCTATCTAGCTTTTAGTTTTCCGTTATGATTTGTCCAGATTGATAAATACGTATAAGAAATCCGTCTGGAAGCATCTGGCCAGCATTCAAAGAAATAACAGTATTTCTAATACATTTTTACAGTGTGCGATATAATTCAAGATGACATTATCTGAGTTAGCGTTAGAGTGCGCAGGCGCCGGCCGCCGCGCCGTATAAATTAATTTATAATGTCTGACTACACTACAGAGTGATGCAGAAGTACTTTTTTTGACTTCTTATGACGTATTATAAGGAGCTCAGTAAGCCTTCTTCGCTGAAAAATGAATATTTCGGAAAAGACTTGGCAAATTCATATTTTATTTTAATAATTAATGGAAAGCGGAGGTCTGAGATGTGGAATTCACCGGGAATTCTTGTTCTTCAGCCATAATGTACCAAAAATTCCGGTGCTTTAAAATAGAACCAGGTTCTGCATTCCCTAGTTTTAATAGTATTGATGAAGTAAGCCTTTTGCATCACTTTACCTAGTGGCTCAACCAGGCCGATATGCTCGTTCAGTTCAATTAGCTGCCGTCAGTTAGTCGTATGTGGCAAAAGCACCGCTAGCTGCCAACTGATTAATTTACGGGCGTTGTCTCTGATTATAGTCTAGTCATGAATTCTTAGTGATTCTGATGCACAAAGCAATTACTTATTGTGATTTAAAATTGTGAATTAAAGTGATATCTACCAGCGATAAATAGTTATCACTTTGTCTAGGCCCTCGGATAGGTATTATGCTACTTTTGGCAGAAATATCAGATTCCATAAAATAGATATTGCGTAGTTTCCTGCCCTAGGTTTGTATGAAGACATTCTATACCGCCTATCTAGATTATAATGTAGATTTGAATAAAAACATCTCTATATTTTTGGTATTCTTGATAATTATCTTATCTGAACATTCCTCTTCCAATCCCGATGTTTATGTCACCTGAATAAGTAACAAGATTATACATCAAGTTCCAGATAATTTTATTATAAAATAAGCTTCCATTTTCATTTCTCTCTTTTTCTTCTCTTATAAATTGCAATTCATGTGGTTACTGACTCCCAGGTCTATTACGATAGCCGCGTACCGATAACTCATTCACATGCCCTTATAGGGTAAGCAGGATTGCAGCTAAGGGAACCACTTAGAAAACGCGGATACGATAAGCTTCATATTTTCGTTTTGAACAAAAAATGGTCGAGATATTACATTTTGTTGTGTAACCCGTCTGGCGCCGTGAAGTGACATGATCGTCGGATCCCAGGCTAGGAAGAGAGATGAAGAATGCCCATTTGTATTATTTATTTTTATATCTTTCATTGGACGTGAAAAGAATAGGTACCTATATATTATTTATCTGTATCTAGTCCTAGGCATTTTCTTTCTCGTAATTATTATTTTAGTTACGAATTTGAAGACCATAAATGAAATGAATGCTCGTCTACATTTCAAACGTCATTCATCATTATAATAATTATCTTTCGTCTGTAGAAAAGGGCGATGCCTCCTCTACAAGGCTTGGACTAAGAATGTGGGATACGATAACATGCATTAAGACTCTCACGTAACAAGATGCTGATATTTAATAAAAGGCACTCACATATTAAGATTTAAGCAAGGAAATAAATAATAAGGAAACTGTGATTAAGTAAGAGTAGTTACAACCATGCCTTTTTTTTTGAGGGTTGGATTTCCTCAAATAACTTCTCCCTCTCTCGGTGGAGTGGGAGGGCGTGTCAGACTCTTACTGACTAAAACCCACCCGTGTTCCGTCAGTTGCCTGTACCAGGGGCCACGGTAACCCTTTCAGACTTTCCTGCAACCCTGGCAGGCATCGGCCCTAGCGGACCCCGTCATTGTACAACCATGCCTGCCTTCCTAACTCACCTAGAATGTCTAATTATTTTCTAAAATGGTGTAAATACAATAAAATAGCATTGTATCTATTAAGCATTCTTATTCCTAAATTAAGTGTATTGTCACAATCCTTTAAAGAATAGAACTGTCTACAGTTGTTTCGATACCGTATCGAGCAAGATAACAGGACCGACCATCCAAACTGGACCTTCTGTTCCTACCTCTAACATTCCTCAGGGAAGTCTCGAACTGTGTATTTGAATTAAAGATGCGTGTTACGTTCTAAACGAGTACTGTGTCATTATGTGAATGATGTATGTCGCTGTCTGGTGTGAAATAATGTCTTACGAGTTACAGTAAACTGTTATTAGTTATGATACTGATTTCAGTATTAGAAGGTGTTATAGTGAATGTACTGGTTTACACGAGATTGGACTTAAAAAAAATATAGGAAGAAAAAGAGTATTTTAAAGAAAATTCATTGTGAAATTAATTAGGATAAAAGGTGTATATTATGACTATAGTTAGTTACTGAGTGTATGTGAGTTACTAAACCTACACACTCAATGGTCAATGTAATGCATTATTTGCATTCCACAATGTTATCTGATTGGAGGATGTATACCTACATGACAGTGTTTTATGATTCGAGGAAAACTGATTAGAATCTGTCACTAAAAACTGTTTCGTCAAGGAGAAAAAGTCGATATGTACTTATTATATTAATTGTGGTGTTAATAAATGTGTTCCATCGAAATAGCCTCTTGATTAGAATATTAACAAAACAAGAATCTTACTTAAAAATAAAAAAAAATCTCAACCGATGAAATACTAAAAAAAAATCTACCAATTATGTACTTGGATACTCACTGAAGTATTTTACACTTTGTGACACTGTAAACTGGAAAAGTAGTCAACGACTCAACCTCTGTCGCTAAGTCACTTTGTATCAAGCCGGATTCTATCCTTATTTTAAGCCACTTCATACAACAATATAATACTTACCTATAGGTACTGTTTACTTACTTTACTGCACTTTATACCCACACCTGCATATAACATCCAAACCCACTATCAGCAAACACCACAACAATACTATCAATAAACATCACTGACGAATTGCACGTGCAAACATGCACACAAGCACGACACATGCCTCCCTCATAAGGCAATGTCATTTGCAACACAGCTTTCATTGCATAACACAGTACTTTATTTGGAGCCAAGAATTTTATACAAACGCCTGTTGCCTGAATTGATGGTTTCAGATTACGCCTACCGTTGTTGATGTTGGGGTAATGTTACTGTGAGTTGGGGGTCTAAAAATATATTTTACTAGCTTTTTCCCGCGGCTTCGCTCGCGTTAATTTAAGGTCAAAGTCGGGATCAAAGGTCAGGTCGCGTTAATTTAAAGTAAAGTCAAGCAAACAAACTTACTTTCGCATCTATAATATTTTAGTTAGGAGGATGAAAAACCGGTCTATCGACACTCTAGACTCACAAAGTGTATTCGGAACTTAAATAAAAAAAATCTCTTAACATACACTACACACTACACGTGGCGCCCTCTATTATCATAAGAACGTTACCTATTGTTGTTTCCCTCGGGAACAGTACTTTTTTTGGGAATGAAAGGTACCCTATGTCCGTTTCTGTACAGTCACGAGCACTAATAAGTATACACTTAGCAAAATTTAAACGCGAATTTCTCGCGGAATATTGATTGCAGCTTTGAAATAAGACCTATTTCATAAAAGTATAGGTCCTAAAATACTATGCTCGTAACAACATAAAATTACAATCAATACAGTAGGAGAAAATCACATTTAGAAGTTGCTAAGTGTATACATATTGGTGCTCGTGACTGTACTCCTGACAACGTATATGCAAAATTTTATGATGACCGGTTCAGTGGTTTAGGCGTCAAAAGTTTACTTAGGATTGGCTTTAAGAATATCATAAAAAGTTCGTCGTAACGTATTGTACTGGTAAGATTCTACAGTGATACATTAGCCCGAGATTGCTTCAATTTGTCTCTGGAAAGCTAGTTTGTTAAGTTGGTCTCCTACAGTTTCAAACGGTGTTCTTTCTTCTATCAATTTCCGGGGACCAAAGGATCGCTCACGCGATTATCTGCAGGTTTTATCATTGTTGAGCTTTATTTTTTTTCTGCAAACGAAATAATAGGGTTCTAAGACTAAGGAAGTGAGATTCTAATCATACAATGTTACTTAATAGATTAAAATCTTATCTCACACTATAAAAAGTTTATTGTAATCCGCATAGATAATAAAGATTTAATGAAGTTTATTATAATATGAACCCGTTAGCCAATTACTGCTCATGGGATTCCCATAAAATAGATATAACTTTTTTTTGATTCTGGGAACTTCTTACTTTTGCATCACACTCTCGTCTAGACACGAAGTGTCTTTACAGTCTAAAACAATCAATTACTGTTCGAATCTAGGGACTGAAATCAATCATTCACTAATACACACAGTTCCAGTTATAAATTCTTTTAAGAAGGATTTAAATTATCAACGTAAAAGAAAACATTACATCATAACATCCGACCAATTTTCCGTGAAGAGATAGGTACTAGGTGTACTTTCGCAACGCATTTTTTTATATAAAAGATTATATATAGCATTCCTGTGTACGCCAGTATGTAAAACCACTGTAAGAAGTTTTTATTTCCAAACCAAACAAAGTTTTGATATTTATTTATGTTACGTCTTCCTTTTAAATAATTCCTGACTATAGACAGTAAAAGGAACACTACAAACAAAACCATGTATTATTCATCACGCTATTGATTGTTACGGGACACGTTATGCAACACGTTGCGTGACGTTATTCCCGATGATTCAGACGTGACTTACTATAAAAAACGGCCAAGTGCCAGTCACACTCGCACACGAAGGGTTCCGTACCACCGTACAGCACTTAACAATACATTTGAAAATAATTTATTTAAAAAAATAAAAAAAAATCTGGTTTGTTTCGACTATATTATTTGTTGACATAGCGGCCATACTCTGAAAATGACAAGTGTTACCTATTAAGATTTAAAAGAAACAGCCCTATGACAGACGGACGGACGGACAGGCGCTAGGCGGAGCCTTAGTAACAGCTCGTTGGCACTCTTTGGGTACGGACCCCTAAAAATGTTAATGTCGAGTGAAAGACTTGGTGGCCATACTTGCTTATTTAATCTGTGGTTTACTTAAGTACTAGTAATAATGCCAAGTTGTTGGGTAAGGTTAAGCCTCAAATTAAGCATAACTTAGCATTTATGATTTAGTCAAGTACGTGTGAACGTTAGCTTTAATATGTCTGACCCGAGTGTAAAGTAATAAGTAGTAATAAAAATTGTACATACCCATATAATATTGGCGCAATTCATTGTAGCTACAGGTACATTCGTACTTAAAAACTATTATCTGATCTCAAAGCTTAAAAATAAAAAATAAACATGGATAGTTTTTTTTTCCTAAATAATTAGGTCAGTTCAACATTTGGCTGTGCAGACTACAGACCACGAACAAAAAATACATTTCAAAAATGGAATTCCATTTTCAAACCACCGTCACCTTGAGCCGTCCAATAACGTCCCCAACTTCCATGTACCATCTCACTTGTCTCGCACCACAAGCGACACTGCCACAGTTTCAGTTGGTACGTCAAACAACGGTCTATAAAACGATTTATCGCGTTCCCACTACCGATAATTGTCTTCGGAAATGTCGTCCACTTGAAATGGATCGTGGGTGCGGGCCTTAAAGTGATTCTCCACGCTGTCAAGTGTTCGTAGTGCTGTCTTTGGACAGAGCAGGAGCTGTGGTGGCCTAGTGCTTATGGCCGCGACTTACGAGTTGTAGCTTCAAACCCAAAAAAAAAAAAAAAAAAAAAAAAGGCACTTTACTTTGTGTAAAATATTTTATCACTACTGCTCTCAAAATGGTTAAGGAAAACATCGTGCGTAAACCAGGCATGTGCTAGAACCCAAAATTCGAAGACGTGACATCCACCCATCTGCACAGGGCCAGCGTGGTGGATTACGGCCCACTCCCTGTCACAAAGAGGAGGCATGTGTCCCAGCAGTGGTAGCATTATAGGCTAATTATGCTTATGGTGTCTGTGGCGTAAGCGTGCCGTGGATTGGGGAAAACAATTTTCTTTGTGAACTTTACGTGGCGGCTACCTGAAGACTAATAACCTACTTCTGCTACCTAAGAGTAGATACATAAAATTTAATAGAATCCAGTGCAGCTGGACATAAGTTTTTCAGTATTCCCAAAACTATAACATTTTTATTCAGAGTAGGTCACTTTTTTCGACGATAGATAGTAATCCAAATTTGTCCTAATTCTGTATTAAAACACCGTTTCAACTACATAAAAGCCAAAAATAGCAATTTAAAGCAGGTTTACGGTAACAACATTCAATAACTTGAGCCATTTTATAACAGATATATTATAATAGTTTACGAAACTTTTTGCCATGCAGCGAGGTCGAAGTTTTTTGAGCACAAAAAAACAAAATCCATTTATTTCCATGATTGAACATTGTTTGTTTTTTGCCATTCACATACATACCGAAGCCAACGGGAATGCAGTTAAACCAGTACATAAAACAAACTCTTATTACGTAGGGTAACTCGTCGCGAATTTAATTAATTTCACAAGAAAACAAAACATTTAAAATATTCATGCCGTATTCACCGAAGGGCTGGATTTGCATATTTCACTACGAGGGTCCAAGTTTATTGGCGGTCGTGTGTGGTCCTCGGTTGCTATGGTAACGAGGCTATTGCGGTCAAAACGGATCGCCTTACGCCTTAACTGATGGACACGGCTAATTGTTAGGAGGCGACGTCGCCTCCCGCGCTCACACCACACGTTTCTAAATGTCACTACATGACCGTTAGTTTCATTTCTTATCAGATCCCTCTCCAATTAAGCACAACTTAGTAGTACTTGGGATCTCGTAACAGATAATTATACCAATTTATTCTAAATATCAACGAGAACATGGTGCACTTTTATCTTACCTCCCGACTACACGGTACCGTGATTAACTCTATGGTTTTAATTGTCTACGCTTTTATAGATAGCGCCTGTCACGTTAATTCTTTACGCAATTGCTTTCACGATTTTATGACGATTCGATTCGGTAATTATCTTTGGCCACTGCTGACCCGTGGAAACCTCGGCTTCTCTTTGGTAAACTAAGCCTGAGATTCCTGTCCTCCGAGATGTAAAATAAATTAGAATGTTTAGATTAGCCAAGAAACTTAAAACTAAATGAGAAATAAAATTAGAAGGCTTTGCAGACGCTGTACCAAAGGAAAAAATCCGTCTGTGAGAAATTGAAAAATAAATTAAAACGATACTCTTTCTATCTACTCGGTGTAGTTTCGCGAAGAAGACTGAAGGCTGTTTGGAAAAGCTAAAAATAAAAAGCTTTAAGAACTTTTTACAATTCGTTTTGATTAATTATTGTTAGAAGAATTTTCTTTGGGTACGTTATTCTTTGTGTTAAGGTCGACGCCCACTGGGGCGTAACATTGCACGCTTCATAGACTTTTCAAACTCGCATGCATTGATGGAGTCGAAGCAATAGCGCACGTCAACGTTCACTGATGAAACGTCATGCCTATGCGAAACTGACATTTCGCATAAAAAGTTTTACGATACGCTCCAGCAGGTAACAGGTTTAATAGAGCGAACTTATGATTATTGCTAAAGGCGCTTACTAATTTTTATTGCAAGATCCTCTTGAATTAAAGAACTGGATCAAAGCGCAATTTTTACCTTGTCATCTTAACATAAGATAATTAAAATGTAAGAACCTTTTTGTCATCAGTTTGAATTCATTTTAAATGGGAAGATCAGAATATTAAAAGTGTTGTTGTCTTCCCAGATTGGTTCATTGAACAGAATCAGAGACTACTCTGGTTTTGAATTTAGAATGTTAACGTTCATATGGTACACTAAAACCATAACTATGAACGTTAACATTCTAAATGCAAATTCAAATTTGTTATTTGTAAAACATAGGTACAATATAATAAGATCCAATTCTAATGTCAGGATCGCTATGTTTAACCTATTATGTATACAAATTTTGGATAGATACATAAATTATTATTATTATTCAAATTAGATGATAAAAGTATCATTAATAAAATCGAGCATAAATAATTCGGACATTTGACTCACAAAACGGCACATCTAATTATTACATATTTAACTTGTCTGTTAACAATTCACCAATGGAATAGTAGGCCTTTTTAACCTGATGTCTGTAACTCATCTTGGCCAGATTTTCAGTTTGTTTTCCATCAATTTACCGGACAAACAAAGCATAGGTACCCTTGTCTTAACAAAACAAAAACACGAACCACTAAACATATTTACTTTTAAACAATAAATAAATCACGCAAGTAGTAAACTATACCAAACAACTGGTCTAGCAATTTAGGTCACAGTGACTAATTAAAACTTTTGTTACACACGCAAAACTTGCTTTGTTTAGAAAATGTGGGCTGTATCGCGTAATACCTCGCGTTTGAGCTTAAAATAATATAGTTTATTACAATATTAATAAAGTGTTATGCTTTCCGTGTGAAACTGAATGTGAAATTAGGCCTTTTTTTATTAAACTTGCAAAGAAATCTAGTCGACGCCTGCCCTAGTTTTTGTATGAGCATGTACGAGACATTATTATATTGTAATGTTCTGTAATCAATGAACTTTTAAAAGACGGACTTTAATGTCTTTGTGAATGTTCGATGTATTCACCCATATCCTCCGAATAGTATCTAAGTATTTATAATTCTACAATATTGAAATATATAAGCTAACAGATTTAAACCAAAATTAATAATATGTATAAAAAAGAAAGAAAAGAATCATAGGGCATCGAACAATTCGTCCGCATCGCTGTCAACAGGAAAAATGCCCAAAAGGCTCGCAGCATTGCCACGTTGTATGGCGATGCTGATTCTTTGGCCAAAAAATTGGCCAGCCCTCTGGTCACGTGAAGAGTCGACCAACCGCTTGGCGATGTCTCGAAAAACCAAGTGGGCACTCGGACCACATGGCGCTAGTGTTTCTACCCCAAACGGCTCGAACATATAACTCCCAATAAGATTGGAGTATTTTTGCCGTTTGAGGTTTTCCGCAGCTGCAGCAGCCGCCCCAGCACAGCCCGCCGTTTATGAATGCGAGGTTATTTTAGTTTTATTTATTTCTATAAACTTATTAACAAAATGCAAAGCAGTTTGTTAGAAATTATTATAAAAATAACTAAACACGGAATTATGATTTAAGAGCCGCTAGCATCATCTAACATCGGCAAATCGGGGTACAAGAAATACGTAATATTGTAATGTTGCCTGCAAGCTATCCTATTATTAGATACTCTGATAAATATAATGTGTGTAAGGCGCTAATTTGTTCCGGATGTGTTGAGATCGATCCATTCCGCGGCCATTTTAAAAGGCTCCAACATATTCCCTGCATTCATCACTTTCTAATTTTTATTTTTAATATATTCTTTGCCATAGTAAAAACGATCAATGGTGTGACTTTCTAGGAGATATCTTAATCTAGTCCCTTTAAAGTTACGAATTATAATAAAAATGTCACAGAAGCCGCCGTAAATAAAATGGTATAGGTACAAAAGGAAGTAGTATTTTCTTTGCATCTTTGCTGGTTTCTTAGTAATCCACCCATTCGTGATAAATGATGAATGATTTCATTTCTTTATGTAGGTTTGTACAAACACTTTTATACGTCAATCATATTTTAAAAAATAGATGAGGCTGGCGTTTCATATCTGACTACTCTGAGAAGAAAGGCCGAAACAAACTCAGAGGTCGCAGTCTCTTTTAAAGTCCAGATATAATCTTGGTCAGATCATGTAAAGACCATGTAGACTGGTGTCCGAGTGATGGATAATGGATTGTACGTACAGTTGACTGCACTAACTTGATGGTATTCACTACGAAACACGCCTTGGTACATATTGTATTGGATACTAATGCTTACTTAATATTTCCTGTATTAAAATTTAGTTTTCCGCTTCTAAACTTCTTAACATTTTGCGAAAAGCTGCGCCTTCCTCAATAGCAAACATACTTTTAGACCTAAGGCTAAAACGTCTGTAACTTAGAAAACCAAAAGATCTACTAACATTTGCTTGGGAGTGTACTTTTTTGTTATTCAGAATCTGTAGCTACTCTTTCTTTGATTTACAGAGTTTTCACAGGTATTTTACATCTGATTTGCATCACTGGCAAAATTACAGTGATCTTTATATTCGTTACAATAAAGTTGATCTTTGGTTGCTGCCACTTACAAGTCTGTCAAAGTTACAGTGATCTTTATTGTCGTTTTAATAATGTTGATATTCGGGTGCTGCCACTGACAAGTCTGTCGAAGTAACAGTGATCTTTAATTTCGTTATCATAAGGTTGCTTTCGGGTTGCTGATGTCAGAGGTAAAACTGCGGACGGACTGTAGTAGTTAGGGCTAGTTTTTCCAACGTCAGATATTTTTTATCCTTGGAATTAAATTGTCAATTCATTTGTCAGTTTCTATATGGAAAAATTGAGCCGTCACGGGACGCCTGGCAAATGTGAAACATCGAAAACCATTCCTTCATACTTATAATTACTATACAAAATAGTATTGTAAATAAGTATGAAAGAATGGTTTAATAAAAGAAAATAAATATGACATAATCAAAAACTAAATATTCAGTTTTTTTAAAGAAATAAATTGTTCTTTATTTGAAAAATAGCGTGGCACGGCATGCGTCGCCACGCCAGCAGTCGGTTTTAAGTGCGGCTACAGATGTTTGACATCAAAAACTGGCAAAACTTTCAAACTATTTCTCGGTTATCGATGTTTGGCGTTGTAAAAATTAGCAAAAGAGTTGCAGAGTGACCGCTTCAAAGTAAGTAACTACCTACGCCCAGCTCTCTGAATTGCTGCCCAGATTCCTTGCTGGCTAATCTTTTCAACACCGTGTGCTGTGTCAATTTAATAGAGGAAGCTTAGACCATGATGATACCACCCAATAAAGTAATTGAATCTTTAAAGCTCCTATTAAACGTCCAATAAATAACACATCGCGCTTAAACATTGTATCGAGTAGCAACCATACTTAAAATCCGACATTTACAAGGCAATATTTTAAACACTGCACGTGCATGTGATATTAAATTATATAACGAAAGTAATTGCTGTCTGTGCAGAATTTATTTTATGAACATTGTTATTTACAACACGATATTTCTTGTGACATTTTTTCATTATATCATATGAGTTCATTGCTTTTTATTGCATTCTTACAGGAGCTTCCGGAAAATTTAATGATTTTCTGCCTTTAAGAGGGAAGCGCCAAGGTAGCCCGCGAAATTTCAAATTTCTTACGTTTTTGCTATTTGCAGGTCAGTGTCAGGTCGGTGTAGTGGTGGTCCAGTGGTAACGGCCGCAACTTACGAGTTGTAGGTCGTAGGTTAGTACCCAGACAGGCGCTATACTTTGTGTAAATTATTTCATTACCACTGCTCTCAAAAC
The DNA here is from genome assembly GCA_937001585.2 of Brachylomia viminalis. Lineage (NCBI taxonomy): Eukaryota > Metazoa > Arthropoda > Insecta > Lepidoptera > Noctuidae > Brachylomia > Brachylomia viminalis. The sequence continues at coordinate 18,680,225 of OW443302.2, read as the reverse complement.
GGTGAAGGAACCAAACATTCGAAGACATGTGACATCCACCAACCCGCACTGGGCCCGCGTGGTGGATTACGGCCCACTCCCTCTCACAGAGAAGAGGCTTGTCCCAGCAGTGGGAACCTTATAGGCTGATGATGATGATGATGTCAGGTCGTATGTTGAACATTGATATTTCATGAAATAGTAATTCAATAGGGTTAAATGAACTTAGAGGGTTGTATTGATGATTTCAATGATTATAATTCTGTAAATACATAATTTTTACGGTCGTGAATCATATTTTGTTCAACATATAACTTGAAACTGACATGCAAATTGCAAAAAACCTAAGAAAATTTTGAATTTTGCGGGCAGCATGGCGATTCCCCCTTTTAATGATCGATATTTAGGAAGTAAGCTAGGTACTTTAGAAACCTTCCACAGCAGGACTATTCCGATTTCTACCAAGATTTGCATAAATACTAAGCACCGCTCTTATTTTTCTACATCTCAATAATTTCAGCTAGCCTATGCCCGCGGCTTCGGACGCGTAAAGTTCGGAAATTATCCCACGGGAATAAACTACTCTAGTAAAAAATATCTCAAGTCCTTACCTAGGTAATAGTATATCTGTGTGCCAAATTTCATTCAAATCCATTCAGCCGTTTTGGCGTGAAAGCGTAACAAACAAATAAACTTACTTTCACATTTATGAAATTAGTTAGGAAGTTAAGATTAGTGCCGTTATTAGTTAGTGTCCTCTTATTACATATGTACTGCGATAGCAGGACATACTTTTCAATCGTACATCACTGAACTCCATCATAAGTCATTCTAATCAATTTACTTTTCTAACCAGAGCAATCGAATCAATAGCTTTGTATGGCAACTATAGGGTTCGTCTTTCATTGACTTGAATGTGCCCTGGCGGCTGAAAGTATTTCATGCTCACTCAAATGTGTCGCTGGCGGTAGCGTGTGTATTGGATCATTGATTTCCCTTCAAAATGGTTGAGCTGAATGGTGCTGATGCTGCATACGTCATGTTCGTGAACGGGCGCCGTCAGTAGGCACTAGTCATTTCTTAGCTGCCACGGCTTATTTTGATTCCTGAATTGTTTTTATCTTTTTATTACGGACGCTTTTAATGTGCACTTCTTGCTACATCGTTCTCACATGTATAATTTCAACATGAATGATGTAACCACTATTTTGTAACAATATTTTGATTTAAAAGAGTGTCCATGGAGTTTCTTGCCCGTTCTTCTCCATAGGTACCTACTACGCTTTGGAATGGGCAACTAGCTTCATCTTTCTGACTGACCGACCCCTTGACAATTCAAAAGTGCCTGTAATTGGTTTATTTGAAATAAATGCTTTGAGTTTGAGTTTGATACTCCTACAGCTCATTGTAAATTATAAACAACTTAGTATGTAACAGTAAGCGTTATGTAAGTGTGTGCCCTGAGTCTGGATTTGTGCCCAGTTGATGGCAATAGGCTCGACCCTATTATATGAGACTTAAATATAGCTAGCGAAATGTGGGGGTACTATAATAACACCTCTGCTTTATCCTTCAGGGATTACAGGCGTGATATTATATTATGTATAAGCAACTTTGTTGCCAATCATGCATACATTGTAAGATATTGTTCCAACATTGATTAAACTAACAATCTGTTAGAATTAAAATATAATAACCTAAACTAACTAAAACTACTAAGTAATTAGAATATGCCGTCGAAAAACTCCTCCGCATCGCTGTCGACTGGTAATGTACCCAAGAGACTGGCGGCATTGCCACGTTGTATGACAATGGAAGTGACAACCAGCCGTTTGGAGATTTCGTTGAACACCGTGAGCACTCGGACCTGGGACCCCACTGCCCGAGGGTTTCAACCCCAAACGGCTCGAAAATATAATTACCGATTAGGTTATTCCTATTATACTTTCGCCGCTTGAGGTTTTCCGCAGCAGCAGCGCACACGCCGAGCTAGGATGGACTTGGATGGCGCAAGAGTATCGAGACACGTTGCGTCCCAAACTCAAGGCCTACCCACCATCCTAGAAAATAAAGACATGCCGTCCGGTCTCTTGCCATCGTCGCGTGCCAAGCCATTAGGGCCGACGGTGACAAGAGATACTCATTTAAGTATAGTAATTATCTTATAAAAGACCTCTAGCAGTAGAAACTAGAAACTGGAAGTGTTTTATATCAATCGTAAAGCGCAATATTGTATGAGACTGCGAGTATAAAGTGTAATTAAAGTAGTTATTAACCACATTGGTCTAAATTGTTATTGCACCTAACCATGGCACAATAATTCAGTAACTGTGTTTGATTATTATCTCGGAGTAATTTAGATTTAATGTTATAATGACACTAGTTACGTCAAGGTCATGATTATTGATTAGCGGCGACTTAGAGCTAAAAAAGCGGTAGTAATTAAATTAAATTGGGTGTTAAAAAATGTTTTGTGATAAGTAGGTACCATGTATTAAACGTAAATGTTACTTACTTAAAAGGATAAAAAAAAAATATACAAAAAAAAAACGATCGACTTCCAAAAAAAACACTAGAAATTAAAAATTAACTTTATTTTCGGAAGTCTGTGTCTTTGGATCTGTTTTTTAGTTTTTGCCACCGACTTCCGAAATTAAAGTTATTTTTTACTTTGTAGTGTTTTTTTTTTGGAAGTCGGTTGTTTTTTTTTAAATCGATGCGGAAAGACTGTCTTTCGGCTCCATCATCAGATCGACTCCAGACCTTCATTAAATAGTAATGCTTTAAAATACTTAACGAAAAAAATTAAGAAACGCACTAGTCGCCACTACGATTTTCGAAGGTTCCCCTCGATTTGTGTGGGATGCCATCATCAGATCCTCGATTCCTTATTATGGTACCAGCCTTGGGATATCTCCTTTCCAAAAAAAAAAGAACCATTAAAATCGTTCGTGAACGACTAAGTTATCCGCGATCACACATAAAAAAAAATATATTATATATACGGTCGAATTGAGAAACCTCCTCCTTTTATGAAGTCGGTTAAAAAAGGAGTTTTCTTTGCATTTTACACAAAATTTTATTATTTGATTTTGTTGCCGTACTTTAAATTTTAATGGCTTTATGATCAACTCTATTTTTGTTTATGTCCCAGCAACAATGTTCATACAGTTTGTATAGGTTCCAGTTGCTTTATTATTCTAAATTGGAAATTTAAAACTTCAAGATTTGAATCGTGCATGCTGTGCTGGTGTGTAGCCTATAAGTGAAGGAATAGGTTCACTTAGGTAGGTACTTATTACCTGATACTATTAATAATGTATGTGTTATGTATATGTATTGTTGGTGATAAATAAATAAGAATAATAATAATCTTTGCACGCAACGGTAAATCGCAATGTCGATAACTCATGCAGCTTTAATAAATAAGTCTATATCAATTTCCAAATGGCAAAGTTCACCAATCAAACTACTGAAAATATGGCATGTAATGTTACACCGCTGTAATCATTCTATGTAGCGCATATCATATGCTTATTATCATTATAGAGTTATGAAATCCCACTGAGAAATGGCTACTTAAGGCGCTTCTCCGAGTGAAAGACCTTGAGTGTTCGGTCCTTCTCTGTCCTGCCACTCTGACTCGCTCTGTCCCACGCCCTCCTCGCGCCCCTTTGTCATAGAATTCACACAAATTTTGGAATGTTTTAACAAAAATAGAAAAGCGATCTTTTGAATTAATTTTTTTGATTATATATCCATTAGTTTAATCCCCAAATTAGTAGACCGTCACCTTTAGCAAAACATGCATGCAACAAAAAATTTTAGTATTTGTTTTACGGGGAGGTTTTAAATGTATTTAAAACACATAAAAACCAATAAGAACGTGCAATTTGATGATAGGATATTCCAACATTAATAATATGCTTAATAACAAATAAGAACGTGCAATGTGATGATAGGATATGAAACATTAATAATATGCTTATAGATGTAGTTTATATCTCTTAATGAATGAGTTAATAGCCTCTGAATAACGCACTATTACAAGGTCTTGCCCGGGGTAGCGCCTTAATAATATTAATGCTCTTTGCCGAGCTCTTACTAAATGTAAGCTATGGTATCTATAATCTACATTATACAAAGGTACATAGAGGGTGCATTATTATTGTCTTTGTGTATGTTTGTGGCGAAATGTGGATGTCTACTATAGGAAGGTACTCTACTACCTTACCTTTCACTGATAACAGGGGTGTTGTTGTATATGTTTGTATTATGTAGGTACTTACTACATAGTAGTTAGCAGGTAGATCAAGATATCCAACTACTTAGATATGGGGCTTCAAAAAATTCCGTTTTACTGTTCCCGTTGTGATTTTATTTTTTTATTTTTTTTATGATTCGGCATTTACAAAACAACTTTTTGCACTATTTTGCATAGTTTACATTTATGAGTGTATTTACAATATTATAACACTACTAACTATTTACACTTGGTACTAAATTAAATGAGCAACTAACTAACTATAAAAATAAATACCTACAAATGTATGTACCTATGTTTGTATGTATATATGAATAATGAACAGCTTACAACTTTAAAGCAAGACCAACAATATGTAATGTATGTTTCCAAATTTTTATTTACCTATATGATGCTGTAGCGGTATCTACCTCGCCACATACGAACTACGCATCACACTGACGTCACGTAAAGTCCTGCATCGCGCAAGCAAAGTTTAACGCGTAACTAGCATATATACAACGTCCCGACATCAATAATCGGGCAATTTTTTTTTATTCATTTGCGGAAATAAGTAACGGTGCTTCAAGGAGGTAAGATATGCTACCTATCTGCTTGGTCATTTAACACAGTCACGAATAAAAATGTCGTCTTCTTTTGCCCAAAACAACCTGCAAACATATCATAGACCATCTCCCTACTATTTGCTTAGATTCACATATCAACGACAAGAACCTGGCTATCATAATACATCTCCCCTAAGTTTAGTACATGTGTGTGTCTTTAGCCTCTCACTGTGCACAGGTTTCATAAAAATAAGAAATACTTTATGGCAAAGAATTCAAACTTTTGTTCTTAGCATTCGATTATTAATTAAATAGATCGTGGTTTTACAATAATATTTTAAATTTTAAAGTCCGTTTGACCACTATCTCACATCAGACATGATTTGGAAGACAATAGTGCATGCTTATCTAGAGGTGACCTATTCACTCGCGACTTATAGACTCCCAATCTTTAGCTCTAAGGCGCTACCCCGGGCAAAACCTTGCGATAGTGCGTTATTCTGAAGCTATTAATACATAAGAGAAATAAACCACATCTGAAAGCACATTATTAATGTTCGATATCCTATCATCAAATTGCACGTTCTTATTTGTTTTTATATGTTATTACATTTAAAATCTCCTCGTAAAAGAAAAACTAAAATTATTGGTTGCATGCATCTTTTGCTAAAAGTGACGTTCAATTAATTTGGGGATTAAACGAATGGATAGATAATCAAAAAATCTAAATAATTCACTTTTTATATCATTTCAAAAGATCGCTGTTCTCTTTTATTAAAATAATTCCAAAAATTGAGTGAATTCTATGATAAAGGGGTATGCAGAGGGAGCTGGACAGCGGGAAAAAGCGGCGGGACAGAGAAGGACCGAACATTCAAGGCCGTTCGCTCAGGGAAGCGCCTTAAACAGGCTTTTACGCAAGTAATACCCCTAGTTTCATGTCCGACAACCCTATCATACAATATTTGTTTAGTTTCACATATCGTTGACAAGTAACATTTACACCAATACTCATTAGTTACTATAGATTATAGGTAATGGATTACCCTGTCTATCCATAGCCAAGCGTATGAGTCACTGCAGTGGCGTGGGTGATATTAATTTCTTGCTGCAATCATAGTTGCGGCTGTGAGCCATGAGTAACTAATAGATAATTGAACATTTGAAGGTTCGGTATGGTAAGTATGAGTGTAGTTTGATTGGGGTACAGTTTATAGGAGAACGATGTCAGGGAACTTTAAAAACTCTTTAAGTACCTACAAGATACTTATGATGATTTAAAGAGTCCGTAATTTCTCCGTCTACTTGTTATGGGACATTTAATCGAGTGATTAGTCTGTCAGTCTATTTTAACTGAGGTGAAAATGAATACTAATGTGTTGCAGAAAATCTGTATTTTATCAAGAGTATGCTGTGTACTTATGTGTTATTTTGTCATTTAACGTAACCACGCTTGTCGCTTGTCAACACACTACTGCAATTAAAAGATACTCATTTTGATTTTATGCAATGATAGTAATACTTATGGTACCACCAAAAATTTTCTTTCAGAACTCGCAAAGAGGTTAGCTGAAACTGAATTACAGTTTTACACTCTCCATAAAACAATATAAGGCGCAAGTCTCAATGCCAACAATCCACTTCGAAACAAAATTATAGGCACAGTCTACATCGTAAACATAAACGTTTATTAAGATGTGCGGTTTCAATTTCGTACGTGTTATAGTTGAAACACTGCGCGCGTGAGGCCACGACCTTAGTCGCGCTCCAATTATGACGAACAGGTGAGGAGAATCATCATCATCACGCGAACTGTAACTAGAGCAAGAACTCGACTTAAAATAATCATAACAACTGTTGAAAGTGAAATTTCTGAGGAGAAAATGAGCTGGAAACTTGCAAAAATGAATACATTTGGGAATGTTAAAAGTTTTATTTATTCATCAAAACCTTCGGTGATGCCCTCACTTTGAAAGACAACCGACTGGTTGCCGCCCTGATATTCAGCGGGAATGCATTCGAAAGAAAGACCGCCTGAACGAAGAAAGAAAAGCGAATGAAACCAGAGCGGTGAGAAGGACATCGTAGAAGACGATTTTGTTTTACTATTTATTTATTCTTTTGCTAAAATATCAATGTTCCCAACATAAATTGGAACAGTATTTAAGTAATTACAGCTGTTTGAAGTATTTAGGTGCCTAAAATGTATTTTTAAAGCTGGTTAAAACTTTTAAAATATTTGAGTGTATGTACTTACAAAAATTTTACCTTCATACGGTTTTCTAAAATTACTTAAAACTATCTCAAACAACGTTTTTCAGACATCGACACGGTTTCATATAAGCAACTTTTAAACAATGTCGTTTGGATGAAAAATCTTTGAATAAAGAAAAGTTAAAGGTAAATTCAGGCTGTATTTGTCGCTATAAGTTTATAGTTTGTGTCAAAATTAGACACCTATGCCACTAGTTACCAATTACACGGCTATTATTGGTATTGATCCAATTTCCTTAATGACTATTGATGTTTGTGACGTATATCATTGCTACCATGGCTTATGGTCATTGCACAACTTAACTGGAGTACTACACTCAACATAAAAATGTATGAGAAACGAACACCCACGTTTTTGTGAACAAAAGTCTTTCAGTGTTCCAATTTTTCAATAATAAGCGAAAGAAGAATAGCCATTTAATTTTGCATACTTAACACAAAATTAACTACATTGGGTTGATGATACATTAGAGGCTGGTACTTTTTTTTTTTGTAAATTCTTACTGTTACTGGCGGCCTTAAGTTGTAATGTCAGAAGTATACTCAATAAATAAAAAATAAAAAATTCTCCAAAAAACTCACACACTCCACAAAACAAAAAAGTCTTCCATTTTTGTTGTTAACTGTACAAGTAAAGACACATTCACTGCCGCATAAGTGATTAATTTACCAAGCCATTTATCATCATTAACTTACGTAACTCCCTTTAATAATCCGGTGAGACCAGTTTAATTTAGGTATTTCGTAAAGGTGATCAAGCAGCAAGAACTAGCCAAGTACCAAAAACCCGTTAAGCGCCAAGAATCAACCAAACAATTTAAAAATGTTGTTCTACAGAACATTTTGTTTAATTAACATGCAATGTTTATCGGTAGTTAGGGCGTAAACGTGAAACTTTTTATCTGACGGCCAGGACTTAGGAGTAATTTGCATAGCTTAACAATTACTTGGCACATTCTTTCGCAAGTATCCCCACATCTTGATATCCTTTGCTAACAAAGGACGGGGAAGACTTCGCCGGTTCGTGACTGACTTGGTTGCCGTTTGCTTCTTACTTCGTATGTGCAATGTGCATGTCTTTGACAATATATCGTCGCTTGAACGTTTATTGTGAGTAGAACTTTAGACTTCGTCTTTATGTATTTTACTGTGGTTAGATGTTGTAAAAATATCATAATTGACATTAACTAACTCATATCTTATTATTTCTTTTAATTTTTGTTGTTTATTAATTAAAAAAAACAGTTTGCATGCATTTTTTTAACCACACACAACCATTTAACAGCGGTATGGCCAGACACGGCAACTCGGTGCCACTACATCTTAATTATAATTTGATGAACAAATATGTAGGTACACAGATATTTTTTTCCTATATCGCACGTCAATCTAGAAAGTACCTTTTTTAATACCTTTGAGCAGTTCTTCGTATTTATTACATTGCAAATTTCCATGATTCTTAAAATCCTTGGTAAACTAGATTATTTACATCCAAAGAAACGATAAAATTTTAAATATATTATATACACTCGAGAGCAATGAATCCGGGTCACTTAAAGAATGTTAAAAATCTCGGAAACTAAAAATGATAGGTTAATGCAATAAATTGTATTTAATAGACAATGTAATACTCCTTAAATGAAAGTAAAAAAAAATACATTTTATTAACACAAAATTACATAAAGAAAAAAACTGCTGATCTCTCCTTAAAACAAAAATAGGAAACATGAAATTTTTGAACTTTATTACGATTTTCTTGAATTTTAATACTTCGTATTGCCTCCTCGTGCTTCCATTACTGCGTTTACGCGGTTTGGCATGCTGTACACCAAGTTCCTTATACGATTTTGGGGAATATTCTCCCATTCCTCTGTGAGAGCAATTTTGAGCTCACGAAGCGTGATTGGGGGAGGGTTTCGTTGTTTTACGCATCTGCCTAGCTCGTCCCAAGCATGCTCGATCGAGTTGATATCCGGGCTGCGCGCTGGCCACTCCATACGAGTAATGTTCATCTCTTGAAGGTAGTCATTCACAATCCTACCTGTATGAGGTCGGGCATTGTCATGCATAAATATAGCATCCTCACCTAAATTGACCATAAATGGACCAACGTGATCATTGAGGATTTCTTCCACATATCTTACGCTAGTTAAAGAGCCGTTTTCTATGATCACCAGCTCTGTGCGACTTTCAGAAGAAATTCCGGCCCACACAAGTACAGACCCACCACCGTAGGCTACTTTTTCTTCGATGCATGCTTGCTTGAATCTTTCCCCTGGTCTTCGATACACTCTGTGTCTTCCATCGTGCTTGTAGAGCATAAATTTTGATTCGTCGGAGAACATAACTTTTGACCAATCTTCAATACTCCAATTTACGTGGCTCTGGGCATATCTTAGTCTTGAAATACGATGCCCACGCTCCAGTTTAGGGCCGTTTGCAGGTCTAAGGGGTTTTAAGTTAGATTCAGCAAGCCGACGTCTTACTGTCCATGCACTTGGGTTACTTCCTCCGAGGCGTCGAAACTGATTGGTGAGTTCAGTTCCTGTGAGAAAGCGATTTCGAAGCATGGTGTTCACCAAGTATCGGTCTTCTCGTGCTGTGGTACACCTGGTTCTGCCCGTTCCTGGTCTGCGTAGGTTAGAACCAGTTTCTTCGTAACGTCGGAGAACTCTTTGTACTGTTGACAGCGACACACCGACAGTCCTGGCTGTATCGCGCTGACTCCGGCCGGTTTCCAGCATTGTAAGTATTCTGGTGCATTCTTCAGGCGTAAGCGACATAATTTCAGCTTGAATAATGAATATAGAGCACTATCAACATGGTTTATGTACCCACATAAATGACAGATTACAAACAAAAGCAAAACCAAATGCTGTAATTTCGTAGTTCCATCTTCGAAAGTGGCCCTTTTTCAAATTTGATTTTTTTATGATATAACTTTACAATAACTAAGAAGTTTTAATACCTTCATTTAAGGAGTATTACATTGTCTATTAAATACAATTTATTGCATTAACCTAGCATTTTCAGTTTCCGAGATTTTTAGGATTCTTTAAGTGACCCGGATTCATTGCTCTCGAGTGTAGTATTTTAGACAACGACCTTAATTTGAATGACCTTCTTAGTAGCTTCTTGTAATTATTTTGTCAACTTCAAATCCCCATAATTACATAAGGAGAGAAAAATATCATTTATCTAGCTATGAATCACGAGATCAAAAATAACCTATTACTTGGCTGCTTATAAATGCTATTTACTTTATTAAGCATCTTCGTCCGCGTGAAATTTCTTGCTGCCCCGACCCACCCGTCGCATCTTATCGCCTGCCCGCGCTATCACTTCGTTTGCGCTTAGCGTTCTTTCCGACTGTTTTTCCTGTTTGCTTGGCTCCTAAGGGTCTTAGCGTGATTTTTAATAGCCTATAGGCTTCCTCAAGAATTGGACTATCAAATACAAACATATTTTTTCAGATCCGACCGGTAGTTTCCGAGATTACCCCCTACAACCTCTCATACTTTACCTCTGTATAATATTAGTATAGGTATATCACAATAATTAATAAAAAAATAAAATTAAAACTAATTAATTCATTATTTTTTCATTTGTTTTCGTAACTTAATTATTTGTTTTTCTTTTTTTATACTTACTTAAATAATTGTACACCTAGACTTAAGTTAGTGAGTCAGCGGTAATCTGAAGGCCAATTCTCGTACTTAAAAAACGTTCAAATTCAAGTCGCAGTGCCGCAAAAGTTCCAAAATGTCACAAAAGGTATTCTGCTAAACCAAAAAACTAAGTCAAACGTGACGTTTACTGCAATGAGATTGCGACTAGATCGAAAATAAGAAATGTACTAAAACGGTATTCTGCTAAAGTTTCGACTTGACATCGAAAATAAAATGTGCATTCCAGTACTTATAAAAACGTCAAAACTGACATCAGCATGACATTATTTGTAGACTGAACTGTAACTAAAAATTTTAGCTTCTGCAGTTTCATATTTCGATTTTATCCTTGAAATCTTCTTGAAATCCAAGATTCATGAAGTAAAAACTTAACCAGTAACACTGTTATCAATCATTTTGTGTTTGTGTGGTGAAATAATGCAAAACGAGTGGGTTCGGCCTGTAGGAGTATTTTTCATTCCTCGCACAACGCGCAGACGACGAATCGACGGCAAAATAACGTAGAGAACACAGCAGCAAGTGTTCTTAGCATCGCCAGCCGCGGTGGCTCATATAAGACGCATGTTCCATAAGCTACCGTGCGTTTGGAAAAAGTTACAGACTCATCAAATCTTACGAACTGAAGCCGCATATCCAACAGGATTTAAGCGTCGAAAAAATGGACTGGGTGTGGCAGCCAAGGTTGGTCTACTACGTACACATTATTATAATAATATATCAAGATATTATTGATTGACATGCAACAAGGCAACTACGAGTATATTCTAAGCATCTTCGTCATCACCATATATCTACTTTTCTCGGTTCTGTTATCTTCCTGCGTTTTGCGCGAGTAGCTATATTATTTCAGATCCCCAGCCATGTAGCAAGCCACATTGGCCCTGGACCACCCACATACCTATATTTAAAATACATGTACTTAACAAGAAAAATTCTACAATAAGCTGAAAGTTTGATGGTTATCATAAAAATTATGTGAGATGAATAACAGAATTTCTTTGTCAATTCACTATCAAGATACTTAATATTATGTCTTCTTTTTAGATTCCATACATTTATATGAGCTACGTGTAACACATTTCTGCTTCATAAGACCATTTGATAATTAAGAGAAGTAACAATATCCTCCAGAAGTCCCGACCGAGTTGCGGTCACAGCAGCCAATTTCAACGGAGACAGCCAAAGTATATGGGAGGTACTATGGAGAAGAGGACAATTGCGTGCATAGGTGCACCTCCTCTTCCCTCACTCTCATAGTCTGATGAGAAGGCAATATGATGTAACCGGGAAGAGTTTAGGCACAGTACCAGCGGCTTTACATGCTTTCCTAGGCACGGGGGTGTCACACTTTTACATTACTATTTGAAGGGATCACGGGTATGCTACACAGCGGGGGGTTGAATGAGCAGGGTGGTTGTTCTGATTGCTGGTTGTGCTATAGTATAAGAGCGAAATGCATGTTCTATGTCTAGTAAAAAAGCCTTTAAAAGCACCCTGATACATAGTGTTACTTACATTGAAATGTGTAAGACTACAAAGGTACAAAAATAGCCCAGAATACCGAAGTATACAAATATATAATAAATTACCCGAAAATATAATATGGTCCATGAGAACACTATGTGTATTTAAAGCTAGGTTAAAGGCATTGCTCTTAGAAAAATGTTACTATAGTATCCAAGAATTTATGGAAGATAAAATGTTAAAATAGAGTTCAAATATCTAACTGTGTGTTAATTATAATATAATTATAATCATTTTTATGTATAGAGATCTAAATAAGTTTAATTAATATAATTTTTTAAATTATGAAAGTTCCTAATCTACTTGTTATTAGTTAATAGATACTCACTGCAATATTGTTAGTTTTAAGTTATCTTGCAGCACCCTAACAAAGTCATGTAATCACTATTTTTAAGCATAGCATGTTACTATGGTTGTGTACATTGTGCATTAAACAAACAAATAATATTTTATATGTTTGTATTAATGATTAGTTGGCTATTTAATTAAAATAGGGTTTCATATGCATACCTATTTATATTCATTTATTTGCATTCCACAAGGTAAAAAACAAGATTTTAACAAAAGGCTTACAGCTAAAAGCCGTTGTAGACCTTTATCTAAGTATTACTTAAAGTTAAAAAAAAACTAAATCATAGAAAGCTAAAATTTGCAATAAAATTATACAGGAAAACTAAATGATTATATTTGCTTACAAAGTTAATAACAATAATATAAATAATTCTATTATAGGTAAGTAGGTAGCTATTTCTTAAAATACTATTATTACATTCAGATAAAGTTATATTTACTTAGGTAATATTATTACAAACACTTATTTATTAAGAGGTTGTATTTTAGGATAACAAATTATTAATAAAGAGATAAGTTTTACGTTTACGTTGTTACATTTCACTTTAGTAGTGACTTCATTTTTCTGCAGGCACATAGAAGTATAGAACCTGTCAATGTGGCGTCGCTTGAAGGAGGCCTATGTTCAACAGTGGACGTCTTTCAGCTGAAATTATGATGATGACTCCACTTCTATAGGGCAGATTTTATAGTCGGTTAGCACTTCGCCTGCAACTTTCACGGCACGCTTGCGTGCATTTTAGTGTGTTTATTAGATATGATGGTTGCTCACTCACTATGCTCGTGAGGTGAAGTGAGGTGAGGAGTGTGAGGTGGTCACAGCTCCAAACTTACTACACAAACCCATATAATTATTTAGGACACACATTTAATAAAATCCACACTTGAGACTAGACAACGGAGACATGTATCACGTATGGATTTTTATAAATGTGCGTATATTCTATACATAATAATATAATAAAATTGCAGAGAAGTCAAAACTGTGCGTTCAATATTTTTGAAATAGTATGTGCTACGAAGTGTGGGAATGATTCTGATGCCGATAATATGGATTGGTTTTAGTATTTGTGCCCATTTGGTAATTTATCTGTATGCATGCCCAAGCTTCTGAAAAAATTATCTATTCAGAAGAATTTATTCAAAAGCTTGGTACGTACGTAGGTACGAATTTTGCAAAAATATTCTTTGAAGGTCGGGTCATTAAGTGTAGGTTAAACCATCATCATTATTACTGGCAGTCTTGTTCCACCCACTGCTGAGTTTATTATACTCAATAATATTATCGCGCTATTTAGGTACTGTGGGGGGAAGAGTAGTATTGAATTTTCTTCCTGTTCTTTGATAGTTTACTGCAGGATTGTAATAATACGAGACGAAATTGCAAATTAGTTACGGATTTAAACTCTGAAATGAAAATCATTACTATTATCAAGCTAAACAGTCAATTATGACATGGGCAGAGAATGGCTATTTTAGTCTCTAGTCAAAAACACACAGCCTGGCGGTTCATCGACTCCCTTGCATGACTTTGCTTGTACTTATAAAAATATAACTATATGGTTTTTAGGGTCCGTCTGCCCATCCATTTGTCACAGGGCCTGTATCTTTTGAATCGTAATAGGTAGACACTTGAAATTTTCACCGAGTGTGTAGGTACCTACTACTATGGCCGCTATAACAACAAATAATAAAACTAAAGGGAGTCCCCATACAAGAAAGGTGTTTTGGGATCCCAACTTGCAAGAGTAAGCACGCTGCAGAGGCCATCGATTTATCGGTCCGGACCCAGCTAGTACGGAACAGACCGATCGTTTTGCTTTGCGAGAACGAGCAAGAGTTCATAGTAAAGAAATAAAAAGGCCAATGAAAAATATGCTTTTATTTATTTTGTACATTCCTAAGCAGTAGGTACTTAAATATTAAAGTTACTGTTGACGTTTGAATAAAATTCAATTTAGCTAAGTAGTAAATAAATACATCTCGAATACAGCCATTAAAATTCATATTATTATTGTAATCACTACTTAAATAGTTTCAAAATTACGTAAAAAATTTTATTTAAAGTACGTAAATAAGAAATTTAAAAGTTCAAAATCAAATTATTTTGCATGGGCCTCCTCCAAAGCCTTCCATTCGTCTCTACGTGATGCGATAAAAGTCCAGTTTTTGCCGGCGACTGCTTCATCCCGTCTTTCCATCGTGACTTTGGTCTGCCCCTGCGCCTGTTACCGATAGGCCCTCTCCAAGCTGTGACTGCTTATTCCACCTATCGTCAGTGTACCTATCTGGAAAAAAAAAACGTCCAGCCCATTTCCACTTTAGGCTTTGAGCGAAGGAGACATCGTCGATTACCATAGTCTTTTTTCTTGTAGCAGAATGTATAATTTTGTCTAATAGTCTTATTTTAAGCCTACTACTTCTTTCTAGCTGACTAGAGAAAGGTCAGTTTTCTCATGGGTACAGACTCAAATCCATGTTTGGCAGCCGTACGTGAGGCAGAGTAGTAGACAGGAATTCATAATTTTACTTATTACATAATTAGATGTGGATGCTTGACTTAATGATTTCTTTATACCTATCACTAATATTTCTTTGCACGTTGTCGCGATTCGCCTGTCTATTTCTTCAATGTTGTTATTCTTGCTAAACGATAGGTACAAGTTTTCCCAGGTAAATATAATCGTCTGCGTAACCCACCGGAGAGTTGTTGAGTGATACCTACCTATAGGTATTTTTAGTTATTTCGCCATTATTTTTGTTTTTGAGAGGTTCATTTCTATGCCAGTCTTTTTACTTATTTCATGATGCTCGGCCAACATTACTTGGAGCTCTGCAGCATCCTCAGAGAATATTATGGGTGTAGTAGGTGCGTTACGGAAGTTTTACATCATAGCGGCACTTTTCTGTATGATCTCCCCTGCAACTCTTCACTCAACGCACTACAACGACCACCACAGTAGGTAGGAATATAGCCTGGCTGCTATGCTTGGGTTCTGTTCCAAAATACGATGATATCCCTCATGGATAATAAAGATAGGCACAGTTTTTTTTAAAGTGGTTACTGTGGTAGCACCATAGGTACCTATTCAAGAAATTTTTTTTCTTCCTGTGATAGTGCAATAAATGATTAGGTACAGTAATTTCAGCCCTATATCAATAATAATAAATAAAAATGATATAAAATTACCTATAGTTTGACATTCAATCTAATGACGTCTCTTGACATCTATTCTATCATCTGCCACAATACGCATCGCGCTTGCGCGTCGCGATTACTATTACGTTCCAAGTTAGCTTTATAACCGATTATTTATTTTAATGATTTTGTGATCTCAAAGATTTAAAATAACAAACGGGAAATGAAAATACTATGAGTGTTTACTAAACCAAGCAATTTAATTAATACATTAAAAACATCATAAAATAAGGTTGCAAAAAATTGAAGTATCACTAAGTATCACATTATCGTCTGCGTACATTGAACCAACACGAAAATATGTTATTTTTCGTAATCGAGAACAAAGTTGACTGCCATGAGACTAGACTGCGATGATATTGCGACCGGAACGTGAACAAACCGAATTTTAACATGAGCAGAATACAATTTTTTGGTCTGTTCACAATGTCATCTCATCCCGGTGTCATGTTTTTCACTTTGCTTGTAAATTAGTAGAATTGACCTTCTGGTGTTGTTGTTGTCAATGTTGTGTTTACCTGTAATTGGCATATACAGGGTTACTGGTAACTCGACGTATTCCTTGCACGACGTCATAGTAGGGTTAAAATGCAACAAATTAAGCCACCAAATGTTCTACCGAAGTTCAGTAGTTTTTGAGTTAGTTACATTTTCAGTATTTTTATGATAAATCCCAGATTAAATAATTAGGAGCCAATTTAAAAATGATTTACAGCGCGACTGTACTGAAATTTAACTTAATATCATAGTTGATGCCGTAGCAGATCTTTGTTCGTATATAAAGTTCAAAAATGCCAGAAACCTTAGCAAATATCACTAAACAAACATTTATTTTTTTGTGATTTTTGCTGTTACTTCATACAAAAACATGAACAAAAAAAAAATTTTTTTTTAATGGTTAATTTGTTGCATTTTAACCCTACTATGACGTCGTGCAAGGAATACATCGAGTTACCAGTAACCCTGTATATTAGAATATTACCGTCTGATTTACTATCTGTATGTAAGTATATGTATATGCTGTGGGTGAACCTTAAAGTATATAAATAAATAATACCGTTCCTTTCCCGCCAACGACGCGCTACGAAGCTACGACCGTCATTAACTAATTCAGTTTTCGTCAGTTAACACATTTAATCTCGCATATTCATGAAGCAAATTATTTCACTTTTGCGGTTGTCTGTCGTGTAAATATTTAGAATTTATAATGACGAGCAAATTGTGAATTAATGGCGCTTAAAACGATTTATGTCCCGGTGAACGAAGTTCTTCGAGATATTGTGTACATTATTTGTTATGCGGACTATAAAATGTGTAAACAGTTTAGATTATAATTAAGTTTAATTTAGAAGGTTCTTGTTTTACTTTAGACCATAATAGTAAAAATCATTTTCTTTTTATAAATATCGCAAATCTTTTATTTCCGAAGGCATAGATAGATATAAGTACCTTTTAAGTATCTTTATCGTAGTGCTGTGTAACCAGTGCGACGTCATAAATGAATATTCGGCGAGTTTCAAAACAATCGGACTAAGCAAAAGTGGAAGAAAAAGTATTTCAAAACTTTTACATAGCTTTAAAGTTTCTCTACAAGTGAAACCAATTCTTCTCACCAACACAGGTGATTTCTCAAACGCTAACCGCAACTAAATCACACACGTTCATTATAAATAAACATTTGTACATTATCATTATAGTAATGTCATAACAACTCTATCACACCACAATATTATCAAATCAATTTAAATTAAAACATTAGACAAAAGATTATGTAATGCGCGTATATACTTTTTACCTAGTGTGTGGTCATAAGACGCGTTGTAAATCTGCGCGTGCGCCTCTCTAGGGGGCCTCCCCGTCACACGACTTTATGGCCACATTACACTTGGATAGTAAACGATATCCCAAACTTACTAATGTTTATTTAAAATACGTGTTGTGCAATTTTACAGCTTAACAGGAGAAGTTAGAGTTCGGTTTCGGAAAATATTTAGTTGATCTGGAATTTTATTGATGGCCCGATTAAATGTCGATCACGGGAAGGGATGTTTGTTTATGTTCTCACCGTGATAACTTGGTGATATGAGCTATCGTTGCACCTAATGCTAGGGATCAACAACTCTCTTCACCTAAGTTATCACGATGAGATTGTTACAGAATAGCTCGACAAGTAATGAACTAACCTTTATAATATTTTCTCTCATTTATCATACCAAAACTATCGAACTTAACCCGTATGCCGTCAAGAATTCTCCTTAAAACCAAACAAGGAAAGCAAAATAAATAACATTGTTATCTAGCAATTTTACTGTTAGCAACGAACTTGTGAATGTATTACCTAAATGTGGCTATACCACAATCGGAGTTCGAACCCGCGACCTCACGACACAACTCCATTCTCGGTAAATTGAGGCCTTAATAAGTTCTCCTTAACTTCTAGGTTACAAGTTTAGATAATTTGCTGCTAGTTTATATTTTAAGGCAATTATAGACTGGTCTGTATTCGACACCCATTATTAAATTTAACCGGATATGAATTTGGTCCCATTTAAGCACCTATCTACTTAAAACAGTTTAGTACCTAGTAGGTACTTAAGTACGTACAAACACGAAGTAACAATTCAAACTAACGACTTGTGTGGGATATTTTCCAAGTTATTCAGTTATTTCACATACAAAACAGATGCAAAAATGTGCAAAGTAAACGATCATATCTGTCAAAGGCGATTTAGTATGCGGACTCAATACGGACAACGCGACTATCTTACAAATACGTTACAAATTGGAACCTAACACTGCAAGTGCACTGCATCTGATCCGAATCCAACAAAACGGTCACAAATTGTTCTAAATTCGGATCTAGTCCGCAACCCTTCATAGAACTGAGAACCTAGGATGTAAGGGCGAGCGAAGCGAACACAACATTTGTAGCACCACAGATTGACCCTCTGACAGGCACTTTTATCACAATTCAATCGAATGAATTGGGCATGGATACCGATGGGTCGTCATCGACTCGGAATTTAAAAAGAAGTCGCGTGCATTCTTCTTCAAACTAAATAAACTATACGTGACATTTGCTAAATCCACGAACCAAGCCAAAAGAAAAAAAAGTAGGACAAAATCGTCTCAATTCTAATCCAGTTCGCAATCATACAACGGACGGGTCGTCATTTCTCGGATTATGATCGGATGCAATGCGCGTTTGCTCAACGTAGCTCCAAGTAGGCCATTAAACATTTATTAACTTATTACAGATTTAAACAATACCCATAAGCCTGTTGTCCTAATGAACTAACACACAATTAAAGGCATTATTTTACTTTACAATTTTCAAGGGACACATCATAAGTTACGACATAGGTAAGCGTACATAAACAGAGGCAGAGGATTTAAAATAGTTTTTTTAATGGAGTAAGAGTGGACCTGGAGCGCACATAGTAAATTGTGTAGTGTCAGTGTCAGTCCTAATATCGTATTGTTTAAGAGTATACAATAATGCAATACATAAGAAACTTAAGATAGTTTTAAGTTTATTGGTATGGTTAAAAAAATGCAAGTTAGGTACTCGAAAACGAAATATGAACATTTCAAATAAATAAACGTTACGTTCATGTTTGGAGCCATTATACCTTGTTATCCACCAGTGGGTCTAGAGAAATGGCAATTGTTTTTAAAGGGTTTCGTTTTTTTGGAACAACTTTCAACAGAGTGCCTAGAGAAAGTGACATTTTGTCAGCGTTAACGATGATAGAAAAACCAAAAATGCTTTAATTAATTATTGACATAAGCTACCGAAAAGTTTATGTCAATTCAGAGGAATTGGACAAGTGGCAATCGTTTTCAAAGTGTTTTTCGTATTTCTACAACGACTTTTAACAGGATTCAAGACCAATTGTCAAAAATTCAGAAAATTTTGATCACACTTTCTGTCTTTCACTACAACTCTTTAGCATTTCCACCTCCCCAAGCACCTCCTTCGTTTATTTATAAGACACTAATGCTATTATGCTAGAGTTCGAAGAGGCTGAGCTTGAAGTTACTTCCTAACTGTCATCTTTAATGGACAGCGTCATCAAGTTATTACTTGGCCGACAGTTCACACGTTTAAAGACAAGAAATGGCTGCGTGGGTAGTCACTTGTTCCAAGTATTAGATTGAAATCTTACTTGCAATAAAGACCAGTCAACGAGAGACAAGTACCTATGTTATTTGTAGGCAAATCAGCGACTGGTTATTTGAGGCTGTAGTTCGTAGCCAGACAGTTGTTCTATCTAAAATTGATCATTTACTTCCGCAGTATCTGATGGTCAATTTGTTTTTTTATCGTTTTGAAAGAAAACCTTTTCAACTACGATGACTGACACATGCGTGAAAAACGAAAAAAAGAAAATTTGTTTATTCTGCTCAAACCAACTGCACATTACAAAAAAAGACATAAAATACACAAACTAATACAAAGTAGCCAAAATCCTCGTCCGTATTTAACACATAAAAGTTAAAAGATGAAGACAAGACAGGTCCACTCAAATCTGTTGGTTAAAAGACCATTTTAGACACTACTCTGCATAGTTATCATCAATGATCTGATCATCTGACCAAGACAGTCTGGACTTAAAAATTAAAAGAAACTCTGAGCTTTCTGAGTTTATTTTGGTGCATCTTCTCTGAGTAGTCAGACAGGAAAAACAAACAAAGAGTGCTTAAAAACTAAGTACTTACAGAAATAAATATCATTTATCACTTAACTTTGAACCTCTTCTAAACTCTACTTGCTGGGGGATTTTCACTCAGTACTAAAGACATAAGCAATTTTGCGAAACCTAATCAATCTAGCATTCATTAAGTTTCGCAAAATTGCTTATGTCAAAGGCAAATTGCTGCTTATAGTAGTGAAAAACTCCTAAAGCTTTATCTAAAGCGCTATCGAAACGAAATGCTACATTTTTTTCCACATCTTTAAGTTCAGTCAAAAAAATGTTACGCTGGATTTTAACGCTTCAACTGTCAGTCAGTTGAAATACGGTCAGTCTCAATGATTACTGAGCCATCAACATTTATATAATGTTTAATAAATATGTACACATTACGGCCACCCGCAGTGTGGGTATCACTTTCAACGATATTGCAACCAACCAACAAAAAGTTACCAACACAAATAATAGTTTTTCATTAGATACGCACAGTTTTTGGCTGTGTACAGACAGCGTGAAAAAAGTATCAGTGCCAATAGTTTTTATATTGTGAAACATTGAATCAAATTGTAGGTAACAGACTAGAAATTACTTTCAAAACTTATTTCCTTACAAGAAAAAGCCTACTTTATTCTTATAAACCAAAGATTTTAATAGTTACGGCCTACGCAGACTGCGTTTTTTAAACGCGCCGTTGACGCGCGTTTGTGTCAAATCATGTGAAAATTGACACAAACGCGCGACGACGCGACGGCGCGTTTAAAAAACGCAGTCTGCATAGGTTCTTAGATTTGCCCTCACCATAATAAGTCGAGCGATAAAGTGTTCATAGTGCGAAGAGTGATCTCGCACAATAATAATAGCGTTTCCAGGAAAATCACTGCAACACTGTGTGCATCAGAAGGTGTCACATCCCGAAATAATCCCGTCTCCATGTTTTGTCGCAACAGCGCGAATCTACGATTTAAATCTTTGTTAAAAACCCTTAAACTTATGTTAGGTACTTGTTTATAAGAAATCAAATTGCATAACTAAATTACTTCCCCAAAATTTTCTACGCACGGAAATACAAACAATGTGCCCACAAATATCTTTATTGCGAGACGAATTAGAAAATATGCGTGAAGGAACCTGGCTAATGTAACTGTATATCGAAAGCTGAAATCGCTCTATTGTGGCCGAGTACACGAGATTTCATATTCGCTCATTCCCTCTAATAAAAACTCAATTTAATCTGAGGTTACGGCCGCGATACAAGGAAAAGTTCGCATTGTAAGTAACGTTCGTTTTGCAATCGTTTAATTGGTTGTCTTGTTCTCTGTCAAGTTCTAAACGTTTAATAAAATCGAGCAGTTTTAAAATAGAGTAAAAGACTTTATAAAATGGTATATAAGTGATCCGCTGGCTACGGTCGTATCGTATGGACGAAATAGGACCAGAAAATATTTCATAACTGATCTTCTTAATGCATTTGTTCGGTGTTTTCACCAAACACGTTAGGTTAGCAATATCGGCGTGAAGCGTTGACCTAATTTTATTACTTAATACTTTATATTAGGTTCAGTACACTTTTGTGTGCCGCGTTAGCCGGGTGTATTCAAACATTTCATTAACATTTTAACATTAAGAACAGTTTGATAGTGAGTCAATAAAATAGTGTTCAACATAAACATTTGTTTCTTCTCAAAAACACCGACACCTTGCTACGTACCCCGACATATTTTCGGTCCTTCGAGCCGGATTCGAACCAGCGACTTTCGATCATCACACACACATCATTGGAGCATTCTTTCCACCATCCTGTATCATTCTTGAATGGTAAATGAGAATTAGTCATTTATAGTAGATAATATACGATTAACAAGAGTAAAAAAATCGATTCGATTACTAATCAAGACTTCATCTGTATTTTAATACCGGGTGGCAGGGACATTGAAGCACAACTAGGGCTTGCAATCCGGATATCCGGATATTCGTATTATCCGGATATCCTCTGATTTTCAAATCCAGTTTTTACTTGCATCACCATCCGGATTTTTCGGATGTTCGGATAGTTGTATTTCTCTTTTAAATATTAAATAAAAAGCAGTCATCTGTAAAGTACATAACTGTTATTACGTTATTTATTATTTTAATATCAAAATAAATGTACAAGAAATTGAAAACTCCGATGGTAAAGAAGGTTTTATTGTAGCTACAAGTAATGTACTATCGAGGAAGTTCATATCTAAGCAGTTTTAGAACAAAATCCCGTGAACACGATGACCGCATCTGTTTTACGTTAGTTACTGTTAGCGCCCGAGCGCTACAGGGAAAAATAGTCCTAAAGGTGCATAGATATGAACTTCCTCGATAGTACATGCAACTGGTCGTAAAACTGAAGTTTGTTAAGATTATAACGAAATAATAAAAAGAGTTAAGAAAAGTAGTCAAGAATTCAACATGTTTAAAAAAGCACCGACCAAGTCTGCGGTGCTTTATAAATACACCGCAGAAGGAAAACAAAAGAATGTACCTATGTAACCATTTAGGAACTTCCATGAAAGAAGATTCATTAGATTGTTTAAGCTTTTTAAGATCATATTTCCATAATTTGGATAAACAATCGTTAAAGAATTTCGTAATTTATATTATAAAGGACAATTTGATATTATTGATTTTTTTTATTTGTTATTTTTGTTTTACTATATTTGATTTATACTATTGTTGTTTAATGATTGAGCTGATTTGCCAGGGAAAGAGATATTGTTATTTAATTATTATGTTTTCAATAGGTTGATTTGATTGGGATGTTGTGTTATTATGTGAATGATAAATGTAAGATCTAATTTATAATTAGAATTGTTTTAAAGAAGAATAGATACAAATGATTTAGCGGTTTCGTTGTTATATTGTATAATTTTAGAAAGTGTACTATTTTTTAAATCTGATTGTTACTTGAAATATTGGTATATTTCTATAGTTTATTATTTCTTTGTCATTTTACTTGAGAGACTGAAAAACGTGTCACTAAAGCTTATCAGTATTATTTATAATAAAAACTAAAAAATATTCGTATTATCCGCATTATCCGGATAATCCGGATAGTAAAATATTAATATCTGCATTATCCGGATAGTAAAAATGAACGGATATTGCAAGCCCTAAGCACAACCTGTCAGCATGGATTCAGTACATTATTCTGAACCCCCTGCGTCGAAATTTTTCGTCAGTTATTAAAAAATAAATTTGCTGTTCCATTTATTTCGATCGCGTAAGTAAAAAAAAAAACAGCTGTTTCATGGAAAAAACGCAATAGTATTTTTCTATGAAACAGCGGGTTTTTTTAAAACTAACTAAAAATTTCTATGCCACCCGGTATAGTAAAATTGACAGAGAGCAACTCAGCACTAAAAGCCACCCCACGAATCCGGATTCATTTTCATCAAAGACACACGCATAAAAGCCCTAATTACCTTTACACTCAAAGATTGACAGCAGGGCCCTATTTACCAATATTACGTATGTAAATCCTTACCGTGGGCGGTCTCTGTGCTCAACACCGAAGTACAGAACTCACAGACCAAAAGCAAGATTTATTTCGTTCCCGGGTTATAACTCAGGCCAATACGTGACCGATGATCACGCCTACGCTTACATAGAAATTATCCACGACCAAAACGTTATCAACAGTGAAATGGTATCGTATTTCACGTATCTAACACTGCCGGGGTCGGCCACCTAATATTGGCTAAAGGTCGGTCGCGAAAGGTTAGTTCCTGTCGCCTGCGGCCGGCTTTCTCGACTGTAAACTAGTGCAGTTGCATGGAAAGGTCGTGCTGTCAAAAATGCAGCTTTCGTACTTACATAACTGGACACGGTCAACCGTTAACTGCATGTTAACTGTTGTTCAATGCAAAATGAAAGGAAATCTATGCACTTTACTACTTTACTGTGTACTTCCAGGTGTTTTTGTTGTCTTGAATATTTTACTTCGGCTCGGGCCTACTCCCTTAGCACGAAGTCTGTAGTTTCGGCCGAAGTCACGGGCGTTCCTTACTCCTTATTACTTACGCACAGAAGATTAGTCCGGGGCCCGAACTAAAAATTTATGACAACACGTTTAGACAGTTGTCCATATTCCCGATGTGTTTTTGCCCGTCCGAAAAAGTTAATTAATCGGGAGTACGGTTCTCTTCTAAGTATCGAACTACTTTCGGACGGGCCCGTGTCTTCGTTGATGGACTTAGAGAGTAGGCCGGTGCTTAGGCGGTATCTCACCTCTCAGTCTCGGTGTTAAGTTATTTACACCCGCATTTCACTTTGCCATAGTAGTATGCATAAATTTTCTCGAACAATGTAGTCCTGGATGCATTGTTGAAGGCATAACGATTATTTCGCATAAAAGCCGATTTAATTGAAAAGGCCCCTTTGTGCCGAAGTGGGGAGATATTTATAATAACGACATAATATGACTGAAAAAGTGTGTGGTGTACCTCTTAAACGTTTATCACTTACCTAAGTATAATAAATATTTTGTCCAGGCTATTGATTAATGCAAATTATGTTAATTTTGTCAAACGTGTCCGACAGTCTGAACTAATGAACCATTCGATAGATTTATGGCTTCCTTGTAAAAATTTAATGAGACGACGTCATATTTACATAATGCTTATTGAATCTATAAAAAAGGCGACTAATCTTTCACACCTTAGCCGACACGGCCAAATAGCTGTAACTTTTTTTGAGCTTGAAACCAATCGACGACGTCAGCAAAGTTTTTGCGAGGGGACTGCGAACCGTGAGACAAGTAATTTATACTAGTCGTAGTGTTCAATAAACTGTACCCGGAACTCGAGGATGATACTTATGAAAGAAAAATTCATTGAGCGTCGGCGTCGAGAGCCGCTATCGGCGCGCCACCTAGCGGCCGCAAGAATGAACGCTATGAGCACAGTCGATGAGAAAAGTTGGAACGTCTGTACCCACATTTCATAAGCGGCTTAGCGACTTTAAAGGACTGCGGGCTGCGATAGCCGGTATTGCGTACCGTCTCCATAAATGGCAGACGTTTTATTTTTGTTGCATTGTGCGCGGATGCGGATTTTACGTAAACTTTCTACGTATACGATCCCGGCATGACATTACATCACGGAAAGACTTAAATGGATTTTAAACGCTGACGATTACAACTACCATTTGTGTCGAACAATTAAATGTTTACGTTTGGAAATTGGTGTGATACGGCCATTTTTACACTTGGGGTTACAAGCTCCATTTATGAGGAACAATTGGTGGTAGAAGCTTGAATTGGTGAGTTATATCCATGGTGGTGCCCCCACGCTTAAACTGGAGTTACAAAAGAGGAAACACATTGTGTTAATCGCGACTTATGTAGTTCTTCTTCGTGTTATCGTTTAAAAGCTGTACTTAAAGAAACTGGTTGTACATTTCATAGTTCCAGTTCATTCATTCACGGTCGGGTAAGTCGGATTTAAAAAGGATCAACTACTGTCTTACGGAGTCTTACCCTTCTCACTTTGAGGAAACAATTTCTCGAATGATTTTTCTGACTCCGTACGATTGCTGCGTACTTAGTCGTCGTACTCACAAACGCACATCGTAAGTCGTGATTCCGTTTTATTTGTCGACACTTTCAATATCTCTGATCAATAAATTCAAATATTGCCATAAATGTCATTGTTTATTGTTCCGCTCACACTTATAGTAAATTTTGTTGTTGTCCACGAGACACAGAACGCCAATGCAAAGGAAATTGACGTTGTATCGTATTTAGGGCCCCTCCCGACCATTAAGTACAGCCTCTGTTTAATCGAACTTCCTTATTACCTAGCCACTTTCATTTTCCTCGAGAACGGGTGTAAACCGCTACTTTACGCTTCAAAATTTCTTCTTATGATTTATAGTTCCAGTTTGCCCTTAATTACATATCTAAACACAATCCTTGCTCTAGATTAATCAAATAATTCATCAACTCAAAGCTTGCTGCTTCAATAAATGTCATAATAAAATTAATTAATTCACTGTTGTGTATTCGGCGAGAGGGATTAAAATACGAATTCAATATACGTTGCATTACGGTTGTGATACATTTCGTTTGGCGGATTTGTACTGAGTATCGTTTAATTTAGATGTTTGAATTGACATAGAACATAGACATGTCAAATAAAAAGCTTTCCCTGCTTCTAGTGTGGTCCTTTAAAATTATATACTTCTTCCATGGGTTACAAAATATACTATTGTTACGTAACAGACGTAATGTGGCCAAAACAGCAATCAGTGTGGTAATATCTCGGCCACAGAGGAGGGATCCGTGGATCCCGCCCACAGACGTGTATGTATCGTAAGTAAAAGGCGTTCGAAATGTGCCGAACCGGTGCGGAAAGCCGCTTACCTTCGGACGTAGTTCCGAAGTAATCCGTACATTTATACGCGCAGACGCAGAATGAACTCGCCCACAAATATTCCGGTTGTTTTCTTTTGCACGCTACACCAAGGTCGCGGCGTCTGAACAAGTTCATTGAATCACATTCTTGCATCTTTAATCGTGTATTTTTATTTTCAATACATTATATTTTAACGATTGCCTTTTTAGTTCGTTTCATGATACTATCATTGACTGATAATACTGGTTTAATTTTGTAATGTGACGTTGTTGTATAGCCGCTATAAGGCTACTTTTATTGTCTCCTCAACGTGGTTCAAGCCGTATTTTAATGCTAAAAATAGATATTATCTACCTATAACTCAATTCACACAGTTTTGCTAAAGATATCGTAAAACTGTAAAACACGGCGTTTTCAACCTAGGCCGTATTTATTAGTTGCCTGAACGCGCATTAAATTCCGAGTGTGTTATATTGTATTTATAATTTTATTGTCTTTGAAAATTCAAGATTAACTTCCAAGAACTATTCATTGTTCAACAATAAGGAAAACTATTACATTTAAACGGTTTAATTAAAATTGCTGTTCAAAATGGATTGTAATTGCCGTGCGTAGTAAACTTTGATACAGAAATAGGTTCGCAGCAAGCGCTTGTAGGTGCTCAGTTACTTCGAAATAATTAATTGAGCAATAATGTAACTTGCCTACTTAATCTCGGTCGTCAGATAGAAGGGTTGTGATACCCTGAGACTCTGATAAAGAGTTAATTACGCGACACGTTGCGAAAGTGGCTCGGTACTAGCATTCTCATATCTTCATCGGTGCTACAAAAACTGGTTGTCAGTTGCAAAACTGTTGGCACGTAAATTTGCCGCTGCCAAACAACAATGGTGGAGCTGGTACTGTAAACAAAACAAGTAAAGCATTAGCATTCAGTTACGAGACGAAAGGCGTAGTGTTGCAACCGGCGTAAAGCGAGAATGTAATTAATCGATATTTATTCGATTATTCTGTCAAATCGATCAATTATATAATTTAAATCCGAGCTTGAACATAAGAGATGAGGATTAAGGAAATTGTTGTTTGAAAGAATTTTAATAGAACCAACGGGATGGCATAAACTTAAAAAAGTAATTATAGCAAGGTGAACTAATTTATTCAGAAATGTGACCA
Organism: Brachylomia viminalis; assembly: GCA_937001585.2. NCBI lineage: Eukaryota > Metazoa > Arthropoda > Insecta > Lepidoptera > Noctuidae > Brachylomia > Brachylomia viminalis. Next base: position 18,652,147 of record OW443302.2, on the reverse strand, counting down.
TTAATACTTCTAGAGCCTTTTTATTATCCGCTTGACTGTAGTAATTATAAAATACATGGTCGTTTAAGACATTGGATGTCCGTGATTGAGCAACAAATAAATCAATTTGTCTAATTAAAACAAATTCTGTAATCTTATGTGACGATCATTAATTTCGATAACTAATTTAAACGTCAAAATTATCATACTCAATTCAAGATGACTTAAATAAACTGATTAGTAGGTTTATTTTTATTGGATGAGCTGTTTAAGGCGGTCTTCATGTGCGCTTGCGCAGTTTCACGCCACGTCGCGCGTCGTTCCAATTTTAAAGATCGCAAAAATATTCGCTGGATGAGATGTAGGTAGGTACTTTTAGTGATAATCATCATAATTTATTATGTTAAGAGTGCGAGGGGTCAGCGGCTCATAGTTAAAGCTGAAACCATTTATCCAAATGGTTTCTAAAGATCTTAAACTAGACAAGTAGACACGCTGCTGATGTAAAAGATTCAACTGCAGGTTACTCAATCAGTTCTTGTCATTGTAACTCACAATTTAAATATCAAATGTACTAATGAGTAATTAAAACTAGATGAGTTCGATATTATTTATCTGACTACTCTGAAAAGAAAAAGGACGAAACAAAGTCAGCGGCCACAGTCTCTTTTAAAGTTCAGACATAATCTTGGTCATATTACTGAACAGGAGATATTCTTTAGTCTCAAAGCAACGATTATTTGCCTGCTAACGACCATTACGGAAACAACAAAACGATTTGTCGATCATCATCAAACGAATGGCACTAACTTATATTGTGTGGCTCTCGACAAAAACGTTTGTGGCTCGTTTCATACCGTGGATGTCTGGTATAGATCGATACAATATGCAATCACAAGAAAAAGAAGAGGATGGAGATTACTTTTACATATTACAGCTTATGTAACTACATGTCGTGATAAATATGATGACTACAGCATTGTCAGTTAGAACCAGAAATCGGATATTCAGTTTTCGAGTCGTATGTACAACGCAACCTGCCAGGAAGCTGATATCGACATTTTCTACACTAGTGTTGCTAAATTGAAGAAAGTTTTATCTAACAGCTTCTTCGAGCGTAAATAGTCATTTTTCTTTTTTGTTGTATAATTATTATAGTTAGTTTATTGTTAATTTTTCATTTCATACGATTTTCTACATGTAGAAACTTGTAATTGGCTATATTTTGTTTAAACTTTTACTTATGTATGTTTAGCTGTAAGTTTTCCTAAAATAAATACATAAATATTCACCTAAAGTTGAGATGTTAGGTAATATGGAATGCACTTTTGTATCGATCGTAAAAATCCCGCGATTCCTGAATCGACAAGTTTTGTGTTTTTTTCTGACTAACGAACTGAGGGTCTACTCTAGCATAGGTCTGCTGTAAATATATTGTTTTCCAAAAGCAAAGAACATCAACCATCAATCTCTTCTAACAACTCCTTGTTACGAATACTTATCCAAAAAAAAAAATCTCTTCTCAACGTTTCGCTCATTAATAACTGTGTCGTGAGTAATTAACCGAATACAGTAATGAACAGACAGCAAGCTTACATCACAATAAACACTTCAAATAACCATACAAAATATTAACAAATGCCACGCCTTTACATTATTATACCACAGAGTAAGAATCACAGAAGTGCAAGTCAACACGTCAATGAGACTACAAGAAAGAAAAAAATTAAAGTAAAAATAATATATAAATAAATAAATAAGACAGCCTCGTTAACTCTAGCTTAGAGGTCCCTTCGCGCCATCGGCGCCGTACACAAAAACAAAAGTTCAAATCATTGTATGTTCTCCCAAAGAACGCTATTCTGAAAACTCCAACCTGAAATCATCGGTTCTGGGTGGGTGACCGAGGATGCTGTTTTTCATTATTTTTTAATCCTCTAGTCACTATTTACGATGCCCCCCACTAAAACCTTTTTGCCCCACTAAACTTTATTTTTTTTTGTTTATTTCCAGTTACATCTAGCTACTTTACATAATAGTCTAGATTTTCTGTAATTATTTTGTCCAACAACTTTAGTAGTAACAACTCATACAATCGCCAGCACGTTTTGCTAAGTAACTATTTAGTTTTAAAGTGAGATAAGAATGCTTTGTTGAAGTGCTTGTTCCTGGTACCGTTATGTTTGCTTCATTACGTTGGTGGTTGGTAAATAGAACATCCGTAATACTCGGAACAATGACCGGGATCATGCGAATGATAGTAAATTTGTAATCTGATATTTTGTTATTTGTTTTTATTTCGTGTGTGAATGGGTCGTTCAATGATGGTGTACTGCTAATTATTTATAGTGAGTGGGTTCCGAAAATGGGTGATTAAAGTTTGTTTCATGAATGTTTTCTGTTTCCTTCTTCAAATTAGATACATAAATTTTATACACATAATATCCGAAAGAAACAATAGTGTAATAATTATAGATGGATAATGCAGAAATGATGAAATAAATCCCATGGGATACAGACGAGTCCATTACCTTTTACGTTATCAATACCAACCCAAGACGAGAGCCACCAAACAAATTGACAATCAAATTCACCAACACTACCTTTGGTGTTGTTGAATTTGGCTGTAGACATTTAGCCAGAAATATTGTTTTATGAGTATGAACTTTTGTACTACAACTAAATCTCACCAAAGCTACATCGAATAAAACCAAATAATATACATAATTCCATAGCTAGTTCCCGAGCAATAATTAGCCTGGAGATTTTATCTCTCTGATGGCAACCAGCATTCATTGGTCGATAACATCGAGGAGCGATCCAATCGTGATGATAATGGCGTTATCCAAGGGTTCGACGTCTCTCTCAAAATAGACCTATGTTAGTCGACAGTTACGAGCTGTTAGGTAATAAATGCCAATAATTTTAGCTCTGCAATAATTGTCACTAGGATAATAATACTGTTATTTAGGCATAATTATATAGGCTTTATTTTGCAGCAAGATTTGACTTAAAATTATCAGCCATTAAGTTACAGCCGAATTCAAATTATTTATCAGCAATTAAGCCGGTAATTGACACAGCAACAAGCACAATTATTAGTTGTTATTGGGTGACTGACATTTCATTACCATTAACATTCTTTGGCAACTACTGGAGCGCAAAAGCAACCTCTCTCTTTTTCCTATTGTTTGTCTGAAAGTGTAAGTCATCGATATTAAATTAAACAGCCACAAATCACTACAAAACAACATGATTATCTAGTTAATATTTTCATACCAGTCCTGTTCATAGTTTGACCCACAAATCGGACCAACAGCTTCAGAATCAACAATCGCACTTGTTAACATTGTAATCTGATCTAATACAACGCTTCGTCCATACACAATTCCTTACCGAAACACCGTTAGAGTGACAATAACAGTGTTTTCCCTAGTGTCTGAAAGTTCCGCGTTTACTAACCGTAGGCTCTCATTGACCATAGTTATCTATTGGGCAGTACTCATTATGCATATCCAAAATCGTATTTATTGGCCTAAGTTCAGTGAGGTATGCTGTGTTTGGACCGCTTGGCACGTGCGCTTGCTAAGCTACTTGCATTCAGTGGAGTAGTATATAAGAAATTGTCACATGCTTTTGGTGTTTAATGTTGGCTGGGTCGGTTTCTTGTAATTGTTAAGAAAATAGAAAGAAGGAAGGGCACAAATCAGGTTTTGGTTTTCAAATATTAGCAGCAAATAATATTTATCGTACACTTCGAAGCATCCTTTTCTTTCTTTCATGTCACTGATAACAAAACTAGCATGGCTTCTTTTTCTATCGAAACTCCGTACTACCCTAGGCCAGCTACGTGCGGCCTTCTGACACATGTACATGTCGTGTATGTTCTAAATGATAATTAACAATAGAACAATAACAAAACGTTTTATTAACAGCTTACAATCAATTAATTATGAGTCGCGTGACATCAGAAGTCTTACACCATTGCATATACTGTGAGCTTTCGCCGCATTATCTAGGCATCTGGGCGCGAAGACAATGGCGCGCGCATGCGTAATGCGTTATCTCACATCTACCTCTTGCCACACTCTGCTCTCCTAATGAGGAACGGTGTTCCAGTTCCCGTGCTATGCTAATTGAAGACGAACTAAAATCAAACTTACAGAGAAATTTCAACTTCGCTAATAAACTCTAATTGATTAATTAGCACTTTGAAAATAGTACGTACTCAAGTCAAGGTTTCTTTTGTTTTAGGTGGAGTAGTATAACGGTAGCCGTGCCTCCCAAAGGATGAGGAATAAGCAACGATGCTGGAAACGCTGCTTTGGCCCAGACATACTGAAATCAACAGGTAAGTCGAATTAACAAAACACATTCCGTTCATACTTTATTGTACGGTTAAGCAAAATGCTAGAAATAATTTAGAGAGATAATGCGACTACAGTTAATCTAGAACACAAATCACGTACATTGTCTATGGAGAAATTGCAGCAACACGAACTAAACTTGGCACATGTCCGACTTTGGTATCGGCGTGTGGATGAGAAGTGATGTGGCTCCTTTGAATTGATAAAATGAGAATGTATAAACCTATTTTAGAGCCTTAAAACTTTCGAGCTGGATTAGAGCTTAAAATTTGCTTGTAGGCTTAAGGAAGTTGGCGAGCACGTGTAGCTTGTAAATTGGAAATATTAATTAGGTTTACATTTTAGTTACGATTTCGACTAGAGTTACAGATTACTTAATACCAACTGTATAATCGTAACAACTGTAACAGTTCATTGCTGCACTAGCCCTTTATCAAAACGTTTTATATTGTTTATTTTAATAGGACATTGCTGTTAGTCACTAATGGCCATTATTTTGATAATAGTGTTGTCTAAGCACCGTTAGCTGCAATAAAAGTCGATAGTTGGAATTACTTTCGATAAACTGTGAAAATTGGTGCAGTGATAAATAACGTATGGTCGGATCGAATGGGTTCATGGTAAGCTATAAATACTACAACTTGATATCCACTAAAATAGGTAAGTAATAGGTATTGTTTGTAAGAATTTATTTATTCTTGGTAGTTTCTGATTTCGAAGTGCTATTTTCTCGCAACTCTCGGAAAGAGATCGTGTGTTTATAGGTGATGAGGTGAGGAGTAAGGTAGGTAAGTTATAATTCTGAGTCAGACTGAGAGCCGTTTCCTTCTACTCTGAATCGAAACACACGCCGCGCCGTGTAACAATGGATTGGCGCATTGTCATATCCCGCCCACGTGAGCCCGTATAATTTCACGATTTAAACGCAGCGCCTTACGAAATACATCTAGGGGAGTGCGACGATAAATAACCAACAAATTACTCAGTTCTCGCGATACGTAGTACACGTGCGACGGTGACATTTGCATGCCTAAGAAATGTTTACAGCTTGTTGAATCTACAGTCCGTAGGAAGTGAATGAATGTGGCGAGCCCCGAGCGTTTAATCAACGGCGTTGTGTGACACCGGCTTTATAGTTTACGTCAGAATCGCATGATTTTGTGCTGATTGTCTGATGTAAATCGACAATCGACCGGTTAACGACCCGAAGGTTTTCTTTGGAAAGCTATAGGAACTTAGAACTTCGGAATCACTTAATTTGTCTTCTATAAAGAACAACAAGGTCTGTTGTTAACGACTCAAAAACACAGCTAACAACAGTTCGTTTCCTCGCAGTGATCAAATTTAACGCGCGCCAAAAGTTTGCTAACTAAATTAACAATTACGGCTTTGCTTTCCTAATCATTCCTATTGTTTGCGTCGTTTAGCTGTTTAACTTAACGATTGAATTATACGAGTAATTCCGGATGGCGCTGACTAGTATGCGAATTCGAATGAAATGTGAGCCATTTCGTTAGCAAATAGCTTTCGCAGACTATGGGGAAAGTCACAGACTATAAGTCTGTTTTGTTTTGTTCTGCTTATTTTGAAGACGATTAGGTCGCAAACTGCAGAATAGGATTGTTACCTCATAAAGTTTTAAACTTTTAGTGTCACATAACAGTGTGGAGGAATAGAATTTTGCTTCCAGACTTGACGATAGGTTTCTATCAGGTTATTATGAAGATTATAAAATCTCTTGAATGGTTCCAGAACTTCATTCATATATTCTGAATAACTGAAATGTTTGTTTTGGGTTTCTAGACAAGTTTAAAACTCGAATGGAGCTAGTCGTATACTCACGTGAGTTGACACATCTTGAACGAAACCATTTTATTCTTTTGTATACTTTAGAAAAATATAGTCTAAAATTCAAGAATGTATGCTCAAGGATTTAAGTAAACCGAAGTTTAATCAACAAAAAAAATCTTTTACTCACCAAAAACAAAACAGCCCTCAACTGAAAAGGGGTATATTTGCACTTCCGTAGCCGAATTAAGACTTGATTGCAGTAACTGTATGATTTATGTGTATGCGTGCCACGTCCCTAACTCAATGTTTGTAAACGTCACACGTTGCTATTCAAAACGGTGGAACAATGACAGAACATGATTTTAATCATTATTTTCTGAGAAATCTTTATTTTATATTTTAATTAAAAGAAAAGGCCCTCGTGGGCAATCGTGGGCTTTACTAATACTAATCTCTATTTCACATAACCTTAGCCTAGCTAATGCTTAGCCTTAGCTAGTAAGGTACTCTAGCTGCATCAGAAAGAGGCTCAGTTAGAATACTAAGCTATTTCTAAATTCCTCATCCGCGGACACACTCGGTTATTAAGTGATAAACATAATCAACTGAATGAATACAAAAATCACAATGAGTCGTGGATTTTGCCATTAGGTGTAAGAACCTATTAGGTACACGGAATGTGTCCGGAGTGAAGTCTTATTTATTACTATAAAAGTATCACATCTGTTTAACAGCTGATTATCTATCCACGGTGAGTTCAAGGGATGCGGTCGGATCGTTTTGTACCAGATTCCTTTTTGTTGTGATCGCTTATTGAAATACTCCTTCCAAAGCGAATAACAATCCTGTTTGATATTAGGTAAGTAATAAGGAAAAAAGTTAACAGGAATTCCATCACATATGACCTGCTTGGCTAGTATATTAACATTATAGTTGCCTCTTATTCCGTTATGTGATGGAATCTATTGAAGAACTATGTGTTTTTCATCAGATTGTAGTTTCAAAATATTTTTCAGTATAGTGTAGGCTATCGATGTTCCTCAAAATGTCGAGGTACACCGAGTCAAGTGATGGAGCGAACTTCTGGAGTCTGTAAGAGTGACAATATTGTTTTGATGGATTGATTCTACATACGACAAAGCTTCTGCGATCACAATCAGTTCCGCTTCCAATATACACACACTAGCATTCATTCAAAATTTCATTGAATTTTCTTCAGCCTCATAAAAGGCGGCCCCCATACCGTCACCGTTCTTAGTTCCATCTGTAAATATTTGAAAATAAGTCGAGTATTCGGAAGTAATGTGATCACTAAATAAATTTCTTAAACTTACAGGATTGTTTTGCCTTTTTGGTCTAGTCATAAAACTCAGTGTAATTCATAGTTGCGAAGTTCATTACCGCGATCTACGTTACAGCGAAAGTTTACCATCGCGACGTTAGCTGTTGCGAAAGTTCAACCAAATGATTCACCAGCAATAGAGGGGATCTGGCAGAGTTGGCTGGCAGAGAGAGAGAATGAGTAATAAATAATATAACACTACAAATACCGTTAAAAGACTTCCGTGGGTCACTACCACCGTAAATACTTACGAATAGCTTTAAGGCTAGTGTAAATTCTCTCTTTGTTTCTAAAACATGAATATTGAAATAAAGCAAGTACAGTATCATATTCCAACCACTTAACAAATCACACTAAATCAACTTTAAGTACTAAACACACACACATAAGCACCAACTACTGAATTTACATTCCGCGCTTTTCAATAACTCTAAAACTTAACGCCTGTAAGCCGAATCAATGAATTGTCGCATTTAACATTTCGAAATCGCTTTCGCAACTATTTATCGAAACAGATTTGGTCGACAAAATGCTTAGAAACTTTGTCTATTATTACGTATTAGCCACTTACTTACGTATTACGTATTAGTCGTTTACTTAGATGAAATCGTCAGTTCCTACGTTAATCTCTATACAATGACGAAACTGGTGAATGTCAATAAATATCAGAGCTAATAATTTATTGAATGTATCTGACTTATCCTTATTGGTGTATTGAAGTTAATCCTATTCAGAATAGATTGCTGACAAGAGATTTCGAAATATGTTCGAATGAGAAAGATAGGTTTAATGAAATCGTGTAGAAGTCTCATAAACTTTATGATTACTTACCTATTTTTGTGTTTGTTCAAGTTTGTAAAACTAGATATCATTAGACGTAGTTGTAAGTCAAATAAAGCCTATTTGTAAGATTTTATCAATTTTATAGAACTCTAGAATGCTGTAATAACAAAGTATTGACTCTTAATTTCCAAGCTTTCATTTTCTCAAAATAATAAAACTCGCTTACCTTGTAAATACAAAGTAAATACACACCTACTATAAACCAAATAAAACCAATCATAAATCCCAGATAAAATCAACTTGCACTGCAATAAATTGCCATTTTCGAGTAAAGCTATTATTAAGCGAGGCATTTAAAAAGAATAGAAATAAAAGTGGTCCCCGGGGCAAGGAGCAATTAATGGCGAAGAGATTAACCAATAAATCGAAGCGAGCTTGCCTCGGTGGGGAGACAACTGACTGGCTTTAGAGTATGAAGGGGTGTTGTAGAGCGCCTTATATCAAGCAAAACCTACGACGCAAAAACAAAATGGTAAAATATTGGAAATCTCTGAATACACTTTGAAACACCCGCTTTGTAAATGTCCTAGTGAGTGGTTATTGGCACCCTAAAGAAAGTTCTCTCCGGTTTTGAAGTTTTACTGCTCCCCTAAGAAAGAATAGTGGCATCGTGCCATAAATACACAGCAAGTTTTAGAATCAATATTTTAAAGAGTTAATAAACACTCAGAAATTTCAAACATCAACTCTTCACACGGCTATGACAGGAGCACTTATTTGTATAAGTCCATATCTACATGTCTGTGTTAGCAAATTTTGCAAGGACTTGTATAGCTTGATTAATACTCCTAGTTCCAGCCGCATCCTCGCACCGCTGTACCCCCGTAATGACGCCCGATAATCGGAGACATCCTTCCCGGGACCTTTGAGCTCGCTTAAAGGAATTTCTATACTTTTGTCGTGGAAAAAATTCAGAATTTTAACAAGGGGCGCATCAAATCCGCGCTAGCAAAACCATTAAACTGGCGGGTTTCTAGATTTATATAGACTTGGGAAATAGTTTTGTGAAGTTAAGTTGTTAGGAATCAACGAACGTTGCTCCTCGATAAAATAACCTTTTTTATTGAAATGTTTCTTGTGTAAAATGTCCAAATTATACTCTCATTTCCGAATACACTCATGATTGTATCATATATAAAACAGATATCGTCTTAACTGCCCCCCGTATCACCCAATCTCAACATCAACGGAAACGATTGTTTACTCAATCGATATACAAACTAACTTTCCATAAAACGACTAATAAAAACCTGTAACGTCCAATAAATTCCGTGCTATAAACAAACAGTGATAAATCGTCCCATTTAATTCAGAATCGGGGCGTTATCGCAATCTTTTCAATATTTATTAGCGATTCACCTATCATTGAGTTTTTTGCGCAAGCTCAACGGTATTTCCATGTGCAGTCAGGATCGTGACAAGCCTAATTGACTAACGTATCCAGAGATCAGGCGGAACGCATGCAAAGCCGCGGTTGTCACATCGATTTGCCGCTTAAAGCTCGCCGTGCAATGCCTAAAACGTTCTTCCGTGTAAACTGGTTGCAAGACCAACGAACCGTCAGGGTAGCCTTTTCTGTACTTTCGACCAGGGCTGCAGAAAACTCAAGGATGGTGCCGCAATTACGGTGTCTGATAGCCATGTATTCTGTTGCTATGCGGAAACTTTGATAAGTGAACTTAGGAACATCCTACTGGAGCTTCTGAACACTGTTTTATTTTAGACTTCGCAAGACATTCTTTGTCCTTAATTGCCTCGAAGATAAGTGCCGCTTGACTGACAGTAGATTGATATTTGATCGTAAAATATGGCATGAATAAAGGAGACCTAACTGTACTTACTGAGTAACAAACGGAGTTAATTTATCGGTCTAAGCACGGTTAAAACTAACGGAATTAACTGTGTTTATCGTAAATCTATTTGGTTAACGTGGTTACACATCTTGAGTTCTAAACTAATAAACAGCTGAACTTAATCTTTAACTAGTATACTAATGGTGCCGATTCTCTTGTCACAAAATTCTCTAAACTAGACTAAAAATCACCAAAATTTAGTTTATTCCTGTCAAACGACGATTTCCCATTCTGAAATTGACTAAATTGACACAACTTAACTATATTTTAGTTTGACAGCACTAAGATGGCACTGAGATTATAATTTAGTGAAAATGGCAATTTTGCTATTCTGAATTTTACGTTTTTCACCTAAAATTTTGATTGTCTTAACTAAATCTGACTATTTTTAATCGCGATTAAAAAGGTGTGGAATAAAATTAGTTGTCATGAACTAAAATTCACACCAACACCTCGACTTCAGATGCAAAAACAGTACTGTATCTTTTTTTCTTTTCTTTTGCTTATATCTCGAAAACGGTGTGTCGTATCGCAAAAATAATGAAAATTTCGACCCCCTTTGCAACCCGCAAACCTATAAATCTCAACGTGTTGGCAATATTTTTTTTTATTTTCCATACAAAAAGTAAAAAATTCCATACAAAACAAGTCGAGGCCGCACATAATGCGCGCCTACGGCTCTAAAAAAAGATCACGTGGTACGGCAAACAAGTACCACGTGGAGTCGCAATAATTGTCAAATTTGATTTTAGATGTGTCAAAATTATTTTTAAATTTAGAGTATTTATTTTGCAGAATAGCGTTAAGATTCTCATAGCCAAAAGTAAGGAATTTTAGTGATAGTTTAGTTAGTTTAGTTCGGTGTACAACAGAATCGGCACCATTTGTCTACATTGGTGTTTTTATATCATTAAGATAATGTTAGTGTTAGTTAGTTTCCCACATTATGTAAGCATAGTATTATGTTTAACATAACTAAAGATAATATTAATATCTCTTGGACCATATTCACATAATTATGAATAACAGGTAAAGTTGTAATACTAACTCCTAACTTTCCAGTTTTAAACTTTTAAATTACTCATTTCACAGATCATGTACCGCAAAACTGCGCAAGTTCTTTATATCCTTACAGTATCATCCAAAAAACCACACACAAATCAACAAAACACCCAAACCATAAACCACCTCTACAAAGTCACTAATCCTACTATCATGCCAACCTAAATAACAAATATGAAGCAACATGAATGACTAAACTCGATTTGACAGCCCTGCATGAAAGGCTTGCCGCACACGGAGCGGCCGCACCATTCCACACGGCTGGTAATTATTGTTGTACCCTACACCAGTTTGTAGTGCTCCTAACACCAGTTACACAACATTACGCTACTGGCTATAGGAAAAAAAGAGGTGTGTTTTAGTCATAGAGCCTTCTAATATACGTGGCGAACTAGTACCTAATAGTATGGTTAGCATTGTGTTTATGAGTAGGTAATAGAAGTAAGGGACGATTGGTAAAGTTGCCGTACTGGATAAGGATATAATTAAGCAAGGCAATCATTACTAATGATTCCATTTCTAACGTCTTGGGACTCTAATAGCCCTTAAATATTCAACCAGCATAAATATAAAATGGTAGTTTTTTTTTTACGGCCATTCAACATGACACAACATGACCTCACGTCAGTATTCCCCATAGATGGGTTTATGGGAGATTGGTCAGAGAAGGCAACACACAAGAAACAATGGAAATCTATGGGGAGACCTTTGCCCAGTATAATCATTCTCCTGCCCTTATAACAATTTACTTTGGGTCAGCGCAACAGACCTTTGCCCGGTATCATCATTATCCTGCCCTTATAACAATTTACTTTGGGTCGGCGCAACAGACCTTTGCCGAGTATTATCATTCTCCTGCCCTTATAACAATTTACTTTGGGTCAGCGCAACAGACCTTTGCCCGGTATCATCATTATCCTGCCCTTATAACAATTTACTTTGGGTCGGCGCAACAGACCTTTGCCGAGTATTATCATTCTCCTGCCCTTATAACAATTTACTTTGGGTCAGCTCAACAGACCTTTGCCCAGTATCATCATTCTCCTGCCCTTATATCAATTTACTTTGGGTCGGCGCAACAGACCTTTGCCCAGTATCATAATTCTCCTGCCCTTATATCAATTTACTTTGAGTCGGCGCAACAGACCTTTGCCGAGTATTATCATTCTCCTGCCCTTATAACAATTTACTTTGGGTCAGCTCAACAGACCTTTGCCCAGTATCATCATTCTCCTGCCCTTATATCAATTTACTTTGGGTCGGCGCAACAGACCTTTGCCCAGTATCATAATTCTCCTGCCCTTATATCAATTTACTTTGGGTCGGCGCAACAGACCCTTGCCCAGTATCATCATTCTCCTGCCCTTATAACAATTTACTTTGGGTCGGCGCAACAGACCTTTGCCCAGTATCATAATTCTCCTGTCCTTATATCAATTTACTTTGGGTCGGCGCAACAGACCCTTGCCCAGTATCATCATTCTCCTGCCCTTATAACAATTTACTTTGGGTCGGAGCAACAGACCTTTGCCCAGTATCATAATTATCCTGTCCTTATATCAATTTACTTTGGGTCGGCGCAACAGACCCTTTTTTTTTTTTTTTTTTTTTTGAGGATGGGAAATCATCAAATGACCCCTCCCGCTCTGGGTGGAGCGGAAGGGAGTGTCAGACTCTTACTGACTAAAACCCACCCGTGTTCCTTCCTTGGCCCTTTATGTTCCGGGTCAGCGGTACCCCTTTTGGATGATCCCGCTTTCCCGGCAGGCTTGGGCCCTAGTGGGCCCCCTCTTCGATGCTGACATCTCTTTGAGGCGCGCGTGGAACACGTACGCGCCTTCCAGCACGGGCCTGGTCCTGATCAGACGGTGAGCTACCCATTACTCACCGCCCGCAGGCCCGCGCCTACGGTGGCCGGGAGTCGTCACGCGGCTCCCGACGCCCGGAGCGTCCACCGCGGCGGCTTGGACGGGAGACTCTCTCCCTCTCCCGTCCCGCCACCTCCTTAGCTAGCATGACTGCTTCGCAGAAGGAGGCGACTGCCTCCCACTCCCCCTCGCCCCGGACCATGGCTTGAACCAGGGCCGGGCGTGAGAGGTCGCCGCCGCTGCCGATCGCCTCTACGAGGACACGGCGGTGCTCCGCCCATGCAGGGCAGGCCCCCATCGTATGCTCCACCGTGTCCTCGGGGCGATCATCGCAGTGGTGACACCCGGGCGTTTCCTCCCGCCTGATGATGTGCAGGAACCTCCCGAAACATCCGTGTCCGGTGAGGACCTGCGTCAGGCGGTAGGTGAGGACGCCGTGACGCCTCTCTAGCCACTCCTCAAAGAGGGGTCTTACCGCCGCTATCGTGGCGTGCCCTGCGCTGGGTTGCGACAGTCGCTCCTTCCATGCCGCCAGCGCAACAGACCCTTGCCCAGTATCATCATTCTCCTGCCCTTGTTACAATTAACTTTGGGTCGGTGCAACAGACCCTTGCCCAGTATCATCATTCTCCTGCCCTTAAAACATTTACTTTGGGTCGGCGCAACAGACCTTGGCCCAGTAATGGAACAATAAAGGTTGAATAAAAAAAGTCCCTAGGAGTAGGAAGAGGTGTGAACTTATATACATTTTGCTAGTAATGTTATAAGTCCCATATTCCGTTTATAGGCTTACTAGCGGCCCGCCCCTGCTTTGCACAGGTGCACTGACGACTTGTCAAAACGTAGAAGATTTCTATGCTCTATCTAAGTCAAATATTAATGTATTTATACATATAAAAATTGTCTAAGTGGTGGTGAAAAGATCTAAGCGGTCACACATAGACACTAAAACCGACTATACTTTATACTATTTTTAGAACTGGCACAGCTACACTCAGGCTAGTGCTGCTAAGAATTTTCCAATCGGAAGACCCAATAATAATTCATATTGTGAAAAATCACAATTTATGCCGTCGTAAAGTTTCTTGTTATAATAACCATTTGTATTTACCGATTCCAATCAGTTTCTTGTTTAAAATGTTACAAGTTAACCGCCCTAAACCAAGCCTATATTAATATTATGGTGGTTTGTTCATAATCTCTAAGCAAACTAACGTTTTACTATGCAATATTATTGGTAGAATTAATCTAACTTGTCTTTACAATTAGTTGATTGTCCAATATGAATCGAGTGAATGGTTTACAACTGTACAAAATATTGTTTACAGCTTCAATCATGTTCAGGAACTTAGTGATTCATTTTTAGGGTTCCGTACCCAAAGGATGCCAACGGACCCCTATTACTAAGCCTCCGATGTTCGTCCGTCCATCCGTCTGTCTGTCAGCGGGATGTACCTCATGAACCGTAATAGTCAGACCGTTGAAAGTTTGCAGTGTGTATTGCTATTCCTGCTATAACAACTGATAATAAAAATAAAATAAAGTAAAAAATTAAGGGATGTCTCTATACAGGACACGGTACAACGTATGAGAGTCGGCACTAGCACTTGTTTTTTTAACTAACAATATAAACTAGATAAACTTCTTAAGTAAGTGGTTCGTTGTTTAAAAATTCTGTAGCAAGCGGTGAGGTCCTGGATTCAAAATAAAATTCAGAATAATTGATTTTAAAACTTGTTTTTTCACAACCAACGGTAAGACGAGGCTATGCTGCAAAATTATTCATAATTATGATGGTGTACTTTGGCCGCCTTTCACGAGCAGCGGACATATTTTGTAAAAGTCTCACCGTGAAAACTTCAGTGAAGTGCGCGTGAAGCGAGTTGTCAATAGTAGTGTAATTCCTAGCATCAGGTGGAAAAACAGCTCACTTCACCTTAGCACGGTGAGATTTTTACAATAGGTCGGCAGATTCTCAATGGCAGTCTCAACTCTTAAGTTAAACAGCCTACTAATATTAGCTTTAGCTTAACAATTAATTTACAAAAGGAGTATTGCTTTAATTACACCCCTTTGCATGGAAGAGTCCTCGCTCCCTAATTGTGTCTTTTGACTTCACAAATTCTCGGCAGCAGCCTGAAATTTTGCTTTATCTCGTTCCACGATTTCATTGAATAAAGTCGTAATTATAAATAAATCTAAACGCATGGGCAGTAAACTTCACTTACCTATATATAAACATATATACCTATGTACATAATAAACACATCTAGTTAGATAATTAGACATAATTAATACATGAATAGCAAAATGTCTGGTCTTCAACGTATTGAAATCATCCCGGAAACTTTCAAAGGAGTGTCGTGTCTATGTTAATTAATTTGTGTACGCATCATTCATTACTTTGAGCTTTATTTCACACCTCTCTGTGTAGTCAAGTATTCAAGACATGTATATTAGTAAGTAGATGTTTTTAATTAAAACTGTTTTGATGACCGCGAGGGTGCTTGAGGGAAGAAGGGGGAAACTGTCTAAAAAGTTAAGTGACCAAGCTAAACAGAATTTCTTTTGGGCTTAAGACCTGCACCTTATTTGCTTAAAACATTATCAATCACATTCTGATTCATTTTTAAGGATATTGGTAATCCATTGCTTCTTATGTTTGAAAAAATTGTCTAAATAACGCAATGAATCTTGTTGAACTGTCAAAATTAAAGCCATTCCTACTGTGAGTGTGGCGCTGGTAGAATGTGCATGTTTAGTATTTGGTCTTGAACTAGATAGCAAGCATATTCTAAGGATATCCATATACAACCTGAAATAATGCCTCTTCTTCCAATATGTTCCAAACATATATTATGCTGATAGGATGGTTATTGCACATCCAAATTGACAGCTGCTTATTTTGCATAGAATTGGTTTAAAATGTTGTGACATATTATGTAACAAGGCCAACAGCGTCTTTAGCGTAGCTTCAGAACTAGGTACTAACAAGGTACTGCGATTACTAATCCATTTGTCAAGCAGTAGCAGTAGTGTACACGGACCGAGTAAGGTATACGATGTGAGCCTTTAGCCTTGTTGTCTTTTAAATTTAAATTGAGTACCATCTTAGTAGCGGAGTGACAACCTGCCGAAAATTGGTCTGGTCATCTCTTAGCCACCACGGCTTATTTTAATTATTTTATTATGGATTGTTTTGTTTAAATTTATATTTGCTGTACACTGGACACTCAATGTGTACGTCTTATTTACATCGTTCTCACATATAATTATACCTATATTCAACATTAATGATGTAACTAATATTTATGTAACAATATAATTTAAAAGAGTGTCCATGGAGTTTCCTGCCCGTTCTTCTCCATAGGTACCTACTACGCTTTGGAATTGGCAACTAGCTTCATATTTCTGACTGACCGACCACTTGACAATTCAAAAGTGCCTGTAAATGGTTTAATTGAAATAAATGCTTTGAGTTTGAGTTTGATTACGTGACGGAAATTCCGCGCGCTGATGTCTTCTATGAAAATTATTTGCAAAGTCATTTCGGCCTGATTTGTCATATGCAATTTAAAAAAGCATTTCAAGCATAGACACCTAGGACTACTTAGTCGCGTAAGTTTGGCAGATGCGTTGCTACAACCGTAATGAGAGCTTTCCTTCACAATACAAAATTGCATACACATGTGTATATCTAGCTAAACATACACACGTGTAGGTACTTACAACAGCCTCATTACTAACAAGCAAGTTTAGTATTTGTACAGTGCATGTCGAACGCATTGGCTTGCATCATACCAAAGTTGTCAACTACAAACGACAAACGTTGTCGACGACAACGGACCACGTCCTGTGCCCTATATGTATGCTTATCGGATAACATGACTCGCTAATCGAATAGAATAACAAGAACAATCGATTAGGAATTCGATATGAAAATTCTTTGCGATTCGGAATGTCGCTCGCTGCTTTAATATACTCAGGCCTGTAAGCAGAGAAAATTAATCTTTGAGATAGAGGGAGGGAAAATAAGAGTAATTGGATTCTGTCAGTATCTACATGTAGTAGGCACCTAAATTCTATAGATATTTGGATTTTTGGTTGGTAGCGTATGTGCTAACACTTTACGTATGCACGACACGTAATATCAACGCCGTGCTAGGGATCCTGTTTCACGCCCACGGTTTTGAAGACTTGGTAAGTCCTATTCAAAATTTCAAGATATTCAAATCTTATCGTAGCAGCTTAGGAGATTGAATTGTTCCAAATTCAATTAGGCATATCAAGATAATATCCCCGCTGCCAAAACTTAAGATCATTAGTTCAATAACAAGACCATTACAACGACAAAGCTCAATTGTCGTCAAGTCAAATAAATTACTCACTAATCCAAATGTTAGTTCACGTATCTTATCAGAACAGGGGACAAACGTCAATACGTAATGGTAAACTAACTAAACATTAATTCCATAGTATTCAAATTGTAAGTAATCTTATCCCGGACACTTTAAATTTAAACTTATTCTTATCGCCTCTCATAGCGGTGTCAGTCCATTTCCTATTGTCAGGCATTCTGACAATGGACTGGGACTTTGACAAGGGCCTGCTGACGTAATTATACGTGCAGGCGAGTTAATTAGTCGCTCATTGAGTCGGTATTACTGTGCAGTCATTGCGGATAATAGCCGATCGGGTAGACTCGCGCCCTCTCTACGAAACACGTCGATCGGAGGTTCGATAGTTCAGTCAACGGATTATAGCCGATCGCTAGGCTGTTTCACAACAACGTCTCTGCGATCATGCTTGATTTTGTCAATTTCCATTCAAGGAGAAACATTAAGTTAGAGAAATTGGAATTATGTAAGATTTCGCATCAGTTGGAACAAAATAGTAGTTATGTGACTGTTAAAATCAACTGTGACCATTGTAATGGTGCTTTTGGGTGATGAGAACATGGGCCAAGCGTGCCTTTTGCCAAATTCGCAATTAACACAAAAAATGCAATATGTAAAAATGCAATTATAATGTTTCGCTACACTACACGAGCTTCCTAGCACGCAATGGCAAATAAACATAAATCATCAAATTAACACGACTTCACGGGATCTATGAAAAAACCGGAAATTCCATTAACTTTAACACCAGCCATTTAGCCTTTAAATACCTTTTACTAATTCCAAGTAACTGAAAGTCGGATCTATTATTTAAAGTGCATACCTACATAATTTATGTTAAGTGAAGTTTTCGAAGCAGATATTTACAGCGTTGGTTTAATTGTTAATCTATTAATGAGTTTCAAAACCATCGAAGTTGAGAGTTGGGAGTTGAGACCACACAGAGTGTGAAATATTTCACGAGGTGGTCACGATCTATCAGATTACTACGATACTACACCGATATTGTTTTATCGGAGTCACTTTACGGATGTACGATGGATTGGGTTGATAAGAATGCTTGTGTGCATTGCATTTACGAAACATCCGGTGAACGGACAGTTCACATCGACATCGCTGTGGGCAGACACGCTGTATTGAATTTGATGAAATAATGCACTAACCGTAGTATTGCCACCAATAAATAATAATAGAAAGCAATGATTTACGTGTATTGCGTCTTTTATCGCTATACCAGATTGAAAATACGAATAGTGGATTGATTTAAGGCTTCAGATTTAGACTTGTAGAGGACTTTGAACATACGGTTATGGAAGCACTCCTGTTCTGTGTTTATTTAATGGTGTGGCTTATGGAATGTTGATTTAGGACAACGTACATAACTGAGTTTGATTGAAATGTGGATTGTTATTAATATTACAGTCACGAAAGGGTTTTATTAAAAGTAAAAAGCCAATAAGGGCGATGAATATTGGTTAAAGGTAAATAGTGTTTTTTTCTGGAAATGGCATCTCGCAGTTGACCTTGAGAGGTCGACACTGCTCAGCTGGACTATCCTGTGGCTGCCTTAAGCGGACTCAAAGCCTCCAGCCAGGGGCGAATTTCTTACATTACTAAGCGATGCACGCTAAGGGTACGAACCCACGAACCTATGGGGTACGAACCTCGGTTTAGGGCGTCGCTGGGGGAGGACAGCCAGGTGGGACAGGCTGGATCAAGTTTTGATAATTATTATTAACGGGGGAATTTAAAGCAACAGGCTCAGCTACGGCGCGGGCTGGCACTTCGTCAAGCAAGAGTAAAATAGAGCTTTACGTAGTCTATCGTTATAAGGGTGATTTTAGAATGTAGCCTAGGCAATGTTTAGTACACGTCGTTGACAGCAATTTCAATTATGTCGCTTATGTAGGTAACCCCAATAAAATCAATTCTAACGGAATACGAGGTGACAAAAATCTTTACAACAAAACCATGGTTTCGCAATATTAACACAGATAATAATTACATCGATAACTGTTCCAAGCGCTTGGCATTCATATGATGCGTAACCATTCAAGCAGTGCAATATCCAACCATCTCTCATACCAGATATGAATGAAATAGTATTCAGTATACACAATATTCATGCAACGATCATATTTGTCACCTGCAGCTGCAACTGTGAATATGAATGGTGCGTAGCACGTTCAAAGCTCTGAGAACTGAGTGTTTAGCATCAATTATCACATTGGCTGTTCGGTGTAACGTGGATACGGTAAGGGCATTGACCTTGGTTATTGGCATTTTTCTCAGATGCTGTGAACACGTGGTACTGCTATTCTGTTTCTCATTCTAGAGAAGGCAAATAATTCCCTTTCCCTACACAGTAAAAATAATTACATCTGGGTATTGCTAGATTTTAAGGCACGGCTGCAAACTTTTCCAAATTAAAATTAATTAATTTTTGTTTTGTGATTCAGTGTTTTGTGGATCAACGGGATCAAACTGTTGATAAAAGAAATTATTTTTAGGGCTAATTAACACTTCAACCACTGACACAATGGTCAAAAAGTTAGTTAAAAATTCACCTAAACATTTTCAACCAATCAATAGCTCTTTTATTCTGAAACTCCATTCTTGTGCTAGTTTAATTGCTGTTATTTTCTTTCCTAAGTTATAATATATCTTGGAGTTTAGTGTGCCTCTTGGCAAAGGCCTCCTCTAACGAGTTCCATTGCTTTCTGTCTTTTGCAACTCTTCGCCAGTTTGGACCTGCAGTGAGATTGAGTTCGTCCTGCCATTTATTCCGTTGTCGACCTCTATTTCGTTTGCCATCTCTAGGGCAACATTATGCTAGAATTTCACTTAATTTATCCTGGGAGATCCGTAACATGTGACACGACCATCTCCATTTCATTTGGTCTATCTTAGTGAGGATATCAGTCACTCCTGTCTTAGCTCTTATAGATGTGTTCCATTCTCTGTCTAGTTTCTTGATTCCCAACATGCTCCAGTCCATAGCTCTCTGATAATGTTCTACCATATTCCTGTGGTGTTTGGAGAGTACCCAAGTTTCGCAACCATAAGTAAAGCAAAGGAGAATACAGGTGTTAAAGACTTTGCGCTTAATTTTATTACTGATATCTGTTGTGATCACAATCTCTTTCAGTGACCAATATCTTTTCCAACCATTTGTCTCTTCTTTTGATTTATTTAGAAGTTATATCGGATTGAGAGATTTTTTGTCCTAGATATATGTACTCTGCCATATATTCTAGAGGTCGGTTGTTGATTTTTATTTCGTGTGGAACTGAATGTGATAATAAATTTGTTTTATTTGTATTCTTTGACAACCCTCACAAGCTGGAAGCAATGATACAAGAATTAAATAAAGAAAGTGAGAAAGTGAGGCTGACAAAGAATTTAAATACCTACCTCTAAATAAAACCAGGAAACAACACTAGTTGGAAAGAGACTTTTCGACCATTTTGGTAATTTACATACAAAGAAATTTTGAGACCACCCAAGAGACTTCCGTTAGTTTTATCACTTAATAAGTATTTCATCAGAGTTACGGTAAAACAGTGATAATTTATGAGTAACACACGAACAAAATTTATTGGACCACAAAAGGTATTAGTAGTACCTTATGTAATAGATTAGGTAACCTTTAACACATATAAGAGCACATAAGTCATAGAGTTGTAGAATGCCAAGATTTATAGTTTAAAAAACTAGAAT
Source organism: Brachylomia viminalis (assembly GCA_937001585.2). Taxonomy (NCBI): domain Eukaryota; kingdom Metazoa; phylum Arthropoda; class Insecta; order Lepidoptera; family Noctuidae; genus Brachylomia; species Brachylomia viminalis. Next base: position 18,630,925 of record OW443302.2, on the reverse strand, counting down.
TCATGACCTGCATTCCGTTTTAGCGATAAATCATAAATGAAAATACCTGACACACGCTCATTCACATAAGTAGATATACATACCTACAACATGTTTACTTCAATCACAGATACCTATAATTACTAGAAAACTATCAACTGCATCTGAAACTATACCTATAAAGTAAACTACAAAATATTTTCTTAGGTAAGTCATTAACGATTTCACGGTTGGCTGGCTGACTGGCATACAAATTTGAGTAGACATGATTAGTGCTTTGGTAGATGGTACTGTCTAATTACCTCATTCCAGTTCTTCTTATAGTCCTTTTTGACCCATCTTAGTTACAAGCTGGCTTCAATATACGTAATTCTTCCTATGATCCATCATCGTGTTATCTATTCTATTCTACCTGTTACGTATAGGAAGAGATTTATTTACGAGCGCTCAATAGATCAGTAAGATTTTTAATCGAGACCACACGACCACAACATAATCACTTATTAATTGAACACATACAACTCACATTAATAAATCCAGCCGTTCATTCACATATTGCGTAACAGAAAACGAAAAGACAATTGCAAAATCTGTCGGTAAGTCAGTAGGTACTAGGCACTCGGTAGTTTTAAGATCAAAGAAACAAATTATATAAGGCCGGCTACACGATCACGTTCGTCATTGTCTTACTGACCGGTCCAACGTGTACAAGTAGCAATTATAATGAAATACCGATACCTACAATGTTTTCTAAGCAGGGGTACCCAGACATAGATAAGATCGGTTAAATCAACGACTGCTGTTTTGCCATATCTTAAGAAAGTGAATTTAGGAGTTCCAGTATTTCAGTTTATGTTCCCGTAAAAAAACTCCGTTATCCACCCGCATGCCAGGCGACATCTTTTGGTAGATACGAATAAACCCTTCTCGAAAAGAGAAGAAAGTATATAAAAGTCCATGGTCACAAGGATGGTGGCCACAGAGTCAGTTTTAAGGAACTGTGTGGAAAATAAACTCCACACTTCTTCATTAGCTATCAGAATATTACATATTTACATCTCAATTTCTTGTCCCATCAATATAGTGCTGATATACAATAAACAACATTGTGTATTAGTTGTAGTTAGCACAAGACTGAGGTTAGATTACATCATGTACTGATACTTGTGTTACAACACGATAGTTCAATGGATTAGGATTTAAGCCTTTCAAGGCGCTATACAATGCAAAGATGACATGATAGATTTTGGCACAACTTCACTGTTCAGACGTCAATTAGCCGAAAATGAAACATGATCAAAAACTTACTTACTTAAATAGAGTAAGATATCATATCATCAGAATAAACTAAATCACATTTTATAAATTGCTAGGAAACCGTTCAGCAGTTATTGAAATGGCTTTACTTTTACGATCTATGTAAATCATATATTAAATAATTATTATCTTCAAGCTTAAAGCCAGCTCAACTTCAAGCTTAGATCAGCGAAGATATTACATGGGTAGCTGGAAAAAAGCCTTACTTATATCCAACAGTCATAAAATAAAACAAGTTAATTTAAATGAGCATAATTACCGTTGTATCGTTTCTCAAGCACTTAAAAAGAACGGGTTGTATTTAATTACTCTCATTATGCAGAAACCAATAGGAAGTTGTGTTTTTTGATAAATATTTCTGATGGCTGCTCCCTAGTTAAGACTGCATATAAACCCGTTTCCTTCTGTTGAATTACTAGTCTCACGCGAGGATAAGCAATTGATACTCAACATATCTATCATTGCGAGATTCAATAATGTGATACGGAGTGACTGTAAATAATGATCGACACACAATGTAAACAATGGAAACGTGGCGAACCAATAACCAGAACTAAATTATGTAATATTGGAGAAGGAATCGAATTTATTTGTTTTAATCTATATTGTTTGTATCGTAATGTTACAGACGTGCAATCATCAACTGTGTTGCGACCCGTCTTTCCTTTAATCAAAGAAACTGGGACAGATTCTATTATAGTATCTATTATATAGTATCTCTCATGAGGAATCTGACCAAAACCGAATTTAAATAAAAGTTTTGAGTACCTAATACGTAGTCATACAATCTAGAATTTTAACAAATAGGCGATTGACTTAATAAAAACGATATTTGTTAGCAAATAACAGGCCGCTATTGTTACAAAAAAGAACAAAAAAAAAGATACAAATAAACAAACACGATTACAATCACGCTAAGTACATTTTGAACTGAGCACAGCAAGGTTACTATTCTTTATTTTCTTATTATTGTAATTTGCATGAGTACTCTGTTGTGGCATTTGATTATCGCGGATCATTATTAGATGCATTAAAACGATTTCATTAGTATACATCTCCATTAAGAGCTTTGTCATTGACACAAAATGAAAAATTTTTAAAGCAATACATCAAGATAATTTATATTGCAATCTTTAATAGAGTTATTACGGAATAATAAACGAAACAGCTGTGAACGAAACTAACCGACTATTGTAATATTATAGCACTTATTATAGCATTTTGTAATATTATATACGTATTTTAGCACTGGGCTGTGACACTTAAATAGTCATCTCTGATGAATTTATGACACAAATTATTATCTGATCTGTTCAATACTAAGAACAATATAAAGGTAATATCCGGCAGTCAAGAGCACAATGATGACTTGATGAGTCAATCAAAGTTCAAAAGAACGCAATAAAGAAACTGTTCATATAATGCTGAATAAAGCGATTAATTTACAATTTAATCGGCGACTTACAATAGCGCCTACGACGCACGTAGATGGTCACAAATCTCACTCGAGCCATTACTTACTAGGCTCAACCCCGCTACTGCACTATAACTATTTTTAACATCTGATATATCTCCTGATAAATCACTACTCATTCTGTACCATATATTATAAATGAGCTTTACATAACTCACGCGAACGTTATTTATCACACGCCCTTGCTAAAGGAAAAATATTTAAAATTGCACGTCTACCAAGAATTCAGTGGCAAAGATAAAGGTGTGCAAAGGTATGTCGCTGACGTCGCCGCTGCCAGGATAAAACTCGGCGAAATTGCGAATATTTTGAATTTCAAATAATGTCTACGAATGGTTGGTATTCAGAAATAACTATGTTTATGCCCTTCGGGTGTATACGGGTGACTTATGCGGCAACTATTGCACGAACTTTCCTAATGCTTTCTTTACTTATCCGAGTGCTCGGGCCACGATGTGTAGCCGCTCAGATAGTGGTCATTCTTCAACGCATAAATTACAGATCTCTCGCGGAAACCTCACGCCATCACGCTCGCCCCGGGCAGCAACACAAACACACAGATAATGCGCTCAAATCAACTGTAGGTAATAATTCATGGTGTAGTTTAAAATTCACGTTTGCACATTAAAGCACGCAATGCAATAACGAGTCGCCTGATGTGCCTGATGGCCGGGTTTCACACGCGAACCAAAACCATGTGGCCATTGAGAGCTTAGACAGATAACAACATAAATAAAATCCATCGAATCATCTAGCTGAATGCCTCTTTGCCGTTAATTTAGATTCAGTTTCCTTATATGGGCCTTTTTAGATTTAAAGCTCTGGCTAAATTCATAACTGTACATAAATTACGTTTTGCACGGCTCAAGTCGACACGCAATTTCGTTTATCTGTAGTTTTCCAATAAACAACGTATAATTGAAGGTTTCATATTTGCTAATAGTTCCGATAGACTTGTTATTCTAGGCACGCAGCTAACAAAGCGCGGGCGCAGAGGAGATAACCGGCCGATAGTCCTCTGGCGCACCAGTTACGCATGCTCAATGATAACTGTAAGACGAGATACCATAAACTTTTCCCATGCTACATGATTTTTCATTAAACTGTTGTATTATGCTGTCTTGTCTTGTGCAAGGTTTAGAAAGGTGAGGTCCGTTTCCGCCGACATTGTTTGAGTTCACTTATCAATTTCCCACAAATCGGCAGTCACGAATTCACATGCAAGCAGATCGGGATCAGGGCTTTTGCAAAAAAAAAGGAACGTCGTGCCAAATGAAATACAGTATATCTTTGATGCTCCGTGGTCTCCGTGGAGCCGATAAGGGATGATAATTGCGGATTGCGTTGGTACTTCATCAGCGAAAATGTGCGAAGGGCGTCTGAGGAAACGAGCGATAGTATTGTGGTTTGAAGAGTAAATCTTTATTTATGTCCCTTATTCTGTCGCGCCATCTCCCGGCGAAACTCAGTGCGCTGTCATTACTCAGATATTTATTGCGTTAGCTTGTTCCGCAAACGCTCCCTGCGACTGCGAGACATCGTCGCGTCGTTTATGTTAATTTATTTGCATTTCAATGAGACGCCTGTAAAATGGCATTATGCATTATCATGTCTTATTTTTGTATTTATGTACTGAGATGTAACGGCGGTTAACGTTTTTATCTGAACGGTGTTTACTGATACGATGCTTACTGTACTGGGAACATTATAGCGTCGGCTGGTTGAGAAAAGTGGAAGTACCGCATGCCTTTTAAGAGGACACTTGTAGCAGTACCTAAATGCCTAGAAACTATGATCAAACAAGCTGGACCATTCATTCCTACACGAGAATGACGTACGCCCCAATTCTATAAGCGTACGACGAATAAAACCCTAACCTGAATACAAATAGAGCTTTATTATTTCATTATTTGACTTATCAGTGGAATCTACGGCTCATATGTTTGGTAAATGTCATGAGAAGGGATTGACGGCATAAACAACAGTTTATTTGTCCAACCCACTTCACACCGTGTAGCGTGAATTCGTAATGAAACTATTACTTAGAAATTTGGATCACCTGAATGGCAGCTATGGTCGTGAGTCACTCTGATAGCTTACATAGATGTTTACCTAGAGGCTCGCTGTCGAGACAGTGGCGTTTGGAAACTAGTTGAAGGTTATTGGAAAACGTTACACAACAGCAAAGTGTCGGTCCATGTCCAAAGCTAAACCATCAAGTCAGCCATCTATGTATTAGGTATACCGGCTTGTAATTGTCCGATTATAGGACAACGGACTTGATAGGTCCAGTTTCCTCATTAGATTTTCTTTCACTATCTGTCAGCGACTTCAAAAATTCTATAACTATCAATATCTAAGAACCTCAGGGCCATCTCGATATTATTTCTGGTCGGAGCCAGCACGAGGTAAATATGACCACAAATCAGACGAATGATAAATGACTTAACGCGTTTATTCACCCACGGGGAGGTCATATTTCAGCCTATTTTTCATCTAGAACTGCTACTTGTCCTCCATTAACATACCGGATACGTCCCACGTAAACTTTTATGTGGATAGCAGATCATGTTTCATAACTTTTAGTACTAATTTGGGATATCATTGTGCATTAACTTTCATCAAAAACTCCCACTTTCTTACGGAAAGAACATATAAAAGAGCCTAAAAGATCAAGATAAGTTGAACATAAAATTATTATGACTCATGATTCAGTTAGAATTACATCAACATCGTTATTTAACCGTATAACATAAAAAAGTATTCGATAGTTGACTGAGAGTTACGTCAAACTGGTACACATATGGTCAATTTTCTGTGAGACGTCATATTGACCGTTGAAATCCCACGGTGTTACGTAAACTTTGTGGTTTGCGTTACGGTCGTTTTGTGTGTTTACCGTTCGTATTTCACTTTGTACACACGGTCATTGTTCTACAAATATAAACGATGATATTGTCGTGTTAATGTGTAGAAGATAAAGTTTGTTTTTCATTTCAGGGTTTTTTCTTTCATGTCAAAGTTTATGGTGTGACAACACTCTTCTAATGAATACTTCTAGTCAAGTATAGACCATCCTTACCCGATGTGGTCAGGTGAGATCATAGATATCCGTGGGTGAGATATTGGTCAAATACGAGACTACCTGAAAAATATATGAAAATATTTACCTAAAGTAAAAGGCTCTAAATCTCTTCAGAATCGTGATATAGCCGCAACAATGCATAATGAACTTGATCTAAATATAACAACAAACAACGATTACAATATATAAGAACGTATATTTAGTCGCTTCATTATCCTATGACCTGAGCAACAGTACCCAAGGCGTATGTAACCATGACGGGCGGTCCTCAGCCGAAGCCAATAAAGTATAATTAATAACTGGAAAGTTTGTAGCTCATTGCGATAGCGTTACCTAACCACAGTTCACTAGAGAACAATACTGCCCACCATTACCAACGGACTTAAATGATTAGCTCCTGACATAAGGCGGTCACAACGAGACTTGGACACGGAATAGATAGGGTACAGAAGATCTGCTCCACACAACGAGCGACAATAGGCGTACGAACACATAGTGGTTGGAAATCTCAAGCTGTCGCTTTTTTCATATCAAGGGTTTCATGCGGTCTGCCTTTCAAATAAATGCTATAATGACCCATGAGGATAAAAACCGATAGTGATTTTTCAGTGTTACTGTACTTTACAAATAGGACGTTTTGCTAATAGGACATACTGCTCGTAGGACGATTTTCAAATAGCACATTATGCTAAAGTGTCGTTTTGATTGTAGGTCGTTTTGCTATTGGGACCATTTGAGTTTAGGACTTTTTGATACGGCGGGTCTCAAACGACTGCCAGTCACGACGAATTCTCTTGCACCGGCTGTACGTAAAGCGTGCCTATGTGTGCGTGCGTTTACGCTTTTTGTATGTAACCTTCTTGTTACTATCTACTCTGTGAATTGGATGCCTTGTTAGTGCAAATGAACAATAGCGATACAGGTACATTTGGCAGACGATCGCTCGCTTACATTAGGCAAGACTTTAAAGCACTTTGAAGTAATAGTAGTCACGTCACGACTGTTCCGAATTAAAAATTAATCTTTGCTTTATCGAACCGACCGACATTCTAAAACAACGGATACTTACTTTCAATTGGTTTTAAAAAACAGTGATGCCTTGTTGCGAACGTAAAAACCTGTTTCTCGGTTCTGGATTCAATTTAGTAAGTGATCCGATCTGGGATCATTAATAATGTCGTAACGGGTGAAATGGTTGCAACAGATATCTCCTTGTTGTGTGGTTGACTTTAGTTAAACGGCCTTTGTGCGATTTGCAAGCGTGAGTCGGGTTTGTCTACGGTCTCTATTCATCTTGCCTGTATATCTTAAATAGATATCGGGTTAGCTTATAATAACGAAATGGTTTGTATGAAATTGTTGTTTTTTCGGCCAACAAAAAACGCTTAGTTTCACTTTTAATGGTGGCAATTAGAACATGGATTGCGCAGGTAGCTGTGCAATCAGTGAAATGTGTTGTTTAGCAGATTGACACTACTTCAATCTGCCATGTTATAATAGCCATTTCATACGACTGCTAAAGAACGGTAGACGTGATTTGAATATACGGTCAAATTAAGTTGATAGTTCATTTTCTATACAATTAATTTTCCTGACTATACTTTGTGAAGTGGCTTACTCAGTGGTATGGAAAGTGAAAGAAAAAATAATTATAATCTAATTCCGGTCGTTTAAGTCTGAGGTGGTTGGGTCTGGCTAAGCGCCTTACTCGCTCCCACTTGACCGCAATATGCTTTTGTACGGATTTACGGTGGACTTAGAAGCGTTCCGTGAAATATGAGGTTTTAAAGCGGTGTGTTTTAATTTTCCTTCGGAGGAGGAAGGAAATTGCTTTCTATTTTTAGAAGAGAAATTTACATATAACAGGTAAATCGGGTTCCATTTTTTTAAAGACTGATCGTTGCGTTTCCTTTTGGGTGTTTCGAGTAACAGTTACAATTATCAACTATAAAACATTTAACTCTGTCGTATCAACTCTGTATACAGGGTGTTTGGAAGGGAGCTGTACATACGCCTAGGGTAGAAACTAGGGATAGTCTGCTACCTACCCCCGCCCATTATATTGACCTTGGCCTCAAGGTTTTTTTTAAATTTATTTTTATTTTTTATTTGACTTTTTTGTGATTTTTTGACTAAAACTACCTGTAGCTCAAAATCTATCCATGGGACCGGTCGGCTAATGGTCTTGTTTTAATCGTTAGAGTCTTAGGGTCCTGCAAAAAATTATTTTACACCAGAAAATTGTGGAGAAGAAAAGTTATGGGGCCTGAAGTACCGTAGTAAGGTAAAGAAATAATTTTAAGGTAAGGTAGTAAGGTAAAAAAAACCTTGAGGCCAAGGTCAATATAATGGGCGGGGGTAGGTAGCAGACTATCCCTAGTTTCTACCCTAGGCGTATGTACAGCTCCCTTCCAAACACCCTGTATATTGCCTGTGTATGTATTGAATTTAAAATCTATAGAATGCTAGTGTTATACATTCTGTTTGACTCTTATCGACTCACGGAGTCATTATGTTACCTCATAACTGCATGATTTATTTGTATATCTCATTTAATAAGTGAACTGTTTGTGTTCTTAATGAGAATAAATTCTTTAAACCGAACCGAACAACAATCAAATGAAGGTGCGTCCTTCGTTTCGTGGATCGCATTTGGAAAAATTACAGTGTATCAACATCATCAATCTACAGCAGTCCACTGCTGGGTATCGGCCTCTCCAATTGCGCGCCATTCAGCTCGATTGTTGACCACTCTCGATGCTCCACCTAGCCTGATGGCGTCCGTACGTTTGCCGATTTGCGCTCTCCGCAGAACACGTCTACTCCGACGGTAATCGGTTCTACGGCTAACATGGCCGGCCCATCGCCACTTCAGCTTGCAGCCAGCTCCAGCTTACAGTGTACACGAAATTATAAAAAAATAAAACCGGCAGGCTGTATTTCCATTTAACTTTAACCTATAAAACTTCAAAAAACTAGAACACAAAACGACTCCTTTTTCTTTCCAAGTCAAAACAAACATATTTATATAAGTAATAAAGTCCCATCTTTATGATCGTCGTCAGCTTGTGGTCAGCAACCCATAAGTGTCGCCTTACTGAACCCAATCCATTTACTAATAGCATTAAAATAGATTCCACCACAAAGGTTTCTCCTTCAATCTGTTACACCAAATCGTTTAAATTTGAATAAGCCGACTATAGGATTATTAGCTTTTAACTAACTTTAAATGTCAACATAGTGAGGAATAACCAAGCTTCGAAATTCTGTACAAAATTATAACTAAATTTTGCCCAACATTTACGAAACGGATTTCTATTAATTTGTTCTGAAGTTCCGCGCCAATAAAGTTAAATGGACTTGACCCGTTTTTGATTGAAAGTGCTAATGTTAGCAGCTGGTTTTAACTGTTAATTTAGTTTCCCTGTTGCCTTTTCGGTTTTCAGACCTTATAGAATTGGCTAGACTTTTTGAAAAATAGCAAACGGAATAAAACGTAGGTAATCTAATAGATTTGTTAGAAACCAACCACGTTTTTTAAAAAGCTTCCTAGTTAAAATGCTAAACGACGAGTCTACTAATATCCCATTTCATGTATGTTTTAAAAATTTATATTTCGTTGAAAGAAAATCTTTCCGTTTCTGCATATGAATTGTACCTACCCTACAATTCAATTTCCAAACTTCAATATGGTCACGTTATCAATTCAATCTTTACGTTCACTCGTTCACTCAGTAGTGTTGGGCGGGTACAGCAGATAACTTCAACAGGTTGCCGTATTGCTATTGTACTTATTGGGTTATCTGTTTGTGCCATAAACAAAGTAGTTTGGCAAATAAGGGCATTGAGGTGTCACCATAAATATGTGACTGTAAGACAAAGTGGAACTCAAGTTCAGGAGTTTGACTGCAGCTTTAACAATCCTACAATTTCGTCAGCATCGCCAATCCCCAGAGTATTTTGAGTGTTCATAAGTGGCCGTAATATTTCACTCCAAGAGGACAGTGGTATTCCCACACAAAAGCTTTAAAGTTCCCAGCGTAAATCACTCATGAAAGCTGCACAAATGACACTGAAGAGACAAGAAGCTTTCCCTAAAAGTCCACTAAGAACAAATCAACAGCAAGATTCATACAATTCAAAGTAGAGAAGATAAGACTCACAGCATCCGTCTACTAAGCTGATTTACCGGGGTCTTACAATGCCTGGCCACAATAAAAGACCCAGTCTCAGCTTTAAAATAATTCAGACTTCAACTGCAAACGTGCTTTCTGTGAGGGCACCAGTGATTAAATATAACCCTTTTGAGATTTATATGTGTTTATTTCAGGCATAGAGCTAGCCATAGGAATCTCGCCTTTGTGTCCGACCTTAATAAATGTTCTTTATAAGCAAATGTATTGTTACACGAGAAGGGAACTGTTTGAAAAGTTTATGGGTATCTAGCAGAGGATAGCATTACTTTGCTAGAAGGTACAAATAGTGCAAATCATAACGTGCGTGTCCGCGCTCTTGGTTCCTTGGAAATGTGTTCTAATATTCACGATTGACGGAAGAAGGCTGTGTTTAGTTTACATAATAGTTAGTAGTTGTGTTTGTTTTCGCGTCAAGCCGTACACTTCTGCCACTAAATATGGTCGATCACCTATGGATTTTGTAAAGATAATGTAATGTAAATGGTGATCATTATGATGCTGAATAGAACCCCGTAGCTTACTAAACTTTACCTCACACAAAGCCGACAAGAGAGCCTTAGTTTACCCGGGAGTCATACGCCGTGCGCTGTTTAAATAATGTTCAGCAGCACTAATTATGCCGATATTTATTATAAACTAAAACAATGTCTATGAAAGTAAATCTCAAATGTCAGTTGCTAACGGTGCGGGTAGGTGCTTATTATAATTCGCTGCGCACTCAACGCTCACCGCTATCGAAGCTATTATATTCTTAACAAGAAACAAAGCTAGGACCGGATAAAAGTAAATGGTAGCCGCATAATTTGTCAATGATTACAAAGAGTTCAATCTACGGCAAGGGCCTGCGACCATAAATCATAGGCGCAGTATTGTTGGCGGGCGGACATACGACAGATATTACGAAACTACAAGTTTGCCACAAAGCTCTGAACAAGGCTGCCGCTGAATGGCAGGCCCTAATTAACTGTCAAGTAATCGACATTACAAGTACAACCATTCGGACAATACCGTTTTGGAAATTTTTCATGTTGACCGGCAATTAACATTCGATTATACTAACGTGTAACGGGCAACAAGCCTGGTCTTGCTGTCCGTCCATAATCAAGCTAGTTCGGTCACAGTGATTAGTGCATTGTCAGATAGTGCTCCCAGCAAACGTTACCAAGATCAGGCAAGATGTTGCGCAGGCGACGACGATCGGCTCGCGTTCGCACGCATATTACGAGCTGGCTCGGCCGCGGGCGATACAGCGACCTAACAGTACAACGGCCCTCGTGATTAGACGCCCCACGATAGCGCCCATTGTCGGTACACGATCGGCTCTTGTACGTCTTGAAATTGCGGAAATGGACACGGCTAGCACCCACTAGGTACGTGCTAGCGGGACATTTCAATTGCAGTCCTGCCTTCGGGCAGTGTCACACATGGGATAGATTCGGCGAAGCCAATTTATAAAGCTCTTTGGCGGTTCATTTTATACTTTGACGTTCCTTTGAATGTCTTATCCAGTACCGTTATTGGCCACTGGAAAAGTAATTTGTTTAGGATATTATGTTTTTTGAATTGTTTTATGTGAGTTTTGCCGTTGTATTTCAAATTCTGTCCTCCACAAAAAAAAAAAAAAAAACTTTATAATACGTTACCTCCACCGGCTTCAGCTTCGTTAAAGTCAATCAGTTTGTCAGATACCCTAATGGCTATAGAAATCACGCTTACTCGGTCCCTAGAGTAATTTATAACAATCCTATATCCATTTAAAGACCCTTCAACATCTTTAAATTGTTCGATAGTCGTAAAGATTTGACGTGAGCATATTAGTAAGCGTCAAAGTGACCTTGTTTACGAGGTGCCTAATGAGAAATGTCATCGGGCTTAAAGAGAGAGATAGACTTTCGAAGCACCGCTCAGCTTAGCTCAGTTTTAGTTGTTCCGGCAGATTGATAAAGAAAAACCCCGTGGAAATAATTACGTCACGTTATTTGTTTCGAGACAGCAATTTCTAAATAACAAGGAAATGAAATATTTAAAATCAGAACAACTCTGTAAAGTTCATAGGTCTATCGTGGCAGGATGGACGTATTCAGTTAAGGCTCGAAGGAACAATCTACTAAGGTAGACCCCGCGGTGGATGCTATTGCTCAATTGCCTCTCGCAGGCTCGGGAATGCCTCGCAATCGATACAGCTGGAAACGGCAATATCTCAATGCCGACGCTGAAATGCAATTTTGCTGGCTTTACTTTACCAATAAACTATCAATTATAATTATAAGTTCTGTAACTGACGTGATTTGGCAGTTACGAGTACCTAGCGATAAATAAATTTTTGACACAAATTCCTAGGCAATTATCAAATTTATAAAGCGACCATAAACACCATCCATCGAAGGATATCTTAAGGTTTCAAACCCAATACAAATGATATGTTTTCGTTCCTGCCACCGCTCAGCCTCGGACCAATTTTTCAGAGAGAAATAAAAATAAAACTAAAATATTTACACTCAGACGTAGTCAACAAAAACTCCCACACCATCAGAAACAATCAATCTTCGGAGCACTGAAAGGAACCTCAATCAAAACAGAATACGGAGAAGCAGAGACCGGATAAAGGGCCCTATAAATCATAAAATCAAGCCTCCATTCAAAGCGGTTTATTTGGGCGAGAAGAAAAAACGGTTGACCCTACGTTCCTTTGAGTATTGTTAACTATCGAGACCCGAGGGTGCATCTCCAATTTGTCCTATATTCGAATAATAATCAGAGGTTCGATGTTATTTATGGGATCATTAAAATTTCGATAATCACACGAGTTTTTATGCGTTAGAAATACACTTTTTTCGTTCAAAGCATAACACGAGAGCTAGGCCGAGTAACGGAATGCAGTATCATTCGTTTAATACGATGCGTAGGAGTTTTTAATTGGATATAATTTTTATGCAGGAGGTACATTTAACTTTAACTGTATCTACAACTTAAATTGTTACAAATCTAATAATACGTAACATTTTATGTATATTTTATTCGTGTGTAGTGTTAAATTTTATGAAGTGGGAACCGACGCAATTTACGACTGGATTGGATTTGGCTCCAAATACGGGTGAGTTTGAGTTTAAATATTTATATAAAAGCGATGTGGATGCTGTCCCGAGATAATAAAGTTAATCATTATCGTAAACGTCGCGACCACTTACCGGTTGTTGAAGCCATTTCTGATGCGTCTAGCATATCATAGTATCATCGAAGTAAATCACTTTGCCCTTAAATTTTCAATGAAAAAGGCGGGACGTAGGCAAAGTGGCGGGCACGCTGGCGTGCATTGTTTTATTATGTGGTGTTATCAGCGACTCTTGCGCCGCTTCCGCGTCCTCGGGCCGTGCACACACTGCTAAGACTGCGCGATAACCTCATGTCACCATGTTTCGACTTCGGCTCGACGGGATGACATAACATGTCGGATTGATTTCTGTGCTACAGAGAATTTTAAATGCGACATTTGTAGTCATTAAACCTTTTATGGGCTCGAGAGTTTAGCGGGTATGGTTTAAGTTAAAGGTCTCCAACGGTTGAATAAATATCTAGCTCAAAATACAAATGGAAAGTATGCCTACAAATCTTGACATATTAAATTAAACGTGTCTCCACAATTACTCCAACAGAGGACACTTACACACGCACAATGACAGAAGATTCTGATCTCACAATACTCAATTTAACACCTCCTTATCTTTAGATCCTATCTGTACTCAATTTATTCTTCTTAAAGGCAATAAGTTGTCGTTAACCGCTATCGCCTATGCGCTGTGACAGCGGGCTGTTCGGGCGCACACTCGATTAACCTATGCTCCCGCGCCGATGGAACACCGCCTGACCCCACTCAATTACATTTTTGCCCCAAACAGGTAATAGTGATTGATCTACTTCGCGTAAACTGTAATGGAATTTGTAAGATCATGAACTTGACTCGTTAGAATGAGGTAAAGCCTGATAATGGTTTGTGTTTGTGATGGTTTTGAATAATATGCTTGCTGAATTTGATTCGTTGTTGATAATTTTACTACTGAATTAGTATTATTTTTATTATAAAAGATTCTTAAACGAAATGTCGTGAAATTCACTTAAAAGAACGACAAAAAAAAACTTAATAATAGAATCCTAAACACAGAAATAGAATACTATAATCTAACTTTAGCACACGCCATTCTATTCCCCGAATGTCTTCAATTTAGTATCATACTCTTCGTGACTTGTTGTTTCTTTTAATAGAATATACTTACGTCGACACGAATATCTAAGTCTAAGCATATTTTGTTGAAAAGCATTGTAAAGTTTATCATAATCCTGTAGGTCACTGCATATTCTTTACTTCAATCTCATGCCTAAACCGTAGCGTAGGTCAGAGTGCACATTGTACCTACATCATTCTTAGAAGTGAACAGTTGTCCGTTATTCCGTGCGCTCCATATTGAGCCATAACCGAGATAGCTTTATGGTGATTTGATACCATTCGCTTTGAAATTGGCGTTTAGCGTTCACAAGTGTAAGTATTAAGTTCCGGAACGGAATGGAACGAATCGTCTAGCAGTCCCTTAATACGTTTGTTGTCAGTGCCAATTGCAATATGGACTTGCAGACTTGCAGACTTGCAGTGTTGCAGAACATTCCGTGAAATGATTACCGGCTACAATAGAAATATAAATTTTCTTAATACATTTGCATGTAAGAAGGACTTATTAACATGCGCATTCTAATATTTTATTGCTAAGTTCATTAGAGCTTTACGTGCAGCTATATGGAAATTAGTAAGACGATGGTAAAATTTGCTGAAGCCTAAATTTACTCACGAACCTTTTATTATTTGTAAAGATATCATAAATTCTAACCAAATGAGCGGCTAGACAAACACTGGCATGTTGGAACAGAGGTTAAACACCGAGACGCGCGCTCGGCAAATAAAAGCGCGATCTGCACTCTGTCGGCGAGTCACGAATAAAAACACTCGATAGGGAATAACAATGAAGTGGTTACATGTAATATTCCACGTAACGACGTATCCGTCGAGGGAAACGATATTTGCGTTGCATAAATGCAAGACGAGGAACCCCGACCCTGACCGCCGGGCGTTAACCCTGCGCGTGACACTTCGATTCTCTATCGATCACGACTGCGGATCGCTCCATCGGACCATCGGCTCGGTATTTTTGTGCGCATCTCTTATCTGATCGAGTTTCGATCGAGTTGGGTCCCGGCCACGAGTAAGCGTGACTTAGAGTTATCCCGCGCACTGCCTGCCGAAACCAATCACAATAACTAACTGTTACCTTTTCGTATTGTTAGTACCGTAGGCATGTCGTTCCGCGATACTATCGTAAACGTCACTACATTTGGTAATACACCATTGGACGACCTCAAGGCTTACTTACGAACCTGCATGAGCGATACATTAAGCAGTCTTTGAACCAGGACCAAAGACAGTGAAGTAATAAAACAGCTACTTCTTTGTGTCATCGGCAAAAGGCTGCAAGTCAACTTTATGTAACCTCGTGACTGGCTGATTATCTAAAATAGATACGTCTTTTAAAAAGATCCAATACATCATTTCCGACAACAATAGATTGCACTAATAACATTGCTATGAATAAAAAACCTAACTTTGGTGTCAGAGGTCGCAGATACATAACAAGTTGAAAGAGTGGTGCGTCCAATTCCGAAGGCCTTATTATAGTAATTATCATTTGTAATCATGATTTATTGCTTCTATTAGTTCCTTGTTTTTATGTCGATATCAAATTAAAGTAGCTTTATATCAGGTAAGACATTAATCTTTATCTTCTAAATTCCTCAAGATAGGCTTGTCTTTGACCTAAGTCCAGCTTATTGTTTAACGAAGCTCGAAGGCATGCTACAGCTTAAGCTCTTACCTAGACAAAACGAGAGCCGACCTCATTTAAAGTAGGACCGTATTCCTGTAGATCTTTTATCCAATAACCCAAGTGAACTCAATTTTTTAAATCCTCATTAATATTTCCTTCTGCATTTTTATCTCAAGAAAAATCCTATTCATTATATGAATGTAGTCAAAAGCCAAGTTCCTTAAAGGATTATACAGACAAGTTCGTGAAAGGCTTAGGATAAAACACAGAGGTTTTAGACTAAACATATCTTTTGATCAGCAGATGGTATCCTGCCCAAACTAAGCACCGCCCCTAGACGCGCACGCGTAAGTTATGCGTTTCAACTCGCACACGTTATTTAGATACGCTTTCGATACTAATCTACACAGTTTATTTTGCATACTTTTTGCATTAACTATAGGAAAATTACTTTTATCTTTTGTAAAGACGTGTGAAACGAAAAATGTTTTGAGAAGTTTGCGTCGTAATTTTGCGGGAGAGCTTGAGGGTCGTCCTAAGATATAGCTTGAGCATGTTTGCAGCCTAACCGTATGACTGTGTTCAAGTTCGTAAGTAAGGATGTTTTTAAAATTAAGTACACCAGTGAGGTCAGCAAGCGATCTTCAAAAATCTTCAGCGGTTTAATTGTTTATAGACTAACAGTAGCAATGGCTTCCATTTTGAAAGTTAAACAACATTCATTGCGTTATTTATGTGGTTGAACAGACAAATTTTTCGAGCATATGAAGCATTGGATTAGCCATATCCTTCAAAATTATTCAGATTGTGATTGATAGTGTGTTACACAATTAGGGTGCTCGTAATGCGGGTGTTTGTCGTGGAAATTAATTCAAAACACCACCAGGAAGGCCGTTGACCTCTAACTGGCTTGAAAAAATATTTCAGTCCAACAATCGCGCAAATTGTTATTAGATGCCTACGATTGCAAACTAGACCATATAAATAAGTAGTCGCCATTAGTGCCGAAACTATTGTTACACGTCTATAATGTATTATTAATATGAAACATAATGATAATTCACACATATACCGCCGGAGCTATAAATCCGAGTTGATTGCAGCTTGGCGTGCATTACACCGTTACAAACAATACAGGCGACGACATTTACACCAATACTCACAAGTTGTATGTACCTATATCGTCTATAACCGGTGCCACCCACACAATCTACTCTTTCGACACTCAAATAAGCCATAAATTATAATTTTAAAACACGTCTTGCGCCGGAGCATGCGTGCGTCCTATAATAAATGAGCCCATTGCAACTTCATAAACATTTCACTGGCTCGTTGCCTCTAATGCGACCAATTGATAGATGAATGAGGCTCTGCTGGATACTTTTAGCTCTCGACAACTTCCGAGGATATAAGCTATGGCTGCAGTTCATGCTGGGGTCAAACAAACCCCTAAAGCCGTTAAAATGATAAGTTGCTGGCATGCATCACCGTCGTCTTTGATAGCACAGATAATCTCGCGTAGTAAAATAAATAAAAAACGATCAAGCATCGCAACAATGAACATTATACAACTAGGTTAGTTCGCAATGTCAATGATAGAAAAGTTACGACTTTCTCATACACACTATAAAGTTTTATTGAGTTCATTGCAGACAAAGTATGCTAGTCATATTCAATAACAGCAACTTACAGTCGTATGGGTGGCATATAACGTTGCGATGGGTTGTACTAAAGCAAATATAAGTTGTATGGGAACAATGCCCCAGGCGGAGTGACCGACCGGCTCGCCTCTTGTCCATTGATTGTACCTTACGATGACAAGCTCACGGTATCGCAAATAAGTATTTATTGCAGCCACACAAGTGCTCCATGATGTGAAGCTTTGTTTGTGGAAGTGCTTGTAACGAGGGCCAGGATCGAGCAAACCAAGTTGTTTGTGTTGCAACTACGTACTTAAATTCATATTCAGGTCTTTGAAATGCATACCTGCTGTCACCGAAGCGAATAGATTGAAAATTGTTTGTTCGGCGATTCTTCGTTTTTATGTGACAATTCATAGTTGCTAAGATCTTTGCACTATTTTACCAAGGTCTATGACTCCTGTATAGTGTTCACTTATAACTTCTAAGCTTCCTCCGATATCAATGAATTATTTATTTAGAAGTTTTCTCTTGTAAGTCTATAAAACTCCTGTTCAGACATATGAGTATACTACTACAAAAGATTTTACGACTCCTGTATACCTTCCCGCTTCCTCGAGAACTATTTGTATATTTTATATTCCTTCATGAAGCTTATGTCTGTCTGCATTCCCGCCACCACTGTAGAGTATTCAGAGATTGGTACTAAGTTTTGTGATCCCCATATAATTCGTCGCTTCTACCAAAAAAAACGTATCTTCATTTTCGAAGAATAACACTGTCCCTGTTATTCCAAAGCCTATTACAATAGAATAAAGACATCTCGTTTACACATAGCCTTACAAAGCAGTTGCAAAGTCATCGTGAACAAGTGCCGGTTGTCGTGTGACGGTGTCGATACTAAAAAGGTAGGTACAATAATGCCCACCAAATACGACGGCTACACGATTATTAGCGGATCAGGGGTCAAAAGATTCGTATCTATAACCAGGGCTAATCTTACAATCTTGGTGCTGTTAATAGCATTCGGTTCGACAAAGCAACATGATTTGGAGAAAAAATTTGAAGAATCTTCTTTTACAGTGTTATTTTACGGACTCATAATTAGTCAGCACATTCTGTTGGTTCTGTCGTTGAATGTAGTTTTGTAATAGTTACGTTTATTAACCACTTGTCCGGCTATAATTTTTAGGTTAAGTACTTCAAGAGTTTAATTCGCTGGAGTGTCGTCAAATGTTTCCTTAACCTTCTTTCAGTGCAAGAGTGTACTTGTATCTATTAATATTTCCATCTATTTATTAACTACTTCATCAGAATCAAGAACCAGAGATTAAAATGAAATCACTACGATTTAGAACGTAGCTACTTAATCAGCATCAACAACCAGAGATTAAAAAGAAATCAAAGCCACTTAAGAGCTCATAACAGATTATTACTATCATGTAAAATTATTTGGCTTATGCGTAGGTCCTGCACAATTTCGAAACTATAATCTTGGACATTTCCTTACGTTTTAATACACATACACAAATACAGCTACAGAAATCACGTAAAATGGAACGATGTAATTGTTGCCCTAAGGTCAACGTATGTACGGAGATAGCTCACGTCGGCTACTGCATACTAGCAGGCGACCCGGGTTCGCCCGCGCATTCCTTCTTAGGCTTAATAATACACATGACTTGAACGTAACGATCCGACTCGAAAGCTCGTTAACTGTTCTCGTAGATTCGTGTTCAACTTACCTGCAGTCTGCAGTGCTCTGGTATTTTGTAACATATAATATATTGTATGTAAATATGTATAATGGACGTGTGAGGAATTATATAATAATAATAATATGAGACAACATCCACACAAGGTCTTCAGGTCCCGAACTAGATAGAGCCTGTACTACGGTAACCTGATGACTGATATACATACTTATACAGCGTTATTTGTAACTCGACATATTCCTTGCTGGACGTCATTGTAGGGTTAAAATGCAACAAATTACCTAAGTCACCAAATGTTCTACCAAAGTTCAGTAGTTTTTGAGTTAGTTAGATTTTTTTTTAATGAAAAATCAAATTCAATATTGATTTACGGCGCGACTTTATTAGAATTTAAGTTATTATCATAGCTGATGCCGTAGCAGATCTTTGTTCACATTTGAACGTTCAAAAACGCCTCTAAATTTGGCAAAGAACACTAATTAAACATTTTAGTTTTTATAATTTTATTTTAATCAGTCAAAAATTACGAAAAAAAAAACTGATTTCGATAGAACATTTGGTGGCTTAATAAGTTGCATTTTTACCCTACTATGACGTCCTGCAAGGAATACGTCGAGTTACAAATAACCCTGTAAGTATACATATACACACCAAGACACGGGTCAAACAGACATGTTCATCCACACATGTAATACATAAGTAGGTACCTATGTTTGTAGCAAAAACCAAATGGCAACCTAAAGTATCGCAGCAGGAGCCTTCGGTAGTTTAAAGCCAAGCCATTTTTTTTTTATGAAAACCACTTCAATTGGTTGGAGCTAGTCGACAAAGAGCTATAGCTTGAATCAATAAGCCCCTTTTATATATTTGGGCTCGCATGCACCTACTTTCAAGTATCGTGGGACCTCGAATTAAAATTGACAGCCTTATTTTATTTTTTGTGCTACGATACCCTTTTACCAACAATTAAAGGATTATTTAACATGAATGAACAGTAGCTGGAAGGGTTACTTACTATCCTCAAGATTAGGGAGGCTCACACGATATCACAGGGAACTGGTTTATTAATAGTCGTTTTAAAAAACAGTCTCAACTGGATGCCTAAGTTTCTTGAATACCATAAAGAGGTGTAAAAACGTGAATATGTTTTTTTTTTATTTTATTCATTGAAATGTAATTTTTTTAATCACTCATTTCAAGAGATATTAATTCAACATCTAGGACAAAAGCTCTCATAATTCTCAAAGACTATTCTCACATATGTATTTTATGTGAAAGGGTTACGAGCCTAAAATATATTTTTTCTTGACAGTTCTTCCTAAATCTCGTGGTCTTTATTACCCTGTTCCTCAACATCAAATCAAATCACTTAAAACTAGAGATGCGCGGAATACTGGTTTCACCGAATAACCGAATACCGAATAATATTCGGTTAAGTTCTTACCGCACCGAATATACTGCCGGATAATTCGGTTCCCCGTTCCATAGTTTTGCCGCGCAAACAAGTTTATACACGCTAGATTTTCAAAGCGCGGCGCACGAACGCAGTGAGTGGTACCTTGCCTCCCGCTACCCGCTGCACCCCGCCACTGTCATTGCGTACGAAAACACAATACGGGTGTCAGATTTTTTTTAGTGCAGTTAGTGCAGCAAATATTTTTGATTTATCTATGTTTAAATGTATTAGTATTGTATAGTTATGTGTAAACCGCATAGTTCATTCATTATGCACACGTAAACCTTTCCTATACAATATAATTGTAATTTGCTAGTGGGATTATTGCAATAAAAAATTACTGTTCTTTTAAGTTACTTGATTTTATGTAACTATTATTGCTAGGTTGTATGTGATTACCTGTGTTTAATTATATCTTTGTTTAAGTACCTTACAATAAACGATTTCTAATAAATACGATTGTTAGATTATGGGATTCCTTTTATTTATTTTGCCCTAAAGGCTGATTTACAATGATGAATTAAACCGAATACATTCGCCATTTCAACCGAATAATTCGGCCGAATACGAATACCTCATTTGCCGAATACCGAATATAAAACGAATATTCGGCGCATCTCTACTTAAAACCTTCAAATTGACACCAAAGACCAAAAGAAGGAAAACTAGACATTGAATCGTGAAATTCCCAACAGTGCTGGAATTATATTATGGTAATAACAATGATTGAACATCCGGCACCACCTTATTGTTAGGCGACATCGCCTGCCGTCGGTTATTAAAGACGTTTATAATTCTACTGAGAACCCAGTATAAGATTACCGGTGGCCAACTATAGAACTAAAATTAAAATGTACTGAATTTGACGTTTCATTGACGTTCGCCGTTGCAAGTGGCGCCGCCGTCAAGTATCTAGTTATGTTTGACAGATGATACGCGCCGGAAACCTTTACAATGTAGTGCCTTTGTGATGTGAGATAGACCATATCATTAGGCCACGTCTGGAATTCGTCTCTCTCGTCATTTTTTGTGAGTATGTTCTCAACCCCGTTGACAGATAAGGTCACGTCTTGTTCACTCAAAATGTAACGTTCTTTTGTTGCGTCAGAAGGTCCTAAAAAGAACTGATAATGATTTTGTTTTAATTAATATTTTGTTTTCTCACTGCTCTCTCGGTGAACTAAATTATTCAAGCAATAAAATATTCAAATCACCCATTTACATTGAAAACGTTGTTCCTTTCTGTTGTTTATTTTATAGGTTAATTTACGTGATGTTTAGCTGTTTATTTACAATGTTACTTTTTAAACACAAACCAATATGGCCCACCGACCAATAAAAGCATTTAACGATGGTCCAGATGTGGAGCATTTAACGACCGTAATAATATGAATTCCTCGCATCACGATACCTACGCTACGTAAGATCACGACTCCAATTCCGTTGGTAATAAAAAGTTTTCAAACGCGTTCCACTTTCAAACGATATTTGGTGAAAAAATTGTTCCACATTATAGTTGAATTGGGCGTAAAATTTAATTAATCGGACCTAGCTAATGCTAAACGATATTCCTGTTGTTTTTTTTTTGCAAGGTATGTCGGTAGTGAGAAAAAGTAGCTACTATCAGTGATACGGTAAATCGTAGCGTATTTAAATTGACTACTACGGTATTTGCGGGTTAGCCATAAATGTGCCAGTACTTCGATACGATTACATTCTTAACCGCAACGAATGATGCAGGCTTTTATTTAGATACCAGCTTCTGCTCGCGCTGACTTCGTCGGTGTGAAATTTCTTGTTCCCCCGACTCACCCCATCGCATCGCATCACCTGCCCGCGCTATGACTTCGTTTTCACTTAGCGTTCTTTCTGACTTTATTTCTTTTTGCTCACCTGTTAAGTGCTATAGCGTGACGTTAAACAGTATATACATAGACTTCCTCAATAATTGGGCTATCAAATGCAAAAATAATTTTTCAAATCCAACCAGTAGTTCCAGAGATTACCCCTACTAGCAAACTTACAAACAAATTTCACCTCTTTATAATATTAGTATAGAAGAGGATAGCTTTAATACGTAACTTGTTATTTTACGAGGTTAGTTACTTAGTAACTTTATTTGATGCGAAAAGTTTCAGTAAATTTTTTGTCTATTTTACTTTTTTCTCTCGCAATCCACAAGATTTCTCATGGTCATCAGTCATCACTTACCACACTGGTTAAGCACGCTATTGACAATTTCCTCAATAGAAATCTTATGATGTAAAAAAAGTAACTAGCTCAAAGAGCTTTCCTGTGTATTTATTTTTAAGACAGCCCTAAAAAAAGTTCCAAGCCATAATGTTCACGAATTCGCTGACGATCGCTTCATTCAATCCAAACCACCTAATATGGTCAATTTTATTGCTTCGAACAAAATTTTTGACCAAACCTGATTGTGACAATAGCTCATTAAATTTAGTTTAAAGGTTTAAGAACATGACAAACCGCGGCACCGTCATAATTTAAATTTTAACAGCTTTATGTCATTCGAATTAATTTTGAAGAAACTTTTAAGGCCCTATGTAATCAACTGAAGCCATAACTGTCGTGTGGATGAAAAACGTTCGTACGTTCGTTTCGTTCCTCTTTCTTCGTTCCCACGCGCAGGAGTGTTAAAAAAAGCCTCTATTACAATAATCGCTGGTGCCACCAAGATAATTCTTAATTAGTCAATCAATCAATCAATCAAATTATTTATTTCGGGTTGCATAGACCCATGATAGATAAATACCTTAACCTAAGTATACATATTATTATCAACAATAAGTGTTAGTAAATAAAACGTATGCCTATGTTAGTAACACTTCACTAGCACTGCACTACGTATTACTGCGTATTAGTATCTTTTGATTTATTGTATGCCCATACTACGGACGTCAAAGATAATATATATTAAGAGTATTTTTTTCTCGTCAGCCTGTATCTATCTGTATTGACATTTCCATAACGACTGTAAAATTTTTTTGGTGCAATTAGGATATCCACTTAACACCCCACCAATGTTACCATTACAACATTTCCAAATGGCTTTCGTAATGGTTTATTTTACTGGGTTCTGCCTCGTTTAACAGCCTGTTTAACTTATGAGGCAGATAAAAAATTTCATCGCTCCTATCTCGGCGCTATTTCTTTACACTTTCCTCTCATAATACATCATTAAGTGACGTAATTAAAATTAGAATAAACGTCATTATCGGCTCAGCGTTTCTGTAGCAACTAGTACCAATGACACTGACACAATTTAGTTTTTATTTGGTGTTTAGTGTAACGGTGTGTTACAAATTGTTCCCAGATAGTTGATACCTCGGCTTGTCAAGTAAAAAACAATCAGAGGTAGGTACGAGTATACCGTAAGAACATAATAGGCACGTAAGTCTCTCGTTACTCGGGACGATACGAAAGTCTCATTTATCTGCGACACGTACCTGAATTGGACTTGTAAAAGAGATTACTTGACCGATTAAGTTACTAAGTGAAATTAGTTTTAGTTCTTGTAGAGTAACTGTTGTATTAAATAGGTATTTGGAGTAAGTTGATAAGACTTGATATACCTTTAGCCTACTTCGGTTTATTTAGGTTTATTTCTACGTGTTTGGTAAGTGGCCTGATGTGGCCTAATGAAAACATATACTGCTTGTATACTTATTGTTGAAGGTAACTCTTTTAGTTTACAGTTTTATTGTGTTTATAATATTAGAAAGAAAGAAAATGCGTTTATTTGCGGTAAACATGACGCAAAAAATAACACAAACACAAAAAAATATGAAAAGGTTGGGGGAAACATGCGTCACATCTACGTATATATATATATATATCGTCATATTCATAACCTGTCTCAAAAATACCGAAATCCTTTAATCAAATTTAAACTTTATTGAACATACTTACCAAACACAGAACAAAATGAATTAACATAATAGTTAAAATTGCTTAAACAAACAAAAGAAATTGATATACAATCGATAACCTAAAGTACAAATACGAATACATACATACCTACGCATAATACTTCTCATTGTTTCACTTAATACTTTGTACAATGATACAATGGCCGAGTGGGCAGTGTTGGGCAAAAATGCTCACATTGTGTAGCAAGATGGTCTAGCGATTGAGCAATATGACATAAATAAAGTAAACCAGCACTTCAAGACCTGTGAACTGCTCTGTTAGCTTTTACAGCGCTTCAAAGCAATAGGTCTTGACAAACTTGCGGCACATTCCAAGCTGTCGAAAGAAACAACTTCAAAGTGAACGCTAAATGAGAAAACAGTTGAAGTTTGAAAAATGCAAAGCAACAATTTTTAAAGAAGGAATGTTTTACTTGATTGGAAGGAAAACAAGATGGCCGACATTTCATGGAACGGGATAAAACAAAAAAAAATACAAAATGGTGAGCGTACTTTAGCCCGAAATCACTTACTAAGTACCTACTTAACTAAATTTAAACTTATTACTATATACATTAAAAACGAAACTGACAATTTTATAAAGTGCAAAAAAATAATCTAGTAAATCATAAATGCATCATTTTATAAAACGAACCTGCAGCATTTAATAAAGCACTTAATCCTGCACGAGCATTCTGTATCACTTTAATTAAAACATATAGTTTGAAACGCGGTTCAATAAAAGCGAAATGAGCTGTAATCAAGAAATAACGTAATTGTTACGGCATGATAGCTTGAAGACGTGACCAGAGAAAGTAGGGCCAGCGCGAATTTATGTCGACCAGGGGTGGCCGATAGTTATGGCCGTTAAGTAGCTATACACTACTTTATTTTAAAACCTAGATTATTATCTATTTCCTTAAAATAATCACGATTCCCCGAAGCATATTTGAGCTCTAGAAAAATTCCAAAGTTTTCACAGAAAATCCAAATAAGTGGTTGAAATGAAAATTGGCGCTAAAATGCGTTCAAAATAATGTTCTAATAATTCAAATACCTACCTACAAGCCATCGAAAGATTAGGCTAAAACGTTTTAAAATGGAATTGACCCGTAAAATAGAAATTGCCTTGGAAAACGGTTTTATAAGTGACCTCTTCACAATTTACTTTGATACTTGTGTTATGAAAATAAATGTAGAAAAACGTCGGGTCATATTATAGTGACCTTTGGTGGGTGAGTTTATGTCATGTAAGTAGAAAAACTACAACTTAATTTATTGCTAACATTTCAACATTTGAGATTAGCCAAAGAATTTATAGCCATGTTATGGTATCTTCGACAAATAAATAACCGGATACCAAATAAAAATGTAATTGAATAAGCCATTAATCAATTATATCTGGAGCATTTTATTATGGCTTCGTTAGCGTTACCCAATGGTTTGTTTATAAGCATCTGATCTGATAATAAAATTTTATAGGGCCGTGTACCATTGCCATTGGGTACCTACCCAGCTATGAGCCTTCAACCAAAATGCCTTTCAACTTATGCAATAAATAAAACACGTTATTTTCAGTTTTATGATCATAAAAGCAATTCTATTGCTATTCCAACTATTTCCTTGTTTATTTAACTTGTTCATTATATAGTTTGAAATAAATTGGCTCACTGACTTGCAATATAATGGGGAACAAATCACTTTTGGCAGGAACGAATGCCTCTGGTAGGAGAAACACTAAAGTTTGCTGTTGGACCTCGTATCCATCACGGGTTATTGAGGTCCATTTTGTTTAAAATTCGCAGCTGCTGTCTTCAACCATCCATTGTTTTGTTAAACTCATCTTCTCCTGCAGCTTTTTTGACGCAAGCATAAAATAGTTCTTGTAATCACCACAATGAAACTTTACATATTGTATTTAAAATTGCTAAAGGTGCTCACGGAAACCCGTTTTAATAGCTTAAAAAGAGTTACATATATCACGTTTAGTTAGTTACTTTTTTAAAATAAACTACAAATGTTATATTGTTATTCTGTAAGCACAGGCCAACTTAAGCCCACTATACACTTAATGGGGTCACAGGGGTCAGTTCGCGTGATTCTCGCTATAAAATTACGTTTTTGTCCAGATTAACCGCGCCACGATACCCCCTTAAATGGGGGTCATGATTAACTGCACGACATTAATAAAGTTTAATAAGTTCCCCAAGCTTCTTCGGCGAGTCCATTCGCGGTTACTGTTACTCTATATTATCGGACCTTATCTTGGCCGATATCTTCATGAAGTTATCAAGAATAGAAATCGATACATTTTGCGAACAATTTTATTATTATCTGGTGTAATCGTCTGCATGTATAAAATTTGTGCTGATAGTATAATGCCTATTTTACTGAAAAGCTGAGCACCTCATTAGATACACGGACGGACGATTTGTTTTGGTACATTATTGATGTGAATGAAAAATCAATAATATTGTTGATACACACGAGGCCAGAGCGGCCGAGGCCATACTCTTTACATAGCAGAGCCCTAAACCTGTAACCCCGATAAAAATAAATAAACTACTTAAACCGAACTCTTACGCAGCACAAAAACCTCATAAGATCACATTATGTTAATCTCGGATTTAGTTAACACCACCCAATATAGGATTAGAGGCCGTTAATCCCATCGCAAGAACTCGTCCGACTTCCTACGATTTCAATTTAGTAAATTGATCCCTCAGTATCATTTACATCATAAACAATTCGCTTGTTTTATTTTTCATGTAGTTACACACAATCAGACTTTATTTGTTGAGGTCATAAACAGGTAAGTTAGCAATAAAAGTTTATGAGTGAAAAGGTGGGATAGCTGCAGGCTGGGAACCCTGACCCCCTATCTTAACAAATCGATCGCCAGCGCATAATGTTACGTTGTTACGAGATTGTGTATTAGAATTTATAATAAGCACGAGACCGCGAGGCTATCTGTCGGCGAGAGGCTCACGTCCGCTCCTCACACACTCAGTGCTATGATAATGGGGTTCCGTGACCAAAAGGGAACAACGCTCTATTACGCGCTGCACCGGGGTCGGTCGGCCCGGTCGCCAGTCGCTCGGACGACATCGTGCGCCTTCCATTTTTGCCACGTATCTCCCGCTGTTAGAGACTAAAGCCCCAGGACCGACCGACCGCTACTTCCCACTTCAAAACGAATACATTCATAAATAATAATGACAAATGATATTCCACTACAATCTCGATCCTCGTTACCATTTCTGGAGTAGTTCACGCCTATAACTTTTTATGGGAATGCTGTGCCTATAAATAAGTCGTAGTTACTATCCAAGTTACCTGTTTTGATGTTTTACATAAAAATGTTTGCGTCTACCTGGAAGAAAATGGCTTTCTTCGATACTCGCACATTACTGTACCATAAAGCTCATATTTATGTCAAGGATAAACGGACTGTCAGATGATTTAAAGGTAAATTCTCAGTTCGCATGGACTCAGAGATAATGATACCTTAATTGCGTTCCTGTGCTTTCCCGAATGATCGAATGGCAGTAATAGCTCTCTGTCTGCCCGAAATGACTTTAATTGGCGTCGGGAGATGGGGAATATTTCAATAGACTTTGTTATTATTGTTCAGAAAGTAATAATTATGTATGGTTCGCATATTTACAGTCACTTTTATGGGGGAAATTGTAGTTTTATTTGTAGTGTTACGACATTTGGGTGTGTATCAAAATGTTGTCGATATCTAGGGCTAGATGTAGTGTTTCACAGTCCGGGTTGAGCACGCGACAAGATTTAGTGTCGTAGGCGGCGGGCGTGCGCGTCAGACAAATATTTCACCTTGGTCGCGGCGCCACAAGGAAACACCGGGGTGTGTGACGCAGCGTGCACTGAAACTTGCTCGCGCTAAATCAAACTCCAAGAGCCTTTACGTCCACATTCGTCTTCCAGATCCACCTCTAAAACACTAGCCTCCCCTACCGACAAGCAATAAGTTTTACTGCTGAATAATTGCCTCTCAGACGTTTGGACAATATTAATAGCCCTCGCATACCGAGCCTATACATCTTCCAGTCCAACTTCAAATACAAAACAAAATATTTTCGAATACCTACCGTAAAATCTTGAAAACGTTCGTCTAAACAGAAATCAGATACATATCAGTTTCGCCGTGTCAATTTCCTTCTGCAATATTTTCTTCGCGAAATGTTTATCCGAAAGTTCTGAAGTTAGACATGCTCCATGTAAACGTGCCAGTGAACTTGTTGGTGTTACTTCAACAACTGCAGCGCACTAGATAAAACACAAACAGACAACACGAGAATGGGTTTACTTTAGTTTTCCGACCGGATTTAGTTTTAAAATAGTTATGCCACAGTTCAAGGAATACGAGAAAACGGACACCGGTTTCGTAAATGTTTTGAACCACTTAAAGAAATAACTGGTATCTATTAACCTATTGGGAGTGATAACTTTCTGTAACGAAGTACAATAAATTTAAGTTAGCGTTAATAATAAATAATACGAGCAAATATTATAGTTTTGTAATAGAGTATGAGTTACGGCCACAACTTACCTAATTGCAGTTATTTTATCGCACAATGCTGATTCGAGATTAGAAACGCAGGTTGCGTATGAAATTAAAATAAAATTGAGTTGATAGCATCCCTAAACGAGTTATTACGGGCGAGCCATAAAGAGCGGCTACTTCCTGGTCGGCACACAGAAGCGGCGGTACGATTTCATAACTCGAATTTCCCTTTCGCAAGGCTTGCTAAGTCTGCGGTCGAAGCTGATCCCTAGAATATCACAGAGATACAGCCAATTTATAATTTAATGCCCGCTTCGCTCGCTCCCTACATAATCGTACGAGTAGATACACGGACGCGGACCTAACTTTTGGTTTCAGCTATTTGAAATATGATTTAGTGAGTTATGTCTAGATAATGAAGTGGGTCGCTGCGAGATCTTGTTTCCAAACTTGTCGCTGTTGTTGGTGAAGTTAGTTCTGTGTTTCAACTTAGACTAACTTGGTATTGAGGGAGAAGTCGGAAACTAGACTGTTGTATATTTTTTTTTTGGAACATATTATCTTCTATAGATTTTGATCTTTGGAAGTAAGAAAAGGTATGTAGGTAGGTAGGCAGGCTATTCATCTAATTTCTGAAAATTTTGCCTACCCTGTTCAGTTATATAGCTATTATTTTACTTGAACGCTAGGCTACTATTTAACTACATTACTGCGATATTTTCTATTTATAAACCGTAGGACGCGCCTCTATATTGATTGTCTTTGAACCAAGTATTGGTATCGAAAACCGGTTGTAAAAAGTCCCATGGGAAAATCTTTAAGTGTGGGTATATTCCTTGTTTGTTTTTTCGCATTCCTTCCAATCAAAGATCTCAAAGCCGTACCAAAACTAATCACATTTGCATCACTTACAACTTTTATCTGAGGGTTAATTAAAACAGTGCCAGAGGCGGCCACTTAACTCTTAGTTATTTTGTTTTATTTTATAACGGGTGAAAACATTTATCTACTTTCATTTTCATCACCGAACCCCTCCCGAAAACTTCCCGCAAACCGTCGAAGGTGCTCACAGATTTCCTTGGTTCGTGTCGACACGTGTGATCAAACCGAGCAAACGTGTAAGCAACAGACGATTGATATCGATTTTTGTTTTCAAATCTATGAAGCTGACAGCTCTTATTGATCGTCAAAATACAGCATACTATGTACACTTCTGCCTAACCCTTTGAGGATTCCAGGCGCCATGTTATGCTACGTGTGTTTTACAACGATCGTCAAGAGTCAAGCAATCCTGTAGGCACCTTTGTAGACATAGACCTGTACCTAAAGATTTTGCCACCTAGGTATTTATTTTTGGGACTACCAACATTGCTGATCACTAAACAAGATATCAACATTTTCTCATGCATCTTCTCTTTCCAGGATGACCTTCGCCTTGGCGCTGGTGGTGGTGTGGTGGGCGATCGGCGCGCGCGCCGGCGAGCCGGTGTTCGACCCCAGCACCCTGATGCGGCTGGTGCTGGTACCGGCTGACGTCCCCGTCGGCTCCGTCATCTACCGCGTGCGCGCCTCCGACCCTGACTTCGATTATCCGCTGCATTTTGAACTTATTGGTAAGAGAATATAGATCAATATCTAATGCGTTGTCTGGATTGCAAATTCTTAGATTAACCAAGGACAGGAGAATGTAAGCAGACCTACAGCAAAATCCAGACACATGACATTCTCCAATGAGCACTAGGCTTCTGGTTGATTACGGCCTACTCAATTTCACAGAAGAGGCCCGAGTCGCAGCAGCGTGAACATCATAGGCTTATACTATATTCTTCAGCAAGGAAAGCTTAAAGACGAAAATAAGAGTAAAAGGCGAATTGGTCTCACTGTGAGATCTAAAGAATTTGACCTTGACCGTAATCTGAGGAGACAATTAAATACCTAATTTATTCTGTTTAGGTGTAGTCATAAATGACAAAGTAAAACTTGACTCAAGGAAACTCGATATCTCGTAACCCAATATCACAAAGTCCGGAAGAAAACAAAGCGTTATTGCATTCCATTAGTGGGGATACCCGAGAAGTTAATTTGTCATTGATTTACGGAAACCTTTTCAAACAATTTCTGCTACTATGGAGGAAACTTGTACTTTGCTTTATCCGGAATCAGAAAGATAGATATAGATATATATCTTTATATATAGAAACATATTGTGTATATAGAGAACAGGTCATTAAATCGAACAACTAAAGAGAACTACCTAAAAGACATTATCGATAAGATTGACAGCAGGTGAACCTTGATAGTAACAGCCACTAAATAATACAGGGTCAAATTAAATTAGCTAGCGAAACTCGGCAGATGTTTTATCATGATAAAACAAAAAAAACTAAATATTCGGTGAAGTTTATTATTTGGAGTCCAGGACCGTAGGTAGTGTGGTTACTAGAAATGTCAGTTATTTTGTTTAAACATAACTGACGTGATAAAAATCGAAATCAAAAGACGATACGAAACACGATTGTTATTAAAAAAATATTTTCACTTTTTTATTTTGTTATTCGTATTTTGTGTTTCACTAACTGTGTCCAAATAAACGTTATCTTTGTTTCTTTCTTTCTTTATTAAATAAAAAGAACGGATTTACTCAACTTATATTTCAAGTACCTAACTAAACTACCAGGCGGTCGCTGACCCCAAAAAAACGTATCATGAAATAATTTTCTTTTTGTTTTATCATGTTCAGATTTCAATACCCACCACGTCTGCGGAGTTTCACTAGCCAATTTAATTTGACCCTGTATAAAGGCAACAACATTACATCAATGTCTGCAATCACCAATACATCTGGAAATATGGTTATCTCCTACAGTTTTTTTACCTATCGGTCAATTACGACAGCCATATTATTAAACAAAAAAACAAAATTGTTGAAATACAGCAATCTTAGAAATAATGTAGTTATTACAAACTTTGATGTCTGTACTAGAATAAACTTGTATCACAGGTGGAATGTTCCTATGAGTTACTAACGACAACAAAATCATGAGTATTAAAAATAATAATAGGTCAATTAATTAATTGGTAGGTGAACTTAATATGTTATGATTATTTGGACTAAAAAACAGAAACTTCTGCAAACCCCAATTTCTTTTTATCCAGGTCAAATGGGTCGTCTAGACATCGGTGTGGAAACTCTCCCGTGCACTCGCTACAACTCGGTGTGCCAAGCCAACGTCATTCTGCTGAGGCGGTTGGAGCCCGGCCGTTACGTGGACTTCAGGCTATCTGTGCGCAATACCAGGGGGCGAAGTACCCGGATAGCATGCTCAGTCACAGGGACCAATGCTACGACGCCCAGGGACACCATTTTTCCGCACCAGCCTGGGATCATTTTGGTGCCAGAGGCGAGTAACATCATACTAATATTATAAATTCGAATGTATGTTCG
Organism: Brachylomia viminalis; assembly: GCA_937001585.2. NCBI lineage: Eukaryota > Metazoa > Arthropoda > Insecta > Lepidoptera > Noctuidae > Brachylomia > Brachylomia viminalis. The sequence goes on along the minus strand of OW443302.2, from coordinate 18,598,291 downwards.
AATGTGTGTTTTTATTTATTAAAACGTTGCCCCACACTAGGCAATTCTCCTGTATCGTGGGTGCGTTTACAAACATTTAAACTCACATACACAAACAGCCAGACCCGGAACAACTACTTGTTACTTTTTCACGCCTACACCAGTAAACGGATTTCGATAAAAATTGGCAAGGAGATAGATGGCATCCTGGGGAAAGACATATTCCTAAAGGGGGGTGATATAAGGGATGAAAAATTTTATGGGAAACTTTGCATTTCTTAAATTTGGAATATAAAAATTTAAATATTTGCTTTAAAAATTTTGCAGAAATAAAAAATGAATTGTTTTAGCATTTTTGTAAAATCATGCCTCGAGGGGGTAAAATATAATAAATTCACATGATTAGGTATTTAAATTTTTGTGTACCTCTTTTTAAGAGATTTAAGGTATTGGAAATATAGTCAGAACCCGTATCTTGAAATTTTATTTATTTTAGTATTAATTTGATTTAAATCGGTCCATCCGCTTAAAACTTATTGCAATTTCAAGTTAAAAAATAGCTTAGCTAAATAATAATATGTAGGTAGGTAATACGTGCTCAATTTCAAATTAATGATGTTATTATTAAAATGAATTATTATTATTTTTAAGTTTAGAATCATAAAAACCTATAAAAAAATAAAAAAGTTGATTTGCATTTATTATCTGTCTGGCTGAATGGATTTGGATGATAGGATACTATTTATCCCGGTATCGGTAGCACGTTTTCGTAAATGCTTTGAGTTTGAGTTCCCGTGTGATAATTTCTGACATCCACGTGAGCGAAAACGCGGGCCGAAGCTCGTATAGTAACTGGGTTCTGGAGGTGAGATAGGTATAGTTGCTCCATGTAAAATACTGGTAGTCAACTGCATAACGGTTAGACTAGATCTAGAAGGTTCAATTCGCTATTATTTATTAGGCTTCGCGAATGCTTAGAATTCTTTTTGCATATAGAGATGGCGGATCCTATATGTGGTCAAAATTAATTGAGTGCGTAGTTCAAATTGTTTAGAAGCTCCTTGAGCTCATATGAGGCGGATTTAGCGTCATCATTGGTTAGTTTTGCGAGAACTTATGATAAATTCTGGCTGGCAACGAACATTAATTATGAGATTTAACGAGCCTCTTTACCTGTACTCCATCTAAAATTCCACTTAAATAAACTAAGATGGTTATTGAAATACTGCAGCACTCACATCGGTATTCATAAATTCTTTAAATTATGCACTCTCAACAACTTATGCCTGCGTAAAAGTAAGTGTAAAGCATAATAGAAAATTACGTTTCGCAACCAATTTCGTTAAAGAGAGGTTGCAAACATTAAGCATTAGTAGTTTATCACTAAAAATTACACAGGACGGTTCATTAGACCTGCATAAGGCTGGCAACAAAAGTCGTTATATTAAAACTGTCGTTCGGCATAAAGATGCTCATTTGCATAGTCCAGTTATAATGGCGGATTTACGTGGAAAAAGCACCTGTCGGGGTTCATGGCAACAAATGAGTCGGGGAGAGCGAGCCGCGGGCGCGTGACGTCAATGATTGATGATGATGATGACGTAAGTGCATTCTGACACAAAGGACGCCTGCCAGATATCGGAATTAACATTACTCTAGAGATGTGTTGTAGTAAAGATGGTTGTGAGACTTGTGCGAGTGAATTAGAATGGAAGCGTTAGGACTTTATCAGTATCGATAGTCGGTGACGAATAGTTTTAGTCAATTGGTTCTCTCGTAATCTCTTGCTTGCAGATTTTTGCCCACAGTTTTAACACATTCAATGGGTGTTACATCACACCGTAATTACCAGCCTACCTGCAAACTTTTACTTTCACAACTTTTATACAGTAGCCCTTTATATCGCGAATCTCACAATGAAAGTTTTTAACAATTTGTTATTTTTACAGGACGCTAAACGCGGTACAGATCTCGAGATAGTAATTGCGAGAAAAAATCCTGTAACGCCGAAGCCCTTGGAACTCGAACTTTGGGTAAGTAAACTAAGTAATTTACATTTTAAAGGAGACACGATACGAAGCGATGATTAGGGGTTAGCTAATGATATTTTCCGCTGCGTCGTGTTTGACACGCATTTCGCTGTAACCACATAATGAAGTTTCGCTTGTACGTAAATAGGGATCATTTTCACAGCGTTATGGCTGACGAGGGATACGCCTTTGCGAAACTCATTTACTCTTTATGTGGTCGGGCCCTAACGTTACGTATAGTGCAAGCTGACGAACCGGCTCCCACAAATTTGAATAGGCAATCAATCTCAAAATTACAACGGGAAAGTTCTCAAAATCATGTAATAATACGTAACATGTACTCGGTCCCATTCTGACAACTATATCAGGTCGCGACAACTTGATGATCGTGCGAAATAATCTCATTCACCTTACAATTATAATTGCAAAGCAGTAGAGTACCATTACAAAATGATAATTGTAACAACAAAAACGCGTTGAAAGCAAAAAGATAACAAGGCGAAAGTCTTAATTTGCTCAATTTAAAGTAACAACATAATGCTCTTACAGCGATTTATGCTTCATTTTTGATACAGTTACAGACCTATTCATCTTCAGAGTAGAACCGATTGTTAGAGAGCTCACTAAGCTGCAACTAGTTACTGTGAATACGTTATTTTGCGAATGAGTTCACATTGGGCTGCTACTTAAAAGTATAGGGTGGTTGTCTGTATTTCGCGATGGACCATCCAACGGGATGCAATTACCGGACATTAGGAGCAAGGCGTGTTAAAATTCTCACAGTCCGGAGAATGACTAGCACTCGCTCTCGAGTAGTCTCGAGGTCGCTTATAGGCTTAAATGCTATAATAATGGAGATCGTGTCGTTACATGTAGGGTAATTTTAGAGCGTCGGTTGTGGGCTGGGTAACTTCCAGTTGATAGGATACCTAAGTGAATTTATTGTATCGGTACCGACCCCTATTTCTGTAATAGGAACATAGTCTTCGCTAAGTAAATTGTGGGAAATAATATTGTGTGAGTTTCGAAAGGATGTAGGATGGCATGTGTAAGGGAAGGTTAAAACTATATAATTTGCATGAAATCTGGTTGGAATGGTCTGGAATTTGATAGTTATGTTGTAGCACCAATGCTTACTTTTAATTCCTAAAAGACGTAGGTAGTCTTTATCAATTGAAATAATCCTCCACATATACTCCAACTGAATGAAACGAAATTTTGTATAAAACGCACAGCCAAGCATTTTTTTTTTTAACTTTGCACCACACTAGGAATTTCTCCTGTATCGTGGGTGCGTTTGCAAACATTTAACATTAAAATCACATACACAAACAGCCAGACCCAAAACAACTACTTGTAGGTCATACAAATATTGTTCCGTGCGGGGATCGAACCCGCGACATCTAACGCAGCAGTCAATCGCTTAACCACTGCGCCAACCGTGTCGTATTATAAGTCGGGGGATTACATGACTGCCAAAAATGCTTAGCTCAGTGCTGGTCCTGCTTCACAAGGGCGCATAAACTAATTGATTAGCATTCGAAAATACTGTTGAAGCTGAAGAAGTTTGTAAAAACTATCTTTGCATTGTATAAATTCAATATCTTAGTATTGTATAATTTCATAGCACATGTGTGAGCACTATGTACCTACTATAAAACTTACTGGGCTCGTCTTTCTTTGAATGTGCCCTGGCTGCTGAGAGTATGTCATGCTCACTCAAATGTGTCGCTAGTGGTGGCATGTGTTTTGGATCATTAAGTTCCCTTCAAAATGGTTGAGCTGAACGGTGCTGATCCATACGTCATGTTCGTAAACGGGCACCGTAAGTAGGCACTGGTCATCTCTTAGCTGCCACGGCTTATTTTAATTCCTGAATTGTTTTTATTTTTTTTATTACGGACGCTTACAACGTGCACGTCTTTCTACAACGTTCTCACATGTATAATTTCAACATGAATGATGTAACCACTTTTTTTTTAACAATATTTTGATTTAAAAGAGTGTCCATGGATTTCTTGCCCGTTCTTCTCCATAGGTACCTACTACGCTTTGGAATGGGCAATTAGCTTCATTTTTTGACTGACCGACTCCTTGACAATTCAAAAGTGAATGTAGGTAATTGATTTATTTGAAATAAATGCTTTGAGTTTGAGTTGAATCAATTTTGTGAAACGAAAAAATATTTCATTTTCTTAAAATTTATCCAGACATTATTAACTGTAAGCGGTTTCATGTAATTACATCTATCCTACATGAAAAATTACCCGTCTAATATTTTTTTTTATTCCACAGGGATCACCACTCTTTGCAATCCGGCAACGTCGCGTTTCCGCCGAAAACACAGAGGGGACCATATTCTTAGTAGGACCACTAGACTTCGAAGCCCAGTCAATGTACCATTTGACACTACTAGCCGTGGTAAGGAATGCGTTTATTTAAATGAACCCTATTTTCCCTAATTAGGGTTGATTATTTCAAGTTCCTTGCGACCGACATCAAGCTCGCAGTCTGGTCCACTTAGGGCGATTTTCACCAATCTTTTATACCTAGAATAAGTCTTATCGTGAGAATAAATTTTGGATTTTTGACAGTTCTTCCATACTAGAACTGTCAGACGTCAATTTTATTCCACGGATAAAATATGTCTGACTTTGGTGAAATCAGCCCTTAATGATCTGTAAGTATTTAAACTGTAATTGAATAAGCCAAAACAAATGCGATGGATTTTGTGGCTTCTGGTACACCCAGGTGGTGTATATGTTGCTATACTTGAAATTAGAGCTATTTCAACGAGTTTTCTTGCTTTTATGTCATTATTTTCTGTCCTTGAGTCTATCTTGATTTTAAATAACGCACGCTAATATAGTACTATATAATTATACAGGATTATTGGTAAAACACCATCAACCTCTTAAGGGGTCATTGTACTCATCATTATGAACAACTTTTACTATGGGACCAAATATGAAATCGCGAATAAAATATCAGCTGTTCCCTATATTTATGTTTGCAGAACTCGTGAAAATGTAGGGACCAACTGATGTTTTTTTCGCGATTTCATATTTGGTTTCATAGTAAAAGTTTTTCATAATGATGAGTACAATGATTGATAGTGTTTTACCAATAACCCTGTGTTGTTTATGATGACCAACCCGTCCTACCTACTTACGTAATAATAGTGTTTAGCCAAAAGGGTTAATCTCGGAATTTACTGAAAGGATTTTAGTAGGGTGTTCATTACAGCTTAGAGCGCTTTAGAGAAATATTTTCGCTATCGCAAAACAAGCCGCCAGAATTTCGTTTATGATGGATTTTAAATGATACATATTTCCGGTGAGTTTGGACGGAAACTTTAAAACAGAACAATTATTTATACAATAACTACCAATCCTGAAATTCTTGGTACTTTTTGTAAGTATTGATGTGATAATTATTGATATCTAAAATCATTTACGACATAAAAAGTAGGTAGGTTACAACAACTATTAAGTTTAATGAGTTCAAATTCACGATAAAAGTCTTTTTACTATTCATAGGAAGTTAATCAGTCCTTTAACGCTTTTAAGCGACAATCTTTATTACTTAATTTAGTATCAATTCCTGCATAATAATTCGATTTAATGACAACTGTAATCTTGCGCATTAAAGGATAATATTAAACTGCATTGCTGGACTCGTTCCTTCAAGGATATAAAATTTATAAATATTATAATGCTAATCAGTCTATTATTACATGGTCACAACAGTTTATAGGACCGAAAACACAGGTCAGTGCACCCTGAAAATATTTAAGGAACCTACAAAGAAGATTATAATTATTTAATTCGAAATAATATATTGACGGTTCTATGTGTACGAGTAGTTGTTGATGTGGATAAGAGAGCAAAGATAAAACTTTAAAACATGCGACCGTGGGACATTTCATGATAGTGGGTATTATTTCCTTCAAGTTATCAACTAGAATTAGTCTAAACAGTGAAAGTTTGTATGTCTGGTAATATCGTTACTAATTTCATGGGCTTACCTTACCTACATTATTTATACAAGGTGTTCAGAAACCGCTCGCCTTTTTTCCACAAGAATGTTCCTTATACATATTGCCAATTTTATTGACCCATAGTTTAGCTAGATGGCTGTAATACTGCGTGGGAGTGCACACATTTATCGATTAAAAGTCGGCCGGTAAAATAATACAAGAGACCATTCCGCAGTGTGGTCTGAGTCTAAGAATAGAACCCGTGTTGTTCCGTGGGTGTTCTTACGAGGGGATTAAAGGATTTATAAGAGGTGGTAAATGGTGGATAAGCTACACTGAGGTACTTTTAGAGGGACAATATTGAAGACTTTATCATGCTAAAGTGGAATTGTTATTGTCGCGGTTATATTAAAGCACATGTTAAAGTGATGTGAAAAATTGTGCACAAGTCATACTCACAATTCTCAAAATATGGAGCAGGTGGTATTAGGGTATTTCTTAAAAAAGCAGGAAAGTGCTAGCGGTATAAAATTTTCAAATTGCTAAGACATAATAAAACGATGTTAAAACCAATTACATCGCCAGTTATTGAATACAATAGCTGCTAGTGAAAATGTTCAATAATGTTCCTGACAATGTTTTGAAGCTGACAAAGACAGATCAAGTCATATTTTAAATTGCATTCGTCGTAAATTGACGTGCAATCGGGTCTACACACATGTTTACAAAAACACTATGCTTTGCGATAAACAAAAATTAATCCCAACATTTCTACTTCCAGGATCCCTACATAGAAATAGGCAAGGATACCCGCAACATCGCAGGATTAGAAGTGGTCGTGGTGGTCCAAGACGTACAGGACATGCCCCCTGTCTTCACCGCTGCTCCTCCTATTACCCACCTGCCTCGCCAAGTGGCTCCAGGAGACATGATCGTCAGGGTACGAGCTGAAGATGGGGATAAGGGAGCTCCAAGGCAGATTAGATATGGTCTGGTGTCTGAAGGGAATCCGTTCACGCCGTTCTTTAACATCAATGAGACTTCGGGTGAGTTGGTCAAACATTTTTAGCTTGTGTACTGTTGGCAACAAAAGCCACACACGCTTGAGTTCCTAGGCTGTAGAACATTTTCACAGACTCGCTTCCTTAATTTTCATGGCGTTTTTCTGTTTGGTCAGCTCAGTAGATTCTTGCAGGAATTGGCTGTAGCAGTCAAGCTGAACTGCAACAATCAAACAAGTGATTAATATACCAAACGTGGTGACAAAGAAGATATGTTAGTAATAACCTATCATCAACGTTAAGATCATGAGCATGACTGCATAAATATAAAGTAAAAAACAAAATAAAACTTTAATGCAGACCACATGATCAGCAAAAAAGACTATAAAAAATGAGACAATTCAAAAAAAGAAATACAACACAAAAATGGCATACATCATTACATACACACAAATCCAAACACACGTCTTTCCTCTCTTGAACACCAAAAAAACAAACATTTATCTACGCGGCTATTTCCGACCACCACTTGTAGGTCTTGGTAGCATAAACCCTATCACTATACTGTTTCTACACGTACCAACCCTGGACATGAATGATTCAATTCTGCTTCTAATTATGCACAATAAGCTTGAAATTAATCAGAGCGGTGGTGGCCTACTGAGAGCGGTGGTGGCCCAGTGGTAACGGCCGCGACTTACGTGTTGTAGGTCGTAGGTTCAAACCCAGACAGGCACTATACTTTGTGTAAATTATTTCACACTGCTCTCAAAACGGTGAAGGAAAACATCGTGAGGAAACCGGCATGTCCCAGAACCAAAAATTCGACGACATGTGACATCTACCAACCCGCACTGGGCCCGCGTGGTGGTTTAGGGCTCACTCCCTCTCACTGAGAGGAGGCCTGTGACCCAGCAGTGGGAACATTGTAAGCTGTTGATGATGAAGTTGGAAATAGTCATACAATTCATACGGTCGAGAGTAAGAAACAATGGGTAGGTATCTATAGTAAATTAAAACCATATTAAGTTTAAATTATCATATTCACTTAAAGATAACTAGTTACAATAAAAGAAGCAACTCTCGTTTACATTAACTCACTATGTTTCCGTTTCTCATTAATAGCAACGTAGAAGCTTTTTAATTAATTAATAAAATCTTGAACGTTTCCGGCGTTTTATCTGAAAACCTTTTAACAATGGACCTCAAAGATTTCCAGTGTAACCATTAATTTACATTGCAAGTAAATATTGTATTTGTGTAAATTACCCGTTTTCAAGCAAAATGAGGGTAGAATTCTCTTTGCCGGATATTAAAATGCTGCATTTACCTTCGCGCTAATTTTACACAAAGATTATTCAGTTACGTGTTAAGGGTCAGCGGTATTTTAATGGCCAGCACTTCAGCCTGTTTATTAAAAACTGGGTAAGTCGTATATTTCTCCACAATTTATGATGTAACAACCAGTGTTGTGTGTAGTTGGTTTCGTATTTTTCTTTAGGCAGTTACATGTTATTTTGGTCTACAGGCTACTCTGTGACAAAATTAAATCTATTATGTGCTAAACATCCATCTATATTTATAAACGTTGCTTAAAAGTAATGATTAGCGTTCGCTTAAAAAACGACTTAAAAAACACGGGTGGCACAGATTAATTAAACTCGGATACAAAACATTCAAAGGTCAAACATACTTTAAGGGGCTGACAACAGCTAAAGCGCGGGCACTGTCGAACTGCATAGAAAAGAAAGAGAAGCGCGATGACACAAAGCTGGTAATTTATTGCAAAATATGAAGCAATTCTCTATTTACAAAAAATGTAAACACTATGATGTTAATATGTTGCTTGAAGAACAATCTGAAAAAAAAACCAGAATGATTGCATGTGTATTAATATGGTTATAATCGTTTAAATAAATTTTTAGAGGTATCTTCGTGAATTTTTCTGTCGTACCAAATTAGTTGTATTATATTTTCAACACACTATCTAACTAGCATATATCCTGAAGAATATCATAATAGTTTTCTGATTTTGTTTACTGCAGTGGATCATATACTTTTAGGCATTATAAAAATTGCGTTTAGTTCATGTAGTCCCCTTAAATTGAGAACCTTCATTTCATTGAGAACGTTTCAAAGTTCACGGGGTTTCATTATTAATAAGAAATGAACAAATCAATGGAGTACGCAAGTAGTCAAAACATAAAATCGGGGTTAGGTAAGTAACCGACCAACAACCGCAAAACTGAGAATTTATAACACTAACTTTGCTGTCTAATAAGGAGGTCATGAAAGAAGTCCTAAACCGCGTTCAGAACAGGCCGTGAACACACTTACGCCCTTTATAGTGTTGCGAACTTAGTTTCCAAGAACTCTAGAACTCAGTTTTTACCGTGTTCGCAGTAGGTCAGTGAAGTTTTTCAGACGTTTCTTTTTTCTTGATAACATCGGTACATCCGTCGAGCGTCCGGCTTCCGTGGGATATCCTACTTCCTTATCGCTGGTCGGCATGGCCCCTTATGGCCCAGTTGCTACCACTGCCCGCAACCTTGCGTGACCCACTTTACTTCTATAACACTATCAGATTTAGTTTGCAGTCATTTCCCACCTAACTTCCATTTTATGGCATCAAAATTAATAGCGAAAGTTTGTTAGTTAAGTGAAACAATTAACGTGTAGACAAACTGGTTGGAAATAAGTTATGATTTGTTGTGAATGTTTACTATTTGCTTTGAAATGTCCTTTGTTAGAGAATAGCGCTTAATACAAAGCAAGCCAACTGTCAGCTAGATTGAACCTTTATTTGATACAAATGTAACATCTACTAGACGTCTGAAATCTACTTAGCATCATATTTAGCATATAGCTCGCCATATTATAGCAAGCAGCTACTATTTGGGAGCAAAGTTAGCACCAACTTTCCAAGGACAAATCTAGAGTTCCCACTCTAAGGGGCTGACAACAGCTAAAACGCGGTCACTGTCAGACTGCATAGAAAAGAAAGAGAAGCGCGATGACACAATGCTGGTAATTTATTGCAAAATATGAAGCAATTCTCTATTTACAAAAAATCTATTTATTGGACTAAAAAATAAAACACTATCACGTTAATATGACGCTTGAAGTGTAAGTATATGGTTTTTAATCGTTAAAAGAAAATTTTGAGAGGTATCTTCGTGTCTTTATCCTATCGTACCAAAAATTTGTAGTATTATGTTTTCAACACACTATCTAACTAGCTTATATCCTGAAGAATATTCTATATTTTTCTCATTATGTTTACTGCATTAGATAATAATTATACTCTTAGGCATTATTAAAACTTGCGTTTAAGTCATGTAGTCCCCTTAACAATGCTATAAGTTGATGTTGAGTGCGTGGCAGTGTGGTAGCACTGCCAACACTTAACAATGCGTATTTGTTCGCTAACAAAACTACAAACACGACGAAGTTCGAAAATGCTAACAGGGCTTTTAAAGCAACCTTGCATTCTGCTGAACAAGCACATAATGGCTCATTAGACCTTACCGGTCGCGCTCTCGCCACGCCATCCATTGTTTGTAAAGCTGCCCTACCTTACTTCATAATAAAGGCACTTCCTTTGAATAGCGTCCCGATACCTACGTAGTAGCTGACATTACAATCCCGACTTGCTCTGACATTATCAACTCGATAACTATGCTCGCCTCCGCAAACTTGCCCCTTAAGAACCGTTAAAACTTATCGGGATATTGGAAGCGCTGTCGCACTTGAGAATTTGTCGCATTAATCAGACCACACCTTATGAACATGTGAATGGATATCGACATTAAATTTGGTAGGGCCAATTTCGAAGTTCGTAAGAATGTATTCGAGTTGGGTGCTACCCGTTGGTAACTTCATACAAATGTTCGAATTGTGAACACGCCCATAAAGTTTATTGTGATTGTGGTATATAAAGTAGGTGGTATTCGCTGGCTACATTTCAATATTCGTGCGTGCAACATTATAATCACTTTGTATTCTATTTCCTGTTCTAAGTGTCTGTTGTTAATTGGTATTAATAATGTTGTAGAATCTAGATAAATTATTCGGTTTGTTTATTTTTTAAATCTATATCAGTGTTTCATTACCCAATATTTTAATTCGCCTACACAATAATTCCGTGAAAACCGTTTAATTATCAATCATTTTCGTTTACCCCAATCGTCTATTTCTCTCCGCTATAGAAATTACCTGCAGATGTTTGCCAGTAATTTAATTATTACAGGTACAATGAACGAATAATTTCCAAGCTTATAGGTTAATCTTTGTCATTAATGAGATCGAAATGAATAAAGGAGGCAATCAATTTGGTTCATTAGCTGAGCCGTTGGACCGCTGTTAATACCGCGTCGGCGTAAAATGCGAGCTTTTCCATTTAAATATGACAAAGTAAATGTGACTAGAGTTAATACACTTTTAATCTTAAATACGATATAAACTTTTAATTGTTTTTTTTGTATGCTCTTAATTTTGGGTTTGTGCCCGTTAATCGTTTTTGATTGCATTGTATAATAGTAGTAGGATATAATATTAATTAAAACTTTCTAATGCTCAAATTCTTGAGATTTTCGATATTATAATAGAGGTTTATGGTACAGTCAAGTACATCTTTCTTTCCTCTTTAAGACGAAGGAACGATCAAAACACAAACAGTATTAATTTATACCTTAGCAATAATGTATTCGGTCCATTCGAGTCTTACTAGTAAATAATTAATGAGCCCTCATTTGCACTGTCATCGCCGACAGATGAGAATCTCGGGGGGTTCATATTAAGAGTAGATGCACCACTTTTGTATGCTAATTACTCTTCACGACTTTTTTTCTCAAACACCTACTTGGCATAATGAAAGACGAGGTACCAGGCTGTTATGAATGGAAGCACGTTCTTGCACATCTGAATGCGTCGTTATTAATGTCCATATTAAGTAGCGTCGTTCATGATTATTTATTCTTTTTCGAAGAAGTATCGGGGATGGGTAATGTTTGTGGAATTAAAGAATGTTTCTTTGAAACTCGTTCAATAATAAAGGAACTTGGTAAAGAATTTCATTATAAGACAATTTATAAGAGGACACACACAAGTAACTTTTGGGTTACTGACGTGTAGAATGTCTACTCGTTTATTGTTTTTCTTTTCACATTCCGGGAAACTTTTTATCTACACATCGACTTTGTCTTTTTTTTTAAAGTGACGTGTAAAAGTTAGCAGCTAACATTTTTATGCAGCGTGTTGTCATGAAAAACATTTCCAATCACCGATTTTTTAGGGAGTTTGTTCACGTACATTGTTTTTGTTTATGAATAGGTAGGTACACATCAAGCTATACATTTCTAGTTTACACTGACCTCTCATTGTAAGCTCATTCCTATACAATGCGAGAGCACCTTATAATGGAAATGTACAGCTTGATCTGTAGCCGTGCGTATCTATAGAACAGAATACTTTATTTCAGACTGGAGTCCATAGGGTTAGTAACAATTTTACTTAACAATTAAAATTCAGCTTGGAGCTGTCCACCTTCGCAACATCGGGCAATCCCACCGTTCTACGAACACACTGAAAATACTGTTGGTGCTGCTGCGAACACCCGTCATCAGGGATGCACATCTATTCCTATTATGGGCGGCCAAACCATTAATATTTTTATCCCGCAAACATCCCTGATGCACTACAACGCCACGGCAGCCGCAGCAGTGCATTATTGTATTGAACTCGTAGGTCGCTGTATGCCCGCTGAATGAAGTTGACCCACAGGCTGCATGTTTCGAAGATCTGACAGTAAGCTTTGAAGAGCGTTACTTTAACTGCCCTCGTACATCGTGCAAACCTGCGGTCCAGCATGTCACAACAGACAGCCAGCGACCTACGCTCCCTTTCAATGTCACAAGACCTAGTTGCCCAGATATTTAAACTTGTCCACCCTTCGCAGGGGTTCTCCACACAGTACTACATGTGGAATATACGAATATGTCACACTGCCTGCTTTGAAAAATTTATTTTATTTAATATTAAAGGTTATTTTGGTTCTTCGAATTATTTTCATTACTTCGATTTCGCTTAACAATAGACGCCATCTATGAACAAAAGCTGAACTTAATTTCCCGAAGTTGGTACCGCCCCTCATTTTCACTTTGCTTCTAACAATAGTAGGTACTATAGAGGGTTACGGGTTTATAGCACAGATGGCGTTGTGAGCCGGAATTGAGATCGGGCCCAGTCTTCTTTCTAAACTCCGTGGGCCCAGTCATAAAAACATTAGTAAAAGTCTGGAATTATCGTTTCACTAAAACGTGTACATTATTACTAAGTAATTAATAGCTGAGTTTCATGAAAACGCACGCAGCCATAACTTAACTTACTTACTTCTTTAGTCATTAGTGTCCAATGAAAAAGGCAAATAGAAAAAAACTCAATGTCTACGTGCATTCTAAAATACTGCATCCCATGGATCTTACATCCGAATAGTTTGCTTGACTTTCATTTGTCCTTTCGGTAGTTAAACTTTTTTCGTAGGTACAATTTTTATTAATTCTTTAATTATTATTATTTCCAGGTGAGGTGACTCTAGAGCGACCTATCGAGGAGATAGCAGCGATATCCCACGCTGGAGCCCCGATTCTCCTCACCGTGGTGGCCGAGGAGGTACGGCTGTCCCGAGAGGAGCCCGAAGCCATGTCCTCGACAGTCCAGCTCGCATTCATACTGCCCGAACGAGAGAACTCACCGCCGTACTTTGAGAATCAGTTGTGAGTAGTTTTGATGGAATTTGAACTGTGACTTAGTAACTATTATACTGGTCAGATCTTTAAAAGACGACTTGCCTTATGGCTATTAGATCGCTACGAATTTATTAGCAGGCGATGGACTGCTATAAACCTAATGTAGATAATATATAAATTATTATAAAATATAATAAGGTAATCAGTAGCATTCACTTTCTCTCGTCCGAAGGCTAACAAGACTAATCATCCCGAAGGCTTTATTATAGAGTCGAGATGCAAAGTTCTAAATTCTAAACATTAATGTTCCAGCTACATCACCTATTTGGACGAGAACGCTCCTCAAGGCACAGCGCTGGCATTCAGCGATCCGTACATACCGCAAGTGAACGACAACGACGCTGGCAAGAATGGCGTGTTCTCTCTGTCCCTGGTCGGCAACAATGGAACTTTCGAGATCTCGCCCACCGTTGCTGAGAGACACGCCCAGTTCATCATCAAAGTGCGGGACAATACCATGCTCGATTTTGAGGCGAGGAAGTCTGTTGTGTTTCAGGTAAGCATTGTTTGGTTTTTGTGTTGAGCTATTTACTTTGCATAAAAGGATTGATAATAAGGCAATATACATACAAGACAGGTATAATACAATTCTGTTATAAGAAATAGCTTGCAGTAAAGTTAATCAAACACTTTTATAAAAACAAAATAAAGTTATATAACAAGCATTATTCTTCATTTCAGATTTTAGCTCAAGAGCTTGGTCCAGCAACGAATCTGTCAGTGACAGCGAACGTGACAGTATATCTGAACGACGTCAACGATAACCCGCCACTCTTTCTGGCGCAATCTTATGACGTGGAACTGCCAGAGAACGTGACAGCCGGGACCAAAGTCGTACAAGTCACAGCAGACGACGTCGATACCGGCGCGTTCGGCAAAGTACAGTTTACTGCCATACTAGGATACCTCAACACTTCCCTCAACTTGGATCCTATATCGGGAGTCATAACTGTCGCCACGAATAACCATGGCTTCGACCGTGAAGCTATGCCAGACCTGCATTTCTTAGTAGAGGCTAGAGATAATGATGGAGTAGGTTTAAGAGTAACAGTGCCATTAATTATTAAGTTACTAGATGTAAATGATAACCCACCAGAGTTTGAGAGATCGCTTTACGAGTTCGTGCTGTCGCCGAGTCTGAATAATTTCACATCGGCAGCATTCGTGAAGGCAGTTGACAGAGATTCCGTACCACCAAATAATATAATCAGATATGAAATAATACAGGGAAACGGAGACGGAAAGTTCGCTATAAATGAAGAGACAGGTAATTAATTGAAAACATAATTCTTTATTTTGAAAATTGTAAATGATGTACCTCGTTGGTCTAGTAATCGCCAGCTCTACTGCTAAGTAATGACGTCGTGGGTTCAATTCCGGGTTCGGTCAAAGTGTTGTTATGGCTTTTTCCACCAGAATTTCCTCTTACCAACCCGGAATCTGGATTTGTGCCCGCCTGATGGCAATAGGCTCGCCCCTATTACATGGGACCTAACTGGCTAAATGTGGGTGTACTCTAGGTACCTACACCTCTGCCTAACCCTGCAGGGATTACAGGCATAATGTTATTTACCATTAAATACATAAATAAATAATACATCGGTTGTAGGGTGTAAGGGGAACGCTTCCGAAGCCAGAACGTAGATTATATACTACCTAAATGCAAACGGATACCAATAACCTTTCACTTTAAATTGGTTATTTTCAAGACTTCATATTTCGTAAACACGCAATGGAAACCGTCCAAAACGTGAGGTCACTGACACGCAACGCAACAACCGCGCCACCTTGCGTCCGCGTGTTTCGGGCGCCGAGCGCTCCGTACGGCCGAGTCACGGGATTTATACGGAATTTACAAACATCACTTTCAAAATGCCTACCTTTACAACACTTCACAAAAATTATGAATTTTAATCGCATTATTCGTAGCCCACTGTTAAACATTAAAGCTGACAGAGGCATTTTACGTACCTGTCTAAATCCTTTGCGACCTTATGAGGTTTGGCTCGAACTGCGCTCCATCCCTTTCAATACAAAGTCGGGCCCGTCGTTGTGTCGACCCGTGAACACGAGGCAATAGTGTAGGATCCTCAACACATTCTGCACGAAGTCTATCGAAAACACTCACTATTCTGCCCCGCATTTCATCAGCACTGTCACATTCCCGATTAAAAACTCTTTCTTTCACATAACCCCACAAAAAGAAGTCCAAAGGTGTTAGGTCAGGTGAACGAGCCGGCCAGGCGTGCGGCCCCATTCTTCCGATCCAGCGGTCATCAAATAGCTCAGTGAGACGCTCGCGGACAGGGCGCGTAACATGCGGTGGAGCACCATCGTGCTGGAACCATGCTCGACGAAATTCAGCCAACGATACATCATCTAGCATATCATCTAAATGTTCGTTTAAAAAAATAAGATATTCTGATCCATTGAGGCGCTGCGGTAGAAACACTGGTCCTAGAATTCGTCCATTAAAAACACCAGCCCATACGTTGACGGACCATCGGGTCTGATGGCCGGTTTCTTGAGTGGCGGACGGGTTCACGTCTGACCATACATGAGCATTCCTCCTGTTCCACATCCCGTTCCTCGTGAAAGTGGACTCGTCCGTCCAGATAATGTGCTCAATAAAGCCAGGCGCACGTTGTTGTTGATCTAGCAGCCAACGACAATACGCACGACGACGAACGTGATCGTTAGGTAGCAAAGCTTGTACTTTGTGTATTTTGTAGGGCCGCATTCTGTTCCGGCGCAAGACTTTGTGAACTGTCCAGTGAGAGACTGTCGGTTCGCCCCGGCGCCGCAATAATTTCGCTGCACTTCGTGTGCCCAGGCGAGGATTTTGGCGAATCAAATTTAAAATACGCTCCTCTGTCTGAACATTCACTTGTTGTCCACCACCTGCGGCTATCGGAGCAATCGGTCGATTTTCTAAAACTCGCTGAAAAGCTGCCGTTATCATGCGAGAATCAGACGGATGCCGGACGTTCGGAAATCTGTCTCGGTAAATTCTCAACGCAAGAGAAGCATTGCCACGGGCTTCTCCTAAACACATTAACATGTTGCCGTATTCACGAGCACTGTACACGTATGCATCAGGCATTGTTAAACACAACAAAACTGTACTATAACTAAAAAACAATAAAACAACACTAAAAACGTAACAATAATAACTAAATACAAATTTAAAACTAACAAAACAGTATTAAATACGGTTCAATACCTATCGACCGATTAAACGTAACGCGCGTTCGCTCACGAACTGAGTCTGAAAGGAACTAACTAGATTACTAAGAAGTACTAAGAACATCAAACATGCCGCCTGGCCACGTGCGGCGGCGCCGGCCGACAAACGTACCGCCGCGCGCCACGCGTGTGTGCGTGGACGGGGAATCACATAGGTAGCGGTGTCTTTTCATGTGCAAAGATCAACAAATTACA
Source organism: Brachylomia viminalis (assembly GCA_937001585.2). Classification (NCBI taxonomy): domain Eukaryota; kingdom Metazoa; phylum Arthropoda; class Insecta; order Lepidoptera; family Noctuidae; genus Brachylomia; species Brachylomia viminalis. The sequence goes on along the minus strand of OW443302.2, from coordinate 18,581,055 downwards.
GAAAATGTTAGAAGAATAATGATAACCAGATACCAATTAATTTTAATTGATAAGAAATTGTACTTTAAATGCTTTATAATTACAAGCTGTTTTCATTTTCTAACTTTTAAATTAGTTTTAACGAGTTTTTTAGATTAAATTAATTAAATTATCCACTTTCAATTGATTGGTATTACATACCTACTTAATGAAGGATACAGTTATAGCAATAAACGAGTGCGCGTCGTGTGACCCGTAATTACATTGACATAAAGTTCAAATTTAATTGATTCACGCGCGCTATTTGCTTGAAACGGTGCACGTGATGAAATTTTTTTAGTCATTCACAGGTAAAGTCGGCGATTTTTTACTTTATTTCATTCACTATCGATTAACGACTTACATACAAAACTGTTATTAAATGCACGACACGGCCCATTAATTTAAAACATTTGGAGCCTCTGTAATGTTTATTTTTCTTTATTTTGGCGGCGCTTTACAAAGGATGTCTAGGTCGCCGCCCACGCCGCGCAATAGTCGTCGAAGCTTCTCTCTATCAAGTGAAGTGACCCGGGTTCAAATCTCGGCCAAATACCAATGACTTTTGTAATCATTTACCTTGATTATCAGAATTCGACCGAATGTCACAATTATCTCTGTACCTCGCTGGAATGGTCCATCTCGCTTCCCCCTTCACCTCCCCGTGTTAGCCTCGTCGCGTGACTCGTCGGCCATCGCCTCAGTACGGTGAGCCTCTTCGTTACTTATACGCGTCTCGTTATTTTGCTAATTTTTGTATTATTATTGTTTTGATTTTGGATAGTTATTGTTAAGTTTGCCGATATGAAGTCGTCGACCCCAGATCTAGAGATAATCTGACCATGATGTAGGTAGGTAAACATTTCAATTTTCTTACTGTGCAAAATTTTATTGAACGAATTAACGAAAGTGCTCTTTCCCAATCACAGTAGGTATCTTATTATCTCTATTCGACATGGATCTCAAGGTTAAGCATAAACATCTGGATTTTTCTGATTTGTGAACATAATTTGCGAACATTCGGATCAAAATTGTAACCCGGTTCAAGGGGAAAATCATTACGAACCTTGCATGAATGGAATCCGAAAGTAGATATCCCAGAAGGTAATAGTGAACTGAAAAGATATTTGCTTCAACTTTGACGCACATCAATCGCGTGAACAAAGGGGTCGTTGGCCGCGCTGCTGTCGGCAAGCGCTCGCGCACTTTGAACTCGGGGCTATGCGCGATTGTCAGCTGATATTTATTTACGAATACATTGCTTGATAGAGTTGTAAAGAAAAAAAAATTGTTTAATGGCAAATAATGGTTTCATATAACTGTTCTCACCGCATAGTGTACGAAAAAGCTAAAAAAAATTAGTAAAATTGTAAAAAAAAAAAACTGTTTTTTTTATGGTATCGTATCGAGAATCACTAGCCCTATCTCCTGTCTTCGTTTTCGGAAGCGTTTCCCTACCACCCTGTATACAGGGTTATAGGTAGTACGTCGGCAATCCATTAAGGGGAGGTCATTTGCAACCAAATAACCCCTTATGACCCCCAAAATGACCAATTACTAGAAAATGGTTGACATTTGCATAGGAGTCATAAGGGTAATTGGGTTGCAAATGACCTCCCCTACATCCCCTTAGTGGATTGCTGACGTATTACAAATAACCATGTATATGTCGTAGGATAATTTGATACTTCGAATCTTCGCGAAAATCCTAGGGGTTTTGCGAAAACGCGGATAATTAGACATAGGCGAAAAATTATCAAATCTTACTGGACAAATCCTAGGGGTTTTGCGAAAACGCGGATAATTAGACATAGGCGAAAAATTATCAAATCTTACTGGACAAAGTCAGGATCTAACATAACCTAACCTAAATGATACAACAACAATAGAAGGGTATCTGGCGCTTGGCGGCCGCTGCCGCGGCACGCTCGCTTCGCTCGCTCGCCTTCGCGCGCTTTTGGTCACTGTTCTAACATAACCTAACCTAAATCGATGTCTAATTATCCGCGTTTTCGCAAAACCCCTAGGATTTTCGCGAAGATTCGAAGTATCAAATTATCCTACGACATATATATTAAAATGTTAAGCAAAGATTGCATTTCCATTTTACAATGTGAATTTTCCTTTATAGGTGAACTGTATCTACTAGAAGCGTTAAAAAGAACAAAGAAACAAAACATTCACAGACGAAGACGTCAGTCTGATGATGACGAGGAAAGCCAAGTATTTGTTCTCACAATTAGAGCTTACGATCTAGGTGTCCCTAGATTATCCTCCACAACAATAGTGAAAGTTTACCCTCCAGAAAGTAAGACTAGGACGATGTCGTTCATAGTTCCTGGTGCTAATCCTGATAAGAAGAAACTAGAAGAAGTGCTTAGTACACTTTCTGGAGGGAAAGTAACTATAATTGACATAAAGCCCTATAGAGGCAGTGATAATGGTGCAACAGATTTGAACGGTCAGGAATCTAGTCAAGAAAAGTGAGTATAATTTATCATATTTAACAGCCAGATAAAGAGGAGGCATAATATTAACCTAAATATGTAGTTAGCGTAGCTTGGTTGAAGGCGATAAGATAAAAGAAAAAATTGATCATAGTTAAGACGTCCTTAATTTATTGGAGAGCAGATAGGTTTCCTTTCACAAAGCACTTTCAGGAAGATTTCATTAATCAAGTACTTTAATTTTCCAGAAGTAAAGTGATCGCCATAGTCCGTATGAGCGGGAACACAGCCATTAATGTGGCCAAGCTCCAGGAGCAACTCGCAAAGAACGTGACAATCTACACGACTGGCACTAACTCGGGTGGTGTCATCAATACTGGGTCAGGCTCAGGGTCAGGAAAGGGTGATCAGACAGCTGATGGTAGTGATTCTGTAAGTAAAGATATAACCCTTTTATTTATTACACTAATATTTTGTATTTTTTTACTATAGCATAGATTGAGTTACGTTGGTATATCGTTGTTTTTTTTTTTGTTTTTCAGGGTCTGTACAGAGCAGAGAGCCGTCTTTTATTCTGGCTACTAATACTGCTGGCGATATTAGTAGCACTAGTACTATTACTTCTTATATGCTGCTGCATATGCGAAGGATGTCCACTTTATATGCCTCCGAGGTAAATGTCGTATCTCATTTTGTTACGGTTTCTTATTAGCTTTATTATTCACTCAATTGCTAACTCCTAACACTGTAGGATCAAAATTCTCCATTAGGTACACGTACTAACTGTTTTTATTTTTTTCTACTAATATTTTCTTTTTTCTTATTAACAGACTGAAATGCACCAACTAATGCAAGTTCCCACACCAGCTTAACATTTTTTTAGGTAAATATTTATTTTGTTTTAAAATGTACAATTTTCGTGACTTTTCTTAGCGTCTCCCAAAAAGTGATGCATTTAACATAAATGTATTTACCAATATTCATGAACCAAGATCATTGAAGACTTGAAGTATAAATCACTTTTTGGGATAACACTTAATCCATTTCCGAAAAGCGCTTACTACTCATTGCATGTCACCTGAATTGTTCTCTACTACTCATTGCATGTCACCTTTAACACTCACCACCACATTCTTATACTACTTAAGTGTTGATAACCGAACAGCTAGGTACATAGATATCCATTAATAAATTCTAGGAAAAGAGTGATACGTGTCAACTCCACAGAGGACGACGTGCATTTAGTGGTGAGGGACAAGGGACTTGGGAGGGAAAACAAGTCGACGCAAAATATAGAAAATAAATCCATACAAGCTAATGAGTGGAGAAGGCGCGAGGCATGGAGTGCCGAACAGGCAGACTTGAGGACGAAACCGACGCAGTGGAAGTTCAATAAGAGAAACCACAGATCCAATAAAGAGCCATCTAAACCAGCTTCAACGCCAGGCGACATTCATCAGGAGTTCGTTCACACAGCAGCTGACAATGATTACAGATATAACGACAATCGGCAGTCATTTCGCAGGTAACATAAAAAACATAATTTTGTTAATATGATAATATCTACATCTTATTACGTTTCCATGGAATATTAGGCTAAATTTGATTCTCTCATTTTTCAGAGACGGTCCCAACATAATTTACACAAAAGAGATGCAACTACAAGAAGCCTTTGCGAATAAACATAAGGAGTACATCGAAGACTTAGAAAACGGATACGATAGAATCGCAACACTACATTATCAACGCAGAGAACAAGACAACGATTCCATACGTAGACACGAAATAGATCGTGGCTCCGAAGTTGGAGTCTTCCTCAAGTCTGATGCCGATAAAAACATACACGACAAGACTGATAGCAAAACTAAACGTGAATATCAAGACAAAGTACGCGCCCCATCTTCTCAAGGCAGAGATCAATATTTTATAAAAGAGGGAAATACAGAAATTTTAAGGTTAGTAACTAGAGGTAAGAATGAAGAAGATCGTTATGTTAATCTACCCGTTCAACAACAACGACCAGTAACGCTTATACCACGTACACAGTACGTCGTAGTTGATAGTGGGAAAAACCTTTTAATGGAAAGATTTATAAGAGAACAGGGAGAAGAAGCAAAAAATATTAGAGAAAGAATGAGTAAGGTAACTGATTTAGATAACATATCAAATGGCAAAGATGCTAAAAGCTATGGACAAAGATCACAAGTGGGAAGCGATGTTCAAAACCAATTTAATGATTACACTAACCTTCATCCCGAAGTACCTGGCTCGGTACCACTTAAAACCGACTACTTACAGTCAGCATTATTGGAAATGCAAAACAAATCAACGATTCATCAGGAGCTACTAGAGTCATCACTCAGAAAACAAAATGAACTGTTACACCAGATACTAATAGAACGTGAAAGAATGTTACAAAATCAAGAAACGGCTTCTCAAGTTGAAAGCAAACTTGAAACTCAGAGCTTACCTGGCCATTCTGTAATGGCAACTCAAACAGAGTGTCATATTGGTACACAAACCGAGCCGCAGCTGATGAAGCCGACAAGAAGAAAAGCAAGAAGTGATAACGATTCCTACAGTGAAGACGAATCTCAAATTTTTGTAGAAGATGACACGAAAAAAATAGCATGGATAAAAAAGAAAAAACCTAAAAAGAAATTAAAACACAAAGATCCCAGACGAAGTATGAGAGTATATGACTTAAGTAGAAAAATAAAAACACCAATCCTCGAGGAAAGTGAAGTATCTCCTTCGTTAAAAAGCGAAAAACATGTAAAAATAAGTAAAACTAATGAAAGAGAAGAACACATAAAAAATTACGGTGATATGACAAAAAGTACAGTAACTACATCTAAGAACGAAACTGTATCATCCACGCAGATAAAAATTGCAGACAGTGATCGAAAGTCAAGACTAAGGAGAGAAGTTTTAATGGAAATTTCTGATTCTCTAGATGAAAAAGTTGAATCCGACTTGAGCGAAAGGAGACCGAGACTGCAAAGACAATTTTCTGTAACAACAGATGACACTCCGCTGAAAAGCCCTCTCGCTATTGAACATGAAAGTAATGACAGTAAAAGTAGAAGCAGTTCAGCTTCAAAAGACAACAAAAACTTAGTATTTTCAAGACAGGGGTCATCTACAGAAGCTCGTGACCTAGCAGCTGAACATTCTTCAGCAAACTCAAAATCATCAGATGTGGGCGCACACTCAACTAAATTAGACAGTTCAAGTAACAAAGAACCTAGTAGTAATAAAGGAAACGAGGCTAGTGAATCAACAAAGTCCTCTGAAAATGCTAAACCATCACAAAAAAGTCTGCCACGCTATATGCAATGGTACGGAAAGAAATCAGCGGCTGCTAAACCTGCTGAAAAAGTGGTACCGAGTAAACCAAAAAGGTCATCCAAAACAAAAAACGATGATAAAGACAAGGTTGGTCGATACGGAAAAATTATGAGCAAAGACATTCAAGGCGATTCAGAGGTAAAAAAAAACTTCAAATCAAAAGAAAGTGAATTCATTCATCCACGGATACTGAAAGAAGAAAAGGTTACTCCCATACCAGAAGGTCCATTACCAGATGTTCATCCTTTGCTTCAACATTCTGCACATAGATATGAGCGTCAATACGAAAATCAAAATCCACTATGTTACATTCAACCTACGCATATTCCTCAATATTTAGGCCAACAACCAATGCCACGAAAGCAAGCACCTGAACAGCAACCCATCTATGTAAATCAAGACGATGTCAAAGAAACGAAGCAGGATATATCAGAAAGTGCTTTGACGCACAGTATATCTATATCAACAAGCTACGAAGAAGATCGAAAAAATACTGAAGTTCACGTTTCTAAGATTAATATAGGAGGCGATAATATACCCGATATAACCCATAGAAATACCACAACGAAGATAGATGATAATGATTCGGGCATAGCTATGAATACGTTGGTTCAACAGAACAACATGAAGAGGTTACCAATCACAGAGAAGAAAAGTGTGTTCACGATTGCGTATGACGATGTTCAGACCAAACAATTGCGACCAGATAGTAGCTCCACTTCGTATTAAATAAAATTTTATATCTGTATCCGTCGATTGAGTGCCTCACAATCAATGTGAAATTAAGATAGTCCCAAAATTAAAGACTCTTACCCTGTAATCCGTCCAATGTTAAAAGTATTAAATTATTGAAGTATTTTGTAAGCTGAAGTTTTGGATAACTTTTTAGCTACTATCCAGGTACTTAGAATAAATTAGACTAAGCTAGTTTCGTTACACGTATAGGATTTTAGCTAAAATGTATTCAAAGTCAGCAGAATTTGTATAGTAAGTAAAACTTGATACAACTACTGCCTTTGTTTATTGACTGGTTTATGATATAATTTTAGAATATTTTCCTACGATAATGTACATAGGCCACGATGTTGAAAGTATAATTAAATAATATTTAAATTAATTGTAGCTTTAATAATGTCTCTTTGTAAATATTATTTCTGTAATACCTTATAATGCATTCTGATACAGAGTGCAGTTCTATATTTGTTATAAAATATAAAGTTATATATTACATATTAAACCATGAGTATTATTTAAATATTTGTCTTTATTTCATATAAAACATTCCTGGGAGTAAGAAAAATTACATCACGGTGGAGATAACGAAGTGTAATGCATGCCTACACATTAGTACTTACCTATTTAAACACCATTGGTTGTTATGGAACATATAAGAAAAACCAGTTCGAAATAAGAGTACTTTAATCAAACTTCAATGGACCTAATAAAACTGTAATAATTAATTAACGTAACCAGCACGAGCAAAGATAACACTGTCCTATTTAAAACATTTTAAAGAAACTAATTGTCAATAAAAATTATTATTTACTAAGATGATTTAAATATGGTTGGACAAGATGTATATTGACACGGAGCAACACAAGCGATGGCCTTATCGCCAAAATGAGTGTGATACCAGCAAATTTTCTTTGAAATACTGCTTCTGATCGGGTTCCAGTTAGAGGTATATAATGGTTTTTTTTGAACTTTCAGTATATTTTTCTGCCTCGACGACTGCTGCTCGTCAACGTCATCATCATACTCATGTTTGTCCATATGTTTCTCAAGTTCCTTTGACAAGTTGTTCATACGACGTTTCATCATTTCACACCACTCTTTGTGTGATAACTCTTCTTTGAGTTCAGGTTGAGTTAAGGGTGTGCTTTGTGGGGTAGGAGTCACGAGTTTTATCGCCCTATCTGCTATTTCGCATAGTCTGTCCATGTTGCCACAATTTCCTAAATGTACTAAGTGGCGCACTTTCTCCGGCAAGTTATTCAGCCATAAATTCAAAATTTCTTCGTTGGAAACACGCTGACCGGCTATGGCTTTGAGTTTGCGTAGAAATGCCGAAGGGGTTTCGTTACCAAACTCCATTTCCATCAGTTTTTTTATTACCGTGCGCTTCATGAACTCGTGCTTAAAATGTTCCAATTTGTCATTTGTCGGTGGGTTCAGAATAATGTCTTCAACTATTCTCAGGGATTCGGATGGAATGTAAATCAAAACGTAATCATACTTTTCTGATTCTTCTAATATTCCGTTCAGAGCAAACGCTGATTCCATTTGAGTGAACCAAATCGACAGATTTTCGCTTGAAAAGGATGGGAATGGTGCGTAATCCATGTTATTTTAATGTAAATGCAGAGAAATAACAGAGTTTCAAACCAATAACCAGATTTTATACTCAAATCGATGACGCTTCGCAACTGAGAATTGCGGTTAAAGTATCTCAATATTTATAACAACACGATATAATATTTACAAGTCTACCCTACAAGCGAAAATTCTCCAAGCAGTTGTCCACAGATTAATGATGAAACAAACAATCAATATTAACATTATGGGTAACCTGCATGAAAAGATAAATTAATATTTTTATTTAGTAATACAATTAAATTACATACTTAAGGTGATATACCTAATCTAGAACAATAAAATCTATAATTATCTTCTACTATGGGTCGCATAATCTTTGTAAAAAAATTAACGTAGTCTTGCTCTTTTACGATTTAGTTTTTATACGAACCGAAACGACCATAAAATGGAATGCATTATAGATAAATAATTGCTATAACTTAAAACCACGGTAAAACCAAAGGACTTAACTCAACATTATGTGGCTCTCCACACTGGATATGTAGTAGGGTACCATAGGCTACGAGGAGAAATTAGATAGTATAATCATCAATAAAATTGGGGGATACAAAGATAACGGACAGAATGTGACTCTCGACAGTGAGACGATAACAGGGTAACACAGTACACAAATGAGCCATCGCGTGGACGGACATTTTAGTGTACAAACCGTACGAAATGAGACTGTTTTCAGTTACTGAGTACCAGTGTAACATGTTTACAAGATGCAATTCACAAAACTTTTTTCATATCCGCGCGAATAATATTTTAGGTCACTCAGTCACTGAACACTGCGCTGGCCGCCGCCGGCCGCCACCGTAGCGCCGCCGTTTCTCAACACGAAATGCGGCTATTCAGTTATGGAATACCAGGATAACATAGTTCACAAGGAGCTTTCAACAGAACATTCCACAGCTTACTATTTCGCGCGCCATTTAGTGCGAACATTTTTTAGTGGACACCCCCGTGTATCCGTCCACTTGACACGGTAATGTGGCTCTTGGCAGGGAAGAGATACCAGAGTAACATAACTTTAAGGATACAATTTTAGAAATTGCGCTAGATACAAAGTCTAGGTGACGCTGTTATCGCATCGCGTAACCATAATTTTCACGAGTGAAACTAGATGTCGCTGTTCCCGAACATCACATACTAGGAGTCCATGAAAATTGTACGTAGGTACGAAGTTAGAATAATATCCCTATTCATCAATAGATGGCGTACTAGTACCATGAGTGTAAAATAGACTTGTGATTGCAAATTATTATCGTCGAGACCGTTGCGTTGAACTCTTTCTAAATAATAATGACCTTTAGGTATTAACATAAACATTTACAACAGAATATCTACCCGAAGACATTACGATATTTTTCTAACTAATGCAAAATCCTAATTAATTTAGAGCAGATAAATGTGCTGTCTTTTAAAATTATAATAGGTAATTTCTAAAACATGCAATCCAATGCAATCAATGCAGGTGCTGACTAATTTGACAGGACTAAACTAATATTTATCTTCTGTCCTTTTCATAATGAAATAGAAAGAAAAAGATGCACTCAACTTAAATTTAGTTTAGTTTGTGAACAAGGGAATCGGCACCAATAGCTGTACTATCCAATAATCAAGCGTATCATTAATATTTCATGTCGAGACATTTTCATTTAGTTAGGTACCACCCTTAACTAAAACGAGTGCTAATAAGTGTTTCAAAATGCGTCAAATCTAGCGTTTTCTCAAACTGTAATTTCTAAATAAATAACACAAAATACTACCTACTTTAATCGACGACAAAACGATCGAATTTGACAATCAATCAAAAGAGCATGTGTGATTCAACTGATGAACGTTAAATAGACGAAAGAATCACGTGCCATAAAACAAATAATCTTGATACTCGACTAGCGGACCCGATAGACGTTGTCCAGACCGAACGCAGCGCCACTTATCGGATCCAATTATAAATCTAAAACATCTACTCAAACACAAAATTTCATCATAATCGGTCGGGGCGATTACGAAGAGTTCGGTGACATACGCATAAGAATTATATAAAATTATAAAGGAGATAAACATAGACTAGCTCAGTGCAAGGGCTTTCGTCTTTATATTTCGTAGTTAACGATTTGAACTTAAATATTTGTTTCATCAGAGAACACCGTTCAATCATTCGCGTGAGCAATTCCTTCATTCAGCTCATTTGCACAGACGAGTCGCGCGGAAAATTATTTCTTTTCATATTCCCATTTTTCACGTCTTACTTAAAGTTTTCATGACTGGGGAGTTTGCGATTCGTCTGTTTATTTTTCTTTTCTTCTTCTGGCGATTGACTAATTTTTATTCTGAATTTTGTTCAGTTTATTTAGGGTATAGAAAGCTGTGTGATGCTGTTGGGTCGGAAGATATAGTTATTCATTCTTTTTTTCAGCTTACTGTTACACAATAGTTAAGTTGGATGACACTTGTGTAAAAAAGTAAGTAAATTATGTTTGTGATAATGTGAATACGAAACACAAATGACTGATGCTTACTTTGATTGTCTCAATCTCGACTTGTAATGAACAATTTTTTTGAAGTAAGTATATGTAAATAAAGGACATGAAATAGATAATAATTATAATGATTCGCTTAAGTAATAATCTGTAAATAATAATATTTCTCCAAAATATAAATATTTAAACATAACGAACCACATCAACTTATTTAATTTAGTAATAATAAAAACAGAACCGCAACTTTTATTAAGAAAGTACCAGGGCGACAGAAACAGACATGAGGTATGGAAATTACGTCTCCCCGCGGCAACTTGCTTTCACGGTCCACTGGGCTGATCATAATAAAAACTCGCGCCGTCGCTTTCACACAGAAGTTTGACCATAAATTCGGTGGTCGGTGCAGTAATCGCCCGACGCTCGCCGACGGCGAAATTCTTACCGAGCGACCTCAGAAACAGTAGATCCAAGATTCAACATTCATTTCGCCATCCAATGCCGTCTGGCTTGCAAACATTCCTTAATAATGTCAAAGATAAAACGCAATGTATTTAGATTTCATCTCACAGCAACATTTTTTCAAACTGGCTCAGCATCCCCACGTTTAATATAATAATAAATATCACAAGAATACACTACTTTTTGCAAAGTTTTTTTTTCCGCTTTTGTTTTCCCCTAGGGTGAACCAAGACCATTAAAAAGGTTAGGGCGAGCGATATTTTATGCTATTTTAAGTGTGTAACGGTTCTAATGTCCGTTTTATTGAGATGTGAATTATGGAGGCATGGTAACTAGTGCTGTTTATCCCTGAAGAAGCTTGGTTACGAATTTTAAACCTATGTTTGATGGCTGTGCTATTTCCATGATATAGCTTCATAGAAAGCTGATGTTGAGGAGCAAGAGATCCGCCGCAAAGTCGCCTGCTTTTCGGTCTTCTACTTATTGTACTTCGGAGAGTGTGCCCAAGAACTCCACGACCTAATTTCACCGGCCCCCTTCTTCCATCGGTCATCTAGACGCACTGCAAGTTGCCATCCTTACCTACCAATTCGCTCTAAACGTTTCCAAATGTCTTTTTTTATGCGCACAGCAAAAGAGTGGAACTCTCTACCTGCGTCTGTGTTTCCGAACGCATACAACCCTAATCTCTTCAAAGTGAGAGTGAACAGGCTTCTTCTGGGTAAGCTCACTCCATCGTCGACTCTGTCTCTTTCACCACTGACCTAGACTAGAGTCAAGAGCAAACTCAGTTTAAATAAAATAAATTTAAAAAAAAACTTTACACAGTCAGCACGGCTTTTAACAGAATCCACTACTTTGCACATACATACCTATATGCCACAACATCCAAATTGACAAAAGCAGCGCTAGACTGAACCTGAAGGAAGGCAGAACTGAAAGAAAAAAAAAAAATATTGAGGCTGCCAAATACACACTATTACAAGACTCATGCATTGCATTGTGCATTTATCTATTGTGTTGTTTCTGTTGTATTTGGTCAAATAAAATGATACTTAAAATATTATTTTTTGTCTAAAATAAATGGTAACATCATTAAAAAGTTTTACTCAAATAAACTATCACATCTGTACCTAGAACATAAAGGCCCAAACGTGACCGATACGTAAACTTTTGAGTCGTATTGTTTTTCATCCACGAAAATCTGCTTAATCCATCAGATTAGACATTTGAATCACAAGTGGAGGTTGATACCTCTCATTATCCTCAGCAGCAGCGAGAGGGTTAACTTTGAAGTATCATTGCCATTTATTAATGGTCAAGTTCAACCCGCCGCCGCTTCGCCCCAAATTAGAACTGATTGCTGTAACTGAATTATTAAATTGATGCCATTTGTTCTCAGATATTTTAATAACGGAGCAATGTTTCAGGTTTCAGACAGTATTAATTATTTGTTTGGGTTTTTTGGTCGGTGTCTAAGATTGAAACCAATTTGAAGCCACTTTGGTGAATTCATTAAGCAAAGGTCAATGATTGGAAAATTGTTTTTCCCTTTGACAGTTGTAGGAGACGAGTCCAAACATCGAAGATAAATTTTTTCTTTATAATTTTCTGGTTTCTTTAGGTGAAGTAAGAATATTCAGTAGTACAAAAGCTGTTGTTTAGATTAAACAATATTGGTATCAATCAACGATCAAAGGACGAAGACACGCCTTAAGTAAAAACATACCAGCGCATTAATTAAAATTTTCTTTATTAATTTTTCCAATGAATCGCGAACGCACAACATTGACACTTATTGCTTTTCCCCAAATTTATCCAAGAAAACCAATTAATCACGTCGCCTCTGTCCAATAAATCCCCTTACGGACTTTAATTATTTTCTTATGATTTTAATTTTTGCTCTCCGTACGAACCCTCGGCCGAATCAAGGATTTGTGAACAACTGTCTCCACTCAAATTTTTTCGACTCCAGTTGGACTTTTATTAATAACGGAGGAAGACAATTAATACTACTTAAAATTTGTTTAAGCATTTTCAAACTTAATTAGAAATCTTTTCCTTGTCACGGATAAATAAGTAGGTAGGATGGACCAGGTGCTCCTTATTGGTCACATATTTGTTGGCGTCTCGCTCAAGGAACAAGTTCTTAAAAACAATAGTAGTACCTAGTGGTGGCTAAGTTGATCATCCGCTGGGAAGACTGAGGGGAATATTAACTATCTTCGTCAATATGTTTAACTGGCTTGTTAAGATGGTATGTTTAACAACACCAGGCAATAATGAAAATGGCTACTGCAGGTTTTTTAATTGAAAGTACTGTTGCTATGGACTACAACGAAGAGTCACACAAAACAAAATTATGGTAAAACACATGCAAATTAATATTACTTGGTACCAAAAAAAATAAGTAACGGTAACAACAACATTTACAGAATGCTCATTTTTTAAATATTTCAGACATTAGGGGCAGTTAACAATACGGCGGCGAGCGATTATTTTCCGAATTGGTCCCAAAAACCGCGCAATTAAATGCCATTTGTCCACAACAAAGGAGCGGTCCTTTCACCCCCTCTTTTCTTCCGAAATTAGTGATGACTTCAATAAAAATAATTCTTGTCTTTTAGGCAAATTGCATCGCGAAAAGTCCAAAAGCCTTTAATTAAGGGTCGCCCCTCGCCACCCCGTAAACAGCGTCGCGGCCGTCACCTTTTATTTTTGTTAATTCTTGGGGCTCGTTCTTCGCCGCATAAGTTACTTCACCCCTTCCCGCCCGTGATTCTTTACGCCTTTTTGTCACCGTTTGAATTCTTTTGAAGAAACCCTTTCTTCCCATCTGCCACGCCCGTCAATATTAACTCCGCTACGACGAGTTAAACTTTTTAATATCCGTTAAATTTTGTTACACTCAGCGCGAATCCTTTTAAGGAGGTTTAGAGAAAAAAAAGTGTAATTTAAAAGTCGTGTTAGTATTTCTTGTGCAGCTATTTTTTTTTTGTTTCATTGTGACGTTTGCATTCATGCATACCTACATTGTTTCGAAATTAAAGAACAATATCAACAAAAAGACGTCCCTCCAATCCGCAGAAGGCGATATTTCTTAAGATTCATTAAATTATTCACGAGGGAAAGGAAAAAATAATGCAAATGAGATCGGAATGTTTAAAAAAACTTGTTGGAAAACACGAGAGATCGTGACGGAGGCCGCTGCGGTTGTAGGGACACGGACACGAATTTTTAATCCATTTCCCTTAGTCGATTAATATTCAAAGCCCGGCCGGTCTGGTTCATCTCCTTCGCCATTATTGCTTGGACGCCATCTCCTTCGAGTCCTCGGTATACTTTCTCTTTGATTTCGTGCAAGCTAATTACTTTCCTTTTGTGAGTGATTGTATTCCTGGAAAGGCGTTGTTTATAGTATTCGGTGATTGATGCAGATGTGGCTTCGTCTTCCTATTTTTAACCGACTTCAAAAAAAGGAGGAGGTTCTCAGATTAGCTGCATTTAAAAAATATTCGTTTCCTCAGAACTACGTCATTTATAAACTCGATTTGAAGAATTCTTATTTCCTTTGCAATAATATACTTTCCGATTGGTCCCATATAAATTTGTCAAGTTCTGATGAGTGGTTTTTGAGTCAGCTTCAATAATACGTATTTTTTCCACTAAGTGTATGGTGATGATGTTGTAATAAATTCCTGTCACTGTTATTTACATTGCAAGTAGTGGTATACGACTTGGTTTGGGGTAGCAACCACCACTAAAAAGTGAAAAATAAAAACTTTTTCACAAGAAAAACCACCGCATTTCAAAAAAAAAACACTACAAAGTGAAAAATTACTTTATCTTTGGAAGTCGGCGGTTTTTTAAAGGCAACTTCTTGCAGTGCTCCATTAACTTGCTACATATACATCAATGATTGATCAATTATAATAATAGTCCAAACGTTGGCCCAATAATTGTCAATGTAACCAACCACAGCTAACCAAAACATCAAGGGATTCGCAAACGCCAATTACACAAACACATAATTCTTGCTTTGCATGTTCAGTTGGAGCAATATTGCCTTAATATATTCAATATCCGGGAAGATGATAATTTACCGACTCGGGTAGAATCCATTATGGATGTTTACTTGACCTGCGCTTAGTGCTTACTAAGACAACAGGGGTGACCGCTGCGTACTTATGTGATCCTGGTAGAGTGGGACGATTCAATATGGAGGCTCTTGAAATGCTACTTTGGGATCTAGAAGAAAACGGGGTAATTCTATTTGTTTTAAACACAAGCCAAAGTGGCGTAGCAAAGATATTCCAAGATTCAGTGTTTACCTAAAGGAATATATTATATTATTATAATAATATATAATAATAATGTTTAGAATTAGGAGACCGTAACAACTTTATTTTACGAAGAATTCTTTACTTGAATCCAAAAAGGTCCAACCTTTATTATTCTATTTTGTTCTATTCAACACGTTCGACACAACGTTTATTTTCCAAAAGGAAATGTGCCAGTAACAAAATAAAAGACGGTAGATAAACAATAAGAAGAAAAACAGAAAGGTGAATATCGAAAAACCGTGAATTTGAATTTGGAATTCAAATCTCGTACGTTGACTTTGGCGTCATGCGGGAGTGTGGTTGTAAACTGAACCTGAACGAAAAACAAAATAATTTAGAACTAAGTAAGTAGGTACTCAAGGTGAGAAAAGTATACCTTTGTCAATTGACTTTTCACCGGTACCTAGGTTTTGTAACTAATGCTGTTTATCCGAAGTGTTTATCTCAAAATCTATCTGATATTAAAAACTTGTACATCTCATTTTAATCAATCATATCTTTATGAGCTGCTGGCCGTCAGATGTTTGTTTTTCCACACCTTGTGAAAACTTAAGTAAAATAAAGTTTCAAAGTTCTCGACGTCGAAGTCAAGTCAAAAAATCATCTAGCAAAACTCGTTATCTTTCATGAATAGAGCATTTTTTCTATGATCTCCTGTAATACGTTGATGCAGAAATATGTTTATGGTCTTACATGGAATATTTCGAGAGGAAAATCCGGGATAATCTATAAATATCGCCCTCGACACTTCGCCCCGTAGCAAATTCTAAACTGACAATATTCCTTATTGTACCCGCGATGTGAAAAATGTATGCACACCCCGCGATCCACGGAGCTGAGCAGAGCCCGTAATATACGAGGCGCGTAGGGAGTTATTAAAATTATAAACAAATAAAATTATTCAGTGTGCACCCCTTACGAATTTATTCGTGGCCTGAATTCTTCATGTGTGATGTTTATTGCATATGGAAGATCTATGGTTTATTTGATGTAAATATACCTACCTATAAACGTTTAGATTTCAAACTGAATGGTTTGAGTTCATGGTTACTGGGTCTCCGGAAGGTACAAGTGTACTTTTGCTAACTCTATTGTTATTGTTATCCGTATAAAAAGTGTTCTTCAAAAGGCAGCAGCAGTTCCGCATCAAATTAAATGGAAAACTTAAACAAAATATTAGCTTGTGGAAGAGGATCATCAGCTGATAACACGGTGGAGAAATCGCAGTTGCAAAGATTTCAATATGATTTATCTCGATTTAAAAACCAAAAAAACTCCAGAACATCCATCACTCTAAAATAATCTTTTGACAGCTGACACAAAAAAAAAATACAATTTCCGTCTCCGAATCTCGTGTAGAAGTTTTTCATCTATTGGCATATCGGTAAACCCGTTGCCTTTATTTTATATTAAAGCGATAAACATGTCGATTGGTTGAGACACGCGTGGCCGCTCTCCCTTCCTATCTTCGAATCTGCGTAGATGTTACTGTAAAGGGTAGAACAGTGGTAAAACTTCAGATTTATCTAGATATCATATTTCTTCCTATTTTGATTTGCGCAATGAGCAATGCGACAAGTTACTTTAAAAACATGTTTTTTAAACAAAATTTTATAAATATATAATAATAATACGTTGTACTGCGATCGGTCTATCATTACTGACAGGACTTTTGTCGCCAATAAGCCTGATATAGTGGTGATAGATCGATTAGCGCGCCGCACAATGATTATCGATGTTACCAGTCCACATGTTAAGAACCTCGTGAAAGCTGAGAAAGAGAAACAAATTAAGTATCTCGATATAGCACAGGAGGTCGTTGACATGTGGAATGTGAGCTCGGCTGTCATTAGGCCGATTGTCGGCCAATGGCCTGATGGCCGAAAGCCTCGATCAACATCTCTCGAAGCTCTCGTTAGGCGGTCGGATCAAGGGCCTAATTCAGAAGGCAGTACTCCTCGATACGGCTCGTATCGTGTGGAGATTCCTGTCTCTGGAGCCCTAACGGCGGACTACTATTTTTATATTTATTAATGTATTTTTCTTTAAATTATTTTTATAAAAATATATTAAATAAGTTTTATTATTTTCGACAATTCTAATAATCTCTTAATAATTTTTTGATTAGCGTCTTTACTTTAATCAATCCATAAACTTCCTCTGTTTACCACTGATCTTCTAATAACAAAAAAACAATATCATTGCAAAATGAAACATAATAGGTATTTCAAAAAGGACCAATTTCACTATTTCTAGACTTACCAATATTATCGTTGCCAAAATCACTAGTATCCGAATTTTCACCGTAACATCGACAGAATATGCAAGTCATGAGAAAACGCTTATCATGGGATTTGATAGCGGCTCCGATAGACGGGGATGAGTTATGGTGTAACATATTGCCGTGTGATCTGTGACTATTAGTTTTAGAGGTCTGTGTGATGTTTTCGAAATTAGGTAAGAAAATGCAGAGTCAGAAAGGTTAGTGATGGCTAATAAAAGTGAATTGACGGAGTCTGGTGTTGGAAGTAGTCACTAGTAAGTAGAGCTGTCATTAGCGATATTAAAACGAATTATATTTCTAGGACTTTGCATAATTTCGTAGTAGTTACAGACTTTTAAGTTAATAAAACGAATAATGATGACGAATGATGTTGTATCCATAAAACAGACGCAGTCAATAGAATCAATAATATTCCGGAAATCAACGGTTTTTTTCCGATGCCTATCTTTACCCAGCTTCATATCTGTAAAGCCAGAAAAGCTTTCACACCTCAAGTGCTGTATCTATATCCACACACTACCACCATAAATTATGTGTCGATTGACCACTCATCCCCTAGGGCTGGCACTCCACGTGTTGTGCCGTTGCAGATGGACACGCCAACAATGGCGTTAAAAATGAACTCGGCCGATAACTGTCAGCCCTGATGAATCGCTTCGCTGCACCTTTGAAAAGGAAAGTAATCGGTAAGTGAGTTATTGGCACGTTTTAGTTTACAATCAATCAGCAATGCGAGTGTGCGTTTGGTAATACAGATAGCGAATTCAATGATGAGGTGAAAATATTACTTGTGAACTCTTAATCAGCGTCTTTTTGGGGTTCGATAGGTGGTGGAGATGGGAGAGCAGTGGTGTCCAGTGGTAACGGCCCTGACTTACGAGTCATATGGCGTAGGTTCGAACCCAGGCAGGCGCTTTACTTTATGTAAATAGTTTCATCACCACTGCTCTCAAAACGGTGAAGGAAAACATCGTGAGGAAACCGGCATGTCCTTGGACCAAAAATTCGAAGACCTAATGTGACATCTATCAATCCGCATTGGGCCCACGTGATAGATTATAGCCCACTCCCTCTCGAAGAGAGAAAGCCTGTGTGCCAGCAGTGGGAACATAGGCTGATTATGCCAGACGCTAATTCATTAATAGGATCATGTCTGGTCCAATACATTACCTACATGTCTGCACAATAGAATAAGGGCCAATATTTTTTAAAGGTGTCAGCAAGTTCCATGTTCACCTGCAACATACAACTTAAATTAAATACACACAATGTAACAATATACCTTGTTACGAAAGGGTTTTACAGCACCGTTATTAGCAATAACATAACACGGCCCAACGCTTCGGTATTTTCTTCAATAGCTGTAGGCCCATAAAGCCACCGTGTTGAACAACGATTGTGTGAACAAGCGGCCGCTTGGGAGGCCAAACTTCAGAAATTCCCCGGCGGCTTGTCGCGAGCAGAGTTTTACGGCCAAATTAATATGGCAAATTAATGCGTTTTGTTACCGTATAATTTTCGCGTATGGGAGGGTGTTTCTTGCGACGTCCCGGGCACAAACCGACATATTGCGTCACAAGGGTATCTAAACGCTCGGGATTCGTATCATTTTTCCATATGGAAATGATGTAACGAGCGGAGCGCAAGACAACAGTGATATGCTAATTAAAGGAAAACACACGAAACGTATTCTGTGTTTATTTTCGGTCGGCGACGAGATGGAGGAAACGGTGGCTTTTTTTAATTGCTGTACAGGATCTAAAATAAAACGCAGAGCTTCCTAATCTTTTTTGTTTTAAATTTTGTTAGGTACCTACCTACTGGTGTGGGCTATTCAACTCGTGAAAAAAACAATAACGTATTCCCTCCCCTTTTACTGTCCTTCAGTTTCCCGAAGACAGTGCTAACAGCACATCAGCACTGTTTATATATTTCATTCGTTTGGTGTACATAATAAAAAGTACTCTATTATATTCTAACTCCTTACCTAACTTCACGTATGTAATCAGACTTTAAATAAGTTTAGCAATAATAATAAAGACCCATTTAATTAAAGGAAAAGTTCATAAGTTGCAGTAGGAAGTACTCGGAGTGTATAAGGAAGACGAGCATGTGAGTTTACGAGTACGATTCGTCACGGCAATTGAGAACGTGAGCCCTCCCGCTTGACTCCTTCGTAATGAGAACCTTGCAATAATCAACGCAAGGCGTGTAATAAAAAGGTGACTTTCTTCAGAGTAACGTTTAATTTCGACTTTCTAACTCGCGTACGATATCATAAAGAAACCAAAATATCAAGTAATCCACGAATCAAGTTCTATTACTAGATTAATATAACTCCTGACTAATGTTGTTTGCGCAAAAGGAACTACCTATATAGAACATCACGAATACACGGACGTCGACAATATCGAGAGCAAACAATTAGAGGCAAGTTAGGGAGGTAGGGGGGCGCCGATTAAGTTATACACATGCGGGTTAGAGGGTAACCTGACTCAGGAAGATTAAGATTCATCGAAAGGCCCTTACAAGGAAGCAAACATTGTATTACGGAACCGGTGTCTTGGCAATGTTTGCCAAAGGTAGCGGATGTTAATTTAGTATTCACCCTTGCGTTACGTGCCCAATATTAATATTTTGGTAAAAGCTGTCTGACTCTGAATGTCTCGAAAAGATTCATTTCGTAAGTGGAATGAAGGTGACATCAAGATTACGTTTTCTTGGGTGAACTAATTTGCGGGAACAAACTAGGGGAGGTGCCGGACGGTCTTTAATGGCCCCGGAACGCCTTTGGGCTGTCCACGGTACTTGACCGGCGTTTGGGGACTCCTCACACTATTAAAGTGCTAAGAGGGGCATTAGTATCCCCTGGGGCCTGTCATCTGAATAATTTAACGTCTTAATTGTGTTTAGTTTTTGTGGGAATAATGCTGATGATGTCTATGAAGTTGTAGGGGCGATAAATGGAAAATGTGGTGCTATGGATTTTGCGTCCTATCCATCGTAATTTGGTTAATCATAGTTTGTATTGATTGGTTTGAAGAAATAATTAAGTATACAACTAAGTAGACCAATTTGGTCTCGACAAACTTTGGGCCAGCTCAATTTCAATATTGTCACCGACACGCTAAGAAAAAGTAGACTACTATAGAAAACTAGAAACATTTTATAGAAATTGAAAGCTTTTTGCATACTCTGCATCTACTCGTAACATTCGCTACAAAAGTAGTACGCTAAGCTTTCCTTCCCAAAAAACACCCCTACAAAACCCACTAAGTAAGTTGAAATCCTCAAAAATGTAATAACTCAAGGGCAGCCGGTCAGCGATAAGCAAGTTAATCCTAAAGATAAATAGGCCCCGGTCATTGTGTCCAGCGCGGCCGTGAGCGATGCGTTTCTTTTGTCTCCACCCGGACCGTCGCGTCGCCCTCGCCGAGACAATGTAAGGAAGGACCGACCGACGGGCCAGTCAGCAATCGACAGCGGACGAATATTTGTTACGTAGACTTTGGAGTTTTTAGAGTGGTCTTATAATATATTTTTTTGCAACAGCGGCATCATGACTACTATGACGCCATTTTAGATGGTATCACACCAGCATGACACCTCAGTGTCCAGGTCAGGACGACCTGGTACGTAAGATAATCCTAAAGATAAATAGATAGGCCCCGGTCATTGTGTCCAGCACGGGCGGGGAGCGGTGCGTTTCATTGGTCTCCACCCGCAGCCAGCGCCCTCGCCGCCGAGACAATATAAGGAAGGACCAGTCCGCAATCGACGGTGAACGTATAGGTATACGGTGCGTAGTACCTAAACTGTGCAAAATCTTTGAAATGCACAGAGATAACATTTCCAATAATAAGGTTAGATAATTTGTACAGTGGTCTTGTAGGTTTATGAAGGTTATCGTTTAAGGTTTTATTTTTATTTTAAGACAATACTTTTTCTATTTTGGATGTAACATAGATATTTTAGTATAGACTAGCTTCCATCCGGGATTCCGTTCGCGTGTAAGTCATAGGACACCACAATATACTAAACTAACAGCCACATTTTTATAAAACTTTCCTGATTGCTATACGTTTTTAGTTTTGGTCTCGGCAGCCAAAAAACCCCTTAAAAGTAAAAATATATATATATGTGACCTTTGAGGTTTCCGGCGACTGGGACCGCAATAACTAGGACCACGGTCCCGGTCGCCGGATCCGTAAAAAATAAATATTTTTCTTCCGGCAACTGGGACCACTCATAAATGATAACTGAAATCAAAAAATGTACAGTCAAACGAAAATTTTTTTGATGTAATAATTGAAGAAAAATCCTTTTTGATTTAAAAACATCATTTATTGATATAAAAAACAGCCTTTGACTACAGTTCTGTTATTTAAAACTTTCGTAATAAAAACATACACATAAATTATGCTAATAATAATAATAAAAAATAACATAAATCGTGCTTATAATAATAATCAACAATTAACAATCAGTAAGTAATTATTTATCACAAAATCAGTCTTTAAGTAGTACCGTAAATATTAAAAAAACCAAAACCTTTACATTTTACCTGCTTGTGTGAATTATGTAAAAACGGGCCAGCTTAATCTATTATTAAGCGCATAGGATAAAATCATGTCTAAAACGTGTCAATGATATTCATATAAGTAATTTAGAATTTTTTTCGTTTGACTGTACCGATTTTGGCTTGAATTATAGATGTTTTTAAGTAATCTATGAGTGGTCCCAGTTGCCGGAAGAAAAATATTTATTTTTTACGGATCCGGCGACCGGGACCGTGGTCCTAGTTATTGCGGTCCCAGTCGCCGGAAACCTCTGACCTTTTAGTTTAATGTAAGTTGTAGGTAATATTTTGATCAAAGCATCGTCGCGTCAGGGGACGGCTAATGAAAATAGGAAGTTAACAGTTATCCTTTCTACAATAGCATACATTCATTATTGATGGGCCTCGTCTATTTGGCGTTTTCGTTAGCCATCCCCTGACACATTGATGCTTTGATTTTTAGAGTTTTCTAGTTTTTTTTGAGTTTTTTAGAGTGATCCATATAAGAAACAGGATCGATTGGCATCCATTTATTTTTGGTAAAACTTGTCCATTTTCTTTCTGACTGTATTTTTTTTTTCAAAATCTGGGAATGCAATTCCAAATTTTTCAAAAAATTAAGAACATTCGTAAGACCGTTTTCATGCGGTTAAGGTACCGACCCCATCTGAATAATCCCTCCTGTATATTCAGACAAAATTTTATAGTATTTTCGACAATATAATCGTTCCCAGACCTCGCAAAAAATACTTTTAAAAAATTTAATTCAACGTACAGTGACTCCCCAAAACGATATTATTATATGTATAAGTTAGAGACAACGATTTTCGTTCTTTTGGATTATAAAGTGTCGATGTCAGTCTATTTCTAGATACTTGAGTGTTATAGTGCACCAGAGTAAAATCGTATACATTAAAAAGATTGAACTTAGGTACATAATTTACTGATCACAAAAGCTCAATCAAAGCACAGAGTTATTTTGACGATAGCATCGCACAATATCCAACGAAAATAAAAGTTCCCTTCTATTCGTTCCATACTCTCTGGGTTACCCAAACATCTGAATTCTGAATGTCCAGCACATTAACTTCAGACCGCAAGGCGCGGGGTCCGTTTGACAACCGTGGGTGGCTTTATTTTAAATCACCACCCATTGTGTCTAAGGAACTATCCCCTTAGTGCCATGATACTAATTTATTTTAGGGAAAATTAAAGAAAAACTATTAGTAAATTGTGTTTTGCAAAATTTTTACAAAAAATTACAAAATCATAGATTGTTCGTTTTTGACCTTCAGCTTAAACAGAAGAGAAGAAACTTGGATGTGACACAAAACGTGCGTATATTCAAAAATGAAATGTAGCAAAGTTTACCCAATAAAATCCGTACCGCAAACACAAACGCAATTACGTATGATAATATCAACATAGAAGAAAACTTGTTCCTAACACCATGAAAATCCCCTGTTTTATTTCTTGGGCAGTTTCCAACGATATCGGTAAATCTACCAGGCAAACAGGAGTATAGCAGAGATTTGCGAACACCGCACGAGACTATCGGATAAATTGACCGGTAATAATAAAATGTAAGGGGTAAGAATGTAGATGGCTATTTAGATAATTGTTAGCTGCGTCCGCAGTGCCCAGTAGGCAGTGTATCGGAAAACTGGGTAGATAGTGGGCGATTTTATTGCCACCCCTAGGTGGTCATTTATGGGAAAACTATCAACGGAACAGAAACGGAATTGATGACAACGCATTTCGTTGTTTCTATCCCGATGTGAGAAAATGATGGGCGTCTGACAGTTGATTTATTGGAATGAGACTCATTTACTGCTGACTGTTTCGATAAAGAGAAATCACATAGCATACATATAGTAAGTTGGTATCCTTTGTTTTGATCGCCATTTTTATAGGTCTACAAATTGACTTCTAGTACAGGGACTCTTTAAAATATTAGCCATCGCTACATAACTAACAGTTCCTCCTCATTCTCAAGCCCAAAAACGCACACACAAAGGTCATCCCAAAAAAATTCAATAGAACGCATTGTCGATTTGTTTACACATGTATTCACCCCCTAAGTTCAAGCCGTTCAATATAAAAGCGAGGGAGGCGCGCTAAGCCGAATGTTATGAGTCGATGGCCCTAGCAGGTGCCGCTAAACATTCAAGTTGCAAAGCCGACGTTGTTACAACCAGCCATGTCAGTCACGTCTTGAACGACGGAAACTTGCCAAACTATGCCTGGCTTTACTGAATTTGTATTTGGTGTTAGCGGTAAAAGTGGCGAGTTTGATTGTGTAGCAAGAATACTTAGTTAGATCCTAGAATACTTTGTACATATCTTTTAAAAGTAGATGTGTTCGAACTTTCTTGATTACTATTCAAGCGTCTGCCCACAGAACAGATAAAACAGGTTAGAAAGGAAATGGTTCCTGATTTGTATTAGAACGCGTGTCGCCGCTTGTCTCCCACTCCTTAACTCCACTACAAGCAAGAGACCAATACGTACGCGTATTACACACACAAATAAACCACACGCACTTAGATAGTGAGTTTGCTATTGGTTGTCACACTAATACAAACACTGCGTTTGACGTACACTCACTCATGCGCAAAAGGTAATTTATTTCTCACGCATGTTACGGCGACCAAAAGGTCGATTACTGATATCGATAAAATTACTGTAATTTATAAGTTAGCAATTTTTCTCTATATTTCCGGGAAGAGGGGGACAATTAGTGTGGACTTCCTAAATACATATAAATAATTCAAACTCAAAGCATTTATTTCAAATAAACCAACTACAGGCACTTTTGAATTGTCAAGGGTTCGGTCAGTCAGAAAGATGAAGCTAGTTGCCCATTCCAAAGCATAGTAGGTACCTATGGAGAAGAACGGGCAAGACACTCCATGGACACTCTTTTAAATCGAAATATTGTTACAAAAAAGTGGTTACATCATTCATGTTGAAATAATACATGTGAGAACGATGTAGAAAGACGTGCACGTTAAAAGTGTCCGTAATAAAAAGATAAAAACCATTCAGCAATTCAAATAAGCCGTGGCAGCTAAGAAATTACCTGTGCCACATTCAAGTCAATGAAAGACGAACCCAGTAAGTTTTATAGTAGGTACATAGTGCTCACACGTGCTATGCAATTATACAATACTAAGAAATTGAATTTATACAATGCAAAGATAGATTGTACAACCTTCATCAGCTCACAATATTTTCGAATGCTAATCGATTCGTTTAGGCGCTCTTGTAGAGCAGGACCAGCGCTGAGCCAAGCATTTTTGTCAGCGATATAATCCATCAACTTATAATATGCTTGGCTGTATAGTGTGCGTTTTAGACAAGATTTAAATTTCGTTTCATTCAGTTGGAATAATAATATGTGGGGAGGTATTTTATTGTAACATTTTAAACAGTACCCCATGAAGGATGAATCTACATACTTTAGCCAGTCTGAAACCTGGTTGAACTAATTGGTCCCTATTTCTAGTCCTTTAATTGTGTCTTTCACCTCTTTTAATGAAGATTTAAATTTTTCCTTAATACTGTCAAATTAAGGGGGAACATCTAACATAGCCGCGAAATTCAAATTTTCTTTGGTTTTTTGCTAATTTATTTATATATATATATATAATGTATAACGCAAGCAGATATATCTATGTACATATATACACAGTATACATATAGCTCAAGGGAAGCGTGCGGTGACAATGACGCGAGTTTCACGCTTTTTGTTCACCCAAAAAGTACACATATATACATAGTATACATATAGCTCATGGAAAGCGTTCGGTGACGATGACGCGAGTTCCATGATTTTGTTCACCAAAAAAAGTGCTCAACGCGCCTAAAGAAGTTTTCACTTAAAAAATACTAGAATATTTTAAAATTGAACAATAATTTAAACTCAATTTAAATGCTGATTTTATTATTGTCCCTGAAATAAAACGAATTTATTAAGTAACATGCGCTTTGCTATCTTTTAAATTCGATTTTTTCAAAATAAAGTGCAATCTTAAATTAATATATTTTACAATAATAGCCTTAGTTAGGTCTGTAACATGGTTTGCAGTAGGATATAATCCAACCTGATGATTACTAATGTTGCTAAATAATTCAGTTCCGACGAAGCTGCGCAAAATCTTTGCTGTCAACATATGTTTGTTAATATTCCGGAGATTGAAAACCTACTCAGAAACTAAATTAAAAACGCACTATAAACAATAATTGGTGATAGTAAACAAAGTTATTTTAATTATAATATTACTGATAATAATCAGCTGTATCAAACACACATACTTAATATCGACATTATTTACAACTTGGTACAACACTATCGATAAGCATGGATTTCGCCGAATTTCAGCTTTGGCTAGGCGTACGCGACGTTCGCAGTGAACGCAATACATTGCGCGATCACTGATCTAGTACAAGATGCTACCCATGCATTGCAAGCAATGTATAATTTTGCAACTACTGTTGCGATTGTATCGTTTTTATCTACAAACTACATAATACTATAGTAATAATTACAAATATCACTTGTATTTTAAGGTTTTTGGACTTACCGGTGAAAAGAAATCCCTTCCCGGGCTACACTACACACCTGTCTTCTTTTCCGACACGTTATAATAGCGCAAGACGGCATAATTCTTTGTTTTTCACGGAGCGTCGTACGTTGTCACAATATGAGCGCGACTGTTAGCCCGTGAAACAAATTTCGGTTGACTTTTGAGCGTTTGCTCATAAGTGCGGCGTGCCTGCCCCGCCCACAAGGCCCTTCTAACCTCTTTATCTGTTCTGTGCGTCTGCCTGTTTGAATTTCGAGTTAAAAAGTTCTATACAAATACTACGGACTATTATCGGCATAAAGAGATGTGTGAAAAAAGAGTGCTGCACTGACGAAAAGTTAATTGAGAAAAGGACTTAGGGATGACGATAATGACTACCAACCATTTCTATTCTTAACGTACTCAGAGACCGAGTTGATATTACCGTATGCTTTGACAAGTTTCCATGCAATCTAACTGTTCCATCACAGTATTATAATCAAATAACGAAATTATTGAATCCCTCCACCGTTCATCCACATAGATAAGCTAAACAATGACGTTTTACCTTTTATCAGAGGCTGTGTTTGTTGATCTGATTACGAACGGACTCCTCAGCCCGGTAGCCAGTTGACCGTCATAATTCGGGGACCAGAATGCGTTCATTGGCGCATGAAATATTCGCCGGTGGACACAGGCGGCGTGGAAAGCGCAAACGGGGAAAATCGCACGCCATTACACTTCTCACCTGACGGGCCAACGCTCCAAATGTCTGGAAAATAAACAAACAGTTTAACCTTCTAGGTGTTTTTGTGTGAATGTCTGATGTTTGATTTAGGTTTAGAGGTGCCAATTTATTTTAGTAGCCACAATTACTTGTACTTTCAACGGTAAACTGTTTTAAAGTAAGGTACAGTCCTGCCCTAAATTTAGGACATCTAGCTTTAAAAATTGTTCTGTTTTATACAGGCTCATATCTGCTATTAATACTTTTGTGACAGTCTCTTTCTAAAGTTTGATGTCTCATAAACAAAACACACCATTCCAATTTGATTTTAACTAACCTAACTGATCTAGACGGTCATCTGTTTTCGCATTTGTATCGATAACAATAAATCCACGACTTTGCAGAAAATGGTCTTCGTAAGAATAAAGTTTGCACTCTCAAATAAGAGTTACGTATTCGCAACAAACATTTGAAAAATTATGCCGCGTACGTGCTCCCATGTCCCATAAAAGAGCACCGGGACTTATTTCATATAGTTACGGGCCCATAAAGCATAAAAGGCATTCAAATGTGATGTTATTTTGCCGCCAACACGGGGTAATTTATTTTGGTGCGATTCATAATTTTCTTTTATTCACTTTATGTTGATTTTCCTTGGAGTGTGAGTACTCGGTAACGATAATATTATTTCAACAGCCCCCATGCATCACGGTGGGCGTAAGGGCCCGCGCCGATGGTTTATTTCATTGTTAAGTTTGTTATTATTTACTCGTGAGTGTTATGTTTAGTGTTGTGTTGTGGGTGTAATTAATAAATTGGCTGTCATATTTATGGCGTAAGTTGAATGTGTCATCTTTCTTTCTTGTTACTTTTCCTATCGCCGCGAACGAGTTTCACGTGTTGGCCAAATAATAAATGTTTTATATATGTCAAATTTGAATAAGAGATGACAGTATCTTCTTAATCTTACTTAACCATGATTATTTTGTGAGCCTTAAATTCCCTTCTACAATTCTTTGACAATCTCATCCAAATAGATACTAAACACAGTTTACAGAAACCGCCTGCAACTCAAGAGGTGCGGAATAAATTTCCAATAATTACATTATCAAGCATAAAAAGTATAAGCGCCACCTCGCCTCCGGCAAATTTTTCTCCGGCCTACCTCGGAAGCCCATAATTCCTAATGACATGCAATAACCGTACCCCCAATTTTCGACATAAACCCGCCATAACAATATCGACATCAGCGAAATTTTTCCTCCGGTATTTTTTATTTGAGAATAAGTAACACTTTTCGGTGTAATCAAAATTTTGCGAGAACCCCATATTCCGTTGTAGAGTGTTTATCGGGCACTCAATTTGATTTTTACCATCGCACTGATTCCATCGCCACTGAGGAATGCTAAAACGTACGTAAGGAATGCCAATGAGGTGGCGATATCTGATTTATTGTGGATACGGTTTTGAAAATATTTGCCCTTTTCTACCAAATTGGATGATATTAATAATAATTTTCTGAAAACAGACGATTTAGAACAACATTTTTCAAAATAATATATTGCCAATCAGTAAAAGAGTGCTCTTTCCCTGACAGAATTCTACTGAATATCACCATATATTTAGGATAATAATAAAGATAGTCAATATTGTATTTTTAATCTCATCAAATTTTATCACATCTAGCACATTTTATACAGATCAAAGAATACCACCATAAAAAGTCTAAGCGCCATTTTATGCCACTTTATGACCAACGGTCAATGGAAATAAAAGTATCCGAATATAAACCGCAATCCCTAGGGAGTGTTGCGAAGAATAAATCCGCAAAAATCCGACAAATTTGATGCTCATCTAAATAACCGTGTTCGGTGACCACGCTTCTGGAAACATCGTATATTTAAATTCAGTGCGGTCCAGTGCGATGTGATGTTTCAATTGTCACCATCTATACCTTCCTAATCCAGTTATTGGATAAGGGTGCGACATTCCTTTTCTATTTGTGATTTTACATTATATTCTGGCCGTGTATCGACATACAGAAATATTCAAATTCCAATGTTGATTTAGGTAACAACCATGGGGATCCTAACTAACAAAAGTAGAAAAATATAGCCTCTCTTGGCTCGGATCTCTCGATCAGAGTGATTATGATGGTCTTCCGAACAAACAACGAGGTACTTTCACATTTTTTTTTAAATAAGAACATAATGACGAATATAAAGCTAGTCTGAGTGGGATCCAGATGCTTTCCATCACTTGATCTGCTTGAACAATTACAAATAAGAGACTTATTAGCATAATTTCAGCCACGAAGCAACAACACACCACGTACAGACAGTGTAAATAACTAAGCGTGCCAACCACGTGTGAGTCGTTTACGCCTAAGTGCACATGTCCGCCAGTGTACCAAATGTTCCGATAAGAAGTAGCTCGATTACACTTCAGGTCACGTCTTCGGGAACGCCGCCTCTCGCGTTTATGACTAATGATAGGCTCACATGCCGCACCTCATACTCCGCTTTATATTCAAATGACGCTTCCTGACCCTGATTAATGCTGTTTTCTTTGCAAACATTTGTTAACGTCTTTAAATTGAGACGGGCGTCATGTGTTTCCACGTATTTTGAGTTTTTGATGCTTCTAATATTAGAGCGATGGAATATTTATGGCCTTTTTCCGAATTTTTCCTTGTTGCTTCTATGTTCTTCCAATTTTGTTTTGAAAAGCTTTCTTCTTTTCAATCAATATTCTATCAAAGATAATCAAACTAAAATAAATACCAAAGTAAAATAAAATATTGAACTCTGAAAACACTGAAAAATAACAACCGAATGCTGTCGTAAAACAGAAGTATATTCAATAACACGGAATATCTTGGTAGGTAACAAAATAGATATGAATAATATAACAAGTTTGATTAAATTAAGTGAATCGCTCCGCTTTAAACAAATATTTGCTCGGTTCTCATTTGTAAGACGTCTGGGTAGCTCGCCTTAGACAAATTAATAACAAGATAAAGAAACTCGACGGATCTTAATTCATTAATTAACCTAATTGTATTTGCCGCTGCGCCCATTATTATTGTTTGTGCGAATTTGTACAGTGTAACAAAAAGTGTTAATCCTTTTCTTCTTTAACTCTCCTTCTGCCTGCCCTGTTCTGAACCTCACTATTAAATAAAAATCTTTATATTTTATTTTAAATACTTGCTTAGTTAGCATTTTATACATTATTGTCAGTTCATAGCGAATGTAAGTAAAAATAATTTTACCGGCGATGAAAATAAAGTTGTTCAGCTGCTTTGCGCTACTCTGTGGCGTATCATGTGGCCGCCATGAGATTTGCCTGATTGCCGTAGAAAGGGGTCGAATCAAAAAGTTTTCGCAAGAAAAATTTGCTCAATTTAAAGAAAGGGAATAAGCGCCGGATACCAGGCGGCGCTCGAGTTTTGAAAGATTTTTCACTTTCAACGTTAATTGCTACCGAAAGTAAAATAAATCTCTGTTTTTCTTGAGGCTTGTTTTGTGCCGAAGCCTTGAGCTAATCAATTAATTAAACTGTTGATATTTAACAGAGAAAAATATTGGCTTATTTCAAAAAATTACGAAAGTTTTTCACAGGACTTTTCTTTTATAAGATTTTCAGATATATATTTCAGATCGAACCATAAAGTAAAGGTGGGGAACGAGATTGTTTTTCTGATTATAATGTAGTTCCGAAGTTTGTAAATAAAATAGATACATATACAAAATATCTTCCCCCGTGTGCCCCATTCGATACGCAATCGTAACATTTTATCATAGGTGTAATAGAAATATCAAGCGATAGTAAAAAAGTTCGGTTTCACTCCGAACTGTTATTTGCGAAGTTTTGCTTTACGTTTATTGTTTGTTTTGATGCATGTCGCTCATAAAAGGATTCAATTATAATTTGAAAGTGATACATGGGTGTATTAGAGTGTTTTATTGATAAATAAGGTATTTTTGTCTGTCTGAATTCTTTAGTAATCAACATTTGAAATAATTGTGTGAATTGGAAGCCAGTATGGCACGGAAATCTCTTGATGAAAATGCACGCCTTGGCAAACAAGAAGAGATCGTTTTTGTAAAGTAAACATAAAACTTTGAGTATTTTGAAAGAGTCTTCTACAAAACTAGTTCCTTCAACAACATTTTCATAAGAAAACAAGCTGATTGTACCTAAGTTTTACATAAAGCAGACTTTCCTTGCAAAGAAAATATTAACTTGGGATGTCGGACAGGTACCAACTGTCCCCTCTAAGTAGCACAGTTGGAAAAGATCAACATGTTGGCAACACTTCACGGACACTCAATTTAAAAAGTTTTCTCGCTCTTTGTTTTGTCCTGAACAAACTCAATTAAGTGCCCTTTGCCTTTGCAATATTTAATTTTATGTGTGCACATTCTTTCGGGCTATTTTAATAGCACTTTATAGTTTAACCTAATTGAAAGTTTGGCTTGTGTACTTTGGCCTTATTTGGACACACGGTAATTTATTATCAAAGATTATCTCTAACTAAAGGGGTATTTTAATCAACGTAGACAAGTACCAGGCAATCAGAGCCGAGTGAAAGTGGGTGTTTCGGAATTAGAATTGAATGTAAATGTGCGGGCTTTATCGGGGATTATAGTGTTCGTGTCTGCAAGTGGGAGATAGTTGAGACCCGAAGCTGGCCCGTCCGCAGCTTCGTATTAATACATGTTAGAAACCACCAGGGTAACATGACCTTCCTGGCCCATCCTTTCGCTTGTTAGAGTAAACGTTTGAAGAGCGTTAAGTGAGGTCTAGGCAGGTCATGTAAAAATGGTTGGTTACAACAGCCGCGAGGCACCCGTATACTAAGACTCCTCTTTAACAAATTTTACTGCTTGCAAATCCGCCCTTTTCGCTACATGTGGCCGAGCCAACCCCAACATGTCTTGTACCTCACAGTTACCAGTTATGAGGTTATTATCCGCATATAAATCTAGGTTATGGAGGGAGCTTAAGTTGGTTTGGGAATACCTATAATTAATTTTGAGTTAGGTACGCCTTATTAATGTGTCTGCCAATTTAGAATAGTATTCTGTTCTGAAGATGTCTTACTATACCTATATGTTTCAATAAGTACCTACCTATTAAAACTTAGGGGATTGTACAATCCAACAACATCTGGGAAATGTTTTTTTCCACTAAGTAACATCAATTAACAATTTGCTTACAACCCTGTTCCAAAGTTTAAATTGGTACCATTAATTAAATCACATATTGGAAAACAGTACAACTCAAAGTATCATTAAGGTTCGGCGAGAAAATAAGGGCAAGGACATGGTCTCTAAGAGAGCGGAAAATGTAGAATTGAATTTTGCAAAGAAATGAGAGATTGATTTCAGAAAGATTTTTCACCTAACACATTGCTTGTAGTCCTATTGTGCGTCATATTTATTATAAAGCTATATAGTTGGGTATGCACTAATATTTTTTTCGATGATCAGACCAAACCTTGCCATTTTTCTATATATTTTTATACATCAGGCACCACTGAAAAGCCTACTATTAGAAACCTTAGCCTAGCCTTTAACATGTACAAAACTCAATTTTATAGACATGCTATTCAGTCAATCATATCTATAAAATTGAGTTTTAACGACTCTAAACCGGCCTACATACTGGTTTAACTTTGACGTTTTTGACGTGCAAATCGTTAAATTAAGCTTAAGCCCAAATCGAGATTTAAGTCAAAGCTGCAAGTCGCCCTCAGAGTTAAAAAAGCACTCTAAAAAGTTAAATTATAAAAATATATCGCCTTTTGTATCCGCTCACACAGCCAAACCGCTACCTCAAAACTGTCAATCCGACCAAACCGCGCATTACGCCAAATGGCTCGAGTAACGGGACAGGATTCGTCTCAGCCAGGGAGAAACGGGAGGAAATAGTAACGAACAGTTACAGAAACACGCGATCCAAGCTCATGCGCAATAAAGCAATGTTAGTACTACCGGACCCAGGAAATGAGCCTTGTTATTTGATGAGCATTCGGATTTTGGTAGTTTACATATGGTTTATAGGCTTGGATAAGTAATGAGGTTGTAGTTTTCGGTTTTATGATTTCACGGAGCTGAAGCCACTAAACATAAAGAAGGATTATCAGGCTATAACTACCTGTTTGACGTTTAGAAAAACAGCAGACAAAAGTCAATCTTAGGTAGAGATATAAGATCGATGTTTGTAACATTTTCAATATATCTACATATTGAAAATATCTTCCTACGAAACATTCAAAAGTTCGCAAACAAAAGGTAGATACGTCACAGTCGACAAAAATATTCAAACGGGATTCACATTATCGCTGTTTGACTTCACATTAAATCTTAGAACGGGCCATAAATAACGCAAACTTTTATCCTGCTCGAAATAAGCACTCAAAAATGCAAAGAGCAGAACGCTATAGAGCACGTTCACAAAATTTATTTTGTTTCGCACAATTCAAATAACCATAATTCACCGACGGAGGAACCGACCTAAGCCTACCTAACGATGTAATGAAACACCATTAAGTTTGGAGAAGTAAAGCTTAAGTTTAAACTCGTATTTACTTTCTTACCTTGCAGATAAAGATGTAACTTTTCGATTTATTGATCCTACGTTTGGCGATAAACAGGAAGTTTCATTTTCACCTGCTGGCGATGTAGGTTACTTTTAAACGTATCGGAAATTACATTCAAGACAATGAAAAACCTGCAATTATTAATTCTTCTAAACGAGCCTTTAACTTTTATCGAGAAAATGCTTAACATCTCATTAGATGGCCAACGAGTTCAATCAATAATCAATCAACCGTAACACCTGAAGAGCAACTTAAACTTACAAGTACGTCTGCAAGGCACATTTCCTTCTCTCCTCCACCGTCGCCATCTTGGCGATCGTGAATATAATTAGGTTGTTTGCATTCAGCGAGCGCGGGCCGTATGAATTTTACCTATTGTCTGACATTGGACCTTTGGAGCTATATCATTTCGCACCTATCGCCTCCACCCGCCTTCGAAGGGTAGGGACGGAAACAGGGATACTGGAAAAACGCGTTATGAAATTTAAAAAGGGGTACGACAACACATAATGGTTTCAACTGTTAGGAAGAACGGTTACTTACAAAAAGGATGAAATAATAATACGAGCTCCCAAATAACCCGCAGCTATTTTCCAGAAATAAAATAAACAGAAGCAAAACATTCATTTTACCGCTAACTAGCTGTTTCGTACACCCTTGTTTGTAGAGCCTACACCCATTTGTTCTGAGACAGTCCCTCAACCTTTGTATAAAAATATTAATCCCGCGATGCCGCCTAATAGATATTTATGCATGGATGGAAGCAATTTCCATGAAGGCTGTCTGCGGGAAACCAGTAGCTACATATTTTATTTCATAAGTGCATCGATAAGTTAATGAGATGCTGTTTACTACCAATACAATTATCCGCTTCACTTATTATATTGAGGCTGATAATATATAAAATCTTAGTATCCTAACCAACCTCAGCCACAGACTTGATAAATAATTGATGGAGCAGTCTGGAGCAGAGCGTCAATTCCGTCGTGTGCATGGAATCGAACGAACGAGAGAAAAGTTCGATCAAAGCCCGTCAAAATTAAAAAAGTCAAACGCAATTATTACGAGGGCATAGGTTTTAAATATGTAAAGCTGGCACATTAGACAGTCTGGCGGAGGCTGTAGTTCTGTGTGCGTCTAGACGCGGCGGTGAGGCATGAATCTCCATTGAGCTCCGACCGAACGAATATTTGATTATGGAAAGAACTCCAATAGTGAAATGGTTACTATTTCTTTTTTTATAAATGGATCAACGTGGGGACGATTTTGGTCTATCCGAAAATGCTTATAAAAGAATTAAAATCTACTTACTATGTTCGATGCATATATAAGAGGGATGCGCCGGTTTGCCCGCGTAAATAAAATTTTCTTAAGTTTTTTGCAATTTTGTAGGTCAGTGTCAGGTTGTATGTTTAACGTACGTTTTAAAAACGTAAGAAAATTTGAATTTCGCGGGCAACCTGGCGCATCCCCCTTAAAGGTAAAGCAATACCGAAAAGTGTCAAAAATGGTGACAGTACCACAAGATGCAATAGAAGGACTAAAACAAGTGAAGACCAAATGAGAAAATAACACCGCTACCATTACACGAATCATCTCTGCCTTTTTAGGAAAGACCCGTTATGTTGAATTCCACCAATGAAACGTGGGCCAATTATGTTCCATCTCCAACACGAAGAAACAAAACCCAAACTGCGTAAATTAAAAACGGTGGAAAAAGGACCAGTCGCTGCAAGAGGCCGGACCCCAGCGACACGGACAGGTTATGACAAATATGTGAGCCGATGGCGTTAATGAAAATGAACCTTTTTTTAAAAAGAAATGCCATGAATTCGAGGAGCACGTCCTAAGGTTTGTGTGGAGGATTGATAGGTTTTGATCATGGGGAGCTGTACTCAACTGTTTGGTAGGTACCCCATGTGCGGCAGTTGTAAGTAAATCATAACACAGTATAAAATTAGCTTTGAATATACAGCATTTCAATTTAAAAAAAAAATACTATTTGTGCCACCAAAAATTATATTACTACTGGTATTAATTACTACTAAACTAACTATTGATATTATTAGCAATGAATAGAATACATTCAGTTTATCCAATTCAAGGCCATTAGTAGACATTTTTTTGAACCTAGGAGAACTAAACGAAGGGAAAAATAATTCCTTTGATAATTTAAATCATGCCAGCAACTATCAAGACTTCATCTCGTTTTACACCGCACCCTTCCAATACGCGTCTAATTTTTCACAAATCGCAAATAGCCGAACAATTTTGTATATGAGCATCGGAACTTAGCAGACAAATGGTTTAATTAACCTGATGGCGGTGTGACTGATCGCCTTGGATGCGTAAATTTCTACGCAATTAGAAACACTTGCAAATCTCATACCAATTAGGCAGCGGCCCAAATTCGCGCCCTCGTAATTGTTTTTGAATGTGGAACTGTAGTTTGTGTTTCGGGTGATTTATTCTGATTTTAGTGCTAATTCGTTTCATTTGGGATGTATTATGCACACGAGTGGGTTATAACCGGGTGTTACGGTTAGCAGTTCTTGCTTTGTAGAGTTTGTGCCTACAGACCTGAAAGATCTCATCTCAATTTACTCTATTCATTTTCACTAGGTCCTCAAAAAGCTTCAAGAATAACTTCGTTGACACATTTTCCATAATTTCCACCTGAATGTTTCGGAATAATGTCCTCTCAGCAAGTCTGTGGCTCTGCAACTTTTTATACGTTTTCCTTACACAATATTGCAACAAAACGAAAGAAATCACTGGAGACATCCCTTGAATTATTCGCATTTCTGGGACAGACACGGACGCACGTCGAGCACGAGTCTGCAGCCTTGACAGCTAATTAGGACCTCATTGTTAAACGAATCTTGCGGGAACCTCAATTTGGATACCAAATAAGTCTCAAAATATTTGAGCACAGGGTTGAGTATCCTTTGGGCTTAATCCAAGATTAATTAATTCCTTTCTTATATATTTCGAGTGCTGGAAAAATACAATAATTCGTCGTGAATGGCGGCCATTGTATTGAGCCAGTGTCCAGGAAGGATGTTTTGTCGGGGTGTTCTTTTTATTGCCGAATTTGCGTTTTATAGCCTGTCACAAAGGGAGTGTTGAGGGAATGTGACAATTCTACACCCTTGTTGCGTCTAACTTTTTTAATTTTATTTGGTTTAACTCAATAAAGTCCTTTCGTATCTACTTATTGATTGTGATATTGAAACTGATAGTGTTATTAGGTATTTTTCTCTTCTTTGAATTTAAACAAGTCGTTTTAAACTGGTACTTGATCATTCGTTTAAAACTTCAAATCAAATCGAGAAAATCTGATACATTAACAGACATTTGTTTTCTTTCTTGCACAGTCGGCCCTTTGACAATTATTTCTGGAGCCAGCCCCCTCTTATCTCAATAGCCGGTGTCCAGATGCAAACGACTTTGAAATATGAATGATATTTATAACCTCCTACGTATTAGACATGGTCGATTTACATTTTACAGTTTCTCTTGTCGAACTGGTTTAATTTTTCGTTTGATTCTTATTCTGTATTGTATTGAATGGAACCATAATATATATTTTTATAGATTGTGATGACATTATTAATCGCCGACTGACCTACACTAATTAATATATTGATGATAGATAGCCTAGAGCCAACAATACTACTTATATTATCAGACTACGTATTATTATGAAACAGCAAATATAAACCAAAACACTACTTTTCCTTTTCAATGTTAACGCTAACTGACGTAAACATATCAAAAAACCGTACAGTGGTCACCGTCATCATTACCGAATTCGGTGAATTGTACCGTTTTCACTTTCGATCACACGAATTGTTACCAGGAGCGCATCAACCGCAAGAGTCAATAAAATCGCGGCTCCGAACGAGGGCGAGCCGACGCGTCGCTGTCGTCAGCGGTCGGACGTGACGCAACGCCTGACGACGGTCACTTTATTGCTGACCTCCGTCTACCTCTCCGCTCCTAATCACCGTATCGATACTTTACATTGATTTTATTTAACGTTTTTGGTAACAAAAGCGAACATCACTCACTGATTTTACGTCCAAACCATGCCGTACCAATTTTAAACAGTTGATAATTCACGAGTTTTTTTCTCTTTTTAATTATCAATACGCTTTTATTAGCTTGGTATGTATTTAAGTATTTATGTAACGGGATTTTTTAAATCGATTTTCATCCCCTTCAAAACGTCGGATTGAAACTTCGCACACTTATCAAGGACCGATGACAATGCAATAATTTAAATAGCTTGTCCCGTTATCCTTGTCAGGGTCCCCAGGATTAACGATTTTTGAAGTTATACATCTTTTGGCGCGTTTGAAAAAATTTTTACGATGCGCGAGCACACCGACAGTCAAAAAGCGACATGATGAATTTAGCTGATAACTTACTGTCTCTCAACTTTCCGTGAAAACTCTTTATAATCAGAGTAGTTTCTCAAATATTCATAAATCTACAACACTCGTGTTATCTATCTTTGGTTCTTTTCTCAAAAGTCCATTTCAGACACCAATCTGCATGGTCCTCAATGATTATGTCCGGATTTTATATACACATTGACATTAATGAATTTTATATACATATACTATGACAAGAGTATTTACTTTGTAAAGTATTATGCTATTATTTTAACTATTGTGAATGTGAGAACTATGTTGGTCATTGCTTTTTTTTGTATTTTTACTCTTAGTGTAATCATGATCTGGTAGTTTGAGTAACTTGTGCGGCCTACTCAAATGTCCTTTCTTTGGTATTGTTCGTCGAATCGTTGAGCTCCTTAAGTTCTGAGTTGAGCTGCACGATTGCTGACAATTGCGTGTACTGACTGGAGAGGTCCACTCAATCTGTGTGGTTCTTTCCTCAAAAGACCATTTCAGACACCGATCTACATAGCCACACATCACATGATCTGACCAAGATTCTGTCTGGACTTTAAAAGAGACTGTGACCTCTGAGTTTGTTTCGGCCTTTCTTCTCAGAGTAGTCAGATAGGAAACGCCGACCTCATCTAGTTTAAAAAAAAAATATGATTGACGTGTAAAAGTGTTTGTAAAAACCTACTTACAGAAATAAAGTCATTTATCATTTGGAGATAAAAAAAAAACATAAATATACATGTGTGAATGTGATTTTAAATTATATGTATGTATATGGTGGTGAACGATAGACCATTGTAAAATAAGTGATAAAAGTGACTTTAAAATTTTTTTAAATTGTTTTAAGTGCATTTATAGATTTGAGGTTTATTGTCGGTATTTTATTAATTTAACATTCCTTTTACAAACAAAGCGTTGTGGTATACGGAATGAAATCTTTAGCTATTTTTGTTCTGTTGCGCCAAAGAAGTATTACTTCTTACGTGCATACATAAGTACACACACACACACGTTTTTTTTTTCATAGTTTCGGAGAGATGATTAATTTAATACATTAGTTAAGTATTCGAAAATACTCATGAGGGAATGTAAATCAGAGATAGTAAACGAGAGAATAAGAAATAGCAAAAACTATACCATATTCAGCGCGCTATATCTAATGTGTGCGGAGGTACTACCTTAAGTTAGGATTTAAACTAATAAATTTAATTCAACATTTTTGGAAAATAATAATTAATTCAAAATTAAATATTAAATAGCGAAATATAAGTTATAAAAATAAAATTAGTTAAAATGATATTTACCTACATGTGTATAGAATTGAGGTTATATCGTTGACTGTACACAATGCTTACGGTCAATGATATTATATCAAAACTCGCACAGTCACACACGCATACACATAAAACGAAGAGAAAAAGAGATAGTAAGAAATAGAAAGAGAGGAAGGTCGCTTGGAGGGGGCATAACGCTTTTTCGTTACGTGACGATTTCTGCCAGTTCAATCTACTGTAAGCCGCGTAAAATAACTTCGTTCCAAAAAAAACACGCTTTTGTAGTTATCCGCACAAAAAAATAGAAAATATAATAGTTTAAAAAAACATAAAAAAAACTCGCTTTTGTAGATAACCGAAATAAAAAGTAGAAAATAATTTTCAATAATTTTAAAATAAGAAAGAGATAAAAAAAAAAGAATTGTATAATAGCGTGGGGTGCTATATCAGATATTTTTATGATGACGCTAATTTTACAAATTTTCAGAAAAATATTTACAACAATCGACATTAAGCACCCCACGCTTTTTACAATATTTTTTTTTCTTCATTAGGTACTCTATTCTTATTTTAAACTTATTAAAAAATATTTTCAACTTTAGTTCGGTTATCTACAAAAGCGTGCTTTTTTTAAACTATTATTTATTTTCATTTACTTTATACGCCATACTCTTCCTACACTCCTAAAACAAAGTGGCCTGCTTATCCCTAACTAATGACGGGTGAACATGCAGGATCACTCCATTACATTAGTCTAAAGACAAACAACAGTTTTGTGGCGGGCAGTTACAATAATCTCTCGTCAAATTTGCTTGACCCTTGGTCATACGAGGGGGAGACGGTCTTCATGATTGACGTAGAAGGTTTTAGAAGTTTTGGTTTTATTATATTTTAGCTGAGCCGATTCAAAAACATTTATTTACGTTTGTCTACTGGAAAACAGTAAAATGTTTGCAAACTGAACATTTAATCTTATCTCTCAAAATTGAATGCATTAAAACGCTGAAGTATGGTTCACTTAATACGGCTACGTGTGTAGTCTGCCCATTTAAACTTTTCTCCGCGAGCGACCGGTCGGAGCTCGTTACCGGCGGATTATTAAATATTGAAACAGTGTTTGCGAGATGAAAGCTGCCTCCTAGACGACCAGCGCAAATCCTACAACAGAATGAGAACAAAGACTACTTAACTCAACAAAATTTATTTCAATCCACGGTTTTACCCGTGTAAATAATGCCGTTTATTCAGTGTAGATACGTTTTAATTTCTGACAACTTGCTCAATATTCGCAGACACGAACTGTCCGTCCGGATACATTAGAAACTGATCCGGAAGTAAACTCTCGTGATTGTCGGATTAGTAACGGAATGGACTAAAAAGAGATACAAAACAATGTGAATGAACAAACATCAGTTCGGAAACAACGTTTAAAACACAGCACGAACGGAAATTTTTAAAGCTTTGTTGGTTACAAATAGAAGATAAATACAATATTGTGTGAAATATTCCATTTGAGTTTTGTTTGAACATTGAACACGCGATCTTTCTTTTATGGTCAAGTGTTGATCACAGAACTTACACAATTAACCGTAGTAAAATACTTCTTAATTTCGATGACTCTAAACTCTTGAGCAATTTTGTCGTGATCCAGTAATATGACCTCGTGAGACAACACACGGTTTAAAAATAAATCTTCTCCGAAGCAAATCCTTCTACGCTAGATAAATTAAAAATTGTATATGACAATCGTAAGTAAATCCGTTCGGTTTATCAGCTCCGCGACACCCAGGGGGTGGTTAATTGTGAAAAGAAATCTTTGCTCTTTGTGAGTCGCGTGCCGCGAGGGGATGCTATTGATTTCTTTTGTTTTATGCTGATTGAGACACCTTCGCTATCCACGATCCGCCACCCTCACTGCACGCCTGACAAAACACTTTATTCGAAAACGAATGGAAAAAATCGCAACGTGAACGGTACTGATAATCGTGGTGGAACGTTTAATATGTTTTTGGGTGATTGGTCAATGAAAAGTTCCATTGTAAACTTAAGTGCGCAGATTGAGCAATTCAGTGCAGTGCGTTGAGTCAGCAATCACTAAGTGATCCAAATAATTAGCGATGATACAACATAAATGAATAACCATATTTTCTTTCCTATGGGCCACATACTACACGTCAACAAATCGATCCATCGAGTAACAACAAATTAAATAATATGTTAGATTTCCTATCAACAAATGCTCGGGCCCTTCCAAAATAGTTTCATGACTAGCAAAGACATAAATCTTCGTCAGGTATTCTACTGGTGACAAGCCGCAATCAGAGCGTATATCACTATGAACATTATAACTCAAAACTGAACTTAACGGTAACAATTTTAAAGTTTGAATTCCCAAAATCATTTCTGATACAGGGTGTGGTAAGCCAATCAACATTAGTCCCTTTGATGATCGCTTGTAGGCTCATTTATCTGGTGATTGACTGCGACTTAAGAAAAAATTAGATTGCGATTGCCACCTCAACGCGCGCGATAGAATCGACGACTTTTTTCGAGGACTTTGCTAATGGGAGTCTGTTTTATCTCGAGCCCCTTAATGCTCTTATGCGGGCGACAATAATACGATTTTGACACGTTAATGATAAAGATTATTTAGATCCAGCAAACAAGTTGATGCTGTTTTGTGCGAACAGTAAAAGCTTGTGGTTTCTTTTATCAAGTTTTTTTTTATTTTAAACAAGTTTCTTAATCGGAAAATTTTTGAAATTCCTAATCCCAAGATGGTCCAGAATGCTTTTTTTATATTTCATATCTGAATTTTAGATCGGTGACGAATCAATTTTTCAATTCCGTCTCAAGGTGTCCTCCTAGTTCAAAGACTCTTCAAGGAGCCCTCTAGAAGGGCCAAGGGTATGGGCGTCAGCGGCGACTTAATTGCGCACCACTTCGTTAACGGGCGACTTGATGGCATTTTTAATGAACACCCGAATTAATGTAGTAGGAGAAATCGAAGATGGAATTGTGGGTGCCGACGGCGTTGCCAATTCAACACTGTTTATTTAGGATTGCTAGGCTATTATCTCGGCTGTTGTCGGAGACCAATGTGACCGTAAAGAGAAATGTATTAATACATAGCTGATTATGCAGACTCAAAGATAATGTTGTGTTTAGATGGTAATGTTGTTTGATTTGAATAATGACATTCATGAACGCCACAGAACTAGTTCACTCCAAAACAGCCCTAAAGTCAATACAACCCGCAGCAGTATTAAATGTGCAATGATTGTTGGCTTATAGACCTAGCAGAAAGTCAATATGCCTAAAATATTAAACATCTTCAAAACATTTTGTTCTACAGACGTGATGCAATAAACCAACAGCCGTAAACAACATTGAAGCCAAACCTAATGCACAATAGCTCCAAATTACAAAGCATAATAAAATCAATCAAGCTCCCTAAATTGATAAAACTTCAAGTTGCCTCTTGTTTTTCAGTCCTAAATAAATATGCTAAAATAAGAGTTTTTCGAATGACGGCTCAATACCAAACACTTGAGATATCGAAGAGGAGGAATGGAAATAAAAAGTAGGAACGGGAGTACAAGATTGACAGGTGCGTCTTAATAAGTCCGGCGACAGGTGCAAAGAGCCGAAATGAGAAAATTTGATTGCTGACTTTATGAATGCAGGCAGTGGATTTGGGTAAAACCATTTTATTTTTGTGATAGATTAGAAAAGTAAGCTTAGTATTGGAATAATCAAAATTCCTGTTTTGTTGAACGGAAAAACTAATCTTGAAATGCCGAAAATCATTTGTTTTCGTTTGTAAAAACACAGTTAAATGCACCTACCAGAAATAATACATAGTTTACATAATAATGAAATTAATTAGCTCTTAAAAATACTAGCCTCTATACTACTCCCCGAAATGAAAACAACAGAACCCGTCCTCTTTATTCCATTCCCACTTCACGATCGTAAGTTTACATAGGTTTCCATTATTATTCTGTCTCACATACAGATAAAGCTGTTTTAATCTCGTCATACGG
Source organism: Brachylomia viminalis (assembly GCA_937001585.2). Taxonomy (NCBI): domain Eukaryota; kingdom Metazoa; phylum Arthropoda; class Insecta; order Lepidoptera; family Noctuidae; genus Brachylomia; species Brachylomia viminalis. Next base: position 18,537,108 of record OW443302.2, on the reverse strand, counting down.
GTATAGACAATGGGAGGGCTACTCGGGTCCAGGCTGGTGTATCTCTAGCCTCACCACTTATTCCGCTGGCCTAAGCAAATTTTCACCCGACTCTGTTGGTTTTTCGTCGGATTCCTATTTCTTCACTTCTGATTATATTATTCTATACTTTGTGTAAACAATGGCTGGTAGCGTTCCCCAACCCTTCCGCACTATTGCCGTTTTCAACCGCGTCAAGCTTTGCTGTATAGAGATGGACTTTGCTTTTGCCTTCATGACGCTAATTAATTATACAAATTTATTTTAGAGCACTTTTTGCATATCGTTGCATTTTATTATATTATTTAAACGTTCCAAATAATTAACAAGATAGTAGATAAATAATAGTTACTAAAAAGTAGATGTTCAAAACCAAAATACTTAATCTTAATTATTGCAGCGACATGGGCAGCTACTCATAATAAGATTGCTACAATTAAGTATACGAATGTTAAGTAACTAAAACAGAGCATCTACCAAACATTTGTAAGTCCAACATAAACAGAGCTGAGCGAAAACAAGCACTCTCCTCACCTAACGAGCGTTTTATAAATATTTTTCCGGAGGTCTAACCGCTGTGAAAGGTTTTTGTATACGTTGCTTTTTGGCTCCTTTTGGCAGCTAATCCAATATTGACCACCCCGCCAGGCTATTGACTTATGTTTGTGTTACTCATAATAATTCGACGGGCACCACCCGCCTTTTATTATTCAAAATATCAATTTGCTCGACTTGCTTTCTTTCAGTAGAAGCTCGCTTAATTTTATTATGCATCGACTTAGAATTATTCATTATCTGCTTACAATTTCAGAGATGAAATATCTTTCTATTTTTAATTTTCTGTTTTAATATGTGAACATCTATCCCGTAAATGTAAGATAAGACTGTTTTAAAATGAATTCTGCATTTTAAAAGGGTGCAGAAGAAACGGTTCCCGTTTCGGACAAAGTCATTTGTGGTATCTAAATGTTAATCTTTGGCCAGTCGCGCAAAAATTATGTTTTTCGGACTGGGTCGAAAGTTACTGGGCTGGAAACGGACAACCCACGCAAGCTTCATTAAATTCACTTGTATGAAAACACGGGTTTCACGAACAGCTCGTATTTTATCACACTCCAATAAACCTTGTGCAAGTTAGGAACTTCGATGAATATTTTATTAAATCTGGGTATTTAGATTGACATAAAGTGTCTTTGAAAAATACCATCACCACCATACTAATGCCGAGGACGTTATCAAAGGCTCCGTTTTATTTCGCGTCAATTTCTACAAAGCGAAATGACTCCAATTTGAATATGTAATGGCGGCTTAAGATAATCGTCTCTGGCTTACACTAATAAAGGCGCTCCAACTTTAAAACGAGAATCGTATCAAAAGAATCGAACAATCGTTCGATCCAGTTCGGGGGTGGTATAATTTATTCGAGTGTGGACCGCCATTTTGCGGCGGGGCGTTCTCCGCTATCGCGCGCCGGAAGACGCTTTAAGACATTGATGCTGATTCTCTTTTTTATTATGCTCCCCTGGATTCCCTTAAAGACGCTAATATAAAGACGGCCATATATAAATAAGCCGCCTTTGTGAGGATTCTGAACAGACAGGAAACTGAACGACCCCTCGATGGAAAACAATCTAAATTACATTTTCACGCAACTTCAAATGTCTTATTAATTACGTACGACTTTTCAATGCTATAAATTTTCTTTTAACGCTTCCTCCTCTAAATCGGCTTAATACACAACGCTGGCTCTGCATACTGATCACTCAATTGTATTGTGAGATAACTTCTGAAACTTCCTTTTCTGTCTTTGAATTTGGACAATCCTGATATTTGTATTCAATATCATATTATAAAAAGTGATTTCTTTTTCATTCGACTTAAAACGTGTTCCGAATTCTTCACATAAATAACTAGAATTCATACCATCTGTTTAAAAACGAGCACCCTAGTCAAATAGAAAATACCGGGCAGGTCATGATTTAGTGGGGCCTTTAGAGACAGCTCGCGATACCGCCTTCATCACCTCGAGAATGACCCCGCATCCCTCAAGCTTAGATAATATAGGGGATAGTGTCGCTTATTCCCCGGGGATTTGTCAAACAAATGCGTCGCCGTGTATCGGAAAAAATCGCCGGCTCACTAGTGGCCATTAAGGCTATTTATGGGCGATTCACAGAAGCTTTTTTTATTAATAAAACGTATATTATGCGCGCAAGTGCGTTTTATATCGTCGACCGTCCTTTCTTCGCGGATATTATCGTCCTTCTTCGGACATCTAATAATATCGATTTGGGATAGATAGAAGAATTCTTTTTTGTAATATCTTTATATTGTATTTTCGTCTTGGCATGTTAAATTCAATATCGAATGTTTTTGTTTATCGTACAGAGGGAAAACAAAGCAGGTTGGGCGTTCAGGTATGGATATGAACGTGTTTACCTCACATCAGCACAGCACAAAGTAGTTATGCAAACACAAGATATTGATACGGGAACTTTGTGACAGACAAGAAAAACAAAAGTCACATTTAGGATAAATACGCATCGGTTTTACGCAAGATATTTTGACGTGGAAATATTTATAAGAAAGGTAATATTTGGGGTGGATATAAATCCACGAAATCTCAGGTTTAGAAAAGTTTGGTAACATACGAGAATTTTGAACGTCAAGAATTTAATTTGCAACTGGAAGAATAATGCAGAAGTAAAATTTTAAACAGCTATAAACAATTTTGAATAGATTAAAGTGGGAATCTCAACCCGCTATCACTGGTAATTGTCGGGAATAAAATCATTAATTCCGAACCGAATAACGCATTAAAAGTAACAGCTTGTACGCGGCTTGCCACCATTGCGCTCCCTAGAGGGAAAGCTAACGAAACTTATACAGTTATAGATACAACAAATAAACATGTTCACAAGTTGAAGCTGTTTTTAAATTCTACATTGAAGATGGTTGTTCAAAGCCTAGTGATGATGAGATTTTTCCGATTCTAATGTACTCATGTATTGGTCCAATAAGTTCAATACTTTTAAAATAATTATTAGTTGAAAAGGTAAGGCTGAGGTTGTAATTTTGCCATAATATTCTAAAATATAGTATATTGCAGTAAGAACTTATTAATTATGTAAAAATCCGCTAAAAGCAAAAATTACTACTAATATAATTAGCCTCGCCAAAATTCTAGCAAACAAGCCACTTAAAGTAAATCGAAAAGGTAACAACACAGATTAAACCGAACCCTCCGCACATAACCATACTAATTCAGAAGGCGTACCTCCAGCCATATTCTTATAAATTAATTACTTGTAATCTACTCATGAAACGGGACTTACAGAAATGAAGTTACAACGTGGCGTAATACCGGCCGGGCTCAAGGGTTCGGAACGACTTAATGTCGCATCGGGAGAACAAGTCTGAATTAGAAATGAACCCTGTTTCAAGTACCTGGTTAATAAGACACACATGTCGCGTTTCGGATGCTACTTTGTTATAATTAAGAGTTGAGACGTCTGTCAGACAAAGGAATATAAGTTTTATAGTGTCTGTAAAGCACGTCTTTAGGAAGTCATTAAATGAAAGATTGTGATCTAGCTGGACTACTAATAGGTACCTACATACTTATTTGTTCTAATTGGGAATTAGCAGCAATCACTTGACTTGACTAAACATAGTACTTTGCAATCCCAGCAATCAATATAATAAATTTAATGAAAACATGGCAACCGGAGACTCTAAAAGTTTCGTTAGAAATGAAAATTTTCAACCCAACAATGGACATTGACAGACTCATAAAATAAAACTCATACGACAAACGCGACAATTTTCATATTACGCAGGCAACTCACCAACTATTACATAAAAGAGTCGAGGCGAACAAAACTGACACGTTATAAAAAGTACTTTTAATTTTTCGCCGCTGCAGACTCATCTGAATGCCTGGGGGAGAGGTGTCCCCATGATCGCGTCTTATCCACTACGCAAACAGTCTTTACAAGGGCCTCACTCATTCTATTCACTCCTCTAGAGGTTATGTTTTATTATTTCTCTCGACGTCCTCTTTTTATTGCCTCTTATATTGACTTTTTATACCGCTCACGAATAAATACATTTTGATTTACGCTTACGTAGACACTGTTTTATGCAGACGGTGAATTAGTACGCTTGAGGTGTCAAATGTTACAATTTCTTTTATCCCAAATATCAAACTTAATTTTTCGACATCCAAAATTCTTTCTTCTATTATTTTCTTGTCTTTGTCCAAGTGCTAACCACAAATACTTATACGGAATAAAATGTGTTTCTCTAAGCTCTTGAACAAACATTGAGGGATTGCAAAGTTCCCGGAGAAGAGAAAAACAAAGATAAATCCAACTTAAACCCTGACAAGTGCGTATCTAAGATTTGTAGATCTGCACCGCATTTTACTGGCTTTTGATTTCAACTAATTATTGCAGGGGTAAATGGTCTGTGTTGGTATTCATTATCTTAGAGTTATGAACGTTTTTAAAATATCAAATCTGCTAGTTATAAGAGACCAATGTTCAGGGAATTTAAAAAGAGAATTGTATAAAAGCCAGTATGATCAGACCTAGAGAGAGAGACTAGTGATTGGATTGACCTATTTAATCGACATTAAAACTTAGTATTACCAACCAGTACATGGGAAATTCCCGGGACACCGGGATTATATATGTCTTATCCATATTCTGATTACGTCATCAAATCCCAGTAATAGTACACCAAAGTCCGATTTGTCAACTTTAAATTAAAACAGATATAAAACTGAGCACTTACCTTTACCATAACTGTCTTCATAATACACTCCTCGTTACCTATCCCTTGATTCTCAATTCCGAAGTCTCACGACATTGCCCCCCGGGAACGATTAAACATGTAAAAGTAACAGGATAACAAAGTATCCGGGAGTCTCGTTGGAGGCCAGCCATTTAGCACGTGCCGAGACAGTGCAGTAACGCGTTCCCAAGAACATAACGACCGGAGAAATAGATGTCGTCGAACGTTTGCTGAACTGATCACTTTCCTTCCTTGTTTGTGTCATCTGCAAAAAAACAATTTGGAGGTCTTTGCTTGGTGTGTATAAATTTCAAAATCAGCTACTCTTTTGTTGGGGAATGTTGGAATAGGACTTCAAAGATTTCTAGGATAACTTTGATGAGCATTTTAATTCTTTGCATCTCATAAATAGCTATATTTAATTACACTGATCCTGAATATTGGTAAAAAGGAATACTGCAAAACAGAAAACTGTATTCACAAAATGTTGGTTCCATTTGTATGATGTTTCCATAATATCGTTGTCTCCTACTCGTACAAACTTAATGAGATGTTTAGGTGTTGAAGTTTCAACAGTCTGGCGTCTAGCCAACAAAATTCTTGTTTGAAATTACATTACACTTTGTTTTTCTTTTCTTCTCGTTCTCTAAAATATTCTCTGTTTATTCCTCAAAATTATCACTCGGTTTATCAAGAAAGAATAATGACAAACTTACGACCATAATTACTTATTTTTAATGAATTAACGACTTTTGTTTGCAAAGAGCGATTAAAATAATTAAAAGTATCATTATAAGTGCCATCAATTCGATCTCAAAGGAGACATTAATGTTTTTACGGGTTGCTCCGTCATAATAATTAATAACTTTACAATCCAAAACAGTTGTAAAATAACCTTTTATTGCGTTAACTATTTGCAGATTCAATAATATCATGCATATCACTTCTGTTGGCTCATTCATTTTTGACTTTTTAAATGTCCTATTCCAGTAAACAAACACGTAAAAACTGAGATTCCGCGAATCCTAATTCTAACTAACATTGTAAATGCGAAAGTAAGTTTGTTTAATACCTATTCACGCATAAGCCACAGGCCCGATTATCATGAAATGTTGCATATTATATGTTGTCAGGGGTACAGATTAGTACATACATAAGGTACCTTCGATCCAGAAAAAAACATTGTTCTGGGGAACGGTTTTATTTTTCATCTTTTTTTAGTTCTTTTTAGTTCCCCGGGAGAATGAACAATAACTTTCGAGGGTCACAATTGCTTTAGGACACTAGATGGCGCTACGTGTCTTTCGAATCATGATTGAATTATATTATTAGAAACTTTATTAATGTGTTAAGAGCATTTTTTTTAAACAAAAGTAATGCATTTTTTGAGTCTAGAGTGAACTCCTTTCTATCCTCTCCCACCTTATGGCTTCGTCCGAGGCGCTGGAATGGTTCTCTTCTTATCTTCGGGGACGTCAGCAGTCGGTTCGCGTTGATGAGAGCTCATCGAGTTGGCGTGATCTGGATGCTGGTGTTCCACAAGGCGGTATTCTTTCCCCATTGTTATTCTCCATCTTCATTAATTTTATAACTCACTGTCTTCGATGTTCGTATCATCTATATATATGCCGATGATCTTCAATTGTATACAGCTGAGCGGGTTGAAGATTTGTCAGACGCTATAGCAGATGTAAACCGAGACTTAGATGCTATCAAAAAGTGGTCTGATACTTTCGGGGTGTCTGTAAACCCCTCGAAGTGTCAGGCCATTGTAATTGGAAGCTCTCGCATGATAGGTAGGGTGACGCTTAGCTCTCTTCCTCCTCTTATTTTCAATGGTACCGTCATACCCATTACCCCTACTGTGAAAGATCTCGGTTTGCATCTTGACTCTACACTCAGCTGGCAACGCCAGGTCTCTAGTGTTAGTCAAAGGGTCAACGGTACTCTGCGATCCCTGTATCGTCTGAGGAATTTTTTGCCCGCTAAGACGAAAACCATGCTTGTGCAGACTTTGATTTTCCCTGTGATCGACTATGGTGACGTGTGTTACTTTGAATTGAATGCGGTTTTGCTGGATAAGCTCGACAGATTGCTTAACTATGGTATCCGGTTCAAATTCAACCTCAGAAAATATGACCATGTGTCGAGCTATAGGTCTGAGCTCCAATGGATGTCCATTCGCCAAAGAAGAAGTTTGCGTGCTTTGACCACGCTTTTCTCCCTTCTCAACTCTCCCACTCCTCCTTCTTATCTCGTGTCTCACTTCCAATACCTATGTTCTTCTCACGCTAAGAATCTGCGTTCTTCTAATAATCTTCTTCTACTCTGTCCTTCTCATACTTCTGACTTTGTTCATTCTTCCTTTCATATTCAGTCCATTCTTCTTTGGAATGCGCTTCCTCTTGATATCAGGACGGCTACCAGTCGGTATGCAATTAAGCGGAAATTGCAGTTCGTTTATATATATATATATATGTAAGTATATAGTATAGTAAATAGTATGTATGTGTATAGGTCTTATTTATTTATGTATTTGTGTACGTTGTTTTGATAGTTTATTTTTTTATAATTGTTAAACATCGCTCAAAATCAATCCTTTCCTTTTCTTTCAATTAAAGCACCTGCCATCTAATCTCTTCACCACCCTTGGTTGACTGGTAGAGAATGCCTAAGGCATTAAGTCCGCCTTTGTACCTTTTGTGCGAAAAGTAATAAATAAATAAACTCCAACACCTTTTGACCGAACACCATGAAAGTTGGCACTTAGTTAAGTATATCTGTATTTTTAATGGAGAAGGATTCGAAGGACAAAAGCTAATTATTATCATAATACTTACAATACTGAGAGGAGTTTCATGTATGTTGATGTAATTCATAATGATGAAATTTATCAGTCGAAATGCAAAGACATTCTGTGCAACGACCAAATTAACTAAGTACTGGCGGTTTAGCCCTATACAAATATTTTGTGCCCAAATTGCAAATGTTTATGTGAATACCTACATAAACGATAAATGATTTTATTTCTGACCATAGATTATTTTAACCCAAGCTAAATTAAAACTGAAGTCACAATATTTATCTTGCATATTAAAGCAAAGATTCTTAAAATGATACAATTTTGCAATTTTAATTACTATACCAAGATATTCGCCGCAGAGTTGTTCTTACGCGTTCTTATTGCAACAATTATTGTCAAGTGCGGCGTTTTCATCCGACTTTTAATTGATCCTGGAGGGCGAATAGCAGATAAAACTCGGATATCTAAACTTTCTCTATTACAGTTTAAGAAAACCGCCGGCGCAGTTTTGTTTCGCCGATAACAAAATTTTCATTGCGCCTTCCCTGTGCGGTAATAGCGAATCATGAGTTTAGAATTATTGTTGTGTTGCATTTATTTAATTATAATCTTAGTCAAGTATTTAAATATCCATTTTTGTAAGAATTATAATGCTGATAAAAAAATTAATTCCTTAGAATAACTTCGAAAGAAAGGGGGAATAGTTTTGCAAGTGACTTCACAAACCCACATGAATAATTCATATTAAGTACCACTCAAAATAGGTTTATTTTAGCATTTTCAAGCACAATAGCCAAAATCTAAAAGAAAATTCCAAATGATGATGTCTAGAATTTCGATCTATTTAGCTCGCACCTTTCTCGTCATCCCCAAACGATAACGCCACACTCTTTACAATGAACCGTTTAGTGTAAAAGTGTAACAACAAACTTCCATATTTTATTATGATCGTTATCGTAAAGGCCCCCGGATTCCCGCCATTTAAAAGTTGCGCGTCTATCCCTTCCCCTGACAACCCGTTTGGAAGATTTCATTATAAAATTAAACTAAAACTAAAACTTACCGCTATAAATCGTAATGGAATGGAACGTTGCTTTATTTCTTTAGATATTGAATTGAAAACATTTAATCTTTATTCCTATTAAAGATTCAGAGGGTGATTAGATTCAAGAACCGACATCATCTAGTCAATAAGTACGTTAGTACGTAGTTGTACAATTTCTAGTCATCAAAAATAAAAGGTGTAATTTTTTGCCAATTTACACAACTATTATCATTTAACACAGACATGTATTTTTTTGCAGTGCAGTGGTGGCCCAGTGGTATCCGCCCCGACTTACGAGTTGTAGGTCGTAGGTTCGAACCCAGACTGGCGCATTACTTTGTGTAAATTATTTTATCACCACTGCTCCCAAAACGGTGAACGAAAACATCGTGAGGAAACCGGCATGTCCTAGAACCAAAAATTCGAAGACATGTGACATCTACCAACCCGTACTGGGCCCGCGTGTAGATTACAGCCCATTCCCTTTCGAAGAGAGGAGGCGTGTGACCCAGCAGTGGGACATTATAGGCTGATTAGGTTTTTTTTTTGTACTGTAGGTATACCCCTGCCCAACCTTTCGGGAAAAACAAGGCGACCTTATGTTATGTGATGTTAATTTTTGTCATTCAAAAAAATTGCTTTCTTAAAACAAATAATCATTTTAACGGCCCAAAAAAAAACAAAGAAAACGAAAGAAGTTTTCCAGGTTCTTACCGATGAAAATAATAGCATCTGAACTCCTAATACGCCAATCAGAGGAAAAATCGGAGGGTAATCGCGAATACATCGAAGCACAAGTTACGGACCCCTCCGCCGCCGAAACGTAAACACATAAATTCGCGGGGAACTCCTTTTAATTGTCTACCAGCTACCTTAACGAACAATTACATGGTGCTGTTATTTATTTGTTTCCCAACAATAAAGAATTGGGTAAAACTCTGCTAGTGTAGAGTAAACATCATGTTCAAATTTTTTTGCTGAATGTTCTGGAAAATCTTACATCTCTTTCTATACGTAGGACGATTTTTCGGTCTAGGTATCTTTTTTTTTAAGCCGCACGTAGACCCAGTCGAGTGGATTGGAATCCAATTAAAAGAATAACAGAGCAGTAGCGTTGAATGCACGCGACTAATCGTTTTCTATTGTTCTTGGGGCCACTATCTGGCAGCCTTTTGTCATTGGACCCCGCCAGCGAACTAGAGTTGGCCATTTAATAAAAAATGGCATCGACAAACAGAGTGAGCAGAAAGCTCACGCATGCAAACGACCAGACCAGTGAGATGTCTAAATTTAAAGCCTTAAAATTTCCCGAGACTGCCAAAAGGAATGGCAAAAGAGCTAAAATGAGCTGTATTTTCACGTCCCGTGAAAATCGCCTTTCGGTTCCGCAGATAGTGGAACTACAAAACACAAACGCTGACCGGCGACCGCTCAGCGTGAACGTGACAATGACGGCTAAGCCGCTGCACGCAAGGAACGTTTTACTCCTTTTATATCCAGCGAATTCGGAAACACACCGCCGCTTTCTGACGACGTTATTTTTTAATCAAATATATCCGTGGAGCGGGTGACGGACGATAGGGTCGCAGCGACAATGAAAAACTAAAAGGAAAAAGTAGCTCTCTTTTAAGCAAATAGAGGCGAGACCAAGTTGATTGGTTTTGTTAGCGAGCCTGTTGATTGGCACGGGTGTAAACAATACGCTTCCAATGTTTAAGTTTCAAACGACAATAGAGACTTCTTTTAAGCAAATAGTGACTAGACGTGTTGATTGGTTTAGTTAGTGAAACTTTTCTATTGAGCACCATTGGTTTGTCCATGTTTGAATTAGCAACTTTATTCGGCTAGAATTTGACAATGTTTTCATTGCGAACAATGTTTTCAAACATTTTATTCTCGTTTCAACGATGCTTGAATGTTTTTTGAATTTGTTTTACTGTCGACATGTGATCCAGAGCCGCTTATTGACGTAACACATAACCAAATAGCCGCAAAAATATGAACGAAACGGTGGTCAGGTAAAACCCAGAAAAGCGTTTAGCGGGAAAACAATGTAGTTTGGTATATTCGCAGGAGTTTTCAGAGATCATAAATCTTTGGTTATATTATTCACGGCGAGTAACCGGGTGGGTATAAATCAGGACTCCTCAGCCGCTATCAGCTCACGCTTCCATTAGTGACCTCCTCCGCCCGTGAAAAGTGCCAACTCTACTTATCCAAGCGCTTTTTTATGTAATTTATTGGTAAATAAAATACGAAGTACTTTGGTAAGTACTTAAAATTGCAAATAAATACCAATTTATTTTGATCATTAAGGAGGTAAGTTTACTTTAGCTTAAAAATCATTCACTTTTCAACTAACGTTAAGTTATTTGAATGTCTTTTCTTGCTACATTAAAATCTAAAACACAAGGTTCTATGGCCTATACTACTTAACGATAGACAGCACCTCAATTTCCTTTTCCACCCAATAGGAAATTGTAAGAAGAAAAACTGCCTGTTTCCTGGGCGAGAAACCCTCCTACAAGAGAAATGTGTGTTCCTAAAAGCTTAGAATTAAAACGTTAGCGGTTAAATTAATAGGGGTTTTAATATTATCCGTAGATTATTTTTGTATCAAAATTATGCACACTCGAATGGGTGGCCAGACTTGAATAAATTTATAACGGACGAGAATTTCGGGCGGCTCATTACTGCGTATTTATGTGAGGAGATAAAAATATTAGGGACACATTTTAATCGAAAACGGATGAACAGGGGGTGCCCTAGTGTTGTGCGTCGCGTCCCTGGTTGTGTTTTGTTTGTTAGGAAAACGTGTCGGACTGTTGAGGCGGTCATTGTTTTTTGTTTTGCTTGTTCTGTTTCGCACTTTGGGTAAAATTTAAATACTTACTATAAAACATACTCTAGATTTTAGAAGTGTTAGAATATGGTATTTTATAACAGAATTATACTATTTGGTAACATAACAAACTTGTTTAATGTTAACTTATTACAATTTTAGAACACTGGCGAGCGTTCATGTAATACCAGCAATAACAAAACACTAAACTTACATTTGGACTGCTGAACTCGTCACAAACTAAAAACTACCAAAAACTACATTATTTATTTTATTATTTATGTACACACAATAAAACCGATACAGATACGACATATAAGTATTGAGTACAAAGGTACTGCTTATTTCCCAAGAAATTTCTTCCAGCAGACCTGCGAAAGGAGATAAGAAAAAGAAATGTAGACATTAGTGTATGAGAACAAGACGAGAAGAATTTGGTTTTGTGACTAAACTAGAAAATTAAATACATTATTACTTGTAATAAATCTTTTTTCACAGCTTATTATCGTTATGAGTAATATGTTGGTTTCCTGCGGGTAGTTTGAAAAAAGTATTTACAAGGAGACTTTTGAATGTTTATGATGAAATGCCGACTATAATGTGACCCAATGTAAAAACAAACAAATAAAAAAAAATCTTGAATTGGATACCATGTGAAAAGAAAATGCGACAATTAATTGGCTTAGGTATCTATGTATGTTTGTTAGACATAGTGACATTTTAATTTAAATTGTAAATTTTTTCTCCATTTTGCCAGTAAGAAGGTAATTTTTTTCACAGATCTGAAGCGGTATCTACATCCGAACTACGCATCACACTGACACCACGCAAAATCCTACATCGCGCAAGCATGGTTTACCGCGCAACTAGCATTATATACAACGTCTTGACATCAATCGTTGGGCAGTTGCCCACCAGACACAACACCCGTCTGGTCGCAGGATCCTCTCTTTACTATGGATATGAGTGAACTTTACACCCTGTTCCTCTTACTTCTATAGGTCAGTATTACTAATGTGTTCAGTAAGAACAACGCCCGCAGAATCTCTCATGACAATCAAACTCCAACCGCACTTTTCCACAGATAATGAATAACAAGCAACATTTATCAAACCTCACCTAAAGTCAGCCGGTGTTTAGGACAGTTTTAAACGCTTAAATTAATTTCCTTTAAGAAGTTGTAACTCTCCAAGTGGGGATAATGCGATGATATATAAAAAAAGGTCCCAGTGAGCCAGGGCCCCTAATAAATTATACCCTCGATAACAATGGGGTTTTTTCGCCGGCCCTTTGTTGCAACTTTTGATATCACCTGAAAGTAGGAAACAAAAAAACAGAGTGAAATTTTTTAGATATTTTGCAGGGACGAATATGTTTTTAAAATGAAATTGGGACAAAACGCCTTACTGTGTACCTTCTGACAATTCAACTAAATATTAATTTTTCGACTGACCGGTTGGTGCAGTTGGTAGCAACCCTGCCTTCTGAGCCGCTGGTCCCGGGTTCGATCCCCGGACAAGTCAAACATTTGTGTGCATGAACATGTCTGTTTGAGCTGTGTCTGGGTGTGTATATGTATATAAGTATGTATATCAGTCATCAGGTTACTGTAGTACAGGCTCAACCTAGTTCGGGACCTGAGGACCTTGTGTGGATGTTGTCTCATATTGTTATTATTATTTATGATAGCCATATTATAATATACCATATATTCATTAAAATTGTTTTTTCTTAAGTAGCAAAAATACATTGGTTGTCCTGTGGTTTTTTGAAGTGAGTTTTGTTTTGTAAGTACAATTATAAATAGCATACATACAAAAACTTACGCCTTTTTCCTATGGGGCAGGCAGGAACTACAGAACACCAGCTGCTACAATCCTTATACAGGGTTATTGGTAAAACACCATCAACCTCTTAAGGGGACATTGTACTCATCATTATGAACAACTTTTACTATAAGACCAAATATGAATAGCGAAAAAAAATCTGCTGTTCCCTACATTTATGTTTGCAGAACTCGTCAAAATGTAGCGACCTGCTGATTTTTTTTTCGCGTTGTCATGTTTGGTCCCATAGTAAAAGTTGTTCATAATGATGAGTACAATGGCCCCTTAAGAGGTTGATGGTGTTTTACCAGTAACCCTGTATACTCATTTTGATTCGTTTACGTGCATACGTCTGGTCATGCACGACGGTTGCGAGTATGTCAACGCACCTGACCATCCTGAAGAACATAATCAATAAGGTCGGTTTATGTCTTTCTAGAGTAACTATAAATTGGTCACTTGTAAAAGAAATTTTTAATGTTGTAGAAGTTGGAGTCAATTTACTATTTTATAGTTTTAGATATTGGTTTGCTAATTCAATTCAAAAGGCCTGAAAAAGCTGTAGTAATAAAATCAAATTGAAAAGCGGTTCTGACCATGAGTTGGTCATTTGTCAAAGGGCTTATGATAAACAGTAATAGTGCAATAGCCACTTCCTTCAATATACCGCTTGAGCACTTTTTGTCCCGAACTATAAAAAATAAAGCCCTAATATCGTCGAATGTTCCTTTGGGGAGTGACTGGACAATCGCGCGAAATTTGATAGGGCTGGCAACAAACGGACATAGAAAACGCCATTAAGTTTTTCCTACACAAAAAAAGAATTTAATTACTCTGCATTTTTATTATAAGTCGTATTCTTTAAAAAAACAAAAAAGACACGCTTTTATCACGCAATAAAAATTATAAAATAATTAAATTGACTTGTATTAGTTCTTCTGCTATATCCAATGATTAAAATCAAAAAGCGTGGAGCGCATTGTTTAAATTCATTAAAAGCACACATAACTAAAAATCGATAGTAGACTGATAGATAATAATAGACTGTAAGACAAGTCAATTTAATTATTTTTTAAATTTTAGTGCGTGCTTAAATCGTGTTGTATAGTTTTTTTTTTTAAACTACATATTTTTATTTTTTAGTCTAGTAGTTAATAAGTCTTAAGTCAACGAAGTTATGACTTGAGCGGTTTACTAGGAGCCACTGAAGAGTTCCACTAATCACCTCCTGGCTCCATCGTTAGATCAGCTCCAAGATACCAAATTATATTTTTGTCATCCGAACTACATATACCTACCTACAAAGTTCGACTTTGATACGACAATTAGAAGTAGGTTAAAATTGACTTCTAAGATTGTATTACATTGTTTGTAAGCTAATAAAAAGCGTGTTAATAATCGCTAAAGCAAGGGGATTGGCACAAGAAAAGATAGGCCTGAGTCTAGTAGTGTGGCAGGTGTCTGTGAATGATAATGATGAATCATAAAAATAAGTCACTGACGCTAAACTGGCTGACTCTCAGTAGATTTTAGCCATTTTAGCTGTTCCCAAACACACACACCCCACGAATTTTTTCTTTAAAAAAACAAAATAGTCTTAAATAATTACTTGGATAAAAAATGTGATTGCTTGAATTCACATGTAACTTATAATTGCATGGCCTTAGAGAATTATGCTTACTAGATTTTTATGATTACAGTTGGTTTTTTGTACAAACGGACTAAGCATAGATCAAGAATGCATTAGGTGTTTTCAGTGATGCCAGCCCTAGCCAATCGAATGGGCAACTGTGGACAATTTATATAGCAATAATCCGCACGGACATTACGGTGGCGACCGAGCCGAAGTCGAGCCGAATGCCGATATTATCGGAGGTAAAAACCGTTGCTAGTTTGAGGACAAAAAACGAGCTCTCATTTATCGGCCAGTCGGCACTTCGGCGACAGGCCATCTCGCCTCAAGCCACCCTCGCTAAAACGCGGCACATTACTCGCCATCGCTTTAGGGCTTATGGACTCGATTTTGTTTCCTTGTTTAGGGAGTACTGATGAGCTCTTTTTAAGTTTCTAAATTGGATAAGATTAACAATTATAACGGCGCTCGAGAGCCATTTGTCGTCATTGGGAACCTTCTGGTTACAGAGTTATGGAAGGTCAACGTTCTAACTAAGTTCTAAGTTCTAGTTGTAAATGTTATAACTTTACTTTAAATAGCTCCACGACCCCTGTACTTTTGCATGCACCCATAAGCATTATGTTTTGCGTACGTTAAATTGCGCGCTACCGTAAACAGCGATTTATATATAAATAGTCGGTTCCCTAAAATTATTTTGGACTATTGTTACTTATCTTAATGTACAGAATGCATAGATGACCACTCCGTGATGGATCGTTTTACACCCTGTATACTGTTTCAAAATTGACCATACAAATGGGACTGCACAAGCAAATATGAAAACAGACACAAAAGATGTCTATGACAACGAAAATCAACAGCACACCCATTCAAAATCTTATTTATTCGGCAGTTTTATTTGTCACATGCGTATACGCCGACCCGACGCATTGTGATGTAATTGAAAAATCAGTACTACGAACTACCAACAGACGAGGGATCCATTATTCAGATGACAATCACGTGAATTTTCCGAAAAACGAAGCGAAAAACGTATGCCTGTTGTTTCACGACGATGTGACGCATAAAAAATTCAGCGACTTAATCGCAACGGCGACCAAACAAACGACCATTCGATGAATTGCTAAAGTAAATGATCGACAAATAGTTGGCAATTTGTAGTTTGTTTGCGAAAACAATCGTTAACTTCGATTTACGGATGATAAGTGGTCATTAAGTATGCATCATGGATGTTCAAGCTTTTTAGAAACGTTTTTCCCCTTTTTAAACAGTATTTTATTACAGTAATCCAAATTCTCAAACGCCCAAACAATTTGAATGCCATAACAGGTAGATTACCATGCTAAAACATTCCTATTAAAACCTTTGCTGTAAATTTAAAATTGAGATCTTGAACGCGCAGACTAAACGTAACATGACACAACATTTACTTACTTTGAAGACTTTACTTTTATTATGCTTGTTGTAAACCAAAATGCTATAGAATATTAGTATTTTCAATTCAAAACTAGTTTGAATTTACGTTGCGTTTACGTCGCTCGTTCGTGCTAAAATCTCTGGAAATCAAACACTTAAATTCACCAGTATATATAATGTAATCTGTCTAAACTCCCAGGTATTTACAGGCTTTCACAATTATCGCTAAGAGGTACAATGTGAGATAAAATCCAACTTCATTGAAACACAAATTGGCCTGTACCATGGCATTCTGTATCTAAAGTTATCTTTCTCCAGCAGCAGCATATGCGGGCTTAAGAAGTGCACCCATGCCCTCGTGGGTGTAGGGGAAAAATGGCTGACTCATCAAAACAATAAACAAAGTATCGGAACCCTATTTTATTATGTTATTATGCACACCGCCCCATGATTTAACGCTGCACAGATTTACGCGATGACAGCTATGGGAGCAGTGTTTTTCTCAAAGAAAAAGATGTTGAGAAAATCTGTAAAAATGCTACGTGGAAAACATTTTGAACGAATATTATAATGGTCGAAATAATTTTTCAGGTACAATATTTCAACGCCGATTCTACGACATTTTATTTAGGGAATATTTAATTGATACTTTAAAACTTTTTGATCTTCTAATGATGGTCCCTCTTTTGACACAATGGTCTTCGTTCAACTTTCTGCGGTCTTAAAAACTATATGTACCGTTTTTGTTTGCAATAACTAACCCCGACTAGATGGGCAGTTATATCCTAGCGGCTGCGACCACCTTCGATGTAACGGTTGGTCACATCACAAAACGAAAATCAGTGAATACGTATGGCACTCGTGGGCTGCAGCTGAAAATCAGCGTCAGGTGGTACACCTTGTGGCATCTGATATTATGCTGATCTGAGGCCCTTTTGGCATTATAATATTATTGTTATTTTCTGTTTTATAGTTTTAAGAAGTATTTATTTTGCTGTAATGCCAATAAACGCAATTTTAAATCTTTCTATTAAAAAAAACTATCAATTTGTATTTTTAAGAAATCAAAATGGAATTTATTTAGGGATCGATTAAATACGTACCATTTTTTTATGTTCTTTTTTTTAATTTCACTTGTTTAATTTAGATTCATCGGTTATTGTTTAACTAAACTTAATTTCGTAAATTAAGAGTTTATAATTTATATAAATCCGACCAATTACAGCAAGATTGCTCATATTCACACTTCACCACAAATCATATCAAACTGTTTACAGTAACCACTGTTTTTCCTCCCACAGGCTACCCAAGAGGTTATCAATCAAGGAGCATTTCCCGAGTACAAATTTATCACGAGCTTCTTATTGTGACGCCGGATAACACAATATCCACCGGATATCCGGAGGGGAGGCTCAACATCATATTTTTATCATCATTATGTCAAGAAAAAATTAAGCGTTGGCTTAGTATGGGACTGACACTTTTCACTGTGCAGTAAAATTACTTATGAAAGGTATTACAAGATATCTTTTACTTCATTTCTGTTTGATTCAAGTAATTAGCGAAATTAATTAATTAATTTTATTTATTTATTTATTTATTAACCGACTTCTTACTAGGGAGGAGGTTCTCAATTCGTCTGTATTTTTTTTGTTTTTGTATATAATGTTACGCGATATTTCCAGCAATTGTAGATTAATTTCGATAATTCTTGTTTTAATGGATAGGCTGTGCCTCAAGGGTGGTCCTATATACATTTGATTAACTTTTCTTGAGTAGTTTTTCAGTTATTTATTTAATTTAAAATGGGTTTGCTCCTGACTCTAGTCTAGGTCAGTGGTGACAGAGACAGAGTCGACGATGGAGTGAGCTTACCCAGAACAAGCCTGTTCACTCAATAGTAGCTAGCTTCAGTAATACGTATTTTTTCCACTTAGTGTATATTGATGGTTTTATAATAACTTCCTGTCACTATTAATTACATAGTAAGTAGTAATATTTTGTGTGGGGTAGGTACCACAACTAAGAAGTGTAAAATAATAAACTTTTTACAAAAAAAAAACAATCGATTCCAAAAAAACACTACAAAGCAAAAATTTACTTTAATTTCGGAAGTTGTTCTTTGGTTTTGTATTAAACTTTTTGCTGTTTTGCAATTTTTCGCTTTGTAGTGTTTTTTTTTTGGAAGTCGGTTGTTTCTATTTGTAATAAGTTTTCATGTAAGTATCTAAGTACCTACTTTTCTTGTCCGCCACACAAAGTCTCCCCATAATTTCATAATGAACTGTCTGTTGCAGCTGTTAGTCAGGCTACATTGTCACTAGTACTTCTCATTTCTCTATGTCAATCACTATGTTAAGTACTTCAATTGCAACCCATTTCTCGTAGGTACAGCTTCAAAATTGGGAAATATTTTTATTAACTGATCCTCTAAAAACTTACTGAACTTCTAATAATGGACACTTTTTTCAATTAATGACTCTCTAAAAACTTTTTTCGCATCTGTGATGCACACTTTTTTTAATAATTAAGACTCTCCAACATAACGTTACTTTATGGCCTTTTCTCAGAGTTGATCGTAGTAACTAAGCTAGGTTAGCCCGACCAAACGGGTTAGATTAGGTTGGAAGTGTGACCAACCACGCGCTAGTCCATTATTGGTCGCAGTAACCAAGCTAGGGCAACACGACCAAATGGGTTAGGTTAGGTTAGAAGTGTGACCATCGGGGTGGTTTTTAGTAAACTTAAGAATCTGACAGACCCCGCCGACGCCCCAGGGTGGTGGACATCCATGAGGATTTTCCACCCCGGAAACCAAAAAAAAAATGTGATCAACCGCGCACGAGCCGATCGAGCGAAGTCATCGAGAGAGAGTTTTTTTTACCCCAAAAAGGAATTATTTGTGTTTCACAAAAAGAGGCGCAATCATTATATTAGAGTGTTCAATAATGTTTTAAAGAGCGCAAAATTGTAATTATTAGAGTTCCGATTAAATACATGCTCATAGTTTATCAGTGGGAACAATTGGCCACAAAACCGGAACATCCTTTCTATTCTTACCCCTTCATATTTTGATCCGGTGCTGTTTTCCACAGGGAGTGCATCTTATTGGCTGATTAATGATTGCACAATCACCTAGCTTAAACTTTAGGAAAAACAAATTTTATTTTTAAATCATCATGAGGAAACTTAGCGATTATGATTTGAAATACGCAATATGGGAGATTTTTAAAATTAAAAAACCTTGTATTTTGGTTTAAAGCAACTTTATTCCCAATAAAGACATATTAGGTTGGGGAAAAAGTCTTTTCGTATTATAGTATGTACGAACTTGTAATAAAATCTCTTTGGCTATACTATTTGTATCTGGCTGGTTTTGGTATCATTGAAAGTTTAAATTTTAAAGAACATAATTCCAAATTCAAATTAGGAAAATGTGTGATTTTCATTTGTTTTTCGTACCGTCAAGATGAGTGAATCTAATGAAGAAATTCGATACATTTTAAAATTTTACTACAAAAAAGTTAAAAATGCAACGCAAGCCGCGAAAAAAATTTGCGATGTTTATGGACCTAGTGCAGTATCTGTGAGAGTAGCACAAATTTGGTTTAAGCGTTTTCAATCCGGAAATTTGGACGTCATAGATGCACGTCGCTCTGGTCGCCCTATTACAGATAAAATGGATGCCATTTTTGAAAAAGTGGAGCAAGATATCAGTAGTTACGACGTAGCCGAAGAACTGGGAATTGACCACAAAACAGTTTTGGCGCATTTGAAAAAAACTGGGTACACAAAAAAGCTCGATATTTGGGTACCCCACGAGCTCACTGAAAGAAACCTAATGAACCGTGTACTCATTTGTGATTTTTTATTACGACGTAATGAAACCGAACCATTTTTGAAGAAGCTGATAACTGGTGATGAAAAGTGGATCACGTACGACAAGAACGTGCGAAAAAGGTCGTGGTCAAAAGCCGGTCAGGCTTCACAAACTGTGGCGAAACCCGGGTTAACTCGCAACTCGCAAGGGCATTATTCATTATGTGCTGTTACCACCAGGCAGGACCATCGATTCTGAACTTTACTGCGAACAACTGATGAGATTAAAGCAAGAAGTTGAGAGAAAGCGGCCGGAATTAATCAACAGAAGGGGTGTGGTTTTTCATCATGATAACGCTAGACCTCACACATCTTTAGCCACTCAGCAAAAATTAAGAGAATTTGGCTGGGAGGTGTTAATGCATCCGCCGTAAAGTCCTGACCTTGCACCTTCAGATTTCCACCTGTTTCGGTCTCTTCAGAATTCTTTAGGCAGTGTCAGGTTAACATCACGAGAGGACTGCCAAAACCACTTGCCGCGGTATTTTGATCAGAAGTCCCAAAATTTCTATAGCAATAGAACCCCTACCCTCCCTACCTACAAGATGGCAAAAAGTTATCGAACAAAATGGTACCTACATACTTTAGTTCAATGTAAATAAACTATATTAAAAAATGTTTTGAATTTTCTTAAAAAATGCGAAGATACTTTTTCCCCAACCTATTATGTCACTTACTTGAGAACAAGTCTAAACATATATAAATAGATTACAAAATGTTCGTCATCAGTATCACAAGTTAATCTGTCCGCAAGTGATCGATCCGCAATTATTGTGCTGGCTAAGTTGAGTTTTGATTTTTGAATGCATTGAAAGAGTTTAGATTTCTTATAAAGGACGATTGATACAGGTATTGATCAAATGTTTGATGTGAAGATGACATGAAATGCAATGGGACTGTAACAGTATAAAAAAACCTACTTTAGCGTCTACTAGATAATGGAAAGTGATCCAACTTCCCAAAAGCATTATAATATGCATTTTTTAGCGGACTTCTTCTCCATTTTTGTTATTTAGAAGTTAGTAGGCACTGCTTTGAATTATGATTTCATTTCCACAGTTAACCCGTTTTGTTACAATACTATTCATGCTGACACTGATTGAGTACTTCTTTATTGCTGCGTCTATCATGATATTTGTAATCCTATTTATTCACCATCGTCCATTTCAAGCTCTGGTCTTACTTGAATCAGCATGACAGTTTTGCAGTGATCAGTTCTTGTAGTAAACTGACATCCTTCTTCATAACTAGGTAGTTGAAACCTAAAAGGTGCTAATCCAGGGTTATTTGCATTGAATTTAAGTTATATCTATTTGAATCGAAAGTTTTTCACAATCCAACTACCGACGGCAATGTGAAAAAGAGTTGGCAATTTTTTTTTTATAAAATAAAAATACTTTAATTCAGACCTTGATCCATATGATGTTACTCAAAGTCAAACTCAAAGCATGTATTTGTAATAAACCGATTACAGGCACTTTTGAATTGTCAAGGGGTCGGTCAGCCAGAAAGATGAAGCTAGGTGCCCATTCCAAAGCGTAGTAGGTACCTATGAAGAAAGAACAGGCAAGCAACTCCATGGACAATCTTTTAAATCAAGATATTGTTACAAAAAACTGGTTACATCATTCATGTTGAAATTATACATGTGAGAACGATGTAGACTTTACGTTAGTAATACATACTTACACACTTATACGCTATGATAGTAAAAAAATTAATACAAAATTTCAGTTCATATATATCTGTTGCACTCACCTAACGGACCTACACATGTAGTACATGTACCTAATGCCATATCTATCACTGATATATATATATATATATATATATATCTATGACCGTTGACACTCCCTCGCACTCTCGCATCATATAGAACCTTTTGTTTCGCCATTGAGTGTGTTTTTGTTATGTGTAACTGCAACCAATTATATAACTTTCTTGAATATATATGGCTTCCTTTGAAAATATTTTGTAGATTGATATCAAAATTGGTGGTAGATAGTATGAGCATTGATATTGTCGAAGGCGCCATGTACTAGTATCAGTTGAAAAGAACTGGAAATGGGTCCATTACGTAAGAATATCATATGGGACGATTAAAGTAAGATCAAAGGATATTGAATCTGGGGCACTGTAGTGCCCCCGCCAAGACGAGCCAAACAAAAACAGGAGCACTACCTACCATTTCTCGAAGCGTTTCTTCGTATTTTCAAAACCTCTGCTTCGGCTTGAATAATATTAGAGAGCTCAAATTCTCAGGATAATATCTCATTAGCAGACCTATAAAACACAATAAGTTTCATTTGTCCAACTTTTATACTTTGAATTTTATTAAAACCTAAAATACTGCTGACTGGCTCACTGACTCCCTCGCTCATCAAAACCTGTAGGGCACTTCCCGATGTCTTAGAAAACTTAAATTTAATTTAAAATAATTAATTTAATTTAAAATAAATGTCTTAAACCTTAAATTTGATATGCAGGCTAGGATTTGCACACAAACCACAAAAAAAAAATAGAAATCTGTAACTTTTGCCCTCCCACCCCCGTAATGGAGGGTGCAGGTCTGTATATATAAAATAAATCCGCTAGGGTACTTCCCGAAGTCCTAGAAAGTTGAAATTTGGTATGCAGGCCAGGATTTGCACACAATTATACAAAAAAAAAAAAAAAAAAAAAATGTAACGTTCACCCTCTAACCCCCTTAAAGGGAGATGCAAGTATGTATTCCTTACGGATATTAGGTATCCATTTGTTATGAAAGCTAGATTAGTATGTATATAAAGAACATACACACAAGTACATGAAGAGGAAACTCTTTTTTGTTGGCTATGATGAAAGGAACTGCTGGCGTGACACAAATACCCTTTTTACCAGACTATGCTAGAAGTAAGAGTTATGATTTTAACATATGTGTGTAATATACAGTACTTTATACACTACTTAAATAAAAATAAATAGAGCGCCCGACAAAAAGAAATGAAATCCCACCAAAAACATTTCATATAAAATAGGTTGCCAAGACATACATAACGCTTAAACAGATAAAAAGTTTTTAAACCTTACGTCTTGGTCAAAATGTATGGCTTGGCCGATCCATTGAACTATTGTATGACATGACACAAGGGGCTGACAACAGCTAAAGCGCGGTCACTGTCGGACTGCATAGAAAAGAAAGAGAAGCGCGATGACACAAAGCTGGTAATTTATTGCAAAATATGAAGAAAAACTACAACACATGACTTACAAAAAATCTATTGATTGGACTAAAAAATTAAAACACTATCACGTTAATATGTTGCTTGAAGACCCATCTGAAAAAAAAAACTGAATGATTACATGTATATTAGTATGGTTTTTAATCGTTAATAGAATTTTTTAGAGATATCTTCGTGACTTTTTTCTATTGTACCAAATTGATTGTATTATGTTTTCAACACACTGTCTAACTAGCTTAAGTCCTGAAGTATATCATATATTTTTCTGATTTTGTTTACTGCAGTGGAGCATATACTCTTAGGCATTATAAAACTTGCGTTTAGGTCACGTAGTTCCCCTTACAGACCAGTGACTGAACCTCTTACTATTAGATCATAGGAAGTTCTGTGCGACGGCCGCGAAACGGGCAAGCCGTACATTTTGACCAAGATGTAAGGTTTGTAGAGTTAGGGGCTTGGCTCTACATATGATAACTTTTTAACAGTGAAAGCGTGATGTACGTCTTGGCAACCTATTTTACATGAAGTGTTTTTGGTGGGATATGTTTGACTGAATGTTTGAATATGTTAAACTGTGGCATTACAGGCCCTATCAGAATACCGGCGCTGCGGTATTTATTTTTTAAATTATGCTGATATAGGAGCCTTTTTGATCACACGGGTCTTTTATTTAATTTTTTCAAATTTTTTATTGTTTTTAATGTGAATTTTGTTAGTTTAAAATAAATGCTCCTTTATGTCTTATTTTTTTAATGTTTGCATTGCCTGTGCGTGTCTCAAATAAAATATTTTTCTTTTATTCTTTCTTTAAACTGACAATTACATCTAGAGAACCAAGAATGTCGCCTGAAAATGTTATGATATTTTATTACTAGTAGGTACAACAACACACACAAAACAACATTACGCCTATGATCCTCGAGAGGTAAGGCAGATTACCTATAGTGCACCCACCTTTTTTTGCTAATAGCCAATAGGTACATATTAGAAAATATATTCTCTCATTTCTTACCTGCACCGTCAGTAGGCACCTATGAACTTATGAAAACATAATTCTCTTTTATTACTATTTTTTTAATTCTATTACTCAATACGAGTTTCTGAACCACAATTTTATTGTGATTAACCGGAATTGTAAAAATTTAATTATCCCAATTTATTTTTTTAATAAAATAACTTGTATTTTCTTTATAATTAACAAATTAATAACATATTTGTATGTGATTGTTGACAAGGCATAGCGCACTTTGTACCATTAGTAAGATCTTTATAATGTACAGTCACGAGCACGAATATGTATACACTTAGCTACTTCTAAATGTAATTTTCTCCAACTGTATTGATTGTAATTTTATGTTGTTACGAATATAATATTTTGGAACCTATACTGTTATGAAATAAGTCTTATTTCAAAGTAGCAATCAATATTCCACGAGAAAATCGCTTTTAAATTTTGCTAAGTGTATACTTATATGTGCTCGTGACTGTAATCACCTATGTTTGACATATAAATTACTCGAATTCAAATTCAAATATTTTATTTGTAGAACATAGGTAAACCAAAGGTACAAATGTCAATAATAATAAAATGAACGCTATGTCTTGCCGTCAACGGCGTACAAATATTCTAATTATAATTTCTAAATAATACTTAATTGGTAAAAAATAATAAAAAAACATTCAAAATTAATATATAAAACTCAATTAAGTACCTATAACAATTCAAATAAAATAAATGTAGCCAAATAACAAAACATTAAAATTAAATTTTGATTCTATTCTGAAATTACATTGTGTATTCTACTATGTACCTATTATGCACAGTTCCTAGTTCCTACGCTAGTCACAGAATATTTTTACCCTCCAACGCGAACAATGGCAATCTCCAACTCAAATAATCATGCTTCGCATTTCTACATACGTAATCCTCACCTAGGTATTTAATCAATCGTCTAGAAAGTTGGAAGGATCGATATCCCGATCGCCATCGTATTACGCGACCAAATCAGATATCACAATTTTTAATACACTTTCTTCTTACTGTAGTATTCCTACATTAGCAGTGTTATCAAGGACTTTGTCTCGGATGAAAGAGTACAGAGCTTAGAAACTGTGTGTAGGCGGTGGGCGTGGCAGTTTTAACCACGCCTATCAAGTGGGCGTGTCGGGTAAGATATTAAAATTCATTATTTGTATGTACTGTATGAATTTTCTTGGAACCAATGAAAACGAGTAAGTGAAAGATATTTAATAACGTCGAATAGTTTGAGTAACCTATTAATGGTAAACTGTGGATAAATTTTAAGTAGGTACTTAAATTTTTATTTACTATACTAGTCATCGAGGATTATTTTGTAATTAACGAGGCAAACATAATTACACAATTAATTAATATTATATTGGTAAAATTTAAGAAAAGTTCGTAGTTTCGTAAACAGATAAAAGCAAGCATGTAAGATTTCATATGCACCCAAAAGTGAAAAACACACCAAATTTAGAATAGCGACGAATTAAACCTTGTAAAAAACATTACACAAGAACAAAACGCATGAGCACAACTGCGTCTAACAAAAACACTCACCAAAATTTTATAGATTTCTCACTCGAACATTGTTCAAATTCTGCAGGCAATTTTATGAGAAATCATTTTAATATCAAGTACTCACTGCGAATATTAACTATTAAATGCACAATCTTATTATTTCCAGAATTTTATTTCAACAAAAACGAATTTAAAGAAAAGTCCTGCGACGGCCCGACGACAGTGGTTACGCTGTAGCTGTTATTGGCTACGCAAAGGCGGAGCCTTCTACGACGTCACACGAAGTTTTCCGATCACCAACGACGACACACACGTAAAACGGAAAAACCATTTTCGTTGACCTCTACTTTTCCTAAGTAACACTCCGCTGGGATCTGAGGGACGTAAGGAGAAGGGAAGCGTGAGAGGTCAGTGAAAAATGGTTAGGAGAAAATCATGGGGGTTGAGAAAAGGGATTCGCCAGGATAATGTTACGTAACGTCAGTTGAGCGACGGCTGCGCTCGTGGAAGGTCGTCTTGCGTTCGCTTTGTTCGGAAAACATAAACAACAACAACGTGTTTATTGACGTAAACAACGCGCGAAACTTTGTTTAAGGACTTTCTTGCAGTTGCAGTTTTGAAGGTAAGGTTATTTTGTTTTGTTGTTGTGTTGTTTATTCGTATATAAGTGGCGTTTATTTGTTATGTTTTGTAGTGCCTCGTTGATTGAACTTAATGTTGATTTTTATTAAAGTCACGATATCAAGTTTTTTTATTATTATTTTAAAACAGGATAAATTGTATAGGATGATTTTTTGGATACTATATTTAATAGATCATTTTTACGGTAAAATACTAGATTATTAATAGATCTTATTTGCGTACTACGTGTATAAAGTCCAAAGGTTTCATAGAGACATTAAGTTATAAATTATTCTTCACTTTATAAGTACTTATCTTTTCCTTGCACGGCTGATTTACGAATATTCGATTTGAAAGCTATAAAAACAAATTGAAAAACTGGCTCGCTCTTTATGTTGTACCTATACCATAAATAACTAAAGAAATCAACGTATTATAATCTAATTAATAACGTATCTTCTATTATATTATGTATTAATTTATTAACGATGTCGTAAATATTTTACGAGTTGTCAACAAAGGCCGTACAAAGATTAACTTTTGAGTAGAGAAAATTATGTCAACTTATTGTTTCATCCGTCTAGTCTAGTCCGTTCACAATCAGTTGAGAGTGTCAAAAATATATAAATAAACGACAAGGGACACATGACATGCATGTGTTATAAATTAAAAGGGATATAGATAACGTCCCGGCAATATCTCCGTAATTTGAATCTTAAATGTTCGTATTTTTTCATACAAACTTATAAAACTCTTTTAATTTAGATACTTATCAGCTATCGAATTAACTGGCTGAATGCCGTTATTACAGACACATTTAAAAAGCTATTATGTCTCGCGTGGATCCACGTTCATACGAAAAGTTAAATTAAATAACATTTTATAATTTCGAATTAATTTATCTCGCGGCGTGATAAATTAATTCGAAATTATAAAATGTTTATAAAATTATAAAATTTATTTTCTAGAAAGGCGAGATTCTCACCTTTCTAGAAAATAAATTTACAATTAATTAACACCCCTAAGGGTCACTTGTGGATGTGGGTAGGAACAGAATGACAGATATCTACATAGTTACACGGTGCACCCCCTTACACGTACGACCGCCCCAGGGCTGATGACAGCTAAAAGGTTTAGGTCTATTCTTTACAAGGAAAATTCATTATTTTATAACTGATTGACAGGACTAGTGTTCCTATACTTTTTTCTAGAGCAATTTATTTTTTATTTTAATAATGCATCCAAAACATTACAAAACGTTTACACATTGAGATTTTGAACAAAATGAGACCTATTCAAAAAAGTTAAAAGCTGTGCCATGCCAGCTTCTACAAAGGCAACACTTTTACACTAAGCTTCATAGAAATTGACTCAAAATTATTCAAAAGGGACATTGTATTTCAGCATTTCATGAAACATAAAATACATAAGAGTTAAAATTATTTAAATTTTTCTTCTGTTCCAATTAAAATTAAATATTTAGCACTAGAATATAGAATAGAATAGAATATTTATTGGCGTAAAACCCATGTTTTACGCCAATAAATATTCTATTATTATATATTATTATATATATATTATATATTATTATTATTATTATTATTATACAAGGGTGTTAAATATACAAATTGAGTCACAAGCATGTTTAGCTAGGATAAAACATAGCATGCAAAATTTTAAAGACAAGTTAAGGCAACAACAATCGTTTTCTTTTTTTAAATAGGCGTTAATAGGAAACAGTCGCGAAGGACCTAAAATGTAAAATCGTATCACCTGAGACTACCCGGGACTGATGTTCCAGGCGCAAATGCACTAGGAGGTCCGGCCCCAGATGAACTGGGAAAAGAGCAGGAGGACGAAGAAGAGGAATTAGCTCTAGAATTAAGATTTAAAAACTGAAGTGTTGATGGATTTTTGTCGCTAGCTGTATACGTCCGAAGCACCATGGGTTGTTAGCTTATTGTGTATGGTTGGCTAATCTTTTTGCCATGGTACGAACTAATCTGGCATATGCCAAATTAGTTCGTACCATGTTCTACATCGTGCTAAAACGAGGGAATTATTCCAAAATCTCATATTTCAACTTAATTTAAAAATTTGGGTCTCATAACCAAACAGTCTAGTAATTAGTATTATCTACTAGTAATTATTTCATTGATGCTTATAAGCATCAATTAAATAATTACTAGTAACACTTTCACTTTCTTTTTTATGTGTCAACATAGCTTGGGTTATGTGCGTTTACATTTAGAATAAGATCTTTTTGTTAATTAAAATTTAAAAATCAAATCAAATCAATCTCATTAATACCTGCCTCAACAAAACTGTTTTTCGACAATACTAGCGACTAATCAAACAATATCTGAATAATAAATTGTCAAAGCCAGAGGGTAATACAGGCTTGTGTTAATAATGCAAAGATTGAACAATTGAATCCACCCGCGATACCTGTTATTAAATATGTAAATGAGTTATTTATTCAAGTCGCACTTTCTGAGGGGTCTTTAAGATAACTTTAAGAGTAATTCGTGACTTGCCTGTCATGTCAATGTGAGATGAAGAAGTTGTTTTAGATATGTAACTGATTTTGAAGTGTCATTTTGTGACACTTATGTGTTGTGTTTCATTTAAAATTAATTAGAGGATTACAATTATCTGTAGTAATCATTTAAAAATATATCTGCATATATCGAGTATCGCTCTTGTTTTACTGAAGCTCTGCTCTCAATAGTAGGATTACCGATCTAGGTAACTGCAAATAATTGATTGCCTAATGAAGTAGTATTTAAAACAAGCTATCGCAACAAAGACAATTTTTTTCGCTTACGAGTAATCACTACCTAAATGAAATTAGTAGCACATCCATGTGTATTTATTTAGAAGGTTTTACCTTTATTTTACACAGCTTTTACAAAATTATTCTTTGAACAACCAAAACCTACAAGCGGTAGTTGGGGTTCACTAATGTTTCACCAAAACACCATTGACAAATTTTTGTTTACAGCCAACGCAACGTTTCGTATATCTACTACATATTTATTTCACAAACAACTTATTCCGCAAATGTTTTATTTTATAAACACTCGCTTTAAAAACATTTATTTGGTAGATACAAATGTTACTGATGATATTTAATAATTTAAACACTTTTCAATAAATAATAAGTATCTTTTGGAAAAATCATGTATAAACTAAATACATTTTCTAAACCAGTCACAAAGTAATTACAACGGTATTGTTTTGCATAATTTTATTAAACTACAAATAATCCTACATGGTTGCAATTTCTATTTGGGTCAAATAGTTTACAGGCAAGTACTGAAGTTCTTTATACCTACTAAAGTACTTTTTCTATGTAATGTTGTTTCTGGCACTCGCCGGCCGCTGTCGCGGCACCGCTCGGCTCGTGCATAGGGGTCACAGTTTTAAACTAACCTAACCATTTTTTAAATATAATTACCCTAATCTTTAGTTTTTAGAGCGTAAACATAAGTCAATGTGTAAAACGTTTTTATTCCAATCGTTGTTTTATGAGATAAAATATTTCAAAAAATGTATTGTTTGTAAATCCATTCCATTGTTAAATAAAAAATCATCTTTAAGCTGATCTAAAATTA
The DNA here is from genome assembly GCA_937001585.2 of Brachylomia viminalis. Classification (NCBI taxonomy): domain Eukaryota; kingdom Metazoa; phylum Arthropoda; class Insecta; order Lepidoptera; family Noctuidae; genus Brachylomia; species Brachylomia viminalis. The sequence continues at coordinate 18,506,845 of OW443302.2, read as the reverse complement.
GAATTTCGGGTTTATGTTTTCACTTATTCAATTCAAAGCATTTAATTTAAGTGGCACTACAAATTGGCACCCACAGGTACTTTTTCTGATCAATTTGATTTATATTTTCATCAGATACTTTTAGAACAGACCATACAATCAGAGGATCACATTCCATGACTAGATTTTAACGACTACAATGATATAAAAAATTACCGTGCACCTTGAGAATAATACAAAATACAAAGTCTTCATATCTTTCCACTTCGTCATAGTTGCGTATATATTAATATACGCTAGTGATATTTATTTTAGAAGTATGTATGTATATTCTCATATTATTTGTTTTATTTTATTAAGTGAATTGTTTCTGATTTTATATATATAATTTTCTCTTTTACTTTTACACACGCTGTCTACATCTCTAAATCTACTATCCTATCGCAGGTATACTGGAAGAGATTTCAATAGACATAAGCACTACCTTTGTACCTATTTTTCTGTTCTTTTCTTCTTATCTGTTTATATATGTGTGTACATAAATGGTTAAATAAATAGAGCCAATAGAATAAATAGAGCCAATACCTAGAATCATAAAGTCACTTGTGCATACACGTTAGAATTCAAACAAATCCTAGCAACCAAAAATTAATAACACAGTGTCTACACAAACTCAAGCTAATTTCCAAAGAAAAACCAAATCAGCTTTCCTAATTTAAATTATTAATTGAAGATAAAACAATACAGCAATACCGAATACAGTCTAGTGGATCTAGTGGTCTAGTGGAATACAGTGCTAGAGGATCACTCAATTTAGATTATTTATCGTAATGCGAGCGGGCAATGGCGGCGATTCTAGCTAATTTAACAATAGTTGCCAGCAACAATTTTAATGCCACAGGTAGTGAAGCGATATAGAATAACGTCACTTTATATCGCTTGATGCTAAGATCGTGGCGTTTGTTGCAAGAGATACCGCCATAACATATTGAGCGATACTCCATATCGGTCAATATGTTAGTATATGTTAACTAGTTTATTGAATCTATACTTCTATAAATCTCTATATATCTTCTCCATACGAAACTACCTTTGGAAGGGGCGACTAGAATTATTTCTATTTTGATGTAAATGTTGACGTTCAAAAGTGCCTTATATGTGCCTACATGAAATAAATGACTTTGAAAGAAAAATACATTTATTGGCATTAGAAAAAAAACACCTTAAAACAATGAAACAGAAAGCAATGCTTGTAATGCCAAAAAGGCAGCACTACGTACACACCACTAACATTGCTCCATTACTTTTTTTATTTTTATTTAAGTTGGGTTTGCTCTTGATTCTAGTCTAGGTCAGTGGTGACAGAGACAAAGTCGACGGTGGAGTGAGCTTACCCAGAAGAAGCCTGTTCACTCTCACTTTGAAGAGATTAGGGTTGTATGCGTTCGGAAACACAGACGCAGGTAGAGAGTTCCATTTTTTTGCTGTGCGAATTACAAAAGTATGTGTGGAATAGCAACAAGGTAAGGATGGTAACTTGCAGAGTACAATCTGTAGAAGACCGACAAGCAGGCAACCTTGCGGCGATCAGCCAAGCTGTGAAGCTTGGCATCCACCAGTTTCCGTCGTCATTGACCCTCTTAGCTCTGCGTTCCACTGAGTCAAGCGCGGCAAATCGTACTTTGCTGAGCCATCCCAAAGGTGGCTGCAATACTCCATGCAATAACGGACATGCGCTTTGTAAAGGGTCAGAAGCTGTCCAGACGTAAAGTATCGCTTCACTCTATTTAGGATGCCCAGTTTCTTAGCCGCTGTTTGAGCTTTATACTCGATGGTGGCGCCGAAGTTGAGACCTAATGTCAACTCCATGCCTAGGAGCTCGAGCCGATCAGTTATAGGAACTGATGCACCCCGAAAAGAAAGAGTTTGGTCAAAACGACTCCTTTTAGCGGTAAAAAGACACGCTTGTGTTTTGGTGGCGTTAAAAGAGACTAGATTGTCATCACCCCACTGGGAGACAAGGCTTAAGGTCAAATCAGTACGCTCTACCATGGCCTCTCTCAATTAACGAACCTCGGCCCCGGTGGTTTTTGCGCTGGACAAGTATCTCTCTGAAACTGTACTGTCATCTGCGTATCCAACAATACCAGACTGAAGTAGTTCATTGATGTACAGCAGGAAAAGAGTTGCAGAGAGAACAGACCCCTGAGGAACTCTGGTATCAATAGCCATAGGGTCAGAGGAGCAACCGTTAACGAGTACTCTGATCGACCGTTCACTAAGGAATTCGGGTATCCAGCTACAAAAATTCGCTGGGATGCCATAAGCAGGAAGCTTGCTGAGAAGAACAGCGTGCCAGACCCTGTCGAAGGCCTTTGAGATACCAAGCAATACAGCAAGTGCTTTGCCGTGTTGCTCAATGGCGTCGCCCCAGCAGTGCGTGACATACACAAGAAGATCGCCAGTTGACCGTCCCCGGCGAAAGCCATATTGCCAGCCATTTAGGAGATCATTTTTTTTTTGTTTTTTTAAAAACGACACTAGGAATTTCTCCTGTATTGTAGGTGCGTTTACAAACATTTAAACTCACATACACAAACAGCCAGACCCGGAACAACTACTTGTAGGTCGTACAAATATTTGTTCAGTCTGCTGACTCGTAACGCCATACTCGCCTCGTGCCCCTAGGACTCTCATCTGGAGGAGAGTAGGACGATATGGATTTCACCAGACAGAGACCAGACGTTCCCAGCCGAGCTGAGACCGAAACTAAATGACTGTCCGGATCAGTTGCCAGCGGAATGTCCAAGCAATTGGGTGTATGGCCATCAACATCCGGTACCCGCGTTGCCACATTCACCACCTGGGTTAGATCTAGCGTTAAAGCAAACTTGCGCGCCTCCAACCCGGCATGGTCAGTCTTCTGGTACGGGAACAACCACTCTTTATGAAAAATGAGCTATTGGGTACCGTTGCTGGGCTACGTCAGTCGACTCCACAAGGAAATTAAAGAGCGCTGTTGCCTCCAGGTACCACTGTGCGATCGGTAGACGCCGATGTAGAGAGATTTCTACACGACAGTATCCATAAGTAGCCATATGGCAGAAAAACCCGATCTCTCAAAGCAACGGAGACGACGACACTAAATGTCATCGCGGACGTACACACAGACCCCAGCTTACTTCTTGAACTTGTGTTTAAGAGAGTAATCCGGGTAGTTGAGGTACGCCACGTCCGACGGGGTTGCTATCTTCGTCTCCGTTAGGAAAAACAGGTGCGGCTTCTCGGTCTCAAGGTGGTGATGCATCGGATCGAGATTGGAGTGCAACCCTCTGCTCTGATGTTGGTAAGGTGCACTTTTAGTGGGAGGAAGTGCAGCCGTTGTTTAACCCTATTTTCCTTTGCTTTGGTTGTCATAGTTGGTTGAGTAGTGTTGTTGGGGAAAAAGTCGAATTGACGAGGCGCTGCTCAGTGTACCAAGTGGAACACTAGAGCTAACCAAACCTATGGGCACCTCTTATGGAGACTGCGGGGACGCCCGAACCCCCCCAGATATGGCCACCGGGCCCTCCCATTCAGTCGCCGGCTGGCACGGTGGAGAATAAATCGGGATTTTTCGCGAGTTGGCGGGGCTACTTGGGCCCCCTACTAACTGCGGTCGGCCAACTGCTGGCACCGTGCTTCGGATCCCGCTACACTCCAAGATGATTTACCCGGCAAGTTAAGCGCAGAGACCAAGACCGGTTCTGAACAGCGCAACTGACAGTCTCCTTTTTCCCCAAAGGCACTGGCACTCCCACACGCCGACGGAACACAGCAAGCTGTTTCGCGCCGGACTCCGGTGGGATGGTAGTCGTGAGCCAGGCGGCCCCTTGCGGAGCCTACCACCGCTAAGTGGGATCGTTCAGCCATACCACAGGCAAGCCTGTGATGCCGTTGCCCGCGGTGGACCACTAGGAGGTAGATCCCAAACCACCCCAAAATACTTATTAATAGGGCAATTGTTGCTGGCAATAATTTTAGAAAAAAAATATCGTAGAGCTTTATAAACTACAGTCTTTCAACATAACCTCAAGTAAATTTACCATAGAAAACCAAACCAGCCTTACTAATCAAAATGATTAATTGAAGAATATAAAACAATACAGCAGCGATACAGACTTCGTCCCTAGAGGATCGTTCAATTTAGATTATTTATCGTAAGGCGAGCGGGCCATGGCGGCGGAGCTAGCTAATTTACAAAATAAATATTAGCTCAATCAGACGGTCGGTCTTAGCTACTGTTTTCACTAATGGTTATTTCTTCGTTATTGTCTAACTTAGAAATATAGTCTGTATTGGTTTTGTTGCGACATTTTAGTTAATATTTCTTATAACAAAAGTTTTATTCATTGTGAATGAATTTCCAATTAATTATATATCTTATGCCTTGCCTTTTCAATTTATCTTTTCTTAATTTGTCATAGTTATTATTATTTTTTTTTATTTTTTTCTTCGTTATTGTCTCACTTAGAAATATAGTCTGTATTGGTTTTGTTGGGACATTTTAGTTAATATTTCTTATAGCATAAGTTTTATTCATTGTGAATGAATTTCCAATCAATTATATATCTCTTATGCCTTGCCTTTTCCATTTATCTTTTCTTACTTTGTAATAGTTATTATCATTTGTTTTGATATAAGTTGAATGAACTAACCAACATTATACACCGTTCAAAATTGTCTAGTCATCAGCATATTAATTACTTACATGTCACTTATCTCATCTACCGAGCATCTGAAGTTCTGTATTTTTGTTGTAGACTACATTAACCGCCATCCACCCACCATCATCTACAACAACATACATCAATACAAGCGGACAACAAGACGTCAATCCTCCTTCGCATAGCGTCCTAGCATTGTTTTCAATAAATTAAACGTAGGACAAGAGGCAGGGACTGCGCAAACAGCCCCCGGCCTCCGTCAACACAATTATTATCCTCGGACAGCTACCCTTGTGTCGATAAACACCCTCTAAATAAATTAACTGGACTCTATCCAAAACATTTGTTCTGTCTCTCGGTTTGAAAAAAGTTAATTAATTTATGTCTTCATTAGCTAGGTCTTTGATATTGTTTAGACTGCCTGCAGTAAAAGAAAATAATAGAGATCTAAATCATAGCAAATGAATGTGTGGTTTCATTGCTTTGTCGTGGCAGATTGAGCCGTTTGGGTCCTTGTCCCTAGTTACGAATTTTGCGCAAAATATGTTTACTATTGTGGTGTTTTATATGCTGCAAGAGTTTGATCAAAGAATTACATATTTCAGTACTCGTAGTTATAATGCTCCTGCACACGGTGTATAAAGCATGCCCCAAACCTGTATAGGTTATATTATATACAGGGTTACTTTTAATTCGACGTATATCCGTTCGGAGGTGATAGGGGGGCCAAAATGCAACAAATTTAATCACAAATCCTTAAAATTCAAATATCTTGAAAACTATTGAATTCCGGCTATACTTATAGGGGAATGGGAATATGTGTGGCCGAAATTCAATAGTTTTCGAGATATTTGAATTTTAAGGATTTTTTTATATTTACCAAAAATTTCACATTTAATTCAAAATAAAAAAACATACTTATTGTATGGGTATTATTAAAAAGATATGTTGTAGCTGCACTTCTACTAAGCTATGGACATAATTAAAAGTACTTAAGTCAACCAAAATATTAAAAAGGAATTTTAATGGGATGAGGAGAAAAAGAATCTTACCAATTTTCATTTTACGCTTCAAAAATGTTGTCTCGTTAAACAAATTACTATGACATAAATCGTACAAATAACTAAAACAGCTTTTTTCATCATTTTAATTATTTTGTTGAATTAAGTACATTTAATAATGTTCATAGCTTAATTTTTTTTTTTGCGGTAGTGCGCAATGTAACACACGCAAAACATTGTGCTAATGGTTGCATACAACGGTTCAGGGTTCGTGGGGTTATTTAAAGTTGTGTTATATTATAACATTCAAAACTGTGTAGTAAATATAAAATATAATAACCTAAACTAACTAAAACTATTAACAAATTAAAATATGGCGTCGAAAAATTCCTCTGCATCGCTGTCGACTGGTAAAGTACCCAAGAGACTGGCGGCATTGCCACGTTGTATGGCAATGCTAAGCCTCTGGCCAAGGTAAAGGCCTGCCCTTGGATCCCGGGAAGTGTCAACAAGCCGTTTGGAGATTTCGTTGAACAAACCGTGAGCACTCGGACCCCACGGCCCGAGGGTTTCAACCCCAAACGGCTCGAAAATATAATTGCCGATAAGGTTATTATACTTTCGCCGTTTGAGGTTTTCCGCAGCCGCAGCAGCAGCGCCTGCACAGCACGCCGAGTCAGGAAGATGGGATGGCGCAAGAGTATCGACACAAGTTGCATCCCACACTAAAGGCCTACCCACCTTCCAAGGAAATAAAGACATGCCGTCCGGTCTCTTGCCATCGTCGCGTGCCAAGCCATTAGGTTCTAATACAGCTGGAACGCCGACGGTGACAAGAGCTCGTCGGATGATGTCATTTATGTTCGCGTGCCGAGCTAAGCGGCCCGCACTTCGGCTGCAAGACAGGCCATGGTGTCCAAGGCTGTTGACAACTTCGCCACAGTGACAGCGATGGGGAGAACAAGAAGGAGCTCCTAGTCGTAGGCAAGCAGCGAGGCGGAAAGTAGTATCGTCTAACAAAGTGCCTATGTTCAAGCTTAATTGAAGTGCCAGCTACAATATCATTTTGAATGGTACCCATTCAATATGTAGTTTTTTTTTTTTATTTTTTATTTGGAATTACATGTAAAATTTTGGGTAAATTTCGAAAAACCCTTCAAATTCAAATATCTCGAAATCTATTGAGTTTCGGCCACATATATGGGAGTTCAATTTGTTGCATTTTGGCCCCCCATCAGCTCCTGATGGATATACGTCGAATTACAAGTAACAATGTATAGCTGTTGATCCTGGATATTTGCTAATTGATGTTTTAATTTTGTTCCAGGTAAGAACCATGGCCACCGCTCGACCATCAACAACGGTCCCTCGTACCAAGAAACAGAACCATGCGAACATTCCGTGCCCCATAGAGAACTGCGCACGATTCACTTACGGCAAGTTACCAGACCACCTCACCAAGATCCATGGTCTCACCGGCGCCGAAAGAGATGCCCTCAATGAACAACAACGAAAACGATTCTTCAACGGTGAACTGTGCCAAGTACGATACCTCAAGGAATCAGCTATTAGAGACCTTTGGGGATCAGACTATGAAGACCCCCGAATTCGTGCAAAAATACACCAAAGTTACGGTCTAGTTAAGATACGAATAATACCACTTGCTGCTACCCAACGGACGCGGCCACTTACTGAACAAGATGCGAATGTTCTTACAGCTTACAATGCCAGGACAGCGCCACGGCCCGCTCGAGTTCAGAAAACTAGAAAACGACCGCGGCCGTACCCAGCACCGGAGGCTAGCCCAGTAGCACGAAGAGCTTCGAGCGAGTCTAGCGAAGAAGAAAACACACAAAACCCACTACCACCATCCCCCCCTCCTTCGTCACCATCTCTTCCACCATCTCCAGCCCCTTACGAACTACAACCAGTCGAAACTCGCTTACGAGACATATTCGATTCTAAAGTCGATGCTGGATATAAGGCAGTAATCGATGATATGAAGAAGTCAATGACTATGGGCAGGACGCTCGGAGCGCGGAAGCGTAAAGTGTACAGAACTTACCGTCGATATGCGAAGAGGTTGATCGTCTTCCTTCATAGACAACACTCTCCATTGGCGTACGATGTAGACGTTCTTCTGTGTGGAGAAAGCCAAGTCTGCGCCTTCCTAGAACGCATCAGTGCTGAGCACAAGACGAAAACCTTGAGGAATTACATCGTTGCTGCAATCAAGCTACTGGATTCCCGACTCTTTGCTATAGAAACAGATCCATCTTGCAAGGAGAAGGTGGCTTCAATGACTCGCGTTTATGACGTACTCCATGCACGTTTGACGGAGTGTGACAGATTACTGGCACAAAAAGAAGTGGCCTGCCAGAAGAAGTCATTGCCATCTTTCGAAAGTGTTATGGATCAAAGTTTCAATGACTATGATGAGTTGGTGTAAACAGTGAAAAGTACTTCTTTGACATTTTCTTAATAATCTGGACCCTGCTGCTATTTCGTCCCCGCTTTCAACGTAGTTCGCTAAAGGAATGTGTCGTAGCTAGATTAGTGTAAATAAGCGACACATTATAACATTTTGTAAACGGCGTGTTTCATTAACCTCCGGATAAGTTCCGGTTAACTTAACTGGCAAATCATTCACTAAGGGCTGATTTTTCAATAGTCAGTCTTTTATCTGAGGAATAAATATTGTGGTTTGACAGGTTTTGTATGGAAAATATGTCAAACTGTCAGATTTATTCTTCAGATAAAAGTTATCTGACTATTGAAAAATTTTTCCTTTTTTTTTGAGTTTGTGTAATCATCAAATAAGTAATAATAATCGCTCTGGACGGAGCGGGAGGGCATGTCAGACTCTTACTGACTAAAACCCACCCGTGTTCCTTCAGTTGCCTGTGCCAGTGGCCACGGTAACCCTTTCGGACTTGAAAAATCAGCCCTAAGATAACTTTTTAGACAGCTTGTGGTTAGTGCCTACCTGGATAATGTGAAAAAGGCCATTATGAGTTTGATTATTTTGTTTTAGGATAAAAATACAACTTGACAAGTTATGTTAAGTTTAGAAACCCTTGTAAATACAATGAACTACGTGTCTCAAGCAATAAGCTTATTAAAATTAATGTTAGTAGATATTAAACATTATTATATTTCTGTGTTAATTGATGAAAGTTATACTTTCTATTAGCGTGCAATAATTATGCCAAATAACTAGTATTAATATTATATGTGTGTATGATACTGTAAAAGTCCAAACAGTGGTAAATCTAACCAGTTTTCGGGCTTATAACAATATATTTTATTAAGGCACTGAAAACTTTTCATGTAATGGATGGATCTCACTAGATTATTTTGATGTAAATGTTTAACATACGTAACTATATAATTTAATTAGTGTAAATATTTATCTACTAGTTAAATCATTTCGAACAAATGTTTGTTTTATTTATTTCGTAACCCTAAAATGAAAATAATTGCTAAAAAATATTTTTAATACATAATGAACAATCATAGACGCAAAACTCAGATGGGTCATACAAGTCGTTAACAAGTGTAGCGGTATATACATCGCCACATGCAAGCTGCGCGTCATACTGACGTCAGGCAAATCCTGCATCGCGCAAGCAGAGTTTACCGCGCGACTCGCATATATACAACTTCCCAACATCAACCATCGGGCAGTTTCCCACCAGACATGACACCCGTCTGGTCGGAGGATCCTCCCTTTTCTATGGAGTTATGACTGAACTTTACACCCTGTTCCTAGTACCTATATACAAGGGTATTAGGTATCTACCTATACGTTCCTATTATCGGCCATCGGACTAAGAGATGAGAGTAAAGGAACAGAAACTGCACCTGTGTTTGCGCGCACGCTCATACAGATTATATCCTGTCTACTTGGCTAGTCTCCGATAAGATCGGCCTGAACTTTATCACTATCCCCCATATAAAGGGAACAATCTAATATAATATGATAAATAAATTAATTTATAAGAAGTGTGACAGCATGACGTAGCCGTGTAGCGCTACGACCTACGACACTTCCAACGACCATCGCTTCATTATCGTAGCAGTTCGGATCGTAGCAGGCGTAGCAGAAGCAATAGGTTATCATGAAACCGTTGGTGTGTTTTGCAAGAAATTTGTAAATCTGTGAGAAACCATTAGTATTAAATTGATAAAGCCCCGCCTACCAAGATAATGTCTGGCCGCATGTGTTATCACGGTAGTTCACAGTTGGCCTACAGTCAGATTAGTCTGATAATGAAGTTGAAAACGGTAGTCAAACTAAATAAAAGTATGGTAATCATGGTAACTGTGATCCTACGTATACTCTGTACGTGGTTTTTATCTACGTATCAAATATACACGCCCTTGACATGATCAAAGGTAAATTAATTTAAAAATTGTAATGTTGTATGCCACCTGGCGCCTGAGGCGCTAGCATAACTTTTGTTACACGCAATCTTTATTGTAGCGACATCTGTGTTCATCGAACACAATTAAAACGTGACATCATAATGAAAAGTGTCGCTATTTGCCGCCAGAGAGCAGTAAATCCGTCTGATTGCTACTTGTATTGCTACTACGGCTTTATGTTGTCCTAGTACATGGCGATCGTAACTGCCTGCTCCAGATTCTCCACTTACGTTCCGAACATGCCATTCTTGGCGCCCCGTTCGCCTTGTCATTCTTGACGGTTGACCTCTTTTATTACCAAGGAGTCTATCCAGCCAGTAATTCTGGAAAACACTTTAAAAACACCTGACCGTCGCCTTGTCAGACATCTACCTATTTATTTTAACTTGGAAAATTACCTACAAAGTATTTGTTTGTTAATTTTTGTTCCATTTTCATCAACTCTTCTGGATCTTTTAAAAGCAATTTGGTTCACATAAGTTTTTAAAACGCAAAAGAAGAGTTCAAATAAAATAATAATTTTGTGTTGAAGACTACCTATTTCTGAAAGTAAAAGAGTGCAATAAAATGTAAGAAATATGTTTTTCCTTACAAAATTCAGAATACTAAAATATCCTCCACCTCTGCCAAGTCGGTTATACAATACCATGATACTTCTTAAAAGATGCGACTGACTCAGAAAAAAAGTCTTTTTTAACATCGTTATTAAAACCTACTCACATATTTTACTAGTCTTAACTTAGGGAAGAAACGATTCTAGATAATATTTCGCAATCTGCGCGATAAAATTATTGCAAAGATTTAATTTTGTTTGGAGGTAAAACTAATTTAACCACCACACCATTATTTATAAATAATCAGTAGGTATAATCATTGTAATAATACTGATTATTAAATGAATAAATAATTCAAAAATAATTTTGTAGCGTTTTTTGTGTTTAAGGGCTGATTTTACCAGTCAGATATATTTTACCCTTGGAATAAATTGACGTCTAACAGATCTGGTATGAAAAAACTGTCAGAAATACAACATTTATTATTAGGTTATGATGACTTATTCTTGATATAAAAGTTCGCCCTTAGTGTGTTAAGATTCTGCGTTGCCCTCAAAAACTAATAGATGGTGTCGATGGATGAGCAAGCGAAGCACCGTACGACATCTGTAGGATGATTTTATTTTAAGCAATTTACTCACAGGCTATTCCTGTACCCATATATTACCTTGAACCGTTCAGAAGTACGACCTATTTCAGTTTACTGACTAAACGAACGGTCTCGTTCAGTATGCAAAAATAACATGTTTTTCAATAATATCTCCAGAGAGTGGGATGTAACGTAAGGGCACGTCAAACATTATTCAATCATCACTTCGCTAAAATATCTTTGAATCATTGTTAAAACTTGTCTTCAAAACGAAACAAAACAAAAATACTTCTTGAATCTTGATCGAACGTTTGAAAAGTGGAAATTAGTTCAAGGAAAATGCAGTGATAAAATAGGGTGACCTTGTTGCGTCCCGGATAATTATGTTTTTTATTTTAATTGTCACTTTTTACTAAGACAATTTTATAGAATATTGAGTACTTATCTAGCGTTTTATGTTTGGAATTTTTATTTATTCATCAAATTAATATCATTTTGTATTTTAAAAAAGTAACTTTTGAGAAATACCTACATATTTCTTAAACAGTGCAGTGATAACTTAATATTTCAAAAACAGTATTGTTTGTACAAAGTCTGAGAGATACAACAGCGCCAGTAAATGAATGATTACATTACAAAATTGCAATGCAGCGGTAAACAATGCAGCACGAACTGGATGACGTCACGCTCATTCGGTGCAAAGTGCATGTATGCAGCTTAACCTTCTAGCGTTCATGTTACCCTGGTGCTCGTTCCTTTTGTGAGCGACACCAAAGGGGCCCTATCCCCTTCGAACACCCTTCTCTGGGTCAATGCGCATCTCTCGGTCATTCACCGGACCGACCTTCATCCGTTGTTTTTGTCTCTATGCGTGTCTAGTTGATACTTTTGCATTCACGCGTTTTTCATGCGTATTTCATTCAATTTAATTCAATTTAACAGAAATACATGTAAATTGTATACAATCATTTGGAATAACTCCTGGGACTAACTCTAGAGATCTTGCAAGAGATGCATAGACCAGCTGATAGATAGATTCATAGATATTTCATAAAGTGGAGTCAACATTTTTTGTTGTATAAATGCGTCAACCATTTTCTTTTTGAGCCTAACAGGGTTAAGAATACAAGCACAGTATCCCGAATAAGTATGTTCCATTTACTTTGAATGATTATTAAAATGACATCGAGCTAGCTGAATAACGAGAGTGAATATTTAACAAGCTAACAAATAGAGCTGAATAGAATTTGTTTCTCGACCTTTGTATGACACATTTGCGTTGCAATTATAGTATGTAAATGAACTGCAGTAGGATGCAGCAACAAATTGTCTTACCAGGAACTCAATGTACGAGGAATGCAGAATAAAGAAGTAGTTCGATGCACCAAACCGCATAAAACGGCCGTACAATATAAATGCATCGATGACTGATATGACGAAGCCGCACACTGCAGCACTTTTTTATGCTTCACCAACACATTTAAGAAACGTCAAAATAATATTGCGAAATTTTTATACTTCGAATTTATTTTATAAATATGCAATAATTTAGTTTAAAGAAAAACAAATTTGAATGGAATACAGTTACCCTGGTTTTTATCAATTTGAAACAGTTGAATGTAGGAGTCGCCACCGGAGTGTAAGGCAAAAAACATTGTTTGTGTTTTTATAGAAATAATGAAGGGCCTATTTTGTTTAATGAATGAAGTAGCTTAAAACTGACTAAATACTCATCGTGCGTTATGCGGCCGATTATTCATATTTCATTCTGTTTTTAAATTTTCGTTTCATTTACCTACTTGCGCCGCGTCGATTCATCACACAAATGATTGATATGTAACATCTTACCACATCAACAAAACTCAGATATGAATCACAAAGCTTAAAACAAAGTGTGAAAGTTTCAACCTCTTTTCAGTTTAGGCTGGGAGTAAATTCCCGAGTTTGTTGTCCAATTATAATCTTAGACAACCGCCTTTGGATGTTTAATAATAGGTAGTATTTTTTATAAATGTAACATTGCCGATCAAACGTCAATCGGACAAGTATATATTTTTCGGACGGGGCTATTGGACTAGGAAATTCTGAATTTGAGACCAGGCTTATAGCAAAAATAGAATCTATTAATAAAAATCGCGTGAACACGTGTTAATCTTCCCTCAAATCACCTTTTCAGTTTTAGGTAGAGATAGTATGTTGTTAACTAAAGAAGGATGCCAACTGTAATCCCTTTATCAACCAGTTATCAACCAGATTACCAGATGATTAATTTCCCAGACGTTATTAACAGCGATTGGTGATTATTTCACAAACCCAGAAAAGCTGGCCCCTTCTGTGCAACTTCGAGCAGTTTAATTGAAACTAAATTTTTAAAATGAAAGTGTGAAACTATCTATATTAACATTAATTAATTCATTCATAGCAAGCCTGTAAAAAATGGGTTTCTAGTGCAGTTTTATGTATCGGTATAAGTTTATCTGCACCTACAGTTTAAAAAAATGTTTAGTTAAACTGTAAATTGGCTATAAAGTAGACCATTTTTGTTTAAAAATATAAACGCGTGCATACTGCACTCTGCTGGTATACAACAGAAAATTATCTAGTCCAGTAATACCTAAAACTGTTCTATTTATACAACTGGAAAGTACGGATTATGGACATGGGTGTGAATTATCATCGTATGTACCCATTTATTTAAAAGAAATTCCACAATAAACGGTACTGGCCACGTAAGGGGATATTTCTGTCGATCGTTCCCTCGTTCCTGCGTCGTGTTTCTTCGCACTGGTATTTACATCGATAGAGCTTGGCTGGCGTATAAAACAGGTTATAGAAGCGAGTAACGCTTATTTTGTTCTCAACTTTGGTGCGAGAGCCATCTAGTGACCACCGTGTGAAACGTTCACGTGTGTGATTTTGTGTACATTAGTGACAGTTTTTGGAAATCCTTATTTTTCAAAATGCCTGGACGTCCTATTTGGCAGGTAAGAGATTTTATTTTATTTTACTATGATCTTTCAAAGCATAAGCTGATAAAACAATTCAATTGCAATCACTTGCTTATATTACAAATAGAGGAATAATTTTATATCAGTGGCATCTGGAACAATATAAGTTTATTACTTTTACAAACTAGTTCAAGCTGAAAGATTGTGCCTTTAATTTAGCAGGTTTTATCTTGAAATAATAATGCATGCTGTATTTCAGTTTCGGTTAGACAATTTAGCATAGATTGCGCTAAGCAAAAGTTTCATAAATTTGGTAAAACACTGTTTTTGTGAAGAAGTCTGTTTTCATGATGCAGTAAAAACGGAACGGTGACTAATTCTAACCTTAGCCTAGCTACCTGAAAATAACAGGTGTGTAAACAAAGTATGGTTTCGTAAAACTCCACGTTTTGGCACGGTGTCAAGTTTCACTGTAACGATCTATTTACCATATTTCAAGTAAATTATAAATATGAAATAATTGGTTAATATTGAGGAGGTTAAAAATAAAAATGCACTTAAATGTGTTTATAGTTTTCAATATTTACACAACACAACCGTTTTTCAGTCAAGGTAACGCAACTTCATTCGGATTTAATACAATTTCATTTAATTTACAACCAATTAAATAATAGTTTTTTTTTTTTATATTACAAAAGCTGATAGTGACAATGTCATAAACATTGTAGGTATTTTTAAAAGTGTAAAAATTTTACAGAAACGCAGGGTCTCATTTTGCATTCATCAAAATACATAAGAATTACCGTAAAAAAATTATCCTAAGACATGTTTTAAGTATTTAATCCTTAATTCTAATTCGTTTTTAAATAATTATTTGTATAATAAAACTATGATAGCTAAACATTTTTATCTGTCTTTTTACTTGGCGAGTCTATTTTGACATCACCGATCATGAAATGTCCTGGTAAATTGTTGAATAATCTTTGCAAAAAACCAAGTAAAATATCTTCTATCGTCTTTGATAATATTGGTCGTAAAGATTCAGACACTGGTCGCCAATTTGCGTTCAAATAGGCATTGGTACTCTCCTCTGAAAAAGAAAGAAAAAAAATTAACCCTTACTAATAAACAAAATAATACATACATTTTCTTTTTTGTTTTTTACCGAGTCTTCGTTTTTAAACTAATAGTACAGCAACTGCCATCTATTGTTATGTTAAGACACTATACGTCAAGGTTTACCGTTGATCGCAAAATGTTTTGCGAACATTTTAATATTCCTTGGAATAATCCAGTATACCAATTATTACTGCTACTTTTCCTTATTCTCAGTGATTATATTTAAGGAATGTATTTAATAAATAGATAACCAAACAGTCCTTTAATTAATGAGATGACTGTATGATTCAAATTGAGATCTCAAAGAGGTCTTGCGAATAAAATTGGCAACAGTGAGCGAGCGGTTGTCAAACGTACAGCGACGTCGAAACGTCTCAACGTTGCAATTTGTAACACGTTAGTACCAGGGCATCATAAAATGACAGAGCCAGAAATGATTTGACACAAGCGGCTCGGCTCCGCACATCAACACCATCTATCAGCAAATAGAAAACTCGGGAATCTAAAAGTGCTATTGCTGCTACTTGATAGTAGATGGCGCTGTTAGACTTCATACTTGCAACACAGAGGGCTATGTGTGCAAAAAAAATATTTCTGTAGTTTTATTATTTTTGTTTTCCAAAAGAAAATTATCCATTATTTAAGGTGGTAATTTTTTCTTGAAAGGCAATATTTCTTGCCATGTAGGCTAGCACTGATATTAAGAAAGGTTGCATAGCGCTTTTTCAACAAAGTGAACGTCATTCTGCAATCAAAAGAAAACAATAAAAGCATTTGGTTTTGTTTGTACTCACCCAACGACTCAATGCCATCAAATAAATTGTTCATGCGTAACTTTAACCCTCCAATGGCATACTTGACATGAGCACCAGTGACGTTGAAAAATACAAGATCATCTCTAATGTACGTTTTGACATCGCTTATAATATCAATTGTCATATTTGCTGAAAAAAGAAAATGTATCTTGAAAACAGAACCAAAATATTTATCATTAAAAAAATTCATACAATTTTTTTACATACTTGGTTCAAACCAGCAAACGCCGCGCCCAACCAAGGGAATAAGCAGTATTTTCCCTTTCAGGTCATAAGTACCCTCTATCCTTATTTTTGGAACTCGAACCTTTGTGTGAAAGTCGTATGTTTTTCCGTCCACTCTGAAAAATAATAATAAAATGTCAAACATATTTAGAACAATCTCAATTACATAAAATCTTAGTTTTTAGAAAATTGCGGTAAATTCAGGAGTATATTGTACGTTTCGCTATCTTATTTTACACCCGTGCCTGACACGACAGCCTCTTAGTTATGGTCACAAGGTATATAGCAATTTCATTTGACAGTATTGCAATAAATGGGAAATGTGTTATTTTGCGCTTGAGAGCTAACGACTCACGCACGAGAAAACAGCCACTCTACTACAATTTGCTCAACTTAGTCGATCAAACAGTTGTCTACGGTACCAGGGTGTAATGAATCCACAGCGATAATACTTACTGGCTAGACAATACTTCTGTCTTCCCAAACCCTGTAACAGTGACATCATCGAGAGCAGCATTGACGTTTACAGGGCCGTCACCTTGTAGAATCCTTATTTTTGGGATTTTCAGGGGATCTAAAGGCATCATTCCAATCTCTGGAAGACCTAAAGACGAAAATAAAAATTGTTTCATTAGGATAAAAACAGATGTCGCTAGCTGTCTCGACTAAAGATTAGGTACTTACAGGTAAGATTACATACTCAAAATACCGATAGTAATGACAAACTATTAAATAATCTGTGGTAATGTTAAAGATGATGATACTGATATTGAATAATTTGTGTATTTCTTCTAAGTTATATTGAATGAAAGTATAGTCAAATCAAGCTGTATTTGATACCTCGAGGCGTCACACGAGTATGGTGAAGAAATAGCGCTTTCGCTTTCCGCAAGTTATGTACAAATGTTTCGTAATTGAGGCTATGTGACTAGCCCAGTGGCTTGTGAATCTACCAGCCCACTATCATGCTAGCTGTTTAACAACACTTAGTAGAAAATGCATTTCTTTGTGGAAATTCCAGAAATAAACAATTAATGAGTTTTCGTGTATAATTCAGAACTAATCGTTGACAATGATTTCCCAAAAATTCTAAAGCAAAAAGCAAATGTTTAAAAAAAATTGTTGAGAACAGGATACCCAAATTAACAATCTAAGAGAAAATATTTTATAAAACAATAGCATGAAACAGAAGTAATTATCCGATTAGTGGCAATACACAGTGCAAACGTTAACAAACGCGTGGGGGCACATTGTACTAGGAGCGCAGAGCCAACAAGTGGCATACTATCGTGCAAGGCGTGAAACGCGAACAGCTGTGCGCAGTTGTGCAACGAACCAGGCACTCAGAAAGCGTGCCAGCTACTTACGAAGTTGACTGGCTGACCGGTAGCCACACGTACCTAAATAACAGCGTACCACTCAAATCAATCAAAAGTGTTGCGTCTGTTTTGGTAATTTCACTAATATATTGCAGCTACGGGCTTCGGCTACTTGACTCTGTTTTCAGATGTTTTGATTGAGCAAGACATGTTAGATATTTTTAGACTACGAACCGGTTCGTTAACAGTTGCACAAGATAAGATAATATGCAAATCGAAATGTAAATTTCAATATCGAAATATTAGTCTACATTTTCAACAGATTCGATTCTATTGTCGCTTCAGCAAATGTATAGTACCCATTTAAAATTCAAAATAAAATATGGTAAGTTTCTTAAAGCTACTAAGAATGTGAAGTGTAACAAATATAATTTAGAAGCTATGCATGATAATCACCTGGACCAAGCGCATCGAACAGCTGCTGCACGGCTTGCCGCGAGCAAAGGTCGAAATCTGGATCGCTTTTCAAACATGTCTGCACGAAACTTGCTGAAATTAACACAAACAAACAAAATATCAACACTAGAATCATTTAAAAATACATAAGCTTAACCTATTGTTGAAATTTTGTTGAAAAGTGCAGTTGTAATGAGGACATTCAAACGACTATTACTTTCTGCCAACCTTGGCATTGACATGAATTTAAATCTAGTTCAAGCAAGTCAATGACTAAAGACAAGTACGCACTTTTACCGTGACATCTGTCAAGATTCTATGATTCATAGCGGTCAGGAGTTAACTGCTATAGGTATAGACAAATAAGGTACGAAAACAAAGGATCTTGACTGAAAAGTAAGTAGTTAATATTAATAATATAATTATTATTAAATTTGACGGCACGATTGGCGCAGTGGTTAAGCGATTGACTGCTGCACTGCGTGTCGCGGGTTCGATTCCCGCACGGAACAAGTATTTGTATGACTTGCAAGTAGTTGTTCCGGGTCTGGCTGTTTGTGTATGCGAGTTTAAATGTTTGTAAACGCACCCACGATACAGGAGAAATTCCTAGTGTGAGGCAACGTTTTAAAAAAATATATATATATATATTACATAAATTACAATAAATTGTAAATCTCTACTTGAAGCCACTTCTGTCTTAGATAGCAACGTGAGTAATGAATACGACCGTTTCAAAATTGATAGAACAACATAATCTTACTCGTAACCTGCCTGAAGATTTGGATAGCAAGAAGGTAATCGACGCTTAATAAAGTTTTTCAACATCAACCACTACTTAGCCCACAATGTTAAATGGGTTATTAGCTTAGATAAACATGACTGCATTGCTACACCAGTACACTAAGTTCCATTACATAACATAGAATTTATATTTTACTTCTACATCTACAAAGCAAGCAAACATTCCGATAGATTTGCACACATTAGAAGCAGTAAGTGGTTTTTAATTTATCGACCCTTTGCATTTTGATTATGATTAGCACAGATTTTAAAGTAACCGACATTTTCTGCATACTGAAACGCAACTGGTACACAACAAAATAGATGGAATCACATTAACTGGCTGTAAAGCAGCAATATTTAAATGTAGTGTTGAAATAAATCTTTCTTGCTCCACACATTTTGTAAACAATATTAAACCACTTTTACCTTGCGTCACAAATAAAATAAGGACACTTCGTTATGCTTTGTTACAAAAGAACTACAATCATTACTTCGGGACAGTGCTGTTACAGAAATAGTTTTAATTAACCGTACTAATAAAAAAAAGTAAATCAAGTATTGTGACCGCGACGCGATCATACCACTTGATACCTTAGAAAACGTAACGCTCCATGATATAACGGCCATAATCGATTTATGCATTACAGAACATTATGACGCGCAAAGAACCGGCACTGGGATTGTCAGATTATCACAGAAGTAAAACGTTTTACACTGTTTATAAGTTATCATATAAATTGGAACGATGCAATGGTGTATGCTGTATACAAGAACACTTACGTTTCGTTTTAAAATATTCTCCGGCGGTACAGTGGAGCACGAATGTCACTATAAATAATTTAAACTCCATGTTTTTGGTCGGCATCTGGTGTAGTTGTAGAAGGTAGTTAGGTTCGCCCCGAGCAGGCAGCTCGAGGTGGTTGTGCGATACTAAGGCCCCGCTCTGCGGGTCTCCACATGCCTCAAGAGTGCCACGAAGAGGGGGGCTATACGCAATTGTTAACTATGTAAATAAAGCTTAAACTTATCGTTTCTCAAGTTAATATTGCTAATAATGCATATAAAGTTTGTAAGATTGCCTTTTTGTCAATTAGAAGTCAGTTATGTCACAGAGGTGAGAATTCTGAAGCAATGTTTGATAATGAAAAGTTATAGTAACAAATATGAGTATAGGTACATAGTGCGTTAAAAGTAGGAGAAAAAGCAATTAATCGGTAACTTTAGACAGAGAAGGACGTTTAGCCAAAGATTAAATCTAGCATCCAATGAATATTTGCACGATTATTAAGGAAATTATTGTGAAAATACCACTGAAATTAAACACAATCGACATTCTTACACAACTGCTAGAAAAGTTATTGCTAGTACTGCAGTACTCAAGGAAATCAAGACGATTTCCTCAAAGACAAGCACATAACTAGTTCAGGTTAAATAGAATAGTTGACTGGCAATTAAAACCTTACGTGCAGTAAGTAGTAAGTGTTACATTCGTTCCGTAACATCGATTCCCTCTTCTTCGACACGGCGAACGTTTGGTAATCGTGTGTACTCTATGTAGACTTATTGTTATAATATTGGCTAATTATCTTGTATATTACGATTGCAAATTTATATTTTATAGCCATGTTACTACATGTTTCTATATCACTTTCTTTTGATTTCATCGCCCGCTAGTGTTATTTTGCAACTTGCAGCGTTATTGAAATATTTGAATTTTCTAAAATAGTCCACACATTTGTGTTCTATCTATCAATTCGAATAAAATTCAGAGACGCAGCTCGCACTTCTGAGAAAAAATGCATAGAAAAATGTAGGGCATCTATTTCTGATTCACAAGCAGACATATTCAATATTGCGTTTTCATGTATATCTATAGATTCGATTATAAATTCGAAAGAGGTTGCGTGTCAGATTTTGTCACTGTCGATCGCGCGATGTTTTTCGTTCAAGTTCTTTGCACAACCTTACAACACATGTACAGACAAACCCTCTTGTGTTCGTAGTCGTGCTGATCGTACGATGACTTGCTTTATAATTTGCTCTTTACATTGCGTTTGCGCAACCCTATATTATTGCTAAATATTAATCGCATCACTGGGTATATGAATCGCAAATGTGTCATGATGTCGAGATATTATTACTAGTCTGCTAGATCACCTTGAACTCCGATTATATCTGTGTCTAGAATATAATAATCTATAGTGTTTAGATAATAAACAAATCCATTATCATATCATTAAAATGTATGAATTCATAATTGATGATAATTATGATGTCATTAGTGCCTCAAATGTTAGCCAGGTTTCCTTCTTGTTGTGGCAAAGGTCTATATGGTATATAATAAAAAACGCAATGATGCAACTTAGTTTCTCATAGACGTTGCGATGATATTGCCAAGTAAATCTTATATCATAACATACTCGTACCGATGACATAAACTATTATCTTATGAGAAAATATCAATAAATGATAATATTAAACTAGTAACGCTTGAGATACAAAAACGTCTGAATTAAATGATGGGAATAGGATTCTTGGTAATGCTGAAATCTGAACTTAAGACCATTAAAGACCATCCTACTCTCGATCCGGATGTTTTATGACGGTATCCGGTTTATGAAAAAAATATTGAAGCTATTAAAATATAGACGGCCCTGAACCGTCATAAAGCTTTCTGAATAGCAAACATACATCCGAATATATGTTTCTTGTTCAATAAATCTTCAAAACAAACAAGACATAACAGACGATTGCTGAACATTTAATAAGGCTCGTAATTCAATAAAACAAGCAAATCTCTTGTCATTTTTCATTCATTTTGTATAGACAATGTACCATCACGTGAAGCTTAAAATGAAATAGACAACCACATAACAGACGTTTGACCTCAAGCTGTAGAATGATGCAAAGGGACAAACAAGTCATCTAGCAACGCAACAAGATGCGTGGGACACAAACAAAATAAACGACGAAGAAAAAAAGAGAGTGGTATAAAATATTTTTATTTGATATTTTCTAACCAGAATATCATCACGATACATTATTTGCTTTTACAGCTCGTAAACAACCTTCAACTCACGATCTAGATACCATACATCAACAATTCCACATGATTTGAGGTGTATTTTTGTCTGAGTGATTTCTTAAGAGTTTTATAATAAATTCGAGATGTGGTCCTCGCGGTCGCCGAACGACTTTGACCCGTAAGTGAGGTGCAATCGGTGCAATTTAGTCAACCACTGGTATACAACACGGAGTACCAGTAACACGGGCACTAGGATCTAGAGGAGGTCGATGAGAAATAATACTACTGATCATACCGTAAGCGGTAAGGTAATCGCTGCATTTGCTCTGCCTGCGTGCAAGAAATTATAAGAACTGAATTATGGAAGTGTCTTAGTTTAAGTATTTTCAGGAAATACACTCGCCATGCAAGTGCATGAGAGCAATTTGTGGACTTAAGCCTGACGACTCATGTCGACCAATATTTAAAAAACTTGGTTTGTTACCGTTAAATGATGCAAATGATGTCAATCCGCGGAACCGTCGAGATCCATATAAACTGGTGTTAAATGATTTGCCTAGACTGTCTAAATACAATGGTAACTGCTTGGCAATGTGTGTGTTCATTTATAATAAAATACCAAGACATTGCAAAGCTATAAATACAAAATTATTTAAAATTAAATTTCATAAGTGGTTACTCGAGTGTAGTTTTTATAGTTTAAAAGAATTTATTGATAAAAAATGTTGATGTTTTAACGATTGTTGTTGCTTAACTTGTCTTTAAAATTTTGCATGCTATGTTTTATCCTAGCTAAACATGTTTGCGCCTCAATTTGTATCTATAACCCTTGTATACCGTGTTTTACGCAAATAAATATTCTATTTATTTATTTAACCATTTATGTACACACTTATATAAACAGACAAGAAGAAAATAACAGAAAAATAGGTACAAAGGTGATGCTTATTTCCAATGAAATCTCTTCCAGCATACCTGCGATAGGATAGTAGATTTAGAGATGTAGACAGCGTGTGTAAGAGTAAAAGAGAAAATAAAATACATAAAATCAAAAACAATTCACTTAATAAAATAAAACAAATAATATGAGAATATACATACATACATACAAACATACATACATACTTCTAAAATAAATAACACTAGAATATTAATATATACGCAACTATGACGAAGTGGAAAGATAGTGTTCTTTCACTCTTCTTTTAAAAACTGCAACAGTTTGGCAGTCCCTAATGTCAGGCGGAAGTGAATTCCACAACCGCACCGCGTGCACAGTGAAGGAGTAGGAGTAAAAGTCGGTGGAGTGGGGAGGGGACTTAAGGAGGTTTCTAAGATGCGACCTGCACGGCGCATCTGAAGGTCGGGCGTAGGAAAAACGCTCCCGCAGATAGGATGGCGTTTTAGGGTTGTGAAGGAGGTTGAATAGCAGACACAATATCCGAGAGTTCCTGCGAAGTCGAATGGGGAGCCACTTGAGTATCTTGCGAAAGTTGGAAACGTGATCATACTTTTTAAGGTTGAAAACAAAACGAATACATATATTCTGCAAACGCTCAAGTTTATTTAAAAGCTCCTCGGTGGCATCCAAATAACAGGCATCGGCATAATCTATGATGGGCTGAATGAGAGTTTGAGCAAGAGAGATTTTGGTGTTCAAGGGCAAGACGCTCTGGAGACATTTCAACGAATGGAACGTGTAATGCACTTTGCGACTGACTTGAGCAACATGGGCAGTCCATGATAAATAGGAATCCATGGTCACCCCCAGATTTTTGACCGTATGTGCGTATTCAATCTGAACACCATTCAGACAGAGTGGAGACAGCGATGCAACATCGAGCCTATTCCGCATATACCTGCCGCCGCCTGCTGCCTATTCTATTCTATTCATTAATATTTTGCCAGATGATAAGAAACAAAAACTACTTTAGCCGCAGTTACGGAAACACTCGTTAACACGAAAAAAATTTAAATACAACAAGAACCGCGCAAAAAAAATACACTATGAAATGCTAATGAATGAAAATAGGTGCAAAGAGAGAGCGATACATTACATAGGAGAGCAGTGGTGGCCCTGTGTTAAAGCCCCGACTTACGAATTGTAGGTTTGGGGTTCGAACCCAGGCAGGCGCTTTACTTTATATAAATAATTTCATCACCACTGCTCTCCAAAGACTCCAAACGGTGAGGGAAAACGTCGTGAGGAAACCGGCATGTCGTAGAACCAAACATTCGAAGACATGTGACATCTACCAAACTGCACTGGGCCCGCGTGGTTGATTACAGCCCACTCCCTCTCGAAGAGAGGATGCCTATGTCCCAGCAGTGGGAACATTCTATGCTGATTATGCTACATAACACAATTTGAACTAGGTACTTAGTTAAATTATTAATTAAATTGCTTATTACAAAAATCTTGTTTCGTACTCTAGTACTATACCAACCGTCTGCTTATGTCATGCTAATGTATATCAAATGCTTTAGTAAAATCTATAACTATTAGGAAAATTAAAAAGTAAATGAAATGTCTTACGTAGTTCAAAGAAACTTAGATCTAAATGTAAATACTTCTCATCATTTGCTATTTAAATTCAGTAATGCAGGAAACTTTACTATCTTTTATAATACAGTTGAATAGGGGCGCTAAGAGAGACTTCACACTGAATATCAGACGACTTTGAGAACAGAGTTCACCCGGCTGACTGATTAATTGACCAATTGTCCACGTGCTAGTCTAGGGGTAGGCCGAAACTACAGAAAGCCACCTAATACGATCCTTACATTCTCCTTTTGCCTCATTTACGCTCATACGTCTAGTCATACACTCACGCCGCCGCCGCCGATTGCTAGTCTACTAAGAAATGATATCTGATTTTGTAAAAACCGTCCAGTTTCTGTTACTTCCGCGCAAATTACTAAGTGGTATGATGTGACTATTTGCTTCTTTATAATAAACAATTAGAATTGGAACTGCTGTTCAAAATATTCGTTACTATAGAAGTTAGCTTTGTTATGTATTCTGTTAAGAGCAACAAACATATTCATATAAAGAAAAACAATGATGTTGTTAGCTAACCTGACTTGCGCAGGGAGGTTGAAAAATCTTGAAATAGAAAATCTAATGAGGCACTGTTGTCAAGAGAACTTCCCGGTTAGTGTGAAACCCTTCTTCATGTAAACAGCGTAATGCTTTTTTATAAACGAACCCAAAACACGCTGAAAGTTGAACATTTGCCAAATTACTCGAAAAGTTGTTCTTAGTTTGTAATTATTACACTTTAACTAGAATTTTGGCGTGTTACTTGCGTATTCCCTTGACCTTGTCGTAATGTCTCGTAATTATAAGTAATTAGTCTACAAATATAATATGTAATGTCAAGGTGTCGTGTGTCGTGAGGATAAATCCGACAGCGTCTTCGGATCTTGGCCGTTGATCAAGATAAACAATCTTCATAGTAACGTTGAACCCACGCTCGGATGATGGAACTGCTCATTCTGGAACACTGGCTAACTGATGTAATCATTTATTTATTCTATGGTTATATAGAGAAGCCAGTCAAATTAATGTTCGTAGGTAAAACAAACGAGACTTTGCACGCCTGTCCGCAGTTGACTTAGCGAGGACTAGGCTAGCAGTGAATGAAAGAGTAAATTTTATTTTTAAATAAACGCACGACAGAACACCTGAAAAATCGGCAACCTATAAATTGTTTTCCTTTCTTTTGCTATTGCTCCCATTCATTGTAATGCTTACGAATAGTAATCAATTTCCTGATTTTTATTCGCTAAGTCCTCCGCATCGTATTTGATTTTGTTATCTTTGACTACCATATCGTCTTTCACAACATCCCGGAGCCTCTTGGCTTGCTTCACAAGATGTTTCTCAGCAAAAACAAATCATGACCTCACTTTTTCGTTTTATTACAATCGTAGGACACTTAACCTACTAATGTTTTTGCCATCACGGCTATATCGCAAAGCCACAAACATAAAATGTACGGGACTATGTACGAAGTTGTTATTTGTAAAGACAAAGTATTTACTGAAGATGAACACAACAAATACACGCAGTTTACATAGATTTAAGAATGAATAGGTTGAATGACCTCCTTGTGTCTTTGAGCTAAAATAATATTAATCTAAATAGCGCACCGCTAGCGTAGCGTCGTAAATTATATTGCGAAGAGTGACATCGGATGGCGAGATTTCGTAGAAAATTCTATGGGTTAGTTAGCATATTTTTCACGAATTTACTGGGAATCGCGAGTAAAAAACAAACAAAATTGAGGGGATGAGACGAAAAGAATTTATGAGGATAACGACAATATATAAAACAATATAGGCAATATTACTTATCCTATAGGGAAAAACCATTTCAATCTAGCATAAAAAGAGAACTTTCACACTCAATCCTAAAAAGTGATGTAGAAAACTATAGAGACACTATTTACTTTTATCACCTGTGATGTGCGATGACAACAATAACAAAAACTACAAATAAAATTAATAACAACAAACTCATATTTACTACAAATCTACTTTCTAAGATGCTAATCAATGTCTGTCAGCATCCTAACCTAAGTCTGTCCCAGAAGAAATAAGAGAAAAAAAATTTAAACTTAACTGCTTACAAAAATAGCTGCCGGGTGAAAAGCTTCATAAATTATCAATCTCTTTGGAATTAGCTAAGAAACCACAATCCAACAGCACTTTAATGTATTATTTCAAATATAGAAATATTTAATTATCTGGCACAATCCTAGACAGACTAAGATTGAGATTGATAAATGAAACATCCAAGTTCTACACATTCCGTTTCGATACTCTGAGAAAAATTATCCATACTCTATTGATACCTACTAATATTATAAATACGAAAGTAACGTTATCTGTCTAGCTATCTGTTACCTTTTCACGTCTTAACAGCTGAACGAACTTACGTGTTTAGCATACAAATAGACCATGAGCTGGGTTAGGTCATACGATAATTTTTACCCCGTTAAGTAGGATCTTCCGTGGGATAATTTCAGACCATCACGCGGGTGACATCTAACAACCCGCACTGGGCCCGCTGGGATTACGGCTCACTCCCTCTCACCGAGAGGAGGCCTGTGTCCCAACAGTGGGAACATTATAGGCTGATTATAATAATGATGCAGGCGAAGTCGAGGGCAGAACTAGTACTTATTCTATATATTTTGGTTTGACTAAATTATACTAAACTATATAAACTTATAATATGTGAACCAATTCATCCAATGTTTTCATATGATAATAATCATCATAATCAAGCAATGGACGAGAAAGATTGGTAATAATTTAGTAATAAGTAGTATAGTAATAATTTAATGACCTCTAAGTCCTGAAATAATGGATTAGAAACAGCCTGTTGACCCTATCTGATAATTTCCATAATCTTCCTTTAATTAATCAGCAGATAATTCCCGATTACATTCGTTTGAATAGCCACTCAAAAGTGGACATCAGAGACATAATGCATTACAAAAACGTACGTTTAGCTTTATATTATAATTTAACAGAATTATTGATAGTGTAGAAGGAACAATGCAATGACACGATATAGAGGACTGAGCCTAAATTTCCACTGCTGGTTTAAGTACTTGACTTTTCCTATTTTCTAGGGGACTGTTCTACTCGTAGATAAAGTAAAAACGCCGTGAAGCACCGTGGTAGACTGATTTATTCAAACAAAAAGGTATCAAAAATAACAAAAATAAATCACATTTCAAATATAAATAAACACTGTACAAAATACACCAAAAAGTATAAAACTGTAAAAAAGGTGCGTCACGCACAACACGTAAAACATGTCCCGGGTCATGACCTACGAGCATATTGATTGGATCGATTATTTATAATATAAATTGTGGTAGGTGATAGAAATTATAGGGTGATAGATATGATTACTGAAATAACGGCTATAGAGATGTATAGTGGAAGCCGATCTCAAATTAGGATAGGGGAGGTCGCGGTTTAATGTGCCGATTTTCAAACAACACGTAAAAAGCCGTTATAACGAAGACTAATCTCCAAGGCCGAAATCGCCTATAGGCAACTTCATAATGCATCCTGGTTTTAAACTAAATGACTCAAACTCAAACTCAAAGCATTTATTTCAAATAAACCAATTACAGGCACTTTTGAATTGTCAAGGGGTCGGTCAGTCAGAAAGATGAAGCTAGTTGCCCATTCCAAAGCGTAGTAGGTACCTATGGAGAAGAACGGGCAAGAAACTCCATGGACACTCTTTTAAATCAAAATATTGTTACAATAGAGTGGTTACATCATTCATGTTGCAATTATACATGTGAGAACGATGTAGAAAGACGTGCACGTTAAAAGCGTCCGTAATAAAAAGATAAAAACAATTATGGAATTAAAATAAGCCGTGGCAGCTAAGAAATGACCAGTGCCTACTGACGGCGCCCGTTCACGAACATGACGTATGGATCAGCACCATTCAGCTCAACCATTTTGAAGGGAACTCAATGATCCAATACACACGCCACCACCAGCGACACATTTGAGTGAGCATGACATACTCTCAGCCGCCAGGGCACATTCAAGTCAATGAAAGACGAACCCAGTAAGCTTTATAGTGGGTACATAGTGCTCACACATGTGCTATGCAATTATACAATACTATGAGATTGAATTTATACAATGCAAAGATAGGTTGTACAATCTTCATCAGCTCCAACACTATTTTCGAATGCTAATTAATTAGTTTACGCGCCCTTGTGGAGCAGGACCAGCCCTGAGCCAAGCATTTTTGTCAGCGATATAATCCCCCAACTTATAATATGCTTGGCTGTATAGTGTGCGTTTTATACAGGATTTAAATTTCGTTTCATTCAGTTGGAGTATGTGGGGAGGTATTTTATTGTAACATTTTAAACAGTACCCCATGAAGGATGAGTCTACTTTAGCCAGTCTAAAACCTGGTTGAACTAATTGGTCCCTATTTCTAGTCCTATAATTGTGTCTTTCACCTCTTTTACTGAAAAGATTTAGATTTTTCCTTACGTACATGATGTTTTCATAAATATATTGACAAGGTACCGTCATGATGTTAATGTCTTTAAACAGTTCCCTTAGAGAATCGCGCCTGCGGAGGCTGTATATTGCTCTGATAGCTCTTTTCTGCAGAATAAAAATAGACTCAATATCGGCAGCCCGTCCCCATAATAAAATACCGTAAGACATGATACTATGAAAATAGCTGAAATAGACTAGCCTCGCGGTATCTACATTAGTAAATTGACGGATTTTTCTTACAGCATATGCTGCTGAACTTAGCCGTCCTGCAAGAGATGTTAAATGAGGACCCCATTGCAGCCTTGAGTCTAGCGTTATTCCCAGGAAAACAGTTTCATCGACAAATTCTAGTTTCCCGTTATTCAATACTATGTCACAATCACTACTTTTAACATTCGGTAAAGCAAATCTTATGCATTTAGTTTTTTTCCCATTTAATACTAAATTATTAGCAGTGAACCAATTATGTACCTGCAGTAGGGCATTATTTACGTCGTCAAGATTTGATGCACGTCTATTTATCTTAAAGATTAAAGAAGTATCGTCAGCAAATAATACCATTTGTGGTTGGTTTTTAAATAAATGGGGTAGATCATTAATATATACTAAAAAGAGGAAGGGACCTAATATCGATCCTTGTGGAACACCCATTTGTACTTTTAAATGAAGTGAATTGATACCATTTATTTGCACTTTTTGTTGTCTATCATTTAAATAAGAATGTACTAAACTAAGCGCGAGTTTACCTAGTCCGTAATGCTCAAGTTTTAAGAGCAAGGTTTCGTGATCAACGCAGTCAAATGCCTTGGAGAGGTCACAAAAGATCCCTATGGCATCTTGGGCCTCCTCCCACGCTGTAAATATGTGTTTTAATAAAGTGACACCGGCGTCAGTCGTACAACGTCCTTTGGTGAAACCATATTGCTGATCGTGTAAGATTTTGTTGGTGTTAAAATGATTAAGCATTTGATTGAGCATTACCTTTTCGAACACCTTGCTGAATACTGGCAACACAGATACTGGTCTATAATTGTTGGTGTCTTTGCTGTCCCCAGATTTAAAAAGTGGTATAACCTTACTGTATTTCATTAAATCCGGGAAGACTCCTTGTTCTACACACAAATTAAATATTAAAGCTAAGTATGGTGCTATAGTCTCGATTATTGCTGTACAAACTTTGATAGACATTCCCCATAGATCTTCGGTCAATTTGATTTTTATTTGCCGAAAAGCTTTTATAACTATCATAGGGTTTATATGTTTAAATTGAAATTCATCCGGGCAGCCTAAAACGTTCGCTCTTAATAAATCAATCGAGACATCAGGTGAGGAATTTAAAGCTTCCGTCGTTTTAACTGGTATATTAGTAAAGAAATTTACAAATTCTTGAGCGACTTCTAAGTTAGAGCTTATGGCACCACGTGAAGTCTCCAATGTATAATCTGTGCTACGTATTTTTTTCCTACTAGTTTCGTTATTTATAACTTTCCAAACCGTTTTTATTTTATTTTCTGCTGATTTAATCTTGTTGCTAATGTACTGGGCTTTAGCTATCTTGCAGGTATTCCTAAAAATTTTTGAATATGTAGCAACATACTTGTTGAAAGTTTCAGTGTTAATGTAGGGCTTAAGGCCGTACAGATCGAACAGTCTTTCCCTACTTATCCTAATACCTCTAGTTGCCCAGTCACTAAAAATAAAATTAGGACAAATATTTTTTGTTTTCTTTTCAAAAGTTTTATTGAATTCATTGTGCACTACTGAAAAGAAATTCTCATACAATTTATTTGCATCGTCCATAATATGACTCAGAACATTTAACTTATTGTTTAGGGTACTATTGAATCTACTTAATTTGCCAGTCGTTATTGGTTTAAATTGTATTTGCACTTTTTGCAAAGGTGTTTTAAACTTAAAAGTTACCGTTTGTCCACTATGATCAGATGGCAAATAATTTACGATGGCTTTCACTAAATAATCACAATCGCAGAAGACATTATCAATACAAGTAGCAGAACTTGGAGTTACTCTAGTTGGTTCAGTAAAAACATTCGATAAATTGAACGATTTAAAAAGGCTTAATAATCTACTGCTATTCGAATTAATTTCCAAAATGTTAATATTAAAATCACCACAAATAATTGCAGCTTTATTACTGGATGCAAGTTTCGCTAGGACATCTTCCATTATTGACTCAAATAAAGAAAAGTTCTGATAATTAGGGGAGGGGGTCTGTAAACGCACACTACAACATGCTTATCTAGCTCAACACAGGACATTTCGATGCAATGTTCAACTGATAAACCAACTATGTCATTCCGTTGCTTAGATTTTAAACAATTTTTAATTAAGATTAGAGAACCTCCACGCAGCATAGATTTACGGTTAAAACAACTGCCTACACTGTAGTTCTCATAATTAATTAGCATTTGATAATCCTTTAACCAATGTTCAGTAAAACAAACAATGTCAAACTTTGTTTTTTCTAAAAACATTTCAATTTCTAATAATTTGGAAGAAATACCTTGAATATTTTGATGAAATAATTTCAAGACATTTTGCTGATGTTTTTGATAATTAATTAATTTAAAGCAAGAAGATACCTTGTAGTTGTTACGTATAGGAATATTCTTACTGGTACCTTCTGTTGTCTTACAAACTAGTTTAAATGATTATCCGGAGTTATCCCCAATACTTCAATGTCATCACCAGGCAATGAGCTCCTAGTGAGTGAGGGGCATGGAACCTCCTTCGTACAATTTGTAAAAATACTTATAGCATTTGAGCTACCTTTATTCAAGCTCACCACCTTATTATTAGTACTATTACTAACCATTGTGGTGTTAATAACACAAGACTTCGACATACTACTTATGTCTGAGTTTATATAAAAAGCTAATAGCCTTGCTATTATGTGTCTAAAACTAACAGGCAGATACACAGTATCTCTAGTCGATTTTAAAGTTTCCACAAAACTATTGGTGTCAAAATACACAAGCTTGTCACTGTAATGAGTAACTAAAAAGTGCATATGGTTATTAAGCATATGAATATAATTGTTTTGTCTTTTCGTCAAAGTTTCAAAATATGGGAAAGCACACAATATTATTTTACTACAATTTAACTTTAACAACTCAGTTACACATTCAGTGATTTCTTCCTTTTTGACCTTAGCACTATTACCTACAAATACAGTAATAGTGGTTCTAGGATTAAATACCTTTCCTGTTACTGATGCCATTATTCGTTTGTAGGTTGACCCTGGCATACAATAATTGTGGGTAGAATAACTCTGCTTGTTACTAATTAATTTACCTAAACCTCTTCCTATACTATCTGAGAACATAACTGAATTGTAACAATCATGATTACTGAAAGCTGGACAAGTACCAATCTCAGGCACTTGGGATAGATGTTGTACTATATCTGGTTTATCTTGGTTGAGAGTACAGTCTTGAGACCAACTCTCAGTCTGGGACGGGTCCTCCGTTACCTCAGGCTGGACAGCATCAGGTTTTGAAACCTTCTGACAAGTGCACTGACACATAACTAACTCATTAGCAGCAAGAATATGTTCTTTAATTTGGTTCTGAGAACCCACATATTTAATGTAAAGGGAACTGAGTCTACCTTCAAGTACCTGTATGTCAGTCTGTAAGCGCTGTGTATCAATTTCATAGATTTTTTTGCTGTCCTCTAATTTGATTTGATATTTGTTTAATTTATTGATTAGCTCAACACGTTCTTTTCTCAGTGGAATATTTTTGAAAAAGTATTTGTGTTGTTTCCTAACTTGGTTACATTTTTTAATTATTCTATTTAGTTTTGCATATTTTTTTATTTTGTTATGACTAACTTTGTTATTATAATTCTGTTTCAGCAAGGAATCTTCAGTTAGGTCAATAGTTGTTATGGAATGAGGGTTACATTTACTATTTATTAACTCATTATACAAATGGTTAGTTTCTTTAACCTGGGTATGCTCTTTTTCTTTCTCTAACCGGATAATATGACTATTAGCATAACTTAATTCATCTTCTAGGTCCCTAACTTTGCTTAAAGCCTCCTCATACAAATGATCATATGTATTAATTTTGTAATATCTTCTTGACCAGAAAGATTTTTTTAAAGTCGTAAAGTCGTCAAGGAACAACCCACCCCCTCATGGGGTTGGTTGATCCATCGTTGAGGCAAGATGTTCCGGTAGAAATTGCGATAATTAGAGATATAGTAGCTGGAAATGGATTTACATTAATTAAAGCATAAATATCTATAGTGTCAAATATAAACAACTTAATATTACTGTTTCAAACAAGTGACATAATTTCTTGATCCCCAGCAGCTATTTTGAGCTTTCTACCATCTTTGATGACAGCATGAGCTACCCGCTGCCGCGCTTCAACCGAGTTCTTGCCCCGTTCGGTTTTCTTTCGTTTCTGTTCTCATTGTGAAATAGTTTTCCATTTTATTATAAGTTGCCACATTTTGTGT
Organism: Brachylomia viminalis; assembly: GCA_937001585.2. Taxonomy (NCBI): domain Eukaryota; kingdom Metazoa; phylum Arthropoda; class Insecta; order Lepidoptera; family Noctuidae; genus Brachylomia; species Brachylomia viminalis. The sequence goes on along the minus strand of OW443302.2, from coordinate 18,473,342 downwards.
ACGTTTTTCTAGACACAGCTGACAACCAGCGGAACTTTTAGCCTCAAGTTCAATTTTTTTATCATATCTTAAGTGCTAAAAATACGAATAACAAATTATCAATAATGCGGTTTAAAAACATACCCTAGCCCTATAGTCTTTCCAATTGATAAGTGAAACTCGCACATAAATAGCTGTAAAATTGATTGAAGGAGACCAAACGTTGTGAGAACAGTACAATTTACTACAAATATCTACCAAACGAAAACAAAATGAACGCGTCTTTACAGCGTCACTAAAATGGCTGCCGAAGCAGAGCGATGGTACAACGTTCAGTGATGCATTTCACATTTACTACTACCTCTTTTCTTAATGAAGTTATTCGTGCCGGAACAACTTACCTTTAAGCCCTCCTCCATACCTCCCCAACGTATAGGGTCTTGTTTATCTTGGATGGATGCGACGTTCCAGCTGTTCTGTTCTGTCAAAACAATTTAACAGAGAAGTAAATGACAAGTGCGGTCCGGTTTACCCTGATCCTAATTTAAAAACCAAAATATAAATGCACAAATTATTTGGTTTTATGTGTAACCCAATAATTCTGCAACCTGTCATCTAAGAAATTTGGCACCTGCAGCAGTTCGTGTGATGGATTGGATTTAGGATAATAATTCATAACAAGTCATAAAGATGTCATAATATACCAAAAGCTGTCACTGTTAAATTGTAACAAATTGTAAAGTATCCGGTTTGCTCTTTAGATGATGAGCTCTACAGTGATCTCAAAACTTAAATTAGAACAACCCTTCCACTATCAGTCTTTAAAAATTAACCATTGAGTATTCTCAATATTCTTTTGCACCATTCCCGATCATCATGGTTGCCGTATCCACATTTTTCTGACCAGCTTTACTTGGCAAACCATCACCAATACGTTAAATATGCATCGGGTTAACGATGCTCTTTTTACAGCTCTTTGCCCTTCTCCTAGCCACCACTGTATTACTAGTTTCCACCTCGTCCATTCTTTTTTTCAACTAAAAGAATCCATATTCAAATTAAACGATTCAGATACTTACAAACGATATTTATTAGATAAGAGTTAAATATGTATTTACAATTAAATATTGGTAAAAAATACTTAACGAAAATAGCACTGTTAGGAGTTAAATAGGTACCTAATAATTAAGTAATAATTTAAAACTATCACACAATCTTTGACCTTGATAAGCACTGCAGACATTGACTTAGAAGAGTATAAATACTATTCATTGTAATTTCGACCTTCATTTGACATACATAAAAATACTGTTTTACTCCGAATAGTTCGGTTGGTCTCATTGGCAAGCATGTGGGAAACTGACGATGAGTGTTTGATGATTTACATATGACGGGTGTTGCCGAAACCGCCGTGCCCGGATTGGGACGCTCCCTTGTTGAAGCCCATTTGAAGGTTCAGCTCGCTCTCGTGAGCGCGAAGTTGCTCCTCAGTGAAGGTGCGCTCGTTCTTGTCCGCCATCTTGGGCCCCAGCTGAGGACCGGTCCATTCGGGGTGCTTTTGAGTCTGGAATAATATCACGAAATTATATAATACCATGAAGAAAACTTTCATTTGATTGAAGAGCGTTCAGAAGATACTTACGATCCTGCCCAAAGCGTACAGGCAGAGTGTGACTTGAGGAATGTTACGCCTTTCGAACAGGTCAGCAGTTTGGAAGATTTCTTCTTCTGGCACTCCGTACTTCTTGATGGCGGCTTGGAACCTGAAAAAGTTAAAAATAGATCTTAAAATAAACAGTATAATTATGTGTTTTCACCACAACACTCGAAACAATTTTATTTCTATGAAAATGTTAGTTTGAAAAATGATTGTTCCAATTTTGGCAGCCGTCTCTATTTGTTTTTTGTTTACAATCTAAGTACAATATGATTAGATACAATATTTTTGAAGCCTTACCTCTGAATGTTCTCCATAAGCTGGAAGTTGGTTCCTCTCTCCTGGATCTTCTTGACTGATCCCGGAGACAGTTTGTTGATGAGCTTGCAGAGGACAATGCCGTCCTTCAGGTAGTCTTCATAGGAGGCACTGGGCAGGGGCTCACCGATGACAGCGCTGATCCAGTTCAACACTTCCTGTTCTTGTTCCTTGTTCCTGGGCTGGGAAAATACATCGATGTTATGACTAAGAACATATCAGGTTACATTCTGGAGCTGAATATTAGTGGCATGAAATAACATTGCTGTTTATTGCTGTTTACTACCGAAACCCATAAATTACGGTAAAAAATCGAAACTTGCAAGTTTCAAACGCTAGCCGTAAAACACTCGCTCCAGTGCCAAGTCGTTTGATGGCGTACGCGCAGACTCCAGCATCACCTCCGAAAATAGCCTCGTTTACGAAACAGATCGCTGTTATCCCATACTGATGGGACGGGGTACATCTTGAAAGCTTTTAAGAGTAACCTAAAGGAGGTTAGAGATATGATAGGCGGCTCACAGCTGCGCGTGCGCTCCTCATTAATCTACTAAAGTATTCTAAAACTATTGATGTCATCTAACACTCGCTGCTGTATATTATTTTAATGTACTTTTGTTAAAACAAACTCTTCAGATGGTCACTTTGTTTTTTTACTGACTGGTCTCTGAGACAATAAATTGTTTGAGTTATGAAACGTGGAGTGTTAAATTACTGGAAGTTACGATGGAGTTTGACGATGGACAAAACGGTTATCCTGTTTTGAGTAGAAGTAGAGGAATTATGGATATTGTATGTTATTTTAATTGGCTAATGTCATTATGACAGAAGGGAGTTGAAGTCATTAAATTAATAAACATTAAAAAAATGTGTGAAATGCAAAGCGTGTACAAAAAATACAGAAATATAAAACAGATATTTAAACGGTAATTAGGAAGAAATGTATTAGTGAGTGTAAAGTAAAAATAGTTTAGTGTTGCCAAATGATACGTACAGCCATGTTACTTGATGTCACAAAACTTTTTAGTTATAACACTTGATCTGAGCGAGTTTTCGGCTCGAACTCAACTAGTTGACTGTGAGGCAGTGCAAACCGCCCGCCCAAGCCGGCAACGTGCGGGGGCGGGCGGACTGGACTAACTCTTGAACTACATACATTACATACGTAAATATATAATGGCGTCAGCGTTATTTACATAATTTGAAGAAGAAACCGGTGAATAAACGATGGCTATAAACCCTTCCATTCATGAGGTCGGCCCGCGGGTGTTGCTAATTCTATTACACTAACATTTTTTGTTATACAATTTGTGGTAGTCAATTGTTTTTTTTTTGGATGGGCGGTTTATAATTTACATAATTTTTTTATGTAAACAAATTAGAATGATGCGTTGTTTATGGATTTAAGGGATACTATAACTTTTTTAGTTTGTGACTACCTCGCTTGGTTAGTTATCTATTGGTCCTCTGCGTTCGATGTCCAGGTCCGGGAACTTTTCTATCAGAATTTCTCAGTAACAGCTCAGAGTCCGGATTAGTGCCGGGTTGATGGCAATGGGCTCGCCCCCTATTTTTTTTTAATAATATGGGACAACATCCACACAAGGTCTTCAGGTCCCGAACTAGGCAGAGCCTGTACTACGGTAACCTGATGACTGATATACATACTTATATAGATATACACACCCAGACACAGGTCAAACAGACATGTCCATGCACACAAATGTTTGACTTGTCCGGGGATCGAACCCGGAACCAGCGGCTCAGAAGGCAGGGTCGCTACCAACTGCGCCAACCGGTCAGTCAATGGTCAAAGGTCTATTACATGAGACTTAACATATCTGGCGAAATGAGGGGTAGTATACTCTTAGGTACACCTCTGCCTAACCCATCGGGGTTTACAAGCGTGATGTTACGTTATGGTGCTATGTTTTGAGTTTATTAAAATTTATTCGGGAAGTATCAAGAAAGTTAAAGCGGAATCTTGATACTTACATATTTTTTTATAAAGTGTTTGGTTTTACTAGGAATTTCTCCTGTATCGTGGGTGCGTTTACAAACATTTAAACTCACATACACAAATAGCCAGACCCGGAACAACTTTGAGTGACCGGTTGGCGCAGTTGGTAGCGACCCTGCCTTCTGAGCCGCTGGTCCCGGGTTCGATCCCCGGACAAGTCAAACATTTGTGTGCATGAACATGTCTGTTTGACCTGTGTCTGGGTGTGTATATGTATATAAGTATGTATATCAGTCATCAGGTTACCGTAGTACAGGCTCTGCCTAGTTCGGGACCTGAAGACCTGGTGTGGATGTTGTCTCATATTATTATTATTATTAACTACTTGTAGGTCATACAAATATTTGCCCCGTGCTGGAATCGAACCCGCGACACGCAACGCAACAGTCAATCGCTTAACCACTGCGCCAACCGTGCCGTCGCAACTTGAACAATGTCGCGTCTTTGTAACAGGAGCAAACAAAAATCTGCTCTTAGAAGTGCAATGGTCATCTTCATCATCTGCCTGGCCTTTTCCAGTTGCACGGCTACTGACAAATGCGTGCACTGACTGGACAATCTGTGTGGTTCTTTCCTCAAAAGTCCATTTCAGACACCAATCTGCATGGTCCTCAAAGATTATATCCGGATTTTCAGATACACATTGACATTGATGAATTTTATATATATCATGACATGAGTATTTACTTTGTAAAGTATTATAATATTATTTTAACTATTGTGAATGTGAGAACTATGTTGGTCATTGCTTTTTTTTTGTATTTTTCACTCTTAGTGTAACTATGATCTGGCAGTTTGAGTAACTTATGCGGCCTACTCAAATGTCCTTTCTTTGGTATTGTTCGTCGAATCGTCTGAGTTGAGCTACACGATTGCTGACAATTGCGTGCACTGACTGGACAGGTCCACTCAATCTGTGTCAAGGAATCGGTCAGTCAGAAAAATGAAGCTAGTGGCCCATTCCAAAGCGTAGTAGGTAACTATGGAGAATAACGGGCAAGAAACTCCATGGACTCTCTTTTAAATCAAAATATTGTTACAACAAAGTGGTTACATCATTCATGTTGAAATTATACATGTGAGAACGATGTAGAAAGACGTGCATGTTAAAAGCGTCCGTAATAAAAAGATAAAAACAATTCAGGAATAAAAATAAGCCGTGGCAGCTAAGAAACGACCAGTGCCTACTGACGGCGCCCGTTCACGAACATGACGTATGGATCAGCACCATTCAGCTCAACCATTTTGAAGGGAACTCAATGATCCAATACACACGCCACCACTAGCGACACATTTGAGTGAGCATGACATACTCTCAGCCGCCAGGGCACATTCAAGTCAATGCCTTTCATTTTGACAGTTCAACAACATTCATTGCGTTATTAGCGTTGAAGAGCAGACACATTTTTCGAACATATGAAGCAATGGATTAGCAATATCCTTCAAAATGATTCAGATTCAGATAGTTACGCAATTGTTACGCAATTAGGGTGCTGTTTGTACCCATGGATTTAATATTAGGGCGTTAAAACAAAAACGGTTAACAAAACATATGGAAATATTTCATAATTCACATGTTATTTGAATAAAAAGCAACATATTTACTATGAAGTATAAGATGAGGTCCATTCATTTAAAATTTTAGGACAACCGGGCATGGTGGAGACATGATTTACTTCCAGCTTCTTGGCTAATAATATTGTTAAGAAAATACATTTTGAAACAGATGACATATGAAATAAATAACGAGGAAATAAACAGCTGCTTGTAATTTGTTGTTTCTAGCCGATAGTAGGTATATAGAACTAGAGTGGTTAAACCTGATAGTAATAAACTTTGAATTTTATTTAGGAAAACAGAGTATTTTTATTAAGAATAGGTATTACGTTGGCACTTTTAATTCAAGTATCGTCTCTAATCCTCTATACTCATTACTCTGTGAGTCTTCGTTTATATATTATTTATTTTATTTATTTATTTAACACTTTAAGCACACAAATGTACAGAGGCGGACTTAATGCCATAGGCATTTTCTACCAGTCAACCTTTGGGTGATGCAGAGGCAAACAGTGGCAGGTGCAAATTATAATGATATTTTAGGTTAAATAATTTTAAATAATATATAGACACGTATAAACTTATTTAGTCTATAAATACATAATTATAATATATATATAACTAATTAGGTATATATAAATTTAATATAAGCACAAATAAATGTACATAAATACACGAGTATGTTAAAAACAAATAGGACAAACAATGAGAAAACATTACCGCTGTGATGATACTGCTAGCTTCTTACGAATGTGCTCGCGAACTTTAAATAAAAACTTTAAAACTTTAAATATTACAAAATGTTAATATCCTCCCGACTGATCTCGGTCTCGGTGGCCAATGTCAACGAAGATTTGCCAGTTACGCAGGAATCAGGATCCCACAATACAGGAAAGGAGTCTACTCTAAGGCAAGGTAAAAAAAAAAAAAAACTCTCTGTTCCTTTACTCTCATAGTCCGATGAGTCAGCAATCCGACACAGGGAGGGATCAGGCGCAGGACCAACGGCTTTACGTGCTTTCCGAGGCACGGGGGTATCACACCGCCAACTAACAAACCCCGGGCTGCTAAGTACTGAGAAATTCCTAATATAAAAACCCAATAACACTTTGCGCGACCTGGCAATCGAACCCAGGATTTCACACCGCGCTTGCGACCACGAGACCAACTGGCTGTTACATACAAAATGTATTATTGGCTAAGAGAAAAGATGATGGCAGGCAGTAATTTTACAAAAACACATGCCATTTTATTACAAAACACGGTTTAACTTTAGCCCGAGCATAGACCTTTGAGCTAGTTTTTGTATTTCGAACTTTATCCCGACTTCTATAGTAAAGTTCTTAATACAAAATTGACAACCTAAGACCGGACTAAAATGTAAGTTTTGTAAAAGGAACTGTATTTCGATTTTTGTTAGGTGCTTATTTCAAAAACGGGCTCGATGGTTTAAACCATGTGTGAAAAGCCTTGTTTTGTAATGAGACCGAGTAAGTTTGTACATCACAATTTTTGGTTTGGCCGTTGACCCCCAAACTAAGCAGGGCTTGTATCTTGAGGGTCGGTACATACGTATCAATGTATTGAATAATAAAAACGATTTCATGTAGGTATACCTTCTATTCAATGTAGCGGCGACAATACGACAAATGCAAACATTAGCGTAGTAGTATTTTGAAAGTATCAAATAAATCCGACCATCGAAATTAAAAAAAGATTTATTTCAAACACACTAAATACGAGTAGTAGTGATGGGCCTACTATGGGTTTTGTCAATCTTTGACTAGCTATAGTTTCGATCATCAAAAATGGCCGGAAAAATAAGACTCAAATATGTTATAGTTATGGTCTTATTTTGCAACAAACCTTTTTTAACCTTATTACTTAGAAATAATGTTTTATTTTTCCATAAATATTTTTGTTCTTCATTTACTTTTCAATCGAAGTAGTAAATATATTGCAAACGATAATAAACTTTATATTTGAGCATTAGCTAAGGTTTATAATCAAGCTACATGCAATCGTGGCCACTTGAGCGATGTGTTTTTGTTCGTAGTCCTCAATCTAGTGCTATTGTTGATCGAAGACTATTGGATATGAAACGTCATTAGATATAGGTACGAAGTTTAATTTATTTTCATATTGTATATTTCCACCTTGTAGGTATATCATAGAGGTTACGTACATAATATTGTACCTATTTTCCTGTGTCACTTATCTACTTGAGAAATATGTAATTTTCAATGATTGTGAAATGTACGTAAGTAACTATTTTTATGTCGATTATTCATAGTAAACGGAAAATTTTTCATGACAAACGGTTTTCTACGAAAAATATTTTTAAGAAATCTGTCGTTTGCTGAATAATTAGAGATCATTAGAGATGAACCAAGCCATCGCAACTTCGTTAACGTTGATGTTTCATTCAATACATTATTTATGTAGGAAAAAAAGAAATCATCAAGTAAAAAAAGGAACTTCTTCTTTTTTAAACCATTGTTTTCGACCTTCAATAGTACTATCAAGCTAAGCTTTTCTTTCTGGATCTTGACTAGGACTTAAGCTTATATTCTGTGAGTTAACTGTTTCTAACTCATAATACCTCATAATAATACTCATATCCTAACCAATAACCCAATAACCTATATTATGCCAGTTCATTAGATGTATGTATGAATAGTATGTCGTCGGGCTGAATAGAAATGTTTCAACAACTTCCTAACTAGATTTTAAAGAGAAATTGTGAGTGTATCTCAATCATATCAAATTCTTGTATAGTTTACATTCCTTCTAATTTAAAGTAAAATGTACGAGTAGTGCCGTGTGGCGAAGATAGTATAAATAAAGAGCTTAGTTTCAAAACAGCTGTGGAATACATAATGTTAAATGATAGACTATGCGTTTAATACCGCATACAAAATTAGATCACTCTTCACAACTGACGATGTAATTTTAATTTTAGTTGAAACTGACGTCAGTTTTTTACGTCAATCGTGTGTGGATATCCTGTTTCGATCTTTGATGTATGGTGAATGATAGAAAAAATACAGATGTTCAATGTTTGGCTTTGTGAAATCGATAGAGACCTCTTAAGGCGCGGTAAGAAGCAAATTTTTTGGTAATTGACGACAATAGCGCATCGCAATTTTAAAGTTTTCATTTGATTTAAAAAATTGTGCACAGTGGAATATTTTTTTGGTATTTCTTTAGTTTATTGAGTTCCCTTTATACATAAAATATGATAGTTAACGCTAAAAATTTTGAGAATTAAGCGGCGAAAAAAGTATAATTGAGCAGTCTTACGATTTATTATATTGATCCTATTTTATTCTTATGAAATATTTTTGAATAACTCTTTTCCTTGCTCATTTGACAATACGCTACATTTTTTTTCTGGTTTGTAATATGTACAAATACGCCGAACTGTACGACAAAAAACCGAGCGTTTTGCGTAATACGGTGTCCTACGTTTGGGCAGCGCTTTAAGTGAATAATACCGTACATTTCCCGTGATTTGATTGACAGCATTACCAATCAAAAACTCTTAAATGCGTAGGTTTAAGTGATTTGTTGTTTTTATAATATATTCGGTTGGTAATGATTGTGCTGGCATTGTTAGGAGGTTATTACTGTTTTAGATATTTTAACTTTTGTTTTCTAGTATCTAATGTTGGTATATCTAAAACAGTAGCTCCTGGTACAACATCGCCTACAATTACTTTTTCACGGAAAAATAAACCGGTGTCCATCATTTCCATGAAAAATAAACTTGGTCATTATCTGCCATTTGTCGTTTGTCGGATGCTGTCAATCCATCTTCAGGAAGCTCTACCCAACAATATAATTGGTCTTATACTCTGTCAGGGGTGAGGCCTTTCCTATTTATAAAAGCTTAAAGTCACAGGCGGTAGATCACCAGATTGAATTTGACTGAAAGTTTATTTGAAGCCCCAACTAGGTAATAGGATAAAACTTATCCTGGTAGCGAAAATGTACACAAAACTAATCTTAATCTAGAAACACATACCTAACAATCACTCAAAAGACAGGCCACAGATGATACTAATAACTCTGATCTCACCGGCCTTCCGTAACCAAACATAGATGATTTACAGCTTCAAAAACATATAAATGTGACACATTACAACAGTTATGGATATGCTACTGAAATTTATACCCACGTAGAATGATGTTCAATGTATTCTATAAATGTAATCCGAGTTGGCTTCGTGCCAAGCGCAGAAGCATGTCCGGAGACGCGGTGGGAAACCCCTGGGTATCAAATTCTCGCAATAATTTGGAAAATATAGATAGTGATGAGCTAGTATTTAAGATGATATTGGCTATAAAGGCGTTGGATATTGAGACGACAGCTGACACAGACGCGTGGAAGAATAAGATATACTGCGACACACATAAATTAACTGGTACAAGGGCAGAAAGATGGTGAATAAATACAGCTAAAGGCATAGGACATGGAACACTCTTTCTCGTTTAACGATACAAACTAAGATAAGTTTTGGTACAATGAGGTGACGTCCCTAATAAACCTCAAACACCATCTGTTATCGTGAATATCGTAATGCTTCTAAAAGAACGGAGACTGATATAGACAATATATTTTAAGAGATCGATGATTGGAGAACTCTTCTCGAAATACTAATTGCGTGAAGGCAAAATTAAACAATCAATTAATGCAATGTGGTTGACGATAAAGCAAATGAGCATATTATTCAATGTGTGACATGACAATCAAACAGATTGAACACTGATTAGACTTCATTAGAATAATTATATGGTGATGTTTATGGTGATTTTTTGTATACTGCCGGTCTATTTTGTAAAAATCTCACCTTGTTAACTTAAGTGAAGGGAGCTGTCAAAACCACCGGATGCTAGGGATTTACACTATTTACAGCTCATTTTACCCAAGGCACGGTCAGATTTCTACAGAACAGACCGGCTGGTACACCTACAGTTTTTGTTTTAGTAGCTACTGTTAAAGACTTAATAAAATTGCCAAATACCCTTTTTTTTTTTGAGGATGGGAAATCATCAAATGACCCCTCCCGCTCTGGGTGGAGCGGAAGGGAGTGTCAGACTCTTACTGACTAAAACCCACCCGTGTTCCTTACTTGGCCCTTTAAGTTCCGGGTCAGCGGTACCCCTTTCGGATGATCCCGCTTTCCCGGTAGGCTTAGCTACCCATTACTCACCGCCTGCAGGCCCGCGTCCCTACGGCCCTACGGTGGCCGGGAGTCGTCACGCGGCTCCCGACGCCCGGAGCGTCCGTCCTCGAAATGATCATCATCATCACCATTATGATTTGCTAATGCAGTGGCATGCAAATACTTAGCAGTTAGTATGTCGATATACAAAAACACTATGTATACGTTAATGCGTTGAACTCATTAGACGTTGTCCCTAGATAAGCAATGAATAAAAACATTGTTATTTGTATGATTAGCCTTTTGTTTGATATCATTGTTTAACTGTCCGTCAGTCTTGTGTTTCTATCCACGCTCCCTTTAAACGACTCCAAGAATAGATAATATATACCCAGTTCCTGTATCTTCTAACGAGTGGTTTCCATTACCAATGGTCAATTTGGTAACGCGATATCCCAAACTTATAAGCATTTTTGTACTAATGTAAGGATTGAATGTAATGCATCAGGTCTCTAGAACCTGCATAAAGCGTAGGTCGTTTTGAATAACCATATTGGAGGCAAACTTGCGACGGTATAGCATTATAGAATGCAATTAGACTGTAATTGCACTCACTGGCCTTAACCAGATTGTTAGCCAGTGACTTATGTGGTAATCGTATGGCAGATACAACTAACTACCTATGAGATAGGTCATGTTGATGATTCTATACTGTTTTCCCTTCAGGTTTATATCACAGACATAAATTGCGCTTATTTTTTATTTGTGCTTATATTTATATATAATTAGGTATATGTATTATATGTATTTATAGACTAAATAAGTTTACGTGTCTGTATATTTAAAATGATTTAATCCTAAAATATCATTATAAATTGCACCTGCCACTTTTTGTCTCTGCATCACCCAAAGGTTGAGTGGTAGAAAATGCCTATGGCATTAAGTCCGCCTCTGTGCATTTGTGTGCTTAAAGTGTTAAATAAATATATAATTGCTTCTATAATTCTTTCGGGGTGAGGCGGTTGACTTTTAAGATTTTAAAACAAAACAGCGAGGGTCTCTCTTTGAATGAGTTTTTCCTTACCCTAAAAACTTGCCGAATTAGTGGTAAACACAAACATGACTTAAATGCAGACATGGCCTTCATGGTTTTCATTTTTAATGTGCCCTAAAAAGGGTTGGTTTCCAAGATTTTACAGACAAATTGCTGCCTCCCCAATGTTTATTGTGTACTAGAAAACTAAATAAACCGATTATCACTGCAGTGCAGCCACCTGGTGTATAACACTGGCACTTAGTAGAGTCTGCTAGGCTTTACGTAAGAAGCCTTTTGTACAACTCAGTATAACAGGCTTGCAATATGGTACCGAGTATGACGTCCAAGTCTTGCAGTTTCAACAAAGTGCGACAGATGGCGCTGTGAATGTGTGCAGAAAATGTAAAGCACACGAGTTACTAGCATTCTTTCACAATAATTTGGGAACCATCCGTTTATTCCAGCTAAGAGGTGGAGGCTAAAATCTCAGAGGCCATCTTTAGTTCATGGGGAGGCTTGGTTTTCTCGTGGAACGGACAAGATTATTTTAAAGAAAAGCCTATGTGACGCTGACACTACCACAAACTACAAGTCTTTTTGCGTTCAGATTATTCTGTTCACTAATAAACCCAGGGTGATTGTGTTCACCGTAGGCGCGGGCTTGCAGACGGCGAGCAATGGATAGCTCGCCGTCCAATAAGGACCAGGCCCAGGTCGACGGCGCGTTGTGTTCCGCGCGCGCCTCAAAGAGATGTTAGCACCAATGACGGGGTCCGCTAGGGCCGATGCCTGCTAGGGTTGCGGGAAAGTCCAAAAGGGCTACCATGGCTCCTGGCACAGGCAACTGAAGGAACACGGGTGGGTCTTAGTCAGGAAGAGTCTGACACACCCTCCCGCTCTGCCCAGAGCGGGAGAAGTAATTGATGATTTCCCAAGCTAAAAAAAAAAAAAGTACCGAAGTAAAGAAACAGTGTAGGTTTGCAAAACACGGATTGCCTACCAACTTAATTATAAGAAATAGAAATATTTGGATTTAACCCGTTCTGTTCAATCATGGTTCGACAGCTGAATATCAAGTGATATCAAATTATCAAGTGAGCTACTCAAAATGAAAATGACAGTTGTCTTAATAATATGCAATACAATTATTAAAATGCAATGTAAATATAACAAATAAATATAATAGGTCGGGAAAAAGATTTTTCGTATTTTATAGGTATAAAGTTGTAGTAAAACCTCTTTGGCTGAAGGTATACTGTTTGTATCTGGCTGGTTTTAGTAGAATTAATTTATAGATGACATTTTAAAAACGAAAAATTAAAAGTAAAAGCTATTTTCCGCCATTTTTCTATTGTTTTTCTGTCCGCCATAATGAGTGAATCTAACGAAGAAATTCGATACATTTTGAAGTTTTATTACAAAAAAGGGAAAAATGCGACATCAGCCGCGAAAAAAATATTGAACGTTTATGAACTTAAAGTAGTGTCAGTAAATAGCACTAAGGTGTTTCAAGCGATTTCAGTCCGGGAATTTTGATGTCAAAGATGCAGCTTGCTCTGGTCGCCCTGTTACGGATAAAGTCGATGCCATTCTTGAAAAAGTGGAGCTAGATATTCGTAGTTACGATATATCTGAAGAGTTAGGGGTTGACCACAAAACAGTTTTGACCCATTTGAAAAAGTCTGGGTACACAAACTCGCTCGGTATTTGGGTGCCACAGGAGACCTTAGTCTTGTATAATAAGTATATAAAATACGAAAAAACTTTTTCCCCAACCACAATATATGTGACACCGACATGAGAATATAACTCGACTAAATATTACTAGGCTAACAGAAGTTATCACCGATAGTCGAAATGCCTAGGAATATGCAGTCGCAGTATAGGTAGATAAACTACTCAACATCGATTGTTTACAAAGGACCGTCAAAGGTCTAAGGCTATCAGCCTGCGTGAATTTTAATATGGTTAACATGGACCATTGTGTGCGGGTAACTACTTAATACAAACGATCGCCACTTCCGACCACCTTTGTTTACAATACACATGAAGCTATTGTTCAGGAGACTATTGTCTAGATTCCCGAAGAAGAAAGTACCTCAACTGAACTCCTTTAGTGGGTGTAGTAGTAATAGGTTAGGTACCTACCTAGTTATTTATTTGGGTGCTATAATATATACATTCATACAGATGTCCCATGAAAAAGAGGTGCTTCTATCCGGATAATATTTGTTTTACTATCCGGATAAAACGAATATTACGGATAGTTCCTTTTGTTCATTTTTATATTTTATTAAATCCATATCAGTAATAAGAGGTTTCCGGCGACTGAGACCGCAATAACTAGGACCACGGTCCCGGTCGCCGGATCCGTAAAAAATAAATATTTTTCTTCCGGCAACTGGGACCACTCATAAATGATAACTGAAATCAAAAAATGTACAGTCAAACGAAATTTTTTTTGATGTAGGTAATAATTGAAGAAAAATCCTTGTTGATTTAAAAACATAATTTATTGATATAAAAAAAACAGCCTTTGACTACAGTTCTGTTATTTAAAACTTTCGTAATAAAAACATACACATAAATTATGCTAATAATAATAATAAAAAATAACATAAATCGTGCTTATAATAATAATCAACAATTAACAATCAGTAAGTAATTATTTATCACAAAATCAGTCTTTATGTAGTACCGTAAATATTAAAAAAAACCAAAACCTTTACATTTTACCTGCATGTGTGAATTATGTAAAAACGGGCTAGCTTAATCTATTATTAAGCGCATAGGATAAAATCATGTCTAGAACGTGTCAATGATATTCATATAAATAATTTAGAATTTTTTTCGTTTGACTGTACCGATTTTGGCTTGAATTATAGATTTTTTTAAGTAATCTATGAGTGGTCCCAGTTGCCGGAAGAAAAATATTTATTTTTTACGGATCCGGCGACCGGCACCGTGGTCCTACTCGTAGTTATTGCGGTCCCAGTCGCCGGAAACCTCAGTAATAATACTTATAACATTTTACACCGTGTTTAAATGAAATAGGAATTTGTAATCGTGAAAATGATTGCGACATCTTAAAAGTCGATATAATGACACTATTACAAGATTTATCATAACGATAATTCAAAAGTGTTTTACCCAGAGCTCCCGTACGAAAAATACGGGCATTGACATGGAGTTGCGGACACCAGCCCGCAACGTCAACGCAACTGAACTACCCAGAGCGTTACTTCAGTTGACGACAGCGATGATAATGTCGTAGTACTCAATGATTACCAGCAGCAGATAGATACCAAAAAATCAATCGAGAGTTTCTCAATTAATTCATTTCGTAACTTTATGCCGAGTACAGATGTCACATAGGTACCAAGTAGTCTTAGTCTAGTATGGAACCTCCTCATCACAATTTCTACAACCAGCGTCGAAACTGAAAAGGTTTTATTGTCCATTGGTTACTTATGTAAAAAAAATAAGACGTCTCTGAACTACGCATCATTGGATTGCTTGAGTTTCCGTAGGTCTCATTACCATCATCATTAAATGCCCCGGAACAATATTAATGAATAATGTTCCCGGAACCTCCTAAAATCTTTGTTTCGTGACTCTGAGGCTTCTTCCGAGAGAGTCCCAATCGGCACAATATATTTTTTCTCAATTATTCGAGAAAAGCGAACGGTTGATGACATGTAGTACCAGTCGTCGCGACCGCGGCGGGCGGCGGCGGCGGCGTTTGCGGCGCGCCGCGCCCGCCGCAAACACCGTGCTTTGCAGTCGTGCGATTGTAAAGGGGAATGTTATTTTTACAGGATATTGAAAAGTTAATTTCGAGATGTAATAAACGCATGGAGGTAGTGGGGGATAACATTGAAACATAAAAATAAGTTTAATTGAATTAACTTTCTTTTTCATGCCGATACCGAGAATACATTGAACTACCCTCGTATCATTGCGTATTTGTATGTAGAGTACGCAAGATAAGGCTGCGTGCGTGTTTAACCTTCAAGACTATATCCCTGCCAGCACTTTTAATCACTTTCGGCATAATGGTGGCGATTATTTACTTTGGAAAACACGCAACAAAGCACACTCTCTGACTTCCCTTTCTGATATAAACGTCCAGACGATTATTTCGGCCGCGCGCAGACTCGTTTTCCCCACACTATAATTATCTCTCTGTCAATCAGGGTACAAAGGTAACACCCTAAATTGATGAACTATTTCAATTTGCAAGCAATTGAGTTTAATTAAGATTACCTACGGTGGCATCTCGTCATATGTTACTCAAAACTTTTAAAAGTTTTTTTTAATTGCATAGAGTTATTACTCTATAATTTTCTAACCATGATAATACAAAATAGGTAAGTATATCCAAGGTTATAACAGCTTTACATAATTATATTAGATCACATCATCGCACGTTCGTATTGCCGAAGGTAGACGTTGATTGTCGTAGCTAGGGCGTGCAGTTATTAGCCCCATTTTACTATTCGAATAATTCGGATACTACCAGAACACGTTTTTATAACAACAAGACTGGAAGCCGACCCCAACATATTATTTGGACAAAGCCTAGGCAGATGATGGAATGTTTGTTTAAAGGTATATCTTTAACTTAGACTCTAAAAGGAACCGTTTCATATGTAAAAATAAATAAAAATAATTTGAAGATTTTAAAAAAAAGTGGCTGCGGTAACCGTTATGTGGAGTAGGTATGTCAAAAATCCTTCGTACTAATTCGGAAGCACGAAGATTACCGAAGCACCTCCTTTTTGGAGGTACCTACAGACAGTCGTAGGTACGTTCTTGGTAACAATATGCTATTGCAATGCACGACATGGTATCCACGTGTAGTCTACGCGTAGTCCATGTGAAGCAAAAGTCCTTAAGAGGGCTATCACATTTTTTCTTGGCCATATCTAAACCATAATCACACATATAAACTGGGAGTTTTCATGTGTGATTATGGTTTAGATATGGCCAAAAACTTAAAAAAAAAAATATGCCCGAGAAAGTTCGACTATTTCTCTCGGGTGTGTTCTAAATAAATATCACATTTTTTCTTGTATTTGAGTGTGAGACTCTTCAAACACTCAAATACAAGAAAAAAATGTGATAGCCCTCTTAACCATACCTACCTATTCAGTTCATCGGCGTCAATGTTAAAAATATGAAATGAATTCATAAAATAATACATAATTTTCAAGGTACCTATTTATTTGCAACACACGTTTCCTTTTTTACTAAGTATACTTATTGTACGGTAGTACCTAAGTATTCAGTTAAAAAAGTGACAGGTGATTCGTTTATTTAAATGAGACCTTGACTCGTCCTTATTTTGTCTTAAAGTCGTAAACCTCTCGTTATTTGAAAAATATACGTCATACATACATATGCGTGTTGCATAAAAAACACATTACGTACTTACGTAGGTACTTAGGTACCTAACGAATTTTCCATTTGCTCAATTCTTGGGTTCAATACTCAGGTCGGGCGAAGTGTTATTGGTATTTTCCATTAGGAATTATGGATAGAGGATTTTCCATTAGATCGACGGACTAAATAAGTTTTTAAACCTTGGTAAACACTGCGCTTTTCATTACGAATACAAAAAAAGTAAAAATATAAACATGAATTAGCTAAAGAAAAAATGAGCCTCTTCTCAAGAAATCAGGCGTTAAAAATCCATATCTGAATCAGATGAACTCATTGTGTTAATACAAATGTCTGCTATATGGAAGTAAAACAAAACTCTACAACTCGAAAAACCAAATGAAGATCGGATTGCCGCTTTTCCGCCAATTTTTTTTTTCTGTGGCCAGCTTCTAGCTCTTCAGCCATTATTTTTAATTTCCATCATTGAAAAAATTGTAAATATTTTGCCCAAATCTATGTTATTTAAAGAAATAGTTGAAAGTAAAATATAATAAAGTAATTTAAAAAAATATATTCTTTAATTAATACTGTATGCTATTTAAATTTTACATCGCGCTATAACTGAGTGGCTGTATAGGAAGTTGGAACATGGTTCAATAGAAATGTGAAAATAGAACTAGTTTTTTTTTAAATAATTTGACAGCTGTCAGTTGAAAACTATTCTCCCTAGGGCTGAAAACTATTACTTTCAACCCGCTCCACAGGCAACTTCAGACCTACTTTCCGAGTATGAGTAATGAAAAATATATTTACTTAGTTAGATAAGCTAAAAGACGAAGGACCAGTCTCTAGGACGAACGCGGGACGTAAACTTGATTTTAAAATTGAAAAACTCTTTTACCATAACATTGACTTACTTTTAACACTTTATTCATACTTACCTATTTGAGTGATACTGTACGAATTGTCCTTGCCGCAAAAATTAAAAAAAAACCCATACTAACTCTAACTTCATATGATCCTGTCGAATGATATTTCTCTGAAATTGACATTCAATAGGATTATATGAACTTAGAGGGTTGTATTTCTGTAAAAACATACCTACGTACGTGTTACGGTCGCGAATCATATTTAGTTCAACATAAAACCTGACACCGGTCTGCAAATTGTAAAAAACGTAAGAAAATTTGAACTGGGCGTCGGGAATCCCAAGCCGATTACCGGCCACCGTAAGCGGGGGCTTGCGGACGGCGAGCAATTGGTAGCTCGCCGTCCGATAAGGACCGGGCCCGGGTCGACGCACGGCGTGTTGTGTTCCACGTGCGCCTCAAAGAGATGTCAGCAACAATGACGGGGTCCGCTAGGGCCGATGCCTGACAGGGTTGCGGGAAAGTCCGAAAGGGTTACCGTTGCCCCTGGCACAGGCAACTGAAGGAACACGGGAGGGTTTAGTCAGTAAGAGTCTGACACGCCCTCCCGCTCCCGCCAGACCGGGAGAAGTTATTTTATGATTTCCCACCCTCAAAAAAAAAGGTGTTTTGAGATAGGTCGCTTATTTACCAATTAACAACAATTAACTATAATGCTGTTGCTATAGTATGATTGTTCGTTAAGATGTAAGTAATAATTTGCTCTGTCACGTCGTCACTGCAAATGCTCCATATCTGCTCCCTTTATCATCATATGCTCGCTTTAATAAGGACATAGGTATTAAACGCTAGATAAATTGATATTCTAGCAGCGTTGCTTGCCATGAGAAATAATGATGATGAGGCAGAAGTGGATAAACACGTGGTTTTGAAACATTACCTGGGTACTTTGCCGTTAGTGGTCTGAATCGAAAATAATTACCAACATTATCTTAGTGTGTCTGCAGGTAAAGGTACTGTTTGTGACGCAAGTGAGTGTGAAGTGGACAGGAAAAGGCCTCCAAAATATTGGCATTCCGCACTGCGCATTCTAGTTCATAGTTGTTTTGTCTTAAGACCAAAAAAAAACCGTTTTTCTGAAAATATAAACAAGCGTTCGATAGCTCGGTACTTAAAAATGAAAAATCTTTTGGTATTTTATACGTAGGTAATTCATTTTATAAAAAAAAAAACAGATGTAACTTGATTAAATAAAGCGCGTCAATAGTACAAGTTGTGCGTTCAATATATTGTATCCTAAACAAAGAACAACTTTATGACATATTTTGTATTGATAAATAATTATTTTATCATTTCAAGTGTTAATATCAATAAGCACTTAGAGAAATAGAACGTTACTTCAAATAAAGCCTGTATTATAATGTATGAACAAATGATATAATGCCATTTCTGTTTCTTATCTGTGGATATTATTTAAACCATGGACCTTCTTTTGTATTAACGGATCCTCAGATAGGTATCTGGCTTTTAGTCTTGGTTTCAACCAGTATTTAAGCTTTTTTTTTGTAATTAGACTGTTAGAGAATATGATAAAAAAATAACGTACCTTTTTTCAGAAAATCCTTTTATCCAATAGTAATAGGTAAGTACCTAATCCATAAATTATGTGCTTATCCACGAATGATCAATACTATTAATTTACACTATTTACATTATAACTAAAACTTTACAACTTAACACATTATAAAATCAAAGAAAAATGTTTAGGTACATAGAAAAATAAGAAAAGAACTATGAAAGGATGCGCCTGCACCGCTGAATACAGTAACACGGAGCATAAGATGATAAGCAGCATTTTTTTTCACACTAGTACAACAATGACTACTAAAAAAAATATGCTGTATGCACTTCACACTCCCAGCAATGAATAAAGAAGTTTTTAAATGCTGGAGTAAATATATAAAAACAAATGAATGTCAAGGCTTGTATCGGACAACGTGTTATCACTGACTGCCTGCCGCGATTGTTCAACAAAACGCTTGTCTTAAATGGACTCAACAATAAATAATTTATCTTTTGTCTGCACATTAATTACGAGGATCACCATTAAAGTCCTCCGCTTGGAATTTGAATTGCAAAAAGTGTAACGACGTGATTTGAATGGACGATTCATAATATACTTACGTGCGATTAGTTTACTTAAGTAGGTAGGTACCTAATTGTGTAATGTTCTTAAAACAGCGCTTGCTAGATATTCTTATCGAATGTGTTTTTTATTAATTGTTTTAAATACGATAAAAAAGAAGATACATTGGATACATCAAGGGACATAAGTAATATGGGATACATACAGTTCATAAACTTGATGAATGAGGGAATGAATTGAATTAATTAGGGGACACTAATCGGAATAACAATAAAACTTCTATTCCACCGGCTAATTAACTAACAAACTACATATTTGAATATTAGGTATTGAACAATAATTAAACTTAATTAATTATTTAATTGAATACATAATAATAATTACAGTCTAATTAAATCATTATTTCTTCAATTTAATTAAAATATCTTAAGGTACAACATGATTGTATATTTACAACGATCCTAGCTAAGCCCACTAAATGATTTAAATAAGCTAACTAATCCCTTTTTACCACCAATTACATATACAGGGTTATTGGTAAAACACCATCAACCTCTTAAGGGGTCATTGTATTCATCATTATGAACAACTTTTACTATGGAACCAAATATGAAATCGCGAAAAAAAAATCAGCTGTTCCCTACGTTTATGTTTGCAGAACTCGTCAAAATGTAGGGACCGGCAGATTTTTTTTTCGCAATTTGATATTTGGTCCCATAGTAAAAGTTGTTCATAATGATGAGTACAATGACCCCTGAAGAGGTTGATGGTGTTTTACCAATAAGCTTGTATATAAACTCCACGGCAGCTCCACGTACTCTACGTTTAAAACGCAACATGCTCGTTTCGTCGATTCATAGATCTATAACTATACTTTGGTGGACTAAATGAAATGCAAAGGGCAAGCGATATAAATAAAAATATCTATAAATCCTTACTGACGTAGTATGGTCAAAGATCACGCACTTGTTAAGAGATGAGTCGGACAAATGCACCCACATAAACCGACATTTGGTTCTTCGAAACAAATTGGTCCTAACAAAACACTATAAAGGTACTCCTAACTCAATTCATATTTCGTCTATTCTAGTGCGCAGGCAAGCGTGAACCCGAGAAGGAGCAAGAAGCCCAACAATGGATAGAAGCTGTTATTGGGGAGAGGTTCCCCAACGCGCCGTACGAGCATGCACTCCGTGATGGCATCATCTTATGCAAGCTGATGAACCGCCTCCAGCCTGGCATCATCACCAAAGTCAACGTCTCTGGTGGGGACTACAAGTACATGGACAACATCAACCAGTAAGTTCAAAAGATTGAAAGGAACTTCTGAACTATTTCACCGTTTAGGCCACGATAGAATTTGACACTTGCCCCCTTATTAATAAACGCGAAGTAAAGTGACCACTAGCGGGGCGAGCATGGCCGTACCCAAGACGTTTGTGACAAGACTTGATAATATAAGTAATTTCTTACAATTTCGTCGTAAATGCTAGCACGGGTCAACCATGTGACATAATCTAGAGGTGGGCGCGACATGTCTTTCTTGTTGCCGACTTCACAGTGTGACAAATGAATGAGTTCCCGACAAAATTAAAAAAATAGTTTAACTGTATGAACTGCACTCTTTTAGACGTAGGTATTATTTTATTTGGTCGCATATCCAGATGGTCCTAGACATTTTAATTTTTTTCATTTACTGTGCCATACTGTGAAATCAGCAACAAGAAAGGCATGTCGCGCCTCTAGATTATGTCTCATGGTTGACCCGTGACAAAACGGTTTTATCGCCCAAACTGTGATAATATGTGAGACTCAAGCCATGTCACAGACAGTCAGAGAGGCCATGCTCGCCCCGCGGTATGAACTTCAGATTAACCGTACATTTTTCGAGGTTTCAGTTTGGCATAACTTTACTCCGCGTTTATTAATAAGGGGGCTGCTGGAGATGAGGTAGTAGAGGCACCATGTCCGAACGACGGCTTATCCTAGAGCTTGATGTTATTAAGATAGGGTCAAGAATACAAATCACGTTGAAATAGCGGTAATAGGCCTTCCATCAGCCTATCCATACATAAGCACTCCTAAATGACTGCTGATAAAAGTCCAACTGAAATACTGACGAGAAAAATCCTAATTCCGAAACTGTGTCGACAAACCAATTAGATATGGCAAACAATGTTTCACTACCCCACCATGATCCGTTATAGGACAAAATATAACAAAGACAGAATAAATATCTACTTATTAAAAGTTCACAGCCTCAAGAGTCAAGTGACACAACCAGGATACGGGGTTTCCAGATATATTTTGATGTTTTGCTTTTATTAAAAATACTGGTTTCCTTTTTAAATACCTATTCAGTGAAGGTTTAAGACGCGGAAAAAATATGTCGCTCAAAACTTTCAATCAACCTTCAATGTTTTCCGTTACACATGTTTGCTTGTGAATTTCGTATTTAACTTTACAATGCCTTAATTAAATTGTCAGCAGAAAGTGCAAGAACTCTTGTTAACTGTTAATTAGTTAAGTTTCAATAAGTATGATATCTGCGACCTTTTTATTAGTCTCGTTAAAATGTGATGCGTGAAGTGAAGTTACAAAAAAACAATTCGCTCTTTAAAATCACACACGATAATTTTTAAGCAAAACCATTTCTTTCATTGTGTATATCTTGTTTAATTGAAAAATATTATTACTACAGGTTCCAGAAAGCGTGTGTGAAGTACGGAGTCCCGGATGTGGACCTCTTCCAGACAACAGACCTTTGGGACCAGAAGAACATTGCCCTTGTCACACAGACCATATTCGCCCTGGGCAGGACGGTGCGTACCTTAAGACAATTAAATTATTTTTTATTATAAATTATACGAGTACCTCAGAGGATCTACCTTTACGTACAAGTTATCAAAACAAAGTCATTCATTAATTATAAATGCATCATTTGCAGCAGTTGAAAAAACTCATTATTATCTTTTTTATAACATTACATGACGTCTGAATTAGAAGCACGAATTATTATCAACCGAGGAGCGCAAATTACGTATTGTCATAAACAGTCATACTTACACTAAATCAAACGAACCAATCTGACCAATCTTCGAAAAGGGGACTAAAGTTTTCGTTTTCCATCTCCATTTACAGGCATACAAGCACCCGGAATGGCGCGGCCCCTGCCTCGGACCCAGGCCTTCTGAAGAAAACCGTCGTGAATTCAGCGAGGATGTTCTCCGTGCTGGCCAATCAGTCATCGGTCTTCAGGCTGGCACCAACAAACTGGCAAGCCAGTCCGGACAGAGCTTCGGTGCTTCCCGCAAAATCATTCTTGGCAAGTGAAGTACCAGGCTGCCAGAAACCAAAGAGGGATTCGTTTTAGACTATTAGTTTTGCGCCTGTAATATTATTATTTATGTATGGATTTTTCACATGGTTAATTTCTTATTCTGTATGTTATTTGTAATTAATTATTTGATGGCAGCTAAATGTTTGTAGAACGGTAGTCACTGTAGTCAGTCAGTATTATTCAACAATAAAATTCAGTACATAGTACTTATCTAAAATTATTTTCATTGTGTTTTACCAGACGTTCAACTTAATGTGCTTTTGTAAAAATAAATCATCGACTAGTCATGGTCACCAAAGTCTAGAAATATTTAGTTTTAATCAACTATTTTAGTAATTTTATGTATGTATAATTATTTTTTAAACATTATTATAAGTTTTAATAAATTATAAACTGTGATGTTTGGGATTGGAAGTGGATTAACAGTTGGTACAAAAACATTTACTTACTTACTTTATTATTTAAAAAAATAAATAAACGACTACATACAAAAAATAATACTGTTTTTTGTTTCACCAATCATAATAATAATTCTTCAAAGGTACAGTCGCCCAGTCGTAAGTACAGAAAACACGAAGAAATTCGTGCAAAATGGCCTTCCAGTCAGTATTATTCTGGGTAGATCAATCGGATGCATGACTTCAAAATTTTATTACTATTATTAATCGCACGTAGACTGAATAACAAGCTAGGGGGTTATTATTTTATTAAACTTTTTTCCTACTATAACTGTAGTAATAGGTAGCTACGGTCTACGGATTGCCATGTTGGTCTAGTGGTCACATGTAGATAATTACGACTCCGGAGCTCATGAGGTCGGATGTATAGAGGCACGAGGAACAAGGTGTAAACTTCACTCATACCTCCATATAAAAGGGAGGATCCTCCGACCAGACGGGTGTCGTGTCTGGTGGGCAACAGCCCGATGATTGATGTCGGGATATGCTAGTCGCGCGGTAAACTCTGCTTGCGCGATGCAGGATTTGCGTGACGTCAGTATGACGCGCAGCTCGCATGTGGCGACACCGCTACAGGTGCGATCCCGAGATCGAGCAAAAGGAATTTCTCAGTAGCAGCCATAAAGATATATTATACAGGGTGTTTGGCGCATGGACCGACACAATGTTTCCAGGGATTCGGGGGGTCATTAGCTAGGTTCTACCCATACACCCTTTGTCCCAATTTTTTTTTAACGAATTTAGAAGTTGTAAAATTTCATACAAAAATAAACTTTGGAAGCTTGTAAGGAATTTTCTTGAACCCAGTTGTATCACTGCCACTACACCCACACACAAAAAACTTACTATTTCGAATAAAAGGAAATACTTTGGGTGTTTTTTTCATTAAAAAAAAATCATATGTAACCAACCGTGACGTTTGGGACAAAGGGTGTATGGGTAGAACCTAGCTAATGACCTCCCAAATCCCTGGAAAAATTGTGTCGGTCCATGCGCCAAACACCCTGTATAATATATCTTTATGGCTGCTACTGTGTGTGTGTGTTATATATATATATATATATATATATATATATATATATATATATATATATATATAACGAAAAAATAGTTATTTGTTATACAAGAGTGCAAAGTTGCTTTTTAACCGCGTGTTCAATTTTGATGACCGAGCAAGCGAAGGATTCTAAAATTGAATCACGAGCGCAGCGAGTGATTCAAAATTAGAATCCTGAGCGTTAGCGAGGGAATCAAAAGAGCACGAGGTGAAAAATCTTTGCACTCGAGTGCAACACGTAACTTTTCATTCCACCTCAGCGAGGAAATGACTAAATGCAAAAAAAAAACGTTTACAATCACAAGATAGGTACACTTTTATTTCAGTTTAGGTATTAATTACTACATTATGACAGGTAAGTATTACAGAATAATCTTTAAATTATAACAAAATAATACTAAGGTATAATTAAGAAAATTTTAAAGTAACGTTGCTACAGTTATTTAAATTGAGTGTAATATTTTTGTTTGGTACTGTAATATTGGTGTTAGTCACTTGTGTACTGTTTTTCGGTAAACTATCTGTCATACTTAATAGTTGTACCGATTCATCGGATTCCCTTGGCGTGAATGTTGGAGAGAGAGGGAGATGGTTAGGTGTTTCATAACGGCTTATTTTTGATGTAGAAGGGCCAGTCCAAGGATCCGATTGAGGCTCTTTCAGTGTAATGGCTCCTACGATGCCTTCACATATTTTAGACTTATTTTGGATGGAATCCTCTATGTATCCCTCTACAACTGCATTGGACTTCCAGCCTCCGTGGCGCTTAAGGGACAGGAGATCAGCTCCGGAATCAGCCAAAAGTGTGGCTGAAGTTCGTCGGAAACAATGACCCGTGTACAACAGGGGTTCTGGAAGTTCAAGAAATGTTGCTATTTCTCGTGGGATACTGCCAATTTTATTAGTACCCATAGGCTGTCTAACACACTTTCCATTGCGATACTGTAGAAAAAATCGATTGATTGGAGTGTTAGGCGGGCGTAAGGCTTGATATTTCTCAACAATCGTTACGTATTCCTTGCGAATGACGAAGTTGCGGTCTCTTTTTGTCTTTGTATTAGGTAAATTAATTAATAGTAAGTCATCTGAATGTTTCTCAATGTTTTTGACATTAAGTTGTGTTAGTTCATTAGTTCGACATGCTCCGTTTATTCCAATAATAAGAACAACCTGTAACGTAAAGAGTATTGTAGTAGATAAATGAATAAAATTGATATGAACGCATAATTATGCCTATCAACATATAATAAGTATACTATTTAATTGAGATTAATATACTTAAGTAGATACTGAATGTGCAACTGACTTACTTTTGCCGCCAAATATACGGAATCGGGTGCTTCGTTAAGAAACTTTTCAATATCAGATACTGTGAAAACCTTCGATTTTTTTGGTTGATGACCAGATGAGGCTCTTTTTAAAAATGCCACTAATTTAGGATAGGTATCGATATGTTTGTCTTTTTTCATCTTTATTGTTGCTTTTAGCATCGAATACGTACTCCATAGAGTGCTTGCTTTCTTGTTCTCGGATAATTCTATAAAATATGCCAGCAAAACGTTTTCTGAGAAAGTTTTGGCTCCTTTTGCTAGTCGCCACGTGTTGAACATATCGTACTGTTTTAAATACTTCTCGCGTGATTGTTGAGGGAGAAAGCTCATTTGCGCATTATTAACAGTTTCAGTCAATTCTGTTGGCGTCAAGCAAACTTCCTCGTCGCTAGAATCACTCATTTTAGTTTTTTCACTTGTTTTCAAGTTTCTTGTTTTTAATATAAGGTTTAACAATGACGTGAAAAAATGCCGCGTAAAGAACCGCGTACAAAGCAAATTGAAAAAAGAACACCAAGAAGGTTCCGAGTCTGAGTTTTTAACAAATTAAAAAAAAGTTGTATGATATATTCGGCACCATAGAGGTAGCAGTAAATAGGTTTATTGTTTTTTTAATTCACAAACTTAGTGCACACGATGTTCTAAATTCAATTTACTTTATCCTCTAGAGAATAAAAACGGCTTTTCCACTCAGATATTGAAGATTAAAAATACTCTTTCCGAGATGGTGGGATGAAAAATGTATTTAAGTAGTGTATCAACCATCTGGTATCCATAACACAAGCCTTAATTAAGTGCTTAACTTGGAACTAGATGGTGCTGTGTGCAATGTCAGACGATATTTATTTTTATATATATATATATAGATTGGGAAATAGCAGCCCGGGGTCTTGATTTGCGCACAGTTGATGGCAATAAGCTCGCGCTCTACTAGATGGAACAGGGACTTGAATATAACTGGCGGATTTTTTTTTTTTTTTTGATAACATCCACACAAGGTCTTCAGGTCCCGAACTAGGTAGAGCCTGTGCTACGGTAACCTGATGATTGATACACATACTTATATACATATACACACCCAGACACAGGTCAAACAGATATGTTCATGCACACAAATGTCTGACTTGTCCGGGGATCGAACCCGGGACCAGCGGCTCAGAAGGCAGGGTCGCTACCAACTGGACCAACCGGTCAGTCGAATATGGGTGGGTATAGGTACCTCCGCCTAGCCCTTCGAAGTATAGGTACAGGCGTGATGTTATAATTGTTTGTTATGATACCTTCGGGTAAGTTCGGCGCTGGGATAAGGCCTTAGGCGTTGTCCTAATTGGGAACGATTGTACGAGCAAACGATGCGATTTCGTCGCACGACAAGATTAAACACACAAATCTCTCTAAGGTGTCCTAATTAAAGCTCGCAAGTCATCGCGCGAGCACATGAAATGTTCGTACGATAGGTTTGATCGTGCGTTCGTGCAATCAAACCACAGAAAAAATCTCCGCGCTGATTTCTGGATCTAGGTATAAAGTAGGTATACATATTATCTGGTCTTCTTTTTCCGATGTCATTTGCAATTTTTAAAGCAATGTGCCCGACAGCAAAAACTGTACATCTCTGTAATTAAACAGCCATTGTTGAAATGGCGCCGTTGCGCAGACGGCGCGGCGCGACGTCATCACGCGATGGGCGTCGCGTGACCTAGGTATTAAGACACCTGTTGGGCCATCGCACGATCATTTTCATTGCGCGATGAAATCGCAGCGTTTACTCGTGTACGATCGTAGCCAATTGGGATGACGCCTTATGAACTTACCCCAACATACTCTATTTGGTACTCTTTTGTCCTGTGATTCCAACACCTTGACCACAAAAGGCGATCGTTCTGCTTTGACCCATTTTTGGTACGACCCATAAATAATGTCCTCACAGCTCGTTTTTGGATCATTTGTTAATTTTCATTCAGAACATGCAAGAGGAAAATGTTTGTGTTATTAATATCTGCCCACTAACCAGGACCACACAAGGAGAACCAGAAGAGAGTACCTACCTAAGTACCTATTTCACTGAGCTGTGAATCGGTGATACCTAGGTAGGTATATTAAATACCTATTGGTATATTATCAGTAAAGGTAAAACAAAATAAAACAAATTCTGCCGTCTTAAGAAAGAAGGCCGTAACTACGTCAACGTTGATTCCGAGATAATTGAAGTTTTATCTAAAATACAGGCCCGCGATTTACTGAACGGTTAAATTTTGTGATTCTTGTTATAAAAGACGTCAAAAAATATAGGCTTTTGTATTGTGTAATTTTCAGATTCAAAAACCAGAATGTATGTCATAGTTAAGGCTAAAATCCTTATTAGTTACAGCTTTGTGTGTAAGACTTTATGATAGTATTTTCTTTGCTGATTACGATTAGGTTATTATCAGGTTATTGACGTCAGTATTAGGTAGTGTACCTAGTTTTAAGTGTGGGTGTAGGTACTATAGATAGGGGTGCATCTTTCCCTATTCTTTTGGGGAATACCTACAGGCGTTACGTACGTTGCCTTTACCTACTGCCATTTTGGTTTTGCGAGGGCAGGCAGAGCTGGGCTGGGCAGTACCTATGCGTTCTAATCTCGGTACCTACCTACATAATTATGTAGTTACCTACTTTATTATTGATCGAAGTTACCTATTCACAAACATTGTTCTAATAAATAACAATTCCATAAAACATAACATTACAGCTGTTTTCCCCGAAGGGCAGAGAGGCGGACCTCCTTACATCCACATCTAAATCAAGTTATGTAAACATTTTACGATTTGGCGCCAGTCTTG
Source organism: Brachylomia viminalis (assembly GCA_937001585.2). Lineage (NCBI taxonomy): Eukaryota > Metazoa > Arthropoda > Insecta > Lepidoptera > Noctuidae > Brachylomia > Brachylomia viminalis. Next base: position 18,444,196 of record OW443302.2, on the reverse strand, counting down.
AGTCGCACTCTCGTAGAAAATCTAAACAGTAAATTCCAACCTTGGCCTAATATTTCCGACTGAGAAGTCACTGTGTGCCTGTGCCTACATGTTTTTTATCTGCATGCAGCATGCCATCAGCAAAAAAAAACAAGAGAATGAATTAACAAAAAGTGACATCTAGTGTATCTTACGAAAACTATTGACTCGTGCTACAGTTTGATGCAATTCAAATATTTGTGTCTAGATGGCGCAAAATCGTTAATTCAAGGTCGTTAATAGTGATGTCCATGTTCAACATGAATCCAGTATCTACTTTTGTTTTATGTGCATTGAGCCACCAATATAAATTAATAAGAGTTTAGAAGCTGAGAATTAACATAGATAAGACCAAAGAGTACAGTATATATGGTTAAGACTAGATAGATATATAAAATTTTCTTTTAGATCATGCAGATGTTTGAAATAAACTTACTTTGATATCGGGTTTTTCTAACCATTTATACGACCCCTGTTTCTGGTAAATACATTTATATTTTACGAGTATGAGGCAACTTCACACAGATAATTAACTATGGGCCTACTGCACCACAAATAACTTTAATACCTTTACCGCTACACCCATATCGTTCTATTTCTATCAATCGTTTGAAGATTACACGGATGAAATGATATTTTAAATCTTAAAATCATCTTCAAAACATTGACAGAAACAGAGTTAAATTTTAAACAGTGAGGTCCAAAGCATTTTATAGGAACCATTTTTGTATAACAGCCCGGAGTCTGGATTTGTGCCCGATTGATGGCAATAGGCTCACCCCCTTATTACATGGGGCTTAAACATAACTGCTGAAATGTGGGTGTGCTATTAGGTCACCGCTGCCCAACCTTTCGGGGAAAACAAGCGTGATGTTATGGTTTAATTATTTATCTTTTACCAAGCATTCCTAAACTACAATAAAGTAACGAAATATTGGTGGAGTGGTGGAACAAAGCTGCCAGTTAAAGAATTAAAAAGGTACGTGATGGACCACACACAGTGAAGATTCTGTAGTTAGGATGAATATTTACGCACGCACAGTATTGATTTTACCAACTGTAAGAATAAGTATTTTCATACCAGATTAAAAACTATGAAAAAAAAAGTTATCACTGCGGTTGTAACCGAATACATCTCATATTTATTTCACAAACTATTGACTGAAATGAAAAACTCACTTAGAAACATCGTATCTTATTTTTTAATTAAAGGATCCATCGATACTGTTCCACACACACATTTGTGCTATGTTTTTACATCCCTCGTTTAATTACATGTATGGAGAGTGCCAACCCATTTTTTTTTGTTATGTCACTACACCATAGTTTACAGGTACACTACTCAGAATATACACCCTTTCCAATTTTCTTCGTTATAGTGCCAATAGTCTCCGAGTAAATGATCTATTTTACCTTCGGACGGACAGACAGATGAACGTGAAAACACTATGAGGGTTCCGTTTTTGTCATTTGGCTTGGAACCTGAAAATAATATTTTGATAGTCGATAAGTGATTTGAAAAATGTATGTCAAATCTCGTATGTAATTAAATAACATTGAAAAGAGATAATTATTTTAAAACTCATAGAAATCATAGACTGAATAGAGTTAACATATTTTATTTCATTATTTGACGTAAAAAAGTGCGTTTGCAAGTCACAAACTACAACCACAGATTACTATAACTACAACAGTGTTGAATGTTGATTTTATGTGCGACTGGCATGGCCGAGCACATCACTATTGTTAAATAACACAACCCCGCAAATACTTGTTGTGGAATTTATTTTTTATGCTGCGTAAATTGAATGTGAAATGTGTGTATTTAAACTATCCAAATGTTAATAAACACGTGAGAAAATGATAACATTCGGCGGTGGGAACAATTCCACGGCGTTAGAAGATACAGGTGCAGTGTTGTGAACTTTGTTTTTCCATTTTCGTCTTGTGGAACTTTTGAGTTAATAGTTATTGTTATTTTGTAGGGGAAGTGAGGAGCATCTGTGAGAGTGTGTGCAGCGATGGGTCCAACGCGACCGTGCAGCCAGGAGGCTCCAACCAGCGGCCTCGGATGGATATAGCATGTGTTTTGGATATAACCCAAACATCGAATCTTGCTCATAGAAAAAGAGCTTTGGAAGAAGTTCGATTGGCATCTGAACTAGTCAATGCTAATTTACACCATATTCATGTAAGTAATCTCACAAATTCTTTACATTTTCGAAGAAAACATCAAATTACTGATATCTTAGTAGCCATAAATATGTCCTTCAAACATCTCTTTCCTGTTACCAAAGTTACTTTGATAGCAATTTAGAATGTAGATTTTTTTTTCTTTGTTTTGTCATTGAAAATTCATAAGTAAAAATGAAAATACCCATGTTTTCATTAACGCATAACTATACTGACGCTCAGATGCTAGGTTTTTCTCAGCTGTTAGCAGTAATTTCTTTTATTATATGTTTATTAGAGAAATAATGTTTATATTTTTGTATAGTGTTTGTTGTGGCTTTTCTGAACCCGCTGTTGTACGTCTTGAACTTAAGTGAAACGTGGCATTTACTATTAAAATAGAAAACCCATCTCACTTACTTTAAGATTTCATTAATTTCTTACATTATTTTGTTCTTAATTTGAAACATCATAGAAAAACTTTCCTGAGTCTGTGACCTTGTCATTTAACCTTGAAATACATCTAACCAACGCACATAGAATTCCAGCAAATATTATTTAAAGTAGCTTCAGGCTTTCCCCATTGACTATTTCTAGGGTTTATTGTTTATAATATTCATATTCAACAGACTCTGTAAGCAAAACAAATGAACATCAACTTAACTTTTGCAAGGCACAGTCATGTCGTTTGGCATTCTTATACGATAGTGCTGAGGCATAAGGGTGCGTTTCCACTAAAACCGAGACAAGCGGAGCGGAGAGGAGATATGCAGAAATCAACCAATCACATTAGCTAACATCCACTTCTCGCTTCTTGCACGTCTCCTTTCTGCTCTGCTCATCTCCGCTTCAGTGGGAACCTACCCTTATTGTTCATACACATTCAATAAAGAGGCAACTTAAACATATATTGCTATTTGCAACTGCAGGATTGACCCTTAATGTCCCATTCTAGTGGTCCCAAGCAAGTGATACCTCACAAGACACAAAAACTAAGACTATGGTATTAAAATATTTTTTTTCAGTTTGAAAAGCTAGACTTTGGTGAGACAAATGTGCTGGACACATTTTACAATGCGGATGTGGCACTGGTGGACCTCAGTCTGCAGCTGCAGCAGAGTTCCTTGCTGTATCATCTGGGAGTTCGGGAAAGCTTTGACATGAAGGAAAATGTACTGCTGTATAATGATGTTGATGCGGACTCTACGCTTAGACTTAAGGTACCAATTTATTACTGAATTTAGCATTAACCATACAAATCTATTCAACATTAAGATATTTGTAAACCATTACTATGAGCTGCAAAAGCCATAAAGACAGTGATGTGGTGATAGCTGAAAGGATAATAAATTAAACATCAAGTAAACAAGTAATATCTTAGTTTCTGAGAAAAATCTGTTACTTAAAAGCTACAAATTGCTACTACTTATTAAATGCATACTTTTTATGTTATGGCCAAGATAACAATAGTAATGACCTGATGATTAACACCTTCACTAACATAGTTCTGCTTCCTAGTGATTCCAATAAATCTTTATTAAGATGCTAAATAGGGATGCTCACTAGTTATATCCTATTTCATTGTTTTGACATTAGCTTCAGATAGATTTAACTCTGACCTTGCACAACAATATGACTTAATGATTTAAAACTTAGGAATTATATGGGATTGTTTTCATTGAGACTAAAATCAACCTTGGGATTGATTTATGGTACTTAAACAAGGTTGCGCATGAGAACCCATTCTATTGTTACTTACTAGGTATTTTGTAACTAGGGCCCTGTTTATTTCCGAGTCATTGAAACAAAATATAATGTTACTATTAATCTAACCCAGAACCTCATCACTAAAATAGTTTTCTAAAATACATAGGAAGTCACTTGGGGACTGCCGACAGTGAAAATTTAAAACTATTAAATGCTTTCACTACTGGGCGAGCGCAACGTCTACATAAACTGTTAACATTAGCATGTCCGAGCCGCGAACACATGACATTATCCCATACCAAAAATCGCTCAAAGCGCCTCAAGAAGTTTTTACTTAAAAAAATAACAAGTCGAAAGATCTAACAGAGCACAAAACGTCTAAGCGCCAGCTGCCAAGGCACCACTTCATCTCAATAATACAACACTATTATTAAGAATGCTGTACTCTGTAACATGTAATCATGTCATTAGGTAGGTATGTCTTTTGTCCACAAACAAAAGCTGCTTGCTCTCTTAGACTTTACCTACAAATACACTGCCAGCAAAATTGTAAGTAGGTACTTTTAATATAAACAATCAATCGATTATTGATAATGTCCCATACTAAAAATATTATTGCTATATTTTGTGCTAAGCTAACTAGTGAAAACTTAAAAAAAATACAAAAGAAAAGTTCTTTAAAATATAATTTTGATGCAAAAACTCATCCTTTTAACATGCTTTAGGTACTGTGAGATAAAGTCTAAACCAGTATGCTTTTGTGGAAAGAAGACATTCTGAGAAACATTTGACCATTAAAACTAACTAAATTAAAACAAATATGTGGTTAGTTATCTCTTTTGCTAACTGGACATGACTAATATTCTCCATTATGTTCTTCAACATTACATGGAATAATGGTGGTGAGAAGGAGGAAAATTATCTTATTCTTTTGTACCTACCAGTTTTAAATTAATAGTGATTTATTTAGATTAGCATGTGAAGAGTGGTCTGAAAGATGACTTATCATTGTGCAATATTTGTGTGGGATCTTTAGTATGGAAGAATGTGTTCTAATCTTCGTCTCGGTAATGTAGATTTAGAAATATAAGGCCCTAAGGGTCTTTTCGTATCTGTCCTGAGCCCAGACCCTAATATGTCCAGACGACAAATCTAATCTTAATCTAATTCCCAAATTATGTTATCGTCATCTCATTGAAATACAGCACCGCACGGTACAGTAGGCCGCACGTCAGTAGTAGCACTTTGACCTTAAGCTGGGCTAACATACTCAATCTAAACTAATATTATCAATGCGAAAGTTAGTTTGTTTGTTACGCTTTCACGCCAAAACGGCTGAACGGATTTGAATGAAATTTGGCACACATATAGACCATGACCTGGGTAAGGACATAGGCTAGTTTTAATCCTGGACCGCAGATGAAGTCGCGGGCAACAGCTAGTTATAAAGAGAAAAGATTGGAGTTTTTGTATGTTTGTTTGTGACGCTTTCACGCCAAAACGGCTGAACGGATTTGTATGAAATTTGGCACGTGAATAGACCATGACCTGGATTAGGACATAGAAGACTTTTTGTCCCGATATTCTCACGGGATCGAGACTTATGCGGGTGAAACCGCGGGGCGCAGCTAGTGCTCAATATATTTACGGAGTACGGAGTTTCAATAGAATAAGAGGCCAGCGAATACTGGTTTCGTTACCACGCACGGCCTGCCATATAATAGAAATATTAATAAAAATAGAAATATTCAACTATCATCCTAGAGTCTTAGTCATTCAGATGTCCGCACCAGCTCAGTCATACTTTATCGGCAATTTTCCTATTATTTAAATATATATCTAATTGTAATACGTATGTGCTGTCAGCCACTTCTTGAATAGGCACCTATCAACCTATTACTCTCAATTTGTCAAATTGTCCCGTTCGTGTGTTCAATCATACGAGAATGATAATTCAAATATGTCTATGCCTAAGTCAACTATGGGTCGGGTTTTTATTTGAAGAATTGAAGAATTGTATGTGTTTTGTTGTATTGTGTTTTGGTCGTTATTGAGTGATTGCTGGTTTTCGTGCCCTTGTGAGAGATACGTTAGTGACAACTTTGGGACAACACAATAGATTAGCTTCTAGCTTAAAATCATAATGTTTTTAATGACCATAAATAAACGTAGCCTTTTTATTAATCGATCAAGGTTAGGTAAGACTCGCCTACAATTAATAATCTCAGGTTGAAAACGGATTTACCATATTTTAGGGGAAAACCGTTCAGAATAAATAGTAAAATGTATTTCATACTTACATCGGTTTATACAAAGACCATTATTGACGTAAATAAATAAACATAAGAATCTAGGTAGGCGTCATGGCTTACCTACATTGTAGTTTAGGTACATAACGAGATTTAGGGCCAGTGTACATCGGTGGACGGCACGACACTAGATGTTTTTTTTTTTGGGAGAGATTATTTGCGGCCATGGCTATATTGATATAATATTTAAGCTTCAATACTCCGAGTTTGTTCTCTCAGCACAAAAAAATTTACGTTATTTGGATTAGATTAGAACGATGACGAATTCCTGCACTCTGTTTAACGTCATCATCGCACAGCCTAAACTGCTGGGTCTACTAGCATTAAATTTTGCACAGGATAATTTTATATGGAAGGTCGTCATTTTTGTCACTGGGAAATCACATCAAGCAAATCGGGGATCGAATCGGCTATGAAGTACAATCAGCCCTCATTTCCCGAAAAATAGGACAAAAATAAACAACTTATTCTGTCATTTATTTACTTTTATTTTATCTATTGTTTACAAGAATTACTAGTATTTACAATGCGACAAAACGACTTGTAAATAATTAATTAAGCATACGAATGAGGGTTTTATCAAGTTAAGAACTAATATGTTACATTCATGGTATTCGATTCCGTCCTTTAATATTAGAAGCGATATTCTCAAAGCTGCAATGGCTCCTTCAAAGGGCCCTTCCAGACATGGCCCTGCATTGTTAGATTCACATAAAACCTTAATAATATAATGTTTGGACTTTAAACTCTTTTAAAGTCCAAACATTATATTATTAGGGTTAAATGCCCAACCAAACTCAGATATCATGGTCTCTACCATGATCTCTGAGTTTGTTTCGGCATTTCTTCTCGGGGATCAGTCAGCTAAGAAATGCCGGCGCCATCTAGTTTTAAAATATTGACGCGTAAAAGTTCAAGTTCAAATTTCATTTCATTTCGATGATTTATTTATATTGGGTGATTTGATTTGGTATTTCGGTGATTTGGGATCTCGCCTTTACGGAAGTGCGCGCACAAAATACGTGCGTTTTAGCGGCTAGTGACCTATTTCGGTATAATAAATTTTCCTTACAGCTTCAAAGCATTTAGTCACACAATTTACAATAAAATACGTATTGAATTCATCCATTAAAAATACATTATTCCATACAATAATCCTTTTGAATCAGTGACACATACATCATCAATGAATTACTCACAATCACCCAGCTTATTCCTCCTAATCAATTACATACTTTGTTTTCTCATTGCCAGTTATCACTACCGAACTTCCTGTTCGTATCTTACAAACTGACGGATGCTGGGACCTGTGTGACCACGAACCCAGCTGCTACCAAGTTCAAAGGCGAAGACTCCGCTGATCCTAAACAGCATCTGACCTTGAGATTGAAGAATATACTGCAAGATGTTGAAGTACAGACGAAGTAAGTAGAAACATAAAGCGTAGACAATAGAAGAGCGCAGAGCTGTAGAGTCTCTAATGACAGTGAAAATTACTCATTATTTCTTTAGTCGTAAAGTGCAAAGTTCGGAAACAGCAAACGATTCCTCGAGCGACCGGGACACGGTCGTGTGGACTCGTTTGAAATAACTTAAGACACGTAAATAAGGTTTATTTTTCAATGTCAGCTAGTCTAAACTCCTGTTTCATGCCTTAGGATATTGCAAGTGACTGCTAAGCGTAGGGTCCTGGATCGGATCGGTGGGTTGGGAGTTATTGGGTTTCAGGTGCCCAGAGTTACAACAGACTTATATAACTGCCGAAATGTAGGTGGCCATAGACCAGGATCGCACGGACGTAAAAATATCAGCGGGATTTTGTCGCGTACTGGATTTTCTACTCTCGGTGTTGAACCGAGCATTGAAAATCCAGCAGACTGCATCGCGTCGCGTCAACGGCGCGTCGAAAAAACACATTGTTGGATTTTCAACTCTCGGCGCTCAGCAGTGTTGAAGATCCAGTGCGCGAAAAAATCCTGCCGCGATATTTTTACGTCCGTGCAAATGTGGTTTTACTATTTGAAAACTACAGTCCCAGTGTTATGAATGTAAGGATAATTTGCTTACAAATTAATAAAGGTCAACCTGCTTCATTGAAATGTCGTTCATTCAACAAGCAAGTTCATGTGGTATTTTATTATTAACTGGAATTAATAGTTATAATATCTATAACGCGCATACATAATGTTTTTATTGTTTCCTGCTTGTTGTTTTTAATAGGCAGATGTATATTTTTATGACCCGAATAATAAAATCTGTGTAAATAATCAGTTTAGGTTACTAGTTATGTGAATAATACAGATTTGTTTGGCAATCACGACGTATCAGACCGATAGTGGTAAAGTAAACCTAAACGAGCGTAAACCCAGCGTATCTTTCATCGCTCAAAATGAGTTGAGTGACGCGCAATATTTGATATGGTATATAGAGATCCAAATGTATCAATTTCTGCAACTTATTTTGAGCGCCACAATTCTCACAAATAAGACCTACCGTTCTTTTTGCAGAGCCCATCTCCAAGAAAAATTCCTATCCGACCTTCGCAAAGCGCGTGAAACGTACACCGGATTAGAGCTCGCAAACATGCTCCACGCTATGCGCAGGCGCCTCGACGATCCAGCCGTCCTATCAGGAGACACTATACTCAACATGCTGATATCGTACCGCGAGATACAAGACTATGACGCCATTGTTCAAGTGGTGGATGATCTGAAGACGATTATGAACAGGAAGAATTATGTTAATATGCCTATTATTAGGTTTATGTACGCTTTTGCTATGAATCGGTGAGTTCTTTTTTTATGTGTAATATCTTTCGTCTCGCTTTCCTGCAATCTGTGGGAGTGATTTCGTGAAATGCGGCGGATGTGTGTAACAGGCAGCGCGGGCTATTTGATTTGACCAATGTGCGCGCGCGGTGGTATAGTTGGCCGTCAGCTGGTACCAACCCATTTTCCGAGAGGTTGGTACTGTCAGCCAACAGTTGCGTGTATGTGACGAGAAAGGGAAATAGAGAAGGTGAACGCATCAGCTGTGCGCTTAACCTTAAATAATCATTTCAAATAATACCTGAATATTTTTTTTTACGATATAATGTTAATGTTTTGCTTATTACCAAGGTGAGATGTCAGATGTTACGAATCATATGTGACTACTGTAAGGCTTGCTCGTTTTTTTTTGATATTGAGGTGACTTTTATGTCTTTTAAAATAAGGCTTAAATTGCAATGATTGTTGTTGCGCCCATTGTAACCGCCTATCATCACCATCTTCCTGCCCTTGCCCCATGTTACTTGGCGTCGGCACAACACGGTTTCTTCTTAAATTTTCCCCTATCAACCGTCACGCTATCATTAATCCCTTCTCTTTCATATCATTCCTCATATAATCTATCCTTTGTACCATACCATACGTAACGCCATCAAACGGTTATGTTTGGCGAGTTGGAAATTTGTAAAAATAAAGGATTTTGGATGTGATTAAAGTTTGTATACAAGGTGACATGGACATCGACGCGCAGCCTGTAACCATGAATAAATAATAATAAATAAATATCGTCTGACATTGCACACAGCACCATCTAGTTCCAAGTTAAGCACTTAAGGCTTGTGTTATGGATACCAGATGGTTGATACACTACTTAAATACATTTTTTTTTCGTAAATACCTACATATTATAAATATACATCCATGACTTGGGTACAAATGTCCATATTCATCATACAAACATTTACCCCTACCGGGATTCGAACCCAGGAGCATTTGGTTTCGCTGACTACACTTAGCCACTGTAGCCACTACACCAAACGTGTCGTCTATGGATTCAGTACATGATTCTGTAGGCCAATTCTCGTACTTAAAAAACGTTCAAATTCAAGTCGCAATCTCATCTCAGCGACAATCAATGTCAAAAACCTGTCAAAAATGTATGTAAATTGATTGTAATTTTGACAGATTGAGACTGAGATTAGAATGCGAACGGTCTTAAAAATACGGGAATTGCCCCTCTGAAACCCTGCGACGAAATTTTTCGACGGTTTAAAAAAAATATATATGCTGACTCATACATTTTGACCGCGCAGGTATTGCACTTTTCTATGAAACGTTAAAAATTCTATGCTAGGTGGTCTAGAATCATGTGCTGAACTCATGGCTACAGTTTTTCCCTGCCACCTTTTTTTTTTTTTTTTTGAGGTTGGGATATCATTAAATAACTGGGCAGAGCGGTAGGGCGTGTCAGACTCTTACTGACCAAAACCCACCCGTGTTTCTTCAGTTGCCTGTGCCAGGGGCCACGGTATCCCTCTCGGACTTTCCCGCAACCCTAGCAGGCATCGGCCCTAGCGGACCCCGTCATTGATGCTGACATCTCTTTGAGGCGCGCGTGGAACACTACGCGCCATCGACCCGGGCCTGGTCTTTATCGAGCGGCGAGATGCCCATTGTTTGCCGTTCGCAAGCCCGCGCCTACGGTGGCCGGGAATCAGCTTGTGATTCCCGACGCCCCGGGCGTCTCCTGCGGCGGCTAGGGGCGTGAGGGTGCGAATTTTGCCTCTCCCTCACGCGTTCCGCCTCCTCCATCGCGAGCATTACTGCTTCGCAGGAGCTGACGGCTTCCCATGCCCTCTCACTCCGTACCATGGCCTGGTCTCTGCCACCCTGTAATTGTAATTTGTTATTGTTAAAATAAAGAGTATTCTATCTAATGATTGACATTCACTCGTATAATGCAACAACTATGGGGGCAAAAAAGTTGTAATTCATACAATAATTGTTATAATAACAGCGTTGACTTCCATGATAGTGGGGTGTTTGTTTTAAAAATACATTTTCTTGGTATATGTAATTCTTGTATCCTTACTTATACGGGGTGTCCCAGAAATCAACGTCAAACCGGAAACAGGTGAAATATAATTATAGTCGTGAGAGTTATCAGAAAAATATAATAAAAAAATCTTTGTCATGTACTTTTCAAATTATAAGTATCAAAAATAAATCGGAAATACTGACACCCTGTGAAAACTAAGGCAGTTATGTTTTAATTTTAAACTGTAATTTAAAAGCTTTTTATTCATGGTTACATAAAATAAAATAACAAAAATCCGTTAATATTTGTGGTCACAGGACTTGAAAGATTATCACAGAGTGTCAGTTTTTTCCGGTTTATTGTTTGATACTTATAATTTGAAAAGTACGCGGCAAAGATTTTTTTTATATTTTTCTGATAGCTGTCACGACTATGTATATCACCTGCTTCCGGCTTGACATTGATTTCTGGGACACCCTGTATACGTTAACACTACACATATAAAACCTTTGTTATTGCGGTTTGCCAGTGTTTTGTTTATGACGAATCCGCTAATTCAACCTTTTATAAACATAAAGTTTTACAAAGACATCTCAGTAGGTATATTGCTGCAGAATGTTATTGACTAACAAACATCTAAACATAATTTTGCGAGATTCGTACTCACCTTTAGGGCTGGCTCACACGTCGCGGATCCCAGTGAAGCATTATGTTACTGCCAAAAAAAATATCAACATCACTGATTGAAATTAAGTCGAAATTATATCGCAGAGACAGTCGCTACGCTAGGTGTGTGTGCTAGCCGTTAATAGTAAAATAAAAGAGTTAAAACATTCCTTCTCTATTTTCTAAACAGACGGAACAAAGAGGGAGACAGAGAGAATGCTCTCAAAGTATGCGTCAAGGCTTTGGAGAAAAAAGAGAACAGATTCCCAGACATGCTGTGTCTGTGCGGGCGCATATATAAGGACAAATTCGTCGAATCTCAGCACACCGATAAAGAAAGCTTGGGCAATGCTATCAAGTGGTATGTGTTTTTGTACTTTATTTATTTTGATAAACAGGAAATAAACAATTTGAATTATGGATAAAACACTGAGTGGGCAGTACATCTCTTCATCGTTTGGTCGGATATATTTGAAATCGGAAAGTTGTATTGCCATACATTGTTGTCATTTCGCCACGAGGTTTCCGCTGAAGACTGTTCATCGATTTTCCGATAGCCATACTATATTAAACCGTTTTAATTCAGCGGCCTATGAAGCAATATGCTCATATATTACAGCGAACTTTTAAGTTGATATGATGGGAAGTGTTCGTGCATACCTGAGGACCAAAATAACGTCACTGATGCCATTTAACACAATACGGGGTTATTGGTAAAACACCATCGACCACTTAAGGGGTCATCGTACTCATCATTATGAACAACTTTTGCTATGGGACCAAATATGAAATCGCGAAAAAATATCTGCCGGTCCCTAATTTTGACGAGTTCTGCAAACATAAATGTAGGGGACAGCTGATTTTTTTTTCGCGATTTCATATTTGGTCCCATAGTTAAAGTTGTTCATAATGATGAGTACAATGACCCCTTAAGAAGTTGATGGTGTTTTACCAATAACCCTGTATACATTTACCATCGAAAAATAAATTGGAAAAGAAAAAGAAGTTCATATGGTGACAGTTTCGCTAAATTATATCTCAGCTAATGGCAGAGTTGCCACTCATCCAACATCAGTGTCCGCCTGCCATAATCACAGCGTATTTATTGAGTTTCCTATAATTAATTTGTTTAATATTTCAGGTACAGACAGGGTTTCGAGGTGCAGCCAAATGAGTATGCGGGCATCAATTTGGCAACACTTTTAGTTATAGCTGGCAATGACTTTAAAAATTCACAAGAGTTACAACACATCGGTAAGTAATCTATACAATGGACTAACTCACAATAAACAACCAAAGTGGGTAAACATGTTTTTTTTTTTTCGATTCTTAATTCTCAATCGGGTCTGGGGGCCTACTCTCTAAGTCCGTCAACGAGTATACGGGCCCGTCTGAAAGTAGTTCGCTACTTAAAAGTGAACCCTACTCCCGATTAATTAACTTTTCCGGACGGGCAAAAACACATCGGGAGTTAGGACAACTATTTAAATGTTTTGTAGTAATTTTTTAGTTCGGGCGCCGGACTAATCCTATGTCCGTAAGTGATTCGGAGTTGGAAACGTCCGTTACTCGGCCCGAAACGACGGACTTGTTGCTTAGGTAGTAGGCCACCTCACGGGAGATTTTTAAGCTAACAAAGTTACGGGAAAACCTTTATAAAATGTGCCCTTTCAATTGACTCTTATGGCATTGTTATCAATTTATTACTAATATTTTTTCGTTTATTTATACAAAGTTTACACTACTAGTCTTGTACTTAAAATTATACCCCACAAAACGGTTCACACAAATCCAAACTAAAGTTAAATTAAAGTCGTTTTTGGAGTATGTTTGCGTGACCATATTGTTCTTATAAACTACATTTATATTAATGAGGGTTTCACTATCATATCACTTAGAGAATTTATTCCGGAAGGTAATAAGTGTATAATACATTTCTATAAAATCACATATAATAAAGAAATCTTGATATTTTGACAAATCGTAAAAACCGTGCGAAGCAAGGCCCGGATCGACGCACGGCGCGTTGTGTTCCACGCACGCCTCAAAGAGATGTCAGCAACAATGACGGGGTCCGCTAGGGCCGATGCCTGCCAGGGTTGCGGGAAAGTCCGAAAGGGTTACCATGGCCTCTGGCACAGGCAACTGAAGGAACACGGGAGGGTTTTAGTCAGTAAGAGTCTGACACGCCCTCCCGCTCCGCCCAGAGCGGGAGAAGCTATTTGTAGGCTTCCCAACCAAAAAAAAGGGTCGGCGGTAAGATATAAATTGCAATGAATGACGCGCGTTCGTGAAATGTAACAACTATAGCAGCATTTTCAACAATTAAAGTAGTCTAAATTAATGAAATTATTTGAATTGCATTGTTCCACACCGTATTGGTCAACCGCCTATTACTCAGAAATTCTTGATTTAAATGATAAATGATAAATGATTTTATTTCTGTAAGTAGGTTTGTTACAAACACTTTTACACGTCAATCATATTTTTAAAACTAGATGAGGTCGGCGTTTCATAACTGACTACTCTGAGAAGAAAGGCCGAAACAAACTCAGAGGTCACAGTCTCTTTTAAAGTCCAGACATAATCTTGGTCAGATCATGTGAAGACCATGTAGATTGGTGTCTGAAACGGTCTTTTGAGGAAAAACCATACAGATTGAGCGGACCTGTCCAGTCAGTGCACGCATTTGTCAGTAATCTTGCCGCTCAACTGAGAACTTAAGGAGCACAACGATTCGACGAACAATACCAAAGAAAGGACATTTGGGTAGGCCGCATAAATTACTCAAGCTGCCAGATCGTGAAACTAACTTTCATTCTGGCTAAGCGCCAAAGAGGCAAAATGTCTAATGGATTCATAATTTTATGTGGCTATGTTTCATGAAGCATTTGACATAATAAATTGTGTATAATAAACTTGTCTAAAGTACCTACATCATAACATTTCGTTTAATCTTCTTGACTGTAGGTGAAATACTAAATTAGTTTGTCATAGTGCGAGACTTTACTGCATACTAGAACACGAAATAGTTAAACCTCATTACAATAAAATCTCTTTCGATTTATGATTATATCGATTGCCGCTTATTTGATCAGATTTCGGTCAGTATGTGATCGTAGGTAAAGATTAGATTATAAAGTTAGCTCCTATATTTTATAGGAGCTAACTCAAACGACATACAAGAGTTAGCCAATTTTTATTGGTAACCGATTCTCACCAGCTAAAATCGGCTGTCATTGATGTCGGGATGTCGGAGCAGTGGTGGCCCAGTGGTAACGGCCGCGACTTAAGAGTTGTAGGTCGTAGATTCGAACCCAGACAGGCGCTTTACTTTGTGTACATTATTTCATCACCACTGCTCTCAAAACGGTGAAGGAAAACTTCGTCAGGAAACCGACATGTCCTAGAACGAAAAATTCGAAGACGTGACATCTACTAACCCCCATTGGGCCCGCGTGGTGGGTTACGGCCCAGTCCCTCTCACTGAGAGCAGGCCTGTGTCCCAGCAGTAGGAACGTTATAGGCTGATTATGATTGAAGTCGGTTGTCCCGAAACACCGGAGTTTAGTATGATCTGACCCAAAAAATGCGTTTATAGAGCCCGTAAAATGTGAAACGATGACCTGATGAAGGCGGCGGGAATCTGCTAGATGCGAGAAGCACAGAACTTGTCAATGTGACAACGCTCGAGAGAGCCCTATGTCCGTTGAGGACGTTTTGTGATGACGATGAAGAACCCTTTTTTTTTTTAGGGTGGGTAATCATCAAATAACTTCTCCCGCTCTGGGCGGAGCAGGTGGGCGTGTCAGACTCTTACTGACTAAAACCCACTCGTGTTCCTTCAATTGCCTGTGCCAGGGGCCACGGTAACCCTTTCGGACTTTCCCGCAACCCTGGCAGGCATTGGCCCTAGCGGACCCCGGTATTGTTGCTGACATCTCTTTGAGGCGCGCGTGGAACACAACGCGCCGTCGACCCGGGCCTGGTCCTTATCGGACGGCGAGCTAGCCATTGCTCGCCGTCCGCAAGCCCGCGCTTACAGTAATGATGAAGACCCCTAAATGTTTCTTTGTTTTTCCAGGAATGGTGCTTAACCATCTAATAGGCAAGAAGGGCAGTCTATCGTCACTCAAGGACTACTGGGATGTGGCGACTTTCTTTGAGATATCAGTACTAGCACAAGACTACGTGAAAGCGATACAGGCAGCAGAATGTATGTTCAAACTTAAACCACCGAATTGGTACCTCAAATCCACTATTGGAAATATTGAATTAATTGATAGGTAAGTTATTTTATTACTGTAAAGACGCCTGAATGTATTGGTTTAGATAATTGAATGCATGGGGGTGTACCCAACAAAGATGGTCCGTATCTTTAATTAGTTTGTATCTCATACATAGCCCCGCAAATAATAAATACATGTTCAGATCTGTCACTAGTTAACTAAATGTCAACTGTATTGTTTAGACTGGTTGTCCAAAATAAGAGCTACCAGTCCATGTAATTAGGCCCAACTCATCTAAAAAGTACTGACCGGTTGGTGCAGTTGGTAGCGACCCTGCTTCTGAGCCGCTGGTCCCGGGTTCGATCCCCGGACAACTGAAACATTTGTGTGCATGAACAGCAGTTTGACCTGTGTCTGGGTGTGTATATGTATATCAGTCATCAGGTTACCGTAGTACCGTCAAACGGGGTGAATAGAGACAACATTTTAAAAGGGATTTTAACCTTGAAATAATATCGTTTATTGCCAAAAAAGACCTTATTTACTGTAAAATAATTAAAGATTAAGTGCCCTTGTTGGCAATAAACTGTATTATTTCAAGGTTAAAATCCCTTTTAAAGTTTCGTCTTTATTTGCCTCTGCATCCCTATTCACCCCGTTTGACGGTACAGGCTCTACCTAGTTCGGGACGGGAAGACCTTGTGTGTATGTTGTCTCATATTTATTTATTTATTTACTATCAACCCGAAAAAAAGTATAATTTAAATGAACACAAGATTTTACTACGATTCTATTTATTTCAGCATGGCGTTATGGCACGATAATGCTTGCTTTCGGTAAAGATAGCGTATCTTTATGGAAAACACTATAGTCTATTATTATTTAGTGTTTATTATTGTTTGTGTTTATTTCGTTGGTTATTTTTTATAACTTAGTTTTGGTCCCAAACGTTTTTGATTGATGTCACTGAGTTTGAGGATCCCGAAAGGGCTATAAATGGTTAGGCCGAGACCAAATCAATCGGAATTGTATTTAAATTGTACGAAAGCCGAAATGAAATTGGTTGTCGTGATTCTTAAAGTATGTTATATTAACTCCAATTAACTGTGTTGAGAAGGATAGAAAAACCACTTAATTCAGACTTGTGTGCTTCAGGTTTAGGAAAAGTGAAGAAATATCACTGCCGGAACAGCAAGTATTCTCCTTTTGGATGGAGTACTTCGTGGAGGCAACTAAGAGCGAATGTGAAAATATTATCAGGTTTCCTGTAAGTCAAGTTTTAATATTATACTTCCAGTAGGAAAACAAAAATATTAAACTACAAAATGGTTTTTTTGTCTGGTAGGTGTATCAAACCTCAGTTCGTAATCGTAAATACAAAGTATAGATTCGAGATATTGCCGCGTAAAGTTTTTTTTTTCTGGAATTAGTGTTCAGTGTCGCAGTTTTAGAAAATATTCATCGTTAATCATTTTAATCGAAAATAGCGATCGTTCTCTTGAAATTAATGTTAACCTTGATAATTTAATTTAACAAATGATCTTTACGGCTAGTGCATCATAATTATCTAATGAACTTACTGTAAGCATGGGCGCCGTATGTCACATAATTACGGTTTCTACGTCTAGGAATTTTGTTACGGTATTCAATATACGGAATTCGCTCAAATTTTACTAGCTTATAAGAGCAGTAACAAATTACAAACCTAGTTGGGATTAATGTCTAGGAAATTTAAAAATAAAAGTTACATCGCAAACCATGTGGGGTTTCTCAGACCCGTAGAATTATCTGGGTCGGGAATTTGTTTATTTTATTTCAAAATATTGTTTTTGTCTATTTTAGAATAATAATACAACAATACCAAGTAAAAAAATAAATGTTTTAAAAACTAAAACTGGGCTCTTTAGCCCACCCACCAATTATTTCTCTTCCACAATAAAAAAGTCCCATCACAAGTTTCATCGGATTACTTTCAGGGAAGCCCCGGCAACTTAATAGTATAGATTTAAGATAATAATAAACACATTTTTTTTTTAAAGTAACCAAAACGTCTCAAATATGTTATAATTTCAAAATTGACACTATAAAGCTGACTGACCGGTCGGTGCACTTGGCAGCGACCCTGCCTTCTGAGCCGCTGGTCCCGGGTTCGATCCCCGGACAAGTCAAACATTTGTGTGCATGAAACATGTCTGTTTGACCTGTGTCTGGGTGTGTATAAGTATATAAGTATGTATCCCATCAGGTTACTGGTACTCGCCTAGCTTATAAGCTTTTAAGCCCTGGCTGGAGGCCTTACGAGCCAACCGACAACCTCCTAGGTTGACATGCAAGATGCCATTTAAGAGGCCTGCGTGGTTTTAAAAATATTAGTAAGGGGTCAGCGCTTAACCATTACGAGACACGTCATACGTTCTGGCGAGTTTGTCAACTCCACTCCACTTTTGGTTTTAAAAAGGAAATTATTAATAGCTTTTGTTTGATTTCCGTATCTTCGTCTATTTCTTGGTCATGATGTAGAGACGACATTACATATGGTCATACGCGCTTGCGTAGCTTTGGTACGGAAGCTAACTTAAAGTGATATCTTTTTCGTAACCAACGCGAGTTAACCAAAACGTGAGTGGGGAGTGTGCCTCTCGTTGTAACTCGAAACAAGGCGGAATGCATGTTTTATTAGCTCTCAAAGTACCGTTGTAGAAATTTTTCAGTAACTTCAAAACTGGTTAAAAAGTTGTCCATTGTAATTTTTCTTGCCGATCCAGAAACGCAATTCACCATACGATCAATTTTTATTTTTTTATTTTTTTCCAAGAGGAACCACAAACAGCTACAATATAAAACATAGAAACAAGAAATACACAAAACATATAGACAATATTGCAGCCCACAACGCTGTTCACAGATTGACGATAGGATACAATACAGTGAAAATAATCAATGAGGTCATAAGTCTTGTTACTAACCGCAAGGAGACTGTTTTCGGTTGGTTTACCACAGTAAATCTCTAGGTGCATTGTGTGAAATGTTTTTGCATCTACTCTAAAGCATACATTTTTATTACATACTTAACTGGCTTTGATGGAAATACTGCCGGAAGGAGTTAGGTTACTCAAAAGGTGTATACGTATTTTGTCAATTCTGTTTGAGGATCTGGAATATGCCCCGGGTCGGTGCTAAACGATCAATCTTTACTCTTTCATCCCTGGTTACAGCAACATCAAATCTCATATTAATGAAGAAAAATCGAAAATCGATTTTTTGACATCGTATAACGAAATATTTTTTTGTCTACCAGAACGGAATAATGCAGAAGAGCCTTAAAATTGCTTTTATTTCGGATTTTGTGGTTTCGGCATAAAGAGAATGTATGTGTTGGCCATGTGATACCAGCGGTCTAGATAACCATATGTTTGCATTGGTATATGTCGTTATCGATTCTAGAATAATATAAAACTTATTTTGTCTTTGTATTGGTTCTTAACTCCAGGTAAATGTGTAATAATGTTTTCGTAAGAACCTTTTCCTTTAGCTACCATGGTAGCTGCCCGTACTGCTCCGTCTCAAATATCCTCCCTATATTTCTCTTGCATAGTAAGCAAAATAATGCTAATACACCCTTTTTTTAAAGAGTGTGGGTAATCATCAAATAACTTCTCCCGCTCTGGGCGGAGCAGGTGGGCGTGTCAGACTCTTACTGACTAAAACCCACTCGTGTTCCTTCAATTGCCTGTGCCAAGGGCCACGGTAACCCTTTCGGACTTTCCCGCAACCCTGGCCGGCATTGGCCCTAGCGGACCCCGGTATTGTTGCTGACATCTCTTTGAGGCGCGCGTGTAACACAACGCGCCGTCGACCCGGGCCTAGTCCTTATCAGACGGCGAGCTAGCCATTGCTCGCCGTCCGCAAGCCCGCGCCTACGGTACCCTTTCGGACTTTCCCGCAAATGCTAATACACCCGGCTTCTTTAAGAATATTACAATTTAAATTATGAACTGGTTTCTCTCTTCTTTCTAGGTGTTAATCTTAGAAACAACAAAAGTGTATATGCCATCGTACGTAAACGTAAACATGGGTGCTGAACAGAAGTCTGTGGAGATCCTCAACTTGTGTCTGGACTCGATGCGCGGTGAGTGTCGGCAGGTGCATCGATGGCTCTTCACTTCAGATATGATCAGGAGTTACAGGTACTTAATAGCTTCTACTCAAACAGCATAATAGTTATTTATTTATCAAACACTTTGGTGTTTATTTATAAACGTTGCTTAAAGTTAAGAAACGTTTAAATGACAAAAATGTATGGTTAAACAGTCGCACATGAAATAAAACGCGTCAGCGCTAAATACTTCATCTTCGACGTTCAGCAAGATCACAAATATTTGGTCTTGAACAGATTTATATCCATTCATGACCTCATCTATAAATGAAATTTTTGCATGGTGTTTTGGATGCTTTGAAATGTTTTATTTTGATTGCATCAAATTCAAACGTTAAACTATCACATGACTACGGTATGGCCAAATAATTATTAATGGCGCAGGCGCAGACAAATGACATGTTCCATTCGATTTGTTTTGGTCCAGAATGCCAGCTAAAGTCATAAATAACTCAATATGGCGAACGCCGGATAACATGATGTGTGTTTTCATACTATTTAAAGCCAATTATACTTTTTCGTCTGGTTTTGTGCGCCTCGCATCCAACGGATTCCTGAGACCTTCATCAGGTCATCGGTCCACCTGGTGGGCAAGCACTATAAATCACAATTTGAATTTATTTTGAAGGATATTGCTAATCCATTGCTTCACATGTTCGGAAAATTTGTCTGCTCAACAACGTAAATAACGCAATGAATGTTGTTGAACTGTCAAAACGAAAGCCATTTCTACTGTTAGTATATTACGCAACTATCCCACCGTTCGAAGCGGCGGTGCTCCGGCGAGGCCAATGTCCAGCAGTGAACATCTGTCGGCTGAAATGATGATGATACTTTTACGGACTGCTCATAAGTTTTAATTCCTTTTTCAGTTTATACAAACGCGACGAGCGCTGTCTCTTCCTGTACGTGAGCGAGAACTCGGACGACTTCCAAATCTTCCTGCCGTCGCAAGCGTGTCGCCAACGTCTGCATGATCTATTGGGAGAACTCACGGCTGACCATGAAAAGGTCACTGATTTAGATACAAGTGTTATGCAGGATCAGCTGAAGGTATGTAGGATGCCTTGTACCTTGTACAAATAAAATATTATAGTGCAAATATGCTGTTTATTGCTGGAAAAATAGAGGGCAAAAGAGCTTGGGGCCAAAGCCCAAAAAGGTGATCAGATCAAAATATCCAAGCAATTGGAGATACCCATCAGCGCTGCACTCCACCAAGCCACCGATCGTAACAGATGGAGTCGTCAATGCCGTCGACAATTTGAAACGCAGTCACGATTCTCAGCAATGAGAGATCGAATGAGAAGAGAGAGAGAGATGCTGGTACACTAAATATTAGATATCTTTGAGCTACCTTAACGATACATTGATAAGCTGTTCTGTGGTTAGCTTTGTCGATCGCCATCAGTGACAACCATTGACTAAATGTACAAATGTACTCGGAATATCTAGTGTAGATTATTGTGCACTATAAAATAGATCCGTAACTTTGCACTCTTCTCTTTAGGAACTCTTTCATTATGACATAAAAAAATTGGTGTCAAAATGCGCCGTCTTTTACACACAACTTGAATGACTTAAAATGGAAATGCGAACAGCCATTAGTCTGTGGAATGTTTATTATTTTTACAAGTAACCTTAACAACTAGAGATTTGAGCCTCCTTTTAGGCAAACAAGGAGACTAGGTTCTTCCAATATCTTAATTAATACAAAAACCAACACAACGATGATATGAATACGCACAACACCGATTACTTCTTATACAAGTTGTTGTTTTGCATCTTCGTCAAATTCGAGGAGGTAACTATGCTAATGATTCTCGACACGAATCAATAATAAAATAAGTAGGTATTTATTTTTATTTTTTGTATATTTCGGAAATCGGCATGTGTAGGGCCCGTGTGATACCGCCCTGTAACTGCGCTGTAACTGTAACGCATGCACACAGCGACATAGTCGTACGACACTGCCTACCGCATACGCAACGGGGCGATTTTGTTCTTTGAAAGTGGAGTATTCTGAAATACTGTCAAACTTAAATACCTAAAAAAACAAGTATACATGTATTAATTATTGAGCAGGATCGTAATTTTATTTGATTATTTGTCTTTCATAACAGCCTCCTGAAATTTGACGAGGATGCAAAACAACACGTTGTATATTATATTTTTACTAGCTTCAGCCCACGACTTTCTTGCTCCCCTGACCCACCCCGTCGCATCGCATCGCCTGCCCACGCTGTTATTTCTTTTTCGCTTTGCTTTCTTTCTGACCTCTTTTTCTTTTTGCTTGGCTCCTAAGGGTCCTAGCGTGATGATTAATAGCCTAGTCTTTCCAAAGAATTGGGCTATCAAATGCAAAAATTATTTTCTAAATCTGACAGCTAGTTTTAGAGATTAGCGCGTTCAAACAAACAAACTCTTCAGCCTTTTTAGTATACAAGGTGTAACAGAATAAACAAAAGTCCTGAAAGTAGTTTGCTCATAATTGACTACGTAATATATGTAACTATTAACATATGTATTTTTTTCAATAATTATGTATTTTGCAATACCGACCGCCGATTGAGCCAAAGAAAATTAAATCTTATTTCAAGGCAATTAGATTCAATTTTAAATGCATAAAATAATGCTAGGGTCAACACGATTTTCTTAATAATAATAGTTAGCTTTAAAAAAAACTGTTTTTGGTCATTGTATAATGCTTTTAACTTAATACTCTAATTGGGGTGTATGAGGTCTTGCGTTAATTAGGTTACACGTTGTATAGATTACCGCCTCATAAATTAAACCATCCTCCCTTTCATTTCCCAGTTTGAATACGAGTTGGACGACATCAACAAACGCATAGTCCTCGGTAAAGGGACATACGGCATAGTATACGCGGCCAGAGACCTCAACACACAAGTGCGCATCGCCGTCAAGGAGATCCCCGAGAGGAACCTCGGCGACGTGCAGCCGCTGCACGAGGAGATCTTGCTGCACTCACAGCTGAGGCACAGGAATATTGTGCAGGTAAGAATCATATCTTCCTACTTATGTCGGTTTCCAGACTAACAGAAGCAGCTGAATCCCAGTACTTTACATGGAGTGACTGCTTATTTAACCTCCACAACCCAGTTACTGGGTGACACGATACGATAAGACTAGTCGACGGGGACTGGAATTGTCAGATTCTGGTTCTGAACACCCGGTCAAAGATCTTTGAATGACAGCCGGGACCAACTGCTTAACATGCTTTCGGAGGCACGGAGGGGATCCGGTATGTAATGGATGATAACCAGGATGATTCCAGGGGTTGGAATTAGGTAGAGTTATTTATTCACTTACACTGATTTCATATAGCAAAAGAATAAAGTGGATATGCCTCAAATCCCCAGATTAATTTTAAAGAGCAGAAAAATCCCGTGATTTATTAATTAAAAAAGCTATTTACTTTTACACAGTTTAAACCACTGCACGCGCGACGTTGCCAAATTTACATCAACGACATCGGATGTCCGAAGTACCAAAATTCCAATGCGCAAAAATTGTATGTTAATTATCTTTGTTTTATTTGTCTGTCTACCTCTGAGGTTTTTATTATTATTTATTTGTAATATTGTTGGCCACACGGGATTGTCCATTAGAAATCCCAGGAAGATCCATATTAATATCAACATTTCGATGCAAGAACATAAATAACTACCTAATTCCGACTTCTGATGATAACCCATCCAGAGACCGACCTCGGTAAGCGTAACTTAACCTCCAATCGACCCGTGCAGTTGTTATTATTTAACCACGAGCCCCGCAAAAATAGTGCAGGTAAGAATTTTGGGTTAGACAACAACAAGCTCATAGAACCTCGGTAAAGGAACGCACGGCATAGTATACGCGGCCAGAGACTTCAACACAAGTGCGCAACAAGCAGCCGCTGCACGAGGAGATATTGCTGCACTTACAGCAGAACGCACAAGAAAGGTAAGAAAGTTGGTCGCTACACGTATTAAGCTGTAAACGGCTATCACATGAGTAGTAGTACCTAAGCTACATGGGCTTATTTCCTACTGCGTACCACTTACGGGCATAAGATTAGTTCGGTTTCCGAACTAAGAATGATTGATAACACGATTTGACAGTCGTCGCTATGTCCGATGTATTTTGCCTGTCCGAAAAATGTAATTTGACTTCGTTGACGGACTTAGAGAGTAGACCCCCAGCCTCAAATCCCACACCTCGCCTAAGCCGTACAATTTCATGCAGTCGGAGGATCATCTACCGCTTAGGGTGTAATTACGGGGTGTATACGATTATACACGATTAATTTTACATCGTTCTGGAGCCGAAACACAGTAACTCCAGACGTTTAATAGTTACTATTGGCATTGTTATAATTTTTTTAAGACATCTAATATAGAAGTTAGAAATTTATCACTTTTATTCTGTCATTCGAGTTAAATCTTAGTAGCCCTTCCACTATTTCATTCTTAACGCTACATTGTATGCGGTCCACTCGGTGATGACGTAAGCGCGGGACAGCTGTCGTTGGTTGAATAACCTGCTGCAAGTAGGTATTTTATTTCAGGTAGGTACGATTTAGGTTGGTGTAAGTTCATTTACCTCCGTTATCTCTCGTTTGTATTGGAACCTAATTGGACGCACGGCACGGTGTTTACCACTATCACATCTCCTCGTAAACGAGAGAAATTAATTGAAATTTCATTCACTACTCTCGCATCACGAAATCACTAGTAATCGTACGGTCTATTACCTCAACTAGACATGACGAGTACGCTTGTGAGTTGTATTTAAGGCCTTGAATCGAGTGTCGAGCTAATAGGTACTTAAAAAGCATACAGCTACCTACCATAATAAAATTATGATGAATAAAAATAATACTGCCTAAACCTAAACGAAGTATTACAATGTAACTTGCAGCTGCGGGACGACGGCTTCTACAAAGGCAGGCAATTCAAGCAGAAAAATGAATCGTTTTGTCTGTCAAATAGAGTTCATTATACGTTGGTGGTGCCCTTTTCTATGAAAATATTGGACCGAATTAAGACCTTATTTTTATAAAGTTAACCGCTGAATTCGAATGTGCATCGATTCTGTGGCTTCTCAGAATAATTTTAGTAAACTGCGTACCTACTTTACCTTGTACCTAGTTTGGTGTTTCTATTTGTTACCGTTTACGGTTAAGGAATAAAGTCTGTATTCGCTGTTCGTATTTTTATTTGTGTACCTAGTGTGTTTTTAATTATGTTTAAAGAAGTCGGCGCGTAAGAAGTTAGCGGCGATCGGCAACCTCTGTGACGAACTAGGTTCATACGCATAGATAAAATAGACATAGTACTAGTACTACGACCATATGTTTAGAGTATAAATACGTCCAAATGGCAAGCAGGAATTTTAATGTATTAGAACGTTTAAAAAAAAGGAATTTCATGTATCTCACTGGTTAGGCAATTGAGAGGCGGGTTTTCTAGTTCAAAACTAGCTTGAAGAAGTTTTGAAAATGATTAGGCAGGAATAACGTTTATGGTACTTTTATGTTGGTCGCGGTCGCGGCATCGTTTGTGTTTGAGACGGAGAATGTGTTCGTCGGCACACGTCTCGCGGTTGTTTTTAGCGCCACTAGCGGATGAACTAATAAGATACATACCCACGAGTGTAATATTCGTTATTCAAGCCATAGGTACTTCTCTGTTTTGCTTTGTATTGAAGGTTCGCTATACGTCGCGGTCATCAGTACCTACTTGCACGTTGTTGCTGTAGATGTAATAAATCGTTTGATTCCGCATTCATAACCATTGTTTGATTTCAATTGCGTTTATCTACTTAACAGTTAAATAACTCAAATTTTTCCTTCTTACTTTCTACGGGCTTAGGACCGTCGCGTCAGTAATAATTAAGTACGAGTACATGTTTCGTATCTAAGTAGGTAAATACTTACTTACTTGTAGGTACTCTTTTATTCACTTCACTTTTCACAATATTAAAAGCGTCCACTGTCGCACTTCTTAAGTCATCTCGAGTAGTACGCTTTTTATCTCGAACCACACATAAAAATCCAGTGGTGTTAAGTCAGGGCTCCATGCGCCAAACCAAAAGGCCACCACGACCTATCTACTGCTCACCAAACACACTGTTTAAATACGCACGCACTGAACTGATAGAACAGACCGCGTTAATGTGCCAGAGAGATACATAATATTGGCTAACATTGAATCGCCTGGCCGCCGTTATGGTACTACGACGTGGCCGCGTTCGAAGTATTCCTGTATGTCTTCCTCCAATTCCGCCGAGTATGGTAGTCAACCGCGGCCCTGCGCGTGTGTGGGCGCTCGAAACTGTCCATGATCGAGGAGGCGCTGGGTTACAGCCAGGATGGTGGAGGTGAAGGGAACTTGAGGGTCAGTGATTCCACGTGCGCGCAGTGAGTTCAGGTGTTCCGGCTGAGCATACAAACGTCTGGCCTCTTCTAAGTTATGGTTCGCCATGTCACATAAAAATCTACCATAGCCCAAAACTGAAATTTTTGGCGCGTAATTAGGTTGCGCGTGCGTGACCTAATACAACGAAACGCGAGACAATACTAGAGAAAGGAATAAGAAATTAGGAATGGCGCGTGGCGGGGGCGCGCGGGCGGTCGGCTAGACTGTATGGGGCCGGGGGTGTGGCTTACGGATCATGCTGTCTGATCGATGAATGAATTTTTCAATGGGTGGGTACCGTTCGCAAGTGTTGCACTTCGTCGATACGTTTTACACACATATGCAATCGCAAGGAAGCGTTACTACGAGTTCTCACTATTACACAAAAAAAACAATAAATTAGATTTTTCGTGATTTTGTTTTATTGTTACTTATTGAAAATAATAGTGCCAATCGTTTCGAGTTCGATGACCGAGTATATAGCTTTCGGTTCCAGAACGACCTAAAATTGACCGTGTATAAGAACTTTATCACTGCTTTATTATAAGTTTTGAAATTTTTTGTGAGAATGGTTGCTTACCAATTTTAAATCGTTATAGATGCTGTCTTCAAAATGAAAAATCAAAAGTCATTTATTCAAATTAGGCTGAGGATCAGCACTTTTGTACGTCAAAATAACATAAGACAGTCCCCCCAAAACGCCCACCCTTCACCACTTCCTAGTGCTTTAGCTGGGAAGAAGAAGTGGCGGAACAAACTCCCCAGCAGCACTGCTGTTTGTTCAGTTAGAAGAACTGGATTCTATATAGTAATAAGTAATTAACATTACGAAACACAAAAATATTAAAATTATTTGCCATATGTCAGCTAGCACACGCCAATATTTAAAACTATACTCAAGCAGAAATAAATAATAAAAACAAAAACGCAAACAGAACTTAATACATAATAAAAAGCCTCCTGGCATAAAGGGGGGCCCGCTTACATATGCAATGCTGCATTATGTTTATATGTATATAGCTGTAACTTGTAGCCACAAATAATAAACTAGGACCTTCGAAGTAAAATAAAGAAACATTAATTACTAATAACAATAACAAAACCATAGTCAGCAAGATGACCTGTCACCACAAGCAGCACCCGTTCACGAGCATAACGCAAAGATCAGCCATTACCCCCTCGCCATATTTGAGGGAAGGAGGCAACCCGACCCCCGACGCTACCGCAAGCATTGACATCTAAGGGAGCATGACGAACTTGCTGCCGGTTGCTCAAAAGAATAATATGATCAACTGTCGAGGTCGCTAGCTAACCATATATTGCAATACAACTCATTAAAAACCATTGAAATGAGTAGATTATGTCATGGTCGTGTACAAATGATAATAGAAACCCATTTTTATCTGATTTAAAAAAGAGGAGGTTCACAATAAAGCCGTATTTAAAAAAAAATTGTTACCTCAAGTTCTGATGAGTGGTTTTTGAGTCAGCTTCAATTTGGGGTAGACAACACATCTAAAAAGTGAAAAATTAAAACTTTCGGAAGTCGGTCTCTTTGGTTTTTATTTTTTCGTTGTTTGCCACCGACTTCCGAAATTAAAGTAATAATTCACTTTGTGTTGGTTTTTTTTAACTGTCGGTGTTTTTGTTTTGTGAAAAAGTTTTCAAAGACCTATTTAATGATACCCCACTTGACATAGTTCGTCGACTTTCTTGGCGACTCGTCGCCATATTGAATTTTGATTACTGTCATATCTTTAGTGACACTCACAAGATTAAGACAAATCGATTGACGTGTGATTCATCAAAATCGGCCCACGCGTTTGGTCTCTACAGCGCGGCGCCACTAAGGAACAAACTTACATAATGTAGGCAATGGTGCCGATTCTCTTGTCACAAAATTCTCTAAACTAGACTAAAAATCACCAAAATTTAGTTTATTCCTGTCAAACGACGATTTCCCATTCTGAAATTGACTAAAGTGACACAACTTAACTAAATTTTAGTTTGACAGCACTAAGATGGCACTGAGATTATAATTTAGTGAAAATGGCAATTTTGCTATTCTGAATTTTACGTTTTTCACCAAAAATTTTGATTGTCTTAACTAAATCTGACTATTTTTAATCGCGATTAAAAAGGTGTGGAATAAAATTAGTTGTCATGAACTAAAATTCACACCAACACCTCGACTTCAGATGCAAAAACAGTACTGTATTTTTTTTCTTTTCTTTTGCTTATATCTCGAAAACGGTGTGTCCTATCGCAAAAATAATGAAAATTTCGACCCCCTTTGCAACCCGTAAACCCATAAAACTCAACGTGTTGGTAATATTTTTTTATATTTTCCATACAAAAAGTAAAAAATTCCATACAAAACAAGTCGAGGCCGCACATAATGCGCGCCTACGGCTCTAAAAAAAGATCACGTGGTACGGCAAACAAGTACCACGTGGAGTCGCAATAATTGTCAAATTTGATTTTAGATGTGTCAAAATTATTTTTAAATTTAGAGATTTTATTTTGCAGAATAGCGTTAAGATTCTCATAGCCAAAAGTAAGGAATTTTAGTGATAGTTTAGTTAGTTTAGTTCGGTGTACAACAGAATCGGCACCATTGTGTTACAATTTTATTTATATTTTTTGTAGAAATAAATAAAAACTAACTTTATTTTATTTCAGTACTTAGGATCGATATCGGAGGGCAACTACTTCAAAATCTTCATGGAGCAAGTGCCGGGGGGCTCACTCTCCGCATTGCTACGATCAAAATGGGGACCTCTGAAAGAGAATGAAGCTACTATAGCGTATTATACAAAACAAATTCTAGAAGGTTAGTTTAGTTATTCATTTTTGACATTAATTATGTTTTAAGGTCTAAAGGTAGTCAAGACCGCTTGTATGCAAAAGCGAGCGTCTTCCAGTGGTGGTAGAAATTCCATTACGAGCCAAACGTTCTTTTGCGAATGTATTAAATTGATTCGGTGCTCATTGGAACATATTCAACAATGAAATTGTGAACGTATCCCCACTCACTGTATTCACTATTCATGATACTGCAGCCAAATAAAAGTAAACATTGCCTTTATGACCTTATTTACGTAATATGAATTCATGTAGCGAGTTTCATTTTCTTTTGTAGATTATGACCAGAGATCGGATATTCGGATGCATATTTACCTAAAGTTAATTTTAAGCGATGCAAGTATGGAAGCGGTTTCTTGAAAATATTTTTTTTGTAAAAAAAAATCGGGATGACAGAGACACCGCGAATTCATAACTAGTCGGATGTATAGTAAGAAAGCGACTCCAAAAAATATTTATAATAAAAATACATAGGTATTTCAATCCTACATGAATTATTTTAAATATATGCAGTCCGTTATCTTATCTTGACGTTGTTTGCTATGGCAGTTTGGTGTATACCTACCTACTTTACAATAGTAGGTAGGTAGATATGCATCCGATTCAATAGTCAGAAAAAAAAACACTAAATTGGTCGATTCCGGAATCACGGGATTTTTACGATCAATACAAAAGTGCATTCCATAAAAGCCAACATTTGAAAGTAAGTAAGTATACAACCGATTCCATAATTACAAACATAAATTAGTCGATCCTGGAACCGCGGGATTTTTTCGATACAAAAGCGCATTCCATATTAGCCAACATCTCAACTTTAGGTGAATATGCTTCTGAACATCCGATTTCTAAATAAGACACAGTTTTTAGTTTTTGCTAAAAAAATACTTTTTCTTTCAGGCCTAAAGTACCTCCACGACCAAAAAATAGTCCACCGCGACATAAAGGGCGACAATGTCCTCGTCAACACTTACAGCGGCGTGGTCAAGATATCAGACTTCGGAACGTCCAAGCGTTTAGCTGGCCTTTGTCCGTCTACCGAGACATTTGCCGGCACACTCCAGTATATGGCACCTGAGGTCATAGATAAGGGACAGAGGGGTTATGGAGCACCGGTTAGTACTGACGATTATTAAAATAGTATTTAGAACCAGTGCACACCGGCAGACGA
Organism: Brachylomia viminalis; assembly: GCA_937001585.2. Lineage (NCBI taxonomy): Eukaryota > Metazoa > Arthropoda > Insecta > Lepidoptera > Noctuidae > Brachylomia > Brachylomia viminalis. The sequence continues at coordinate 18,413,678 of OW443302.2, read as the reverse complement.
GAGGCAGAGAATTTATCCTGCGTCAATAAATGGGTTTTTAGAAAAAATAACTATAATACCTTCACTTAAAGTTCGATTTTGCGCTACAATTTCTGACTTTTTAGTCATTTTGAAATGTTAATACTTGTTTATGTGGAAATAACATAAATTAAAAACAAGCATTTAAATATGGAGTCGAATTAATTGCATGCCGTATATGGAGGGTAGAGGTAAGGAGAACTATCTCTTATGGGGTGAAAGTTGAAAAAGTGTCCGGCATAAACAGTAAATAATAGTTCAAAAACCCTCCAAAATGGCACTAGGGTAGGCAAATAGTGTGGTATGAATGTAGCAGTTGTTAACGGACTGAAGTATGCCGAGTTAGAAAATTGAATATGTTTAGTAACTAGAGTAGTTAGTGACAGTCCAGTATACCATACCTCAACAATTTACACAGTCCAACATTATTTTGTAAACATAACCTAAAATATTACTTTTAAAGTTTACCCGGTGGCTACTGTGGCGCCACCCTTATGTAGCACATTTTAACGGACTCTTTTTATAACAGAGATAGTTCTCCTTATCTCTACCCTCCATAATGCCGTAGCTGCGCCGGTACTCGCCCGCCCTCTTCTATACTAATATTATAAAGAGGTAAAATTTGTTTGTTTGTAAGTTTATATGTATCTCTGGAACTTACAGTCGGATTTGAAAATTATTTGTGCATTTGATAGCCCAATTCTTGAGGAAGGCTATAGGCTATTTAACATCAGGCTAGGGTCCACAGGATCCGAGCAAAACGAAAAAAAGTCAGACAGACAAAAGTCAGAGAGGTGTGACGGGGTGGGTCGGTGGAACAAGAAATTTCATGCGGAAGAAGTCTCAATTAATAAACAAATCTCATTAGATAAGAGAACTTATGTGTCCACTTGATATCTATTGAGATGTTCTTTAAGTGGTTTACTCACTTATTTATTTCGAGTTTGTCTGACTAGCACCCTAATTGCGTAACACTATCAATCACAATCTGAATCATTTTGAAGGATATTGCTAATCCATTGCTTCATATGTTCGAAAAATGTGTCTGCTCAACAACGTGAATAACGCAATGAATGTTGTTGAACTGTCAAAATCAAAGCCATTCCTACTGTAGTGTGTCACGCAACTAGATACCCCCACCGTTTCATCATACACAGATATAAAAGTGTAACGTAGATTCTCTTTGCATGCATGGTAGACATCATGCATTGCATGTTAATTTTGTTAGTTTTAAATGCTCCTTTATTTTATTTTATTTTAATAGACTTCAAAAAAGGAGGTTCTTAATTCGACTGTATGTTTTTTTTTTGTATGTTTGTTACGCGATCATTCCGCCAATTATGAATTTATTTTGATGTTTTTTTTTTTTTGTTTGGTAGGTCATACTTCAAAGGTTTTAGAGGCGGTTTTAGAAAAATCAACAATAAATTATTTTTAAATAAAAAAACCGCGTTCGAGCGGACGTGGACGTGTAAGACGATCGTTTTCGAATGGGTGTGGGGTTAGGTACCATAGCTAAAAAGTGATAAATAAAAAACTTTTTTACAAAAAATAACAACCGACTTCAAAAAAAAAACAAAAGTGAAAAATAACTTTAATTTCGGAAGTCGGTGGAAAACGCTAAAATACAGATACAAAGACACCGACTTCCGAAATTAAAGTTATTTTTCATTTTGTAGTGTTCTTTTTTCGAAGTCGGTTGTATTTTTTGTAAAAAAGTTTTGTACTGTTTGTAATGCCTGTGCGTGTCCCAAAAAAAAAAACATTTGTCTTTTTTTTACATTTGTTTTTCAGGTTGTTATAAAACGAATTTTTGCCACACTTGCATGCCACAATTGTTGGCGGAGTATTACTGCATGTTATCAAAGTTTTACACTTTCTTGTCTATTTCCAGGCTGATATTTGGTCGCTGGGCTGTACAGTAGTTGAGATGGCAACGGGTAACCCACCTTTTATCGAATTAGGATCTCCTCAGGCAGCTCTTTTCAAGGTATGTAAACAATTATACAGGGAGGGAGGGACATCGAAGCGCAAATTGCAACCATGATGAATTCAGCACATGCCCTTAGTATAGAATTTTTGTGTCGGTAAAAAAAAACATCTGCTGTTTCATAGAAAAGTCCAATACCTATGCGGTCGAAATGTATGGCAGAACAATTATTTTTTAAATAACCGACGAAAAATTTTAGGACAGGGTTTCAGAATCTTGTACTTGTCTTGTACGCCGATGCCTCTGCCGCCCTCTATAATAATAACTATACAATAATAATACAAGCATTCTATTAAAGAATTGGGTAAAATTAATTGACCTTTATTAAGGTGGCTTGAATATTTTTTTTCTCAAACATGCTTGGAAATTGGAGCTATTTTGTCAACCTTCTTCGAGATAAATCGAAATTGTTGGATTTGGAATTTGGTAGTGAACAGCTGTTTTTTTTTAAACCAACAAAAAATGTTAACGCTGGAAATCTTGAATTATGAACTGAATTCATGGTTATACTTTACAATTACATTACGATGTCCCTTGCAATGTTTATAGCTAGTGCCTATACCTGAAGAATAGAAAAAACCTGTATTCTGTCTTACTTTGTCTAAACTAATAACATAAAGAGAAAAAATGGATTTTTTCTATGTTTGTTTGTTACGCTTTCACGCTAAAACGGCTGAACGAATTTGGATGAAATTTGGCAAATGGATAGACCATGACCTGGAATAGGATATAGGGTACTTTTTATCCCGATATACTCACGGGATCGAGACTTATGCGGCTGAAACCGCGGGGAGCAGCTATTGATCAATAAAATTCTCTAGGTGGGTTATTACAAGATGCACCCTGAGATCCCGAGCGAGCTGTCCACTAAAGCCAAGAGCTTCATACTGCGCTGTTTCATACCTGAACCGGAACATCGCGCCACCGCAGCAGAACTACTGGAAGATCCCTTCCTTTGCGAGTAATGTATCTTGAACTATACTACTAAAATTATATGACATTCTATCATATAGAATGTCATATAGTTATACATTTATATATAGATATATAATAGCCCCAGTTAAATTGGGCTTGTTATTAATAATCTGCCTAAAGAAGTGTCCTTGCTAATCGAAAACAATAAATTAAAGTATTTTTACAACTTATGACAAAGAAAATTATAGCAGGCTAATATTTGTCAAAAAGTGAAGTGTCAAGCGATTTTGAACCTTTTGCAGTGCAGCAATTACGGTTACCTTAACTTGCACTAGTTATTATTAGCGTAATTGAATGAGGGCCTAATAAATTTCAGTACACATAATCAGCGGCATTTGTAAATATTGGAAGATAAGCTGAACAATCGTGTGAAAATAGTGAAAATATATAATTTACACTTTTCTTTCTTTTTTGAATGATATGAATTTAGTATGTGTATGTATGTAAATAAAAGACGTTTATTTGCAAGCGCCCGGCGATTCGTGCGTTCCGCTCAATCGTCGCCGAGCAAGTGAGTACGAAGACGACTCATGCGCATAGCTTTTAATCGTTATTTTAATTATTACTTAAGTTTTGTAAGCTATGCATTATGTTATCGGTTGCAGATCTATCCTATTGTATCAATATTTTACTCGTTGAATCATACCTAATTAAATAGTTGAATATATTTGTAGCCTAAGGTAGTTAGTTAAAAAAATATTCCTTGTATGTGCCAAACTTTTGGATACCTTATTATAATTTGCAAAATGTTTACCCTTTAGTATAGACCATTTCCTCTAGTTACTTAGTTAGTTCTGACATACATTTCATAAATGTTTAAATCAATGTCGCTTCGATAACTATATTCCTTTCACACTTCAAAACTTTCCCATTTAAAATTGCAGGAAGAAGAAGCCATCGAGTCGTTTAGGCAGTAACATGGACTACAGCAGAAGCATTTCAGTGCCTGCCGACAAGGCACGACCAGTTGCCGCTCAAAAGAAAATCTCCGAGCCAAGTATGGCCAATCTGCCCAGCTCCCCGGAAATCGAGTAAGTGGAAAGTATTTAGTAGTAATAGCATATTGAAGTTGCTTTAGAGTTTGCAACGCATGGTATTAAATGCCCTAGAATTTTGAATAAAATGTAATCCTGTTTAATGTGGTCGTTGCTGTTGAGTCGTGTGTGCATTTTTATTTGTTTATTTTGAAATGCCTAGAATAGAGCTGGCTCCGTTTTACTTCATTTATCGTACCCGCTCGAGTTCCGCTCGCCGAAGCCCTATTCAGTAAATCTGTTGTTTACGTCCGGTTTCTGAATGGCTAATCAGAATAGACATAAGCGAATAGAATCGCAAACTCATGTCAACTGAACTAATTCTCTGTTGTTATTTGAGGCAACCAATCGCAGCTGCTAACATGTGTTTGACAGCCTGTTAGCAAATTGTTCTTGATTAGCGTTTCTGTAACCAAGTGTTAATCAGGCGCTCTGTATGTGGAAGTGGCTGTAATTTATTTAACTTAGTCCTCGCCATTTATGAACTAAAATCTGAAATAAAAGATATATTTTTTTCCTTTATCTAATACATTTTTATGCTGGCAATTAAATGACCAAGCAAATAGACAAAAGCAATAAAAACTGCGCACAAAAACTCAACTGTAGCGAACATATTTAAAAGCATGTCATTAGAATTAAAAGTTTGTATTTTATCAAGCCTTCTTTTCATGTTCAACGTTGTGTGATGTTCTCATATCATCATACATAAAATGGTGAGACGGAGCTTATGTATTGGGCGAGGACATACTTGTAACAACTATGTTAAATGTTGTATTACATGAAGGGAATTGGCATACATAAACTCATTCACACTCAAAGTACATAATCGATACATTCCTGTGACATGGGATTTTCTATTTACAAAGATGGAGATTAGATCTTCTTTAAGAGAAAAAGCTCATGCTGTTGTAAAAATATCCCGGCAGTATTTTGGTAGTGATAAGTTTGTCATCATGGAGACCATTTGCATGCAAAAATATAATGATAGACAAATATATTCAGTGTGCAGGATATTTAATTTCGAATCAACCCTACATTTAAATGGTTCAGATAAAAGAGTTACTATACCAATTTTTTTTAACCAATTCTTATCTATCAGACTATAATAACATCATATATATACATATCATATCATAGCACCACAACGATCAATCTTTACTTAAGCGACACAAAATCCCGTGTCACAGCACAAATTTGAAACAATTTCAAAACATAAAAGTATCACTCACAGTCGCACTTTTATGACCAGACACACGCAAAAAAACGTAATAACTTAACTATTGACGTGTCAATAACACAACATGTCGTAACATTGTCGATGCTGGGCACCTAAGTGTGAATTTTTCCATTTGTTCCCTCTTAAGGGTGAAAACGATCCGGTCTAATCCGACAATCACTAGGACTGCGTCGTCGATGCTCTCGCCAATACTGATATACCCACCGGACTTGTCCAATTGCAGGTAACATTCACCTTTTTATAAAACGCACCTTTTGGATGTTCTAAATTCATAGAATACTTTATTTTTTTGGACGAAATTTCGAAATTTTACTTAGATCTTTAAATTGAAATTATTTTTTGAGAGAAAAATACCATCAAGACATTTGAGCTGTCTATCTGTGATGGAAAAGCAACTGTGATGCTTCTGGTATTGCTGATGTATACAGGGTTATTGATAAAACACCATCAACTTCTTAAGGGGTCATTGTACTCATCATTATGAACAACTTTTACTGTGGGACCAAATATGAAATCGCGAAAAAAAAATCAGCTGGTCCCTACATTTTGACTAGTTCTGGAAACATAAATGTAGGGAATAGCTGATTTTTTTGTCGCGATTTCATATCTGGTCCCATAGTAAAAGTTGTTCATAATAATGAGTACAATGACCCCTTAAGAGGTTGATGGTCTTTTACTAATTACCCTGTATAGACGGCGGCTGAGCCACCCATTTGGTTAAACAGTTGTGATGTAATATAAACTGTTTCCTTTTGCTCGTAAGCTCATACTTGCATACCCAGTCCGAGGGCTTGAGGCGCTGCGTACTGAAACACAGGCTATAAACCTAGTTCAGCAGCAAATGCTAATAATTAGACACAGTTGTAACTGGTTCACTTTTTTAAAAGTATAAGTAGTTAAAACAAATCGTGTCACATGTTTATTCTTCTAGGTCTAATAAAAATATTATATTATTAAATATTATAATAAGCCAAATTGTACATATAATGTGTATGAATCGTACGTATTTCCATCCTCTACGACATTCTCTTGTATGTGCACGAAATTACTGACTATTATTGCATAAAGTAGGCAAAAAAGCATGATACGTAATTTCAATAAACTACAGTAGACCTAGTGAATATAATAATTATTATAAGTTCTAAATGATATATTGTCGGAAGTAAAATATTGCATTCTATGAAAATACATCTGTACACGTTTTTAGTATTTACTTACGCACTATAGCAAACAATTAGCGCACACAAAGCTTCAATTTGTCTTTCATTGCTACCTAATTAAGATGCTTATAAGAATGGACTTTGGATTTTTAATAAAGCTGCTCTCAAACTAAAACACCTTAGTTCTCCTAAAAGACGGAACAAAGCAAATTATATACCCGTTACTGTAATTTTTTCATACCAAAAAGTTTCTTCTTAAAAGCAATTGAATGGACATTATTATAAAATTGATCAATCATAGCCCTGTTTTGTAACTGTTGCAAAATATATATCTTACTTTAAAAGATACACAGGGGTTTGTGGCTAGAGTAATAACAGAAGCACGGTTCGATCGATCGATCAGGTTAAGCTACACTTGCCGCGCTTGGTCCGTGGATGGAGAACCATCTTTACATACCAAGACCCCTCCGTGTCTCGGAAAGCACATTAAGCCGTTGGTCCCGGCTGTCATTCGTGGATCTTTGACAGTCGTTACGAGTCGTCAGAAGCCCGAAGGTCTGAAAACCAGTCTTACCAAAGGGGATCGTAGGATCGCACAGCCAAGCCAGCCAGCCAGTTGCTATCCAGCAACTGGCTTGTGGAGGTGTGATAGGCAGTCGCTCCATGTAAAATACTGGTATTCAACTGCATCCGGTTAGACTGGAAGCCAACCCCAACGTAGTGGCGAAAAGGCTACGCAGATGATGACTTTAAAAGATACTTACACCATCCTGTACATAGCATTTTTCATATGTATGTACTTATATGAAAACGTTGGTAATCAAGCCAATGTCAAGTATCAAGACTTATATTTTACAACGCTTATAAATCAAGGCACTTTATATCAATCAGTGGTTTTTGCTCAAAATCAATCTTATCAATCAGATTTCTTGTAAACGCACAATCATTACTAACGCTTTATCAATCTAACTTGGAATTGAGAACTAATCCCACTTTGTTTACAGTCACCTTTTGAAAACGTTGATCACGTTATGTCACGAAACATGACAAAAACCAGTGTCTTTGTCACATTAAATTCTTACTTGTCAATTGATGTAGCTGTCTTCTTACGTGTGTATTACCTAAATACAGTTCGACAGTAAAAGACTGGCTTTGTAGAACTTCGTCTTTGTTAGTCATACCTGTGAGCAGGGCTTGTAATACCGGTATTTTTGGAAACTGGTACCATTATCCTTGGTGTGATATCGGTACCAGAGTAGTACCGGTACTGTTGGTACCGGTATCAGATGTAGTACCTGTACTATTGTTATTTCTAATCAGTATCGTTTAGGTATTGATGCCAAACAAATAATTCCGGAAATTAGAACGAGGAAACATAGTAAATAAAAAGGATAGTTAATATTAGAAAAATAACTGAAGGTACAAAATAATACCAGATTTGTGGTACCTACGATTCGGGTACCCGAATTTGGTACCGGCAGGTACTTGATAGGTGGAGTACCGGTACCCAAGTACCGAAATTACAAGTACCGCTAAGTACCGGTACACCTGAATTTGGTACCGGCAGGTACTTGATAGGTGGAGTACCGGTATCCGTATGGAATCGGTACATAAGTACTTACCGAAATTACAAGAAACGCTAAGTACCGGTACAGAACCGGTACTTTTGGTACCGGTTCCAAGCCCTGTATGTGAGTCAGTCTCTTTCAGAAACTCGATATGCCATGGATCGTGTAATGTAAGCTACCTTTTGCACCTAGTGTGTCACCTGTCACCACGTCATTTTTAATGGGTAATATTTTTTACAACTTCTTCAAACATTAGGGACTTTATTATTATCAGTAAAAAAATTAACAGGCAGACATTTAATTTTTCGGGTGTTGGTAAATTAAATCGACAGTAAAACATGAAAATTATTATTTAATTTTCTGCTCAGTTTTTACAGCCTAACTTGTTAATAAACATGCATTTTGTAATTTTTTATTTACCAAAACTACAATAAACAAGTGCCATTTTTTATATCGCCAAGTAATTATGACAAGGTTTTATGTATGATCAAAGTTTTCATAGGTTGACTGTACAAGTTATATAGTTGTTATATTAACTTTCGAATAAGGGAACATAATAATTTGGTGACGTTTTAGTACCATGCCCAACACGCCGTCGACCGATGAGATGGAAGGCAGCGATACGCTGCTGAATCGCAGGAGTTCGTCTGGTGGACTGCTTTCTCCTGAGGTGAGTGTATAATAATAATAATTAAGCTCTGAATTGAGCTGCACGATTACTGACACATGCGTGCACGGACTGGACAGCATTGCCATTCTGTAACCATCTCACCGTGAAAACTTAGACGAAGTGAGCGTGTGGAGTGAGGTGTCAGTGTCGTCCCACCGATGCTAGAGATTGACCAAGCATTACATTTACAATCATAATCGAGATTTTAATTATGTTTTTTAATGTTAGTTCGGTTGATCATTTTATATTATTTCAAAGCTAGTATATATTATGTGTGTCTAAATATTATTATTTAGTTTTTTTTTAAATAAAACAGCAACTCAGAAATTCAGTCAGAAACTGGTTTAGGAAATCAAAATAAAAGAACTTATTTGAGTTTCTAACTGAATTTCTGTTTTGCTGATTTATTAAAAAAAAAACCCGTAAATAGTCATTTTTAGCCACTTAATTAATAGCCTTAAAATAATATAAAATGATCAACAGACTTGGCATAAAAAAATATTATAATCTCGATTATGATTGTAAATGTAATGCTTGGTCAATCCCTAGCATCAGTGGGATGGCACTGACGGCTCACTCCACGCTCACTTCACCTAAGTGTTCACTTCACGGTCACATTTTTACAGAATTGACATACAGGTCCACTCAATCTGTGTGGATTTTCCACAAAAGACCATTTCAGACACCGATCTACTTAGCCTTCACATGATCTGACCAAGATTCTGTCTGGACTTTAAAAGAGACTGTGACCTCTGAGTTTGTTTCGGCCTTTCTTCTCAGAGTAGTCAGATAGGAAACGTCGACCTCATCTAGTTTAAAAAAAATATGATTGACGTGTAAAAGTGTTTGTAAAAACCTACTTACAGAAAATAGATTTTCATTTATCAATACTTCATAAGCAGGATATCATTCTCCGCCCTGGAGTGTGAATGTCGTGCTGTCCCACAAACAATGGGGCACTTGATATCGTGTCCAGCGTGTCCCGTTCTGCACGCTACTGGACTTGATGGACGTTACTGAAGATGCCAAGCTCGTAGCCAAATTCTGGGCTGACTATACAGGTCGGCAGGGATATCGACGCAGAAATTGAAACCATGGATTCAGCACGTAATTCTAGACCTCCTAGCGTAGAAATTTTTAGTCGGTTATCAAAAACAAAAATCTGCAGTAACACTTTGCTCGTCGTCTATTGGAAATGCCTAAAAAAATGATTATTTCTAGGTGGATATGCCAAACGTACCGCGCTGTTCAATAGACGGGCCGGAGCACGACGGCTTCTATCTACTAAAGAAGGACTCTCAACGCAGACTGACGTTGTCCCGTGTGTTAGAGCAGGATAGTGAGAAGATTTGCTCCAAATGGATGCTCAGTATACACCAGGACTTTGGGACTACAGTCCTGACTATGGTAAGGTATTTTTAGTTTTGTTAATTTATAGTGAATTCATTATCCTTATTTATTTATTTATACAGGGTTATTGGTAAAACACCATCAACCTCTTAAGGAATCATTGTACTCATCATTATGAACAACTTTTACTGTCGGACCAAATATGAAATCGTGAAAAAAACATTTTGATGAGTTCTGTAAACATAAATGTAGGGAACAGCTGATTTTTTTTGGCGACTTTATATTTTTCCCATAGTAAAAGTGGTTCATAATCATGAGTACAATGACCCCTTAAGAAGTTGGTGGTATTTTACTAATAACCCTGTATATTCTATCCTTGTGCTCTTATTCCAATTTATTTGTGGTCGTCGCAGCATCTCTTGATTTACCTACGTTAGAAATTATTTAGTAGTAATTTTAATGAATTCCCGTTAATTGTGAAAAACAAAACCCTTCTTTGCATAAACTGATAAACTCACGCCTTCTTCTCATGGGGTTAGGCAGAAACTACAGAGCGCCACCAGCTACGATCCTTACATATACTCCTTCTTTGCGGTCGGCTAAAAATACCATTTTCTTTTTTACCACATTAATACTCCTTTCAAGGATTTGATTAGTGGAACACCATCGTATGATGCAATAAAACAAAAATACCTAGTTCGATTCTTGATTAAAAAAGGATATGTTTGTTAAGTTTTCTTCAAAATCGAACCCATTGACCACTTTGCTCTACTACCTAAAGTTTTTGATTACGGTCAAAAAACTTATCTAATAAACACATGCTGTATAACACATTTTTCACTCAATGTATTAAGTTCAAAATTATTTACCGACTTTAATTCCAGACGCACCTCGAAATGCTTCGCTGCGCCCTCAAAGAATACATTATGGATCAAAACAGAAGCGTCATAGAACAAGCCATAATAACTTTAAAAGAAGAACTGGACTTCGATTCAAATGCCATTAACGAGTTACATTCAGCCATCTACATGTTCCAAGAAGCTGTGAATGCAGTATTGAGGATGCATAGCATCAAACCTCATTGGATGTTTGCATTGGATAACTTAGTGAGGAATGCTGTTCAGGCCGCTATTACTGTTTTGTCGCCAGGTAGGTTGCATTATATTTTTTTATTGTGTTAGTTGTGTATTTGTTTATGGTTTTATAGAGGTATGAGGAACAGGGTGTCAAGTTCACTCCATACCTCCATTTAAAAGGGAGGATCCTCCGACCAGACGGGTGTCATGTCTGGTGGGCAACTCTCCGAAGATTGATGTCGGGGCGTTGTATATATGCTAGTTACGCGGTAAACTTTGCTTGCGCGATGCAGGATTTTGCGTGATGTCGGTCGCATGTGGCGATGTAGATACCGCTACAGTTTGATAGTTATTATCACAGGAAATAACACATTGTACAGTAAGGATGTTTAGTTGAAAAATTGCATCAAATTGTATCCGAATTGTGACTAGGGTGACAGAGTTGCAAAAAAGATTGCTGTTCCAAACATTTTGATCGCGTAGATATTGCACTTTTGTAGGAAAAACCTGTATTTTTGTTATAACCGGCGAAAAATCTACGCAATTTGGTCCAGAATCATGTACTGAATCCATGTTAGTGCGTCGATGATCCTGCCACCCGGTATTTGCAGCCTCAGTTCAAGGGCCTACTCTCTAAGTGAGTCAACGAGGATACGGGCCCGTCCGAAAGTAGTTCGATACTTAAAAGTAAACACTACTCCTGATTCATTAGCTTTTCCGGATGGGCAAAAACACATCGGTAGTAAGGAGAACTGTCTAAACGATTTGCCATTATTTTTTAGTTCGGGCGCCGGACTAATCTTATATCCGTGAGTGATACGGAGTAGGTAACGTCCGTAACTTCGGGCGAAAAGACGGACTTCGTGCTTAGGGAGTAGGCCCCCAGATTTGAACTTCGGTTTCCCAAAATTACAGAATCATCATTTAATTATCAGGGACATGGTTTTTAAAGCATTGTCTTGGACAATACTTATTAACAGTAATTGAGGCCTTGATCAACTCAGCGTAGCCTGTAAGGCCTTACGGCGACGTATCGACTGCCCAGAGCTCCATGGTCTTTTCTGCCGACTTTTTGTGCCCGACAAATACATCTGACACCGTCAGAGCCGCCGGCACAATCTGTTTGCGCAACTGCCAGTCAAAACTGTAGCCAGAGCCGAATCCCCAGTCTGTCGTAGTCTAAGGGTGCTGAATGCCCTTCTGGCTGCTAACCCTGAATGTGATGTGTTTGTGGATGAACGGATTAAAATTCTGCGTATATGTCTGGTGTTCTGTGAGAGAAAGTATGCAAGGGAGTCTACTGTTCCATGTTAGTTTTAAAGTTATTTATATTAGTGTCAACGTAATTGTAATCTGTCTCTATGTTACTTAATGTAATTGGTGTTGTACCGTTTAAAGTAACTATAAATAAATACATTTTTAGCAACCATAGACGTATTTCCCAAAACGAAAGATCATTCCTGCAGCGTGATCTTTTCAATTATTTCGATACGCTTCACTACAGTGACAAAGCCCATATTTATTAACGTATTACATCTTTATGCCTTTCTCAGATAATATGTCGATTTCATCTGATTTCTGGCTTCTGGAAATCAACACGTTTTGGGACTACTATAGCGAAATTGGTAACAATCATATTCGTGTAAATGTCCTCATATATTATGCCGTGACTCTCTTGTAAACTAACAGAGTGTCCAACTCATGTAAACTCCTGTAATTGGCTGAAAAACAACTGCCAATCAAATCAGTTCCTCGACATCCTTGGGGCTCTGACATTAAAAGGTAAAAAGGAACCTCATATGATAAGTTTTTTTCCGTCTGTCACAGAGCTTTTTTTGTGCAATTAGTCTTATAGAAACTGGGTGTATAAATGTTCCGTATGTTAGATAGAACCATACAAAAACGCGTGCGCATGTGTTCATCATATTCATCATAAGTAAATATGACACAACATCCACACAAGGTCTTCAGGTCCCGAACAAGGTAGAGCCTGTACTACGGTACCCTGATGACTGATATACATACTTATATACATATACACACCCAGACACAGGTCAAACAGACATGTTCATGCACACAAATGTTTGATTTGTCCGGGGATCGAACCCGGGACCAGCGGCTCAGAGGGCAGGGTCGCTACCAACTGCACCAGCCGGTCAGTCAACAATTATATCAACATGATAGATAGAGATGGATAGGTAATACTAGACAGGAACAACAACGTAACGAGTTAAATAACAAAATGTTCTATTGTTCAGAACTAGGCGCAAACCTAGCGGGTCAGGACGGTCGGCGCGGCGGCGTGGGAGTCGCACAAGATGCCACGCCCTCCGCCATGTCTTCTACCAACTCAGCGAGAGAAACACACGTACTGCATTCTCTGAGGCATGAGAACCAGAAGTGAGTACAAGTTTATGTTTTAAGCGATATTACGAATACCCCCGATGCAGAGATAACCACGCTGACGTACGGAATTCATCGACGTGTTCATATTTGATTTATTGAGGTATTTGTCGAAATTCTATAGACAAACACTATATGGTGGGTGTTATCACCAGAATGAATGGCCCTCCGGGATTTTCACATCAGTTACTGTACTTCACAGTGGGAAAGAGATGTAGCAATACGTCCTATATAGCTCCATCTCTTTTTCACACTGCAGTAATATTAAAATAATGATGCTATAAGAGGTGGTGCTTGGCCCCTTGATCTCTCGTTATCTCCGCCTTCGGCACTTCTTGTCGAGGATAGTCGTTTCCCCCAACAACTAATATACAGCCGTACCTAAACCGAATAAAAAAATTGCACCAAAGGAAATAAGTCCGATTCAAATTTAATGGCCGCTCTGAAGTTCGCTACTCGCTGCGCAGTACCTCACCCTTCACCCCCGCTAACACGTGAATTGGTTACTGCGCAGCGACTCGCCTCATGTTCCGAGACGCCATAAAGTTTGAATCGGGCTGTACCTTCGCTATATTGTCATATAACTAGTGCTGGCAGAAGAGAGCAATTACTTACCATGAAAACAATTAAACCATCTGATTGTTTCCAGATTACATCACGAACTACTAGAAAGTTACCAGCAGTATCAGAGTCTGCTGCGACAAATGCTGGAGGAACAGAAGACGCACACGATGATACTTAGAGAAATTGTTGAAAAGAAGTCGCGGTAAGTTTTACTGTCAACACGCAATCTTCTCACCACTATTTCATCATCACTGCTCTCAAAAACGGTGAAGGAAAACATTGTAAGGAAACCGGCACGTCCTCGGACCAACAGCACAGATTACTAAATAGTTACTACGTAACAGATACTTCACTCAGTAGAAAATTTCCAATACCTATTGAGATAATAGCCTACTCCGTCGCCTCAGCAACCACTGCATGCTAAAATGTGCCTAAATGCTCAAGCGTACAGTTGTGATTGCTTCGCACCGCGCGATCCTACAGCAATCGCAGGGCTGCCTCTTCGATAAAATTAAATTAATATAGCTTTTAGTGTCTGTTATTGAGAACTATGAATATGTTCTGATCTGGCTACTTCTGTCTGACTATAGATAGGTGGTACATAGTTTAAAATTGTATCGTTCATAAAATATTTTTTTTATAAATTGGTGCTGAGTGCTGACTGTGCAATACGTCTAGATAAAAGATAATTATATAGGTCACTGTGTAGGTAAAACAATAAACTTTAAAAGTTACATGTGTATCACAAAGCATCGTAGGTACGCGTACGAACGAACGGAACGATTATAAAATTGAGCAACGTGCGTGCGCTTCGCTTGTGAAAACCGCACTGAATTTGGACCGCAAACGGTCCGAGAGCGCTCGCTCGAGCGGTAGGTAATTATAGCGCGCAAGTACATGGAGTGACGGAGGCCTGCCAACAGTTCGAAGACATGAGACATCTACCAACCCGCACTGGGCCCGCGTGGTGTATTACGGCCCCTCCTCACAGAGAGGAGGCCTGTGTCCCAGCAGTGGGACCATTGTAGGCTGATGATGAGACACAATTTTGCGTTGCATTTAACTTGATATGGTGTAAGACCTACCAACTGTGTTTCAAAGTGTTCGTGTTACAATTTTAGGCGTGGTAAGATGCAAATTTTTAGGCAAATGACAATAGCGCATCGTGGTAACAAATAAGGTTCAAAACAGCGATGCGTTTGATGTTAGTTGAATTGAATGACCGTCAAAATAAAAGTAATTTTGCAGTTTTAATTAAATTAAAAAATAAATGCAAGGCTCAGTGGAATAATTTTTAGGTATTTCTTTAGTTCGTTGAATTCCCTTTATTATCATTACATAAAATATGATAGTTTAAGCCCAAAATTTTGAGAATTATGCTACGGAATAGTAGATTATTAACTAAGGGGATAAAGCAGTGTCTTCTGTCGCGGGTGACGATTTAAATCGCGAGCGTAATGAAGGACTCGAGGTTTACTCCCGAGCGTAGCGAGGGTGTTAAAAACTTAAATCACGAGCGAAGCGAGGGATTTAAGACGAGTCCTGAGTGTAGCGAGGGATTTAAGTTCACCTAAGACTGAGACAGCTTTATCACCGAGGAAAATACTCTACTTTTCGTACCATTTGCGAAAAAAATAACACAATAATAATATGAGATAAGCATTTAAGTATTAAAAATAATGACAATTAAACGTATTTTTAGAACATTAACTTATTTATAAAAAGAAATTAAAATAAACTTAACGTTTATGAAATTCCTAAGCGAATAATATATTTTTCGGAAAAGCAAAGGCATCAAGCTCATACAGCCTCGTCGGTTTTCGTAATTTTATTTAATAATCATAACTGCATAATAAATGCGTATTCCTTTTTCAAAAAGATGTATAATGCTTTAAATACAAACTCAATGGTGTAAACACAGATGTAGTTCAGTATAAATTTCGGTAAGTATTCCAAATTTAAATCACATTCTCCCCCTAGAGGATGAATGAAATCCAGTACAATTTTCTTTCCCTGTTTTTAACAGATTAAAAATGATTATTGTTATGTTCGCTTTTTGTGGCATAGAATGTTACTTTTTTGAGCAAGTGGTACGAAAACTATATTTTTGAGCTCTGTTTTACGATTGTTTTATCAAGATACTTACTATTTTATTTATATGAAATATTTTTGAATAAGTATTTCTTTGAACATTTGACAATACACAAAAAAAAAACTGGCTTGTAATATGTACGAATACGCCTAACTCAGTTTGCGACAAAAAAACTGAGCATTTTCGGTGTCTTACGTTTGGGCAGCGCCTCAACGCAAACTGTAATATATATTGGCAAACTCAAGTAAACTATTTACAGATTTATTCATTTTTGTTTTAAAGAACACAAATTAAAATAAAATGGCTTAATTTGTTGCATTTTAACCCTACTATGACGTCGTGCAAGAAATACGTCGAGTTACCAGTAACCCTGTATAAGGATGTCTATCAATGTTATATATTAAAAATCCCGTCTTTACCACAGCAGTGTCACCCCAGAAGTATTCGCAAGCCAAAGCGAGCCACCTTTAGAAGTGGACACAACCGACGGAGTGGACGAGACAGAAGCTACGCGCCTGCGCGACTGGGTCGCCGCTAGAGGATTACCTACAGTAGTAGCTAACGCACTACTGCAGAACTGCTATGTACTGCCAGACTTACTGCTCCACGCGCAGAGGGAGGATGTGACGAGGCTTAAATTGAAGTAAGTGTAGTTTGGTACTAGAGCTCGTAAGTGAAAGAGCTCGTCAATAGAAGAACTACCACAATAGTTATTTCAGAGGCTAAATCCGGATTCACATTAATGTGTTGTGTCGTGTCGTGAAGCAGTGCGAACCAATCAAAACTCGTTTTGATTTGACGTAGTTCTGAACCAAATCGTTTGATTGGTGTATCCCGCGTCACGACACAACACGACACAGTAATGTGATAGTGGCTTAAGTAACGTTGCTGTGTTCTTGGAAAAGTCAAAGTCAAATAATTTATTTTAAATAAACACATTTAAGGCACTTTTGAACTTCAAAATTGTCAAAAAAAATTAATTGATTCTAGTCACCCCTTCCAAAATATAGTTTCGTATGGAGAAGAAAGGGCAAGAACCTCCCCATTACTATTTTAAAATGTTTTACAATATTTTGTATACATTCATTATATAATTATACATAGGTGAAGACGATGCACATAAAATAAAATTACTATACCAATACAAATACCTATACAAATAGGTAAAAAGAATTAAATATAAAGCAATGACAGGTAAATTAATTATGTGATAGAAGATACTTGGTGCTCACATGTTTACAAATATTGTAAAAGATGATTATCGTAAAATTTTAACAACTAATAATTTAGTGTGCAAGGAAAGTATAGGTTCCGGTAAATGATAAATGATTTTATTTCTGTAAGTAGGTTTGTAGAAACACTTTTACACGTCAATCGTATATTTTGGTGTAAAGCCATTTTAGCTTCCTTTCTGAGATTACTTAACGCACCTGCAATGTCTCTGGTATGGCGAATGACCATAGACGGTAGTGACCAATGACCATGGGGCGGGCTGCCTCCTTGATTGAAATCCTATAACATAATTCCGAATAAAATCTTGGATGTCGATTGTTACAGATTTGTCTATGTAATCAATGTTTTAACGATAAATACCCATTTCATTGGCTTAAAAAGATTAAACCTTTCGTCTAAATTGTTTCGGATAAATCTTTAATTGAATGTGTAACGAAATTGACTTATCTGTGTTTATTTTCAATGACAATGTAATTTAATAAGAAAACTGATTAAGAATAATTGTGTCATAAAGTTCTTAATATATATGTGTTTGCACAGCTCACATGGTTATAATACAGTGTACCTAACTCAAGAACTTTTTGAAACATCCTCTGAACCTGTGTTATGCAAATAAATGATTTGATTTGATTTAAACGATAACTATAAACTCCCTTCCACAGAGGCGGCATCGAGCTCCGACTATGGCGCGCAATCCAAGAGCATCGCCTCCACAACAGTCCCTCCCACCTCCGTAGAACCAGCAGTACAGAAACCGACATGGATACCAACTCCATAGTCGTCGTAGAATGCCAGCGATGTAAAGCGACCCGCCGAACACTATCCAACAACTCTTCCTGTTCAAACAACCCTACTATAGTGATCAGGGATCAACTGAACGGGGATGAGACAGTAGCCGAGTACTACGGAGAGAATGGAGTCGTCAACCTTTGACTACTGCGCGGATGGTGCACTCTGCAGTGATTGGTCTCTGTAAAAACGGCCAGGAGTTGTCAATGTGTTCTTAATTCAAAAGTAGTGACTGTTTTGCACGTTTACAGCTTTTTGTATAAGGCTTTATATACACCCGCACGATTGATATAGATATATCGACGGTATTAATCATATTGCAGATTGATCGATTAAAATATTCAATTTTTTTTTATTGATCGATAGACTAGTACGTTGTTTAACAATTGTTCTTCGACGTTACAAGCCGCGATCATCAATAACTGCTGATGTTGTAGAGACATCGACATGGCGTCGATTGTGTGGGTATTATAATGCCCTTAAGTACCTTTAGTTTGAAGAAAATGTCCTACATTAGTATACTAGTATGCTCAATACTAAAAGTAGCAATATAAAAATAATGATTGACTAAATCTGGTCGTTTCTGGTTGTATTGGTAAAGTGATAAGCAATTTTGAGACAATACCATAAAGAAATTAGTGTGTTCATAGAGTAAACGAATTGAGTGAAAGTACGTCACAAATGTTGAATTTTTGGTCGTAACATTAGTGTGCTGTAGCAATAATTAAAATATATAACACAAGTAGTTTTTTTTTTGTTAATAAAAAAAGTAGTTGTACATTTATTAAAATTGCTGTTGCTGTTAAAAACTAAATAACACCGCTTGAGGCCTTGAGTGTATCATCCGAATAACTCTTATGTAAATATATCTTCGTATTTATTAATATGTTGTTACTAGTCTCTGTAAATAATATAAATTCTTTGATAAGCATAATATTAAGATACGCTATACGGAAGATTTTTTCGTTAAAGCCGCACAAGATAATTAGACGACTCGGTGGAATGGATTGCTGAGCATGAGGTGCAGGATTCGATACCCAGGTCGAGTAGTATTATTGAGTCAATGCCCCTATTACAAGGGACTTTAACATGACTGGTCAAATATGAGTGTAATTTACAACTCTGCCTACCCCTTTTGCAGAATATAGAAGCGTGGTTCTATGTGACGTCATGACTGCTAGTTGTCTCATTACCTTGGTCGGTTAGTAGTTTTGCACAAATATCGTTTGAATGGTGCTACCGCGTTGTGATGGTTATTACGTAACAAGTGCCTTTTGTTAACGATTGCATGTTGAGTAAGAAAACGAACGAAGTTATGCATATTATAAATGTGTAATTATAATGAAGAAATTTGTGATTTCGAAGGTTTTTCTGAAGGAAAAGATCGCTTCCATTCTTAATGGATGTTTATGAAAAAAAAAATGCGTAATGAATGCATTATTCACGGATTAAAGATCAATGATAAATCAAGTAAAAGAGCCCATAATTATGTTATATTTTAATAACTGATAAGATAACAATAATGGAACATTACAATCTGAGTCAAACATTGCTACTAAAATGTGTAGGTAGCCATGTCTATAAAATTCAGATTATCCCCATAATAACGACATTGAGAACGCTTTTACGTGTTCAGAATTGTTTAATACCACTCGAAACAATAATAAATCATCGTCTAACCGGCTTTAAAGCTTAAAGCATTGCTATTTACAAGTGCCTACAATATATCAAGTATACAATACTTAAGATATATAATTATTATATATACATTTATTCATCCTAAGAAGCTATATCTTTTGAGTGCCATACGTACATATTTTCTTATAATTAAAACACCATATATTTTCTTAAGATTAATATTAACTGTTATTAACTAAAGATTTTATTAAAACTTATAAATAATCATCGTGATCTGAAAAGCTTAAATATAATCCAAAATGAATTATGTCGCAAGTATTACTAAGATATTGGGTCGAAATAACCTAAGCAGGCAATCTTACATTATGAAAGTCATAATGGCTTTCAAATAAATAATACCTGTGTGTATTCATCGTGTAAAACAAAATACATCGTGGTTTTGTGAGGCAAGAATAAATAATATATACAAAATCTAAACTTCTAGACTATTAATATAAAGAGCTAAAATTGGTTCGTTTTGAAAGTTTGTATCTAGGGGGTGATCTCAGGAACTACAGGTCGGATTTGAAAAATTCTTGTTGTTTTTGATACCTCAATTCTCGAGGAACGAGGATTCCTATTTAACATCACGCTATGGCTCTTATGAGCCGAGCAAAAAGAAAAAGAAGTCGAAAGAACGCTAAGCGACAACTAAGTTATAGCGCGGGCAGGCGATGCGTTGCGAGGTCGGGGGAACCAGAAATTTCACGCTGACGAAGTCGGATAGAAGGTAGTTTCAATATTGCTAAAGCTTATAGTGTCTTCATCGCCGTCCACGGCTGGACATAGGCCCAAATATGTCGTCTCTATAACAAAAGGAGCCATTTCCAAGTTCCTATAATAAAAATATTTTTTCTAGCCTCTAAAGACGCACTATGTATAACTATTTACCTACTGCCTTACAGTATGTAGCCATACGCTATTGCATCTTGTATAGCAACCAAACGATACTCAGTAATACTGTTGTGAAGTACAAATACAATACCTTATATAAATTACACATAGAAAATAGGTTCTATATTTACTTAAAGGGGTGACCATACTAGCCTGGATCGATTGATATAGACCAGTCCTCATTACGAGGTAATGTGGTAAATTCTACACCAACTAAGAACTTAGTTCGTAGTCCCACCGCAATGAATTCGGTAGATCGATTTTATCGATCAATGTCGATACCCAGCAGTGTGGTCGCACCTTTACAAACTAAACATACGCTTGGGATAAACCCCAGTAACTATGAATTGTTCTTAGTTTTATTTAGTAATAAGTGTTATTAAATACGTCTCTCGTTAATTTGAGCTAAATAGTAGAAAACTACTAAAATTATAGCTTTAATTTAATATCATTAATAATTAGTGTAGAATTGTTTTGTTTGGATATTCGCAGATTATTTTTTATACTTATGCAGAGAAAGGTAAATTTGAAGTAGCAAATTCATATTATTCTTAAGGCTAAATTTTGCTAGAATGCGTCAATTTTTTGAGATATTAAGGCATTAAACTGATATAGTTCTTCATTAGAAGTCTTTGATTAATCGAAATTCATTTGAAAATGTATCCCATTAATATAATATTGTTGACTTTTGAAAAAAAAAATCTACATAATAATATAATGTCATCCATCACATATTTGCTTTATATTTATTTTGAAATTGTTACAACAGATAATTAAATACGAAATCAAAAGATTGCATTTTATACGACAGCTTTGTTCTACCTGTCGAGGTTTGCAATAGAATATTTTAAATTGTCTATACTGTTAAATTAAACTTTTTTATCACAAATTTTTCTTAACCTTTGTTTGCTGTGAAAACATTTTTCTCTATCAATATACGTACGTACTTTTTTCGCAGTCTTCAATTTTACACAATATTATATTTTAATTGGAATATTATACTACGTTATGCCTGTAACTAATATTCATTCTTCCACCTTGATCAAATTACTAACTATATACCTACTGTTAGGTAGAATCTGCCCATATAATTTTATGTGATTTCTTTGAGTAGCTAATTAATAAATGATTAATAATTATGAAAAGTTTTTTTTTAATTACACGCTGTACCTGCCTTTCTATCTTATTACCGACACGGACAGTAATCCTATGTATGTAGAATATTTTAGACTAGGCTTTGGGTCTTAATTCAGAGACTATCCATCTCACTTACAATAACCCTACGCCCTGCCCAAGAAGCTGCTTTTTACATCATACAATCATAGGACACTAGTTTAAGAATGATTCCATAAATCTTTGCGTGGAAAACAGACGCAGAGGTCCTTCCATTCAGTGGGTAGATAGCTACTATCTAATGTCAATAGATGGCGCTTCCTGTCTCGTTATATACAAACAATGAAATGCCTATTTATCCAGACTAGCCACAATTCGATATATGTAGCTGGTAGCTACAGAATACATGATATAATATCAATAAGCGCATCAGCTTTACTGATAGAAAAGGGATTATTGAGTATTTTTTTAATAATTATGTAAACATGCAGTTAAGTACTTAGTATTCTTTATTTATTATTAGTTAATTTCACCAACATATTGACTTACAATCCGCTAACTTATTTAAATGGGAATATAATTAAATGTAAAACCGGGAACTGCGGAGACGGCTTGACATCCTCCCTGGGGATGTATAAGACGTTCCAGATACATTAATTCACCCAATGTTTGCGGCTAACGTCAGCTCTAATTTACATACAGTAAAACGTATGGGTTCCGCTCCTCTAATAGCATTTGTATTAGTTTGTTAGTATAGGCGGCCATTGTATCTTGAGACCTCTTAGCGCTGCTGATAAATCGGTAAGTGAACATTAGTGAAGGTAAACCTATCTTAGTTTTTTTGTCGAGGGGAAAACGTAAAAAAATTCCCTTTGCAGTTTTTGGAAATTTTTCCCACATTTAAACACTCCGATGGACGAACGACGAAACGTACGACGAGACGAAAGGACTCCGTCACCATCGGGCCATTCGAATATTGAAGGAATTCTTAACAGACCAGTCCGTCGGAACAGCACCTGTTATGGCACATTCCTGGAGATTGTAAAAAGGCTACCAAGTAAGTGGGTATTGCCTTTTTATGTAAGCAGCGAAAAAGGGTTGAGGATAGCTAAAAGCTCAGGTATCAAAAGATATTTTCATTTAGGTTGTGGGTACCTACTTGCAAATGTTGCCAAAACCTACAGCCCATTTTCTTGGTCGATCGTACGTTTGAATTTAGTTCTCCATCCTACCGCCAGCCAACTTATACTGGCCATACGCTGACATTATGACGAGACGCGTTGCCATAAACTACTATTATTATATAATACTAAACGCGTTGCTATTTAATCTCAGACTAATGTTTACTGACAACGACATTTTGGTGCTTGATTTCGCTTTGTTATGTTATTAACTTGTTAAGTTTGTGCTGTTACTTGAGTGGGCATTAGAGGAATACTCTAAAGGTTTGAAGTAGGTCGGTAAGTACCAAATAGAGGATTGATACCATAAATAAAGTTTTTTTTTTGTTGTGTAGGTAATGCAGTTTCTTTCAACATTAGATAAGCTCGCGCTGAAAAACAAGGCTTTGACAGGAATACCCCTGAAATTGGGCTTAGACTAACAGTGATAATAAAATCAGCGTGCTACCTATTTTTATGGCTACATGTAGAAGTAGGTACCTAGATATACAACGGTCAGATAGGCATTCGCTCCATGTAAAATACCGGTATTCTGCTGCATCCAGTTAAGCTGGCTGACCCCAACTTAGTTGGGAAAAGGCTCGGTCGATTGATTGATTGATTGAAGTACCTGCCTAAGATAATCCAGTACCAGTATCATTATATGAGTCTGCCAGGGTTACGGGAAAGTTTGAAAAGGCTACCGCGTGTCCCCTGGCACAGGCAACTGAAGGAACACGGGTGGGTTTTTTTCAGTAAAAGTCTGACACGCCCTACCGGTCCGCCCAGAGCGGGAGAAGTTATTTGAAGATTTACAATACTCAAAAAAAAAAAATTCGTTGTGTGAAAAATAATCCTTTGTCTTTCAGAAATGTACAACATTTTTATTTTATTAATGGGAGTTTCCGTCCTGCAGGGTGGATGTCTACTCAATTACCGAACCGTAGGTAATAATTAGATTACATTCGATTATGCTTGAAACCGATTTGAATTTCAATTCTGCACCCTAGCTTGTTGAAGAAGTTCACTGTTACTTATTTAATTTTATTAGAGTCGCTTGAAGGTTTTTTAATGTAAATCTTACGCTGATCTTGTTATTTTGTCTAGGTTGGCACAAGTATTTCCCGGGCCCCCGAATCATGGTACCTACAGATAGACCAGTGGGGGTTTAGTCGGCAGGAGTCCGACAGAACCCTTTGTTCTTCGCAATCGGAGGGTATCCATGAGGATTTCCACCCGAGAACAAAAACGTACCTACCTACCTATTTCTTAGACTGTGTTTTCGAATGTAGTTAATTTGCATAGTAATCAAAAAGCAATATAGGTAGGTAGCTAAAGCGCTTGAGACAAACGATCTTACTAGATTGAATTCAACGCGTCGGTTACAAAATTTAAAAAAAAAGTCATTAATTTGTCTTTTTTGTCGGTGGTAAGTGGTATCCCAAATAACAACCAACAAAGAAAAAAATACCATGTAATTGTAATGTAACAAAACGGAAGTAACCAACTACTCGATGTAAAATTAATCCCACCATAAATGATAAATGATTTTATTTCTGTAAGTAGGTTTTACAAACACTTTTACACGTCAATCATATTTTTTTTAAACTAGATGAGGCCGGCGTTTCCTATCTGACTACTCTGAGAAGAAAGGCCGAAACAAACTCAGAGGTCACAGTCTCTTTTAAAGTCCAGACAGAATCTTGGTCAGATCATGTGAAGGCTATGTAGATCGGTGTCTGAAATGGTCTTTTGAGGAAAGAACCACACAGATTGAGTGGACCTGTCCAGTCAGTGCACGCAATTGTCAGCAATCATGCAGCTCAACTCAGAACTTAAGGAGCTCAACGATTCGACGAACAATAACATTTAATGTAAAATAGGTTGCCAAGACTTAAATAACGCTTTCGTTATTAAAAAAGTTATCAGATCTAATGTAGACCGAAGCACCAAAAGTCAAAACTGTACAAGGCTTAGATAACTCTACAAACCTCACATCTTGGTCAAAATGTAGGTAGGTACGGCTCGGCCGTTTCGCAGCCGTCGCAATGACGCTCCTATGAGCTTATGATAAGAAATAATGTCACCGGTCTTTAATATTTACGGCTAATAAGTGGCAATTAATTAGGCACCATTGTCTCTACATTAAGGTCTCATCTTAGCGTGTATAATATATGTATTAATGGTTTGATTTAATCTGTTCTCAGATGAATGTAAAATATTCCTAAAAAAAAGAAAAAAAATATATAAAATTAATTTATTAATTTATAAAATTATAGTTCACTTCTACTGTAATTTTAGTCATCATTTTATTCCTTTTTCCAAGAGGTAGATTTATATATTATGTTCTTTGAATTTTCTTTTTCATTTTTTTTCATTCAATCACTGGACGGTCTGATGTGTCATGTCATGCAATAGTTTAATGGAACGGCCAAACCATACATTTTGACCAATATGTAAGGTTTGTAGAGTTAGGCCTTGTAGAGTTTTAGTGCTTGCTGATAACTTTTAAACAGTGAAAGCGTTACGTAAGACTTGGCAACATACTTTACACGAAATTTTTTTGGTGGGATTTCATTTCTTTTAGTAGGTACCTAATATCCGTAAGTAAGACTTGCACCTTTCTGTAAGGGAGTTGGAGGGGACGGTGAAAATTACAGATTTCTTATGTTTTTTTTTTGTTTTTGTCTGAAAATCCTAGCCTGCATACCAAATTTCTGCTTTCTAGGACTTTGGGAAGTGGCCTAGAGATTTTGATGAGTGAATGAGTCAGTCAGTCAGTCAGTGACGTCATCAATGTAGGTACTCGTATTTTAGGAATTAATAAAATACAAAACATAAAACCTAAACAAATGAAACTAAATGTGTTTTATAAGTCTGCTAACTACGTCTTATCCTGAGAACTTGAGCTCTCTAGCATTATCCACGCCGAAGATATGAGGGTTTGAAAATACGACGAAACGCTTCGAGAAAAGGTAAGTAGTCCCCTTGCTTTTTTGGCTCGTATGATGTTTGAGGGTTGACAGCGGGCTAGCGCATTAATTGATGTTGTAAGACACAAGGTGGCGCTACCCGCGTCTATGATTTAAACTCATAAAAGTAGTAAGAATGTTTTAAGTATGAATGTGGAGGTCTATTAAGAAAAGATGATATCTATGTGAAAGATGATATGGCTAGTAAGGGGTGACTATCGAGATGACGACTAAATAACCTACAATTATTAGAAGAAGCATGGAAGAAAGTACATGTTGCGCCGACGTTAAATCAGTATCTAAATTGGGATAAAGAAAATGCGTTTATTTGCGGTAAACATGACGCAAAAATAACACAAACACAAAAAAATAAGAAAAGTTTGGGGAAAACATGCGTCACATCCACGCACAACGGCTATCGCTCAGCATTATGCTGCGACCTTATGCAAGATAGAGCCCCAGCACTGGTTTTCAGCGACAGCCGCCAGATAACGGCAAGAGAATGATGACGATGATGAAAAAGAAGAAATAAGTAGGTAACTAGTTTATGAACATATAAATCTATCAATGGAGAACGATCAGTCGCGATACCTAATTGATGTCGGTGCATCGTAAATTGGTTTTTTTTTATGTGTGAAGATATCTCCTCTTAGGAGCGCGTTAATGTGAACCAATAAAACATAACAAGATACATTTAGTGCATCTTGTGATGGAATAAGTGCCCGGCCACCTGAAGACAGGAGGGAAGTATTTGAAGCCAAGCATAGCGCATCTCATTGGAATTGGATCCTTATTAGTTCACAGAAGGCTATATAAACGAAGTTGTACTCGAATGCATCGTCATGTTTAAGTAGTGTCCGACCCAATGTCGTTTTAATTTTTGGGTCGATATTTTATTTTTGTCACTGGTACCAAAAAACGGCTGCGTGGTTTAGATCTGAGCCTAAAGATAAAACCGGCTTTTGTATACCTGAGGCCTAAAGTGGCCTAATGACGGGGTCCGCTAGGGCCGATGCCTGCTAAGGTTGCGGGAAAGTCCGAGAGGGATACCGTGGCCCCTGGCACAGGCAACTGAAGGAACACGGGTGGGTTTTAGTCAGTAAGAGTCTGACACGCCCTCCTGCTCTGCCCAGAGCGGGAGATGTTATTTGATGATTTCCCACCCTTAAAAAAAATATATGGCCTAAAGTAGCCTAAATCATCCTGCCAAGAGAAAGGGCTATTTACACGCCTGCACTCCAATAGGATAGTCATAGGTACCTACCATAACGGAAATACCAAAACATAATTATTATAATAGGAACCAAACAATACTAACTTATCTTATGTCGTTACCACCGTTTGTTTACGTTACAACTAAGCATAATAGGTAACCAAACCACTATATTGTTTGTTTACATAATTATCATTACTTAGTAACAAAGCTGGACTGTGCCACAGAATATTTATACGGTGACTGTGCTCGGCAGATTTATCGATATTACGTGCTTATCGCATGTTACGCCACAGTTGCATGCCCAGACAGAACGGTCACTTATTTTAAACAATGCTAGGCGCGCCCTTGATTTCAATGATTAATTTACATATAAACTACATACCCATATCACGTCTATAGGGTATTTTTTGAAATATGGGTAGATACAGCTTTCACTTTAGGACCAGAGGGGCAATTCCCGTATTTTTAAGACCGTTCGCATTCTAATCTCAGTCTCAATCTGTCAAAATTACAATCAATTTACATACATTTTTGACAGGTTTTTGACATTGATTGTCGCTGAGATGAGATTGCGACTTGAATTTGAACGTTTTTTAAGTACGAGAATTGGCCTACTGATCATCTCTGAAATGAAATCATCTTTCTCTTGCCCGCCCTTAAATGACAAAATAGCCATCCATGTTAATCGGCTATGTATTGCATTTTTCCATGGAACAGTTAGGTATACTTTTTCGAGTTTTGCACTTGTCCCCATAGTAAAAGCTGCTCATATTCATGAGCACTAAATGCAGTCACCAAAGCAGATAAGTAACCAGAGTCGTCGGATATAGTTGAAGTTTAGTAAGAGACCGATGGATGCTTTCGAATGAAATTTAATTTGATAAATTAAGTACCGTATTTGTTTTCTATTCATTATATCAAATTTTATTCAAAAACATCCATCGGTTTCTTACTAAAAATTCAACTATATCCGACGACCTTGGTTACTTGTTACTTTTGATGACCGTACTAACTAATCACCCCTTAAAATATTTTACACTATGATGGTAGACGTGACTTGCAACTCCTAAATGACTCTAGACTGATAAAATTCTTGTTTTACCTAAAGTAACGTTGCGATCGGCTTCTCCTATACTTACCATTAATGTAGAATTAACGTGAGGTATGCATGTATAGTGTCGCAGTCGGCTGGCAGTGACCCAAAACGCTGTAACTTACATAATGTAGATTTATATCAGGCGCGAGAGATCGTTTAAGGGAACCTCACCGTCTGAGCCGCCAGCAATTTGCAAGAAAGTGACGCTCTTTGTCGTGCACTCTAATACGTTATCCTAATCTGAGATAAAATACTGCGAGTGAGCTGTCTAATCGTTTGTTTGTTTTTCCTTTGGTCGATAGAGAGAACAATCGATGGTTATTAGGTTTATAGATAACCAGGACACAAGTAAATGCATTCTTAAGTTTTATATAGGTACATTATGACATTATTATGGTACATAGTTTAAAACAAAGTCACTTTTTGTGTCTGTCTGTGTGACCGCTTAGATCTTCTAAACTACACAATGAATGTTGATGTGGTTTTCACCATGATTCCGGAAGATTTATGTGTATAATACAATTAACATTCAAGTTAGATATAGGTAGAGTTCAAAGCAAATAATTCTCGATGTTACCATAGAGGGGCGGGTCACAGGTGCTGAATAAAGTATTGTGTCTTTGTGATAGTAAAAGCTAATTGCGATGGTAAGAGAAGTAAATAAATGAACGCAAAACATCAATGCCAATACAAATAAAATCAAGTGAATCCCTAAGTTTTCGTTGCATGAATAGCATCGATAGCACCTTTTTATAAATTTATTTAAGCTCGTGTTTGGCAACACGTGCCTCGCTGTACTGAACACTTTACTTTATACCCCAGAGAGGCGAGAATCGAAGTCCATGGATCGCAACGACAGACGTTTTCTACCACGTGTTGAAAGGTCTTAGATAATATAATATAAAAGCTTTCAAGAGAAAAGCGCTTCACGGCGTGTCTGAAGTATCAATTCAGCTTGTAAGATGACTACCTCTAGGATGTTCCAGACCCCTGATGGCTGTATTGGAAAATTGCTACGAGCTGAGTCTCCAAGGAGTTGATTTTTATTAAAACTTTATAAAAGAGATACTTGATCATGCACGTAGCGATTTCATTACACGTTACCTATGTTATCACTATTATTATCATCAGTGTTTGTGAGAAAACTTGAGAATTTTCAACAGTTTTCGTCAGTGTGAGCGGTGGTGGTATCGTTAAACACAAAAGATGTTTTCCGAGCCGGTGGCTCGCAGCGAGAATCGTAAGAATGCGTACCGAGTTACCGACTGCCTTGTGATATTTTATCACAGAATAGAAAGGAACTTACAGATTCCACAGTTTGTTTGAACAAACGACTAACAAATACGTTGCGGAAATGCAAACTCGCTTTTATTCACGTATATAAACAATACAAAGGGATACCGAGCTTTTGAGGTAGACGTAATAGTAACATTCACTAAATAAATCGGCGATTCGCTGAATTCATTCGTACTTTGAAATGCTCAAAGGGTTGCTTGCAGGAAGAAGTTTTACGATTTTCGTAATACGTTCAGCAGAATGCTTCGTTGCACTTTTTGTATAGTAGGTTTAGTGGTGTATAAACAATATTTGTTTCGACTGTAATATGCATACGGTACGGAAGCCGGGTGTATTTGCATATTGGCAACGCAAGCTGTCTTAATTTTGTCGTAATGTGTGGCGGGGTCGAGATTGTGTACCGACGCCGACTACTACTCCCATACAATCTACACGTAGGGTGTCTCCCACATGTTGCTGTAACAATGCAATTTATTGTTTCAATCTGTGTTCACGCTGAAATTAGAATGACATGAATATTGGATGCGTACAAATGTAATAATTTGGATGGAAATTCATATTGCCTTTATGAATGCCCGGGTAGCCGCAAATGTAATTAAAACACGCGCCAAATGAGAAACAGCAACTAAATGTAAAGTTGTGATAGATGTAGGTACCTAGGCATCCTGGCTATTCTGCTATTCCCTATCGGGGTAGGCAACAGTCTGAGTGGATGACGGGTCGGCCAGTACCTACCTATGTGTCTTTATGAATGATGGAATAGGAATGACAAAAGTCGCTACAGACGGATCCCATTATCAAGTCCGCACAATAGACAACCGGAGAGCAATGTCCGATTTCGCCCTTTGTACGTAACGTCGGTATTAATGGAGTTAGATTTCTCTCTTTGCGTTCCTATAAAACACTGAAAACGTTTCATGATGAAAATTCTATCTATTAAAAGGAGAGATTGTTCGCATAAGTGTCCTCGAGAGGCCAAAACACCGGAGACTCCGATGCAATAAAAATACCAGCGGAGGGTCAATCAGGTTAAGTGTTTTGTCCGACGACTCGCGTCTGCCGAAATAATATATTTTATACGAGGTTTACATTTGAGTGGATGAAGAAATAGTTGGAATATGTTGGTCTTGGGGTGCGTGCTGGGTGATGTGCGCTGGTATTCCACTCCCGCGCAAACCTTGCCTGTATACATTCCAATCTCGGGCAAAATAAAAGGTATTTGCTCAAAAATCTGTTTCGATTACGTGAACTTATTTTATGAGGTCTTAGCAGATGCCTGAGGTGTTGAAGGTGGGTAAAGAATTATGGGAAGTCGTGATCTGTAATCACAAAGTATATTGAATGCCTCTCGTGACTAGACAAGTTCCTAGACGGTTCTAAAAGCAGCACCTGCGGTACACTTTCGTTTCAGTTTTTCCTGTATTCTCAACTGCATTTTCTTTGAGTTTTAGCCATGCTTATTTCCTGTCTTTAAGTATATGAGGAACAAGGTGTAAAGTTCATTCACACCCATAGTAAAGGGAGGATCCTCCGACCAGACGGGTGTCGTGTCTGGTGGGCAACTGCCCGACTATATTTGTCAGGAGACTGTATATATTACTATGCTAGTTTCGCGGTAAACTCTGCTTGCGCGATGCAGGATTTTGCGTGACGTCAGTGTGACGTAGTTCTTATGTGGCGATGTAAATACCGCTACAAGTACTACAGTCAATTATAAGCATCGAAAATTAAGGATCCATTTCTTACAAACATTGTTGATGCTGAATTCAGGCTTAAGATTATCTTTGCTCAATGTACCTAAGTCTAAAGAATAATATTTTCGTATATTTTTAAACTATATTAGACTAAGTATCAGCAACAGGTAGGAGCGAGGGTTCCTCAGTTCTAAGTACCTATGTAGTTCGTCAAGCAACGGATTTCAAAGAAGGGGTGGCGTTACATATTTCATATTGCGAAGCAGATGGAAAATGTCTGAAGTAAATTCAATGAGAGGGTTTTCCTCTGTGTTTTTTCTGTTCCGTGGTTTTCCTAAACTTTTTTTTGAAATATGGAACTCGATTAGAGTTGGCTTTTCATGTTTTTTTTTTCAATCTGGCAACTTATATGTGTTAGGTTCCGTTGACCAAATTAAAAAAATTTCGATATCGAAATTCTTGCCTTTTTTAAGACTCCACCTGAAATAAAAACTCTTGTCGATTGCAAGTTTGCAAAAGCTTCAACTATAAATTTTAATGTAAGAATATTGTCGATGCAAGTTAAAAGCGAGCTCCCGGCGCCATTTTAATTAGCACAAAGCCGTCTGCAATGCTCTTGCAGTTTCATAATTTATGGAATGCCAATTTTTCTCATAGCAGAGCACGTCTCTTGGTAATAATGAGAAATTAAATTGGAGTGTCGTCTTCGCCGTAAATTTTAATGGGCGTGACTACAGCGAAACACATTGTCAACAACTTATATTGGTGTAGAAAGATAAGCCAGAAGGTACACTTGATTATAAAGCGTTGTATATTACCTACGTCTTGTTGGATCTCAGGTATTGTTGGGAAATCTTTATGTTTTTGCTTGATCTACTCGTAAAATTAATAACGACGATGAGTATACATACTGGGATAGTATAATAATATGGGTTTTCAAATGTTATCCATGACGTAGTTCTTCTTCAACATTTAATGATCAGGATAGCGAGCGAATTATGGCACTATTATTAGATCACGTTGACGTTGTCTCTTTTTCTCCTTTAATCCATTCAAAGGTTGTCTTTAAAAGATCGCTTTTAGCGATAAGACCGCCCATTGTTTCGCGCCTTGTAAAGAAATAACATTTTAAATATCTGTCATTTTTATGGTGGACTTAATAGCTATGTATATATATCTACGTTAGGCTTGGTAGTTGGTACACCATAGTTACCTACTTAGGAGAGTTATTTGTATGTGGATTGCGTCTAAAGAATTATGACAAGATCCTGTTCTACGCTATATGGATTTTATGAGATCATACATACATACATATACTATAGTGAAATAAAAAAGGAAATTCACCTGTACTTAAAACAAAAATAAATTTTTAAATTTTTGGTCTATCTGTCCGTTTATTTCGGCTAATCTCCGAAACGGCTGAACCAATTTTGACAGGACTTTCACTGACAGATAGCTGATGTTCTAAGGAGTAACGTAGGCTAGTACCTACGTTCCCGTGGTATAATTTCCGACATCCACGCCCGCGGGCAGCAGCTGGTTTCATAATAAACTTCCTATGATTGGAATCCGGTCCGAGTACCTTTCTTGGATTCATAATGAAGAAAATCAATATCAACACTTAGTATAAACAAAGTCGCTTTTCGTGTTCTGTGACCGCTTACTTCCTTTAGACTGCAAAATGGATTTTGATGCGGTTTTTACCATCATTTAGATAATTAAATTTATTCTGGGAGATTTATGTGCATAGAATTCACTAATATCGAACTAAGGTATAGCATTGAAATCTTGATGTTTTGACCTCTCAGAAAATCAGTAGTCATTGCACCAGTGCGAAGCAGGGGGGGGGGGGGGCACAACGCTACTGCCGCTAATGTTGTTATAAGAACAATAATAATAATCCTCTTCCACCTAAAATAAGTTAAAACTGAGCCTTCTTCTCCTTACTCCTTCATTCAAGGTTCGTAAGCAGCAGAGGTTCAAGTTGCGTCTCGGCCTCTTCAACTACTTGATTGAGTTGGAAGACATATTTAATCGATTTTCAACTCTGTATAGTGCAGGTAATTAAAACTTCATAGAGGATGGTGTTGTGGAGAATATTTTGATATAGTTTGGTTTGTAGTGACTTGTCTTTTATGAAATCTTTGGAGTATTGACTTGAGTTTTCCAAAACTTTAGTTTGTTTCTTGACAGTGCCCTCTGATACATGGATTTGAAGTCTGATTGGTCCTAGATTTGGTCACGATTTAGATGCACAAAATATTGGAACTAATCCAGTTGTGGTTAATAAGTTATCTCTAAATCTACTATCCTGTCGCACGTATGCTGGAAGAGATTTCATTAGAAATAAGCATCACCTTTGTACGCACGGCTACACATCAAGCTATACATTTCCAGTATAACCTGATCTCGCATTGTATAGGATTTCCTTACAATGAGAGGTCAGTGTAAACTGGAAATATATAGCTTGATGTGTAGCCGTGTGTACATATTTTTCTGTTCTTTTCTTATTGTCTGTTTATCTATGTATGTACATAAATTGTCAAATAAATAAATATATTTGGGTTTTTTTGGGCCCTACCAGGCACTACTGTTTTGTGTGGGTACATTATTTATGCGCGCACGGTAATACCTGCGGATTAATACATTTTTAGAAAGAAAGAAAGAAAGACATTTTATTTGCTCAAACATGTGTATACATACAGAATTAAAATCAATACATGCATGCAAGATCTTCGAAAAAATAAGTGGCTCACGACATGTCTGCCATTTCTCATGGCGTGCAAATATATTTGTACAATTATTAATACTGAATTAATGATTTTTAACTATTATACTTATACATATTATATCTATTATTATTCATTGTATTTACATTATCCAATTATTATTATTTATTTTCCTTGTCCAATATTCCAGATTACAATTATCATAATAAAGATTTATTACAACATCACAATCATTTATTATTTATAATAAAGGTCCACAATTACTACTAAAGACCATAACTACTATACCTAATGTTAGTTACATTTATTTATTTATAATAATCACCATGTGTCGTTTAAAAATTCTGCAATACTATAATATGCTTTTTGTGCCAAAAACAATTTCATTGCGTGTTTAAGTTTAGGTATAGTTAGCTCTTTCCAACTTTTGGGCAATTTGTTATAGATAATTGGTGCCATGCAAAAAACAGTCCTGCGCCTATGTGCAGTTTTCGATGTATGTAAACATATTTTGCTATCATCACGTCTGTTTCTTGGAAATTTGTCTGCCATACGAGGAAATAAATGTGGATTTGCTTTTACGAACATTACTATTTCTAATAAATGAAGTTTATGTTATTTAATAATATGTATTCAAATAATTGATTGTTTATGTCACAGAACAGATTTATGTAGTTGCTTTATATTCTAAGTGCTTACTGTTTATTTTATTTCGTTATAAGTAGTACCAATCATTGAACCTGACTTGGTTTCCGTACGTCCTTTTCGGGTAACCACTGAAAATCAGCACAGCATCATGCTGAGTGGAAGCCTTCTTGTCACAGTCATGCCGTGCAGCTGTCGAATATTTTAGTTTTGTGCTCGTGATTAGAGATATCTTTTTTTTTGTTTTTTGTTTAATTATTACAGCTAATTACCTTTTTTGTATGCACGTGTTTCTGAGACAAATAAACCAATTTTTCTTTCTTTCTTTCACTGTCAGGCAGCTTTCCGTCTTGCTGCGAAAACAACAGAATGTTTCAGAACTCAACCGATGGAAAGATACTGATATTAGGTAATCGATCGTGTACTATTTATTACTTTATTAATTTAAGTGATAGGTATTTTGTGCCTGGGCACGCCACAATTGTGGCGATAAGTCCCCTCTTTGAGGAGTGGCTAGAGAGGCGCCACAGCGTCCTCACCTTCCGCCTGATGCAGGTCCTCACCGGACACGGCTGCTTCCGGGGGTTCCTGTTCCGGATAATGCGGGAGGAAACGCCCGGGTGTCACCATTGTGTGGATCGCCCGGAGGACACGGTGGAGCATACGGTGGACATCTACCCGGCTTGGGCGGAGCACCGCCGTGTCCTCGTGCTGGCGATTGGCGGTGGCGATCTCTCGCATCCGGCCCTGGTCCAGGCCATGGTACGGAGTGAGAGGGCATGGGATGCCGTCACCTCCTTCTGCATAGCAGTAATCCTCGTGAAGGAGGAGGCGGAACGCGTGAGGGAGAGGCAAAATTCGCACCCTCACGTCCCTAGCCGCCGCAGGAGACGCCCTGGGCGTCGGGAATCCCAAGCCGATTCCCGGCCATCGTAGGCTTGCGGACGTCGAGCAATGGGTAGCTCGCCGTCCGATAAGGACCAGAACCGGGTCGACGCCGACGGCGCGTTGTGTTCCACGCGCGCCTCAAAGAGGTGTCAGCAACAATGATGGGGTCCGCCAGGGCCGATGTCTGCCGGGGTTGCAGGAAAGTCCGAAAGGGTTACCGTGGCTCCTGACACAGGCAACTGAAGGAACGCGGGTGGGTTTTAGTCAGTAATAGTCTGACACGCCCTCGCTCCGCCCAGAGCGGGAGAAGTTATTTGATGATTTCCCACACAAAAAAAAAAACTGCGGAAACACCGTAATAAGTTAACGGTAACTTTCCCGAGCAGAATAAAATAAACAATTAATGAATTTCATTCCAAATGCTCTAGAAAGTAAATCAGCTCGTTTTTAGTCTACAATAATCACCTAAAACATTAGGGACTGCACTAATTAGCATAAACAGTGCATTATCTCCAGAAATGGGTAGATAGGTACCTAATTGTTTGTAGTTCCTACATGGGTGTCTAACTAGCTAAGAGCATCTCCGCTGTCTCGAGTCTCCTTGAAAGGATCAAAATGTTTTATTTATAAAACCTGTATACACCCTCGGGGACCTGCAAAATACTCGTAGACTTTGTCGCGAATTCTGAGAAAATTACCTTTGTAATGTACGAGAAAATGTTAATGTCTTTTGTAAGACAAAAGTAATTAAAATAAGGTTTATTGTTCAGGAGAAAATGGGTATATCACGGAGGAGATAAAAATCTTTCATTATTACTAAGTTCTTTTAGAAGACTTTACGTAAGTATGTTATAGGTAGAGTACTTCTAAGAACCTGCCTAAGTCTCGAAATAGATCTCCTACTTCAAATGATCTCCGCATACAACAATATCCATTTACCTGAGGCGTTCATTAAAGTTTTGCGACAGAAATCTTTTGATGTGTCGTCAAACATACCTACTATAGAAATGACCATTGTATTTTGCAAAAAGCTGCTCAGAGCAAACCGTTGACCAATCATTATTCTCATACTATATGTTTACAAGTTAGCAAAGTTATAATTTTTATCGGCTCTATTGTGTTCGCATTGTTTCATGTTTTATCACCGCGGAAGGCGCAAGTGTACCGCCGGCATTACACCAAGTTATTATATAGGGAGGAAGAAGGGTGGGACGCGAGCACTAATTGGAAATACATGAGAATTTGCATTTTACTTTGTCTGTCGAACTCCCGACGGAGTAACGTCTCGCTCAAAATCCCTTTGTCGATGAGTGCACCTTGCGCCGAGCTCCACTACATTTATTAATACTATCGAAATAGATACCTATCTCTTGTATGCAAATTGTCGTTTGTTTTGAGCGTTGATTGGTTAAAGAGATATGCACAAATGATTATCTCATCATCACTAACCTTCGATCATGGTATTTATGATCGAAGTCACTAACCATAACGAACTTTCTAAGTTTCTATTGAAAATGTTGTGTAAGTCTGTATAAAAAAAAAAAAATGTTATTAATCAAAGTCAAAGCATTTATTTCAAATTTATTTAAAATGCACTTTTGAACGTCAACATTTACATTAAAGTTATATTAGAATTGATTCTAGTCGCCCCTTCCAAAAGGTAGTTTCGTATGGAGAATAATTGGCAAGAAACTCCGTCGTTACTCTTTTAAAATATGCAATAAGTTGTATACCTACATTAATTAAATAATTACATGTGAAGATGATGCACCTTTAATAAAACTACCATACCACAATAGGTAGAAAAAACATGTATCAATTACAAATAAGTTAATTATGTGATAGATACATGGTGCTCACAAATTTACAAACATTGTAAAAGTATACGATTTTCCAAAATGTTTAAAGAAGTAATAAGTCAGTGTTTAAGTAATCACAGAATGTAGGTAAATCAACGCCATGAAAATAATAAATTAAACAATTAAATTAGCAACCGGTTTGATTTGTCTGGACTCTAGATTGTCCTATGGAGCTGTAGGTATGTCGATTCAGTAAAAATGTGACCGTGAAGTGAACACTTAGGTGAAGTGAGCGTGGAGCGAGCTGCCAGTGTCATCCCACTGATGCTAGGGATTTACCAAGCATTACATTTACAATCATAATCGAGATTTTAATTATTTTTTTATGCTAATTCTGTTGATCATTTTATATTATTTCAAGGCTAGTATTTAAGTGGGTAAAATTTACTATTTACGGGTTTTTAAAAAAAAACAGCAATCCAGTTAGAAACTCAAATAAGTTCTTTTATTTTGATTTCCTAAACTAGTCTCCGACTGAATTTCTGTGTTGCTGTTTTATAAAAAAAAAACTCAAAATAATAATATTTAGACACTTATATACTAGATTAGAAATAATATAAAATGATCAACAGAACTAACATTAAAAAACATAATTAAAATCTCGATTATGATTGTAAATGTAGGTAATGCTTGGTCAATCCCTAGCATCAGTGGGACTACACTGACGCTCACTTCACCTAAGTTTTCACGGTGAGATGGTTACAGAATCACAATGATGGACCATAATAGTACCTACTAGGTAGGTACTCTATCTTTTTATTTGTGATCCGCCGATTCAGAACATTACGATAACTCGTTTGACTTTCCATTTGCCTAGACTTAAGCCAACCCCTTTTACATTACGTTATTGTTATAAGAATCGCCCAAGGCAGTCAGGTGGATATGTTCCCACAATATCGTAGGATAAACCACCTAGATTAAGTGGTGGTTTATTCGTTGCGAAAAACCAGTTTTTTATTAAGGACCTTGCTAGATTATTTTAGCATTGTGAGGTCATTATAACAACTGTAAGATACCGTAGTAGTCGGCACCTTACACTTGCAGTTTATGTGAGAAGTGGCAAGTAAGTAAGAACTTGGAGTTAGGTGAGTTGACGTAAACACACACAGATTTGGTAACACTAACCGTCTTATTAAAAAACACGATCTAACTTTAGCCTGAGCCTAAACCTTTGAGCCAGTTTTTGTATTTCGAACGTTATTCAGACTTTGGTAAAGTTCTTAATACAAAATTGACAAGCTAAGACCGGACTAAGTTGACAGTTTTGTAAAAGGAACTGTATTTCGATTTCTGTTGGGTTCTTATTTCAAAAACCGGCCCGATGGTTTAAACCATGACTAAAGATAAACCTTGTTTTGTAATAAGGCCGTAAAAGTTTATTATAGTACCGATCACAACAAAGTAAAAGTGGGTTGGATGCTAATCCGCGGTGTTCGCGTAAGTATGTAATTTGTCAACTAACTTAAAATTATATGAAACATTGTTTTAAATACGAAAGAGAAAAGTAGGTTGCTGCGTTTGCAGCCTGACGGTATGTGTACGTAAACCGTACAACAACTGTGTTAGGTAATGGTAATTTTTGTGAATGAAAATCATCTTCTCTCGTACCTGCTGGGTAATTACATATTTTGTCTTTGTAGAAAACTGTAATCAGATTTTTACTCAAACAGAACAATCTAGCTTTTTCCTAGCTTCTTCCAACTCTATATGCTGTGGTTGGTTTCCAGCCTAACCGGATACAGCTGAGTACCAGTATTTTACATGGTGTGACCGCCTATCTGGCCTCCACAACCCAGTTACTGGGTATCACGGCACCATTTGTTAAGACTGGTTTAAGGGGACTACATGACCTAAATGCAAGTTTTATAATGTCTAAAAGTATATGATCCACTGCAGTAAATAAAATCGGAAAAAAATATATGATATTCTTCAGGATATATGCTAGTTAGATAGTGTGTTGAAAACATAATACAACTAATTTGGTACGATAGAAAATAGTCACGAAGATACCTCTAAAATTTCTTTTAACGATTAAAGACCATAGGTACTAATACATGTAATCATTCTGTTCTTTTTTTTCAGATTGTTCTTCAAGCAACCTAATAACGTGATAGTATTTTAATTTTTAGACCAATCAATAGATGTTTTGTAAATAGAGAATTGCTTCATATTTTGCAATAAATTACCAGCTTTGTGCCATCGCGCTTCTCTTTCTTTTCTATGCAGTCCGACAGTGACCGCGCTTCAGCTGTTGTCAGCCCCTTAACAGACATTTTTGGGCTTCTGTTCTGTCTGACTACCCGTTACCACTGTCAAAGATCTACAAACGACAGCCGGGCCAACGGCTTAGCATGCTTCCCGAGGCATGGAGGGGTCTCGTTATCTACCTAATGGATGGTCATCCATCCACGGAACGACCTCGGGAAGCGTTGCTTAACCTTGAAGATTGACCCGCGCGGCTATTATTTAGCATGAATCTGAAAAAATATCGTTTCGACGAATGTCACATACATATTGTAGTACTTATTCGTAAGGATTTGAGAATTTGAAGTAGAAATAAAAAGCGACCATTCAACAGATTGATCGATCCGCTGAAATTCAGATTACAGAACCAATATCCTTAGCCATTCCCTCTACTAACATTATATAACAACAAAAATACCCAATAACACTAACATCGAAATCCTCCATTTATGTATCGTTTCAATAATAAGTTTTCTTCGTCTGTTCATAACCCTGGGGGAGTCTGGCAATCAGTGTGAACACTCGCAGCTCGTTCAAAACCCATTACGGATAAATTAAAGCCGGATCACAAGCGTGTATGCAAATGTAACAGCTATGCCACCTGGTAACTGAGTTTTAGAGTGGCATCACTGAGAAAAGTTAGTTAAATTAAAACGTTTGAAATTTTTTCTACGAGAAGTGTTTTCTTAGAAATAATATTTTAAAGACAAAATGGTGTTGTTTTGTATATTTTTCACTGTGATGTTGCAAAATTAATGTTTTGTGGTCGAGCATGTGGTTGGGTGCTTTTAATATGATGTGTCGGACGGAATATTTCCATGATTCAACATTCTAGATTACTACTATCTTAATACCCTACATACAAAAGCATCCTACGCATTATCCTTTATTTCTTATTATTAATTTTAATGTGACGGAAACTGAACTGTTTAGCAAAAAAGGTTGTCTCTACATGACTGAAATGTACTTTTTGAACTTTTAGAAAAACGTAAATTTCGTGCATGTACTCATTAAAAACAATATAGGTAAGCTCACGCTTCCACTGGTTCAACTTAGAGATACATTTAAATAAAAAAAATTTATTAATAAATAGCAATTAGGAAAAAGTGCAAACAAAGCTCAATATATTCTAAATAAACGTGCGTGTGAAATATTGTTGCCATCCATTCAATATTTTGACAGCATCGCCCTTCGAAATCAACTTTTCAATAAGCGCGTGTATTTGCCTCTCAAGTGGAGGTCTGGAGGTCATTTATCTTTAGGGCACACATGTATCAAGTGTATTGTACCTATAGGCAGGTTTAAAAAATGTTAATTTCCTTTTTTTGATAAGTCTGTAACTATGTTAATCCGGATATTAAGGCCGTCGCCGACGATCTGTAAACACGCGGCAAAAAGCGCGTTAAATCAAATAATTATAATTTTTATTACCTACTTACTCGTTGACTATATATTATGTTATGTAAAGGTAATGGTTCTTATTATGATAAGAACCAGAGATTTTTACTACACAATTTGACAATTTGGCTTGGAGATTTACAGATTGGCTTTACACACAATATTCCAATGAATATTGTTTTGGAATATTGCAGCCAAACTAAAAGTCTCCTTTTTTATCCTTGGACAGCCCAGAAATTGTCTATTTCCAAAAACTCGGAGCCACCAATTTCGTAGTCTAACTCAGGGACCGTATTTTTTGATACATAAATACGAAGTACCTATAAGTAAATAGATTTCCCTGTAGGGACCAACGCCTCAAGTATTTTCCACAGAATTGGTCGCTCAAAATTACATCAAGTGAGACTCCACTTAATCGCAACATATTAAAAATCGCGCATCAAAACGATTACACGAGTGGACGACAGCACTAAATAAAGCCGTATTCTATCCCTCTCATACCACCACAAAAAAACAAGGACAACGCTTGTTTAACCCGCGCAAAATTTCATTTCGCACAAGGGCTTGAGATTAATGGTGACCGTCATTTCACCCTTGCTTTAAAAAATGGCGTCGTAGGGTCGTATCGTATCATTGTGTCGTTAGTTCGCTTACCATCACTCATGTGTATGCTAAATCTGTTTTGAATCGAGCTGGATATAGACGTGTTGTTGCTAAATTTCGATAACGGTTGACGTGTTCGTTTAAAATACGATTAGACGCGCGTCTTTTGTTTTGTTTACCTTTTTGTTTGGATTTAAGGTCGTGTATTGAGGACATTACCTACCTCTTATTAAACAAATGTCATCATTATCTACCTAGCATTTTGCCAACTATATTGGGAATCCGTATTTTACATGAAGCGACTGCTTATCTGATTTCTACAGCATATTTACTGGGTAACCAGATACCCTTTGGTAAGACTGGTTGTCAGACCTTCGGGCTTCAGACAACCCGTAACGTTTCGACCGTGAAAGATCCACGAGCGACAGCCGGGACTAAGGTTGTAATGGTCACTCATCCACAGTCCGGCCTCGGCAAGCAGCTTAACCTGATCGATCGACTCGTGCGGCTGTTATTACTTAGCCACAAACCCTTTTTAATCGTAAAGCTACTTTTTGAGAAATTAATTTCCTTAAAAAAAGCTTTCGTGAAATTAAAAGAAAATACCATCAAACGCTAAAACTTGCCCGCAACTATCAGTCATGCGTGGTTGCCAAGCACTTAATAAGTGAGCGAAGTGATCTATCAAGTCACCGCAGTTGCTCGCTGGCCCCGGCTCCGGGGACCGCCCTCTATTTATAATGCATGACTTCTCACACGATACTACACCACAGCCGGATTAGAGATATTTTGAACGTAAAAACCGTGTAATGTTGTAAAGGCGGACTAAATCTTGAACACAATCCAACTTTTATCGATTCTAATATTCAAATTGTAGCATGTAATTAATGTAATTCATGACCTAAGCTACACTTAAATTGCTTAGATGTTTTATCAAATTTATATCTCGGTTTTTATTAGAATATACCTATATTTACACACAAAATTTGTTATAATTATAATTTAATATTTAAGGGTACCGTTGTGAGAGGACAAAATAAAACATCAATAAGAAAATAAATTCATGATTTAAAAAAAATCTAATATAAATCGTATGTAGTGTAGTTGTGTGGTGAGAAATGTTACTAACGTAGTTTTAAAAGTGTTACTAACAGAAATATGAATCGTTTGTGTTCTAAGTAAATAAATAAATAAAAAATATACACCACTTGACTACAATCAAATGAGTGATCAAGAAAGCGCCCAACTTGAAATTTCTTTTATTTTTTATTTTTTGTTTTTTTTTTATTTTTTTTTAAACGTTGCCCCACACTAGGAATTTCTCCTGTATCGTGGGTGCGTTTACAAACATTTGAACTCACATACACAAACGGCCAGACCCGGAACAACTACTTGCAGGTCATACAAATATTTGTTCCGTGCGGGGATCGAACCCGCGACACGTAACGCAGCAGTCAATTTTTAAGACTTCTTCAAGACTTTAACACATAGAAAAATATAACAAACTATTGTTTCTATTGTTCTGGAAACACTAAGCACTTGAAAATTGTTTATTACACACTTTCAAACCATCACAAGAGCCCTTGTAAATCCGACTTCATATCGCAGTGCACAACGCTCAAAAATTTAAACAAAAACAGAGGGCTCAGTCTAACAAAGGAAGTTATAATCAGTATCTAAACATTTAATACCATTACAGAATTAGGCATGCACCAATGGTTTACAATTTGGCCATATTGGAGTCCGTGTTGTTC
This sequence comes from Brachylomia viminalis, assembly GCA_937001585.2. Lineage (NCBI taxonomy): Eukaryota > Metazoa > Arthropoda > Insecta > Lepidoptera > Noctuidae > Brachylomia > Brachylomia viminalis. The sequence goes on along the minus strand of OW443302.2, from coordinate 18,370,281 downwards.
CGAGATACGGGGCTTATAATAAAACAATATTAATTATCAATCGACGCTTCAGCGAGTCCTTTGTCGGGGTAGCTCCGCGGCTCCGCCATTTAATAAGCGAGGTATGCGTACATTAAACCTCCGGCATCTCAACACTTTTGTTTAAATACTAAATTGGATTTGTATAAACGATGCAGCTAAGAATTTCGCTTGCGATTATTAAATATTTTTAGATCCGCCTCGGCTGAATATTTTCTTTAATATTGCTTGGAGGATTGGTTGTTTAATTTAATTGAATTTTGTTGTAAATGCACGAAGTTTTGTGCACCATAATCACTGCCGGTTATTGTCTGTGTCTATGGGTGTTTTATAAGCGATTAAATAATTAAGTTCCAGGCACATTGTCACGACGCGTAATAGCATAAAAGCCGAATGAAATTTCTATAAAAAAATCAATTTGTTTCCCCTACAATAGTAAGCAAAGGGCGGGCTCGAATCAGTTTGTTAATGAATTCAAATTTATTCGTTGATCGGGCGCGTCTCCGTGCTAACGTATTTAAAAAGTGATTAGATGTTAAATTGACACAATATTAACTTTTTGTGTCGTAATCAGAAACAAGATTATTCAATTTCCAACGTGAGACTGAAAATTGATTACTCCCCATGATTCTATTTGCATTTTTAAATTCTGTAGAAAGAAACGACGGCATCTTAAGTTAAGCTAGTTATACACATGACAGTAACTTGCACGAAAGTCTGCAAGTAGCTTGCATGCCGTTGTGCCATAAATAATAATAATAATATTCCTCCTGACCGATTTTGGTCACTGTGGCCAGTCTTAACTGAGATTAGCCAGGTATGCAGGAGATATTATAGTGCTCAAGAAGTGTGTGCACACACACACACACAGGTGCACTCTCTATTCCTAGCGACAGCGCAACGCGACTATAGTAGAACAAGTTTTAGGAAAACTTCATGTCGCGCTGTCGCGTCGCGCCTGTCTGCGGAAGCCTTTACTCTCATAGTCCAATGGGACGGCAATCCGACACAACCAGGGAGAGATCAGGAGCAGGACCATCGGTTTTACGTGCTTTCCAAGGCAAGGGGGTGTCACGCCGCCAACAACTTCCAAAACTCGGGACTGCTACAGATAAATTCTTAATGAGAAAACCTAATAACACTTTGCCCGACCTGGGAATCGTACCTAGGATTGTGCCATAACAGGTTTTGATTGGTAAATGTCCAATGACACAAGCAACTTGCATACTTTTGAGTTTTGTGCAAATTACATGCATGTGTATAGCGGCAACTGCCAATGTACTAGTAAGTTTGCAATCGCAAATAGTAGATTACTGCAGCGGCCAGCAAAAGAGGCATTGATGGACGAGCGTGCATACATACGTAAGTCCATCAATGCCTAGTTGCGGCCAAGGCTTGTATAGTAGCTACTTTTCTCAAATAATACGCGGGAATTAAAATACAATTACTTTTCAAAATCAACGACGAACAACAAACAACAATAATTTTTCCCGCGTTAAAGTGTTAATTTGTTTTTTTTTCAATATACAGCTTTTTATTTGCAAGCCAGTTTGAAATTTAAATAAAACCTTTGATAAGTTACCTCTTTGATTGCCATGTTTCGCAGTAAAAGATCGTTCCATTTTTAAATTACACGACGACTTTGATTTAGTTAAAGAACTATGTAATTTATTTGGCCGGTAAACCACGACAGATATGGATTTTCATATAACTTTTGCCTACCGCTGCTCTCATGTATTTGGCCAGTACAGCAATTTCGATTTATCTCGAAGAAGTTAGTCAAAATAATGCTCAAAAATCCAAGCATGTTTGCCAAAAAAATATTTACACGTTCGTCCATTGCCTCTTTTGCTGACCGCTGCAGTAATGTACTATAAGCTGTTTTTCTTGCACCAAACATTTTCCTCGCTGTAGTGAGGTGAAAAGTTGTGTGTTTCGCTCGGCAGCAAAGTTATTCTGCATCTCGTACCTTTGAAATTGAAACCCTCGCTACGCTCAGGATTCAATACAAGGACTCGCGCCAAAAAAAAATCTTTACAGCTTTGCATTAGAAATATCTACCTATTTTATTATTATATGTGATAAAACTACAAATTAACGATTTTCTTTTTCCTCTACTTGTGCTGTGAGACCTTGCTTCTTGCCAAATTTCATGGTAATTTTTTTTTCGTTGTTATAGGTCAACGCGAATTACCCTATAGCTTTTGATTTATTTGCCATTATCAAAATATGTCGCATAAATGGCCGTATTTTTTTATTGCATTGACTTAGAAGTTTGATGTATTTTGAGCTCCAAGATACCAACGTATTTGATATTAATTACATCTTGATACCACGCGTACCTGAGAAAAAGAGTCTTGACTGATAGACAGACGGACAACGAAATGATTCTATAAGAGTTCCGTTTTTTTTTCGTTTAGAGGGAACCCTAGAAATTAAGTGAGATAAAATTCAAGAGCTAAGCATAAGCAGTCTTCTGGCTTTAAGACAAGGAACTTGCGTTATTTACAATGAGAATTGAGATTAAATTTACATTGTTGCTTTTACGGTGCGGGCTCCGTCTGTTATGGTAAGGTATTCATGAAAGCAAATGTTTAGTCCCGAGGCGAGCAACGTAATGCAGAGCACTTGGCGGAATCATTCGCATGCGTTCTAACTTATGATAATTATATTTGGAATAATCCGCCCAAAGCAATGAGTGCAAGAAGGCAACTTTTTCATTAAATATTCTTTCCATTCCAGCTTGTTGTTAGACAATTTTCATGAAACATGTTTCTTACAAAAATCGATTTGAATGTAAGTTTCTCAGGAGGCTGGTTGATATCATTGGTTCTTAGCTTGTTTGTTGCTACAAACAAGCTAAAGTACAAACCTTTGTGGTTTAAAAATGCTATTCTGATAAAACAAATGTAATAAATTTTTAAATGAAAAAAAAAAGCTATGGTTCAGTGATCAGCAGCTCTGTTCCTGATAAGTGTGATCTCAGCCATCTCAATTAGGGTCTTCCGTAGATACGTAAACGATGGTATCTTTAATGATAGTTAAGCTAGCAAGCATACAATATATGATTTTTTGGAACGAAGTTCTTTATCGCAAGTTCTACTCTGCACACTTGGCGAATGAGAGTTGCATCTAATAAAAAAATTAAATTTAAAAAACAGTAACCCGACTACGGAAAAAAGTTATCAAAAAAGTAGGAAACAAGAAAATATTTCTGACAGAAATCAATGCATAGGTAAAATAATGTTAAATGGTGTAATGTTGTAGGTGTTCCTGGCACCCACATGGTCTACAGACATGCGACCAAGGCTTTAACACACGTAAATACAAACATACTTACACACTCACATACATAGACTGCTGAAGTAATAACCCTTCCTTTGGGCTTTGCCGTAGTCGGGTAAAAAAGTGTACCATTTTGGAGGTCACGAATTTTTTTAACGTTTTTTTCGTTCCAACCGGGTGTCCTCTCAACTATTTTAGATACACAGGTGTCCAAAGGTTCTTCCCTAGATGAAATAAAAGTGTGGTTAAACTACGAGAATTAAATAGTAGATTATTAACCAAGGGGATAAAGCAGTGTCTTCTGTCGCGGGTGACGATTTAAATCGCGAGCGTAATGAAGGACTCGAGGTTTACTCCCGAGCGTAGCGAGGGTGTTATAAACTTAAATCACGAGCTAAGCGAAGGATTTAAGACGAGTCCTGAGTGTAGCGAGGGATTTAAGTTCACCCAAGACTAAGACAGCTTTATCACCGAGGAAATACTCTACTTTTCGTACCATTTGCGAAAAAAATAACACAATAATAATATGAGATAAGCATTTATTAAAAGTAATGACAATTAATCGTATTTTTAGAACATTAACTTATTTATAAAAATAAATTAAAATAAACTTAACGTTTATGTATTTGAAGAAAACAAAAACGCGGCAAATTCCTAGACTAATATTTTTGGTCGGAAAGGCAAAGGCATCAAGCTCATACGGCCTCGTCGGTTTTCGTAATTTTCTTTAATAATCATAATTGCATAATAAATGCGTATTCCTTTTTCAAAAAGATGTATAATGCTTTATATACAAACTCAATGGTGTAAACACAGATGTAGTTCAGTATAAATTTCGGTAAGCATTCCAAATTTTAATCACATTCTCCCCTTATAGGATGAATGAAATTCAGTACAATTTTCTTTCCCTGTTTTTAACAGATTAAAAATGACTATTGTTATGTTCGCTTTTTGTGGCATAAAAAGTCACTTTTTTGAGCAAGTGGTACGAAAAAATATTTACGATACAAATTATAATAATTATTAACCAGAATATTCCGTACAGGATTCCTTTCTTAACTACCATACTGCCCATCAATTCAAGGGTTGTGACCACTTCTATTAAAACGGTTATAAGGCGGTCAATTAATTTGACTAGCCTGTGCAGAGTGTGCAGTGACCGGGACCCTCCTCTCCGGTGCCTTCGCAAACTGGAGGAAGTGATGCTTCTGACACCTGTGACCGTGTGGCCAAAGTTATAAGCTGATAGAAAATGAATTTGGAATTTGTTTTTAAACTTTGTAAGCTTTGTTACTTTGTAAATGGAATGCGCGCTTTTATAATTTCTAACGTGACGATATTATCCTGGACTTTCACGTCCGCGCCCATAAAATGTATAGAAGTACGTCCACGTTATAACATGATCGTGGATGGAATTTTAAAAGCGTTTTCATATATTACCATACATTGCACTTCCCTTTGTTATCGTGGTGCCGTGGACGCCCGATATAATATCGCCACGTTAGAAATGATTAAATGGCCTATTATTATTTATTTATTATTATATATTAGATTCGGACAACAATATAGTCCATTTTGTTAGTAAAAATATCTTATAACTAGTGTTAGTAGTAAACAGCCAAGAAACAAACAACAAAGTAGGTGTCTGAGGCAGAATGTGCAGAGAACGACAAAGTGAGGAATGAGCTACCCGACCATTATCCCCACATAGTGCCTCAGAATCGGGGAGTAAGGACTCTCCACAACTGTTTTCAGGATGCTATTGTCACTGCCCCGCGTTCTACGCATCAGTGATGCGACTTTTTTACGAATTACTGCATGGAAGCCGTCAGTTCGATTCTGAGCGAACATCTCCGATGCGCTACAGAAACGGGGCAGTCCCAACAACATCCTAAAAACATTGTTGTACTGAACGCGTAAGACATCTAACGACCTTTTGGTACAGCATTATGTCTATAGAATGGTTATGAGTATATCGGTAAAAGTTATGCTATGGAAAACTTGATTGAACTAGTCAAGTTCGTGTTTATTTATTTTGTAGGAAACTTAAAGTTATTTATGTTATAATTTTTATGCAAATCATGGATAATAAACACTCAAAAAATCAATCTGTCTAGCCTTTTCCCAACTATTGTGGGGTCAGCTTCCAGTCTAACCGGATTTAGCTATATATCAGCATTTTACATGAAGCGACTCCCGTTGGATGCGGGAAGCACAAAAGCGGTCGAAGTGGAGGTGCTTGGGAGAGGCCTATGTCCAGCAGTGGACGTCTTTCGGCTGGAATGATGATGACTGCCTATTTTGACCTACACAACCCAGTTGCTGGGTAACACGATACCGCTTGGTTAGACTGGTTGCCAGACTTCTGGCCTTCTGAATACCCGTGAATAATAAAGTGTTAATACATTCAGAATGCATTATAATTCTGAATGTAACATACAGTCAGTCGGTTTGTGAGTCTCGTCGTCAGCATATTGGCTCCTACTATCCTAGTTCCACCTACCGCTTACTTTAAACCAGCCTGTGAATACATATAAAGCACGATTCAATCCACACCTATATTTTAAAATCCTCGTCACTCTTCGGATTCTCGCCTGAGACTGTCACTTGGACCACACACCATTGCGACTGGACAAAACCCTTTAGAAATCTTGTAGAACTACACCCACGGGGACTAAAGTGACCCTCATAGTTAATTTAATTAATAGCCGCTCAATAATTAATTTAATTTTATGGATATTGATGTTGTTTATCTATCATAACTTTGGATGCCAAGCTTCAGTGGTCAAAAAGGCTTAGAACTGCAGCATACGACGTTAGAAAAATGATTTAACTGATTTAGAGACGGCCCGTTTAGTATACTTTAGTTATTTTCATAGTGTGATGTCGTACGGTATTCTGTTGTGGGGAAATCACCACCGATATTCAGACTATTTTTGTTTTACAAAAATAGAGCAATTCGTTCATTTTATATTTTAAGTCTCAGACGCTCCCTCAGAGAAAATTTTAAAGAGATTAATATAATGACTGTGCCATCGTAGTATGTTTATGAAAATCTTTTGGATACATAAATATATTAATCTGTTTAAAAAATACAGTGATACCCACAATATAAATACTAGGAACAAACACAAAGTCATTGTTCCTACAACCAGGCTCCAGAAAATAGGTGGCTCGTTTAGATGCCAAGTATACGATTTTATAATAAACTTCCTAGCCACATTCAAGAACTAAGCCTTAATAAATTCAAATCATTTATAAAGCTGAAACTAATCCAGAAAGCTTATTATACTGCCAAATACTATATTGAGGACAAAAAAGGCTCGGGATAGAGCAGCTCCAATTTTACAGAGTGAATGTTGTTTTTTTTATTTAATTTTGCTAACTATTTTACCTTTATTCTTTTCAATAAGTATCTATACCTTTTTACATATACAATGACGTGAATATTTACTATATAAAGTATTATATTATTTTAATTATTGCGAATGTGAGGACTATGTGGGTCATTGCTTCAGTTTTAATCATGGTCTGTCAGTTTGAGTAGCTTATTCGGCCTACCCAAATGTCCTTTCTTTAGTATTGTTTGTCGAATCGTTGAGCTCCTTAAGTTCTGAATTGAGCTGCACGCTTACTGACAAAGGCCTGCACTGACTGGACAGATGCACTCAAACTGTGTGGTTCTTTTCTGAAAATACCATTTCAGACACCGGTCTACATAGTCTTCACATGATCTGACCAAGATTACCTATGCCTGTACTTTATAAGCGACTGACCTCTGAGTTTGTTTCGGCCTTTCTTCTCAGAGTAGTCAGATAGGAAACGCCGACCTCATCTAGTTAAAAAAATATGATTATACAAACCTACTTACAGAAATAAAATAATTTATCGTATTGAAAGATATGGGGGCACTTGCACTGCCCAACGCCTTTACGTCATCTATTAGTTCATCACCCTATAAACTATGGATAGGAAGAATCAGCAGATGTGTTTCTTTCCTGAGAACTCAAAGCATTTATTTCAAATAAACCAATTACACGCACTTTTAAATTGTCAAGGGGTCGGTCAGTCAGAAAGATGAAGCTAGTTGCCCATTCCAAAGCGTAGTAGGTACCTATGGAGAAGAACGGCCAAGAAACTCCATGGACACTCTTTTAAATCAGAATATTATTACAAAAAAAGTGGTTACATCATTCATGTTGTAATTATACATGTGAGAACGATGTAGAAAGACGTGCACGTTAAAAGCGTCGGTAATAAAAAGATAAAAACAATATGCAATACCATTCAGCTCAACCATTTTGAAGGGAACTCAATGATCCAATACACACGCCACTACCAGCGACACATTTGAGTGAGCATGACATACTCTCAGCCACCAGGGCACATTCAAGTCAATGAAAGACGAACCCAGTAAGCTTTATAGTGGGTACATAGTGCTCACACATGTGCTATGCATTTATACAATACTAAGAGATTGAATTTATACAATGCAATGATAGGTTGTATAATCTTCATCAGCTCCAACATTATTTTCGAATGCTAATTAATTAGTTTACGCGCCATTGTGGAACAGGACCAGCCCTGAGCCAAGCATTTTTGTCTGCAATATAATACCCCAACTTATAATATGCTTGGCTGTATAGTGTGCGTTTTATACAAGATTTAAATTTCGTTTCATTCAGTTGGAGTATGTGGGGAGGTATTTTATTGTAACATTTTAAACAGTTCCCCAATGAAGGATGAGTCTACTTTAGCCAGTCTGAAACCTGGTTGAACTAATTGATCCCTATTTCTAGTCCTATAGTTGTGTCTTTCACCTCTTTTACTGAAAAGATTTAAATTTTTCCTTACGTACATAGAAACAACCCCATAGAAAGAACTTTAACACTGTCATACTCCACTCACACTATACATACACAGCCACACGCACACATGCACACGTTCACACACACATACACATACGCACACACACTCATACTTTCTTTCTAAACTTTGCAAGCTATGCTCATACTGAGAATTGTCTATAGGAAATATCGAATAACATTCCCAGACCGGGAAATTAAACTTTGGCGAGGCAAACTAAGATGAAATAATATGATTACTATACCCACATTCACACACACACGCACACACACACACACTCATGTTACACTCTTTCTAAACTTTGCAAGCTGTGCTCATACTGAGATTTGTCTATAGGAGAGATTAGGAGATATCGAATAACCTTCCCAGACTGGGAAATGAAACTTTGGCGAGGCAAACCAAGGTGAAATAATATGATTACTATACAAAAATACGTTTATTTTCAAGAGGAAGTTGGAAAATTAACTGGATTTACTGAACTGTCTGCTCCGAGGAAGTAACGATAAATGTTAAGTAAAATTTATATTATATCCGGAGCAGTTTCTAGCGGTTATTATGGCGGAAAAGTTTCCCTACTAACTGTAAGTTACGCGTCTGTTGGTTAACTTTGTTATAGTTCCCTCTTACATTTCTATGAGCAATCTGTATCGGCTATTCTAGCAGTTTTATACGATTTTTTTAGCAAAAACATTGAATGAAGAAAGAAAGGAAACACTTTTTTTTAAACGGGTACTTACTAAAAGATGACGTAGAAACTAAAACTAAAATGAGCAAAACTTTGTTTCTAAAAGACTAGCTTTTGCTCGCGGGTTCGCACACGTGGTTGTTGGAAAATATACCACTGGATACCGGGATGAAAAGTACCCTATGTGTTAATCCAGGTTATAAACTATCTGTGTGCCAAACAACCAAATCCGTTCAGCCCTTTTTGCACCAAATCGGAATAGACATCCAGACAAACAGACAAACGGGCATCAATTCTATAAACTATACTTTGGCATCAGACTCATTCCCACACCTCGTAGCAATGACTTTTTTAACCGGCTTCAAAAAAGGGAGGACGTGCTTAATTATTATGGTTATCAGGTTATTTATTTATTTACTAAGGCACCAAAGGCATTAAGTATACAAATCACAAATACATAAAATTCAATACATCATTGAAATAAAATACATTAAAATTCATTACATTATTGAAATAAAATACATTCAAATTCATTACATAATTGAAATAAAATACATCAAAATTCATTATATCATTGAAATAAAATACATTAAAATTCATTACATTATTGAAATAAAATACATTAAAATTCATTACATCATTGAAATAAAATACATCAAAATTCATTATATCATTGAAATAAAATACTTTAACATTCATTATATCATTGAAATAAAATACATCAAAATTCATTATATCATTGAAATAAAATACATAAAAATTTATTACATCATTGAAATAAAATACATAAAAATTTATTACATCATTGAAATAAAATTCATTCATTCAATTCATTAGATCATTAAAATGAAATTTTATGATCAGTGATCATGATCACTAACAAAGAAATGTCACAAAATCTTTACCGTCGGTTCGGCACTCCGATGAACTTCGAGCCAATAACTGCGGGTCGGACTGCTCCAAACCTCACCTCACTAGCGACCCTCAAAAGCTGAATGGTCGATTTATCTAAACTGCTGGAAAACGATGCTATGCGCGATCGTTTATCGGCATAAAAGTTCGACACTCTCGCTTCTGGGAACATGCTGGACGCGCTACAGCAACGCGGAAGGCATCATTGTACTGCACACGCATGGTACTTAGTGTCAACCTTTTTAAATGTTGTCCACAGCTGGCATGTGCAAAAACTGAGGCAATAGTTTTTTTGACACACGTGCTACAAAGGGAAAACCTGGCATATAGCACCTTATCGAGAGCGCCGGTCTTTCCCGTTCTATGTCAGCGTCATCAGTGAAATTAAATGTTTATTTCTGTAAGTAGATCTTTTAAGACACTTTTACACGTCAATATTTTAAAACTAGATGGCGCCGGCATTTCCTATCTGACTGATCCCTGAGACGAAATGCCGAAACAAACTCAGAGGTCATGGTATCTTTTAAAGTTCAAACATATATTATTAAGATTGTATGTGCCTCTAACAGAATCTAACAGAGTCTAGCCTGTGGCCTAGATACCTAAACGATCGTACAACCGTTACTTGTGAATCATAAATAAAAACTTCTGGGACTGTATCCGGTCTCTTACCAGCTCTAAAAACTAACATTTATGTTTTCATAACATTATAGACCATGCCATGAGAGCTAGCATAACGCTCGCAAACACCTACAAGTTGCCAGAGAGCTCTTATTGAGGGGCTCAAGAGGACCATGTCATCGGCATAACTTATATTATCAAAGCACACGCCGCCTAGGTGACATCTGACACCTGCCCTCCTCAGCTCCTCAATAAGACCATTTACGTAGATATTGAGAAGGGCTCGAAAAAAGTTAGTCCCCCTGACGTACGCCATATTTTAATCTATAACCACTAGACTGTGCGTTACCCCATCTAACACTATTAGTTCGGTTACCGTACCAGTATTGTAGTATGCTTACTAGGTCCGAGTGTACCCCCGAGTCGCACAATTTGCTCGAGAGAATATTATAATTCATGAGATCAAATGCGCGACTCAGGTCCAAGAAACATGCATAAACCGAGGTGTTACGACTTTTGTGATAGTTCACCGTATGCTTTCACGAAAGTATTCCTAGGTCAGGCGATAAACCAGGACGGAAACCAAACTGAGCAACATCTGCTCTAGCACTCTTCAACAGTAAGGGCTGCACAAGAAGTTCAACACTTTACCCAGGACAGTTCCAAGGGAGATGAGTCGGTAGTAGGTAGGTTTTATTTTTTGATCGGAATAACAAGGACATCAAAGATTCATGTGTGGCTCCAATTGCACGGGGAATGACATAGGCCTCTCCAATTGCACGCCATTTAGCTCGATTCTCGGCAAATGTCATCCAACTGCTACCAGCCACGCTGCGAAGATCGTCACTCCACCTAGCCTGAGGGCGTCCTACCTCACGTTTGCCGATTCGCGGTCTCCACTCAGGAACATGTCTACCCCAACGGTCATTGGTTCTACGGCTAATACTGCCAGCTCATTGCCACTTCAGCTTGCTTATTCTGTGAGCTATGACGACAACATTGGTTCTCTGCCGGATCACCTCATACCGGATTCTATCCTTCAGAGAGACTTAGCATAGCTCGTTCCATAGCTCGCCGAGCGACCTTGAATTTATGGACCAGCCGTGAGTATCCAAGTTTCGGCTCAGTAAGTCATAACAGGCAGGACGCACTGATTAAAGACTTTAGTCTTCTCAAGCTCTGCGGAATACGCGACGAGAAGGCTTGACGAAGCTTCCCAAACGCTGTTCAACCCAGCCTAATTCTTCTGTTGGCCTCCTTCTTGGAGTTGTTCTTACCAAACTGCAGAGTTAGCCCGAGGTATCTTGCGATTGACTACCATGTTATTATATACCTAAGTCACCCATAGACGGTCTGTTGACTGACCTGACAGTGCTCCAAGCAGACTCCGTAACTACGCAGTGGTCTAGCCACTGGTTGCATTGCAGCTATGTACTTCACTCACACGTATCCGACTCTAAGGCTATCATCACTGTATCCGCACATGCGTTTGTATGTCGATTAATTGCGTATTCATTCTAGTTTCGAAAATACTCAATATCTTGTTTGGAGACTGAGCTTTCGCGCACATTCTGTTAATTCATTTTTCAAAACTATATGAGCCTTAAGAAGACGAGACACATCCACGTAAACAAACGACATGGGGTACTCCCCGTGACGTTTGATTTACGATTTGACGTTTCGTCTTCGCGGCGATGCAGATCTTTCGCCACAAATACTGGTTGTTTTGATGGATACGTGCCCTTGAAGGCCTTAATCACATCCCTAATGTTTTTCTTGCTTATATAATCACCCTTTCTCTGCACACATTTTAGGGACAGTGAACCAAACAGCACAGATTTACCATGTACAATTTCTTTTTCGATGAAATTACTCGAATACTATCACTCATCTCATCTATCACGTCCATTTTATTTTCGAAAAATGTAAAAAAAAATCATTAGTGATTATTATTGATTCCGCCATGATTAGTTCGCGTAAGCGCAGGATTATGCAGTATAAGCGTCGCTCGTCCGTGGTGGCTACGACGAAACTGACCGAATTTTATCAAGTTAAAAGTATTTTCGGATTTTCTAAGTAAAGAGTTGTAGTAAAATCTCTTTGGCTGTACTGTTTGTATCTGGCTGGTTTTAAAATTTAGTCTTAAAGGAGATGTTCCAGAAATGTAATGTAATGTAGCCTGGGCCAGCACTATGTACACTATATGTAAATATCGCTATGTATTACAGTCACCGTTTTTTATCGTTAATTTTCTTTAATTTCACTTTGTTTCAAAGTATACTCAAATTAACTTGGCCAAGGAGAGTAACACAACATAAAATTAAACATGGTGGATCAGATTAGCAGCATGCGAAAAATGTCATTTTTACAATGACATTTGATTGATGTGTTTTAGCTGCCATAAAACAAAACAATACTAATTTCGAAAATCTTGGGTTGGGTTTCGGTTTCGTTAAAATAAGACTACAGGGTATTCTACTCGACTGCGGCAGCACATCTTCTATCACCTATTCGAGCAGTTGGAGATTGGTTATATCGGTGTCTAGAGGAGCAAGAAACGTAACGAAGGCTTGAAAGTTTTGTTTATTATCAGTCCCACTGACTGCTTCATTCTTTAGTGCCTATCATTATACCCTGGACTTCGATAATTCATAGGAGAGGAGAGAGCTGTGCTTTAAACTGTCAAACGTCATGTCAAACACAACTGTCATGGCTGCCCTAAAATTAGGGTTATTTTATTAAAAAACTTTTTAAATTATCATTTTTGAACCACTGTACCCTACTTCAAATTATTTTTTTAGTATTTTTATGAAATTCCCCTATTTTTTTCCTATTTATCTATGTAGTGTATCATAGTGGTGGCCCAAAATCAAACATCTCCTTTGTATATAAAATACAAATATACTTTTCCCCGGCCTCATACAATATTTGTTACAAATTTAAGACTAATTAATGGTATCAAAACCAGCCAGATACAAACAGTATGTTAAGTATAGATATAGAAGACGTAAGAAAAATTGTTTTGTAAAACTTAATATTTTGAATTATTCCGGGGAAAACTTTCATTGGTCTGAATTCACGATTCCGTTTTCATTACACCGTCCCTTTTAAACAAATAATTTCGATCATACCTAAAAACCGAATTCAAATCATAAAGAGTCCCATAATTACGTTAGAGTCGAAAGTTTAATTATTTCAATGAAATGTCACAGGCAGCATTAAATGTTTAGAACTCTAACAAGGTGCAGACGATTCCATCAGTTCGTACAAATTTAATCAGCCCCCAGCGATTATGTAAATGGCGTCGCAAATGAACGGATTTACCCTCATACAAATTAGGCTTACAGCCTACTGCCACCTGAAAAACTGCTTATTTATTATATAAACAACGCTTCCTGGATTTAATGTTAATTCTTAAGAATACACTCTGGTAAAGGAAACTTTGCTTTAATAATTTAACGATTAGGTACTTTTTAATCTACAGCATGTATCAGAAATTAATCAACTGTCCCATACAAAACTTCAATAACTACCTACTCGACCCAAATGTATGGGACGGCTGATAATTTTTTCGCGATTCTGATGTTGGTCCGATGTAGAAAGTTGTTCAGTTTGATGGTCTGTAAAACACCCTTAAATACGGCCACACTTTTCTGATATACGTAGTTTACCCAAATAAAAGATTGACGACCCCTGTCTGTATCGTTTAATTTCTTTACCTAAAAAGCGAGCCTCTAAATACGGCCACACTTTTCTGATATACGTAGTTTACCCAAATAAAAGATTGACGACCCCTGTCTGTATCGTTTAATTTCTTTACCTAAAAAGCGAGCCTCTAAATACGGCCACACTTTTCTGATATACGTAGTTTACCCAAATAAAAGATTGACGACCCCTGTCTGTATCGTTTAATTTCTTTACCTAAAAAGCGAGCCTCTAAATACGGCCACACTTTTCTGATATACGTAGTTTACCCAAATAAAAGATTGACGACCCCTGTCTGTATCGTTTAATATCTTTACCTAAAAAGCGAGCCTCTAAATACGGCCACACTTTTCTGATATACGTAGTTTACCCAAGTAAAAGATTGACGACCCCTGTCTGTATCGTTTAATATATTTACCTAAAAAGCGAACCTCTAAATACGGCCACACTTTTCTGATATACGTAGTTTACCCAAGTAAAAGATTGACGACCCCTGTCTGTATCGTTTAATTTCTTTACCTAAAAAGCGAGCCTCTAAATATCGCACCGCAAGTTAAAGACCTCTATAGACAGAGTAGGAATTCGGGAGCATCTTTACTCATGACTAATCTACCTGACTGTATGTATGATGTCTGGGCTTCTCCGATACAAGGTATAAAGGTTGCCAACAGTACATCAGTTACTGTGGAGAAAATGGGAAATGTTGACCTAGATTTAATTGGTGAAAATGATAAAATAAATCACATACAGGTGAGAGATGTTTTATATGTTCCACAATTAAGGAACGATAAATGCCTTTTCTTTTCCTTTTTTAAAATGATTTTTAATTTATTTTTTTATTTTTTTAGTTTTCGCTGGCTATATTCCTTTTCAGTATTCTTCTCAGCAAACCCTTTTAATTGATACCCTTATCATGGGGATGCATAAAAAATTACTATTCCGCCATCTTTGGGAGTCCGCCATATTAGATTTAGAATGACAACAACGTATGCAAAATTTCAGCACTGTTAGGGATAACTGTTTAAAAATTCAGTTGCAATATTTGATCTAAACAAACTAACCTACATACAAACATTGCAAATTAAATAAAAGCTTATAATAGTAAAAATAATACAACAACAATACAACTAAGTAAACGAAAGTCAAAAATCAGTGTATCAAAAATGAATTAGTTCCCAACAAGATGAAAAAGTGTTTCAACTGTATCAACTGCATTCTTTTAGACGTATTATTTTATTTGGTCGCATATTCAGATGGCCATAGACATTTTAATTTATTTAATCTACTGTGTCACACTTTGAAGCCAGCAACAAGAAAGGCATGGCGCGCCTCTAGATTATGTCACAGACAAGAATATGTGACATCATTTATCATCCCTACATTCCGAATTATGCCATAAGCGCTCACAGCGCTCACATCAAAAATTTGCGTTCCAATTTAGATAGCACGATGACAGCTGAGAGCTGTCAACCATTCGGAACGCTCGTGAACGCGCTAACACTGCTCGCTCAACTTCAGCCCTAAACCTTGCACATGAAAGTCCGGATGGATATTTTTTTTGAAAATGGAAGTTAAAAGCATTGGCACTTCTATTTTGTTGGTCGACTCTATCTACTCTGATAACTCAGATTTTGAGTTTGATAATGCCGGTTCATCCAAAGATGAAGAGGGTGACGAAATGCATATATTAGCTTGTTTATATGCTCCCGGCAAAGATTTACCCTGAAGAAAAATACCACGAATACTTAACAAATTCTAAAGATGCAATATTTAAATATGATGCGCATGAGTTTAAAACTCATATCAGGTATACTGTAGCGTTTTAATTTTACAGCAAAATTTCGAAATAGTGAAGTTAGTAAAGATATTATGATGCGACTCAAAACAAAACAGCACAACTGTAATTTTTGAAAGCGCTCACCGTGATATTAATAATTTAGGGCATGGTCGGCGTTATCGCAAGGTGGCGCATGTCATGACGTCGTCTATGACGATTCACAGAACATCGTTATCGTGCTGACGCTAATTCGGAACGGGTGTAAGCACACTCAAATCGATTACAGCGCAATTCGGAATGCAGCCCATGTCTTGTCACAAACGTGACAAACCTGTATAGGTATATTATTCACTCTGTGCGTCTTGGGTACGCCCGTGCTCGTCCCGCTGCAATACCGGAGATACCACAGGTGCGTTACTATTAAAGACAAAGCAAACATTTCTAATGTGCACAGACACATCATAACACCGGGCACCCATAATCTTCAAACCGGAACCCAGCAACGTTGGTGGCGCATAAATAGGTACCTACACACAGCAGCTGAAGTTACCACAAACTAAAAAAAAAAATAATTTGATTTTGAACTTAACTGTCAACAATTTATGGTTTAAAATCATTTGGAGAAATTTGACAGTTTCGTATAACCCGATGTGCTGCGACTGTACGGTAACCCCTTACAAAATGATTTA
Organism: Brachylomia viminalis; assembly: GCA_937001585.2. Taxonomy (NCBI): domain Eukaryota; kingdom Metazoa; phylum Arthropoda; class Insecta; order Lepidoptera; family Noctuidae; genus Brachylomia; species Brachylomia viminalis. The sequence continues at coordinate 18,353,723 of OW443302.2, read as the reverse complement.
ATTTTTGAGTCTTGGTAAGAAGTGTTCACGACTAGTTAAATTAGTTTACAAGTCCCTCGTCACTGGCTTGCGGTCAGCGCGTCGGATCCCAGACCCCACATTTCGGAAAATGTAGTCTTTCTACGTCTTTGGAAGGGGTCAAGAATAATTGCAGTCCTTAGATCCAATGTCTGTGGTCACTGAGGCAGCAGATATTAATTAGGAGGGACCTCTTATGTAGGTACGTATTTTGGAATCGTTTGTATGTAATGTAAGTACCTAGGTATGTTTGTGTTTGTTAGTAGTTAGTTAATGTCTGTTACACGCTGACTCTTTAAGCTTTCTTCTCATAATCATACTGTGTACAGTCGCCAGCACATCAGTTAACCGAAACTGTCAAAATGTCTCCAAATGATTTTAAGTTCAAAATCGAATGAGAATATATGACAGTTTGCGGTAACTTGACCTACTGCTGTGTACCTACGCTAGCCTAACTTTTCCAGTTTTTAAATAATGCAACCCGCTGCAAGAACATTACAGGGAAAAGGCTCCTGCAAATAGGCGCGACACAACGGCACCGCCTGTAGCGCGGCGAGCGGTGCCTATGTGTCGGGTGCGATTCGCGTCGCGTGTCGCGCCTGTTTGTAGGAGCCTTTATTTAAATAATGTGATAAATAAATAGCTCTGAGTGAACCATGGATTTATTTATCAGATTGTTTAATGGAGCTTAAAGAAAAGACAATGATTTGTAAATATTATGGTTTTTTTTATTTATCGTAAACAATAATTAACTAATAGAGACATTTATTGGAGGACGAATAGCAAATTATTATATTAGTGTCACATTCAAGCATAAAAGATGTGTTTGTTGAATTTTAGCATTTAAAGGCTCCTTCAAAACAGGCGCGACAGTTGTCGCGATACGCACGCGGCACCAAGGCATCGCGTGTCGCGCGCGACGGACGGTGTCTTTGCGTCGCGCCTCTTTGAAGGAGCCTTACGATTAATTCAACAAACACATATTTTATGCAGGTTACTGATTTTGTCACCAGCATTCGTTATGTAGTTGTCCTATTCGAGAAGCTTCAGTTGCTTATGAAAGCGGTCAATGGTCACACAATAACGTGGTAATCGTGGTTTTTGACACCTTAATGTCAAATACTGGTGAAATGACAGATTTTTATGATGGCCGTTGTAATATGACGGAATTGCTTTCCTCGGAAACCAAAGCTTAAAGGCTCCCACAAACAGGCGCGACCTGACTAGTAGAACAGTTTCAATGAACACTTCATTTTAATTGTTCTACAAGCGTCGCGTCGCGCCTGTCTCTGAGAGCCTTAGTACTAAACAGCATAACGTTCGAGACTATGAGAATAGTCGAACACTATGTAGGTACCTGAAGTTTTTTACAAATTAGTTTATTTGGGTGTTTCATATAGAAAATGGTTCGGTAAGACTGACTGGTCGAAGTATCCCGTTAGCGGATACTGGTGACTAAATTAACTGCCTATATGACGAAAAGTCAGAAACACTAATAAACCCGTACTTTGCTCTCTCTCCTTCATCATCACTATGAGTCTACTACAAAAATAATTACGAAATCTTTCAAGAGTAGGTACAATGTTTCTCATACTTATACCTAAGTCTAGCCGTCAATTAATTTCTTTATGTGTGCCAATGTTTAGTAACGTTAATTTTTATGCCATATACAGGGTGTTTGGAAGCTGGGTACAAAGCCTTGGCCTCGTCTCTGTGAGAAGTGGGCCGTGATCCACCACGCGGGCCCAGTGCAGGTTGGTGCAGGTTGGTGGATGTCACATGTCTTAATTTTTTTGGTTCTAGAACATGCCGGTTTCCTCACGATGTTTTCCTTCACCGTTTTGAGAGTAGTGGTTATGGTTATGGTAGTGGGTACCTATGAACCAACGACCTACAACACGTAAGTCGCGGCCGTTACCACTGGGCCACCATTGTTCTCCAGGGGGGAGAGTGATAGTTAACACTATTTAGAGCATTTTGAGTCATAAATGTCTTAGACGAAGTGCGTTTTTATGGTTATTTCTAACTGCTACTTTTTGTTACTTTTTTTAAACAACCCAATCTCTGACTGTTAATTGGCAACGGTTAAAGTAAGTATGTGTTTTTTTCTAACGTAAAAACTGCGTTGTGTATGTCATTTAAAACGCGCTCAAAATGCTCTTAATGGTGTCAACTGTCACCCCCTTAAGCTTTGCATCTAGCTTCCAAACACCCGGTATTTTTTAACATACATAATATATTATAAATTGTTTTTCAACTAGGAGGGTAGGCACTATGGCTTATTTGTGATGAGTGTAAAATCGTAAACATTATATGTACCATATTTTATGCAAATTATAGACATTCTATTCTATTGTAAACATCGAACATAAAATATCTTTTCACTAAAATTAATTATTTTAATTCTTAAATTGTACTTTTGGTAGCGATCCGTATAAGATTCTAATTGTGATTTGTTTAAAAGTAAATAGATTATTAATAGGAAGTTTTTCCGCAAAATCTCCCCAAAGACCTACATTTTTGGCACAATTCCTGAGGGTGGCTCTTCAACGGGTTACTCTTGTCCAAGCCGTCAGGTTTCATGAGAGGCCTCTGAAAAGAATAATATTATGAAACGTTTCAGCTTCTAAAATCCTCGTGTCCCCGAACCGAAGGATTAGGCAGGTACACACGTCTACACATCAAGCTATAATTTTTCCAGTTTACACTGACCTGTCATTGTAAGGAAATCCTATACAACGCGAGATCAGCTTATACTGGAAATGTATAGCTTGATCTGTAGCCGGGCGTACCCTATAGTTCACCCACATTTCGTCAGTTTTGTTTATATCCCCTGTTAAAGGGGGCGAGTCTATTGCCATCAATCAAAAGAGTACAAATTCAGACTCTGGGTTGCTATGCTACTGACAAATTCCAGATGGAATAACCGAATAACGGACCCGGGAATCGAGCCCAGGACCTTAGGTATGTTTGGCAGTAGCGCTTGCCAATCAGGCAGTCGTATGTATGTATTTACAGGTATATTGGTACTTGTACACACAATTATTTACAGGTAGATTGGTACTTGTACACACAATAATTATTTACAGGTATATTGGTTCACGTACACACAATTATTTACAGGTACATATATTATTGGTACATGTACCTACACACAATTATTTACAGGTATATTGGTACATTACACACAATTATTTACAGGTTCATGAGATACAGCGGGCTGTATCTCATGAACCGTAATAGGCTGACAGTTGAAATTTTCACAGAATGTGTATTTCTATTTCTGCTATAACAAAAATAAAATAAAGTTAAAAATTAAAGGGGTCCCCAAACAGGAAACGGGTTTAAAAAATATGTAGTGTTAAATGTTGTACAGTAGTACGAAACCCTTCGTGTGTAAGTCCGACTCACAGATGACCTGTTTTTCGTATAAAAGAAAGATAAATAAATATTGAACTTGAAATAAACATAAACACGATTCTTTGTTTATATTTCCAGTTTGGTAAGGATGACGTTCTCTGCCAGTCATGGGTGTGGTGGGTTGGTTCAACACAGTTGAACTGGTTGCGATGCACATACCTGTTTATGAGGCATAACATTGATCTTGCAGGCAGTGCACTCTTGGCCGTAGTTGGCCCAGGAGTTAGCACTCATCCAGCTTCGGCTGCATTGTGAGCACCTGTACTCGCCGAAGCATCGCCCCTTGCCTTGGTAAGGAGTCTGAAATCAAGAAACGTGTTAGTAACTTAGTATCAATTAGCGTTTTGTATTATGTAGTAGGTATATCTACCCAACTAAAATGAAATGGATTGCTGCACGACTTTCAAAACTAGTGAATTATGATGTTCTAATTTAGGAAGAAAAATATGAGGATTTAGCTTCAAGAAGGCTTCATCTCTCGCTGCTTAAGTATATTTTTGTATTACTTAATAGTTTAATCTTATTATTATACATTAAGAGCAGTGGCGGCCAAGAGCAGTGGTGTGGTGACCAAGAGCAGTGGAGGCCCAGTGGTAACGGCCTCAATTTACGAATTGTAGGTCGTGGGTTCGAACTTAGGCAGGTGCTTTACTCAAAACTGTGAAGGAAAACGTAGAGAAACCGGCACGTCCTTGAAACAAAAATTCGAAGACATGTGACATTCACCAACCCGCACTGGGCCCCCGTGGTGGATTACGGCCCACTCCCTCTCACAGAGAGGATGCCTGTGTCCCAGCAGGGGGAACGTTATTGGTTGATTATGCTATTATAAACTACTGGATATTATATCAACAGTTATTCAAAGAGTTTGCTATCCAGAGGATAGTCAGCTTCGTTTAATAGCTAATCTTATAACCACAATTTGGGCTATTTCGCAACAATTAATGCTGCCGACAGTGGAAGAAGTTAAAAAAAAAATTCAATCTCTGTGAGGGGGAAATAACAAACGATTATACATTCTTTAAAGCGAACTTCTATACAACAAAAACTCCTTAAAACGTAGAAATTAATATGAGACAACATCCACACAAGGTCTTCAGGTCCCGAACTAGGCAGAGCCTGTACTACGGTAACCTGATGACTGATATACATACTTATATACATATACACACCCAGACACAGGTCAAACAGACATGTTCATGCACACAAATGTTTGACTTGTCCGGGGATCGAACCCGGGACCAGCGGCTCAGAAGGCAGAGTCGCTACCAACTGCACCAACCGGTCAGTTTGCTAGGTTTGTTTGGTTTACATTGTTACCCACACATTGCAACCACTCTCAATAGCGAAAAAATACGTAATTATTTAGACCCCAATAAAAATTAATTTCACTGAGTAATAAGGCTGACAGCTGACAGGCGTGACGCAATTTTTGTACAACAATTTCCATGAAGTTTTCATATGAGTTGTACTACTAGAGTCGCGTCGCGCCTCCCTGAGGGAGCCTTTAAACACAATAGTATAGAGTCGTAAATATTTCAGGTACAATGGGATTCTTAGAAAGGTTTTCATTTGTTTGTTGTGATTGCCTAGCACGTGTTTACTTACTGTACTTCCACATGAGTAGTTACTAAATTCTTAGTTGTTTTTTTTATTAAATAATTTCGGGTCAGTGGGTCGTCTTAGGGGCGGAATAGTAGAAGTTGCATTATATGCTTAGGGGCACTATGAGCAGCAAAGAAAACAAAAGAAAGAAAAGAAAGAATTTTTCTGGAACAAAATTTTCCGGTATTTTTTTTTTCAGATAGTTACCAGTTTTATTGCATTATCTAGTTAACCTTGACCGTAGAAACTGTTTACGTGTTCTGTAGTACAAGGAATCGAGAAACTAACGATTTGCGAAAACAACATAATATTTTTGCAAAAAAAAATATTCGAAGGCATATTTCTCAGAAACGGTGCGTCGTAGGGCCATGCTTCTCAAAGATAAATGGTTTCAATGGACAAGGCTAACCCAGTACTGCAATAAAATTGGTAAATTTCAGAAAAAAAACGTGTTAGACCTCCACCTATTGCTACACAACAAATCTTGTTTTCTTTTACTCTCCGTTTAACGAAAACTTTTAATAGGGCATTAAAATACCCGGTCCCTTCAATTTCGTAATAGAGTTTACACTGCATTTTAATACTTACTGTATGCCAATTTATGGCGAAATGTGTCAATTGCACTAACGATTTTATACCTAGCATTTTTTGTAGCGCATTTGCTGCAGATAAATTGACTTTGAATTGGGGAAAAAACTTCAAATCGTAATTAAATTAGTTAACGTAAACAGGTTTATGTTCTATTTGTTATTTACACCAGTTACTAAATAAGAACAACCTTTCACAGATCAGACTATAATGGCACAGAGAAATATTCAAACAGCTAGAAGCGACTAAGTAGGTATCTTCAGAAGCACTAGTAGATTCAGGATTATATAAATTGTATATCCCAGTCTCTCACAGAAACTAGTTAGACGAGTGAAATCTTAAAACAATGAAAAAATAACTGTACCTACTTTATCTTATTTTTAAATTAATTGTAGTGTCCAAAATGTTTATGTAGTAATTTGTAAATTAAATCTACCGGCCACTAATGCGTGCACTGACTGGACAGGTCCGCTCAATCTGTATGGTTTTTCCTCAAAAGACCGTTTCAGACACCGATCTACATGGTCTTCACATGATCTGACCAAGATTATGTCTGGACTTTAAAAGAGACTGTGACCTCTGAGTTTGTTTCGGCCTTTCTTCTCAGAGTAGTCAGATAGGAAACGCCGACCTCATCTAGTTTTTAAAATATGATTGACGTGTAAAAGTGTTTGTACAAACCTACTTACAGAAATAAAATCCTTTATCATTTATCACTCCGAGTAAAAACGCACATGTCGTACTCATAGCTACGTTATAGGTACTGTTAGACGTTAGTGTTAACTTAAGGTTCCTACAGAAAGGCGCGACATGCGACGCGACACTAAGACACCGCCTGTCGCGCGACGATTGGTGCCTTTGTGTTGCGTAGCGTGTCGCGCCTGTTTGTAGGAGCCTTTAAGCATTACGGTGACGCGAACACAAGATTTCCCTTAAGTACCAAAAATCGAAGTCAAAAAATTGGGTAAACCCTTCAAAATGATTGATACGACACAGAAATAGCAACAACATTTGCCTACTCAGTCAGTACTCACCGACATTTTGTAGACAAAAATTCACTGCGAGTGCGGCACGGGCGCACTAACTTGAGAATATTAAGCTCTAAAAAACAGTTTTTTTTTAAATAATGTTTTCACAAGGACTACTGTAAACTCACTGATGCATATTCGAAACAAAGTGGCTACTATATATACACTTGAATATCGTAGGGACCGGACGTGATATGGAATGAAGTGACTAATACTCCGTTCACTAAGTAATCACTGTTCTGTTCTTTTTAATAACTCGCTGGGTAATTTTTAATTGGATTGATATCGCAGTATTTGGTACCTAAATAGATTCTGAGGGACAGTAGAATCGTTTGTTGATGTTACTAATTTTAGTACTTCTCACTTTTTATCACAAGAGTAATTTCAACGACATATACAGGGTGTTTGGAAGGGAGCTGTACATACGCCTAGGGTAGAAACTAGGGATAGTCTGCTACCTACCCCCGCCCATTATATTGACCTTGGCCTCAAGGTTTTTTTTACCTTACTACCTTACCTTAAAATTATTTCTTTACCTTACTACGGTACTTCAGGCCCCATAACTTTTCTTCTCCACAATTTTCTGGTGTAAAATAATTTTTTGCAGGACCCTAAGACTCTAACGATTAAAACAAGACCATTAGCCGACCGGTCCCATGGATAGATTTTGAGCTACAGGTAGTTTTAGTCAAAAAATCACAAAAAAGTCAAATAAAAAATAAAAATAAATTAAAAAAAAACCTTGAGGCCAAGGTCAATATAATGGGCGGGGGTAGGTAGCAGACTATCCCTAGTTTCTACCCTAGGCGTATGTACAGCTCCCTTCCAAACACCCTGTATATTTACCTACTTAAAAGATACTATATTCCAAAATACGGTGATGATCTTGTGATTTACGAAGGTTCTTCCTCATCCCTTATTATGCCAATTGGCAGCCCCCTATGCTACCAACACTGGCTTGAGTGGATTCCGATCACGGGGATGCAAAATCATAATTCAACTAGGATCCGAATCATGCTTTTTTTCTAAAAACTAAATTAGAATATTGTTTGACGGGCAGAAACAGGTATTTTGTACTATAATCACTGAATATCATAGTAACAGCTCTTTTGTAACTGTTATCATTAGTGTTCGATGGATGCACTCGCACACAAATTGCGGGGAATTACCGACTCGCTTACTTCGGCCATTAGGCAGAAGTAAACGAGACGGTCGCCTACGATATTATTGTTGATATTTGTAGTTGTCCTTGTCTAAAGTCAAAACTATAATAATAAAAAGAGAAAAGGTTTGATACCTATTTTTAATGTTTGTTTGTTACGCTTTCACACCAAACCGGCTGAACGGATTTAAATGAAATTTGGCACATGAGTAGACCACGACCTGGCTTAAGACACAGGATGTTTTTTATCCCGATAACCCCACGGGGTCGAGACTTATGCGGGTGAAACCCGGGGGGCGCAGCTAGTATAATATATTTGGCATGAATATGAAGTTTTATTTTATACCTACTATTTCTTCTGGCGTTTCTAATTTTAGCTTTGCTGCGTTGCCAGATCTTTAACATATTCTTAACATTATTTAAACACAGTTCATCAAACACACTTCATAGTTTCCTAAACTATAAACTTCCATAGTAGGTAAAGGATAATAATATCCTAAAGTATCGAGTATCGATATCATGGAGTCGATACGTCTAAATGGTCGAGTGAATTGAATCAAGTAGCTTTAAACGAAGCCATATCGCTGGCACCCCAGCAACCAAGCTATAAAACTGAAAATAAAAACACTTGACTGTCTCCAAGGATTTCAGTGATATTGAAAGCTTAGGCACTTGCAATTTATGTTAACTTGTCATTGAAGTAGGTACAAGTTCTATGGCTTTAATAAGTGCTTAAAAACAACGTAGGTATATAACACAATACATCTGTGTTCTACGATGGGGCATGTAAGAAAGAAAGAAAGAAAAATAGGTTTATTTGTCACAGAAACACGTGCATACCTACATAAAAGAAAGAAAGAAAAAATGTTTATTCTGCACAAACAAAACGCACATTACAAATAACAAAAATAATAAAAAAGAGACAAGTATACACATCCAACGTTGTCAAAAGCCTCATATTCAAGCATACATATTGCCGACAATTTTGTCCATTGCTTGATGTGTCAGTGCCAGAGAGCAAAGACAAGACCAAAGGTAGAGCTCTATTAATTAAAGAAAAAATAAAAACAAAAAGAGATCTATAATCACGAGCGTCGACCGCTGCATGTCATGACTGTGACAAGAAGGCTTCCACTCAGCATGATGCTGTGCTGATTTTCAGTGGTTACCCGAAAAGGACGTACGGAAACCAAGTCAGGTTCAATGATTGGTAGGTACTACTTATAACAAAATAAAATAAACAGTAAGCACTTAGAATATAAAGCAATTACATAAACAGCCAATTATTTGAATACATATTTTAATTAACATAAAAATTTATTAATCCGCAGGTATAACCGTGCGCGCATAAATAATGTAACCACGCAAAACATTAATTACACAGGAATATTGTTGTTGTTTGTTGTTGTTGTTGTTTGTTGCTGTTATTGTTAGTTGTTGCTGTTGTTGTTTGTTGTTATTGTTATGTAGGGGTATATTTAGGTACACCAGCATTTCACAGGTTGTGTTTCAGTCCCATGTAGGTAATAAGGGGTAGGTAAGCCTTTTGCCAATAACTGTCGTCGTCGTCGGATCGTCGGTACCTACACGTTTTAGGTGAAGTTTATCAATCATTTGTATGAACATATAGATATTTAGATAAGCATGTCATTATCACCAAAAGTGATTGCACTAGTGATACAGAAAGAAAGATAATTAAGGGGCAGACAACAGCTAAAGCGCGGTCACTGTCGGACTGCATAGAAAAGAAAGAGAAGCGCAATGACACAAAGCTGGTAATGTACTCGTATTGCAAAATATGAAGCAATTCTCTGTTTACAAAAAATCTATTGAATGGACTAAAAAAATAAAACACTATCACGTTAATATGATGCTTGAAGTATGAGTATATGGTTTTTAATCGTTAAAATGTTTTTAGATGTATCTTCGTGACTTTTTTCTATCGTATAAAATTAGTTCTATTAGGTATGTTTTCAATACACTATCTAATGAATAAATATATATCCCGAAAAATGTCATACCTATATTTTTCTGATTTTGTTTACTGCAGTGGTTCATTTACTTTTTGGCATTATAAAACTTGCGTTTATGTCATGTAGCCCCTTAAAACCACGCACAATTGTCCACCTGAAGGACTAAGTGCGGAAACCTAAACACCCTAACATAGAAGAAAGATAATTGTGTCGATAAGCAAATTGAATAAGTGCCTTGGTCGCATTTTTAAATCACCAACTTCGACCAGGTGTAATTCGGGGATGTACCTAATTTGTCTTTTTTTTAATTTCTGCTAACCCAACACTGTATTACACTCGTCATGTGTTGCCAACTGCATCACCGTTGGAACCTTTACGGGCTGCACGAATGGTGCCAATTTCTCTGAATAGTATGCCACAGAGTGACATGGCAGTACGCCAACTGACTAACTGCCTAATCCCTGTGCTGTGCTCTCCAACCCTTTCATATTAAAGTTAAATACCCTGACGACTTTCCACATGTGCTTTATTTTAAAGGCTTAGTAATATCAGTGTCAGTACCTACTATAATAATGCATGATGCTTGCAAAGTTAATTTATAGTGCGCGCAAGATAAATCTGCGCGCGTGTTTTTTTTTTTATTTATTTTTTTTAAGACGGGTTTGCTCTTGACTCTAGTCTAGGTCAGTGGTGACAGAGACAGTGTCGACGGTGGAGTGAGCTTACGCAGAAGAAGCCTGTTCACTCTCACTCTGAAGAGATTAGGGTTGTATGCGTTCGGGAACACAGACGCAGGTAGAGTTCCATTATTTTGCTGTGCGTATTACAAAAGACAATATAATATATATTTGACTTTCAAGACTATAACCCTGCCAGCAATTTTTATCACTTTCGGCATAATGATGGCGATTATTTAATTTGGAAAACACGGAACACAGCATACTCTCTTGACACCTGATATAAACGTCGAGATGGCAGTAAACGATTATAATGACATTGACAGCGTTGTTGGAAAACATTTATTTTGTGAAATATTAATTTTACAATATTGAAATATTTATGCTAACAGACTTAAATTAAAATTAATTATGTGTAGTATATAAAAAACAAAGAAAAGGAGCGTAAGGTTCAAAAAATTCGTCCGCTTCGCTGTCAACAGGATAAGTGCCCAAAAGGCTGGTAGCATTGAAAAAAAAATGGTTAAATTGAAATTGAAATTGCCATGTATGGCGATGCTGATTCTTTGGCCAAAAAATAGGCCAGCCCTCTGGTCACGTGAAGAGTCGACTAACCGCTTGGCGATGTCTCGACAAACCAAGTGGGCACTCGGACCACATGGCCCTAGTGTTTCTACTCCAAACGGCTCAATTTCAATACGATTGGAATATTTTCGCCGTTTGAGGTTTTCCGCACCTGCAGCAGCCGCCCCGGCACAGCCCGCCGTACAATGGGATGGCGCATGGTTGTGAAATTCTATTGAAACTAGTTCCGACTTTTGCCGCGCGCCAAAAAATCTTCGTATATTTGTACCTTCTTAAGACCCTACAACATATGATGTTTAGGGTAGTACTTAACCCTCAATCATCGCTTATTCGAGGCAATGGTGGAGATTCTTGACGTAATTTCGTCTTAAGTGTGAGTAAACAGACTGGTAGTGAGCTCAATGGTAATTAGACGAGGCAAGGCAGAAGGCGCGAGGCGGCCTCTTGAATCCTTAATGGGTGCAACCCGACCATCCTTTAGACACAAAATAGATAGGGACAGAAGGCCCGGTACGATGAGCGAGAACGCACGCACACATAAACGTAGGTACTTTACGTACAGCGAGTGTAAGCGCACTCGTGACTAGGGTTTCCATCTGTCCGGATTTATCCGGCTTTTTGACTCTCCTTCCGGACCTTGACCAGCCTTGGCATTAATGCAGACTTTTCAAAATTGTGGGATTTTTTTTAGTATATAAAAATTGTCAAATGATAACTGGGAAAATAAAGTTTGTTGCGCCACTTTTTATTCCCAGCTAAAGCACTAGAAAGTGGGCGGGCGTTTTGTGGACTGTCTTATGTTATTTTGACGTTCGAAAAGTGCTGATTCTCAGCTGAATTTGAATAAATTACTTTTTTTTTAATGATTAAAAGTTAAATGTCTGGACATTTTTGCAAATGTCCGGCTTTATGTCAAAACTTTTGCAAATTTTTTAATTCGCTTCGTTTGAGATAGTTTGAGATCGCTGTACGTAAGCACGCGTCCTTGTGTGCGTGCGTCGGATCTCGCTCGCTGTATGAAGTTAACCTTCTGTAGCTACTTATCTATTCTGTCCCCCAGAGATGTCGCTTTTTGTCATGAAATGGAGAACGTCAACTGTTGCTAATTAGTAGCTAACATTTGCGTTTCTTTTGCATGGTAATTATTCACTTGTTTGCGACTTGCGAACATTGTGAGGGAAGCGTGAGATTTTGTTTGGAGAAGTTAGGATTATCTTCAAAAAGGGTGAGTTTTCTGAATGAATGTGGAACGAGATCCATATTTTCTTTAAATCTGTTTTTAAAACGCGTTTTTTAAATTTCAAATACAAGAATGTATAAATCTATATTTAAACTGCTAGATAATACAGAGTTTTTTGTAATATCTCTTCAATCCATTAAGGGTATGTAAATTACCTTTACATAGGGATCATAAGGGGTCATTTGATTGGAAATGTTGACCATTTTCCAGTAATTTGACATTTTATATTTGTCAAGAAGATTTTATTTTGTATATAATATATTATATTTGTAAAGAAGATAATTACCTCTTACATACCTATCATTTTCTTTAATTTGAATTTGCCCGCTCTCATTCGCACGAGCGATTATTAGAATGACCGATAAGATAGGTTGTAGGTAGGAATGACTGACTGGGGTGAACTGACATTAGAGTGTTTTGCACCTGTCAATGTGTCAAGAGAATTTAAGGTTATGTGGGATCGTGTGGTGAAATAAAAGAGCCGTGTCGATGAAAACTTCTATATTTTTAAAACACAAGAAAACTTTTAAACTCCTAACACATCGTCTCGTCGTACGTCTTTTCTTCATGTTCCGCCATATTCCTTTTTTTCCCACTCCCGTTCACTCATACACCTTTCACTCGCACCTCTTCATACGTTCCCTTCTACTCATAATTCATTCCACAGTTATAAAAAAACTATTGTGTGAGATAAAATACCTGAAGGATTTAAAGGAGACGATATTTGTGAAATTAAAAGCTTTGAATGTTGTTTCTCTATTTACAGGTAAAGTAAAAATTTGTAAAGCATTAGGTGCTTAATTTAAAAAAAACAATAAAAAACTCTATTTACAGAAACGTAGTTGAGTTTATTTACGGATGTTGATTACTCCATAAAAGTTATCTTTTTTTTTTTAAAGTTTTATGGTATCTTATTGTATCTCGTTAGATAGCTGAGAAGTTGCACATATTTTTGAAATGTTCTGTCGATAATATCCATAACTTTTGCTGAAATCAAATCAACCATTTGAGTCAAATACCCTGCTCAAAATTATGAAAATTGTGTTCTCTGATTTAAAAAAATGTTAAAGATAATTGTCATTTTATGGTTGATTATTATGTATTGAAGTAGAAGTAGATAAAAATAATAAAATAATTAAAAAATCATGCATTGATTTTTTTATATATTTTCAAAGTTGCAAACCGCCTAAAAAAATATAAAATGTCAAATTACTCGGAAATGGTTGACATTTCCAAAGGGGTCATAAGGGTCATTTGGTTGAAAATGACCTCTCCTAAATCCCTTTAATGGATTGCCGACATATTACCAATAACCCTGTATATACAGCGACACATAAACGTAAATATCCCACACTACAATATTCGATCGTCTCTATAGTCACACATTATTCCTCTTGGCTGTACGTCTACCGAGCGACGTCTACACCTCTCCACATACTCTAACATTCCTGAAACCCGCGCGTTCGGGTGAATGTATTACCTATAATATTCACATAAATATATGCAAACACACCCAAACCGTATTCACGCGGGTGGCTGTCCAATTCCATCGGAATAGATCGAAGCATAGACCGAAGCCATTTTTAAATATTCCATGTGCGGTCAAGAGTAAAATCCACAAAGAAAATGTATTACATATCCTTTATTGCGTTTCTCCCTCTTTTTCAGTGACCGTCGCTTGGGGTAACACAGTTTTATGATACTTTTATCAATAAAACGAGTAGTGCACGTACCATAAATATTATAAAATGGTCTGCTACATAAAATTTTCGGTAGCTGACGGGCTGTGTGTGAATCCTAAATTGTGATCGTAAATTACTACTGCTTTTATTAAAATGTTATATGCAATGACTTTGTTAGCAGTCTCCATGGTGGCAGATGGTGGCAGATGGTGGCATGATGGCTATCCCATATTTTTGTTGGCAAATACTTTGAGGCTGAGTTTTAAGTGGCTAATTAATCAGCAGACGTATGGTCACCGAATAATTTCAGTAACGTCGAAGCATAAAACCCCTTTGGATTATAAACTTCCACAAAATATTTAAGTACGTCTCAAACAGTTTGTAAACAATTGACACAAGGGTTCGTTATATTGTAATCTTGAATAAATACTCAATTATCGCCTTCACGGTGTTAATTAGAACGGCTTTAAAAGGCTAAGTAGGGTTCTAAGTATCCTCTCAATCAAACCGTATCCTTTGAGAAACAACCCTTTTTCTTAGATGTCAGATTCTTTTCGTGTCAATTGCAAGGGGTAAGGGGATCCTATAATTGAAATAAATATTTGGCTATAGAATTTTGTTTCGTAACGAAGCTTGTCGTCTCTCAATTAGGAAACGAAATTCTTTACAATTATGTACTTAACTAATAACTTATTTGTTTTATTTTAATGAAGTTGCTTTTCGTGCTTGTTTTGATTTTCGTCATTAATTTATTTTACTACTAATGATGATTTTTTGTACCTAATCAATTAAATTGTTTTTAATAAATGATTTTATTTCTGTAAGTAGGTAGGTTTGTACAGTCAATTTTTTTTTAAACTAGATGAAGCCGGCGTTTCCTATCTGACTACTCTGAGAAGAAAGGCCGAAACAAACTCAGAGGTCACAGTATCTTTTAAAGTCCAGACAAATGTCTTGGTCAGAGCCTGTGAAGGCTATGTAGATCGGTATCTGAAATGGTCTTTTGACGAAAGAACCACACAGTTTGAGAGGACCTGTCAGTCAGTGCACGCAATTGTCAGCAATCGTGCAGCTCAACTCAGAACTTAAGCAGCTCGACGATTCGACGAACAATACCAAAGAAAGGACTTTGAGTAGGCCGCATAAATTACTCAAACTGCCAAGATCATGATAAACTAACTGAGAAAAATACAAAAAAAGCAACGACCGACATAGTTCTCACATTCACAATAATTAAAATAATATTATAATACTTTACAAAGTAAATACTCATGTCATGTCAATGTGTATACAAAAAATCCGGACATAATCTTTGAGGACCATGTAGATTGATAATATTTTGCGAGATATCATTGAACGGATTACCTAATAGATTTTTTATTATTATTATTACGTCTATAATAATAAAATTGTTCCCTGGTGGTCATACGAAGTGTTATGGTAGCTGCGAGTAGGATTTTTATTTGGACAATTCTGACAAAATTATTAGTTACAGTCAGCCTCAAAAAGATGTAGGTATACAATATACATCGACAAAAAAAAAACATTTTACAAAAAAATTGTCTCATAATAATTAATGTTAATGTGTAGCCACAGAACATATTACCCAAATATTGGGTACTAAATTGTAGCTGCACATTTCTACAGTAGCTAATATGGAACACAAACCGCAGAAAATAAAATGAATTCTTGTCGATGTAAGGGTGGGTACATCGTTTTGAGGCTGACTATACCTAATTGTATGTAATTGAAAAACTTAAACTCTACAAAATAAAATATTCAAACACTGAAATGTACTTAAACAACCAATTGAAAGTTACTTCAACATCAACGACGACGACATCTACACACAAGAAAATTTCTATTTATTTCAAAGTCGGCAATCGAATGCCACTAATGGGATCGTACAATTGAAACTGCTCGGTAGAAAATCGAGCAATAAGTATGCATCACATGGCCTGGCTGTGGCTCATGGCTGCAGAGATGTCTGGCCCCGAGTGCGCTTGTAGACTCAATACCATTAGTACTGCGCTTACGTTGAAAGATAAAGGTACATGCATATGAGCTTGGACGTCCAAACAATGAAGGAGAGACCTTCATAATCCGCCAGAAATTACCAGCACGGTTGGCTGGCTCAGTTGCTACCAATGACTTTTAATTCTCTTTGGTTGCTACGATAGGCTAGGTATTTGTTATTCGCGCGGTCCTGGTGGCGGAATGGCGGGACAGGCTTTCACGCCCTACCGCCGGCCTCGTCACCATCGAGGCGGTCGCATAAACAGGGAGCCGGACGCCCGGTGTCACCACTGCGTCGACTGCCGGGAGGACACGGCGCGGCATACGCTGGCAGAGTGTGCCGCTTGGGAGGAGCCGCGCCGTGCCCTCATCTCAGAAGTAGGCAGTGACTTGTCGCTGCCGGCCGTAGTTGAGTCGATGGTCGGCAGCGACGAGTCCTGGGACGCGGTGGTTTCCTTCTGCGAGACAGTCGTCTCGCAGAAGGAGGCTGCGGAAAGGGAGAGGGAGATCTCGTCCACTCACCCGGCCCGCAGAAGGCGCACCGGGCGTCGGCGGAGGGCGGACAACGCCCTCTTCCAGCCCCCCTAAATGGGTCCAGGGGCGACGGACTCGGGGACGTCCGTCGCCCCCCACACACCAGGACCCGAGGTGGCGGCGCGTAGTGTTCCACGCGCGCCCCTTTTAGACGTCACGGGGGGAGTCAAACACCTCACTCCCCCCCAGACCCGGCACCAGTCGGGGGTTGCGGAAGGATCGTACGTTCCCGCGACTCCCGGCGTAGGTGTGAGATGGAACACCGGGGTGGTTTTTAGTCAGTAAGAGTCTGACAGACCCCGCCGTCCGCCCCAGGGCGGCGGACATCCATGAGGATTTCCCACCCCGGAAACAAAAAAAAAAAAAAAAAAAAAGGTATTTGTTATTCGAGTTCCGCTCAGACCATGGCCTGCAGAAACGTTTACAGAGAAAAGGACCAAGGAACTGAAGGAAGGACTGAGACTGCACAGTGCACGGCATCATAATGTAATAAGTCAACTTCAGTTACGTGGATATCTCTTGGCATTTCAGAAATATTTTTTTGAAACTCAGACAGAGCAGGGAAGCATGAAACAAAAGGATGAGGCTTATACTCAGCCGTGGGAAGAACAGAGCAGCCAATGATGCTGATGACATATTTTTACTCAATTCTTTTCTATCATCGAGCCATGTTTTATAACATAAATTCTTTAATTCGAGTATATATGACTCCTAAGTGTTAGTGACAATATAAATACTTAAGCCTATGTTACATGAAAATAACAACTAGACAATGAGTCATTGCTTCAGAATTATATGAGTCATTGCTTCAGAATTATAGCTGAGATTCTGGAGCAACGACTCACGATACAGCAGTCCAGCTTATTAGCAATCATGCCCAGGATACTGTTGGAGCTGGCACGCACCCTGCTCACCAAGGATGCACATCTCTTATGCATTGCTGCGAAGAAACAATCCGTTCGCATTTCAAAAAACATCCCTGATGCGCTACAGAAGCGGGATAGTCCCATCAGCAACCTGAAATATTATACTGTACGTAATATATTATACTGTACACGCATGGCGCTGTACGATTTTTGCGTAAAGTCTACCCACAGGCTACACGTAAAGAACGAGGTGCAGTATGCTCTAAAAAGTGTTAATTTAACGTCTCTGGACGCTCGCGCAAACCTGCGGGCAACCATGTTCGTTCGTACTTCATGAGCTCGTGTTGTGGTTACTGCTAAGATAAACCAGCAATCTAGGATAGTAGCGAGGCTGAAGGCCCAGAATGACCTGGACGAATGACGTCATTCAAGAAGACTCTCTTAATGCAGCCTTTTTACATCATCTGCTTAGGCTTTTTGACCAACGATGTTGGTGTCATCTTCCAGTTTTACTCCGTTAAGATATCCGTACAGCTGAATAAGTACTAGTATTTTAAATGGAGCGAATATCTAGTTGATTTCCACAACCCAGTTACTGGGTAATACGATACCCCTTGGCAAGACTGCTTGTCAGACTTTCTGGCTTCTAACTACCCGTGACGACTGTCGGAGATCTACCTACAAATCAAAATATTTTATTTCACATAAACCTACATGGGCACTTATGAAACGTCAGAAGCTAGGTGCACGGTTACAATTCGTCGTTTCCTATGGAGAAGAGCCGGCAAGAAACTCCACACTTATTCTTTTAAAAATAATTGGCCCTTACAATGTTTTCAAATTAAGTACAGTGTTCAGAGAGCAGTGATGGCCCAGTGGTAACGGCCGCGACTTACGAGTTGTAGGTCGTAGGTTCGAACCCAGACAGGCGCTTTACTTGTGTAAATTATTTCATCACCACTGCTCTCAAAACGGCGAAGGAAACCATCGTGAGGAAACCGGCATGTCCTAGAACCAATCATTCGAAGACATGTGACATATACCAACCCGCACTGGGCCCGCGTGGTAGATTACGGCCCACTCCCTCTCACCGAGAGTAGGCCTGTGTCCCAGCAGTGGAAACATTATAGGCTGATGATGATGATTGATTGATTGACTTGAATTTGCCCTGGCGGCTGAGAGTATGTCATGCTCACTCAAATGTGTCGCTGGTGGTGGCGTGTGTATTGGATCATTGAGTTCCCTTCAAAATGGTTGAGCTGAATCGTGCTGATCCCTACGTCATGTTCGTGAACGGGCGCCGTCAGTAGGCACTGGTCATTTCTTAGCTGCCACGGCTTATTTTAATTCCTGAATTGTTTTTATCTTTTTATTACGGACGCTATTAACCTGCACGTCTTTCTACATCGTTCTCACGTGTATAATTTCAACATGAATGATGTAACCAGTTTTTTGCAACAATATTTTTGATTTAAAAGAGTGTCAAGCAATGGACAAGATTGTCGGCAATATGTATGCTTGAACATGAGGCTTTTGACAACGTTGGAAGTGTATACTTTTAAGTCTCTTTTTTATTATTTTTTTATTTGTAATGTGCGTTTTGTTTGTGCAGAATAAACATTTTTTCTTTCTTTCTTTCCATGGAGTTTCTTGCCCGTTCTTCTCCATATGTACCTACTACGCTTTGGAATGGGCAAATAGCTTCATCTTTCTGACTGGCCGACCCCTTGACAATTCAAAAGTGCCTGTAATTGGTTTACTTGAAATAAATGCTTTGAGTTTGAGTTTGATTATGAATGTTACCCTAACTACTTTCCGCAGAAGGTAACATATTATGTCCACACCTTAACCCTATAGCTGTTCGTGCCATGCACACGTCGGGTCATACCAATATAAGTAAATAGATACGAATGGGACTAGCTCGGATTCCGTATATACGATAATAAAGTTCTAAGAATACCCTTGGAACGATGCGCTTAGTACATAGCACTTGTTTCGATTGCTACTACGAGTGGTTTTTGTATTTTTATTGATATTGAAGTGTTTTATAAGAGCGTTTATACCTTATGAGTGGCAACGTCGCAATTTAATGTCATATTTCGTGGTTTTAATTTTTTTACATTTAATCGGAGCTTTATTTTAAAAATCTGTTTAATTAACTTTTTAGAATTATGTGAAAACTGTGTAAAAGGTAAGAAATCGTTGCGTTTACAGTTCTATTTATAGGTATGCAAATAATATATTGGAAACTTGCAGGGCGTTATTTTCATTGTAAAATAACTGTAAGCATTACGGTTACTTACTTTTTAAACACTTTCACGTAATTCTAAAAAGTTAATTAAACAGATTTTTAAAATATAGCTCCGATTAAATGATAAAAATTGAAAACCACGAAATATGACACTAAATTGCGACGTTGCCACTCATAAGGTATAAACGCTCGTACTTATATCTGTTCTACTCGAAGTTTTAGGAAGGTTACAGCCACGAGCATAAATAACTTACAGTTACTCAATATTCAAAAGCGTTTTTTGGGTGGAATAAAAATTGGTATTGAGGGAATCCCTTAGTTGTATGGTTTTGATAATAATATAGACCGTATTTCGTGCATGGCGGCCAATCTCAACGGAGACTAGCCTACGACGCGCGAAATATTATAGTGCACAACTGTGAACGCAGACACAGGTGTAAGTACTCTCTCGTCTCTCACTTTCATAGTCCGATGGGACGGCAACCGACACGACACGACACGACCGGGGATAGAACAGGGGCAGGACCAACGATTTAACGTGCTTTCCGAAGCACGGGGGTATATCACACACCGCCAACTTCCAAACTGCGGGCTTTTACTAAGAAATTCTAAATGGAAAAACCTAATAACACTTTGCCCGACCTGGGAATCGATCTCAGAACTCCACGCTCAGCAGTCGCGCTGGCAACCACGAGACCAACGGGGCAGTCGTATGTTCTTAACACCTTAAATTTCTATCAATACCTACTTTAGGAGAAAATCCCTTTTGAATCTTGCGTAAGTGTTAGGCATTTACGCTTGTGACGGTACTTCTACCACAGTTGTAGATGGACAAGGCCATCTTCTTAAAGATTTATTGTACGCACGGCTACAGAACAAGCTATACATTTCCAGTATAAGCTGATCTCGCATTGTATAGGATTTACTTACAATGAGAGGTCAGTGTAAACTGGAAATGTATAGCTCGATGTGTAGCCGTGTGTACATTCGCCACAAAGTTCGCCACGGAAAAAAGTATGTGTAAATTTGCCACAGCTCTATTTTCATGAAGTAAATTCGTCATATTACTTATATTAATTTTGATTACGTCATGTTCGTGAACGGGCGCCGTCAGTAGGCACTGGTCATTTCTTAGCTGCCACGGCTTATTTTAATTCCATAATTGTTTTTATCTTTTTATTACGGACGCTTTTAACGTGCACGTGTTTCTACATCGTTCTCACATGTATAATTACAACATGAATGATGTAACCACTTTTTTGTAACAATATTTTGATTTAAAAGAGTGTCCATGGAGTTTCTTGCCCGTTCTTCTCCATAGGTACCTACTACGCTTTGGAATGGGCAACTAGCTTCATCTTTCTGACTGACCGACCCCTTGACAATTCAAAAGTGCCTGTAATTGGTTTATTGGAAATAAATGCTTTGAGTTTGAGTTTGATTATTGTAAATTCGTCAAATTATTTATTTCCGCACAGACAGCAGAAAATCATACAATAAGTAGAATAAAAACCTTATTTATTTATTTTTCATAATCACAGAATTTTTAAGAAGTTAACCTTATGCAAAGAGTATAATAACACCTTATGTCTACATAAAAATCACTGTTCTACTTACAACTAAAATACACGCTGATATGGTCTGGTTTTGTTCGTTTTTAAGGCCGCGTAGTCAAGGACAGCGTGTCACGCCTAATCCTTATTAACATGTATTGCAAGTGGCTGATTTGCTTACAACATTACAATTATAAGAAAAATTATAGAAAGATCAATACATCACAGTAATAATCACGTTTTCTTTTAATTTTAATTTACGTCTACATAATTATCACAGTTTTACTTACAACTCAATTATGTATTCTTATTGCTATAAGCTGATTTGTCTGCAACATAACGAAAGATAAATAAGTTTAATATTATAAATTAAGTAAGTACCTACTTCATATATAATTAAAAAAAACATTGTTGTAAATGAAAATAAAAAGATTAATATACTACTTTACGAACGTAAGTATATCTAATAATGACAGTAATTCTTTGGAACGATTCAATATACCACTGACTTAAATTTAATCATAGATTATGACCGCGTCTGTTACAAGTCTTTTAAATGCTGCATTACAAAAAGTTTCTAAACGTGACATTAGCTAAATGCACAAAGACAAACCAAAAGAAAAGGTTTTTTTATAACTTCAGTCAGGGACATGTTATCGTAATTATCCAAAATAGTTTGCAATTCTTTGTCATATGCAATAGATCGACGTGTTCTCATCTTTAGTGGTATATTAAATCTGAAATTCTTTAATTTCCAATTTATATGTTCAGCCTCATTTTTAAGTGTAGGTATCAAAAAACTGAAGCATTTTACGTTTAGTTTACCCATCTTGTTGTTCAAACGTTTATGCCATGCGTCTGCTAGATTTTCATTTCGAGCGCCAAAAACCAATAACTTTGTATTTTATGCAAACATGATGTTTGTTATGTGTACCTTTAATGAAGACATGTGAGGAATTTGCACATATTTTTAATGCAAGTGGCGAATTAATGATAAATGATTTATTTATTATTTCTGTAAGTAGGTTTGTACAAACACTTTTACACGTCAATCATATTTTTTAACTAGATATATATATAGATAAACCATTTATTCAGTGCACACAAAAGACGTAGCACAACACACAAAAGCACAATTAAATTATAGCAAATGACATAAATATAAAAACAAGGTGCCAACATACAAAAAGTAAAAAAATCGTACATAATAAATTATAGATATTAATTGACACTATGACATACTACAAATGAAAATAGCGAATATACACAGTGCGGTGTGCGTCTCAAGGTTGCACCAAGTGGGAGTCCAGCTCAGCATGTGACAGGCAAATGTACCTGACGCTGATATTCTGCTGGATCCCTGCAGTGACATACGGACGACTCAACTAGATGAGGCCGGCCTTTCTTAGCTGACTACTCTGAGAAAAAATACACTGTCGATGTATGGAGTGTACAGAAATGTGACGAATTTAGTTTGTAGCGAATGTACAGTAACCCTTCTTAAAGTAGGTAATTTCTTTGACATATTTTACGTGACTTACAAAACATTAAATTTAAATCAATTTGTAAAACTAGCTAAGTATAAGATTGCTAATACCTACTTAAAGGCTATCTGAAATAAAACATTACAGTCGGTATTCTTAGCTTTTCCGAGAACTTCACTGCACGATTTTATTTTATTTTTGTTAATAAAAATAACAATGCTTTTTCAGCTTTTATTTTCATATCATTTTAGACAGCAACGCCAACAAAATTAAATTTCAGGGCACACCCATACAACGAAGCATAAAGGCATGTTCACATCGCAGACAAAGAAAAATGAATGAGACAACATCACATAAGGCCGGTGGCACAAGTGCTACGAATGGCCACTATGGCGTGTTTACTGTTATTTGAGTGGGCGTATACGTCCTAATTTATAACGTTAATACGGCGCATGAAAGCGACGTTCCATGCGGTATTGCACTTATGATCTCTAGCGTTCATGTGACTTGGTAATGTGTTGTGAAGGGTCGTGCGTTTGTCTCTGGACCGTGTGGAGTGTCCTTTAAGAAATGATGGAGGTTGGGTATATTTAGGCGTATATTTAGGTACGTTCCGTTAAGGGGACTACATGACCTAAACGCAAGTTTTATAATGCCTAAAAATATATGATCCACTGCAGTAAACAAAATCAGAAAAATATATGATATTCTTCAGGATATATGCTAGTTAAATAGCGTGTTGAAAACATAATACAACTAATTTGGTACGTTAAATAAAAGTCACGAAGATACCTCTAAAAAATTATTTTAACGATTAAAAACCATACTAATATAATTATACATGCAATCAATCTGTTTTTTTTTTCAGATTGTTTTTTATTTTTTAGTCCAATCAATAGATTTTTTGTAAATAGAGAATGCTTCATATTTTGCAATAAGTTACCAGCTTTGTGTCATCATGGTTCTCTTTCTTTTCAATGCAGTCCGACAGTGACCGGGCTTTAGCTGTTGTCAGCCCCTTAAATAGTAAAAAATAACGTTCAAATATTGTAAATTTTTTGTAGATCTCGCCTAAGTATATCTATCTACTTTTCAACCCACTTACCTACCTAAGCTGCGTGAAAAAGGGTAAACGCTTAACTTTAAATCATAGGTACCTATGTAGGTACCTATCGCTCGCTCCTGCATCATAGTTTATTTTATTTCTTCTGCATATCTGCTGAAGTCGACAAAGCGATTCCTATTTCTGTTTGAAATTGTCACAAGAGTTCTAAACATTCCGAGGCCGGATGCTAAAAATGTTTGAGCTCTCGTCGCGTCGCTCGCTATTGAATCGGAGTTAGTCTTAATTCTTAAAGTTTCTTGCTTATGTTGACAAAGTAACTCCTATTACTGTAGTTTGCACTTATGTGTCAAAAGAAACCTAACCTATCCGAGGTGTTAATATTTCTAAAATTAAAATAGTTGTAATAGGTATTTGAGTAGTACTGAGAGTGGCTCGTGGCTAAATAGTAACGCCGCATGTGTCAATCGATCAGGTTAAGCTACGCTTGACACGGTTGGGCCGTGGATGGGTGACCATTTTTTCATATCGTGCCTCCGTACCTACCGTTGGTCCCGGCCCTCCCGGCTGTCATTCGTGGATCTTTGGCAGTCGTTACGGGTCGTCAGAAGCCCGAAAGTCTGACAACCAGTCTTAATATGGGGTATCGTATTACCCAGAAACAAGTTTGTGGAGGTCAGATAGAATACTGGTATTCAGCTGTATCCGGTGAGACTGGAAGCCGACCCCAATATAGTTGGGAAAATACTAGGCAGATATACAATATACAATTGAATACAATATATAAGAACCTACAACTACATATCAGTATACGAGTTAAGGCATCCTGCAGACAGGCGCGACGCGAAAGCGCGACACACGGTGGGCTGAAAATCGCCTTTCATAGACATAGAGATCTTAATTTTGAAGGGTCCTTTTTTGACTAGAAATGGATTCTGTTGATCATTACTATACTATAAAATGTCGTATGAGTCAATTGCGTGTACTAATGAAGGACTTATATTTTTATTATTGAAAAATTTGTTTTTTGCTGACATGAAAAATGAGGCCATCTCTGGAATCATAAGGTCGGTCATATATATATCCTTACACACAGATATTTATGTATAATATATTATACACTGTACATGTATGTGTATTTATTTTTATTTTTTTGACATACTTCGATTGCGGCACCATTTGTTTTTTTTTAATCAACAAAATTTAAAAAAAAATATATTGATGCTACATTTTATTGCTTAAATGCTTTAAATGTGAGTATGCCAAGTTTAGTTTACAATATTTTTTTATACTATAGGCCAAAACAGTCTTAAGTAATCACGTTTTATTAAATTGAAATGTTTTGGTAATTATGAATTACGTTTTGTAATCTCCTCTAATGGTCAAGTCCTCATCAGCTAATGACCTCATTGAGGTAATCACCTCTTATGACTAAATACTTATGTACCTAATGAATTAACTAGTTAAAAGGATACACACAAAACATAATTAGGGTATGATGGAGTCGGAGTGTTCTCACACGACCTCAACATAAACATATCCAGACCCCTGGGAATGCTCAACACGGTCTATCAGGCAGAGTGTGTGGGCATAATACAGGCGGCTTATGCCATAGCAGCCAGAAGAGTTGCGGACACCCGAATCCGCATACTCTCTGACAGCGCCTCAGTCCTCCAATCCCTAGGGAAAAAATGCATTACTTCGAATCTAATACTAGAATGTCACAATGCGCTTGAACGGGTAACCGTATCAAACCGCAATACAGTGACGCTACAATGGATAAAAGGACACAGTGGATCGCTAGGTAACGACGCAGCCGATGAGCTGGCCAGGAGGGCATGCAGCACGTCGGTCTGTGGACCTGAACCTATCGTGCCCATCCCCTTCAACCAACTACGCAGGTGGCTACAGGAGTACACCCACACACAAGCAGAGAGCTGGTGGACGTCGTCACCGGGCTGCAGGCAATCCAAGGAAGCCATGCCATCACTAGACGGCAAGCTAACCAGGCGGTTGCTACGCCTGGACAGGAAGGGCATGCGCCTGGTGACGGGGACCATCACGGGACACTGCTCGCTAAACAAACACTTTCACACAATAGGCATAACGGACAGTCCTCTATGCAGGGCTTGCATGGAGGCTGACGAAACTGTCGCGCATGTGCTCTTCGAGTGCACAGGCGTCGCCCAAATTAGGTCAAAAACCCTCGGGACACCCAGATCTTACACAGATGTTCTTAATAGACCAGGAGACCTAATCAGCTTCTGGAGGGAGGTGGGCTGGTTGGAATAACCACCGACGGCCGACATGGCTCACGCACAATGGTCCACTGTAGGACTAAGTGCGGAAACCAAACCTATAACATAGAACATAGGGTATGATGACAATAGGGTATACGCATGTATTTGTTTTATATTTTTAATTCATTGTTTACATCGTTATAACACAGTAAAAATATAAATACTGTTTAAAAATGCTGTGATTAGGTTAAAAAAAAAAATGAAAATAGAGAATGATTTTGAGCTGTTCAAACGCCGCCATTTTCGCGCGCTCTGTTGATGACGTCAAATACTATGTCCAGTGACAGTCCAGTCCATTGTTTACTACAGGTGTTTTCGTTCTTCACTTATTTCACCATGAAAAAAGCTCAAAAGGCAGCTTATAAGTATTGCATTGTGCCTGAATGCAGAAAAACTATCAGTAGTGCACCTGATAAAGTATGATTTCCAGTCGCGGAAATAGGCGATTCATAGGCGCAAAAATACGTAAGGAATTGTGTAAGGTTATCAAAAGAGATGAAGTCTCGCAATAACTTGTTTACATTGCTGTGAATCAAAAATTATCGAGGAAAAAAATACTCTTCGTCACACTGGTGTGACGTGCAGTCGGGAACGGAATAAAGAAGGATTGCGCTTTTTGGTGTAACAAGAATACAGTAATATAATCAACGAAAATCTACATTTTCAAACAAGTATTGAGTTGAAAAAATATCGCAAAGAACTTCAAAAAAATCGTTAATCCTGAAGATCCTTTTTTTTTTTTTTTGAGGGTGGGAAATCATCAAATAACTGCTCCCGCTCTGGGCAAAGCAGGAGGGCGTGTCAGACTCTTACTGACTAAAACCCACCCGTGTTCCTTCAGTTGCCTGTGCCAAGGGCCACGGTATCCCTCTCGGACTTTCCCGCAACCCTAGTAGGCATCGGCCCTAGCGGACTTGGTGCTGACATCTCTTTGAGGCGCGCGTGATCCTGAAGATCCTGGCATGGATAATGGGACAAACTATTTAAATTATTGCATTGTCATTGGTATTTTATAAGTGTGCTAAGTTTAATATCAATCCAACGTTTGAAGGGGATGAAAACGAAGTTCAAAAATTCCGTTACATAGATACATGGATACATAGACACATACCAAGCTAATAAAAGTGTGTTAAAAATATTGTAAACTGGACTTGGCATACTCATATTTAACGCATTCAAGCATTAAAATGTAGCATTAATATAATTTTTTTTTTTTTTAATTTTGAGCATTAAAAAAAAGAACACAAATAGTGCCGCAATACGAAGTATGTCAAAAAATTGAAAATAAATAGTACTATATCTGTGTGTAAGGATATAATGGCCAACCTTACGATTCCAGAGACAGCTTCATTTTTCATGTCATCACCATACAAATTTTTCAAAGAACATTATAACTTCATTTGTACACTCAATTGCCTCATACGAAATTTTATAGTATAGTAAAGATCAGCAGAATCCATTTCTAGCCAAAAAAAGGACCCTTCAAAATTCAAGTCTCTATGTCTATGAAAGGCGATTTTCAGCCCACCGTGCGACGCGACTATTGAAGAACAATTTCCATTAAGTTTTCAGAGAACTGGTTCTAGAAGAGTCGCGTCACGTATGTTTGCGGGAGCCTTTAGTCGGTACTTACAATACAACGACAATACGTAGCTACTTACTCTATGTACAGCTATTTTTAATACAACATCAGCTTTGTACTCCCAACAATAGACCACGATTTATATCTTTTATACATTTTTTTTACTCCAAGACTTGTATTTATTCCTTTGAACAAAACACAGACAATCTTCTTCTATGTTCAAAGAGTTTGTTTTCACAAACACTAGTCGGGCAAAGAATTTATAGAGAGTAACAGACATTTATAAACCATAGATAAAGTAAAATGTTATAAGCAGGTACCAATGTATGTTTTAACTGCTTATGTCTCGAATCTATTGTTGTGGTTTCCTAAACGATTAATAAATCCGGCTCCGCCACAGTCGGTTGTAAAAAACCGGTTGACATAATTTTTCATGAAATGATAACAGCGTAATTAATATTATGTCATCCATTTTCAAAATAAAAAATTAAAGTTGTCACAATCATTCGTTTTTAACTTTAAGTTAAAATAAAATCACTTCAAAATAATCACGTCTCAATCGATTTCAGTACTCAAGCAGCATTCAATCCGAAGGATTTTGAAGCAAATTCACTATCCATTGTGTCATATGTTTGAAAAACTCTTCACTCGACAACGTAGGTAAATAACGCAATGTATATTGCTGAATTGTCGAAACGAAAGGTATTGCCATTCCAAGTGTTACGGAATTAGGCTGAAAGTCAACTATTAAGACAGTGTTTTCTTTCGTCTCATTTCCTTTCCAGAGAAGAGAGTTACTTACAGCTGTTTTCTTCCGTCTCTTTTCCTTTCCAGAGAAGAGAGCTACTTACAGCTGTTTTCTTCCGTCTCTTTTCCTTTCCAGAGAAGAGAGCTACTTACAGCTGTTTTCTTACGTCACTTTTCCTTTCCAGAGAAGAGAGCTACTTTCAACTGTTTTCTTTTGTCGCTTTTCCTAAACTACTTATATTTTTAGTTTTATTTATGCTTTCTAGGGTTCCATACGTCCGAATGGAAAACGGAACCCCTATAGGATCAGCCGTGTGCCTGTCTGTTCGTCTGTCACAGCCAATTTGCTCGGAATCTAATAGATCGATTAAGTTGAAATTTGGTTCGCATTATTTAAATATGTATGAATTACTGTGATCCAAGCACGGACACGTGTAACGCAAACTGTACTTGTACTTTGTGTGACATGACATACCAAATGAAAGTGCTTACAGTGAGGGACTCATTTAAAAAAAAAAATCAGCAATAATAAATTTAAAGTTATTTTGAAAATAGATGAAAATTGTCTATTCCCCCAACCTTATCTCCGAAACAATTAAGCCTAAAATTTTGGAGAAAATTCAGAAAATAGTCCTATAATTATTTTATATTACAGGAAAACCAATGAAAAGTCTATGGTCTTAAAATAACATGCTAAATATCTCAATATTGTGCGTACAATATTATATTTGCAGTTGGGATTTATGAGAGAACAACATATAACAACAACAACAACACACACACACATATTTTATACAACATATACAACACAACATGAACATATTTTTCCACTACAATGTTAAGTTTGTTCTTGGGTAAATTCATACCATCTACGGAATCGTTTATTGTGCGTGGTCCGACACGCAGTTGTCCTGTTTTTTGTGAGGAAAGTGTTAAGGCTCCTTCAAAGAGGCGCGACACGAGCCGCGAATCGCACGCGACATATAGGTCTGCCGCGCGACGAGCGGTGCCTTTGTGTCGCGTGCGATTAGCGTCGTGTGTCGCGCCCCTTTGTACGAGCATTTATGTGTTTTTTAGTCTAGTCTATGATAACCTTTGCCTAGTCTCTAGTCTTTGGCGTCTTACCTATTGCGTAACAAATCAGCCTGTATTTGATTTAGTTATACATACTTCAATGTTTTGTTAATTATAGGTACTTACCTACATAATTTTTTTACAAATTTATTTATTTATTCACAAAAACTTCTTATACTAAATAAAAAAATGTCAATCTTAAATACAAACATAAAACGGTGGTATAAATTAAATAAATACGCCGTCAATGGTCACAAAATAATCCACCCCTGATCGTCCCCGGAGCAAAGGTGCCCATAACACTGGCCGCATTGCCTCGCTGAATAGCGATGGCCAACCTTTGCACCAAGAATGACCTAGAGCGGGGGTCACCAGTTGCCTCCCCGAGCTTACGGCCCAATTCCGCCACAAAACCCTTCGCTGCCCTACTCCAACTGCCCAGGGTCTCCACAGCTACCGGCACAAAATAGTAAGGCTGCTCCAAGGAAGCGTACTTGAGCCTTTTAACAGTGCAGGCGTCTTCAGCAGCGGCAGAGGCAGTGTGCATGGTGCGACCCAGGTGACTGGCGGCGACAGTGCTGACGCAAGTTGCGTCCCAGATCAGGCACTTCCCGTTTTTCCACGGCACTAGAGTCAGCCCATCCGGCCTCTTACCATCACACCTGCTAAGACCTGCAGGCTCCAGCACGCAGGGGATGTTTGCCGATATAAGGGCTCTACGGACTAAGTCATTCAGGGCATGGTGACGCGGGAACCTCCCTGTACAACGCCGACAACTCAGTGCGTGATGTCCATCGGCCTCCACCATGGAACCGCAGGTGCATATGTGGGGTTCGCACACCTTACAGCCCAGGCGGAGAGCCACCGCCACCCGCAAAGAGTCATCGTCTAGTAAAGTGCCCAGGTGAGGTGAAGGAATCGCCTGTAACCACGCCCCGGACTCAGGTTGCGAAACTGCTCGTAGTCTAGCCCTATCGACTCCTGACGCACCCGCTAACAGCTGCTCCTGGAGCAGCCCTACCCCTATGTCATCCCACGCCCGCTGAACATGTGTTGCTTCGGGGATTGGTGCATCCGTGTTGAGGGTAGACCAAGCTGACACAGCATCCGACACAAAGGGCATGCTTCCCCCGTCGCCATTAATATTGAGTAATACAGTGACAAGGTTGGCAACCCCATGCGCAGACGCCAAGAAAGCCGGCAAACCCACATCCCGTGCGCAACGCACCCCGAGACCACCACATCGGATATGCAGAGCCGCCTGTGTCCAATGAGGCCCATCTAGGGAGACATTGAGAATCGACTCCACCACCGATTTCAAGGCGTTGTCAAACGAGGAGACTTCCTCTGGACAGAGCCAAGTAGGGGTGGTCCGCAACAGATATGTGATCTTCGGAAGAGCGTAGCACATGCGTAGCAGGATAATCGCAACGTGCGCGGAAAGATCTTTAAGACGCTCGTGAGCAGAAAGGAGGAGCTGCTTTCGAGAAATAATGGCCTCAGGAACTGCACTAAGAAAAATAGGAGATCCTAGCAGATAAAAATCGGAGCATGAAATTTCTCTGAGGCCAGGAAAAAAAGATTCAAAACGAGAAAAGTGTGTACGAGCCTCAGTGCTACAGGGGAAGAATTCGCACTTCGAGGGGTTCACCTCCAGACCCAGGTCTCTGAGGCGAGGGACCAGAGATTCCAAGTCCTGAAAAACGTCTTCCGGTCTGCCCCCGATAGTGCCATCGTCAAGGTACCACACGTTTAGGCCGGAATTCAGCTCGACAATCGCTTTATGAATAGCCAAACTGAAAACGAGTGGCCCGAGCGGGTCCCCCTGCTGGGCTCCCACTTTAGAAAGAATAAGACTGTTGTCGAAGAAAAGATTAGAAGGCGACTTATAAACCTGGTGGAGGAAGGGGTATAAAGTAGGGATTTGTTCCTTAACTTCGCTCAACAGAACGTCTCTTTCCAAAGTGTTGAACGCGTTGCGAATATCGAGCTTCAGCAAAATTGAGTCTTCGTTCTCCGGGTTCATCACAAATGTTCGCGTGGCGTGGATGGCTGCCTCGCATCCAAGGCGTGTGCCAAAACCCACCTGATGTGGCTGCAAGTATTTGGCCATATCCTCCTTGACTGCACGACAAGCCAATTTGGCAGTAAGGCGGCGGAAGACGCTACCGACTGCAATTGGTCTTACTCCACCATCTTTTTTTGCCAGTGCAAAGAGTGATGCCCCGTACAGATACGGACAAATACGTGGGTCCAACCGACCACATAGCAAGAAATTTGCCAGCCCAGTTAAACACCCCACCAGGCGCCTCCCATTCTCCCCTGCCGACATAGACGTCAGCTCTTTGAGGTGTCCCGGCCGGATCCCGTCCAAACCCGCTGCTGATCCTGCATAAAAAGAACCAAGCGCCGATATCACGTCCTCCACGGTGACTGACAATGCGGTAAGTGAAGGGTCGGGGCCTGGCGGAAAACTGAGAGGACGCGAAGGTTCGGGATGCTTGAGTTTTAATGAAGCCAATGTGTCGGCATCCCCCTGAGCAAACGTGTCATCGGACATCAAAAGTCGAACCGCCCCTCTTAAATCGCCTTCAAATACCTTTGCTTCAATGGTGTTTTTAATAGACCGGGACCCGGACCTCCGACCCCCATCCAATACGCTATCATGACACTGAACAGATGACATTATGCTGGCTTTAACTTTAGATGTCACGTTACCAGGCAGCTCTTTTGCTGGGACTCTTAAAGCTGTGTACCCAAACGAAAGAAGGGCGCTCCATTCGTCTACCCTACTTCTTCTACTACCTACATAATTATACATTTATGTGGAACAGACAAATGACTGTACTCTATTTACATACAATGGGCGTTCTTATCGCAATGATCTAGCATTCATTGCTCAATACCAGTCTTCCAATGATGAATAAAGGTGATGTGGTCATATTCACAATACTTGGCAGATAAGTATATATGACCGCAGTTTGTAGTCATACAATCTATAAAACCTACAAACTTAAGTACCTACCTATTATTTATTTATTTATTAGTACCTACATTACTGCAGCGGCCAGCAAAAGAAGCATTGATGGACGAACACACACATACGTAAGTCCATCAATGCCTAGTTGTGGGCAAGGCTTGTATAGTGCTTTTCTCAAATAATGCGCGGAAATAAATATACAATTACTTTTCAAAATCAATGACGAACAACGAACACCACGCCACACACGAACACCACACACGCTGTGGGTTGCAGCTGAAAATCAGCGTCAGGTGGTACACCTCGTGTTGTCATCTGACATTATGCTGAGCTGAGGCCCGTTTGGCATTATAATTTTTGTATTCTGTTTTTATAGTATTAAGGTGTATTTATTTTGCTGTAATGCCAATAAACGCAATTTCTTTCTTTCTTTCTTTCAATAATTTTTCCCGCGTTAAAGTGTTCATTTGTTTTTGTTTTAATAAACAGCTTTCTATCTGCAAGCCAGTTCGAAATTTAACTAAAACCTTTGATAAGTTATCTTCTTGGTTGCCATGTGTTTCAGAATAAAAGATCGTTCTATTTTTAAATTACACGCTAGATATGAGTTTACTATGTAATTTATTTGGCCGCTAAACCACGACAGATATGGATTTTCATACAAATTTTGCCGGCCGCTGCTCGCATGCATTTGGCCAGTACAGCAATTTCAATTTATCTCGAAGAAGGTTGTCAAAATAATGCTCAAATTTCTAAGCATGTTTGAGAAAACTTTATTGTACACCAGAAAATACATAACAAAAAAAAATACATTTAAAACTACAAAACATACAAATGGCGGCCATATCGCTTTCTGCTATCTCTTCCAGGCAACCTTGGAATGGACAGTGATTACGTGGACATAAAAATGGGGTTGTCTTCGGTGCAAAATAATAAGTACATAGATACAATACACTATAATAGATACATACATAAATATATGCCATTATAATAGATACATAAATACATACATACTTATCACTTATGCAACGAAAATAAATCGATAATTTGCGAAAAGCTTGACATAATTCAAAAAGAGCAATTTTTGGGTATGTTGATTTAAAAGAGTAAAAGTAGCAGTAAGAGTGCGACGAAGCATATAGGTTTAAAGAACTTTATTTCTCATAAGAACTAAACAGTTCGCTTACGATGAGATACTTAGGTGATTATAACTATGTAGTACATTAGTTAGTTACCTCTAGGGTGCTGGAGACATTATATTAGTGATTATAACTAGTTGGTACCATTAATATTAGTTACTTCTAGGGTGTTGGAGACATATTACTTTGTATTATTAATCGACTTCCAAAAAAAAAAAAAGGAATCGGATGTTTGCATTTTAAGACACAGATTAAGGCAACACACCGCAACACTTAAATAAACTAAAACTTTCAGTTCACCTCGGATGCTGCGAAGTATTGCCCCAATCTGGGTTTGAATATGTTTATGTTTATATTATAATCACATCTTTTGTGTCAATGTCGTTTTTATAGCAAATAGCAAAAATAATAATATTTGCTGCGTTCACCTGTATACTTAACTCGAAATTGTAGAATTTTTAGTTATGTCACCTTTTTTTGCAAATGAGCGAAATGACGACTACAGATTATTATAGCTACGAGAACAAGATCACAACGACAACTAATGTTCCTTCACGAGTTTCTTAAATACAGACAACGATTGAGCGCGTTTTTTTTTTTCCACAACAACTCCACTTACTTTTTCCGCAGAAGAGATTTCCGAAATACTGGTGTACTCATAATACTTACCTCTATTTACTCATTCAGGAATACCATCGTGATGTCATGTATGTTACCTATACGATAAGTATTTTAATTGTTCGTATTGTAATAAGACCTAGCTCAACGACTTCTTATTTAAGGATTAGAGCTAGGTCTAACTATTATTAACGAACGGTAACACCAGGCCATCATGTAAGTATGTCATTATGAACAATGCGCACAATAGTTAGGTATTATATTTCGTGGTAAATACTAACCTAGGTACTTGTCATATTTCAGACAAATGCTTCTAACGGAAGCATTAAGGCTCCTACAAACAGGCGGGACACGACGTGAATCGCACGCGACACAAAGGCACCGCTCGTCGCGCGACTGGCGGTGCGTTTGTGTCGCTGCGATTCGCGTCGCGTGTCGCGCCTGTTTGAAGGAGCCTTTAAGTATTAATTTCTGTTTATATAAAAGCAACTAATACCTACGGTATATAAGTTTTATTAGCTCTTCTCTTTATAGTGAAGAAACTCTTAGACTACTAGGAAAAAGAAAATTGCGACGTCTACGTAAATAAGTATAAAGGTATTATGATATGACCGTGAACAAAGTGCAAAATAACAGCTAGCAATAAGTGATCCACAGAATTATAATGTGTTACCACAGTACATTAGTATCGAGCCAACAAACGCAGCAGCGTAGTGTACACAAAACCTGAACTATTGTCTAATATCTCAAATAATTTTATCAGTGATCGATATTTTAATTAGTATACCTACTTAAAATTCAAATACACACCACCACAATCACGCCATTATAATCTTTAAATTCATTTAAATCTTTAAAATCATCAAGTAGGTAATTAAATAAATGAAACACGTTTCGTTCAAACTGGCTGTTCCATTTTCCATTTTTGAAAACATGACGTGTTTTGCTAGCTGTTGTTAAATATTTTTGGTCAATGCACTTAATTCAAGTTGCATTTGGAATCCTATTGAAGTCTAGTTTATCCCTTCAGCTTTGTTCGTGTAGATAGTATAAAGCCTAAAATCAATGCTGAATAAAACCCTGATATAAATCAGCATTAAAATCGAATGAATTGCGGTTGGGTGTCAAATTAAATTTTGTTGCAATCAAGGGTCGCGGGGGACTCTTCAGCTGGGCGATTGTTTGAAGCACAACTGTTCAAGTAACGAACCGGCCCACTACACGGGCTGCATAACGATTCATACATTTTAGGGTTGGCAACACTGATACAGAAAATAATCATGCAAGATTTGTGCAACTTTTAATTGGTGATTTTTTGTTACCCAAAAGGTAGGTATACTCAATAGGTACCTTATTGCTGATAAGGTAGTTATTGATTAAGTTTGTTTTGAGTGGAATGTGATTTGCACTTTGATAGTTTTCCTAGTTTAGATACATATGTAATACAAATAAAAACTTTTATTTTCAGGATTCGAACGCCCATATAGTGTAGTATTACGAATTACTTAAATAAATCTATGCTGGTATAACAATTAGGCACACGCACGCACAATAACAAAACTGACCGGTGTATCTTAGCATAATATGAAAACCATGGTATCTGGGGATCACATCAATGGTGCACCGGGTGAGGAAACGTGTACTTACGAACTTCCCATTATCCATCTGCGCCTTAAACTTCAGTATGAACTTCAATAATTATTTGATTATTGTATGAATTTTATTATGACTTGTAAGATTGAAACTGGCAATACTGACGCCGCGGGAAAAAACCCGACATTACGAATGACTGTGTCCAGTTTATAAATAGACATATTATGCAAAGCGCTTATTGTAGATAAAAAAGTAGGCATTTAGGTGTTGCATAGGTATATGTTACAATTAAATAGTTGATAACTAATCAAATGCTGATATTGCTCATTATTATTACTTGTTATTTTCACACGACACACAACGCCATCTATCATGTTAAATGAGAACTGTTGGTACTTATAAGTATTTCATCAGGCGCTTGTGTCAGCAAACTTTGAAAAACGGTGAGTAGACTTCCAGTTACTATTACGAAAATTGAATTTATATCTTACTACACTGTTTCAGTAACTCTCAAAGAGCCTTTCCAGGAGGAATACCCATAACAATTTCGTCTCTTGTGTTAATAAGCATAAAAAAGAAGACTGAGTTTTATGGTCCACAACTTTTGTATTACTAGAAAAATAGTTCACGATAAATCTTTAAGGCGTCACAAGTAAATGTATGTCTACTAAGTAGAATTACAATTTCAAGAATAATAAATCTAAAACATGGCACCACAGTAACTCTGGCTTGGTTTTGACTGACTGGTTTGGCCATTTTTGATTATCTAAGGAAATTTCGGTCAGAGAAAATTAAAATTATATCTATACTAATATTAAAGCTGAAGAGTTTGTTTGTTTGTTTGAATACGCTAATCTCTCTCTAGTCGGATTTGAATTTTTTTTTTTGCAATTGATAGCCCAATTGTTGAAGCAGGCTATGTAACATTACGCTAGGACTCTTAGGAGTCGAGCAAAAATAATAAAAGTAATAAAGAACGCAAAGCGAAAACTAACCAACCGCGCGGGCAGGCGATGCGATGCGACGGGGTGGGTCAGGGGGACAAGAAAGTTGAAGTCGCGGGTAGAAGCTAATCTGTAATAAAAACAAAAGAAAATAGCAGTCAAATAAATTCAAAGTTTCATTCTCATCGAGTGATTCAGTCGTATGATATGAGTCATCGCTGTGCATTTTCGAGGTCAACTGTTACAGTCTCACATTGACTCACCGATGTATTGCAAAAATAAACACATGCAATACGTTACGCTCGCTTATACCAACAATTGAGTTTTTTTGTCTTTATATTTTTGTATGTTTATGTTTGACCATTTGTCAGAGATATTTATGTTCGTCTGAATGATTGATTGTTTTTTGCTTGGAATACTTTTCGGGTTACTTGCACTGTGATAATAAAGTTTTTTTTATAATAAAACTAGACTAACGTGAGGTCCTGTGTTCGATTCCTAGGTCGGGCAACCTGATATTGGGTTTTCTATCTCCTCCAGAATTCCTCACTAGCAGTCCGCAGTTTGATTTTGAGCCCGGTCGATGACAATAGACACGCCCCCTATTACATGGGCCCATTTATCCTTCGGGGTATCAACCTTCGTTATTATTATCTCACGAAGCGACGCGCGCTTTACTTGTGGTAATCAAGTGTACAAACACGCTGTAAATGTGTGCCTGAAGAAGAGTAGCGTCAGTACATGACACACACACTCACTTTCGACTTCGCTATTATCTCGGACGGTACCAAGAGCTCTCAGTAGCACTTGGTAACGTCCTCGTAGTAGCGTCCTCGCGTGAGGGGACGCTTTACTTGTGAAGCGTCCCCTCACGCGAGGACGCTTGGATCAAAATATTACCTACAACTTATATTAAACTTAAAGGGCCAATAGTTATTTTATTTTTTATTGGATTTTATTTGTGTCGGGTGTGTTATTTTTATTTTAAATTATCGTATATTTCCTAATTTTTAAACTTTATTAATTATTAGTACACACGCTACGACCGACACGTGCCTATCCGAAATCTGCGCAGCTGTACGTTGTTGTTTCCCACAGTTAGGCAGTTGTCCCACCAACGACGAGAAAACGACTAACTATCGGCTATTTTCTCGCTCAAGAAACGTACAATAGATATACTTTCCGTGTGAACAAAAGAGATGCATATACAAACAGTTGATCGCTGACTGTTCACACTGCCGGCGAGCACTCGCTTCACTAGTTTGTCGCTGAGCGACAAGAGCTATGAAAGATAACACTCGCTCGGCGATACTCGCCAAGCGATTAGAACTCACGCCGAGAGAGCAACCAGTGGTCATTTCTCTACAGTGCGACTCTTTCTGACTGTACGCTTGACTGCCGCGAGCGAGTGATGCGAGTAATCGCCCGCCTCACTCGCACACTCGCTTATAGCCGAGCTACACAAATATCGGAACTACGCACTCGCTCCCCGCGTCTCGCTAACTCGTTTCTAGTTCTAGCTCTACTCGTTACTCGTTAATCGTTGCCGGTGAGACAAGTGCTTTAAGCTAGCTACTAATGTATCCTCATTTCTCTTTGCTACTCCATCATCAGACCCTGATCACCAGATATCTATAACCTATTCATTGAGACTATTCCAATGAGTCCAAACACGACTCCTCTGTTCTAAGTTTTTGGGAGAAAAGGGAGTTGGATATCTTTCAAATCCCAGGTAATCAATTTTAGGTTACTATGTTCTTATAATATCATGGAAGTAACGAAATACCAAATTTCGACTCGATCAGACCTGTGGAAGATGCTCACATACATTCATAGGCTAGAAAATAGCTGATAATCTTCAAACGGCTGAAAAGATTTTCTTGAATCATAGCTAAGAACACTTTCGTCACCTCTCAAACAAAAAAAATTGGTTTAGCAGTTTGGGAGCTACGATGGCGCAGACAGACACACACGTTAAACTTAATGTCCCTCTGTTTCCGTCGGAGGTTAAAAACAAATGTAAAGCGTTTTATAAGACGACGTTACATTCCATAATCAACGGGATGTAAAATAATCCAACAAACAAATTAATCTTCTACTAAAGGCCGGTTTTTTGATCAGTCGTTAACTAAACCATTAGTTAAAAATGTTGATTACTATTAGTTCAATTTTGGCAAAATGTGTTGATTTGATCAAAACATTTTGCCAAAATTTAGGCATAGTTACTATTTTTAACCAATAATTGAGTTAATGGTAAAATTTTAGCAAAATGCGTTGATTTGATCACCACATTATGCACATTTTTTTTATTTTTAACTAATGGTTGAGTTAACTACGGTAACTAACTAAACCATTAGTTAAAAATTGTAACTAATAGTTCAGTTTGGGCAAAATCTGTTGATTTGATCCGTAGTTAACTCAACCATTAATTATAAATAAAAAATTTGGCAAAATGTGTTGATCAAATCGAGACAGTTTGCCATTATTAAACCATTAGTTACTATTTCTAAGTATTGGTTGAGTTAACTGTGGATCAAAAAACCGGTCCTAACTCATAAACTGCCAACCCTACCCTTAGTTTTCAGGTTGAAACGAACAGGCGGATGCCTAGAATAACTTAAACAATGCGTCTGAAATCTTGTCTAACTGCTTGACATACCGACTGTTCAATTCTCGACGCCCGTCTGCGGGCACTACCTTCGTGCCTAGTCTACCTACCCGTAAATGTCTTGACGGCATTCGCAAATTATACCTGTGAACACCAACATCTTTGTATTTTAGGACCGGGGAGTTTTAAGATATTTTTTGTTTTCGTTTGTAAGTGCAGCTTTTGGGTTGGTATTCAGGTTGATTTCCCCGGTGGAAATGGCTTTTTCTATTCAGGGTGGAAAATTAGAAACATCTAAGTACTTTACTGCCGCGGCCTGCAAAAGGTTAGGGTTGCCAAGAGTTTGCTATATAATAAAATATAGTATCCTGCTATAATACAGGCCTAAAATATTAAAAACAAATATTTATAGTAGACAAAACTACAATATTTTAATTATAATACAATTAGGGATTGCAATCCAGCAATGTGGGATCCCGCGATCCAGCGGAATCCAGCTCAATTTTAGGCTCTGCGGGATCCCGCAATATCTTGCGGATCAGCAATGCGAATCCGCAAGCATCACCCGGTGCAAATTTATGCAAATTGCCGCCTTCAATCTACTCAGCAACGCGTTTTACGAGCGACGTTGCCGTTCAATCTTGTGTTTTGCGTCTGAATTGCACGTACACACGCACATAGCCTGTATCGCGCCACCACTCACACCGCGACATGTCAGTGTCACTCACTCCCTAATGTTTTAGCACGACATGACCGATGTGACATTATAGCTAACTTTGCGTAGAAAAAAGACTCGCGTTCGGTGCGTAAAATTCTGATTGGCGACTCACTCGCGCCATTTACCTGTCCCTTAGTCTTCCATTTCCTCATTACTCTGTTTTTCACAATTATGCACTCGCAACCGGGCGTTCTGATGGAGTGGCTTTCGTGTTTCAGTAGTCCTCTTCATGAAGATTGAAATAGGTACTTTCGTTAAGATTTCAGGATCAGTTTTGGTAATGCGACAAAGTTGTTTTTTGTTGTTTTTGAACTAACAGTTAAAAGCATTATACAATGACCAAAACAATTTTTTTATAGCTCTATAATAAAATTGTTTTGGTCATTGTATAATGCTTTTAACTCAATAAGTACTCTAATTGGGGTGTATGAGGTCTTGCGTTAATTATGTTACACGTTGTATATGAACGTACAGAGGACAACGTATATTGATGATTTTTATGATGATAATTCTGTAAATACATACTTGTTACAGTAGCGAATCATATTTTGTTCATCATACAACCTGACACCGACCTGCAAATTGCAAAAACCCTAACAAAATTTTATTTTCGCTGGCTACCCTGGCGCTTCCCAACATTTTCACTATCACACAGAAAGAAATTGATGTAAGTACATTGAAATAATGTTTGCTAACATGAGGTACTTTTATCATTTCCCGTTGTATGTGTACCTACGTCTGTAGTAAGCCCAGGTACGCACGGGCGATTTTTTTTCGCGCTCTGTATTTTATTGCTATGGCCACATTGTCGTGTAAAGATTCGTGTCGCGTTGTCGCGATAAAACTTCTTGTTCGATCTACGACGAACTATATTGGCCACATTGGTATTCTACGGTTACATTGTCGCTATAAAGCGAACTACACTTCTCACGCTCCGCTCTCCGAATGGTGTGCGAGGGATGCTACGGCTACATTGTCGCGATAACGCGAACTACACTTCGCGCGCTCTCTCTCGCATACCGCTTGACGTCTCTCTGTACAACAGAGAGCGCGCGAAATGGAGTTCGCGTTATAGCGACAATGTAGTCGTAGCATAAACAACTTCGCAGTTCCGCATTCGAGTTCGCCTGAATGATTCGCGATGTTCGAATTGCTTGTCCATACGTGTCACGACAACGCAAATCTTCGCTTTAACGCAAAAATGTGGCCGTAGCATTGGCACCGAGAGTTGAAAATCCAACCGTGTTTTCTTGACGCACTGTGATGCGCTATGTTGGACTCTCAATGCTCGCCTTACCGAGAGTTGAAAATGGAAGCGCCATAAAAAATAGTCGCGTAAAAAAATCGCACGTGCGTACTTGGGCTAAGTATATCAGTCGGAACACATCGTCTGGCTCGTATCTTCACTGTTCTGATGTCATGTTTGTATTTTGTGGTCTATTTATTGTAGTTGTTGCGATTTTAGTTTCCGTTTAAATTGTGATTTGTATTTAAGTTGTTCGAAGATGAGTGGGAAGGGTTGGTTGGTAATGATAATGATAAATGATTTTATTTCTGTAAGTAGGTATTGTACAGACGCCAGCAGGTCAAGCTACCCGAAACTGTCAAATTTTCCCAATCAACCTTGAACCTTAATGCTTGAATGCTTGAAATAATAAAGTTGAAAATCTATTAAAGAAATTTGACAGATTGTAGTAGCTTGATGTGCTGGCGTCTGTCCAAACACTTTGACACGTCAATATTTTTTTTTTAAAACTAGATGAGGCTGGCGTTTCCTATCTGACTACTCTGAGAAGAAAGGCCGAAACAAACTCAGAGGTTAGTCTCTTTTAATGTCCAGACAAAATCATGGTCAGATTAAGAGAAGACTATGTTCTGTTTGCGTTTTTGTTTTTATTATTTATTTCTGCTTGAGTATAGTTTTAAATATTGGCGTGTGCTAGCTGACATATGGCAAATAATTTTAATATTTTTGTGTTTCGTAATGTTAATTACTTATTAGTATATATAATCCAGTTCTTCTAACTGAACAGACAGCAGTGCTGCTGGGGAGTTTGTTCCGCCACTTCTTCTTCCCAGCTAAAGCACTAGGAAGTGGTGAAGGGTGGGCGTTTTGGGGGGTCTGTCTTATGTGATATTGACGTTCAAAAAGTGCTGATTCTCAGCCTAATTTGTAATAAATGACTTTTGATTTTAATTTTGATGTAGATCGGTGTCTGAATAGGAAAGAACCACACAGATTGAGTGGACCTGTCTAGTCAGTGCACGCAATTGTCAGCAAACGTGCAGAACGTGAGAACGTTTTTGTAAAGAACGCCACCCACCTATATCAAGGAATCCATGGCCACACTGTATCTTACTACAGACTGTGGGTAAGATACAGGGTGTAAAAAGACCTTTCACGAAGTCACTATCTACGCATTCTGAACAACAAACTAAGTCATCTTGTGCAAAAAGAATTGCTAGTAAACGAATTTCTGTTTTGGTGTGAACATTTGCTGTTTACGGTAGTGCGCAACGTAACGCACGCAAAACATTGAGCCTATAGATGCATGAAACGGTACAGGGGTCGTGGGAATATTTAAAGTTAAGTTATAATATAACTTATTTTCTTTAAAAAAACGTCAAAAAAAGTTGGTACATTGACCTTCAATATCTCCGTAACCATAAGGTTCCCAGGTATGGTTCAGAACAAAATAATGATCATAATTACGGTAAAAACAAGTGACTCTCGGCTTCGTTAAGGGTTTTTTTACACCCGTTATAATAAGTAGGTTTTAAATAGTAGGTATGTTCTGGCGTGCCACAACCGTTTTTCCTCCTATTTCATAGGCAAGTTACGATAAACTTGCGCAAAGTTGGACTTGTACAAGTATACCTACATTAACGTATGTGGGATAAATTAGCACCAGTATCCGAGCCATTCCGTGTCACGCAGACTTGTGCAAGTCTAAACTTGCGCAAGTATATCGTAACATGTATGTAAGAGCGGGAGGGCTCGGGGATCTCAAATGATAACGATCAGACATCTTGTAAACACTTTATATCACTCACAGTCACAACCAACAATGAATCACACAACTTAATTTCATAACGAGATGCACACAGTTCAAAATACAATTTTATACTCAACGCTCTGCGACTAGCGCGAGCCTATTTATACGTTTAAACAATTATCAACGTCAAACAGCAACGACTTCCGGTGACATTTGGGTTATAATAAAATTTAGATTTAATTTAGTAAAAATAATGCACAATATTTTGATGTGTGACTAATAACACTTTTTAAATATTTTTAATTGTAAATTTAGTTATTTTATTTAAATGAACTAAGAGTAGCAGTGCCCCAATGTCCTTTTTAGAGTTTTAAATTATTACTTAAATAAAAACAGACCTTAAAATTAACAATACTTAATTTAATACGATTTTATAATGTAATGCAAAATCAGTTATACTTATAATTATTGCACTGATTCGTGTTTCCGGTGCGTCATCAGCAGTTATGACGTTTGTTTTAGTCTGTGGTACTGTTTTTATTTGTCAGCGCTATCACGGCCATACTGACGAGCGG
Organism: Brachylomia viminalis; assembly: GCA_937001585.2. Lineage (NCBI taxonomy): Eukaryota > Metazoa > Arthropoda > Insecta > Lepidoptera > Noctuidae > Brachylomia > Brachylomia viminalis. The sequence continues at coordinate 18,310,104 of OW443302.2, read as the reverse complement.
GCCTTGCTAGGGCCAGCGAATCTCTGAAAAACACAGAAAGGTTAAAAAATGCAAAAGCTTCTAGACCAGACTCAGAGGCAGCATTGCTTGGTCTGGTCAAACTGTCAAACTCAGAGGTCGCAGATCTTGGCTTGATCTTATAGATTCAGAGGCCCATCTTTGACTTGGATTGACCGAGTTTTTTGTATTTTTTTTTTAATCTGTCATCTCAAATAAGAAACATTTCATTTAATTTTATCCAGAAACATAACTTTTCAATCGTACACAATTTTAAGAAGCTGTTTACCGCCTTTATTATTATTTATTCTTGCTATCACGGTCTATTCATTCAGTTAAATTAGGATTGGGTAATAATTTCATATGTTCATGTGTGATTATAGTGTTTTTTTTTTTTTAATTATTTGTTAGGGTCCCAGATATGTTGGTCCTAGTTTTTTTTACCCGACCACAGAGTTTCTTTATAAAGAACAAAATCTCTTTCTAGAAAGGGTTTAATTTTGGCGCACTCAGAATCGAATGTTTTTTTTTTCAGCTGTTTCGGCCATTCTGTGTTCATCGTCTAAACAGATTTCATACATAATAAACTCACGCCTTTTTCCCAACTATTTTAGGGTCGGATATCAGTCTAACAGTATGCAGCTGAATACTGGGATTTTGGATGAGGGAGTTTCCACTCAAATCTGCCTTGTCCTTGCTTTACCTATTTGTTAATTACCTTTTATTAATTCTCCCATGGATTTCGTCTTTGTTAATATCTTCGTTAGATAGATATGTTCGATTGCAGGGGAAGAGCTTCTTTTACATAGCAGGATTTTTAAAGGGAAGGAGTTCAACTAGAACGTATGCTTTTTTTTTGTTTTTACTTTATTATTACCCATAAGGTCTACATGTATCATATGGAAAGGTAGATATGCTGCTTGTGGTGACCGGTCAGCTTGCCGACTATGGTTTTGTTATTAGTAATTAACTGTTTCTTAATTTTACTTCGAAGGTCCTAGTTTATCATTTGTGACTTCAAGTTACAGCTACATAATTATATAAATATAATGCAGCATTGCATATGTAAGCGGGCACGCCGTTTATGCCTGGAGGCTTTTATTATGCATTAAGTTCTGTTTGCGTTTTTAATATTTATTTTAGCTTGAGTATATTTTACAATATTGGCGTGTGTTAGTTTTTGTGTGTGGTAATGTTAATTACTTATTACTGTGTATAGAATCCAGTTCTTCTGACTGAACAGACAGCAGTGCTGCTGGGGAGTTTGTTGCGCCAATTCTTCTTCCCAGCTAAAATACTAGGCAGTGGTGAAGGGCGGGCGTTTTGGGGGGACTGTCTTATGTAATTTTTACGTTTAGGAAGTGCTGATTCTCAGCCTAGTTTAAATAAATGACTTTTGATTTCATTTGATTATGCTTATTTTATCAATGGTGTGCAGTTCCTTATCAGTTGTACCCATTTTGTCATGTGTTTAGAACTGTTCCCGAATTACATCCAAAGTACGTTCCCACCCCGTATGAACAAACAAGCAATTCTGGCACTACCGTAAAAGTTAATGATACTCCTTTTTAGTTTTGTAAAGTTATCATCAAGAGATTCAATGGAATACACAATTTTCTGTCAGTTACCTTTATTATATAAGGCATCGTGAATATTTTTTAGTTCTTTGTCCCTCTCTTGCTCAAATACAATCCGCGCTGGATCTTTTATTAAAATATTGTTTTGTGGATATCTGCCCAAAAAATCTACGTGGGCCACTTACCTATTCGCCCTTACGGTAAATAACATCTACGAGTATGTCAACATTTTGTAATTATGGCGATTGCCTAAGAACCCGAGTTTTTTTTTTTTTTTTATATTTTCAAGGATCAAGGGCATCGCAGTCAGTTACAATTGTCATTCTGAATGATTGATTGGTTATTGTCATTCTGAATGAGAATAGCCTCGAGACCCATGGCACTAGCATCTGTATGGACTTTTATTGGAAAAGTTGGATCGAAAATGCAGTTTAAGTGCAGAGGTCAAAAGTTTAATAACATATTGACTTGTTTCGTGATCGGGAAACCATGCAAATGGTAGGTACGTCTTTTTATCGGTACAGTGCATGTTTTTTTTTTTTTGCATATTAACAAAATTTTTCTGTCAAACATACCTACTTTTAAAATCTTCAGTAATTGTCTTTACTTTTTGTCTCTCTACAGGTGCTAGTCGGTAGAGCCTTCTTTGTACTATACGATTAGAATATTTTAATCAGATAGTTCGTGGTCACTTTTTTAAAATTTTATTTTAAGAAAATAGGTAAATCGGTGTGTTTTTCAAGGATTAACTGAGACGTATCTTTCAAATCAGTGTCGATATTAGCCAAAGATGATAATGAAATTACGTACTCAAAAAAAATGTAACGTACTCTTTCTATAGAAGTTCCTGCGTTTGTAATTGAAAATTTAATCTCCAGTATTTTGATAGTGTCAAGATCCTGAAATTACGTCTTAATTTAAATCATTAAAGGCATTAAGTTTTACTACGAATGTCACACCATTAAATGTGGCTACATTGTTTATCGATTCACTCAAGGTATGCTATTGCCCCCAAACCCACCCTAATTGAAAAGGTTCTATTTGGCGTTTTCGCGCACATTTGGCACCACTATCAATTAAACAATAAAGAAAGATATCACCTATTTGTGGTTGAACTTTGTTATGCGCCTTTTCCTTCTAGATCGTATTGACCTCTCGGCGTGAAGGCGGTGGTGCAGCTGTTGAATCAGTAGCAGGAACAGCAGTCTTTTTGGATTGTGCTTTCTTTTTCTTTACCCAGCGGTCAGATGGGTAGCTGGTTTCTTGGGGATTTCACAAAATCTGTGCCTGCAATCACGAGAAATAAGTCCCTATAATGGTTTGTTGCAATTGTTGGAAGGTTAAGCATTGGCGGTTTAGCATGGGGTCCATCTGATATTGCATTGGCGGGTCGTTAACGATAGTTCGCAAAGGTAGCAATCAGATGTGATCTTGGTGATGACCTGCGGAGTTCTGGTAGGTAAAGCTTTGGTCTTATGCCAGATATACAGCTTCCACCATGAGCTCAGTTGGAGCATTCAGATAAATTCGAGATTCGGCAACACGTTCAGAAAAAGATTTAGGCTGATTTGAAGTATATTACTGAAATGCATTGATGTACATAGTATACCTAGTTTCGCTACTAAATTGAGTGAATCTCAATTAGCAAGAGAATGAGCATTAGTTTCAGCCCATTGCTTGGCGCATCCTTGCAAGCATGTCAATCCCTACATCATAGCAACAAACTGAACAACCTCGCATGGTGATTAAAGAGGTAACTTGTTTACACCATTCCTTAACTGTTATTTTATGCTCGTTGGAATCATAATTAGGTAAATAAATTTCACTTAGCTTGTGGGTGGGTACTTATGTTTTAGTTCCGAAAATCCATCCTTTTCAGCAACTTGATCTGGCAGTGAAGTGAATTCAGCTCATCAGAATTTCCTGGTCAAGAGGTCGGCAGGGTAGGCGAGAACGTTGTGCAGTTCCGGCTCGGGCTCGTCCCTTTCTTCTGATGTAAGAGCGGGAGGGCTCGGGGATCTCAAATGATAACGATCAGACATCTTGTAAACACTTTATATCACTCACAGTCACAACCAACAATGAATCACACAACTTAATTTCATAACGAGATGCACACAGTTCAAAATACAATTTTATACTCAACGCTCTGCGACTAGCGCGAGCCTATTTATACGTTTAAACAATTATCAACGTCAAACAGCAACGACTTCCGGTGACATTTGGGTTATAATAAAATTTAGATTTAATTTAGTAAAAATAATGCACAATATTTTGATGTGTGACTAATAACACTTTTTAAATATTTTTAATTGTAAATTTAGTTATTTTATTTAAATGAACTAAGAGTAGCAGTGCCCCAATGTCCTTTTTAGAGTTTTAAATTATTACTTAAATAAAAACAGACCTTAAAATTAACAATACTTAATTTAATACGATTTTATAATGTAATGCAAAATCAGTTATACTTATAATTATTGCACTGATTCGTGTTTCCGGTGCGTCATCAGCAGTTATGACGTTTGTTTTAGTCTGTGGTACTGTTTTTATTTGTCAGCGCTATCATGTATGGCTACCATAACGTGTGTGGGATGAAATAGCACAAGTATCCGAGCAGCCATTCGGTGTCACGCAGACATGTGCAAGACTAAATTTGCGCAAGTATATCGTTACGTGTGTGACCTGCATACGTTTTAAGTACCACGACCACTTAAAATTTTCTTCAAGAAAACCAAATAACTTACGTCCTTTATCTTCACTCCCAAAAAGGTCATCAAATGGGTGTGTCCCTTAAAAATTAGAATTACCTCCTAAACTAAGGCCCTAGTAGTACTACAAGAAGCTACGACAATCCCTTGAAAGTGTCGGGACCCTTAAATTACAGCAAACATTTCGGTTCAAGTCACGTGATATTTTACATAAAAGAGGAATTACTCTCAAAAATCACACTCCATTAACACAACCTCGATAAGGGCTTGAGGACACCGCCCGACTTGTAGGACGCGATAATTTATGTAAATATTACGACGGTGCGCAAAAATGTTTGTAGGTTGAAGAAACTGCATTTTTTTTCAATCGCATATCCTTGTGAAGAATATATTTTCGAGTTAGCAGGAGGAGTCCAGCTTACTGGGCCCACTTATCTTTTGTTAAAAACCCCTGAATAAAAAAAGAGCAATAAAGCAATACTTATCTAGATTTATCATAAATTTCTATTTTAAATTATAGCCAGCACTATGTTCTTGGCTCACTCTTAAACACTAAAATTAATAATAAACTAAATATTATTCAATTGGATGCTTACAGGGTAAAAGCTAAAATTGAGGAGTGGATTACTGAACAAGATTATGAGGCTATTGAAAATGTACTCACCTGGATCTGTTGATTCTATTACATAGTTCTCCTCCCTCCCGACGGCAGCACCCCCCTCATCCCCACGCACACACGAATATGCAACACTTCCCACACATACACACTACACTCATTACATGACACGTCATCCCACAGACATACACAACATAGGTACATACATCACCACACCACCTACACACACTAACACACACATACTACACAACGTTTTTCATTTCTCTAGTACATAAACTTACTTATCTTTGACACATTAAAAAAAAAAAAAACACTACTTGTATGCTCACATAAATCGCTCGACCTTAATGTTATGCGAAGACACTGCCGCCCAAGATACAGGATTTTCCTAGTTTGGAGGGCAGGGTACCTATTCTTATTGGACTTTCGACCTCACTACCTACCTTTTATACCCAATCATTATACTCGTAATTGTACTTACTTCAAGTTTATTTACCATTCTGTATATTAGGTTGGGGAAAAAGACTTTTCGCATTATAGTATGTATGAACTTATAATAAAAGAAATCATTGCTTTGGCTATACTATTTGTATCTGGCTGGTTTTGGTTTCATTGAAAGTTTAAATTTCAACGAACATAATTCCACATTAAAATTAGGAAAATGATGGGAAAATGTGTGATTTTCATTTGTTTTTCGTACCGTCAAGATGAGTGAATCTAATGAAGAAATTCGATACATTTTAAATTTTTACTACAAAAAAGGTAAAAATGCAACGCAAGCCGCGAAAAAATATTGCGATGTTTATGGACCTAGAGCAGTGTCTGTGAGAGTAGCACAAATTTGGTTTAAGCGTTTTCAATCCGGAAATTTTGATGTCAAAGATGCACGTCGCTCTGGTCGCCCTATTACAGACAAAATGGATGCCATGTTTGAAAAAGTGGAACAAGATATATCAGTAGTTACGACGTAGCTGAAGAACTGGGAATTGACCACAAAACAGTTTTGGCGCATTTGAAAATAACTGGGTACAAAAAAAAGCTCGATATTTGGGTACCTCATGAGCTCACTGAAAGAAACCTAATGAACCGTGTACTCATTTGTGATTCTTTATTACGACGTAATGAAACCGAACCATTTTTGAAGAAGCAGATAACTGGTGATGAAAAGTGGATCACGTACGACAAGAACGTGCGAAAAAGGTCGTGGTCAAAAGCCGGTCAGACTTCCCAGACTGTGGCGAAACCCGGGTTAACTCGCAACAAGTTGATGCTGTGTGTGTGGTGGGATTGGAAGGGCATTATTCATTATGAGCTGTTACCACCAGGCAGGACCATCGATTCTGAACTTTACTGCGAATAACTGATGAGATTAAAGCAAGAAGTTGAGAGAAAGCGGCCGGAATTAATCAACAGAAGGGGTGTGGTTTTAAGGCGAAAGGATAGTCCAACGTCCTTGAGCATTGAACGTGAAACAAGCGGCCAGCGCGCTGACCGCCCCGCGCGCCCGCTTATCCCCCGACCGTCAAAGAGTATCACCGGACGCAGATGCGTTCGAAGAATTTTTGTCGCTACAATACTACCTTTTATCATCATAAATCGATTGAATGTAGGCAGACTCAGAACATTTGCAATGCTTGTTTTGAGAACAAAATATTCTTTAGCGAGTACAGTTATTGTAGTTAGAGTGAATCAAAATACATAAAATTTCAATTTGTTTTTGCGAAAAGAAATACTTAATAACGCTTTTTATTAATGTGCTTAGACTAATAAAAAACTGTCCAAGTGCGAGTCGGACTCCCCCATGAAGGGTTCCGTAGTAGCAAGCAAAGTTTTGCTTTTAATTTTGTTTTCCATAGTGTTTGTATGAATGACAAATTTATATTTGCGGTTTTTGAACATGTACTATATCTCGAAAACTAAAGCCCAGTTTCCATCGCGAGCGGAACGGACCCATTAATGACTTCGTTAAACTTCCACCAACAAAGGAAATACAAGTATGCAGTTTGCGTTTGCGATTTTAACGAAGTCAATAATGGGTCCGTTCCGCTCGCGGTGGAAACCGGGATTTATGACTACATCTCGTTCAAACCAATTTTCATTGAAATTTTTCATTGAGATCTACCAGCACATATTTTATTTTACACTTATTTTAAAAATTAAAGGGGCGCGCATTTGACCACTCTGGAAGTGTCTATATTTCAAATGACTTGACTTGGAGAAAAATGGTTTATGTCATTTGGCTACGAAACCAAAAAAACGAAAATATCAAAATAATATTTACTTAACATTTTATTTGGACCATTTAAAAAAATTGTTATTAACCAATCAAAACTAGTTAAATTGCATTTCCCTAACAAACGTAGATTGTAAATACGTAGTTTCATCTGTATTGCTTTCATTAGAGTTTGACTTTAATATAATATCTTCATTTCTTTTTCTTCTGTATTGCTATCATTATAATTTAATTTCCATGTATTTTCTTTTTCTTCTGTATTACTTTCGTTGGATCTTGACTTCACTTCTTCATTTTCTTTTTCTATAGTTTTTTGTTTTTTTTTTTTTGTGGCTGGCTAGATTTTTCTTCGTTTTCAATACTCATAAGTTTTCTTCGATCAATAAATAGAAAAAGAATAGCTCAACCGTACTACTGTACCAAACGTACTATCTGCACTGTTTACTCTTTCACGTAAAGTTTATAGAGCGGAGCGCGCTAACATGCGACACAGCCTCCCCGTGCAAACGCTAGGGTGAGACTGGCCCTCGCGTCTGAGTGAGCGCCAGCGCCGGTATTATGATATTATTGATTTAACGGCACCTATAAGTAATAATTTTGTACAATTTTGAACTTAAATTTAATAAAGCAATAAATTGTCTATGATAGTGTGAAAAAAATATTTAAATCGCTTCAGTTCTTTGAAAGCAGTAAGCAAATTATTGCAGATTTAAAGAGGATATATTCGATTTTTTTCCGACAAAAGTATGAACAATAATAAAAAAATTAAACTTAAAATTTAAAGTCAAATATGTTTTGCGAATTAGGTATTTTTTTTTTATATATTTGGTCCATCCGTCTAGTAGTAGTAGTCCTTCAAAGAGAGGTCTATTTTGTAGTTTGGCCTATCCTTTCGCCTTAATCATGATAACGCTAGACCTCACACATCTTTAGCCACTCAGCAAAAATTAAGAGAATTTGGCTGGGAGGTGTTAATGCATCCGCCGTATAGTCCTGACCTTGCACCTTCAGATTTCCACCTGTTTCGGTCTCTTCAGAATTCTTTAGGCAGTGTCAGGTTAACGAGAGGACTGCCAAAACCACTTGTCGCGGTATTTTGATCAGAAGTCCCAAAATTTCTATAGCAATGGGATCATGTCCCTACCTACAAGATGGCAAAAAGTTATCGAACAAAATGGTACCTATATACTTTAGTTAAATGTAAATAAGCTATATTAAAAAAAAAGTTTTGAATTTTCTTAAAAAATGCGAAGATACTTTTTCCCCAACCTATTACTTATTTGTCACAGTTTATGTTTTGTGAATAAAAAAAATAAAAAAAAAATGAAATTGTTTTGACACTAAAGTTCATTTTGTTTCACGGTACCACAAAAACATAAATCAAACTCTTTACAGCCGCCAACAGTCCAAAAACCTGTCGCGTTAGTCAAACAACTTTGTTGCATTACCAAAACTGATCCTAAGTATTTCAGCGACGTAAAGAGGCCAATCCTCATAAAGTGGACTACTGAAACACGAAAGCCACTCCATCAGAACGCCGGCTGCGAGTGCATAATTGTGACAAACAGAGTAACGAGGAAATGGAAGACTAAGGAACAGGTAAATGGCGCGAGTGAGTCGTCAATCGAAATTTTACGCATCGAACGTGAGTCTGTAAATGATAGACATTTAATGTTCTACGCAAAGTTAGCTATGTGATGTCACATCTTGTCAGTCGTGCTAACACTTAAACATTAACTCACTCCTTTTTCCCATTAGGGTAGGCTGAAACTACAGAACGCCACCTGCTACGATCCTTGCATATTCCTTTTACTTTCCTGTGTTTCAAATAGCTCAGCCTAAATAGACCGACTCTTTGCTGGCTACGACATAGGCCTCTCCGTAGAACCACTACAAGTTACAACCCCGAGTTTTATACAGGCTATGAGCTCTCCATTTACTCTCTATTCCGTGTCAAAAATAGACTGCAAACATAACGACCGCCATTAGCCACTCACAAGATCCTGGCTAAAAGAAAAATATTTGAATTTGAAAAAATATTCTTTAAAAAGTGGAAACTTTTAGCTCTGAAGCGGTGATGAATGCTCAGTTTGTTTGGGAAGATATAAAATTATTAAGGTCTAGAGCTTTCTGTTATACCCTCTTTCATCTGCATGCTTCTCTTGGGAATAGGGGGAAATATTTGCATTGTAGGTTTGGTCGGTTTAATGCTCCTAAGAATAAACTGAAGGGCGAGGCGGTGCTTTTAGCGAACAAACTATAGATGATAATAAATGTCCTTATAGAAAAATATTTTTTTATTATCTGCGGCTACCAAACCGAAACACGCGATTTTTTTATTATTCTTTTATTGCGTTACTATCTGGATCATCATCATCAGCAGCCTACAACAGTCCACTGCTGGACATAAGCGTCTCCAATTGCACGCCATATAGCTCGATTCTCGGCAACTCTCATCCACCTGCTACCAGTCACCCTGTGAAGATCGTCACTCCACCTAGCCTGAGGGCGTCCTACCTCACGTTTGCCGATTCGCGGTCTCCACTCAGGAACATGTCTACCCCAACGGTCATCGGTTCTACGGCTAATACTGCCACTAGATTGCCACTTCAGCATGTTTATTCTGTGAGCAATGTCGACAACTTGTCCTAACTTATCCTTATCCTATCTGGATAGTTCCGTCAAAACTGGAAAGAGAGCGCGCGGGCTTGCGAAAGATAGGAGTGGAGGTTGGCCACGAGCAGGACAGTACGTGCTATTTAAAATAAAAAATTACATTAATTCCTACAAAATAAAGTTGTTCAAAATCGGGACTTATTTTTGTGGGCAAAATAATATTACAGAACAACGAAAATACAACAAAAGGCTCTTTGATTCCCAAATAGTTTCTTCAAAACTCATCAATAGAATTCATTAGAATTGTGAGCAACCATTATTTTTATTCTCGAAACTAAAACGAGACATAATACTAGTAAATGGTTAAACTTTTCCAATTAACATAATTATAAAGGGAATTATGTAGTATAGGTACACACGGCTACACATCAAGCTATACAAAACCAGTTTACGCTGGTCTCGCATCGTACGGAAATCCTATACAATGTGAGATCAGCTTATACTGGAATAGTATAGCTTGATGTGTCGGCTACACATCTGTACTATACAGCGTGTATTGGAAAGATATGGTTGTGGTACAGATCATCAAACTAAACAACTTCAACTCTGGGACCAAGAACGTTATATCGAAAAAAATATCAGCCGTCCTAGGTAGGTAGGTAGGTTGATTAGGTATTTTATTTATATTTCTTAAAGGTCTTTATTAACAGAAAGGTAAACGCAAGTTAATAAAAAGGTCTTATTTTAAATGTAAACCAGCATAGTCCAAGCAATGTTATATAGGCTTAATCGCCTCGTTTTAACAAACAACATTTGTGTGATTGAACAGAAAAAGGGTTACTAATATTTATTAATTTATGTACACACATATACACACATCAACACGGTCTAGGGATATTTTTAAAAAAGCGAATTACTATCAATGTGTTAATTATTTATATGACATGTATATATTTAAAAGATACGTTATTTAATATTCTACCATTTTTTAATAATGGTTAAGGTACTTCGATTAAAATTTCAGGATTTTATGGAAAAAAAATGAAGCATAGACGAAAACCGTATATGAATTAACTTTTAATTTGTGAGTAAAAACTGAAAAAAATAGAAAAATCATTTAATTTGTGTTTATAAACTTGAAGTTAGTAGTCTGAGAAAGCGCCCATGGTGTTCATAACACATCGGCAACGATTCGGCATGCTCAGAACAAGGTTGTCAATGTCTTGCTGCGGAATATTGTCCCATGTCCCTCTGAGGTGCGCAAAAAGTTGATCTTCTGTAGCCAGATTTTCAGGAACTTCCTTCAAAGCTCTTTCTTGCAGCATATCCCACGCATGCTCAATGGGATTTAGATCTGGCGATTGAGCAGGCCAGTCTAAGGCCCTAACATTGTGTGTATGTAACCAAGTTGCTACCGTTCTCGCCGTGTGTGCCCGGGCATTGTCGTGCATGAGCAGGAAATCTTGCCCCATTTGTGTTCTGTGGGGCAAGATTACGGGCCCCAGCACCTGTTGGACGTATTGTTCTGCCGTCATATTGCCCCGCACCCAAACGAGATCCGTCCGTCCTCCAAGACGAATTCCTGCCCAAACCATAATAGTTCCTCCTTAGTATGGGTGAACTTCCTGAGGGTTCTGAAGACGGCTCCATCGTCCAGGAACTCGCCAAACACGCGTCCTTCGTGAATCTGGATGGAAGCCGAACCTGGATTCATCCGTGAACAGCACATTGGACCATTGCTCACGGCCCCAGTCCACGTGGTTCCGAACCCATTCTAATCGTCGTCCACGATTGCCTCTCCGTAAAGGTGGGACCCGGAGTGGTCTACGAGAGCGTAGATTGCTTTCACGCAGTCGCCTTCTTACAGTTTGGTCACTCACAAGCACTTGGTGTTCCACTCGCAGCCTTTGGACCAATTGAGTCGCCGTTGCATTTGGTTGAGCTCGCGCAGTAATTTGCAAAAATCGGTCTTGTCTGGGGGTAGTGATGCGACTTGGCCCCCGGTGCCTCTCCGCTACTTCACCTGTGGCACGATAGCGTGTCCACAATCTTGAAATTACATTTTGGTGGGTCCCTATGGCCTCAGCAACATTACGCTGAACAGACCCAGCTTCCAGCATTCCCACAGCTCGTAACATCTCCGCCCTCGTCAAATGTTGGCGTTGCATGGCTAAAATCTTTCGTTTAAAAATGAAAAAAAACTGTAACTAAACGTAATTCGTATTGTTTTCTAAATTTCGCACAAATGAAAATTCCCTCTCCTACACATCAAGACATTTTATGCCACCGAAACAAAAGAATTTTCAAAAATTTGAATTTGGAATTAGTCTGAGATAAATTACAAACAAATCGGTGTATAAAAGATTCCAATGCGGCCAGTACTTTTCGAGTTATTTAATTGAGTATGAAATATCCCTAGACCGTGTTGATGTGTGTATAAACAGACAAGAAGAAAAGAACAGAAAAATAGGTACAAAGGTGATGCTTATGTCTAATGAAATCTCTTCCAGCATACCTGCGATAGGATAGTAGATTTAGAGTTGTAGACAGCGTGTGTAAGAGTAAAAGAGAAAATAAAATACATAAAATCAAAAATACACTACTACATGTACTACTATTTACTAGTTACTTGATTGATACATTATATTAAGACTGTTTTGTTATGTAGGGTTTGCAGACCCATATTTTTAAATTAGAGTAGGTTTTGACATTTTATATGGGTCAGCTGATAATTTTTCGCGATACAATATAGGTTCCATAGAGAAAATTGTTCAGTTTGATGGTCTGTAGCTGTACCACACACTTAACTATGACCACACATTTCTAAAACATGCTGTACTCGTATAAAGGGAAAATAAAATATTTATTTCGTTTGTATGTAGGTACAGTCTGCAAGAAACGTCACAAAGTAAGTGATGTTCTTAAAATTAAGCCTTGTAAAGTAATATGTTCCACGAAAGTCTAGCGAACGCTACGAAATGCTGCTAAAATGGAACCAAAAATTATTTTGCACTACGTTTTGTTTTTATTCGTCGCTTTTACTCGACGCCGTCACGAACCTTTAATACTTTGAAGTAGGTAAAGCAATTTTATTAGTACTAGGTATTAATTTATTTAATAGCTATTAAAAAATTATTAAACTAAATTGCTAGTTAGTTCATTTTGTTGAAGTGTGAGTGGCTGATTTAAAACAGTAAGAGGGCTGCAACAAATATAGGCCCAGCTTTATTTTGGTCATGTGTTATTTAAACCCAAGTTTATCAAACATATTTACATAATCGGCCTCTAATATTCCCACTGCTGGGATACAGGCCATCCACCACGCGGGTCCAGTGCGGGTTGGTAGATGTCACATGTCTTCGAATTTTTGGTTCTAGGACATGTCGGTTTTCTCACGATGTTTTCCTTCACCGTTTTGAGAGCAGTGGTGATGAAAATAATTGACAGAAAGTAGAGCGCCTGACTGGGTTGAACATACGTCCTACAACTCGTAAGTCACGGCCATTACCACTGGGCCAGCACTGGTCTCCTCACGACATATTTAAACATTTCTAATTAGGCTTCTCGACTAAACTTTACTTAGCGGTAAAGTTGAGTTGCTCTAAAACGAACTCAATGAAACTATACTGGCGAAAGGTGGGTGAACACTGTACTATAGGTACACGTCTACCCAACCCTTCGAGGGTTACCGGCGTGATGTTATGTGCGCATGTATGTAGATAAGCCACTCCTGATCCCATTCTTAGGATCCTCGAAAAACACATAAGGGGAAGCGCCAAGTTGCCCGCGACAAAAAATTTTGTCAGTGTTAGGTTGTATATTGAATCAAATATGATTCGCGACCGTAACAAGTGTGCGTTGTACAGAATTATAATCATTAAAATTCTCAATACAACCCTCTAAATTCACATAATCCTATTGAATGACAATTTCATAAAATATTAATCCATAGGACTATATGAACGTAGAGAGAGTTGTATTGCTGATATTAATTATTAAAATTCTGTACTTAAATATATATTTTGTTCAACATACAACCTGACACTGACCTGCAGATTGCAGAAACGTAAGAAAATTTGAATTTCGCGGGCATCCTGGCGCTCTCCCTTGAAATAGAACTGATTCAATTACCGAAACAAGCCACAATCCTTTCACACATTTTCTTTCTTTCTTTTTTTCTTTTCTTTTACCTGTAACGTGGGCGAAGAGCTATACCAGAGTGGCACGGTCATCGACGCGCAAACTAAAACCATGATTCAGTACATGATAATTATCAGAACCCCTAAAAAAGAAGACCTGTTCCATACATTTTGACCACTTTTCTATGAAACAGCAGATATTTTTTTTGAAACCGACAAAAAATTTCAATGCTGTGGTACTGAATCCATGCTAACAGTTTACGTGTCGATGGCCCTGCATGACATTTTTCTTTCAAATCTACTCTGATACTTCACGTTTTGGGCTTTGCAAGCATCCCCGCCAGGGTTGCGGGAAAGTCCGAAAGGGTTACCGTGGCCCCTGGCACAGGCAACTGAAGGAACACGGGTGGGTTTTAGCCAGTAAGAGTCTGACACGCCCTCCCGCTCCGCCCAGAGCGGGAGAAGTTATTTGATGATTTCCCATACTGTCAAACGGGGTGAATAGGGATGCAAATTTAAAAGGGATTTTAACATTGAAATAATATAAATTAATGCCAACAAGGGCACTTAATCGTTAATTATACGGTAAGCAGAAAGTAGTAAGTATAAGTTACTTACTTACCGTAAGTAACTTATGCGGCCTACTCAAATGTCCTTTCTTTGGTATTGTTCGTCGAATCGTTGAGCTCCTTAAGTTCTGAGTTGAGCTGCACGATTGCTGACAATTGCATGCATTGACTGGACAGGTCCACTTAATCTGTGGTTCTTTCCTCAAAAGACCATTTCAGACACCGATCTACATAGCCTTCACATGATCTGACCAAGATTCTGTCTGGACTTTAAAAGAGACTGTGACCTCTGAGTTTGTTTCGGCCTTTCTTCTCAGAGTAGTCAGATAGGAAAGGCCGACCTCATCTAGTTTAAAAAAAATATGATTGACGTGTAAAAGTGTTTAAACAAACCTACTTACAGAAATAAAATCAATTATCATTTATAATCCTTTTTGGCAATAAACTATTTTATTTAAACGGTACTAAAAAAAAGGGCTTTGCAAGCGACATCACTTTGTACCTTTCAAAAGTATCTTGTAGGTCTTACCGTGCCGTCTTTCTTTATTGGCAAAATAAAAAGATATTTTCAAGTAGAGCTTAGTTTTTATCGATTCCATCGCCAGACTGAGCACTTCTTATTTAAGGCTCCCGCAGACAGATGCGACGCTACAGCGTGACGCGACTCTTGCAGGACAATTTCAATGAAGTTTCCATAGATATTGCTCTACTAGAGTCGCGTCGGGACTGTAAGAAGGGGCCGTAATTCATCAACTTTGAAAAACTTGAGTTCCTACGCAAAAGATTCAAGGCTTTGTTTATTGAACTAGTTAAGTATAAGTATTTCGATAAATCTATAGTAAGTTGGTAATGTATTTTTGATTATTGGAATTGAAAACAAAAACTAATCTCTAAAAATGTTTCAGTAGAAAGTAAATAGACTTAATTGACTATTAATTTTAATCTTTTACTTGAATAAATATATAAGAAGGGTAAATAAGCAATAGAGCCTCTATATAATTTACGATAAAATTGACGTACATAGCTATAAATAATTACTGTTTTGCCGATCGCATCGAAAAGTAATAAAAAACACACCCACTCAAGTATCAGGGATAAAAGAAATAATCATTAATAATAAACCCAAACAAAACTTACTAGGAAAATCAACGCATTTTTCAAAAAAAAATATACCAAAAATATTTTAAAACCCACGTTCTTACACTAAAACAGCTTGTCAGTACACAAGACCGGCTATAAACATGGAGTAGGTACAAAGTGGAGGTTTGTTCCCGACATTGTAACTCGTCAGTCGTCGGTAGGTACCGCAGCAAAGCCTGTCGTCTATTGTGATCCACTTTGTTACTCCATCTTGACCAGAACTTGGGAGAATTGCGGTAGGAGGTAGCGGTGTTTCTTTACGAGCTTGTTAGTATCTGTAGCTGACTTTTAGACCATAATTATACTTTACAGTAAATGCCAAAATATATTTTCATTATGCACAAAACTAATTTTTCTAAATAAATATAACTTTAAATGGAAAATTAAGAGCAAGAAATTGTGTGTAGATTTTTAGATTTACACAATTTTATGTCGGAAATTTTCACTTAACATATCTGGCTAACTGTAGGTGTACTTTACACCCCTGCCTAGTCTGTTGGGGTGGATAGGCGTAAGGTTATGTTACTACACAGAATGGCGATACATTTGCACAATGACCAAAGCTTAGAAGACGAATTAGAGATGACAGAACATTGTTTTTAGCAAAAAGAATGGTTCAGTTGCCTATTTTACACTCACCATTTGAGAAAGTATTGTGGGTAACTAAAGGTACTCTAATTGATATATCAAACCACAATACCTCAAATGTATTCCATAATACAATAAAATGATTATATACAATATATAACACCACAAACTTTGTACTCTAGGTACGGAATTAAATTACTATCTAACACTAGGTACTGAATTAAATGACCAACTAACACTAGGTCCTGAATTAAATGACTAACTAACGCTAGGTACTGAACTAAATGACTAACGTGCACTGACTGGACAGGTCCACTCAATCTGTGTGGTTCTTTCCTCAAAGGACCATTTCAGACACAAATCTACATGGTCCTCAAAGATTATTATAATATTATTCTAATTATTGTGAATGTGAGAACTATGTCGGACATTGTTATTTTTTTGTATGTTTCTTATTTTAATCATGATCTGGCAGTTTGAGTAATTTATGCGGCCTACTTAAATGTCCTTTCTTTGGTATTGTTCGTCGAATCGTTAAGCTCCTTAAGTCTAAGTTGAGCTGCACGATTACTGACAATTGCGTGCACTGACTGGACAGGTCCACTCAATCTGTGTGGTTCTTTCCTCAAAAGACCATTTCAGACACCGATCTAGATAGCCTTCACATGATCTGACCAAGATTTTGTCTGGACTTTAAAAGAGACTGTGACCTCTGAGTTGGTTTCGGCCTTTCTTCTCAGAGTAGTCAGATAGGAAATGCCAACCTCACCTAGTTTTTAAAATACGATTGACGTGTAAAATTGTTTGTTCAAACCTACTTACAGAAATAAAATCATTTATCATTTAACTAACTATACATACAATACAATACCTCATAATTCTCCAAACAATTAAAAAATTTCTAAACACACAAGTTAATTTCGAGTGCAAAATTAAATCTTGTCCCTAGTCCCATTACTATTAGTTTTTAAGCCTCAAAATTGCAATCGAATTCTATTAGATTTCAATCCCTTTATAATTGGGTTTGCGAAATTGAAATTACACAAACGAAGCATAGTCTGTCACTCTCGTGGGTCCGAAATGGTCCTTCGAATGGTTAATGGTACTTTTGACCTTTGATTGAAATTTTGCATGGTCTACGAAGCACAACGGCGCGGGTTAATTCAAATAAATCTGTGCGTAGACTTTGAATTTATCGTCTTTCGTCATGATCATCATTCTCCTGCCCTTGTAAGACTTCATTTCATGTAGGTATTTTTCTTCCACACTTCTCAATTCGCCGTCATCTCAGTAGTCACTCCCATTGTAACCATATCATCTTTCATGTCTTACTATTTTGAATTTATCGTCTTTGCAGCATAGAATCCAAAATGTTTGCATTCCACAGACTTGCCTACAAATATCTTACCTCATCGTTTAAAAAAATATATTTGGTGGTTTTATTTCCTGATTCTATGTTTAGTAGGAAAATTGGTGCATTTTTTTTTTCAGTATCATTACTGCCATACTTTTCCTGTTTCAAGTTCAAGTGTCATTATGATTCCCTTGAAAAGCAACAAACAATAGAGATACATGTAAATTGAACACATCATTCTTTCACATAAAGGACTCCAAATAACCATTCACATAACCATTTCCACTCCACACCAAACATTGTGTACATAACATATACAAGGTCCATACAATATACACATTGTGACAACTAAAAAGGCCGCATCGCCTTTCATTCGTACGGCTTGCCTATTTCGAACGCTGCGAAAACATCTTTTAAAAGTTGTTTTCCTAAGAATTCTCGCCATATTCAACATTTGAGTCTATTTAGATCGCTATAATGGTTCCACCTGCAGACGACTGGCAGTGGGGGGGGGGGGGGGGGGGGTTAGTAAGTCAGCCACTTCTGCCTCCCTGGGTAATGGCCCCGACACCTTTGCTCCGCTTGCCCCAAACACGTTAGGTTGCCCGTTAAATGTCAACTGTATACTTTTTGTTGCTACAAAGGGCATCGGATGCGCTTGAATTTTGCTAGTCAAATCCTTCTGGCTGGAGCTATCGGTGGCCTCTGTCTTTCTTTAAATAAATGTGGTTTGGTCTTGATAGATATAGCCTACCTACGATTTAATACCCATAAAAGTTTTTGCACCACACATTATCAAAAATGTTTTTAATTGGGCTTTGGCAAATCTTGAATAGAACTAGGAAATTTAATAAAAACGGACTGTAAAATATCTACTGTAATACGCTGAAATTGCATGCCCTTTTATATATATCTTAAAAAGTACAAAATGTGACGTGATTTTACCTCGAAATCTTACTTTCGGGGTAAAATCACGGTGAGCTTTAGCTCAACGTTAATCTATAATAGGTACACTTCGATACTCGGAAACGTTTTTAGCTTGGCCATTAAAGTTGCAGCCGTCAAACAGCGCCGACGAAACAGCAGCAAAGCCGCCGACCGACAGTTCAAAAACGTTTTCGGAAAAAAAAACCGTACGGAAATTAGCCCGACGAGATATTCAGCGCATGGGGATGGAAAACAGCGAAAGTGGAAAGTGTCACGAATGACATTTGGTATTCAGCCGCCCAGCGGTATTGATGCGGCAGACGGGGGCTACTTATTTATTCATAAACGTTCAAAAACTTGCCAGTGGTAGCTGGTAGCGCACCTACAACTTGCATATTAGTACGAATAGTAGTACGTTTTCTGTTTATTTCACTACGCAGACATATTCGGGGTTGCCAGACGTGGCTGTTTTTGTGACTACAATCGGAGAAAACGTCAGATGGTAGGTTTACTCTGTTTTTGTTTCGCGACGTCTAGCTACACTTCGATAAACAACGAATTTTGTTAATAGTACTCCGTTTGCTTTGAGAGAGGAATATGAAAGTGAAGAGTTTATTTTTGTTCGTAAACTGTTTGATATGTTTTGAAGGGTTAAATGTACGCTCAGGTAGGTCGAGACAAGCTTTCAATATTAGTTTCAGGCTTATTTCAGGAGGATAGAGTTTATACCTGTATCGTTAGGTGATTTAGAACTTGGCGTATTAATTTTGAACTATGGTAGGTAACAATTACTTTTTTATAATGATGATATGATAATGAAATGATACACAAATAATACACTTAATTAGGATTTTAAAAACACATTTTTTTTTAAATCTTTGTGTATTATTATGACTATCGATATCTGACATAGTGTAGCTAACTTTATCAGAAAAAAAAAAACTCCCAATTTATTTTCATCCAGAAAAATATTTGCCGCAAACAAAGTACTCATTCCCTTCCATTTCGTATTTCCAAAGGTACAGTTACGATAGTATTCTTTGACAAAGTCGTAGAGATAGCGCAATGGTCTGTGAAAGAAAATCTAAAACAACTGTATTTCATTCTTTTGAACTGAAAGTTATCGTTCAACTTGTCAAACTAGACATTTAGCGCAAAATAAAACTATGGAAAAACTTATTCCGTGTTCATTAGCTCTTAAACTTGTTTCAGGTGATTTCAATAAAGTCGTTAATGTGAATAGTACTTTGTTGCACGGCATCGAAACTGGTTTTAGTAAAGGCTCTTCATAAAATTCAGTCGCGTCTGACCGATTACAGGCTTACAAGCTGAAGTATTACTTAGTTTAACATTGGCCAGGTTTACGTAGAATTAATGACCCTTGCGTGACTGAGCTCACTTTTCATGGACAAGGGAAAGTTTTATGGTTTCGCGGTCCCGTATCCTTGTCATAGTCAGCTAATCCGCTGCAGCGCTTTTACTTTGATATGATTTGTCCCTGTGTGTGTGAGTTATTATACGCGCCCGTTTGATTGAAACTGATGGATTAGCTTTATAGCAGTTTTGCGCAGATCTGCTAGTAAAACAGGGGTTTATTGTAAAAATCGATTCGTAGATTATGTGGGCAATCACCTGCGATGTTTTGTTGGAGTTACTTTTGCTTGGCTTTTAAGTTGAAACCTGAATCTTGAAATGTTGAAACGAAACCATTTTCATCTCCGATGTCGAACTCGAAACTAGATAGTTCACTAACTTTGTTTTAAGGAATTTTATCATCGCATTTTATTGAAGACTTTCATTTATTGATTAACAGCTCTCACTACAGAGCTGAATATTTTTATATTTCTGAAGTACAAACTGTATTTCAAGACATGCCAAAACATGAGTTTTTACTACCGCAGCAGCAGTAAACAAATCAATAACATTTAAATGTCAATTTTACTGCAAACTCAGTAAACCTATCACCACGTACTCTCGATAATAAAATGTAAAACTTGGAAGTGGCGCCCCTGAATAAAAAACGTACATATAAACTTTTGGAATGGTCGTCAACAACTCATCAAAATCTAATAACACAGGCTTTAGTGTCTCCGACGATGGAACTCAAGTCTAGGGTTACCAGATGACGGGAATTTTCCTGGTATGGCTGGAATTTCTAGAAGTACCAGGTGAATTTTATTTTGGCAGAACGTTTTTGAAATATGAAATAAAAAATGCTCAGTAAAATTATGAAAAGCTTCAAACATTTTAATGAAGAGTTACATTAATGATAAATGATTTTAGTTCTGTAAATAGGTTTGTACAAACACTTTTACACGTCAATCATATGTTTTTTAAACTAAATGAGGCCGGCATTTCCTATCTGACTATTCTGAGAAGAAAGGCCGAAACAAACTCAGAGGTCACAGTCTCTTTTAAAGTCCAGACATAATCTTGGTCAGATCATGTGAAGGCTATATACTTAGTTCGGTATCTGAAATCGTCTTTTGAGGAAATAACCACACAGATCGAGTGAACCTGTCCAGGCAGTCCACGCAATTGTCAGCAATCGTGCAGCTAAAGAACTTAAGGAGCCCAACGATTCGACGAAAGCGACGAACAATACCATTTTTTTTTTTAAGAAACAATGTCAAAACTTTTATAAAAGCATCTACAGCATTTAAATTGCTTAGGTTATATATAGGTAGACCTTTTTTACAAATCCCCACAAGACCTTTGGATGTCATAATAATATTTTATACATTTCTGATAACCCTACACGCGTCTCGTCATCCGAGTCTAGACAAAGATTCGTGACTTTTTCACAATTCGCAATCCCACGACAATCATACCTGCACCGAAGCCTCTGCACCTTCCCTCCTCCTATCCTACCTTTATAAGATATCGCCGAACATAATATTAAATTTAGCTTCTCGCTCCTCGTCTATCCATTACGGTACGACATCGAAATTAAAGTTTTATAGTTGGATACGAAATGAATTCTCGAGAAAAAATAATATGACGGAACGGGTGTCGGTCTCAACTTGCGGTGGCAGTTTTTTATTTTTATTTTTATGTACTGAAAAGTTGTGAAAGACGCTCATATTTATTTCTTAGGTGTAGTCTGTAAATTGCTCGCAAAATTCTTAGATCCTTTCAGTGTATTGGTGGATATTTATTTTATTATTTTTTCACAAGAATAATATATTGGAGAAATAATATCGTCCGCTAAGACATTTATTAAAGTATTTGAAATACTGGACATCTTTCAAACTGTCTGTCACATCGTCCAACGGTTTAAGTGAAGGAAATATGCTATTTATCTTATTTACGGACTTCAGCGCATTTATTGACCTTAAATGCGAGTTCAGCTGTTACACTCGTAATACTTTGTGGGAAGAATGGGGAGGAGTCATTCTTTACGACATTTTTCATCAAAATTGTCACGTTTTTGCTAGTAATATTATATTTTTGTAACTCATAGGAATACTTTTGCGTAAATTTCCCCGATAGAAAAGTGAATAGTTTTGAATGTCGGTCAAAAGTTAAAAATCTTATGTCGTGTTGTATTTCTATGTAATCCTGCAACGGGTTTGGGACCAAACCGGTAAAAATTTTGCCAAACTTCTGAGTGTAATCACAACAAAAGAACGTTATTATGGAGGAAGACGTCATTGGAGCCGAGAAGAAATGACCCGAGCCGTGGGAATGTTGAAAGCTGGTTCTCGGCAACGTGGCAATCGCTCTAGGCACTACGCAGAGTGTTAAAAGCCGACTTTGGACTTGTTACCGCATCACTGGCAGCGTGGCAGAGCGACATGGAGGACGAGCTCGCATCAACACACGCAGACAAGATCGTTACATACAAATTACTGTTCAACGAAATCGTACAATGACCGCGATGATGTTGGTTACGACCCTTCACAGCTCTTCAGGTATGTTAATAAGTTAAATACAGGCTGGCCGGGGAGTTGACGTTCAAACGTAAAATTTTGATACTTTATGATGAGGAGTATCCGAATCACCCCCATGTATGTTCTACGATTTTTCGTAGTTTTCGAAATCTCAAAATTAAGATTTGATTGAACCCAAAATCTCCCCATTTATTTATTTTTTTGATACATTGAAAATTTGTTAGTACTGAGCTCAAATCTTAATTTTGAACTTTCGAATAAATTCTAAGTAACTTCTGCAATTCCTAGATAAACCATATTTTTTTAGGGTGTTAGGTTAGACTATGCTAATTAGTTATCACAAAAAAACTGAACCAGAAATGTTCAACAGAACGAGAAAAAAATCGAAAACTGATGTTAGGTGAAAATTACGAAAAAAATCATTAAAAAAATTCTATCTCGAAAACTACGAAAAATCGTAGGACATACATGGGGGTGATTCGGATACTCCTCGTCATAAAGTATCAAAATTTTACGTTTGAACGTCAACTCCCCGGCCACCCTGTATAAGATAAAGTCAAACCATAAGAAACTCGCTTGCATGAAGTCAATCTCAGAGCCCGTTTACAATAGGCTCGTGAACACAGAAATTGGGCAGAAGAGTGGCGTTTTGTGTTTTTGTGACGAATCTCGCTTTGGTATGAGGTCAGATACTAGACGGTATTGGTGGACCCCTGGACGCCAAGAACGTTTAAAGTCATGCCAGGAAGTCCATGCATACAGTGATAGAACAATTATGATATGGGCGGGTATTTGGATTGGCGGAAGAACCGGGCCGATTTGGATCAGAGGAAATCTCAATGCACAGATTTACGCTGAAACATTATGGTATTAGATATTGTCATTCCTTTGCGGAACCAATTTGGTGCTTCATTTCTTTTTACACATACGTAAACATTTAATTTAATGAATATTATTAGACATTTTTATTTAATTTGAATAGGATAACCAAATATTTTTGTTAAATACCTTGATCGCTAGGCACTTTTTATGTGTGTAGTTTTAACGATTCTTGTAATGTTTACTGGTTTTTATAACTTAGGCTACTAGATGTTTCTAAACGACTGCATTTCAACGTTTTGAGGATAAATCCGTTCGTCACCACGAATCAATAAATTAAAACATCCTCCAGCTTGCACCTTTTTTTAAATAACCTACTGCATTTATCAACATGGATACTCTTTTGTAGAGTGCACTCGCAGTATCAGTCTCGCTACCCCTTTATCATGCCACTCAAAAACATTTAAAAGCGTTCCAAATATGAATCGATTCTATATAATTCCGAGTCTGTCGTTCGTGCAGCCGACGACTCAGCAAGCCAATGCTCGACCGCCACCGCTCAATTTCCGTGTCGAAAACGAAACATGAGTGGCTATTTTTAACATTCGAATTATCATATTTGAATTTCGAATAGTGTCGAATGAAAATAGTCTTGAGAAGTATAATTTGCGGGAGTAGGTGGACTGTTTCATTGGTATAAGACCGTTGCTTTCAAATATGTGGTAACTTCTGTCCAGCGTCAACAGTGGGAAGATTTTGCTTCATTTATTTAATTACCTACATGGTGAATTGTTTTTATTCACGGCACAGCTTAGAGGAGGAACTAATGCTACTGCATGAATTGACATGGTAAACTTATTTTTCTATTTTATTTTTTGACTTAAATAACTAAATTGATGTCCCTAATAAAATAATTGTGTAAGAATTAATGTAAAATGAGGTTGACTAAAACGGCCGATGCAATGGATAACAACCACCAACCAATTATGAGTGTAATTTATTATTATTCTTTATTTTAACATAACCAATAACATTGACATACCTACCTACTTATTAATATAAATATTGTACACCCCATGGGTATGTTACAGTGATACATGAATAATAATGTAAGATCTCTCTATTTACCTGTGACAAACAATAAATAAATGAATTGAATTGCTACTGAATCTAATGTAACTGCTAATCATATATTATAAAACCAAAAAGCAGGAATTTGAACACTTATGGTCTTATTACAAAACAAGGTTTTTCTTTTGACATGGTTTAAACCATCGAACCTGTTTTTGAAATAAGAACCTAACAGAAATCGAAATACAGTTCTTATTACAAAACTGACAACTTGGTCTGGTCTTAGATTGTCTATTTTGTATTAAGAACTTTACCTAAGTCGGAACAAAGTTCCAAATACAAAAACTAAATCGAAGATTTAGGCTCGGGCTAAAGTTAGATCGTGTTTTGTAATAAGACGGCTTGTATTTTAGGCGTTGAATCTAAAAAAGGCTTTCGTTTATTTAGAAAGTGAGTTAGGTACTATAATCCCTTAGTTTCTATTCCAAACATAGTTATATCTATCGGACTGCTATATATACTTAATCTAACTTATTCGGTAACTTTGTTTCATACTTCTAATTGGCTTAACCGACTGTGTTCGTGTCATAAAGCTATAAACTTTGCAGGCATTAATCAGTATTAAAAAGTTGGTGCATTAGACGCCATCTTCCTTAATTTTAGGAACTAAAGCAAAATAGTAGAAGTTGGTTATGCTTACTGCAGTTAAATGGGACAAATTAGGAACTGTTATGCAATTTTTATTAGTAACTGTGATTCGAGCTTTACATAACTGTATTATTATTTCGTTTCGTAAGTGACGGCGATGGGCAACCATCAGAAACAGCCAGATTTATTTACGCTAGCAACACCTTAGGCTGGTTATCTTCTTTGCTAACTATTAGTGAACAGAAGATTCAGTCAGTCAGTACGGTCGGTGCAACATAAAGCTGGCCAGGATGTGCCAGACGTTTCCAATTTACTTAATGGAAGCTCTTTTATTCACGACTATCCCGCTATTGTATAATCTCGCTTCTACCTAACTTGACTGAAATCAAAACATGGCAAATACCAATAATTATTCCAAAATAGAACGTCAAAATATCTCAACCGTACTAAACGAGCCACATATCGAGCGCTTCGCTAATAGACCCCACTCTCCGGCGCCGCTACATGTCAGATACGTTTGGTGTACGGAACCGCCGCAACAATGACAGTTGATACACCGGTGTTAGGACGTTTCGGAGCCGAATATCGTGTTAAAGGCATGCCAGGATCCTTCATGCCTAGGTAGCTCTATAGATAGGTACATTTTAAAAAGGATTTTGTAACAATTTTAGTCAAAATTGTTAAGGGTGTTGCGACCAAAAACATGAGCTGGATCGGAACTAGCTTCAGCTGTCGTGACTAATAGATCGAATTGAAAATTCAAAAGTGCCTGAAAATGGTTTGATTGAAATAAATGCTTTTAGTTAGCCACGAATCGGGAGCGTTTATAAATATTGGAGAAACATTTAAACCTAATTTTTTATTTAAATTTTCCTCTGTCACGTCATATCTCATTTACAGTTTGTCTTGGATCATATCGAATTCCTCTCAAACCAAAATTGGAAATTATCAAGCACGATAAAATCATACAACTATCCATGACGCGGCCATTGTTCCCAAAATATAATACTGAGCCTCCACTGTCCCCTACGTCGCAATATCATTGCATTACATCGCTTCAAACTAGCGGCTGTAATCTGGCGTCATGCGTCAGATACCACGGAGTAGGAAGGAGATAGAGTGTTAATATGACAACAGCCTATCAGAAATGCGACAATTAAGCTAATACGTGCACCTACGCCAATATATTTCAACCGATGTACTATCCAGTACCTACTGAAAATTAGCCTTAATCTTGCATCCGATGAAGTGTACGAACTTACCACTATCATCAAGCTTTGTAGTCTGGTTGTAACCAAAATCCCATGTAATCACCTTTTCTGGCTCCTGTGGCAAGACAGTGAGTAGTGTTAACTTTAATAGATACATAAACGGCACGGTTGGCGCATTGGTTAAGCGATTGACTGCTGCGCTGCGTGTCGCGGGTCGATTCCCGCACGGAACACTTATTTGTATGACCTACAAGTAACTGTTCCGGGTCTGGCTGTTTGTGTATGTGAGTTTAAATGTTTGTACACGCACTCACAATACAGGAGAAATTCCTAGTGTGGGGCAAAGTTTAAAAAAAAATAAAAACTGCAAGGTTGCATCAGTCGCCTATGCCAAATGTATATGATACGACTCCTACGTATACTCCTCCTACTCCGTACGTTATACTCCAATTCACCTCACAAATTCTGCTAGCACTCCATGTTCCCACGCTCAATGTCCATCGTCACACATCGCATATTGTGTTTGCTCTGTTGGCGCAGACCATGGTCCGGCCGGCCGACTATCTGCTAATATCACTCAAGCGCTACCCAGCTACATAAGTAGCCGATGTACCTACGGACATTGTCTGACAAAATCCTTTTATGAAACGTCTGGCGGACATATTTTTATGAAAACGTGCGGTTGTCCTGTCACTTTGGTTTACTGTGCTGGTATTGGACGGTTAAGCCTTCCGTTTGCATTATTACTTAGGCGGTAAACCTGGCATAGGTAAGGAAAATTGTTGGGATAAATGATAAATAAGTTTATTTCTGTAAGAAGGTTTGTACAAACACTTTTTTTTACACGTCAGTCGAAATTTAAAACACAAATTGAGGTCGACGTTTCCTATCTGACTACTCTGAGAAGAAAGGCCGAAACAAACTCAGAGGTCACAGTTTCTTTTAAAGTCCTGACATAATCTTGGTCAGATCATGTGAAGACCATGTAGATTGGTGTCTGAAATGGTCTTTTGTGGCAAAACCACAGGATATTATGGGGTAGAAATCTAACATTAATTAACTATCCTATTCTATTTATTGATATGGCAATATTAAAGTTGATGTCAACAATTCTGTCAATGTCTATATTGGCAAATGAAATAAAGTATATTTTACGTGAAACTTTTTCGCCTTTTAGCTGTAATGTCGTAACGTTTCTTGTGTTAGCATTATGAGCCGTTAAGTTCATAATGCGCCTAATAACAATAATAAAATATTTATTATTTATTGAGGCATATAAAGGTTTTGAAGTACACGAGGGACTTACAAAAAATGCATTATTAATTACATGGTGTAGGTAGATCACTGAATAATCTGTATTTAGGAGAGACAGTTTTAATAAAATAATTTTCCTTCAATGTCAACGTGATTAATTGAATAGTTTAATACAGTTTTTTTTATATATAATAATGCCAGTCTAAATATTAACATAAGGTGACGTTGAGTTTGTAGATTCATAGAAAATTCTATCAAAATTGGCTCTAAATATTTTAAACTCATTATTATTATTTAAAGTCATAATTATGGTCATTTTATGATGCATTTATGAAGTATCGTCCTTGAATTTACTATCGCTGAACAAAAATTATCTCAAAAGACTCAAAAAACCCTTTCCCTAATACAGGGAGGTACAAAAAGTGTATGTTCATGCCACATTCAACTAAATCATCATCTTCCTGAGATGTCAAAGTCTTTACAATTATAGAAGAATAATATCTTGAACCGTACATGCTAATATAAAAAAAAAATTGCTAAATTTTACTGCAAAAAGTCCTATACTTTTAACAAAGCATTTTTTAAGTAAACACTGGGTGAAGCAAAGTACCGTCAACAACAGTTGATTAACGAAACCAGGTCAGTACACTTAGCAAAACAAGTAGTACATGACCACAATGTTGATCGATCTGTCACTACTGCAATATTTATTTATTCTGTGGCAGTTTCAAACAAAAGAATTACGATCGGAGAGTTCGAAGGGCCTTTGTTAGGGCTTGAACAAACAGTGGTAAAAAAATTGCAGTGAAAATTAATTTACGCTGCTATTTTTCGACCATTCGTGAACACGCTTCATTTTTCGATTGCCTGTAAACTGTTGTCAAAGAATGCTTAGTTGAAGGTAGGTAATAGAACAGAGGATAGTATTTTACAGGGTAGCAGGGAATTCAACGCGCAACCTGTTACCATGGATTCAAATTTGCGCCTTCACGCCCCTAGCCGCCGCAGGAGACGCCCTGGGCGTCGGGAATCGCAGGCCGATTCCCGGCCACCGTAGGCCTGGGCTTGTGAACGGCGAGCAATGGGCAGCTCGCCGTTCGATAAGGACCAGGCCCGGGTCGACGGCGCGTTGTGTTCCACGCGCGCCTCAAAGAGATGTCAGCACCAATGACGGGGTTTGCTAGGACCGATGCCTGCTAGGGTTGCGGAAAAGTCCGAGAGGGATACCGTGGCTCCTGCTCTGCCCAGAGCGGGAGAAGATAATTGATGATTTCCCACCCACAAAAAAAAAAAAAGGTTAATAGAACAGAGGATAGTATTTTACAGGGTAGCAGGGACTTCAACGCGCCACCTGTTATCATGGATTCAGTACATGATTATGATTTTTATATTTTTTGGGTTAAAATCATAAAATAACTTCTCCCGCTCTGGGCGAGCGGGAGGGCGTGTCAAACTCTTACTGACTAAAACCCACCCGTGTAGGTAGGTAGGCCGACCACCATCCACACAAACAGTCACAACCACGTCAACATCAACCACTACAACCACACACACACAAATAACAACAACCACACCACTTACCTTAACACAAGCAACACACACAAGACCCACAACAGCATCACAAGCAGCAGCAGCAGCTAGCTCGCAACAACCAGCCCCTAGCACCATGACCACCGTGCAATTCCTGGCATGCGGAGGAGACGGAGTCCCAGGCGTCCGATTGCGAGGCGTCACCCTCTTCATGAACAGGGAAGGCGAAAGGCTAGGCATATGTTTCTGCATAGGCTCAAGCCGAGCCGCGGCCCGAATACCGATATCCCCAGGCCTTGCCGCCCTGATCAACGGAAGCACTACCAAAACGAGCATAAAAGGTAGCAAGTATGCTGCACTGCCACAGATGGAAGTAGCCACTCACCGATGCCGTCTATTGCGATTCAAAGGTAAGACGATCGCACTATTCGAGTGGGGAGAGGAGACTCCATTTGTTCAGGCAAGCTCATTGCTTCAAAAAATCAGGGAGGCAGGAGATTACACGGGAGCTACAGCTCGCACCATCAGTGTAGACGCGATGACGGTCGGAGGAGAAAGAGGAGACGTCGCAGACCGATTCGGTTGTTTGAAAGCCTCGGAACATCATGAGGTGGTTGTCTACGAGGACAGAGGGGAAAGTCTAAGTTTCCTCAAAACCCCCCGACAGCCAACAGCCGGTGCGACGAGCCCCACAACAAGCCCGACCAGTCAGAGCGGATTGGAGAGGGCCCAGCAGAAAGCAGCCGCCGAGAAAGCGGCAAAGGAGCAGAGCAAAACCGTTAACCCGGAGGACCGGGCCCGGACGAGGAGTCGCCTTACAGCTTTCGGCACTTTCCTCGGTGCACTGCTCCCCAGCACCAGCCGCGCATCACCATCCCACGCACAGGAGTCAGCAGTGAGGAGGTTTTTCAGTAAAAAACCGACCGGACCGACACCGCAAAAGCCTATCCCAACAAGAGCCGACAAAGGGCAAGTCAGCCCGCCGACCCTCGCAGTGAACTCGGGTGTCACGGACCACGTGAAGAGCGCTTTCCTCGAGTACGTAGCAGTTGTGAGAGCGACCAGAGAGGTCAATCTCATGACGTGCAAGAAGATCCTGCAGACCTTCCATAGAGGCACAGAAGGTCTACTCAGGGTCCTGCTCGAGGAAGCAGGGGCGGCAGTGTACGACAACGTCACTTCTCAAGTCATCAAAGGGGAAATGACGGGGTCGTACATGGCAGCCTACAGCGCGAAGAGCGGTTTCGTGGCCCTGGACGAGAAGGAAACGGAGAGCTCAGGCAAATTAAAATTCATCGCAGCCGACGACGACCCGATACTGGTTACCGCCAAATGTACCAAAATCATGCCGGACGACAAGATCCTTGAAATGGCACAATCCATTTTGGGGACTTCAGACAGTCCAGCATCGCAGGAAATTTGGGCGGTGCCCAGTATCAGGTGGGTAAACGGAGTTCCGGGTTGTGGCAAGACAACCTGGGTGGTAAGGAACTTCGACGAGGAGAAGGACGTTGTAGCCACCACGACGACCGAAGCTGCCAAAGATCTCCGGCAGAAGCTTGCGCGCCGCTTAGGAGACCGAGTACAGAAAAAGGTGCGCACTATGGCCTCAATCTTAGCCAACGGGTTCAAGCCGAAAGAGAAATGCTACCGCCTCACGGTAGACGAGGCTCTTATGAACCATTTTGGGGCCATAGTCATGGCAGCAAAGTTGTCTGGGGCAAGCGAGATTGTCCTCATCGGAGACGTGAACCAGCTTCCATTTTTGGACAGAGAGAACCTTTTCGAGTTAAGGTATACCCGTCCAAACCTGGTGGCTGGTATCACCCAGGAGCTGCTTTGCACACACCGCAGCCCGATGGACGTGGCGTTTGCACTGAGCGAGATATACTCCGGTATATACTCCTCCAAGTCGTCGCTGTCGCGGATCCATTCCCTGGGGGTGAAAGGTTACACAGGAGCGCAAATACCGAGCATCGCCCTAAACACCCTGTTCCTGGTTCATACGCAGGAGGAGAAAGCTTCTCTTGGGAACCAGGGATATGGGTCCGGCGAAGGGTCGCGCCTGTTGACCATACACGAAGCTCAGGGCCTGACCTACGACAGCGTCGTCATCATCAACACCAAGTCCAGGAGGATCCGAGTTCACGACAGCATCTCCCACGCGGTAGTGGCGGTGTCGCGACATACAGCCAGTTGCGTCTACTACACCGACGACGCCGATGACGCCATAGGCCGCTTCGCAAAGAAGGCGATGGGTGCGCCAACTAAAACGGTCGTCGATTACAATCTAAAGACGGCCATGCAGCACCGAGACGCAGCTGTCGTGAATGCTCTCCTCGAGCTAGCGAAATCCCTGGTCAGAAAACCCCACCAAAACACCACCTAAAAGTCCCATCCAAACTCCCAACAAAACCCAAACCAAAAAACCTAACCCCCTGTGAAATCCCTTCATGTAAACCAATAAACAGATAAGTGAATAGCTATATGAAGCTGTATGGCAGAGCGAGTCCGTCATACTCGCGTAAGTGCCCTGCCAACGGTGGCGCTACACGGCCGGTCGTTAAGTTCCCTCAGATATGGTTGAGCTAAGCGGCGCGGGTGGGTACGTCACGTCCGTGAACGGAGGCCGTTGGTCGGGGCTGGTCGCCTCGTACTGCTATGCAGCTTCTCCCCAGAGAATTGTGTCCAAAAATAAGTGTAACCTCATAAATGTGACAAAATAAGATAGTAAAAAAAAAAAAAAAAGAATAGTAGCAAAACGTTGTATAATATAACTATAGTCAAATAATGTACATACACATAAGTAATATAGCATATAATTAGCATGATAGTATCTAATTGTATTGCCTGTATAAGTAGTAATAATTAAAAAAAAAAAAAAAAAAAAAAAAAAAAAAAAAAAAAAAAAAAAAAAAAAACCATTAACATAATATTAATAAACACACATATATACACATATAAATAAAAAAAAAAAAAAAATATATATATATATATATTATATATATAAAAAAAAAAAAAAAAAAAAAAATTATAATAATAATAATAATATGTATTAAGAGATGGACTCACGTAGACTTAAGTTAGAAATAAGAAAACTTGTCCGACGCAGGAGCGTCGTAACTGTAAAATTATAATAATAAAAACTGTAAAACAAAATAAAACTTCATAAATAAAGGCGCGGACCACCATGTCCGCGGTATTGTATACTCATTTAAAAAAAAAAAAAAAAAAAAAAAAAAACCCACCCGTGTTCCTTCAGTTGCCTGTGCCAGGGGCCACGGTAACCCTTTCGGACTTTCCCGCAACCCTGGCAGATTTGTTTTCTAGGTAAAAAAAAAAGTTTGCTGCTCTTTACATTTTGACCGCGTACGTATTGAACTTTTCTATGAAACAGCGGATTTTTTTTTTTGTAAGTAAGTAATTGACTTAAATTTTCTGCGTTCTAGAGTCATGTGCTGAATTCATGGTTACAGTTTGTGCGTCATGTCCCTACCACCCTGTATTTCCACAATCAATGTCTGATTGGAATTAAGAGACATCTATCATTAGCACTTATTGAAATTTAGTCCAGGGGGACTATTCTCGCATTTTTAAGCTTTACATTCGCATTTCATTCTTAATCTGTCAAAACCTACCTCTAATTTTCCCACATTTTTGACAAGTTTTTTTGACATCGATTGTCGCTGAGATGATATTGTGACTAGATTATGAGCGATTTTAGTTACGGGAATTGGCCTTTCAGATGTTGCTCTACACTGAAAGAAAGAAAGAAGACAAAAAAGATAATTAATTATTTCTAATAATTAAGAAAAAATAAAAACAAAAAGATCTATAACTGCACTGCAGTTTGTTGTACTAAATATTCTAGGTAAATGTTAACACTCTCCTAAGACGCTGCCCAAATGTAGGATACCGTAAAACCCTCAGTTTTTTGTCGCACATTTAGGCGTATTGGTACATAAAAGCCAGAAAAAAAGGTATTTAAAAATATTTTATAAAAAATAAAATAGTATCATGCTAAAACAATCGTAAAACAGAGCTCAAAAAATATTTTTTCGTCGCATAATTCTAAAAATTTTGAGCGTCAATTATCATATTTTATGTAATGATTATAAAATGGTAATCAATTAAATAAAGAAATACCTAAAAATTTTACCACTGAGCCGTGCATTAATTTTTTTATTTAATTAAAACTGCAAAAATATTTTTATTGTGGCATTCGATTCAACTAACATCAAACGCATCGCTGTTTTGAACCTTATTTGATCCCGCGACGCGGTATTATCAATTACCTAAAAAAAAAAACTGCGAGAAAACAAGAAATGAAGAACGAAACAAAAACAGAGTCGTGTGCGTGCCCTAAGGTGTATCGATCATCCATTTCACGTTACATAACTCAGCCAAGCTTTTTACTGTTATGAAGCAAGATAAAACATACTATTACCCTTACGTAAGTAGGTTCCCATTATAGCATGAAATAAGCGATCATTGTTGATGCTAAGTAGGTAATTTGAGTAAATTTCTTATCGCGCCGGGAGCGGGCTGCGGAACATTTTTCCGAAGTGAGGGTAGGTAGACACTGGCTGTTTATCGGGTGCGGGTACCGCCGTTCGACCGTGAAGATAGTGTTTATACGGAAAACAACGGAGTAACGCTTTATTTGCATTTTTATTTTTAATGTGAAAGCAGTGTCTGCTTTTGAAACTGTCTCGTTCGAAATTCGAAGTGTTCAATTAATGTGAAGTGAATATTCATACGATGAAGTCGGTTAAAAAGTAATGTGCGTTGTCCTTTTTATACCGATATGCCATTGATTCGATATCATGAACGTTACTTAGCGAAACCGTATCGTAAAATTTCTTCTTATCGGCTGTCGCTGAAAACCAGCGCTGTAGCTCTGTGTCGCATAGCCAGCATTATGCTGAGCGATGGCCGTTTTGCGTGGTGACGCATAATTTCTTCGAACTTGTTGTTTTTTATGTTGGTATTTTTTTCTTTGCGCCATGTTTACCCCAAAGAAAGAAAGCATGGATCACCGACGAACGGTAATACGAGAAAACTACACACATCAAAAGTGTCTAGGGATCAAGCATTTTTATGCGGATTTCTTGAGATTAAGATGTGGCTTTGTAATAAATTTACGATTTTATAAATTTATATGGATCCTTTTTGGTGCATTTCATAATTTGAATCAGGAACTGTGAATCAAATTCGAGTAAAAGATGAAAATCAGCTGTCAATATTTTCCCTATAAAAACATACAACGCATTGAAGACATTATTAGTGCTACTGTTTCCCTACTACTGATTAAAACCAACGTTATTATGGAGCGGCGACGTCATTTAAGCAGGGAAGAAATGCTCAGAGCCGTGAGAATGATAGAAGCTGGTTCCCGGCAACGTACTGTGGCTTTAGCTCTGAATACAAGTCAGAGTGTTATCAGTCGACTTTGGACACGTTACCGAAGCACTGGTACCGTGGCTGAGCGCCATGGAGGACGGTATCGCTGCACCACACGGAGACAAGACCGATACATTCAAATCTTAACTCGAAGAGCTCCAACAATAACCGCCATGATGTTAGCCGTGAGGCTTCATCACTCTTCAGGGAACTTAATTAGCGACCAAACAGTCAGAAACCGCTTGCATGAAGTGAACCTTCATTCCCGAAGACCGCTACGGGTACCACCTATAGCAATGCACAATCGTAGGATTCGATATCAATGGGCTCTTGAACACAGAAATTGGGCAGAAGAACAATGGCGTTTCGTGTGCTTTTCTGATGAGTCTCATTTTGGTATGAGACCGGATACAAGACGTATACGACACTGGAGAACCCCTGGACGCCAACAGCGATTAAAATCCTGCCAGGAAGTCCATCCTTATAGTGGTGGAACCATCATGGTATGGGCGGGTATTTGGATCGGCGGAAGAACTGAGTTGATTTGGATCAGAGGCAACCTCAACGCTCAAATTTATGCTGAGACGATTGTATCAGACGTCATCGTTCCTCTACAAGTGCAAATCGGTCCCTTATTTCAGTTAATGCATGATAATGCACGACCGCACACCGCAAGAGTTGTAAGACAGACTCTCGCCGCAGCTAACATCAATGCCCTGCCCTGGCCTGCTCAGTCGCCAGACTTGAACCTGATTGAGCATGCATGGGATATGCTACAGAGAAGAGCTCTGCCGAATATGGAGGGTATCCAGTCGCAAGAAGACCTTTTTTTGTTGTTGCAACGAACATGGGCGGCCATTCCACAGCGTGATTTGGATGAACTCATTTTGAGTATGCCAAACCGATGTTCTTGTGTTGTTAGTGTTCGCGGTAGAAACACGGATTATTAATTGTTTAAGTTACCCAATAAAATTTTAAAGAAAACTGTTATTTCAGTCTTTTTTTCGAACTTTTGTGTTAGTGGTTCAAATGTCAAAAATCCCTTTATTAGGAAAATGGCAAATTTCTTTATTAATGCAAAGGTGACTTGGTTTATCGTTACTGTGACAAACGAAAACACTTTATTTTATGAATCCTTAAAGAAAATTTTAATTAATATCAATCAGGAGAAAAGTTATTGCAAAAATATATGTTGATCCCTAGACACTTTTGATGTGTGTATTAGTCGATACCATTATTTAGCGACAGCACGTTTCGCCGATTAACGCTACATTGAATGAGTGGTTGGCCGATACCAAGATTTGCCGATGTCATGGTTCGCCGGAACACGCTTGAACTAAATAATCCTTTATCGATAGCAATTTGCATCGAAAGCACCTTTTCTTACATCGCCTATCCAAAATAATTGTCTTTAGTTTCTCGCTTGGACAATTTTGACAGACATCGATTAAATTGCATTAATTGCTATTTTCATGCGTTTATCTTAGTAATTCAATAAAAATAAATGTAAAGAAAATAATAAAACAGCAAATTTGATTATTTTTATAATTAAATGGTAAATAACAAAAATAAAGGTTGCAAACTGCGCAATCATAAGGAACATGTTAGAAAACAATAAATTCTGAAAAAAAAAACTACCAGTTATGTGTTATATTATTATTAATGATTGTTGATGTAGGTACATGGTGTGAGCTAGGCCACTTAAGAAACTTTCTATGCTCATCTCACTCTTTAGGGACAAACTGTGCTTTTCTAGTCTCTTCTCATATTCAATCTGCAACGAACGACGACGCTTTGGCATTGGCTCAGATGCAGTGATGCGCTCGATTTCGCAGTCGGTATATTTTTGTTCTTTGGCAAACACCTTAATAGTGTTGAAGACATTCCACTTCTTGCGATTTAAAAGTGTGTTCCACCGGTTATGCCATGATTCCAGAGCATTTTGTGTTTTCGGAATAGAATAAGTACGATTAGACACATGACCACATAGCTAGTGGGAACAATGGTGGATTTTTGCTCAGAATTAACTTCGTCCCTGGGCCTGATTTTTTTTGTAAATACTCCAGATACATAATACTTATTGAACCATTGTGCCAATCGTTCGGCTTCAGTTGGCAATACTAAGTTTTTTACTTGCTCGAAGGCCTCCGGTATCTCTTCTGGTTCCAAAAATGCTAAAGCAAATAAATGTCTGATTTTATGTGCAAAAATACGAAATCAGTACCATAGCGCTTTGCCAACCCTTCCGCCTGTACATGCCGCCAAAGGCTTTGCGTGAGATGAAACAGACACAGT
The DNA here is from genome assembly GCA_937001585.2 of Brachylomia viminalis. NCBI lineage: Eukaryota > Metazoa > Arthropoda > Insecta > Lepidoptera > Noctuidae > Brachylomia > Brachylomia viminalis. Next base: position 18,273,516 of record OW443302.2, on the reverse strand, counting down.
CTGTGTGCACAGTTTGGAAATTATTTTCTCACAGAATTAACACCGCAATTTCGAAATCAGTCAGTATGTTTTCTGGAGACAAATTAGTATTAAAGGTATTGACCCCATACCTTTTTAATATTTCAAATAATATTATGTAACAGGTTTCAGTCTTGTGCGATAATAGGGCAAACACAATTGGTAAAAATTTGCTTGTGCCCCGTTCAGTTCCAACTAATACATGTATTGAATATACTTGAGTAAATGGATTCGGGCATGTCGAAAATGTTCCGTCCATTACCCAGCATTGTGCACTCATTAATCGTTTAAAATTTTCTTTAGTACAAAATACGACTACGCTCTCACCTTCATTTGTATAGTGACCAATTAAAAACTGTTGTTGGTCAAGGTCACAAAGACAGTCTGGTACTTTAAATTCATCAATCGTTTTTGGAATCGATGGCTCGTCTTTACTTCTAATGCGCTGAACAATCATTCTTGCTGCTGCTTTGCTAGGCAATTGAGCAGCACTCGTAATTGGCACATCTTGCAAGCAGCGATTAACAATTTGTGATGGAGAGTCCATTGAATTGTTTGCAATTTCTTTTATCTTTGCATTAAAACTCATATGTAATCATTGTCTGTAACTGCTTTTCTGGCTGTGGCAGATGCCCATGTCTATTGTTTTGATCGAATGTTCATTTGTGAAACTAAAGACAATTATTTTGGATAGACGGTGTAAGAAAAGGTGCTAAAAATAATCCTTTATCGATAGCAATTTGCATCGAAAGATGCAAATTGCTATCGATAAAGGATTATTTAGTTCAAGCGTGTTCCGGCGAACCATGACATCGGCAAATCTTGGTATCGGCCAACCACTCATTCAATGTAGCGTTATTCGGCGTAACGTGCTGTCGCTAAATAATGGTATCGACTGGTATCGACGGGACTCATAAATGGAGTCCCGTACGGTATATCGAATTACCCTTGAACGATATAACTGTCTACAGAAAGCATGGATCACCGACGAACGGTAATACGAGAAAACTATTAGTCGATACCATTATTTAGCGACAGCACGTTTCGCCGATTAACGCTACATTGAATGAGTGGTTGGCCGATACCAAGATTTGCCGATGTCATGGTTCGCCGGAACACGCTTGAACTAAATAATCCTTTATCGATAGCAATTTGCATCGAAAGCACCTTTTCTTACATCGCCTATCCAAAATAATTGTCTTTAGTTTCTCGCTTGGACAATTTTGACAGACATCGATTAAACTGCATTAATTGCTATTTTCATGCGTTTATCTTAGTAATTCAATAAAAATAAATGTAAAGAAAATAATAAAACAGCAAATTTGATTATTTTTATAATTAAATGGTAAATAAGAAAAATAAAGGTTGCAAACTGCGCAATCATAAGGAACATGTTAGAAAACAATACATTCTGAAAAAAAAAACTACCAGTTATGTGTTATATTATTATTAATGATTGTTGATGTAGGCATGGTGTGAGCTAGGCCACTTAAGAAACTTTCTATGCTCATCTCACTCTTTAGGGACAAACTGTGCTTTTCTAGTCTCTTCTCATATTCAATCTGCAACGAACGACGACGCTTTGGCATTGGCTCAGATGCAGTGATGCGCTCGATTTCGCAGTCGGTATATTTTTGTTCTTTGGCAAACACCTTAATAGTGTTGAAGACATTCCACTTCTTGCGATTTAAAAGTGTGTTCCACCGGTTATGCCATGATTCCAGAGCATTTTGTGTTTTCGGAATAGAATAAGTACGATTAGACACATGACCACATAGCTAGTGAGAACAATGGTGGATTTTTGCTCAGAATTAACTTCGTCCCTGGGCCTGATTTTTTTTGTAAATACTCCAGATACATAATACTTATTGAACCATTGTGCCAATCCTTCGGCTTCAGTTGGCAATACTAAGTTTTTTACTTGCTCGAAGGCCTCCGGTATCTCTTCTGGTTCCAAAAATGCTAAAGCAAATAAATGTCTGATTTTATGTGCAAATACGAAATCAGTACCATAGCGCTTTGCCAACCCTTCCGCCTGTACATGCCGCCAAAGGCTTTGCGTGAGATGAAACAGACACAGTCTGTGTGCACAGTTTGGAAATTATTTTCTCACAGAATTAACACCGCAATTTCGAAATCAGTCAGTATGTTTTCTGGAGACAAATTAGTATTAAAGGTATTGACCCCATACCTTTTTAATATTTCAAATAATATTATGTAACAGGTTTCAGTCTTGTGCGATAATAGGGCAAACACAATTGGTAAAAATTTGCTTGTGCCCCGTTCAGTTCCAACTAATACATGTATTGAATATACTTGAGTAAATGGATTCGGGCATGTCGAAAATGTTCCGTCCATTACCCAGCATTGTGCACTCATTAATCGTTTAAAATTTTCTTTAGTACAAAATAAGACTACGCTCTCACCTTCATTTGTATAGTGACCAATTAAAAACTGTTGTTGATCAAGGTCACAAAGACAGTCTGGTACTTTAAATTCATCAATCGTTTTTGGAATCGATGGCTCGTCTTTACTTCTAATGCGCTGAACAATCATTATTGCTGCTGCTTTGCTAGGCAATTGAGCAGCACTCGTAATTGGCACATCTTGCAAGCAGCGATTAACAATTTGTGATGGAGAGTCCATTGAATTGTTTGCAATTTCTTTTATCTTTGCATTAAAACTCATATGTAATCATTGTCTGTAACTGCTTTTCTGGCTGTGGCAGATGCCCATGTCCATTGTTTTGATCGAATGTTCATTTGTGAAACTAAAGACAATTATTTTGGATAGACGGTGTAAGAAAAGGTGCTAAAAATAATCCTTTATCGATAGCAATTTGCATCGAAAGATGCAAATTGCTATCGATAAAGGATTATTTAGTTCAAGCGTGTTCCGGCGAACCATGACATCGGCAAATCTTGGTATCGGCCAACCACTCATTCAATGTAGCGTTATTCGGCGTAACGTGCTGTCGCTAAATAATGGTATCGACTAATAGTTTTCTCGTATTACCGTTCGTCGGTGATCCATGCTTTCTGTAGACAGTTATATCGTTCAAGGGTAATTCGATATACCGTACGGGACTCAAATAAATGTATGTATTTTCTTTCTTTAATTCCTGAAAGTTTTCATATTTAAAATATCTAACCACGGTACGGTTGGCGCAGTGGTTAAGCGATTGACTGCTGCTTTACGTGTCGCGGGTTCGATCCCCGCACGGAACAAATATTTGTATGACCTGCAAGTAGTTGTTCCGGGTCTGGCTATTTGTGTATGTGAGTTTAAATGTTTGTAAACGCACCCACGATACAGGAGAAATACCTAGTGTGGGGCAACGTTAAAAAAAAATACAGCCAACTAAAAACACATCCATAAAATCAACAAAAAATCGCACCAGATTAATAAAACGAACCCTTTACCCAGGGCTCTCTAAAAAAATAATAATTAGCAACACATCGAGTTTCCGGACAGCTGACAGTTGCACCTGAGGCGGTGCGGGTGAACCCTAGCTGCGGCTGTGTGACGCAGCGGGGTGCCGGCTGCAAAAGTCGATGTCTCGTGAAAAATGGTCAAGATAATTTACGAACATTTTTATGAAAAACGCTGATTTATATATGAAACATTTAGTCAAAATGCTATCCACGTTTTGCATTTGAGGTATAATTAGGCAGAGACGGATATTTTTGTTAAGTAGAGAAGTAAGTAGGTACTTATTTGATTACTAACTTATAGTATCTATCCTCTGAGTTTGTTTCGGCCTTTCTTCTCAGAGTAGTCAGATAGGAAACGCCGACCTCATCTAGTTAAAAAAATATATGATTGACGTGTAAAAGTGTTTGTAAAAATCTACTTACAGAAATAAAATCATTTATCATTTATCCGTAGTATGGTTTTCTGTGGGTTCCGTGTACATATTTTAATCATAAAAACCGTAGAAGTACTTAAGTGAAAGGCGGGCGTTTTGGGGGGCTGTCTTATGTGATTTTGACGTTCAAAAAGTGCTGATTCTCAGCCCAGTTTGAATAAATGACTTTTGATTTTGATTGATTTTTATGATGAAAGAGCAAGCATATTAGATGAGCTTTTGTAGAAAACCTTGAAGTAAGTCGCATCTCTCTGCCATCTTCATAATATATTTATGATCACTTTGTAGTCGAATTTTAATATCATAGGTTTAATAAGCCCTGTCAGCTTAGATGTTCAGCAAAAAGTTGAAAGGAAAATTGTAAAATTGATTACACGCACGTCCCAAATTAAACATACATCAGAACACCCTAAAACTGCCAACTTAACAACATTAAAACTTAACTTTTGGCAGTAATTTGAAGTCACGTAGTTTTCATTATATTGGACGGTATGAGTAGAAATTATTACCTAGAAGTTTACTTGACTTTATCGCGACATTGCATCGATGGGATAATTTTGATATGAATTTCAAACTCCGAGGAAAACGGAGTGAGAGCAGTTATGGCGGCTTGAAAGTAATTGCAAACACGATGTTGCAGATAGCGGGAATTGTTTCGTTGTTTTAGTAACTGATTTTATATTGTAAGTGGGCGAATTCCTTCATTCCTTGTACATTGATTTGGTTTCTAATTTTCGTGTTTAAAATAAGAGTCTATGATAAAAGTTTTAAGTTTTAAGTGGATATATAAGTTTGTAGGTAAACTTACTTACGCAAACGTATGTACCTACATTCTTACGAAAAATCGTCGTTCGTAAGTTGGATATTATCTGCTAGCCAATTTACCATAGAAATAAAAAGTGATAAAGAAATAGAGAGCCATAGATTAGCCATAGCCATTTCAAAATTCAAATCACCATATTATTTTATTTCATATAAACCTACATGGGCACTTATGAAACGTCAGAAGCTAGGTGCACGGTTCCAATTGGTCGTTTCCTATGGAGAAGAGCCGGCAAGAAACTCCACGGATATTCTTTTAAAAAGAATTGGCTTTTACAATGTTTTCAAATTACAGTGTAGGTATGCCTATGTGGGTATGGGAGGACAGTGTAGGCATGTCAAGAAGTACCTGTTACTTAATAAGAAAAAAAAAAACTATTTAACAATAAACAAATTATTTTATCGAAAACTCATTTTGGAAGCTCAATGTATTGTCTCCTACATAAGCTACGTTAACAAGGCAAAATTTAAACCAAATTAATAAGCAGAGATAAAACATCTACTTCCTTCTTATAAGTAGCTTGGAAACTGACTTCCTCAAAAATATCCTCAAGAAATTCGAGATAAAGGTATCAAATTAATTTTTAACAAAGCACGGATCGCGCATTTTTCTTTTGTGGCAACATTACAATGAAAATTCGTTTTGAAATTCGAATATGACGCCATAAGGTACGCGGGAGAAAATATAATGATTTATTTATGTCAATGGGCCGTTTCCGAAGCGGTGTTTTCTTACTCAAATTGGTTATTGTTCGGTATAAAGTTCTTTTATTAACGTTTGTTAGTAAAAAGAGCAGGTAGGGGGTTTTAGAGTATAATAAGGATGTTTTTATGAAAACAATTTCATGTCAAAATGGGCACACGGCGAATTTTTACCTTGCGTTTGTTTATTTTTTGCGAGTAAACGTGAGTTTTCTTAATACAAAGACATTGGCAGCGTCTAGACGTGGCCATGTGTGAAATAACCTGGCGAATTGTACACCCACTAATAAACGTTAAACGTAGAACATAAAACTAATAGTGAGCGTCACTCTGTCGTAAAGCGTGTTATTAACGAATAAGAGCGTTGGTGAGCGTTTCCATTGTGACTCGTGATTAGTCACATTTGGTTTTTCTTTTGGAAATCATCTTCAGTCATCCTGCGTCAGTAAAAATACTAAAAGAACGTCACTTTAATTACGTCGCTATTAAAGTGGTGGTAACCGAAATAGCCCAAAGACTAAGTAAGCTAAAGTGGCAATGAGCTGGTCACATCTCTCGTAGAACCAACAATCTTTTGTGTTCTGACTGACCGGTTGGTGCAGTTGGTAGCGACCCTGCCTTCTGAGCCGCTGGTCCCGGGTTCGATCCCCGGACAAGTCAAACATTTGTGTGCATGAACATGTCTGTTTGACCTGTGTCTGGGTGTGTATATGTATATAAGTATGTATATTAGTCATCAGGTTACCGTAGTACAGGTTCTACCTAGTTCGGGACCTGAAGACCTTGTGTGGATGTTGTCTCATATTATTATTATTATAATCGTTGGGGAAAACGGGTTTTAGAGTGGAGACCGCGTTTAGGCAAACGTAGTGTGGGACGCCCGCCGGCCAGGTGGAGTGACAACTAGCGAAAGGCGGCTGGCAGAGACTGGATGAGGAGAGCCGAAGATCGGGCTCAGTGGCGTTCACTAGGAGAGGCCTACGACCAGCAGTGGTCGAATATAGGCTGATGATGATAATGGGCCCAGACAGAAAGAAAGACCATCTGTAGTGAGCACAGGACTTACTGTTGATAGGTACCTACGAAAATAGACGAGTCTTCAAAACAAAAATGATCTACAGTTCGTTCGCGTTAAAAATGCAGTGAGTCATCAGTGCAACTGCAAGATAAAGGTGTATTCACAGTGGTGTTAAATTCAAACAAATTATATTTTAAAAGATTAAGTTTAATGAAGCAATGCCTTCAACTGTCATTGTGAACTTGACTTTGTAATTTGAAAATATTTGATTGGTTAGGGGGCGGGGGTAGGCTGACGGACAATGATGACTCACTGCATTCTTAACGCGAATGTACAGTAGCAATAATAACAACGGTAAAGAAAAACATCGCGAGGAAACCAGCAGGTCCAAGAACTAAAAAATCGAAGACATGTGACATCTACCAACCCGCACTGGGCCCGCGTGGTATATTACAACTCACTCCCTCGCGATGAGAGGAGGCCTGTGTCCCTGCAGTAGGTATAGGAACATTATAGACTGATTATGCTTATGCATTAAGTAACAACGTTACCAAACTAATCTACAAATCTAACTATAAAAATAACCCCTTTTAAAAATGCCAAAAATACATAAATGCAAATGAATAAACAAAAAAACCGTAATACAAGGGACACAAACAACTAATTCGTTCTCAAAAGAGACCAAAGATGAGCTGCCAACTTCTTTAATGCATCACATGCTGTCTAATTTCACGTATTTACGCTTTTTCTTTTACTCATACTAAACTAAAACCCTTACTAGTTCAAGAGAAAATGCTTTTCAACTTCATAGTTTTTATGATTCCTTTGCAAATTGTAATAGGGATTAATTTCATTTAACATCTGATACGGAGAAATGGAAGCTATACAGATAACGGATGAAACGATTTTCCTGTCGCATGAATAATAATGAATGTGCTAGACGAGTTAACTATTCAATGAGCTGAGCTGAACGGAGGTAAATGTAAAAAATATCAGTTGAAATGCCTTAATGAAATTATTGAGAAAAGATATGAGAAGTGGCAGTACCTAGAACTTACAATATTAATGAGCCCAACTTAGTCTCAAGTAGCTTCGCTTAAAACAAATCTGAGGCCCTAGACAAATGGCAAGTGGCAATCATCGGCGACAAGGTTGACATAAGCTTTTCGGTAGCTTACCATCCTTACCTAAATTGCTATTCCACCAATTCGCACTAAGCGTTTCCAAATGTCTTTTGTTATGCGCACAGTACAAGAGTGGAACTCTCTACCTGCGTCTGTGTTTCCGAACGCATACAACCCAAATCTCTTCAAAGTGAGAGTGAACAGGCTTCTTCTGGGTAAGCTCACTCCATCGTCGACTCTGTCTCTGTCACCGCTGACCTAGAATATGAGTCAAAGGCAAACCCACCTTAAATAAAAAAAGGTCAACATTATCGCTGATGGAATCTCACTTTGTCTAGGCCACGTCTAGGCCTTCAGGATGTCTGGAAAGAGATATTACATATTACAAGTATCTGCTTTTTCATAAAATTTGCGTGACAACATTGCTAATGAAATTGGGCATCCCTATCAACGAGGCCTGCCATAACTACTGGATCGATGGGTAGTGTGATTTACCCTCAGAACAATAACTGATTTACCTACCTATGCTTTATGACAGACATGACAACGCTGCCATTTTGTCTCATTTATTTATTTTACTCTACTCAATCTGCCAATTACAATCGCTAAAGATAAAAAAGGGGGCGCTGGTGGCCCAGTGGTAACGGCCGCGACTTAGAAGTTGTAGGTCGTAGGTTCGAACCCAGACAGGCGCTTTACTTTGTGTAAATTATTTCATCACAATGGTGATGAAATAATAAAAACGCAAAACTCAAAACGGTGAAGGAAAACATTGTAAGAAAACCGGCATGTCCTAGAACCTAAAATTCGTCTGCGTACACATTACGGTCAAGTTTAGCGTTGGGAGAGAGAACTCATACATAGAAGAAACAAGCACTGATGAACACGTTTGCTCAATCAATTATGTATTTACCGAGGGTAGTTCACCAATTTGAGGTATCTCATTATCGGAGTCCGAGTTCGACACAGGTACGAAATAACAGTCTCAACACTGATAACAACCGTATATACATTCAATCCCGTTAAGAAATTAACAAAATCTCAAGTAATCAAGCCGATGGAAATGGATTAAGGTACGAAAAGTTCGAGACAGTCTGGCAGCACGACCTCTCGAATGTTGTGTCTAACCATCAAGTCCCGTATAGTAAAAGTACTCTGTGATCAAGTCAAGTCCCCCTCCGTCACCTGTCAAGTCGAATACGGCCAATGTCAAAGAATGACAACTGACAGCTGCCAAGACCAGTATCGACCTCACCCAAGCAAACTGCTTGACGTTTCCGAGAAACAATAATAGATGGCGTTATTCTAAATTAACAATAATCCATAGCGATTCTAATAATTGTGCCTGTATTGGTTCTGCGACATATTAATAAACTGCATTTTTGAATTGAGCTACTTTTTCAGGCAATCAATAACAATCATACTTACATAATCTTTATTTTGCCAAAAGAATAACAACCTTACAACAAATATTACACTAGTACTTATTTTCTATGAATGTAAAAAATTAGATAAACAATTAGTAACTCAGTTCACAATCATAAATTCCGGTTGTTACGAAACCGATTCACCCTGTCCCCCGTACTAGTTATAAACTGTATTACGGTGGGACAGTTTTCCTTGTTCTAAGTTAAGCATATTGTAATAAGCCGATTTGAATTAAATAATCTCACTCAATTCTCTCATTCTCAAATCTCTCAAATCACTCATTCTCTCAAATCTCACTTTTAAAATAATACAAATCAAACTGTGGGTATAATGTATCAGACATTACAAATTCAAATTGTTGTTTATTTGTTTTTTTTTTTGTAGCTAGTTGCGTAAGTTCACATAGTAAAGGCAAAATTTCCAAATGATAAGTTTGTTTACAAATATTTGTATTATTTTCTTGTTACTCCATATAACACAAAAAAATTATTAAAAAAAAATATTATTAACGCAAAAACGAAATAGACGGGTTAAAATTAATATAATCATCTTTTTGTTTGCTTTGTTTTTTCCTCTCTTTTACCTCTAACGTGACATATTTTCTGTTTTCTTGTATATATGCGTGTGTGTATATGTGTGCGTGTATGTGGGTATGTTCGTGTGTAAGTGTGTGACATTATTATCATCTCAAAATATTTTCCTGCTCATAGTAATCTAGTTCTTTAAGAAATTCATCGATAGACTTTTACCATTCGCGACAGCTAAGATCTGTTATTTTTAGTTTTTTGCTATATAAAATGATTATTATTGTAAGGGCTATAATTTTTTTTTTAATTAAGATATCACTTATTATTGTACTAGTTTAGAATCTACATTAATTTGGCAACTTTTAGAGGTAATGGGCACCGACGATGTAGTACATGTTTTTACACCGTTTGCACCCTAAGTCACATAATTTTCCAGAGGTTCGATTTAAAATTAATAAATAAACACAGTTTTTCTATAATATTTGTCAAATTACATTTACAAAATGATTTGCATAAGATCGCACATGCATACAGCAGCTATAAACAAATAACAAAATAAAAAAAACGTCATTTATAGAAATTGCAGCCAATTTAGTAAAGCCGTTAATTTAAAGCCGTTAAATTTTCAAAAAATAATAAAAATATTTTATTCTGAGACCTATGGCAAAAAATGCTTCAAATTGTGGTATGTCATAGCTAAATATATGGTGATTCGACCCCTTATTAACGTTGGACCACTATTTACGTCACAACCTTATATACATACGTGAGTGTATTATAGGTACACCTCTGCCCAACCCTTTGGGAAAACAAGCCGTGATATTATCTTATGTCACTTTTATTCTAATCAAACACTAAAACTAGGTAAGTACTTGTTGTTGTAGTCAAAAGCTAAACTCGAATCTAAAACCAAACTCCACTAACTCCCCATACTTTGTATAGTCCATAACACTTTCAAACAAGATCAAATTGTGATTATTGCTCTTAGGGGGACCGTGAAAGAAAACCTCTCAATCCTAGCAATAAGGCTTTGCAAGCTTTAGTTGTGTAATGGTCAACTTACGAAGATATTAATGAGTTCTCCGTGACTAGCAAATGGCTATTTATAGAGGAACGAAAACAAAAGTAACAGTGATGAATCGCCAGTGGTATTGGTTTTTAGAACCAATGTTAAATGGCGTCTTATTTGTGCAGATTAAACCTTTTTTAACAGACTTCAAAAAGGAGGACGGTCTCAATTCGACTGTATGTTTTTTTTTGTATGTTTGTTACGCGATTATTCCGCCAATTATGAATTGATTCTTTTTTTGTTTGGTAGGTCATACTTCAGAGGTAGTCCCGTATAAATTTTATCGAAATCGGTCGAGCGATTTTTAAAAAATCGACATAAATTATTTTTAAACAAAAAAAAACCGGCTTCAAACGGACGTGGGCGTGTAAGACGATCGTTTTCGAATCGGTGTGGGGTAGGTGCCATGACTAAAAAATAAAAATAAACTTTTTTACAAAAAAAAAACTACAAAGTGAAATATAACTTTAATTTTGGAAGTCGGTGTCTTTGCATCTATATTTTAGTTTTTCCACCGACTTCCGAAATTAAAGTTGTTTTTCACTTTGTAGAGTAATGTTTTTTGGAAGTCGGTTGGTTTTTTTTTTTGTAAAAAAGTTTTTCTTAATTTCTTTCTTTTATTTCTTTGAGTCAGTTCTGCCAGTCTATTCTGTGAAAATCTCATCATGAAAACCTAGGTACAGTGAGCTTGAAGTGAGCTGTCATTTTAGTTGAGTTGCTAGGGAGTGACACTATTGCTAATGACAGGTAGCTCATTTCATCCAAGTTTTCATGGTGAGAATTTTGCAAAATATATCGGCTGTTAGGAATGTGGTGTGGTTTCCTTTTTATACAGTGAGAGTTCAATGATGGGTTGTTGTCATTTCTAATTCAAAAACAATAATCTTTTTAACTAAATGGAACCATTTAAGGGTCTAATTTAAAATGTGAACCAAAGGAAAATTCAACCGTTTGTTTTGGTTCGAGATTATTGTATCAGATTTCGACGTTGACCTAAACGAGTACATAATTTAAATACTAAATCTATGCGGACAATAGCCTCGTTCTTTGATTATATTTTTGAATGAACTACTTATACAGTGGTTGAGGCCCGGACTCCACCAAAGACGAGAAGAGAGGAGAGGAGATGTATTGGAAGCAACCAATAGGATTTCGATATTTACTTAACTCGTCTCAGTAAAAAAAACAGATACCGCGATGATTGTCTGAACTTTTTAGAAAAATTGATAAATTCTTACAGGTTTGTTTTATTAATTTCTCAGTCTACTTTTTCGTTTATCACTGTGCATTTTCTCTCAAAATTAACCTTAGTTTCCTGTACCACAAAGTACGTACAACCCAATAACAAAATCCTAGGGGTCACAGCTACAATATAAACATGTCCAGAATGGAAACACGGGCGACGCGGCGACGGTAGAGGTATTTTCACTGAGTCTTTGTTTTTTTGTGGCTGGCAAAGTACGGAACCCTGTTGGTTTAGACACACCCTTTTGTGACCCGAGCTGCGAATATGGCGGCAAAAAGTAATTTTTAGAGTTCTACGGTACGTGCGTATGATCATATTAGGACACGAGTTGCCTTGGGTAACCTGGAAGTCTTTAAACAGACTCCGGACCCAGGTTGGCGAAGCATGGAAAATCTGTTCAGATGGAGATTCATATAGACGACTCCGCCTTGGAGTACAAATGTAGTGCTGTTCCACAAACGATGGCACAAAAAATATCGTGTGCTGCGTGTCCTGTCGTCTGCACATTACAGGAACTGATGGTCGCTAGTGATGGCGCCAAACACGTAGCCGAATTCTGGGCTAAGTCCATTTAGATTGCCATCAACACGCTAAAAAGAAGAAGTTTTACAACATAAATAAGTACCTAGCAGAGGTGGCATTGTACAAATAATGTAAATACCTAGGGATTTTGTGACTTGAATAATTTGAGCTAGGTACAGATAATATATAAGTAATAACATCGCAATTTTTTCTCGAAATGAAAATAAGATAAGGAAATATAAAAAAAAAACAATTTATAAATTTATCTAACATTATCATTTTTATGAACGAGCTCTTGCCCGCGACATCGTCTACGATCCATAATGAAAAGTAGCCTATTTCCTTACCCAGGTCATGGTCTATCTGTGTGTCATATTTCGTACGAATCCGTTCAACCGTTAGCGTGATTAATTAGGAGAGTTGGATAATTAGTGTTCGCGGCAGAACCAACAGTATTCTCAGTGTGTTCGCAGAGCGGTGGGATTGCCTGATGATGTGGAGGTGGATGCAGCTCCACGCTGAATTTTAAGTGTATATCTGTAACCTACTAACACTTTATGCTAAGTAAATAGCTACTAACCTTATGGACTCCAGTCTGAAATAAAAGTTTTCTATTCTATTCTAATTAGGGTATGATGTTACTGTATCTATTTAAAATTTGGCAAAGGAACCGGTGAATACCTGAAAACCATGCTGATGATAACTTTCAGACCAAATAATATTCATTTATAAGACGGGACCGGAAGCACCTTCAGTTTTCCATCAAATTTCAGTAAGGAACGAAACTCCGAATATTGTACGGAACAGTCAAAATAAAATAATGTACTTTGTAATCCCTGTTTTTTTTTAATCCAGCCTTTGTTGAAAAGCTATTATTGGAAAGTATTGGAAAGGCTATTTTCGGGTACATACCTATCGGTAGCTTTTTGAAAACAGCTTTTTTGTACGCGTAGGAAATGTACTTGATAAGAGCTCTCATACGAATTGTAAAAAGGGGTGTTTGGGATTCCGTTTATTTTGCGTATCACATCAAGCTAGTGGCGAAATGTGGGTGCACACCTCTGCCTTACCCTTCGAAGATTACGGGCGTGAGGTTATGTTATATATTGTATGTTATCAACCTAGTTTTTTTGTGTAATCAGATTGAGCAGTCGTCTGCCTAGCCTTTTCCAGCTACGTTGCGGTCAGCTTCCAGGCTAACCGGATGCAGCTGAATACCAGTATTTTACATGGAGCGACTGCCTATCTGACCTCCACAACCCAGTTACTAGGTAATACGATACCCCTTGGTAAGACTGGTTGTCAAACTCTCCGGCTTCTGACGACCTGTATTGACTGTCAAAGATCCAAGAATGACAGCCGGGACCAACGACTTAGCGTGATTTCCTAGGCACCCGGGTCTTGGTATGTAAAGATGGTCATCCATCCTCGGGCCGACCGCGGCAAGCGTAGCTTAACCTGATCGATCGACTCGTGCGGCTGTTAATATTTAGACACAAGCCTCATTGAGATTGAGCATTGTTTAAAGTTATTTTTCCATGATTAATTCTAAATCATTCTGACAGGTCAGCCTCAAAAAGATGTTAACATCGACAAGAATTCATTTAATTGTCTACATACAAACCTTTGTTCTATAACATTGTATCAATGTGTATCCACAAAACATATTACACATAGGGTACTTAATTGTAGCTGCACATTAAAGGCTCCTACAGCCTGGCGCGACACGCGACGCGACACAAAGGCACCGCCTATATATCGCGCGACGAGCGGTGCCCTTGTGATACGTGCGATTCGCGTCGCGTGTCGCGCCTGTTTGTAGGAGACTTAATACGGTATAATAGAACACAAATTGTAGACAGACAAAAGAATTTTCATCAACATCTTTTTGAGGCTTATGTTCAAATCCTAATTCACAAACGTCTGGCACACAATTAAGCATACTGCTCAATATAGCAACAAGCGGAAGGTTTGAAAAGAACATGAATAATTCAGGGAAAGGGCTCTAAAGAAAACTGCAGTAGTTTTGTGGCAAGAACAGTAGCTGAACATGATATTATTGGTTTGATACCTAGTAGGCGCAAAACATTTAAGTACCTACGTATCTGTCAGGTTTTTCGGCTAGGAAATTCTAAATACTAGCTCGCAGTATTATATCTAGCCCGATATATAGCAACACGCGCCAAACGTGACTACATTGATACATCCAAGGCGGTAGACCCAAGCATTTCCAAGCATAAAAGAGCTTTCTAAAAAAACATTACCTATCTACAGACTTCCAAGATATTATTTCCTTTTAATAATAATCAGAAATTTATATCAAAACTTACCGTATGTTTAGAGTGCATTAGAGACCGTCGCCGGCAGATGGCGCTGCCGCCGACTAACGCTAATGACGTCTCTCGCACTAAATTATTTTTACGACTACCCGCGAGACGCGATCTAGCACCGAGCGCAGATTCCCCGCACTATTTATAATGTTTTTAATGCTGTCATAGAATGCAACGGACACTTTAAGATTTTATTTATGAATATTGGTTGTACGCGAGAGTTTTGTGTAAACGAAAATGAATGAAAATGTGAAATAGTTAAAGGGTAGTTTCACGATTACAGATTGTATTGGTATGACTAAATAATCTGTTGTTTATAGAATCAACAGTGACAAGAATGATAGTTCTTTGAGCGCAGGACAAAATTCTATAAATTATATTTACCTAGAATTCAATCTTCGTGTTTTGTAGTTATGGAGGTAAGATTTTACCTTGGAAATTTTACCTACCTCTAGAATCTACATGGACATGTCCACAAAATACATAGTACATCATTTATTTCACCGTATGTACCTACCAAAGTAGGTATAAGATTATCACTGAACTGAATATTTGAGCTGATTGAGTCATGAACCTATTATAGTGAGTCAGCGATGATTCATTATTTAATGAGTTCATACCTACCAAGCATGAAATAAAACGAAACCCAATTATAAACCGTAGAATGTTACGTTTTAGATAAGGATTCGAATAAATTTTTTTTATATTTTGCATGGTTTTTTTCTTTTTTTGTTGCGTTGTACTAATATACAAGAAGGTCTTTTGAGGCTACAGAAAGCAGTTTACCATACCAACATCTTCCAACATCATCATCATCTTCATTGGGAGCCTTGTTCCACCCACTGCTGACTATAGACCACCTCACCTTTGTGCCCTGCTTCCCTGGTCTATGCGAGTCTTCTCCAGGTCTTCCCGCGATCTTCTGTAGGTTGTCCAGTACCTGGCCGTCGGCGTCAGTCTGTCAACGCTCCTTCTCGTCTCTCAGCAACCATTTCGTTACGGCTTTGTTCCACCTGCCGTCACTACGTCTAGCCATATGTCCTGCCCACTTCCATTTTCCAACAATTGCTCAATGTAATAAGTAATGTTTGTAAGAAAATGTTTTTAAATCATCATTACACATGGTTTTTGGTATAACACCATCAACGTCTTAAGGGGTCATTGTACTCATTATTATGAACAACTTTTACTATGGGACCAAATATGAAATCACGAAAAAAAATCAGCTGGTCCCTACATTTATGTTTGCAGAACTCGTCAAAATGTTTATAAAAATAATATTTGGTCCCTTAATAAAAGTTAGTCATAATGATGAGTACAATGACCCCTAAAGAGGTTGGTGGTGTTTTACCAATAACCCTGTATATCTGCCATTATTTTCAAAATGGCTAAAGATTTTTGAAGTGACTCGATTTATTTTCTTTATAAATACTGTAGATACTTTGGCCTGCGTGGCCTTTCCATGTTACCTACGAGAGTATGTGACAAGTTGATAGCATAATATTATGAGATAAACACTATTTCGAATTATTAATAAGGACTCGTGGCTAAATGATAATAGACGCACAGGTGCATCGAAGGTTAAGCTACGCAGGCGGCGGTCGGTTCGTGGATGACCACCCATTACATATACAGGGTGTGGCGTAAGTAGTGGTCCACCGTTCAGGATTCGATAAACCAGATAATTAACAATAACAATTAAAAAATTTAACCATTTTTAGCCAAGGGTTCCAAAAATATTTCCTTTTTGTCTTTTATTACAAATTTGTTTGTAGTTTCAACAAAAACCATTATTTTTTCATTTTGATTTCTGTTAATTACTGCTGAATACTAGAGCTATAAATAAGAATAATAAAATGCAAAAAATGCTAAATGCAAATGCTAAATTATGTTTTTTTATGTAAATTCAGCTCTTTTGAAGAAAAAGTTGGTTCTTCTCTAATTTTAACCCTAATCTTTAACACACCATCAAGTTCAGGAGCGATTTTTGTAAAAAAAACTTACTACTAAAAATGGTTAAAATTTTCAATTGTTATTGGTTATATTGTTATTATTATTGTTTAATCTGGTTCATCGAATCCTGAACGATGGACCACTACTTACGCGACACCCTGTATATGACCCTCGTGCCTCAGAAAACACGCTAAACCGTCGGTCCCTGCTGTCATTCGTAGATCTTTGACAGTCGTTACCGTTAGTCAGAAGCCCAAAAATCTGACAACCAGTCTTACCAAGGGGTATTGTGTTACCAGTACTTAACTGAGTTGTGGAGGTCAGATAGGTAGTCGCTTCATGTAAAATACTGGTATCCAGCTGCATCCGGTTAGACTGGAAGCTGACCCCAACTTAGTTGGGATAAGGCTCGGCAGATTGATTGACTATTTCGAAGATTTTGATTAATCAGATTGATTGATTTTTTTAAATTTTTGGATTGATTGAGATTTTAGAAGATTAGAAAATAAGAGATACCTTATTACTTACTTGGTACTTACCTTATAAAACATCTAGTTCCAAATCTAGGAATATTTAGGAGTTTTTATTATGAAATACGTCTTTAATTTCATTGATAATCCCGTTAGGTAATATAAAGGCGTAATATAAACCTTATTCTAATCCATTTTTATTGGGGTTCTGTACAAAATACAAGCTTAATAAACCAACCGTGTTAATACTTAGTGCATCTGCAAATAGAGCCACAACTTTGTTTACAGTTTACAGCAGTGCGAAGTTTACAGCATACTATTAAAATATTTTAATCGTCCCTTATCCCAGGTGTAAACTAAGGGCGAGTAAACTAATACACATCACACTCGTAAACTAAGTTAATAAGTGTAGAACAGCTGGGACTAACACATACTGGTGTTATGAGTATTTTCTGTCCATTTTATGATAATTTATATGACACACGTAAATGAGCTCTGGTAACTATGACATGAATGGATGGTTATTTGATCAATATAATAATTGGCTAATTCAATATTTGTGTGAAAGGAAAATTGACTCGATGTACCTACTTTTAAATGCCATGCGCTAAGGTAGCCCAATTTTCATACGTTTTTTTTGCAAATTGCGGGTCAGTGACAGGTTTTATATTGATCATAATACACTGGGCCGCAAAGAAAGCGGGTCGGTAATAAAAACCTTTATAACCTCCAAAATATTAGAGCTAGCTTTATGAAATAAAGACTTTAGTATAGACAATTTTATAGTGCTTATATCAATGTCGTAAGAGTTCAAAACTATGAAGTTTATTTTGAATAAAAGTAGGTTAAGTATAAAATTAAAATTTTCACTAGATTTTGCAAAATG
Organism: Brachylomia viminalis; assembly: GCA_937001585.2. Taxonomy (NCBI): domain Eukaryota; kingdom Metazoa; phylum Arthropoda; class Insecta; order Lepidoptera; family Noctuidae; genus Brachylomia; species Brachylomia viminalis. Next base: position 18,255,533 of record OW443302.2, on the reverse strand, counting down.
TGCTACGTTATCATGTAGTATAATATATATAATAAAAGCTGCATGTTTATGTGTGTCCACGTATACAATAGAATACTAAATTAATTAAAAACATTAAATACAAGATTGTTCAAAATTTACTTTTACAAATGGCTATCTTTAATAGTTTTACAGTGGTAAGGAGTTCGTTGAACATAAAATCGCATGATGATTGATTGTTTCATTGTGCATGTAAAATTTGCACGCTTATATCTATTAAGCAAAACATGTTTGCTCACTTTATTAACGCTACCATCTTTTATACCAGGTTTTTAGTAAATAAGTGATATTACTGGTAAGCATGATTGATTTATTTATATTTATTTTTGTATTTTTCTCAACGTAATCATGATCTGGCAGTTTGAGTAATTTATGCGGCCTACTCAAATGTCCTTTCTTTGGTATTGTTCGTCGAATCGTTGAGCTCCTTGAGTCTAAGTTGAGCTGCACGATTACTGACAATTGCGTGCACTGACTGGACAGGTCCACTCAATCTGTGTGGTTCTTTCCTCAAAAGACCATTGCAGACACCGATCTACATAGCTTTCACATGACCTGACCAAGATTTTGTCTGGACTTTAAAAGAGACTGTGACCTCTGAGTTTGTTTCGGCCTTTCTTCTCAGAGTAGTCAGATAGGAAACGCCGACCCCATCTAGTTTAAAAAAAAATATGATTGACGTGTAAAAGTGTTTGTTCAAACCTACTTACAGAAATAAAATCATTTATCATGTTTTACACATTTCAGTATTTTGTATTGCTACCACGAGCTATGCAGCTGTTATACAGTTTGGCATGCTTTCCACCAGATTTCTGAGCCGATGCTGAGGATTATTCTTCAATTCCTCTATAGCTGCTTCTTTTAGTTCACGAAGCGTGATTGGAGGGGGATTTCATTGGCGTACACGTCATCTCAGCTCGTCCCATGTATGCTAGATGGGTTTCAAGTCTGGGCTGCGTGCTGGCCACTACACGCGTGTGATATCGACATCTTCAAGCTAGTCAAATACTATACGAGCTGTATAGGGACGAGAGCTATCTTGCATAAATATAGCGTTCGCGCCGATGTTTACTAAAAATAGGCCAACATACTCATTTAATATTTCATTCACGTATCTTTCTGCAGTTAAAGTTTCATTTTCTACCACCACTAGCACGGTGCGGCTCTCGGAAGAAATTCCAGCCCACACGTGTATGGAGCCGTGTATGGAAGCTTGGTTATAGCGCTCTCCTGGTCTTCTGTAGACTCTTTGCCTCCCATCGTGTGTGTATAACCTGAACCTCGACTCGTCCGAAAACATTACTCTTGACCAGTCACCCAGAGTCCAACTCATGTGTTCTCTAGCGTAACTCAGCCTTGAATTTCGATGCTGCCTTTTGAGATCTGTACCATTTGCAGGTCTAAATGGCTTCTAGTTTGCTTCAACACGTGGAAGGTTAATTTTGACTTCAACAGCCGTTTGAAATCGATTTCTCAACGTTCTTGACGCGATATATCGATCCTCCCGCGCTGTGTTCGGCCTATTCCTGGTCTGCGAATATTGGATCCAGTCTTTTCAAATCGCTGGAGCACTCGTTGGATGGTTGATAGCGACACACCAACAGTTCTCGCTGTATAACGCTGACTGCGCCCGACTTCAAACATTGTCAATGTCATTGTTGTATTGGATCATTGAGTTCCCTTCAAATTGGTTGAGCTGAATGGTGCTGATGCATACGTCATGTTCGTGAACGGGCACCGTCAGTGGGCACTGGTCATGTCTTAGCTGCCACGGCTTATTTTGATACGTGAATTGTTTTTGTCTTTTTATTATGGACGCTTTTAACGTGCACGTCTTTCTACATCGTTCTCACATGTATAATTTCAACATGAATGATGTAACCACTATTTTGTAACAATATTTTGATTTGAAAGAGTGACCATGGAGTTTCTTGCCCGTTCTTCTCCATAGGTACCTACTAAGCTTTGGAATGGGCAACTAGCTTCATCTTTCTGACTGACCGACCCCTTGAAAATTCAAAAGTGCCTGTAATTGGTTTATTTGAATTGAATTGATTTGAGTTTGTCAGAATTCCGGTGCACTCTTCAGGGGTTGGTTAGTGGCATGTTTTTAATTGAATTTGATCAGTATAATGAATTTCTGCACAAAAAATGCCATATTCATAAACAGAAACAAAAGTAAAACAAATTGTTCAAATAATAAAAAAAAACCTATTTATTTTGCATTCATGGTTTTTAATAAAATCTCCAAAAAGAAATAAAAAAGTTTTATTTCTTTCCATATTTGTAATGAAATAAACTTTAATTTACTTTTTATTTTAAAAGGATTGCTTAAATATTTTTAAAGTTATCACATTTTTTATAACCGACGCGCTTTCTTTGCATGAGTCGCGACTGTAACAAATATGTATTTAAAGATTATAATAATCAATAGAATAATCAATACATCTCTCTAAGTTAGAATTGGCCTCAAATGTCATGAAATAATCATTCATTTGGGTAAATAAGAGAGTTGTATCGATTATTTTAATGCGTATTAATCAGTTAATAAACGAGTATATTATATTTCTTACGGTTGGAATTCACATTTTGCAAATAATACGAATTTGGCAGGCTAACCTGGCGCTTTCACCTCAAACATTTTTTAACAACCTACTCCTAACTTTTTTTTTTTAACCATTGCCCCACACTAGGAGTTTCTCCTGTATTGTGAGTGCGTTTACAAACATTTAATAAGCTCACATACACAAACAGCCAGACCTGGAACAACTACATGTAGGTCATACAAATATTTGTTCCGTGCGGGAATCGAACCCGCGACACGCAGCGCAGCAGTCAATCGCTTAACCAATACGCCAACCGTGCCGTCAAACTCGTCGTCGTCGTACTTTATTTACTAAAATAAAATAAAAATAATAAGTGTTAGTCTAAAAGTGTTTAAACTTTTAGACTAACACTTATTATTTTAATTTTATTTTATTCAGGGACAATAAACAGCTACAATATGTGTTGAGACAGAGTAAAAGATAATACAAAATATTAACAATATTGCAGCCCACTACATTATCCGTATATTAGCAAAATAAAATATGATAATGAGTGTCACTAGGTAATAAATAATTACATCACATTAATAATAATTAATTACATTACACAAAATATAAATTCTAGTTGATTGCTTGGCAACAGAGTAATAATTAACACTTAAAACAAATAACAAATAAAATCGAAACTAGCTTACATTCCTAATAATATTATTGGTTTGTAATAATTTTCTTAACATTACATTTAAATTTGGATTTTGAGCATACAAAAATATCAATATTAACATAATTAGAAATATAAGATTCAACTATTCGGATTTATTATTTATTATACCATTATACCAGAGGGGCAATTCCCGTATTTTTAAGACCGTCCGCATTCTAATCTCAGTGTCAATCTGTCAAAATTACAATCAATTTACATACATTTTTGACAGGTTTTTGACATTGATTGTCGCTGAGATGAGATTGCGACTTGAATTTGAACGTTTTTTAAGTACGAGAATTGGCCTACAGGAATGAACATACATACCAGCTTAAATTAAAAGAACTTTTTATGTAGCAAGTAAAAGCAAAGCTTGATTGACCATCTACCTACGCCTCCTACAATTGGTCACCAATATCATCTCGTAACACGTCCGTTTGCCACCTTGCAGCGCCGTGACGTCGTAGTACCGTAGATAAAGTTTAACGATAATTATAATGGTCATCTCTAAACGAACACGAGTATCCAACTGATTGCGACACGTTTTTGTTGTTAAACGGGCGTAAGACGTTACTTGAGTGATTGGGTTTTATTTTATTGTTATCTGAGGGAGATTATCGTTTGTCTAATGTTGGTGGTTATTTGTTCTTTGTCACCGTGCATTTGGTTTTGATTGTAACTGAAGTTCACTTCTTTTTTTTTATTAAAGGTTTGCTCTTGATTCTTGTCTCGGTCAGTGGTGACAGAGGCCGAGTCGACGATGGAGTGAGCTTACCCAGAAGAACCCTGTTCACTCTCACTTTGAAGCCCTCAGTACGCCAAAACACTTATAAAGGTACGAAGAACAGGGTGTTAAGTTCACTCATACCTCCATAGAAAAGGGAGGATCCTCCGGCCAGATGGGTGTCGTGTCTGGTGGGCAACTGCCCAACGATTGATATCGGGAAGTTGTATAAATGCTAGTCGCGCGGTAAACTCTACTTGCGTGATGCAGGATTTGCGTGACGTCAGTATGACGCGCAGCTCGCATGTGGCGCTGTAGATACCGCTACATTATCATAAAAAAAGATACACTTATTGTCCACTGCATTTATATAAAGCCATGTTTTAATAAGTTTACTAAACGATAGCCTTTCAACAAGATCAGCTCGAGATTTGTTCTCGTTTAAATAAAGTGTTTTCCAGCAAAATAACTCAATTGGATTCTTAAGTCGATTCTCGATAAACTTACTTAAAGGACTGACGTTCATATTGTTTTGGACTAAAAAATTAAAAAAGAGGTAAGTAAACCAATAAATACAACCTGCTTAATTTACGATTTTTGTACTTCGCAAGATCACCAATTCAAAACACAAAACTACCCAAATAAATGCAAGAACATCCAGTGAAATCAGAAGCCTTAGTTTCAATTTAATTCGGTAGTCTGGCTTACTGGCGCAATGAAACTGTAATTAAAGGAATAATATCTTGTCGGAGTCGCCTCGAGCGCCATAAGACGCATACGGGAGCGGCTGCAGTCATCTCAAGGAGTAGAGAAGTAATGGAGACTTCACTGTTAGTTATCTGCACTTTCTTCAGCAACATCCCAGCGCTGAGTTGCTGGTTTCGTTTTCTCCTCTACCGGGTCGTTATTTCTCCTGACAAGGTTTATTTTGTTTATATGTATCTATGTATCAGTAGTTATTCTTGTATTTTATAGGCATTTCCGAGCTATCTATTCCATATGTTGCACCTGGCATTTTTTGTCTCTGCACCAACCTTTTTTTTTTTTGATGGTGGTTAATCATCAAATAACTTCTCCCGCTCTGGGCAGAGCAGGAGGGCGTGTCAGACTCTTACTGACTAAAACCCACCCGTGTTCCCTCAGTTGCCTGTGCCAGGGGCCACGGTATTCCTGTCGGACTTTCCCGCAACCCTAGCAGGCATCGGCCCTAGCGGACCCCGTAATTGATGCTGACATCTCTTTGAGGCGCGCGTGGAACACAACGTGCCGTCGACCCAGGCCTGGTCCTTATCAAACGGCGAGCTGCATCTCTGCATCACCCTAATGCCTAATAACCTGGTAGAAAATGCCTCAGGCAATAAGTCCGCACCAAAGTAAATACTGTACAAAGGTACAGTTTTTTTTTTTTACTTGTGCATAAAGTTATAATAATTAAAAATAAATAGGTTAGACTTAGGCATATTTAATCATTTCCTTGCCCAGCCTATGTCCCGTGAGGCTAAAATGATTTATTAATTATTAGTTACTCTTTATGCACTGTTTTTGTTTAGTATTAGTTTTGTTACGTAACTTAAGATTAGTTTATGATGGGACTGGCGTGAACTGTGTTCAAAAGTCTTACCTTAAAGTCAAACCTTAAAATAAAGATTACAAAAAAAATGTTATAATAAAAAATAAATATTATTTCAGTAATTGTCAAACAAGCTCATTAAGTCTTCCGATTTATTGCACGGTCATCGTCTTGTTTGTCTCGGAAAAGCAAAGGGTGTTGCTAGATTTTTTATACAGATTTTTTATTTTTATATTAGATAGATTTTAGAGAATTTTGTTTCTTATAATTTATATTTTATCCTTTTGCTGTGACCTTACAGGGTCCATATTTTTGTACCTAGCTTTAAGCCTTTTGTAACATCTTTTTTTACAATATGGAATGGAATAAATTAACATGAATATGATTTTTTACGAACCTAACTTCAAGATGAAACGTTATTTCTGTTACAAATTACGCGGGAATTACGCGTTCTGTTTGCGGGAGTTACAAATTATTTCCACCTCTGTTCTATCCAGAGGTTATTTTTCAGCAGTGAAAGGTAGCGTTGCGTTCTGAGCCGATATCATAAGAAAATCGATAGTTTATAAACTGCATGGACCAGCATAACATAACACACAAAAAATGTTCTTGCAGTCACCGTTCGCCAATACGTATATCTAACACTCCATTTGCTCTAACTCCGCGACAAGAGTGCAGTTCCGAGATAATCGCTGCAATAACAACAATTCTTGAGATCTAATTACAGCGAATCCGAATACCGAGACACCATACAGCAGTATTAAAGCTCGTTTAGCCAAATAGCATGTTCGGTTTTGGAACTTTGGTCCAAGATGGCGTTTCCAAATATGTATTTACTTTTGTATTCGTTTGGTTTAAAAAAAATCGTTATGTAGGTAATAATATTTGATTATTATTTTAGCTTCTGTTTTAAATTCGGAAGATGCAACGACTGAACGTCGCCGTCGTTAGTAAACAAAATCTGTTCCATTAGTGCTTTTCATGGGCTTTTTGTGTTATTGTGTAACTAATCACATAAACTAGTCATTGAACATTACCATAGGCAACATAACGAACCTTTTTGTGATACACCGAACTCAATCATCATCTTTTTTTACGTCCACATAATTTTGGCGAACACCTAAAAAACGTTCCACTTGTAATTATGTTACGTAACAAAACAAATTAACTATGAATCATGAGTTACACTTGAACCCGCCACTCAACAGTCTGTCTGCAGTTAACCTATCATTAACGAATCTATGATTAACTATAACTAGTTTACAACACAATAATTATTGCTAACAGCGACCTGTTAAATATTGAAGGTTAGTTTAAATGGCCGGGTTTTTTAGTGTTCATATTTAAAACTGGGTTCTCGTGTGAATTGATCTGTGTAATCGACTGAAGCAACCGCCTTTTTTCGATGAAATTATTATAATAATATGATAAAGAAACACACGGACACGTATCTACAGGGTTATTGGTAAAACACCATCAACCTTTTAATAATATAATAATAATAATATGAGACAACGTCCACACAAGGTCTTCAGGTCCCGAACTAGGTAGAACCTGTACTACGGTAACCTGATGACTGATAAACATACTTATATACATATACACACCCAGACACAGGTCACGTAGACGTGTTCATGCACACAAATGTTTGACTTGTCCGGGGATCGAACCCGGGACCAGCGGCTCAGAAGGCAGGGTCGCTACCAACTGCACCAACCGGTCAGTCCACTCATCGTTGGCCATTGTACTCATCATTATGAACAATTTTTACTATGAGACCGTATATGAAATCGCGGATAATAATCAGCTGAGCCCTACATTTTGACGAGTTCTGAAAACATAAATGTAGGGTACAGCAGATTTTTTTTTTCATCTTCAAATGATGTGATAATATAACATAAATTGAAATCATATCAGCAATAATATCATTAATATAATTATAATCTATACACATTATTAATTAAAGTCGCTTTTCGTGTCTCTCTATGTGACTGCGCTGTTCTTCGAAAATACTCAACTGATTTCCATGCGGTTTACACTATCATTTAGAGAGTTTATTCCGGAAGATTTATGTGTATAATACATTCATATTAAACTTACATATATATAATATAGGCATTTTGATGTTTTGTCATGACGTTAAAACCGCGCGAAGCAGAGCGGGTCGCTATTTACCTAAAATTAAAATAATAATTCACGTCTTGGTAACGCCAGACAGCAAGTTGGAAGCGGGGGGAGTATTATACTGAAATAAGCACAAATACATAACTTGATTGATTAAATACTTTTTGGTACAAAACCCACACGAGATCTACATAAAGCTATTTCAAAATTGTTTTAAAATGACTCTTATGTTCATAACTTGTCTGTATGTATACCAATCATTTATTGCCTATACATATCAGGTATCTATACACATATCGCTTCAGCCGTAAATTATTACCTTTTAATGAATACCCCGAAGCGTCTAGCAAGTTGTTATCGGTTCATCCACACGTAAGGATTGTGATTTATGATTATACTAAGTTATTTCGAGTTAAAAGTACCATTAAGGAAATCAAAATCACTCGGTCCATTGGCTTTGATTATACGCTGTTTGCTGTTAAGCGACGTTTATGCGAAGGTAAAGCGATTCTGATTATTTTATGTTAATTAAATAATAACAGTTTTTTGTTTTCGTTGATGGACATGTGTAGTTAAGTTTGTATTCGGGATTTTCTGGATTTAAGGCGTCATTTTAAATTATTTAAGTACTGTCATATCTTGCAGAGTAAGCCAGCTGAAGTGACAGTGGGCTGGCCATGTTTGTCGAAGGCCAGTGGAGCAGAGGAGTCCTGGAGTAGAGATCACCCCAGCTAAATGAACCGACGACCTCAAAAAGGTGGCTGAGATAGACTGGGTGCGGAAGGCGGAGGACAGGGTGCTGTGGCGCAGCCTGGGAGAGGCCTATGTCCAGCAGTAGATTGCAATAGGCCGAGTTGATAACATACCTACGATCGGTTTCTAGAACGAAAATCAACATAAAATTAGCTTACATTAGTTAAATTGTCATGATTGGTTGACTGAATCGGATCACTTTACATACTTTTGATTTTGACACTTCGTTGATTTTAGAGTGTAAGACCCCTTTTCACCATTGAATCTGATATACAATAACGAATAATATTTGTAATAAAACAGCATACTAACATGTTACAGACCTATGTTACAGACAAAAAATAACTACACATCCAACTAACAGTTAATATAGAACTGTCTGGACATTTTCAATTCAATGATGGAGAGTTGTTTGAAAAGAACTAATTCGGTCTGCAAGTTGATCCGGGCGGGCCCATTAGAATGATTGCTGGCCCAACGGACGGACGCTGATGCAAACTGAAGCATAACAGGCGCTAGTGCGATAGAGGCGCTCTTAACAGATTGAATTTTATATACGACTCATAGACATGTTTGGTTGGCTGTAACTAAGTTAGATGTCTGGCGCCCGTCACTACTTGCGGATAGAACGAATGGTGGAGACTGACGAATTAAAAGTGTTATTCTTTTGAAAATTTTAGTTAAGCGATACGAAATATAAAATATAACAACGGTTATACGAATAAAAATAACTATCGCCAATACCAATAGTAAATTTTTAAAGCTGCTGAAATCATAAGTGGTAAAAATAACTTCTTTTTCGTTTTACTTCGTTGATTCATCGATTATTTAGATTCCTGCGTCACACTACACAGATAGAAGTTTCTTCATTTAAAGTCGGTTTGAGGATAGTAAAGAAATTAAATTTTGCAGTCTACATTTAAATATCAAAAACCACAATTCTAAACCAGTAATATGGCAAGCACTAGACTTTTACATAAACGCAAGCAATTTCAGCTACGAACGAAACGCAAACGTTTCTAGCACATTTTTATACAACGTAAATAAAATTACAATTTTCAATTCAGAGTCGTCATAACGCGATGCAGTAGTACCTACGTCTAAATTTGTGAAGAGAGCAGTCGACAGCATTCGGTCCCCAAGCACTCGCCAAAAGAGGTGTTTACATGCATTTTATACCGCGGGTGCCCTTATCAAGTCGCAATGCTCGCGCCACCGGCGTCGTCAACCTTCTAGAAACGTTTACTTGTGAAACTGAAAGGCCGCCTTCAACTTTACGCGGCCATATTGCAGGTGAAAATTGAAAAAGTTTATGTTACGACCTTTTTTAACATCTCTGAACGGAATAGGGAGTTTAATTGATGTACCCAAGACAGTTACCCCAAGTGTTGTGCATTCATGGAAAAGTATAAAATGTTCGTCCGTATTCTGTAATTACGCCCTATGAATTTAATTATTAGTAGGCGTTCTAATTATGCGTTTAATTGAAGGGAGGTTTTAGTGTTTCTCTCGGACTGGCCTCTTTGGGATGGTGTAGCTTTTTAAAACGAGTACTGACTACCAACAAGTTTGTTATAATTAACTTTTTCTTCTAGATTGCAGAAAAAGTTCAGATCCTCAACCTATTAAGATGAATAAGTGGAAGATCTGTAGATAAGTAATATCTCTTCTGGATTAAATAAAATATTGATTTCTATTTATTTTATTCTACCCCTACCAGCAGCACAATTAAGCCTACTTGAGACATTATATTGGGATCATCCATCTGAAACAGTCGACATCCTGCTTAAAGTCTTAGTTAAGTTGTAAAGTTTTTGTTTCGACTTTCTTGACATTCTAAGTAAAACTAACATTAAAAAAAAGCTAATACATTACGGCGACTGTATACGAACTATTACTTCGAAAGATGGCAAAAGATAATGCGGCCATTACAACAATTTCCAGGGTAGAGCGCAGACGCATCACCAGACGCGTTCGCTCGTAAAAATGAAATATTATTACAGCGTTCACTGAATTTAAAAAATCGTATCTGCTTCAAACTACAGAATATGAGCCCTAAATCATACAGGAAACCGACTGTCTCTTATTTAAAAGGGCTGACGTTCGATTCGATAATTCTGGGAACGACGTGCTTTTGTTTTCGTAGTGTGTGACCGCGAGTGTGGTCAAGCGATCAGCAATTGTTTGGAAAATATAATAAAAGCAGATGTTTTATTTTTAAATGGTAAGCAAACAGTTTTATATTATGTACCTAACTACCTACTAAGTTTTCACAATGTTATATTAATCGGCTACGATATCTAAAGAGCTACGAGACCAGAATCGTAGGCTACGCGCTACGTTGCTACGAAAGTTTGCCAGTGCCTACGGATATTTTTTGAACAAATGTTGAAATGATAAATGATGCCAGTTTGTAATGTTTTTTGTTACGGCAAATAATTATATACCTAACCAAATTAAACGTTTATTTGCTTGAAATACATTGTTCTTATAAAGGTGAGATCTACAAATATAATTATAAGATACGGAGTTAATTAAAATATTTTGAGTCTAAACTACAAGCTATACGAAAGAAATCTTTCGCAAAATCCTTTCCAAAGTAAGGCATTTTCGACTAGTACGCGAGGAAGTGGAAGCACTCGACGCTCGGAACAAGCGAACAAGGTGTAAAAGGCGCAATTAAGGACTCTCCACACTTAGCAGACTCAAGTTATCTTAGCTCTCATCTCACTCTGTTTTTAACGCGTCCCTAATTAAGATCGCGAATACTAAACACATTGGAAGTAGTGGAAGGGATGCACCTGATTTTTATCTGCGTTTAAATAAACGTGAAGGCAGTAAAGTAGCTTTTCTTAGCCTGGGTTTAGTACTGATTAATAAAATTTGTCTAACTAAAAGAAAGAAAGAAAGAAAAAAAAAATATTTGGGACACGCACAGGTAGTACAAATATTAATAATAAAAGAAAATAAAATAAAAAAAGATCACAAAATCACAAAGAAAAAAAAGAAGAAAACAATAAAAAAAAATTAATAAAGAGAAGACCTGTGCGAGGCCAAAAAGGCTCCTATCTCAGCATGATGCTGCGATATTTGAAAAACAACAAATACCGCAGCGCTAAGGTAACTAAGGTAGGTAGGTAGGTATGTAACTAAGTAGGTACATAAATGAAAGGTTACGGACATGCCATGGTATTTTGCAGAGAAATAAGAAAGTTGGTAGTTTCTATACTGGGGATATATAGAAGATGTCGAGAGGCTCTTTTTGTGAAATGATTCTCTCTGAACATCATGTAAAAATTGTTTAGCTTGAGACAAGACATTTTGTTAAGCTAAAAAAGTATAAAACAGTTTACAAATGGCCGTCTCAACATTGTTCTACATTCAAACAATAAATTGAAAAGGACAATATTCCTGACTACGCACAAAAAAAAACATCACTTTCTTCCCAAATTAATTAACGTGGAATTGCCTGATGACTAAAATAAACGTAATTAAAACTTTTGAAATTAACTTTCGCCTGATTTCTTTTTTAATTTGCCCTGACTTGCCTAATTTTGCCGCGCAACGGGGGTTTGACACACCCCCTAATCTAAATCTGACCCTTTGTCATAGGACCGAGATTTTTTAAAGATTCACAAAGAAAGGAAGTTTCTCCCTGATTCACTTGGCTAAATCTGTTTTGATAAAGGTAAATTGTAAAGTGTTTAGAATTCAGTTCGAGTTATTTAATATTTTAGACGAATGGGGTTGAGTGTAGACTTTTGTTTTGTTTTTTGTTTTATTTGGTAATAGTATAAAAACAATGTTTACATTGTAGAACATTTAAAAGGCGGTTATCACATCTCCGCCGCGGATGTAAAGTGGATTTTGATTATACGAAAAAACTATTCTAATAGGTCCGAAGTAGACCAATACTGTATTTACTAAATCGAAAGCGACGGCATTTTGCTCCGATTACAATAATTGAAGTGACTCTCGTATGTTCCGCTAATCGAATCACGACATAATGTATTTATTGTACAGCAGAAAATAAATATATTTCCAAAAAAAATTACATTTGACACTAGGTACAAAACATACAATGGGCGGCCTTATCACTTTCCGCGATCTCTCTAATGATGTACCTACCTAGTAATGTTTATAAGCGGTAGTGGTTTACCATCATCTGTCCCGGACATCTGAGGGGCAATTCCCGTATTTTTAAGAACGTTCACATTCTAATCTCAGCGTCAATCTGTCAAAAATTGTATAGCGTATACCTACATTTTTGACATTAGACTGTCGCTGAGATGAGATTGCGACTTGAATTTGAACGTTTTTAATTACGGGAATTGGCCTTCTGAGATCGTGCAAACATGTACGTAGTATTGCTACAGGCCGTCTCAGAGAGGCTACGTCATATGTGTGCATATTCTGACCTGACAGACAAACTGACTGAAATTATTAGTCAACTTTGAACATTGATATTGAGCTATATTACGCAAGTCATAATACCCAATCACAGAATCATCGAAATAGGTACCTACTATATCATGGGCTTCATCATCATTCTATCATCATTACATAATTATGGTTTCCTTGCTCTTGTTTCATGTTTATTATTATATACATATACAACGTGTCGTTTTGCATCCTCGTCAAATTTCAGGAGGCTGTTATGAAAGACATAAATAATCAAATAAAATTACGATCCTGCTCAATAATTAATACATACTTGTTTTTTTAGGTATTTAAGTTTGACAGTATTTCAGAATACTCCACTTTCAAAGAACAAAATCGCCCCGTTGCGTATGCGGTAGGCAGTGTCGTACGACTATGTCGCTGTGTGCATGCGTTACAGTTACAGCGCAGTTACAGGGCGGTATCACACGGACCCTACACATGCCGATTTCCGAAAAATACAAAAAATCAAAATAAATACCTACTTATTTTATTATTGATTCGTGTCGAGAATCATTAGCATAGTTACCTCCTCGAATTTGACGAGGATGCAAAACAACACCTTGTATATACATACATGTAGATGATGTTTTATGTATGTATGTATTTATTGTTTAAGTTAATGGTACACCACTGACTTCCTGCAGTATTGTCTCTCCTTCTCCCTTTAATCCATCCAAAGGTTGTCTGTAAAAGACAACGACGGCACGGTTGGCACAGTGGACTGCTGCGTTGCGTGTCGCGGGTTTGGTGGGCACGGAACAAATTTTTGTATGACCTGCAAGTAGTTGTTCCGGGTCTGGCTGTTTGTGTATGTGAGTTTAAATGTTTGTAAACGCACCCACAGTACAGGAGATATTCCTAGTGTAAGGCAACGATTTTTTTTTTTTTTTAATCGCTTTTATTGATAGCTCGCACGGACGAACACTACTCCACACAGACACACACACTTCCGCACACAAATAACCTAATTATCAATACATTAGCTTATGTAAGTTTTAAAATTTCTACTCGAGCCACCAATGTTTCTAGAATGTTTTGTTTCTTTGTTTTATTTTTTATTTTTTAGGTTGTCAGTGTACAAGTACATAACAAAGTAAAATGTATCATTTTGTTAAAGGGCGAAGCCCTGGTGTCCTGAAATACAGGCCTAGAGCTTAGTTTAGGCACCAGTCTCCCACAATATTAAAATGTTACGTATCCGACTCTGATACCATGAAATAATTGTATTTTTGTAATTTTGTGGTGAGAAATAAATCTTATGATTATTATTATTGGTGATAAGACGCATGCAGTTTCTACATTTATATCTGTAATTTTTTGATGTAGGTACGTAATAAAGAGTATTCTATTCTTATTAGGTACAGAAGACTTTTCCAAAAAGGCAAATGAAATTGAAAGCCTCGACGATTTGACTATACCTCATAACCACAGTCTACTGTCCTACACAAAGCTATACTAAAACGACACTATATAGCATACAGAGGTCCTTTACCTGTGCCCGTCTATTTTACACCGCTCAGTAGCTTTACGAGTCATTACTTTCACTGACCGGGCGAGCGGACGTGACGATCAAAGTTGTGTCTAGGTAAGTACACACTGTCCGACGCGATGCTATGCTATAAAGGTCAGGTGATCGATCTCTATGGAAAAGTATATACAAGGTTTAACAGAATAAACGAAAGTCCTGAAAGTAGTTTGCTCATAATTGACTACTGAATCCATTTCAGTAACTATTAATATACTCAAGTATTATTTTAAAAAATTATGTATTTTGCAATACTGACCGCCGATTGAGCCAAGGAAAATTAAATCTTAATTCAAGGCAATAATTTTACATTATTTTTTTTTTTTAAGCTGACTGTTTCTATAGACTTATTATAGACTTTTAAGTCTATAGAAATAGTCAGCTTTAAAAAAAATGTTTTTGGTCATTGTATAATGCTTTTAACTCAATGCTCTAATTGGGGTGTATGAGGTCTTGCGTTAATTATGTTACACGTTCTATAATTTTGGCGATTTTTCGTGTGGATTTTCAGGTGACGCGTACACGAGTTCACGTGAGTTGTTACAAAAACTCACTGATTTACCTATAAACTACAATTTAAAGGTCACTTCTGCACCCACAGATGAAACTGAGTTTTGCCCTGACTATGGCATCTAAGTATGCTAATATTATAAATGCATAAGTCCGAAATTATCGATTAAGTACCTATCTCAAAACAGTTCGGACTTCAACCAATTGACTTGGCAAGTCTTAGGTTTTGCAGGAAAATCTTAGGTTTTACCGTAGTTCGAGCCTATACAGTAACACATCCATGCGTTTCTAACATAGTTTTTTTATAGCATAAGAGATCCTTTGATTGTTTTATGTTTTCTTGCTTCAAGAAAATTCATACAGCCTCAGAAAACTAGTCTGCTCATCGTGATACCTACTGCAAGCTATATTTTATAGAAGAACCCTCGCTTTCACCTAAAACATGGTATCTTCGACGTGTGTGCGACATAAAAACATTTTATAGACAAATATAAAGTCTTAGGGAGTTCATCAAGGCGCGGTGGGCCGACAGGGAGATTGCAAAACGATAGGGTACCATAGACCCAATTTTTATTGCTTGTTACGGACCATAAACAAGAGGTGGCGGTTACAGATAATGTAGGCTCAATGTTTTTTTTTTTTTTGATGGGAGCAATAAAAGTCGTTTAATAGGATAGTGGGTGACGTTATTACATTGTTTCGAGTTGGGACTATGTGGACGATAGATCTATGATGTGGACTGTCTTGCTACTTGTTTTTTTTTTTTAAATTAATGCTAAGTAAGTAGGTACACACGCAGCAACTTTAGATTCGCTGGCGATTTAAAAATCTCACGTCCAGACATAGATTTTGACAACCGATTTGTCACTAGGGTTGTACAAAATCTGTGTGTACCTACGATATTGAAATCGTCAGCGAGTTGCCGGTTACTAAGGTCGCTGTGCGTGTACCTAGCATGAGAAGACACTTAATGAGGTATGTACTAAAAAGCAATACCTACATTCGGCTTTGCGTCGTGGTTCATACAGAGGCGGTGTGCGGCGGCGGACAGTTGTAATGTGTAATGTAAAGCCAGGAAAATGAATTGTTAAGCAAATTGACTACCAACTTGAATTGCCCGTATATATACCGCCACCGCCTCTGCCTAAGCAAATCATTACCATAATAAATTGCACAATAAAAATGCATGGCTGGCTATTTTCTAAACCGTAGCAATTTCCTTTAAAACTAAACCTTTTTTACGAGCAGAAAGCGGTTCGCATAACGTGTGCTAACTCAGACTTATGTAGACAAATCGTAAAACTGAAACCACTCGTTAAGTTAACGTGTTATTTAGTGCAAACATGTTGGCTCTAAGTTATGTAAAATATTACATAAGAGCCTTGTACTTTGCATTGTGAGGAATCAACTTCTGCCAGGGTTGCGGGAACGTCTGAAAGGGTCACCGTGGCCTCTGGCACAGGCAACTGAAGGAACACGGGTGGATTTAAGTCAGTAAGAGTCTGACACGCCCTCCCGCTCCGCCCAGAGCGGGAGAAGTTATTTGATGACTTCCCAACAAAAAAAAAAAAGGAATTAAATGTCTGCGTAAGATTTGTTGGACTATTGTACAGTGACTAAGATCCATGTTCAAGACTGAACATTAATTATTTGAATGTCAATTTGATTGGTAGGTTACCTATAATATTATGACCACAATAGGTTAGACATAAAGGTTTCAATAGACTACTATTGAAACCTTTATGGCACATATGCATAATATTGTGGTTCAGCGTCTTCAGAAGTCCAGAAAGAGCTCTGGGTGCTAACCCAGAGCTCTTTCTGGACTTCTGAACACGCTCGTCCGAGAAAGTTGGTTGTACCACCATACCTTTTTGTGCCGCTAAGCAGCGTTGTCTGTGTTTTTTGAGTACCAGAGTAGGTATTGCAGATGACCAAAGGAGTTGCCCCTTATAGCGTGGGTGCCAGCTTATTTGCCACCCAATACCATTTAAAAAATACTTATAAAAGCATATCCTTAAGCAAATCACAACCAAATTCAATTGCGAAATTCTCAAACGTTTCGGAATCTCTCCTCAATAGACGTTCCTACTTGAAACCTAAGCGAGCTTCAAAAACGTCGAACAATTTAGTTCATGCACGATCGCGCTAATACCTACTTTCTGTTACATACTTACGATAGATTGTTAATAGTAGTCGCACGAACTACTCCGTACTCTTCTATTAAGTTAAAAACAACTATGCTTTAAGTAAATAAAAAAGGCACGAATCCAATCAAGTCTGTAAACAAATGAAAGCGGGGGAGTGGACATCTATATAAAATGTTTATGGGATTTGTGAGAGAAATGCTAGAAAGCATATGTTACTGTGTATACACGACTTTATGTCATTTTAGTCTGAAAGTTGATGAATATTGTATAATATAGCTATAGAGAATTAAAAAAACTAGACCGTTATGTTTGGTAGTAACTTAGTTACGGCCTGATTTTACAAGAGCATGGATTTTTTTCGGGTAAATTTACAAATATATAAGTCAATGCAGTTTTCTGTAAATGTTTTTTTTTACCTATTTAACTGTTTGCGTTCCATTTTGTAACGTTACTTAATCACTTAACACAATACTCAATAAAACAAGCAATATCTATAGGGCGTTTACTGTAAAGTGGTGTGGTGACAACAATTACGAGAAACCAAGTCCTATAAAAATTAAAGTTGTAGAATAATAGCTACTTAGAAAATAAAATAAATAAGTAGTAAAGATTGTTTCTATCTTTTCCATTACATAGGAGAAGTTATCGACAGACAGCGTAACTTTAATCTCTATCAATGTAAGTAATAGGAAACTCTTTAGAACCGATAGATGCTGAATAAGTAAAACATTGAGGAAATGCAACGAAACTAGATTATATTGAACATAAAAATGTATTACATGGACGTAACACGCAAAATGCGATAAAAATTTTATGTTTCGTGTAAGCCAGGAAAATACCCTGAGGTCTTGCCCAGAGCCATAGAATACAGAAACCGCATAGAAGTGAAACTCATGTTATGATAGCTACCTACTTTCCTTTGTGCGTGCGTCGATTTTGCCGAAATATAGCCCCCTGTCTCTAACAAAAACTTCGTTCCAACGACCCACGTTCTACCGATGTACAACAGGGTGACCTATGTGACCATATCTACCGCCTCAAGCAAAATAAGCTCATCTAAGGAAAGGAAATAAAGAAAAACCATCCTTATTAACCTTCTAAAAGGTGCATTTAGTATGGCTTAATTTTAATGCGCCGAAACGCAAGCAAGGTCATCATCATCATCAGCCTAGAGAAGTCCTCTGCTGGGCAGAGGCATGTCCAATAGAGCGCCATTTAACTGCTATCTGGTTTTACCGGCTCGAAGCTTCAGCATTTTCTATTCTTTCCTTCAGCTTTCATTTAGAGCGGATGTTTCGCTTCTATACAATTTCATTCTATGCCAGAGCCCAGTTTATTGCTCAACACTTTATGACCATCAAATTTCTGTAAACTTGCGGTAAACGTATCTTTACATAGAAGTAATGACTGACCACCAGGCACCCTTGTCACACGCACAATTTTCCTTTACGAGGAAAATGTAGGCAGTTATGCACCCCTTACAAGTGAAAGCAAAAAATATTAAAATTATCAACGAGGGGTGTTAACTACACAGTGTTTTAATATCGTAGTTGGACATTCACTTATTGTAGTCATAAATGTAACAATGGAATCATTTGGTTTTTGTAACTTATTTACGAGTACCTTCGGTATTTCTATATTTTTCCTTTTTGTTACAGCTTTCGTTACCGGGTCTTTACTGCTTCATTTTTGTAACATTTTTGTAGCTTTTGCGGGAGCAAAAAAACCAAAACTAAGTTGTATTCGAATTGTATTTTAGGTCTAGATAATGCCTATTATATTATTAGTACACATAAAATATGTACTTACTTAATGCACTTTACTTATCACAAGCATTTAAGTAAATTATCATATCTATACCAACGACCGGACCTTCGCCTCCTCTTAACTCCAAACGAGAAGCACCAACACAGCTCCATTTGCTAATTGTAATCGTAGATAACCGTCTTTGTATATTATAAATTAAAGTCGCTTTTTATATAATATATATTATGACTGTGTTACCACGTCGTTCTTCTAAACTGCAAAACGGATTTTGATGCGGTTTTCACCATAATTTAGAGAATTTATTCCGGAAGGTTTATATGTCCAGACGCCAGCACATCAAGCTACTACAATCTGTCAAATTTCTTTAATAGATTTTCAACTTTATCGCTAAAGCATTAAGGTTCAAGGTTGATTGGGAAAATTTGACAGTTTCGGGTAGCTTGACCTGCTGGCGTCTGTACATAAATAACTTTAATATGAAACTTACGTATTAAAAAAAAACTCTATGTTTTGTCAGATCGTAAACACCGAGCGAAGCAGAGACGGGTCGCTAGTTAAAGATAAAGTACAGACTTAAAGAGCCTAGTTTACTCGAACACTAAGCTCTCTTTAAGTAGACATAAACAGATTATGTAGGATAACATTTATCACGTTCGATTCGACCGGAATGGGACTATGGGTCAGTGAGATAGCCTATGGGGTTTATAAGAGCCGTTTAAGATTACTATAACTTGTCCATTGTTATTAAGACGTAGGTAAGATTATTAGTAATGAGTTGACTATTTGAGATATTAGCCCGTTTATAGTAGGTATATAATAGGTACCTACTCTTTATTAGGTATGCAGACCATACAAATTACAGATATGAATGTAATTTTGTTACATAGGGTGACACAGTGGACCACGGAACAGATTCTGTTCCATGCAGTGGGCGGCCTTATCGCTAAAAGCGATCTTTTACAACCTTTGAATGGAGTTATTGGGGAGGAGAGACAATACTAGAAAGAAAATACGTTTATTTGCGGTAAACATGAAGCAGAGAACGAACACACACAAAAAAAAAAAAAAACGAGTGTGCTTTAGACCACACAACTGAAGTAAAACTTCTTTAGCTCCATCCATATGCGTTCGCCTCGCCCGATCACACTTTTCGTAACGCTCTCGTCATGCATTCGCCAGCTTACTCCCCAAGCCAAGCGTGCTTAAAGAAGTTTTACTTCAAAAAACGCAAAACGGCCATCGCTCAGCATAATGCTACGACTACGACCATATGCGAGACAGAGCCCCAGCGCTGGTTTTCAGCGACAGCCGTTCAATACTGCAGGTGCTGTATTTTTATGGTGAGTAGACAGATTAGTAGTTAGATTACATCATTCCTCTATGAGAATCTTAATTTATTCAGTCATCCATGTCCTTGAGACGGCTTCGAAGATGCTGTAATGTAAGCCTGTTGTTTTCTTTGCGTTTTTATCTTTGACTGGAACTACCCAATGATCAGCCTATGAAAATGGAGGATCAAGGAAAAAAGTCAAAGCCCTCAAAAGATTCAGGTATTGACTGACCAGTTGGCGCAGTTGGTAGCAACCCTGCCTTCTGAGCCGCTGGTTCCGGGTTCGATCCCCGGACAAGCCAGACAGTCAGACCGGTCAAGTTGCAGTCATGTGTGCATGAACATGTCTGTTTGACCTGTGTGTATTATGTATACAAGTATGTATATCAGTCATCAGGTTACCGTAGTACAGGCTCTGCCTAGTTCGGGACCTGAAGACCTTGTGTGGATGTTGTCCCATATTATTATTATATTTGATGAAGGCCGCGACCACTAATACTATATGCAATCGTTGTTTTTATTGCTACGTTCCCCCAAAGACAAGTTTAATGGAGCGCGCGTGTTATAGACATTGTAATAAAGGCACGGTAAGTTTTTTTTTTAGGTAATTGACAATAGTGCATCGCGGCAACAAATAAGGTATAACGCAGCGATGCGTTCGATATTGAAGTTTTAATTAAATTAAAAAATAAATGGTCAGCTCAGTGGAATAAATAATCTTTATGTATTTATTTAGTTGATTGAATTCCCATTATTATCCCAACTAATATTTTATATGCGAAAGTAAGTTTGTTTGTTTGTTACCTTTTCACGCCTAAACCACTGAACCGATCATCCTGAAATTTTGCATATACGTTGTCAGGTGTACACAAACTGACATAGGGTATCTACCTACCACAGTACTTATTTTCGGAACGAAAGGTTCGTTTCGAAAATAACGTTCTAATGATAATAGATGGCGCCACGTGTAGTGTGTAGTGTAGTGTATTAAGTTTTTTATTTTGATTTAAGTACATACATTTTGTGAGTCTAGAGTGTCGATGAGTATAGATGGGAATAGTAGATTATTAACCAAGGGTATAAAGCAGTGTCTTCTGTCGCGGGTGACGATTTAAATCGCGAGCGTAATGAAGGACCCGAAGTTTAGGTACTCCCGAGCGTAGCGAGGGTGTTAAAAACTTAAATCACGAGCGAAGCGAGGGATTTAAGACGAGTCCTGAGTGTAGCGAGGGATTTAAGTTCACCCAAGACTAAGACAGCTTTATCACCGAGGTAAATACTCTACTTTTCGTACCATTTGCGAAAAAATTAACACAATAATAATATGAGATAAGCATTAAATTAAAAATAATGACAATTAAACGTATTTTTAGAACATTAACTTATTTATAAAAATAAATTAAAATAAACTTAACGTTTATGTATTTGAAGAAAACAAAAACGCGGCAAACTCCTAGACTAATATTTTTTTGTCGGAAAAGCAAAGGCATCAAGCTCATACGGCCTCGTCGGTTTTCGTAATTTTATTTAATAATCATTACTGCATAATATATGCGTATTCCTTTTTCAAAAAGACGTATAATGCTTTATATACAAACTCAATGGTGTAAACACAGATGTAGTTCAGTATAAATTTCGGTAAGTATTCCAAATTTAAATCACATTCTCCCCCTAGAGGATGAATGAAATTCAGTACAATTTTCTTTCCCTGTTTTTAACAGATTAAAAATGACTATTGTTATGTTCGCTTTTTGTGGCATAGAATGTCACTTTTTTGAGCAAGTGGTACGAAAAGTAAGTTTATTTGCTTGATACCTTTTCACGCCCTCAAAACCGCGCGCTGAACCAATCATCATGACATTTTGTGGTACGTTTTCAGGGATACAAAAAAAAATACCCACCTTTCATCCAGAAAAAAAGTACTGTTCTGAGCCCATGAGTGCAACGGCTAAACAGAGTACAACCCGAATTGATTGTCAAATTCTAAATTAACGCGAGCGAAGCCGCGGGCAAAAGCTAGTCATTACATAAAACATGATAGTTTCCGATCAACATTTTGTGAATTATGCTCTGCTTTACGACTTTTTTATCATGATACTTTATATTTTAGTTTTATGAAATATTTTTGAATAGGTAAGTCTTTTCTTTGAACATTTCATCATAAAATGAATTTTTTTCTGGCTTATATGTAGGTACCAATACGCCTAACTGTGCGACAAAAACTGAGCGTTATACGGTGTCCTATGTTTGGGCAGCGCCTTAAGAGCGTTTATACCTTATGAGTGGCAACGTCGCAATCTAGTGTCATATTTCGTGGTTTTCAATTTTTATCATTTAATCGGAGCTATATTTTAAAAATCTGTTTAATTAACTTTTTAGAATTACGTGAAAGTGTTTAAAAAGTAAGTTTAGGTACTTACTCCGTAATGCTTACAGTTATTTTACAATGTAAATAACGCCCTGCAAGTTTCCAATGTATTATTTGCATATAAATAGAACTGTAGACGCAGCGATTTCTTACCTTTTACACAGTTTTCACATAATTCTAAAAAGTTACCTAATTAAACAGATTTTTAAAATATAGCTCCGATTAAATGATAAAAATTGAAAACCATGAAATATTACACTAAATTGCGACGTTGCCACTCATAAGGTATAAACGCTCTTAAAGTCACTACAGAAGTAGGTAGGTTCGTACTTCGTACACAAATTTGG
Organism: Brachylomia viminalis; assembly: GCA_937001585.2. Taxonomy (NCBI): domain Eukaryota; kingdom Metazoa; phylum Arthropoda; class Insecta; order Lepidoptera; family Noctuidae; genus Brachylomia; species Brachylomia viminalis. Next base: position 18,232,655 of record OW443302.2, on the reverse strand, counting down.
TTTAAGCTTGCTACTGAGATAAATCCATTGCTAATGCAAACTCCAGCGATACCTCCAATCAGATACCTACTCTGTCTCATCAAGTGATTACCAGCTTACCCAAAATCCGTACATTTTACACTTAGATGCAAATTAAATCACCCTAAAGGTCTGGCCAAACTGAGGCGAATCCCGCGCGGGATTGGGGACGAAATCGCTCGCGCCGATTGTGCCTACTAACATAATATTATAGTATCTATGAATTGTGTTCAAGACTTTTTTAATTTTTTTCTTTATTCGTTTATAGAGGGTTTTGATCAGTATGACCATGTCACCCTCATACGAGAAATCTATATCTATCTACGCTTAATACCTAGGTGTTCAAGACTTCAAGATGGCGCGAACAGTGACTTCATTAGAACAGTCGACGCGCGCAGTCGCGCTTAATACCTTAAATGCCGCCAGTAACGCATGTTTGCAAGTAACTCAGTACCGTTATCTTGAAATTAGTACCGGTGGATTAGCAGTAGGTACCGAAAGGCTGATGCTTGAAACGATTCCTCTTAATCCTTTACGAGGGTATGTGAGATATTGCTATTGTGTTTTTGGCCGGTATTTAGTTTGCTGAAAGGTGGATATTTATTGACCAGGAGTACATAAACTAGCTGTAGTTAATTCTCCGTGAGATTAGTAGAGGTGATGCTTTAGATAGGTACCTAATGTTATTAGAGAATTGTTAGCAGATTCAGGCAAGCGTACGAAAAAAGTAGTTATAACAGGTAGCAAAGGGACATCTACTGACTGGAACTTGATTGAAACTAGTTAAACATCGTAATAATTTTTACATATTTTATCAACCCAAGGTAAGGTCATGCATTAGGTTGGCGTAATTTTAACCAGATTTTACCATTTAGGAGGTATTTGGGCAATATTAGGTAGCTAGTTCACTATTAATTTAACCAAACCTTTCTTAGCGATGTTCTTTGTGATATAGCATGATAGCCACAGAGCACCTACTTAGCAGATTTACTAGCTTTTGTTTGTCTTAACGTTTTCAATGTTGCCTGATCAAAAAACGGGTGAGATGCTTTGGCATACGCTATGCATCAAAACGATGGTCGATATCATGCAATTGAGGGCTATGACAAAGTCGTGCCTTTGATGCTTATACTTTAAAATAACAGTGATTAATTGGTCTCATGATAGTGATCTTGACCGGAGGTCAAGTCTGATACTGATACTTACTACCTACAAATTTATGTTTCAGGGACTGCACGTCTGCTTCTACTGGGTTCACTGCGACGTCAAAAAGATCTTACGTTTCCTAAGAGCAGAAACTTCAACGGTGTGAAGACGTGTTAAGAGGGCTATCACATTTTTTCTAGTATTTTAAATGTTTGACGAGTCTCACACTCAATTACAAGAAAAAAAAAATATTTTGAACACTCCCGAGAGAAATAATCAAACTTTCTCGGGCCTATATTTTTTTTAATTTTGTGGCCATAACTAAACCATAATCACACATAATTTATTTTTTTCTGGTTCTAGCTAAACCATATTATTATATATCAAAACTCCCAGTTTAGATGTGTGATTATGGTTTAGCTATGGCCACAAAATTAAAAAAAAATATATATGCCCGAGAAAGTCTGATTATTTCTCTCGGGAGTGTTCTAAATAAAAAAAATAAAATTTCTAGTATTTGAGTGTGAGACTCTTCAAACATTTAAAATACAAGAAAAATTGTGATAGCCCTCTTAACATCAGCGGGGCGAGCACGGCCTACTGTGATAGGCTTGCCTAATGTTGTATAATGTAGGCATGAGCATCACGTATGAGCTCTTATTTAATAATACCTATTAACACTGCAATTAGAAAATATTGTAAAAGCCAATTATTTTTAAAAGAGTAACCATGGGGTTTCTTGCCGGCTCTTTTCCATAGGAAACACCCAAATGAAACCGTGCACCTATATATTTTGATTTTGATACTTAGGTACTTACTCTTGAATTAGTTTTTCATGATGTCAGATATACTTACTTACTAACATTCAAAATTGGGACGGTAAATTTCAAATAAAACGAATGGTATATTTTTTATAGATTTTATTTTTATAAAGGTTTCATTGTATTTATCGTAGGTATAGTGTCATTTCAATATTTCATAGCTAATCAGCTTTCCAATCGATAATGTGTAGTAGGCGATAACGTAGGTAACGTATAAACTAAAAAACAATGGTAAATTATTATTTAAAAAAAGATGCAGACAATAGAACAAGAGCTTTCATAGCTGACAAATTCAGTGAAAGTCTACAGTACAATTAGAAGAAAATGAAAGCAACTTATTAGGTTATTAATTGTGCATTAACTAAAATAGGTAAATTATTAAAATTATTCTAACTTAAAGCTGCTAAACATAAATTGTAATAACCTGCATAAATAAACGTTTATTTAGGCGCGGTTAATAAACGATTTGATTATGGATTTATTTCAACTAGTTTGTTTATGTTTACTACAACATTTACGCCCTCCGCCGGCTCTAGTAATATAATGTCTGCCGACTCATTAGGTATGGTACGTACGACCAAGAAGCAGGCAGGGTTAATTTTATTTCGGTAGCCCATTCACAATTATTGACGTAAAACCATTAGTAAGTCATAGCAATTAACTCTTATCTCGGTAAAGTGTGGTATAAATTAGAATGATTGCTGAGAATTTTATCAAACTCACAGCAGTCATTCTAATTTCAATTTTATTGCAATGACACAAATCGCTGACGTCGCCCAAAAAGCAGCCAAGCTCAAATGAGACTGGGCCGGACACGTTTGCCGCATGTGGGATGCTTTGTGGGCTAACACCACCATAGCGTGGGTTACTGAACGTCCAACAGCATCACGGAACACCCAGGCGTATATGGCGGGACGACCTTGAAGTTTGTAGGATGGTTTGGTCCATATTGGCTCAGGATCTAGTTGGGTGGAAAAACGAAAGGGAGGCTGTTGGCCTGCAGTGGGACAACACAGTCTGATTATACACAGTGATAAAGAGTACATTGCAATTACTAACTAATGTTATTAAGTCTCACTCGTGAATGCGCTGCTTTAGAGAATGAGGAGACGCCGGCCGCGCCCTACATGTCGGCAAGCCCGACGGCGCTCTGCCAGTGCCAACGAACGCTCGCTAAAATAATTTCCATTCAATAACAGTCAAACAAAATTGGACTAAACAACAAGGAATTTGTACTTTGGGAGATGTGATATATAGAGAATCGACTAGGTCCTCATCAAAATGAATATTAAATACTTAATAAACACTGTATCCATAATATATAATATAAGCAATAGAAAACGTAACATAATCGGAATACTAGACAATAATATAATTCTGCTAAATAACTGAAATAATTCAGGACCATCGCCAATGTGCGCTGGAGTGGCTTGCGAGGGTAGTTGGACTGCGGGCAGGTTATGATGGTGAAGCCGACGGTACCGACTAGAAACGGCTTTCGAAGTCATCGCGCGATCCACAAGGCCCTCCAATACACACTGACAATACAGAATTGTCTAACAATATCATAAATCGAATAGAATTAAAACTTTACTAAGATTTTGTACCGAAAAATGTATCTAGCATCGTATTAAAATGATATGCTTGCGAACAGCAACACTTTGGTATTAGTAAGATCACATGCAGGTATGCTGCCCGCTCGTCACGCACAAAAAGGAAAACAACATAATGCATCCCGAGTACCGAGTAGAGCCCACTACACATTCTGCTATTGATCAGTGTTGGCCGCTTGTTCGGTAGTACATACATACTGCGTTTATCAATATCATATTTTAAAAAAATTCACAACATCAAGCCGTATAAAATCACTAAGCATACTAACCCTACTACCTCAAAAACTCTTTTAAAGAGCAACTTACATCTACGTTCGTAAAGTAACACAAAGTCCGCCCAAACGGCGCAAATATCGGATCCGTATAAAATATAACATGTGTTTTTTTTTTCGCCTCTTCAGTTTTATTACAATTTTCTGAAACAACCTTACCATCTAACTTCTCGCTTTCCCAACGTTACAATAAAGACAATACAACGCTCACTATCGTTACAAAAATTCATAGCTTTTCATCAATATTTTTAAATCGTTACCAAATGGAACTTTTTTTCATCTTAACTTTAATCAGAATAATTTTATACTCTTATACTTTTTTTTTGTGCCAATTCCTTACGCATCGACTTCGAATATACAAAAATAATATCAATTTTCAATGGTATAGACGTATTTTATAGTTTATTTTTAAAACGATCCTTACAATAATTCAAGCACTTAACTTTACTTAAAATTAATCAATTGGCGTTTCCATCTGAGCATCTCAGCATCGTTCCACGACTCTCCAACCTTATTTCAGTTAATTGTAAGTAAACAAGAGATCATTATAGAATAGAACACTTACATAACACAAGACCACACTCAATATTAGTAAATATTACGAAGATATCCGTTGTACCTACACAGGACAACGAAAATAATATTATAAAACGAAGTTATTCACTCATTCAAACATACTTTATCGATATACATAGCTATGAAAATGCTTCATTAATGTTGAGATGCTTTCAAAAGACAGATCTGGTACATTATGCCTTCAGTCTGGGCGCCACGTAGCGTTACTGTATTTTTTGCCTGTGAGACAAACGATCAATCATTCATTGCAGTGATTACTTTGATACGGTATTACACCTCAAATATTTCACTTACATTTCTTCGTAACCAAGATCAACGAAGCGAAAGACTGCGGTTACATTATAATGCACCGATTTCATGCTGTCGTTTCGGCATTCCGATAAACGAAAATGTATCTCCAAGAGTGACTTTTACAAAGCATCCAATCAAATAGAAATGCACAAATAGTTTAAAGACATACTAGCCTAGTTACACATTGACCATAGAGTTGCACGTCGAAAGTTAACAAGGGACCCTGAACATTGATTTCGGAGAAATCCTTCAAAAATATCGAAGATGTTCGGTCAAAATTACTTGTTAACATTGGACACACAACCGATCTTAACACAATACATACCTATTATCGCTGTGTTACACGTACGAGATCGAGTCTCGCTTGTCTTACAAAAATACTACATCTACAATTCCAGTAAAAAAAGTATATTACTTGATGTTTAATTTATGCATTACATATATTAATAGAAAAAGTTTTATCGCTAAATTACTTGTTACCTTTACGAAAGTACAAAAGTTAAGTTACTACAAATTATGACACTCATACCCTGATGCACCCCGCGCATTACGTAGTCAATCGTTAAGTCTACTCGCTACGTAATAACTTAGTTATTAATCATTACCCAATTCGTCAGATTATCACCAATTTTATAAACGTGCGTACAAAATGTATCGGCTTTTACGTCGGAGTCCGATTCACGGGACGGGAGTACACTAACTTGTATCGACTTACTCCGTCCGTCGGGGCAGACCGCGGTCCGCGAATGCAGCTAATGGCTTTAATGTAATTATCACCTTTTACAATCGTATCGCATTTGATAGTTTGAGAGCTGCATCTGATGGTACGCTTCAGTCTAAACCTCAAGATGGCACTGCAATGATTACACTTACTGGTCCGTCTAAACTACTAAATGCGTACGAGCGCGACATTAACCCTACCCTATACAAGTTATTACGAAAGATTAATACGAACTTACTTCATACTGTAGAAAACATCGAGTATCAAAATATAATTAACATGTTTTTGATTTGCATCTTTTCACTAACCAATAACAGCCGTATACTAGAATCAGCCAATGCGTTTTGGGAAATGTTGAGCTTATGGACGCCGGGTATCATTTGGATGCTGAATGTCACATTGATAACCTGCCTCGGACCTGGATCCGGCTACAGCTTCACGTAACGCGAGATGTTAAAGCGACATCTTATAAAAACATCAATGTTCTGCTACACGCGTTCACTCAATAAAGTTCTGTTGAAAATTACTGCGATTAACATAAACAGACTTTTCGCTGTTGAAGTCATAACCCTTTCTGTTTTATGGGACAACAAATGCTTTGGCACAGCATTTATTATTGGCATTATACAGACATAAACATGCCATCACCGAATTTGCAATATAAGTTCAGCTTTATTTGTTTCGTACAACAGAATCTTATGCAGTGGACACGCGACGACGTTCTACCGTTAAACATTAAATGTCAAAAGCCAGTGACAAAGGCAGGCATTACATCGAGTGCGTAAATCTACGTTACATATCACGGAAAGATTTTAAGTTAATTTCACATACTTAGCGTGGCGCGAGCGCGCCGCCTATGACCAGAATGTACACCATTCATAATAACAATACCTACTCGCTTGGCACGAGACTACCATTACCGATAATCGTTATAAAGAATAGAACGAGACGATGACTTAACTTAATGTTAAATGAGACCACATTCATACATCAACATTCAGACCAATTATTTAAAGAAAACCCTACGAGTCTAAATAAGAACTATAGTGGAAATAAGATTTGATTAACCTATATTCAAAAGCGAGACATAATACCTATAGATCAACGAATATTATGCCACAGATGTAGTCCTACTTACGGTGTGCTAGAGGTACGATGAACGATTTCTATGATAGCATTCGATATAATACGTGTCATTAATTAATGAAGATCAAAGTAATGTTAGTTATAAATAAGTATAGTATTTTTTTTATAATAAATAACAATTTTGCTCCTAAATTTTAACGAACGTAAAACCAATAAAACTGTTAATATTAGGTACATAATTCTGAAAACTAAAACAATTGCAGTTATATTAGGATTACAGCAACTATTTCATAAAGATTACCTAAGTGAGGGATACTTTTAATATGTATTTGATTTACTTTATAAAATTTGCAAAAGTAACAAATTTGTTTCTTTGTACTTTTAAGCAATTCACTAAATTACACCACATTAAAATTCAACATGAAGAAATTCGAATGTCGGTGTCTAAATAAATTGTCATTAATTACAAAATTTAACAAATATGTGCAATAAACTAAGAAAGTTTGCAACGTTTGTGTTAATTAGATTTATAATTAAAACTGAACAAGTAACTAAGTGTCTAAAATATGAATAATCAAACACATATTCAGATAATGTACCATTTGAGTACGAAAGTTAGGAAGAACCGAACTATTGTACAGATGCACTTAGGGTTGCCAAACATACTACATATATAATACAGGGTGTCCCGTAAATAATGGATCAAACGTAACGGGTAGGTAGCTTACCTCATTTCCAACAACTAATTTGTAAAGTTAAAAAAAAACGCTAAGGTAACCAAGATATATATTTTTTCCTATTCGAAAAAAACTATTCGATTCTGGTTTTTTTTTTTCTAAGGCAAATAAAATGATATTTGAAAAAAAAAGGATTAATAACGTTAGTAAGCTATTCAGAAGTTTTTGACCAAAAGCATACCTAAAAATTTTATTATTTGCAGCGACAGCATTAAGAATATCTTGGTTACCGGTTTTTTTTAAACTATTCAAATTAGTTGTTGGAAATGAGGTAAGCTACCTACCCATTACGTTTGATCCATTATTTACGGGACACCGCATTCCTGTGGTTAATCTGTTTTTGATATTTGTATTCAGAAATAAATTAGTTTAATTAATCAAAGTCTGACTATTGCTCTTTCTGAGTAAAAATGTGTTGCTAAATCTACTGCTGAAAAATGGCAAAGCAACAATTTTCTTATATTTTCAGTGATGAATACAAAATGGCGAGATGAGTGGAATAAGGCCAGTATTAATCTCGTAAAAGGTATTAGTAAGCATAATTTATATTTAGTTACATAATAGTTGTGTCATTAAAAAAAAACCTGTTTATGAAGGCTCAAAGTAACAAAGGACATGCATATTTTTCAAACATACTACATTTTTGTTTTTCGCCATCTACTATGTTTTTACAGGCAATGACTTCGAAAATACCATATTTGATATTAAAATAGTTGGCAACCCTAGATGCCCTACATATATCCGTGGACTATTAAATTATCTATACAACCATTGAAGTGTCAATATAATCTTCAAAATAATAAACATACCTACTCTAAAAGAGCTCAATTTGTAGAGGAGCTATAAAATGAAGATATATTTTAAATAATAAATAAAAAGGGACAAGTACAGTGAAAAAGTTCGACTGTTCCCCGTAACGGGGCTCGACATTGTTGAATCCCAGGATATTTTTCTTCTGTGGCTACGATAAAAATTTACTCTGGATTGTATGTATACTTCGCAGTCTCGAGTACACAACTTTGTCACTGTGTGTACTTTACGACGCATCTAATCTCTAAACACAATTCAATTTATGGAGCCACTTTGGTTGACACTATAATTAACTATTTTTTTTTGTTTGTATCTAAAGAGGTAATGCTTGTCGAAGAGCAATATTGAAACATCTATAAAATATGAAACGAACATCCTTATTATTGAATCAAAGGACTGATATAAACGTCTTATTGGATTTTGTTTTCAATATAGCATTTCAAAATTACTTTGATTTTGTACGTGGGGTATAGAGGAGGCGTCAATGACTTGATACATTTGATGAATCATCGTAAACATGTACCTACTAAGATTATATACATCTACATAGATGGCTCTGTATTTGACTATTAAAGAATATGATTTCATATTTTGTGTCGTCCACTATGCGAGCCGCGACTCGAACACACTTCACTTACTTTTGTACACGCTCACCATCAGATGATCTGGTTAATTTTTATAATATTTTTCTAAATATACCAACAACAGCTCGCTTTAATCTTTCTTTATTTTTTTTTCAAATACTTTATTGGATACGTACATACATTTATTTAAATGTATATTAAACTTTTAAATATAATTCTATATTCGAACGAGCAAACTTCGATAAAATTAAAACTGATTAACATATGAAGTGTGATCGTTCCGCGGCCAGAACGCTTTAAAATAATTATGGATCTTTGATATTATTGAAATTATGTACTATCGTTTTACTGCTAAACTAGAAATATGCAATAATATCTCGTTAAATACTTTTTGTTAAGCATCTGCGTGTAGTATAATATCCGGCATATTTACAAATATTATTAATAATATTTTATTGATATAATATTTTAGATCTTAGAGTAACTTTAAGCAGAGGATACTAATTTAAAAATATTTAAGAGGTATTATAACCACACAAGGCGACTGGCGACTATAGTCCAACAGGATGTGCGCAGGCGACGCTTCAATAACAACATCGCATCGTTAAATATTTTATGAAAGCTCGAAAAAACAGACTTCTGCTAAAAATTGCTTTAGCGAGTTCCTTTAAATGCGAGGTTGATTCTACGGTTGAGATTTCCTTAGATGATGGAAGCTCAATATATTTTGCTATCTTTGGATCTCGACCAGTCTCTAAATTACAAAAAACTACTGAATAAATGCTAACACTGATATTATAAGCTACTAGTGCCGTATCGTCAGCTTTCAAAAAATACTTAGGCAGATAGTTCCTGCTGTTCAAATCTGTGTCTTATTTCTGAGGATATAGAGGCCAGTCCGCCGTCCAATCAAACCGTGCCGTGATGACGATGACGTATGAGGTGCAGTGATGCGGATGATGGCGAGATGTGCTATGAAGGTGACCTATAACTACGCAACAGTACCAACTAGTCGTAGTCAGTCCAAAATAAGAGCGAACACACTGTCTTGCCTGTTTCGATTGTCTACGCTAACCTTTATTTGGTCTAACAAATGGCATGCGCCGAATAGAACAAGTAAATACTAAGAATATCAAATTAGGATCTGTCAATTAAGAAAAAAAAAGAAGAAATCCGATTCAATAAGGTCTTAAAACTCCCTCTCACCGCGAGAAGGCCAGTGTCCCAGCAGTGGGAACATTATAGGATGATTATATGTGTTTAAGGTCTTAAAATGCTTTAGGTTGTTTTTTTTTTATTACTTTTTAAAATATTGCTTTACGATCGACTTTTATAATTAGAAATTTTGTGTAAAACAAATCAATAATAATATGTAATGTCGCAATCACCGTTTGTCAGACCACTAAAATTCAGCGTATTAAATCGAACCAGAACTAGACAATGCCCCGATTAGATTAGTAAAATGTAAATGGCAGTATAAATTTAAGAAGAATGCAAAAAATTTTTACCTATAAAAGTGTCGAAGTCTTCATTAGAATTATTGCCTAACATTGCGGATATCCCGCGGATATTATCACTTTTTCTGTATACATCCCTATCGCCTAACTATCCGCACCACTTTTTTAGTTGTTATTATTTTCATTAATCACTAAACACGCACTATTACTAAGAATTATCACTTGTAATCACTTTGCGAGTAATAAGTATCAAATGTATAAAAACCTTACGTACCTAAAATATTAACGTTAACCAATATTACTGAGTAAAAATGCGCACCACTTAGACGCTTAGTAAATGTCGAAGCGCGACTCACTTACAAATATAAAGACATCCATGATAATAAGAAAAACCCTTAAATCTAAACTATTCAGATAGCCAAACGTATAGACGATAATATTAAATCAAACTTTCATTCTTTAAAAAAATTAAACATCTGTCTTGTCTCAGTGATTAGCGGCATTCGCTTTTTTACTTAATTTTTTTTATTTCAAGGAGTATATTATCACCTTTCTCAACTGATATGGCACTATTCCAAAAAGTTTATATTTGTTTTTTTTTTTATAATTCTCCATGCAGTCCTATAATCACTGAGATATAAATATTTGAAAACATAAGTAAAACAACAATTCGACATCACATAACCCTACAATAAATGTAAGTAGATATAGAAAAGCTAATCATATTATTGGTGACACAGCAATTAGGTACTTACAATTAAAATCCTCTACCATTACTGTTTAAATAAGGTATGTATGCGAAATTATAATTAGTAAATCAACTGATATTAAAGACGATAACCTAACATGGCATCTTTAGCAGAAATAGACTTATCCCTTACACTATTAAAGTGCCATTTGGTGGGAGAAAATAAAAGTTCACAATAAACCTACGAAAATATTGTATAACACTTAAGTTAGGTTTAAAATTTTGCTAAAATAAAACATAACTAATAAACTAAATTGAACTAAACAACACTCCACTCTAACGTCCCTATCAGATAGAGTCATCAGTATCACTGAAATACAAGGTAATCAATAATTTAAAATTCACGCCCTACTCCTTCAAAGGGAAAATACTTCCCAATTTAAGATTGATCCGAAACAAAAAATGCAATTTCTGGCATCTCTACACCGCTAATTATTATTTTCGATAAAAAATTAACTCCTAAACAACAAAGTGCAGAATAAAATTAAAAATAAAATCAATAGTACGATCTAAACTGACACATAAAATTATTTTCAATAATACCAACTTAATTTAACAGAAATTATTTCTAGCGCACTCAGACGCAATTAAAGTTCAATAAACAAACATCGCAACACAGAGGAGTCCAATCGTCGCCGCGTCAATCCGTCACATCCACGTCACACCGCGAGACCGCGAGATTATGCGATCTGGTTCAAGTAATCAATGAAGTCGTTGGAGAAGAGCTGTAGAGCTGGCTCGTCTATGGGCGTGTGGCGCGGGATGCCACAGCCGCCCCCCAGGCGCTCCATGGGGCGTTCAATAGTGTGCTCCACAGGACGCTCAACCCTCTCCACGGGTCTGGTTCGCAGCGAGGCCAGGTAGCGATCGGCCAGCGACTCACCCAAACTCATGGCCAGCGACTCAGGGCTGACTCCGAACAGAGACAACGACTCAGTGAGGCTCGCGAGGGTAGGTGCGAGGTACTTGGTAGCGGGTTCTTCAGCGGGTGGGTCTAGTGAGCGGGAAGCCATGCTGGTGTTGATGACGGGTCGCAGCGCAGGGGGTGAAGCGCGGCGCGGAGGCGACGGCGCTAGTGCCCATGTATCGGAAGCAGGGGGGGTGCCGGGAGAGCCTCCCGGCACCGCCGACTGTTATGGCCACTGCTGGTACAGCGGAAACGTCCTCTTGGTGAAGCAGTAGCTCAGCGGCTTGACGAAATGAGTGTCGAGCACGCAGCAGTGTGGGCACGTCACCGGGTGCGAGTAGTCAGAATAGTTTAGCCGCTGCTGCGGGTGGAGCAGTGCCTTAAAGCAGTTGTTGCACTGTTGACAATGGAGATACAGCTTTAGTATTGGCATGCACGAAGAAGTAACTTTTAATGTAATTTGACACTAAGAATCCCAAGGTTTTTTAACATGGATTAATCCTCACCTTCAGTCTCTCAGCGCAGCACGGCGTGGCCATGAAGATGTCATAAGAGTACATGGTGCCGAGCACGAGGGACGAGCCGTCCCACTTCTGTCCACAGAACCGACAGCGGATGGTACGCTCGGCCTCATATCGCTCGAGACAGCCCATGCACACGCACGTCAGGTATTGCGTGCGGCCTTCCACTTTCACCTGCAGACAAAAGAGTATTAAATACTCACGTTCGAAGTTAAAAAAAACTCAACTATCAACGGTCGATAGATGGCAAAAATGAGGGATCAAGCACCAACCAGGTTGCGATAAATGACAATGGTATTATTTTTTCTTTTTTCAAGTCAGCTGAGAAAAGCCGGTGGTTTGGAACCGTCCCCGGGCCTTCATCACTGAAGACTGAATACCAAGTTCAGTGAACTCTGATCAAGAAAATGTCAGAGTCAATCAGTGACTTGATACGCTATGTTTCTACATACATATTTTTACCTATGACGGTTTCAAGACCTATGATAAACAACCTTTAGTGAGGGGAAGTGCTGTATCTTTGTTTCAATTTTCTCATTGCGTAATTGAGTTATCAGTTATTTACCTACAAATGCGCTAATTAGCAAATCATGTAAGATTCATTCAATAAAGTTATGCATCAAGATAGGTACAAGTGTAAATATTTTTGTATTTCTTGCGTAACTTGTGTAAGTATTTACATTCTTTGGGCAAATATCATTCAACCGCATAGTGCTACATTATAATACCTGTTAAAAAATAAATCAGCACCCTAATCGCGTAACATCTTTCAATTAAAATCCGAGGATATAGCAGGAAATTCATATTCCATTGCTTCATAATTTGAAAAAATCGTCTTCACAACAACGTAAATAACGCAATGAACGTAGCTGTACTGTCAAAATGACCGCAAAATGATCGCAGTCATTTCATGTGTATTACGCAATTATTCTGTTATTATATCAGCATTTTTATCAAAAATTTAAACTCAGGAAAGGTTAGACCAAAAACGAAAATCCAAAGGCAACAATATATAATTCTAAAAGCTTCGTATGAATGGTGCAGAAACACACTATCGGGGGTTCCATGCTAATTTTTACGCCAAACAAAAGCGAGGAGGCGACTTGTCTCTAATCTGACGAACAAACAACTCGACAAGACTTGTATGACTATATTTGTCTCTAAAACAAACTCCAACATCTTATTTAAGTTTTCTGTTTTGTACTCGTACTTAAAAACGGCTGGCTTGTTGCTGTTTTTATTTGAACGTTGCTAAGTTATGTCTTCAGCGTCAGTCATTTAAAAGTTTAATTCCGTGAAAATTACTCTAATATCAAATTCAATATGGACTTCATTTTAAAACGATTGTGATCAATTTAGGTTTTCTCAGTATTGAATTTCAGCGATTTACTTTGCTGTTAACGAAACTCATCAAATGGTACATGTAGGGTCAATTGGTCCTCACAGTTCTAAGTTCACGACTCCATCCAGAAAGAAGAGATTTACAAAGTATCTATAATACAGTATTTTGTAAAATATTAAATCAGCTTTTTACCTCGACAGCCCCACTGGTATGTTGACGCGGGCTCAAGAAGAAAGTGCCGTCAACGAGCGGATATCTGTCGAAGACATGCAGGGTTTCCTCGCAGAGTGAGCAGGACACATTCGGCTTGTGCTGACCCGCCAGCGTCGACAAGATGAAAAGTCGCGTGTCGTCGTTGCCATGGTTACCCTCGTCCTCGATCTATAACAAAAAGATGTGACGGGTAAGTAAAACACAGTAGTGGTGTAAGACTGATCGAAAGCTCTTATAAAAACGTCGGTCTATGTAAGAATTTTAACAAGAAACTTTTCTTGCAAGCATAAATAATACCCTCAAATAATAAACCCGTTAATAACCGTAATATTCTACCAAAAACAATAGACAAGCACGACCCTATTCGCCCAGAGCGCAGACGTTATTGTAAATCCACGCCCGCAATTTCAATATTTCATGTCCCCACATTTACATATTACGATTAATGCATCCACCCACGACACTTACCGCAGCAACTCTCCCTTCGTAATAACACAAGTAAATGACTGCATAAAGTTGAATAATGAAAGGCTGAAAGGCAATTACGCTGAATTCGGAGTCGAAGTCAAACAAAGGCTCACGAGCCACGGAGATCGATTGTGAAGCACAATTCGTTCACGTACGAACAATTTGCGAGAGCGAATAATAATGAAAGTTTAACGAGTTACTGTTGCAGCGTAGACATAGCGGTACGCCTTAATTAAACATAATATTATGAGCTGTCAAAGCCGTAATACGTTCAAACCTATTTTCTAACCGACATTGTTCCTCGTTTAGGTACAAGCAAGTCTGGTATTAGTCAACCAGACTGGTTCAACATCTGAAATTAATATCATCGGGCTGTTAATTGTCTACACGCCGACTACACATGAAACAGAATGCGAGACGCATAAGTAAGGAACTCTTCTTACATTCCAGTGTGCATTTATTGATGCTAAGCATTCCTATCTATTATTAGAGTGACGTCGTGACACCAGGAACACATAAAACGTACCCGGCTAGAGCGTTGACCTACGCAAACAAACTCAGTATGATTTGCAGTATAGTGCAGTGCAGTTTGCCAAGAGACGAGCGGGCGGGGGCGGGCCATCCGGCATAGCAAACACCGTCGCGATATCTACCCAACTCCAACATGAGCGCCGTCTATTCCGGTCGTGTCGAACATTTCGTTATTTAACCGATGATCATAACATTCGCCACCGAATGTTAATGCTCCTCTCCATTTGTAAATTGCAGTCGTGATACTGGTGTTGTCGTCTGAACGTGATAAATAACTGGCCGCGAGTGCCGCCTGCGCGGGACTCGCATGATTGATTCAACCGAGCAGCTGCTCACACGACACATAGGTACTTTATGATTGATAACACTGAATCGCAGGACCACTTTGCTGGTGGGAGAGATGGGAGAGTGGCTAATGAAACGTCTATGAATTACTGTGTTAATTAAAACAGCGCTAGACTCGACGCCTTAGGACTAATGAGTGACAATTAAATTGTTAAGTGTCGCGCACACGACAGTTTAGTGAGGTTGCAGGTCTCGGCCGACGAACCCGCGGTGAGTGCTGCAAACTTGCACAATTTACTTTTGTTCTGCAAGATTGATGAGCACTCCGACGCAGACTATTTATTTACTCAATCCGATCACGCTTTGTCTCGCAATCGTCGCCTTTTATAGTTGTCTACGATGACTCGGCGTGGCAGTAAACCGACACATAAAACTTTCTGCCGAGTTTAGGTAAGTGCATGTCTCCTAGGTGGGTACCACCAGTCGTCGCGACCGCAAATATACGAATAGAGCAGAAAGCGATTTGGTCTAGTATGGAGTCAGTTAACAAGAGCGGGCCGAGCCATTCGACTGCCGTAGACGATCGTAGCTTCCTCTAATTACGTCTACTGAATTTACATAGTGCGGAGAAACTTGGCAGCCAGTAAACTTTGCGGTTTCAATGGTGTCGAAACGTCCCGGTCCCAACCGCCATATCCTCGGAGCGACTTCCGTAACAGAACAGTTTTAAAATAAAATTAAAACCGAAACAATGAATTGAACACTGTTGGAATAATGCGTAAAGTTGGGATTCGTTCTCGCACAAATTTAATCGTGGTTCTATTCGTTTGTTTCGATGTTCAAACAACAAGAGCGAGAAGAGCTCGTTTCGACGAGGAGACGAGAGCAATAGAGAGTGCTCGAAGCGTCGTTAGTACTCCACGTTCCGCAGAACGAATGTACACACATTAAAACTTTCCGAATTGAAGGTGACGCAATAATTAAAGAGCCGTACGGGGTGCCACCCCACGCAGAGTGCTTTTATCGCCGGAAATGGAAAACAACAGTATCAGATAAACATTACTTCAATTACATTCCCGACACTACCACATTAACAGATCATGTTAAAAATTAACAGTCGCTCTCAACTTCAAAATGTTGCCATCAAATACCAACAAATATTTTCCATATTTGCTGAAAGAAAAGTAAAATAAAAATAGAGAACAAAGTGGATTCTCCTTTCATTTGTATTTTCTCTTAATAAACAGTTGCGAAGGTATTCACGTTACATTGTCAACACCGTTTCCCATTGTTCTTAGTATCTGTGTACTCAGTAAAACGTTTGCAAACGAGCTTTTATTATAAAACAGCAGACATAGCCGACCTAAGGTTGAATAACGGCGATAAATCTGGATAGTACCCAGGGGTAGCTTATTTTTAATTAGCCAAATGAAACTTTTCCTATTATATTTCGCCGTCGTCGGCTCTGAACACTTAAATAAATATAGTAAAGATAAAAATTAAATACAATGCGAAACGAGAGCTCTGAAAGGTCGAGGAAAAATGTGAAACCCCGCCGCAATTCAATTAGCAGCAACAAGATATCCAATACTATGGATCTGATAGCAGTAAAATTATTTAATTTAATTTTAAATGGCTCGATTCTCGGCAATAACGGATGGTGGTTTCGATTTTGAATGAAGAAGCTATTCAGACGTTGGAATATTTGGAGTGATGGTGGAAGGGGGAAGCAATTTTTCACCAGTGCCATCTCAAACAATAAGTCTGGGAGCGGCTGGCGGATGGTATTTGTGGTCTCGATACATTTATCGTGACGGCTGCGTTGCGTTCCGCTTCGTGTTTGCCATTGTCTGAGAGCTTCACGTTAATACTTTGCTCTTTGTACCAGAAAATGCATTCTATAGTAATGCAATTGCTGGATTTTGTACAACTTGTCTGTGCATTCGAGGTTACGACTAGGTTTTTGTTTGAGCTTTCTTTAGAAAATGTACAATCAAATCACAAACTAGGTGTATTCAATGTTGGCTGTACAGAAAGTTTTATCTCCAAGATAAATGAGAATAACGCGGTGAATGCTATCTGAATCACTGACAGTTACCTAGCTCCGGTGCACAGGGCAACGCAGATTACCAACTTTCTAATGGAAATTATGGTTTTATTCCATCACGCTGGTTATTTTCAAGCGTAACTTGTCTACTCATCAGTATTCGTCTGTCAAAGGACGCAGCGGTTTATGTAAATCTCGAGCATTTATTACGGTTGCAACTCTGTAAAAGTCGATACTTGAGGCGAGCGGGAAATTCATGAAGCGAACAATTTGTTAATCTTCGCAAAGAGAAATGCCTCAAAGAGGAACGTGAGGACCGGTATTGAAGGCATTTCGTGTACTCGAGGAATGCTGTCTATACATGCGTTATAAGTGTAAATATTTCGCAAAAATTCAAATGTCTTGAAATATATTTTCTCGCGTGAATTAGTCGCGTCCCGACATTCCGCATTACGCGGTGATGCGCGATATGAATGCCGAGATATTGTCGAGTGACAAAAGGCATCTTAATTCGACGCTAACTGGCGTCGGGAAAACTCCTACGTGAAGTACATATATCTTAAGAGATCTTAAAGTTGAACTATGCAACAAAGTCGTTATTATTTTATTGCTCCGTCTCCGGGGGATATGAAGTGTCTGAAGGACCGCGTCTCAAAGTTAAGTAAAATTTAGATTCAAATGGGTGTTAAAAATGTTCGAACGAACCGAGTGGGTGTTCGGGGTGTTTTGATGCGATTTTGATGAGGTTCCCCAACGGATGGCGTCCGAGACTGAACGGTGACATTTTTATTAAAATGTTGCCTGACAATAAAACGATGTTCGATGAACGAGATGTCGTAAATTCGTCGGAGGTAATTGATTGCGGCCCTGTCCGAATTCACCGACATGTTTGAATGGTGGAATCGGAATGAAAAAACGCGATATTGCTAAAAGAATGAAAACGTACCGAATGTTGCGTTGTGTGTTCAGCCGCAGACGAGACGTAACGTTCTCGCTACATTGAAAACTACTTATCCTAACTTCGTTTTATCGTTAGCCGGAATGTTGTCAGTTAGTGCCATTCCCCATTCAGAGAACGCGTCATTAGTGCCACGAAGATATTTTTTTCTTCTTTTTTTAATAGGTAGGTACTGACCTATTGCAGTTGGCTTCGAGAAACCTCTACTGCGTACCCGGGCATCGGCGGGGGGGGGGGCCAGAAGCGCCTCTCGCCTAGTTGCCACGTAGATGATAATTATGCCCTTGTGTTTTTTAATTAGCAGTTTTATAAATTAAATATAAATAACACGTTTCAATTGCTTTTCACGACATTTGTTTTCCGTTGTCTGTCCGGAGTTAGTCCTCATTAGAATCTAAGATATCTAATTGTCTAAAAATGTATGAAATTCTAGATTCTTCAGTAATTCTTGCCTCGTATAGAGACGTAGTCATAGGTAAGTATACCTAGGTATTGTTTAGAAACTGAACAATCAAACAAACTCAAACTAAACTCAAACTGATCAATCAGCGTTAATTAGCGATCGGTAAATTCTTTAATTAATATAAGGATACTAATACTCATGCAGTGTTTCAACATCAGATTGTGGATCTTTGTCTGTTGCAATTTTTTTTAGGTTTCTTTATTGAAATGTAAGAAGCTGTCTCATGGGAAAAAATATAACCAGCACGTCACTTTATGGAAGAATTGAGGACCAATCTATGCTAGCATCCAAAAAAAAAGCTTACCGCTAGGCTGATTTTTTCGGTTTGATCAATCAAAATAATTTGCAATGGGTCCATTCCATGGTTGCCTGGAAGAGATCGCAGAAAGCTATAAGGCAGCCGTTTGCCCTTTTTTTTGTAGTGTCAAATGTATTTTGCTTTGTTATTTATTTTCTGGTGTACAATAAAGTATAGAATATAAATAAATAATTTAAAACCATCAAATTGAATGCCTGATGTTCGCTATCATAAAAAAGCTTTAAATTCAAACGTGGAACAGCCTGAAAAAAAATAAGTTTTCCATTTTCGATTTGCACAAACATACGTGCTTCCCGCCACTATCCATCATTTTAGGTAGGTACCTATTTCGAGTAGCCAAACCCATTCGCTTAGCAAACATCAGCGGAGCGTTTACTCTGCTAGTTTGTTCGTACAAACGTTAACATGCAATGTTCATGAATACTCCATGAAGTTCCATCATATCTATGCTTAACGAACGAAAAAAACAAGTGTCTAGCTACCTCTCTCGGGAACCAACGGGACCAAAAAATTTTGCTTCAATAGTAGGTACGTTGGAGCTTAGTCCTTTGTCGTGTAAAATATTGTTGCTTAATTTTCATATAATACCCTAAATTATTTCTTAAACAGCAACACTGTACCTAGGGTTGCCAATGCCAACCCTACTATATTAGCGGCCTAAAAATTATAAATAAATAAATAAATTATAATAAAAATTGTAGTCGAATGCATTTTCGATAAAATTTTATATAACATTATTTTATTAAAATAAGTGTAAAACGAAAAGCAGCCTGAATCTGTTTTTGGAATTCTGAAATAAATCAGTTTGATAATATTCTGGCTATTGCTCTTTTTTACCAAAAAATTGTGTCTAAATCTACTGCTGAAAAATGGCAACAAGTGTTGCTCAGTGATTCTAACTTTGTTATATTTTCAAAATACATAGTATCATTTCTTCTTTCTATACCAACTTCTGCTTTTACTGAGCGCATATTTTCAGTAATTAATACAAAATTGCGAGATGAGCGCTATTAGGGCCAGTATTAATCTCGTAAAAGGTGAAATAAAAGTATTTTGTAACCATAATTTATGTTTACTATGAGCTATGAGACATTTAAAAAAACCTATTATAGGCACACAACCTTACCTACTACATATTTTTCTTTTTTTCTCCATCTACTAGGTATATTTTTACAGGCAAAGGCTTCGAAAATACTATATTTGATATAAAAAAAGTTTGGCAACCCTAACTGTCCGCTCATTCTGAGAGCAATTTAATAAATTCTCCATAGACCTTTATCGTCAGCTGCCAACCGTTCATACTCGAACAAAGAAAAAATCACTAAGAAATCGATTAAGTAAGATCGATAATCGGAACCCAAATCGTTTCGCCGTATTAAATATTTACATTGAGACGAGTTATAAATGTTGTTGCGATAATTCTGTCAACGTGGTCGGCCACGTGCGCTTGCGCAGACAGCTGAGTCAACACATTCAAGTGTATGTAGAAATGGCTGGCTCTTGGTCTATCTGTGTAAGGAGTAGTGAAATCTGACCTTATCTTTCAAGTTTGCTGTCTGAAATAGAATAAATAATGGACGTCGTCGTTGTGTGATACTGGTTGAGCACTTTGCTTCCACCCTACTAGCTGTTGTTGTTGCTATTTGACTTCAAATAAAGCAGTTATTGAATAGTCTGATACATTTTTATCATGAACTCTTGATACAATATTTGAAAAGAGGTTGGGTTTGTCCTTCATGACTTAAATGAAGTTTTCTTCAAAAATATTGTTTCAGCCGGAATGGTTGCCGGGAAACGGTAGAAGGAGCGTTGGCAGACCAATACCCTCCCAGGGATGGGTGGACGACCTACAGAAGATCGCGGAGAAGACGGAAGATGAGACTGGCACAGACCAGGGAATCATGGCACAAACGTGAGGAGACCTATACTCAGCAGAGGTGATGATGACGATGACGATGATGATGATGACGATGATTGTTTCATCTATAAATCTTGAGACAAATGTCCAACTCTAGAAACACATCTAGCCAAGCAAAGATACGAGCGATATTTAGGTACGAATCGTTAGCTGCAAGTAAATAGCTTTATTATTTCCAACTGCAATCGTATTAGCCGTAAATTGTATTTTTATGACTTGTTTTAGTGTCTGACTCATGTTCTGACGGTCGCCCGAACAGTAATCAGACGAAGAAAAATAGACCAAAGCTTTTGTAGCGAAAAATTTCGATTCATCCTGCCAAACTGTATCAAAGTAAAAATTTATTTGACATCGTTTAAAAATTTATATTTCATGCGAAAATATTATGAGTTATGATTATGACAGCTGAAAGTATCTGAACTTATTATTTTACATAAATCTGAAATCATAACAAACACTAAAATCATCTCGGTAACGGCTTGTCCAACAATAAATTAGTAGCGATTTAGAAAAAGGATATTAGTGGTGAATTTTGGTAGGTGTCCAAACGAATAAAGTAATTCTTAGAAGCATTTTTTGTTTTATTGAGCGTTTTCTAGCTCTATTACGCATCGACTAACTCCTCCGAATTTTATGTGCTCTAGAAATACTGCACCAATTTAGAATTATACACGGTTCAACCAAATTAACTCACTTTAGTTGAAAGGCCACATCTACAACACAGTGGGTTCCAAACAAGAGCAAACGACCAAGCGGCAGGACCAGGAAGAGATGGTGAAACGAACTCGATGTTTTCCACAAGGATTGGCTACAAACAGCAATAGATAGGCATAAGTGGAAGGGGGAAGGGAGGCCTCTGCCCTGCAGTGGACACAAACGGCTGGTAATAATAATAATGAAAGGTGCAGAAATTAAAAGTTTAGCCACTGATTCACTTTAAAGTTCACTGTTGTTTCATCCAAATTGAAAGGCTTGGGTGAACCGTGTATTAGGGCTATTTTAGATAACAAAAATCAAAGCAGATTACGAGTGACTACAATTTTAGAAGAGCTCAACACGAAGAGTAAATCCGTTTTAATGCACACAATAATCTGTGTAATTAAATCTTTTCATTTCAATGCTTAGTATCTTCATAGATGCGAATATTCATGTTCATTTTTACGATGAAGGCTTCAAAGAGATCGGCAGTGCTCAAAGGGACGTAAAGTTGTTCATGCGGCAATAACATGTTGGATTCAAACGTCACAATAGCGCTGATATTCACAGTTTCGTAACAAAGTGTAGCAATTTACAGGAATACTTCCAAACTAATATTATAAATACGAAAGTAATTCTGTATGTCTGTTACCTTTCACGTCTCAACGGATTACGATGAAATTTGGCACCATGGCTTGGCTTAGGACATAGGAAACTTTTAATCCCGGTACTGCATTTCCGTGGGACAATTTTCGACCGCCACGAGAGCAAAGCCGTGAGCAAAAGCTAGTGTGCAAATTTAATATTGGGAGAATATGTTCAGAGTCTAACTTCGATCAACAATACCAACTAGAAAACGGGTCTCGTACAAAATCAAAGCTAAATGCTCCCTGCGTGAAAAAGTTTTAAAGTTATAAGTTCAACCTAATTACAACCATGGTACCTAGTGATAAAGTTGTGTTTACATTGGCTGTATTTCAAGCGAACTAAACAAAATAAGAGCTCACGTCTCAAGTGCGCTGTTATTTACCGAGACGTATTTCGACATCTAGTCGGTATTGTTCATTGAAGGAGTCTAATAAGGATGGTTTCAAGAGAAAGCGGTTTTGAGCTAACCCCAAATTCATTAGGACAAGACGTGTAGGACGGCGACCCTAAATTAATTGAGACAAGGATAAGATGATGATGTTCAACCAGCAGTGATTAATACAGTCACCTCTTTATTGTCCTGCCTTTGAACGGTGACCTGGCCTAAGCTAGCTACCTGACCTAGCTAAAACAAAACCTGAGAAAAGGTTTTTATTTACTTTTTAGGTGTGGTTCCTACCCCAAACAAAGTCGTATATTATACCACTACTTGAAATGTAAATAACAGTGACAGGAAGTTATAACAACATTATCAACATACACGAAGTACAAAAAATAAGTAAGTACTATTATTGAAGCTGACTCAAAAACCACTTATCAGAACTTGACCAAATATCTGTAAAAATAATAGAAGATTTTTACAAATCAGTTTATGAATGACGGAGTTTGAGGTAACGAACGTTAAAAAAAACACTGCCGAATTGAGAACGTCCTCCTTTTTTTAAGTCTGTTAAAAATTGTGGTTATTTGATAATAAATTGCTTCATACAGTGAAGAAAATTGCAGAGGACAATATAATTTGGAATTGATATTCTATGCTTTTGAATGCATTTACAATTTCCATGGAGTATTGAGACTACCATTGTCACATTCTCTTCGTGACAATGACTAGTAAACGTCCTTACTAAACTATTAACGACATCATATTAACCCAACTATTCCATAAAATAAACACGGTACCACTCAACTTGTAATTATATTTCGCAGTGATTGTCATCATAAACTGTTGTTTATACTTTATAGCCGCATAAATAAATCTAGATAACTATTCGTATTTGTTGTATGAATAATATTGTAATGAATAGAACATTACTACAGACTAGACCATAGATGTATTTCTATAGGCTAGACGCAAGCTCCACTGAACGGAACGAAGGTTCTTGCTAACGGTTCTTCAGACGGCGCTTTAATTTTTTTATTATGTTGCCGTTACTTTGTTACTACGAGTGTACAAATACACTTAACGAAGTTGAGAGTCACTTATACGCCCCGTCATTGTAAGCATTTTTTTTGTACTGGACTATACCTGGGAACCATCTGGTTACGGAGATATTGAAGGTCAAAATTCCAACTGTTACGGGCATTTTTTTTATGAAAACACTTTTTTTAATGTTATAAGTTTATAACACAACTTTAAATACCCACGGCCAGTGCATGCACCCATTATCACAATGTTGTGCGTGTTATCGCTAACAGCAAATCTTCATACCAAAAATAAAAGTCGGTTTCGAAGCAATTATTTTTGTGCAATGTTAATTATTTTTTTTTAAGATACAAAATCCACACAAGGTCTTCAGGTCCCGAACTAGGTAGAGCCTTTACTACGGTAACCTGATGACTGATATACATACTTATATACACCTATGCGAGGGGTCTTTTTACACCCTGTAGTAACTGCAGCTGGTTTTCTTGGACACGGGACTGTATACATTATCGCAACTACACTTGGGAGCAAATAAATCGAGCCACTTCCGTTTTTCACGTATAACGGTTATTATTTTTGGTATTACGGAACGTATCAATTCGAAACATATACCGCCTAAGAGATTATTTAATAACCTTTATAACGAGGGTAGTTTGTTGTTAACAAGTTTAAAGGGTTATCGCATTTAATTTGCTTTAATTTTTTCGCGTGGCTGAGAAAGCTTGCGCAGTGGTCCCGTACAAATTTTATAAACATTGTTTGGGTAGCTTTGGTAATACGTATTTATTTATATCTAAGATTGGTACAGAATTACTGCAGCTGGTTATTTTGGTATCGCAACATATACTCGTAATTTATCATCGCGCTTAATATGTATAAAGGAAGTAGGTATAAACGCGTCAGTAATATCGATATTGATCGGCATCTGGTTACAAGTGGAAGCCTGCCTCAACGTTACTTCGGATTCGAAAGACGCGGCTGATGACGTCAGCCTCGTTCAACTAGGTAGGTTATTTCTTTGATTCGTTGTTTGAAAATATGCTAGTCACTGGCCAAGTGATCACCTTACCTTTAAGGGAAACAGTGCCAGTGTAAATCATAGTTGTGCTTGTGAAGTTCATTACCGCGATGTACGTTACTGCGAAAATTTATTATCGCGACGTTCGTTGTTGCGAAAGTATAGGTAATATCTACTGTTATTGAATCATTTGGGTTAGGTTAGAACAGTGACCAATAACGCGCCAGATCCCCTCAATTGTTGGTGAATCATTTGGGTGAAGTTTCGCAACAACTAACGTCGCGATAGTAAACTTTCGCAGTCACGTACATCGCGGTAATGAACTTCGCAACTATGATTTACACTCGGTACATAGTTCTGTATTGCAACTTGAAAAAAATGCAGGACACAATTGTTTTTTTGATACATAACATTCATAACAAACCTTTATTCCCCGAAGGATTGATTAGACAATGGTGTACCTACAATACACCCACATTCCGGCAGTTTTGTTTGTGCCAAAAAACTGGCTGATACCGAGAAACTCCAGATGGAAAAACCCAACAACAATTTGCCCGAGCCGGGCCCAGATCGAACCCAGCCCCCGGGACCCTATGCTCAGGAATAGCGCTTGCGACCAATAGCCAAACGACGCAGTCAGTTATTATTAAATACATTTGGTTTGAACTTACTTACTTAAATCTAAAATGTGAAGACAAAAATTCATCGCAGAAAATTTTAAATGTGATGACAGAAATTCATCGCAGTAAATCGAAAATGTGATGACAAAAATTACTAATCGCATAAATCTAAAAAAAATGTGATGACAAAAACTCATCGCAGTAAATCAAAAACGTGATGACAAAAATTACTAATCGCATAAATTTTTAAAAATGTAATGACAAAAATTACTACATAATCGCATAATACTAAAAAAAAATACGACAAATTTTAATCGCAGTCTATTGACTGCGGCATTGCATTACGTCTAGAAAATTAAGTAAACAATACATAATACCGTCTGGGAATGCTTTAGACCGGCTTGTGTCAAGTCTATTATTATCACAAGAATCTAGTGAAACTTACTATGGCTACTAGGTACGCGTTTTGATAAGGCAATAACAAAGGATTTGTTAAACTCAAGAGCCAAGCAACAGAGATAATGTGCCGACGCAGTCCTTATGAATACGTAAGGAAACCAAAGGTTTAAGGTGAATCCTCAGTTGTAGCCGGCCAAATTCAAATTATCTTTGGCTTTTTGCAAATTGCAGCTCTGTTTTACGTCGTATGTTAGTAAAATGCGATTCTACGATGCGATGTTCACTCATATTAATTGTTCCACCTAAGATTTTTCATAATAAATATTCAGATAAATTCTTAAAATCAATTTCCAAAGCTTGACGATTGATATGAAACTAGGTAATGATTATTAATCAGTAAATATATCATTCCTACAGTCTCGAATCGCATTTTGATTAACATACGACGTAAAACGGAGCTGCAATTTGCAAAAAACCAAAGACAATTTGAATTAGGCGTGCTACAACTGAGGGTCCACCTTAAGTAGATTAGTTAGTAGGGATCGCGGATAATGGAAATGACGAAAAAGTCGGATCCAATAATTCCTTCAGTTTGCATGGTTCTATTTTGTGGTCTGAACTTTCTTTAATTTATCACAAAACGTTTACGAAACTTTCAGGAGAGAGCATGTATTTAGCAGATAAGATATTTTTTTGTTTAATAGATAATTCGATTGCAGCGTAACCCGAATGGACATTACCCATTGTTTTACAGATAGTGGTACCGTAAAATGGGGTTAATCCGGACGCAGGGGTTAATCGGGACGAATATTTAAAGTGGATTTTAACGTTGAAATAATTTGTTGCCAACAAGGGCACTTAGTCGTTAATTATGTTGAGTCCTTTTTGGCAGTAAAATATATTATTTCAATGTTAAAATACATTTTAAAGTTTCGTCCCGATTAACCCCTGCGTCCCGATTAACCCCGTTTTACCGGTAAAGTTTTTGTGTAGCCAGTCGTTGATTGTTATGAATTGTATCACCTAACACAAGCATCCTCTTGCTTAAAAGGTGATCTCCAACTCATGTGTGTAAAAGCATTTTTATGTAATTGCAATAAACATTTTTATTTATTTTATTTATCTTCTTAGAAATCAGACAAAACCAGATAAGTACAGTACACTGTGGTAAGAACGTACAACCGCTCGGCAATCTCAACTTCCTACAGTCTATACGTCGGATATGAACCATCAAACAAACAACGCAGAGGTCCATCGTGTAAGTTTGTAACAGATACACTTGTACAACAAGTAGGTACATTCCAACACGAACAAAAACAAATGACGATTACATTATCAGCTGTACGATACGCGTATAGCCATACCATTTGGCTTGCACTGATAACCCTGCACTTAGTACTATGTCACCTCAGAGGAAACCTTATCTGTTTTGCAAAGTTGCCAACCACAGCGTTGTCAGCGTTATCTCTTAACGACAATAAAAGTGACAATAACATAGATAAGGTGAAAATTAATAAATAACTCAACCAAATTACCATTTCACTGATATGGAGCTGAGAAAGTCGTAAATATGAGAGGTTAGGGTCATGTACACGGTTCGCCTCAACATCTGCGACTTTGCCCGCGTGATGTCGGAAAGTATCCCACGGGAACGTGATACTGGGACAAAAATAATATGTATGTCCTTCCTCGGGATGCCATCTATCTCCTTGCCAAATTTTATCGAAATCCGTTCAATGGTTGAGGCGTGAAAAGGTAAAACTGACAGTCAGAGTCACTAACGATTTTTTTATAATAATTATTAGTATGGGTTATTTGAATTTGCATCGACGATAAGTTTCAGTCCGAACTAATTTAACGTCCGTTTGTAAATGTTTATATGTGTATTCTAAACAGGGAAAATGCGTATTTACTCATTATTACTATCCAAAAAGAAATAGTATTATCATTATTTAAACTTAAGTAATGAATTTACTTGTGTTAATATCCGTGTTTGTGTATGATACATAAAAATTAAACATAATTAATACAATGTATTGATGTTACATTGAATTTAATCACGTTATCTTTATGGAAATTAAGATGAATATATCGGGTGACATTAGTCATTGCCATGACTGTGTCATGGTTGGTAGTTCTTATAATAGAATTTATGATAACCTCAGTTTGAATTTAATTACTTATTGTTGTATTCAAAAGCTATTGCACAAGGCACGACACGCGACGCGAATCGCACGTGATACAAAAGCACCGCTCGTCGCGCGACAGTCCGTGCTTTTACGTCGCGTCGCGTGCCGCGCCTGTTTGTAGGAGCCTTAAAACTATGTAATACTTATAGTACATATATTTTATTTTATTAACCATTGATTGTTAGAGTACCTACTTATGGCAAATAAATCCTTACTTTCCGACTATATGCCTTGCGTGGCAAGCGTTGCGTTGTATCACAGGTCTCACGTAATATTATTAGTAAAACACACCTTCCAAAAGAAAAGGATACTTAATCAATTTATTTTTGAAATCCTTAGAAAGGCCTACCCTTTGGTGTCCCCTTTTTAACCATAACATTGATGACCGCCTGATGCAATAAACTCTTGCCCTAACACAAAATTAAAGAGACACATTTAAGTAAATACTCAACTTCTTTTCATGTATGTATGTACTTATTTAAAAAAAAAATACTGAGCCTTAATTTTCCCATTATATTTCAGTAAAACAAACTCACAAAAAACAATCATTAAGGCGCTTCCCTGAGCGAACGACCATGGCCTTTCTCTATCCCGCTCCCTCCGCACGCCCCTTTATCATAGAATTCACACAATTTTGGGAATTATTTTAATAAAAAAAAGAAAAGTGATCTTTTGTATTTGAATTATTTCGAATTTTTGATCGTCTATCCATTAATTTAATCCCCAAGTTAATAGAACGTCACCTTTAGAAAAAGATACATGAAATCAATGATTTTAGTAATTTTTTTACGAGGATATTTTAAATGTGTTTTTATCACATAAAAACAAATACGAACGTGCAATGATAGGATATCGAACATTAATAATGTGCTTTTAGGTGTAATTTATTTCTCTTAATTAATGAATTAATAGCCTCTGAATAACCAGCACTATCGCAAGGTTTTGTCCGGGGTAGCGCCTTAAGCTCGTCAGGCTAACTTTATTCGTGAGTTCAACGAAGCAAACTGAAAGAAAGAAGAAACAACTGCAAGTGCCATGCGTCCCTATTTGCATCGCATGAACAAAATCTTATCAGCTTACTTGCATTTATGGAACCGTCGGAGACAGCCTTGACAACGACGATAAAACTGCCGCATGATAACTTTTTCTCTAGTGTGGGATTATAAACAAGCAAATTATTGGCTCTATTTTAATTTGAGCAGTTTTATTGATACTAATTTAAATGTAATTATTGATTTGTATGTAAAACAGGACTACGGGTAGCGGAATAAATCAATGAAATAACCTATCAAATATCTTAAGAATTATCTAATTATAGAACCTAATCCTAATTACATTAGCGTCGCGTCCCACGTAACGGAATTACAAGTTTTATGCAAACCATGAATTATTATAACAACCATCATCAGCTTAGCTTTTTTCCAATTATGTTGGGGTCGGCTTCCAGTCTAACCGAACGCATCTGAATACCAGTATTTTACATGGAGCGACTGCCTATCTGACCTCCACAACCCAGTTACTGGGTAATAAGATACCCCACGGTAAGACTGGTTGTCAGACTTTCGGGCTTCTGACGACCCGTAACGACTGTGAGTGATCCACGAATGTGTTTTCCGAGCCACAGAGGAGTCTTGGTATGTAAAGGTCACCCATCCACGGACCAACCACGGCAAGCGTAGCTAACCTGATCGATCGACCCGTACGGCTACGGCTGTTGTAACTAAGCCACAAGCCCCTAATAATGACTTATTATAACAATATACTAGTTAATTATTAATCATTAAAAGGAACTTTAGTGTGCTTACTAATTGCATTCGTTGTTATCAACAAAACAAATAAAACACTTTTGTATCGTCAACAGGGTTGACTAAGCTTATCGAGTTATTTATTTTAACAATGTGTATTAATAAATAGTAAGTAATTTCCTCTCTATTATTGTTAGGTATATGTACATACATATCGTTCGTTTGGATAAACAGGGTATTAATTCAACATTTACGATTTTTAACCTAAAAATTAGGGATGTAACGTTTTTTTTTATTATTTTTTTATTAACCTTTTGACCGCTTGTGTCGCATTTATGCGACACATATTTCCGTGCCCCTACCGCTCGTGTCGTATTTCTGCGACAGAAAACATGAATGTGGAATATGGTGAATATGGCGAGGGGGGTAATGGCTGATCTTTGCGTTATGCTCGTGAACGGGTGCTGCTTGTGGTGACAGGTCATCTTGCTGACTATGGTTTTGTTATTGTTATTAGAAATTAATGTTTCTTTATTTTACTTCGAAGGTCCACGGCACGCCCTTTATGCCAGGAGGCTTTTTATTATGTATTAAGTTCTGTTTGCGTTTTTGTTTTTATTATTTATTTCTGCTTGAGTATAGTTTTAAATATTGGCGTGTGCTAGCTCACATATGGCAAATAATTTTAATATTTTTGTGTTTCGTAATGTTAATACTTATTTATTACTACGTATGTAGAATCCAGTTCTTCTAACTGAACAGACAGCAGTGCTGCTGGGGAGTTTGTTCCGCCACTTCTTCTTCCCAGCTAAAGCACTAGGAAGTGGTGAAGGGTGGGCGTTTTGGGGGGACTGTCATATGTGATTTTGACGTTCAAAAGTGCTGATTCTCAGCCTAATTTGAATAAATGACTTTGAATGATTTTTTCGTTCTATTTTCGTCCTAATAACTGCGTGGTACAACTAAAACGAAAAAAAAAATGTTTTTTCGATTTGTAGCCGCGCGCTAGGGGCACGGCAATTGATGTTTAGCCAAGCGCTTATTTAAAGGAGATGGGTTTGCTCTTGACTCTAGTCCAGGTCAGTGGTGACTGAGACAGAGTCGACGATGGAGTGAGCTTACCCAGAAGAAGCCTGTTCACTCTCACTTTGAAGAGATTAGGGTTGTAAGCGTTTGGAAACACAGACGCAGGTAGGGAGTTCCACCGATATCGGACGATATATATCGGCATCGCCGATTATATACAATCGATGGCGAATATGAACTGCAGGTCTCATACAAAATAGTTTGCTTAACAGATTATCTGCTAATAATTTGAAAAAATTTGGTTTTCTTAACAAAAGTCTACCAAAAGTTTACTTTGATTACTGACTTTATATTTTGTATAGGTATAGGTAGGTACTTTACCACATTGTGTACCTAATGATAATTACTTGCTTAATTAGCGGTTTGATTACTTAATAATATTCTTGATTATTTCATATTAAATATAAATAAATGTTTTC
This sequence comes from Brachylomia viminalis, assembly GCA_937001585.2. Classification (NCBI taxonomy): domain Eukaryota; kingdom Metazoa; phylum Arthropoda; class Insecta; order Lepidoptera; family Noctuidae; genus Brachylomia; species Brachylomia viminalis. The sequence goes on along the minus strand of OW443302.2, from coordinate 18,201,560 downwards.
TTTGAATTTAAATGTGATTTTTATTTTTTCAACCTTCTCAAGGTTCAGTCTCCGATAAATATAGGTAACTTTTATGCAAAATAAAGACAATTATTCAATGTTGTTCTTTTTTTTCTACTTCTACTAAGCCACCGATATCGGTATCGGTATCGCCGATTATTTACTACAATAATCGGTATCGTATCGACAAAATTATGTATCGCTATCGTTACATCCATCCTAAAAATACAGCCCTACTTACTAAAAAATCATGTGATCTTTCTAATGAACGTGGTTGCATAACGATGTGACTTTTTTTTTAATAATAAGGTGCGGTTAACAAATTATTTACAGAAATGGAAATAAACTGATTTCAAAGCTTCAAATCGCTCCCCTGAAAAATAGGCTTTTTGAGTTAATACCCGTTCAGCTGGACCAACGATACCTATGTACTTTCTGAGATTATCTTGGACATTGCTGACATCGGTGAAGGACAACATCCTGAGGAAACCTGGACTGTTAGGTCTGAAATCGCCAGTCCGTCTTGAGCAAGCGTGGTGATCAATTGGCTCGTGCCTTCTATAGAAAAGAGAAGTTTTCATATAGATGAGATGAGGCATTTGCCTTGCAGTGGGACGAGAATAGGCTGGGATTATTATTTTTATATAGGTAGGTACCTATCTATTATAGAAACATGTATGTATAAGTACTAAACTTAGACATTGTTTATGGAATACCTACCGTCACTTTATTATGGTAATAATTAAATGTGTTGCTTATACAATAATAATTAAATTGTTCATTACACAATTTTCTGTAAGGAAAAAATATTAAATAACATTAACCTCAATAAATAGTCGCGGTTTACATAATCACATAAACTTTTAAATTTGAACGTGTTCTCGAACAAAATAGGTATAATATTATATAAATGATTTTTTTATTAACTTCTTATCAATTTTACCAATGTTATTGAAGTCAAAGAATAATCAATTTCACCTTTACCAATTTTATAATTTTTAATCAGAATCAATTCTAATTTCATTTAAATTAAATGTAAGTACCATTTTACCGACGTTACCAATTTTTCAATATTAGCGCCTAGATTACTAAGCTTATTTCTCTGATTAATTGTTTTAAGCATGTGGAGCATGTGGTGGTTATCTTTAAGTAACTGTTGCTCTTGAATTTTACTTTTAAAAATGTAGAATTATGTGTGCGTTCACTGAAATCAATTGTTGGTGAAGCTAATAAAATAAACAATTAAAGTTATTTTGTACACACAGCAGCAGGTCAAGTTACCACAAACTGTAAAAAAATTTCATTCGATTTTAAACTTAACCTTTTAACAATTTAAGGTTTAAAATCATTTGGAGAAATTTGACAGTTTCCTACAACCTGATGTACTGGCGACTGTACCTACGAGTACTTACTTAAAGAGCGTTTATACCTTATGTTATGAGTGGCAACGTCGCAATTTAGTGTCATATTTCGTGGTTTTCAATTTTTATCATTTAATCGGAGCTAAGTATATTTTAAAAATCTGTTTAATTAACTTTTTAGAATTATGTGAAAACTGTGTAAAAGGTAAGTAATCGTTGCGTTTACAGTTCTATTTATATGCAAATAATACATTGGAAACTTGCAGGGCGTTATTTTCATTGTAAAATAACTGTAAGCATTACGGTTACTTACTTTTTAAACACTTTCACGTAATTCTAAAAAGTTAATTAAACAGAATTTTTAAACTATAGCTCCGATTAAATGATATAGGTAAATTGAAAACCACGAAATATGACACTAAATTGCGACGTTGCCACTCATAAGGTATAAACGCTCTTAAAATTTTCTAGAAACCGCTTTTGACTCCGATAAAAATAAAACAGTAAGTATGCGTCAAGCGTTTGAAATAGGCTTTTTATCGCCAGTATTGAATGCACACAACTGCATTTAGGTAAACAAGTGCAAGGGTATGAACACACTGACGGCTGATAAGCGTCCCCTCTGGGCAGTGTGTACAGAAGATAGACCGTAAAATTAAGTTTTATAAATAAAGTTGTCAAGACAAATCTTATCTTACTTGATTCAAGATATTATTTATATTTGGTATTATGCACTTATTCTTAACTATCTTTAACATAGAAAATACGAGATCATTAATTGTATCGTTGTTTAAATAATTCTTTGATAACTATTGTAATTTTATTTATATAGGTACCTACAATTTAGTTATGGCGGCTTATCTTTGTTTCGACAAAAATAGGTTATCAGATCGATAGGAAATCTTAACTACTGATAACAGATGTTGAACTGATTTGAAACTCTTTAAATCATTGAAAATATTATACTTTCTTTTCAATTTAGCTGCTAATACATTTATTGTTAAGTAGGTATCTTCTTTTTAAATGTTGGATGTAAACTGATGGCCTGTAACACAGGTTTTTCATAAACTTAGATCAGGCAGGTCTACATTACAGTTAGAATTGGGTATCATTTAAGCTATTACCAATTTAATTAGTTTTGTGTTTCTTAAATAATAGGGTTTGTCCTCCAAATAGTAGATCTGTCACCAAAATGTAGTCACCAAACAATGCAAAATCAGTTCCACAATAAATCACTTAAAATCCTGAGATATAAGGTCTAGTACCAAATAAATGTTTTTGTATGTATTATAATAGGTGTGTCCTAATAAGTATTTAAGCAAACTAATTTAAAGAGATCACCAATAGTAGTAGTTTTCTTATTCACCACGGATCGATTGATATACATAATATGTCGACGGTAGGGCTTGGTCGACGGAGCCCCGCCTCGCGGGGCTCCTACTTCTGGGTGGTTTATAAAAAAATAACCACGAAGGGGATGGCGGGGTCTCTCGACCCCGCCATCCCCTTCTAACCTAACCTGTCCGAGTCGGGGTGCCCTAAAGTCCAGATTGCATCCAGTTTCTCCTGGTAATTTGTCTCGGGTATCATTTAAGCTATTACCAATTTAATTAGTTTTGTGTTTCTTAAATAATAGGGTTTGTCCTCCAAATAGTAGATCTGTCACCAAAATGTAGTCACCAAACAATGCAAAATCAGTTCCACAATAAATCACCTAAAATCCTGAGATATCAACCTGAGAACAATTTTTGTTTATCTGAGAACGAAAATATTTCGTGGCGATAGATCTATTTATTAGGTGATACAACTTGATGACAAATATAAATTTTGGTGATAGAAAATATAGTTCCCGTTAGAATTTAACTTTCCTTGATTGTAATTAATGTACCTAAATCATATTTTTGCTGTACCTACTTTAAACGTGAATAAAAAATAAAAATAAAATATTATCTGTTAAACTATACATGTATACATAAATAAACTCACGCCTCCTTCCCATGGGGGTAGTCACAAACGTCAGAACGCCACCTACTACGATCCTATTTATTTGAAACTATGTCTAGACTACAACAAAAACTCATAAGCGCCTTAAAACCGCTGACACAAGACGCGTATTGCCTTGATACACTCCGAGCTATGCGTGTCGTACGTACCCATTACATCGCGATAAGCGGCGGCCTAGTATCGCGGTCGCAGAGGATAACGCCCGCGCCAAGGCGAACGTATACCAACAATAAACATGTCCGCTCGACCCTTACGTAACATGCAAAATGTTGTACTACGCTAGCCAACTACAAATTGTCTACTTTGTTACGGCGAAGCGATTGAGGCTTGAGTGATGGAAACTGAGCGATAGCGGTATTTGAACTTACAGCTACTTCAGCCGGTCGATTCTGTAACCATCTCACCGTGAAAACTTAGGTGAAGTGAGCTTGGAGTGAGCTGTCAGTGTCATCCCACTCTTGCTAGGGATTGACCAAGCATTACATCTACAATCATAAATTCATAAACGGAGATTTTAATAATAATTTTTATGTAAATTCTATTGGTAATTTTATATTATTTCAAAGCTAGTATCTACCTAAATATCTAAAAAAAAAACAACATTGAGTTTCTAACTGAATTTCTGTTTTGCTATTTTATTTTAAAACCCCGAAAATAGTAGGTAATGTTTAGCCACATAACTACATGCTAGCTTTGAATTAATATAATTAATTGATCAATAGAATTTGGATAAACAATTATATTAAAATCTCGATTATTATTGTAAATGTAACGTTGGTAAATCCCTAGCGCATCATTGGGATGACACTGACAGCTCACGCCACGCAAGTCTTCACGTTGAGAACGCTAGGGATTGACACTATTGACAACTCTCTTCGAGCAAGCTCACTTCGCCTAAGTTTTCACGGTGAGATTGTTACAAAATAGCTCGGCAGTTGTAGTTACAAAGAAAATATTGGTGAGTATTTTCGTGTTTTTTTTTTATTTAGATAGAAAATGGCCAGGTGGGTGGACGACCTACAGAAATTCGCAGGGAAGACCTAGATGAGACTCGCACAGACCAGGGAAGCATGGACCAAAAGGGGAGGAGGCCTATACTCGGCGGTGGGTGGAACAAGGCTGACATTGATGTTGATTATGACAAAAGAGAAAATATAGATTACGTAAAGGGCGGTAACTGCAACAAGTTTTTATGTGGAAATTATCGACAGTAAACTTTAATGAATTACCGTTTCAAACCACACACTGATAACAGATTAAGCCTTATTAACAGTAACTTAAAGGTAATTTGAAATTATAAAGAAAGACATTTACAGCCTCGTGGACCAAGTTGCATATTGTGACGCCTCTTTTGCAATGTAAACTTTAATTAACAACCTTATTTGGACAAGTACATGGTCCAATTTCATTTAAATGTGTAACATTAAGACTAAATTGAGCATACAAATCCGTTTAAAAGGTCCGACGCCTCAATCCTACCATTCAAACGAGTTCCACTTAGCATACATGCATCCGGCGACCTTAATAACTAAATAATATAATTCAGTACTATATGTAGACTTTAACACATGGTACACACGGCACCTCCAGTTTACATTGACCTCTCATTGTAAGGAAATCCTATACAATGCGAGATCAGCTAATACTGGAATTGTATAGCTTGATCTGTAGCCGTGCGTACAAGGCAATAGACAACCAGTCTATCGGTCATTGTACCTACAGCTCTTATGTAACTGTATATTATCTGAGGCACTCATCAAAATGTATAATATTTCGTGATATAACATCAATGGCTATTCGTTTGAATATTAGCCGCGTATTTATCAATTACTGTTACGTTATTAATAGATAATAAAGGTGGAACAATCGCGAACAATGATATCAGTAGTTGCCCACGCGCCGTTCGGTTTTATCTACCACAACAAAGTATATCGAGTCTTCGATCATCGTGCCGGAAAACTAAATATAGAATGTTTATTATTTTCTATGCATCCCACGTTAATATCCTGTACCTATTAGATACCAAACGTTAGCAAAATAAAGAAATAGAAAAAAGAAAATGGGATTACACCGTAGTTTCACAATATTACAAATCTACCAGTTTATTCGTTTACCACATCGATGCCAAATATGCCTTCGATAAATACTTGGCCACTAATTAACCTCATAACTCTCGTTTATATGCCAACAAAAATGTAGATTTTGTATTTTTCGATTTAATTTTCGTAAAAAAAAAAGGTTTTTATTCATTGCATTGATGATAATAAATGGTTTACTGATGCGTCACATTGTGAATACCTTTATATACATACCTACTCAGTTAGCGTTTATTTGCTGAAGTCTTAATTTTTCAGCAACAACAAAAACAATAAACATTAGTAACTGGCGAAATGTGGTTTTATAGGTACAATCATTCGGAGTTAAACAAACAACAAGAAACAAGGCGTTATGTAATCTATACCTATCTATCTATATCTATATGATAATAATAAAGCTGAAGAGTTTTTTGTTTGTTTCTTTGAACTCGCTCATTTCTGGAACTGCTTGCCAGTCAGATTTGAAAAATTCTTTTTGCATTTGATAGCCCAATTCACGAAGAAGGCTATAGGCTATTTAACATCACGCTAAGACCCTAAGGAGCCGAGCAAAGAGAAAAAAAGCCAGAAAGAACGCTTAGCGTAAACGAAGTAATAGCTACGGGCAGGCGATGCGATGCGACAGCGTGGGTCGGGGGAACAATAAATGTCACGTGGAGGAAGTCGCGGGAAGAACTTAGTGTTATAATTAAAAAAAAAACAATAAAAAAAAATCCTCTAAACTAAACATCTATTCTGAAACACATTTAACCTGAAGCAGTTAGCCTTCGAATTAGAGAGAATATTAGCATTCCGTTCCCATAATAATGAGCCCATTATTACATTGATATGCAAATAGATGCAACAAATTGTGCTCCTAAAGGATTTAGTATACAGTTTAATAGAGTTATCGTCGCGCGCAGGAATGTTATTATACAGATAGTTGGAAATACGCTTCTTTTTTTTAACCTTCACAGCTATCAGTGATTCATTACATACCTACGTTAATGGAATCTCAATAGATTTACTCTCCTACACAGTTTTTATTTATCTCAACTAATGTTATAAAGAGAAACGATTTGATTTTATGTAGGTTTGTTTGTAAAGGCGCCCACAGACAAGCGCGACGCGACAGAGCGGCGCGACTCTTGTAGAACAATGTCCATGAAGTTTTCATAGAAATTGTTCTACTAAAGCCGTGTCGCGCTGTCGCGTCGTATCATTTTTGCTGGAGCCTTTACGCTTTCACGCTAAAACGGCTGAACGGATCTGGATGAAAGGCAAATGGTAAATGAATAAATAAATAAATAAATATATATAATAAATAAATGGGTAGACCATGACCTGGATTAGGACATAGGATACTTTTTATACCGATATTCCCATGAGATCGAGCCTTACGCGGGTTAAACCGCGGGGAGCAGTTACTTATAAATAAAGGATCCTAAAACAAGCGCGGCACGCGACGCGAATCGCATGCGACATCCGCTCGTCGCGCGACCGTCGGTACCTTTATGTCGTGTCGCGTCTGTTTGTAGGAGCCTTTAATGTGTAGCTACAATTAAGTAGCCAATGTGTAATATGTTTTGAGGATAAACATTGATACAATATTATAGAACAAAGGTTGTATACAATTAAATGAATTCTTGTCGATGTCATCTAACATCTTTTGAGGCTGACATTTCAGAATGAGTTTGAATCGAACTTGGAAAAGCAACTATACAATGCTCAATCTGATTACACAAAAAAACTAGCTTGATAACATAACATCACGACCGTAATCCCCGAAGGGTAAAGCAGAGGTGTACCTGTGTGTTCACCCATATTTCGCCAGTTCCGCCACTAGCTTGATGTGATACCCAAAATAAAATGAATCCCAAACACCCCAGTCACGCCTGTTTGAAGGAGCCTTAAAACAAACAATGTAAATACTTTTATGTTTTTATCACTTTTTTTTTGTCCTTAACAAATAAAATAAAATCACACACAATGAATAAAATAGTTATTTGTTATACAAGAGTGCAAAGTTGCTTTTTAACCGCGTGTTCAATTTTGATGACCGAGCAAGCGAAGGATTCTAAAATTGAATCACGAGCGCAGCGAGTGATTCAAAATTAGAATCCTGAGCGTTAGCGAGGGAATCAAAAGAGCACGAGGTGAAAAATCTTTGCACTCGAGTGCAACACGTAACTTTTCATTCCACCTCAGCGAGGAAATGACTAAATGCAAAAAAAAAACGTTTACAATCACAAGATAGGTACACTTTTATTTCAGTTTAGGTATTAATTACTACATTAAGACAGGTAAGTATTACAGAATAATCTTTAAATTATAACAAAATAATACTAAGGTATAATTAAGAAAATTTTAAAGTAACGTTGCTACAGTTATTTAAATTGAGTGTAATATTTTTGTTTGGTACTGTAATATTGGTGTTAGTCACTTGTGTACTGTTTTTCGGTAAACTATCTGTCATACTTAATAGTTGTACCGATTCATCGGATTCCCTTGGCGTGAATGTTGGAGAGAGAGGGAGATGGTTAGGTGTTTCATAACGGCTTATTTTTGATGTAGAAGGGCCAGTCCAAGGATCCGATTGAGGCTCTTTCAGTGTAATGGCTCCTACGATGCCTTCACATATTTTAGACTTATTTTGGATGGAATCCTCTATGTATCCCTCTACAACTGCATTGGACTTCCAGCCTCCGTGGCGCTTAAGGGACAGGAGATCAGCTCCGGAATCAGCCAAAAGTGTGGCTGAAGTTCGTCGGAAACAATGAGCCGTGTACAACAGGGGTTCTGGAAGTTCAAGAAATGTTGCTATTTCTCGTGGGATACTGCCAATTTTATTAGTACCCATAGGCTGTCTAACACACTTTCCATTGCGATACTGTAGAAAAAATCGATTGATTGGAGTGTTAGGCGGGCGTAAGGCTTGATATTTCTCAACAATCGTTACGTATTCCTTGCGAATGACGAAGTTGCGGTCTCTTTTTGTCTTTGTATTAGGTAAATTAATTAATAGTAAGTCATCTGAATGTTTCTCAATGTTTTTGACATTAAGTTGTGTTAGTTCATTAGTTCGACATGCTCCGTTTATTCCAATAATAAGAACAACCTGTAACGTAAAGAGTATTGTAGTAGATAAATGAATAAAATTGATATGAACGCATAATTATGCCTATCAACATCTACTAAGTATACTATTTAATTGAGATTAAAAGTAGATACTGAATGTGCAACTGACTTACTTTTGCCGCCAAATATACGGAATCGGGTGCTTCGTTAAGAAACTTTTCAATATCAGATACTGTGAAAACCTTCGATTTTTTTGGTTGAGGCTGGATGAGGCTCTTTTTAAAAATGCCACTAATTTAGGATAGGTATCGATATGTTTGTCTTTTTTCATCTTTATTGTTGCTTTTAGCATCGAATACGTACTCCATAGAGTGCTTGCTTTCTTGTTCTCGGATAATTCTATAAAATATGCCAGCAAAACGTTTTCTGAGAAAGTTTTGGCTCCTTTTGCTAGTCGCCACGTGTTGAACATATCGTACTGTTTTAAATACTTCTCGCGTGATTGTTGAGGGAGAAAGCTCATTTGCGCATTATTAACAGTTTCAGTCAATTCTGTTGGCGTCAAGCAAACTTCCTCGTCGCTAGAATCACTCATTTTAGTTTTTTCACTTGTTTTCAAGTTTCTTGTTTTTAATATAAGGTTTAACAATGACGTGAAAAAATGCCGCGTAAAGAACCGCGTACAAAGCAAATTGAAAAAAGAACACCAAGAAGGTTCCGAGTCTGAGTTTTTAACAAATTAAAAAAAAGTTGTATGATATATTCGGCACCATAGAGGTAGCAGTAAATAGGTTTAATGTTTTTTTTAATTCACAAACTTAGTGCACACGATGTTCTAAATTCAATTTACTTTATCCTCTAGAGAATAAAAACGGCTTTTCCACTCAGATATTGAAGATTAAAAATACTCTTTCCGAGATGGTGGGATGAAAAATATATTAACTTGCAACAACAACTGGAAGGTCACACTATGTTTATCGTATAATATTTCATGATGCGACCGCATTTGGCATCCACCAACGCAGTCCCTGTCTACAATAATAAATGCAGAAATCGCCAGATGACTAACAAATATAAAGATAAACCACTTCATTCATAAAATCAAGTTTGATTACGAAAGAAATAAAGTTAAATATTTAATTTGGGACACGCACAGCCTCACAGGCACAAACAAACAGTAAAAAATAAATAAAGGAGCATTTAAAACTAACAAATTTAACATACAAAATAACAAGAAAATATAAAATAAAAGACATGTGCGAGACCAACAAGGCTACTATCTCAGCATAAAAAATACATGATTTATTTTCATGGTGACATTACTAGAATATAATAAGCACCGGATAAATTAGAGACGGTAGAAAGTTCAGCCGATCAGAGTAATCATTAAACCAAAGATATTCTCTTTGCATTAAACAGATATTGCGTATTGCAAACCATAACAAATCAATTAGAAATAAGTTTATATGATGGAAAGGAATTAGAGAGAATAACATTTCTCTCTAATTCTTTAACTTATAACTGGACGTGCCGTGCCGCTTGTCATAAAACTTTATAGCTGTCAGTAACTTTAGAATTGGATTCGCAGTTATTAATTCAAACTATTAATATAACATCGGTCACCGGGCCTGCGTGATAGATTACAGCCCACTCCCTCTCGAAGAGAGGCCTGTGTCCCAGCAGTGGGAACATTATAGGCTGATTTAAAAAAATAAGGTGTGGTGAGGCAAAGCGTGTACCGCGATGATGTATAATATCTCAGTTCACGGCGATGCTCGACGCTCTTAATCCCAAGTATTAACCAGAGGCAAAAACGGAGAAGGAAAACATCGTGACGAAAATCCTAGAATCAACAAAAATCCTTGAACCGAAAAATTCGAAGACATGTGACATCTACGCTGCTACCAACCCGCACCGGGCCTGCGTGATAGATTACAGCCCACTCCCTCTCGAAGAGAGGCCTGTGTCCCAGCAGTGGGAACATTATAGGCTGATTTAAAAAAATAAGGTGTGGTGAGGCAAAGCGTGTACCGCGATGATGTATAATATCTCAGTTCACGGCGATGCTCGACGCTCTTAATCCCAAGTATTAACCAGAGGCACCGACCCACGACGATTTATCGTCCCGAGACACGACTAGGCGGGGCCAACTAACAACTAACACTGTTGTAGCTCGTTTTGTATTTTTCTACAACTCACGATGCATTACTGTAATACTTTGTACGAAACCAGTCACGTTGCTTGAATTATGTGACGTGAACACATGAATTATCCTCAGCTTGTAAATGTCACGACAGACGACACCCCAGACTTACCTACACTGCTAAATCCTGCACTAAACTGTAAATATAACGATGCACTAAAAGACATAATCGTAGTAGTTAAAGAGCTAACCCAGTTTAAAATTTGATCCGAGGGTGTTGGCAGTGTTTCACGAGAGCCCTCGCGGTGTTTAAGCAGTCGATTCCCGTTTTATCCGCAGCCGCCTCGTACTCCTCGGGGATGCTGAAGGATTTGGCGCATTTACAGACGAACAAAAAATGGAACGAACTAAAACTTGGGACTACGAAAGAAAAGCCAAGATTTCCGCCGAGCGATTTCAGCGAAGATAACATCCTCTCGTACACTATTTATTTTGTGTTACAAACTCTTGAATGTACAGAGTGGCTCAAAGGATTTGAACAAGATGTTGAGTGGTTTACAAAATTACAAGTGTTGCACTCGGTGGCAGAAATACAAATCATTGATCGATACGATAGTGTGCAGGGCAGAATTAAATAATGGATGAGGTCTATGACCTATAAGTAATTCATAGAATGAGCGAGTGAACGTGAGGTGCGGTGCTCGGCCCGATATGGCAGGTGCGTTATGTAAGCGGCCTGCACCGCAGGCGCACGCTTGTGATACAAAATGCCACTGCGCTATTCCTATGCTGGCCGACTAGCGGCGAACTCGTGCCAAGGCCCCGCAACAATTGAAAGTAGATGTCCAATACTTAACCTTTCCAAACAATATTGGAGTAATAGAAACAAAATAATCGATAGAAAACAAGTAATTTCCAAGATTAAAGGTCGAAACGTTAAAGGGCAAAATTGCGCCACATTCATAACAGGTGCTGTCTGAACCAAACGAAACTTAGAAGCCAGACAAATTTATAATGATATACCCCATTACCTCTCGCAAAGTCATAACAATAACCATAGATATAGTCGTTACCGTAGTATGCCCGTAGGACTTAAAAGGGGACAATTTAAAACATAAATTAGATAGTGCAGTGTCTAAATACGGGAGAACACCGGGAGGCAGCCGACTACCGGGTGGTTAGGGACGATGAATAACGAAGCGACAAGGATGGTGTATCGGGAAAGGTCGCGGAATGGAGCGAGACAAATGATCGGCCGCGGGTGCAGCAGCCAGAAGCAGTGCACACAGACATCGATCGATTAGCGGCCGAGCCACCCGCCCACTCCGCCACAGCCAATCTATCGACCTTGATGTTCTATTTTAAATTTGTGAACTACCAAATTGTATCGATCATAATAAAATTGATAGTCAAAAAAACATTATTTTTCAGCCTCCTCCTATTTTTGTTTCCATCGTGATGAGTAAAAAAATTAATAAAAAAAAGTGTTTATTTACAGATTTTTTTTTAAACAAGATATAAGTACCTATAACCTTTGCCAAACTGCAAAGCAGTTTGTTGGCAGATGTAGCTCCCTTTTTTAACATTTATAGGTGCTTACATCATTTATAATTTACACGTTTTCGCCTAAGTATGCATAAGTACGCTAAACTATCTTTATGTAGTACCTACATCTATGACTATCTATCTATGTGTTCCTTAAAATTTATCCTGCCAATTTTAAAACAAACAAAGTATTTTTATATGTTCTGGCTGACTGTGCGCCAAATTTATGGAAACCAAACACAATGCAACATTTGTCATACTGTACAACGTAAATGTATTCTGTAAAGGACAAAAATTCAGTGCAATTCATGGAATACTAAAAAGAAAGAAAAAATATTACCTAAGTAATCCATGCAAATCTATTAGTAATAAAATCTAAACTTAGGTACAAAGCCATCGGGGTTCAGCTCACGTCGTCGCCGACCGGTGATCACTTATTTAACTTGGAGGTGCCGTGATTCCATAGAATCGCACCGGAGCAGACACCGCGCGCATTTTTATTTATGAAATATTCTATTGGAACAGCTGCGGTAATGGAATAATTTCGATGGAACTGATCTGTATTCAGCAAAAACATCTCGGTGTGTCTTCAACTTTCCGCAACCCGATCGGCTTTGCAGACCGTCCCGCAGATTAGAACTAGATTGAATTTAAAATTATCGCTCCCTCAGAACAAATTGGAAGACCTAGAATCAAAGGCGGATGCCGTATTACTCAAGCATCTCTCTTTTTAATTGTATATACTCACTTCTATAGTCTCCCTTTTAATAGCGGGATCAGCTACTTAGTTTTGTTTTTTCATTTTTGCCAAAGCTCGGTCTGTGGCTTTCAAAGAAATTGGCTGTGACTTACAGAATTCTAGAATGTGTAACGGTCCATTGAGTTGTGATGAACAACAGACTCTGAATCTTTGATAAAAGATCTATACGTCCTATAGATACCTAGGCAAAATATTTCTATTAAAATTGCTATTAGTGAAAACGGGTGCCCTGACCCACGATGGTAATTGCGTAGAAACTAGGAAAAAACTCGCAATTAGCTTGTTATCAGAATAGAAAGTTTAATGTCGCTGTCAACGACTGCATAAGTGTTGCTTAGCAAGATAGCTTACTGCAGGAAACGAAGGCAAGCGGTGGAACTTGTCACTGTCGCCCAGGAAGTGCCTCAACATATTAAGTGAGTGATAAGAAACCCGAGGATAACACACAAGCTAAAGGAGACATTTTCTTATGTGTTTGAAACGATAAAGCTATGTTTAGATACATTGTAATGGAAAACTACGTGACCAAATACCTACCGATAACGCCAACGGTACGTTGAATCTTATCCAGCCAATTGTTAACAACCGTGGTCGTGCATTTAATAAACTCACAATAAAACATGCACTATTTATTTGCCTCTACAACGGAGACGCAAACAATATAAAATAACTTATTTGTGACTGAAAACTTCGCAAACTTTACTGTCTCGAGCAAGTTCGAGGATTCATTTTGCGTACGAGTAACTACGGCATCGCGGAGCCGTCGCCGGAGAACAAAGCTCCGGCTAACTCAACAATGTGTTTAGTTTCCAGATTAGAGCAATCCCGACCAACACCTAAACACGGATTTTAGATAACATTCAACTCCGACCGCACTGAATATAAATGAGATTTTAGAACGCCGCAGCGCCCGTCTTAGGGCTCTCGTGCATAATTACTAGACGTTACAAACATTCAACTACATTTGAACGCCGATGAATAACTTTAATGGACAATTCAATCTAGACGACGAACTTGAAGAGACTCAAGGGAGTTCGTTTTTTGTTTACAGAAAAAAACGAGAAAATCTTTATCGGAAAAGGTCGGTCGGGCGGAACGCGGGGGGCAAGACAGGCTTGCGTGAGGAGGGCCCGGGGTCCCGGCGTCCCGGCACGCACCCTCACTTCCCAGCTGTTTGCGTCTATTACGATTTCAATGTCAAGTCCGATCAATACGGCCGGGGATGTAAAATTTCGGCTGGTGTCGGCGCGTTCCGGGAGCTACGAACGACGCTAGCCGCGGGCTTACTAACCTACCGCAACACGGGGTGCGTGCTCTCTGCACGATCAATAGGCGCCAAGTAAGGCTCGGCTCGTTTTATAAATAGTCTTGAACTTCACCTCGGCCGCCGCCGTCGAGATTCGTGGGCGAAAGTGTGGAAATATCTTTCGTTACGTCACGAGGGCGGCCGTGTTTGTACACCTATATACCAAGGACTCTACTTTTCCCTTGTCAGAAATGAATAATCTCAATAACAGCGATGATAAGCCGCTGCAGCTGTAAAACAATGCCGGGCATCTCATTATGCAGATGAGATGCACAATCCCGACAGAGAGAAAGTTTGAATACCTCAATATAACGTGACAATCGGCAACTGATGTGAATATTTTACTAAGTTTTCATGTAAATCGCCCTTCGTCGAGCACCTACTGGCGCGGATGGTGCGAGGAAACCGCTGGAAAAATGTCAGAGGGAGCTCGAATTGGAAAAACAACTGCGGTGAATTTCTCTACCTAGACTGTAAAGGCACTCGAAAAGCCAATATCGCCCAGCTTTATACCTCATCAGCATGCATACTGACACAACTGAAACTCGTAATATTAAGGATTGTAAATTGAAATCTTGCAAAAAAACGGTGCGCTTGGAAAATAAAGGAATTAATTAGAGGGATACAGAACCGATGAGTTGAAGTAAAATCAAGCTGGAGGACTATTACAGTGAGTAAGGACATAAAAGCGGTGATATTAAAGGACGAAAACGAGCGGTTCATTACTGGGAATGTTGGCAATAACAATATGGCTAATGGCCCCGGCGCGATCCTCTCAATTCCCGCTTCTACTCTGATATCTCCCTTCGCAACAACTCCCTGGCAATTGCAACTTACTTATTTTGATAGTATGAATGTCCTGTTCTGTAAGCTTCATAATATACTTTGCATGAATTATCTTTGCTATTTAATGGGGCAGCGTCAATTATATCGCATTGTTGACTAACAACGTATCATTGTAATCACTGCAGTAGTTAGTCATGGTAATTATAGTGTATAATTACTGTGTTAGGTATTGTTTCGTGTCGTAGAAGCTCTACTACGTCTTACATATTCGTAGAAGTGAATTGTGACCAAAACATGGCGAACTGTCTTGTCATAACTCGGGCGACGTGTTCCTAGGTCACGTAAGCCATTCATGTTTTACTTGTTTTTATTTTTTCGTTTTTTCTCTAAACGAGACGTTGCAATAGATAAACATAAAGTTGCTGATAACAAGAATAGGGTTCCAGTTTTTGTTGTTGTTCTCTGTCTTAAACTTCATGCAGTCGCAATATTTTATTTTAATAAGGTTAACGCAAGGATAAAAATATAGTCATAAAGTTATCGAGTTATGTGACGTCCGAGTTCGACATTAAAATATTGATTAGTATTATTTTAATAGCGGTGTATAAATTATCATGTTGTTATTATTTTCGAGGTTAAATTATTCAAAATTCTTAGGACATCAATAGTAGTAACCTCTCTATTAGGCTGGTACCTATAACTTTGATGTGGGCGGGAGTAGCTATATTCAAATAACAGCACGATTAAATCAAGCGCCTCTCAATTTAAACACGACTATAATTATAGAACATTTAGTAGACGTTGATCGAAGATAGATAGACTCGATTATATACAACATGCCCGTGCAATTTATACTAATTTATAGGAACAGTTAAACGTTTTGTCGCAAGAAAACTGGTATAAACATTATCCCAAAAACCTTTGTTGCGCAAATGCCCCCATATAAAGCACCAACGGCGTGGATTAGCACCAAAATATTCGGCAAATTTTACTTTCGAAACGCCAACGGGTAAGGGCCAGTTGCTCCACATTTCTATACGAGCTTCGTGAAACTAAGAAAATTATCGCACTATAAATCGGTAGTTCGTATGTCTGGCAATCACTTTATCCATAAAACTTGTATCATAAGATTGTAGTTGGTCGAGCGCATAGAGCAACACGGACCACCGACGGACCGGAGGGGAGTAGCCATAGCGTGTGTTCCCGATACAGAATTGTCTGTCATTTTTTGGGGGGGGAAATCTGCGCCACGCACACTTTCTCAGACTCCCACACAAAAACAATCGGCTGTCACTACGAAACCCACACTTAACAATTATAACAATACACTAACAATTTCACACACACATAGCTGCATTCGGTGTCATAACAGTGTAATGAAGTGACACAACTACATTGACAAGTTGCGAACAGCCGTGGCTGTAACAACTGTCGATATGCATTATCGATAAATTCGAGAACTCTGTTAGGGAAATCAGGTTTAAAAAGTGACCCAAAGGTGGATATTATAATAAAGATAGGGTTTTATTTATTCATCCAACAAATATCATAGGACAGTTAACTTAATGTTTATATCATTTTGAAAACCAGCGATAGTTTTATCTATCACTGGTTTTTAAAATGGATTATTTTTTTGTATAAATATGTCGAATACATTTTTGTGGGTTTGCCTTTTTTTCCATTAAGAAAGAAATTCTTGTATCAGTATATTTTTCCATTATTAATCTGGCTAGTTCCAAATTATGATTTGTAAAATCATTTTCATGTGAATGGTAACTGATAGAGGGAAACAAGTCTTTGCCAATAAACTTTTTTAAAGCTTTTGGCACGATTTGGTGTGTGGTACAAGATCGTGTAGGTTTATTGTCGTCACTTATACGATGTCTTATTTCTTTCTCACAAATCCGGAATGAAAGAATGACTTCTATTGAAGCATACAGCAACTTTCTTCTGCTTTTCTGATGCATTAAGCTTTTTTCATCAATCGGCCCGAGCAAACCTTTGATGCACGTACCTATTGCACTTAATTTTTTTTTTATGTCGAGAAAATAACAAATCCTGCTATGTAATCCACTACTTTCTCGGCAAAAGGAGATAAAAAAGTTAGAGCTTCAATCTCATCAATCAAATCGTCAGTAAAATTGTTAAAGTTGACTTCGTCAGTAGCGTCATTCGCATTGTATTGTCGTACGGTTGAAGCATTAATTTTTTCTAATGCAGATGTGCAATTCAGTTTTTTCCAATGGAATGCAGTTCGTTCCGTTTCCAGTTTGTGTTAGTTCTGTGTTAATAAGAATTTTTTTATACATTTTTTCAAACTGGGAGCTTGAGGGATTATCGGAATAACCACCATGACTTCTTACAATCGAAAAAACAGCTCGATGTGATCTTGACTGATCCTGTGGAGGAGCATATATTTCAGGCTATTTTGTTGGTTTTGTATTAAATCTTGAAAGATAGACTTTGTACTCTCAATGCAGATCAAAATTCCCAAAAAACCTATGTATCGTGGAGAATCTAATAATTTCATTTTAGTAGACTCTCCATTGCGTTTTTTTACATAGGTTGATAATCTCAATAAAATCATTAGAACTTCGTCCATTTTTCTAAAAGCTTTCTCATAGTTTTCAGAGTTTATTGCTCTCTTATAACCATTTTGACGTGACCGTCGTTTATCGACGTCGTTTATCAGTGAAATAAACTTTGAAGTTGCAGTCGATCCAAACTCCGGTAAATTTAATTCTTTTTCACAAAAAACAAGTGCGCCAGCAACACTTGCGCTGAACAATTGTGCTGCAAGGCGAACATTCATTATTTTTGTTTTGTAATAAATGTGATTTGCTCTCAACTTATTTGCCATAAAAAATAGTTCTTCCTCTTGGATTTTATGTAATGCCTCCACAAATGATGTAAATTATGATGAAATCTTTTTCCATTGTCATCGTAAAAACATTTGTAGTCACAAAAAGTGTTTCGAATTTATTTTAACATGTGACTCGGGTCTAAAAAAAAGTAAACTCGTTGCCCCGTTGTAGGATCTAATATGGTAGTTTGCAATTTATTTGCAACTAAGCAGCAACCCAGTTCTGTTGCCATCGCTAAATTTGCTCTTGCGCCGTCACACGTTAATGCTTTTATTTCCACTCCAGTTTCATGTATTAGTTCAAATGCTTTAGTTATAAGCTGAGCTTTTAACTTAGCACTTGCGCCTTTAACTAAAAAATATTAATATAAAAAATATATAAAAATATTTTTTGAAGTGGAAAAATATAAGCTTCATTTAACAACTATGACTAACCTACTACATAACCAAAATTTTACTGGTGGCACGAGGCATTACATCGGGTGGACTACGTTTTTTGCCTTCTCCATGATATAAAAAAACTTACGGAACAAGTACAGAGTGGTATTAGAGTTGGCTTGGTGCCCTCGACCAATCTCCTTCTATTGTTCGCCAACACTTGAAAGTCAGAGGTCTTGAAATGATCTGAGCAAATGACACTGTTTCTTGTAGTTATCCAGGTTATTACTAAAGTTCTTCCATATGTCCTTTAAACTCGAATCTTTAGGAAAACTGCAATAAATAAAAACAATATGGTCGAACTTCACACTTAGTTTTAATGTAATTTATTAATACTCCTAAGTATTGTATTAAATTTCATTTGACGCAATTTTAATATTAAACAATATCAAAATAAAGCTCACAATATACATAATTATAATAATTAAATCAGAAGGCATAATCTCAAAAATGATTATAAGCATGAGAGACTGATATAGCTTTAAAGAGTCCTTTGCATGTGCCATTTTTATCGATATCTAACCGGTAACAACACTATCGCTCGGTGACAGCGAAAACACTCGGATCAGTCGCTCGACCGATCCGCATATTGTATGAAGGCGAGCGGCCTGTGTTGGTAGACGAATCCGAAACAACACGACCGTTATTATTGTAAATTATAAGTTTAAAAAGGAGTAAATTGTAATAATTTGATAAAAAATTCCTTACATATGAAAGGTAACGCCATCTTTTTGTAAATTTGACGTGGCAGACCTCTTTTTGCAGCAAAAAACTGAACAATTCGGCATTTTTGTGGGACGTCGATTCAGCCGCGCAACTAGATTTAGTCTAGTGATTGGAGCGGCTGCAACTAGTTTTATTGTACGCATAGGACCGCGTGGACTTGTACTTTGGCAGAGGGGAACGCCTGCGTATGGCTACTCCCCTCCGGTCCGTGTTGCTCTATGGTCGAGCGTGACCGTTCGCAGTCGGCGCGATCACGCAAGTTTATCTCGAGTCTCGACTTATAATAATTAGTTAGAGCCATAACGTATCCAGACCACACCTCGCAATTAGGTCTTGATTATGTGAATAGCTTATGTGGCGGGGTTATTAAAGTAACACATAAAACATTCTTTATAAGGAAACTCGGAGATAAATACGTTGTTGGTGTTAGGAGCTCATGTTATGTAACAAATCTTGAATCTTTATGTGTGTCTATTATTAGTCTTTTGCTGTCTCATGGACGGGTAGACCATCTCCTTAAGAAGTCATGAGTGATTAGATCTTTTGGGGTTGGATGTAAGAACATTTTTATGGTTATTTGGCTGAAGATCGTTGTAGTGGTTAGGGTTAGAACTTAGAAGCCCATTGATCATGATCATTATGATAGGTGTCTTCATATCATCATAATGACGAAAGGGCTTTTTCATAATTGAGGCCTCCAATAAGTACATGAGTAAATCGGTAAGTTTATTGGTTTGTCATTATTTTTTATTATTTTTCACGTCAACTAACAAATCCACGATAATCATTGGTTATAAATGGATAAATAGGTGTCAAATCGTAATTAAAATTGGCGCCCAATTTATCAATGCGTTACCAGGACCTCATCATTTGAATAGAGGTTGGAAAAAATAAAATCATTTGAACCGTAGCCAACAGGTGTAACAAATTGCAGCACTAGGTCCATAGCAGGCACTATACTTTTAGAATCTGCGATTAGCGAATTAGTCACTTTTCTGAAGCTTTTTACAACGACTGAACTTTAGATACCAGTAGCTGTGATTTAGAGAGACTGGCGCCTGGCAACACGGGTGGCTGCTGATTTTTTTACCGGGACCGAACGCAGAGTCCTCAAAACGCAATCGATGGCCGCATCGATCGCCCATTGATCCAGTTGCTAAATCGGCGATCGCAGATGTTAAAAGTGACATGTCTGCTGCAGCTGTAGCCCTAACAAATCATATACAGCCTAAATGCCCACTGCTCCCTACTCTCTCTCACTCTCTCTCTGCTGCAATTCCCACTGCTGGGACCCAGGCCTCCTCACAGTGAGAGAGAGGACCGTAAATCCGTAATCCACCACGCGGGCCCAGTACGAGTTAGTAGATGTCGCATGTTTTCGAATGTTTGGTTCTAGGCCATGCCGGTTTCCTCACGATGTTTTCCTTCACCGTTTTGAGAACAGTGGTGATGAAATAATTTACAAAAATTAAAGCGACAATCTGGGTTTGAACTTACAACCTAGAGCTCGTTACCACTGGGACTGCTCAACACCGCCACTGCCCTAACAAATCAAATCACATTATGGCGGCATTAGTCGTTGCTATTCTATGCGCTAGAGATTTGCAAGCGGCGCGGCGACGTGCACTGTAAGTAGGTCGTGCGCGTGCGTTGACCCCACGCCCGACTTCAGGGTTAACGCCAAGCCAAGTGCTTGTAAGCAGGGTTACCACTACCTGTTGCCATCTGTGCAGGAGATAAAAATCTTGGTGCTTTAATTACCAGAGGTTGAAAAGAACGATAGAAAGAAAATGCGTTTATTTGCGGTAAACATGACGCAAAAAATAACATAAAAACAAAAAATAAGAAAAGGTTGGGGGAAACATGCGTCACATCCACGCAAAACGGCTATCGCTCAGCATTATGCTGCGACCCTATGCAAGACAGAGCCCCAGCGCTGGTTTTCAGCGACCACACGAAAGGCAAGAAGATTCTGTGAAGCCTCGAGAACGACAATGGACAGACAGACATAAGGTAGACGAAAATTTTAATAAAAAACGATAAATCATGGATTAGAAGCAAGCCTACATTCTAAATTCTAAGCCTGAAAGAACAGCAGTTTGCAGCAGAAAATACCTCAAAAAATTCTACATCATGGAAACTGTGTGACCTCGTTTTTGAAAGAGCATAAATCTTTTGGGGCTGCATACTTATTAATAAAAATTACTAAGGTAAAAATTAGTAGACAAAAGATGATGCGATGTTTAATTTATGTCTTAAGGCATAAATTAAACATCGCTTCATCTTTTGTCTGCTAACCGGGCTTCAACTTTTCAGTATAATTTACCATAATTTACAAAAACAATGCTATGTATATTTAGGTATTTTCTGAAGATAAATGTCGACAATAAAAATAATTTATTATCAATCTAAAACCATTTATTAAGAAGTAGGTATCGATGCAACTGAATCTGATGAATCACTGGAAATCAGGCGCATTAGGTCGATGTTTTATTTCAATGTTTTTATCCGACATTCTGAACATATAAAGTGCTAACAACGCTATTCATTTTGTAATTGCAGCAGTATCAACAGTTAAATCAATCGAACAGAATAATTATATTACTTCAGTGTGCTATGCACAAGTCTCGGTTAAACCAACATTAAATCGCCAAGAACAGCAGGCGGTACAAATATTACTGTCAGTACTTAATTGAGAGTCCTGGGTCTGAACGCTGACGGAGCCAACCTACTCACGATTTTAAACGACTTGTCGCCGATCTCTGTGCGCCTCGTAATGCAGATTATGTAACTTATCTACGCGCTTGTAAATTCTACGATATTTGATATTATTAATGCGCTAATAAGCCAACAATTTTGGCCTGAAATCATGCTCGTGTTTTCCAAACATTATTGCCGTAGTTATCGCGATAATAATAGCTGCGCGGGTTCAATGACCGCTCCAGTTCTATTCTAGTTACATACAACTAGTGTTACAACTTTGTTTCTATGAATTTCATACGCTGAAATGTTTGAATTTTGTACGCATCGGGGCAGAAAATGTGCAATTTAAAAAATATTATTCTGACGAAAAATGTTATTTAGAACGCATTTAACTTTTATGAGTTAATGTACAATTTTATATACCCGGTATACTGTTTGATTAATTTTCTTTACTTCTGTATTTCGCTTCACGTTTTCCTCTGGGATAGGAAAAATTATATTTTTATTTTTACAGCGAACTTTACTGTTTAAAGTCATTTGGATTATGAAAAAACCTGATGAATAATTCAGACGTTTCTAGGGCTGTGTGCACGAATACGTTTTTACCAAGAATATTGTGAAAAAATTACTGATTGACGGTTACGTAAACTTACATGAGCTCATAATAATCTTTAGTTTACATAAAAAGAACTCCACGAGTAAAGATAAATGAGCGATAATACCAACAACAAAACATACGAATATTTATTTTCATAGATTAATGGTGAAACTTATTACTAATTTTTAAATTCAGATCTGTTTGAAATAAAAGTTAACTCTACCTGAATCGTATAAAAAATCAAAATACGCAATGAGATTAGTTAAAGGATGTTTTATTGATAAAAGGCGTGTAGTTCATTCAATCTGTCATATCTGGCGCACGCGACAAATCTGCGACGCGCGGGGCGTGGGCCGGCGCAGCGGGCGACAGCGACGCGAGCCACGCTGCGCCCGCGCAACCGCGTGGGCTACGTGCGGAGGGAGCATTATCCACGGATATTCAGCTCTCGGCGATACGCATTCTATTTACTACCCAACAGATTACTCACGCATCTAATTCTTATAACATTCTACCGCTAAAGAAATCAATTACTAAGCCATGAAAGTTTCGGTAAAACACGATGTTGCAACTTACAACCAAAGCTAAATTATGGGCGCTACTGCGAAATATTAAACCGAACGACTCCTAAATGTAGGTACGCAAACAAGGCGCATGTTTATCAAGATTGAATTCAACAGTACGATGCCAACAAAAACCGGCTGCAAAGCCCTGCCATGTATGGCAATAGTGTCCTGCAAGTGGATACTTGCGATAACTTTATAAAAACTTGATCACAACTACACGAAACGGTCTTGCAAGCCGCGGGTTGGCTAAAGTTCGCACGGTTGCTGCCTTTTATAGGTCTGCTAGCCTATTCCAGCTGTGTCGAAAGCTAAACACCAAGAAAATGCAAGATACACTATCTGTTGCACCATACCATCGCTACATGTTCAGAAATTCCTACTGATTTAAAGAGATTCGTTCGTCATACTTAAATAGCAATAATTTACCAAGCATCTGTGTAATGGAGTAATTACGTTTATCGAGTTCTTACGAAACGACCGATATCTGAACTGAACTAGTAAGAACTTATCGCACGTAGTGCTATCATTCTACAACTTTTTGCAACGAAGGAAAGTTGCACCGCGAGACCCGCGAGACCTATCCAGCCCTATTGTATCTATTAACCGGCTACTTTCTCATTTCTTGCCATTTACGGTCCGTTGAGAAAATCGAGATGCATTTTGCAGTATATCAGCTCATGATGAAGAGACGGAATGACAGCATAACTTAGGCCCACTCACGGTCGGGCTGAGTCATTTATCGTGAGGCGTATAAATTATTTTTCAAAGGCTTTAAGAGTATTTGTCTTACAATACTTAGACAAAAAACCGACAGGCAAAAAAGGATAAGCGACTGTTGCGCTCGATGAGCAAGACGATTTAAAGAAAAACACGGTGTTATCCACATGGGAAGCCTTGAGCATGGTGTCGGGTTGCGGCCGCGGCTCCGTCGGCTTTAGTTACATGGACGACCGCGCGCCCGCCACATCTCCCTACGTGCTCTTCGGATAACACACATAACTCCTTATAACTACGTCCGAAATTTAAAGCTCCCCTTTGATCTTAGCGATAAAGACCATCAATCACACTTGAGGAGTCGCAAGCAAATGAAAACCTGCAAAACATTTTATGAAGTCGTTCAGCTCGTTAGGCCATGTTTGATCACGAGATGCGATGTAAGTATGTATATGCACGGTGGACGTGAAAATTACTGCTGCGATAAATTCATAAACCCGGCTTTAGGTCTTACGAGCAGTGCAACCGGTCGCCGCAATCAATATGCGGGCAGACAGCGGGCCACCATAAATAGAAGTAGTGGACGGGGATTTAATGATGCCGCTCCGCGAAAACGTGGCCCGCTTGTCTCCGTTATCAATCATGCTTACAGCTCAGTCCCAGTATCTCCGTATCGTTTCACTTGGTTATTAGTTTCCAGTAGGAAGACACCGATATTTATTTTATAGCGTGCCTATTGAATTTTATTGCCGGACTCGAACGGACGTGATTTATTTTTTAGAGATCGAACTAAACCAGTTCGAGATAAGTAAAAGATCATGTAAACGGTGTTGTTGAATGTTGCTTTAGGTAAGAATGGGGGTAATACAGGGGGTGCGGAGAATTATGAAGTTTCCCCTGTCGAGTAAACGGGGTGTTCTCACGCGAAACGAGTCGGCTACAAGACAATACCGGTCGGGTTATTTACACGATAGATAAGTGAAGAAAATGTTTTAAATTATCTCGCGTGCCTCACGTCGTCGGTGCACGAGCGGACGTTAGCAGCCACAATAGTAACGCTTCGCGCGTTGGAATAGCACGAAATAGCATTTAAATTACCGTCGCTGATTATCTATGTTAAAATACTGTCTAAATTACTTTGAATATCTGTCTGGTTGGGTACGACAATCGTGACAAAAGACCAGTCGACCCGACTTATAAAAAAATAAAAACGTTTATGTAAACAGTACATTCTTAATTGGCAAACTAGCTGGTTAATTGAATTGAATTAATGATAATTATAATATTAATTTTATGTTCATTTAACTACATTCTCAACAGAAACAAGCAAATTGCTTATTAAGATGCTTACCTACTTAGTTGAAGCTTTCACCGTTCTAGCTTGTTAATCGAGCGATTATGAACTCATAAAATGCTAGAGGCATGAATAAGCTTTCAGCTAATATCTATGTATAGATTTTACCTGCCTAATCAGCTGGAGAAAGTCTGACTACTTAGCAACTAGAGCTGAGAAGATTGACTGAAAACTATTAAAACTCGTGAGTCGTGATCCCAACATTCAAAGCTAATTGCTGATACTGATATACTTATTGGCGTGACAATCGCATTAAAATGTGAAATTTTCTAATATTCATAGACAAACTGAATGCAAATGTAGACCCCTACCCTACAAGCAGCAACAACGTTAGAGGACAAGTGGACTGGACCATCACACATAACAATTCAGATTACATAGTATAGCTACACAAACTAGTTATATTTGATAAACCAATAAAAATAGCCAAACTCTGAACAAGGAACCCGAAAAACTTTCAAAAAGCAGTATCGGATCTCGGGCCCCGTCAAGAATAAAGGCAGATGCAACGAAAACGCGCTGACAGACAGTTTTGAATACATATCAAGACAAATTGCACCAACTAGGTATATATGCGATCACAAACCTAGTATAACTAAGTAACTGCATACAGTCAAGCGTACGTGTTGAGTGTTGTAATAAATAACAAACAAACGACGGGCAAAAATAGCAGCGAGCACTACGGACAGGGGAATGACCGTCGGTTGACACACAACTGGCTCAAGGCCTGAAGAGATTAGATACCAGAGCCGCATAACAAATACACATAACGACTGACAATTGCAAAATACTCCGTGGCGAGAACAATTCAATGAGGAATGGTGAGCTCGAGTTGATGATTAGCGGATTTTTTTTTGCAATTTGTTAAAGGTATTATCTCTTTTTGGCTGCATTTTTTCGGCAGAAAATTTGTTTTTGTCTCAATTTGGGAGGAAGCTCTTGGAAGATAAAATTTTGGAGATGTCGCCTGTATAAGTGCTTTCAGCTAACGTTATCCTGAAGCATGGTAATCCCTACTACTATTCCTATTTATCATTTGAAGAAAAACCAAAAATGCATTATATCTAAAAACTGATTAAGTGATTAGGTGATTACAGATCAAATAAATTCAGTCGCTGAGACAGGCTATGTAGCTAGTATAATTATGTACAAAAATATGCTCAAGTTTATGAGATCAAAAGGGTAAGATTGAAGCAAAGTATAAAATAATGACATTACATAATGCCGAGCAAAGTCCTCGCGTACAATTTACGAATAACTGAATGTTCAGGATAATTCTAAAAATAAACGAGCATTGAGCACTCCGAAAATAAATACCTTTAAAAGGACTCTCTTGGCCTTTCACCCAGATTAATTGGGATGGGCCCAGATTTGTTAAGGCGGGTTCTGTTCTAACGACATGGAGCAGAATATCACTTCCTACTTCTTCTTCACTAGCTTTGGCAATCTTGGTCTTTTGTGACTTGTGATCTTGGGTAATTTTAATTTAAGTGTCCATAATTTTCGCACTGATTCTTGAACCGTTTTCTTTCAGTGGCGAAGGGTCACACTTTGGCACTCTTGGTCTTTTGTGACTTGTGATCTTGGTCATTTTAATTTAATTGTCCATAAATTTCCTACTAATTCTTGAACAGGATTTTCTTGCTTCCAATCTACGCCACTATTACTCGGCCTAACTGGGGTAAACAATAAACGGTGTCAAGTACTATATAATAGTGCATTTGCAATTCATTAAACATACGTGCATTCACTAGCAGTCAGCTACTTAGATTTATAAGTGTAAGCACTGACAGGACAGGTAGTAAAGTCCCCATTACATGAACATCAATTTCTCTAACCTGACTGCTACAAAGTGCAACACGACATTGAATTGGTACGGTGTTTTTTATCTCTTTCTTTCAATCAAAATTGTATGAAAAAAAAGATGCTTCTATGGTTAGAGTTTACTGATATATTGTGAGAAATTGCCATCAGTTCGTGTTAATTAGACATGTATATAGTGCTCCACACAATAAGACAATAAACTTGATAGCGCGAAGAAATTAGATGCATTCATTTGTTCGGCTTGTTAAGCAGATAACGTGCCTTTGATTTTTTTAATTAGTAGGATTTATGGTGTAGATAATACATGTAATTAAATTCTATCTATACATAATTACCTATATTCTTAAAAAAACGCACTAGGTACGTGACAGTGATAATGTTTGAAGATTCACAGTGAATCGATTCTGCACAAATAATTCAACAGATCTTAGTGATCTAAGGTTCATACTCGAAGGAATGTTTGCAAAATCAACAGCTCTCCTACTGGTTTTTTATGAAATCTACTTATCCACTTTAAGGCACCCTCAGACAGGCGCGACGCGATTCTGGTGGAACAACTTCTATGAAAACTGTGCTACCGGAGTCGCGTCGCGCCTGTCTAATTCTGTGGAATTGATTCCGTTCCGATTCAGTAATATTCTTATGAATATTCCACTAAAAGTCATCAACAACATTTAAAATCATTACATTGTTGATAATAACAAACGTAATATTGTTAAGGTTTATGCAACACATTAGCACACAAGCACTCATAATAATTACATTAATTTTAAACAGTCGCTTGAGTAGGTGCAAGGTTATTCGAACTCGGAATATGGTGGCGAAGTTACTGGCATAAATTCATTTTGTTTGGAACGATGCCATAAAATACTTTTTTCTTTATACAGGCTGTCCAGTGGCGGATTTGTGTTTATAAAATTCCATAAAAGAAATACTATGAATCATATTGTTTAATGAAAGAGTTTAACATAAGCAGAGTGGCTGCGGATTTTATGTTTTTAAAATAACATCGTCTAAATGCCGTCCATCTAGTTAGGACACACTGTTCGAACCAGGCCATCGCGTTTCGCCAAACGCGCTACAGCAAGCTTTTTTTGATGTCGTGAATATCACAGCGGATATTTTCTTTCAACTGCGCGACCGACCGAGGTGCGAGGGTTATTAGCGTAGGCTGTTTTGAGGTATTCCCGTAAAAAAAGTCCATGGGTGTCAAATCTGGGGATCTCGGTGGCCATTGGATGTCCCCAACGCGACTGAATAGTTTTCGCGGGAAATGTTCACGAAGCAAATTCATGGAAGTTCTGGCAATGTGCTTGCAAATTCGGTAAAAAATAATCTGATCATGGGGCCATAATTGTCACTGTTCACGTTAATTGCATGTTCCCAAGAGTTTTCAAAAAAGTAGGCGATAATTCCGCTCGTCGATAAGGCGCACCAAACAGTAACTAGAGGGCAAAAAAGACGTTGATGTTTCAATCGCGGATTACATCTTCGTGGAGCGCAATACCGACAGTTTAGTTTGTTGACGTGGCCATTCAGATGGAAGTGGGCCTCGTCGTTCCAAAAAATGCAATTTAGGGTGCGAAATCTTTACAACATTGTATCACAAAAGTTTTTCCTAAAATTGAAGTCGATATCTTTAAGTTCCTGGACTAACTGAATCTTAAATGGATGGAACTTTAACGTCCTTCTTCAAAATTTCATGGACAATACTCTTTTCACCGTCCACTCGTTCTACCTCTTGAACGTTTTCGGTGGTCCTTGTTGCGCTGCTAGGCCCAGGCTGAGAGGTATTCATTCAGTGCTGAAGATGTTTCGCGGAATCTTTGCAACCACGAACGAATCAAATTTACACTTGTTCCATCGCTCAGTCGCCGAATCGAGAACAAAATTGTCGGCAAGCACGCACGTAAGAATCGCCACTCTTAAAAACGCTTTAACAGCGTAAGCACGGTGTTCTTCCGACCACTGCGGCAATGTGACTGACAAATCCGCACTCCCGGTGTTTCGAATGGCGATGGCGCCACTCTCCCATCGCACCGTTTATAATATTTTTGAGTTATTCACTTTTAAAAACATAAATATTCCACCGAACAAACACCCTACATAAGGGTATATTTGTAACCACTGTCTGATTAGCTGTAAGTTTTCCAAAAATAATAAAATAAAATATAGTAGACTATTTCAATTACGGTTTTAGTTTCAAATAAAATTCACATATAAAACACCTTTTCTTCCCACAGGTGCTCCTGTTGTAAAGCCACATTAAACCGAAAACGTTTATTTAAAACACTAAAAAAGCGACGTTTTACTTTCGTCTGGCGGTTACAGAAGCGTCGCATAACGGCATAAACCACCCAGTGGTACGATTAAATTACAGAAAAGTTACGTTTATTTGGTGGAAAATGTACCGACCACCCTCGACGCCACCCGTGACAGCGTTTTATCGCGAAGTGTCACCCTATGGCGCCGACAACAAAAGCAAACTTTCACCTCCCCGAAGCTTTTGTGCAATAAAAATATTTTATTGGGTACCTCAACGACCTGCGGCCAGTTGTAAGGTAGATAGATACTTACTTTCGTACGAGTAGATCTCGTTGGGAAAACATTAATTAAGTAGAAGTTATTCTACGAGGGTGAAGGTGTAGGATAACATCGCGAAGGAACTCTTGAAATGTCCTAGAACCAAAAAATTCGAAGACGTGACATCTACGAAAGCGCTATGGGCCCGCGGGGTGGATAGGGAAAATTATAGATAATGTTTATGCACGTAGGAGCTAGAGTTCGTCGACGAATCTGACAATTACACAATTTCTCACATATTTTCTGTGCTACGTTTGACGTCAATCGTACTTGGCTGCTAACGAGACTTTTTTCAATAAATACATTATGATGTGCGAAAATTATCGCTATATTTTCGCACTAGGTACCACTTAATCGCTTTTCACTGTTAACAGTAGTTTCATGTTCGGTTTTATATGTTGGAAAATACATAAAAATCCTATTTGAAAGGACTGTTTAAGTGTTTACGCTAGACGTTAGAGCTCCCGAAGCAATCGATCCTGTCGTTAAATAGTTTTTTTTTTCTGTTTTCTATTGTGTAGGAATTCAGATTCTCTAAGTACAAGAGTACGTACCTTGATTTGATATGAGTTGACTTTGTGCTTTGGTAGATGGTTGAAAGTTGAAAAGTCCAGTCTTCGGGAGAATATGCCGTTGGCGCCAGCACCGGCTCTGCGAAAAAAAAAGAAGAAAATTACAAAAAATGCTCCAAAGAGTTGCATCTGTGAATCTTTCTGTAAAACATTTCAGCGTGGCCCGAGGTTAAGCCATTACCGTTCTTAACAATATTTAATCTCGGATATTACAACGCCAGACATCACGTTTACTCCATTCCGAATTGCTGTATGAGCAACTAATATCTTTTCCTCTCCGATCCCGAAGTCTTCCAACTTTTAAACCCGTTCACTGCGGTGATGAATCGAAATCCAATTTTCTGTGTAGGTAGGTACTGCCCTTTGCGACATTGCCCGAGCACATTTTGTGCCGTCAGTATTGAAATGGTTTAATGCCTAATCGCGTTACACGGATTTACAGCGAACACGCAGACAGGCGGAATTAAAGCAGACTGAATGCAAGCGCCATTTTTTATCAAATGACGTTTTATCCAAAAATGAAATCAGTATTAGTAAAGGTATTCTGCATCCGTAAACAGGAAACCGTTGGAACAATCATTACCATACAAAACGACACCTTGTTAAAGGAAATCGCGAACAACAAAGACATACAAAAAATACACAAACTCGTTTGGCGTTTAATCCACTTAACATTTTTATATTATTTAAATATCTACATAAATAAACCTTTAGATCAGGGCCGTAATGCGTGTAAAACAATTAAATAAAAATGTAAAAAAATATTCTGCGTCTTGAGTTAATAAACAGTTCCTAAACTAGTACTTAAGAGCGTTTATAACTTATGAGTGGCAACGTCGCAATTTTGTGTCATATTTCGTGGTTTTCAATTTTGTATCATTTTAATCGGAGCTATATTTTAAAAATCTGTTAAATTAACTTTTTAGAATTACGTGAAAGTGTTTAAAAAATAAGTAACCGTAATGCTTACAGTTATTTTACAATGAAAATAACGCCCTGCAAGTTTCCAATGTATTATTTTCATATAAATAGAACTGTAAACGCAACGATTTCTTTTTTACACAGTTTTCACATAATTCTAAAAAGTTAATTAAAGAGATTTTTTAAATATAGCTCCGATTAAATAATAAAAATTGAAAGCGACGTTGCCACTCATAAGGTATAAACGCTCTTAATGCATTGTTTTTTTTTTTGCGATACACGTGAAGCAAAAAGCAGTCTCAAGGTAGCGCCAAAAAACTGGTTTTTTCACTGCCAAGGCCAACAGAATTGTACCGGCTTTCGTATCTCGGCGGGGCGTGTCAATACTATGTTTACATACGGGTATAGATAAAAAAAGCGGCGATTATAATGTTGACGCTGTTGTTTTATAATTCTTTTGGCAGACTATTTTAGACTATCGGAGCATAGAGCATCACATTTTGAATGATTAATCGATTAATCTGACTGCCTGATCGAATACTAATCAGTGTCGCTTAACAGTCACAAGGAGTAATGACTAAAGCCTTCAAAGTTTTTATTTTTATTTTCGTAAGTACCGACGAAGACCGTGCGCGATGCATTTTAAATATCCCTTTATTGTATACTGTAGGCATTTAGATTCAAAGACGAAGTTAGCAGTCGAGTCGACTTGTCTGAACGGAAGTGCGCTCGAGTTAATATGGGTGACCTTGGACGTACAATAGGTTACTTTAATTTCATGAACAAAAAAACGCCGACAACAGACGCTGGCCCAGTTACGTAACACGAGTGCTTTATACGGGTTGCAGACCAAGAGCTAAGCTAAGTTAGTTTAGCTTAGCTCGCATAGCTGACGCAGTTTTCCATACTTGTGTTCATAGTTTGCGGTCTGCACACAAGTATGAAAATTTACCTCAGCTGCGCGAGCTAAGCTAAACTAACTTAGCTTAGCTCTTGGTCTGCAACCGGCATTAGTGCCTCTTCATGCTCGTGCTTGTAAATTAAATTAGGACATAAAATGATAACGCGGTCCAAAATTATAAACAGCAACGGGAAACGCTGAAGGTATTTTGGATGATAATGTTGAACCCTTATAATAATAATATCGGTCTATTCTCGTCCCTCTGCAGGGCAAAGGCCTGTTCTCATTCATAGAAGGCACGAGCATTGATCACCACGCTTGCTCAAGACGGAAGCTACGGCTTTTTTAACTTTTTTGCAACGTTATTGCAGTTGCGAATCGCTCTTGAGGCTGCAGGCGAAGCTTTGGGTGTTCAACTATACGTCCATAAGTGCATTCTAACCCAAACCAGATACTTACAAGTTACCAGCGACAATGGAAGCTGTTGAGAGAAACGTAGACGAAATACCAGCCAGTATCAAGCTAGACTTGCAGACTGTGCCAAATATGTAGCAAAAGGGCCGTATTGCAAATTTGTATTGTATAGGAACAAGAAACATACAGATGGCCTATTCTCTAAGTCCGTCAACGAGGATACGGGCCCATCCGAAAATAGTTCGTTACTGAAAAGTAAACCCTACTCCCGATTAATTAACTTTTCCGGACGGGCAAAAACACATCGGGAGTAAGGACAACTGTCTAAACGTTTTGTCATTAATTTTTAGTAGGGCCCCGGACTAATCTTATGTCCGTAAGTGATACGGAGTAGGAAACGTCCGTAACTTCGGCCGAAACGACGGACTTCGGTCTAGGGAGTAGGCCCCCAGGATCGTCCGCCACACATTGGTTGCCTTAAGACGACGTCGTCACAGAGGTAGGCCTAAGAAACGCCAGCTGTCCTACACAAGACGGTGCCGTTTTCTCTTGGTGGAGGACACCTTCGTCAGAAATGCACGTCGTCTTTTACAAGAAGACCTCCTAAATTCATGGAATGCATGAACCAATTCTAAATTGGAACGTTAATGTTTTGACAGTTGGAACTACAACAACCTAAAAATCTGCATGATTATAGCACAATGTATTTCACGTATATCTCTCGCCACTCAAAACACGCGTTTGCCAACGTGAATCCGATTAGATTTGTCGCCTCGCTTAATGATGTTATGGAACGCAAAATAAATAAAAACTTGCCTTATTTACGATCTGTGTTAATATTTTTGCTCTACACTGTATATTATTTAAACGAAGTGAATAACAAAATGATAATCCGTTGATAACTGGAGTGGTGTAGGTAACGAATTCTTTGTAGTTCAAACAAATCCATGTATTTAATCGAACCTCCATTATTTCTCATTTTGCGCTCCTAAAATAATATTGAACACTTTTTTGAACATAAAACCTAATGCTTCCCATTTTGTAGTCCTAAAAGTATCTACTAAATACGTACGCCAAGTAACATGTACTTAAAAGTGCACCATCTTGTTATTCGAATGATAATCATACATATAAAAGACCTTGTTTACAGGACCAACATTGTCGTGATAAACAGCGAATGCAATATGGCGGTGTGGCCTTGGCTGTTGAATAAAAATAACGATCTTTTTGTCGAGTTGATTTTATATCAGAAGTGCGGGCGGACGCGGCTCCGTGTGCGTGTGTATTCGACCAAAATACTCGACACGCTTGCGCTTGCGCACCTTCATACACAAGTCACAGTGTTTACTTAAGATTAGGTTAGGATCCAGTCTTAAAAGGCTATGGTATTGACGATAATTACATAGACAATTTTAGTTTAAGCCTGACTATTACACAAGTGCTTTTAGCACTAGCAGTGTTGTCTGTTGTCCAATGACTGTTCCTTTAAGACGTCGTCTTGTTTATCAAGACGTCTTAAATTAACATTTGTTTTTAACAAATATTGCCATCGCAAGGCTAACAGGTACACAAAGATATTCGGTGTTTTGTTATAACATTTTTTTTCGAAAAACTTGAGGAGAGGAGTCACTAGCTGCTTGATTAATGATAGATATTAAATTGTTTATTGTGTTGTCACGATTAAGACGATAAAATTAACTAAACATTTTCATAACCTCACTTCATTAAAAAATTTATTGGAGTTATAAATTTATACCGGTGGTATTTTAAGGCACGGGACGCCTATTGTATGGTACAGAAGCTGTTTGTTCGGTTTAGTGGTGAGATAAGTCGAATGTCTATTGTGATTTGAAAGTAGACACCTCAGCCTGAGTGGAAGCTGGCAGCGAACCGGTTCAAGACTTTCTCATTCATGCGGCCCACGTACAGCGGGTACCGAGTGTACCGACCGGCTTCACTGACACGAACCAAAATGTAATGAAACATTTTCTTGTACCTAGTACCTACCCACCTTATTATTAGATTAGGATCACCTAAGTGCGAGCTAGCATTGTTTGCTGCAAATTGATGCGTCTCACCATGAAGTTTTTTGTAACCCTGCGAGGCTGCCAATACGGGGCCATAAAAAGTGTAACAAAGAACTGGCTGAATATCATTAAAATAATTAAAATACATATTTTTTTAATGACCGTCAGCAGCTAGCCAGCCAGCCAGCCAGCAACTTCTATTCACTATTTTGAAATCCGAAGTTGTTCTATTTCGAACTACTTACTCGTTTATTTGGCGCTACACAGTTCCTAATTTAAATAAAAACTACATTAAATAAATAGTACATACCAACACATATTGGGCTTTAAATTGTGACATAATATATTGAGCATTGTGCTCCATCTGATACAATCAAATGGTTTATATGGTGGAGCGCTACTATTTACATTTGATGACCTCTAGAAGTACTGACTCCGAATGTTGATATGCTAATTCAGTCCACCAACAATGGCGTAGCATTCTTATGTGTTCGTATTCTCACACCGTACAAAATATTTACTAACATTAATTTAAATTAGACCATGCGTGTGCCAGCGATCCATTTAAAAGCATTTATTTTGGTCCCGGTCCAGTTATTTTCACCCTAAATGGACTCCCACAGACCTTGATACGGAACAATTAACTAACAGTGTGTCAAAGGAAACTGGCGCTTAAACACAAAAATACTCCAATCCAAGGAGCCATTGGGCGCCATTTAAACATGCGTGCAGCGAACGTGTCTCGAAATTTCATACGATGGTCGTCGCGCGTCGCTTACGTAATAATTGGTACCTACCTAAACAACGTTTAACATGCAATGTGCAGGCAAATACGTTTATTGATTTATCGGTGATTGCTCAGCAGACATGCTCTCAGTCAACCAGTATTCAGCGTCAAAGAAATATTTAAACGCATCTCTGGCACATAGTGCCGCTTACACGGTTTCTGGGGGTCTACTCCATAAGCACGAATTTCGTAGTTTCTACTCCTATAATATATGTTTTCGCCCGTCCGAAAAATTTGACACTTGCTCTGAGGTCAGATCAAGTACTTTCGGACGGGCCCGTATCTTCGTTGACGGTTTTACAGAGTAGACCCCCTTGGTAGACTTCAACGATTCACTGAGTTGCAGTCAGTGCCGACTATTCTAAATAATTCTAATGCCCGGGCGTGAGCCGGCTACTGCGACCACTTACGACCAGTCGAGACATCGGACAGAAGCGGACAGACTGACAAACTGTCCGACCAAATCGCGGTTGTATCTCGTAGTGGAACATGGACATTACAATGCTTTATATGTATACCAACAGGCCTTCGCCCCCGCACTGCGAACGTCATACATCACTTTACGTATCTACGTAAGAACAACTCTATTATTATTAATCTTGCACTTAGAACGTGGGAGTTATTGACCAGAAAACGTTACATCATTTACCGAAACACTTTATTAAATTAACAAAATGGTAATTTAAGTTTATACATACGTGTAGGAACATTTATTAACAAGTTCCACAACAATAACATTGTGTTTTAATGTAAATCGTTGTTAATAAGAGATCGTAATCGCATTTTACAGCTGTGTACAGTAAGTCCACTTTCGCACGAACGTGAAGATATTGCGGCGGTATTTTTCCGCGCATTGGATCTTCAACGCATCGCTTAGCGCCGAGAGTTGAAAATCCAACAGTCTGTTTTTTCGACGCGCTGGGATGCGCTCTGTTGGATTCTCAACGCTCGGTTC
The DNA here is from genome assembly GCA_937001585.2 of Brachylomia viminalis. Lineage (NCBI taxonomy): Eukaryota > Metazoa > Arthropoda > Insecta > Lepidoptera > Noctuidae > Brachylomia > Brachylomia viminalis. The sequence goes on along the minus strand of OW443302.2, from coordinate 18,165,556 downwards.
AACACCGAGAGTTGAAAATCCAATGCGCGATAAAATACCGCGGCGATATTTTTTCGTCCGTGCAACGTGGTCTAATCTTATGTTATGAGTTTTACGGCTGCTTCGAACAATTGTTAATATGAATTCGCTAACCAAGGTCAAGGGCAGTAACTAACCAACTTAACATCTAGATTACCTAATACATTTGTTTCCGCGGTGTTTTTGTAATGAATGAAATACGACTATCTTATCAGTTTTTAATCTGAACCTGTCAGGTTATTATAACATATCATTACGCTTTGTTTCCTTGAAGTATTAGGCAGGGATACCTATAGTAAACCTACATTTCGCCATTATAGGGGGCGAGCCTATTGCCACCAAACGGGCACAAATCCAGACTACTGTGAAATTCCAGATGGAAAAACCAAATAACACTGCCCGACCTGGGAATCAAACCCAGGAACTCATGCTCAGCAGTCAGCGCTTGAGACCACTATAGACCAACGAGACAGTCAAGGCCTGAATTTCGTATTCATAAATGATAGACTGCAACATGTAAAGTGCCATTCACTTTTCTAAACAAAAATTTTTCCCATCCCAGACTTTAACGAGCATATCAATTCAATTTAAAACGTTGTTTGTTCTGTAACCTAAGCTCAAGCCACACCCACTCGGTATTATTGACACGTCTCGTTTTTTCAAACGTAAGCTACCATTAGGTGCGAGTTTTAGCGGTCATAATGATGCATCATCATCGAAACGTGCGTTGTAAACAACGCGGGCCTTGGCCTCGACGGAACAATAGGACTCGACCCGACGGCCCCACTAAATTCGATTACCTAACAGTCTCGGCTATTTCGCTCACGATTTTTGCCATAAAAGCAAACTACGCCGCGCTTTTGCCGCCATAATTATTTCACGTAGCGATTTTACACAAACAAAAACTTTTAAGTTGAGTTGTTTACAAAAAATGCTAAATATAAGATTATGATCACGATTTGATGTTAGTACCTATATAAATCAAAGCCGCTAAAACAAGCGTTGAGAAATGTATGATAATGATTATAGCCTGTTGTTACGGCTGATCGATCTATTGTTTGTTTTGTAGGTTATAGAATGGCTTGAGAAAAATATTCGATACTCATTTTACATGGTCATTTTAAAATTACATTCATTAAAATTCCAGAAAACATTCAGCTTACGAACAAAGATACTGTTTTCCAATTCTACAAGTAGGTAGGTAGGTACGAGATTCCAATTAAATCGGAAATACCTCCAAATGTGAAAATTCCGTGGGAGAATGATTTGAAAAAAGAATGGGACCTAATTGACAAACGAATAGAATGTTTATCGGACAATAGCTTGAATTGAGAATTATTTTACCATTTATACGTTTCGAACGTCGAACGTTTTTGAACGTTAAAGAGTTAAATTGAAAAATTGGATGAGAGATGTGCTGGGCCAAACAAACGGGCAATAAAAATAATTAGGCTATTAGTTCAATTGCACGCGGGGGCGGGCGTGGCGATCGATCTACGGCTTTCTTCATTATGTGCAGGGCTGCCTAATGCAATTATACATTATTTTCATTTACTTTTAATTATTATTTATGTACTTACATTAAATTATGTATGTATTAACTTACCAAAATAAGTACCTACTTACCAGTAGATACTTATTTTGGTAAGTTAATTAAGTACATAAAAAAATTTATAGCGATAATATAATTTATAATTATAACTGTGGAGTAAACGGGATGAAATCTACATAATTGATTTTAAAATGAGTTTGTAAGCAAGTTTGTTTCACTGAACGCGGCGTTGTTTGTCGAGTAATTTAATACGGCCAAACAATTATTAATCCTTATATTATATAAAACATAAAACTGACATCTTGCCAGGAATCACAATAATTGAGCTGTAGTAATAAAAACAACATATCGTTTCAATTTTATTCAATTGTAAACAGAACGTGAAATTATTTTTAGTGAAATGGCGATCAAAACAGCCGTTACACGTGGTTACACTAGCAGTATGTAAAAAAGTTAGCAGACTCACTCACACGGGCGTAACGATCAACAACAGAGTTTTATTTTAGGCCTGTTTGATTCATTGTAAATTAAAATAAAATATGATAAAACATGGAACGGAACGTACTTATCTACTGGCACTGTTTACTTATTTCTGTCCGCCATGCTATCAATTTTATAATTCCATTTATAGATGTTTACGTTTCAAAGAAATACTCACGCAGAGTTAATTAGAAAAGTGTTTTGAGGCTGTAGTATTTTATTAGTGTTAATTAATCTTCCCACGCTATTTCTTCGTTTTCGCTGAGCATTCTTTAAAACTTTTTCATTTTTGCTCGGCTCCTAAGGGTCTTAGCGTGATGTTAACCTTTTCAACGCTAACTTACACAGGGGCACGAAAAATACAGTAAAAACAGTAGTGATGAGAGTATTTTTCCTATCGATAAATGAGGTTTATATGCTAACGTTAAGTTTTATTTATGAATATGTAAATAAAAACTGATTCAATATTTCCATACTTGTTATATTTCATAGTATCGTTAGTAAGAGAAACCAGTATAAATTATAAGTAAATATTAAAGAAATAAATGCATTATGAGCTAATTGAGCTATAAGAAGTCTGGTACATGTACTACATCTCTATTAGTTTCATGACGTCATCCGTTGACTTCATTTCAGGCCCTTCGCGCTCAGAGCACGTTATATTCAATTCTAATTAAGGATGTCTATAGTATTTCTTTCATTTTAGTTATTCCGTGTTTTTAATTTTCTACCTTAAATGCTTTACTTCAGTCAACGTTTATTACCGTATCTAAACGGGAGAATTTTTCAATGGTTCAAAGTGTTTTTCTACGTGTTTTCTTTAATGGAAAGTAGTATTAACATTATAACACACCAGCTGTACAAGTAAACCTACATTTCACAGCGCTGTTTTATAAAGCTTTGTCTCTGTTCCTTTCTTTACTCATGTAATGGTAGCGTTTACCTGTCAGGCAGGGCCATTTTAAGTACCTACGAGTACTTAGAGTTTGTCCCGTGCGGGCTGTTGCTCTTTAAAATTACAAAACTGTGTCGATTGTTAAACTAACCTGTCATTTAAATAATGTAGTGATTTGTATTAAATTCATGTATTGTATTTTTATTATCCTAACTATATTAGACTGATGCGCAAACGCAATGACGAGTACATTCCTGCAACAAAGGACGACGACGAAACTCAAATGGAAACGCCAATATGATGTTGAACAATACTCACAGTCATAATATACTTCAGAAGACATTTACCGATACAGTGCTGCACTATGCCAAAGTGACCTTGACACTCGTACGCTTATGACGTCATAGAACGACTTCTATAATAGTCCGTGGCGCTCGGGGCAGTGACAACTAACTGTTTTGTAGAGATGGGAATATAATTATCGACAATGATTTGTAAACAATAACAACAACTATTTAATTCGGGATCGGCACCCATATAAAGGCCAAAATTGCTCAATTTTAGCTTTGTTCTAAAGTAGTCAAGAGGGCTATCACAATTTTTATTGTATTTGAGTGTGTGACTCTTCAAACACTCAATTAAAAGAAAAATTGTGATAGCCCTCTTAACTAAGTTCATAATTATATGAAACTAATTAACTATTAATTATGTTCATATTTATAAATATTTCCACGGGCGAAATGAAAAAGTGATAGCTTTCGCGTCACATCACTGGCCGACGTAAAAAGTCCTTGGAGTTCTGGGGACATTAATTATTAAACATGTTAGGAGTTTTTGTTTTTGGCGATATTAAGACTAATCTTCTTTCTTTAAAAAAAAAATCTTTTTTTGTGGAAAAATAAAAAACACTGCGTTAGACAGTAGGTACTAGATTAAATAATAACAGGAAATAAAGTCTTTAAACTAATTATAGTATTTATTTTATATGCGCTGAGGGCACGAAAATCTGGAACTTCCATGGGTACATGACCTTTTATTTTATTTAAGTATTTATTTTATTATGACCGTGGCATTTTAATGGTTAAATAGCCTATATAAAGCTTTCCTCAATAATTGGGTTATCAAATACAAAACGATTTTATCAAATCCGACTGTAGGTAAGTTCCTGATATAAGCGCGTTCAAACAAACAAACCAAAAGAACAAACGAACTATTCCGTTTTATTATTAATATTAGTTTATATAAGTGTAGATTAAGGCTATTTAATGTTAAGAATAGAAATGTCCTAATTATAATGTTGGTATCATTATCACAAAAACAATCCGTTTCTGCTACAGATATTCAAACTCCTAATAGGGATCTTAATGTGAATATTAATAAACATCATTTGAATGCATGTAATTATGTCGTACAAACTAGTGGTTAAATTACATAAAGAATTAACATTTATTTAGCATTTCGTATCCGACTAGTTTTTAACTAATTACTAGTTTAGATTCACAATTTCTGTTAGAAGTTTAAATTATAATAACAAAATCGGTTTAAGGCTCTCGTAGACTGTCGCGACGAAACTCTTCCATGAACTTTTCATAGAAATTGTTCTACTACAGTCATGTCGCGTCTGTTTGTGGGAGCATTTATGGTGAATAATCGTTATGTTGTTATAAGACAGCGTATGTCACGCTTACAGGGAAATCTGATAAGTTTTATTAAACAAAAATAGACCTTTAAGTTATCTTTACGAGTCCTCGTTGGTCTAATGTTCGCAAGCGCGTACCGCTGAGCATGAGTAAAGTGTTATTGGATTTCTCCAACAGGAATTTCTCAGTAGAAACCCGGAGTCTGGATTTGTGTCCAACGATGGCAATAGGCTCGCCCCCTTTTTTTTTTTTGGCGGTGGGAAATCATCAAATAACTTCTCCCGCTCTGGGCAGAGCAGGAGGGCGTGTCAGAACTAAACACTACACTGAACTAAACTGGCGAAATTTGGGTGTAGGTACTATAGGATGCTATAGGTACACCTCTGCCTCACCCTTCAAGGTTTACAGGCGTGATGTTGTGTTATATAGATATGTTTAAAAAGGCTCCCGCAAACAGGCACAGCGCGACTTGTAAAACAATTTTCATAGAAATTGTTCTACTAGAATCGCGTCGCGCTATCGCGTCGCACCTGTCTGCAGGAGCCTTAAAGCTTCTAATTTTAACCCGGTCGGGCCTCCAACGTGGCTATAAATATTTAACAACAGTTGAATGATATTATTTAATTTATTAATTTTATTATTGTTGCCAACCCTAGTTGTAGTAAAACTATGTAGGTATTTCGAAAATTTATGTTCAATAGATTTATTAATGTCACTAAGCTTTTAAGAACTGTTGTGTCTCCCATTAATTGATGATTATGTTTAACTTAAAAGAGTATTATTTTGACAGCGACATCTAATATAAAACTACTAAAACAGATGAATTTTGTTAGTTTGTATGTAGGGGTAATCGTCGGAACTAAGTACTGATTCGATACTGTTTATTTTTTTCACTAATGGGAATCTGCAGCATTTGCGAGTGTCGTGGGATATCATATCATGCTTAATAGAATACTGACCTAATAGAGCTTGAGTCAAAGTTGCGATTTCTGCATTTGTTTTGCACAGAAACCATTGATTATATCAATCGTTTTTGGAAAGTAGGATTATGTATATTATTTAACTGTTCATAACGTATTTATTATATTGGCTAATAAGCCGACTAGACCTCGAAAGCAAAACATTAAACGGCGATTTCCCAGAAATCTCCTTTTTTGAGTAAAGCCAATATTCTATTAAGCGTGCGAATTATATTTTATGTTAAAACAAGAAAAAGGATTTAGCCGCGGGCAGAAGGTAGTTTGTTTAATAAAATTGCAGAAACCACAATAAAATATAGCCATAAAACTTATCTTATCTTATACCTACAGATACTTGAGCAATATTTAAATGAATCGCCGCTATTCTCAGCTAACAAAGGAATATTATATAATTAACTTTTCGCACAAAAACACGGTTTTTATATTCAGAAGTCGTGTTTACAACCATTTTGTTGGATGTCAAAAAAATCTACGTGTTAAACAATGATTGCATGAATATTTATTCGAATTATTCGAAGTCTTCGAGAAATCCTTACTGATTCGAGACAGGTAGCATAGCATCTATAAAAGCCAAATAGCTTCTGCCCTTCAACGTCATCCGCGTGAAATTTTTTGTTCCCCCGAACCAATGCGTCGCGTCGCAACTCCGGCCCGCGCTTTTAAGTCTACTTCGCTTAGCGTTATTTCTGGCTTTTTTTTCATTTTGCTCGGCTCCTTAGGGTCGTAGCGCGATGTTAAATAGCCTCTATCCTTTCTGAACAATAGAGCTATCAAATGCAAAAATATTTTTTCAAATATGACTGGTAGTTCTAGAGATTAGCGCGTTCAAACAAACAAACAAACCAAATCTTCTGCTTAATTATTTAGTATAAATATAGCCTACTTCGAGGTAAATGTCATAACAATAAGGATGTGGAATGTTCTCGACAACAACAGAGTTTAATATCTACCTATTCGATAAATGGGTACCTCGTTAGTGGATCCTTAAATGCCAAAGGTTCGACCAGAGTGCCAACATTATCAGATAAAAGTTATTTGTCTAGAAAACTGCGAAGGTTGTAGATTGTTGTGTTGGTAAGATGGAACAAGAAAGGTTAGTTTTTTTTAGTTTCGATATTTCCGCGAATCTTTCATTAATATCTTGTAACTTGTAAACAACGTGATTCTTGCGACAACTTTATTTTTAAATAAGCTTCTGTCTGGTGCTTTGTTTATTTTTTAATCCAAAATAATTACAGATTGTTTTATAAGGTTTTCCATAAACTATACTACAACTATGACGTAATAAACAAGTCAACGCGCAAACCAATCTACATAGTATTTTTTTTTAAATCGTTTGATGTGTTTTATATTCGAATTCTAAGTTACATTAAGTTGTAAACAAACAACCACGTAAGTTATTCTATTAGCGAGCAAGACACAAATCAATAATAATAATTTTCATATTACGAGTGCGCAAACGCAAACGTAAACGTTTAAATCACATAACCTGTTACAGTGTGGGAAAAGTTACGTAATTATAGCGACACAGTACAAATGTAACAGTGGGTTAATTACATTTCTTTCTCACAATCGCGGTCATTGCGAATCTTTATGCCTGACGTTGCACGGACGAATTATTGTACATAATAAAACTTTTTGTGAAGTGAATACTTCTTTAGGCTCACTGCCGTAACAGTGAACGAAATTGAACCGTCATGCTCGGGGCGGTGACGCTGAGTCGGGTATAATCGGCTCCAGTAGGTCGGTGACGCTGAATCGCGTATATTCTGCTCCAGTAGGTCGGTGACGCTGATTCAGGCATACTCGGCTCCAGTCTTAAGTTTTTACTTCTATCGTGTGGTCATCAAGCACACACGCTTTTTTTTTGCCCTTTACTTTCATCTTTTCGAGTAGATGGTAAATACATAATTATATTTTGTTAAATGACTTGGGCCCAGTAGCTGGCCACGCCAATCGCGTCATAAGTGGCGTGGTTTAGGTCTTTTAAATATTAATACAATCCATTTCAAAGTATCCTGTCGCTTTATATAAAGTTTATGTTACTTAAATTAGGGCTTTTGTATTCAACGGTGTGTAAAGTCTCGAATCAGATGCAGGTATCCGAAGTTGGAACTAAACATCAATAGATCCGAAGCATCGCACCGAAGCGAAACTACGAAGGAATCGACAGAGTTATATACGAAGTATATATATAGTCCGATTAGATTCAGAATATGCAGTCGAATGAGAAAATGATAAATTTAAAGCAATTGTTAGTCACAGTTGGGAATTTTGCTATAAATTTTCATGTGAGTGCAACGAATAATATACAAAAGTTACAGATGGGCATTTTGTGAGTCTTAATCCAGGTTATATCTGTGTGCAAAATTTCATCCAAATCCGTTAGCTCGAGGAATAAACATCCAGCATAATATAAACTTTCACATTTATAATATTAATAAGTTTTCAAAACCGAAAACGAAAAATAATATGTACGTTTAAATAGGTATACTGGAGTTTTCTAGTCTGTAATTCCTGCCGTGCCGTTACAGATGGTCATATTATGAAGTTTACTAGCAATTGCTGATTAAGTATATGCGTAATTATTATTGATTACAAATTACATGCAACGGCAATCGTCGCCGTTAACTTAATATAAGCCCTAAGCTATAAAGAAACTTAGCTGGTTATCGAATGAACCGGTTTGTGGCAACATACATAGTAAATCTTGGTATTCAAGTTTTATTTTTATTTTGTGATCATCCAGATCGATGATACTCAAAGTGGTCTATAAATATCGACCCACAGGAGTCGACGCCGACCTGTAGGTTGTAACTTGTAGGTTGTTTTTATCTTCTACATCTCACTAGGTACAGTTAGACATCAGTCAAAACACATTTGAGGTTGATGAATTTTCAAAAATGCGAAGTTAGCTAAACAGGGGTCTACTCAAAACAAAAAAATATGGCAAATGGTCTACGAGATAAAAAAAAAATTGGGGAACTCTGATCTAGATTAAAAATAAACATCACGCCTGTTTTCTCCGAACGGTAAGGCAGGAGTGCACCCACATTTTGCCTGTTATGCATATTTAAGTCCCAAGGGGGCAAGCCTAATAGCCACCAACCGGGCAGAAAATCAAACTCCAGGTTGCTACTGAGAAATTCCTGATGGAAAACCCTATTAAAACTTTGCCCGATCTTTTTTTTTTTTTTTTGAGGGTGGGAAATCATCAAATAACTTCTCCCGCTCTGTGCAGAGCAGGAGGGCGTGTCAGACTCTTGCTGACTAAAACCCACCTGTGTTCCTTCAGTCGCCTGTGCCAGGGGCCACGGTATCCCTCTCGGGACTTTCCCGCAACCCTAGCAGGCATCGGCCCTAGCGGACCCCGTCATTGGTGCTGACATCTCTTTGAGGCGCGCGTGGAACACAAGGCGCCGTCGACCCGGGCCTGGTCCTTATCGAACGGTGAGCTGCCCATTGCTCGCCGTTCGCAAGCCCACGCCTACGGTGGCCGGGAATCGGCCTGCGATTCCCGACGCCCAGGGCGTCTCCTGCGGCGGCTAGGGGCGTGCAGACGCGAATTTTGCCTCTCCCTCACGCGTTCCGCCTCCTCCTTCGCGAACATTACTGCTTCGCAGAAGGAGGTGACGGCTTCCCAAGCCCTCTCGCTCCGTACCATGGCCAGGACCAGGGCCGGACGCGAGAGATCGCCACCGCCAATAGCCTCCACGAGGACACGGCGGTGCTCCGCCCAAGCCGGGCAGACCTCCACCGTATGCTCCACCGTGTCCTCCGGGCGATCCACACAATGGTGACACCCGGGCGTTTCCTCCCGAACACTGCCCGATCTGGGAGTAGAACCCAGAACATCATGCTCAGCAGCAGCGCTTGCGACATCTAGACCAACGATGCATTATTAAAAATGAATTCTAATGAGGGTTAAATGACAAAAGTTTATGAAAAACTAAAAAAAACTCAGTTTTTTTCGCCGTTGAGTTGGCATTACACATGGTTTCTTGTTCCGACTAATGTACCCTTGTATAATTTAATAAATGATGAAAAACAAGCAGATAGTATCTTTATTATGATTACTTATATTTCTTTAATCTAGATGATCTTTTGCAAATGTCTTGAGAATATCAGTGACTGGACAGGATGAGGAGACGGACAGAAAAAATGGAGCAAATAATATGTAAATGTGACGGTCACGAACAGTTTATAGATAATATGTCAAAGATTTAACTACATAGTCTGGTCGTGGAAAATAAGGAGATCGACTTTATTTTTGGAATAACTATGTAGTTCTTAAAATACGATTTAAACTGCATCTTTTGAATTTGTGTTAATTATTTTCCCGTCCAATACCGGGCGCTGAACGTTTGCTTAATGACATGGCCAAATATTGGCATGACAGCTGTCAACATCGCAATCGGCAACTTGCAACTAACTCACGAGTAGGATTGTGTGTCGATTTACTTGAAAATATACTTCAATTCACGTATACGCATCGTCAGCGGCAACTACATATTATATGTCTGCCCCTACATAATCATATTTATGGCAGGAAATAAGAGTGTAATGTTACTACAATGTGGCGACGATTGTTGTATGAACAAATGCTTTATGACTCATTGACCTTCCGAACTACGTATTTGTTGGGTATGGTTAGTGTTGACACACATAAAATACTACTCATTTTATTGCATTTCAAACGTGATGTAAACTGCGCTGCGGTTTATTCGAAGTATTGGCATATTTACGTTCTTGTTGTCTGAGGGCATTTTATATATTTTATGATAATTAGTTTCTTTGGCAACTGCAGACTCCAACTAGCGGTTCGCGTGAATATGAATTCAAAAATATTCTAGAAACGCTACACGTAGGTACTTAGTGCCACATAGCATCGTAATAAAATTATAAAGTGACCAATCCCATCGTGAAAAATTAAATGCATTTAATTTCATGGTAGAGCATTAAAATGTCTGGACTTTATTTTATTCTAGAATAATTTCGTGATTTTGCATCAACACTCAACAACTCTGGCAACTATTTATGCACACAAACTTGGCAACCTGCAGCGCATTTTTAAACAGATAACAAATGAATTGAATACAATGATAATAATATGAAAATGTCTGGTGAAACAAATACCCAGACTATTCGATTGCACTTAATACAACCAGTCGGCATAGCTGTTAATAATAGCTGTGTAATACTTGATACGATATCAAGTTAACGAGTCGACGCAACTATAAATCTGCTGTGAACGTCATTCTCGTGGTGCAGCGAGCAATTTGCAGCGAATATATTGCAAACAATCATGGCACGACCAACTGACTAGGCAATGAGACAGGGGACAAACTTGGAATTTATTGCACGTTGCGTTGTCATTCAGCATTACATGTGTGTCACGCCCCTTCTCTTACTGAAAATCCTATACTGTGGCATAGTTTTAGCACATTTTATTTTTACGGATATTTTACTTTTTTATTAATTGTTGCTTCTTTTGTACTTTTAGTTGTAGTGTACTTGAAAAGAAATTATGTTCGGTTGATATTTATTTAGGTAACAAATTCATACATTAATAATCGCTGTGTCCAAGAAGTTGTAATAGTTTCATGGTTGTTCATGATACCGGTTCAAAATAGTGAGAAATAAATTCATTATAATTATGACTTCCTATGTAAATTATAACATCATGTAAAAGGGAAACTTTTGATAGAGCGATATCCATCGGATACACCGTTACGTAATTAAGTTTTACAAGACATTGCTGTAATTAATTTTATCTACGATCGTAATTATGGTATATATAACAAAGCTACTTTCAGAGTCAAAAGTCAGACAGGGATCGCAAAGGTGGATGAAATATTACTACCTACTACAATATCTCCGGGGGAAACTTGAACAAAACTTAAAACAAGACTCCGTCTACGTGGTAAGTAGGTACTTGGCACTGCCCAAACGTAGGGACACCGTAAAACGCTCAGTCTTGCCACAAAAAACATAGTGACGCCTTAGAGACGTGTTTGGTAGTTGTTTAGCAAAAGTGATATATACCACAAACCCATGTTTAACACGAGTTTAACCATCGCCATATAGTTTTCGCTCCGTACGTAAATTTCAATGGATATCTTCGAATAAGCTGATTTTAACTTTATTATTTGGACGACATGGAATTTATGGATAACCATCGTGATCAAGTGTACCGATGTAATGTACCGTATTACCAATGGCGGACTTAATAATTTAATATTTATCAAGTATTTATTTTCAACTTTATTACTTAGATAGTCCGTACTAACAAATTAAACAAATAAAAATCGTTAAGAGAAAGGCTCAAAAAAATGTATCTACTTAAAACGAAACGTTTCTTAGGGTTGCCAAGTTCAAAAAAGGATACGTCAATTTAAACTGTTTTGCTAAATGAATGTTATACGCTAACTAACACGTGTTCTATTCGTTTTGTTTATTTTTTGTGGCAATACTGTAATTTTTTTGTCGCACATGTAGTCTTATTACAAGCCAGATTTTTTGTGTATCGTCAAATGTTCAAAGAAAAGATTAAATCAAAAATATTTCATAAAAATAAAATAGTACCTATCATGATAAAAACTCGTAAAACAGAGCTCAAAAAATATTTTACGTCGCATACTTCTCAAAACTTTGCGTGTAAACCATACATTTTATGTAATGTTAATACATACAGGGAATTCATCAACTAAAGAAATACCCAAAAATTATTTTACTGCGTAAATTTTTTATTTTAATAAAACTGTTAAATTGGTGGTCATTCAGTCAGTACAACTAACATTGAACGCATCGATGTTTTGAACCTTATTTGTTGCCGCGGTGCGCTTTTGTCCATTACCTAAAAATTTGCTTCATACCCTACTTTTATTTTAACACATTTTAGATTATACATACTTATTATAAATTTAAGTCCCTTTTCGTATAATCTGTCTATGTGACCGATCAAACGCATCACTGTTTTGAACCTTATTTGTTGCCGCGGTGCGCTATTGTCAAAATTTACCTAAAAATTTGCTTCATAAGTACCATACTTTTATTTTAACACATTTTAGATTATACATACTTATTATAAATTTAAGTCCCTTTTCGTATAATCTGTCTATGTGACCGCATTTTTCTTCTAAAGCTATGCAACGGATTTTGATGCGGTTTTCACCACAATTTTGGGAATTCATTCTGGAAGGTATAGTGTATACATTCATATTTAACATCACAAAGATATCTCCAAGCTGTTGTGCGAAGCAGGAACGGGTCGCTGGTAATTTATTATTAACACATCCGCAATTTACAATTTCCAAATAAATATTAAAAATAATATAAGTAGTAAATAGGTATCTACATAGTGTTTTATTATAATAAATTTCAGTTTCAAAGATCAAAATACCTAATAACCTAACTGGTTAGTAAAGAAATAGAATGGAACTGACTTGTGTTCTAAATTCATTAGTGAGTTGAATTTCCATAATAAATAAAAAGAAAATGATAAATTAATGTTTTTTTTATACCTACTAATAAAAATATAAATTATAACATTAAATTTGCATTGAAATGAGGTTGAATCGTATTACTTATGTAACGTTTTTGTATGCCAGCTCATCTGTTAATTAAATGAAGGAAATAATTAATTGGTTATGTAAATAAAAACCATTAACTACACACCAGATGATGTTTTTTTAGTTCACTTCATAAGGGTTTTGTAAATTAAAGAAAAAAATGATGAGATCAGAGGATTCCAGCAGTTCCATTTTCAAATTCTGTGTCGATATTCTAACCCTTCTTCTTCTTTATGTAACGTCGAATTGTTATCTTTAGTTCTTATAGTATATTGATGGCAACATAAGTCCCGCTAAAATTGTATGGTATGAGAGCTGTCAATATAAAAAGATTTATGATAAACTAGCACCTGCCCACGACTTACGTAGTAACTATTAAGTATATTATAATCTGTGCCACGACTTCGTCCGCTGAAATTTCTGGTTCCCCCGACCCACCCCGTCGCATCGCATCGCCTGCCCTCGCTATTACTTCGTTTTCGCTTAGCGTTCTTTCTTTTGCTCGGCTCCTTAGGGTCCTAGTATGATGTTAATAAAGGCTATAGGCTATTTAACATCAAGAATTGGACTGTCAAAAGCAAAATAGATTTTTTGAAATCCGACTGGTAGTTCCAGAGTTTACCCCCTACATACAAACTTACAAACAAACGAACAAATTTTACCTCTTTGTAATATTAGTATAGAAGTATAGATACGATGATTCCCTCCAGAATGAAGACAATACCTAATTTCTGCAGTAAATTGCGTGGTTTTATTGAAAATATGTATATGTATTAGTTTTGACATAAGCCCTTTTCAAAACGCACCACAACTAGCGGCCATTTTATGCGTTCCTTTGTTTCAGTTACAAAAAGGTTCTAATTTTAAAATCACTATAGTTAGCCTAGCCCGCGTAAAGCTCAAGGCACACAAGATAGGCGACTGCAACAGTAGATTTGACCTTTCTGAAGGGACAATGAACGCGATAGGTGTTCGAGCGCATTGAACTACTGAACTTTGCTTACTGCCGCCGATTGCTCCATCCAACTCACGCTCCGTTCTTTATTATAGATAGATAAATCGTTTATTTGGTGCACACATAAGACATGGCACAGTATACAAAAGCACGATCAAATAATAACTAATTAAGGGACCTACATGAAAGTTACGAAATAACTACAAATAAAAAAAAAAGTGTACCAGACGTAGGCATTGTGATGACACTATTGACTATCGAGTCATAGCCTTAGTATGAGACACTTAAAAATAATGAAATAACGAACATACAAAAGTGAGGTGTTCGTCTCAAGGTTGCATAATATGGGAGTCCAGCTCAACAATTCAGCATGTGTCAGGCAAATGTACCTGACGCTGATATTCTGCTGGATCCCTGCAGTGACATAAGGACGTCGAGCAGATGAGATAAATACGCGAATCACTGGTGTTGTGAAGAAGTTAATGACATTCTTTCATATAGGTACCTACAGTAGCAATTTCAATTTAGTCCAATATTTAAATGAACACTTAATTAACTTACATTACATTAATCATTGAATTATTTTTACGCCTTTCAATGAGTTCCATAGACCGCAATTCATTGGAAAATGTGACATTCGATTTTCAAAAACAATTTGGCGGACTTGTTTAAAGTTCATTATGAATATGCATTTTCTGAGAAAACAAACTTTTAAATATTTATTATAATTATTATAAATGCAGTTGTGTGTTTAGCCAAACTAAAAGGTGGAAACTGCTCATTAAAGCGTGTTGCGAAGTAAAGGAACAAGGAACAATTAGATGCAGGGTCTCCGAAGCGGGAATGCAATGAAAGTGATTGCCTTTCCAGTCGGTCGGCACGGCAACATCGCGCGATCCTCTTATATTTAGCCCCGGGAACGTATAGCTTCGTTTACAAATTTAATTGCATCGAAGATCGCCCGCCACGAGACGCAAATAGCCACAACTCGTCCCTGAACCTACCCGAACTTTCTCCTCGCTGCAAGAGAACGCTGTGAAAATATTTGTTAGTTTGTTTTTAAACGCTCAGACTTGCAGCGTACAACTATCCCACTAAGTGCATCGATGCACTACAAGAAAGGGACAACACTCTCGTCTCGTTCCTCCGCTAAGCTTTTTGTTCTTAAATTATTTTTATTGCACTCACAATCTGAATCGGCAAGAAAGTTTCATGCAAAACTGTCGCTTACATTGTGTCGAGGATGGTCATCGTGTTCTGGCGAGAGCAGAACTTCCAAGAGTCATTTTGAGAATTAATGGATAAATTATGCATAGTTCGCTCTGAATTGTCGCGAGTCCGCTCGACTGCGTAATGAACTTAACTGCAGTACTGACCATGTTAGGTACGTATGGCGTCGATAAAATACCACATTTCATAAACATTTTCCAATAAAATCGAAGCAGAAACCAGTCGTAGAGTAGGTACAAATTGGTAATGAACGCTCGAGACGAAAGCGTCGCGCTTCGGTTCAATTTAAATAAATTGTTAAGTAGGATGATGTAGAAAACGGAACGACGTAAAACGGCAAACACACGACACATAGAAGCCATTATTAATTTTCGAGAAGCAAAGTGCATCCTAGGGTAGCATCGATCATTTGACTCCGACTGTCGCATGAAACAGAACACGGAGGCAAGGGGAACTTCGCCCGTCTATGTACCAACTAAATGTCGTGTGGAGCGGGACATACTGGTGCGTGCCCACACGCGTACTCACTACACAATGCATACAATGCACACGTAAATACATCTTCGCCCGACTCCACTATGCATAATCACGTGAATTTGCAAGTAAAATGACGAGACACGGCACTTTTTAAGCTTTGCAAATGTAAAAATACAGCATTGTCTCTGCTAAACAGAGTTTCGGTCGACAAAGGTGAACAGCTCGTATCTCTCGCTGTATCGTGTATTCGTGTTCCAAAAATTCGATACAAGGTCGACTGCAATGGATGCGTGACAGAGTGGAATATTAGAGATGCACGCAAAAGGGGTTCGAGTGGGTTGTGTATTTGGATGCAATTTATGCAGGCATGCGCCGTTGCGTCGATCACGCCCTAAAAACGGCGCTAACGAGCCGTGCCGGCTACCGGCGCACCGCGCGCCGCCGCCGCCGGCATGGGAACGGAAATCACCGCCTCTTACTGGCGGGAAATCCAGACACACTTCAGACAATTGACCACGACGACGAACAACAGAAAAACATTGTTTAATCTAAGAAAATTACGACGAACGTAACAAATTGGACCACGTACAAAGTGAATGCTTTGCATTATTACTTCGAACATTCGACGGTTTGAAAATGGAACACATAAAAACTGCGCCTCTGTTTATATTTTCCACGGAAAATTCACAATAGACGAGTGGGTGAGTAAAGAATAGTAATGAATTAGAAAATAATGTTCTCGCCTCTGTGAAACAATAACTGCTTTCACAATTCATAAAAAATAAAGGTATTATTTATTCATTGCGGCGTGCAGCAAATCATGCGCATTTATGTAAGAATCCAGCTTGAAATAACCGCAAGTGTGTCGAGAATACATTGACTCATTAGATAAATGCAATTTAAAACTGCTTACTGCAGTACATAAAATGTACAATGAGGTTAGTTGTGTGTATACTGCAAATGTTTTATTCAGCCAACATGCCTACAGTGTACCTATTTATTTTTTATTACTGTGTGTATTAATTTAATTTTAGATTTCCAATAAAAACTGACCACAATAATTTTATTCTGGCGCCAGTCATAATTTCTAGGGATTCTATTTTAAAATGTCATCCAATCATAAGTACAGTCAGTCACACATTGTTCTTAAAAATATATATTGTTTTGAAGCTAATAAGTTTTATTACGCTATTTATTTAATTTCAATTCTAACGTCTCGTCTTGCAAGACTTGTCTAAATTGGATAGAGGAGTTTGAATAAAACCTGACACACACTTCAAGACGTGTGTTAAATGTGGTGCAGTGATATCCTTTAGAGGCCTCCCCTCCTCAAGTTTGCTTCACGCCCGACTGGCGACTGACTCACAGTGGTCGCGCCTCAGACATACTATGTACTGCACTTAAATGTAATTTAAATAAGTACTCAGAGTACACATCAGGTTTACTTCGAAGTTTGACAAGCATTACCCAATGTTTACCATTTACATAGCTAATTATATCGATTATCGAGTGTCGAAATCGGACATCGTAACTAGATTTTTAAATCAGGCATTTATTTTTCTAAATGTTTACTGGGATAGAGATTACACAAACTGATAAATTATTTACCAAATCGTTTTTGTTGGGCAATCTGGAACTAGCCACAGCCATTTTCATTAATTGTAAGTGTTTGTCAGGAATAATAAATATTATAAAACCTTACAATAATAATTAATAAATGTATAGTAATGCGTACAGTCGAGTGCAGAATCAATTGTGTTTGTGCTCTTGGGTTACCAATCGAAAAATATTATGCTAACGAAAGTAACGAATATCTGGAAAACCCCAAAACATTTACAAATATGAATGAAAATGTACGATTTGCATTACTAGCAAGGTCTTAAAACCCATGTTTACTTCGGGCTCGGCTCAAGGCCACGGACGTGATTATAGCCAATGATTTTTATGGAACTAAAACATATCGTGATATTTATCAAATAAATATTCATGAGATTATTCATTGCTGTAATAATTAAATATGTATGACTACTCTAAGAAATGAATGAACGTAAAGGAACTATTAATTTATATTGCATTGACATTTTAATTAGAATAACATATCAAAAGATTCATAAAACCGCATTATTTATACGTAATACATAATGCAGCTTGTGTCTAAAAACTACATCTTACCGCCATAACCTGACAAAAAATACTAAACTTCATGCAAAACACCAGTTACCTATACATTTCTTAAGGTACTTTACGCATAATATTACGTGATCCTTAAATATTAAATCCTTATAATCCATAAACTACTTTGATAAAAACTTAATATCACGCTGCCAAAAATCGAAACAACTGCGTTTTTTTACCCAAAGAGTCACGCCCACTCATTAATATTTAAAAAAACCAGTCTATTAGAAACCGCTTTAACATAAAAATGTTCTCGACCAACGTAACTGCATTTATTTTATTATGAACTGGAACAGGTATGTAATTAATTTTTATTTACTAAATCTATAAGGATATTATAGTAAAAAAACATAATTTTAGTTTCCCAAGGTAAAGAAGTCTGTAACTTATAAAAATATAATCGTTACGCACGTGTCCTTGGTTATAAAATTAGATGGAAAAAATAAGGACAATCATTTATATTAAAAGTTACTTTTTATACATTTTGTTATTGTGGACGGCAGGGCCGCCTGTCATACCGCCAATGCTCACTATAATTATATTTTATACAGTAGTAATTAATGCTAAAATTATAGCGTCTACTAAACACGATAATTGTACGTGTGAATATCATCATGCCGTTATTTATTTTTTTCTTTGTAAATTTTTTGCACGGGATCTTTTGATATTATGACTCAGACTCAGCTATGAAGCTGCTCTCATTTAACAAGAACAACAGATAGCTTTTTTGTGAGCCTAAAAACTGAGCTTTATCCTCTCAAATAGGTAACAAAAAAGTTTTGTGTTCATAACATCTAAGCCAATTTTACGAGTCCATTTTTTTTACTACGGAAGCAATTTGTTGAATTTTTTGGTTACAAATTTATGTAACTTATTGCACAAAACTAGGCAGAATGAAACGGAAATCTTAGAACCACTGCATAACCAGTAACAGGTCACTAACCTAGGTAACGAGCAACTTTAAGGAAGTATTTAACCTTAAATTGCTCGGAATGCAAAATAAGCATTGCTCGTTTTAAACTATCAAAAACTCTAGACAAGTACTTAAAGTAAATAATGTAGTAGGTTTTCGAAACGACAGCTGTACTTCTTACTCAATAAATTCACGCAAGATGTTTTAAGTACCTACCTAAGTGTACACAACACAATATTATGCGACGCACCTCAGACGAACGCGGAATGCAAATGGCTTTATTTTAAACAGGTAATTTCCTCCAGTTTTTTATAGCAACAGGTATACGACATAAGTTATATACAATGATTTTTACATAATTGCTAACGTGTTCGTGAAATTCTGACTGGAGTACCTATTGTGAAGATCTTTAGTGGCAAGTTTTTTATATAAAAAGTTCCACTTTTGCACTAAAATGCAATACAATTTTTAATATTTTTGTTTTTCTATAAGGTTACTCACAATAAACACGAACTTTACATAAATCACTTACGATTTTGTATTCGGTTTTTATCTTAACCTGCATCCGTCCTTCTTAAAGAAGGTATTTTTATAGATAGGTATCATTTAAAATAGATGTCTGATATAAAGACTCGAGACCTATTTATACTGTATTTATACGTTAGTAACATAATTGAAAACAAAACGATGCGCCGGCGCATACTAACTGCTTCATTTGTTCTGTTTGGAATCGATTTGAGAAAACTTATCGGTAGTTGGTGCCTCGCCTAATGAATGACGTAAGATTTATCATGACGGTTTATGCCTGTGTGAATTAATTTTTTTTTTGTTTATTATTTATTCATGAAATTAAAGTAAACTTGTCTGATGTAAAAATGAGTAACGGATAAAGTAAAAGTTATTTCAGAGCGATTCGTTTAATTATTTTAAAAAAAATGTGATAAGCATCGGTTTTATAATAATTTAAGGACATATAAATTTTCGATATTTAAATTTTCTGACGTTTTTTTGCTATTTGCAGGTCAGTGTCAGATAGGTTGTATGATTCACGACCGTAACAAGTATGCATTTACAGAATTATAATTACCTATTAAATTCATCAAAACAACTCCCAACCCTCTAAAAGTTCATAATTATAATCCCGTTGAATGACTTTTTCATGAAATAGTGAATCGAGTGAGTGAGCGTTCTGAATCCGATAAATCATTCGTTTGATGTTTCAATACAACCAAAATACAACTGCCGAGCCCAACTTAGTTGAGAAAACTCTAGGCAGATTGAAAACAACCAAAATTATCGAACAAATACTGCGTTTTTTTAACGGCGCGTGTAATTTACGCGTATAAAATCATCACCGAGGTCATTACGACCGTCTTTATTAGGTCAAGTTAAAATAACGAACGAGTAACGAGTGCTTGGACTGGATGCGTCGGAGTTCGCCCACGATTCAGTAAATCAAATACCCACGATCACCTACACTCGATTAGATAGTGGAGTCACACGTTGATGCGCACGCGACTCTTAAATCTGTTTGGGTAGGTATTTTTTACTTTTATATTTGTGCAGATCTATGCTCAAAACTGTTTCTGACTGTTTTAAAATAATCTGCCTGCTTAGAATATTTTGGGTTAAATTAAATACTTTAATTATGTAATATCACTCATTTTGTCACCAGATTATAATTAACCGCCTGTATTATTACTATTATTATACCTAGCTCTTTTGATTTAATTAAATAATCAAAAGTTTAGTGTATAATAATATTAACTAATTGCTTCCTTTTCATTGAATCTAAAAATAAAATGGTAAAGTGGAGAGTTGTGCGGCAATTGCAGTGTCCAATTTAATTCACATTCAATTAATAAAAAAGTGCAATATTCTGGATAAAAAATTAAATAAATTTATCCTTTGGATGGCTCTGTAAATTACATAACCATAAAAAAAACAATGCCACTGTTTTTATTTGGCCTTAAAAACCTCAATAGGCGAGAATACAATAACTGATAAAAAAAAAACAGTTTCAAGAGAAATGTTAACGTTCCGTTTTGCCAATTTTTGTACGAAAACAACAGACTAGTGTTATATAAAAATGTTATGTCCTAAATTTTGAATGCATAATAATGATAAATATAACTTATATCAACAGACAACACCGTCAACACCAGATAAGATTACCACCATGACACACAGATAACACATTTTATCAATGAATAATCTGTCAACGTCGAAAAAGAGGAATTTAAGAAAACTTGTATTTATTTTTTAAACGAAATTCTTATCTAAAACGCTAAACAAAATTAACCACTTATGTTTTTCGAGACATCGCCAAGCGGTTGGTCGACTCTTCACTTGACCAGAGAGGGCTGGCCTATTTGATGCAAAAAGAATCGGCATTGCCAATTATGTAAGAACATGTTATTGTTTTCAGACTGTTTATGTAAATATTCCCATACTTTTTTGTTAAGTAGGTACCAATTTTTTTTTCCTGGTATTTATTATAGTATACAATAAATAAATAAATATCACCATTCAGCCATACGGAGTTCTAATTATCTAAATTCTCTTATCAACACAGGATAAAATGTTGTTCATTCATTCATTCGTTTTTCTATTTATAGACTAATACTTACAACGAGTAAGGATAATGACGACGGTTCTCTAACGGCTAGTTAATGCTTTAAGCAATTAAGTTATAGTGCTCGCAACATAGTGAAGATAGAAATATTTTTGTAGGTATGCGACTGTACTTTCATTTGAAATTCGATTTTTATTGATATTGATACCGTGTTAAAAATAGTGAATTAGGAAACAATAAAAAAAAATGCACATTAGATAACTTGCATTACAAACTCATCGTTTTGATAATACCTACACATTAGATTTATCAAAAATAATAATCATAATTTTATGAATCATGTTGCTTGTTGACTACAAGCAAAATTATTTTCAATTGATACGACACGTATTTTATAATTCGGCATACGTACATTAATTAAAGAGGTACCTACAGACCTCGGTACCTCTTTAATTAATGTACCTACCTACGTATGCCGAATATCAACTATTAAAAAAAAAGTTTTTATTGCTGCGGTAAGCGGTGCAGCGGTGTAATGACAACGTCAGGTGTTTCCTTTTTTAGCGAAGACAACAGGGGAACAACAATTTGGGGAAGGCACAGCTGCCGTAATTTCGGGAAAACGCACTTTTGCCAGGAAACGGAAACCAGCTGTGCAGCGAACCGCGGTTAATGCATTGAGCCGACGAAATTGCATTTTTAAGGCTCCACCAATTTGGGTGCGAATTAAAACTCGACGTCATTCGCAAAAAACTGACAGTTGAAAGCTCACTTAAACAAATTGTTGTTCGCAAATTGCGTACGGCAGAATGTCACCCTTGCAAGTCTTTTTTTAAATCGCTTCCTAATTATGACAATGACAATGAATTAATTTCGCAACACGTTATTTAGATGGCAGCATTCGACGAGAGTGATTAAGATTTTATTTGATACGTTCTAATTTCAAACTCGTTTTGTTTACATGTGGCCTTAATTTAAATAGGATTAACAGTTACGCTTTTTTATGATTTTATCTATTGATACGCTATAACAAGGGAGTTTTTGTACATTACCCACTCATAAAAAAAACTGTGCAAGGTTTTTTAATAACAATAGCACAAAAATATGAATCATGGGGATCAGGAAGCGAATGATAAAGGCGTTTTAAGATAACAACATACCTAACAAAATATTTTAATGGTTTGTTTACTCTTAGAGTTTTTATCGATGAGTCATATCTAATACGCTTTTAAGATAAATCGACAGGTAAAATTACCTTCAAGATTTTAAGGTAAGCAAAGTTTGTAGGTTTAAGCTAAACTTATAAAAAATCGCTACTAATTCTACGATTTGTTTTCACAAACTTACCTTTCGAAGTTGAGCTCGTAGGCAAGAAGTTTTTAACACCTTAGGGTTAACGAAACATAGGTAGGTGCATGGAGTGCAACTTGCATCTTATCTAAATTCAATAGCGGGGCGTAGAGCCGCCGTGCCCGCGGCGGCCGGTTTCCGTGCCGCGTTCGGCCGCCTCGACCGGCCCAACCAGTTCTACGCCAATTATGTGGCTGCTATTCGATACGATATAAACAACCGACAAGAAATGCATTCAATACACAAACTACGATGTAGGTGTACCAGCCTACACGAATAAAATTCAATGCACTCGGGAATCCGTAGGCTTATTTGAAGTGTTTATAATTTGTAACGCCATGGCATTCATTAAGTTTGTTTAACAAGTAGGAAACTATAATATCTAAATGTCTCTCGTGTAAAGTTTTTACCAGCTTACCTATTTAACGGTAGTTACTAGTTACTCAAGTTGTTTGTGCATAACTGCAGATATTTCGTAACCCTCGTAATGTTGTTTGTCAAAACCTACAGTTAACCGATAAGGAACAAGTTGTTAAGTTTCTTACCTGATCCTGTCGGAAATAATTTCTGTTTTGGACATCTTCTTGGCGAGCATGATGCCGTGTGTCGGAACGTGAGTGGGACTAGCTGAGGGCTCGGATGGGGCCGAGGGCGAGCTGGAGTCCGAGCTGGACAGACTGAAGGCGCGTGAGCGGCCGTCTGGAGCCACCGGCGTGCGCCCTGATCGCGTGCGCCGGCGACGCTTCTTCTCCTCCTCAGCGCGGATCGCAGCACCCGGAGGCGCCCAGTCCAGATCTTTTTTCAAATGCCCTCTCCCGCACCGGCAGCCGCAAGCCTTGAACGCCAGATCGTACCCTTTCTTGGTCCATAGATTCTGATGCCTCTGGCGTTCAGACCAGGAGCGAGCTCGACCGCAGGATTTGAGATAAGCGAGAACTCCTCCTTCCCATTGCTCGAAGCACTCTCGGTGCATGTACCGGCCGGCGGCGCACGTGTCGTTGTTGCATAGCACGCGCACGGCATCTTCGATGCGCACGGGTTCCCGGGGGCGCAGGCACTCGCCGGGCACGCAGCACCCGCGAGCCTCCTCCGCCTCGCGTTCGCCGGTGGCGCCTTGACGTCGCGGGGCCATGCCAACGAAATCGAACGTGCCGCGCGGAAGTAGTGGAGCGCGTCACTCGAGACACATGCTTGCCGGAGCGCGCGCGGCCGACTAATAACCGCGAGTGAACGAAAGCGAAATTTCAAGAGCGCAGCGCGTCGCCGCGCCGCCGCGCCACCCGCCTGCACGCGGGGCTGACCTTGCGCCGCGGAGGGGCGCACGGTGCAGTGAGGGGCGGGCCGATGCGACGCGGCGGTGGGGAGAAAGTGCCGAGCGAATTTTCACTTTCGCGCGGTAGCGGCTAGCGGGAGCGGAAGCTGGAGCGGTTGTCGCATCCTCTCATCCATCGGTGTATTCGGTGTTGCTGTTGCCAATGCAGCATTGCAGTCCCACCCTCCGTCGGTGCTGATCTTTTTATGACATTCTGTTGTGTGAATTGTTGAATACATTGCAACACTCAAGTCAACAGCCATATCTAGGATTATTTCTCAGTTTATTGTAGACGATTTTCTGATAATTTTTTATTAGTTTTCCACTATGTGCAAGGTTGTCCGCCATTATAGGTAGCCA
Source organism: Brachylomia viminalis (assembly GCA_937001585.2). NCBI lineage: Eukaryota > Metazoa > Arthropoda > Insecta > Lepidoptera > Noctuidae > Brachylomia > Brachylomia viminalis. Next base: position 18,141,073 of record OW443302.2, on the reverse strand, counting down.
TCATACAGCAGTCATAACAACAATAGCCATCATACAGCAGTAAATTTTTTAACTAGTAAGGTCAGCAACAAATTTCGATTATCACTGCAGTATTTTTAATAGGTTATTGAGCGATTTAAATATTCATAAAAAACTGAACAGATATAAAGTTAAAATATAAAATTAAACTCGTAGCTGTAGTATGAAATGCTGAAAAGCAATGCATTTTGTATCAATTTAGATGGATAAGTCCACGTTCGCACGGACGTAAAAATATCGCGGCGGTATTTTATCGCACACTGGATTTTCCACTCTCGGGTTTAAACTGAGCATTGAGAATCCAACAGAGTGCATCCCAGCGCGTCGAAAAAACATAATAACGAGGGGTGAAAGGCTATTTGTTTGAAGCGACATTTTGGACGATATTGACTTATATACATATTCGGATTCAGCGAATTTTTCTGTGTCGGCTGAGCCGGGTTTCGTACAATTCTGAGCACTTTTATGGCGCTTAAAACAATGCAATTTTAGTGCATATTTCTCAAACATGATGTATGATCCGACATCAAATTTGCCATATTTTTTTAGTATTTCATTTAAGCTGTACACAAAAACAGAGAATCGAAGCATAAGCCGTTATTCTCGTCCTAAAATTTCAGTTCGATGGCAGATCAATCGTTTTTCGATATAGCTAACTTTAGATGAAAAGTCTCTTCATACATTTTGCTTACGACTACTTACACTATGCAATGTCGCTTCAACCAATTTGCCGTCAGCCAAATTCATTAAGACATGTCGGTTCAACCCTTTTCACTGCAACTGTTTTGCACTCTGTTTGGAGCTGTATATATAAACTCCTTTCAAAACCTGAGACATCAAACAACTCATTAAGAATGTTCATCGTTGCTTAAGCCAACTTGCCTGTATCGTTAAAATAAAACCCAATTGGTAGTTAAACAAAATAGCCTATTCCTATTATTATTGAGTAACGTCGATTCAATCATTTTGCTTTCTCCTGCATAAGTACTGTAAAGTCACTTAAACCATTTTGCCTGCTGCTGATTAGTGACAATGTTGGAAGTTGAATCATTTTTCCTTACTCTAAAAATAAGGTGATATAGATCATTTTGTATTAAGCGACATTTATCTTGGAACTCATAACTGTTTTTTTATTGAAAATTATACAAAAACATTAAGGGATTTTTTTGCAATGAAGTTTTGCGATCCCCATTAAAGTAAGAGCAGTAGTTTTTTCATAACGATTTTTTTTCCAAATTTTGAATCTTTAAATGGCTCTCCTGTAAAGTTCATAAAATGTCGCTTCAAACAAATAGCCTTTCACCCCTCGATAATATTATGGATTTTCAACTCTCGGCGCTAGGCAGTGCGTTGAAGATCTAGTGCGCGATAAAATCCCGCCGCGATACTTAAAAATAAACTGTAAATCGACTTTCATTGCTGACTGTAGGTACTATAACTAAGTTAGAACGTAGGTAAGTAGGTACCTACTTATCGTTTGTTGGGCTTAATATACAGACGAACAGAGTGTAGGTACCTCATCGCAGTCTCAGTACCTACCTACATCGGAGTTCACTCTAGTCTAATAAAAAAATAAATTGAGGAGTTGTTTACTTTAGATACCGATAGGTATGATATAAACATTAGATAAGAGTACTTGATGATCATAGATCTCTCTCACACCTAACAATTTTTTTTTTTACCATAGAGAAGACTGCTCTGCTTGAACTGCTTGACTCAGACAATTTTTTTTTTGCTCCGTCTGCTTGGTTGGTTTCATTTCATACTATTTCAAGGAAGGTTAGTTCTTGAGCCGTTCCCGGGAAATAGGGAATGTAGGTACCGTATGGAATTTTGGTAATAATTTCTAAGTAGTATTTCCAATAGGTAGATCTATTTTCAGTAAAATTCTGAAGTTCAATGCATCAACAACGGTACCTCTCGGTAGGTTAAAAACTTTTGCTCATTCCATTTTCTTACTAATTTTCGACTTTCATTGCACAACGCAGAATGCACATTTTATTGTTCATCAATCGAATTAATAATAATCTATCAAGTATGAACTACTAATGCACTAATAAACAATGCATGACACAAATAATCTACTTACTAAGCGACAAAATAATGAAACGGACTTGATACCTACACATGATTAAAAAAATTAAGAGTGTCAACGGTTATTAATAAAAAGTTGTCATATTAATTTAAATAAAAAATGCGTTCGAAATACGACCACCACCATTCGGAATCGGAACTAAGGGTTGGCATCTGCCTGGTTTTCCCCGCACCACGTTCTAATGTCCCAAAGCTTGCATTCGGGAGATTTCTGGAGTCGTTTTGTGTCCGGGATAAACCCAACTGATTGAGGGCTGAGGGTTAAAAGAGAATATGACTGTAACTAGTGAGAGTTTCCACTAACGTTAGAGCCGTATTTAATAATTTGTATATAATATGTATTATAAAATTACAAAAATATAAAAACCAATTTATTGATAGAATAGAAGGAAACTACTTGGTTAAATATTATCGACGTCCCTCATAATCATGATTTAATTTAAAAGTATGTAGGTACTAACGTCAAATTGTTTCAGAGAAAACCGACTGTGACGGACGCTGGCACACAGGTGTCCGTTTTTGGTCCCAGTCTTGGCATGAAACAATAGTAAGGTGAAAATAAGTACTTACCTACTATTTGTAAACAAATAGCTAGAGTGAGGAGATATAGGAAATACATTTCCACTATTCCAGAGTTAATAAGGAGTAAGTAGGTAAAAAAATATGTTCTCCTGCGAACAACACGTGTTTGGAAAACGTAAGTAAACATTAACTAAAGAAATAATTTGTAAATAAACGCCCATTGTTATCGCCCTAATTCACAGTGTTATTTTATTAAATAAACGTTCTAAAGAATCTAAAAAACTAAACGCTCAAAGAATCAGAATCCGTCATTCATGTGAATCGATGTGATGATTCTCAAAGCGCGCACGTGTTCAATAGGGGACGCGTATGAAAGGAACACAGGCACAAAATCGCCCTGTTCCATCAAACCGGTCCAAGGCTGAGGGCCCGAGTGCCTCAGAGGGAATAAAGAAACTAGTGGCGCAACGTGTGACCCAATTTTATTACAACTGCGTACCTTAGAGCCAGGTGATAGGTGCATTTCACTGCGAGGGGAACTCGCTGGAACACGTGTATCGGAGCACCAGCCGAATTATGCCCTTACAAACATACTCTTGCAACTCTATAACATAACTTTATCGGAAAAAGCCACCTTATGTCTACCAAATAAGACGCGAAGGACCAAAAATAATTGGTCCTATAAGAATGCATATTTGGCAAAGGAACTGCGTCGCAAACAAACGAGTTTCAGCAATATTATTACGAAGGAAGCTTTTGTCTGTAAGACCGCCATCTGTGTGACCTATGAATAGCCATTCAATATTATTTATTCAGAAATAAGAATGTAAATAAGGATAAGTACTGTGCATCTGGCATTTTATACACTGAATGGATGCTATCTACTTGCATGCATTCTAATTATGGACCACATATTTTAGCAGAAAAATGCCAAATCGAAATTCTTTTTGCGGTTGAGTGAACATTTTTTGCATCTAAAATGTATTTACAAAATAAAATAAATATTATTTCAGTATTGTGAAGTCTTGCAGCGTGAGTCACAAAAATTCAAATAGCGAACACCGTGGTGTTTGCACAGGTAAATAATGAATGTTACCATTAATAAAATTTTTGAATTTACAAAGAATTGAATGCTGGCAACAATAACCGTATTTCATTGGCAAACTCGATTAAAACATTGTAGGTAGGTACGAAATGATTAAATTCATGTTTAACGTTGATATTGTTGTAATAAATATTGACCTTTACATTCTATTGTGTGTTTGTCCTATGGTAGTCTATGCATACAAACAAACTTTAATACATACTAATATGTATGTAGGTGTAAAAACGACAGTTGTAAAAATTTACACAGAGGACCCCTTCCTTACGTGCAGTCAAGCGGACGTACAGTTGACCATAAAAAAAAACGTGGGTATGTTGGTCAAGTAGATACTTACTTACATCGTAGCTATAGGGAGCTGGGTTCTGTAAAAAAATATGATAGAAATTTGTTTTAAAGATATCGTGAGGGCGACTGCTAACCACCTTCGGTCGTATCTTCGCGTACTTACCTTTTAAGAAATAATTGACCTATAATTATAGTCACTTTGGCAAAGGTTCTCTTCCTCGAGAGACTGGTTTGAATACCTCACCCCTTTACTATTATTAATGGTTGTTTTTAATTTTATGCAGGTGACCTTGCGGAAGTCCGCAAAATTGATCTTATTTTTGACAGGTGTTGCTCATAGTGAAGATGATATTGAGATTTTAACGACACCTGTCTATCCTTTGAGTATCGAACGACCAAAAAGAGAGAACCAGTTTCAAGCATATTGTCAGAGAATAGATTTGGAATCTTGAGAGGGAGATTTTAAAATCATGAGGAGTCAGTTTATGGAATAATATTGCATTTTAAGGTACCTTCATAGTGATAAGTCAGTAAGAATTTATACAAAAATTCATTGAGACAGTTTTCTCAAAAGATTGATTGATTCCTTCCATAAAATTTAAACTAAAACACAACGAACACAAAATATTTTATACTTACCTACTTAAAATATTAATTAATTTAAACCCATTGTTTTATCCCACGGACCCCTAAAACCTCCCTTTTTATTTGACCCACATCTAAGGGATAATTGTTGGGAATAAATTATTTAATTATTGCCTTTATACGAGTAGGTCACTGCATAATGCCAGCAGGTGCACGGATGGATGCACCTGCAGGGCGTTTCAAGGTCTTGGCAAACTGCGTCTTAAGTACTTACATACCTACTTACTAACTTATTTAAGTACCGACTTCGCAAAAGTAGGATCAGCGTGAAAAGTAAATTAAGCAGTACTTTTGGACAAAAAATTGTGATATTTTCAGCCTATATTTTGTTATGAGTAAACCTGTAAAATAAAGTATGTACAAACAAAAGTGCAGTGTAATATTAACAATTTTTAATTATTGCTTACAATATGAGAGTCGAAAAGTACCTGGGTAAGTATTTATTTACATAAATATATTAAGTGTAAATATTTATTTATATAAAAGCCTTACAAACTAAACACAATACAGCATTAACACAAAGTTTTTGTCATAATCAAATCAAAATATTTTATTTCACATAAACCTACATGGGCACTTATGAAACGTCAGAAGCTAGGTGCACGGTTCCAATTGGTCGTTTCCAATGAATAATAATATGACATAGATCTCGCATGTATCTAAATTACAGGAAAGCACAGCACTATCAATTATACTAGAATATTGTATAGCAATATACTTCATTGTTTCAGGTATCTAGGAACTGGATGCTCGTTTGAGGATTTTGAACTCTCTTACCACCGTAGGGCCTCTACAGCAAGGAAAATAGTACAAGAAACATGTCAACTAATTTGGAACTATTTAAAAGCCGTTTGTATTCCAGAACCGACCCAAGACATATAAATAAATAATTAAACAATTATAAACTCAAACTCAAAGCATTTATTTCAAATAAACCAATTACAGGCACTTTTGAATTGTCAAGGGGTCGGTCAGTCAGAAAAATGAAGATAAAAACATCAAATAACAAAAAAACAATTTAATACATAATAATTATAATTGAATCGTTCCTACGCTATAGCTTACAAATGCTGTTTTTTTTTATACATCACTTCACACTTCATTAGATATATTTTAACTTTCTTTTTTTATTTCTTTTTTAATATAAATTCTAATTATGTTGTCTGTACATCTGGATATGGTAGCACGTAACAACGTAGTTCGTAACGTAAATGTGTGTATCAATTTTGTTCTTAAATTAAATTAAATATCGTTTATTTCTGGCAATTATTAAACTTAAAATCATTTGTGTTGTTATTTCGGTTGTCGGAACGAAACAAGATTGGTCACTAGTAGGACTGCTGCTGCTGCAGACTTCGATACGTACCTACTTTACTGACTAGTACTAATATGATGTGGCCAAAATAATTGACAATCGGTTTGTTTTTGTTGTTTTACAATGAAAAAGTATCCTTTGAGTTTTCCTGTAATATAAAACAGCTTACGAATGATCTAATGAACCAGAACCAACCTCGATATATGTATATGCAAATTAACGTATATTATGTCCGGAATAAATTATCGTAAATACGATACGATACGAGTAGTATAGTTACTTCGAAAACCGAAAAAATCGTTCGTTAATTTACTGAATTCTTCGAAAACCTTATCAAATTATTAACGCGAAATAGTGAAGCAGACAGGATGTAGGAAACGGTAATTTCAGATTACGAAATGATTTTTGTATTACGCAAAACCTCTTCGAGAACAGTCACAAGATGCTCACTCAAATGTGTCGCTGGTGGTGGCGTGTGTATTGGATCATTGAGTTCCCTTCAAAATGGTTGAGCAGAATGGTGCTGATCCATACGTCATGTTCGTGAACGGGCGCCGTCAGTAGGCACTGGTCATTTCTTAGCTGCCACGGCTTATTTTAATTCCATAATTGATTTTATCTTTTTATTACGGACGCTTTTAACGTGCACGTCTTTCTACATCGTTCTCACATGTATAATTACAACATGAATGATGTAACCACTCTATTGTAACAATAAGAGTGTCCATGGAGTTTCTTGTCTGTTCTTCTCCATAGGTACCTACTACGCTTTGGAATGGGCAACTAGCTTCATCTTTCTGACTGACCGACCCCTTGACAATTCAAAAGTGCCTGTAATTGGTTTATTTGAAATAAATGCTTTGAGTTTGAGTTTTGAGTTTGAAGAACCTAACCAAAACAGAGAAGATATTACAAAAAAAAACAGCCTATTATTGTCCCATTGAAGGGCAAAGTCCTCATCTCATACAGAGAAGGTACGAACATCGATCACCATCGTCGCTTGCTCAAGACGGGGTGGCGATTTCAGACTTTAACTACACGTCCATGTTTGCTCACGATGATTTCTTTCACTGACGAATTCAGAAAATACCTATATAAATTTATTGAAAACGTAACCAGAACATAATCAGCCTATGCTAGTGCGGGTTGGTAGATGTCACATGAGTTCGAATTGTAATCTACCACGCGGTCCTAGTGCGGGTTGGTAGATGTCACATGAGTTCGAATTGTAATCTACCACGCGGTCCTAGTGCGGGTTGGTAGATGTCACATGAGTTCGAATTGTAATCTACCACGCGGTCCTAGTGCGGGTTGGTAGATGTCACATGTGTTCGAATTGTAATCTACCACGCGGTCCTAGTGCGGGTTGGTAGATATCACATGTGTTCGAATTGTAATCTACCACGCGGTCCTAGTGCGGGTTGGTAGATGTCACATGTGTTCGAATTGTAATCTACCACGCGGTCCTAGTGCGAGTTGGTAGATGTCACATGTGTTCGAATTGTAATCTACCACGCGGTCCTAGTGCGGGTTGGTAGATGTCACATGTGTTCGAATTGTAATCTACCACGCGGTCCTAGTGCGAGTTGGTAGATGTCACATGTGTTCGAATTGTAATCTACCACGCGGTCCTAGTGCGAGTTGGTAGATGTCACATGTGTTCGAATTGTAATCTACCACGCGGTCCTAGTGCGGGTTGGTAGATGTCACATGAGTTCGAATTGTAAACTACCACGCGATCCTAGTGCGGGTTGGTAGATGTCACATGTGTTCGAATTTTTGGTTCTAGGACAAGTCGGTTTCCCTCACGATTATTTCCTTCACCGTTTTGAGAGCAATATAAAATGTGGTTTCGAACCTACGACCTACAACTCGTAATTTGGAGCCGTTACCACTGGGCCACCACTGCTTACCTAAAGAATTTACTTAAATACCTACTTACTTAAAGAACAAAAAAAAAACAATAATTACTCAACAGTAAATATATTATTTGCATCCCACGTTGTCTACAATAGCTGGGCTATTTAAATAGTGTGTACTAAGTGCATTTCCGTACCTTGGTTATGGTAAAAACATTTAAACGACTTGTTCAAACCAGTGCTTTCAATTATTTTATTATTATTTCACTTCACAAAAAAACTTTTTATCAAGTCGAAGAAAAGTTGAGAATTATCTTCTTGTTTTCTTTAAAATATTTGTATGCTAGTCCATGCCGAGACATGTAGATCACAACCCTATTATTAAGAACATTATTGTACCATGTTTTAATGCAAATAAATATATTCTATTCTATTCGACAGTACATCTATTATGCTTAGTACGTACTGTTTGGGTCCAGTATGTGGCCAAGTTTACCGTAGCGTCGGTCGCGTTGGAGGCGCTGTTGAAAATGATCCTAAACCCTAGCCTCATCTATAAGTCCGTCAACGAAGATACGGGCCCGTCCCTGGCCCGGCCCTGCTCTCGATTAATTCGTTTTTCCAGACGAGCAAAAACACATCGGAAGTAAGGACAACTGTCAAATCGTCTTCTCATTCATTTTTAGTTCTGGCCCCGAACTAATCTTATGTCCGTAAGTGACACGAAGTTGAAAACGTCCGTAATTTCGTCCGAAACTACGGACTTTGTGATTAGGGAGTAGTCCCCCTGCTACGAAACGACCTCTACAGATTTCGTAGCGTGAATTGTCGTAGCGACCGAAATATCGAAAAAAAATCGAATCATTCAAAATGACTACGCACGCTACGCGGACGCGCTATGTAGGTACAAAAGTAACCAACCAACCAACCTACCAACTGCATAGGGTACTGTTACTGGTGTAGTAACAGTATTTTGTTGTATCTCTTTGGAGAAACAAAAGAATACTTACACATGCCTGCATGCAATAGCTCATAGCTATAAGTGAAAACTTCTTACACAAAATAAAAACATAAACACGAGACCGACATCAAAATCAACTACCCACAACTTATTGTTCAATTGATGAATTGATTTCATTCAAACTCATACCATTTAATATACAAGGTGTAACAGAATAAACGCAAGTCCTGAAAGTAGTTTGCTCAAAATTGACTACTGAATCCATTTCAGTATCTATTGTAACCATAGAGCAACACGGGCCACCGGCTTCCGTGTGTCTCTATGATTGTAACAGGTATTTTTTTCAAAAATCATGTTTTTGCAATACTGACCACCGATTGAGCCAAAGAAAATTAAATCTTATTTCAAGGCAATAAGCTAATAATAATGCTAGGGTCAACACGATTTTCTTAATAAAAATAGTAAGCTTAAAAAAAATTTTTTTGTTGGTCATTGTATAATGCTTCTCTAATTGGGGTGTATGAGGTCTTGCGTTAATTATGTTACACTATATCGACATTCAAAAACACTCCTATCCTATTGGTCGCGTATTTCAATATTTAACAACACTGTGCGAGAGAATTTCTCGGATGAACACAACCTACGCAGTCCACACACAAATATGTTGGATATAGGCATCCTGCACAACCGGTGGACCTTGATATCACAAAGGGACCCTCGATGTGCGAGCTAACCTTGAGTTATTTTTAAACCACGCTCGCTGCACACGAATCCCGTCGAACGACTCCTTCCGAGTATTACATAATGCGAAATTATAGTCTTTTCTTTTTGTGTAGCCTCTCCTTGAAAAGCGTGTGGCCCTGTCATTTCGGTTTTATACCCTTTGTTTTGGCTCTCACATATTTTATTTCTTTTCTTTGAATCGTTAAAGGAAGAGGCAATGAAGGGTTAGCGTTTTTGTGTAGTGGATTATTTACGGTGCGGAATAATGGGCGTTCGAATTCACCACGAAATATTGGCTACAGCTGCGGTGTTTTCGAATTTCGAAAATATGTAATCGTTTGTTTTCGGTCACCCAGAAAGTTATTACAGTTCGTACTCGCGCCACTACATGCAGCTCTGAGCACAATTGAGATGTGTTATGTGCCTTTGTGTGTTCGCAATGCGTTAACTACCCGCCATTACTACGGCAGCATGCACCCCCGTTCCCCCTATGTAATAGTGTTGTTTGTTCACTGAAAGAAATTGGATACCTACCATATAAAAAGATACTTCGGTAATACCTGATCCTGTATAACTTCATTCGCTTAATACATTCGTTGAATCATCCTTGTTGGTCACTTTGCAAGGAAACTGGATACGAGTTTGACTGTTTTATTATTTTATAAATGCTTGCACATTGTACACTTACATCTTGCATCTGATCGACCATCGCATGTTACGTTTTTAAATAAAAATAAAACAATATAACGCTTTCGTATTTCGATTTCGCGTTATGAACGATGGCATCCATGTTACCTTATGAACTGAACAAAGCGAATGTAACAGTTTAGTCATGCCATTGTCAATAACATTATTAATTCGTCCTCTATTAATAATAGAACTATCAACACCACTTAGACTCAACTAAAACAATAAGTTAAATGTTAATCATGTGCGTGATTCATCTATTGTAGCCAACCTAATAGAAAGCATAACTCAACCAATGTCAATAAACCCTCGGAATGCAAAAGCAAATTATAATCGAGATTAATCAGCGAATTAAATCCTCTAAACTTCGAAAGCTATGCTCCGAATCCCGGCTATGTTCCCATATCGTGTTCGAATCAATAAAACCTCCGATGTTTTTCTTCAAAGCACGTTTCTCGGAACAATCTCCCTGCTAAAGTTTCAACGTGGTTGCATAACCGTGGGTCTAACAACGCCACACATTGTAGACGACTATTGACCTGGCCTTAATGAATAAATTTCAACGAAACGAGAGAACTATTTAGTTATCTCCTCATTGCCTCATCGGTCATTATTACTCTAATTTATTTAAGTTATCAACAAAGGAGTATCAAGCAGGAAAGTAAAAACAGTGTCACAATCAACAATATCTGTAGCAAATTAGGTGCCATATGTACGACGTGAGTGGCATACTGAGCGCCATCGATACCGATACTGTATCTGCATTGTTTATGCGCTCGATCAAGACAATGTTCGCGCCATGTTCTGTATTTAAAAAAAGCATAGTACAACAAACGTAGGTCCAGTTATATCGTCAATAAGGACCACTCGTTAAAGCGGTTAGCAGAAACATGTTATCGATTGCGTCGAAAAACCAATTTGTTTTATTTCATTAACGTTATTTAATTAATGTTGCGTTGCTGTTTTTATAAATAAGGGTTTCTTAAAGTTTATGGTGACGCGACGGTTACTTGAAATTATTGAGTTGGTACGTTTGCACCTGTTTGAGATTATAAACACCGGCTTTTGTTAATAACAGTAGTTAGTCTGTATTTGCTGAGGCCTCCTTAAGACCGTAATAAACGCCTGGCTTGAAATATTTAATCAATATTACTGATGCCGTTGGAAAATTAAAGATAAACATGGATTTAAATATCCGTTCCGAAGGACCAAAAGAAGGACCGAAGGTTTTACCGTTGGCTTTTGTGAAAGTACAAAATACATGCACTTTATGATTTTCAATTAGATGGTAAATGCCCACATTGAGTTGGTTTGCCAGTGATTCAGTGTTTTTTTTATGTGGTAAGAGACGTAGGTTTGCTGATTCAGACATAAGGATAGCTAAGTAGCTATTATCTTACTTACCTACTATGTGAAAGTGTTGTTTCCAGAATTCCCTTTACAACCCACAACCAACTAACCTAAGTTCTTGTCTAGTTCTTTCTAAACATTAAAAGCTTTTATTTATTCACGCAAAAGACTTAAATTCAAATAAAATTTCGGTGTTCTTAAATTCTAACCCGAGTTCACGAGATTAGACCATTCTTTGTTATGTTATTGAACATGTTTATCAACGCAGTATGATAATTGGTACAAAATATCAAAGAAATAAAGCTCCTTTGTATCTTTTATCGGATTGGGTTTAATATTCTCACGGTACACAGCCACATGTTTTTCATTGCGTATATTTTTGTTCTTATTTGACAGTCCTCCTTATGACATCATGTGACTATAAATTGGAGCAATTTTTGAATCAACTCGTGTTGGCAATAAAATTGGATTTGTTTATTTTGTTTTTAAACTCATTACAGTCATCTGTTGTAACAAGTGCAGTCATTTTACGACGTGAAATTGTTGCTCAGAGTAACTAACAAGTCTACTACTTCAACGCTTTAAATGTCCCTCGATCTATATGGCCGGATAAAAAAAGTAATACAGGCTACTTGTGCGCGAATAAGGACATAAAAATGTCTACTAAATATCCTTGCCGAAATCAACATAGGCAGTTTCATAATGCAAATGAGATTTTTATAGCGCTACGGTGAATAATATTTAAGGTACCTCAAGTAGAGCAATAAAAATAGGAAGTGATTAAAAAGATATAACATTTTTTTATTAAAAATCCCTTTGATCCACCGTTCATAATCACTATGACAGGAAAAAATATGACATCAGTAAAATTATAATGGGCCGCCTCGTAAAGCGCATTTGAATAGGAGAGTTACATATCAAAAATTTTCAGTGATCCGTGTTTTACGAGTTTGTCGTAAACGTGTAACTTAACAGGAAGAATAAAAGGGTCCCTTCAATACGGCTGTGTTTAAAAATCTATGTGAGCATGCGAGGGGACTGGCTCGTAATCAGTTCGCGAACAGTCAACGTTTACGATGTTTCCACATTTTAATATCTACATAATATGTTATGGATTTAACCAGGCCTTTCAAACACACCCATAAAAATAACTTGAATCGTTTCAACAACCGGTCGGTAGCGCTGTGTGCAATCAGAAAGAAAATGATGGATTTGTGATTTGTGCGTAAGTACCTTCCGTTGTACAACGATTGTATTATAAATAATATTTAATCGTGAAGCTATTCAAATGTATTGATCACGAAGTTGTTTCTTTATTCATTTGAAAAATAGCATTGGTAAGAGATTAAATAATGCAAAAGTAGCTATTCCGTAGTTTCAAAACGCGCAATAAGTACGAGCGTTATTTACGCTTTAAAGCAACAGCATAGAGCCCTGGCACTGAACGAGAAAAAACTCAAAAAAATCATTGTATTACAGTCATAAATATATAACGAACTCCGTCCCTCAAGAAACCAGATGCCCATTGAAAAACATAATAAGATTTACTTATTTTGAACTTAGCTAATGGAAATACAGGTGGACTAACAATACGATAGGGTCCCTTGAGGCTTCCCTCTTTGACTATTTTAATAAGAAAAAATCCCACTGCCTCCCGAGCGAATTACTTTGAAACGAATAAATAAATGAACTGAAGGATCACGAGATTGAATTAGAAAAAGTATTCGTGTGTAATAAAGAAAGCTGTTCATTCATAAAAGTTATGAGGGTAGATCACAATGAGGAAGTCGAAGTGTACGATGATCTGAGCGTTGACAATGATGGCAGGTATCGAACCGGAAAAGGGATCAGTTTTCCTTTTGATGTCACATCAAAAAGGTCCTTAAAAGGAGAAGCCAATATCGGACTTAGTGAACTTTGTGAACTCACAAAAATTAGGTTAATACTATATTATGGAAGCTTTTTGCAAATATGTCTTTTTGTAATATTCGTTGAAGTTCTCCATATTTAAAACCGCTATTCGCTTCTCACTCTTTAATTTGTGCTTGCAAGACGTTTTTCATTGTGCAATTTAAATGCATTCCATTCTTTATTTAAGCACCAAGCCACACAAAGCCAGAGGTGTATTTTTTACTTGCAGACATTATTTTTGAGGAACCAACCCACAAAAATCATATTTTCGCCTCAGCACTCTCCCTTGTTTTACGGTTTTTTCATTGCAGCCACTTTATGAGCATCGGTAATGGGAGCCACTCTTCTTTTATAACCGAGTAACAGTATTCTGAGACCTCAAAGATCGCGTGTTTGGTGCTAATTAAAAGTCTTCATGGCAGTTCGGATACGTGATTCGTCTGGCCGCGGTGAATAATGTGTTTCTTACGTCGTTTTTATAGAGCCTCACCGCAGCAAAAATTTCGCCACTTCAGTTTTCAGCAAACAAAAAAATGCATGACTTAAACATATTGCATTCACGTGGTGGTATCGAGGGGATTAAAATGAGATCTTCAAATTTAACGCTTACGTCATCAGAGATGTTTTTAAATTAATACCGATTGTAAATCTTGTCGCGCATTAGAGATGTCGTCGTCTGTAAATTGGAAACACCTCGGCTTCACGCTCAGTCGGGGCTCCTCTCGTTCTATTCCTGTTCCTGACACCACCGCCCCAGGACACGACGCGTCTTTGTTACAGACAACGCTACGCGTTGTAATTATTTCCACTTGTACTTTAACGTCATCGTCTCGATTAGTTAGAGCGTTAAGATTTAAGCCTGAATTTATAATATAAACATGACAGAAACAGAGTGTGTTGTTTTTTGTAACCATTCACAGTTTTGATTTCTCTCCTCATGCGTGGATTTGAAATATGATCTCCATACTTCGTTGTAACAATCGTCTCATATTTCACTGTGATTATGTTGAATGACGATGAATTTCAATAGCTGTAAATATAATTACGAGCAAGCGATCAACATTTATGTCCCTTTTAATCAAACCGGCTTTCGAGCGGCTCTCACGAGTGGATATTTATCTTTAGTCTGTACAAACAAATGTAGCCGTGAAACCATTTCATCATTCAGCACATTGTCGTCAGCGGCATGCGAGATGGGCTCTGACGCAACCGCACGCTCCTTGAGGACAAAGAGTAACACCAACTTGAAAAAATAATATTTTCTCAGATTTGTGTTACTGTGGCTGTCACCAGCGTGATTTACGTCGAATCTGTCAGGTTTGGAGACAAAGGAGTCTTGTCGAAACTCGCGGGAGCATGATGTCATACGTTCAGGAACCGCCTTAGCCGCGGTCCCTAATTAATAGACCGGCTTTTACGGCTCGCTAGGGTAATATAATTCCGAGATGTTTCAAAGAAAAATAAGAAATATGCGTGTCAGCCAGCGTAGTTTATGGACCGTTGTTTATTGTGAACGCTCCAAACCAAAGTCGAACTCAGAACCAATTCTTTGTTTTGTTCAGAATTTATTACGAGTAGGTAAAGTTCGTGAAATCAATTCAAAGGCATAGCTCGTTAAGAGAGCGCACCTTTCTATTTTGTGATCCTTTGTATCTTATTTGTGCTATCTAGCTAGATATTTTATTTGCATTGTTGTGAGGTTTACCTACTTTGATTCACTGAGATCTATAGTCCTTATCTGTCTTATAGTTTATTACAGAATTGAAAGCCTCCGACGAAAAACAAGAAAAAATGAGTTTCTGTAGTCTGAGCTGAACTTTACTGGGAAATATCAAAGATGAATAGAACAAGCTACATGAAAGCATTCAGACGCCCACGCGTATAGGTAATCCTCGAACAGGGAGGCAAACATTTGTAAATGAGGTACTTTCAAAATCTAAAACGCAAATAACCTTCGGAGTGGAGCTTGTCTAGACAATATTCACAATAAAACAGGCTTGTTAGTACGTTGTTCTATCAACAAATGGTAGTGACAAAGTATGACATGTACCTAGGTATGAGATTTGAAGCAAGCGAAGCTTTATCTTTTATATATCTGTAAGTTGAGATCGTGCAGGAAAATCCGTACGCACAGCTTTGTGCGATGGATCAAGATTCTGAGCCGAAATCGTGTGCTGGGTATTAAAAATGATAATCCGGAATGATACGAGTGGCTCAAATTAAACCATCGGTGACATGGTATGATGTTTATTCTTATGCAGTTGAGTGTTAATGGACATGATTGTGCGTAGATGGATCTATTAATATGATAAGAAAACTTCGAGTGAATGACAGCGACAGGAAATGAAACAGTTGCACCTTTTTGAAGAATAGAGAGGAATAAACAAAGTAGGTCTCTCTTAAAGTTTATTTGATAGCAATGTTTATGAGTTGACGATAAAAGCTACTGTTTTCTATAGCATAGAAACTTGAGCCAAACAGAATAACAGAATAAAAGCTATAGAAGGAAACGGGGAAAATATATAGCACAGCTTATGCGTGAAACAGGAGCGCAATATTTTCATGTAAGTGAGTCTTACCTTACATAAAATATTGCCAGGTTCTGTTCAGCTGTCTTCTATTGTGTTCTTTTAGATTGCTACAGGATAGGTACTAGGCTAGAAAGAAAGAAAGATATATAGGTATAGATAGAAACTTTATGTTTTGCGGCTGTATTCGACAGACTGAGCTGATTGATTCATCGAAACTGATCGCAATAGTGTACCGTATGAATCACGAAAACAAATGCCTTTATTCTTTATTTTTTGTTCTTTCCATTTTTTTCTCTTTGAAGTCAGTAGGTACGCTTTACGACATCAACAACAAATTAAGTTTAAGAAACTGTAACCTGACTACGGAAAAATATAAGTGATCTAAAAGGTACGAAACAAGAAAATATTTCAGACAACAATGGTCAAAGTGAAGCCGTTATAATATTGTAGGTGTTCCAGCCCTGGCACCCACATGGTACTCAGGCACAATTTATATTGTACTTTTCCATTTACTTAACGCTTGATAAACGCTCTATCAACGTAAATAAGAGTCACTAATTAACTTGTTGACAAAAATCATTTTAATCATGCTTTTTATTGTGTAATAGGTATTAATTTTGTACAGCCAAGCCGTACGTAGCGCAGTCTCACTTTTGCTTGTTTTTAACAATTTAAACATATTCATTTACTTGGACAATATGATTTAATTATACACTATAATAATATAATATATTATTTAAGTATTTATAATGTGTTCGTCAAGCCCTTTCTTTTGAAACCAAACATGTCATGTCAGTCTCAATTTAATTATTTTCGTGGTCACGTGTTTAGTCCACCATATTTTTAGGGAGAATTATTTATATAGCCTATGTCACTCGGACCATTATTACGAATCAATAGATGCCTCATTCATCAAAACCGGTTAAGAAGTTTAGGCGTTACGACGCGCGACGCACGGTGCAACACACGTAAATACAAACACAACAAATACAAGTAGGTACGTACATACGTACAAACATTTTACATACATAGACTGCTAAAATCATAACCCTTCCTTTTGGCTTTGCCGTAGTAGGGTAAAAAATTATAGCATCTATTTGTCGCGACCTCCGCGACGCAACGACCAAGTTTACCATTAGCGAATTAAAATCATTCACGTCATCGCAATTTCACTTCATTTGCTTATACCCCAGAGAGAGATTTCAGTTCCTTTTACACAACCAATACAAATACTAATAAATTAATACTATTCAATGCTTTTGCGATGTCTAGACGTTAATTTGACATAATGTTTAAAGCCGGGGTATACGATTTTGTACGTTTATCCGATTTGGGTCCACTGAGCCCTGCCGCCAGACAACGAAAATATTTCAAAAGGATTTAAAGTGATTTTGGGTTTTTGGACGTAATTTAATTTGAATAGAGAGTTTTTGATGATTGTAATATCATTTATGCAATGTTATGTTGGCAATGGTCTTTTATTGCAGAGGTGGCAAACGAGGTCTGATCGTCTAATTCCAAATCATCATTATCTCCCTCCTGTTGCCCTAATGCCAATTTATTTGGTGTCACCTCCGGAGGTTTTCCTAACATCCTTAGGTCCTCCTTAGGTCCTTTTTTAACCAACTTCAAAAAAGGAGGAGGTTCTCAATTCGACTGTTTTTTTTTATTTTTGTTGTGTGAACCGATTTTAATGATACTGTTTCCATTTGAAAGCTGGTGCTTCCCGTGTAGTCCCATTTACATTTTATCGAAATCTGTCAAGCGGTTTAAAAAAAAACAACAATTAATTATTTTTAAATGAAAAAAAAAACCGTCTTCAAACGGACGTGGACGTGTAATACGATCGTTTTCGATTTGTGTGGGGTAGGTGGCATAGGTACCATAACTAAAAAGTGAAAAATAAAAAAAACAATACATTAAAAAAACCTGACTTCCAAAAAAAAAAAACACTACAAAGTGAGAAATAACTTTAATTTCGGAAGTCGGTGGAAAAAACTAAAATACAGATCCAAAGACACCGACTTCCGAAAAGAAAGTTATTCACTTTGTAGTGTTTTCTTTTTGGAAGTAGGGTTTTTTTCTTACATATAATAAGTACGTCTATCTGCTCTAATGAGAGCAGATGAGAGAAATGTACTCTTGCACATGTCTCTCTGTGCGTGCGTTTGTCTCTGTGTGTGTCTCTATATGTGTATGTGGGTCTCTGTAGACGTGTAAATAGTTACCAAAATATGTGTCATGCCATGGTTGTTCCTTCTTCCCAATATTCAAAGACATTCCCTCATCATAGTTCATTTTATAGCGACCCATGTCTACAAAGTAAAAACATATCTAAAACCACACAGGCTACCATAAATTGCTAAGTATCTATAAAACAGTTCTAAGTGCTTCTACCTTAATACTCTATCAGACTTGTCAAACTTACTTCGAACAGCATAATAAATTAATAACTCCTTATACCTACCTCTGAACGCTAACTACTCTGTAAAGTTCTGATATTAAGGAACTAAAATCCGTTTAGGGGATG
Source organism: Brachylomia viminalis (assembly GCA_937001585.2). Lineage (NCBI taxonomy): Eukaryota > Metazoa > Arthropoda > Insecta > Lepidoptera > Noctuidae > Brachylomia > Brachylomia viminalis. The sequence goes on along the minus strand of OW443302.2, from coordinate 18,122,537 downwards.
TTGAGGGAAAATAAATCAGAGGCGGCGCCTGGTCGTTCATCGAACTCTCTGGAGTTGGGAACAATTGGTGCAGAGATGTAAATTAAATCGAGTGGCTGTCGCATGGCTTGGTTTTCAGCCGGGCACTGACTCGACAGAAGTTCAACTTTATATGTACTAGGTACAGGTGCGAAAATTATTGAGTCGTGGGAATCTATTGTTAGGCGGATTTCGGGACTTTCTACGAAATAAAACGAGGAAAAGCAGACTTTTATTCCTCTTAGATAGCAGCCCCCCTCCCCGTTCTAAGAGGAAGAAAAGTTGGAGTTGGGAGTACGGTAGCCGCTATGATTTTTTGTTAGGGTAAAAAAATAATTCATGAAGTATGTATAAGTATAAGTATGTTCCTAAAAATGCGTATACGTATGTAGTGTATAAGTATGATCCTAAAAATGCGTATAAGTATGTAGTGTATAAGTATGATCCTAAAAACGCGTATATGTATGTAGTGTATAAGTATGATCCTAAAAACGCGTATAAGTATGTAGTGTATAAGTATGATCCTAAAAATGCGTATAAGTATGATCCTAAAAATGCGTATAAGTATGTAGTGTATAAGTATGATCCTAAAAATGCGTATAAGTATGTAGTGTATAATAATGATCCTAAAAACGCGTGTATGTATGTAGTGTATAAGTATGATCCTAAAAATGCGTATAAGTATGTAGTATATAAGTATGATCCTAAAAATACGTATACGTATGTAGTGTATAAGTATGATCCTAAAAATGCGTATAAGTATGTACCGTATAAGTATGATCCTAAAAATGCGTATAAGTATGTAGTGTATAAGTATGATCCTAAAAATGCGTATAAGTATGTAGTGTATAAGTATGATCCTAAAAATGCGTATAAGTATGTACCGTATAAGTATGATCCTAAAAATGCGAATAAGTATGTAGTGTATAAGTATGATCCTAAAAATGCGTATAAGTATGTAGTGTATAAGTATGATCCTAAAAATGCGTATAAGTATGTAGTGTATAAGTATGATCCTAAAAATGCGTATAAGTATGTACCGTATAAGTATGATCCTAAAAATGCGTATAAGTATGTAGTGTATAAGTATGATCCTAAAAATGCGTATACGTATGTAGTGTATAAGTATGATCCTAAAAATGCGTATAAGTATGTACCGTATAAGTATGATCCTAAAAATGCGTATAAGTATGTAGTGTATAAGTATGATCCTAAAAATGCGTATAAGTATGTAGTGTATAAGTATGATCCTAAAAATGCGTATAAGTATGTACCGTATAAGTATGATCCTAAAAATGCGAATAAGTATGTAGTGTATAAGTATGATCCTAAAAATGCGTATAAGTATGTACCGTATAAGTATGATCCTAAAAATGCGTATAAGTAAGTATGTAGTGTATAAGTATGATCCTAAAAATGCGTATAAGTATGTAGTGTATAAGTATGATCCTAAAAATGCGTATAAGTATGTAGTGTATAAGTATGATCCTAAAAATGCGTATAAGTATGTAGTGTATAAGTATGATCCTAAAAATGCGTATAAGTATGTACCGTATAAGTATGATCCTAAAAATGCGAATAAGTATGTAGTGTATAAGTATGATCCTAAAAATGCGTATAAGTATGTAGTGTATAAGTATGATCCTAAAAATGCGGTTGAGACTGGCTAGGTGTGAAAGGCGGAGAATCGTTTTGTGGTGCAATTTAGCTGAGACCTATCTTCAGCAATGGATTGCGACAAGCTGTCTTGACTGAAAAAAAACAAAGGAATGATTTACAAAAACAATGAAGGGCTCCCTATTTGTGATGAATTTATTCCAAAAACAAACTTAACATTGTTGTTGAAAAACATGTTCTCCCATACATCGATATTCGTCACGTTTAATCCTCCAACAGCAAATGTAAGTATGTAATTACAAAAAAAAACATGTAATTGAACTACAAATTAAGGATTTTGGGACGTTTTCCTTTACTTCTGCCGTGTGACCCTGCTTTTTCCTTTTGAGGTACGGAAACCTAAAAAACACTTGTAAATGATACCTAATTACAATTTAGACCACCTAGTTAGTCCCAGTTATAAAACCAGTTTAGTCTAACAAGCTATGGCTAGGCTAGTTCACGTTTGGTCACTCATATTTACATAAATTACATGCATAGGAATATAACAGGTCGGGGAAAAAGTTAGTTTTTGTTTTTATAGATATAAATTGGTAGTAAAATCTCTTTGGCTATACTGTTTGTATCTGGCTGGTTTGGATACCATTAAAAAAAGAAAGTATAAACAGTTTCCCGCCATTTTTCAACTGTTTTCTGTCCGCCAAAATGAGTGAATCTAACGAAGAAACCTTACTACAAATTACATTTTGAAATTTTGTTACAAAAAAAAAGAGAAAGATTCGACACAAGCCGCGAAAACAATATGACGTGACGTTTATGGACTCATCACAGTGTCAGTTAGAGTACCACAAAGTTGGTTCAAGCGTTTTCAATCCGGGAATTTTGATGTCAAAGATGCAGGTCACCCTGATTGCCGCGTTACGGATAAAGTCGATGCCATTTTTGAGGAGCTTGATATTAGTAGTTACGACATAGCTGAAGAGTTAGGGGTTGACCACAAAACAGTTTTGACCCATTTTGAAAAGTCTGTGTAGGTATACAAAAAAGCTCGATATTTGGGTGCCACACGAGCTCTTATTCTTGAATTTGTATATAAAATGCGAAAGAACTTTTCCCCCGATTTTATTTTTTATTTTTAATAGTCCATATCTTTTAATGATCGGAAATATGTTAATCATTGTAATTATTATTTATTGTAGTTCTGTAGTTACCTAATGAACTGACGAACGATTTTTTTTGTCTTAACAGTCTTTAGGCAGATAAAAATTCATAATTTTTTGTAATGACAGTGTTTAAATTGGCGTGTGATTTAAATTGATCTTAATATTGATATAACTAATTAGTTTCAGATCATTGGTTATTTCATGGATGATGACCGTATGGTGATTCAATCTGATAGATCTTGCTTGATAATGAAAAAACCGTCCAAGTGTATGTCGGCCCACGGACAGTGAACGGTAGTTGGGATGAGTTTGTCCCAAAAACAAACTTAACATCGTAGTTTCAAAACATGTAGTTTCTCCCATGCATCGTCACGGTCAATTCTCCAAATGCAAATGTAAGTTTATAATCGCAATTTTTTTTAAATGTGATACACCTGCAAATCAACGATTTTCGATCTTTTTCCTTTACTTGTGCTGTCAGATCTTGCTTCTTGCCAAATTTCATGATTCTAGCTCAACGGGAAGTACCCTATATGTTTTGATTTATTTGCGAGTATCAAAATATGTCGCAAATGGCCGTATTTTTTTATTGCGTTGACTTAGAAGCTTGATTATTTTAGAGCTTCAAGGGACCGTAGACCTTCGTATTTGATATTAATTTCAACTTGATACTTCACGCGTTTCTGAGAAAAAGGATCTTGGTAAACAGACAGACAATCAGACGGACCACGAAGTGATCCTATAAGGGTTCTGTTTTTTTTCCTTTTGAGGTACGTATCCCTAAAAATAGTTAAATGAATACATAATTGATCATTTAGGATTAGGTACATTAATGGCCTCCACAAGAGACGAAATGTACTTGTAGCTTCTTATATGGTATAGGAAATCAACCCAACAAAACATTCTGACTGCCTAATCTTCATCCACGATGCATTACTCATTATTGTGTAGCTTATCATTATCATCTTACCGCATCAATCACCTACAGCTTGGTAGGCCTCCTTTCGCTTTTGCCAGTGTCCTCAGCTTTGTGCGCCCCTCGTCTATCTGGTGATTCTTGCACTTTGGTGATGTCAGTCAGCTCATTTCACTTTCGACTGTCCATTATTCCAATTCCTGTAGCCTTAGAATTAGAATAGAAAACTTATTTAAACATATAAATGTAGAAATGGTACAGAGGATGTTACAGTGGGCCGTATTCCTTGTCGAATTGTAGAATAAAACAATAGTTTTCACGGACAAATCCGTTTGGGTTTTCTACTTAACACATTTTCCTGTCCCCGGTACTCTCTTAACATCTTCGCAACGAGTTCTTTTTAGTTTTCTAACAAGTTTCTCGGATTCTCAAACGTTTGTCAGTTGGAGTGGACGTGGAAATCTCCAGTTACCAAGTTTTAGATACGTGTTCATATACTGCTTGAGGATACTATCTATTTGCACTTTGGATTGTTTTTAATGTAGGTTCTAAAACTATTTTTTTTTTATTATTGAGGTAAGTATTTCTATCTAATAGTTACAAGTTTTACTGACCATCTGTTTGATGTACTCGGTTGTCATAGTATGGTGAAAAATTTCGTGAGGAAAGTTTTGAGTATGAATGTGTATGGCTATAAGACCAAAGAACTTGGGAAGGACTTTGTGAAAGATGATTTCGCCAGTAAGGTAGTGACTACCGAGAAGACGACTAATGACAAAAAAACATGTTGCGCCTACCACCAATAAATTAGGATAGGTATGATGATGAAATTGATGATTGTTTAATGTAACGTTATATTTGACGAAGTTTATAATAATAATAGTTCTCCACACTGTTTTTCGGCCATGGCAGCCAATCTCAACAGAGACTAGCCTTCGGCGCGGGAGGTATTATAGTGCACAAGTGTGTGCTTAGTCACAGTTGCACTCTTCTCCCACTTTCACGTAGCCCGATGGGACGGCACGTAATCCGACACGACCGGAGAGAGATCAGGCGCAGGACCAACGGCTTTACGTGCTTTGCGCGACCGTGCATGCTTGCACCGGGGAATCACACCGCCAACTTCTAAACTCCAGGCTGTTACAGAGAAATTCCTAATTGAAAAACCCAATAACACATTGCCCGACCCGGGAAAAAAAAGTCTTTCCTCAAAAGTCCATTTCAGACACCAATCTGCATGGCCCTCAAATATTATGTCCGGATTTTTATATACACATTGACATTGATGAAATTTATTTTTATATAAATACTATTATAATATAATATATTATTTGAACTATTGTGAATGTGAGAACTATGCCGGTCATTAGTTTTTTTTTTTTGTATTTTTCTCTCTTAGTGTAATTATGATCTGGCAGTTTGAGTAACATAAGCGGCCTACTCAAATGTCCTTTCATTGGTATTGTTCGTCGAATCGTTGAGCTCCTTAAGTTCTGAGTTGAGCTGCACGATTGCTGACAATTGCGTGCACTGACTGGACAGTTCCACTCACTGTGTGGTTCTTTCCTCAAAGTCAAAAGATCATTTCAGACACCGATCTACATAGCCTTCACATGATCTGACCAAGATCCTGTCTGGACTTTAATGAGACTGTGACCTCTGAGTTTGTTTCGGCCTTTCTTCTCAGAGCAGTCAGATAGGAAACGCCGACCTCATCTAGTTTAATGTAAAAGTGTTTGTACAAACCTACTTACAGAAATAAAATCATTTATCATTTAAATCATCATCATCATATCAGGTACACAGGACCCAACGTTGGTCCCGTGGTTGCAAGCGCACACTTTATTTTTTTTTATTTTTTATTCTTTATTTTATTTAGGAACTTTTGAACGCAGTTCATGCCAGTTCCATCATCACTTAATCTATGACTAATACAAAGTAATCATTATGTCTATAATAATGCTAAAGAAATTATACTAAGTACCACTGTTGTTATTATTAACTAAAGTGTTTAAAATCATTTTTGCCTCCTGTGACGAAGGTTGAGCCAATATGTTGGTGAATATGCCTACATTTAGTTTATTTAATTTTAATTTCCTTAATAATCTACATCTTTCGGGTTCATTCATACCACACTCCACTAAGACGTGTTGCACATCTTCTGTTTTACCATCACAAAATTCGCAATTAGGTGAACTGACTTTTTTCATTAGAAATGCAAAACCTCTCAACGGCATGTGGCCGGAACGAACCCTGTGTGCTGATAAGGGGTAGGTAACGCAACTATTATTAAAGTTATTGCATAGGTGACGATGACTACTTACGGTCAAGTGGGCAGTTCATTAGTTGGCCAAGAAAAAAAAAATGCGCATCACGGATAGCAAGGCTATGCCAAGGCTGATTCATGTTCTAATATTACTCACAATAAGGTAGGTACTTCAAAATCACTTATGGAAAACTTTGATGTCATTAAAAAGTGATTAGCAACTAATTAGAAATCTAAATATAATAAAAATCACAAAACATTACTAAACATAAGATCATTAACACTTAGATTAGAGAGACGTATAAATACAATAACAGATGAGGTAGGTAAGTGTAAATTCACCTATTAAATCTGGTAAGTATCTACTAATAACTTCATCGCCACCTGTCCTCCCCCAAGCACTGCCACTTTGTCCGGTTCTGTGCTACCCGCTTCCAGTGGATTCCTGCGGCCTTCACCAGGGCATCGGTCCACCTTGTGAGACGCCTTCCAACGTTACGTCTTCGGGTACGCGGTCGCCACTCCAGAACCTTTCAGCCCTACAGGTCACCAGCAGTGCGATTCTGTAACCATCTCACCGTGAAAACTTAGGCGAAGTGAGCTGTCAGTGTCGTTTCAATGCCGGTCGATTCTGTAAAAATCTCACCGTGAACTGGAGAGCTATTCTGTAAAAATCTCACCGTGATATCTTAGGTGAAGTGAGCTTGAAGTCAGTTGTCGATAGTGTCAATCCCTAGTATCAGGTGGAGTGATAGCTCACTTCACCTAATTTATCACGGTGAGATTGTTACAGAATCGACTGGCTTGTTCTGCGAGCAATGTGCCCTGCCCAGTACCACTTAAGTTTGGTAATTCTTTTACTAATAACTTACACTAATCCAAATGCAAACAGGAAACCAAACATGTTTGAATTACTTCGTCAGTCTTATTTTATTTTATTTTGATTGTGTTCGGGTGGCATAAAGCTAACAATACAAAAGTAATAGTGAGGTAATTCACGACAAGCCATTTACAAGCCTCCACAGATAGCAATAGAGTATTGTTGTACAAGTTTTGAACGTGATTAACTGTCAATTAAGCATAAAACTAACTAAGTATAACATTAAACTATTAACAAATCGATTGAGGGGTGTTCGTTCTGTACAATTTTGTTAAATGCTTGACTGAGCGAATCATATTGGAATTACTACGATAAATTGAGCGAGCGTAGGTACGGAGTATGGAGAATATTTCTCAAACGAGAATGTCGAGGTGGAACATTCAGAACAGCTTAGAAAGAAGTTCAGGACATTCAATCCTTAATTGTGCTATTTTGACTAGAAACCTTATCTTTTTTTTCTTTTCTTTTTGGCGTTGCACTATTCGTGCTTATTGCCATATATATATCTTATATTTCATAAAATATAGCTTGATCTCTGTGACAGCTGTCAGTAAAATCACGACTATGCAGGCCTGAATTTCATAATAGTACAGACAGTACCTGTCAATGTCATACTTTATGGGCATGCCGACCTAATTAGTGATGGGCGATGAATCATCGTGACCACAGACTATAAACTATCGATATTTTAAATAAAACTTAATATAAAATTAATTTATCTTTTAATTTTATTGTATATTTGAATATCATAACATTATTTAAATTTGTACATATTTGATCTAAAATAATAGTGAGTAAATAAAATCCAATTTCTCAATTCAGAAACTGATTCAGATATGGATTTGGGGTGTACTCCTTTAAGAGAATAAATATTTTAATATAAAATGTATTTTATATTAAAATATTCATTTAATTTAGTAACGTTTGTAATTAAATTAAACCCAATTATATGTTACATTAGCATCGATAATAGTAAGAAACGTCGATAATTTCTATCGTCAATTTTTTATATCCTGACAACCCTAGGAATGTCAGTTTGACATTATGTCGCAGAGATCAAGCTATCTTTTATGTAGTATGAGTGGAACTAAGTGGAATCGAGCGCATCGTTCATTGTAGCTCAGATAAGGGATTTAAAGGAGATAGGAAATACTTGGCCCAGTAGTTAACTAATTGAAATGTGTATTAAAAAAACCGTTATATTTTCTAAAGGAAATCACAAAATACAGTACCACGTTTTTGTCTAGGAAGCGAGAAAAGTTAAATTAAGTGTTGAATCTAAATAATCGATTGTAAAGTACATGCCCGAATTCTTAGTAATCGATAAATCAATAACATCTCAGAATAATGTATGAAAATCGAGTGAAAAGTGCTTATCAATCTTTTTGTGGAATCGATTCACAGTGAATCGAGTTCCTTTAATTTTTCTCTAGTAGGCAACACTGGTCGCGTAAATCGCGTTTTAGCCTGTCAAGCGAACAAAACCAGACTTGTACCTACTATCTACTGTTTACGGTCTCCGTCATGGCGTCACGACGTCATGTCTGTCGGCTGTCTTTTTGTTGGATAGCATACATTAAAACAATACTTACTAAGTAGCTAATTAGTTGATTAATTAGCCATACCTACGTATCTATGGAATGTGCCGTTTGACCGTTTCACTCATAAAAAAGGTGTAGGTAACCGTCAAGTCCCGATGGGTCCGATTCGGTCCCAGGGTTTGGTGCTTACAGCAACAGGGAGACCCACCGGGCACAGAGCGGGTGGAAACGCTTGTGGCGCGCCCGCCAACAAGAAGAACAGAAGGGGGTGCCAAGGCTGCCCCCCCAGACCCGAAGAGGCCCGCAGTAGCGGGCCGGCCACCAGTCAGGGGTTGCGGAAGGATCGTACGTTCCCGCGACCCCCGGCTTAGGTGTACCCACCGGGGTGGTTTTTAGTCAGTCATAGACTGACAGACCCCGCCGCCCGCCCCAGGGCGGCGGACATCCATGAGGATGTTCCACACCGGAAACAAAAAAAAAAAAAGGCTTTGGTGCTTTGAGGTATTGACAGTTATCGGGACCATTTCGGTCTCGGCCGTGACGTAGCGATTTGGTTGAACATACATTAGGATTAGGTACATGTAATGAAGCTTGTTTATGAACATGATTTAAATAGCTAACTTGTTTTAGGTAACCAGTGAGAACTATGTATGCCAAGCATGTTGTAATTTTTTTTTTTTTTTACGGGGGAAATCCTCATGGACTACCTCCGTCTGGGGAAAAGGCAGAGGGGCGTGCCGGACTCTTACTGGCTAAAACCACCCCGGTGTCTCCTCACACGTGCACGCGGGGCCGCGGGAATCCAAATTCTTCCGCAGCCCCACACTAGTGCTGGCCCGGTCTGTCCGGGCCTCGTCTCCTGCACGGGGTAGTGAGGTGTTAAACTACCCGTGCATCGCCTCAGAGGCGCGCGCCGACACCCGCGCGCGCCTCCGCCTCGGGTCCATCAAATAGGGGGCGAGGACTTCCCCAAGTCCCACGCCCCTGGACCCATTCATGGGGGCCGGAAAACGGCGTTGTCCGCCCTTCTCCTGCGCCCGGTGCACCTTCTGCGGCCGGGGAAGGGAGTCGAGATCTCCCTCTCCCGTTCCGCAGTTTCCTGCTGCGACATCACGTCCTGGCAGAAGGACACCAGCGCGTCCCACGACTCTGCGCTACCGACCATCCTCCGCACTACAGCTGGCAGCGACAGATCGCCTCCTACTTCATTTGTGAGGACACGGCGCTGCTCCTCCCAACCTGCACACTCGGCGAGCGTGTGTTGCGCCGTGTCCTCCCCGCAATGGACGCAATGGTGGCACCGAGCGTCCGGCTCCCTGTCTATGCGGCACAGAATACTTGCCGAAGCAGCCGTGCCCCGACAGCACCTGCGTCACCCTAAACGACAGGGAGCCGTGCCTTCTCCCGAGCCAGTCGTCGAGTACTGGCCGGATCGCCGCGACGGTAGCGAGAAGGTATTGCCCTTTGGTAGGGGGCAGAAGCCTTTGCCGCCATTCCGCCACCAAGACCTGACGGAGCTCCTCTCGGCGCAGCGCGATCTGCCGCTGCACCGGCCTAGAGCCCCGTGCCCACTCTTCCTCGCGCCATCGATATAATGACGCGAGTACTTTCGCCTCTAGGTCCCAGGGCGGAGATCCGGCCAGGACGCAAGCCGCCTCGTAGTAAATCGTGCGGTACCCGTGGACGAGTCTGACGGCCCTCTGCGGTTTGCGCAGAAAAGCATGTTGGAACTTGGCCCAAGATTTGGTTCTTGGGAGACGTTCGATTGAAGCACCGACCCAAGTTGGCCATTCCAGTGTTTGTGTCCGCTGCGGTCGTTCACTGTGAGCACGGCGGTACAACCACCTTCTTCGCAATGATTCTGCTCGTGAACTACCTGCACAATTCTTAGATTATATTCTCATAAATATTGAAGATGACTACTAAATATTTTATACATATTATTGATGTTTTATTTTACTTCCTCTTCTGACCTTTTTTAAAAGGTAGGTACCTAGTGCTTCTAAGTGCAGGATATTGGATGAAGAGACTTGTCTTCGACTGTAGCGACTGTCCAGGGCATGCCAAACGTGTCAGATCTTCGACACGTCACAAATGAAGGCTCTCTACTTGCACTCCATGCATAAAACCATTACACAACGGAAGCCATTCAAAAATATTTCGCAAATTTATTTATTTATTTAATTTAGTACATGGAGGACTTACAGCTAATAAAAACAGACAAAAAAAAAGGGTCCCCATAGTCACCAGCAAGCCAATTACAAATCCTCACGTATAGAGTTATAATAATAATTTATGGTGTGAGCACAAAAACAAAAAACACATCGCCTTAATAAACAATATAAATTCTTGGTTTACAATAATAAGACTGAAACAATAGAGAAAATAATAAAAACTAAAACAAATAATAAAACCTACCGCTACTTGAAAAAATTAAGGCTTAAGCACCTTCTGGCCGAATTCACACTAATAGTGAATGGATCAAAATTATATTCCTTGCATAAATCATTGAAATTTCTGCTTGCGCGCACAATGTAACTGTTCTGCCTATAATTCGAAGATGTATGAGGTACACGTATGGGTGGATTAAAACGAAGTGTCTTAAGTGGTACATTAAGATAAAATTTTGACAATAACTCAGAATTATCAATATTGTTATTAAGGATTTTCAATAAGAATAAACAGTCTGCAATTTTACGTCGCTCCACCAGTGGTAGCAGATGATACTTTTTACAGAGTCCGAGATAACCGGTTGACTGATATGGAATCTTTTGATGAAAACATAGATATTTTATGAACCGTCTTTGGATGTTTTCTATGCGGTCAATATATTTGTGATAACGTGGATTCCATATCTGAGACGCATACTCTAGCTGACTTCTCACAAAAGGGCAATACAAAATTTTTTGTGTTTTAGCATCAGTAAAACACTTAGAGAGACATATTATAAAACCAAGCAGTTTAGAGGCTTTTTTGACAATAGCATCAATATGTGTGTCAAAAACTAACTTACTGTCTTGATGGACGCCCAAGTCACGAATAGTATTGCACCTTGGCAAGATCTGGCCCGCCAAAGTATAAGTAGTGACTAGGTTGGCACGTTTTCTAGTGTAAGTGATCACCGAACACTTGGATGGGTTGAGATCAAGTTTATTAGCCCGACAATACTCTTCAAGCCGATACAAGTCAGCCTGAAGTGCTAGTCTGTCTTCGAGCGTTGCAATAGTGGCAAAGATGTTCATGTCATCGGCAAAGGACAAGTCAAACATTTGTGTGCATGAACATGTATGTTTGACCTGTGTCTGGGTTTTTATATGTATATAAGTATGTATATCAGTCGTCAGGTTACCGTAGTACACGTTCTACCTAGTTCGGGACCTGAAGACGTTGTGTGGATGTTGTCTCAAAAAAAAAAAAAAAAAAAAAAAAGCATAACAGTTTGGATGAATAGAGGCACTGATCGATGTCGTTCACATAGACACATTTATAACATCAAAAAACTACAATATTATAATGTAACCTCACTTTTACTATACTTCATATAACTTGATTCCTGGATAGCCAAATTTCACCGAATTTTCAGGGAGGCCTTGTTATTATGTCCTCTTACAAATAAGGGTATTTTGATTCGGTTAACACCTGGGAGCAGGAAACTATGGAGTCTTTCCTTTCTACTTTGACGACATGTTTGGTGTAGTGGCTACAGTGGCTAAGTGTAGTCAGCGAAACCAAGTGGTCCTGGGTTCGAATCCCGGTAGGGGCAAATGTTTGTATGATGAATATGGACATTTGTACCCGAGTCGTGGATGTATATTTATAATATGTATGTATTTACGAAAAAAAAATGTATTTAAGTAGTGTATCAACCATCTGGTATCCATAACACAAGCCTTAAGTGTTAAGTGCTTAACTTGGAACTAGATGGTGCTGTGTGCAATGTCCGACGATATTTATTTATTTACTTTATAACCTAAATATCTCGTTAATTTCCTTTGTATTCGTTCCAATCTGTCTGAATGTACTGGATAATTCGGATTCCAAATACTACCATGTTCGAGATGCCTGCGGACGTAAGCACAATACAGAATGTTAAGGGTTTTCATTTTATTAAACGAACTGGCATTACGGATAATGAACCCCCTTTGGATGCTTTTTTGGCGATGTGGTCGACATGACACTCAAAAGTAAGCTTACTGTCCAGAAGAACACCAAGGTCTCTGGTGCAGTGTGGCGGACCGCCACCAACACGCCGCCACCGTGCGACTGCGTAGCCGCCCGCTGTTACCGCGTTGTATCGGTCGCGCCTCCACACTAGGTACTATCGAGGAAGTTCATATCTAAGCAGTTTTAGAACAAAATCCCGTGAACACGATGACCGCATCTGTTTTACGTTAGTTACTGTTAGCGCCCGAGCGCTACAGGGAAAAATAGTCCTAAAGGTGCATAGATATGAACTTCCTCGATAGTACCTATCGTCAAAAAGTTCACTGTCTGAAATCCCATCAACGAGACAGGTCTCAGTTAAAGTGATTATATCATTATTACATTTGGCTGAATTCCTATAAAAGTTTCATCCGCAGTCCTCGAATATTCTGGTGATAAATGTTTAGTTCATACACTTTAGAATGTGACATCTACAAATAAGTAGTTCATTAAATAAAGTGTGTAAAAATTGTGTGGCACACCCGGACAAAAATATAGGCGTCCGTATATCAACATAAAAAAACTAAGCTCTATCCAGACTCAAGTATTTATTAATAAATTACATTTTATTGTATGTAAACTACTGGTATAGGCGTAAGTATTCGTTATTGCGGGTAGATCAGAAAAAAACTTTAAGAGCATGTTCATAATATAAAACCTAAATAGTTGATATTTGCTTGCGCATGAAAAAAAGCATTTTAAATGAACATAAGAACAGCTAACATCCATCAAAACATATTTTTTTACAAGCCACAATTACACATTTCGGTACAAAAGAAATCTGATAGAATATATATAAAATAGACTGAAAGAAATCTGTACGGAACCCTAAAAAGCAAACACTACTGCTGTCCATTTTAAAGTGCAGACTTCCGCTAAAATGTTACGTACACACAAATAATAATTGGGAATCTTCCCTACAATTTAGGGCTCCTTCAAAAAGGCAGGACACGCGACGCGATACAAAGGCACAGCCTATCGCGCGACGAGCGGTGCCTTTGTGTCGCGTGCGATTCGCGCCGCGTGTCGCGCCTGTTTGCAGGAGCCTTTAAGGGGACTACATGACCTAAACGCAAGTTTTATAATGCCTTAAAGTATATGATCCACTGCAGTAAACAAAAACAGATAAATATATATATGATATTCTTCAGGATATAATTATGCTAGTTAGATAGTGTGTTGAAAACACAATAAAACTAATTTGGTAGGTACGATAGAAAAAAGTCACAAAATTACCTCTAAAAATTTATTTTAACGATTAAAAACCATGGTATACTTACATGCAATCATTCTGTTTTATTTTTCAGATTTCAGGAGAGATAGCGCACGATGCCAATGCAATGCTGTTTGTTGATGTTGAAACGGACGTTGATTGTGGCAATATTGTTTCATCATTCCTTACAATAGGGGTAGCCGAACACACGCATGTTGTAAGGAACGACTAAACACTACTCCTGCCCACAGTAGTGTAGAACCCGCTAAAATGTACACAAACCTACGATGTATACAAGTATAGTCAAGGAAATTATTTTTTAAGCAAATAGACTATTCTTTGGTTTTTTGCATATTTCAGCTCTGTTTTTATCAAAATGCGATTCGCGACTGTAGGAATTATATATTTACTGAATAATAATCGAAATTTCATATCAACTGTGAAGCTTTAGGAATTTGTTCCACCTAAAAATTTGAATATGAAATATTCTGAAAAACCGAACTGCATTATGCAAAAAACCAAAGACATTTTGAATTTGCCTGGCTACAACTGGGGTTCACCTTAAATTGTCCGTTTATTATAAATCACAACTGACTTTTTAACACAGTTATATGAAATGGCTTTAATATGGCATGTTGTCTATTTGCTTAACAATTAATTTCCTTGAATGTAATAACTTTGTATAATAATTTAATTTATAAAACATAAAGTGTTGTGTTGTGGTGTTGCGAAGCGAGTAGATGCTAAAGCAACGGTGTTCTGAAAGAAGGGCGGCCGTCACATAACGGCCGCACTGAAGGCCGTCATAAAAATTATGGCACCAGGGTTTGACTTTACGCTGTCAAGAAACGCTCTCTAGGAAAACACACTTTCTTTTTATAAAACGTGTTTCAGTGAACTCATTCGCCGGTAGGTATATTGCGGATACTATGTGACAGCCACCAGTCTTCTAGGACACCGTAGCTCCAGCGCTGAGAAGACGGCCCACGGTGATAGCATTATGCTGTTGATTGTGTTGGGCGTTGATTGTAGCAATATTGTTTCGTCTTTTCCCACCGCCTTGATAAAAGTTAACACAAAAGTGGCAAGAAAAAAGTGAACACTATCGCAGCCACTGAAGTAGATGTATCCGCTGAAATAAAGTGGTTCGATTAACACGATTAGTACAGTCACTACAGTCAGGGAAATTAATTGAAAAGCAAGTTGACACGACACCCTACGTCATTTTATCGTGTTAAATATAGCCATTTTATACAACTGTCAAAGGATGACAGTTGTGATTTGAATATGCGGACAATTTAAGTTGGTAGGTAGTCAATGCTTAGGTACCTAAAAATAATTTCTCTGACTTTATATCGAAGAGTTATTTGTACAGTACGAAATAAATCTGTTTTACAGAATCAAAATTAAAAGTCATCTATTCAACCTAGGCTGAGAATCAGCACTTTTTAAACGCCAACATTACATAAGACAGTCCCCCAAAACGCCCGCCCTTCACCACTTCCTAGTGCTTTAGCTGGACAGAAGAAGCAATAATTTTCAATAAAACGTTCTAATGAGCTAGTAGACGATAAGCTGTTATTTGGCACAAAAAAGTCACTTCTATCTTGTCTCAAAATGTCTTAAATCTTGGTTTGGAGTACTGGAGCGGATGATAAATGATTTTTATTTCTATAAGTACCTAGTTTTGTACAAACACTTTTTTTACAAGTCAACCAAATTATTTTTTAACTAGATGAGGCCGGCGTTTCCTATCTTACTTCTCTGAGAAGAAAGGCCGAAACAAACTCAGAGGTCACAGTCTCTTTTACAGTCCAGACAAATTCTTGGTCAGATCATGTGAAGGCTATGTAGATCGGTATCTGAAATGGTATTTTGAATTGAATCACACAGATTGAGTGGACCTGTCCAGTCAGTGCACGCATTTGTCAGTGACCTTGCAGCTCAACTCAGAACTTAAGGAGCTCAACGATTCGACGACAGAAAAAAAACAAAGAAAGGACATTTGGGTAGACCGCAGAAACTACTCAAACTGCCAGTAGGTGCATGATTAAAACTGGAACAATGACCCACATAGTCCTCACATTCACAATAATGAAAATAATATAATACTAACAGTAAATATTCATGTCATTGTATAGGTAAAAAGGTATAGATAGCAAAGTTTAAAAGTAAAATAGTTAGCAAAGTAAAATAAATCAACATTCCCAGTGTAAATTTATTGGAGCAGCTCAATCCCAAGCCTTTTTGTCCCCAATATAGTCTTTGACAGTATAATAGGCTTTCTGGCATAGTTTCCTTTCCTCTTTATAAAAGATTTGAATTTATTAAGGCTTAGTTCTTGAAAATGGCTAGGAAGTTTATTATAAAAAGCGTATACATTGGCATCTAAACGAGCCACCTATTTTCTTGAGCCTGGTTGTAGGAACAACAAATTTGTGTTTGCTCCTACTACTTATTTATATTATGGATATCACTGCATTTTTTAAACAGATTAATATTTTTATGTGCATAAAAAAGATTTTCATAAATATACTGAGAAGGCACAGTCTGTATATTAATCTCTTTAAATTCGTCTCTGAGGAAGTGTCTTAACTAATTGCCCTTTTTTGTAAAACAAAAATTGACTGAATATCGGCGGCATTTCCCCACAACAGAATACCGTACGACATTACACTACGAAAATAACTAAAGTACACTAAACGGGCTGTCTCTCAATCAGTTAAACCACGAATTTTTCTAACGGCGTACTATGCTGCAGAGCTACCTACGCTTTTTTGGCCATTTATCTATATGCCGGAATCTGTGTCCCCGACTCTTAATAGCTATAACCATCAAGCCACGAGTATACAGGTTTCTCCTGAGCAAGCAAACGTGACCATCGTCAACTGTTTTGTAGATAAAATGGTCAAACATAGATGAAATAGCTAGTGATCAAACGCGAGGCCAGAGAAAAAAAAAACAGAGACATTCCTAAGGACTGCCGTCAGAAGTGAAAACTTAAAACAATAGAATAACTGTGTTATTTTTGATGTGAAACATCTATATCTGCACGTAAACTCGATTGCTGGCGTGGCGACGCATGCCGCTATATTTTAAATAAGGAACAATTTATTTCTTTAAAAAAAACTGAATATTTCGTTTTTGATTATGCCATATTTATTTTCTTTTATTAAACCATTCTTCAATGTTTAAATGTTTCACATCTGCCAGGCGCCCCGTGACGACTCAATTTTTCCATACAGAAACTGTCAAACCGCGAGCACTGGGCAGCTAGCCGTCTGATAAGGACCAGGGCCGGGTCGACGACGGCGCGTTGTGTTCCACGCGCGCCTCAAGGAGATGTCAGCATCAATGACGGGGTCCGCTAGGGCCGATGCCAGCCAGGGTTGCGGGAAAGTCCAAGAGGATACCGTGGCCCCTGGCACAGGTAACTGAAGGAACACGGGTGGGTTTTAGCCAGTAAGAGTCTGACACGCCCTCCCGCTCCGCCTAGAGCGGGAGAAGTTATTTGATGATTTCCCAAACTCAAAAAAAAGGCGCCCCGTGTCGGCTAATCTTTTTTAGTTTTTATATCTATTAGAGAATTAATTATTTAAATTTCATAATTTGTAAATTGAAATGATTGACATTAGTCTGGTTTTCACATCTATTGGCACTCCGAGCAGTAATTAACAATTTTATAAGTAAATACTTTTTTTTTAAATTAATTAATCAAACATAATACTATGATGGGCTGCACAAGCTCAATCCAAAATATCAATATGTATTCCTTGTATAACCTACTTACCCAATAATATTAATAATATTTGTACCATGTACATTGAAATACGTTAAAGTGCCATTAACAAATGATTAATTAAACACAAATAAATCGTTTATTAGATATTAATGAATATTTTTGAACCACAAACAAATGACCTATAATAGACGATTTGTTAATTGTTAATAAATATTATTAACTATTCATAAATCTTATAAAATACTAACAATGCCATACTTCTATCAGTGCACTGTATATTATTCATTTCACGATGTAAGTATTGCAGATATCAAATATTAGAAAAATAAATAATGTCAAATTTTTCAACACAAATATCAATAACAATATTGGAAATATTCGACAGTAAATACTTTGTTTTTGTCATTCATTTTTCTACATAAACATATAATCACTTTTGTACTGCACATATATGTATAAGTATTCTACAATAAATCAATTTAAATAATGATTATCGAAAACACAATTAAAACAATGCACAGTATAATCAGCCTATAATGTTCCCACTGCTGGGACACAGGCCTCCTCTGGGTGAGAGGGAGTAGGCCGTAATCCAACACGCGGGCCCAGTGCGGGTTGGTAGACGTCACATGTCGTCGAATTTCTGGTTCTAGGACATGCGGGTTTCCTCACGATGTTTTCCTTCACCGTTTTGCGAGGAATGGTGATGAATTTATTCACACAAAGTAAAGCGCCTGTCTGGGTTTGAACCTACGACCTGCAACTCGTAGGTAAGTCACGGCCGTTACCACTGGGCCACCACTGCTCACAACTGCAACAATGCACAGTAAACACAAAATAAACTTTTCAAGTGTTCAACATATTATCTTTACTTACTGCTACTTCAGCATGTCGGTGACGCGAAATCACAGGATTTTACCCATCCAAAAAGCCAAACACGCATATGATACAGTCGATTATATACAATGTATATGCGTATACATGTACACAGGCCACTATACTACGCGTCGCTAGTCTGTCGCAAGCGCAATACGTCACGAGCATGTCGAGATCATCGGTGACGCAAACCCATAAGTTTTTCCCCTACAAAAAATCGCTCGACGTGGCTAAAGAAGTTTTCACTTCAAAAAACAAAAGTGGAAAGTAACGAAAGTGCACCATTATTCTAAAACTGAATCAAATTCATGACGAAAGAGAACAGCAATTAATAATTAAGATTCTATCTATCTATTTAGCCCGTAATGCCCCACAGCTGGGCAAAGGCGTCCGTCTCCCTTTTCTACACATGTCTGACTTCCGCCATTTCTGGTCAGTCCCTAAAGAGGGAGTCAAAGACATGAGGCGAGTTCGTCCCTCCATGTTCGTTTTGGTCTGCCACGATGTCACCTAGCATTTAATTCAGAGTAGTATGTATTTAAACAAAAATTAGGCCGATTCTCTTTTATACCGAACTAAACTATCACTAAAATTCTTTACTCTATGAGAAACTTAAAGCTGTTCTGCAAAAAATATTCCCTAAGTTTAAAAATTATTTTGACACAACTAAAATCGAATTTGACAGTCGCGACTCCACGTGGGTACTTCTTGTTTTCCCTAGCCCGTGAATTTTTTTTAGAGCTGGAGGTGGTAGAGGTGGAGTGGGTGCATTGTCGACATGTTTCATATGGAATTTTTCACTTTTTGTATGTAAAATATGAAAAATTATTACCTACAGTTGAGTTTTAGTGGTTTACGGGTCCTATATAGGGGGTCGAAATTTTAATTATTTTTGCGATAGGACACACCATTTTCGAGATTAAAGCAAAAGAAAAGAAAAAAAATATACAGTTACTGTTTTTGCATCTGAAGTCCAGGTGTTGGTGTAAATTTTAGTTCATGACAACTAATGTTAGTCAATTTACACTCACAGGCACAATT
Source organism: Brachylomia viminalis (assembly GCA_937001585.2). Taxonomy (NCBI): domain Eukaryota; kingdom Metazoa; phylum Arthropoda; class Insecta; order Lepidoptera; family Noctuidae; genus Brachylomia; species Brachylomia viminalis. The sequence continues at coordinate 18,103,061 of OW443302.2, read as the reverse complement.
AACCGCCCACCCTTATCGTTCGTCACTCTGTTTGTTTACGTTAACTATGGCTTATCCATTGTTTTAATTTTTTGTCAAGTGGGTACTTTAGCAATAAATGAAACACTTATACCCTTATTTCGTTTCCTAAATTTGTGTCACCGACGGGTTTTTGTAATTTAGTCGTTGTTTAACATTGTTGCCGTTGCGTTACCGTGTTAACAATTCCTGTTATTTTCTGCCATAGTGTGTGAATATTGTTTAATTTGAGTTTTTAGTGTTTGCTAATTGTTTGTGACTGTAAAAAATGCCACTCGATGCGACTGGTGCCGCTAGGGCAGTGGCTTTAGCTGACGCTGGGTACAGCCAACGTCGCATCGCTCGTACACTCGGTGTACCTCGAACCACGGTACGGGATGCCATCAGACGATTTCGGGAGACAGGCTCATACACCCGCAGGCAAGGTCAAGGCCGCCATCGATGCACTTCAACGCGAGATGACCGCTTCGTTGTCAGCAATGTGTTGAGAAATCGCTTTTGCATCGCTACTGAAGCTCGTACGCGACTTTTTGAGGTGAGAAATGTCAGTGTTAGTGAACGAACCATAAGAAGAAGACTGGCAGAAAGGAATCTGAGGGCGTTTCGTCCAGCTCGCGCCCCACAACTGCTCCCACAACACCGTAGAGCTAGACTTGCTTTTGCACGAGAATATGCTGACTGGACTATGGAGGAATGGAAGGACGTACTGTTCTCAGATGAGAGCAGAATAGCCTTAAGAGGTCCAGATGGACGTCAGCGTGTCTACAGGCGCCAAAATGAAAGGTTCGCTCCATGCGCTATTACAGAAACAGTGGGTTACCAGGGAGGGTCCATAATGGTTTGGGGAGGTATTTCTTACGAGGCTCGTACCGATCTTGTTGTGTTCGATAGAGGCAGTGTGAACGCTCAAAGATACATGGAGGAAGTTATCGAAGACCATGTCATCCCTTTCGCACCATTAATTGGTGAGAACTTTAGATTAATGCATGACAATGCACGTTGCCATACCGCAAGATCTGTCACCGAGTACCTTAATGAGGTCGGGATTCAAGTTTTACCATGGCCGGCACGCAGTCCCGACCTTAACCCTATTGAGCACATTTGGGACAACCTCAAAAGACGTGTCCGAGCAAGAGTACCAGCCCCTACGACCTTACGAGAGCTCAAGACAGCTGTGGTAGAGGAGTGGCACAATATCCCCCAATCAGATATCCAAGATATCATGGATGGATTGCCAAACCGGCTCCAAGAAGTCATTAGAGCCCGAGGCGGCAACACCCATTATTAATTTTATTTTTTTTGTTTTGTTCGACAACTTTTTTCGAAATTAAAATTTTCTAAATTTTCATCAAAAATTTTCACAAAATCAATTTTTAGTATAAATGCTTCAATAAACGACTTTTTTTCAAGGCTTTTGTTTTTTTTTTACCTTTAAAGGTAGCTTTCAACGTACCTCCCATCAAAAGTGGTCTAAATTTGACGATTTCTGCAGATTGAAAGAAATACAAGGTGGGCGGTTAATTGTGCCTGTGAGTGTAGTTAGACAACCAAAATTTTAGGTGAAAAACGTCTAAGTAATTCAGAATAGCAAAATTTCCATTTTCATTATCTTAAAAACTCAGTGCCATCATAGTGCTGTCAAACTAAAATATAGTTGAGTTGTGTCACTTTGGTCAATTTCAGAATAAGAAATCGTCGTTTGACAGGAATAAACTATGTTTTGGTGATTTTTAGTCTAGTTTAGAGGCATTTGTGACAAGAGAATCTGCACCATTATCTTACGATACAAGAATAAAATGAAAGCTAAGCTTTCATTCCTTTGCACCGGGAAAAAGGTATCGACATGCGCTATCCCATTTGCTGGAATTACCTGCGAAGGCAAGGCTAGACAGGACTGAAAGGCAAATATACTAGAAGATCTTACTGAAATTAAAGAGCTGCAACTCGAAATAGGAAGCCCGGCAGTATTACCTACCTAAGAAAGTTAGGAAAACATTTTCGTTTTTCGTTGTTCTCTCATATTTTTCAAGAATAATTCGGTCGGAATTAATTAAATAGAACTTGCGTGATGTTTAGTGTCTTTTCTTTTTGTTTGTTTTTGTAATAATTGTATCTAGTACTATTTGTTTATAGTACAATACTGCAGCGGCTAGCAAAAGACGCATTGATGGACGAAAGCCGAGGCACACATACTTAAGTCCATCAATGCCTAGTTGTGGCCAAGGCTTGTATAATAATCTTCTCAAATAGTACGCGGAAATTAAAATACAATTACTTTTCTAAATCAATGACGAACAACGAACAACAATAATATTTCCCGCGTTAAAGTGTTCATTTGTTATTTTTTTCAATAAACAGCCGTTCTATTTGCAAGCCAGTTCCAAATTTAAATAAAACCTTTGATAATAGTTACCTCCTTGGTTGCCATGTTTCGGAGGAAAAGATCGTTCCATTTTTAAATTACACGATAGATGAGTTTACTAGGTATGTAATTTATTTGGCCGCTAAACCACGACAGATATAGATTTTCATACAACTTTTGCCGGCCGCTGCTCGCATGTATTTGGCCAGTAGGTACAGCAATTTCGATTTATCTCGGAGAAGGTTTTCAATATAATGGCCAAATTTCCAAGCATGTTTGAGAAAAAATAAGTACCTACAGCTTCTTTTCTCTCTTCCTGTCTTCTTCTTTGTGATTTGTAACATGAATATTGTGTCTTCACTGTATCATTAACATTTTATGTAATCTTTGGAAACGTCGTGGATTGTACATTTACCCACTTCCAAGCTTAGATGTAATTAATATATAATGTACAGTCGCCATTATACGAAACTGTCAAATTTGTCCCAATGATTTTAATTTAAACCTTAAAATTTTGAATGTTAAGTTCAAAATCGAATGAGAAAATTTTACAGTTTATGGTAACTTGACCTGCTGCTGTGTGTACAATTGTTTGTTTTCCATAACACAATAAATAAACAAAATAAATGTATCTAAGTTGGTCTGGTGGTCGCAAGAGCTACTGCTGAGCATGGTCCTGGGTTCGATTCCCAGGTAGGGCAAAGTGTTATGGGGTTTTTCCAAACAAATTAACAAATGTTATTGGGCAAGCAATGGGCAGCTCGCCGTCCGATAAGGACCAGGCCCGGGTCGACGGCGCGTTGTGTTCCACGCGCGCCTCGAAGAGATGTCAACAACCACAGAAATATTAAAAACAGTCAGCAACAATGACGGGGTCCGCTAGGACCGATGCCTGCCAGCTTGTGGGAAAGTCCGAAAGGGTTACTGTGGCCCCCGGCACAGGCAACTGAAGGAACACGGGTGTGTTATAATCAGTAAGAGTTTGACACGCCCTCCCGCTCCGCCCAGAGCGGGAGAAGTTATTTGATATCCCACGCTCAAAAAAAAAAAAAATGGGCGACGTGTTATGGGGTTTTTCCATTACGAATTTATCAGAAGCAGCTCGGGAGTCTGGATTTGTGCCCGTTAGATGGCAATAGGGTCGCCCCCTATTACACGGGACTTGGCTATAAACACGATAATATTTGTTAAGCTTTGCGATTTCGATGCTCCCGTGTCTCATTATGTTTGGAGTTCACGTGGTATTTTTTTACAGACAACGCGCTGTAATATTTTTCTTTCTTTCTACACCATTTGTTTCATCATCAGATGAACTATCGTCGAATAAAGACGAAGACAACAAAAGAGAGTCCATAATGGTTTACTGCTCGGCGCAGAATGCAGTATGTTTGAATATAAAATGACGGTAACCAGTGGGTTGGGCAGCAGGTAATAAAATCGTAAATTTTTACGGACGTTAAGAGCGTTTATATCTTATGAGTGGCAACGTCGCAATTTAGTGTCATATATCGTGGTTTTCAATTTTTATCATTTAATCGGAGCTATATTTTAAAAATCTGTTTAATTAACTTTTTAGAATTATGTGAAAACTGTGTAAAAGGTAAGAAATCGTTGCGTTTACAGTTCTATTTATATGCAAATAATATATTGGAAGCTTGCAGGGCGTTATTTTCATTGTAAAATAACTGTAAGCATTACGGTTACTCACTTTTTAAACACTTTCACGTAATTCTAAAAAGTTAACTAAACAGATTTATAAAATATAGCTCCGATTAAATGATAAAAATTGAAAACCACGAAATAAGACACTAGATTGCGACGTTGCCACTCATAAGGTATAAACGCTCTTAAGTGGACGTGAAACAACACGCCCTTAGTCTAAGTACTTAAGTTTATAAAAATAGATTAAAATAACAAAAATATTTTTTTTTCTACATATTCATTACGCGATGCCTCCGAACGGACTATGAATTCGTGAAAGTGGCCATAGTAAATATCATTTGTATGAAAAAGATCTTTTCAACGACGACACGGTTGGCGCAGTGGTTAAGCGATTGACTGCTGCGCAGCGTGTCGCGGGTTCGATTCCCGCACGGAACAAGTATTTGTATGACCTGAAAGTAGTTGTTCCGGGTCTGGCTGTTTGTGTATGTGAGTTTAAATGTTTGTAAACGCACCCACGATGCAGGAGAAATTCCTAGCGTGGGACAACGTTTAAAAAAAAAAATGCTGTTGGAGGGTAATACACACGGCTACACATCAAGCTATACAGCTCAGCCCATTGTCCTTTCAATCTAAAGCGGTTAAATATGGGATGAAAGTTTGTATAGGTTCGTCATTTCTGCTGATTGGAAATCCCATCGGCCAATCTTAAATTGAAAGACCCGAGTTCACCAACAGATGGTTAAATTTTAAACACGTGTTTAAACCATAAACGGGTGTTTAACAATATTTTGCTGTTCACCCTTGATTAAGTACCTACTGTAATCGAATCATTAACCTAAACGAACTAGCCAACTCAGTTTAACCATTGGTTTATGTTTCTTGACGTGAAGTTTGGCATTCGGAGGAGGTGGAGGTAGTCTTCCACCACCTAAAGATAATGTGTTACGTTATAAATATCGCGACAATCCGGAACAACGAAGCATTTGGTAATGTAATTACCACGTTTGCTTAGCAGTCATAAATAGCTGCCGTTTCCGACTTGTTGATTGTTTTTTTGTTTGGCGTTGAATATTCTCCCAGCAAGTCTTTAAGCTCTCGGAAGTTAGTTTGCAGTGTGTGCTAAGAGCGTCCAATTCGTCAACCAGATGCTTCCAACCACTTGCTTTTTCGACATTTGTTGTTAGCGTCCGATTTTTTATTTTCTATTAAGTATATCTTTGTACTTTATTACAAGTTCCGTTACTACCGATTTCTTGGATTTACGGTACGAATTTACAGTACGTTTGCGTTTATCTTCCATATTTACTGATTATAAAAGAAAACTAACACGACACCGCGAAATAATTATGAATTGAGTTTGATCACACAGTTTGACAATGGAAATTGATTGACGTTGACATTTAACATTCACAAAACATGTTATACTTACCATTCAATCATTCGGTAATTTTCGACTCACTCATTCTTACTTGGTTACTTAACCGTTGGTTAGAAATAGATGGTGAACTCGAAAACAACGTGGTTTGTTTAAACGACTGTTAGTTGTTGAGTAGTTTCCTCATCTTAAGCCAATCTTGGGTGCAGCAGCCAGGTCATGGTCAACTTTAGAATGGTCTATCATAATTAAATGCATACATACAATTTAGTGTCTGTGCTGTTGACTGCTGGCGAGTTCCCTCTTCTGGAACCAACCCTGGATGCAGCAGCCAGGTCATGGTGTTCTTAAGAACGAACTATCATATTTAAATCGTATATTTAACTTCGTGTCTGTACTGCTGATCGTTGAGGAGATCCCTCGACTGGAGCCAATCCTGGGTGCAGCAGCCAGGTTATGGTGGACTTTAGGACGGAATATAAATAAATAAATATGAGACAACATGCACACAAGGTCTTCAGGTCCCGAACTAGGTAGAACCTGTACTACGGTAATCTGATGACTGATATACATACGTATGTACTATCGAGGAAGTTCATATCTATGCACCTTTAGGACTATTTTTCCCTGTAGCGCTCGGGCGCTAACAGTAACTAACGTAAAACAGATGCGGTCATCGTGTTCACGGGATTTTGTTCTAAAACTGCTTAGATATGAACTTCCTCGATAGTACATATACACACCCAGACACAGGTCAATGAGACATGACATAATTAAATGCGTATATTTCATTTCGTGTCTGTGCTGGTGACTGTTGAAGAGTTCCCTCTTCTGGAACCAACCCTGGGTGCAGCAGCCAGATCATGGTGGTCTTAAGAATGAACTGTCATTAAATCTATATCTATAAAAATCAATGCCACTTTTCGTTGTAATTTTATAACTTAAGAACGGATAGATCGATTTTGATAATTCTTTTTTTAGAATATTCCTTGAAGTAGGTACGAGGATGGTTCATACGGAGAGAAAAATAATAATAATAAAAAAAAATGTTACGCGGTACGAAGTTCGCGGGGTCAGCTAGTAGTACCTATATTAAATTTCATGTCTGCACTGTTGGCTGTAGAAACAGGTCCTGCATCATGCAAAAATGCATTGTCTTCGAAACGGAATAACATGTAAAATTTCAACTCCGATTTCAATAAGAGGAAGTGAGTAAATAACTAACAAGGCAGGCAAGTTAAATTAAAGCTTGTAAAAACCATTACATTTTGCTAAATTTAGTAGGGTAACATTCATTATTTTGTTTTAGTCGCTTCACAATGCAATAAACGATTTGGGATTTGAAAAAAAAAAACATATACGTCAACAGTAGATTAAGCAGTAGCCTCCTTTCTTCTATAACATCAAAGTGCTATCTAAGTATCACCAATCCGACTGTTAAAGCGCCAAGCGTTGCATTTTGTGTGATTCAGGCAGTTTTCTTCATTACTGGTAGCCCCAGAGGTTTTTTGGGCAAGCTTATGTAGGGAGAAAAGTTGATAGCTGAGTAGGTGCAGCATGGTGAGAGTAGTTTTAGATAGGAGCCCCGTGGTTAGGTACCAAAATCAAAGGCTCTGAGGATCACTTTTTTTTAGGGGCATTTTCAAAATCTGAAAGCGGTCTCCTGCAAACGGCCAGCATATTATGCTAACTCAAAAACCCTCTGGCCTACACCTATCGTGCATTTTTTTGTTTAATAATCTAAAAGTTGCTGATGGCGTTCAGAAATTGAGGGAGAAATAACTAAGCTGTCAAAGTGCCAAGCGTCACTATAATTATAATATTGTGTTCAGTAATTGCCTGTCATTTTGAAATAAAATAAAAACTGTTACTTAAGTAGATAGTTAGGTACCTACATGGAATTCAGAAATTGAGGAATAATAAATTATTTTACGAAACGGACCTGCAAGTAGTTGTTCCGGGTCTGGCTGTTTGTGTTATGTGAGTTTAAATGTTTGTAAACGCACCCACGATACAGGAGAAATTCCTAGTGCGGGGCAACGTTTAAAAAAAAAAAAAAATTAAAAAACTTTAGCAGATTATTATTCTAGTTCAATATTTATTAACTTATTGTTATTATAATTGCCGTGTAAACTCATTTTTCCATCAGACCGTAATTTGATTGTCAAAGTCGAACATAAATTACTGATCTTTTACAACATCCTATTATACGTTACTACATTATTAGGTATAGAAACCACAATCTAGTAACTAGAAGTGCCAAGACTCCTGTAATAAATGATAAATGATTTTGTTTCTGTAAGTAGGTTTGAACAAACACTTTTACACGTCAATCGTATTTTAAAAACTAGATGAGGTCGGCATTTCCTATCTGACTACTCTGAGAAGAAAGGCCGAAACAAACTCAGAGGTCACAGTATCTTTTAAAGTTCAGACAAAATCTTGGTCAGATCATGTGAAGGCTATGTAGATCGGTGTCTGAAATGGTATTTTGAGGAAAGAACAACACAGATTGAGTGGACCTGTCCAGTCAGTGCACGCAATTGTCAGTAATCGTGCAGCTCAACTTAGACTTAAGGAGCTCAACGATTCGACGAACAATACCTAAGAAAGGACATTTGAGTAGGCCGCATAAATTACTCAAACTGCCAGATCATGATTTTACTGAGAAATATACAAAAAAAAATATATATAGTGAAGATGGGTGATGAACCACGGTGGAAGTACTTAAGGGGACTACATGACCTAAACGCAACTTTTATAATGCCTAAAAGTATATGATCCAATGCAGTAACAAAATCAGAAAAATTAATGATTTACTTCCGGATATACAAGTATACTAGTTAGATAGTGTGTTGAAAATATAATACAACTAATTTAGTACGATAGAGAAAAGTCACTAAAATACCTCTAAATATTTCTTTTAACGATTAAAAACCATACTAATATACATGCAATCATTCTGTATTTTTTTTCAGATTGTTCTTCAAGCAACATAATAACGTGATACTTAGTGATTTAATTTTTTAGTCCAATCAATAGATTTTTTGTAAATAGAGAATTGCAATGAATTACCAGCTTTGTGTCATCGCGGTTCTCTTTCCTTTTCTATGCAGTCCGACAGTGACCGCGCTTTAGCTGTTGTCAGCCCCTTAAGGGGACTACATGACCTAAACGCAAGCCTTATAATGCCTAAAAGTATATGATCCACTGCAGTAAACAAAATCAGAAAAATATATGATATTCTTCAGGATATCTAGATAAATAGTGTGTTGAAAACTTAATAGGTACAACTAATTTGGTAATGTTTATTTATTCTCAACTTTATTTCAACTGCAGCAAGGTCGATATTGGTTTGGCAGTGACAACCGCGCTGTGTTCGACTTCAACAGATGTTCCCGGCGCTCAATGGTCAAGTAGAGAGGCTAGAAAACTTGTCCCCCTTTTAGGATTATTTTTGAGACAAAGGTAGCCTATCTCCTTCCCCAGGATGCCATCTCCTTGCTAAATTTCACCGTAATCCTTTCGGTGGTCTAGGCGTGACAACGTAATTAATAATAATAGCAGACGAAGTTACTTTCGAATATAAAATATTATATTAATGGGACGTATGGATATATTGGATATATTAGTATAGATGGATATTGTGAGGAGAAAATGTATAAATAATAATATTTAATAAAAACTGACCTAAAATATTCTGGCACAGAAAGTTCCTTAACACCTACATAATCTCTGAAATAAATAGACACAAACCGACACAAACAGATCAGTACATACATTTACAAGTATAAATAGTTGTTTCATGGTAATGGCAAGCTTATCAGATGCTTTCAAAGAACCTTTAATCTGTTTGATTGAGCCACCCCCCCCGCTCCTCCCCCTCCCCCCTCCACAGAGTACCTACGCCAATTACTTTTTCTATGAGTCTCCAACGCCTTTGGTTTTCATTATAGCAGTATTTTATTTTTACAACATGTAACTTTTGTGGGCGCAATCTATTGATCTTTTGAATGGATATCTAAAGGCTTTTCATTTGATTTGTTTATAAGTGCTTTTGAAAGATAAATAAAACATATATTTTAAGGTACTATTTTTTTTTAATAATGCTGACATTCACAGAAAGCGTGGGTTTCCATCAGTTCAACGTTAATAAAAAACTTTATAATATTTCCATAAGACTTCAGACTTAGAACTAAGTACATACTACTTACTTTTACTTGTTCAATTAAGTTTCATTTCAATTCCACAACTTTACATAATATAAACCAAGTTAAGTAATTAGCGTTCTGCGTTGTAACACTTATAACAAATACATAATACTATTAAAAATGCTCAAGTAGGTACTGTACTCTTTTTAACGTAAAATATTAAAAAAAAGATGAAACTAAAAACAATCCGAAAGCAATAACTCCCACTACAACATTTACTGCAGTTGCGTAACTATTTCGTAACAAAATATTTTAATTATTAGTAGGGCGTGACCCGATAGCTTACTACCCTCATCGCAGGGGTAAAAATGACGTCATCTCACAACCCCTGCAGGATGACATCATCCGACGCATTGCTACTCCTTGCTACGCAATATCTGGCAGGCGCAACCGAATTACTCACATTTTGTATGACAAATAGAATTTCCGTATTCGATTACGTTTTACATTGTAACTTTGATTCAATACGGACTTGGTTCAAGGTTTGTGGGATTAGTAGATAAGTAACTTGAAATGGATTCTATATTGATGAAAAGTCCATTATGCGTCATCCATCTTCCAAAGAAATTAACCTACCATAAGTAGGTTAATTTATTTGAAAATGACGATGGATAACGCGTAGTGGACTTTGAATTCTTCATTTAATTAGGTTAGGGACACAATCTTGGAAAGTATGACTGCTGTTTTAATACACCTGCACCGACACAGACCACTGAGGTAGGCAGAAACCACAAAGCGCCACCTGCTAAGATCCTAGTCTTTATTATTCAAACATAAAATCCAAACAGTAAGTTTTAGTACTTTAGAAGCTTAATTGTAGCTAGATTTTACAACGAAAACAGCATAACATAGTTAACAAACACATTTAACGTGAATGCAAACAAGATTTCACGCAGAACATTAATTCCATGTTTTGATCCCCGTCGCGAACATAACCAAAATGAAATTATTATTGCTTCTGTAAACGGTTACGACTTGCGATTAAAACTAACCACAGAGCAGATATATTTGAGAATTATACATACATTATACAGTAACACAGCTTTATAGCTAATATCCTAGTTGTAATGTTGATATTAGGAGTACAGTCTGCTCTCCTTTACATGTCTGAATGGTAGACAAACACAGTTTCAATATAATCAATCAATAATCACACTAAGGATCTTGTTAATAAAATACATTTTCGTGCAAAAAAAAAACGATCCACCCCGTTCTCTCTGATTTGAAACAAGATAAATCAACAAGTTTAATTAACAGTAACTTAATGTATTGTGTACTAGAATCTTCCTGAATGTATGTAGATTACGATTGAGAAAAAAAATGTTATTATTCGTTTTTGAGAAATTCGTGAGTTTAAAAAAAAAACATATGGGTTGAAAAATGATCCTCCTTTTTTTAGTCAGTAAAAATGTAAGGCAAATGATTAATAATCTAAAAGTAATATACCAAAATAAGCTTTTGTTGACTTCACTCACACTGTTATTTCAAGTATTAGTGAGTGATGAGGACATCTGAGAAATCGAATCGCTCTTGTCTAAAATATTGCTTTTATAAAAGTATGGCATGTGTAAATAAACTTTATCTTACCTGCCTTCACCCAATATAAACTAATTAAAACGTACATTGACATTTTTGAGATATTTACACTCCAGAGAGCATGGGAGGTTGACCAATTTTTTTGTTGTAGAAACAAATATAGGTACTCTAAATTACATAACTGCTAATATTTAACAAACTAAAACCATTTATTTTCTCAATATCAAAATCTGACTATAGGTACCTACCATGCCGCGGTGGACGCTCCGGGCGTCGGGAGCCGCGTGACGACTCCCGGCCACCGTAGGCGCGGGCCTGCGGGCGGTGAGTAATGGGTAGCTCACCGTCCGATCAGGACCAGGCCCGTGCTGGACGGCGCGTACGTGTTCCACGCGCGCCTCAAAGAGATGTCAGCATCATAGAGGGGGTCCACTAGGGCCCAAGCCTGCCGGGAAAGCGGGATCATCCAAAAGGGGTACCGCTGACCCGGAACATAAAGGGCCAAGGAAGGAACACGGGTGGGTTTTAGTCAGTAAGAGTCTGACACTCCCTTCCGCTCCACCCAGAGCGGGAGGAGTCATTTGATGATTTCCCATCCTCAAAAAAAAAAAAAAAAGGTACCTACCATACGTATTTGTGTTATGTTTTATTTGTACATAATGAAGCTAGTTAAAAAAATACACTACGTATGTATCTATTTGAAGGAAAAGCTACTTACCTATATTATTATTTGAAGTTCTGAACCCTTGGTCGTAAAATCGTAATTCTAATGCCACCTTAGATTTTAACTACGATAAAAGCTATCCGCTGATGACTCTCGTATAAACGAACCCTTTTGGAATGGCCAATTCTCCTATGTAGGTACTTTGTGCAGACGGTATAGTAAGGGCGAGGACACATTATGCGACAAAGCGCAGTGTTGTGTCGCGTCACTCGCGTCCAACGTTCACGTACTTAATGCAATTTCGTCTGGTTACATGTTGATCCGGTAGGTATAAGTTTGGTGGAGGTAAAGTTACGTGCTCTTCATATTTGATATTAGGTAATGTTGTGTTGTGTTGGTAACCAGTGATAGAAAATCTTATTATGCTTTAAATGTTATCTACTTGAAAAGTGAAAAAAATAAATGTTAAAAAGGTAATATTTAGTAAGCCATACTAGTATCAGAAAGTACGTACCTACTACTTATCTACTGCATTAAGTATCGATAGTCACAGGGAGCAAAATTAATCTTAAATGTTGAATAGGCTCTGACAAGTCATCCACATCTATTAATCTCGTATAGCATGTGCTGCACCGTTTCAAAACAAACAAACAGCAAAAGAATAAAGATAACAAAAAAAAAGACGATAAAAACTCTTCCGCATCACATATACCACCAACTGAAACAAAACAATGTGCCTAAGCCCTTTAGGTTATAAAACGTGTATTTTTCAAATGGATTTTTGAGTACCCGAAACTTTGATGGGCAAATCTAAGTGTCCGTATTTACTGAGCTCCGAGAGGGTGGATTTTTACTTTTACTTTCTTTTTATAGTTAGTGCCAATAAAACGCCACATTTGAATTTCGCCTTACTAAGAACATTTTCACCTCGGATCTGAGATAGCGCCTTACGGTTTAGGTTAGCAATGAGTCTACGGTTAACAGCTAGTAAATTGGTTTAGCAAGTGTTTCGTTTATTAATATTTGATCCTATTATGCGTTCTCGTTGATTTTTGAGGTGTAGACAAAGTGAGGGATTATTTAACCTTTGAAGTTCTAAGCGTTTGTTAACAAATAAGATAGAGTAAATCTTCATGAAAAATTTTTTGATTTAGTCAGAGAATTTAGTCCTAATTTGTAATATCTACTTGTCTACATATTTTATTCTTACAGGTACATTGTAAATGTGTGTTTCCAGTCTTCAAGGTGTTTTATATAAGTCCAATCTGTTCCTGCTATATTTACGCGTGCGCTGCCGCAAGCTTTCAAAATCATAGTAAGTATTTCCTTTTTTTTACAAGTTTTTAAAACAATAGAAAATATATGATGATATAGTCTAAGGTACCAAAAGCGATAAGTAACCAGTGTCGTCGGATGTTTTCGAATGCAATTTAATTTGATAAAATCAAAAGAACTGTTTGTTTTCTATTAATTAAATTACATTTTATTCGAAAACATCCAACGGTTTCTTACAAAACTTCAACGATATCCGACAACTTTATCACTTTTGGTGACCATACCTAGATACTAAGTTGGCAATTTATTCAGTTTTTAAAACGTATTTTAACAAATGAACATAATAGTAAACTAGTGAGTTTTCGATACTATCCAAGTAGGTACATGATTGGTAGAATCGCGATATCAAACCATATAAATTCCTATTTGCATCTAAGAACCGAAAAATAAAACAGCTCCCATTCAATAAAACTTAAACCTGTACAAAACCGGAGTTTTAAAATCGATAACTTTCAATATCTCCGTATATATCTTTGGAGCTTTATTCTACTATGAGATTGGATATCTGTCTGCGGAATCGCTCTCCGAAATAGCCTTATTAATTCCCCTTTATGTCTGGAAGCACACACGACCGTATAAACGATTTACGTTGCATTTAGAACGTTAGGTTTCTTTATGCTGTAATAAAGTAAAGAAGATTGAAGTGCTGGAAGGTGGAAGGTGGTAAAAGCGACCCCTGAATGTGATATTTTGTTTTAATTGCACACGACTTGCCACCTGATGCCGTCAGTAATTGGGGAGCCGTTGTTTTTGGAATATATTTTGTCGGTTTTTGAGATTAGGAGCAGATATGTGTCTTAAGGATAGACACGGCAAACAAGTACTTAAGTAAGTAAGTTAAGTTATAGTAAGGCAGAACAAGTAGGTATAGTCGCCGGCACGTAACTTGGCAAGAGTTGTTAGATGCGTTTTTGCTTTCTTTATCTTTCTTCTAAACAGACATGTTTCAAAATAAAATATGGCGATGAACATAGAATAATGACAAACACTAAAAGTGTAAATTTTTTTGTTGCACTAAGTGTACATGCGCAAACTTACTCCCAATACACTAAAACCTTGCCAAGTTACGTGCCGGCAACTATACATAATCTAAAAGTGACCCCGCCCGAGGCCTAATTAATATAAATCTAATAGCTTTTGCTCGCGGCTTCACTCGCGTTAATTTAGATTTTGACAGTCAATACCGGTTGCTGGAACACACTACTAAAGTTTCTAGTTTTAAGAGGGCTATCACAACTTTTCTTGTACCTATTTGAGTGTTTGAAGAGTCACACACCCAAATACAAAATTGATATTTATTTAGAGCACTCCCGAGAGAAATAATCAAACTTTCACAGGCATATTTTTTTTAATTTTGTGGCCATATCTAAACCATAATCACACATCAAAACTCCCAGTTAATCATGATTCGAAAGACACGTAGCGCCATCTACCGCCCTAAAGCAATTGTGACCGTCGAAAGTTATTGTTCTTTCCCTCGGGAACAGTACCGTTTTTCTGGATGAAAGGTACCCCGGGCGCTTTTCAGTACCTCCGAAATTTCATAATTATCGATTTAGTGGTTTAGGCGTGAAAAGCTAACAAACAAACTTTCGCATTTTTATTATAAGTTAGGATTAGGACTCAAACTTTGAAAAAAATAAACTTGTGAAATTGTCGGATTGTCGCCTGTCTGTTTTTAACCGATTTCAAAAAAGGAGGAGGTTCTCAATTCGACTGTATGTTTTTTTTTGTATGTTTGTTACGCGATCATTCCGTCAATTATAAATTGATTTTGATGATTCCTTTTTTGTATGGTAGGTCATACTTCAGAGGTGGTGTCATATAAATTTTATCGATAACGGTCGAGCGGTTTAAAAAAAATCAACAATAAATTATTTTTAAATAAAAAAAACCGCCGTCGAACGGACGTGTAAGACGATTGTTTTCGAATGGGTGTGTGGTTAGGTACCTTAGCTAAGAAGTGATAAATAAAAAACTTTTTTACAAAAAATAACAACCGACTTCCAAAGTAACTTTAATTTCGAAAGTTGGTGTCTTTGTATCTGTATTTTAGCGTTTTCCACCGACTTCCGAAATTAAAGTTATTTTTCACTTTGTAGTGTTTGTTTTTGGAAGTCGGTTGTTATTTTTTATTAAACAGGCCTCTGGCCACTGATCATCATCATCATCACTTCAGCCGATAGACGTTGGTAGTACATTAGTAGTAGACACTTCGGCACACGACACATCTCGGCATCGGCATGAGTAATAAAGTATTTTCAGAATCAGTTCAACAATAATTATCTATTTGATTATCAACTCCATAAAATAGCTTAGATTCTATTTCAAACACTGTACGAAAAGGCTTCTCCGATAAATTACAAGATAATAGATTAGAATAACATTCTAGAATTAATTGACTTCAGATAACTCAATTGAACTGTAATTTAAACCGCAGACAACCTGTCAGAGGATTTAGATATTTGATTTCAATTTATTGATCACTTTGCATAGGGTCTGCTAAAGATTAATTGGTTCTAGTCAATTCGTCATCTCATTTTGTAACTTAGACTGATCCTATTTCAATACTTGATTATAATGAATAGCTACGTAGATCGGCATCAAGGGGCTCGTGGCTAAATGATAGCAGCCGCACGGGTCGATCAGACGGTTAAGCTACGCTTGCCGCGGTTGGTTCGTGGATGGGTGACCATCCATTACATATTGAACCGTAGTCAGAAGCCCGGCTGTCATTCGTAGATCTTTGGCTGTCGTTATGGGTCGCCAAAAGCCCAAAAAATCTGACAACCAATCCTACCCAGGGATATCGTGTTACCCAGTTACTGGGTTCTGGAAGTCAGATAGGCAGTCGCTCCATGTAATCTACTGGTATTCAGCTGCATCTGGTTAGACTGGCAGCTGACCGCAACACATGAAGTTAGGAAACAGCTAGACAGATTTACTGTAACTGAACTAGGAGTACCTATATACACACATCAAAAGTGTCTAGGGATCAAGCATTTTTATGCGGATTTCTTGAGATTAAGATGTGGCTTTGTAATAAATTTATGATTTTATAAATTTATATGGATCCTTTTTGGTGCATTTCATAATTTGAATCAGGAACTGTGAATCAAATTCGAGTAAAAGATGAAAATCAGCTGTCAATATTTTCCCTATAAAAACATACAACGCATTGAAGACATTATTAGTGCTACTGTTTCCCTACTACTGATTAAAACCAACGTTATTATGGAGCGGCGACGTCATTTAAGCAGGGAAGAAATGCTCAGAGCCGTGGGAATGATAGAAGCTGGTTCCCGGCAACGTACTGTGGCTTTAGCTCTGAATACAAGTCAGAGTGTTATCAGTCGACTTTGGACACGTTACCGAAGCACTGGTACCGTGGCTGAGCGCCATGGAGGACGGTATCGCTGCACCACACGGAGACAAGACCGATACATTCAAATCTTAACTCGAAGAGCTCCAACAATAACCGCCATGATGTTAGCCGTGAGGCTTCATCACTCTTCAGGGAACTTAATTAGCGACCAAACAGTCAGAAACCGCTTGCATGAAGTGAACCTTCATTCCCGAAGACCGCTACGGGTACCACCTATAGCAATGCACAATCGTAGGATTCGATATCAATGGGCTCTTGAACACAGAAATTGGGCAGAAGAACAATGGCGTTTCGTGTGCTTTTCTGATGAGTCTCGTTTTGGTATGAGACCGGATACAAGACGTATACGACACTGGAGAACCCCTGGACGCCAACAGCGATTAAAATCCTGCCAGGAAGTCCATCCTTATAGTGGTGGAACCATCATGGTATGGGCGGGTATTTGGATCGGCGGAAGAACTGAGTTGATTTGGATCAGAGGCAACCTCAACGCTCAAATTTATGCTGAGACGATTGTATCAGACGTCATCGTTCCTCTACAAGTGCAAATCGGTCCCTTATTTCAGTTAATGCATGATAATGCACGACCGCACACCGCAAGAGTTGTAAGACAGACTCTCGCCGCAGCTAACATCAATGTCCTGCCCTGGTCTGCTCAGTCGCCAGACTTGAACCCGATTGAGCATGCATGGGATATGCTACAGAGAAGAGCTCTGCCGAATATGGAGGGTATCCAGTCGCAAGAAGACCTTTTTTTGTTGTTGCAACGAACATGGGCGGCCATTCCACAGCGTGATTTGGTTGAACTCATTTTGAGTATGCCAAACCGATGTTCTTGTGTTGTTAGTGTTCGCGGTAGAAACACGGATTATTAATTGTTTAAGTTACCCAATAAAATTTTAAAGAAAACTGTTATTTCAGTCTTTTTTTCGAACTTTTGTGTTAGTGGTTCAAATGTCAAAAATCCCTTTATTAGGAAAATGGCAAATTTCTTTATTAATGCAAAGGTGACTTGGTTTATCGTTACTGTGACAAACGAAAACACTTTATTTTATGAATCCTTAAAGAAAATTTTAATTAATATCAATCAGGAGAAAAGTTATTGCAAAAATATATGTTGATCCCTAGACACTTTTGATGTGTGTATATACAACGTGCGATTATCTCACCGAACACATTGGTGATGCTAATATTAATGGCCACTTATGTTTTATCGTGTCTATGTTGTTATATTATCTAAAGTCATAAACCCAGTGACTATAAACAGTTTGAAATTGTTTATTCCACAGAGCATGAAATGAGACGCTTTTTCGTATAGTCGTGACCGGATTTGGCGCAACTGAGCGCAGCCTACCTGTCAGAGGGCTGTCAGTTTCTATGAGTAAACAGTAACGTTCACAGGTACACTTAGTTTGTATAAAAAGTGTTGTACTGTCTCTAGTAGTGGCTCTGTGGCATATACAACCCTGTGCCTCCATATTAATCGTAATTATTCCTATTCTCATATAATTACATTTTAAATCGTGCTTGCGTTTTTCTTAAAGAAATCTTTTTAATACAGACACTCGTGTTTATATCTATGGAGTATTACGAGGTTCCAAATTCAAATCACATCATTAACCAGCGGGTATATTATTACCCGGCTAGACGCTTGGGCTATAATGACTTACTAGGTTAGGTTTTATAGCTTTACAAAAATAATCAAAGGCTACTCACCTCAACTTGTATTCCACCAGAATTTCAACCGTATGCTTAAATCCTAAATCAAGCCTTAAAATTCGATGATAAAGTCATAATACACCAATCCACATAACACACCAACTGTTCAAAGGTTATAATTATATAAAGTTTCAGACACACATTAAGTTTTTATTGGCTACGGAGATTCTATATAGACAAATTACCCACGAACTGTACAGTCACGAGCTTCAATATGTAAACAGTTAGCAAAATTGAAAAGCCATTTTCACGTGAAATAACGACTGTAACTTTGCTAAATGCACACATATTCATGTCGGTGACTATCTACCTATGTACCAAAATAGACTGATATTGATCAGTGAAAGCAGTTGGAATCCTCATTAGTTGCCACTGGGAATGCAATATGGGATTATTAATGAACAATTTGATTACTCTAATGGATGTTTTCAAGTGAAAATGTATTGCTGTATTTTTTATTCTCTTTGTGCGACGGAATATTTTCTGTATTCGCTTTTCATGGGTTATTAATTTAAAGGGGTTAATTGTGAAACGTTGGTGAGTGTTCACAATCAAAATGAGACAAAGATAGTGATCACCACGCTTCCTCCGAGTTTGCAAGTCAACATTTCGTTACTAAGTTTTCCTTTACTGTAAGTTAAGTAGTCAACCGAGATTTACTTTAAAAAAAACACTGGTGGTTCCCACGTTCATACCGGCGGGTTTTTGGAGGTCATTTTTTTTTTAAACTATGTAAATAAAGAAACAGCCTTTCTATAACAAATATAAAACGCTCTTCCTGTCTGTCTGTCCGTGTGACCGCTTAGGTCTTCTAAGCTACTCGACGGATTTTCATACGGTGTTCACCATCATTTTAAGGGTTTATTCCGAAAGGTTTATATGTACAATAAATTTGTATTTAACTTAGATATATACCACAGAAATGTCGATACACGAAACAGGGACGGGTCGCTAGTAAAATAAATAAAACTCAATTAGTCATCCATCTTACTACCAAGTTTTTCACAAACAAATTCCTTTAAAAACATAATAAAACAAGTTTCGCCGATAAAATCGAAAGGCTCTCGAAGTTAATTTACTTGTTAGCTTTACATTGCGGGCCGCAATCGGCGGGAATCATTACCGGGCCATTTGCGGGAGGCAATCTAGTTAAACATTGACGTTAAATAATGATTCCTATTTCCTTTGGTTCCGTTGCTTCGAGACATGGAGCTAAGTGATTCGAGACGCAAAGTTTGTAGGTAATGTTTTATTTTATTTTTGTTAGGTTTTTTGTATTGGTAATATACATTTTATTTTGATATTGACTTGCTCTTCGTCTAGGCTGGGAGTTGCAGAGTGCAGACATAGCGGTCTGAAAGTTTTGTTTTTTATAATGTCCTGTGATTTGATAAAATATAACGCTTGCATATTGTAGGTCCCTTATAAGCCAGACTATTATTGCAACTAATATTAGTAAAATAATGACAAACGTGAAAGGCACACATACTGAAATATAGTTCATCTTCTTTAAAAAAATGCCTAGTTTCTAACCAATCATAGCATTCGGGTGTAGCGTTTCAAAATTCACACCAATAATGACGTGTTCATAAAAAGATGCTGAGCACAAGAACATCCCTTTAACAACATAATCAGGGCTCGCATCTCGCGTGGGTACTCAGGTAATTTTCTGAGAATATGCGTAATAAGTATTCACGGTCCGTTGGATTCTACAACTAAATGATGATTATCACGGTCATTGAACGCGAAGTTAACTGGGGGATTGCCCATACTTTCCTGTATCTAACCTCTGTTGTAACTCGTCTCCTTTAGGACTTTGGCTTATAACTGCAGTCTTACAAAGGCATATTTATTCAAGGCATCGGATTGACAATTAAGGATGACTGCGTCATATTTAGGCATCATGATTAGTTATTAATATGAAATTAATTGTGTACCGGTAAGTATACAGTGACGGCTGACACTATACAGGGTGTTTGGCGCATGGACCGACACAATTTTTCCAGGGGTTTGGGAGGTCATTAGCTAGGTTCTACCCATACACCCTTTGTCCCAAATGTCATGGTTGGTTACATATTATTTTTTTTTAATGAAAAAAATACTTAAAATGTTTCCTTGAAATAAGTTTTTTGTTTGTGGGTGTAGTGGCAGTGATACATCTGGTTTCAAGAAAACTCCTTACAAGTCACACTTCCTCCTCCTTTTTATTTAATGTAAGTATGAAATTTTACAACTTCTAAATTCGTTAAAAAAAATTGGGATAAAGGGTGTATGGGTAGAACTTAGCTAATGACCTCCCAAATCCCTGGAAAAATTGTGTCGGTCCATGCGCTAAACACCCTGTATAATGAATTCGGAAAAACAAATTGCGGCAACCTAAAGTAACACGGCGTCTGGACAGGAACGAGGAGAATTAATATGAAATTAACGATGAGCTAAGACGGTATATTTTTATTTAAAAATACACTTCAATACAATATACAATCTAACACTTAAATATATATATTATGGACAAGTATATATATAAAGGAAAAAAGAGGGAAATTTCCTTGGGCATCAACAATTTGTCCGTATCGCTGTCAATGGGAAAAGAGCCTAAAAGGCTGGCAACGTTGCCACGTTGGATTGCAACGCTGATTCTTTGACCTAAAAATAGTCCAGCACTCTGGTCACGTGAAGAGTCGACCAACCGCTTGGCGATGTCCCGAAATACTCGATGAGCACTCGGACACGGCCCTAGTGTTTTAAACCCAAACGGCTCAAACACTTCGCTCCCAATAATCTTGCTATATTTGCGCCGTTTGAGGTTATCTACACTGCCCGCCGTGCTAGGAAGATGGGATGGCACTAGGGATGTCGACACAGGTTGCATTCCACACTAAAGGCCTACCCAACTTCCAAGGCATTATAGTCATTCCGTCTGGCCTCTTCCCACCGTCGCGTGCCATGCCATACGGTTCTAAAACAGGTGACAAGTGCCTGACGATGATGCCATTAATGCTGGCGTGCCGTGCCAACCGACCAGCGCTCTTGCTGCAGGAAAGCCCACGGTTTCCGAGGCGGTCTGTTGCTTCACCGCACTGACAGCGATGTGGAGCCACGCAAGGAGCGCCCAGACGCAGACTTGTAGCGAGCCGGAAAGTGGTGTCACCCAGCATAGTGCTTATGTTGGGTGACGGTAGCGCATGAAGCCAGAGGCTCGACACTCATTCTTCCACAGCCAGCAGGCGGGCACGCTCAGCAGTATTGGTGGACGTATTGATGAGGTTATTCCGTAAATTACATTTCATCTCCCAAGATTCGACAGGCTTAGAAAGATGATGCAGAGTGTATTAAATTATCGTACAATGTGTAGCTTAGCTTCTGGAGACTAATTCCTACTTAACTGAGGAGTTAATATGAGTGTAGATTGCTCACCAAAATCAATTAGTGGGACACAGTGGAAGACAATATTCTGAACATTCCAATTTGTACTTCAAGTGGGACAGATTGGTGGGGCAAAGTGGAATAATTCGACTGATCTTTAATACACATAACGGACGTAAAAATACACTTAACGAAGTCAAGAGTCACTCGTACTTCCCATCATTGTCATATTTTTTTTGTTCATCACTACCATACCTGGAAACCTTCTGGCTGCACAGATATTGAAGGTCAAAATGCCAACTTTTACTGAATTTTTTTTTGCGAAATAAAGTTTTTAAATTCCCCCACGACCCCGTATATATGTACCTTTGCATGCATCTTATAAACACAATGTTATGCGTGTTTTACATTACGCACTACCGCAAACACATCTTCACACCAAAAATAAAAGTCGTTAACCAGCAATTATTTTTGAGTACTGTTACGTAGTGTGATGTACAGAATGCGTAGTTGACGGCTATGTGATGGGTCTTTTTACACCTTGTATAAAAGTATCTTTACCAGCAAATAAAGACTTACATCAATATTAGCCTCTACGAAACTGTTGTTAAACAAAACAATACGAATACTTTCCCCCTATTCCCTCGCCCCAGATGGACTTGATCGAGATGCCCAACAATCAACAATCCATCGTTTATTAGACTGGACATCCAACAAACGATGCATCCCATTCCCACCCTTGATTTATGTCTAGCTCTCGATGAGCCGACGACTCCCATTTATATCAATGTGCAGAAAAAAGCTTTTAACGAAAATGTTATTTAAAGTAAACGTAGTAATAATGAATGTTTCGATGAAAAGTTCTAATGACAGTTGGGAGTTGTGTCGTGATTCAAAAGTTTGCGAGGTTCGTGGAATTTTTGGACTTTTTAGCTGTGATGAGTGAGACGAAAGTGCAATTTTGTTAATTACATATATATTTTTTAATTTTGTTTTTTTTTAATATAGGAACTTACCGAAGATCGCGGGGAAGACCTGGATGAGACTCACATAGACCAGGGAAGCATGACACAAAACGGAGGGGTACTATACTCAGCAGTCGGTGGAACAAACCCTTGTTCAACTCACTGTGTTCCCCCCTTTGTTCCTTGTTGGCACCCAACCCGCCAATAATGATGATCATGATAATGATGATTATAGGAATCTAGGAATCTGTTAGATACTTAATTCTTGAGTAAGTTGGTATACTTTGAATTTGGTGAAAGTTAATTTTAAGTATTTTAAGAAAAGTGTTAACCTACGTATCTACTTAAATTCTATAAGAAAAGAAGTGAGGAACTGTAAAACAAGAAAAGTTCATACCTTCTTCAAAAACTTTAAAGAGTCTACGCAAAAACTACCATGGCGCAATAAATCAAAGATGGCCGTAAGTGTTTGCGCAAATATAGAAGGAACGCCAATACTAGGAGCGAAGCCGGCTGAGACGACCATAAATAATATTTAGGAGCCATCGATAACTTGTCTGACAGTGGCCGTTGATACTGAGGCATAGCCGCAATCTCTTTGTATATGCATTTCTATATTTTCTCTATGTATTTGAGGAAAGAAAGGCTTATCGGATTTGGCAAAAGGTGATATTGACGTGGATTTACGCTTTATATTTCTATCAATGACAAGTTTAGTGTAGAACTATCATCTTCTGCCTAACCTTTTCCCAACTACAATGTTGGGGTCGGCTTCCAGTCTAACCGGATGCAGCTGAATACCTGTATTTTATATGGAGTGACTGCCTATAATGCCGGTTGCAGACCAAGAGCTAAGCTAAGTTAGTTTAGCTTAGCTCGCGCAGCTGAGGTAAATTTTCGACTTCCACAACACAGTTACTGAATAATGGCAAAAATAACAGCAGTTATTCACCTATTTGCAAGGGCAGCCGTGATGGACTTTACAACCATTGTAAAAAACTCGAATGCGGGACTAGACAAACATCAGTTTGCAGAAAAAAAATCTGCAATGCGAAGACATTCATTAACCTACCAAATACCTTCATTAAAATATACCACGATCCAATATAGGCCCCAGTCATTTAAAACATTGTTTTCCAGCCCACATCCCAAAATTAAAACATGTCGCAAAAAGTTGCGTTGTACTAAGTTTTTGGGATGTTGTTAGAATAGATACCAGTAGTGTAAAACCAAGTTTGCAGCTTCGAAAGACCTTTGCTAACTGCGTGGTGCTAAAAAACCTCGAAATTTTCGTATTTCTTTTTGTTTTTGACTTATATCTTCCAATTCCAATTTTATATTAATGGCTCCATCGTTTTATCGATGATTCTGCCAATGTCAAGGTTGGAGGAAACAAAGTGTATCGCTGAGGATTACCGGTTATATTGCCTTTAGCATAATTTAATTAAAACTCTGTTTGAGTAGTCTGTAACAACAATACAATGTATTGGTACGACTTATATCTTCTAAAAAGTGCATCCTATATATCTTCTAAAAAGTGCATCCTATGTCAACATTTACTTGTCATTTAATTGTTTAAGTCAACATTTTCTACAATTTGAGCGCAACCGTAGCTCTGTTAGTCATTGTAGCTCTGTAGGAACAATAAAATCCCAGATACAGCTCTTCAAACATAGACAATATTCGATATAAAAAAACACATAAACCTACATAGGCACCTATGAAACGTCAGAAGCTAGATGCAAGGTTCCAATATGTAGTTTCCTATGGAGAAGAGCCCGCAAGAAACTCCACGGATACTCTTTTAAAAATAATTGGCTTTTTCAAATTACAGTGTTTATAGGTATGGGAGGACAGTGTAGCCCTGTCAACAGGTAACCTGTTACTTAACGAGATAGAAAATGGTCTACAAATCTTAAGTTTACAAGTTAGGCCTACAACATTCCCTTGAGGCGGCGGCCAGTCCGCCGGTTGAACGCGCCCCAAAGGGTCATGGCCACCCGGCTAGTCCGCGGATACCGTACAGTCTCCGGTGAGGCGGCGAACCTCCTTGCTGGATTACCGCCATGGAATATGTTGGCAAAAGTCCTCGCGCACATTTGGGAGTGGCGCGTGGAGGCGAAACGCCGGGGCGTAACTCCACTGCCGCGAGAAAGCACGGCGCAGCGGACAGAGCTTCGGCGGGATCTCAGGGTGGCATGGAGAGTGCGATTGTTGCACCCCAGCGCTGGGCACGCCACAATTACGGCGATACGTCCCCTCTGTTCCGGATAAGGCGAGAGGAAACGCCCGGATGTCACCATTGTGTGGATCGCCCGGATGACACGGTGGAGGTCTGCCCTGCTTGGGGGAGCACCGCGGTGTCCTCGTGGAGGCGATTGGCGGTGGCGATCTCTCGCGTCCAGCTCTGGTCCAGGGCATGGTACGGAGCGACAGGGCTTGGGAAGCCGTCACCTTCTTCTGCGAAGTAGTAATGCTCGCAAAGGAGGAGGTGTGCCGTGATTTCTCGCGGCAGCGGAGTTACGCCCCGGCGCGTGGCGTTTTGCCTCCTAGAATAATACTGGCTCTTGCGCTTATCTCGCCATCTTGTATTCATCACTGAAAACATGCATTCAGTAAAAGCTGAAGTTGAGAAACAAGAAAGTTACTGAAATGTAAGAAAAGTCAGAATCACTGAGCAACCCCTTGTTGCCATTTTTCAGCAGTAGATTTAGTAACACAGTAACACATTTTGGTCAGAAAGAGCAAGCAACAGCCAGAATTTTATTAAACTG
This sequence comes from Brachylomia viminalis, assembly GCA_937001585.2. Classification (NCBI taxonomy): domain Eukaryota; kingdom Metazoa; phylum Arthropoda; class Insecta; order Lepidoptera; family Noctuidae; genus Brachylomia; species Brachylomia viminalis. Next base: position 18,077,686 of record OW443302.2, on the reverse strand, counting down.
ATTTATTTCTGAATACAAATTTCAAAAACAGATTCAGGCTGCGTTTCGTTTTACACTTATTTCAATAAAATATTGTTACCTACATTTTCATCGAAAATATAGTAGTTTCGCCTAGTTTTTTTTTAATGTTATATTTAGGCTTCTATTAAACATAGTAGGATACTATATTATTATATAGTGGGGTTGGCAACCCTGTCTACTCCTTACGGTCACACAAAATTACCTACCCTCCAATTTAAAAAAAATATATATTCCTTCATTTGTTTTTATTTTGACCATAAAAATTGAGCCGTCACGGGACGCCTGGCAGATAATATGAAACATTGAAACTATTATATACCTTGTGTTTATATGATCTGAGATATACCTATAGAAAATATGCACGAAATTATGGTTTATTAAAGGAAATAAATATGAAATTATAAGAATTGCACAATCGCTTACGCACGGCGACGCGTCGCCACGGCATGCGTCGCCACGCCAGCAACCGGTTTTACGTGCGGTATATGCGGATGCGGATAGATGTAGGTATCACATCAACAACTTTTTCAAGAAATGGACTCTCTTTTCTTAGTATCCTCGTCACCGAAGCTATATAAAAAACGTTAAGTATGCATACCTATTAAGCATAGGATAAGCAAGAAACATTGTATTACAGCGGATAAATTAAATAGGTTAAGTATGAGTGTTTATTTATGTTTTTGATCAACATTAGGGAACCAAGTTCGTAGTAAAGTTTTGACAGTACCTAATATCTTTTTCCTAAAATCACTTAACTTGCAAAGAACGTTTTGGGCACCTATTTGATAAACAAAAAGGGAGATGTGATGGCCCAGCTGTAACGGCTGCGTCTTAAAACATTAAAGTTGAAAGGTTCAAACCCAGACAGGTCCTTAACTTTGTATAAACACTTTCATTACCACTGCTCTCAAAACGGTGAAGACATACAACGTGGAGAAACCGGCATGTCCTAGAACGAAAAATACGAAGACATGTGACATCCACCAACCAACCCGCACTGGACCCGCGTGGTGGATTAGGGCCCACTCCCTCTTACAGAGAGAAGGCCTTTGTCTCAGAACATTACGACTGACCGGTTGGTGCAGTTGGTAGCGACCCTGCCTTCTGAGCCGCTGGTCCAGGGTTCGACCCCGGACAAGTCAAACATTTGTGTGCATGAACATCTCTGATTTGACCTGTGTCTGGGTGTGTATATGTATATAAGTATGTATATCAGTCATCAGGATACCGTAGTACAGGCTCTGCCTAGTTCGGGACCTGAAGACCTTGTGTGGATGTTGTCTCATATTATATTATTATTATTACAGGCTGATTGCGATACCAAATTATCGAAATCACTACAATACCTATTAGTACAATAATCAGGGAAGGAAAATTACCTTATTGATTACCTTATTGGTACCTATGCTATGCATAATTAAAATTAACGGAACACGGGAAATAACAGTAATAATTGCATTGTAGGTGTTGCGAATCGAACTCATTGCAGCATATCACCTTTTTGGAACGTATTCTAAATTCTAGTATGACTGTCAGTTTGGGCCCTTGTCACCTTTTTTCCTGTTGCTTGATGTTTCATGATTTTTGTTTGTATTGTAAAATAAACTGTGGCTACTTACCAGCGCGTTTCAGTTACTTACGTACGATCAGTAATAGTAGGTATGTACCCGTTTCTTAATTAATGTTTTTGTACCTATAAGTTCGTCATAATTGTTGATACCAGTTGATACGCTTGAATAATGACGACGAATGCAGTGTCTAATCACTTCTCAAAATTGAGGTGACAATCATTTTTCGGTGACGTCATTGTCTGTCGTAATGTTCGATGACCACTTGCAAGGTTTATTTCACAAGTTGACGTAAACAACGTGTTCCTACTTACTGTGTAAACATTTATAGTAAGTCTGACTGCAAGTTAAAAAAACCGAATAAAGATTTTAAATATTCATTCATTTTAATTTTTTACTTTTTTATGAGTATACCACTACTTGCTATGTAAATAGCAGTGACAGGAAGTTATTATAACATCATCAACATACACTTGAAGCGAGCTCAAAAAATGCCCAAGCAAAATTTTATTAATACAATTTATATGGGACCACTGCGCGAGCTTCGTCACCGAAACGAAGAAAAAAAATTTCAAAATCGGTCCATACCTAACTGACGAAAATGTCGATGAACCCATACTAAATATATATATATTTATATACAAGGTGTCGTTTTGCATCCTCGTCAAATTCGAGGAGGTAACTGTGCTAACGATTTTTGACACGAATCAATAATAAAATACTCGTAAGTAGTTTTTTATTTTTTTATTTTCGGAAATCGGCATATCGGTGTAGGGCCCGTGTGATACCGCCCTGTAATTGCGCTGTAACTGTAACGCACGCACACAGCGACATAGTCGTGCGACACTGCCTACCGCATACGCAACGGGGCGATTCTGTCCTTTCAAAGTGGAGTATTCTGAAATACTGTCAAATTTAAATACCTAAAAACACAAGTATGTATTCATTATTTAGCAGGATCGTAATTTTATATGATTATTTATGTATTTCATAACAGCCTCCTGAAATTTGACGAGGATGCAAAACGACACGTTGTATATACAGACAGATTGAGCACCTCCTTATTTAAGAAGTTGTTTAAAATTTAAACTTGGTATTTGACACCGTGTATAGTTATAGGTCTATACAACGTGGAGATAACAATACGACAAAAAGTGAAAACACTGGCAGCACTGCATCGATATTAAAAAAGTGATTTTTTCAAATAAACTAAATAGTAGTGATGGGCCGACTATGGGTTTTGCCAATCTTTGACTAACTATGGTGAGTAAAGTATTTATTTATTTATAATCACCGTTACAACTATCATAACAGGATTAACCTAATGCGATGGTGTGGTATTTATATACTTACAATATTAAATTAACCTAATAAGGAACTTCTTTAACATACTACCTATCCTAAATTATATAAATCTCATACATAATTATATTGTGTAACAATAACACTGAACAACTAATATATAACTTATTAACATTTAATACTTAATACTACATATTTATAAACAATACAAAAAGATATTTTGCCTAACCTATCACAACTATGTGTCACATAATATAAATAATAGTACCCTTGCGAGTTCACAAGTAACGTATTTAATTGATTGAATTTTTGTATGTAGACTGGAGACGGTATTGTCGTCTCTAGCTTGTATAAAAAGATTTCTCTGATGCTTTCTCACAGCTACTTAAGTAAAAACCCCAAACTTATGTCACACAAGAAAAATAAACTCTACAACACTTATATTTTAAAACCAAAGCCAACAACACGCAGCACAATTTTTGAACAAACAGCAAATATCTGAGCTTACAGTGGTAGTACAAACGATTTCGCTAAGACTCGCAGTCTAGTCCACAGAATTATTTACCTAAGCCTTTGAGACAGTCCAAGAGGCTACAATCTTTGGAACCACGAGCCACGATCGCCAATTTATCATTGCATCTTTGAACTTCGAAGCCGGAGGGATATTCTTAAAAATTTTGCGGTTACAATTCTTATTCTGCAATTTTTGTTTGTTCCTTTTGAGTGTAATTTCGTGTTCTTTTTTGTGTGTTACAAGATATTGGAAAAGAGGGTTTTAAAGCTTTAAAATGTGATTTTGTTTTAAGTGAGTATTATGAGATGTACGTATTTTGCTTACCGAAAGCGTGTGGAAACCGTACAACGATAATATATAGTTAAATTAAACGATTTGGTGGACTTATTCAACCACTTAACTAAGTAAGGTTTTAGTCAAGAAGTTAACCTACTTATCCTACATACCTTAACTACCTTTTTCAGGGCTTTTCGATTAAAAAGAAGACTACATCTGTAAAGTCTTTTTTACCTAAGCACAAATAGACCTTTTAACTTAATGTATAGTATATTTCCATGAATAGTAGGTACGCTTATTCCCCAATCTTCTTAAAATCAGATTAAAAGAATTTTACAAAGAAATATCCCCAAAATATATTATTTATAAGCCAGCTATAAATATAAATGAGACCAAAAATAAATGCTGTCCGCGATTCGAGGATACACCCCGGTCGACTGCGCTTCGTCCGAAACTGAGCGTTCGATTGAAAACGTGCCTCCCTTAAAATACCACGATTTGCTGTCCACTATATGTATGTAAACATTTGTTATGTATTACAATCATGCGCTGCATTTTAATGTTGTTAAAAAAATGTTTTTGTTATTTAATTATTTTATCAGTCTATAGGTAACCTGCCATGTTTTGTCTGTTACAGAACTAATACTGTTGTGTATGACTTTAGATAATCAGGTTTTTTTTGCAAGAATAAGGTTCTTGATTAAATTCAAAAGTTCTAGGCTATATTGGTGATTGCGGAATATTTACAGAATTATATTATATTTGCTTATGTATATCCTGAGTGTGTTTTCAGACCGGTAGGACTCTCCCCTCTTACGAAGGTGGGTAAGTGTTCAGACACACTTATCCAAATAATCTAGTGTCCCATTGGACGAACAGTTCAATGGTTCATTGGTTGATTGTTATTATTAGTTTAATATTAACATTAGGCTCAGTTATACTACTACTACTAACATTATATGGATGTTTATCTGAAATAAAATATTTGAATTTGAATGTATGTATCTACTTACTTTTAATAAAGTCAAGAACTAAATCAACAAAATCTTTGAAGAAAAAATGGAATCATTACACATTCATTAGAAGTTGAAAACGTAATTATATTGGTACTTACTTGAACGAAAGAACAGTCCTTTTTAAGAAAAATTTTGAATTCCACCATTCCACCGTTAATATCCTATGTTACTCTCCCATAACTCACAGTTACCATTCCAATCAAATCTTCCCAACATAACCTATATTTAGCAAATAGATAATGAACAATTTCGCCGACTCACAGGACTATAATCAAATGCTGTAAACGGAACTGGGGACCCAACGCGATTAGCAGACGAGACCAGAAAGTTAATATTGTTAATAGCTAAGCGAATTGCAAGGAGGAAATTGCGTCCCACTTGGGATAGAATTTGGTTGATTGGGCACTGGGTTAGAGGTCCTGCAGAAGTTTATATTTTTCTTAGATGGCTAATATGCCATAATGTAAGAAATAAACGTCGTCATCTAGAAATGCGTCGATGAAACTGATAATTTGGAACTCAAACTCAAAGCATTTATTTCAAATAAACCAATTACAGGCACTTTTGAATTGTCAAGGGGTCGGTCAGTCAGAAAGATGAAGCTAGTTGCCCATTCCAAAGCGTAGTAGGTACCTATGGAGAAGAACGGGCAAGAAACTCCATGGACACTCTTTTAAATCAAAATATTGTTACAATAAGGTGGTTACATCATTCATGTTGTAATTATACATGTGAGAACGATGTAGAAAGACGTGCACGTTAAAAGCGTCCGTAATAAAAAGATAAAAACAATTATGGAATTAAAATAAGCCGTGGCAGCTAAGAAATGACCAGTGCCTACTGGCGGCGCCCGTTCACGAACATGACGTATGGATCAGCACCATTCAGCTCAACCATTTTGAAGGGAACTCAATGATCCAATACACACGCCACCACCAGCGACACATTTGAGTGAGCATGACATACTCTCAGCCGCCAGGGCACATTCAACTCAAGGAAAGACGAACCCAGTAGGTGTACCGAAGTAGGTGGTATGAACAATTTCCTATGATTGCAGAACACTGGACAGTTTCATGGTGTCCATCATAAATGTAATCATTTACCTATATTAATAATTTATTCTAATTTAATTTTCAGTTTAGTCCTTTTTAATAATTTGTTTCAATTTAATTTTTTCAGTTGTATTTCCATTTAATTTTTAATAATTTTATTTCAATTTAAAATATAATTTTAATCTCTAGTGAATTTTTTTTTTCCTAGATTTATGGTAACTAAATACATTAGGTAATTGATCTCCTCATGACTAACATAGTTTTAAGATAATGTAATACTATCCAAATATGGACATTTCAAGGTCTGAATTAAACGAATTTTATTTATAAAATAGCAGAAGTCTGTTTAGTAAAAATATAGTATACATTCGCTTTGGGCTGGAACTACATCAGCACGAATTATCATCATTATTTTGCTCTTATTCCAGTTTATTTGAGGCCGATGCAGTATGTATTTTTCATCGAAACTTCTCTATGAATTGGGTTGTGGGTGGGTTGTTGTGAGTCACCATTTTTCTAGCCATATCATCTTTCACATAGTCCATCCAACGTTTCATATCAGCGCGAATATTTTCTGTTCTATTGCAAACGCTTTCAACATTCATTTTTTACTCCTTTAAATCCAAGGAAAGTAGCAAATAGCAATATTGTACTTTGTTTAGCTATTGCACCATTACAAAACTACGGCCAGTCATTGCGCACATTTTGACAGTTCAACAACATTCATTGCGTTATTTACGTTGTTGAGCAGACAATTTTTTCGAACATTATGAAGCAATGTATTAGCAATATCCTTCAAAATTATTCTGATTGTGATTGAAAGTGTGTTACGCAATTAGGGTGCTGAAGAAATGCTTCATGAAAAACGAAACAATTGCTAAGGATACTAATTTGTGAACTGAAGGCACCAGTATGTCGATTCTGTAAAAATGTGACCGTGAAGTGAACACTTAAGGTCTCTGCACACAGCGGGCGTGGCGCGGCGGGACGGGACGGCGACGCGACACTGAGCAGTTGTAATGTACTAGATATTACGGACGACGCCACACAGAGAGACGGTTACCGTCGCGTCGAGCGGGACGGCTCTGTGTGGCGTCGTCCGTAATATCTAGTACATTACAACTGCTCAGTGTCGCGTCGCCGTCCCGTCCCGCCGCGCCGCGCCCGCTGTGTGCAGAGACCTTTAGGTGAAGTGAGCGTGGAGTGAGCCGTCAGTGCCATCCCACTGATGCTAGGGATTGACCAAGCATTACATTTATAATTATAATCGAGTTTTTTTTATGCTATTCTGTTGATCATTTTATATTATTTCAAGGCTAGTATTTAAGTGGCTAAAACTTACTATTTACGGGTTTTTTTTATAAAACAGCAAAACATAAATTCAGTTAGAAACTTAAATAAGTTCTTTTATTTTGATTTCATAAACTAAGTGGTTTCTGACTGAATTTCTGTGTTGCTGCATTATAAAAAAAACTCTAAGTAATTATATTGAGACACTTGTATACTAGCTTTGAAATAATATAAAATGATCAACACAACTAACATTAAAAAACATAACTAAAATCGCGATTATGATTGTAAATGTAATGCTTGGTCAATCCCTAGCATCAGTGGGACGACACTGACAGCTCACTCCACGCTCACTTCACCTACGTTTTCACGGTGAGATGGTTACAGAACAGCACTGCTGGTGCCGAAGCTATGATATCAATTTTCTTTCCCGTGTACTAATTAAGAGCGGAACTGATGATGCATGACGTGTTGGCGATAAGAATCCTATCAGTACATGAAAGGAAGGTGAATCGAATTGATATATTTGTCGATTTAAAATATTTATATAAAGTAATATCGGTAAATATGTCTTGTTCAACAACAAGAAAGAATTTGCTGTTTGTATAAAGTCCTGAAAATTACCTTTTCTTAATGAAGTTGTAGTACCTAGGAATTATAGTCCAAATAATAAATCTCTGGATGCGGGCAGCCCAGGGTCGGTCATTGTTAGAATGCTTGGTGTCAAGAAAGAAAGAAAGAATAACGTTTATTTGGACACAGTTCGTGAAACACAAAATACAAATAGCAAAATAATAAATGAAAGTAATGTATATACAGGGTTATTGGTAAAACACCATCAACCTCTTAAGGGGTCATTGTACTCATCATTATGAACAACTTTTACTATGGGACCAAATAAGAAATCGCGAAAAAATAATCAGCTGGTCCCTACATTTTGACGAGTTCTGCAAACGTAAATCTAGGGAACAGCTGATTTTTCTTCGCGATTTAATTTTTGTTCCCATAGTAAAAGTTGTTCATAATGACGAGTACAATGACCCCTTAAGAGGTTGATGGCGTTTTACCTAACCATGTACCAATGTATACATAGAAATTAAATACCTGACTACTTATTAACCAAAATCTCAACTTAAAAAAACATTTTTTTTCACGATTAGGTGCATTTTTCTCTTGGGTGTATAGGTACATGATGAGTAGGATATCCTCCTTTCGCCCCTTCTAATTGGATTTTCCAACCTTCATTTTTAACCAACACTTCCACAAAGTTAATTTGGCTTTGATATCCCACCTCATTTCAGTTTTCTTTTCCTTTATCTGTTCCTCTGAATCATCCATGCCTTTAACCCAATTTATTTAGGTTCGACGCAGCATGTCTTCTTCTGCCATTCAACCCAATTAGCCGTTATCTTAGTGGTCATCCCATTTCTTGCCAAAACCTGTTTCACACAATCCACCCAGTGTTGGGTGTAAATGAGAGTGGCTATTAGAGGGGATAGACCAAAGAAAATCGGGATGGATTCGGGAGGGACCAAAAATGATGCGGCGGCCTAAGCCATGGTGTGAAAATTTGAAATGTTCTAAGTGGACTGTATGAGGGGCGGTCGGTGATGCAAGTAGGTGTTGGTGGTGTGGGAAAATGATGATGGTTGATGCTTGGTGAGCTATGGCGGAGACACGGTGCGATAGGTTTCCTTAGCCACGTGGCGGCGGCGCTTCCAGGATATCCCGTACGGACGACAATCTGCACTTTCCACAACACACAGACACGCACTTGCACAGTTTAATAACAATCTTCGTTCTTCGCGGTGGAATTTGAGTCCTCTTCGACTTTGGGTTTAATTTAACCCACAGGCGTCGATGTCGGTTGAGAAAGATGAGTGAATTGGAAGGTACATAATCAGCCGATAATGCTCCCTTTGCTGGGACACAGGCCTCCTCTCTGTGAGAGGAAAGTAGGCCGTAATTCACCACGCGGGCCCAGTGCGGGTTGGTGGATGTCATATGTCTTAAAATGTTTGGTTCTAGGACATGCCGGTTTTCTTCACGATGTTTTCCTTCACCGTCTTAAGAGCAGTCGCGATTAAATAATATACACAAAACCATCGAACCCACGAACTAAAACTCGTAAGTCGCAGCCGTTACCACTGGGCCACCACTACTCTTCATTGAAATTGGAAGGTAGTGAACTCTGAAATGACGGCTGATAGACTTATGGAAGAAAATAACTTGTTTCAACCTCAAATATAGTGGGATCAGGGTAATGCTAATACATCAAGATGTAGGTAGTCCTGCAATGCATCTTACCGTACTCGTACGTGCTTACGCAAGATGCGAGTCAACTAAATCAAGAACACAAAAAAGATGAGACCTTTAAAAACAGTGGTTTTGACCATAATATTTAGTGGTTACTCTTATAAAAAACTGTGAACAGAAAGGAACCTTAGTACTATAACTTTTTTGCGGCTTTAAATACTTTAGCGTCGACAGGTACAATTATAGGTATATTATTTTAAGACACGGGTAAATCCGTGAGTCATGCCTGACTATCGGATCTTGGGAAATGTTCGTATCTATGTGTGTTATGTACTCGTGAACAAGTATATCCAGTTATGTGTGTAGAGATAGCAAGACATTGTGTTCATGTATGGCTTACATGGTTTTGTGTAAAGTTGGTTAATACTTAAACGTCATGATTTGTTGTATATTTTTCATAATCTTTATAGGTAATTCCCGAAAAGTTAAGGCGTTTTGAAAACTAGATTTAAAATATAATGACATCAAAGTTTCTTTTTGTTTGACACAGTATTTTAAACATGGAGGGTTCATAGACTTTTACAATGCAATAACGAAACAATTTTTTAAATTTTATTTAGACTTTGTGGGTAATTAAATAAATCAATACCTGCCTATAGTTTTAACTGCACTTATGATCTTATCCGTAAAGGATTTAAATTAAATATGTTAAGCGGTGGAAAGGAAACATGAAGATTATAGTTAGCTGTTAGATAATATAAAATTGGGATTTCCGCATGGACCACCAAACTATAAATTCCACAAAAATACCATAAATACAATAAACAAAATCCTACCCTGTGAAAATACTCGAAATCCAACAAAAATGTTCATGTCAGGATAAAATTGCATCAACGTCGTCATTTAATTGCTCGAATGTTATAAACAAGAATAATATTATTACTAAAATGAATGATCAATATTTATCATGCGAACGGTACAAGGAACAACAAAACTACGTATTCGTTAGTATTTAACGAACGGACTTGACCTCCACGAGCCAGTATCTAAAGTCGACCAACGCGATCTGGTCGCAGCACTATTTTCATTACTTATTTATTTAGGAAAGAATAATCATATTTATTAAATACATTTATTTATTTAAAAACACATTCTAAGTGATGACAGTGTTTTGTTTATAATATAAGTGTTACTTTATTTATTTAAAAATGTTGAAAAGTGGTGTGTTTTTTGTGTCTACTTTACTATGGAGTTCTGCCCGTAAGTATCTGATCATTTGACTGAGGACGCACATGCGAATTTAGGCCTTAAACACAATGTGTAAAGGTTATATTAGCACATATTATTTTGGAGTTCAGAAAGAATATTCTGATCAAACATTCTGTGTGCAACGAGAAATAAACAAACTGAACGAGTCACGTGGTTTTGTGATTTTGGAACGTGAGTTACAGATAGAAAATGAACTTTGTTAAGATCAATTTACTTCGTGATAGTGTGATAGATTGATTACGGTATTTAATTACGGTTGATTATACGAAGCAAATTGTCTAGCTTCTTTAAAATAATCATCTGCTATATGAGGAAAATGACGAAGTAAAATCTGCCACAAGACGTCTTGTTTTGATGTTTATGTTTTTTAATACTTAACTCGTTTTTGTAATTCAGCCCATTTACCAGACGAAATTATACTTTTTTGTACTTATTCTGTTAAAATTTACTTATTTATAGCATTATCCTGCGGAATAATTGCGGATCACTCTAGCAGTAGGAATGTCTATCATTTTGACAGTTCAACAACATTCATTGCGTTATTTACGTTGTTGAGCAGACAATTTCTTGGAACATATGAAGCAATGGATTAGCAATATCCTTCAAAATAATTCACATTGTGATTGATAGTGTGCTACGCAATTAGGACGAAAAAGATAGCCAATAGTCCTGCAGGGGCCGTACTATGACGTGTTAATTCCATCATTGTTCAAGCGTGAAAGAGAGACGGAGCTATACATGACCGATAGCACTATCTCTTTTTCGCAACAGAATCATGATGGTGTTAACATGTCATAGTACGGTCCCAGGTCAAATATATTATTAGTATTTATTAGGATCAGCTTTGTTTACAAACACAATCCGTCTTATTACAAAACACGATCTAACTTTAGCCCGAGCCTAAATCTTCGATTTAGTTTTTGTATTTGGAACTTTGTGCCGACTTTAGTAAAGTTCTTAATACAAAATTGACAATCTAAGACCGGACTAAGTTGTCAGTTTTGTAATAGGAACTGTATTTAGATTTCTGTTAGGTTCTTATTTCAAAAACAGGTTCGATGGTTTAAACCATGTCAAAAGAAAAACCTTGTTTTGTAATAAGACCGAATCAGTATAATTATATTCCTCTACTAGGGAGGGGCTTGTGGCTAAGTAATAATAGCCGCACAGGTCGATCGATCAGGTTAAGCCACGCTTGCCGCGGTTGGTCCGTGGATTGGTGACCATCTTTATATACCAAGGCTCCTCCGTGGCTCGGAAAGCACGTTAAGCCGTTGGTCCCGGCTGTCATTCGTAGATCTTTCGGGTCGTCAGAAGCCCGAAAATGTGACAACCAGTCTTACCAAGGGGCATCGTATCATCCAGTAACTGGGATAGGCAGTCGCTCCATGTAAAATACTGGTATTTAGCTGCACCCGGTTAGACTGGAAGCCGACCCCGACATATTGGAAAAAGGCTAGGCAGATAGGTAATGATATATTCCTCTATTTAATTTACTTCATTCCTATTATTATTGGGAAATCCTTGAACCATTCGATCACGTCCCGAATCAAATTTATCGATGCCAGGCATCCTTATTGTTATGGTGAGATAGTTGGTAGATTGAGCTGCCTTTATGAATACAAATGAATGTACTTCGTGTATAAAATCCTGTTTCTCACGACCACAATACAATTGAAACTCATACCTATCATCCCTACCTATAGGTCGTGTTTTATTTCCGAAATCCCATATGCAGTTTAGAAGTCTAAGCTGTGACACAGTGTTGGTTGATTGAAGTCTTTAATTGCTCGTGCATTCTCTGTGCCCTGCAGTGAGACTTCTTCTTCAATCGGTCCCTCATTACTGAGGATCCTGGTCACTTGACCCCTTTAATCGGAAAATCTGCCTCCATTGACTCCGGTCCAAAGTTGCCGTCACCACTTGCTGAAATTTGCTTGAGGACGTAGCTTCTTTTACTTGGTCAGACGATCGTGGTGGCGACCGGCCTCGTGCTCTCTTTCCTTCAGTTTTGTGACATTCAGCAGTGGGATAATAGAAAGAAAATACGTTTATATGCACAGCAAAGAACAAGTTGGGAGAAAATATGCGTCACATCCACGCAAAACGGCAATCAGAGCCCCAGCGCTGGTTTACTTATTCTTACTTTGTTATAGTCTTATTATTTTTGTTAGGTATACATATAGAATATGATATACTCGTACTTTCTTCCTTCACTAAAAGGAAATAAACAAGTTTATGTATACAGATAGGTATCAGAGGGGCAATTCCCGTATTTTTAAGAACGTTCGCATTCTAATCTCAGTGTCAATCTGTCAAAAATTGTATAGCGTTTACCTACATTTTTGGAGATTGCGACTTGAATTTGAACGTTTTTAATTACGGGAATTGGCCTTCTGTTTGTCTACTGTCTGTCAACTAACTGTCTACTTACTAATAGGTATAAATGAAGACCTAAGTAAGACTCAGATATCTTTCAAGTACATATCTTGCCGTTACTAGCAGGGTTATTGTGTAACCCGAGAATTTATGTATTTGTTCTTCTATGTAACATGGCCAAATATATACATGAATATGAGACAGCAGAAGAACGACAGATTAGAGAGGGCACACGTAGACACGATATTATGCGTTACAAGGTACAGCCTAATTTAAATATTGTGAGGCACAGTCCCAGATATCAATCGGTTATATTATTTAATAAGTTGACCATAGATATTAAAAGCGCTATCTACTCAAGCTCCTTTAAAAAGCAACTAAAACATTTCCTGTTGAATAAGTGTTTTTATGTTGTTGAAGATCTTTAACGAAATTCCTGTAAATGTGGTTTTTTATGCATTGTTGTAATATTTTGCGTGTTTCTTTTTTTTTTCTAATCCCTTATGTAATTTAATTTAAATTTTCTTTTATACTTAACACACTATAGTAAGCGCGTTATCAACTGAGTCGTCGGGTTATAAATCATTTCCCTATGTCTATCTCGCTTGCACTTACGGGCCTTATGGAGCCGCTTAGTGAAGGGCGTAACAATATAATAAATATATTGATAAGTAACGTTTATTATCGTATCTTGTTCATAAAATTTAACAAGTTAACAAACTTTTGATATTAAACTATACGGGTTTTATGTACGTTTAATTTAGTATGATATTAGTGACTACAAGATACTAAATTAAATACCAGTATAATCCGTAAAAATTGTATACCGTATATCCATTTACATACAGAATGAAAGTTAAGTATAAGAAACAAAGTTGATCATATTGTGGTCCTTAAAAAGAGCCATTTATATTACAAAAAAATATATGTAGAAGCGTACAGACCATTAGTGACTCATCGAAACCACGTGAGCAGGTAGCCAATTACCGATAACGGTCCTGGCGCGCTGCACATACCTATCTCTTTTAACATTTATGGCCTCACGACTCAGTTGATAACGCGCTGACTATAACAGTAGGAATGGCTTTCATTTTGACAGTTCAACAACATTCATTGCGTTATTTACGTTGTTGAGCAGACAAATTTTTCGAACATATGAAGCAATGGATTAGTAATATCCTTCAAAATGATTCAGATTCTGAATGAAGCTGAGTGTGTTACGAAATTAGGGTGCAGTTTGTTTTATACGTCAATAACCTGTACCGGTATTCATCTCCTCTGCTATTTTTTGCCTCGGTGTAGGTACTGTTCTGAACCAGTCTGGTCAATTAATGCATTTTTTACACTGTTGAAACTTGTTTTACGTGAAGCCCCATGGCTAATCATATTTAATGATGATTCGTTTGTTAACAACATTTTAAAAACATAATAAGCATTTTGTTGTTTTGTAGCTGGTTTATTATTTTATAAAGTTTTCCATAGTCTTCTAGACTAGATAGTTTAGGAATTGATTTTTGTGATATTTATGTATTCGGTTTCAAATTAATTTCAGATTAAATACATATAGGTACATTGAGTTTGTGATCCGTGAAACAAATCTAAAATATCATTAGTTCGGGTTGTTTTTTAAATGTTGAATCTATCAATATGTAGTTGTTTTCCTAAAGTATATCCGTTTCGATTCAACGTTCGATTCTTATCAAATCGTTTTGACAGAACAAGGTATACTTTGAGTACTAGTAGAAATCTAAATAAATATAGATTTATGAAAATGCCAAGGCAATGTATGTCGTCTACTATTCAATTGTGTATGAATTTTACAACCAAGTGGGTTAGAAAAGTATTAAAATGATTAACCTCTTATTGGGCTTCACCGCAGTCGCGTAAATTTTTCAAAAGGATGACCATTCCAAAGTTCATACGGTAATTCCAAGTGTTAACTCGCTAATAACTGCTATGACACGAGACAAAGATGATAATTACATACATCAGAATTATACATGTATGTGTTGCAAGCTGTTTTGTTATTTACGCACCTAATGTAAAGGACAGGCGTCCATTTTTATCTAATACAATAAGATTTAAAAATGAATAAAATTAGGGAACTTGATCGTGGATGGATATTGATTAAAAATGCTGTAATTAATATTATAATACCGCACTACAATAATATAATTTAGTTAGAAGGATATAAACATTAGTTTTGGGGTTAAACACTTATGGGGGATGCGGGTGGCCCGCTAAATTCAAATTTACTTTAGTTTTTTGCAATTTGCAAGTCAGTGTCAAGTTGTATGTTGATCAAAATATGATTCGCGGCCGTAACAAGTATAATGTATTAACAGAATTATAATCATTAAAATAATTTGAATTTCGCGGGCTGGCTTGACGCTTCCGCCCTAAGGAAATATACCGCTCGGTTAAGTATGAATCTCTTCTGATACTCACCAGTACCTATCAGTGTCTTAATTCCTCTAGATTCTGACCTTTGACCAGACAGAGGTTGGGATCTGGAGGAATTAAGATGAATCTGCTTCGTTGGTCTAGTGGTCGCAAGCTGTGCATGAGGTCCTGAGTTCAATTCCCAGGACGGGCAAAGTGTTATTGGGATTTCGGCAATAGGCTCGCCCCCTATTACATTGGACTTAATCAGAATTGGTGAAATTAGGGTTTTCGTAGGTACACCTCTGCCAAGCCCTTTAGAGATTACAGATGTGATGTTATGTTATGACGAATTTCAAATGTGATCCGAAATAAAAAAAAGTTATAAAATAATTTAAACAATAATTTATTATCCTTATGATTTCATAAATAATTTATCAGCAATGTTTGCTGATGCACACACAGATGGCTTTGCAGCTTTATGGCGCAAAAAGACCGCGTCATTCATTAGCCGGTTGCGTGGAAGTCGCCACAGCATCTTGAGTGCCATTGCTGCTAGGCACGATTGTCCCCTGACATGGATTTTAGTGCAGCGGACCAAGTCCCTGCTTACTATTTTGTACTAGTTGTATGTCTCATGTATGGATCAAAGTTATCTGAATAAATAAATGTATTATTATTATTTCAACTTGAATAGTAATTGATAAAGACGTAACCGTCAAACGTTTATTCGTATTTAGATAATATAGACATAACAGACACGTATCCTTATGACTGTATGATAGAAAGGTTATCAGTTTTATTGAAGTTACGAAATGTAAGACAAATTATTAAAAATACCAATCTGTATTTAATAACAACATCATCTTGTTAATGTTTCTGCTGCAGCAGAATCATAAAAAAATCTGCCGTAAGTAAGTAGGTAATTAAATTTCCCGTTTTCGATCATTCAATGCACCAATAGCAACGTTTTTTCTTCAATTTTCTACCTGACTACTTTTGCGTTTGATTTTTCCGGCGGCAGTATCCTGTCAGACTGTTTGGAAAAAGTTGGTCGATACAAAAATTTCCGCCGCCCCTTTTTCCGGAGCGCAAACAAACTCGCGTACAATTTTACTGTAGAAGCGTAGTTATTTTACACAAAATGACAATTGGCCATACGTAAATTAGGACGCCAGTTAATTTTTGTAGTTTCGTTATGGTTTTACGGCTATACTCATCCATAAACACACATAATTATGTTCTGTCCATCTTCTGAATCGATTTCGATAAAATAGATAAAGATAATGTATGCCATGATTTTTGAAACACGGCCGCGAGATGTTTAGATCTTCAAATCATAATTCAGTGTTTAGTTCAAATTATTATTTAAATGACCAGCTTCTTTTAGCGCTGGGAGCAATGAAAGAGTGGGCTATATAAACAGGCAATGGTTTTTTGGCGAGCTTATTATTAGAAATTATAAACTTTCCTGGACAAAAAGTAAATTAAGAGAGGAGTGTCCTCCGTCGTGGTGAGGTCCGTTGAAGCGAGTGGTCATCGGGCCGAGGCGTGTCGCAGCCGCGACGCTCCTCAGCTTGCCGATGACGCGTTGATCACGCCACCTGCTCATGCAGACCGCGCGCAAGGTGTTGGGGTCGATTCCCAACAGCTTCACACCTCCATAAACGCAAAGCAATAGCATCTTTACTAAAACTTTGAAATCCTAATTATTGCCAATTCCTTTTTCAACAGTCAGTCAGTCAGAGAGTTGCACGACCCCCCTTGGAGTCCAAAGTACGTGTGTCTCTCTATATGAATGCCCGCCCCTCCTGAACGCCTTTGAACAGCGACCACTGCCGAACAGTGTGGTCAGCCACTTAAGAAAAGCACAATGCGGCTTCGAAGGATATGTACCCAGGGTGTGCTGCGGCCCTCTGCTGACAGGCCAGCAGGACCGACCAACGCCGAGACCTACGGTAAGAGAAAATTAATTAGAAAATATTAAAAGAGTGTACATGATGTTTCTTGCCCGTTCTTCGCCAAAGTATCCTATTATGCTTTGGAATGGGCAACAAGCCTCATCTTTCTAAATGACCGGCTCTTCGACAAATTCAAAAGTGCCTGTCTTCAAAATACTTGATAGACCTAGATTTCTGAATGCCTGATCAAATAGACCCCCGTTTTATAAGCCCGTAAGTTTACAATAGACTTTGATGGTAGCTATCTTAATTGGTTGACTTAAATAATAAAGCCAGATAATTTAATCAATTAAGGCGTCCAGAAATGTAATATATATATATGTCTTTTGTGTTTTTTTGGCAATCTGTACAAGGTATTATCATATGAAGAAGGATGAGAAACCTGACAATGGAATTTTAGATTGTCTCATTTTCAAACCAAACGTTGGGAAGCCAGTGGTCCATCTGACCAAAACTTTATTGTGAATTCACCAGTTACTGTAATATGTTACAGAACAGTGGTAATGTATTACCATGACCGGCTGACAGAAAACTTAGTAATATCCTCAACATTTCATCAGAAGGAAACAACGTCGAGATAATAAGCTTGGTGACCTTTACCTTAAAAGGCGTTCATAACTCTTAATCCTGTTGCTATGACCAAGGAAACCGGAATTAGCGCTTAGCTTCGACATACGATACAAGATACTTGAACACCTTACGAGCATACTTTACAACAAAGATACGAATGGAATAAAGTAGCCAGGAGTAGGAAAATAATTAACTTGATAATAAAAAGGTTCTCTGTCTTCTACCAGTTTTTGTATCTGTTCTTTGAACTTGCTTGTGAAAGTTATGTTAAAATTTTGATGAACCAGATGATCCAATGAAAATAAAACAAATTATAGTAAAACTAGTTAAAAATTGCTGGCTACGTATTTGCAGGCCCGGCTAAGTAAATTTTGAAATCCAATGTAATTTATTAGCAAGAAAAATGATGATTGAAACGTTTTTACCTTCAAAGGTTTTTACCTTTTCATTTTTTGATACAGAATGTGCAAAAGACCCAAGTTGCACATACGTTTCAACTTGGGCGTGCTTGACCAGCTTTTCATACAGTGCTTCTATCTCTTTAAATAATGGACTTATCCTTTATAAATCCAACAGCAACGACCAACCCAGGCCCCAACTCAAGGCAGCACTGCCTATTCCCAGGAAGACTCTTCACCAGCACCGAGGAACCAGTGCGGTGTAGACACCAATGGAGACAGGGTTTATGGAGGAACGTTCACAGACTTGGATGAATTCCCTTGGATGGCACTGTTGGGATATAGGACTCGTGAGTACTGTTTTGTTTTTTAACCCGACTGCGCGACACCGAAGGGTTATGTTTTTCACACGTAGGTATCTTAGCGGGGGATTCTTTATACCCTCCGGCTGGATGGATTTTGAAACATGAGGCGTCTATCGACTCGCATAGGTTTCGTGATGGTTCATTCAGAAGATTCGTTATGTTAGCCATGAGCTATCAAAAGTATGCAGGTTATTTGTGCTAATGTTTTTTTTAAATGAGTGGTTGAGCGTTTTGAGCGTGTTGAGCGGTGAGCTGTTTGTTTTTTTGAACTGGTAGGTAGAATTGCTGCGTCCTCAAGGACAAAGTCTTGACAAGACACATAAAAGTTTGCTTTTTATTTAAGTGTTCTTAAATTGACTGTGCAGTGTACTGACTCATATAATATATCAAGAACCTTTAGTTCAGAAACTCAAATGCCTCGAAGGAACAAGTATTCCCAAAAGGGCCATTTATATAATTGCTACTGTCTCCTTGACGACCTTGTGCCATTTCAACTTTTAAAACCTGTTCAATTCGTTTTATAAATTAAATGTAATTATGTAGTTGCTTGTAAGTCTGTCAAAGATGATCATTGTTGAGATCATCTGCTGAATATAATTACAACAATTTATATACTATTAATATCGCATGGTTGTTAACCTTTATTACCATAAAGGGTTAATAAAATACAAATATTATTTGCTGCTGTGGAAATATAAATAATTTCGAACTCAGTGATAAATTTAAACATTCTGAAACTGGTTTTAAAAATGTAGCAACGAAGTTATTGCTGGCTATATAGAATATATCTTGCACCTAAGCTACCTAAACACAGACTATGCTTGTTTTCATATTGACACAGATGAACTTTGAGCTCAGTAATCGATAATTGAACAGTGAAAGGTCTTGAGGAAATGTCAACCAAAAAATATATACAGTTGTTATCATCGCATTTATCGCATTATTGTAGGACCTTTTTATTACAAATGGTCACTCAACAAATAACTTAGAATGCATAACGCTTAAGTAGATAGTTGAGTAAGTTGCAATAGGTAGAAGTCAATTATCCAAGATGGTGTATTCAACTGTAGACTGTATTACCAACATGTAATATAAACAATATCTTGTAACAATATTTTGATTTAAAAGAGTGTCCATGGAGTTTGTTGTCTGTTCTTCTCCATAGGACTCCAGTACGCTTTGGATTGGGCAACTAGCTTCAACTTTCTGACTGTCCGACCACTTGACAATTATTAAACAACTGCTTGTAAATGGTTTAGTGAGATAAATGCTTTGAGTTTGAATATGTCACTCTTTTTCTGTGCAGGCAAAGGCACTACATCATACCAGTGTGGAGGTGTGCTGATCAACCATCGTTACATCCTGACTGCTGGTCACTGCATCAAAGGAGCTATTGAAAAGGAAGTGGGGACTTTGTAAGTAGTTTCTTTTGTTTTCAGCTAGCCTTTAGCTGACTCGCAATTAGTCACCTAAAGGGACCATAGATTCCCGACATTCTCTCTACGAATATCCAACAACTCCGGTAGACTAAAGAGCTGGGAGACCTTTCTTAGTTGTACTCAGATCATCCAAGACTAACCACCAAAGGTGAGAATAGAGTTGTGGAAAAAAACAGCACCCGCCAACACCCAACTTCGTCCAGCCTCAGGAGCACCTGCCACCAGGATGCAACCTGCAGTGGCCTATTTGGAAAGCAATCAATCGACTACTTGCAGCGGCCTACTTGGGCCCCCAAGTAGGCCGCTGCAAGCACAATCTAGCGAAAAGGGGAATTATTGACCCAACCGACACCCAGTGCCACTCCGGTGCTCCTGACCAAACCATGTCCCATGTTAGAGTGTCTAAAGTGTCCATACACCTACACTTCTTCTGAAGACCTAAAAACGCCATTGATGGCCGCAACTCGCATGGCCACCTAGTGGCGCCCAATTAATTTCACACAATATCATATTTTTACCTTTGCCATCGACTCAAAAAGAAGAAGATCATAGATGGAATGTAGTTTTTAGCAAATAACAAACCAATATTGGTCGCAGGCAACGCTAATTATGTTTATTCATTTATAGATTTCAATAATTCGTAATTAACTACACACTTTAGCGACGACAATGTGTAGGTTGAAATGCTAGCTAGTTTTTGTTTAGTTCCGAACCAATTATTTTTGATGGTTTTAATTACATATTTTGATTGATTCTATTTGGACACCAATAAAACTTAATTACAATTTTGCATTACAAAAAATTACCTTGACTAAATGAATACATACATAAATACTTTATCAATAGATCTAGTACTAGCTCTTTTTATGTTTTTTGTTTAAGATTATTACCATATAAGCTTCGTTGGTCGCAGGTGGTAGGTACTGGTGAGCATGAGTTCCTGGGTTTGTTCCCGGGTCAGGCAAAATGGTATGCTAGAGTTACACCGGTGCCTAACCTTTCGAAGATTACAGGCGTGATGTTATTTTATTACTATTATAAGATAGCTTGATTTCGATTATAAGCTGAAGTAAACAAAAATGACGCACACCACAAAATTAGCTAAAGTTATTTACGCTGACTTTAATATACCTACATGTAGAAAACCAGAAATATATTATTCAATGTTTGAGGAAAACCATAGAATCATCTGTTTGTTTGTATATTTGTGCGAACCCAGAGGATATTTATAGTATATAAGAGGATGCAACTTCCTAATATTACGAAGGATTTAATCTCAATAGTTCACGAATAATTTGCGTTATAGACAAACAAGGGGTAATGTAAAACGGGAATAGAGTAAAAGGGTAGTTTAAAATATTGGTATTCAGCTGCGTCCGGTTAGACTTGAAGCTGACCCCGACATGGTTGAGAAAAGGCTAGGTTGACAATGACAAAACATGCCAAGTCACCGCCGTTACCAAGGTCAATTGGTCATGCGGGTGACTGTACCTGCACCTACCGGGGAACTCGTCAGTTAATGGGGACGTAGCTTTCATATTATTTTCCTAGTTGACTGATAATGGTTTCGTTGGCTAAGTGGTCGCTAGCGCTACTCGTGAGCATAAGTTCCATTAAGAATTTGCCCTATAGTAATCAGGAGTCTAGATTGGTAACCAGTTGGTGGCAATTGGTTCGCCCCCTATTTACATGGGACATATGTAAACATAGTGACGAAATGTGCAAACCCTTCAGGGATAAACAGGCATGATGTTATGTTGACTGATAATAATATTAATAATTTCGCCACCGTTGGCGCGGGCTTGCGGACGGCGAGCAATGGGTAGCTCGCCGTCCGATAAGGACCACGCCCTGGTCGACGATGCGTTGTATTCCACGCGCGCCTCAATGAAATGTCAGCAACCATGACGGGGTTCGCTAGGGCCGATGCCTGCCAGGGTTGCGGGAAAGTCCGAAAGGGTTACCGTGGCCCCTGGCACAAGCAACTGAAGGAACATGGGTGGGTTTTAGTCAGTATGAGTCTGACACGCCCTCCCGCTCCGCCCAGAGCGGGAGAAGTTATTTGATGATTTCCCACACTCAAAACTGAAAAAAAATGGCAAGATGTTATGTTAGGTTGAATGATATTAATATTAATCATTTCGTTCCTATATCCTTTTAGAACAACAGTCCGCCTAGGAGAGTACGACACCCAGCAAGACGTTGACTGCGTTGACGACGTTTGTGCTGATCGTCCTCAGGAGATCCCGGTGGCGTCTGCCTATCCTCACCCTGGGTACTCCGATCAGAACAAGAACAGGCAAGACGATATCGGTATCGTGAGGTTGGCGAATAGGGCTGCGTATACTTGTAAGTATAATCTATGTACTCTATTATCTTTTAATTTTTTGGTCGAGACAGGAAGGATTATTTGCCTTAGTTTTTCAGAAAGAACACTTGTTTGCGATTTTATTATTATTATTAAAAAAATATGCACAATTTAAAAAAATACTGTATAAATAATAAAGGCGGACTTAATGGCTTTCTACCAGTCAACCTTAGGGTGATGCAGAGACAAAACATGGCAGGTGCAACATACGGGATAGATAGCTCGGAAATTACTATAAAATCCTAACTAACTAACCTAACGGGCAGTGCATATATATTGAATTTGAGAAGTAGTTAAGAAGGAGAAGTGGGTATGTCCAGAATAGAGAACAACATAGACAGAGCCCTCAACTCTCTGCGCTGACAGTCGATCCGCGGATACGTGGTCATACTTACCAAGATTGGAAACGAATCGACTGCAGTTATTGAGAAGGCGGTCATGTTTATTGAGGAGATCTGCATTCAGGTCATAGTGACACATATATTGACAGCAAGTGCAATAAGTTTTGTGATCATCATCGTGTTAACTTTGCCTTATAAGCAACTAGTTAATGCCCGCGGCTTCGCACTCGTAGGTACTACTGGGAACGTAATAATGGGATAAAAAATAGGTATCTCGTAAACAAGGTCATGATATACCTGTGTGACAAATTTCATTAAAATCTGTTCAGTCGTAAGGCGTGAAATTGTCACATAGAGGCAGACCGAGTTACTTTCGTATTTATAATATTATGTAGGTATGAATGGATTCAACATTTATATTCACGGAGTGCGTTTACATATCAATGTGATCGACGAATTCTGAATAAATTAGGCTATCAAAATCAAAATCAAAAGTCATTTATTCAAATTAGGCTGAGAATCAGCACTTTTTGAACGTCAAAATCACATAAGACAGTCCCCCCAAAACGCCCACCCTTCACCACTTCCTAGTGCTTTAGCTGGGAACAAGAAGTGGCGGAACAAACTCCCCAGCAGCACTGCTGTCTGTTCAATTAGAAGAACTGGATTATATATAGTAATAAGTAATTAACATTACGAAACACAAAGATATTAAAATTATTTGCCATAATATGTCAGCTAGCACACGCCAATATTTAAAACTATACTCAAGCAGAAATAAATAAATTAAAAAACAAAAACGCAAACAGAACTTAATACATAATAAAAAGCCTCCTGGCATAAAGGGCGTGCCCGCTTACATAATATGCAATGCTGCATTATCCTAAGTCAAACTTGTTTCATATGTACGTCAGGACCAAATGGTTTAGCCTGAGAAAACCCAGTGCTTATATTATATTTGCTGTTTTGACCAAATGAATTGCGCTCAAGAAAATTCAAGATCAGGCCGATTTAGCAGTAAAAGAAAAATGGTACCATAGTATTAGTAACATTACAGCTCATATAGCATAATCAGCCTATAATGTTCCCAATGCTGGGAGACAAATCTCTTCTCGGTGAGAGGAGGTGGGTCGAAATCCACCACGTGGGCCACCAGTGCGCGTTGGTAACTCCTCAGTCAGCTCATTTATAGCCAGGGAAATTCATTGCTAAGCAAATTGCCACCCAAAAAAAATTACCGTCTTTTGTGTTTTGAATATACGGACAACTTAAGTTGGTTGTCAATTTATCTATCAATGAATTTCGCTGGCTTTATAATTGAGCTGTATTACTATGGTACCATTTTACTGCCGAATCGGCCTGCTCTTGACTTCGATCTCGCCTGAAGGCTAGCGATGGATGAGGTCTACGATGGAACGAGCGTGCCCAAAAGATGTCTGTTCACTCTTGCTTTGAAGGCTGACGAGTTAAAGTCCATTTTAATACGTCTATATACATTATTAATATGATTTAAATAATGTTTTTTTTTTCCACAGATTACGTCCAGCCCATCTGCCTAGTTGATAACAGGGATCGTCTGGAAACCGGCAACGATGTCTACGTCGCTGGCTGGGGAAAAACCCTAAACGGTACGTACACAATTACTATCGATTTTAGTACCTTGCTGCACTCTGACTGTTAGTACAAATACCGAGTTTACAATCAAATGTGTCTATATCAGGGTTTTTCGTATAATTTTAAATGCAAGGTCGATTTAATGTTATAGGCTTTGTTGGTGTGTTGTTGTCGTGACTAAGAATAATATTGAACTGTTTGTGTATATTCTGATCTTGGGTTTGGTTTCTTTTTTATTGTTATAAAAAAATAAAACAACAAAATAAAATGTTCTAAAACATTACTCGAACGTTTACTTAGTTTAGTGACGTTTAGTTAGACATAATGATATTGTTATGACTAATGATCCCATTTTCGGTCCACTGTTCGTAAGGACAGTGGCTAAGCGTCATGTGCAAGGTTCAATTCCTAGGTCAGAGATAGTTGACGGGGCCCGCAAGGGCCGATGCCTGCCAGGGTTGCGGGAAAGTCCGAGAGGGATACCGTGGCAGGGGCCACGGTATCCATCTACGGACGGCGAGCAATGGGTAGCTCGCCGTCCGATAAGGACCAGGCGCGGGTCGACGGCGCGTTGTGTTCCACGCGCGCCTCAAGGAGATGTCAGCACTAATGACGGGGTTCGCTAGGGCCGATGCCTGCCAGGGTTGCGGGAAAGTCCGAAAGGGTTACCATGGCCCCTGGCATAGGCAACTGAAGGAACACGGGTGGGTTTTAGTCAGTAAGAGTCTGACATGCCCTCCCTTTCTGCCCAGAGCGGAAGAAGTTATTTGATGATTTCCCATCCAGTCAGAGATAGTGATTCAGAGAATTTCTGATGAAAAAAAAACAGCTCATGGTATTAAATTGACCCTGATAATGAAACATCGCTGACTATTGATTAAAAGTGCCTTAAATTGTCATTGGGAAAACCACTACCGCCATCTGTACCTTTCGGGAATAATAGAAATGATAAAATGATTACTATAAGAAATACTGACTGCCTCGCTGGTCTAGTGGTCGCTAGAGTTACTGCTGAGCATAAGGTCCTGGGTTCGATTCCCAGGTCAGGCAAAATGTTATTGGGTTTTTCCATCTGGAATTTCTAAGTCCCCTATTACATAGGACTTAAAACGTAACTGGCGAAATATGGGTGTGCTATAGGTACACCTCTGCTTATCCCTTCGGGGCAAAGGCGTGATGTTATGTCCTAAGAAATAATACGGGAAAACGTAGTAAGCAAGGTTTTCTCTGTAGTCTTTTATTATCGGTCACGTGTATAATATATTGAATCGAGGTTAGAGGTCTCACCGGTTGAAATCATTGTATAAATAATTAATTAATTGAGACCTGTAGGCCAATTCTCGTACTTAAAAAACGTTCAAATTCAAGTCGCAATCTCATCTCAGCGACAATCAATGTCAAAAACCTGTCAAAAATGTATGTAAATTGATTGTAATTTTGACAGATTGAGACTGAGATTAGAATGCGAACGGTCTTAAAAATACGGGAATTGCCCCTCTGATTGTGTTAGAAATGTATTGAGATGAGTGTACCATGGAAGATTGTTTTGCATGTAAAATGTTAGCAAGCAATGATAGCTCATTATAAAGTAATGTTTGAAAAAGACACTGTGAATCTTGCACAGATGACTCTTGACAAAGAGCATTAAACTGTGAATCCATAACATTTTCATATATTCTTCAACAAGGTTCTTTTGACGCGTGGCCAAAATCTGTAGTAACACTGCCATATTGTTTTTTGAAATAATTTTACGAAAAAAATGCTCAATGTATGTTAACCAACAGCGCCCCCCTTCAACGTCATTCAAGCGCCAATACATCCTTTATAGCAGTGTTCCTAACTATATTGACTTTGATACTGTAGAGAAACTGACGCAATACTTAAGGAAAATAATCTATGCCATAGATAATGACATAAGGTCAATTTCTAATTAATAGAAATACATACTTACACGCGTCAAAACAAGCATAATCTTAATAGATGAATAAACATCAAATTATTCTAAAATAAATCAACCATTTTATTTACAGGAAAGAACAGTCCCATCAAATTGAAGCTTGGTCTCCCGATCTTCGACAAGGCTGACTGCATAAGCAAATACAGGACTCTTGGAGCAAATCTGGGAGAAAACCAGCTCTGTGCTGGAGGTGTCTTCGCTGAAGATGCCTGTAGGGGAGACTCAGGTGGACCTTTAATGAAGAGGAGGCCTGAAGGCATCTGGGAGGCCGTTGGAGTAGTCTCCTTTGGTTTCGGCTGCGGCAGAGACGGATGGCCGGGAGTCTACACCTCAGTTGCCAAATACGTGGACTGGATAAGAACTACTCTTGAAACCACAAATGTTTAATGCCATATTACTAGTCTTCGAATGGGTTAACTAGGATTCTTTTGACTTCTCTGTCATATGAAGGAGTTCTGGTAATCCAGCGTTTTGCTCAGATGTGATGTCCAACGTCGTTTTTAATTTTAGTTAAATACATTTATTTTTTAAGATGGTGTTTGGTTTGATTTGTTCTATTTCGGGTTTTTACAAAGGTCTGCTCATTGTGGACCCTGCCCTTAGGTAGTGATGCAACTTTGCGGTACATTATTGAAAATGCATTTGGCCGCAATAATGATTAATTTCACCAGTACCAACTGTTCTTTCATAGAAGTACCTACACCACCCTAAACCATAAATAAAAATCAACTCAAGCGTATGAAAAATAAAACTTCACAACAAAATTTTCAGTGTGACGTCAACATCAACATGTCAACGACATCATTGCTGCCATCAATTAAAAACTTCTCCCCTTCCCAAAACAAAAAAACTTGTCTGAGGTAGAAAATAGTTTTATTTTATTCTTCTATAATAATGCAAGCAATTTGTGATGCATTTGTAATGTTTCTGTCAGTCTCTCCAATTAAGCCGACCGTACTCTTAGATAGGGTTCGCCGCAATAGTTCAATGATTTGGAGTTTGAACTTGTGACCTGATCGATACTTACGTTAACAAATAGATATTTTATTAATATTCTGGCGGCTTGTTTGGCGCAGAGGCTGCACGATTGGATTTTGTTTATGTTTTGCAAATAGAGGGTACTCGTAGTCGGTACCTTCGTTTGTTTGTTTTAAGTTACGGTTTCGGCTGTAATGAAAATCTGTCATTTTCACAGTATTTGGGATTAAGGTGTCAAAAAGCGCTCTTTGTTTGACAGACGTTATTATATGACCATTCCCCGCTTTCTTATCAAATCTGCAGCAGTACACATACACACGAGTTTGGTGCAAGTACCTACTTTCCTAAACAAACACTTATCTATAAATACTTATCTAGTATGAAGGAATCGAAACATGTTGCTTTATCTGTTATTGCAACTAGAGTGCTAAACATTTGATCCACGTTTTTTGAGGTTTGACATGATGTCACAGTTTACTTAGCTACCACATCAATTCTTATTCTCAGGAGATAACAATGACTTCATACATGTATCCGTCTCCACATACAGAACTAAACCTACTGATGTCAAATAAGTGCCTAAGTTAGATTACATTTGAATGTTTTAACCAACAGAGAAGGGGTCCAAAAGTCATCGAGGAGTCCCCAAACATTTTCGAACAAAGATATTCAATTAGTCGTAACGTATCATTTGCATATAGGTGTCGCTAGCTATCAAATTAAGTGGCGCGCTAACACTTTAGCTCGCATAATTAAATCATTTACCCTTTTCAAAGTTATGTGCTCCTGGTACCCAAAAGGGGTTGTATGCAAATTTTGTTGACGATCAAATCGATTTTTTTAGTTTGTTGGACAAGTTTACTATTTTTAGACTTAAAAAAAATCTTGTATGGTTTACGATTAAAAAATAAATTAATTAACAGTTTGACTTAACATTTGCATGTTATGAATCTATGCAAATAACGACGAGAACATCATCGGATGGTGTTGGAGAAACCAATTTCAATCATGTATTTTTTTTACTTCAAATACTTCTATTATCAATGTTATAAATACCACCGACCTAAATTATTGATATCAAAAGCCTTTGAGGTGTGAATAATTTAATAGGTTTATTTACATTCGACGTAGGTCACATTTAATTGACATTGATCGATCGATGACTTCATAAGAAAATCACCTATGTAGAATTCATAGATAATTTTCGTCGTTTCATTTTGGCAGTCTCAGATATACAGGCGAAAAATCAATACCTGTATTGTTTAGTAGTACTAATATGGACTGTAGATATTGTCTAAACTAAAGTTATATTTTTTTATCTTCATGTATCTCGGGACGAAGACCAGGACTCCATAGTCCTGGTATTCGTACGAGGGGACGAAGCCAACTCGCGCAGGTCCCGTAGACAATTTTAAAGTGAATGAGGTACCAACCGACGATTATCCCGGTTCGCACTATGCACGTGCACCCAAGGACAACCCCAGATTCGTGCATGACTATTGCAGAACATGGAAACGAACATATTGGGCTATGGGTTTGGGTGGCTATAGTGGATTGGTTACTTACAATTATGGAAGGACTATGTCCCCTGCCTACCCAATAATAATAAAATTTTCGCGAAAAAGTGGCAGGGCGGAGGGTGACTTGGACACTCAATAATGGGCCCGCGACAATGGGGCAATATGTTCTGAGGTGCTTGAAGAGTGGAGGGTACCTATTCCACGGCTATGAGGACAATTTCAGAGACCGGAGACCGAAAGATGGTCAATATCCCTACAAGCTGGAAATACTTCCTTCCTCTGAGCACGTTTGGTCTTGCGAATCTCCACTCAAGTGGGCTGGCTTGGCCAATAATAAAATAAAAACAAGAAGGAGGTGGGAGCTCTGTTCCTCGTCAGTGTTCAATCCAGCCGCCAATAATGGCCAGCCAGAGGTGAGGAACAAGATTACTCCTAGGAGATACGGTCCGTGGGGTCGCTACTGCCCAACAGCACGCCACATGCTGCCCTGCGGGTTTATTTATCTCTCTGGGTCTGGCTCCTCACCGTAGACCTGTTCCAGCAAAGTAAACTCTACCGGCACAGACCTACAATTCGGAGCGCGCAAGCCCTAGCACGACGTCAACGTAAAGATACGGCGGTTATAATTATAACGCAAAATAAATAATATTAGCATTTAACATTACAGGTATAATAATTGAGGAAAACTGAAATGTATGTAGTACAGCTACGCATTATAAGAGTGAGATAATCTTTTCAGTAACTTAACATTGGGCACAAGAATATCTAACAATATTCTATAGACACTGATATGAATACGTTCTTTTTAGTGTAAATTTAAAAACCAAAAAGTAAGCAAATCAATAGGCGCCGAGAAAAAAAAAGTTTTTTTCTGGATTGGTGGGATAATGGGAGTGTATTAAGGGTGAGGAAGGTCACATGGCGGGTCTAAATTAGTTTCCAAGCAATAATGAGGTCAATGACATGTTCAAGATCAACGTCAACACGTCAAAGTATTTTTTTGCTATGGTTCATGCGTATGGTTAAGGCGTAGTCGACGGAGCCCCGCTTCGCGGAGTAGAGCAGTTCAAACAGTAGCAGTTCTCAGCATTTTATTTGAAATCCTCCGATCACGCTCATTTTACGTGCAAATTTTTGAAAGATTTAGGACGTGATCTTTTTTTTAGTATAAAGATTTGTAGCGTGACATAAAGCTAGTGTTTCCTATGACTACGGTGGCCGCCACATAGCGTCCACAATTTATCGTCGAAAGACGTCACTAAAATGTTATTTAAGAAAGTACGTTGGTGTGTTTCCGTAGAGAGCGTTTTCGGACACCGTAAAGCAAACGCCGGTGCCATCATTTTCATGAAGGCCGTCATTGCGGCCGTTATGTGGCGGCTACGGCTGTTCTAGGAAATCGTAGCAATATAGCGTCTCTTTCAGTCTCGGTACGTCAATCAAAACCACGGTTCTTTTAGCAACCAGAGAATTAGCAAAATTAACACCCGTTTACGTACCGTACGTACCCGTAGAATACACAAACATCTTTTAGTTCTAATTAGTATCTCTTCGGATAACAATGACTCATAATACCTAGTCATAATAATAATGAATGACACTATAACACGGAAAAACCAGTCATTAGGAAGTATTTACAACTGGCTTTTGCCAGCGGCTGTGAGCGTGGATGTCAGTAAATATCCCATGTTAATGTAGGTACTACCGGGCTATTTAAAAGGCCGTGCGAGAAGCAGGCCCCTCTAAAATTAATTCCCGCTGTTTTCAGTGACTGACCCGGAGACTTATTAATCGTCATTGCGAAACATACCTTGAGGGGGAACTGCAGCCTTTTAAATCGAATGGGTACTCCTACGGTATTAGTGGTATCCGCGGTATATACACCGATTCACCTCGAGCACAGCCATTTAATATAATGGCCTCTACCACGTTTTTATGTAAGGATTTCACACGTAACCTGGTTCCATTGCATAACTTGGGCGGATTGAGGTTTCGTAGTAGCATTATTGGAGCACCCACTTTGATGGTAAGTTTGTGAGACGGTAAACCAGGGGCCGTACTATGAGCTGTAACGCCATCATGATTCCGTTGAGAAAAAGAGATAGTGCTATCGGTCATGTATAGCTCCGTCTCTCTTCCACGCTGGAACAATGATGGAATTAACACGTCATAGTACGGCCCCAGGTGGGTTGAGTGCATTTAAGAACTGCACAGGATAGTGTACAGCAACATCCGTATGCACTACAGTGTCGACAGACTTGTATTGGTATTCTACACCTTCGAACGACTTCAACAAAGCGTCATTAATCACGGAAGCCTGATCGTTCTTAGGTGTCAAAATCGCACGTTCTCACAGCCACTTTGGATATATTCGAGCTATTAGGTCGCCAACAGTGGACACAACTGAGGCAAGATCTGATGGAACTATCTTGCCCTCAGTTTCCGTATGTTCTCCGTTTCCTATTTTATGGAGGAGATCGGAGATTTGTCCAGCGCAAACATCACCGTTCAAGTGCACTCGCTTGTTTTTTTAAGGTGGAGTTTATTTATTAAGGGCCAAAAGAACTCCAGGTAGCGCTTCCCACCAGGCAAGATCGCAAGATTCTTTCTTTTCAATGGAGGAGCGATACCTGCACCTTCTCTAAATCTCATTATTGTTTTCCAACCTGCACGCGAACGAAGTCGCGGGCACGACTAGTTTACTTAATATTAATAAGTTAGTTCAACTACATCAAATGAACTTGTATAACCGCAGACCCAATAATTTACAGTTTTGAACTGGATTGTCCTTTAACAGTTTGGTTATCAGTTGGTGCTATTTTAATTAACAAGTTAGGTGTCGATATAATATTACAATTTGTGACAGACCGAAGTGGCTGTTGAATTTGGAAACTTTATTTTATGTAGGTTACATCGGTATTGGGCTCGTGGCTAAATGATAACAGCTGCACGGGTCGAACGAAGGCTTTACGCTGTGCCGCGGTCGGTTCTTGGATGGATGACAATCCATTACATATCGAGACTCCTTCTTACCTCGAAAAGCACGTTAAGCCGTTGTTCCCGTCTACCATTCGTAGATCTTCGACAGTCGTTACGGGTAATCAGACTCCCAAAAGTATGACAATCAGCCTTACCAAGGGTTGTCGTGTTAATTGTGGAGGTCAGCCGGTTGATTCTGTAAAAATCTCACCGTGAAGACTTGCGTGGAGTGAGCTATCAGTGTCATCCCACTGATGCTAGGGATTGACCAACGTTACATTTACAATCACAATCGAGATTTTAATAATATTTTTAATCCCAATTCTATTGATCATTTTATATTATTTCAAAGCTAGTATGTAGTTAAGAGGCTAAACATTACTATTTTCGGGGTTTTAAAATAAAATAGCAAAACAGAAATTCAGTTAGGAAGTCAATGTTGTTGTTTTTATTTAGACCCGAGCGTTTATACCTTATGAGTGGTAACGTCGCAATTTAGTGTCATATTTCGTGGTTTTCAATGTTTATCATTTAATCGGAGCTATATTTAAAAAATCTGTTTAATTAACTTTTTAGAATTACGTATGTATTGCTGAAATGTGTCGCTGGTGGTGGCGTGTGTATTGGATCATTGAGTTCCCTTCAAAATGTTTGAGCTGAATGGTGCCTTAGCTGCCGACGGCTTATTTGAATTCCATTATTGTTTTTTTTGTATCTTTTTATTACGGACGCTTTTAACGTGCACGTGTTTCTACATCGTTCTCACATGTATAATTACAACATGAATGATGTAACCACTTTTTTTGTAACAATATTTTGATTTAAAAGAGTTTCTTGCCCGTTCTTCTCCATAGGTGCCTACTACGCTTTGGAATGGGCAACTAGCTTCATCTTTCTGAGTGACCGACCCCTTGACAATTCAAAAGTGCCTGTAATTGGTTTATTTGAAATAAATGCTTTGAGTTTGAGTATTATTAAAATCTCGATTATGATTGCAAATGTAATGCTTGGTCAATCCCTAGCATCAGTGGGATGACACTGACAGCTCACTCCACGCTCACTTCACCTAAGTTATCACGGTGAGATGGTTACAGAATCGCACTGCTGATTGGTCTGTCTGGTTAGACTGGAATCGACGCCAACATAGTTGGGAAAAGATTAGGCAGATTGATATAGCTTATAAAACGAAATGGCCAACCGTGGGTAGCAGGCGGCCTACCTAACGGTAAATGAGCACTGCCACCTGCTGAAACATAGACACCTTTACTACCAGAGGCATCACATCAGGCGACGTCTACCCTCTTCTGAGAGGACCCGTGTTAATTTTGTTTTTAGCTATCCAAACTGCATTGATTGTTTTAGGATCCACGGTCCACGAGCCACGCCACGTGTCATACACCAAACACCTATTTGCAATAGGAATCACAGATAGTCCACCGTGATGGGCCTGCATGGAGGAAGACGAGACAGCAGTTCGTGTGCCTCTAAACTGCCCGGTGGTTGTCACGTTCGCTACAAAGTACTTTGGAAACCCAGGTAGCCACGGGAAGATCATCAGTAACATTAAGGCGTTGCCTGCTTCACTTGAGGAGTGGGGTGGATCGAGTGATCGATTTTCCCACCCGTACGCAAAATACGCACTTGGACGTGGAGTTGCGGCCACCGGCCCGTCTTACTACTGCTGCATCTACATCTAATATGTTGACGTCGCGCTATTGGTTTTAGCCGATTGGTTTTGACGTCATTCAAAATTGGTTTTACATCATTAAAAGTTGATCGTGAAAACTTTAGAGCGCTACTTTAAATAATAGATAAGTAACATCAATTGTAAGTAAAACACAAATGTAGGTACAAAGACACCAACACTTATTTTTTTTTAACCAATCTTCTGAGAAATACCTAGTGTGATTTAAGAAAAACCATCGCAACAAACAGTCTATTTTCCCCATTCACAAAAAGGCGTGTATATATTTTTATGCTTGAGAAGCATGCGATATGAATAAAATTTCTTCAAGACGTTCAGTTTCACGCGAGACCTCAGCTCGGTTGCCCCGCTGGGAACGCTTGAAGCGAATATGAATCATTTCTTCCTGCTACATGTAAGTAAAGAAATGTGTTTACTTTATACATACGTTAAATGGTGCTTTAAATCGCCCTGACAAATGACAGTTCAAGTTACGAATCTGGATTTCTTGTTTTAACATTTTGATGAACTACTTACTGCCGAGTTGCACCTTCTCATTCTGATACTTCAGCTGACTTTAAATCAGTTCTGTACGTGCTTGGGGTTGTTACCCATAATCCCAAACTGCCCAATTAAAGTTAAAAAGAATCACGATGCACAGTAGACTCTTAGATATAAATTATTAGCTGCTACCCGCAACTTCGTCTGCGATCCTATCCATGTTCTAACCCAGGCCATGGTGTACCCGTGTGCCTAATTTCATCGAAATCCGGTCAGGCGTTTTAGCGTAACAAATAAACAAACTCACTTTCGCATGTTTGATATTAGTTAGGATTATGTTATGTAAATAGAGAGATGAGCCTACCGGAAGAGGCACATAATGTAAACGTACTAACAGATTTATCGATAAAAAATACCGAACAAAAACACAAAAAAAACTTACAATGATAAAAACACAAACTTGTATGAAAATGCGTAGTAAATCAAAACTGTGAATACATTCATTCATTTCTCGGTTAGATAACAAACACTCAGAGGGGGAAACTCCAATCGGAATATAAAAATTACGACAGTTTAAAAGTAGGCGCCATTTACATAAAACTACTATATTGGAAATGATATACAATGTGTAAGCCGCCCCATTTGTTCTTCTCATGAAATATAAATGTGTTTTGGATGCTGGTGTAACTATAGTGTGTTTTTCCATAGGTGTCTTATTTGGTTAACAAATACGGTGCGATAATTCCGCGTCTATGTATCACAGACATACAGTTAGGAGGAACATCATGATCTTTGTAAGACACATGTACGATAAAAATTATCAAAGACTGCTTCGAGCTTCAAACACGTTAATTTTCTGGAAATTCTCTCAGTCGCCATTTTGTTTACCGAATTGGAAAGTTAAGAAAAATACACATTACAGATTTAACTCGGTAACATTGTTCAAATCAAGATTTTGATAGTACAAAACATTGCTTGTCACAAACAGGTTCGAATGAAATTAATGTTTTATTCTTTGTCGACGTCCAGCTTAGACAGCGTAGGTTTAGTTGATCGATTAGTTGTTTGTTACAATCCTGGATGAATATGGTAACGTCACAAAACACTTTTTGTAGAGTGTATACATATAATTGCCTTGTGCTAATCCAGGATACAATCGATATGTCATCGAAACATCTGAGTTATTTCATCCGTTACAACCTAAATATCAACACACATCCTACATTTCAACACGCATCCTACATTTCAACACGCATCCTACATTTCAACACACATCCTATATTTCAACACACATCCTATATTTCAACACGCATCCTACATTTCAACACGCATCCTATATTTCAACACACATCCTACATTTCAACACGCGTCCTACATTTCAACACGCATCCTATATTTCAACACGCATCCTACATTTCAACACGCATCCTACATTTCAACACGCGCCCTACATTTCAACACGCATCCTACATTTCAACACGCATCCTACATTTCAACACGCATCCTATATTTCAACACGCATCCTACATTTCAACACGCATCCTATATTTCAACACACATCCTACATTTCAACACGCGTCCTACATTTCAACACGCATCCTACATTTCAACACGCATCCTACATTTCAACACGCGTCCTACATTTCAACACGCATCCTATATTTCCATAGGTATCTTCTATTACTGCTTCGTTTGTCTGGTGGTCGCAAGCGCTACTGTTGACCATGAGTCCCTGGGTTCGATTCACGGGTCAGGCAAAGTATTATTGGGTTTTTCCGTCAGGGTTTTCGCAGTAGCAGTTCAGAGTCTGGATTTGTTCACGGTTGATGGCAACGGGCTCGCCCTCTATTACATGGAATTTACATATAACTGGCGAAATGAGGGTGTACTACATGTAGGTACACTTCTGCCTAGCCCTTCAGGGAAACAGGCGTGATGTTATGTAATCTTCTAATAATCCGTAGTAGACGAGTGGTATGAAGCTGATTGATAGCAACATCAATCAAAACACGAAGATAAAGCTTATTGAATCGTCAAGTGAAACAAAAAAAGTTCACAGCCTACAATATGGAGAATGATCAGACTTTGGAAAATCGTCAGAGAAACTTCCAAGTCGAAACAGACAAGACAAAGGAATCAAATAATGTCTTCATTGAGATAATGTTTAGTACAATACACTCTCGTGAGCGATGTGAGTAAATACAAATAAAGCAAAAAAGTTAGAAAATGGCTGTAGTGAAGTTTTCTTGTACGTTCCTTTCTGGACCTTTGTTGCTTGTAGTATTTTTATGATGCTCTCTCTAGAATTTGTTATTTAGAAGATGCTTTTGTAAAAGGTTCGTTTTGTTTCTTGTAAGAAATAAACATTAAATTAAGGATTTATTTTCGAGGATTCTGTGTTTATGTTCGAGACACAGAATCCTCAACCCTAAGGGGTTTGATGATAGATTTCTAAGAGATCTAAAGTACCTACAAAACCTGGTAACTTAATTCCATTAGGTTTTGTCATAGTCATTCCCAGTATTAGTCTCGCCTTATAATATTGACTCGACAAAGTCGTCAAGTAATACCAATAATAGGTAGTATACATCATAGGACTCAACTGGTCTAGAAACAGAGGTTCTAAGTAAAGCCTCAAAAGACAAGTGTTTGTTTTAATCTCAAGGCCTAGTATTACGCATTCACCTATTTGTCTCATTCATCTCAATTCTGGGAAACCTGTGTTCACGCTCAAAATTCGAGAAATTACTGATGACAAACACGACACAGCCGCTTCCAGAAATCGGCAAGGACCGGAGACATTAAACAGCATTGATAAGGCCGTAGCATTATGACAATTTACTCGCCTTAAAGCTCAGAGTATCTCAGAAGTAGACTAGACAAAGAATAGGAAGGGATTATTATCTATGTCAAGGAAGTAGGTAGGCGTCAAAAAACTGAGAAAATAAGCCTTTTGGCGCCTGTCATATTATAAAAAGCAATGACTATCAAGATGATGTTATGAATAATGCAGGTTACCAGAAATAATATCATGTCCTAATTGAATAGCACGAAACAAACAAATTACAAGACTGATTACGTAAAATTATCCCATCAAACCATCAGAAAGTATCGAAGCGTCCTTGACAGTGGTTAACAAGTTAAGGACATGCGACATGCCTGTTTATAACACATGCGATCCTAGTACAACTGATATCGATTATCATTGCCATCAGCTATGTTCCGCAACAATAGTGATTGCTATCGGACTGTATATAAAAACTATAACGACACGTAATGACGCTTATTCGTTTTCGCTGTGCTGCATTTTCAACAGAACATGAGTAGTACCATGGTAATGAAAATTCCAATTTTATTATTGATCTCTTCCGTGTTTTTGGAGACGAATGGAGATGTGAGTATAAAATTTTGTAGCTACATGTCTAGTTGCGGGTTCCTGGTAAAAACGCTGTCCTCGTTGAAACGACCTTGATTAAAAATACGGTCTTTAATCCAATTTGGATGTGGATTGAAAAAGGTGTTGACAGATTTTCTATTAACGAGAATATTTTTAACCATGGCTACTTTATCATGGCTTTTGAGAGTAGAATCTCAAAATTAACGATCAAATACGTCATCCCAGTTAATCTACAAAAACAATTTAATCAGCTTTTAAAGAGGTATCAAAACACCTGAGGGGCAGATCTCGTATTTTTATTAAGAATATACACATTCTAAACTGTTTCAAACTGTCAAAAATACCTGTAATTTCTTTACATTTCTGTCAAGTTTGTGACATTGATTGTTGCTGATATGAGCTTGCGACTAGATTTTGAAACACAATAGATGAAACAAACAAATAACCAACTTCCTTTTATATCATTCCAAAGGTGTACTACGTACCAAAAATTACTGACAAAGTGTTTGGTTGTGATAACTTCAACAATGCATTCCTTGACTGTGATGGCCTGGCGCTTGGCTCCATGAAAGGTGATGAAGGTGATGACGCAGCGAAACTAAGTGGAGAGATTAAAACGGCTAAGGATATTCTCTCAGACTATGATGTAAGTAAAAATGTTGATCTGTAATCGTTTGTGTTTAGGGTGCTAACGCGTGAGGTCATGCAGTACCGGATTAAATTCTACTAGGCTCCTTGGTAGAACTTGGTTTGTTTTTAAGGTCGAAAATTAGGAGATAAAATAAAACAGTACTTTTTACAAAATTGTTTCTCTCTACAACGTGTTGTTTTGCATCCTCGTCAAATTTCAGGAGGCTGTTATTAAAGACATAAATAATCAAATAAAATTACGATCCTGCTCAATAATTAATACAAACTTGTTTTTTTAGGTATTTTAGTTTGACAGTATTTCAGAATACTCCACTTTCAAAGAACAAAATCGACCCGTTGCGTATGCGGTAGGCAGTGTCGTACGACTATGTCGCTGTGTGCATGCGTTACAGTTACAGCGCAGTTACAGGGCGGTATCACACGGGCCCTACACATGCCGATTTCCGAAAAATATAAAAAATAAAAATAAATACCTACTTATTTTATTATTGATTCGTGTTAAGAATCATTAGCATAGCTACCTCCTCGAATTTGACGAGGATGCAAAACAACACCTTGTATAGCTAACACTAGCCAAATCAATGTTTCTAAACAAAGACGTTCTTTTCCTCGTGTCTTTAACACTCAAATTGGAACCAAATTACTTTCTTCAAACAATACTAGTACTAGTACTTCTATGAAAACCTATATGATTGATTTTTAGCATAGCTACTGCTGGCAGTGATTGCGGTGATTTTTCCAAGGGAACCTTGGATGTTATCGAACATTCTAGCACCTCCTAGACCTACTGGTGGTATAGGTATCATGACTTGTTTTTTGCACCTGTTTGTAACATCAAATTGTATAAAAGCTGCTCAAAAGCGTCAGATGAAAACCAAACTCAAAGCTTATGTTTAAAGTGTCTTTGCAAATTCAGATTTCGATTCACCTTCGTAAAAAGTTAAAGATTCAGTATCCCCTACGGCCTAGACAAATATCAAAACCGTATCCCTATTGGTCCATATACCACTTTCAGCCAGTCTCCTCTGTTATCAATTCTAGTTTCTTTCTTGCATAGGAAGAGGTTTTGCTTTGTAATTAGCAGAGGTCGGAATTAGGTAGAGTTATTTATGTACTTACGCTGATTTCATACAGCGAAAGAATAAAGTGGATATGCTTCAAATCCCGTGATTTATTTTAATTAGCAGAAAAATCCCGTGATTTATTAATTAAAAAAGCTATTTACTTTTACACAATTTAAACCACTGATGTATATATGTATGTATGTATGCATGCATGCATGCATACATACATACATATATCAGTGGTTCTATGTACTTCTCTGATTTTATTCATCGTACTTAATGTAAATTACATTAAAATAGGTATAGGTTGTTTGTTGTGTACGTATATAGGTAGATAGGTAAGTAACGTTTTTTGTGACGTCTGATATAAAGAAACGATTTAATAATCTGATACGTATCTGCACACGTGATGTTGCCAAATTTACATCAACGACATCGGATGTCCGATGTTGCAAAATTCCAATGCGCAAAAATTGTATGTTAATTATGTTTGTTTTATTTGTCTGTCTATCTCTGAGGTTTTTATTATTATTTATTTTTAACATTGTTGGCCACACGGGATTGTCCACTAGAAATCCCGGGAAGATCCATATTAATATCAACATATCGATGCAAGTACATAAATAACTCTACCTAATTCCGACCTCTGGTAATTATTAAAACGACTGACATAAGTAATATACGAGTAGTAGGTACCTGCCTACATGTTTTATAGAAATTTCTATGGTTTTCAGGTGGAAATAGACGTATGGAAAATGATGGACTTGGGTGACGAGTACTTGTACAATACGCGAGTAAACTTTTGCAGTAGCCTGGAGAATACTGACGCGCCATGGTCTCCAATTGTCGAGAAATTGAACATCAGTGGCTGCCCCATCCCTGTTGTATGTAGAATTCATTCATCTATTTAATTACAATTCATCACTTTAGTTGACGTTCGTGATTCTGCGGACACGAGATAAGGTGTAAATATTGGTTTTTTCGGTGTTTAAATGTGTGTGGTGTAGATTTTGTGACATCACCTACAGTCAGCCTCAAAAAGATGTATACAACACAAAACATAATATTACACGTTATTGGTTACTTAATTGTAGCTACAGACTGATACAACATTATGGAACACGGATTGTAGACGATCAGATGAATTCTTGTTTGTCGTCTTTTTAATAATAATGGTAATAAAACGTTCATTTCAGGCTACAATGGCCCATAGGCATAGTATATACCATAGAAACTAATATATATAAAGTATAAAACGTTTGTGAGTAAGTAGTGTAAGTGTAGTCGTTTTTGAGGCTGGCTATACCTACTAGTAAAATATCCAGCTATTGATTTTTCCCAGGAATGTATCTCTTTAAAATGTATCTCTCTAAAATTCTGCGAATGAAAAATCATAATCAAAAGTCATTTATTCAAACTAGGCCGAGAATCAACACTTTTTGAACGTCAACATTACATAAAACAGTCCCCCAAAAAGCCCGCTCTTCACCACTTCCTAATGCTTTAGCTGGGAAGAAGAAGTGGCGCAACAAACTCCCCAGCAGCACAGCTGTCTGTCCAACTGTTGTGAAACGTTTGAATCTACTGGTTCAGCTAAGAGCAATTTCTTTTTACTTGCTCTGATCGAAAGTTAGGTATTTTTAGGAGATTCAAATGTCTATCGACAACGTAATAAAAAAAACATATATAAAAAATACAACGCGGAGATGAAAATACGACATTATATGAAAACACTATTGCATAATTCTAAGTATTTTGGAATTATT
This sequence comes from Brachylomia viminalis, assembly GCA_937001585.2. NCBI lineage: Eukaryota > Metazoa > Arthropoda > Insecta > Lepidoptera > Noctuidae > Brachylomia > Brachylomia viminalis. Next base: position 18,036,808 of record OW443302.2, on the reverse strand, counting down.
CAATGAATACTAACATAGAAATAAAATAATGAAATTTTTTCAAACAAACTAAATAGTAGTGATGGGCCGACTATGTGTTTTGCCAATCTTTGACTAGCTATAGTGACTAAATTATTGGATATATTTGGTTGAATTTTTGTAAGCGGACTGAGAACGTCATTAGGTAAACGAAGTTGAATTTATTGTCGTATCGTCGTTTCCACCTTGTATACAAAGTGTAACAGAATAAACGCAAGTTCTGAAAGTAGTTTGCTCATAATTGACTACTGAATCCATTACAATTAATAAAAGTATTAAAAAAAAAATGCAATACTGGCCCACCGGTTGAGCCAAAGAAAATCAAATTTTATAACAAGGCAATAAGACTCAATTTTAAATGCATAAAGTAATGCTAGGGTCAACACGATTCTCTATTAATAGTTGGCTTAAAAAAAAATTGTTTTGGTCATTATATAAAGCTTTTAATTTAATACTCTCATGGGGTATGAGGTCTTGCGTTAATTGTGTTACATCTTGTATATAAAAAATAATTTAATATTTCAATACATTATTTAGCTAAACCACTAAAGTTTTAGCCAAATCCTAGTTTTAGTTGCCTAACAACACATTTACCTACCACATTTTGTTTTCCAGAACACCTTCGAGGTTCAAGGTCTGACAATATCCTTAGACTCAATGAAAGACGTCATGTGCCACGATTTCATTGGGGAGTACCGCATACAGCTGTCTTTCATCGACGTTACTGATAAACTATCATGCCATATCATTGAAATTTGTATCGTGGAAGAGAACGATGACGATGAATGAGGATTTTGTAACATACATGGATTTTAGTTTGTATAATAAATGGATTTTAGTTTGAAATTATGTTTCATCTTTGTCACAGAAAATATTGGTACATATTGTCTCAGCGTCTTGTAAGAACTAATTCCTATCCTAAAAAAAATATGGTGATATTATAAGGCCTAGGAAGTGTATGAAATTGCTTTGAACAAACAAAAAACATTTACAAAAAAACGGACTTCCAAAAAAACACTAGGTACTATAGTGAAAAAGTGTTAATTTCGGAAGTCTTTGGTTTTGGTTTTCGATTTTTGCCAACGACTTCCGTCGCCTCTTATTTTGAAGTCGGTTAAAAATGAGATAGAACATAAGTCTGTTATCGGACTTCAGTACGATGCCTTTATTGCTATGACACTCATTGTAGGTAGCCAGTGCCAAATGGTTCGTAGGAAACCATGAGATTAATGAACGAGTCTTACAGTAGTCACATATGATTCGTAACATCTGACATCTCACCTTGGTAATAAGCAAAACATTAACATTATATCCTAAAAAAAATATTCAGGTATTATTTGAAATGATTATTTGTAAGCGCACAGTTGATGCGTTCACCTTGTCTATTTCCCTATCTCGTCACACACACGCAACTGTTGGCTGACAGTACCAACCTCTCGGAAAATGTGTTGGCACCATCTGACTGCCAACTCTACAACCGTGCGTGCTCTTTCGTCAAATCAAATAGCCCGCGCTTCCCTGGCTTCCCGTTATACACTTCCGTCGCATTTCACGAAATCACTCTCACAGATTGCAGGAAAGTGAGAGGAAACATATTACACATCAAAAAAACCTATAATCACTAATCATCGTTACAACTACTGAAGTGAACACACTTTTTCCTGTATTTCAATTCTTTCATACTTACAAACCTGCTATATAAAAATATTTGAGCAACTATTTAATTTGGTACTCAACATAATATCAATACAGACTTCTTGAAGACCACCTTTTCATTTCGAAGCTGGAAGAGACTAACTTAGAAACTAGGTGATGCTCCAAACATCATATTTTCATTCCGTTTCGTTATAAAACCAGTACTTTTTCGGTAACTATCAAATGAGATACTTTTAAAGTTCATGACTGCACTGATACGAAAATCATTTGAGCCAAATCACATACTTTCAATTTTATATTTAGTATTTAAAATCACTACAAATCTTATTAATATTTGAAAATTATGACACTATTAGAAAATTGTTAAGTTCTGAGTCGAGCTGCACGGTTACTGACAAATGCGTGCACTGTCTGGACAGGTCCACTCAATCTGTGTGGTTCTTTTCTCAAAAGTCCATTTCAGACACCAATCTGCATGGTCCTCAATGATTATGTCCGGATTTTATATACACATTGACATTAATGAATTTTATATACATATACTATGACAAGAGTATTTACTTTGTAAAGTATTATGCTATTATTTTAACTATTGTGAATGTGAGAACTATGTTGGTCATTGCTTTTTTTTGTATTTTTACTCTTAGTGTAATCATGATCTGGCAGTTTGAGTAACTTGTGCGGCCTACTCAAATGTCCTTTCTTTGGTATTGTTCGTCGAATCGTTGAGCTCCTTAAGTTCTGAGTTGAGCTGCACGATTGCTGACAATTGCGTGCACTGACTGGACAGGTCCACTCAATCTGTGTGGTTCTTTCCTCAAAAGACCATTTCAGACACCGATCTACATAGCCTTCACATGATCTGACCAAGATTCTGTCTGGACTTTAAAAGAGACTGTGACCTCTGAGTTTGTTTCGGCCTTTCTTCTCAGAGTAGTCAGATAGGAAACGCCGACCTCATCTAGTTTTAAAAAAAAATATGATTGACGTGTAAAAGTGTTTGTAAAAACCTACTTACAGAAATAAAGTCATTTATCATTTATCATTGATCACACCAGTTCTAAAGTCCTCATTTGATCTTAATTTCAAACTCTTTAGTCGCCATCCAGATGGCAATACAAATTAAAAGTAGGTAGGTATCCAGACTGCGCTACAGCTCAGCAAGCGATCGTGTTATACCAAATAATTAGAAAAATAAATAAAGTAAGGGAGAGTGCAGACGAATAAATTTATAATTGCCAGGGGTAGCCAACTTCAGGCGTTATTAACTTTTTCCTGTAGGTACCCGTCGCGCCGTGAATGCCCTCGTCCTTTGGTCAGCCTAAAAACTGTTCAACCCTCATTAATTTTATGAACTCCTGGTATTCCCGTATACATTCACAGGCATCGCTAAAATACTCGTTAACATGAAGAGAAGTAATTTTATAACATAAAATGATTTACAAGATATTTTTATCTTTCATTAATTAAGTCGTGATAATTAATAAACAATTATAAGAAAAGCGAATTTTCCGATAGTTAGTTATTGTTACAAACTGTTGATAGGTTTGATGAAGTTAATAATGCAAGTAATAATGCAAGAATGCTCAAGAAGAGAAAACTAGCAATACAAAGAGAAAATTTAATTTTGGAAAGCTTACAAAGAACCTGTCATCTATAAATGCAATAGCAAAACGTACCACATTTTTTTTATTTTCCCATTTATTGTGACATGAATAGAAAAGCAACTCTCAAACACTTTAAAGTCTGATTCAGTAGCAAGATGGTGTTATCAGTCTGAGACCAGCTTACCCATAATGCTAATCTTACAAAAAAAACGAGCATTATTCAAAACTAAAAGATTTAGCTCGAGTATTCGCTGTAAATTTTCCCTCTAACGTTCATAAACTTAGAAAAACATACGTGAAAACTGCATTATGAAGAGCTTCGTGGGTCACTAGCTGTTTGGCTGTGGGCCCCGAAAATAGCGGAATAGCGGGCTTGGGAAGTGGATACTGATGTAAGTGACAGTGTTGAATGCTACGGTTGTGTTCTTGTTGATTTTTACAACAAAATTGAGAGTTACGCTAGTCAATTGTTTTTATGAGCCAGTTGTGTTTTATGATGGGTTGTATTCAATGCGATAGAAATATATAATAAAATGGTTTGATACTAGATATCGATAACGATGTATGCTTCTAGCCTACAATGTTCTAAAATTAATAAAATGAGCTGTCGCGGGACGCCTGGCAGATGTGAAACCTCGAAAATATTTTGTAAATATAGTAAATAAGTATGAAAGAATGGTTTAATAAAAGAAAATAAATATGGCATAATCAAAAACCAAATATTCAGATTTTTTTAAAGAAATAAATTGTTTTTTATTTAAACTACAGCGTGGCGACGCGTCGCGGCTATAGATGTTTCACGTCATAAATAAGATCGAAAAATGACGATGACTAAAAAGACATTAGCGAAAAGCTTACGTTCACTACGTACTTAGGTACTATTGCAGCAAAGGTAACATAGTCTTGCTAGCATTTAGTGTTGTCGCTGATTTTGTGGCTCCATCCGATCCATATGCAAATGTGGGCCCCGCCTCAGTCGACGTTTCAGCGATTCCAAATTGTAATATTATTCAAATAACACATTTATACGTCATACAGATTTATGTACAGACGGTATTAAGAATTTAATTATGAGTCAAACTTATGATATTTCTTATTAAATTTTTTATCTGAAAACTTCACGTATATTAATTTTTTATTCGAAATAGAGTCGTGATTAGCCATGTAATTGAAGTTGACTTTAATTTTGTCTACAACGCGCTTGTTTTAACAAACTGCTTACAATATTTTCTTTGTTCGTGTAATTTGAAGAATTCTATTTGAAAAGAAACTATCTTCAGAGTGTTTTAAGTTCAAATCAGCAGGCAAACACGACATAAATTAGTTTATCGTCGACGCGGAGTTCAAAGGTTTTGACAATCAAGTGATCTTGTCGTCTTTAAATATACCTATGAACTGAAGTGTATAAGGCGACTGATGAAAAGGTATTTTATTAATAATTTCATTTTTTAAAGGTAAATTAGATTATCCTTTTTTATTAGCTTTTATTGTCCCACTATTATTTATTTATTTATTTATCCTCCTACTGGAACGCCATTACAGCATTTACACCAACAGAGCAAAACATTACTTCATGTGCTGCTTTTTATCCATCCTGTGCGCGGTGGACATCGAACGGGTGGATGTCTTATTCTTGTCCTAAGTAGGACGTCCTCTAGCTGCAGCTTAAGGCGACATTAACTGCCCGCGCCCTTGAGCGAGTGAGAGGAGTTTGCGTCGCGCCCCGCGACAAAAGTCAGACAAAGTCAGCGATACACTGCCGCCCGTCGCCCGCCAGAGCCCCGCTTCAACGCGCACCAAGATTATTCGAAAAAACAACCCACCTTGATTTATCAAACACAATACAAATAAAAGCCGTATACTAAAATATGGGTCATTAAATTGTCTTTTATATGATTAAAATTTCATGTAAATACGCCCCATAGTTTTTGCGTGATTATCGTTTTTTTGTCCACGTTAGACAATACTTTACAAATTAATTACACTATGTTATTAAAATATAATTTCACATTTTCACATATCAAATTATGAATAAAATTGTCTAGTATAACATATATTTTTTTCAATGAAATAAGACTAGAAGTTTAGACGTAATGTTCAATATAAAATCATTAAAAGTCGTTTATCTGCGCCTTAAGATGGAGTCAAATGGCGTGCGATTGGACAGTCCTTATGTCCAGCTGTGGACAACGGTAATACTAAGTAGAACATTATTTATATACTACATAAGTACGTCTTTTTCCCAGGGGGTTAGATATAAACTCGAGAACGCCACCTGCTTCTGTCCTTGCATGAATATTTAATACTTTTTTTCTTAATTTGTTTTCATTTTCGGTCAGTGGGTCGTCTTAGGGGCGGAGTTGTAGGGGTTGGAGTATACGCTTAGGAGCGCTATGAGCAGCAGAGGAAACGAAAATAGATTCTTGTTTAAAAATAAAAATTGCCTTGACCATAGAAACCATTGAAGTTCTGAGAAGCATGGCTCTACGATGCACGAAGGCGTAGTCGATGAAGGCCCACTTGGCGGGGTTCCAAGTTCTTAATGGTTTAAAAAAAAATAGCAACGAAAGGGATGGCGGGATATTTGTTCGCTCACTAGACCCCGCCATCGCCTTCGAACCTAACCTGTCCTAGTTGGGGTGCCCCTAGTCCCGAGCTCGCTTTGCTCGCTCTTGCATCCTAAGTTCTCTTATAAGGATATGCGATATCATTTTTATTACGACAAACGGCTTGTTGGAGACAAAAAATTCCAAGACGCTTTTAGCTTTATTATTTAGGTGTTCCATATGATAGCATCGAGAACTAAAGATTTGCGAAAATATACTTTTTTTGTTTAAAATTTGGGTTTTCCTCAGTAGTACACACGGCTACATATCAAGCTATACATTTCCAGTTTACATTGAACTCTCATTGTAAGGAAATCCTATACAATGCGAGATCAGCTTATACTGGAAATTATAACTTAATCTGTAGCCGTGCGTACCTAAGTTAAAAAAATATTCGAAAGCCTATTTCTCGGAAACGGTGCGTCGTAGGACCATGCTTTATAGAAGGTAAATGGTTTCTATAGACAAGTTTAATTGGATAGGTACTTACTGCAATAAAATTAGTAAAACAAAAAAAAAATACGAAAAAAATTCTAAGTCCTCGCTCCCTAGCGCCCCAAGGCTACACTCCAAACCTATTTTCCCAAATAATCACTGAAAATCTTCGACTTTTTTGAAAGCAAAATTAACTAAACTTAAAATAAAAGCCGCATTTGACAGAGAAACTGATGTAGAACACCAATTTCCAAGTTTAATTACTGCGGTGAGAACAATGTCGGTGATGTTTTCTAAAGTCTTGACTAAAAGGAAATGCTTTAATTTGCGAACGAGGCTCGCGGACGAATTATTTGTGAGGGGCCTTTGTTTTAGAAACTTCGCAGCTGAGTTTATTTTCATGTGATGACTTTGTTGAATTTAAACTGGATAATAGATAATTCAATTTTAATTAAAATACTCTTTCAATTTACTAATGATAATGATGGGGGGCCTACAAATTATCAGCCTAATCTGCTACTAGTCCAAACCCACCAACGTCTTTCAAATCAGCTAACTAAGTTTTGCCCGCGGCTTCACCCGCGTGGATGTCGGAAATTAACCCACGGGAACATGCTACCGGGACCAAAGCTAGCCTATGTTACTTCTTATAACCCCAGCTATCTGCCAGTGGAAGAACCGTCAAAATTGGTCCAGCCATTTTGGAGATTAGCCGGAACAAACAGACAGAAAAACGACATTTTTAAAAATCGGTTTTTAAAACCGTATAAGTATAAGTACCGTATATACTTTCATATAATGCATTTAGTAAAAAGCTGTTATTTTGACATTACATACACGGGTTTGTCTGTAATATCAAAATAAAAACCTTTTGCAGTTCCGTTTTTTTCAACTTTAATTTTAATTAGTTGTATGTATATAATATGAATGTACATAATGTATAGATTATAAATGAGAAAGTAACTCAGCCTGTCTGTAACCTTTTCACGACTAAATGGCTGAACAGATTTGGATGAAATTTGGCAAACGGACAGACCGTGCCCTGAGTTAAGACATTAGATAAGTACTTTTTATCGCGGTAGTCCTTTCCCGTGAGATAATTTTTAACCTCCACGCGGGAGAAGCCGCAGGAAAAATATAGTTGATTTAAATGACGTTGGTGGGTTTGGACTAGTAGCAGATTAGGGTGCTTATTTGTAGGCCCCCTATCACTATCTTTAGTAAATTGAAAGAGTATTTTAATTAACATTGAATTATCTAATGAAATACAGTCATAAAATTATGATATTAATATTTTAATTTGAATAGGATCAGTTACACATATTATTTATATTATATAAAACTGTTATAAATATAAAATTACATTTCATTCATTCGTTCATCGCCTCTAATTACTCATCCACTTCATTAAAAACATCAAATAAATATCTCATCTCATCATTTGATACTTTAAGTCTTTGACAAGTTTCTCAACGAGAGTACCTCGGCTTAATACGTCCATTGTCAAAGAATCGTGTTTGAGAACTATTTACTAAATTGAAACAGCGTGTCCTCGGACGGCCCTCGAAATAGAGGAGTGAGGAAAATCAAAGCGGCCACTTGAGGACAGTTAGATGTACTTGGATGGGGACAACTCTTGAGGACACGTGTCGAGTGTGTCGGTCCCTGACGTTGATTTCTGAAAATCGGACCGCAATTTTCCTTCAAGTGTAGGTAGGTAACAATTTTGATTGAAGATGGTTGGGTTGGTTGCTGATAATTTATTTTTGTGAATGTAAAAGTCACAAAATTCAGGCATATAATTTATACCTACCTTACCTTACCTTAGTAGGTAGATAGGATGTCTATAAACACGATGATAAGATAAAACTTAATTATTTATACTTAAAGGTATAAAACATTATGTAAGTATGCATATTATGTAATTAAGGCAAAATTCAATTGTTGTGTAACCAAAAGTGGTAAGTAGTTAAAACATATGATACCAAGCGAGTGTGAGGGATAAAACAAAAGTCAGCAAACTTCTTTTCACGACGTGCAAACCCGAAGTTAACACCATAAAAAACTAGACCCTTCAATATCGCTTACTCCACAAAAAAATAGCAAAATAAAACAGGCTTCACACCCAATTCGGCCACATCTAATATGACAGTTAGTAAACACCAAAAAGAACGCGTGAAGTATCCCAAAAGAGGCGTGCGCATCAAAAAAATGTGATAACTAGCGTAAGGGGGTGACGAGGACCCTCATACTCTTTCAATAATACGCCAGTCTGCAATAAAATTGTCAAGTCAAGATCTGCTAACGACGCAGCTTCTGAGCCCCGAATTGAGATAAACACCGCATTATGAAACGGATTTGGGTTATATTAAGTCAGAGTTTTCTTCCCACCAATACTTTCCGTATAATCGGATATTTGAATATGGAGTTTTATTTATTTATACAGGGTGTTTGGCGCATGGACCGACACAATTTTTCCAGGGATTTGGGAGGTCATTAGCTAGGTTCTACCCATACACCCTTTGTCCTAAACGTCACGGTTGGTTACATATGATTTTTTTTTAATGAAAAAAACACCCAAAATATTTCCTTTTATTCGAAATAGTAAGTTTTTTGTTTGTGGGTGTAGTGGCAGTGATATAACTGGTTTCAAGAAAATTCCTTACAAGCTTCCAAAGTTTATTTTTGTATGAAATTTTACAACTTCTAAATTCGTTAAAAAAAATTGGGACAAAGGGTGTATGGGTAGAACCTAGCTAATGACCCCCCAAATCCCTGGAAACATTGTGTCGGTCCATGCGCCAAACACCCTGTATATACTATAATGTACACTAGAAAATAAACAACAAAAAAAAACTACACTACAAAACATACAATGTGCGGCCTTATCGCTTTCTGCGATCTCTTCTAGAGAACCTTGGAATGGATAGTGATTGTGTGGACATAAAGATAGAGTTGTCATTGGTGCAAAATAATAAATACCTATATAGATACAATACACTTTAATAGATACACAAATACATACATAATTAATATCTAAGCAACGAAAATAAATGACGACTACAGATTATTACAACAGCTACGAGAATAAGATCACAACAACAACTAATGTTCCTTTACGAGTCTCACGATTGAGTGAGTTTTATTTGAACTGGAGTTAGCCTTATATTTGCAATTAGCCTGCGAAGTCAAAAATAATTAAGGTATGGATATAATTTGCTAAACATTTATCAAATTAAGTAATAAATGAATGTCATTAGTTTATTCTCAATCTTGTTACATTTACGTCTAACAGAACATCTTCTTCATTTTTGACAAAAACAACGGTTTTAAAAGATTAGGGTCTTAGTTTGCTCATATTCAGCTCTGTCAAATATTTAAAAAGCAAATATTATACCTACACAATATTACAGAGGTAAAGTTCGTGGAAAATTGATCCTTTCGTGGAATCCTGGTGATATTAGATTTTGTTTGTTTACACAAAAAGTATTAGAAACCTACACGAAATAAAGAAGTATTTAGATCTATTACATTGATTAAACTTTTTCTATGTGCTCCAAAGAGATTTTCCCCAATACGTGTAGTCGAAACTAATTTGAATTTGGACAATAAAATGTCCAATTTCATTTATGTACGGAACCCCATACGACATAGACATTTAGGAAAAAAGTTAATGGTGCTTAAAGCTTGGCCGCTGTCCTGTAATTACGAATTAAAAAGTTCGTCCGCTGGACCCCAGTTTTTTCTCCTTTATTTGGATGTGAAGATAATATTGCACCCCAAATCTATTCCCGCTGCACTCAACTTAGATTCTTATTCCTACACCAGTAAAGCTGAAAGTTGGATGTCGACACACCTAATTACTTTTAATGTTATCTCTTCTCATACGAGACATTTGTATGTATGCATCTATTTATAAAGAGACAGAAAATTAACTTTTACGAGTACTTGGAAAACTGAGGGTTTTTCATGAAAATGTTATTGGTTTGCTTCTATTATCTTTTCCTTTGATGAAGAGTGGAAAAAACGTTTGATAAGTAATTAGATTTTAAAAGGAACATATTTGCAATACAAGCTATAATGGTTCTGGTCCTTTATCGAATCTTTGAATACCTATCAGAGTATCGCTAAAGGATAAGAACTGATTTATATTCATTTACCTTTAGTTTTTTTGTTCGACAGGTTCTCAAAAAGAGAATGTTGATTTCATTAAGCAATTAGCTGTCAAAGTCATGGACGTTCTTTCTCCCCATAAAAAAAACGCAAGTTTCACGCAACAATGTATCCAAAAAACTACATAAAAACAGACATCATATTATATTCGTCGTATCATTTTCATTTAGCAATAAAACAACCGCATGTATATAATAAAAATGATTCACAATGCGTCTATAATAAAACTGTCGAGCAGAGAATCCGTCGCGTCGAGATTAGAGGGTGCTCCCATTATTGCTACAGTATTATTTTGTTGTTTTACGACAGGAAAATAATAAGCACCGCCGTTTATGACGGTACAATAAAATTCGTATTAGAAAGGGACGATTGTTTGTGGGGAAAAACTTGACTTTTTTTGTGGAGATAGTTTAATCAATTAGTGTTGCTGTTGTATAATCAATATGTTGTGTTTGGGCTGTGTTTTCCTGTTTTACTAAGAATATTCACTGCACAATGGTAGCCCAAAAGTCTGACAACCAGTCTTACCAATTAGTATCGTGTTACCCAGGTCAGATAGCCAGTCGCTCCATGTTCCCAACATACTTGATAAAAGGCTACGCAGATTGATTCATAGCACAAAGTTGGATGAAATGTCTGCACAACAAAAATGCACAGTTTCAACAAAAATCAGATTTCCGAAAACGATTGCAAAAATCAGACATTTTGGACATGGACCAAAGTGCAAAAAAAGGAAGAGCGGATGGAATCAAAAATTTGAAATACAGCTATACGGAAAATGCAGGAATGATGCAGATAGAAGCGGTGCTGGCTTTCACTGGACGGAATATTTATTAATTTTCTATGTTAAACTGTTATAGTCTGGCAGCAATCCTAACCTTCGAAATTCTGCCAAGTATTTGATATTTTCAATCACTTTGATCAACAAACAACTCGAGAATCTTTATTCAAAATTTAAACGAGCTTGCTTTATTTAAAAGAGAATAGTTTGCGATCCTAGATAGGTATATCGATATACAAAAATTTCTTCAAAGTTGTTGAACTCGGCAAACTTTAGCAACATCTTTAGTCTTGATTGATGGTCTCGATGTAAAAACATTTAAGTATTTTGGTTATTTCGGTATTCTTTAAATAGTAACAACTAAGTAGCCGTGCCCGCGGCTTCGCTCACCTGACTGCGTCTTCTTTTGGTTCCAAAATTTAATGGGAAATTGAAATCATAGTATGTTGACAAGAAATGAATCCACTGACAGGTGTGCTCCTTAATTTAAACTAAAACTTGTTAGCACATCTCTTGCTTAAATAGTAATAATAATAATATGAACACAAGAAAATAATATAAACCCCGATCTCTCTTGGGTCCGGAATTAAAGTCGTGCGAATTCAAGAAACCTATAGTTACAATAAGAAAATGTATAACTCAAACTCAAAACTGTTTATTGCATTCATGTGGACATTTAGTTGATACAATATAAGCAAGTTCCAACATGAAACCCGGTTAGGGCACAACAACATAATAATAATTTGAACATAATAATAATATCGGCCAATGACCTGATGGCCAAAAGCCTCGATAAACATCTCTCGAAGCTCTCGTTAAAGGGCCTGATTCAGAAAGCAGTACTCCTCGATACGGCTTGTATCGTGAGGAGGTTCCTGTCTCTGGTGCCCTAACCACCGGTAGCTTGGACCCTGCTCCCGATACCAGCGAACTACTATTGTTTTATTTTTAATGTTTAAAAAAAAATGAAAATAAAATACTTAAACGTTTTTCAAAATGTTTTTTTAATGTCTTTAATAAAATATTTAAAACTGTATTTAATGTATGAACATAAATAAACGAAATAAGAATATATGAGAACTTGATCTGATCGAAGAAGAATAGGAAGATCGTAGAAAGCGACAAGGCCGCCCTTTGTATATTGAGTAGTGTTCAATTTTATTTTTGTTGTTATGTTTTTTGTGGTGTACAATAAAGAATATATAAATAAATAATAAAATAAGATTCTGTGAAAATAATATTACCAGCCTGTAACTGTCCCACTGCAGGGCAAGGGCTCTTCTGGTACAGAGACGGCACAATAATAAAGGTACGCATTTAGATATCAAAAATATTAAGAATAGAGAACAGATCGATAGGAGGATTACATTGATTTTTGAAGTGCTTAATATTTGAGTGCGACGAAGAGCGACTCCGACGTTGCATCTAGACAAGCTCTGCTTACCTAAGTGCTTTGTTTGCTTCACGATAAATTTTAAAACTTAGGGAATACTTGATGGAATTTTACTAACAGCATAAGTACCTACAAGTGCATTAAGCGGTGTTTTGTTGATGCTTGCATTTAAGTTCGTTTTGAAAGAAATGTTTTATTTTCAAACTTATCATTTATGTGTCTTTTGTATACCTTTTGTTGGAGATCCAAAATAAATAAATATTAGGTACGACTATTTTCGAGTTTTCAATAGTACCTTTTTAGGTGTTCCACCAGCTGTTCCCATCACTTATATACGTAATTCCGAAGTATCTAGCCTTTTACGACGGCTTCAAATAACAACCTGCATTACTACCTACTCACTGACCACAAAAAGACTTCATAAAACCCCAATCAGGCTATAAAAACACGAAATAACAAAAAAAAAATCTTTATCAGAATTTCCAGTTCGGTCGTAATTGTAGCGAAAACAAAGGGGCTATTGGAGATCAATGGCGGCCGTTGGCTAGGCCGGTGTATTTACGGCCTACTGCACTGTAAATCTGGCGATATCTCGCAACGCCTAGGGCGGTTATACACCATGTATGTTGGCTATACTTATTATGTTGTGGAGGAATTCTGGTTGAATGATGAAATTTGTATGAGCAGTCATTGGAATATCTGTTACGTTGACCTCTTCATTTTGGAAGAGCGACCGACAAAGTTGTATGAAAGAAAACCGGAACAGGTTTAAAAAAAAGCCTCATAGCGCTCATTTATTTTATTAAAATAATAAATCAGTTCACCGAATTCTAGAACTAATAAAAAAAGGCCAGTCTCGATATGCTTGTCAATTTTTTCGGGAGTTATCGTTGGTACATACAAAATCAGTGTACCGACATCGATATAAGGACGCACATGTATTTTTTTTTTCGAAATGTTGGTTTTTCTATGTAACAACATGCTTTTTAGAAAGTATAAGATGGTTTAATTTAAGTGTTTTCTCAATGTACATCTACCTACTCATATTGTGTAAGTGCGTTAAAATGCAAAATTGCTTGACCTTGACGAGTCTGGAGTAAAGCACTACCTCAATCGCTTCGCGTTATGAGGTGTGCAATATACATAATGTAGTTTAAGGGAACTCAGATTTAAACTACAGCAATACCTACTCAACATAGATCGTAACATTTTGAGATATTGGATAATATTAGTTGTACCTACATTCATCTAATCCTTAATCAATATCAATAAAAATATATAATAAATTACCAGAAGACATAAAACAACAAAATAAAACCAGGACCTACTTGTTTTTTTTTTAAACGCTATTACACAGTACAAGAATATCTAACGGATAAATTCAATAATAATAATACATAACTATGAATAATAGATATTTATTTGAATAAGTAAAATAACAAAATAAATATAAAACAATACCTACCTAATAAATATACTACATTAATAATAATAATAAAAAATTAAGCGAGTAAAGAAATAAGCAATATTAAATATAATTAAATAAATGAATAGATATACCTGCATATAAAATATTAATAGAATAAGGGCTGAGTTTTCAATAGTCAGATAACTTTTATCTGAGGAATAAATATTGCGGTTTGACAGCTTTTGTATAGAAAATATGTCAAACTGTCAGATTTATTCTTCAGATAAAAGTTATCTGACTATTGAAAAATCAGCCCTAAGTGAATGAATGGAAATATAAATACATAGGTAATAATATAGGATATAAAATAATTCTAACTTAATAACAAAGAAAATTAATAAAGCGCTCTTCCTCTCTCTACTTATTTAAATTTTTGCTGTGCCCGACAATAACTGTTTCTATTATTTTTCTTTTATCTACCACCTGTAATTGTACATTATGGATTGCAATAAACGATTTGAGATTACCATCAGATTTTTATGCATCTCTTGATCTCTATGCGGCAACAGTCTCAGAAAGTGCATTTACACAATAATTGCAGTCAGAAAATGCACCTTATCATGACGAAAACACACAGAAGAGTCCTTTCTAAGTTAGCCGATTTAAAAGCACTAAAACGAAACACAGCTTTAAAAGTTTACATAACGTAACTAGAAAGCACAATCAGAAGTAATACAACACCGAAATATGATCTCATTATACAACAAGAGTACGTTTTAAACAATCGTCTCGTCGAAAGTCTAGACAAAGCGAGTTGTAAGGTTTGCTGCCAATTGCGCCGCAGAGACTCAAGCACTCCTCTATTTAAATATTTCCTCGCAATTAATTTAATTTAGGTAACAAAAGGGAACGGTGGCGAGTGTTCTTATTCACAATTATTGAGACATAACTGCAATTGCTGCAACCAGTGCCTTGCTGAGCTAAGTATTTGGAAGAGAGTTGCAAATGTTGCTATTCGTTTCGTGTTGTTGGTTTTGTTTTTGAATTACCTAATTGATCTTAGGTAGCTTTATTTGTAAGGGGAAACTTGGAGGGATGAAAAGTGATGTAATGGGGGTAAAGTAGATTAAGAAGAGGTATATTAGAATGGTTTGACTTATCCGAAATATTTGTCGGGTCTGTTATTCTGACACAATACCTATAGATCTGTATATGGATGGTTCAGTGCCTTAAGGCGATTAAGGATTTAGGCGGGAGTGTTTTGTATAGAAAACACTCCCGAAAAAACGCGCGTAGGTGCGTTGAGACGCAACATGCAGCGTGGTGCGTGGCAGTATGATAATCGCCTAAATCGTAAGTTAAGTAGACGATGTTTTTATTCATCCAATTTAATTTACCAATTAATATTATAAACAAAAAAGACACCTAATAACATACAAATAAAAAATAAATACAAAAAATGCTTTTGTTTTTTATCGATACTGAGTTAAGCAAATCCAAATGACGGTGACACCAAGAAGTGGAAATATTTTGGTTGGATTCATTTCATAGAACATATTGTCAAAACACACCAAGAACTAAACTACTTTCTCTGGTACAAAATGGAAGCTATTTCCCATCTCCTAACAAATAATACAATGTAACAAACCGCCCACTTTTCATATTACACTCTAACTTAATTTACCCCACAATTGCGTATCTGCGACTAATTATTATCACTTATTCATTTCCTACACCTACAGTGAGTCTGAGTTTACTCCTACAGTTCATAAAGGCCAATTATAAGTCTAGTACGAAGTTAGCCTTTTTTTTTTTTTTTTTTTTTTTTGAGGATGGGAAATCATCAAATGACTCCTCCCGCTCTGGGTGGAGCGGAAGGGAGTGTCAGACTCTTACTGACTAAAACCCACCCGTGTTCCTTCCTTGGCCCTTTATGTTCCGGGTCAGCGGTACCCCTTTTGGATGATCCCGCTTTCCCGGCAGGCTTGGGCCCTAGTGGACCCCCTCTATGATGCTGACATCTCTTTGAGGCGCGCGTGGAACACGTACGCGCCGTCCAGCACGGGCCTGGTCCTGATCGGACGGTGAGCTACCCATTACTCACCGCCCGCAGGCCCGCGCCTACGGTGGCCGGGAGTCGTCACGCGGCTCCCGACGCCCGGAGCGTCCACCGCGGCGGCTTGGACGGGAGACTCTCTCCCTCTCCCGTCCCGCCACCTCCTTCGCTAGCATGACTGCTTCGCAGAAGGAGGCGACTGCCTCCCACTCCCCCTCGCCCCGGACCATGGCTTGAACCAAGGCCGGGCGTGAGAGATCGCCGCCGCTGCCGATCGCCTCTACGAGGACACGGCGGTGCTCCGCCCATGCAGGGCAGGCCCCCACCGTATGCTCCACCGTGTCCTCGGGGCGATCATCGCAGTGGTGACACCCGGGCGTTTCCTCCCGCCTGATGATGTGCAGGAACCTCCCGAAACTTCCGTGTCCGGTGAGGACCTGCGTCAGGCGGTAGGTGAGGACGCCGTGACGCCTCTCTAGCCACTCCTCAAAGAGGGGTCTTACCGCCGCTATCGTGGCGTGCCCTGCGCTGGGTTGCGACAGTCGCTCTTTCCATGCCGCCATGAGATCGCGCCGGAGGTCCGTCCGCTCCGCCGCGATTTGCCGCGGAAGCGGGGTTTCCCCCCGGCGTAGTGCCTCCGCGCGCCACTCATACAGGCGCGCGAGGACTATCGCCTCCAGATCCCACGGCGGCAGTCCGGCAAGGAGGCTTGCCGCCTCGCCCGAGATCGTGCGGTAGCCCCGGATCAGCCTTACGGCTACCACTTTTGGGGCGCGTTCAGATAGTGGGCGGCTCTCCGCCGCAGTGAACGCGCCCACACCGGGGCCCCAACGAAGTTAGCCTAGGATCGAATCTGCCCAGTTTGCGTCCAATTCAGTATTAATAGATTTAAAGTGGTTTTGGAAGTTTGCTGAAATTTATTAATTTGAGCTTACTTTGTACAATTTCTGTCTTAATACAGGGTTTGATAGATTAAACTATTTATTCAGTGAACACAAAATACATAGCAAAACACACAAAAGCACAATTAAATTATAACAAAATTACATGAATATAAAAACAATGTGCAAAAACATACAAAAAAAAAAACATTTAAAGAAATTAATTGACACTATGACATACCACAAATCAAAATAACGAATATACACAGTGCGGTGTGCATCTCGAGGTTGTATAGAGGCACGAGGAACAGGGTGTAAAGTTCACTCATACCTCCATAGAAAAGGGAGGATCCTCCGACCAGACGAGTGTCGTGTCTGGTGGGCAACTGCCCGACGATTGATGTCGGGAAGTTGTAAATATGCTAGTCGCGCGGTAAACTCTGCTTGCGCGATGCAGGATTTGCGTGACGTCAGTATGACGCGCAGCTCGCATGTGGCGATGTAGATACCGCTACAGTTGCACCAAATGGGAGTCCAGCTCAGCATGGTCATGGTAGTGCTCTGTTATATGGAACTTAAACATAACTGGCAAAATGTTGGTGTACATAGGTACACCTCTGCCTAAACGTTCATGTAATACAAGCTCGATGTTATGCATGTGTGTGAGGTCCGCAGTTTTTAAGTAGAAACACTGACGTAAACGTAATTGTGCATTCATTATTTGAAATGTCATTCTGATGATGTACTTACATCACCCCGGATATTTTACCTAATCATCTTATGACGATCGCCATGTTTAGTCCATGGTGACTCAATGTAAGTCCGGTGATATTCTTTAGGTCTTCATAAGTCTTTATAAGTGGTTTTTCAGACTAATGTACTGTCCTTGATCTGTTTGTTTTAGCTGTAAGTCTCCCATGTTATTTAAATAAATAAATATAATTCAGGTCCTGACCTAGGTACAGCCTGTACTACGGTAACCTGATGACTGATATACATACTTATATACATACACACCCAGACAGGTCAAACAGCATGCACAAAAATGTTTGACTTGTCCGGGGATCGAACCCTGGACAAGCGGCTTAGAAGGCAGAGTCGCTACCAACTGCACCAACCGGTCAGTCGATATTCTTTAGGTGATCTAGGTTGAAGCTTAATTTCAACGACTGCAAACGAGACCTACAAGTTGACAAAACTAGAAAAGTTTTAACAATATTACTGCCATAAAATTAAACTAAAGTTACCTAAAAGTTATACCTTTAATTGCCAGAGTCATTGTTCTGTTTAAGCGTAAAGCACCACTACATTAGCTATGCATAATAAGTGCCCACATATATGTACTTATATCTATATCTTGTATACAGTCCACTAGAACTTGATTTTTTTAGTGTAAGATAAACCTTTAAAGTGTCCACACGTCGTTTTACTGTGCTTACACCGTCCAAACCAAAATCATCCTTATCGCCGTGATCATATGGTCCTATTTCGAACCGGATCTTGTCGCCTACCTGCGGCTGACGAGCGCGTTGAAGAACAAAAGAAAGCGATAAGGAACACGTTTTTTATTGCAAACAATTTAGTGGACGGATCTGTGACATTTTAAAACTTATTTATCAGAACAATTAACTGTGCTTACAATATTCAGTGTGTGATCGGATTACGAGTAAAAACTTACTGTAAGTGCTAGTTAACAAGTGCCACGTGCTCGCTACCGCGTAGACATACTAAAACGTTTAACTAACGAGTTTCATTGTGAGTGAAGCTATACCAACGAGTGTTAAATAAGTTGTGATGGAAGATCTTTTGGTATATCAAATTGAGCTATTGGATAGCCTAAAGAATGCAGAGAAAAACTATAAAAAGACGCCGAAAGATAGGATTAAGAAACCGTACTTGGAAACAAGGTTAGAAATGCTTGAAGAGCTATGGAATAACTTTAAAGAAGGACACAAGAGCATTATTTTGAGCATCACCAGTGACGACCAAAGAAAAAATTCGTACTTTAAGGAAAAAACATATGAAGTGTTTCAAGAGTTGTACGTGCAATATAAGTCTAGTGTGAAAGAGGCTCTTCAGCAGTTCCAGGATGCAGCACAACAATCTTCATCGCCTTGTACAACTGGAGGTCAAGGGTCATCCTCGTGCTCGGACAGCAACGAAATAAAATTGCCACAAATCAATATACCCACATTCAGCGGCAAATATGAAGAGTGGCAGACATTTTATGACTTATTTACTTCGCTGATTCATAAAAATACTAAATTATCTCCAGTACACAAACTGCATTACTTAAAATGTAGCTTAACGGGAGAAGCAGAAGTCATACTTCGTAACTACACTACGACCAATGCAAATTACGCCGACGCTTGGAACGAGCTAATACTACGCTATGACAACAAAAGATATAATTGTAAAGCTATTTTGAGAACGTTTATATCGCAAAAATCTATACATACTGAGTCGGCGAGTTGTATTAGACATCTACTAGACACAAGTTCAACGTGTATAAAGTCGTTAAAAAACTTAAAGGTGGAGACTGATTCATGGGACTTAATCATTACCTATTTAATTGAGTCCAAGCTGGATCCGGAATCAGTCAGGCTATGGGAGCAGCAACTGAGTGCAACAAAGTGTGATATGCCCACATGGCATGATTTAAGAAGTTTTTTGGAGGCTAGATTCAGATCTTTAGAAATGATCGAAGCTAACAAGGCGAGAACGTCGCAACCGAAGCCGGCAGCTAAAGCTAAGTCCTTTCATGCGAATGTGACCAAGGAAGGCAAAGAGCGCGACATTAAATGTGTATTATGTGGAGACCAGCATTATATCTATCAATGCAAAACATTCGCCAGTATGACTACTCAAGAAAAACAAGAGAATGTCAAGAAAAACAAACTTTGTTTTAACTGCCTCGCGCCATCACACTCGGTGAATAAGTGTCGACAGTCAGCATGCTGCAAACGATGTGGACGTCGGCATCACTCCCTTCTGCACTTCGAGAGAGAGGAAAAAGCCGAGAAGTCCAACGAGGGCACAAACACTGCTGCAGGTACCGCTTGTGAGGCGTCGCTAGGTAAGTCGACTTCATCATCTAATGCTACACATATTGTGTCTAATTTCTCAAGTGAGCATATGCAAACAAACACTGTGTTATTAGCTACCGCTAAAGTATTAGTTAACAGTAAGAACGGTTGTAGACACATCATTAGGGCCTTGTTAGACCAAGGGTCACAAGCGTCATTTATATCTGAGGCGACTGTTCAGTTTCTTAATTTAACTCGTATATCAGTGAGTGGTTGGGTGTCCGGTGTGGGAGAGGGGCAAACGAAAATTAAACACATGGTTTCACTCGCCGTGAAATCACGCCACAATCCCAATGAGTCAATTAGAGTGAATGCGTATGTACTGCGAACATTAACAACACTGTTACCCACCAGTAACCTTAGATTTCCCGATTGGTTAGAACTTCGAGATCTGGAGTTAGCGGATCCAGGATTCACAACACCAGGTAAAATTGATATTTTACTTGGTGCAGAGGTTTATGGCAACGTACTGTTAGATGGTATTATCAAACACCCTGAGGGCAATTTAGTGGCACAAAATACAATCCTAGGGTGGGTGGTATCTGGCAGGACGACACAAGAAAATGCAACAGCAAGGAAACGCATCACAAACCTACACGCACAGATAAATGACGATGAGTTACTGAAACAATTTTGGGAGATAGAGATGGAACCAAACAACATAAAGAGAAAATTTTCAAAAGAGGAAGAAATGTGTGAAGTATTTTTTGATGCCACGACAGTGAGAGATAAAAACGGACGATTTGTGGTAAGATTGCCATTTAAAACCGAAGATCCAGAATGTAAATATGGTGGATTAAGGGAGATAGCCAATAAAAGATTTGAATTTTTAGAGAGAAAGTTGTCAAAAAATCCTAAACTACAAAACGAATACCAAAGGGTAATGGATGAATATATAGAATTAAATCACATGGTAGAAGTTAATTCTTCAGAAATTGATAAACCTGCTGTCTATCTTCCTCATCACGCAGTGTTGCGAGAAGACAAGTTAACCACAAAGCTTCGCGTAGTGTTCGACGCTTCTTGCAGGGGTAATAATAACGTGTCATTGAATGATAACTTGTGCGTTGGACCTCAACTTCAGCAAGAGTTGCGACACATTTTAATGCGATGGAGAACACACAGAATTGGTATTACTGCCGATATCGTTAAAATGTACAGAATGGTTCGAGTGGCAGATGCTGATACAGATTATCAGAGATTGTTATGGAGGTCTTCTCCCGACGAGCCTATTAAACACTTCAAACTTGTAAGATTAACGTTTGGCACAGCGTGTGCACCATACCTTGCAGTGAAATCTCTACAAACACTTGCTAAAGAGGAGCAGTCAATTTATCCTACTGCAGCACAAATAACAAAATCTGACTACTACATGGACGATTTACTCACAGGCTGTGAGACAGAAGAACAAGCAGTGAACATATACAACGAGATGAACAGTCTGATGAACTCTGGTGGATTTCAGTTACAAAAATGGAGTAGTAACAGTAAAACTGTTTTACAATACATCGGAAAGAATAACTGTGATTATCATCAGTTACCTTTAAAGGTCAACAGTGTCGTTAAGGTACTAGGTGTAAGCTGGAACCGTGAAATGGATTGTTTTGAATACACAGTCAACTTACCGGAGTCTAAACAACCTGTAACTAAAAGAACTATTCTCTCCGAAATAGCTAAGCTATATGATCCCCTAGGTTGGATAGCTCCCGTTGTAGTAGTCGCAAAAATGATCATGCAGAAATTGTGGAAGACAGGATTGGAATGGGATGAGCCTATTGATGGTGTCTTGCTAGCAGAATGGAACCGATATCGAGAGAACTTAGCACACATCAAAGGCCTAAGCATACCACGATGGCTACACTGCAGTAACGCCTCAAGTATTGAGTTGCACGTCTTCGCTGACGCATCACAAGTCGCCTATGGAGCAGTAGTATACATGCGAGTCATACATGAAGAACGAATACACGTCAATCTAATAACGTCCAAAACAAAGGTGGCGCCAATTGAGAAACAAGTCTCAATTCCAAGATTGGAAATCTGTGCTGCGGCTTTGGCGGCTAAACTAATTTTAGAAACCTCTCAAGTGCTGTGTGTGCCTAAAACCAAGTTATTTGCGTGGACAGATTCCACCATTGTACTTGCTTGGTTGAAGGGCGGACCAAGCAGGTGGAATACCTTTGTAAGCAATCGGGTGTCAGATATACTGAACACTGTAGATTACGACCAATGGGGGCACGTATCTACAGATGTGAACCCAGCTGACTATGCGTCACGGGGCTTACAAGGTTCAGAGTTACTGAGTCATTCACTATGGTGGAGTGGACCAGTTTGGTTGTCTAACCTAAATATGAATATACATGTTCATAAATATGAAGATACGCATGAGGAAGAACGCACGAGATCTTTAACCGCTATATACAACACCGAACAAGAATTAATTTGGACAAAATTTTCAAGTCTATCACATATGTTAAGGGTAATCTCATATTGTAGAAGATTTCTTAATTTCAAGTTACCTTTATCTGAACGCGAACACTTTTCTAAGTTTATTGCGCCAAAAGAATTAACAGAAACTTTAAATAAATGTATTAAACAGGTGCAATATATTGAATTTAATGATGATATAGGACAGTTAAAATCTCGTGGTTACGTGTTGAAAAGGAGTAAGCTTCGCAACCTTTGTCCCATTGTAGACAGCAATGGAATTCTAAGAGTTGGCGGACGTATTAAAAGATCAGAAATGGCCTATGATACACAGCATCAAATAATTTTACCCGCTAAGAGTCATCTTACCAGGTTAATAGTTAATGATGCTCATATTAAAACGCTGCATGGCGGTCCTCTAGTTACGTTAAATTATTTGAGGTCTAAATACTGGATCTTACGAGCTAAGGATCTAACGAAGAAATTATACCGCGAGTGTGTTACCTGCATTAGGTATTCTAAAAGGAATACTACGCAACTGATGGGTCAGTTACCTGACGCGAGAGTTAAGGCCGACCGGCCTTTTAAATCATCTGGTGTGGACTACGCAGGCCCCATCAACATACGTTTCTCGCCGGGCAGAGGAGCTAAATCATATAAGGGCTATATATGCTTGTTTATCTGTATGGTAACGCGTGCCATACACCTAGAAGCTGTCACCGACATGACTGCTAAGGCATTCATTGCGGCATTCCGACGTTTCACGTCGAGACGAGGTCATTGTCGCGATGTCTACAGTGATAACGGCACTAATTTCGTGGGCGCAGATAAACAGCTGAGGGACATGTTTAACAATGCCAAGTCTTCCATTCCTGGTGAAGTAGCAGAGTTGCTGGTTCTAGAACGTACTACATGGCATTACATACCCCCTCACTCACCCAATTTTGGCGGCCTGTGGGAGGCTGGCATACGCAGCACCAAGAATCATCTTAGGAAAGTCATTGGAAATGCAACACTAACGTATGAGGAGCTAACGACAGTATTAACTCAGATCGAAGCATGTTTAAATTCGCGACCCATAACTGTGCTTAGTGATGACCCCAATGACCCCCTTCCACTCACACCCGGCCACTTTCTGATAGGTGAACCGTTGATAAATTTATGTGATGAAAATTACACAAACTGTAATATTTCTAGTTTAGACAGATGGAGGCTAACTCAAAAAATTGTCAACGATTTTTGGAATAGATGGCACAAAGAATATCTCGTAAATTTGAACCAAAGATATAAATGGAATATAAAACAGTCTGAACCAACAATCGATGACATTGTGATTTTAAAGGAAGATAACATTCCTCCTAGTAAATGGATATTGGGCAAAATAATTAAAACTCACGCGGGCCCAGATGGTATTACTCGGGTTGTGACAATAAAATGTAAAAACGGTGTCTATAAACGACCCGTGAGTAAATTATGTATATTACCTAAACAAACTTCAAACTAAATTTCATTGTTTAAACTGTAAAAAAAAAAAAAAAAACTCATATGTAGATAAAATTTGCCGGGAATCGAACCCGTATACTTATTCATTAATGTTACGCATTACTCATGTTACGTATTTAAAAAACCGGTCTCGATAACAATGTGTAAATTCACGTTATTGAAGATAGCTAGTGACTCATACTCGAATGTACCTAGCTCAATTAAATCATGTTATCGTATTTTTACTACTTACCATAATATACTTACCTTTTTGATGCAAATGATGTAAACATTCCAGGCTCCATAACTTCCTACCTATACATACATATAACATGGCTAACTAATTAGTATTATCGTACGGTGGGCGGTTAGCAGCGGTGAATGCAATTTTATACTTTACTGTTTCTTTTTACAGACGACGGTAACAGATTAAGCTGAACAAAGCGTCTTATGTGGTTGTCGTACGGCTTATTATTGAATAGATTAGTTGTTTAGCAATGTCAAGGTTGATCTGTCGCCGGCAGTTTGTTTTGTTTACCTGCTTATCTGTATTGTGTATTATGTTCTACCTACAGATAAATATATTTATTATACCTGTTATGTAAACCTATCAGTCCTTACCTCTAATTTTTAAGTTATCACTTTAAATATTTAATGCTATGATGATGCTTGATTTTATTTGTTTGGTTTTGTTTTCATTTACAAATAGGTGCCTTACGCACATCATAGAAATACGTTTTGTTGTTTCGTTTGTTATATTAATAAAGAGATAGACTCTTTGGTGGGCGGAATGTTTAAGCGTAAAGCACCACTACATTAGCTATGCATAATAAGTGCCCACATATATGTACTTATATCTATATCTTGTATACAGTCCACTAGAACTTGATTTTTTTAGTGTAAGATAAACCTTTAAAGTGTCCACACGTCGTTTTACTGTGCTTACACCGTCCAAACCAAAATCATCCTTATCGCCGTGATCAGTTCTGATGAGGTGAACGTTCATTTGAGAGAGCACTAACTTATTAAGTCCCTGTCATAATTGCTTTGTAAACACTTTATTAGAAAACTATCAATCATATTGATAGACTTTCAAATATTAATATAATACTAAGATACAGATTCGACTAAATTGATACGTGGAATTGAAAGTTAATACGTTAAATTAACTTCTAATGACAAAAACAGAGATATTATTTTATTTCATTTATATTATCGCTTATAAACAATATATAACACAACTAACTGTTTACACTAGGTACTAAATTAAATAACTTACTAACTATACAAATAAATAGATACAGAAACAAAGGGCACTTAGGCGCCGAAGTACTGACAGTTAATTTATAATGTCCAATGAATATAAAATAGCAATCTACAAGTAATTGAATGTCTACCTACTTAAAATCTTCAACGTTATTTCGAAGCAACAAAAACCGCTACAAACAATAAATATTGAAGTAGATAATCAATTTAAGGCGATACGGCGAAAAAGACAACTTAAAATGACCGTACAAAAAATCTAGAGGTTATTGGACTCCAAACTTTAAAAAATTGGACACAGAAATTCATGTGATTAGGCATCGCTGTCTGCTTATCAAATTGCACCTGGACAAATTTCTGTCTTCACCTGAAGCAGCCAACTTTTACAACTTTTACTGGACGCGAATACAAATTGTTTGGCTTGAAAGCCAGAATCGTAAAATGCTAACATGGTACACTCAGTACCAAAAAGATGTATATATCGACCAGAATTCAAATGATTGTCTACAATTCTTATTCCAAGATGGAACACGAATTGTAGACAATCATTTATGACATGTCACTGCCACTTATCTTCGTACTTAGTGGGCAGGGTACATTGCTCGCAGAACAGATGGCTGATGGGGCCTAAAGGTTCTGGAGAGGCGACCGCGTACCGGAAGACATGGTGTTGGAAGGCCTCCCACAAGCTGGACCGATAACCTGGTAAAGGCCGCAGAAATGAGCTGGATGTGAAAACTGAGGACTGAGGACCAGTCGATGTGGCGATGCTTGGGGAGATCTATGTTCAGCAGTGGACGTCTTTCGGTTGAAATAATGATGATGATGAAAACGGTATCAACGTGTAACTACGATTAAGTACTAAATGTGTAATATGTTTTGTGGTTACACATTTACAATATAATGAAACAAATATTGAATGTAGGCAATTAAATGATTTTTTGTCGATGTATACACAATTTAAATTATTTTAATGTTTTTACATATTTTTCATATTTGAGGATAAGGGCAGCAGATTTAATGATGAAGATGTATATATACATAGTTTTAAGGCTGACTGTACCCGGCTATTTCGTTCACAGTAAATAAATATTGCGTTACTTAAGTTTGTGTCTGTGTTGTAAGACGTGAAAGGTAAAACAATGTCGTTGGTTCAGAGACAAATGTTGAGAATTTATCGAGATTTCGGTGCTATTCTTGTAGAGGTAGGTAATTTAGTGGTGAAACAGATTGCCTGAAGATTTATGTGGGGATTTCGCTAAGCTAAGCTTTTAACTTAATTATTATTGTTTAGACAGTGATTTTCATTTATTTTAAGGCACCGACAACTCCAGTGGGTTTGACAAAGTTGAAATGTTTCATCATTGTGAATTCACGGCATGCAACAGGAAAGCTGCATAGGTGGCTGGCGACAGGAAAATATATAGTGGTAGTAGTTCCCTGATCGCGCCTTTTCGAAAACAGCTCTAAATAATCAGCCCACTGCTGGGACACAGGCCTCCTCTCGGTGATAGGGAGTGGATAATCCACCATGCCCAGTGCGGGTTGGTGGATGCCACATGTCTTCGATTTTTTGGTTCTAAGACATCCCGGTTTCCTCAAAAGGTTTTCCTTCACCGTTTTGAGAGAGCAGTGGTGATGAAATTAAACCTGGGTTCAACCTCTACACCGTAAGTTGGGGCCGATACCACTGGGCCACCGCCGCTAAACAGCTCTATTATTACCATATTATTTTCAAGAAAATAATGTTGTTTTCAATTAGAAAGCCAGAGCAATCAAAGTTGTCTATATTAACACCATCAAAAGTTTCTTGTCAGATTTTTGCAGCCTGATTAAAGTTGAAAGTGTTTTAGATATTAACGCCTTTTTAAGTATGTACCTACTAACTTATAGATTAGAATATAATGGAATAGTCTCTCAAAATTGTATTAAAGAAGAGCTAATTAATCCGAAAACAGTCTACATCTACACTGAATGCTACAAAGCTTATGCAAAAGATTTACTGAGAAAAACTACGTGTTCTTTGAAATTGTTTATTAGACTAGCATAAAAGAGAGGAAATAAACTAGAAGTTTTCAAAACTTTTTAAATTACTTCAAAAGAAAAGACTTATACATTCTAACTTTAGCTGTAAGGAACGTAAACTAATGCTTTGTATATAAACAAGTCAGAAAAATATTGTAAAGAAGCATCTAAATTAATGTTGAAGTTAAAAGAAGAATAGAGATTTTATACCTACTGTTTTTTTTCATTAGATTCACATAGAGTTTATCATATTCTGGTGTAATTATTTTTATTATTCTGTAAGCATCTTTTGTTTTTTTTTACGGAATATTCTAAAGTTAAAGTTCTGACGCCTAAGCCGCTCTGTGACGTTATATTCCCACACATAGCCAGCGTGGCTATCGTGATTTTGTTTTTTGACAACTACAGCAGTTTTTTTGTTTTTTGACATGTCATTTTTCACTATTCGTACGTCGAAGCATCATAACCACAAAAAAAAAACCTGTGCTGGCCACCGTCTAGAACAACACACGCTTAGTTCAGTATAGTGGTTATACAACACACTCGTATAATTATAATAAAAAGAGACAGAGAGAGAAAGTCGCATGGAGGGGGCATAATGCTTTTTCGTTACGTGACGATTTCTAACCGTCAACTCCTACCGCAAGTCGCGTAGAACTTCAATCTATAAATAACGATTTGATAAAAATCACGATGAATGAATTACGCTACTCGTGAATTACTATTCATACACGTTCACCTCTACCTACCTAACTAACAATGCTCATAAACAAAGCATTGTTATCACCACTTAGTTGTTGGAAAACTATTAATGTCTGATCAAAATATTCTGCCACCATTGCATCCTCCCTTTTCCTAGGACCTATTCTTTAAAACAAACGGCTAGG
Source organism: Brachylomia viminalis (assembly GCA_937001585.2). Lineage (NCBI taxonomy): Eukaryota > Metazoa > Arthropoda > Insecta > Lepidoptera > Noctuidae > Brachylomia > Brachylomia viminalis. The sequence goes on along the minus strand of OW443302.2, from coordinate 18,008,627 downwards.
ATTGTCTGATGAGAAGAAACAAATAAAACTTCCAACGTTACTATTTATTCAGGGATATTCACGCTACCCGTCAAGTAACACGTGACACACAGGTACGTAACGTTGATACATCGTATGCCAAGCATTCGCCACAGCGCTGACACTTGATTAATTATTCCGACTCGCCTCTCAGTTCAAATAAGCGGCTGTTTTATATGTTCATATGTTGTGTGTAACCATGTCTGATCTCAATTAGGTATGATACAATCTGGGGTTGAGTGAAATTATTTTAAAGTTATAAATTTCAAAATGAAAAAAATATAGGACAATACAGTTTGATTACCACATCGTCCTCCTGCGGTATTTAAAACTAGGTATTTGAGGTTAGCGTATTTCTATTTCTTTCATACATCGTCACCTCAGCATTTCGACTCCTTCTCGCCATTCTTTAAAAAAATGGTATGAATGAATGGTCAATAGAGGTATATTGACCATTCATTCATACAATTTTTTTTCTCGATAATACAAAGACTAGCTTCTTCCTGTGACTTCGTTCGCGTGGACGTCGTAGGACACCACTGTATGCTAAATAACAGCAACATTTTTATACAACTTTCCTGTATACTGATAAATTATTTTATTTCTGTAAGTAGGTTTGTACAAACACTTTCATACGTCAATCATATTTTAAAAACTAAATAAGGCCGGTGTTTCCTATCTGACTACTCTGAGAAGAAAGGCCGAAACAAACTCAGAGGTCACAGTCTCTTTTAAAGCCCAGACATAATCTTGGTCAGATCATATTATGAAGACCACGTAGATTGGCGTCTGAAATGGTCTTTTGAGGATAAACAGGTTGAGTGGACCTGTCCAGTCAGTACACACATCTGTAAGTAATCGTGCAGCTTATCTCAGAACTTAAGGAGGTCAACTACTACTACGTTGGTAGTTATGGTCTCCAGCCAAAATATGAAGAGAGTCAGGACTAGTGACGCGACCTGCGGGAGCAAGCAACGTACAGTTGTCGATGTGAGAAGCAGCTCGTCTTGAGGTCAACACCCGATGCCTTCAGTAGTAATACTGTCCAATGCTTGCGAAGAAGCAAGTGACGTACGGTTGTCCGTGTGAGAAGCAGCTCGTCTTGAGGTCAACACCCGATGCCTTCAGTAGTAATACTGTCCATTGCTTGCGAAGAAGCAAGTGACGTACGGTTGTCCGTGTGAGAAGCAGCTCGTCATGAGGTCAACACCCGATGTCTTCAGTAGTAATACTGTCCATTGCTTGCGAAGAAGCAAGTGACGTACGGTTGTCGTGTATGTGTTTCAGCAGAGCAACAGCCGCATCTGTAGTCGAACGACCTTTTGTAAAGCCATATTGTTCATCATGAAGGAGGCTATTTAAATTAAAATGTCTTAGCAACTGCTTGAGTATTAATTTTTAAAATATTTTACTAAATGCAGGTAAGATAGAAATAGGCCTAAAATTGCCAACGTTATTTTTATTACCCGATTTAAATAATGGTATGACTTTACTACTCTTCATGAGGTCAGGAAAAGTACCTAAATCAACACATTTATTAAAAGTAACAGCTAGATAGGGGGCTACGATGTCGATTATATTACTTACAAGTTTAATTGAGATGCCCCAGTAATCACCAGTGTTTTTTGACTTGAGTGTGTTAAAAACACTAATTACATCACGAGGTGTTACATGTTCGAAGCTAAATAAGCATTGTTGATTGCTATAGTAAAAAGGTACTTAATCATTTTCCTTATTTAACTATTATTTGTAACGACGACGTGACTAACTATTGTAGTTGCACTAAAATAACGCAAGTTTAAAAAACCGATGTTAAAACAGATATGTGACTGATATCTTTGTTTACAACAGATGAACGCGCCGATTGTTCGACGTGTACAAGGACTATTGGTATTATGTCCAAGTCTACTTCATCACTTTGTGAAATAGGTGTAGTTGTTCTTTGTTGTGTTTCGTGACTTAATATCAGAAAAAAATTAAGAATTAAACAGAAAAGCAATCCTACACTATAACAAAGAATTCGGAGTCGAATTATGAAAAAAAGTAAATTTCGTAAAAAGTGCGGTTGACTCTTTGTACTTTGGTGCCCTAGATAATATAAACAAACGTAAAACAAGAAAACATAAAAATATCAATTGTTGGAAATCGAACATAATTATGTAACATAGGTTTGCGAGCATTCTTCGAACTTATAAGCTATTTGCTTTGTTGAAAGTTAACTAAAATAGCCGTTCTTATATTATGTAATGATTGGATATAGGTATAGCGGGAAGATAATAATTAAAACCGTTAAATCTGTAACTATCGACTGTATTCGTTCCCTCTTCAACCCTATTGAAGTAATGGAATAATTCGACTGTTGTCATACACTGACACTAGTACCTACATTGTGTTCTCTCTCATCTGTCTCATTTCCTACAAAATGTATGGGAAGTTTAGTGCGATTTCTGACTTTTCTTGTACTCAAAACTCAATGTTCTCATAGAGTTGTTTGATCCTTAAAAAAAGGGATCGTATAGCTAGATAGGTATATTTTTTTGTAAAAATTGCCCAGTGTCTTGCTGACTGTAATTGTTTTTTTAATCTGTGAATTCAGATCAAAAAAAAAAAAATTGAGGACAGTTTCCTAAGACCGTTTTACTGTAGCAACTACCGGTTAGGTACCTTTTTTTTTTTTTTTTTTTTTTTTTTTGTTTTCGGGGGGAAACCTTCAAAAGGCACCCGACCTCCGGGGAGGGAGGTCGGGGAGTGTGGGATTTTTACCTCACTAAAACCACCCCGGTGATCACCATCAGCACATAGGGGCGGTCCCGGTTCCTCTTAAAAGACCAATTCCGGAACCACCCCTGTGCAATGCCTGTAAGGCACATCCCTGGGGAGACTGTAAAGGGGCCTCCCCTGAGCCTCGCTATGTTCGGCAGCACGTGACCACTGTGCCACCGTCCTCCCTGGGGTCACTTGGTGGGCGGACAGAGTCCCCTCTCTGTGCACCCGCGACCCCAAAGGTCCACTTACCTTGATTGGTAAGCAGATCTCGGCGTATCAGGCGCCAAGGCGGTTGCCTCCCCGACGCCTCCTTCTCCGAGCAGGATCAGCCCTCTCCCGATCCCGCTCGGCGGCCTCCTTCTGGACCATCACGGTCTCACAGAAGAAAGCTACTGCTGCCCAATTCTCTGTCTCTGCCAGCATAGCCCTCACTACTGCCGGCAAAGACAGGTTCCGCCCGATCTTGGCAACCAGGACCCGCCGCTCGGAGGCCCACGCAGGGCACTCCTCGAGCGTGTGTTGTGCGGAATCCAGGCTGCCTCCGCAATGGTGGCAATTTGCCGTGGCCTCTAGCCCAATTCTGTTCAGGTACTCACCGAAGCAACCATGTCCGGTGAGCACCTGGGTGAGCCTGAAGGAGATGCGCTCCTCTCTTTTCAGCCAGGCTTCGAAGTGCGGCAGGACGGCTTCGACAACGCGCTTGCACGAGTATTGCGGCTGCTGTAGCCGCTCGCGCCACCGCTCGAGCGCGTGTCGCCGTTCCCACCGCCTCAGCCTTACGAATGCGCTTCCTGGCACACTATTCCCGCTTTGGCGGATATCGCGAATCTGGTCGTAAACCTTCGCGTCCATATCCGCCAGGATGTCCAGCGGCGGAAAGCGCGCCAGGAGAGTTGCCGCCTCAAAGGATATCGTTCGGTATCCTCGCGCGATACGAATGGCCATTTTCCGCTGCAGTCTATTGACTTTAGTCCTGCAGCGTCGGACGCCTGATAGTCTACCTGACCAAACAGGTGCCCCGTAAAGGACCATCGATCGCACGACACCCGCGTAGAGGCGGCGAACTTCCTCCCGAGGTCCCCCGAGATTGGGCAGCAGTCTATGCAAAGCACCCACTGCCTTTTCGATCCGGGGAACCAGGCGCTCGAAGTGCTCTTCGAAGCCCCACCGACCGTCCAGGGTGAGGCCAAGGTACTTTAAGTATCGCCCCACCTGGACTTCCGCATCTCCGACATGGACCAACGAGCTGGGTGGCTCTCTGCCCCTCGGCAGTTTATGGAACCATAACGCCTCAGTTTTCTGAGGCGCTATCTCAAGACCCAGCCCGCGGATTGACGCCACGACTTTTGCCACCCCGAGCTCGGAAAGCTGGATGGTTTCCTCGAAGGTGTCCCCGCCGGCTATCACCAGAGTATCGTCTGCGTAGCAAACGATATTAACGCCGACGGGGAGATCGACACGCAGGACCACGTCGTATGCTAGGTTCCACAAGAGAGGACCTAGAACGGACCCCTGCGGAACCCCACACGTAATTGCCCTCCGCTGAACGCTACCGTCCCGGCCCACATAGCGAATGTGCCGGTCGCGTAGGTATGCCCCGACAATGCCTTGCAGATAAGGAGGCACCTCATGATATACCAGTGCCTCCCTAATTGCACCCCAGGGTAAAGAGTTGAAGGCATTGACGATATCCAAACTTATCGCCAACGCCACCCCACCCCGAAGCACCACCTGCTCTGACAGCGCGCGGACACGAAGAATCGAATCTATGGTTGAACGCCGCTGCCTGAAGCCATACTGGCTATCAGCCAGGTCGGGACCAACCCGCGACAGATGCTCGACGAGCCTTTCAGCAATCACTCTTTCAAAGAGCTTGGAAGACTCGTCAAGCAGGCATATGGGACGGTATGCAGAGGGAGACTCTGCGGCCCTGCCTTCCTTCTTCAATAAAACCAATCCAGCTTCCTTCCAACCAGAGGGGAACACGCCTGCACGGAGACAGCTATTAAATAACCGTCTCAAGCGGTCACCCAGAGCAGCCAGAGTTAGAACCCACGCCCGGCCAGGGATACCATCCGGACCTGGCGCAGTATTGCGAGCCCCCAAGCGCTTCACGGCTCGGTCGAGCTCCCCTTCCGTCACCCCTAACTCGTCTGACCAGTCTGATAATGACGGGGGCGGCGAGGGACTGTCCCTGGCTACTGGAAAGAGTGTGCTTACAACTCTCTCCAGCAGAGCCGGTTCCATGGTCTCCGTGATGGGGGGGACCCACGGGCGTAATTTGCCCATGACCATCCTATAAGGTTTCCCCCATGAATCCCTGTCGAGCCCCTCGAGAAGCTCGCTCCAGGACCGAGATCTAGCATCCGCGATAGCGTGTTGAAGCGCCATAGTCGCTACTCGGTAAGCTCTATAAACTCTGGCTATCTCCTCCTCCGTAGCTCTCTGCTGCCTTCTGCGCCGGGTGCGCTGAAACTGGCGCCGGGTTCTAAGACAAACAATCCGCAACTGCGCGATGTCTTCCGACCACCAGTAAACTGCACCAGGACGCTGGACGCACTTGACCCGGGGCATGGCAGCGTCGCAAATTGACGTCATTGTGTGCCGGAACCAGGTCGTCTCCTCTTCTGGATCGAGCGAGATCCCCTGGGATCCACCATCATCTGGCCACGCCGCGACGTTGGCAGCTGCGACGAGTAAATCTCGGTTAAGTTGTTTGAGGGCCCAACGACGCGCCGGTGGACTTGAGCCTGAACGGCTCGGGCCGCCAGAAGGACGGAGAGCCACATCAAAAACGATGTGGCGATGGTCAGAAAGAGTGACCATCTCCTCTGCTACTCTCCATTCCGACACCATGCGTGCTACAGAAGGAGTCGCCCATGAGAGATCCACGATTGACTCCCCCTGCCATCGAACGCATGTGGCAACGGATCCTCGATTCAGTAGTCGAAGGTCAAGCGAAGCTGCCCAATCCTGCAATACATGTCCCCTCGGCCTATCCCGGGTATTACCCCAAGCTCTGGAGTGAGCATTGAAGTCTCCCAGGACAAGCACTGGACGGGGTAAGCATTTGCTTCGAATGCAGTTCGCAACCCCATCCAGGTATCCCTCAAAACCGGTTAGGTACCTGCCCTTATTGCCCCAATCTCAAAAACCCACCCTTTATATGTCGTTATTGACTGCTTAGCTCCATAAAGGTATAGCGCGATGATAATCGTTTAAAACGTTAAGTCTGTAAAAATCTGCGGTAATCCTTTTGGCTCGTATTTTCACAATTTGCGGTAAACTGTAGAATACGAACATAAAACAATATTGCTCATCCCCCATAGCAAATAGTGCGATAATCTATAGCTTACAAACTGGCCAGACATATAGGAAATATCCATGCAAAATTTTAACAAAATCTATCCGGTAGTTTTTATCTAATGCTGCGACACACATACAGACAAACAGACAAAAATTCTCAAAATTATATTTACGGCTAATCGTTTCCAAACCTCGCAAAAATTACTTTAAAAAATGCTAATGTACAGTTTTGACTTTGCAAAAATTTAATTATAATTACATATGTATTTTATTTTATTAATTTTAGGAAAACTTACAGCTAATACATTTTAACATCAAGTACAATGTGTAAACGATGGCCAATTACAAGCTTCCACTAACGATTAATGTGAGTAACATTAACAAATAAGCGAAAACAGCGACGTAAGAGATACGCACATGAATTATCCCATGCTCAAAAAATACAATAAAATTGAGAGAAAAAAATAAATTAAAAAATGGTTATACATCGAAAAAACAATTGTCCAAACTTTTCTTTACTTCCTTAACGCTACTAGTAAATAAATCTAAATCAACCTCGACATCCTGACACACCATGTTAAAAGTACGACAAACCTAGATTACCTGTCGGTACTTATAGAGGGAGAGATATACTTATATAAACTTTTGATGATTTATATACATACAAATCGACCAGACGATCGTCACATAAGATGAAAAACCAGTTCAATACGATGACACCTATTCAAACTTTTCCACGTACCTAAGAATTAATCAAACTTCGCAGAGGTGGACCTTTCATCCCTCCAGCAGTAGTTCAAAGGTTTCTGATTGGCGCGCCGTGTGTGAACCTAATCCGGTTCCGATCCGGCGGAAAAAATCACTCACTACTATTACCTACTCTTTTGAAAGCGTTCCGGTGTATTTTCGTTGAGCTGAAAACTTTTGCAATACCGTGAACGGCTCAAGTTTAAACTCTCGCGGAAAAAGGGGATTCAACGATCATCTGGCTCCGTCTAATAAAAGGCCCCGATGTTTCTGAAATATGTTGTCACTGCATAAACTTTATGACTTTAGTTTCGTCTAGCGATGCGAGAACTTTCTCTGTCCGTGATGAAGCCGTATTTGAGCACTCCTTTTGTCACACGTCAGTAAAAGTCTAATAAAACGTAATAGATGTGAGACAATAAACAAGCAATGAACTAGCGAAAAATAATCTGAAATAAAAATGTACAGAGTCAACCGAATGCCACATTAAGCGCGCAATTATTTGAATTTATTTCCAGTTGGATGATGTTACGCAAATTTTATCGAAACCAATTTCGATAGTGCACAGTAATGTGACTTAAGCGAGATAAAATACGAACAAAAGCTATAATTTCTCGATTCTTGAATGGAATTTCCATAATTCGGCTTATATTTGCCGAGCCGTTTGTCAATGGCAGCCGAGTACGCCCCCGCACACGAACCGATATATTATTTCAAGTTATTTAATGTCGAGCCTTTTCAATTTATTTACATATTTGTGATTTAGCGTGTAGCTATAGCGGTGCATGCAAATGTTATAATATTTATGTAACGCCTAAAATCAGCTCTATAGTTTTCATATAGCGAAGCATTCAAATAGATTTTATGATATGTGTAACATTCACGCTATACCGATTACTTTGTGAACTTTTTTATTCAGTAGGTAATTTTTTTACGTAACTACACATTAATTTACATATATTATTTATGCTCTGCTAATTTATATTCATTGTTAAGGACCAGAGCGAAAAGCGGTGTGTTTTCAACACTACTAAAAACTTTAATTTTGACTGTTTCCATTTTCCTTGAATTCTCATTAAGAACGATTACATCCTGAGAACAAAATGTGACCCTTAAATCAACCTTAATAGAGTTATAAACGGGAAAGGCGACCCCATTCGTATACAATATTCAGAATACGTAATTTACCATTTCCAATTTTGCATCAATGCCCGTGATTTAAGTATTTCCCGTATCATTTGTTTCTTTCTGGATTCCAATATAGCATTTTTTATTTCGTTAAATTGCTTTCTTTTGTACAGCCCCTTTCATATAAGCATGTGCGTGGATGCTTCCAACACAGATTTGTTCTTAAGCTGCTTTATTTGTTTTTAGCTCACGGCGAAATTGATCATTTTTTGTTGTTTATTGCGCATCTGAGAGAGTGATGTGTTTTTGAATAAGTTTAGATATATCTCTCTTGGACTGTTTGATTTTCTCTTGATATAGATCTTGTGATGGATACTTAAGTTTATTTGCTTTTAGTTTTAGGTTTTCGATGAGATAATCTGAATGCTATTATAAATGTCAAAAGAATTTATATTTTTGTTTGTGGAATTTTCTTTTGCAATCAACTTATTTTCAATGCTGTTTTAGAGCAAGTGGTTTTAGTGGTCTGCCCCGATTTTCTTCACTAAAGAGCCGGCGAGATGATATATATTTTCTTTGTTTAGCTTTCTTTTTTGGAAAATGGTCAACAAAGCCTTTACAAAAAAAAAAAAGTGAATGTATATTTTCAAAAACTCTTAAAATTGAGCTAGTTCATTCATCAAGCCCAACCAAAAAATAAACCGCAAAACATCGTTATCTAACTCAATAAATTCCCCAAAAAAATCTTTTAACACAAATTCATTTTTGATTGCTTACTCACATGAAAGCAATGCCATATCCGGGGTGCTTTTTAACAAGCAGAAAACACTCGCGTCGGCATCCATGCAAAACATCATTCATTACTTGCTGACAATAAATAGATTATGTGACGTCAAAAAGTGCACAACACGGGGTTTTTTCTTGCCTTCGTTTTTCGTAATACAATAATCAAAGGAATATGAGGGGATCCGGAATCAAACGCCTACATGTGGAGCGATAAAGAAGCAAGATTTGAAGATCGGGGTTGTAGGGTTGTACCTTCTTTAACTTGTTTTTTATTTAATTTCCGTTGAGTTTAAGATACTGACAGTATTTTTTAAAACTAAAGTAAGGATTTGCAGTAAAGGTGACAATGTATTATTAGTTTCTTCTAAATTAAGTTTGTTTTGGAGGACCAATTAGTAGATACAATGCGATGGAAATATGTAGTACATTACTGCAGCGGCCAGCAAAAGAGAACGTGTAAATGTGGGCCGAGGTGAAGCCGAGGCACACATACGTAAGTCCAGCGATACCTTGTTGTGGCCGAGGGTTCTATAGTACTTTTCTCAAATAATGCACGGAAATTAAAATACAATTACTTTTCATAATGAATGACGAACAACGAACAACAATATTTTTTCCCGCGTTAAAGTGTTCATTTGTTTTTTTTCAATAAACAGTTTCTGTTTGCAAGCCAGTTCGAAATTTACATAACACCTTTGACGAGTTACCTCCTTGGTTGCCATGTTTCGGAGTAAAAGATCGTTCCAGTTTTAAATTACGATATGAGTTTAGTACATAAATAATTAAGATTTGAGTTTATTACTATGTTATTTATTTGGCCGCTAAACGACGACAGATATGGATTTTCATACAACTTTTGCCGGCCACTGCTCGCATGTATTTGGCCAGTACTGCAATTTCGATTTATCTCGAAGAAGGTGGTCAAAATAATGCTCAAATTTCCAGGCATGTTTGAGAAAATAAATAAATTGACTATTTACAGCAAGCGGTGTATTCGGTATCATGTGTTCAGAATTTCCTTTACAAATAATGGTAATGTTAATAAGTACAGGTTGCAATTTAATTATATACTTATTCTCATATCGCAACCATTATTATAATGATAATTAACCAGATAATAAAATCCGGTTAGAAAAAAAAACAGTTTACCAAAATAATACATTCAATACCCTACCTGTTCCCGTTGTTTAAGCACCAGGGCCGCAGAGACTGAAACAGCTGTCACGCATGAGATAATCCACCGAGAAGCGGAAAGCGCGCCCTCAGCGAATTGCGACTTCGCCATGTGATCCCCCGGCGCCTACCAGGCACACATGATAATGCGAAAAGTAATTTTTATATTAAACCTTTGCCAAAACATAAAAGAGAGATTTCCGCGAGTATCTTACTCCAGCCCCAACGAATGCGCCGCATAAATTAGTTTTCCCGGAGATTGTTTGTTCAGTCGATGCTTTTTATTATTTTTACGTTAACATTTATGAGTTTTTCAACGTCGGAGTCGTTGCTTAAACATTTTGTGTTGCTATTACATTTTAATAGTGGAAAAACTAACAACCACAAAATATAAGGGAGAGTTCTTTCACCCAGGAATTGTTTAATTACAACGTTCGGTTCGTATGTTATTTTTGTATTGCTTGTAATATGCAAATTGAATAAAAAAGACGAGGTCTGAGTTTTGTTCATACGCCGTTGAAACTTCCCGGTATCTGGCCAATAATTAATTAAAAGCTTAGGTGGTGCCATTATGGGTTTTATGCTAATAGGCAGCGGCTAATATGGGAGCCTTCAAAGGGTCCGGTACACGGGCGAAACATTAAATTTCTGCGAAGCGTGTGGCACGAAGCAACGTCGGCCGGCCGCGTTGCGTAATGCACGTAGATTAGATTAGCGACCGTGTTTTGTTTTGGAAAATTTAAACTAACATCCTTTACATGTCTGATATCCTCGTATCTGGAATTTATAGTTGGACATGTAATGCACTTAGAACACAACTGAATTAGCAATTTGTGGAATTAATGTGTAAGTGACATGATAGTTTATGAGAAGATTGTGCATAATTGATGATTCAGAGTGTCCAAAAGATTGAGCACAAGTTAATTTAGTTAAGAACTTTGAATTAGTGAGTAATTGAAGTTAAACATAGCTTCTCTCTAATTAAGCGCGCTTCATATTTTCTAAATCGCCCAATTAGTATTAAAGCGAGCGTTTTGTAATGAAGTGTCACATCTCCAGCGTGATTGTTCACTGCGTGCTTATACACAATATGCAAGCGGGAGGCGAGCGGGGGGCGCGAGGGCGGGCGGGGGACTGGGCGGGCGGCAGAGCGGGTACCAGTTAAATTGAGCACTGCTACGCCCAGACTCTCATTTCCTCCATCCACCATTGTGTGCCACTCACAATACAAAACATTTTTTTACGAATTTCGACAAAAAGTGCTTTGAATTTTTTCCAATCTTCGCCTCTATTCAGCTCGTAAAAACTTATTGTCTCGCCGCGAAAGAGAGTGGGCGTGTCCTCCGGGAACGTTACCCTGAATCGCATTAAAGTACAATAATAAAATTTTACACAATTCTTAAAGTATAATTTAGTGTTGCCACATTAAACTCAAAGTTTCTTAATTTTATTGCTACGATAATTAGGAGGATGATAACTCTTTAAGAACAAACATAATTCATTTAGAACTTCATGGAGATTTGCGTTTGAAATTGCCATATTATACTAATTAATTGTCTTAAAGAGGGCGTAATGGGCGCTATACGTCTAGAGATTTATTAAATCTGGCAGTAAAAACAAGAATATAACATTTATCACCATAAATGAGGCTTCGAGGAGATTATTAAGAACTAGATATAAAATAACATGAATAAACGTGTTTTACAAGTATCTATCTAGTCTATATTATTGGAAACTTCGAAAAAATTTAATTCTATAGACACTTTGGAATGGAAAATGGATTTTCGTAACAAAACGAAGCCTTAATATTTGTAGAATATAAAAATAGAACGTGGTTTCCAAATTCATATTGAAGAAAATCGAAAATTGTAGCCTTTTACAAGTTTTTAGGGTTCTCACGTCATTATTTAGAAATATAATCAAGGTTATCTGATATGTAAGCATTGAAGTTCAATTCTGCTAAAAGTTAAGTTAATGAGAGATGGATATTCAAATGGTAACTAATGGACGATTTTAACATACTTAGTAAAACTTGAAGGGACAAAATAAAACGCTATCGTTTAATTTTGTTTGTTTTTTTATTTGCTTTTTTTTTGTGTAATAAATAAATCACATTTTGCTTTATTTATTTATTTATTATTCACAAAATCCACAGCTCTTTAAAATTTTATCAATTACGGATTTACAATCTAACAGCTATACAATAGAAACAAACGGAAGAGGTGAACTGCTAGCACAATCTAAGCATTGCTAAGTGTACAGTGAGTGTGTTGGAGTGTGCATGAGAAGTTGCGAATGGGTGTGTGTGAGTGGTATGTGGTGTGCATTCCAAAACATATTATCGAACAATCTAATAAAAACCTCAAATTTATTTCAGGGCCCAAAATACTAAATAGTCAAGCAACTACGACCCACTTGGAATAGAACTCGCCGACCACAGGTTGGTCACGGTTTTAACCAAACCTAACCCATTTGGTTGGCGTGCCCTAGCTTATACTGCGACCAATTGAGAGCAAAGGCCAGGAAGTTAAAAAGAAAAGGCCAGAGAAAAGGCAAGAAAGTTAAATAGAGGATCAATGATTTAAAAAAGTGTGCAACATTTTTTTAGACGTTCATTAATTTAACAAAGCGTCCACCAACGGTCATTAAGTTTTTAGAGGATCAGTTAAATATTTCCCAAATAACAATAATAACAGATGAAGCTGTCTTTAAAATACTCATTTTGAAGTATTTTCACCTATCTATAAAATATAGAAACGATCTTAGTTTGACTTACAGTGTGAGGCGGGACTCATAACTCACGAATTTATAGTGATTGCAGTGGCGTCCAACAAAAAATGGCGAACGTTTGATATATACGACCCCACCAACGAGATTAATTGGGGACCGATGGATACAAAACTATAAATTATGTCTTCTCTTTTTCGATTTTCGTATTATACATGAAGTGCTTTTATTTTTAAGAGTCAGCAAATAAGCCTTCGTGTTCAAGCTCTATGGGCAGTGGCTATTGCCAACATCAACTTAAACGATAAAATGTTAATATGTCAAAGTCAAAGCATTTATTCCAAATAGGCACGGCACATAAAAGGCACTTTTGAACGTCAACATTTACATTAAAATAGAATTGATTCTAGTCGCCCCTTCCAAAAGGTAGTTTCGTATGGAGAAGAATGGGCAAGGAACTCCACCGATACTCTTTTAAAATGTGTTACAATATTTTGTATACATTTATATATTGCTTGTTTTTTTTTGTATACTGTGAAGACGATGCACCTATAATAAAACTACCACAGGTAAAAATAATTAAAAATGTAGCAATGACAAATAAGTTAATTATGTGATAGATAGGTACATGGTGCTCACATATTAACAAACATTGTAAAAGTATACGATTGTCCAAATGTTTAAACTTACTCGTTTAAACATTTGGACAATCGTATACTTTAATCGTATACTACTACGGATTTCTCATTTGTCTGGATTTTTAAGTTCCGACGAAGGACTGGCAACTAACTTCCTTTCTTTGGTTCTTGCGATGCAAAGGTGGCGAAGAAGGGTTCCAGGAAGACGGGCTAAGGTCATTCTTCTACATACCTATGACATAAGGTTCTGCTATAGCCGATGCGTTTTCCCAGCATAGAGATAGAGGCAGTGTGGTCTATGGGGGACCAATACATTTGTGTCGGTCTGTTCTAGGGGTAGATGCTCATATAATATGTGTTCCAAAAGTAAGAGTAAGTTGGAAGTGCAAACACACCTTGTTCAGGTTCAATTCTTACGCAATCATTGACTAAAGGTTAAAGGTATTATTAGTAACATATTCATCTGTATTTAGACGGCTTCAACTTTGTATCTCACCACTTCGTTCGAAAATTATTGTTTCAATAACATTAATAAACTGTAATTGAAAATTCATAGACGAAGACTGAGGTTTGTCAAATTAAAAACATCTAAGGTGATTTAAAATTAGAATTTCGAGTTTAAGTATTTAAGTAATCAAAAAGTTTGGAAAATTCAAATGTGCACGCCTCATATCGCTATTTTTTTAAAATAGAATATTAAATGGTATAACAGATTTGTAATATTAAAAAATATGAAAAATCGTGTATGTAAGAAAAGTCCCTATATTTTTATGTGTGTATGTATAATAGTGAATTTTAATAAAATTCATTTAAAAATATAAACTAGGCTACTGATATGAAATACGGCACCAGTTCACCGTATTCTAGAACTAATAAAAACAGCCCGGTTTCGATATATCAATTTTTTCGGGAGTTATCGTTGGTACATACAAAATCAGCGTACAGACATCAGAGTTTACCTACATTTTTGACATTAGACTGTCGCTGAAATAAGATTGCGACTTGAATTTGAACGTTTTTAATTACGGGAATTGGCCTTCAGGACATCCATGTAAATTTTTTTCGCAACGTTAAAATTCAAAGAAGTATAAAATGGTTTAATTTAAGTGTTTTCTCGATGTACATCTACTCATATTTTTGTAAAAGTGCAATATATTAGTCGTGATAAGGCATTTGAAGATCACAAAATTGCTTGACCTTGACGAGTCGGGAGTAAAGCACTACCTCAACCGCTTCGCGTTATGAAGAGTGCAATAAAGTCACTCAATTTGTAAGTGTCACTCAAAATTGTCATCCACGGGTACGTTTTGTGATCCATTTGTTTACATTTTCATTATCATTACATACTTCTGGAACAGACCATAGGTACGACTGTGGTTTACAGACTAATACGTCCACAAAATGCTACATTTCGCCACCCTTTGTCGCGTCGTGTAATAAACTTGAGTTCTCATACGTTATTGTCTTCTGTGTTCGTGGATAGTTGTTTGTCCCGAGGTTAAACGAGTTACGCCCCAGGAGATTGTGCACGATGGAAATAGGGCGATGCAGGGAAACGGCAGAAGTATCAAAGCTTGCTAATATCTTGTAGCATAGTCAGCCTATAATGTTCCCACGGCTGGGACACAGGCCTCCTATCTTCGAGAGGGAGTGGGCTGTAATCTGCCACGCAGGCCCAATGCGAGTTGGTAGATATCACATCATGTCTTCGATTTTTTTTATCTTGTAGGTATTTAGTTATATGGTATATGTGTGATTTTTTAAATCTAAAAATGAGTTAGAATTAGCCTCAAATTTCGTGATTTCATGAAATAGTCGTTTAATAGTTTCCTAGTGTGAAAAAAAAAAAAAAGGAATAGGGCAATTTGATTAATTATAATATGCTGTAAATGCTGTAAATATGGGGCTTGTGGGAAAGTAATAACAGCCACACGGGTCAAGCGATCAGGTTAAGCTACACTTTCCGCGGTTGGTCCGTAGGTAGGTGACCATCTTTATATACCAAGACCCCTCCGTTCCTGCTTTTGGGCGGAGCTAGGCTGCTGTGTTAGCCAGTATCCCCACGCACAACGGACCAAATGAGAGTCTAAGTGCGGAAAAGGGAGTCCCCATCATCATCATCGTCACCCCTCCGTTCCTCGGAAAGCACGTTAAGCCATTGGTCCCGGCTAACATTCGTGGATCTTTGTCAGTCGTTACGGGTCGTCAGAAGCCCGAAAGTCTGACAATCAGTCTTACCAAGGGGTACGGTGTTGCCCAGAAAATGGGTTGTGGAGGTCAGACAGGCAGTCGCTCCATGTAATATACTGGTATTCAGCTGCATATGGTTAGACTGGAAGCCGACCCCAACATACTTGTGAAAAGGCCAGACAGATTGATTGATGCTGTACATTCATATTTGTTACAGTCACGAATCATATTGTATATGACATATGACTGACCGGTTGTAACAGTTGGTAGCGGATTGGAACAGTTGGAGCAGTTGGAACCCGGGACAAGTCAAACATTTGTGTGCATGAACATGTCTGTTTGACCTGTGTCTGGGTGTGTATATGTATACAAGTATGTATATCAGTCACCAGGTTACCGTAGTACAGGCTCTACCTAGTTCTGGACCTGAAGACCTTGTGTGGATGTTGTCTCATATTTATTTAATTATTTATTAATCCACATACAACCTGATATTTGTAAGAAACGTAAAAAACATGAATTTCGCGGGCTACCCGGCGGCGCTTTCGCCATAAGTAACATTGTTGTCAGCAGAGTAGAAGAAGTAGAATTGTAAGTTATGATAAGATTTTTTATACGCTTAAACATGTATGTATACATACATAGAAAGTGTGTATAAGATGTTAAAGTTAATTAAGTGCAAACATGTTTGTCACTACGTGACGTGCGAAATAATATATAAAATAGCTTTTGTAAAAATACTTTCTGTTGGGCTCACAAATTATTTGTTGGTTTATTGGCGTGTGCTAGCTGAAATGTGGCAAATAATTTAAAATAATGTTTTGTTTTTCGTAATTACTTTGCATACGATTGTATAGAATCAAGTTTTTCTAACTGAACGGACAGCTGTGCTGCTGGGGAGTTTGTTGCGTCACTTCTTCTTCCCAGCTAAAGCACTAGGAAGTGGTGAAGGGCGGGCGTTTTATGTAATTTTGACGTTCGAAAAGTGCTGATTCTCAGCCTATATTGAATAAATGCCTTTTTTTAAGTGAAATAAAAGAACCTCTACGAGACCTGGAACTTACTACCAGTTCGTCAAGCCAGTGCAACCTAGGCAGTGAGCCATGTTACCAACCTGCTATTCTGTTTAACACTGCATGACAAAAGAAGACTTATCGCAGAATATTGCGGTACCAACCTGGATTATGAGCAATACCCATATTTTAAGTTAAAAATTACAGATTGAGAATAAAATGCCAACGTTCGCGTTGGGAAAAACAGAGGTGAGAATACCTCTAAAAAACCTACAAGTTTTCAACATTGATTGTTGCTGAGATGAGATTACGCTAGATTTGGAATATTTTTATTAATAAAGGGAATTATTGACCTTTAGGTACTGATATCTTTTTCTTAAACCAATTTAAAACTTCTCCGTCTAACCTCAACTAAAAAGGTCTTCATGGCAAATAATTTAATTTAATGTTTGGTGTTTCGCATTGTTAATGAGATACTATTATATTGAATCCAGTACTTCTAACTGAACGGACAGCTGTGCTGCTGGGGAGGTTGTTGCGCCACTTCTTCTTCGCAGCTAAAGCACTAGGAAGTGGTGATGGGCGGGAGTTTTTGGGGGACTGTCTTATGTCCGGCTGTCGCTGAAAACCAACGCTAGGGCTCTGTCTTGCATAGGGTCGCAGCATAATGCTGAGCGATAGCCGTTTTACGTGGATGTGACGCATGTTTCCCCCAACCTTTTCTAATTTTTTTGTGTTTGTGTTATTTTTTGCGTCATGTTTACCGCAAATAAACGCATTTTCTTTCATTCAAAAGAATGAAAGAAAATGCGTTTAAGAAAGAAGAAAACTTCTTTCTTATGTAATTTTGACGTTCAAAAAGTGCTGATTCTCGGCCTAGTTTGAATAAATGACTTTTGTTTTAGTATTGAAATGCATTCAAACCGATCTAAACTTCTCTCCCTAACCTGTCGTTTCTAAGCAAATCGTTCGCGAGTTATGTATAACTTTTGATAGAAAGAAGCCGTACGCCTGAGCAAGGACTGGTGCAGGTGTGCGGTTCGAATAAATCAGACGCGTCTATAAGGTTATCGACACTTCTAGAAGAATTTTATATCTAAAGGCTCTTTGAAATGTGAAAATAAAACAAGTTTTTGAAGGATTTCTTGAGATACGTACGTCATATCGTGTTTCAGGCGTATTGCATTGCGATGTGAAACTACGTGGGTTTCTTGAGGCGGAAAACGTACGTGAACATGTATTAAATAGTTTACAGTATTTTTCGTAGTTCAATAGAAAAATGTATCGGTTTAAAGGTACCTATATCGTTATTTATTAAGTCCTTAGATGAGACATTTCTACCTTTTGCTACAAATAAATATAAGCGTAGTATTAATAAATACATTTTGATTTGAGGTTTGAATCTAAAATACCTAAAATAACACACAACACTTCAAGAGTATTTGAAATATGATCTAATTAAGCGATAAATCAACAAATATCTACACAAAATATTTACAACACGTGTTCAAAACCGCAAAATATCGTTATTAGTATAATTTTACAGCTTAATTCTCAGTGAAATTTAATAAACGCGAGTTTTTAGAATAGGTTTTTAAAGTTTTGGTCACGTCGTGTTGCCATTTGACCATTCAAATATTACCCTATTACTCGTATATCATAAACCAATGGTTTATTACCTTTCCAAGATGAAAACTCATATTTTATAGGTGATCGTAGAATTGGTAAAAAAAGACATGGCGCACACTATGCGACATGCGACAGCGACTAGACGCAACGACAGCCTGTGGCCGAGAATATTTATATATTTTGTTGAAAGCTTCACACACTGGGCGTCAAATTGCTAAGTCGCAACGACAGGCTAAGGGGAGTCGCACGCTCTCGCAGTCGCAAGTTAGTTGTCGCAGCGACTAGACGCACGGTTCACGCGCACACCGACGACAGTCGCCTGCGACGGGCCAGCGTCAGTCTTGCTGTGACCGTTGAGGAAGGTACATGTGTGTGTTTGTATTGCGCTTTTGCCTTCGCATGATATGCAAATACAATTAGAGGAGCAACAGACCCTTTCACTCGAATATTCAAAGAAAATGATCGCTTCTACGAACTTTGAACTAGACGCAGCGACAAGACGCACAGTTTGCGCTGGCACTAAGAGTATAGGAAACTGGTAAAACGGAATCGGTAAAATACCGTCTTTACGATTTCGCTTCTTGAATAAGTGAGACTTAATAATTATTGAAGGAATAAAGTTTCAAGTGCTTTCTTTGACAGTAAAGTTTATTGGGTTTCGTTTTAAAGATTCGGGGTGATGGTTTTTTTTTTAACTTTGCCGCACATTAGGAATTTCTCCTGTATTGTGGGTGCGTTTACAAACATTTAAACTCACAAACACAAACAGCCAGACCCGGAACAACTACTTGCAGGTCATACAAATATTTGTTCCGTGCGGGAATCGATCCCGCGACACGCAGCACAGCTGTCAATCGCTTAACCACTGCGACAACCGTGTCGTCTTGTATATTCAGGTATCTTCGTGACTTTTTTCTATCGTACCTAATTATTTGTATTCTGTTTTCAACACACTATCTAACTAGCATTATATCCTGAAGAATATCATATATTTTTCTGATTTTGTTTACTGCAGTGGATCATGTACTTTTAGGCATTATAAAACATGCGTTTAGGTCATGTAGTCCCCTTAACGTGCTCTCCGGCGCACGGACCAACCGCGGCAAACGTAGCTTAACCTGAACGATCGACGCGTGCGGCTGTTCACTTATTACTTTACCATTTGAGACACCGATCTACATAGCCTTCACATGATCTGACCAAGATTCTGTCTGGACTTTAAAAGAGACTGTGACCTCTGAGTTTGTTTCGGCCTTTCTTCTCAGAGTAGTCAGATAGGAAACGCCGACCTCATCTAGTTAAAAAAAAAAATATGATTGACGTGTAAAAGTGTTTGTAAAAACCTACTTACAGAAATAAAATCATTTATCATTTACTCATCTCAGATGTTAATTATTCCTAAGTTGTCATCCCACTTTGTAACACAGTACCTCTTTTTTTAAATGAAATACATTTGATTTGAGTTTTTTGAATACTTGTGTGTACAATTAAAGCGATTTTCTCATATAGTATTATTCGTTAAGATATTTATTAATATTAATTTTTGTTAGCTAATAGAAATTAAATTTATTTAAATATTTTTTTTTAAATATTAATGTATATTTTTGAAATTTAAATGTAATTCTTTAATTTTTATTAATAATTTTGAAATTTAAATGTAATTCTTTAATTTAGTTTAATTGTATGATCCTAAGTTGTTTGAAATAAATAAATAATAAATATTAACGAATAATGATATCCTCGAACGTATCTATAAGTATACATACCTACAAACTATAAAACAACGTTGCTTTTGCGTTGCGTGTCGCTAGTACTATTATGAAATAGTCCTTATTCCAAAGTTGCAATCGTAATTTATATCATATTGTTCATTTCATTTATGTTTAAGGATTTTCAATTTGAAAGGCCAAGAGGAAGTAATCTGATAATTAATTTTAACGTACTAACAAGTGAAACTAAATAAGTTAGTCCTTAATACCTAAAGTATTTTCGTGCGTAGGTTTCGTTTTGATTACTTTAATTAAGTTCAGTCTATCTGCAATAGGTATATACTCGAAAAAACATTAAAATCTAATGAAAGTTGCGTACTTACTTACACGCAAATATAATAACATTAATTTTCATGTATTTATTCTACTTTTTCATCTCGATCTTACTAAAACTGTTTCAAAAAGAAGTTCGCCCGAAAAATTCTGAAAGACGAAGAAACTTTTAGGGCCGAAGCAAAAAACTATAAATTACATGCAAAAATCAAAATTAGAGTTACAAAAGTTTGAATCAGCTGAAACTTTTATGTATTTTTATCCACGAAATTATTGAAGTCTATAAACCACTGTTTTTATAATACAGTTATAAACTTTCTCTGTTCAAATCCGAGCTCAATTAGCGCTTAAAAAATCTGAAGGAAAATCGTGAAAAAAAAAAGTCTAACTGTAATTAAAGGTTGGTTATCTCTGGCGTTAGAGCAATTTAGTTAATTGCTTAGGCGATAGGTGGCAATTTCAACTCTTTACGACATCGCCCACCATGATAACGGTACTAATTGTCGAATAAAAAAGGATTACAGCTAATCCTTGTTTAATAAAAATGTTAATCATGAGATTTCCCGTCTCAGTATGCAAATGCTATAGTATCCACCCCGTTCGTGATTGGCCGTAATATGGTTATATACGGTACCGCGTCTATTTATACGAGTGGAACTTTGTATATTGAAGGTTTTTATTTTGCTTTTTAAAGTGGATTCACTTTTTATTTATGACATAGCCAACTTGCTAAGGATACTCTTAAGTGAATCAACATGCTCTGACAAAGTGCCATTTTTGTTGATAAAACCGTATCATTTTGTGTATTGAGAAGGTTAGATACGAGTTCCACTTACGCATCATGACAAAATCGTGTATCTACTAACGTAATCAGTCTATTACTAGTATCTACATACCTGGTAACCACAAAGCAATTAAAAATGTATCGATGTACGTAATAGGGCTTATAATTATGAAGAATATAGCAATTATTATGCAAGACACAGGTGTTAAGCCAACACGCTAGCAACACAATAAATATAGGAATATACCAAATGCAAAAAAGGGGACAAGGACCATATTTTCCGATGACCTTTAATTAAGCCCTCCGATTCGAGGCTCCGAAGGTAAAGATAAAGCAAATATCCATACGAATGGACTCATCATTATGGAGAATTCTTAGGGATTATAAAAAGGGCTCCGAGCATTGAGCACGTATCTAATTTTTGAAGCGCGGTTTTACGATCTGCATACGTAGGTGACTGTGGAGTGATGTGATGGTATAGTTTGGGGAGGTCGATTGTTCGAGTTAGGGGGTCGATATTTTAAGAGAAAAAATACATTTATTTAGCACAGACGAAAAGGCATACAATATGGATTTTTGAATTTTATTCAGTGGACAAATGAAGATATTTCATTTTCTGGCATGCTTATTTATTATAATCCATAATGGTTGATTAAATTATAATTTAATTACCTGTCTGATGAACAAAGCTGCTTATAAACAAACTACCTAATGAATTTTCTAAAACCCCATACTTTGAAAACTAAACATGAACTCGTAAATAAAGACACATGTTTCTAAATTGAAAAAAAACTTAAAACTAAACCCAAGAAAGTTAAAACAAGTGGACACTTGTAAGTATCGTACAAATAACTTAAGAAAAAAGTCTCGAGCAAATAAATATCGATAAATCGTACGACCGTAATCCAGCCCTAGTGGAGAACACGTCTGAAAACAAAATTTATTCTAACAATTCATGCGGAGCTCTCCCGCAAGTCGGATTATTGTAAATAAGTATTACGACCGACGCCCACATTAATCCTCACCGCTTTTTAACGAAACGCGTAAAAGTTAGTTAACAAACTTTTCTGCCCGCGTTGACTCAACAAAAACCACCGGTGAAATATAGTACTCCCTCTCGAGAATTATTTGTATCAATAGAATGTTTGTAGGGAATTTGCCTGTTCAAATATACGACGCAATACCCGGGGGGCCTAGTTTAAAAAGGTGTGTTTGACTTTACTAATAAGCACGGGCGCAAAAACGCCGATATTTCTCGAACTTTTACGCATACACGAGGTTTTATTAAATAACCTACATCATAAATTGTTTCATTCAGTTTAGTCAACCGCAAATTCGCGTTTAATAACTTTGTGTACAAATTCAGCTGGTTGTTACGTCCCAGTGAACACATCGCGACCTACATCGGGCCAAAAGCTATCTCGTTAATTGACTGCAGGAATAATTTAAATATATCGCGGCCAACGGCTATATTTCAACGGTCTATTATAAATCAAAGGATTAGCAGCGAACGAAACCGGGTAAATGGATGCTGGCAATATAGATAATACATGTTTTATTCTGCATACGTTATAGGGCGATAACGACAATATAATCGCGTTGGGGCCGGGTGGGCGCGGCGGGGGGTGGCGTACAAAAAGTACTAAGTACGAGTTTAAATACCCTTTGTGTCGCATGCTCTCCTGGTCGCCATTCATCGACGTACGCCGAGGGTCCTCTCATTATTCAGTCGAAATTCGATTATTTTCCCATTTCGTAAAATATCCATATCGTCCCCAGCTTTCACTCTAATTGAAAATGGAGCGATGGCCGTCATCGTACTGCTCGTATTTAATTTATTTACACTCGAATTTCAGTTACTTTCCGCGCTCAACTTCATTACGTATACAATATGATTTAGGTGCTCTTTATTTGCAGTAGCGCGACTATTTTCTCAACACGGATCCTTTTAATAAACGGACCAGTTGTCGTATATCAAGAGAACAGACGGAAGTAAATATCCTGTCCGAAAATGATTACTCGGCACGCGCAGTTAACTCACGTTATGACCGGCTTATTCCCCATTCCGGGGGTATTAGTCTCGTGGCCACCAATTTCTGTAATTTATTAAGAGTTTCGCTTTATTTTGACCGGTCCTTGGTGGCTTCTCCTTTCTCGCTTGAGGCCGGAAAGAAATATAAGCAGTTAGCAACGTGTGATCAAAGGCTTTCATCGGTCGGACTGATCCCTAATATTTCACTCATAATTGGTTTATTCTAAGCTCGCAGCGTTTCCGTATGTGGTCCTTTGATCCATCCAGTGTATTAAGTTGTAGCCAGAGATGTATGGCGGACATTATTTGTTCAGATCTGAAGGTTTACTCGATGGCGTCATTTTCTATTTGAAAGCGAAGGTAGTGGGGGCGCTTAAAGGATTTCTCTTGGTCGCTCCTGTAATAATATTTTTTATGTAAACACCTGCGTCTCGCTTCCTTCAGTGAATTAAAGGGTGGCTAATATTTGTTTGGTGGACTTGGGATCTTAGAGAAAATCTGTGTAATTTGTATATGTTAGACAAACATATCTGTATAATATTTTAGACTGATAATTATATCGAAAGCCTTTTCTGTATTATTTCTCAGGAAGGTCTTATGAAGGCCATGAAAGCTCACGCGCAGTCGGGTAAAAATGTACAAAAATCAACCTACAAAGGTAAGCGAGTTATCGTCAACGTGTATACCCACTATCATGATTTACGTACGTTAATTTCCTTTCAATATGGCCTGTAAGATTGTTTTTGCTTAGTTGTCACAGTCGACCCTCCGGGGCCGCATCCGGCTGCCCTTGTCCCTTCCATTTCCGGCCACAAGCCGTCAAAGCCTCGGAAAAGTTTTATGTTATCATACAATACAGTATGCTTTTGTTATTTTTGAGTGTATGCTCGTAATTATTTGTACCTACCTATACAAAAATATCGAAATATTGAAGAGAATGAAAAGGGAGGAAAATTGGCTCCTAATAGAAGGAACGAACTGGGTAGGTTTTATCAAAACTGGAAGGAGGACCGGACGCGCGGGCACGCGAAAGTTGGAAGGTGTGGAGGGAGGGCTTTGCACAGTAGGCTAAGAAAAATAAATAGAAGGAAATCACAAGAGTAAACAGTACTCATCTGTAAGTCTTGCAACTAGGTACACACGGCTACACATCAAGCTATACATTTCCAGTTTACACTGACCTCTCATTGTAAGGAAATCCTATACAATACGAGATCAGCTTATACTGGAACTGTATAGCTTGATCTGTAGCCGTGCGTACATCGAGGTTTTGAGTAGGCCAAAATTGCCGAGTCTTTTCCCAACAATGTTGGGGTTAGCTTCTAGCTCACCAGATACAGCTGAATACCAGTATTTTACATGGAACGACTGCCTAGGTGACCTCCACAACCCAGTTACTGGGTAATACGATAGATTGGTAGATTGGTTATCAGACTTTCGGGCTTCTGACGACCCGTAACGACTGTCAAGGATGAAACGTTGGAAGAAAAGAAAGAAAACTGCGTTTATTGGTATTACAACAAAATAAATAGAGCTTAAAACTATAAACAGAAAACAATAATTATAATGCCAAAAGCGCTCAGCATAATGAGTTGCTGGATTCGTTTTCTCCTCTACCGATCGTTATTTCTCCTGACCAAGGTTTATTTTGTTTATATGTATGTATCTATATATTAGTATTTATTATTGTATTTTATAGTCATTTCCGAGCTATCTATCCCGTATGTTGCACCTGCCATGGTATATCTCTGCATCACCCTAAGGTTGACTGGTAGAAAATGCCTCAGGCATTAAGTCCGCCTTTGTACAGTATTATTTTTTACTTGTGCATAAAGTTTTATTAAATAAATAAATAAATAATGCCAGATGACAACATTGAGACATTGATAGACAAGGTCTACCACCTGCCGCTGATTTTCAGCTAGTTTTTATTTTTCAGATGACAGCCGGGACCAACGGCTTAACGTGCTTTCCGAGGCACGACGGGGTATTGCTATGTATGGGTGGTCACCCATCCACGGACCAACCGCGGCAAGCGATGCTTAACCTGATCGATCGAGCCATGCGGCTGTTATTACTCAGCCACAAGCCCTAGTTTTGAGCGGGCCTATACTACAATAAAACCAAATAATGTTTTTCAATCTTTACAAAACCAACTTTAAACGCGAAGGTAAATAGCAATCTTTCTTTTGAAAATAGTAAATCACAATCCTATTTTTACATAGGTACACTTTCTACAGCTACATGAAAAGCTCATGAAAATTGAAAGTCACAAAAATAAATCTTAAAGTGTCTAACACAGCTTTAATGAATAGCTTGGTTAAAATTCCTAATTACCTACCTTTCGGCTAATATAATGTTGAAAGAGGAAAAGCTGCTTCCCATGTCTTTAAAAATGGATGATATTGTCTCAGCAGTTGGAACTTCATTTAATTAACGAACACGTACGTGAGGGATTTGTGAGGCGGTTTTTGTAATTGACGATTAAGCAACGAAAAAAAAAATCAAAGCATTTATTTCAAATAAACCAATTACAGGCACTTTTGAATTGCCAAGGGGTAGGTCGGGCAGAATGATGAAGTCAGTTAGTTGCCTATTCCAAAGCGTAGTAGGGATCTATAGAGAAGAACGGGCAAGAAAAACCACGGAAACTCTTTTAAATCAAAAATATGGTTACAGAATATTGGTTACATCATTCATGTTGAAATTATGCATGTGAGAATAATGCAGAACGATAAAAGCGTCCACAAGAAAAAGATAAAGAAAAATTAATAATTAAATTAAATTAAAATAAGTCGTGGCAGCTAAGATATGACCAGTCCCTACTGACGGCAACCGTTCACAAACATAACGCGAACTCGTAGCTCATTTCGAAAAAAGGCAGTGATAATAATAATTATGCAAACTGTGATAAAAATCACCGAGAAACACCCCTACAGAGGAAGATTTTTCCGACTTCACTAGTTCCTCTTACGAACTATTACGCACTTTAGACAAGCTAACAATTATAAACCACGAAACCAAAACCATTCTTAAATAAATAAAGGAGTAAAATAGGTATTTATCATTATTTATAAAGAAACAAGCGAGGTGTCAACTAGCTCTACTAACATAAGTACCTACTTATTTAATCTTTTTACAAAAATTGTATTCAATAGTAACAATAAAGCATGTTATTTATACTTCTAATAAAATGTATTACTAGCCACAAAAACGAAAGACCAAAACTAAATTGGTAACGGTTTAATCCAAAAAAGTAATTACACGAAGTAAATGGCGAGATTAAAAACGATCTCCAAATAGCTCTAAACTACAGTCAAAATTATATCGTTAAACCGTTAATAGCGTCTGCAGCCGATTTAACGATAATAGATTAATACGAGGGTAGTTTCAACAGACGATAGTTTTCATTAAGGATCTTATTTCGCATTTTATCCGACGCCATTGTTGGGAATGAAAGGCCACTGGCTGATTGGTAGCATTTGTGAAAAGCACGAGTTTTTCAAGCGGTAAAGGTTCTATTAAACCACTGATTAATGTTTACCAGCGTAGTTATGGAACGCGAAGTTGTGAAGAGGCATACTCTAATGGTGGTTTAACTTTCAGACGCGTTTAAATACCTGGTTAGCGGGCTTAGATTGAGTTGATCGGAAGCTGGGAAGTGGCTTTTGAATTTTTGTTTGTTATGTGTGAGTGCATTTGGTTTTTTTAAAGACGAAACAGTAATGAAAATGCCGGGCATTATTATCATTGACTGGAAACGAACGTTATCAAAGTATGAAAATAGTTTTTTGTGTTCAGGCATTTCAAATTACCTAAGATATCTAATGAATGTAAATTGGACAATGATATAGCATTTTGGAAAAGCACGAGTTTTCCAAGCGGTAAAGGTTCTATTTAACCACTGATTAATGTTTACCAGCCAGCGTAGTTGTGGAACGTAAAGTTGTGAAGAGCAATCTCTAACGGTGGTTTAACTTTTAGACGGAGTTGATTATGGGTTTAAATGCCTGGTTAGTGGGTTTAGATTGAGTTGATCGGAAGCTGGGAAGTGGCTTTTGAATTTTGTTTGTTGTGTGTGAGTGACTTGGCTTTTTAGGTTCAAAAATGCGTAGTATGGATA
The DNA here is from genome assembly GCA_937001585.2 of Brachylomia viminalis. Classification (NCBI taxonomy): domain Eukaryota; kingdom Metazoa; phylum Arthropoda; class Insecta; order Lepidoptera; family Noctuidae; genus Brachylomia; species Brachylomia viminalis. The sequence goes on along the minus strand of OW443302.2, from coordinate 17,981,525 downwards.
CCTCAATAGATCATTAGTACTCCTATCTTTTAGTGGAAAAGTACAGTCGGTACCAAAGTGTGTTTTTTTTGTGTTCAGTCACATTTCGACTAACAACGGGTTGAAAGTTTTAATTTCCATATTGGAACACAGCATAATCAGCCTATAATGTTCCCACTGCTGGGACACAGGCCTCCTCTCTGTAATCGTAATCCACCACGCGGCCCCAGTGCGGGTTGATGGACGTCACACGTCTTCGAAGTTTTGGTTCTAGGACATGCCGGTTTCCTCACGATGTTTTCTTTCACCGTGTTGAGAGCACTGGCGATGAAATAATTAACGCCAAGTAAAATACCTGCTCAGGATCGAACCCACGACCTACAACTCGTAAGTCGCGGCCATTACCACTGGGCCACTACTGCTCTCCACCACCACCGCTTTCCATATTGGAAAGGCTTGGTATAATTATCCATAAAATACTACAAGAGATACAGCGTTGCGGGCGAATTTTTTGATGCCCCTTGATATTTTTTTTTATTTTTTATATTTTTGTACATATTATTATTTTAAGACTGAGCTTTTTAAATTAATAATAATAATCTTTATTATCAAAAGCCAAAATACAATTCGTCCATCTCAAACAAACATAAAAAAAAAATAAAAAAAAATAAACAATGAAGTACACGCTATGCATTATTTGAGACAGAGTGAACGTCTGTGTCCGTGCTAGTATGAACTGTGTTACAGACACAGGCGCCTTCCTCTTACAGTTAATTAAATTGGCTGCACTTGGTTGGAGTTTTGGTAGGCATAAAACTTAGTTTGACACAAGTATTTATTTATTTATTTATTTTATATATTCTATAATGTACACCACAAAAAACATAACAACAAAAATTAAACTGAACACTACTTAATATACAATGGGCGGCCTTATCGCTTTCCGCGATCTCTTCCAGGCAACCTTGGAATGGACAGAGATTTTCCTGGACATAAAATGGGGCTGTTGTTGGTGCAAATAATAAGTATGTATACAATACACTAAAATAGATACACATATATACATATCCTAAATAATAGATACACTTATATACATATCCTAAATAATATATACATAAATACGTACATACTAAATTTATAAGCAACGAAAATAAATGAAGACTATAGATAATTACAATTATGAGAACACGATCACAACGACAAGTAATGTCGTGTAATGTAGTGTTAACAATATTTAACACTTATTAAAATGTATGTAAGCAAGAAATGGGTGTGTGTGGTGTGGGTGTATGTGTAGGTGTATGTGTAGGTGTATGTGTGGGTGTGGGTGTATGTGTGGTGGTGTGGTGTATGGTATTATGTACAGACGCCAGCACATCAAGCTACTACAATCTGTCAAATTTCTTTAATAGATTTTCAACTTTATCGCTAAAGCATTAAGGTTCAAGGTTGATTGGGAAAATTTGACAGTTTCGGGTAGCTTGACCTGCTGGCGTCTGTACATATAAAAAAAATAAAACAAGAGTTACAGACGATATTTTTTACAGTAAATCCAAAATAACGGAATACAAAAATACGAACAGACTACAATGTGTTTCCACATCTATCCCGCCCCAAATTCATCTCGCCATGTATTCTATATCTTGGTGGAAATAATTACGCATCCGTAAGTAATTGGGGCAAAAACCCTTGTTTAAATCGTCCCCGGGATCTGTTGGGGACACTATTGTTACGCCCAACGGTTTCGCTCGCCAACTGACCGAGTACACACAGCAGCAGGTCAAGTTACCACAACTGTCAAATTTTCTCATTCGATTTTGAACTTAACTTTTAACATTTTAAGGTTTAAACTCATTTAGAGAAACTTGCCAGTTTCGTGTAACCTGATGTGCTGGCGACTGTACATCCTAAATGGTTCTTAAACGGCTAGTTAATAGTTGATTCGGCCTATTGTCATTTATACTTGAGATTTTGGACCCCTAATCGAAAATCTTGTTTCTAATTTCGAGGAAATTAGGGGTCGTTCTTCATTGTAGGGCAGCACAGGAATTCCAAATCAGATTTTTTTTTTTATTTGCGTTTTTACGTTTTTTTTTTTGTAATTATTTATTATCAGGCAATAATGACCACTACTCAGTTCAGTATCAGTATCAGTTTATACTAGAAATTACAAGCTACAAGAGCAATTTTCTTGCTAAGATTTTATGAGGTGGTATATTTTTCAATAAATAAAATGTTTATTTCTGTAAGTAGATCTTTTAAGACACTTTTACACGTCAATATTTTAAAACTGGATGGCGCCGGCATTTCCTAGCTGACTGATCCCTGAGAAGAAATGCCGAAACAAACTCAGAGGTCTCTTTTAAAGTCCAAACATGGTATTATTAGGATTATATGGGAGTCTAACAATGCAGGGCCATGCCTGGAAGGGCCTTTTGAAGAAAGAGCCATATATAATATAGCCAATATTTTTGAGCTAGTACTAAAATATTGACGGCACGGTTGGCGCAGTGGTTAAGCAATTGACTGCTGCGTTACGTGTCGCGGGTTCGATCCCCGCACGGAACAAATATTTGTATGACCTGCAAGTAGTTGTTCCGGGTCTGGCTGTTTGTGTATGTGAGTTTATGTTTGTAAACGCACCCACGATACAGGAGAAATTCCTAGTGTGGGGCAACGTTTAAAAAAAAAAAAAGAAAAAAAAGACAAGGTTTTTGTATTCTAATCTACCGAAACTATAACTTCAATCCCCTCTAAACCCAAAAAAATTGCCACTCCATTGTATGTTTTTGAATAATTACCTTACAGACCCCTACGTCGATCAAATTATCGCTAACCAGTAACCAGCCCCCACTCGAATTACTTGCAAATGGTTTGGAAGCCGGTACCGGAATCAAATCTGCCTATCAGAGGGCAAAGGGCCTCTCCGGTTTCTAATTCACTTAATTTGAGCCTTAAATCTCATATTGCAAAATGGACGCGGCCAATAATTGTGTTTGGTAAACACCATACCATTTGGCGGTGGCGGTATTACGTGGGAGCTACAGTTGCGCAACTAAGGAGCAACTGTCCATGTATCGACGATATTGAAAGCAAGCCATTGCAAAATTTGTAAAAGGGTATTTTAGTTTGTTTTAAATATAGAGAAAAAGGTAGGGTAAATTGGCTTGTCATTTAAAAATAGCCATGGAATCGAAATTTTAGCTTATAATAATATTATAAAGAGTTAAAATTGTTGATTGTTTGTAAGAGGTACTCTCTATAGGATACCCTTTAACGCGGGCGAAAGTCGCGGCTAGAAGCTTCGATTCTTCGATACAACGCAGGTATTTTATTAAAAAGGAAAGTGCATAATTTTCATTAAAAAAAACGTATTTTTGTGGATTGTTGTGGATGTTTCTTTTAAAAAAATGACAGCAAAAAGTACAACTAACAACAAAAGTGCAATCAATACGATCACAACTACGTTTGAGAATCTCGTTCACACAGTAATTCGCCCACACAGGCTGACACTTACACTTTGATACCCAATAGCCCATCTGCCAAATTTACACAGGGTGTGCATTAAAGGCCTCGTCTACCGGCGGCTACCGAGGCTTATTGCCCGTAATTATATTGCTCGCTACAACAAAGGTAACTTTGTATACAATTAATGCCCATGGCTGGTCGTCAATAACGTTTGTCCATTATAATAGTAATTAGCTTAGTTTGTACAACGAACGTTCATGATTTTGGACGAAATTGGCTTTGAAGGAAGCTATTAGTATTTTGAAAGCCTGTAATGGGAGCGACATTGAGTTAGCGGAGAGTGGTTGGTGGTGTTTGAGCGGCGATAGTGTTTTGTGTCGTGGCTTGCAAATAGGTTCTCATGTAAAATACCAGAAGGCCAAATCCCGTATCTAATAACGTTTAAAATCGAGTCATAATCTCATCTCAGTGACCATCAATGAGAGCGGTGGTGGCCCAGTGGTATCGTAGGTTTGAACCCAGACAGGCGCTTTACTTTGTGTAAATTATTTCATCACCACTGCTTTCAAAACGATGAAGGAAAACATCGTGAGGAAATTGGCATGTCCCAGAATCAAAAATTCGACAACATGTGACGTCTACCAACCCGCACTGGGCCCGCGTGGTGGATTACGGCCCACTCCCTCTCACAGAGAGGAGGCCTGTGTCCTAGTAGTGTTAACATTATGGGCTGCTGATGATTGCCCATCAATGTCAAAAACTTGTCAACATCAAAATTCAAACTTGGCTTAGAATCAGCACTTTTTGAACGTCAGAATTACATAAGACAGTCCCCCAAAACGCCCGCCCTTCACCACTTCCTAGTGCGTTAGCTGGGAAGAAGTGGTGCAACTAACTCTGTTCAGTTAGAAGTGTCAAAAATGTAGGTAAAATAAAAGTCATTTTGAAAGATTGAGACTGAGATTTGAATGTGAACGTTCTTAAAAATACTGGAATTGGCACTCAGACGCTGCAGAGTTTTACTAGTGAAATCATCCTGTGAGCAGATTGGTGATGTATTCGCGAAAGCTGCTGTCATCGTTGATGTAGCTACCTAGTTACTTATTAAAAAACTCTTTCCTCTAGTAAGATGAAAACGGTGCCAGAGTGAAGTGATGTGACTGTGGGTTTGGCTTACAGAACGACGAAGAGTTTAGAGTTATCGGACCAAGATTATGTCTGTACTTTAAAAGAGACTGTGACCTCTGAGTTTGTTTCGGCCTTTCTTCTCAGAGTAGTCCGATATGAAACGCCGACCTCATCTAGCATTTAAAATATGATTGACGTGTAAAAGTGTTTGTACAAACCTACTTACAGAAATAAAATCATTTATCTGCTAATTAATTCTGTTTTTTTTTGTCCTTTCATGGTGTAGCACACAGCCATGGTGTATAGCTGAAGGAGATTCTTGATTCTACTTCTAAAACTTGACCACTTTAGCAACCGGGAGGGGTGATGTTTCTCTTTATTTTTTGTGTCCATTGAACAGTACCTACATACAACAAAAGATGAATTCAAATTAGTACGTTCGGTACAACTTTAAATCTTTATAAATCTTTCTTTCCATTATTTAGGGGTCAGTTTTGAATACAAAAATAACTGGTCAGTATACTTATTAATCTTTCGACCAGTTTCGCTCCCCTTTAAGTATCCAATTTCTCATCACACACACAAGTACAGTCATGAACAAAATAAGTAGGACCGTACGTACGTACAATAATAATACCCCTTATGAGACGATATAATAAGCGCATTGTGCATTATTTCTGCGTCTATTAAATACAGGAGAAAGGACATTGTTATTACGATTTTCCGCACGATTGTACACATATGTCGTATCATGCAATACTTGTAAGCATTATGTTACTGTGATACTATTGTTCGTTATTGTACCCCGGCATTTGATTAGCCCTGTTTGTTATGAGTAGGTAGGTAAGTACGTAATTATTCAATACTTATTAAATGGGGGTGATATGTGAATGTGCTATAGGTGCAGGTGATGTTATGTTTTGTTATTCAATAATTTTCCTTAGTTCTTGTTTGATTGATACAGCTGAATACCAGTATTTTATATGGAGCGACTGCTTATCTGACCTCGACAACCCAGTTACTGGGTAATACGATACCCCTTGGTAAGACTGGTTGTCAGACTTTCGGGCTGCTGACGACTCGTAACGACTGTCAAAATCCACGAATAACAGTCGGGACTAACGGCTTACCGTGCTTTCCGAGGCACGGAGGGGTCTTGGTATGTAAAGATGGTCACCCATCCACGGACCAACCACGGCAAACGTAGTATAACCTGATCGATCGACGCGTGCGGCTGTTATTACTACACCACAAGCCCCACTTAATAATAATATGTACCTACTTAGATATTATTATTAATAATTCTTATTAATTTTATTTCAGAATAAAACATTCTATACATTGTAAGTAAATAATACTTTATTCATTTATTATATAAAACAATGTTTTAATAATGTTTCTGCCCATAGTATTTTTCACAAAGAAATTAAGTTTATTGTTGAAGCGACTTCACGTGCTTAAATTACTACTAGGTACTCGTATCTGTATAGTGAAACAAAATGAAGTTTTATTTTATCATCAAAATATGGCTGTTAATTAAACTAACGTGTAAGTATCCCATTACACCCAAAACCATAAATAAACCATACATTTATTACAAACTAACCACTGCAAAGGTAAATACAACGGGATATGTACCAGGGATACATAAATAATAGGGAGGGGCAGCTGGGACAGGAAGCTGCAGCGGACAGCGAATGTCCATCGAATGTCAAATCAACCTGCCTGCCTGCGAGCTTTGGCCAAAACATCCGCTGTTCATTTTATTAATGCCTTTCATAGGTTTAGAGTTTAAAATAGGAATGGCTTTATTTTAACATGGAAATTCATTTTTGGAAGGTCAGGACCAAGTTCATAACTTTTGATTTGTGCACGGTTGGTGGCAATAGCATAATCAGCCTATAATGCTCCCACTGCTAGGACACAGGCCTCCTCTCTTCGAGATTGATTGGACTATATCTAATCTACTACGCGGGCCCAGTGCGGGTTGGTAGATGTCACATGTCTTCGAATTTTTTGTTCTAGGACATGTCGGTTTCCTCACGATGTTTTCCTTCGCCGTTTTGAGAGCAGTGGTGATGAAATTATTTAAACAAAGTAAAGCGCCTGCCTTGGTTCGAACCCACGACCTACATCTCGCCTTTACCTCTGGGTGGCCATAGGCTCGCCCCCAATTACATAGGATTTAAACATAGCTGGCTATAGGTACACCTCTGCCTAACTATTGGAGATAATACAGGCGTTTTATGACGTTCAAAACTTTTTATATAGCTGGATTGTATTTGAGTTTGATTTTTCTTAACAAGCAAGGCTTATGGTAAGCCACCGAATAACAAATGAAAAACCATATTGAACACTGGACACAACAATCCTACTTTTATTTTTAAAGTACATCAGAGAGGTACTTCAACCCAACCCTTGTCAAAAAACGAGTCTTATCAAATAATTGTGTCTATTTACCCAAAATCTTCTGATAAACATTGGAGAGGGGCGTATTAACCGTTGCGTGGACTTAACAATGCCAATCAATGAAACATAAAATCCGTCTAAGCAGATGCGATGATTCTTTGTCAATAGTCCAAATACCACGCTCACCCCACACCAAATAAAAATCAACTTTATAACGGTTATGTTAAGGTGTAATTTTCAGTGGGGAGTTTCGAGGTTATAATCTTGTTCGACGTCTACAGGGTGTATTGTTAAACAGAGCCGGCCAATCAGTTCCATCACCTCTTGAGAAACCAATGAACCGTGTCTAATTCTGCGCTCGCGAGCCGAGGGTTAAGTCTTTACGCATTTGGTTTTGTCATTTTATCAATATAGGCTTCATCTGTTGCGTTCGGGATAATTCGGGGTACTTCGGGGTCGTTCGGCCATGTTGTGCGCCTGAATAGTTTTTGTGTTGTCAATATATCAGCAAGTTTTGTGAGTTTCTGATAACGATCTCGTAGCTGCTTTTGAAGAGTTGAATAAAAGAACTCATTCATTGATACTGTCAATCTGAAAGTGAAATTATTCTTGCTTGAGATATTTATTTGTAAATATGTTTTAAGTTTTTTTTTATATTTGTAATCAGCATTATCTGCACACAGTGAAAAGTTCACCAAATCCATTCCCGAAACTATAGAAAACTAAAGATTCTAAAAACGTACACTTTTTATACTCTTCCTCAATTTACAATACTCCATTCGATAAAAAATAAATATAAATGTAATGAAATATTGTTAAACAAATTGAAATTGTAATAACGCATTGTATTCTGAAAAACATGCACCTTTCGCAAATCATAAAGCCTGAATCACAAGCGCGTATTTCGACAGCATATACCAAAATAACCTGGCATTACCCACGAAGCTACCTCTGCCTCTTCAAGGATAATAATAACATACATATTCTAGCTCTGATCAAAGGATTATTTCGCATATTGAAAACATAGATCTGAGTAAGCTCATGGCATTCGCTTCGATGTCAATGACATGTCAACAACTCTATGACCTGTGCCCTTTTAAAAGGCTCCGTTCAAGGTGGGTAATTAAGTAGACAGGGTTTAAAAGATATCGGTTTTTTCGTGGAGTAAAAGATATCAAGTAAATTGATAAATTATATTTTCCACAATTTCAAAATCTGAGGGCTTTTTGAGTGCACTCACGCAAGAAATACCCCAGCTATTGAAAATGATAATTTCCATTTTACAAATACCTATGACATTTATAAAAAGGGACTTTGTGTAGGTACTTCAAATTGCTTCTGTTGTAGGTACTTAAATAGTTCTATTTTATACGAGATTATTTTGGTTAATTTGGTCAAAATAAAACGAACGGAAAAAAAGTACGCATCGCTCTATACAGGGTAGCCGGGTCATCGATAGATTCAGTACGTGATAAAATTTTTCGTCGGTAAATAAAAAATACTACCTATTCCATATATTTTGACCCCGAAGGCGCGCACTTTTCTATGAAACATCAGTTTTTTTTTTGTAACCGACTCTAAGTTTCTACGCTAGGGTGTCAGCACCAATGACGGGGTCCACTAGGGCCGATGCCTGCCAGGGTTGCGGAAAAGTCCAAGAGGGTTACCGTGGCCCCTGGCACAGGCAACTGAAGGAACACGCAATGTTTGCTTACAAATTTTTTAAGCATAAAATAGACAGTCCTAGTTTACTTGCACTTTTCGGTTTTCGTGCACCCTCTAGAATCCCGCGTAGTGCCATAACACCTCTTTGTACGCCATTTAGAAGAACAGTTTTGGGATCCAATTCGCCTGTTGCAAGAATGTGTAAGGTAGTAAATGGCTACAGTGATATTATTGATCTCCACTTTGACTCTATTGCTAAACAAAAAGCCATCCTTAATCGTTTGCCAAGCAACCCCTAATCATAGTCAATTATTATTTCATTTTGTCAATTTACCAATTTTACCTTAATCAATTGTTTCATTGTCAATTTTACCACTGTTATTAATTTTTTAATTTTATGATTTTTTTTTCTCTTTAATGTTTATCAATTTATTAATTTTATTCAATGGTTTTTAATGTTATTTAATTTTATTCAATATTATTCAATATTCAATGTTATTCAATCTGGTTCAATTCTATTTTATTCAATTTTATCAATTTCATTCAATGAATTTTAATTTTGTGTCGATCTTTATTTATAACAACAATTTTATCAATTTACCAATGTAATATAATTTTAACTTTTTTATTATATATCTTTTACTAATGTTGTCATTTTTATAAATTAATTTATTTTATTTTTAATTCTATTTTATTTTAATTTAATTTTTAATCAATATTGTCATAATTCTGTTTTTCACTATTTCAAGATTATTTTAATTTAATTGAAAATTGGCGCTTAGTACTTACTAAGTAAGCTCATCTTCCGAATTTATTGTTTTGTGCATGTGGTGTTTACCTATAAGTAATTGTTGCGCTGTCATTTTAATTTTAAGAATGAATTATGTCGCTGTATCCAGTGTGAACAATTGTTGGTGGACCTATAATAAATAAATAAATAAAAATAACACGGGTGGGTTTTAGTCAGTAAGAGTCTGACACGCCCTCCTGCTCTGCCCAGAGCGGGCGAAGTTATTTGATGATTTCCCAGACACAAAAAAAAAAAGGGTGCGCTAGGTTGAACCGTGTGCTGAATTCATGGTTACAGTGACATCGACGTCCCGGCCACCCTGTATAATTATTCGTCCCACAGCACACCGAAGTTTGGCATTAATATAATATAGGTATATACATAATATTGTGAAATATACTCTGAAAGAGAATACTTAAGTAAATTCTAATAAGAAAAATTGGGAACCAAAATGACTCATCCCCATAAAGGTGAAAGATGACATCACTATATCAAGAACCCGAGACGCGTCACCGAATCTGCCGAATTTCCCTTCTGGGTCAATAATAACATACCTCCTACCTCCGCATTTATTGGGGCATACCTTGAAATGGGGGCAATTAAGTACAGCGGGATTACTTTAGTGGTTGTTGCCTAGTGACGTCATTGTACCCAATGAACGTAATCCGATTAAGATAATTGCCCGAAATCTTATCGAACAAAGGCTTAGGAAGTACCTACGTGTGTACGGGAATAGGTGGAGCAATATGAGGAGAATTAATAATGTTTTGGGGCTATATTTTGCATAGTAGGTTAATATTGACGCAATGAATTTCATTAATGAAAAAAACAAATATGAGTTCAATGGTCGATCTCCTTTAAATCACTTTGGTCTTCCTCATTAAGAGTACTTCAACAATCTAAAAGACAATCACTAAGTTAGTTTTAATTCCTTTGATGTTCTCAGGATAATTTAATACCTACCTATCCTACCTTATCTCCATTTAAATTGTAATATTAATTTATTCCTTTAAACGGAATATTCATCATTCAGCAGAATATTATTCTAACTTTCACAAATCCATTTAAAGCTGCACTGAAAATTGTTCCTAATTTCGCATGAAGTTTACAAATCGTTTTTACATGTCTAGACTTAAAAACAAATTATGAAGATCTGTTTATTTATACATTTCGAATCGTTTTAATTTTTTGCTGGGTTTGCGTTTTGTATTAATTCTCGATAAATTGCGTTCTTTCATTATTTGTAATGGTGGGTAGGCACTTAGGGATTAGAGATGGGCCGAATCATTATGTACGAATACGAAAACGAAAAACGAATACGTCTTGATTTTTGACATTTTGATTTTTGATATTTTGAACTTTGAAATTTTGATTTTGGTTAATATTAATAGTAATGACATGTTAAATTATGTAATGATAATGGTATGATATTTGTAATAGTAATGTAATCTAATGATACTAATTTATTTTTTCCTTTTCATACAAACATATATAATTAAGTTGATGATTTAAAATTTTATAATAGTAATTAATAAATTGATCTAATTATGTGTAATAATAGTGTTATAAATAATTTTAAATGTTTGCATGCCGATTGGTAAAATGTGGCTGAGCTGAATGTAATCTTAAGAATGTATTACCCATATTTGCAAAATAAAATTCTATTATAGTTTATTCGGCCGAATGTTCGGTCCAAGATGTAGCGAACCGTGTATTCGGCCGAATTATTCGGTTTCGTTTTGCTCGCTGTTCAGTTATCAGCGTACTTTACATTGTTAATGTCATAAAGTAACAAATTTTATTTAGCAAATTTGAAGTTTGTTAGAAAAAAAACCGTTTATTTTAATTAAAACGTGAATTTTGAATTATGCTGTTTTTTTATAATTTATGTTACTAATAGAATGTTCGGCCGAATACGAACATAAAAATATACGCTGAACATACCGAATACTAATAATAGACCGACCATTCGGCGCATCTCTAATAAGAATGACAAAAAAACAAAAACCTATCAAGTTTTAGATTTCGATTGTAGCCGGGAGCTGTTTAGTAAATGCTGATGGGGCATTGCATTGGACAAAGAGGATTCTGAGCTCAGGTTGCAGACACCTGGGCAGGCTGTCTAATTGGCAATCAGACGGTTGGCTACCCCTGGCCTAGGATCACGAGTTGATTTATTAGCTATTATTGATTGACTGCTATTTAGATTTGTTTGATGGTTGCAGGGGTGATGTGTGTGTGGTATGTGCAACCGTGGCGTATTTTGGTTGTTATTATATTATATTCAATTTGTCTATGTTGTTTGAGGTTTATGTACAGAGTGATTCCTTTTTGGACTGCCTCGTTGGTCTAGTGACTGCAAGCGCTACTGCCGAGCATGAGGGCCTGGGTTCGTTTCACAGCTCGGGTAAAGTCTTTTTTTTAAACGTTACCCCAGGCTAGGAATTTCTCCTGTATTGTGGGTGCGTTTACAAACTTTTAAACTACTTATAGGTCATACAAATATTTGTTCCGTGCGGGAATCGAACCCGCGACACGCAGCGCAGCAATCAATCGCTTAACCACTGCGCCAACCATGCCGTTACAAATTACCCGAACAAATTGTATCAACCAACCACACGAAGGAGTTTAAACGTAACTTTTTTAAATTATTGAATGACAAGGCATAGTATTCTGTTAATGAATATGTTAATGTCAAATTAAAATAATATTTGTATAATTTTATATTGGTCTATAATTGAAATGTTTCTCTAATAAGATAATTATATTCTTTATTGACATTTATTATTGTATACGAAATTGTGAAAAATTATCTATTGCCTATTTGTTCATGTTCCGTCTTAATTTTATTGACCTCTTATTAACTATTGCATGAAATTGTGACATCTGCTTACCTATTGAATTTATTTTTATTTTGTTAATTGACAAAAGATTACCTCAGATTTGTACGCCTTTTGGCGGGACAGCATGGACCAACAATTTTTTGTATAACGTCTGTGCAATTGTACCCTATGTTCACAAAATGAATAAAATAATTTGAACGAATTTTAATTTGAAGGTGTTATTGGATTTTTCCATTTGGAGTTTTTCAGTAGCAGCTCGGAGTCTAGATTTGGGTCCGATTGATGGCAATAGGCTCGCCCCCTATTACACGAGATTTAACCATAACTGGTAAAATGATACCTCTGCCTAACATTTCGTTGATTACAGGCTTGATCTTATTTTATGTAATGTGATCACTCTCCTTTATTTTTCACATACACTTTTACTCACTCAAACAAAAAAAAAAAAAAAAGAATTTATTTATATATTCTTTATTGTACACCACAAAAAACAGAACAACAAAAATTAAACTGAACACTACTTAATATACAATGGGCGGCCTTATCGCTTTCTGCGATCTCTTCCAGGAAACCTTGGAATGGACAGAGATTTTCCTGGACATAAAATGGGGCTGTTGTTGGTGCAAATAATTAGTATGTATACAATACACTAAAATAGATACACATATATACATATCCTACATAATAGATATCCTAAATAATATATACATAAATACGTACATACTAAATTTATAAGCAACGAAAATAAATGAAGACTATAGATAATTACAATTATGAGAACACGATCACAACGACAGGTAATGTTCCTTCACGAGTCTTTTAAACACAAGCAAAGACGGCGCGTTTAATTTAAGAGTCCAAATTCAAAATTGTATTTTGTGCAAAATGTATTTACCTACCCTGTGGTCTAACTGCGATCATATTTTACATTATAATATTTGGAGAGCAGATGGTTCTTAATGATGTAGACATTGAAAATTGACGTTTAATTAAGTTTGTAAGCTATACCTCTCCGTGTTTGTCAATATTACCTTACGTCCTTTAGTGTAAATAAACTAAGGTAACCTATCAAATTGATGTTACAGTTGAGTAAGAAATGGTTTAGTTTAGATTTTGTCTAAAATACAGATTTATATTAAATATTATTAAAGTTACGGAGAATCCACGATCATTAACACGTTACATTATTATTATTAATATTTATTTTTATCTATATTGACATGTAAGTATCTTATAAACTAAGCCCCACAAAACCGTAGTAGTGGTTTGACTGTGAGGTCGGTGAATCTCTTAAACATTCAATTAACTTCGTACTTAAAATTAATTACTTATTATTACTTATTTAGATATGTAGCACTTTAACATATTTTTAAATAATATTTTTTTAATTTATTTTTGAATCTTTTTTTGTTCATTTCACTCCGTATGTCTGCTGGCAGACCGTTCAATAAATATGGTATTCGTTTTTTCAGATTAAGTGTTAATATACGTTAACTTTGCGTGATAAAATGGCGTCGCCTTCTTTTTAAAATTTTGTACGTAAGGTTCAGAAAACTGATATTTTAGAGTTTCATAATTAGAGAGTGTGAAACTGAAACACTAACCATAGGTATATAGGTAGGTATCAAAGAATAATTTTTCAGTTCCAACAATTATTAACTTATTTGTAAACTTTTTTTTTAAATATTGATGTTTGAATGCTCATTCAATTTAATAGATACATACAGCTCTTAAGTCAAACCAAAGTTGAAAGTTATTTGGTTATTTGCCAACATTAATTGATGCAGTAGACTCCCTTAAACTCCAAGTTCGGTAAATACCTGCGACATACTCGGTTCGATTAGCACGTCTTGTTTGAACTTAATTAAGAGCACACGTTTGTAACAAAATGAGCGTCGACTGCTTAAAGATCAAAGCGTTCAATGTTAATATTTGCAAACGTGTATTGAAAGAAGTCATTGGCACTGAGAAACGCACACAAACACACACACCAAACTTATAGACACATCTTGTAGGTGTGCCTATAAGTTACAGGGCCAAATTAAATAAGTTTGCGAATTAACTCCGCAGACGATCGATACCTAAATATGAAAACAAATAAAAATGATTTGTGTTTTTTTTGGGGTCAACGACCAAACAAATACGGTTTATTTTTTGTGTAAACTTCACAGGCGTAATGTATATCGATATCTAAACACGATAAAACAAAAAAAATATCAATAAATCATTTTTTTATCGTGCAATGATTAATGATTTCCAGTATAAACTGATCTCGCATTGTATAGGATTTCCTTACAATGAGAGGTCAGTGTAAACTGGAAATTATAGCTTGATGTGTAGCCGTGTGTGCCTATTTAAATAACTAATTTGACTCGACCCTGTATAGTAAGACACAAGCTAGTGTTGTCCACAAGCATTCATGCTAATAAAATAAATGGCAACAAAAAACACACATTGTCAAGGTGAGAAAATAAATTTTAAATTCGTTGTTTGAAATTTTGAATAATTTTCATATTAAAATTTTTCCATTCCCATTCCCTTTAACTTTAAATGCCATTTTTTGTTGTATTTAGGTGAAAATTCATCAGAATGGAGTTTACTAAGCAACAATAAATAGAGGCGCTTATGATTTATTTAAATTAAATTCGTGGTTATTTTGGTTCAGATTTATTTCGTTTCGAGTTCTTCGAAGCTTTCGTAAAGTGATATTCATTAGTATTTTTAAATTTTTTGATTAAATTAAACAGAAAATCGGTTTCTTTTAACAATAATAACATTGGAATTGTGCTATTTGAAACCTATTGTAAAAAATTACTTGCTGCCTTATAATATCAGTCTATTATTGTCTCACTCCAGGGCAAATGCCTCTTCAAAATTCGCGCCCTCACGCCCCTAGCCACCGTAGGAGACGCCCTGGGCTTCGGGAATCCCAAGCCGATTCCAAGCCACCGTAGGCGCGGGCTTGCGGACGGCGAGCAATGGGCAGCTCGCCGTTCGATAAGGACCAGGCCCGGGTCGACGGCGCGTTGTGTTCCACGCGCGCCTCAAAGAGATGTCAGCACCAATGACGGGGTTTGCTAGGACCGATGCCTGCTAGGGTTGCGGAAAACTCCAAGAGGGTTACCGTGGCCCCTGGCACAGGCAACTGAAGGAACACGGGTGGGTTTTAGTCAGTAAGAGTCTGACACGCCCTCCTGCTCTGCCCAGAGCGGGAGAAGTTATTTGATGATTTCCCACCCACAAAAAAAGAAAAAAAAAAAAGGCGCGGGCTTGCGGACGGTGAGCAAAGGGTAGCTCGCCGTCCGATAAGGACCAGGCCTGGGTCGAGACGGCGCGTTGTATTCCACGCGCGCCTCAAAGAGATGTCAGCACCAATGACGGGGTCCGCTAGGGCCGATGCCTGCCAGGGTTGCGGGAAAGTCCGAAAGGGTTACCGTGGCCCCTGGCACAAGCAACTGAAGGGTGGATTTTAGTCAGTAAGAGTCTGACACGCCCTCCCGCTCCAAAAAGGGCAAAGGCCTCTTCTTATACAGAGAAGACACGAGCATTGATCACCTCGCTTGCTCAAAGTGATTTATTGCCGCCTTATTTTTTATAAAGTCTTAACTTTCTATTTATACCAAATAATATCCAATAAGAAAAACCTATCTTATACCGTGATCTATCTCTTACCGGTACTCCCTATCTTCTTCCACATAGATACAAATAGTTTCCACCTATCACTTTGATGTCTGAGAATCCACTCTAGATACTCAGCATAGTAAGTTGACGCGTGCCACCGTCGAAATCACATCCTGTATTATATTGACATAGGAACCCTTACTATTGGTTGGAGGACTCGTCTCACAATTACTGTCTTTCGGATAAATCGTGGGGCTTTAAATGTTCGAAGTTTCTTTCGAGAAAAGGGTGTCGTACCGTTCCTGTTCCACTTTGGCGGATGGAGTGCTGAAACGTAACAGTTTATCGTGGTTTCCCCGAGTACACGTGTCTGAAAGAAGTCAGTCTGACTACATTGATTTACTAAACATAATGGAAAGCAGAAAAATTATATTCCTAACCCATAAAAAAAGTGTTCATAAAAGGTTTTCAGTAATACTGTAGTTCAGTACTCTTTTTTTAGATAAGTAGGCAGTCGTTTCATGTAAAATACTGGTTTTCAGCTGCATTTGTTTGGACGGAAGCCGACCCCAACGTAGCTGACGAAGTACTCTTTTGCTCGTCGAATCGAGAAACTTTAGTACGTAATCTGATGTCAAGTTTCGAAATCTCGCAATAAAGCGCTGAGACGATCCCATACAGCCGCCGGCCACAAGTTTCCAATAAGTAATTAAAATCCTCAGACGCGGAGATTACGGCTCCTATGTCTCTCGAGTGTTCGTTCCCGACCACTCCGAATCTCTTATGATTTCCTGGTATTTCCAATATTGTTAGCCGGTTCCGTGCAAATATATTAAAGGAAAAATTGTCTGTTCAGTGAGAAATTGTGGGTTTTAAATTGCAGTTTAAATTGAAATTGTTTTTCGATTAATGCAGCCACTTTTAATGTAATTATTATGACTGTTGGGTATATTTTATCAAAGGTTAAATAGGAAAAAAAAATATGCCAGACTTTTACCCTAAGATCTACTTTTGTACACTTGGTTTGCTAAGATTTTCAGTTTTGAGCTGCAAATTGTTCTCAAATCAAACCTGGCAGAAATAGTCATCAGAATTTATGGTGCCTGCAATGAAATAGGTAGGTACAGCAACACCAAAACATTTCAAAAGTCACATCGTTTTCGAGCACAAATACTAATAAATTACGGGCAATCCTGTTCTACAAGCGACTGAAAGGATTACAACCGATAACATCGTAAAATACACCGTGGAATGTTATTAAAGGTTGCCCTTGTTTATCCGTGCTGCTGTTCAGGCATTTTTATGAAGAACTGAGCAAATAAGCGGGCACAAACATTAATCTGCTTTGAACAACAGACAAGATGTAAAGAGACCGTTGTAGTGTCAATATTGTTTCAGGGGACAAAACTCCGCTCTCTGCTACCTCTTGGCGACAATTAGAGCGTGATATGATTTTTTATGTAAACTTAATTTACTTGAGTTCTGTTAGGAGATTTTGATTTTGTTTAATTTTATTTCAATTTGCTTTTTTTAATGTTGTGAGGGAGTTAATTAAAGACTTTCTGTAGTTGCGTGTGTTATTCTTTGCTTATAGTTGTCTGTAGTCGATATTTGTTTGTGTATTTTAACTCGCCAGAGGTATTTCCCTCACACGATACAAGTAAAAGTAAGGATTTTGAAAATAACAGAAAATACCTATAAAATATTAACAGTTTTTGTGTTAGATAAGTTTTAGACAAAATTGTCATAAGCTTACCTAAGACAAATACTGTTTTGTTGTCGTAAAAAATCCTTGATAAAAATAAATGAAAAAAAAACAATACCACGTTTACAAAATCATTAAAACCTCTATACGAAGCAATAACCCTAAAATACACAATATAAACATTAATTCCTACAGCCTTAACCCGTACGCTAACTAAATCTTTCAACCCTTTAAAGCCTACGTCAGCGACAACAATTTAATTATAAATGTCGTTAAACAATCGATGCGTGTCTTCATTTATTAAGTTCTGTTATAGTTTAAAATGTGGTTGTTATAACTGTTATTTATAGCCGCTGTTACAGGGTTGATTTATCTGTTCTAAGTCAAGGGGTAGAGTTATGTTGATTATGCGTTTTGATGTTCCTTTAACTGTTTCCTGGGGAGATATCTAGAGGCTGTTCTCCTAAAGGGTATGAGGAACCATTCGAAATTGGAAGGCTTCTTCTTCTGATTTCAAAATGTGTTAAGCTTATTTTTTTTTGTATATAAAATGAAAGTGACTATAAATTATTATTCAATAAAGAAAATAAAACATTTGACCAATATACTACCCAATACATATTTATGAAATAAAAACTGCACTTATACAAATATTGGACATTTAAGAATCTGCGTATTTGCATAGTAAATCAAAACGCCAAGCTGAATTATTCTAACACATTGTAATTTTAAAATCAGATCACTGAAACCAGACTTACAAAATTCATGATTTATTCAACATAACTTCGTCTTAAAAATACAAGTGTGATATTTTAAGGGATTCCCACGAACTCAAGTTAGCAAGTAACATTAAAAATGCAACTTTGAAAAGTTATCATTATTTCAAACTTATGCGAGGCAAACCAAATTCGTGTAGAATATTAACTCTATGAAATTGAGAATGTAAACACCCCGTATAAACGATTTTCGGGTACCTGCATACTAAAGGCGGCCTGAGAAAGTTTAGATTTAAATTAATTTAGCGGATTATTAATTTTGAATAATGAACTTACTTCTTACCTTTTAACGCATCGATGAATATAATTTTCGTAAAAGTAAACGACCTCGCCGTTATTCATTTAGTATTAATCTAACTGCATTTAGTTGAACTATTTTAAAACTAAAATTCAAATTCGATTCTAACATTTAAACTTTGATTTATACTTTTAATTTATTATCCATGGACTTGGTAAAAAGTTGAATTTTAATTTCTGAAAGCTTGATTTCAAATTTTCTCGTGGATTTCACTAAATCTCAATTTCATACGTAGAAAAAATGGACTGGAGAAAACTAATATTGCATTAAAAAAGTAAAGTCGAAAAGATAAACCGGTATAAAAATAAAATACGTTTATTTAAAGCGGTACACCCATTTGCGTATTTAAATTATAAACGCCCAGTTTGCGAGATTACCGGGACTTTGGCAACTGAAGCTAATTGCAGTTGTTGGAGTTAGCGAGACTCAGGCCAGATCTGTTAAACCCCGAATGAGTGTTAGGAGATTTATATCAGTGGATAACGACGATTCAAGATCTTAATCCCGGAGTCCGCAGCAGGAAATTAAGACGCTTACGAGATTTTCGCGTTTATTTTTCGCACTTGTTACATAAAGCCGTCGGACTGCGAAAATATAAAATCAGGCTTCAAACACTTCGTGCCGCATTTTCAATTAATTGTTGCGAATTAGAACATTGAATTATGGAAACCGTTTTCTATATTTTAGCGGTGCTTTGCTGATCTCTTTTTTTTTGTTGTGTAAGGATTTTTGTTGATGAAATTGTAATTTGATGGTACAATTGATATCTACCTATAATAGTCAATTATCAATCATTAAGAATCATTAAAATATCTCAAAACATAAACTGCAAACATACACGTAGAATCATGTTAAAATCAAAATTCTACGCAAATAATAGAAAATTCTTGGAAAATAGATAACATTGGTTTTATCAAATCTTCGCCAATTTACCGGTGACTGCGCCACTTAACCCAAGTGTTACACTTGTAATATTATTTGAAGACTTTCTTTTAATAATACAGAACTTTCAAAGCTCTTTAAATTATATTTGAGTAGAAATTTTTGTTTATTTTCTGTGAGAAAAACCTCTTGAACCATCACACTGTTGCAACAACGAAATGTTTTTATTATCTATTGTACTTATATTTTTCTTTGAAACTTCTTTTATATGTGCTTAAATGTGTATTGTAAATTCGTAGAAAATTTCACGTTTCTATAAGTATTTTTTTAATGAAACAAAGAAACAAAACTATATTCAATGAGCAATGTAGTGTGAATTTGGGTTTAAAAAATATAAACACTTAAAAAATTTGGAAAATAATACAGGGTGACTCGCTAACTGTTACCATAAATGCAGCACATCATTCTAGCGTAGTAGCGCAGAAAATGCCCGTCGGTTATTAAAAAAAAAAACACGGAAAAGTGCAATATACCACGTATCTATCACTTAATTAACTTATTTGTCATTGCCACATTTTTTATTCTTTTTACCTATTGTGGTATAGTAATTTTACTTTAGGTGCATCATCTTCATATATAATTATATAATTAATGTATACAAAATATAGTAACACATTTTAAAAGGGTAACGGTGGAGTTTCTTGCCCATTTCTCTACCTTTTGGAAGGGGCCGACTAGAATCAATTATATTTTGATGTAAATGTTAACGTTCAAAACTGCTTTTTATGTGCCTATTTGAAATAAATGCTTTGACTTTGACAATATTTTATTGTAATTTGAACTATGTAGCTTAAAGGGCTGTTGTAATTGGAACATGACTCTGTGTATAATTTTTGACTTGTAGAAACCATGAACACGATTTTGTTTAAATAAATATTTATTTAAATTTCAATTATAACACCCTCACTTAATAATGAAATGCGATGTTATAAGTCTATGTCTAAATAGGTACACAAATTTAAAAAAAAATTATGAAACGTTAGCAAAATTACAAAGAATTGTAGTTAGTCCCTATTACTTACTACAAATATTATTAAAATTACAACGTTTATAAGAACATCTCTTAATAATTATTTGTGCCATTTGAATGAATTTCGGCAGGTTTTGCCCAAATATATCCTCCGACACCGTAACAATACGTACATATTAGGTATATATTTTATTTTAATGGGAACAAGAGCATTCTAGACGTGCATTTTAAAATACTCTGTGGTTATGGTTACGAATTGTTACAAAAACATGTCACTTCATTAGGTACTTTGACAAAATTAAACTAAAGAAAGATACTTCTCGCAAGTACCTACATTAATCAGTAACGCCATGTATCTGATAACTTACGAGTAGTTGTATACCTACATATAGCAATCGATAACTCCCTCACAGAAAACCGCTAAAGCGAAACACTGATTCGATTTCACGTTGAACGCTCATAGTTATCGCAGTAAATCTCGAGGTGATGTAATTTACTTTAATTTAATTTTGCATCTACGTTTTCGCCCTATAATTACGTTTAAGGCACAATCTGTCACGCGAGATAATTGTAGTCTGCGGCTTATAAATCTGTTGTTTCAGGCTCGGATGATTTTGGTTAGTATTGATGATTAAAATGTGTATGGTGTGTTGAGTTTGGTGATTTAGTTTTGATTTGTATCTATACTTAATATATTGGTTAAAGTATACCGGTTTTGACACGAATAATAATACCTAAACTAGTAAGAGCTTCCACTAGGTAACATATTTGATAAAGCTTATTACAAATACCTGCTCTAAGTTATTCAAACTCATCGTTGGGGTGGTCTTCCAATCTAACCGGAGGCAGCTAGTTACCAGTATTTTACATGGAGCGACTGCCTATCTGACCTCCACAACCCAGTTACTGAAGGGTAATACGATACCCCTTGGTAAGACTGGTTGTCAAACACAAACTAAAACTCATGAGTGTAACATGAATTTAAGCAGAGTGCTGTCAACCTAAAGACGTCGTTTAAGTCACTTTATTTTTATTTTCCTTTATTGGCTAAACAAAAATTGTTTACACTGTTAATAGTTGAAGTAATATCTACCATAATCTAAGGTAAGTGTTACAATTTCTAAAATAAAAAATTAATATATTAGGTGTGCCGTGACACAAGTAATAAACTATAAAATTAATATATAATAACTAAAATTAACAAGTTAAAAATTAACATTACGTGATGGAATAAAAAACTAATATAAAGAGCAAAAGTAAAATTCAATAGAACAAAACAAACAGAGACACAATAAAATACAAAAAAAAATATCCGTAAGTACCTACCGAGAATTTCTTAAAATGTCATATTAAGAGCGTTTATACCATATGAGTGGCAACGTAGCAAATTTAGTGTCATATTTCGTGGTTTTCAATTTTTATCATTTAATCGGAGTTATATTTTAAAAATCTGTTCAATTAACTTTTTAGAAGTATGTGAAAACTGTGTAAAAGGTAAGAAATCGTTGCGTTTACAGTTCTATTTATATGCAAATAATACATTGGAAACTTGCAGGGCGTTATTTTCATTGTAAAATAACTGTAAGCATTACGGTTACTTACTTTTTAAACACTTTCACGTAATTCTAAAAAGTTAATTAAACAGATTTTTAAAATATAGCTCCGATTAAATGATAAAAATTGAAAACCACGAATTAAGACACTAAATTGCGACCATGCCACTCATAAAGTATAAACGCTCTTAATACCCTTATCATTTCAAATCTTTCAGACTTTCTCTGAATCGAGCGCTGTTACAAAAAGCAGGTAATCCATGCTTGAAACCAACAAAACAATATTTACAAGAATGTTCTATCCGCCTAAAATGCCTTAATTAATTTAAAACTAATCAACATGAATACCGCGGTACCACACAATACGCTTTCAACATCAATGTTTAAACACACAATATTAAATATTATGTTATCAACCTTTTGCTCAGCTAACCCGTCTACGGCATGCGCGTCTGTCAAATTATGGAATTAGCGGCTACCCAGCGTCGAAATTATTCGCAAAGTGCCTACAAATCAAAGCCGTTTTCGCATATACATTAAATATTAACAAAGTTTCTTAAACATGTGTTCTTGACTCGCACGCAGTGATTTAACAGAGTTATGCGTGGGCGCAGTGCAAGCGGTTAAGTAAAGGATCTAAGGTTACGAGTACCTCTCACAGTTTAAATTATAAACTAAATTGCATTAAAATGAAATTGCAGTGTGCCGTTTAAAGATTTTTTTGCCAACGTTCATTATTTTTTTTGTTTTTTATTTTCTATTTTAGATACTCGATTCGATTCAAGTAAAACTAGACACATTCACAGTACCTACATTCAATGCTACTCAATCTGGTAGGTTTAAGTGTCATAGTCAAACTCAAACTGGAAGCATTTTTTTTCAATTAAACCATTTACAGGCACTTTTGATACGTCAAGGAGTCGGTCCTTCAAAAATATGAAGTTAGTTGCACATTCCAAAGCGTATTATATTCTTACGGAGAAGAACGGGCATGAAACTCCATGGACACTCTTTTAAATCAAAATATTGTTATAATAGTCCACACACACTACAGTCGCCACATAGTCCATTGAATTTTGCATTTCGCATCCAATTCAACCCTTTACCACAGGAAATTATCAGTCTATTTAAATACGTCCATATTACTCCTACGTTTGCCAATTCGCCGCCACCACTCGAGGACTCGTCAGCCTCAACGACCATTGATCCTAGACACGTTGCCTCTCTACAGCCTGCCCAGTTTGCTGATTGTGCAGGTTGAATGTCAATATCATTGAATGTTTTAGCTATTTGTTTGATGGCAATTAAAGTATTTTCAATTAAATGGAGAATACATAAAACCTGTTTTCCGGTGGCAGAGGTGTAAGTGTAGTACAACCAAATTTTGTCAGTTATGTTATCACACTAATCAAAACTCCAGTTTGCTAGAAAAACCCTAATATAAAAACCAAATAACATTCTTACAAATTGAGGATACATTCGCAAAAACAAAAAAGAAACAAATCGCTCCCCGCTTCTACTACGTCCCTACCCAAAATAGAATCCCTCGTCGCTATATCCCTAATTACTAATTGTGATTACACACGCGTCACGTTACCGTGTTTACCTAGACTATAATTAAAGCAAGTTAATCTAAAATGCTCCCGTCTTATACAAAATGCAAGGTGCCGGGGTAACTAAAAGTACTCAGAGTACTCCGAGTACTTCTTACGGGTTTAGCAGCCACTTAGAAAGTCGTCTTAAGACAGCTCCCAAGTTTTTATTTAAAGGAAAATTTCGCGCTTCGACAGGTCTATTGCTTTTGTTGCAGTTACGAGTATTCGTCGAGTTAAGGGTTAATTTTTTATGCTAGTTTTAAAAGGGTTTGTTTTTAATCTGTGCTTGTTTTTTTTTGTCATTCATGGTCTTATCAACTTGTATATTTGTTACTGAATCTGGTACTCTCCAGTTGACCGTTTCAAATGATTTTGGGGGGATAAGGACGCTATCATCGCGTTTGACAGGGAAATCAGTGACCGGATGATGTGGGACCAAGGCCTAAAACCCAATGATTATGATTTTTCGCAGTTAGCAATAGCGTGTCACAGAAAAAAACATTCCCAGAGGTACTACACAGTTTGAGATAAACAAATAACCTGTCAGCACACACTTTAGGGGAAAGCGGTTGGTCGATATTCAAACACTCCATTTCAATGTCAGAGTAATAATAAAGAACCATTACAACACACAAAGACCTGTATTACGTGAATAATGAAACGTTATAAAGGGTTGCACAGGGGATATTCGCGAGGGGAAGTCGATTCAAGGTCAAAATGTACCTACATACTTATGCGAATGTGTACAGTACCGAACCCCAGGCGACTATATTTAAAACACAATATAATATGATTATCAGACTGTCCCCCTAACACAGACAAAATCAATAGTGTCTGCATGAACGTATATGCAAAATAACAGGATACGGCGCATTGCGGAAAACTCGTTTAAAGGCACCTACTACGGACGAGAGTGCACCGCTGCCGCTGGTGAGTTTAAAATATAAACAAGTTCAAGTCGTTTTAGTATTAAATGTGTACCTACTCGTAGGTACTGAAAACCCGTTTAAAATGTATTGTATTTATATCCAAGGTTAAGAACGGATTCTAAAAATAATTGCGATTTTTATTTTTTCAATAAATTGAATTTTCGTTCCATTCACTGAAAAATTCTATTCTTGTTATAAGATTTTTAAAGACAAAAGTTTAAGATATATTATGTTATCTAAGTTCACTTATTTAGATGTCATTTTGACTTTTAGATATTTTTCTATCAGCCTTTCCAATGTCTTTTTAAGAGTTGGTTTTTTTAAGTATGTTCTAGGCTACAACTCCCTTATTGAATTATGTATCAAATCATAGCATAATTTTCCTATTAACTGCAACACAGAACGTTCTGATAATTTCTCATATATACAGACGCGTCAGACGGCCGGCAGATGTACCTGTTTGTATAGCAGTATTTACAGTGATTGCTTCGTAATATTTATGTACCGTACACGGACCGTGACCGAGCCGGAACGTAACTTTGTGTGTGATCCTCTCTTTTAACTTCCACGTAGACAGAAATAATGGGAACATGAAAAATTATTTTGTGATAGAAATATTGAAAAACCGCGTAGTAGCGACAAATAAAAGGGAAGCTCGTTTGATAATACAGGAAATATATATTATTTTCCTATATATAGATATATATAAAGGAAAATAATGAGTATTTGTGAATTTGGAGAATGTGATATTATTCTAGCTTTTCCAGCATCCAAAGCCGATAGAATATAAATTGGTTAGCTTAGGGATTAAGTATAGAGGTTTAAGTTTTGCATGTCACAAAGGTTTCCTATGAGGGTGACATGTTCACTATGTGATCAAACCCTCGTTTATAAATACAGAAAAAAAAAATGTTATAATCTACTACTATTTAGACTACTTGGTGCTTTGGTAGGTAGGTACCAACTTTTGGCTATAATGTGTAAACATCCTAATATTCGCGGTTATCGTTTTAAAACATGAAAAGGTCAAAGTTATGAGAGGTGGTAAACATGAATTGTTTCGTGGTATTTTCAGTTTCAGACTGTTTAAATAAATTATTTTCCCTTAGTTATTGCACCTAAAACACTGTTATTTGCAAAATGACTGCTGTTGCAGGTAAGTTTAAAGAAAAATGCCGATTAAACTTTTTTTTGTCGTTCATTCTTTTCAAAAGATCTTCAGCGATATCATGAAACGTGTAATAATATTTTACTGAAGCGCGGTTTCAGTATAAAACATCCCCAGACGATAGTTCGTAAGAAATCGTACACTTGAGATAAACTCCTTTATAATTCCACTGCTCCTTAATTAGCTTTCGCTGGTAAATTTAAATAAAATAGCCATTTGAGTATTTTTGCCTTTTATTTATTCTAAGAAGTGCAAAGTAAAAGTTTATTTTAATTTGAATGAGATGTTTTCTTGATGGGTAAATTAGCTTTCTATAAATAAACATGTTAAATGCAGTGTTAACAGATATTAGAACTGTAGAAAGGCATACATTTGTTTTTTACATTTGACCGAATGTTTGCAATATATTTGACTATAAATACTACTTGCAGACCATACATTTATTACTTTTAATTTCAACTACACACATGACCCTGTTTGGCTATGCATGGCCTGCCCTATTGTTACTTAAACTGATGGAGATGACAATATAATGCTACAATATAAATTGCCAGTCTGCATACAAAAATTCAACCAAATATATATAGTTTAGTCACTATAGCTATTAAAATATTGGCAAAACCCAAAGTCGTCTTTTCACTACTATTTAGTTTGAATGATAAAATCACCGTTTTAATTTTGATGTTAGGTTTTATTGATAGTTACAAAATAATCCTATGGATTAGTATTGTCAGTGTTTTCATTTATCGTAAATTATTTACATGAAAACAATAAACAAACCCCCTTTTTGTCGTGTAATGTTGGTCTCTAATTTGGGTATCTACTGAATTATTAAAATATAAACAGAATCTTTTTAGGTATGTTAAATAAATATTTAGGACTAGCTGACCCGACAAAGGTTATCCTGTCCAAAGTTCAATACAAAAATCACAAAGAAAAAAGGACGTGGAGTTTTTCACGCATATGAACATTTTCCGGGAATTTTTTCCAATTTACTATTACGAACATTTTTACATGAATATTTTAAAATAAAAAATATCTAAATCGGTCCAGCCGTTCACAAATTATCCGCTAACCAATGAACAGCAGTTCATTTTCATTAAATAGACTAGCTTGCGACTTCGTCCGCGTGAAACGGCCCCCGAACCACAGCGTCACATCCTATCGGCTGCCCGCGATATTACTTAGTTTCCTGACTTTATTGATTTTTGCTAAGCTCCTAAGGGTCATAGCGTGACGTTAAAAAGACTTCCTCAAGAATTGGGCTATCAAATGAAAATATAATTTTTCAAATCCGACTAGGTAGTTCCAGAGATAAGCGCGTCAAAACAAAAAAATTAACAAACTCTTTAGCTTTATTATTAGTTTAGATAAATAGATAAGGATCAGCTATGTTGTGATTAAGTATGGCAATATTAGAGTGCACTAAAATGTCTATTCACGCTCATTCATTCAAACTCAAACTCAAAGCATTTATTTCAATTAAACCATTTACAGGCACTTTTGAATTGTCAAGTGGTCGGTCAATCAGAAATATGAAGCTAGTTGCCCATTCCAAAGCGTAGTAGGTACCTATGGAGAAGAACGGGCAAGAAACTCCATGGACACTCTTTTAAATTATATTGTTACATAAATATTAGTTACATCAATAATCTTGTATGTAGGTATAATTATATGTGAGAACGATGTAAATAAGACGTACACATTGAGTGTCCAGTGTACAGCTAATATAAATTCAGACAAAACAATCCTTAATAAAATAATTAAAATAAGCCGTGGTGGGTAAGAGATGACCAGTCCCAACTGACAGCGCCCGTTCACGAACATGACGCATGGATCAGCACCATTCAGCTCAACCATTTTGAAGGGAGCTAAATGATCCAACACACGCGCCACCGTCAGCGAGACATTTGAGTGAGCATGACATCTATCAGCCGCCAGGGCACATTCAAGTCAATGAAAGACATTACCCGGTAAATGGTAGCTCAATAGTACATAGTACTCACACTTGTCCTATGCAATTATAGGTAGTCTTACAATCTTCAGCAGCTCCAACAGTATTTTCAAATTTTTAATCAATTAGTTGTGGTTGTGGAGCAGGACCAGCATTGAGCCAGGCATTTTTATCAGCGATATAATCCCCCAACTTATAATATGCCTGGCTGCATAGTGTGCGTTTTATACAAACATTGAATTTGATCTCATTTTCTAGCAACCTTTTGTCTGACCAATATTTTTCCATACTTTGAGCTAGTGTCACAAAGCTCGTGCATACATCCGAATACTGCAGATGTTAACCATATTGTTCTATAACGATTTTGTATTCATTTTAGCTAATAAGTCCTATCAAAAGACACCATCATTGTCCATGAATCTGCACGCATGAATCAATCAGAAGTCCTTTAAGGGGACTACATGAACTAAACGCTAGATATAATGCCTAAAGTCCAATGCAGTAAAAAAGACCAAAAAATATATTATATTCTTCAAGATCTAAGGTAGTTAGATAGTGTGTTGAAAACATAATACCTACAACTAATTTGGTGACGAAGATACCTCAAAAATTTTTTTTTTACGATTAACAACCATTACTGCTAAACATGCAATCGTTCTGTTTTTTTTTTTCATATCTTCAAGCAACATAATTAACGTGATAGTGTTTTATTTTTTTTGTCAAATCAGTAGATTTTTTGGAAATAGAGCATTGCTTCATATTTTGCTTTAAATTACCAGCTGTCTGTGTCATCGCGCTTCTCTTTATTTTCTATGCAGTCCGACAGTGACCGCGCTTTAGCTGTTGTCAGCCCCATAACAGCTACAAGTCTAATTATGTTCACAACAAAAACGAGTTGCAGTCCCTTTCGTCTTTTAATCCTTTGACGTTTCAATAGGTACACTACACTCGCAATATGCATCTGTAGTTGTAAGTATGTGTGTACACATTTATAAAATTACAAACTGACCCTCCGGTATTCATCCCCCCAGCTAGCCGCTATATTAAAATAATCTGGACACTATTAGCTTTTACAGAGAGTTTCATTTCAATAAAATTATATTGTTTTTGTGTGGATTCTGCTTAACAACTAAAGTTTTGGGTAGTAACAATATTGATTTTTTGAGGCGAGGGGAAAATGAAATGGTTGAAACGAATGCAGATATTTTTGCAAGGTTAAGTTCAAAAGAGGGCCCGTTTGTGGGTAAATGGAGACAGCTCACAATTTCTGGCACAGTAGATTTTTTGAGGAGCTTGAAAGTCAGTTAACCTGAGTAGATCTCAGCGAATAGCATAATCAGCCTATAATGTTCCCACTGCTGGAACACAGGCCTCCTCTCTGTGAGAGGGGCTGGGCTGTAATCCACCACGCGGGCCCAGTGCGGGTTTGTAGATGTCATATGTCCTCGTATTTTTGATTCTAGGACATGTCGGTTTCCTCACGATGTTTTCCTTCACCGTTTTGAGAGCAGTGGTGATGAAATCATTTACACAAAGTAAAGCACCTGTCTGGGTTCGAGCCTACGACCTACAACTCGTAAGTCGGGGCCGCTACCACTGGGTCACCACTGCTCTAAGCTCTGATCTCAGCAAATAAGGGTATGAAAATTATGCTTCTTTCAGAGTAACTTGTCTTACTGTCAGTGTTACTGTTAACGTGCATCATAGCGCTGCTGTACAAAGGCCTTCCAGCTCTTTCGATCCAGGGCTAAAGTGGACCACTGGTCGTTGGTTTACCCCGGCTCGTCCGGCCGTCTTCTACGGAGTCTGCCGCGACGCCTTCTGTCTGTGTCAGGGCTCCACGTAGTTAGCTCACCGTCCGATAAGCACCGGGTCCGGGTCGACGGCGCGTTGTGTTCCACGCGCCTCAAAGAGATGTCAGCATTAATGACGGGGTCCGCTAGGACCGATGCCTGTCAGGGTTGCGGGAAAGCCCGAAAGGGTTACCGTGGCCCCTGGCACAGTCAACTGAAGGAATACGGGTGGGTTTTAGTCAGTAAGAGTCTTACACGCCCTCTCGCTCTGACCAGAAGTTATTTGATGATTTCGCTCCCTCAAAAAAAAAGGGTGAACTAAAATGTTATTTTTAAGAAGGCTCTTTAAAGTTTTTTAAAGTTCATATGAACAAATAGACTGTCTAAGCCCAAAGAAGCTTTGATTGTTGAACATGAGCTAGGCTCAATGATGAATATAAAAAGGCGGCCAAGTGCGAGTCGGATTCGCATACGAAGGATTCCGTACCACCGTACAATATTAAACACTTACCACGTTTCTTGTATGGTAAATAAAATAAAGTTAAAATGTCGGTTGGCGCAGTTGGTAGCGACCCTGCCTTCTGAGCCGCTGGTTCCGGGTTCGATCCCCGGACAAGTCAAACATTTGTGTGCATGAACATGTCTGTTTGACTTGTGTCTGGGTGTGTATATGTATATAAGTATGTATATCAGTCATCAGGTTACCGTAGTACAGGCTCTGCCTAGTTCGGGACCTGAAGACCTTGTGTGGATGTTGTCCCATATTATTATTATTATTATTATAATTTACCCTCTCAACGTGGCAATGCCGCCAGTCTCTTGGGTACATTACCAGTCGACGGTATTTTAAATTTGTTACTAGTATTAGTTAGTTTAGGTTATTATATTTTAATTTAACTATTATTAAGGGTAATAGTTAAATTTTATTTTATTTTATTTTTAGTATTGGTTGTTACACCGGCCATAGTAGACACACTCTGTGAACATTTCAAGTGTCTATCTATTACGGTTCAGAAGATACAACCCCGTGACAGATGGATGGACAGCGGATCCTTAGTAATAGGGTTCCGTTGGCACCCTTGTGTACGGAACCCTAAAAAACGCAGAATAAGTTAAGAGCTAAGTTAGCAAAGCTTACTGAATAGTTATGGTTCTTCTTACTAAAGTATTTCAATAGAGAGGAAGACTAAAGACTGGTTAAAACTTTAAATTGTTAGGTAGTACTAAGTTATAATGGATTCTGTTTCCACATCAACAACTGTTAAATTAAATGAAGCTTTGTGAGAAACTTGTAATATTTCTTCAATGGAGACCGATCCTTTACTTTGAATGGGTTTGGTGAGGTCAGATTATGTAGGTCATTTTAATGCGTAGAAAATATTTATGCTTACCCTTGGTATCCATAGATAGATAGAGTTATAAGCATGTAGGTACCTATGTGGGATCTGTTTATACGAAATATTATGCGCAGTTTGTAGATGCAGTATGTAACTATTCTTATATTTAAATTAAACTACTATTTTGATATTATTGGGGAACATATTTCTCTTGTACTTCTTTGATTGAATAAAGAAAACGTTGCCACGTCTTCAGATCACATCATATCAATTTTTTTTGTTTACATCTGACAATTCCACCAAATACATTGGATGTTTTTTCCTCGCTCACCCAACATAATGGTTACTACCTCTTTCACATTAAAATTCACACCCATACCTTCAAAACAAAAGCCCATAAAATCCAAACTATCAGATTTATATAGCCTTCTAATACCATTTCAAAGACAATAAAGATGGATCCATTATGCGAAATTGGCGCCACAATGTATGGTCATAACGCATCGTCTGTATAACGCTTTAAGACAGGTATAAGCCATTAGGGAATAATAAAATACCCTTATCGGGCCATTAGATGCTCGTAAAATAACAGTTAGTCATAATATAATAATGTGATGGATGTTAATATCCGTGTTTTTCCGGCGAGATTGTTGTAAATGGTTGTAGCACCTTCTAGTTTGTTCGGTGTTGAGTTTGTGTTTTACGCAAATGCAAATCTTTAGCTATTATAAATTAAAGACACTTTTCGTGTCTATTTGTGTGGCTGTGTTGTTCTTCTAAACTAAACAGCAGTTTTCACCATCATGATGTGATTTTTTCCCGGAAGGTTTGTGTGTATAATACACTAAAATTTAACTTATACATAATAAAGTTTTTTTTTTGTCAATTGGATAATATTTTTGGTCTCGATTCTGGTGAGCATTATTATTTTTAGTAATTAAATCCCTTCTTAAAACCACAAATTAGTTTCAGAAGAGAAAGGGTGGCAAAGGCGGACACTTTTTTTTTTAAAGATAGTTTGCCTACCTTGAATTTAAACATTATCATGCCATGGAAGCCTGGAAATAAAATTACATTCTAGAGGAGAAGTCGACTAACCTTATATTTTATTCACATTTTCCTAAAAACCTGAAAAACTCACATAAAAAAAAGAATATCATCAACAACTAAAAAAAAAAGTCGTCAAAATAAGAACCATCAATCTCACTCACCTGAGCTCACAGTACGTGCCCTTCTCGTCAACTCGTTCACTTTCGCACTCCCTACCATTTTCGCACTCCCCTCCATTTTCGGCATCGTTCTCCCTTCGGCATTCTTTCGGCGTCCGCCCGTCAGAAACGAAATCGCGCGCGTGATTTTAGGTAAACATACATCATGGGCACAATAGTGCAGTAATAGAGTAGCACGATAGGGATTTTAATATGGAAATTCATCCACTTTTCGCTTCCCGCGTGTAATAACATTTTTATCGATAAATCGCGTTTTTCGCACTTTTTGGCAATCATTTTTCACATGGCACATCACTTTTGTTGAGATTACCTATCAAATATTTTCGTAGATCAGATTTAATAATATTTACCTGTAATGAGATCAAAACATACTTGTTCAACGCAAATTAGAAAACTGCTAATAGGCATTCAGCAATCAGATTTCAAAGAAACTTTTAAATAAAAAATGCTGGAAAGAACATTTTAGTGCTGAACCACCTCATTAGTCCACAAAAGCTCTTTTATAAAAATTAAATGGATTTTCTATCAATATTCAATTTAGTATTGAATATTCATGAATCATAATAAGTAAGCAATTTCTCTATGAATGCGTTTTCAACTTGTTAACGTTATTGAAGAGTAAAAAATACGATTACTCGCCGATAACATCTCTTGATTTATAGTATATTGTTGTTTATTTTCATCTGAATAATGTATTGAAATCGTTCGACTGTGTAGGTAGCAGACAATTTCATTATAAATGGATGACGAATCATTTTTAGGTTTCAATTATAGTTTATGGTTGTTTAGTTAAGAAAATATTTTTGATTGTTGTTAGGATTTTTCGAATATTCTATTCCATACTACCGTTTCGGCATAACACCTAAAATGCAAACTTTAAAAAACACACTTTTAGCAAGTTTTAAACACTTGAATTCTTTGTGAATCACGTCCCTACTGGTTACCGCGCAAACGACAGGGAATAGTGACATTTGATGCGTTTCGTTTTGCTTTAAAGCTCTAAATATGCGTTTGATTGTCGACTGGCATGGGGAAACTACAAGTAAATAATATTATATCTTCGATCGAAGCCCTACGAATAATAATAATGATCGAACTTCACAATAGGTAAGTTCGTTTGATCAATTATTACAGCTTATGGTTGCTTATGTTATAATAAAACCCTTTTTCTTACATGTAGTTATGTATGGAACTATCCACAAGTAAGTAGGAATTAAAACACTCGTGTTTAAATAACCCATGATGAGCAACAATCTGTTAAGAGCGTTTATACCTTATGAGTGGCAACGTCGCAATTTAGTGTCATATTTCGTGGTTTTCAATTTTTTTTCATTTAATGGAGCTATATTTAAAAAATCTGTATAATTAACTTTTTAGAATTACGTGAAAGTGTTTAAAAAGTAAGTAACCGTAATGCTTACAGTTATTTTACAATGAAAATAACGCCCTGCAAGTTTCTAATGTATTATTTGCATATAAATAGAACTGTAAACGCAACGATTTCTTACCCTTTACA
Source organism: Brachylomia viminalis (assembly GCA_937001585.2). NCBI lineage: Eukaryota > Metazoa > Arthropoda > Insecta > Lepidoptera > Noctuidae > Brachylomia > Brachylomia viminalis. Next base: position 17,947,857 of record OW443302.2, on the reverse strand, counting down.
CAGTTTTCACATGATTTTAAAAAGTTAATTAAACAGATTTTTAAAATATAGCTCCGATTAAATGATAAAAATTGAAAACCACGAAATATGACACTAAATTGCGACGTTGCCACTCATAAGGTATAAACGCTCTTAAAACTCCTACTATTATTTCATAACTACCATCATCAATAAAATAAGTTAATAAAAAAACAAAACTGGCACGCCAATCTATACGAATAAGGATAATGAAGTAACATTAGAATGGTCCGAAAGCAGATCAATGAATCAAGACTTATCTGATTTATTAGAATCTACCGAAAAATATTCTTGCTGTACGACAAACAATATTTTAGCTTCGATATCGGTAGTTCCAATAAAATTGACTGAACTACGTAATTTGGCTTGATCGTAATAATCGGTCAAAGGAAAACTGGTCGGTTCTTTATTTCTTTGGAGTATCAGGCTTTTTCATTTGACTTTGGATAAGTTCGGGGAACAGGGGAAATAAGATATTGTGTGCGGATAAAATCCTAATAAAAAAAAATTCACCAGGATTATCTATATTAAGGCGTTAGAAAAACTGAGTAAAGCCCATTACGAGACTATTATTCCTACGTGAATTTTTGGTAGTACTTTTATGTGCAGAAACGACAAAAAAGTTACGTTGTAAACCCAACGCTTTGCTAGATTTACCTTTAATTATTTTTATTTTTGTGGGCTAGTAACTCTGCCTTGAATTCTGTAACACGAATGAATCTTTAGATGTGACGTATGACGTAATTATCGAAGTAATTACCAAACCCTGATCACTTTAGCAGTGGTGCAGGTGCAGGTGCAAGTGGAGCAGTGGTGGCCCATTGGCAACGACCGCGACTTACGAGTTGTAGGTCGTAACAGGCGTTTTACTTTGTGTAAATTATTTCATCACCATTGCTCTCAAAACAGTGAAGGAAAACATAGTGAGAAACCAGTCCTGGAACCAAAAAAATCGAAGAAGAAGTATATTATTCAATTTAGTTTAATTTAATTTTTATTTATTATTGACATAATCTACTCATTTCAATGTTTTTAATGAGTTGTATTGCAATATATGGTTAGCTAGCGACCTCAACAGTTGATCATATTATTCTTTTGAGCAACCGGCAGCAAGTCCGTCAAGCTCCCTTAGATGTGAATGCTTGCGGTAGCGTCGGGGGTCGGGTTGCCTCCTTCCCTCAAATATGGCGAGGGGGGTAATGGCTGATCTTTGCGTTATGCTCGTGAACGGGTGCTGCTTGTGGTGACAGGTCATCTTGCTGACTATGGTTTTGTTATTGTTATTAGTAATTCATGTTTCTTTATTTTACTTCGAAGGTCCTAGTTTATCATTTGTGGCTACAAGTTACAGCTATATACATATAAACATAATGCAGCATTGCATATGTAAGCGGGCACGCCCTTTATGCCAGGAGGCTTTTTATTATGTATTAAGTTCTGTTTGCGTTTTTGTTTTTATTATTTATTTCTGCTTGAGTATAGTTTTAAATATTGGCGTGTGCTAGCTGACATATGGCAAATAATTTTAATATTTTTGTGTTTCGTAATGTTAATTACTTATTACTATATAGAATCCAGTTGTTCTAACTGAACAGACAGCAGTGCTGTTGGGGAGTTTGTTCCGCCACTTCTTCTTCCCAGCTAAAGCACTAGGAAGTGGTGAAGGTTGGGCGTTTTGGGGGGGACTGTCTTATGTGATGTTGACGTTCAAAAAGTGCTGATTCTCAGCTTAATTTGAATAAATGACTTTTGATTTGATTTGATTTGAAGACATGTGACATCTACCAACCCGCACTGGGCCCGCGTGGTGGATTACGGCCCACTCCCTCTCACCGAGAGGAGGCCTGTGTCCCAGCAGTGGGAACATTATAGGCTGATTATGCTCACAACACGTGCCTAGGTATGTGGTGATTGAGTAATGGCGTTTCAGGAGTTGATGGAGCCCTGCTTGTGCGCGATTCTCAACGAGTCAACAATTGTGTACAAGTATGTATTCACCTTCAGTCTGTGAAAAAGGGTAACAAGTATCAACGTGTGCACAAGTCCTAACTATTGTGTAATTCCAACATTAGTTTCATTGTGGGAGCTAAGTATGTCAAATTAAAGGAATATTTTGAAATGTGCTAAATATGATTTGTGGCGTGATTCTTTATTTTGATAACATGTATGTGCTTATATAAAATTAATATATTATTACCTATACTAATCTATGTTATTTTCTACATTTACGTATGAATAAAAAACGGTGTCCGACAAAATTAATATTTTTTTCTATACACTTAGTTATATCTGCTTCTTCTACTTGACAAGACTATATAAACTAGATGCGTTGGCGACATTCAGCACTCTACACATTGAGACTTTGTTACATCTATTAAAAATAAAAGTATTTATTGAGGGTAGCGAGTTTGTCTATTACCAAAGGCTCTTGTCGTTAATAAAATTTAAAAAAATACTCAGTCTCCTCTCCTGAGCATGGTTTCGGCTTGCCCTTCAATATAACGCTGCAAAGCTAAGAGTAGATAAAGTAGATAAACGACTGAGGCTATAGTGACTAGAGCCGTGTACACAACCATTGGGGCAAAGCATAGACGATCCACCTTAACTTAAAAAATAGCACTCCATGTGTCTTTTATTTCCATATCAACATAGATTTATAACTCTTCTCAAAACTATCCAACTGACATTCTTCAGGATAAAAACCGCGTCATGCTACTAAATTATTCATACATCAGTCGTCCCTCTGTCATTTTCCAAGATAATGCGTTGTGATTTATGTGGAGTCAACTCCACACCTTAAGTGCCACGTCTTAGAAGCTTGTTTAGACTTGTTCAAGACAGTTATACGTGTGCGAATTTATGAAGACAGCAATAAAAATAGCTAAAGTTGTAAGAAAATGTTTTTAAAATGCTGAGTAACAATTGAAGCAGACATAAGGACGACGGAATAATTTTTCGAGTCGTCGACTTGGATGAAAATAATGGTACCTTAGTATATTATCAAAAATGTTAAATTTGTATTTTTATCTTCATAGATAGTAATGAAAGTAAATGGAACGAGTATGGTGTAAAGTCATCATTGCGTTTGCGACTGAGTTTCGTAGCACCTACACATTTCACGTAGCTTCGTAGCGTTGCTACGCCAGTTTACCGTAGAGCTTTTCTATAATGGCCGTGTAGCACTGTAATCGTGGCAAGAAATGATTTTTCTCGTAGCCTAGCACAAACCTAACTATATAAAATCTGTGTCTTTGTCTGAAAAGTAACATTGTCTAGGTAGAGGCATTAATCGTTATTAATAAAAACATGACAAAATCGAACGTTTTACTTTCCGTAAAGACCAAATAAGACTCCTTTGCCTAAAAGCGATGAAACCTTTTAAAAAAAATGTCCCCTGCAAAAATTCTACTCAGAATTTTCTCTCAAATTAAGTCATAAAATAAAAAGGGCACGTTTTTGAAAAAGCCAAACATTATTGAGTGATAACATCGACGCGGCCGCAAAGGCCTTTGAAATGAGGTATTACGTAGTATGAATTGGGCATCGCCGCAGTTTGTATTCAGCCAGAGGGCCGGCCCTTTACCGATATTGAGTCATTCCTAATGGCTATTGGAGTGCGATGGCAACCGGTAACGTAACCGATATTTTTTAAACCCACATGTGGTTTATGGGGATGAGTAACTGTTGATTTTAAACCTCAGGGGTGTGAGTTCGTGGAAGATATTGTATCATAAATAATAGGGAGAATCTGCCCTGAATATACAGAGTGCTTTTGCGGTAAAGCCTTTCTTTCTCTTTATGAGATACCTATGTAGCTCCCACTTTGTTTACGAAGAGTTTTAATCTATACATAAATAAAAATAAAATGCTGTTCGTTGGTAAGCGCATCACTTGAGAACGGCTCGACCGATTTGGATATTTTAGGGTTCCGTACCCAAAGTGCGACAACGGAACCCTATTACTTAGGCTCCGCTGTCTGTCAGTCCGTCCGTTTGTCTGCCAGCGGGCTGTATCTCATACAATGTAACCGTAATAGGTAGACAGTTGAAATTTTCACAGAATGTGTATTTCTATTGTCGCTATTATAACAACAAAAAATAAAAATTAAGTTAAAAATTAAAGGGGGTCCCATATAAGAAACATGTTTTATTTTCGTGTTATTATCGTACTGTTGTACGGAACCCTTTGTGTACGAGTCCGACTCGGCCGGTTTTTATGTAGGAAAAATTTGCCAGAAAAATTGTTGATTTTCCAATTGAAAAATTTGGGTAAAACTAAAAGTGCTTTTTTCTATGGAATTGTTGTATGAACTCAAGACCATGTTGAAGTTTTGACAGGACTCCGTCTGTCGGGTCAGCTAGATACTAATGAAAGAAAAACTGCTACTGGCTCTTGTAGAAATCTTAAAAAAATTACATATCCATTTGTGGAAGATTACTCATATACAACATGTAACATAATTAACGCAAGACCTCATACACCCCAATTAGAGTATTGAGTTAAAAGCTTAATACAATGACCAAAAACATTTTTTTTAAAGCTAACAATTATTATTAAGAAAATTGTGTTGACCCTAGCATTGCTAAATGCATTTAAAATGGAGTCTTATTGCCTTGACATAAGATTTTATTTTCTTTGGCTTAATCAGCGGTCAGTATTACAAAATATATAAAATTTGAAAAAAATACCTATATTAATAGTTACTGAAATCGATTCAGTAGTCAATTATGAGCAAACTACTTTCAGGGCTTGCGTTTATTCTGTTACACCTTGTATATGTATTATTGCTTCAGGTTTAAAAGTTCTACATGTTAGCTTAATTATTTTAACTTTAGAGAACTTGAAAAACTTTTGAATCCAGTGTGTACTTAAATTTAGTTTATTTAACAAACTAATAAACCAAACAGAATTCGTACCAAAGGTCAGCTGAATTTAACTGAACTTTATCTATTTGGATTAAAATATTTGCTCATTTCATTCAAACTTTTAAATAGGAATCCCTTTAAACCGAATTCTGAAGCGAGCTTAGTTTGAATGCGTGGACTTAATATAAATGTTAAAAGGTGAATTATTCAAGTACCTTGAAAATAAAATGTACAATATAGGTCTGTGGTATATTACGCTAGTTGGAAGTAAAAAAAACTCGCACATTTGACAGCATTTGAATGCAAGTATTGAAGTTACTCGAAGTTTTGACACTCAACATTAAATTACGTTATAAAAACTAAAAATATATGTTAATTTAATGTTAAAATAATAATGATATGAATGATTGGGGTAAATGTAGTGTTGATGTTCATTGCAGTTTACAATGAACACTATTAAGTGGTTTCTCAAAATCTGTCAACTCGCCTATTGTACATGTACTTATCTGTGGTTTGGTTAGAACCGTAAGAAACTATAATAGGACTAAGATATTTTAAACTATCGTTTGCGCTGTTCTTAATACGACACCTAATTTTCATGAGCAGAAACCTAACGTTCACTAAAGTTTTTTTAAAGTGATACACAAACAAGCGTTTTATTTTGTTTTTTTTAGTTTCTTTTGTGCATGTTATTGATTTTGCCCTGACGACAGTTACGTTTGCCATCAGTTTGTAAATATATAAGTTTTAATCTGTGGAAAATGTAGTGGGTAGTATATTTGTTTAGATATGTTAGGTTATTTCCGTTTATTTTTAATATACTACTGTTTGTTTTCCCTTATGAAATAAAATACAATAAAATAACCGAAGCGTTTTTCTCCAAAGAGATATTTCTTCAAAATTATTTACTTTCAAAACCAATAGATAGAAAATATTTTACCCAAAAGGCAGAGATACCTAACAAATCCACCTTTATAAGGATATACTGTACAGATTCAATCCACCAATATCTTCTAAAGGTTATGATTTAAAATCACCGTCCACGTGAGGTGATATTTTGTTTATTTTACTCCTTTTTATCGGCACCGATGGCCATAAAGCCGGGATAAAATTTAAAATTGGCTGTATTGCAGACAGCGGTGGCGGGTCTCACCACTTTATTTATTGTGGACTACCAAGTACTGCTGTTATGTGGATGCTGTGTTACTGGATATGTCAGTGAGATGTCAGTTTTCTGCTGTTTAGTAATAATAAATATTAAGTAGTTTTAAGTACGAAGTTAATTGAATGTATAAGAGATTCACCGACCTCACAGTCAAACCACTACTACGGTCTTGTGGAGCTTAGTTTTTAAGATACTTACATGTCAATATAGATATAAAAATAAAAAAAATATAATAATATTTTTTTTTAAAGTTTCTGTGCATTGTTTTCTGCTAGCCTATCAGGTTTGCGACTCGAACTGTTAGTTTTTATCGTGATATTAACGAATTCGTGTTCAAAATCAATGGTCAGAAATAATAAAATTAGCTAAAAGGGAACTTTGGTTTCTCTGGCATGAAGCATTCCTACTGAAACCGCGTTATTTCCGGGATAAAGTAAAATTTTCTTTTGCGGTTGTCGCGAAAAAAGAGAATCACCAATAAATCCACCTCCGCAATTATAATATTAAGTAGGTAGTACACATTTATGTTGGTAGGCAACAAAGTATCACACAGTCCCTCAAAAGTAGGTCCTATTATAATGTGGCTTCCAGCACATCTACATCCAAGTCCCGGGTAAGCCTTGTCGCTTCCACTCGAAAAATTTCAATCGTACCTAGCCACAGACTGAGCCCGCCATGAAAATCCCTGAAAAACGTGAAAATGTTCCCGAAACTTGTGCACCAACGAGATATCTTTAATTTTGGCTCTAATTAATTCTCGAGCTCGAAGCCCTCTGGAAATCTGCACGGATTCCTTCAAGCTTTGAGGGATTTATTTCGGTTAAATGGATATGAATTAGTGGATGGAATTTGGTAACGTTATAGATATACATAGTAGTAGGTTTGATAGAGGGAATTACTTTAGATCTATAATATTAGTTGGTTTACAGGTTGCTTATGAATTTTCAGATAAGCAGGACTATTCTCTACTTAATTAAAGTCCCACACAGACAGCCAACGCACAGAAAAATCACTGGGCCTACAAGCTTGAAACTCTGCACATGTGCTCCTTGTTTATCGAAAATGAGCACGAAGCATTTTTAGAAAATTCGTCCTTAAAGTTGCTACAGAAAGTTTGTATGGAAAGAGGTGTCAGCACAAATGGAGGGGTCCGCTAGGGCTGATGCCTGCCAGGGTTGCGGGAAAGTCCGAAAGGGTTACCGTGGCCCCTGGCATAGGCAACTGAAGGAACACGGGTGGGTTTTAGTCAGTAAGAGTCTGAAACGCCCTCCTGCTCCGCCCAGAGCGGGAGAAGTTATTTGATGAATCCCGAAAGCACAAAAAAAATGGTCTTGTAAGCTTCAGACTTTGCACAGGTGCTCCTTGTTTATCGAAAATGAGCACGAAACCTTTTTAGAAAATTCGTTCTTGAAGTTGCTAAAGAAAGTTTGTATGGAAGTCCGTCATTTTTGTAAAATGTATGTTGTATTGTATGTTTAAATTGTGTACACTTTCATTTCCTTCTTTTTAGGTCTTGTTTGTTATTTAATTAAATATTTCTGTACTTTCCATCTTATTTGAGAACATATTTAATTTTTCTTTTTATATTTGTAACTAAATCAACTAAGGATTATTGAAACGTCCTTTAAACATTAAGTTCTCTGCTAGTGCTGTGCACAGAAGTGCACAGCACTAGCAGAGAACTTAATGGTTAGGTTTATATGGTTTAAGAACTTTATTTCCTCATAAGAATTAACAATAATTCACTTACTGAGAAACAAGATTTACAATTAATGTTTAGGTTACTAGCGTACAGAGATAAAATAAAAAACATTTTTTTTGCGGGTAGGCGATACACATATTACAACGAAACATCAACCGAGCAAACACGGATACAAAAGTAAAAGTTACAACATACTAGATGTGGCACAAAAGGCAGCGTACTGACCAATTGGATATTTTTATTTTATTTTTATATCATTTCATCAGTTTTGAGTTTTTTCATGCGATGTTTATACTTTACACATAGGTATATATAATTTTTTTAATAATATATATATATATATATATTTTATTTATTCATAATGTATGATTTTAATTGTTTTTTAAATGCAGACATACTTTTCTGTTCTTTTATGTCCATCGTTATTTTATTGTATAAGTTAACACCCTCATATTCAATATTTCTTTTTCCGTAATTAACTGTTCTGGGTGGACGCGTTACTAAGTAGTGGGAGTTTCGCAGTCAAATTTTTTGGATTTGATGTTTTTTGGTAAAATTTAGCGTTGTATGTATTCATACAACGCTAAATTTTACAAACCAAACATACATACAACAAACAAACATACATATACTATACGTGTATTCTTATACGAAAAATAATACATAATGATATTTCATTATGTATTATTTTTCGTATAAGAATACACGTATAGTATATGTATGTTTGGGAAATGTTCATTATTTTGGTATCTTCGTATATCCTTTTAGTTGGGGTTCTAAATTTGTAATTGAAAAGAATTTTGATTAATTTATTTTGTGCTGTCTGTAGTAATCCTAGAGTGGTTTTTGCTGCGGTCCCCCAGATTTCAATTAGGTAGTCAATGTGTGGTTTAACTAAGGAATTATAAATAATGTATCGAACTTTCCGAGGAAGACACTTTCTTAAACTATGAAGAGCTCCTGTAAGTGATGTTAGTTTACTTCTGATTTTATCAATGTGCGGCTTCCAACTCAGGGAGTTATCTAAAATTAAGCCTAGATCTTTCTCTTTAGTTTTTCTTTGTATTATTTGATCATTTATTTTAAGTTCTATATTATCTGTTATTCTTTTATTTTTAGGAGCTATTATAACATAATTCGTTTTTGAAGTATTAATGGTCAGGAGATTAGATTGGAACCAGTCATTTAGAATGTTAAGATCCTTTTGGATATGCGGTATTATAGTTTCGATCGACTGGCCGAAGTAAAAAAGGCTTGTATCATCTGCATAAAGTGAGACGTCTCCTTTAAGGCCAATTTGGGATATATTATTAATATAAATTAGGAACAAAAGTGGTCCCAAAATCGAGCCTTGTGGCACACCGAAATTGACGAGATTTGAACCACTTTGGGATTTACCTATTTTGACTATTTGCTTACGATTTTGTAAATATGAATTAAAAATTTGTAGTGCTTTGCCTGTGATACCAATATGTGACAACTTTTGTATTAATAGTTTGGGACTAATTGTGTCTTGTTGTAATTGTGGGTATTGTGAATACGTCACTTACAGAAGTAAGTGACGTATTCACAATACCTAAAACTCTATGTGATTTTTGTATGTATATGTTTTATTCAGTAAGTCGTTGAGGTGCATTACCAATAAATAAATAAATGTTTGCCAATGGGCCTTGTGGCATGTACCTAATTAATTTAAATCATGCTGCATTGCTTTATCGTTCGTATATACAGGGTGTGGCGTAAGTAGTGGTCCACCATTCAGGTTTCGATGAACCAGATAGTTAAATATAACAATGAAAATTTTAGTAGTAAGTTTCCATTTTTAGTAGTAAGTTTTTTTTACAAAAATCGCTCTTGAACTTGATGGTGTGTTAAAAATTAGGGTTAAAATTAGAGAAGAACCAACTTTTTCTTCAAAAGAGCTGAATTTACATAAAAAATCATAATTTATCATGATAGCTCTAGTATTCAGCAATGATTAACAGATATCAAAATGAAAGAATTATGGTTTTTGTTGAAACTACAAACAAATTTATAATAAAAGGTAGAAATTTCGTAAATAAAAGACACAAAGGAAATATTTTCGGAACCCTTGGGTAAAAATGGTTATAAATTTTAATTGTTATAGTTAATTATCTGGTTTATCGAATCCTGAACGGTGGACCACTACTTACGCCACACCCTGTATGTTTAGCTTTATTATATTTCATTAGCAATATCACAAAATAAACAGAAACAAATGGACGCATACAAATAAACATTCGAAAGTCATTTGTACGAAACTCGATAAATAAGGGTAGAGATACAATTTTTATCAGCTTGTCGGTGTCCATAAATTTGGGATTACAAGCTGGAGTCGCTATCGGAGCAAGCGGACGGCAGTGATGTTCCGATTTGGAGATAAAAATATAGTACCCAAAATTGAAATATATGTTATTTATTGCAAAATGAGAGCATGCCCTATTTGAAGTTCCTGATGTGATCGAATAAAGATTTATTAGAACTTTTGTTTTTTAATACCACATTTGTTAGGACTCCGTTGGTATGGTGGTCGCAAGCGTGACTATTAATCATGGAATCCTGGGCTCAATTCTCAGTTCGGGGAAAAGTGTGATTGTGGTTTTCCAAAATTCCCAGGTCGGGGAAAAGTTGTGTTTTTCCAATAGGAATGTCTTAGCAGCAGCCCGGAAATTGGAAAAAAAAACATTTATTTGAACCAAAAATTTTACATATATTTTAGTTTTTTTTAAGTTGGCCCCGTTGGCGGTGTGATACCCCCGTGCCACGGAAAGCAAAATAAGCCGTTGGTCCTGCGCCTGATCTCTCTCCGGTGGTGTCGGATTACTGTCTTATCGGACTATGGGAGTGAGGGAAGAGAGAGTGCACCTGTGTCTGCGCACACACTTGTGCATTATAATAAATCTCGCGACGAAGGCCGTGTCCGCTAAGATTGGACAACATGGCCGAAATCCAGTCTAGAGGACCCCTCTCCGGACGGAGCCGAAAGAACAATCTTTTTCATTTTGGGCTCTATAGATACTTGTTTACTACAAATGTTAGTTTGAAAATCACACATATACTTTATATTTTAAGAGCATATATTTTTGGTAAAAATAAATAACAGAAATTCAGTTACAATATAAAAATTGGTGTAGTCTCTCTACGTTAACTAATTCCATTAAAAATGAATAATAAATTACGTAATTCTATTTATTTGTAAGCTACGAATTGAATTCTGATTATTTTCTAAATTGGATTGATATATAAACAGCAAATATTATTAGATTTTCCACTGATACGCTACGTCTGACAATAATAAAGAAGTCTATCAGACAAAGAAGTTGATTTTTGTGTTTTATTAAGAAAAATATGATCGCACATTGTTTTCGTAAAGACTGGACGCGAAAGAGCAGACAATAACATTGTGCATCCTAGTATATTATAAGAAAAAAAGAGAACTTGGCTTGTAAGCAATCTAACGGCGAGTAAACTCTGTATCAATATTTGTTTGTAATTTGATCGGAAAAGGGGAAATAAGTTTATTACATTTGAATTACAGTCATCATCAAGTTCTCAATAGCAGCGCAGGATTTGGATTTGTGCCCGGTTGATGGCAACAGGCTCGCTCGTTAATTTTTTTATTATTATTTAATATGGGTTTGCTCTTGTCTCTAGTCTAGGTCAGTGGTGACAAAGACAGAGTCGACGGTGGAGTGAGCTTACCCAGAAGAAGCCTGTTCACTCTCACTTTGAAGAGATTAGGGTTGTATGCGTTCGGAAACAGACGCAGGTAGAGAGTTCCACTCTTTTGCTGCGCACATAACAAAATACATTTGGAAACATTTAGTGCGAATTGGTGGTATAACAACTAGGTAAGGATGGTAACTTGCAGTGCGTCCAGATAACCGATGGAAGAAGGGGCCCGTGGAATGAGGTCGTGGAGTTCTTGGGCACACTCTCCGAAGTACAATCTGTAGAAGACTGACAAGCAGGCGACCTTGCAGCGCATGGGACCTATGAATAACTGGCAACATATGGGTGTACTAAAGGTAAACCTGCACCTAACCTAATCATCGATCAAGAAGAGCTTTTAATTTTGTTTTGAATTATACAAGATGAAGCGAATTATCGGTTTCTTTTTCTGTTTTGCAGCTAACTACACCAATGCATAAAACCCGATAAAATAAATAGCGAGCGCAAGTTTTTACAAAATGAACTATATGACACACGATTCAAGCGATAAGTGCGGGGTATAAATTATGCATGCAAGCCCAAAAGATGCTAGAAGAAGACGTGAGAGATAATCTCCGGTGATTTACGATGTGAGCTTGTATTTACATCGCTATTTATAAGATCAGAGTGTTTGTGTAGCTCTGATGTATAGTTGCATGCAAACTGCACAAAGACTGGGAATAAACATGATGTAGATAGATATCTAGGTTTTATGGATGCTCTTAAAACGAGAGTTTTTATATCTAAAGTTTGGACTGGAAAATACGGTAGGTACGGACTGTTTTTCTTTGTAACAGTAAACTTAAAACAAACATATTTTGCTTTAAGGAATTATAATTTGTTGTTTTAATAACACACAAGTATAAAAAAGCAATTCATGAAGCATAAAGCTAGTTTTAGCAGTTTTAACTAGCAAGTTTTACTTTTTAGACCTTATTGTACCTCATTGTACTCGTGCAGCCTGTGGGTGAATCACACCCAAAAATAATAGGAATCCCTCCACGTCCAATATAACAACGCCTTCAGAGCACTGATGGGGCTGCCGCGACACTGGAGTGCCTCGGGCATGTTTGCCGAAGCAAGCGTCGACTGCTTCTATCTAACGACGTGCAAGCTGAGTGCGTCTCTGGTGCGCAGTGTGCGCGGCAGTCCTAACAGCGTGCTGATGATGATAGCGGACAGGCTCCACTGTCCATACATGCGACGCTGCAGTGACTTGCACGTCACCTGCAGTCGTCGGCCGTAAGGGTTGGGGGTACGGTGGTTTTGGTTTGTATTGTATTGTATTGTTAATGTATGTGTGTATTGTATATTGTCTATGAGTCTTTGTAACTGGAATGAATAAATGAATAATAAATAATAATTAGCTAAAAACTATCGGTTGAATGTGGGTGTACTATAGGTATACCTCAGCCAACTCTTCGGGGCTTGCAGTCATGCAGATGTTATGGTATGTCTTACCTACATAATATGTGAATTGTCTACTTTCTGTCAACCATTGGGGTACGTAATACATAGTCTGCCTATAATGTTCCCACTGCTGGGACACAGGCCTCCTCTCTGTGAGAGGGAGTGGGCCGTAATCCACCACGCGGGTCCAGTGCGGGTTGGTAGATGTAACATGTCTTCGAATTTGTTGGTTCTAGGAAATGCCGGTTTCCTCACGATGTTTTTTTCACGGTTTTGTGAGCAGTGGTGATGAAATTAAGTACACAAAGTAAAGTGCCTGCCTGGGTGCGAACTCACGACCTACAACTCGTAAGTCAGGGCCGATACCAACCGGCCAGCCCAGTCAACCACTCATAGATGTTTTTTGCTATATTAAAGTCCGAGCTATCAGTGAAATTAAACAGATTTAGACGTATTTGAAAGTTCAGTGAAACTAACAGATTTATATAGATGTTTAGTTATTTAATTAGAAATATACTAGAGACCCGACGACGTAGATGGAGCGATATTGGTCCCAACGGGAAGTTTGCAATTTAACTAATTATTGTCTAGTAAGATGGGGTAAAAGTTTTGTTTGTTTCTAGTGTGGTTTATAGTAGTAAAGCAGCAATAGATTTATTAATAGATTTATTTATAAATATAGCTGCTATGATATCTGAATGGTTAATTTAAATTTACTTAAACATAAGATAATCTTATTACCTATCTATTCCGACTTCGAGGCATATTAAGCCCGGCTTAATATAAATGTTACTTGGAATTTACTTTGACTCTGTCATTGTCGCACTGCTGTCAAACTACAAGCGCAAGATAGAGACGGGAACATGTCTAAGCCATTTACGTGCTTAGTAACGTTTATAGATCGAATTTCTTAGTACGTAGTAGTAATCTCTGAACGTCTTGGAAATTAAACAAAACTACTTTTATGAGTTTCCTAATAACTGAATACCTAACCAGGAGCCTGAGCTACTTCATTTTGCTCCACGCTCCGCAGCTTTGGCAAACTTTATTAACTTGGCAACTAGTAGCAGAAACTGGTGGAGACTATTGAAAGAAGATTTTATTGGCATGTCAGAAATACTGTGAGAGAGATTCATGAACGTGTTGTATTTTCTTAAATGTTTTAACCAGCTCTTTATAATTACCTATTTACTGTTTTATGTGTGTCTCTGCCTGTTTTTAATTATTGTGATTAGTTTTTCACCGTATTAATTGAAGTTAATAACTAAATAAATAATGGATTTCAATCTGGAAAAAAGTGGCCGGTGACAGCGATCTCTCATGCGCCTTGTGGCGTAAACGCAGGCAGGTGCCCAACGCCATCTCTTGTGGCTTGGGCGCAGTAACGCGAGCAATGTATAGTGTAGCGTAGCATGTGACCAACTTAATTTAGATATTTAACAAGATTTAAAAGAAAAAAATACGTTTATTTGCGGTAAACATGACGTAGAGAACGAACACATACACAAAAAAGAACAAGTTTGGGAAAATACGCGTTACATCCACGCAAAACGGCCATCGATCAGCATAATGCTACGACCCTATGCGAGCTGGTTTTCAGCGACAGCCGGCGCTGACGTGATGTCTTTAACCGGTGTAACAAGCGCTAAGATAAATATACAATAAGAAATAATATAAAGTTCTAAGTCTTTAAATAAACAATATTTATAAAATCGTAACATTCCGGGCAACGGCTTTTTTTTTTTTTGAGGATGGTAAATCATCAAATGACCCCTCCCGCTCTGGGTGGAGCGGGAGGGAGTGTCAGACTCTTACTGACTAAAACCCACCCGTGTTCCTTCCTTGGCCCTTTATGTTCCGGGTCAGCGGTACCCCTTATGGATGATCCCGCTTTCCCGGCAGGCTTAGGCCCTAGTGGGCCCCCTCTTCGATGCTGACATCTCTTTGAGGCGCGCGTGGAACACGTAAGCGCCGTCCGGCACGGGCCTGATCCTGATCGGACGGTGAGCTACCCATTACTCACCGCCCGCAGGCCCGCGCCTACGGTGGCTGGGAGTCGTCACGCGGCTCCCGACGCCCGGAGCGTCCACCGCGGCGGCTTGGACGGGAGACTCTCTCCCTCTCCCGTCCCGCCGCCTCCTTCGCTAGCATGACTGCTTCGCAGAAGGAGGCGACTGCCTCCCACTCCCCCTCGCCCCGGACCATGGCTTGAACCAAGGTCCGGGCAACGGCTCACGCGCCTTTGATAATCTGTGCGCGCAGCTGTCATAAAACTATAGGTTTGACGTTTTGGCTGAGATACTGATTACGTATTAACATTGCGCATTATAATGAATGATTTCAGGCATTTTAGCAATTGAATTTAGCCACGGAGTCTTGCAGCTGAATGTCATAGGCACCATGCGATGCAGACAAAACAATAACTAGTTTTTCTTGATATCTTTATGTCAGGATGTCGTCAAGAAAACGGGTGAGTGAGCTAGTTCTTCGGCAGTCCAAGTCGCAGTCACTATGTATTTTTATTGCATTTTACGTTACTGGGACATAAAACAGTTACAAATTAAAAATTTTGTGCGACAGGATAAATTAAAAACTAGGTAAACGTTTAACCCACACCAATATCCGCGAAATAATGGTTTATAGATAGATTAAACATTATACAGCAAAGTAAGAAGTCCTCGTAAGTATTTTTGGAATAATAGGCATTAGATGGCTAATTTAAAGATTCAATAGCCATCTTTTTTAACTATTCTGGAAAGTTGCGTTGTTTCATTCCTTTATTTTAATTGCATTGACATTTTATTATATTCTGTTGCAGTATTGTGAAATTTAATTTAATTTTATGTAATATCTGTTTTTTTTTAACTAAGCCTTTCAGATGCATATTCCACAACTGCAAGAGATTTCCTCGTAATTAAGTATGGCTAATACTTTAGGTGCTCAGACAGATTTAAGCAATCGAAAGCACAAAATGGTCTCGGAATAAAATACATGATAGGAAACATCCCTGAAAATGCTGCGTCATGAAGTCAAATTGCTAGAAAAGCTTTTCACACATAGGTACTACAAAGCTAAAGGTTTCACCTTCAAATCACATTATAAAGAAGCTTAAGTCCAAAGTTATTTAAAAAATCCCTGTACGTGTCATGCGTTCAGGCGTCCCCCTTGATGGAAAATAAACATTATTACAGGATAAGCTTGGAAGGGTTCCCAACCAATCTAACGCATGGGATTTCTTATATTTCACTCTTTCACTAATATACTCGTCACTACAAAAAAACTTACCCCTTTTGAGAATCTGAATAAGTCGGACGTGCCAATTCTTAAACCTTCGAGTTGCCGGTGATTAAGTTTAGGTGTCACTGCTAGCGCAACGCGGTTCGCACCTTATTTTTAAGAAAAATAGTTTTGTTGACGTTTTTCGCGGTTCTTTTGTTTCGTGACATTTCATTGGTTTGAGATACAGTATGGGTCATTGATTAGCAATAAGATATACGCTGTCCTCGCTCAGTCATACCGTAGACTTCGCCATTAAATCAGATACTGGAGGAATAGATAATATTGTATGGATCGTATATTCGGGCCCATCCGGGCTGCATTAGTAGCTCTTTCTAATGCGGCGTAGTCTCCATCGTTTACTTTAGAAATAAAACACTTCACTGAGAAATTACCTAACTTACTTCTAGCTCCTTGTGGTGGCCAATATTCGTGCAAAAAGTTTTTATGGAGGATTTTATCGAGATAAAAGCGCAGCGTGAGCGCCTGGTTTCACAAATATTTTACAAATTCGCTGCATCGATTGGTGTAGCCCGGGTTAGGCTGATTGGATTGACCGACGCCTGGATGGATTTGCGCACAAAATTTACCATTCCAAGGCAAAAACCTGATTGATTCGTCCAGCCAAACGGACCCGAGCAGGGCCGAAGGGATGGCACAGCCGCGGGATTCGTGCGCGGGTTTAGCTACTTGTATTTCTCTGAGCTAATTATAAAGATCAACTCGATCGATCGAGGGGGGGTGGGAGCACAGATAGCAAAGCTCAATGTTTACAAAACACCATCGAATACGCGAGCAACCCCGAAGATGACTTTAAATACTTAACATTTATATTATTAGTATTTATATGGTATATGTATATTTATATATGATTAATTTAATTTCTTAAAATTCTTTTATACGAAATAGTTTGACGATATGGACAACAACACACATCAGATACATATTCTATATAGTTTTAAACTTTACGCTTTGTACGCTCTTCTTCTTAGCGTGACGATGGCAAAAATAACACGAAAAATTATATATATGTTAATTATATAATATATATCTATATTTTGAAATTTGTTTGGCCCATAATTCAGCAACGCGAATACCGTTCGCTGTCGCAGCCATTAGATCCTCACGTGTGCGATGACAGGGCATGCGGCGCAAGGTGGGAGGTAGCCATTGTCTGTGGAGAGACGCCACGTACACACCGGAGATCTGAGCTATCTATGAACCCCCACTTGTGGAAGTAAGGACCACTTCCACTTCCTGCAGCCTACTTAGGTACGAAGTCTATTTAAGGTCTTCCAACGACGCCTCGGCAATTTGTGCCCAGATAGGAGGCTATGTGATGGTTCAATAAATAAATCAGGAGGTTTATGCAGTTCTTGCCAAAGATCGCATATCCTGTGGAAGGGTTGCCATCGGCTGGTCTCACGGACCAAATAAATTGTTTGCGGGTTTTAAGCATCTGAGGCACTGGATTAAAATTGTGTATTGGCTAGCGTGGGTCATGCTGTAGATTCGGAAGTTTTCGGGAGTTTTCTCCGGAAGTTAAGGGACCTATCCAAAGTGATGCCGATATACTTTGGGTGAGAACTGTGGATGATTGACATCCCTTGACATAAGATTTTGAGTGTTTGACCCGCTTGTCTGTTACGAAGATGGATGGCGCATGACTGCGCTGATCGACCTCGACGCGCGACGCTCCGTCAGGCGTAAATTCTCCACTTTTATTCTTTAAAGAATACTCAATCCCCGCTATATTTGGCACCTCACCCAACAAGTAGCGCTTTTCTAATCTTTTTCCACTTTTCATTGGATTCAGTACAGCGAGTCGTATTTACGCCTCAAAGAAATGTCTAGGAGATTGTGTGTCGGCAAGCAAAACGATCCGATAAGCCATGGGAGCGGCTATGGAAAGGAAGGGGATGAGGCAAGGGGAGGGGGAAGGTGTGGTCCGAATAATGAAAACTGGTATAACAATTTAAAAACGCAGTGCACTTTTGTTTTAGAGATCACCTTATCACATACTTCACAGTCACTTCACACAATTGAATAGTCTTTCGATAGTCCTGTTGGTCCTTTGTTCCGTGACCTACATATGTATGTTTGGACCACAATTAAAAAACAATCAAAACCGCACTTTGTGTTTTTTTGTCACTGAGTAATTTTAATTAATCGTTTTTAGGAACATTTATTGAAAAAGGGTCTTAATTTTACAGGAACACTTTATTGAGATGCACTAGGTTGCAAGGCTTGGACTACACTGCTGCGTGTTCCAGTAGCCCAGTGCAGCCGCGCGCAACTGACCTCGACCGATAGCGAAAGTGAATCAATACTCGCTCTTCTTGCATAACACCTCTCCTTCCTAGTTGTTAATTAGCTTATCAGGATGATTTATGTCCTTTTTGAAGATTTCCACCATGAAATATAAGTGCCAAAATAAAGTAAGCTGAACAAAATCCTGTATGGTCTCCCAAAATCAGCATTTCAGGAGGTTATCTGAACGTTAAGCATCAATCAAAATAACTATCTACAGTACAGATAGCTGCGCTTTCGAAATATCGATATATTGGCGCAGGTTACAGGTTACAGCTATCTATCTACGTGACCCAGGTCTCTAGTTACCTATGGCATTTAGCTATAAATAATTTCTGGGACCAATCTCTGGGTAGATCAGAAATGAGGACAGTAGAACGAAGCCGCCATGGATCAAATATATGCGTACAAGAAAGATCATCTAAAGATTTTCCGAAGACAGCGTCGTTTCCGTAACTAACTATAAAAGAAGAAATTCCATCTTTCTTTCATTTTTCTACTTTGATATCTTTTGCAAAGGTCAATTTGTTATCAGTTCATCTTCCTGGCCTTATTCAGGCACCCGAAAAATATTAGTAACTACTCTCCAATTTTCTCTCTCTCATAAAATATTTTCCACTTCATTGGAATCTTACTGACCAAAAAAGGACGTAAGTCCTTGTGCGAGCTATTAGCTGCCGCATTTTGGGTAGAAACAGCAAGTCTAGTTTAAAGCATCCAATACTCCCGCTATTAAGAGAACCTCCCTCGACCATGCCCACCCTGATCACGGGTATCTTGATCGTAGCGACTGCTGATTGCCTTAATGCCATACAATAGTAGGTAAAGCTAAGCATAGCCGTTTTTAGCAGCCCAGAGGGTCTGCTTTCCGTGTCAAAACGTCCTTTTATCGAATATGATGAATTTCGTACCGTCTCGAGGAGACTTGTTAAAAAAGACGATTTACATACCTCGTCCTCGCTCCTTACACAAGATTTCTTCACCCGTAACTAATATGAAAATAACAAAAATCCAAATTTTTATAAAAACCATTCAAACGCCAATCTACCAATTAAAATCGTGAGATAATCTTTTTATCTCCAGATCCTTAATTATCAACAATAAAATTCTTGGAATAACGAAGGAAGTGAAGTGTGTAGGATTATAAGGGGCCAAGACTGGTTCACTACCCTCTCTGCCCACCCCAGTTTCTGACAATAGACGGGGAATTATTAGATATTTAATAGCTATTGTTGGACTCTCACAGTAGGTAGGTATAAAGAAATCAAGGAAGTGTGAAATATTTTTGTTGTAAGAATAAGACACGATGGATTTTTTTCTGTGTACTTGCAGTTGGTTGGTGTCAGTAATAGGTTTAAAGATATTTATTCTCAAAAAAGACAGTTACATGAGAACAATACTTAAAATAAATAATAGATGTAAAGTTCGCCACTGACGTCACGGTAACAATATGAAGTAATACCAGTATGTGGGGGCTTGTAATTTGTGGTTTTTTAAACGTACTTTTACTAGTTATAAAAAAAAAAAATTGGTAGGTAAATGAAATTGAAGATAAAAAAGTTGGAGGAGAAGTTGGAGGTAAAATAGTGACTAGTAAAAAATAATAGTAAAATAGTAATGTGCTTACAATATCTCTCAGCCCGGAGTGCCCTTGTGAGTTGTGACGTAACCGTCATATATTTTTAATACAATAGGTATTATCGTGGTTAAGTAGCAATAGCCGCAAGGGTCGACCGATCAGGTTAAGCTACGCTTGCCGTGGATGGGTGACCATCTTTACAAACCGAAACCCCTCCGTGCCTCGGAAACCACGTTAAGCCGTTGGTCCCGGCTGTCATTCGTGGATCTTTGACAGTCGATACGGGTGGTCAGAAACCCAAAATTCTGACCACCAATCTTACCAAGGGGTATCGTGTTACCCTTTTTTTTTTTTTTGTGTGTGGGAAATCATCTAATAACTTCTCCCACTCTGGGCAGAGCAGGAGGGCGTGTCAGACTCTTACTGACTAAAACCCACCCGTGTTCCTTCAGTTGCCTGTGCCAGGGGCCACGGTAACCCTCTTGGACTTTTCCGCAACCCTAGCAGGCATCGGTCCTAGCAAACCCCGTCATTGGTGCTGACATCTCTTTGAGGCGCGCGTGGAACACAACGCGCCGTCGACCCGGGCCTGGTCCTTATCGAACGGCGAGCTGCCCATTGCTCGCCGTTCACAAGCCCACGCCTACGGTGGCCGGGAATCGGCCTGCGATTCCCGACGCCCAGGGCGTCTCCTGCGGCGGCTAGAGGCGTGAGGGCGCAAATTTTGCCTCTCCCTCACGCGTTCCGCCTCCTCCTTCGCGAACATTACTGCTTCGCAGAAGGAGGTGACGGCTTCCCAAGCCCTCTCGCTTCGTACCATGGCCTGGACCAAGGCCGGACGCGAGAGATCGCCACCGCCAATCGCCTCCACGAGGACACGGCGGTGCTCCGCCCAAGCCGGGCAGGCCTCCACCGTGTCCTCTGGGCGATCCACACAATGGTGACACCCGGGCGTTTCCTCCCGCCTTATCCGGAACAGGAACCTCCCGAAACAACCGTGTCCGGTGAGGACCTGCATCAGGCGGAAGGTGAGGATGCCGTGGCACCTCTCTAGCCACTCCTCAAAGAGGGGACTTATCGCCGCAATTGTGGCGTGCCCAGGTATCGTGTTACCCAGTAACTGGTTTGTAGAGGTCAGATAGGCAGTCGCTCCATGTAAAATACTAGTATTCAGCTGCATCCGGTTGGACTGGAAGCCGACCCCAATATAATTGGAAAAAGGCATATTATGTATAATATATATTATTTGTTGTAAAGATTTCCACCTGAAAGTCATGAAAAGGTTTTTGAACGTTAATATTACGATTAATACGTACGTATACGTTGTTACCTGAATAAATGGATAGAAAAACTTAATAAAATACCACACACTCTGTTCGAAGTTTCAATTTAAATTGCACAGACTTACTTCACAAAGCTTTTATCTATCTACTAACATACCTATCTACTAACTAGGTACCAAAGTTACGTTAACGCGGCTGTATGAACCAGGACTTCATGATTCCATATTCGGTACAATACTGAATACACAATTATGTTCCGTATCGCATTTTGATAAAGCTTGTTATTGCGTAAACAAATCTACAATATGCCTGGTCCGAATCGCCCCGCACAGATCGAATTTGTCTGCAAAGTTTGAATGTTTCAGGGTGTACACAGGGTGGAGTTTAAAACGGCAGTATATGGCCGTGGTGAGGGGCGAGTTATTGACGCAGCCTGTATATGATGAGTTATATAGCTTGTTTGACCTGACTATTGAAAATATTTTGAATGTATTTGAATGCATGCTAGTTGGAATTGAAATCACCAAATGATACTGAAATGGTATACATTTCTATATTTTGCTAAGAACGATAGACATTGTTAAATTATGTTCAGAATTGATTTTAAGCTTTTCTGTGTAGTCTTTCTTCTGGGAGAAATTTCTATTGAAATATGTATGTACTGGTCTTCTATATATTTTAATAAACTATTCAAAAAAAGTTTTTTTTTCTTATGATTTTTTTTTTACTTGTGATGTCCACATAAAAGAGCAATAAATGTATCTATCTATCTTTCTCTATTAAATGTTTTGTATTTACACAAATAAATAAATAATCTGCAGAACGCACCTTTTTTAGGTCTCTTTTTCATTTAATTAAACATGGTACCTTTTTAAATTAGCTAAGAGGCTCTTTTGCGACGTAAAACTAGTGGATGCCAAGCTTCACAGCTTGGCTCATCGCCGCAAGGTCGCCTGCTTGTCGGTCTTCTACAGGTTGTACTTCGGAGAGTGTGCCCAAGAATTCAACGACCTCATTCCACCCGCCCCCTTCTTCCATCGGTCATCTAGGCGCACTGCAAGTTACCATCCTTACCTAGTTGCTATTCCACCAATTCGCACTAAACGTTTCTAAATGTCTTTTGTTATGCGCACAATAAAAGAGTGGAACTCTCTACCTGCGTCAGAGTTTCCAAACGCATACAACCTTAATCTCTTCAAAGTGAGAGTAAACAGGCTTCTTCTGGGTAAGCTCACTCCATCGTCGACTCTGTCTCTTTCACCACTGACCTAGACTAGAGTCCAGAGCAAACCCATTTTAAATAAAAATTATAAATAAAATAATTCACTCGTAAAATTAATAAGCTTAATCAATAATCTCGAAAATTTCTTAATACAAATTAACAATTAACAAAGGAGAATAAAGACCAACCGTGAAATTGGATGAGGCGCATCTAAGGACCAGTGAAGCGAATCGTTCCATTGGCCCCGTCTTAAATAGAGCCCTTAGTAAATACTCTGTTTATTGGATTAAATTATATTATCTTCTTTATTTCGTCTTAGCGTTTTATCAGCCAAGTAAGGCCGTGTTTTGCCAGTTTGCTCGTCTTTTTTACCATTAAGGCACAAATCGTACAGGTTACGTGTGATTCCGGCTACACGAAAACCGAAAAATGATTCAATAATTTAGTCCCCATTATCTGCGTGCAAAATATTTTTAACGATGATGGTGATTTGTGGTCATCAGTGGCCATCAGTATTTATAAAAATTGTATCTTTGGTTAGCCGAGGTATTACGAATCAATAACAGTTCAAATCGTCGGTAACCACTGTCAACTATATTTTAATATCCCGCGCACCATTGTCTGCGGCGGCACATTAAGAAATTGAAACAAATACTACCAACGCGAGCAAACAAAGAAAATTATTACCTTTCCCACCATTAATAATGCCTTAAACCCCTTGTTTGACACATTACTATAATGGAGCTGTCATCTGAACATATTTCGCGACTTCACGTTGCTTCGGAGACGGGCCATTATGACCAGTTTATGTCGACCTCTCATTCGAGCAACGTGACCTTTTTCTTTCGTACTTGGTGGTCGAGACGGCGGGTCTGTTTATAGTGGTGCAGACAGGGTAGAAATGTAGCCGTCAGTCGCAGGTGATAACTGGATCGAGTAATTAGAAACTGACATGCCAGTTAATAACTGTGGATAACTTTGACGCGCATGCAACGCAGACGTGAAGCGAACTGTCGTGAACCGTGACAGACTCTTACGTATTTTTAATGAGCTTTTCCTTGTGATGATTTCCACAAAATATATTTCTCGCACCTAATAAAACCCGCATCATTATGTGCTTGGAAGTGGGATATGCCCATTTAATTGGGTTTAAGGATCGGTCGAAGGATGGTTTATTGTTATTAATGAGGATACTAACGCTTTCTAATGATCAAGTGATTCGTTTCAAGCAGAGTGGACAAGGTAATGACAATGTAACGACTAGGTTTATAAAATAGGGTATTTTTGGGGTAATTAAATTCTGGTTATTTAGGAGATCATGCTTGTTTAAGACTTTACATTACTTTTATTTGACTAAACAACAATTTGAGCTAGCAAAACATTGACTGCAGCACGCTATTCAATCCTAACAAATAAACAGAAACAACAAATAAGACTTTCCTTCATTTAAACACAAGATTACGTGCTTCCAAACATTTGTTTGAACTCCAAAGTGAACGCCCGTTCGACAGCAAAATGAGTTAGTACAAAGCTAAGCTCATGTTGCTATTCAGAGAGTCATTAATCCCAAGTACGGGCGAAACTTCGGGCTCAAATGAGTTTGAGGTCCAACAAAATCATTTATATCAATTCCCTTACGCTGGACGGTGGCAATTATTAAAACCGCAGCCGGACCGCGGTTCGCAAAGGCTTCTAATTAACTTCGGTTCACGTACGGAACGCTGAACAGCTGTTGCTGGCTAATGCCTTCTTGGTTATGGACGCCTGGTATATACGGTGCAACAATGTCGTGCATACGTGCCGGGTACGGTTTAAATTTTATGCATTTCTACTGTACTTAGAAGGGAATAAAGGACTGTTTTGGTGAGGGAAAACGTTTTAGCACGATTTAAGTGTTTAAAACGTAAAAAGACCATAGCCATTTTTACGAACCACAAGTCTCAACCAAAGTCAAAATTATGCCTTAAACTCTACTTTATCAGTAAATCTAACACAGTATTTTTATTGTAAAAGGTCGCAGACTTACAAAACGCTGAATAGAAACATTGTAAGAAAACAGAAACGTTCATAGCAAAATCCAACATGTGCAATGCACTGTAAAGAGCGATAGGGCACCACCTGCAATGAACTATCGGTTTATTCTGAATGCTGAACACATCACTACGTTTATTTTCAACAAACACATACCTAGATTCACTTCATACCGTGAGTATCTTCACAGACGGCCTGTGGTGTAAATAAATTGTATTTGAAAAGAAAATTCGTAAACAAAACCTCCTCAATCTGCGCAGCCATTTCCCTGGTCGGGTAACAGTCTAACCGGATGCAGTTGAATACCAGAATTTTATATGAAACGACTGTCTATCTGATCTCCAGAACCCAGTTACTGGGTAACACGATACCCCTTGGTAAGACTGGTTGTCAGACTTACGCTTCTGACCACCCGTAACGACTGTCAAAGATCCACGAATGACAGCCGAGACCAACAGCTCGTGCTTTCCGTGGCACGAAGGGTCTGGGTATGTAATGTATGGTCACCCATCCACGCTCCGAACGCGGCAAGCGCAGCTTAACTTTCGATCGACCCTTGCGGGTGCAATTATTTAGCCACGAGCCCTCGTCAACGACCGCAAACAAAAACTCCTAATAAGCGAAATTAATTAAAACGAAACACTCACTATTCAAACAATGCGTGAATAGATCCTAAAAAGCAGAATTTTCCCGTAATTTACGTCATTCGATCTTCCTTTGTTACCGTCAGCAATTAAAAGAGGAAAAATAAAAATGGCGAAATTTTAAAAGCTTCTCTATGCCTTATAAAATGTTTTGTGAATATAATAGTGATTTTGCTTTTGTTGTTTTGTTTCGTTTTTTAAGTGAGTGCTAGGGTGAATGCTGAATGTTTTAGGTATGAAAATATTCGGGAATGTCATACAGTAGGTACCGACTGCAATAGACAAAACTATGTAATTTAAATAATAAAACTTCGGAAAAGATAATAGTCATAACTTTTTCCTCAGTATTTCCTTTCACTAGTTATGGTTTTGTAAGTAACACATAATATTAAATAAATATCACAAAAATCTAAATATTTGTTTATCAAACACTCAAACAGTGAATAACACGTCACAATGTAATTAGGTAAATTCGATAAAATCTATCGATCATTTGACATCAGCACATCACCATCGCCCATCTACCAGCAGAGCAGAGGAGAGCAGTAACTTTGCTCACCTCACAAAGTTGTAACACTTTTTGAAGTACACTTAACAAAAAAATAAGTAGCGTCTAACTCAATAGTGACAAAATCAACTTTTACAAAAAAAAAACAAAAGGGGCTCACCCACCTCTAGTTTCCGCTACTAGTCGGATAAAGGGGCTCTTGAAATTCGGCGCGCGGGCCGGTCATTTCGCGTCCTTAGCCGAAACCCAAATTATACGTTGCGACTAAATACCTGCTTGATTTCTAGATGTCTGCGTACCGTCTGCATAATCGAGGCAAAAATATTTGTTGCCGGAACTCGGAAATCCGAAATATGTTTGCGTTTGTGCTTACGGCATTCAAATGGTTAATTGTTTATTGAAGCTGCATATGCGTAACTTTGAGCTGATGACAATAACAGCCCAAAATAATGAGCTCGATGGATTTTACAACTCCGTCAAACTCATCAGGGATCGTAAGCAATAAAAGCCGTATACAAACAAGAAATAATCCGACAACGTTCACAAATAAAATCCCTATTTAACTCAACAGAAAGCACATACGTTTCAACAGTAAAGATTTGACGTTTAGAAAATGACAACCTTGTTAGGCGTACACTCGAGGAAAGGCTTTCATTTCCAACGGTACCTACAAAGCCAAGTGCACTCGAAAAGTTAATAATTCGAAACCCGTTCGTGTACTTGTCTGATTCCCCATTCATATTCATATTTATTTCGTTTCACCTATTCGCCCCAGGACGCTTCACAAAATTTAAATTTAAATCCTTAATTTTAACAAGATACGCGGCGTAACTTATATTCAAATTTTCTCTTTAAACATATTGCTCGGCGGGTCGGAAGCAATCTTCATTGTACCACGATTCCAAATCAACGGTGTTTAAGTATGATTATTCGCGAAAATCTCATATTTATGTAAATGAGACGTCAAATGAATGTGATTGTTGTTCTTTGTTCGGTCTTGGGATGGTTGCTTAGAACTCTATTGAGGCTGAGGGTATTAAAACATTCATAAGTATATGCAGGTTACTTTTTGTGTGTATTCAATTAGAGGATTAGAAATTAATTTTCTCTTGAAACTTAGGAAAATTTGAGTTACTCAGGTATCCTACTATGATTTACTTTATTTTGCTCTTTAATCACGGCCGTGGGGTCCTTTGAACTACTGTGATGATAATATTAATAGAAACCAAAAATGCGGCCCGTTCACAGTGTCCATGGGAAAACTGAGTTTTAAACTCAGCAATGGCAACAGCAACACTGTTACAAACTTTGATCAACAATAACACTAGAATAAGGATTAGGAACAAAAACATATCGCTCAAATGGCCGCGATCGCATATAACTTGATTATAAACCTTAACACTCAAACATAAGGTGTATTATCGTTTGCAATATATTTACTACTTCGCTTGAAAACGTAAATGTAGTTTTGAATTAAGAACAAACATATTTATGGAAAAATAAAACATAATATCTAAGCAATAAGATTAAAAACTATGTTGCAAAACAAGACCACAACATTATTTTTGGTCTTATTGTTCCGACCGTTTTTGTAAGTTTGTTGTGAAATCTAGTAAGTACTACCTATTCTTGATCGAAGGTTGCAAACTTAAAGTTATAAAAGAATACTTTGCAACTTTGCAGATATCTATGTACATACAAATAAATATCAATCTTCTGAATTAAAAATCGAAGTCCATTCTACTGCACCTCGAAGCAAGTAAGCTGTCATCGTGAACCATTACTAATTTATGAACTCAAATAACTATGGAGACCGCGACCAAGGAATGCAATCACCATTCGGTTAATTAATAATTCTAGACCGGTCTGAGGACATAAAGTCTGCGGTTGTGAGGGTACCCCTCCCCCTCCTATTAGTACTCCGTTTTAATACTGCCCACATTTAGCAAGAAGCACACCCTACATATTAATTTTACGCGACTACCTCTTATACTCTCGAACCCGACAATTTGGCTTTTCACAATTGCGGTATACCTCGGCTAGACATCCGAATATAGGGTTTGTACAGTACATATTTATGATGTTCCTATTAGACTTTGCGTAGTACTAGAATTGAGGGTTCTTGAAAGTTCAGATTTATTTTTGGGCAGTCAAGCCAATTAGTTTTGAGAGTTCCATTTGAGGGGTCTTTATCGGGTCCTTATATTATTTCTAGTTATACAGGGTTATTGGTAAAACAACATCAACCTCTTAAGGGGTCATTGTACTCATCATTATGAACAACTTTTACTATGGGACCAATGTGAAATCGCGAAAAAAAAATCTCTACATTTCAGTCTCTACATTTTGAGTTCTGCAAACATAAATGTAGGGAACAGCAGATTTTTTTTCGCGATTTCATATTATAGGGTTATTCCCTGTACAATTACTATTATAATTAATAATACTTGAGCTATATTGCTCAGTTCTGCGATGTTACCAAGAGACTTTGAGCTGTCAAAGACATAAATAAGGATGATGCCGGTGGGGTGGGTCAGAATGAGTGTGATGTAACGGGTTATATAAATGAGTAGAGAAAAAAACTAATAATACAGATATTATGTAGCTTAATTAAATCTGTGAAAATTAATGTTTAAACAAATTTTTACAGCACAGCAAAAAAGACCTAGACTTAGCCAAGGTAGGCCGCAAAATTACCATTTTCTTACCTTTTTTGCAATTTGCAGGTCAGTATCGGGTTGTATGTTGATCAAAATATGATTTGTTACCGTAACATTATAATATGTATTTACAGAATTATGACCATTAGAATTATCAATACCACTCTTTATGTTCAAATTAACCTCTTGAATGGGTACATTTTAGTTAAATTCCAACTTAGAGAGTTGTATTGATGATTTTAATTCTATAAAGACATATTACGGTCGCAAATCATATTGTTATCATCATACTTTTTTTTTCCGGTGTGGACAATCCTCATTGATGTCCGCCGCCCGCCCCAGGGCGGCGGAAATCCATGAGGAGGGTCTGTCAGACTCTTACTGACTAAAAACCACCCCGGTGTTCCATCTCACACCTACGCCGGGAGTCGCGGGAACGTACGATCCTTCAGTAACCCCCGCCACTGCGGGCCTCTTCGGGTCTGGGGGGGAGTGAGGTGTTTGACTCCCCCCGCGACGTCTAAGAGGGGCGCGCGTGGAACACTACGCGCCGCCACCTCGGGTCCTGATGTGTGGGGGGCGCTGGATGTCCCCGAGTCCGTCCATTCAGGGGGGCTGGAAGAGGGCGTTGTCCGCCCTCCACCGACGCCAGGTGCGCCTTCTGCGGCCGGGTGAGTGGGTAAGATCCTCTCCCTTTCCGCAGCCTCCTTCTGCGAGACGACTGTTTCGCAGAAGGAGACCACCGCGTCCCAGGACTCGGCGCTGCCGACCATCGACTCGACTACGGCCGGAAGCGACAAGTCACTGCTTACTTCTGAGATGAGGGCACGGCGCGGCACCTCTTATGCGACACACTCTGCCAGCGTATGCCGCGCCGTGTCCTCCCGGCATCATCATCATACAACCTGACCCGACATGCAAAACAGAAAAAAAAATAAGAACATTTAGCGCATCCCCCTTAAAATAATTGTTCCTAATATTAAGTTAGTTGCATCTCGTTATAATGGAAACCACATCTATCTAAAAGAAAGCCTAGTAGAGCCTGGTTCTTTATTTTATATAGCAAAAATACGTTTATTATAAGTCTCAAGACGATTGCTCTCAGAATAATATCGCAACTACTTTTAATAAACGGGACTTCAATTTAATTAATGTTTATGAAGTGTTCTCGCGTGCTTTACATATTTATATTAAAATTAAAATTTTAATAAAATAAATAAGGTGGTCATGTGCCGCGTCGCCTTTATGAGGTGAGATAGTCAATTGTAATTAATATTCGTGATAATAATTTTGAATTATTTATAAGATATACCAAGAAAGCTCTGCTTTAACAATTAAATTTATATTAAAGTGTGTTCTTTACCAGCATTATGTATTGTGATGCTTGGGGAGGCCTATGTCCCCCAGTGGACGTCTTTCGGCTGAAATGTTGATAACGATGATTTATTTAGATGTTATATCAACAACAATTATCTGCCAAAGGACAAAACTAGGATTGCATAATTTTAACTGGTCATTAGTTTAGGAGTTACCATAGATTTATTGACAATGCTTATAGACATTGAAAGACCTAAAAAAGCCAGGCCGAAGTGAGAAAATACCACTATACTACTGTACTATACTATTGTAGTTGTAGTCTGAAATTATTTGTTAGTAGAAAATAAATTAACAGCACAATAAAGAGAGCACAATAGCTTCATTCAATACAACCACTTCTTAGAAACACGCTTCATTCAGTATTAAAGCTAAATATAATCTGAAGTTAAACCTGATATCCCAAAACCTTTCATTATCAGAAGGTCGGGATGTAGTCTCGCTAGACATTTTCCTAAGGCTTTAATGAAACCACATACTAACGTACAGCGCAGAACGCTTCGCTTACGCTATGGTCTGTTCTAAAAGCATGTGACCAAGATTTATTTATTTATTTAATTAACATGGGAGACTTACAGCTAAAACAAACAGATCAAGGGCAGTACATTAGTCTGAAAGCCAATTACAGGTCTCCACTTAGAAATATTTAAAACAAATGGATCAAAAAACGTTCCTACGGGTACCAATTTGTAGTGCCAGCTACAAATTGAATTATTTTATTTGATTATTTGAATAATTTAACCCGCAATTCTAATTTTAAATAACCTTAAATAAAAAAAGGATAATTGACGTTTTTTTTAACTTATATCGACAGTGATTCTTTAATTATAATACAATAATGTTTTTCAAATAAGAATTTTTTGGTAAAGTGGTTAGATATAAAGTTGAAACCTTCTTAATACAGATGAATGTGATAGTAATTCCCTTTAGTCTGTGATGGCGAAAGAATTTTAACCGAACAGAGTTTGTTTACACTTTCGTGAGACACTTTCGGAATAGACTATACGTTATTATGACGGCGGAATTTAGTTGCCGAGAGTTTTAGACGCGATCCTAGCTTGTTCCTTGTGTAATTATATTTTAAAGTTTCGTTTAGAAATTTGTGTCTGAGTATGTATTTTATTAAGGCTTTTGTTGATATTTGTAGAGGAGGAAATTGTTGTGATACTTTCTTGATAATGGTACCTTAAGGTGTGGTTCTAGTTCTGTTTGCGTAACAAAGTGCAATAACCAATACATGCGTCAATATTGTGGTGATGGTGACTATGTTAAGTAGTTTCCGTATACCGTTAAGGTACTGTCGCGGTTATTTTTATTGGTCCTTCTTGTTGAACAGTGGTCGTTTGAAACTTTTTTGCTAGGTATTTATCAGATTAATCTTAAAGCATGCAAATACAATTTTAAAATTCTATAAATACATTGAGTGTTATTTAATTAAAGAATTCTAGATTGATATGCTTAAATTCTGAAACTTTGGTATCGGTTTAGAGAAAGAATTGTTTCAATAAATTGTTACTGAAACAACCCTTTAATTTATTGTAGGAATGTTTTCTACCAAAGCAGTTTGTGGTTAGTCCGAACATTTATCTTAAATCTAAAATCGTTTCGATAAAACCTTAAAGTTTAGAATTGAACGAATACTTCTGAATTATTTTAATTTTTTAGTTCTTTTCGCTTGATATCGTAAGGAGAAATAATTAAATATTAAAATTAAATTAAATAAGTAATAGCATTTGGAACATAAATAATTCTTAATTAAATTAAATGTATTTAGATTATAATAATTATACAATATTTGTTGTTTATTTTATATGCGTGAATGTAATTGGCAAATGTAGAAGTAATCTCAATTAAATATTTAAATTTTATTGCACATCCAGTCACTGTTTACCATTCATGTATTCATTTATATTATAGTAGCTTTTGTTTATTAGAAATAGCTTGAATTTTTTACTCAACATATTATACTTATTTATATTTTTAAGATGTTCCGGTAGTTTATTATATATTTTATTGACATTACATATGTACTTGATGAAGGCATTTTGAGTCGTGATGTTGGAATGCTTAGTCTGTTTTTATGTCTTAGAGTAAATCTATTCTGTATGTCTTCTCTTTTAGTGTATAATTCGGGATATTTGCGTACAAATTTCATGCATATAAAGGCAAGGCAAGGTCAAAATCTTCTGCTCCCCAAAGTGAGGCTTACAACTGTCAGTTTGATCTGTGTTGACCAGAGTTCTCATTGGCTTTTTTTGTATGGTAAATAATGTGGGCGCGTCAGTACTATTACCCCATAAGATGACGCCATATTATTATATTATATTTCTTAAAGTTCGTAGAGATCGTTCATCGTTCCACGCGCGCCTCAAAGAGATGTCAGCACCAATGACGGGGTTTGCTAGGACCGATGCCTGCTAGGGTTGCGAAAAAGTCCAAGAGGGTTACCGTGGCCCCTGGCACAGGCAACTGAAGGAACACGGGTGGGTTTTAGTCAGTAAGAGTCTGACACGCCCTCCTGCTTTGCCCAGAGCGGGAGAAGTTATTTGATGATTTCCCACCCACAAAAAAAAAAAAAGGGTTTTGTAATGGGTTTGCAACTGCTTCCTTGGTCTAGTGGTTACAAGTACTACTCCCTAGCCTGAGGTCCTGCGTTCCAATCCCAGGGCGGGCAAAGTGTTATTGGGTTTTTCCATCAGGAATTTCTCAGTAACAGCAGGGAGTCTGGAATTGTACCCGTTTGATGGCAATAGTCTGGCCCCCTATTACATGGGACTTAAACATAACTGGCGAAATGTGGGTGCACTATAAATATGTGGTCCCTACATTTTGACGAGTTCTGCAAACATAAATGTAGGGAACAGCTGATTTTTTTTCGCGATTTAATATTTGGTCCCATAGCAAAAGTTGTTCATAATGATGAGTACAATGACCCCTTAAGAGGTTGATGGTGTTTTACCAAAAACCCTGTATATATACAATAATAAACAAGAAACAAGAGCAAGGAAAGTTTATGTAATGTTGTTTAAGGAGAGAAGAAGTGTTTTTTAAGCAGAATTTACTAAAATAACATGTTTTTTTTAGGATAAAAGACTGGCTGCACTATTCAAAAAGTCTAAACAAATATGTATCTTCATTTTGCACGTACAATCCAGCATTTCTAATATTGAAACTACAATTTGATTTGACGAAATGGAAATGTTATTCCAACTGTATTCATATTTGACAAGTGAAGCGTGAAAAATCTCTGCAATGATCATAATTATGAGTTTAGATGCATATAAGCTTCAATAATCCCAATCGCAGAGAATTACATAGTTTTGGAGAAATATTGCGTGTGACAGTTGCGGGATAAGGGCAGGGTTACCACGTGAGAATTTATTGGAGATAAAGAGAATAAACATAGTATTTTTATCGCGTTCTTAATTTATAGGTACTAATATTAATTTATTAATTATAAAATTTGTGAGTTTATATGTGGGGGTAATCTTAGGAATTTCTGATCCGATTCAAAAAATTATTTCACTAACTTCTATAACTTTCTTTTTACGGGAAACTGGCTTCCACTCTAACCGGATGCAGCTAACTACCAGTATTTTACATGGAGCGACCACAACACAGTTACTGGATGATACGATACCCCTTGGGAAGACTGATTGTCAGAGTTTCGGGCTTCTGACGACCCGTAACGACTGTGAAAGATCCACGAATGACAGTTGGGACCAACGGCTTAACGTGCTTTCCGAGGCACGGAGGGATCTTAATATAGAAAGATGGTCACCCATCCACGGGCCAACCGCGGTAAGCAGAGCTTAACCTGATCGATCGATCCATGCGGCTGTTATTACTAAGTCACAAGCCCCAAGAAATTATTAGTTAATATTACATACACGAGGAACTTAGGTACATACCTATTTACCCTACATTACCTTCTTCATATTGTTGTTTTTACATAAACTGCAGAACATTGCGTACTTTCATTAAAACTATGCTTTCCTGATACAATAATAATATGAGACAACATCCACACAAGGTCTTCAGGTCCCGAACTAGATAGAACCTGTACTACGGTAACCTGATGACTGATATACATACTTAAATACATATACACACCCAGACACAGGTCAAACAGACATGTTCATGCACACAAATGTTTGACTTGTCCGGGGATCGAACCCGGGACCAGCGGCTTAGAAGGCAGGGTCGCTACCAACTGTACCAACCGGTCAGTCAAAACTGCTGCTGCTGATGCAGATGCTGCTAGAAGTAGTAATGGTTATCAGGTTTCATATAAGTTTTTCCTTTGACCATAATTTACACAACTTCGCTTGACACTTTCCGAATAAGGCATGATCCCCGTGATGATAATGATGGATTCAAATCAAATCAAAACAAATATTTTATTGGATCAAAAAAACAGGTTTACAAATTATTTGTGTTCGTTAACAGCTACATTAGTTAAAAAACTGTGTTGCAGCCATTGATAATGATAATGGCCTTATTCGGGAAATGTGAGCAGAAGATTTCCAAGTTGCTGCAGCTTCGGCAGGTGTCTTATCGCCAGTTCTGCTCAATTTCACTGTACCTAGCTACCACATAGTATTCTGTGCCAAATGCCTCCCTGTATCTGCCTGCAGAAGGTACAGGTATTTAGTACTGTAATTTCAGTTCATACTCCCATCCACTTCTGATGTCCTAGCGTGATAGTTATTAAAGCCATGTTCCCTGAAATTGTAAAACAGGAATAATTTTACGTTCAACAACTCTTCTTGAACTGCCATTCGATCAACGCTTCAAGTTATTTTATGAATAATTGACATGAAATAAAATTCAGCTGTACTAAACTCAAAATCATTTGTGTGTGCAAACCCTGCCTTAACAAGTTGCGGTGCGTACGACGGAAGCGAGAATGCCGGTCGTGCGATAAAAGTTTCGTTTCACACACCGTACCGAACGTTTGTATGTAGTAGATAACAGCGTATCTGCCTCTTAATGAAAATATGCGGCACAGTAGCCAGACGGAGGTTAGTAATAATCAGGAGCTTTGCGGAAAACGTTGCGTTAGGTGCCTGTTTTGTTATAAGTAGGAATAAACTTTGTTTTTGTTTAGGTAAAGAAGCTTAACACAACGTAATATATAATAAAACGTTTATTATTTGGCTTTCATTTATATCTAGGGAAGATACTTTATTTTATAATAATTAATATGTATTTTCTATTCATGTTATAAATTGAAGTCGGTTTTCGTGGCTGCCGTGCGACCGCGTTGGTCTTCTGAACTACGGAACGGATTTTTATGCGGCTTTTATAATCATTTACTTATATAACCAGTTTAACAGAGTGCTAAAGATTTATAGTTTAAGTTATAATAGGTGTAATTTACTAGTACAGGAATATTTGGCAAAACTCAATGACGCAGACACGGAGAAACTACTAATAAAATAATAATAATGTAATAATGTTACTAATATAATAATGTTAAAATAAAATCTTCTACCTACTCTAAGTCTCTTCCTTTACCTAATTAATAATAATCTCCACTTTATCTACTTTAATATTATTCGTTAATTTATTTAGATATAATATTTCCTAAATATCTTGATTAAAAAAAATCTTTGACAATACTATAAGTACTTACTTTCTTTTAAATTTAGCTTCTAATACAATTATTGTTGTCTTCTCTTTAAATGTTGGATGTAAATTGATGGCCTGAAACACAGGTTTTTCATAAACCTAGATCAGGCAGGTCTACATTACAGTTAGAATTTAACTTTCCTTTATTGTAATTAACGTAAATCATATTTTTGCTGTACTTTTTTTAATAAAAAAATTATTTATTTAAAGATTTTTTTCCAGGAGGTTTATACAATAAATGATAAATGCTCATTAAATAATAAATGGTTTTATTTCTGTAAGTACAAACGCAGTACGCGTAGTAGGTTTGTACAAACGCTTTTACACGTCAATCATATTTTTTTTTAACTAGATGAGGTTGGCGTTTCCTATCTGACTACTCTGAGAAGAAAGGCCGAAACAAACTCAGAGGTCACAGTCCAGACAGAATCTTGGTCAGATCCTGTGAAGGCTATGTAGATCAGTGTCTGAAATGGTCTTTTGAGGATAGAACCACACAGATTGAGTGGACCTGTCCAGACAGTGCACGATATTGTCAGCAATCGTGCAGCTCAACTCAGAACTTAAGGAGCTCAACGATTCGACGAACAATACCAAAGAAATTACATTAAGGGGACTACATGACCTAAACGCAAGTTTTATAATGCCTAAAAGTATATGATCCACTGCAGTAAACAAAATCAGAAAAATATCTGATATTCTACAGGATATATGCTAGTTATTTATTGTGGAAAACATAATACAACTATAGTATAGTTAAAATCTCGCTGCAGACTCGGTCATAAATCATTCGAGTGTTTCGCTCTCTTTCCCACTCACGGGCCTTATGGGCAGGCCACGCCCACACGTAGTCCTGTGTATGTATTACTGCAGTCGATGAGTGATATCGATAGTTTTATACCCTCGTTTTAGTATCCTCTTTTTATGTAATTAAGAACGTAAAAACATATTAGTCTTTATATAATTACCTTCTGTTTATAGAATTAACTAATGGATACTAATGTGTTCTTACGAGAAGGAAGTCTCGTAAAAACACATTAGTACTCATTAGTTACCCTGCATACTTAATGAATGCAGTATGTTTACGTGATAACCTTAATGATTCTGTTATCGATAATGGCCTTGAGCGCGCGCAACTAGCGCACATCCCTACTCCGATTATGATTTATTACCAAGTCTGCAGCGACATTTTAACTATACTATAATATGCTACGATAGAAAAAAATCACGAAGATACCGCAAAAAAAAAATATTTTAACTATTAAAAATCATACTAATATACATGCAATCGTTCTGTTTTTTTTCAGATTGTTCTTCAAGCAACATATTAACGTGATAGTGTTTTAATTTTTTAGTCCAATCAATAGATTTTTTGTAAATAGAGAATTGCATAATATTGTACATTTTTTATTACCAGTTTTGTGTCATCGCGCTTCTCTTTATTTTCTATGCAGTCCGACAGTAACCGCGCTTTAGCTGTTTAAACATATATTCAATAAATAAATCTCGATGTTTGATCAAGTCGTAAGAACCGTGCGAAGCAGGGGCGGGTCACTAGTCTACTCATATATATTATAAAATAACGTTTTTCTTGTCTGTCAGTTTGACTACGTTGTTCTTCTAAAATACGACAGACTTTGATGCGCTTTTCACCATTATAATTTAGAGAATTCATCCCGAAGGATTTATGTGTAAAATACATTAATAACAATTAATGCTTTAAAGAAATTTAGATATTTTGTCAAGTCGTAATAACCGTACGAAGCAGAACCGAGTCGTTGGTTAGTTTTTTTTTTTTTAACCTAGCCCCACTTTAGGAATTTCTCCTGTATTATGGGTGTGTGTACAAATATTTTAAACTCACATACACAAACAGCCATACCCGGAACTACTACTTAAAGGTCATACAAATATTTGTTCCGTGCGGGAATCGAACCCGCGACACGCAGCGCAGCAATCAATCGCTTAATCACTGCGCCAACCGTGCCGTAGTTGCATTAGCTATATAAGGAGGTAAGAAAAATATAACTGGATGAAAGATGACTGAAGAACATGTATGACGTCGCCCCGAATAAATTAGATAAGGGCAGAAGGATAATGAGTTAGAACTCAAATTACAAAACTTGTTCAAGCATGTTTATAAAGTCACGTAACTTAATTATAAAGTTGGACATCTTAATATTACTTACGAGTATGTGGAATAAACTTTGTATTAGTTGTATGACTTATGTTAGTCGTTCATTGTATCTTTCATATAACGAAGCGAATTGCAATTAGTATCAGAAACTTCTTGAATGCACGTTTGGCATAAGTACCTAATGCTATATAGAAGTTGTACATATATTAACGCATGCCTTCGTGTCCTTTCTGAATGAAGTCAATTTTGCCATTACTAGTTTGCCACACTAAAGCATAAATAGTTATTTGTTGCTGCGGAGCTGTTTTTTGGCGCGAGTACTTGTATTGAAACTTGACCAAGCGAAGGCGAGTGGTTTAAATTTACAGGTTATTGGCAAAACACCATTAACCTTTTAAGGGGTCATTGTACACATCATTATGAACAACTTTTACTATGGGACCAAATATGAAATCGCGAAAAAAATATCAGCTGGTCCCTACATATTGACAAGTTCTGCAAACATAAATGTAGGGAGCAGCAGATTTTTTTTCGCGATTTAATATTTGGTCCCATAGTAAAAGTTGTTCATAATGATGTGTACAACTACCCCTTAAGAGGTTGATGGTGTTTTACCAATAGCGAGGGTTTCAAAGGTACGAGACACATAATAACTTTGCTGCCGAGCAAAACACACAACTTTTCACCTCACTATAGCGAGGAAAATGCTAGGTGCAAGAATATCAGCTTAAATAATAAATTTCATTAGTTTTTATTTTTTTTTAAATAAAAATTAAAAGTAAAATTACTAAAATTGGTAATATTGAAAGTATTCTTTTTTCTTGCATTCGTGCTTGAAAGTGCGATTATTCTAAAAATGAGGTTGGCGCACTGACACTTCACTGGACTGGCGGTATACAAATCTATTGAATATAAAGGTTCGAATTAAAAAAAAACACTAGCGGATAAAATGCACTTTCGCACTCAGATGTCGAATGACAAACAGAATATTTCCGAGGTTGCGAGGTGACAAAAAAATTAAAACACTCGGGAAGTGGTTTCTGAGTTTTAGCGATCAAGCATTTTAGAAAGAGATGAAAAGTGGTTTTGCCACCCTTCAACGACTTTTTCTTTTGCAGCTGCACTTTATACAAAAACTGAAGGCTTGAGACTATTGTCGAATTTGACCAATTTTGCGGAGACCATTCGTTAATAAAGACTAAATGTTTTCTTGCAAAGTGAGTGACTAATGCTCTCTTCCCATCCCATATTATAACTTTCAATTAAAATCTCTCAGACACGAAGCAATATAAAACTTTAATTCGCATTCATAGTTTAACGATGTCAAGCATCCTTAAGAGTCATAAATCGCCTCGAGGGACAGCAGGACATTATTAAAATACCGCATCACAGTTGTGACACGTCTCTAATTAAATTTCGCACGAGATCGTAAAATTTTAACTACCCTTTAGAGTTTTAGACAGTTTATTGATGTTGGAGTTAGTGTCAGACGATATATTTGGATGGCCGTTGAGGGGGTTGTGCATATATGACTACGGAATGATGAAGGTTTGAGCAGAGTTGATGCAGCAACATTTTAGAAGTCAAAACGTATTTATCCAACTATAGAATAGAATAGAATACTCTCATAAAAATTACAGACATAAAAGTAGAAATTTTACATAGGGTGACACTGTAGCGGTATCTACATCGCCACATGCGAACTACGCATCACACTGACGTCACGCTAAATCCTGCATCGCGCAAGCAGAGTTTACCTTTTTTTGTTTTTGTTTTTTTTTTTTTGAGCTTCACGGGTACTGACAAATGCGTGCACTGACTGGACAGGTCCACTCAATCTGTGTGGTTCTTTCTTCAAAAGACCATTGCAGACACCGATCTACATAGCTTTCACATGACCTGACCAAGATTTTGTCTGGACTTTAAAAGAGACTGTGACCTCTGAGTTTGTTTCGGCCTTTCTTCTCAGAGTAGTCAGACAGGAAACGCCGACCCCATCTAGTTTAAAAAAAATATGATTGACGTGTAAAAGTGTTTGTTCAAACCTACTTACAGAAATAAAATCATTTATCATTCATTTATCATTTACCGTGCAACTAGCATAATATATACAACGTCCCGACATCAATCGTCGGGCAGTTGCCCACCAGACATACAACACCCATCTGGTCGGAGGATCCTCCGTTTTCTATGGAAGCATGAGTGAACTTTACACCCGTTTCGTCATACTTCTATAACACAATGGGCGGTCTTATCGCAGCTAACTAATTATATATAACAACCAACTAACTACTACTGCTCCTTACTAACTATATCAATCTGACTAGCCTTCCCAACCATGTTGGGGTCGGTTTCCAGTCTCACCGGACGAACCTGGAGATATAACCAGTATTTTACATGGAGCGACTGCCTATCTGACCTCCACAACCAGTTACTGGGTTACACGATACCTATTAGTGAGACTGGATGTCAGACTTATGGGCTAATTTACCGTAACAACTGACAAAGATCTACAAATGACAGCCGGTACCAACGGCTCGATATGTAATGCCCCCATCCAAATACCGACCGAGGGAAACGTAGCTTAACCTTTGATCGAACCGTGCGGCTATTATGATTGAGCCACGAGTCACTATTATTTATTTATTTATTTATTTAACCATTTATGTACACACTTATATAAACAGACAAGAAGAAAATAACAGAAAAATAGGTACAAAGGTGATGCTTATTTCTAATGAAATCTCTTCCAGCATACCTGCGATAGGATAGTAGATTTAGAGATGCAGACAGCGTGTGTAAGAGTAAAAGAGAAAATAAAATACATAAAATCAAAAACAATTCACTTAATAAAATAAAACAAATAATATGAGAATATACATACATACAAACATACATACATACTTCTAAAATAAATAACACTAGAATATTAATATATACGCAACTATGACGAAGTGGAAAGATAGTATTCTTTCACTCTTCTTTTAAAAACTGCAACAGTTTGGCAGTCCCTAATGTCAGGCGGGAGTCAACATTTACAAAAAAAATTGTGTCTTATAAAATGTTTACTATAGACTGTCTTTAAAAATGTCCATTCTTCAATGTATTTCTGGTCAGAAGAAGTCGCGGTGCCATCATTTCCCAACAAAATGCAAGCTACGTAGAAAACCAACATAAACCTACTTACAGATAGGGTATTAGGATCTGAGCTCCAGGTTTGAGCAAGTGTAGCCACCGTAAATCCAAAGCTTCATAAATATATACACAGGTTGGTCCAAATACATACACTCAGCCTTTGCCAATGCACGCCATAACTCCATTTGCTTCTACAAGGAAAACTTACTTAGTCGAGTGGTTTTCCTGCAATCAAAGAAAATACTGCCGGTCGTATATAATTCTAATACAATACTAACACATTAGAAACACGGTAACGTAGCCGTATGTACACAGTGGCACAGTGGGCCGAATAATGAATGCTCCAGAGAATAATAAGCTAACAAAAGAAAATCGCTATTTGTTTTCCGCATTTCTCCTTCCCTAGCGGCGGATCACGTCATTATTCCATGGATCGAGGCTTTTATTTTTTTTAGGGTACCGTATGGAGTTTGGGGATTATCCACTTTAGAAGACTCATTAGCGTTAAAAGTGATTGCGCGTTATACATGCGAATACCTACGTATAATGTTGACAGACCTGAAATTTGAAAATCAAACGGCTTACGGCGGTGCCATAAGGAAACTCAATGATATTTAAGTAAAAAGCGATAGATAGGTTACCTACCTAACATTCGATCTTCAAAAACGGCCCATATATAAATAACGCAATATTGTAATGTCACACTATAGGTGACCAGTGGAAGTAGGACGCATATCGTAATTATCGGGAGCAAAAAAGAGACAAGCATAATTATTATTATGTTGCTTTTGTTGATGCCGACCGTCGCGACACTGAGTCCAGGTGTATATAACTCAGTTTTAACATGTCACTTGCGGAGCGCGTCTGACCTATCTACCTCTTTTTATTTTATTATTTATGTACACATCGTAAAATGGATACAGATACAACATTTATTAGTATTGAGTACAGAGAAACTTAACTTTTACTTATAATTTCATTTATCAAATTCATAGTTAATATTTATTATTTTCAACGATGAGTTATGACAGTCCGAAATGAGATGTAGTTTAAGTTGTAGTAGACACATATTGGATAAGTGTAATGTCAAATAATTTAATTCAAATCACTAAGTAAATGAACAAACAACAAAAGTTCATGAAACAATAGTGTCCACAAACATAAACTTGCAAAACCAACACAATAATGATTTTAATCTTATACAGACCATCAAATACACAAAGCAACTTTTAACTTTTCTTTTTTTGGGTTCCGTACCCAAAGGGTGCCAAGGCCCTATTACTAAAACAACGCTGTCCGTCCGCCTGTCACAGGGCCGTATCTTTTGAACTTTAATAAGTAGAATGAATATAAATTTGATAATAATAATAGATACTTGAAATTTTCAGAGTGTATACTACTATAGCCGCTATAACTATATAGATATCAAAATAATGAACATAAAATAAAGTTAAAAATTGCTATAGAACCTCTCTCCTTTTGTTTTAGTAAAGTATTTTTTTGTTAATTGAAATTTATTTATTTGCCAGAATATTGGCAAAAAATTTAAATGTAGTGTTAAATATTGTACGGTGATACGGAACTTTTCGTGTGCAAGTCCGACTCGCACTTGGCCGGTTTTTTCGCTTTTATTGAAAGTCGTGTAGTAATTAAAGATAAATATAATATAAAACGTTCCACTTCACGAAGATATTGTCTCGTTTAGCTTTTGTTTTCTCTCCTATAGATAGATTGTCAGCCATTGTTTATTTAATCTGTGGAGAAAAGAATAAATGATTTATAAGTTACAATAGACGATGTACAGTCACGAGCATATTATAAGTAATGTATACCTTATATATACGCAAGATTCGAAAGCGATTTTCTCCTAAAATATTGAAAGATATTTTATATTGTTACAACCATAGGATTATCGAAACTTAACCTAGGTATTATTAAACAGGTCTTTTCTCAATGTTGCCATCTGGTATTTCGCAGTAGCAGCTGGAGTCTGTGCAATAGGCTGGCGCCTTCACATAATCAGCCTATAATGTTCCCACTGCTGGGACACAGGCCTCCTCTCGATGAGAGAGAGTGGGCCATAATCCATCACGCGGGCCCAGTGTAAATACAAGGAACCAGACACGTAATCTGTGGCTATATCGGTTAAAACAAATAAATTGAATGTTACAGTAGCGGGCGTATGACAGGCCTCCTCTCGATGAGAGGGAGTGGAACGTAGACAGAGAAAACTATAGACTGCTGGGCATCTTCTATCTCACTTACACAAGAAAAAGAAAAATATATACAAGATGCTTGTAAAGAAAAGAGACAGAGCTTAATATGTTTTGTCCCTTATCGCGTGTCACGTATTTTAAGGTGAGCACTTCAAATGGTAAACAAAGTTTGACGTTTGATACGCATTCAAAAGTGGTTGCGATGATATTTTAAATTATTTAATATGTTATTTCGAAAAATACGGACGATTTTGTGTTTAATGTTGAGGATTGACTTTAGATAATGCTGCAAAATGGTACGGTGCAGTGTTCTTGGTTGCAAAAGTGATAGTGGGAAGAAAATTGCCGGATTGTCCTTTCATTCGTAAGAGCTAAATATTTCGGTTTATCCGGTGGAAGACCGTGGAAGTTTTCAACTAATATGGTTTATAAACTGTTAAACAACATATACAGCTGTTTTAAGATGAAATGAGTGCTGAATTATGTGTTTATTACATATTGTGATTTACATAACCTCCAAGCTCAGTGCTGCCTACTTTTTACTCGGATACTACCCCATTTTAGGGGAAAATAGTACACCAATAAAATATATTACAATAAATTACCTTCTTCAATAATTTCTGATGAATTCTTTATTAGAGTGTAATGTATGGCGCTGGCAGCAAATTTGTTCCACTTTTCGCCGGGCGTAATAATACACCATTACTTTTTAGTGCCTATTTATAGTATAAAATATTGTATTTATAATAGGTATTAAAGTGTGAAAAACTTTCAGATTTACCGCCAAACCAGAATCACGGGATTTATGGATAAAAGCAACTAAAAGAAATAACTGGGTACCAAAGAAAAGCTCTAAAATATGCAGCCAACACTTTCATAACACTTCTTTTATGAGAGTTGGAAATAAAAAATATTTACATCCTGAAGCTATTCCTGTTGAGGTAAGGAAGAAATGTGATTATTTATAAAATATCTAGGTAGTCATCAAAATCATCATCTATTGATAATGTTGTGGTATTATTTTATTTAAAGGCCTTACAATCAGGAAGCGCTGTTACGTCTACGACCACGGTACCAATGGAGAGACTGAACAAAATTTCACGGTTACTTACACGGTTATGTTGCGTTATGCTCGTGAACGGGTGCTGCTTGTGGTGACAGGTCATCTTGCTGACTATGGTTTTGTTATTGTTATTAGTAATTAATGTTTCTTTATCTTACTTCGAAGGTCCTAGTTTATCATTTGTGGCTACAAGTTACAGCTATATACATATAAACATAATGCAGCATTGCATTATGTAAGCGGGCAGGCACTTTATGCCAGGAGGCTTTTTATTATGTATTAAGTTCTGTTTGCGTTTTTGTTTTTTAATTTATTTATTTCTGCTTGAGTATAGTTTTAAATATTGGCGTGTGCTAGCTGACATATGGCAAATAATTTTAATATTTTTGTGTTTCGTAATGTTAATTACTTATTACTTAAATAGAATCCAGTTCTTCTAACTGAACAGACAGCAGTGCTGCTGGGGAGTTTGTTCCGCCACTTCTTCTTCCCAGCTAAAGCACTAGGAAGTGGTGAAGGGTGGGCGTTTTGAGGGGACTGTCTTATGTGATTTTGACGTTTAAAAAGTGCTGATTCTCAGCCTAATTTGAATAAATGACTTTTGATTTTGATTTTGGTTCCCTAAGTTGAAGTAAATGTAAACCAATAAAAAAAAACACAACCACAATCCGATGAATAGTGTCGGAGAAATGCGTGGACAAACATACATACAAACGGTACAAACATACATACTGTAAATAATTTTGTACATTTGATTGGAAG
This sequence comes from Brachylomia viminalis, assembly GCA_937001585.2. NCBI lineage: Eukaryota > Metazoa > Arthropoda > Insecta > Lepidoptera > Noctuidae > Brachylomia > Brachylomia viminalis. Next base: position 17,903,131 of record OW443302.2, on the reverse strand, counting down.
CCCTAATAGATTATCGTAAGTCAATATCTTGCAATTCCAATAATATTACATACATACGTGTCGAATTGATAACCTCCTTCTTTTTTTGAAGTCATTAAAAAATATGTTTCCCTTGTTTAGATTTAATGAAACATGACTGACCGGTTGGTGCAGTTGGTAGCGACCCTGCCTTCTGAGCCGCTAGTCCCGGATTCGATCCCCAGACAAATCAAACATTTGTGTGCATGAACATGTCTGTTTGACCTGTGTTTGGGTGTGTATATGTATGTATATCAGTCATCAGGTTACCGTAGTACAGGCTCTTCCTAGTTCGGGACCTGAAGACCTTGTGTGGATGTTGTCTCATATAACAAAGTTATACTTTTGAAAAGATTTTTTTTATGCTGTATCTCAGGTTTTCTTTAAATGTCCTTTTTCCCGTAGGTGAAAGAATTCCTACTAAGAATAAACTATTTTGACTTTGATGTGTTATTTCTATTTATTAAGCCTGTGCGTTTGTACCTAGGTCAATGCTTTGTACAAAGTAGATAATAGAAATTGAAAAACATGTGAATATTCGGATATTCGGGGAAAAATTACCTTGAAGGGGGTAACCCTAAAGTTTCAGGTACCTTGATTTTCTGTCCATTACAGCGACACGCTGAGCAATAGTCTATAGTTTTCTCTGTCTACGGAGTAGAACGTAATCCACCAAGCGACCTAGTGTGGGATGGTAGATGTCACATGTCTTCGAATTTTAGGTTCTAGGACATGCCGGTTTCCTCATGATGTTTTCCTTCACCGTTTTGTGAGCAGCAATTTACACAAAGTAAAGTGCCTGCTTGGGCTCGAACCCATGACCTACAACTCGTAAGTAAGTCGCGGCCGTTAACACTGGGTCACCACTGCACATCGCGTAAGCTCGCTCCTTATTACATAGGTTTTAAACAAAACTGGCAAAATTTTGGTGTTCTATAGGTACGCCGCCATAGACGCCGTGTCGCCTCTCTAGCCACCCCTCAAAGAGGGGACTTATCGCCGCAATCGGGGCGTGCCCAGCGCTGGGCTGCGACAATCGCACTCTCCATGCCGCCCTGAGTCCCCTCCGGAGCTCTGTCCGCTGTACCGTGATTTCTCGCGGCAGTGGGAGCTACGCCCCGGCGTTTCGCCTCCCAAATGTGCGCGAGGACTTTTGCCTCCAGATCTCATGGCGGTAATCCGGCAAGGAGGCTCGTTGCCTCACCGGAGACCGTACGGTATCTCCGGACCAGCCGGGTGGCCATGACCCTTTGGGGCGCGTTCAACCGGTGGGCTAGCCGCCGCCTCAAGGAAGGCGCCCACACCGGTGCCACGTAAAGGGCCATGGACCGCACGACCCCCGCGTAGAGCCTCCGGGAGGAGGCGTTTGGCCCCCTAGATTGGGCAGGAGCCGCTTCAAGGCAGTCCCAGCCCATTCCAGTCTGGAAGCCAAACGTCGGAAATGCTCCACGAAGTTCCACCGGCTGTCGATGACGAGTCCCAGGTACTTCATCGTCGACTCGACGCCAATGTGAACCGCTCCTACTGTTATTTGGGAACCCGATGGTGGCGTGTTCCGAGGACCATGAAAACACATGGCCTCGGACTTGTGCAGGGCCATCTCGAGTTCCAATTGCCGGATTCTCTCGACGATTGTCGAAACCCCGTGTGTCGCTAGTTCGACGGCGACGCCTTTTTTTTTTTGTTTGGTTTCCGGTGTGGAAAATCCTCATGGATGTCCGCCGCCCTGGGGTGGGCGGCAGGGTCTCTCAGACTCTTACTGACAAAAAAAAAACCACCCCGGTGTTCCATCTCACACCTACGGTCGCGGGTACGTATGATCCTTCCGCAACCCCCGACTGGTGCCGGCCCGCGTCCGCGGGCCTCTTCGCGTCTTGGGGGGGGGGGGGGGGAGTGAGGTGGCGACGTCTAAGAGAGGCGCGCGTGGAACACTACGCGCCGCCACCTCGGGTCCTGATGTGTGGGGGGCGACGGACGTCCCCTAGTCCGTCGCCTCTGGACCCATTTAAGGGGGGCTGGAAGAGGGCGTTATCCGCCCTCCGCAGACGCCTGGTGCACCTTCTGCGGGCCTGGTGAGTAGATGAGATCTCCCTCTCTCTTTCCGCAGCCTCCTTCTGCGAGACGACTGTTTCGCAGAAGGAGACCACCGCGTCCCAGAACTCGGCGCTGCCGACCATCGACTCGACTGCGGCCGGCAGCGACAAGTCACTGACAAGACACTTCTGAGATGTCGACTGCGCCGCCTGGTGCAACCTTTCGTGTGTCTGTGTGAGCGCTTAGATCTTTTGAACTACAAAATGGATTTTGATGCGGTTTTCACCACGATTTAGATAATTCTTTGGGTCGCTATTAATCTCTAGGAAACAATTTAAGCAAACGATCAAATGATGTTCATTAGGTATATATTTTTTTTTTCAAAATTACAACACATTATTCCAATTACTCTTTGTAAATATATAGTGAACAGCACCCCAATTGCGTAACACACTTTCTATCACAATGTGGTAAGCTTTTAAGGAAATTACTAATACATTGATTCATAAGTTTTAAAAATGTGTCTGTTCGACAACGTAAATATAGCCATGAATGTTGATAAATTGTCAAAATGAAAGGCATTGCCATTGATTGTGTGTTACGCAATCACCCCGCTGGTTAACCCGGACTATGGTATAAGACTGGCTGGCCTGATCAATGTTACTACACGGGTAAAATGGCGGGAGTGACTCGCACACTCAATTGATTCATAATAGAAATCTAGGCATGAGGGAACATGTTTGGCAAAAGTACCAATAATCCATATTCAAATATTATGGTGATTAGAACGACAAAAGAAACAATAGAATCAGAACGACTAGGGCTTATATGATCTATCTATAAAAAGATTCAACAGAACCTAATGGCAAAAAGATTCACATGGATCATGTTTGTGTTTACTCAACAACAATCATTGTCCAATTCAGAAAAAGTAAAGGCTTCTTTGCAATGCTGCACGAAGAAGTTCAATATCTTAATTCAGATATGTAAGTAGTTTCTACCAAAATCAATCATTCCATCAAAGTTTGGTACTCTACAGATTATTAGACAAACCACGCTCAGTGAGCAGCTGATCTATGCTGTAAAAATCTCACCGTGACAACTTAGAAGTGAGCTGTCAATAGTGTCAATCCCAAGCATCATGTGGATTGACAGATAGATAGATATAACATTTATTCAGTGCACACAAAAGACATACCTAGCCAACACACAAAAGCACAATTAAACGATAATAAATTACATGAATATAAATATAAAAACAACGTGCGAATATACAAAAAGAAAAACATACTTAGAAATATAGTGACACCGTGAAATACTTCAAATTAAATAACGAACAAACAAGGTGCGATGTGCCGCTAGAAGTAATAGTGTTCTATGCACGTTTTGTGGCGGTGTACGTCTCAAGGTTGCACTAAATGGGAGTCCAGCTCAGCAAGTGTCAGGCAAATATATACCTGACGCTGATATTTTGCTGAATCCTTGCAGCAACATACGGACATCAAGCAGACGAGATACATTGGTTTTGTGACAAAGTGTTATCACTTTGTCACAACACCAACAACAATTTATCTAGCGGCGCGGAGTAAAATTAGTTAAGTACCTGCAACTTAAATTATGTATTCTACAGTAAAGTTTTGTATTGTTCGTTGATGTGTTGTTTGTGTTTTGATTAAATAGGTACTGGATTATTTATAAAGTTATATGTATAATGTATACATGAATAATCTTTTTATAATTACATATAAGCGATTTGGCTAGACTGAATTATGTTACAATAAATAAATATAGGTAAATAACATGTGTAGGTATTATAGTTATTATCCAATAAAAGACCCACAAACTATTCAATTACTAAGTACCCTATTGTTCACAGGTTGGTGACCACTGACAGCTCACTTCACTTAAGTTTTCACGGTGAATTTTTTACAGTATAAATCGGCAGGTACCTACGTGGCCGTACTATAACTATTAGATGGACAGTTTCAATGCAGGATAGTAAAGATGTCAGTTAGTCACACAGCACATGGTTCAAAATCGCTTGACATTTCACTTTTTGTCCAATATTAACCCGCTACAGTGCATGATAGCCTCCGTGATGCATGCAACAGCGGTAGTTTTATTTGGCCTCCAAATACGATCACCAATTGGCTTGTAGCCTCGAAAATAATCAGCCTGTTTTACGTTATTGGATAACATACAAGCAGACTACCCACCGCATGGTAAGCGGACACCGCCGCCAGTGGACAAGAGCAATGAAATAGGCAAGGCTAATGCGTTGCCATCCAAGAGCGTTAACGCCTCACGTGCCTGAAATTACCTTGTGGTAGTAGGTACTCCCGGACGAGCTCTATTGCGGAGAGCTCTACAACTACTAGAAATAAAGAATATGCATTTACTTAGCACCGACTAAAATCACACAACATATTCTGTGCGTTGTAAGAAATGAGCAAGAATGTGTGCCTCACGGCTGCGCCAAATACGCCTAGCTCAGCAAAAATGCCAGACAACTAGTGCCTGACGCTGGTTTTCAACTGGACCTGAAACTAGCGAAACTACTAGCGAACTCTGCCTAGCATTGTACAAGTTACTACCTAAATATAACTATGATAAGTTTTCGACGTCAGTGTGAACTTGACCTTACCTGTAATACACACTATGTCATTGTGGTAGAACAATCTGTTTTGTTAACTCACACACTTTGATTCAAGAGTTCGTCCTACGGACTTCAGGACCCGAGGGAATTTTTGAATATTGTACAAATGGTTTTCGGATTGTAAGTAATTGTTTTATATATAAATATATTTAATAAAATAGCATGTACACGCGCATTAGACGAAAGAAGCGAATGCCATCGCCGTCACCGGTAAGTGGGAAAACGGGCCAAATTTTTTACAACTTTCAGTTCCCCGGTTGCGAAGCTATTGTCGGCCAGTGATAAAACGCAAAAAAATACGAAAGTGGAACGGTACCCGCATAGATCTCAGCCATGTGGCCGTCGACGCCATGTGCAGTCTGGATTTGGCGTTACGCAGACCAAAGGTTGGGGGATGTTGCCATTTTCGAAGTGCAATGTGCAAAGCCCCAAACAGTAATCAGCAGTACATGCACAAATGTGTATCTATGGCTAGACGGTAGCAATGTAACTGCGACATGGGTTTCTATATATAAATAGGAGGCGCTTATTCCGTTTCAGTACAAAGTTTATGTTATCGCGATCGAATCCGTATACAATGGTTAAAGCAGATTTGGGCGGGTTACACCGCATGGCAAAAATCCTCCTACATCTTTTTCATACATTTTTTATGAACCAACGCCAACTACAGGCCAGCCACTGGCCCCTCCGCATGTTTATTTGCGTTACGCTGAGGCCTATTGTTGCGCTTGGCTTTAGGTTACAGAACCAGAGCCGTCGATTTTTCGATGCCCGCCTGCGCTATAGAAGCGACATCCTTGACCCGACACCCGACGAGAGGTTGACGGTGGCTTGGTTCACTCGTTCATTAGCCCCCGTCAACCTGAAGATTGATTGTGTGTGTGATGCAATACTACATATTCAATCTGAAAAAAAGGGCCAAGTGCGAGTCTAACTTGTGCACGATGGGCAACGTACCACGAAAACTATTTTCACATTATTATTAATATATGCAATGATAGGCACCATAGTAATTCTTATTCTACATTATATTAGACAGAAAATCCATAATCCATACTTTAAATTATAAATGCGAAAGTAACTCAGTCTGTCTGTTACTTATTCACGCTAATTTGGCACGCGGATATAATGGATAATTTCCGTCTTCCACGCGGGCAAAACCACCTACCTTATGTAGAACATTTCAACTGGCTGCCTAGAATGGTTAAAAAAGTACAGTCCGTATCTATGATAGGCAGACAGACGAACGCTCGGCTAGACGACAGAGTTGAAACAATATTCTTGTGTTTTACAATGGTTGTGGTCACAAGAAAACCAGCTATAACGCGAGCTGCGTTATAGCTGGTTTTCTTGTGACCATAAACCTAAAAAAGGCAACTCAAATTGATGAAAAGCAAGAAGTGATGTTTTCTAATAAACGGCTTCTCGATATTTAAGAAGTTTTTGTTTCAGTGTATTGTGCTTTGCGATGCTATTATTTGTAGCATATTTTGGAATGATGACCTTTTTTGAGGTTGAAAAGGATAAAGAGAAAATCAAAAGTCATGCTGTAGTGAAGGGCAACGACCTGACGTTGCGCTTGGCAGGCAAGAAAGACGACGGGTGGGGCCCATACAGTCCAGATAATTTTTTTGTAAGAAGAAATGGAACAAAACCAACCACAACAATAGATCCCCTTTATGACTAATGTAACATATTGTTTTATAAATATTTCCTGTTTACAGTATCTTGTTTGTTTTTTATATTTTTTAATAAAAGTCCTAGAATATCCTTGTACTAAAAGCTCGAATTAAGAAGGCCCATCCGCCAAAAGCGATGTGAGTGCCGAAGCCTAAAACTGAATCTAAGTAGCTTGAGTTAATCAGCCGAAGTGATATGTGAGCTGAGTTGAAATTCGGGAAATTGTTTTCATTCGGTATAGCTAAGTAAATAGACTGTTAGAGCTTGCTTGCCTTGTGTTCAAAAATGTACACCTCGCACTGATCACTACCTAGTGGCCTAGTAGTAAGCGCAAGTGCTGAACGTGCAGGTTCTTTTGTTCTTACACCGGGTCAGGCAGTGGTATTGGGTTTTTTATGATGAGTTTGTCAGTAGCAGTCTGGATTTGTCCACACTGGTGGACTCAGTGCGCTCCGATCGGGCGGGGCAGGAGCACGATCCAAATGCGCGGTCAGTGTGGACGTGCTGCATGCTATCTAAGGATCGCGCGCTCCGTGGAGCGGCCGATCCGAGTGCTGTTGGTATTTTGACAATGCTTTTGAGCGTGAGTTTCGACTGAGGCGCCTTTGGACACCTCGGGCAATATGCATAATGCGCAAAGTTGCCGTTTAATATCCATTCATACAGAAGAAAAGTGTTTATGGGGTTCAAATTATAAAAAATACACAAATAGGGGTGCCAGAGAACTGGTGGCTTCATATAAACTAAAACGTGGATCGGCACTGGAGCGCGCGATAGTATCGCGGGTTTCCTAAAACGCATCGTGCAAAAGAATCTTCGATCCAAATTAGGATCGTCCGGTGTGCACCCAGGGAAATACTGGCTATACGTACCTACTCTAGAATAGGTACCTGGTTAATAAAAGCAGTTTCTCGTTATATAAGCAGATTATTTTCCAGTTTATTGTGTGGGTGCAATGCTAACATTTATAGCGCATTGGGGAACGTTGAACATAATGGTGTCTAAATGTCTATGTGTTATTGTCTATGTGTATATCGGGCCGAAAAACAATGACTCCACCAGAGTCGACCACCGAAACAACGATCTTTAACTTCGCTCGATTTAATTTTTTGACGTTTCTAGCGTTTTTATAAATACTTTGAGTTTATATATTACCTGCTATTTTATTGGAAAAAAGGTAGGATATGCTGATAGCCTAAAAGCCTGAATTTAAAAGATATACAAGACAGGATCTAGTGTTATTGTAAATATGGCGGTTAATCTACGAAAATACCTACTCAATAAAAATATCGCTGTGTTGCCTGTCTCATGTATGAAAAAACCGGCTAAGAGCGAGTCGGGTGTGCACAATTAAGGTGACGTATCAAACTGCAATTGCGTGCAATTGGAGAGGCCTACGTCCAGCAGTGGACTGCTGTAGGCTGATGATGATGATGATGTACAAACTACAGTGAGCAATCAACAGAACGGCCGCTCGTCTGCCGTCTACTGACACAGTGTCAAGGAAAAAAAATCTGTACAATATGCTTCAGTTAAACAAACTTTTATTTGATAAAGATTAATCCTACAAGGCTTCCTATAAAAACTATCGCACCACCGCTATTGCTGTTTGGTTACCTATAATTAGTAAAAAAAACTATTATTCAGTTGCAAAAACAAAAGACATCAACCATGATTAGCGATCTGCATCACTATGGGAAGCATTACACTTATCAGAAAGTGGAAACAGTCGTCTATCTGATGACATACTACAGAACCTAATGGAGGCCAAACACGCTTCGGTCCATCGGAAGGGTCTACTAGATAATATTTAATATTTTTTAGTTTATTCTTGTCTTGTTTTATTTAGTTTTTAATTACATTTTACATAATATTTGTAAGCGTTCACACGTTCAAATATGTTAACCTAACACCTTTATCTGAATACCTATGTTTAACAAGTACATATTCTGATTCTGCGCAGGCATACCTGTACAAGCAGACCGGATTGTGTATAGCAAACAATAGACCTACGCTACTATTGAGAATGAGATCCTGGGATTGATTCCCATGTCGATTATGGGTTTTTCTATGAGAAATTTCTCTGTAGCAGCCTTTTTTTTTTTTTGAGTGTGGGATATCATGTAATAACTTCTCCCGCTCTGCGCGGAGCGGGAAAGCGTGTCAGACTCTTACTGACTAAAACCCACCCGTGTTCCTTCAGTTGCCTGTGCCAGGGGCCACGGTAACCCCTTCGGACTTTCCCGCAACCCTGGCAGGCATTGGCCCTAGCGGACACCGTCATGCAGACATCTCTTTGAGGCGCGCGTGGAACATAACACGCCATCGACCCCGGCCTCGTCCTTATCGGACGGCGAGCTACCCATTGCTCGCCATCCGCAAACCCGCGCTTACGGTGACCGGACTTACATAATGACTAAGTTTGGCTCAATGAATTCCTACCTACCTGTAAAAACTCAAAGAAAGTTTTCCACAAAGTCGTTGTATATGCAAACAGTGTATTGTCTTCCGCCCATAAAAACACATAGCGATCGAGCATCCTTTATATGTTACAACAAAACATTACATTAATTTCCACAGACCAATTTTCAAGAAAATCATACTAACAGATAATAACATATAACATAATACATACATTTGAGTAACTACGAGGGCCACACATCATCATCTAATAATGTGGAAAAAATAGTAGTGTCTGTGCGATTACAATGCTAGACTCGTGTCAGGTAATACTCAATATCTTTATTGCTTTACCATATTGTGTAATATCGTTGACAGCTCATTTGAAGCTCGAATGATTGAGATTTTTACAGAATAGATCGGCTGGACCGTCTCATACACGCCGCTACGTCATGTGGTCGATCTATGTTCATGGCTGTCTCATACACGCCGCTACGTCATGTGGTCGATCTATGTTCATGGCTGTCTCATACACGCGGCTACGTCATGTGGTCGATCTATGTTCTGGACTGTCTCATACACGCCACTACGACATGTGGTCGATCTATGTTCAGGGCTGTCTCATACACGCCGCTACGTCATGTGGTCTATCTATGTTCTCGACTGTCTCATACACGCCGCTACGACATGTGGTCGATCTATGTTCTGGACTGTCTCAGACACGCTGCTACGACATGTGGTCGATCTATATTGTGGACTGTCTCATACACGCCGCTACGACATGTGGTCGATCTATATTCTGGACTGTCTCATACGCACGCTACGTCATGTGGTCGATCTATGTTCTGGACTGTCTCATACACGCCGCTACGTCATGTGGTCGATCTATATTCTGGACTGTCTCATACACGCCGCTACGACATGTGGTCGATCTATATTCTGGACTGTCTCATACGCACGCTACGTCATGTGGTCGATCTATGTTCTGGACTGTCTCATACACGCCATACGTCATGTGGTCGATCTATATTCTGGACTGTCTCATACACACCGCTACGACATGTGGTCGATCTATATTCTGAACTGTCTCATACGCACGCTACGTCATGTGGTCGATCTATGTTCTGGACTGTCTCATACACGCCGCTACGTCATGTGGTCGATCTATGTTCAGGGCTGTCTCATACACGCCGCTACGTCATGTGGTCTATCTATGTTCTCGACTGTCTCATACACGCCGCTACGACATGTGGTCGATCTATGTTCTGGACTGTCTCAAACACGCTGCTACGACATGTGGTCGATCTATATTCTGGACTGTCTCATACACGCCGCTACGACATGTGGTCGATCTATATTCTGGACTGTCTCATACGCACGCTACGTCATGTGGTCGATCTATGTTCTGGACTGTCTCATACACGCCGCTACGTCATGTGGTCGATCTATATTCTGGACTGTCTCATACACGCCGCTACGACATGTGGTCGATCTATATTCTGGACTGTCTCATACGCACGCTACGTCATGTGGTCGATCTATGTTCTGGACTGTCTCATACACGCCGCTACGTCATGTGGTCGATCTATATTCTGGACTGTCTCATACACGCCGCTACGACATGTGGTCGATCTATATTCTGGACTGTCTCATACGCACGCTACGTCATGTGGTCGATCTATGTTCTGGACTGTCTCATACACGCCGCTACGTCATGTGGTCGATCTATATTCTGGACTGTCTCATACACACCGCTACGACATGTGGTCGATCTATATTCTGAACTGTCTCATACGCACGCTACGTCATGTGGTCGATCTATGTTCTGGACTGTCTCATACACGCCGCTACGTCATGTGGTCGATCTATGTTCAGGGCTGTCTCATACACGCCGCTACGTCATGTGGTCTATCTATGTTCTCGACTGCCTCATACACGCCGCTACGACATGTGGTCGATCTATGTTCTGGACTGTCTCAAACACGCTGCTACGACATGTGGTCGATCTATATTCTGGACTGTCTCATACACGCCGCTACGACATGTGGTCGATCTATATTCTGGACTGTCTCATACGCACGCTACGTCATGTGGTCGATCTATGTTCTGGACTGTCTCATACACGCCGCTACGTCATGTGGTCGATCTATATTCTGGACTGTCTCATACACGCCGCTACGACATGTGGTCGATCTATATTCTGGACTGTCTCATACGCACGCTACGTCATGTGGTCGATCTATGTTCTGGACTGTCTCATACACGCCGCTACGTCATGTGGTCGATCTATATTCTGGACTGTCTCATACACGCCGCTACGACATGTGGTCGATCTATATTCTGGACTGTCTCATACGCACGCTACGTCATGTGGTCGATCTATATTCTGGACTGTCTCATACACGCCGCTACGTCATGTGGTCGATCTATATTCTGGACTGTCTCATACACGCCGCTACGACATGTGGTCGATCTATATTCTGAACTGTCTCATACGCACGCTACGTCATGTGGTCGATCTATATTCTGGACTGTCTCATACACGCCGCTACGACATGTGGTCGATCTATATTCTGAACTGACTCATACGCACGCTACGTCATGTGGTCGATCTATGTTCTGGACTGTCTCATATACGCCGCTACGTCATGTGGTCGATCTATATTCTGGACTGTCTCATACACGCCGCTACGACATGTGGTCGATCTATATTCTGGACTGTCTCATACGCACGCTACGTCATGTGGTCGATCTATGTTCTGGACTGTCTCATACGCGCCGCTACGTCATGTGGTCGATCTATTTTCTGGACTGTCTCATACACGCCGCTACGAAATAATTATGGTCGATCTATGTTCTCCGCTAGATCGTAGCATGCATGACATAAGAAACTTTTCTAATTTAATCTCAACTGGTTGCATTGACCAATTTGCTCTACTGCTCTTAGTTTTAGACTTTAACCTGATGTCCCATCAATAAAAATAAATCAGCTTCAAATTAGAAACAGCTTAGATTGTAGGATTAGAGAGATAGGACACTGGAATAGTGTTCTAGCTGAGCCACTTTCTGATGCAGCTAGAGTACTATACAAACTAGCTAGGCTAAGGCTAGGTTAAATAGTGATAAGTATGATTTTGTTAAACCAAGCAGGGCGGCATAATCGCATGTGCGACAAAGACCTTTCCATTAGAAAAAAAAACCTGATACACCAACACGATACACCCTGTATCTACATATAAAAGGATAATATAGGTAACTTAAGTTTATACTGATTTTTAGGGTTCCGTATTATAAAGTTGTCAATGGGACCGTTTTATTAGGTCTATGCCTTCTGTCAGCATTCATGGCCAGTATCACCCCGTATACACTATTATTGTTAGTCGTTGTTCTGACTGAACAAATATTTGGCGTAATTTAATCCACCAATGTAATGTTATTAAATAAACATTCCATTGGTATGTAAAGTTAATAAAAACACGGCGGGACATTTAATAAATGTATTTCGAATATAATATTGGCAAGGCATGTCTTGTAGTAAAGAAACGATATGTAAATTAAATTATTAAAGTAGGGGAAGGTGGGGGGAAACCGGACAGGGGGTGAAACCAGATAGTTGCTATTTAATTACTCCACGTACAGCTGTCTCGCTCTAGCTAGCAGTGAAATACGCGCGAACGCTTACTCAGTGCAGATGCAAATGACGGCGACGGTAACATCTCAGCGCGTGCGTCTATAAACGAAAATTGTAAACCAAGGTAAGTTATCTAATCTTTTTACTTTTTTAAAGTGTTATCATTAAGTTTAGCTATGTGCTATCACAAATAGTTGTATTTTTTATGAAGTAATACATATTTAACCTTTAAAAACGGTATTTGTTGTTGCTATGAGTGTAAACATAATCTCTGTTAGTATTACAATTTCAAATATGGCACCTGTGGGGTACAAGCGGACGGGGTGATTTCGACTATCCGGTTTCACCCCGATTGGTTTTATATATTATGTAAGTATTGTGGCCGTTTGTTTTATTCCTGTGTTTAATTACTATTTTTTACTTTTCACAGAGTGCGAGCGTCAACATGCCACGAACATATGTGAGAAAGTCAAATAGGCTGCAGTGGTCGGAGTCAGACATGTTTTTAGCCATAAATTCAGTGCTGGAAGGCAGAATGGGATATCTTTAAGAAATATCATTTGTACCACCAAACACAAATGAATTCTCTCAGGATCCGTTACTTCGTGAATGAACTCCGTCCCCGCAAGCAGGAACATCTACAGAAGGACAAACGTTTTCAGATTTTTTAAGTCTTGTATCACCGAAAGATATCATGCCGATTCCTCATTTTAAAAAGAACATGCGGCCATCAGCGCGTCGAGGAAAACCCGCAATTTTGACTGAATCACCGTATAAAAATGAACTAGCAGATAAGGCTATGTCATCGGTAATTAAAACAAAAAAGGCAAAGGTAAAGGTATCAGTAAAAAGACGCATAAAGAAAACTATCAGGAGGATTCGGACTGTTTGGTTTGTGGCGAAAAGTACAGTCAAACTAAGTCCACAGATGAATGGTACCAATGCACTGCTTGTCTTAAATGGGCTCACGAAAGTTGCATCAGTTGTTCTGAACAAGAAATATTATTTTTTGTATGCAAAAACTGCGAATAATATGATTATTTAGTTTTATTGTTAGTATCTGTATTCACCCCTTGAATAAAAAATGCCTATCCGGTTTGACCCATGGGTATGGGGTGAATTCGGATTTATAATTTTTATCAAAAAAATAAATATTTTATAATTACTAAGATTGATCTCAAATATTTTTATGCCAAAGTTATGCCTAAGGTATACTTAAACATTTATGACATTGATTACCTCATTAAATAACATAGTGATTTATTTATTGTGTCTTTTTCTTAACTATCCGGTGTCCCCCCACCTTCCCCTACTTTGATTCAATAATTGGACAAAATGCCGATTTTTGGCGGATTGTAAGTACCAACTCTAGATATTTTTGTAAACTTCGCTGTTTAAGGCACCAGTCCCACCGCTTCGATTAACGAGAAACGAGTAGAGTAAGCAACTAAAAATGAATTAGCGAGCATCGAGCAGCGAGTGTGCGACGGTGGCGAGGGATCAATCGCTGGTAAGTATACGTTTGTACCAAGTGTGAATCTCTCAGCGACTGTCGCTGAGCGAGTACTATATTTGATATTTCTTGTCGCTGCGGCTGCGACAAACGAGTACTCACCGGGCGGTGTGAACAGTCAGTGATAAACTATTGATATAATATTATGTATGTATCTCAATTACTTACACGGGACCTACAATCATTTGTACGTTTCTTGAGCGAGCAAACTCAGTTGATAACGCGCTGACTAAAGTAATTTCCTCGGCTGCGATGGTGGTACATGGTGACAAACTGCATATAGCATGACTACTTCTATCTCTACTCAACGAAGACAAAGTGACATTTCTTTTCTTCGTTTTTGACATCGTGTCGTAGAAGACTCTCTTAAAGTCCATTTACAGTTATTTTACCTCTGACAGCAACAACCCATCAACAAGCTTATTGTAACGGGAATAAAGATCACTGTGATTTTGGCAGACTAGTCAGTGGCAACAACAGCTACACAACACAACACAACCCAACAGCTACCTTATTGTAACGTGAATAAAGATCACTCTGATTTTGACAGTGATGCAAATTCAGAGGTAAATTAACTGTGAAAGGACTGTAGAGTGCTATAAGGATCTTTTGACGCTCAATGGTGTTGACGTAAGAGCGCTGTAAATATTTGTGTAATGTATTGAAGAAAATCAGATTCCAAAAGTTTATTTTCGTCATAATTCTTGCCTTAGCAGTCCACTGCTGGACATAGGGCTCCCCAATATAGGCCATTTAGCTCGATTCTCGGCTAGATTATTTTACAGCTCTTCTGTTTCTACGGTGTGAGCCCACGAAATTCAAATTTTCTTACGTGTTTTGAAATTTGCAGGTCAATGTCAGGTTGTATGTTGATCAAAATATGATTTACGACCGTCACATATATGTATTTATACAACAGAATAGAAAAATTCAAAAAAAAAATATTTTCTAATATTTCTTCAGGATAACAAACAATTGCGCAATAATGCTTAATATTTAGGCACATACAGACAGGCAGAAACACTTTAATCACACAACCAGCATCGTTATCCACAAATAATCAATACGAGTAAGACTCTCTGACCCATAAATTATTTTGATCAATGAACAGCGACGACAATGAACTGTCGTTTTGCTGTTTTTTATAACTTTCAATGCAGGGGGGTCCAACATGCCCTTTACGGGGCACCGGTGTGGACGCGTTCCTTGAGGCGGCGGCCAGCCCGCTGGTTGAACGCGCCCCAAAGGGTCATGGCCACGCGGCTGGTCCGGGGATACCATACGGTCTCCGGTGAGGCGGCGAGCCTCCTTGCCGGACTACCGCCATGGGATCTGGAGGCAAAAGTCCTCGCGCACATTTGGGAGTGGTGCGAGGAGGCGAAACGCCGGGGCGTAGCTCCGCTGCCGCGAGAAATCACGGTACAGCGGACAGAGCTCCGGCGGGATCTCAGGGCGGCATGGAGAGTGCGATTGTCGCAACCCAGCGCTGGGCACGCCACAATTGCGGCGATAAGTCCCCTCTTTGAGGAGTGGCTAGAGAGGCGCCACGGCGTCCTCACCTTCCGCCTGACGCAGGTCCTCACCGGACACGGTTGTTTCGGGAGGTTCCTGTTCCGGATAAGGCCGGAGGAAACGTCCGGGTGTCACCATTGTGTGGATCGCCCGGAGTACACGGTGGAGCATACGGTGGAGGTCTGCCCGGCTTGGGCGGAGCACCGCCCTGTCCTCGTGAAGGCGACTGGCGGCGGCGATCTCTCGCGTCCGGCCTTGGTCCAGGCCATGGTACGGAGCGAGAGGGCTTGGGAAGCCGTCACCTCCTTCTGCGAAGCAGTAATGTTCGCGAAGGAGGAGGCGGAACGCGTGAGGGACAGGCAAAAATTTGCGCCCTCACGCCCCTAGCCGCCGCAGGAGACGCCCTGGGCGTCGGGAATCGGCCTGCAATTCCCGGCCACCGTAGGCGCGGGCTTGCAAACGGCGAGCAATGGGCAGCTCGCCGTTCAATAAGGACCAGGCCCGGGTCGACGGCGCGTTGTGTTCCACGCGCGCCTCAAAGAGATGTCAACACCAATGACGGGGTTTGCTAGGACCGATGCCTGCTAGGGTTGCGGAAAAGTCCGAGAGGGTTACCGTGGCCCCTGGCACAGGCAACTGAAGGAACACGGGTGGGTTTTAGTCAGTAAGAGTCTGACACGCCCTCCTGCTCTGCCCAGAGCGGGAGAAGTTATTTGATGATTTGCCACCCACAAAAAAAAAAAAAAAGGGGGGTCCAACATATGGAGGTCTGCCTGGCTTGGGCGGAAAACCACCGTGTCCTCGTGGAGGCGATCGGCGGTGGCGATCTCTCGCGTCCGGCCCTGGTCCAAGCCATGGTACGAAGCGAGAGGGCATGGGAAGCTGTCACCTCTTTTTGCAAAGCAGTAATGCTCGCGAAGCGGGAAAAGTTATTTGATGATTTCCCACCCAGAAAAAAAGGGGGTCCAACATCATGTACTGAGTACATGGTTACAGGATATGCGTCCATCTCCCTGCCACCCTGTGTAGTATGGTCTGAGGAAATAATAGGCATACGAGCTGACTAAGATCATAATTACGTTGTAATTACGACACGTTTGGTGTAGTGGCTACAGTGGCTAAGTGTAGTCATCGAAACCAAATGGTCCTGGGTTCGAATCCCGGTAGGGGCAAATGTTTGTATGATGAATATGGACATTTGTACCCGAGTCATGGATGTATATTTATAATATGTATGTATTTACGAAAAAAAAAATGTATTTAGTAGTGTATCAACCATCAGGTATCCATAACACAAGCCTTATTAAGTGCTTAACTTGGAACTAGATGGTGCTGTGTGCAATGTCAGACGATATTTATTTATTTATTAATTATACTTTTCTTTCAGAGTTCTCTTATGGACCGCTCTCATGGTGTCCGCGTTTCTCGGTGGACGATATCTTATAGAGCTGGACCGTAAAAATAACAACGTTCCGATCGGAAATTTAACTGGATTTGGTTAATAAAAAATTGCTTTTATCATAATACCTTAATAAATACTATTATATTCACATCTCCTAAGACGTCTCTAAAATATTTTTTCTATTTCTAGGGCAACAAAGACTTCAGAATCTGATGGGAATGAATATTTTTAGATAATATTGAAAGACAGTTATTAGTTAATGGTTTCTGAATAATTTGTAATGTTGAGAAATGTAGAGGAAGTTTGTAACTGTGTTTTTACTATAATTTTAAAACTCAATGCAAAAAAAAAATTAAAATAGAAGTAACAAACAATAATTTATATAATATCTTCATGTCTTCATATTATACTTTAATTGTAAGAATCTTAAAAATCTTGTTAAAGCATTACAATTTTTGATTTTCCATTTGTGTTTCACTATAACATAATGTTATGCCGGATTACCTCAAAGGGTAAGGTAGAGGTGTACCTACAGTACACCCACATTTCCCTCATTTCCCCAGTTCTGTTTAAGCCGAACCTTTGCCATCAACCACACACAAATCCAGTATCTGGGTTGCTTCTGAGAAATTCGAACCCAGGAACTCATGCTTAGCTACTGCTACACATACTTATTCTTAGTAGTCTCAAACGCTACTGCTCAAACAACAAATTTGTGGTTATTCCTAGTATTTATATTATGGATATCACTGTGTTTTTTAAACAGATTAATACTTTTATATGCAAACAAAAGAGTTTCCTAGATATACTGAGAGGGCATCAGTCATTACATTAATCTTCTCTGAGAGTGTGTATCGGACTTAATTTAAATTGATCAAACAGCTCTTGTCTGAAAAACAACGATAGACTGAATGTCGGCGGCATTTCCTCACAACAGAATACCGTACGACATTACACTATAATAATACAATAACATAAATTAAAAATTATAGAGGACTCAGTTGCTTATTTGCCTGAACTAGGTAGAACCTAATCAGTAAATTTTAAATCTTTAAATTTAACTAAATTACGAATTTTTCTAACGGCGCGGCGGCGTATGCTGCAGAGCTACGCTTTTTGACAATTTATCTTTTTGGGCTCCACATTGCAGCCTTGGCATCCAAAGTTATGCCTAAGAATACTGTGGTATTTTCGGGTTTAAACTCTTCACCCTTTATGAGAACACTTGTTTCTACTTGTATATCATGAGGTATTGTAAACTTAAACTGACTTACTTTTTATTATAGGTGCATCGTCTTCATATATAATTATATAATTAATGTATACAAAATATTGTAACACAATTTAAAAGAGTAACGGTGGAGTTTCGTGCCCATTCTCCTCCATACGAAAATACCTTTTGGAAAGGGTGACTAGAATTAATTCTATTTTAATGTAAAAGTTAACTTTCAAAGGTGCCCATTTATTTCTTTTCTTGTTCGTTAAGGTTATTAACATTGAACCAGTGAATTTCTTTTGAGATCGCTCTATTTACATCGTCAGTAACCAGTTGATGGCGTTTAAGTATACACAAAAGTGAAGTTTCGTCCGCAAACAGCACTATATCATGATTATCCTGTTTGAGGTAAGGCAAAGATGATAGACTTGTTTGAATTAAACATTTTGTGCAACACTTCATCAATAAACTAGATAGTGCGCAAAGTAACGCTCGCAAAACACCGTCCTTTATGGGTTCATGCATCGGTACAGGGATCGTGGGAGTATTTAAAGTTAGTTATATTATTTAAATATGTTTTCGTAAAAAAAGTTTGAATTTTGACCTTCAATGTGTTCGTAACCAGAAGATTCCCAGGTATGGTCTCGGGAAGAACAAGTGACTAACGGCAGTGTTAAGGGTATTTTTAAAACCTACGACTTGGCATTTTTACAATCGCAAAGTCAGGGAAATTAATTGTTTATCAAATTTACTACCAAAAGAAAGAAAATGCGTTTATTGGCATTACAGCAAAATAAATACACCTTAATACTATAAAAACAGAATTCAAAAATTATAATGCCAAACGGGCCTCAGCTCAGCATAATGTCAGATGACAACACAAGGTGTACCACCTGACGCTGATTTTCAGCTGCAACCCACGAGTGCCATACGCTAGAATAACAAAACATAGGGAAGCTAGTGTCCGTTTTAATACATTAATAGAATGAATTAAATGTGATAGTACCTATAGAAAAGCTCATACAAAAACAAATAAAATGTTGTGACATACATGAAACAAAACTGAAACTGTCTGTATATTCAAATAACAACCATTTTTTTACAGTTGTATGATGTGGCGTTAACACGGCAAAATGACGTATTATGTCAATATGAAAAACAAATAATATCATATTATTCATACAGAAATTAAATTAACTTTTTTAATAAGTATTTTCAGTTGACATTTTTAAAACGAATAAACAACACTATTATGCAATGACGCATTTAATAAAAATGATTTTGAAATATCGCCTAAAATTCCCATTTATTTTATTCCATTTGTTTTGTTAAAAACAAAATCCTTAGTTTATCCAAAATATTCCGATACTAAGAAATATAGGTTTAACTTTATACCTATAGAGGCACGAGGAACAGGGTGTAAAGTTCACTCATACCTCCATAGAAAAGGGAGGATCCTCCGACCTGACGGGTGTCGTGTCTGGTGGGCAACTGACTATTGTTGTCGGGACGTTGCTTATTTATTTATTTATTCACTCCATACATACAAATATCCTTACAGGCTAGACCCAATGCGATAGTGCAGTACACTTAAAAATTAAATTGTCCCAGTGCTTGTACCATTACAAATTCTATAGGTAGCTATTCTTTCAAATTCACCCAAAGCGCAACAGAATATGTCTACGTCATCAGCAATGAGGTTGAGAGTGCGGAGCGCGCTCGTCAGCGGCGCCTCACGCAGCAAGTTAGTTCGCGCGCGCGGTATCTCCAGCAACCGCAGCCGACGACGACGACCCACATACCCGTCTGGCACTATCGCGTCTGGTATATATGCTAGTTCTGTTGCGCAGTAAACTATGCGTGCGCGATGCAAGATTTTGCGTGACGTCAGTGTGACGTAGTACGCTTGTGGCGATGTAGATACTGCTACATACTGAAACATAGGTTAGTATTCTACAATCAGTTAGAATGCAAGTTAACGTTAAAGTTTCTTCTCCTTGATGAATGGGTATTGTACGAATATGTATACTTATTTATTGAAGTCTTCCAAGCTTAGTCGGTAATGCCAGTACTAATCTCGATCTAAAATTCGCGATTCAAGTAGAAATAAAGGGCGAGTATTCTTGAACGTGCAATTTTTTGACGGAATAAACTTCTTTTACATAATTCTACAAACTGCATAACTTTTCACTTTCAACCAAATATATTTATTGCTGCTACGCGGGGCTACACTCTGCTACGCTGTGCTACGCTCCGCGGTCTCTCGTAGCCGCATGTCTACAAACTTCTACGACTACCCACAGAATGGCTCTTGTTGAAGACCAGCGATAGGCTCCCAACTAACTTACGCTGAAACGGAAAAAATATTGTTAGGAATCAGAAGGGAAATAAGTTAAAAAAATAAGCAATCTTTAATTCTTTTAAATTACACGTTACAAAATCATAAAAATGTCAAAAGAAACACAAGCACAATAAAACGGTCAGGTAGCACGTCCGTTGCGAGCACCGTCCAGGCAAAAATGGGCAAAAAGAGAGCTTTGCCACACAACGTGCCTCCTTTTATAACCTCCCATCGGTTGACAGCTGATCGCCTGACGTCTTTATGATGTCATCTCGCCTTCCATTACCAACAATATATATTCGAATTGGGTAGGTACTGTTTTGATGTTATATCTATTATGTATACCATGTGGGACAACAATATGATATTTAATGAAAACAATGGCAATACTTAGTGCGTAGGAATATTTTGAAACCATCAAGTAGCTAAATCCAAACAACGAAATTAAAATCAAATATTATTTCAAACAATCTAGACAATAGTGATGGACCGACTGCGGACTTTGCCAATCAGCCGACCAGAAAATAAGCAAGTAAGTTTTCTGCGAAACAAATCCCAGTAAAGAATTCTCACCGGGATTATCTATATTAGGCATTAAAAATACTATGTGGAATTTTGAAAGAGTTTAAATTTATTGTCAGAACCTAGTTTCGGTTTTAGGGTTACACCTGAACGTCACCTGTCTGTGACAGGGTTGTATTTTTAAGAACCATTATACCTATACAGGAGAGTCAGCGGCCATAGTGACATATATAGGTATTCAACCTAGGTAGGTTTTATTTTAATTTATTCAGGGACAATAAACAGCTGCAAAGTGTTGAAACAGAGAAAAGATAATACAAAATATTAACAATATTGCAGCCCACTACATTATCCGCATATTAACAAAATAAAATATGATAATGAGTGTCATTAGATAGGTAATAAATAATTACATCACATTAATAATAATTTGTTACATTATGAAAAATAAAATTCTATAAAAAAAAATAGGTTGAATACCTATATGTCACTATGACCGCTATAACGGCAGATTATTATACAAATAAGCAATAATATCAAACGCAAGGGGTTGATCTTATTGCTTAATGCAAAAAAACCTGGAACAAAGGTGATTATTTTTTTTTTTTGTAGAAAACGGGAATGTTTATTTAAACAACATACATCGATATGTAAGAACGTCATACTTTTCCTGCCGTAATCAAAACATTTTTATATTTTGAAATGTTTTATCACTAAGGGGACCACATGAGATAAACTCAAGTTTTATAATGCCTAAAAGTATATTAAGATCCACTGCAGTAAACAAATTCGGAAAAATATATGATATTCTTCAGGATATATGCTAGTTATATAGTGTGCTGAAAACATAATACTACTAATTTGGTACGATAGATAAAAGTCACGTAGATACCTCTAAAATGTTTAGATGCAATCTTTCTGTCTTTTTTCTTCAGATTGTTCTTCAAGCATTATACTAACGTCATAGTGTTTCCAATTTTTAGTCCTATCAATAGAATTTTTTTTGAAAATAGAGAATTGCTTCATATTTTGCAATAAATCACCAGCTTTGTGTCACCGCGCTTCTCTTTCTTTTCTATGCAGTCCGACAGTGACTGCACGTTAGCTGTTGTCAGCCCCTTAATATTCCTACTTTTCCGCGACACGCATCAAAACTGTCTAAGGATCAAGCACGTTATTGCTATTTATTAAAAACTAGGTTTTTAATTATATTTTTTGTAACTGCTATGGATACTTTTTAGTAAATTTCGTCATTGAAAAGGGAATAGTTTTTGAATTTCAGTCAAAATATGAACATATTCTGTCAAGTCATATTCCTATATGATTCTGCAACGGGTTTGAGACCAAATCAGTAAAAATTCTGCCATACTTCTCAGTAGAATCAATACAAAAGAACGTTATTATGGAGCTGTTAAATAATCAGAGCCGTGGGAATGTTGGATGCTGGTTCTCGGCAACGAGCTGAGGCAATCGCTCTGGGCACTACGTAGAGTGTTATAAGTCGACTTTGCACACGTTAACGCACCACTGGCAACGTGGCAGAGTGATATGGAGGACGAGCTTGTATCACCACACGCAGACAAGATCGTTACATACAAATTACTGCTCGACGAAATCGCACAACGACTGCGATGATGTTGGTTACGAGGCTTCATACGTCTTCAGTGATATTAATAAGCATACAAAACATAACAAATTGCTCCATTCCCGAAGGCCACAATCGCAGAGCCCGCTTACAATGGGCACGTGAACATAGAATTTTCGCAGAAGAAGAGTGGCGTTTTGTGTTTTTTCTGACGAATCTCGCTTTGGTATGAGGCCAGATACTAGAAGTACACGGTATTGGAAGACCCCTGGACGCAAAGAGCGTTTAAAGTCATGCGAGGAAGTCCAAGCATACAATGGTGGAACCATCATGATATGGGCGGGTATATATTTTTTTTTTTTGAGGATGGGAAATCATCAAATGACCCCCTCCCGCTCTGGGTGGAGCGGAAGGGAGTGTCAGACTCTTACTGACTAAACCCACCCGTGTTACTTCCTTGGCCTTTTATGTTCCGGGTCAGCGGTACCCCTTTCGGATGATCCCGCTTTCCCGGCAGGCTTGGGCCCTAGTGGGCCCCCTCTTCGATGCTGACATCTCTTTGAGGCGCGCGTGGAACACGTACGCGCCGTCCGGCACGGGCCTGGTCCTGATCGGACGGTGAGCTACCCATTACTCACCGCCCGCAGGCCCGCGCCTACGGTGGCCGGGAGTCGTCACGCGGCTCCCGACGCCCGGAGCGTCCACCGCGGCGGCTTGGACGGGAGACTCTCTCCCTCTCCTGTCCCGCCACCACCTTCGCTAGCATGACTGCTTCGCAGAAGGAGGCGACTGCCTCCCACTCTCACCCCGGACCATGGCTTGAACCAGGGCCGGGCGTGAGTGGTCGCCGCCGCAGCCGATCGCCTCTACGAGGACACGGCAGTGCTCCGCCCATGCAGGGCAGGCCCCCACCGTATGCTCCACCGTGTCCTTGGGGCGATCATCGCACTGGTGACGCCTCTCTAGCCACTCCTCAAAGAGGGGTCTTACCGCCGCTATCGTGGCGTGCCCTGCGCTGGGTTGCGACAGTCGCTCTTTCCATGCCGCCATGAGATCGCGCCGGAGGTCCGTCCGCTCCGCCGCGATTTGCCGCGGAAGCGGGGTTTCCCCCCGGCGTAGTGCCTCCGCGCGCCACTCATACAGGCGCGCGAGGACTATTGCCTCCAGATCCCACGGAGGCAGTCCGGCAAGGAGGCTTGCCGCCTCGCCCGAGATCGTGCGGTAGCCCCGGATCAGCCTTACGGCTAACACCTTTTGGGGCGCGTTCAGATAGTGGGCGGCTCTCCGCCGCAGTGAACGCGCCCGCCCACACCGGGGCCCCATATGTAGCCATGGACCGCACGATCCCCGCGTAAAGCCTCCGGCAGGGGAGCGGGTATTAGGTTCGGCGGAAGAACCGAACTGATTTAGATCAGAGGCAATCTCAATGCACAGTTTTACGCTGAAACGATTGAATCAGATGAACGGTTGAACAATTGTATCGATTGTGTCATTCCTGTGCGGACTCAATTTGGTGCTTCATTTGTGCGTATGCATGATAGTGCACGTCCACACAGTGCCAGAGTCTTTGCAACACACTTGCCGCAGCTAATATCAACGTCCCACCATGGCCTGCTCAATCGCCAGACTTGAATCCCATTGAGCACGCATGGGATATGCTACAAAGAAGAGCTCTGCCAAATATGGATACCGTGCACACATATGTCAGAAAATCTTATTTCGCTTGTTACATCGGACGTCAGCGGCCATTCCGCAATGTTATTTGGACGAACTCACATTGAGTATGCCGATCGCTGCGATTGTGATATACGAGTTAACGGCGGAAATACAGACTACTAATTGTTTATTTTACGGAATAAAATCCCTTTAAAAACGTTTATTTTTATCTTTTTATCACATTGTAATGTCAGCATTAACTAAGGTGAAAAATCCAGCATAAGCAAAACTTCGTCGACCTACACATATACGAAAACATTTTATTTAATCAATCTAAATAGACATCTTTATTTAATTTCAATAGGGCAATAGGGGTCGAATCGTTGTGCTCCTTAAGTTCTGAGTTGAGCGGCAAGATTACTAACAAATGCGTGCACGGACTGGACAGGTCCGCTCAATCTGTATGGTTTTTCCTCAAAAGACCGTTTCAGACACCAATCTACATGGTCTTCACATGATCTAACCAAGATTATGTCTGGACTTTAAAAGAGACTGTGACCTCTGAGTTTGTTTCGGCCTTTCTTCTCAGAGTAGTCAGATAGGAAACGCCGACCTCATCGACGTGACGTGTAAAAGTGTTTGTACAAACCTACTTATAGAAATAAAATCATTTATCATTGATCAATATATATACATATTTAATACCTTGATCCCAAGACTCTTTTGTTGTGTGTATTATGAAATAGGTATTTTCTCAAAGCTGCAATTTTTATTTCACGAGAAAAAAATCTTTTCAATTTTGCGAACCAGTAAGATATTTATGCTCGTGACTGTATAATGAAGGAAAAAGGTACATACCTACTTGTTTTTTTTATTGCGGGCAATGTCGCTTTTGCTTGTCCAATTAAAAAAAAACAATGGCGGTAGCAAATTAGTCTGTGGTTAAGTCGAGTTGTTTTTACCTTATATTTTCCGACGATGTTATTTGAGAATAATTTTACGTTGTCGGTCATTTATTATGGTTTACAATGTCCTTCAGTTCTTTTGTTAGGATAACTTAAAAAAAAATCAAATTACAAACGGACTACGCCGAATTCGCCTTGCTAAGATCTCGGGTAAAATTTCTCCAAGAGGAGTCCTACGCTAAATATACTGCCAGATGCGAGAAGCAATTAATAAAGTCGCCTAAAGAATTTTGGAAGTACGTAAATAATAAAAGGAAATCTTCTGGATATCCTCGCGATATGGTTTATCAAGGGGTAACATACTCGAATGGCAAAGAAATTTGTAATGCATTTAATATTTTTTTTCAAAGCGTTTTTACTCCTACCAGCAGTACCAGTGTGAAGTGTTGCGATGACTCCCCTTTGTCAAACGTTACTCATTCTATTGTCATTACTCCCGAATCAATAAAAACAGTTTTTAGTATTTTGGACAGTAAGAAAGGGAGCCGGTACTGATGGGATACCTACCAGCAATTTTCATTAAAAAAATTGAATTAGGTTTAACTTCTCCCCTTAAGATCATTTTCCAGCGATCTCTCGATGTGGGCACGTTCCCGCGACAATGGCGCGAGGCTCAAATTGTACCGATTTATAAAAAGGGTTCCAAGCTGGATGTATCTAATTAGCGAGGTGTATCACTACTGAATAACTTCGGGAAGATGCCTGAGAAAATTGTATACTGTCATATTTATTCTGCAACTAACTATGGCGATTCCTGTCGATAACACAAATTTGATACACTGGAAGAGGGACGACAGTTAAATGATAATTATGATGTTATTGTACGATATACTTAACAATAAATTTGACTGTCTACACTACAACTGCTCAGCAAAATATACTTTAACGTTCCACTCAGACGTACCAGACATACCACTTTGCTGTCAGTACCATCGGCCTCCACTAATTATCTAAAGAAGTCACCATTCATGCGTCTACCTGCATTATATGACGATACATTCCCACCTCTGGACCCCTTTAATACCACACGAAACAGACTTAAAAATAAGATTATCCAAATCCTCCATCAAACGCCGGATACGCAGCTAACTAAATAGTGCGAGTTTAGTCATACGTTCATAGTCATACATACATACATCATCACACACATTTAGAGAACTCACACCGCACAGAAACACTATAAATATTAATAATTATGTCACTCTCTGTATTTCTTATTTTCTGTGTACTTCGTAATTGGCGTAATGTTTGGAATAATAATTTTGTTATTTTTACTGTCAGCTGTGAAGCTACCTTATACAAAATAAATAAGTGTAAAAGCTACAGAATTCTAAAAAGGCCAATTAGTTGATTTTATAACCTCTTCAGACTGTACCCAATTTGAATACAGCTTGGAACTCTCATAACCTCACGCCTTTATTCTTCGAAGGTTTCGGCAGAGGTGTACCTATAGGACCCATTCCGCCAGTTATTCTTATGTCCCATATAATAGGGGGCGAGCCTATTGCCATCAACCGGGCACAAATCCCGACTCCGGGCTGCTACTGAGAGTTTCCTTGGAATTCTTTTGAACACGTTTTTTTTTTGAACACGCGTAGCAACCCGTGCATCTACTCTACTCCTTTTATAGAAACTGCCCGTGCATCTACTCTACTCCTTTTATAGAAACTGCCCGTGCATCTACTCTACTCCTTTTATAGAAACTGCCCGTGCATCTACTCTACTCCTTTTATAGAAACTGCCCGTGCATCTACTCTACTCCTTTTATAGAAACTGCCCGTGCATCTACTCTACTCCTTTTATAGAAACTGCCCGTGCATCTACTCTACTCCTTTTATAGAAACTGCCCGTGCATCTACTCTACTCCTTTTTATAGAAACTGCCCGTGGATCTACTCTACTCCTTTTATAGAAACTGCCCGTGCATCTACTCTACTCCTTTTATAGAAACTGCCCGTGCATCTACTCTACTCCTTTTATAGAAACTGCCCGTGGATCTACTCTACTCCTTTTATAGAAACTGCCCGTGCATCTACTCTACTCCTTTTATAGAAACTGCCCGTGCATCTACTCTACTCCTTTTATAGAAACTGCCCGTGCATCTACTCTACTCCTTTTATAGAAACTGCCCGTGCATCTACTCTACTCCTTTTATAGAAACTGCCCGTGTATCTACTCTACTCCTTTTATAGAAACTGCCCGTGTATCTACTCTACTCCTTTTATAGAAACTGCCCGTGCATCTACTCTACTCCTTTTATAGAAACTATAGATGTTACTCCAAATTCAGATTTTATTTTGTCATAAATAACCTTCATGTTTATCAATTCTCGAAATTGTTTTCAGCCAGTAAAACGCAGTGTTTTTTTTCAAGTTCCATAAATAAGTTCGTCTAATTCTCTTTTCAAAGTATAAAATAAAACGCTACATCTTCGCACTACACCCTCACACATCGTATTAGTCGAAAATAAAGTTCCAACGAAAAATGAAACAAGTTACTAGTGAGCGGGATTGTGACCAGACTACACCTGTTTGTTCCCACCGTGCCCACGACGAGAGAGTAGGAAGTTTCATAAGTTTTCTTTATATCTCTCTGTAGGTACTTAAAATGTTGCATTTTATTGAGTGTATTTAATGATTTTACTGCATAAAATAAACTGTAACTTTTTTTCGAATCTCCAATGTTTTAAGCAAGAGCAGGGCAAAAAACCTGTGGATAAAGTGTTGTTTTTACAAAGAATCCAAAAAAAAAATAGTAAAATCGTTATTCACAAAACTTTTTAGAAACCCTCGAGGCCGTTCAATGTTTAATAGCCGAACCAGAAATTGACAGTCACACCGACCACCACTTAAAAAAATTACCAAAATTGAACATAAATTTGGATATCACTTAAGTAGGTGCAAAGGTAGATTCTATTAATAAACGAAAATACAAACATACATAGTTTGCTAAAACATCTTTTGGCTCTTTTGGCTCAGCCGTAGTCAGGTAATACGACCTTAACATTATTATGAGCCTATTCATCAGTTTTGACTTCTCCTGATGGACTAACCAACTTGCCGATGATTTCACTCGATGACTGGACAAGCTCTTGTCTCTTACGACACTCCTGGGAATCGATAACCTGATCTATTCTCAGCCAAAATCATACACCATACAGCCAGACAGTCATCGTGCCATCTAACATCATAAAAGTGTTTATTTTCAAACATTCAAGACGCCCAGTATATCTTGAACCTTTACACCGGCGTTGATTGTTAAGACAAACGTCAAACGAAACGTCAAATCCGGTACAATTGGACTTAGTTCCGTTTTTGTTCGCGTTTCAAGTTATGCTGGACTATATAATAAGACCAGGCGAAACTACCCGACACATTGACGTAAAATAAGCAATTTCCTTTTGTATCAACCAAGGTGTTTGCTGTTTATGACGCCAGCTTTACGATTTGTTTGTGTTTGAACCACGGAGCGGTTTTAAAATCGAATTTCTAAAGTAGTTTCAATAAACGTGAACGTAAAATGTAATGTTTTATTAAAATAAGTTACTTAGACTGTCTGGTTTGCGTTTATGTTGACTTTAGTAGTAAACTGTTTTGTTGCCCCAGTATTTAATTGTGTGTTTATGTTGGTCTGTTGGTGTAATGGACGCGTTGGATGGATGGTCGATAATTGGCAAAGAGTTGATGTTTACCCTTTTAATTATTCTAGTTTTGGTCTAGTATTTTTGTGTTTCGATATTGGATTAGCGCAGTTACTAAATCAATTAACGTCTATCAACGTTGAGTTATTTTATTGAATTTTCTCAGAATTGTCATTTAATTAAAGTACGGGACTGTACAAGACTTTAGTCTCACCTAGACGTTTAAATTAGCACATTTGTTTACTACGGTAAAAGCAGAATAAAAAATATATATAAATACGGGGTGTATTTATATATTTTTTTTTGAGGTTCTCTAGAGGTTTCAAACCATTCTGTACACAATTTCAAAAAAACCTTCCAATTTTGATAAAAAGAACCACAATTGCGACATAACCAACCTCAAAATAGTCAAAAGTATACAAAACAGTGTGCCATCAAACATTCACATCAGGGAAACAGCGATAAAAGACTCGAATCAATACATCCACAATAGAGGAATCAAAACATCGTGGATGTCGTTGAAAAACACTGTAATTTTAGTCCGGGCACATTCTGTTGCCTGTTAAAAAAGAAACGCAAACGTGAGAGGAATGAGGAACAAAATGGCCGACGGACTGCATGGACGAATGGACAGGGAATATATTAAAGAGGAGATACTGTTTTGTGGCGCTGTGCGATTTAGCGTGTACTTCGATAATAGTTTTTTTTAGTTGGATGATGGTTCCGAAGTGCTACGAAAGTACTGTTCGAAAAACGGCGTAGGAAAAAGATTTTCAAATCAATGTGTGCCTTACGCTGTAAAAGAATAAATAAACACATTTTGTAGTCACCATAACCAGTAAAACCATAGGGAAGGAAGCATGTACCTATGCTTTCACACCACATAAGTAGGTGTACCTTTAAGGTTACCTTTAAGGTACCTTTAAGTCACGGTGTAATGCAAAAAGTAACGTAATTTGGTCGCATGTTTGAATTTTTCATCATTTATGCTAATGCGATACGTATTGCAATACATTCTGATTACTGAAGTAAAATAGTACTTACTATTAAATATTAAACAGCTGTACATTTACTACACCTGCATTCTTATTAAAACATAACTACAAACTAACATGCAATTAAAGAAAAAAACAATGTCAAGTAATCTGAGAAATAGATATAAAAACAAACTGGAAGTCATTAGCGTACGCACTAATTACGGTATAAAGACCATATTATTTGAAGGAGTACAGCTGTTCAATGGATTGCCGGACGATTTAAAGAATAAGAATAATTTATTTGCAGAAAATATAGGTGCTACCAGTTGTAAAAGTTGGTGGTTAATGTACAGTCCATATTTTGCCTGTTTAGGGCATGCAAATTAGTTTAACATGAATAGGTACATAGGTAGGGTACTTATTTTAATAAGATATACAAATATACACCTATGTTCTAATATAATTTTTAAATCAAGATAATTTTAAGTTACAATAATATATAAAAAACACAACAAAACATAAAACATTAAAATAACATGTTGTCTTTAGATAACATAAATTCTTTATTAGTTAAACTGAATAAACACATGCCACAAAACTATGGGAAACTTAGAATATTTTTTTTTCTTTATGTTGCAGAAATTCTTGTAAACTATAAAAACAATTTTCTATCAACCGTCTACGCAGTTTAATTTTAACATATTTAAATGGCAGATCCCTTATGGTCTTTGGTAATTTGTTAAATATTGTAATGCACATAATTATGATAAACATGATTTTTTACTTAAAGTTGTAAGTATTACAAAAAGGAACTAAAATCTTTGTTGCATCTCTTGGTCTCTGTTTGGTGTAATTGTCACCTTTGAATCTAAAGAATTCATTATGTTTCCTCACAAACGCGATAAATCTCATAAAAGAGTGCGATAACGTGAATACATTCAAAAATAAGCTTAAGAAACATGTATGTACATTATAACTTAAAATACTTTGAAGGAAATTGTATTGTACTGTATTGTATAGTTATTACTTTGTATCTCATTATAAGCGGACTGCAAGTTCTTATGAGAAATAAATTTATTTAAACCGTAGAAGTACTACCGATATCATACAGACATAAAAAGACAATACAAGGTAAGTACAGGGTAACAACTAGGGCCACTAAAATTGAATATTTTCTAAAGAACTGCCCACTGGATATCGTCTCCTAGGCATAAATAAATCCCTTTTCCCGACAATTCCTCCTTTATCCCGAAACTACGGTGTATGTTATTGAAAACGTGCTCATCCGTGCGGCCATACATATATGTGACCAAACTCTAGTATCTTTTGTGAGACATTGAGGATTACTTTTCACGGCACATTTGCCATATGAAATAAGATTTCGATTAGTGTCCTTACAATTTAAAAGCGTCACTAGGATATAAATTTTGGAGAAATGGAATTTTATTTTGAACAAATTGTCTAGTGTGTTTCGTCACTTTGTTGACAACTTTTGGAGGTAGATAGGTATAGGTAGTCAACTTCTTTCTGATCACGTGGGGGATATTATTGTAGGATTTAAATTATTGTTACCTGTTTAGGTTTTATAGATACTTCGCTTAAATATATTTTTAGACGATCTGTAATAATAACAAAAAATCACAAAACATTTTGATAAATGATAAATGATTTTATTTCTGTAAGTAGGTTTGAACAAACACTTTTACACGTCAATCATATATATTTTTTTAAACTAGATGAGGTCGGCGTTTCCTATCTGACTACTCTGAGAAGAAAGGCCGAAACAAACTCAGAGGTCACAGTCTCTTTTAAAGTCCAGACAAAATGTTGGTCAGATCGTGTGAAGGCTATGTAGATCGGTGTCTGCAATGCAGTGACATATGATGTGAATACCCGTCAGTCAAAATTAAAATCACTTAAAGTGCCACGTAAAAATAATTTCTATGGTAGGCGCACTGCATCTTTTACAATACCCGTCTTACTAAACCAAATACCTAAAGAAATTCGCGACTCAATGAACAGTAAAACGGTTAAGCATAAGCTCAAAGAATATTACACCTCGATTTTACCTTAACTCCGTAATGTAAATCAGTAGCGCGTTGAGTAATTCCAGATCATGGCATGCTAAGACAGACCCCAGAGGTCTAATAGTGTGCCTTTTATATCTATAAGTATAAATGTGTTTTTAAGTAAATAAATAAAAAAAAAAAAAAAAAAAATGGTCTTTTGAGGAAAGAACCACACAGATTGAGTGGACCTGTCCAGTCAGTGCACGCAATTGTCAGTAATCGTGCAGCTCAACTTAGACTCAAGGAGCTCAACGATTCGACGAACAATACCAAAAAAAGGACATTTGAGTAGGCCGCATAAATTACTCAAACTGCCAGATCATGATTAAGATGAGAAAAATACAAAAATAAATTAAAAAAAAAAACAATGACCGACATAGTTCTCACATTCACAATAAGTAATCAGAATAATATTATAATAATCTTTGAGGACCATATAGATTTGTGTCTGAAAAGGTCTTTTGAGGAAAGAACCACACGGATTGAGTGGACCTGTCCAGTCAGTGCACGCATTTGTCAGTAACCGTGCAGCTTAACTCAGAACTTAAGGAGCTCAACGATTTTTTTTTTTTGGTTTTTGATTTTGCCATGTAGCTTTTATGTCAACTTGTGTCAAAATGTTGCTTTATTTCAATATACATACATATAAACCCACACCTTCCTCCAATGGGGGAGGGAGAAACTACAGAACGCCACGTTATTTCGACATGTTAAGCAAAATGTCATACATGACGAAATTAAATGAGAGAGCAACAGCCACTCAGCTCGCATACTACGTCATCAAAGTTCACGGCCTTTCAGAGTTCACGCATAATTGAAAACTTTGATAAGAATCCTAAACTTGGCATTATTTGGGGGTTAATAACTTTTCGAAGTCGAATACAAATCTTTCAATTATACGAGTAAGTCCGAGAAATATTCGATTAATCGTATGAATCGGTTTGGTCAAATTGAATCACGAAAAGGTCAATAATCAATATTATATGGAGTTTAGTATTCATAGCGAGGTAGCCTTTAGGGTATGACGCAGATGTGCGAACGTTGGAGGGATGAGTTCGGTTTTTATAAATATTGGGTAAATAAAATAATTGTGCCTAAAGTTAACAAATTTTATTAATTACTAAATGTCCTAATATAAATAAAATTTCAATATTGTGTTGAGTTCGTTCAAAAATCCCATGCAAAAAAGGACTTTCCGGATTTGAAAATTCTGGAAAGCTTTTAAAATTTTTCTTATTACAAAAAATAGACAAATCGGTCCTGTCGTTCTCAAGTGATGCGCTTACCAAAACCAACGAACAGCATTTCTTATTTATTTATATACCTATTTATACCTACTGGTTATTTTCTATGTAATGTATCTACCTAATGACACGGTGGCAATGATTTCTTGATCGTTAAAAGGAGAGCTATGAAGCATACATATTTGACATTCTTGACGACAGCTAAATCGTTATTATGTTTAGAAAAAAAAGTGTCTTATACATAGTAATTGGATATTGTTAGTTGCGGTTGTAGGTACCGATAAAAAAATTAAAAAAACAATATCCGTCAACCTTTTTTCTTTTCGATAGACAAAGTAAAATGTCATTCACATTTTGAGAATGTCAAAATCAAAATCAAATGGCACCTGTTATAATCACATTATTGAACCAAATGGCTGCTAATGGCGAAAATAAAATGGCTGATGTCTCTCAAACAAAAGAGAAATAAATTCAGAGATCCATCTGTATAATCTAATTTAATCTTAAAAGGATTGACTTCTGTATCGGATATTGAAAGCACTAGACTTCGTCTAAGGTAGAAGTCAGACCTATAAAATGGAAGCCATCAATTTTATTATGTCTCCAAATCAATGTAGATGCAATGTGCTGTAGTTTGAATTTGAATTATGTTTTTAAAAGAGGTTTTAGCGGAAGGTGGAGATTTTAAGTCAGATGCAAGTCGTATTCCTTTAAAAGTCAGTTTTATATATAGAAATGATATATTTCCGGTCATATGAAGCAATACTTAAGTACCATAACTCGATAAATATTTTAAACTAATAACTAGTCCTAGTTATAAGGTGAAAATATTTATCGTGTTATGGCAATTTATACATTTTTAATGATGTGGTTTTTTCTCTATCCATATAATTATATAACAAATTAATATTTTCTAATTCAATCAAAACAATATTTTTTGTAACCGTACCGTCCTCTCCCATTAAAAATGTTTTCACATAATTAATGTCACTCAATTAGTACGAAATTAACCCTACCATAGCGACCGGCATTTAGCATGAAAAGGATGAACACCGTCAGGTTAACATATAGCACCAATCTACTTATAACATAACGTTACGGTCGGTACAATTTGTTCAAATCCAAGTGAATTTTTCTTTAGTCCACACTGTCACCGGGTAATTTACGAGGGGTCCGTTGTGTTTTAATACCTTTTCATTAACAATTTTAAGGTTCACTTTATTGAAGTCGTAAATAACTCGTGCAATTGCCCGAGTGCACTGTCAGAGATGTAATTTGGAAAAAAAGATTAAATTGGTCCGAGGACTGTACAATTATTTTAATGTTCCCGTAAAAAGTTTGGTGATAATTAAATTTACCGTTTCATGTTAACGCGCAAAAATAAAAATACACATGAATTTAACGATACATTTAATGAAAATGTCTCTATATAATTTAAAACTGTTGTGATAGCAAAAAAAAAAAAACTATCCAATCATCTCGGTTTGATCGGATACAGTGTGAACAGAATACAGCAGGTTAATTAATATAGAAGGTAGCTTCAATTTGAATAATCTTGAGTAACAACGTACTGAGTAACCGCGAACTAACAACTACGCAATACGAGGTTTAAATATTTTAAATTAAATTGTCACCTCTTTTCCATTAGCCAGAAAATCTAGCATGGTTTCCATTCCCTTAAATTATTAATTAACCCGCCATCGCCGACTTGGGATTTATTGGAAAGGGGAGATGGAAAAAAAAATCACATAATGAAATCGGAGCCACCCCGCGGTCGCTACTCGAATACAAACGGTTGCCATTCCGATTGAGCTCGACCATGCGCGAAATCATCATTAATATCGTACGAGAGCGCGAAAATACTAAACAATACGAGTATTGAAATATTTATGTTCATTAACTTTTGTGCGCATTCCATGATATACTATGCTTTGATTGATTTTCACAAAGTACTGCTAGTGCTTCTTGCATCCACATGTTACGAATTAGGTAATTAATATTACATGCCGAGGTACTTTTACAATTTTAACAAAAAAGGCGGATCTGTATTGTATTTACAATAGAACCATTCGTTTAACCAATTTGTATTAGAGACGTTAAAAGATACCTGCGGGTATAAATGTTGCGGTTTTTAAAAGAAGAGTGATAGAACACTATCTTTCCACTTCGTCATAGTTGCGTATACAAAATGTTGTTTTGCATCCTCGTCAAATTCGAGGAGGTAACTATGCTAATGATTCTCGACACGAATCAATAATAAGATAAGTAGGTATTTATTTTTTGTATTTTTCGGAAATCGGCATGTGTAGGGCCCGTGTGATACCGCCCTGTAACTGCGCTGTAACTGTAACGCATGCACACAGCGACATAGTCGTACGACACTGCCTACCGCATACGCAACGGGGCGATTTTGTTCTTTGAAAGTGGAGTATTCTTAAATACCGTCAAACTTAAATACCTAAAAAAACAAGTATGTACCTATTAATTATTGAGCAGGATCGTAATTTTATTTGATTATTTATGTCTTTCATAACAGCCTCCTGAAATTTGACGAGGATGCAAAACAACACGTTGTATATTAATATTCTAGTGATATTTTTCTCCTTTACTCACACACGCTGTCAAATCGAATATCCTATCGCAGGTATGTTGAAAGAGATTTTATTAGAAATAAGCATCACCTTTGTACCTATTTTTCATTTATTTTCTTATTGTCTGTTTATATTGTGTGTACATAAATGGTTAAATAAATAAATAAATACCTATTAATGTCAAACTAAGTGAAACTCACACACTTATGCATCGATCTTAACTTGGGCTAGACATCTTAATTTTTTTTTTAATGTTGTCCCACACTAGGAATTTACCCTGTATTGTAGGTGCGTTTACACAAACAGCCAGACCCGGAACAACTACTGGAACAACTACTTGTACTTAGGACGTGCAAATATTAGTTCCGTGCGAGAATCAAACCCGCGACACGCAGCGCAGCAGTCAATCGTTTAGCCACTGCACCAACCTTGCCGTCATTTAACTTAATAACATCTCATATTCTTTGGTTTTCAATGCAATATCTGCAACTCATCAAATAAATCAAACAAAAGTCCCTTGAGTACGTACGGCAAAGAGTACATTATGTAAGTACTTGTATATGCATTTATTTAAAAGCAAGCTCATTTATTTATGCCATTTTGCTTATCTGCCTCCCAGTTGACTTCACAAATATATGGTCTGAGTTCTCAGTAGAAATATATTGAGAATTCGATACAAGTTTTTTACCATTTGCGGTATCAAACGGTTCTCTGCCACAAGAGACCGATAGCTAATGCAGACTTCATGTCCAAAATATAAAATTCTCAATGTTACAAAGTTTTATTGACGGTTGTTGAATACATGTACCTAAGCTTGGATGTGCATTACGATTTATAAAAAGTAAGAACTTTTATCGAGACATTCGGTTGACTTTGAAATGATCAAAATATGATTATTGTTTGTTTAAATGCATAAACAAACAATAATCAAATTATGATCACACGCAAAAATAAAACAGAGCTGTATTTATTGGTATCATTAACAAAACCAAACTTTTAAATCATAAATCAAAGATTTCTATAAACATTAATTACCAACTTCGGTCACAATATAACAAACTGAACTGTCAAATTCATAAAAATTATACAGAATCAATTAGAATTCATATTGATCCATCCTACTCCGATATTCATATTTAAGTTAACCAAAAAGCAACAAAAACACGAGAGCGAGATGAAAACATTAACAGATTCAAAACAAAAGAATTTACTCATCCCTCAACATACATATCCCTAATTATAAACAAAGTAAAAGCGACCAATGAAAAACCCAGAAGGGACTTCAAAAGGCTACAAAATATTTGTCCTAATAACACAAGTATAAAATGAATCGATTGCAACGCAAGTACACGCCACCCCTCGTATAATTTGATAGTCTATACATGCGCTTATGAAGCATTCTGACCTTGGGGAAGTCTGGTAACCTAGCAACGCCAGTATTGTACTTGGGCCCCCTAGGAGGGTCTGCAGATAATCATACCTATAGGGTTCCTATATCTGCTGTTTGTGAAGTTAGAAATGTTGGTGTTTTCGGCGTCCGCTCATTTTTTAAGGAAATTGGTTGTGGTTTTGATTAAACTGTCAAAAATGCTGCCATTATGTTGTTTGTTTAAAGAAACATTTTGGTTTCGTTCATGTTTCAAATGTCCGACCCAAATTTGATTCAGAATATAGCTTTTATTGCTATATTTGTTAAACCTTTTGATGTGTTATTGCGTTTATTAAGCACTTCATTTATGATTCAAATATAGCGTGGCACCGTCGTCAATTCATGTCAAAGTATATTCGAAGTTTCTACTCTCATTTCTTAATACAAACGTCTTCAACTCCTCTCCAATGCCTTCACATTGCATTCAATCACTCACACCAAAAGTTCCACTGACGGTTACAACGACACCATAATCTAAGAATTCAAAAATAAAAGCTTCAAGTCCGTCATGTCCATCCGCAACTGGTTCATAGGTATTCCCTGTACATGCGTCAGCTAACCCCCCGCCTGGCAACAGGGTTGTGCCACACCCAACCCTCCCGTGCCACAATCAAACTGATGAATACTTTCAACACTATATCAACCTGTATTGATGTTTGGCACAGGCCTCTGCAACTGATGGAATTGAGATGAGAAAAATTTGACGGAAATGTTATTGGGAGAATGCAAGGCGGAAAAGTTTTGGCGTTTAGAAAATTTGATATTAGAGATTGATACGTATCGTTGGAGAGCAAAGAGATTATGAAAAAAACTATTATAGGTCCTTTGAAAAGTATGAAGAGTGTTTTTCTTTTGAGTGGAAATGCTCGTCTTGCCGTGATGTTTATTCGCAGTTTGACATGCAACTCTCCGGTATTGCTTTTCTTGATAGTGTGATAATAGCCTAATGTACCTTACATTTACTTCTTCTGTCTCTGATATTTCATTAGCTTTTTGAAAAACATACTCTGTTTAAAAAAATCTTAATAATGCCCACCATTGCATTTCAATTACCATTGTAATTAAATTGCCACACCATAATTGGTTTCGTTCTTTATTATTTCACCAGCAACAACAGCAAGTAATATAAATATTTGCACCATGCTATAAATATGCAAAGAACAATGTTTCAATAAGTATGCAAAAATATTTTTCTGTTGACGCTGCGCGGCTCGCACGACTTCCCGTCCCCCAAAAACTGCATATATGACTATGTTGAAAGTTATACGAAACATCTTCAAAAGATCCGCAGTGACACAGTGAACTGATGCGTGGCGACACACTTACCTTGTATGCAGTCAGCCCTCACATTTTTGTCCTTACAACACAGTCTGCCTGTGACACACTTGATGTTTCCCCCCAGTAATTACTTCCCCTTTCCCTCGCCCCTTCCCCAAACCATAATACCTAGGTACCGACTGAGTCTAGGTATATCTACATTTGGGTGCTCGAAGGGATTTGCGAGGGGAATGCTAAAAGGGTGCGAGCGTCGTGTGATATAAATTCGTATCAAAGTTATAGTGTACATGTTTGTGCGCAGGGGAGCGCGATACAGCGAGTCTGCCTTGTATTTTAAACAAATACTTTGCATGATGTACACGATATCCGATACTTCACGAGCACGGGATTAAATCTGTTTACCTTTTAAGGTACACTTTGAATCAAAGACAGACGGGAAATTTATCAAAGCACTTTTGGTCCGTCGTTAAAAGTATATCAAGCCATTGCTCCGTTTTAATGAATATTCCAGTCAACCAAATAAATTGGAAGTCACCTAAAAGAGTGTCCATTAAAAGGAATCTAACATCCACCTCGAATTAACTTCGGAGAAAGTTTACCCTCAAAATAATTAAGGATTCACCACAATTATCACCGCAAAATCAAACTTCCCTTTGATCGTTATTTAGAAAAATTATAGCTTCGAATATTTACTTTAGCGTGAGCGGAATAAGGCGGAAAATTGTGGAAGCGTGATGTTTAGACGAATTTGTGTGGAGAAAATTTTAATAACGAAGAGGGCGTCACAAGAAGTTTTACACTTTGCCTTTTTGTGGAATCACCAAAGGGAGCCACAGTGATAATTATAATTATTTACCAATTGTGAATAAAGTTCGGAGTAGGTCCTGCGTAATTGCGAGCCGCTTAAAGTATCATTTAATGAATAATGTTCCGATTTCAATAGGGAGTTCGACTCGACGCCGGCGAGGGCAGAATTATCGAGGAGACGGGACGTATTTTAATTTTTTCCCAAAGAAGTCTCGTTCTGAAGTTAAATTATTTCGCTTGAGGAGATTCTTTAGGGCTTTACAATTTGCTACTGATACTAACGCGATGTTATGAAAATCTGATTTAATAAGGCTGTACTTCAGACAGACATTCTGTTGTAGCGAACTTATGCAATGAAAGTACTCTTTGTCATTTGTCTCCACTTAAGCATTAAATTTAATCTCATTATATTTCAAGTTTGCAATTTGCTATCTATTCGCGGTTCATCCAATTTACGCTTGCAGTTTGAGTACCTACAACTGTTTTAATTACTGCCAATTTGTAAAATATTAATTAGTAGTTGTTTAATTAAACTATCATCTGTAAATTCTGCTTCTGATCGAAAGACGTTCATAGCTGGGCATAGGCTTCCCCCGAGCCTCGAGATTTTTCGAGTAATGATAAGGACCAATAATTATACCTTAACTTTTCCAAATTTAACCTATTTGTTAATTTTTTGCTATAAGCAGCTAATAAAGGGTATTTTTCGTGATCCTTTGCTGAATTTAGTTAAAGATTTACCTACAATTGTCTTTGATATTCATAGTCAATTAAAACTTCAATATTTACAGGATATTGAATAGACAAGAATATCAATTTCTTTGAAGTTTCTTCTGTCTGCATTTTCAGACTTCGTACCTTCATACACACTACAAAAATAAAAATATTGTACCTAGTCAGGAAATCAGAAGTGCCTTATCCTGGCGGTACCAATACATTTCATGTCGTTACAGCATCGAATTTCCTCTGTAGCATAAAGAAAAATAGCGCGAGGGGCATGTAAGTACAACGTTCCTATATTGGTATATAAAAAGAATATGTTGCTTAAAGTATGTGTTGTTAGTTTCTTTTATGGATGTAGTGGTTCAAGTGAGCGACATAATATGCCAATATTTTCTT
Source organism: Brachylomia viminalis (assembly GCA_937001585.2). NCBI lineage: Eukaryota > Metazoa > Arthropoda > Insecta > Lepidoptera > Noctuidae > Brachylomia > Brachylomia viminalis. Next base: position 17,862,847 of record OW443302.2, on the reverse strand, counting down.
CTGCGTCCTTTTTCTTTGGATAATTTCAAATCACTGTAACCGTTTTGCTCAAAAGCATGATGTTTCGCCCGCAAATATTACATGAATTGTAAGGTGGCAGTGAGGTAGTGGATCCTTCTATAAGTATCTTATACCATCGCTTCTTTTGCACTACTTTTTTCCGTCTGCTTTCCACACATAATATTATGCTTTTAGAAAATTTACACAATCACTTTGTCAGAACTGACGTCAAACAATGGCTCATTGCTGTGGTTTACTTATGATATTTATGCTCACGAGTGTTGAAGGGCTAATCGGTATTACGATAGCAGTGCCTCGTCTATTCCGTATGCTAAATAGAGAAAGTCTCACATTTTTATTATTATTATAAAGTATAAAACTACACAAGACCTCAGCTCAATCAATCATCGTTATCACTCTGTTATCATGCATAGCTTTATTTAGTAAAAAGCCATGAAATGAAGCCGTCAGGGGTTCGACAGTGCCATCAATCAGATGACGGATTCTGAGCTTGTCAAATCTTATCTTGTCTCGTCCAACGGAGCGAGTAATAGCTATTTACCTGCTCTCGTCTCGGATTATCTCGATTTTTGATTCTTTTTAGATATGAGGGGTCGTTTGTTGCAATTTGTTTGAAGAAATGTGTATTAAAATTGGTTGGGTTTTTAAAATTGCTTGTTTGTGCGTTTTCTGTGTCGCAGATATATTTGCAAAGGAAATTCAGTTTGCTTTTTTTCTACCGGTAAAACATAAGCATACACATATATGCATGATCCGCATATAACGTTCCTACTGCTCGGACACAGGCCTCCTTTCTGAGGGAGGAAATGACCAGTCAAAATATAGTTTTTGGTAAAACCCTCAGACTAAGGAAAAGAAGAATAGACATGACATACCTACGAAAAAACGTGCCTACATATACTGTGAGTCTGGCACAAAGATGGCGGCTTGCGGTAGAGCTGCGCGCATTATAATATCAAAATTTTCTTCAAAACACTGAAAGAAACAAGTTGCTATGACAACTGATGTACTTGTTGGCTGTGACAAAACATGGCGACCGGCCGCAGTGAGATATGCTGTATACTGTTCGTTATGCCAAGTCCTTTCTTTTCCTTAGTCTGAAGTAAAACCTTACTGATTGTCTAAGGAAAGAGATTTTATTCAATTTTACCGTTAATTAAATAAACTGACGAGCAATATAAATAAACCACTTGCAAAGTGCATTCATAAATCTAAATATCTCCTAAACCACACAAGTTAATTTCATGAAATAAAAAAAAATGAAAACAATGTTAATACGGGTTAAAGTATGAAATTGCCGTTTTATTTTATTAGGTACATCGAATTGACATAGAACCTTCATGGTTTGAGATTTTTGAGTGAAACTTTTTTCACATGGTACCTATGAAGTTCTTCTTTTGAAATGTGCAACATTCGATTATCGACTTTCAGTCGTTTTTTTTTATTTAGCTTAGACAAGAAAGATGGATACTTCGAAAATTAGAGTTATTTTTGAATACGAGTTCCGACGCGGAACTAACGCGGCAGAAACAGCTCGCAATATCAATGTTGCGTTTGGAGAGGGGATTGCTAATGAACGCACCGTGCGATTTTGGTTTAAACGCTTTCGTGATGGAAACTTTGATTTGAAGAACGAACCACTTTGAAGATCGCCCACACAGGTGAATAACAATAAATTAAAAGACATGGTGGAAGCCGATCCGAGCCAAACTACCCAGGAATTAGCGGCATGGTTTAACGTTACCTTACCAACAATATTTAATCATTTGTGTCAAATCAATAAAATAAAAAAAAATATGAGAAATAGGTGCCTCATCATTTGACAAACACTGGAGTTCTAAAAGACGGGTTCGTTATAAAATAAATCTATTAGCTATTCTTTTTCCTGGAGTTTTTTTATTGAGCTTAGCGGGAAGTTTTAATTAAGTCTACATTTATCATAGCTATAAAATCAGTAGTGAATATACTTTTAATTCACAAAATAATGTGCTTTAGTATAAATATTTTACTATGCGCAAGAAGTAACTGGAATTTATTTTTATTTGAAGAAGCCACAGATAACTGCGAGTAAAAGAAACACGCCCCATTTATATTAATCAAATGAAATCGCATTAAACAAACGCTACCTTATTAAATTGAGTTGGGTTAACACAATTAATATAAAATAATGTTAGGTGCTTCTCCTGATTAGGAAGGAATGGAACAAAAATAATGCGCTATGTGAAGGTTGATTGTAATTCTGTGCAAGCCGCGAAAGAAAAGGGTTTGCAAAAAAAATATAGCTCGTCTTTGATGGGTTTTACTGTAAATGATGAACGATAGTGTTGATCCAATTTAACCTACAAAAACGGTACAGAAAAATAAATTGCTATTATGTCAGCTACCTATATTCTTGCAAATAAATACATTAATTCAAAAGTGCGATGTGGATTTGTAACTTAAGAAACATACATTTTCTATGCTTTAATTTCATTTACGATCCTACTTCACACTTGACGATCTAAACACTACTGTCAAATACAAATTGAAAGTTCTAATTGAAAAAAATGATAATACAATGTCCGTTGACTGCCGAGTCGTAAGACGATTAAAAGCTAAGAACATTTTTTGGGGTTGCACTCGGAAAGGGGCGTCGCGGAAGAAGGGGGCCTCGAAGTAGATAAAACGCTTTAATAAATAACACGAGCAGAACTTTGGAAGGTTCTCAAGCCTTGACCCATATACCTACCTACTTCAAATAAGTTTGTGGATTTAAAGTGAATTATGCCTTTTTTGCATATTTGACGATAAGACATACAAAGGATATATATTTTGTTAGGGATAGTATAGTAGGATATACGTCTAAATATCAATTGCCCGGAAGAATATCGCAGCGGTTTGAAAATGATAAAATGACTTGAAAAAAGTGTAAAATTATTGCAGCCCAGCGTAGCTCATACTTCTGAAAAATGCACGGCAGAAATAAAAACAAAAGACGAAAAAAGAACAAAATACAAATTTCAATAAATACAGCTCTACGTTCACACTACCAACATGAAACAGCGTTGTTAAATTATTTGCCACCTACTAATTGCGAAAGCATTAAATATTCCAACATATCGCTTGCATCAGGGTACCCATTATCCCAACGAAACGTTCTGATTAACACTAATTCTCGCCCCGAATAAAATACTACGGTGTAAAGTTATCAACAAGACTGGGACCTCACAAAATATAAACGGGACCTCTAATGGGTCACCAGGGACCTCTTCTTTAATGGCCACTCGTAAATTGAACGAAAATAATTAAAATCGCGTCCGTTCGTACAGTCGCAGACCAAAACATAGCCATTAGGAAAGTGGACTCGTATGGCACAAAAGGGTTTCCATCCGATTTAGAGTCGGGTGTGTAGGTGTTGAAGCTAGAGTAATAGGGGGCGTCTATATATGTATCTGTCAATGCGAATGCTGTGAAAATTGGTATAGAATTTCTATGATGAAGTAAATTTTTATGCTGTCCGCTGGGGTTTCGTAAATCTGTTTACTCCGAGATGCTCAGTTGAAAAGTAACAACAACTTTCATGAAATTTCGACGACACGGTTGGCGCAGTGGTTAAGCGATTGACTGCTGCGTTACGTGTCGCGGGTTCGATCCCCGCACGGAACAAATATTTGTATGACCTGCAAGTAGGTGTTCCGGGTCTGGCAGTTTGTGTATGTGAGTTTAAATGATTGTAAACGCACCCACGACACAGGAGAAATTCCTAGAGTGGGGCAAAGTTTAAAAAAATTTTTTTTTGAAAGTGTTAATTTGTCTGTTACCGAAAAGGAATAAAACCAACCAACCCACCTAGTGTTTTTCCAAGTATGTTGGAGTTGCAGGTAGATACCAGTATGTTACACGAAGCGACTATCCGAAGCCTATCTGAAGTGACATAAGAATAAGAAGAAACCAAAATCCAATTCCAATTTCCAATTTCAATTCCATTTCAAATTCATTTATTATACTTACTTATAAATAAAATAAAATGGTTCACAAATATACAATTAACATGGCATTTATTTATTTATTAATAAAGGTACACCAACAGCTTCTGTATACAAAATATCAAATAACAGTAGATAATAGTTGAGGGCTTACAGTTAAGCTTATACAATTGCCAATAATAGGTGAACCAACATTCTCAAATACAGTGATAGCCTAAGGTAAAAACGAAATGCATACAAATTAAGTGGTAACAACTATACAAACAGAAATAGGTATAAAAATACATAAGTTATAAGATTGCAGAGGTTGCAAGAAATACCTACATAATAATACAATAAAATCAATCTTTAGATTGTGTGAGTTGCGTGCTTAGGGATGAAATTATAACCAATAGAAAACTTACAACAGATTAACAGCGGGTCCCAAACTAGGGACAAAGTTAACAATTTAACGGGATCTGCTAGCGCAAGATTGTTATTGATAATTTCAAAATATAATAAAATTCATTTGCATAAATGGCCACCAATTTCAATGAACAAACCGATATTGGATGATATACATTACAAATTCTATTCTAAAGCAAAAGGGACAGACAGAAGTGGCACTTTCTGGTCCTTTGGGGACGGATAGTAAATACTGCAGCCCACTGTCCACCAAAAAGAACGTATTTCCAATCCGACTCTACTCAGTTAGATTAAATTTGAATGTAGTTATAAAAGAATGATGGCCGCTCTTAGATGAGAGTGACCGTTAAAATTCTGTGAAAAACTACAGGGAATAAAACTGGACTCGCTTTTCGTTTCACTGGCAGAGCTTTTAGATTTAGTACTTAGGATAGTTTATAGCTTAGTTCGAAATACTTTACCTTCTAAATGTAATTCAGTTATAACCGCAGATATTTTAAGTCGAGGGTCGTAAAACAGAAAATATTTTTAAAAGCTGTTTACAATTTTAATATTTACTTGCAGCGTACTGGAATAGAAAATGAACTGTTTATGTTAAGGCGTAGGTAGGTACTCTTTATACCATATGTAGCGCTTTGCATAATCCAGACACAGGAGATTACTTCTGCGACGAAGTTAGCTTCGTGAAACGAAACACAAACCTAGGTACTTACCTATTCGAACACTTTTACGGGTTATTTGTATGTTATGTTTTGTGAATTATATATAATTATTTTAGTTTTCACAATTAATTTAATTTTAAATTTTGGCTGTGTACGACTGACATTTAATTTTTCTTTTTTAAGTATATTGAAATTTTTTCATCCTATTTGTTTTTTTTTTTTGCGAATATATCTAATAATTTGGTTTCATGTATATATTATTTTTATTTTTAAATTTTAGCTTGTAAGAATTAGATTTTGCTGTGCCCTGACAGGGTCTACAACGGCTCTTAGCTCTAAGCCTTTTGTTAACACCATGTTTTACCTTGTGGAACGCAAATAAATGAATATGAATATGAACATACTCGTAATTTAAACAGTCACTATAATATGGATAACACAAATCCAACCCAATAGGATTGTACATTGTATAATCCACATTTAAAATGACGTACAGCGTTGTTGTCTTAATTTACGCCTCGGCTTTCGGCCATTAGTGTCTCCTAAGGACTAAGTGAAAGTTGAATTATACTCGTTTGTCTAGACGACCCATTGTAAGAAAAACAAATTAATTTGCCTCTCTATTGCACGCCGTCGAAAAGTGACTTACGAAAAATTTATGTCCTCCATTGAATTATAGCTCAGAGCTAAAAATGAATGTGAAAATTAACTAACGCGTTTTGAAGAAAAAATATTAATGTGTTGAGCTAAAAGTTTATTGGATAAAGTTTAGGTATTTGTTAGCGGTGGGCTGTAAAGTATTAAGTCTGGGTTTAATAGTTTCAGCCTTAAAAAGTGGAGGTGGATTATACGATGAACGGGAGATAAATTTTAAAGTAAAACATTGGATTTATAGCGCAATAGAAGTACCCCAAACCAGATTAGTGGTTGTAGATTTACAAAATAATAAATATATAAGACATTTAAAGAGTATGTAAGAGTCGTAGCAGGTGGCATTCTGTAGTCTATCCCTAAATGCATAGGAAGAAGGCGTGTGTTTATTTATATTATATGTATGTATAAGACATTTAAACGAGAATATTTTATTTATTTGTTGTGCCTAAAAATTAACGTAAATACCATCCATTCATTTTAACTTTAAAACTAGACGTTTGAACTAACTTTGACAAATAGAACGTCATTAGTTTCGTCCTACGCTTTGCAGATTGTTACTAATTAGTGCTTTTACATTATTTCTAGTCGCTTCACTTGCTTTCCAGATTTGTTCCCATTATTTTAAGGTTGTATGAGACATGATATTAGATTTCTATACTTATTTTGTAACGATGATTATTTCTTAATTCTGGTAATTTCTGCTTTGATCCTATTTGGAAACATAGATAGGTTGTCGTGAAACTTGAAAACATTTAAGGTTAAAAAAGTTTATTTCTGCCCGGTTGATTTGCAATAGGCTCGCAGTCTATAAGATGGCCCGGATCGACGGCGCGTTGTGTTCCACGCGCGCCTCAAAGAGATGTCAGCACCAATGACGGGGTTTGCTAGGACCGATGCCTGCTAGGGCTGCGGAAAAGTCCAAGAGGGTTACCGTGGCCCCGGCACAGGCAACTGAAGGAACACGGGTGGGTTTTAGTCAGTAAGAGTCTGACACGCCCTCCTGCTCTGCCCAGAGCGGGAGAAGTTATTTGATGATTTCCCACCCCCAAAAAAAAATAAAAAAAAGTCTATAAGATGGTCTAATGGTGAATTATCAGTTGTAGCCCGCCAAATTCAAATTTTCTTTGGTTTTTTTGCAAAATGCAGCTCTGTTTGTTGTCGTATGTTGATAAAAATGCGATTCGCGAATGTAATAATGATATGTTTACTGAATAATAAACATTGATTTCATATGAGTTGTCAAACTTTGAAAATTTGTTCCACCTAAGAATTTTTCAGAATATTTCATATGAACATACTTTGGTCGAATCAATTTTGTACAATCTGCAAAAATGTTTAGTTAAATGTTTCTAGAAGAATTTAAGATAATGGAAAATTTACCAGGAAATTGGAAGTGCAGCCAGATGCAGACTCTCGAACACTAACTTAAACTATTATGTCCACACCCAAGAATAGAACGACCCTTCTATTACCCCTAGTGTTACACCCTAGTGTTTGAAATGGGAAAATAACCGATCCAATAAACTCCTCAATATCGTAGAAGATTAAAACCACTGACTACATACAGTATTGTCTCTCCTTCTCCCTTGAATCCATCAAAAGTTAGTCTGTAAAAGATCGCCTTTAGCGATAAGACCGCCCATTGTGTCACTCTATGTAAAATATCAAAAATTTTATCTGTAGTTTTTATGGTGTGCATATTAAATAGTATTCTATTCTAACACCCTCCACGATAAGTAACCATTTAACGTACTAGGTCAAGTTCGAAGATTACATTACATATGAACTACTAACAAAGACGTATGAAAGGTCGAATCTCTAGATTTTATCGCTGAACTCAGAATGTAAATCACTTCACCAATCCCTCCTTCTTATTTACGATTAAAATAAACACAAAGTTAAATACAAAGCAAGTACACATAAAGTTGACGACACACTAAGCACTCTAAACAGGCAAAAGTTCAATTAATAAAACACATTCATGTAGGTACAGAAGCTGGCTGTAAATAAAGCACATTTTTATAAATATATATTATTAACTAGCTGAGTCCCGCGGCGGCTTCACCCGCATAAGTCTCGATCCCGTAATAATATCGGGTATAATATAATAAAAAGTATCCTATGTCCTGATTCAGATCATGATCTACTCAGGTGCGAAATTTCATCTAAATCCGTTCAGCCGTTTCAGCGTGAAAGCGTAACAAAAAAGATGCAAACGTACAAAAAATCAAATCTTAAAATAATATTAGTTTAGATTATCGCTTTATGTGTGTAACAGACGCTTTCTAAATGTCGATGATATAATGATGATATTAACGTCAGTGCCTAGTGTATATTTACCTAAGTAACGTTTCTTCTCCAAATGCTAGACGCAAAGCTTTCAGCGAGTGAGCATTTACTTGTAACGTACCTTTCTCTCTTTAATTCCTCACTGCGTCGTACTTTTTGTCCATGCTCGATGAAATAAAGCTCATAGTTTGTAAAAACAAAACATTGAGCGGCTGAAGGTTCGGTTCGCCACAGTCCGGTTCGATTTTCTGTTATAAGTAGGTAAATGCTCTAATGTGTCCTCACCCTAAAGTGTCTTCGCTCACTATTTCAAAGTCTGTGACGGTACGGCGACTTCTAATGTTTATCTGTAACGCTTCGTTGATTTTACTACCAAAGTTACAGACCTTTTTAGTGGGGGTGACAGAAAAACTATGTATCTTCTTATATTTTAGTTATGTATACAGCGTAGTGTTTGTTATTTTTAAGAAGTGGTGCAGTTGCAGAACGTAGTGGAGTCGATAGTAGGTACTTAACAATATATTGGCTTCATAATTTTAAATCTAAAGCTAACTAGAAATCATCATCTTTTTCTTCTTCTTTAGCTATACAAAGGTATAATAAATCTGTAGATGAGGGGTTTCTGTACATTGAAAATATTTCCAAAAAAATAGTGGGGGTGTTAAAGGATAACCAACACTTGCCTTTCTATAATTTTTTGTCTGTTTGTTTGTTTAGATGTGAGAAATTAAGTTGAACAAATATCGCGTAAAAAGTACGGAACCATTATGTTTAACTTTTATATTCTGATATTGTGTATGTGTGTGTGAGAAGTAAATTAGTTTTTGTTTTATCGCAATCACTTCACTCTATCAAAAGATATAGGTGTTCAAGAACTTTTCATTACGTAATATACATACACGTAACGACATCTATTGGCGCCAGATGGTACTAACGAATATATTTGATAACCTAAAATAAGTTAATAATATCATGTCATAGATGTAACTGTGTCTATGTTATTTTAAAAAGTAATGAAAATGATGATAATGTTATAAAAATTGCTTTCCATTGGTGGTTGATTAGTGGTGCGAAATAATTTCAAATAAAAAGTGGTGATAATGTGCGATAACAATAATTTATGTGGTGTTCTGAGTAATAAAGAATCCAATGTTAGATAATTAATTATTAGTTTAAATCATAACAAACTTTTTTAAATCAAATTGGGCTTCAGTTTGCTTTATAAAAGTTTATTGTATGCAGAGCGAGTTTCGAGTTAACCACTGTAGATAGATAGTTATACTGTGATAAATAGATGGCGTTGAGCAAATGTCGTCATCTCGGACCAATGATAATTGGTGCGAGGCCGTCATTTTCTGAATTACGGTGTTTAGATTTTCCGCAAAAGAGTGAAACTTATTCATATTTTTATGTAACGTAATTGTAATACAATTGAAATTTTTGTAATAAAATTGAAACGCGTGTAATAAAATTTCCGGAAATAAAGTAGTTTCGTTGATGTTGTTCTGAAGCTCTGGAGTCTGGACCTGGGTCTTTGAATATTTGATTCTGGATTTCTTTCTAGAGGTCTCATCTCACTCAAGTTCTCACTCAGTTCTCTTCGACCGAATCTTTGAAGAAAAACTGAAAATTCTTTGTGGCTATAACCGACTTCCAAACGGAAGAAGTTCTCAATTCGTCTTGTTTTTAGGGTTCCGTAGCCAAATGGCACATAAAAACGGGACTATTATCATTTCATCCTGTCCATCTATCCGTCCGTATGTCACACATCCAATTTACTCGGAGGATTTTTTTTTTGTCCTGCGGTCGAGGAGCACGGAGACCGCTAGCTGGCCAATCTGGTGAGATCATTCTTTTATTTCGGGCATTTGCCGACGAAGCTGTATCCGGTATGTAAACTAATACGCGCTGCTCCTCAACCAATATCTAACCGAAATCGCGCGATTTATCCGCGTTCACCTTATCTCAGAAATTACGCATCAAAGCTCTACAAATCTTATGTCATTGAAATTATTATGAATTAGACTATCTGATTATATAGAGTTCAATAGGTACAGGTCCAGGGAGGGGTGAGTCATCATAAATGAAATCATTGTTTCCAAAAGTTAGTATTTTGCTTAAAGCAACAAACCTTACAATGATCTGCATCAGGTAGACGACCCAGGGGGAGCAAAAAAGAGGTTCAAGCTCATAAATTGTCGGTGGGGGTATCAAACTTAGCTGCCTCAGGCCCGAGTATACACACCACTTGTAACACTACAAACAAAGGCATTTACAATGGGTATAATAATGCGGTGAAAGTGTAGAACTACTACCGCGTCGGAGCTGGACGTGGGCAGCGAGGCGAAAACCGACAGCTCATCGGAGCCAGTGGACTGCGAGACTTTGGCTCATCTTGGCCATCACCCAGTTCCCGCTGTTCGGCCATTTACCAGTTCCAAAATCGTTTCTTAGTTCAAAAGTGCTGCAAACATTTAGTGATCGAATAAAACCGAGAGTTTTTTTGTGAGTGCTCATTCTATTTTTGGATATTTCGAGACTCAAGTGGTCGGCTATCGTTGTCGGGCGACAACATTTGAGACTCTAACGATAGCTCAGGGCATGAAATACTTCGACAATAGAATCAGTTTTTCGATGGACACGGCGTAAGATCAAGAACGCTGCTAATGAGGTTTACAAATACCGGAGAGGGTTATTCTTAGTAGGGAGACCTCAGACGAAGACATTGAAAAGTAAAAACCGCAACATTTATGACAGCAGAAGCAATGGCATAGAAAAGAGTCGAGAAAGCAGCTGAACCCTGCCAAAAGATTCACCGGTGAAGCTCGACCTGAAACAACCCGTCGTTAAAAGATTCCATAGAAAAATACCACCTGTCTCTCCTCTTGCCCAATGCCTACTCTAGGATGCATATCCGTTATGACTCGCAATCCTTCCTATCTTAAGACCGGTATACTCCTTGTATGCAATATGTATAAGTTTTAGGGGCTAGTGCAAATCTTGGGATTCATTTGACTAATCGAGTCTGGTCAAACCATGCTGGGGTCGGTGCGTTTCATTCATTAAATCACGTCAACCACCCGCGACAGTCACCGCGACAGTCACAGTCGCCGCTCCACGCCGCGTCTTTGAACTTACCGACTCCCGACGGATCGGACGGGTGACGAAAGGCCACCGCAGGCTTCATCGGATGCGACCGGTGAACGGGTGCTGTCAGTTGGGACTGGTCATCTCTTAGCCACCACGTCATAGTTTAATTATTTTATTTATGGATTGTTTTGTTTAAATTTATTTTTGCTGTATAATGGACACTCAACGTGTACTTCTTATTTATATCGTTCTCACATATAATTATACCTATATTCCACATTAATGATGTAACTAATATTTATATATGTACATTTCTATGTAACAATATAATTTACAAGAGTGTCCATGGAGTTTCTTTCCCGTTCTTCTCCATAGGTACCTACTACGCTTTGGAATGGGCAACTACTCGTAGCTTCATATTTCTGACTGACCGCCCACTTAACAAATCAACAGTGCCTGTAAATGGTTTAATTGAAATAAATGCTTTGAGTTTGAGTTTGACCGCGACGGTTCCCACGGCCAGTCGGCCTGCCCTGGTGCAGTCTGGCCTGTGAGAAAGCTTGAGAACATGGCCTGACGCTTCAGCACACCTTGCGAGACGGGCAGTTGATTTATTGAGTACGGCAGGTGCACAGATAATGAGCCTCGACCAGGCGCTGATTTTATTTATCCTCAAAAACCAAAGTGACACTTCGTCGCATTGACATCATAGTCACCGAAGACGCAGTGGCTGCATTCAAAAGGGAGAACTCCAGGTAGCGCTTCCCACCAAGCAAGACCGGAAGATTCTTTCTATTCAATGGAGGAGTGGTACCTACACCTTCTTTAAGCGACACATTATTGTTTTGCGACATGCTCGTGAACGAAGTTGCAGGCACAGCTAGTTATAAATAATTATAGGTAATTAATTATCAATAATGTCATAGCTGGCAGTGGGTAGCTTTAAACACTTTCTACCCTATTGAGTATTGAAGTGAAAACGAAAACTTCTGTTAGCGCGTTGAGCGATTATTGGTAGGGGAAAATCTTATGGGTTCGCGTCACCGACTCGCTAACGTTAACAGTATATAGGTAGCTACGAGGGTGGCCACTGTCATTTCATAGTTCTGAGTTTTTACTTGGCAGTCCCCATGACTTCCAATTTCTTAATTTTTTTTTACAAATATTTTTTTTTCTTCAAATTTCTTTTATTGTCAAATATTTGTTTTCTTTTTAAATTTTTGGCTTTTTTTTTTCTCTCTTCGACATAGATTATCAGTAACAGTAATCATACCTAGGTAGGTATAATTACTGTTACTGATAATCTATGTCGAAGAATAATTATCACGCTATGTAGGTACATAGCGTGATAATTATTCACCAAAGCACTCCTTGTACTTTTCAAACTACTGTCCGGTCAAAAATGTATAAATTCACCACCCACTTTTCTTTCTTCAATTCACATTATAATTCATTTCTTTTGTTTCACAACCAAATACCGTCGTAACCTTCATAACAATAAACCCATTTAATTATACTGAAGAATATTTTGTGGCGCCTATAATAATTAATATTCGTCATTAAAACTACACTTTACACCACTTTTATGTCTTATTAAAGGGTTGTAAAATTTTATGTTGCGTTAGAACTTTCTTTAATTAAATACGTCCCCTGAATAATCAAGATTCAAGATGGTTTTAATATTTTAATATGTTTTCATCGCGACATTATTTATTTCGTGTATGAACGTTATTAAACGATCTTTTAGGGCTTAATTTTATGTTTTAGGTGATAACTTTTGTTTGGGGAATGAGTTATTGGAATAGTTCATTTAGTAAAAAAATATTTAGCTAAAGCACTAGGAAGTGGTGAACTTCGGGACGTTTTGGGGGACTGTCTTATGTAATTTTGGCGTTCAAAAAGTGCTGATTCTCAGCCTAATTTAAATAAATGACTTTAGTTTTTTTTATTTTATTAATTTGGTTTTCGATACCTACCTATTACCTATACACTGAATTTAATTTGTTGAAACTTAATATGGAAAACACATTTTGTAAATTACTTGGCTTGAAGACCACGAATATGTCAGCCATATAACTATAATATATAATAACTATATATATTTATATATAATAACTAGATATATTTAACTGTAATAAACCTACATTCAAAAAACAATTAATAAAAATCTTATACGAAGGCAATTGCTAAACAAACTATTCTCTTATTGATCATACACTTTTTCTCTCCCCATATTAGTCATTTTTTGTTTTTTCTCTAAAATTTAAACTTAAGTTTAGGTTATATATTTACCTATAACTAAACCTTTGTATTTAAATATTAGTCTGTAGTCCGTTCGCATGTTTTATACAATCCTAGTTATACAGGGAAACCTATTATTGGCCATACAATACTGTAATACACAAACTCTGTAAAATACTATTTGTATCGCTGTTGGTTGCCTAAATAAAGAAAATAAAAAAAATATCCAAAATAAATTACACCTAAATATAAATCTTTTTGCACCCCGACAGGCTGAGTAATCAATTCTTTATCAAATACTAACTTCTGCCCGCAGCTTCGCCCGTGTGGATGTCTGAAATTATCCCACGGGAACGTGCCACCGGGTTAAATAGTATCCTTTCATCCAAATAGAAGATTACAAAGTCTTACTTGTAAACTGTATATTTGTAGACCATTTTCTATCTTGTTTAGTACTAGGTACCTGTTGACAGGCCTACACTGTCCTCCCATACCTATAACACTGTAATTTAAAAACACTGTAAAAGCCAATTATTTTTAAAAGGGTAACCGTGGAGTTTCTTGCCGGCTCTTCTCCATAGGAAACGACCAATTGAAACCGTGCACCTAGCTTCTGACGTTTCATAAGTGCTCATGTAGGTTTATGTGAAATAAAATATATTGATTTAGGTTTTTTTGAAATCCATTCAGCCGTTAAAGCGTGAAATGGTAACAGACCGACAGATAATAAATGAAAATAATCTTTCATTTTATTTTTATTAAACAAGTTTTTATGATTCTACATGTCTAACCTAAATATTATATTAATCATTTATTTTAATATTAACATCATTAATTTGAAATATTCTAGCGCCGCCATTGACCACGTATTACCATTATTAGCTAAGTTCGTAATTTTATTATTTATTAATATTTAGATAGGTAATAGTAATTATTTAGCTTCAAATTGTCATAACTTTTAAGCGGGTGGACTGATTTAAATTAAATAAATACTTAAATAAATAATGCCTAAAGATACAGGTTCTGACTATATTTCCAATTCCTTAGCTGTCAGTTGGGACTGGTCATCTCTTAGCCACCACGGTTTATTTTAATTATTTTAATATGGATTGTTTTGTTTAAGTTTATATTTGCTGTACACTGGACACTCAACGTGTACGTCTTATTTACATCGTTCTCACATATAATTATACCTACTCGTATATTCAACATTAATGATCTAACTAATATGTATGTAACAATATAATTCCAAAGAGTGTCCATGGAGTTTCTTGCCTGTTCTTCTCCATAGGTACCTACTACGCTTTGGAATGGGCAACTACTCGTAGCTTCATATTTCTGACTGACCGACCACTTGACAATTCAAAAGTGCCTGTAAATGGTTTAATTGAAATAAATGCTTTGAGTTTGAGTTTAAATATTTTAAAAAGAGTTAAACATTTCAATAATCATGTGTATTTTAAATGATGTCCTATTATACCACATTAGGGAATGATTTAACAAAAACGCTGGTAAGAAATAAAAATGTTTTTTATTTCTTACCAAAAGCACAAGTTTACGTTTTCATACCCCTAACTTAAGAAATGCCGAGTTTCCCATAAAAACTCTCATCCCCTATATCACCCCCATTTAGGATTATTTTTGATACAACATTTTATTGAAATCCGTTAAGTGGTTTAGGCGTGAAAAGGTAATATACAGACAGACAGACAGAGTTACTTTCAAATTTATAATATTACTATGGATTTTTCTCACTAAGCAAGCAAAAATATTTTACTGCCACGTATTTGGTTTGTCAGTGAAAAAAGATATAGACGTAACCAATACTAGTAAAAACACGCACCAAAAATAATAATACGTATGTCGTTGGCAAGATTCTGATATCTACAATTCGTAATATTTGTCAAAATATCAGAAATTGTAGCATTCCTAAGCTGGTATTGATATAAAATTTCAATTTCAATATCAATTTTGACGTGTAATATCGGTGGAAAAACGTGCTGAAGGAATATCTGAAATCTTAGGAATGCTGCAAACAAAGCAACTCGATGCAACTAAAGCTTTTTAATTCAAATAGTTAGATTCACCCTACAGCGTCAAATCATGTCGTGTTTATGCTTCGTTTTGACTTTACGACGAGGCAAATTTAACGATTTAAATCTTTGATTTTATATACAGGTTCCTATAATCTACATGCTATGGTATTCAGTCAAGCAAAGACTTTCTAGCAATTTTGGGATTCCAGTTGAATATATACCCATTAAAGGACCATGGCTGATGAGTAGTGGTGGTCCAGTGATAACGGCCGCGACTTACCAGTTGTGGGTCTTAGGTACATTTGAAAACATGTGACATCTATTAACCCGCACTGGATGAATGGTGGTGGATTACGGACCACTCCCTCTCACCGAGAGAAGGCCTATATGCTAGCAGTGGGGACATTATACTCTGATTATGCTATACTTTTGCTAAAGGACAATAGGTTTTCCACGACAATGTAAAATCGTATGAGATGACTAGATACACCTCTGCTCACACTGATAATCGATATCAGGTGGGCCCTAAACGATCAATATATTGCACAATATCACGTTTCAATATTGTTGTCCGTTGTGGGTTAATATTGAAGATTGCGCAATGATTGAACAAAAGTTTGAGCAAATATGATTTTTTTTTGCACCATGTAGGATAAGCATTACGCGGGTCTCACTCACGCGAAAATATTGACGCTTAATATGGGCCTTCAATGTTTTAGCGTGAAAATAATAATCGTTTGAGTGCAAGGGGTGATTTAATCATATGGCGCAATATCGATATTGCGGAAACTTATTGTAGGTGTGGCCAAGGCCGATTTATTTTTAGTTTTCGACCAAAAACGATAATTGCCAAAAATATCTAATTTGTCTTCGGCCGAAAACTAAAATTGCCGAAAAAGGTTATTTCGGCCGAAAACCGAAAACAAAATTCGGGCGGACTCAACATAAAACGCAATTCTTGTGCAATAAAAAGTTGTTGCGAAAAACCCTCACAATGTAGCGTGATATTTTTTCGATATAAAACTGAAGCACTTCACTAGCCTTAAGTGTCGATTTGCATGCTAACTTACTATTATGTAAGCACTGGTATGTTTAGTGGTGGCATTATGTAAACACAGCACCGCGTATGTCGAAGTTTCAATTATTCATCAAGTAGAGTTAGATAGTGCACCCCTATTTGTATTATTTTGTATGTAATCATACATTTTTACGTATAAAAGGTAAAAATGCAATAGCTTGCCTTTTAAATATGGAAAGGGCTTTGTGATGTGTTGTAACATAGCAGTGCTAAGATTCAGGATCTTTAGTGCTTCATTCGTTATTCGACATTCGTCAACTTCAAGTCATCGTCGTATACAGAAGAAATAATTTTTGAGAAAGTTATTTAATTTGAGTATGTGAGGGTTAATTAGTGACGTCATACGATACCCGCAAGTCGTTCCAATGTCCAGTCCAGTTGCGTTATGTCCAGTGTCCAATGTCCAGTGGCGTTATTTCCAAATTTGGCCGCGCGTCAAAAAAATATTGTACAGTTGTCTAATATAGTAGATTGTTAGACTGGAAGCCGACCCCAACATACCTAGTTGGGAAAAGGCTAGGCAGATGATGATGATATACGAGGTAGTTTTACTCCCGAGCTTTAGCGAGGGAGTAAATAGAAACCGAGTTTTAATGGGTTTTTAGCGCCGTGTGTTACACTCTACTTTTCACTACGATTGCGAGAAAATAAAACAATCCAATACAATTAATTACGGTCACTACCAATTCAATTTGCAATTAGAGAAAAATTATAAAGATTTCGCGCCAATTTCTTTTTTTTGATTTTTCTTCTGCAGCCGCAACGCATTGCATGCATTCCACCAAAGAGATCGCCGATTTAAGTTCCATTTTCAAAAATAAAATGAAGTTCTTTTTTTATGAAACAGTAATAAGTCGAGTCTATATTCATGATTATTCTACTTATGACTAAAGACTTTTTCGTTTCTGTAGGTTCATTGTCATTTGACACACAAAAATAAAAATAAAAACCCAAGAGGAAGAATTGCTATTTTTTCTTCGCTCTGGTACACCACAATGACGGTCTTTTTGAGCAAGAGGAGTGAAATAACTCTTTATTTCAGTTTACTGGATCCATAATGTGTTAGTATTGCCTTAACCTATTGTTAATGAAAATAAATTAAAACAAAAATGACATCACAATTAAAAAACCATTAATTTTGCACATGTACTTACGTCTGTACGCACATGTCTCCCAGCCCAGTGCCTAATAAACGGCCCATCTATTTTGTCTGCCAGTGTACCCAAAATATTGTTCGGACTATTAAGTATAAGTGTGTTCGTTGTCAGCATCATTATTTTAAGTTGAAAACCATTTTACCACTAATGGTGTGATCCACCAACCCGTTACCACTTCAATCGAGTTTACCCTTACCTACCAATCAGTACATAGAAGCAAAGATTTTCGTCAAGGAAAACGAGGTAAACTACCCCTCCACTATAACTTCACCCGAAGTGGTAGTGGGCTGGTAAATGTCATGTGATTGCAGCTTCCCCAACCATTGCGAAGATATTTATGGTGATCATCGTATGTCCGCCCGAATCACTTATCGTTATTCAAGATTACTTTAGTGATCTTGACAACTTATGTTACGTAATTGACTTGGGAGTTTTGTGTGAAAATATTTTGGGATATTGTTTTTAGTTGCAGTCTTATATGGACGTTTTCGCGCTGTTTTGTCGGGGGTGTGTAAGATTCTAAGTGTTGGATGCTAAGTGAGAAGGCGATGACCCCCTATAGATGGAACTGTTACTGATGAATATAGGGATTTATGGAAAACGAAGATTTCTTTCCCTGTAGTATCACGGAGTTGCACTTTTCTTATGTCCATAAACCTGCTTTGAGGTAGAAAAAATATTTCACAGGAGTTCTGTCAAATAACCCAAAACAGTTAAAAAAACTGACAGTTTCTTACACCTCACGAGATACTGTAGCCCACCAAGACGAACCTTTAAAGCTTTATAGTTCAACTATAGGTATTTAAAAATACTGAAACCGGAAAAAAGAAGAATAAAAACATGTAAAAAGAAAGAAGTGCTTACTCATGTTTTTAAATAAAACAATGTAGAACATTAGCCCGATAGAGCTTTACACTAAACAAAAACTTAAAATACTAAAAGAAAACTAATCCACACTTATCTTTAATTAAACTATAAAATCTGTTAAAGGCGCCACTTAGTAAAAAGGTTTGTTTCAACCGTTTCTACTGGCTCAAAGTGTACTGGTCTATTAACACTAAACTGCTCGAGGCTCGATCACGTACAAAACAGATTTGAGCAGCTGCTGCCGGTTAACAAATTGTATGAGAAGAAAACTATTGTACAGGAATAACATAAATATTCATGAGGTGTTTATTTTAAGAATAATTTGTTACAGATAGTGTATGGGTTTTGTTCTTGTTGAAAAGTGCTATTTTATATTAATCGCGTTGAAGCTACAAAGTAGTCGAAACGCGAATCTGCTATGATTAAGTAAATGACATGCTTAAAAAAAATAAACAAGTGAGTTTCTCTTTCAGACTGCATGCAGTCACTTGAGTGAATTTATTGAATAGCTCTAAGTACCTAAGTACGGTACATAAGCACTGTTGTCTACTAGAGACTTCTGTTTTATGTTTGAGTGTCTTTTTTCAAATAAACACCCATTCAATTTACCAAATTGCTTAGAACAGCTACTCTGAAAAAGATGCCGACTAACCAAAGGCACTTTAGACACATAAAACACTCAAACACTTGAATCAATAGAAAAAAAACCTTTTAAATTAAACTAAAATCCATCTGAACGACTACGAAATGTTCAGTTACGACGCAACTACCGGACACATCTCTCAAAGTATCGTTTGATAGTCGTAAAAACATCCCTTAACGGTCGTCCGATCTCACTCGCTCCTAAAGCTGCGAGCGGAGAGGAGCGGAGCGGTGCGGAGCTAAGAAAATATTATCCAATAGAGTTCCAGTGGTTATAGGCATCAAAGCGGAGTGGAGATTATTTTTATTCCTTTCAACGGCGGAATATATGCTGAGCTGAATCCCTTCATAAATTACAAGTTCTTTAATGGCAATCAAGTCGACGCCCTCTTGATAAGGTTAGTGGTCACCGCCATGATCATCTCTGCGACACCAGAGGCGTTGTTATCCATTATTGCTTCGAACGCCTTTTCGTTCTCGCAGCGCTCCTCTTTCGTAAGCAACCTCGCTGTCCGCTTACACGCTCTGCTCATTTGTACACCCAGCCTTAACCCCGCCTACCCAGTGCGCTAGCGCTTTATGCCCTGTTCGTCTTAACCCCAATAATAAAATGCGGGTTGTAAATAGATAATAAGGGTGAAATACGCGTAGAAACCATTAAGGGCGCCATCACTGTACTTTAACTGTCGCTATCTGAACGCACTAATCGCCGGCGTGTACTATTTTAATAAAGATTTTATTGCACGATATGTATCATCCTGTTGTGGTTTATGGTGGAAGAAAAGAGCTTGTTCGACATAAACCACAGAGATTGGGTGGGCTCTTTTCGATGGTGGAAATGGAGGGCCAGAAAGATTTTTCAAGGGTCGGACCAGATAGATTATCCACCACCAGATAAAAGTGAGCAGTGGCGACCCAGTAGTAATTACCGTGAATTACCGAGTTTTAGGTCGTAGGTTTTAACTTAGGCAGGCACTTTACTTAGTGTACATTATTTCATTAGCACTGCTCTCTAAAATGGTGAAGAAAACATCGTGAGGAAACCGGCATGTCCTAGAACAAAAAATTCGAAGACATGGTTCATTCACCAACCCGGACGGGGCCCGCGTGGTGGATTACGGTCCACTCCATCTCACCAAGAGGAGGCCTGTGTCCCAGCATTGGGAACATTATAGGCTGATTATGTTGTGTACTTATCCTAATCAGACAACCAAATAATACTCGGTTCAATTAGATGTAAAGGGGTTTATTTATTAAAGTGGCTTAGAGTTAAAAGACTTTTAAACGTTAAAAATGTATCTATGGTTAAACAATCGCTAATAATTACTAAACTTAAAGCATTTTTATAAATAAAGGGGTAAATGTATCGTTGTCTACTAATGGCGCCAAACTGGTAGTCGAATTCGGGGTCTACTCCATTTAGATTGCCATCGACACGATAAATGTTTCTGTTATGAATAAAGTAAATTAGGTACTTACCATATCACCTATACAAAACCGAGATCACATCCATCTTAGATCACATAAAAAACTCTTATATCCTTCTAACCTAGCAATTTGCCAAGTATGTTAGGGTCTGCTTCCAGTCTTACCTGATGCAGACATGACGACGTTTAATGAAGACATGTTCAATATTTCACAAGCATTCAACTAAGCAACACTTTGTGTGTGTGACCCAACACGCACTTGGCCGGTTTTTCTAGCTCTGGATCAAAGTAGCAAAAAGTTATCATTATTTAGCTTAGACCATTTATAGGTTGAATGGGCTAAGTAACTTATTTCGTTCTAAGTTCAGGATCCGATTTATTTGGGTTCGTTGCAGCAAATTTTCTTCATGTCCTTTTCTTTTTTTGACTGTGGGAAATCATCAAATAACTTCTCCCGCTCTGGGCAGAGCAGGAGGGCGTGTCAGACTCTTACTGACTAAAACCCACCCTTGTTCCTTCAGTTGCCTGTGCCAAGGGCCACGGTATAGGGATACCGGTAACCCTCTTGGACTTTCCCGCAACCTTAGCAGGCATCGGCCCTAGCGGACCCCATCATTGGTGCTGACATCTCTTTGAGGCGCGCGTGGAACTCCGCGCCGTCGACCCGGGCCTGGTCCTTATCGAACGGCGAGCTGCCCATTGCTCGCCGTCCGCAAGCCCCCGCCTACGGTGGCCGGGAATCAGCCTGCGATTCCCGACGCCCAGGGCGTCTCCTGCGGCGGCTAGGGGCGTGAGGGCGCGAATTTTGCCTCTCCCTCACGCGTTCCGCCTCCTCCTTCGCGAGCATTACTGCTTCGCAGAAGGAGGTGACGGCTTCCCAAGCCCTCTCGCTCCGTACCATGGCCTGGACCAGAGCCGGACGCGAGAGATCGCCACCGCGAATCGCCTCCACGAGGACACTGCGGTGCTCCGCCCAAGCCGGGAAGACCTCCACCGTATGCTCCACAGTGTCCTCCGGGCGATCCACACAATGGTGACACCCGGGCGTTTCCTCCCGCCTTATCCGGAACAGGAACCTCCCGAAACAGCCGTGTCCGGTGAGGACCTGCGTCAGGCGGAAGGTGAGGACGCCGTGGCGCCTCTCTAGCCACTCCTCAAAGAGGGGACTTATCGCCGCAATTGTGTGCCCAGCGCTGGGTTGCGTCAATCGCACTCTCCATGCCGCCCTGAGATCCCGCCGGAGCTCTGTCCGCTGTACCGTGATATCTCGCGGCAGCGGAGCTACGCCCCGGCGTTTCGCCTCCTCGCGCCACTCCCAAATGTGCGCGAGGACTTTTGCCTCCAGATCCCATGGTGGTAATCCGGCAAGGAGGCTCGCCGCCTCACTGGAGACCGTACGGTATCTCCGGACGAGCAGGGTGGCCATGACCCTTTGGGGCGCGTTCAACCGGCGGGCTGCTGCATCAAGTCCTAGGACTATGATTTTGTCGTATATATAAACAGTTTTCGGTTATCTTCCGCCCATAAAAACACACAGCGATCGACCATCCTTTAGAACATCTTACAACAAAAAAGGAAATTAATTTCCACAGACCAATCTTCAAGAAAATCATACTAACAGAGTCACTAATGAATATTCCTAATTCACTTACAAAGACATTTGAGTAACTACGAGGGCCACACAACATCATCTAATAATGTGGAAAAAATAGTAGTGTCTGTGCGATTACAATGCTAGACTCGTGTCAGGTAATCTCGTTAGTGCGGTCGCCCGGCGTCGCTCATTACAGCGGTGCGCGCGACCACGTACGAGGGACGTGGAGGTAGAGTGCATGGATGTGTCCATTTAAATATTAGAACGGATGATGTGATTTGAGATCTATCAGTGCCAAACTCAAAAACGTCACAGTCCGTTGCCAGCGAGTTTCAAAGAAACATTTATAGAGGTATTATTTTGGATACAGAACTTTCACGGTTGAAGGCCAAACTTTTCTTGCTCTAGCGTAAGGCATACATAACAACTTCTAGACAAGAGAAGTAGCTGTTAAGAGTTATCTGGAAAAGAACCGGAGCTACCGAAATAGCTTGCAGGGTAAGCAAGCTGAAGTGGCAGTGGGCTGGCCATGTTTGTCAAAGGACCGATGGCCGCTGGAGCAGACGAGTTCTGGACTGGAGGCCGCAGACTGGATATTGGCGCAGCCCGGAAGAGGCCTATGTCCAGCAGTGCATTGCATTGATGGAAAGAAAGGAGAGAAGCCTTTTGTCAGCAGTGAACGGGTTTGTTACAATAATAGGGAGTACAAAGTAGGGAGGAAGGGAGGGAGGGGGACGAACTAAAATAACTGTAAGGAAGCATTTCCAGGATGGCTTTTCGTAGAAGAAAACATGTCAAACGACAGAGATCTTGCACAGACTAACGCCTGGAAATATCACCGTCTTGTGCCATATCTAGTATTTTTTACAACGTCATGGTAATGTCTTCATACCGCGTCAGCAGTTTCGGCGAATGCAGGATAATTCCGATCGCCTTCCAAACGGTTCACCCGTATAAACTTGTTACTACACATGATACGGATTCCGTCATTTAATTTTTCCAATTGAGGAACATTGTACCGAATTACGTGTTCATTTCTTGCGCAATTTATTTGGTTACAACTTGGTGTGCGAGAAATCGCTAACATGTGGAAATTGATTTATATGCATTAAGGCCAAAATTAATAGACGGCCATCGATGGGCGGTTTCATAATCAGCCTATAATATTCCCACTGCTGGGACCCAGGCCTCCTCCCGGTGAGAGGGAGTGGGCCGTAATCTACCATGCGGCATTGGTAGATGTCACATGTCTACAAATTATTGGTTCTAAGACCGGTTTCTTCACGATGTTTTCCTTCACCGTTTTGAGAGCAGTGGCCTTTAAATAATTTAAACTTAATAGGGAAACCGCCTGTCAGCATTCGAACCCACGACCTAAAAGTTGTAAGTTATCACTGGGCAACCACTGTCTCCCATTAGCAGTATTAACAATAATATGACAATCTGATGTAGTCAAACCTATGTAGTAGACTTAAGAAGGAATATCTTTATGATAAAAGTACTATACAATCTTGGAGCAAGATTAGAAGCACACCCTAATATAGTGGGGAAAAGATTACGCTGATAATGATGACATCTAATGGAAGAGGCGGAACAATGATTACTCACTGAATAGAAATCAGCAAGAAATCCGATTGTTTCCACAATCAAATTTATTAGTGAAGATGAAATACACATGATGTGCCTACACGGAGAATATATTCCAGTAATAGTCCCACAGACTACGCAGCACTCAAATGACAAATTAGCGAACCTGTCAAAACGTGTATCCATTATAATGGCATTTCCTGATGCCGTCGGAAACAAATAAATCTGCACAATAACATTAGATGTCAGTGAAATAAATGTAACGTCAATCCGTGGCCATTTGTCGTCGTTAAGTCTTTGGGAGTGACATACGGGTCGAATGGTTGGTTAGTATTAGGAACGAAGTTTAGAGAACCGTCTTCAGATTTGTAACAGGGAAGTGAGATGGGATGCGTGTTCTGTGTAAGTGTGTAGGTTTATTCTTCGGTGACCGGTTGGGAGTTTCTGTAGGATTAAGCACGGGTATTTATTTTTGTGGGTGTTGAATTACTATGAAGACTTTCTTCCTTCCAGAACTTTCAGTTACAAATTATCTAAATAGTTTGTTTCCGATTGTGTCGGAATGCGTATGCAGCTTTTCCCATTTTATATTATAGGGTTGGCGCTGAATATTATAATTCCAAATAAATGGATACCAACATTTGTGTAAATGTTGGCCACTCTTACTCCCCATATCCACTGAACCATAAGCCTTACATCCAAGTGTAAGAAGGGGGAAAGACAAAAACTTAATGACAAGTGGACAATGAAGGAGATTCGAGACGCTTGTCGCCGCGAGATTGTCAGGAAACGTCGCGGAACAGGGGGCTGCGACAAGTTTATATAATCCTTAATAGAAACCTTGTTTCTTTTTAACAAAGGAAAAATAAAGGGAATGGTTTTTATGACAAGTTATTGTTGTTTTTGTTGATAGTTGCTTAACAATTTATTTTTGTTACGATGAATTGGGTCGAGTATTATAATATCAAAACTGTCTAACACTGTATTGTTATAATTATTCGGCCTTAGAGGAAGTTTAAGAATATAAATTTTACCACCAAATCAGCCTAACAGCTTATTTTTTTGCGATAAATACTTTACAAACATCATAGAAGGAAATCAACTGCCAGTAAACCATCATCACATTTTTAGATACCTACAAATCGAAGGTAAAGTTAAAGTTCAGGCTGGTTAAAGTGCAAGTAAGTTCAGGCCAAGAATTTATATTGTTACTTCCTCTGACATTAAGAACCGCTGGTCCATGAAAATAGGAGCCTTAAAATATATGCCAAAGAAAATACATGAAAACTTAACTCACGAAAAACTCACATGCAATCAACGTCGAACCAGACGCAAAATAAACCAAAACAAACTCTTTTAGAAAAGGTAAATGGAAACCCGGACTTGTCCGAAGAGGATTATTTCAGACAATCTATTTGCTCAGCAACCTAAGAGGAGGCCCTCAAGAAAATCAAATCAGACAATCAAGTGGAAAAATCTATGTTCGTTGAACAAACAATCAACTTTAGTTACTGTGGGCAGAGTGACGTAGGGTCCTCACCTACCATTTATTTGATCTACTCTTCAATCTCCTGGGAGCCTGGTACCTATTTGTTTTAAAGCTTTATTGCTAAGTAATGTGTGCATAGGTCAACCCTCAATTTTTTGTGGAGTTGTTGACCAATATGGTTAATGGAGGTTGGGTTTGCGTATTTTAAAGTTGATTTGTTTGCAGAGTTGTTGATATGAGAAGATTTTGGTAGTAATTTAATTTAAATCGTAATTTGTCTTTTCTTATTGTTTAATTAATTGTATTTAAATGACCTTTTTCCGGAAGAAGGTCATTGTAAATGATGGTCCATTTCTACACATTTACGTTTGGTTTTACTTTCAGATCTTAACATCCACTAGATCATCTGAGGACAAAATATTCTAGCGCATATGCTAACGAATACTCTTCTTCTGCCAAACATATTATTAAAATGAGTTAGCTAATACTTTTTGCAACTTAAACCTGCTACATAATTCAAAACAAATTCACACTTAAAGCTCTCTGCCCACCACACCATCAAACCATACCATGACCGAGCTATGAACGTATCAGGCACGGAAAAAATTATGTCACGGATATGCCCACTAGAACGTGTCAACAACGTATGATACCCGTATATAACGGTTATAGTGACCGTAGTATCCGCGAATCATCTGCGTGTCATATCCGTACGGTTCCCGTTCTCTCGACTGTAGTAGTTCACCTGTGATTTCGCGTGAAGTGGACGCGTCAGGAAGAGCGAGTGAATATTTTTGTTGAGAAAATTATCCTATGTCCTATACCTTATTTATAATGGTTATTAGAAAATTGTCCATGAGAGAATTGGCAATGATGGTTATTATTTTAGATGAGGAAGAGAGAGAAAACAATAACATCAGACGATTATGACGTTACTGGGTTCACACCGCTCTAAAAAAAGAAAAATCAAGGAAGATTACTGTTTATAACGCGTTTATAACGGGTTTAGAACGGTCATCATATGCGGTTATAACCCATATGCTTACCGTTTCGCGCACGGATTTAGCAACGTTGCGTCCCATGTACGGAGCGTGTCGCCACCGGTATAATATGCTAGCTGACAATAAAATTGTTGGCGTTTTATGCATGGCACGCGACGATGTTGGTCACCGTCTCATACTTCAATACAAAGATTTTTTTTTCCAGACACGTTTCTAGCACGGTCATGGTATGATACGGTGTAGTGGGCCCATTCCTTAAATATCAATATTTCGTACCAACATCCGACAGATCATTGATATTATAATCATAACAATAAATAAACCATGCATTAATATGTTTCATTACTTTCCCCGCAATAAATTAAACGCAGTCGTAAACCAAAAACCCCATTGTGTCCAGTAATTTATTCACCGTTAGCAACACAGAAAACTTGTCCATCCCGGGAGAGGGTAACCCCGGTAAAAAGGTGTCAATTTTTGAAAGATTGGGTCCTGTCATGAATTTTATATGAACGAATCGAGTTAAGGGTATTTTGCGATAATGTTCGACGTCGGTGGATACTGTCAGCCTATGTCATTTCATGAGGATTTACCCTTTGTTAAAAGTAACACGTAGTATGTCAGGGGGAGTGGGGGGGGATGGGGAGGGGCTATCGTGTGTGAAATTTGCCGCTGAAAGCCCAGTTATGTTTTCGTGATGTTGAGGGATGGGCTCATCGATTTGTATTGAGATTTATATATACATATGTCTGATAAGTGCGCTAAAGAAAGTATGAATGGGTTTTTACATGAATTGTTTACATGTATATAAGTATGTATATCAGTCATCAGGTTACCGTAGTACAGGCTCTACCTAGTTCGGGACCTGAAGACCTTGTGTGGATGTTGTCTCATATTTATTTTTATTTTACATTTTCTTAATCAGACGGGTACTAACCTGAAAACTAGTTTTGATTGGAAAACTTACGAAGTGGTTTTATTTAGTGAATAATTTCAACACAAATTTTTGATTTAGACATCATGTATTGTACCTACCCATAGCACTAAGTACACTGTGTTTAACTCACTCTACTGCAAAAATTCCTATACAAATATTGCAAGACGTCTTCACAGAATTTTCCAGTCCAGTAGTGACCGAAGCTCTCCTTCAAGGGGCGATTTTGTTTATTATTCAGCGAAAACACATAAAGCGTTAACGGCCCTATGTCTGCAGTTTTGCAAAAACTAGCAACAAACTTAATAAATAATAAATTTTACGCGTTAACAGTTCGACGGTAGTTATAGGAACGGAAATCGTAAACTATCGTAAAATAAGTTTTTCTACGTGTGTCGCCGCCCACGCCGCCGCCGTCGCCCGTCGAACGACGGATCATGTCTCTGATATATTATCATAGAGAGATTTCTTTATTTTTAACCCTGACTGCATGTCTTAAAATGTCTAGATCTTGGTTGAAGGAAAATAAATCGTGAGTAACATTGTTCATAAATCACTGATTGCATGCAGTCCTATTAGGTACATTCTAATTTACTTATTTGAGTTGCATTTGCGCATAAAACAATTAAGTTAAGAAATAGTAGAGTGCCAAGGTAATTTGGCGTAGAAAAAACATTCATAAAAGTTATATTTTTCCTGTTTAAACATTCACATGAAAACCAAATGATGACAAAATAAAAATATACAATTTCTAAAAATATATCCAAGTAGAATCCATTCCATTTGAAAGCTTTGAAGTATAGATAACTAATTAATTAGCTGAAAGAAGACTAATTTGACGTACAATTAATTGAATAAACATTATTAATGAATCTTGTGACAGAACGAATTCAATTTGATATATTTTAAAACAAGTAGAGACAAAGAAATCATTAGTATATTTCGTTGAATTTAGTTTTAAAATTTTTGTATTGAAATAAATGATTATAGTATTTAAATATTTCATGTTCGCTAGAAACGATTCTCTTTTGTCTTCAAATATTATATTTTTAATATTTCTTATTAAATTAGAATCTTTTGAACGCTCGAATTTGTAAATGAACTTCAAAAATTCGGTTTTCATATGCAGATATGAGATTTTTCTCCTATTAAGAATGTAATCAAAGAAGCAATTATTTCAGAGGTGCCTGTCTGGCTTCTTAAACTATTCTTAATTGAAGTTTCAATAAAATTACGAATTATTGTGTCTGGAACTTTATTGTAAGACCTGCCAAATGTATATAGGTACCTATCGGTTAAATAAATGTATTCCATTCTTACCTTTAATTTTTTTGAATCAGAACAAAAGGCATTCTAACTTAAAGCAAAGAAACTGTTCCTATGAATTATTCATCTAATGAAATCATGATTTTAATCATTTATTTATAATCAAAGTTGGTATTAATAATAACATTAATAAAGTCTGCTAAACTTCATTACAGTTTGTCGGCAATTGTTCTCGTCTAACAATGGATTACCAATTTTGAAAATTAATGTGCTGATAAAAGTTAATTAAGTATGCTAATTAAACTATAATCTGGCAACGTATTTGCCTCGGAGAGACCTTCTTTTCCTGGAGTAACACAGGATGGCGTTCTATCCCTTTTACTTTTCGCAGTTTTTATTAATTCTATCTCCGAATGCATTACCAGTTCAAATAAAACGCGCGCAATCGTTACCTGTATTTAAGAAACTTGTTGTTGTGATCTTATTCTTGTAGCTACAATAATCTGTAGTCGTGATGAATTTTCGTTATTTATATGCCTCGAAAAGCGAGTGTCCTGCGCCTGATCTCTTTCCGGTCGTGTCGGATTGCGTGCCGTCCCATCGGACTATGAGAGTGTGCTTGTGCACACAATTATGCACTTTATTATCTCTTGCCCCGAAGGCTAGTCTCCGTTGAGATTGGCCCCCATGGCCGAAATACGGCCGGGAGGACTGTTATCATTGTGTATGTATTTATGTATCTTATATTATGTATTGTGTCTATATACTTCTTTTAATTTCACCAATGACAACCCCAACTTTATTTCCACACAATCACTGTCAATTCCAATGTTGCCTGGAAGAGATCGCAGACAGCGATAAGGCTGCCCATCATTGTACGAGTGATCTATGTGTTAAATATATTTTTTGTTACGCGTTTTCTGGTGTATAATAAAAATTGTATATTTATTTATTTATAAATACAATTATTATACAATAATAATTGTATATTTATATCATTATGTGAAATTATAAGTGAGTCAGTTAGTTACCCACTCAATGCAATAAAAAATAAAAACCCATCATGTCAAGAAAGCTTAAAAAACGTGCAAAAATATTTCACAATTTGCCGTCGTCGACACTCCAATTTCGTTTTGCTTTCCAAATATTTTTATTAGCCATCACTCGCAAGCAAGTCAATTTAAGTTGTTTTCTCGTTGTATCCGAACGAATAATGTTTATGTCAAACACAACGTTTTGGCGCCAACAAAGATGGCGGAGTGAAACGTCAAAATGCACCGATTACACTTGGATATTTCTTAGTGTTGTAAAATTGTAATCTGGATTTTTCATATTGCTTGAAAATTCGGTTCTGAGTTTGTCGAGAAAGTGTATTGTAATGGTTTTTTCAGTGGTTGATTTGATTTTGCGATTAGTTAGGGCATGAATGTTGATTTTAAATATCGTTTGTTTTATATTCATTTTCATTGCGCTGAAACCCTTTCTGAATAAAATTATAAGATTAAAGTTGACTAAAAATAAATAATATATTGTTTAAATAGATCCAAAGGTAAAATTAATCTTTGAATAATTCTCGCTTTCCAAAGGTTTATTACTAAAACTCACAATATTTTTATTTTTATTCTTTAGCTTGATTCTTAGCTTTGCCACAGAAGGGCAAAAACCGCAACACTCGTCTTGGTATGAATAAAATAGCACACCTACCTATTTATTATTCAATTACGAATATCGACACGTTGACAAACCCCAAATGAATTCCCTTTCATGTCGTTAAAGCAACAGGAGTGAAATGGGAAATCATATTAGTCTACGGCGGTCCCACTTGAAATTCATTAAAACATGTTCTTAGTCAAATGTAATAATTTATTTAAGCAACAAAAATCCCCAAAAGTAATATCCATTGAAGCGTATTTAACGCTGAAGCAGAGATGAGGAGTAGTGATGGGGGAATACGTTAAATTGTGACAACAATGTCGTATTTTGTAAGGCGTAGTAAATCGATTTACTGATCATACATACCTAATTGTAGGATTTGCGTACAATGAAGATTTGGCTATACCTACATCAAAGCTAAAATGTGAAATCGGTTGAGATTTATATTGAACACTAAAATCTTGCTACCTTTTATAAATAATTGCTCTGCTGAATTACTTTTCGTTAGGTCATACCTACTGCAAAAATCCTAGTGCAGCATTAATTCAGATGTAAAAATGGTTAACTAAAACTCGATCAAATGCACCACTCACCGCTCACCCTTCACTAGAAAGCCAAGGCTCACAGAAACGTATTAACATATAAATAATTCAGCATATCTTTCTGCGCATTATGTCATTTACGGCGTTACCTTTTAGAAGAGTATTTACACAAAAGAAGAGAGAATCAAAAATGATAATTACATGCAAATCTGGGGATCGTTTGAGGGCACTTCTCTTCACAATGTCTGCCTCTATTTGATGTTTCGGAAGATTCTTTTTTAGATCCTTAAAACGGTTGAGTGGAGTAATGACAAGCTTGAATGAGCTGTTAGCTGCGTTTAATATTTATGTCTGTTAATGCAGTTCAAATAATCCCTTGTACGTACCTACCTACGAACATTGTTTTTGGAAGAACTTTTGTATTGATGTAACAACCAAGCACACTTTGTACACGAGACTCAACACGAGCGGTGACTGACATTATCTACATAACTTATTGATTAACATACGGTTCATTGCCAATGTTCGCTGCTGAAATACATTTAAGTCTTTAAAAATATATTATGATCCACTTTCCAACTACTTGCAGATGGTGTAGGATAATATGGCTATAGTTTCGGTGACTTTCATCATAAATAACTGTTTGTTTTACGTGAAACAACAACAACAAACAACCTACATTGTATATTCAAACATTGTTGCTCCAAGATTTCTATTCAAGCGCATCTCTGGTCCAAAAAACAAACTAAAAATTCACAGTGACATCAAGTATTCTCCGAACGAACGGTCTTCGTTAGACCCGACCCATACCTGCACTGCATATGTTACCATGCACAGTTTTCGAACTAAAATCCCATTCGCATTGTTTATTCGTTACAAGTTGACGTAAAGGGACGACAAATCGAATTTCCCTTTGATTTTTCGATACAAGTTGGTAAGGAAAACTAAAGAAAAGCGAATAAGTAGGTATAAGATTAAGCATGTGGAATAGTTATAAGGAATCTTGGTTAGCAATTGGGTATTTTGCCTTTTATTCCGAATTATTTAAAAAAAACGGCGGTACAAATAAAAAGGCATCTTTACTTATGGGCTTTCCCGTTCTCGAGTGCCTATTTTCAAACTCTATAAAGTACAGGTAAACAGCGGATGTGCAACAAATTAAAAATATGTGATATATGTGTGTGTGTGTGTGTGTGTGTACTCTTTAGTTTCCTTTTCTTAAGTTGTTTTCCTGGAGTTTGTTATTATAGAGAAAAAAAAAACCGCGCGTGATTATTTTCAATCCAATAAATCTGAATAGGCTTGTTAGTCATAAGAATTATTTCAATAAATTTAGTCTGTATATATTTCTATGGCAATAATCTATAAAATAGTAAGTCATTTTTTAAATAAATTTAGTATTTTCGAAAATAAACGTTAATACTACTACTACGTGGTACTCTGCGCGGGCGACGGGCGGCAGTCGGCCGACGGCTTTTGCACGGGGAACATGCACTTACTTCTCTTCGCCGTACGCGCCGCGTTGCTCTTACCCATTTTGATTGACGGAAGTTTTACCGAATTGTAAGAACACGCAAGGTCATGGAGAACGAGAAAGCCCATAAAGAAAGTTATCTGGCTATTATGTATTCTCAATAAAAACAACAAAACAGCTTTTGGCGAGGTCGAAGTAAAAAAACTGGAAACGAAAACTTACATTAAGTATAATAGGTAAGTTTTCGAACGCTAAAATAAAAGTAGTTCCTTGAACATCAGTTCTGATAACAGCAGTTTAATTTAACATAATGCATTCCGAATATTCTAGTCCGTAGATGCAATCACCAGACCTGGCTGAAGGCTTGGTAATCCTGAAAATAAAAACCAGAGGTGTCGTGGACACCTGGTTGGAGAGAAGTTCCTTTCGCTGTTGCAGTAAAACACATTTTTTTCTTCTAAAAAAATGTTACTTATTGACGGCCATGACACTTTTGATACGTATCCAACAAAAGTGTCGAAATTTTACACTTTTTTCGGTCTAGCTCTCATAAGCCAAGTGTAGAGAGCAGTGCAGAGTATGGCGAGCGATAAGGAACTTCGTTCCAAAAGTAATAAGCCAACAACTGTCTTAAAACCCTTCTCTCGTTGTACTCTATCACCAGGCTATTAATTCCTCACCAGATTATCACTCCAAAACATCCATTAAGTTCACCAATCTAATATTTTCCTCGTATAATGCCAAAAGCGCCATAAATAACTTGGAATGTCCCTATAAATACATATTAACGAGAGAGATCAAGACAAAAGAGGTATTACGACTCAACCCTTCTCCTTAAGTAATGTAGGTATTTCATTATAATAATTGCTCCAACCACAGGAGTGACCTCTTAGGCGATGACTCGAAGTTCGTTTGTCGAATAATAATGATTATTAATATTCCTATTACAGGATTGCGTGTTAATAATTAAATCGCTTTTGATTATGATTGTAAAGTCAATTTGTTTTACGGCAATTGATTGTTTTAACTTATTTGCGTTAATTTTGCAGTAGGTTCTATTGTTTTACGTTTTGGCAACGGCTGGAGAATAGGTACATATTGTCTTTGGAGTAATTCTACAAATACTATCTCACAGTAGACTATGACGTCAGACGTCATTATATGCTGTGCAGTTTTTATCTAAAAGCTTTTAAAAATGCACGTAAATTACAAATATATTACACAAGGTGTGAAAACTACCTTACACTTAACAAAGATTATCATACGCGTAACAAGTATACAAATGAGCCATCAAAAACTATCAATTACCTAGTGAAGTACCACCGTCAAGCAATTTAAACTATTCCCCTATTTTTGCGCCGAACGTTACGTGTAGCGCCATCTATTACCGCGACACTGAACTGTGCCATGAGTTCAGTTTCATAAGTACTGATGATGAATAAAATTTAAATGTTTTGTGTTAGGCCAGTTACGCAAGTTGTTTTGATGTAAGAATTATGTTATAAAGCAACATAAATTGGAGGAGGTATACGAATACATTCACAACATTAATTTTAGGAGTTAAATTAATATGTCATTGTGATCTCACTATTATAGTGCTTTTGAAACAAACTATTGTAATACAAGTTTATTCTGTTTTTGCATCACCATAAATCGGTGATTTAATGGCTCGATAAATAACATAAACCTTCGTAGCCTGCTAGACAAATAGTTTATTGTTGTAGCTCTTAAACTATTTATAGGCCTATTTAATCTAATAAATGATATATTAAGGTCGTATTTCTTGTTATGTTGAAATATCTGAATAATTTCTGCGCATTCACGGTCAGTCCGACCCTTAATGGTATAAAAGTCGAGTGACAATTGTAATCTCATGGTCATATACTTCTGCTTTTCTTAAACTTACTAACTTTTAAAATAAAACTACATTGATAGACTTGAAATACGTTTTTAAAGTTATATCCCCAACTTTGAACAAGTCATTTAAATATAATTCAAAAAATAATGTTTCTACGAACGAAGTTTTGAGAAACTTTGTAGCAAATAAAAAAGATTTTATTCGGCCGATTATAGTTTGAAAATAAGCAACTTTTCCAAGCATCTAACTTTCACAGCAAATAAAAAAACATGCGCACACTACGTTCACACTACCTACATTTTAATTATTCAAAGTAGGTACTATCTCTAATTTCTGCATGCTCAAAATTATCGTGTTCAGTAAAAATCTTAGATGGTTTCAGAGGCTTCATTGTTTTTGTAACTCTAATTTATTTCAATAATTATTTATTTATTTATTATCTGTGCAATAATCAAACATTATAAAGCAATATATGAATGCTATGCAAATACAAACAAAACCAGTACTTACATCCCACAAAATCTATGAAGAATAATTATTTATTAACCCGTCTAGACCAACATTTAACAGAAAGCGATTTCAGTTTCGCCAATCTCAAGTTTTCCACTTAAACGGAAAGCATAACCAACATTGATCGGAATCCTGTTTTATTTGTGGTTGTTCGACTCCGTTCACTCAGCATTCATTCACTCATTCCTCTTGTTTAGACTCAATCACATTCAACATAATAAAAGAGAAAATAAAAACTATAATGAAGCAAGTTCATCTTGCAAATATTTTCTCGTCTGCCAACAGGAGAAATAATGATCAAGAAGTTCTGCCAACTTCGCGAAAGTTTTTTCTGTATTCGAATTCGCTGTTACTGCTAATTTTTATGCTAAGGTTTTATTATTATTTGCATTTTTACTGCATTGGAGGTTTTTATAACTCTGTTGGCGTAATAAATTATCTGAATAAAGGAAAACCCAGACTTGAAGGCAACAGAGTAGGTACCTACCCATAGATTCGAATTTGTGAAAAGAAAAACAAACTTGTCCAGGTTTGGTCAACATTTTTATAAAATCGTGGGTCATGTACAACAATTGAGTAAGTACATGTTCATTAAATGTTTTGTAAGTTTGTAATATAAACTAACCTACCTTTAAAAATAAAGTTAGAGTAGAGAAAATATAAAAAAATATCGAGTTTTGACAGTCTTTTTCATGGGACTGAACTTTAAAAACTCCAAATTTCGCATTTTTATATCATCAGTGCTACTCTATCATGTATTAACCAACATAAAAGGCTTCAATATAAATTGCCCTGTTCATATATAAAACAGATACAACCAAAATACCTAGTACCCAATATCTGTCCTTTAAGTTTGCCCGGTATAAACAAGGCCGGCACAGAAACTTCTCAACAACGCTATATTGACTTAAGTTCGTTGTCTTGTTGCCATCAATCTACTAAAATGGCCGCCGCATTACAAAGTTGCGTCCCTCAAAGCCCAAGAGGTCACTTCCTCTTATAGTTAATTATAATAATTGGTAAAAGGGTCCACGTGCGTTATATTGAATAGCCACTTTGTGCTAACGAACTGTCGGGGCGATTTATGTTTTAAATAAAATACATGTTTAGTTATGTGTGTGTGTGTCCGATTTTTAGGTATGGGAGATGTTTACTTACTTAGAGAAACAGGGCTTTGCTAATTAAAAATAAATTATGGACATGTCGCTCTAGTGATAAACGGTCAAGTAACTCGATTCACATATAGTTTATCTGAAACTTACGTCTGAAATTAACGGTCGTAATTACTAAACATATTTTTTCTTCCCTTTAATGTAACACAATTTTATGTTACCACTTGCACTAGGTATAGTCGCCGGCACGTAACTTGGCAAGAGTTGTTAGATGCGTTTTTGCTTTCTTTATCTTTCTTCTATACAGACATGTTTCAAAATAAAATATGGCAATGAACATAGAATAAACACTAAAAGTGTCAATTTTCTTGTGTACATGCGAAAACTTACTCCCAATACGCCAAAACCTTGCCAAGTTACGTGCCGGCAACTATTCTATTAGGTACTGGCAATATTTAGGTAAGTAGAGGAATTAATTAATAAAAAATGCCTACATATACAAAAACCGAGTGCCAAATCTCACCATATCAAACAATATTTATAACAAGATTAAAATAAAACAATACCAATGTAAAGCTTATAAAATTTCCATTTCCTTCGCGAGTACAAATTACAATGAGGGGCTCAATTGACGCATAAACTAATTACCTGTTCTAGATAGCACGAGACCCTTCATTTATACTGCGTAACTTAATTACTCACACTGACAGACGAGCACCATACTACACTACCGACCAGAAATAGTAAACCCCTGGAAACAGAACTGCACGGGAAGAACACACGACGTTAACAAAACATTGAACTCGCATGGGGGTCAGTAAAACTGGTCGGCTTACTACGTATTGCTGAGGTATATTTGAGAATGTAGATTAGCTATTGCCTCTTATAATACAACGGAGAGGAAAGTCAATTACTTGAACATAGTTCGAATACGTAGTATGTTAGTTGAAGAGCAATTGTGCCGTTATGGAAACTAATAAATTCGCGAAATTGCCAATATGATGGCGTCTTTGACGAGAAATCGAATTTTCAAGGGTTTTAGACGCTTGAAATTTGATAAGACGATGTTGATGTTTGGGTAATGACTCTAAAATCTGATTAAATAAATGTAAATAGTTAAACATACAGTGCGAGCTATGGACACTATGCTTGGAGTCTCTCTGAAGGATAAAATCCGAAGAGGTGATCCGCCAGAGAACCGACATAGCTCAAAGACTTAACAAGCTGAAGTAGCATTGGGCTGGTCACATCTCTCGCAGAACCGACAATCGTTGTGAAAAACGAGTTCTAGAGTGGAGACCGTGTCTAGGCAAGCGTAGTGGGGGACGCCCGCCACCAGGTGGAGTGACGACTTGCGAAAGGCGGCTGCCAGAGACTGGGTGAGGAGAGCCGAAGATCGAGTTTAGTGGCGTTCACTAGAAGAGGCCTACGTCCAGTAGTGGACGAATATAGGCTGATGATGATGATACATACAGTCACTCAGTGGTCCCTACTCGTAAAAAATATTTGAATTATCAGGTAGGTATATAAGTACAAATAATTGAATACAAAAAAACACCCTTATTACAACGTGTCAGAACAATCGGGAAAGCTACGCCATGTTTGAAGTGGTATATATTATAATTTTCAAAAAAATCGCTTTAGTAAAAAACCGAAAGCATTGAAAAGTAGCAGTACGCAGGTTGGCGAAATGCATACAATTTTTCTAAGTTTTGTCTGCAGAGCTCGGCAGTCAACACATCACTACAAACTTGGCCACAATTCACGAACAATAACAGTTACAAACAAAACTTCTTATGATATACAGCGCCCACAGTTTCATTTAAAATACAAAACTTTAAAATATCCTTTTTCCTACAGTATGTTTATATTTTGCCGGTAAACTTTTAATGTATGCCCGTTTCGCCCCTGAATGGGGAGATCCTGTGGTGTGAGAAGGGGGGTAGAAACTTGCTCCGTCGATTCCAGAAGCTTGAAGAACTAATTTAACTGCGTCCCCTAACTGCCACTTCAATAAATTCTAAACTAGATATATATTTTTTACCAAGTTTCAATCTTTTAGAGTTTACAACAACCTTTATGAAAGTTTTTAAAATAGAAGCAGATTCAGATCAAGGGTTTTGGATTTTGATGAGATCTTTTTAACAGTGAATGTTATACGTACAACTTTTCTGATACCAATCTTTTTAATCACAACAATAATTGTTTAAAAAACTACAGTTGTATCTGTATTTGTTGTCTATTTTCATAACATTACAGTCAGTTTTCCCGAAGGATTAGACAGAGGTGACCAATAGTGTACCCACATTTCGCCAGTTATGTTGAAAGACCATGTAATAGTGGGCGAGCCTATTGCCATCAACCTAAGAAATTCTTGGGGATTGAACCCAGGACCTAATGCTCAACAGTAAAGCTTGTGCCCACGAGACCAATTACACAACCAAGCACTAATCCAATGAGTCCTTTTTAGTATTCATCATTCCCTGCTGATGAAGTAGGAGGTATTTTAGCCACTAGTGGCAGAAGAGAAAATGGTTATCATACACCTTATCGATGGGATTAGGTTTCTATCAGAACAAGTACCTACCACAGCTTAATGTAGGTAGGTACTTTGTGAATAATCCCTAGGATTACCACGGCACAACACCACATAAAGGGTACAAGTAAGCGTACCATCAGATTACCCAACCCGCAATATACAAACGGCCCGACATAAACACTCACTCAAGAGATAATATCTAGAATGTTCATAGCCATTTCCCAAAATGATATCTGCAGTCCTTGTCAAAGTAGTTCTCCTAATTAGACGGCCGACTTCACGCCATGCATGTTAACGACTGACATTTGCATTTGCATCCCGGCTCATGCCTTAAGGGGTGGTTTCACTATGCGAGCCGAAGAATTAAAGCGAACATATGTTTTGTTCGTGATGTGTTTGAGTGTAACACTTCGGTTTCCTACAAGCGTGGTTCCGTCAATATTATAACAGCCGTCATGAAAATTGTCATTTTCAATACAGACGTTTTTTGGACAGACGTTATTATGTGACCGTTCACCGCTTTCTTAGGAAACTAAATATTTTTTTCATTGGTGTGTAATTTGGTGCAGTGGATAACATAATGATCAGACTATCGTAAAAAACTAGTGGAGTTTATTAAGAGATTCTTTAACATTATTTTTCCATTTCTTGACGTCACGACGAGTTATGAACAATTGTCTTTGACTTTTACTAGACTTTCTTAGATCCCTTTTTAAGAATGCCCCCGAACCACTTCCATGAACAAAAGTCTGGCTCTCGCAGAGATCGATCTCTCCATCAGCAAAATTATTTAAATAAAGCTAAAAACACACGAGCACCGTACGAACATTCGCTTCCCCAAAACGCTTACATAAATGACAACGGGCAAAGCCGAGACAGCTGTCAAAATCACCACGTGATCATTACACCGGGGAATGAGTCGGAAAATGAACGCTCACGGATAATTGGCGGCCCGGAATGAATTTGTGATTCTGTAATGTGATATTTTGATGAGGTGCGGATGACAGTGACTTTATATGATTGTAGGTACAAATTATGTTTTGTTTTGGTTCAATGGTTAGTATGGTGTGTTATTGTAATCTGCTCAGTCATTCGGTCATATAACATGTTTCTGTACAAATGGTAATTCGCGTGAATGTCCGCAAACATAAATCTACATGGGAACTTACTGATTTTGGGTTTTTCCATCAGGAATGTCCCAGTAGCAGCCCTGAGTCTGGACTTGTGCCCGGTTGATGGCAATAGGCTCGCCCCCTATTATATGGGACTTAAAACATATATCGAAAAATGTGGGTGTACTATAGATACCTCTGCCAAACCCTTTGGCGATTACAGGGTTGGCCTTAGAAGCGGAGTTTTTTTTTATTTTTTTTCGAAATATACCAAATTTATTGCAGTTAATCTTGTCTATAGAAACCATTTAGCTTTCAAAAGTATGGTCCGACGACGCATCGTTTCCAAGAAATAGGCCTACGAATATTTATTTTAACTTAACGAGGAAAAAATATTTTTTTTTAAATAAAAAATTTTGTTTTCGTAAATTTTTTGTTTCTCGATTCTATCGTACAGAACACCTAAATATAATATATTATAAGGCTAAAAGCGTCTAGGTGTTCATTGTCTACGACCAGCCATTTGTCTTAGGGCCATGCTTCTCAGAACCTAAGTGGTTTCTATAGTCAAGGTTAACCTAATACTGCAATAAAAAAGATAGACTTGCGAAAATAAAATAAAAAATTGGCGAAAAATTTACTGTCCCAAAAAAAATAAAATTAAACAAAAAAATATTGTCTTTTTGTTCTTTAGGCTCATAGTGACTCTAAGCATTTACTGCAACTCCTACTACTCCGCCTCTAAGGCGACCCACTGACCCTAATTTTGTGAAAACCTGCATCTCTTAGTCGATTCAGAGGAAAAACTGTTTTTTTGGAGGCCATTTTATTTATTATATTGCGTTCAGTTCAAATACAAAACAATAATTATGGTGATTCTACAATGCCTGAGATACATATTAACATAAAATTCAGATAAGTATTTTATAATAAAATCAGAAGCTGATACGAGATAAAGGTATCTCTATAACCAGCTTATGAGTTTCTAAAGCTATTGCTACAAGCACATATCCAAGCTATTTGAACCAGCATTAAATTGTTATGGCGCTATTTACTGTAAACTGTTATAAGTGGTGTTTGGGGCTTGTACACTGTGCTTTATTATTAAGGGAGGGGGCAGATGAGCGTACTTTGAGTCGCTCAAAATAATTTGAGGAATTTACGTTATATTTGCGAAGATACGGTGATAAATTTTCAGCGACACCTACAGGTCGCTGACAATTAGTCACCATGCTGGGTTACACCTTTTGCCCTTGGGGGAGGCAATGGACGTCTTTCGGTTGAAATGATGATGTTGACGACGTTTGTTTAACCTGTATTTTGATAGGTAGGTAAATTGTATAGTTAGGTTTTATGACTAAGGTGAACGCACTCGTTATTGGCTACTAATGTTTTTGTAGTCTTTTTCTTAATTAAGAAGCTCTCAGCAGTAAATCTGTGCGTACTTTCTTTTAATTATTAGTTACCGCTAGTTTCAGTTAGAGTGCTTTACGTTGATTAAGACCATTTTACAATAATAATAAAAATGAATTAGGTACTAATATTAAAATGTCAGTTTTATTTTAATCGTTTCCCTTTTAAACCGACTTCAAAAAGGAGGAGGTTCTCAATTCATCAGATTTTTTTGTATGTATGTTAAGCGATATCTTCGACAAATTGTAAATCGTAATGGATTATTCTTTTTTAATGGATATGGTATGCCTCAGGGCTGGTCTCATATAAATTTTATTAACTTTTCTTTGGCAGTGTTTCAGTTAGCTTCAATAAAACGTATTTTTACTACTTATTGTATATGGATGATGTTATAATAACTTCCTGACGCTGTTATTTAAATAGCGAGTAGTGTTATATGAATTTGTGTGGGGTTGGAAAGTTGGTGGCACCAAACGAAAATACAAAACCAAAGCCACCGCCTTCCGAAATTAAAGTTATTTTTCACTTTGTACTGTTAGTTTTTGGAAGTCGGTTGTTTATTTTTTTGTAAAAACGTTTTTATTCATTAATTAGAATAAAGAAAAAAGTCAACATACTTTTAAGTCTATTTTTACTTTTTAAAAGGGTTATACTCCATGCTAAAAAGGCTTTTAAACTCGTCTATCAAACACTGAGTCTTTAAACGATCACAACACATGTAAGGCATTAGCGAAAAAACACATTATTTGTTTATTTATTTATGGGTGATTCTACAAAAAATGGGTAACTCAATGTCATCAGTCAATAAAACGATGTATAATTATATTTTGTTTATATTTTATGATTAATTTTAAAACAATTAAAAGCCTTTTATTTGGTCACCCAATTTCAGCTATTAATTTTTAATACAAATTTGTAAAACTTCACAATATATTCTCAAAAAGTCAGTACTTTGGCGTGTCACAACGTCAAAAGCGCGCAATCAAATAGTTGTGTATTAAATATTACCTTTAATAAAATAAAACTTAATATTTCACTATAATCTGTAATGTATTTATTATTATATAATCACAACTTTCATAATTTATCATTCTTACCGTTGTTGTAAAAATAATAAGAAACTTTGTGTTCAGTTTTATTCGTCAGTCCCTTGTGTGTTGTTCGAATTTTAATTTCCCGCTAAATACCGGCGACTCAAATTCAAATCCGCGTTAAATTTCAAGGTTGGTACTAAAGTTAGCTGCAGACCGCGCCATTGTTCGGCCGCCCTTACCGTGCCAGTGCTAGAGTTGTGTTTGTCGTGTGAACACGTGCCGATCCAGACAAAATTTCAGTCCTATGGTGAGTCGCTATTTCCTTGTAAATCTGTATTAGATTTTAATTTATAGATAGTTAACTTTGATTTGTTAAAATGTAGCTTCTTGATATTTGAAAACATCCAAATAAACGCTAGTTCTAAAGATAACCTCGAATTCATATTTGTTTCGTCAGTCCGTTGGCGTCAGTCCGCTGTCTGATTTTGCGCCAAAGGACTGACGTGTTTCCAGGGTACTGACTTTTTGAGCGTGTCTAAGCATTTTTTTTACTTATTTCAGTTTAAGACAGCATGGCTCCTAAAAAAAAGCAAAACATGTCTAAGGATAGAGAAGATATATTGAAAAAGAAAAGAGAAGCCGAAAAGGCTCGCTTAGCTAGAATAAAAAAACGACCCCATTAAATTAGCTGAATACAAAGAGAAACAAAGGTACTTAAAAATATAGAAGAGTCAAAAGGCAGTTGAAGAAAGTTGTAAAATCTGTGGAAAAAACTCCGAAAACCAGAATTGAAGAAATGAGCGAAGATATAACTAAAAAGAAGGAATTAGTGAAGAAGGCCCTTTTCGGAGAAGTTATCAAAATTCTATTAGAGGAAAACTACACTAAAATAAAGAGTCATGAAGATAAAAGAACGTTCAAACAAGCTATATCCGGAAATATGGTAGATAAATACAAATTATGGAGAATAAAACAAAGCAGTGACTTTTAAAAAAGCAGGATATAATCAGCCAAAAAAAAAACGTCAAAGCTAAAGTGCAAAGTCTAGTTCAGCAACTTTTAGAAGATGATTCTAACACCCGTCAAGCAGCAGGCAAGAAAGAATTTGTGACTCGGAAACAAAAAACAGAAAAGATATTTACAGGACACTATGAAAAATCTTCATGAGAAATTCTTGAAAACCATTTCATTAAAAATGGGCTATTCCCTATTTACCCGACTCCGACCATTTTGGGTGGTTCCCCCTAAGCTATCAAACCGTGATACTTGTGCTTGCACGGTCCACGAAAACATGGACCTTCAACTTGCTGCTCTAAAAAAGGCACATATTCTGACAACAGTGAATAATCATCAAAGTATGTTGAAAATGCTTTGTTGCGATCGATATTCTGAAAGGTAGAGAAAGTTGTTCCTCACAGTATTACGTAAATATATATTTTTTTAATTGTTACTTAAGTGAATTAAGATTAAAAGTGAGACTCAAAATATGTGCCATTATTAGTTTCTAAGAGATTTCTTCTAATTGTTAATAAATTTCTTACATATCTTATGAAGTTGTGTGTTTTATCAGTACTTTGTCACCCTCGTCAGTTCCCTGGAAGTCAAATTTGGAAAAATCAAAATATCTCCGCATCTACTTTAAAAAGTGACTGGCCCTATCATGAGCAATATATTCATTAGATTAGCTATCTTATAATGCAAATTTGTAGGAATTAGATTTAAAAAACTATCATAAACAAAATATCCCGAAAAGTTACCCAACTTTTGTATATTCGCCCTTATCCATATAGTACACTCTTAGACAGGTGAAATTGAATAAGTGCGCCAAATTAAAATATTAATTCAACGTATGATTAAGAAAATTTAGAGCATGTCATTCGGCCGAGAGAGGAAAGGGATGCCTATACGTGCGCGTAGGCAAGCGATTTGGCAACGTCGCGCGTAGTCGCTCGCCCTTTTGGTCGTAGGAACGGTGAAAATAAGGTAAATTACCGTTAAAGCAAGTTGGCAACGCGTTGCTTGCTTCATGTTGTGAGCTCTGCGATGAATCAATTGCTCTAAGGGCGCGCGCTAAAATTAGTGTTTTTTTTACTGGATCGCCGATTGTTCGAGTCTACTTAAGGGGACTACATGACCTAAACGCAAGTTTTATAATGCCTAAAAGTATATAATCCACTGCAGTAAAAAAAATCAGAAAAATATATGATATTCTTCAGGACATATGCTAGTTAGATAGTGTGTTGAAAACATAATACAGCTAATTTGGTATTAGGAATTGCTTCATATTTTGCAAAAAAATACCAGCTTTGTGTATCGCGCTTCTCTTTTTTTTTCTATGCAGTCCGACAGTGACCGCGCTTTAGCTGTTGTCAGCCCCGACAATAACTTAGTTTACACCATCTTTTGTTTTTTTTTTTTTTGAGGATGGGACATCATCAAATAACTTCTCCCGCTCTGGGCAGAGCAGGAGGGCGTGTCAGACTCTTACTGACTAAAACCCACCCGTGTTCCTTCAGTTGCCTGTGCCGAGGGCCACGGTCTCCCTCTCGGACTTTCCCGCAAGCCTAGCAGGCATCGGCCCTAGCGGACCCCGTTATTGGTGCTGACATCTCTTTGAGGCGCAGGTGGAACACAACGCGTTGTCGACTTGGGCCTGGTCCTTATCGAACGGCGAGCTGCCCATTGCTCGTCGTTCGCAAGCCCACGCCTACGGTGGCTGGGAATCGGCTTGTGATTCCCGACGCCGACGACGTTTGCACTATCTACGACGATAATTATGCGATTTTTTTCAAGAATTTAGATTTGGCAAATGACAATGTATATTGATTATGTAACAGTTACGGAACCTCCTATTTCGAGTTGGCGCAAGTTTCCAATTTCATGCAGACAAGCAAGCTAAGAGCAGAAAAATACCCAAATAGGTGATGTTTATTTCTAAAGAAATCTCTCCCAGTATACC
Source organism: Brachylomia viminalis (assembly GCA_937001585.2). Taxonomy (NCBI): domain Eukaryota; kingdom Metazoa; phylum Arthropoda; class Insecta; order Lepidoptera; family Noctuidae; genus Brachylomia; species Brachylomia viminalis. The sequence goes on along the minus strand of OW443302.2, from coordinate 17,818,236 downwards.
TGCGATAGGAAAGTAGATAAAAAGAGACGTAAGCAACGAATCTTGCATATTTTTTCTATAAATAAAAACCGTTGCCAATAAGACAAGTTTTTTCATCCCCCGACTTGTAATACTTTCGTGTAGATATAGTTGCTAGATAGCAGTGAAATTGCATTACCCTCCCCTGGGATATTACCGCGCTTCCTAGCCATGTAAAGTACCTTCCTGTTTATCGAAATATTGTAGACTTGATAGCATTATGCTGTATTTACGTTTTGTTTACATTAACTTTGGCTGGCTCCCAAAGGAAGCAAGTACATATTTTGTGGATATCGAATATCGGTCTGCGAAGTACGTGGATGGAGAAAAATAATATTCTTTGACGGTATTGCGTATATTTTCCAAATGACATGGAGCCTTTACAACACTAGTTCTTTATGTCGACATGACTTATAAGAAGGGAGGTACCTACCTAAGTTGAGCTACACGCTACTGACAAATTCGTTCACTAGTCAGTGCACGCGTTTGTCTAGGTCCTCTCAAATCTGTGTGGTTCCTTCCTCATTACATTTCAACACCATTTCAGACACTACATGGTCCTCACACGGGCTGACCAAGATTAAGTCTGGACTTTAAAAGAGACTGTGACCTTTCAGTTTGTTTCGGTCTTTCGTTTCATAGGTAGTCGGATAGGAAATACCGAACTAGTTTTGATATTTTTTTTTTGTCGTGTAAAAAGTCCTAGTACACTACTTACAGAAATAAAACCATTTATTATTTACTTATGGAATGATAAATTTAATGATAAATGATTTTATTTCTGTATGCAGGTTTGTACAAACAGTTTTGCACTTCAATCATATTTTTTAAACTAGACGAGGTCGGCGTTTCCTACCTGACTACTCTGAGGAAAAAGGCTGAGACAACCTTAGAGGTCACAGTCTTTTTTAGAGTCCAGACAAAATCTTGGTCAGATCATGTGAAGACTACGTAGATCGGTGTCTGAAAAGGTCTTTTGAAGATAGAACCACACAGATTGAGTGGACCTGTCCAGTCAGTACACGCATTTGTCAGTAACCGTGCAGCGCAACTCAGAACTTAAGGAGCTCAACGATTCGACGAACAATACCAAAGAAAGGACATTTGAGTAAGCCGAATAAGATTAAGAATAAACTAACTGAGAAAAAAAACAAATTAATCATAAAATCTACCATAGTGAAAATATTTGTCAGCCAGCAAGGTCGGTACCAAGGCTGATTGCTTTGGGTGCGCCGTAGTTACTTAGGTAGCCACTTGTAGCATATTGATATATTAGCGAATGGGGACAAAAACACGAGTATTGATTATTCTACTATACTTAAATATCTAACACCCCAAGTACATAGAACCAAGAAAATCCTAAACAAAATCCAAACAGTTAATACAAAGCCAAGCATTTCAACAACCCAATAAACAAAACAAGGGTCCAAATAATTACTCAGTACAGGTACGTATTTATTAAGAACAGCAGGAGGGGTTGATTATGCACATGCTTGCCGAAAGTATTATAAAAAGGCTTTTGTGAACCACCCTTCAGCATACGAAACGTTCTATGAAATGCTCTTTTATTCGTCAAGAGACGTAGGAATAATGGCGTCGGAAACACGAGCCTGCAGAAACAGATACTCGTACTCTTAAACAATGTGCGTTTTGATAATATAACGCTTTTTGACGAGGGTTTGGTATGAAAACCAAGAGGTTCCGTGCAATTGGTGGTGAGGAGTTTTTCTGAATTTTTCGATTCCCCTATTTTTTGGGTTGCTTTGTAACTTTGAAGGGGTAGTACATGTGTAAGTTTGTTTGATGATTACTGTAACGCAACTTTTGTCGTAAGTTTAGTGTCATACCACAAACATTACTTTTAGTTTCGTTTAATTAGTACAATTTGGTAAATTTTCTTACATGTTTTCCCTTTTTCCACGATAAATGATGGATTCGTGGAAAAAGGGAAAACACGTAAAAAAATATACTTATCTTAAATGTTATTTAGAAATTGTAAGTACCTAACATCAAAAATGGTTATTCAGTAGGTAAGGCCGAAAAAAGGCTCTCAATCTCTGAGAAGTAAAAAAAAAATAAAGTATCTTTTAATAAAAATAATTATCTAGTATTTACTATGAGTTGTAGGAACCTTCTTTTTACTAACCTTCTATACAAATGTCAGCTGGGAATGAAAAATCATTTCCCTATTTCCAGAACCTTCCACATATTATACCTGTTTACGGAATATCTTCGTCTAATTATGGGACTCAAAACATTTTACATAATAACCAAAGGTAGATAAGATAAGGTCCAACTTCAAACATTGTTCCACCACGCATAAATAAAGTTACATCTGCGTACTAATCTTCAGAATGCAAACTCTTCATCCCTTTCAAAGTTCGAAGGTACCAATCAAAGAGGTTTATGATATTACAGTAGAATTTACATCGTAAACACTAACTGCTATCAAAATTCCCCAATAGTTCCTCTTAAAGGATTACCTTTTGTAAACTAAAATGGGACGCAATCATCATCTTGCCGACCAGGATTACATGAGGGCATAGGATTATTGGACAGGGCTGTCCAACACTGGTTATGGACATCGTCGACCACTCAGAGGAAATAATAACAAAAGCTATAGGAGGTGTAAACGAAGGTGAAGCGAAAATTCAACTTGTTCGTTTTTGGCTCAGCTATTATTATCTACCCACGGTCTGCAAGACTAAAGTAGGCTAAGATTCTTTTCCATTTTCACGGAAGATTGGCATGACGTTTTTATATTGGAGACAAAGACCATTATTTTCTCTTGCCTTAAAAGAAAACTCATTTTTGTGTCAAATTTTAACATGTTTTTTTTTAAAACGTGTCAGTGTGGTTCTTAGTGTGAGGAAATTCCGTAGTGAGACAACCCTGAGTCCAACTATGTCTTACTTATGCAATAGCCGTCTCGCCCGCGGCGAAATATCCCTTTGGTCCTGTACAAATATTCCATATAATGATTCGCTTTTAATTATTATTGGTAGTGGCTAAGTTTTGTTTGATGTATTGATTAAAATCGTGTTTGTTGCCAAGTGCCATCATGGCGGGTCGTGTACTCGTGTCAATAGAGCTCCCGTGGGGGCCTATCTCGTATTGTATGGGGTGAAATCGAAATTCAGTGACAAAGTTTTGAGGAGTAATTATTTGTGGTTTCATTTGAGGAGGCATTGAGAACAATGTACTGTTTTGTGGATGTAAATATTAATTTAGTGTGGTCATAACTTTTAGGGAGCTTGATAATGTATATCACCTGTTCTTAATGACACTCATAGGAGGGAAATGGAGCGGCAATAGTAAAAAAAATACGCAGAACAAAATAGTTTCTGTTATAAACCAGAAAGTACGTACATTATCACCACATAAAACAGATATAAGAAATGGAGAAAACACACCATTAAAGGGCGTTATCAACACTGTATCATGCCTCAGTAATAAATACTCGCTCAGTGCCCGTAACACTGAAAATTTCATACACGGAAAGTAAACAGGAGCGCACACTGTCGCAAACTAAACGACTAGAAACTTTACGAGGGCATAAGCATAAAAAACTCATCGGGAAAAATATGAAAATATACCTAATTCTCCGTACATGTTTTGGGATAAAAGTTTTTGCCGTCTAGTGGGTACATCGCATTGTATTTCCCTATAGAAGTCATAAACATGGTGGTTAGCGGGCAGCGTCTGTCCCCCCACCCCCTATTCCCCCAGTCGGGCTTTAACGTCTAAAGTTCAATTTTATTTCAGTCTTTACCGCCGGTCTATGCGAGAGAAAATGTTGCGCTTCCCTGTCCATTAACCGGTTTAAATTAGAGTTTTAATTTTGAAAATGAATTTATCTTTTAAGGGAATCGGGCTTTGATAAAAAAATGAGGATTCGCGCAAAAGGAAAGACGTTAAATAGTCCTTTAGGTATAATATCTATTTAAAAATTTAATTAACTAGCTAAGTACCTAGCTAGATAAATACAGTAGGTATTTCTGTCTGCCTGTTCCTACACTATACCTATTTCTAGTTATGAATCACTTGGTAAGTAATTGAGTTGATTTAATTCATGCTGGTCTGTTGCGACCGCGAGCGTATTATTATTTTCTTCATTTAACCACAATAGTTATAGATAAATTTGGCACTTATCAGAACATTTTTCTGCATTTTAAACAACACAAACAAACAGCCTAAAGTGGATCACTTTAATTTAAATTAAATGAAACATGTAAACACAACCTCATATAACAGCATTAGGTAAGATGAAACAACGGCAGCGCAATAAAAACAAACGCACAGCGAAAATTTTCCACATAATTAACTTCGCTTTGAAAAATGTATTCTAATAAAAACCATTTCCCTGTAAATAAAGACAACTTTTAATAATTACATTATTTTACCGTTTGAAGCAAAAAACGTCTATCAGTGGCGTGCCGTTAAGGGTATCAAGAGGCTTGAGCAGAAGCCGCGAGAGCAAATAAAGTTATGCTCAAAACGCGGTGTAATGAGAGTTCATTGGATTACAAGGCTTATGTAACCCCCAATAATAATAATAATAATAACCCAAAAATGCACGTGTACCCTGTGGTATTAAATAACTGACTCAATAATGTCTAATTTGGTCTGGCCCGCGTGAATTCTTGCCTCGGGGTAAGGGCCCGGGAGCCCGGCTTGTGGTTAGTACATGTTTATGGTTATTTTCATTACGCTAAACGTTGAGTCTCTTGTGTTTATTTTTAAACATAATTCGCTTCGGGTTTACGAGGACAAGTGGTGTCTAAGTAATGTGACGTAGGGAAGTACAATTACAGCGGTCTATTTTGTTCCATTTATAAAAAGAATTAGGGGTTTTGCTTTTGCTAAGCTGCCTGTATCTAATTAAAACATAATTATTTTACAGAATATTCTGGGTTTATTATGTGTGGTTTATCCTCAAAAGACCATGTCAGTCACAAATCTACATGGTCTGACCAAGATTATGTCTGGACTTTAAAATAGACTGTGGCCTCTGAGTGTGTTTCAGCCTTTTTGCTCAGAGTAGTCCGATATGAAACGCCTACCTCATCTAGTTTTTAAAATATGTTTGACGTGTTGTACAAACCTACTTACAGAAATAAAATCATTTATCTTTTTACTAGGTACCCTTTATTTACATAGGTACGTACTCACTACTAAACGATAGGCAATCTATAATAAATTCGCTTAAGATTGAAGAAAATATTTCTAAAAACACTTACGTTCAGAGTCCAGACAAACACATTTACCACTTTAATGTAGGTACATTAAACAACGTAATTCCAATTTTCTTTAAAATATTTGAGGAAAGGTTTTCGCTCAATCTTTCCGATGCAATTTAGAAGAACATAGACAATGTAAAGGACGGAACGATCATTTATTTATAAAGGTATAGTGGATAGTCGGGGATGTCGCCTAGACATATCCCGAGCTTGCTTTCAGATTTAATACAGTAATAGTGCAGTGATTTTACAGTGTGGAATAACACTGTTACTTGAAAATTAAACTTTAGGACCTTTTGTGTTTCTGTAACTTACTTACGCAGTCGATTCAACTGTTTTTAGTCTTACAGAATGTTTTTTTTAGATGCATTGTCCAGCGTCGTCATTGAAGCTCCGTAAAACCCTTCGTAGGAGCTGCATAGGCGCTGTAACCGTAGAAGCCACACCAACGCTTCTGCTCAGTCCAGTCCAATACTAGTTGTCTGGTAGTTTTGCTAACCTGAGCCTGTTTTGCGCAGCTGTGGGCCACACAATCCTGCTTATTTATTAAAACGCAATTTACACCTTTTTTATCTGTTCGAAATCGAAGTTTTTTATCTTTCTGACATTACACCAACTAACATACAATATGCTCCAGTCTACGTGTGCATTTGTGCATCCAATATAAAACACTGTTATCATCTTCATTTCAGCTGAGTACATCACTAGTCAGCGCAGGTGTCGTATCGGAACAATTTGGAGTTGTTCCATCCCGCGCCGGGCGACGGAATAATGCACCACGCTCCATTTACACTTGCAGCGATTTGTTTTAGATTACACGTGCATTTTTATCGCATAGGTTTCTATTTCACTCCGCCATTGCACTTTAAAAACGAGTTGGCCGTCTGTTTTTTGTTTTTTTTTTCTCGTCATACATAATTGGCTGGCTTCATATTTTTTGAATTAAGAACGATAGAAAAATAAATTAACTGGTGTCATAGAACGAGGGGACAATGTAAACGGTAAATTGTATTTTTTTTTAAGAAAACTTAGTCATGATCATCTTTTATGTCCATTCAATTAGATATTTTTATGGAATAAATATAGAAGGTAATGATAAAAATTAAAAATAAAGATGAATAGGCTTACTGAAAACACACTCAAGAATTTATAACATTTTTCGAAACCGATTCACATCCCACCCATCGAAATCAAAACAAACCGACCGATACAACTCAACACAACATTAATACAGAAAAAGATTCGGCACCACGTCGTTGCTTTATATCTTATGTTTCCGTTTTGTAAAATTTCACCCCATAACATTATTCTGATGGTGGTAATAAAGCTTGAAATATTTACGAATATCCGAACAAACGAGGCGGGTTGTGAAAAATAGTCGGTGTCGTGCCGGATTGACCGTGCTAGAATAAAGATTAGCCAGAAACCGCGAATTTTTTTCACGTGACTACAATTTCTTGTCAGCTTTGTCGTTTAGTATGAATTTGTTTTATGGACTTACCACTATTTTGTGTAAAAAAAGGAAAGGAAGGTGATTTTATCAGGCGTTTTTTTTAGATTTTCCATTCTTTGTTTAGATAACAGAATGATAACAATCTAAATTTTTTTGTCAGGAAACTCAAAAACTTTCAAACTTTCCTCTCAACCATTTACTTCTACTAAACTTGCTTTTTATTTTTACGTTGTAAATAGTATTCCACATACTGTGTTTGGTATCCTTAATTTTAATTTGCTATTATTCTATCAAATTAGCCGTCTACATAACAAAAACCATCAACTCAAAATGTAATAACCCTCCAATAGCCTTTAATATATAGGCTCGCCCCCTATGACATGTGACTTAAACACAAATGGCGAAATATGTGTGTATTTTAGTTGCACTTCTGTCTAACCCTTTGGGGTACAGTTGTGATGTTATGTTAGTTAAATACGAAAAAAATAACGGTATAAAAATGAAAGCACAACTATCTCACCTTAACGCAAGCCACATCATCGTCAGACCCTTCATTAACAATAGATCTGACGGGCGTGGCGTCAATCCCACAGTCCCTCTCATCTCAGATTATATCGGCTCTAAATCCCTGACGAACAGTCGGCCACTTGGACCGCCCTGCTGATGCTCGTTTTGTAATTTGTCTATCGATACACACGGATGGAGTTTTGTGGTCTACGACAGTCTCTATTTTAATTTCTTTTCCTATTTTTCCTAGTACAATGTGGTCTCGTTAGGTATCTCTTTGCACTTGATTTATGTCAGGACAATTTTTTTTTAATGCGTCATTAAACATTTATCCTAAGAATGTTTACGGTGACGTCTAGAACTCTGCAATAATAGTGATCGTCAGCCAAAAACTGAAGAACGCAATTTAGATATTTTATTTTCTAAAAACTTAATGACTTCACTTGTACAAATCAATGTTCGAAAAGAACACTTTAAGTATTTAAATAGTAAACAATAAACAATCATTAGTATAATTACGTTCCTACCTATTAGAGAAACAGTTAGGTTAGGTTACTACTTTATTTCTTCTAATTTAAAATTAGACAGACTAACAACATACCTACTGCTTGTTCTCAAACTCACTCCATTAAAAATGATAAATTATGAAATTGCTAGCAAGGTTTTCCACCTGTGTGTAACTTACGGTTAGTTACAATAAAGGCGAGTTCTGTACCAATCCCTAATTAGGCCGGACTGCACCCTTACACACCCAATTAATATTCACATTTTTGTATTTACACTAATTGGCGAATATCTCGTTTGAAAGCGTTGTATCAGGTGTGATAAGAGTCATAATACCTATACCTATAGATGGCTACCTAGTTGATATAGATTTTTGTAGGTAACTAGTGATTGTGTTTTGAATTTGAAAGGGTGGCTTTCTGCACTTGCACCTGATTAAATTAATGAGCATCATGTATTTGTATGTCCGCATCCGTATTCTAAAGTGATTAGTCAAAATCAAATCAGTTCAAAATGTTTTCTATAAATATTCGTAATATTGATTATTTATAAATCGATAGTGTTTTTATTTTTCTAATTACTCGAGTTAATCATCTTTTTGTATGCACGTGTTTCTGTGACCAATAAAATTATTTTTCTTTCTTTAAAAAAAAAAATATTTATAGTAAATTTTCCTTACCGCTGCAGTATCTTTACGAGGTATTGAGTAAAATACTGGATTATATTATGCAAATCTTCCCACAACTGACCGCTGTTTAAACGAGCAAAATGACCCTCAACCAAAGCAAGTCACCTTTGATCATATATTCACAAGCATTGTTAGTTAACAAGTAAATCAAGATACCAAGCTTATCGTTCCTAATTCATGCGGCGTCACGAATTCACGACGTCTCTCCAACCCGATACGATTTCCCCGTGGACCGACTCAGTAAGATGAAGATATCTAATTACAAATTCGATGTATCCGATAAATATTCCAATCACATCAAATTTACATAACCTCCTTCGTTTACAATATCCAATAACCAACAAATAGTTCCAAAATTACTTATTCCTTCAAAAATAAATTGACATTTTATTTTTATCGGAACGAAAACAGTTGTTGTGTATTAAACAAAGCAGAAAGAAAATCTACCTACTATGCAGACGACATCAAAGACTACAAAGAGACTCAATTACAATTTCCAATTGATAGTTCCAGAAAACCCTTATTAGGAGCACTACGAAATAAGGCAATTTCGCGGACAAAAGGCTGTCCCTCATTGCATGGTCGCTGTCGGCGATTCAAAAGTTTCCAGTTGACGGCGATGGGGCCACCCTAGCTGTCCGAATTTATTGAATTTCGTCCAAAGGAGGATGACCACACGTTATTGTTCCCTTGGAACATTGATTAGGGTGAACATTGTAGAATGTAGCAGGTATATCGAATATGTATGATTTATAATGATGTTGGGGTGTACGGTGCTCATATTTTATCTAATTGAAACTTTGATGGCTGGAAGGAGACTTGTTTATGTAATTAATTAGGGGGAAATAAATGCCCTTTTGGACATTTGAGTTTATCAGAAATAATAATACATAATCAAGCCAATATTTTATCGTTAGCTTGTTGTTAAGTTTAAGTAGTTAAGTTAGGTTAGTGTTTTTTATAAGTATAAATAAATAGCAATTTAAATAAGGGCTGATTTTTCAATCTTCAGCTATGTTTTATCGGAGGAATAAAGTTTTCGATTTGACAGCTTTTGTATAGAAACTAGGTCAAACCCGTATTTATTCCTCAAATAAAAATTATCTAACGATCGAAAAATCGGCCCTTCTTATAGTTTAGTTTTGTTAGCTAAACTTAAAAAAGAAGCCACTCAATAATGAAGCTGAGTTTCACAAATTACTATGTAAATTATCACTCATCCACTTTCCATCCCCAGAAACAGAATTTCAGAAACTTAAAAAATTATCACATCATTTTCAGAACTCCCTAATAATATTGCTCATTCCCAGTCTCGCTACTAAAACACTAAATCATGATATACCACGAAGAGCAACAAGAACAGACACAAAGCAAACCGTTCCTTCCACGAAACATGACAGTATCTTAAAAGCGCTCTGTAAGCTTTCTGTTATGCTCTGAAATCAAATAATTTTACAACTGTTTTGTTTTCACACTGAACTGGAAATAACTACAGTTGTAAGTTTTATACGGAATAAAAGTAGGTAACTTTGATAGAACATGACTGTAAATATTAGTAAATTGTTTGGACACTGAAAGGATATTTTAAAACATTTATGTATTATTAAGTAATCTCAATTATTATGCTTAATCTTTCGTAGAAGTTCTGAAAGTGAAAGAAAGGTAACTAACTAAAATATTGCTCGCGAAGCATGATTTTGAACGATTGTATCTCACACTCGGTTAGAATCTAGTTTCAACCCCAGCAAGTTTTAACTCCAATAAATGCAAACACAATTTCTGATCACCATATTAAAACCATTTAATTGAGACACCTTTTACATCATAATATACCTACGTTACTTATAACAAAATCATATCAACAGTAAACAATGAACCCGGTGTCCCCACACGATGGTCGCCGTCGCCTCGCAACGGTCGACAATTTGTCCAAAACCAAGGGAGCTTTTCAATAATAATTCCTCTATAAATTCTACCGGTGAGCGCATCTCGTACTATAGCCACAGTAGGAATGTTTTACAGCAGCTCAAGTGGGCTATTTTATTAATGATTAAAAGTAAAATGATGATCCATCGGAGGTTTTGGGTTGCCAATCATTGCACTACACATATTTTTAGATGATCATTAGACGGTTATTAGGCATTAGTTTGATCCGGTAGCTCCGCAGTCATAATCGAGATTGACGACACAGATCAAAATAATTCTTTATCATCAGATCAAATTAGTTTTATTTGCGTAAATCTAGTAGATATCTATCAATTTATCGATTACGTAGAATAGATTACGTAGATTAGATAGTTACCGATACCAACCAGATTGAATCTATATTAGTCAACTTTCCACCAAAATGAATGCAACAGCTACCACACTACTAACCACTAACCACCTCCCACTCTGCCCAGAGCGGGAGAAGTTATTTGATAATTTCCCACCCTCAAAAAAAAAAAAAAAACTACCACACTAATTAGATTGCAAAACTCTCTGTCGTGAAGAGCTGCGTGTCTCTGAAGTGCGTCGATTCCGGTAATTCGGGTGTTTGTTCGTAGTTGTTCTACTGCTTATTATATGCTGTGTTAAAGTGGACGTAGGCTAGTTGGACGTAAGCTATTAATTATTATATTGCCTTTTTGGGTGCATTCGACGAATAGTTTCTTTATTGAGTCCTTTGTTATTTAGTTGGTATTCTATGCTGTTTTGATTCTGTAATAAACAGGCGAGTTTCAGCGAGGGACGAGGTTTCATAAAGAATACTGTATTGTTTGATGTTAGTACTTACAATGTATAAAATAACCTTTGTTATGTAACTGTAATTAGGTAGGTACTTTGATCATCATTGTTTTGTTTTTCATTCTATTCAATCGTCCAATTCAGTTAATCGGTTCCCTACATTGAGCGAACAAAAATTGCCACCACCTACAAATAAAACTACATTCGGTTTAATTAATCATGAAACCATCTAAAACCGAGTAAAAAGAAAACTTACTTCAAATTAAATCCAATTGTCTCTGTTTTCTAATAAGGCAACAACAAACGCGAGCCATCTTTAGAAACAGAACTAAACATTTATGTACTTAAACCTTATATTACTTAGAATAATTTATTATTTTACGTAATTATGATATACACTTTAGTTATCTGTTTATCCTATCCATGACAGAATATTCTTTTTATTTATTTTCTTATTATTGAACGCCCTTGAGGTATGTTGTAGAAATCCTTTATTTAAGTTTTGACCAACTTTATTTGTTAACCATCTGCAGCAACAATAAACAATATTCTATTCTAAATAATACAGTCTTAGCTAGTACTAGTTTACCTATTAAAAAACGTCATAAAATTGTTAACAGATTACCGTGTATTACCATAGCTGAGCAATATTATAAGTTCATCCACCTCCAGGCCAGTCTGGTGCAATTCGTTACTGTAATGTGAGCAATCTGTCGTTCGCCGAGCAATATAACTCAGACCACGTTATAAGCGCCCCATGAGCTATAATGGCGATTTTGTTAGCTTCTTTATTGTTATTGTGATAGAAATAGTTTTTTTAGCAGTTGACAAGGGAGATATGGATTGACGCGATCAATTTGACGAATTTATGAGGCAATATTTTTTCTGTGATGAGCCGGGCTGTAAATTAGAAGCGGAAAAAACTATAACAGGAAAGAGGTGGGTGGCATTAGAGATTTTTTCATAAATATTTTTCATAAGCTTTTTCTTATGATACGGGAACATCCCATGAAAAAGTCGTACGTCAAAGTCTTTTTGTGACTTTAGTTGGCAGCAACGCCTAAGTATCATCATTATCATCATCAGCCTGGCCTATCAATATAATATGCAATCCCATGAGAAGCTGTATTTGACTTGGAGAAAAAGAGACAGCACCTATCTACCTATCTAGGTACCTATCTATCATTATAAGTAGTCACATCTGCATTTGCCTAGCCTTTTTCCAACTATGATGGGGTTGGCTTCCAGTCTAACCGGATGCAGCTGAGTACTATTTTACATAGAGCGACTGCCTATTACTGGGTAATACGATACCCCTTGGCAAGACTGGTTGTCAGAATTTCAGGCTTGCGACGACCCGTAACGATTGTAAAAGATCCACCAATGACAGCCGGGACCAACAGCTTAACGTGCTTTCTGAGGCACGGAGGTGTCTTGGTATGTAAAGATGGTCACCCATCTACAGACCAACCGCGGCAAGCGTAGCTTAACATGATCGATCGACCCGTGCGGCTGTCATATGCTAAGTATATGCGTTAATAACTTTACAAGAGTTTGATGCTTCCACTAGGTTATAAAAATCTGTTAAAAGTTATTTCTACATTTTGCTCTTAACTGCAGGCGTAACATGAGCACCGTATTGTCGACGGAAGAGTAGACAAGAATGACCTTTCGTGTAGACAGTACGACGCCAGCAAAGTAGAAAGAGTCAACTTTTTACGAAATTCACTCTTTTACATAATTCGACTCAGAATTCTTTGTTTTGTCATAGGATTTTTTTTCTGTTTGATTGTCAATTTTTACAGATTAAGTCACGGCCTCACGCTGCAGCAATTTTTCTCATAGTGTCGAAGTATCGTATTTTAATCAAACAATTTTACAGTAATATTGGCCTTAACTATTTCCTTGGTACTTATTAACTAAATTATGTAAAATAGAAGAAGATAGCTTTGTTCTTCTATTATTTATCAGAGTTTTGCGTTCAAAACGCTCCCTTGTAAAATCATGATTTTGTAAATAACCGTTTATACTTTGTGGCCGTCAAGTAGAAAATTTTCTACTGGCGATTCCAAAATCAAATTGTCTTCACTACCTTAGACAAATGTCAGTTGTCAGTGTGATTTTGACAGTAAGGATAGAAAACTTTCTTCCGAAATAGTCTACACATAAAAAGACCTAGACAAAGATCGTTAGAAATGAAAGACGAAATTACAGATTGTAGAAGCATTTGTACGGTGCAGTTTCAAAAACGAAGAAATTAAATGTCACTTTGCATAGGAAAAGCTATGTCTATTCTTCGTAGAAATAGAAAGCGTCATGCTACGCCTGCAGGAAACATCGTAATAAAAATCATAAAAGTATTTATCAAAGTATTTTATGGCACGACCCCAGCTAATACCAACCCCTGTATAATTTCAACCCATAAAATGATTTAACCTTGACTCAAATGCTACCCCAACTTTTAAATGAAGCCCCTTGCATTTATAAAATATTCTTCATTAAAATCTCTAGAATTATGAGTATTAACTCACAAACACTATTCAAAACCGATGTAGAAATATATACTACAATTAAACAATAAGATACACCCTTTAATTCCCCACAAACTACATCAATTTGAATACGGAAAAACAATAAAAAAACCAGAACAATTTAGGCAATCTACACACGAAAACATCATACAAACATGCGTACAAACAGCGTGTATCAGAACGATGTGGACATGTGGTACCACACCCTTAAATATTATTTAAGGATGTGTTATCGACCATCAAACTGAACAACTTTTTCCATGTCATTCAACAGTCAACTTTATTAAACTGTCCCATACTAAACTTCAACACCTACTCGAACCAAATGTATGGGACGGCAGATATTTATTTCGCGACTATGATGATGGTCCCGTGGAGAAAGTGGTTCAGTTAGGTTGTCTGTACCACACCCTTAAGAGCGTTTATACCTTATGAGTGGCAACGTCGCAATTTAGTGTCATATTTCGTGGTTTTCAATTTTTATCATTTAATCGGAGCTATATTTTAAAAATCTGTTTAATTAACTTTTTAGAATTACGTGAAAGTGTTTAAAAAGTAAGTAACCGTAATGCTTACAGTTATTTTGCAATGAAAATAACGCCCTGCAAGTTTCCAATGTATTATTTGCATATAAATAAACTGTAAACGTAACGATTTCTTACCTTTTACACAGTTTTCACATAATTCTAAAAAGTTAATTAAACAGATTTTTAAAATAGAGCTCCGATTAAATGATAAAAATTGAAAACCACGAAACATGACACTAAATTGCGACGTTGCCACTCATAAGGTATAAACGCTCTTAAATACGACCACACTTGTCTGATACATGCCGCATACAAACTTCCCATGCCGTAAGTTCAAACTGCTTAATTCGCGCCTCGTCCGCCCAATATATCTACGAGGCAAACTAAGGGAAAATTGTAAAATTGAGATCGTTACTCATACAGTACTGCACACGAGGACCTTATTAAAGTTTAAAGGTCTGCCCCATTATTCAGGAGTAGTATACGGTGTACTGTAGGATACAGTATACGCTAAGATGCGGTCTCAGTTGATTCCCCACACGTAATAGCAGCTATAAATTTCGTAACCTTTATTGGCTATTAAAATAAATAATGAAATTGTTCGAGTTTCATAGTTTTCGAGAAAGTACCATCAATTAAATTGTAATGTGAAGAATGCTCACGATTCTGTTTACAGTGTGGCTTTTTTATTTTGTTTGTTATGTAGAAAATTCTGTTTGCGTTTCTTTTGTAAATTGCTGAATCAAACTGAATATTTTTTTCATGTATCACTAATTTAGCTATTTGCCATAACGCCTTTCTTTATAAACGTTGTTGAAGGGTAAGTTATGATTATGACTGTTTAATCATACAATTTTGACGTATAAAACGTTTTAACTTTAATCAACGTTTATAAATATACCCCTAAATATCAAAATAAAAAAGTAATCCGTCTATCTTTTTAGCTTTAATGGGTACTTAAAATAAATGATTACCTACAGCATTCTCATTCTGTATCTTTTCAGGATGACTCGGACACAAAGACTATTCTTTTATTTTTTTTTAAAACGTTGCCCCACACTAGGAATTTCTCCTGTATCGTGGGTGCGTTTACAAACATTTAAACTCACACACACAAACAGCCAGACCCGGAACAACTACTTGCAGGTCATACATTATTTGTTCCGTGCGGGGATCGAACCCGCGACACGTAACGCAGCAGTCAATTGCTTAACCACTGCGCCAACCAACTATTATATTCTCTTTGCTCGGACAGGATACAACATGGCTTTCTACGTCACGTAAGGCTACATCAAGCAATGGCTGGACTTACATATAGCCATTCAAAAAATATTAACCGGCATAATTAGAGCTTATTTTTTCATAGCATTTTAAAACACAGTCTTATAAAATCTCCTATTTTCACCTGTCAAAATCTCAGGTAAATAATAAAAAAGGACGTATTGTTAAACATATTCAGAGCTCTGCGATATTTTATTTCCATTAGATGACAAGATCAGACGACAGACAGACGCTCTGAAATAACGGGCTCATTAAATATGAAGAAATCTTACTTGACAAAAAACTCAAGTACCCTCTCACAAAGATACAACTAATTTGCAACTTTATTTACTGTAGAAGTGTACTTTTGTGTAATACCTCCCCAGTCTTCGGTAGAGACTGTTTTAATTAGTACAATGTGTATACTTATCGTTCGTTCAAGCTCAAAATAAGTGCCTTACAGTACCAACCACTTACACAGTTAAAGGTTCTTTGTTTATATCTCGTTCAACTGTAATTTTGTGCTCGTGAAAAACGTAAAGAACTGATAAATGATAAATGATAAATGATAAATGATAAATGATAAATGATTTTATTTCTGTAAGTAGGTTTGAACAAACACTTTTACACGTCAATCATATTTTTTTTTAAACTAGATGGGGTCGGCGTTTCCTATCTGACTACTCTGAGAAGAAAGGCCGAAACAAACTCAGAGGTCACAGTCTCTTTTAAAGTCCAGACAAAATCTTGGTCAGGTCATGTGAAAGCTATGTAGATCGGTGTCTGCAATGGTCTTTTGAGGAAAGAACCACACAGATTGAGTGGACCTGTCCAGTCAGTGCACGCAATTGTCAGTAATCGTGCAGCTCAACTTAGACTCAAGGAGCTCAACGATTCGACGAACAATACCAAAGAAAGGACATTTGAGTAGGCCGCATAAATTACTCAAACTGCCAGATCATGATTACGTTGAGAAAAATACAAAAATAAATATAAATAAATCAATGACCGACATAGTTCTCACATTCACAATAATTAGAATAATATTATAATAATCTTTGAGGACCATGTAGATTTGTGTCTGAAATGGTCTTTTGAGGAAAGAACCACACAGATTGAGTGGACCTGTCCAGTCAGTGCACGCATTTGTCAGTAACCGTGCAGCTCAACTCAGAACTTAAGGAGCTCAACGATTCGACGAACAATACCAAAGAAAGGACATTTGGGTAGGCCGCATCAGCTACTCAAACTGCCAGAACATGATTAAAACTGCAACAAAAACACACATAGTCCTCACATTCACAATAATTTAAAATAATATAATACTTTAAATAGTAAATATTAGTGTCATTGTATATGTAAATAAGTATAGATACTTATAGCAAAGATTATAAGTAGAAATAGTTAGCGAAATAAAATAAATTAACATTGCCTGTGCTTTATTGGAGCAACTCAATCCCAAGCCTTTTTGTCCTCAATATAGTCTTTGACAGTATAATAGGCATTCTGGCATAATTTCCTTTTTATAAAAGATTTGAATTTATTAAGGCTTAGTGCTTGAATGTGGCTAGGAAGTTTATTATAAAAACGTATACATTGGCATCTAAACGAGCCACCTATTTTCTTGAGCCTGGTAGTAGGAACAACAAATTTGTGCTTGTTCCTAGTATTTAAATTATGGATATCACTGTACTTTTTAAACAGATTAATATTTTTATGTGCATACAAAAGATTTTCATAAATATACTGAGAAGGCACAGTCATTATATTAATCCCTTTAAATTTGTCTCTGAGGGAGTGTCTGGGACTTAATTTATAAATTGAACGAATTGCCCTTTTTTGTAAAACAAAAATCGTCTGAATATCGGCGGCATTTCCCCACAACAGAATACCGTACGACATTACACTATGAAAATAACTAAAGTATACTAAACGGGCTGTCTCTAAATCAGTTAAACCACGAATTTTCCTAACGGCGTATGCTGCAGAGCTAAGCTTCTTTGACAATTTATCTATATGGGGGCCCCATTGAAGCTTGGCATCCAAAGTTATGCCTAAGAATACTGTGGTATTTTCGGGTTTCAACTCTTCACCCTTTATGAGAATACTTGTTTCTACTTGTCTAACATGAGGTATCGTAAACTTAATACATTTCGTTTTTTTCTCGTTAAGAAGAAGGTTATTAACATTAAACCAGTTAACTACTTTTGCGAGGGCACTATTTACATTGTCAGTAACCAGCTGCTGACGTTTGAGTTTAAATAAAAGTGAAGTGTCGTCTGCAAACAGCACTATATCATGTTCATCCTTTATGAGGTAAGGCAAGTCATTTATATAAATAAGAAATAAAAATGGACCTAGAATTGAGCCTTGAGGGACCCCCATTCTTACTACCGATCCGGGAGATCTTTTCCCGTTAACATCAACTCTCTGAATCCTATCACTTAAATAAGAAGTAAGAAGATCCAGAGAGGCGTTCCGGATTCCGTAGTGGTGCAGTTTCCTGATTAATGTTGCATGAAGAACACAATCGAATGCCTTGGACAAATCGCAAAAGATGCCCAACGCATCGCATTTGTCCTCCCATGCATTATATACATGCCCTAGAAGTTCAACTCCGGCATCAGTAGTTGAACGACCCCTTGTAAAACCGAACTGTTTGTTATGCAGTAATTTATGTACATTAAAAAATCTTTGCATTTGATTTAAAATAAGTTTTTCAAAAATTTTACTAAATGTAGGTAGCACTGAAATAGGTCTATAATTAGTAGGGTCTGATGTACTACCCGATTTAAACAACGGTATAATTTTACTGTTTTTCATAAGATCAGGAAACTCACCACGGTCAATACAATTATTAAAAATAACAGCTAAAGTAGGTGCTACAATATTTATAATTGACTTAGCAACGTCCACAGAATTACCCCATAAATCTGCAGTCTTTTTGACATTTAACGTGTGAAAGGTTTTAATTATATCTTTAAAAGTGACATATTCGAAATGAAATTCAGAATCACAAACTGGAATGTTTTCTTTAAGTAAAGACTCTGCAGCAGTGGGTGAAGAGTTTAGAGATTTAGTAGTCGATACGGGAATCTCTGCAAAGAAATTTTCAAAGGCCGCGGCGACTTGAGAATCAGATTTAATTATATTGTCATCAATAGCAAGGCTGTAGTCACTACATCGGTTGCATGACCTTCCCGTTTCGCTATTAATGATACTCCATGTCATTTTTATTACATTACTACTATTTTTAATTTTTGAACTCAAATAACGTGATTTGGCCATACTACAAACTTTTTTAAATAATTTAGAATAATTCTTAACATATAAATTAAATTCAGCAGTGTTTTTACAAGTTCGTTCATCATACAATTCATAAAGTCGTTTTCTACTTGTATGTATACCAATGGTGGCCCAGTCACTAAAGGAAGCGTTACTATTAACCGAGAACGTCTTTGGAATGAACGTGTTATTGAATAGTGTGCAATACATATTAAAAAAATCATTATAATGTTGATTAGGGTCATCATTAGTCACCAAAAATGGTAATTTACTTAAAAGTTTAGATTTAAATGTATCCAAGCGATAAGTCGTTTTCGGGTTAACAGTGATATCTTTTTTAGTAACTTTTTTGTTTATATTTGAAATAGTTATTAATTGTCCGCAATGATCTGAGTCTATTAAATTAATAATTTCTTTGTGAGTTGGTATAACATCTGTATAAATGTTATCTAGGCATGTGGCACTAGTGGGAGTTATTCTAGTTGGCTCCAGAAATTGGTTAGCAAGATTGTATGACTGAAACAGACTTATAATTTTAATACTTAAACCAGAATTTTCTAACAAATTAACATTAAAATCACCACAAATGATGATAGACTTATTTGAATTACAGATTTTGTGCAACACTTCATCCATAACCTTTTCAAAACAATCATACAATCCTGAAGGAGGTCTGTACACACTTAATATAATGAGCTGCTCCAATTCTACACAGGCTATTTCAATTGTCCGCTCAACAGAGAGGCTCACAATATCCTTGCGGTCTTTAAATTTAAGCTGGTTATTTACCAGAATTAATGAGCCACCATGTACAGCATGTACTCTGTTGAACGAACTACCAACCTGGTGATGACTAAAATTGAACATGAACTGATGGCTTTTAAGCCAATGTTCTGTTATACAAAGAATATCTATATTGCTACAATTCAGGAATAACTCTACTTCTAAATCTTTGTTCAAAAACCCTTGAATGTTTTGATGCACCAGGTTGATACTATTTATTTTTTTTACACTTTCATATGCTTTATTCTTTGCCTTAGTTACATTTTTGCAAGAGGCTAACTCCTTTGTCCTGATTTCTAATTTAAATGATGACCATTGTCATTAATTTTGACCAAATTATTGGCAGAATAATTTAAAAAGTCATTGCATTGCTCAAAAGAAGCAAGTTGTTTAGCCAAATTTTTGGCTGAAATAGAAAAATAATATGATAGCGACACAGCTATCTGTCTTTTGTGATAGTTAGAAAGATAGTACATAACAATATTGTATCTATCTTTTGTCAAATACAAATTATTACTAACATAATTGTTAGTGTCAACTAAATGGAATAAATTATCATTATATGTCAAATTGTGCAATGTCATGTTAATGTCAAATCTTAAATTATTTTCTTCCTGTGGCAAACTGTTACTATAAGGGAATGTAAACAACACAATTTTCCTTAAACTAAGGTTGCACAATGTTCTATGATATTGGAGCAATTCTCCTTTGTTCACATTTCCCCTATTTCCCATAAAAATCAACAATGTTGTGTCCTGCTTAAAGTTATATCTAACAATTTGGTTCATAATATCAATTAATGAACAACCAGGCATACAGTAATTTATTATTGAGTGTCCTGGATATTCATCTGCCAACAAGTGGCCTAAGTCCTTTCCAATTTCATCGCAAAATAATACAATATCATTATTTACAATTTGTTGACATTGTTTAATGGACCTATTTACAGAAGGAATTGTCAAATCAACACAAGGATGCGGTAAGGTGGTATTGCATGTTGACAATGAATGGGCAGGCAGGCAAATAGTAGGTACATTGGATGGTGATTGACAAATCTCACAGCTGTTCGTTTGTGAGTTTACCAGCTCATTCATTGCCAACACATATTCCCTCATTAGATCTTCAGAGGTATTATATTTGTTAGTACTGCTCTCAGTATGTTGTTTGTGAAAGAACTAATTGGCGACTACAGAAAAGAAAATGTCTGCTTTAAAAATAAATACTTGTGATGCTGATGTTAACGTAGATAACAGCTCAGCAAGAAAGAAAATAAATAATGTGTTTCATTTACAGAAAGTATTTTTGTACTCTTCGTTGGTATATTAATTGTAAAGATCTATTAGACTCATTTCACTCCCTTTGACTACCCACCGCATTATACATAACAAGTCACAGGGCTAGTCTCTACCCGGGGGTGCAGGGGTGCGTGGCACCCGGGCGCAGGGTCTTAGGGGGCGCAAGCCTTGTACACACATAACATGCGTAGTCACAATCAGTTTTAAAAATTACTTAACAAAATATTCACTATACCTATAAAAATATAGATACCCAATATAGTTTACAAAATACGCCTCATGCAGCTTTCGGGACATTCGCCCTGCAACTTGTGATGTGCAAGCCTATTTAGATGGAACATATCTATCTCATAATCATCGCAATTTCCTATTATTCCTTGCGATTTCTTCATTTTGCGATTTTAGTTATTATAATTCTGTAAATACATGCTCGTTACGGCCGCGAATCATTATGTTGTTCAACATATAAACTGACCCTTATTTTTTTGAGGGTTGGAAATCATCAAATAACTTCTCTCGCTCTGGGTGGAGCGGGAGGGCGTGTCAGACTCTTACTGACTAAAACCCACCCGTGTTCCTTCATTTGCCTGTGCCAGAGGCCACGGTATACCTCTCGGACTTTCCCGCAACCCTGGCAGGCATCGGCCATAGCGGACCCCGTCATTGGTGCTGACATCTATTTGAGGCGCGCGTGGAACACTACGCGCCGTCGACCCGGGCCTGGTCCTTATCGGACGGCGACTTAACCTGACCCTGACCTGCAAATTGCAAAAAAAACATAAGAAAATTTGAATTTCGCCAGCAACCTGGCGCTTCCCCTCTAAGGAATCGAGTAAAGCAGATCAATAGACGCGGTAAAATTTCGTAAAAATTAATGTGTAATACGAGTAAGTACTTACCACTTTTACTACACTTGCCTTCAAAACTTAGTACCTAGTAGTAACTTTTAAAATTGCAATCACTTTTAAAGTACACAACGTATATTTTCGAAATAAAAAGGATTAGAAAAATATTTTTTATTTTTTCTATGAAAATTTTATAGTCGATAACCTTCAATTAAGGAATGGCTGAATATTCCCCAACATCGCCTCCAGAACCTCGTTTTCAGTATGCCAAACCGGCTCGAAGCTGTAACCAGGGCTCGAGGAGGCAATACCAGTTATTAAAATGTAAATAAGGCGTAAAATATACTACTAAGTGCTGTTTGAGTTTTTTACCAGTACGTAAGTAAAAAAAAATGTTTTTATTTTTATCTTTTTCTATGTCAAAAACGTCACTAATGAATAATAAACTATAATTTCAAAGAAAGTTGATGAAATTTGTTATAAAACGTTTTTTATTTCAAAACTCTGACTTCTATAGTGTAGGAAAAATTGCATTTTTAAAAGTGTGGTACTAAGTTTTGAAGGCCAGTGTTCCTGTTACTTGAACTATCCCCTGATATAAAAGGGACAAAATAACATGACACAAATCGCTAAAACACGTTTGCCTTCCATCTTGATCAAAGGGAAAGTACTGACCGTTAGTACATTACAGGAGCTTATACATGTTAAAAACCATTAAAAATATATAGCTCGTCACAGTTCGTGAATATTAAATGTAGATAAGTATTATTAATTGTATACGTATCAGGCCTTTAGATCTACATCGTGAGTGCAATAAAAATAATAAAATATTCTTTTACAGTTTGCTGATAGCACAATTACCTACATGCGTAATAAATCGTGTAATAAATATTAAGCTATTGACGATTTTTTAAATTAAATTTCTTTGTCTTTGTTCGATAGTCTCATAGGTAAATAGTGACAAAACAGAATAGAAAATCCTTATTTTATCATTATTAAAAATTCACACCTACACTGACTTGGCACTAAAAGACATTCAAATTCCCTCATTTGAATAGTTTCACTTCAAAACATTTTCATACCTTAACCAGACTTCCCAAAGTCCAATTTCCCTTACAATACAGCTCTTATAATTCGATGTTTGGTCAAGGAGCTCTCTAATGTGGCGTCCTCTCATAAATCCCACTGTTCAAATCACAGGCGAAGCCAATATCGTTTGGAGTCTTTGATGCATGCCTAATATGGATTAATTCGTCGAGTGTATGCCATATACTTGATGCTAATGCCGCACGAGTATGGCTTTCTACGGCTTAACAATTCCCTCAGGTTATTTGCTGAGCAAAATATTACAATTTGATGAGCACTTCAAGTGGTATTTGTTATTGGTGGAATTAATTTGCACTAGGAAGTATGAAGAAGTGGTGGTGGTATCATGTTTTTGACTCGTGTCCAAGCAGTTGATTAAAGAACACACAATTATTTCGTCAATTAAAATTCTCATGTTTATCTGTAAAGGTTCATCCAAAAGTTGTCTCTAAAATATCGCTTTTCGCGATAAGACCGCCTATTGTGTCACAACTTGTAACATTTCTACATTAAATCTGTAGGTTTTTATTTTTATGGTGTGCACAATAAACAATATTCTGTTTATCTATCTAGAACAAAGTCTATGGTAAAAGTTGAGTAAAGCTATGTCGAGATGTAATGACATATGTCAGTAACGGTTCCATCATATCACAGCAGATTATAAATGTCTTCGCTTACGGCCAAACACACGATACGCGTAAGTAATTCGTAGATAAGAAATAAGTCATCAAATAAAAATACCTGAACCAAGTAACTACATATTCTTTCATCTGCATAAACGATTTAGCTGTCATCCTTTTGTGCTTTCCCCAAACATTGGACCGATAAAATATGACATCATTACGGTCGAATCGAGCGCCGAACGTTCATTCAAATTGAGAATCCAAAAACGCATTCGTCTTTAAATTGTGTTCATTTGCGGAATGCGTTCGGAATCTTTATAAATGCGAACTTACACGCTTTGCGATCATCTTCAAAAACGACCGGTGTAGCTTGAGCTTTCTTTCCTCTCGTATTTCTGAAAGAATGGAAGGAAAAGGGCTCTTGAAACGAATTTGGGAGGGCCATTTGATATCGGTCGTGTAATACACGTGGGTCGTATAGAGCCCTTTACGTGTATTCTTATTCACACGCAATGGGCTACGTTTTCATATCTTAGATGAAAATATCGTTAGAGTTGCTAATACCACTCTGTTTTATTTAGATTTCGACATTGTAAACTTGAGTGTTGTGTTACATCCACATAACTGACCACATGACTGAACAGTTTCTTAATTATTTTTATGTGAACATTCTCAGTTTTAACCATGAAACCTTTTTGAAATGTTCCTTCTAAGAACAATTACAATGATCATATTCAACAGTAAACGGCTTACAGTTGAAGACCACAATAACATAGTTGGCCCCAAAAATATTTAATAAGATACCAAATGGAATTAAGGACTTAACCATTATTCATTTTAAAAACAAATTAAGGCATCTACTATTGGAAAAATGTTACTATACCATTGACGAATTCCTTTAATGAGAAATTGTAAATTATTTGACATTAATATTTATTAATTGACATTGTAAATTGTATTCTTATTATATTCTATTATTGACATTGTATTATCTTTAATTCCATTCATTATTTGTTAATTGTTAATGTTTTTGCTTGTTTTTTCTGTCTTAAGTTGTTTTGGGTTTTATTGTAATTATTATTTTATTTTAATATGTTCACTATTCTTTTTATATAATAATGACTGACTATGTGAAACAGTGTACACATTTAAGGTAGATTTTTGAGGAACTAAATCACACCAATAAATTAAATTGAATTTGAATTTGACAGTTCTAATTTGATGCCCAATTATACCCATTGGTGAATGAATTGTATTCAATGTGTAGGTACTACAAATATAATACGTCCGTTAATGCAGTCTTGCAAAACAGAACCCCATTCATAACCAAAACCACATTACAAACCAAACACGTAACATTCGTTACTTTCACCGGTATTAGCGTCCCCATACAAGTCCCCTTTTTCCACCAAAATGAAGAAATCACAAGGAATAATAAGACGTTGCGATGGTTATGAGATAGATATGTTCCACCTTTCAGCCCAACACAATAGGTCCTCTTGAACGCTTTATTTGAAC
This sequence comes from Brachylomia viminalis, assembly GCA_937001585.2. Classification (NCBI taxonomy): domain Eukaryota; kingdom Metazoa; phylum Arthropoda; class Insecta; order Lepidoptera; family Noctuidae; genus Brachylomia; species Brachylomia viminalis. The sequence continues at coordinate 17,793,346 of OW443302.2, read as the reverse complement.
CGGTAAAGGTCTCACACGTCAAATTTCACATCCTGAATAGAGCTCCCCTTACCACGGAATCCGGAATCTTTATAAATAGTTGTGCGAAGACGGTGTTTAATTTAATGGAAATCCGGGTCTTGAAAGTTGGATGCCGTGAAGTCAAAGGATTGTGCGCAGTTCCTAAATTCGTGTTTGATTTAATTACGACGCATTTGATTACGGTTGGGTGTTAACGAGGATTTTGATTAAGATATTGGTGTTTCTTATAACCAGGCTTAAGTGAGTATAATATATCTTATAGAAGAAGAAGAAGTAACTAGAGAGTTAAAATAAAGAAATAATTAGAGATTGGAGCTCTCGTCTAATAAGGTGAATAAGATCAATGAATTGATCACGCAAAAAATTATGGGTAGGTACTTAAACGAATGACCATTTTTATACATGACTTGTCAGGACCGTCTTACCCATACAGGGCGCCGGGGTTGCGAAAATCAGCCTGCTGCCAACAAAAACCACTACGAGTACCATAAAAATTTTGTTTGAAACAACTTGTGTTGGTGACTAGATACTTGCTTCAAGCGAGCGGCGATATTTCAAAAAGCGGGGTGGTCCCCTCCCTTGTCAAGTAGCCGCAAGATCTCATTGAGTTTGCCGCGTGTGTTTGTTGAAATATAAATTTAATTCTTGTATACCACCTGACATTAACCTGCGAATTGCAAAAAGCGTAAGAAAATTTCGCGGGTAACCTGGGGCTTCTCCCAAGCCCCAGGTTACCCGCGAAATCCTAAGTTATAAATTCAGGGTATTCTGTGTGTGCTGTGGTTGTCTAAGATTATTTTTATTATTTTTTTTCCTCGATAAACATTCCAAAGAGACCTCGATGTTTTTTTTTTAATTCTTGTTTCTCTTTAACCTTGCATTACCTTTAAATTACATGTGAAATTGTAAATGTTCATTATATAGTGAAGTATGCTGCGGGTGTCTTAGATTTTACAAGCTCTTTATTAACTTGCTTCATTTGTATGTGTTTCTGGCTACTTTCTTTGTCATCCATTTCTCACGTAATTCTTGCCATCCGATTAACTAAAAATGTTTAGAAAAAAAGTTCGAACCTTAATTGCGTAACGACCCAAGGGTTTTGAAGGACCTAATCCATTACTTGGTAGGTTTGAAAAATTCACCTGCTGAACAACGTAAATAACGCAATGAACGTAGCTAAGCTATCAAACTGAAAGTTATTGCGAGCAATTGCCATTTTACGCGTGTTACCTCGCCGTTACTGCACCGGAGTTCAAGCACAAGCGATCTTGCTCGCCCATGGCAACCACGTTATCGCAGCATTTTTTTCTCTAGTGGCGACATCATTGAGCGGCTTCGATCCGTCGTGTACTACGTCAGGTGTATCTTCAATGATGCCTATGTCTGGTTGTGACTGTTTTTTTTTTGTAATAATGCATTCTACGAAGCAAGTTTGTACACTTGTTTGGACGGCATGATTCTCCCGCGCAAGTATTCTCCGACGGCCAAGTTAAAAGCAGAGTTGTATACAGGGTCAAATTAAATAAGCTAGGGAAGCTCCGCAGACGTAATGGGTATGAATATCTAAATAAAACAAAAAAAAAAAAAAACAAGATAAAACATTTTGAAGGTATGGCGGTAAAAATCACTTTTTTAAAAGAAAGAAAGTCTAAGTCAAAGATAGAAAAATAAAGAAGAAATTAGGTAGCTTCAAAACATGTTATCACCCATAACTCGAAATGGTTGCTTTTAAAACACAAAATCATAAAAGGGGTATTTTATGATTTAGTACGGTCAAAATCTTTTGGATGCCTGCTGAGAACATTTTAATTCAAATGCAAATTCATTTATTGGTTGTCACAGCAGCTGGAAAGTCAGTTTATATAATTACTTAATTCACAATTACAATTACACTATTAAATTAGTCATTACCTAATAAAGACATAATATATTATGCAGTACTTTGTCATTAAACTAGTTATTGCTTGAATATTATGCTTTACTTTTCAAGAATTCTTTGATTTAAATTTTTTCTAACAATTTTGTACCCCATCCCAATTATAGTCGATTTTAACTTAACTGTCCTGTACCTATTAAATTCGGCTTAATACATTTTTATGTCATGCACATCTTAGGGCAGATTTTTCAATAGTCAGATAACTTTTACTTGAAGAATAAATGTGACAGTTTGACATTATTGTCTATACAAAAGCTGTCAAACTGCCATATTTATTCGTCAGACAAAAGATATCTGACAATATTGAAAAATCAGCCCTAAATGTTTTATAATTTTCGTTTTATCACGCCACTGATGGTCAAAAGGAGAAACCCGTTTCTGGGCCTAACCGTTACCAAAAAAATCGTCTATTTTCTCAATACTCAATACTTTTTTTTATTTATTTTTTTATTAAATTTAAAGCATCTGACAACATTGGTCCACTGGTTAGTACAATACTTATCATCTAAGGGTTAGTAACTATCCGAAGTACACAAACTTATTGATCACCACTGCCGCACAAGCAACCGTACAGAGTGTCTCAGAATTGGCGCATCATGTTGTTCAGCTAGGGTTTTCAGAATACTGTTGCTGCTACTCCTCATTCTGCTTATCAAGGATGCGCTCTTCTTCCTCATAATGGCATAAAAATCATCCGTTCGTGCTACAGCAAACATACTAGACGCGCTGCAGAATCGGGGCAACCTCAACAGTACCCTGAAGCCATTTATTGCATTCCACATGTAAACTTAACTAACCCATTTAAATCTTAGCCTCAATGACAATGGGCAAGTGTAGAAAATAAGTACATTTATATTTTTTGTTATAAACAGCCTTTCTAAACCGTTACAACGCTTATTTCATTATATGTCACTAACTTCACAAACGCTGGCATTATATCAATAGATCGGTGCCCTAAGAATGAGACCGATTTAGTGGAAATCGATATTGATACAAATAATTAATTAATACTTCTTTGTGTCAGTATTATTGTTTTTAGGTATTAAATACAATGAAAAATAAAAATCTGGAATCTAATTGATTTGTAATGTACGCACCGTTAAAAAATCAATAAAAGAAATAATAAATCGATTACACCACGGATTGCACTAGTAAACGGCAAATGTCAATGTCAACGTCTGTCAATTGTCATGCCGCTGCCGTCTAAAACGTGACGCTGGCAGAATAGCCGACATCGGCTCTATTGCCATAAAAAAAAGTGTTTTTCCGTAATTCTCGAGATTTATTTCATAAGACCTCTGCACGAATACCTACTGGACTCCGAAATTGATTGCCTTCTGATTGACCCTCGCTTGAATATTGGACACCGTACCCTGCCATCTCCGCTGTCCTTTGCTTGAAAACCGGACCTGTATATTGCTCTTTTGACGACTGGACAGCATGAGCTTGTTCATTAACTGCGGAATAGCAATGAACCGCTGCAATATAGGAAGGCCAATATAGGAAAATGAAATGATCATTTCAATTATACAGGAACGGGTCGCGCCTCAAACGGTTAGTATCCGTTATTTAATGTAATCAAACTAAATAGTGTTGACGCTTATGTTCAGATGTCTGTTGATAGGGGAACACCCACATACTCAGAAATATTTATTCCGAATTTCAATGTTCCGATTTTCAAAAGTCCGAATTTCATAATATCTAAGAATTATAATGTCTATTATTAAAAATCACGAAATTTATTTTACCGAATGTCGTAAATGCGATTTGTTTGTTTTCCGATTTGCACTCATTCGATGAATCAAATGCTCGATGGATTCTCGGTCCGAAAATCAACATTCCGATTTCCAATACTTCGAATAAACTGCTTAATTGGATTTTGATTCAATCAGTATAATATTCAGTTACGCATATAAATTTAATCCTTTAAGTAACGTTTAATGTACTTAATTTAAAAACGTCTACTTTGTTATTAATATTTGTCTATTAATATAATTTTTTTGTGTTGTCTTCATCTCCTTATATATATATATACCTGCGTCGGGTACCATCGACTGTTATTGAATCCTTTGGGTTAGGTCAGGTTAGAACAGTGGCCATTAACGCCAGATCACCTCTATTGTTGGGGAATCGTTTGGGTTAGGTTAGAACTGTGACCATTCAAATGCGAAGGCGAGCGAGTGAAGCGAGCGTGTCGTGGCAGCGGCCACCGAGCGCCAGACCCCTCTATGGTTGGTGAATCATTTGGGTTAGGTTGGGTTAGAACTGTGATCAGCGAAAGAAAATATTTTTGTGTGCCGCTCAGATGTTTATTGTTAAATGCTAGTACTAGATCTAATAGTCAAATGATAAATGTTTGCTTCAGGTAAATGAAAATTACTTTATCTGCCAAGCTTGCTGGAATCATGCCAATGCTATATCTCTTGGTGGAAATAGACCAGAAGAGAGTGAACAGACACCTCTAAGACACCATCGAGTGTGTATTCACTGTGGACGGTCTCTTCTGAGAAGAGTTTGTTGCCATCAACTTAGGCCCGGTGCAGTGCAAGAACGCAGAATACACGAAGAATAAGAGAATGGATCCTACCACGCATGATTAGTATAACCACCACCACCATATACCACGTTTTATTAATAATATTCTTTAATTCAGTTTTCAGAACAAGGCTATTAAAACATGTTATTTGGTACGCTAAAACATTTAACAATAACGATTTAAACATTTAAACATTAGAAAGACGGTGTGATAAATGATGTGATAGATGATCATTGACCATTGTCAAGCTCCTACATCATCATCATCTCTCATTCGCAGGCTTTCTTTATATCAGCCTTTTTCAAAGTGGGCATCACACTTCTCTGGTGTAAAGGAACTCTTTAATGTAGATAAACTATTTACAGGTGGGTGCTTCAAGTGTTGTCACTCTTGTTAGGTGCGAGCAAATAGAGCATCCCGGCATTTCAATTCAGGCCCGTCAGCATCTGATGCACCTTCATCAGCTGTCAATGACCCAAATAGTCAGGACATTTCTCATTTAGAAGAACCTCCAACAAGCCAATAAACTTACTCTGCACCGAGGGCACTGTTGGAACTCTTATTGTTTTTCCTGATTATTAGAGAGCTGTTGAAACTGAAAGTAGATGTTTTGTGGAAGGATGTCGGAGACATGAATGAAACGGAATAACAATTAGGTACAATGCGAAACCAGTTATTTAAAATATATTATGTACTATTATGTACCTCCAAATGCCTTTGTGATATCCATTTAACTTTGATTACTGACAAATGCGTGCACTGACGGGACAGGTCCGCTCAATCTGTATGGTTTTTCCTCAAAAGACCGTTTCAGACACCAATCTACATGGTCTTCACATGCTCTGACCAAGATTATGTCTGGACTTTAAAATAAACTGTGACCTCTGAGTTTTTTTCCGCCTTTCTTCTCAGAGTAGTCAGATAGGAAACGCCGACCTCATCTAGTTTTTAAAATATGATTGACGTGTAAAAGCGTTTGTACAAACCTTCTTACAGAAATAAAATCATTTTTTAACATGCACATCCTCAATGATATTATGGATAATATTACGAGTATCAACACATTTAGTGCAAATCAAATTCAAGAGTGGGCACATACCAAGTTAAACAAGCCCGTTCTTATTATGGGGAGCAGATAATGGCTCATGTCATAGAAGTGTGTAGAGGTGGACGGTAACCTACAGCTAGAGCTGTTAACATCGGGCACAACTTGGATGTTAAGAGGAAGAATAAAATCCAGGCAGATTAGTAAAAGGAGGTACCTATTTCGTTTATATATTAGTCAACAGCTCTCTAAGGAAGGATGGAAGGGATGCTATAATCCAATATTATTGCATCTGTATTGTTGGCAAAATAACAGTTGGTTGCTATGCCCACACCATGAGCATAACATGGTATCTTGGTCGGGCACGGCACCAGAGTAGTCAATTGCCTCCTGCACAATTTCTGGATACTGTATTATTATATTATGATAAACCTATTGCAGAAGGTGATTAATAAAACCATTTATCACAATCATGTGTTTATTTTATTAAATTATTGCTATCTCAGATTATTGTAATCTGAGATTGCATCAAATCCCATAAATACAACATTAACAAATGCAAGCCACTCAGTGATGTAAGTGGGCGTTGTCTAATAAATAGTTTTTACCTGAGTTTTAAGATCAATCAGATAGGTAAATATGATGTCACCCCCTAAGCGCTTTATATGTACTTACCTAAAATCCCATCGTGATAGGCTGCAGGCACTGCAACACAGCGCATGTGCGTTCCAGATTTACACGGTAGGAAACAAAGCCTCAATTTTTATTTATTTATATAAGTAACCCAAGTAAAAAAAAATAACCTTAAACGTAAATATTGTCTGATTTTACCAATTTGGCCATTGCTATGAGTAGTGAAAATTGGGCTCGTGAAACCTTCCTTAAATGCTATAATTTATGGCCAAATTCCAGCCCTGTAACGCCAGGCCCAATTTTGTATTGAGTTTGGATTTCTCCTTTAGATTTTTAATTTTAAAAGTATAAAAATACATTTTGGTTTTCTTATTTTGCCTCTTGACCAGGGGGCTTGGAACTGGTACCAAAAGTACAGGTTGTGTACCGGTACTTGCGGTTCTTGCCATTTTGGTATCTGGGTACCGGTTCCAGACGGATACCGGTACCTACTCCACCTCACAAGTACCGGTACCAACTTCAGGTACCCGGCACGTGCACCACAAGTCTCATATTTGTACGATGAGGTATTTTTCTAATGCCTACTATCTATCCTTTTTACTTACTATATCAGTTTTCTCACTCTTACTTACGGAAATATTTGTTCAATGGTAAATCTCGCGACCAGCTTTTAGATGATATAAATTGTATAATGTAATAAATTGATAGGTTTGATTTCATTTAAAGATTATTTTCTTATTTTAGAGCATTTAAATAAAAGCTTGTCTAAAAATGTATTTTTACAATTTATTTTTATTTTTATAATTTTCACTGAACACGTTCCTTTTTTTCGTATTTTTCTCAGCCAACTAATAACTATAATAATATTTAAAATACATACTCCGCCATCTTTGAGAGTCCGCCACATTGGATTTAGAATGACGTCACTTAGCTTTTTTTTCATTGCCATCCCATTGCATTGCATTTTCAATAGCACTGTCATCCAAACTAAACGTGTAGGTATGCAAAATTTCAGATAATGTTTAAAAATTCAGTTGCAAGATTTGACCTAAACAAACTAACATACAAAGCACATACATACAAACATTTCAAGCTAAATAAAAGCTTGTAATATACAATGTGGGGAGGACAATATGATCATAAATGAAACTTCGTATAAGTCATGATATTCCCAACCGTCACACAAAAAATCAAATGAATATATCCAGTAGTTTAGCCACAAGACATTATTTTTCATTTTAAGTATTTTCTACATGATGTATTGTAAACAGGAGAGCACGCGACAGGGTAATGACACACGTTGCCAGCTCGCTACTTTAAAAACCTACGCCTTTTTTTTCAAATTTATTTTCTCAGTGCAAATTATACTTTATGCCCGAGCCATAAGAGTCATAAAGCGTGTCATCACAGCTAGATAAGAAAAAATGCATGCGAAAGTTATTACTTTCCTGTTACGCACTCATGTCAAACGCAAAATATGTATGTGCGAAAGAGATAGGTAAGTTTGCTTGTTTCTACTTTGCTTACTTGTCGACGTGTCTAGGTTACGCGGTCAGTGTGTCACCGGACCTCCTTCCTGCCAGTGACGCGTTTTGTTTTTCTCTGGAATTTCGGATGCGCCCGCGCCCGTTTGAAGTCGCCGCGCGATTGTTATCGTATCTTTGTTGTTGTGTTGTGCGAAATTTGACGCTTTGTTTTAACGCTGGACGTGTACAGGCAGATGTGGTACCAGTTAGATGGAGCACCAGCTCATTCAGTGGTGTCTGCAAGAGAGCGTTTGACTCAAATGTTCGGACAGCAGTGGATTGGCCGTTTTGGACCAGTGCGGTGGCCAGCGAGGTCACCAGATCTCACGCCCCTGGATTTCTTTCTGTGGGGTCACATAAAGAATGAGGTATACTCAACAGAAGTTGAGGAATTAAAAAATAGAATAATAATATCTTTTAATAAATTGAAAGAAATGGCTGCTAATGGTGACCTATTATCAAGAGTGAGAAATAACATTATACGTCGGTGTAGTTTGTGTATTCAAGAACACGGCGGACATATTGAAAATAAAAAAAATTTATGACTGGCGACATAGTTATGTGATCGAAAAGTGATTGTGAATAGTAAATTGATTAGTGAATAATTCGCGGGTGAATGATGCCCGACTATTTGGTCAATATTGTGTGATTTGATTTGTGTAATTGAGCAATAATAATAATAAGAATAATGGCGCCAAACATTACGTCGCTGCGTCGTCGGCCACAGCTTTATCATGAATGAAACCAAGCTGCGTTGCCATTCTTATCGCAGGTCAGTGTACCAATTTTATAAATGGTGTTTTATTTTGTTTGCAGTTTTAAGCTATTTAGTTTGTTAGAAAAAATTGTTTTTTTAATTTCGATGTTCGGATTTATTTGATAGTTTACAAATGTTTCTATAAACCAGTATTGCCAGTGTTTTCATTTAAAGTCATATTGTCATCTCCACATTGTATATAAATTTTGCACAAAATCATCAAACCAAACAAACAAAACGAAGGTCATGCGTGTGGCAAAAATGAATTAGTTCCCAACAAAATTGAAAAGGAGTTTATTCGAATGAACTGTCCCGTTTCAACTACTAAATCCCTAAACTCATCACCTTCTGTCGCTGAGTCTTTGCTTAAAGAATATGTTAATAATTGCGATTCGGAATTTCATTTTGAACATTACTTGTAGAGATATAGTTAAAACCTTTCACACTTTAAACGTAAAAAAGATCTGTGGGGTTATTCTGTAGAAGTTGCTAAGTCTATTATTGACATTGTAGTCCCTACTGTGGAGAGTTTCCTGACCGAAAAATAGTAAAATAATACATTTGTATAAATCGCGAGTGCGAGTGAAAGTTATTGTGTGCAATAGTGTTACATGTCCTGTTAGTGAATATATAAATATCTGACGGAATAATGGAGCCTTTTGGCTAATAAATACTCAAAAGTGGTCATAGTATTGCATTTATCCCTAAATCAAGGAACCAAATAGCTTCCATAACTATTTAAATTTGAATCTGTCACGTTTGCAAAGATTTGGCGATATTCAGAAATTCGAAACACTTGAACGTAATGATTAATAGTTAAGTAGGAAAATTGGAGCCTCGTGAAAGTACACCCTAAACATGGTTGATTATTTCAAATTTACAAGCCATCCAACGAGCTATTCATGTTTTAAAAAATATTCAAAAAAGCCCGTATTTTTTTTGATAACGCTGGCAAATATAGGAAACAGTACTTACAAAATTTACAAAAACATTTAATTAATGATTTGTTTACGTCATAACACTTTTCTGTTGGAGGTTGTATTGTAACTATGAAACTCTGCGCTCGATATCGTTAAGGCTCGTATACACTGGCGTGACGCGACAGCGCAACACAAAAGCACCGCGTGTCGCGCGACGAGCGGTGCCTTTGTGTCCTTTACTCATACCGCCCCTAATTCGTAGTGATACTTCGTTTTTGTGGTTTGATTAAATAGGCCTTAAAACTTGTACTTAGGCCGCCAGCTTAAATAAAAGACATAAGATGCAGATTTATTTTTAACCGACTTCAAAAAGAAGGAGGTTGTCAATTCGTGTGCGTGGGTGTCCAAATCTGAAACTAAGTAGTACCGAAAAATACTCAAAGGAGGTTCGGAGCCGATTTTGATAAAATATAAACCTGCAACATTCGATTTTGATTTGTATCTTTTCTTAGCCGGGAATAGAACCCGTTGATTTTGGAAAATGAAACACATCTTATATTATATACACCATCTGAAAGTGTCGCTAGTAAGGATCAACTTCTGTAAAGTAATGTCAAATGGCAAACTGAAAGAAATGATGATTTTTAAGACCAAATCAAATTAACGAATTCAGGTTCATAGCCTTAATACTAAACTAAGTATTGCGCTTGGTATCGTTACTGATACCGCCCCCCTAATTCTAAGCGTAAGTTTGTTTTTTTTTGTGAGTATTATTAAATAAGCTTCAACACTTCTGCTTAGACCGCCAGCTGCGAATTAGTTTAGATTAAGTAAAATATCATTAGATACAGTTTTTTTTATTTTTTTATTAATGCAACTAACGCAACTTTAAAGCAACTTTATTGAATATTTATACTTGACTTATATAAAGTAGGTAATTTTGTTTTGAGTTAGCTTGCTGAAGAAGAAAATAAGCACTTATTTCCTTCTTATGTTTCTATTTTTCGATTCACTTTCGATTCTCTGGACAAGGTGATTTAAGTGAGGTCTATCATTTGATTCCTATTAGGGCCCTCTTTAGTGTTATTACACTAAAAAAGATACTCACCAACATGTTCATACTGCTCGTCCTAACCAACAGTGCATATAGTTTTGGCTTTAAAAAGCATCAGCTACGGTGCTGCAATCACTTACTGGTCATCAGATTATTACATTATAGAATCACCAAAAAAAAACATTGAATTAATAAAATATATTAATTTATGTATAGAAGTACTTACATCTGTGTATATGCCGTTTAGAAAAATTATGAAGCCAACAGATGTTGTTTATTGTATTGTTGTTGTTTTTTGTGTTATGTTGATTATGTTTATTATAGTTTTTATATTTTGACCGTAGGCGGCAATGGAGGCTGCTAGGGTTGCGGGAAAGTCCAAGAGGGATACCGTGGCCCCTGGCACAGGCAACTGAACGAACACGGGTGGGTTTTAGTCAGTAAGAGTCCGACACGCCCTCCCACTCTGCCCAGAGCGGGAGAAGTTATATGATGATTTCCCAAACTCAAAAAAAAAAAGGCGGCAATGGAGGGGGTGCTTGGAAAGGAAACCCCCCCGTGTGCCCGTGGGCTGGAGTTCCCTTATGGATACGTCCGGGGGGTAGTCCAGTCTCCGGGGCGGTGCACCCTGGGGTGCGGGCAATGATTCCCCATTAGGCACTATGTGCCTAAGGGGTCTCGTTGCCCGTATGCGAATATCCTGTCGGAGGAGCGCTCCAACGTGTGTCCGTCTGCGATCTAAGCAGAGACGCACAGCGGAGGAGCAAAAGCGGGCTCAGTGTGCACTAAGCCTGCCGTCGGGCAGCCAGGAGGAAGTCTACTACTTCTACCGCCGTTAGTCTCGTAGCCCCGAAGATTGCCAAGGTCATGTCTCTGACATTTGACGGTAGTCGAGGGTCTTGGCTTAACCGCCCGGGCCGCGAGGAAGAAAACCTCTATAAAAAATCACCCCAAAACCTCCAAGCGGCGGCGCACCGTGAGGGAGGTTGATAGCTTGACTAACGGGTAGTTAAACTAGTCTCTGGTGCGAACCACTACTTTTGAGAAAATAAAAAGTTTTGACTCGTGGGAACAACAACTTGGACAAAAACAAAAATAAAAATGACGAAGAGGAGGGAGGGGAGTGATGCGGGGTCGGAGTCAGATGCCGCGATCTGGCGCAATGGGCTCATGCCAGAGCTCGGAGGGCGAAGTGGTGGGGGCTGTTGGGAAGAACCGAAGGTTCTTCCTGAAGCGCCCTAAATTGGTGGAGAGCCAGGGATCGTCCTCCGACATGTGGACCTCGAGCCTCAAAAAAAAACCACTGCAGCCGGCGGGGTGGGGTCCGGGAGAAAGGTTTGGGCAGGCAGAGGGCTTGTCACCTAGGAGGTCAGCGAGCCGAGTCGAGCTAGCCCAGCCGCGCCGGCCCAGCGAGCCGAGAGGCTCGTCACGGAGGGGAACCATCCTTTTTTTTTTTTTTTTCTTTCCGGTTTGGAAAGTCCTCATGGATGTCCGCCGCCCTGCCGCTGCGGGCCTCCTCGGGTTTGGGGGGTTAATGAGGTGTTTGACTCCCCCCGCGACGTTTAAGAGGGGCGCGCGTGGAAACTACGCGCCGCCACCTTGGTTCCTGATGTGTAGGGGACCCATTGACGCCGACGCCCGGTGCGCCTGCTGCGGGCCGGGTGAGTGGACGAGACCTCGCTCTCCGTTTCCGCAGCCTCCTTCTGCGAGACGACTGTTTTGCAAAAGGAAACCACCGCGTCCCAGGCCTCTTTGCTGCCGACCATCGACTCGACTCCGGCCGGCAGCGACAAGTCACTGCCTACTTCTGAGATGAGGGCACGGCGTGGCCCCTCCCAATCGGCACTCTCTGCCAGCGTATGTCACGCCGTGTCCTCCCGGCAATCGACGCAGTGGTGACACCGGGCGTCCGGCTCTCTGTTTATACGACACAGGTACTTCCCGAAGCAACCATGCCCCGAGAGCATCTGCGTCGCCCGAAACGACAGGCAGCCATGCCTCCTCCCAAGCCAGCGATCGAGCACCGGTCGGACCGCCTCCATGGTGACGAGGACGGCGGTAGGGGGTGAAGGCCTGTCCCGCCATTCCACCACCAGGACCTCGCGAAGCTGAGACCGACGCAGCTCCACGTGTCGCTGCATTTGTCCCTCGCCCCGCGCCCTCGCTTTCTCGCGCCACCGATATAATAACGCGAGTATTTTCGCCTCGAGGTCCCAGGGCTCCAGCCAGTACGCAAGACGCCGCGTAGGAGATCGTGCGATACCCCCTGATAACTCTGACGGCCATCGCTCTCTGCGGCATTCGCAAAACTGCGATGCTGCCGGCCGTCAGGTCAGAGGCCCACACCGGTGCCCCATATGCCCCATACGGAGAGACCTATTCCGACCACCGGTACATCCGGTTTGACGTCTTCGCCCAGACGTCAAGAGTCAGCCGTCTGAAGCAGCTAAATCTTCTGCCCGCGAGCCCAGGCTGGGCCCGGCGCCAGGTGTGCTGGTGGTCGCCGGAGTTGAAATCTCTGCACAATGCTTGCGTTGCTGGACGACGCCAGTACACCAGGCACCGCAGGCTCCGTATTCGCTCTCCGGATACGGAAGCCATTCAGGCGGAGCTGTATGAGGGGTACAAAGTGGCGAAGACCGCCCTCGAAGCGGAGATCCTGCAAGCCAGAGGTCTGGTCCGCGAGAAATCACCAGAGACTCTGACCAGGGACCCGTGGGGACGCCCCTACAAAATGGTGCGGGAGAATCTGTCCATGGGCTCCCCCGCTGACGCAAAGTCTCCAGCCCCAGCTCGTGGAGGACGTGGTGAGAGCGCTCTGTTCCCTTTGGGAGGGGAACTTAGCTCCCCGCCCGGGTCCGTCTATTGCGGTGCTCGATGCAGACCACACCGCCGACGACGACGATGAGGCTCCGGAGGTGACCGAGGTAGAGCTGAGAGTGGCAGTACGCAGGCTGAATGCCCAAAATACCGACCTAGGACCTGAAGGCCTACCTGGGAAAGCCTGGGTGCTGGCTTTGGAGGCTCACGGGCTTCGACTAAGGGGGCTACTAAGCGCGTGCTTGGAGAGGGGCCAGTTGCCACTTCGTTGGAAGACGGGGCAAGCTTTGAAAGAGTCATTACAGACCGCCTCGTCGGGGGGCTGGTGCGGGTGGGGCCGGCAAATTTCGGACTTTAATATTCATTCATTCATTCGACAGAGTTACGCGTTAAAAGAGAGCGTTACATTTTGGTGAATATCGCGTTAGGCACTGAGCGCTTATGCGAGCAGAATTGCACTTTGCTGCAGTAGCAAGAGTCGCTATTTCTATTAATTGTTGCGCGAAGTGCCTCTTCTGTACTTGTACTATTTATTCAGTAGTACCACTAGAATATTATTTAAGTACATGCTAAGACTTAGGCCCGCTTGCACCACAAATCACTAAATGCGCATGGCGCAATTAATACTATTTATAAGATCTGTATAATGTTGCACCAATCCCCTGATAAAAGCGGCCGCCCACTACACTCCCTCTCGCATAAGAAGACTTCGCCGCCGGAGGCATACCTTAATACTAACTCAGACGATGCCACTACTCTTCTCCAGGAGAGTAGTAAGGCCACCAGTATTCTCAGAAAACACAGAAACAGACCGGCGGCGTGCTTCCGTCCTCGCCGCCGAGGCCCGCCGCGACGCCCCAATTCACGTCGCTTACACGAGCCAGCCCGCGCCGCTCGCTGAGCCTGTAGTTTTAAATTCATCCCCTAATAATAATTCCGATCCAGCCTGTCCCTTGCTGCCCTCCACCAGCGATGCTATAAGCCGAGGTCGGTACCCCACAGGGGGTGCCCTTAGCGTGTAGTCGGCTAGTTTATAAGTTTTTTAAGCCCTGGCTGGAGGCCTTGATTTATTAAGGTAACCTCAGGAAAAACCGGCTAAGCAGCTGACAACGTCCTAGGTTGAACAGCGTGACGAAATAAAAAAAATAAAAAAAACTGTCATTTTTAAACGATTGACGGAAACAAAGCGACGTTTAAATTCATTTAGCGATTTGTAGGGCAAGTGGGCGTTAATCTATCGATAAGTTATTTGATCAATGCGCATTACATTGAAGTTAGAATCATTAAAGAGCCGCATAATAAGTACTAACGCCAGCTTATGTGTGTTCCCTTTGATCGAAGGAAACAACCAGGAATTTATTACATTGTGATTGACTTAAAAGCTCCTTTACACAATACGATTTTATATCTTACTATGTAAAGTCAAAGTATTTATTGGTACATTTTGTTCATTTGTAAACATCGGTGAAAATATAGGAGTTGTAAATAAAATAGGTACAAATATTAAATAGGTATCGAAATTGCAATTTAAAACTGAAATTTGTTAAAATTAATAGCTAGCTAGCTATCAACGCTTAATTATGTCCTCAAAACCAAGTTGTATAATGTATAATATAGCAATATTGCAAACCAAATTTTAATAGTTAAAAACATATTAACATTTCTGATACGTTATGCATCCTGCAACTTGCTTAGAAATTTACTAATTTCACAAATATCGAATGGTCTAAATGAATGGACCTGCAACAATGTCTACTTAGACCATTCAATTACGTATTGATTTAAAAGAATACATTATTGTTACGTCACTTCTATTCAAGCAATCGGTAAGAAAGCACTTTAGTCTCACAATTATGCATGTGTCAAGTCAAACATACAAAACTTACGATACTTTGAAGCAAGAATTTTTGGGTGAAATGGATTTCATAAGTAACATTGGCGTCAAGTTTTTTATTTATCCTTTCGTTGGCCGATCCAAACTCATAACATACTGTTACTACATTACTTATGGCCTCCTATTTCTCACAACGACACAGCTACTCATCACTCTTTGTTTAATTTGCATCAACGACTTCGACTGGTTCGAGATCATCAACGTCGCTCCCAACATCGGAGTCTGTCTCATGATCCTGATCAAATATAGAAAAATACATGACAATAAAGAATTGTACGATGAAATATTTAAACATTTTCGGTTCCACTTATGGGAAGCAGTGTCTGATACAGTAGAACACAAGAAGATTTTGAATCGATACACGCAGACTACAAGGCTGATATTGAGATTTGAATTCTATTACACCATTGGCCTGGCTGTGATTGTTGATTTATTTCCTAGAATCATTATGGTTTACCAGAACGTTATTCTTGATAAAGAAAAGCAGTATTTGTACCCATTTGATGGCTGGTACCCCTTTGACAAGAAACAGTGGTATAACGTGGCTTATATCTGGGAAAGCTTCATGACTACAGTCGTCATCTTTATCTACGTTTTT
The DNA here is from genome assembly GCA_937001585.2 of Brachylomia viminalis. Lineage (NCBI taxonomy): Eukaryota > Metazoa > Arthropoda > Insecta > Lepidoptera > Noctuidae > Brachylomia > Brachylomia viminalis. The sequence goes on along the minus strand of OW443302.2, from coordinate 17,777,606 downwards.
GTCGATATGCTTCATATTTCTTTTACCCGATACATTTGTATGGAATTGAAACTCCTCGGGAGTACCATGGAAGGGCTCATTTGTGATGAAGACGTGGTTAAAATTAAGCAAGGAAGAGAGATTGAAAAAACTCATTGTGACATTAGAAACAAATTGAAATTTATTATTTGCAAGCACCAGTTTTTGGCCAAGTAAGAAAATTACGTAAGTAATTAAATTATGTTTTTTAACATCTAGCAAAATAAATAATATTTCTTTTGGTTACAGAATCACATCGGAGCTAGATGATGTATTGGGAAATGGAATGTTTCTTACATATGCCTTTGGATCTGTATTTATATGCCTTACAGCATTTACAGCAACAGTAACTCTTTTCTTTGACCTTTTTTATCAATTCTCAAAAGTTTTACAAACTAAGTAATGACTTTTTATTTTCTAGGTGGTTGATGATCTGTACAAATCTATGCGCTACTTTTCTTTCTTCTGTTCTTTACTTCTGGAGGTATTTTTTCAGTGCATAATAGGACAACTCCTTATCGATCATGTAAGATATTTTATTTTGCTACTCCGGCTTCTAAGACAGTGTCGTCCAAATGCAAATGTTTATTTACTCCATTAACCGAATCTTTGGTGCTTTTAGATTTTTGTCTAATAGCTTTAACCCCTGCTACTAGATAGGCGATAGACACTCCTATAATGAATTGAAGGACCTTGAATAAACTTGACCGACGTTAGTGCTTTCAAAGCATCGTTTTGGCACCGTAACTGGTTTGCACTACTTACAGTCAGCACATCAGTGGTAACACTTCCACTACGAAAGTCGCCCTTACTGCTATGACATATAGGCGTGTCAATGTCAAATTGTTACGACTGATGTTTGTTTGACTCTACTACTAGAATATAAAGTAAAGCGCTAAAACGTCGATATGTTTTTCCAGAGTCACAAGTTGGAAAAAGCCATATATTTCGCAGACTGGGTATACGCTGATTCTGATACGAAGAAGATGGTGCTCATTTTCTTGATGCGTTCTCAAAAACCTTTTGAATTTAGTGCCAGAGGTTACTTGACCATGAATTTAGATACTTTCAGTGGGGTAAGTGCAGATCATGATACAGTATGGTTAGTTTTGATTAAGAAATATAAAATTTCGAAAATAAAAACATATAAAAGACTGCCCTCATTAGTCTAGTGGTTGTAAGCGCTACTGCTAAGCATGAGGTCTTGGATTCGATTCCCGGGTTGGGCAAAGTGTTATTAGGTTTTTCCATCTGGAATTTCTCAGTAGCAGCTCGGAGTCTGGTTTTGTGCTTGGTAGATGGCAATAGGCTCGCCCCCTATTACAAAGGACCAAAACATAACTGGCGAAATGTGGGTACTATACGTACCCCTCCATCTGACCCTTCGGGTAGTACAGGCGTGGCACTTTGTAATGTTATAATAAAAAAAAATGCAATTTGAAGCTGCTTCGACAATGTAAAGTTGTCTAGAAAGTGATAATCAACTAAACTTAGTACATATTGTGTGGTCAATGGAAACAATTCCACATCATCATCAGCCTACAGCAGTCCACTGCTGGACATAGGCCTCTCCAATTGCACGCCATTTAGCTCGATTCTTGGCAACTCTCATCTAGCAGTTACCAGCCACCCTGCGAAGATCGTCGCTCCACCTAGCCTGAGGGCGTCCTACCTTACGTTTCTCGATCCACGGTCTCCACTCAAGAACACGTCTACGCCCAATGGTCATCGGTTCTACGGATAATATGGCCGGCTCATTGCCGCTTCAGCTTGGTTATTCTGTGAGCTAGACACCACAACATTGGATCACCTCATTCCGGATTCATTCCCAAAGAGAGACTAAAAGCATAGCTCGTTTTCGACTTTGAATTTATGGACCAGGCATACCGTAAGTGTCCAAGTTTCGGCTCCGTAAGTCATAACAGGCAGGACGTACTGATTGAAGAGTTTAGTCCTTAGGATCTGTGGAGACAATGATATCGACTAAGTGATTATTTGTACGTATGAATGACTTATATAAATTATTTTTCAGATATGTAGCTTGTCCTACCAGTTCTTCAATTTGCTTCGCACCGCATACTCGGTATAAGATTTAATTTTTATCTTAATGTTATTTTCATTTGTCTCTTTATCCTGTCTTCTTTGCATTTATTCCATATATGACGATTATTGATATACTAAGATTATTTAAATATAATGTAACAAGGATTAGTTATATTAAAATAGCAATACCTATACAATTGTAAAATCGCACGCATTAAATGATTGTAGAAGCACTGAACTGTGGCGTTTTATTTGCATTTTCAATCCGAATATATAGTACGTATACTAAAGTAAGATGCGTGTAGGATTTAGCACACACTAGCGAAATAAAAAAAAGGATTTACCATAAACACGTATGATTTTGATATAAATAAAAAGTACACCTGTAGGAGGTTTTGTCGAAGAGGTCACTCAAACGAAGAAAACACGTGGATGATTTCAGGCGTTTACTTTCAGTTCCAGCAGCAAAGTTACAGTTTTCAGTAGATGAATGATTTTATGATGTATGTATTATATAGGCGCGGAGTCACACACAGCCAAGTCCACTCGGACATAGGCTGGGGACGTAGTCCTCTAATCCAAAAATATATATAATTATACGTGGGATTTTACAACTAGGAACCAACTATCAGGGGTGTTCTACGTGACCTTTTCAAGTAGGGCGAGGATCCGCGGATGCAGCATACTGATAATCGGGATTAGCTTAATGAAATGAATAAATTCCTTGGAGGGTCATTAAGAGTCGGAGATTCTTAACACCACGATTCAAAAACGTGACGTAATGCACAGCGCCATCTAGTAGCGTTCGGCGGAACTTTTACAACAGACATGGCCTATGAACCTCTGCTATTGATGAATCTACTACATGACAGGGTGTATACATGTTACGTGTGTTACACACCGAAAATACACCAATATAAGGAGGTAAAAAAAGATAATCAAAATTTTAAGGAATCAAATTAAATCAGAAAATTGCAGAAGGGTTTGGGAACACAAATGGTATCTTTGTATAATTTTTTCACACTAGGAATTTCTCCTGCATTGTGGGTGCGTTTACAAACATTTAAACTCACATACACAAACAGCCAGACCCGGAACAACTACTTGCAGGTCATACAAATATTTGTTCCGTGTGGGGATCGAACCCGCGACACGTAAGTAACGCAGCAGTCAATCGCTTAACCACTGCGCCAACCATGCCGTCATTAGCCGGGGGTGAGGCTGAATTCGGCTTGATAGGCACGGTCAATACCTAAGACAAACAATAGGAGATGAGGACCGTGAGTACGAGCAGAATATTTAATAATAGAGAAGAAAAACTTAAGAAGATATACATACCGTTTTGCAGAAGATTAGATTCTTATTGCAATAACGCAGTTCAAGGAAAGCGTTCACTGAATGTTCCTATGACAAAGAAATAAAATATAATGTTGAGACAAAGATACAGGGTTTTCGATAGTTTGAACAAATAAGAAAGAATACATACCCAGTTTTTAACGGAATACCTAATTACCGCTGGTAATTCGACCGATTACGGTTAAATTCACATAAACATTCTATATTACTAATAAGAAATTTTGGCTTAACCAATCATGACGGCCGATCAGGTATAAGAAATTTTCTGCAATGACAACAACCATTGTAGGAAAATATTGTTTGACAAAACGGAGAAATTCAAAAAAAATAAAAATAAGAACAACTTTAATTGCCGGTCAAGAAAAGCTTATAACAGGTTGCTTTTTTACACGCAGAACAGTTTAAAGGAATATTTATGCCTTTGTGCCACCTTGGGTATGTGATAACCTGCCACAATCATGGTCGCCGGGTTAATGCAGGAATATAATGCTGTAACACGTAGTAGTTAGGGAGCAGTGGTGGCCCAGTGGTAAAGGCCGCGACTTACGTGTTGTAGGTCGTAGGTTCCAAACCAGACAGTCGCTTTACTTTGTGTAAATTATATCATCACCACTGCTCTCAAAACGGTTAAGGAAAACATCGTGAGGAAACCGGCATGTCCTAGGACTAAAAAATCGAAGACATGACTGTGACATCTAGCAACCCGCACTGGGCTCGCGTGGTGGATTACTGCCCCCTTTCTCTCACCGAGAGGAGGCCTCTGTCCCAGCAGTGGGAACATGTATTTGTTTATTTATTTAACACTTTAAGCACACAAATGTACAGAGGCCGACTTAATGCCATAGGCATTTTCCACCAGTCAACCTATTAACATTATCGGCTGATTATGTGTAGTAAATATGGAGATGTAAAGCAAATCAATTTTATTTGGATAGACTGCCTCGTTGGTCTAGTGGTCGCAAGCGCTACTACTGAGCAGGAGTTCCAGCGCTCGAAAAAAAAATATGGTTCGATTTCCAGGTCGGGCAAAGTGTCAGTGGGTAAATGATAAATGATTTTATAGTATAAGTAGGTTTTTACAAACACTTTTACACGTCAATCATATTTTTTTTTAAACTAGATGAGGTCGGCGTTTCCTGTCTGACTACTCTGAGAAGAAAGGCCGAAACAAACTCAGAGGTCACTGTCTCTTTTAAAGTCCAGACAAAATCTTGGTCAGATCATGTGAAGGCTACCTATGTAGATCGGTGTCTGAAATGGTCTTTTGAGGAAAGAACCACACAGATTGAGTGGACCTGTCCAGTCAGTGCACGCAATTGTCAGCAATCGTGCAGCTCAACTCAGAACTTAAGGAGCTCAACGATTCGACGAACAATACCAAAGAAAGGACATTTGAGTAGGCCGCACAAGTTACTCAAACTGCCAGATCATGATTACACTAAGAGTAAAATACAAAAAAAAAAGCAATGACCAACATAGTTCTCACATTCAGAATAGTTAAAATAATAGCATAATACTTTACAAAGTAAATACTCTTGTCATAGTATATGTATATAAAATTCATTAATGTCAATGTGTACCTATATAAAATCCGGACATAATCATTGAGGACCATGCAGATTGGTGTCTGAAATGGACTTTTGAGAAAAGAACCACACAGATTGAGTGGACCTGTCCAGACAGTAGACAGTGCACGCATTTGTCAGTAACCATGCAGCTCGACTCAGAACTTATGGAGCTCAACGATTCGACGAACAATACCAAAGAAAGGACATTTGGGTAGGCCACATAAACTACTCAAACTGCCAGAACATGATTAAGGTGAACATGATTAGGGTTCTTCCATTTGGAATTTCGCAGTAGCAGCCTGGAGTCTAGATTTGTGCCCGGTTGATGGCAATAGGCTCGCTCCCTATTACATGGGACTTTAAACATAACTGAAACTGACTATTTGAAATAAATGCTTTGACTTTTGACTTTTGACTGGTAAGGTGTACCTAGTGTATAGGTACACCTCTGCCTCACCCTTTGGGCAAAACAAAGCGTAATGTTATGTTTATTTAGATAAAGATATCGCAGCTTTACCTCTTCTCGACAATTACAACTCTAATAACTTTTAAACTTTAGAATTTTTGTTTGAGTTAAGATAAACAATTTGAAAACACACTGATAAAAATTTTCAGCATCAGTCACGTCAATATTCAATACCACAAAACTCCAGACACCTAACTAACTATACAAACATTTCCATGTAAAGCAAAACGTAATATGAATATTTGTGAGGAGATTTCACAAAATAACGGTGTGCACACGACGTCGAAAACGAGAAAAACTAAACGTGAACAGGCAATGTTTTCGTCTGTATATTGAAATCGGCTCAGCTCGACCACAGTATATTATCTACAGAAGGTTGGCTCTATACAACAAGCGAAAATAGGCGCGTGTTAGATTCAAAGTAAGAAATATTATTAAAATGAGATTCAAACAAGTTTAAGGCAAGTGTTTATTTTGATAAACCATTTTAATCAAATAAATCTTCATTAACATTGATAATAGAACTTTGTTCATGTTTACCGCAAATAAACGCATTTTCTTTCTTTTCTTTCTAATCTAACGGGTTCCCTACTTGATTTCGAAAGTTGATGATTCGATTTTTATAATATCGAACACGGTGTGTCCATAATTCAGTTGTACGATGTTTTACTGCATCCATGCTTTTATTGGTGCGATGTAACTTTTGTGCGAAAAAACCTGTTGCGAAAAACCCTACAGCGATTGCTCATTAGTTCGGTAATTTATTAGTTCGATAGTATGACGGTTTGAGACGCCTACTGTTCCATGACATTTAATTAATAATCTTATTCATTAAAGACTTTAAGGAAGTACATTAAATACCATACATTATGTTCACGTCAATTTTCCTAAAATGAGAAAGAGAGGTAACAAATTCACCACGTTTAGCTGTGACATGGGCCAAAGATAACGTAGACAATATCAATGACTGATTGCTAGCCAATCGCCTGATACCGTCAAAAGCCAAAACTGTCATACCTCAATCTTCTATTTCGATATGCACGGAAAAGAAAGCAACTAAGAAAGCTACAGTAAGTAACATAGATAATAATTTTTTTTTGTATAAATCATTATATTTGCCTCGGTTCAACGGCTTGACTCAGAATGCCGCAAAAGGTTTTTTTTTTGTATGGCATCTCGCTGTTGGCTTTGAGAGGCCGTGACTGCTTAACCGGTCAATCCTGTGGTGCCTTTGAGCTAACTCAAAGCCTCCAGCCAGGGGCATAATATTAATTATAAACTAAGTGACCATCACCTAAGGGCGCCCCTTGTGGGGTACGAACTTCGGCTTAGGGCGTCGCTGGAGGAGGACAGCAAGTTGGAGACAGGCTGGATCAAAATGGATTCATTATTATTATTAGGGGGTTACAAAATAAATATTGTAATAAATAAAATTAAATACTGTAAAAGTGGTTTTAACAATGATTTTATGATTTGAATCACATCAGAACCAACTTCCGGAATCAAGGAGATCTTAATTTCACTTAAGCAATAAAAAATATAGTGCAAAAAATAATAAAAAGATTAAAAGATATAGCTAACACGCGCGTAGTCGGCGATCTCGGTCTGTGTCGTTCGAATGGCAATCGCGAATGTGTACTTGTGTTTTCGCTCACTGAATGGAGCCCACCTTCTGTCCTCTCTATTTTGTGACCTAACAACGTCATAAAAGCAAGATGTCTACATTCATATCGAGAGACTCCGTGAAAAATAGGCATGTTAACACAGTATTGTCTTAAATATGAAGATGTGAAGTTTCATCCTATCCCTGTGCACACAAAATAAAAAATTCGAAAATATAAATGAACGTTTCTATTATAAATTAAATCTTTAAAATTAATTAACAATGTAATAAGTCATCAACACAAAAAAAACGGAATCTACGAGAGGTTTTAATTTTAATGAAGTATGGTGTGGGTATCGAAAATAAAGATCAAGGAATTGTGAACTAAAACTCAAAGCATTTATTTATTTTCAATTAAACCATTTACAGGCACTTTTGAATTGTCAAGTGGTCGGTCAGTCAGAAATATGAAGCTAGTTGCCCATTCCAAAGCGTAGTAGGTACCTATGGAGAAGAACGGGCAAGAAACTCCATGGACACTCTTTTAAATCAAAATATTGTTACAAAAAAGTGGTTACATCATTCATGTTGTAATTATACATTTGAGAACGATGTAGAAAGACGTGCACGTTAAAAGCGTCAGTAATAAAAAGATAAAAAAAAACAATTAAGTATGGAATTAAAATAAGCCGTGGCAGCTAAGAAATGACCAGTGCCTACTGACGGCGCCTGTTCACGAACATGACGTATGCATCAGCACCATTCAGCTCAACCATTTTGAAGGGAACTCAATGATCCAATACCGTAATTGCAACTACCAGTTTGTCTCTGCATCACCCAAAGGTTAATGATGAAGAAAATGCCCATGACATTAAGTCCGCCGCTGTACATTTGTGTGCTTAATGTATTCAATAAATACATAAATAGCCATGTTCGTATCAGTATCATTCAGGGTCTGGATGGAAATCCTATCAGCACGGCTGACCTGGCAGTGTTAAAAGTATTGTGGGTATGCGCAGAAACGTGCATTTCACCGATCATAGAACATGATTGGAATAATAATATAGACTGCATACGTAAGAAAGTGCAATGGAGAGGTCTATGCTTGGAGCTTCTCTACGTGATCGAAGTAGGAATGAAAAGATCCACAGGAGAACCAAGGTAACCGACCTAACCCGAAGAATCGCCAAACTTAAATGGCAGTGGGCAGGGCATATTGCTTGTAGAACAGATGGCCAACGGGGCCGAAAGGTTCTGGAGTGGCGACTGCGTTCCGAAAGACATAGCGTCGAAAGGTGTCGCACAAGGTGGACCGATGACCTTGTGAAGGCTGCAGTAATCAGCTGGATGCGAGCAGCACAGAACCGGTTGAAGTGTGTGTCCTGTATTTTACACAACCATTGGAAACGGTTCAAACTTGAGGCTTGCGCTTGAGGTAAGCAGATTTTTTGGGAGAATTTATTGTCTTATATTTAACCAATAAAAAAATAAAAATGTTTATTTGCACGTTCAAAGTTAACATAAAGAAACAGGTTTACAATAAAATAGGCCGAAAGGTAGTTACATTATTTTACTATATATAATTATATATATTGAAATAAAGGTGTATAAAAAACTGGACTACCTTACAATTTTCAGACCTGATATTTAGCACTAACTATTACGATTCTCAGAAACACTAACAATGGTAATAATAAATATAAAATCTTGAAGCAAAAATGAATTCCACGAACATATTTATACGTTACAGTGAAAACTCTTATCTAATATGGATCACGATCACAATAAATGAATTGAAATACTTCATGGAAATAAAACTGTTATTAAATTAATTACTCACGAATATTATGTTGAGTTCATTTTAATAGTCTATCGTTTCCTTAAAACACCTGGGCTTTGTTGGATATCGTCAGTGCAGTCACTCTTTGGAAGATGGGTACCCAACGCTGGGCTTTCTTCGTTTTATTTATTTTGCCCTTGGGCTTAATAGCGACCCATACACGTAAGTTATACGTAATTTTGATTTCATCACTGTTTGCTGTTAATATTAAGCTGTTCATTTTAAAACAAAATATATTTTCAACGTTTTCTTGGATTCATGGAGTGATTCAACCTGACTAATCCTGGTCCTGATCCTGTGTTTGAAATCCGCGTCAGACATATAAGTCTTACTTCGCTGAAAAAAATGTTGACTCTTATGATTTCCATTGAGTGCCACCCAGGATGCCCCATAAAGCGGACCAAGTTACCCTCATATCTAAAAAGTTGTTACTGCTCTCTGGAGATTATTAAAAACTATTTGAGTAACTTTGTTAAAAAATACCCAATTGTAGCTGTTTATAATTATAAAAAGTTTGTGTATCATTTTAGATAAAAGACGTTCCAGCAGTGCGGCTAGGGCCCTAGCCCAATCAGGTACAAGAACTTTTGTTTTCTCATTTCTTATTACCTCATTGGATACATTAACGTCTTTTGCATATTCTTCAACAATTCTCGTAAATTTCACATAATAATTCGAAAACCAAATAATTTGTTCTGCTTTCGAGTTCATCGTTGCAGGTTCATACCTCGACACCATTCGAATGTCGGACGAACGATTTGAAAAATTTAAATCGGACTCTAGAAATCAACATAATATCCCACAAATTTCTAATAGTAATTCAAGTTGTTGTATAAGAATTTGGAAACGACTAACGAGTCGATATAATGAATATTTCGAAATGTTCCTCCGCATCGCTGTCGGCAGTTAGCGCGCCTGAAAGGCTGATGGTTGCTTTGCTCATCTTTGCATTGCTTGACTTTGGCCAAAGTCAAAACCGTAAAGAATATTGGTGGAAATGAAGTCTCTCATTTTATTCCTGGCTTCTGGTGATGGATGATCGTCAAATTCATGGATATAGCAGGCACTGCCAGTAGTTAGTAAACTTGGATACTGCTGAGTATGAGGTCCTAGGTTCCGTTCCCAGGTCGGGCTAAGTGTTATTGAGTTTTTTCATCCGGATTATCTCAGTAGCATCCTGAAGTTTGGATTTGTGCCCGTTTGACGGCGATAGGCTTGCCCAATATCACACGGAACTGAAACTTAGCTGGCGAAATGCGCATGTGTGTAAGTAACCTCTGCCTACCCTTCGGGTAAAACAGGCGTTGTGTTGTCATACATATCACATGTCTTACATATCACACAAAACAGTCCTTATTTTTACAAGGGTTTTTTAAAAGTTAAAATCATTTATTTTTAGAAAACACTCTTATTGATTTACTATTTTTAGTGTCAGAAAACGCTATTGAGAGTAAACTTGAAATAAGTAAGTAAGTATGTATCAAGAATTTGTAAAATAATATAAGTTTTATAACATTATAGGATCTGGCGCAAAAGGCGGAGAAAGTATAAATTTAGCAGAATCCTTTGCAAGTTCATCCAGCAGTAAGAATTATTTAATTAAAATAGTTACAAATATTTAAAAAGGTGAAAAAAGTTAGAATACCTAGATATAAATGTCATGTAACATGGTACAAACAGGAAAATGGTCGAAGTTCAGCACAATCAGGAGCATTTTCAGATGCTGAAAGCGGAAGAGGTGAGAATTTAAACAAGAATGGTCAAACTTACAACACATAACTTTAAGGTGTTCTTAAAAGTCTTTCTGTTGCTACAATACACCTTGAAGTGAAGGAGACAGCTTAAGATTAAGTCTTAAAATTGAATAGACTCTTTTACAAAAGCCAACAATCAAACGGGGTAGTTTCGAATTCGACCATAATATGTCTTTAAGCTAGCTGTTATTATTTAAAAAAATAATTGAATATTAAATCATGAAGTCACTAACATTAGGTACCTACAGACCAAACAAACAGTATTATCTGCGCCAAGTATATTTATGTTTCGATAAATATACTATCGTAAGACTTATGTAATCTTGATAACCGATACTGCGTTTGCTACTATCGATTCTCATAGTTCACTAACTATCTATCTATTTTTTATATTATTTTTACGTTTATTCCACTACTTTCTTTTCAGTATTAATTAAATGAAATGATGATGATATGAAATGAAATAAAATTATTTTTATTTCTGTAAGTAGGTTTGTACAAACACTTTTACACGTCAAACATATATTTTTTTAAACTTGATGGGGCAGACGTTTCCTATCTGACTACTCTGAGAAGAAAGGCCGAAACAGACTCAGAGGTCACAGTCTCTTTTAAAGTCCAGACAAAATCTTGGTCAGATCATGTGAAGGCTATGTAGATCGGTATCTAAAATGGTCTTTTGAAGAAATAACCACACAGTTTGAGTGGACCTGTCCAGTCAGTGCACGCTATTGTCAGCAATCGTGCAGCTCAACTCAGAACTTAAGGAGCTCAACAATTCGACGAACATTACCAAAGAAAGGACATTTGAGTAGGCCGCATAAATTACTCAAACTGCCAGATCATGATTAAACTAACTGAGAAAAATACAAAAAAAGCAATGACCGCCATAGTTCTCACATTCACAATAATTAAAATAATATTATAATACTTTACAAAGTAAATACATCAATGCCAATGTGTATATAAAAGTCCGGACATAATCTTTGCGGACCATGTATATCAGTGTATGTAATGGTCTTCTGAGGAAAGAACCACACATTGAGTGAACCTGTCCAGTCAGTGCACGCATGTACAAAATTGTTTGTTGCTTGGGGGTATACATTGGAGTAGCTTAATTAATCCCAAGCCTTTTTTGTCATCCAAGTAATCTATAACGTTATAGAAGCCTTTTTGACAGAGTTTCTGTTTAATAAATGATTTAAATTTGTTGAGGCTCAGTTCTTTAATGTGGCTTGGGAGTTTGTTGTAAAAACGTATACTTTGGCACTTAAATGATTTACTATTTTTTTGGAGCCTAATTGCGCCACAACAGGCTGCGTCCCGAGCGATCCCAACCTCGTCTGCGTCCATGGATGCGCCTTCTAACACGACCCTGACCGAAAAGCCAAGGACAGCACTCGCTCATGGCGACTCGAGGAGTACTGCAAATGTGGATGCGCCCAAAACACGGGCTGCGTCAACGGTTGCGGACCCTGAGAGGGACCTGACGAGTCTGGCCAAAGCCCCACTGGCAGGAGCATCGAACGCCAAAAAAGGGCACAGAGTGTCCAATAAAAACACGTCCCTCAAGGCGGTGTGGGGGCACAATTAGTAAATATTTGTTTCTAGTATTTATGTTATGAATGTAGCTGTGTTTAGAATATAGATTAGTATTCTTTTTTACATAAATCAGGTTCTCATATACATATTGAGATGCGACTGTCATGATGTTTATTTCCTTAAATTTATCCCTCAGTGAATGCCTACAACTTAGGTTATAAATTGCTCAAATGGCTCGTTTCTGCAGCACAAATATAGCCTGAATGTCGGCTGCATTTCCCCACAGCAAAATGCCGTACGACATTACACTATGGAAATAACTATAATAACCAAATCGAGCTGTTTCTACAACAGTCAAGTGACGGATTTCATAGACCGCGTAGGCTGCAGAGCTAAGCCGCTTCGACAATTTGGTTATATGTGGGCCCCATGGTAGCTTCAAGTCCAAAGTAATACCTAAGAACACAGTGGTGTCCACAAGATCCAATTCCGCCCCGTTTACTATTACATTGGTTTTCACCTGCTTAACGTTAGGTGTCAAAAATCTAATACATTTAGCCTTTTTCTAGTTTAAAAGTAAATTATTAACACTAAACCAATGCACTTATTTAGCGATAGCATTATTTACATCGTCACTAACTGTCTGTTGTCGATTAAGCTTAAATAAAAGTGACGTATCATCTGCAAATAAAACCATGTCATTACTGTTCTGTATAAGGCTAGGCAGGTCACTAATATATACGAGAAATAAAAAAGGGCCGAGAATTGAGCCCTGCGGAACTCCCATAGTGACAATAGAACCCGGGGATCGCTTACCCTTAACGTCCACTCTTTGGATCCTATTTAATTATCCAAATAAGAAATTAGAAGATCCAAGGCTGTGTTTCTAACACCATAGTGATGCCATTTCCTGACCAATGTCATCATGAGAAACACAATCGAAAGCCTTAAATTATTATGTTAGGTTCATTTTAATTGTATTTTGTTTCCTTAACACACCTTGGCTTTGTTGGCTATCGTCAGTCCAGTCACTCTTTGGAATAAGAGTACCAACCCAACGCTTGGCTTACTTCGTTTTATTTATGTTGCCCTTGGGTTATTTCATCAGTCTTTGCTGAATATTAAGTTTTGCATTTTAAACCAATGTTTTTAACCTTTTCCTGGATTTATGGCACTCCATAAATCCAAGAAAACGTCAAAAAAAATCCCTGACTAATCTGGTCCTGATCCTGGGTTCAAAATCCACGTCAGACATATATATAAGTCTTAGTTCGCTGAAAAAAATATAGACTCTTAAGATTTATATTGAGTGCCATTCAGGTCACTCCATAGAGCGGACCAAGTTAACCTCATTTCTAAAAAGTTCTTACTGCTCTCTGGAGTTTATTTAAAACTATTTGAGTAACTTTATTTAAAAATAGCCACTGGTTAAAATTATAATTTGTGTATCGTTTTAGATGAAACTGGTTCCAGCAGTTTGGCCGATGCCCTAGCAAAATCAGGTACAATAACTTTTATTTTCTCATTTCTTATTATTTTATTGTATACGTTAACGTCTGTTATGAGCCCTAAGCACATTCTTTAAAAAATTGCGTAAAGTTCAAACAATAATTCAATAATCAAATAACTTGTTCTCCTTTCGAGTTCATCGTTGCAGGTTTTTACCTCGACGCCATTCGAAAGTCGGACGAACTATTTGAAAAATTTCAATCGACCATAATATCCCACAAACCCCAAAAGTCTACATTTTACTGTTGAAATAGTTGTTTATGAAATTGGAAACGATAAACGATTCGATACAATGAATATTTCGAAATATTCCTCCGCACCGCTGCTAGCAGTTAGCGTGCCCGAAAGGCTGGCGGTATTGCCACGATAATTGCTTTGCTCATCTTTGCATTGCTTGCCTTTGGCCAAAGTAAAAGCCGTTAACATTTTGGTGAAAATAAAGTCTCTCATTTTATTACTGGCTTCTAGTGATGGATGATCATCAAATTCATCGGATATAGCAGGCACTGCCAGTAGTAAGTAAACTTGGATACTGCTGAGTATGAGGTCCTAGGTTCCATTCCCACGTCGGGCTAAGTGTTATTGAGTTTTTTCATCAGGATTATCTCAGTAGCATCCTGAAGTTTCGATTTGTGCCCGTTTGACGACGATAGGCTTGCCCGATATCACACGGAACTGAAACTTAGCTGGCGAAATGTGCATGTGTGTAAGTAACCTCTGCCTACCCTTCGGGTAAAACCGGCGGTATGTTGTGATATACACCTAAGACTTAGTCGAAAATCGTAACCAAGCTGAGTACTTACTTACATATCACACAAAACAGTCCTTATTTTTACAAGGGTTTTTAAAAAGTTAAAATCATATATTTTTAGAAAACACTCTTAATGATTTACTATTTAGTGTCAGAAAATGCTATTGAGAGTAAACTTGAAATAAGTATGTAATTAAGTATCAATAATTTGTAAAATAATATAAGTTTTATAACATTATAGGATCTGGCGCAAAAGGCGGAGAAAGTATAAATTTAGCAGAATCCTTCGCAAGTTCATCCTCATCCAGCAGTAAGAATTATTTAATTAAATTACAAATATTTAAAAAGGTAAAAAAGTTAAGATACTTAAATATAAATGCCATGTAGTACGAGTACATGGCGTACATGGTACAAACAGGAAATGGTCGAAGTTCAGCACAATCAGGAGCATTTTCAGATGCTGGAAGCGACCGAGGTGAGATTTTAAACAAGAATGGTGAAACTTACAACACATAACTTTAAGACGTTCTTAAAAGTCTTTCTGTTGCTACAATACACCTTGAAGTGACGGAGACAGCATTAGAATAAGTCTTAAAATTGAATAGACTCTTTGACAAAAGCTAACAATCAAACATTGAAGTTTTGAATTTGACCATAATACTCGTATGTCTTTACGCTAGCTGTTATTATTAAAAAAATTAATAGTTTTTTTTAAACGTTGCCTCACTTTAGGAATTACCTACTCCTGTATTGTGGGTGCGTTTAAAAACATTAAAAGTTACATACACAAACAGCCTGAAAAAAAAGAGAAATAGTATTTTAAATTATTAACTCACTAACATTAGGTACCTACAGACAAAATAAACGGTATTATCTACGCCAAGTATATTTATGTCTCGATAAATACATATACTATCGTAAGACTTATGTTATCTTGATAACAATATTGCGTTTGCTACTATTGATCCTCATAGTTCACTAACTATCTATCAATTTTTGATATTATTTTTACTTTTATTTTACTACTTGTAAGTACTATATTAGGGTCATTTTAATTGTCTTTCGTTTCCTTAACACACCTTGGCTTGTTATTTGATGCGATAACAACAACTTCAAAACGCAAGATAATAAGAACAATAGATGGGAAAAATTTACGTGAGATCGAGGATATCATTAGCTTATTAGCTTATTTGTAGCAAAAGAGTTGCAAAAACTACCGCCAGTACCTACTTTTTGATCATGTAGACGTGACTAAGCTACATATTTAACAAGAATGATAAGTGAAATTGCAGAAATAAAATCGCAGTATGCATCTGTTAGTCAACTAGAACCGATCAGCGTGACATAGCAGATTTGAAAAAGTTGTCGTTCTTAAAAAGTCCTTGTTACTCATATGTAAACACAAGGCGAGGAGGTGGAACTCATATGATGGACAGTTGTGAGTATAACAGAGTATAACCAAAAATACAACGGACCAGAGTTCAAAAACACAAAGTAAATCCATATCTCCGCCTACCCACTACTCGTCAAAATCAGCTGATCAGTGCAGTCTATGCAGCACAAAGACAAGTAATGAGGATGATTGTAAGGAATGTGAAACCAGTTTAGGCTCACAGCTGTGCTTGGACAACAACACCGACACAGGCACGGGCAGGCAGCGGCGACACCAAAAACTGATAAGAACAGTATTGCTAAATGCTCGGGACACACGGCCGCAGCGGTCGTCCAATCGACGGAGCAACCTCAATCTAAAACGCTTGCTCAGATTGTAAAAGAAGGAGAATGGACCGTGGTACAAAAACAGAAGAAGCAGAGAAATACATAATAGCTGAAAACTTTAAATCTAAAGACTTTTCAAGATTTTGGAGGAATACGAAAAGATTGAACCCGAGGCCGGGCGTCCCCGTGAGCGTAGCGGGGCATCATGAGCCTACGGATATAGCTAATTTGTTTGTGAAGCATTTTACAGTTGAATCTCCTCTAGGTTCAGCATCGCAGGGGTGCGATGTTGAGGAATGTTGGACGGATTTGAATATCAGGTTCTGAGCAAAAGATGTCGCTACTGTTATACACAATATGGTAAGGGGCAAGTCGCCGGGGCATGACTTCCTCAGTATCGAGCACCTGCAGCATGCAGGAGTTCACCTGCCAAGGTTACTGGCGACGTTCTTCTCGCTCTGTCTGAGCCACACTCATCTGCCCAGCGATCTGATGAAAACTGTGGTCGTTTCTATTGTGAAGGATAGGACCGGGGACATATCAGATCTTGTAAACTACAGGCCCATTTCGCTTGCTACTGTGATTGCTAAAGTGCTGGACAGTTTGCTGGATAGGCATATGGCAACCCGCATTGATCTACATGATGCGCAGTTTGGGTTCAGGCCTGGTCTCTCCATGGAAAGTGCCATACTGTCTCTCAGGCATGCTGTCCAGTACTATACGCACAGGAAAACGCCTGTTAACGCGTGTTTCCTAGACCTATCCAAAGCGTTAGATCTGGTGTCGTACGACCTGCTGTTGCAAAAATTATTAAATGATACCTCAGAGGATAGGGAAGTTATATCAATATTAAGATATTGGTATAACAATCAGATTACCTGTGTAAGGTGGGCAGGCTCATTATCGGATGTGTATAGGCTGGAGTGCCGTGTGAGGCAGGGCGGCCTGACCTCCCCCCGCCTCTTCAGTCTGTACATATACCGGTTGATCGTTGAGCTCAGCAACACTTATCAGGGTTGTTATGTTGACGGAATTTGCGTCAACAATATCAGTTACGCAGATGACATGGTGTTGCTGAGCCCATCGATTAACACAATGATGAGTCTGCTTGAGATATGTGAACGGTATGCGGGGACCCATGGGCTCAGATACAATGTGAAGAAAAGTGAGGTACTAGTCTTTAAGGCAGGCACTAAAAACTAACCAATTGTACCACAGTTGAAACTTTGCGGAAATCCCTTAAAACAAGTCACATCTTTCAAGTATCTGGGCCACTAGGTTTCCGAAGACCTTAAAGACAACCTGGACATTGAGCGTGAACGCAGAGCGTTGGCTGTCCCCTGCAATGTGTTGGCTCGCAGATTTGCGGCATGCTCGACTGACGTAAAGGCTGCGCTGTTTAGAGCGTATTGTCAGTCGTTTTACATAATTCATGCTTTTCGAAATAGGCATACAAAGAATGATAGATGACTTTCTCAAATATTTTTGAAAAATTGGATTTTTTGCAATTGGTCTGTATTTTTTTAATCGGTTTTGTCATTTCTTTTATATAAAGGTTTTACTATAACCCTTTTGATATTGTTTGGAAATATGCCATTTAAGTTAACTAAATGAACTAATGGCGCTGCTATTACTTATTTGGCAAATTTGATCACTTTTGTAGAAACGCCATCATATCCAACAGTACTTGTGTTTTTTAGGCTGCTAATTATTTTTATCATGTCGTCAATGGTTACGGGTTGCATGAATAGTGAATTCATGTTTGATTATTTTAATTAATATTATTCATCGTGATGTCAGTTTTTACGTTATTTTTTTAATTTTATCAATAAAATATTCGTTAAATTCATTTGCTATGTCCATTGGGTGTATAAACGACAAATCATCTCTTTTTACGTATATAATAAATAGGCTCCTGTGGTAAACACATCTTAGTTTTATTTATTAATTGCCAGGTAGCTTTTGATTTATTTTGGCCGGTATATATAAAGTGATTATTTTGAGTTTTTTGCGTTAGTTTTATAATTTTCCTATAAAGTTTGGTGTAGTTTTTAAAAGCTAGTTTATTTTTTCAGCCAGCATTTAATCCGTGGTCCCAGATTAACTGCCTTTGCTTCTTACTACATATTTTTATTCCATGAGATATCCATTTCGTTTTCATACTTGTTTTTATAGTTATCACTTTTTCAGGAAAAAATAATTTATATAAAAGAGAAAAATCTTCCATAAAATTGTCAAAAGTTTCTTTTGCGTCTGTGGAATCATGTACTTTCATAAAAGATAGAATAGACAGCTTAGATACGTTTTAAAAGCAATTATATTTACCATGCTTAGGTCTGCTTTTTTGTTTTCCAATATTTTAGCTTGCACGTTTTGTTAATAGGCACTTTAAGTATCTGAGATGTATGATCTGAAAGACTTTCCGGTAGTTGTGCGCAAAATTGACAATAATTTTAAATTGTAATTCATTAGAAAGTATTGCAAATCCAATGTTGTTTTGATTCTTTTCAAAACGTCAAAATTAAAATCTCCACACAAGACGATTTTCTTATTTGAAGACAGAATATCTTTAGTTAAAATATAATTTAATTTTTCATAGAACACTTCGTAATTAGGTTTAGGAATCCTATATATTATACAAATAATGATAATATTTTTTTTATAGGTAGGGTACTTATTTTAATAAGATTTACAAAATATACACCTATGTTCTAATATAATTTTTAAATCATGATAAATTTAAGTTACAATATTGTAACAATACACTTCATCACGCGCGGGCGCAGCGCGCCAGGGCTCTGCGTCACTCGACCGTGCCCCCACCGAGCGCCCCACCGCGAACCGCCGCCGCCCGGCGGATCTTTATAAGACGGCCCCGCGCCATACCGCCAGTCGCCAGGAGAGCAATAGGGCCACCAGTACAGTGCACAAATTACACAAACCGTCATTCCGTCCTCGCCGCCGAGGTACCTCGCGAACCCCCCGACTTAATCGTCCCCCCCGACCCTTGCCCGACGAAGCGCCAGCCCGCGCCGTAGCTGAGCCCGTAAATATAAACCCCCCCCGACTGTGACCTCTGAGTTTATTTCGGCGTTTCTTCTCAGAGATAGTCAATTAGGAAACGCCGACCTCATCAAGCTTAATAATAAGAAAAATCTGATCCAGCCTGTCCCACCTTGCTGTCCCCCCCCCAGCGACGCCCTAAGCCGAGGTTCGTACCCCACAGGGGGTGCCCTTAGGTGATAGTCGCTTAGTATGTAATAATACGCCCCTGGCTGGAGGCTTTGAGTTTCACTTAAGGCAACCACAGGATAGTCCGGTTAAGTAGTAACGACCTCTCTAGGTCTACTACGAGATGCCATAGTTAGGAAAAAAAAAAAAAAAAAATACCGCCAGTAGTGTTCACTGCGCTCGCAGACAGCTTCAACCTCTCTGGTTGGAATGCTCTGGGAACCAGCTCGGCCACTAACTTGCACGTACTGTGTTTACGAAACATCTGTAGATACTTTGTTCAGAATATAATATGTGAAATAACTTAAATAAAAAGAGACATTTAGTATTTGTAATCAGTGTTTGAATTAAACTTGTTACAATCTGGCGCACAACGCGAGGCCGAATCCAGGCACCAAAGTCGAGAATTTGCGACCACTTCCACATCGGAACCTCAAGATGGCGATGTCAAATGAACAATTCCAGCAGCTGTTAAGCACGATCCTGGCAAGCAAACGGGGAACTTTTGCGTCCTGCAGCAATGTCACGTATAGCGGGAGAAAGGATACGGATGCAGTTGAAGCGTTCATAGCCGCAGCGACTGTTTACAAAACGGCAGAAGGGATTAGCGACGTCGACGCGTTACAAGGCCTTCCACTACTGCTTAAAGACGAGGCGGCAATATGGTGGCAAGGAGTGAAAAGCAGCGTATCGCAGTGGAAAGTTTTTTGTGAAAAACTGCGACACACGTTTGCTCCCAAAAAACCAGCATACATGGTGTTTCATCAAATAACACATGAAACACAAGAAGGCAGTGTAACGACAGAGGCATTTATCGCAAAAAAGCGGGCAATGTTTGCCTTGCTGCCACCACCAAAGCTTACCGAAACGCAACAAATAGACCTCATCTTTGCGCTAATTCGCCTCGAAGTGAGAAACCGAATGCCACGAGACTCGGTCCCAACATTCGATAAACTCTTAGAAACAGCACGTGGAATCGAGGAAACGTTGCAGGAATATGCAGTGAGCTCGAAATGTTCAGAATCCAGCGTAAACAATAATACTCAAGGCAAGAAAATCAAGCAGAAGTGCGCTTTCTGCAAAAACCCCGGCCATACAGCGGACGTGTGCAGGAAGAAGAAACGCGCTGAGGGCACTCTCCCCGTCCCTGTAAAGGAGGTGTCAGAAATTCAAACGCAAGCGCCATCTCCTTCTCAGCCAAAGTTTTCGTGCTACGGATGCGGCGCACCCGGAGTATATCGTAGTAGCTGTACTACGTGCAACAAGCACGCAGCGCCAGTCAAGAAGGAAGACGTTAGTTTCTGCGCAATCAACGTTCGGACGGAGGAACGCGAACGACCGGTTGTATTCCTTGAAATTGAGGGGATTAAAGGAACCGCCTACATTGACACATGCGCAAAAATGAGTGTTGCCAGCTACTCGCTATTCTTGGCCCTGCAAAAACGTGGATGCAGGTTTAAGGAACAATCAGTAGACCTGACATTAGCTGACGCCGTGAAAAAAGCACAAGTAGTGTTGAAGTGCACCGTTATGGTGGAGTTAAACGGTCGAAAGGTTCTAAACCCATTCATCATATTACCAGAAGCAAAGGAGAACAAAACTCTTCTTAGTGTTGGTTTCCTGCAGGATGCGGGTATCGTCATAAATATGCCCCAATTCACCTGGAACTTTGTTGATGAGCCTAACGTGCATTATGAACTGTACTCGGAAGAGTTTGCCAACTTTGAGACCACTATCATCAGGGAAATGACGGAAATACCAAGTCCAGTCAGTGCCTTATCGTTATCATCAACCAAAAGTGAAGATTCCACTAGTATTGCATCGGTGATACTCACCCCTCCATCAACACCCCCGCTAACGAAGGTACCAGCCGTTACCGGTAATACACCAGCGAGGTCAACGCCGCCAGGTGTGCAAAACGGGGATTATAATCTGGCACCTATAGACCTGGCTGCCACGCCCCCATGTAAAAAAAGGCCACGCCTGTTTGATGGATACTCTCCAGGGTTCGACGACTTCATGTTGCGAGACGCTCAGATAAGCATTCACCGAGCAGACGTCGAATTGTCCCCACAGAGTGCCAGCTTGTTTGATGCTAACAACTGGGATGTGCGTATTGACTCCATCGATGTGGTGGCACATATAACGGATACCCAGCACGAGCAGTTGAACAAGCTCTTACAAAACAACTGCCACGTCTTTAATACGAAGAGTGAACCTACAAAGTTGATAGAACATATTATCAAGACAGCAGATGAAAAGCCCATCTCAGTCCCGCCGTACAGACTGTCGCCACCCCGTAAAGAAACCCTACAGCATGAGATTAAAGTAATGTTGGAGGAAGGGATCATTCAACCGTCCACATCTCCCTGGGCTGCGCCTGTAGTTATGATTCCAAAAGCAAACGGAAGCGTCCGTGTTTGTGTGGATTACCGTCGTCTCAATGCTGTAACCGTACCCGATCCGTACCCTATTCCAAGGCTTGATGACCTCTTACATGAAGCGAAGCCAACGCCCTTCATGTCACTGTTAGATTTGAGAGCTGGATATTGGCAGATTGGAGTACGCAAAGAAGACCAAGACAAGACCACCTTCATCACGCCTTTTGGCTTATTCAAATTCACTCGAATGCCATTTGGGTTGCGGAACGCTCCAGCTACATTCCAGCGATTAATTGACCGAATGCGCGTAAGCCTACCGACTGTAAAGCTGCTAGCATACCTAGATGACCTAGCCGTTTTCTCTGAATCGTTCGAACGTCACTTGGGAGATCTGCAAGAAGTTTTCACTAGACTTACAGAGTTCGGTCTAACAGCAAATAAAGAAAAATGTAGATTTTGCTGTTCGTCTATGAAATATTTGGGTCACTACATTACACCGGAAGGGCTACAATGGACACACAGGGCTACGTGAATCTTCCAACCCCCTCCAGTCTGAAACACCTTGTTAGTTTTCTGCAAACTTGTTCCTGGTATAGAAGGTTCATCAAGGACTTTGCAAAGATTGCCGAGCCCCTGACTCGCTTAACGAAAAAGGATGCCAGCTGGGAATGGACGGAGGACCAACAGAATGCATATAATGAATTAAAGCATCGCCTAACGACCACTCCAATACTAAGACAGGCTGATGCAACGAAACCGTACATAATAAAAAGCGACGCAAGTTCGTATGCGATAGGAGCAGTTTTGGTCCAGGGGGAGGGCGAGGATGAGCACCCAGTCGAGTTCGCCAGTCGACTCCTGACATCAGCTGAACGTAATTACTCGACAACAGAAAGGGAAGCACTTGCTGTGGTTTGGGCAGTATCAAAGTTCCGGGGATACATTGAAGGTCTTCCGGTTACTATTATAACCGACCATCAAGCCTTGAGGTGGCTTATGTCATTAAAATCACCCACTGGCAGATTAGCAAGATGGGCCCTGCAATTACAAGCATATGACATGACCATTAAATATGCTCCTGGTAGAAGTAACGTCGTGGCTGACTTCCTTTCAAGACCGCCATGCGTCGCTGAAACAGTTCAGACTTGTGGTATTTGTACGGTAACCGTCGATGTACCTCTGCGGAGCCCTGCTGAAATAAGGGAAGAACAGTTGAAAGACAAAGGATTGAGCCATATTGTACAGGATCTGGAAAACATAAATAATGATGAGAAGGCTGTGTACTGGAGTAACAAAGGTTACTTGATGAACAATGGGCTACTCTACCGACACAGCCCTCATTCAGACTCCGACGAGGCGCAGTTAGTCGTACCTGAACACGAATGGGCCAATATCTTGAAGACTTACCACGATAGCCCCTTAGCCGGCCATTACGGATCAGACAAGACCCACCGGCGGATATCTCAGAGATATTACTGGCCTGGAATGAGGAAGTTTATCGATAGTTACACGAAGACTTGCCTGGAATGTCAGCGATACAAATCATGCAATCAGAAGCCTGCGGGATTGCTCCAAACAACAGTAATGAACCAGCGGTTTGAGGTCATATCTTTCGATTTGTTTGGCCCATTACCCTCTTCACCTGATGAAAAAACCTGGATTCTCATTGTGGAAGATGTGGCAACGCGCTGGGTGGAACTCTTCGCCCTACACCAAGCTACTGCGGAAAGTTGCGCCATGACACTCATCAATGAAGTGTTCCTTCGCTTTGGATTTCCTCGCCGCATGATAAGCGACAACGGTCCTCAGTTCGTCAGCGCTGTCATGCAGCAAGTCGCTTTTACCCTGAATATAAAGCATGCATTCACACCTGTATATCATCCCGAGACGAATCCAGTGGAAAGGAAGAACAGGGACCTGAAGCCACAGTTAGCTATTCTAGTCAAAGATAGACATAGGGACTGGCCAGAACATCTCCCAAGCATTCGATTCGCGATGAATACAGCAAACTGCCTCTCCACCGGGTTTACCCCAGCTTTTTTGACCTTCGGTAGAGACCTAAGGACTCCAGATGATACATCGCATGACTTCCGCAAAATTCTGCAATCTGAAAATTTCATACCGGAAATCACCCCAAAGCTTATGCAAATGGCCACTACCTTGCAAAAAGCTCGCGAGATACAAGAGCATGGGGAAGAAAGACGCAAGAAATACGTAGATCAACACCGCCGGGAGGATCCTAGCTATGATACTGGCGACCTCGTACTTACGACTCTCCATTCAGTGAGTAATGCTACAAGAGGCGTCAGTAGCAAATTTGCTCCGCGGCGCGATGGTCCTTATGTTATCAAGAAACGACACGGCCCATCATCATACGAGATTGCGGATCCACACCATCCCGATGTTGTAATGGGCGTGTACCATTCTTCAGCCTTGGTGCCCTTCGTAACAAACTCCCCTGAGTTGCCCGCTCCTGTACAACCATTAAGGAAAAGGGGACGCCCACGGAAGGAGAAACCCGACGACAGTAGTAGCGGCAGACAAGCCCGGAAAAGAGGAAGACCCAAGAACGGAACTCCTACTCCTGGATCATCATCGGGTCGACTTCAGATCCAGAGGGGGAGCCTGTAACAATACACTTCATCACGCGCGGGCGCAGCGCGCCAGGGCTCTGCGTCACTCGACCGTGCCCCCACCGAGCGCCCCCACCGCGAACCGCCGCCGCCCGGCGGATCTTTATAAGACGGCCCCGCGCCATACCGCCAGTAGTGTTCACTGCGCTCGCAGACAGCTTCAACCTCTCTGGTTGGAATGCTCTGGGAACCAGCTCGGCCACTAACTTGCACGTACTGTGTTTACGAAACATCTGTAGATACTTTGTTCAGAATATAATATGTGAAATAACTTAAATAAAAAGAGACATTTAGTATTTGTAATCAGTGTTTGAATTAAACCTGTTACAATATTATATAAAAAACTTAAAACCTTAAAATAACATCTTATCTTTAGATAACATAAATTCTTTATTAGTTAAACTGAATAAATACATGCCACAAAACTATAGGAAACTTAGATTTATTTTTTTCTTTATGTTGAAGAAATTCTTGTACCTAAACTATAAAAATAATTTTCTATCAACCATCTACGCAGTTTAATTTTAAAATATTTAAATGGCAGTTCCCTTATGGTCTTTGGTAATTTGTTAAATATTGTAATGCACATATGATAAACATTTTTTTTGACTTAAAGTTGTATTACAAAAAGGAACTAAAATCTTTGTTGCATCTCTTAGTCTCTGTTTGGTGTAATTGTAAACTATTATCTCTACAGCGGCAGCGCAGCATTCAAAGATGCCTGAGACTGACTGTTTTGCTATGTCCAATATTTCTGTAAACTGAAGACCTACTCTAACGAAAGTGCATGTTGGTCCTCTCTTTGTATTTCTAGAAAATAAAGCAGCTGGACAAAAAATTGTAATGTGTAATAAATCCTCATAACCCGTTTGTATAAAATGTTCTATAACACAAATTACGTCTATAATAGTTCCTTTTTCGAATAATTCTTCCAGTTTTATAGTCAGTGAATCCAGTGAAATAATATTTTGATGTAGGATGTTAAGGTATTTAAAGAAAACACTGGGAATTTATCTGTTGCGAAACGGTGGACAAGTCGGTTTAGCTTTGATTTTGAGGGTGGCAGTCAACTTCTGAGTGCGTAGCATTTAGGTTGCTTAGGCTTTTGCCTAAGCAATTAGTTTTTACTAATTCATGCAAATCTGACAAAACAATCTCGAAATTATATTTATTAAAATTTCCATGCAGTTTACTATACGTAGCATAGTCATAAGGTAGATTAAGATTTGAGTCTAGCAAATACGCATAGTTACATGTATTTATATCCAAGCAAATAAGGTTATTATAATATTCTATGCGGCTTTTAAACAATATGTTAGTATTTGTCATGTATTTAAAAATTGGAAGACAGATTATAAAGTTTGTGTGATTAAATTTTTGCAATTTTTCTCTAATAAACATAACAAGTTCAATATAATTATGTGTTGTCCGAAAATCTTCTTCGCCAATAAAAATAACACAATAGTCTTAGTGCGTAAAGTTTAGCACTTTCCTTTCAATTTAGTTGCGCGCGAAAGCGCATTTGCGGTCATCACCCTCAGCCTCATCAGGAACCTTGGCACAGCACACTGCACTTTCAGCTGGTCAACAAGCAGAACCATTCACACCTCTCCTAGTCGACGCCAGCAGTCAGGCTCAACCCGGTACTGTACCACATCCGACGCACTGGAGCATAACGCCGCGCCATCCCGACTCACTGGGGAATCACCGCAGACAGTTCCAAATCACCGTGAACTATGCGGCACCCGGTTCCGAGCCACTGGAACCTCAACTGGCACTGGCAAGCATCGCAAGATACACGACTCAGCCCACTATCGACGTCCGGTCTCCGGAGGGGAGTAATGTAGTGGTATCTACATCGCCACAAGCGAGCTGCGCGTCATACTGACGTCACGAAAATCCTGCATCGCGCAAGCAGAGTTTACCGCGCGACTAGCATATATACATATCAATCATCGGGCAGTTGCCCACCAGACACGACACCCGTCTGGTCGGAGGATCCTCCCTTTTCTATGTAGGTATGAGTGAACTTTATAATCTGTTCCTCGTACCTATATAGTCTTACTTTGCTGAAAAAAATATTGATTCTTATGATTTCCATTTAGTGCCATTCAGGTCTCTCTATAGAGCGGACCAAGTTAACCTCATTTCTAAAGAGTTCTTACCGCTCTCTGGAGATTATTTAAAACTATTTGAGTAACTTTATTTAAAAATACCTACTGGTTAAAATTATAATAAATTTGTGTATCATTTTAGATGGAAGTGAATCCAGCAGTTGGGCTGTTGCCCTAGCAAAATCAGGTACAATAACTTTTGTTTTCTGATTTCTTATTACCTCATTAGAATCATTAACGTCTACTATGTGCCTTATGCATATTCTTCAAAAGTTCAAACAATAATTCAAAGAGAGAGAGAGGGCTATACTTGGAGTTTCCCTGCGTGATCGATTCAGAAAGGAAGAGATCCGCAGGAGAACCAAGGTAACCGACATAGCCCGAAGAATTGCCAAAGTTAAGTGGCAGTGGGCAGGGCACATTGCTCGCAGAACAGATGGCCGATGGGGCCGGAAAGTTCTAGAGTGGCGACCGCGTACCGGAAGACGTAGCGTTGGAAGGCCTCCCACAAGGTGGACAGACGATCTTGTCAAGGCCGCAGGAACCCGTTGGATGCGGGAAGCACAAAAGCGGTCGAAGTGGAGGTGCTTGGGGGAGGCTTATGTCCAGCAGTGGACGTCTTTCGGCTGAAATGATGATGATGAATAATTCAAAAACCAAACTTAACTGGTAATTATAAACAATATAAAACGGGTATAAAAAGACGCTTACCGAAGCCGAGAGTTTTTTATAATCCTAATTAATGTGTTTTTTTATAACATCTAACCAGTCTGGTGATGGAGATATAAAAGACCATAGTTATAACTCTTTTAACTGTTTTTCACGAAAACACGTCCGGAATGTTATAACTTAACTTCAAAACCTCCGCAACTCCTGTACCGTTGCGTTCACCTATAAATACAACGTTTTGCGTGCGTAACATTGTTCACACAAAAAATAAAAGTCGTTTTCCAGCAATCATTTTGCTAAATATTTCTTAGTTTCATACACAAAATGCATTGATAACGGCTATAATATGAGTCTTTCTATACCCTTTATATTCAATTAAAATGATTATTAATGTCATAATTATAGTGCAAACATAAATCGAAAGCAAACATTTTTTTACAGCCCAGAGCGAAAATACAAATGCAACGGAAGCAACCCAAACGACGACTACAACCGAAGGTACTTAAAACATAAATAACAAAATGATGAAGTTTGAAATAAACGTAACAATATCACGCTTTTATCAATATTTGAATGTTAATAAATACCTAATCAAAGTCCGGTATAATATATGCTTTAAGGCATTTGGTTAGGTTATGTTATTTGTACGTATTACAATTGTCATTTTTTTACAGCACCTACCACAGAAGGCTCTACAACAGTCGCAACCTCTGAAGGTACTAATTTTAATAACTAGCGTTTTTTATGTAATTAGTCATATTTAATGTGTTTTTTTTATAGCATCTAACCAGTCTGGCGACGGAGATATAAAAGGCCATAGTTATAACTCTTTTAACTGTTTTTCACGAAAACACGTCCGGAATGTTATAACTTAACTTCAAAACTTCTACAACTCCTGTACCGTTGCGTGCACCTATAAATACAACGTTTTGCGTGCGTAACATTGTTCACACAAAAAATAAAAGCTGTTTTCAGTAATCATTTTGCTGAATATTACTCAGTTTCGTGCACATTATGCATAGATAACGACTATAATATGGGTCTTTCTGCGTCCTGTATATTCTATTAAATAATTATTAATGTCATATTATAGTGGAAACATCTTTCGAATGCTAAAATTTGTTTACAGCCCAGAGCGAAGATAATAATGCAACAATAACCGAAACGATGACTATAACCAAAGGTAATAATAAAATTATGAAGTTTTAAATAAACGTAACAAGTTCATGCTTTTATCAATATTTGAATATATTTATATACATAATTCAAGTACTGTTTAATATATGCTCTATGGCATTTGGTTAATTTATGTTAGTGGGAAGTATGATAATTGTTTTTTGTACAGCATGTAGGTTTTGTAGGTTTGGTGATGTTAATTGAGTGCAGGTTCCTCTTTAGGCAATTGTTATATTTGCATCATTGCCCAAATTATGAATGACTAATGCAATAACGCGTCGCCGCTCTTATATTATATTCAATTTGCGACCAGTAAGGTAAAGTGGGTAACTTTTTTGATCGCAGCTGCTAAGTTCGAGTAAAAAATATATTTATTAATTATCTGTGTTTTCCAGTAATTACAACAATAGTAACCAGCAGTAATGGAACTGAAAGTGGTACGTATGAATTAGGACCGACATACAGGTTTAATTTTTATACTAGTTGATATTGTTATACATGTGAAATTTTCGTGAGTTGACTATATTAATTGGAGAGTTTGAGTAGCGTTTACCGTACTTAGGTTAGTTCTTAGATGGATGACAATTTTTTAGACAAAAGAAATGATACACCTAGTATTTTGATTTCATTCACACTGATATTGCAGAATATCTGAGACAGATTAATTTAGTAAACTTGTAAATCACCTGTACCAAACCTGCTTAGACTGATGCCTTTTTTTTAGGGTGGGAAATCATCAAGTAACTTCTCCCGCTCTGGGCGAAGCGGGAGGGTGTGTCAGACTCTTACTGACTAAAACCCATCCGTGTTCCTTCAGTTGCCTGTGTCAGGAGCCACGGTAACCCTTTTGGACTTTCCCACAACCCTGGCAGGCATCGGCCTTAGCGTACCCCGTCATTTAGTGCTGACATCTCTTTGGGGCACGCGTGGAACACAACGCACCGTCGACCGCGCCTACGGCGGCTGGGAATCGGCTTGGGATTCCCGACGCCCAGGGCGCCTCCTGCGGGGGCTACGGGCGTGAAGCGCGAAATTTTGCCTCTCCCTCACGCGTTCCGCCTCCTCCTTCGCGAGCATTACTGCTTCGCAGGAGGTAACGGCTTCCCATGCCCTTTCTCTCCTTACCAGTCCTGGACAAGGGCCGGACGCGAGAGATCGCCTCCACCAATCGCCTCCACGAGGACACGGCGGTGCTCCGCCCAAGCAGGGCAGACCTGCACCGTGTCCTCCGGGCGATCCACATAATAGTGACACTCGGGTGTTTCCACTTGCCTTATCTGGCAGAGGAACCTCCCGAATCAACCGTGTCCGGTGAGGACCTGCGTCAGGCGGAAGGCGAGGACGCCGTGGAGCCCCTCTAGCTACTTTTCACAGAGGGGACTTATTGCCCAGCACTGGGTTGCGACAGTCGCACTCTCCATGCCGCCATGAAGTCCCGCCGGAGATCTGTCCGCTGTGCCGTGATTTCTCGCGGCAGTGGAGGTACGCCCCGGCGGCGGCGTTTCGCCTCCTCGCGCCACTCCCTTAAGTGCGCGAGGACTTTTGCCTCCAAATCCCACGGCAGTAATTCGGCAAGGAAGCTCGCCGCCTCAACGCTGACTGTACGGTATCCCCGGACCAGCCGGGTGGCCTGACCCATTGGGACGCGATCAACCGGCGGGCTGGCCGCCGCCTCAAGGAACGCGCCCACACCGATGCCCCGTCAAGAGCCATGGACCGCACGACCACCGCGTAGAGCCTCCGTCAAAATCACGTTTGGACCCCCTAGATTGGGCAGGAGCCGCTTCAAGGCAGCCCCGGCGCTTTCCAGTCTGGGAGCCAATCGTCGAAAATGCTCCACGAAGTTTCACCGGCTGTCGAGGACTCGACGCCGATGTGAACCCCTCCTACCGTTATTTGGGAACCCGAAGGTGGCGCGTTCCGAGGACCATGAAAGCACATGGCCTCGGACTTGTGCAGGGCCACCTCGAGTCCCAATTGCCGGATGCTTTCGACGATTGTCGCAACCCCGCGTGTCGCTAGTTCGGCCGCCGCCTGGTGTGACCTCCCCTGCACCAGGACCAGTGTCGTTAGCGTAGCAAACCATTAGACTGATGCCTAGCTAGCATACACCAAGATTTAGTGTTCGGTTACGCAAAATAAATATGTAGGCTAAGCTGGTTATGACTATTTAAAATTATGGAAGCAGGGATTAAATTGCGAAGTGGAAGCGCTTAATCATGCTGTTAGTGTGGATACTAGATTTGAAAGTAGAGTTATACTAATAACACAATGAGAGGTACAGATATATTCAAATAACATACTTTATTTTATATCTATATAATAAATTAGTGTTATCTTCATAAAATCTAGGCGAAATCACATAAAAAGCCATTTGATCTACATTATATTGTACAGTTTTAGGAGCATGGCTACTCTAATCAAATCAAAAGTCATTTATTCAAACTAGGCGGAGAAACAGCATTTTTTGAACGTCAAAATCACATAAGACAGTCCCCTCAAAACGCCCGCCCTCCACCACTTCCTAGTGCTTTAGCTGGAAAGAAGAAGTGGCGGAACAAACTCCCCAGCAGCACTGCTGTCTGTTCAGTTAGAAGAACTGGATTCTATACAGTAATAAGTAATTGACATTACGAAACACAAAAACATTACAATTATTTGCCATATGTCAGCTAGCACACGCCAATATTGAAAACTATACTCAACCAGAAATAAATAATAATAAAAAACGTAAACAGAACTTAATACATAAAAGACTCCAGACATAAAGGGCGTGCCCGCTTACATATGCAATGCTGCATTATGTTTATATATGCAGCTGTAACTAGTCACAAATGATAAACTAGGACCTTCGAAGTAAAATAAAGAAACAGTTAATTACTAATAAAAGTAACAAAACCATAGTCAGCAAGATGACCTATCACCACAAGCAGCAATTTTCTCTATATCCAATTATCTATGCTTCAGTCTATATCCTTTTTATAACCCGAATAGCTTACATGTAAAAGCTCACACGCAACAGGACATGCCCGGATGGTCATGTCCTGTTGTCAGACAACTGTTGCAAAGCTGTTTGTCAAACAATGTTAACTTGACGAAAGTTGTGCAGTTATATGCAACAGGTGTAAAAAGACGCTTAACTAAGCGGTCCTCCTCGTCATTGGTATAATTTTTTGTACAAGGCCATACCTGAAAACCTTCTGGTTAAAGAAATAATTATTGAAGGCCAACGTTTCAACTCTTTTTCACGAAAACACGTTTTAAATGATATAAATAAATTTTTAAAACCCCCACAGCTCATGCACCTACAAACACAATATTTTGCGTGAGTTACTTTATTCGCACAGTTTTGCTCAATGTTCAATGTTTGTGTCAATGTACCATAATTGTTATGAAATAAATGACTCATGACTTACTTATGTTACTTAGGTTAAAACACGAAATGCGTGGTCAAAGACTATTTGAAGAGTTTTTCTACACTCTGTATATTCTAATAAAGTAATTACAAATATTATAGTATAAGTAATATTAATGTCATAATATGTTACATTAATCGAAAGCAAAAATTTGTTTACAGACACGAACGAAGATAAAAATTCAACGGAAACAACCGGAACGCCGCCTACAACCGAAGGTACTTAAAATATATATAACAAAATGATAAAGTTTTAAATAAACGTAACGGTATCACGCTTTTATCAATATTTGAATATTCTTATACACCTAATTAAAGTCCTGTAACCTGATGACTGATATACATACTTAAATACATATACACACCCAGACACAGGTCAAACAGACATATTCATGCACACAAATGTTTGAATTGTCCGGGGATCGAACCCGGGACCAGCGGCTCAGAAGGCAGGGTCGCTACCAACTGCACCAACCAGTCAGTCATAAAAATGCTTTAAGGCATTTGGTTAGGTTATGTTATTAGTAAGTATAGCAATTATCTTTTTTTACAGCACCTACCGCAGGCGGTGGCACAGAAGGCCCTACAAGTGTCGTATCCTCTGAAGGTACTCATTTTAATAATTAAAGTTTTTTATGTGTCTTATGCATATTCTTAAAAATTTCTCGTAAAGTTTAGACAATCATTTAAAAACCAAACATCTGCAAAGCTAAAGAACAACAACGTTAACATGAGCTTCATGTTGTACATACAATATGCAACGGATGTAAAAATACGCTCAACGAAGCCGAGAGAATTATATTGTCCTATTTGATGTGATTTTTTTTCTTTTTAATAAGACCTCACTGGGAGTCTTCTGGCTACGGAGATATTAAAGATCATAGTTTCAACTTTTTTTTCACGAAAACACATCCAGACTGTTAAAACTTAACTTTAAAAACCTCCACAACTCCTGGTTGCGTGCACCTACAAATACAATGTTTTGGATACGCTACAATGTTTGGACAAATAATAATAGTCGTTTTACAGCAATCATTTTGCTTAATATTACTTAGCTTAAATGCAAAAGTTGCATAGATAACGGCTATAATATGTGTCTTACTGCACCCCGCATATTCTATTAAAATAATTATTGTCATATAGTGAAAACATCAATCGAAAGGAAAAAATTGTTTACAGCCCAGAGCGAAGATAAAAATGCAACGATAATAACCCGAACGACGACTATAACCAAAGGTAATTAAAACATTAAATATTAAAATTATGAAGTTTTAAATAAACGTAACAATAGCACGCTTTTATCAATATTTGAATATAATTATATACATTATTAAAGTCCTGTATACTAAATGCTTTAAGGCA
This sequence comes from Brachylomia viminalis, assembly GCA_937001585.2. NCBI lineage: Eukaryota > Metazoa > Arthropoda > Insecta > Lepidoptera > Noctuidae > Brachylomia > Brachylomia viminalis. The sequence continues at coordinate 17,744,456 of OW443302.2, read as the reverse complement.
TTTGGATAAGTTATGTTAGTGGTAAGTATGAAAATAGTTTTTTTAACAGCATGTACCACAGGCAATGGCACAGCCGGCTCTGCGGCTGTCGCAACCTCTAAACATACAATTTTTCATAATTATGTTTGCCGTTACGATTCCCAACCGAGTTGCTTACCCTGTGTAGTCACCGGGTAAGTAACTCGGATGGGAATCGTTCATCAGTATGAATAGTGTACAATGTTATATTATTTGTAACGTCAGTGTTTTGTGATGTTAATGGAGTGAAGGTTCCTCTTTAGGTTAATTGTTATATTTGCATCATTGCCCAAATTATGAATGACTAATACAATAACGCGTCGCCGCTCTTATATCAACTTCAATTTGCGACCAGTAAGGTAAAGTGGACAACATTTCTGATCGCAGCTGCAAAGTTTGATTAAAAATATATTTATTAATTGTCTTTGTTTTCCAGTAATTACAACAATAGTAACCAGCAGTAATGGAACTGATAGTGGTACGTATGAATTAGGACCGACATACAGGTTTCATTTTTATACTAGTTGATATTGTTTTATATATGAACTTTTCGTGAGTTGACTATATTAATTGGAGAGTTTGAGTAGCGCTTACCGTAGGTTAGTTCTTGAATGGATGACATTTTTTTTACTCAGAAGACACGATACACCTAGATTTTGATTTATTTCAAACTGTGATTGCAGAATATTTGAGACAGAATAATTTAGTTAACTTGTAAATCACCTGTACCAAACCTGCCAAGACCGATGCCTAGCTAGCAGACATCAATATTTAGTGATCGGTTACGCAAAATCTTTATGTAGGCTAAGCTGGTTATGACTATTTAAAATTATGGAAGCAGGGATTATATTGCCAGTGGGAAGCGCTTGATCATGCTGTTAGTGTGGATGCTTGATTTCAAAGTAGAGTTATACTAATAACACAATAAGAGATACAGATATATTCAAATAATATGCTTTATTTTATATTTACAGAATAAATGAGTGTTATCTTCCTAAAATCTAGGCGAAATCACCTTTAAGTTAAAAAGCAATTTGGACTACATTTTATTTTACAGTTTAAGGCCCATGACTACTTTTATCTATATCCAATTATCTATGCTTCAGTCTATATACTATTTATAACACGAATAGTTTATCTGTAAAAGATCACACCCAACAGGACATGACCATCCGCAAAGCTGTTTGTCAAACAATGTTAACTTGACGAAAGTTGTGCAGGTTATATGCAACAGGTGTAAAAATACGCTTAACTAAGCCGAGAGTTTTTTTAAATCCTCTTCATTGTTATAATATTTTGTACAAGGCCATACCTTAAAACCTTCTGCTTACGGGGATAAATATTGACGGCCAACGTTTCAACTCTTTATTTCACGAAAACACGTTTTAAATTATATAACTTAACTTTAAAAACCTCAACAACTCCTGTACCGTTGCGTGCACCTATAAATTCGATGTTTTGCGTGCGTTACTTAGTTCGCACATTTTTGCTCAATGTTACTTAGTTTGAAACACAAAATCCGTAATCAACGACTGTTTGATGAGGTTTACTACACTATGTATATTCCGTTAAAGTAATTACACATATTGTTTTTTAATTACATATATTATAGATACACGCAAACTCCTCTACACCTACTTTACATGCACACCCTCACACACTTACACACCCTCATTTCTTATCACACTACTCTCACATTCTTCGCTTATCACTGTGGTAACGTATTTATTCTTAATAGTTTGTTTTCCCTGTAATTTTTATTAGATTTTATTAGTTTCATTTTAAAATATTACAGTTATCGTGTTTTAAAACAACGACTTGTGGTTTTAATACATACGTGTGGAAGACGCTGACGACTGTGACACAGTTTATACCAGTATAGTCGTCGACGTATTCTCTTAAAAATATGTATTTACTGCAATGATTTTGTAGAGTAATAATTTATTCATCACTCCAAATTTCACTAAGTCTAACTGAAATAAATTATTACTATTAATACTAATGTCATATTGTGTTCCATCTATCGAAACCAAAAATTTGTTAACAGCTACGACCGAAGATACAAGTGAAACGGAAACAACCCAAACGCCGACTACAACCGAAGGTACTTAAAACATAAATAACTAAATGATAAAGTTTTAAATAAACGTAACAATATTAAGATTATATTGACAATGAATTATTCACACCTAATTAAAGTCCTGTATAATATATGCTTTACGGCATTTGGTTAGGTTATGTTATTGGTAAGTATTATAATTGTCTTTTTTTACAGCACCACCACACCACACACACACCACACCACACACACCACACCACCACACCACCACACACCACCACACCACCACAGGCAGCGGCACAGAAGGCCCTACAACTGTCGCATCCTCTGAAGGTACAAATTTTAATAATTGACGTTTTTTATGTGACATAAGCAAATCCTTCAAAAATTCTACTAAAGTTCACACAATAATCAAAAACCAAATATATGAAAACATCTGCAAAGCTAAACAAGGGTAACTTGAGCGTCACGTTGTACAATATGCTACGAGTGTAAAAAGACGCTTAACGAAGTCGAGAGTATTGTATAGTCCTAGTTATGTGTTTTATTTACTTTAAACCAAACCTTACTGCACTGGGAGTCTTCTGACTCCGGAGATATTAAAGATGATAGAATTTCTACTCTTTTTAGCTTTTTTCACGAAAACACATCTCGACTGTTATATTTTAACTTTAAAATCCTAAACAACTCCTGTACCGTTGCGTGCACGTAAAATTTCAATGTTTTGCGTGCGTTACATTGTTCGCACAAAAAATAAAGGTCGTTTCACCACAATCATTTTGCTCAGTATGACTTAGTTTCATGCACCAACTACACAGATACGGCTATAGCATGGGTCACTTTACAGCCTGTGTGTTATATTAATGTCTTAGTTTAAATATCAATCTAAAGCAAACATTTGTTTACAACCACGACCGAAGATGCAAATGCAAAGGAAACAACCCATACGCCATCTACAATCGAAGAAACTTTAAACATCAATAACAAAATGATGATGTTTTAATAAACGTAACAATATCAAGCATTTATCGATAAGTCATTAATATTATACACTTAATAAAAGTCCTGTATAGTATATGCTTTAAGGCATTTGGTTAGGTTATGTTATTGGTAAGTGTTACAATTGGCTTTTTTTACAGCACCTACCACAGACAGCGGCACAGAAGGCCCTACAACTGTCGCATCCTCTGAAGGTACTCATCTTATTAATTAACGTATTTTATGTGACATAGGCATATCCTTCAAAAATTCTCGTACACTCACACAATTATTCAAAAACCAAACATATCTGAAAACATCTGCAAAGCTAAACAAGGTAAACTTCAGCGTCGCGTTTTACACTAGGCAACGATTGTGAAAAGACGCTTAATGAAGCCGAGAGTATTGTATGGTCCCATTAATGTGTTTTGTTTTCTTTTAATTAAACTTTACTGCACGTTATTGGTAATTATTACAATTGTCTTTTTTTACAGGACCTACCACAGAAATTTGCACAGAAGGCCCTACAACTGTCGCATCCTCCGAAGGTACAAATTTTAATAATTGACGTTTTTTATGTGACATAAGCAAATTCTTCAAAAATTCTACTAAAGTTCACACAATAATCAAAAAACCAAACATAATTATATGAAACTATCTGCAAAGCTAAACAAGGGTAATTTGAGCACTATCTGAACGCGCCCCAAAAGGTGGTAGCCATAAGGCTGATCCGGGGCTACCGCACGATCTCGGGCGAGGCGGAAAGCCTCCTTGCCGGACTGCCGCCGTGGGATCTGGAGGCGATAGTCCTCGTGCGCCTGTATGAGTGGCGCACGGAGGCACTACGCCGGGGGGAAACCCCGCTTCCGCGGCAAATCGCGGCGGAGCGGACGGACCTCCGGCGCGATCTCATGGCGGCATGGAAGGAGCGACTGTCGCAACCCAGCGCAGGGCACGCCACGATAGCGGCGGTAAGACCCCTCTTTGAGGAGTGGCTAGAGAGGCGTCACGGCGTCCTCACCTACCGCCTGACGCAGGTCCTCACCGGACACGGATGTTTCGGGAGGTTCCTGCACATCATCAGGCGGGAGGAAACGCCCGGGTGTCACCACTGCGATGATCGCCCCGAGGACACGGTGGAGCATACGGTGGGGGCCTGCCCTGCATGGGCGGAGCACCGCCGTGTCCTCGTAGAGGCGATCGGCAGCGGCGGCGACCTCTCACGCCCAGCCCTGGTTCAAGCCATGGTCCGGGGCGAGGGGGAGTGGGAGGCAGTCGCCTCCTTCTGCGAAGCAGTCATGCTAGCTAAGGAGGTGGCGGGACGGGAGAGGGAGAGAGTCTCCCGTCCAAGCCGCCGCGGTGGACGCTCCGGGCGTCGGGAGCCGCGTGACGACTCCCGGCCACCGTAGGCGCGGGCCTGCGGGCGGTGAGTAATGGGTAGCTCACCGTCCGATCAGGACCAGGCCCGTGCTGGACGGCGCGTACGTGTTCCACGCGCGCCTCAAAGAGATGTCAGCATCGAAGAGGGGCCCCACTAGGGCCCAAGCCTGCCGGGAAAGCGGGATCATCCAAAAGGGGTACCGCTGACCCGGAACATAAAGGGCCAAGGAAGGAACACGGGTGGGTTTTAGTCAGTAAGAGTCTGACACTCCCTTCCGCTCCACCCAGAGCGGGAGGGGTCATTTGATGATTTCCCATCCACAAAAAAAAAAAAAAAAAAGGGTAATTTGAGCGTCACGTTGTATACTATGCCACGAGTGTCAAAAGACGCTTAACGAAGTCTAGAGAATTTTAAAGTCCTAGTAATGTGTTTTATTTACTTTAAATAAAATCTTACTGCACTGGGAGTCTTCTGACTCCGGAGATATTAAAGATAATAGAATTTCAACTCTTTCTAACTTTTTTCACGAAAACACATCTCGACTGTTATATTTTAACTTTAAAATCCTAAACAACTCCTGTACCGTTGCGTGCATGTATAATTCCAATGTTTTGCGTGCGTTACATTGTTTATACAAAAAGTAAAGGTCGTTTCACCACAGTAATTTTGCTCAATATGACTTAGTTTCGTGCACCAACTGCACAGATAACGGCTTTAGCATGGGTCACTATACACCCTGTGTATTATATTAATGTCTTAGTTTAAATATCAATCTAAAGCAAACATTTGTTAACAACCACGACCGAAGATGGAAATGCAAAGGAAACAACCCAAACGCCATCTACAATCGAAGAAACTTTAAACATCAATAACAAAATGATGATGTTTTAAATAAACGTAACAATATCAAGCTTTTATCGATAAATCGCTATTACTATATACCTAATTAAAGTCCTGTATAATATATGCTTTACGGCATTTGGTTAGGTTATGTTATTGGTAAGTATTACAATTGTCTTTTTTTACAGCACCTACCACAGACAGCGGCACAGAAGGCCCTACAACTGTCGCATCCTCTGAAGGTACTCATCTTATTAGTTAACGTATTTTATGTGACATAGGCATATCCTTCAAAAATTCTCGTACACTCACACAATAATTCAAAAATCAAACATATCTGAAAACATCTGCAAAGCTAAACAAGGTAAACTTCAGCGTCGCGTTTTACACTAGGCAACGATTGTGAAAAGACGCTTAATGAAGCCAAGAGTATTGGATGGTCCGATTAATGTGTTTTATTTACTTTAAATGAAACCTTACTGCACTGGGAGTCTTCTGACTCCGGAGATATTAAAGATAATAGAATTTCAACTCTTTCTAACTTTTTTCACGAAAACACATCTCGACTGTTATATTTTAACTTTAAAATCCTAAACAACTCCTGTACCGTTGCGTGCATGTATAATTCCAATGTTTTGCGTACGTTACATTGTTTATACAAAAAGTAAAGGTCGTTTCACCACAGTAATTTTGCTCAATTTGACTTAATTTCGTGCACCAATTGCACAGATAACGGCTTTAGCATGGGTACATACACCCTGTGTATTATAATAATGTCTTAGTTTAAATATCAATCTAAAGCAAACATTAAATTTGTTTACAACCACGACCGAAGATGCAAATGCATGGGGAAACTACCCAAACGCCATCTACAATCGAAGAAACTTTAAACATCAATAACAAATTGATGAAGTTTTAAATAAACGTAACAATATCAAGCTTTTATCGATAAATCATTATTACTATATACCTAATTAAAGTCCTGTATAGTATATGCTTTAAGGCATTTGGTTAGGTTATGTTATTGGTAAGTGTTACAATTGGCTTTTTTTACAGCACCTACCACAGGCAGCGGCACAGAAGTACCTACAACTGTCGCATCCTCTGAAGGTACTCATCTTATTAGTTAACGTATTTTATGTGACATAGGCATATCCTTCAAAAATTCTCGTACACTCACACAATAATTCAAAAACCAAACATATCTGAAAACATCTGCAAAGCTTAACAAGGTAAACTTGAGCGTCGCGTTTAACACTACGCAACGATTGTGAAAAGACGCTTAATGAAGCCGAGAGTATTGTATGGTCCCATTAATGTGTTTTGTTTTCTTTTAATTAAACTTTACTGCACGTTATTGGTAATTCTTACAATTGTCTTTTTTTACAGGACCTACCACAGAAATTTGCACAGAAGGCCCTACAACTGTCGCATCCTCCGAAGGTACAAATTTTAATAATTGACGTTTTTTATGTGACATAAGCAAATTCTTCAAAAATTCTACTAAAGTTCACACAATAATCAAAAAACCAAACATAATTATATGAAACTATCTGCAAAGCTAAACAAGGGTAATTTGAGCGTCACGTTGTATACTATGCCACGAGTGTCAAAAGACGCTTAACGAAGTCTAGAGAATTTTAAAGTCCTAGTAATGTGTTTTATTTACTTTAAATAAAACCTTACTGCACTGGGAGTCTTCTGACTCCGCACATATATTAAAGATAATAGAATTTCAACTCTTTTCAACTTTTTTCACGAAAACACATCTCGACTGTTATATTTTAACTTTAAAATCCTAAACAACTCCTGTACCGTTGCGTGCACGTAAAATTTCAATGTTTTGCGTGCGTTACATTGTTTGCACAAAAAATAAACGTCGTTTCACCACAATCATTTTGCTCAATATGACTTATTTTCGTGCACGAACTGCACAGATAACGGCTTTGGCATGGGTCACTATACACCCTGTGTATTATATTAATGTCTTAGTTTAAATATCAATCTAAAGCAAACATTTGTTAACAACCACGACCGAAGATGGAAATGCAAAGGAAACAACCCAAACGCCATCTACAATCGAAGAAACTTTAAACATCAATAACAAAATGATGATGTTTTAAATAAACGTAACAATATCAAGCCTTTATCGATAAATCGCTATTACTATATACCTAATTAAAGTCCTGTATAATATATGCTTTACGGCATTTGGTTAGGTTATGTTATTGGTAAGTATTACAATTGTCTTTTTTTACAGCACCTACCACAGACAGCGGCACAGAAGGCCCTACAACTGTCGCATCCTCTGAAGGTACTCATCTTATTAGTTAACGTATTTTATGTGACATAGGCATATCCTTCAAAAATTCTCGTACACTCACACAATAATTCAAAAATCAAACATATCTGAAAACATCTGCAAAGCTAAACAAGGTAAACTTCAGCGTCGCGTTTTACACTACGCAACGATTGTGAAAAGACACTTAATGAAGCCGAGAGTATTGTATGGTCCGATTATTGTGTTTAATTTACTTTAAATAAAACCTTACTGCACTGGGAGTCTTCTGAATCCGGAGATATTAAAGATAATAGAATTTCAACTCTTTCTAACTTTTTTCACGAAAACACATCTCGACTGTTATATTTTAACTTTAAAATCCTAAACAACTCCTGTACCGTTGCGTGCACGTAAAATTTCAATTTTTTGCGTGCGTTACATTGTTTGCACAAAAAATAAACGTCGTTTCACCACAATCATTTTGCTCAATATGACTTATGTTCGTGCACCAACTGCACAGATAACGGCTTTAGCATGGGTCACTATACACCCTGTGTATTATATTAATGTCTTAGTTTAAATATCAATCTAAAGCAAACATTTGTTTACAACCGCGACCGAAGATGCAAATGCATGGGGAAACTACTCAAACGCCATCTACAATCGAAGAAACTTTAAACATCAATAACAAAATGATGATGTTTTAAATAAACGTAACAATATCAAGCTTTTATCGATAAATCGCTATTACTATATACCTAATTAAAGTCCTGTATAATATATGCTTTACGGCATTTGGTTAGGTTATGTTATTGGTAAGTATTACAATTGTCTTTTTTTACAGCACCTACCACAGACAGCGGCACAGAAGGCCCTACAACTGTCGCATCCTCTGAAGGTACTCATCTTATTAGTTAACGTATTTTATGTGACATAGGCATATCCTTCAAAAATTCTCGTACACTCACACAATAATTCAAAAATCAAACATATCTGAAAACATCTGCAAAGCTAAACAAGGTAAACTTCAGCGTCGCGTTTTACACTAGGCAACGATTGTGAAAAGACGCTTAATGAAGCCAAGAGTATTGGATGGTCCGATTAATGTGTTTTATTTACTTTAAATGAAACCTTACTGCACTGGGAGTCTTCTGACTCCGGAGATATTAAAGATAATAGAATTTCAACTCTTTCTAACTTTTTTCACGAAAACACATCTCGACTGTTATATTTTAACTTTAAAATCCTAAACAACTCCTGTACCGTTGCGTGCATGTATAATTCCAATGTTTTGCGTACGTTACATTGTTTATACAAAAAGTAAAGGTCGTTTCACCACAGTAATTTTGCTCAATTTGACTTAATTTCGTGCACCAATTGCACAGATAACGGCTTTAGCATGGGTACATACACCCTGTGTATTATAATAATGTCTTAGTTTAAATATCAATCTAAAGCAAACATTAAATTTGTTTACAACCACGACCGAAGATGCAAATGCATGGGGAAACTACCCAAACGCCATCTACAATCGAAGAAACTTTAAACATCAATAACAAATTGATGAAGTTTTAAATAAACGTAACAATATCAAGCTTTTATCGATAAATCATTATTACTATATACCTAATTAAAGTCCTGTATAGTATATGCTTTACGGCATTTGGTTAGGTTATGTTATTGGTAAGTATTACAATTGTCTTTTTTTACAGCACCTACCACAGACAGCGGCACAGAAGGCCCTACAACTGTCGCATCCTCTGAAGGTACTCATCTTATTAATTAACGTATTTTATGTGACATAGGCATATCCTTCAAAAATTCTCGTACACTCACACAATAAATCAAAAATCAAACATATCTGAAAACATCTGCAAAGCTAAACAAGGTAAACTTCAGCGTCGCGTTTTACACTAGGCAACGATTGTGCAAAGACGCTTAATGAAGCCGAGAGTATTGTATGGTCCGATTATTGTGTTTTATTTACTTTACATAAAACCTTACTGCACTGGGAGACTTCTGACTCCGGAGATATTAAAGATAATATAAAAATTTTACCTATAAATAAAATTTGTATTATGTTTCCTAAGACGTCCGAAGTCCATTTATGAGGAGAGTACATCCGTCTTTTACCCACGTTTCCTCGCTAGATGATGCAATTTCCGTCACGTATGTCGACCTCAGCGCCACCCGTGGCCGTATCTGGAACTAACTAACCAGCACAGAGCAAGCCGCCATTCGTTTGTCATTGTTCGGCTCATAATAGTAATGATGATGATGGTATAGGTACACCAGGAAGAGATTATTTGGACTTCGGACGTCTTAGGAAACATAATACAAATTTTATTTATAGGTAAAATTTTTATATTATGTGTTCCGTTTGACGTCCGAAGTCCATTTATGAGAGATCTGTTTGTTATCTCCTGGTGGCTTGCTTAGTAAAACGCAACAATGTGATCAATTATTTTAATAATTGTATAAGATAGTATACAGAAAGCAAAATTAAACAAAATCGCAAGTAGGTAATTAGTTTCCAATAAACGATCAGCATTGTTTGATTAATTATCATAAGTTTACTGTTTGTAAACCATACTAAAAAGGTTTAATTTGCAACTGTGAAGAATTGAGACAGTGACTTCTCTGATTCATTTCTATTATTGACACCTGTATTTTTTACCTCTTTAAAATAATATTTTCTAAAAGTATGTTCATGGCGCCAGTTAGCTTTAGCTAGAATATCATTAATTGGGTACTTTTCTAAGCAGTTAAGAGATGAAACTGCTGACCTACAACTACCAGGAGTAGCGTCTATACCGGATTCGGAAAGAGTTCGTTTTATCCATCCACCTATAATTACAGTACTAGCTGGCTTACGAGGCTCCCTCGTGGTAATAAATAAATTTGTCAGGGAACCTCTGACATTTTTTGAAATATCTATTAATGTTCTTAACCAAAATAAAGCATTTGTATTTCTGTCCGGTGAAGCTAGCAACGTCCAACTTGATTGTTGGTATGATGCCGAATCAGTTTTTGAGCCAAATACCGGATGCAATGTTATTGAATCCCCATTATCCTTAAAATGTTTTGAATCGCAATGTAAGAGGGTCAAATCGTGAACTCTACGACCTGAGGCCAGCAACAATATAGTGGCAGCACGCCTAGAAACATCATAGAAGCTTTGCAAATTTACATCAGTATTTTTTAAGAATTGAATTACTGTTCTTGCGTCCCATATTGGCAGTTTGGGTGGAATTGATCTAGCTAACGACACAGCTTTCAAAATATGTATAACCAAATGATTTGACGAAATCTTTATATCTGACAAAGTTTCACAAACTGATGCAATAGCTGATTTGTGAACAAGAATAGTACGATAAGCTTATCGATCCTCAAGAAAAAGTTTTGCTAAGTAACGGGCTACATCGGCAGTTGCCGGACGACGACAATTTAGGTTACTTTGACTGCACCATAGTACCCATTTCCTCCATATGGGTGTATAAGTCTTGAGTGTTGAAGCTCTCCAACATGTTGACAAAAGTTGCTTTTCCTCTCCTGACCAATTTTGGGTTAGAGAGTCCCAGCCGAAATGAGCCAGGCTTCCAGCTGTAGGTTGTGCACTTGAGCTGGGGGGCGCCCGGTCATCGTGTCCACTAATGATGTCTTCAGGTCCCTGATTTTCATAGGACGAGCTAGGGCGCGGCTCTTCAAATCTGGACGCCAGAAAGGTTTCTTCCACTTGGGTGCTACTATTATGAACTTTCCTTTCGCCGAGTTGAGGTGGCGTAATACACGTGGGAGTAGGGCTGGTGGAGAAAAAATCCATCCGAGGTCGTAACTCCAGTATCTGCTGAAAGCGTCGTGAAAGCAAGCGCTCGAGTCTGATAAGTCTAGAGTAACATAGTTGCACACGACATGAGCGACTTGTGAGGCGAACAGGTCTATGTTTGGGGTTCCCCACTGGGCGAATATTTTGTTGGTCGCCTCGCTCAGCAGATGCCATTCGGAGCCGGCTCGATTTCGAGACAGGTGATCGGCTTCCGTGTTGTACTGTCCTGGAAGGTGGTGAGGGACTAGTACCACATTCAGGCTGTCCGCCAGTGCCAGTAATTGTTTCGTCAGGTTTAGGAGAATTTGTGACTTCGTTCCGCCCTGGTTTTTTATGTACGACACTACGGTCATGTTGTCGCTTTGTAAGATAACGGTTGAATTTTTTAGAGCTTTCGCCTCTAAAGATAAAGCCGCTACCACTGCATACATCTCTTTCAGGTTGCAGTGCCACTTCAGTTGATGGTGATTCCAAGTACCTTTGAGTGTTTTGTTGTTCACCATGGCCCCCCATTGAATATCGGAGGCGTCTGTGACAAGGTAATTCACTGGTGAGCTCCTGGGATGAATGCAAGACTTCTGGCTGACATTTTTTACCCACCAATCTAGTTCTTGTCGTACCTCGTCTGTGAACTGAGCTGGATGGCGTGAACTTCTCTGAAGTCCATTGCTGTGGCGCTGCAACGTACGGCAATGCAACCTTCCCCGTAGGGTGATGAAGGTCGCAAAGTTGAGATACCCTAAGAGGCGTTGCGCCTGCTTGAGGGTCCAACTGCCGGTTGCTAAGCGAGTCAATAGGCACTGACGGATTTTGGAAACTTTGTCTGGAGGCAAACTCTTGGAGTTGGATTGCGTGTCCCAGACAATTCCCAGGAATTCTATACACCTTGTCGGCGTTAGTATAGACTTTTCCATATTTATAGACCAACCTAGGGACGTGAGGAATTTTATTGCTAGCTGGACATGAGCTTTTAAAGTGTCCCTGCTTTGGTGGACTATCAAGTAATCGTCTAGATATAGGACCAGGCGAAGACCTTTGCTCCGTAACACTTCGGCAGTCCAGTTTGTGACTGACGCAAACATTTTTGGCGCCGCGGCAAGGCCAAAAGGAAGACATGTCATTTGTAGCAGCCGGCCTTCGTAGCTTATGCGAAGAAAACAGCGGTGTTTTTGTGAAATTCGCAAATGATAATAGGCTTGGGTTAAGTCGAGCTTGACCATCCAGTCGCCCGCTTGTAAAAAACTGGGCATTCGGTAATGATGGAAAAGATGAAATCGTGTTGGTTGCAAAAATCGATTTAGCGCCTTCAGATTGAAAATGACCCGAGGCTTTCCACTGCTTTTCGTTAAAATGAAAAGTGGGGATATGAAGGATGGAGTTATAGGTGCGGACTCAAGAATTCGACTTTGAATCATGGCTTGAATTTCCGACGACATTGCCGAAGAACATGGAGTTTGAAATTTCTCCATGACGTCCAACGTTGGAAGAATGAGCGGTGGTGTCTGAATGAATGGAATGCGAGCCGCAGATATTAATTTGAGAATCATTTTGGGTGGCCTGAATTGGGCCCACACTTCTCGGTAATGCATCAGACAACCGCCCATAAACATCGAGTCATTTGCGCCTACTCCTGTTAACTTCACCTTTTCGCCCCCCTCCTTTCTTTTGATCGTCAAAATTACGCTTTTTGGTTTTTCCGTGCTTCGATTTATTTTGTTGAAAACGAAAGGGCTTTTCACGGGAAGTTGAAGCGACCGGTGACTTTGGACGCACCGGTGATTTGGGACGTCCGGAAAATTTAGAACCGGGCGGAGGCCCTGTATCCTTATCTAACTTATCAATCCCGCCTATTTTTTGTATATAAGCCGATAAATTTTGAGGGTTGAACATATATATTCCGCGGAGGGCGGTATTTTTTCGATATCTTCACGAATGTATTTTCCTTTTAAACCTTTAAGTAGCGCCTTACGCCGTAGCTCTAAAACCTCTGCACGCTTCCCGCAAATAATTTGTAAAATGTCGTGAGAAATATTTTTGTACTCCGACTCATTTCCGAATAAGTCTTTTAGCTTATTGTAAATTGTAGTTGACGTAAGCTGTGCATCGGGTTTGCAGACCAGTCTATTAAATTTCGCAAGGCTACATTCACGGACTCATTTTGGGCTAAAAAGGCATTTGACAAGGCAGCTAAGCTACGTTCAATCTGATACCATCTAAGCGGCGTATAAGGATCCTCAAACCGTCTCATTTCCTCGTTTACTTTCAGCTCAGTAAACGCCGGAACCGCAACATATTTCTTTTGAACCTCAGTGTACCGCACAGAGTTCCAATCCACGGAGTCAAACCTTTGCATTGAAGCTATCTTCGCGACACGATCAGGATTAGCTTTAGGTACGGATGGTTCTTTGATGGATACGTTAAGTTCAGCAATGTCATTAATTTCGACTGACGGCCGTAAAAACGGATCGTCTAACGGTACATTCACTGGTACTAACGCAGGCGCCGAAGTCGAACAAGTAGCACTCGGCTGTATTGCAGCGTAATTCGCACAAAATAAAGTATTAACGTGACTCACCAGCTGTTGCGATAACACTTCAAACCTGCGATCTACTTCTCGTAACGACTCGTGTGATCGGGACCGGCGCCGTCTTTTTGGAGGCGGTTCATCCTCCTCGCTTGAACTTGTACTTGAAGCTGAAGATCTTGACTCACTAGACGGTACACGTGCGTTAACACTTTTTTGTAACCCGGCGGAATCGCGATCGCTAAAAACGTCCGCGAGATTGTCAACGTTCGGCTCGGTAATTTTATCGTTCATTTTTTAAAAACGAACGATCTTAATTTTACGTAACGGAAAAATAAAAATAGTAACTTTCTACTTTAATCTCGAAAGTTAAAATACATTTTACAGAAACTTAGATATACATGAAGGTTTGCCAAGTTTTTTGAATTTAAAATCTAACGACTTGCGCGCGGTAAGAAAAACGACGCAACAATGACAAACGAATGGCGGCTTGCTCTGTGCTGGTTAGTTAGTTCCAGATACGGCCACGGGTGGCGCTGAGGTCGACATACGTGACGGAAGTTGCATCATCTAGCGAGGAAACGTGGGTAAAAGACGGATGTACTCTCCTCATAAATGGACTTCGGACGTCAAACGGAACACATAATAGAATTTCAACTCTTTCTTACTTTTTTCACGAAAAAACATCTCGACTGTTATATTTTAACTTTAAAATCCTCAACAACTCCTGTACCGTTGCGTGCATGTATAATTCCAATGTTTTGCGTGCGTTACATTGTTTATACAAAAAGTAAAGGTCGTTTCACCACAGTAATTTTGCTCAATATGACTTAGTTTCGTGCACCAACTGCACAGATAACGGCTTTAGCATGGGTCACTATACAACCTGTGTATTATATTGATGTCTTAGTTTAAATATCAATCTTAAGCAAACATTTGTTTACAACCGCGACCGAAGATGCAAATGCATGGGGAAACTACCCAAACGCCATCTACAATCGAAGAAACTTTAAACATCAATAACAAAATGATGATGTTTTAAATAAACGTAACAATATCAAGCATTTATCGATAAGTCATTAATATTATACACTTAATAAAAGTCCTGTATAGTATATGCTTTAAGGCATTTGGTTAGGTTATGTTATTCGTAAGTGTTACAATTGGCTTTTTTAACAGCACCTACCACAGGCAGTGGCACAGAAGGCCCTACAACTGTCGCATCCTCTGAAGGTACTCATCTTATTAATTAACGTATTTTATGTGACATAGGCATATCCTTCAAAAATTCTCGTACACTCACACAATAATTCAAAAACCAAACATATCTGAAAACATCTGCAAAGCTAAACAAGGTAAACTTGAGCGTCGCGTTTAACACTACGCAACGATTGTGAAAAGACGCTTAATGAAGCCGAGAGTATTGTATGGTCCGATTATTGTGTTTTATTTACTTTAAATAAAACCTTACTGCACGTTATTGGTAATTATTACAATTGTCTTTTTTTACAGGACCTACCACAGAAATTTGCACAGAAGGCCCTACAACTGTCGCATCCTCCGAAGGTACAAACTCTTTAAAATAATATTTTCTAAAAGTATGTTCATGGCGCCAGTTAGCTTTAGCTAGAATATCATTAATTGGGTACTTTTCTAAGCAGTTAAGAGATGAAACTGCTGACCTACAACTACCAGGAGTAGCGTCTATACCGGATTCGGAAAGAGTTCGTTTTATCCATCCACCTATAATTACAGTACTAGCTGGCTTACGAGGCTCCCTCGTGGTAATAAATAAATTTGTCAGGGAACCTCTGACATTTTTTGAAATATCTATTAATGTTCTTAACCAAAATAAAGCATTTGTATTTCTGTCCGGTGAAGCTAGCAACGTCCAACTTGATTGTTGGTATGATGCCGAATCAGTTTTTGAGCCAAATACCGGATGCAATGTTATTGAATCCCCATTATCCTTAAAATGTTTTGAATCGCAATGTAAGAGGGTCAAATCGTGAACTCTACGACCTGAGGCCAGCAACAATATAGTGGCAGCACGCCTAGAAACATCATAGAAGCTTTGCAAATTTACATCAGTATTTTTTAAGAATTGAATTACTGTTCTTGCGTCCCATATTGGCAGTTTGGGTGGAATTGATCTAGCTAACGACACAGCTTTCAAAATATGTATAACCAAATGATTTGACGAAATCTTTATATCTGACAAAGTTTCACAAACTGATGCAATAGCTGATTTGTGAACAAGAATAGTACGATAAGCTTATCGATCCTCAAGAAAAAGTTTTGCTAAGTAACGGGCTACATCGGCAGTTGCCGGACGACGACAATTTAGGTTACTTTGACTGCACCATAGTACCCATTTCCTCCATATGGGTGTATAAGTCTTGAGTGTTGAAGCTCTCCAACATGTTGACAAAAGTTGCTTTTCCTCTCCTGACCAATTTTGGGTTAGAGAGTCCCAGCCGAAATGAGCCAGGCTTCCAGCTGTAGGTTGTGCACTTGAGCTGGGGGGCGCCCGGTCATCGTGTCCACTAATGATGTCTTCAGGTCCCTGATTTTCATAGGACGAGCTAGGGCGCGGCTCTTCAAATCTGGACGCCAGAAAGGTTTCTTCCACTTGGGTGCTACTATTATGAACTTTCCTTTCGCCGAGTTGAGGTGGCGTAATACACGTGGGAGTAGGGCTGGTGGAGAAAAAATCCATCCGAGGTCGTAACTCCAGTATCTGCTGAAAGCGTCGTGAAAGCAAGCGCTCGAGTCTGATAAGTCTAGAGTAACATAGTTGCACACGACATGAGCGACTTGTGAGGCGAACAGGTCTATGTTTGGGGTTCCCCACTGGGCGAATATTTTGTTGGTCGCCTCGCTCAGCAGATGCCATTCGGAGCCGGCTCGATTTCGAGACAGGTGATCGGCTTCCGTGTTGTACTGTCCTGGAAGGTGGTGAGGGACTAGTACCACATTCAGGCTGTCCGCCAGTGCCAGTAATTGTTTCGTCAGGTTTAGGAGAATTTGTGACTTCGTTCCGCCCTGGTTTTTTATGTACGACACTACGGTCATGTTGTCGCTTTGTAAGATAACGGTTGAATTTTTTAGAGCTTTCGCCTCTAAAGATAAAGCCGCTACCACTGCATACATCTCTTTCAGGTTGCAGTGCCACTTCAGTTGATGGTGATTCCAAGTACCTTTGAGTGTTTTGTTGTTCACCATGGCCCCCCATTGAATATCGGAGGCGTCTGTGACAAGGTAATTCACTGGTGAGCTCCTGGGATGAATGCAAGACTTCTGGCTGACATTTTTTACCCACCAATCTAGTTCTTGTCGTACCTCGTCTGTGAACTGAGCTGGATGGCGTGAACTTCTCTGAAGTCCATTGCTGTGGCGCTGCAACGTACGGCAATGCAACCTTCCCCGTAGGGTGATGAAGGTCGCAAAGTTGAGATACCCTAAGAGGCGTTGCGCCTGCTTGAGGGTCCAACTGCCGGTTGCTAAGCGAGTCAATAGGCACTGACGGATTTTGGAAACTTTGTCTGGAGGCAAACTCTTGGAGTTGGATTGCGTGTCCCAGACAATTCCCAGGAATTCTATACACCTTGTCGGCGTTAGTATAGACTTTTCCATATTTATAGACCAACCTAGGGACGTGAGGAATTTTATTGCTAGCTGGACATGAGCTTTTAAAGTGTCCCTGCTTTGGTGGACTATCAAGTAATCGTCTAGATATAGGACCAGGCGAAGACCTTTGCTCCGTAACACTTCGGCAGTCCAGTTTGTGACTGACGCAAACATTTTTGGCGCCGCGGCAAGGCCAAAAGGAAGACATGTCATTTGTAGCAGCCGGCCTTCGTAGCTTATGCGAAGAAAACAGCGGTGTTTTTGTGAAATTCGCAAATGATAATAGGCTTGGGTTAAGTCGAGCTTGACCATCCAGTCGCCCGCTTGTAAAAAACTGGGCATTCGGTAATGATGGAAAAGATGAAATCGTGTTGGTTGCAAAAATCGATTTAGCGCCTTCAGATTGAAAATGACCCGAGGCTTTCCACTGCTTTTCGTTAAAATGAAAAGTGGGGATATGAAGGATGGAGTTATAGGTGCGGACTCAAGAATTCGACTTTGAATCATGGCTTGAATTTCCGACGACATTGCCGAAGAACATGGAGTTTGAAATTTCTCCATGACGTCCAACGTTGGAAGAATGAGCGGTGGTGTCTGAATGAATGGAATGCGAGCCGCAGATATTAATTTGAGAATCATTTTGGGTGGCCTGAATTGGGCCCACACTTCTCGGTAATGCATCAGACAACCGCCCATAAACATCGAGTCATTTGCGCCTACTCCTGTTAACTTCACCTTTTCGCCCCCCTCCTTTCTTTTGATCGTCAAAATTACGCTTTTTGGTTTTTCCGTGCTTCGATTTATTTTGTTGAAAACGAAAGGGCTTTTCACGGGAAGTTGAAGCGACCGGTGACTTTGGACGCACCGGTGATTTGGGACGTCCGGAAAATTTAGAACCGGGCGGAGGCCCTGTATCCTTATCTAACTTATCAATCCCGCCTATTTTTTGTATATAAGCCGATAAATTTTGAGGGTTGAACATATATATTCCGCGGAGGGCGGTATTTTTTCGATATCTTCACGAATGTATTTTCCTTTTAAACCTTTAAGTAGCGCCTTACGCCGTAGCTCTAAAACCTCTGCACGCTTCCCGCAAATAATTTGTAAAATGTCGTGAGAAATATTTTTGTACTCCGACTCATTTCCGAATAAGTCTTTTAGCTTATTGTAAATTGTAGTTGACGTAAGCTGTGCATCGGGTTTGCAGACCAGTCTATTAAATTTCGCAAGGCTACATTCACGGACTCATTTTGGGCTAAAAAGGCATTTGACAAGGCAGCTAAGCTACGTTCAATCTGATACCATCTAAGCGGCGTATAAGGATCCTCAAACCGTCTCATTTCCTCGTTTACTTTCAGCTCAGTAAACGCCGGAACCGCAACATATTTCTTTTGAACCTCAGTGTACCGCACAGAGTTCCAATCCACGGAGTCAAACCTTTGCATTGAAGCTATCTTCGCGACACGATCAGGATTAGCTTTAGGTACGGATGGTTCTTTGATGGATACGTTAAGTTCAGCAATGTCATTAATTTCGACTGACGGCCGTAAAAACGGATCGTCTAACGGTACATTCACTGGTACTAACGCAGGCGCCGAAGTCGAACAAGTAGCACTCGGCTGTATTGCAGCGTAATTCGCACAAAATAAAGTATTAACGTGACTCACCAGCTGTTGCGATAACACTTCAAACCTGCGATCTACTTCTCGTAACGACTCGTGTGATCGGGACCGGCGCCGTCTTTTTGGAGGCGGTTCATCCTCCTCGCTTGAACTTGTACTTGAAGCTGAAGATCTTGACTCACTAGACGGTACACGTGCGTTAACACTTTTTTGTAACCCGGCGGAATCGCGATCGCTAAAAACGTCCGCGAGATTGTCAACGTTCGGCTCGGTAATTTTATCGTTCATTTTTTAAAAACGAACGATCTTAATTTTACGTAACGGAAAAATAAAAATAGTAACTTTCTACTTTAATCTCGAAAGTTAAAATACATTTTACAGAAACTTAGATATACATGAAGGTTTGCCAAGTTTTTTGAATTTAAAATCTAACGACTTGCGCGCGGTAAGAAAAACGACGCAACAATGACAAACGAATGGCGGCTTGCTCTGTGCTGGTTAGTTAGTTCCAGATACGGCCACGGGTGGCGCTGAGGTCGACATACGTGACGGAAGTTGCATCATCTAGCGAGGAAACGTGGGTAAAAGACGGATGTACTCTCCTCATAAATGGACTTCGGACGTCAAACGGAACACATAATAGAATTTCAACTCTTTCTTACTTTTTTCACGAAAAAACATCTCGACTGTTATATTTTAACTTTAAAATCCTCAACAACTCCTGTACCGTTGCGTGCATGTATAATTCCAATGTTTTGCGTGCGTTACATTGTTTATACAAAAAGTAAAGGTCGTTTCACCACAGTAATTTTGCTCAATATGACTTAGTTTCGTGCACCAACTGCACAGATAACGGCTTTAGCATGGGTCACTATACAACCTGTGTATTATATTGATGTCTTAGTTTAAATATCAATCTTAAGCAAACATTTGTTTACAACCGCGACCGAAGATGCAAATGCATGGGGAAACTACCCAAACGCCATCTACAATCGAAGAAACTTTAAACATCAATAACAAAATGATGATGTTTTAAATAAACGTAACAATATCAAGCATTTATCGATAAGTCATTAATATTATACACTTAATAAAAGTCCTGTATAGTATATGCTTTAAGGCATTTGGTTAGGTTATGTTATTCGTAAGTGTTACAATTGGCTTTTTTAACAGCACCTACCACAGGCAGTGGCACAGAAGGCCCTACAACTGTCGCATCCTCTGAAGGTACTCATCTTATTAATTAACGTATTTTATGTGACATAGGCATATCCTTCAAAAATTCTCGTACACTCACACAATAATTCAAAAACCAAACATATCTGAAAACATCTGCAAAGCTAAACAAGGTAAACTTGAGCGTCGCGTTTAACACTACGCAACGATTGTGAAAAGACGCTTAATGAAGCCGAGAGTATTGTATGGTCCGATTATTGTGTTTTATTTACTTTAAATAAAACCTTACTGCACGTTATTGGTAATTATTACAATTGTCTTTTTTTACAGGACCTACCACAGAAATTTGCACAGAAGGCCCTACAACTGTCGCATCCTCCGAAGGTACAAATTTTAATAATTGACGTTTTTTATGTGACATAAGCAAATTTTTCAAAAATTCTACTAAAGTTCACACAATAATCAAAAAACCAAACATAATTATATGAAACTATCTGCAAAGCTAAACAAGGGTAATTTGAGCGTCACGTTGTATACTATGCCACGAGTGTCAAAAGACGCTTAGCGAAGTCTAGAGAATTTTATAGTCCTAGTAATGTGTTTTTTTTACTTTAAATAAAACCTTACTTCACTGGGAGTCTTCTGACTCCGGAGATATTAAAGATAATAGAATTTCAACTCTTTTTAAAATTTTTCACGTAAACACATCTCGACTGTTATATTTTAACTTTAAAATCCTAAACAACTCCTGTACCGTTGCGTGCACGTAAAATTTCAATGTTTTGCGTGCGTTACATTGTTTGCACAAAAAATAAACGTCGTTTCACCACAATCATTTTGCTCAATATGACTTAGTTTCGTGCACGAACTGCACAGATAACGGCTTTAGCATGTGTGTCTATACACCCTGTGTATTATATTAATGTCTTAGTTTAAATATCAATCTAAAGCAAACATTTGTTAACAACCACGACCGAAGATGCAAATGCAAAGGAAACAACCCATACGCCATCTACAATCGAAGAAACTTTAAACATCAATAACAAAATGATGATGTTTTAAATAAAGGTAACAATATCAAGCTTTTATCGATAAATCATTATTACCATATACCTAATTAAAGTCCTGTATAATATATGCTTTACGGCATTTGGTTAGGTTATGTTATTTGTAAGTATTACAATTGTCTTTTTTTTACAGCACCTACCACAGACAGCGGCACAGAAGGCCCTACAACTGTCGCATCCTCTGAAGGTACTCATCTTATTAGTTAACGTATTTTATGTGACATAGGCATATCCTTCAAAAATTCTCGTACACTCACACAATAATTCAAAAACCAACCATATCTGCAAACATCTGCAAAGCTAAACAAGGTAAACTTCAGCGTCGCGTTTTACACTACGCAACGATTGTGAAAAGAAGCTTAATGAAGCCGAGAGTATTGTATGGTCCGATTATTGTGTTTTATTTACTTTAAATAAAACCTTACTGCAATGTTATATTTTAACTTTGAAATCCTAAACAACTCCTGTACCGTTGCGTGCATGTATAATTCCAATGTTTTGCGTGCGTTAAATTGTTTATACAAAAAGTAAAGGTCGTTTCACCACAGTAATTTTGCTCAATTTGACTTAGTTTCGTGCACCAACTGCACAGATAACGGCTTTAGCATGGGTATATACACCCTGTGTATTATATTAATGTCTTAGTTTAAATATCAACCTAAAGCAAACATTTGTTTACAACCACGACCGAAGATGCAAATGCAAAGGAAACAACCCATACGCCATCTACAATCGAAGAAACTTTAAACATCAATAACAAAATGATGATGTTTTAAATAAACGTAACAATATCAAGCTTTTATCGATAAATCATTATTACCATATACCTAATTAAAGTCCTGTATAATATATGCTTTACCGCATTTGGTTAGGTTATGTTATTGGTAAGTATTACAATTGTCTTTTTTTACAGCACCTACCACAGACAGCGGCACAGAAGGCCCTACAACTGTCGCATCCTCTGAAGGTACTCATCTTATTAGTTAACGTATTTTATGTGACATAGGCATATCCTTCAAAAATTCTCGTACACTCACACAATAATTCAAAAACCAACTATATCTGCAAACATCTGCAAAGCTAAACAAGGTAAACTTCAGCGTCGCGTTTTACACTACGCAACGATTGTGAAAAGACGCTTAATGAAGCCGAGAGTATTGTATGGTCCGATTATTGTGTTTAATTTACTTTAAATAAAACCTTACTCCACTGGGAGTCTTCTGACTCCGGAGATATTAAAGATAATAGAATTTCAACTCTTCTAACTTTTTTCAAGAAAACATATCTCGACTGTTATATTTTAACTTTGAAATCCTAAACAACTCCTGTACCGTTGCGTGCATGTATAATTCCAATGTTTTGCGTGCGTTAAATTGTTTATACAAAAAGTAAAGGTCGTTTCACCACAGTAATTTTGCTCAATTTGACTTAGTTTCGTGCACCAACTGCACAGATAACGGCTTTAGCATGGGTACATACACCCTGTGTATTATATTAATGTCTTAGTTTAAATATCAACCTAAAGCAAACATTTGTTTACAACCACGACCGAAGATGCAAATGCAAAGGAAACAACCCATACGCCATCTACAATCGAAGAAACTTTAAATATCAATAACAAAATGATGATGTTTTAAATAAACGTAACAATATCAAGCTTTTATCGATAAATCATTATTACCATATACCTAATTAAAGTCCTGTATAATATATGCTTTACGGCATTTGGTTAGGTTATGTTATTGGTAAGTATTACAATTGTCTTTTTTTACAGCACCTACCACAGACAGCGGCACAGAAGGCCCTACAACTGTCGCATCCTCTGAAGGTACTCATCTTATTAGTTAACGTATTTTATGTGACATAGGCATATCCTTCAAAAATTCTCGTACACTCACACAATAATTCAAAAACCAACTATATCTGCAAACATCTGCAAAGCTAAACAAGGTAAACTTCAGCGTCGCGTTTTACACTACGCAACGATTGTGAAAAGACGCTTAATGAAGCCGAGAGTATTGTATGGTCCGATTATTGTGTTTAATTTACTTTAAATAAAACCTTACTGCACTGGGAGTCTTCTGACTCCGGAGATATTAAAGATAATAGAATTTCAACTCTTCTAACTTTTTTCACGAAAACACATCTCGACTGTTATATTTTAACTTTGAAATCCTAAACAACTCCTGTACCGTTGCGTGCATGTATAATTCCAATGTTTTGCGTGCGTTACATTGTTTATACAAAAAGTAAAGGTCGTTTCACCACAGTAATTTTGCTCAATTTGACTTAGTTTCGTGCACCAACTGCACAGATAACGGCTTTAGCATGGGTACATACACCCTGTGTATTATATTAATGTCTTAGTTTAAATATCAACCTAAAGCAAACATTTGTTTACAACCACGACCGAAGATGCAAATGCAAAGGAAACAACCCATACGCCATCTACAATCGAAGAAACTTTAAACATCAATAACAAAATGATGATGTTTTAAATAAACGTAACAATATCAAGCTTTTATCGATAAATCATTATTACCATATACCTAATTAAAGTCCTGTATAATATATGCTTTACGGCATTTGGTTAGGTTATGTTATTGGTAAGTATTACAATTGTCTTTTTTTACAGCACCTACCACAGACAGCGGCACAGAAGGCCCTACAACTGTCGCATCCTCTGAAGGTACTCATCTTATTAGTTAACGTATTTTATGTGACATAGGCATATCCTTCAAAAATTCTCGTACACTCACACAATAATTCAAAAACCAACTATATCTGCAAACATCTGCAAAGCTAAACAAGGTAAACTTCAGCGTCGCGTTTTACACTACGCAACGATTGTGAAAAGACGCTTAATGAAGCCGAGAGTATTGTATGGTCCGATTATTGTGTTTAATTTACTTTAAATAAAACCTCACAGCACTGGGAGTCTTCTGACTCCGGAGATATTAAAGATAATAGAATTTCAACTCTTCTAACTTTTTCCACGAAAACACATCTCGACTGTTATATTTTAACTTTGAAATCCTAAACACATCCTGTACCGTTGCGTGCATGTATAATTCCAATGTTTTGCGTGCGTTACATTGTTTGCACAAAAAATAAACGTCGTTTCACCACAATCATTTTGCTCAATATGACTTAGTTTCGTGCACGAACTGCACAGATAACGGCTTTAGCATGTGTGTCTATACACCCTGTGTATTATATTAATGTCTTAGTTTAAATATCAATCTAAAGCAAACATTTGTTAACAACCACGACCGAAGATGCAAATGCAAAGGAAACAACCCATACGCCATCTACAATCGAAGAAACTTTAAACATCAATAACAAAATGATGATGTTTTAAATAAACGTAACAATATCAAGCTTTTATCGATAAATCATTATTACCATATACCTAATTAAAGTCCTGTATAATATATGCTTTACGGCATTTGGTTAGGTTATGTTATTGGTAAGTATTACAATTGTCTTTTTTTTACAGCACCTACCACAGACAGCGGCACAGAAGGCCCTACAACTGTCGCATCCTCTGAAGGTACTCATCTTATTAGTTAACGTATTTTATGTGACATAGGCATATCCTTCAAAAATTCTCGTACACTCACACAATAATTCAAAAACCAACTATATCTGCAAACATCTGCAAAGCTAAACAAGGTAAACTTCAGCGTCGCGTTTTACACTACGCAACGATTGTGAAAAGACGCTTAATGAAGCCGAGAGTATTGTATGGTCCGATTATTGTGTTTAATTTACTTTAAATAAAACCTTACTGCACTGGGAGTCTTCTGACTCCGGAGATATTAAAGATAATAGAATTTCAACTCTTCTAACTTTTTTCACGAAAACACATCTCGACTGTTATATTTTAACTTTGAAATCCTAAACAACTCCTGTACCGTTGCGTGCATGTATAATTCCAATGTTTTGCGTGCGTTACATTGTTTATACAAAAAGTAAAGGTCGTTTCACCACAGTAATTTTGCTCAATTTGACTTAGTTTCGTGCACCAACTGCACAGATAACGGCTTTAGCATGGGTACATACACCCTGTGTATTATATTAATGTCTTATTTTAAATATCAACCTAAAGCAAACATTTGTTTACAACCACGACCGAAGATGCAAATGCAAAGGAAACAACCCATACGCCATCTACAATCGAAGAAACTTTAAACATCAATAACAAAATGATGATGTTTTAAATAAACGTAACAATATCAAGCTTTTATCGATAAATCATTATTACCATATACCTAATTAAAGTCCTGTATAATATATGCTTTACGGCATTTGGTTAGGTTATGTTATTGGTAAGTATTACAATTGTCTTTTTTTACAGCACCTACCACAGACAGCGGCACAGAAGGCCCTACAACTGTCGCATCCTCTGAAGGTACTCATCTTATTAGTTAACGTATTTTATGTGACATAGGCATATCCTTCAAAAATTCTCGTACACTCACACAATAATTCAAAAACCAACTATATCTGCAAACATCTGCAAAGCTAAACAAGGTAAACTTCAGCGTCGCGTTTTACACTACGCAACGATTGTGAAAAGACGCTTAATGAAGCCGAGAGTATTGTATGGTCCGATTATTGTGTTTTATTTACTTTAAATAAAACCTTACTGCACTGGGAGTCTTCTGACTCCGGAGATATTAAAGATAATAGAATTTCAACTCTTCTAACTTTTTTCACGAAAACACATCTCGACTGTTATATTTTAACTTTGAAATCCTAAACAACTCCTGTACCGTTGCGTGCATGTATAATTCCAATGTTTTGCGTGCGTTACATTGTTTATACAAAAAGTAAAGGTCGTTTCACCACAGTAATTTTGCTCAATTTGACTTAGTTTCGTGCACCAACTGCACAGATAACGGCTTTAGCATGGGTCACTATACACCCTGTGTATTATATTAATGTCTTAGTTTAAATATCAATCTAAAGCAAACATTTGTCTACAACCACGACCGAAGATGCAAATGCAAAGGAAACAACCAATACGCCATCTACAATCGAAGAAACTTTAAACATCAATAACAAAATGATGATGTTTTAAATAAACGTAACAATATCAAGCTTTTATCGATAAATCATTATTACCATATACCTAATTAAAGTCCTGTATAATATATGCTTTACGGCATTTGGTTAGGTTATGTTATTGGTAAGTATTACAATTGTCTTTTTTTACAGCACCTACCACAGACAGCGGCACAGAAGGCCCTACAACTGTCGCATCCTCTCAAGGTACTCATCTTATTAGTTAACGAATTTTATGTGACACAGGCATATCCTTCAAAAATTCTCGTACACTCACACAATAATTCAAAAACCAACCATATCTGCAAACATCTGCAAAGCTAAACAAGGTAAACTTCAGCGTCGCGTTTTACACTAGGCAACGATTGTGCAAAGACGCTTAATGAAGCCGAGAGTATTGTATGGTCCGATTATTGTGTTTTATTTACTTTAAATAAAACCTTACTGCACTGGGAGTCTTCTGACTCCGGAGATATTAAAGATAATAGAATTTCAACTCTTTCTTACTTTTTTCACGAAAAAACATCTCGACTGTTATATTTTAACTTTAAAATCCTCAACAACTCCTGTACCGTTGCGTGCATGTATAATTCCAATGTTTTGCGTGCGTTACATTGTTTATACAAAAAGTAAAGGTCGTTTCACCACAGTAATTTTGCTCAATTTGACTTAGTTTCGTGCACCAACTGCACAGATAACGGCTTTAGCATGGGTCACTATACACCCTGTGTATTATATTAATGTCTTAGTTTAAATATCAATCTAAAGCAAACATTTGTCTACAACCACGACCGAAGATGCAAATGCAAAGGAAACAACCAATACGCCATCTACAATCGAAGAAACTTTAAACATCAATAACAAAATGATGATGTTTTAAATAAACGTAACAATATCAAGCTTTTATCGATAAATCATTATTACCATATACCTAATTAAAGTCCTGTATAATATATGCTTTACGGCATTTGGTTAGGTTATGTTATTGGTAAGTATTACAATTGTCTTTTTTTACAGCACCTACCACAGACAGCGGCACAGAAGGCCCTACAACTGTCGCATCCTCTCAAGGTACTCATCTTATTAGTTAACGAATTTTATGTGACACAGGCATATCCTTCAAAAATTCTCGTACACTCACACAATAATTCAAAAACCAACCATATCTGCAAACATCTGCAAAGCTAAACAAGGTAAACTTCAGCGTCGCGTTTTACACTACGCAACGATTGTGAAAAGACGCTTAATGAAGCCGAGAGTATTGTATGGTCCGATTATTGTGTTTAATTTACTTTAAATAAAACCTTACTGCACTGGGAGTCTTCTGACTCCGGAGATATTAAAGATAATAGAATTTCAACTCTTCTAACTTTTTTCACGAAAACACATCTCGACTGTTATATTTTAACTTTGAAATCCTAAACAACTCCTGTACCGTTGCGTGCATGTATAATTCCAATGTTTTGCGTGCGTTACATTGTTTATACAAAAAGTAAAGGTCGTTTCACCACAGTAATTTTGCTCAATTTGACTTAGTTTCGTGCACCAACTGCACAGATAACGGCTTTAGCATGGGTACATACACCCTGTGTATTATATTAATGTCTTAGTTTAAATATCAACCTAAAGCAAACATTTGTTTACAACCACGACCGAAGATGCAAATGCAAAGGAAACAACCCATACGCCATCTACAATCGAAGAAACTTTAAACATCAATAACAAAATGATGATGTTATAAATAAACGTAACAATATCAAGCTTTTATCGATAAATCATTATTACCATATACCTAATTAAAGTCATGTATAATATATGCTTTACGGCATTTGGTTAGGTTATGTTATTGGTAAGTATTACAATTGTCTTTTTTTACAGCACCTACCACAGACAGCGGCACAGAAGGCCCTACAACTGTCGCATCCTCTGAAGGTACTCATCTTATTAATTAACGTATTTTATGTGACATAGGCATATCCTTCAAAAATTCTCGTACACTCACACAATAAATCAAAAATCAAACATATCTGAAAACATCTGCAAAGCTAAACAAGGTAAACTTCAGCGTCGCGTTTTACACTAGGCAACGATTGTGCAAAGACGCTTAATGAAGCCGAGAGTATTGTATGGTCCGATTATTGTGTTTTATTTACTTTAAATAAAACCTTACTGCACTGGGAGTCTTCTGACTCCGGAGATATTAAAGATAATAGAATTTCAACTCTTTCTTACTTTTTTCACGAAAAAACATCTCGACTGTTATATTTTAACTTTAAAATCCTCAACAACTCCTGTACCGTTGCGTGCATATATAATTCCAATGTTTTGCGTGCGTTACATTGTTTATACAAAAAGTAAAGGTCGTTTCACCACAGTAATTTTGCTCAATTTGACTTAGTTTCGTGCACCAACTGCACAGATAACGGCTTTAGCATGGGTCACTATACACCCTGTGTATTATATTAATGTCTTAGTTTAAATATCAATCTAAAGCAAACATTTGTTTACAACCACGACCGAAGATGCAAATGCAAAGGAAACAACCCATACGCCATCTACAATCGAAGAAACTTTAAACATCAATAACAAAATGATGATGTTTTAAATAAACGTAACAATATCAAGCTTTTATCGATAAATCATTATTACCATATACCTAATTAAAGTCCTGTATAATATATGCTTTACGGCATTTGGTTAGGTTATGTTATTGGTAAGTATTACAATTGTCTTTTTTTACAGCACCTACCACAGACAGCGGCACAGAAGGCCCTACAACTGTCGCATCCTCTGAAGGTACTCATCTTATTAGTTAACGTATTTTATGTGACATAGGCATATCCTTCAAAAATTCTCGTACACTCACACAATAATTCAAAAACCAACTATATCTGCAAACATCTGCAAAGCTAAACAAGGTAAACTTCAGCGTCGCGTTTTACACTACGCAACGATTGTGAAAAGACGCTTAATGAAGCCGAGAGTATTGTATGGTCCGATTATTGTGTTTAATTTACTTTAAATAAAACCTTACTGCACTGGGAGTCTTCTGACTCCGGAGATATTAAAGATAATAGAATTTCAACTCTTCTAACTTTTTTCACGAAAACACATCTCGACTGTTATATTTTAACTTTGAAATCCTAAACAACTCCTGTACCGTTGCGTGCATGTATAATTCCAATGTTTTGCGTGCGTTACATTGTTTATACAAAAAGTAAAGGTCGTTTCACCACAGTAATTTTGCTCAATTTGACTTAGTTTCGTGCACCAACTGCACAGATAACGGCTTTAGCATGGGTACATACACCCTGTGTATTATATTAATGTCTTATTTTAAATATCAACCTAAAGCAAACATTTGTTTACAACCACGACCGAAGATGCAAATGCAAAGGAAACAACCCATACGCCATCTACAATCGAAGAAACTTTAAACATCAATAACAAAATGATGATGTTTTAAATAAACGTAACAATATCAAGCTTTTATCGATAAATCATTATTACCATATACCTAATTAAAGTCCTGTATAATATATGCTTTACGGCATTTGGTTAGGTTATGTTATTGGTAAGTATTACAATTGTCTTTTTTTACAGCACCTACCACAGACAGCGGCACAGAAGGCCCTACAACTGTCGCATCCTCTGAAGGTACTCATCTTATTAGTTAACGTATTTTATGTGACATAGGCATATCCTTCAAAAATTCTCGTACACTCACACAATAATTCAAAAACCAACTATATCTGCAAACATCTGCAAAGCTAAACAAGGTAAACTTCAGCGTCGCGTTTTACACTACGCAACGATTGTGAAAAGACGCTTAATGAAGCCGAGAGTATTGTATGGTCCGATTATTGTGTTTTATTTACTTTAAATAAAACCTTACTGCACTGGGAGTCTTCTGACTCCGGAGATATTAAAGATAATAGAATTTCAACTCTTCTAACTTTTTTCACGAAAACACATCTCGACTGTTATATTTTAACTTTGAAATCCTAAACAACTCCTGTACCGTTGCGTGCATGTATAATTCCAATGTTTTGCGTGCGTTACATTGTTTATACAAAAAGTAAAGGTCGTTTCACCACAGTAATTTTGCTCAATTTGACTTAGTTTCGTGCACCAACTGCACAGATAACGGCTTTAGCATGGGTCACTATACACCCTGTGTATTATATTAATGTCTTAGTTTAAATATCAATCTAAAGCAAACATTTGTTTACATTCACGACCGAAGATGCAAATGCAAAGGAAACAACCCATACGCCATCTACAATCGAAGAAACTTTAAACATCAATAACAAAATGATGATGTTATAAATAAACGTAACAATATCAAGCTTTTATCGATAAATCATTATTACCATATACCTAATTAAAGTCATGTATAATATATGCTTTACGGCATTTGGTTAGGTTATGTTATTGGTAAGTATTACAATTGTCTTTTTTTACAGCACCTACCACAGACAGCGGCACAGAAGGCCCTACAACTGTCGCATCCTCTGAAGGTACTCATCTTATTAGTTAACGTATTTTATGTGACATAGGCATATCCTTCCAAAATTCTCGTACACTCACACAATAATTCAAAAACCAACTATATCTGCAAACATCTGCAAAGCTAAACCAGGTAAACTTCAGCGTCGCGTTTTACACTAGGCAACGATTGTGCAAAGACGCTTAATGAAGCCGAGAGTATTGTATGGTCCGATTATTGTGTTTTATTTACTTTAAATAAAACCTTACTGCACTGGGAGTCTTCTGACTCCGGAGATATTAAAGATAATAGAATTTCAACTCTTTCTTACTTTTTTCACGAAAAAACATCTCGACTGTTATATTTTAACTTTAAAATCCTCAACAACTCCTGTACCGTTGCGTGCATGTATAATTCCAATGTTTTGCGTGCGTTACATTGTTTATACAAAAAGTAAAGGTCGTTTCACCACAGTAATTTTGCTCAATATGACTTAGTTTCGTGCACCAACTGCACAGATAACGGCTTTAGCATGGGTCACTATACAACCTGTGTATTATATTGATGTCTTAGTTTAAATATCAATCTTAAGCAAACATTTGTTTACAACCGCGACCGAAGATGCAAATGCATGGGGAAACTACCCAAACGCCATCTACAATCGAAGAAACTTTAAACATCAATAACAAAATGATGATGTTTTAAATAAACGTAACAATATCAAGCATTTATCGATAAGTCATTAATATTATACACTTAATAAAAGTCCTGTATAGTATATGCTTTATGGCATTTGGTTAGGTTATGTTATTGGTAAGTATTACAATTGTCTTTTTTTACAGCACCTACCACAGACAGCGGCACAGAAGGCCCTACAACTGTCGCATCCTCTGAAGGTACTCATCTTATTATTTAACGTATTTTATGTGACATAGGCATATCCTTCAAAAATTCTCGTACACTCACACAATAATTCAAAAACCAACTATATCTGCAAACATCTGCAAAGCTAAACAAGGTAAACTTCAGCGTCGCGTTTTACACTACGCAACGATTGTGAAAAGACGCTTAATGAAGCCGAGAGTATTGTATGGTCCGATTATTGTGTTTTATTTACTTTAAATAAAACCTTACTGCACTGGGAGACTTCTGACTCCGGAGATATTAAAGATAATAGAATTTCAACTCTTTCTTACTTTTTTCACGAAAAAACATCTCGACTGTTATATTTTAACTTTAAAATCCTCAACAACTCCTGTACCGTTGCGTGCATGTATAATTTCAATGTTTTGCGTGCGTTACATTGTTTATACAAAAAGTAAAGGTCGTTTCACCACAGTAATTTTGCTCAATTTGACTTAGTTTCGTGCACCAACTGCACAGATAACGGCTTTAGCATGGGTCACTATACACCCTGTGTATTATATTAATGTCTTAGTTTAAATATCAATCTAAAGCAAACATTTGTTTACAACCACGACCGAAGATGCAAATGCAAAGGAAACAACCCATACGCCATCTACAATCGAAGAAACTTTAAACATCAATAACAAAATGATGATGTTTTAAATAAACGTAACAATATCAAGCTTTTATCGATAAATCATTATTACCATATACCTAATTAAAGTCATGTATAATATATGCTTTACGGCATTTGGTTAGGTTATGTTATTGGTAAGTATTACAATTGTCTTTTTTTACAGCACCTACCACAGACAGCGGCACAGAAGGCCCTACAACTGTCGCATCCTCTGAAGGTACTCA
Source organism: Brachylomia viminalis (assembly GCA_937001585.2). Classification (NCBI taxonomy): domain Eukaryota; kingdom Metazoa; phylum Arthropoda; class Insecta; order Lepidoptera; family Noctuidae; genus Brachylomia; species Brachylomia viminalis. The sequence goes on along the minus strand of OW443302.2, from coordinate 17,711,728 downwards.
TCTTATTAATTAACGTATTTTATGTGACATAGGCATATCCTTCAAAAATTCTCGTACACTCACACAATAAATCAAAAATCAAACATATCTGAAAACATCTGCAAAGCTAAACAAGGTAAACTTCAGCGTCGCGTTTTACACTAGGCAACGATTGTGCAAAGACGCTTAATGAAGCCGAGAGTATTGTATGGTCCGATTATTGTGTTTTATTTACTTTAAATAAAACCTTACTGCACTGGGAGTCTTCTGACTCCGGAGATATTAAAGATAATAGAATTTCAACTCTTTCTTACTTTTTTCACGAAAAAACATCTCGACTGTTATATTTTAACTTTAAAATCCTCAACAACTCCTGTACCGTTGCGTGCATGTATAATTCCAATGTTTTGCGTGCGTTACATTGTTTATACAAAAAGTAAAGGTCGTTTCACCACAGTAATTTTGCTCAATATGACTTAGTTTCGTGCACCAACTGCACAGATAACGGCTTTAGCATGGGTCACTATACAACCTGTGTATTATATTGATGTCTTAGTTTTAATATCAATCTTAAGCAAACATTTGTTTACAACCGCGACCGAAGATGCAAATGCATGGGGAAACTACCCAAACGCCATCTACAATCGAAGAAACTTTAAACATCAATAACAAAATGATGATGTTTTAAATAAACGTAACAATATCAAGCATTTATCGATAAGTCATTAATATTATACACTTAATAAAAGTCGTGTATAGTATATGCTTTAAGGCATTTGGTTAGGTTATGTTATTGGTAAGTGTTACAATTGGCTTTTTTTACAGCACCTACCACAGGCAGTGGCACAGAAGGCCCTACAACTGTCGCATCCTCTGAAGGTACTCATCTTATTAATTAACGTATTTTATGTGACATAGGCATATCCTTCAAAAATTCTCGTACACTCACACAATAATTCAAAAACCAAACATATCTGAAAACATCTGCAAAGCTAAACAAGGTAAACTTGAGCGTCGCGTTTAACACTACGCAACGATTGTGAAAAGACGCTTAATGAAGCCGAGAGTATTGTATGGTCCGATTATTGTGTTTTATTTACTTTAAATAAAACCTTACTGCACGTTATTGGTAATTATTACAATTGTCTTTTTTTACAGCACCTACTACAGACAGCGGCACAGAAGGCCCTACAACTGTCGCATCCTCCGAAGGTACAAATTTTAATAATTGACGTTTTTTATGTGACATAAGCAAATTCTTCAAAAATTCTACGAAAGTTCACACAATAATCAAAAAACCAAACATAATTATATGAAACTATCTGCAAAGCTAAACAAGGGTAATTTGAGCGTCACGTTGTATACTATGCCACGAGTGTCAAAAGACGCTTAACGAAGTCTAGAGAATTTTATAGTCCTAGTAATGTGTTTTATTTACTTTAAATAAAACCTTACTTCACTGGGAGTCTTCTGACTCCGGAGATATTAAAGATAATAGAATTTCAACTCTTTTTAACTTTTTTCACGAAAACACATCTCGACTGTTATATTTTAACTTTAAAATCCTAAACAACTCCTGTACCGTTGCGTGCACGTAAAATTTCAATGTTTTGCGTGCGTTACATTATTTGCACAAAAAATAAACGTCGTTTCACCACATTCATTTTGCTCAATATGACTTAGTTTCGTGCACGAACTGCACAGATAACGGCTTTAGCATGGGTCACTATACACCCTGTGTATTACATTATTGTCTTAGTTTAAATATCAATCTAAAGCAAACATTTGTTTACAACCACGACCGAAGATGCAAATGCAAAGGAAACAACCCATACGCCATCTACAATCGAAGAAACTTTAAACATCAATAACAAAATGATGATGTTTTAAATAAACGTAACAATATCAAGCTTTTATCGATAAATCATTATTACCATATACCTAATTAAAGTCCTGTATAATATATGCTTTACGGCATTTGGTTAGGTTATGTTATTTGTAAGTATTACAATTGTCTTTTTTTACAGCACCTACCACAGACAGCGGCACAGTAGGCCCTACAACTGTCGCATCCTCTGAAAGTACTCATCTTATTAGTTAACGTATTTTATGTGACATAGGCATATCCTTCAAAAATTCTCGTACACTCACACAATAATTCAAAAACCAACCATATCTGCAAACATCTGCAAAGCTAAACAAGGTAAACTTCAGCGTCGCGTTTTACACTACGCAACGATTGTGAAAAGACGCTTAATGAAGCCGAGAGTATTGTATGGTCCGATTATTGTGTTTTATTTACTTTAAATAAAACCTTACTGCACTGGGAGTCTTCTGACTCCGGAGATATTAAAGATAATAGAATTTCAACTCTTCTAACTTTTTACACGAAAACACATCTCGACTGTTATATTTTAACTTTGAAATCCTAAACAACTCCTGTACCGTTGCGTGCATGTATAATTCCAATGTTTTGCGTGCGTCACATTGTTTATACAAAAAGTAAAGGTCGTTTCACCACAGTAATTTTGCTCAATTTGACTTAGTTTCGTGCACCAACTGCACAGATAACGGCTTTAGCATGGGTACATACACCCTGTGTATTATATTAATGTCTTAGTTTAAATATCAACCTAAAGCAAACATTTGTTTACAACCACGACCGAAGATGCAAATTCAAAGGAAACAACCCATACGCCATCTACAATCGAAGAAACTTTAAACATCAATAACAAAATGATGATGTTTTAAATAAACGTAACAATATCAAGCTTTTATCGATAAATCATTATTACCATATACCTAATTAAAGTCCTGTATAATATATGCTTTATGGCATTTGGTTAGGTTATGTTATTGGTAAGTATTACAATTGTCTTTTTTTACAGCACCTACCACAGACAGCGGCACAGAAGGCCCTACAACTGTCGCATCCTCTGAAGGTACTCATCTTATTAGTTAACGTATTTTATGTGACATAGGCATATCCTTCAAAAATTCTCGTACACTCACACAATAATTCAAAAACCAACTATATCTGCAAACATCTGCAAAGCTAAACAAGGTAAACTTCAGCGTCGCGTTTTACACTAGGCAACGATTGTGAAAAGACGCTTAATGAAGCCGAGAGTATTGTATGGTCCGATTATTGTGTTTAATTTACTTTAAATAAAACCTTACTGCACTGGGAATCTTCTGACTCCGGAGATATTAAAGATAATAGAATTTCAACTCTTCTAACTTTTTTCACGAAAACACAGATGTGTTTTACTGTTATATTTTAACTTTGAAATCCTAAACAACTCCTGTACCGTTGCGTGCATGTATAATTCCAATGTTTTGCGTGCGTTACATTGTTTATACAAAAAGTAAAGGTCGTTTCACCACAGTAATTTTGCTCAATTTGACTTAGTTTCGTGCACCAACTGCACAGATAACGGCTTTAGCATGGGTCACTATACACCCTGTGTATTATATTAATGTCTTAGTTTAAATATCAATCTAAAGCAAACATTTGTTTACATTCACGACCGAAGATGCAAATGCATAGGAAACAACCCATACGCCATCTACAATCGAAGAAACTTTAAACATCAATAACAAAATGATGATGTTTTAAATAAACGTAACAATATCAAGCTTTTATCGATAAATCATTATTACCATATACCTAATTAAAGTCATGTATAATATATGCTTTACGGCATTTGGTTATGTTATGTTATTGGTAAGTATTACAATTGTCTTTTTTTACAGCACCTACCACAGACAGCGGCACAGAAGGCCCTACAACTGTCGCATCCTCTGAAGGTACTCATCTTATTAATTAACGTATTTTATGTGACATAGGCATATCCTTCAAAAATTCTCGTACACTCACACAATAAATCAAAAAGCAAACATATCTGAAAACATCTGCAAAGCTAAACAAGGTAAACTTTAGCGTCGCGTTTTACACTAGGCAACGATTGTGCAAAGACGCTTAATGAAGCCGAGAGTATTGTATGGTCCGATTATTGTGTTTTATTTACTTTAAATAAAACCTTACTGCACTGGGAGTCTTCTGACTCCGGAGATATTAAAGATAATAGAATTTCAACTCTTTCTTACTTTTTTCACGAAAAAACATCTCGACTGTTATATTTTAACTTTAAAATCCTCAACAACTCCTGTACCGTTGCGTGCATGTATAATTCCAATGTTTTGCGTGCGTTACATTGTTTATACAAAAAGTAAAGGTCGTTTCACCACAGTAATTTTGCTCAATTTGACTTAGTTTCGTGCACCAACTGCACAGATAACGGCTTTAGCATGGGTCACTATACACCCTGTGTATTATATTAATGTCTTAGTTTAAATATCAATCTAAAGCAAACATTTGTTTACAACCACGACCGAAGATGCAAATGCAAAGGAAACAACCCATACGCCATCTACAATCGAAGAAACTTTAAACATCAATAACAAAATGATGATGTTTTAAATAAACGTAACAATATCAAGCTTTTATCGATAAATCATTATTACCATATACCTAATTAAAGTCATGTATAATATATGCTTTACGGCATTTGGTTAGGTTATGTTATTGGTAAGTATTACAATTGTCTTTTTTTACAGCACCTACCACAGACAGCGGCACAGAAGGCCCTACAACTGTCGCATCCTCTGAAGGTACTCATCTTATTAGTTAACGTATTTTATGTGACATAGGCATATCCTTCAAAAATTCTCGTACACTCACACAATAATTCAAAAACCAACCATATCTGCAAACATCTGCAAAGCTAAACAAGGTAAACTTGAGCGTCGCGTTTCACACTACGCGACGATTGTGAAAATACGCTTAATAAAGCCGAGAGTATTGTATAGTCCCATTTATGTGTTTTAACGGCTTTAGCATGGGTCACTATACGCCCTGTGTATTACATTATTGTCTTAGTTTAAATATCAATCTAAAGCAAACATTTGTTTACAACCACGACCGAAGATGCAAATGCAAAGGAAACAACCCATACGCCATCTACAATCGAAGAAACTTTAAACATCAATAACAAAATGATGATGTTATAAATAAACGTAACAATATCAAGCTTTTATCGATAAATTATTATTACCATATACCTAATTAAAGTCCTGTATAATAATAATATATGCTTTACGGCATTTGGTTAGGTTATGTTATTGGTAAGTATTACAATTGTCTTTTTTTAACAGCACCTACCACAGACAGCGGCACAGAAGGCCCTACAACTGTCGCATCCTCTGAAGGTACTCATCTTATTAGTTAACGTATTTTATGTGACATAGGCATATCCTTCAAAAATTCTCGTACACTCACACAATTATTCAAAAACCAACCATATCTGCAAATATCTGCAAAGCTAAACAAGGTAAACTTGAGCGTCGCGTTTCACACTACGCAACGATTGTGAAACGAGAGTATTGTATAGTCCCATTTATGTGTTTTATTTACTTTAAATAAAACCTTACTGCACTGGGAGTCTTCTGAATCCGGAGATATTAAAGATAATAGAATATCAACTCTTTCTAACTTTTTTCACGTAAACACATCTCGACTGTTATATTTTAACTTTAAAATCCTAAACAACTCCTGTACCGTTGCGTGCACGTAAAATTTCAATGTTTTGCGTGCGTCACATTGTTTGCACAAAAAATAAAGGTCGTTTCACCACAATCATTTTGCTCAATATGACTTAGTTTCGTGCACGAACTACACAGATAACGGCTTTAGCATGGGTCACTATACACCCTGTGTATTACATTATTGTCTTAGTTTAAATATCAATCTAAAGCAAACATTTGTTTACAACCACGACCGAAGATGCAAATGCAAAGGAAACAACCCATACGCCATCTACAATCGAAGAAACTTTAAACATCAATAACAAAATGATGATGTTTTAAATAAAAGTAACAATATCAAGCTTTTATCGATAAATTATTATTACCATATACCTAATTAAAGTCCTGTATAATATATGCTTTATGGCATTTGGTTAGGTTATGTTATTGGTAAGTATTACAATTGTCTTTTTTTACAGCACCTACCACAGACAGCGGCACAGAAGGCCCTACAACTGTCGCATCCTCTGAAGGTACTCATCTTATTAGTTAACGTATTTTATGTGACATAGGCATATCCTTCAAAAATTCTCGTACACTCACACAATAATTCAAAAACCAACCATATCTGCAAACATCTGCAAAGCTAAACAAGGTAAACTTGAGCGTCGCGTTTCACACTACGCAACGATTGTGAAAATACGCTTAATGAAGCCGAGAGTATTGTATAGTCCCATTTATGTGTTTTATTTACTTTAAATAAAACCTTACTGCACTGGGAGTCTTCTGAATCCGGAGATATTAAAGATAATAGAATTTCAACTCTTTCTAACTTTTATCACGTAAACACATCTCGACTTTAAAATCCTAAACAACTCCTGTACCGTTGCGTGCACGTAAAATTTCAATGTTTTGCGTGCGTCACATTGTTTGCACAAAAAATAAAGGTCGTTTCACCACAATCATTTTGCTCAATATGACTTAGTTTCGTGCACGAACTACACAGATAACGGCTTTAGCATGGGTCACTATACACCCTGTGTATTACATTATTGTCTTAGTTTAAATATCAATCTAAAGCAAACATTTGTTTACAACCACGACCGAAGATGCAAATGCAAAGGAAACAACCCATACGCCATCTACAATCGAAGAAACTTTAAACATCAATAACAAAATGATGATGTTTTAAATAAAAGTAACAATATCAAGCTTTTATCGATAAATTATTATTACCATATACCTAATTAAAGTCCTGTATAATATATGCTTTACGGCATTTGGTTAGGTTATGTTATTGGTAAGTATTACAATTGTCTTTTTTTACAGCACCTACCACAGACAGCGGCACAGAAGGCCCTACAACTGTCGCATCCTCTGAAGGTACTCATCTTATTAGTTAACGTATTTTATGTGACATAGGCATATCCTTCAAAAATTCTCGTACACTCACACAATAATTCAAAAACCAACCATATCTGCAAACATCTGCAAAGCTAAACAAGGTAAACTTGAGCGTCGCGTTTCACACTACGCAACGATTGTGAAAATACGCTTAATGAAGCCGAGAGTATTGTATAGTCCCATTTATGTGTTTTATTTACTTTAAATAAAACCTTACTGCACTGGGAGTCTTCTGAATCCGGAGATATTAAAGATAATAGAATTTCAACTCTTTCTAACTTTTATCACGTAAACACATCTCGACTTTAAAATCCTAAACAACTCCTGTACCGTTGCGTGCACGTAAAATTTCAATGTTTTGCGTGCGTCACATTGTTTGCACAAAAAATAAAGGTCGTTTCACCACAATCATTTTGCTCAATATGACTTAGTTTCGTGCACGAACTACACAGATAACGGCTTTAGCATGGGTCACTATACACCCTGTGTATTACATTATTGTCTTAGTTTAAATATCAATCTAAAGCAAACATTTGTTTACAACCACGACCGAAGATGCAAATGCAAAGGAAACAACCCATACGCCATCTACAATCGAAGAAACTTTAAACATCAATAACAAAATGATGATGTTTTAAATAAAAGTAACAATATCAAGCTTTTATCGATAAATTATTATTACCATATACCTAATTAAAGTCCTGTATAATATATGCTTTACGGCATTTGGTTAGGTTATGTTATTGGTAAGTATTACAATTGTCTTTTTTTACAGCACCTACCACAGACAGCGGCACAGAAGGCCCTACAACTGTCGCATCCTCTGAAGGTACTCATCTTATTAGTTAACGTATTTTATGTGACATAGGCATATCCTTCAAAAAATCTCGTACACTCACACAATAATTCAAAAACCAACCATATCTGCAAACATCTGCAAAGCTAAACAAGGTAAACTTGAGCGTCGGGTTTCACACTACGCAACGATTGTGAAAATACGCTTAATGAAGCCGAGAGTATTGTATAGTCCCATTTATGTGTTTTAACGGCTTTAGCATGGGTCACTATACGCCCTGTGTATTACATTATTGTCTTAGTTTAAATATCAATCTAAAGCAAACATTTGTTTACAACCACGACCGAAGATGCAAATGCAAAGGAAACAACCCATACGCCATCTACAATCGAAGAAACTTTAAACATCAATAACAAAATGATGATGTTATAAATAAACGTAACAATATCAAGCTTTTATCGATAAATTATTATTACCATATACCTAATTAAAGTCCTGTATAATTTATATGCTTTACGGCATTCGGTTAGGTTATGTTATTGGTAAGTATTACAATTGTCTTTTTTTACAGCACCTACTACAGACAGCGGCACAGAAGGCCCTACAACTGTCGCATCCTCTGAAGGTACTCATCTTATTAGTTAACGTATTTTATGTGACATAGGCATATCCTTCAAAAATTCTCGTACACTCACACAATAATTCAAAAACCAACCATATCTGCAAACATCTGCAAAGCTAAACAAGGTAAACTTCAGCGTCGCGTTTTACACTACGCAACGATTGTGAAAAGACGCTTAATGAAGCCGAGAGTATTGTATGGTCCGATTATTGTGTTTTATTTACTTTAAATAAAACCTTACTGCACTGGGAGTCTTCTGACTCCGGAGATATTAAAGATAATAGAATTTCAACTCTTTCTAACTTTTTTCACGTAAACACATCTCGACTGTTATATTTTAACTTTAAAATCCTAAACAACTCCTGTACCGTTGCGTGCACGTAAAATTTCAATGTTTTGCGTGCGTTACATTGTTTGCACAAAAAATAAAGGTCGTTTCACCACAATCATTTTGCTCAATATGACTTAGTTTCGTGCACGAACTGCACAGATAACGGCTTTAGCATGGGTCACTATACACCCTGTGTATTACATTATTGTCTTAGTTTAAATATCAATCTATAGCAAACATTTGTTTACAACCACGACCGAAGATGCAAATGCAAAGGAAACAACCCATACGCCATCTACAATCGAAGAAACTTTAAACATCAATAACAAAATGATGATGTTATAAATAAACGTAACAATACCAAGCTTTTATTGATAAATTATTATTACCATATACCTAATTAAAGTCCTGTATAATATATGCTTTACGGCATTTGGTTAGGTTATGTTATTGGTAAGTATTACAATTGTCTTATTTTACAGCACCTACCACAGACAGCGGCACAGAAGGCCCTACAACTGTCGCATCCTCTGAAGGTACTCATCTTATTAGTTAACGAATTTTATGTGACATAGGCATATCCTTCAAAAATTCTCGTACACTCACACAATAATTCAAAAACCAACCATATCTGCAAACATCTGCAAAGCTAAACAAGGTAAACTTCAGCGTCGCGTTTTACACTACGCAACGATTGTGAAAAGACGCTTAATGAAGCCGAGAGTATTGTATGGTCCGATTATTGTGTTTTATTTACTTTAAATAAAACCTTACTGCACTGGGAGTCTTCTGAATCCGGAGATATTAAAGATAATAGAATTTCAACTCTTTCTAACTTGTTTCACGTAAACACATCTCGACTGTTATAATTTAACTTTAAAATCCTAAACAACTCCTGTACCGTTGCGTGCACGTAAAATTTCAATGTTTTGCGTGCGTTACATTATTTGCACAAAAAATAAAGGTCGTTTCACCACAATCATTTTGCTCAATATGACTTAGTTTCGTGCACGAACTGCACAGATAACGGCCTTAGCATGGGTCACTATACACCCTGTGTATTACATTATTGTCTTAGTTTAAATATCAATCTAAAGCAAACATTTGTTTACAACCACGACCGAAGATGCAAATGCAAAGGAAACAACCCATACGCCATCTACAATCGAAGAAACTTTAAACATCAATAACAAAATGATGATGTTATAAATAAACGTAACAATATCAAGCTTTTATCGATAAATTATTATTACCATATACCTAATTAAAGTCCTGTATAATATATGCTTTACGGCATTTGGTTAGGTTATGTTATTGGTAAGTACACACATCAAAAGTGTCTAGGGATCAAGCATTTTTATGCGGATTTCTTGAGATTAAGATGTGGCTTTGTAATAAATTTATGATTTTATAAATTTATATGGATCCATTTTGGTGCATTTCATAATTTGAATCAGGAACTGTGAATCAAATTCGAGTAAAAGATGAAAATCAGCTGTCAATATTTTCCCTATAAAAACATACAACGCATTGAAGACATTATTAGTGCTACTGTTTCCCTACTACTGATTAAAACCAACGTTATTATGGAGCGGCGACGTCATTTAAGCAGGGAAGAAATGCTCAGAGCCGTGGGAATGATAGAAGCTGGTTCCCGGCAACGTACTGTGGCTTTAGCTCTGAATACAAGTCAGAGTGTTATCAGTCGACTTTGGACACGTTACCGAAGCACTGGTACCGTGGCTGAGCGCCATGGAGGACGGTATCGCTGCACCACACGGAGACAAGACCGATACATTCAAATCTTAACTCGAAGAGCTCCAACAATAACCGCCATGATGTTAGCCGTGAGGCTTCATCACTCTTCAGGGAACTTAATTAGCGACCAAACAGTCAGAAACCGCTTGCATGAAGTGAACCTTCATTCCCGAAGACCGCTACGGGTACCACCTATAGCAATGCACAATCGTAGGATTCGATATCAATGGGCTCTTGAACACAGAAATTGGGCAGAAGAACAATGGCGTTTCGTGTGCTTTTCTGATGAGTCTCGTTTTGGTATGAGACCGGATACAAGACGTATACGACACTGGAGAACCCCTGGACGCCAACAGCGATTAAAATCCTGCCAGGAAGTCCATCCTTATAGTGGTGGAACCATCATGGTATGGGCGGGTATTTGGATCGGCGGAAGAACTGAGTTGATTTGGATCAGAGGCAACCTCAACGCTCAAATTTATGCTGAGACGATTGTATCAGACGTCATCGTTCCTCTACAAGTGCAAATCGGTCCCTTATTTCAGTTAATGCATGATAATGCACGACCGCACACCGCAAGAGTTGTAAGACAGACTCTCGCCGCAGCTAACATCAATGTCCTGCCCTGGCCTGCTCAGTCGCCAGACTTGAACCCGATTGAGCATGCATGGGATATGCTACAGAGAAGAGCTCTGCCGAATATGGAGGGTATCCAGTCGCAAGAAGACCTTTTTTTGTTGTTGCAACGAACATGGGCGGCCATTCCACAGCGTGATTTGGATGAACTCATTTTGAGTATGCCAAACCGATGTTCTTGTGTTGTTAGTGTTCGCGGTAGAAACACGGATTATTAATTGTTTAAGTTACCCAATAAAATTTTAAAGAAAACTGTTATTTCAGTCTTTTTTTCGAACTTTTGTGTTAGTGGTTCAAATGTCAAAAATCCCTTTATTAGGAAAATGGCAAATTTCTTTATTAATGCAAAGGTGACTTGGTTTATCGTTACTGTGACAAACGAAAACACTTTATTTTATGAATCCTTAAAGAAAATTTTAATTAATATCAATCAGGAGAAAAGTTATTGCAAAAATATATGTTGATCCCTAGACACTTTTGATGTGTGTATTACAATTGTCTTTTTTTACAGCACCTACCACAGACAGCGGCACAGAAGGCCCTACAACTGTCGCATCCTCTGAAGGTACTCATCTTATTAGTTAACGTATTTTATGTGACATAGGCATATCCTTCAAAAATTCTCGTACACTCACACAATAATTCAAAAACCAACCATATCTGCAAACATCTGCAAAGCTAAACAAGGTAAACTTGAGCGTCGCGTTTCACACTACGCAACGATTGTGAAAATACGCTTAATGAAGCCGAGAGTATTGTATAGTCCCATTTATGTGTTTTATTTACTTTAAATAAAACCTTACTGCACTGGGAGTCTTCTGAATCCGGAGATATTAAAGATAATAGAATTTCAACTCTTTCTAACTTTTTTCACGTAAACACATCTCGACTGTTATATTTTAACTTTAAAATCCTAAACAACTCCTGTACCGTTGCGTGCACGTAAAATTTCAATGTTTTGCGTGCGTTACATTGTTTGCACAAAAAATAAAGGTCGTTTCACCACAATCATTTTGCTCAATATGACTTAGTTTCGTGCACGAACTGCACAGATAACGGCTTTAGCATGGGTCACTATACACCCTGTGTATTACATTATTGTCATAGTTTAAATATCAATCTAAAGCAAACATTTGTTTACAACCACGACCGAAGATGCAAATGCAAAGGAAACAACCCATACGCCATCTACAATCGATGAAACTTTAAACATCAATAACAAAATGATGATGTTATAAATAAACGTAACAATATCAAGCTTTTATCGATAAATTATTATTACCATATACCTAATTAAAGTCCTGTATAATATATGCTTTACGGCATTTGGTTAGGTTATGTTATTGGTAAGTATTACAATTGTCTTTTTTTACAGCACCTACCACAGACAGCGGCACAGAAGGCCCTACAACTGTCGCATCCTCTGAAGGTACTCATCTTATTAGTTAACGTATTTTATGTGACATAGGCATATCCTTCAAAAATTCTCGTACACTCACACAATAATTCAAAAACCAACCATATCTGCAAACATCTGCAAAGCTAAACAAGGTAAACTTCAGCGTCGCGTTTTACACTACGCAACGTTTGTGAAAAGACGCTTAATGAAGCCGAGAGTATTGTATGGTCCGATTATTGTGTTTTATTTACTTTAAATAAAACCTTACTGCACTGGGAGTCTTCTGACTCCGGAGATATTAAAGATAATAGAATTTCAACTCTTTCTAACTTTTTTCACGTAAACACATCTCGACTGTTATATTTTAACTTTAAAATCCTAAACAACTCCTGTACCGTTGCGTGCACGTAAAATTTCAATGTTTTGCGTGCGTTACATTGTTTGCACAAAAAATAAAGGTCGTTTCACCACAATCATTTTGCTCAATATGACTTAGTTTCGTGCACGAACTGCACAGATAACGGCTTTAGCATGGGTCACTATACGCCCTGTGTATTACATTATTGTCTTAGTTTAAATATCAATCTAAAGCAAACATTTGTTTACAACCACGACCGAAGATGCAAATGCAAAGGAAACAACCCATACACCATCTACAATCGAAGAAACTTTAAACATCAATAACAAAATGATGATGTTATAAATAAACGTAACAATATCAAGCTTTTATCGATAAATTATTATTACCATATACCTAATTAAAGTCCTGTATAATATATGCTTTACGGCATTTGGTTAGGTTATGTTATTGGTAAGTATTACAATTGTCTTTTTTTACAGCACCTACCACAGACAGCGGCACAGAAGGCCCTACAACTGTCGCATCCTCTGAAGGTACTCATCTTATTAGTTATGTTACATTTGAGCTTTTGTCCCTCTAGAGGTAATGGAACCCAAGCCCAGATGCAAGGTGGTGAGGTATTAGAAGGTAAGGAAACTACAAACTGTTGGAAACAAAGTATATTTATAAAAATAAAATAAAACCCTAATTACATTAGGTGGGTGACGATAAATGTCACCCAATATGCCAGCCAGCTTAAGGTTCGGTAATAGAACTATGGTCGTGGGGGGTTGGAGATAAACCCAGTACTGTTCCTATTTTTTTTAAAATGAAAAACTTATACTAGAATCTTCCAGTTATGATGTGTAGTTGAATTAGTAAATGAATGGGCGCCAGGGACTATAAGTCCCAGATCCCGGAGCCGACGAAGATGTTGAATTGACTTCCAGATAAGCCGGTAGGCAGGTGTCGAACCCGGGGTCTTATATTAGATATTGAACACTGGCTGCCTACTAGGGAAACCTGTCTGGTAATAAACCGGTTCTGACCGGAACCGTTTATAAATTAAAATGGTATATATCAAAAAAAAAAACCGTCCCGCCTGCGCTATCGCTAGACGGACTCTGCCAGCCGCACAGTCGCTTCCGCTCGAGGCTTCTGGTCGACTCGAGGAATGGGTCTCGCGTCCAGGCTCCAGACACTCCTCTAGATCCTGGCGGCGAGACGAATCTCGCGAGGTGCCTCTCCTGGAATCGACAATACGGAGACCTCATAATACAAGGGGAAACTAAATTACTTTTCTTGACGTTTTAGAGAAGGGACCGAGCTTGGAAATCTAGGAGGCTAAAACATTAGCCGGTTATCATGGCGTGGTGGAAAAATAAGAATGAGGATAACCCACGTGGCGTCTACCAACTCCGTAACAAAGGCTCATTGGGTTCCCTTGAACTATACTTTAATACCGAGGTCAACACTGAGGAATTTTCCATGGCCTATCTATGGTAAATAGTCAGCGGTTCCAATACTCACGGTTGATGAAGGAGGGAATCACTTGACTGCAAGACTCTCGACTGGCTAGATATCAATGCGGCTCTGCACAATTTGGAATCCTGTAATAAATATCCATAGATCACGTCAGTATTGTTTTAACAACAAGGGAAGACCACTCACAGACTCTAATAGACCAAACTCCTCACCTTTTAAAACATGGAATAAGGTTTGTATTAACCTCAAGCGTGTTCACATCACCGGCAATTAGACGCCATCTCCCATCAATCATTCAGTCATAGATCACAACCGATATTGGACGGAACATTCATAAAATCTCCCTTGACTCGGGTAAAATTCATCTAAGATCACGGACGTTAAATATTGAACTTAAGACACAAACTTCTTGAAAATCACCGACAACTGTCCAACATGACGTTTAAACGCTGAAACAATCCGAACTTCCAAGACTCAGACCAAATAACAAATTATTAACGTAATTTCTAATACTAAAAATTATCCTGTTGGCTAATTTTCCCAGGTTTGCTAATTATCTCAGCAAAATAAAAAACACAGCTTACCACACTGGATCCCAGTCAATCCACAGATTAATTATGGATTTTGGGACAGAACTTTCTAGAGAAAAGTCTATATTGAAAAAATTATTTAATTTCCGTTATCCGGTTAATTAGTTTATTATGAACTTTTACCAAAAGCTGAAAATTATTAAGGATTGGACTTTACAATATTATTTCGATGGTTACCAATCAAATGTTACTCATATCGATTAAAACTACAACTGTGAATCGGCGACCACTAGGTGTCGCCTCTAACTGTCAAAACTGACATTCAACCGAATGACAATTGGAATGTAAACATTCAGAACGCTATTACTATTTTTGATCTAATTTAATAAGTAAACCTATTTAATAAGGTTTTGAAAAGTGTTTTATCGTGAAAGTGTTACCAAAGAGTTCTGTGACGAAATACAGTTGAAGGAATGAATCCTTCTATCAATTGCAAGTCAAAGACAGTTGCACAAATTACAATGAAATATTATACTTGGAAACAACACAATTTACTACGTATGTTTACAGGCAATTGCTCTTTTATTTATTAGGTAAGTAGCTGTGTAATACCAACCAGTGGTAGCTACAAAAAATACAACGTAACAGTTAACGTATTTTATGTGACATAGGCATATCCTTCAAAAATTCTCGTACACTCACACAATAATTCAAAAACCAACCATATCTGCAAACATCTGCAAAGCTAAACAAGGTAAACTTCAGCGTCGCGTTTTACACTACGCAACGATTGTGAAAAGACGCTTAATGAAGCCGAGAGTATTGTATAGTCCAATTATTGTGTTTTATTTACTTTAAATAAAACCTTACTGCACTGGGAGTCTTCTGAATCCGGAGATATTAAAGATAATAGAATTTCAACTCTTTCTAACTTTTTTCACGTAAACACATCTCGACTGTTATATTTTAACTTTAAAATCCTAAACAACTCCTGTACCGTTGCGTGCACGTAAAATTTCAATGTTTTGCGTGCGTTATATTGTTTGCACAAAAAATAAAGGTCGTTTCACCACAATCATTTTGCTCAATATGACTTAGTTTCGTGCACGAACTGCACAGATAACGGCTTTAGCATGGGTCACTATACACCCTGTGTATTATATTATTGTCTTAGTTTAAATATCAATCTAAAGCAAACATTTGTTTACAACCACGACCGAAGATGCAAATGCAAAGGAAACAACCCATACGCCATCTACAATCGAAGAAACTTTAAACATCAATAACAAAATGATGATGTTATAAATAAACGTAACAATATCAAGCTTTTATCGATAAATTATTATTACCATATACCTAATTAAAGTCCTGTATAATATATGCTTTACGGCATTTGGTTAGGTTATGTTATTGGTAAGTATTACAATTGTCTTTTTTTACAGCACCTACCACAGACAGCGGCACAGAAGGCCCTACAACTGTCGCATCCTCTGAAGGTACTCATCTTATTAGTTAACGTATTTTATGTGACATAGGCATATCCTTCAAAAATTCTCGTACACTCACACAATAATTCAAAAACCAACCATATCTGCAAACATCTGCAAAGCTAAACAAGGTAAACTTCAGCGTCGCGTTTTACACTACGCAACGTTTGTGAAAAGACGCTTAATGAAGCCGAGAGTATTGTATGGTCCGATTATTGTGTTTTATTTACTTTAAATAAAACCTTACTGCACTGGGAGTCTTCTGACTCCGGAGATATTAAAAATAATAGAATTTCAACTCTTTCTAACTTTTTTCACGTAAACACATCTCGACTGTTATATTTTAACTTTAAAATCCTAAACAACTCCTGTACCGTTGCGTGCACGTAAAATTTCAATGTTTTGCGTGCGTTACATTGTTTGCACAAAAAATAAAGGTCGTTTCACCACAATCATTTTGCTCAATATGACTTAGTTTCGTGCACGAACTGCACAGATAACGGCTTTAGCATGGGTCACTATACGCCCTGTGTATTACATTATTGTCTTAGTTTAAATATCAATCTAAAGCAAACATTTGTTTACAACCACGACCGAAGATGCAAATGCAAAGGAAACAACCCATACACCATCTACAATCGAAGAAACTTTAAACATCAATTACAAAATGATGATGTTATAAATAAACGTAACAATATCAAGCTTTTATCGATAAATTATTATTACCATATACCTAATTAAAGTCCTGTATAATATATGCTTTACGGCTTTTGGTTAGGTTATGTTATTGGTAAGTATTACAATTGTCTTTTTTTACAGCACCTACCACAGACAGCGGCACAGAAGGCCCTACAACTGTCGCATCCTCTGAAGGTACTCATCTTATTAGTTAACGTATTTTATGTGACATAGGCATATCCTTCAAAAATTCTCGTACACTCACACAATAATTCAAAAACCAACCATATCTGCAAACATCTGCAAAGCTAAACAAGGTAAACTTGAGCGTCGTGTTTCACACTACGCAACGATTGTGAAAATACGCTTAATGAAGCCGAGAGTATTGTATAGTCCCATTTATGTGTTTTATTTACTTTAAATAAAACCTTACTGCACTGGGAGTCTTCTGAATCCGGAGATATTAAAGATAATAGAATTTCAACTCTTTCTAACTTGTTTCACGTAAACACATCTCGACTGTTATATTTTAACTTTAAAATCCTAAACAACTCCTGTACCGTTGCGTGCACGTAAAATTTCAATGTTTTGCGTGCGTTACATTGTTTGCACAAAAAATAAAGGTCGTTTCACCACAATCATTTTGCTCAATATGACTTAGTTTCGTGCACGAACTGCACAGATAACGGCTTTAGCATGGGTCACTATACGCCCTGTGTATTACATTATTGTCTTAGTTTAAATATCAATCTAAAGCAAACATTTGTTTACAACCACGACCGAAGATGCAAATGCAAAGGAAACAACCCATACACCATCTACAATCGAAGAAACTTTAAACATCAATAACAAAATGATGATGTTTTAAATAAACGTAACAATATCAAGCTTTTATCGATAAATTATTATTACCATATACCTAATTAAAGTCCTGTATAATATATGCTTTACGGCATTTGGTTGGGTTATGTTATTGGTAAGTATTACAATTGTCTTTTTTTACAGCACCTACCACAGACAGCGGCACAGAAGGCCCTACAACTGTCGCATCCTCTGAAGGTACTCATCTTATTAGTTAACGTATTTTATGTGACATAGGCATATCCTTCAAAAATTCTCGTACACTCACACAATAATACAAAAACCAACCATATCTGCAAACATCTGCAAAGCTAAACAAGGTAAACTTGAGCGTCGCGTTTCACACTACGCAACGTTTGTGAAAAGACGCTTAATGAAGCCGAGAGTAT
Source organism: Brachylomia viminalis (assembly GCA_937001585.2). NCBI lineage: Eukaryota > Metazoa > Arthropoda > Insecta > Lepidoptera > Noctuidae > Brachylomia > Brachylomia viminalis. Next base: position 17,693,447 of record OW443302.2, on the reverse strand, counting down.
TGTATGGTCCGATTATTGTGTTTTATTTACTTTAAATAAAACCTTACTGCACTGGGAGTCTTCTGACTCCGGAGATATTAAAGATAATAGAATTTCAACTCTTTCTAACTTTTTTTACGTAAACACATCTCGACTGTTATATTTTAACTTTAAAATCCTAAACAACTCCTGTACCGTTGCGTGCACGTAAAATTTCAATGTTTTGCGTGCGTTACATTATTTGCACAAAAAATAAAGGTCGTTTCACCACAATCATTTTGCTCAATATGACTTAGTTTCGTGCACGAACTGCACAGATAACGGCTTTAGCATGGGTCACTATACGCCCTGTGTATTACATTATTGTCTTAGTTTAAATATCAATCTAAAGCAAACATTTGTTTACAACCACGACCGAAGATGCAAATGCAAAGGAAACAACCCATACACCATCTACAATCGAAGAAACTTTAAACATCAATAACAAAATGATGATGTTATAAATAAACGTAACAATATCAAGCTTTTATCGATAAATTATTATTACCATATACCTAATTAAAGTCCTGTATAATATATGCTTTACGGCATTTGGTTGGGTTATGTTATTGGTAAGTATTACAATTGTCTTTTTTTACAGCACCTACCACAGACAGCGGCACAGAAGGCCCTACAACTGTCGCATCCTCTGAAGGTACTCATCTTATTAGTTAACGTATTTTATGTGACATAGGCATATCCTTCAAAAATTCTCGTACACTCACACAATAATATAAAAACCAACCATATCTGCAAACATCTGCAAAGCTAAACAAGGTAAACTTGAGCGTCGCGTTTCACACTACGCAACGTTTGTGAAAAGACGCATAATGAAGCCGAGAGTATTGTATGGTCCGATTATTGTGTTTTATTTACTTTAAATAAAACCTTACTGCACTGGGAGTCTTCTGAATCCGGAGATATTAAAGATAATAGAATTTCAACTCTTTCTAACTTTTTTCACGTAAACACATCTCGACTGTTATATTTTAACTTTAAAATCCTAAACAACTCCTGTACCGTTGCGTGCACGTAAAATTTCAATGTTTTGCGTGCGTTATATTGTTTGCACAAAAAATAAAGGTCGTTTCACCACAATCATTTTGCTCAATATGACTTAGTTTCGTGCACGAACTGCACAGATAACGGCTTTAGCATGGGTCACTATACACCCTGTGTATTATATTATTGTCTTAGTTTAAATATCAATCTAAAGCAAACATTTGTTTACAACCACGACCGAAGATGCAAATGCAAAGGAAACAACCCATACGCCATCTACAATCGAAGAAACTTTAAACATCAATAACAAAATGATGATGTTATAAATAAACGTAACAATATCAAGCTTTTATCGATAAATTATTATTAACATATACCTAATTAAAGTCCTGTATAATATATGCTTTACGGCATTTGGTTAGGTTATGTTATTGGTAAGTATTACAATTGTCTTTTTTTACAGCACCTACCACAGACAGCGGCACAGAAGGCCCTACAACTGTCGCATCCTCTGAAGGTACTCATCTTATTAGTTAACGTATTTTATGTGACATAGGCATATCCTTCAAAAATTCTCGTACACTCACACAATAATTCAAAAACCAACCATATCTGCAAACATCTGCAAAGCTAAACAAGGTAAACTTCAGCGTCGCGTTTTACACTACGCAACGTTTGTGAAAAGACGCTTAATGAAGCCGAGAGTATTGTATGGTCCGATTATTGTGTTTTATTTACTTTAAATAAAACCTTACTGCACTGGGAGTCTTCTGACTCCGGAGATATTAAAAATAATAGAATTTCAACTCTTTCTAACTTTTTTCACGTAAACACATCTCGACTGTTATATTTTAACTTTAAAATCCTAAACAACTCCTGTACCGTTGCGTGCACGTAAAATTTCAATGTTTTGCGTGCGTTACATTGTTTGCACAAAAAATAAAGGTCGTTTCACCACAATCATTTTGCTCAATATGACTTAGTTTCGTGCACGAACTGCACAGATAACGGCTTTAGCATGGGTCACTATACGCCCTGTGTATTACATTATTATCTTAGTTTAAATATCAATCTAAAGCAAACATTTGTTTACAACCACGACCGAAGATGCAAATGCAAAGGAAACAACCCATACACCATCTACAATCGAAGAAACTTTAAACATCAATAACAAAATGATGATGTTATAAATAAACGTAACAATATCAAGCTTTTATCGATAAATTATTATTACCATATACCTAATTAAAGTCCTGTATAATATATGCTTTACGGCATTTGGTTAGGTTATGTTATTGGTAAGTATTACAATTGTCTTTTTTTACAGCACCTACCACAGACAGCGGCACAGAAGGCCCTACAACTGTCGCATCCTCTGAAGGTACTCATCTTATTAGTTAACGTATTTTATGTGACATAGGCATATCCTTCAAAAATTCTCGTACACTCACACAATAATTCAAAAACCAACCATATCTGCAAACATCTGCAAAGCTAAACAAGGTAAACTTGAGCGTCGTGTTTCACACTACGCAACGATTGTGAAAATACGCTTAATGAAGCCGAGAGTATTGTATAGTCCCATTTATGTGTTTTATTTACTTTAAATAAAACCTTACTGCACTGGGAGTCTTCTGAATCCGGAGATATTAAAGATAATAGAATTTCAACTCTTTCTAACTTGTTTCACGTAAACACATCTCGACTGTTATATTTTAACTTTAAAATCCTAAACAACTCCTGTACCGTTGCGTGCACGTAAAATTTCAATGTTTTGCGTGCGTTACATTGTTTGCACAAAAAATAAAGGTCGTTTCACCACAATCATTTTGCTCAATATGACTTAGTTTCGTGCACGAACTGCACAGATAACGGCTTTAGCATGGGTCACTATACGCCCTGTGTATTACATTATTGTCTTAGTTTAAATATCAATCTAAAGCAAACATTTGTTTACAACCACGACCGAAGATGCAAATGCAAAGGAAACAACCCATACACCATCTACAATCGAAGAAACTTTAAACATCAATAACAAAATGATGATGTTATAAATAAACGTAACAATATCAAGCTTTTATCGATAAATTATTATTACCATATACCTAATTAAAGTCCTGTATAATATATGCTTTACGGCATTTGGTTGGGTTATGTTATTGGTAAGTATTACAATTGTCTTTTTTTACAGCACCTACCACAGACAGCGGCACAGAAGGCCCTACAACTGTCGCATCCTCTGAAGGTACTCATCTTATTAGTTAACGTATTTTATGTGACATAGGCATATCCTTCAAAAATTCTCGTACACTCACACAATAATATAAAAACCAACCATATCTGCAAACATCTGCAAAGCTAAACAAGGTAAACTTGAGCGTCGCGTTTCACACTACGCAACGTTTGTGAAAAGACGCTTAATGAAGCCGAGAGTATTGTATGGTCCGATTATTGTGTTTTATTTACTTTAAATAAAACCTTACTGCACTGGGAGTCTTCTGAATCCGGAGATATTAAAGATAATAGAATTTCAACTCTTTCTAACTTTTTTCACGTAAACACATCTCGACTGTTATATTTTAACTTTAAAATCCTAAACAACTCCTGTACCGTTGCGTGCACGTAAAATTTCAATGTTTTGCGTGCGTTATATTGTTTGCACAAAAAATAAAGGTCGTTTCACCACAATCATTTTGCTCAATATGACTTAGTTTCGTGCACGAACTGCACAGATAACGGCTTTAGCATGGGTCACTATACACCCTGTGTATTATATTATTGTCTTAGTTTAAATATCAATCTAAAGCAAACATTTGTTTACAACCACGACCGAAGATGCAAATGCAAAGGAAACAACCCATACGCCATCTACAATCGAAGAAACTTTAAACATCAATAACAAAATGATGATGTTATAAATAAACGTAACAATATCAAGCTTTTATCGATAAATTATTATTACCATATACCTAATTAAAGTCCTGTATAATATATGCTTTACGGCATTTGGTTAGGTTATGTTATTGGTAAGTATTACAATTGTCTTTTTTTACAGCACCTACCACAGACAGCGGCACAGAAGGCCCTACAACTGTCGCATCCTCTGAAGGTACTCATCTTATTAGTTAACGTATTTTATGTGACATAGGCATATCCTTCAAAAATTCTCGTACACTCACACAATAATTCAAAAACCAACCATATCTGCAAACATCTGCAAAGCTAAACAAGGTAAACTTGAGCGTCGTGTTTCACACTACGCAACGATTGTGAAAATACGCTTAATGAAGCCGAGAGTATTGTATAGTCCCATTTATGTGTTTTATTTACTTTAAATAAAACCTTACTGCACTGGGAGTCTTCTGAATCCGGAGATATTAAAGATAATAGAATTTCAACTCTTTCTAACTTGTTTCACGTAAACACATCTCGACTGTTATATTTTAACTTTAAAATCCTAAACAACTCCTGTACCGTTGCGTGCACGTAAAATTTCAATGTTTTGCGTGCGTTACATTGTTTGCACAAAAAATAAAGGTCGTTTCACCACAATCATTTTGCTCAATATGACTTAGTTTCGTGCACGAACTGCACAGATAACGGCTTTAGCATGGGTCACTATACGCCCTGTGTATTACATTATTGTCTTAGTTTAAATATCAATCTAAAGCAAACATTTGTTTACAACCACGACCGAAGATGCAAATGCAAAGGAAACAACCCATACACCATCTACAATCGAAGAAACTTTAAACATCAATAACAAAATGATGATGTTATAAATAAACGTAACAATATCAAGCTTTTATCGATAAATTATTATTACCATATACCTAATTAAAGTCCTGTATAATATATGCTTTACGGCATTTGGTTGGGTTATGTTATTGGTAAGTATTACAATTGTCTTTTTTTACAGCACCTACCACAGACAGCGGCACAGAAGGCCCTACAACTGTCGCATCCTCTGAAGGTACTCATCTTATTAGTTAACGTATTTTATGTGACATAGGCATATCCTTCAAAATATCTCGTACACTCACACAATAATACAAAAACCAACCATATCTGCAAACATCTGCAAAGCTAAACAAGGTAAACTTGAGCGTCGCGTTTCACACTACGCAACGTTTGTGAAAAGACGCTTAATGAAGCCGAGAGTATTGTATGGTCCGATTATTGTGTTTTATTTACTTTAAATAAAACCTTACTGCACTGGGAGTCTTCTGACTCCGGAGATATTAAAGATAATAGAATTTCAACTCTTTCTAACTTTTTTTACGTAAACACATCTCGACTGTTATATTTTAACTTTGAAATCCTAAACAACTCCTGTACCGTTGCGTGCACGTAAAATTTCAATGTTCTGCGTGCGTTACATTGTTTGCACAAAAAATAAAGGTCGTTTCACCACAATCATTTTGCTCAATATGACTTAGTTTCGTGCACGAACTGCACAGATAACGGCTTTAGCATGGGTCACTAGACGCCCTGTGTATTACATTATTGTCTTAGTTTAAATATCAATCTAAAGCAAACATTTGTTTACAACCACGACCGAAGATGCAAATGCAAAGGAAACAACCCATACACCATCTACAATCGAAGAAACTTTAAACATCAATAACAAAATGATGATGTTATAAATAAACGTAACAATATCAAGCTTTTATCGATAAATTATTATTACCATATACCTAATTAAAGTCCTGTATAATATATGCTTTACGGCATTTGGTTGGGTTATGTTATTGGTAAGTATTACAATTGTCTTTTTTTACAGCACCTACCACAGACAGCGGCACAGAAGGCCCTACAACTGTCGCATCCTCTGAAGGTACTCATCTTATTAGTTAACGTATTTTATGTGACATAGGCATATCCTTCAAAATATCTCGTACACTCACACAATAATACAAAAACCAACCATATCTGCAAACATCTGCAAAGCTAAACAAGGTAAACTTGAGCGTCGCGTTTCACACTACGCAACGTTTGTGAAAAGACGCTTAATGAAGCCGAGAGTATTGTATGGTCCGATTATTGTGTTTTATTTACTTTAAATAAAACCTTACTGCACTGGGAGTCTTCTGACTCCGGAGATATTAAAGATAATAGAATTTCAACTCTTTCTAACTTTTTTTACGTAAACACATCTCGACTGTTATATTTTAACTTTGAAATCCTAAACAACTCCTGTACCGTTGCGTGCACGTAAAATTTCAATGTTCTGCGTGCGTTACATTGTTTGCACAAAAAATAAAGGTCGTTTCACCACAATCATTTTGCTCAATATGACTTAGTTTCGTGCACGAACTGCACAGATAACGGCTTTAGCATGGGTCACTATACGCCCTGTGTATTACATTATTGTCTTAGTTTAAATATCAATCTAAAGCAAACATTTGTTTACAACCACGACCGAAGATGCAAATGCAAAGGAAACAACCCATACACCATCTACAATCGAAGAAACTTTAAACATCAATAACAAAATGATGATGTTATAAATAAACGTAACAATATCAAGCTTTTATCGATAAATTATTATTACCATATACCTAATTAAAGTCCTGTATAATATATGCTTTACGGCATTTGGTTGGGTTATGTTATTGGTAAGTATTACAATTGTCTTTTTTTACAGCACCTACCACAGACAGCGGCACAGAAGGCCCTACAACTGTCGCATCCTCTGAAGGTACTCATCTTATTAGTTAACGTATTTTATGTGACATAGGCATATCCTTCAAAATATCTCGTACACTCACACAATAATACAAAAACCAACCATATCTGCAAACATCTGCAAAGCTAAACAAGGTAAACTTGAGCGTCGCGTTTCACACTACGCAACGTTTGTGAAAAGACGCTTAATGAAGCCGAGAGTATTGTATGGTCCGATTATTGTGTTTTATTTACTTTAAATAAAACCTTACTGCACTGGGAGTCTTCTGACTCCGGAGATATTAAAGATAATAGAATTTCAACTCTTTCTAACTTTTTTTACGTAAACACATCTCGACTGTTATATTTTAACTTTGAAATCCTAAACAACTCCTGTACCGTTGCGTGCACGTAAAATTTCAATGTTCTGCGTGCGTTACATTGTTTGCACAAAAAATAAAGGTCGTTTCACCACAATCATTTTGCTCAATATGACTTAGTTTCGTGCACGAACTGCACAGATAACGGCTTTAGCATGGGTCACTAGACGCCCTGTGTATTACATTATTGTCTTAGTTTAAATATCAATCTAAAGCAAACATTTGTTTACAACCACGACCGAAGATGCAAATGCAAAGGAAACAACCCATACACCATCTACAATCGAAGAAACTTTAAACATCAATAACAAAATGATGATGTTATAAATAAACGTAACAATATCAAGCTTTTATCGATAAATTATTATTACCATATACCTAATTAAAGTCCTGTATAATATATGCTTTACGGCATTTGGTTGGGTTATGTTATTGGTAAGTATTACAATTGTCTTTTTTTACAGCACCTACCACAGACAGCGGCACAGAAGGCCCTACAACTGTCGCATCCTCTGAAGGTACTCATCTTATTAGTTAACGTATTTTATGTGACATAGGCATATCCTTCAAAATATCTCGTACACTCACACAATAATACAAAAACCAACCATATCTGCAAACATCTGCAAAGCTAAACAAGGTAAACTTGAGCGTCGCGTTTCACACTACGCAACGTTTGTGAAAAGACGCTTAATGAAGCCGAGAGTATTGTATGGTCCGATTATTGTGTTTTATTTACTTTAAATAAAACCTTACTGCACTGGGAGTCTTCTGACTCCGGAGATATTAAAGATAATAGAATTTCAACTCTTTCTAACTTTTTTTACGTAAACACATCTCGACTGTTATATTTTAACTTTGAAATCCTAAACAACTCCTGTACCGTTGCGTGCACGTAAAATTTCAATGTTCTGCGTGCGTTACATTGTTTGCACAAAAAATAAAGGTCGTTTCACCACAATCATTTTGCTCAATATGACTTAGTTTCGTGCACGAACTGCACAGATAACGGCTTTAGCATGGGTCACTAGACGCCCTGTGTATTACATTATTGTCTTAGTTTAAATATCAATCTAAAGCAAACATTTGTTTACAACCACGACCGAAGATGCAAATGCAAAGGAAACAACCCATACACCATCTACAATCGAAGAAACTTTAAACATCAATAACAAAATGATGATGTTATAAATAAACGTAACAATATCAAGCTTTTATCGATAAATTATTATTACCATATACCTAATTAAAGTCCTGTATAATATATGCTTTACGGCATTTGGTTGGGTTATGTTATTGGTAAGTATTACAATTGTCTTTTTTTACAGCACCTACCACAGACAGCGGCACAGAAGGCCCTACAACTGTCGCATCCTCTGAAGGTTCTCATCTTATTAGTTAACGTATTTTATGTGACATAGGCATATCCTTCAAAAATTCTCGTACACTCACACAATAATACAAAAACCAACCATATCTGCAAACATCTGCAAAGCTAAACAAGGTAAACTTGAGCGTCGCGTTTCACACTACGCAACGTTTGTGAAAAGACGCTTAATGAAGCCGAGAGTATTGTATGGTCCGATTATTGTGTTTTATTTACTTTAAATAAAACCTTACTGCACTGGGAGTCTTCTGAATCCGGAGATATTAAAGATAATAGAATTTCAACTCTTTCTAACTTTTTTCACGTAAACACATCTCGACTGTTATATTTTAACTTTAAAATCCTAAACAACTCCTGTACCGTTGCGTGCACGTAAAATTTTAATGTTTTGCGTGCGTTACATTGTTTGCACAAAAAATAAAGGTCGTTTCACCACAATCATTTTGCTCAATATGACTTAGTTTCGTGCACGAACTGCACAGATAACGGCTTTAGCATGGGTCACTATACGCCCTGTGTATTACATTATTGTCTTAGTTTAAATATCAATCTAAAGCAAACATTTGTTTACAACCACGACCGAAGATGCAAATGCAAAGGAAACAACCCATACACCATCTACAATCGAAGAAACTTTAAACATCAATAACAAAATGATGATGTTATAAATAAACGTAACAATATCAAGCTTTTATCGATAAATTATTATTACCATATACCTAATTAAAGTCCTGTATAATATATGCTTTACGGCATTTGGTTAGGTTATGTTATTGGTAAGTATTACAATTGTCTTATTTTACAGCACCTACCACAGACAGCGGCACAGAAGGCCCTACAACTGTCGCATCCTCTGAAGGTACTCATCTTATTAGTTAACGTATTTTATGTGACATAGGCATATCCTTCAAAAATTCTCGTACAACCACGACCGAAGATGCAAATGCAAAGGAAACAACCCATACGCCATCTACAATCGAAGAAACTTTAAACATCAATAACAAAATGATGTTGTTATAAATAAACGTAACAATATCAAGCTTTTATCGATAAATTATTATTACCATATACCTAATTAAAGTCCTGTATAATATATGCTTTACGGCATTTGGTTAGGTTATGTTATTGGTAAGTATTACAATTGTCTTGTTTTACAGCACCTACCACAGACAGCGGCACAGAGGGCCCTACAACTGTCGCATCTTCTGAAGGTACTCATCTTATTAGTTAACGTATTTTATGTGACATAGGCATATCCTTCAAAAATTCTCGTACACTCACACAATAATTCAAAAACCAACCATATCTGCAAACATCTGCAAAGCTAAACAAGGTAAACTTGAGCGTCGCGTTTCACACTACGCAACGATTGTGAAAATACGCTTAATGAAGCCGAGAGTATTGTATAGTCCCATTTATGTGTTTTATTTACTTTAAATAAAACCTTACTGCACTGGGTGTCTTCTGAATCCGGAGATATTAAAGATAATAGAATTTCAACTCTTTCTAACTTTTTTCACGTAAACACATCTCGACTGTTATATTTTAACTTTAAAATCCTAAACAACTCCTGTACCGTTGCGTGCACGTAAAATTTCAATGTTTTGCGTGCGTTACATTATTTGCACAAAAAATAAAGATCGTTTCACCACAATCATTTTGCTCAATATGACTTAGTTTCGTGCACGAACTGCACAGATAACGGCTTAAGCATGGGTCACTATACAACCTGTGTATTATATTGATGTCTTAGTTTAAATATCAATCTTAAGCAAACATTTGTTTACAACCGCGACCGAAGATGCAAATGCATGGGGAAACTACCCAAACGCCATCTACAATCGAAGAAACTTTAAACATCAATAACAAAATGATGATGTTTTAAATAAACGTAACAATATCAAGCATTTATCGATAAGTCATTAATATTATACACTTAATAAAAGTCCTGTATAGTATATGCTTTAAGGCATTTGGTTAGGTTATGTTATTGGTAAGTGTTACAATTGGCTTTTTTTACAGCACCTACCACAGGCAGTGGCACAGAAGGCCCTACAACTGTCGCATCCTCTGAAGGTACTCATCTTATTAATTAACGTATTTTATGTGACATAGGCATATCCTTCAAAAATTCTCGTACACTCACACAATAATTCAAAAACCAAACATATCTGAAAACATCTGCAAAGCTAAACAAGGTAAACTTGAGCGTCGCGTTTAACACTACGCAACGATTGTGAAAAGACGCTTAATGAAGCCGAGAGTATTGTATGGTCCGATTATTGTGTTTTATTTACTTTAAATAAAACCTTACTGCACGTTATTGGTAATTATTACAATTGTCTTTTTTTACAGGACCTACCACAGAAATTTGCACAGAAGGCCCTACAACTGTCGCATCCTCCGAAGGTACAAATTTTAATAATTGACGTTTTTTATGTGACATAAGCCAATTTTTCAAAAATTCTACGAAAGTTCACACAATAATCAAAAAACCAAACATAATTATATGAAACTATCTGCAAAGCTAAACAAGGGTAATTTAAGCGTCACGTTGTATACTATGCCACGAGTGTCAAAAGACGCTTAACGAAGTCTAGAGAATTTTATAGTCCTAGTAATGTGTTTTATTTACTTTAAATAAAACCTTACTTCACTGGGAGTCTTCTGACTCCGGAGATATTAAAGATAATAGAATTTCAACTCTTTTTAACTTTTTTCACGAAAACACATCTCGACTGTTATATTTTAACTTTAAAATCCTAAACAACTCCTGTACCGTTGCGTGCACGTAAAATTTCAATGTTTTGCGTGCGTTACATTATTTGCACAAAAAATAAACGTCGTTTCACCGCATTCATTTTGCTCAATATGACTTAGTTTCGTGCACGAACTGCACAGATAACGGCTTTAGCATGTGTGTCTATACACCCTGTGTATTATATTAATGTCTTAGTTTAAATATCAATCTAAAGCAAACATTTGTTTACAACCACGACCGAAGATGCAAATGCAAAGGAAACAACCCATACGCCATCTACAATCGAAGAAACTTTAAACATCAATAACAAATTGATAAAGTTTTAAATAAACGTAACAGTATCAGGCTTTTATCGATGAATCATTATTACTATATACCTAATTAAAGTCCTGTATAATATATGCTTTACGGCATTTGGTTAGGTTTTGTTATTGGTAAGTATTACAATTGACTGTTTTTACAGCACCTACCACAGGCAGCGGCACAGAAGGCCCTACAACTGTCGCATCCTCTGAAGGTACTCATCTTATTAGTTAACGTATTTTATGTGACATAGGCATATCCTTCAAAAATTCTCGTACACTCACACAATAATTCAAAAACCAACCATATCTGCAAACATCTGCAAAGCTAAACAAGGTAAACTTCAGCGTCGCGTTTTACACTACGCAACGATTGTGAAAAGACGCTTAATGAAGCCGAGAGTATTGTATGGTCCGATTATTGTGTTTTATTTACTTTAAATAAAACCTTACTGCACTGGGAGTCTTCTGAATCCGGAGATATTAAAGATAATAGAATTTCAACTCTTTCTAACTTTTTTCACGTAAACACATCTCGACTGTTATATTTTAACTTTAAAATCCTAAACAACTCCTGTACCGTTGCGTGCACGTAAAATTTTAATGTTTTGCGTGCGTTACATTGTTTGCACAAAAAATAAAGGTCGTTTCACCACAATCATTTTGCTCAATATGACTTAGTTTCGTGCACGAACTGCACAGATAACGGCTTTAGCATGGGTCACTATACGCCCTGTGTATTACATTATTGTCTTAGTTTAAATATCAATCTAAAGCAAACATTTGTTTACAACCACGACCGAAGATGCAAATGCAAAGGAAACAACCCATACACCATCTACAATCGAAGAAACTTTAAACATCAATAACAAAATGATGATGTTATAAATAAACGTAACAATATCAAGCTTTTATCGATAAATTATTATTACCATATACCTAATTAAAGTCCAGTATAATATATGCTTTACGGCATTTGGTTAGGTTATGTTATTGGTAAGTATTACAATTGTCTTATTTTACAGCACCTACCACAGACAGCGGCACAGAAGGCCCTACAACTGTCGCATCCTCTGAAGGTACTCATCTTATTAGTTAACGTATTTTATGTGACATAGGCATATCCTTCAAAAATTCTCGTACACTCACACAATAATTCAAAAACCAACCATATCTGCAAACATCTGCAAAGCTAAAGAAGGTAAACTTGAGCGTCGCGTTTCACACTACGCAACGATTGTGAAAATACGCTTAATGAAGCCGAGAGTATTGTATAGTCCCATTTATGTGTTTTATTTACTTTAAATAAAACCTTACTGCACTGGGAGTCTTCTGAATCCGGAGATATTAAAGATAATAGAATTTCAACTCTTTCTAACTTTTTTCACGAAAACACATCTCGACTGTTATATTTTAACTTTGAAATCCTAAACAACTCTTGTACCGTTGCGTGCATGTATAATTCCAATGTTTTGCGTGCGTTACATTGTTTATACAAAATGTAAAGGTCGTTTCACCACAGTGTAATTTTGCTCAAATTGACTTAGTTTCGTGCACCAACTGCACAGATAACGGCTTTAGCATGGGTACATACACCCTGTGTATTATATTAATGTCTTAGTTTAAATATCAACCTAAAGCAAACATTTGTTTACAACCACGACCGAAGATGCAAATGCAAAGGAAACAACCCATACGCCATCTACAATCGAAGAAACTTTAAACATCAATAACAAAATGATGTTGTTATAAATAAACGTAACAATATCAAGCTTTTATCGATAAATTATTATTACCATATACCTAATTAAAGTCCTGTATAATATATGCTTTACGGCATTTGGTTAGGTTATGTTATTGGTAAGTATTACAATTGTCTTGTTTTACAGCACCTACCACAGACAGCGGCACAGAGGGCCCTACAACTGTCGCATCTTCTGAAGGTACTCATCTTATTAGTTAACGTATTTTATGTGACATAGGCATATCCTTCAAAAATTCTCGTACACTCACACAATAATTCAAAAACCAACCATATCTGCAAACATCTGCAAAGCTAAACAAGGTAAACTTGAGCGTCGCGTTTCACACTACGCAACGATTGTGAAAATACGCTTAATGAAGCCGAGAGTATTGTATAGTCCCATTTATGTGTTTTATTTACTTTAAATAAAACCTTACTGCACTGGGAGTCTTCTGAATCCGGAGATATTAAAGATAATAGAATTTCAACTCTTTCTAACTTTTTTCACGTAAACACATCTCGACTGTTATATTTTAACTTTAAAATCCTAAACAACTCCTGTACCGTTGCGTGTACGTAAAATTTCAATGTTTTGCGTGCGTTACATTATTTGCACAAAAAATAAAGGTCGTTTCACCACAATCATTTTGCTCAATATGACTTAGTTTCGTGCACGAACTGCACAGATAACGGCTTAAGCATGGGTCACTATACAACCTGTGTATTATATTGATGTCTTAGTTTAAATATCAATCTTAAGCAAACATTTGTTTACAACCGCGACCGAAGATGCAAATGCATGGGGAAACTACCCAAACGCCATCTACAATCGAAGAAACTTTAAACATCAATAACAAAATGATGATGTTTTAAATAAACGTAACAATATCAAGCATTTATCGATAAGTCATTAATATTATACACTTAATAAAAGTCCTGTATAGTATATGCTTTAAGGCATTTGGTTAGGTTATGTTATTGGTAAGTGTTACAATTGGCTTTTTTTACAGCACCTACCACAGGCAGTGGCACAGAAGGCCCTACAACTGTCGCATCCTCTGAAGGTACTCATCTTATTAATTAACGTATTTTATGTGACATAGGCATATCCTTCAAAAATTCTCGTACACTCACACAATAATTCAAAAACCAAACATATCTGAAAACATCTGTAAAGCTAAACAAGGTAAACTTGAGCGTCGCGTTTAATACAACGCAACGATTGTGAAAAGACGCTTAATGAAGCCGAGAGTATTGTATGGTCCGATTATTGTGTTTTATTTACTTTAAATAAAACCTTACTGCACGTTATTGGTAATTATTACAATTGTCTTTTTTTACAGGACCTACCACAGAAATTTGCACAGAAGGCCCTACAACTGTCGCATCCTCCGAAGGTACAAATTTTAATAATTGACGTTTTTTATGTGACATAAGCAAATTCTTCAAAAATTCTACGAAAGTTCACACAATAATCAAAAAACCAAACATAATTATATGAAACTATCTGCAAAGCTAAACAAGGGTAATTTAAGCGTCACGTTGTATACTATGCCACGAGTGTCAAAAGACGCTTAACGAAGTCTAGAGAATTTTATAGTCCTAGTAATGTGTTTTATTTACTTTAAATAAAACCTTACTTCACTGGGAGTCTTCTGACTCCGGAGATATTAAAGATAATAGAATTTCAACTCTTTTTAACTTTTTTCACGAAAACACATCTCGACTGTTATATTTTAACTTTAAAATCCTAAACAACTCCTGTACCGTTGCGTGCACGTAAAATTTAAATGTTCTGCGTGCGTGACATTGTTTGCACAAAAAATAAAGGTCGTTTCACCACAATCATTTTGCTCAATATGACTTAGTTTCGTGCACGAACTGCACAGATAACGGCTTTAGCATGTGTGTCTATACACCCTGTGTATTATATTAATGTCTTAGTTTAAATATCAATCTAAAGCAAACATTTGTTTACAACCACGACCGAAGATGCAAATGCAAAGGAAACAACCCATACGCCATCTACAATCGAAGAAACTTTAAACATCAATAACAAATTGATAAAGTTTTAAATAAACGTAACAGTATCAGGCTTTTATCGATAAATCATTATTACTATATACCTAATTAAAGTCCTGTATAATATATGCTTTACGGCATTTGGTTAGGTTTTGTTATTGGTAAGTATTACAATTGACTGTTTTTACAGCACCTACCACAGGCAGCGGCACAGAAGGCCCTACAACTGTCGCATCCTCTGAAGGTACTCATCTTATTAGTTAACGTATTTTATGTGACATAGGCATATCCTTCAAAAATTCTCGTACACTCACACAATAATTCAAAAACCAACCATATCTGCAAACATCTGCAAAGCTAAACAAGGTAAACTTCAGCGTCGCGTTTTACACTACGCAACGATTGTGAAAAGACGCTTAATGAAGCCGAGAGTATTGTATGGTCCGATTATTGTGTTTTATTTACTTTAAATAAAACCTTACTGCACTGGGAGTCTTCTGACTCCGGAGATATTAAAGATAATAGAATTTCAACTCTTCTAACTTTTTTCACGAAAACACATCTCGACTGTTATATTTTAACTTTGAAATCCTAAACAACTCCTGTACCGTTGCGTGCACGTAAAATTTCAATGTTCTGCGTGCGTTACATTGTTTGCACAAAAAATAAAGGTCGTTTCACCACAATCATTTTGCTCAATATGACTTAGTTTCGTGCACGAACTGCACAGATAACGGCTTTAGCATGGGTCACTATACACCCTGTGTATTACATTATTGTCTTAGTTTAAATATCAATCTAAAGCAAACATTTGGTTACAACCACGACCGAAGATGCAAATGCAAAGGAAACAACCCATACGCCATCTACAATCGAAGAAACTTTAAACATCAATAACAAAATGATGATGTTTTAAATAAACGTAACAATATCAAGCTTTTATCGATAAATCATTATTACTATATACCTAATTAAAGTCCTGTATAATATATGCTTTACGGCATTTGGTTAGGTTATGTTATTGGTAAGTATTACAATTGTCTTTTTTTACAGCACCTACCACAGACAGCGGCACAGAAGGCCCTACAACTGTCGCATCCTCTGAAGGTACTCATCTTATTAGTTAACGTATTTTATGTGACATAGGCATATCCTTCAGAAATTCTCGTACACTCACACAATAATTCAAAAACCAACCATATCTGCAAACATCTGCAAAGCTAAACAAGGTAAACTTGAGCGTCGCGTTTCACACTACGCAACGATTGTGAAAATACGCTTAATGAAGCCGAGAGTATTGTATAGTCACATTTATGTGTTTTAACGGCTTTAGCATGCGTCACTATACGCCCTGTGTATTACATTATTGTCTTAGTTTAAATATCAATCTAAAGCAAACATTTGTTTACAACCACGACCGAAGATGCAAATGCAAAGGAAACAACCCATACGCCATCTACAATCGAAGAAACTTTAAACATCAATAACAAAATGATGATGTTATAAATAAACGTAACAATATCAAGCTTTTATCGATAAAATATTATTACCATATACCTAATTAAAGTCCTGTATAATATATGCTTTACGGCATTTGGTTAGGTTATGTTATTGGTAAGTATTACAATTGTCTTTTTTTACAGCACCTACCACAGACAGCGGCACAGAAGGCCCTACAACTGTCGCATCCTCTGAAGGTACTCATCTTATTAGTTAACGTATTTTATGTGACATAGGCATATCCTTCAAAAATTCTCGTACACTCACACAATAATTCAAAAACCAACCATATCTGCAAACATCTGCAAAGCTAAACAAGGTAAACTTGAGCGTCGCGTTTCACACTACGCAACGATTGTGAAAATACGCTTAATGAAGCCGAGAGTATTGTATAGTCCCAATTATGTGTTTTATTTACTTTAAATAAAACCTTACTGCACTGGGAGTCTTCTGAATCCGGAGATATTAAAGATAATAGAATTTCAACTCTTTCTAACTTTTTTCACGTAAACACATCTCGACTGTTATATTTTAACTTTAAAATCCTAAACAACTCCTGTACCGTTGCGTGCACGTAAAATTTCAATGTTTTGCGTGCGTTACATTATTTGCACAAAAAATAAAGGTCGTTTCACCACAATCATTTTGCTCAATATGACTTAGTTTCGTGCACGAACTGCACAGATAACGGCTTTAGCATGGGTCACTATACACCCTGTGTATTACATTATTGTCTTAGTTTAAATATCAATCTAAAGCAAACATTTGTTTACAACCACGACCGAAGATGCAAATGCAAAGGAAACAACCCATACGCCATCTACAATCGAAGAAACTTTAAACATCAATAACAAAATGATGATGTTATAAATAAACGTAACAATATCAAGCTTTTATCGATAAAATATTATTACCATATACACAATTAAAGTCCTGTATAATATATGCTTTACGGCATTTGGTTAGGTTATGTTATTGGTAAGTATTACAATTGTCTTTTTTTACAGCACCTACCACAGACAGCGGCACAGAAGGCCCTACAAC
The DNA here is from genome assembly GCA_937001585.2 of Brachylomia viminalis. Classification (NCBI taxonomy): domain Eukaryota; kingdom Metazoa; phylum Arthropoda; class Insecta; order Lepidoptera; family Noctuidae; genus Brachylomia; species Brachylomia viminalis. Next base: position 17,675,620 of record OW443302.2, on the reverse strand, counting down.
TGTCGCATCCTCTGAAGGTACTCATCTTATTATTTAACGTATTTTATGTGACATAGGCATATCCTTCAAAAATTCTCGTACACTCACACAATAATTCAAAAACCAACCATATCTGCAAACATCTGCAAAGCTAAACAAGGTAAACTTCAGCGTCGCGTTTTACACTACGCAACGATTGTGAAAAGACGCTTAATGAAGCCGAGAGTATTGTATGGTCCGATTATTGTGTTTTATTTACTTTAAATAAAACCTTACTGCACTGGGAGTCTTCTGACTCCGGAGATATTAAAGATAATAGAATTTCAACTCTTCTAACTTTTTTCACGAAAACACATCTCGACTGTTATATTTTAACTTTGAAATCCTAAACAACTCCTGTACCGTTGCGTGCACGTAAAATTTCAATGTTCTGCGTGCGTTACATTGTTTGCACAAAAAATAAAGGTCGTTTCACCACAATCATTTTGCTCAATATGACTTAGTTTCGTGCACGAACTGCACAGATAACGGCTTTAGCATGGGTCACTATACACCCTGTGTATTACATTATTGTCTTAGTTTAAATATCAATCTAAAGCAAACATTTGGTTACAACCACGACCGAAGATGCAAATGCAAAGGAAACAACCCATACGCCATCTACAATCGAAGAAACTTTAAACATCAATAACAAAATGATGATGTTTTAAATAAACGTAACAATATCAAGCTTTTATCGATAAATCATTATTACTATATACCTAATTAAAGTCCTGTATAATATATGCTTTACGGCATTTGGTTAGGTTATGTTATTGGTAAGTATTACAATTGTCTTTTTTTACAGCACCTACCACAGACAGCGGCACAGAAGGCCCTACAACTGTCGCATCCTCTGAAGGTACTCATCTTATTAGTGAACGTATTTTATGTGACATAGGCATATCCTTCAGAAATTCTCGTACACTCACACAATAATTCAAAAACCAACCATATCTGCAAACATCTGCAAAGCTAAACAAGGTAAACTTGAGCGTCGCGTTTCACACTACGCAACGATTGTGAAAATACGCTTAATGAAGCCGAGAGTATTGTATAGTCCCAATTATGTGTTTTATTTACTTTAAATAAAACCTTACTGCACTGGGAGTCTTCTGAATCCGGAGATATTAAAGATAATAGAATTTCAACTCTTTCTAACTTTTTTCACGTAAACACATCTCGACTGTTATATTTTAACTTTAAAATCCTAAACAACTCCTGTACCGTTGCGTGCACGTAAAATTTCAATGTTTTGCGTGCGTTACATTATTTGCACAAAAAATAAAGGTCGTTTCACCACAATCATTTTGCTCAATATGACTTAGTTTCGTGCACGAACTGCACAGATAACGGCTTTAGCATGGGTCACTATACACCCTGTGTATTACATTATTGTCTTAGTTTAAATATCAATCTAAAGCAAACATTTGTTTACAACCACGACCGAAGATGCAAATGCAAAGGAAACAACCCATACGCCATCTACAATCGAAGAAACTTTAAACATCAATAACAAAATGATGATGTTATAAATAAACGTAACAATATCAAGCTTTTATCGATAAATTATTATTACCATATACCTAATTAAAGTCCTGTATAATATATGCTTTACGGCATTTGGTTAGGTTATGTTATTGGTAAGTATTACAATTGTCTTTTTTTACAGCACCTACCACAGACAGCGGCACAGAAGGCCCTACAACTGTCGCATCCTCTGAAGGTACTCATCTTATTAGTTAACGTATTTTATGTGACATAGGCATATCCTTCAAAAATTCTCGTACACTCACACAATAATTCAAAAACCAACCATATCTGCAAACATCTGCAAAGCTAAACAAGGTAAACTTCAGCGTCGCGTTTTACACTACGCAACGATTGTGAAAAGACGCTTAATGAAGCCGAGAGTATTGTATGGTCCATTATTGTGTTTTATTTACTTTAAATAAAACCTTACTGCACTGGGAGTCTTCTGACTCCGGAGATATTAAAGATAATAGAATTTCAACTCTTCTAACTTTTTTCACGAAAACACATCTCGACTGTTATATTTTAACTTTGAAATCCTAAACAACTCCTGTACCGTTGCGTGCACGTAAAATTTCAATGTTCTGCGTGCGTTACATTGTTTGCACAAAAAATAAAGGTCGTTTCACCACAATCATTTTGCTCAATATGACTTAGTTTCGTGCACGAACTGCACAGATAACGGCTTTAGCATGGGTCACTATACACCCTGTGTATTACATTATTGTCTTAGTTTAAATATCAATCTAAAGCAAACATTTGGTTACAACCACGACCGAAGATGCAAATGCAAAGGAAACAACCCATACGCCATCTACAATCGAAGAAACTTTAAACATCAATAACAAAATGATGATGTTTTAAATAAACGTAACAATATCAAGCTTTTATCGATAAATCATTATTACTATATACCTAATTAAAGTCCTGTATAATATATGCTTTACGGCATTTGGTTAGGTTATGTTATTGGTAAGTATTACAATTGTCTTTTTTTACAGCACCTACCACAGACAGCAGCACAGAAGGCCCTACAACTGTCGCATCCTCTGAAGGTACTCATCTTATTAGTTAACGTATTTTATGTGACATAGGCATATCCTTCAGAAATTCTCGTACACTCACACAATAATTCAAAAACCAACCATATCTGCAAACATCTGCAAAGCTAAACAAGGTAAACTTGAGCGTCGCGTTTCACACTACGCAACGATTGTGAAAATACGCTTAATGAAGCCGAGAGTATTGTATAGTCACATTTATGTGTTTTAACGGCTTTAGCATGCGTCACTATACGCCCTGTGTATTACATTATTGTCTTAGTTTAAATATCAATCTAAAGCAAACATTTGTTTACAACCACGACCGAAGATGCAAATGCAAAGGAAACAACCCATACGCCATCTACAATCGAAGAAACTTTAAACATCAATAACAAAATGATGATGTTATAAATAAACGAATTACGTTCGGCTGCGGTCGAGGATGCAAAAGAAACCGATATACTTTGCTTAAAGACTTTAATTAATATAAGTATTACAATTAAATCGGTAAAATTAGGATGCGTGACAATTGCTCGATGTGAGAAACAAGAGTGAAGCACTAAACCTAAAATTCACATTCGTCACTGGCATTGCACAATCTTCGATCACACGGTCGGATTGCTGAGACGGCGGATCTCACGGTGCACCACACAGCGCGGTGTTAGTCATGTTCTTAAGAATATGGGATGTCGCAAGTAGCAACATAACATCTCCCTCCACGAGATCGGCAACTATTTGAAGACTCTAGTCGAAAATAGTGTCGATGGCGAAGCTGGATCAATCTCGGTGTTGCAGGCCTCCTTATCCTTAGCCTTGATATCGATTACTTCAGTGGCTTTCTGTAGTACTAGTTTCTTCAGTCTGCGACGACGAAGTATACTGATGATAATGAGCACACATGCACCGGATAGTAGAATGTATACCGGTATAGTGGTGTGGTATATAGCTTCAGTGTTCGACGACTGTAGCGTTATAGGTTCTTGTAGAGCGATTTAAGAGTTACTTGAATGCAAACTGCCGAGATCAATGGTATCTAGTTTTATAGTTTTCATAGGTACATTATTTAAATTTTCCTTTATAATTGGTAAGTCCATAATTTTCAATATCTTTCCCTTAGTTTGCTCATGACGATTGCTTGCAGTGAATGATGTTGTTCTTAGCGCGCATCCTCTGGGTATGATAGATAGGTAGCTCCCTTTCAGCATTCTATAATTATCTTCAGAACAAGTGAGGCGAACTTTCGTAGGTTTAGGAAAGCTTACAATGAAGTGTTGGTCGTCTAGCTGTTCCATCGCTTCAGAAGACTGGATGACTGATGTGAATTGACAGGATTCATTAATTTTCTGATGTAGTATAAGCTGCCGGATACAGTCTGATTGTTTGCCATGGTGGTGACTTAAGTTATCCTCGCAAAGGTGACCGTGGCTATACTTCGGACATTCTGTCTCCATGTACAATAGATCTTTTTTGTGAACCGCTATGAAAGGATAAGTTGGAATAAGGACTTTATTGTTATAATTAGGGGCCAGGGATAATTTGTATAGGATAAAGTTAGTAGGATAAAGTATCGGAAATTGTATAACTATCACTATTTTATTCCCATTGTAATAATATCCTAGTCTAATAATGTCAAAATATTCTCTAAAACTAATCTCTAGAAATTGATCCTTATTATATAACATACTTAATTTATTCATCATGTCCTTAAACATAGCATAGTTCAATACGGAATTATGAATACTTTTAGCCCTAATAAATGCTAATAAATTTTGTAATTTGTCAAGTTCTTTAGACAAATTATCTATATTGTCTCCTAATATCATTAGTAACTGTGCCAAATGAGCATATTTAATGGTATCTGTTTCATGTTTAACATTGCTAGCTAAAATTGAATTAATAATTTTCTCGATTTTCTCATGGTTTTCTACTATTTTATCTGTAACGTTTGAGCTACGCGAAACCCACTGCTTACTTAGACTTATTTGGTGATTCATTTCAGCAACTAAATTATTTTCATTTTGCTTTAAGATTGCGATGGCATTATCGTATTTTAATGCATCAGTGTAATCTAAATTACCTGAAATACTCTTTATTACAGAACCAAGACCATCTATGAGACCTCTTTTAATACGGTTTACCTCGAGTGTTTCCAACTGTTCCGATATTTCTTCTAATTTAGTTCCCAGGTAGGTAACGTGGGGTTCATAGAGAGATCGTGATATATTACTCAATTGTGGTGTAAGATTTTGCAGTTGCTCGTTAACTGTCTTTAAACTATTGCGCATATCATCAAGGTTTATAATTTGGAGAAAGGAGTGGAAATGTGAAATGACTCTCGTGGGTCCTAGGTTGAAGGGCAAAATACCTGGTCCATCGTTAAGACTGTCTAGTGTTATCTCGTCTGCTCGGGCCAGGGCCAGGCTCAAGACTAGTAGTATTTGTAGTGTCCTGTAACAAACGAGCACTATTAGGCACCCGTTTTAGGCGTGATTTAGGCACCTTGCCTTTTTTCTTTCTGGTATAGATATGAATAGGCGAATCTGCTAATACTGTATCATGGGTGTATCGAGCTGCTAACTTTTGCCTATGGCATAAAGGATTCCTAATAAAAACTTGTTGAGTACGGGTCAGACCAAACTGGCGAGGTTGGAAAAAAATAGGTTTCAACTGCGGTGGTTGTTGAGATGGAAATTGGAATCGGGCAGGTCCTGGCATGCTATAATAATTATTGAACCTTGGGTCAGGCATATTAAACGGCTGAGAGTGAGAGGGCATTTTAAACGGGTTACTTGGCTGGTTATTGCTATTAGTTCTTTTATCAGGCAACCGGTCGTTACGATTTTGCAGATACATTGTATTAGTTTCCTCATGAACAAATTCCAGTGCTTGTTCTATATTTTCAGGGCGCATACAACGCACGCGTGATCCTACAGGGTCTTTTAATCCGCGCACGAATGCCTGTAGCGTCAATTTCTTATATAAATCTCTTTTAGCATCTATAGTAGTTTGTAATGTGTCGTGTAATGAAACATATCCCATAATTGTACTAAAAAGATTCTGACAACGCTCATAGAACTCTTGTGGGGTGTTAGAGCCCTGTGTTAAAAGAGATAAATCGCTATAAAGAGCGGTCTCGTCCCTCTGGTCAGCAAAATTATTTATTAATGCCTTACGTATGCCATTCCAATCAGTTGCTATGCCATTTGAGTTGATTAAGCGAGCAGCAGATCCTATAATTTTATTTAATATACCATTAATAAGTGCAGAGTTAATTAATACGGAACCACCTTGAACATTATAATATTCTTTAACTAAATGATCGCATAATTGAATAAATCTAGTCAGCACATTCGGGTTCCCGTCAAACTCGGGTACCAACCGTAATGCTTTAAAAATGGTATCTAAATCCAAAGACATTTTTACAGAAACCGATTCTGTGTTTTCGTATAATGTATCTAAATTAATATCTCTTCTAGAGTCTATTACTAATTCTCTATTACTTCTAACTAACCTAGTATCCTTGGATTTTCGTGGAAAGAAAATTTTGGAAGGTTATATTAGTACGGGCTAGGAGAAAGCGGTCACTAGAAATAATCTAATGTACTTACATGAACATTATATCAGCCCCTTTGCGTAATCAATGTCTGGATTCCTCGATACAGCACGACGTGTAGATTCGGGATACTCTGGAACGACTGGATAGCCGTACGGGCGGCTTAACGATTGCGGAAATCATCCTTACGCGAAACCGACCGCGAGTATCCTACCGACTGCGCCAATTACGTTCGGCTGCGGTCGAGGATGCAAAAGAAACCGATATACTTTGCTTAAAGACTTTAATTAATATAAGTATTACAATTAAATCGGTAAAATTAGGATGCGTGACAATTGCTCGATGTGAGAAACAAGAGTGAAGCACTAAACCTAAAATTCACATTCGTCACTGGCATTGCACAATCTTCGATCACACGGTCGGATTGCTGAGACGGCGGATCTCACGGTGCACCACACAGCGCGGTGTTAGTCATGTTCTTAAGAATATGGGATGTCGCAAGTAGCAACATAACAAACGTAACAATATCAAGCTTTTATCGATAAATTATTATTACCATATACACAATTAAAGTCCTGTATAATATATGCTTTACGGCATTTGGTTAGGTTATGTTATTGGTAAGTATTACAATTGTCTTTTTTTACAGCACCTACCACAGACAGCGGCACAGAAGGCCCTACAACTGTCGCATCCTCTGAAGGTACTCATCTTATTAGTTAACGTATTTTATGTGACATAGGTATATCCTTCAAAAATTCTCGTACACTCACACAATAATTCAAAAACCAACCATATCTGCAAACATCTGCAAAGCTAAACAAGGTAAACTTGAGCGTCGCGTTTCACACTACGCAACGATTGTGAAAATACGCTTAATGAAGCCGAGAGTATTGTATAGTCCCATTTATGTGTTTTATTTACTTTAAATAAAACCTTACTGCACTGGGAGTCTTCTGAATCCGGAGATATTAAAGATAATAGAATTTCAACTCTTTCTAACTTTTTTCACGTAAACACATCTCGACTGTTATATTTTAACTTTAAAATCCTAAACAACTCCTGTACCGTTGCGTGCACGTAAAATTTCAATGTTTTGCGTGCGTTACATTATTTGCACAAAAAATAAAGGTCGTTTCACCACAATCATTTTGCTCAATATGACTTAGTTTCGTGCACGAACTGCACAGATAACGGCTTTAGCATGGGTCACTATACACCCTGTGTATAACATTATTGTCTTAGTTTAAATATCAATCTAAAGCAAACATTTGTTTACAACCACGACCGAAGATGCAAATGCAAAGGAAACAACCCATACGCCATCTACAATCGAAGAAACTTTAAACATCAATAACAAAATGATGATGTTATAAATAAACGTAACAATATCAAGCTTTTATCGATAAATTATTATTACCATATACCTAATTAAAGTCCTGTATAATATATGCTTTACGGCATTTGGTTAGGTTATGTTATTGGTAAGTATTACAATTGTCTTTTTTTACAGCACCTACCACAGACAGCGGCACAGAAGGCCCTACAACTGTCGCATCCTCTGAAGGTACTCATCTTATTATTTAACGTATTTTATGTGACATAGGCATATCCTTCAAAAATTCTCGTACACTCACACAATAATTCAAAAACCAACCATATCTGCAAACATCTGCAAAGCTAAACAAGGTAAACTTGAGCGTCGCGTTTCACACTACGCAACGATTGTGAAAATACGCTTAATGAAGCCGAGAGTATTGTATAGTCCCAATTATGTGTTTTATTTACTTTAAATAAAACCTTACTGCACTGGGAGTCTTCTGAATCCGGAGATATTAAAGATAATAGAATTTCAACTCTTTCTAACTTTTTTCACGTAAACACATCTCGACTGTTATATTTTAACTTTAAAATCCTAAACAACTCCTGTACCGTTGCGTGCACGTAAAATTTCAATGTTTTGCGTGCGTTACATTATTTGCACAAAAAATAAAGGTCGTTTCACCACAATCATTTTGCTCAATATGACTTAGTTTCGTGCACGAACTGCACAGATAACGGCTTTAGCATGGGTCACTATACACCCTGTGTATTACATTATTGTCTTAGTTTAAATATCAATCTAAAGCAAACATTTGTTTACAACCACGACCGAAGATGCAAATGCAAAGGAAACAACCCATACGCCATCTACAATCGAAGAAACTTTAAACATCAATAACAAAATGATGATGTTATAAATAAACGTAACAATATCAAGCTTCTATCGATAAATTATTATTACCATATACCTAATTAAAGTCCTGTATAATATATGCTTTACGGCATTTGGTTAGGTTATGTTATTGGTAAGTATTACAATTGTCTTTTTTTACAGCACCTACCACAGACAGCGGCACAGAAGGCCCTACAACTGTCGCATCCTCTGAAGGTACTCATCTTATTAGTTAACGTATTTTATGTGACATAGGCATATCCTTCAAAAATTCTCGTACACTCACACAATAATTCAAAAACCAACCATATCTGCAAACATCTGCAAAGCTAAACAAGGTAAACTTGAGCGTCGCGTTTCACACTACGCAACGATTGTGAAAATACGCTTAATGAAGCCGAGAGTATTGTATGGTCCGATTATTGTGTTTTATTTACTTTAAATAAAACCTTACTGCACTGGGAGTCTTCTGACTCCGGAGATATTAAAGATAATAGAATTTCAACTCTTTCTAACTTTTTTCGCGAAAACACATCTCGACTGTTATATTTTAACTTTAAAATCCTAAACAACTCCTGGACCGTTGCGTGCACGTAAAATTTCAATGTTTTGCGTTCGTAACATTGTTTATACAAAAAGTAAAAGTCGTTTCACCACAGTAATTTTGCTCAATATGACTTAGTTTCTTGCACGAACTGCACAGATAACGGCTTTAGCATGTGTCACTATACACCATGTGTATTATATTAATGTCTTAGTTTTAATATCAATCTAAAGCAAACATTTGTTTACAACCACGACCGAAGATGCAAATGCAAAGGAAACAACCCAAACGCCATCTACAATCGAAGAAACTTTAAACATCAATAACAAATTGATGAAGTTTTAAATAAACGTAACAATATCAAGCATTTATCGATAAATCATAATTACTATATACCTAATTAAAGTCCTGTATAATATATGCTTTACGGCATTTGGTTAGGTTATGTTATTGGTAAGTATTACAATTGTCTTTTTTTACAGCACCTACCACAGACAGCGGCACAGAAGGCCCTACAACTGTCGCATCCTCTGAAGGTACTCATCTTATTATTTAACGTATTTTATGTGACATAGGCATATCCTTCAAAAATTCTCGTACACTCACACAATAATTCAAAAACCAACCATATCTGCAAACATCTGCAAAGCTAAACAAGGTAAACTTGAGCGTCGCGTTTCACACTACGCAACGATTGTGAAAATACGCTTAATGAAGCCGAGAGTATTGTATAGTCCCAATTATGTGTTTTATTTACTTTAAATAAAACCTTACTGCACTGGGAGTCTTCTGAATCCGGAGATATTAAAGATAATAGAATTTCAACTCTTTCTAACTTTTTTCACGTAAACACATCTCGACTGTTATATTTTAACTTTAAAATCCTAAACAACTCCTGTACCGTTGCGTGCACGTAAAATTTCAATGTTTTGCGTGCGTTACATTATTTGCACAAAAAATAAAGGTCGTTTCACCACAATCATTTTGCTCAATATGACTTAGTTTCGTGCACGAACTGCACAGATAACGGCTTTAGCATGGGTCACTATACACCCTGTGTATTACATTATTGTCTTAGTTTAAATATCAATCTAAAGCAAACATTTGTTTACAACCACGACCGAAGATGCAAATGCAAAGGAAACAACCCATACGCCATCTACAATCGAAGAAACTTTAAACATCAATAACAAAATGATGATGTTATAAATAAACGTAACAATATCAAGCTTCTATCGATAAATTATTATTACCATATACCTAATTAAAGTCCTGTATAATATATGCTTTACGGCATTTGGTTAGGTTATGTTATTGGTAAGTATTACAATTGTCTTTTTTTACAGCACCTACCACAGACAGCGGCACAGAAGGCCCTACAACTGTCGCATCCTCTGAAGGTACTCATCTTATTAGTTAACGTATTTTATGTGACATAGGCATATCCTTCAAAAATTCTCGTACACTCACACAATAATTCAAAAACCAACCATATCTGCAAACATCTGCAAAGCTAAACAAGGTAAACTTGAGCGTCGCGTTTCACACTACGCAACGATTGTGAAAATACGCTTAATGAAGCCGAGAGTATTGTATGGTCCGATTATTGTGTTTTATTTACTTTAAATAAAACCTTACTGCACTGGGAGTCTTCTGACTCCGGAGATATTAAAGATAATAGAATTTCAACTCTTTCTAACTTTTTTCGCGAAAACACATCTCGACTGTTATATTTTAACTTTAAAATCCTAAACAACTCCTGGACCGTTGCGTGCACGTAAAATTTCAATGTTTTGCGTTCGTAACATTGTTTATACAAAAAGTAAAAGTCGTTTCACCACAGTAATTTTGCTCAATATGACTTAGTTTCTTGCACGAACTGCACAGATAACGGCTTTAGCATGTGTCACTATACACCATGTGTATTATATTAATGTCTTAGTTTTAATATCAATCTAAAGCAAACATTTGTTTACAACCACGACCGAAGATGCAAATGCAAAGGAAACATTCCAAACGCCATCTACAATCGAAGAAACTTTAAACATCAATAACAAATTGATGAAGTTTTAAATAAACGTAACAATATCAAGCATTTATCGATAAATCATAATTACTATATACCTAATTAAAGTCCTGTATAATATATGCTTTACGGCATTTGGTTAGGTTATGTTATCGGTAAGTATTACAATTGTCTTTTTTTACAGCACCTACCACAGACAGCGGCACAGAAGGCCCTACAACTGTCGCATCTTCTGAAGGTACTCATCTTATTAGTTAACGTATTTTAAGTGACATAGGCATATCCTTCAAAAATTCTCGTACACCCACACAATAATTCAAAAATCAAACATATCTGAAAACATCTGCAAAGCTAAACAAGGTAAACTTCAGCGTCGCGTTTTACACTAGGCAACGATTGTGAAAAGACGCTTAATGAAGCCGAGAGTATTGTATGGTCCGATTATTGTGTTTTATTTACTTTAAATAAAACCTTACTGCACTGGGAGTCTTCTGACTCCGGAGATATTAAAGATAATAGAATTTCAACTCTTTCTAACTTTTTTCGCGAAAACACATCTCGACTGTTATATTTTAACTTTAAAATCCTAAACAACTCCTGTACCGTTGCGTGCACGTAAAATTTCAATGTTTTGCGTGCGTTACATTATTTGCACAAAAAATAAAGGTCGTTTCACCACAATCATTTTGCTCAATATGACTTAGTTTCGTGCACGAACTGCACAGATAACGGCTTTAGCATGGGTCACTATACACCCTGTGTATTACATTATTGTCTTAGTTTAAATATCAATCTAAAGCAAACATTTGTTTACAACCACGACCGAAGATGCAAATGCAAAGGAAACAACCCATACGCCATCTACAATCGAAGAAACTTTAAACATCAATAACAAAATGATGATGTTATAAATAAACGTAACAATATCAAGCTTTTATCGATAAATTATTATTACCATATACCTAATTAAAGTCCTGTATAATATATGCTTTACGGCATTTGGTTAGGTTATGTTATCGGTAAGTATTACAATTGTCTTTTTTTACAGCACCTACCACAGACAGCGGCACAGAAGGCCCTACAACTGTCGCATCCTCTGAAGGTCCTCATCTTATTAGTTAACGTATTTTATGTGACATAGGCATATCCTTCAAAAATTCTCGTACACTCACACAATAAATCAAAAATCAAACATATCTGAAAACATCTGCAAAGCTAAACAAGGTAAACTTCAGCGTCGCGTTTTACACTAGGCAACGATTGTGAAAAGACGCTTAATGAAGCCGAGAGTATTGTATGGTCCGATTATTGTGTTTTATTTACTTTAAATAAAACCTTACTGCACTGGGAGTCTTCTGACTCCGGAGATATTAAAGATAATAGAATTTCAACTCTTTCTAACTTTTTTCGCGAAAACACATCTCGACTGTTATATTTTAACTTTAAAATCCTAAACAACTCCTGGACCGTTGCGTGCACGTAAAATTTCAATGTTTTGCGTTCGTAACATTGTTTATACAAAAAGTAAAAGTCGTTTCACCACAGTAATTTTGCTCAATATGACTTAGTTTCTTGCACGAACTGCACAGATAACGGCTTTAGCATGTGTCACTATACACCATGTGTATTATATTAATGTCTTAGTTTTAATATCAATCTAAAGCAAACATTTGTTTACAACCACGACCAAAGATGCAAATGCAAAGGAAACAACCCAAACGCCATCTACAATCGAAGAAACTTTAAACATCAATAACAAATTGATGAAGTTTTAAATAAACGTAACAATATCAAGCATTTATCGATAAATCATAATTACTATATACCTAATTAAAGTCCTGTATAATATATGCTTTACGGCATTTGGTTAGGTTATGTTATCGGTAAGTATTACAATTGTCTTTTTTTACAGCACCTACCACAGACAGCGGCACAGAAGGCCCTACAACTGTCGCATCCTCTGAAGGTACTCATCTTATTATTTAACGTATTTTATGTGACATAGGCATATCCTTCAAAAATTCTCGTACACTCACACAATAATTCAAAAACCAACCATATCTGCAAACATCTGCAAAGCTAAACAAGGTAAACTTGAGCGTCGCGTTTCACACTACGCAACGATTGTGAAAATACGCTTAATGAAGCCGAGAGTATTGTATAGTCCCAATTATGTGTTTTATTTACTTTAAATAAAACCTTACTGCACTGGGAGTCTTCTGAATCCGGAGATATTAAAGATAATAGAATTTCAACTCTTTCTAACTTTTTTCACGTAAACACATCTCGACTGTTATATTTTAACTTTAAAATCCTAAACAACTCCTGTACCGTTGCGTGCACGTAAAATTTCAATGTTTTGCGTGCGTTACATTATTTGCACAAAAAATAAAGGTCGTTTCACCACAATCATTTTGCTCAATATGACTTAGTTTCGTGCACGAACTGCACAGATAACGGCTTTAGCATGGGTCACTATACACCCTGTGTATTACATTATTGTCTTAGTTTAAATATCAATCTAAAGCAAACATTTGTTTACAACCACGACCGAAGATGCAAATGCAAAGGAAACAACCCATACGCCATCTACAATCGAAGAAACTTTAAACATCAATAACAAAATGATGATGTTATAAATAAACGTAACAATATCAAGCTTCTATCGATAAATTATTATTACCATATACCTAATTAAAGTCCTGTATAATATATGCTTAACGGCATTTGGTTAGGTTATGTTATTGGTAAGTATTACAATTGTCTTTTTTTACAGCACCTACCACAGACAGCGGCACAGAAGGCCCTACAACTGTCGCATCCTCTGAAGGTACTCATCTTATTAGTTAACGTATTTTATGTGACATAGGCATATCCTTCAAAAATTCTCGTACACTCACACAATAATTCAAAAACCAACCATATCTGCAAACATCTGCAAAGCTAAACAAGGTAAACTTGAGCGTCGCGTTTCACACTACGCAACGATTGTGAAAATACGCTTAATGAAGCCGAGAGTATTGTATGGTCCGATTATTGTGTTTTATTTACTTTAAATAAAACCTTACTGCACTGGGAGTCTTCTGACTCCGGAGATATTAAAGATAATAGAATTTCAACTCTTTCTAACTTTTTTCGCGAAAACACATCTCGACTGTTATATTTTAACTTTAAAATCCTAAACAACTCCTGGACCGTTGCGTGCACGTAAAATTTCAATGTTTTGCGTTCGTAACATTGTTTATACAAAAAGTAAAAGTCGTTTCACCACAGTAATTTTGCTCAATATGACTTAGTTTCTTGCACGAACTGCACAGATAACGGCTTTAGCATGTGTCACTCTACACCATGTGTATTATATTAATGTCTTAGTTTTAATATCAATCTAAAGCAAACATTTGTTTACAACCACGACCGAAGATGCAAATGCAAAGGAAACAACCCAAACGCCATCTACAATCGAAGAAACTTTAAACATCAATAACAAATTGATGAAGTTTTAAATAAACGTAACAATATCAAGCATTTATCGATAAATCATAATTACTATATACCTAATTAAAGTCCTGTATAATATATGCTTTACGGCATTTGGTTAGGTTATGTTATCGGTAAGTATTACAATTGTCTTTTTTTACAGCACCTACCACAGACAGCGGCACAGAAGGCCCTACAACTGTCGCATCTTCTGAAGGTACTCATCTTATTAGTTAACGTATTTTATGTGACATAGGCATATCCTTCAAAAATTCTCGTACACCCACACAATAATTCAAAAATCAAACATATCTGAAAACATCTGCAAAGCTAAACAAGGTAAACTTCAGCGTCGCGTTTTACACTAGGCAACGATTGTGAAAAGACGCTTAATGAAGCCGAGAGTATTGTATGGTCCGATTATTGTGTTTTATTTACTTTAAATAAAACCTTACTGCACTGGGAGTCTTCTGACTCCGGAGATATTAAAGATAATAGAATTTCAACTCTTTCTAACTTTTTTCGCGAAAACACATCTCGACTGTTATATTTTAACTTTAAAATCCTAAACAACTCCTGTACCGTTGCGTGCACGTAAAATTTCAATGTTTTGCGTGCGTTACATTATTTGCACAAAAAATAAAGGTCGTTTCACCACAATCATTTTGCTCAATATGACTTAGTTTCGTGCACGAACTGCACAGATAGCGGCTTTAGCATGGGTCACTATACACCCTGTGTATTACATTATTGTCTTAGTTTAAATATCAATCTAAAGCAAACATTTGTTTACAACCACGACCGAAGATGCAAATGCAAAGGAAACAACCCATACGCCATCTACAATCGAAGAAACTTTAAACATCAATAACAAAATGATGATGTTATAAATAAACGTAACAATATCAAGCTTTTATCGATAAATTATTATTACCATATACCTAATTAAAGTCCTGTATAATATATGCTTTACGGCATTTGGTTAGGTTATGTTATCGGTAAGTATTACAATTGTCTTTTTTTACAGCACCTACCACAGACAGCGGCACAGAAGGCCCTACAACTGTCGCATCCTCTGAAGGTACTCATCTTATTAGTTAACGTATTTTATGTGACATAGGCATATCCTTCAAAAATTCTCGTACACTCACACAATAATTCAAAAATCAAACATCTGCAAAGCTAAACAAGGTAAACTTCAGCGTCGCGTTTTACACTAGGCAACGATTGTGAAAAGACGCTTAATGAAGCCGAGAGTATTGTATGGTCCGATTATTGTGTTTTATTTACTTTAAATAAAACCTTACTGCACTGGGAGTCTTCTGACTCCGGAGATATTAAAGATAATAGAATTTCAACTCTTTCTAACTTTTTTCACGAAAACACATCTCGACTGGTATATTTTAACTTTAAAATCCTAAACAACTCCTGGACCGTTGCGTGTTTGTATAATTCCAATGTTTTGCGTGCGTAACATTGTTTAATCAAAAAGTAAAAAACGTTTCACCACAGTAATTTTGCTCAATATGACTTAGTTTCGTGCACCAATTGCACAGATAACGGCTTTAGCATGGGTCACTATACACCCTGTGTATTATATTAATGTCTTAGTTTAAATATCAATCTAAAGCAAACATTTGTTTACAACCGCGACCGAAGATGCAAATGCATGGGGAAACTACCCAAACGCCATCTACAATCGAAGAAACTTTAAACATCAATAACAAATTGATGAAGTTTTAAATAAACGTAACAATATCAAGCTTTTATCGATAAATCATAATTACTATATACCTAATTAAAGTCCTGTATAATATATCGTCGACGATACTGCAATAGCGCTGAACTACCATCTGCAATACCGCGAAACTGCAAATAGTAGCGAAATTCAAATTTACGCGCCGCGCTGTCCTAGTCTTTCATTGGTGCGTGTTAGTGAACACACTACTTTGAATAAGCCAATCAGAACCTCTCTGACGTTTCGCTGCAATAGCGCGATGCGTTTCGCGCGGTTTTAGTTGGAAGTCAATACCGCGTAACTGATCAAAACGTAAACAAATTGTTGTGATTACTTTGCGCTCCGTGAAAATTATTGTTTAAAAGTGGTTATTACTGCATGGAAAGTACCGGTAAGTGATTTAATCTATTGATTTATTTATAGGCTTGCTATTTTCAATCATGGATTGTATATTTGTGTCATATTTTGTGGATAAAATCGATTTTAATGCAGGGTTGTAATTCCGCGGTTTTGTGTTCGGCAAAAGTAAAGTGTTTTTGGTAATTAAGCGGTTTTGATTACTTTTGAAATTAAACAGTTTTCTATTTTTTTTTTTCAGAATCTGTTTGTGTGGAGGATGTCTGCTAACTTGGAGGATTTAGTCAAACGACGGGAGGCGTTGCTCATGAGAAGGCAATCAATTATAGCCAAGCAAACACAACCAGGCACAAGCTTCAGCAATGATACTGATATTTTTCCTGGAACCTCGACCTCAAGTGCCTACCAGACTGTACCACTTGAGTCCATCAACACGATAACTTGCGAAGATACTTACGAACAAGATTTTAGCGGCTTTTTATCGGATGATTCAGTAGATGACCCTGATTTTGTGTTACCAATTGATGAGCTTGTAGGCAACATTCGTTCTCCAACAATACAGTCTCCTGTCAGAGAGTAGCCTCTTCTCCAATTAGAAGAAATTGAGAATTTCCCTGAAAGATCTATTTTAGAAGAGCAAACATCGACAAGGAAACGAAAAAGAATAGCGGACAAAGATTCATGGAAAAGAGAAGGGAATAAAAGACAAAGAATGATGGGGAAGGAGTACTTGGGATTTAGAAAGATTAATGGAAAGTATGTGCAAGACATCGCTAAACCGGAAAGAAAAATTGAGACGTCATGTTTTTCTGAACGCTGTACTACGAGCAAAGTTTTCTATTGCAACACTTTTACTGAAGAAATGCGGAAGAAAATATTTGATGACTTTTGGGCGAGATCATGGAAGGAAAAAAAGCTGTATGTTTTGACTCTAATTGACACCCAGGACACCCAAAGAAAGACTAAGGGAGCCGGCAGTAGTAGACGTAGTGAAAGCAAGATTTACCGTTTAAAAGCTACCAATAAGAAAGTACGTGTGTGCCAATCTATGTTTTTGGGCACGCTCGGAATCAAGGAATGGACTTGCAGATATTGGTTGGGCGAAAGAGGACATAGAGTGTATTCTCAAGAAGATTCAGTTCAGGCTGGTGGACATGCTGAGCAAATAACAAAAAAACGCTGTTTTGAATTTCTTTCAAGAAATCCCAAAACTTCCATCACATTATTGCAGAAAATCAAGCCAAAAACTGTATTTAGAACCAATTATTCAAACCAAAGCCCATCTATACCGTTTGTATGTTGAACGTGCGAATTCTTTGTCCACTCCTGTAGCAAGTCGAAAGTTTTTTGAAGATTTACTAGCTCAACAAAACATTGCCATTTTTAAGCCAAAGAAGGACGAGTGTGATACTTGTTGTGCTCATAAGGCTGGCAATCTAAGTGATGAAGAACACAAAATACATCTGTCTCTCAAAACAGCAGCTCGCCAAGAGAAGAATAAGGACAAAGACGCGGCGATCAAAGGAGAAGTTCACGTAGTAACTGCTGACTTGCAAGCCGTGATGTTGTGCCCATATTTAAATGCCAGTGCACTGTACTTCAAAACGAAGCTTTGTGTGCATAACTTTACAGTTTACAATCTGAGTAACCACAAAGCAACGTGCTACTGGTTTGACGAAACGGTAACAGACCTAAGAGCCACCACGTATGCTTCGTTTTTTATCGACTACATTACTAACTTAGTTCAAAATGATCCTAAAGATGTCATTATATACACAGATGGTTGCACAGCTCAAAATCGTAATAATGTGGTTTCAAATGCTTTGTTGCGGCTCGCTGTCAAATATAATGTAACGATCACCCAGAAGTTTTTAGAAAAGGGTCACACACAAATGGAAGTGGATTCGGTGCATTCCGTCATAGAAAGAAAATTGAAAAATCGCGAAATTCACCTGCCAAGCCAGTACGCTATGATTTCAAAAGAAGCCCGGATAAAACCTTTCCCTTATGACGTGGTGATGCCTGATTATACTTTCTTCAAGGATTACAGCCGGAAAGACTATCTCGTTTATGAGTCTATAAGACCGGGACGAGTTGTTGGTGACAGATGTGTAACAGATATAAGGGTGCTAAGGTACAACACGAATGGTACTATTGACTATAAATTAGTGTACTCTGATGAGTACATGCGTTTACCCCGGCGAGCGAAACCAATAGAATCCCTCTTGCTCGAAGCTCCACAGCTCCATGATGGCCCACAGAAAATAACTAAAACTAAATTTAATCATCTACAAGAGCTGAAAACAGTCATACCGAATGATTGCCACGAGTTCTATAATAATTTAATTTTTGACGATTAAAATGTTATTTTGATACTTCAGAGTTTTTTATGTGCTATGAATATGATTAGGTAAGGCTAGTTATTGTTGATTTTTTTCTGAATAATTTATGCTTTGTTACAGTATTTTTTTTGGTTTTAGTCTTTATGATTAGGTAAAGGTGAAGACTGATCAGCTTAAGTTAGTGTTGTAATTCGTTTAATTTATTTTGAGAATTAAAAACTGTTTATTTTCAATATTTTTGTGATTGAGAAGTGCCTTCCGTTTGTGTTTCATATGAATAAATAATTGTTTTGTACTCTTTATCATAGTTTCAATTACGCTTATCTGCCTTATAAAACATCTTAAGACCTGATATTGATACAATGAAACCGCGTAAGTGCAATAAAATCCAAACTACTAGAAAAACCGAAAATTTTCTACCGCTGTCTGATGGCCTGGTACTCTAAGGACCCTATATTTCAATTAGATGTGCTTATCATTATAAATACTAAAATTATAAAGTTTTTTGTATCTCCTGTAAAGTTATCAACCTTGTAGTTACGCACTATTGCAAATAGTAGATCAGCGCTATTGCAGTATCGTCGACGATATGCTTTACGGCATTTGGTTAGGTTATGCTACCGGTAAGTATTACAATTGTCTTTTTTTACAGCACCTACCACAGACAGCGGCACAGAAGGCCCTACAACTGTCGCATCCTCTGAAGGTACTCATCTTATTAGTTAACGTATTTTATGTGACATAGGCATATCCTTCAAAAATTCTCGTACACTCACACAATAATTCAAAAATCAAACATATCTGAAAACATCTGCAAAGCTAAACAAGGTAAACTTCAGCGTCGCGTTTTACACTAGGCAACGATTGTGAAAAGACGCTTAATGAAGCCGAGAGTATTGTATGGTCCGATTATTGTGTTTTATTTACTTTAAATAAAACCTTACTGCACTGGGAGTCTTCTGACTCCGGAGATATTAAAGATAATAGAATTTCAACTCTTTCTAACTTTTTTCACGAAAACACATCTCGACTGTTATATTATAACTTTAAAATCCTAAACAACTCCTGTACCGTTGCGTGTTTGTATAATTCCAATGTTTTGCGTGCGTAACATTGTTTATACAAAAAGTAAAAGTCGTTTCACAACAGTAATTTTGCTCAATATGATTTAGTTTTGTGCACCAACTGCACAGATAACGGCTTTAGCATGGGTCACTATACACCCTGTGTATTATATTAATGTCTTAGTTTAAATATCAATCTAAAGCAAACATTTGTTTACAACCACGACCGAAGATGCAAATGCAAAGGAAACAACCCATACGCCATCTACAATCGAAGAAACTTTAAACATCAATATCAAATTGATGAAGTTTTAAATAAACGTAACAATATCAAGCCTTTATCGATAAATCGCTATTACTATATACCTAATTAAAGTCCTGTATAATATCTGCTTTACGGCATTTGGTTAGGTTATGTTATCGGTAAGTATTACAATTGTCTTTTTTTACAGCACCTACCACAGACAGCGGCACAGAAGGCCCTACAACTGTCGCATCCTCTGAAGGTACTCATCTTATTAGTTAACGTATTTTATGTGACATAGGCATATCCTTCAAAAATTCTCGTACACTCACACAATAATTCAAAAATCAAACATATCTGAAAACATCTGCAAAGCTAAACAAGGTAAAGTTCAGCGTCGCGTTTTACACTAGGCAACGATTGTGAAAAGACGCTTAATGAAGCCGAGAGTATTGTATGGTCCGATTATTGTGTTTTATTTACTTTAAAATAAAACCTTACTGCACTGGGAGTCTTCTGACTCCGGAGATATTAAAGATAATAGAATTTCAACTCTTTCTAACTTTTTTCACGAAAACACATCTCGACTATTATATTTTAACTTGAAAATCCTAAACAACTCCTGTACCGTTGCGTGCACGTAAAATTTCAATGTTTTGCGTGCGTTACATTGTTTGCACAAAAAATAAAGGTCGTTTTACCACAATCATTTTGCTCAATATGACTTAGTTTCGTGCACGAACTGCACAGATAACGGCTTTAGCATGTGTCACTATACACCCTGTGTTTTATATTAATGTCTTAGTTTAAATATCAATCTAAAGCAAACATTTGTTTACAACCGCGACCGAAGATGCAAATGCATGGGCAAACTACCCAAACGCCATCTACAATCGAAGAAACTTTAAACATCAATAACAAAATGATGATGTTTTAAATAAACGTAACAATATCAAGCCTTTATCGATAAATCGCTATTACTATATACCTAATTAAAGTCCCGTATAATATACGCTTTACGGCATTTGGTTAGGTTATGTTATTGGTAAGTATTACAATTGTCTTTTTTTACAGCACCTACCACAGACAGCGGCACAGAAGGCCCTACAACTGTCGCATCCTCTGAAGGTACTCATCTTATTAGTTAACTTATTTTATGTGACATAGGCATATCCTTCAAAAATTCTCGTACACTCACACAATAATTCAAAAACCAAACATATCTGAAAACATCTGCAAAGCTAAACAAGGTAAACTTGAGCGTCGCGTTTAACACTACGCAACGATTGTGAAAAGACGCTTAATGAAGCCGAGAGTATTGTATGGTCCCATTAATGTGTTTTGTTTTCTTTTAATTAAACTTTACTGCACGTTATTGGTAATTATTGCGCTTGTCTTTTTTTACAGGACCTACCACAGAAATTTGCACAGAAGGCCCTACAACTGTCGCATCCTCCGAAGGTACAAATTTTAATAATTGACGTTTTTTATGTGACATAAGCAAATTCTTCAAAAATTCTACTAAAGTTCACACAATAATCAAAAAACCAAACATAATTATATGAAACTATCTGCAAAGCTAAACAAGTGTAATTTGAGCGTCACGTTGTATACTATGCCACGAGTGTCAAAAGACGCTTAACGAAGTCTAGAGAATTTTATAGTCCTAGTAATGTGTTTTATTTACTTTAAATAAAACCTTACTGCACTGGGACTCTTCTGACTCCGGACATATTAAAGATAATAGAATTTCAACTCTTTTTAACTTTTTTCACGAAAACACTTCTCGACTGTTACATTTAAACTTTAAAATCCTAAACAACTCCTGTACCGTTGCGTGCACGTAAAATTTCAATGTTTTGCGTGCGTTACATGTTTGCACAAAAAATAAACGTCGTTTCACCACAATCATTTTGCTCAATATGACTTAGTTTCGTGCACGAACTGCACAGATAACGGCTTTAGCATGTGTCACTATACACCCTGTGTATTATATTAATGTCTTAGTTTAAATATCAATCTAAAGCAAACATTTGTTTACAACCGCGACCGAAGATGCAAATGCATGGGGAAACTACCCAAACGCCATCTACAATCGAAGAAACTTTAAACATCAATAACAAAATGATGATGTTTTAAATAAACGTAACAATATCAAGCCTTTATCGATAAATCGCTATTACTATATACCTAATTAAAGTCCTGTATAATATATGCTATACGGCATTTGGTTAGGTTATGTTATTGGTAAGTATTACAATTGTCTTTTTTTACAGCACCTACCACAGACAGCGGCACAGAAGGCCCTACAACTGTCGCATCCTCTGAAGGTACTCATCTTATTAGTTAACGTATTTTATGTGACATAGGCATATCCTTCAAAAATTCTCGTACACTCACACAATAATTCAAAAATCAAACATATCTGAAAACATCTGCAAAGCTAAACAAGGTAAACTTCAGCGTCGCGTTTTACAGTAGGCAACGATTGTGAAAAGACGCTTAATGAAGCCGAGAGTATTGTATGGTCCGATTATTGTGTTTTATTTACTTTAAATAAAACCTTACTGCACTGGGAGTCTTCTGACTCCGGAGATATTAAAGATAATAGAATTTCAACTCTTTCTAACTTTTTTCACGAAAACACATCTCGACTATTATATTTTAACTTGAAAATCCTAAACAACTCCTGTACCGTTGCGTGCACGTAAAATTTCAATGTTTTGCGTGCGTTACATTGTTTGCACAAAAAATAAAGGTCGTTTTACCACAATCATTTTGCTCAATATGACTTAGTTTCGTGCACGAACTGCACAGATAACGGCTTTAGCATGTGTCACTATACACCCTGTGTTTTATATTAATGTCTTAGTTTAAATATCAATCTAAAGCAAACATTTGTTTACAACCGCGACCGAAGATGCAAATGCATGGGCAAACTACCCAAACGCCATCTACAATCGAAGAAACTTTAAACATCAATAACAAAATGATGATGTTTTAAATAAACGTAACAATATCAAGCCTTTATCGATAAATCGCTATTACTATATACCTAATTAAAGTCCCGTATAATATACGCTTTACGGCATTTGGTTAGGTTATGTTATTGGTAAGTATTACAATTGTCTTTTTTTACAGCACCTACCACAGACAGCGGCACAGAAGGCCCTACAACTGTCGCATCCTCTGAAGGTACTCATCTTATTAGTTAACTTATTTTATGTGACATAGGCATATCCTTCAAAAATTCTCGTACACTCACACAATAATTCAAAAACCAAACATATCTGAAAACATCTGCAAAGCTAAACAAGGTAAACTTGAGCGTCGCGTTTAACACTACGCAACGATTGTGAAAAGACGCTTAATGAAGCCGAGAGTATTGTATGGTCCCATTAATGTGTTTTGTTTTCTTTTAATTAAACTTTACTGCACGTTATTGGTAATTATTGCGCTTGTCTTTTTTTACAGGACCTACCACAGAAATTTGCACAGAAGGCCCTACAACTGTCGCATCCTCCGAAGGTACAAATTTTAATAATTGACGTTTTTTATGTGACATAAGCAAATTCTTCAAAAATTCTACTAAAGTTCACACAATAATCAAAAAACCAAACATAATTATATGAAACTATCTGCAAAGCTAAACAAGTGTAATTTGAGCGTCACGTTGTATACTATGCCACGAGTGTCAAAAGACGCTTAACGAAGTCTAGAGAATTTTATAGTCCTAGTAATGTGTTTTATTTACTTTAAATAAAACCTTACTGCACTGGGACTCTTCTGACTCCGGACATATTAAAGATAATAGAATTTCAACTCTTTTTAACTTTTTTCACGAAAACACATCTCGACTGTTACATTTAAACTTTAAAATCCTAAACAACTCCTGTACCGTTGCGTGCACGTAAAATTTCAATGTTTTGCGTGCGTTACATGTTTGCACAAAAAATAAACGTCGTTTCACCACAATCATTTTGCTCAATATGACTTAGTTTCGTGCACGAACTGCACAGATAACGGCTTTAGCATGTGTCACTATACACCCTGTGTATTATATTAATGTCTTAGTTTAAATATCAATCTAAAGCAAACATTTGTTTACAACCGCGACCGAAGATGCAAATGCATGGGGAAACTACCCAAACGCCATCTACAATCGAAGAAACTTTAAACATCAATAACAAAATGATGATGTTTTAAATAAACGTAACAATATCAAGCCTTTATCGATAAATCGCTATTACTATATACCTAATTAAAGTCCTGTATAATATATGCTATACGGCATTTGGTTAGGTTATGTTATTGGTAAGTATTACAATTGTCTTTTTTTACAGCACCTACCACAGACAGCGGCACAGAAGGCCCTACAACTGTCGCATCCTCTGAAGGTACTCATCTTATTAGTTAACGTATTTTATGTGACATAGGCATATCCTTCAAAAATTCTCGTACACTCACACAATAATTCAAAAATCAAACATATCTGAAAACATCTGCAAAGCTAAACAAGGTAAACTTCAGCGTCGCGTTTTACAGTAGGCAACGATTGTGAAAAGACGCTTAATGAAGCCGAGAGTATTGTATGGTCCGATTATTGTGTTTTATTTACTTTAAATAAAACCTTACTGCACTGGGAGTCTTCTGACTCCGGAGATATTAAAGATAATAGAATTTCAACTCTTTCTAACTTTTTTCACGAAAACACATCTCGACTGTTATATTATAACTTTAAAATCCTAAACAACTCCTGTACCGTTGCGTGTTTGTATAATTCCAATGTTTTGCGTGCGTAACATTGTTTATACAAAAAGTAAAAGTCGTTTCACCACAGTAATTTTGCTCAATATGATTTAGTTTTGTGCACCAACTGCACAGATAACGGCTTTAGCATGGGTCACTATACACCCTGTGTATTATATTAATGTCTTAGTTTAAATATCAATCTAAAGCAAACATTTGTTTACAACCGCGACCGAAGATGCAAATGCATGGGGAAACTACCCAAACGCCATCTACAATCGAAGAAACTTTAAACATCAATAACAAAATGATGATGTTTTAAATAAACGTAACAATATCAAGCCTTTATCGATAAATCATTATTACTATATACCTAATTAAAGTCCAGTATAGTATATGCTTTAAGGCATTTGGTTAGGTTATGTTATTGGTAAGTGTTACAATTGGCTTTTTTTACAGCACCTACCACAGACAGCGGCACAGAAGGCCCTACAACTGTCGCATCCTCTGAAGGTACTCATCGTATTAATTAACGTATTTTATGTGACATAGGCATATCCTTCAAAAATTCTCGTACACTCACACAATAATTCAAAAATCAAACATCTGCAAAGCTAAACAAGGTAAACTTCAGCGTCGCGTTTTACACTAGGCAACGATTGTGAAAAGACGCCTAATGAAGCCGAGAGTATTGTATGGTCCGATTATTGTGTTTTATTTACTTTAAATAAAACCTTACTGCACTGGGAGTCTTCTGAATCCGGAGATATTAAAGATAATAGAATTTCAACTCTTTCTAACTTTTTTCACGAAAACACATCTCGACTGTTATATTTTAACTTTAAAATCCTAAACAACTCCTGTACCGTTGCGTGCATGTATAATTACAATGTTTTGCGTGCGTTACATTGTTTATACAAAAAGTAAAGGTCGTTTCACCACAGTAATTTTGCTCAATATGACTTAGTTTCGTGCACCAACTGCACAGATAACGGCTTTAGCATGGGTCACTATACACCCTGTGTATTATATTAATGTCTTAGTTTAAATATCAATCTAAAGCAAACATTTGTTTACAACCGCGACCGAAGATGCAAATGCATGGGGAAACTACTCAAACGCCATCTACAATCGAAGAAACTTTAAACATCAATAACAAAATGATGATGTTTTAAATAAACGTAACAATATCAAACCTTTATCGATAAATCGCTATTACTATATACCTAATTAAAGTCCTGTATAATATATGCTATACGGCATTTGGTTAGGTTATGTTATTGGTAAGTATTACAATTGTCTTTTTTTACAGCACCTACCACAGACAGCGGCACAGAAGGCCCTACAACTGTCGCATCCTCTGAAGGTACTCATCTTATTAGTTAACGTATTTTATGTGACATAGGCATATCCTTCAAAAATTCTCGTACACTCACACAATAATTCAAAAATCAAACATCTGCAAAGCTAAACAAGGTAAACTTCAGCGTCGCGTTTTACACTAGGCAACGATTGTGAAAAGACGCCTAATGAAGCCGAGAGTATTGTATGGTCCGATTATTGTGTTTTATTTACTTTAAATAAAACCTTACTGCACTGGGAGTCTTCTGAATCCGGAGATATTAAAGATAATAGAATTTCAACTCTTTCTAACTTTTTTCACGAAAACACATCTCGACTATTATATTTTAACTTGAAAATCCTAAACAACTCCTGTACCGTTGCGTGCACGTAAAATTTCAATGTTTTGCGTGCGTTACATTGTTTGCACAAAAAATAAAGGTCGTTTTACCACAATCATTTTGCTCAATATGACTTAGTTTCGTGCACGAACTGCACAGATAACGGCTTTAGCATGTGTCACTATACACCCTGTGTTTTATATTAATGTCTTAGTTTAAATATCAATCTAAAGCAAACATTTGTTTACAACCGCGACCGAAGATGCAAATGCATGGGCAAACTACCCAAACGCCATCTACAATCGAAGAAACTTTAAACATCAATAACAAAAAGATGATGTTTTAAATAAACGTAACAATATCAAGCCTTTATCGATAAATCGCTATTACTATATACCTAATTAAAGTCCCGTATAATATACGCTTTACGGCATTTGGTTAGGTTATGTTATTGGTAAGTATTACAATTGTCTTTTTTTACAGCACCTACCACAGACAGCGGCACAGAAGGCCCTACAACTGTCGCATCCTCTGAAGGTACTCATCTTATTAGTTAACGTATTTTATGTGACATAGGCATATCCTTCAAAAATTCTCGTACACTCACACAATAATTAAAAAACCAAACATATCTGAAAACATCTGCAAAGCTAAACAAGGTAAACTTGAGCGTCGCGTTTAACACTACGCAACGATTGTGAAAAGACGCTTAATGAAGCCGAGAGTATTGTATGGTCCCATTAATGTGTTTTGTTTTCTTTTAATTAAACTTTACTGCACGTTATTGGTAATTATTGCGCTTGTCTTTTTTTACAGGACCTACCACAGAAATTTGCACAGAAGGCCCTACAACTGTCGTATCCTCCGAAGGTACAAATTTTAATAATTGACGTTTTTTATGTGACATAAGCAAATTCTTCAAAAATTCTACTAAAGTTCACACAATAATCAAAAAACCAAACATAATTATATGAAACTATCTGCAAAGTTAAACAAGTGTAATTTGAGCGTCACGTTGTATACTATGCCACGAGTGTCAAAAGACGCTTAACGAAGTCTAGAGAATTTTATAGTCCTAGTAATGTGTTTTATTTACTTCAAATAAAACCTTACTGCACTGGGAGTCTTCTGACTCCGGACATATTAAAGATAATAGAATTTCAACTCTTTTTAACTTTTTTCACGAAAACACATCTCGACTGTTATATTTTAACTTTAAAATCCTAAACAACTCCTGTACCGTTGCGTGCACGTAAAATTTCAATGTTTTGCGTGCGTTACATGTTTGCACAAAAAATAAAGGTCGTTTCACCACAATCATTTTGCTCAATATGACTTAGTTTCGTGCACGAACTGCACAGATAACGGCTTTAGCATGTGTCACTATACACCCTGTGTATTATATTAATGTCTTAGTTTAAATATCAATCTAAAGCAAACATTTGTTTACAACCGCGACCGAAGATGCAAATGCATGGGGAAACTACCCAAACGCCATCTACAATCGAAGAAACTTTAAACATCAATAACAAAATGATGATGTTTTAAATAAACGTAACAATATCAAACCTTTATCGATAAATCGCTATTACTATATACCTAATTAAAGTCCTGTATAATATATGCTATACGGCATTTGGTTAGGTTATGTTATTGGTAAGTATTACAATTGTCTTTTTTTACAGCACCTACCACAGACAGCGGCACAGAAGGCCCTACAACTGTCGCATCCTCTGAAGGTACTCATCTTATTAGTTAACGTATTTTATGTGACATAGGCATATCCTTCAAAAATTCTCGTACACTCACACAATAATTCAAAAATCAAACATCTGCAAAGCTAAACAAGGTAAACTTCAGCGTCGCGTTTTACACTAGGCAACGATTGTGAAAAGACGCCTAATGAAGCCGAGAGTATTGTATGGTCCGATTATTGTGTTTTATTTACTTTAAATAAAACCTTACTGCACTGGGAGTCTTCTGAATCCGGAGATATTAAAGATAATAGAATTTCAACTCTTTCTAACTTTTTTCACGAAAACACATCTCGACTGTTATATTTTAACTTTAAAATCCTAAACAACTCCTGTACCGTTGCGTGCATGTATAATTACAATGTTTTGCGTGCGTTACATTGTTTATACAAAAAGTAAAGGTCGTTTCACCACAGTAATTTTGCTCAATATGACTTAGTTTCGTGCACCAACTGCACAGATAACGGCTTTAGCATGGGTCACTATACACCCTGTGTATTATATTAATGTCTTAGTTTAAATATCAATCTAAAGCAAACATTTGTTTACAACCGCGACCGAAGATGCAAATGCATGGGGAAACTACTCAAACGCCATCTACAATCGAAGAAACTTTAAACATCAATAACAAAATGATGATGTTTTAAATAAACGTAACAATATCAAGCCTTTATCGATAAATCGCTATTACTATATACCTAATTAAAGTCCTGTATAATATATGCTTTACGGCATTTGGTTAGGTTATGTTATTGGTAAGTATTACAATTGTCTTTTTTTACAGCACCTACCACAGACAGCGGCACAGAAGGACCTACAACTGTCGCATCCTCTGAAGGTACTCATCTTATTAGTTAACGTATTTTATGTGACATAGGCATATCCTACAAAAATTCTCGTACACTCACACAATAATTCAAAAATCAAACATATCTATCTGAAAACATCTGCAAAGCTAAACAAGGTAAACTTCAGCGTCGTGTTTTACACTAGGCAACGATTGTGAAAAGACGCTTAATGAAGCCGAGAGTATTGTATGGTCCGATTATTGTGTTTTATTTACTTTAAAATAAAACCTTACTGCACTGAGAGTCTTCTGACTCCGGAGATATTAAAGATAATAGAATTTCAACTCTTTCTAACTTTTTTCACGAAAACACATCTCGACTATTATATTTTAACTTGAAAATCCTAAACAACTCCTGTACCGTTGCGTGCACGTAAAATTTCAATGTTTTGCGTGCGTTACATTGTTTGCACAAAAAATAAAGGTCGTTTTACCACAATCATTTTGCTCAATATGACTTAGTTTCGTGCACGAACTGCACAGATAACGGCTTTAGCATGTGTCACTATACACCCTGTGTTTTATATTAATGTCTTAGTTTAAATATCAATCTAAAGCAAACATTTGTTTACAACCGCGACCGAAGATGCAAATGCATGGGCAAACTACCCAAACGCCATCTACAATCGCAGAAACTTTAAACATCAATAACAAAAAGATGATGTTTTAAATAAACGTAACAATATCAAGCCTTTATCTATAAATCGCTATTACTATATACCTAATTAAAGTCCCGTATAATATACGCTTTACGGCATTTGGTTAGGTTATGTTATTGGTAAGTATTACAATTGTCTTTTTTTACAGCACCTACCACAGACAGCGGCACAGAAGGCCCTACAACTGTCGCATCCTCTGAAGGTACTCATCTT
The DNA here is from genome assembly GCA_937001585.2 of Brachylomia viminalis. Taxonomy (NCBI): domain Eukaryota; kingdom Metazoa; phylum Arthropoda; class Insecta; order Lepidoptera; family Noctuidae; genus Brachylomia; species Brachylomia viminalis. Next base: position 17,645,562 of record OW443302.2, on the reverse strand, counting down.
ATTAGTTAACGTATTTTATGTGACATAGGCATATCCTTCAAAAATTCTCGTACACTCACACAATAATTCAAAAACCAAACAAATCTGAAAACATCTGCAAAGCTAAACAAGGTAAACTTGAGCGTCGCGTTTAACACTACGCAACGATTGTGAAAAGACGCTTAATGAAGCCGAGAGTATTGTATGGTCCCATTAATGTGTTTTGTTTTCTTTTAATTAAACTTTACTGCACGTTATTGGTAATTATTGCGCTTGTCTTTTTTTACAGGACCTACCACAGAAATTTGCACAGAAGGCCCTACAACTGTCGTATCCTCCGAAGGTACAAATTTTAATAATTGACGTTTTTTATGTGACATAAGCAAATTCTTCAAAAATTCTACTAAAGTTCACACAATAATCAAAAAACCAAACATAATTATATGAAACTATCTGCAAAGTTAAACAAGTGTAATTTGAGCGTCACGTTGTATACTATGCCACGAGTGTCAAAAGACGCTTAACGAAGTCTAGAGAATTTTATAGTCCTAGTAATGTGTTTTATTTACTTCAAATAAAACCTTACGGCACTGGGAGTCTTCTGACTCCGGACATATTAAAGATAATAGAATTTCAACTCTTTTTAACTTTTTTCACGAAAACACATCTCGACTGTTATATTTTAACTTTAAAATCCTAAACAACTCCTGTACCGTTGCGTGCACGTAAAATTTCAATGTTTTGCGTGCGTTACATGTTTGCACAAAAAATAAAGGTCGTTTCACCACAATCATTTTGCTCAATATGACTTAGTTTCGTGCACGAACTGCACAGATAACGGCTTTAGCATGTGTCACTATACACCCTGTGTATTATATTAATGTCTTAGTTTAAATATCAATCTAAAGCAAACATTTGTTTACAACCGCGACCGAAGATGCAAATGCATGGGGAAACTACCCAAACGCCATCTACAATCGAAGAAACTTTAAACATCAATAACAAAATGATGATGTTTTAAATAAACGTAACAATATCAAACCTTTATCGATAAATCGCTATTACTATATACCTAATTAAAGTCCTGTATAATATATGCTATACGGCATTTGGTTAGGTTATGTTATTGGTAAGTATTACAATTGTCTTTTTTTACAGCACCTACCACAGACAGCGGCACAGAAGGCCCTACAACTGTCGCATCCTCTGAAGGTACTCATCTTATTAGTTAACGTATTTTATGTGACATAGGCATATCCTTCAAAAATTCTCGTACACTCACACAATAATTCAAAAATCAAACATCTGCAAAGCTAAACAAGGTAAACTTCAGCGTCGCGTTTTACACTAGGCAACGATTGTGAAAAGACGCCTAATGAAGCCGAGAGTATTGTATGGTCCGATTATTGTGTTTTATTTACTTTAAATAAAACCTTACTGCACTGGGAGTCTTCTGAATCCGGAGATATTAAAGATAATAGAATTTCAACTCTTTCTAACTTTTTTCACGAAAACACATCTCGACTGTTATATTTTAACTTTAAAATCCTAAACAACTCCTGTACCGTTGCGTGCATGTATAATTACAATGTTTTGCGTGCGTTACATTGTTTATACAAAAAGTAAAGGTCGTTTCACCACAGTAATTTTGCTCAATATGACTTAGTTTCGTGCACCAACTGCACAGATAACGGCTTTAGCATGGGTCACTATACACCCTGTGTATTATATTAATGTCTTAGTTTAAATATCAATCTAAAGCAAACATTTGTTTACAACCGCGACCGAAGATGCAAATGCATGGGGAAACTACTCAAACGCCATCTACAATCGAAGAAACTTTAAACATCAATAACAAAATGATGATGTTTTAAATAAACGTAACAATATCAAGCCTTTATCGATAAATCGCTATTACTATATACCTAATTAAAGTCCTGTATAATATATGCTTTACGGCATTTGGTTAGGTTATGTTATTGGTAAGTATTACAATTGTCTTTTTTTACAGCACCTACCACAGACAGCGGCACAGAAGGACCTACAACTGTCGCATCCTCTGAAGGTACTCATCTTATTAGTTAACGTATTTTATGTGACATAGGCATATCCTACAAAAATTCTCGTACACTCACACAATAATTCAAAAATCAAACATATCTATCTGAAAACATCTGCAAAGCTAAACAAGGTAAACTTCAGCGTCGTGTTTTACACTAGGCAACGATTGTGAAAAGACGCTTAATGAAGCCGAGAGTATTGTATGGTCCGATTATTGTGTTTTATTTACTTTAAAATAAAACCTTACTGCACTGAGAGTCTTCTGACTCCGGAGATATTAAAGATAATAGAATTTCAACTCTTTCTAACTTTTTTCACGAAAACACATCTCGACTATTATATTTTAACTTGAAAATCCTAAACAACTCCTGTACCGTTGCGTGCACGTAAAATTTCAATGTTTTGCGTGCGTTACATTGTTTGCACAAAAAATAAAGGTCGTTTTACCACAATCATTTTGCTCAATATGACTTAGTTTCGTGCACGAACTGCACAGATAACGGCTTTAGCATGTGTCACTATACACCCTGTGTTTTATATTAATGTCTTAGTTTAAATATCAATCTAAAGCAAACATTTGTTTACAACCGCGACCGAAGATGCAAATGCATGGGGAAACTACCCAAACGCCATCTACAATCGAAGAAACTTTAAACATCAATAACAAAAAGATGATGTTTTAAATAAACGTAACAAAATCAAGCCTTTATCGATAAATCGCTATTACTATATACCTAATTAAAGTCCCGTATAATATACGCTTTACGGCATTTGGTTAGGTTATGTTATTGGTAAGTATTACAATTGTCTTTTTTTACAGCACCTACCACAGACAGCGGCACAGAAGGCCCTACAACTGTCGCATCCTCTGAAGGTACTCATCTTATTAGTTAACGTATTTTATGTGACATAGGCATATCCTTCAAAAATTCTCGTACACTCACACAATAATTAAAAAACCAAACATATCTGAAAACATCTGCAAAGCTAAACAAGGTCAACTTGAGCGTCGCGTTTAACACTACGCAACGATTGTGAAAAGACGCTTAATGAAGCCGAGAGTATTGTATGGTCCCATTAATGTGTTTTGTTTTCTTTTAATTAAACTTTACTGCACGTTATTGGTAATTATTGCGCTTGTCTTTTTTTACAGGACCTACCACAGAAATTTGCACAGAAGGCCCTACAACTGTCGTATCCTCCGAAGGTACAAATTTTAATAATTGACGTTTTTTATGTGACATAAGCAAATTCTTCAAAAATTCTACTAAAGTTCACACAATAATCAAAAAACCAAACATAATTATATGAAACTATCTGCAAAGTTAAACAAGTGTAATTTGAGCGTCACGTTGTATACTATGCCACGAGTGTCAAAAGACGCTTAACGAAGTCTAGAGAATTTTATAGTCCTAGTAATGTGTTTTATTTACTTCAAATAAAACCTTACTGCACTGGGAGTCTTCTGACTCCGGACATATTAAAGATAATAGAATTTCAACTCTTTTTAACTTTTTTCACGAAAACACATCTCGACTGTTATATTTTAACTTTAAAATCCTAAACAACTCCTGTACCGTTGCGTGCACGTAAAATTTCAATGTTTTGCGTGCGTTACATGTTTGCACAAAAAATAAAGGTCGTTTCACCACAATCATTTTGCTCAATATGACTTAGTTTCGTGCACGAACTGCACAGATAACGGCTTTAGCATGTGTCACTATACACCCTGTGTATTATATTAATGTCTTAGTTTAAATATCAATCTAAAGCAAACATTTGTTTACAACCGCGACCGAAGATGCAAATGCATGGGGAAACTACCCAAACGCCATCTACAATCGAAGAAACTTTAAACATCAATAACAAAATGATGATGTTTTAAATAAACGTAACAATATCAAACCTTTATCGATAAATCGCTATTACTATATACCTAATTAAAGTCCTGTATAATATATGCTATACGGCATTTGGTTAGGTTATGTTATTGGTAAGTATTACAATTGTCTTTTTTTACAGCACCTACCACAGACAGCGGCACAGAAGGCCCTACAACTGTCGCATCCTCTGAAGGTACTCATCTTATTAGTTAACGTATTTTATGTGACATAGGCATATCCTTCAAAAATTCTCGTACACTCACACAATAATTCAAAAATCAAACATCTGCAAAGCTAAACAAGGTAAACTTCAGCGTCGCGTTTTACACTAGGCAACGATTGTGAAAAGACGCCTAATGAAGCCGAGAGTATTGTATGGTCCGATTATTGTGTTTTATTTACTTTAAATAAAACCTTACTGCACTGGGAGTCTTCTGAATCCGGAGATATTAAAGATAATAGAATTTCAACTCTTTCTAACTTTTTTCACGAAAACACATCTCGACTGTTATATTTTAACTTTAAAATCCTAAACAACTCCTGTACCGTTGCGTGCATGTATAATTACAATGTTTTGCGTGCGTTACATTGTTTATACAAAAAGTAAAGGTCGTTTCACCACAGTAATTTTGCTCAATATGACTTAGTTTCGTGCACGAACTGCACAGATAACGGCTTTAGCATGTGTCACTATACACCCTGTGTATTATATTAATGTCTTAGTTTAAATATAAATCTAAAGCAAACATTTGTTTACAACCGCGACCGAAGATGCAAATGCATGGGGAAACTACCCAAACGCCATCTACAATCGAAGAAACTTTAAACATCAATAACAAAATGATGATGTTTTAAATAAACGTAACAATATCAAACCTTTATCGATAAATCGCTATTACTATATACCTAATTAAAGTCCTGTATAATATATGCTATACGGCATTTGGTTAGGTTATGTTATTGGTAAGTATTACAATTGTCTTTTTTTACAGCACCTACCACAGACAGCGGCACAGAAGGCCCTACAACTGTCGCATCCTCTGAAGGTACTCATCTTATTAGTTAACGTATTTTATGTGACATAGGCATATCCTTCAAAAATTCTCGTACACTCACACAATAATTCAAAAATCAAACATCTGCAAAGCTAAACAAGGTAAACTTCAGCGTCGCGTTTTACACTAGGCAACGATTGTGAAAAGACGCCTAATGAAGCCGAGAGTATTGTATGGTCCGATTATTGTGTTTTATTTACTTTAAATAAAACCTTACTGCACTGGGAGTCTTCTGAATCCGGAGATATTAAAGATAATAGAATTTCAACTCTTTCTAACTTTTTTCACGAAAACACATCTCGACTGTTATATTTTAACTTTAAAATCCTAAACAACTCCTGTACCGTTGCGTGCATGTATAATTACAATGTTTTGCGTGCGTTACATTGTTTATACAAAAAGTAAAGGTCGTTTCACCACAGTAATTTTGCTCAATATGACTTAGTTTCGTGCACCAACTGCACAGATAACGGCTTTAGCATGGGTCACTATACACCCTGTGTATTATATTAATGTCTTAGTTTAAATATCAATCTAAAGCAAACATTTGTTTACAACCGCGACCGAAGATGCAAATGCATGGGGAAACTACTCAAACGCCATCTACAATCGAAGAAACTTTAAACATCAATAACAAAATGATGATGTTTTAAATAAACGTAACAATATCAAGCCTTTATCGATAAATCGCTATTACTATATACCTAATTAAAGTCCTGTATAATATATGCTTTACGGCATTTGGTTAGGTTATGTTATTGGTAAGTATTACAATTGTCTTTTTTTACAGCACCTACCACAGACAGCGGCACAGAAGGACCTACAACTGTCGCATCCTCTGAAGGTACTCATCTTATTAGTTAACGTATTTTATGTGACATAGGCATATCCTACAAAAATTCTCGTACACTCACACAATAATTCAAAAATCAAACATATCTATCTGAAAACATCTGCAAAGCTAAACAAGGTAAACTTCAGCGTCGTGTTTTACACTAGGCAACGATTGTGAAAAGACGCTTAATGAAGCCGAGAGTATTGTATGGTCCGATTATTGTGTTTTATTTACTTTAAAATAAAACCTTACTGCACTGAGAGTCTTCTGACTCCGGAGATATTAAAGATAATAGAATTTCAACTCTTTCTAACTTTTTTCACGAAAACACATCTCGACTATTATATTTTAACTTGAAAATCCTAAACAACTCCTGTACCGTTGCGTGCACGTAAAATTTCAATGTTTTGCGTGCGTTACATTGTTTGCACAAAAAATAAAGGTCGTTTTACCACAATCATTTTGCTCAATATGACTTAGTTTCGTGCACGAACTGCACAGATAACGGCTTTAGCATGTGTCACTATACACCCTGTGTTTTATATTAATGTCTTAGTTTAAATATCAATCTAAAGCAAACATTTGTTTACAACCGCGACCGAAGATGCAAATGCATGGGCAAACTACCCAAACGCCATCTACAATCGCAGAAACTTTAAACATCAATAACAAAAAGATGATGTTTTAAATAAACGTAACAATATCAAGCCTTTATCGATAAATCGCTATTACTATATACCTAATTAAAGTCCCGTATAATATACGCTTTACGGCATTTGGTTAGGTTATGTTATTGGTAAGTATTACAATTGTCTTTTTTTACAGCACCTACCACAGACAGCGGCACAGAAGGCCCTACAACTGTCGCATCCTCTGAAGGTACTCATCTTATTAGTTAACGTATTTTATGTGACATAGGCATATCCTTCAAAAATTCTCGTACACTCACACAATAATTCAAAAACCAAACAAATCTGAAAACATCTGCAAAGCTAAACAAGGTAAACTTGAGCGTCGCGTTTAACACTACGCAACGATTGTGAAAAGACGCTTAATGAAGCCGAGAGTATTGTATGGTCCGATTATTGTGTTTTATTTACTTTAAATAAAACCTTACTGCACTGGGAGTCTTCTGAATCCGGAGATATTAAAGATAATAGAATTTCAACTCTTTCTAACTTTTTTCACGAAAACACATCTCGACTGTTATATTTTAACTTTAAAATCCTAAACAACTCCTGTACCGTTGCGTGCATGTATAATTACAATGTTTTGCGTGCGTTACATTGTTTATACAAAAAGTAAAGGTCGTTTCACCACAGTAATTTTGCTCAATATGACTTAGTTTCGTGCACCAACTGCACAGATAACGGCTTTAGCATGGGTCACTATACACCCTGTGTATTATATTAATGTCTTAGTTTAAATATCAATCTAAAGCAAACATTTGTTTACTACCGCGACCGAAGATGCAAATGCATGGGGAAACTACTCAAACGCCATCTACAATCGAAGAAACTTTAAACATCAATAACAAAATGATGATGTTTTAAATAAACGTAACAATATCAAGCCTTTATCGATAAATCGCTATTACTATATACCTAATTAAAGTCCTGTATAATATATGCTTTACGGCATTTGGTTAGGTTATGTTATTGGTAAGTATTACAATTGTCTTTTTTTACAGCACCTACCACAGACAGCGGCACAGAAGGACCTACAACTGTCGCATCCTCTGAAGGTACTCATCTTATTAGTTAACGTATTTTATGTGACATAGGCATATCCTACAAAAATTCTCGTACACTCACACAATAATTCAAAAATCAAACATATCTATCTGAAAACATCTGCAAAGCTAAACAAGGTAAACTTCAGCGTCGTGTTTTACACTAGGCAACGATTGTGAAAAGACGCTTAATGAAGCCGAGAGTATTGTATGGTCCGATTATTGTGTTTTATTTACTTTAAAATAAAACCTTACTGCACTGAGAGTCTTCTGACTCCGGAGATATTAAAGATAATAGAATTTCAACTCTTTCTAACTTTTTTCACGAAAACACATCTCGACTATTATATTTTAACTTGAAAATCCTAAACAACTCCTGTACCGTTGCGTGCACGTAAAATTTCAATGTTTTGCGTGCGTTACATTGTTTGCACAAAAAATAAAGGTCGTTTTACCACAATCATTTTGCTCAATATGACTTAGTTTCGTGCACGAACTGCACAGATAACGGCTTTAGCATGTGTCACTATACACCCTGTGTTTTATATTAATGTCTTAGTTTAAATATCAATCTAAAGCAAACATTTGTTTACAACCGCGACCGAAGATGCAAATGCATGGGCAAACTACCCAAACGCCATCTACAATCGAAGAAACTTTAAACATCAATAACAAAAAGATGATGTTTTAAATAAACGTAACAATATCAAGCCTTTATCTATAAATCGCTATTACTATATACCTAATTAAAGTCCCGTATAATATACGCTTTACGGCATTTGGTTAGGTTATGTTATTGGTAAGTATTACAATTGTCTTTTTTTACAGCACCTACCACAGACAGCGGCACAGAAGGCCCTACAACTGTCGCATCCTCTGAAGGTACTCATCTTATTAGTTAACGTATTTTATGTGACATAGGCATATCCTTCAAAAATTCTCGTACACTCACACAATAATTCAAAAACCAAACAAATCTGAAAACATCTGCAAAGCTAAACAAGGTAAACTTGAGCGTCGCGTTTAACACTACGCAACGATTGTGAAAAGACGCTTAATGAAGCCGAGAGTATTGTATGGTCCCATTAATGTGTTTTGTTTTCTTTTAATTAAACTTTACTGCACGTTATTGGTAATTATTGCGCTTGTCTTTTTTTACAGGACCTACCACAGAAATTTGCACAGAAGGCCCTACAACTGTCGTATCCTCCGAAGGTACAAATTTTAATAATTGACGTTTTTTATGTGACATAAGCAAATTCTTCAAAAATTCTACTAAAGTTCACACAATAATCAAAAAACCAAACATAATTATATGAAACTATCTGCAAAGTTAAACAAGTGTAATTTGAGCGTCACGTTGTATACTATGCCACGAGTGTCAAAAGACGCTTAACGAAGTCTAGAGAATTTTATAGTCCTAGTAATGTGTTTTATTTACTTCAAATAAAACCTTACTGCACTGGGAGTCTTCTGACTCCGGACATATTAAAGATAATAGAATTTCAACTCTTTTTAACTTTTTTCACGAAAACACATCTCGACTGTTATATTTTAACTTTAAAATCCTAAACAACTCCTGTACCGTTGCGTGCACGTAAAATTTCAATGTTTTGCGTGCGTTACATGTTTGCACAAAAAATAAAGGTCGTTTCACCACAATCATTTTGCTCAATATGACTTAGTTTCGTGCACGAACTGCACAGATAACGGCTTTAGCATGTGTCACTATACACCCTGTGTATTATATTAATGTCTTAGTTTAAATATCAATCTAAAGCAAACATTTGTTTACAACCGCGACCGAAGATGCAAATGCATGGGGAAACTACCCAAACGCCATCTACAATCGAAGAAACTTTAAACATCAATAACAAAATGATGATGTTTTAAATAAACGTAACAATATCAAACCTTTATCGATAAATCGCTATTACTATATACCTAATTAAAGTCCTGTATAATATATGCTATACGGCATTTGGTTAGGTTATGTTATTGGTAAGTATTACAATTGTCTTTTTTTACAGCACCTACCACAGACAGCGGCACAGAAGGCCCTACAACTGTCGCATCCTCTGAAGGTACTCATCTTATTAGTTAACGTATTTTATGTGACATAGGCATATCCTTCAAAAATTCTCGTACACTCACACAATAATTCAAAAATCAAACATCTGCAAAGCTAAACAAGGTAAACTTCAGCGTCGCGTTTTACACTAGGCAACGATTGTGAAAAGACGCCTAATGAAGCCGAGAGTATTGTATGGTCCGATTATTGTGTTTTATTTACTTTAAATAAAACCTTACTGCACTGGGAGTCTTCTGAATCCGGAGATATTAAAGATAATAGAATTTCAACTCTTTCTAACTTTTTTCACGAAAACACATCTCGACTGTTATATTTTAACTTTAAAATCCTAAACAACTCCTGTACCGTTGCGTGCATGTATAATTACAATGTTTTGCGTGCGTTACATTGTTTATACAAAAAGTAAAGGTCGTTTCACCACAGTAATTTTGCTCAATATGACTTAGTTTCGTGCACCAACTGCACAGATAACGGCTTTAGCATGGGTCACTATACACCCTGTGTATTATATTAATGTCTTAGTTTAAATATCAATCTAAAGCAAACATTTGTTTAAAACCGCGACCGAAGATGCAAATGCATGGGGAAACTACTCAAACGCCATCTACAATCGAAGAAACTTTAAACATCAATAACAAAATGATGATGTTTTAAATAAACGTAACAATATCAAGCCTTTATCGATAAATCGCTATTACTATATACCTAATTAAAGTCCTGTATAATATATGCTTTACGGCATTTGGTTAGGTTATGTTATTGGTAAGTATTACAATTGTCTTTTTTTACAGCACCTACCACAGACAGCGGCACAGAAGGACCTACAACTGTCGCATCCTCTGAAGGTACTCATCTTATTAGTTAACGTATTTTATGTGACATAGGCATATCCTACAAAAATTCTCGTACACTCACACAATAATTCAAAAATCAAACATATCTATCTGAAAACATCTGCAAAGCTAAACAAGGTAAACTTCAGCGTCGTGTTTTACACTAGGCAACGATTGTGAAAAGACGCTTAATGAAGCCGAGAGTATTGTATGGTCCGATTATTGTGTTTTATTTACTTTAAAATAAAACCTTACTGCACTGAGAGTCTTCTGACTCCGGAGATATTAAAGCTAATAGAATTTCAACTCTTTCTAACTTTTTTCACGAAAACACATCTCGACTATTATATTTTAACTTGAAAATCCTAAACAACTCCTGTACCGTTGCGTGCACGTAAAATTTCAATGTTTTGCGTGCGTTACATTGTTTGCACAAAAAATAAAGGTCGTTTTACCACAATCATTTTGCTCAATATGACTTAGTTTCGTGCACGAACTGCACAGATAACGGCTTTAGCATGTGTCACTATACACCCTGTGTTTTATATTAATGTCTTAGTTTAAATATCAATCTAAAGCAAACATTTGTTTACAACCGCGACCGAAGATGCAAATGCATGGGCAAACTACCCAAACGCCATCTACAATCGCAGAAACTTTAAACATCAATAACAAAAAGATGATGTTTTAAATAAACGTAACAATATCAAGCCTTTATCTATAAATCGCTATTACTATATACCTAATTAAAGTCCCGTATAATATACGCTTTACGGCATTTGGTTAGGTTATGTTATTGGTAAGTATTACAATTGTCTTTTTTTACAGCACCTACCACAGACAGCGGCACAGAAGGCCCTACAACTGTCGCATCCTCTGAAGGTACTCATCTTATTAGTTAACGTATTTTATGTGACATAGGCATATCCTTCAAAAATTCTCGTACACTCACACAATAATTCAAAAACCAAACAAATCTGAAAACATCTGCAAAGCTAAACAAGGTAAACTTGAGCGTCGCGTTTAACACTACGCAACGATTGTGAAAAGACGCTTAATGAAGCCGAGAGTATTGTATGGTCCCATTAATGTGTTTTGTTTTCTTTTAATTAAACTTTACTGCACGTTATTGGTAATTATTGCGCTTGTCTTTTTTTACAGGACCTACCACAGAAATTTGCACAGAAGGCCCTACAACTGTCGTATCCTCCGAAGGTACAAATTTTAATAATTGACGTTTTTTATGTGACATAAGCAAATTCTTCAAAAATTCTACTAAAGTTCACACAATAATCAAAAAACCAAACATAATTATATGAAACTATCTGCAAAGTTAAACAAGTGTAATTTGAGCGTCACGTTGTATACTATGCCACGAGTGTCAAAAGACGCTTAACGAAGTCTAGAGAATTTTATAGTCCTAGTAATGTGTTTTATTTACTTCAAATAAAACCTTACGGCACTGGGAGTCTTCTGACTCCGGACATATTAAAGATAATAGAATTTCAACTCTTTTTAACTTTTTCACGAAAACACATCTCGACTGTTATATTTTAACTTTAAAATCCTAAACAACTCCTGTACCGTTGCGTGCACGTAAAATTTCAATGTTTTGCGTGCGTTACATGTTTGCACAAAAAATAAAGGTCGTTTCACCACAATCATTTTGCTCAATATGACTTAGTTTCGTGCACGAACTGCACAGATAACGGCTTTAGCATGTGTCACTATACACCCTGTGTATTATATTAATGTCTTAGTTTAAATATCAATCTAAAGCAAACATTTGTTTACAACCGCGACCGAAGATGCAAATGCATGGGGAAACTACCCAAACGCCATCTACAATCGAAGAAACTTTAAACATCAATAACAAAATGATGATGTTTTAAATAAACGTAACAATATCAAACCTTTATCGATAAATCGCTATTACTATATACCTAATTAAAGTCCTGTATAATATATGCTATACGGCATTTGGTTAGGTTATGTTATTGGTAAGTATTACAATTGTCTTTTTTTACAGCACCTACCACAGACAGCGGCACAGAAGGCCCTACAACTGTCGCATCCTCTGAAGGTACTCATCTTATTAGTTAACGTATTTTATGTGACATAGGCATATCCTTCAAAAATTCTCGTACACTCACACAATAATTCAAAAATCAAACATCTGCAAAGCTAAACAAGGTAAACTTCAGCGTCGCGTTTTACACTAGGCAACGATTGTGAAAAGACGCCTAATGAAGCCGAGAGTATTGTATGGTCCGATTATTGTGTTTTATTTACTTTAAATAAAACCTTACTGCACTGGGAGTCTTCTGAATCCGGAGATATTAAAGATAATAGAATTTCAACTCTTTCTAACTTTTTTCACGAAAACACATCTCGACTGTTATATTTTAACTTTAAAATCCTAAACAACTCCTGTACCGTTGCGTGCATGTATAATTACAATGTTTTGCGTGCGTTACATTGTTTATACAAAAAGTAAAGGTCGTTTCACCACAGTAATTTTGCTCAATATGACTTAGTTTCGTGCACCAACTGCACAGATAACGGCTTTAGCATGGGTCACTATACACCCTGTGTATTATATTAATGTCTTAGTTTAAATATCAATCTAAAGCAAACATTTGTTTACAACCGCGACCGAAGATGCAAATGCATGGGGAAACTACTCAAACGCCATCTACAATCGAAGAAACTTTAAACATCAATAACAAAATGATGATGTTTTAAATAAACGTAACAATATCAAGCCTTTATCGATAAATCGCTATTACTATATACCTAATTAAAGTCCTGTATAATATATGCTTTACGGCATTTGGTTAGGTTATGTTATTGGTAAGTATTACAATTGTCTTTTTTTACAGCACCTACCACAGACAGCGGCACAGAAGGACCTACAACTGTCGCATCCTCTGAAGGTACTCATCTTATTAGTTAACGTATTTTATGTGACATAGGCATATCCTACAAAAATTCTCGTACACTCACACAATAATTCAAAAATCAAACATATCTATCTGAAAACATCTGCAAAGCTAAACAAGGTAAACTTCAGCGTCGTGTTTTACACTAGGCAACGATTGTGAAAAGACGCTTAATGAAGCCGAGAGTATTGTATGGTCCGATTATTGTGTTTTATTTACTTTAAAATAAAACCTTACTGCACTGAGAGTCTTCTGACTCCGGAGATATTAAAGATAATAGAATTTCAACTCTTTCTAACTTTTTTCACGAAAACACATCTCGACTATTATATTTTAACTTGAAAATCCTAAACAACTCCTGTACCGTTGCGTGCACGTAAAATTTCAATGTTTTGCGTGCGTTACATTGTTTGCACAAAAAATAAAGGTCGTTTTACCACAATCATTTTGCTCAATATGACTTAGTTTCGTGCACGAACTGCACAGATAACGGCTTTAGCATGTGTCACTATACACCCTGTGTTTTATATTAATGTCTTAGTTTAAATATCAATCTAAAGCAAACATTTGTTTACAACCGCGACCGAAGATGCAAATGCATGGGGAAACTACCCAAACGCCATCTACAATCGAAGAAACTTTAAACATCAATAACAAAATGATGATGTTTTAAATAAACGTAACAATATCAAGCCTTTATCGATAAATCGCTATTACTATATACCTAATTAAAGTCCCGTATAATATACGCTTTACGGCATTTGGTTAGGTTATGTTATTGGTAAGTATTACAATTGTCTTTTTTTACAGCACCTACCACAGACAGCGGCACAGAAGGCCCTACAACTGTCGCATCCTCTGAAGGTACTCATCTTATTAGTTAACGTAGTTATTTTATGTGACATAGGCATATCCTTCAAAAATTCTCGTACACTCACACAATAATTAAAAAACCAAACATATCTGAAAACATCTGCAAAGCTAAACAAGGTAAACTTGAGCGTCGCGTTTAACACTACGCAACGATTGTGAAAAGACGCTTAATGAAGCCGAGAGTATTGTATGGTCCCATTAATGTGTTTTGTTTTCTTTTAATTAAACTTTACTGCACGTTATTGGTAATTATTGCGCTTGTCTTTTTTTACAGGACCTACCACAGAAATTTGCACAGAAGGCCCTACAACTGTCGTATCCTCCGAAGGTACAAATTTTAATAATTGACGTTTTTTATGTGACATAAGCAAATTCTTCAAAAATTCTACTAAAGTTCACACAATAATCAAAAAACCAAACATAATTATATGAAACTATCTGCAAAGTTAAACAAGTGTAATTTGAGCGTCACGTTGTATACTATGCCACGAGTGTCAAAAGACGCTTAACGAAGTCTAGAGAATTTTATAGTCCTAGTAATGTGTTTTATTTACTTCAAATAAAACCTTACTGCACTGGGAGTCTTCTGACTCCGGACATATTAAAGATAATAGAATTTCAACTCTTTTTAACTTTTTTCACGAAAACACATCTCGACTGTTATATTTTAACTTTAAAATCCTAAACAACTCCTGTACCGTTGCGTGCACGTAAAATTTCAATGTTTTGCGTGCGTTACATGTTTGCACAAAAAATAAAGGTCGTTTCACCACAATCATTTTGCTCAATATGACTTAGTTTCGTGCACGAACTGCACAGATAACGGCTTTAGCATGTGTCACTATACACCCTGTGTATTATATTAATGTCTTAGTTTAAATATCAATCTAAAGCAAACATTTGTTTACAACCGCGACCGAAGATGCAAATGCATGGGGAAACTACCCAAACGCCATCTACAATCGAAGAAACTTTAAACATCAATAACAAAATGATGATGTTTTAAATAAACGTAACAATATCAAACCTTTATCGATAAATCGCTATTACTATATACCTAATTAAAGTCCTGTATAATATATGCTATACGGCATTTGGTTAGGTTATGTTATTGGTAAGTATTACAATTGTCTTTTTTTACAGCACCTACCACAGACAGCGGCACAGAAGGCCCTACAACTGTCGCATCCTCTGAAGGTACTCATCTTATTAGTTAACGTATTTTATGTGACATAGGCATATCCTTCAAAAATTCTCGTACACTCACACAATAATTCAAAAATCAAACATCTGCAAAGCTAAACAAGGTAAACTTCAGCGTCGCGTTTTACACTAGGCAACGATTGTGAAAAGACGCCTAATGAAGCCGAGAGTATTGTATGGTCCGATTATTGTGTTTTATTTACTTTAAATAAAACCTTACTGCACTGGGAGTCTTCTGAATCCGGAGATATTAAAGATAATAGAATTTCAACTCTTTCTAACTTTTTTCACGAAAACACATCTCGACTGTTATATTTTAACTTTAAAATCCTAAACAACTCCTGTACCGTTGCGTGCATGTATAATTACAATGTTTTGCGTGCGTTACATTGTTTATACAAAAAGTAAAGGTCGTTTCACCACAGTAATTTTGCTCAATATGACTTAGTTTCGTGCACCAACTGCACAGATAACGGCTTTAGCATGGGTCACTATACACCCTGTGTATTATATTAATGTCTTAGTTTAAATATCAATCTAAAGCAAACATTTGTTTACAACCGCGACCGAAGATGCAAATGCATGGGGAAACTACTCAAACGCCATCTACAATCGAAGAAACTTTAAACATCAATAACAAAATGATGATGTTTTAAATAAACGTAACAATATCAAGCCTTTATCGATAAATCGCTATTACTATATACCTAATTAAAGTCCTGTATAATATATGCTTTACGGCATTTGGTTAGGTTATGTTATTGGTAAGTATTACAATTGTCTTTTTTTACAGCACCTACCACAGACAGCGGCACAGAAGGACCTACAACTGTCGCATCCTCTGAAGGTACTCATCTTATTAGTTAACGTATTTTATGTGACATAGGCATATCCTACAAAAATTCTCGTACACTCACACAATAATTCAAAAATCAAACATATCTATCTAAAAACATCTGCAAAGCTAAACAAGGTAAACTTCAGCGTCGTGTTTTACACTAGGCAACGATTGTGAAAAGACGCTTAATGAAGCCGAGAGTATTGTATGGTCCGATTATTGTGTTTTATTTACTTTAAAATAAAACCTTACTGCACTGAGAGTCTTCTGACTCCGGAGATATTAAAGATAATAGAATTTCAACTCTTTCTAACTTTTTTCACGAAAACACATCTCGACTATTATATTTTAACTTGAAAATCCTAAACAACTCCTGTACCGTTGCGTGCACGTAAAATTTCAATGTTTTGCGTGCGTTACATTGTTTGCACAAAAAATAAAGGTCGTTTTACCACAATCATTTTGCTCAATATGACTTAGTTTCGTGCACGAACTGCACAGATAACGGCTTTAGCATGTGTCACTATACACCCTGTGTTTTATATTAATGTCTTAGTTTAAATATCAATCTAAAGCAAACATTTGTTTACAACCGCGACCGAAGATGCAAATGCATGGGCAAACTACCCAAACGCCATCTACAATCGCAGAAACTTTAAACATCAATAACAAAAAGATGATGTTTTAAATAAACGTAACAATATCAAGCCTTTATCTATAAATCGCTATTACTATATACCTAATTAAAGTCCCGTATAATATACGCTTTACGGCATTTGGTTAGGTTATGTTATTGGTAAGTATTACAATTGTCTTTTTTTACAGCACCTACCACAGACAGCGGCACAGAAGGCCCTACAACTGTCGCATCCTCTGAAGGTACTCATCTTATTAGTTAACGTATTTTATGTGACATAGGCATATCCTTCAAAAATTCTCGTACACTCACACAATAATTCAAAAACCAAACAAATCTGAAAACATCTGCAAAGCTAAACAAGGTAAACTTGAGCGTCGCGTTTAACACTACGCAACGATTGTGAAAAGACGCTTAATGAAGCCGAGAGTATTGTATGGTCCCATTAATGTGTTTTGTTTTCTTTTAATTAAACTTTACTGCACGTTATTGGTAATTATTGCGCTTGTCTTTTTTTACAGGACCTACCACAGAAATTTGCACAGAAGGCCCTACAACTGTCGTATCCTCCGAAGGTACAAATTTTAATAATTGACGTTTTTTATGTGACATAAGCAAATTCTTCAAAAATTCTACTAAAGTTCACACAATAATCAAAAAACCAAACATAATTATATGAAACTATCTGCAAAGTTAAACAAGTGTAATTTGAGCGTCACGTTGTATACTATGCCACGAGTGTCAAAAGACGCTTAACGAAGTCTAGAGAATTTTATAGTCCTAGTAATGTGTTTTATTTACTTCAAATAAAACCTTACTGCACTGGGAGTCTTCTGACTCCGGACATATTAAAGATAATAGAATTTCAACTCTTTTTAACTTTTTTCACGAAAACACATCTCGACTGTTATATTTTAACTTTAAAATCCTAAACAACTCCTGTACCGTTGCGTGCACGTAAAATTTCAATGTTTTGCGTGCGTTACATGTTTGCACAAAAAATAAAGGTCGTTTCACCACAATCATTTTGCTCAATATGACTTAGTTTCGTGCACGAACTGCACAGATAACGGCTTTAGCATGTGTCACTATACACCCTGTGTATTATATTAATGTCTTAGTTTAAATATCAATCTAAAGCAAACATTTGTTTACAACCGCGACCGAAGATGCAAATGCATGGGGAAACTACCCAAACGCCATCTACAATCGAAGAAACTTTAAACATCAATAACAAAATGATGATGTTTTAAATAAACGTAACAATATCAAACCTTTATCGATAAATCGCTATTACTATATACCTAATTAAAGTCCTGTATAATATATGCTATACGGCATTTGGTTAGGTTATGTTATTGGTAAGTATTACAATTGTCTTTTTTTACAGCACCTACCACAGACAGCGGCACAGAAGGCCCTACAACTGTCGCATCCTCTGAAGGTACTCATCTTATTAGTTAACGTATTTTATGTGACATAGGCATATCCTTCAAAAATTCTCGTACACTCACACAATAATTCAAAAATCAAACATCTGCAAAGCTAAACAAGGTAAACTTCAGCGTCGCGTTTTACACTAGGCAACGATTGTGAAAAGACGCCTAATGAAGCCGAGAGTATTGTATGGTCCGATTATTGTGTTTTATTTACTTTAAATAAAACCTTACTGCACTGGGAGTCTTCTGAATCCGGAGATATTAAAGATAATAGAATTTCAACTCTTTCTAACTTTTTTCACGAAAACACATCTCGACTGTTATATTTTAACTTTAAAATCCTAAACAACTCCTGTACCGTTGCGTGCATGTATAATTACAATGTTTTGCGTGCGTTACATTGTTTATACAAAAAGTAAAGGTCGTTTCACCACAGTAATTTTGCTCAATATGACTTAGTTTCGTGCACCAACTGCACAGATAACGGCTTTAGCATGGGTCACTATACACCCTGTGTATTATATTAATGTCTTAGTTTAAATATCAATCTAAAGCAAACATTTGTTTACAACCGCGACCGAAGATGCAAATGCATGGGGAAACTACTCAAACGCCATCTACAATCGAAGAAACTTTAAACATCAATAACAAAATGATGATGTTTTAAATAAACGTAACAATATCAAGCCTTTATCGATAAATCGCTATTACTATATACCTAATTAAAGTCCTGTATAATATATGCTTTACGGCATTTGGTTAGGTTATGTTATTGGTAAGTATTACAATTGTCTTTTTTTACAGCACCTACCACAGACAGCGGCACAGAAGGACCTACAACTGTCGCATCCTCTGAAGGTACTCATCTTATTAGTTAACGTATTTTATGTGACATAGGCATATCCTACAAAAATTCTCGTACACTCACACAATAATTCAAAAATCAAACATATCTATCTGAAAACATCTGCAAAGCTAAACAAGGTAAACTTCAGCGTCGTGTTTTACACTAGGCAACGATTGTGAAAAGACGCTTAATGAAGCCGAGAGTATTGTATGGTCCGATTATTGTGTTTTATTTACTTTAAAATAAAACCTTACTGCACTGAGAGTCTTCTGACTCCGGAGATATTAAAGATAATAGAATTTCAACTCTTTCTAACTTTTTTCACGAAAACACATCTCGACTATTATATTTTAACTTGAAAATCCTAAACAACTCCTGTACCGTTGCGTGCACGTAAAATTTCAATGTTTTGCGTGCGTTACATTGTTTGCACAAAAAATAAAGGTCGTTTTACCACAATCATTTTGCTCAATATGACTTAGTTTCGTGCACGAACTGCACAGATAACGGCTTTAGCATGTGTCACTATACACCCTGTGTTTTATATTAATGTCTTAGTTTAAATATCAATCTAAAGCAAACATTTGTTTACAACCGCGACCGAAGATGCAAATGCATGGGCAAACTACCCAAACGCCATCTACAATCGCAGAAACTTTAAACATCAATAACAAAAAGATGATGTTTTAAATAAACGTAACAATATCAAGCCTTTATCGATAAATCGCTATTACTATATACCTAATTAAAGTCCCGTATAATATACGCTTTACGGCATTTGGTTAGGTTATGTTATTGGTAAGTATTACAATTGTCTTTTTTTACAGCACCTACCACAGACAGCGGCACAGAAGGCCCTACAACTGTCGCATCCTCTGAAGGTACTCATCTTATTAGTTAACGTATTTTATGTGACATAGGCATATCCTTCAAAAATTCTCGTACACTCACACAATAATTCAAAAACCAAACAAATCTGAAAACATCTGCAAAGCTAAACAAGGTAAACTTGAGCGTCGCGTTTAACACTACGCAACGATTGTGAAAAGACGCTTAATGAAGCCGAGAGTATTGTATGGTCCGATTATTGTGTTTTATTTACTTTAAATAAAACCTTACTGCACTGGGAGTCTTCTGAATCCGGAGATATTAAAGATAATAGAATTTCAACTCTTTCTAACTTTTTTCACGAAAACACATCTCGACTGTTATATTTTAACTTTAAAATCCTAAACAACTCCTGTACCGTTGCGTGCATGTATAATTACAATGTTTTGCGTGCGTTACATTGTTTATACAAAAAGTAAAGGTCGTTTCACCACAGTAATTTTGCTCAATATGACTTAGTTTCGTGCACCAACTGCACAGATAACGGCTTTAGCATGGGTCACTATACACCCTGTGTATTATATTAATGTCTTAGTTTAAATATCAATCTAAAGCAAACATTTGTTTACAACCGCGACCGAAGATGCAAATGCATGGGGAAACTACTCAAACGCCATCTACAATCGAAGAAACTTTAAACATCAATAACAAAATGATGATGTTTTAAATAAACGTAACAATATCAAGCCTTTATCGATAAATCGCTATTACTATATACCTAATTAAAGTCCTGTATAATATATGCTTTACGGCATTTGGTTAGGTTATGTTATTGGTAAGTATTACAATTGTCTTTTTTTACAGCACCTACCACAGACAGCGGCACAGAAGGACCTACAACTGTCGCATCCTCTGAAGGTACTCATCTTATTAGTTAACGTATTTTATGTGACATAGGCATATCCTACAAAAATTCTCGTACACTCACACAATAATTCAAAAATCAAACATATCTATCTGAAAACATCTGCAAAGCTAAACAAGGTAAACTTCAGCGTCGTGTTTTACACTAGGCAACGATTGTGAAAAGACGCTTAATGAAGCCGAGAGTATTGTATGGTCCGATTATTGTGTTTTATTTACTTTAAAATAAAACCTTACTGCACTGAGAGTCTTCTGACTCCGGAGATATTAAAGATAATAGAATTTCAACTCTTTCTAACTTTTTTCACGAAAACACATCTCGACTATTATATTTTAACTTGAAAATCCTAAACAACTCCTGTACCGTTGCGTGCACGTAAAATTTCAATGTTTTGCGTGCGTTACATTGTTTGCACAAAAAATAAAGGTCGTTTTACCACAATCATTTTGCTCAATATGACTTAGTTTCGTGCACGAACTGCACAGATAACGGCTTTAGCATGTGTCACTATACACCCTGTGTTTTATATTAATGTCTTAGTTTAAATATCAATCTAAAGCAAACATTTGTTTACAACCGCGACCGAAGATGCAAATGCATGGGCAAACTACCCAAACGCCATCTACAATCGCAGAAACTTTAAACATCAATAACAAAAAGATGATGTTTTAAATAAACGTAACAATATCAAGCCTTTATCGATAAATCGCTATTACTATATACCTAATTAAAGTCCCGTATAATATACGCTTTACGGCATTTGGTTAGGTTATGTTATTGGTAAGTATTACAATTGTCTTTTTTTACAGCACCTACCACAGACAGCGGCACAGAAGGCCCTACAACTGTCGCATCCTCTGAAGGTACTCATCTTATTAGTTAACGTATTTTATGTGACCTATGCATATCCTTCAAAAATTCTCGTACACTCACACAATAATTCAAAAACCAAACAAATCTGAAAACATCTGCAAAGCTAAACAAGGTAAACTTGAGCGTCGCGTTTAACACTACGCAACGATTGTGAAAAGACGCTTAATGAAGCCGAGAGTATTGTATGGTCCGATTATTGTGTTTTATTTACTTTAAATAAAACCTTACTGCACTGGGAGTCTTCTGAATCCGGAGATATTAAAGATAATAGAATTTCAACTCTTTCTAACTTTTTTCACGAAAACACATCTCGACTGTTATATTTTAACTTTAAAATCCTAAACAACTCCTGTACCGTTGCGTGCATGTATAATTACAATGTTTTGCGTGCGTTACATTGTTTATACAAAAAGTAAAGGTCGTTTCACCACAGTAATTTTGCTCAATATGACTTAGTTTCGTGCACCAACTGCACAGATAACGGCTTTAGCATGGGTCACTATACACCCTGTGTATTATATTAATGTCTTAGTTTAAATATCAATCTAAAGCAAACATTTGTTTACTACCGCGACCGAAGATGCAAATGCATGGGGAAACTACTCAAACGCCATCTACAATCGAAGAAACTTTAAACATCAATAACAAAATGATGATGTTTTAAATAAACGTAACAATATCAAGCCTTTATCGATAAATCGCTATTACTATATACCTAATTAAAGTCCTGTATAATATATGCTTTACGGCATTTGGTTAGGTTATGTTATTGGTAAGTATTACAATTGTCTTTTTTTACAGCACCTACCACAGACAGCGGCACAGAAGGACCTACAACTGTCGCATCCTCTGAAGGTACTCATCTTATTAGTTAACGTATTTTATGTGACATAGGCATATCCTACAAAAATTCTCGTACACTCACACAATAATTCAAAAATCAAACATATCTATCTGAAAACATCTGCAAAGCTAAACAAGGTAAACTTCAGCGTCGTGTTTTACACTAGGCAACGATTGTGAAAAGACGCTTAATGAAGCCGAGAGTATTGTATGGTCCGATTATTGTGTTTTATTTACTTTAAAATAAAACCTTACTGCACTGAGAGTCTTCTGACTCCGGAGATATTAAAGATAATAGAATTTCAACTCTTTCTAACTTTTTTCACGAAAACACATCTCGACTATTATATTTTAACTTGAAAATCCTAAACAACTCCTGTACCGTTGCGTGCACGTAAAATTTCAATGTTTTGCGTGCGTTACATTGTTTGCACAAAAAATAAAGGTCGTTTTACCACAATCATTTTGCTCAATATGACTTAGTTTCGTGCACGAACTGCACAGATAACGGCTTTAGCATGTGTCACTATACACCCTGTGTTTTATATTAATGTCTTAGTTTAAATATCAATCTAAAGCAAACATTTGTTTACAACCGCGACCGAAGATGCAAATGCATGGGCAAACTACCCAAACGCCATCTACAATCGAAGAAACTTTAAACATCAATAACAAAAAGATGATGTTTTAAATAAACGT
Source organism: Brachylomia viminalis (assembly GCA_937001585.2). Taxonomy (NCBI): domain Eukaryota; kingdom Metazoa; phylum Arthropoda; class Insecta; order Lepidoptera; family Noctuidae; genus Brachylomia; species Brachylomia viminalis. Next base: position 17,622,145 of record OW443302.2, on the reverse strand, counting down.
AACAATATCAAGCCTTTATCGATAAATCGCTATTACTATATACCTAATTAAAGTCCCGTATAATATACGCTTTACGGCATTTGGTTAGGTTATGTTATTGGTAAGTATTACAATTGTCTTTTTTTACAGCACCTACCACAGACAGCGGCACAGAAGGCCCTACAACTGTCGCATCCTCTGAAGGTACTCATCTTATTAGTTAACGTATTTTATGTGACATAGGCATATCCTTCAAAAATTCTCGTACACTCACACAATAATTCAAAAACCAAACAAATCTGAAAACATCTGCAAAGCTAAACAAGGTAAACTTGAGCGTCGCGTTTAACACTACGCAACGATTGTGAAAAGACGCTTAATGAAGCCGAGAGTATTGTATGGTCCCATTAATGTGTTTTGTTTTCTTTTAATTAAACTTTACTGCACGTTATTGGTAATTATTGCGCTTGTCTTTTTTTACAGGACCTACCACAGAAATTTGCACAGAAGGCCCTACAACTGTCGTATCCTCCGAAGGTACAAATTTTAATAATTGACGTTTTTTATGTGACATAAGCAAATTCTTCAAAAATTCTACTAAAGTTCACACAATAATCAAAAAACCAAACATAATTATATGAAACTATCTGCAAAGTTAAACAAGTGTAATTTGAGCGTCACGTTGTATACTATGCCACGAGTGTCAAAAGACGCTTAACGAAGTCTAGAGAATTTTATAGTCCTAGTAATGTGTTTTATTTACTTCAAATAAAACCTTACTGCACTGGGAGTCTTCTGACTCCGGACATATTAAAGATAATAGAATTTCAACTCTTTTTAACTTTTTTCACGAAAACACATCTCGACTGTTATATTTTAACTTTAAAATCCTAAACAACTCCTGTACCGTTGCGTGCACGTAAAATTTCAATGTTTTGCGTGCGTTACATGTTTGCACAAAAAATAAAGGTCGTTTCACCACAATCATTTTGCTCAATATGACTTAGTTTCGTGCACGAACTGCACAGATAACGGCTTTAGCATGTGTCACTATACACCCTGTGTATTATATTAATGTCTTAGTTTAAATATCAATCTAAAGCAAACATTTGTTTACAACCGCGACCGAAGATGCAAATGCATGGGGAAACTACCCAAACGCCATCTACAATCGAAGAAACTTTAAACATCAATAACAAAATGATGATGTTTTAAATAAACGTAACAATATCAAACCTTTATCGATAAATCGCTATTACTATATACCTAATTAAAGTCCTGTATAATATATGCTATACGGCATTTGGTTAGGTTATGTTATTGGTAAGTATTACAATTGTCTTTTTTTACAGCACCTACCACAGACAGCGGCACAGAAGGCCCTACAACTGTCGCATCCTCTGAAGGTACTCATCTTATTAGTTAACGTATTTTATGTGACATAGGCATATCCTTCAAAAATTCTCGTACACTCACACAATAATTCAAAAATCAAACATCTGCAAAGCTAAACAAGGTAAACTTCAGCGTCGCGTTTTACACTAGGCAACGATTGTGAAAAGACGCCTAATGAAGCCGAGAGTATTGTATGGTCCGATTATTGTGTTTTATTTACTTTAAATAAAACCTTACTGCACTGGGAGTCTTCTGAATCCGGAGATATTAAAGATAATAGAATTTCAACTCTTTCTAACTTTTTTCACGAAAACACATCTCGACTGTTATATTTTAACTTTAAAATCCTAAACAACTCCTGTACCGTTGCGTGCATGTATAATTACAATGTTTTGCGTGCGTTACATTGTTTATACAAAAAGTAAAGGTCGTTTCACCACAGTAATTTTGCTCAATATGACTTAGTTTCGTGCACCAACTGCACAGATAACGGCTTTAGCATGGGTCACTATACACCCTGTGTATTATATTAATGTCTTAGTTTAAATATCAATCTAAAGCAAACATTTGTTTACAACCGCGACCGAAGATGCAAATGCATGGGGAAACTACTCAAACGCCATCTACAATCGAAGAAACTTTAAACATCAATAACAAAATGATGATGTTTTAAATAAACGTAACAATATCAAGCCTTTATCGATAAATCGCTATTACTATATACCTAATTAAAGTCCTGTATAATATATGCTTTACGGCATTTGGTTAGGTTATGTTATTGGTAAGTATTACAATTGTCTTTTTTTACAGCACCTACCACAGACAGCGGCACAGAAGGACCTACAACTGTCGCATCCTCTGAAGGTACTCATCTTATTAGTTAACGTATTTTATGTGACATAGGCATATCCTACAAAAATTCTCGTACACTCACACAATAATTCAAAAATCAAACATATCTATCTGAAAACATCTGCAAAGCTAAACAAGGTAAACTTCAGCGTCGTGTTTTACACTAGGCAACGATTGTGAAAAGACGCTTAATGAAGCCGAGAGTATTGTATGGTCCGATTATTGTGTTTTATTTACTTTAAAATAAAACCTTACTGCACTGAGAGTCTTCTGACTCCGGAGATATTAAAGATAATAGAATTTCAACTCTTTCTAACTTTTTTCACGAAAACACATCTCGACTATTATATTTTAACTTGAAAATCCTAAACAACTCCTGTACCGTTGCGTGCACGTAAAATTTCAATGTTTTGCGTGCGTTACATTGTTTGCACAAAAAATAAAGGTCGTTTTACCACAATCATTTTGCTCAATATGACTTAGTTTCGTGCACGAACTGCACAGATAACGGCTTTAGCATGTGTCACTATACACCCTGTGTTTTATATTAATGTCTTAGTTTAAATATCAATCTAAAGCAAACATTTGTTTACAACCGCGACCGAAGATGCAAATGCATGGGCAAACTACCCAAACGCCATCTACAATCGCAGAAACTTTAAACATCAATAACAAAAAGATGATGTTTTAAATAAACGTAACAATATCAAGCCTTTATCGATAAATCGCTATTACTATATACCTAATTAAAGTCCCGTATAATATACGCTTTACGGCATTTGGTTAGGTTATGTTATTGGTAAGTATTACAATTGTCTTTTTTTACAGCACCTACCACAGACAGCGGCACAGAAGGCCCTACAACTGTCGCATCCTCTGAAGGTACTCATCTTATTAGTTAACGTATTTTATGTGACATAGGCATATCCTTCAAAAATTCTCGTACACTCACACAATAATTCAAAAACCAAACAAATCTGAAAACATCTGCAAAGCTAAACAAGGTAAACTTGAGCGTCGCGTTTAACACTACGCAACGATTGTGAAAAGACGCTTAATGAAGCCGAGAGTATTGTATGGTCCGATTATTGTGTTTTATTTACTTTAAATAAAACCTTACTGCACTGGGAGTCTTCTGAATCCGGAGATATTAAAGATAATAGAATTTCAACTCTTTCTAACTTTTTTCACGAAAACACATCTCGACTGTTATATTTTAACTTTAAAATCCTAAACAACTCCTGTACCGTTGCGTGCATGTATAATTACAATGTTTTGCGTGCGTTACATTGTTTATACAAAAAGTAAAGGTCGTTTCACCACAGTAATTTTGCTCAATATGACTTAGTTTCGTGCACCAACTGCACAGATAACGGCTTTAGCATGGGTCACTATACACCCTGTGTATTATATTAATGTCTTAGTTTAAATATCAATCTAAAGCAAACATTTGTTTACTACCGCGACCGAAGATGCAAATGCATGGGGAAACTACTCAAACGCCATCTACAATCGAAGAAACTTTAAACATCAATAACAAAATGATGATGTTTTAAATAAACGTAACAATATCAAGCCTTTATCGATAAATCGCTATTACTATATACCTAATTAAAGTCCTGTATAATATATGCTTTACGGCATTTGGTTAGGTTATGTTATTGGTAAGTATTACAATTGTCTTTTTTTACAGCACCTACCACAGACAGCGGCACAGAAGGACCTACAACTGTCGCATCCTCTGAAGGTACTCATCTTATTAGTTAACGTATTTTATGTGACATAGGCATATCCTACAAAAATTCTCGTACACTCACACAATAATTCAAAAATCAAACATATCTATCTGAAAACATCTGCAAAGCTAAACAAGGTAAACTTCAGCGTCGTGTTTTACACTAGGCAACGATTGTGAAAAGACGCTTAATGAAGCCGAGAGTATTGTATGGTCCGATTATTGTGTTTTATTTACTTTAAAATAAAACCTTACTGCACTGAGAGTCTTCTGACTCCGGAGATATTAAAGATAATAGAATTTCAACTCTTTCTAACTTTTTTCACGAAAACACATCTCGACTATTATATTTTAACTTGAAAATCCTAAACAACTCCTGTACCGTTGCGTGCACGTAAAATTTCAATGTTTTGCGTGCGTTACATTGTTTGCACAAAAAATAAAGGTCGTTTTACCACAATCATTTTGCTCAATATGACTTAGTTTCGTGCACGAACTGCACAGATAACGGCTTTAGCATGTGTCACTATACACCCTGTGTTTTATATTAATGTCTTAGTTTAAATATCAATCTAAAGCAAACATTTGTTTACAACCGCGACCGAAGATGCAAATGCATGGGCAAACTACCCAAACGCTATCTACAATCGAAGAAACTTTAAACATCAATAACAAAAAGATGATGTTTTAAATAAACGTAACAAAATCAAGCCTTTATCGATAAATCGCTATTACTATATACCTAATTAAAGTCCCGTATAATATACGCTTTACGGCATTTGGTTAGGTTATGTTATTGGTAAGTATTACAATTGTCTTTTTTTACAGCACCTACCACAGACAGCGGCACAGAAGGCCCTACAACTGTCGCATCCTCTGAAGGTACTCATCTTATTAGTTAACGTATTTTATGTGACATAGGCATATCCTTCAAAAATTCTCGTACACTCACACAATAATTCAAAAACCAAACAAATCTGAAAACATCTGCAAAGCTAAACAAGGTAAACTTGAGCGTCGCGTTTAACACTACGCAACGATTGTGAAAAGACGCTTAATGAAGCCGAGAGTATTGTATGGTCCGATTATTGTGTTTTATTTACTTTAAATAAAACCTTACTGCACTGGGAGTCTTCTGAATCCGGAGATATTAAAGATAATAGAATTTCAACTCTTTCTAACTTTTTTCACGAAAACACATCTCGACTGTTATATTTTAACTTTAAAATCCTAAACAACTCCTGTACCGTTGCGTGCATGTATAATTACAATGTTTTGCGTGCGTTACATTGTTTATACAAAAAGTAAAGGTCGTTTCACCACAGTAATTTTGCTCAATATGACTTAGTTTCGTGCACCAACTGCACAGATAACGGCTTTAGCATGGGTCACTATACACCCTGTGTATTATATTAATGTCTTAGTTTAAATATCAATCTAAAGCAAACATTTGTTTACAACCGCGACCGAAGATGCAAATGCATGGGGAAACTACTCAAACGCCATCTACAATCGAAGAAACTTTAAACATCAATAACAAAATGATGATGTTTTAAATAAACGTAACAATATCAAGCCTTTATCGATAAATCGCTATTACTATATACCTAATTAAAGTCCTGTATAATATATGCTTTACGGCATTTGGTTAGGTTATGTTATTGGTAAGTATTACAATTGTCTTTTTTTACAGCACCTACCACAGACAGCGGCACAGAAGGACCTACAACTGTCGCATCCTCTGAAGGTACTCATCTTATTAGTTAACGTATTTTATGTGACATAGGCATATCCTACAAAAATTCTCGTACACTCACACAATAATTCAAAAATCAAACATATCTATCTGAAAACATCTGCAAAGCTAAACAAGGTAAACTTCAGCGTCGTGTTTTACACTAGGCAACGATTGTGAAAAGACGCTTAATGAAGCCGAGAGTATTGTATGGTCCGATTATTGTGTTTTATTTACTTTAAAATAAAACCTTACTGCACTGAGAGTCTTCTGACTCCGGAGATATTAAAGATAATAGAATTTCAACTCTTTCTAACTTTTTTCACGAAAACACATCTCGACTATTATATTTTAACTTGAAAATCCTAAACAACTCCTGTACCGTTGCGTGCACGTAAAATTTCAATGTTTTGCGTGCGTTACATTGTTTGCACAAAAAATAAAGGTCGTTTTACCACAATCATTTTGCTCAATATGACTTAGTTTCGTGCACGAACTGCACAGATAACGGCTTTAGCATGTGTCACTATACACCCTGTGTTTTATATTAATGTCTTAGTTTAAATATCAATCTAAAGCAAACATTTGTTTACAACCGCGACCGAAGATGCAAATGCATGGGCAAACTACTCAAACGCCATCTACAATCGAAGAAACTTTAAACATCAATAACAAAAAGATGATGTTTTAAATAAACGTAACAATATCAAGCCTTTATCGATAAATCGCTATTACTATATACCTAATTAAAGTCCCGTATAATATACGCTTTACGGCATTTGGTTAGGTTATGTTATTGGTAAGTATTACAATTGTCTTTTTTTACAGCACCTACCACAGACAGCGGCACAGAAGGCCCTACAACTGTCGCATCCTCTGAAGGTACTCATCTTATTAATTAACGTATTTTATGTGACATAGGCATATCCTTCAAAAATTCTCGTACACTCACACAATAATTCAAAAACCAAACAAATCTGAAAACATCTGCAAAGCTAAACAAGGTAAACTTGAGCGTCGCGTTTAACACTACGCAACGATTGTGAAAAGACGCTTAATGAAGCCGAGAGTATTGTATGGTCCCATTAATGTGTTTTGTTTTCTTTTGATTAAACTTTACTACACGTTATTGGTAATTATTGCGCTTGTCTTTTTTTACAGGACCTACCACAGAAATTTGCACAGAAGGCCCTACAACTGTCGCATCCTCCGAAGGTACAAATTTTAATAATTGACGTTTTTTATGTGACATAAGCAAATTCTTCAAAAATTCTACTAAAGTTCACACAATAATCAAAAAACCAAACATAATTATATGAAACTATCTGCAAAGCTAAACAAGGGTAATTTGAGCGTCACGTTGTATACTATGCCACGAGTGTCAAAAGACGCTTAACGAAGTCTAGAGAATTTTATAGTCCTAGTAATGTGTTTTATTTACTTTAAATAAAACCTTACTGCACTGGGAGTCTTCTGACTCCGGACATATTAAAGATAATAGAATTTCAACTCTTTTTAACTTTTTTTACGAAAACACATCTCGACTGTTATATTTTAACTTTAAAATCCTAAACAACTCCTGTACCGTTGCGTGCACGTAAAATTTCAATGTTTTGCGTGCGTTACATTGTTTGCACAAAAAATAAACGTCGTTTCACCACAATCATTTTGCTCAATATGACTTATTTTCGTGCACGAACTGCACAGATAACGGCTTTAGCATGTGTCACTATACACCCTGTGTTTTATATTAATGTCTTAGTTTAAATATCAATCTAAAGCAAACATTTGTTTACAACCGCGACCGAAGATGCAAATGCATGGGCAAACTACCCAAACGCCATCTACAATCGAAGAAACTTTAAACATCAATAACAAAAAGATGATGTTTTAAATAAACGTAACAAAATCAAGCCTTTATCGATAAATCGCTATTACTATATACCTAATTAAAGTCCCGTATAATATACGCTTTACGGCATTTGGTTAGGTTATGTTATTGGTAAGTATTACAATTGTCTTTTTTTACAGCACCTACCACAGACAGCGGCACAGAAGGCCCTACAACTGTCGCATCCTCTGAAGGTACTCATCTTATTAGTTAACGTATTTTATGTGACATAGGCATATCCTTCAAAAATTCTCGTACACTCACACAATAATTCAAAAACCAAACAAATCTGAAAACATCTGCAAAGCTAAACAAGGTAAACTTGAGCGTCGCGTTTAACACTACGCAACGATTGTGAAAAGACGCTTAATGAAGCCGAGAGTATTGTATGGTCCGATTATTGTGTTTTATTTACTTTAAATAAAACCTTACTGCACTGGGAGTCTTCTGAATCCGGAGATATTAAAGATAATAGAATTTCAACTCTTTCTAACTTTTTTCACGAAAACACATCTCGACTGTTATATTTTAACTTTAAAATCCTAAACAACTCCTGTACCGTTGCGTGCATGTATAATTACAATGTTTTGCGTGCGTTACATTGTTTATACAAAAAGTAAAGGTCGTTTCACCACAGTAATTTTGCTCAATATGACTTAGTTTCGTGCACCAACTGCACAGATAACGGCTTTAGCATGGGTCACTATACACCCTGTGTATTATATTAATGTCTTAGTTTAAATATCAATCTAAAGCAAACATTTGTTTACAACCGCGACCGAAGATGCAAATGCATGGGGAAACTACTCAAACGCCATCTACAATCGAAGAAACTTTAAACATCAATAACAAAATGATGATGTTTTAAATAAACGTAACAATATCAAGCCTTTATCGATAAATCGCTATTACTATATACCTAATTAAAGTCCTGTATAATATATGCTTTACGGCATTTGGTTAGGTTATGTTATTGGTAAGTATTACAATTGTCTTTTTTTACAGCACCTACCACAGACAGCGGCACAGAAGGACCTACAACTGTCGCATCCTCTGAAGGTACTCATCTTATTAGTTAACGTATTTTATGTGACATAGGCATATCCTACAAAAATTCTCGTACACTCACACAATAATTCAAAAATCAAACATATCTATCTGAAAACATCTGCAAAGCTAAACAAGGTAAACTTCAGCGTCGTGTTTTACACTAGGCAACGATTGTGAAAAGACGCTTAATGAAGCCGAGAGTATTGTATGGTCCGATTATTGTGTTTTATTTACTTTAAAATAAAACCTTACTGCACTGAGAGTCTTCTGACTCCGGAGATATTAAAGATAATAGAATTTCAACTCTTTCTAACTTTTTTCACGAAAACACATCTCGACTATTATATTTTAACTTGAAAATCCTAAACAACTCCTGTACCGTTGCGTGCACGTAAAATTTCAATGTTTTGCGTGCGTTACATTGTTTGCACAAAAAATAAAGGTCGTTTTACCACAATCATTTTGCTCAATATGACTTAGTTTCGTGCACGAACTGCACAGATAACGGCTTTAGCATGTGTCACTATACACCCTGTGTTTTATATTAATGTCTTAGTTTAAATATCAATCTAAAGCAAACATTTGTTTACAACCGCGACCGAAGATGCAAATGCATGGGCAAACTACTCAAACGCCATCTACAATCGAAGAAACTTTAAACATCAATAACAAAAAGATGATGTTTTAAATAAACGTAACAATATCAAGCCTTTATCGATAAATCGCTATTACTATATACCTAATTAAAGTCCCGTATAATATACGCTTTACGGCATTTGGTTAGGTTATGTTATTGGTAAGTATTACAATTGTCTTTTTTTACAGCACCTACCACAGACAGCGGCACAGAAGGCCCTACAACTGTCGCATCCTCTGAAGGTACTCATCTTATTAATTAACGTATTTTATGTGACATAGGCATATCCTTCAAAAATTCTCGTACACTCACACAATAATTCAAAAACCAAACAAATCTGAAAACATCTGCAAAGCTAAACAAGGTAAACTTGAGCGTCGCGTTTAACACTACGCAACGATTGTGAAAAGACGCTTAATGAAGCCGAGAGTATTGTATGGTCCCATTAATGTGTTTTGTTTTCTTTTGATTAAACTTTACTACACGTTATTGGTAATTATTGCGCTTGTCTTTTTTTACAGGACCTACCACAGAAATTTGCACAGAAGGCCCTACAACTGTCGCATCCTCCGAAGGTACAAATTTTAATAATTGACGTTTTTTATGTGACATAAGCAAATTCTTCAAAAATTCTACTAAAGTTCACACAATAATCAAAAAACCAAACATAATTATATGAAACTATCTGCAAAGCTAAACAAGGGTAATTTGAGCGTCACGTTGTATACTATGCCACGAGTGTCAAAAGACGCTTAACGAAGTCTAGAGAATTTTATAGTCCTAGTAATGTGTTTTATTTACTTTAAATAAAACCTTACTGCACTGGGAGTCTTCTGACTCCGGACATATTAAAGATAATAGAATTTCAACTCTTTTTAACTTTTTTTACGAAAACACATCTCGACTGTTATATTTTAACTTTAAAATCCTAAACAACTCCTGTACCGTTGCGTGCACGTAAAATTTCAATGTTTTGCGTGCGTTACATTGTTTGCACAAAAAATAAACGTCGTTTCACCACAATCATTTTGCTCAATATGACTTATTTTCGTGCACGAACTGCACAGATAACGGCTTTGGCATGGGTCACTATACACCCTGTGTATTATATTAATGTCTTAGTTTAAATATCAATCTAAAGCAATCATTTGTTAACAACCACGACCGAAGATGCAAATGCAAAGGAAACAACCCAAACGCCATCTACAATCGAAGAAACTTTAAACATCAATAACAAATTGATTAAGTTTTAAATAAACGTAACAATATCAAGCATTTATCGATAAATCATAATCACTATATACCTAATTAAAGTCCTGTATAATATATGCTTTACGGCATTTGGTTAGGTTATGTTATCGGTAAGTACACACATCAAAAGTGTCTAGGGATCAACATATATTTTTGCAATAACTTTTCTCCTGATTGATATTAATTAAAATTTTCTTTAAGGATTCATAAAATAAAGTGTTTTCGTTTGTCACAGTAACGATAAACCAAGTCACCTTTGCATTAATAAAGAAATTTGCCATTTTCCTAATAAAGGGATTTTTGACATTTGAACCACTAACACAAAAGTTCGAAAAAAAGACTGAAATAACAGTTTTCTTTAAAATTTTATTGGGTAACTTAAACAATTAATAATCCGTGTTTCTACCGCGAACACTAACAACACAAGAACATCGGTTTGGCATACTCAAAATGAGTTCATCCAAATCACGCTGTGGAATGGCCGCCCATGTTCGTTGCAACAACAAAAAAAGGTCTTCTTGCGACTGGATACCCTCCATATTCGGCAGAGCTCTTCTCTGTAGCATATCCCATGCATGCTCAATCGGGTTCAAGTCTGGCGACTGAGCAGGCCAGGGCAGGACATTGATGTTAGCTGCGGCGAGAGTCTGTCTTACAACTCTTGCGGTGTGCGGTCGTGCATTATCACGCATTAACTGAAATAAGGGACCGATTTGCACTTGTAGAGGAACGATGACGTCTGATACAATCGTCTCAGCATAAATTTGAGCGTTGAGGTTGCCTCTGATCCAAATCAACTCAGTTCTTCCGCCGATCCAAATACCCGCCCATACCATGATGGTTCCACCACTATAAGGATGGACTTCCTGGCAGGATTTTAATCGCTGTTGGCGTCCAGGGGTTCTCCAGTGTCGTATACGTCTTGTATCCGGTCTCATACCAAAACGAGACTCATCAGAAAAGCACACGAAACGCCATTGTTCTTCTGCCCAATTTCTGTGTTCAAGAGCCCATTGATATCGAATCCTGCGATTGTGCATTGCTATAGGTGGTACCCGTAGCGGTCTTCGGGAATGAAGGTTCACTTCATGCAAGCGGTTTCTGACTGTTTGGTCGCTAATTAAGTTCCCTGAAGAGTGATGAAGCCTCACGGCTAACATCATGGCGGTTATTGTTGGAGCTCTTCGAGTTAAGATTTGAATGTATCGGTCTTGTCTCCGTGTGGTGCAGCGATACCGTCCTCCATGGCGCTCAGCCACGGTACCAGTGCTTCGGTAACGTGTCCAAAGTCGACTGATAACACTCTGACTTGTATTCAGAGCTAAAGCCACAGTACGTTGCCGGGAACCAGCTTCTATCATTCCCACGGCTCTGAGCATTTCTTCCCTGCTTAAAAGACGTCGCCGCTCCATAATAACGTTGGTTTTAATCAGTAGTAGGGAAACAGTAGCACTAATAATGTCTTCAATGCGTTGTATGTTTTTATAGGGAAAATATTGACAGCTGATTTTCATCTTTTACTCGAATTTGATTCACAGTTCCTGATTCAAATTATGAAATGCACCAAAAAGGATCCATATAAATTTATAAAATCATAAATTTATTACAAAGCCACATCTTAATCTCAAGAAATCCGCATAAAAATGCTTGATCCCTAGACACTTTTGATGTGTGTATTACAATTGTCTTTTTTTACAGCACCTACCACAGACAGCGGCACAGAAGGCCCTACAACTGTCGCATCCTCTGAAGGTACTCATCTTATTAGTTAACGTATTTTATGTGACATAGGCATATCCTTCAAAAATTCTCGTACACTCACACAATAATTCAAAAACCAACCATATCTGCAAACATCTGCAAAGCTAAACAAGGTAAACTTGAGCGTCGGGTTTCACACTACGCAACGATTGTGAAAAGACGCTTAATGAAGCCGAGAGTATTGTATGGTCCGATTATTGTGTTTTATTTACTTTAAAATAAAACCTTACTGCACTGGGAGTCTTCTGACTCCGGAGATATTAAAGATAATAGAATTTCAACTCTTTCTAACTTTTTTCACGAAAACACATCTCGACTATTATATTTTAACTTGAAAATCCTAAACAACTCCTGTACCGTTGCGTGCACGTAAAATTTCAATGTTTTGCGTGCGTTACATTGTTTGCGCATAAAATAAAGGTCGTTTTACCACAATAATTTTGCTCAATATGACTTAGTTTCGTGCACGAACTGCACAGATAACGGCTTTAGCATGTGTCACTATACACCCTGTGTTTTATATTAATGTCTTAGTTTAAATATCAATCTAAAGCAAACATTTGTTTACAACCGCGACCGAAGATGCAAATGCAAAGGAAACAACCCAAACGCCATCTACAATCGAAGAAACTTTAAACATCAATAACAAATTGATTAAGTTTTAAATAAACGTAACAATATCAAGCATTTATCGATAAATCATAATTACTATATACCTAATTAAAGTCCTGTATAATATATGCTTTACGGCATTTGGTTAGGTTATGTTATCGGTAAGTATTACAATTGTCTTTTTTTACAGCACCTACCACAGACAGCGGCACAGAAGGCCCTACAACTGTCGCATCCTCTGAAGGTACTCATCTTATTAGTTAACGTATTTTATGTGACATAGGCATATCCTTCAAAAATTCTCGTACACTCACACAATAATTCAAAAATCAAACATCTGCAAAGCTAAACAAGGTAAAGTTCAGCGTCGCGTTTTACACTAGGCAACGATTGTGAAAAGACGCTTAATGAAGCCGAGAGTATTGTATGGTCCGATTATTGTGTTTTATTTACTTTAAAATAAAACCTTACTGCACTGGGAGTCTTCTGACTCCGGAGATATTAAAGATAATAGAATTTCAACTCTTTCTAACTTTTTTCACGAAAACACATCTCGACTATTATATTTTAACTTGAAAATCCTAAACAACTCCTGTACCGTTGCGTGCACGTAAAATTACAATGTTTTGCGTGCGTTACATTGTTTATACAAAAAGTAAAGGTCGTTTCACCACAGTAATTTTGCTCAATATGACTTAGTTTCGTGCACCAACTGCACAGATAACGGCTTTAGCATGGGTCACTATACACCCTGTGTATTTTATTAATGTCTTAGTTTAAATATCAATCTAAAGCAAACATTTGTTTACAACCGCGACCGAAGATGCAAATGCATGGGGAAACTACTCAAACGCCATCTACAATCGAAGAAACTTTAAACATCAATAACAAAATGATGATGTTTTAAATAAACGTAACAATATCAAGCCTTTATCGATAAATCGCTATTACTATATACCTAATTAAAGTCCTGTATAATATATGCTTTACGGCATTTGGTTAGGTTATGTTATTGGTAAGTATTACAATTGTCTTTTTTTACAGCACCTACCACAGACAGCGGCACAGAAGGACCTACAACTGTCGCATCCTCTGAAGGTACTCATCTTATTAGTTAACGTATTTTATGTGACATAGGCATATCCTACAAAAATTCTCGTACACTCACACAATAATTCAAAAATCAAACATATCTATCTGAAAACATCTGCAAAGCTAAACAAGGTAAACTTCAGCGTCGCGTTTTACACTAGGCAACGATTGTGAAAAGACGCTTAATGAAGCCGAGAGTATTGTATGGTCCAATTATTGTGTTTTATTTACTTTACATAAAACCTTACAGCACTGGGAGTCTTCTGACTCCGGAGATATTAAAGATAATAGAATTTCATCTCTTTCTAACTTTTTTCACGAAAACACATCTCGACTGTTATATTTTAACTTTAAAATCCTAAACAACTCCTGTACCGTTGCGTGCATGTATAATTCCAATGTTTTGCGTGCGTTACATTGTTTATACAAAAAGTAAAGGTCGTTTCACCACAGTAATTTTGCTCAATATGACTTAGTTTCGTGCACCAACTGCACAGATAACGGCTTATGCATGGTTCACTATACACCCTGTGTATTATATTAATGTCTTAGTTTAAATATCAATCTAAAGCAAACATTTGCTTACAACCGCGACCGAAGATGCAAATGCATGGGGAAACTACCCAAACGCCATCTATAATCGAAGAAACTTTAAACATCAATAACAAAATGATGATGTTTTAAATAAAAGTAACAATATCAAGCCTTTATCGATAAAGCATTATTACTATACACCTAATTAAAGTCCTGTATAGTATATGCTTTAAGGCATTTGGTTAGGTTATGTTATTGGTAAGTGTTACAATTGGCTTTTTTTACAGCACCTACCACAGGCAGCGGCACAGAAGGCCCTACAACTGTCGCATCCTCTGAAGGTACTCATCGTATTAATTAACGTATTTTATGTGACATAGGCATATCCTTCAAAAATTCTCGTACACTCACACAATAATTCAAAAACCAAACATATCTGAAAACATCTGCAAAGCTAAACAAGGTAAACTTGAGCGTCGCGTTTAACACTACGCAACGATTGTGAAAAGACGCTTAATGTAGCCGAGAGTATTGTATGGTCCCATTAATGTGTTTTGTTGTATTTTAATTAAACTTTACTGCACGTTATTGGTAATTATTACAATTGTCTTTTTTTACAGGACCTACCACAGAAATTTGCACAGAAGGCCCTACAACTGTCGCATCCTCCGAAGGTACAAATTTTAATAATTGACGTTTTTTATGTGACATAAGCAAATTCTTCAAAAATTCTACTAAAGTTCACACAATAATCAAAAAACCAAACATAATTATATGAAACTATCTGCAAAGCTAAACAAGGGTAATTTGAGCGTCACGTTGTATACTATGCCACGAGTGTCAAAAGACGCTTAACGAAGTCTAGAGAATTTTATAGTCCTAGTAATGTGTTTTATTTACTTTAAATAAAACCTTACTGCACTGGGAGTCTTCTGACTCCGGACATATTAAAGATAATAGAATTTCAACTCTTTTTAACTTTTTTTACGAAAACACATCTCGACTGTTATATTTTAACTTTAAAATCCTAAACAACTCCTGTACCGTTGCGTGCACGTAAAATTTCAATGTTTTGCGTGCGTTACATTGTTTGCACAAAAAATAAACGTCGTTTCACCACAATCATTTTGCTCAATATGACTTATTTTCGTGCACGAACTGCACAGATAACGGCTTTGGCATGGGTCACTATACACCCTGTGTATTATATTAATGTCTTAGTTTAAATATCAATCTAAAGCAATCATTTGTTAACAACCACGACCGAAGATGCAAATGCAAAGGAAACAACCCAAACGCCATCTACAATCGAAGAAACTTTAAACATCAATAACAAATTGATGAAGTTTTAAATAAACGTAACAATAACAAGCATTTATCGATAAATCATAATTACTATATACCTAATTAAAGTCCTGTATAATATATGCTTTACGGCATTTGGTTAGGTTATGTTATCGGTAAGTATTACAATTGTCTTTTTTTACAGCACCTACCACAGACAGCGGCACAGAAGGCCCTACAACTGTCGCATCCTCTGAAGGTACTCATCTTATTAGTTAACGTATTTTATGTGACATAAGCATATCCTTCAAAAATTCTCGTACACTCACACAATAATTCAAAAATCAAACATCTGCAAAGCTAAACAAGGTAAAGTTCAGCGTCGCGTTTTACACTAGGCAACGATTGTGAAAAGACGCTTAATGAAGCCGAGAGTATTGTATGGTCCGATTATTGTGTTTTATTTACTTTAAAATAAAACCTTACTGCACTGGGAGTCTTCTGACTCCGGAGATATTAAAGATAATAGAATTTCAACTCTTTCTAACTTTTTTCACGAAAACACATCTCGACTATTATATTTTAACTTGAAAATCCTAAACAACTCCTGTACCGTTGCGTGCACGTAAAATTTCAATGTTTTGCGTGCGTTACATTGTTTGCACAAAAAATAAAGGTCGTTTTACCACAATCATTTTGCTCAATATGACTTAGTTTCGTGCACGAACTGCACAGATAACGGCTTTAGCATGTGTCACTATACACCCTGTGTTTTATATTAATGTCTTAGTTTAAATATCAATCTAAAGCAAACATTTGTTTACAACCGCGACCGAAGATGCAAATGCATGGGGAAACTACCCAAACGCCATCTACAATCGAAGAAACTTTAAACATCAATAACAAAATGATGATGTTTAAAATAAACGTAACAATATCAAGCCTTTATCGATAAATCGCTATTACTATATACCTAATTAAAGTCCCGTATAATATACGCTTTACGGCATTTGGTTAGGTTATGTTATTGGTAAGTATTACAATTGTCTTTTTTTACAGCACCTACCACAGACAGCGGCACAGAAGGCCCTACAACTGTCGCATCCTCTGAAGGTACTCATCTTATTAGTTAACGTATTTTATGTGACATAGGCATATCCTTCAAAAATTCTCGTACACACACAATAATTCAAAAATCAAACATATCTGAAAACATCTGCAAAGCTAAACAAGGTAAACTTGAGCGTCGCGTTTAACACTACGCAACGATTGTGAAAAGACGCTTTGTAAGGTGCGGTGTTGATGGTAAATGAAACCAGCGAGTGCCCGAATAATACTGAGATATATTTCATAAGATAGTGCATATAAATGGTTACAAAGGTGCATAGATTATAGTAATACAGATCTTAAAGTAGGTAATTAATATAACCCTTACATCACCGCACTTATAGAAAAAAAAATACATGAAGATGTCTTTTTTTTTTTTCATTAGGTTTATAAAATTATGATACATAGTATGGTTTTGTTCGATTTTTATGAACAATGTCCTTTTTTCCAATTTGGTTAACTATTTCTACGTTTGGTGGTATATCTTTTACGACTTTGAAGGGACCTGAATATAAGTTGTCTAATTTCTTACATGTAGTATCATTTTTAACTAAAATTAAGTCATTCGCTTTATAGTTTATAGGATTCACATTTTTATCGTATACTATCTTTCTATTCAACTTACTTTTTAATAGGTTACTTTTTTTTTTTTTTTTTTTTTTGAGGATGGGAAATCATCAAATGACCCCTCCCGCTCTGGGTGGAGCGGAAGGGAGTGTCAGACTCTTACTGACTAAAACCCACCCGTGTTCCTTCCTTGGCCCTTTATGTTCCGGGTCAGCGGTACCCCTTTTGGATGATCCCGCTTTCCCGGCAGGCTTAGGCCCTGGTGGGCCCCCTCTTCGATGCTGACATCTCTTTGAGGCGCGCGTGGAACACGTACGCGCCGTCCGGCACGGGCCTGATCCTGATCGGACGGTGAGCTACCCATTACTCACCGCCCGCAGGCCCGCGCCTACGGTGGCCGGGAGTCGTCACGCGGCTCCCGACGCCCGGAGCGTCCACCGCGGCGGCTTGGACGGGAGACTCTCTCCCTCTCCCGTCCCGCCGCCTCCTTCGCTAGCATGACTTTAATAGGTTACTTCGTGCCTCTTTTTGCGAAAGTTGCAATCGGTATTTTAATTCATGAGGATAGCTGTCAAAGTTATATAATGGTTCTAGATCTGTTGTCAGATTGCTAGGAAGAGAACATTTCTTACCAAAAACTAACTCGTATGGAGTGAATCCTGTTTCTGTATGTACGCCCGTGTTATATGCAAAACACCAAAAAGGAATCCACTTACTCCACATCTCTGGATGATTCTCTGTTTGAATACGCAAAAACGCATTTAAATGTTTATGAGTAACTTCCAATGCTCCTATGGATTGATGATGGTATGCTGTAGAATTAAGTTGTTTTATGTTTAATAGTTTACATACCTGTTGAAATATTTCTGAGAGAAACTCCTTTTCTCGGTCTGTCGCTATTACTTTCGGCACACCGTATCTGAGAATGAAGTTGTTGACAAAACTTCTCGCCACTTCTTCTGATTTTTTAGAAATTAAGGGATAACCTTCTACATATTTAGTGAGTTCGCATTGTAATGTTAGCACGTATGAGAAATTATCATTGTCTGTTTCCAATGGACCAACCAAATCTAAATATACTTTTTCAAACGCTGTATTAGCTGTACTAGTAATCACCATGGGTTCTTTCTTAGGTATTGAATACTTTTGCCGCTGACATTTGTCACATCGTCTTACAAATTCCCGAACATTATTATCAATACCTGGCCAATAATAGTATTTCTTTATGTTATTTGACATCCGTCTCATACCAGCATGGCCACTACTAGGTAAGAGATGGAAGTCATTTAAAATTACTTTCTTATCATCCTTATTCTCTATCCTTTTTACGTCACTTAAAATACATATACGCGGTCCGGACCTACTTTTATTATTTTTTATTGACGTTAATAACTTTTTTATAAAATTCTCGTTGTCTTTATTTTTTAATGTGTATAATTCCTCTAATTTTAATAGTTTGCAAAATTCATCTAACTCTCTCACAAATTCGTCTCGCGTCATTTGCGATTGAGAACTTAGGAATTTCACGTAAATTGTTGATTTATTTTCAACATAACAGAATATTTTATTTTCTTTGGAAATAATCCCCATTTGTTTTAAGTTTCTTAATTCTTTAATATCTATAAATTTTAATTCGACAGATTCTCTTGGTCTGATATGAGTGCTTACGACTTTTGGTTGATCAGGCATCAAGTCTGAAACATCCATATCCACCGTTGATTCTGGTTTATTTAATTTTTTAGCTTGTGCTCTTGTCATGACGTTCATTAAACTTTCATGCATTTCCTTCAATGCTTTTATACTAATTCTAGACAGTGCATCTGCAGCTGCATTGTCAGTACCTTTTATGTATTGTACTTCGAAAGTATACTCCTATAAAGTCATTCTAAATTTCATTAGTCTGCTTGATGGGTCTTTCATATTGAACAAGTATACTAATGGTTTATGGTCTGTAAATATTATAAAAGGTCGACCATACAAGTATGGACGGAAATATTTCACAGCCCATACAATCGCTAGAGGTTCCTTTTCTATAACAGGGTAATTCTTTTCCGCTTTGTTTAAACTTCTGCTAGCGAAAGCTACCGGTCGTCCGTTATTATTTGACAAAATGGCTCCAATAGCGTTATTTGATGCATCAGTGTGAACAATAAAACAATTTCGTTCTGAAAAATCAGGATACTGTAACACCGGTGGTTGTATTAAACGTTGTTTTAATGTTTCAAATGCTTGTTGACATGCCTCACTCCATTTGAATGGCACGCCTTTTCTAGTTAATGTATTTAAAGGATGAGCAATTTCAGCAAATTTTGTTATGAATTTTCTGTAATAATTTGTGAAAGCTTCGAATCTTTTTACTTCTTCTGTGCTTGCTGGACACGGATAATTTAGAACTGCTGTTATTTTTACAGGGTCAGGCATTATACCTTCACTTGTAATAACGTGTCCCAAGTACAAAATTTGTTTTCTAAGGAAATCACACTTGGTGGGATTTAACTTTAAATTTAACGGTTCGTAATCTTTGAAAAATATCTTGTAAATTTGTATTATGTTGTTCTAAGTTACGTCCAAACACTATTAAATCATCTAAATATATCAAACATTTTTTATTTTTGAAACCGGCCATTGCTATTGTTATCATTCTTGAAAACGAACTGGGACTGGTTTTCAATCCCATAGGCATACGTGTCATCTGGTACTGTCCGGAATGAAAAGCTGTGTACTTTCTGCTGTTTTCCTCTAATTTGACATTATAATAGCCTTGGTGCAAATCAAGATGTGTGAAATAAATGCTACCTGACATAGATTCTAAAATTTGTGTAATATCCGGCAATGGGTATTTATCGTCCTCTATGCAATTATTTAGTTTTCGGTAATCAACTACTAGCCTCCATTTTTTATCTCCAGTGGAATCCGATTTTTTCGGTACCAATAATATTGGACTGGACCAGTCGCTTTTACTTGGCTCTATAATACCTTCCTCTAGCATTTTATTAATCTGATGCTTTATTTCACTTTTTTGAGAATGTGGCAAACGGTATTGTTTTGAAAATACTGGTGTGGTGTTAGGTTTTACGGTTATAGTATGACTGTATATATTTGTAGTTGTTAATGTGTCTTTGGGGAGGTAAAATATATCCGAATATTTAGCACAAATATTTTCCATAGTTTTTTGTTCTTCGTTATTTAAATGTTGCAATTTTAATTGAGAAAATAAGTTTTTAACCCGGTCTGCGTCATTTTGCGTTTTTTCATAGAGACAGACGTTAAATTCACTAAGTTTTCTAATGTTAGGTTCTATTTCCGTTAACGATATATCTTGGTCATTTACGTTTAATATCTTTATAGGTATTTAGTCCATGTTTAGGAGTACCTATTGAACTTGCTAGAAACACACCATGTGATAGTTCTTTTGAAGATACTACACAATCCTCATTGAAGTTCGTTTGTATGTAGTGTATAGACTCACTTCTACCAGGTACATCTAAAGTATCATTATATTTACTTAGTAATGGCAAACAAATAGTTGTTTTTTCTGCTGATAAAGCTAAAATCTAACTGAGCCTTATGTTTATTTAAAAAGTCACGACCTAAAATTCCACTTCCCTTAATTGGTAAGTTATGAAATACATAGAACTTCTGACTAATTGTTTCACCATTCAAATTAAATTGTAAATATAAGTATCCTATTGCTTGAACTCTGCCACCTAAACCGTTTATGGCTACATGCTCGTTATGGATTGGAATGCCGCATTCGAGAGCATGTTTATATGTACATGCTGACACTGATGCTCCAGAATCTACTAGAAAATGATGTTTCTTAATATGACGATTATGTAATGACGAACATAAAGAAATATAACAATTACTATCACTAGCTAAAATATATTTATCACTATTAGTCACGAAAAAACTGATTGAATGTTAATCCCGATTCTGTGTTTTGTTCCGAATTATTAAGAACATTGACGTCACGCTCTTTAGGTATCCCTTGATTTCTTCTATTAGAATAAGTAAAGTTACCTCTTTGCCATCTGTGACTGCTAGTTCCTCCTCGAGCCGGCTGCCCCCGAGAAGTAGGGCGGTATCGTTGCTGCTGCCCTCGCGCTTGGCCTCTGTTTGCGTAGAAGTTTCTACCTCCACCACGTTGGTCTCTATAATTATTTGAACGGCTTCTGTTATAATAAAAAATATTGTGGGGTCTTTTATACATACCCATAATTTCACCATGTGGAGTTGTAGTCGAGACCTCCTCGTCTTGTGCCGCTTGAACTGCGTCCTTCAATGAGCTGTAATTTCTTGCAGAAATAATCGTTCTTAATCTGCGATTCCGCAAACCATCGGCAAATTGTTTGATTGCTATCTTTTCATTAATTGGTTTTAATATAGTAAAGTTCTGTTCATTGTCGTTAGCTTGCGTAATCGTCAGATCCACAAATAACTCCGTGATTTCTTTCCCGTAATCAGCAATCGACAACTCATTTTGTTTTGTTTTCATTAATTTATTTTGTATTGCCGTTGCAGCTTTCTTAGACAATAATACGTTTTTCATGTCATCAATTAAGTCTTTTATAGTGTCATACTTTGCGTTCAACTTTATCTTAGCTTCTTGTGTAAGTCTACTTTTTAACACAAAATTAATTAAATTTTGTTTACAAGCGCTATCCTTCAGTAGAGAGTTATATTATTCGATGTTATCAATTAGCTGTTTTATACTAGTTTCCTCATTTGTCATAATAGGTAATAGAGTTAAGGCGGTTTTCAAATCAAATGAATTCATTTTTGTCGATGTCTCTATTATATCACTTTCACACAACAACAAAATATCCTCACGTAAATCTATAAATTGACGACAATAATTTTCTATTAATTCAATATCTTGGGCACTATAAAATTTTTTCTTAATTTTTCCTTTAAAATCAATCAACCAAGTTTCATACTGATCATAAATTACATCAACCTCATTTAATTTATTTTCTAATATTTTTCCTAACCTTCTTTTCGGTCCTAACTTTATTAAGTATACTCTTACCTTCTTTAAATCATCATACAATTTTAAAATAGCACCCATACCTTATTACCACCATAACGTAGAGAAGTATTAATGTTCTTACAATACATTATTAAACATTAGTATAAGTATTATGACTGAACACTGCACGCAATTAATACTAAGGTCCAAAGTTCAATCAGCGCACCGTCCATATTTGGTAAGAGATGATTTTGTTGGAATGTAGACACAAGCACTTTTTATGACGCACTTTTTTTTATATTCACTTTTAAACACTTTTGTACACTATTTCTTTCTCGTAGTTTTTTGATGATTGCTCGGTGGCCCCCATCCACATGCGTCGACGGAAAAGAGATCTCCTCATAGTCGTCCTATTTATCTCATTGGTGATCCATTTTTTATGGCACCTTTTGTACAGCCGATATACGAAGCCCAACACGCCGAGTAGTAGTATAAGCAGGATACAGGACAGAATAATATTAGATGTGGACATATGAAAGCGAAGTTCCTCTGCTGTTGCTTGGTTATTGCCTGCCGCCGCGTTTTGAACGATCAGGGTCTCCTCTTTAGACTGCTGCTTGCCCATTTTCGTGGAAGATTTGTACAGTCCCGCTGACGTCTAGTCCGTAGGTCCAATAAATCAGTACTTGTCCCATTATCACTATTATTTTTCGTTACTCATCGAAAGGTATATCAAGTCACACTCAACGTCTCAAGTTCGCGCAGCGCGTATAAATTCCTCTGGCAGGGTCGCCATGTAAGGTGCGGTGTTGATGGTAAATGAAACCAGCGAGTGCCCGAATAATACTGAGATATATTTCATAAGATAGTGCATATAAATGGTTACAAAGGTGCATAGATTATAGTAATACAGATCTTAAAGTAGGTAATTAATACAACCCTTACAGCTTAATGAAGCCGAGAGTATTGTATGGTCCCATTAATGTATTTTGTTTTCTTTTAATTAAACTTTACTGCACGTTATTGGTAATTATTACAATTGTCTTTTTTTACAGGACCTACCACAGAAATTTGCACAGAAGGCCCTACAACTGTCGCATCCTCCGAAGGTACAAATTTTAATAATTGACTTTTTTTATGTGACATAAGCAAATTCTTCAAAAATTCTACTAAAGTTCGGACAATAATCAAAAAACCAAACATAATTATATGAAACTATCTGCAAAGCTAAACAAGGGTAATTTGAGCGTCACGTTGTGTACTATGCCGAGAATTTTATAGTCCTAGTAATGTGTTTTATTTACTTTAAATAAAACCTTACTGCACTGGGAGTCTTCTGTAACGGCTTTAGCATGTGTCACTATACACCCTGTGTATTATATTAATGTCTTAGTTTAAATATCAATCTAAAGCAAACATTTGTTTACAACCGCGACCGAAGATGCAAATGCATGGGGAAACTACCCAAACGCCATCTACAATCGAAGAAACTTTAAACATCAATAACAAAATGATGATGTTTTAAATAAACGTAACAATATCAAGCCTTTATCGATAAATCGCTATTACTATATACCTAATTAAAGTCCTGTATAATATATGCTTTACGGCATTAGGTTATGTTATTGGTAAGTATTACAATTGTCTTTTTTTACAGCACCTACCACAGACAGCGGCACAGAAGGCCCTACAACTGTCGCATCCTCTGAAGGTACTCATCTTATTAGTTAACGTATTTTATGTGACATAGGCATATCCTTCAAAAATTCTCGTACACTCACACAATTGTTCAAAAATCAAACATATCTGAAAACATCTGCATAGCTAAACAAGGTAAACTTCAGCGTCGCGTTTTACACTAGGCAACGATTGTGAAAAGACGCTTAATGAAGCCGAGAGTATTGTATGATCCGATTATTGTGTTTTATTTACTTTAAATAAAACCTTACTGCACTGGGAGTCTTCTGACTCCGGAGATATTAAAGATAATAGAATTTCCACTCTTTCTAACTTTTTTCACGAAAACACATCTCGACTGTTATATTTTAACTTTAAAATCCTAAACAACTCCTGTACCGTTGCGTGCACGTATAATTCTAATGTTTTGAGTGCGTTACATTGCTTATACAAAAAGTAAAGGTCGTTTCACCACAGTAATAACATTTTGCTCAATATGACTTAGTTTGTTGCACCAACTGCACAGATAACGGCTTTAGCGTGGGTGACTATACACCCTGTGCATTATATTAATGTCTTAGTTTAAATATCAATCTAAAGCAAACATTTGTTAACAACCACGACCGAAGATGCAAATGCAAAGGAAACAACCTAAACGCCATCTACAATCGAAGAAACTTTAAACATAAATAACAAAATGATAAAGTTTTAAATAAACGTAACAATATCAAGCATTTATCGATAAATCATTAATATTATACACTTAATAAAAGTCCTGTATAGTATATGCTTTAAGGCATTTGGTTAGGTTATGTTATTGGTAAGTATTACAATTGGCTTTTTTTACAGCACCTACCACAGGCAGCGGCGCAAAAGGCCCTACAACTGTCGCATCCTCTGAAGGTACTTATTTTAATCATTAACGTTTTTGATGTAACATAAGCATATTCTTCAAAAATTCTCGTAAAGTTCACACAATAAATCAAAAACCAAACATATCTGAAAACATCTGCTAAGCTAAACAAGGTAAACTTGAGCGTCACGTTGTACAATATGCAACGGGTGTAAAATAACGCTTAACCAAAACGGACAGTATTGTATAGTCCTAATTAATGTGTTTTTTTCTTTTAAATAAGACCTTGCTGGGAGGCTTCCGACCACGGAGTTTTTAAAGATCATAGTTTCAACTTGTTTTAAACTTGTTTCACGAAAACATGTCTAGACTGTTATATTTTAACTGTTATATTTGTTTTTCTATTAATGTCATATAGTTTAAAAAATATCAATCTAAAGTAAACATTTGTTTACAAACACGACTGAAGATACAAATGCAAAGGTAACAACCCAAACGACGTCTATCATAGTTTCAACTCTTTTTAACTTTCTTCACGAAAACACGTCTAGACTGTTGTATTTTAACTTGAAAAACCTCAACAACTTCTGTACCGTTGCGTGCACCTATAATTCCAATGTTTTGCATGGGTTACATTGTCTGCACAAAAAATAAAAGTCGTTTCACAACAATCATTTTGCTCAATATTACTAAGTTTAGTGCACAAACTGCACAGATAACGGCTATAGCATGGGTCACTATATACTCTGTGTTTTCTAATAATGTCATATAGTTTAAATGTCAATCTAAAGCAAACATTTGTTTACACACACGACTGAAGATACAAACGCAAAGGTAACAACCTAAACGACATCTACAATGGAAGGTTCTTTAAACATTAATAACAAAATGAGGAAGTTTTAAATAAACCTAACAAATACTTGCTTATATTGATAATTCATTATTATTATACCCCTAATTAAAGTCAGGCATTTTGTTAGGTTATGTTATTAGTAAGTATTACAATTCTCTTTTTTTACAGCACTTATTTTAATCATTAACGTTTATAATGCTGCAATGATGATGCAATTTTTTTGAGCTTGCTTAGGGACAAATTTTACTACACACTGGATGAATTCTTAAATGATGGCGCAATATAGTGCTTTGTTTCTATGTTATATAAAAAACGTGAACCTAAATTATTAGAGCAATCTAGGCTATAATTGCTGATTCAGCGATGCTAACTTTAAGGAGAAAGAAACACAAATGAGACGAAAGGCAATGGATAAAGTCCAATTTACTAGTCATGCCACATACCTTTGATGCAGCGATCCCCAAGCAGAAGCAGATGGATGCCGCGTTCAGGATGAACAGTTCACAGTCTAGGTACACTATGCTGGCCAGCGATACATAACACAGTCTAGATAATACAGATAACACTTGATGTAGGTTCAATTCAGGGTTTAAGACGAGATGGAGCGCACCCATTCGAAATAGAGACATATGCGAAGGGACGCGTGCGCAATATCCCGTGGTCAAGACGAGACTCAGGAAGCCGGCCGATGTCAACAGCTCCAAAGCGTTGACAGTGGCACTTCCGCATAGAACATCACCAAACCAACGATATGTGACACTTATTTAATAAATTAGAACTATTAAACCAATGCCTCTCAATCGCCATAAGGTGATGTAATAAAATATAAGAATTATAAATTATGATGCGCAACCAGGTACTTAATTAATTAACGTATTTTATGTGACATAGGCATATCCTTCAAAAATTCTCGTAAACTTACATAATAATTTCAAAAACCAAACATATCTGAAAACATCTGCAAAGCTAAACAAGGTAAAATTGAGCCTCGCGTTGTACACTACGCAACGAGTGTGAAAAGACGTTTAATGAAGTCGAGAGTATTGTATGGTCCTAGTAATGTGTTTTGTTTTCTTTTAATAAAACTTAACTGGACTGGGAGTCTTCTGAGTTCTGACTCTGGAGATATTAAAGATCATAGTTTCAATTTTTTTAAACTTTTTTCAAGAAAACACGTCTAGAGTGGTATATTTTAACTTTAAAAACCTCAACAACTCCTGTACCGTTGCGTGCACGTATAATTACAATGTTTTGCGTGCGTTACATTGTTTATACAAAAAATAAAGGTCGTTTCATAACAATCATTTTGCTGAATGTTATTTAGTTTCGTGCACCAACTCCACAGATAACGGCTATAGCATGGGTCATTATACATCCTGTGTATTCATTTAATGTCATATAGCTTAAATATCGATATAAAGCAAACATTTGTTTAATACCACGATCGAAGATACAAATGCAACGAAATAACCCAAACGACGACTACAACCGAAGGTACTTTAAACACAAATAACAAAATAATTATAACGTCTTAAATAAACTTACCTACTTTACCTTCACGCTTATATTGATAATTCATTATTATTATACATCTAATAAAAGTGAGGCATTTGGTTAGGTTATGTTATTGGTAAGTATTACAATTCTCTTTTTTTACAGCACCTACCACACATAAAAATCGGGGTGGTAAATTAAACAGAATGTTGGTAAATATATATTTGTTTATATTTTAGCCCAGTGGATACACTTCTGAAGTTACGTCCGTCCTATTCGACGGTCTGCCCAAGCATGCCCTCCCCATCCCGCTTGAACTGTCAACTTGTTCTTATTTATTACAATCCGACAACACCCGTTATTTATTTATCTTAACAGGATAAATAAATAAGAAATAATTATCCAAATATGATTCTTACAATTTTAGACTATTACTATATTTATTAATCATTATTTTTGCTTCACTTTTAATTGTAGTCAAGTTACATACTTTTAAATGTATTCTAATAAACGTTTTTAAATTAAACATAAATGAATTAATAAACCTAAGTGAATATAGTTCCGAATAGTAGCGGTGTAAAATGTACGGTTACCCTTAATTCTAACACACAGGCAGCTGCACAGAAGGCCCTACAACTGTCGCATCCTCAGAAGGTACTAATTTTATTAATTACCGTATTTCATGTGACATAAGCATGTTCTTCAGTGTTTCTTCAGTTGCCTGTGCCAGGAGCCACGGTAACCCTTTCGGAATTACCCGCAATTCTGGCAGGCATCGGCCCTAGCGGCGGCAAGCTACCCATTGCTCGCCGTCCGCAGCCCGCAACCCGCGCTTACGGTGGCCGGGAATCAGCTTGGGATTCCCGACGCCCAGGGCGTCTCCTGTGGTTTCTAGGGGCGTGAGGGCGCGAATTTTGCCTCTACCTCACGCGAGCATTACTGCTTCGCAGAAGGAGGTGACGGCTTCCCAAGCCGTCTCGCTCCGTACCATGGCCTGGACCAGGGCCGGACGCGAGAGATCGCCACCGCTAATCGCCTCCACGTGGACACGGCGGTGCTCCGCCTAAGCCGGGCAGACCTCCACGGTATCGACACGGTAAGGACACATCGTGTCCTTCAGACGATCCACACAATGGTGACACCCGGGCGTTTCCTCCCGCCTTATCCGGAACCTCCCGAAACAACCGTGTCCGGTGAGGACCTGTGTCAGGCGGAAGGTGAGGACGCCGTGGTGCCTCTCTAGCCACTCCTCAAAGAGGGGACTTATCGCCGCAATTGTGGCGTGCCCGGTGCTGAGTTGCGTCAATCGTACTCTCCATGCCGCCCTGACATCTTGCCGGAGCTTTGTCCGCTGTGCCGTGAATTCTCTCGGCAGCGGAATTACGCCCCGGCATTTCGCCTCCTCGCGCCACTCCCATATGTGCCCGAGGACTTTTGCCTCCAGATCCCACCCGGCAAGGAGCCTCGCCGGCTCACCGGAGACCGTACGGTATCTCAGGACCAGCCGGGTGGCCATGACCCTTTGGGGCGCGTTCAACTGGCGGGCTGGCCGTCGCCTCAAGGAACGCACCCACACCGGTACCCCGTAAAGGGCCATGGACCGCACGACCCCCACGTAGAGCCTCCGGCAGCAGGCGTTTGGACCCCCTACATTGAGCAGGAGCCGCTTCAAGGCAGCCCCGGCCCTTTCCAGTCTGGGAGCCAAACGTCAGAAATGCTCGACGAAGTTCCACCGGCTGTCGAGGACGAGTATCAGGTACTTCATCGTCGATTCGACGCCGATGTGAACCCCTCCTACCGTTATTTGGGAACCCGACGGTGGCGCGTTCCGACGACCATGAAAACACATGGCCTCAGACTTGTCAAAGTCCAATAGGCACATAAACGGCACTTTTGAACGTCAACATTTACATTTAAATAGAATTGATTCTAGTCACCCCTTACAAAAGGTAGTTTCGTACGGAGAAGAATGGGCAAGAAACTCCACCGTTACTCTTTTAAAATGTGTTACAATATTTTGTATACATTAATTATATAATTATATGTGAAGACGACGCACCTACTCGTATAATAAAAATTACCCTACCACAATAGGTAAAAAGAATTTAATAAACGTAGAATGATAAATAAGTTAATTAAGTGATAGATACATGGTGTTCACATATTTACAAACATTGTAAAAGTATACGATTTCCCAAATTATGTAAACAAGTAATATGTCAAATGTAAATCAATGTCATTAAAATAATAAACTATACAATTAAAGTAGCAACAAGTTTAATTTTGTCTAGACCCTAGATTGTCGTATGGAGCTGGACCAGCATGTTTCCAAGCATTCTTATCTTGAATATAATCCTCTAATTTGTAATATGCTTGTTTACACAGTGAACTTTTTATATGAGTTTTAAATTTTCTTTCATTTAATTGCAATATATGACAAGGTATTTTGTTGTAGCATTTAACACAGTACCCCATAAAAGATGTATGTACTTTAGCTAATCTGAAAAATGGTTGATCTATTTATCTTTATTTCTTGTATTAAAAATAAGTCTATCACTTATTTTATTTAAAAAATATAGATTTTTTCTTACTTACATAATGTTTTCATAAATGAATTGGCAAGGTACCGTCATAATATAAATCCTTTTAAATAGTTCCCTGAGAGATTCGCGGTGACGTAGATTATAAATGGCTCTGACAGCTCTCTTTTGTGAAATAAAGATGGATTCAATGTCAGCAGCCCGACCCCACAGTAAAATGCCATACGACATAATGCTGTGGAAGTAGCTAAAATAGACCAAACGCGCGGTTTCTACATCTGTTAACTGTCTTATCTTTCTAACAGCATAAGCAGCCGAGCTTAGCCGCCCCGCAAGAGATGTTATATGAGGTCCCCATTGTAGTTTCTCGTCTAGCGTGATTCCCAGAAAAACCGTGTGATTAATCAGTTCCAGTTTTTCTCCATTCCACATGATGTCACACTCGCTACTTCTTACACTCGGTAATTTAAATTTAATGCATTTGGTTTTTTTACCATTTAGTACCAAATTATTTACCGTAAACTAATCATGGACCTGAAGAATAGAGCTATTCACGTCGTCAAGATTTTGTGACCGTCGGTCTAACTTAAATATCAATGATGTGTCATCTGCAAATAACACCATCTTCGGTGGATTTTGAAGTAATTGGGGTAAATCATTAATATAAACTAAAAAGAGGAATATCGAACCTTGAGG
Source organism: Brachylomia viminalis (assembly GCA_937001585.2). Classification (NCBI taxonomy): domain Eukaryota; kingdom Metazoa; phylum Arthropoda; class Insecta; order Lepidoptera; family Noctuidae; genus Brachylomia; species Brachylomia viminalis. Next base: position 17,591,578 of record OW443302.2, on the reverse strand, counting down.
AACACCCATTGCCATTTTAGACCCTAATAATAAAAAAATTAGTTTATGCCGTTTACTTGAACTGTAACTTTTCTATCTTTCAGGTATGATCTAAGTAAATCAAGAGCTGTATTTCTAATCCCATAGTGCTCTAGTTTCAGCAGAAGTGTCTGATGGTTTACGCAATCGAACGCCTTAGAGAGGTCGCAAAAGATTCCAATGGCATCTTGTGCTTCTTTCCAGGCGTTAAAAATGTTCTTTATTAGGGTGACACCAGCGTCAGTGGTACAACGCCCTTTGGTGAAACCGTACTGTTGTTCATGAAAGATGGAATTTTTATTAAAGTGACGTAACATTAGATTGAGCATCAACTTTTCAAACATCTTACTGAGAACTGGCAGAATTGACTGGCACAGGCCTATAATTGTTGGGTTCTTTACTATCACCGGATTTGAACAAAGGAACTATTTTACTATGTTTCATGAGATCCGGAAAGACTCCCTGGTCTACACTGGTGTTAAAAAATATGAATGCTAAATAGGGCGCAATGGTTTCAATGATAGATCTACAGACTTTTACAGACATTCCCCAGAGATCTTCAGTGGATTAAATTTTTAGATCTTTAAAGGCTTTAATAACAGCCTGGGGGTTTGTATGCTGAAAACTCCAAAGGGCATGCCTTTACATTCGTTCTAAGTAAGGCAGCAGAAAGCGCGGGCAAGGAATTTAAAGCTTCAGTTGTTTTGAGGGGAATACTACCAAAAAAGTTTTCAAATTCCTGAGCTATTTCTACATCTGAGCTGATGAGGCCATGTGCAGTCTCTAAATTTATTTCCGTATTACGTTGTTTTTTCCTACCTGTTTCATTATTTGTTATTTGTCAGGTAGTTTTTATTGTATCATCTGCTGATTTTATTGTATTACTAATATAAAGAGCTTTAGCTATTTTGTGCAGGGCCATCTCGAGTCCCAAGTGCCGAATTCTCTCGACGATTGTCGCAAGCCCCCGTGTCGTTAGTTCGGCCGCCGCCGCCTCCCCTGCGCCAGGACCTGCGTGTCGTCAGCGCAGCAAACCACGCTAACGCCACTGGGGAGGTCGGCGCGCAGCACCTAGTCGTAGTCGATGTCCCACAGATGCGGCCCCAGGACCAATCCCTGTGGGACACCGCACGACATCTTTTGCCAATTCCATTTACCCTGGTGACTGGGGTAGATGACGGCCCTGTCCGTGAAATAGGCCTCGACCACACGACAGAGGTAGATCGGCATCCGGTGATACCGGATTGCCTCCCTGATGCAACTCCAGGGCAGGGTATTGAAGGCATTGGCAATGTCTAGAGATGCCGCCAAGACGACCCCACCCCGGACCACAGCATCCCCTGTCGTGAAGGTCCGCACGCGCATGATGGCGTCCACCGTAGAGCGCCCCCTGCGGACGCCAAACTGGCTCTCCGCCAGATCCAGCCCCACCCGCACCAGCCACCCGACGGCGGTCTGCTATGACTCTTTCAAATAGCTTGCTCACCTCGTCGAGCAGCACGATGGGCCGGTAAGCGGACGGAGAGTCCGGCTTCTTGATACGGACCAGTTTCCCCGTCTTCCAACGAAGTGGGAACTGGCCCTTCTCCATGCATGAGTATGGGTCTTCCTACAACCTGTATATTCTATTAAAATAATTATTAATGTCGTATAGTGTAAACATCAATCGAAAGCAAATTTTTTGTTTACAGCCACGACCGAAGATACAAATGCATCGAAAGCAACCAAAATGACGACTACAACCGAAGGTAATTATAACAAATGTAAAACAAAATGATGAAGTTTTAAATAAACGTAACAATATTACGCATCGAAACAACATCAAACATCGAAAACATCTGCAAAGTTAAACAAGGTTAACTTAAGCGTCACGTTGTACAATATGCAACGGATTTAGAAAAATGCTCAACGAAGCTGAGAGTATTGTAAAGTGCTAATAATGTGTTTGTTTTACTTTTATTAGGACTTTACTGGCAGTCTTCTGGTTACGGAGAAATTAAAGCTCATAACTATTAAAAAAAAAAAACACGTATAACTTAACTTTAAAAAAATCCACAACTCCAGTACCATTGCGTGCACTTATAAATACAATGTATTGTGTGCATTGCATTGTTTGCAGAAAAAATAAAAGTCGTTTAACAGCAATCACTTTGCTCAATATTACTTAGTTTCATGCACAACATGCATAGATTTTTTTTTTTTTTTTTTTTGAGGATGGGAAATCATCAAATGACCCCTCCCGCTCTGGGTGGAGCGGAAGGGAGTGTCAGACTCTTACTGACTAAAACCCACCCGTGTTCCTTCCTTGGCCCTTTATGTTCCGGGTCAGCGGTACCCCTTTTGGATGTTCCCGCTTTCCCGGCAGGCTTGGGCCCTAGTGGGCCCCCTCTTCGATGCCGACATCTCTTTGAGGCGCGCGTGGAACACGTACGCGCCGTCCAGCACGGGCCTGGTCCTGATCGGACGGTGAGCTACCCATTACTCACCGCCCGCAGGCCCGCGCCTACGGTGGCCGGGAGTCGTCACGCGGCTCCCGACGCCCGGAGCGTCCACCGCGGCGGCTTGGACGGGAGACTCTCTCCCTCTCCCGTCCCGCCACCTCCTTAGCTAGCATGACTGCTTCGCAGAAGGAGGCGACTGCCTCCCACTCCCCCTCGCCCCGGACCATGGCTTGAACCAGGGCCGGGCGTGAGAGGTCGCCGCCGCTGCCGATCGCCTCTACGAGGACACGGCGGTGCTCCGCCCATGCAGGGCAGGCCCCCACCGTATGCTCCACCGTGTCCTCGGGGAACATGCATAGATAATGGCTATAATATGAGTCTGATTCAGGAGAAGAAACAGCGGAACTAACAGAACATTCATCTGAATCAGAAGAAGAGTGTACGGAACCTTCCAACCCTGTTCACTCGGGTAAAACAGGCATTCCAAAGAGATCCAGACGTATGATATATATATATATATATATATATATATATATATACTTAGATCACCTCCATGATACATCTAGACTTTCCACTTTCAGGCTTCTATATTGAAGACTTCTACCCAGAATTCCCGTTTGACCTGAGTCCCATCTCCCGCGGTAAGTTAACCGTCTCATTATTTACTTATTACACCAACTATATAAACAAGATCCTTTGTAATCAATAAAATAATATTGTTATACAAAATTGTTACTCTTGTCATCATAAAAGATTTAAAAAAACATTACAAATGGGTCTATCACTTTTTTCGAAAAATGCTCTGTAGGTATATTATTATCAAATATTAAATAGTAGTGAAATCTTTAAAAATTTGGAAGCGACGAAAACTGAATACTAATTAAACCAAATTCCTTGACCACTTTTATAATCATAACATGTTTTTTATACAGCTCGAGATCGTGCAGGCCACAGATTCCTATGTCCAAGACCACGTAAACTGAGGAGACTGTGCGTCTGCGATTAAGAAGTACCCAACTATGACTAGAGGTAAAAACATATCTTTATTTAAATGCTTTTCTCTCCTACCATTTTCTACTAGTCTGAGCGGACAGCACTTGATTTCCGTCCATTCTAAATTTACAAAGTCAGAAGAATATTTCCACTGTAATTGCATCCTTATTAAACTAGTACAATCACAATGTTGCCATATACAAGCCTTTAGTAATGTTGTTGCTGCTTTGTTGTGTCAGAAATGTCTAAAAACATAAAACAATTTAGGTCCCCAAATAGGTAGATTGTTGAAGAAAGTTGCAACATTAATGTTTAAATTTTTACAAAACAGCTATCGCAGTATCACTTTGCGCAATTATCGATGAATAACTACTAACACTAAGGTAGCCTTATGGCACAACCGCTTGTAAAAATGCAAATTGGAATCGTAATCTAACCAACTCCGTATGGTTTCAGTTATTAGAAGAAGAAGAAGAACAAGAAGACCAAAGACGTAATAATAAATTACCGCTGCATGGAAATGGACTCTGATTTTTGTTTAATATTGTATAATTATAAATATTCATGGTAATGGAAACCTATTTAATCACAATAAAAATTAAGGCAAGAATGATAAGATTTTTTATTGGATCCTTTCCCTTACAACGCTACTTCACTTTTTGATACTTCTTGGATAACACTACTCACATAAAAATAGGTACGTGTACTATAACACATTCATAGATTTCATAAGTTAAAATCTGTCCATACGTATTGGGTACTTATAACCAATAGATAGAAACAAAGGAATAGAGTACTTTAAAATAATGGAGATTTTCACGGAAAAAAAGATCGCATCTATCATTCAAGTAACAAACCGCAGATCTAGTAGCATATTTTTGATTGGAAGCTAAAACTGATTAAAACTGCTGTTCATAACAATAAACAAAACCCGAATAGATTTAATAAGAAATGGTCACCTCGTGCAAAATGCTAATCACTTACTGTAAATGCTTGAAGATTTTCCGTCAGTTAATATATTATATGCGGCTTTCGATTTTAACCTTTTGGATTTCCTACATAGTAGGTCATTGTCGAATATTAACTTCTTTCCCATTCATCTTTTCATGCATTTTAAAAACCTTTGAAAACAGGGATATAAATATCATACATAAAACAATAAGTTCCCAAAAAGTGCCTACCCCTAGGTACAATAGGTAATACGGACTGGTGTCCGAAACTTCACGTCAAGGTGCATATTTTGCGTACGGGTGGCACGAGAGGTTCAGGTGGACTGGTGTGTGGTGTAAATACTATTTGCTATTGTTTATGTTTACCTTATAGTTTATTAAAAGAAAGTAGACAATGACTTTCCGTCACAGTTGTCATACCATCTACACACATCAAAAGTGTCTAGGGATCAACATATATTTTTGCAATAACTTTTCTCCTGATTGATATTAATTAAAATTTTCTTTAAGGATTCATAAAATAAAGTGTTTTCGTTTGTCACAGTAACGATAAACCAAGTCACCTTTGCATTAATAAAGAAATTTGCCATTTTCCTAATAAAGGGATTTTTGACATTTGAACCACTAACACAAAAGTTCGAAAAAAAGACTGAAATAACAGTTTTCTTTAAAATTTTATTGGGTAACTTAAACAATTAATAATCCGTGTTTCTACCGCGAACACTAACAACACAAGAACATCGGTTTGGCATACTCAAAAAGAGTTCATCCAAATCACGCTGTGGAATGGCCGCCCATGTTCGTTGCAACAACAAAAAAAGGTCTTCTTGCGACTGGATACCCTCCATATTCGGCAGAGCTCTTCTCTGTAGCATATCCCATGCATGCTCAATCGGGTTCAAGTCTGGCGACTGAGCAGGCCAGGGCAGGACATTGATGTTAGCTGCGGCGAGAGTCTGTCTTACAACTCTTGCGGTGTGCGGTCGTGCATTATCATGCATTAACTGAAATAAGGGACCGATTTGCACTTGTAGAGGAACGATGACGTCTGATACAATCGTCTCAGCATAAATTTGAGCGTTGAGGTTGCCTCTGATCCAAATCAACTCAGTTCTCCCGCCGATCCAAATACCCGCCCATACCATGATGGTTCCACTACTATAAGGATGGACTTCCTGGCAGGATTTTAATCGCTGTTGGCGTCCAGGGGTTCTCCAGTGTCGTATACGTCTTGTATCCGGTCTCATACCAAAACGAGACTCATCAGAAAAGCACACGAAACGCCATTGTTCTTCTGCCCAATTTCTGTGTTCAAGAGCCCATTGATATCGAATCCTACGATTGTGCATTGCTATAGGTGGTACCCGTAGCGGTCTTCGGGAATGAAGGTTCACTTCATGCAAGCGGTTTCTGACTGTTTGGTCGCTAATTAAGTTCCCTGAAGAGTGATGAAGCCTCACGGCTAACATCATGGCGGTTATTGTTGGAGCTCTTCGAGTTAAGATTTGAATGTATCGGTCTTGTCTCCGTGTGGTGCAGCGATACCGTCCTCCATGGCGCTCAGCCACGGTACCAGTGCTTCGGTAACGTGTCCAAAGTCGACTGATAACACTCTGACTTGTATTCAGAGCTAAAGCCACAGTACGTTGCCGGGAACCAGCTTCTATCCTTCCCACGGCTCTGAGCATTTCTTCCCTGCTTAAATGACGTCGCCGCTCCATAATAACGTTGGTTTTAATCAGTAGTAGGGAAACAGTAGCACTAATAATGTCTTCAATGCGTTGTATGTTTTTATAGGGAAAATATTGACAGCTGATTTTCATCTTTTACTCGAATTTGATTCACAGTTCCTGATTCAAATTATGAAATGCACCAAAAAGGATCCATATAAATTTATAAAATCATAAATTTATTACAAAGCCACATCTTAATCTCAAGAAATCCGCATAAAAATGCTTGATCCCTAGACACTTTTGATGTGTGTATATTTTTTTATGCAATAAAACCATATATCTCAAATGTTTTCCTATTTTATCTCGCCTTCTCTCGTATCAATTTATTGCATAAAAAAAAACGCAGTGAAGAAAAGCAATGCCTTCTATTGCACGACTACTCAGGCCTGAAAAGTTCGACGTGGATCCGGGTACTCCAACCGCCGAGCTAAAATATCGGCATTGGAAAGAAACATTTTTTAACTATCTCTCAGAAGAAACGGAGGAAGTCAAGATTTCAGATGGAACAAAGCTAAAAATTCTTTTCAATAATGTGTCTCCTAATGTTTATTCGTTCATCAGACATACAAAAGAATATGCGAACGCCTTACGAATCTTAGATAAAACTTACCTGAAATCGAAGAATGAAATCCACGCTCGGTATGTACTATCTTCAACCAAACAAAAGCCTGAAGAAACAGTGGCAGACTATATACGCACGTTACAACAATTAACGTTTGATTGCTCTTTCAAATCAGTTACTGCTGAAGAATATCGAAATGAATATGTCCGTGACGCTTTCATTGCAGGCTTAAGTTCTCAAAAAATTCGTCAAAGGCTACTTGAAAATTTAGAAATAAGCCTGAAAAAAGCGTGCAATCAAGCCATGTCGCTCGAAATGGCTGAAAAGAATTCTAATGAGTTCCAAACTACAAAGGAACTCTACCAAATAGAAAACACAGAGGATGCGGAAAATAATTCAAATTTTGCCGCAGCCCTATCGCGTAGACGCCAAAGTATGCAGAAGTGGAAACGCCACAGACAAGCCAGTTAGCAACGCTGTAGCGCAACCAGATGTGTCAGCAATATCAGCAGCATCTCCGGCTAGTTTACATAGGACTACAGTTTCAATCACTGTCAACAACCATAAAGCTGATGCCTTGATTGACAGTGGAAGTTCTACAAGCTGTATTGACAAGAAGTTTGCTCTATTGCTAAACTTGAAACGCCATCCATGGAAAGAAACGGTAACACTAGCTTCAAATAAACGGACTTCACTCGTAGATGGATTTTACTACGCTACAATTAAACTAAGCGAGCACATCTACAAGGAGAAGCCTCTTTACGCTTTGCAAGATCTTTGTGCTGATGTGATAATTGGTCATGACATTCTAAGCGACCATTCATCAGTAGAAATCAAATTCGGAGGCACGGCAAAACCTCTTAAGATATTTAACGTCATGGAAGCTATGGTGCCTCCTGTGTCACTTTTCAGTAATCTTTCAAATAATATTAAACCCATCGCTATAAAGTCAAGAAAACATTCTGAAGCTGATAATCAATTCATAAGAGGCGAAATCAGTAAACTCTTAAAAGATCAGGTTATCGAACCTAGTAACTCGCCATGGCGAGCTCAAGTCTTGGTCACTGGAGGCACAACACACCGCAAACGTCTCGTCATTGATTACTTGCTAACAATCAACAAATTTACTGAACTGGATGCTTACCCTTTGCCAAGCATATAATCAATTGTATCGAAGGTAGCACAGTACAACTTCTTCAGCCAAATTGATCTACGAAGTGCATATCACCAAGTACCTATATTGCCGACTGAGAAAAAGTATACAGCTTTGGAAGCTTGCGGTAACTTATACCAATTTACGCGTATACTTTTTTGGGTCACAAACGGAGTCGCTGCATTCCAAAGAACACTTCATTATATTATCAATAAAGAAAAACTGACAGGTACCTATTCGTATTTGGATGACGTCACAATTTGCGGCAAAACAGCAGCGGAACATGATCAGAATTTGTTTCGATTCAGGAAGGTTGTAGCAAAATACAGGCTCACTCTTAGTGAGGGTATACGGGCAAGAGTCTATAAAATTGTTGGGTTACAAAATTGAAAAGAATACCATTCGACCAGATGATGACCGCCTTAGTCCTCTGTTGAACTTGCCTATTCCAACTGACTCGCGATCACTTAAAAGGACACTAGGCATGTTCGCCCACTATTCAAAATGGATTCGAAATTTCTCTGAAAAGATCAGCCCCTTAACTAAAGTTTCTGAATTTCCTCTTGAAAAGGACGCTGTCGATTCTTTTCAAAAACTAAAAGCAGATAATAATGGAATCAGCCTTAGCCGTCATCAATCAGAATGAGATATTCACCGTTGAAACTGATGCTTCGGAACACTCTATTGCAGCTTCCCTGTCTCAGAACGGCCGCCCAGTAGCTTTTTTCTCACGTTCACTCAACATTTCCGAACGCCGACATTCCTCAATAGAAAAAGAAGCAAGCGCTATTGTTGAATCTTTAAGAAAATGGCGGCACCACCTCATTGGTAGACATTTTTTAGTAATAACTGACCAACGATCTGTCTCTTTCATGTTCAACCAATCCCATAATAGTAAGATCAAAAATGAGAAGATAGAGAGATGGCGTCTAGAGCTATCAAATTATAAATATGATATAATGTACCGTCCGGGTAAAGATAATACTACGGCTGATACCCTCTCCCGTGTGTGCTCAAGTATGACCACGGATAGACTAAATGAGTTACACAATATCTTAGGACATCCCGGTATTGTACGAATGTTTCACTGGGTACGGTCTAAAAATCTGCCGTACTCTCTAGACGATATCAAGAAGATGACATCTAAGTGTCGTATTTGCGCAGAAACCAAACCTAGGTTTGTTAAAAAGCAAGGAACGCTCATAAAAGCAACCTCTCCATTCGAAAGACTCAACATCGACTTTAAAGGACCTCTACCTACCAACACTCAAAATCGCTACACATCTTGACAATTATAGATGGATATTCAAGATTCCCATTTGCTTAGCCATCCAAAGATGTGTCTGCTGGCACCGTCATTAAATGCTTGAAGGACTTATTTTATACTTATGGTGTTCCACAATATATTCATTCGGATCGTGGATCAGCCTTCATGTGTACCGAATTAAGGAACTATTTAGTAACAAATGGAATTGCATGTAGTCGAACCACGCCTTATAATCCAGAAGGAAATGGTCAAGTTGAGCGTTTAAACGGTACTTTATGGAAAACAATAAAGCTATGCTTGAGAACTTGAAACAGCTAGCTGGGAGCAAGTCTTACCATATGCTCTCCATACAATCCGCTCATTGCTGTGCACGGCCACTAACGCTACACTCCATGAACATTTTTTTAGACATACACGACGTTCCGCAAATGGGGAATCGACGCCAACTTGGCTTTTGGAGCCAGGACCTGTATTGATGCGTAAAAATCATAGAACGTTAAAGTACGATTCCGAGGTGGAAGAAGTGGAACTCTTGGAAGCTAATCCATCTTATTCTCACATAAGATTACCGGATGGCCGTGAAACTACCATATCGAACAGACAGCTAGCACTTCTTCCTCTGCCGTCACTAGAGAGTGATCAATCTGAATCCGAAGATTACTATGAGGATGCCGAGGGTGAAGCGGAGATCCCGACACAGGTTCAAGAATTAACAACAGCCGAGAACTCTCAGCGACACGAAACTACAGCAACTCGGTGCTCCACAAGAGAGAAGAGAGCTCCAGCTCGTCTTCAGGATTACGTTCTCTGACGCGGGGGTGAATGTGGTGTAAATACTATTTGCTATTGTTTATGTTTACCTTATAGTTTATTAAAAGAAAGTAGACAATGCCTTTCCGTCACAGTTGTCATACCGTCTGTATTTTTTTATGCAATAAAACCATATATCTCAAATGGTTTCCTATTTTATCTCGCCTTCTCTCGTATCATGGTGCAACGCTCGACCCCCTACTGGCAAGTTCGTCGGCTGCAAGCGAACCACTGTGTCCATTAACCCATTGAATGGTTATGTTATTGAGGTTGCCCACCTTATTGAGGCGGTGGTGGCATTCGTATATTAGCCCAGAATCAACTGTGTGACTGTTCAGCGCTTTCAGAACCGCAATGCTCTCTGAGAGTATGCAGATTGAGTGTTCCTTAACTTCCCTGGCCATGATGGCCGAGGCGGCCAGAGAAATACCCATGCATTCGACCTGGAACACTGTGTTTTGGACCCCCAACGGTGTGGAGATACGTATGTTGAATTCCTCTGAGAAGATTCCAGCACATGTGCCACTACCTGTTTTGGATATATCCATGAAGATGCGCAGCTCTGCAGCGCACAAGCCCTCGCTTCGTCGATTCTCGTGAAGTTAGAAATTGTATTTTTTATCGAAGATAAATTGTTTGGGTACCCGTCATTTATGGCTTTCGTAATGGAGAACTCCTTGTTGAGTCCCTCAAGCAGCGCGGTGTGTGGTATCCTCTTACTCCAGAGATCTAGTGCATTTAGACGAGCCGCCGCCATCGTCGCCTTCTGCAGGTGTATTCTGCTGTACCAGTACTTCTGTCCTTACCCTGTTAGCTTGCTGACAGGACTCAATGCCACCACAGTACCTGCGCCATCCCGTGGCACCCCTGAATCTGATGCATTTTTTTGTACTTGTAATATTAATCTGCCACGCTGCTGTCCACGTAATATTTATCCCAGTCCTCATCCGCACATGTATTTATGGCTCTATTCAGAGCCTTCCCCACCTTGCTGCGCTGGCGCTCCAGATCAGCGCTTCACCAGGGTTGTTTCCCCGGAGTGTTACGCGGGGTAGTCTCTGGGCTGGCAAGCTTAGATTTAAGGCTACGTGTGCAGTTGGCACGATCCGTGTTACGCGGATTACGCCGTGCCGGCGTTGGTGAAACACAGACCTGGATATAAATATATCAGAGCAGGAAGCCTCCTTGGAGACTAGCCATACAGTGGTTAATTCCGTCGTGCCCTCTGATATATACCTATTTTTCTGTTTTTTTCTTCTTGTCTGTTTATATAAGTGTGTACATAAATGGTTAAATAAATAAATAATTCAATGTTCCTACTCGCAAAATGACTTGTATTGACCAATATATTCTAAGAAATATTGCTAACGCAACTGCCACTGACTACTCTACTGTGTCTCTCAGATCATGACTCCAAATAAATGTTAAGCTTCCCAATTATACAGAAACCACAAAAAATTGCAATATACGTGGGTCACACCGAACGTTTCTAGAATAAGTCAGTAAGAAAAGCAGCCGATGATTTTTCGATGAAACTCTTTGGGAATCTGTAGATGTGTAATGAATTCACATGTCATTTGTTTTTACAATTTGGCGGAAATTTAAAAATTATCTGTCGTGCGTCGAAATGAAAATGAAAATTTGACTAAAGAATATTTTCGTTCAATGATTTATTACGACTTTCATTGCGGTCTTACTCAAAAACAATATCACGATAGACTTCGATTAGCATTTCACGATGAAGTCCCATCCCGTACTACTGTTTACAACTGGCTTAATGAGTTTAAACATGGTCGAAGCAAACTCACTGATGATAAGCGAGAAGAACGTCCTTCTACGGTGACTACTGAAGATAACGTGAGTGCTGTGCGGCTAATGATAGAAGCTGATAGAAGCAACAGATTCGGGCAGCTTTAGGCATGGGTATGAGTAAAGTACAAAAACTCTTACATGAACATTTAGGCGTCAGAAAGCTTTGTACTAGATGGATACCTCATAATTTGACGGAAGATCAAAATCGTGTGGATTGGTGCCGTTCAATGCTTGAAAAGTATGACGAAGATGACTCGAATGCTGTATATGACATCGTTACAGGTGATCAAAGCTGGTTATATTATTACGAACCCGAAACCAAAAGACAACCTGCACAATGTATGTTTCCATTCAAAAATTTGCCGACAAAAGTAAAGAAGGGCAGAAGTCAAGGGAAAAAGATGATTGCCTCATTCTTTGGATGTACGGGTCATTTCGCAACAATTGTTCTAGAAGATAAAAAAGACTGTTACTGCGGATTGGTATGTCAGTCATTGTTTACCAGTTGTCTTAGAAAATATTAGACAGCAGCGCCCAAGAAGCAGGATCCTCCTCCACTACAACGCTCCAGCTCACTTCGCCAGACGGACTATCGAATATTTGTCTATCGAAAGTGTGGAGTTAGTTAGTCTCCTTATAATCCTCACTTGGCGCCTTGTGACTTTTATTTATTTCCAAAAATAAAAGATAAACTTAGAGGAATGCATTTTATGAACCCTGAAGATGCCGTGGCTGCTTTTGAAAAAGGCGTGGAAGAAATAGCTAAGGAAGAGTATTTGTTTACATGAATACTATCCTATTTCAAACGAAACTCCGCTATCTTAAAGCCCCGTTCCTTACCATAACAAAAAACACAAGTGTTAGCACCATTCCAAGAAACCCAAGTCGTAAAAATGCTTTGTTTACATTATCGGGCGGCCGAGCGGCGCCGGCACGCCGGTGACGCATCTGGCATTCACCCCACTCGATTATTTTTCCCGCGCTCTGCTGCGCTCTGCGACCGAGCGGCTATATCATTCCGTATTTTTATTTTCTAAAAACTTTCAGTGTGTTCCCCGTACTACATTTATAAAAGACTCATATTCATAGCAGATTATAACTTTGACAACATCCGAAAATTTAAGGAATGCCTACAAAATCTTCCTTGGTCCCGATATTTGTCAAAAAAATTACACAAACTGCGCATTCAGTGATTTTCATGAACTGCTGTGTCTATTTTATTATCTCTGTTTTTTCAAAGCAACAAACACATTTAGGCTGTTAACACGTTATAGCACAACAAATACATTTAGGCTGGATAGTATGTGGTAATTACAAAACATTCAATTGCCATGTAATTGTCAACAACATTCAGGATATTGCACAATTCTGGGAACAGGAGTCTTTGCAAGAAGAGAAAGAAGATGTCGACCCAGACAACAAGTGCTAACAGCTGTACAAAGAGACAACAACACGACTTCCTGATGGACGATACCAAGTTCGTCTCCCCCTCAAGGACCATTATATTGAACAATTAGGAACATCGAAACCACAGGCAATCGCTCAATTTCAGCAACTAGAACAAAGGATGGTTAAAAAGCATGCTTTTTTTAAAACGCATGCGTTTGCAAGGGATTATAAAGCCTTTATGGAAGAATATGAAGAAATGGGTCACATGGAGAAAGTCCAAAACAACACTGGGAACAAAAACATGGAATATTATCTTCCACACCATGGGGTAGTGCGGCCAGGTGCTATCACAACGAAACTCAGAGTTGTGTTCAATGCATCGGCAAAAACAAGTTCAAAACGCAGTCTTAATAACTCGATGGAGGCAGGACCGAATCTACAAAAAGACATCTTTAGTATCTTGCTGAAATGGAGACATTACAAATATGTCTTAACATCAGACATTGAGAAAATGTACCGATTTATAATGGTGCATCCAGAACATCAACCTCTACAGAAAATAGTGTGGAGGGATTGTCAACAGCAACTGCTAAGAGAATATCAACTATGTACAGTTACCTATGGTACCAAGGCCGCTCCATTCTTAGCACTCCGAACACTTCAACAACTAGCAAGGGACGAAGGTGACAACTACCCGGAAGCTAAAAACATCCTACTCAACCAATTTTTTGTAGATGATGCGTTATTCGGAAAGGATACCATGGATGAGGCCCGAGATACAAGATACCAACTTATACAGTTATTGAAGAAAGGAGGGTTCAATCTCAGAAAATGGTCGAGGAACAAATCTTAAGCGACATATCAACAATTTTTGATCCATTGGGGTTACTATCCCCAATAACGATCATGGCAAAAATCTTATTCCAACAGATCTGGAAGTACAAAATCGACTGGGATGATACAGTTCCAGATGGAATAGAAATGGAATGGAGAACAGTAAAGACAGAATTAACAAACATGCAACCGTTCAAAATTAACCGATGGCTTGGATTAGAAGCAAACAAGAATTGGGAATTACACGCATTTTGTGACGCATCAGAAAAAGCGTTCTCGTGTGTAGTGTACAGTAAGATTACAGAGGGAAAACAGCAACCGATTGCATTGGTTGCGGCAAAAACAAAGGTCGCTCCAATACAAAAACAACAAACACTTCCCAGACTTGAGTTATGCGGTGCTCAGCTGTTAGCTCAACTGGTAAAGAAAATAAAACATTGCCATGATAAGCCTAACATTAAAGTAACAGCAAGGACAGACTCAATGATCGTACTTGGCTGGCTGAATGGATATGTCTCGCGATGGAAAGCCTTCGTCGGACACAGAGTGCAAGAGATCATATCTGTAGTGCCCGCAGGGAGTTGGAAGCACGTGAGATCGGAGCAAAACCCGGCTGACTGCGCGTCACGTGGACTACTGCCGTCTCAGTTACACAACTTTCCTCTGTGGTTTAATGGACCTGAATGGCTTAACAGTGAATTCATTCCTGACACATGACACGATAAAGATGCCTGAAATAGAAGTTAAAAAGGTGCATGCAGTTACGTCACAAACTACGGAAAACAAAAACATCAACCTTGTAACAGAACTACTTAACAAGAACAGCTGTATTATGACTATAATACGCATCGTAGCTTGGGTGTCGCGTTTCATAACAAAGACGTCGCAAAGCAATCGGCTCGGGGAAGACGCAGCTATGAATCATCCAAACATGAATGACCCGCCCGCGTCAAAACAATGCAACTTAACACTCGCTGATATTCGATGCGCCACTAACTTAATAATAAAACATGTACAAAATGAATATTACGAACAAGAAATCCATGAATTAAAGACTAAAGGAAGGGTAAGCAAAAATAGAGGACTCCAGAAACTGTACCCTTACCTGGATGAAAATAACATATTACGTGTCGGAGGGAGACTACATTATTCAAATTTACCAGAAGAATCAAAACACCCAGCTATCATCCCAAAAAACAGCAAACTGGCGTATCTCTTAATTGCCCGTGCGCATGCTACAACACTATATGGTGGAGCGTGACTAACTATCGCTACATTGAGACAGAAATACTGGATCACAGGAGGAAATAATACTGTTAAAAAATACCTGCAAGACTGTGTAAAATGTTGTCGCTTCAAACCATCGAAACAATACCAATTGATGGCTGACCTACCCAGGAAGAGAATAACACAATCACCACCATTCTATCACACAGGAGTGGACTTCACAGGGTTTGTTAATATTAAATTAAACAAGGGCCGGGGTGTCAGAACGAGCAAAGGTTACGTCGTTGTATTCGTATGCATGACAACAAAGGCGGTGCATTTAGAACTTGCATCAGATTTATCATCTCAAACATTTATACTGGCTCTCAACCGCATGATTGGACGACGAGGCTGTCCGAAGCATATTTATTCTGACAATGGAACAAACTTTGTTGGAGCCAAAAGGGAGTTAGCCAAACAACTGCATATCTCACAAACATTGAACAACGACACCTTATCGAAAAAGAGTAACGAGATGGGGATAGAATGGCATTTCAACGCCCCAAGCTGGCCGACTGCGGGAGGACTTTGGGAGGCTGCAGTTAAGTCAATGAAATATCACCTAAAGCGTGTCCTAGGAGAGCAAAGGTTGACATACGAAGAGTTTTTAACACTGCTTACACAAATAGAAGCCTGTATGAACTCTAGACCACTTTGCCCTTTAACAGAGGACGTGGACGATATTGATTACCTTACACCTGCACATTTTTTAATTGGCCGACCTTTAACATTCTTACCAACGGAAAATATCGAAAATCAAAACATCAACATTCGACATAGGTGGCAGTTATTAGACAAAATGAAACAAGGGTTATAGGGGGGATAGAACATAGGGTTTTGGAGCAGATGGTCATCAGAATACCTGCAACAACTTCAAGTTCGTAGTAAATGGCTAAACCAAACGAATAATTTAACAATAGGGGATATTGTCTTAATTAAAGAAGACTGCCTTCCGCCTGCGAAATGGGCACTTGGCGGAATACAGGAAGTTCACCCGGGGAGAGACCATCTAGTCAGAGTTGTGACGTTAAAAACTAAAACAGGGCTACTAACAAGACCAATAACAAAATTAGTGAAACTCCCAATACCAGAATCTCCTATAGAAGTACCTGACACCACCACCTCCAATGACAAAAACTGCACTGAAAAACAAAAGGCTACAACAAATAATACTAACAGGAAACAACGTTTTAAATCAAGCAAGATAAGTTCCAGCCTGCTATCTATCCTCGTAACATTACTTACGTTATTTCAACCCACAAGGCAGAGCAGTGACGGCATAAACGTCACACCATTTGAACCAAATAGAGGAGTGTATTTTGACAAAATCGGCAATTTGCAAACCGTACATGATGACTGGAAGATTGTAACATATTATAACATGACAACTTACTGGCAAGGCATGGAAAATATACATAGAGTTGTGAAACATCTAGGAGAAAGGTGTGAGCAATTTGCATACCAAACATTGTGCAAAACCATCATGACTGAATTCGAACAGGAACTCAATGAACTTGATCATAACAACTACATGTTGGAAACTCATCATGGGCAGACAAGGGGGCGCGTTACCCGAGGCCTCGTCGATGGAGTAGGTTACCTTGCAAACAGCCTATTCGGCGTGCTAGATGAAAGGTTCGCAACACAATATAAAAAAGACATAGAAACATTACATAATAACAGAGACCATCTATTAAATCTGATCAAAGGTCAAACCTTAATCATTGAGGAACACAATAACATTTTAAAGAGAAACAAAGAAGCGATGAACACTCAGTTCAATCTATTAGAGCAACACCTTAATGCTACAGACAATTACCTAAAGAAATTGGACGAAGCTGTTCAACAAGACGAAGCGTTGAACTACTTTAACATCATGGCTCAGACAAGTTCAACAATTCTATCCAAACTCCGCCACATACAACAGATGCTTTTAGACACAGCTATTACCATTCACCATGGTCATGTAGACACCAGACTTTTACCGCAGAACCAACTCTTTCAGGAGCTTAACATTATCTCTGGACAATTGCCACAACAATTACCGCTACCCGTTGACAACATTCAAAACCAATTAGCTGATATTTACAAACTACTAGAAGTAAAATCTAGATTGTTTGAAAATTATTTCATCATCGAAATAACATTACCACTAACGGGTGACACTCCATTCACTAGATATAAAACAGTTCCCATTCCGATGATCAAAAATAACAACCAGTCAATTACAATGAAAACAAACTCAGAATATGTTGCAGTAAATGTGAGAAAAGAGACATACATGCAGCTAACACACAATGACCTGGAACATTGTATTAAAATAGAACCAAGGACATATGTATGCTCACTAAACAAACCAACACGCAACATGCGAAATCATCAAATTCCATGCGAAATCGGCGCAATAACAAACATTACATTATCATAATGTATCTACACATCCGAGTCCTGCAACAACAAATGGACACCATAACAAAAACCAAATACCTGGCTCTATGTCTGCTGCACGGATTGTCAACTGCAAATCATCTGTGAAGGTCGTATGACCACGAAGGCAATACGGTCAACTGGAATTTTAGAAGCCAAAGAAGGATGCATAATTAGAAACAACGAAGAAACATATTATACACAAGTTTACTACACAAACAAAATTTATGTCAACCCGGAAATAGCGCTGATAGACCTGGATGACATCAACAATTTAACCTCGGTACAACCGCTTGATTTATCAACAAGCCAACATAACACGCATTTTGTGAAAATGATTATAAAAAACTTCATAATTCGTTGAAAGAATTGGAAGATCAGACCAAATAGACTGAAATGTCGCAACACGATGTCCATCAATACATCATTTCGTACTCTACGATGGGACTTCTAATCATATCAATATTCGTCGCGGGAGGAGCCTACGTGTACTGCAAACGCTGTGGCAAGCTCGCCGTCAGCGCCGCCGACGCGCCAACCAGATTACCGCCACAGAAGCCACCAAGAGCTACAGCATCCACCTACGCGACACCTCATTCTTTTAACATTTAACTTTATTTACATTTTAATCATTTTATTAAAAAAAATTTTCTATGAATTTATTTATATTGATAGAATATTCTTTAATAAGTTATCGTAATGATTACTTTTTGCCCCGCCAAGATGTACGGTTAAGCAACCGCACATTGTACTTTACTTTGGCCTAGTTAGAATACTGCAAATTTTGTTAATTTATAAAATGCAATATAGTCACGTACGCAAGAACGTCAGTCTTCGATGTAATATCGAGCTCGCGCAACATTTAACATTTAAACATTTTTTTATAACATTTTTTATTATTTTCTTATTATATTATTTTAGTGCATTTTCGTATTAAAATACCTTTTTGAACATTAACATTCATTTTATTAACATTCCACATTAATAGTAAGGTTTGTCCTTACATACTGAAAAAACAAAACTTTAAATTACATTAAAATTCCTGCTTGGCTAAACATATGGCCGTAGTACTATGTCTATTTTATCTATGCGTAGGTACCTAGTTCACAGAGGTCGCCGATCGAATCTCTTCAGATGAAACCACTTCACAAACAACAGCATGCGTACTCTACAGGCAGATCAACAGAATCCGCGCTCTACAACGTGGTATCCAAGATCGAATGCGCAGTGGATCACAAATGCTCAGCACTGGTTGCCTTCATTGACATCGAGGGCGCCTTTGACAAAACAACGTTCAAAAGCATCAACACGGCCCTCAACAGACACAGCATAGACCCTACCATAAGTGGGTGGATCACAAAAATGCTCAAACTGAGAGCTATTAAAGTCACAGTAAACGACACTGCAAGGGCCATTCTGGCAAAGGCCTGCCTGCAAGGGGGCCTCTCACCGCTCCTATGTCATTTGAATTGACAAATAGAAATTACATGTTCGAAACTTTTTAGTTATCATTAGATGTTAAACGTTTTTCTCGAATGCATACGAATATTTCGTTTCACCAAAACTCCATTGACAACATTTAATTTTACAACCAACGTTTCGTATTAGTTCGTTAGATTCGCACACGCGTTGTGCTTATGAACGAAAACATTATATTATCTCTACAGAGCTCCCAGACTTCAAGGAGTTGTTGGCGTTCTTGTACACTAAATGTGAGGCGCTCGTTCGAGACACACACTTCTCATCCCAAAATCGCTCCAAAGCCTCTGTTAATCGTAGTCAAGGAAAAACTCATATTCAACCAAAATCAAATGGTAATTTGTCAAAGTCCAAGATCACGACTGTATTATTTTCCAACACAGAGAAGTCGAAGCCCGCTGCTTCGACGCCTCAATCTGCCACTCAAAATTCCACATCCGCTTCTTCATCATCTGCGCTTTCCATCTTTAAGTGTTCATTCTGTTCAGAAAATCACTCTGTCAGCCATTGTAAACGGTTTAACAGACTCCCGTCGCCGAACGAATTGAGCGTGCGAAAACTAACCGTTGGTGTTTCAATAGTCTTAGACCTTCTCATCGTCTCAGATCTATGTTTAGATGTAAAAATGTCGTAAGAGTCATCATACCCTTCTTCATCTGGATCAAACTGACACTGCAGCTTCTTCATCCACCCAACCTGTTTCTAGTCTCCCAGCCAACAACCAAGATCAAGTGCTCAAAAGTCTCGGTGACCAGCCAGTCGTGCTTCTTTCTACAGCCAAAGTTCAAGTTCGTGACTTGTCAGGCAACTTTCAATCGTTTCGCACCCTTATAGTCTCGGGAAGTCAGGCACACTTCATCACTAAACGTGTGGTTGAACGACTTGGTGCAGTTAGTAATTTAACTTCGCGTCGTGTTCGTGGCATAGCCCAGTCATCTGCTGCTGTTTCAAGAACAGTCAAGATTGAAATTGGTGTCAACGGCCAGAGTCTTTTTAATGTCAACGCATTCACATCACCTACCATCTGTAGAAGAATGCCATCTACTTGCAATGATATCTCCTCATGGAATCATTTGCATGGTCTTCCACTGGCTAATCCAGATTGTTACCGAGCTGGGCCCATCGATCTTTTTCTTGGTGCTGAGATATTCGCCTCATTATTGCTTCCTGGTAGTGTGGGTGGAGGATCGAAGCAAGCCACGGCTCTTAATTCCGTATTTGGTTGGATCTTCCTTGGCAGTGCCGGTAGCAAAGACGAGGTACAATCATTTTTCATTAATGAAGACGACTGTCTTTAAGAAGAAGTCAAACGTCTATGGGAGTTAGAATCATTCGAAACAATTTAACGCCGAACTCCCAACGAGGAAAGGTGTGTGGAAATATTTGAAACTCAACACACTCACGATCCCCTAGGCAGTTATATTGCTACCATACCGTTTAAAGAAGTTCGGTCTTTTCCAGGGTCTCGTGACATCGCTCTGCGTTGTGTTCATTCAATGGAACGGAAATTAGTTAAATATCCTGATTTTTATAAACAATATAGTTGTTTTATGAAGGACTATCTAGACCGCGGTCACATGAGTGTTGTTTCGATTGACGAGCTTAAAGCAGGATGTAACATTATTTGGGAGGAGCCGCGCCGTGCCCTCATCTTGACCCTTGACGTCTATGCCCTAGCTGAGCGCCGAGTCCTGGGACGCGGTGGTCTCCTTCTGCGAAACAGTCGTCTCGCAGAAGGAGGCTGCGGAAAGGGAGAAGGAGATTTCATCCTCTCACCCGGCCCGCAGAAGGCGCACCGGGCGTCGGCGGAGGGCGGATAACGCCCTCTTCCAGCCCCCCTAAATGGGTCCAGGACACATCAGGACCCAAGGTGGCGGCGCGTAGTGTTCCACGCGCGCCCTCTTAGACGTCGCGGGGGGAGTCAAACACCTCACTCTCCCCCCAGACCCGAAAAGGCCCGCAGTTGCGGGCCCGGCACCAGTCGGGAGTTGCGGAAGGATCGTACGTTCCCGCGACGCCCGGCGTAGGTGTGAGATGGAACACCGGGGTGGTTTTTAGTCAGTAAGAGTCTGACAGACCCCGCCGCCCGCCCCAGGGCGGCGGACATCCATGAGGATTTTCCACCCCTGAAACAAAAAAAAAAAAAGGATGTAACATTATCCAGGGGCGAGGGACTAGGGCCCCCTATTCGATGGATTCGAGGCGGAGGCGCGTGCGGGTGTCAGCGCGCACCTTTGAGGCGGCGCACGGGGTAGTTAAACACCTCACTACCCCGTGCAGGAGACGAGGCCCGGACAGACCGGGCCAGCACTAGTGTGGGGCTGCGGAAGAATTTGGTTTCCCGTGGCCCCGCGCGCACGTACGAGGAGATACTGGGGTGGTTTTAGCCGGTAAGAGTCCGGCACGCCCCTCCGCCTTTTCCCCAGGCGGAGGTAGTCCATGAGGATTTCCCCCCGTAAAAAAAAAAAAAAGGATGTAACATTATGCGTTACCTATATTTATGATTATTTAGCTAAATCTTGATTAGAAGTAAACCAAACAAACAATCAATCAATCAATCATCAATTTTTTGCAAACACCTATTTGCAAAAACCTTAATGTCTACGCTTGCAACTCAAAGTCAAAGCATTTATTTCAAATAGGCACATAAAAGGCACTTTTGAACGTCAACATTTACATTTAAATAGAATTGATTCTAGTCGCCCCTTCCAAAAGGTAGTTTCGTATGGAGAAGAATGGGCAAGAAACTCCATCGTTACTCTTTTAAAATGTGTTACAATACTTTGTATACATTAATTATATAATTATATGTGAAGACGATGCACCTATAATAAAAATTACCATACCAAAATAGGTAAAAAGAATTTAATAAACGTAGCAATGATAAATAAGTTAATTAAATGATAGATACATGGTGTTCACATATTTACAAACATTGTAAAAGTATACGATTTCCCAAATTATGTAACCAATTAATATGTCAGTGTGTGAGTTAAAGTAGTCACAGAATGTAAACCAATGTCATAAAAATAACAAACCATACAATTAAAGTAGCAACAAGTTTTAATTTTGTCAAGATCCTAGATTGTCCTGTGGAGCTGGACCAGCATGTTTCCAAGCATTCTTATCTTGGATATAATCCTCTAATTTGTAATATGCTTGTTTACACAGTGAACTTTTTATATGAGTTTTAAATTTTCTTTCATTTAATTGCAATATATTACAAGGTATTTTGTTGTAGCATTTAACACAGTACCCCATAAAAGATGTATGTACTTTAGCTAATCTGAAAAATGGTTGATCAATTTTATCTTTATTTCTTGTATTAAAATTATGTCTATCACTTATTTTATTAAAAAGATGTAGATTTTTTCTTACGTACAGTCGCCAGCACGTCAAGATACACCCTCAACATAAGTATAGCTACGACGCGGCATGGCATGTTAGAAAGAAAGTATCCTTGGCATGATTGGTGGAATTTTCAACGTTTCCAAAATTGACCAATGGTTGCGCATACTAACAATTACCAGCCAATAATTCATGCCTTACTAGGAATAGGCCACACCCCCATGCCCCTGCGCGACTAGTCAACTACCCCGAACGTCAGTGTTTGCTTATTCATGCTCCATTACGCCCGTGTTACAAAATTCGTGGTTCGGCCGGTAGTTAGTCCAAGAGTGACGTGTGACATATTTTATTAACTTTATTATGGCGCCTCAATTGACGCAAATAGAAAGGGAGCACATCATAGCTCTCCGATTGAGTGGATGCCGGATAATCGATATTTGTCGGCAGACGGGCATAACGGTGAGTAATTTTTTTTTATAATTATAAATTATAAATTTAAATAAACAATAGCTAATCCTGAAAAAATGTGTCATTGATGTTTTTCTAGAGAACTTTCTAAATAAGTAAACGATTTATGTTATTTGAGTGATATTAAATTAAAGTGTTACCGTTTTTGGTGATAAAACTGTAACCAATTTTATTGAATATTCATATGCTGCTTCTAGCGGCGGGTATGGTCTGAACCATAATATTTTATTAACTTTGTGCCTACCGTATCCAACGAATAAGGGTGTTTCTCAATTTTCGTGCATATTACACGTCCAGATCAAAAACCTTTTTATAAAAAAAAAACAAAGTCGCTCCCGCTGTCTGTACGCTAAGATCTTTTAAACTTCGCAACGGATTTTAATGCAGTTTTCAGCAATAGATAGAGTAATTCAAGAGGAAGTTATGTGTATATAAATCCACACTCCATACTGCCCACGTAGGTCGGCCCGTGAAATCCTTTTTTTTTTGTTAAAACAAGCTTGTATGTGTATTTTTAGATTGTTTTATTCCTCTTGATTGCTAACTCCCTACCGTTCTCATTACCGTCGTATTCCGATTTTTATATGATAATAATTTCTTTGTTATTTGGAGAAGGAAGGTAAAATTGACAAAATGTTGTAAGATTATCTATAATTATATTAATGACTAGCTGACCCGTGCCCACTTCGTTGGGCGGTAAAAAAATTCGACTGTTTTTTCTCAGACTTACTTTGCAAATCCGACTACCACAAAAAATCTTTTCATTATTCGGGTTAATATATAGCCTATGACATTCACAAATAACGTGGCTTTCTATTGGTAAAATAATTTTCAAAATCCGTTCAGTAGCTCAAGAGATTACCCCCTACAACCTCACAACTTCACAAACTTTACCAATTTCAAACTTAAAAATATCATGGAATATGCACGAAATACGAGAAACACCCATAAATGTCTGTCTCGCCATAACAACCTATCGGTAGGTTTTTTTCATGTGTTCTTTGGTTCTTTCCTAATGAGTTCCCGGTATTGTAAGTTTTTAACGCTGCGCGCTATTCCAAGCGCCATTGTTATTTTTTTTAAGTCGGTACTGCTTGTTGGATTTTAAAGTAAATACGCAACTGTGCAGTTATTTTTGTCTGTTGAAACAATGTAGAGATAAGGCCTTTTTAGTGATGTTTGTGTGTAAATAATAAGTAAATTAAAATTAATAAGCTAGCAATTATTGTAAGGAATCATATAAGTAGCCTATTGAGTAATCATGTGCAAATAAACTATAGCTATTTGTTTCGTTCCAGAAAAAAACAGTTTACTTCTGGCTTCGGCGGTGGCATGAAAGCGGAACTCTCGAAGCGCACCACCGCCAACTCTACGCGAGAGCCACGACGGCGGCAGACGATGCGGCTATGGTCGCTGCACACTCTGCCGACCCGTTTTTGAGCACAAGAGTGACCTCAACTTCATACAGTGTGAGTCCATGTATACCTTGTTATCACACATATATCACTCTATCTTATTCATAAATTTTTATACTTAGTCATAGTCGCGTCAAGCGCACCGCGCGGCCTAGCTAGGACGTTCTAGCGATACCTAATAATTCCTCCAGCTATAGCAGCAATACGTCCGTATTGGACTCAGTGAATGTTATTATTGTTAGTATTACTAGATAATAGATAAATATTTAGTTCTTTAGCACCTATCTTAACAAAGGTGGAATTTTCAATTCGGCGGATTATTTATATGTTTATATTTTGAGGAATAATTTTTAACTGACCCATATTCATATAGTTAAGTTGGCCCGTACCATTATTTTGTCATAATTAAGAATCTTATGTAAGTATTTTTTTGTTTGTTTTAGATTTCAATGGACACCGTTAAAAGGCGCCTAAGGGACGCCGGAAAGAAATGCTGCCGCCCTGCTAAGAAGATTCTAATGAACCAGGCGCATAAGGAGGCAAGAGTAAGTTTTTGCCTGGAATATTATAATTTTGACTGGGCAAACAATATCGTCATTTTTGAGGACGAGAAAAGCTTCCGGTCGGATACGGACGGAAGAAAAATATTATGGCGCAACAGCAATGAGCGCTATGTGGAGGTGAATACTTTACCAAATCGAGCAAGTGGAAGAATATCTCTCAATTTTTGGGGGTGGATGAGCTCAATGGGACCGGGTGAACTGGTGGAGGTTAGCGGGCGCATGACTGGGGATCAGTACGTCGAAATTTTACGTGACGTGATGATCCCCACCGTGCGCCTGCACTATCCAGAGGGCATTATTTACTTGTGCCAAGATAACTGCCGCGTGCACACCTGCAGAGTGGTGCAGGAGTGGTTCGCGGCACAGGATGACGTCATCTGCCTGCCATGGCCTGCAAAGAGCCCTGACCTAAATCCAATCGAGAATCTGCGAGCGCTGATTAATTTGACAGGACTAAACTAAAATTTATCTTCTGTCCTTTTCTTAATGAAATAGAAAGAAAAAGATGCACTGAACTTAAATTTGGTTTAGTTTGTAAACAAGGGAATCGACACCAATGTCTGACAACGTGTATTCATTCACTCACAAATACACTCGGTGTCGGACACACTGCACGGCGTATAGTGTCGTAGCCTGAATTTAACTTCAGATGACGAACTCCGATGGCAATAGTAAATAATGCACTTCATTCGCCCGGGTTTCCGTAGAAACCTATCCTTTGTGTTTATCCATCCATTTTCACAAACCTTCACATTAAATAGTAGCACAGTTTTACAATTCAATTCATCTAAAATTGTTATTATTTTATTTATCAAAATAAAGATATTTCGGTATTTCCAACCACTGTTTCTCAAACGCTTATAAATTCTTCCATTGCTCGATTTGGGAAAGACGCCAGACATGTTGTTTGTTGATGTTGTGTCATAATAAACTGGCTTCCTCCATATCCTACATATGGCCGACAAGTTATTTTAGTAAACGCAAATTTTAATGATTTGAAATCTTATTTTATCATGCTTAGCGGTCACATTTCACACACAGCAGGCTGTGCTGTATAATGAAATGTGAATGTCTAACAGTGTTAGATAAGATTCGAAATCATCTGTAAGTATTATAAAAATGCCTTGTCGTGCCGTGCCTCCAGTGGGCGCGCGGCCGTAGACGGCCCAGTCAAGTTATACTAATCTAGGTAAAAGCTTACTTTTGCTTGGCGGCAGCATTTAACTCTGCTTGGCGCCCATTTAACTGTATCTATTACAAATAAAAATAAAAAAAGTTTGTAAAAATTAATATAATCTTGTTGTTTTTAATGTATGGTATAGTTAAGTTTCATATTTTCTATTGTTTGTGTAGTTTAGTTTTATATAAGTATATTTTAATTTAGAGTATTGTATTTGTTTTAAGTTTCTTATTATAATAATTTTAATGTTAAAAAATAAAAAAATAAAGATTGTGGTTCCGCATTTTATTTTGATACTAGCTGACCCGCGCAACTTCGTTGCGTCACTTACATAAGAGACAGAGGCTCTTAGGCACTTACTTATAATACAATTCTAAAGGTAACTGAACTTTCTTTGTTTTATCCACGAACCGCTTCTGTGACATCTCTTAAGATAATCATTAAAATCAAATGATATAAGTGACATTTTGTTCAAAATTAAGTACTTGTGATGAAAAACGTATTTATTTGTATAAGGATTAATACCATTTTTTTACCTTTTGGCTGCCAGAGTATAAACGCACACGCGTGCCCTCCACGGCAAGCCACAATTTCACCTTCCATTTTGTCACATATTTGTGTCGTTTGGCGTAAAGGACACGCGCTTGTTGTTTAAAATGCATTATTTTAGAAGAAATTAGATTACCATAGAAAAGGTTATAGTGAGTCCACCTTAAAAGATAGACATGCCATCGCGGAGTTTTTTTTTAAACTTAATGAAAGAAACAAATCCGTCAAAATGATTGTTGCTTAACTTTAACCGTTTACGCAAAGAAAGCTCTCAAAAGGAATAAATTTTCCCCGTTTTTAGAACATTTGTCATTGATGCTCCGCTCCTTCTGGTCGTAGCGTGATGTTATATTATAGCCTATAGCCTTCCTCGATAAATGGGCTATCCAACACTAAAATAATTATTCAATTCGAACCAGCAGTTCCTGGCATTAACGCGTTCAACCAAACAATTTCTTC
The DNA here is from genome assembly GCA_937001585.2 of Brachylomia viminalis. Taxonomy (NCBI): domain Eukaryota; kingdom Metazoa; phylum Arthropoda; class Insecta; order Lepidoptera; family Noctuidae; genus Brachylomia; species Brachylomia viminalis. The sequence continues at coordinate 17,564,462 of OW443302.2, read as the reverse complement.
AGCTTTATAATAATGGTATAGATTTTTCCCGCGATTTCACACGTGTTCTCGTAGGAACCTATCCTATGTCCTTTTCTGATATATTAAATCGATTGTAAGTTTTTATAGGTTAGCCATTACGCGGGCTGCCTGTTTTTGATGTGAAACATCTACATGCGCGCCTAGGCAGTAAAACCGACGGGAAATGGCATGACGCTGTCATGGCGTGATGCCCCCTCTATGCTAAGTCAAATCAACCTTTTACCATTAAAATGAAGTTTGTTTTGGGCCGATTGTTGATCTAAGTATTTCATTTTTGAAAAATACCACGCCACGACCCCACTCAACTAGTTAGGTCGGATGCAGATTTGATCGATAGATATCGATAAAAGAATACATTTAATTTTTAACATTACAATACAAAGATCGTAACATTCATACACTAAAGGAGAATGGGCAAAAACATATGAACTTTGGTCTACCTACTCAACACTAACGCCGTCTATGCTAATGAAAAGATTATATCTAATTAAACTAATAACCAATAGTGTGAAAATACTAAGGGCTGGCAGAATTTAGAAAAAAAGAAAACAAAAGAAGAACAAAAAAATCTTGTGATTTATTACATAATATTATAATTGCGGTATTACATGATGCTAGTATCTATAATAACATTATTCAGGTGGGCTGCTGGCGGTATGAAACGTTCCTGATGGCGAGCCCAGCATAAGTACCATAAGATTGATATGACATGTGCACACGTCCCAATTGTGCGACGTCCAGTCAAACACGTGCAGTAATAGTGCCTAAAAGCATCTCTTCCTTCAATCCCTCTGTTTATTAGCACGTATGTGTAGTACTGCTTGGCTCTTGTATGACGTGATTGTATTCGTCCCCTCAGTAAGAAACTTCCTTGTTCCACTTCAATGTTGTATTCATTGATATCATCCAGTTCATTATCTCTGTATAATTCTATAATATACATTCCATCACTTAAATGTTCAGCACAGTAAGATCTGGCTATCTTAATGTGGTATGTTCCCAGAGCGATAAGAATAAGATGTTCTTCTTCTAATTGAGGAATATCTTCAAAATCAGAAAGATTTGCTGCCATGCGCCTAAATACGACTCGTTGCCTGTTCAAGTTTTTTTGTATGACATATTGAGCCAAATGATTTTCGGAATGTATTCTTTCATTGATAATTGTAAGTATCGCGTCAGCATAGGCATTGTCCCTGATCGGCACGTGATAAGCATTGATCAGTGCTGCAGCAATCCGGAAATGTTCAAACATGTGTGGAACGGACCTGTTACAGTTATTAACCCGTAGAAACTTGAAGTCACGCTTGAACCTTCCGTTTACTATTTCTACTACCCATCTTACTATTGTAATCAAACGCGACTTATTCGCTTGTTCTGTTGATAGCTGCAAACTGTTTCTGTCTTTGCTAGGTGGCATATGTGCTTCGTAACCGCATGCTTCAAAATCAGGTAGAGCGTCTCTGAAGCCGCGATCCAAAATAAACACATCATTCGTTGAATAAAACCAAGGAAATGCACTGTCATGATCATTAAGAATATTTTTCATAATCGTGGCGTCTGATGTAGTCGCTGCATAAGGGCCTGTTACGTCGATAATATATCCATTGCTACAAACAATTAAAAATGGCTTCAACAGGTTCCTGTACTTATGGAGACTGTAACTACGTCTTTGAAAGAGGAAATTGCTGCTCTTCTGTATGTAAATGTACGTCCCGTCACAAATCGATATTAGTTTCGTGTTGTTCTGGTCTCCAAAAAGCGCTTTTGGTATCAACAAATTCTTGGTTAGCGCTTCATTTCTACTTATATGATCGACCCCCAAGTGCGATGGCACGAACTCTGCTAATAAACATTCTCTCGCTATCACAAATTGTCGTTCGAAGGTTCGACGAGATACTTTTAGAAGTGCTGCTAGGCGTTCGTTGGGTTCGCCTGTTCGGAGTTTCATGAGATATCCACCCAGAACCACGTTCGGTACATTCGATCGCTGTCGCAGTGATGGGGTTTGTTCGAGTAACGAATTGAATTCAGCGATCGTGAGTCCAGTCCAGTGTCGCAACTCATTTTCATCTACTGTATTTAAATCGAAATCAAACATAGTCGATGGATTCTGTAGTGCACTTCTGTAAATTGAAATTATATCCAATATATGGTCTTGGTTAAAATCGTGAGAAACATTGCCGCTTAGTAACTGGTCCCAATCGTGAGCCATTATGTGTTCATTACAAACACGAGCACTTGAAGGGATGTAGAAATTGTAATAAGATAACATGTGAACTTTTATGCTATTGGGTATTCGAAGTCGTGACTCGTTTAAACAATCCCTAAATATGCAATGACTCGCCGTATTAGATGCTCTAGCGAGATTTCGTTGATCTGGTATAGCATGTGGAACTGCTATATTATCATCTTCGTTGACAGCATTGTCTATTATTTCAACAGATCCAATAGCCGGCTGTGCTCTTTCGGCAGTGTTAATTCTTTGCCAACATCGGTGGCACGTGAATACAATTTCATCGAAGGATACCTGAAAGAAGGAAATAATGTTTATTATTATTACTTTACGTACATCTTTGGCCCGCTTCACATTAGGTCCAACCGTCAGCTTTACCGGAACGATAAAAGTATCAGATGCATATTGCCATAAGTAATTAAATAGCGCTGCCGAGCTGAGTAATGCCGAATAAATAATAATCACACGTGGTTGCGATGACGTTGCTTACGTACGGTACTGAGAGGATGACTCAGCGGGGCGGTTGGACGGCGGTTGGCGAAGGGATGCTCATTCCACGAACCGGCAAACTTACCGCGAACAGGTTGTAAATAGTTTAAGGGCTGTTTCACATCAATGCGACCCGATAAAACTGTCAGTGACGTCACGTTTACGGGACGTTCAGCCACGATTTCGGTCGAGTCGAATATTATATTGGCATACTGCTTTGTATTGCGCCGTTCACACACCTGTCACCTGTCGGCTCGCAGTGGCGAAACCACCCGCCCACATCCCATCCACCCGCGCATTCCCTGCTCTCATCACCAGTTTATGCACATTACTTCGGTGGTGTGTACGCAAAGAAGACTCGTTTAAACATTGAGTGAAACCAGAACAGACGACGTTCTATATATTATATTCGATCCGACCGAAATCAGGCCTGAACATCCGGTAAATGTGTCGTCGTCGACAGTTTAATCGAGACGACCTAATGTGAACCAGCCCTTAAACTATTTACAACCTGTTCGCGCTAAGTTTGCCGGCTCGTGGAATGAACATCCCCTCCCCAGCCACCGCCAACTGCCCCGCTGAGTCACCCTCTCAGTACCGTACGTAAGCAACGTCATCGCAAGCACGTGTTATTATTGTTTATTCGGCACCTTAATATTCTTCAGTTTCCCGATATTTGTTAGTTTTTTTTTAACTCTACCCCTTGAGTGATGTGACATCGTCAGCGGAAAACTTAGCGCGGACGGGTTGTAAATACATAAAACCACAACCGTACCCCTAAAAAGTCAGTCTAGGATAGAACTACTTAATGTTTATTATTAAAAGAGCGTAAAAGGGTAAAAGCTATTTAATCAGAAGGATATAACATATTGCATTAACGACCAGAACTTACCTCGCGTGAAGAATGTCTCCGTATATATTCTTCTACAAAAGGTCTGGATTGAATTAGATTATGCGTTATTAAATGACGTCGCTGCTGTCTTAAAACAGAGTGGTCACAAACAACACACAACTCACGTCTATTTCCTTCCATTATAAAAAAAGATGATCGGAGTCCAAGAAACACGCACAGGTCAAAACAATGGCAATATTCAACAGTCCGGTAAACAAGCAAAGGTAAGAAATAATAACGATCCACAATAACATATACGAGTACACAACGACAAGCTAAGACAAACTGCGAAATGCGAGTGATTGCGAAGGTGAAGCGGAGCGGGTGGGGACAGCGAGCAGGTATATGGGCTGCGCTTGCGTCGCAACTTAATCCCACCATCGGTCCCCCGCAAAACCGTGTCGAACTGTAGTACAGTAGATGTAAAATCTGTTTTGAGTAAAAGGTAGTGGAAAACCCTATTTTGACATTTTCCCGAAGAACCCCATGAGTTACACATTTGCGGTCATACAAAGAAATAAAGTATAAAAAATGCCCTTTTCATTGATAATAGCTTGTTGGTGTTGAGTAGGTAGACCAACTTGCCCATTCTCCTTTATTTTAAGAGTTGCCTGTAGCCAAAATGGAATATTTTTTTTACATAATTCTTATAATTTTAATAATGTTTGAGAGGTTGCATTGGCTAGCAAGTCATTTCGTGTGTAAGTAGCGGAATTTACTCGTCAATCGGTATTAGTTTGATTTTTGATTTCAGATTACAAAACTTCGTATTTTTTTCTGTCCTTTAGCAAAATAAAATGTAGAATCTGTGACTTATGCTAGTTGTGACTAAAATTAAAACGACCAATTAAACGATTTTTTTATTTGAAGTGCATTTTGATCGTATTCCTTTCAAGCAAATAAGTAGATTGAGGCATGCTCATACGCAATTTGGAATATAATTAGATGGACAAATAATCAACGTTCCTGCTGCAGTTGATACAATGTTAAGGTGATTACAATTTTACATCCTAGTTCAGTTATCATTGGTCAATCTTTAATACAGTCCAATACACCTTGCTACTTACTAACACCACAGCCACTATTACAGAAACCAGAAGATACGTCAAATAATATCCCGTAGCTCCACTGTAAAAACAGTCTCTATTAAAAATACTAACATATTTTATATTCTATTTACCTTCAAATAAATAAAATTGAGTGTTTGTTTTTAATTTCAAAATACAGCTTTTTACTGAATACACATGAAAGTGCAAAATATTGGACACGTATTTTTTCTTTTTTCACTTAGGTAAACAAAAAATTAAGACGATACAGCGCGTCGAAAACTCGTGTGACGTCACATTTCGGTACATTTTTTACGGGAAAGTGACGTCAAAAGCCCCCACTCATGATCTTTAATACGTTTTATATCTTCGTATATTTTTATTGAATTGATAAAAAACGCAAAAAAAAGCGTAAAAAAAAACGTGAAAAATAAAAATACGTGTCCAATATTTTTCGATAATAATCTAACTGAACCATATTTTTTTTACTCAGGAATCATCCCTTTTCTACTATTACCTAGATGTTTCAAATTTGCCGGGCGTCCCGTGACGGCCAACTTATTTTTATTACCATGCCATTCTTTCGGCTCGATTCAAGTAGGTATTCAACCTGCTAAACTAGTTTTTTTGCATAGAACAGTTATTCTACACCACGACGCGCATACGCACACACCCTCACGCACGCACTGCAGCACGAAACATTACAAGCAAAAACAGACAAAAAGATATTTATCTCTTTCGCACGATTCTCGCTGTTTCTGCTCATAACGCGTTCAAGGTCAATGTGGGGTAGCTTGATGTGCTGGCGACTGTACATAATATTTTCATAGATGAATTGGCAAGGTACCGTCATAATATTAATCCTTTTAAATAGTTCCCTGAGAGATTCGCGTTGACGTAGATTATAAATGGCTCTGACAGCTCTCTTTTGCAAAATAAAGATGGATTCAATGTCAGCAGCCCGACCCCACAGTAAAATGCCATACGACACTGTTGTAACACTGTTGTGTTAACTGTTGTATCTACTAGCTAAACATTCCAATCAGTTTTTATTACCTACTGGCGATAACTTCGCGCACGAAACTGGTTGGTTAGTGAGTGTTTACCGTCTCCATGACACGTCACTAACGTCCGGGCACTTTGAGCGGTCCGTGGAACAATCTCGACTGGCGGGGGACATTCACTTGACACTACGGAGCAGCAGAGTGACCGTGTCTAGGAATTATAGTAATTGTATTACGCTTCTTGGACTGCTTCATCTCGATAGCTAATTGATGCTAGAACACCGCTTTCCACCGTAGACTCCACGTTCGATGGTTGTCAGGATGTTGCAGTCAGTAGCATGAATTCGGACATTTTCTGAAATATCTAATTCTGGAAATTCCAGGGTTCTGCCGTACCGGATTTGGACGACCACCATCGCTGCGAGGGCTGTGGCCGGACAACCCTACAAGCTGCCTTAACTGCTAATTGAAGACCTACCTACCTGTCCGCCACCAGTAACCTACGTTCTGGAAACTACCAGGATAGTAGTTTTCTTTAGGCGGGCTAGAATTAACGCGCGCTCGATATCGAGAACTCACGCTAGTTAGTTGCTGAAGTGAAACCTACCTTGTAATGTAACTCATCTCATCTAATTAAACTATTTGTTACCTTACCTCCATCTTTAGTTTTTATTCATATTCTTAATACCTACCTGCAAGACTCTTGTCGTTAAAGAAAGAAAGAAAGAAAAAGGGTTTATTGCGACTCGTACAGGAAGTGCACAAACTAAATTATAAAATAAAAAACCAAACTATATAAAAACAAAAAGTAACAAAAGAAAAAGGAAACAGAAATTCCTATAATGGGCCAAAAGGCTCCTATCTCAGCAAGATGCTGCGACATTTAAAAAATAAATAAATGCCGCAACGCTGGTATTCTGATAGGGCCCGCTGTGAAGTCACGGGCATTTAACAGTAATAAATAAATAATGAAATACTACACTACTACACTAAACACTACATATATTTCACATCACTGTGTACTTTGTCCTGATTTCGCCACAAGTGACACAACCGAGCTGCGTGTAGTTTTTAATGCGTCAGCTAAAGACGCGACGGGAACTTCTCTCAACGATACACTTCTAATCGGTCCTAAGCTTCAGACGAACATTGTCGAAATTCTTGTCAACTTTCATATTCACTTGGTTATGTTCACAGCCTATATGCGGCAGATGTATCGTATGATCCAGATTGCTAACGCTAACAGCGATTATCAGCGCCTCTTTTGGCGTTTTGGTACTGAACAACCTGTTCACGAATATCGGCTTAACACCGTAACCTACGGCGTATCTTCCGCTCCTTTCCTCGCATGCCGTACTATCAAACAGCTGATTTTAGATGAAGGACGTGATCTGCCAGTCACTAGTAAGGTTCTATCCTCAGACGTGTATATTGACGATGTTGTGACCGGTTGTGTCAGCCTTGATACCGGTTTACAGGCACGAAACGAAATCGTCGAGCTCCTCAAGAGAGGAAACTTTGAGTTACGGAAGTGGGCGACGAACACCCCTGAGCTTCTCGCTGATTTACCTCCCGAACACTGCTTGTACGCTTCAGTCACTCTAGACGATAAAGATAACCATATTTTCAAGGTTCTGGGTCTAAGGTGGGATCCACTTAGTGACTGTTTCTTCTTTTCAGTAACTCCCCAGCAGCAGAAGGAATGCACAAAGAAAAACATTCTAAGTGATCTTGCACGGCTATTTGATCCCTTGGGCGATTGTCAAGGGTGAGACAATCACCCTTGACAATCGTTGCCAAGGTCGTCAATCTGGGATGTGATTAATTTCTGGAACCGTTATCTAAAGCAGCTTCTCATAAATTAATTGCGTATTCCTCGCTGTGTATCTGTAAAAACGTCATATCTTGTGAATTACACGGATTTTCAGATAGTTCGGAAACCGGTTATGGTGCTGTAGTATACTTACGAGCGATTGATGCTGACAAAAACGTTCAAGTCTTCTTCGTTTGCTCTAAAGGACCAGTGGCTCCCGTCAAATCTACATCGTTGCCACGCCTTGAACTCTGTGCTGCAGTCCTTCTCGCTGATCTTCTGAAGTTCGTTAAGGAATTGTACTCATCCACTTTTCCCTGCATCGGTATTTTTGCCTGGTCTGACTCTACCGTCAGACTGGCGTGGCTTCGTTCTCACCCTTCACGTTAAAAGGCTTTCGTCGCGAACCACGTAGGTCAAATTCTCGATGTCATTCTAGGTACTCGTTGGAATCACGTGGCATCCGAAGACAATCCGGCGGACGTCGTTTCACGCGGTTAACTTCCGTTAGCTCTAGCCAACAATCGTTTATGGTGGGCGGGTCCTTCGTGGTTTTAGCAACTAGTTCTCTCTTGGCCTCGTGCTGACGAAGCGCTGGATCAAACCAAACTTGAAATAGAAGAAAAAGGTCCGCATTGATTACTCACCCACGGTGATTTTACAGTTTCTTTCCGAACGTTATTCGTCCATTCGCAAAATCCAACACCTTTTGTGCGTGTGAGCTAAATTTATCCTTTTCCTTCGTAGTAAACGTACACGCTTTCTTTTTTTTTTTTTTTTTTTTTTACGGGGGGAAATCCTCATGGACTACCTCCGCCTGGGGAAAAGGCGGAGGGGCGTGCCGGACTCTTACCGGCTAAAACCACCCCGGTGTCACCTCGCACGTGCGCGCGGGGCCGCGGGAATCGAAATTCTTCCGCAGCCCCACACTGGTGCTGGCCCGGTCTGTCCGGGCCTCGTCTCCTGCACGGGGTAGTGAGGTGTTTAACTACCCCGTGCATCGCCTCAGAGGCGCACGCCGACACCCGCGCGCGCCTTCGCCTCGGGTCCATCAAATAGGGGGCGAGGACTTCCCCACGTCCCACGCCCCAGGACCCATTCATGGGGGCCGGAAAAGGGCGTTGTCCGCCCTTCTCCTGCGCCCGGTGCGCCTTCTGCGGCCGGGAAAGGGAGTCGAGATCTCCCTCTCCCGTTCCGCAGTTTCCTTCTGCGACATCACGTCCTCGCAGAAGGACACCACCGCGTCCCACGACTCTGCGCTACCGACCATCCTCCGCACTACGGCCGGCAGCGACAGATCGCCTCCTACTTCATTTGTGAGGACACAGCGCTGCTCCTCCCAAGCTACACTCTCGGCGAGCGTGTGTTGCGCCGTGTCCTCCCCGCAATGGACGCAATGGTGGCACCGAGCGTCCGGCTCCCTGCCTATGCGACACAGGTACTTGCCGAAGCAGCCGTGCCCCGACAGCACCTGCGTCACCCTAAACGACAGGGAGCCGTGCCTTCTCCCGAGCCAGTCGTCGAGTACTGGCCGGATCGCCTCGACGGTAGCGAGGCCGGCGGTAGGGCGCAGAAGCCTTAGCCGCCATTCCGCCACCAAGACCTGATGGAGCTCCTCTCGGCGCAGCGCGATCTGCCGCTGCACCGGCCTCGAGCCCCGTGCTCGCTCTTCCTCGCGCCATCGATATAATGACGCGAGTACTTTCGCCTCTAGGTCCCAGGGCGGGGATCCGGCCAGGACGCAAGCCGCCTCGTAGGAAATCGTGCGGTACCCGCGGACGACTCTGACGGCCATCGCCCTCTGCGGTTTACGCAGAATGGCGAGAGTGCCGGCCGTCATGTCCATCGCCCACACAGGGGCCCCATACAGGGCCATGGACCGCACGATTCCCACGTACAACCGCCTACAGGCGGCGCTCGGGCCCCCCAAGTTAGGAAGCAACGTTGAAAGCGCGCCCGCTGCACCCATCAGCTTGGGCGCCAGCCGCCGGAAGTGGGGCCCGAATCCCCATCGGCTGTCGAGCACCAATCCCAGATACTTCATGGTGGACTCGACAGCTATCCGGGCCCCGCTGACCACGATGTGTGATCCCGGCGCCGGCGCACGTCGGGGGCCATGAAACACCATGGCCTCCGACTTGTTTAGGGCCACCTCCAGGCCTAGGCGCCGGATGCGGTTCACCACCTGTGACACCGCAGCCGTGGCTATCAACGTCGCTTCCCTGTGCGAGCTCCCCCGGGCAGCGACAAGCGTGTCGTCCGCATAACACGTCAAGTCGGCGCCCGACGGGAGCTCGCCTCTCAGCACCCAGTCATAGCCGATGTTCCACAGGAGCGGTCCCAAGACCGATCCCTGTGGAACACCGCACGACATGAGGTGCCGACCGGCACCGTCACGTCCCCGATAAGTGACGCATCTATCTTCCAGATAAGCCCCTACCGTACGGCGGAGGTAGGGAGGCACTCGATGGTATTTCAGTGCCTCCCGAATACAACTCCAGGGTAGGGTGTTGAATGCGTTGGAGATGTCTAAAGACACCGCCAGCACCACCCCACCCTGGGACACCGTCTCCTCCGCCAGGGTCCTCACGCGCATGATGGCGTCTATGGTGGAGCGCCCCCGACGAAAACCGAATTGGTTGTCGTCCAGGTCCGGCCCCTCCCTGCACAAGTGGCTGACGAGGCGATCTGCGATAATGCGCTCAAAAAGTTTGCCCGCCTCGTCGAGCAGCACTATGGGCCGATACGCGGACGGCGAGTTCGCTGGGCGCCCCTCCTTCCTGAGCAGGACCAGCCTCCCCTCCTTCCACACACTGGGAAACTGACCCTGCTCGAGACATGCCGTGAAGAGCCCCCTCAGTTGGGGCTCTAGCTCCTTCAGAGCCAGGACGAGAGCTCGACCAGGAACTCCGTCGGGTCCGGGCGCTGTGTTCTTAGCCCGGAGTCGCGACACGGCCGCTCTCGTCTCTGCTTGCGTCACCTCGGGGACATCGGTGCTCTCCTCTTGTGGAGAGTCTGTGGCTGAGGGCGAAGCCATCGCCGGTGGAACGTGTCCCGCTCGCTCAGGGAAGAGGGCCGATACCACCGCCTCTAGCAACTGGGGTTCCATACTTTGCGTCAGTGGAGGCGCGCAGGGACGCAACTTGCCCCGTACCCAACGGTAGGGGCGCCCCCACGGATCCCGATCTAGGGACCCCAGCAGCTCTTCCCTGGCACGCGACTTAGAGTCGCCGATGGCCAGCCACAGAGTCTCCTTGGACGCGCGGTACACCTCATACAGCGCGTCTTCCTCGACGGGATCCCGTCGACGTCGTCTCCGGTATCGTGTGTACTGGCGGCGAGCCGCAACGCACTCAACGCGCAGCCGCGCGATCTCGTCGGTCCACCAGTACACCTGGCGCCTTGCGGACTGTTGGCGGACACGGGGCATGGACGCGTCGCAGATCTGCGTCATCGCCCCGCGAAACCACAGCGCCACCGCTTCGACGTCGACGGGGCCGTCCGTCGTCGACTCCCAAATCCAGGACTGGACTATGGCAGCTTCCTCGAGTAGTTCCTTGTCGATGCGCTTAAGCGCCCAACGCGGGCCGTCGTTAATCGGGGTTGTTGGATGGCGGCCGCTCGCGGTCTGGGCAGAGACGTCGAACCGGATATACCGATGGTCCGACAGCGTCTCCACCCCCACGGCGACACGCCAGTCGCGGACTCGGCTGGCGACAGAGGGGCTAGCGAGCGAGACGTCCACTATCGACCCGCCCCGCTGCCGCACGCACGTGTATTCCGAACCCCGATTCAGGACGACCAGACCAGTCGTCACCGCCCACTCTTCTAGCACCTCGCCCCGAGGGTCAGTGACCGGAGATCCCCACGCCGATGACTTGGCGTTGAGATCCCCGAGCACCAGAACGGGACGAGGGTGATAGCGGCCTACGACGGCGCCCAACTCGACAAGGAAACCCTCGAAGTCGGCGAGACTCTTGTTGGGGGAGAAATACGCCCCCACAATGACGATGCCGCCCGAGACCGCAGCAGCCCAGCCGCGGCCCCGAGACGGGTCGATCAGAGTCTCGCCAATAATGGCCACCAAACCGTCAGCGCTCCCCAGCCAGTTGTCACGGGCGGGGACGAAGTACGGTTCGGCGACCACAGCCACGTGGATCGACCACTCTGCCATGCTCTGGAGTAAAAGATCCTGAGCTCTGGCACAGTGGTTGATGTTGCCCTGGAGGAAATGGAATTGTGCCATTATTGACATTCCATTCCCTCGGCAACGGTCCTGGGCCGGGAGTCGACCGTGGAGCTACTAGCCTGCGGAGGCGGCGAGGTTTCCCCGGCAGGTTTAGAGCTCTTCTTTTTCTTGGCCTTGCTGGCAGGCGCGCCACAAGCCCCTCCGCCCACTTTGTGTCCCGCTGGCTTGAGGCATAAGCTGCAGTTGAGCGCCGCGGAACACTGGGCCGCCTTGTGGCCGGGCTGACCGCAGCGATAACAGAGGTCACTACGGTCAACCTCAGCGGTGCACTTTGCCCGGACGTGCCCCTTCTCCAGGCACCGGAAGCACCGCAAAGCCCGGGGCTGCAGGAGTTTCACCCTCGCTGCAACCCAGCCAACCAGCAATCTGCCGCTTAAGGCGATCTTGTTCGCCGACGCCACAGGGCACCGAACCCAGACCACGCCGAGTCCGGTGGCGTCGGTGCGTATATCGCCGGCCCGCACCTTGTCCGGCGGACACTCTCCGCTTCGGGCAACGGCCGCCACCACCTCTTCAGAGGTCACGGAGTCGTCCAGACCAGCAATCCGCACTTCTGCGGTTTTCATTGGCCTGGAGACCCGGACGTCCTCAGGGCTGAGGACCTCCCTCATCTTGGCGGCCAGAGCGTCCGCCTTTTCGGCACTGCCGCTCGCAGCACCAGCCACCTCGAACAGCCGCGCACCCGTGGCAGCCTGCCTGAGGGTGACGGACTGAAGACCAAGATCTGATAATTTGATCTTGGCCTTGGCCTCGGCAATGACCGACTGGTACGTTACGCCGCGCTCCGTAGCACCAGGCTGTAGCGTGAGCGTCACAGCTTCGGAACGTGGAGCACGTATCGCCGGTCCTTTGCGACTGCCATTGGCAGTCCGCCGCGCCGGCTGCGCAACCGCCTTTGCGGTTCGGCCGGGGGCGCGCGCTGTTGCTGAGGCCGCCTTGGCGGCTTTGCGGGCCTTCTTGCGGCCCACGACTGTCGCCCAGGTCTCACCCTTAGACCCGACAGTCGTGGGCTGATCGCTCGATGGGGCTCCCTCCACGGGCATTCTAACACCCTCCGCGGGCTTCCCCTTCCGAGGCGCAGGTCTCGGCGGCTCCTCAGCCCTCCGCCGTGTATCGGCCGCTAGGGGCGGACGGAGGATTTCCGCAGGGAGGCGCCGAGAAATCGCCTCCATACGAGCATTGACCATGCTCCCGCACTGAAGCATGCAGAGCCGGACAATGCGCTCGACCTCGTCGTCGGTATGAGCGCTTGCCGGTCTCGGTGCGGGAGCCGGGGCCACTACCGATGCGGCATCAGTGGACGTGCGTCGCTGCTGCTGCTCGCTCAGCGCAGCGACTTGTCGCCGGAGGTCCTCCAAATCATTTCGGAGGCGGCTGTTTTCCTCCTGCAACTTCGCGACCTCGTCTGAGGCCGTCCTGTTGAGGAGGATGCCAACCGCCTCCTTAATGTCCGCGGCAGCTTCCTTCAGACCGCGGGTGAACGTGCCCTTCAGGCTGCCGGATTTGGTGGCAACCTTCAGGACTAAGTCCACACCGTCCAAGGCAAGCTGACTAAGGGCCACCGCAAATGGTTCCCCCCCTTCCGCCGCTAGAGCAGCACGTCGCTCGCGTGCGCGTCGGGCCATTTCCGACACTTCGTCGGCCGCGACGGCTTTGCGCTGCTCTCTTCTGGTGGCGTTGAGCTCCGCCTTTGAGCTCCCTAGCGAGGCACAACTCTCGCCACCAGGGTCCTCGGTAGTGACCCCCATGTCACTCTCTGCTTCGCTGGCCGCTGGAGTATTGGGGCGCACGAACCTACCCTGTGCGTCCCTCCGCGGCCGTGAAGCACTCACCCCTCTCGAAGCCTGCCGACCTCTCCTCGTGGTCGGCAACTTCGGGGCCAGCGGGCCTTCCTCTTCTGAGGACAGACCTCCCACCAGAGCAGGGTCGCGTGGGCGTTTCCTAATGGAAGACGGTCCACGCGGCCCGCCGTCAATATTTATAAAAAGACTGCTTCCAGTAATATTATCAGCAACAGGGGCCTGGTCGCCTACCCCTGCGCGTCCGTCGGTAACCAATTTATCACTCGCAGGCCCGGGTACCTGCGAGCGCCGGGCGTCAGCCGGGGCGCATGACAAATCTCTCTCTGTTGTTGCCATTTTCATTTTACGAAATGGGTGGTACGCACATCACTTCCCCAAGGCAATGCGGCCGCTCTTTTTTGGGAGGGTATTTGATCCTCCCGGGGCCCGCGGATGCCTCCGGTGCAGGATATACCGCGCGCTGCTCGGTATCTACAAACTAATGCTACTAACCTAATATATATATATACGTTTTTTTTTTTTTTTTTTTTTTTTCCCCTAAACTAACTTATAACTAACTTAACCTACCCACCACCCGGCACCGTGGCTCAAGCACCTCGCCACGGCTGCCCCTAGACCGCAGGTTGAGGAGCAACCCACGGTCTTCCCCACCTCGGTCACCGCGACGTACACGCCGCGGAGACCCCTAGACCGCGGACAGTAAGACGGCCCGCGGTCTACCCCACCTTGCTCCCTAGTCGTGCACTCTGCAGCTGCAGAGCGCAGATAGAGAGCCCTCGGGAGCGACTCCTCCGCTCCGGCAGAAATTCGCCACGGACAACAATCTCCTCTTTCCCACCCCTCACGAGGAGAAGATTGTTGCCCGTACCCAGGGTGCACCGGCCCAGCGCCTGCTCGTCCTCAGGAAATCAAAAGGACCAGCAGCCACTGAGCACTCGGGGAGGTTTTCTGCCAGGCACCCCAAACGTACACGCTGCTCTAACCTTGTATCAAATCGTAAAGAGCTTCATAACGCGCTTATGATTATTGTAAAGCACTTTCAGTATCGTTGCTTCGCTACTCAAATTCAACAGCTGCAAGCTCGAACTCTCTTATCGAAGCAGATGTGTAAGCTAAATCCGTTCTTGGATACACAAGGAGTGCTTAGGGTGGGCGGCAGACTTTCGAGACCCGGGCTGGAGTTTGAGCACAAACACCCTGCTCTTCTCCCTCATGAGTCAAAATTCACCTACATGATAATCGAAGCGTTTCTTCGTGAAAACTGCAATGCAGGCGTTAATACCCTGCAGTACTTATCTTTTGACTCAGCAATTCTGGATTATTTCCCCAAAACGCGCTATTCGGCATTGCTTGTCAAAATGCGTGCGTTTTACAAAACTAGTCCTACTACCCTCAAACCGTTTATGAGCGATCTATCCGCTGTTCGTGTCAATCAAGTAAAGCCCTTTTCTGTTGTGGCTACGGACTACGGTGGTCCATTCCGTATTAAACTAGGGCAACATCGCGGTGCCAAAATCGGCAAGGCTTATCTTTGTTTGTTCGTTTCCTTAGCACAAAAGCACTTCACCTCGAAACAGTTTTGGATCTGTCAACTGACGCGTTTCTGGCCGCAATTTGTAGGTTTGTTAGTCGCCGTGGCCGCCCGTGGCAGAGTTAGCATTATCCACTCTGATTGTGAAACCAATCACGTAGATGCATGTATTCAACTTCAATCACTCACGCAATCTGCTACTCATACTGAGAGTATTGAATTCTGTTTCAACCCCCCTTGAAGTCCTCACTTCGGTGGAGTTTGGGAAATACAGTTAAAATCGGTTAAATCTCACTTGGATCGCATCATAGGCGACGAAGCCCTTAGTGTCGAGGAACTAAAGACTGTTTTCGTTCAAATAGAATCCATTCTTAATTGGCGGCCTGTCTGTCCGCTGAGTTATGACCCCAATGACTTAAATGTACTCACATCGGGTCATTTCTTAACGCTAGAATCGTTAACAACCGTTCCTGATGAGGACCTCACCTCCATCGATATAAACCGTCTCGGTCGTTGGCAGTTCTTACAGCGTTTCCAACAAGATTTTAGGAATCGTTGGCGGCGGGAATACCTCCGAATCCTTACTCAGTGAGCAAAGTCGATCAAACAATCGAAACCATTGGACGTAGGATCAGTTGTCATTATTAAAACTGATAACGTTGTTCCGTTACACTGGCCTCTTGCGCGTATTGAGAAACTTCACCCTGGCCCGGACGGAGTAGTGCGCGTCGCAACCGTTCGTACAGTCGATGGCTCTACCCTAACGAGACCATTGGCAAAGCTTTGTCCTTTACCGAACCTCATCGATTAGTGCGTTATTTATGAAAACATCATGTACGTAAGGAAAAATTTAAATATTTTCAGTAAAAGAGATGAAAGACACACTTATAGGACTAGTAATAGGGACCAATTAGTTCAACCAGGTTTCAGACTGGCTAAAGTAGACTCATCCTTCATGGAGTACTGTTTAAAATGTTACAATAAAATACCTCCCCACATACTCCAACTGAATGAAACGAAATTTAAATCTTGTATAAAACGCACACTATACAGCCAAACATATTATAAGTTGGGGGATTATATCGCTGACAAAAATGCTTGGCTCAGGGCTAGTCCTGCTCCACAAGGGCGCGTAAACTAATTAATTAACATTCGAAAATAATGTTGGAGCTGATGAAGATTGTACAACCTATCTTTGCATTGTATAAATTCAATCTTTAAGTATTGTATAATTGCATTTCACATGTGTGAGCACTATGTACCAATAAAGCTTACTGAGTTCGTCTTTCATTGACTTGAATGTGCCCTGGCGGCTGAGAGTATGTCATGCTCACTCAAAGGTGTCGCTGGTGGTGGCGTGTGTATTGGATCATTGAGTTCCCTTCAAAATGGTAGAGCTGAATGGTGCGGATCCATACGTCATATTCGTGAACGGGCGCCGTCAGTAGGCACTGGTAATTTCATATTTTATTTCATATTTATATATTTTAATTCCATAATTGTTTTTATATTTTTATTACGGACGCTTTTAACGTGCACGTCTTTCTACATCGTTCTCACATTATAATTACAACATGAATGATGTAACTACTTTTTTGTAACAATATTTTGATTTAAAAGAGTGTCCATGGAGTTTCTTGCCCGTTCTTCTCCATAGGTACCTTACGCTTTGGAATGGGCAACTAGCTTCATCTTTCTGACTGACCGACCCCTTGACAATTTAAAAGTGCCTGTAATTGGTTTATTTGAAATAAATGCTTTGAGTTTGATTCGTTAGTTTTGTCGTAAATTTAGTACCCTAGCTTTTATTACTCGTATGCATTAATTTATTTCCATTTTTTCGTATTTGATTATTTTCAAAGTTAGAAAATACACAAGTGTATTTTGGTGGACAGTATATTTCGTAACCATAATTCGTTTTTATACTTTTCTTTAAACTACATCGAATTCAATTTTTATTTGGACCAAAGTCCACTAAGAAGATCGAATAGCTAGCAGCGCTCGAGTCCTCCTCTTCCGGAATGGAAGCTCAAACCAATGGCCGAACGTAATGGCCACGTTCATACGTCTCGTGCAATGACCGGCCTTCATTGGCCGCGTCTTTTGCGCCATCTGGATGGTGTGGGCAGTAAGTTACCGGCGCACGTTCCATATATTTTTTTTTTTTTTTAATAAATAAAAAATGCCCCACACTAGGAATGTCTCCTGTATCGTGGGTGCGTTTACAAACATTTAAACTCACATACACAAATAGCCAGACTCGGAACAACTACTTGCAGGTCATACAAATATTTGTTCCGTGCGGGGATCGAACACGCGACACGTAACGCAGCAGTCAATCGCTTAACCACTGCCCAGCCGAAAATGCGATTGTAATAAAAAAAAGGAAGGAACTTTCGTAGAATTTTTAGTGTGTGAACGTGTTACAATAAAGAGTGATCCTAGATAACCAAGAAGCCCTAAGAACATTTAAGCCCTATTCTACGCACGACTCGGTCAAGGAACCAAGTACAAGATACGTGGGAGCTCCCAAACACGTGGCTGAAGGTAAAAGTTTTCTTTCTTTGGTGGTAGATGCCATGAGCGTTGCGGCCTATTCGATCAATCGGTTATATTTCCATCCGGTTGCTAGTGGCTGCTCCAGCAACGTCTTCCTGACACATTTTATTGGCACCGAAACCAGGGACCTTTAGATTTAAAACTCATTCAAATCGGTCTAATGACCCCTCATAACGTTATTCTACACGATGTTGGTATTTATCTTGCAATCTCAACCGATAATTCGTTATTTAATCGATATTCTTTCAACTATTTGACGTCGGTAGGTAGTTCTTCGCAAGCATCAACCAACCGCCATTCCGTAAAAATAGAAAGAACATGTTCAAAATTTTTTAGTTAACATTAAACATCTAGTTCTCGAATGCTTACGAATATTTCAATATGGTACAATTATTTCGTTGGATTTCATTAGTGCTCGTGTAGAAATAATTTAATTCGCAAAACAACGAAAAACGTACGCGGTATAAACCGCCTAAAATAGGTTGGTTATACAAATGTCAATTTAACTCGCTCCGTATCCGTACTACCACGTCGCATTCGATCAATCGGTTGTATTTCCATTCGGTGGCTGCTCCCAAATGTGCTGGTAACGTCTTCCTAAAACAAAGGTATTGCTTATTTCTTAAGAAATTTCTTCCAGCAGACCTGCGAAAGGAGGAATAAAAAAAGATATGTAGACATTAGTGTGTGAGAACAAGAACAGAAGAAAAGACTACTACACTTACTAATATACTTTTTAGAGCGTTTCTTTCAGTAGTCGGGTCTTAATTTTTGAACTTATTTTGTATATAAATTATTTTGGGGTTATATTGCCATGATAAAGTATTTACAGAGCCACTTTATTTTTTTTGTTTAGGTTGTTTGACGCATGCTTATAATATATGTCGCCGCGAGAGCGTCTACCTGTTAAGATTATTACATGATCTTATTCGTAACTAACTAATTATTCCATATTTCAATAATCCCGCTAAATTCCGCCCTCGGATCAGTGCCATCTATTGGCTTCTTTGTGAATTAGAAAAACCTAGTATTGTTTTAGGACTCATTATTTAATTAATTCTGATATTCTCGTTAAAACTTTAGGCATAATAATTCAAAGGGAACATTTTTTTAATGACCCGGTTTTTAGCAATATTAGCAATTCCACATCTGACAGATTAAGTGTTTAATATGATACAGCGCCCCAATGATGTAAGTAGAAAATGGCGGCGATTACGTTTCAATGGTCAATACCTCAATTTTATAATTGAATACGAGAACTAAATCAGTTTCAATAATAATTTACTAACTATAAACTAACAAGATTATTTTACACACACATTCATTTATAAAAACCTGTTGTTTGATTTTGATTCTTGAACTACCGGAAATGTTGCTAGGTAGCAATAATTGAGTTGTGAAAAGTAATGACGTGACTAATTAAACTTTCATCTTAAACGCCTTTGCATTTGTGAATATTATCATTGTTTATAAATAAAAGAACTAACTGATAAGCATTTTAGCATTGTTAGTAGATTTCATTAAACTAACTAAGTAATAAGATTCTGTACTTGGGTAGCAAGTTCGTCCGCCCAATTTGAGGGAGAGTCACGTTTACAATGGCGGGTGGTATCGCATTAGAAGTTGTGTAAAAGTGACTGAAATAATTGTTATTGTCAAACAAGAAACCTCTGTAACACTGTAACCTCTGTAACTGTTTTAATTTAAAAGAGTGTCCGTGGAGTTTCTTGCCCGTTCTTCTCCATAAGGAACCTACATCGTCTTGGAATGGGCGAATAGCTTCATTAACAAACTCAAACTGATAGATTCCTTGTTACACGCTAAATTCAAAAGTGCCTGTAAATGTTTCAATTGAAATAAATGCTTTGAGTTTGCATCAACTGTTGTGTGTGATTGAAAACCAACTACCTATCTAACATTAACGAAGAATTACACCGGAGACTGGTCGGAGACTACTTCCCTTGGGCTGCTGGTCTTCGTCATATATATTTTTTTGAAATGTGCTAATTAAGCCTTTTCACCTGATACCCAACACGGCCAGTTTAAAAATTAGTGTAACGCCATATTCAATTTAATGTGACGTCACATAGCCAGTGGACGATCAAGACGCTTCCATCGATACTTCATTTAACAAATTTTGATAAGTAGTATAGAAGTCATGATGGAACAGATGAAAATACATACATACTTAACGGTCAAAATCATAACCCTTCTTTTCGCTTTGCCGTAGTCGGGTAAAAACATATGGTAACTAGGATTAAACTAATTAAACCAACTTGTTTAATTGATCAAATTATTCTTGCCTTTCGAATTCGCTACAATTACTCAATGTTCTATCATTTTATTTGCGTTCACGAACACATCGTGTTTATGCTAATATCTAGCAAAAGTGTTACCTTTTACAAATATTTAATAGTTTACTCAGATTAATAATTGTAAAAGCGAAAGTTACATGTAATTAGGTACTTGTATTGTTTGACTATATTATTATGTACATAGACAATAGTACTGCAACAGCATAACATCAATTACACTTCTGCATAACCTCGAAGAGTTAGGCAGAAGTGTACCCTTAAGGCGACATTAACTGCCCGCGCCCTTGAGCGAGTGGGAGGTGTTTGCGTCGCGCCCCGCGACAAAAGTCAGACAAAGTCAGCGATACACTGCCACCCGTCGCCCGCCAGAGCCCCGCTTCAACGCGCACCAAAATTATTCGAAAAAACAACCCACCTTGATTTATCAAACACAATACAAATAAAAGCCGTATACTAAAATATGGGTCATTAAATTGTCTTTTATATGATTAAAGTTTCATGTAAATACGCCCCATAGTTTTTGCGTGATTATCGTTTTTTTGTCCACGTTAGACAATACTTTACAAATTAATTACACTATGTTATTAAAATATAATTTCACATTTTCACATATCAAATTATGAATAAAATTGTCTAGTATAACATATATTTTTTTCAAAGAAATAAGACTAGAAGTTTAGACGTGATGTTCGAAGGAATGTTGACAGCGGTTGGCTCATTATACCTATTGCTTAGATTCTCCTTTCTTCATGTAAGTCACAGAGTTGAAGAAGTACAGTTAGCAATATGTACAGCTGGCGTACAATTAGCACTTGAATTTCCTTATAAAGCTTTGAGGTGGAGAAAAGACGAGGTTTGGATAAGCTCACTTTTAGTTATCAAGCTTTGGGCTCTTTCAACGGTTGTCATTTTAATTTTTCATGAAACTGCCCTTGTTGTGATGCAATAACTAATGTTTGATTGAACCAAACCTTCATAAACCATCCTCATCGATCTGTTTCTCTGCTACATCACGAATTTCTTTAAAAATGTAAGTGAGCTTACGTAGTCTTTAAGATAGAGATTTAATGTGGTTTTCAAACGCATCAATTTCGATTCAAGACTCATACTCCAAAGAACAGGGAGGATCCTTCGCCCAGTCGGGTGCTGTGTCTGCTGGATAATGCCCGCATATTCCGCCAGTTTTTAAGTCCCATGAAAGAAGGGTTGAGCCTATTAGCATCAACCGGGCACAAACCCAGACTCCAGGCTGCCACTGAGAAGTTTCATATGTCGTCGACAAAATCTGCTTACGCTTGCGGTAAGCTGATTTTTTGGGAGAATATCTTGTCATATACAACGTGTTGTTTTGCATCCTCGTCAAATTTCAGGAGGCTGTTATGAAAGACATAAATAAACAAATAAAATTACGATTCTGCTCAATAATTTTATTAATACATACTTGTTTTTTTAGGTATTTAAGTTTGACAGTATTTCAGAATACTCCACTTTCAAAGAACAAAATCGCCCCGTTGCGTATGCGGTAGGCAGTGTCGTACGACTATGTCGCTGTGTGCATGCGTTACAGTTACAGTGCAGTTACAGGGCGGTATCACACGGGCCCTACACATACCGATTTCCGAAAAATACAAAAAATTAAAATAAATACCTTCTTAGTTTATTAGTGATTCGTGTCGAGAATCATTAGCATAGTTACCTCCTCGAATTTGACGAGGATGTAAAACAACACCTTGTATTTAAATAAAGGTGTAAAAAAACGGGACTACCTTACAATATTCAGAGCTGATATTTAACACTAATTAGGTATTACGATTCCCTGAAATACTAACAATGGTCGCAGTCTACACGTTAGCCGTGACGTCAGTTGACATGTGGTTGTTTCTGTCTACGCAAGTCTAGGTAGTCACTACTTCGACCTTTTTTTTTTTGAGCGTGGGAAATCATCAAATAACTTCTCCCGCTATGAGCGGAGCGGGAGGGCGTGTCAGACTCTTACTGTCTAAAACCCACCCGTGTTCCTTCAGTTGCCTGTGCCAGGGGCCAGGGTACCCGTTTCGGACTTTCCCGCAACGGACGGACGGAACGGAACGGACGCAACGCAATCGGCCCTAGTGGACCCCGTCATTGTTGGTGAAATGTATTTGAGGCGCGCGTGGAACACAACGCGCCGTCGACCAGGGCCTGGTCTTTATCGGACGGCGAGCTACCCAATGCTCGCCGTCCGCAAGCCCGCACCTACGGTGGCCGGGAATCGGCCTGGGATTTCCGACGCCCAGGGCGTCTCCTGCGGTGGCTAGGGGCGTGAGGGCGCGAATTTTGCCTCTCCCTCACGGGTTCCGACTCCTCCTTCGCGAACATTACCGCTTAGCAGAAGGAGGTGACGGCTTCCCAAGCCCTCTCACTCCGTACCATGGCCTGGACCAGAGCCGGATGCGAGAGATCACCAATCGCCAATCGCCTCCACGAGGACACGGTGGTGCTCCGCCCAAGCCGGGCAGACCTCCACCATATGCTCCACCGTGTCCTCCAGGCGATCCACATAATGGTGACACCCGGGCGTTTCCTCCCGCCTTATCCGGAACAGGAACCTCCCGAAACAACCGTGTCCGGTGAGGACCTGCATCAGGACGTGGCGCCTCTCTAGCCACTCCTCGAAGAGGGTACTTATCGCCGCAATTGTGGCGTGCCTAGCGCTGGGTTGCGACAATTGCACTCCATGCCGCCCTGAGATCCCGCCGGAGCTCTGTCCGCTGTACCGTGATTTCTCGCGGCAGTCAAATTCTATTCCAATAGGCATATTCCGTTGCCAACAACAGAACTAGCACTAGTATTTCTAATAAACGGATACCAGGCAGCCATCCCTCTGGTGCATGACAGTGAACGGCGTAATCAATACAAAAATTAAATATAAAATCTTGAAGTGAAAATGAATTCCACGAACATATTAATTATACGTTACAGTGAAAACTCTTATCTAATGTAATATGGATCACGAGCACAATAAATGAAGTGAAATACTTCATGGAAATAAAACTGATAGTAAATTAATTACTCACGAATATTATGTTCTAGTTAATTTTAATAGTCTTTCGTTTCCTTAAAACACCTGGGCTTTGTTGGCTATCGTCAGTCCAGTCACTCTTTGGAAGATGGGTACCCAACGCTGGGCTTTCTTCGTTTTATTTATTTTGCCCTTGGGCTTAATAGCGAACCAAGGACGTGAGTTATACGCAATTTTGTTTCATCACTTTGCACTTTCACATTTTGTATAAAATTAAGTTTTTCACTTTAAAACTAAAATTATTTTCAACGTTTTCTTGGATTCATGGAGTGATTCAACCTGACAAATTTTTCCTGATCCTGGGTTTGCGCAGTCAGACATTTAAGTCTTACTTCGCTGAAAAAAATGTTGACTATTATGATTTCCACTGAGTGCCACTCAGGTTGCCCCATAGAGCGGACCAAGTTACCGCGATATCTAAAAAGTTCTCATGCTCTCTGGAGATTATATAAAAGTATTTGAGTAACTTTATAAATAAATACCCAATTATAGCTGTATATAATTATACTAAGTTTGTGTATCAAGTGTGTGTTTGTGTTGTCATTTTAGATAGAAGAGGTTCCAGCAGTTCGGCTAGGGCCCTAGCCCATTCAGGTACAAGAACTTTTGTTTTCTATTTCTTATTACCTCATTGGGTACATTAACATCATTTGTGTGCCATACGTATATTCTTCAACAATTCTCGTAAATTTCACACAATAATTCAAAAACCAAATAATTTGTTCCTCTTTCGAGTTCATCGTTGCAGGTTCTTACCTCGACACCATTCGAATGTCGGACGAACTATTAGAAAAATTTAAATCGAAAAGAAAGAAATAAAGAATAACGTTTATTTGGACACAGTTCGTGAAACACAGAATACAAATAACAAAATAAAAAGTGAAAATAATGGTTTAACAACAGTAGTGTGTTTCACGGCTGCGCCAAAAAGGATAATTTCAGCATTAATGCCAGACACATGCTGTCTGACGCTGGTTTCGCGAACACTAGAAATCAACATAATATCCCACAAACTTCTACTAGAAAATCCCAAAGTCTACAATTTACTATTCATATAGTTGATTATGAAATTTGAAAGGATGAACGAGTCAATATAATGAATATTTCGAAATATTCGTCCTCATCGCTGTTGACAGTTAGCGTGCCAGAAAGGCTGGCGCTATTGCCACGATAATTGCTATGCTAATCATTGCATTGCTTGCCTTTGGCCAAAGTAAAAGCCGTAAACATTTAGGTGAAAATAAAGTCTCTCGTTTTATTACTGGCTTCTGGTGATGGATGATCATCAAGTTATAGCAGGCTCTGCCAGTAGTAAGTAAACTTGGATACTGCTGAGTATGAGGTCCTAGGTTCCATTCCCAGGTCGGGCTAAGTGTTATTGAGTTTTTTCATCAGGAATTTCTTAGTAGCATCCTGAAGATAGGATTTGTGCCCGTTTGACGGCGATAGGCTTGCCCGATATCACACGGAACTGAAACATAACTGGCGAAATGTGCATGTGTGTAAGTAGCCTCTGCCTACCCTTCGGGTAAAACAGGCGTTATGGTGTGATATACACCTAAGACTTAGTCAAAAATCGTAAAATAGCTGAGTACTTACTTACATATCACACAAAACAATCCTTATTTTTACAAGGGTTTTTCAAAAGTTAAAATCTATTATTTTTAGAAAACACTCTTAATGCTTTACTATTTAAGGTCAGAAAATGCTATTGAGAGTAAACTTGAAATAAGTTAATGACTATGTAAGTATCAAGAAATTGTAAAATAGTTTATGTTTTATGACGTTATAGGATCTGGCGGAAAAGGTGGAGAAAGAAGAAGTCTTGGAAAATCTATTGAAAATGTATTCAACAGTAAGAATGATTTAATTAAATTACAAATATTTGAAAGGTAAAAAAGTAAAGATACTTTAATATTATATGCTATGTAACATTACAAAGTTCAGCACAATCAGGCGCATTTTCATGTGCCAGAAGCGACAGAGGTGAGAATTTAAATATACATACAAGAATGGTCAATTTAAGGCGTTCTTAAATATCTTTCTGTTGCTACAATACACCTTGAAGTGACGGAGTCAGCATCAGATTAAAGGTGTCTTTCAACTGAATAGACTCTCACAAAAGGCAACAATCAAACGGTGTAGTTTCGAATTCGACCATAATATGTCTTCATGCTAGCTATTATTATTAAAAATTCAAATAGAATTTTAAATCATGAAGTCACTAATAGTAGGTAGGTACCTACAGACAAAAGAAAAAGTATTCTCTACGCCAAGTATATTTGTGTTTCGTTAAATATACTATTGTAAGACTTATGTTATTTCGATAACTAATACTGCATTTACTTTTATTGTTTCTCTTAATTCAGTAACTATTTAGCTATGTTTTATATTATTTTTACTTTTATTCCACTACTTGCTTTTCATTGTTATGTTAGATTAATTTTATTTTTTTTTCGTTTCCTTATCACACCTGGGCTTTGTTGGCTATCGTCAGTCCAGTCACTCTATGGAAGAAGAGTAGCCAACGCTGGGCTAACTTCGTTTTATTTATGTTGCCATTGGGTTATTTAATTAGTTTTTGCTGAATATTAAGTTTTGCATTTTAAACCAAATTATTTCATTGCACTCCATGAAATGTTAAAAAATAATTTGGTTTACATAACCCAAGGGCAAAATAAATAAAACGAAGTAAGCCCAGGGGCGGCAATTTTTTTTTTAATTTACCTGATTAATTTGGTCCTGATCCTTTTTAGGGTTCCGTAGTCAACTAGGAACCCTTATAGTTTCGCCATGTCTGTCTGTCTGTCTGTCTGTCTGTCGGTCTGTCTGTCCGTCTGTCCGTCCTCGCTTAATCTCTGTGACCGTTAGCACTAGAAAGCTGAAATTTGGGACCAATATGTGTATCAATCACGCCGACAAAGTGCTAAAATAAAAATTGGAAAAAAATGTTTTATTAGGGTAGCCCCCCTATATGTAAAGTGGGAAGTGTTTTTTTTTTTAATTTTAACCCTAATGTGTGATATATTGTTGGAAAGGTATTTAAAAATGAATAGGGGTTTACTAAAATCATTTTTTGATAATGTCAATAATTTCGGAAATAATCGCTCCAAAAGTAAAAAACAAAGCGTCCCCCCCCCTCTAACTTTTGAACCATAAGTTTAGAAAATACGAAAAAAATCTGAAAAGTAGAACTTTATAAGGAATTTCTAGGAAAATTATTTTGAACTTGGATGGAAACAACAGATGGAAACTGCAGTTAACCAATATAATTTGGTCCCTGAATCGTATGAGCGCCTATACAATCCAGAGGTCAAGTTTCATTTGCCCGTATTTTTTTTTTAACTTCGTTTACATAATATGGATAGTATGGATACCCACCTTTAAACTCATAAGTGGGAACACTTATTGTGACGGACGGGAAACTACGGAACCCTACACTGAGCGTGGCCCGACACGCTCTTGGCCGGTTTTTTCATATTTTTTTGAGGGTAGAAAATCATCAAATAACTTCTCCCGCTCTGGGCGGAGCGGGAGGGCGTGTCAGACTCTTACTGACTAAAACCCACCCGTGTTCCTTCAGTTGCCTGTACCAGGGGCCACGGTATCCCACTCGGACTTTCCCACCACCCTGGCAGATCTGGTTCTGATCCTGGGTTCGTAATCCACGTCAGACTTATAAGTCTTACTTCGCTGAAAAAAATATTGACTCTTATTATTTCCACTGAGTGCCACTCAAGTGCCCCATAGAGCGGATCAAGTTACTATCATTTCTAGAAAGTTCTTACTGCTCTCCGAAGATTATTTAAAACTATTTGAGTGTATGGGTTTTTGTGTATTTGTGTAGTATTTATGTATTTTTATAGTCCTAATTAATGTGTTTTTTTTTTATAAGAACTAACTGGGAGCCTTCTGGTTATGGAGATATTAAAGATCGTAGTTTTCTCTCTTTTAACTTTTCTCACGAAAACACGTCTAGACTGTCATAACTTAACTTCGAAACCTCCACGACTCCTGTGCCGTTGCGTGCACCTATTAATATAATATTTTGCATGCGTTACATTGTTCACACAAAAAATAAAAGTCGTTTTCCAGTAATAGTTTTGCTGAATATTACTTAGTGTCATGCACATAATGCTTAGATAACGGCTATAATATGGGTCTCTACATCCTGTATATTCTATTAAATAATTATTAATGTCGTATTATAGTGGAACCATCAATCGAAAGCAAAAATTTGTTTACAGCCCAGAGAGGAGATAAAAATGGAACGAAAATAACCCGAACGACGACTATAACCAAAGGTAATTAAAACATAAATAATAAAATTATGTAGTTTTAAATAAACGTAACACTATCTCGCTATTATCAATATTTGAATATAATTATATACATAATTGAAGTCCTGTATAATATACATTTAAAAATATTTTTCGTACCACTTGCTCAAAAAAGTGACATTCTATGCCACAAAAAGCGAACATGACAATAGTCATTTTTAATCTGTTAAAAACAGGGAAAGAAAATTGTACTGAATTTCATTCATCCTCTAGGGGGAGAATGTGATTTAAATTTGGAATACTTATCGATTTACTGAACTACATCTGTGTTTACACCATTGAGTTTGTATATAAAGCATTATACATCTTTTTGAAAAAGGAATACGCATTTATTATGCAGTTATGATTATTAAATAAAATTACGAAAACCGACGAGGCCATATGAGCTTGATGCCTTTGCTTTTCCGACAAAAAAATATTAGTCTAGGAATTTGCCGTGTTTTTGTTTTCTTCAAATACATAAACGTTAAGTTTATTTTAATTTATTTTTATAAATAAGTTAATGTTCTAAAAATACGTTTAATTGTCATTATTTTTAATAAATGCTTATCTCATATTATTATTATGTAAATTTTTTCGCAAATGGTACGAAAAGTAGAGTATTTTCCTCGGTGATAAAGCTGTCTTAGTCTTGGGTGAACTTAAATCCCTCGCTACACTCAGGACTCGTCTTAAATTCCTCGCTTCGCTCGTGATTTAAGTTTTTAACACCCTCGCTACGCTCGGGAATAAACCTCGAGTCCTTCATCACGCTCGCGATTTAAACCGTCACCCGCGACAGAAGACACTGCTTTATCCCCTTGGTTAATAATCTACTATTTTTTTGTTGTATAGCATTTTCTATACCACAGGCAATGGCACAGCCGGCTCTGAGGCTGTCACAACCTCTGAAGATACAATTTTTCATACTTATCTTTGCCGTTACGATCAGTATGGAAACTGTTCAATGTTATATTATTTGTAACGTCAGTGTTTTGTGATCTTAATGGAGTGCAGGTTCTTTTTTAGGTTAATTGTTATATTTGCATCATTTCTAAAATTATAAATGACTATTACAATAACGCGTTGCCACTTCAATTTGCGACGATTAACTACAAGTGGGCTTTATAAATAAATATATTTATTATTTATCTTTGTTTTCCAGTAATAACAACAATAGTAACCAGAAGACGTGGATCTAAAATTGGTACGTGTGAATTAGGACCGACAAACAGATTTCATTTTTATACCAGTTGATATTGTTATAAATATGAACTTTTCTTGAGTTTACTATATTAATTGGAGAGTTTGAGTGGCGTTTACCGTAGCTCAGTTCGTGGATGGATGACAAATTATTTACTCAAAAGAAACGATACACCTAGTATTTTGATTAAATTCAAACTGATATTGCAATATTTGAGACAGATTAATTTAGTTAGCTTGTAAATCACCTGTACCAAACCTGCTTAGATTGATGCCTAGCTAGCAGACATCAAGATTTAGTGATCGGTTACGCAAAATCTTTAGGTAGGCTAAGCTGGTTATGACTATTTAAAATTATGGAAGCAGGGGTTAAATTGCGAATGGTAAGCGCTTGATCATGCTGTTAGTAATAGTAATAATCTTTATTACACAAGAAAGTGGTTACAAAATAGTGTGAAGTCCCTGACTCCTGTGCTAGGTGATAGACCTGTGTTACAAGAGCCAGTGGCCCTCTCCCAGTAGGAGATGTTACAGAATCCTATGCAAAAATATTAACAAAAATAAAAAGGTAACCACAAAAAAGTTTAATAAACTAAAAGCGGTTAAAAGAAGTCTGTATTGATTTTGTGAGTGTTTGTGTGTATGTTTGTGTCTCAGTGAGAGCGTACGTGTATGTGTGCGTGTGTGTGTAAGGGTGAGTGGGTGAGTGTATAATTATGTCTGTATGTGTGAGTGTCAATGATTGATCAGGAGAGTTATCATATCTATTTCGTAACATCAAACGAAATAGATATGATAACTTTCTCTGTTTCGTCATAGTTCAGCGACAGTAGCCATGGCTTAAGAGTCTGCTTGACTTTATGTAGGATTAGTTTATAAAATTGAAAGTTTTTTGTTTATTTTATTAAACAATAGTGCGCTGAGGGCACGATAGTGTCGTCGCGCAATTGCGGTATGACATTAGACAGACTCACACATAGGAAAGCCATTACGCTGATTACATAGCTTGCTATCAAGTGGCATCTTGGAATGGCGGCGCAGGATAGAGCGGGGAACGTTTAATTTTCTCA
Organism: Brachylomia viminalis; assembly: GCA_937001585.2. Classification (NCBI taxonomy): domain Eukaryota; kingdom Metazoa; phylum Arthropoda; class Insecta; order Lepidoptera; family Noctuidae; genus Brachylomia; species Brachylomia viminalis. The sequence continues at coordinate 17,534,855 of OW443302.2, read as the reverse complement.
CCGGTAATACTTGGGCTTCTGAGTACAACTGAGCTGTGTGGATACTTTATTTCAAAGTAGAGTAATACTAATAACACAATGAGAGATACAGAGATATTCAAATAATAATTATACTTTATCTTATATCTATAGAATAAATTAGTGTTATCATAAAACGACGGCACGGTTGGCGCAGTGTTAAAGTAATTGACTACTGCGCTGCTTGTCACGGGTTCGATTGCCGCACGGAAAAAATTATTTGTATGACCTACAACTAGTTGTTCCGGGTCTGGCTGTTTGTGTATGTGAGTTTAAATATTTATAAACGCACCCACAATACAGGAGATATTCCTAGTGTATTTAAAAAAAAAGTAATTTGGACTACGTTTTATTTTAGAGTTTTAGGAGCATTGCTTCTTTCCTCTCTATACCCACTTAACCATTCTTCTAGATCTATAACACGAATAGTTTATCTCTAAAGTTCACTCGCAACAGGACATGACCATCCGAAAAGCTGTTTGTCAAACAATGTTAACTTGACGCACGTTGTGCAGTTATATGCAACAGGTGTAAAATGACGCTTAACCAATCCGATAGATTCTTTAAATCCTCGGCATTGTTATAATTTTTTGTACACGGCCATACCTGAAAATCTTTGGGTTACGGGGATAAGTAGGTATTGACGGCCAACGTTTCAACTCTTTTTTTACGAAAACACGTTTTAACTGAAATATAAATTCACTTCAAAAACCCACACAGCCCATGTACCGTTACATGCACCTACAAACGCAGTGTTTTTGTGCGTTACGATATTCGCACATTTTTGCTCAATTTTACTTAGTTTGAAACACAAAACCCGTAATCAGCGACTATTTGATGAGGTTTTATACACTCTGTATATTCTAATAAAGTAACTACAAATATTGTATTTTAATTAATTCTAATGTCATATTGTGTTACATAATTATATCGAAAGCAAATAATTGTTTACAGCCACGACCGAAGATGCAAGTGCAACGAAAACAACCCTAAAACCGACTACAACCGAAGGTACTTAAAACATAAATAATTAAATCATCAAGTTTTAAATAAACGTAACAATATCACGCTTTTATCAATGTTTGGATAGTCTTATACACCTAATTTAATTGCCTTTTTTTCACAACATCTACCACAGATAATTGCACAGAAGCCTCTACGACTGTCGCAACCTCTGAACGTACTAATTTTAATAATTAACGTTTTTTATGTGCATATTCTTCAAAATTTCTCGTATAATTCACACAATCATTCAAAAAGCAAACATATCTGGAATACATCTGCAAAGCTAAACAAGGTTAACTTGAGGATCATGTTATGCAATATGCAACGGGTGTAAAACGACGCTCAACGAAGCCGAGTGAATTATATAGTCTTATTTGATGTGTTTTTTTTTTCTTTTTAATAAGACCTCACTGGGTAGTCTTTTGGCTACTGAGATATGAAAGATCATAGTTTCAACCTTTTTTAACTTTTTTCACGAAACACGTCTAGATTGTTATAACTTAACTTTGAAAACCACAACAACTCCTGCACCGTTGCGTGCACCTATAAATACAATTTTCTGCTTGAGTTACATTGTTCGCACATTTTTGCTGAATGTTACTTAGTTTGAAACACAAAATCCGTAATCAACGACTATTTAATCAGTTTTGCTACACTCTGGATATTCTAATAAGTTAATTACAAATATTGTTTTTTAATTAATTCTAATGCCATATATTGTGTTACATCTATCGAAAGCAAAAATGTGTTTACAGCTACGACCGAAGATGCATGTGAAACGGAAACAACCCAAACGCCGACTACAACCGAAGGTACTTAAAACATAAATAACTGAATGATAAAGTTTTAAATAAACGTAACAATATCACACTTTTATTAATATTTGGATATTCATATACACCTAATTAAAGTCCTGTATTATACAAGGTGGTGACGACAATACGACAATAAATTAAACTGCGTATTATCTAATGATGTTCCCAGCCTACATACAAAAATTCAATCAAATATATCTAATAGTTTAGGCACTATAGCTAGTCAAAAATTGGCAAAACCCATAGTCAGCTCATCACTACTATTTAGTTTGTTTGAAAAAAATACTTTTGTTATTTCAGTGTTAGGATTAATTTGACAGTTTCAAAATACTTATATGCATTAGTATTGCCAGTGTTTTAATTTATTGTCGTATTGTTGTCTCCACATTGTGTATGCTATAATGCATTTGGTTAGATTATTTTAGTGGTGGGTATTAAACTTGTCTTTTTTCAAAACATCTACTACAGATGATTGCACAGAAGCCTCTACGACTGTCGCAACCCCTGAAGGTAATACTTTTAATAGTTTTTTTTATTTGTCTTATGCACATTCTTCAAAATTTCTCGTAAAGTTCACACCATCATTCAAAAAGCAAACATATCTGGAAAACATCTGCAAAGCTGAACAAGGTTAACTTAAGCGTCATGTTATGCAATATGCAACGGGTGTATAACGACGCTCACCGAAGCCGAGTGAATAATATAGTCTTATTTGATGTGTTTTTTTTTTCTTTTTAATAAGACCTCACTGGTAGTCTTATGGCTACGGAGATATTAAAGATTATAGTTTCAAATGTTTTAACTTTTTCCACGAAAACACGTCTAGATTGTTATAACATAACTTTAAAAACCTCAAAACTCCTGCACCGTTGCGTGCACCTATAAATACATTTTTTTACTTGCGTTACATTGTTCGCACATTTTTGCTGAATGTTTGAATGTGTATTTTGAAACACAAAATCCGTAATCAACGACTATTTAATGAGTTTTGCTACACTCTGCATATTCTAATAAATTAATTACAAATATTGTTTTATTTACGAGCGCCCAAAGTTGAAAAAATTTGCCGACGGCAAAAAAATAACAATGGCCGCCAAGACAATGGAAACAAAATGTTGTTTTATAAATATAAATCTGATACGTAGAATAAAAATATTGGTACCTGTGGAAAGCTTATTTAATGCTTCAACTTTGTTATAAAAGTAGTGGTATTATTAAAATAACACACTGTACTAAAATAAGGATCTGAAAACACATACACGTAATAACAATAAACATGAATCGGTCAGCGCCGGTTGTGGAATAAAACCGAAATTACGTAATATTTTTTCACTCACCGACCTTGAAATCCTGCAGTAATTCACTTCACTATAATATTTATCAGATACTTAAACAGGCCATAGCACTTCAAACACTTGAAAACCCACTTAAAACACAAATTATTTACCATGTAAACAAAACACGCGCGAGTTCGTACGCCACTGACAAGACGCCATATTTTTTTAATTATTTGATTTTTTTGGTTGATGCAACGGGTGTAAAACGACGCTTAACGAAGTCGAGTGAATTATATAGTCCCATTTGATGTTTATTTTTAATAAGACCTTACGGGTAGTCTTATGGCTACGGAGATATTAAAGATTATAGTTTCAAATGTTTTAACTTTTTCCACGAAAACACGTCTAGATTGTTATAACTTAACTTTGAAAACCTCAACAACTCCTGCACCGTTTCGTGCACCTATAAATACAATTTTTACTTGCGTTACATTGTTCGCACATTTTTGCTGAATGTTTGAATGTGTAGTTTGAAACACGAAATCCGTAATCAACGACTATTTAATGAGTTTTGCTACACTCTGGATATTCTAATAAATTAATTACAAATATTGTTTTTTAATTAATTCTAATGTCATATTTTGTTTCATCTATCGAATGCAAAAATTTGTTTACAGCCACGACCGAAGATGCATGTGAAACGGAAACAACACAAACGCCGACTACAACCGAAGGTACTTAAAACATAAATAACTAAATGATAAAGTTTTAAATAAACGTAACAATACAACGCTTTTATTAATATTTGGATATTCTTAAGCACCTAATTAAGGTCCTGTAATATAATATGCTATAAGGCATTTGGTTAGGGTATTTTAGTGGTAAGTAATAAACTAACATGTCTTTTTTTCACAACATCTACCACAGATGATTGCACAGAAGCCTCTACGACTGTCACAACCCCCGAAGGTAATAATTTTAATAATTCACTTTTTTATGTGTCTTATGCACATTCTTCAAAATTTCTCGTAAAGTTCACACAATCATTCAAAAAGCAAACATAACTGGAAAACATCAGCAAAGCTGAATAAGGTTAACTTAAGCGTCATGTTATACAATATGCAACGGGTGTAAAACGACGCTTAACGAAGTCGAGTGAATTATATAGTCCCATTTGATGTTTATTTTTTATTTTTAATAAGACCTTACGGGTAGTCTTATGGCTACGGAGATATTAAAGATTATGGTTTCAAATGTTTTAACTTTTTCCACGAAAACACGTCTAGATTGTTATAACTTAACTTTGAAAACCTCAACAACTCCTGCACCGTTTCGTGCACCTATAAATACAATTTTTACTTGCGTTACATTGTTCGCACATTTTTGCTGAATGTTTGAATTTGTAGTTTGAAACACAAAATCCGTAATCAACGACTATTTAATGAGTTTTGCTACACTCTGGATATTCTAATAAATTAATTACAAATATTGTTTTTTAATTAATTCTAATGTCATTTATTGAGTTACATCTATCGAAAGCAAAAATGTGTTTACAGCCACGACCGAAGATGCATGTGAAACGGAAACAACCCAAACGCCGACTACAACCGAAGGTACTTAAAACATAAATAACTGAATGATAAAGTTTTAAATAAACGTAACAATATCACACTTTTATTAATATTTGGATATTCATATACACCTAATTAAAGTCCTGTATTATACAAGGTGGTGACGACAATACGACAATAAATTAAACTGCGTATATTATCTAATGATGTTCCCAGCCTACATACAAAAATTCAATCAAATATATCTAATAGTTTAGGCACTATAGCTAGTCAAAAATTGGCAAAACCCATAGTCAGCTCATCACTACTATTTAGTTTGTTTGAAAAAAATACTTTTGTTATTTCAGTGTTAGGATTAATTTGACAGTTTCAAAATACTTATATGCATTAGTATTGCCAGTGTTTTCATTTATTGTCGTATTGTTGTCTTCACATTGTGTATGCTATAATGCATTTGGTTAGATTATTTTAGTGGTGGGTATTAAACTTGTCTTTTTTCAAAACATCTACTACAGATGATTGCACAGAAGCCTCCACGACTGTCGCAACCCCTGAAGGTAATAATTTTAATAGTTTACTTTTTTTATTTGTCTTATGCACATTCTTCAAAATTTCTCGTAAAGTTCACACCATCATTCAAAAAGCAAACATAATTATCTGGAAAACATCTGCAAAGCTGAACAAGGTTAACTTAAGCGTCATGTTATGCAATATGCAACGGGTGTATAACGACGCTCACCGAAGCCGAGTGAATAATATAGTCTTATTTGATGTGTTTTTTTTTATTTTTAATAAGACCTCACTGGTAGTCTTATGGCTACGGAGATATTAAAGATTATAGTTTCAAATGTTTTAACTTTTTCCACGAAAACACGTCTAGATTGTTATAACTTAACTTTGAAAACCTCGACAACTCCTGCACCGTTGCGTGCACCTATAAATACAGTTTTTTTGCTTGCGTTAAATTTTTGCACATTTTTGCTAAATGTTACTTAGTTTGAAACACAAAACCCGTAATTAACGACTATATAATGAGTTTTGCTACACTCTGGATATTCTAATAAATTAATTACAAATTATTTTCAATTAATTCTAATGTCATATTGTGTAACTTCTATCGAATGCAAAAATTTGTTTACAGCCACGACCGAAGATGCATGTGAAACGGAAACAACCCAAACGCCGACTACAACCGAAGGTACTTAAAACATAAATAACGAAATGATAAAGTTTTAAATAAACGTAACAATACAACGCTTTTATTAATATTTGGATATTCATAGACACCTAATTAAAGTCATGTATTATATATGCTATATGGCATTTGGTTAGGTTATTTTAGTGGTAAGTATTAAACTTGTCTTTTTGTCACAATATCTACCACAGATGATTGCACAGAAGCCTCTACGACTGTCGTAACCCCCGAAGGTAATAATTTTAATAATTCACTTTTTTTATGTGTCTTATGCTTCTTCAAAATTTCTCGTTAAGTTCACACAATCATTCAAAAAGCAAACATGTCTGGAAAACATCTGCAAAGCTGAACAAGGTTAACTTAAGCGTCATGTTATACAATATGCAACGGGTGTAAAATGACGCTCAACGAAGCGGACAGTAATGTTTAGTTCTAATTAATGAGTTTTATTCTTTTTTGTTTATTTTTTTATTTTTTATTCATAAAATAGTTTACATGCTTTTTTTAACATTAAACATACCACACAAACCATCGCGGGTTTAACAGCGGTATAGCCAGACACGGCCACTCGGTGCCACTACATCTTAATTATTAGATACACAAAACTTATTTTTTTTCTTTTCTATATCGCACGTCAATTTAGAAAGTATATTTTTAGCACCTTTGAGCAGTTCTTCGCATTTATTACATTGCAGATTTCCATAGGTAAATCATTCATATACGATGGTAACATGCATTCCCACGTCCGCGCTCCATAAGTATTATTAGATTTAGGTTCGATAAATATGGGTAAAAAGGTCAAACAACGCAACGACTTTAGTCTTACGTATTTACGAATATAACTTAAATTATGGTAATTCTCACTTATAAAACGTAAACGTACCTTGTCAAAGACATTTACAATTTGGCAGTGCTTAAATAAACCCGTGTCATTAACTCGGAATTATTTTTAAAATGCGTAACTGTAACTTGTAAATGTCCCCGACGTAAGTCTTGTATGTACGCCCGTAGCTACTTGGGCCGTAATCAATTACGGAGTCGGCCAGTGCCAAAAACAATGTTCTAAGTGTTCTTTCTATTAGGTAGTTTATATTTAAGTTTCGATAACTTTGCCAATATTGACCTAAGCGTATAACATACATGATCAATGTGCGACCGCCAGTGGAAATTACTATCAAGTATCACACCAAGATACATACGTATGTTGGGTCACCAACTCTAATTTCTGGCATCTACACGCTGTGACCGGTCGGTGAAAACCCAGATGCTCATGGGCAACGACAGAAGGCACATAAGACGCCGTCAAGTAAGGCGAGTGTATATGCTATAGTTTTTTTTTTTTCGTTAATTACAAGACGAACGTCGTGAGCCCACTTACATATGAGGTCGAAGTTACTCTGCATCCCTCTCTGTGCCTCCCGTATGTCTTTGTGTGCCGTAACCAAACAAGTGTCGTCAGCAAATTGGTACACGGAGCCTTCCGTGAAAATGTTACACATGTCGTTCACGTACCTACGTATTCGGTCGGCCCAATAATCGAACCTTGTGCTGTGCCTTTATCGGTTGGAATAATATTACTTAATGAACCTGAGACCTTCACCGACGTGAAACGGTTTCTGTGGTAGTTTTTAAACCATTCCAAGAATGGACCCCGTATACCATTTTGCTGTAATTGATTAAATAGTATATTAATTATTCTAAACAATCAAAAGCTTTGCTGAAGTCGATGAGGGCAACAAGTACGTGTTCACGATTGTTCAGGTACCCGTTGACCTCATTACTAAAATTTTGATAATAGTTTTGAAGTACCAATCAATTACCTCCTCTCAATTATATTATCCTCTCAATTATATTATCAATACATGATAAAATAGTTATAGGCCTGTAGTTGTTCACATCTGTGTACGAGCCATTCTTATGGATAGGTCTTACTATTCCAACCTTGAGTTGATCAGGGTACAATGACGTGGTAATGCATGTGTTAATTAGATGCGTTATAACGGGGGCAATTTTCTTATATATGTATGTTAAGTCTTTGGCTCGGATACCATCGAAACCTGGACATTTCTTCTCATTTAAGTGTTCTATTATAGAGGATACAATATCCTCATTGGCCTTCTGTAATCTCATTGAGTTGTTACAATAATTGATATAGGACTTAACATCTAGAATAGGTGTATTACATTGTAATTTTCATGTATTGTTAACAATATCTCTGAATTCAGAGGCAAACTTATTAGATACAACGTTTGGCAATAGTTTAAAATGTTTTATAATTATGTCATCTATAGATTTATTGATTTTCTCACATAAGTTGTTAATGGTTTCCCAAACTTTCTATTGTGAAAATTTGAGTTTACATCCCTAAAAAAATAATTATTATTTTTATTTTATTATATTTTATATATTATTTAATAATAATTATTACGTTTTATAATAGCTTATTTGACAGATTGCTTTTATATTTAAGCCAATTATCTAATAATTGGTCTCTTTTTACTCACATTTTATCTATTCTACTACTTTTCCATACTATACATTTGTCTTTTACACAGTTTAATTTATTCATTGTACTTACAGTTTTCATAAACATATTTAAGAAAAATGATCCAATATAAAACACAAAATATCTTTAGGGTTGTCGTAATCCAAGGCCAAACTCCAATCGATATTACTCAATTCACTTTGCAGCTTACTATTATCTAATTTGCTTATGATTTTGTATTGAATAGCTTTGATTACATAATAATTATGTATTGTCGACTAGCGTGCAGCCGGTTATGAAGTGGTCGGCTAAAGCATTCTTTATATTATAACAGCTGTTCGTACGGCGCGGCAGTCGACACTACGCATAAATATATGATCTATACATGATTTTATTATGCACTCACCTCGCTTATCTATTCGAGTAAACTGGTATATTCCGGAATCAAGACCCATTTCACAGAGGATGTTTAGATAAAGTTTAGCTAGCGAAGTTTTTTGTTTCAAATCGATATTTACATCACCTAGTAGAACGACATTGTTTATTGGTGAAATTTTATTAATTTGACTACGCAACTCCTGGATGAACAGGGTCTAATTCGTATCAGGTGGTCTATACACGGCACACAAACTAATCGGTAAACCATAGTCCGTTTTTAGCTCGCCAGTTATACACTAGTTTTAGTTTTGTGTACGCGAAGGTAGTCTAGTGAAGCAAATACTCTTGTGCACGTATACGATGACTCCGCCTCCCTTCTTAGAACCACGTAACTAAGTATTCATGTCGTAATCCACAAGCTCGAACAATGATTTAATTCTGTCCAAGATGTTTGCCTCGATGATGACGACCAGGTGAATAGTTTGAGGGCAATTCGTGATAACGTATTCGAGCTGAGCGAAATTTTAAGACATTGCTGGGACGCTTCGGACCACGGAGATATTGTTATATTTTAAAACTTGAAAAACCTTAACAACTCCTGTACCGTTGCGTACACCTATAATTCCTATGTTTTGCGTGCGTTACATTGTTTGCACAAAACATGAAAGTCGTTTCAAAACAATCATTTTGCTCAATATTACTTAGTTTCGTGAAAAAACTGCACAGATAACGGCTATACCATGGGTCACTAAACCCTCTGTCTATTCTATTAATGTCATATAGTTTTAATATCAATCTAAAGCAAACATTTGTTTACAACCACAACCGAAGATACAAATTCAAAGGAAACAACCAAAACGACATCGACAATCGAAGGTTCCTTAAACATAAATAACAAAATGATGAAGTTTTAAATAAACGTTACAATACCACGCTTTTATTGATAATTTATTATTATTATACACCTAATTAAAGTAAGGCATATTGTTAGGTTATGTTATTAGTTAGTATTACAGTTATCTTTTTTTACAGCACCCACCACAGGCGGTGGCGCAGAAGGCCCTACAACTGTCGCATCCTCTGAAGGTACTAATTTTAATCATTAACGTTTTTTATGTAACATAAGCATATTCTTCAAAAAATCTCGTAAAGTTCACACAATAATTCAAAAACCAGACATATCTGAAAACATCTGCAAAGCTAAACTAGGTTTACTTGAGCGTCACGTCGTTCACTATGCAACAGGTGTAAAATGACGCTCAACGAAGCGGACAGTATTGTATAGTCTTAATTAATGTGTTTTTTTTTAAATAAGATCTTGCTGGGACGCTTCTGACCACGGAGATTTTAAAGATCATAGTTTCAACTCTTTTTAACTTTTTCATGAAAACACGTCTAGACTGTTATATTTTCACTTTAATAACCTCAACAACTCCTGAACCGTTGCGTGCTCCTATAATTCCAATGTTTTGTCTGCGTTACATTGTTTGCACAAAAAAATTAATTCGTTTCAAAACAATCATTATGCTCAATATTACTAAGTTTCATGCACAAACTGCACAGATAACGGCTATACCATGGGTCACTACACACTCTGTGTATTCTATTAATGTCATATAGTTTAAATATCAATCTAAAGCAAACATTGGTTCACAATCACGACCGAAGATACAAATTCAAAGAAACAACCAAAACGACGTCTACAATCAAAGGTACTTTAAACTTAAATAACAAAATGACGAAGTTTTAAATAAACCTAACCATAACACGCTTATATTGATAATGCATTATTATTATACACCTAATTATAGTAAGGCATAATTATGGTGAGGTTATTTTATTGGTAAGTATTACCATTATCTTTTTTTACAGCACCTACGACAGGCGGTGGCGCAGAAGGCCCTACAACTGTCGCATCCTCTGAAGGTACTAGTTTTAATTATTAATGTTTTTTATGTAACATAAGCATATTCTTCTAAAAATCTCGTAAAGTTCACACAATAATTCAAAAACCAAACGTATCTGAAAACATCTGCAAAGCAAAACAAGGTTAACTTGAGCGTCACGTCGTTCAATATGCAACAGGTGTAAAATGACGCTCAACGAAGCGGACAGTATTCTTAAGTCCTAATTAATGTGTTTTTTTCTTTTAAATAAGACCTTGCTGGGTGGTTTCTGACCACAGAGATTTTAAAGTTCATAGTTTATCCTCTTTTTAACTTTTGTACGTTATTACGTATCGAGTGTGAATTTCAACTTTAAAAACCTCAACTACTCCTGTACCGTTGCACGCACCTATAATTCCAATAGTTTGGGTGCATTGCATTGTTTGCCAAAAAAAATACTAGTCGTTTCACAGCAATCATTTGGCTCAATATTACTTAGTTTCGTGAACAAACTGCACAGATAACGGCTATAGCATGGGTCACTATACACTCTGTGTATTCTATTATTAATGTCATATAGTTTAAATATCAATCTAATGCAAACATTTGTTTACAAACACGACCGAAGATACAAATGCAAAGGTAACAACCCAAACGACGTCTACAATCGCAGGTTCTTTAAGCCTATATAACAAAATGATGATGTTTTAAATAAAAGTAACAATACGTCACGCATATAATTCATTATTTTTATACACCTAATTAAAGTAAGGCATAATTATGGTTCGGTTATTTTATTAGTAAGTATTACAACTATCTTTTTTTACAGCACCTACCACAGGCGGTGGCGCAGAAGGCCCTACAACTGTCGCATCCTCTGAAGGTACTAGTTTTAATTATTAATGTTTTTTATGTAACATAAGCATATTCTTCTAAAAATCTCGTAAAGTTCACACAATAATTCAAAAACCAAACGTATCTGAAAACATCTGCAAAGCAAAACAAGGTTAACTTGAGCGTCACGTCGTTCAATATGCAACAGGTGTAAAATGACGCTCAACGAAGCGGACAGTATTCTTAAGTCCTAATTAATGTGTTTTTTTCTTTTAAATAAGACCTTGCTGGGTGGTTTCTGACCACAGAGATTTTAAAGATCATAGTTTATCCTCTTTTTAGTTTTTTTACGTTATTACGTATCGACGGTAAATTTCAACTTTAAAAACCTCAACTACTCCTGTACCGTTGCACGCACCTATAATTCCAATAGTTTGGGTGCATTGCATTGTTTGCCAAAAAAAATACTAGTCGTTTCACAGCAATCACTTGGCTCAATATTACTTAGTTTCGTGAACAAACTGCACAGATAACGGCTATAGCATGGGTCACTATACACTCTGTGTATTCTATTATTAATGTCATATAGTTTAGTTATCAATCTAATGCAAACATTTGTTTACAAACACGACCGAAGATACAAATGCAAAGGTAACAACCCAAACGACGTCTACAATCGCAGGTTCTTTAAGCCTATATAACAATATGATGAAGTTTTAAATAAAAGTAACCATACGTCACGCATATAGGTAATTCATTATTTTTATACACCTAATTAAAGTAAGGCATAATTATGGTTCGGTTATTTTATTAGTAAGTATTACAACTATCTTTTTTTACAGCACCTACCACAGGCGGTGGCGCAGAAGGCCCTACAACTGTCGCATCCTCTGAAGGTACTAGTTTTAATTATTAATGTTTTTTATGTAACATAAGCATATTCTTCTAAAAATCTCGTAAAGTTCACACAATAATTCAAAAACCAAACGTATCTGAAAACATCTGCAAAGCAAAACAAGGTTAACTTGAGCGTCACGTCGTTCAATATGCAACAGGTGTAAAATGACGCTCAACGAAGCGGACAGTATTCTTAAGTCCTAATTAATGTGTTTTTTTCTTTTAAATAAGACCTTGCTGGGTGGTTTCTGACCACAGAGATTTTAAAGATCATAGTTTATCCTCTTTTTAGTTTTTTTACGTTATTACGTATCGACTGTGAATTTCAACTTTAAAAACCTCAACTACTCCTGTACCGTTGCACGCACCTATAATTCCAATAGTTTGGGTGCATTGCATTGTTTGCCAAAAAAAATACTAGTCGTTTCACAGCAATCATTTGGCTCAATATTACTTAGTTTCGTGAACAAACTGCACAGATAACGGCTATAGCATGGGTCACTATACACTCTCTGTATTCTATTATTAATGTCATATAGTTTAAATATCAATCTAATGCAAACATTTGTTTACAAACACGACCGAAGATACAAATGCAAAGGTAACAACCCAAACGACGTCTACAATCGCAGGTTCTTTAAGCCTATATAACAAAATGATGATGTTTTAAATAAAAGTAACAATACGTCACGCATATAATTCATTATTTTTATACACCTAATTAAAGTAAGGCATAATTATGGTTCGGTTATTTTATTAGTAAGTATTACAACTATCTTTTTTTACAGCACCTACCACAGGCGGTGGCGCAGAAGGCCCTACAACTGTCGCATCCTCTGAAGGTACTAGTTTTAATTATTAATGTTTTTTATGTAACATAAGCATATTCTTTTAAAAATCTCGTAAAGTTCACACAATAATTCAAAAACCAAACGTATCTGAAAACATCTGCAAAGCAAAACAAGGTTAACTTGAGCGTCACGTCGTTCAATATGCAACAGGTGTAAAATGACGCTCAACGAAGCGGACAGTATTCTTAAGTCCTAATTAATGTGTTTTTTTCTTTTAAATAAGACCTTGCTGGGTGGTTTCTGACCACAGAGATTTTAAAGATCATAGTTTATCCTCTTTTTAGTTTTTTTACGTTATTACGTATCGACGGTAAATTTCAACTTTAAAAACCTCAACTACTCCTGTACCGTTGCACGCACCTATAATTCCAATAGTTTGGGTGCATTGCATTGTTTGCCAAAAAAAATACTAGTCGTTTCACAGCAATCATTTGGCTCAATATTACTTAGTTTCGTGAACAAACTGCACAGATAACGGCTATAGCATGGGTCACTATACACTCTGTGTATTCTATTATTAATGTCATATAGTTTAGTTATCAATCTAATGCAAACATTTGTTTACAACCACGACCGAAGATACAAATTCAAAGGAAACAACCAAAACGACATCGACAATCGAAGGTTCCTTAAACATAAATAACAAAATGATGAAGTTTTAAATAAACGTTACAATACCACGCTTTTATTGATAATTTATTATTATTATACACCTAATTAAAGTAAGGCATATTGTTAGGTTATGTTATTAGTTAGTATTACAGTTATCTTTTTTTACAGCACCCACCACAGGCGGTGGCGCAGAAGGCCCTACAACTGTCGCATCCTCTGAAGGTACTAATTTTAATCATCAACGTTTTTTATGTAACATAAGCATATTCTTCAAAAAATCTCGTAAAGTTCACACAATAATTCAAAAACCAGACATATCTGAAAACATCTGCAAAGCTAAACTAGGTTTACTTGAGCGTCACGTCGTTCACTATGCAACAGGTGTAAAATGACGCTCAACGAAGCGGACAGTATTGTATAGTCTTAATTAATGTGTTTTTTTTTAAATAAGATCTTGCTGGGACGCTTCTGACCACGGAGATTTTAAAGATCATAGTTTCAACTCTTTTTAACTTTTTCATGAAAACACGTCTAGACTGTTATATTTTCACTTTAATAACCTCAACAACTCCTGAACCGTTGCGTGCTCCTATAATTCCAACGTTTTGTCTGCGTTACATTGTTTGCACAAAAAAATTAATTCGTTTCAAAACAATCATTATGCTCAATATTACTAAGTTTCATGCATAAACTGCACAGATAACGGCTATAGCATGGGTCACTATACACTCTGTGTATTCTATTATTAATGTCATATAGTTTAAATATCAATCTAATGCAAACATTTGTTTACAAAAACGACCGAAGATACAAATGCAAAGGTAACAACCCAAACGACGTCTACAATCGCAGGTTCTTTAAACCTTTATACAAAAATGATGAAGTTTTAAATAAAAGTAATAATACGTCACGCATAAAGGTAATTCATTATTTTTATACACCAAATTAAAGTAAGGCATAATTATGGTTCGGTTATTTTATTAGTAAGTATTACAACTATCTTTTTTTACAGCACCTACCACAGGCGGTGGCGCAGAAGGCCCTACAACTGTCGCATCCTCTGAAGGTACTAGTTTTAATTATTAATGTTTTTTATGTAACATAAGCATATTCTTCTAAAAATCTCGTAAAGTTCACACAATAATTCAAAAACCAAACGTATCTGAAAACATCTGCAAAGCAAAACAAGGTTAACTTGAGCGTCACGTCGTTCAATATGCAACAGGTGTAAAATGACGCTCAACGAAGCGGACAGTATTCTTAAGTCCTAATTAATGTGTTTTTTTCTTTTAAATAAGACCTTGCTGGGTGGTTTCTGACCACAGAGATTTTAAAGATCATAGTTTATCCTCTTTTTAGTTTTTTTACGTTATTACGTATCGACGGTAAATTTCAACTTTAAAAACCTCAACTACTCCTGTACCGTTGCACGCACCTATAATTCCAATAGTTTGGGTGCATTGCATTGTTTGCCAAAAAAAATACTAGTCGTTTCACAGCAATCACTTGGCTCAATATTACTTAGTTTCGTGAACAAACTGCACAGATAACGGCTATAGCATGGGTCACTATACACTCTGTGTATTCTATTATTAATGTCATATAGTTTAGTTATCAATCTAATGCAAACATTTGTTTACAAACACGACCGAAGATACAAATGCAAAGGTAACAACCCAAACGACGTCTACAATCGCAGGTTCTTTAAGCCTATATAACAATATGATGAAGTTTTAAATAAAAGTAACCATACGTCACGCATATAGGTAATTCATTATTTTTATACACCTAATTAAAGTAAGGCATAATTATGGTTCGGTTATTTTATTAGTAAGTATTACAACTATCTTTTTTTACAGCACCTACCACAGGCGGTGGCGCAGAAGGCCCTACAACTGTCGCATCCTCTGAAGGTACTAGTTTTAATTATTAATGTTTTTTATGTAACATAAGCATATTCTTCTAAAAATCTCGTAAAGTTCACACAATAATTCAAAAACCAAACGTATCTGAAAACATCTGCAAAGCAAAACAAGGTTAACTTGAGCGTCACGTCGTTCAATATGCAACAGGTGTAAAATGACGCTCAACGAAGCGGACAGTATTCTTAAGTCCTAATTAATGTGTTTTTTTCTTTTAAATAAGACCTTGCTGGGTGGTTTCTGACCACAGAGATTTTAAAGATCATAGTTTATCCTCTTTTTAGTTTTTTTACGTTATTACGTATCGACTGTGAATTTCAACTTTAAAAACCTCAACTACTCCTGTACCGTTGCACGCACCTATAATTCCAATAGTTTGGGTGCATTGCATTGTTTGCCAAAAAAAATACTAGTCGTTTCACAGCAATCATTTGGCTCAATATTACTTAGTTTCGTGAACAAACTGCACAGATAACGGCTATAGCATGGGTCACTATACACTCTCTGTATTCTATTATTAATGTCATATAGTTTAAATATCAATCTAATGCAAACATTTGTTTACAAACACGACCGAAGATACAAATGCAAAGGTAACAACCCAAACGACGTCTACAATCGCAGGTTCTTTAAGCCTATATAACAAAATGATGATGTTTTAAATAAAAGTAACAATACGTCACGCATATAATTCATTATTTTTATACACCTAATTAAAGTAAGGCATAATTATGGTTCGGTTATTTTATTAGTAAGTATTACAACTATCTTTTTTTACAGCACCTACCACAGGCGGTGGCGCAGAAGGCCCTACAACTGTCGCATCCTCTGAAGGTACTAGTTTTAATTATTAATGTTTTTTATGTAACATAAGCATATTCTTTTAAAAATCTCGTAAAGTTCACACAATAATTCAAAAACCAAACGTATCTGAAAACATCTGCAAAGCAAAACAAGGTTAACTTGAGCGTCACGTCGTTCAATATGCAACAGGTGTAAAATGACGCTCAACGAAGCGGACAGTATTCTTAAGTCCTAATTAATGTGTTTTTTTCTTTTAAATAAGACCTTGCTGGGTGGTTTCTGACCACAGAGATTTTAAAGATCATAGTTTATCCTCTTTTTAGTTTTTTTACGTTATTACGTATCGACGGTAAATTTCAACTTTAAAAACCTCAACTACTCCTGTACCGTTGCACGCACCTATAATTCCAATAGTTTGGGTGCATTGCATTGTTTGCCAAAAAAAATACTAGTCGTTTCACAGCAATCATTTGGCTCAATATTACTTAGTTTCGTGAACAAACTGCACAGATAACGGCTATAGCATGGGTCACTATACACTCTGTGTATTCTATTATTAATGTCATATAGTTTAGTTATCAATCTAATGCAAACATTTGTTTACAACCACGACCGAAGATACAAATTCAAAGGAAACAACCAAAACGACATCGACAATCGAAGGTTCCTTAAACATAAATAACAAAATGATGAAGTTTTAAATAAACGTTACAATACCACGCTTTTATTGATAATTTATTATTATTATACACCTAATTAAAGTAAGGCATATTGTTAGGTTATGTTATTAGTTAGTATTACAGTTATCTTTTTTTACAGCACCCACCACAGGCGGTGGCGCAGAAGGCCCTACAACTGTCGCATCCTCTGAAGGTACTAATTTTAATCATCAACGTTTTTTATGTAACATAAGCATATTCTTCAAAAAATCTCGTAAAGTTCACACAATAATTCAAAAACCAGACATATCTGAAAACATCTGCAAAGCTAAACTAGGTTTACTTGAGCGTCACGTCGTTCACTATGCAACAGGTGTAAAATGACGCTCAACGAAGCGGACAGTATTGTATAGTCTTAATTAATGTGTTTTTTTTAAAATAAGATCTTGCTGGGACGCTTCTGACCACGGAGATTTTAAAGATCATAGTTTCAACTCTTTTTAACTTTTTCATGAAAACACGTCTAGACTGTTATATTTTCACTTTAATAACCTCAACAACTCCTGAACCGTTGCGTGCTCCTATAATTCCAACGTTTTGTCTGCGTTACATTGTTTGCACAAAAAAATTAATTCGTTTCAAAACAATCATTATGCTCAATATTACTAAGTTTCATGCATAAACTGCACAGATAACGGCTATAGCATGGGTCACTATACACTCTGTGTATTCTATTATTAATGTCATATAGTTTAAATATCAATCTAATGCAAACATTTGTTTACAAAAACGACCGAAGATACAAATGCAAAGGTAACAACCCAAACGACGTCTACAATCGCAGGTTCTTTAAACCTTTATACAAAAATGATGAAGTTTTAAATAAAAGTAATAATACGTCACGCATAAAGGTAATTCATTATTTTTATACACCAAATTAAAGTAAGGCATAATTATGGTTCGGTTATTTTATTAGTAAGTATTACAACTATCTTTTTTTACAGCACCTACCACAGGCGGTGGCGCAGAAGGCCCTACAACTGTCGCATCCTCTGAAGGTACTAGTTTTAATTATTAATGTTTTTTATGTAACATAAGCATATTCTTCTAAAAATCTCGTAAAGTTCACACAATAATTCAAAAACCAAACGTATCTGAAAACATCTGCAAAGCAAAACAAGGTTAACTTGAGCGTCACGTCGTTCAATATGCAACAGGTGTAAAATGACGCTCAACGAAGCGGACAGTATTCTTAAGTCCTAATTAATGTGTTTTTTTCTTTTAAATAAGACCTTGCTGGGTGGTTTCTGACCACAGAGATTTTAAAGATCATAGTTTATCCTCTTTTTAGTTTTTTTACGTTATTACGTATCGACGGTAAATTTCAACTTTAAAAACCTCAAGTACTCCTGTACCGTTGCACGCACCTATAATTCCAATAGTTTGTGTGCATTGCATTGTTTGCCAAAAAAATACTAGTCGTTTCACAGCAATCATTTGGCTCAATATTACTTAGTTTCGTGAACAAACTGCACAGATAACGGCTATAGCATGGGTCACTATACACTCTGTGTATTCTATTATTAATGTCATATAGTTTAAATATCAATCTAATGCAAACATTTGTTTACAAAAACGACCGAAGATACAAATGCAAAGGTAACAACCCAAACGACGTCTACAATCGCAGGTTCTTTAAACCTTTATACAAAAATGATGAAGTTTTAAATAAAAGTAATAATACGTCACGCATAAAGGTAATTCATTATTTTTATACACCAAATTAAAGTAAGGCATAATTATGGTTCGGTTATTTTATTAGTAAGTATTACAACTATCTTTTTTTACAGCACCTACCACAGGCGGTGGCGCAGAAGGCCCTACAACTGTCGCATCCTCTGAAGGTACTAGTTTTAATTATTAATGTTTTTTTATGTAACATAAGCATATTCTTCTAAAAATCTCGTAAAGTTCACACAATAATTCAAAAACCAAACGTATCTGAAAACATCTGCAAAGCAAAACAAGGTTAACTTGAGCGTCACGTCGTTCAATATGCAACAGGTGTAAAATGACGCTCAACGAAGCGGACAGTATTCTTAAGTCCTAATTAATGTGTTTTTTTCTTTTAAATAAGACCTTGCTGGGTGGTTTCTGACCACAGAGATTTTAAAGATCATAGTTTATCCTCTTTTTAGTTTTTTTACGTTATTACGTATCGACGGTAAATTTCAACTTTAAAAACCTCAACTACTCCTGTACCGTTGCACGCACCTATAATTCCAATAGTTTGTGTGCATTGCATTGTTTGCCAAAAAAATACTAGTCGTTTCACAGCAATCATTTGGCTCAATATTACTTAGTTTCGTGAACAAACTGCACAGATAACGGCTATAGCATGGGTCACTATACACTCTGTGTATTCTATTATTAATGTCATATAGTTTAAATATCAATCTAATGCAAACATTTGTTTACAAACACGACCGAAGATACAAATGCAAAGGTAACAACCCAAACGACGTCTACAATCGCAGGTTCTTTAAGCCTATATAACAAAATGATGATGTTTTAAATAAAAGTAACAATACGTCACGCATATAATTCATTATTTTTATACACCTAATTAAAGTAAGGCATAATTATGGTTCGGTTATTTTATTAGTAAGTATTACAACTATCTTTTTTTACAGCACCTACCACAGGCGGTGGCGCAGAAGGCCCTACAACTGTCGCATCCTCTGAAGGTACTAGTTTTAATTATTAATGTTTTTTATGTAACATGCTTCATATTCTTCTAAAAATCTCGTAAAGTTCACACAATAATTCAAAAACCAAACGTATCTGAAAACATCTGCAAAGCAAAACAAGGTTAACTTGAGCGTCACGTCGTTCAATATGCAACAGGTGTAAAATGACGCTCAACGAAGCGGACAGTATTCTTAAGTCCTAATTAATGTGTTTTTTTCTTTTAAATAAGACCTTGCTGGGTTGTTTCTGACCACAGAGATTTTAAAGATCATAGTTTATCCTCTTTTTAGTTTTTTTACGTTATTACGTATCGACGGTAAATTTCAACTTTAAAAACCTCAACTACTCCTGTACCGTTGCACGCACCTATAATTCCAATAGTTTGTGTGCATTGCATTGTTTGCCAAAAAAAAATACTAGTCGTTTCACAGCAATCATTTGGCTCAATATTACTTAGTTTCGTGAACAAACTGCACAGATAACGGCTATAGCATGGGTCACTATACACTCTGTGTATTCTATTATTAATGTCATATAGTTTAAATATCAATCTAATGCAAACATTTGTTTACAAACACGACCGAAGATACAAATGCAAAGGTAACAACCCAAACGACGTCTACAATCGCAGGTTCTTTAAGCCTATATAACAAAATGATGATGTTTTAAATAAAAGTAACAATACGTCACGCATATAATTCATTATTTTTATACACCTAATTAAAGTAAGGCATAATTATGGTTCGGTTATTTTATTAGTAAGTATTACAACTATCTTTTTTTACAGCACCTACCACAGGCGGTGGCGCAGAAGGCCCTACAACTGTCGCATCCTCTGAAGGTACTAGTTTTAATTATTAATGTTTTTTATGTAACATAAGCATATTCTTCTAAAAATCTCGTAAAGTTCACACAATAATTCAAAAACCAAACGTATCTGAAAACATCTGCAAAGCAAAACAAGGTTAACTTGAGCGTCACGTCGTACACTATGCAACGGGTGTAAAATGGCACTTAACGAAGTGAACAGTATTCTAAAGTCCTAATTAATGTGTTTTTTTCTTTTAAATAAGACCTTGCTGGGTGGTTTCTGACCACAGAGATTTTAAAGATCATAGTTTATCCTCTTTTTAGCTTTTTTACGTTATTACGTATCGA
Source organism: Brachylomia viminalis (assembly GCA_937001585.2). Classification (NCBI taxonomy): domain Eukaryota; kingdom Metazoa; phylum Arthropoda; class Insecta; order Lepidoptera; family Noctuidae; genus Brachylomia; species Brachylomia viminalis. The sequence goes on along the minus strand of OW443302.2, from coordinate 17,513,737 downwards.
CTGTGAATTTCAACTTTAAAAACCTCAACTACTCCTGTACCGTTGCACGCACCTATAATTCCAATAGTTTGGGTGCATTGCATTGTTTGCCAAAAAAAATACTAGTCGTTTCACAGCAATCATTTGGCTCAATATTACTTAGTTTCGTGAACAAACTGCACAGATAACGGCTATAGCATGGGTCACTATACACTCTGTGTATTCTATTATTAATGTCATATAGTTTAGTTATCAATCTAATGCAAACATTTGTTTACAACCACGACCGAAGATACAAATTCAAAGGAAACAACCAAAACGACATCGACAATCGAAGGTTCCTTAAACATAAATAACAAAATGATGAAGTTTTAAATAAACGTTACAATACCACGCTTTTATTGATAATTTATTATTATTATACACCTAATTAAAGTAAGGCATATTGTTAGGTTATGTTATTAGTTAGTATTACAGTTATCTTTTTTTACAGCACCCACCACAGGCGGTGGCGCAGAAGGCCCTACAACTGTCGCATCCTCTGAAGGTACTAATTTTAATCATCAACGTTTTTTATGTAACATAAGCATATTCTTCAAAAAATCTCGTAAAGTTCACACAATAATTCAAAAACCAGACATATCTGAAAACATCTGCAAAGCTAAACTAGGTTTACTTGAGCGTCACGTCGTTCACTATGCAACAGGTGTAAAATGACGCTCAACGAAGCGGACAGTATTGTATAGTCTTAATTAATGTGTTTTTTTTAAAATAAGATCTTGCTGGGACGCTTCTGACCACGGAGATTTTAAAGATCATAGTTTCAACTCTTTTTAACTTTTTCATGAAAACACGTCTAGACTGTTATATTTTCACTTTAATAACCTCAACAACTCCTGAACCGTTGCGTGCTCCTATAATTCCAACGTTTTGTCTGCGTTACATTGTTTGCACAAAAAAATTAATTCGTTTCAAAACAATCATTATGCTCAATATTACTAAGTTTCATGCATAAACTGCACAGATAACGGCTATAGCATGGGTCACTATACACTCTGTGTATTCTATTATTAATGTCATATAGTTTAAATATCAATCTAATGCAAACATTTGTTTACAAAAACGACCGAAGATACAAATGCAAAGGTAACAACCCAAACGACGTCTACAATCGCAGGTTCTTTAAACCTTTATACAAAAATGATGAAGTTTTAAATAAAAGTAATAATACGTCACGCATAAAGGTAATTCATTATTTTTATACACCAAATTAAAGTAAGGCATAATTATGGTTCGGTTATTTTATTAGTAAGTATTACAACTATCTTTTTTTACAGCACCTACCACAGGCGGTGGCGCAGAAGGCCCTACAACTGTCGCATCCTCTGAAGGTACTAGTTTTAATTATTAATGTTTTTTATGTAACATAAGCATATTCTTCTAAAAATCTCGTAAAGTTCACACAATAATTCAAAAACCAAACGTATCTGAAAACATCTGCAAAGCAAAACAAGGTTAACTTGAGCGTCACGTCGTTCAATATGCAACAGGTGTAAAATGACGCTCAACGAAGCGGACAGTATTCTTAAGTCCTAATTAATGTGTTTTTTTCTTTTAAATAAGACCTTGCTGGGTGGTTTCTGACCACAGAGATTTTAAAGATCATAGTTTATCCTCTTTTTAGTTTTTTTACGTTATTACGTATCGACGGTAAATTTCAACTTTAAAAACCTCAAGTACTCCTGTACCGTTGCACGCACCTATAATTCCAATAGTTTGTGTGCATTGCATTGTTTGCCAAAAAAATACTAGTCGTTTCACAGCAATCATTTGGCTCAATATTACTTAGTTTCGTGAACAAACTGCACAGATAACGGCTATAGCATGGGTCACTATACACTCTGTGTATTCTATTATTAATGTCATATAGTTTAAATATCAATCTAATGCAAACATTTGTTTACAAAAACGACCGAAGATACAAATGCAAAGGTAACAACCCAAACGACGTCTACAATCGCAGGTTCTTTAAACCTTTATACAAAAATGATGAAGTTTTAAATAAAAGTAATAATACGTCACGCATAAAGGTAATTCATTATTTTTATACACCAAATTAAAGTAAGGCATAATTATGGTTCGGTTATTTTATTAGTAAGTATTACAACTATCTTTTTTTACAGCACCTACCACAGGCGGTGGCGCAGAAGGCCCTACAACTGTCGCATCCTCTGAAGGTACTAGTTTTAATTATTAATGTTTTTTTATGTAACATAAGCATATTCTTCTAAAAATCTCGTAAAGTTCACACAATAATTCAAAAACCAAACGTATCTGAAAACATCTGCAAAGCAAAACAAGGTTAACTTGAGCGTCACGTCGTTCAATATGCAACAGGTGTAAAATGACGCTCAACGAAGCGGACAGTATTCTTAAGTCCTAATTAATGTGTTTTTTTCTTTTAAATAAGACCTTGCTGGGTGGTTTCTGACCACAGAGATTTTAAAGATCATAGTTTATCCTCTTTTTAGTTTTTTTACGTTATTACGTATCGACGGTAAATTTCAACTTTAAAAACCTCAACTACTCCTGTACCGTTGCACGCACCTATAATTCCAATAGTTTGTGTGCATTGCATTGTTTGCCAAAAAAATACTAGTCGTTTCACAGCAATCATTTGGCTCAATATTACTTAGTTTCGTGAACAAACTGCACAGATAACGGCTATAGCATGGGTCACTATACACTCTGTGTATTCTATTATTAATGTCATATAGTTTAAATATCAATCTAATGCAAACATTTGTTTACAAACACGACCGAAGATACAAATGCAAAGGTAACAACCCAAACGACGTCTACAATCGCAGGTTCTTTAAGCCTATATAACAAAATGATGATGTTTTAAATAAAAGTAACAATACGTCACGCATATAATTCATTATTTTTATACACCTAATTAAAGTAAGGCATAATTATGGTTCGGTTATTTTATTAGTAAGTATTACAACTATCTTTTTTTACAGCACCTACCACAGGCGGTGGCGCAGAAGGCCCTACAACTGTCGCATCCTCTGAAGGTACTAGTTTTAATTATTAATGTTTTTTATGTAACATGCTTCATATTCTTCTAAAAATCTCGTAAAGTTCACACAATAATTCAAAAACCAAACGTATCTGAAAACATCTGCAAAGCAAAACAAGGTTAACTTGAGCGTCACGTCGTTCAATATGCAACAGGTGTAAAATGACGCTCAACGAAGCGGACAGTATTCTTAAGTCCTAATTAATGTGTTTTTTTCTTTTAAATAAGACCTTGCTGGGTTGTTTCTGACCACAGAGATTTTAAAGATCATAGTTTATCCTCTTTTTAGTTTTTTTACGTTATTACGTATCGACGGTAAATTTCAACTTTAAAAACCTCAACTACTCCTGTACCGTTGCACGCACCTATAATTCCAATAGTTTGTGTGCATTGCATTGTTTGCCAAAAAAAAATACTAGTCGTTTCACAGCAATCATTTGGCTCAATATTACTTAGTTTCGTGAACAAACTGCACAGATAACGGCTATAGCATGGGTCACTATACACTCTGTGTATTCTATTATTAATGTCATATAGTTTAAATATCAATCTAATGCAAACATTTGTTTACAAACACGACCGAAGATACAAATGCAAAGGTAACAACCCAAACGACGTCTACAATCGCAGGTTCTTTAAGCCTATATAACAAAATGATGATGTTTTAAATAAAAGTAACAATACGTCACGCATATAATTCATTATTTTTATACACCTAATTAAAGTAAGGCATAATTATGGTTCGGTTATTTTATTAGTAAGTATTACAACTATCTTTTTTTACAGCACCTACCACAGGCGGTGGCGCAGAAGGCCCTACAACTGTCGCATCCTCTGAAGGTACTAGTTTTAATTATTAATGTTTTTTATGTAACATAAGCATATTCTTCTAAAAATCTCGTAAAGTTCACACAATAATTCAAAAACCAAACGTATCTGAAAACATCTGCAAAGCAAAACAAGGTTAACTTGAGCGTCACGTCGTACACTATGCAACGGGTGTAAAATGGCACTTAACGAAGTGAACAGTATTCTAAAGTCCTAATTAATGTGTTTTTTTCTTTTAAATAAGACCTTGCTGGGTGGTTTCTGACCACAGAGATTTTAAAGATCATAGTTTATCCTCTTTTTAGCTTTTTTACGTTATTACGTATCGACTGTGAATTTCAACTTTAAAAACCTCAACTACTCCTGTACCGTTGCACGCACCTATAATTCCAATAGTTTGGGTGCATTGCATTGTTTGCCAAAAAAAATACTAGTCGTTTCACAGCAATCATTTGGCTCAATATTACTTAGTTTCGTGAACAAACTGCACAGATAACGGCTATAGCATGGGTCACTATACACTCTGTGTATTCTATTATTAATGTCATATAGTTTAAATATCAATCTAATGCAAACATTTGTTTACAAACACGACCGAAGATACAAATGCAAAGGTAACAACCCAAACGACGTCTACAATCGCAGGTTCTTTAAGCCTATATAACAAAATGATGAAGTTTTAAATAAAAGTAACAATACGTCACGCTTATAATTCATTATTTTTATACACCTAATTAAAGTAAGGCATAATTATGGTTAGGTTATTTTATTAGTAAGTATTACAACTATTTTTTTTACAGCACCTACCACAGGCGGTGGCGCAGAAGGCCCTACAACTGTCGCATCCTCTGAAGGTACTAGTTTTAATTATTAATGTTTTTTATGTAACATAAGCATATTCTTTTAAAAATCTCGTAAAGTTCACACAATAAGTCAAAAACCAAACGTAATTGAAAACATCTGCAAAGCAAAACAAGGTTAACTTGAGCGTCACGTCGTTCAATATGCAACAGGTGTAAAATGACGCTCAACGAAGCGGACAGTATTCTTAAGTCCTAATTAATGTGTTTTTTTCTTTTAAATAAGACCTTGCTGGGTGGTTTCTGACCACAGAGATTTTAAAGATCATAGTTTATCCTCTTTTTAGTTTTTTTACGTTATTACGTATCGACGGTAAATTTCAACTTTAAAAACCTCAACTACTCCTGTACCGTTGCACGCACCTATAATTCCAATAGTTTGTGTGCATTGCATTGTTTGCCAAAAAAATACTAGTCGTTTCACAGCAATCATTTGGCTCAATATTACTTAGTTTCGTGAACAAACTGCACAGATAACGGCTATAGCATGGGTCACTATACACTCTGTGTATTCTATTATTAATGTCATATAGTTTAAATATCAATCTAATGCAAACATTTGTTTACAAACACGACCGAAGATACAAATGCAAAGGTAACAACCCAAACGACGTCTACAATCGCAGGTTCTTTAAACCTTTATACAAAAATGATGAAGTTTTAAATAAAAGTAATAATACGTCACGCATAAAGGTAATTCATTATTTTTATACACCTAATTAAAGTAAGGCATAATTATGGTTCGGTTATTTTATTAGTAAGTATTACAACTATCTTTTTTTACAGCACCTACCACAGGCGGTGGCGCAGAAGGCCCTACAACTGTCGCATCCTCTGAAGGTACTAGTTTTAATTATTAATGTTTTTTATGTAACATAAGCATATTCTTCTAAAAATCTCGTAAAGTTCACACAATAATTCAAAAACCAAACGTATCTGAAAACATCTGCAAAGCAAAACAAGGTTAACTTGAGCGTCACGTCGTTCAATATGCAACAGGTGTAAAATGACGCTCAACGAAGCGGACAGTATTCTTAAGTCCTAATTACTGTGTTTTTTTCTTTTAAATAAGACCTTGCTGGGTGGTTTCTGACCACAGAGATTTTAAAGATCATAGTTTATCCTCTTTTTAGTTTTTTTACGTTATTACGTATCGACGGTAAATTTCAACTTTAAAAACCTCAACTACTCCTGTACCGTTGCACGCACCTATAATTCCAATAGTTTGTGTGCATTGCATTGTTTGCCAAAAAAATACTAGTCGTTTCACAGCAATCATTTGGCTCAATATTACTTAGTTTCGTGAACAAACTGCACAGATAACGGCTATAGCATGGGTCACTATACACTCTGTGTATTCTATTATTAATGTCATATAGTTTAAATATCAATCTAATGCAAACATTTGTTTACAAACACGACCGAAGATACAAATGCAAAGGTAACAACCCAAACGACGTCTACAATCGCAGGTTCTTTAAGCCTATATAACAAAATGATGATGTTTTAAATAAAAGTAACAATACGTCACGCATATAATTCATTATTTTTATACACCTAATTAAAGTAAGGCATAATTATGGTTCGGTTATTTTATTAGTAAGTATTACAACTATCTTTTTTTACAGCACCTACCACAGGCGGTGGCGCAGAAGGCCCTACAACTGTCGCATCCTCTGAAGGTACTAGTTTTAATTATTAATGTTTTTTATGTAACATAAGCATATTCTTCTAAAAATCTCGTAAAGTTCACACAATAATTCAAAAACCAAACGTATCTGAAAACATCTGCAAAGCAAAACAAGGTTAACTTGAGCGTCACGTCGTTCAATATGCAACAGGTGTAAAATGACGCTCAACGAAGCGGACAGTATTCTTAAGTCCTAATTACTGTGTTTTTTTCTTTTAAATAAGACCTTGCTGGGTGGTTTCTGACCACAGAGATTTTAAAGATCATAGTTTATCCTCTTTTTAGTTTTTTTACGTTATTACGTATCGACGGTAAATTTCAACTTTAAAAACCTCAACTACTCCTGTACCGTTGCACGCACCTATAATTCCAATAGTTTGTGTGCATTGCATTGTTTGCCAAAAAAATACTAGTCGTTTCACAGCAATCATTTGGCTCAATATTACTTAGTTTCGTGAACAAACTGCACAGATAACGGCTATAGCATGGGTCACTATACACTCTGTGTATTCTATTATTAATGTCATATAGTTTAAATATCAATCTAATACAAACATTTGTTTACAAACACGACCGAAGATACAAATGCAAAGGTAACAACCCAAACGACGTCTACAATCGCAGGTTCTTTAAGCCTATATAACAAAATGATGATGTTTTAAATAAAAGTAACAATACGTCACGCATATAATTCATTATTTTTATACACCTAATTAAAGTAAGGCATAATTATGGTTCGGTTATTTTATTAGTAAGTATTACAACTATCTTTTTTTACAGCACCTACCACAGGCGGTGGCGCAGAAGGCCCTACAACTGTCGCATCCTCTGAAGGTACTAGTTTTAATTATTAATGTTTTTTATGTAACATATATTCTTCTAAAAATCTCGTAAAGTTCACACAATAATTCAAAAACCAAACGTATCTGAAAACATCTGCAAAGCAAAACAAGGTTAACTTGAGCGTCACGTCGTTCAATATGCAACAGGTGTAAAATGACGCTCAACGAAGCGGACAGTATTCTTAAGTCCTAATTAATGTGTTTTTTTCTTTTAAATAAGACCTTGCTGGGTGGTTTCTGACCACAGAGATTTTAAAGATCATAGTTTATCCTCTTTTTAACTTTTGTACGTTATTACGTATCGAGTGTGAATTTCAACTTTAAAAACCTCAACTACTCCTGTACCGTTGCACGCACCTATAATTCCAATAGTTTGTGTGCATTGCATTGTTTGCCAAAAAAAATCTAGTCGTTTCACAGCAATCATTTGGCTCAATATTACTTAGTTTCGTGAACAAACTGCACAGATAACGGCTATAGCATGGGTCACTATACACTCTGTGTATTCTATTATTAATGTCATATAGTTTAAATATCAATCTAATGCAAACATTTGTTTACAAACACGACCGAAGATACAAATGCAAAGGTAACAACCCAAACGACGTCTACAATCGCAGGTTCTTTAAACCTTTATACAAAAATGATGAAGTTTTAAATAAAAGTAATAATACGTCACGCATAAAGGTAATTCATTATTTTTATACACTTAATTAAAGTAAGGCATAATTATGGTTCGGTTATTTTATTAGTAAGTATTACAACTATCTTTTTTTACAGCACCTACCACAGGCGGTGGCGCAGAAGGCCCTACAACTGTCGCATCCTCTGAAGGTACTAAATTTAATCATTAACGTTTTTTTTATGTGACAAAAGCATATTCTTCTAAAAATCTCGTAAAGTTCACACAATAATTCAAAAACCATACGTATCTGAAAACATCTGCAAAGCTAAACAAGGTAAACTTGAGCGTCACGTCGTACACTATGCAACGGGTGTAAAATGGCACTTAACGAAGTGAACAGTATTCTAAAGTCCTAATTAATGTGTTTTTTTCTTTTAAATAAGACCTTGCTGGGTGGTTTCTGACCACAGAGATTTTAAAGATCATAGTTTATCCTCTTTTTAGTTTTTTTACGTTATTACGTATCGACGGTAAATTTCAACTTTAAAAACCTCAACTACTCCTGTACCGTTGCACGCACCTATAATTCCAATAGTTTGTGTGCATTGCATTGTTTGCCAAAAAAATACTAGTCGTTTCACAGCAATCATTTGGCTCAATATTACTTAGTTTCGTGAACAAACTGCACAGATAACGGCTATAGCATGGGTCACTATACACTCTGTGTATTCTATTATTAATGTCATATAGTTTAAATATCAATCTAATGCAAACATTTGTTTACAAACACGACCGAAGATACAAATGCAAAGGTAACAACCTAAACGACGTCTACAATCGCAGGTTCTTTAAGCCTATATAACAAAATGATGATGTTTTAAATAAAAGTAACAATACGTCACGCATATAATTCATTATTTTTATACACCTAATTAAAGTAAGGCATAATTATGGTTCGGTTATTTTATTAGTAAGTATTACAACTATCTTTTTTTACAGCACCTACCACAGGCGGTGGCGCAGAAGGCCCTACAACTGTCGCATCCTCTGAAGGTACTAGTTTTAATTATTAATGTTTTTTATGTAACATATATTCTTCTAAAAATCTCGTAAAGTTCACACAATAATTCAAAAACCAAACGTATCTGAAAACATCTGCAAAGCAAAACAAGGTTAACTTGAGCGTCACGTCGTTCAATATGCAACAGGTGTAAAATGACGCTCAACGAAGCGGACAGTATTCTTAAGTCCTAATTAATGTGTTTTTTTCTTTTAAATAAGACCTTGCTGGGTGGTTTCTGACCACAGAGATTTTAAAGATCATAGTTTATCCTCTTTTTAACTTTTGTACGTTATTACGTATCGAGTGTGAATTTCAACTTTAAAAACCTCAACTACTCCTGTACCGTTGCACGCACCTATAATTCCAATAGTTTGTGTGCATTGCATTGTTTGCCAAAAAAATACTAGTCGTTTCACAGCAATCATTTGGCTCAATATTACTTAGTTTCGTGAACAAACTGCACAGATAACGGCTATAGCATGGGTCACTATACACTCTGTGTATTCTATTATTAATGTCATATAGTTTAAATATCAATCTAATGCAAACATTTGTTTACAAACACGACCGAAGATACAAATGCAAAGGTAACAACCCAAACGACGTCTACAATCGCAGGTTCTTTAAGCCTATATAACAAAATGATGATGTTTTAAATAAAAGTAACAATACGTCACGCATATAATTCATTATTTTTATACACCTAATTAAAGTAAGGCATAATTATGGTTCGGTTATTTTATTAGTAAGTATTACAACTATCTTTTTTTACAGCACCTACCACAGGCGGTGGCGCAGAAGGCCCTACAACTGTCGCATCCTCTGAAGGTACTAGTTTTAATTATTAATGTTTTTTATGTAACATATATTCTTCTAAAAATCTCGTAAAGTTCACACAATAATTCAAAAACCAAACGTATATGAAAACATCTGCAAAGCAAAACAAGGTTAACTTGAGCGTCACGTCGTTCAATATGCAACAGGTGTAAAATGACGCTCAACGAAGCGGACAGTATTCTTAAGTCCTAATTAATGTGTTTTTTTCTTTTAAATAAGACCTTGCTGGGTGGTTTCTGACCACAGAGATTTTAAAGATCATAGTTTATCCTCTTTTTAACTTTTGTACGTTATTACGTATCGAGTGTGAATTTCAACTTTAAAAACCTCAACTACTCCTGTACCGTTGCACGCACCTATAATTCCAATAGTTTGTGTGCATTGCATTGTTTGCCAAAAAAAATCTAGTCGTTTCACAGCAATCATTTGGCTCAATATTACTTAGTTTCGTGAACAAACTGCACAGATAACGGCTATAGCATGGGTCACTATACACTCTGTGTATTCTATTATTAATGTCATATAGTTTAAATATCAATCTAATGCAAACATTTGTTTACAAACACGACCGAAGATACAAATGCAAAGGTAACAACCCAAACGACGTCTACAATCGCAGGTTCTTTAAACCTTTATACAAAAATGATGAAGTTTTAAATAAAAGTAATAATACGTCACGCATAAAGGTAATTCATTATTTTTATACACTTAATTAAAGTAAGGCATAATTATGGTTCGGTTATTTTATTAGTAAGTATTACAACTATCTTTTTTTACAGCACCTACCACAGGCGGTGGCGCAGAAGGCCCTACAACTGTCGCATCCTCTGAAGGTACTAAATTTAATCATTAACGTTTTTTTTATGTGACAAAAGCATATTCTTCTAAAAATCTCGTAAAGTTCACACAATAATTCAAAAACCATACGTATCTGAAAACATCTGCAAAGCTAAACAAGGTAAACTTGAGCGTCACGTCGTACACTATGCAACGGGTGTAAAATGGCACTTAACGAAGTGAACAGTATTCTAAAGTCCTAATTAATGTGTTTTTTTCTTTTAAATAAGACCTTGCTGGGTGGTTTCTGACCACAGAGATTTTAAAGATCATAGTTTATCCTCTTTTTAGTTTTTTTACGTTATTACGTATCGACGGTAAATTTCAACTTTAAAAACCTCAACTACTCCTGTACCGTTGCACGCACCTATAATTCCAATAGTTTGTGTGCATTGCATTGTTTGCCAAAAAAATACTAGTCGTTTCACAGCAATCATTTGGCTCAATATTACTTAGTTTCGTGAACAAACTGCACAGATAACGGCTATAGCATGGGTCACTATACACTCTGTGTATTCTATTATTAATGTCATATAGTTTAAATATCAATCTAATGCAAACATTTGTTTACAAACACGACCGAAGATACAAATGCAAAGGTAACAACCCAAACGACGTCTACAATCGCAGGTTCTTTAAGCCTATATAACAAAATGATGATGTTTTAAATAAAAGTAACAATACGTCACGCATATAATTCATTATTTTTATACACCTAATTAAAGTAAGGCATAATTATGGTTCGGTTATTTTATTAGTAAGTATTACAACTATCTTTTTTTACAGCACCTACCACAGGCGGTGGCGCAGAAGGCCCTACAACTGTCGCATCCTCTGAAGGTACTAGTTTTAATTATTAATGTTTTTTATGTAACATATATTCTTCTAAAAATCTCGTAAAGTTCACACAATAATTCAAAAACCAAACGTATCTGAAAACATCTGCAAAGCAAAACAAGGTTAACTTGAGCGTCACGTCGTTCAATATGCAACAGGTGTAAAATGACGCTCAACGAAGCGGACAGTATTCTTAAGTCCTAATTAATGTGTTTTTTTCTTTTAAATAAGACCTTGCTGGGTGGTTTCTGACCACAGAGATTTTAAAGATCATAGTTTATCCTCTTTTTAACTTTTGTACGTTATTACGTATCGAGTGTGAATTTCAACTTTAAAAACCTCAACTACTCCTGTACCGTTGCACGCACCTATAATTCCAATAGTTTGTGTGCATTGCATTGTTTGCCAAAAAAATTCTAGTCGTTTCACAGCAATCATTTGGCTCAATATTACTTAGTTTCGTGAACAAACTGCACAGATAACGGCTATAGCATGGGTCACTATACACTCTGTGTATTCTATTATTAATGTCATATAGTTTAAATATCAATCTAATGCAAACATTTGTTTACAAACACGACCGAAGATACAAATGCAAAGGTAACAACCCAAACGACGTCTACAATCGCAGGTTCTTTAAACCTTTATACAAAAATGATGAAGTTTTAAATAAAAGTAATAATACGTCACGCATAAAGGTAATTCATTATTTTTATACACTTAATTAAAGTAAGGCATAATTATGGTTCGGTTATTTTATTAGTAAGTATTACAACTATCTTTTTTTACAGCACCTACCACAGGCGGTGGCGCAGAAGGCCCTACAACTGTCGCATCCTCTGAAGGTACTAAATTTAATCATTAACGTTTTTTTTATGTGACAAAAGCATATTCTTCTAAAAATCTCGTAAAGTTCACACAATAATTCAAAAACCAAACGTATCTGAAAACATCTGCAAAGCAAAACAAGGTTAACTTGAGCGTCACGTCGTTCAATATGCAACAGGTGTAAAATGACGCTCAACGAAGCGGACAGTATTCTTAAGTCCTAATTACTGTGTTTTTTTCTTTTAAATAAGACCTTGCTGGGTGGTTTCTGACCACAGAGATTTTAAAGATCATAGTTTATCCTCTTTTTAGTTTTTTTACGTTATTACGTATCGACGGTAAATTTCAACTTTAAAAACCTCAACTACTCCTGTACCGTTGCACGCACCTATAATTCCAATAGTTTGTGTGCATTGCATTGTTTGTCAAAAAAAATACTAGTCATTTCACAGCAATCATTTGGCTCAATATTACTTAGTTTCGTGAACAAACTGCACAGATAACGGCTATAGCATGGGTCACTATACACTCTGTGTATTCTATTATTAATGTCATATAGTTTAAATATCAATCTAATGCAAACATTTGTTTACAAACACGACCGAAGATACAAATGCAAAGGTAACAACCCAAACGACGTCTACAATCGCAGGTTCTTTAAGCCTATATAACAAAATGATGATGTTTTAAATAAAAGTAACAATACGTCACGCATATAATTCATTATTTTTATACACCTAATTAAAGTAAGGCATAATTATGGTTCGGTTATTTTATTAGTAAGTATTACAACTATCTTTTTTTACAGCACCTACCACAGGCGGTGGCGCAGAAGGCCCTACAACTGTCGCATCCTCTGAAGGTACTAGTTTTAATTATTAATGTTTTTATGTAACATAAGCATATTCTTCTAAAAATCTCGTAAAGTTCACACAATAATTCAAAAACCAAACGTATCTGAAAACATCTGCAAAGCAAAACAAGGTTAACTTGAGCGTCACGTCGTTCAATATGCAACAGGTGTAAAATGACGCTCAACGAAGCGGACAGTATTCTTAAGTCCTAATTACTGTGTTTTTTTCTTTTAAATAAGACCTTGCTGGGTGGTTTCTGACCACAGAGATTTTAAAGATCATAGTTTATCCTCTTTTTAGTTTTTTTACGTTATTACGTATCGACGGTAAATTTCAACTTTAAAAACCTCAACTACTCCTGTACCGTTGCACGCACCTATAATTCCAATAGTTTGTGTGCATTGCATTGTTTGCCAAAAAAATACTAGTCGTTTCACAGCAATCATTTGGCTCAATATTACTTAGTTTCGTGAACAAACTGCACAGATAACGGCTATAGCATGGGTCACTATACACTCTGTGTATTCTATTATTAATGTCATATAGTTTAAATATCAATCTAATGCAAACATTTGTTTACAAACACGACCGAAGATACAAATGCAAAGGTAACAACCCAAACGACGTCTACAATCGCAGGTTCTTTAAGCCTATATAACAAAATGATGATGTTTTAAATAAAAGTAACAATACGTCACGCATATAATTCATTATTTTTATACACCTAATTAAAGTAAGGCATAATTATGGTTCGGTTATTTTATTAGTAAGTATTACAACTATCTTTTTTTACAGCACCTACCACAGGCGGTGGCGCAGAAGGCCCTACAACTGTCGCATCCTCTGAAGGTACTAGTTTTAATTATTAATGTTTTTTATGTAACATATATTCTTCTAAAAATCTCGTAAAGTTCACACAATAATTCAAAAACCAAACGTATCTGAAAACATCTGCAAAGCAAAACAAGGTTAACTTGAGCGTCACGTCGTTCAATATGCAACAGGTGTAAAATGACGCTCAACGAAGCGGACAGTATTCTTAAGTCCTAATTAATGTGTTTTTTTCTTTTAAATAAGACCTTGCTGGGTGGTTTCTGACCACAGAGATTTTAAAGATCATAGTTTATCCTCTTTTTAGTTTTTTTACGTTATTACGTATCGACGGTAAATTTCAACTTTAAAAACCTCAACTACTCCTGTACCGTTGCACGCACCTATAATTCCAATAGTTTGTGTGCATTGCATTGTTTGCCAAAAAAAATACTAGTCGTTTCACAGCAATCATTTGGCTCAATATTACTTAGTTTCGTGAACAAACTGCACAGATAACGGCTATAGCATGGGTCACTATACACTCTGTGTATTCTATTATTAATGTCATATAGTTTAAATATCAATCTAATGCAAACATTTGTTTACAAACACGACCGAAGATACAAATGCAAAGGTAACAACCCAAACGACGTCTACAATCGCAGGTTCTTTAAACCTTTATACAAAAATGATGAAGTTTTAAATAAAAGTAATAATACGTCACGCATAAAGGTAATTCATTATTTTTATACACCTAATTAAAGTAAGGCATAATTATGGTTCGGTTATTTTATTAGTAAGTATTACAACTATCTTTTTTTACAGCACCTACCACAGGCGGTGGCGCAGAAGGCCCTACAACTGTCGCATCCTCTGAAGGTACTAAATTTAATCATTAACGTTTTTTTTATGTGACAAAAGCATATTCTTCTAAAAATCTCGTAAAGTTCACACAATAATTCAAAAACCATACGTATCTGAAAACATCTGCAAAGCTAAACAAGGTAAACTTGAGCGTCACGTCGTACACTATGCAACGGGTGTAAAATGGCACTTAACGAAGTGAACAGTATTCTAAAGTCCTAATTAATGTGTTTTTTTCTTTTAAATAAGACCTTGCTGGGTGGTTTCTGACCACAGAGATTTTAAAGATCATAACTTATCCTCTTTTTAGCTTTTTTACGTTATTACGTATCGACTGTGAATTTCAACTTTAAAAACCTCAACTACTCCTGTACCGTTGCACGCACCTATAATTCCAATAGTTTGGGTGCATTGCATTGTTTGCCAAAAAAAATACTAGTCGTTTCACAGCAATCATTTGGCTCAATATTACTTAGTTTCGTGAACAAACTGCACAGATAACGGCTATAGCATGGGTCACTATACACTCTCTGTATTCTATTATTAATGTCATATAGTTTAAATATCAATCTAATGCAAACATTTGTTTACAAACACGACCGAAGATACAAATGCAAAGGTAACAACCCAAACGACGTCTACAATCGCAGGTTCTTTAAGCCTATATAACAAAATGATGAAGTTTTAAATAAAAGTAAAAATACGTCACGCTTATAATTCATTATTTTTATACACCTAATTAAAGTAAGGCATAATTATGGTTAGGTTATTTTATTAGTAAGTATTACAACTATTTTTTTTACAGCACCTACCACAGGCGGTGGCGCAGAAGGCCCTACAACTGTCGCATCCTCTGAAGGTACTAGTTTTAATTATTAATGTTTTTTATGTAACATAAGCATATTCTTTTAAAAATCTCGTAAAGTTCACACAATAATTCAAAAACCAAACGTATCTGAAAACATCTGCAAAGCAAAACAAGGTTAACTTGAGCGTCACGTCGTTCAATATGCAACAGGTGTAAAATGACGCTCAACGAAGCGGACAGTATTCTTAAGTCCTAATTAATGTGTTTTTTTCTTTTAAATAAGACCTTGCTGGGTGGTTTCTGACCACAGAGATTTTAAAGATCATAGTTTATCCTCTTTTTAGTTTTTTTACGTTATTACGTATCGACGGTAAATTTCAACTTTAAAAACCTCAACTACTCCTGTACCGTTGCACGCACCTATAATTCCAATAGTTTGGGTGCATTGCATTGTTTGCCAAAAAAAATACTAGTCGTTTCACAGCAATCATTTGGCTCAATATTACTTAGTTTCGTGAACAAACTGCACAGATAACGGCTATAGCATGGGTCACTATACACTCTGTGTATTCTATTATTAATGTCATATAGTTTAGTTATCAATCTAATGCAAACATTTGTTTACAAACACGACCGAAGATACAAATGCAAAGGTAACAACCCAAACGACGTCTACAATCGCAGGTTCTTTAAGCCTATATAACAAAATGATGAAGTTTTAAATAAAAGTAACAATACGTCACGCTTATAATTCATTATTTTTATACATGTAATTAAAGTAAGGCATAATTATGGTTCGGTTATTTTATTAGTAAGTATTACAACTATCTTTTTTTACAGCACCTACCACAGGCGGTGGCGCAGAAGGCCCTACAACTGTCGCATCGTCTGAAGGTACTAGTTTTAATTATTAACGTTTTTATGTAACATAAGCATATTCTTCTAAAAATCTCGTAAAGTTCACACAATAATTCAAAAACCAAACGTATCTGAAAACATCTGCAAAGCAAAACAAGGTTAACTTGAGCGTCACGTCGTTCAATATGCAACAGGTGTAAAATGACGCTCAACGAAGCGGACAGTATTCTTAAGTCCTAATTAATGTGTTTTTTTCTTTTAAATAAGACCTTGCTGGGTGGTTTCTGACCACAGAGATTTTAAAGATCATAGTTTATCCTCTTTTTAGTTTTTTTACGTTATTACGTATCGACGGTAAATTTCAACTTTAAAAACCTCAACTACTCCTGTACCGTTGCACGCACCTATAATTCCAATAGTTTGTGTGCATTGCATTGTTTGCCAAAAAAAATACGAGTCGTTTCACAGCAATCATTTGGCTCAATATTACTTAGTTTCGTGAACAAACTGCACAGATAACGGCTATAGCATGGGTCACTATACACTCAGTGTATTCTATTATTAATGTCATATAGTTTAAATATCAATCTAATGCAAACATTTGTTTACAAACACGACCGAAGATACAAATGCAAAGGTAACAACCCAAACGACGTCTACAATCGCAGTTTCTTTAAGCCTATATAACAAAATGATGAAGTTTTAAATAAAAGTAACAATACGTCACGCTTATAATTCATTATTTTTATACACGTAATTAAAGTAAGGCATAATTATGGTTAGGTTATTTTATTAGTAAGTATTACAATTATCTTTTTTTACAGCACCTACCACAGGCGGTGGCGCAGAAGGCCCTACAACTGTCGCATCCTCTGAAGGTACTAGTTTTAATTATTAACTTTTTTATGTAACATAAGCATATTCTTCAAAAAATCTCGTAAAGTTCACACAATAATTCAAAAACCATACGTATCTGAAAACATCGGCAAAGCTAAACAAGGTTAACTTGAGCGTCACGTCGTTCAATATGCAACAGGTGTAAAATGACGCTCAACGAAGCGGACAGTATTCTAAAGTCCTAATTAATGTGTTTTTTTCTTTTAAATAAGACCTTGCTGGGTGGTTTCTGATCACAGAGATTTTAAAGATCATAGTTTATCCTCTTTTTAACTTTTTACGTTATTACGTATCGACTGTTATTTTCAACTTTAAAAACCTCAACAACTCCTGTACCGTTGCACGCACGTATAATTCCAATAGTTTGCGTGCATTGCATTGTTTGCCAAAAAAAATACTAGTCGTTTCACAACTATCATTTTGCTCATTAATACTTAGTTTCCTGTACAGATAACGGCTATAGCATGGGTCACTATACACTCTGTGTATTCTATTATTAATGTCATATAGTTTAAATATCAATCTAATGCAAACATTTGTTTACAAACACGACCGGAAATACAAATGCAAAGGTAACAACCCAAACGACGTCTACAATCGCAGGTTCTTTAAGCCTATATAATAAAATGATGAAGTTTTAAATAAAAGTAACAATACGTCACGCTTATAATTCATTATTTTTATACACGTAATTAAAGTAAGGCATAATTATGGTTAGGTTATTTTATTAGTAAGTATTACAATTATCTTTTTTTACAGCACCTACCACAGGCGGTGGCGCAGAAGGCCCTACAACTGTCGCATCCTCTGAAGGTACTAGTTTTAATTATTAACTTTTTTTATGTAACATAAGCATATTCTTCTAAAAATCTCGTAAAGTTCACACAATAATTCAAAAACCATACGTATCTGAAAACATCTGCAAAGCTAAACAAGGTTAACTTGAGCGTCACGTCGTTCAATATGCAACAGGTGTAAAATGACGCTCAACGAAGCGGACAGTATTCTTAAGTCCTAATTAATGTGTTTTTTTCTTTTAAATAAGACCTTGCTGGGTGGTTTCTGATCACAGAGATTTTAAAGATCATAGTTTATCCTCTTTTTACTTTTTTTCACGTTATTACGTATCGACTGTTATTTTCAACTTTAAAAACCTCAACAACTCCTGTACCGTTGCACGCACCTATAATTCCAATAGTTTGCGTGCATTGCATTGTTTGCCAAAAAAAATGCTTGTCGTTTCACAACTATCATTTTGCTCATTAATACTTAGTTTCCTGCACAGATAACGGCTATAGCATGGGTCACTATACACTCTGTGTATTCTATTATTCATGTCATATAGTTTAAATATCAATCTAATGCAAACATTTGTTTACAAACACGACCGAAGATACAAATGCAAAGGTAACAACCCAAACGACGTCTACAATCGCAGGTTCTTTAAACCTTTATACAAAAATGATGAAGTTTTAAATAAAAGTAATAATACGTCACGCATAAAGGTAATTCATTATTTTTATACACTTAATTAAAGTAAGGCATAATTATGGTTCGGTTATTTTATTAGTAAGTATTACAACTATCTTTTTTTACAGCACCTACCACAGGCGGTGGCGCAGAAGGCCCTACAACTGTCGCATCCTCTGAAGGTACTAGTTTTAATTATTAATGTTTTTTATGTAACATAAGCATATTCTTTTAAAAATCTCGTAAAGTTCACACAATAATTCAAAAACCAAACGTATCTGAAAACATCTGCAAAGCAAAACAAGGTTAACTTGAGCGTCACGTCGTTCAATATGCAACAGGTGTAAAATGACGCTCAACGAAGCGGACAGTATTCTTAAGTCCTAATTAATGTGTTTTTTTCTTTTAAATAAGACCTTGCTGGGTGGTTTCTGACCACAGAGATTTTAAAGATCATAGTTTATCCTCTTTTTAGTTTTTTTACGTTATTACGTATCGACGGTAAATTTCAACTTTAAAAACCTCAACTACTCCTGTACCGTTGCACGCACCTATAATTCCAATAGTTTGTGTGCATTGCATTGTTTGCCAAAAAAATACTAGTCGTTTCACAGCAATCATTTGGCTCAATATTACTTAGTTTCGTGAACAAACTGCACAGATAACGGCTATAGCATGGGTCACTATACACTCTGTGTATTCTATTATTAATGTCATATAGTTTAAATATCAATCTAATGCAAACATTTGTTTACAAACACGACCGAAGATACAAATGCAAAGGTAACAACCCAAACGACGTCTACAATCGCAGGTTCTTTAAGCCTATATAACAAAATGATGATGTTTTAAATAAAAGTAACAATACGTCACGCATATAATTCATTATTTTTATACACCTAATTAAAGTAAGGCATAATTATGGTTCGGTTATTTTATTAGTAAGTATTACAACTATCTTTTTTTACAGCACCTACCACAGGCGGTGGCGCAGAAGGCCCTACAACTGTCGCATCGTCTGAAGGTACTAGTTTTAATTATTAACGTTTTTATGTAACATAAGCATATTCTTCTAAAAATCTCGTAAAGTTCACACAATAATTCAAAAACCAAACGTATCTGAAAACATCTGCAAAGCAAAACAAGGTTAACTTGAGCGTCACGTCGTTCAATATGCAACAGGTGTAAAATGACGCTCAACGAAGCGGACAGTATTCTTAAGTCCTAATTAATGTGTTTTTTTCTTTTAAATAAGACCTTGCTGGGTGGTTTCTGACCACAGAGATTTTAAAGATCATAGTTTATCCTCTTTTTAGTTTTTTTACGTTATTACGTATCGACGGTAAATTTCAACTTTAAAAACCTCAACTACTCCTGTACCGTTGCACGCACCTATAATTCCAATAGTTTGTGTGCATTGCATTGTTTGCCAAAAAAAATACTAGTCGTTTCACAGCAATCATTTGGCTCAATATTACTTAGTTTCGTGAACAAACTGCACAGATAACGGCTATAGCATGGGTCACTATACACTCAGTGTATTCTATTATTAATGTCATATAGTTTAAATATCAATCTAATGCAAACATTTGTTTACAAACACGACCGAAGATACAAATGCAAAGGTAACAACCCAAACGACGTCTACAATCGCAGTTTCTTTAAGCCTATATAACAAAATGATGAAGTTTTAAATAAAAGTAACAATACGTCACGCTTATAATTCATTATTTTTATACACGTAATTAAAGTAAGGCATAATTATGGTTAGGTTATTTTATTAGTAAGTATTACAATTATCTTTTTTTACAGCACCTACCACAGGCGGTGGCGCAGAAGGCCCTACAACTGTCGCATCCTCTGAAGGTACTAGTTTTAATTATTAACTTTTTTATGTAACATAAGCATATTCTTCAAAAAATCTCGTAAAGTTCACACAATAATTCAAAAACCATACGTATCTGAAAACATCGGCAAAGCTAAACAAGGTTAACTTGAGCGTCACGTCGTTCAATATGCAACAGGTGTAAAATGACGCTCAACGAAGCGGACAGTATTCTAAAGTCCTAATTAATGTGTTTTTTTCTTTTAAATAAGACCTTGCTGGGTGGTTTCTGATCACAGAGATTTTAAAGATCATAGTTTATCCTCTTTTTAACTTTTTACGTTATTACGTATCGACTGTTATTTTCAACTTTAAAAACCTCAACAACTCCTGTACCGTTGCACGCACGTATAATTCCAATAGTTTGCGTGCATTGCATTGTTTGCCAAAAAAAATACTAGTCGTTTCACAACTATCATTTTGCTCATTAATACTTAGTTTCCTGTACAGATAACGGCTATAGCATGGGTCACTATACACTCTGTGTATTCTATTATTAATGTCATATAGTTTAAATATCAATCTAATGCAAACATTTGTTTACAAACACGACCGGAAATACAAATGCAAAGGTAACAACCCAAACGACGTCTACAATCGCAGGTTCTTTAAGCCTATATAATAAAATGATGAAGTTTTAAATAAAAGTAACAATACGTCACGCTTATAATTCATTATTTTTATACACGTAATTAAAGTAAGGCATAATTATGGTTAGGTTATTTTATTAGTAAGTATTACAATTATCTTTTTTTACAGCACCTACCACAGGCGGTGGCGCAGAAGGCCCTACAACTGTCGCATCCTCTGAAGGTACTAGTTTTAATTATTAACTTTTTTTATGTAACATAAGCATATTCTTCTAAAAATCTCGTAAAGTTCACACAATAATTCAAAAACCATACGTATCTGAAAACATCTGCAAAGCTAAACAAGGTTAACTTGAGCGTCACGTCGTTCAATATGCAACAGGTGTAAAATGACGCTCAACGAAGCGGACAGTATTCTTAAGTCCTAATTAATGTGTTTTTTTCTTTTAAATAAGACCTTGCTGGGTGGTTTCTGATCACAGAGATTTTAAAGATCATAGTTTATCCTCTTTTTACTTTTTTTCACGTTATTACGTATCGACTGTTATTTTCAACTTTAAAAACCTCAACAACTCCTGTACCGTTGCACGCACCTATAATTCCAATAGTTTGCGTGCATTGCATTGTTTGCCAAAAAAAATGCTTGTCGTTTCACAACTATCATTTTGCTCATTAATACTTAGTTTCCTGCACAGATAACGGCTATAGCATGGGTCACTATACACTCTGTGTATTCTATTATTCATGTCATATAGTTTAAATATCAATCTAATGCAAACATTTGTTTACAAACACGACCGAAGATACAAATGCAAAGGTAACAACCCAAACGACGTCTACAATCGCAGGTTCTTTAAACCTTTATACAAAAATGATGAAGTTTTAAATAAAAGTAATAATACGTCACGCATAAAGGTAATTCATTATTTTTATACACTTAATTAAAGTAAGGCATAATTATGGTTCGGTTATTTTATTAGTAAGTATTACAACTATCTTTTTTTACAGCACCTACCACAGGCGGTGGCGCAGAAGGCCCTACAACTGTCGCATCCTCTGAAGGTACTAAATTTAATCATTAACGTTTTTTTTATGTGACAAAAGCATATTCTTCTAAAAATCTCGTAAAGTTCACACAATAATTCAAAAACCAAACGTATCTGAAAACATCTGCAAAGCAAAACAAGGTTAACTTGAGCGTCACGTCGTTCAATATGCAACAGGTGTAAAATGACGCTCAACGAAGCGGACAGTATTCTTAAGTCCTAATTACTGTGTTTTTTTCTTTTAAATAAGACCTTGCTGGGTGGTTTCTGACCACAGAGATTTTAAAGATCATAGTTTATCCTCTTTTTAGTTTTTTTACGTTATTACGTATCGACGGTAAATTTCAACTTTAAAAACCTCAACTACTCCTGTACCGTTGCACGCACCTATAATTCCAATAGTTTGTGTGCATTGCATTGTTTGCCAAAAAAATACTAGTCGTTTCACAGCAATCATTTGGCTCAATATTACTTAGTTTCGTGAACAAACTGCACAGATAACGGCTATAGCATGGGTCACTATACACTCTGTGTATTCTATTATTAATGTCATATAGTTTAAATATCAATCTAATGCAAACATTTGTTTACAAACACGACCGAAGATACAAATGCAAAGGTAACAACCCAAACGACGTCTACAATCGCAGGTTCTTTAAGCCTATATAACAAAATGATGATGTTTTAAATAAAAGTAACAATACGTCACGCATATAATTCATTATTTTTATACACCTAATTAAAGTAAGGCATAATTATGGTTCGGTTATTTTATTAATAAGTATTACAACTATCTTTTTTTACAGCACCTACCACAGGCGGTGGCGCAGAAGGCCCTACAACTGTCGCATCCTCTGAAGGTACTAGTTTTAATTATTAATGTTTTTTATGTAACATGCTTCATATTCTTCTAAAAATCTCGTAAAGTTCACACAATAATTCAAAAACCAAACGTATCTGAAAACATCTGCAAAGCAAAACAAGGTTAACTTGAGCGTCACGTCGTTCAATATGCAACAGGTGTAAAATGACGCTCAACGAAGCGGACAGTATTCTTAAGTCCTAATTACTGTGTTTTTTTCTTTTAAATAAGACCTTGCTGGGTGGTTTCTGACCACAGAGATTTTAAAGATCATAGTTTATCCTCTTTTTAGTTTTTTTACGTTATTACGTATCGACGGTAAATTTCAACTTTAAAAACCTCAACTACTCCTGTACCGTTGCACGCACCTATAATTCCAATAGTTTGTGTGCATTGCATTGTTTGCCAAAAAAATACTAGTCGTTTCACAGCAATCATTTGGCTCAATATTACTTAGTTTCGTGAACAAACTGCACAGATAACGGCTATAGCATGGGTCACTATACACTCTGTGTATTCTATTATTAATGTCATATAGTTTAGTTATCAATCTAATGCAAACATTTGTTT
Organism: Brachylomia viminalis; assembly: GCA_937001585.2. Lineage (NCBI taxonomy): Eukaryota > Metazoa > Arthropoda > Insecta > Lepidoptera > Noctuidae > Brachylomia > Brachylomia viminalis. The sequence continues at coordinate 17,489,909 of OW443302.2, read as the reverse complement.
ACAAACACGACCGAAGATACAAATGCAAAGGTAACAACCCAAACGACGTCTACAATCGCAGGTTCTTTAAGCCTATATAACAAAATGATGAAGTTTTAAATAAAAGTAACAATACGTCACGCTTATAATTCATTATTTTTATACATGTAATTAAAGTAAGGCATAATTATGGTTCGGTTATTTTATTAGTAAGTATTACAACTATCTTTTTTTACAGCACCTACCACAGGCGGTGGCGCAGAAGGCCCTACAACTGTCGCATCCTCTGAAGGTACTAGTTTTAATTATTAACTTTTTTATGTAACATAAGCATATTCTTCAAAAAATCTCGTAAAGTTCACACAATAATTCAAAAACCATACGTATCTGAAAACATCGGCAAAGCTAAACAAGGTTAACTTGAGCGTCACGTCGTTCAATATGCAACAGGTGTAAAATGACGCTCAACGAAGCGGACAGTATTCTAAAGTCCTAATTAATGTGTTTTTTTCTTTTAAATAAGACCTTGCTGGGTGGTTTCTGATCACAGAGATTTTAAAGATCATAGTTTATCCTCTTTTTAACTTTTTACGTTATTACGTATCGACTGTTATTTTCAACTTTAAAAACCTCAACAACTCCTGTACCGTTGCACGCACGTATAATTCCAATAGTTTGCGTGCATTGCATTGTTTGCCAAAAAAAATACTAGTCGTTTCACAACTATCATTTTGCTCATTAATACTTAGTTTCCTGTACAGATAACGGCTATAGCATGGGTCACTATACACTCTGTGTATTCTATTATTAATGTCATATAGTTTAAATATCAATCTAATGCAAACATTTGTTTACAAACACGACCGGAAATACAAATGCAAAGGTAACAACCCAAACGACGTCTACAATCGCAGGTTCTTTAAGCCTATATAATAAAATGATGAAGTTTTAAATAAAAGTAACAATACGTCACGCTTATAATTCATTATTTTTATACACGTAATTAAAGTAAGGCATAATTATGGTTAGGTTATTTTATTAGTAAGTATTACAATTATCTTTTTTTACAGCACCTACCACAGGCGGTGGCGCAGAAGGCCCTACAACTGTCGCATCCTCTGAAGGTACTAGTTTTAATTATTAACTTTTTTTATGTAACATAAGCATATTCTTCTAAAAATCTCGTAAAGTTCACACAATAATTCAAAAACCATACGTATCTGAAAACATCTGCAAAGCTAAACAAGGTTAACTTGAGCGTCACGTCGTTCAATATGCAACAGGTGTAAAATGACGCTCAACGAAGCGGACAGTATTCTTAAGTCCTAATTAATGTGTTTTTTTCTTTTAAATAAGACCTTGCTGGGTGGTTTCTGATCACAGAGATTTTAAAGATCATAGTTTATCCTCTTTTTACTTTTTTTCACGTTATTACGTATCGACTGTTATTTTCAACTTTAAAAACCTCAACAACTCCTGTACCGTTGCACGCACCTATAATTCCAATAGTTTGCGTGCATTGCATTGTTTGCCAAAAAAAATGCTTGTCGTTTCACAACTATCATTTTGCTCATTAATACTTAGTTTCCTGCACAGATAACGGCTATAGCATGGGTCACTATACACTCTGTGTATTCTATTATTCATGTCATATAGTTTAAATATCAATCTAATGCAAACATTTGTTTACAAACACGACCGAAGATACAAATGCAAAGGTAACAACCCAAACGACGTCTACAATCGCAGGTTCTTTAAACCTTTATACAAAAATGATGAAGTTTTAAATAAAAGTAATAATACGTCACGCATAAAGGTAATTCATTATTTTTATACACTTAATTAAAGTAAGGCATAATTATGGTTCGGTTATTTTATTAGTAAGTATTACAACTATCTTTTTTTACAGCACCTACCACAGGCGGTGGCGCAGAAGGCCCTACAACTGTCGCATCCTCTGAAGGTACTAGTTTTAATTATTAATGTTTTTTATGTAACATAAGCATATTCTTTTAAAAATCTCGTAAAGTTCACACAATAATTCAAAAACCAAACGTATCTGAAAACATCTGCAAAGCAAAACAAGGTTAACTTGAGCGTCACGTCGTTCAATATGCAACAGGTGTAAAATGACGCTCAACGAAGCGGACAGTATTCTTAAGTCCTAATTAATGTGTTTTTTTCTTTTAAATAAGACCTTGCTGGGTGGTTTCTGACCACAGAGATTTTAAAGATCATAGTTTATCCTCTTTTTAGTTTTTTTACGTTATTACGTATCGACGGTAAATTTCAACTTTAAAAACCTCAACTACTCCTGTACCGTTGCACGCACCTATAATTCCAATAGTTTGGGTGCATTGCATTGTTTGCCAAAAAAATACTAGTCGTTTCACAGCAATCATTTGGCTCAATATTACTTAGTTTCGTGAACAAACTGCACAGATAACGGCTATAGCATGGGTCACTATACACTCTGTGTATTCTATTATTAATGTCATATAGTTTAGTTATCAATCTAATGCAAACATTTGTTTACAAACACGACCGAAGATACAAATGCAAAGGTAACAACCCAAACGACGTCTACAATCGCAGGTTCTTTAAGCCTATATAACAAAATGATGAAGTTTTAAATAAAAGTAACAATACGTCACGCTTATAATTCATTATTTTTATACATGTAATTAAAGTAAGGCATAATTATGGTTCGGTTATTTTATTAGTAAGTATTACAACTATCTTTTTTTACAGCACCTACCACAGGCGGTGGCGCAGAAGGCCCTACAACTGTCGCATCGTCTGAAGGTACTAGTTTTAATTATTAACGTTTTTATGTAACATAAGCATATTCTTCTAAAAATCTCGTAAAGTTCACACAATAATTCAAAAACCAAACGTATCTGAAAACATCTGCAAAGCAAAACAAGGTTAACTTGAGCGTCACGTCGTTCAATATGCAACAGGTGTAAAATGACGCTCAACGAAGCGGACAGTATTCTTAAGTCCTAATTAATGTGTTTTTTTCTTTTAAATAAGACCTTGCTGGGTGGTTTCTGACCACAGAGATTTTAAAGATCATAGTTTATCCTCTTTTTAGTTTTTTTACGTTATTACGTATCGACGGTAAATTTCAACTTTAAAAACCTCAACTACTCCTGTACCGTTGCACGCACCTATAATTCCAATAGTTTGTGTGCATTGCATTGTTTGCCAAAAAAAATACGAGTCGTTTCACAGCAATCATTTGGCTCAATATTACTTAGTTTCGTGAACAAACTGCACAGATAACGGCTATAGCATGGGTCACTATACACTCAGTGTATTCTATTATTAATGTCATATAGTTTAAATATCAATCTAATGCAAACATTTGTTTACAAACACGACCGAAGATACAAATGCAAAGGTAACAACCCAAACGACGTCTACAATCGCAGTTTCTTTAAGCCTATATAACAAAATGATGAAGTTTTAAATAAAAGTAACAATACGTCACGCTTATAATTCATTATTTTTATACACGTAATTAAAGTAAGGCATAATTATGGTTAGGTTATTTTATTAGTAAGTATTACAATTATCTTTTTTTACAGCACCTACCACAGGCGGTGGCGCAGAAGGCCCTACAACTGTCGCATCCTCTGAAGGTACTAGTTTTAATTATTAACTTTTTTATGTAACATAAGCATATTCTTCAAAAAATCTCGTAAAGTTCACACAATAATTCAAAAACCATACGTATCTGAAAACATCGGCAAAGCTAAACAAGGTTAACTTGAGCGTCACGTCGTTCAATATGCAACAGGTGTAAAATGACGCTCAACGAAGCGGACAGTATTCTAAAGTCCTAATTAATGTGTTTTTTTCTTTTAAATAAGACCTTGCTGGGTGGTTTCTGATCACAGAGATTTTAAAGATCATAGTTTATCCTCTTTTTAACTTTTTACGTTATTACGTATCGACTGTTATTTTCAACTTTAAAAACCTCAACAACTCCTGTACCGTTGCACGCACGTATAATTCCAATAGTTTGCGTGCATTGCATTGTTTGCCAAAAAAAATACTAGTCGTTTCACAACTATCATTTTGCTCATTAATACTTAGTTTCCTGTACAGATAACGGCTATAGCATGGGTCACTATACACTCTGTGTATTCTATTATTAATGTCATATAGTTTAAATATCAATCTAATGCAAACATTTGTTTACAAACACGACCGGAAATACAAATGCAAAGGTAACAACCCAAACGACGTCTACAATCGCAGGTTCTTTAAGCCTATATAATAAAATGATGAAGTTTTAAATAAAAGTAACAATACGTCACGCTTATAATTCATTATTTTTATACACGTAATTAAAGTAAGGCATAATTATGGTTAGGTTATTTTATTAGTAAGTATTACAATTATCTTTTTTTACAGCACCTACCACAGGCGGTGGCGCAGAAGGCCCTACAACTGTCGCATCCTCTGAAGGTACTAGTTTTAATTATTAACTTTTTTTATGTAACATAAGCATATTCTTCTAAAAATCTCGTAAAGTTCACACAATAATTCAAAAACCATACGTATCTGAAAACATCTGCAAAGCTAAACAAGGTTAACTTGAGCGTCACGTCGTTCAATATGCAACAGGTGTAAAATGACGCTCAACGAAGCGGACAGTATTCTTAAGTCCTAATTAATGTGTTTTTTTCTTTTAAATAAGACCTTGCTGGGTGGTTTCTGATCACTAAGATTTTAAAGATCATAGTTTATCCTCTTTTTACTTTTTTTCACGTTATTACGTATCGACTGTTATTTTCAACTTTAAAAACCTCAACAACTCCTGTACCGTTGCACGCACCTATAATTCCAATAGTTTGCGTGCATTGCATTGTTTGCCAAAAAAAATGCTTGTCGTTTCACAACTATCATTTTGCTCATTAATACTTAGTTTCCTGCACAGATAACGGCTATAGCATGGGTCACTATACACTCTGTGTATTCTATTATTCATGTCATATAGTTTAAATATCAATCTAATGCAAACATTTGTTTACAAACACGACCGAAGATACAAATGCAAAGGTAACAACCCAAACGACGTCTACAATCGCAGGTTCTTTAAACCTTTATACAAAAATGATGAAGTTTTAAATAAAAGTAATAATACGTCACGCATAAAGGTAATTCATTATTTTTATACACTTAATTAAAGTAAGGCATAATTATGGTTCGGTTATTTTATTAGTAAGTATTACAACTATCTTTTTTTACAGCACCTACCACAGGCGGTGGCGCAGAAGGCCCTACAACTGTCGCATCCTCTGAAGGTACTAAATTTAATCATTAACGTTTTTTTTATGTGACAAAAGCATATTCTTCTAAAAATCTCGTAAAGTTCACACAATAATTCAAAAACCAAACGTATCTGAAAACATCTGCAAAGCAAAACAAGGTTAACTTGAGCGTCACGTCGTTCAATATGCAACAGGTGTAAAATGACGCTCAACGAAGCGGACAGTATTCTTAAGTCCTAATTACTGTGTTTTTTTCTTTTAAATAAGACCTTGCTGGGTGGTTTCTGACCACAGAGATTTTAAAGATCATAGTTTATCCTCTTTTTAGTTTTTTTACGTTATTACGTATCGACGGTAAATTTCAACTTTAAAAACCTCAACTACTCCTGTACCGTTGCACGCACCTATAATTCCAATAGTTTGTGTGCATTGCATTGTTTGCCAAAAAAATACTAGTCGTTTCACAGCAATCATTTGGCTCAATATTACTTAGTTTCGTGAACAAACTGCACAGATAACGGCTATAGCATGGGTCACTATACACTCTGTGTATTCTATTATTAATGTCATATAGTTTAAATATCAATCTAATGCAAACATTTGTTTACAAACACGACCGAAGATACAAATGCAAAGGTAACAACCCAAACGACGTCTACAATCGCAGGTTCTTTAAGCCTATATAACAAAATGATGAAGTTTTAAATAAAAGTAACAATACGTCACGCTTATAATTCATTATTTTTATACACCTAATTAAAGTAAGGCATAATTATGGTTCGGTTATTTTATTAGTAAGTATTACAACTATCTTTTTTTACAGCACCTACCACAGGCGGTGGCGCAGAAGGCCCTACAACTGTCGCATCCTCTGAAGGTACTAGTTTTAATTATTAATGTTTTTTATGTAACATGCTTCATATTCTTCTAAAAATCTCGTAAAGTTCACACAATAATTCAAAAACCAAACGTATCTGAAAACATCTGCAAAGCAAAACAAGGTTAACTTGAGCGTCACGTCGTTCAATATGCAACAGGTGTAAAATGACGCTCAACGAAGCGGACAGTATTCTTAAGTCCTAATTACTGTGTTTTTTTCTTTTAAATAAGACCTTGCTGGGTGGTTTCTGACCACAGAGATTTTAAAGATCATAGTTTATCCTCTTTTTAGTTTTTTTACGTTATTACGTATCGACGGTAAATTTCAACTTTAAAAACCTCAACTACTCCTGTACCGTTGCACGCACCTATAATTCCAATAGTTTGTGTGCATTGCATTGTTTGCCAAAAAAATACTAGTCGTTTCACAGCAATCATTTGGCTCAATATTACTTAGTTTCGTGAACAAACTGCACAGATAACGGCTATAGCATGGGTCACTATACACTCTGTGTATTCTATTATTAATGTCATATAGTTTAGTTATCAATCTAATGCAAACATTTGTTTACAAACACGACCGAAGATACAAATGCAAAGGTAACAACCCAAACGACGTCTACAATCGCAGGTTCTTTAAGCCTATATAACAAAATGATGAAGTTTTAAATAAAAGTAACAATACGTCACGCTTATAATTCATTATTTTTATACATGTAATTAAAGTAAGGCATAATTATGGTTCGGTTATTTTATTAGTAAGTATTACAACTATCTTTTTTTACAGCACCTACCACAGGCGGTGGCGCAGAAGGCCCTACAACTGTCGCATCCTCTGAAGGTACTAGTTTTAATTATTAATGTTTTTTATGTAACATGCTTCATATTCTTCTAAAAATCTCGTAAAGTTCACACAATAATTCAAAAACCAAACGTATCTGAAAACATCTGCAAAGCTAAACAAGGTAAACTTGAGCGTCACGTCGTACACTATGCAACGGGTGTAAAATGGCACTTAACGAAGTGAACAGTATTCTAAAGTCCTAATTAATGTGTTTTTTTCTTTTAAATAAGACCTTGCTGGGTGGTTTCTGACCACAGAGATTTTAAAGATCATAACTTATCCTCTTTTTAGCTTTTTTACGTTATTACGTATCGACTGTGAATTTCAACTTTAAAAACCTCAACTACTCCTGTACCGTTGCACGCACCTATAACTCCAATAGTTTGGGTGCATTGCATTGTTTGCCAAAAAAAATACTAGTCGTTTCACAGCAATCATTTGGCTCAATATTACTTAGTTTCGTGAACAAACTGCACAGATAACGGCTATAGCATGGGTCACTATACACTCTCTGTATTCTATTATTAATGTCATATAGTTTAAATATCAATCTAATGCAAACATTTGTTTACAAACACGACCGAAGATACAAATGCAAAGGTAACAACCCAAACGACGTCTACAATCGCAGGTTCTTTAAGCCTATATAACAAAATGATGAAGTTTTAAATAAAAGTAAAAATACGTCACGCTTATAATTCATTATTTTTATACACCTAATTAAAGTAAGGCATAATTATGGTTAGGTTATTTTATTAGTAAGTATTACAACTATTTTTTTTACAGCACCTACCACAGGCGGTGGCGCAGAAGGCCCTACAACTGTCGCATCCTCTGAAGGTACTAGTTTTAATTATTAATGTTTTTTATGTAACATAAGCATATTCTTTTAAAAATCTCGTAAAGTTCACACAATAATTCAAAAACCAAACGTATCTGAAAACATCTGCAAAGCAAAACAAGGTTAACTTGAGCGTCACGTCGTTCAATATGCAACAGGTGTAAAATGACGCTCAACGAAGCGGACAGTATTCTTAAGTCCTAATTAATGTGTTTTTTTCTTTTAAATAAGACCTTGCTGGGTGGTTTCTGACCACAGAGATTTTAAAGATCATAGTTTATCCTCTTTTTAGTTTTTTTACGTTATTACGTATCGACGGTAAATTTCAACTTTAAAAACCTCAACTACTCCTGTACCGTTGCACGCACCTATAATTCCAATAGTTTGGGTGCATTGCATTGTTTGCCAAAAAAAATACTAGTCGTTTCACAGCAATCATTTGGCTCAATATTACTTAGTTTCGTGAACAAACTGCACAGATAACGGCTATAGCATGGGTCACTATACACTCTGTGTATTCTATTATTAATGTCATATAGTTTAGTTATCAATCTAATGCAAACATTTGTTTACAAACACGACCGAAGATACAAATGCAAAGGTAACAACCCAAACGACGTCTACAATCGCAGGTTCTTTAAGCCTATATAACAAAATGATGAAGTTTTAAATAAAAGTAACAATACGTCACGCTTATAATTCATTATTTTTATACATGTAATTAAAGTAAGGCATAATTATGGTTCGGTTATTTTATTAGTAAGTATTACAACTATCTTTTTTTACAGCACCTACCACAGGCGGTGGCGCAGAAGGCCCTACAACTGTCGCATCGTCTGAAGGTACTAGTTTTAATTATTAACGTTTTTATGTAACATAAGCATATTCTTCTAAAAATCTCGTAAAGTTCACACAATAATTCAAAAACCAAACGTATCTGAAAACATCTGCAAAGCAAAACAAGGTTAACTTGAGCGTCACGTCGTTCAATATGCAACAGGTGTAAAATGACGCTCAACGAAGCGGACAGTATTCTTAAGTCCTAATTAATGTGTTTTTTTCTTTTAAATAAGACCTTGCTGGGTGGTTTCTGACCACAGAGATTTTAAAGATCATAGTTTATCCTCTTTTTAGTTTTTTTACGTTATTACGTATCGACGGTAAATTTCAACTTTAAAAACCTCAACTACTCCTGTACCGTTGCACGCACCTATAATTCCAATAGTTTGTGTGCATTGCATTGTTTGCCAAAAAAAATACGAGTCGTTTCACAGCAATCATTTGGCTCAATATTACTTAGTTTCGTGAACAAACTGCACAGATAACGGCTATAGCATGGGTCACTATACACTCAGTGTATTCTATTATTAATGTCATATAGTTTAAATATCAATCTAATGCAAACATTTGTTTACAAACACGACCGAAGATACAAATGCAAAGGTAACAACCCAAACGACGTCTACAATCGCAGTTTCTTTAAGCCTATATAACAAAATGATGAAGTTTTAAATAAAAGTAACAATACGTCACGCTTATAATTCATTATTTTTATACACGTAATTAAAGTAAGGCATAATTATGGTTAGGTTATTTTATTAGTAAGTATTACAATTATCTTTTTTTACAGCACCTACCACAGGCGGTGGCGCAGAAGGCCCTACAACTGTCGCATCCTCTGAAGGTACTAGTTTTAATTATTAACTTTTTTTATGTAACATAAGCATATTCTTCAAAAAATCTCGTAAAGTTCACACAATAATTCAAAAACCATACGTATCTGAAAACATCGGCAAAGCTAAACAAGGTTAACTTGAGCGTCACGTCGTTCAATATGCAACAGGTGTAAAATGACGCTCAACGAAGCGGACAGTATTCTAAAGTCCTAATTAATGTGTTTTTTTCTTTTAAATAAGACCTTGCTGGGTGGTTTCTGATCACAGAGATTTTAAAGATCATAGTTTATCCTCTTTTTAACTTTTTACGTTATTACGTATCGACTGTTATTTTCAACTTTAAAAACCTCAACAACTCCTGTACCGTTGCACGCACGTATAATTCCAATAGTTTGCGTGCATTGCATTGTTTGCCAAAAAAATACTAGTCGTTTCACAACTATCATTTTGCTCATTAATACTTAGTTTCCTGTACAGATAACGGCTAAAGCATGGGTCACTATACACTCTGTGTATTCTATTATTAATGTCATATAGTTTAAATATCAATCTAATGCAAACATTTGTTTACAAACACGACCGGAAATACAAATGCAAAGGTAACAACCCAAACGACGTCTACAATCGCAGGTTCTTTAAGCCTATATAATAAAATGATGAAGTTTTAAATAAAAGTAACAATACGTCACGCTTATAATTCATTATTTTTATACACGTAATTAAAGTAAGGCATAATTATGGTTAGGTTATTTTATTAGTAAGTATTACAATTATCTTTTTTTACAGCACCTACCACAGGCGGTGGCGCAGAAGGCCCTACAACTGTCGCATCCTCTGAAGGTACTAGTTTTAATTATTAACTTTTTTTATGTAACATAAGCATATTCTTCTAAAAATCTCGTAAAGTTCACACAATAATTCAAAAACCATACGTATCTGAAAACATCTGCAAAGCTAAACAAGGTTAACTTGAGCGTCACGTCGTTCAATATGCAACAGGTGTAAAATGACGCTCAACGAAGCGGACAGTATTCTTAAGTCCTAATTAATGTGTTTTTTTCTTTTAAATAAGACCTTGCTGGGTGGTTTCTGATCACAGAGATTTTAAAGATCATAGTTTATCCTCTTTTTACTTTTTTTCACGTTATTACGTATCGACTGTTATTTTCAACTTTAAAAACCTCAACAACTCCTGTACCGTTGCACGCACCTATAATTCCAATAGTTTGCGTGCATTGCATTGTTTGCCAAAAAAAATGCTTGTCGTTTCACAACTATCATTTTGCTCATTAATACTTAGTTTCCTGCACAGATAACGGCTATAGCATGGGTCACTATACACTCTGTGTATTCTATTATTCATGTCATATAGTTTAAATATCAATCTAATGCAAACATTTGTTTACAAACACGACCGAAGATACAAATGCAAAGGTAACAACCCAAACGACGTCTACAATCGCAGGTTCTTTAAACCTTTATACAAAAATGATGAAGTTTTAAATAAAAGTAATAATACGTCACGCATAAAGGTAATTCATTATTTTTATACACTTAATTAAAGTAAGGCATAATTATGGTTCGGTTATTTTATTAGTAAGTATTACAACTATCTTTTTTTACAGCACCTACCACAGGCGGTGGCGCAGAAGGCCCTACAACTGTCGCATCCTCTGAAGGTACTAAATTTAATCATTAACGTTTTTTTTATGTGACAAAAGCATATTCTTCTAAAAATCTCGTAAAGTTCACACAATAATTCAAAAACCAAACGTATCTGAAAACATCTGCAAAGCAAAACAAGGTTAACTTGAGCGTCACGTCGTTCAATATGCAACAGGTGTAAAATGACGCTCAACGAAGCGGACAGTATTCTTAAGTCCTAATTACTGTGTTTTTTTCTTTTAAATAAGACCTTGCTGGGTGGTTTCTGACCACAGAGATTTTAAAGATCATAGTTTATCCTCTTTTTAGTTTTTTTACGTTATTACGTATCGACGGTAAATTTCAACTTTAAAAACCTCAACTACTCCTGTACCGTTGCACGCACCTATAATTCCAATAGTTTGTGTGCATTGCATTGTTTGCCAAAAAAATACTAGTCGTTTCACAGCAATCATTTGGCTCAATATTACTTAGTTTCGTGAACAAACTGCACAGATAACGGCTATAGCATGGGTCACTATACACTCTGTGTATTCTATTATTAATGTCATATAGTTTAGTTATCAATCTAATGCAAACATTTGTTTACAAACACGACCGAAGATACAAATGCAAAGGTAACAACCCAAACGACGTCTACAATCGCAGGTTCTTTAAGCCTATATAACAAAATGATGAAGTTTTAAATAAAAGTAACAATACGTCACGCTTATAATTCATTATTTTTATACATGTAATTAAAGTAAGGCATAATTATGGTTCGGTTATTTTATTAGTAAGTATTACAACTATCTTTTTTTACAGCACCTACCACAGGCGGTGGCGCAGAAGGCCCTACAACTGTCGCATCCTCTGAAGGTACTAAATTTAATCATTAACGTTTTTTTTATGTGACAAAAGCATATTCTTCTAAAAATCTCGTAAAGTTCACACAATAATTCAAAAACCATACGTATCTGAAAACATCTGCAAAGCTAAACAAGGTAAACTTGAGCGTCACGTCGTACACTATGCAACGGGTGTAAAATGGCACTTAACGAAGTGAACAGTATTCTAAAGTCCTAATTAATGTGTTTTTTTCTTTTAAATAAGACCTTGCTGGGTGGTTTCTGACCACAGAGATTTTAAAGATCATAGTTTATCCTCTTTTTAGTTTTTTTACGTTATTACGTATCGACGGTAAATTTCAACTTTAAAAACCTCAACTACTCCTGTACCGTTGCACGCACCTATAATTCCAATAGCTTGTGTGCATTGCATTGTTTGCCAAAAAAAATACTAGTCGTTTCACAGCAATCATTTGGCTCAATATTACTTAGTTTCGTGAACAAACTGCACAGATAACGGCTATAGCATGGGTCACTATACACTCTGTGTATTCTATTATTAATGTCATATAGTTTAAATATCAATCTAATGCAAACATTTGTTTACAAACACGACCGAAGATACAAATGCAAAGGTAACAACCCAAACGACGTCTACAATCGCAGGTTCTTTAAACCTTTATACAAAAGTGATGAAGTTTTAAATAAAAGTAATAATACGTCACGCATAAAGGTAATTCATTATTTTTATACACCTAATTAAAGTAAGGCATAATTATGGTTCGGTTATTTTATTAGTAAGTATTACAACTATCTTTTTTTACAGCACCTACCACAGGCGGTGGCGCAGAAGGCCCTACAACTGTCGCATCCTCTGAAGGTACTAAATTTAATCATTAACGTTTTTTTTATGTGACAAAAGCATATTCTTCTAAAAATCTCGTAAAGTTCACACAATAATTCAAAAACCATACGTATCTGAAAACATCTGCAAAGCTAAACAAGGTAAACTTGAGCGTCACGTCGTACACTATGCAACGGGTGTAAAATGGCACTTAACGAAGTGAACAGTATTCTAAAGTCCTAATTAATGTGTTTTTTTCTTTTAAATAAGACCTTGCTGGGTGGTTTCTGACCACAGAGATTTTAAAGATCATAGTTTATCCTCTTTTTAGCTTTTTTACGTTATTACGTATCGACTGTGAATTTCAACTTTAAAAACCTCAACTACTCCTGTACCGTTGCACGCACCTATAATTCCAATAGTTTGGGTGCATTGCATTGTTTGCCAAAAAAAATACTAGTCGTTTCACAGCAATCATTTGGCTCAATATTACTTAGTTTCGTGAACAAACTGCACAGATAACGGCTATAGCATGGGTCACTATACACTCAGTGTATTCTATTATTAATGTCATATAGTTTAAATATCAATCTAATGCAAACATTTGTTTACAAACACGACCGAAGATACAAATGCAAAGGTAACAACCCAAACGACGTCTACAATCGCAGTTTCTTTAAGCCTATATAACAGAATGATGAAGTTTTAAATAAAAGTAAAAATACGTCACGCTTATAATTCATTATTTTTAGACACCTAATTAAAGTAAGGCATAATTATGGTTAGGTTATTTTATTAGTAAGTATTACAACTAATTTTTTTACAGCACCTACCACAGGCGGTGGCGCAGAAGGCCCTACAACTGTCGCATCCTCTGAAGGTACTAGTTTTAATTATTAACTTTTTTTATGTAACATAAGCATATTCTTCTAAAAATCTCGTAAAGTTCACACAATAATTCAAAAACCATACGTATCTGAAAACATCTGCAAAGCTAAACAAGGTTAACTTGAGCGTCACGTCGTTCAATATGCAACAGGTGTAAAATGACGCTCAACGAAGCGGACAGTATTCTTAAGTCCTAATTAATGTTTTTTTTTCTTTTAAATAAGACCTTGCTGGGTGGTTTCTGATCACAGAGATTTTAAAGATCATAGTTTATCCTCTTTTTACTTTTTTTCACGTTATTACGTATCGACTGTTATTTTCAACTTTAAAAACCTCAACAACTCCTGTACCGTTGCACGCACCTATAATTCCAATAGTTTACGTGCATTGCATTGTTTGCCAAAAAAAATGCTTGTCGTTTCACAACTATCATTTTGCTCATTAATACTTAGTTTCCTGCACAGATAACGGCTATAGCATGGGTCACTATACACTCTGTGTATTCTATTATTCATGTCATATAGTTTAAATATCAATCTAATGCAAACATTTGTTTACAAACACGACCGAAGATACAAATGCAAAGGTAACAACCCAAACGACGTCTACAATAGCAGGTTCTTTAAACCTTTATACAAAAATGATGAAGTTTTAAATAAAAGTAATAATACGTCACGCATAAAGGTAATTCATTATTGTTATACACCTAATTAAAGTAAGGCATAATTATGGTTCGGTTATTTTATTAGTAAGTATTACAACTATCTTTTTTTACAGCACCTACCACAGGCGGTGGCGCAGAAGGCCCTACAACTGTCGCATCCTCTGAAGGTACTAGTTTTAATTATTAATGTTTTTTATGTAACATAAACATATTCTTTTAAAAATCTCGTAAAGTTCACACAATAATTCAAAAACCAAACGTATCTGAAAACATCTGCAAAGCAAAACAAGGTTAACTTGAGCGTCACGTCGTTCAATATGCAACAGGTGTAAAATGACGCTCAACGAAGCGGACAGTATTCTTAAGTCCTAATTAATGTGTTTTTTTCTTTTAAATAAGACCTTGCTGGGTGGTTTCTGACCACAGAGATTTTAAAGATCATAGTTTATCCTCTTTTTAGTTTTTTTACGTTATTACGTATCGACGGTAAATTTCAACTTTAAAAACCTCAACTACTCCTGTACCGTTGCACGCACCTATAATTCCAATAGTTTGGGTGCATTGCATTGTTTGCCAAAAAAAATACTAGTCGTTTCACAGCAATCATTTGGCTCAATATTACTTAGTTTCGTGAACAAACTGCACAGATAACGGCTATAGCATGGGTCACTATACACTCTGTGTATTCTATTATTAATGTCATATAGTTTAGTTATCAATCTAATGCAAACATTTGTTTACAAACACGACCGAAGATACAAATGCAAAGGTAACAACCCAAACGACGTCTACAATCGCAGGTTCTTTAAGACTATATAACAAAATGATGAAGTTTTAAATAAAAGTAACAATACGTCACGCTTATAATTCATTATTTTTATACATGTAATTAAAGTAAGGCATAATTATGGTTCGGTTATTTTATTAGTAAGTATTACAACTATCTTTTTTTACAGCACCTACCACAGGCGGTGGCGCAGAAGGCCCTACAACTGTCGCATCCTCTGAAGGTACTAAATTTAATCATTAACGTTTTTTTTATGTGACAAAAGCATATTCTTCTAAAAATCTCGTAAAGTTCACACAATAATTCAAAAACCATACGTATCTGAAAACATCTGCAAAGCTAAACAAGGTAAACTTGAGCGTCACGTCGTACACTATGCAACGGGTGTAAAATGGCACTTAACGAAGTGAACAGTATTCTAAAGTCCTAATTAATGTGTTTTTTTCTTTTAAATAAGACCTTGCTGGGTGGTTTCTGACCACAGAGATTTTAAAGATCATAGTTTATCCTCTTTTTAGTTTTTTTACGTTATTACGTATCGACGGTAAATTTCAACTTTAAAAACCTCAACTACTCCTGTACCGTTGCACGCACCTATAATTCCAATAGCTTGTGTGCATTGCATTGTTTGCCAAAAAAAATACTAGTCGTTTCACAGCAATTTTTGGCTCAATATTACTTAGTTTCGTGAACAAACTGCACAGATAACGGCTATAGCATGGGTCACTATACACTCTGTGTATTCTATTATTAATGTCATATAGTTTAAATATCAATCTAATGCAAACGTTTGTTTACAAACACGACCGAAGATACAAATGCAAAGGTAACAACCCAAACGACGTCTACAATCGCAGGTTCTTTAAACCTTTATACAAAAATGATGAAGTTTTAAATAAAAGTAATAATACGTCACGCATAAAGGTAATTCATTATTTTTATACACCTAATTAAAGTAAGGCATAATTATGGTTCGGTTATTTTATTAGTAAGTATTACAACTATCTTTTTTTACAGCACCTACCACAGGCGGTGGCGCAGAAGGCCCTACAACTGTCGCATCCTCTGAAGGTACTAAATTTAATCATTAACGTTTTTTTTATGTGACAAAAGCATATTCTTCTAAAAATCTCGTAAAGTTCACACAATAATTCAAAAACCATACGTATCTGAAAACATCTGCAAAGCTAAACAAGGTAAACTTGAGCGTCACGTCGTACACTATGCAACGGGTGTAAAATGGCACTTAACGAAGTGAACAGTATTCTAAAGTCCTAATTAATGTGTTTTTTTCTTTTAAATAAGACCTTGCTGGGTGGTTTCTGACCACAGAGATTTTAAAGATCATAGTTTATCCTCTTTTTAGCTTTTTTACGTTATTACGTATCGACTGTGAATTTCAACTTTAAAAACCTCAACTACTCCTGTACCGTTGCACGCACCTATAATTCCAATAGTTTGGGTGCATTGCATTGTTTGCCAAAAAAAATACTAGTCGTTTCACAGCAATCATTTGGCTCAATATTACTTAGTTTCGTGAACAAACTGCACAGATAACGGCTATAGCATGGGTCACTATACACTCAGTGTATTCTATTATTAATGTCATATAGTTTAAATATCAATCTAATGCAAACATTTGTTTACAAACACGACCGAAGATACAAATGCAAAGGTAACAACCCAAACGACGTCTACAATCGCAGTTTCTTTAAGCCTATATAACAAAATGATGAAGTTTTAAATAAAAGTAAAAATACGTCACGCTTATAATTCATTATTTTTATACACCTAATTAAAGTAAGGCATAATTATGGTTAGGTTATTTTATTAGTAAGTATTACAACTAATTTTTTTACAGCACCTACCACAGGCGGTGGCGCAGAAGGCCCTACAACTGTCGCATCCTCTGAAGGTACTAGTTTTAATTATTAACTTTTTTTATGTAACATAAGCATATTCTTCTAAAAATCTCGTAAAGTTCACACAATAATTCAAAAACCATACGTATCTGAAAACATCTGCAAAGCTAAACAAGGTTAACTTGAGCGTCACGTCGTTCAATATGCAACAGGTGTAAAATGACGCTCAACGAAGCGGACAGTATTCTTAAGTCCTAATTAATGTGTTTTTTTCTTTTAAATAAGACCTTGCTGGGTGGTTTCTGATCACAGAGATTTTAAAGATCATAGTTTATCCTCTTTTTACTTTTTTTCACGTTATTACGTATCGACTGTTATTTTCAACTTTAAAAACCTCAACAACTCCTGTACCGTTGCACGCACCTATAATTCCAATAGTTTGCGTGCATTGCATTGTTTGCCAAAAAAAATGCTTGTCGTTTCACAACTATCATTTTGCTCATTAATACTTAGTTTCCTGCACAGATAACGGCTATAGCATGGGTCACTATACACTCTGTGTATTCTATTATTCATGTCATATAGTTTAAATATCAATCTAATGCAAACATTTGTTTACAAACACGACCGAAGATACAAATGCAAAGGTAACAACCCAAACGACGTCTACAATCGCAGGTTCTTTAAACCTTTATACAAAAATGATGAAGTTTTAAATAAAAGTAATAATACGTCACGCATAAAGGTAATTCATTATTGTTATACACCTAATTAAAGTAAGGCATAATTATGGTTCGGTTATTTTATTAGTAAGTATTACAACTATCTTTTTTTACAGCACCTACCACAGGCGGTGGCGCAGAAGGCCCTACAACTGTCGCATCCTCTGAAGGTACTAGTTTTAATTATTAATGTTTTTTATGTAACATAAGCATATTCTTTTAAAAATCTCGTAAAGTTCACACAATAATTCAAAAACCAAACGTATCTGAAAACATCTGCAAAGCAAAACAAGGTTAACTTGAGCGTCACGTCGTTCAATATGCAACAGGTGTAAAATGACGCTCAACGAAGCGGACAGTATTCTTAAGTCCTAATTAATGTGTTTTTTTCTTTTAAATAAGACCTTGCTGGGTGGTTTCTGACCACAGAGATTTTAAAGATCATAGTTTATCCTCTTTTTAGTTTTTTTACGTTATTACGTATCGACGGTAAATTTCAACTTTAAAAACCTCAACTACTCCTGTACCGTTGCACGCACCTATAATTCCAATAGTTTGGGTGCATTGCATTGTTTGCCAAAAAAAATACTAGTCGTTTCACAGCAATCATTTGGCTCAATATTACTTAGTTTCGTGAACAAACTGCACAGATAACGGCTATAGCATGGGTCACTATACACTCTGTGTATTCTATTATTAATGTCATATAGTTTAGTTATCAATCTAATGCAAACATTTGTTTACAAACACGACCGAAGATACAAATGCAAAGGTAACAACCCAAACGACGTCTACAATCGCAGGTTCTTTAAGACTATATAACAAAATGATGAAGTTTTAAATAAAAGTAACAATACGTCACGCTTATAATTCATTATTTTTATACATGTAATTAAAGTAAGGCATAATTATGGTTCGGTTATTTTATTAGTAAGTATTACAACTATCTTTTTTTACAGCACCTACCACAGGCGGTGGCGCAGAAGGCCCTACAACTGTCGCATCCTCTGAAGGTACTAAATTTAATCATTAACGTTTTTTTTATGTGACAAAAGCATATTCTTCTAAAAATCTCGTAAAGTTCACACAATAATTCAAAAACCATACGTATCTGAAAACATCTGCAAAGCTAAACAAGGTAAACTTGAGCGTCACGTCGTACACTATGCAACGGGTGTAAAATGGCACTTAACGAAGTGAACAGTATTCTAAAGTCCTAATTAATGTGTTTTTTTCTTTTAAATAAGACCTTGCTGGGTGGTTTCTGACCACAGAGATTTTAAAGATCATAGTTTATCCTCTTTTTAGTTTTTTTACGTTATTACGTATCGACGGTAAATTTCAACTTTAAAAACCTCAACTACTCCTGTACCGTTGCACGCACCTATAATTCCAATAGCTTGTGTGCATTGCATTGTTTGCCAAAAAAAATACTAGTCGTTTCACAGCAATTTTTGGCTCAATATTACTTAGTTTCGTGAACAAACTGCACAGATAACGGCTATAGCATGGGTCACTATACACTCTGTGTATTCTATTATTAATGTCATATAGTTTAAATATCAATCTAATGCAAACGTTTGTTTACAAACACGACCGAAGATACAAATGCAAAGGTAACAACCCAAACGACGTCTACAATCGCAGGTTCTTTAAACCTTTATACAAAAATGATGAAGTTTTAAATAAAAGTAATAATACGTCACGCATAAAGGTAATTCATTATTTTTATACACCTAATTAAAGTAAGGCATAATTATGGTTCGGTTATTTTATTAGTAAGTATTACAACTATCTTTTTTTACAGCACCTACCACAGGCGGTGGCGCAGAAGGCCCTACAACTGTCGCATCCTCTGAAGGTACTAAATTTAATCATTAACGTTTTTTTTATGTGACAAAAGCATATTCTTCTAAAAATCTCGTAAAGTTCACACAATAATTCAAAAACCATACGTATCTGAAAACATCTGCAAAGCTAAACAAGGTAAACTTGAGCGTCACGTCGTACACTATGCAACGGGTGTAAAATGGCACTTAACGAAGTGAACAGTATTCTAAAGTCCTAATTAATGTGTTTTTTTCTTTTAAATAAGACCTTGCTGGGTGGTTTCTGACCACAGAGATTTTAAAGATCATAGTTTATCCTCTTTTTAGCTTTTTTACGTTATTACGTATCGACTGTGAATTTCAACTTTAAAAACCTCAACTACTCCTGTACCGTTGCACGCACCTATAATTCCAATAGTTTGGGTGCATTGCATTGTTTGCCAAAAAAAATACTAGTCGTTTCACAGCAATCATTTGGCTCAATATTACTTAGTTTCGTGAACAAACTGCACAGATAACGGCTATAGCATGGGTCACTATACACTCAGTGTATTCTATTATTAATGTCATATAGTTTAAATATCAATCTAATGCAAACATTTGTTTACAAACACGACCGAAGATACAAATGCAAAGGTAACAACCCAAACGACGTCTACAATCGCAGTTTCTTTAAGCCTATATAACAAAATGATGAAGTTTTAAATAAAAGTAAAAATACGTCACGCTTATAATTCATTATTTTTATACACCTAATTAAAGTAAGGCATAATTATGGTTAGGTTATTTTATTAGTAAGTATTACAACTAATTTTTTTACAGCACCTACCACAGGCGGTGGCGCAGAAGGCCCTACAACTGTCGCATCCTCTGAAGGTACTAGTTTTAATTATTAACTTTTTTTATGTAACATAAGCATATTCTTCTAAAAATCTCGTAAAGTTCACACAATAATTCAAAAACCATACGTATCTGAAAACATCTGCAAAGCTAAACAAGGTTAACTTGAGCGTCACGTCGTTCAATATGCAACAGGTGTAAAATGACGCTCAACGAAGCGGACAGTATTCTTAAGTCCTAATTAATGTGTTTTTTTCTTTTAAATAAGACCTTGCTGGGTGGTTTCTGATCACAGAGATTTTAAAGATCATAGTTTATCCTCTTTTTACTTTTTTTCACGTTATTACGTATCGACTGTTATTTTCAACTTTAAAAACCTCAACAACTCCTGTACCGTTGCACGCACCTATAATTCCAATAGTTTGCGTGCATTGCATTGTTTGCCAAAAAAAATGCTTGTCGTTTCACAACTATCATTTTGCTCATTAATACTTAGTTTCCTGCACAGATAACGGCTATAGCATGGGTCACTATACACTCTGTGTATTCTATTATTCATGTCATATAGTTTAAATATCAATCTAATGCAAACATTTGTTTACAAACACGACCGAAGATACAAATGCAAAGGTAACAACCCAAACGACGTCTACAATCGCAGGTTCTTTAAACCTTTATACAAAAATGATGAAGTTTTAAATAAAAGTAATAATACGTCACGCATAAAGGTAATTCATTATTGTTATACACCTAATTAAAGTAAGGCATAATTATGGTTCGGTTATTTTATTAGTAAGTATTACAACTATCTTTTTTTACAGCACCTACCACAGGCGGTGGCGCAGAAGGCCCTACAACTGTCGCATCCTCTGAAGGTACTAGTTTTAATTATTAATGTTTTTTATGTAACATAAGCATATTCTTTTAAAAATCTCGTAAAGTTCACACAATAATTCAAAAACCAAACGTATCTGAAAACATCTGCAAAGCAAAACAAGGTTAACTTGAGCGTCACGTCGTTCAATATGCAACAGGTGTAAAATGACGCTCAACGAAGCGGACAGTATTCTTAAGTCCTAATTAATGTGTTTTTTTCTTTTAAATAAGACCTTGCTGGGTGGTTTCTGACCACAGAGATTTTAAAGATCATAGTTTATCCTCTTTTTAGTTTTTTTACGTTATTACGTATCGACGGTAAATTTCAACTTTAAAAACCTCAACTACTCCTGTACCGTTGCACGCACCTATAATTCCAATAGTTTGGGTGCATTGCATTGTTTGCCAAAAAAAATACTAGTCGTTTCACAGCAATCATTTGGCTCAATATTACTTAGTTTCGTGAACAAACTGCACAGATAACGGCTATAGCATGGGTCACTATACACTCTGTGTATTCTATTATTAATGTCATATAGTTTAAATATCAATCTAATGCAAACATTTGTTTACAAACACGACCGAAGATACAAATGCAAAGGTAACAACCCAAACGACGTCTACAATCGCAGGTTCTTTAAACCTTTATACAAAAATGATGAAGTTTTAAATAAAAGTAATAATACGTCACGCATAAAGGTAATTCATTATTTTTATACACCTAATTAAAGTAAGGCATAATTATGGTTCGGTTATTTTATTAGTAAGTATTACAACTATCTTTTTTTACAGCACCTACCACAGGCGGTGGCGCAGAAGGCCCTACAACTGTCGCATCCTCTGAAGGTACTAAATTTAATCATTAACGTTTTTTTTATGTGACAAAAGCATATTCTTCTAAAAATCTCGTAAAGTTCACACAATAATTCAAAAACCATACGTATCTGAAAACATCTGCAAAGCTAAACAAGGTAAACTTGAGCGTCACGTCGTACACTATGCAACGGGTGTAAAATGGCACTTAACGAAGTGAACAGTATTCTAAAGTCCTAATTAATGTGTTTTTTTCTTTTAAATAAGACCTTGCTGGGTGGTTTCTGACCACAGAGATTTTAAAGATCATAGTTTATCCTCTTTTTAGCTTTTTTACGTTATTACGTATCGACTGTGAATTTCAACTTTAAAAACCTCAACTACTCCTGTACCGTTGCACGCACCTATAATTCCAATAGTTTGGGTGCATTGCATTGTTTGCCAAAAAAAATACTAGTCGTTTCACAGCAATCATTTGGCTCAATATTACTTAGTTTCGTGAACAAACTGCACAGATAACGGCTATAGCATGGGTCACTATACACTCAGTGTATTCTATTATTAATGTCATATAGTTTAAATATCAATCTAATGCAAACATTTGTTTACAAACACGACCGAAGATACAAATGCAAAGGTAACAACCCAAACGACGTCTACAATCGCAGTTTCTTTAAGCCTATATAACAAAATGATGAAGTTTTAAATAAAAGTAAAAATACGTCACGCTTATAATTCATTATTTTTATACACCTAATTAAAGTAAGGCATAATTATGGTTAGGTTATTTTATTAGTAAGTATTACAACTAATTTTTTTACAGCACCTACCACAGGCGGTGGCGCAGAAGGCCCTACAACTGTCGCATCCTCTGAAGGTACTAGTTTTAATTATTAATGTTTTTTATGTAACATAAGCATATTCTTTTAAAAATCTCGTAAAGTTCACACAATAATTCAAAAACCAAACGTATCTGAAAACATCTGCAAAGCAAAACAAGGTTAACTTGAGCGTCACGTCGTTCAATATGCAACAGGTGTAAAATGACGCTCAACGAAGCGGACAGTATTCTTAAGTCCTAATTAATGTGTTTTTTTCTTTTAAATAAGACCTTGCTGGGTGGTTTCTGACCACAGAGATTTTAAAGATCATAGTTTATCCTCTTTTTAGTTTTTTTACGTTATTACGTATCGACGGTAAATTTCAACTTTAAAAACCTCAACTACTCCTGTACCGTTGCACGCACCTATAATTCCAATAGTTTGGGTGCATTGCATTGTTTGCCAAAAAAAATACTAGTCGTTTCACAGCAATCATTTGGCTCAATATTACTTAGTTTCGTGAACAAACTGCACAGATAACGGCTATAGCATGGGTCACTATACACTCTGTGTATTCTATTATTAATGTCATATAGTTTAGTTATCAATCTAATGCAAACATTTGTTTACAAACACGACCGAAGATACAAATGCAAAGGTAACAACCCAAACGACGTCTACAATCGCAGGTTCTTTAAGCCTATATAACAAAATGATGAAGTTTTAAATAAAAGTAACAATACGTCACGCTTATAACCGCTAGGGCGCAGAGCGCAGCAGAGCGCGGGAAAAATAATCGAGTGGGGTGAATGCCAGATGCGTCACCGGCGTGCCGGCGCCGCTCGGCCGCCTGATAATGTAAACAAAGCATTTTTACGACTTGGGTTTCATTGAATGGTGCTAACACTTGTGTTTTTTGTTATGGTAAGGAACGGGGCTTTAAGATAGCGGAGTTTCGTTTGAAATAGGATAGTATTCATGTAAACAAATCGTTCGTTAGTATGACGCAACCATAAATCATAACTTTGTTTTCAAATAAATGGTTATAGTTCGAAAAAACGAGCGATGACCTATATTGTTTAAGGTTTTAAATACATTATGTGTATATACTTAACGCAAAACACTAATAAAACCACAGCATTAGTACAATATGTACTATTTACGAGCGCCCAAAGTTGAAAAAATTTGCCGACGGCAAAAAAATAACAATGGCCGCCAAGACAATGGAAACAAAATGTTGTTTTATAAATATAAATCTGATACGTAGAATAAAAATATTGGTACCTGTGGAAAGCTTATTTAATGCTTCAACTTTGTTATAAAAGTAGTCGTATTAGAATAACACACTGTACTAAAATAAGGATCTGAAAACATATACACGTAATAACAATAAACATGAATCGGTCAGCGCCGGTTGTGGAATAAAACCGAAATTACGTAATATTTTTTCACTCACCGACCTTGAAATCCTGCAGTAATTCACTTCACTATAATATTTATCACATACTTAAACAGGCCATAGCACTTCAAACACTTGAAAACCCACTTAAAACACAAATTATTTATCATGTAAACAAAACACGCGCGAGTCCGTACGTCACTGACAAGACGCCATATTTTTTTAATTATTTGATTTTTTTGGTTGAACGCTTGTAGTGTTGTCATACATCTGAGTAAGCGGCCTTTAAGCACAAAATCGACTAAGCAATCAGATACAGTGTGCCACAGATCTTTTAAAAATGAAAAATTGAATAAAGTTTATCGGATTTCGATTAATTAAAGGGTTACTTAGGTGAGAGCATGCATTCCGCATTACTTTTTATGCGGCGACTTTGGTCACCTCATCCACTCCAGCGGATATTTCATTATTTTTATACATGTAATTAAAGTAAGGCATAATTATGGTTAGGTTATTTTATTAGTAAGTATTACAACTATCTTTTTTTACAGCACCTACCACAGGCGGTGGCGCAGAAGGCCCTACTACTGTCGCATCGTCTGAAGGTACTAGTTTTAATTATTAACGTTTTTATGTAACATAAGCATATTCTTCTAAAAATCTCGTAAAGTTCACACAATAATTCAAAAACCAAACGTATCTGAAAACATCTGCAAAGCAAAACAAGGTTAACTTGAGCGTCACGTCGTTCAATATGCAACAGGTGTAAAATGACGCTCAACGAAGCGGACAGTATTCTTAAGTCCTAATTAATGTGTTTTTTTCTTTTAAATAAGACCTTGCTGGGTGGTTTCTGACCACAGAGATTTTAAAGATCATAGCTTATCCTCTTTTTAGTTTTTTTACGTTATTACGTATCGACGGTAAATTTCAACTTTAAAAACCTCAACTACTCCTGTACCGTTGCACGCACCTATAATTCCAATAGTTTGTGTGCATTGCATTGTTTGCCAAAAAAAATACGAGTCGTTTCACAGCAATCATTTGGCTCAATATTACTTAGTTTCGTGAACAAACTGCACAGATAACGGCTATAGCATGGGTCACTATACACTCAGTGTATTCTATTATTAATGTCACATAGTTTAAATATCAATCTAATGCAAACATTTGTTTACAAACACGACCGAAGATACAAATGCAAAGGTAACAACCCAAACGACGTCTACAATCGCAGTTTCTTTAAGCCTATATAACAAAATGATGAAGTTTTAAATAAAAGTAAAAATACGTCACGCTTATAATTCATTATTTTTATACACCTAATTAAAGTAAGGCATAATTATGGTTAGGTTATTTTATTAGTAAGTATTACAATTATCTTTTTTTACAGCACCTACCACAGGCGGTGGCGCAGAAGGCCCTACAACTGTCGCATCCTCTGAAGGTACTAGTTTTAATTATTAACTTTTTTTATGTAACATAAGCATATTCTTCTAAAAATCTCGTAAAGTTCACACAATAATTCAAAAACCATACGTATCTGAAAACATCTGCAAAGCTAAACGAGGTTAACTTGAGCGTCACGTCGTTCAATATGCAACAGGTGTAAAATGACGCTCAACGAAGCGGACAGTATCTTAAGTCCTAATTAATGTGTTTTTTTCTTTTAAATAAGACCTTGCTGGGTGGTTTCTGATCACAGAGATTTTAAAGATCATAGTTTATCCTCTTTTTAACTTTTTTCACGTTATTACGTATCGACTGTTATTTTCAACTTTAAAAACCTCAACAACTCCTGTACCGTTGCACGCACGTATAACTCCAATAGTTTGCGTGCATTGCATTGTTTGCCAAAAAAAATACTAGTCGTTTCACAACTATCATTTTGCTCATTAATACTTAGTTTCCTGTACAGATAACGGCTATAGCATGGGTCACTATACACTCTGTGTATTCTATTATTAATGTCATATAGTTTAAATATCAATCTAATGCAAACATTTGTTTACAAACACGACCGGAAATACAAATGCAAAGGTAACAACCCAAACGACGTCTACAATCGCAGGTTCTTTAAGCCTATATAATAAAATGATGAAGTTTTAAATAAAAGTAACAATACGTCACGCTTATAATTCATTATTTTTATACACGTAATTAAAGTAAGGCATAATTATGGTTAGGTTATTTTATTAGTAAGTATTACAATTATCTTTTTTTACAGCACCTACCACAGGCGGTGGCGCAGAAGGCCCTACAACTGTCGCATCCTCTGAAGGTACTAGTTTTAATTATTAACTTTTTTTATGTAACATAAGCATATTCTTCTAAAAATCTCGTAAAGTTCACACAATAATTCAAAAACCATACGTATCTGAAAACATCTGCAAAGCTAAACAAGGTTAACTTGAGCGTCACGTCGTTCAATATGCAACAGGTGTAAAATGTTGCTCAACGAAGCGGACAGTATCTTAAGTCCTAATTAATGTGTTTTTTTCTTTTAAATAAGACCTTGCTGGGTGGTTTCTGATCACAGAGATTTTAAAGATCATAGTTTATCCTCTTTTTACTTTTTTTCACGTTATTACGTATCGACTGTTATTTTCAACTTTAAAAACCTCAACAACTCCTGTACCGTTGCACGCACCTATAATTCCAATAGTTTGCGTGCATTGCATTGTTTGCCAAAAAAAATACTTGTCGTTTCACAACTATCATTTTGCTCATTAATACTTAGTTTCCTGCACAGATAACGGCTATAGCATGGGTCACTATACACTCTGTGTATTCTATTATTAATGTCATATAGTTTAAATATCAATCTAATGCAAACATTTGTTTACAAACACGACCGAAGATACAAATGCAAAGGTAACAACCCAAACGACGTCTACAATCGCAGGTTCTTTAAACCTTTATACAAAAATGATGAAGTTTTAAATAAAAGTAATAATACGTCACGCATAAAGGTAATTCATTATTTTTATACACCTAATTAAAGTAAGGCATAATTATGGTTCGGTTATTTTATTAGTAAGTATTACAACTATCTTTTTTTACAGCACCTACCACAGGCGGTGGCGCAGAAGGCCCTACAACTGTCGCATCCTCTGAAGGTACTAGTTTTAATCATTAACGTTTTTTTATGTGACAAAAGCATATTCTTCAAGAATATCTCGTAAAGCTCACACAATAATTCAATAACAAAGCATATCTGAAATTATCTGCAAAGCTAAACAAGGTTAACTTGAGCGTCACGTCGTTCAATATGCAACAGGTGTAAAATGACGCTCAACGAAGCGGACAGTATTCTTAAGTCCTAATTAATGTCTTTTTTTCTTTTAAATAAGACCTTGCTGGGTGGTTTCTGACCACAGAGATTTTAAAGATCATAGTTTATCCTCTTTTTAGTTTTTTTACGTTATTACGTATCGACGGTAAATTTCAACTTTAAAAACCTCAACTACTCCTGTACCGTTGCACGCACCTATAATTCCAATAGTTTGGGTGCATTGCATTGTTTGCCAAAAAAAATACTAGTCGTTTCACAGCAATCATTTGGCTCAATATTACTTAGTTTCGTGAACAAACTGCACAGATAACGGCTATAGCATGGGTCACTATACACTCTGTGTATTCTATTATTAATGTCATATAGTTTAGTTATCAATCTAATGCAAACATTTGTTTACAAACACGACCGAAGATACAAATGCAAAGGTAACAACCCAAACGACGTCTACAATCGCAGGTTCTTTAAGCCTATATAACAAAATGATGAAGTTTTAAATAAAAGTAACAATACGTCACGCTTATAATTCATTATTTTTATACACGTAATTAAAGTAAGGCATAATTATGGTTAGGTTATTTTATTAGTAAGTATTACAATTATCTTTTTTTACAGCACCTACCACAGGCGGTGGCGCAGAAGGCCCTACAACTGTCGCATCCTCTGAAGGTACTAGTTTTAATTATTAACTTTTTTTATGTAACATAAGCATATTCTTCTAAAAATCTCGTAAAGTTCACACAATAATTCAAAAACCATACGTATCTGAAAACATCTGCAAAGCTAAACAAGGTTAACTTGAGCGTCACGTCGTTCAATATGCAACAGGTGTAAAATGACGCTCAACGAAGCGGACAGTATTCTTAAGTCCTAATTAATGTGTTTTTTTCTTTTAAATAAGACCTTGCTGGGTGGTTTCTGATCACAGAGATTTTAAAGATCATAGTTTATCCTCTTTTTACTTTTTTTCACGTTATTACGTATCGACTGTTATTTTCAACTTTAAAAACCTCAACAACTCCTGTACCGTTGCACGCACGTATAATTCCAATAGTTTGCGTGCATTGCATTGTTTGCCAAAAAAAATACTAGTCGTTTCACAACTATCATTTTGCTCATTAATACTTAGTTTCCTGTACAGATAACGGCTATAGCATGGGTCACTATACACTCTGTGTATTCTATTATTAATGTCATATAGTTTAAATATCAATCTAATGCAAACATTTGTTTACAAACACGACCGGAAATACAAATGCAAAGGTAACAACCCAAACGACGTCTACAATCGCAGGTTCTTTAAGCCTATATAATAAAATGATGAAGTTTTAAATAAAAGTAACAATACGTCACGCTTATAATTCATTATTTTTATACACGTAATTAAAGTAAGGCATAATTATGGTTAGGTTATTTTATTAGTAAGTATTACAATTATCTTTTTTTACAGCACCTACCACAGGCGGTGGCGCAGAAGGCCCTACAACTGTCGCATCCTCTGAAGGTACTAGTTTTAATTATTAACTTTTTTTATGTAACATAAGCATATTCTTCTAAAAATCTCGTAAAGTTCACACAATAATTCAAAAACCATACGTATCTGAAAACATCTGCAAAGCTAAACAAGGTTAACTTGAGCGTCACGTCGTTCAATATGCAACAGGTGTAAAATGTTGCTCAACGAAGCGGACAGTATCTTAAGTCCTAATTAATGTGTTTTTTTCTTTTAAATAAGACCTTGCTGGGTGGTTTCTGATCACAGAGATTTTAAAGATCATAGTTTATCCTCTTTTTACTTTTTTTCACGTTATTACGTATCGACTGTTATTTTCAACTTTAAAAACCTCAACAACTCCTGTACCGTTGCACGCACCTATAATTCCAATAGTTTGCGTGCATTGCATTGTTTGCCAAAAAAAATACTTGTCGTTTCACAACTATCATTTTGCTCATTAATACTTAGTTTCCTGCACAGATAACGGCTATAGCATGGGTCACTATACACTCTGTGTATTCTATTATTAATGTCATATAGTTTAAATATCAATCTAATGCAAACATTTGTTTACAAACACGACCGAAGATACAAATGCAAAGGTAACAACCCAAACGACGTCTACAATCGCAGGTTCTTTAAACCTTTATACAAAAATGATGAAGTTTTAAATAAAAGTAATAATACGTCACGCATAAAGGTAATTCATTATTTTTATACACCTAATTAAAGTAAGGCATAATTATGGTTCGGTTATTTTATTAGTAAGTATTACAACTATCTTTTTTTACAGCACCTACCACAGGCGGTGGCGCAGAAGGCCCTACAACTGTCGCATCCTCTGAAGGTACTAGTTTTAATCATTAACGTTTTTTTATGTGACAAAAGCATATTCTTCAAGAATATCTCGTAAAGCTCACACAATAATTCAATAACAAAGCATATCTGAAATTATCTGCAAAGCTAAACAAGGTTAACTTGAGCGTCACGTCGTTCAATATGCAACAGGTGTAAAATGACCCTCAACGAAGCGGACAGTATTCTTAAGTCCTAATTAATGTCTTTTTTTCTTTTAAATAAGACCTTGCTGGGTGGTTTCTGACCACAGAGATTTTAAAGATCATAGTTTATCCTCTTTTTAGTTTTTTTACGTTATTACGTATCGACGGTAAATTTCAACTTTAAAAACCTCAACTACTCCTGTACCGTTGCACGCACCTATAATTCCAATAGTTTGGGTGCATTGCATTGTTTGCCAAAAAAAATACTAGTCGTTTCACAGCAATCATTTGGCTCAATATTACTTAGTTTCGTGAACAAACTGCACAGATAACGGCTATAGCATGGGTCACTATACACTCTGTGTATTCTATTATTAATGTCATATAGTTTAGTTATCAATCTAATGCAAACATTTGTTTACAAACACGACCGAAGATACAAATGCAAAGGTAACAACCCAAACGACGTCTACAATCGCAGGTTCTTTAAGCCTATATAACAAAATGATGAAGTTTTAAATAAAAGTAACAATACGTCACGCTTATAATTCATTATTTTTGTACATGTAATTAAAGTAAGGCATAATTATGGTTCGGTTATTTTATTAGTAAGTATTACAACTATCTTTTTTTACAGCACCTACCACAGGCGGTGGCGCAGAAGGCCCTACAACTGTCGCATCGTCTGAAGGTACTAGTTTTAATTATTAACGTTTTTATGTAACATAAGCATATTCTTCTAAAAATCTCGTAAAGTTCACACAATAATTCAAAAACCAAACGTATCTGAAAACATCTGCAAAGCAAAACAAGGTTAACTTGAGCGTCACGTCGTTCAATATGCAACAGGTGTAAAATGACGCTCAACGAAGCGGACAGTATTCTTAAGTCCTAATTAATGTGTTTTTTTCTTTTAAATTAGACCTTGCTGGGTGGTTTCTGACCACAGACATTTTAAAGATCATAGTTTATCCTCTTTTTAGTTTTTTTACGTTATTACGTATCGACTGTGAATTTCAACTTTAAAAACCTCAACTACTCCTGTACCGTTGCACGCACCTATAATTCCAATAGTTTGTGTGCATTGCATTGTTTGCCAAAAAAAATACGAGTCGTTTCACAGCAATCATTTGGCTCAATATTACTTAGTTTCGTGAACAAACTGCACAGATAACGGCTATAGCATGGGTCACTATACACTCAGTGTATTCTATTATTAATGTCATATAGTTTAAATATCAATCTAATGCAAACATTTGTTTACAAACACGACCGAAGATACAAATGCAAAGGTAACAACCCAAACGACGTCTACAATCGCAGTTTCTTTAAGCCTATATAACAAAATGATGAAGTTTTAAATAAAAGTAACAATACGTCACGCTTATAATTCATTATTTTTATACACGTAATTAAAGTAAGGCATAATTATGGTTAGGTTATTTTATTAGTAAGTATTACAATTATCTTTTTTTACAGCACCTACCACAGGCGGTGGCGCAGAAGGCCCTACAACTGTCGCATCCTCTGAAGGTACTAAGTTTAATTATTAACTTTTTTTATGTAACATAAGCATATTCTTCTAAAAATAGTTTAAATATCAATCTAATGCAAACATTTGTTTACAAACACGACCGAAGATACAAATGCAAAGGTAACAACCCAAACGACGTCTACAATCGCAGTTTCTTTAAGCCTATATAACAAAATGATGAAGTTTTAAATAAAAGTAACAATACGTCACGCTTATAATTCATTATTTTTATACACGTAATTAAAGTAAGGCATAATTATGGTTAGGTTATTTTATTAGTAAGTATTACAATTATCTTTTTTTACAGCACCTACCACAGGCGGTGGCGCAGAAGGCCCTACAACTGTCGCATCCTCTGAAGGTACTAGTTTTAATTATTAACTTTTTTTATGTAACATAAGCATATTCTTCTAAAAATCTCGTAAAGTTCACACAATAATTCAAAAACCATACGTATCTGAAAACATCTGCAAAGCAAAACTAGGTTAACTTGAGCGTCACGTCGTTCAATATGCAACAGGTGTAAAATGACGCTCAACGAAGCGGACAGTATTCTAAAGTCCTAATTAATGTGTTTTTTTCTTTTAAATAAGACCTTGCTGGGTGGTTTCTGATCACAGAGATTTTAAAGATCATAGTTTATCCTCTTTTTAACTTTTTTCACGTTATTACGTATCGACTGTTATTTTCAACTTTAAAAACCTCAACAACTCCTGTACCGTTGCACGCACGTATAATTCCAATAGTTTGCGTGCATTGCATTGTTTGCCAAAAAAAATACTAGTCGTTTCACAGCAATCATTTGGCTCAATATTACTTAGTTTCGTGAACAAACTGCACAGATAACGGCTATAGCATGGGTCACTATACACTCTGTGTATTCTATTATTAATGTCATATAGTTTAGTTATCAATCTAATGCAAACATTTGTTTACAAACACGACCGAAGATACAAATGCAAAGGTAACAACCCAAACGACGTCTACAATCGCAGGTTCTTTAAGCCTATATAACAAAATGATGAAGTTTTAAATAAAAGTAACAATACGTCACGCTTATAATTCATTATTTTTATACATGTAATTAAAGTAAGGCATAATTATGGTTCGGTTATTTTATTAGTAAGTATTACAACTATCTTTTTTTACAGCACCTACCACAGGCGGTGGCGCAGAAGGCCCTACAACTGTCGCATCGTCTGAAGGTACTAGTTTTAATTATTAACGTTTTTATGTAACATAAGCATATTCTTCTAAAAATCTCGTAAAGTTCACACAATAATTCAAAAACCAAACGTATCTGAAAACATCTGCAAAGCAAAACAAGGTTAACTTGAGCGTCACGTCGTTCAATATGCAACAGGTGTAAAATGACGCTCAACGAAGCGGACAGTATTCTTAAGTCCTAATTAATGTGTTTTTTCTTTTAAATAAGACCTTGCTGGGTGGTTTCTGACCACAGACATTTTAAAGATCATAGTTTATCCTCTTTTTAGTTTTTTTACGTTATTACGTATCGACTGTGAATTTCAACTTTAAAAACCTCAACTACTCCTGTACCGTTGCACGCACCTATAATTCCAATAGTTTGTGTGCATTGCATTGTTTGCCAAAAAAAATACGAGTCGTTTCACAGCAATCATTTGGCTCAATATTACTTAGTTTCGTGAACAAACTGCACAGATAACGGCTATAGCATGGGTCACTATACACTCAGTGTATTCTATTATTAATGTCATATAGTTTAAATATCAATCTAATGCAAACATTTGTTTACAAACACGACCGAAGATACAAATGCAAAGGTAACAACCCAAACGACGTCTACAATCGCAGTTTCTTTAAGCCTATATAACAAAATGATGAAGTTTTAAATAAAAGTAACAATACGTCACGCTTATAATTTATTATTTTTATACACGTAATTAAAGTAAGGCATAATTATGGTTAGGTTATTTTATTAGTAAGTATTACAATTATCTTTTTTTACAGCACCTACCACAGGCGGTGGCGCAGAAGGCCCTACAACTGTCGCATCCTCTGAAGGTACTAAGTTTAATTATTAACTTTTTTTATGTAACATAAACATATTCTTCTAAAAATAGTTTAAATATCAATCTAATGCAAACATTTGTTTACAAACACGACCGAAGATACAAATGCAAAGGTAACAACCCAAACGACGTCTACAATCGCAGTTTCTTTAAGCCTATATAACAAAATGATGAAGTTTTAAATAAAAGTAACAATACGTCACGCTTATAATTCATTATTTTTATACACGTAATTAAAGTAAGGCATAATTATGGTTAGGTTATTTTATTAGTAAGTATTACAATTATCTTTTTTTACAGCACCTACCACAGGCGGTGGCGCAGAAGGCCCTACAACTGTCGCATCCTCTGAAGGTACTAGTTTTAATTATTAACTTTTTTTATGTAACATAAGCATATTCTTCTAAAAATCTCGTAAAGTTCACACAATAATTCAAAAACCATACGTATCTGAAAACATCTGCAAAGCAAAACTAGGTTAACTTGAGCGTCACGTCGTTCAATATGCAACAGGTGTAAAATGACGCTCAACGAAGCGGACAGTATTCTAAAGTCCTAATTAATGTGTTTTTTTCTTTTAAATAAGACCTTGCTGGGTGGTTTCTGATCACAGAGATTTTAAAGATCATAGTTTATCCTCTTTTTAACTTTTTTCACGTTATTACGTATCGACTGTTATTTTCAACTTTAAAAACCTCAACAACTCCTGTACCGTTGCACGCACGTATAATTCCAATAGTTTGCGTGCATTGCATTGTTTGCCAAAAAAAAAATACTAGTCGTTTCACAACTATCATTTTGCTCATTAATACTTAATTTCCTGTACAGATAACGGCTATAGCATGGGTCACTATACACTCTGTGTATTCTATTATTAATGTCATATAGTTTAAATATCAATCTAATGCAAACATTTGTTTACAAACACGACCGGAAATACAAATGCAAAGGTAACAACCCAAACGACGTCTACAATCGCAGGTTCTTTAAGCCTATATAATAAAATGATGAAGTTTTAAATAAAAGTAACAATACGTCACGCTTATAATTCATTATTTTTATACACGTAATTAAAGTAAGGCATAATTATGGTTTGGTTATTTTATTAGTAAATATTACAATTATCTTTTTTTACAGCACCTACCACAGGCGGTGGCGCAGAAGGCCCTACAACTGTCGCATCCTCTGAAGGTACTAGTTTTAATTATTAACTTTTTTTATGTAACATAAGCATATTCTTCTAAAAATCTCGTAAAGTTCACACAATAATTCAAAAAACATACGTATCTGAAAACATCTGCAAAGCTCAACAAGGTTAACTTGAGCGTCACGTCGTTCAATATGCAACAGGTGTAAAATGACGCTCAACGAAGCGGACAGTATTCTTAAGTCCTAATTAATGTGTTTTTTTCTTTTAAATAAGACCTTGCTGGGTGGCTTCTGATCACAGAGATTTTAAAGATCATAGTTTATCCTCTTTTTACTTTTTTTCACGTTATTACGTATCAACTGTTATTTTCAACTTTAAAAACCTCAACAACTCCTGTACCGTTGCACGCACCTATAATTCCAATAGTTTGTGTGCATTGCATTGTTTGCCAAAAAAAATACGAGTCGTTTCACAGCAATCATTTGGCTCAATATTACTTAGTTTCGTGAACAAACTGCACAGATAACGGCTATAGCATGGGTCACTATACACTCAGTGTATTCTATTATTAATGTCATATAGTTTAAATATCAATCTAATGCAAACATTTGTTTACAAACACGACCGAAGATACAAATGCAAAGGTAACAACCCAAACGACGTCTACAATCGCAGTTTCTTTAAGCCTATATAACAAAATGATGAAGTTTTAAATAAAAGTAACAATACGTCACGCTTATAATTTATTATTTTTATACACGTAATTAAAGTAAGGCATAATTATGGTTAGGTTATTTTATTAGTAAGTATTACAATTATCTTTTTTTACAGCACCTACCACAGGCGGTGGCGCAGAAGGCCCTACAACTGTCGCATCCTCTGAAGGTACTAAGTTTAATTATTAACTTTTTTTATGTAACATAAACATATTCTTCTAAAAATAGTTTAAATATCAATCTAATGCAAACATTTGTTTACAAACACGACCGAAGATACAAATGCAAAGGTAACAACCCAAACGACGTCTACAATCGCAGTTTCTTTAAGCCTATATAACAAAATGATGAAGTTTTAAATAAAAGTAACAATACGTCACGCTTATAATTCATTATTTTTATACACGTAATTAAAGTAAGGCATAATTATGGTTAGGTTATTTTATTAGTAAGTATTACAATTATCTTTTTTTACAGCACCTACCACAGGCGGTGGCGCAGAAGGCCCTACAACTGTCGCATCCTCTGAAGGTACTAGTTTTAATTATTAACTTTTTTTATGTAACATAAGCATATTCTTCTAAAAATCTCGTAAAGTTCACACAATAATTCAAAAACCATACGTATCTGAAAACATCTGCAAAGCAAAACTAGGTTAACTTGAGCGTCACGTCGTTCAATATGCAACAGGTGTAAAATGACGCTCAACGAAGCGGACAGTATTCTAAAGTCCTAATTAATGTGTTTTTTTCTTTTAAATAAGACCTTGCTGGGTGGTTTCTGATCACAGAGATTTTAAAGATCATAGTTTATCCTCTTTTTAACTTTTTTCACGTTATTACGTATCGACTGTTATTTTCAACTTTAAAAACCTCAACAACTCCTGTACCGTTGCACGCACGTATAATTCCAATAGTTTGCGTGCATTGCATTGTTTGCCAAAAAAAAAATACTAGTCGTTTCACAACTATCATTTTGCTCATTAATACTTAATTTCCTGTACAGATAACGGCTATAGCATGGGTCACTATACACTCTGTGTATTCTATTATTAATGTCATATAGTTTAAATATCAATCTAATGCAAACATTTGTTTACAAACACGACCGGAAATACAAATGCAAAGGTAACAACCCAAACGACGTCTACAATCGCAGGTTCTTTAAGCCTATATAATAAAATGATGAAGTTTTAAATAAAAGTAACAATACGTCACGCTTATAATTCATTATTTTTATACACGTAATTAAAGTAAGGCATAATTATGGTTTGGTTATTTTATTAGTAAATATTACAATTATCTTTTTTTACAGCACCTACCACAGGCGGTGGCGCAGAAGGCCCTACAACTGTCGCATCCTCTGAAGGTACTAGTTTTAATTATTAACTTTTTTTATGTAACATAAGCATATTCTTCTAAAAATCTCGTAAAGTTCACACAATAATTCAAAAAACATACGTATCTGAAAACATCTGCAAAGCTCAACAAGGTTAACTTGAGCGTCACGTCGTTCAATATGCAACAGGTGTAAAATGACGCTCAACGAAGCGGACAGTATTCTTAAGTCCTAATTAATGTGTTTTTTTCTTTTAAATAAGACCTTGCTGGGTGGCTTCTGATCACAGAGATTTTAAAGATCATAGTTTATCCTCTTTTTACTTTTTTTCACGTTATTACGTATCAACTGTTATTTTCAACTTTAAAAACCTCAACAACTCCTGTACCGTTGCACGCACCTATAATTCCAATAGTTTGCGTGCATTGCATTGTTTGCCAATAAAAATACTTGTCGTTTCACAACTATCATTTTGCTCATTAATACTTAGTTTCCTGCACAGATAACGGATATAGCATGGGTCACTATACACTCTGTGTATTCTATTATTAATGTCATATAGTTTAAATATCAATCTAATGCAAACATTTGTTTACAAACACGACCGAAGATACAAATGCAAAGGTAACAACCCAAACGACGTCTACAATCGCAGGTTCTTTAAACCTTTATACAAAAATGATGAAGTTTTAAATAAAAGTAACAATACGTCACGCTTATAATTCATTATTTTTATACACGTAATTAAAGTAAGGCATAATTATGGTTAGGTTATTTTATTAGTAAATATTACAATTATCTTTTTTTACAGCACCTACCACAGGCGGTGGCGCAGAAGGCCCTACAACTGTCGCATCCTCTGAAGGTACTAGTTTTAATTATTAACTTTTTTTATGTAACATAAGCATATTCTTCTAAAAATCTCGTAAAGTTCACACAATAATTCAAAAACCATACGTATCTGAAAACATCTGCAAAGCTAAACAAGGTTAACTTGAGCGTCACGTCGTTCAATATGCAACAGGTGTAAAATGACGCTCAACGAAGCGGACAGTATTCTTAAGTCCTAATTAATGTGTTTTTTTCTTTTAAATAAGACCTTGCTGGGTGGCTTCTGATCACAGAGATTTTAAAGATCATAGTTTATCCTCTTTTTACTTTTTTTCACGTTATTACGTATCGACTGTTATTTTCAACTTTAAAAACCTCAACAACTCCTGTACCGTTGCACGCACCTATAATTCCAATAGTTTGCGTGCATTGCATTGTTTGCCAAAAAAAATACTTGTCGTTTCACAACTATCATTTTGCTCATTAATACTTAGTGTCCTGCACAGATAACGGATATAGCATGGGTCACTATACACTCTGTGTATTCTATTATTAATGTCATATAGTTTAAATATCAATCTAATGCAAACATTTGTTTACAAACACGACCGAAGATACAAATGCAAAGGTAACAACCCAAACGACGTCTACAATCGCAGGTTCTTTAAACCTTTATACAAAAATGATGAAGTTTTAAATAAAAGTAATAATACGTCACGCATAAAGGTAATTTATTATTTTTATACACCTAATTAAAGTAAGGCATAATTATGGTTCGGTTATTTTATTAGTAAGTATTACAACTATCTTTTTTTACAGCACCTACCACAGGCGGTGGCGCAGAAGGCCCTACAACTGTCGCATCCTCTGAAGGTACTAGTTTTAATCATTAACGTTTTTTTATGTGACAAAAGCATATTCTTCAAGAATATCTCGTAAAGCTCACACAATAATTCAATAACAAAGCATATCTGAAATTATCTGCAAAGCTAAACAAGGTTAACTTGAGCGTCACGTCGTTCAATATGCAACAGCTGTAAAATGACGCTCAACGAAGCGGACAGTATTCTTAAGTCCTAATTAATGTGTTTTTTTCTTTTAAATAAGACCTTGCTAGGTGGTTTCTGACCACAGAGATTTTAAAGATCATAGTTTATCCTCTTTTTAACTTTTTTACGTTATTACGTATCGACTGTGAATTTCAACTTTAAAAACCTCAACTACTCCTGTACCGTTGCACGCACCCATAATTCCAATAGTTTGGGTGCATTGCATTGTTTGCCAAAAAAAATACTAGTCGTTTCACAGCAATCATTTGGCTCAATATTACTTAGTTTCGTGAACAAACTGCACAGATAACGGCTATAGCATGGGTCACTATACACTCTGTGTATTCTATTATTAATGTCATATAGTTTAAAAATCAATCTTAAGCAAACATTTGTTTACAACCACGACCGAAGATACAAATTCAAAGGAAACAACCCAAACGACGGCTACAATCGAAGGTTCTTTAAACCTATATAACAAAATTATGAAGTTTTAAATAAAAGTAACAATATCACGCTTATAATTCATTATTATTTTACACCTAATTAAAGTAAGGCATAATTATGGTTCGGTTATTTTATTAGTAAGTATTACAACTATCTTTTTTTACAGCACCTACCACAGGCGGTGGCGCAGAAGGCCCTACAACTGTCGCATCCTCTGAAGGTACTAGTTTTAATTATTAATGTTTTTATGTAACATAAGCATATTCTTCTAAAAATCTCGTAAAGTTCACACAATAATTCAAAAACCAAACGTATCTGAAAACATCTGCAAAGCAAAACAAGGTTAACTTGAGCGTCACGTCTTTCAATATGCAACAGGTGTAAAATGACGCTCAACGAAGCGGACAGTATTCTTAAGTCCTAATTAATGTGTTTTTTTCTTTTAAATAAGACCTTGCTGGGTGGTTTCTGACCACAGAGATTTTAAAGATCATTGTTTATCCTCTTTTTAGTTTTTTTTACGTTTTTACGTATCGACGGTAAATTTCAACTTTAAAAACCTCAACTACTCCTGTACCGTTGCACGCACCTATAATTCCAATAGTTTGTGTGCATTGCATTGTTTGCCAAAAAAAATACTAGTCGTTTCACAGCAATCATTTGGCTCAATATTACTTAGTTTCGTGAACAAACTGCACAGATAACGGCTATAGCATGGGTCACTATACACTCTGTGTATTCTATTATTAATGTCATATAGTTTAAATATCAATCTAATGCAAACATTTGTTTACAAACACGACCGAAGATACAAATGCAAAGGTAACAACCCAAACGACGTCTACAATCGCAGGTTCTTTAAGCCTATATAACAAAATGATGAAGTTTTAAATAAAAGTAACCATACGTCAGGCATATAGGTAATTCATTATTTTTATACACCTAATTAAAGTAAGGCATAATTATTGTAAGGTTATTTTATTAGTAAGTATTACAACTAACTTTATTTTACAGCACCTACCACAGGCGGTGGCGCAGAAGGCCCTACAACTGTTGCATCCTCTAAATGTACTAAATTAAATCAATAACGTTTTTTTATGTGAAAAAAGCATATTCTTCAAGAATATCTCGTAAAGCTCACACAATAATTCAATAACAAAACATATCTGAAATTATCTGCAAAGCTAAACAAGGTACACTTGAGCGTCACGTCGTACACTATGCAACGGGTGTAAAATGGCACTTAACGAAGTGAACAGTATTCTAAAGTCCTAATTAATGTGTTTTTTTCTTTTAAATGAGAACTTGCTGGGTGGTTTCTGACCACAGAGATTTTAAAGATCATAGTTTATCCTCTTTTTAACTTTTTTCACGTCATTACGTATCGACTGTTATATTTCAACTGTAAAAACCTCAACAACTCCTGTACCGTTGCACGCACCTATAATTCCAATAGTTTGCGTGCGTTGCATTGTTTGCCCCAAAAAATACTAGTCGTTTCACAACAATCATTTTGCTCATTATTACTAAGTTTCCTGCACAAACTGCACAGATAACGGCTATAGCATGGGTCACTCTACACTCTGTGTATTCTATTATTAATGTCATATAGTTTAAATATCAATCTAAAGCAAACATTTGTTTACAACCACGAACGAAGATACAAATTCAAAGGAAATAACCCAAACGACGGCTACAATCGAAGGTTCTTTAAACCTTTATAACAGAATTATGAAGTTTTAAATAAAAGTAACAATATCACGCTTATAATTCATTATTATTTTACACCTAATTAAAGTAAGACATATTGTTAGGTTATGTTATTAGTACTCGTAAGTAGTACAATTATCTTTTTTTCAGCACCTACCACAGAAATTTGCACAGAAGGCCCTACAACTGTCGCATCCTCTGAAGGTAATTGTTTTAATTTTTTACGTTTTATATGTAACATAAGCATATTCTTCTAAAAATCTCGTAAAGTTCACACAATAATTCAAAAACCAAACGTATCTGAAAACATCTGCAAAGCTAAACAAGGTTAACTTGAGCGTCACGTCGTTCAATATGCAACAGGTGTTAAATGAGGCTCAACGAAGCGGACAGTATTCTTAAGTCCTAATTAATGTGTTTTTTTCTTTTAAATGAGACCTTGTTGGGTGGTTTCTGACCACAGAGATTTTAAAGATCATAGTTTATCCCCTTTTTAACTTTTTTCACGTTATTACGTATCGACTGTTATATTTCAACTTTATAAACCTCAACTACTCCTGTACCGTTGCACGCACCTATAATTCCAATAGTTTGCGTGCATTGCATTGTTTGTCCACTAAAATACTAGTCGTTTCACAACAATCATTTTGCTCATTAATCTTAGTTTCCTGCACAGATAACGGCTATAGCATGGGTCACTATACACTCTGTGTATTCTATTATTAATGTCATATAATTTAAATATCAATCTAATGCAAACATTTGTTTACAAACACGACCGAAGATACAAATGCAAAGGTAACAACCCAAACGACGTCTACAATCGCAGGTTCTTTAAGCCTATATAACAAAATGATGAAGGTTTAAATAAAAGTAACAATACGTCACGCTTATAATTCATTATTTTTATACACCTAATTAAAGTAAGGCATAATTATTGTTAGGTTATTTTATTAGTAAGTATTACAACTAACTTTATTTTACAGCACCTACCACAGGCGGTGGCGCAGAAGGCCCTACAACTGTCGCATCCTCTGAAGGTACTAAATTAAATCATTAACGTTTTTTTATGTGAAAAAAGCATATTCTTCAAGAATATCTCGTAAAGCTCACACAATAATTCAATAACAAAACATATCTGAAATTATCTGCAAAGCTTAACAAGGTAAACTTGAGCGTCACGTCGTACACTATGCAACGGGTGTAAAATGGCACTTAACGAAGTGAACAGTATTCTAAAGTCCTAATTAATGTGTTTTTTTTCTTTTAAATGAGACCTTGCTGGGTGGTTTCTGACCACAGAGATTTTAAAGATCATAGTTTATCCTCTTTTTAACTTTTTTCACGTCATTACGTATCGACTGTTATATTTCAACTTTAAAAACCTCAACAACTCCTGTACCGTTGCACGCACCTATAAATCCAATAGTTTGCGTGCGTTGCATTGTTTGCTCAAAAAATACTAGTCGTTTCACAACAATCATTTTGCTCAATATTACTTAGTTTCGTGAACAAACTGCACAGATAACGGCTATAATAGCATGGGTCACTAGACACTCTGTGTATTCTGTTATTAATGTCATATAGTTTAAATATCAATCTAATGCAAACATTTGTTTACAAACACGATTAAAGATACAAATGCAAAGGTAAACAACCCAAACGACGTCTACAATAGCAGGTTCTTTAAACCTATATACAAAAATGATGAAGTTTTAAATAAAAGTAACAATACGTCACGCATATAATTCATTATTTTTATACACCTAATTAAAGTAAGGCATAATTATGGTTCGGTTATTTTATTAGTAAGTATTACAACTAACTTTTTTTACAGCACCTACCACAGGCGGTGGCGCAGAAGGCCCTACAACTGTCGCATCCTCTGAAGGTACAAGATTTAATTATTAACGTTTTTATGTAACATAAGCATATTCTTCTAAAAATCTCGTAAATTTCACACAATAATTCAAAAACTAAACGTATCTGAAAACATCTGCAAAGCTAAACAAGGTAAACTTGAGCGTCACGTCGTTCAATATGCAACAGGTGTAAAATGACGCTCAACGAAGCGGACAGTATTCTTAAGTCCTAATTAATGTGTTTTTTTCTTTTAAATAAGACCTTGCTGGGTGGTTTCTGAGCACAGAGATTTTAAAGATCATAGTTTATCCTCTTTTTAACTTTTTTCACGTTATTACGTATGGACTGTTATATTTCAACGTTAAAAACCTCAACAACTCCGGTACCGTTGTGCGCACCTATAATTCCAATAGTTTGCGTGCATTGCATTGTTTGCCCCAAAAAATACTAGTCGTTTCACAACAATCATTTTGCTCATTATTACTAAGTTTCCTGCACAAACTGCACAGATAACGGCTATAGCATGGGTCACTCTACACTCTGTGTATTCTATTATTAATGTCATATAGTTTAAATATCAATCTAAAGCAAACATTTGTTTACAACCACGAACGAAGATACAAATTCAAAGGAAATAACCCAAACGACGGCTACAATCGAAGGTTCTTTAAACCTATATAACAGAATTATGAAGTTTTAAATAAAAGTAACAATATCACGCTTATAATTCATTATTATTTTACACCTAATTAAAGTAAGACATATTGTTAGGTTATGTTATTAGTACTCGTAAGTAGTACAATTATCTTTTTTTCAGCACCTACCACAGAAATTTGCACAGAAGGCCCTACAACTGTCGCATCCTCTGAAGGTAATTGTTTTAATTTTTTACGTTTTATATGTAACATAAGCATATTCTTCTAAAAATCTCGTAAAGTTCACACAATAATTCAAAAACCAAACGTATCTGAAAACATCTGCAAAGCTAAACAAGGTTAACTTGAGCGTCACGTCGTTCAATATGCAACAGGTGTTAAATGAGGCTCAACGAAGCGGACAGTATTCTTAAGTCCTAATTAATGTGTTTTTTTCTTTTAAATGAGACCTTGTTGGGTGGTTTCTGACCACAGAGATTTTAAAGATCATAGTTTATCCCCTTTTTAACTTTTTTCACGTTATTACGTATCGACTGTTATATTTCAACTTTATAAACCTCAACTACTCCTGTACCGTTGCACGCACCTATAATTCCAATAGTTTGCGTGCATTGCATTGTTTGTCCACTAAAATACTAGTCGTTTCACAACAATCATTTTGCTCATTAATCTTAGTTTCCTGCACAGATAACGGCTATAGCATGGGTCACTATACACTCTGTGTATTCTATTATTAATGTCATATAATTTAAATATCAATCTAATGCAAACATTTGTTTACAAACACGACCGAAGATACAAATGCAAAGGTAACAACCCAAACGACGTCTACAATCGCAGGTTCTTTAAGCCTATATAACAAAATGATGAAGGTTTAAATAAAAGTAACAATACGTCACGCTTATAATTCATTATTTTTATACACCTAATTAAAGTAAGGCATAATTATTGTTAGGTTATTTTATTAGTAAGTATTACAACTAACTTTATTTTACAGCACCTACCACAGGCGGTGGCGCAGAAGG
The DNA here is from genome assembly GCA_937001585.2 of Brachylomia viminalis. Classification (NCBI taxonomy): domain Eukaryota; kingdom Metazoa; phylum Arthropoda; class Insecta; order Lepidoptera; family Noctuidae; genus Brachylomia; species Brachylomia viminalis. The sequence continues at coordinate 17,445,404 of OW443302.2, read as the reverse complement.
CCCTACAACTGTCGCATCCTCTGAAGGTACTAAATTAAATCATTAACGTTTTTTTATGTGAAAAAAGCATATTCTTCAAGAATATCTCGTAAAGCTCACACAATAATTCAATAACAAAACATATCTGAAATTATCTGCAAAGCTTAACAAGGTAAACTTGAGCGTCACGTCGTACACTATGCAACGGGTGTAAAATGGCACTTAACGAAGTGAACAGTATTCTAAAGTCCTAATTAATGTGTTTTTTTTCTTTTAAATGAGACCTTGCTGGGTGGTTTCTGACCACAGAGATTTTAAAGATCATAGTTTATCCTCTTTTTAACTTTTTTCACGTCATTACGTATCGACTGTTATATTTCAACTTTTAAAACCTCAACAACTCCTGTACCGTTGCACGCACCTATAAATCCAATAGTTTGCGTGCGTTGCATTGTTTGCTCAAAAAATACTAGTCGTTTCACAACAATCATTTTGCTCAATATTACTTAGTTTCGTGAACAAACTGCACAGATAACGGCTATAATAGCATGGGTCACTAGACACTCTGTGTATTCTGTTATTAATGTCATATAGTTTAAATATCAATCTAATGCAAACATTTGTTTACAAACACGATTAAAGATACAAATGCAAAGGTAAACAACCCAAACGACGTCTACAATAGCAGGTTCTTTAAACCTATATACAAAAATGATGAAGTTTTAAATAAAAGTAACAATACGTCACGCATATAATTCATTATTTTTATACACCTAATTAAAGTAAGGCATAATTATGGTTCGGTTATTTTATTAGTAAGTATTACAACTAACTTTTTTTACAGCACCTACCACAGGCGGTGGCGCAGAAGGCCCTACAACTGTCGCATCCTCTGAAGGTACAAGATTTAATTATTAACGTTTTTATGTAACATAAGCATATTCTTCTAAAAATCTCGTAAATTTCACACAATAATTCAAAAACTAAACGTATCTGAAAACATCTGCAAAGCTAAACAAGGTAAACTTGAGCGTCACGTCGTTCAATATGCAACAGGTGTAAAATGACGCTCAACGAAGCGGACAGTATTCTTAAGTCCTAATTAATGTGTTTTTTTCTTTTAAATAAGACCATGCTGGGTGGTTTCTGACCACAGAGATTTTAAAGATCATAGTTTATCCCCCTTTTAACTTTTTTCACGTTATTACGTATCGACTGTTATATTTCAACTTTATAAACCTCAACTACTCCTGTACCGTTGCACGCACCTATAATTCCAATAGTTTGCGTGCATTGCATTGTTTGCCAAAAAAAATACTAGTCGTTTCACAACTATCATTTTGCTCAGTAATACTTAGTTTCCTGCACAGATAACGGCTATAGCATGGGTCACTATACACTCTGTGTATTCTATTATTAATGTCATATAGTTTAAATATCAATCTAATGCAAACATTTGTTTACAAACACGACCAAAGATACAAATGCAAAGGTAACAACCCAAACGACGTCTACAATAGCAGGTTCTTTAAACCCATATACAAAAATGATGAAGTTTTAAATAAAAGTAACAATACGTCACGCATATAATTCATTATTTTTATACACCTAATTAAAGTAAGGCATAATTATGGTTCGGTTATTTTATTAGTAAGTATTACAACTAACTTTTTTTACAGCACCCACCACAGGCGGTGGCGCAGAAGGCCCTACAACTGTCGCATCCTCTGAAGGTACTAGTTTTAATTATTAACGTTTTTATGTAACATAAGCATATTCTTCTAAAAATCTCGTAAAGTTCACACAATAATTCAAAAACCAAACGTATCTGAAAACATCTGCAAAGCAAAACAAGGTTAACTTGAGCGTCACGTCGTTCAATATGCAACAGGTGTAAAATGACGCTCAACGAAGCGGACAGTATTCTTAAGTCCTAATTAATGTGTTTTTTTCTTTTAAATAAGACCTTGCTGGGTGGTTTCTAACCACAGAGATTTTAAAGATCATAGTTTATCCTCTTTTTAACTTTTTTCACGTCATTACGTATCGACTGTTATATTTCAACTTTAAAAACCTCAACAACTCCTGTACCGTTGCACGCACCTATAATTCCGATAGTTTGCGTGCGTTGCATTGTTTGCTCAAAAAATACTAGTCGTTTCACAACAATCATTTTGCTCAATATTACTTAGTTTCGTGAACAAACTGCACAGATAACGGCTATAATAGCATGGGTCACTAGACACTCTGTGTATTCTATTATTAATGTCATATAGTTTAAATATCAATCTTAACCCTACGATGGTAACATGATTTAAATGAACACGCAAGGTAACTGGGGTGTCATGTCACCCCATAATAATAAATTGAATAAAAAACTTTTGTTTAATGAAAAATAAAACTTTTTATTCTTGATACAAACTAAAGGAACATTCTTCTTGAGATCAATGAGTAACTAAATTAAATAAGATTAAAAAAAATAATGATTTTGGAAATTTATATACAATTGCGACAAATTTCCACACGATGTTCAGGGCACACGGGTTTTTTGCATTTTGAACAAAAAATCTTCACTTTTTTGTCGTTCTTTCGAGGACACAACGCACATCGAGCTTGCTTCTTCAATTTGGCGGGGGGTTCACTTGCTGGAACTTGTTCGGGGACATTTAGAATGGCCCTTATATTTCCCGTTAGTTGTTTAGGTAAGTTTGATTCCAGACGTCGTTTCATGTGCGGCTCGGCTAACTGCAATGCTAGTTTTTTTAGAAAATTACTTCTAAATTTATTAGCTGGCATGTTCGGATACTTAGCTTCTAGATAGAGAATCATAGAGTTGATCCCTGCTTGATCTAACATACCAAAGAAAAATCTGAGATGCACAGAGAGGTTATCTTCATTTTCTGAAGCTTCCTCCTCCTCTAATGGCTCTGTTTCACTCTCAGCATCCTCAGCAATATTATTTAATTACCGCTCAAGCTCTTCATCATTACAAAACGCCATTATAAACTGAAAATAACAAAATAATAAAATACACTAAAAATAAAAATACCTACGTAAATAGTAACAGGGGTGACGCAACACCCCACACAAACCTGCAGAACGAAATCGACGTGTTGCAGCTCCCACCGCGAAACGGGTACTGATGGCTCACGGTCAAATAAAAGAATACACAAAATGCTGGAGCGAGACAGCAAATATTTTTCTATAAATCGGCGCGTGATTGCTCGCGTGGGGTGTTGGGGCACCCCTGTTGCCATCGTAAGGTTAAGCAAACATTTGTTTAGAACCAGGACCGAAGATACAAATTCAAAGGAAACAACCCAAACGACGGCTACAATCGAAGGTTCTTTAAACCTTTATAACAAAATTATGAAGTTTTAAATAAAAGTAACAATATCACGCTTATAATTCATTATTTTTATACACCTAATTAAAGTAAGGCATAATTATGGTTAGGTTATGTTATTATTAATATTACAATTATCTTTTTTTACAGCACCTACCACAGGCGGTGGCGCAGAAGGCCCTACAACTGTAGCATCCTCTGAAGGTACAAATTTTAATCATTAATGTTTTTTTATGTAACATAAGCATATTCTTCAAAAAATCTCGTAAAGTTCACACAATAATTCAGAAACCAAATGTATCTGAAAACATCTGCAAAGCTAAACAAGGTTAACTTGAGCGTCCCGTCGTACACTCTTCAACAGGTGTAAAATGACGCTCAACGAAGCGGACAGTATTCTTAAGTCGTAATTAATGTGTTTTTTTTTTTCTTTTAAATAAGACCTTGCTGGGTGGTTTCTGAGCACAGAGATTTTAAAGATCATAGTTTATCCTCTTTTTAACTTTTTTCACGTTATTACGTATGGACTGTTATATTTCAACGTTAAAAACCTCAACAACTCCGGTACCGTTGTGCGCACCTATAATTCCAATAGTTTGCGTGCATTGCATTGTTTGCCCCAAAAAATACTAGTCGTTTCACAACAATCATTTTGCTCATTATTACTAAGTTTCCTGCACAAACTGCACAGATAACGGCTATAGCATGGGTCACTCTACACTCTGTGTATTCTATTATTAATGTCATATAGTTTAAATATCAATCTAAAGCAAACATTTGTTTACAACCACGAACGAAGATACAAATTCAAAGGAAATAACCCAAACGACGGATACAATCGAAGGTTCTTTAAACCTTTATAACAGAATTATGAAGTTTTAAATAAAAGTAACAATATCACGCTTATAATTCATTATTATTTTACACCTAATTAAAGTAAGACATATTGTTAGGTTATGTTATTAGTACTCGTAAGTAGTACAATTATCTTTTTTTCAGCACCTACCACAGAAATTTGCACAGAAGGCCCTACAACTGTCGCATCCTCTGAAGGTAATTGTTTTAATTTTTTACGTTTTATATGTAACATAAGCATATTCTTCTAAAAATCTCGTAAAGTTCACACAATAATTCAAAAACCAAACGTATCTGAAAACATCTGCAAAGCTAAACAAGGTTAACTTGAGCGTCACGTCGTTCAATATGCAACAGGTGTTAAATGAGGCTCAACGAAGCGGACAGTATTCTTAAGTCCTAATTAATGTGTTTTTTTCTTTTAAATGAGACCTTGTTGGGTGGTTTCTGACCACAGAGATTTTAAAGATCATAGTTTATCCCCTTTTTAACTTTTTTCACGTTATTACGTATCGACTGTTATATTTCAACTTTATAAACCTCAACTACTCCTGTACCGTTGCACGCACCTATAATTCCAATAGTTTGCGTGCATTGCATTGTTTGTCCACTAAAATACTAGTCGTTTCACAACAATCATTTTGCTCATTAATCTTAGTTTCCTGCACAGATAACGGCTATAGCATGGGTCACTATACACTCTGTGTATTCTATTATTAATGTCATATAATTTAAATATCAATCTAATGCAAACATTTGTTTACAAACACGACCGAAGATACAAATGCAAAGGTAACAACCCAAACGACGTCTACAATCGCAGGTTCTTTAAGCCTATATAACAAAATGATGAAGGTTTAAATAAAAGTAACAATACGTCACGCTTATAATTCATTATTTTTATACACCTAATTAAAGTAAGGCATAATTATTGTTAGGTTATTTTATTAGTAAGTATTACAACTAACTTTATTTTACAGCACCTACCACAGGCGGTGGCGCAGAAGGCCCTACAACTGTCGCATCCTCTGAAGGTACTAAATTAAATCATTAACGTTTTTTTATGTGAAAAAAGCATATTCTTCAAGAATATCTCGTAAAGCTCACACAATAATTCAATAACAAAACATATCTGAAATTATCTGCAAAGCTTAACAAGGTAAACTTGAGCGTCACGTCGTACACTATGCAACGGGTGTAAAATGGCACTTAACGAAGTGAACAGTATTCTAAAGTCCTAATTAATGTGTTTTTTTTCTTTTAAATGAGACCTTGCTGGGTGGTTTCTGACCACAGAGATTTTAAAGATCATAGTTTATCCTCTTTTTAACTTTTTTCACGTCATTACGTATCGACTGTTATATTTCAACTTTAAAAACCTCAACAACTCCTGTACCGTTGCACGCACCTATAAATCCAATAGTTTGCGTGCGTTGCATTGTTTGCTCAAAAAATACTAGTCGTTTCACAACAATCATTTTGCTCAATATTACTTAGTTTCGTGAACAAACTGCACAGATAACGGCTATAATAGCATGGGTCACTAGACACTCTGTGTATTCTGTTATTAATGTCATATAGTTTAAATATCAATCTAATGCAAACATTTGTTTACAAACACGATTAAAGATACAAATGCAAAGGTAAACAACCCAAACGACGTCTACAATAGCAGGTTCTTTAAACCTATATACAAAAATGATGAAGTTTTAAATAAAAGTAACAATACGTCACGCATATAATTCATTATTTTTATACACCTAATTAAAGTAAGGCATAATTATGGTTCGGTTATTTTATTAGTAAGTATTACAACTAACTTTTTTTACAGCACCTACCACAGGCGGTGGCGCAGAAGGCCCTACAACTGTCGCATCCTCTGAAGGTACTAGTTTTAATTATTAACGTTTTTATGTAACATAAGCATATTCTTCTAAAAATCTCGTAAAGTTCACACAATAATTCAAAAACCAAACGTATCTGACAACATCTGCAAAGCTAAACAAGGTAAACTTGAGCGTCACGTCGTTCAATATGCAACAGGTGTAAAATGACGCTCAACGAAGCGGACAGTATTCTTAAGTCCTAATTAATGTGTTTTTTTCTTTTAAATAAGACCTTGCTGGGTGGTTTCTGACCACAGAGATTTTAAAGATCATAGTTTATCCCCCTTTTAACTTTTTTCACGTTATTACGTATCGACTGTTATATTTCAACTTTATAAACCTCAACTACTCCTGTACCGTTGCACGCACCTATAATTCCAATAGTTTGCGTGCATTGCATTGTTTGCCAAAAAAAATACTAGTCGTTTCACAACTATCATTTTGCTCAGTAATACTTAGTTTCCTGCACAGATAACGGCTGTAGCATGGGTCACTATACACTCTGTGTATTCTATTATTAATGTCATATAGTTTAAATATCAATCTAATGCAAACATTTGTTTACAAACACGACCAAAGATACAAATGCAAAGGTAAGATCCCAAACGACGTCTACAATAGCAGGTTCTTTAAACCTATATACAAAAATGATGAAGTTTTAAATAAAAGTAACAATACGTCACGCATTATAATTCATTATTTTTATACACCTAATTAAAAGTAAGGCATAATTATGGTTCGGTTATTTTATTAGTAAGTATTACAACTAACTTTTTTTACAGCACCCACCACAGGCGGTGGCGCAGAAGGCCCTACAACTGTCGCATCCTCTGAAGGTACTAGTTTTAATTATTAACGTTTTTATGTAACATAAGCATATTCTTCTAAAAATCTCGTAAAGTTCACACAATAATTCAAAAACCAAACGTATCTGAAAACATCTGCAAAGCAAAACAAGGTTAACTTGAGCGTCACGTCGTTCAATATGCAACAGGTGTAAAATGACGCTCAACGAAGCGGACAGTATTCTTAAGTCCTAAATAATGTGTTTTTTTCTTTGTAATAAGACCTTGCTGGGTGGTTTCTGACTACAGAGATTTTAAAGATCATAGTTTATCCTCTTTTTAACTTTTTTCACGTTATTACGTATCGACTGTTATATTTCAACTTTAAAAACCTCAACAACTCCTGTACCGTCGCGCGCACCTATAACTCCAATAGTTTGCGTGCGTTGCATTGTTTGCCCAAAAAATACGAGTCGTTTCAAAACAATCATTTGGTCATTATTACTTAGTTTCCTGCACAGATAACGGCTATAGCATGGGTCACTATACACTCTGTGTATTCTATTATTAATGTCATATAGTTTAAATATCAATCTAAAGCAAACATTTCTTTACAGCCACGACCGAAAGTACATATTTAAAGGAAACTACCATAACGTCAGCTACAGTCGAAGGTTCTTTAAACCTGTATAACAAAATTATGAAGTTTTATATAAAAGTAACAATATCACGCTTATAATTCATTATTATTATACACCTAATTAAAGTAAACCATAATTATGGTTATGTTATTTTATTGGTAAATATTACAATTATCTTTTTTTACAGCACCTACCACAGAAATTTGCACAGAAGGCCCTACAACTGTCGCATCCTCTGAAGGTACTAATTATAATCATAAACGTTTTTTATGTAACATAATAATATTCTTCAAAAAATCTCGTAAAGTTCACACAATAATTCAAAAACCAAACGTATCTGAAAACACCTGCAAAGCTAAACAAGGTTAACATGAGCGTCACGTCGTACACTATGCAAGGGGTGTAAAATGGCGCTTAACGAAGCGGACAGTATTGTAAAGTCCTAATTAATGTGTTTTTTTCTTTGTAATAAGACCTTGCTGGGTGGTTTCTGACTACAGAGATTTTGAAGATCATAGTGTATCCTCTTTTTAACTTTTTTACGTTATTACGTATCGACTGTTATATTTCAACTTTAAAAACCTCAACAACTCCTGTACCGTTGCACGCACCTATAGTTCCAATAGTTTGCGTGCGTTGCATTGTTTGCTCAAAAAATACTAGTCGTTTCATAACAATCATTTTGCTCATTATTAATTAGTTTCCTGCACGGATAACGGCTATAGCATGGGTCACTATACACTCTGTGTATTCTATTATTAATGTCATATAGTTTAAATATCAATCTAAAGCAAACATTTCTTTACAGCCACGACCGAAAGTACATATTTAAAGGAAACTACCATAACGTCAGCTACAGTCGAAGGTTCTTTAAACCTGTATAACAAAATTATGAAGTTTTATATAAAAGTAACAATATCACGCTTATAATTCATATTTTTTATACACCTAATTAAAGTAAGGCATAATTATGGTTAGGTTATGTTATTAGTAAGTATTACAATTATCTTTTTTTACAGCACCTACCACAGGCGGTGGCGCAGAAGGCCCTACAACTGTCGCATCATCTGAAGGTACTAGTTTTAATTATTAACGTTTTTTATGTAACATAAGCTTATTTCTCTAAAAATCTCGTAAAGTTCACACAATAATTCAAAAACCAAGAGTATCTGAAAACGTCTGCAAAGCTAAACAAGGTTATCTTGAGCGTCACGTCGTACACTATGCAAGGGGTGTAAAATGGCGCTTAACGAAGCGGACAGTATTGTAAAGTCCTAATTAATGTGTTTTTTTTCTTTGTAATAAGACCTTGCTGGGTGGTTTCTGACTACAGAGATTTTGAAGATCATAGTGTATCCTCTTTTTAACTTTTTTACGTTATTACGTATCGACTGTTATATTTCAACTTTAAAAACCTCAACAACTCCTGTACCGTTGCACGCGCCTATAGTTTGCGTGCGTTGCATTGTTTGCTCAAAAAATACTAGTCGATTCAAAACAATCATTTTGCTCATTATTACTTAGTTTCCTGCACAGATAACGGCTATAGCATGGGTCACTATACACTCTGTGTATTCTATTATTAATGTCATATAGTTTAAATATCAATCTAATGCAAACATTTGTTTACAAACACGACCGAAGATACAAATGCAAAGGTAACAACCCAAACGACGTCTACAATCGCAGGTTCTTTAAACCTATATACAAAAATGATGAAGTTTTAGTTGAAAGTAACCATACGTCACGCATATAGGTAATTCATTATTTTTATACACCTAATTAAAGTAAGGCATAATTATGGTTCGGTTATTTTATTAGTAAGTATTACAACTATCTTTTTTTACAGCACCTACCACAGGCGGTGGCGCAGAAGGCCCTACAACTGTCGCATCCTCTGAAGGTACTAGTTTTAATTATTAATGTTTTTTATGTAACATAAGCATATTCTTCTAAAAATCTCGTAAAGTTCACACAATAATTCAAAAACCATACGTATCTGAAAACATCTGCAAAGCTAAACAAGGTTAACTTGAGCATCACGTCGTTCAATATGCAACAGGTGTAAAATGACGCTCAACGAAGCGGACAGTATTCTTAAGTCCTAATTAATGTGTTTTTTTCTTTTAAATAAGACCTTGCTGGGTGGTTTCTGACCACAGAGATTTTAAAGATCATAGTTTATCCTCTTTTTAACTTTTTTACGTCATTACGTATCGACGGTAAATTTCAACTTTAAAAACCTCAACTACTCCTGTACCGTTGCACGCACCTATAATTCCAATAGTTTGTGTGCATTGCATTGTTTGCCAAAAAAAATACTAGTCGTTTCACAGCAATCATTTGGCTCAATATTACTTAGTTTCGTGAACAAACTGCACAGATAACGGCTATAGCATGGGTCACTATACACTCTGTGTATTCTATTATTAATGTCATATAGTTTAAATATCAATCTAATGCAAACATTTGTTTACAAACACGACCGAAGATACAAATGCAAAGGTAACAACCCAAACGACGTCTACAATCGCAGGTTCTTTAAGCCTATATAACAAAATGATGAAGTTTTAAATAAAAGTAACAATACGTCACGCTTATAATTCATTATTTTTATACACCTAATTAAAGTAAGGCATAATTATGGTTAGGTTATTTTATTAGTAAGTATTACAACTAACTTTTTTTACAGCACCTACCACAGGCGGTGGCGCAGAAGGCCCTACAACTGTCGCATCCTCTGAAGGTACTAAATTTAATCATTAACGTTTTTTTATGTGACAAAAGCATATTCTTCTAAAAATCTCGTAAAGTTCACACAATAATTCAAAAACCATACGTATCTGAAAACATCTGCAAAGCTAAACAAGGTTAACTTGAGCATCACGTCGTTCAATATGCAACAGGTGTAAAATGACGCTCAACGAAGCGGACAGTATTCCTAAGTCCTAATTAATGAGTTTTTTTCTGTTAAATAAGACCTTGCTGGGTGGTTTCTGACCACAGAGATTTTAAAGATCATAGTTTATCCTCTTTTTAACTTTTTTACGTTATTACGTATCGACTGTGAATTTCAACTTTAAAAACCTCAACTACTCCTGTACCGTTGCACGCACCTATAATTCCAATAGTTTGGGTGCATTGCATTGTTTGCCAAAAAAAATACTAGTCGTTTCACAGCAATCACTTGGCTCAATATTACTTAGTTTCGTGAACAAACTGCACAGATAATGGCTATAGCATGGGTCACTATACACTCTGTGTATTCTATTATTAATGTCATATAATTTAAATATCAATCTAATGCAAACATTTGTTTACAAACACGACCGAAGATACAAATGCAAAGGTAACAACCCAAACGACGTCTACAATCGCAGGTTCTTTAAGCCTATATAACAAAATGATGAAGTTTTAAATAAAAGTAACCATACGTCAGGCATATAGGTAATTCATTATTTTTATACACCTAAATAAAGTAAGGCATAATTATTGTAAGGTTATTTTATTAGTAAGTACTACAACTAACTTTATTTTACAGCACCTACCACAGGCGGTGGCGCAGAAGGCCCTACAACTGTTGCATCCTCTGAATGTACTAAATTAAATCATTAACGTTTTTTTATGTGAAAAAAGCATATTCTTCAAGAATATCTCGTAAAGCTCACACAATAATTCAATAACAAAACATATCTGAAATTATCTGCAAAGCTAAACAAGGTACACTTGAGCGTCACGTCGTACACTATGCAACGGGTGTAAAATGGCACTTAACGAAGTGAACAGTATTCTAAAGTCCTAATTAATGTGTTTTTTTCTTTTAAATGAGACCTTGCTGGGTGGTTTCTGACCACAGAGATTTTAAAGATCATAGTTTATCCTCTTTTTAACTTTTTTCACGTCTTTACGTATCGACTGTTATATTCCAACTGTAAAAACCTCAACAACTCCTGTACCGTTGCACGCACCTATAATTCCAATAGTTTGCGTGCGTTGCATTGTTTGCTCAAAAAATACTAGTCGTTTCACAACAATCATTTTGCTCAATATTACTTAGTTTCGTGAACAAACTGCACAGATAACGGCTATAATAGCATGGGTCACTAGACACTCTGTGTATTCTATTATTAATGTCATAATTATAGTTTAAATATCAATCTTAAGCAAACATTTGTTTACAACCACGACCGAAGATACAAATTCAAAGGAAACAACCCAAACGACGGCTACAATCGAAGGTTCTATAAACCTATATAACAAAATTATGAAGTTTAAAATAAAAGTAACAATATCACGCTTTTAATTCATTATTATTTTACACCTAATTAAAGTAAGGCATATTGTTAGGTTATGTTACTAGTACTCGTAAGTATTACAATTATCTTTTTTTACAGCACCTACCACAGGCGGTGGCGCAGAAGGCCCTACAACTGTAGCATCCTCTGAAGGTACAAATTTTAATCATTAACGTTTTTTTATGTAACATAAGCATGTTCTTCAAAAAATCTCGTAAAGTTCACACAATAATTCAGAAACCAAATGTATCTGAAAACATCTGCAAAGCTAAACAAGGTAAACTTGAGCGTCACGTCGTACACTATGCAACGGGTGTAAAATGGCACTTAACGAAGTGGACAGTATTCTAAAGTCCTAATTAATGTGTTTTTTTCTTTTAAATAAGACCTTGCGGGGTGGTTTCTGACTACAGAGATTTTAAAGATCATAGTTTATCCTCTTTTTAACTTTTTTCACGTCATTACGTATCGACTGTGAATTTCAACTTTAAAAACCTCAACTACTCCTGTACCGTTGCACGCACCTATAATTCCAATAGTTTGGGTGCATTGCATTGTTTGCCAAAAAAAATACTAGTCGTTTCACAGCAATCACTTGGCTCAATATTACTTAGTTTCGTGAACAAACTGCACAGATAACGGCTATAATAACATGGGTCACTAGACACTCTGTGTATTCTATTATTAATGTCATAATTATAGTTTAAATATCAATCTTAAGCAAACATTTGTTTACAACCACGACCGAAGATACAAATTCAAAGGAAACAACCCAAACGACGGCTACAATCGAAGGTTCTATAAACCTATATAACAAAATTATGAAGTTTAAAATAAAAGTAACAATATCACGCTTATAATTCATTATTATTTTACACCTAATTAAAGTAAGGCATATTGTTAGGTTATGTTACTAGTACTCGTAAGTATTACAATTATCTTTTTTTACAGCACCTACCACAGGCGGTGGCGCAGAAGGCCCTACAACTGTCGCATCCTCTGAAGGTACTAAATTTAATCATTAACGTTTTTTATGTGACAAAAGCATATTCTTCAAGAAAATCTCGTAAAGCTCACACAATAATTCAATAACAAAACATATCTGAAATTATCTGCAAAGCTAAACAAGGTAAACTTGAGCGTCACGTCGTACACTATGCAACGGGTGTAAAATGGCACTTAACGAAGTGGACAGTATTCTAAAGTCCTAATTAATGTGTTTTTTTCTTTTAAATGAGACGTTGCTGGGTGGTTTCTGACCACAGAGATTTTAAAGATCATAGTTTATCCCCTTTTTATCTTTTTTGACGTTATTACGTATCGACTGTTATATTTCAACTTTATAAACCTCAACTACTCCTGTACCGTTGCACACACCTACAATTCCAATAGTTTGCGTGCATTGCATTGTTTGCCAAAAAAAAATACTAGTCGTTTCACAACTATCATTTTGCTCATTAATACTTAGTTTCCTGCACAGATAACGGCTATAGCATGGGTCACTATACACTCTGTGTATTCTATTATTAATGTCATATAGTTTAAATATCAATCTAATGCAAACATTTGTTTACAAACACGATTAAAGATACAAATGCAAAGGTAACAACCCAAACGACGTCTACAATAGCAGGTTCTTTAAACCTATATACAAAAATGATGAAGTTTTAAATAAAAGTAACAATACGTCACGCATATAATTCATTATTTTTATACACCTAATTAAAGTAAGGCATAATTATGGTTCGGTTATTTTATTAGTAAGTATTACAACTAACTTTTTTTACAGCACCTACCACAGGCGGTGGCGCAGAAGGCCCTACAACTGTCGCATCCTCTGAAGGTACTAAATTTAATCATTAACGTTTTTTTATGTGACAAAAGCATATTCTTCAAGAAAATCTCGTAAAGCTCACACAATAATTCAATAACAAAACATATCTGAAATTATCTGCAAAGCTAAACAAGGTAAACTTGAGCGTCACGTCGTACACTATGCAACGGGTGTAAAATGGCACTTAACGAAGTGGACAGTATTCTAAAGTCCTAATTAATGTGTTTTTTTCTTTTAAATGAGACGTTGCTGGGTGGTTTCTGACCACAGAGATTTTAAAGATCATAGTTTATCCCCTTTTTAACTTTTTTCACGTTATTACGTATCGACTGTTATATTTCAACTTTATAAACCTCAACTACTCCTGTACCGTTGCACGCACCTACAATTCCAATAGTTTGCGTGCATTGCATTGTTTGCCAAAAAAAAATACTAGTCGTTTCACAACTATCATTTTGCTCATTAATACTTAGTTTCCTGCACAGATAACGGCTATAGCATGGGTCACTATACACTCTGTGTATTCTATTATTAATGTCATATAGTTTAAATATCAATCTAATGCAAACATTTGTTTACAAACACGACCAAAGATACAAATGCAAAGGTAACAACCCAAACGACGTCTACAATAGCAGGTTCTTTAAACCTATATACAAAAATGATGAAGTTTTAAATAAAAGTAACAATACGTCACGCATATAATTCATTATTTTTATACACCTAATTAAAGTATATTATATATATTATATTTTTACTGCTAAACTTATTGAGCTTTACGATCATCACGCACCTGTTCGAGCAGTTAGGGTTAGACATTTGCCGGCGCCGTGGCTCACAAATGAGATAAAAACGATCATGCACAAAAAAGTTACGGCAAAGTCTAAATTTAAGCGTAAGGCTAATGACGCTAACAGGGAAAGATACCTCTCAATCCGTAATCACTGCAATAAGGTGTGTAGGAATGCTAATCGCCACCACATTCATACATCTGTCCAAAATGGGGACACATCCAAAGTGTGGAAATTTCTTAGATCATTGGGGGTCGGTAAAACCCGACAAGAGACAATCCCAAAAGACATAGACATTGATGCAATGAATAATCATTTTAGTGCTTCGTCCAATTTTGATAGGACAATAAAATTGAATACACTGAATTATCTTTCTTCGCTTCCGACTCCCAGTTATTCTCCATTTGCTTTTGGTCAGTTCTCCGCGTGTGATGTTAAGAAGAGCATACTATCGATTACTTCCAATGCAGTAGGAAGTGACTGTATCAGCCGTAATATGCTGGTCCCTGTGCTGGGTGTTATTCTTCCTGTCATTTGTCACATTCTCAACTTTTCTGCATTTAGTGGTGTCTTTCCATGCTCATGGAAAGATGCACAAATAATACCTTTACCTAAAAAGTCTAATCCCACATCCTTTTTCGAATACCGTCCAATATCTGTCTTACCATTCCTTTCCAAAGTCCTTGAACGGTTAATTCATAATCAAGTAAGCACATACCTGTCTAAAAATAATCTCCTAAACCCCTTCCAGTCTGGCTTCCGTACTGGTCATAGCACAACTACAGCGCTTCTGAACATTACGGATGATATAAGGTCTGCCATGGAAAACGGTAATCTAACGGTCTTAGCTTTGCTAGATTTCAGTAATGCTTTTAATACTGTTGATTTTGATGTTTTACTTGGCATTCTATGCTCTCTTAACATACCTCCATCGGTAATTGACTGGTTTCGTAGTTACCTGTTCGGTCGTCGGCAACGTATATGCATTGGAGAGACCTTGTCTTCCTGGAGCAATACTTCTGCCGGTGTACCTCAGGGTGGCGTTCTATCCCCTTTACTTTTTGCAGTTTTTATTAACTCAATTTCCGACGAGCTAATTTCTTTCTACCATCTTTATGCAGATGATTTGCAAATTTACTCGCAAGCTCCTCTTGGAAATCTATCTGAGGCTATCTTGACGATTAATCGTGATCTGGCCCGAATATGCGACTGGAGCAAGAGATATGGACTTATGGTGAACCCCATAAAGACGCAGGTTGTGGTGGTGGGCAGTTCTAGGACGGTCTCAAGGATCGACTGGACGACACTTCCCCAAGTTTCTTTTGACAACTCAGTTGTTCCATTTAGTGAGAAAGTTAAAAACTTGGGGATATTCATTGATAAGAACTTTTCTTGGACTGCCCAGCTACAGGAAGTTAGCCGCAAGCTTTTTGCATCCGCTGCATCTTTGAAAAGATTGCGTAATTTTTTACCGACTGCCACCAAGATTGCGCTTGCACAATCGCTTCTTCTACCCATCCTTGACTATGCTGATGTCAGCTATCTTGACCTTACCCAAGACCTACTCGATAAACTTGAGCGGCTTCAAAATTTATGTATAAGATTCATATTCGGTTTGCGCAAATATGACCATGTTTCCGAATTTCGTGTGAAGCTCAAGTGGTTACCAATTCGCCTTCGCCGGAACGCTCATATCCTTTCTCTTTTGTTTAATGTGCTCTTCTCCCCTTCCACCCCTCTTTATCTTAAGAAACGTTTCCAGTTTCTTTGCGACTCCCACACGAAATTTCTAAGGTCATCAGATAACTTGAAGCTTAAAATGCCTATGCATTCCACAACTTTCCTCGACAAATCCTTTACTGTCCAGGCCGCTCGTTTGTGGAATGCATTGCCAGTTGAAATTAAACGCGCGCCGTCATTGCTTGTGTTTAAAAGACTCGTGAAGGAACATTACTTGTCGTTGTGATCGAGTTCTCATAATTGTAATTATCTATAGTCTTCATTTATTTTCGTTGCTTATAAATTTAGTATGTACGTATTTATGTATATATTATTTAGGATATGTATATATGTGTATCTATTTTAGTGTATTGTATACATACTTATTATTTGCACCAACAACAGCCCCATTTTATGTCCAGGAAAATCTCTGTCCATTCCAAGGTTGCCTGGAAGAGATCGCAGAAAGCGATAAGGCCGCCCATTGTATATTAAGTAGTGTTCAGTTTAATTTTTGTTGTTATGTTTTTTGTGGTGTACAATAAAGAATATATAAATATAAATAAATAAATAAATAAAGTAAGGCATAATTATGGTTCGGTTATTTTATTAGTAAGTATTACAACTAACTTTTTTTACAGCACCTACCACAGGCGGTGGCGCAGAAGGCCCTACAACTGTCGCATCCTCTGAAGGTACTAGTTTTAATTATTAACGTTTTTATGTAACATAAGCATATTCTTCTAAAAATCTCGTAAAGTTCACACAATAATTCAAAAACCAAACGTATCTGACAACATCTGCAAAGCTAAACAAGGTAAACTTGAGCGTCACGTCGTTCAATATGCAACAGGTGTAAAATGACGCTCAACGAAGCGGACAGTATTCTTAAGTCCTAATTAATGTGTTTTTTTCTTTTAAATAAGACCTTGCTGGGTGGTTTCTGACCACAGAGATTTTAAAGATCATAGTTTATCCCCCTTTTAACTTTTTTCACGTTATTACGTATCGACTGTTATATTTCAACTTTATAAACCTCAACTACTCCTGTACCGTTGCACGCACCTATAATTCCAATAGTTTGCGTGCATTGCATTGTTTGCCAAAAAAAATACTAGTCGTTTCACAACTATCATTTTGCTCAGTAATACTTAGTTTCCTGCACAGATAACGGCTATAGCATGGGTCACTATACACTCTGTGTATTCTATTATTAATGTCATATAGTTTAAATATCAATCTAATGCAAACATTTGTTTACAAACACGACCAAAGATACAAATGCAAAGGTAAGATCCCAAACGACGTCTACAATAGCAGGTTCTTTAAACCTATATACAAAAATGATGAAGTTTTAAATAAAAGTAACAATACGTCACGCATATAATTCATTATTTTTATACACCTAATTAAAAGTAAGGCATAATTATGGTTCGGTTATTTTATTAGTAAGTATTACAACTAACTTTTTTTACAGCACCCACCACAGGCGGTGGCGCAGAAGGCCCTACAACTGTCGCATCCTCTGAAGGTACTAGTTTTAATTATTAACGTTTTTATGTAACATAAGCATATTCTTCTAAAAATCTCGTAAAGTTCACACAATAATTCAAAAACCAAACGTATCTGAAAACATCTGCAAAGCAAAACAAGGTTAACTTGAGCGTCACGTCGTTCAATATGCAACAGGTGTAAAATGACGCTCAACGAAGCGGACAGTATTCTTAAGTCCTAATTAATGTGTTTTTTTCTTTTAAATAAGACCTTGCTGGGTGGTTTCTAACCACAGAGATTTTAAAGATCATAGTTTATCCTCTTTTTAACTTTTTTCACGTCATTACGTATCGACTGTTATATTTCAACTTTAAAAACCTCAACAACTCCTGTACCGTTGCACGCACCTATAATTCCGATAGTTTGCGTGCGTTGCATTGTTTGCTCAAAAAATACTAGTCGTTTCACAACAATCATTTTGCTCAATATTACTTAGTTTCGTGAACAAACTGCACAGATAACGGCTATAATAGCATGGGTCACTAGACACTCTGTGTATTCTATTATTAATGTCATATAGTTTAAATATCAATCTTAACCCTACGATGGTAACATGATTTAAATGAACACGCAAGGTAACTGGGGTGTCATGTCACCCCATAATAATAAATTGAATAAAAAACTTTTGTTTAATGAAAAATAAAACTTTTTATTCTTGATACAAACTAAAGGAACATTCTTCTTGAGATCAATGAGTAACTAAATTAAATAAGATTAAAAAAAATAATGATTTTGGAAATTTATATACAATTGCGACAAATTTCCACACGATGTTCAGGGCACACGGGTTTTTTGCATTTTGAACAAAAAATCTTCACTTTTTTGTCGTTCTTTCGAGGACACAACGCACATCGAGCTTGCTTCTTCAATTTGGCGGGGGGTTCACTTGCTGGAACTTGTTCGGGGACATTTAGAATGGCCCTTATATTTCCCGTTAGTTGTTTAGGTAAGTTTGATTCCAGACGTCGTTTCATGTGCGGCTCGGCTAACTGCAATGCTAGTTTTTTTAGAAAATTACTTCTAAATTTATTAGCTGGCATGTTCGGATACTTAGCTTCTAGATAGAGAATCATAGAGTTGATCCCTGCTTGATCTAACATACCAAAGAAAAATCTGAGATGCACAGAGAGGTTATCTTCATTTTCTGAAGCTTCCTCCTCCTCTAATGGCTCTGTTTCACTCTCAGCATCCTCAGCAATATTATTTAATTACCGCTCAAGCTCTTCATCATTACAAAACGCCATTATAAACTGAAAATAACAAAATAATAAAATACACTAAAAATAAAAATACCTACGTAAATAGTAACAGGGGTGACGCAACACCCCACACAAACCTGCAGAACGAAATCGACGTGTTGCAGCTCCCACCGCGAAACGGGTACTGATGGCTCACGGTCAAATAAAAGAATACACAAAATGCTGGAGCGAGACAGCAAATATTTTTCTATAAATCGGCGCGTGATTGCTCGCGTGGGGTGTTGGGGCACCCCTGTTGCCATCGTAAGGTTAAGCAAACATTTGTTTAGAACCAGGACCGAAGATACAAATTCAAAGGAAACAACCCAAACGACGGCTACAATCGAAGGTTCTTTAAACCTTTATAACAAAATTATGAAGTTTTAAATAAAAGTAACAATATCACGCTTATAATTCATTATTTTTATACACCTAATTAAAGTAAGGCATAATTATGGTTAGGTTATGTTATTATTAATATTACAATTATCTTTTTTTACAGCACCTACCACAGGCGGTGGCGCAGAAGGCCCTACAACTGTAGCATCCTCTGAAGGTACAAATTTTAATCATTAATGTTTTTTTATGTAACATAAGCATATTCTTCAAAAAATCTCGTAAAGTTCACACAATAATTCAGAAACCAAATGTATCTGAAAACATCTGCAAAGCTAAACAAGGTTAACTTGAGCGTCCCGTCGTACACTCTTCAACAGGTGTAAAATGACGCTCAACGAAGCGGACAGTATTCTTAAGTCGTAATTAATGTGTTTTTTTTTTTCTTTTAAATAAGACCTTGCTGGGTGGTTTCTGAGCACAGAGATTTTAAAGATCATAGTTTATCCTCTTTTTAACTTTTTTCACGTTATTACGTATGGACTGTTATATTTCAACGTTAAAAACCTCAACAACTCCGGTACCGTTGTGCGCACCTATAATTCCAATAGTTTGCGTGCATTGCATTGTTTGCCCCAAAAAATACTAGTCGTTTCACAACAATCATTTTGCTCATTATTACTAAGTTTCCTGCACAAACTGCACAGATAACGGCTATAGCATGGGTCACTCTACACTCTGTGTATTCTATTATTAATGTCATATAGTTTAAATATCAATCTAAAGCAAACATTTGTTTACAACCACGAACGAAGATACAAATTCAAAGGAAATAACCCAAACGACGGCTACAATCGAAGGTTCTTTAAACCTTTATAACAGAATTATGAAGTTTTAAATAAAAGTAACAATATCACGCTTATAATTCATTATTATTTTACACCTAATTAAAGTAAGACATATTGTTAGGTTATGTTATTAGTACTCGTAAGTAGTACAATTATCTTTTTTTCAGCACCTACCACAGAAATTTGCACAGAAGGCCCTACAACTGTCGCATCCTCTGAAGGTAATTGTTTTAATTTTTTACGTTTTATATGTAACATAAGCATATTCTTCTAAAAATCTCGTAAAGTTCACACAATAATTCAAAAACCAAACGTATCTGAAAACATCTGCAAAGCTAAACAAGGTTAACTTGAGCGTCACGTCGTTCAATATGCAACAGGTGTTAAATGAGGCTCAACGAAGCGGACAGTATTCTTAAGTCCTAATTAATGTGTTTTTTTCTTTTAAATGAGACCTTGTTGGGTGGTTTCTGACCACAGAGATTTTAAAGATCATAGTTTATCCCCTTTTTAACTTTTTTCACGTTATTACGTATCGACTGTTATATTTCAACTTTATAAACCTCAACTACTCCTGTACCGTTGCACGCACCTATAATTCCAATAGTTTGCGTGCATTGCATTGTTTGTCCACTAAAATACTAGTCGTTTCACAACAATCATTTTGCTCATTAATCTTAGTTTCCTGCACAGATAACGGCTATAGCATGGGTCACTATACACTCTGTGTATTCTATTATTAATGTCATATAATTTAAATATCAATCTAATGCAAACATTTGTTTACAAACACGACCGAAGATACAAATGCAAAGGTAACAACCCAAACGACGTCTACAATCGCAGGTTCTTTAAGCCTATATAACAAAATGATGAAGGTTTAAATAAAAGTAACAATACGTCACGCTTATAATTCATTATTTTTATACACCTAATTAAAGTAAGGCATAATTATTGTTAGGTTATTTTATTAGTAAGTATTACAACTAACTTTATTTTACAGCACCTACCACAGGCGGTGGCGCAGAAGGCCCTACAACTGTCGCATCCTCTGAAGGTACTAAATTAAATCATTAACGTTTTTTTATGTGAAAAAAGCATATTCTTCAAGAATATCTCGTAAAGCTCACACAATAATTCAATAACAAAACATATCTGAAATTATCTGCAAAGCTTAACAAGGTAAACTTGAGCGTCACGTCGTACACTATGCAACGGGTGTAAAATGGCACTTAACGAAGTGAACAGTATTCTAAAGTCCTAATTAATGTGTTTTTTTTCTTTTAAATGAGACCTTGCTGGGTGGTTTCTGACCACAGAGATTTTAAAGATCATAGTTTATCCTCTTTTTAACTTTTTTCACGTCATTACGTATCGACTGTTATATTTCAACTTTAAAAACCTCAACAACTCCTGTACCGTTGCACGCACCTATAAATCCAATAGTTTGCGTGCGTTGCATTGTTTGCTCAAAAAATACTAGTCGTTTCACAACAATCATTTTGCTCAATATTACTTAGTTTCGTGAACAAACTGCACAGATAACGGCTATAATAGCATGGGTCACTAGACACTCTGTGTATTCTGTTATTAATGTCATATAGTTTAAATATCAATCTAATGCAAACATTTGTTTACAAACACGATTAAAGATACAAATGCAAAGGTAAACAACCCAAACGACGTCTACAATAGCAGGTTCTTTAAACCTATATACAAAAATGATGAAGTTTTAAATAAAAGTAACAATACGTCACGCATATAATTCATTATTTTTATACACCTAATTAAAGTAAGGCATAATTATGGTTCGGTTATTTTATTAGTAAGTATTACAACTAACTTTTTTTACAGCACCTACCACAGGCGGTGGCGCAGAAGGCCCTACAACTGTCGCATCCTCTGAAGGTACTAGTTTTAATTATTAACGTTTTTATGTAACATAAGCATATTCTTCTAAAAATCTCGTAAAGTTCACACAATAATTCAAAAACCAAACGTATCTGACAACATCTGCAAAGCTAAACAAGGTAAACTTGAGCGTCACGTCGTTCAATATGCAACAGGTGTAAAATGACGCTCAACGAAGCGGACAGTATTCTTAAGTCCTAATTAATGTGTTTTTTTCTTTTAAATAAGACCTTGCTGGGTGGTTTCTGACCACAGAGATTTTAAAGATCATAGTTTATCCCCCTTTTAACTTTTTTCACGTTATTACGTATCGACTGTTATATTTCAACTTTATAAACCTCAACTACTCCTGTACCGTTGCACGCACCTATAATTCCAATAGTTTGCGTGCATTGCATTGTTTGCCAAAAAAAATACTAGTCGTTTCACAACTATCATTTTGCTCAGTAATACTTAGTTTCCTGCACAGATAACGGCTATAGCATGGGTCACTATACACTCTGTGTATTCTATTATTAATGTCATATAGTTTAAATATCAATCTAATGCAAACATTTGTTTACAAACACGACCAAAGATACAAATGCAAAGGTAAGATCCCAAACGACGTCTACAATAGCAGGTTCTTTAAACCTATATACAAAAATGATGAAGTTTTAAATAAAAGTAACAATACGTCACGCATATAATTCATTATTTTTATACACCTAATTAAAAGTAAGGCATAATTATGGTTCGGTTATTTTATTAGTAAGTATTACAACTAACTTTTTTTACAGCACCCACCACAGGCGGTGGCGCAGAAGGCCCTACAACTGTCGCATCCTCTGAAGGTACTAGTTTTAATTATTAACGTTTTTATGTAACATAAGCATATTCTTCTAAAAATCTCGTAAAGTTCACACAATAATTCAAAAACCAAACGTATCTGAAAACATCTGCAAAGCAAAACAAGGTTAACTTGAGCGTCACGTCGTTCAATATGCAACAGGTGTAAAATGACGCTCAACGAAGCGGACAGTATTCTTAAGTCCTAATTAATGTGTTTTTTTCTTTTAAATAAGACCTTGCTGGGTGGTTTCTAACCACAGAGATTTTAAAGATCATAGTTTATCCTCTTTTTAACTTTTTTCACGTCATTACGTATCGACTGTTATATTTCAACTTTAAAAACCTCAACAACTCCTGTACCGTTGCACGCACCTATAATTCCGATAGTTTGCGTGCGTTGCATTGTTTGCTCAAAAAATACTAGTCGTTTCACAACAATCATTTTGCTCAATATTACTTAGTTTCGTGAACAAACTGCACAGATAACGGCTATAATAGCATGGGTCACTAGACACTCTGTGTATTCTATTATTAATGTCATATAGTTTAAATATCAATCTTAACCCTACGATGGTAACATGATTTAAATGAACACGCAAGGTAACTGGGGTGTCATGTCACCCCATAATAATAAATTGAATAAAAAACTTTTGTTTAATGAAAAATAAAACTTTTTATTCTTGATACAAACTAAAGGAACATTCTTCTTGAGATCAATGAGTAACTAAATTAAATAAGATTAAAAAAAATAATGATTTTGGAAATTTATATACAATTGCGACAAATTTCCACACGATGTTCAGGGCACACGGGTTTTTTGCATTTTGAACAAAAAATCTTCACTTTTTTGTCGTTCTTTCGAGGACACAACGCACATCGAGCTTGCTTCTTCAATTTGGCGGGGGGTTCACTTGCTGGAACTTGTTCGGGGACATTTAGAATGGCCCTTATATTTCCCGTTAGTTGTTTAGGTAAGTTTGATTCCAGACGTCGTTTCATGTGCGGCTCGGCTAACTGCAATGCTAGTTTTTTTAGAAAATTACTTCTAAATTTATTAGCTGGCATGTTCGGATACTTAGCTTCTAGATAGAGAATCATAGAGTTGATCCCTGCTTGATCTAACATACCAAAGAAAAATCTGAGATGCACAGAGAGGTTATCTTCATTTTCTGAAGCTTCCTCCTCCTCTAATGGCTCTGTTTCACTCTCAGCATCCTCAGCAATATTATTTAATTACCGCTCAAGCTCTTCATCATTACAAAACGCCATTATAAACTGAAAATAACAAAATAATAAAATACACTAAAAATAAAAATACCTACGTAAATAGTAACAGGGGTGACGCAACACCCCACACAAACCTGCAGAACGAAATCGACGTGTTGCAGCTCCCACCGCGAAACGGGTACTGATGGCTCACGGTCAAATAAAAGAATACACAAAATGCTGGAGCGAGACAGCAAATATTTTTCTATAAATCGGCGCGTGATTGCTCGCGTGGGGTGTTGGGGCACCCCTGTTGCCATCGTAAGGTTAAGCAAACATTTGTTTAGAACCAGGACCGAAGATACAAATTCAAAGGAAACAACCCAAACGACGGCTACAATCGAAGGTTCTTTAAACCTTTATAACAAAATTATGAAGTTTTAAATAAAAGTAACAATATCACGCTTATAATTCATTATTTTTATACACCTAATTAAAGTAAGGCATAATTATGGTTAGGTTATGTTATTATTAATATTACAATTATCTTTTTTTACAGCACCTACCACAGGCGGTGGCGCAGAAGGCCCTACAACTGTAGCATCCTCTGAAGGTACAAATTTTAATCATTAATGTTTTTTTATGTAACATAAGCATATTCTTCAAAAAATCTCGTAAAGTTCACACAATAATTCAGAAACCAAATGTATCTGAAAACATCTGCAAAGCTAAACAAGGTTAACTTGAGCGTCCCGTCGTACACTCTTCAACAGGTGTAAAATGACGCTCAACGAAGCGGACAGTATTCTTAAGTCGTAATTAATGTGTTTTTTTTTTTCTTTTAAATAAGACCTTGCTGGGTGGTTTCTGAGCACAGAGATTTTAAAGATCATAGTTTATCCTCTTTTTAACTTTTTTCACGTTATTACGTATGGACTGTTATATTTCAACGTTAAAAACCTCAACAACTCCGGTACCGTTGTGCGCACCTATAATTCCAATAGTTTGCGTGCATTGCATTGTTTGCCCCAAAAAATACTAGTCGTTTCACAACAATCATTTTGCTCATTATTACTAAGTTTCCTGCACAAACTGCACAGATAACGGCTATAGCATGGGTCACTCTACACTCTGTGTATTCTATTATTAATGTCATATAGTTTAAATATCAATCTAAAGCAAACATTTGTTTACAACCACGAACGAAGATACAAATTCAAAGGAAATAACCCAAACGACGGCTACAATCGAAGGTTCTTTAAACCTTTATAACAGAATTATGAAGTTTTAAATAAAAGTAACAATATCACGCTTATAATTCATTATTATTTTACACCTAATTAAAGTAAGACATATTGTTAGGTTATGTTATTAGTACTCGTAAGTAGTACAATTATCTTTTTTTCAGCACCTACCACAGAAATTTGCACAGAAGGCCCTACAACTGTCGCATCCTCTGAAGGTAATTGTTTTAATTTTTTACGTTTTATATGTAACATAAGCATATTCTTCTAAAAATCTCGTAAAGTTCACACAATAATTCAAAAACCAAACGTATCTGAAAACATCTGCAAAGCTAAACAAGGTTAACTTGAGCGTCACGTCGTTCAATATGCAACAGGTGTTAAATGAGGCTCAACGAAGCGGACAGTATTCTTAAGTCCTAATTAATGTGTTTTTTTCTTTTAAATGAGACCTTGTTGGGTGGTTTCTGACCACAGAGATTTTAAAGATCATAGTTTATCCCCTTTTTAACTTTTTTCACGTTATTACGTATCGACTGTTATATTTCAACTTTATAAACCTCAACTACTCCTGTACCGTTGCACGCACCTATAATTCCAATAGTTTGCGTGCATTGCATTGTTTGTCCACTAAAATACTAGTCGTTTCACAACAATCATTTTGCTCATTAATCTTAGTTTCCTGCACAGATAACGGCTATAGCATGGGTCACTATACACTCTGTGTATTCTATTATTAATGTCATATAATTTAAATATCAATCTAATGCAAACATTTGTTTACAAACACGACCGAAGATACAAATGCAAAGGTAACAACCCAAACGACGTCTACAATCGCAGGTTCTTTAAGCCTATATAACAAAATGATGAAGGTTTAAATAAAAGTAACAATACGTCACGCTTATAATTCATTATTTTTATACACCTAATTAAAGTAAGGCATAATTATTGTTAGGTTATTTTATTAGTAAGTATTACAACTAACTTTATTTTACAGCACCTACCACAGGCGGTGGCGCAGAAGGCCCTACAACTGTCGCATCCTCTGAAGGTACTAAATTAAATCATTAACGTTTTTTTATGTGAAAAAAGCATATTCTTCAAGAATATCTCGTAAAGCTCACACAATAATTCAATAACAAAACATATCTGAAATTATCTGCAAAGCTTAACAAGGTAAACTTGAGCGTCACGTCGTACACTATGCAACGGGTGTAAAATGGCACTTAACGAAGTGAACAGTATTCTAAAGTCCTAATTAATGTGTTTTTTTTCTTTTAAATGAGACCTTGCTGGGTGGTTTCTGACCACAGAGATTTTAAAGATCATAGTTTATCCTCTTTTTAACTTTTTTCACGTCATTACGTATCGACTGTTATATTTCAACTTTAAAAACCTCAACAACTCCTGTACCGTTGCACGCACCTATAAATCCAATAGTTTGCGTGCGTTGCATTGTTTGCTCAAAAAATACTAGTCGTTTCACAACAATCATTTTGCTCAATATTACTTAGTTTCGTGAACAAACTGCACAGATAACGGCTATAATAGCATGGGTCACTAGACACTCTGTGTATTCTGTTATTAATGTCATATAGTTTAAATATCAATCTAATGCAAACATTTGTTTACAAACACGATTAAAGATACAAATGCAAAGGTAAACAACCCAAACGACGTCTACAATAGCAGGTTCTTTAAACCTATATACAAAAATGATGAAGTTTTAAATAAAAGTAACAATACGTCACGCATATAATTCATTATTTTTATACACCTAATTAAAGTAAGGCATAATTATGGTTCGGTTATTTTATTAGTAAGTATTACAACTAACTTTTTTTACAGCACCTACCACAGGCGGTGGCGCAGAAGGCCCTACAACTGTCGCATCCTCTGAAGGTACAAGATTTAATTATTAACGTTTTTATGTAACATAAGCATATTCTTCTAAAAATCTCGTAAATTTCACACAATAATTCAAAAACTAAACGTATCTGAAAACATCTGCAAAGCTAAACAAGGTAAACTTGAGCGTCACGTCGTTCAATATGCAACAGGTGTAAAATGACGCTCAACGAAGCGGACAGTATTCTTAAGTCCTAATTAATGTGTGTTGGGGCTGTGATCTCGTCCCGGTAGCTTGGGTAGTGTGTGGAGATAAATAATGAATACTCCGCTCTGAATGACTGGTTTATGCATATAGTAATGAAATGAGTACAATGTCGGACCGCGACGCGACAAAAAAAAATAGCGATTCGCTCCTAATGGCTGCTGCGGTCGTACTGGCGGTCGCGCGCAGCTAGCGGCGCAGGCGACGGCGGGCGCGCGGCGCGGGGGCGCGCGGGTTAGCTATCGCTCTCCTCCCGCGTCCCGCTCATGCGTGGTCGGGGCGTGTATGCGCGCCAACAGGCTCCCCCCGTTGGAACTCGTTCCAAGGTCTGAAGTGGGCAGCAGGCAGAGCCTATTGTAGGCTCGTCGAAGTACTCCCGAAGCCGTCCTGACGTCAGCGACGCGTGTGATGCCGTCGGAGCCAGGGTGCAGCTTGATGATGCGGCCGAGGCGCCAATGGTTTGGTGGGAGGCGGTCATCCTTGACCACAACCAGGTCTCCCAGCTGCAGCAGCCCCTGGTCATGGCGCTGCCATTTTGCACGTTTCTGTAATTCTGAAAGATATTCTGTCTGATATCGGTTCCAAAAATGAGCCACCAAGGCTTGTGCTCTTTTATATCGAGGCAAAGTACTGATCTGAGTCTCTTTTTCTGTGTCCACCTGACTGGGCAACATCATGATCGTTCGTCCAATTAAAAAATGAGAGGGAGTCAGTGGAGTCATATCGTTGGGATCAGAGGACAATGCAGTAAGAGGGCGTGAATTTAAAATCCCTTCAATTTGGATTAATGTTGTGTTTAACTCTTCGTAAGTTAAATGGGCTAGGGATAGAATCCTTTTAAGAAGGAGTTTAACTGACTTAACTGCGCCTTCAGCTAAGCCGTTGAAATGTGGGCTATAGGCAGGAGTGAATTTGAAATTGATTGCCTGCTCTGCTGCACTTAAACTAATGTCATTACACCTTGACCTTAGAAAGGTCGAGAGTTCATTGTAGGCTCCTACGAAGTTAGTACCGTTATCTGAGTATATGTTAACAGGCCGACCTCTGCGAGCGATAAATCTGTTTAATGCAGCTAGAAAGGCTTCAGTACTTAGATCAGTGACTAGTTCAACATGAACTGCCCTCACTGCCAAGCACACAAATATACAAATGTATGATTTTATAAGTTGGCTACCCCTACCCTTTCTGTTGGCAATTAGAATAGGCCCAGCATAATCGACAGCTGTGTTACTGAATGGATGCTCACTATGAACGCGTTCTTTAGGCAGATCCGCCATGATTGGTTGAATAGTTTTGCCGGCGAATCTACAACACTTATGACACTCATGTGTGATTTTTCTGGCAAGACTGCGACCACCTATTGCCCAGAATCTTTGTCTTAATGTAGCAAGCAGTAATTGAGGTCC
Source organism: Brachylomia viminalis (assembly GCA_937001585.2). Classification (NCBI taxonomy): domain Eukaryota; kingdom Metazoa; phylum Arthropoda; class Insecta; order Lepidoptera; family Noctuidae; genus Brachylomia; species Brachylomia viminalis. The sequence continues at coordinate 17,416,583 of OW443302.2, read as the reverse complement.
TGCATGCATTAATAATGTATGATAATGTCTGAATAAAATTATTGTAACATGATGAGAAGCATGAATAAGAATAGGATGTTTAACATCATAAGTATAATTTGAATTTGATAATCTACCTCCAACTCTTATTACATTTTCATGTGACATGAATGGGTTAAGATTTAGTAACTGTGACCTTTTTAATGACTGGCCTTTCTTTAATGTAGAGTATTCATCAGAAAACAGATCTAGTTGAATAAGTTTACATAAAAGTAATGTTGCTGAATTTAATTCACAAATAGTTATAAATGTTGTAGATTTATTATGAGGATGTCTACAGTTGTTTATGAAACGTAATATGTAAGCAGTGACACGTTGCAATTTACTAAAGCTTGAAAACTTATGAATAAATTTGGTCTCTTCATGAACAAGATTGCACAGTACTTTAGTTTCTGGTAGGTTGATGGGTATGGTATGGGTTTGAGTTGGCCATTGTGGTTTTGGTTGTGATAGAAATTGTGGTCCTGCCCACCACAGTTTAGAGCCTTCCAGATGGGTGGCATTGCAACCTCTAGAACCTATATCTGCTGGATTTATTTTGGTAGGAATGTAATGCCAATCCTTTGAATTGGTAGCATCAGTTATTTCATTGATTCTATTGCAAACAAATGCCTTTAAAGATGACTTTGGTGTTTGTATCCAACCCAATACAATTGTGGAATCACACCAGAATGTCCATGTATCAATGTTTAATCTGAGAGCATTTTTAACCTTGGTTGCTAAGCGAACAGCTATTAAAGCTCCACTAAGCTCTAACCTTGGTACAGTCATGCCCTTTAGAGGCGCTACCCTGCTTTTAGCCATGACAAGATGGACCACAACGTTGCCATCCCTTGAGACTGACCGAACATAAACACAAGCACTATATGCTTGCAAGGAAGCATCACTAAAGGTATGTAGTTCATAGCGTACAGCTTGGTCGCATAGAATGAGCCTTGGTATAATAATGTTAGTTAATTGTGACAGTGACTTCAAAAATTTCAACCATCTTTCTGCTAATTCAGGTGGCAATGCATCGTCCCACGCAATTTTTGAAGCCCACAATTCTTGCAACATTACCTTGGCCTCTAAGATGCAAGGGTTTACAAGACCTAATGGATCAAAAACCTGTCCCACTGTTGACAACACAGATCGTTTGCTTATTTTATTCCTTAAAGGGTCGCTAACTGTTGCAAAACTCAAAGTGTCAGCCATACAAGACCATCGCAGACCTAATGTTTTAGCATGATCATCATTGACTAATTTGAGCAAATGATCATCAATGTCACCTTTATTTATGCTGTTTAATATAGACATGTTATTTGAACGCCATTTTCTTAAATGAAATTGACCTTTCCTTAATTCCTTAATGACTCCTTGACACACTTGTAGCAATTCTGTTTCTGAGTTGTAGCCTGATATAAAGTCGTCCACATAGAAGTCGTGTAATATTGTTTCACGTATTAGAGGAGAAGAACACTCCTGACCTAGTTGCACTAGACACCGTGTAGCCATGTATGGAGCGGCTGCAGTGCCATAGGTTACCGTATTTAGCTTGTAAGTATGGGTGGTTCCACAAAAGTTGGGTAACTTTGTGTTCCAGTGGATTTTTATATAAATTTATATTAATCACCCAATATTAAAAATGTCTGGCACATGAAACAACCGACTTTTTATTATGTCACTCAATTTAGCCTTACTCATATACTTTTTTAACACAAAAAAATGTAGTTTTCTCTCCTTTATATCAGTCCCTAGCCATGTCACATTTCCAAAATACTGCTTTCATTCGTCCGGTTTTAGTATGTCTAGATGATATTTGAACTTTATTTGACTTAAACACAATAAAAATTACATTGTCTTAATCACCGAAACGATTTAGTGAACAATATTAATGATTTTCATATCTTTTTATATAAGAAAAGTAGTGTCATCGATAGTTAAAGTCAGGCCCTAGCCACTCAGTAATTTCAAAAATACGCGGCAACCGAACAAAACCAGCGTTTTAAAACTGTTGCGTTCTGAAGTAACGACGTGAAGTTAGCCATACACGTGGGCTGTTCCGCGTCGGCCATCTTGACATCAGTGCGGTCGGCGTCGACGCTGAGGAAACACGTGCTGTGCCAGTCACTCTGTCAGCCCCTAGGTAAGTTGTTTTATAAAAACTTAATTAGTTACTATTCTCTTTTGTTTGCGTGTATATGCGATTTGTTTGTTCTGATGTTATAGCAATCTACAAGTTTCGGTATTTCTTTTTAAGAGTAGACTAAGAGTGATTTAGTTCTGATTCGTCAGTCCCTAGGCCATCAGGCCCCGGTCATAAATGTGACCAGGGACTGATGCCATGGCTAGGGCCTGGCGTTCATAATAGTTTAAATAGATTCGCCAATTGAAAACAATTCTGTTTGTTGTAGAATATGGCGCCTCGAAAGAAAATACCGTTGTCCAATGAAGAAAAAGCAAAAAAAAAATCAGAACAGGCAAAAAAACGTCTAGAGAAAATAAAAAGTGATCCACTACAAATACTTTACTAAAGACTGTTTTGTCTATAAATTGAATTTGATTTTGCAATAAGTATGTCAATTAATAAGATTATAGTAAGAATTACTAAATAAATGCTGATTATATAAGATACACATGTGATTTTATTGTACTAACAATGTAAGGTGTCAGTCCCTATCACAGCCCGTCAGTCCCTAGAACACATATTCCAAAAAAACTTAATTTTCTCTTAAAATACCAAATAAAGTGACTGGCCTCTTTGGATATAAAAAGTAAACCATTATAAGTAATGCACTTTACTAAAAGTTTTCAAACTAGTATCTAATAACACCTATGGCAAAATTTGTCAGAAAGTTACCCAACTTTTATAGAACCACCCGTATCTACTTTGTGAGTGGCGTCAAATCGCCACAAAATTTGTTGAAGGCATCGTTGCTCTGGTGCTACCAGTACACAACGATACATTTTTTCGCAATCAGATGTAACAACATATTTGTGTTGCCTAAATCGGATTAATATATCTATTAAACTATCTTGGACTGTAGGTCCCACATACTGTATGTCATTAAATGACAACTGTGATGTAGTCTTTGCTGACGCATCGAATACAACTCTTAATTTAGTAGTTAAACTAGTGTCTCTAACTACACCGTGATGTGGCATGAAATATGAACATTTATCGGTACTATGATTGGCTAAAGACATATGACCGAGGTCAATGTACTCTTTGATGAAATTTGAGTATTTTTCTTTGTACAATGAGTCACGTTTGAACTTTCTTTCCAAAGACTGAAACCTAGATAATGCTTGTTCGTATGAGTCACCTAATGTTTCTGGTGACTGTTTTAAAGGGATTTTTACAACAAAGTGACCATCTTTCTCACGAGTGGTTGTTTTTATAAAGCTTTGTTCACACTCATTTTCCTCCTTTGTTGTTGTACGGGGTGATGAAACGGATTCTAATTCGAAAAATCTATCTAATTGTTGTTGAAGGTGGCCATCATTTAAATAATTGCAGTGAGCTGTGTTTGAGTAGGTGGTGGGCTTATTCCCTTTAGTTTCTTGTTTATGCATCACACCTGATACCAACCAGCCCACTCTTGTATCAATGAGAACTGGTTTGTTCCTGCCTAAAGACATACGTTTTGTACCTAATATGTTCCAAAAGATTTCAGCATTCAACAATATGTCTATTTCTGAAGGAATATTGAAACTAGGGTCAGCTAATTTTAAGTTCTTTGGAATGTTCAGCTGTGAGATATCAAAACGTGTGGTAGGCAGTAATTGAGTTATCCCTGGTACAATAAAGCAATCAATGAAGTTTATGTATGACTCGGTGCGTGAGGATATAGTCAAACTAGAACGTTTAGTTACATAAAATGATTGACTTAAACCTTCCACTGAAATGGAAGTAGACTTAACTGGCAATTTAAGTTGGTTACTTAGCTTCTCTGTTATAAAGTTAGATGTGCTGCCATTATCCAGTAAGGCACGGACAGTGTGTTTTCTACCATTACAATCAATAATGTCTATGAGTGCTGTAGACAGCAATACGCAACCATTATGTGTAGATGACAAGACAACGTCAGTTTGAATTGTTGGATCTATATTTGAGTGGCAATCTTCCTGTGAAGCTAACACAACACATTTGTCTTGAGACACAGTAGAATCGGACTGCTGTGGAAGTGCAGGTTCGTCAGTGTGCAGTGTGGTGTTATGTTGTTTGCTACATACTCTGCATGGCCCAAATTTGCAATCCTGAGGTCCATGTCCCTGTCTTAAGCAATTGTTGCACAGGTTGAGCCTTTTAACTTCTGCAATTCGACCCATCACAGACAATGACATGAACTGAGGGCACATATAGATAGGATGGTTTTGCTTGCACCGCGGACATGTGAATGGTTCCGTTGTTCGTTTTGTATGTTTTTGATTAGCAATGAATGTTTTTGGTTTAGCATTTGAAGGTTCACTGTGCCTACGAGTGTTCCTATTGGTATAATCGATTGTTTCTAAAAGTTCAGCACGCCTTTTAACAAAATCGATAAATAATTCTAAAGTGGGTATTTTAATTTTTTGAATGTTCAGATGTTCTTTCCATGTCCTGTTAGTTGTACTGTCTAATTTTTTACACATAACATGAATAATGATAAGATCCCAATTTTGAATGTTGACTTCTAACATTTTTAAAGACCTAAGGTTTTTATTTACAATATCTATGAGGCTCCTCAATGATGAGGAAGATTCCTTTGTAATGGTTTCAAAGTCAAGTAATGCATCAATGTGATTGTTAATAAGCAAGTTGTTATTTTGATAACGTTCACATAACAATGACCATGCTGTATCATAGTTATTTTCAGAAAAATCCAAAGAGGTAATAACGTTCGCAGCCTTGTCCTTTAATGCTGACCGTAAATAATGAAATTTACTAATTTTAGGTATTGTACCATTAGCATGAATTAGAGATACATAAGTGTCATGAAATTCTAACCAATTTTCATATTGCCCAGAAAAGGTAGGTAGATGTATCGTAGGTAATTTTAAGTTTAAGCTTGGCCCACCTGCAGTGAGGACAGAACCTGTTACTGAATCCTCCAAGTTGTGCTCCGCTTCCACAGAGCTCGGCCTGCCAAGCACCTCTCGAGCCTTGCCAACTGCCGCGAAGTACTGTGTCTCGAAGCGCTCGCGTTCACTATATTCATCTTGACACTCAGCATCTGTAATGTCCGGCAAACTTTCGATTTGAATCTGTATGGAATCATATTCGCCATAGCATTCTTCAATCTTTTGCAACCTGGCACCAAGCTCACTGAGTTGAACATTACTAGGCTTGTCACATGTGCACATGATTAACAGATATTTCTCAAACTGTGTAAGTTTAGCTTTATAAGAAGCACGTTTCTTTCTTAATTCCTTTAAGTTAGGCATTGCGAACAGTTAATTAAAATGATATTGATAACACCAAGCCGTAGGTATGCACACAATAAAACGTGAAACTCTCAAAGTAGGTAGGTGTAATGACAGCAGGTTATACTTAAATGCAAGCGTGCAGATACAGGCAAGAAGCGGGTAGGCACGCTCGGACAGGCAAGCAGCCACTGTCCGACTTGAAAGCAAGGGCGTAGCCCCGGTGCAGGCGAAACCAGCAAGCAACGCGCGACACGTGGCGTCGTTGCTCTGCTCGGCGCAAGTCCTGTTGGAATGCGATAAAAATAATGATAAGTAGGTATAATGTTAATTTATAACGCGTTCCTAGCTAGGGACGGGGTAATCACAGTTTTTAATGAATCTATAACGTCTCTAATGCTGAGAATGCTATAGTGAGAATAACAGTCACGTAGGTACTGTGTATGAAACGCAATGATCAACAAATTAATGACTGTTGATGGTTTTGGGGGATAGTTAATGAGATATCCACTTTAATTATTATAACCTTGAAAGGTAGGTAACGCAATGATCAACAACTTAATGACTGTTGACGGTATTATGGGCTAATTAATGCGATAGCCACATTATGATTTTAACTTTGAGAAGATAATTGGAACGAACTCACAAGAATAATGCCCTCCAGGCTATAATATTGCTCGTTGATCCACGTGTAGGTACTCCGACGTCTTGTCCTGTCACCACGTTGGCACGGCGGTATTCTGTGACGGGCTGACGGCGCGCGGCGGGCTGGGCTCGTTTCGCGACAATGCCACGAGGCACGGTCGGCAGTTCGGCACGCTAGACGGACTTGACTCGTTGAAACACGACGTGTTGACTCGAAGTCTCGCTCGAACCACGGGATGCTAGCTGCTGCCTTGAGGTTCCACGTTGTTTTTCCAATTCTCTTCAATATCCGGCTCGAAGGACCAATGTTGGGGCTGTGATCTCGTCCCGGTAGCTTGGGTAGTGTGTGGAGATAAATAATGAATACTCCGCTCTGAATGACTGGTTTATGCATATAGTAATGAAATGAGTACAATGTCGGACCGCGACGCGACAAAAAAAAATAGCGATTCGCTCCTAATGGCTGCTGCGGTCGTACTGGCGGTCGCGCGCAGCTAGCGGCGCAGGCGACGGCGGGCGCGCGGCGCGGGGGCGCGCGGGTTAGCTATCGCTCTCCTCCCGCGTCCCGCTCATGCGTGGTCGGGGCGTGTATGCGCGCCAACAATGTGTTTTTTTTTTTCTTTTAAATAAGACCTTGCTGGGTGGTTTCTGAGCACAGAGATTTTAAAGATCATAGTTTATCCTCTTTTTAACTTTTTTCACGTTATTACGTATGGACTGTTATATTTCAACGTTAAAAACCTCAACAACTCCGGTACCGTTGTGCGCACCTATAATTCCAATAGTTTGCGTGCATTGCATTGTTTGCCCCAAAAAATACTAGTCGTTTCACAACAATCATTTTGCTCATTATTACTAAGTTTCCTGCACAAACTGCACAGATAACGGCTATAGCATGGGTCACTCTACACTCTGTGTATTCTATTATTAATGTCATATAGTTTAAATATCAATCTAAAGCAAACATTTGTTTACAACCACGAACGAAGATACAAATTCAAAGGAAATAACCCAAACGACGGCTACAATCGAAGGTTCTTTAAACCTTTATAACAGAATTATGAAGTTTTAAATAAAAGTAACAATATCACGCTTATAATTCATTATTATTTTACACCTAATTAAAGTAAGACATATTGTTAGGTTATGTTATTAGTACTCGTAAGTAGTACAATTATCTTTTTTTCAGCACCTACCACAGAAATTTGCACAGAAGGCCCTACAACTGTCGCATCCTCTGAAGGTAATTGTTTTAATTTTTTACGTTTTATATGTAACATAAGCATATTCTTCTAAAAATCTCGTAAAGTTCACACAATAATTCAAAAACCAAACGTATCTGAAAACATCTGCAAAGCTAAACAAGGTTAACTTGAGCGTCACGTCGTTCAATATGCAACAGGTGTTAAATGAGGCTCAACGAAGCGGACAGTATTCTTAAGTCCTAATTAATGTGTTTTTTTCTTTTAAATGAGACCTTGTTGGGTGGTTTCTGACCACAGAGATTTTAAAGATCATAGTTTATCCCCTTTTTAACTTTTTTCACGTTATTACGTATCGACTGTTATATTTCAACTTTATAAACCTCAACTACTCCTGTACCGTTGCACGCACCTATAATTCCAATAGTTTGCGTGCATTGCATTGTTTGTCCACTAAAATACTAGTCGTTTCACAACAATCATTTTGCTCATTAATCTTAGTTTCCTGCACAGATAACGGCTATAGCATGGGTCACTATACACTCTGTGTATTCTATTATTAATGTCATATAATTTAAATATCAATCTAATGCAAACATTTGTTTACAAACACGACCGAAGATACAAATGCAAAGGTAACAACCCAAACGACGTCTACAATCGCAGGTTCTTTAAGCCTATATAACAAAATGATGAAGGTTTAAATAAAAGTAACAATACGTCACGCTTATAATTCATTATTTTTATACACCTAATTAAAGTAAGGCATAATTATTGTTAGGTTATTTTATTAGTAAGTATTACAACTAACTTTATTTTACAGCACCTACCACAGGCGGTGGCGCAGAAGGCCCTACAACTGTCGCATCCTCTGAAGGTACTAAATTAAATCATTAACGTTTTTTTATGTGAAAAAAGCATATTCTTCAAGAATATCTCGTAAAGCTCACACAATAATTCAATAACAAAACATATCTGAAATTATCTGCAAAGCTTAACAAGGTAAACTTGAGCGTCACGTCGTACACTATGCAACGGGTGTAAAATGGCACTTAACGAAGTGAACAGTATTCTAAAGTCCTAATTAATGTGTTTTTTTTCTTTTAAATGAGACCTTGCTGGGTGGTTTCTGACCACAGAGATTTTAAAGATCATAGTTTATCCTCTTTTTAACTTTTTTCACGTCATTACGTATCGACTGTTATATTTCAACTTTTAAAACCTCAACAACTCCTGTACCGTTGCACGCACCTATAAATCCAATAGTTTGCGTGCGTTGCATTGTTTGCTCAAAAAATACTAGTCGTTTCACAACAATCATTTTGCTCAATATTACTTAGTTTCGTGAACAAACTGCACAGATAACGGCTATAATAGCATGGGTCACTAGACACTCTGTGTATTCTGTTATTAATGTCATATAGTTTAAATATCAATCTAATGCAAACATTTGTTTACAAACACGATTAAAGATACAAATGCAAAGGTAAACAACCCAAACGACGTCTACAATAGCAGGTTCTTTAAACCTATATACAAAAATGATGAAGTTTTAAATAAAAGTAACAATACGTCACGCATATAATTCATTATTTTTATACACCTAATTAAAGTAAGGCATAATTATGGTTCGGTTATTTTATTAGTAAGTATTACAACTAACTTTTTTTACAGCACCTACCACAGGCGGTGGCGCAGAAGGCCCTACAACTGTCGCATCCTCTGAAGGTACAAGATTTAATTATTAACGTTTTTATGTAACATAAGCATATTCTTCTAAAAATCTCGTAAATTTCACACAATAATTCAAAAACTAAACGTATCTGAAAACATCTGCAAAGCTAAACAAGGTAAACTTGAGCGTCACGTCGTTCAATATGCAACAGGTGTAAAATGACGCTCAACGAAGCGGACAGTATTCTTAAGTCCTAATTAATGTGTTTTTTTCTTTTAAATAAGACCATGCTGGGTGGTTTCTGACCACAGAGATTTTAAAGATCATAGTTTATCCCCCTTTTAACTTTTTTCACGTTATTACGTATCGACTGTTATATTTCAACTTTATAAACCTCAACTACTCCTGTACCGTTGCACGCACCTATAATTCCAATAGTTTGCGTGCATTGCATTGTTTGCCAAAAAAAATACTAGTCGTTTCACAACTATCATTTTGCTCAGTAATACTTAGTTTCCTGCACAGATAACGGCTATAGCATGGGTCACTATACACTCTGTGTATTCTATTATTAATGTCATATAGTTTAAATATCAATCTAATGCAAACATTTGTTTACAAACACGACCAAAGATACAAATGCAAAGGTAACAACCCAAACGACGTCTACAATAGCAGGTTCTTTAAACCTATATACAAAAATGATGAAGTTTTAAATAAAAGTAACAATACGTCACGCATATAATTCATTATTTTTATACACCTAATTAAAGTAAGGCATAATTATGGTTCGGTTATTTTATTAGTAAGTATTACAACTAACTTTTTTTACAGCACCCACCACAGGCGGTGGCGCAGAAGGCCCTACAACTGTCGCATCCTCTGAAGGTACTAGTTTTAATTATTAACGTTTTTATGTAACATAAGCATATTCTTCTAAAAATCTCGTAAAGTTCACACAATAATTCAAAAACCAAACGTATCTGAAAACATCTGCAAAGCAAAACAAGGTTAACTTGAGCGTCACGTCGTTCAATATGCAACAGGTGTAAAATGACGCTCAACGAAGCGGACAGTATTCTTAAGTCCTAATTAATGTGTTTTTTTCTTTTAAATAAGACCTTGCTGGGTGGTTTCTAACCACAGAGATTTTAAAGATCATAGTTTATCCTCTTTTTAACTTTTTTCACGTCATTACGTATCGACTGTTATATTTCAACTTTAAAAACCTCAACAACTCCTGTACCGTTGCACGCACCTATAATTCCGATAGTTTGCGTGCGTTGCATTGTTTGCTCAAAAAATACTAGTCGTTTCACAACAATCATTTTGCTCAATATTACTTAGTTTCGTGAACAAACTGCACAGATAACGGCTATAATAGCATGGGTCACTAGACACTCTGTGTATTCTATTATTAATGTCATATAGTTTAAATATCAATCTTAACCCTACGATGGTAACATGATTTAAATGAACACGCAAGGTAACTGGGGTGTCATGTCACCCCATAATAATAAATTGAATAAAAAACTTTTGTTTAATGAAAAATAAAACTTTTTATTCTTGATACAAACTAAAGGAACATTCTTCTTGAGATCAATGAGTAACTAAATTAAATAAGATTAAAAAAAATAATGATTTTGGAAATTTATATACAATTGCGACAAATTTCCACACGATGTTCAGGGCACACGGGTTTTTTGCATTTTGAACAAAAAATCTTCACTTTTTTGTCGTTCTTTCGAGGACACAACGCACATCGAGCTTGCTTCTTCAATTTGGCGGGGGGTTCACTTGCTGGAACTTGTTCGGGGACATTTAGAATGGCCCTTATATTTCCCGTTAGTTGTTTAGGTAAGTTTGATTCCAGACGTCGTTTCATGTGCGGCTCGGCTAACTGCAATGCTAGTTTTTTTAGAAAATTACTTCTAAATTTATTAGCTGGCATGTTCGGATACTTAGCTTCTAGATAGAGAATCATAGAGTTGATCCCTGCTTGATCTAACATACCAAAGAAAAATCTGAGATGCACAGAGAGGTTATCTTCATTTTCTGAAGCTTCCTCCTCCTCTAATGGCTCTGTTTCACTCTCAGCATCCTCAGCAATATTATTTAATTACCGCTCAAGCTCTTCATCATTACAAAACGCCATTATAAACTGAAAATAACAAAATAATAAAATACACTAAAAATAAAAATACCTACGTAAATAGTAACAGGGGTGACGCAACACCCCACACAAACCTGCAGAACGAAATCGACGTGTTGCAGCTCCCACCGCGAAACGGGTACTGATGGCTCACGGTCAAATAAAAGAATACACAAAATGCTGGAGCGAGACAGCAAATATTTTTCTATAAATCGGCGCGTGATTGCTCGCGTGGGGTGTTGGGGCACCCCTGTTGCCATCGTAAGGTTAAGCAAACATTTGTTTAGAACCAGGACCGAAGATACAAATTCAAAGGAAACAACCCAAACGACGGCTACAATCGAAGGTTCTTTAAACCTTTATAACAAAATTATGAAGTTTTAAATAAAAGTAACAATATCACGCTTATAATTCATTATTTTTATACACCTAATTAAAGTAAGGCATAATTATGGTTAGGTTATGTTATTATTAATATTACAATTATCTTTTTTTACAGCACCTACCACAGGCGGTGGCGCAGAAGGCCCTACAACTGTAGCATCCTCTGAAGGTACAAATTTTAATCATTAATGTTTTTTTATGTAACATAAGCATATTCTTCAAAAAATCTCGTAAAGTTCACACAATAATTCAGAAACCAAATGTATCTGAAAACATCTGCAAAGCTAAACAAGGTTAACTTGAGCGTCCCGTCGTACACTCTTCAACAGGTGTAAAATGACGCTCAACGAAGCGGACAGTATTCTTAAGTCGTAATTAATGTGTTTTTTTTTTTCTTTTAAATAAGACCTTGCTGGGTGGTTTCTGAGCACAGAGATTTTAAAGATCATAGTTTATCCTCTTTTTAACTTTTTTCACGTTATTACGTATGGACTGTTATATTTCAACGTTAAAAACCTCAACAACTCCGGTACCGTTGTGCGCACCTATAATTCCAATAGTTTGCGTGCATTGCATTGTTTGCCCCAAAAAATACTAGTCGTTTCACAACAATCATTTTGCTCATTATTACTAAGTTTCCTGCACAAACTGCACAGATAACGGCTATAGCATGGGTCACTCTACACTCTGTGTATTCTATTATTAATGTCATATAGTTTAAATATCAATCTAAAGCAAACATTTGTTTACAACCACGAACGAAGATACAAATTCAAAGGAAATAACCCAAACGACGGCTACAATCGAAGGTTCTTTAAACCTTTATAACAGAATTATGAAGTTTTAAATAAAAGTAACAATATCACGCTTATAATTCATTATTATTTTACACCTAATTAAAGTAAGACATATTGTTAGGTTATGTTATTAGTACTCGTAAGTAGTACAATTATCTTTTTTTCAGCACCTACCACAGAAATTTGCACAGAAGGCCCTACAACTGTCGCATCCTCTGAAGGTAATTGTTTTAATTTTTTACGTTTTATATGTAACATAAGCATATTCTTCTAAAAATCTCGTAAAGTTCACACAATAATTCAAAAACCAAACGTATCTGAAAACATCTGCAAAGCTAAACAAGGTTAACTTGAGCGTCACGTCGTTCAATATGCAACAGGTGTTAAATGAGGCTCAACGAAGCGGACAGTATTCTTAAGTCCTAATTAATGTGTTTTTTTCTTTTAAATGAGACCTTGTTGGGTGGTTTCTGACCACAGAGATTTTAAAGATCATAGTTTATCCCCTTTTTAACTTTTTTCACGTTATTACGTATCGACTGTTATATTTCAACTTTATAAACCTCAACTACTCCTGTACCGTTGCACGCACCTATAATTCCAATAGTTTGCGTGCATTGCATTGTTTGTCCACTAAAATACTAGTCGTTTCACAACAATCATTTGGCTCATTAATCTTAGTTTCCTGCACAGATAACGGCTATAGCATGGGTCACTATACACTCTGTGTATTCTATTATTAATGTCATATAATTTAAATATCAATGTAATGCAAACATTTGTTTACAAACACGACCGAAGATACAAATGCAAAGGTAACAACCCAAACGACGTCTACAATCGCAGGTTCTTTAAGCCTATATAACAAAATGATGAAGGTTTAAATAAAAGTAACAATACGTCACGCTTATAATTCATTATTTTTATACACCTAATTAAAGTAAGGCATAATTATTGTTAGGTTATTTTATTAGTAAGTATTACAACTAACTTTATTTTACAGCACCTACCACAGGCGGTGGCGCAGAAGGCCCTACAACTGTCGCATCCTCTGAAGGTACTAAATTAAATCATTAACGTTTTTTTATGTGTAAAAAGCATATTCTTCAAGAATATCTCGTAAAGCTCACACAATAATTCAATAACAAAACATATCTGAAATTATCTGCAAAGCTTAACAAGGTAAACTTGAGCGTCACGTCGTACACTATGCAACGGGTGTAAAATGGCACTTAACGAAGTGAACAGTATTCTAAAGTCCTAATTAATGTGTTTTTTTTCTTTTAAATGAGACCTTGCTGGGTGGTTTCTGACCACAGAGATTTTAAAGATCATAGTTTATCCTCTTTTTAACTTTTTTCACGTCATTACGTATCGACTGTTATATTTCAACTTTAAAAACCTCAACAACTCCTGTACCGTTGCACGCACCTATAATTCCAATAGTTTGCGTGCGTTGCATTGTTTGCTCAAAAAATACTAGTCGTTTCACAACAATCATTTTGCTCAATATTACTTAGTTTCGTGAACAAACTGCACAGATAACGGCTATAATAGCATGGGTCACTAGACACTCTGTGTATTCTGTTATTAATGTCATATAGTTTAAATATCAATCTAATGCAAACATTTGTTTACAAACACGATTAAAGATACAAATGCAAAGGTAAACAACCCAAACGACGTCTACAATAGCAGGTTCTTTAAACCTATATACAAAAATGATGAAGTTTTAAATAAAAGTAACAATACGTCACGCATATAATTCATTATTTTTATACACCTAATTAAAGTAAGGCATAATTATGGTTCGGTTATTTTATTAGTAAGTATTACAACTAACTTTTTTTACAGCACCTACCACAGGCGGTGGCGCAGAAGGCCCTACAACTGTCGCATCCTCTGAAGGTACAAGATTTAATTATTAACGTTTTTATGTAACATAAGCATATTCTTCTAAAAATCTCGTAAATTTCACACAATAATTCAAAAACTAAACGTATCTGAAAACATCTGCAAAGCTAAACAAGGTAAACTTGAGCGTCACGTCGTTCAATATGCAACAGGTGTAAAATGACGCTCAACGAAGCGGACAGTATTCTTAAGTCCTAATTAATGTGTTTTTTTCTTTTAAATAAGACCATGCTGGGTGGTTTCTGACCACAGAGATTTTAAAGATCATAGTTTATCCCCCTTTTAACTTTTTTCACGTTATTACGTATCGACTGTTATATTTCAACTTTATAAACCTCAACTACTCCTGTACCGTTGCACGCACCTATAATTCCAATAGTTTGCGTGCATTGCATTGTTTGCCAAAAAAAATACTAGTCGTTTCACAACTATCATTTTGCTCAGTAATACTTAGTTTCCTGCACAGATAACGGCTATAGCATGGGTCACTATACACTCTGTGAATTCTATTATTAATGTCATATAGTTTAAATATCAATCTAATGCAAACATTTGTTTACAAACACGACCAAAGATACAAATGCAAAGGTAACAACCCAAACGACGTCTACAATAGCAGGTTCTTTAAACCTATATACAAAAATAGTGAAGTTTTAAATAAAAGTAACAATACGTCACGCATATAATTCATTATATTTATACACCTAATTAAAGTAAGGCATAATTATGGTTCGGTTATTTTATTAGTAAGTATTACAACTAACTTTTTTTACAGCACCTACCACAGGCGGTGGCGCAGAAGGCCCTACAACTGTCGCATCCTCTGAAGGTACTAAATTTAATCATTAACGTTTTTTTATGTGACAAAAGCATATTCTTCAAGAATATCTCGTAAAGCTCACACAATAATTCAATAACAAAACATATCTGAAATTATCTGCAAAGCTAAACAAGGTAAACTTGAGCGTCACGTCGTACACTATGCAACGGGTGTAAAATGGCACTTAACGAAGTGGACAGTATTCTAAAGTCCTAATTAATGTGTTTTTTTCTTTTAAATGAGACGTTGCTGGGTGGTTTCTGACCACAGAGATTTTAAAGATCATAGTTTATCCCCTTTTTAACTTTTTTCACGTTATTACGTATCGACTGTTATATTTCAACTTTATAAACCTCAACTACTCCTGTACCGTTGCACGCACCTACAATTCCAATAGTTTGCGTGCATTGCATTGTTTGCCAAAAAAAAATACTAGTCGTTTCACAACTATCATTTTGCTTATTAATACTTAGTTTCCTGCACAGATAACGGCTATAGCATGGGTCACTATACACTCTGTGTATTCTATTATTAATGTCATATAGTTTAAATATCAATCTAATGCAAACATTTGTTTACAAACACGACCAAAGATACAAATGCAAAGGTAACAACCCAAACGACGTCTACAATAGCAGGTTCTTTAAACCTATATACAAAAATGATGAAGTTTTAAATAAAAGTAACAATACGTCACGCATATATAATTCATTATTTTTATACACCTAATTAAAGTAAGGCATAATTATGGTTCGGTTATTTTATTAGTAAGTATTACAACTAACTTTTTTTACAGCACCCACCACAGGCGGTGGCGCAGAAGGCCCTACAACTGTCGCATCCTCTGAAGGTACTAGTTTTAATTATTAACGTTTTTATGTAACATAAGCATATTCTTCTAAAAATCTCACAATAATTCAAAAACCAAACGTATCTGAAAACATCTGCAAAGCAAAACAAGGTTAACTTGAGCGTCACGTCGTTCAATATGCAACAGGTGTAAAATGACGCTCAACGAAGCGGACAGTATTCTTAAGTCCTAATTAATGTGTTTTTTTTTCTTTTAAATAAGACCTTGCTGGGTGGTTTCTGACCACAGAGATTTTAAAGATCATAGTTTATCCCCCTTTTAACTTTTTTCACGTTATTACGTATCGACTGTTATATTTCAACTTTATAAACCTCAACTACTCCTGTACCGTTGCACGCACCTATAATTCCAATAGTGTGCGTGCGTTGCATTGTTTGCTCAAAAAATACTAGTCGTTTCACAACATTCATTTTGCTCAATATTACTTAGTTTCGTGAACAAACTGCACAGATAACGGCTATAATAGCATGGGTCACTAGACACTGTGTATTCTATTATTAATGTCATATAGTTTAAATATCAATCTTAAGCAAACATTTGTTTACAACCACGACCGAAGATACAAATTCAAAGGAAACAACCCAAACGACGGCTACAATCGAAGGTTCTTTAAACCTATATAACAAAATTATGAAGTTTTAAATAAAAGTAACAATATCACGCTTTTAATTCATTATTATTTTACACCTAATTAAAGTAACGCATATTGTTAGGTTATGTTACTAGTACTCGTAAGTATTACAATTATCTTTTTTTACAGCACCTACCACAGGCGGTGGCGCAGAAGGCCCTACAACTGTAGCATCCTCTGAAGGTACAAATTTTAATCATTAACGTTTTTTTATGTAACATAAGCATATTCTTCAAAAAATCTCGTAAAGTTCACACAACAATTCAGAAACCAAATGTATCTGAAAACATCTGCAAAGCTAAACAAGGTTAACTTGAGCGTCACGTCGTACACTCTTCAACGGGTGTAAAATGACGCTTAACGAAGTGGGCAGTATTCTAAAGTCCTAATTAATGTGTTTTTTTCTTTTAAATAAGACCTTGCTGGGTGGTTTCTGACCACAGAGATTTTAAAGATCATAGTTTATCCCCCTTTTAACTTTTTTCACGTTATTACGTATCGACTGTTATATTTCAACTTTATAAACCTCAACTACTCCTGTACCGTTGCACGCACCTATAATTCCAATAGTTTGCGTGCATTGCATTGTTTGCCAAAAAAAATACTAGTCGTTTCACAACTATCATTTTGCTCATTAATACTTAGTTTCCTGCACAGATAACGGCTATAGCATGGGTCACTATACACTCTGTGTATTCTATTATTAATGTCATATAGTTTAAATATCAATCTAATGCAAACATTTGTTTACAAACACGACCAAAGATACAAATGCAAAGGTAACAACCCAAACGACGTCTACAATAGCAGGTTCTTTAAACCTATATACAAAAATAGTGAAGTTTTAAATAAAAGTAACAATACGTCACGCATATAATTCATTATATTTATACACCTAATTAAAGTAAGGCATAATTATGGTTCGGTTATTTTATTAGTAAGTATTACAACTAACTTTTTTTACAGCACCTACCACAGGCGGTGGCGCAGAAGGCCCTACAACTGTCGCATCCTCTGAAGGTACTAAATTTAATCATTAACGTTTTTTTATGTGACAAAAGCATATTCTTCAAGAATATCTCGTAAAGCTCACACAATAATTCAATAACAAAACATATCTGAAATTATCTGCAAAGCTAAACAAGGTAAACTTGAGCGTCACGTCGTACACTATGCAACGGGTGTAAAATGGCACTTAACGAAGTGGACAGTATTCTAAAGTCCTAATTAATGTGTTTTTTTCTTTTAAATGAGACGTTGCTGGGTGGTTTCTGACCACAGAGATTTTAAAGATCATAGTTTATCCCCTTTTTAACTTTTTTCACGTTATTACGTATCGACTGTTATATTTCAACTTTATAAACCTCAACTACTCCTGTACCGTTGCACGCACCTACAATTCCAATAGTGTGCGTGCGTTGCATTGTTTGCTCAAAAAATACTAGTCGTTTCACAACATTCATTTTGCTCAATATTACTTAGTTTCGTGAACAAACTGCACAGATAACGGCTATAATAGCATGGGTCACTAGACACTGTGTATTCTATTATTAATGTCATATAGTTTAAATATCAATCTTAAGCAAACATTTGTTTACAACCACGACCGAAGATACAAATTCAAAGGAAACAACCCAAACGACGGCTACAATCGAAGGTTCTTTAAACCTTTATAACAAAATTATGAAGTTTTAAATAAAAGTAACAATATCACGCTTATAATTCATTATTATTTTACACCTAATTAAAGTAAGGCATATTGTTAGGTTATGTTACTAGTACTCGTAAGTATTACAATTATCTTTTTTTACAGCACCTACCACAGGCGGTGGCGCAGAAGGCCCTACAACTGTAGCATCCTCTGAAGGTACAAATTTTAATCATTAACGTTTTTTTATGAAACATAAGCATATTCTTCAAAAAATCTCGTAAAGTTCACACAACAATTCAGAAACCAAATGTATCTGAAAACATCTGCAAAGCTAAACAAGGTTAACTTGAGCGTCACGTCGTACACTCTTCAACGGGTGTAAAATGACGCTTAACGAAGTGGGCAGTATTCTAAAGTCCTAATTATTAATGTGTTTTTTTCTTTTAAATAAGACCTTGCTGGGTGGTTTCTGACCACAGAGATTTTAAAGATCATAGTTTATCCTCTTTTTAACTTTTTCCACGTCATTAGTGTGCGTGCGTTGCATTGTTTGCTCAAAAAATACTAGTCGTTTCACAACAATCATTTTGCTCAATATTACTTAGTTTCGTGAACAAACTGCACAGATAACCGCTATAATAGCACGGGTCACTAGACACTCTGTGTATTCTATTATTAATGTGATATAGTTTAAATATCAATCTAAAGCAAACATTTGTTTAGAACCACGACCGAAGATACAAATTCAAAGGAAACAACCCAAACGACGGCTACAATCGAAGGTTCTTTAAACCTTTATAACAAAATTATGAAGTTTTAAATAAAAGTAACAATATCACGCTTATAATTCATTATTATTTTACACCTAATTAAAGTAAGGCATATTGTTAGGTTATGTTACTAGTACTCGTAAGTATTACAATTATCTTTTTTTACGTATCTGAAAACATCTGCAAAGCAAAACAAGGTTAACTTGAGCGTCACGTCGTTCAATATGCAACAGGTGTAAAATGACGCTCAACGAAGCGGACAGTATTCTTAAGTCCTAATTAATGTGTTTTTTTTCTTTTAAATACGACCTTGCTGGGTGGTTTCTGACCACAGAGATTTTAAAGATCATAGTTTATCCCCTTTTTAACTTTTTTCACGTTATTACGTATCGACTGTTATATTTCAACTTTATAAACCTCAACTACTCCTGTACCGTTGCACGCACCTACAATTCCAATAGTTTGCGTGCATTGCATTGTTTGTCCAATAAAATACTAGTCGTTTCACAACAATCATTTTGCTCATTAATACTTAGTTTCCTGCAAAGATAACGGCTATAGCATGGGTCACTATACACTCTGTGTATTCTATTATTAATGTCATATAGTTTAAATATCAATCTAAAGCAAACATTTGTTTACAACCACGAACGAAGATACAAATTCAAAGGAAACAACCCAAACGACGGCTACTATCGAAGGTTCTTTAAACCTTTATAACAGAATTATGAAGGTACTAGTTTTAATTATTAACGTTTTTATGTAACATAAGCATATTCTTCTAAAAATCTCGTAAAGTTCACACAATAATTCAATAACAAAACATATCTGAAATTATCTGCAAAGCTTAACAAGGTAAACTTGAGCGTCACGTCGTTCAATATGCAACAGGTGTAAAATGACGCTCAACGAAGCGAAAAGTATTCTTAAGTCCTAATTAATGTGTTTTTTTCTTTTAAATAAGACCTTGCTGGGTGGTTTCTGACCACAGAGATTTTAAAGATCATAGTTTATCCCCCTTTTAACTTTTTTCACGTTATTACGTATCGACTGTTATATTTCAACTTTATAAACCTCAACTACTCCTGTACCTTTGCACGCACCTATAATTCCAATAGTTTGCGTGCATTGCATTGTTTGCCAAAAAAATACTAGTCGTTTCACAACTATCATTTTGCTCAGTAATACTTAGTTTCCTGCACAGATAACGGCTATAGCATGGGTCACTATACACTCTGTGTATTCTATTATTAATGTCATATAGTTTAAATATCAATCTAATGCAAACATTTGTTTACAAACACGACCGAAGATACAAATTCAAAGGAAACAACCCAAACGACGGCTACAATCGAAGGTTCTTTAAACCTTTATAACAGAATGTTGAAGTTTTAAATAAAAGTAACAAAACGTCACGCTTTTAATTCATTATTATTTTACACCTAATTAAAGTAAGGCATATTGTTAGGTTATGTTACTAGTACTCGTAAGTATTACAATTATCTTTTTTTACAGCACCTACCACAGGCGGTGGCGCAGAAGGCCCTACAACTGTAGCATCCTCTGAAGGTACAAATTTTAATCATTAACGTTTTTTTATGTAACATAAGCATATTCTTCAAAAAATCTCGTAAAGTTCACACAACAATTCAGAAACCAAATGTATCTGAAAACATCTGCAAAGCTAAACAAGGTTAACTTGAGCGTCACGTCGTACACTCTTCAACGGGTGTAAAATGACGCTTAACGAAGTGGGCAGTATTCTAAAGTCCTAATTAATGTGTTTTTTTCTTTTAAATAAGACCTTGCTGGGTGGTTTCTGACCACAGAGATTTTAAAGATCATAGTTTATCCCCCTTTTAACTTTTTTCACGTTATTACGTATCGACTGTTATATTTCAACTTTATAAACCTCAACTACTCCTGTACCGTTGCACGCACCTATAATTCCAATAGTTTGCGTGCATTGCATTGTTTGCCAAAAAAAATACTAGTCGTTTCACAACTATCATTTTGCTCATTAATACTTAGTTTCCTGCACAGATAACGGCTATAGCATGGGTCACTATACACTCTGTGTATTCTATTATTAATGTCATATAGTTTAAATATCAATCTAATGCAAACATTTGTTTACAAACACGACCAAAGATACAAATGCAAAGGTAACAACCCAAACGACGTCTACAATAGCAGGTTCTTTAAACCTATATACAAAAATAGTGAAGTTTTAAATAAAAGTAACAATACGTCACGCATATAATTCATTATATTTATACACCTAATTAAAGTAAGGCATAATTATGGTTCGGTTATTTTATTAGTAAGTATTACAACTAACTTTTTTTACAGCACCTACCACAGGCGGTGGCGCAGAAGGCCCTACAACTGTCGCATCCTCTGAAGGTACTAAATTTAATCATTAACGTTTTTTTATGTGACAAAAGCATATTCTTCAAGAATATCTCGTAAAGCTCACACAATAATTCAATAACAAAACATATCTGAAATTATCTGCAAAGCTAAACAAGGTAAACTTGAGCGTCACGTCGTACACTATGCAACGGGTGTAAAATGGCACTTAACGAAGTGGACAGTATTCTAAAGTCCTAATTAATGTGTTTTTTTCTTTTAAATGAGACGTTGCTGGGTGGTTTCTGACCACAGAGATTTTAAAGATCATAGTTTATCCCCTTTTTAACTTTTTTCACGTTATTACGTATCGACTGTTATATTTCAACTTTATAAACCTCAACTACTCCTGTACCGTTGCACGCACCTACAATTCCAATAGTGTGCGTGCGTTGCATTGTTTGCTCAAAAAATACTAGTCGTTTCACAACATTCATTTTGCTCAATATTACTTAGTTTCGTGAACAAACTGCACAGATAACGGCTATAATAGCATGGGTCACTAGACACTGTGTATTCTATTATTAATGTCATATAGTTTAAATATCAATCTTAAGCAAACATTTGTTTACAACCACGACCGAAGATACAAATTCAAAGGAAACAACCCAAACGACGGCTACAATCGAAGGTTCTTTAAACCTTTATAACAAAATTATGAAGTTTTAAATAAAAGTAACAATATCACGCTTATAATTCATTATTATTTTACACCTAATTAAAGTAAGGCATATTGTTAGGTTATGTTACTAGTACTCGTAAGTATTACAATTATCTTTTTTTACAGCACCTACCACAGGCGGTGGCGCAGAAGGCCCTACAACTGTAGCATCCTCTGAAGGTACAAATTTTAATCATTAACGTTTTTTTATGAAACATAAGCATATTCTTCAAAAAATCTCGTAAAGTTCACACAACAATTCAGAAACCAAATGTATCTGAAAACATCTGCAAAGCTAAACAAGGTTAACTTGAGCGTCACGTCGTACACTCTTCAACGGGTGTAAAATGACGCTTAACGAAGTGGGCAGTATTCTAAAGTCCTAATTATTAATGTGTTTTTTTCTTTTAAATAAGACCTTGCTGGGTGGTTTCTGACCACAGAGATTTTAAAGATCATAGTTTATCCTCTTTTTAACTTTTTCCACGTCATTAGTGTGCGTGCGTTGCATTGTTTGCTCAAAAAATACTAGTCGTTTCACAACAATCATTTTGCTCAATATTACTTAGTTTCGTGAACAAACTGCACAGATAACCGCTATAATAGCACGGGTCACTAGACACTCTGTGTATTCTATTATTAATGTGATATAGTTTAAATATCAATCTAAAGCAAACATTTGTTTAGAACCACGACCGAAGATACAAATTCAAAGGAAACAACCCAAACGACGGCTACAATCGAAGGTTCTTTAAACCTTTATAACAAAATTATGAAGTTTTAAATAAAAGTAACAATATCACGCTTATAATTCATTATTATTTTACACCTAATTAAAGTAAGGCATATTGTTAGGTTATGTTACTAGTACTCGTAAGTATTACAATTATCTTTTTTTACGTATCTGAAAACATCTGCAAAGCAAAACAAGGTTAACTTGAGCGTCACGTCGTTCAATATGCAACAGGTGTAAAATGACGCTCAACGAAGCGGACAGTATTCTTAAGTCCTAATTAATGTGTTTTTTTTCTTTTAAATACGACCTTGCTGGGTGGTTTCTGACCACAGAGATTTTAAAGATCATAGTTTATCCCCTTTTTAACTTTTTTCACGTTATTACGTATCGACTGTTATATTTCAACTTTATAAACCTCAACTACTCCTGTACCGTTGCACGCACCTACAATTCCAATAGTTTGCGTGCATTGCATTGTTTGTCCAATAAAATACTAGTCGTTTCACAACAATCATTTTGCTCATTAATACTTAGTTTCCTGCAAAGATAACGGCTATAGCATGGGTCACTATACACTCTGTGTATTCTATTATTAATGTCATATAGTTTAAATATCAATCTAAAGCAAACATTTGTTTACAACCACGAACGAAGATACAAATTCAAAGGAAACAACCCAAACGACGGCTACTATCGAAGGTTCTTTAAACCTTTATAACAGAATTATGAAGGTACTAGTTTTAATTATTAACGTTTTTATGTAACATAAGCATATTCTTCTAAAAATCTCGTAAAGTTCACACAATAATTCAATAACAAAACATATCTGAAATTATCTGCAAAGCTTAACAAGGTAAACTTGAGCGTCACGTCGTTCAATATGCAACAGGTGTAAAATGACGCTCAACGAAGCGAAAAGTATTCTTAAGTCCTAATTAATGTGTTTTTTTCTTTTAAATAAGACCTTGCTGGGTGGTTTCTGACCACAGAGATTTTAAAGATCATAGTTTATCCCCCTTTTAACTTTTTTCACGTTATTACGTATCGACTGTTATATTTCAACTTTATAAACCTCAACTACTCCTGTACCTTTGCACGCACCTATAATTCCAATAGTTTGCGTGCATTGCATTGTTTGCCAAAAAAATACTAGTCGTTTCACAACTATCATTTTGCTCAGTAATACTTAGTTTCCTGCACAGATAACGGCTATAGCATGGGTCACTATACACTCTGTGTATTCTATTATTAATGTCATATAGTTTAAATATCAATCTAATGCAAACATTTGTTTACAAACACGACCGAAGATACAAATTCAAAGGAAACAACCCAAACGACGGCTACAATCGAAGGTTCTTTAAACCTTTATAACAGAATGTTGAAGTTTTAAATAAAAGTAACAAAACGTCACGCTTATAATTCAATATTTTTATACACCTAATTAAAGTAAGGCATAATTATGATTCGGTTATTTAATTAGTAAGTATTACAACTATCTTTTTTTACAGCACCTACCACAGGCGGTGGCGCAGAAGGCCCTACAACTGTCGCATCCTCTGAAGGTACTAGTTTTAATTATTAACGTTTTTATGTAACATAAGCATATTTTTCTAAAAATCTCGTAAAGTTCACACAATAATTCAGAAACCAAATGTATCTGAAAACATCTGCAAAGCTAAACAAGGTTAACTTGAGCGTCCCGTCGTACACTCTTCAACGGGTGTAAAATGACGCTCAACGAAGCGGACAGTATTCTTAAGTCGTAATTAATGTGTTTTTTTTTTCTTTTAAATAAGACCTTGCTGGGTGGTTTCTGAGCACAGAGATTTTAAAGATCATAGTTTATCCTCTTTTTAACTTTTTTCACGTTATTACGTATCGACTGTTATATTTCAACGTTAAAAACCTCAACAACTCCGGTACCGTTGTGCGCACCTATAATTCCAATAGTTTGCGTGCATTGCATTGTTTGCCCCAAAAAATACTAGTCGTTTCACAACAATCATTTTGCTCATTATTACTAAGTTTCCTGCACAAACTGCACAGATAACGGCTATAGCATGGGTCACTCTACACTCTGTGTATTCTATTATTAATGTCATATAGTTTAAATATCAATCTAAAGCAAACATTTGTTTACAACCACGAACGAAGATACAAATTCAAAGGAAACAACCCAAACGACGTCTACAATCGCAGGTTCTTTAAGCCTATATAACAAAATGATGAAGTTTTAAATAAAAGTAACAATACGTCACGCTTATAATTCATTATTTTTATACACGTAATTAAAGTAAGGCATAATTATGGTTAGGTTATTTTATTAGTAAGTATTACAACTATCTTTTTTTACAGCACCTACCACAGGCGGTGGCGCAGAAGGCCCTACAACTGTCGCATCCTCTGAAGGTACTAGTTTTAATTATTAACGTTTTTATGTAACATAAGCATATTCTTCAAAAAATCTCGTAAAGTTCACACAATAATTCAGAAACCAAATGTATCTGAAAACATCTGCAAAGCTAAACAAGGTTAACTTGAGCGTCACGTCGTACACTCTTCAACGGGTGTAAAATGACGCTTAACGAAGTGGGCAGTATTCTAAAGTCCTAATTAATGTGTTTTTTTCTTTTAAATAAGACCTTGCTGGGTGGTTTCTGACCACAGAGATTTTAAAGATCATAGTTTATCCTCTTTTTAGTTTTTTCACGTTATTACGTATCGACTGTTATTTTCAACATTAAAAACCTCAACAACTCCTGTACCGTTGCACGCACCTATAATTCCAATAGTTTGCGTGCATTGCATTGTTTGCCAAAAAAAATACAAGTCGTTTCACAACTATCATTTTGCTCATTAATACTTAGTTTCCTGCACAGATAACGGCTATAGCATGGGTCACTATACACTCTGTGTATTCTATTATTAATGTCATATAGTTTAAATATCAATCTAATGCAAACATTTGTTTACAAACACGACCGAAGATACAAATGCAAAGGTAACAACCCAAACGACGTCTACAATCGCAGGTTCTTTAAGCCTATATAACAAAATGATGAAGTTTTAAATAAAAGTAACAATACGTCACGCTTATAATTCATTATTTTTATACACCTAATTAAAGTAAGGCATAATTATGGTTAGGTTATTTTATTAGTAAGTATTACAATTGTCTTCTTTTACAGCACCTACCACAGGCGGTGGCGCAGAAGGCCCTACAACTGTCGCATCCTCTGAAGGTACTTGTTTTAATTATTAACTTTTTTTATGTAACATAAGCATATTCTTCTAAAAATCTCGTAAAGTTCACACAATAATTCAAAAACCATACGTATCTGAAAACATCTGCAAAGCTAAACAAGGTTAACTTGAGCGTCACGTCGTTCAATATGCAACAGGTGTATAATGACGCTCAACGAAGCGGACAGTATTCTTAAGTCCTAATTAATGTGTTTTTTTCTTTTAAATAAGACCTTGCTGGGTGGTTTCTGATCACAAACATTTTAAAGATCATAGTTTATCCTCTTTTTAACTTTTTTCACGTTATTACGTATCGACTGTTATTTTTCAACTTTAAATACCTCAACAACTCCTGTACCGTTGGGCGCACCTATAATTCCAATAGTTTGCGTGCGTTGCATTGTTTGCCCAAAAATTACGAGTCGTATCACAACAATCATTTTGCTCATTATTACATAGTTTTCTGCACACACTGCACAGATAACGGCTATAGCATGGGTCACTCTACACTCCGTGTATTCTATTATTAATGTCATATAGTTTAAATATCAATCTAATGCAAACATTTGTTTACAAACACGACCGAAGATACAAATGCAAAGGTAACAACCCAAACGACGTCTACAATCGCAGGTTCTTTAAGCCTATACAGGGTGTTTTTGACAGCCCTCCGCAAACTGATAGGGTGGCTTCAGTACATCATATTAAGATGACCGGTACATAAAATTCTTTCAGGAACATTAAGGGAATCCAAAAAACCAGATTTGTTTTATGGGGGGACATCGTGATCACTTACCTCACACGCAATGTATCGTTACCGTGGCAAAACGCACGTAGCGGACGGCAGCGCAGCGAGCTTGAGCGAGGCTGCCCCTGCCCCCCGCGCGCTCCCCGGCGCACCTGGGCCGTGTCTTTTATTACGTTACGTTACGGCATAATATATTTTTTTTTCCTGAGAAAATTTCCAGTGGGATATGATTCAGAATAAGGAGCTGAATCAATCCTGTGTTTTTGTGGAGGGCTGTCAAAAACACCCTGTATAACAAAATGATGAAGTTTTAAATAAAAGTAACAATACGTCACGCTTATACTTCATTATTTTTATACACCTAATTAAAGTAAGGCATAATTATGGTTAGGTTATTTTATTAGTAAGTATTACAATTGTCTTTTTTTACAGCACCTACCACAGGCGGTGGCGCAGAAGGCCCTACAACTGTCGCATCCTCTGAAGGTACTAGTTTTAATTATTAACGCTTTTTATGTAACATAATCATATTCTTCAAGAATATCTCGTAAAGCTCACACAATAATTCAATAACAAAACATATCTGAAATTATCTGCAAAGCTAAACAAGGTAAACTTGAGCGTCACGTCGTACACTATGCAACAGGTGTAAAATGACGCTCAACGAAGCGGACAGTATTCTTAAGTCCTAATTAATGTGTTTTTTTCTTTTAAATAAGACCTTGCTGGGTGGTTTCTGACCACAGAGATTTTAAAGATCATAGTTTATCCTCTTTTTAACTTTTTTACGTTTTTACGTATCGACTGTGAATTTCAACATTAAAAACCTCAACTACTCCTGTACCGTTGCACGCACCTATAATTCCAATAGTTTGTGTGCATTGCATTGTTTGTCAAAAAAAATACTAGTCATTTCACAGCAATCATTTGGCTCAATATTACTTTGTTTCGTGAACAAACTGCACAGATAACGGCTATAGCATGGGTCACTATACACTCTGTGTATTCTATTATTAATGTCATATAGTTTAAATATCAATCTAATGCAAACATTTGTTTACAAACACGACCGAAGATACAAATGCAAAGGTAACAACCCAAACGACGTCTACAATCGCAGGTTCTTTAAGCCTATATAACAAAATGATGAAGTTTTAAATAAAAGTAACAATACGTCACGCTTATAATTCATTATTTTTATACATCTAATTAAAGTAAGGCATAATTATGGTTAGGTTATTTTATTAGTAAGTATTACAACTATCTTTTTTTACAGCACCTACCACAGGCGGTGGCGCAGAAGGCCCTACAACTGTCGCATCCTCTGAAGGTACTAAATTTAATCATTAACGTTTTTTTATGTGACAAAAGCATATTCTTCAAGAATATCTCGTAAAGCTCACACAATAATTCAATAACAAAACATATCTGAAATTATCTGCAAAGCTAAACAAGGTAAACTTGAGCGTCACGTCGTACACTATGCAACGGGTGTAAAATGGCGCTTGACGAAGCGGACAGTATTGTAAAGTCCTAATTAATGTGTTTTTTTCTTTTAAATAAGACCTTGCTGGGTGGTTTCTGAGCACAGAGATTTTAAAGATCATAGTTTATCCTCTTTTTAACTTTTTTCACGTTATTATGGTTTTTAAAGTTGAAATATAACAGTCGATACTGTTATATTTCAACTTTAAAAACCTCAACAACTCCTGTACCGTTGCACGCACCTATAATTCCAATAGTTTGCGTGCATTGCATTGTTTGCCAAAGAAAATATTAGTCGTTTCACAACTATCATTTTGCTCATTAATACTTAGTTTTCTGCACAGATAACGGCTATAGCATGGGTCACTATACACTGTGTGTATTCTATTATTAATGTCATATAGTTTAAATATCAATCTAATGCAAACATTTGTTTACAAACACGACCAAAGATACAAATGCAAAGGTAACAACCCAAACGACGTCTACAATAGCAGGTTCTTTAAACCTATATACAAAAATGATGAAGTTTTAAATAAAAGTAACAATACGTCAAGCATATAATTCATTATTTTTATACACCTAATTAAAGTAAGGCATAATTATGGTTCGGTTATTTTATTAGTAAGTATTACAACTATCTTTTTTTACAGCACCTACCACAGGCGGTGGCGCAGAAGGCCCTACAACTGTCGCATCCTCTGAAGGTACTAGTTTTAATTATTAACGTTTTTATGTAACATAAGCATATTCTTCAAGAATATCTCTTAAAGCTCACACAATAATTCAAAAACCAAACGTATCTGAAAACATCTGCAAAGCAAAACAAGGTTAACTTGAGC
Source organism: Brachylomia viminalis (assembly GCA_937001585.2). Classification (NCBI taxonomy): domain Eukaryota; kingdom Metazoa; phylum Arthropoda; class Insecta; order Lepidoptera; family Noctuidae; genus Brachylomia; species Brachylomia viminalis. Next base: position 17,387,517 of record OW443302.2, on the reverse strand, counting down.
GTCACGTCGTTCAATATGCAACAGGTGTAAAATGACGCTCAACGAAGCGGACAGTATTCTTAAGTCCTAATTAATGTGTTTTTTTCTTTTAAATAAGACCTTGCTGGGTCGTTTCTGACCACAGAGATTTTAAAGATCATAGTTTATCCTCTTTTTAGTTTTTTACGTTATTACGTATCGACTGTAAATTTCAACTTTAAAAACCTCAACTACTCCTGTACCGTTGCACGCACCTATAATTCCAATAGTTTGCGTGCGTTGCATTGTTTGCCCAAAAATTACGAGTCGTATCACAACAATCATTTTGCTCATTATTACATAGTTTTCTGCACACACTGCACAGATAACGGCTATAGCATGGGTCACTCTACACTCCGTGTATTCTATTATTAATGTCATATAGTTTAAATATCAATCTAATGCAAACATTTGTTTACAAACACGACCGAAGATACAAATGCAAAGGTAACAACCCAAACGACGTCTACAATCGCAGGTTCTTTAAGCCTATACAGGGTGTTTTTGACAGCCCTCCGCAAACTGATAGGGTGGCTTCAGTACATCATATTAAGATGACCGGTACATAAAATTCTTTCAGGAACATTAAGGGAATCCAAAAAACCAGATTTGTTTTATGGGGGGACATCGTGATCACTTACCTCACACGCAATGTATCGTTACCGTGGCAAAACGCACGTAGCGGACGGCAGCGCAGCGAGCTTGAGCGAGGCTGCCCCTGCCCCCCGCGCGCTCCCCGGCGCACCTGGGCCGTGTCTTTTATTACGTTACGTTACGGCATAATATATTTTTTTTTCCTGAGAAAATTTCCAGTGGGATATGATTCAGAATAAGGAGCTGAATCAATCCTGTGTTTTTGTGGAGGGCTGTCAAAAACACCCTGTATAACAAAATGATGAAGTTTTAAATAAAAGTAACAATACGTCACGCTTATACTTCATTATTTTTATACACCTAATTAAAGTAAGGCATAATTATGGTTAGGTTATTTTATTAGTAAGTATTACAATTGTCTTTTTTTACAGCACCTACCACAGGCGGTGGCGCAGAAGGCCCTACAACTGTCGCATCCTCTGAAGGTACTAGTTTTAATTATTAACGCTTTTTATGTAACATAATCATATTCTTCAAGAATATCTCGTAAAGCTCACACAATAATTCAATAACAAAACATATCTGAAATTATCTGCAAAGCTAAACAAGGTAAACTTGAGCGTCACGTCGTACACTATGCAACAGGTGTAAAATGACGCTCAACGAAGCGGACAGTATTCTTAAGTCCTAATTAATGTGTTTTTTTCTTTTAAATAAGACCTTGCTGGGTGGTTTCTGACCACAGAGATTTTAAAGATCATAGTTTATCCTCTTTTTAACTTTTTTACGTTTTTACGTATCGACTGTGAATTTCAACATTAAAAACCTCAACTACTCCTGTACCGTTGCACGCACCTATAATTCCAATAGTTTGTGTGCATTGCATTGTTTGCCAAAAAAAATACTAGTCATTTCACAGCAATCATTTGGCTCAATATTACTTAGTTTCGTGAACAAACTGCACAGATAACGGCTATAGCATGGGTCACTATACACTCTGTGTATTCTATTATTAATGTCATATAGTTTAAATATCAATCTAATGCAAACATTTGTTTACAAACACGACCGAAGATACAAATGCAAAGGTAACAACCCAAACGACGTCTACAATCGCAGGTTCTTTAAGCCTATATAACAAAATGATGAAGTTTTAAATAAAAGTAACAATACGTCACGCTTATAATTCATTATTTTTATACATCTAATTAAAGTAAGGCATAATTATGGTTAGGTTATTTTATTAGTAAGTATTACAACTATCTTTTTTTACAGCACCTACCACAGGCGGTGGCGCAGAAGGCCCTACAACTGTCGCATCCTCTGAAGGTACTAAATTTAATCATTAACGTTTTTTTATGTGACAAAAGCATATTCTTCAAGAATATCTCGTAAAGCTCACACAATAATTCAATAACAAAACATATCTGAAATTATCTGCAAAGCTAAACAAGGTAAACTTGAGCGTCACGTCGTACACTATGCAACGGGTGTAAAATGGCGCTTGACGAAGCGGACAGTATTGTAAAGTCCTAATTAATGTGTTTTTTTCTTTTAAATAAGACCTTGCTGGGTGGTTTCTGAGCACAGAGATTTTAAAGATCATAGTTTATCCTCTTTTTAACTTTTTTCACGTTATTATGGTTTTTAAAGTTGAAATATAACAGTCGATACTGTTATATTTCAACTTTAAAAACCTCAACAACTCCTGTACCGTTGCACGCACCTATAATTCCAATAGTTTGCGTGCATTGCATTGTTTGCCAAAGAAAATATTAGTCGTTTCACAACTATCATTTTGCTCATTAATACTTAGTTTTCTGCACAGATAACGGCTATAGCATGGGTCACTATACACTGTGTGTATTCTATTATTAATGTCATATAGTTTAAATATCAATCTAATGCAAACATTTGTTTACAAACACGACCAAAGATACAAATGCAAAGGTAACAACCCAAACGACGTCTACAATAGCAGGTTCTTTAAACCTATATACAAAAATGATGAAGTTTTAAATAAAAGTAACAATACGTCAAGCATATAATTCATTATTTTTATACACCTAATTAAAGTAAGGCATAATTATGGTTCGGTTATTTTATTAGTAAGTATTACAACTATCTTTTTTTACAGCACCTACCACAGGCGGTGGCGCAGAAGGCCCTACAACTGTCGCATCCTCTGAAGGTACTAGTTTTAATTATTAACGTTTTTATGTAACATAAGCATATTCTTCAAGAATATCTCTTAAAGCTCACACAATAATTCAAAAACCAAACGTATCTGAAAACATCTGCAAAGCAAAACAAGGTTAACTTGAGCGTCACGTCGTTCAATATGCAACAGGTGTAAAATGACGCTCAACGAAGCGGACAGTATTCTTAAGTCCTAATTAATGTGTTTTTTTCTTTTAAATAAGACCTTGCTGGGTCGTTTCTGACCACAGAGATTTTAAAGATCATAGTTTATCCTCTTTTTAGTTTTTTACGTTATTACGTATCGACTGTAAATTTCAACTTTAAAAACCTCAACTACTCCTGTACCGTTGCACGCACCTATAATTCCAATAGTTTGTGTGCATTGCATTGTTTGCCAAAAAAAATACTAGTCGTTACACAGCAATCATTTGGCTCAATATTACTTAGTTTCGTGAACAAACTGCACAGATAACGGCTATAGCATGAGTCACTATACACTGTGTATTCTATTATTAATGTAATATAGTTTAAATATCAATCTAATGCAAACATTTGTTTACAAACACGACCGAAGATACAAATGCAAAGGTAACAACCCAAACGACGTCTACAATCGCAGTTTCTTTAAGCCTATATACAAAAATGATGAAGTTTTAAATAAAAGTAACAATACGTCACGCATATAATTCATTATTTTTATACACCTAATTAAAGTAAGGCATAATTATGGTTCGGTTATTTTATTAGTAAGTATTACAACTATCTTTTTTTACAGCACCTGCCACAGGCGGTGGCGCAGAAGGCCCTACAACTGTCGCATCCTCTGAAGGTACTAGTTTTAATTATTAACGTTTTTATGTAACATAAGCATATTCTTCAAGAATATCTCGTAAAGCTCACACAATAATTCAAAAACCAAACGTATCTGAAAACATCTGCAAAGCAAAACAAGGTTAACTTGAGCGTCACGTCGTTCAATATGCAACAGGTGTAAAATGACGCTCAACGAAGCGGACAGTATTCTTAAGTCCTAATTAATGTGTTTTTTTCTTTTAAATGAGACCTTGCTGGGTGGTTTCTGACCACAGAGATTTTAAAGATCATAGTTTATCCCCTTTTTAACTTTTTTCACGTTATTACGTATCGACTGTTATATTTCAACTTTATAAACCTCAACTACTCCTGTACCGTTGCACGCACCTATAATTCCAATAGTTTGTGTGCATTGCATTGTTTGCCAAAAAAAATACTAGTCATTTCACAGCAATCATTTGGCTCAATATTACTTAGTTTCGTGAACAAACTGCACAGATAACGGCTATAGCATGGGTCACTATACACTCTGTGTATTCAATTAATGTCATATAGTTTAAATATCAATCTAATGCAAACATTTGTTTACAAACACGACCGAAGATACAAATGCAAAGGTAACAACCCAAACGACGTCTACAATCGCAGGTTTTTTAAGGCTATATAACAAAATGATGAAGTTTTAAACAAAAGTAACAAAATCACGCTTATAATTCATTATTTTTATACACCTAATTAAAGTAAGGCATAATTATGGTTAGGTTATTTCATTGGTAAGTATTACAATTATCTTTTTTTACAGCACCTACCACAGGCGGTGGCGCAGAAGGCCCTACAACTGTCGCATCCTCTGAAGGTACTAATTTTAATCATTAACGTTTTCTTATGTGACATAAGCATATTCTTCAAGAATATCTCGTAGAGCTCACACAATAATTCAATAACAAAACAATTATCTGAAATTATCTGCAAAGCTAAACAAGGTAAACTTGAGCGTCACGTCGTACACTATGCAACGGGTGTAAAATGGCGCTTGACGAAGCGGACAGTATTGTAAAATCCTAATTAATGTGTTTTTTTCTTTTAAATAAGACCTTGCTGGGTGGTTTCTGAGCACAGAGATTTTAAAGATCATAGTTTATCCTCTTTTTAACTTTTTTCACGTTATTATGGTTTTTAAAGTTGAAATATAACAGTCGATACTGTTATATTTCAACTTTAAAAACCTCAACAACTCCTGTACCGTTGCACGCACCTATAATTCCAATAGTTTGCGTGCATTGCATTGTTTGCCAAAGAAAATATTAGTCGTTTCACAACTATCATTTTGCTCATTAATACTTAGTTTTCTGCACAGATAACGGCTATAGCATGGGTCACTATACACTGTGTGTATTCTATTATTAATGTCATATAGTTTAAATATCAATCTAATGCAAACATTTGTTTACAAACACGACCAAAGATACAAATGCAAAGGTAACAACCCAAACGACGTCTACAATAGCAGGTTCTTTAAACCTATATACAAAAATGATGAAGTTTTAAATAAAAGTAACAATACGTCAAGCATATAATTCATTATTTTTATACACCTAATTAAAGTAAGGCATAATTATGGTTCGGTTATTTTATTAGTAAGTATTACAACTATCTTTTTTTACAGCACCTACCACAGGCGGTGGCGCAGAAGGCCCTACAACTGTCGCATCCTCTGAAGGTACTAGTTTTAATTATTAACGTTTTTATGTAACATAAGCATATTCTTCAAGAATATCTCTTAAAGCTCACACAATAATTCAAAAACCAAACGTATCTGAAAACATCTGCAAAGCAAAACAAGGTTAACTTGAGCGTCACGTCGTTCAATATGCAACAGGTGTAAAATGACGCTCAACGAAGCGGACAGTATTCTTAAGTCCTAATTAATGTGTTTTTTTCTTTTAAATAAGACCTTGCTGGGTCGTTTCTGACCACAGAGATTTTAAAGATCATAGTTTATCCTCTTTTTAGTTTTTTACGTTATTACGTATCGACTGTAAATTTCAACTTTAAAAACCTCAACTACTCCTGTACCGTTGCACGCACCTATAATTCCAATAGTTTGTGTGCATTGCATTGTTTGCCAAAAAAAATACTAGTCGTTACACAGCAATCATTTGGCTCAATATTACTTAGTTTCGTGAACAAACTGCACAGATAACGGCTATAGCATGAGTCACTATACACTGTGTATTCTATTATTAATGTCATATAGTTTAAATATCAATCTAATGCAAACATTTGTTTACAAACACGACCGAAGATACAAATGCAAAGGTAACAACCCAAACGACGTCTACAATCGCAGGTTCTTTAAGCCTATATACAAAAATGATGATGTTTTAAATAAAAGTAACAATACGTCACGCATATAATTCATTATTTTTATACACCTAATTAAAGTAAGGCATAATTATGGTTCGGTTATTTTATTAGTAAGTATTACAACTATCTTTTTTTACAGCACCTACCACAGGCGGTGGCGCAGAAGGCCCTACAACTGTCGCATCCTCTGAAGGTACTAGTTTTAATTATTAACGTTTTTATGTAACATAAGCATATTCTTCAAGAATATCTCGTAAAGCTCACACAATAATTCAAAAACCAAACGTATCTGAAAACATCTGCAAAGCAAAACAAGGTTAACTTGAGCGTCACGTCGTTCAATATGCAACAGGTGTAAAATCACGCTCAACGAAGCGGACAGTATTCTTAAGTCCTAATTAATGTGTTTTTTTCTTTTAAATAAGACCTTGCTGGGTGGTTTCTGACCACAGAGATTTTAAAGATCATAGTTTATCCTCTTTTTAGTTTTTTTACGTTATTTCGTATCGACTGTAAATTTCAACTTTAAAAACCTCAACTACTCCTGTACCGTTGCACGCACCTATAATTCCAATAGTTTGTGTGCATTGCATTGTTTGCCAAAAAAAATACTAGTCGTTGCACAGCAATCATTTGGCTCAATATTACTTAGTTTCGTGAACAAACTGCACAGATAACGGCTATAGCATGAGTCACTATACACTGTGTATTCTATTATTAATGTCATATAGTTTAAATATCAATCAAATGCAAACATTTGTTTACAAACACGACCGAAGATACAAATGCAAAGGTAACAACCCAAACGACGTCTACAATCGCAGGTTCTTTAAGCCTATATAACAAAATGATGAAGTTTTAAATAAAAGTAACAATACGTCACGCTTATAATTCATTATTTTTATACACCTAATTAAAGTAAGGCATAATTATGGTTAGGTTATTTTATTAGTAAGTATTACAACTATTTTTTTTACAGCACCTACCACAGGCGGTGGCGCAGAAGGCCCTACAACTGTCGCATCCTCTGAAGGTACTAAATTTAATCATTAACGTTTTTTTATGTGACAAAAGCATATTCTTCAAGAATATCTCGTAAAGCTCACACAATAATTCAATAACAAAACATATCTGAAATTATCTGCAAAGCTAAACAAGGTAAACTTGAGCGTCACATCGTACACTATGCAACGGGTGTAAAATGGCACTTAACGAAGTGAACAGTATTCTAAAGTCCTAATTAATGTGTTTTTTTCTTTTAAATGAGACCTTGCTGGGTGGTTTCTGACCACAGAGATTTTAAAGATCATAGTTTATCCCCTTTTTAACTTTTTTCACGTTATTACGTATCGACTGTTATATTTCAACTTTATAAACCTCAACTACTCCTGTACCGTTGCACGCACCTATAATTCCAATAGTTTGCGTGCATTGCATTGTTTGCCAAAAAAAATAATAGTCGTTTCACAACTATCATTTTGCTCATTAATACTTAGTTTCCTGCACAGATAACGGCTATAGCATGGGTCACTATACACTCTGTGTATTCTATTATTAATGTCATATAGTTTAAATATCAATCTAATGCAAACATTTGTTTACAAACACGACCGAAGATACAAATGCAAAGGTAACAACCCAAACGACGTCTACAATCGCAGGTTCTTTAAGCCTATATAACAAAATGATGAAGTTTTAAATAAAAGTAACAATACGTCACGCTTATAATTCATTATTTTTATACACCTAATTAAAGTAAGGCATAATTATGGTTAGGTTATTTTATTAGTAAGTATTACAACTATTTTTTTTACAGCACCTACCACAGGCGGTGGCGCAGAAGGCCCTACAACTGTCGCATCCTCTGAAGGTACTAAATTTAATCATTAACGTTTTTTTATGTGACAAAAGCATATTCTTCAAGAATATCTCGTAAAGCTCACACAATAATTCAATAACAAAACATATCTGAAATTATCTGCAAAGCTAAACAAGGTAAACTTGAGCGTCACGTCGTACACTATGCAACGGGTGTAAAATGGCACTTAACGAAGTGAACAGTATTCTAAAGTCCTAATTAATGTGTTTTTTTCTTTTAAATGAGACCTTGCTGGGTGGTTTCTGACCACAGAGATTTTAAAGATCATAGTTTATCCCCTTTTTAACTTTTTTCACGTTATTACGTATCGACTGTTATATTTCAACTTTATAAACCTCAACTACTCCTGTACCGTTGCACGCACCTATAATTCCAATAGTTTGCGTGCATTGCATTGTTTGCCAAAAAAAATACTAGTCGTTTCACAACTATCATTTTGCTCATTAATACTTAGTTTCCTGCACAGATAACGGCTATAGCATGGGTCACTATACACTCTGTGTATTCTAATATAAATGTCATATAGTTTAAATATCAATCTAATGCAAACATTTGTTTACAAACACGACCGAAGATACAAATGCAAAGGTAACAACCCAAACGACGTCTACAATCGCAGGTTCTTTAAGCCTATATAACAAAATGATGAAGTTTTAAATAAAAGTAACAATACGTCACGCTTATAATTCATTATTTTTATACACCTAATTAAAGTAAGGCATAATTATGGTTAGGTTATTTTATTAGTAAGTCATATCTGAAATTATCTGCAAAGCTAAACAAGGTAAACTTGAGCGTCACATCGTACACTATGCAACGGGTGTAAAATGGCACTTAACGAAGTGAACAGTATTCTAAAGTCCTAATTAATGTGTTTTTTTCTTTTAAATGAGACCTTGCTGGGTGGTTTCTGACCACAGAGATTTTAAAGATCATAGTTTATCCCCTTTTTAACTTTTTTCACGTTATTACGTATCGACTGTTATATTTCAACTTTATAAACCTCAACTACTCCTGTACCGTTGCACGCACCTATAATTCCAATAGTTTGCGTGCATTGCATTGTTTGCCAAAAAAAATAATAGTCGTTTCACAACTATCATTTTGCTCATTAATACTTAGTTTCCTGCACAGATAACGGCTATAGCATGGGTCACTATACACTCTGTGTATTCTATTATTAATGTCATATAGTTTAAATATCAATCTAATGCAAACATTTGTTTACAAACACGACCGAAGATACAAATGCAAAGGTAACAACCCAAACGACGTCTACAATCGCAGGTTCTTTAAGCCTATATAACAAAATGATGAAGTTTTAAATAAAAGTAACAATACGTCACGCTTATAATTCATTATTTTTATACACCTAATTAAAGTAAGGCATAATTATGGTTAGGTTATTTTATTAGTAAGTATTACAACTATTTTTTTTACAGCACCTACCACAGGCGGTGGCGCAGAAGGCCCTACAACTGTCGCATCCTCTGAAGGTACTAAATTTAATCATTAACGTTTTTTTATGTGACAAAAGCATATTCTTCAAGAATATCTCGTAAAGCTCACACAATAATTCAATAACAAAACATATCTGAAATTATCTGCAAAGCTAAACAAGGTAAACTTGAGCGTCACGTCGTACACTATGCAACGGGTGTAAAATGGCACCTAGCGAAGTGAACAGTATTCTAAAGTCCTAATTAATGTGTTTTTTTCTTTTAAATGAGACCTTGCTGGGTGGTTTCTGACCACAGAGATTTTAAAGATCATAGTTTATCCCCTTTTTAACTTTTTTCACGTTATTACGTATCGACTGTTATATTTCAACGTTAAAAACCTCAACTACTCCGGTACCGTTGTGCGCACCTATAATTCCAATAGTTTGCGTGCATTGCATTGTTTGCCAAAAAAAATACTAGTCGTTTCACAACTATCATTTTGCTCATTAATACTTAGTTTCCTGCACAGATAACGGCAATAGCATGGGTCACTATACACTCTGTGTATTCTATTATTAATGTCATATAGTTTAAATATCAATCTAATGCAAACATTTGTTTACAAACACGACCAAAGATACAAATGCAAAGGTAACAACCCAAACGACGTCTACAATAGCAGGTTCTTTAAACCTATATACAAAAATGATGAAGTTTTAAATAAAAGTAACAATACGTCACGCATATAATTCATTATTTTTATACACCTAATTAAAGTAAGGCATAATAATTATGGTTAGGTTATTTTATTAGTAAGTATTACGACTATCTTTTTTTACAGCACCTACCACAGGCGGTGGCGCAGAAGGCCCTACAACTGTCGCATCCTCTGAAGGTACTTAATTTAATCATTAACGTTTTTTTATGTGACAAAAGCATATTCTTCAAGAATATCTCGTAAAGCTCACACAATAATTCAATAACAAAACATATCTGACATTATCTGCAAAGCTAAACAAGGTAAACTTGAGCGTCACGTCATACACTATGCAACGGGTGTAAAATGGCACTTAACGAAGTGGACAGTATTCTTAAGTCCTAATTAATGTGTTTTTTTCTTTTAAATGAGACCTTGCTGGGTGGTTTCTGACCACAGAGATTTTAAAGATCATAGTTTATCCCCTTTTTAACTTTTTTCACGTTATTACGTATCGACTGTTATATTTCAACTTTATAAACCTCAACTACTCCTGTACCGTTGCACGCACCTATAATTCCAATAGTTTGCGTGCATTGCATTGTTTGCCAAAAAAAATACTAGTCGTTTCACAACTATCATTTTGCTCATTAATGCTTAGTTTCCTGCACAGATAACGGCTATAGCATGGGTCACCATACACTCTGTGTATTCTATTATTAATGTCATATAGTTTAAATATCAATCTAATGCAAACATTTGTTTACAAACACGACCGAAGATACAAATGCAAAGGTAACAACCCAAACGACGTATACAATCGCAGGTTCTTTAAGCCTATATAACAAAATGATGAAGTTTTAAATAAAAGTAACAATACGTCACGCTTATAATTCATTATTTTTATACACCTAATTAAAGTAAGGCATAATTATGGTTAGGTTATTTTATTAGAAAGTATTACAACTAACTTTTTTTACAGCACCTACCACAGGCGGTGGCGCAGAAGGCCCTACAACTGTCGCATCCTCTGAAGGTACCTACTAAATTTAATCATTAACGTTTTTTTTGTGACAAAAGCATATTCTTCAAGAATATCTCGTAAAGCTCACACAATAATTCAATAACAAAACATATCTGAAATTATCTGCAAAGCTAAACAAGGTAAACTTGAGCGTCACGTCGTACACTATGCAACGGGTGTAAAATGGCACTTAACGAAGTGGACAGTATTCTTAAGTCCTAATTAATGTGTTTTTTTTTCTTTTAAATGAGACCTTGTTGGGTGGTTTCTGACCACAGAGATTTTAAAGATCATAGTTTATCCCCTTTTTAACTTTCTTCACGTTATTACGTATCGACTGTTATATGTCAACTTTAAAAACCTCAACTACTCCTGTACCGTTGCACGCACCTATAATTCCAATAGTTTGCGTGCATTGCATTGTTTGTCCAATAAAATACTAGTCGTTTCACAACAATCATTTTGCTCATTAATACTTAGTTTCCTGCACAGATAACGGCTAAAGCATGGGTCACTATACACTCTGTGTATTCTATTATTAATGTCATATAGTTTAGTTATCAATCTAATGCAAACATTTGTTTACAAACACGACCGAAGATACAAATGCAAAGGTAACAACCCAAACGACGTCTACAATCGCAGCTTCTTTAAACCTATATACCAAAATGATGAAGTTTTAAATAAAAGTAACAATACGTCACGCTTATAATTCAATATTTTTATACACCTAATTAAAGTAAGGCATAATTATGGTTCGGTTATTTAATTAGTAAGTATTACAACTATCTTTTTTTACAGCACCTACCACAGGCGGTGGCGCAGAAGGCCCTACAACTGTCGCATCCTCTGAAGGTACTAGTTTTAATTATTAACGTTTTTTATGTAACATAAGCTTATTTCTCTAAAAATCTCGTAAAGTTCACACAATAATTCAAAAACCAAGAGTATCTGAAAACGTCTGCAAAGCTAAACAAGGTTATCTTGAGAGTCACGTCGTACACTATGCAAGGGGTGTAAAATACTGCGATGATCGCCCCGAGGACACGGTGGAGCATACGGTGGGGGCCTGCCCTGCATGGGCGGAGCACCGCCGTGTCCTCGTAGAGGCGATCGGCAGCGGCGGCGATCTCTCACGCCCGGCCTTGGTTCAAGCCATGGTCCGGGGCGAGGGGGAGTGGGAGGCAGTCGCCTCCTTCTGCGAAGCAGTCATGCTAGCGAAGGAGGTGGCGGGACGGGAGAGGGAGAGAGTCTCCCGTCCAAGCCGCCGCGGTGGACGCTCCGGGCGTCGGGAGCCGCGTGACGACTCCCGGCCACCGTAGGCGCGGGCCTGCGGGCGGTGAGTAATGGGTAGCTCACCGTCCGATCAGGACCAGGCCCGTGCTGGACGGCGCGTACGTGTTCTACGCGCGCCTCAAAGAGATGTCAGCTTCATAGAGGGGGTCCACTAGGGCCCAAGCCTGCCGGGAAAGCGGGATCATCCAAAAGGGGTACCGCTGACCCGGAACATAAAGGGCCAAGGAAGGAACACGGGTGGGTTTTAGTCAGTAAGAGTCTGACACTCCCTTCCGCTCCACCCAGAGCGGGAGGAGTCATTTGATGATTTCCCATCCTCAAAAAAAAAAAAAAAAAAAAGGGTGTAAAATGGCGCTTAACGAAGCGGACAGTATTGTAAAGTGCTATATAATGTGTTTTTTTCTTTGTAATAAGACCTTGCTGGGTGGTTTCTGACTACAGAGATTTTGAAGATCATAGTGTATCCTCTTTTTAACTTTTTTACGTTATTACGTATCGACTGTTATATTTCAACTTTAAAAACCTCAACAACTCCTGTACCGTCGCGCGCACCTATAACTCCAATAGTTTGCGTGCGTTGCATTGTTTGCCCAAAAACTACGAGTCGTTTCAAAACAATCATTTTGCTCATTATTACTTAGTTTCCTGCACAGATAACGGCTATAGCATGGGTCACTATACACTCTGTGTATTCTATTATTAATGTCATATAGTTTAAATATCAATTTAATGCAAACATTTGTTTACAAACACGACCAAAGATACAAATGCAAAGGTAACAACCCAAACGACGTCTACAATAGCAGGTTCTTTAAACCTATATACAAAAATGATGAAGTTTTAAATAAAAGTAACAATACGTCACGCATATAATTCATTATTTTTATACACCTAATTAAAGTAAGGCATAATTATGGTTCGGTTATTTTATTAGTAAGTATTACAACTATCTTTTTTTACAGCACCTACCACAGGCGGTGGCGCAGAAGGCCCTACCACTGTCGCATCCTCTGAAGGTACTAAATTTAATCATTAACGTTTTTTTTATGTCTCAAAAGCATATTCTTCAAGAATATCTCGTAAAGCTCACACAATAATTCAATAACAAAACATATCTGAAATTATCTACAAAGCTAAACAAGGTAAACTTGAGCGTCACGTCGTACACTATGCAACGGGTGTAAAATGGCACTTAACGAAGTGGACAGTATTCTTAAGTCCTAATTAATGTGTTTTTTTCTTTTAAATGAGACCTTGCTGGGTGGTTTCTGACCACAGAGATTTTAAAGATCATAGTTTATCCCCTTTTTAACTTTTTTCACGTTATTACGTATCGACTGTTATATTTCAACTTTATAAACCTCAACTACTCCTGTACCGTTGCACGCACCTATAATTCCAATAGTTTGTGTGCATTGCATTGTTTGCCAAAAAAAATACTAGTCGTTTCACAGCAATCATTTGGCTCAATATTACTTAGCATAATTATGGTAAGGTTATGTTATTAGTAAGTATTACAATTATCTTTTTTTACAGCACCTACCACAGGCGGTGGCGCAGAAGGCCCTACAACTGTCGCATCCTCTGAAGGTACTAGTTTTAATTATTAACGTTTTTTATGTAACATAAGCTTATTTCTCTAAAAATCTCGTAAAGTTCACACAATAATTCAAAAACCAAGAGTATCTGAAAACGTCTGCAAAGCTAAACAAGGTTATATTGAGCGTCACGTCATACACTATGCAAGGGGTGTAAAATGGCGCTTAACGAAGCGGACAGTATTGTAAAGTGCTATATAATGTGTTTTTTTCTTTGTAATAAGACATTGCTGGGTGGTTTCTGACTACAGAGATTTTGAAGATCATAGTGTATCCTCTTTTTAACTTTTTTACGTTATTACGTATCGACTGTTATATTTCAACTTTAAAAACCTCAACAACTCCTGTACCGTCGCGCGCACCTATAACTCCAATAGTTTGCGTGCGTTGCATTGATTGCCCAAAAAATACGAGTCGTTTCAAAACAATCATTTTGCTCATTATTACTTAGTTTCCTGCACGGATAACGGCTATAGCATGGGCCACTATACACTCTGTGTATTCTATTATTAATGTCATATAGTTTAAATATCAATCTAAAGCAAACATTTGTTTACAACCACGACCGAAGATACAAATTAAAAGGAAACAACCCAAACGACGTCTACAATCGTAGGTTCTTTAAACCTGTATAACAAAATTATGAAGTTTTAAATAAAAGTAACAATATCACGCTTATAATTCATTATTATTATACACCTAATTAAAGTTAGGCATATTGTTAGGTTATGTTATTAGTAAGTATTACAATTATCTTTTTTTTACAGCACCTACCACAGGCGGTGGCGCAGAAGGCCCTACAACTGTCGCATCCTCTGAAGGTACTAGTTTTAATTATTAACGTTTTTTATGTAACATAAGCTTATTTCTCTAAAACTCTCGTAAAGTTCACACAATAATTCAAAAACCAAGAGTATGTGAAAACGTCTGCAAAGCTAAACAAGGTTATCTTGAGCGTCACGTCGTACACTATGCAAGGGGTGTAAAATGGCGCTTAACGAAGCGGACAGTATTGTAAAGTCCTAAATAATGTGTTTTTTTCTTTGTAATAAGACCTTGCTGGGTGGTTTCTGACTACAGAGATTTTGAAGATCATAGTGTATCCTCTTTTTAACTTTTTTACGTTATTACGTATCGACTGTTATATTTCAACTTTAAAAACCTCAACAACTCCTGTACCGTTGCACGCACCTATAGTTCCAATAGTTTGCGTGCGTTGCATTGTTTGCCCAAAAAATACAAGTCGTTTCACAACAATCATTTTGCTCATTATTACTTAGTTTCCTGCACAAACTGCACAGATAACGGCTATAATAGCATGGGTCACTATAAACTCTGTGTATTCAATTAATGTCATATAGTTTAAATATCAATCTAAAGCAAACATTTGTTTACAACCACGACCGAAGATACAAATTAAAAGGAAACAACCCAAACGACGTCTACAATCGTAGGTTCTTTAAACCTGTATAACAAAATTATGAAGTTTTAAATAAAAGTAACAATATCACGCTTATAATTCATTATTATTATACACCTAATTAAAGTTAGGCATATTGTTAGGTTATGTTATTAGTAAGTATTACAATTATCTTTTTTTTACAGCACCTACCACAGGCGGTGGCGCAGAAGGCCCTACAACTGTCGCATCCTCTGAAGGTACTAGTTTTAATTATTAACGTTTTTTATGTAACATAAGCTTATTTCTCTAAAAATCTCGTAAAGTTCACACAATAATTCAAAAACCAAGAGTATCTGAAAACGTCTGCAAAGCTAAACAAGGTTATATTGAGCGTCACGTCATACACTATGCAAGGGGTGTAAAATGGCGCTTAACGAAGCGGACAGTATTGTAAAGTGCTATATAATGTGTTTTTTTCTTTGTAATAAGACATTGCTGGGTGGTTTCTGACTACAGAGATTTTGAAGATCATAGTGTATCCTCTTTTTAACTTTTTTACGTTATTACGTATCGACTGTTATATTTCAACTTTAAAAACCTCAACAACTCCTGTACCGTTGCACGCGCCTATAGTTCAAATAGTTTGCGTGCGTTGCATTGTTTGCTCAAAAAATACTAGTCGATTCACAACAATCATTTTGCTCATTATTACTTAGTTTCCTGCACGGATAACGGCTATAGCATGGGCCACTATACACTCTGTGTATTCTATTATTAATGTCATATAGTTTAAATATCAATCTAAAGCAAACATTTGTTTACAACCACGACCGAAGATACAAATTAAAAGGAAACAACCCAAACGACGTCTACAATCGTAGGTTCTTTAAACCTGTATAACAAAATTATGAAGTTTTAAATAAAAGTAACAATATCACGCTTATAATTCATTATTATTATACACCTAATTAAAGTTAGGCATATTGTTAGGTTATGTTATTAGTAAGTATTACAATTATCTTTTTTTTACAGCACCTACCACAGGCGGTGGCGCAGAAGGCCCTACAACTGTCGCATCCTCTGAAGGTACTAGTTTTAATTATTAACGTTTTTTATGTAACATAAGCTTATTTCTCTAAAAATCTCGTAAAGTTCACACAATAATTCAAAAACCAAGAGTATCTGAAAACGTCTGCAAAGCTAAACAATGTTATACTGAGCGTCACGTCGTACACTATGCAAGGGGTGTAAAATGGCGCTTAACGAAGCGGACAGTATTGTAAAGTCCTAATTAATGTGTTTTTTTTCTTTGTAATAAGACCTTGCTGGGTGGTTTCTGACTACAGAGATTTTGAAGATCATAGTGTATCCTCTTTTTAACTTTTTTACGTTATTACGTATCGACTGTTATATTTCAACTTTAAAAACCTCAACAACTCCTGTACCGTTGCACGCGCCTATAGTTCCAATAGTTTGCGTGCGTTGCATTGTTTGCTCAAAAAATACTAGTCGATTCACAACAATCATTTTGCTCATTATTACTTAGTTTCCTGCACGGATAACGGCTATAGCATGGGCCACAATACACTCTGTGTATTCTATTATTAATGTCATATAGTTTAAATATCAATCTAAAGCAAACATTTGTTTACAACCACGACCGAAGATACAAATTAAAAGGAAACAACCCAAACGACGTCTACAATCGTAGGTTCTTTAAACCTGTATAACAAAATTATGAAGTTTTAAATAAAAGTAACAATATCACGCTTATAATTCATTATTATTATACACCTAATTAAAGTTAGGCATATTGTTAGGTTATGTTATTAGTAAGTATTACAATTATCTTTTTTTTACAGCACCTACCACAGGCGGTGGCGCAGAAGGCCCTACAACTGTCGCATCCTCTGAAGGTACTAGTTTTAATTATTAACGTTTTTTTTGTAACATAAGCTTATTTCTCTAAAAATCTCGTAAAGTTCACACAATAATTCAAAAACCAAGAGTATCTGAAAACGTCTGCAAAGCTAAACAAGGTTATATTGAGCGTCACGTCATACACTATGCAAGGGGTGTAAAATGGCGCTTAACGAAGCGGACAGTATTGTAAAGTGCTATATAATGTGTTTTTTTCTTTGTAATAAGACATTGCTGGGTGGTTTCTGACTACAGAGATTTTGAAGATCATAGTGTATCCTCTTTTTAACTTTTTTACGTTATTACGTATCGACTGTTATATTTCAACTTTAAAAACCTCAACAACTCCTGTACCGTTGCACGCGCCTATAGTTCCAATAGTTTGCGTGCGTTGCATTGTTTGCCCAAAAACTACGAGTCGTTTCAAAACAATCATTTTGCTCATTATTACTTAGTTTCCTGCACAGATAACGGCTATAGCATGGGTCACTATACACTCTGTGTATTCTATTATTAATGTCATATAGTTTAAATATCAATTTAATGCAAACATTTGTTTACAAACACGACCAAAGATACAAATGCAAAGGTAACAACCCAAACGACGTCTACAATAGCAGGTTCTTTAAACCTATATACAAAAATGATGAAGTTTTAAATAAAAGTAACAATACGTCACGCATATAATTCATTATTTTTATACACCTAATTAAAGTAAGGCATAATTATGGTTCGGTTATTTTATTAGTAAGTATTACAACTATCTTTTTTTACAGCACCTACCACAGGCGGTGGCGCAGAAGGCCCTACCACTGTCGCATCCTCTGAAGGTACTAAATTTAATCATTAACGTTTTTTTTATGTCTCAAAAGCATATTCTTCAAGAATATCTCGTAAAGCTCACACAATAATTCAATAACAAAACATAAATCTGAAATTATCTACAAAGCTAAACAAGGTAAACTTGAGCGTCACGTCGTACACTATGCAACGGGTGTAAAATGGCACTTAACGAAGTGGACAGTATTCTTAAGTCCTAATTAATGTGTTTTTTTCTTTTAAATGAGACCTTGCTGGGTGGTTTCTGACCACAGAGATTTTAAAGATCATAGTTTATCCCCTTTTTAACTTTTTTCACGTTATTACGTATCGACTGTTATATTTCAACTTTATAAACCTCAACTACTCCTGTACCGTTGCACGCACCTATAATTCCAATAGTTTGTGTGCATTGCATTGTTTGCCAAAAAAAATACTAGTCGTTTCACAGCAATCATTTGGCTCAATATTACTTAGCATAATTATGGTAAGGTTATGTTATTAGTAAGTATTACAATTATCTTTTTTTACAGCACCTACCACAGGCGGTGGCGCAGAAGGCCCTACAACTGTCGCATCCTCTGAAGGTACTAGTTTTAATTATTAACGTTTTTTATGTAACATAAGCTTATTTCTCTAAAAATCTCGTAAAGTTCACACAATAATTCAAAAACCAAGAGTATCTGAAAACGTCTGCAAAGCTAAACAAGGTTATATTGAGCGTCACGTCATACACTATGCAAGGGGTGTAAAATGGCGCTTAACGAAGCGGACAGTATTGTAAAGTGCTATATAATGTGTTTTTGTCTTTGTAATAAGACATTGCTGGGTGGTTTCTGACTACAGAGATTTTGAAGATCATAGTGTATCCTCTTTTTAACTTTTTTACGTTATTACGTATCGACTGTTATATTTCAACTTTAAAAACCTCAACAACTCCTGTACCGTCGCGCGCACCTATAACTCCAATAGTTTGCGTGCGTTGCATTGATTGCCCAAAAAATACGAGTCGTTTCAAAACAATCATTTTGCTCATTATTACTTAGTTTCCTGCACGGATAACGGCTATAGCATGGGCCACTATACACTCTGTGTATTCTATTATTAATGTCATATAGTTTAAATATCAATCTAAAGCAAACATTTGTTTACAACCACGACCGAAGATACAAATTAAAAGGAAACAACCCAAACGACGTCTACAATCGTAGGTTCTTTAAACCTGTATAACAAAATTATGAAGTTTTAAATAAAAGTAACAATATCACGCTTATAATTCATTATTATTATACACCTAATTAAAGTTAGGCATATTGTTAGGTTATGTTATTAGTAAGTATTACAATTATCTTTTTTTTACAGCACCTACCACAGGCGGTGGCGCAGAAGGCCCTACAACTGTCGCATCCTCTGAAGGTACTTGTTTTAATTATTAACGTTTTTTATGTAACATAAGCTTATTTCTCTAAAAATCTCGTAAAGTTCACACAATAATTCAAAAACCAAGAGTATGTGAAAACGTCTGCAAAGCTAAACAAGGTTATCTTGAGCGTCACGTCGTACACTATGCAAGGGGTGTAAAATGGCGCTTAACGAAGCGGACAGTATTGTAAAGTCCTAAATAATGTGTTTTTTTCTTTGTAATAAGACCTTGCTGGGTGGTTTCTGACTACAGAGATTTTGAAGATCATAGTGTATCCTCTTTTTAACTTTTTTACGTTATTACGTATCGACTGTTATATTTCAACTTTAAAAACCTCAACAACTCCTGTACCGTTGCACGCACCTATAGTTCCAATAGTTTGCGTGCGTTGCATTGTTTGCCCAAAAAATACAAGTCGTTTCACAACAATCATTTTGCTCATTATTACTTAGTTTCCTGCACAAACTGCACAGATAACGGCTATAATAGCATGGGTCACTATAAACTCTGTGTATTCAATTAATGTCATATAGTTTAAATATCAATCTAAAGCAAACATTTCTTATTTGAGTCAATATATAAAGTTCTTACTCGTGGGATCAAATATGGAAAAACAGTTTAAAAACAAAAACCAAACCGAGGAGGGGAGGAGTGGTGCGGGATCGGAGTCCGACACCGCGCCAAGTGGCGCGAGAACGGGAGGCTCATTGAGCAACCGCCGCGCGGAGGAGTTGGCCGCTGAAACGAAGAAGAATATCAGGTTCTTCAGTAAGCGGCCAAGATCAGTGGACGGCCAGGGGTCGTCCTCTGATGGCGAGAGAGCCTCGGCTCGTAAAATCCCCACCGGTAGGCGGGGTGGGGGGGTCCAAGAGCGAGGCAGGGGGAGGGGGCTCACAGCCCGGGAGGCAGCGGAGCTAGCGGAGGAGCCCGCAAAGAAGGGGGTGACTGGTCGTGCAGTCGCTTCGGGGCCCTCAAGCGACGAGGCGAGCCTGTCGAGTGGCCCCGACAATAACGACAATGAGGCCTGTACATCCAACCTCAAGGAGGTAGTAGAGGCTGAGGTTCGGAAGGTGACCCTAAAAAAAATTAAGTCCTCTAAAAGCAGGGCCGTAGTCGCGGCAACGGCCTCCATCATGGCGGCGGTGGAGGCGGCCAAAATCAACGGGCCTTCGGGCGGTGAAGTGGCTGAACTGCGGGCGGAGGTCGCTCGCCTGACGGCCGCCATGAAACTTCTCCGGGAGGAGAATGGGAGGCTGAGGGAGGACCTGGCTGGCCTGAAGGCCACCGGCAGCGGGCAGGTGCAGGCGGAACAGGAGCAAAACCAGCCCGTTCGGCCAAGCCAGCCCATTCCGGAGGAGAACCAGGTCCTCAACCTGGTTCGGCAGGAGCTGGCGGCCTTCCAGGCGCGGTTCTCCGTCCTGGAGGGCATAGTCCTGCGTCCACCACTAGCGGGCAGGACGGCACCGGAGCCGAGGGTGGCTTCGTATGCGGCTGCTGCGGGAGCCGCCGCCCCTAAGCCCGGGCCGTTTGGCCGGGCCCAGCCGCCGGCCAAACCGGCGTCGGCAGGCGGAGCCCAGGTGTCGGCAGGCGGCGCCCAGGCAAAACCGGCGTTGGCCGGTGGAGCCCCGGCGCCGGCAATGCAGACGCCGGCCAGCAAATTACCAGCTGGGGCTAGGAACAGGAAGGGCAGGATGGCACGGGAGGCGCAGGCCCCAGAGCCTACTTCCCGGCCACATGAATCTCCCACGACTGACGCCGGGTGGCAGGTGGTCGGGGAGAAAAAGAAGGCGGCCAAGGCGGCCAGAAAAAAGGGGCAAAGGCGGCGCCGCAAGGAGCGAGCCGTCGCGGCAAGGCTCCGCGCCCCAAAGACCGCGGCTGTAGTGATCACGCTACAGCCGGACGCGGTAAAGAGGGGCGTGACGTACCGTGACGTGCTCACCAAGGCAAGGGAGACGGTGGACCTCCAGGAGCTGGGGATCACCGAGGGCCTCCGGCACAGGGTGACCGCAACTGGCGCCCGCATGCTGGAGATCCCCGGTGCGACAAGTGGCCCCACCGCTGACGCCCTAGCTGAGAAGCTAAGGGCGTCCCTCAATGCGGACGAGGCTCGAGTCTCCAGGCCCGTCAAGTGCGCAGACATGCGAGTCTTGGGCCTGGATGACTCCGTAACGGAGGGAGAGGTGGTGGCCGCCGTCGTCAGGACGGGCAGGTGTCTGGCCGACCAGGTGAAGGCGGGCACCATACGTCCGGACCCCGCGGGTATGCGAACCGTAACGGTAAGCTGCCCCGTGACGGCGGCCAAAAAGATTGTGGAGGGCCGTAGGCTTCTGGTGGGCTGGGTTTCGGCGCAGGTTAAACTGCTGGAACCCAGACCTCTGAGGTGCTTCCGATGCCATGTGGGGCACCACGTTGGCGTCCAGTGCACCTCGGAGGTGGACCGCAGCACTCTGTGCTTCCGCTGCGGTCAGCCCGGACATAAGGCCGGCTCGTGCGAAGCCGCGCCGCACTGCGCAGCATGTGCGGGTGCTGGCAAGCCGGCCGATCACCGGGCGGGCAGCAAGCCCTGCGCTCCACCCGCCGGAACCAGGAGGAGAGGCAGGCCCTCCGCCGCCGTTGCCTCAACCACCGTCACCGCGGCCAGTGCCACTGCCACTGTTGCCGCCGCCGCCACTGCCGCCACCCGGGAGGAGACTGAAATGGAGGAGTAACGGCTCCATTGAGACTCCTCCAGGCGAACATCAACCACTGCGCCTGCGCTCAGGACCTGTTGCTCCAGAGCATGGCGCAGTGGTCGATTAACATTGCCGTGGTCGCTGAGCCGTATTTTGTCTTGCCCAGGGATGACTGGGTTGAGGACCTGAGCGGCTCAGTGACCATAATTTCGTCGGCCGCCGCCGGCACCCCATCCCTCGAAGGTGTCACGAAGGGACAGGGGTGCGTAGCAGCACGGTTCGGGGAGATAGTAGTAGTGGGAGTGTACTTCTCTCCGAGCCGAACTCTCGCCGAGTTCCAGAACTCTTTAACAGAGTTAAGTGTCGTCGTCGCCGGGTACCATCGCTTCCCCGTGCTAGTGCTCGGGGACTTCAACGCCAAAAATCCGGCTTGGGGTTCCCGTAACACTGATGTGCGGGGCAGGATGGTGGAGGACTGGGCTCTGGAGACAGGTCTGGTCGTCCTAAATCGGGGTTCTGTTCCCACGTGTGTGCGGATGCGGGGTGAGTCTGTGGTGGACATCTCGTTTGCCAGCCCCGCTCTGTCACAGCGTGTCATTGACTGGCGCGTCATGGAGGAGGTGGAGACCTACTCCGACCACCGGTATATCCGGTTCGACGTCTCCGCCCAGACCTCTAGCGCGCCGGTCCAACAGGCCCCGAGTGGTCCGCGGTGGGCGCTGAAGCAGATGGACCGGGAGCTCCTCCTGGAAGCCTCGATCGTGCAGGCCTGGGTGTCATCACCGGACAGGCCTGCCGATATTGACGATGAGGCGGAGTGGTTCCGGGAGGCCATGTCCGAGATTTGCGACGTGGCAATGCCCCGAGTCCGTCCAGGAAGCGCCCGACGTCAGGTGTACTGGTGGTCGCAGGAGCTGGAGACGCTACGCAAGGCGTGCGTCGCAGTGCGACACCTGTACTCCAGGCACCGTAGGCTCCGCATCCGCCCTCCGGATGCGGAAGCTAAGGAGGCGGAGCTGTACGAGGGATACAGAGCGGCGAAGACCGCCCTCCAAGAGGCTGTCCAGCGTGCCAAATACACGGCCCGCGAGGAGTTGGTGGAGATTCTGAACGGAGATCCATGGGGGCGCCCTTACAAAATGGTGCGGAATAAACTCCGCACCTGGGCCCCCCCGCTGACGCAGAGTCTCCGCCCCCAGCTGGTGGAGGAAGTGGTGAGCGCTCTGTTCCCTTCACGGGGGGAGCATATTCCCCCGCCCATGGCTCCGCCGCTCACGGTGCCTGAAGCGGACCACGCGGACGACGACGACACCCCTGAAGTGACCGGGGTAGATCTGAGAGTGGCGGTAGGTAGGCTGAAGGTCAAAAATACCGCCCCAGGACCCGACGGCCTGCCAGGGAAAGCCTGGGTCCTGGCCTCGACGGCTCTTGGGCCTCGACTGGAGGCGCTCTTAAGCGCATGTATGGAGAGAGGCCAGTTCCCACTCCGTTGGAAGACGGGGAAGCTGGTCCTCATTCGGAAGCCAGGGCGCCCTGCGGACTCTCCGTCCGCATACCGGCCCATTGTGCTGCTTGACGAGGTCGGCAAGCTCTTTGAGAGAGTAATTGCAGGCCGCCTCGTCGGGCACCTGGTGAGGACGGGGCCGGATCTTGCGGATTGTCAGTTCGGCTTCCGCAAGGGGCGCTCGACGGTGGACGCCATCATGCGCGTTAGAGCCCTCACGACGGGGGACGCGGTGTCTCGGGGCGGGGTTGTCGTGGCGGTGTCACTCGACATCGCCAACGCATTTAACACCCTGCCCTGGAGTTGCATTGGGGAGGCACTCCGGTATCACCGGGTGCCAACCTACCTCCGTCGAATAGTCGAGGCATATCTGACGGACAGAGCCGTCATCTACCCCGGTTGCGATGGGGAGTGGAACCGGCGAGAGATGTCGTGCGGTGTCCCACAGGGATCGGTTCTAGGGCCGCTCCTGTGGGACATCGGTTACGACTGGGTGCTGCGGGCCGACCTCCCTGATGGCGTCAGCGTGGTTTGCTACGCTGACGACACGTTGGTCCTGGCGCAGGGGAGGTCGCATCAGGCGGCGGCCGACGCGATGACAAGCGGGGTTGCGATAGTCGTGGAGAGGATCCGGCAGTTGGGTCTCGAGGTGGCTTTGCACAAGTCCGAGGCCATGTCTTTCCATGGGCCCCGGAACAGGCCACCATCGGGATCCCAACTAACGGTAGGAGGGGTTCACATCGGCATCGAGTCCACGATGAAGTACTTAGGACTCGTGCTCGATAGCCGGTGGAACTTCGTGGAGCACTTCCGACGTTTGGCCCCCAAACTGGAACGGACTGGGGCCGCCCTCAAGCGGCTTCTGCCCAACCTGAGGGGTCCAAACGCCTCCTGCCGGAGGCTTTACGCGGGGGTCGTGCGGTCCATGGCTACATATGGGGCCCCGGTGTGGGCGCGTTCACTGCGGCGGAGAGCCGCCCACTATCTGAACGCGCCCCAAAAGGTGGTAGCCGTAAGGCTGATCCGGGGCTACCGCACGATCTCGGGCGAGGCGGCAAGCCTCCTTGCCGGACTGCCGCCGTGGGATCTGGAGGCGATAGTCCTCGCGCGCCTGTATGAGTGGCGCGCGGAGGCACTACGCCGGGGGGAAACCCCGCTTCCGCGGCAAATCGCGGCGGAGCGGATGGACCTTCGGCGCGATCTCATGGCGGCATAGAAAGAGCGACTGTCGCAACCCAGCGCAGGGCACGCCACGATAGCGGCGGTAAGACCCCTCTTTGAGGAGTGGCTAGAGAGGCGTCACGGCGTCCTCACCTACCGCCTGACGCAGGTCCTCACCGGACACGGAAGTTTCGGGAGGTTCCTGCACATCATCAGGCGGGAGGAAACGCCCGGGTGTCACCACTGCGATGATCGCCCCGAGGACACGGTGGAGCATACGGTGGGGGCCTGCCCTGCATGGGCGGAGCACCGCCGTGTCCTCGTAGAGGCGATCGGCAGCGGCGGCGACCTCTCACGCCCGGCCTTGGTTCAAGCCATGGTCCGGGGCGAGGGGGAGTGGGAGGCAGTCGCCTCCTTCTGCGAAGCAGTCATGCTAGCGAAGGAGGTGGCGGGACGGGAGAGGGAGAGAGTCTCCCGTCCAAGCCGCCGCGGTGGACGCTCCGGGCGTCGGGAGCCGCGTGACGACTCCCGGCCACCGTAGGCGCGGGCCTGCGGGCGGTGAGCAATGGGTAGCTCACCGTCCGATCAGGACCAGGCCCGTGCTGGACGGCGCGTACGTGTTCCACGCGCGCCTCAAAGAGATGTCAGCATCGAAGAGGGGGCCCACTGGGGCCCAAGCCTGCCGGGAAAGCGGGATCATCCATAAGGGGTACCGCTGACCCGGAACATAAAGGGCCAAGGAAGGAACACGGGTGGGTTTTAGTCAGTAAGAGTCTGACACTCCCTTCCGCTCCACCCAGAGCGGGAGGGGTCATTTGATGATTTCCCATCCTCAAAAAAAAAAAAAAAAAAAAAGCAAACATTTCTTTACAACCACGACCGAAAGTACAAATTTAAAGGAAACTACCATAACGTCAGCTACAGTCGAAGGTTCTTTAAGCCTGTATAACAAAATTGTGAAGTTTTAAATAAAAGTAACAATATCACGCTTATAATTCATTATTTTTATACACCTAATTAAAGTAAGGCATAATTATGGTTAGGTTATGTTATTAGTAAGTATTACAATTATCTTTTTTTACAGCACCTACCACAGGCGGTGGCGCAGAAGGCCCTACAACTGTCGCATCCTCTGAAGGTACTAGTTTTAATTATAAACGTTTTTTATGTAACATAAGCTTATTTCTCTAAAAATCTCGTAAAGTTCACACAATAATTCAAAAACCAAGACCTATCTGAAAACGTCTGCAAAGCTAAACAAGGTTATACTGAGCGTCACGTCGTACACTATGCAAGGGGTGTAAAATGGCGCTTAACGAAGCGGACAGTATTGTAAAGTCCTAATTAATGTGTTTTTTTTCTTTGTAATAAGACCTTGCTGGGTGGTTTCTGACTACAGAGATTTTGAAGATCATAGTGTATCCTCTTTTTAACTTTTTTACGTTATTACGTATCGACTGTTATATTTCAACTTTAAAAACCTCAACAACTCCTGTACCGTTGCACGCGCCTATAGTTCCAATAGTTTGCGTGCGTTGCATTGTTTGCTCAAAAAATACTAGTCGATTCACAACAATCATTTTGCTCATTATTACTTAGTTTCCTGCACGGATAACGGCTATAGCATGGGCCACTATACACTCTGTGTATTCTATTATTAATGTCATATAGTTTAAATATCAATCTAAAGCAAACATTTGTTTACAACCACGACCGCAGATACACATTCAAAGGAAACTACCATGCGGTCGGCTACAATCGTAGGTTCTTTAAACCTGTATAACAAAATTATGAAGTTTTAAATAAAAGTAACAATATCACGCTTATAATTCATTATTATTAAACACCTAATTAAAGTTAGGCATATTGTTAGGTTATGTTATTAGTAAGTATTACAATTATCTTTTTTTTACAGCACCTACCACAGGCGGTGGCGCAGAAGGCCCTACAACTGTCGCATCCTCTGAAGGTACTAGTTTTAATTATTAACGTTTTTTATGTAACATAAGCTTATTTCTCTAAAAATCTCGTAAAGTTCACACAATAATTCAAAAACCAAGAGTATCTGAAAACGTCTGCAAAGCTAAACAAGGTTATATTGAGCGTCACGTCATACACTATGCAAGGGGTGTAAAATGGCGCTTAACGAAGCGGACAGTATTGTAAAGTGCTATATAATGTGTTTTTTTCTTTGTAATAAGACATTGCTGGGTGGTTTCTGACTACAGAGATTTTGAAGATCATAGTGTATCCTCTTTTTAACTTTTTTACGTTATTACGTATCGACTGTTATATTTCAACTTTAAAAACCTCAACAACTCCTGTACCGTCGCGCGCACCTATAACTCCAATAGTTTGCGTGCGTTGCATTGATTGCCCAAAAAATACGAGTCGTTTCAAAACAATCATTTTGCTCATTATTACTTAGTTTCCTGCACGGATAACGGCTATAGCATGGGCCACTATACACTCTGTGTATTCTATTATTAATGTCATATAGTTTAAATATCAATCTAAAGCAAACATTTGTTTACAACCACGACCGAAGATACAAATTAAAAGGAAACAACCCAAACGACGTCTACAATCGTAGGTTCTTTAAACCTGTATAACAAAATTATGAAGTTTTAAATAAAAGTAACAATATCACGCTTATAATTCATTATTATTATACACCTAATTAAAGTTAGGCATATTGTTAGGTTATGTTATTAGTAAGTATTACAATTATCTTTTTTTTACAGCACCTACCACAGGCGGTGGCGCAGAAGGCCCTACAACTGTCGCATCCTCTGAAGGTACTAGTTTTAATTATTAACGTTTTTTATGTAACATAAGCTTATTTCTCTAAAAATCTCGTAAAGTTCACACAATAATTCAAAAACCAAGAGTATCTGAAAACGTCTGCAAAGCTAAACAATGTTATACTGAGCGTCACGTCGTACACTATGCAAGGGGTGTAAAATGGCGCTTAACGAAGCGGACAGTATTGTAAAGTCCTAATTAATGTGTTTTTTTTCTTTGTAATAAGACCTTGCTGGGTGGTTTCTGACTACAGAGATTTTGAAGATCATAGTGTATCCTCTTTTTAACTTTTTTACGTTATTACGTATCGACTGTTATATTTAAACTTTAAAAACCTCAACAACTCCTGTACCGTTGCACGCGCCTATAGTTCCAATAGTTTGCGTGCGTTGCATTGTTTGCTCAAAAAATACTAGTCGATTCACAACAATCATTTTGCTCATTATTACTTAGTTTCCTGCACGGATAACGGCTATAGCATGGGCCACTATACACTCTGTATATTCTATTATTAATGTCATATAGTTTAAATATCAATCTAAAGCAAACATTTGTTTACAACCACGACCGAAGATACAAATTAAAAGGAAACAACCCAAACGACGTCTACAATCGTAGGTTCTTTAAACCTGTATAACAAAATTATGAAGTTTTAAATAAAAGTAACAATATCACGCTTATAATTCATTATTATTATACACCTAATTAAAGTTAGGCATATTGTTAGGTTATGTTATTAGTAAGTATTACAATTATCTTTTTTTTACAGCACCTACCACAGGCGGTGGCGCAGAAGGCCCTACAACTGTCGCATCCTCTGAAGGTACTAGTTTTAATTATTAACGTTTTTTATGTAACATAAGCTTATTTCTCTAAAAATCTCGTAAAGTTCACACAATAATTCAAAAACCAAGAGTATCTGAAAACGTCTGCAAAGCTAAACAATGTTATACTGAGCGTCACGTCGTACACTATGCAAGGGGTGTAAAATGGCGCTTAACGAAGCGGACAGTATTGTAAAGTGCTATATAATGTGTTTTTTTCTTTGTAATAAGACATTGCTGGGTGGTTTCTGACTACAGAGATTTTGAAGATCATAGTGTATCCTCTTTTTAACTTTTTTACGTTATTACGTATCGACTGTTATATTTCAACTTTAAAAACCTCAACAACTCCTGTACCGTTGCACGTGCCTATAGTTCCAATAGTTTGCGTGCGTTGCATTGTTTGCTCAAAAAATACTAGTCGATTCACAACAATCATTTTGCTCATTATTACTTAGTTTCCTGCACGGATAACGGCTATAGCATGGGCCACTATACACTCTGTGTATTCTATTATTAATGTCATATAGTTTAAATATCAATCTAAAGCAAACATTTGTTTACAACCACGACCGAAGATACAAATTAAAAGGAAACAACCCAAACGACGTCTACAATCGTAGGTTCTTTAAACCTGTATAACAAAATTATGAAGTTTTAAATAAAAGTAACAATATCACGCTTATAATTCATTATTATTATACACCTAATTAAAGTTAGGCATATTGTTAGGTTATGTTATTAGTAAGTATTACAATTATCTTTTTTTTACAGCACCTACCACAGGCGGTGGCGCAAAAGGCCCTACAACTGTCGCATCCTCTGAAGGTACTAGTTTTAATTATTAACGTTTTTTATGTAACATAAGCTTATTTCTCTAAAAATCTCGTAAAGTTCACACAATAATTCAAAAACCAAGAGTATCTGAAAACGTCTGCAAAGCTAAACAATGTTATACTGAGCGTCACGTCGTACACTATGCAAGGGGTGTAAAATGGCGCTTAACGAAGCGGACAGTATTGTAAAGTCCTAATTAATGTGTTTTTTTTCTTTGTAATAAGACCTTGCTGGGTGGTTTCTGACTACAGAGATTTTGAAGATCATAGTGTATCCTCTTTTTAACTTTTTTACGTTATTACGTATCGACTGTTATATTTAAACTTTAAAAACCTCAACAACTCCTGTACCGTTGCACGCGCCTATAGTTCCAATAGTTTGCGTGCGTTGCATTGTTTGCTCAAAAAATACTAGTCGATTCACAACAATCATTTTGCTCATTATTACTTAGTTTCCTGCACGGATAACGGCTATAGCATGGGCCACTATACACTCTGTATATTCTATTATTAATGTCATATAGTTTAAATATCAATCTAAAGCAAACATTTGTTTACAACCACGACCGAAGATACAAATTAAAAGGAAACAACCCAAACGACGTCTACAATCGTAGGTTCTTTAAACCTGTATAACAAAATTATGAAGTTTTAAATAAAAGTAACAATATCACGCTTATAATTCATTATTATTATACACCTAATTAAAGTTAGGCATATTGTTAGGTTATGTTATTAGTAAGTATTACAATTATCTTTTTTTTACAGCACCTACCACAGGCGGTGGCGCAGAAGGCCCTACAACTGTCGCATCCTCTGAAGGTACTAGTTTTAATTATTAACGTTTTTTATGTAACATAAGCTTATTTCTCTAAAAATCTCGTAAAGTTCACACAATAATTCAAAAACCAAGAGTATCTGAAAACGTCTGCAAAGCTAAACAATGTTATACTGAGCGTCACGTCGTACACTATGCAAGGGGTGTAGAATGGCGCTTAACGAAGCGGACAGTATTGTAAAGTGCTATATAATGTGTTTTTTTCTTTGTAATAAGACATTGCTGGGTGGTTTCTGACTACAGAGATTTTGAAGATCATAGTGTATCCTCTTTTTAACTTTTTTACGTTATTACGTATCGACTGTTATATTTCAACTTTAAAAACCTCAACAACTCCTGTACCGTTGCACGTGCCTATAGTTCCAATAGTTTGCGTGCGTTGCATTGTTTGCTCAAAAAATACTAGTCGATTCACAACAATCATTTTGCTCATTATTACTTAGTTTCCTGCACGGATAACGGCTATAGCATGGGCCACTATACACTCTGTGTATTCTATTATTAATGTCATATAGTTTAAATATCAATCTAAAGCAAACATTTGTTTACAACCACGACCGAAGATACAAATTAAAAGGAAACAACCCAAACGACGTCTACAATCGTAGGTTCTTTAAACCTGTATAACAAAATTATGAAGTTTTAAATAAAAGTAACAATATCACGCTTATAATTCATTATTATTATACACCTAATTAAAGTTAGGCATATTGTTAGGTTATGTTATTAGTAAGTATTACAATTATCTTTTTTTTACAGCACCTACCACAGGCGGTGGCGCAGAAGGCCCTACAACTGTCGCATCCTCTGAAGGTACTAGTTTTAATTATTAACGTTTTTTATGTAACATAAGCTTATTTCTCTAAAAATCTCGTAAAGTTCACACAATAATTCAAAAACCAAGAGTATCTGAAAACGTCTGCAAAGCTAAACAATGTTATACTGAGCGTCACGTCGTACACTATGCAAGGGGTGTAGAATGGCGCTTAACGAAGCGGACAGTATTGTAAAGTGCTATATAATGTGTTTTTTTCTTTGTAATAAGACATTGCTGGGTGGTTTCTGACTACAGAGATTTTGAAGATCATAGTGTATCCTCTTTTTAACTTTTTTACGTTATTACGTATCGACTGTTATATTTCAACTTTAAAAACCTCAACAACTCCTGTACCGTTGCACGTGCCTATAGTTCCAATAGTTTGCGTGCGTTGCATTGTTTGCTCAAAAAATACTAGTCGATTCACAACAATCATTTTGCTCATTATTACTTAGTTTCCTGCACGGATAACGGCTATAGCATGGGCCACTATACACTCTGTGTATTCTATTATTAATGTCATATAGTTTAAATATCAATCTAAAGCAAACATTTGTTTACAACCACGACCGAAGATACAAATTAAAAGGAAACAACCCAAACGACGTCTACAATCGTAGGTTCTTTAAACCTGTATAACAAAATTATGAAGTTTTAAATAAAAGTAACAATATCACGCTTATAATTCATTATTATTATACACCTAATTAAAGTTAGGCATATTGTTAGGTTATGTTATTAGTAAGTATTACAATTATCTTTTTTTTACAGCACCTACCACAGGCGGTGGCGCAGAAGGCCCTACAACTGTCGCATCCTCTGAAGGTACTAGTTTTAATTATTAACGTTTTTTATGTAACATAAGCTTATTTCTCTAAAAATCTCGTAAAGTTCACACAATAATTCAAAAACCAAGAGTATCTGAAAACGTCTGCAAAGCTTAACAATGTTATACTGAGCGTCACGTCGTACACTATGCAAGGGGTGTAAAATGGCGCTTAACGAAGCGGACAGTATTGTAAAGTCCTAATTAATGTGTTTTTTTTCTTTGTAATAAGACCTTGCTGGGTGGTTTCTGACTACAGAGATTTTGAAGATCATAGTGTATCCTCTTTTTAACTTTTTTACGTTATTACGTATCGACTGTTATATTTCAACTTTAAAAACCTCAACAACTCCTGTACCGTTGCACGCGCCTATAGTTCCAATAGTTTGCGTGCGTTGCATTGTTTGCTCAAAAAATACTAGTCGATTCACAACAATCATTTTGCTCATTATTACTTAGTTTCCTGCACGGATAACGGCTATAGCATGGGCCACTATACACTCTGTGTATTCTATTATTAATGTCATATAGTTTAAATATCAATCTAAAGCAAACATTTGTTTACAACCACGACCGAAGATACAAATTAAAAGGAAACAACCCAAACGACGTCTACAATCGTAGGTTCTTTAAACCTGTATAACAAAATTATGAAGTTTTAAATAAAAGTAACAATATCACGCTTATAATTCATTATTATTATACACCTAATTAAAGTTAGGCATATTGTTAGGTTATGTTATTAGTAAGTATTACAATTATCTTTTTTTTACAGCACCTACCACAGGCGGTGGCGCAGAAGGCCCTACAACTGTCGCATCCTCTGAAGGTACTAGTTTTAATTATTAACGTTTTTTATGTAACATAAGCTTATTTCTCTAAAAATCTCGTAAAGTTCACACAATAATTCAAAAACCAAGAGTATCTGAAAACGTCTGCAAAGCTAAACAATGTTATACTGAGTGTCACGTCGTACACTATGCAAGGGGTGTAAAATGGCGCTTAACGAAGCGGACAGTATTGTAAAGTCCTAATTAATGTGTTTTTTTTCTTTGTAATAAGACCTTGCTGGGTGGTTTCTGACTACAGAGATTTTGAAGATCATAGTGTATCCTCTTTTTAACTTTTTTACGTTATTACGTATCGACTGTTATATTTCAACTTTAAAAACCTCAACAACTCCTGTACCGTTGCACGCGCCTATAGTTCCAATAGTTTGCGTGCGTTGCATTGTTTGCTCAAAAAATACTAGTCGATTCACAACAATCATTTTGCTCATTATTACTTAGTTTCCTGCACGGATAACGGCTATAGCATGGGCCACTATACACTCTGTGTATTCTATTATTAATGTCATATAGTTTAAATATCAATCTAAAGCAAACATTTGTTTACAACCACGACCGCAGATACAAATTCAAAGGAAACTACCATGCGGTCGGCTACAATCGTAGGTTCTTTAAACCTGTATAACAAAATTATGAAGTTTTAAATAAAAGTAACAATATCACGCTTATAATTCATTATTATTAAACACCTAATTAAAGTTAGGCATATTGTTAGGTTATGTTATTAGTAAGTATTACAATTATCTTTTTTTTACAGCACCTACCACAGGCGGTGGCGCAGAAGGCCCTACAACTGTCGCATCCTCTGAAGGTACTAGTTTTAATTATTAACGTTTTTTATGTAACATAAGCTTATTTCTCTAAAAATCTCGTAAAGTTCACACAATAATTCAAAAACCAAGAGTATCTGAAAACGTCTGCAAAGCTAAACAAGGTTATATTGAGCGTCACGTCATACACTATGCAAGGGGTGTAAAATGGCGCTTAACGAAGCGGACAGTATTGTAAAGTGCTATATAATGTGTTTTTTTCTTTGTAATAAGACATTGCTGGGTGGTTTCTGACTACAGAGATTTTGAAGATCATAGTGTATCCTCTTTTTAACTTTTTTACGTTATTACGTATCGACTGTTATATTTCAACTTTAAAAACCTCAACAACTCCTGTACCGTTGCACGCGCCTATAGTTCCAATAGTTTGCGTGCGTTGCATTGTTTGCTCAAAAAATACTAGTCGATTCACAACAATCATTTTGCTCATTATTACTTAGTTTCCTGCACGGATAACGGCTATAGCATGGGCCACTATACACTCTGTGTATTCTATTATTAATGTCATATAGTTTAAATATCAATCTAAAGCAAACATTTGTTTACAACCACGACCGAAGATACAAATTAAAAGGAAACAACCCAAACGACGTCTACAATCGTAGGTTCTTTAAACCTGTATAACAAAATTATGAAGTTTTAAATAAAAGTAACAATATCACGCTTATAATTCATTATTATTATACACCTAATTAAAGTTAGGCATATTGTTAGGTTATGTTATTAGTAAGTATTACAATTATCATTTTTTTACAGCACCTACCACAGGCGGTGGCGCAGAAGGCCCTACAACTGTCGCATCCTCTGAAGGTACTAGTTTTAATTATTAACGTTTTTTATGTAACATAAGCTTATTTCTCTAAAAATCTCGTAAAGTTCACACAATAATTCAAAAACCAAGAGTATCTGAAAACGTCTGCAAAGCTAAACAAGGTTATACTGAGCGTCACGTCGTACACTATGCGAGGGGTGTAAAATGGCGCCTAACGAAGCGGACAGTATTGTAAAGTCCTAATTAATGTGTTTTTTTTCTTTGTAATAAGACCTTGCTGGGTGGTTTCTGACTACAGAGATTTTGAAGATCATAGTGTATCCTCTTTTTAACTTTTTTACGTTATTACGTATCGACTGTTATATTTCAACTTTAAAAACCTCAACAACTCCTGTACCGTTGCACGCACCTATAGTTCCAATAGTTTGCGTGCGTTGCATTGTTTGCTCAAAAAATACTAGTCGATTCACAACAATCATTCTGCTCATTATTACTTAGTTTCCTGCACGGATAACGGCTATAGCATGGGCCACTATACACTCTGTGTATTCTATTATTAATGTCATATAGTTTAAATATCAATCTAAAGCAAACATTTGTTTACAACCACGACCGAAGATACAAATTAAAAGGAAACAACCCAAACGACGTCTACAATCGTAGGTTCTTTAAACCTGTATAACAAAATTATGAAGTTTTAAATAAAAGTAACAATATCACGCTTATAATTCATTATTATTATACACCTAATTAAAGTTAGGCATATTGTTAGGTTATGTTATTAGTAAGTATTACAATTATCTTTTTTTTACAGCACCTACCACAGGCGGTGGCGCAGAAGGCCCTACAACTGTCGCATCCTCTGAAGGTACTAGTTTTAATTATTAACGTTTTTTATGTAACATAAGCTTATTTCTCTAAAAATCTCGTAAAGTTCACACAATAATTCAAAAACCAAGAGTATCTGAAAACGTCTGCAAAGCTAAACAATGTTATACTGAGCGTCACGTCGTACACTATGCAAGGGGTGTAAAATGGCGCTTAACGAAGCGGACAGTATTGTAAAGTCCTAATTAATGTGTTTTTTTTCTTTGTAATAAGACCTTGCTGGGTGGTTTCTGACTACAGAGATTTTGAAGATCATAGTGTATCCTCTTTTTAACTTTTTTACGTTATTACGTATCGACTGTTATATTTCAACTTTAAAAACCTCAACAACTCCTGTACCGTTGCACGCGCCTATAGTTCCAATAGTTTGCGTGCGTTGCATTGTTTGCTCAAAAAATACTAGTCGATTCACAACAATCATTTTGCTCATTATTACTTAGTTTCCTGCACGGATAACGGCTATAGCATGGGCCACTATACACTCTGTGTATTCTATTATTAATGTCATATAGTTTAAATATCAATCTAAAGCAAACATTTGTTTACAACCACGACCGAAGATACAAATTAAAAGGAAACAACCCAAACGACGTCTACAATCGTAGGTTCTTTAAACCTGTATAACAAAATTATGAAGTTTTAAATAAAAGTAACAATATCACGCTTATAATTCATTATTATTATACACCTAATTAAAGTTAGGCATATTGTTAGGTTATGTTATTAGTAAGTATTACAATTATCATTTTTTTACAGCACCTACCACAGGCGGTGGCGCAGAAGGCCCTACAACTGTCGCATCCTCTGAAGGTACTAGTTTTAATTATTAACGTTTTTTATGTAACATAAGCTTATTTCTCTAAAAATCTCGTAAAGTTCACACAATAATTCAAAAACCAAGAGTATCTGAAAACGTCTGCAAAGCTAAACAATGTTATACTGAGCGTCACGTCGTACACTATGCAAGGGGTGTAAAATGGCGCTTAACGAAGCGGACAGTATTGTAAAGTCCTAATTAATGTGTTTTTTTTCTTTGTAATAAGACCTTGCTGGGTGGTTTCTGACTACAGAGATTTTGAAGATCATAGTGTATCCTCTTTTTAACTTTTTTACGTTATTACGTATCGACTGTTATATTTCAACTTTAAAAACCTCAACAACTCCTGTACCGTTGCACGCGCCTATAGTTCCAATAGTTTGCGTGCGTTGCATTGTTTGCTCAAAAAATACTAGTCGATTCACAACAATCATTTTGCTCATTATTACTTAGTTTCCTGCACGGATAACGGCTATAGCATGGGCCACTATACACTCTGTGTATTCTATTATTAATGTCATATAGTTTAAATATCAATCTAAAGCAAACATTTGTTTACAACCACGACCGCAGATACAAATTCAAAGGAAACTACCATGCGGTCGGCTACAATCGTAGGTTCTTTAAACCTGTATAACAAAATTATGAAGTTTTAAATAAAAGTAACAATATCACGCTTATAATTCATTATTATTATACACCTAATTAAAGTTAGGCATATTGTTAGGTTATGTTATTAGTAAGTATTACAATTATCTTTTTTTTACAGCACCTACCACAGGCGGTGGCGCAGAAGGCCCTACAACTGTCGCATCCTCTGAAGGTACTAGTTTTAATTATTAACGTTTTTTATGTAACATAAGCTTATTTCTCTAAAAATCTCGTAAAGTTCACACAATAATTCAAAAACCAAGAGTATCTGAAAACGTCTGCAAAGCTAAACAAGGTTATCTTGAGCGTCACGTCGTACACTATGCAAGGGGTGTAAAATGGCGCTCAACGAAGCGGACAGTATTGTAAAGTCCTAAATAATGTGTTTTTTTCTTTGTAATAAGACCTTGCTGGGTGGTTTCTGACTACAGAGATTTTGAAGATCATAGTGTATCCTCTTTTTAACTTTTTTACGTTATTACGTATCGACTGTTATATTTCAACTTTAAAAACCTCAACAACTCCTGTACCGTTGCACGCACCTATAGTTCCAATAGTTTGCGTGCGTTGCATTGTTTGCTCAAAAAATACTAGTCGTTTCAGAACAATCATTTTGCTCATTATTACTTAGTTTCCTGCACGGATAACGGCTATAGCATGGGTCACTATACACTCTGTGTATTCTATTATTAATGTCATATACATAGTTTAAAATATCAATCTAAAGCAAACATTTCTTTACAACCACGACCGAAAGTACAAATTTAAAGGAAACTACCATAACGTCAGCTACAGTCGAAGGTTCTTTAAACCTGTATAACAAAATTATGAATTTTTAAATAAAAGTAACAATATCACGCTTATAATTCATTATTTTTATACACCTAATTAAAGTAAGGCATAATTATGGTTAGGGTATGTTATTAGTAAGTATTACAATTATCTTTTTTTACAGCACCTACCACAGGCGGTGGCGCAGAAGGCCCTACAACTGTCGCATCCTCTGAAGGTACTAGTTTTAATTATTAACGTTTTTTATGTAACATAAGCTTATTTCTCTAAAAATCTCGTAAAGTTCACACAATAATTCAAAAACCAAGAGTATCTGAAAACGTCTGCAAAGCTAAACAAGGTTATATTGAGCGTCACGTCATACACTATGCAAGGGGTGTAAAATGGCGCTTAACGAAGCGGACAGTATTGTAAAGTGCTATATAATGTGTTTTTTTCTTTGTAATAAGACATTGCTGGGTGGTTTCTGACTACAGAGATTTTGAAGATCATAGTGTATCCTCTTTTTAACTTTTTTACGTTATTACGTATCGACTGTTATATTTCAACTTTAAAAACCTCAACAACTCCTGTACCGTTGCACGCACCTATAGTTCCAATAGTTTGCGTGCGTTGCATTGTTTGCTCAAAAAATACTAGTCGATTCACAACAATCATTCTGCTCATTATTACTTAGTTTCCTGCACGGATAACGGCTATAGCATGGGCCACTATACACTCTGTGTATTCTATTATTAATGTCATATAGTTTAAATATCAATCTAAAGCAAACATTTGTTTACAACCACGACCGCAGATACAAATTCAAAGGAAACTACCATGCGGTCGGCTACAATCGTAGGTTCTTTAAACCTGTATAACAAAATTATGAAGTTTTAAATAAAAGTAACAATATCACGCTTATAATTCATTATTTTTATACACCTAATTAAAGTAAGGCATAATTATGGTTAGGTTATGTTATTAGTAAGTATTACAATTATCTTTTTTTACAGCACCTACCACAGGCGGTGGCGCAGAAGGCCCTACAACTGTCGCATCCTCTGAAGGTACTAGTTTTAATTATTAACGTTTTTTATGTAACATAAGCTTATTTCTCTAAAAATCTCGTAAAGTTCACACAATAATTCAAAAACCAAGAGTATCTGAAAACGTCTGCAAAGCTAAACAAGGTTATATTGAGCGTCACGTCATACACTATGCAAGGGGTGTAAAATGGCGCTTAACGAAGTGGACAGTATTGTAAAGTCCTAATTAATGTGTTTTTTTTCTTTTAAATAAGACCTTGCTGGGTGGTTTCTGACCACAGAGATTTTGAAGATCATAGTGTATCCTCTTTTTAACTTTTTTACGTTATTACGTATCGACTGTTATATTTCAACTTTAAAAACCTCAACAACTCCTGTACCGTTGCACGCACCTATAGTTCCAATAGTTTTCGTGCGTTGCATTGTTTGCTCAAAAAATACTAGTCGTTTCAGAACAATCATTTTGCTCATTATTACTTAGTTTCCTGCACGGATAACGGCTATAGCATGGGCCACTATACACTCTGTGTATTTTATTATTAATGTCATATAGTTTAAATATCAATCTAAAGCAAACATTTGTTTACAACCACGACCGCAGATACAAATTCAAAGGAAACTACCATGCGGTCGGCTACAATCGTAGGTTCTTTAAACCTGTATAACAAAATTATGAAGTTATAAATAAAAGTAACAATATCACGCTTATAATTCATTATTATTAAACACCTAATTAAAGTAAGGCATAATTATGGTAAGGTTATGTTAGTAGTAAGTATTACAATTATCTTTTTTTACAGCACCTACCACAGGCGGTGGCGCAGAAGGCCCTACAACTGTCGCATCCTCTGAAGGTACTAGTTTTAATTATTAACGTTTTTTATGTAACATAAGCTTATTTCTCTAAAAATCTCGTAAAGTTCACACAATAATTCAAAAACCAAGAGTATCTGAAAACGTCTGCAAAGCTAAACAAGGTTATATTGAGCGTCACGTCATACACTATGCAAGGGGTGTAAAATGGCGCTTAACGAAGCGGACAGTATTGTAAAGTGCTATATAATGTGTTTTTTTCTTTGTAATAAGACATTGCTGGGTGGTTTCTGACTACAGAGATTTTGAAGATCAAAGTGTATCCTCTTTTTAACTTTTTTACGTTATTACGTATCGACTGTTATATTTCAACTTTAAAAACCTCAACAACTCCTGTACCGTTGCACGCGCCTATAGTTCCAATAGTTTGCGTGCGTTGCATTGTTTGCTCAAAAAATACTAGTCGATTCACAACAATCATTTTGCTCATTATTACTTAGTTTCCTGCACGGATAACGGCTATAGCATGGGTCACTATACACTCTGTGTATTCTATTATTAATGTCATATAGTTTAAATATCAATCTAAAGCAAACATTTCTTTACAACCACGACCGAAGATACAGATTTAAAGGAAACAACCCAAACGACGTCTACAATCGCAGGTTCTTTAAGCCTATAGAATAAAATGATGAAGTTTCAAATAAAACTAACAATATCACGCTTAAAATTCATTATTTTTATACACCTAATTAAAGTAAGGCATAATTATGGTTATGTTATTTTATTGGTAAATATTACAATTATCTTTTTTTACAGCACCTACCACAGAAATTTGCACAGAAGGCCCTACAACTGTCGCATCCTCTGAAGGTACTAGTTTTAATTATTAACGTTTTTTATGTAACATAAGCTTATTTCTCTAAAAATCTCGTAAAGTTCACACAATAATTCAAAAACCAAGAGTATCTGAAAACGTCTGCAAAGCTAAACAAGGTTATCTTGAGCGTCACGTCGTACACTATGCAAGGGGTGTAAAATGGCGCTCAACGAAGCGGACAGTATTGTAATGTCCTAAATAATGTGTTTTTTTCTTTGTAATAAGACCTTTTTTTTTTTTTTTTTTTTTGAGGATGGGAAATCATCAAATGACTCCTCCCGCTCTGGGTGGAGCGGAAGGGAGTGTCAGACTCTTACTGACTAAAACCCACCCGTGTTCCTTCCTTGGCCCTTTATGTTCCGGGTCAGCGGTACCCCTTTTGGATGATCCCGCTTTCCCGGCAGGCTTGGGCCCTAGTGGGCCCCCTCTATGATGCTGACATCTCTTTGAGGCGCGCGTGGAACACGTACGCGCCGTCCAGCACGGGCCTGGTCCTGATCGGACGGTGAGCTACCCATTACTCACCGCCCGCAGGCCCGCGCCTACGGTGGCCGGGAGTCGTCACGCGGCTCCCGACGCCCGGAGCGTCCACCGCGGCGGCTTGGACGGGAGACTCTCTCCCTCTCCCGTCCCGCCACCTCCTTCGCTAGCATGACTGCTTCGCAGAACGAGGCGACTGCCTCCCACTCCCCCTCGCCCCGGACCATGGCTTGAACCAAGGCCGGGCGTGAGAGATCGCCGCCGCTGCCGATCGCCTCTACGAGGATACGGCGGTGCTCCGCCCATGCAGGGCAGGCCCCCACCGTATGCTCCACCGTGTCCTCGGGGCGATCATCGCAGTGGTGACACCCGGGCGTTTCCTCCCGCCTGATGATGTGCAGGAACCTCCCGAAACTTCCGTGTCCGGTGAGGACCTGCGTCAGGCGGTAGGTGAGGACGCCGTGACGCCTCTCTAGCCACTCCTCAAAGAGGGGTCTTACCGCCGCTATCGTGGCGTGCCCTGCGCTGGGTTGCGACAGTCGCTCTTTCCATGCCGCCATGAGATCGCGCCGGAGGTCCGTCCGCTCCGCCGCGATTTGCCGCGGAAGCGGGGTTTCCCCCCGGCGTAGTGCCTCCGCGCGCCACTCATACAGGCGCGCGAGGACTATCGCCTCCAGATCCCACGGCGGCAGTCCGGCAAGGAGGCTTGCCGCCTCGCCCGAGATCGTGCGGTAGCCCCGGATCAGCCTTACGGCTACCACCTTTTGGGGCGCGTTCAGATAGTGGGCGGCTCTCCGCCGCAGTGAACGCGCCCACACCGGGGCCCCATATGTAGCCATGGACCGCACGACCCCCGCGTAAAGCCTCCGGCAGGAAGCGTTTGGACCCCTCAGGTTGGGCAGGAGCCGCTTGAGGGCGGCCCCAGTCCGTTCCAGTTTGGGGGCCAAACGTCGGAAGTGCTGTAATAAGACCTTGCTGGGTGGTTTCTGACTACAGAGATTTTGAAGATCATAGTGTATCCTCTTTTTAACTTTTTTACGTTATTACGTATCGACTGTTATATTTCAACTTTAAAAACCTCAACAACTCCTGTACCGTTGCACGCACCTATAGTTCCAATAGTTTGCGTGCGTTGCATTGTTTGCTCAAAAAATACTAGTCGATTCACAACAATCATTCTGCTCATTATTACTTAGTTTCCTGCACGGATAACGGCTATAGCATGGGCCACTATACACTCTGTGTATTCTATTATTAATGTCATATAGTTTAAATATCAATCTAAAGCAAACATTTGTTTACAACCACGACCGCAGATACAAATTCAAAGGAAACTACCATGCGGTCGGCTACAATCGTAGGTTTTTTAAACCGGTATAACAAAATTATGAAGTTATAAATAAAAGTAACAATATCACGCTTATAATTCATTATTATTAAACACCTAATTAAAGTAAGGCATAATTATGGTAAGGTTATGTTATTAGTAAGTATTACAATTATCTTTTTTTTACAGCACCTACCACAGGCGGTGGCGCAGAAGGCCCTACAACTGTCGCATCCTCTGAAGGTACTAGTTTTAATTATTAACGTTTTTTATGTAACATAAGCTTATTTCTCTAAAAATCTCGTAAAGTTCACACAATAATTCAAAAACCAAGAGTATCTGAAAACGTCTGCAAAGCTAAACAAGGTTATATTGAGCGTCACGTCATACACTATGCAAGGGGTGTAAAATGGCGCTTAACGAAGTGGACAGTATTGTAAAGTCCTAATTAATGTGTTTTTTTTCTTTGTAATAACACCTTGCTGGGTGGTTTCTGACTACAGAGATTTTGAAGATCATAGTGTATCCTCTTTTTAACTTTTTTACGTTATTACGTATCGACTGTTATATTTCAACTTTAAAAACCTCAACAACTCCTGTACCGTTGCACGCACCTATAGTTCCAATAGTTTGCGTGCGTTGCATTGTTTGCCCAAAAAATACAAGTCGTTTCACAGCAATCATTTTGCTCATTATTACTTAGTTTCCTGCACAAACTGCACAGATAACGGCTATAATAGCATGGGTCACTATAAACTCTGTGTATTTAATTAATGTCATATAGTTTAAATATCAATCTAAAGCAAACATTTCTTTACAACCACGACCGAAAGTACAAATTTAAAGGAAACTACCATAACGTCAGCTACAGTCGAAGGTTCTTTAAACCTGTATAACAAAATTATGAATTTTTAAATAAAAGTAACAATATCACGCTTATAATTCATTATTTTTATACACCTAATTAAAGTAAGGCATAATTATGGTTCGGTTATTTTATTAGTAAGTATTACAACTATCTTTTTTTACAGCACCTACCACAGGCGGTGGCGCAGAAGGCCCTACAACTGTCGCATCCTCTGAAGGTACTAGTTTTAATTATTAACGTTTTTTATGTAACATAAGCTTATTTCTCTAAAAATCTCGTAAAGTTCACACAATAATTCAAAAACCAAGAGTATCTGAAAACACCTGCAAAGCTAAACAAGGTTATATTGAGCGTCACGTCGTACACTATGCAAGGGGTGTAAAATGGCGCTTAACGAAGCGGACAGTATTGTAAAGTCCTAATTAATGTGTTTTTTTTCTTTGTAATAAGACCTTGCTGGGTGGTTTCTGACTACAGAGATTTTGAAGATCATAGTGTATCCTCTTTTTAACTTTTTTACGTTATTACGTATCGACTGTTATATTTCAACTTTAAAAACCTCAACAACTCCTGTACCGTTGCACGCACCTATAGTTCCAATAGTTTGCGTGCGTTGCATTGTTTGCTCAAAAAATACTAGTCGATTCACAACAATCATTCTGCTCATTATTACTTAGTTTCCTGCACGGATAACGGCTATAGCATGGGCCACTATACACTCTGTGTATTCTATTATTAATGTCATATAGTTTAAATATCAATCTAAAGCAAACATTTGTTTACAACCACGACCGCAGATACAAATTCAAAGGAAACTACCATGCGGTCGGCTACAATCGTAGGTTCTTTAAACCTGTATAACAAAATTATGAAGTTATAAATAAAAGTAACAATATCACGCTTATAATTCATTATTATTAAACACCTAATTAAAGTAATGCATAATTATGGTAAGGTTATGTTATTAGTAAGTATTACAATTATCTTTTTTTACAGCACCTACCACAGGCGGTGGCGCAGAAGGCCCTACACCTGTCGCATCCTCTGAAGGTACTAGTTTTAATTATTAACGTTTTTTATGTAACATAAGCTTATTTCTCTAAAAATCTCGTAAAGTTCACACAATAATTCAAAAACCAAGAGTATCTGAAAACGTCTGCAAAGTTAAACAAGGTTATCTGGAGCGTCACGTTATACACTATGCAAGGGGTGTAAAATGGCGCTTAACGAAGCGGACAGTATTGTAAAGTGCTATATAATGTGTTTTTTTCTTTGTAATAAGACATTGCTGGGTGGTTTCTGACTACAGAGATTTTGAAGATCATAGTGTATCCTCTTTTTAACTATTTTACGTTATTACGTATCGACTGTTATATTTCAACTTTAAAAACCTCAACAACTCCTGTACCGTTGCACGCACCTATAGTTCCAATAGTTTGCGTGTGTTGCATTGTTTG
Source organism: Brachylomia viminalis (assembly GCA_937001585.2). NCBI lineage: Eukaryota > Metazoa > Arthropoda > Insecta > Lepidoptera > Noctuidae > Brachylomia > Brachylomia viminalis. The sequence continues at coordinate 17,343,289 of OW443302.2, read as the reverse complement.
CTCAAAAAATACTAGTCGATTCACAACAATCATTTTGCTCATTATTACTTAGTTTCCTGCACGGATAACGGCTATAGCATGGGTCACTATACACTCTGTGTATTCTATTATTAATGTCATATAGTTTAAATATCAATCTAAAGCAAACATTTCTTTACAACCACGACCGAAGATACAGATTTAAAGGAAACAACCCAAACGACGTCTACAATCGCAGGTTCTTTAAGCCTATAGAATAAAATGATGAAGTTTTAAATAAAACTAACAATATCACGCTTAAAATTCATTATTTTTATACACCTAATTAAAGTAAGGCATAATTATGGTTATGTTATTTTATTGGTAAATATTACAATTATCTTTTTTTACAGCACCTTCCACAGAAATTTGCACAGAAGGCCCTACAACTGTCGCATCCTCTGTACTAATTTTAATCATTAACGTTTTTTATGTAACATAAGCATATTCTTCAAAAAATCTCGTAAAGTTCACACAATAATTCAAAAACCAAACGTATCTGAAAACACCTGCAAAGCTAAACAAGGTTAACATGAGCGTCACGTCATACACTATGCAACGGGTGTAAAATGGCGCTTAACGAAGCGGACAGTATTGTATAGTCCTAATTATTGTGTATTTTTCTTTTAAATAAGACCTTGCTGGGTGGTTTCTGACCACAGAGATATTAAAGATCATAGTTTATCCTCTTTTTAACTTTTTTCACGTTATTACGTATCGACTGTTATATTTCAAATTTAAAAACCTCAACAATTCCTGTACCGTCGCGCGCACCTATAACTCCAATAGTTTGCGTGCGTTGCATTGTTTGCCCAAAAAATACGAGTCGTTTCAAAACAATCATTTTACTCATCATTACTTAGTTTCCTGCACAGATAACGGCTATAGCATGGGTCACTATACACTCTGTGTATTCTATCATTAATGTCATATAGTTTAAATGTCAATCTAAAGCAAACATTTGTTTACAACCACGACCGAAGATACAAATTCAAAGGAAACTACCATAACGACGGCTACAATCGAAGGTTCTTTAAACCTGTATAACAAAATTATGAATTTTTAAATAAAAGTAACAATATCACGCTTATAATTCATTATTATTATACACCTAATTAAAGTTAGGCATATTGTTAGGTTATGTTATTAGTAAGTATTACAATTATCTTTTTTTTACAGCACCTACCACAGGCGGTGGCGCAGAAGGCCCTACAACTGTCGCATCCTCTGAAGGTACTAGTTTTAATTATTAACGTTTTTTATGTAACATAAGCTTATTTCTCTAAAAATCTCGTAAAGTTCACACAATAATTCAAAAACCAAGAGTATCTGAAAACGTCTGCAAAGCTCAACAAGGTTATATTGAGCGTCACGTCGTACACTATGCAAGGGGTGTAAAATGGCGCTTAATGAAGCGGACAGTATTGTAAAGTCCTAAATAATGTGTTTTTTTCTTTGTAATAAGACCTTGCTGGGTGGTTTCTGACTTCAGAGATTTTGAAGATCATAGTGTATCCTCTTTTTAACTTTTTTACGTTATTACGTATCGACTGTTATATTTCAACTTTAAAAACCTCAACAACTCCTGTACCGTTGGGCGCACCTATAATTCCAATATTTTGCGTGCATTGCATTGTTTGCCCAAAGAAATACTAGTCGTTTCAAAACAATCATTTTGCTCATTATTACTTAGTTTCCTGCACAGATAACGGGTATAGCATGGGTCACTATACACTCTGTGTATTCTATTATTAATGTCATATAGTTTAAATATCAATCTAAAGCAAACATTTCTTTACAACCACGACCGAAGATACAAATTCAAAGGAAACTACCATAACGACGGCTACAACCGAAGGTTCTTTAAACCTGTATAACAAAATTATGAAGTTTTAAATAAAAGTAACAATATCACGCTTATAATTCATTATTTTTATACACCTAATTAAAGTAAGGCATAATTATGGTTCGGTTATTTTATTAGTAAGTATTACAATTATCTTTTTTTTACAGCACCTACCACAGGCGGTGGCGCAGAAGGCCCTACAACTGTCGCATCCTCTGAAGGTACTAGTTTTAATTATTAACGTTTTTTATGGAACATAAGCTTATTTCTCTAAAAATCTCGTAAAGTTCACACAATAATTCAAAAACCAAGAGTATCTGAAAACGTCTGCAAAGCTAAACAAGATTATCTTGAGCGTCACGTCGTACACTATGCAAGGGGTGTAAAATGGCGCTTAACGAAGCGGACAGTATTGTAAAGTGCTATATAATGTGTTTTTTTCTTTGTAATAAGACATTGCTGGGTGGTTTCTGACTACAGAGATTTTGAAGATCATAGTGTATCCTCTTTTTAACTATTTTACGTTATTACGTATCGACTGTTATATTTCAACTTTAAAAACCTCAACAACTCCTGTACCGTTGCACGCACCTATAGTTCCAATAGTTTGCGTGTGTTGCATTGTTTGCTCAAAAAATACTAGTCGATTCACAACAATCATTTTGCTCATTATTACTTAGTTTCCTGCACGGATAACGGCTATAGCATGGGTCACTATACACTCTGTGTATTCTATTATTAATGTCATATAGTTTAAATATCAATCTAAAGCAAACATTTCTTTACAACCACGACCGAAGATACAGATTTAAAGGAAACAACCCAAACGACGTCTACAATCGCAGGTTCTTTAAGCCTATAGAATAAAATGATGAAGTTTTAAATAAAACTAACAATATCACGCTTAAAATTCATTATTTTTATACACCTAATTAAAGTAAGGCATAATTATGGTTATGTTATTTTATTGGTAAATATTACAATTATCTTTTTTTACAGCACCTTCCACAGAAATTTGCACAGAAGGCCCTACAACTGTCGCATCCTCTGTACTAATTTTAATCATTAACGTTTTTTATGTAACATAAGCATATTCTTCAAAAAATCTCGTAAAGTTCACACAATAATTCAAAAACCAAACGTATCTGAAAACACCTGCAAAGCTAAACAAGGTTAACATGAGCGTCACGTCATACACTATGCAACGGGTGTAAAATGGCGCTTAACGAAGCGGACAGTATTGTATAGTCCTAATTATTGTGTATTTTTCTTTTAAATAAGACCTTGCTGGGTGGTTTCTGACCACAGAGATATTAAAGATCATAGTTTATCCTCTTTTTAACTTTTTTCACGTTATTACGTATCGACTGTTATATTTCAAATTTAAAAACCTCAACAATTACTGTACCGTCGCGCGCACCTATAACTCCAATAGTTTGCGTGCGTTGCATTGTTTGCCCAAAGAAATACTAGTCGTTTCAAAACAATCATTTTGCTCATTATTACTTAGTTTCCTGCACAGATAACGGGTATAGCATGGGTCACTATACACTCTGTGTATTCTATTATTAATGTCATATAGTTTAAATATCAATCTAAAGCAAACATTTCTTTACAACCACGACCGAAGATACAAATTCAAAGGAAACTACCATAACGACGGCTACAATCGAAGGTTCTTTAAACCTGTATAACAAAATTATGAAGTTTTAAATAAAAGTAACAATATCACGCTTATAATTCATTATTTTTATACACCTAATTAAAGTAAGGCATAATTATGGTTCGGTTATTTTATTAGTAAGTATTACAATTATCTTTTTTTTACAGCACCTACCACAGGCGGTGGCGCAGAAGGCCCTACAACTGTCGCATCCTCTGAAGGTACTAGTTTTAATTATTAACGTTTTTTATGTAACATAAGCTTATTTCTCTAAAAATCTCGTAAAGTTCACACAATTATTCAAAAACCAAGAGTATCTGAAAACGTCTGCAAAGCTAAACAAGGTTATATTGAGCGTCACGTTATACACTATGCAAGGGGTGTAAAATGGCGCTTAACGAAGCGGACAGTATTGTAAAGTGCTATATAATGTGTTTTTTTCTTTGTAATAAGACATTGCTGGGTGGTTTCTGACTACAGAGATTTTGAAGATCATAGTGTATCCTCTTTTTAACTATTTTACGTTATTACGTATCGACTGTTATATTTCAACTTTAAAAACCTCAACAACTCCTGTACCGTTGCACGCACCTATAGTTCCAATAGTTTGCGTGCGTTGCATTGTTTGCTCAAAAAATACTAGTCGTTTCACAACAATCATTTTGCTCATTATTACTTAGTTTCCTGCACGGATAACGGCTATAGCATGGGTCACTATACACTCTGTGTATTCTATTATTAATGTCATATAGTTTAAATATCAATCTAAAGCAAACATTTCTTTACAACCACGACCGAATGTACAAATTTAAAGGAATTTACCATAACGTCAGGTACAGTCGAAGGTTCTTTAAACCTGTATAACAAAATTATGAAGTTTTAAATAAAAGTAACAATATCACGCTTATAATTCATTATTTTTATACACCTAATTAAAGTAAGGCATAATTATGGTTAGCTTATGTTATTAGTAAGTATTACAATTATCTTTTTTTACAGCACCTACCACAGGCGGTGGCGCAGAAGGCCCTACAACTGTCGCATCCTCTGAAGGTACTAGTTTTAATTATTAACGTTTTTTATGTAACATAAGCTTATTTCTCTAAAAATCTCGTAAAGTTCACACAATAATTCAAAAACCAAGAGTATCTGAAAACGTCTGCAAAGCTAAACAAGGTTATACTGAGCGTCACGTCGTACACTATGCAAGGGGTGTAAAATGGCGCTTAACGAAGCGGACAGTATTGTAAAGTCCTAATTAATGTGTTTTTTTTCTTTGTAATAAGACCTTGCTGGGTGGTTTCTGACTACAGAGATTTTGAAGATCATAGTGTATCCTCTTTTTTACGTTATTACGTATCGACTGTTATATTTCAACTTTAAAAACCTCAACAACTCCTGTACCGTTGCACGCACCTATAGTTCCAATAGTTTGCGTGCGTTGCATTGTTTGCTCAAAAAATACTAGTCGTTTCACAACAATCATTTTGCTCATTATTACTTAGTTTCCTGCATGGATAACGGCTATAGCATGGGTCACTATACACTCTGTGTATTCTATTATTAATGTCATATAGTTTAAATATCAATCTAAAGCAAACATTTCTTTACAACCACGACCAAAAGTACAAATTTAAAGGAAACTACCATAACGTCAGCTACAGTCGAAGGTTCTTTAAACCTGTATAACAAAATTATGAAGTTTTAAATAAAAGTAACAATATCACGCTTATAATTCATTATTTTTATACACCTAATTAAAGAAAGGCATAATTATGGTTAGGTTATGTTATTAGTAAGTATTACAATTATCTTTTTTTACAGCACCTACCACAGGCGGTGGCGCAGAAGGCCCTACAACTGTCGCATCCTCTGAAGGTACTAGTTTTAATTATTAACGTTTTTTATGTAACATAAGCTTATTTCTCGAAAAATCTCGTAAAGTTCACACAATAATTCAAAAACCAAGAGTATCTGAAAACGTCTGCAAAGCTAAACAAGGTTATCTTGAGAGTCACGTCATACACTATGCAAGGGGTGTAAAATGGCGGTTAACGAAGCGGACAGTATTGTAAAGTGCTATATAATGTTTTTTTTTCTTTGTAATAAGACCTTGCTGGGTGGTTTCTGACTACAGAGATTTTGAAGATCATAGTGTATCCTCTTTTTAACTTTTTTACGTTATTCCGTATCGACTGTTATATTTCAACTTTAAAAACCTCAACAACTCCTGTACCGTCGCGCGCACTTATAACTCCAATAGTTTGCGTGCGTTGCATTGTTTGCCCAAAAAATACGAGTCGTTTCAAAACAATCATTTTGCTCATTATTACTTAGTTTCCTGCACAGATAACGGCTATAGCATGGGTTACTATACACTCTGTGTATTCTATTATTAATGTCATATAGTTTAAATATCAATCTAAAGCAAACATTTGTTTACAACCACGACCGAAGATACAAATTTAAAGGAAACAACCCAAACGACGTCTACAATCGCAGGTTCTTTAAGCCTATAGAACAAAATTATGAAGTTTTAAATAAAAGTTACAATATCACGCTTATAGTTCATTATTATTATACACCTAATTAAAGTTAGGCATATTGTTAGGTTATGTTATTAGTAAGTATTACAATTATCTTTTTTTTACAGCACCTACCACAGGCGGTGGCGCAGAAGGCCCTACAACTGTCGCATCCTCTGAAGGTACTAGTTTTAATTATTAACGTTTTTTATGTAACATAAGCTTATTTCTCTAAAAATCTCGTAAAGTTCACACAATAATTCAAAAACCAAGAGTATCTGAAAACGTCTGCAAAGCTAAACAAGGTTATCATGAGCGTCACGTCGTACACTATGCAACGGGTGTAAAATGGCGCTTAACGAAGCGGACAGTATTGTAAAGTCCTAATTATTGTGTATTTTTCTTTTAAATAAGACCTTGCTGGGTGGTTTCTGACCACAGAGATTTTAAAGATCATAGTTTATCCTCTTTTTAACTTTTTTACGTTATTACGTTTCGACTGTTATATTTCAACTTTAAAAACCTCAACAACTCCTGTACCGTCGCGCGCACCTATAACTCCAATAGTTTGCGTGCGTTGCATTGTTTACCCAAAAAATACGAGTCATTTCAAAACAATCATTTTGCTCATTATTACTTAGTTTCCTGCACAGATAACGGCTATAGCATGGGTCACTATACACTCTGTGTATTCTATTATTAATGTCATATAGTTTAAATATCAATCTAAAGCAAACATTTGTTTACAACCACGACCGAAGATACAAATGCCAATGCCCGGAATGGTCGCTTTTTGCAAAATCACTGCGCACGTACAAAACTTGTATAGCCTGATAGAGGGTCTTAACACAAACAATAGTTATTATGAAAACTTTGCTCCAAAACGTAACCATTCGGAGAAATAAGCAATAACATTTTGTGATTTTTTACTATTTTATTGACTATGTTAGGACTTTTTTAGTAAAATCATTTTAATTTTTGTTATCAAAGCATTAGTCTCACACGGAAGAGAACACTAAAATTAAAGTTTTAATCATTCTCATCAGTGTGCGTGCCCCATTTTCAGGTAAACCCTTCTTTTGTGATGACTCACACACAGCGTTCTGTTTCTACCTGAATTGTGAACAATGGGACCAACTGGGTTCTTTTTGAACAGCTACTGTTAGCTACTAATACTAATCACTCATCGTTCTGCTTTTGTGTGGTTCGCATGCGTACTCTCAGTCTCGGATTCACTTTGAAAAAAAAAACGACCTTGGCTTTCGTATTTTGGACTTTTGTGAAGTGACTTACTAGTTGACCTGTGCTGTGATATTTGGACTTGCATCTTGACTCATCGTTTTAAAGATGGAAACTTTTAGACCGTGCATCTCTTGTAAGAGAAGTTTGAATCGAGTGGGTGGCCGTCATCTTCTTCGATCGATGCCTCTAACACAGGATTATATCGAAAATAATCCTTTCGTTTTGGATTATTTAGTTGAAGTCTGCAGCATTCGACAGGTAAGATATGTTATTTTAAATGGTAAATAAAGTATAAAGAGACATTAAAAAAATTAAGTTAATTATTATCAATGATTAACTTTTATGGAATTATATGGAACTGGATCGAGTCACATTACTATTGGGATTTATTTACAGTAGAGGCGGGACATTTCTAATAAAGGTGATCGATTTCTAATTAAATGCGTTTGAGATGAAATGACTTTTATTTTATTATTATTTTTATTCAGTACGGATTGGCACAGTCATGCCAAATAATACTAAACCATTTTTCAAAATAATGAAGCTATGTAACAAATGCTAAAGTTAAAAAAAAAATACTACAGTATGTTAATTAACGAAGGGCGTTCCCGTTAACCCGCAATAGTATAGCGTCCATACATGCTAAAAAATATTAACATTAAAAAATTCGCGAAAAATAAATCAGCTGTTCCCTACATTTTGACGAGTTATGCGAACATAAATAGTAGGGAACAAGGGAACAGATGTTTTTTTTTGCGAATTTCTCAATGTTAATATTTTTTTTAGCATGTATGTAGGTATGCTATACTATTGCGGGTTAACGGGAACGCCCTTCGGTAATTAACATACTGTATAATGCGCCGTTTCTTCACTATTAAAGATTTCTTTATGAGGCAGTTTTTTTTTATTATTATTGGTTTTTATTTTTACAGATTGCTGATGGGGATCGCTTTTGTCGAAATTGTTTTCGACGTGCTCAGCGCTATTTCAATGAAAGAATTAGACAACTTAAGCCTATAGAATAAAATGATGAAGTTTTAAATAAAACTAACAATATCACGCTTAAAATTCATTATTTTTATACACCTAATTAAAGTAAGGCATAATTATGGTTATGTTATTTTATTGGTAAATATTACAATTATCTTTTTTTACAGCACCTTCCACAGAAATTTGCACAGAAGGCCCTACAACTGTCGCATCCTCTGTACTAATTTTAATCATTAACGTTTTTTATGTAACATAAGCTTATTTCTCTAAAAATCTCGTAAAGTTCACACAATAATTCAAAAACCAAGAGTATCTGAAAACGTCTGCAAAGCTCAACAAGGTTATATTGAGCGTCACGTCGTACACTATGCAAGGGGTGTAAAATGGCGCTTAACGAAGCGGACAGTATTGTAAAGTCCTAAATAATGTGTTTTTTTCTTTGTAATAAGACCTTGCTGGGTGGTTTCTGACTTCAGAGATTTTGAAGATCATAGTGTATCCTCTTTTTAACTTTTTTACGTTATTACGTATCGACTGTTATATTTCAACTTTAAAAACCTCAACAACTCCTGTACCGTTGGGCGCACCTATAATTCCAATATTTTGCGTGCATTGCATTGTTTGCCCAAAGAAATACTAGTCGTTTCAAAACAATCATTTTGCTCATTATTACTTAGTTTCCTGCACAGATAACGGGTATAGCATGGGTCACTATACACTCTGTGTATTCTATTATTAATGTCATATAGTTTAAATATCAATCTAAAGCAAACATTTCTTTACAACCACGACCGAAGATACAAATTCAAAGGAAACTACCATAACGACGGCTACAACCGAAGGTTCTTTAAACCTGTATAACAAAATTATGAAGTTTTAAATAAAAGTAACAATATCACGCTTATAATTCATTATTTTTATACACCTAATTAAAGTAAGGCATAATTATGGTTCGGTTATTTTATTAGTAAGTATTACAATTATCTTTTTTTTACAGCACCTACCACAGGCGGTGGCGCAGAAGGCCCTACAACTGTCGCATCCTCTGAAGGTACTAGTTTTAATTATTAACGTTTTTTATGTAACATAAGCTTATTTCTCTAAAAATCTCGTAAAGTTCACACAATTATTCAAAAACCAAGAGTATCTGAAAACGTCTGCAAAGCTAAACAAGGTTATATTGAGCGTCACGTTATACACTATGCAAGGGGTGTAAAATGGCGCTTAACGAAGCGGACAGTATTGTAAAGTGCTATATAATGTGTTTTTTTCTTTGTAATAAGACATTGCTGGGTGGTTTCTGACTACAGAGATTTTGAAGATCATAGTGTATCCTCTTTTTAACTATTTTACGTTATTACGTATCGACTGTTATATTTCAACTTTAAAAACCTCAACAACTCCTGTACCGTTGCACGCACCTATAGTTCCAATAGTTTGCGTGCGTTGCATTGTTTGCTCAAAAAATACTAGTCGTTTCACAACAATCATTTTGCTCATTATTACTTAGTTTCCTGCACGGATAACGGCTATAGCATGGGTCACTATACACTCTGTGTATTCTATTATTAATGTCATATAGTTTAAATATCAATCTAAAGCAAACATTTCTTTACAACCACGACCGAATGTACAAATTTAAAGGAATTTACCATAACGTCAGGTACAGTCGAAGGTTCTTTAAACCTGTATAACAAAATTATGAAGTTTTAAATAAAAGTAACAATATCACGCTTATAATTCATTATTTTTATACACCTAATTAAAGTAAGGCATAATTATGGTTAGCTTATGTTATTAGTAAGTATTACAATTATCTTTTTTTACAGCACCTACCACAGGCGGTGGCGCAGAAGGCCCTACAACTGTCGCATCCTCTGAAGGTACTAGTTTTAATTATTAACGTTTTTTATGTAACATAAGCTTATTTCTCTAAAAATCTCGTAAAGTTCACACAATAATTCAAAAACCAAGAGTATCTGAAAACGTCTGCAAAGCTAAACAAGGTTATACTGAGCGTCACGTCGTACACTATGCAAGGGGTGTAAAATGGCGCTTAACGAAGCGGACAGTATTGTAAAGTCCTAATTAATGTGTTTTTTTTCTTTGTAATAAGACCTTGCTGGGTGGTTTCTGACTACAGAGATTTTGAAGATCATAGTGTATCCTCTTTTTTACGTTATTACGTATCGACTGTTATATTTCAACTTTAAAAACCTCAACAACTCCTGTACCGTTGCACGCACCTATAGTTCCAATAGTTTGCGTGCGTTGCATTGTTTGCTCAAAAAATACTAGTCGTTTCACAACAATCATTTTGCTCATTATTACTTAGTTTCCTGCATGGATAACGGCTATAGCATGGGTCACTATACACTCTGTGTATTCTATTATTAATGTCATATAGTTTAAATATCAATCTAAAGCAAACATTTCTTTACAACCACGACCAAAAGTACAAATTTAAAGGAAACTACCATAACGTCAGCTACAGTCGAAGGTTCTTTAAACCTGTATAACAAAATTATGAAGTTTTAAATAAAAGTAACAATATCACGCTTATAATTCATTATTTTTATACACCTAATTAAAGAAAGGCATAATTATGGTTAGGTTATGTTATTAGTAAGTATTACAATTATCTTTTTTTACAGCACCTACCACAGGCGGTGGCGCAGAAGGCCCTACAACTGTCGCATCCTCTGAAGGTACTAGTTTTAATTATTAACGTTTTTTATGTAACATAAGCTTATTTCTCGAAAAATCTCGTAAAGTTCACACAATAATTCAAAAACCAAGAGTATCTGAAAACGTCTGCAAAGCTAAACAAGGTTATCTTGAGAGTCACGTCATACACTATGCAAGGGGTGTAAAATGGCGGTTAACGAAGCGGACAGTATTGTAAAGTGCTATATAATGTTTTTTTTTCTTTGTAATAAGACCTTGCTGGGTGGTTTCTGACTACAGAGATTTTGAAGATCATAGTGTATCCTCTTTTTAACTTTTTTACGTTATTCCGTATCGACTGTTATATTTCAACTTTAAAAACCTCAACAACTCCTGTACCGTCGCGCGCACTTATAACTCCAATAGTTTGCGTGCGTTGCATTGTTTGCCCAAAAAATACGAGTCGTTTCAAAACAATCATTTTGCTCATTATTACTTAGTTTCCTGCACAGATAACGGCTATAGCATGGGTTACTATACACTCTGTGTATTCTATTATTAATGTCATATAGTTTAAATATCAATCTAAAGCAAACATTTGTTTACAACCACGACCGAAGATACAAATTTAAAGGAAACAACCCAAACGACGTCTACAATCGCAGGTTCTTTAAGCCTATAGAACAAAATTATGAAGTTTTAAATAAAAGTTACAATATCACGCTTATAGTTCATTATTATTATACACCTAATTAAAGTTAGGCATATTGTTAGGTTATGTTATTAGTAAGTATTACAATTATCTTTTTTTTACAGCACCTACCACAGGCGGTGGCGCAGAAGGCCCTACAACTGTCGCATCCTCTGAAGGTACTAGTTTTAATTATTAACGTTTTTTATGTAACATAAGCTTATTTCTCTAAAAATCTCGTAAAGTTCACACAATAATTCAAAAACCAAGAGTATCTGAAAACGTCTGCAAAGCTAAACAAGGTTATCATGAGCGTCACGTCGTACACTATGCAACGGGTGTAAAATGGCGCTTAACGAAGCGGACAGTATTGTAAAGTCCTAATTATTGTGTATTTTTCTTTTAAATAAGACCTTGCTGGGTGGTTTCTGACCACAGAGATTTTAAAGATCATAGTTTATCCTCTTTTTAACTTTTTTACGTTATTACGTTTCGACTGTTATATTTCAACTTTAAAAACCTCAACAACTCCTGTACCGTCGCGCGCACCTATAACTCCAATAGTTTGCGTGCGTTGCATTGTTTACCCAAAAAATACGAGTCATTTCAAAACAATCATTTTGCTCATTATTACTTAGTTTCCTGCACAGATAACGGCTATAGCATGGGTCACTATACACTCTGTGTATTCTATTATTAATGTCATATAGTTTAAATATCAATCTAAAGCAAACATTTGTTTACAACCACGACCGAAGATACAAATGCCAATGCCCGGAATGGTCGCTTTTTGCAAAATCACTGCGCACGTACAAAACTTGTATAGCCTGATAGAGGGTCTTAACACAAACAATAGTTATTATGAAAACTTTGCTCCAAAACGTAACCATTCGGAGAAATAAGCAATAACATTTTGTGATTTTTTACTATTTTATTGACTATGTTAGGACTTTTTTAGTAAAATCATTTTAATTTTTGTTATCAAAGCATTAGTCTCACACGGAAGAGAACACTAAAATTAAAGTTTTAATCATTCTCATCAGTGTGCGTGCCCCATTTTCAGGTAAACCCTTCTTTTGTGATGACTCACACACAGCGTTCTGTTTCTACCTGAATTGTGAACAATGGGACCAACTGGGTTCTTTTTGAACAGCTACTGTTAGCTACTAATACTAATCACTCATCGTTCTGCTTTTGTGTGGTTCGCATGCGTACTCTCAGTCTCGGATTCACTTTGAAAAAAAAAACGACCTTGGCTTTCGTATTTTGGACTTTTGTGAAGTGACTTACTAGTTGACCTGTGCTGTGATATTTGGACTTGCATCTTGACTCATCGTTTTAAAGATGGAAACTTTTAGACCGTGCATCTCTTGTAAGAGAAGTTTGAATCGAGTGGGTGGCCGTCATCTTCTTCGATCGATGCCTCTAACACAGGATTATATCGAAAATAATCCTTTCGTTTTGGATTATTTAGTTGAAGTCTGCAGCATTCGACAGGTAAGATATGTTATTTTAAATGGTAAATAAAGTATAAAGAGACATTAAAAAAATTAAGTTAATTATTATCAATGATTAACTTTTATGGAATTATATGGAACTGGATCGAGTCACATTACTATTGGGATTTATTTACAGTAGAGGCGGGACATTTCTAATAAAGGTGATCGATTTCTAATTAAATGCGTTTGAGATGAAATGACTTTTATTTTATTATTATTTTTATTCAGTACGGATTGGCACAGTCATGCCAAATAATACTAAACCATTTTTCAAAATAATGAAGCTATGTAACAAATGCTAAAGTTAAAAAAAAAATACTACAGTATGTTAATTAACGAAGGGCGTTCCCGTTAACCCGCAATAGTATAGCGTCCATACATGCTAAAAAATATTAACATTAAAAAATTCGCGAAAAATAAATCAGCTGTTCCCTACATTTTGACGAGTTATGCGAACATAAATAGTAGGGAACAAGGGAACAGATGTTTTTTTTTGCGAATTTCTCAATGTTAATATTTTTTTTAGCATGTATGTAGGTATGCTATACTATTGCGGGTTAACGGGAACGCCCTTCGGTAATTAACATACTGTATAATGCGCCGTTTCTTCACTATTAAAGATTTCTTTATGAGGCAGTTTTTTTTTATTATTATTGGTTTTTATTTTTACAGATTGCTGATGGGGATCGCTTTTGTCGAAATTGTTTTCGACGTGCTCAGCGCTATTTCAATGAAAGAATTAGACAACAGAATCAAGAAGCTGTTGAAGAGCCAGCCGTGGAGCCTCCTCCAGGAGCAGCCGCGGATACTCCCCCCCAATTACCAGCCGTGGAGACTCACCAATTACCAGCCGCGGAGCCTTCCCAAGCACCACCCGCGGAGCCTCCCCAAGAACCAGTCGTAGAGCCTCCTCAAGGACCAACCGTAACCGAGAGGCCTCAACAATATCCTCTGACAGGATATTCTCGGGCACCCTTCAATACAAGGCTATGCATATTCGCAACATGTATGAATGGTAATCTACTACCAGTAAAAAAACATTTGAGAGCGGCCATTTTGAGAGAAAAGGGATTTTATATACCCAGGCGGACGCGAGTATGTCACGAGCATCGCCATCACGACGCCTGGCTCAATGTAGAGATGAACACTCGTCACGTGTATAATACATTTACGCTACGACAAGTAACAGAAATGTTGAATTTATTGAGAATGCCAACCAAGACTTTGAACTTCGAACAATTATCAGGTATAGATGATAATATGTTCCATTATTATATAGGGTTTTCAAAAGCGAAATTCCAAGAGGTTCTAATAACGACGCCTTCTCTATCACGACTGAGACAACCTGCCACTATTTTGGCGTGTTTTCTGGTTAAACTTCGCACAGGGGAACCAAACAAACGACTGGCGAAACTGTTCCGTATATCACGGCAACGGTATGAAGCAAAAATGGATCAAGCACGAGAATGCTTAATGAGAGAGTTTGTACCGAGGCATTTGGGGTATAATCACATCAGCAGGGAAGAAATGATTCACCGTTGTCTTGCCATTCCCAACGCTTTATTTGGAAATAGTAATGACGCACCCGAAGAAAGAATTGTCATAGTTATTTTCGATGGTACTTACATATATCTACAGAAAAGTAGTAATTACTATTTCCAAAGAAAGTCTTACAGCATGCACAAGTGGCGAAACCTCTATAAACCTTTTTTAATGGTGTGCCCTGATGGTCACATAATAGACATTTATGGGCCATATGAAGCAACTACATCTGATTCCGTTATATTAAATAAAATGTTACAAAGTCGCACTGATCCATTCCATTGGGTGTACAAAGAGCATGATGTATTTATTCTAGACCGAGGATTCAGAGACTCTGTAATGCCACTCCAAACATTTGGGTACGTTCCTAAGTTGCCTGCGACAAAATCTAATAGGCGACGTCCTCAACTTAGTACCGAAGAAGCTAACAATTCGAGGAAAGTCACAATGTGTCGATGGGTAGTCGAAACTATAAATGGTCGGCTTAAAAATCAATTTAAGCTTTTGCGACACGTTGCAAATAACAGGGCTCTTACACACCTGTTTGAAGAAATTAAAATCGCCGGCGCGCTACTAAATGCCTTTGGACGGCCATTAACTGACCATAGACTTGTGGCAGACATTCTAGCAGCTGTAGCAGAGCGATCTCAAATAAATGAAAACTTTTTAGGAAACTATGTGTTAGCAAATAATATGAACAGTCGCCGAGCAGCATTCTCATCAATAACTGCAGACAACCCAACTCTGGATAACTTCCCGATACTAAATGAAGATGATCTAATTATATTATCACTCGGAACTTATCAACTGAAGCAAGCCCGCAGCTACTACGGCGAGCACATCAGAGCCAATGGTTCATATAATATTGAAGTTTACAGAGAGGTAGATATCGGTAATCTTAACCAATGTGGGATAATTGCTATAAATCCGTGGTTGCTAAGAGGACGTTTACAATCACGTCATAGACAAGCCAAACAATACTATGTATATATTTTACTTAACGAAAATGTTCGTGAAAGGGACGGAATTATTGGCTACTATTGTAGTTGTGTCATTGGAACTCGGACATTAGGAAGTTGTGCCCACGTTATGTCGATCATTTGGTACCTTGGATGGGGAAGGCATCAAGAAAACCTATGTCCGCCAGCTCCATTCTTAGATACCATTATTCGACATGATGTAGAAAATGAAGTTTACGATGAGACAAGTGACGATGAAACAAATATAATATAGTATTATGATATCATGACCTTTGTAATCTTATTTTTCTGATCTTCATTCTTGATGAATCATTGTGTTAAAACAAATAAATGATACAGAATAATGATTGTGATTTTAATATCCGACAATCCCTATAGGTACAGTTAAAAATCTGAAATAAATTAAATAACAAGCTGAAATCAATTAAGTACTTTTTAAAATAGGCTTTAATAGTGCTTTTATTTAATATATAAAAAATATTAGAATAAAATAGAATTGAAAGTTCCTTGATATCTGAACAGTTACGGTTTGGAGCTTATCTGCGATGGTATCTTGTATGTATATTATTAAGTAGCGACTAGCTAGGTTTGTAGTCAAAAGAACCCAGTTTGTCGCATTGTTTATGCTGTGAGTAATTAGGTCATCACAAAAGAAGCGTTTATCTGAAAATGGGGCATGTATGTACACTGATGAGAATGATTAAAACTTTATTTTTAGTGTTCTCTTCCGTGTAAGACTAATACTTTGATAACAAAAAAAAAAGTGATTTTACTAAAAAAAGTCCTCATATAGTCAATAAAATAGTAAAAAATCACAAAATATTATTGCTTATATCTCCGATCGGTTACGTTTTGGAACAAGGTTTTCATAATAACTTTTGTTCGTGTTAGGACCCTCTATCAGGCTATACAAGTTTTGTACGTGCGCAGTGATTTTGAAAGAAGCGATTACCTCCATACTATTTCGGGCATTGCCCTTTAAAGGAAACAACCCAAACGACGTCTACAATCGCAGGTTCTTTAAGCCTATAGAACAAAATTATGAAGTTTTAAATAAAAGTAACAATATCACGCTTATAGTTCATTATTATTATACACCTAATTAAAGTTTGGCATATTGTTAGGTTATGTTATTAGTAAGTATTACAATTATATTTTTTTACAGCACCTACCACAGGCGGTGGCGCAGAAGGCCCTACAACTGTCGCATCCTCTGAAGGTACTAGTTTTAATTATTAACGTTTTTTATGTAACATAAGCTTATTTCTCTAAAAATCTCGTAAAGTTCACACAATAATTCAAAAACCAAGAGTATCTGAAAACGTCTGCAAAGCTAAACAAGGTTATATTGAGCGTCACGTCGTACACTATGCAAGGGGTGTAAAATGGCGCTTAACGAAGCGGACAGTATTGTAAGTCCTAATTATTGTGTATTTTTCTTTTAAATAAGACCTTGCTGGGTGGTTTCTGACTACAGAGATTTTGAAGATCATAGTGTATCCTCTTTTTAACTTTTTTACGTTATTACGTATCGACTGTTATATTTCAACTTTAAAAACCTCAACAACTCCTGTACCGTTGCACGCACCTATAGTTCCAATAGTTTGCGTGCGTTGCATTGTTTGCTCAAAAAATACTAGTCGTTTCACAACAATCTTTTTGCTCATTATTACTTAGTTTCCTGCACAAACTGCACAGATAACGGCTATAATAGCATGGGTCACTATAAACTCTGTGTATTCAATTAATGTCATATAGTTTAAATATCAATCTAAAGCAAACATTTGTTTACAACCAAGACCGAAGATACAAATTTAAAGGAAACAACCCAAACGACGTCTACAATCGAAGGTTCTTTAAACCTGTATAACAAAATTATGAAGTTTTAAATAAAAGTAACAATATCACGCTTATAATTCATTATTATTATACACCTAATTAAAGTTAGGCATATTGTTAGGTTATGTTATTAGTAAGTATTACAATTATCTTTTTTTTACAGCACCTACCACAGGCGGTGGCGCAGAAGGCCCTACAACTGTCGCATCCTCTGAAGGTACTAGTTTTAATTATTAACGTTTTTTTATGTAACATAAGCTTATTTCTCTAAAAATCTCGTAAAGTTCACACAATAATTAAAAAACCAAGAGTATCTGAAAACGTCTGCAAAGCTAAACAAGGTTATCTTGAGCGTCACGTCGTACACTATGCAAGGGGTGTAAAATGGCGCTTAACGAAGCGGACAGTTTTGTGAAGTCCTAAATAATGTGTTTTTTTCTTTGTAATAAGACCTTGCTGGGTGGTTTCTGACTACAGAGATTTTGAAGATCACAGTGTATCCTCTTTTTAACTTTTTTACGTTATTACGTATCGACTGTTATATTTCAACTTTGAAAACCTCAACAACTCCTGTACCGTTGCACGCACCTATAGTTCCAATAGATGGCGTGCGTTGCATTGTTTGCTCAAAAAATACTAGTCGTTTCACAACAATCATTTTGCTCATTATTACTTAGTTTCCTGCACGGATAACGGCTATAGCATGGGTCACTATACACTCTGTGTATTCTATTATTAATGTCATATAGTTTAAATATCAATCTAAAGCAAACATTTCTTTACAACCACGACCGAAAGTACAAATTTAAAGGAAACTACCATAACGTCAGCTACAGTCGAAGGTTCTTTATACCTGTATAACAAAATTATGAAGTTTTAAATAAAAGTAACAATATCACGCTTATAATTCATTATTTTTATACACCTAATTAAAGTAAGGCATAATTATGGTTAGGTTAGGTTATTAGTAAGTATTACAATTATCTTTTTTTACAGCACCTACCACAGGCGGTGGCGCAGAAGGCCCTACAACTGTCGCATCCTCTGAAGGTACTAGTTTTAATTATTAACGTTTTTTATGGAACATAAGCTTATTTCTCTAAAAATCTCGTAAAGTTCACACAATAATTCAAAAACCAAGAGTATCTGAAAACGTCTGCAAAGCTAAACAAGATTATCTTGAGCGTCACGTCGTACACTATGCAAGGGGTGTAAAATGGCGCTTAACGAAGCGGACAGTATTGTAAAGTCCTAAATAATGTGTTTTTTTCTTTGTAATAAGACCTTGCTGGGTGGTTTCTGACTACAGAGATTTTAAAGATCATAGTTTATCCTCTTTTTAACTTTTTTCACGTTATTACGTATCGACTGTTATATTTTAACTTTAAAAACCTCAACAACTCCTGTACCGTCGCGCGCACCTATAACTCCAATAGTTTGCGTGCGTTGCATTGTTTGCCCAAAAAATACGAGTCGTTTCAAAACAATCATTTGGTCATTATTACTTAGTTTCCTGCACAGATAACGGCTATAGCATGGGTCACTATACACTCTGTGTATTCTATTATTAATGTCATATAGTTTAAATGTCAATCTAAAGCAAACACTTGTTTACAACCACGACCGAAGATATAAATTCAAAGGAAACAACCAAAACGACGTCTACAATCGAAGGTTCCTTAAACTTAAATAACAAAATGATGTAGTTTTAAATTTAAAAAAAAATATCACGCTTATAATTCATTATTATTATACACCTAATTAAAGTAAACCATAATTATGGTTATGTTATTTTATTGGTAAATATTACAATTATCTTTTTTTACAGCACCTACCACAGAAATTTGCACAGAAGGCCCTACAACTGTCGCATCCTCTGAAGGTACTAATTATAATCATAAACGTTTTTTATGTAACATAATAATATTCTTCAAAAAATCTCGTAAAGTTCACACAATAATTCAAAAACCAAACGTATCTGAAAACACCTGCAAAGCTAAACAAGGTTAACATGAGCGTCACGTCGTACACTATGCAAGGGGTGTAAAATGGCGCTTAACGAAGCGGACAGTATTGTAAAGTCCTAATTAATGTGTTTTTTTCTTTGTAATAAGACCTTGCTGGGTGGTTTCTGACTACAGAGATTTTGAAGATCATAGTGTATCCTCTTTTTAACTTTTTTACGTTATTACGTATCGACTGTTATATTTCAACTTTAAAAACCTCAACAACTCCTGTACCGTTGCACGCACCTATAGTTCCAATAGTTTGCGTGCGTTGCATTGTTTGCTCAAAAAATACTAGTCGTTTCATAACAATCATTTTGCTCATTATTAATTAGTTTCCTGCACGGATAACGGCTATAGCATGGGTCACTATACACTCTGTGTATTCTATTATTAATGTCATATAGTTTAAATATCAATCTAAAGCAAACATTTCTTTACAGCCACGACCGAAAGTACAAATTTAAAGGAAACTACCATAACGTCAGCTACAGTCGAAGGTTCTTTAAACCTGTATAACAAAATTATGAAGTTTTATATAAAAGTAACAATATCACGCTTATAATTCATATTTTTTATACACCTAATTAAAGTAAGGCATAATTATGGTTAGGTTATGTTATTAGTAAGTATTACAATTATCTTTTTTTACAGCACCTACCACAGGCGGTGGCGCAGAAGGCCCTACAACTGTCGCATCATCTGAAGGTACTAGTTTTAATTATTAACGTTTTTTATGTAACATAAGCTTATTTCTCTAAAAATCTCGTAAAGTTCACACAATAATTCAAAAACCAAGAGTATCTGAAAACGTCTGCAAAGCTAAACAAGGTTATCTTGAGCGTCACGTCGTACACTATGCAAGGGGTGTAAAATGGCGCTTAACGAAGCGGACAGTATTGTAAAGTCCTAATTAATGTGTTTTTTTTCTTTGTAATAAGACCTTGCTGGGTGGTTTCTGACTACAGAGATTTTGAAGATCATAGTGTATCCTCTTTTTAACTTTTTTACGTTATTACGTATCGACTGTTATATTTCCACTTTAAAAACCTCAACAACTCCTGTACCGTTGCACGCGCCTATAGTTTGCGTGCGTTGCATTGTTTGCTCAAAAAATACTAGTCGATTCAAAACAATCATTTTGCTCATTATTACTTAGTTTCCTGCACAGATAACGGTTATAACATGGGTCACTATACACTCTGTGTATTCTATTATTAATGTCATATAGTTTAAATATCAATCTAAAGCAAACATTTGTTTACAACCACGACCGAAGATACAAATTCAAAGGAAACTACCATAACGACGGCTACAATCGAAGGTTCTTTAAACCTGTATAACAAAATTATGAAGTTTTAAATAAAAGTAACAATATCACGCTTATAATTCATTATTTTTATACACCTAATTAAAGTAAGGCATAATTATGGTTAGGTTATGTTATTAGTAAGTATTACAATTATCTTTTTTTACAGCACCTACCACAGGCGGTGGCGCAGAAAGCCCTACAACTGTCGCATCCTCTGAAGGTACTAGTTTTAATTATTAACCTTTTTTATGTAACATAAGCTTATTTCTCTAAAAATCTCGTACAGTTCACACAATAATTCAAAAACCAAGAGTATCTGAAAACGTCTGCAAAGCTAAACAAGGTTATATTGAGCGTCACGTCGTACACTATGCAAGGGGTGTAAAATGGCGCTTAACGAAGCGGACAGTATTGTAAAGTCCTAATTAATGTGTTTCTTTTCTTTGTAATAAGACCTTGCTGGGTGGTTTCTGACTACAGAGATTTTGAAGATCATAGTGTATCCTCTTTTTAACTTTTTTACGTTATTACGTATCGACTGTTATATTTCAACTTTAAAAACCTCAACAACTCCTGTACCGTTGCACGCACCTATAGTTCCAATAGTTTGCGTGCGTTGCATTGTTTGCCCAAAAAATACAAGTCGTTTCACAACAATCATTTTGCTCATTATTACTTAGTTTCCTGCACAAACTGCACAGATAACGGCTATAATAGCATGGGTCACTATAAACTCTGTGTATTCAATTAATGTCATATAGTTTAAATATCAATCTAAAGCAAACATTTGTTTACAACCACGACCAAAGATACAAATTTAAAGGAAACAACCCAAACGACGTCTACAATCGAAGGTTCTTTAAACCTGTATAACAGAATTATGAAGTTTTAAATAAAAGTAACAATATCACGCTTATAATTCATTATTATTATACACCTAATTAAAGTTAGGCATATTGTTAGGTTATGTTATTAGTAAGTATTACAATTATCTTTTTTTTACAGCACCTACCACAGGCGGTGGCGCAGAAGGCCCTACAACTGTCGCATCCTCTGAAGGTACTAGTTTTAATTATTAACGTTTTTTTATGTAACATAAGCTTATTTCTCTAAAAATCTCGTAAAGTTCACACAATAATTCAAAAACCAAGAGTATCTGAAAACGTCTGCAAAGCTAAACAAGGTTATATTGAGCGTCACGTCGTACACTATGCAAGGGGTGTAAAATGGCGCTTAACGAAGCGGACAGTATTGTAAAGTCCTAATTAATGTGTTTTTTTTCTTTGTAATAAGACCTTGCTGGGTGGTTTCTGACTAGAGAGATTTTGAAGATCATAGTGTATCCTCTTTTTAACTTTTTTACGTTATTACGTATCGACTGTTATATTTCAACTTTAAAAACCTCAACAACTCCTGTACCGTTGCACGCACCTATAGTTCCAATAGTTTGCGTGCGTTGCATTGTTTGCCCAAAAAATACAGGTCGTTTCACAACAATCATTTTGCTCATTATTACTTAGTTTCCTGCACAAACTGCACAGATAACGGCTATAATAGCATGGGTCACTATAAACTCTGTGTATTCAATTAATGTCATATAGTTTAAATATCAATCTAACGCAAACCTTTGTTTACAACCACGACCGAAGATACAAATTTAAAGGAAACAACCCAAACGACGTCTACAATCGAAGGTTCTTTAAACCTGTATAACAAAATTATGAAGTTTTAAATAAAACTAACAATATCACGCTTATAATTCATTATTATTATTCACCTAATTAAAGTTAGGCATATTGTTAGGTTATGTTATTAGTAAGTATTACAATTATCTTTTTTTTACAGCACCTACCACAGGCGGTGGCGCAGAAGGCCCTACAACTGTCGCATCCTCTGAAGGTACTAGTTTTAATTATTAACGTTTTTTATGTAACATAAGCTTATTTCTCTAAAAATCTCGTAAAGTTCACACAATAATTCAAAAACCAAGAGTATCTGAAAACGTCTGCAAAGCTAAACAAGATTATCTTGAGCGTCACGTCGTACACTATGCAAGGGGTGTAAAATGGCGCTTAACGAAGCGGACAGTATTGTAAAGTCCTAAATAATGTGTTTTTTTCTTTGTAATAAGACCTTGCTGGGTGGTTTCTGACTACAGAGATTTTAAAGATCATAGTTTATCCTCTTTTTAACTTTTTTCACGTTATTACGTATCGACTGTTATATTTCAACTTTAAAAACCTCAACAACTCCTGTACCGTCGCGCGCACCTATAACTCCAATAGTTTGCGTGCGTTGCATTGTTTGCCCAAAAAATACGAGTCGTTTCAAAACAATCATTTGGTCATTATTACTTAGTTTCCTGCACAGATAACGGCTATAGCATGGGTCACTATACACTCTGTGTATTCTATTATTAATGTCATATAGTTTAAATGTCAATCTAAAGCAAACACTTGTTTACAACCACGACCGAAGATATAAATTCAAAGGAAACAACCAAAACGACGTCTACAATCGAAGGTTCCTTAAACTTAAATAACAAAATGATGTAGTTTTAAATTTAAAAAAAAATATCACGCTTATAATTCATTATTATTATACACCTAATTAAAGTAAACCATAATTATGGTTATGTTATTTTATTGGTAAATATTACAATTATCTTTTTTTACAGCACCTACCACAGAAATTTGCACAGAAGGCCCTACAACTGTCGCATCCTCTGAAGGTACTAGTTTTAATTATTAACGTTTTTTATGTAACATAAGCTTATTTCTCTAAAAATCTCGTAAAGTTCACACAATAATTCAAAAACCAAGAGTATCTGAAAACGTCTGCAAAGCTAAACAAGGTTATCTTGAGCGTCACGTCGTACACTATGCAAGGGGTGTAAAATGGCGCTTAACGAAGCGGACAGTATTGTAAAGTCCTAATTAATGTGTTTTTTTTCTTTGTAATAAGACCTTGCTGGGTGGTTTCTGACTACAGAGATTTTGAAGATCATAGTGTATCCTCTTTTTAACTTTTTTACGTTATTACGTATCGACTGTTATATTTCAACTTTAAAAACCTCAACAACTCCTGTACCGTTGCACGCACCTATAGTTCCAATAGTTTGCGTGCGTTGCATTGTTTGCTCAAAAAATACTAGTCGTTTCACAACAATCATTTTGCTCATTATTACTTAGTTTCCTGCACGGATAACGGCTATAGCATGGGTCACTATACACTCTGTGTATTCTATTATTAATGTCATATAGTTTAAATATCAATCTAAAGCAAACATTTCTTTACAACCACGACCGAATGTACAAATTTAAAGGAATTTACCATAACGTCAGGTACAGTCGAAGGTTCTTTAAACCTGTATAACAAAATTATGAAGTTTTAAATAAAAGTAACAATATCACGCTTATAATTCATTATTTTTATACACCTAATTAAAGTAAGGCATAATTATGGTTAGCTTATGTTATTAGTAAGTATTACAATTATCTTTTTTTACAGCACCTACCACAGGCGGTGGCGCAGAAGGCCCTACAACTGTCGCATCCTCTGAAGGTACTAGTTTTAATTATTAACGTTTTTTATGTAACATAAGCTTATTTCTCTAAAAATCTCGTAAAGTTCACACAATAATTCAAAAACCAAGAGTATCTGAAAACGTCTGCAAAGCTAAACAAGGTTATCTTGAGCGTCACGTCGTACACTATGCAAGGGGTGTAAAATGGCGCTTAACGAAGCGGACAGTATTGTAAAGTCCTAAATAATGTGTTGTTTTCTTTGTAATAAGACCTTGCTGGGTGGTTTCTGACTACAGAGATTTTGAAGATCATAGTGTATCCTCTTTTTAACTTTTTTACGTTATTACGTATCGACTGTTATATTTCAACTTTGAAAACCTCAACAACTCCTGTACCGTTGCACGCACCTATAGTTCCAATAGTTTGCGTGCGTTGCATTGTTTGCTCAAAAAATACTAGTCGTTTCACAACAATCATTTTGCTCATTATTACTTAGTTTCCTGCACGGATAACGGCTATAGCATGGGTCACTATACACTCTGTGTATTCTATTATTAATGTCATATAGTTTAAATATCAATCTAAAGCAAACATTTCTTTACAACCACGACCGAAAGTACAAATTTAAAGGAAACTACCATAACGTCAGCTACAGTCGAAGGTTCTTTAAACCTGTATAACAAAATTATGAAGTTTTAAATAAAAGTAACAATATCACGCTTATAATTCATTATTTTTATACACCTAATTAAAGTAAGGCATAATTATGGTTAGGTTATGTTATTAGTAAGTATTACAATTATCTTTTTTTACAGCACCTACCACAGGCGGTGGCGCAGAAGGCCCTACAACTGTCGCATCATCTGAAGGTACTAGTTTTAATTATTAACGTTTTTTATGTAACATAAGCTTATTTCTCTAAAAATCTCGTAAAGTTCACACAATAATTCAAAAACCAAGAGTATCTGAAAACGTCTGCAAAGCTAAACAAGGTTATCTTGAGCGTCACGTCGTACACTATGCAAGGGTTGTAAAATGGCGCTTAACGAAGCGGACAGTATTGTAAAGTCCTAATTAATGTGTTTTTTTTCTTTGTAATAAGACCTTGCTGGGTGGTTTCTGACTACAGAGATTTTGAAGATCATAGTGTATCCTCTTTTTAACTTTTTTACGTTATTACGTATCGACTGTTATATTTCCACTTTAAAAACCTCAACAACTCCTGTACCGTTGCACGCGCCTATAGTTTGCGTGCGTTGCATTGTTTGCTCAAAAAATACTAGTCGATTCAAAACAATCATTTTGCTCATTATTACTTAGTTTCCTGCACAGATAACGGTTATAACATGGGTCACTATACACTCTGTGTATTCTATTATTAATGTCATATAGTTTAAATATCAATCTAAAGCAAACATTTGTTTACAACCACGACCGAAGATACAAATTCAAAGGAAACTACCATAACGACGGCTACAATCGAAGGTTCTTTAAACCTGTATAACAAAATTATGAAGTTTTAAATAAAAGTAACAATATCACGCTTATAATTCATTATTTTTATACACCTAATTAAAGTAAGGCATAATTATGGTTAGGTTATGTTATTAGTAAGTATTACAATTATCTTTTTTTACAGCACCTACCACAGGCGGTGGCGCAGAAAGCCCTACAACTGTCGCATCCTCTGAAGGTACTAGTTTTAATTATTAACCTTTTTTATGTAACATAAGCTTATTTCTCTAAAAATCTCGTACAGTTCACACAATAATTCAAAAACCAAGAGTATCTGAAAACGTCTGCAAAGCTAAACAAGGTTATATTGAGCGTCACGTCGTACACTATGCAAGGGGTGTAAAATGGCGCTTAACGAAGCGGACAGTATTGTAAAGTCCTAATTAATGTGTTTCTTTTCTTTGTAATAAGACCTTGCTGGGTGGTTTCTGACTACAGAGATTTTGAAGATCATAGTGTATCCTCTTTTTAACTTTTTTACGTTATTACGTATCGACTGTTATATTTCAACTTTAAAAACCTCAACAACTCCTGTACCGTTGCACGCACCTATAGTTCCAATAGTTTGCGTGCGTTGCATTGTTTGCCCAAAAAATACAAGTCGTTTCACAACAATCATTTTGCTCATTATTACTTAGTTTCCTGCACAAACTGCACAGATAACGGCTATAATAGCATGGGTCACTATAAACTCTGTGTATTCAATTAATGTCATATAGTTTAAATATCAATCTAACGCAAACCTTTGTTTACAACCACGACCGAAGATACAAATTTAAAGGAAACAACCCAAACGACGTCTACAATCGAAGGTTCTTTAAACCTGTATAACAAAATTATGAAGTTTTAAATAAAACTAACAATATCACGCTTATAATTCATTATTATTATTCACCTAATTAAAGTTAGGCATATTGTTAGGTTATGTTATTAGTAAGTATTACAATTATCTTTTTTTTACAGCACCTACCACAGGCGGTGGCGCAGAAGGCCCTACAACTGTCGCATCCTCTGAAGGTACTAGTTTTAATTATTAACGTTTTTTATGTAACATAAGCTTATTTCTCTAAAAATCTCGTAAAGTTCACACAATAATTCAAAAACCAAGAGTATCTGAAAACGTCTGCAAAGCTAAACAAGATTATCTTGAGCGTCACGTCGTACACTATGCAAGGGGTGTAAAATGGCGCTTAACGAAGCGGACAGTATTGTAAAGTCCTAAATAATGTGTTTTTTTTTCTTTGTAATAAGACCTTGCTGGGTGGTTTCTGACTACAGAGATTTTAAAGATCATAGTTTATCCTCTTTTTAACTTTTTTCACGTTATTACGTATCGACTGTTATATTTCAACTTTAAAAACCTCAACAACTCCTGTACCGTCGCGCGCACCTATAACTCCAATAGTTTGCGTGCGTTGCATTGTTTGCCCAAAAAATACGAGTCGTTTCAAAACAATCATTTGGTCATTATTACTTAGTTTCCTGCACAGATAACGGCTATAGCATGGGTCACTATACACTCTGTGTATTCTATTATTAATGTCATATAGTTTAAATGTCAATCTAAAGCAAACACTTGTTTACAACCACGACCGAAGATATAAATTCAAAGGAAACAACCAAAACGACGTCTACAATCGAAGGTTCCTTAAACTTAAATAACAAAATGATGTAGTTTTAAATTTAAAAAAAAATATCACGCTTATAATTCATTATTATTATACACCTAATTAAAGTAAACCATAATTATGGTTATGTTATTTTATTGGTAAATATTACAATTATCTTTTTTTACAGCACCTACCACAGAAATTTGCACAGAAGGCCCTACAACTGTCGCATCCTCTGAAGGTACTAGTTTTAATTATTAACGTTTTTTATGTAACATAAGCTTATTTCTCTAAAAATCTCGTAAAGTTCACACAATAATTCAAAAACCAAGAGTATCTGAAAACGTCTGCAAAGCTAAACAAGGTTATCTTGAGCGTCACGTCGTACACTATGCAAGGGGTGTAAAATGGCGCTTAACGAAGCGGACAGTATTGTAAAGTCCTAATTAATGTGTTTTTTTTCTTTGTAATAAGACCTTGCTGGGTGGTTTCTGACTACAGAGATTTTGAAGATCATAGTGTATCCTCTTTTTAACTTTTTTACGTTATTACGTATCGACTGTTATATTTCAACTTTAAAAACCTCAACAACTCCTGTACCGTTGCACGCGCCTATAGTTTGCGTGCGTTGCATTGTTTGCTCAAAAAATACTAGTCGATTCAAAACAATCATTTTGCTCATTATTACTTAGTTTCCTGCACAGATAACGGTTATAACATGGGTCACTATACACTCTGTGTATTCTATTATTAATGTCATATAGTTTAAATATCAATCTAAAGCAAACATTTGTTTACAACCACGACCGAAGATACAAATTCAAAGGAAACTACCATAACGACGGCTACAATCGAAGGTTCTTTAAACCTGTATAACAAAATTATGAAGTTTTAAATAAAAGTAACAATATCACGCTTATAATTCATTATTATTATACACCTAATTAAAGTTAGGCATATTGTTAGGTTATGTTATTAGTAAGTATTACAATTATCTTTTTTTTACAGCACCTACCACAGGCGGTGGCGCAGAAGGCCCTACAACTGTCGCATCCTCTGAAGGTACTAGTTTTAATTATTAACGTTTTTTATGTAACATAAGCTTATTTCTCTAAAAATCTCGTAAAGTTCAC
This sequence comes from Brachylomia viminalis, assembly GCA_937001585.2. Lineage (NCBI taxonomy): Eukaryota > Metazoa > Arthropoda > Insecta > Lepidoptera > Noctuidae > Brachylomia > Brachylomia viminalis. The sequence continues at coordinate 17,314,684 of OW443302.2, read as the reverse complement.
ACAATAATTCAAAAACCAAGAGTATCTGAAAACGTCTGCAAAGCTAAACAAGGTTATCTTGAGCGTCACGTCGTACACTATGCAAGGGGTGTAAAATGGCGCTTAACGAAGCGGACAGTATTGTAAAGTCCTAAATAATGTGTTGTTTTCTTTGTAATAAGACCTTGCTGGGTGGTTTCTGACTACAGAGATTTTGAAGATCATAGTGTATCCTCTTTTTAACTTTTTTACGTTATTACGTATCGACTGTTATATTTCAACTTTGAAAACCTCAACAACTCCTGTACCGTTGCACGCACCTATAGTTCCAATAGTTTGCGTGCGTTGCATTGTTTGCTCAAAAAATACTAGTCGTTTCACAACAATCATTTTGCTCATTATTACTTAGTTTCCTGCACGGATAACGGCTATAGCATGGGTCACTATACACTCTGTGTATTCTATTATTAATGTCATATAGTTTAAATATCAATCTAAAGCAAACATTTCTTTACAACCACGACCGAAAGTACAAATTTAAAGGAAACTACCATAACGTCAGCTACAGTCGAAGGTTCTTTAAACCTGTATAACAAAATTATGAAGTTTTAAATAAAAGTAACAATATCACGCTTATAATTCATTATTTTTATACACCTAATTAAAGTAAGGCATAATTATGGTTAGGTTATGTTATTATTAATATTACAATTATCTTTTTTTACAGCACCTACCACAGGCGGTGGCGCAGAAGGCCCTACAACTGTCGCATCCTCTGAAGGTACTAGTTTTAATTATTAACGTTTTTTATGTAACATAAGCTTATTTCTCTAAAAATCTCGTAAAGTTCACACAATAATTCAAAAACCAAGAGTATCTGAAAACGTCTGCAAAGCTAAACAAGGTTATCTTGAGCGTCACGTCGTACACTATGCAAGAGGTGTAAAATGGCGCTTAACGAAGCGGACAGTATTGTAAAGTCCTAAATAATGTGTTGTTTTCTTTGTAATAAGACCTTGCTGGGTGGTTTCTGACTACAGAGATTTTGAAGATCATAGTGTATCCTCTTTTTAACTTTTTTACGTTATTACGTATCGACTGTTATATTTCAACTTTAAAAACCTCAACAACTCCTGTACCGTTGCACGCACCTATAGTTCCAATAGTTTGCGTGCGTTGCATTGTTTGCCCAAAAAATACAAGTCGTTTCACAACAATCATTTTGCTCATTATTACTTAGTTTCCTGCACAAACTGCACAGATAACGGCTATAATAGCATGGGTCACTATAAACTCTGTGTATTCAATTAATGTCATATAGTTTAAATATCAATCTAAAGCAAACATTTGTTTACAACCACGACCAAAGATACAAATTTAAAGGAAACAACCCAAACGACGTCTACAATCGAAGGTTCTTTAAACCTGTATAACAAAATTATGAAGTTTTAAATAAAAGTAACAATATCACGCTTATAATTCATTATTATTATACACCTAATTAAAGTTAGGCATATTGTTAGGTAATGATATTAGTAAGTATTACAATTATCTTTTTTTACAGCACCTACCACAGGCGGTGGCGCAGAAGGCCCTACAACTGTCGCATCCTCTGAAGGTACTCGTTTTAATTATTAACGTTTTTTATGTAACATAAGCTTATTTCTCTAAAAATCTCGTAAAGTTCACAAAATAATTCAAAAACCAAGAGTATCTGAAAACGTCTGCAAAGCTAAACAAGGTTATCTTGAGCGTCACGTCGTACACTATGCAAGGGGTGTAAAATGGCGCTTAACGAAGCGGACAGTATTGTAAAGTCCTAAATAATGTGTTTTTTTCTTTGTAATAAGACCTTACTGGGTGGTTTCTGACTACAGAGATTTTGAAGATCACAGTGTATCCTCTTTTTAACTTTTTTACGTTATTACGTATCGACTGTTATATTTCAACTTTGAAAACCTCAACAACTCCTGTACCGTTGCACGCACCTATAGTTCCAATAGATGGCGTGCGTTGCATTGTTTGCTCAAAAAATACTAGTCGTTTCACAACAATCATTTTGCTCATTATTACTTAGTTTCCTGCACGGATAACGGCTATAGCATGGGTCACTATACACTCTGTGTATTCTATTATTAATGTCATATAGTTTAAATATCAATCTAAAGCAAACATTTCTTTACAACCACGACCGAAAGTACAAATTTAAAGGAAACTACCATAACGTCAGCTACAGTCGAAGGTTCTTTAAACCTGTATAACAAAATTATGAAGTTTTAAATAAAAGTAACAATATCACGCTTATAAATCATTATTTTTATACACCTAATTAAAGTAAGGCATAATTATGGTTAGGTTATGTTATTATTAATATTACAATTATCTTTTTTTACAGCACCTACCACAGGCGGTGGCGCAGAAGGCCCTACAACTGTCGCATCCTCTGAAGGTACTAGTTTTAATTATAAACGTTTTTTATGTAACATAAGCTTATTTCTCTAAAAATCTCGTAAAGTTCACACAATAATTCAAAAACCAAGAGTATCTGAAAACGTCTGCAACGCTAAACAAGGTTCAGTGTGTCATTGACTGGCGCGTCATGGAGGAGGTGGAGACCTACTCCGACCACCGGTATATCCGGTTCGACGTCTCCGCCCAGACCTCTAGCGCGCCGGTCCAACAGGCCCCGAGTGGTCCGCGGTGGGCGCTGAAGCAGATGGATCGGGAGCTCCTCCTGGAAGCCTCGATCGTGCAGGCCTGGGTGTCATCACCGGACAGGCCTGCCGATATTGACGATGAGGCGGAGTGGTTCCGGGAGGCCATGTCCGAGATTTGCGACGTGGCAATGCCCCGAGTCCGTCCAGGAAGCGCCCGACGTCAGGTGTACTGGTGGTCGCAGGAGCTGGAGACGCTACGCAAGGCGTGCGTCGCAGTGCGACACCTGTACTCCAGGCACCGTAGGCTCCGCATCCGCCCTCCGGATGCGGAAGCGACGGAGGCGGAGCTGTACGAGGGATACAGAGCGGCGAAGACTGCCCTCCAAGAGGCTGTCCAGCGGGCCAAATATACGGCCCGCGAGGAGTTGGTGGAGACTCTGAACGGAGATCCATGGGGGCGCCCTTACAAAATGGTGCGGAATAAACTCCGCACCTGGGCCCCCCCGCTGACGCAGAGTCTCCGCCCCCAGCTGGTGGAGGAGGTGGTGAGCGCTCTGTTCCCTTCACGGGGGGAGCATACTCCCCCGCCCATGGCTCCGCCGCTCGCGGTGCCTGAAGCGGACCACGCGGACGACGACGACACACCTGAAGTGACCGGGGTAGATCTGAGAGTGGCGGTAGGTAGGCTGAAGGCCAAAAATACCGCCCCAGGACCCGACGGCCTGCCAGGGAAAGCCTGGGTCCTGGCCTCGACGGCTCTTGGGCCTCGACTGGAGGCGCTCTTAAGCGCATGTATGGAGAGAGGCCAGTTTCCACTCCGTTGGAAGACGGGGAAGCTGGTCCTCATTCGGAAGCCAGGGCGCCCTGCGGACTCTTGAGACACTTGACACTTTGAGAGAGTAGTTGCAGGCCGCCTCGTCGGGCACCTGGTGAGGACGGGGCCGGATCTTGCGGATAGTCAGTTCGGCTTCCGCAAGGGGCGCTCGACGGTGGACGCCATCATGCGCGTTAGAGCCCTCACGACGGGGGACGCGGTGTCTCGGGGCGGGGTTGTCGTGGCGGTGTCACTCGACATCGCCAACGCATTTAACACCCTGCCCTGGAGTTGCATTGGGGAGGCACTCCGGTATCACCGGGTGCCAACCTACCTCCGTCGAATAGTCGAGGCATATCTGACGGACAGAGCCGTCATCTACCCCGGTCGCGATGGGGAGTGGAACCGGCGAGAAATGTCGTGCGGTGTCCCACAGGGATCGGTTCTAGGGCCGCTCCTGTGGGACATCGGTTACGACTGGGTGCTGCGGGCCGACCTCCCTGATGGCGTCAGCGTGGTGTGCTACGCTGACGACACGCTGGTCCTGGCGCAGGGGAGGTCGCATCAGGCGGCGGCCGACGCGATGACACGCGGGGTTGCGATAGTCGTGGAGAGGATCCGGCAGTTGGGTCTCGAGGTGGCTTTGCACAAGTCCGAGGCCATGTCTTTCCATGGGCCCCGGAACAGGCCACCATCGGGATCCCAACTAACGGCAGGAGGGGTTCACATCGGCGTCGAGTCCACGATGAAATACTTAGGACTCGTGCTCGATAGCCGGTGGAACTTCGTGGAGCACTTCCGACGTTTGGCCCCCAAACTGGAACGGACTGGGGCCGCCCTCAAGCGGCTCCTGCCCAACCTGAGGGGTCCAAACGCCTCCTGCCGGAGGCTTTACGCGGGGGTCGTGCGGTCCATGGCTACATATGGGGCCCCGGTGTGGGCGCGTTCACTGCGGCGGAGAGCCGCCCACTATCTGAACGCGCCCCAAAAGGTGGTAGCCGTAAGGCTGATCCGGGGCTACCGCACGATCTCGGGCGAGGCGGCAAGCCTCCTTGCCGGACTGCCGCCGTGGGATCTGGAGGCGATAGTCCTCGCGCGCCTGTATGAGTGGCGTGCGGAGGCACTACGCCGGGGGGAAACCCCGCTTCCGCGGCAAATCGCGGCGGAGCGGACGGTCCTCCGGCGCGATCTCATGGCGGCATGGAAGGAGCGACTGTCGCAACCCAGCGCAGGGCACGCCACGATAGCGGTGGTAAGACCCCTCTTTGAGGAGTGGCTAGAGAGGCGTCACGGCGTCCTCACCTACCGCCTGACGCAGGTCCTCACCGGACACGGATGTTTCGGGAGGTTCCTGCACATCATCAGGCGGGAGGAAACGCCCGGGTGTCACCACTGCGATGATCGCCCCGAGGACACGGTGGAGCATACGATGGGGGCCTGCCCTGCATGGGCGGAGCACCGCCGTGTCCTCGTAGAGGCGATCGGCAGCGGCGGCGACCTCTCACGCCCGGCCCTGGTTCAAGCCATGGTCCGGGGCGAGGGGGAGTGGGAGGCAGTCGCCTCCTTCTGCGAAGCAGTCATGCTAGCTAAGGAGGTGGCGGGACGGGAGAGGGAGAGAGTCTCCCGTCCAAGCCGCCGCGGTGGACGCTCCGGGCGTCGGGAGCCGCGTGACGACTCCCGGCCACCGTAGGCGCGGGCCTGCGGGCGGTGAGTAATGGGTAGCTCACCGTCTGATCAGGACCAGGCCCGTGCTGGAAGGCGCGTACGTGTTCCACGCGCGCCTCAAAGAGATGTCAGCATCGAAGAGGGGGCCCACTAGGGCCCAAGCCTGCCGGGAAAGCGGGATCATCCAAAAGGGGTACCGCTGACCCGGAACATAAAGGGCCAAGGAAGGAACACGGGTGGGTTTTAGTCAGTAAGAGTCTGACACTCCCTTCCGCTCCACCCAGAGCGGGAGGGGTCATTTGATGATTTCCCATCCTCAAAAAAAAAAAAAAAAAAAAGCTAAACAAGGTTATATTGAGCGTCACGTCGTACACTATGCAAGGGGTGTAAAATGGCGCTTAACGAAGCGGACAGTATTGTAAAGTCCTAAATAATGTGTTTTTTTCTTTGTAATAAGACCTTGCTGGGTGGTTTCTGACTAAGAGATTTTGAATATCATAGTGTATCCTCTTTTTAACTTTTTTACGTTATTACGTATCGACTGTTATATTTCAACTTTAAAAACCTCAACAACTCCTGTACCGTTGCACGCACCTATAGTTCCAATATTTTGCGTGCGTTGCATTGTTTGCTCAAAAAATACTAGTCGTTTCACAACAATCATTTTGCTCATTATTACTTAGTTTCCTGCACGGATAACGGCTATAGCATGGGTCACTATACACTCTGTGTATTCTATTATTAATGTCATAATATAGTTTAAGTATCAATCTAAAGCAAACATTTCTTTACAACCACGACCGAAAGTACAAATTTAAAGGAAACTACCATAACGTCAGCTACAGTCGAAGGTTCTTTAAACCTGTATAACAAAATTATGAAGTTTTAAATAAAAGTAACAATATCACGCTTATAATTCATTATTTTTATACACCTAATTAAAGTAAGGCATAATTATGGTTAGGTTATGTTATTATTAATATTACAATTATCTTTTTTTACAGCACCTACCACAGGCGGTGGCGCAGAAGGCCCTACAACTGTCGCATCCTCTGAAGGTACTAGTTTTAATTATAAACGTTTTTTATGTAACATAAGCTTATTTCTCTAAAAATCTCGTAAAGTTCACACAATAATTCAAAAACCAAGAGTATCTGAAAACGTCTGCAAAGCTAAACAAGGTTATCTTGAGCGTCACGTCGTACACTATGCAAGGGGTGTAAAATGGCGCTTAACGAAGCGGACAGTATTGTAAAGTCCTAAATAATGTGTTGTTTTCTTTGAAATAAGACCTTGCTGGGTGGTTTCTGACTACAGAGATTTTGAAGATCATAGTGTATCCTCTTTTTAACTTTTTTACGTTATTACGTATCGACTGTTATATTTCAACTTTAAAAACCTCAACAACTCCTGTACCGTTGCACGCACCTATAGTTCCAATAGTTTGCGTGCGTTGCATTGTTTGCTCAAAAAATACTAGTCGTTTCACAACAATCATTTTGCTCATTATTACTTAGTCTCCTGCACGGATAACGGCTATAGCATGGGTCACTATACACTCTGTGTATTCTATTATTAATGTCATATAGTTTAAATATCAATCTAAAGCAAACATTTCTTTACAACTACGACCGAAAGTACAAATTTAAAGGAAACTACCATAACGTCAGCTACAGTCGAAGGTTCTTTAAACCTGTATAACAAAATTATGAAGTTTTAAATAAAAGTAACAATATCACGCTTATAATTCATTATTTTTATACACCTAATTAAAGTAAGGCATAATTATGGTTAGGTTATGTTATTATTAATATTACAATTATCTTTTTTTACAGCACCTACCACAGGCGGTGGCGCAGAAGGCCCTACAACTGTCGCATCCTCTGAAGGTACTAGTTTTAATTATTAACGTTTTTTATGTAACATAAGCTTATTTCTCTAAAAATCTCGTAAAGTTCACACAATAATTCAAAAACCAAGAGTATCTGAAAACGTCTGCAAAGCTAAACAAGGTTATCTTGAGCGTCACGTCGTACACTATGCAAGAGGTGTAAAATGGCGCTTAACGAAGCGGACAGTATTGTAAAGTCCTAAATAATGTGTTGTTTTCTTTGTAATAAGACCTTGCTGGGTGGTTTCTGACTACAGAGATTTTGAAGATCATAGTGTATCCTCTTTTTAACTTTTTTACGTTATTACGTATCGACTGTTATATTTCAACTTTAAAAACCTCAACAACTCCTGTACCGTTGCACGCACCTATAGTTCCAATATTTTGCGTGCGTTGCATTGTTTGCTCAAAAAATACTAGTCGTTTCACAACAATCATTTTGCTCATTATTACTTAGTTTCCTGCACGGATAACGGCTATAGCATGGGTCACTATACACTCTGTGTATTCTATTATTAATGTCATAATATAGTTTAAGTATCAATCTAAAGCAAACATTTCTTTACAACCACGACCGAAAGTACAAATTTAAAGGAAACTACCATAACGTCAGCTACAGTCGAAGGTTCTTTAAACCTGTATAACAAAATTATGAAGTTTTAAATAAAAGTAACAATATCACGCTTATAATTCATTATTTTTATACACCTAATTAAAGTAAGGCATAATTATGGTTAGGTTATGTTATTATTAATATTACAATTATCTTTTTTTACAGCACCTACCACAGGCGGTGGCGCAGAAGGCCCTACAACTGTCGCATCCTCTGAAGGTACTAGTTTTAATTATAAACGTTTTTTATGTAACATAAGCTTATTTCTCTAAAAATCTCGTAAAGTTCACACAATAATTCAAAAACCAAGAGTATCTGAAAACGTCTGCAAAGCTAAACAAGGTTATCTTGAGCGTCACGTCGTACACTATGCAAGGGGTGTAAAATGGCGCTTAACGAAGCGGACAGTATTGTAAAGTCCTAAATAATGTGTTGTTTTCTTTGAAATAAGACCTTGCTGGGTGGTTTCTGACTACAGAGATTTTGAAGATCATAGTGTATCCTCTTTTTAACTTTTTTACGTTATTACGTATCGACTGTTATATTTCAACTTTAAAAACCTCAACAACTCCTGTACCGTTGCACGCACCTATAGTTCCAATAGTTTGCGTGCGTTGCATTGTTTGCTCAAAAAATACTAGTCGTTTCACAACAATCATTTTGCTCATTATTACTTAGTCTCCTGCACGGATAACGGCTATAGCATGGGTCACTATACACTCTGTGTATTCTATTATTAATGTCATATAGTTTAAATATCAATCTAAAGCAAACATTTCTTTACAACTACGACCGAAAGTACAAATTTAAAGGAAACTACCATAACGTCAGCTACAGTCGAAGGTTCTTTAAACCTGTATAACAAAATTATGAAGTTTTAAATAAAAGTAACAATATCACGCTTATAATTCATTATTTTTATACACCTAATTAAAGTAAGGCATAATTATGGTTAGGTTATGTTATTATTAATATTACAATTATCTTTTTTTACAGCACCTACCACAGGCGGTGGCGCAGAAGGCCCTACAACTGTCGCATCCTCTGAAGGTACTAGTTTTAATTATTAACGTTTTTTATGTAACATAAGCTTATTTCTCTAAAAATCTCGTAAAGTTCACACAATAATTCAAAAACCAAGAGTATCTGAAAACGTCTGCAAAGCTAAACAAGGTTATCTTGAGCGTCACGTCGTACACTATGCAAGAGGTGTAAAATGGCGCTTAACGAAGCGGACAGTATTGTAAAGTCCTAAATAATGTGTTGTTTTCTTTGTAATAAGACCTTGCTGGGTGGTTTCTGACTACAGAGATTTTGAAGATCATAGTGTATCCTCTTTTTAACTTTTTTACGTTATTACGTATCGACTGTTATATTTCAACTTTAAAAACCTCAACAACTCCTGTACCGTTGCACGCACCTATAGTTCCAATATTTTGCGTGCGTTGCATTGTTTGCTCAAAAAATACTAGTCGTTTCACAACAATCATTTTGCTCATTATTACTTAGTTTCCTGCACGGATAACGGCTATAGCATGGGTCACTATACACTCTGTGTATTCTATTATTAATGTCATATAGTTTAAATATCAATCTAAAGCAAACATTTCTTTACAACCACGACCGAAAGTACAAATTTAAAGGAAACTACCATAACGTCAGCTACAGTCGAAGGTTCTTTAAACCTGTACAACAAAATTATGAAGTTTTAAATAAAAGTAACAATATCACGCTTATAATTCATTATTTTTATACACCTAATTAAAGTAAGGCATAATTATGGTTAGGTTATGTTATTATTAATATTACAATTATCTTTTTTTACAGCACCTACCACAGGCGGTGGCGCAGAAGGCCCTACAACTGTCGCATCCTCTGAAGGTACTAGTTTTAATTATTAACGTTTTTTATGTAACATAAGCTTATTTCTCTAAAAATCTCGTAAAGTTCACACAATAATTCAAAAACCAAGAGTATCTGAAAACGTCTGCAAAGCTAAACAAGGTTATATTGAGCGTCACGTCGTACACTATGCAAGGGGTGTAAAATGGCGCTTAACGAAGCGGACAGTATTGTAAAGTCCTAAATAATGTGTTTTTTTCTTTGTAATAAGACCTTGCTGGGTGGTTTCTGACTACAGAGATTTTGAATATCATAGTGTATCCTCTTTTTAACTTTTTTACGTTATTACGTATCGACTGTTATATTTCAACTTTAAAAACCTCAACAACTCCTGTACCGTTGCACGCACCTATAGTTCCAATATTTTGCGTGCGTTGCATTGTTTGCTCAAAAAATACTAGTCGTTTCACAACAATCATTTTGCTCATTATTACTTAGTTTCCTGCACGGATAACGGCTATAGCATGGGTCACTATACACTCTGTGTATTCTATTATTAATGTCATATAGTTTAAGTATCAATCTAAAGCAAACATTTCTTTACAACCACGACCGAAAGTACAAATTTAAAGGAAACTACCATAACGTCAGCTACAGTCGAAGGTTCTTTAAACCTGTATAACAAAATTATGAAGTTTTAAATAAAAGTAACAATATCACGCTTATAATTCATTATTTTTATACACCTAATTAAAGTAAGGCATAATTATGGTTAGGTTATGTTATTATTAATATTACAATTATCTTTTTTTACAGCACCTACCACAGGCGGTGGCGCAGAAGGCCCTACAACTGTCGCATCCTCTGAAGGTACTAGTTTTAATTATTAACGTTTTTTATGTAACATAAGCTTATTTCTCTAAAAATCTCGTAAAGTTCACACAATAATTCAAAAACCAAGAGTATCTGAAAACGTCTGCAAAGCTAAACAAGGTTATCTTGAGCGTCACGTCGTACACTATGCAAGGGGTGTAAAATGGCGCTTAACGAAGCGGACAGTATTGTAAAGTCCTAAATAATGTGTTGTTTTCTTTGAAATAAGACCTTGCTGGGTGGTTTCTGACTACAGAGATTTTGAAGATCATAGTGTATCCTCTTTTTAACTTTTTTACGTTATTACGTATCGACTGTTATATTTCAACTTTAAAAACCTCAACAACTCCTGTACCGTTGCACGCACCTATAGTTCCAATAGTTTGCGTGCGTTGCATTGTTTGCTCAAAAAATACTAGTCGTTTCACAACAATCATTTTGCTCATTATTACTTAGTCTCCTGCACGGATAACGGCTATAGCATGGGTCACTATACACTCTGTGTATTCTATTATTAATGTCATATAGTTTAAATATCAATCTAAAGCAAACATTTCTTTACAACTACGACCGAAAGTACAAATTTAAAGGAAACTACCATAACGTCAGCTACAGTCGAAGGTTCTTTAAACCTGTATAACAAAATTATGAAGTTTTAAATAAAAGTAACAATATCACGCTTATAATTCATTATTTTTATACACCTAATTAAAGTAAGGCATAATTATGGTTAGGTTATGTTATTATTAATATTACAATTATCTTTTTTTACAGCACCTACCACAGGCGGTGGCGCAGAAGGCCCTACAACTGTCGCATCCTCTGAAGGTACTAGTTTTAATTATTAACGTTTTTTATGTAACATAAGCTTATTTCTCTAAAAATCTCGTAAAGTTCACACAATAATTCAAAAACCAAGAGTATCTGAAAACGTCTGCAAAGCTAAACAAGGTTATCTTGAGCGTCACGTCGTACACTATGCAAGAGGTGTAAAATGGCGCTTAACGAAGCGGACAGTATTGTAAAGTCCTAAATAATGTGTTGTTTTCTTTGTAATAAGACCTTGCTGGGTGGTTTCTGACTACAGAGATTTTGAAGATCATAGTGTATCCTCTTTTTAACTTTTTTACGTTATTACGTATCGACTGTTATATTTCAACTTTAAAAACCTCAACAACTCCTGTACCGTTGCACGCACCTATAGTTCCAATAGTTTGCGTGCGTTGCATTGTTTGCTCAAAAAATACTAGTCGTTTCACAACAATCATTTTGCTCATTATTACTTAGTCTCCTGCACGGATAACGGCTATAGCATGGGTCACTATACACTCTGTGTATTCTATTATTAATGTCATATAGTTTAAATATCAATCTAAAGCAAACATTTCTTTACAACCACGACCGAAAGTACAAATTTAAAGGAAACTACCATAACGTCAGCTACAGTTGAAGGTTCTTTAAACCTGTACAACAAAATTATGAAGTTTTAAATAAAAGTAACAATATCACGCTTATAATTCATTATTTTTATACACCTAATTAAAGTAAGGCATAATTATGGTTAGGTTATGTTATTATTAATATTACAATTATCTTTTTTTACAGCACCTACCACAGGCGGTGGCGCAGAAGGCCCTACAACTGTCGCATCCTCTGAAGGTACTAGTTTTAATTATTAACGTTTTTTATGTAACATAAGCTTATTTCTCTAAAAATCTCGTAAAGTTCACACAATAATTCAAAAACCAAGAGTATCTGAAAACGTCTGCAAAGCTAAACAAGGTTATATTGAGCGTCACGTCGTACACTATGCAAGGGGTGTAAAATGGCGCTTAACGAAGCGGACAGTATTGTAAAGTCCTAAATAATGTGTTTTTTTCTTTGTAATAAGACCTTGCTGGGTGGTTTCTGACTACAGAGATTTTGAATATCATAGTGTATCCTCTTTTTAACTTTTTTACGTTATTACGTATCGACTGTTATATTTCAACTTTAAAAACCTCAACAACTCCTGTACCGTTGCACGCACCTATAGTTCCAATATTTTGCGTGCGTTGCATTGTTTGCTCAAAAAATACTAGTCGTTTCACAACAATCATTTTGCTCATTATTACTTAGTTTCCTGCACGGATAACGGCTATAGCATGGGTCACTATACACTCTGTGTATTCTATTATTAATTTCATATAGTTTAAGTATCAATCTAAAGCAAACATTTCTTTACAACCACGACCGAAAGTACAAATTTAAAGGAAACTACCATAACGTCAGCTACAGTCGAAGGTTCTTTAAACCTGTATAACAAAATTATGAAGTTTTAAATAAAAGTAACAATATCACGCTTATAATTCATTATTTTTATACACCTAATTAAAGTAAGGCATAATTATGGTTAGGTTATGTTATTATTAATATTACAATTATCTTTTTTTACAGCACCTACCACAGGCGGTGGCGCAGAAGGCCCTACAACTGTCGCATCCTCTGAAGGTACTAGTTTTAATTATAAACGTTTTTTATGTAACATAAGCTTATTTCTCTAAAAATCTCGTAAAGTTCACACAATAATTCAAAAACCAAGAGTATCTGAAAACGTCTGCAAAGCTAAACAAGGTTATCTTGAGCGTCACGTCGTACACTATGCAAGGGGTGTAAAATGGCGCTTAACGAAGCGGACAGTATTGTAAAGTCCTAAATAATGTGTTGTTTTCTTTGAAATAAGACCTTGCTGGGTGGTTTCTGACTACAGAGATTTTGAAGATCATAGTGTATCCTCTTTTTAACTTTTTTACGTTATTACGTATCGACTGTTATATTTCAACTTTAAAAACCTCAACAACTCCTGTACCGTTGCACGCACCTATAGTTCCAATAGTTTGCGTGCGTTGCATTGTTTGCTCAAAAAATACTAGTCGTTTCACAACAATCATTTTGCTCATTATTACTTAGTCTCCTGCACGGATAACGGCTATAGCATGGGTCACTATACACTCTGTGTATTCTATTATTAATGTCATATAGTTTAAATATCAATCTAAAGCAAACATTTCTTTACAACTACGACCGAAAGTACAAATTTAAAGGAAACTACCATAACGTCAGCTACAGTCGAAGGTTCTTTAAACCTGTATAACAAAATTATGAAGTTTTAAATAAAAGTAACAATATCACGCTTATAATTCATTATTTTTATACACCTAATTAAAGTAAGGCATAATAATGGTTAGGTTATGTTATTATTAATATTACAATTATCTTTTTTTACAGCACCTACCACAGGCGGTGGCGCAGAAGGCCCTACAACTGTCGCATCCTCTGAAGGTACTAGTTTTAATTATTAACGTTTTTTATGTAACATAAGCTTATTTCTCTAAAAATCTCGTAAAGTTCACACAATAATTCAAAAACCAAGAGTATCTGAAAACGTCTGCAAAGCTAAACAAGGTTATCTTGAGCGTCACGTCGTACACTATGCAAGAGGTGTAAAATGGCGCTTAACGAAGCGGACAGTATTGTAAAGTCCTAAATAATGTGTTGTTTTCTTTGTAATAAGACCTTGCTGGGTGGTTTCTGACTACAGAGATTTTGAAGATCATAGTGTATCCTCTTTTTAACTTTTTTACGTTATTACGTATCGACTGTTATATTTCAACTTTAAAAACCTCAACTACTCCTGTACCGTTGCACGCACCTATAGTTCCAATAGTTTGCGTGCGTTGCATTGTTTGCCCAAAAAATACAAGTCGTTTCACAACAATCATTTTGCTCATTATTACTTAGTTTCCTGCACAAACTGCACAGATAACGGCTATAATAGCATGGGTCACTATAAACTCTGTGTATTCAATTAATGTCATATAGTTTAAATATCAATCTAAAGCAAACATTTGTTTACAACCACGACCAAAGATACAAATTTAAAGGAAACAACCCAAACGACGTCTACAATCGAAGGTTCTTTAAACCTGTATAACAAAATTATGAAGTTTTAAATAAAAGTAACAATATCACGCTTATAATTCATTATTATTATACACCTAATTAAAGTTAGGCATATTGTTAGGTAATGATATTAGTAAGTATTACAATTATCTTTTTTTTACAGCACCTACCACAGGCGGTGGCGCAGAAGGCCCTACAACTGTCGCATCCTCTGAAGGTACTCGTTTTAATTATTAACGTTTTTTATGTAACATAAGCTTATTTCTCTAAAAATCTCGTAAAGTTCACACAATAATTCAAAAACCAAGAGTATCTGAAAACGTCTGCAAAGCTAAACAAGGTTATATTGAGCGTCACGTCGTACACTATGCAAGGGGTGTAAAATGGCGCTTAACGAAGCGGACAGTATTGTAAAGTCCTAAATAATGTGTTTTTTTCTTTGTAATAAGACCTTGCTGGGTGGTTTCTGACTACAGAGATTTTGAATATCATAGTGTATCCTCTTTTTAACTTTTTTACGTTATTACGTATCGACTGTTATATTTCAACTTTAAAAACCTCAACAACTCCTGTACCGTTGCACGCACCTATAGTTCCAATATTTTGCGTGCGTTGCATTGTTTGCTCAAAAAATACTAGTCGTTTCACAACAATCATTTTGCTCATTATTACTTAGTTTCCTGCACGGATAACGGCTATAGCATGGGTCACTATACACTCTGTGTATTCTATTATTAATGTCATATAGTTTAAGTATCAATCTAAAGCAAACATTTCTTTACAACCACGACCGAAAGTACAAATTTAAAGGAAACTACCATAACGTCAGCTACAGTCGAAGGTTCTTTAAACCTGTATAACAAAATTATGAAGTTTTAAATAAAAGTAACAATATCACGCTTATAATTCATTATTTTTATACACCTAATTAAAGTAAGGCATAATTATGGTTAGGTTATGTTATTATTAATATTACAATTATCTTTTTTTACAGCACCTACCACAGGCGGTGGCGCAGAAGGCCCTACAACTGTCGCATCCTCTGAAGGTACTAGTTTTAATTATAAACGTTTTTTATGTAACATAAGCTTATTTCTCTAAAAATCTCGTAAAGTTCACACAATAATTCAAAAACCAAGAGTATCTGAAAACGTCTGCAAAGCTAAACAAGGTTATCTTGAGCGTCACGTCGTACACTATGCAAGGGGTGTAAAATTGCGCTTAACGAAGCGGACAGTATTGTAAAGTCCTAATTAATGTGTTTTTTTCTTTGTAATAAGACCTTGCTGGGTGGTTTCTGACTACAGAGATTTTGAAGATCATAGTGTATCCTCTTTTTAACTTTTTTACGTTATTACGTATCGACTGTTATATTTCAACTTTAAAAACCTCAACAACTCCTGTACCGTTGCACGCACCTATAGTTCCAATAGTTTGCGTGCGTTGCATTGTTTGCTCAAAAAATACTAGTCGTTTCACAACAATCATTTTGCTCATTATTACTTAGTCTCCTGCACGGATAACGGCTATAGCATGGGTCACTATACACTCTGTGTATTCTATTATTAATGTCATATAGTTTAAATATCAATCTAAAGCAAACATTTCTTTACAACTACGACCGAAAGTACAAATTTAAAGGAAACTACCATAACGTCAGCTACAGTCGAAGGTTCTTTAAACCTGTATAACAAAATTATGAAGTTTTAAATAAAAGTAACAATATCACGCTTATAATTCATTATTTTTATACACCTAATTAAAGTAAGGCATAATTATGGTTAGGTTATGTTATTATTAATATTACAATTATCTTTTTTTACAGCACCTACCACAGGCGGTGGCGCAGAAGGCCCTACAACTGTCGCATCCTCTGAAGGTACTAGTTTTAATTATTAACGTTTTTTATGTAACATAAGCTTATTTCTCTAAAAATCTCGTAAAGTTCACACAATAATTCAAAAACCAAGAGTATCTGAAAACGTCTGCAAAGCTAAACAAGGTTATCTTGAGCGTCACGTCGTACACTATGCAAGAGGTGTAAAATGGCGCTTAACGAAGCGGACAGTATTGTAAAGTCCTAAATAATGTGTTGTTTTCTTTGTAATAAGACCTTGCTGGGTGGTTTCTGACTACAGAGATTTTGAAGATCATAGTGTATCCTCTTTTTAACTTTTTTACGTTATTACGTATCGACTGTTATATTTCAACTTTAAAAACCTCAACAACTCCTGTACCGTTGCACGCACCTATAGTTCCAATAGTTTGCGTGCGTTGCATTGTTTGCCCAAAAAATACAAGTCGTTTCACAACAATCATTTTGCTCATTATTACTTAGTTTCCTGCACAAACTGCACAGATAACGGCTATAATAGCATGGGTCACTATAAACTCTGTGTATTCAATTAATGTCATATTATAGTTTAAATATCAATCTAAAGCAAACATTTGTTTACAACCACGACCAAAGATACAAATTTAAAGGAAACAACCCAAACGACGTCTAAAATCGAAGGTTCTTTAAACCTGTATAACAAAATTATGAAGTTTTAAATAAAAGTAACAATATCACGCTTATAATTCATTATTATTATACACCTAATTAAAGTTAGGCATATTGTTAGGTAATGATATTAGTAAGTATTACAATTATCTTTTTTTTACAGCACCTACCACAGGCGGTGGCGCAGAAGGCCCTACAACTGTCGCATCCTCTGAAGGTACTCGTTTTAATTATTAACGTTTTTTATGTAACATAAGCTTATTTCTCTAAAAATCTCGTAAAGTTCACACAATAATTCAAAAACCAAGAGTATCTGAAAACGTCTGCAAAGCTAAACAAGGTTATATTGAGCGTCACGTCGTACACTATGCAAGGGGTGTAAAATGGCGCTTAACGAAGCGGACAATATTGTAAAGTCCTAAATAATGTGTTTTTTTCTTTGTAATAAGACCTTGCTGGGTGGTTTCTGACTACAGAGATTTTGAAGATCATAGTGTATCCTCTTTTTAACTTTTTTACGTTATTACGTATCGACTGTTATATTTCAACTTTAAAAACCTCAACAACTCCTGTACCGTTGCACGCACCTATAGTTCCAATAGTTTGCGTGCGTTGCATTGTTTGCTCAAAAAATACTAGTCGATTCACAACAATCATTTTGCTCATTATTACTTAGTCTCCTGCACGGATAACGGCTATAGCATGGGTCACTATACACTCTGTGTATTCTATTATTAATGTCATATAGTTTAAATATCAATCTAAAGCAAACATTTCTTTACAACCACGACCGAAAGTACAAAGGAGAATGGGCAAAATCGTACGGCACTTGGTCTATCAGCGGCCAGGAACATTTTATTTTTTTTTGGTTTAATATCACCCTACAATAACGGGTTCAAGAAGTTTTATATCTGTAGTGTCATTATTAATGGAACTAAATACATTTTTATTTTAGATATGTAAGCCTGTGATTTAGCGTATTAATTACTAAGATTTAGTCTTAAAAATAAGGAAATAAAATAAAATGACTTGTTTACTTCAATACATTTATTTTACATACATTTACATACATAAACTCACGCCCTTTTCCCATGGGGGTAGGCAGAAACCACAGAACGCCACTTGCTACGATCCTTACATACTCCTTTTGCCTCGTCCACATTCATACATTTAATGTACAATAATAGCACTGAGTTCTGATGCCGGTAATAAAATATCCTCGTCTTGATGTCTAGCCCATGCCAGATACCACACTACACACATAACGTGTGCGCAACAACCGATTGTGCGCCTTCCACTCAAACAACTGCAATAATAATGAGCAATTGCTTCTCTATTTTGTCTTTGTCGGTTAATTACAATATAAGAATAATATATTCTGGACCTTACATGTCTAGATTGTATTCGCACACGTAATAACCAAATATCTTCTTCTTCAATAAAATCTCTGAGCTGACTTATTTGTCGCTCCCGGTATACTTCGATATTGTATAAGCCTTCAATTAAGTGTTCAGCGTAGTAGCTGCGAGCCAACTTGATTTGGTATGTGCCAAGTGCAAACAGAATTAGGTCTTCTTCAGAAAAAACCGGAAAGTCTTCAAAAATAGGTTGGTCGCTGCTGAGTCTTTCAAATGATGCCCTCTGTCTATTTATGTTATGACGGATAACATAGTCCGCTAAGAGGTTCGGTATTTCAAAACGTTCATTAATTATATTTACGAACGATGATGCATGAATACTATCTTGTATTGGTGTTTGGAACGCATTGATGAGTGCCGCTGCGTTTTGAAAGTCCTCAAACATGTGACTTAAGGCGCGATTAAAATATTCTTGCCTAAACAATTTGAAATCTCGCTTGAACCTGCCATTTATAACTTCCACTACCCAGCGGCATAGAGTTACCAGCCTAGTTCTATTGGCCTGTTCAGTAGTAAGCTGGTCTGCACCGCGGTCTTTGGTTTCTGGCATATAGGCACTGTAGTTGCATCGCTCCAAATCGCCACAGACGTCTCTAAACCCACGATCTAAAATGAATATGTCGCCAGCCCGGTAAAACCAGTGAAATGTGCCTTCTTCGTCATTTATAATTCTTTCCAAAATACTGGCATCTGAGTCGGTAGCAGCATAGGGCCGGCAAACATCAATTATATGCCCATCGGAACACACCATTAAGAACGGTTTTAATAGATTTTCGTATTTGTGTAGACTGTAGGTCTGTCGCTGGAACGAAAAGTTGGAGCTCTTCTGTATATAAATATATGTTCCATCCATGATTGTTACTGCCTTCCTTTCTTCTGGAGAAGACTCGGGATTTCCAAATAACGCGTTTGGTACAATAAGATTACGGTCAGCGACCATTCTTCTATTTAAATGGTCGAGTCCCAGGTGTCGTGGCTTAAAATCCAGAGATATAGCATCACGCGCGGTTTTTAAATGCCTTTCTAGAGTCCTTCTACTTATGTTAAAGAGCGTGGCTAATCTCTCGTTGCTATCACCAGTTCGCAACTTCATTAAATAAATGGCTAGTTTTGTTTTGGCGTTTGACTCAGACAAAGAAGGCGTTTGTTCCAAGATTGTATTGAATTGATCTCTGCTAACGCCCAATCGAATATGAATCTCATTAGGATCCATATTTGCAATATCTTCAAAGTCCAGAATATTTTTATTTAAAACAGCTTTTTTAAAAAGCTCTAGTATTTGCACAAAATGAGAGCTGTTAAAATCATGTCTGAGATTTGGACTATCAATGAGCTCTTCCCAATCATTTGATGTTAAATGTGCATCACATATTCTGGCACTGTCTGGTATGAATAAGTTAGAATGTAACATAAGAGTAATCCTTACATTCTCAGGCATTCGACGACGTGAAACACTACGGCATCTGTCAAACATACAGTTTGCCGAGGTGCTAGGCACTCGTGAATATTCTTCCACTTGAAGAACACATTCGTGCGGGGCAGGGTTATTGTTTGGCTGCACAGCCCGTTGAGCTCGTTGCCAACAGGGTCGACAAACGTATTCTCGGCCGTTGTATTCAACCTGAAAAGGAAAATAGTTTATAACATAGTATTTAAAACTCACAGCAGTTTCAGTTAAATCATGTGTTGTATAGTAGAACATGCCGAGCTCTTTTTCAACGTGACGAATGAGTCATGCTCATACGCATTGTTAATGAGTGGTTGGCCTCTATTATATTTCGAAGCTAGATAACGTTGGCTCTGTTTCCATATGCACCATGTGTGTAAAAGAGAGAGAAGATCTGTTTTGACTATAACTTAAGTATTGTTAGAAAAGAACCATACGCTTAAGGAAATAACATAATTCACTAAAAGGACGTACATAAAAATACAATCAAAACTGTAACGTGGACTTTCAATAAAGAGCCCACACTTCACCCAACGATGTGTCGCATATGCACATCGTGACACAATATTATGAGGCCATCACCGCTATAGGGTGCGTACATACGGGTAAAAACAACCAAAAAATAGTCTAAAAATACTTACTTGCTGTGGAGCTATAGCTTCAATAATATATTGAGCATTGGCAGCATTTTCCTCAAAAAGAGCATGGGTTATTTCTAACCTTCTTCTATTAACCACTGATCGATTGCACAAAACACATATAGGTCGATTTTCTGCCATTTTTCAATAATGTTCCGTTGGCGTACACAAGTCCAGAGTCCAAGTACACAAGCACAAACGTACAGAAGTTCAGAGTTAATAGCCAGGTTATCAGGTTAGGAAGAAACACAGTCCAGAGCGTAGCCAGGGTCAAAACGTTTGAAAAAGAATCCGTAGATGAGCGCACAGTACACAACGTCACAAGGGTAAGCGAAGGACTGCGCCGAGTGACGCACACGCACCCCACACCTCGGCTCTTTTGTTTGCACTCGAAGCTGATTGGGCCGTTCGAACTCAGGTAGTCCATGTAGTAAACCCATTGTTGAGCTGAGTCTTGTAAACGGTATGCTGACAACGTTTTGAAATACTTTTGAAGACATAAACTAATGTTAATAAGTATTTTATAAAATGGGTTTGCACATTTTCTTGCACTTATTATCTAAGTATTTTACCTATATGTATTTTTTTTTCTAAATGAGCTGCAATGTTACGTTCATAGTAAAAGTTAGTCCTTAGTAATAGTACTTTCATTTAATACCTATTTCGTTGTTGGCCGCTCATAGACCATTTTGCTCTTTCTCCTTTAAAGGAAACTACCATAACGTCAGCTACAGTCGAAGGTTCTTTAAACCTGTATAACAAAATTATGAAGTTTTAAATAAAAGTAACAATATCACGCTTATAATTCATTATTTTTATACACCTAATTAAAGTAAGGCATAATTATGGTTAGGTTATGTTATTATTAATATTACAATTATCTTTTTTTACAGCACCTACCACAGGCGGTGGCGCAGAAGGCCCTACAACTGTCGCATCCTCTGAAGGTACTAGTTTTAATTATTAAAGTTTTTTATGTAACATAAGCTTATTTCTCTAAAAATCTCGTAAAGTTCACACAATAATTCAAAAACCAAGAGTATCTGAAAACGTCTGCAAAGCTAAACAAGGTTATATTGAGCGTCACGTCGTACACTATGCAAGGGGTGTAAAATGGCGCTTAACGAAGCGGACAGTATTGTAAAGTCCTAATTAATGTGTTTTTTTTTCTTTGTAATAACACCTTGCTGGGTGGTTTCTGACTACAGAGATTTTGAAGATCATAGTGTATCCTCTTTTTAACTTTTTTACGTTATTACGTATCGACTGTTATATTTCAACTTTAAAAACCTCAACAACTCCTGTACCGTTGCACGCACCTATAGTTCCAATAGTTTGCGTGCGTTGCATTGTTTGCCCAAAAAATACAAGTCGTTTCACAACAATCATTTTGCTCATTATTACTTAGTTTCCTGCACAAACTGCACAGATAACGGCTATAATAGCATGGGTCACTATAAACTCTGTGTATTCAATTAATGTCATATAGTTTAAATATCAATCTAAAGCAAACATTTCTTTACAACCACGACCGAAAGTACAAATTTAAAGGAAACTACCATAACGTCAGCTACAGTCGAAGGTTCTTTAAACCTGTATAACAAAATTATGAAGTTTTA
This sequence comes from Brachylomia viminalis, assembly GCA_937001585.2. Taxonomy (NCBI): domain Eukaryota; kingdom Metazoa; phylum Arthropoda; class Insecta; order Lepidoptera; family Noctuidae; genus Brachylomia; species Brachylomia viminalis. Next base: position 17,292,783 of record OW443302.2, on the reverse strand, counting down.
AATAAAAGTAACAATATCACGCTTATAATTCATTATTTTTATACACCTAATTAAAGTAAGGCATAATTATGGTTAGGTTATGTTATTATTAATATTACAATTATCTTTTTTTACAGCACCTACCACAGGCGGTGGCGCAGAAGGCCCTACAACTGTCGCATCCTCTGAAGGTACTAGTTTTAATTATTAACGTTTTTTATGTAACATAAGCTTATTTCTCTAAAAATCTCGTAAAGTTCACACAATAATTCAAAAACCAAGAGTATCTGAAAACGTCTGCAAAGCTAAACAAGGTAATCTTGAGCGTCACGTCGTACACTATGCAAGGGGTGTAAAATGGCGCTTAACGAAGCGGACAGTATTGTAAAGTCCTAAATAATGTGTTTTTTTCTTTGTAATAAGACCTTGCTGGGTGGTTTCTGACTACAGAGATTTTGAAGATCATAGTGTATCCTCTTTTTAACTTTTTTACGTTATTACGTATCGACTGTTATATTTCAACTTTAAAAACCTCAACAACTCCTGTACCGTTGCACGCACCTATAGTTCCAATAGTTTGCGTGCGTTGCATTGTTTGCTCAAAAAATACTAGTCGATTCACAACAATCATTTTGCTCATTATTACTTAGTTTCCTGCACGGATAACGGCTATAGCATGGGTCACTATACACTCTGTGTATTCTATTATTAATGTCATATAGTTTAAATATCAATCTAAAGCAAACATTTCTGTACAACTACGACCGAAAGTACAAATTTAAAGGAAACTACCATAACGTCAGCTACAGTCGAAGGTTCTTTAAACCTGTATAACAAAATTATGAAGTTTTAAATAAAAGTAACAATATCACGCTTATAATTCATTATTTTTATACACCTAATTAAAGTAAGGCATAATTATGGTTAGGTTATGTTATTATTAATATTACAATTATCTTTTTTTACAGCACCTACCACAGGCGGTGGCGCAGAAGGCCCTACAACTGTCGCATCCTCTGAAGGTACTAGTTTTAATTATTAACGTTTTTTATGTAACATAAGCTTATTTCTCTAAAAATCTCGTAAAGTTCACACAATAATTCAAAAACCAAGAGTATCTGAAAACGTCTGCAAAGCTAAACAAGGTTATCTTGAGCGTCACGTCGTACACTATGCAAGAGGTGTAAAATGGCGCTTAACGAAGCGGACAGTATTGTAAAGTCCTAAATAATGTGTTGTTTTCTTTGTAATAAGACCTTGCTGGGTGGTTTCTGACTACAGAGATTTTGAAGATCATAGTGTATCCTCTTTTTAACTTTTTTACGTTATTACGTATCGACTGTTATATTTCAACTTTAAAAACCTCAACAACTCCTGTACCGTTGCACGCACCTATAGTTCCAATAGTTTGCGTGCGTTGCATTGTTTGCCCAAAAAATACAAGTCGTTTCACAACAATCATTTTGCTCATTATTACTTAGTTTCCTGCACAAACTGCACAGATAACGGCTATAATAGCATGGGTCACTATAAACTCTGTGTATTCAATTAATGTCATATAGTTTAAATATCAATCTAAAGCAAACATTTGTTTACAACCACGACCAAAGATACAAATTTAAAGGAAACAACCCAAACGACGTCTACAATCGAAGGTTCTTTAAACCTGTATAACAAAATTATGAAGTTTTAAATAAAAGTAACAATATCACGCTTATAATTCATTATTATTATACACCTAATTAAAGTTAGGCATATTGTTAGGTAATGATATTAGTAAGTATTACAATTATCTTTTTTTTACAGCACCTACCACAGGCGGTGGCGCAGAAGGCCCTACAACTGTCGCATCCTCTGAAGGTACTCGTTTTAATTATTAACGTTTTTTATGTAACATAAGCTTATTTCTCTAAAAATCTCGTAAAGTTCACACAATAATTCAAAAACCAAGAGTATCTGAAAACGTCTGCAAAGCTAAACAAGGTTATATTGAGCGTCACGTCGTACACTATGCAAGGGGTGTAAAATGGCGCTTAACGAAGCGGACAATATTGTAAAGTCCTAAATAATGTGTTTTTTTTCTTTGTAATAAGACCTTGCTGGGTGGTTTCTGACTACAGAGATTTTGAAGATCATAGTGTATCCTCTTTTTAACTTTTTTACGTTATTACGTATCGACTGTTATATTTCAACTTTAAAAACCTCAACAACTCCTGTACCGTTGCACGCACCTATAGTTCCAATAGTTTTCGTGCGTTGCATTGTTTGCTCAAAAAATACTAGTCGATTCACAACAATCATTTTGCTCATTATTACTTAGTTTCCTGCACGGATAACGGCTATAGCATGGGTCACTATACAGTCTGTGTATTCTATTATTAATGTCATATAGTTTAAATATCAATCTAAAGCAAACATTTGTTTACAACCACGACCAAAGATACAAATTTAAAGGAAACAACCCAAACGACGTCTACAATCGAAGGTTCTTTAAACCTGTATAACAAAATTATGAAGTTTTAAATAAAAGTAACAATATCACGCTTATAATTCATTATTATTATACACCTAATTAAAGTTAGGCATATTGTTAGGTAATGATATTAGTAAGTATTACAATTATCTTTTTTTTACAGCACCTACCACAGGCGGTGGCGCAGAAGGCCCTACAACTGTCGCATCCTCTGAAGGTACTCGTTTTAATTATTAACGTTTTTTATGTAACATAAGCTTATTTCTCTAAAAATCTCGTAAAGTTCACACAATAATTCAAAAACCAAGAGTATCTGAAAACGTCTGCAAAGCTAAACAAGGTTATATTGAGCGTCACGTCGTACACTATGCAAGGGGTGTAAAATGGCGCTTAACGAAGCGGACAGTATTGTAAAGTCCTAATTAATGTGTTTTTTTTTCTTTGTAATAACACCTTGCTGGGTGGTTTCTGACTACAGAGATTTTGAAGATCATAGTGTATCCTCTTTTTAACTTTTTTACGTTATTACGTATCGACTGTTATATTTCAACTTTAAAAACCTCAACAACTCCTGTACCGTTGCACGCACCTATAGTTCCAATAGTTTGCGTGCGTTGCATTGTTTGCCCAAAAAATACAAGTCGTTTCACAACAATCATTTTGCTCATTATTACTTAGTTTCCTGCACAAACTGCACAGATAACGGCTATAATAGCATGGGTCACTATAAACTCTGTGTATTCAATTAATGTCATATAGTTTAAATATCAATCTAAAGCAAACATTTGTTTACAACCACGACCAAAGATACAAATTTAAAGGAAACAACCCAAACGACGTCTACAATCGAAGGTTCTTTAAACCTGTATAACAAAATTATGAAGTTTTAAATAAAAGTAACAATATCACGCTTATAATTCATTATTATTATACACCTAATTAAAGTTAGGCATATTGTTAGGTAATGATATTAGTAAGTATTACAATTATCTTTTTTTTACAGCACCTACCACAGGCGGTGGCGCAGAAGGCCCTACAACTGTCGCATCCTCTGAAGGTACTCGTTTTAATTATTAACGTTTTTTATGTAACATAAGCTTATTTCTCTAAAAATCTCGTAAAGTTCACACAATAATTCAAAAACCAAGAGTATCTGAAAACGTCTGCAAAGCTAAACAAGGTTATATTGAGCGTCACGTCGTACACTATGCAAGGGGTGTAAAATGGCGCTTAACGAAGCGGACAATATTGTAAAGTCCTAAATAATGTGTTTTTTTCTTTGTAATAAGACCTTGCTGGGTGGTTTCTGACTACAGAGATTTTGAAGATCATAGTGTATCCTCTTTTTAACTTTTTTACGTTATTACGTATCGACTGTTATATTTCAACTTTAAAAACCTCAACAACTCCTGTACCGTTGCACGCACCTATAGTTCCAATAGTTTGCGTGCGTTGCATTGTTTGCTCAAAAAATACTAGTCGATTCACAACAATCATTTTGCTCATTATTACTTAGTCTCCTGCACGGATAACGGCTATAGCATGGGTCACTATACACTCTGTGTATTCTATTATTAATGTCATATAGTTTAAATATCAATCTAAAGCAAACATTTGTTTACAACCACGACCAAAGATACAAATTTAAAGGAAACAACCCAAACGACGTCTACAATCGAAGGTTCTTTAAACCTGTATAACAAAATTATGAAGTTTTAAATAAAAGTAACAATATCACGCTTATAATTCATTATTATTATACACCTAATTAAAGTTAGGCATATTGTTAGGTAATGATATTAGTAAGTATTACAATTATCTTTTTTTTACAGCACCTACCACAGGCGGTGGCGCAGAAGGCCCTACAACTGTCGCATCCTCTGAAGGTACTCGTTTTAATTATTAACGTTTTTTATGTAACATAAGCTTATTTCTCTAAAAATCTCGTAAAGTTCACACAATAATTCAAAAACCAAGAGTATCTGAAAACGTCTGCAAAGCTAAACAAGGTTATATTGAGCGTCACGTCGTACACTATGCAAGGGGTGTAAAATGGCGCTTAACGAAGCGGACAGTATTGTAAAGTCCTAATTAATGTGTTTTTTTTTCTTTGTAATAACACCTTGCTGGGTGGTTTCTGACTACAGAGATTTTGAAGATCATAGTGTATCCTCTTTTTAACTTTTTTACGTTATTACGTATCGACTGTTATATTTCAACTTTAAAAACCTCAACAACTCCTGTACCGTTGCACGCACCTATAGTTCCAATAGTTTGCGTGCGTTGCATTGTTTGCCCAAAAAATACAAGTCGTTTCACAACAATCATTTTGCTCATTATTACTTAGTTTCCTGCACAAACTGCACAGATAACGGCTATAATAGCATGGGTCACTATAAACTCTGTGTATTCAATTAATGTCATATAGTTTAAATATCAATCTAAAGCAAACATTTGTTTACAACCACGACCAAAGATACAAATTTAAAGGAAACAACCCAAACGACGTCTACAATCGAAGGTTCTTTAAACCTGTATAACAAAATTATGAAGTTTTAAATAAAAGTAACAATATCACGCTTATAATTCATTATTATTATACACCTAATTAAAGTTAGGCATATTGTTAGGTAATGATATTAGTAAGTATTACAATTATCTTTTTTTTACAGCACCTACCACAGGCGGTGGCGCAGAAGGCCCTACAACTGTCGCATCCTCTGAAGGTACTCGTTTTAATTATTAACGTTTTTTATGTAACATAAGCTTATTTCTCTAAAAATCTCGTAAAGTTCACACAATAATTCAAAAACCAAGAGTATCTGAAAACGTCTGCAAAGCTAAACAAGGTTATATTGAGCGTCACGTCGTACACTATGCAAGGGGTGTAAAATGGCGCTTAACGAAGCGGACAATATTGTAAATTCCTAAATAATGTGTTTTTTTCTTTGTAATAAGACCTTGCTGGGTGGTTTCTGACTACAGAGATTTTGAAGATCATAGTGTATCCTCTTTTTAACTTTTTTACGTTATTACGTATCGACTGTTATATTTCAACTTTAAAAACCTCAACAACTCCTGTACCGTTGCACGCACCTATAGTTCCAATAGTTTGCGTGCGTTGCATTGTTTGCTCAAAAAATACTAGTCGATTCACAACAATCATTTTGCTCATTATTACTTAGTCTCCTGCACGGATAACGGCTATAGCATGGGTCACTATACACTCTGTGTATTCTATTATTAATGTCATATAGTTTAAATATCAATCTAAAGCAAACATTTCTTTACAACCACGACCGAAAGTACAAATTTAAAGGAAACTACCATAACGTCAGCTACAGTCGAAGGTTCTTTAAACCTGTATAACAAAATTATGAAGTTTTAAATAAAAGTAACAATATCACGCTTATAATTCATTATTTTTATACACCTAATTAAAGTAAGGCATAATTATGGTTAGGTTATGTTATTATTAATATTACAATTATCTTTTTTTACAGCACCTACCACAGGCGGTGGCGCAGAAGGCCCTACAACTGTCGCATCCTCTGAAGGTACTAGTTTTAATTATTAACGTTTTTTATGTAACATAAGCTTATTTCTCTAAAAATCTCGTAAAGTTCACACAATAATTCAAAAACCAAGAGTATCTGAAAACGTCTGCAAAGCTAAACAAGGTTATCTTGAGCGTCACGTCGTACACTATGCAAGAGGTGTAAAATGGCGCTTAACGAAGCGGACAGTATTGTAAAGTCCTAAATAATGTGTTGTTTTCTTTGTAATAAGACCTTGCTGGGTGGTTTCTGACTACAGAGATTTTGAAGATCATAGTGTATCCTCTTTTTAACTTTTTTACGTTATTACGTATCGACTGTTATATTTCAACTTTAAAAACCTCAACAACTCCTGTACCGTTGCACGCACCTATAGTTCCAATAGTTTGCGTGCGTTGCATTGTTTGCCCAAAAAATACAAGTCGTTTCACAACAATCATTTTGCTCATTATTACTTAGTTTCCTGCACAAACTGCACAGATAACGGCTATAATAGCATGGGTCACTATAAACTCTGTGTATTCAATTAATGTCATATAGTTTTAATATCAATCTAAAGCAAACATTTGTTTACAACCACGACCAAAGATACAAATTTAAAGGAAACAACCCAAACGACGTCTACAATCGAAGGTTCTTTAAACCTGTATAACAAAATTATGAAGTTTTAAATAAAAGTAACAATATCACGCTTATAATTCATTATTATTATACACCTAATTAAAGTTAGGCATATTGTTAGGTTATGTTATTAGTAAGTATTACAATTATCTTTTTTTTTTACAGCACCTACCACAGGCGGTGGCGCAGAAGGCCCTACAACTGTCGCATCCTCTGAAGGTACTAGTTTTAATTATTAACGTTTTTTATGTAACATAAGCTTATTTCTCTAAAAATCTCGTAAAGTTCACACAATAATTCAAAAACCAAGAGTATCTGAAAACGTCTGCAAAGCTAAACAAGGTAATCTTGAGCGTCACGTCGTACACTATGCAAGGGGTGTAAAATGGCGCTTAACGAAGCGGACAGTATTGTAAAGTCCTAAATAATGTGTTTTTTTCTTTGTAATAAGACCTTGCTGGGTGGTTTCTGACTACAGAGATTTTGAAGATCATAGTGTATCCTCTTTTTAACTTTTTTACGTTATTACGTATCGACTGTTATATTTCAACTTTAAAAACCTCAACAACTCCTGTACCGTTGCACGCACCTATAGTTCCAATAGTTTGCGTGCGTTGCATTGTTTGCTCAAAAAATACTAGTCGATTCACAACAATCATTTTGCTCATTATTACTTAGTTTCCTGCACGGATAACGGCTATAGCATGGGTCACTATACACTCTGTGTATTCTATTATTAATGTCATATAGTTTAAATATCAATCTAAAGCAAACATTTCTGTACAACTACGACCGAAAGTACAAATTTAAAGGAAACTACCATAACGTCAGCTACAGTCGAAGGTTCTTTAAACCTGTATAACAAAATTATGAAGTTTTAAATAAAAGTAACAATATCACGCTTATAATTCATTATTTTTATACACCTAATTAAAGTAAGGCATAATTATGGTTAGGTTATGTTATTATTAATATTACAATTATCTTTTTTTACAGCACCTACCACAGGCGGTGGCGCAGAAGGCCCTACAACTGTCGCATCCTCTGAAGGTACTAGTTTTAATTATTAACGTTTTTTATGTAACATAAGCTTATTTCTCTAAAAATCTCGTAAAGTTCACACAATAATTCAAAAACCAAGAGTATCTGAAAACGTCTGCAAAGCTAAACAAGGTTATCTTGAGCGTCACGTCGTACACTATGCAAGAGGTGTAAAATGGCGCTTAACGAAGCGGACAGTATTGTAAAGTCCTAAATAATGTGTTGTTTTCTTTGTAATAAGACCTTGCTGGGTGGTTTCTGACTACAGAGATTTTGAAGATCATAGTGTATCCTCTTTTTAACTTTTTTACGTTATTACGTATCGACTGTTATATTTCAACTTTAAAAACCTCAACAACTCCTGTACCGTTGCACGCACCTATAGTTCCAATAGTTTGCGTGCGTTGCATTGTTTGCCCAAAAAATACAAGTCGTTTCACAACAATAATTTTGCTCATTATTACTTAGTTTCCTGCACAAACTGCACAGATAACGGCTATAATAGCATGGGTCACTATAAACTCTGTGTATTCAATTAATGTCATATAGTTTAAATATCAATCTAAAGCAAACATTTGTTTACAACCACGACCAAAGATACAAATTTAAAGGAAACAACCCAAACGACGTCTACAATCGAAGGTTCTTTAAACCTGTATAACAAAATTATGAAGTTTTAAATAAAAGTAACAATATCACGCTTATAATTCATTATTATTATACACCTAATTAAAGTTAGGCATATTGTTAGGTAATGATATTAGTAAGTATTACAATTATCTTTTTTTTACAGCACCTACCACAGGCGGTGGCGCAGAAGGCCCTACAACTGTCGCATCCTCTGAAGGTACTCGTTTTAATTATTAACGTTTTTTATGTAACATAAGCTTATTTCTCTAAAAATCTCGTAAAGTTCACACAATAATTCAAAAACCAAGAGTATCTGAAAACGTCTGCAAAGCTAAACAAGGTTATATTGAGCGTCACGTCGTACACTATGCAAGGGGTGTAAAATGGCGCTTAACGAAGCGGACAATATTGTAAAGTCCTAAATAATGTGTTTTTTTCTTTGTAATAAGACCTTGCTGGGTGGTTTCTGACTACAGAGATTTTGAAGATCATAGTGTATCCTCTTTTTAACTTTTTTACGTTATTACGTATCGACTGTTATATTTCAACTTTAAAAACCTCAACAACTCCTGTACCGTTGCACGCACCTATAGTTCCAATAGTTTTCGTGCGTTGCATTGTTTGCTCAAAAAATACTAGTCGATTCACAACAATCATTTTGCTCATTATTACTTAGTTTCCTGCACGGATAACGGCTATAGCATGGGTCACTATACACTCTGTGTATTCTATTATTAATGTCATATAGTTTAAATATCAATCTAAAGCAAACATTTGTTTACAACCACGACCAAAGATACAAATTTAAAGGAAACAACCCAAACGACGTCTACAATCGAAGGTTCTTTAAACCTGTATAACAAAATTATGAAGTTTTAAATAAAAGTAACAATATCACGCTTATAATTCATTATTATTATACACCTAATTAAAGTTAGGCATATTGTTAGGTAATGATATTAGTAAGTATTACAATTATCTTTTTTTTACAGCACCTACCACAGGCGGTGGCGCAGAAGGCCCTACAACTGTCGCATCCTCTGAAGGTACTCGTTTTAATTATTAACGTTTTTTATGTAACATAAGCTTATTTCTCTAAAAATCTCGTAAAGTTCACACAATAATTCAAAAACCAAGAGTATCTGAAAACGTCTGCAAAGCTAAACAAGGTTATATTGAGCGTCACGTCGTACACTATGCAAGGGGTGTAAAATGGCGCTTAACGAAGCGGACAATATTGTAAAGTCCTAAATAATGTGTTTTTTTCTTTGTAATAAGACCTTGCTGGGTGGTTTCTGACTACAGAGATTTTGAAGATCATAGTGTATCCTCTTTTTAACTTTTTTACGTTATTACGTATCGACTGTGATATTTCAACTTTAAAAACCTCAACAACTCCTGTACCGTTGCACGCACCTATAGTTCCAATAGTTTGCGTGCGTTGCATTGTTTGCTCAAAAAATACTAGTCGATTCACAACAATCATTTTGCTCATTATTACTTAGTCTCCTGCACGGATAACGGCTATAGCATGGGTCACTATACACTCTGTGTATTCTATTATTAATGTCATATAGTTTAAATATCAATCTAAAGCAAACATTTCTTTACAACCACGACCGAAAGTACAAATTTAAAGGAAACTACCATAACGTCAGCTACAGTCGAAGGTTCTTTAAACCTGTATAACAAAATTATGAAGTTTTAAATAAAAGTAACAATATCACGCTTATAATTCATTATTTTTATACACCTAATTAAAGTAAGGCATAATTATGGTTAGGTTATGTTATTAGTAAGTATTACAATTATCTTTTTTTTACAGCACCTACCACAGGCGGTGGCGCAGAAGGCCCTACAACTGTCGCATCCTCTGAAGGTACTAGTTTTAATTATTAACGTTTTTTATGTAACATAAGCTTATTTCTCTAAAAATCTCGTAAAGTTCACACAATAATTCAAAAACCAAGAGTATCTGAAAACGTCTGCAAAGCTAAACAAGGTAATCTTGAGCGTCACGTCGTACACTATGCAAGGGGTGTAAAATGGCGCTTAACGAAGCGGACAGTATTGTAAAGTCCTAAATAATGTGTTTTTTTCTTTGTAATAAGACCTTGCTGGGTGGTTTCTGACTACAGAGATTTTGAAGATCATAGTGTATCCTCTTTTTAACTTTTTTACGTTATTACGTATCGACTGTTATATTTCAACTTTAAAAACCTCAACAACTCCTGTACCGTTGCACGCACCTATAGTTCCAATAATTTGCGTGCGTTGCATTGTTTGCTCAAAAAATACTAGTCGATTCACAACAATCATTTTGCTCATTATTACTTAGTTTCCTGCACGGATAACGGCTATAGCATGGGTCACTATACACTCTGTGTATTCTATTATTAATGTCATATAGTTTAAATATCAATCTAAAGCAAACATTTCTTTACAACCACGACCGAAAGTACAAATTTAAAGGAAACTACCATAACGTCAGCTACAGTCGAAGGTTCTTTAAACCTGTATAACAAAATTATGAAGTTTTAAATAAAAGTAACAATATCACGCTTATAATTCATTATTATTATACACCTAATTAAAGTAAGGCATATTGTTAGGTTATGTTATTAGTAAGTATTACAATTATCTTTTTTTTACAGCACCTACCACAGGCGGTGGCGCAGAAGGCCCTACAACTGTCGCATCCTCTGAAGGTACTAGTTTTAATTATTAACGTTTTTTATGTAACATAAGCTTATTTCTCTAAAAATCTCGTAAAGTTCACACAATAATTCAAAAACCAAGAGTATCTGAAAACGTCTGCAAAGCTAAACAAGATTATCTTGAGCGTCACGTCGTACACTATGCAAGAGGTGTAAAATGGCGCTTAACGAAGCGGACAGTATTGTAAAGTCCTAAATAATGTGTTGTTTTCTTTGTAATAAGATCTTGCTGGGTGGTTTCTGACTACAGAGATTTTGAAGATCATAGTGTATCCTCTTTTTAACTTTTTTACGTTATTACGTATCGACTGTTATATTTCAACTTTAAAAACCTCAACAACTCCTGTACCGTTGCACGCACCTATAGTTCCAATAGTTTGCGTGCGTTGCATTGTTTGCTCAAAAAATACTAGTCGTTTCACAACAATCATTTTGCTCATTATTACTTAGTTTCCTGCACGGATAACGGCTATAGCATGGGTCACTATACACTCTGTGTATTCTATTATTAATGTCATATAGTTTAAATATCAATCTAAAGCAAACATTTCTTTACAACTACGACCGAAAGTACAAATTTAAAGGAAACTACCATAACGTCAGCTACAGTCGAAGGTTCTTTAAACCTGTATAACAAAATTATGAAGTTTTAAATAAAAGTAACAATATCACGCTTATAATTCATTATTTTTATACACCTAATTAAAGTAAGGCATAATTATGGTTAGGTTATGTTATTATTAATATTACAATTATCTTTTTTTACAGCACCTACCACAGGCGGTGGCGCAGAAGGCCCTACAACTGTCGCATCCTCTGAAGGTACTAGTTTTAATTATAAACGTTTTTTATGTAACATAAGCTTATTTCTCTAAAAATCTCGTAAAGTTCACACAATAATTCAAAAACCAAGAGTATCTGAAAACGTCTGCAAAGCTAAACAAGGTTATCTTGAGCGTCACGTCGTACACTATGCAAGGGGTGTAAAATGGCGCTTAACGAAGCGGACAGTATTGTAAAGTCCTAAATAATGTGTTGTTTTCTTTGAAATAAGACCTTGCTGGGTGGTTTCTGACTACAGAGATTTTGAAGATCATAGTGTATCCTCTTTTTAACTTTTTTACGTTATTACGTATCGACTGTTATATTTCAACTTTAAAAACCTCAACAACTCCTGTACCGTTGCACGCACCTATAGTTCCAATAGTTTGCGTGCGTTGCATTGTTTGCTCAAAAAATACTAGTCGATTCACAACAATCATTTTGCTCATTATTACTTAGTCTCCTGCACAAACTGCACAGATAACGGCTATAATAGCATGGGTCACTATAAACTCTGTGTATTCAATTAATGTCATATAGTTTAAATATCAATCTAAAGCAAACATTTCTTTACAACCACGACCGAAAGTACAAATTTAAAGGAAACTACCATAACGTCAGCTACAGTCGAAGGTTCTTTAAACCTGTATAACAAAATTATGAAGTTTTAAATAAAAGTAACAATATCACGCTTATAATTCATTATTATTATACACCTAATTAAAGTTAGGCATATTGTTAGGTTATGTTATTAGTAAGTATTACAATTATCTTTTTTTTACAGCACCTACCACAGGCGGTGGCGCAGAAGGCCCTACAACTGTCGCATCCTCTGAAGGTACTAGTTTTAATTATTAACGTTTTTTATGTAACATAAGCTTATTTCTCTAAAAATCTCGTAAAGTTCACACAATAATTCAAAAACCAAGAGTATCTGAAAACGTCTGCAAAGCTAAACAAGGTAATCTTGAGCGTCACGTCGTACACTATGCAAGGGGTGTAAAATGGCGCTTAACGAAGCGGACAGTATTGTAAAGTCCTAAATAATGTGTTTTTTTCTTTGTAATAAGACCTTGCTGGGTGGTTTCTGACTACAGAGATTTTGAAGATCATAGTGTATCCTCTTTTTAACTTTTTTACGTTATTACGTATCGACTGTTATATTTCAACTTTAAAAACCTCAACAACTCCTGTACCGTTGCACGCACCTATAGTTCCAATAATTTGCGTGCGTTGCATTGTTTGCTCAAAAAATACTAGTCGATTCACAACAATCATTTTGCTCATTATTACTTAGTTTCCTGCACGGATAACGGCTATAGCATGGGTCACTATACACTCTGTGTATTCTATTATTAATGTCATATAGTTTAAATATCAATCTAAAGCAAACATTTCTTTACAACCACGACCGAAAGTACAAATTTAAAGGAAACTACCATAACGTCAGCTACAGTCGAAGGTTCTTTAAACCTGTATAACAAAATTATGAAGTTTTAAATAAAAGTAACAATATCACGCTTATAATTCATTATTATTATACACCTAATTAAAGTAAGGCATATTGTTAGGTTATGTTATTAGTAAGTATTACAATTATCTTATTTTTACAGCACCTACCACAGGCGGTGGCGCAGAAGGCCCTACAACTGTCGCATCCTCTGAAGGTACTAGTTTTAATTATTAACGTTTTTTATGTAACATAAGCTTATTTCTCTAAAAATCTCGTAAAGTTCACACAATAATTCAAAAACCAAGAGTATCTGAAAACGTCTGCAAAGCTAAACAAGATTATCTTGAGCGTCACGTCGTACACTATGCAAGAGGTGTAAAATGGCGCTTAACGAAGCGGACAGTATTGTAAAGTCCTAAATAATGTGTTGTTTTCTTTGTAATAAGATCTTGCTGGGTGGTTTCTGACTACAGAGATTTTGAAGATCATAGTGTATCCTCTTTTTAACTTTTTTACGTTATTACGTATCGACTGTTATATTTCAACTTTAAAAACCTCAACAACTCCTGTACCGTTGCACGCACCTATAGTTCCAATAGTTTGCGTGCGTTGCATTGTTTGCTCAAAAAATACTAGTCGTTTCACAACAATCATTTTGCTCATTATTACTTAGTTTCCTGCACGGATAACGGCTATAGCATGGGTCACTATACACTCTGTGTATTCTATTATTAATGTCATATAGTTTAAATAGCAATCTAAAGCAAACATTTCTTTACAACTACGACCGAAAGTACAAATTTAAAGGAAACTACCATAACGTCAGCTACAGTCGAAGGTTCTTTAAACCTGTATAACAAAATTATGAAGTTTTAAATAAAAGTAACAATATCACGCTTATAATTCATTATTTTTATACACCTAATTAAAGTAAGGCATAATTATGGTTAGGTTATGTTATTATTAATATTACAATTATCTTTTTTTACAGCACCTACCACAGGCGGTGGCGCAGAAGGCCCTACAACTGTCGCATCCTCTGAAGGTACTAGTTTTAATTATAAACGTTTTTTATGTAACATAAGCTTATTTCTCTAAAAATCTCGTAAAGTTCACACAATAATTCAAAAACCAAGAGTATCTGAAAACGTCTGCAAAGCTAAACAAGGTTATCTTGAGCGTCACGTCGTACACTATGCAAGGGGTGTAAAATGGCGCTTAACGAAGCGGACAGTATTGTAAAGTCCTAAATAATGTGTTGTTTTCTTTGAAATAAGACCTTGCTGGGTGGTTTCTGACTACAGAGATTTTGAAGATCATAGTGTATCCTCTTTTTAACTTTTTTACGTTATTACGTATCGACTGTTATATTTCAACTTTAAAAACCTCAACAACTCCTGTACCGTTGCACGCACCTATAGTTCCAATAGTTTGCGTGCGTTGCATTGTTTGCTCAAAAAATACTAGTCGATTCACAACAATCATTTTGCTCATTATTACTTAGTCTCCTGCACGGATAACGGCTATAGCATGGGTCACTATACACTCTGTGTATTCTATTATTAATGTCATATAGTTTAAATATCAATCTAAAGCAAACATTTCTGTACAACTACGACCGAAAGTACAAATTTAAAGGAAACTACCATAACGTCAGCTACAGTCGAAGGTTCTTTAAACCTGTATAACAAAATTATGAAGTTTTAAATAAAAGTAACAATATCACGCTTATAATTCATTATTATTATACACCTAATTAAAGTAAGGCATATTGTTAGGTTATGTTATTAGTAAGTATTACAATTATCTTTTTTTTACAGCACCTACCACAGGCGGTGGCGCAGAAGGCCCTACAACTGTCGCATCCTCTGAAGGTACTAGTTTTAATTATTAACGTTTTTTATGTAACATAAGCTTATTTCTCTAAAAATCTCGTAAAGTTCACACAATAATTCAAAAACCAAGAGTATCTGAAAACGTCTGCAAAGCTAAACAAGGTTATATTGAGCGTCACGTCGTACACTATGCAAGGGGTGTAAAATGGCGCTTAACGAAGCGGACAGTATTGTAAAGTCCTAATTAATGTGTTTTTTTTTCTTTGTAATAACACCTTGCTGGGTGGTTTCTGACTACAGAGATTTTGAAGATCATAGTGTATCCTCTTTTTAACTTTTTTACGTTATTACGTATCGACTGTTATATTTCAACTTTAAAAACCTCAACAACTCCTGTACCGTTGCACGCACCTATAGTTCCAATAGTTTGCGTGCGTTGCATTGTTTGCCCAAAAAATACAAGTCGTTTCACAACAATCATTTTGCTCATTATTACTTAGTTTCCTGCACAAACTGCACAGATAACGGCTATAATAGCATGGGTCACTATAAACTCTGTGTATTCAATTAATGTCATATAGTTTAAATATCAATCTAAAGCAAACATTTGTTTACAACCACGACCAAAGATACAAATTTAAAGGAAACAACCCAAACGACGTCTACAATCGAAGGTTCTTTAAACCTGTATAACAAAATTATGAAGTTTTAAATAAAAGTAACAATATCACGCTTATAATTCATTATTATTATACACCTAATTAAAGTTAGGCATATTGTTAGGTTATGTTATTAGTAAGTATTACAATTATCTTTTTTTTACAGCACCTACCACAGGCGGTGGCGCAGAAGGCCCTACAACTGTCGCATCCTCTGAAGGTACTAGTTTTAATTATTAACGTTTTTTATGTAACATAAGCTTATTTCTCTAAAAATCTCGTAAAGTTCACACAATAATTCAAAAACCAAGAGTATCTGAAAACGTCTGCAAAGCTTAACAAGGTTATCTTGAGCGTCACGTCGTACACTATGCAAGGGGTGTAAAATGGCCCTTAACGAAGCGGACAGTATTGTAAAGTCCTAATTAATGTGTTTTTTTTTCTTTGTCATAACACCTTGCTGGGTGGTTTCTGACTACAGAGATTTTGAAGATCATAGTGTATCCTCTTTTTAACTTTTTTACGTTATTACGTATCGACTGTTATATTTCAACTTTAAAAACCTCAACAACTCCTGTACCGTTGCACGCACCTATAGTTCCAATAGTTTGCGTGCGTTGCATTGTTTGCCCAAAAAATACAAGTCGTTTCACAACAATCATTTTGCTCATTATTACTTAGTTTCCTGCACAAACTGCACAGATAACGGCTATAATAGCATGGGTCACTATAAACTCTGTGTATTCAATTAATGTCATATAGTTTAAATATCAATCTAAAGCAAACATTTGTTTACAACCACGACCAAAGATACAAATTTAAAGGAAACAACCCAAACGACGTCTACAATCGAAGGTTCTTTAAACCTGTATAACAAAATTATGAAGTTTTAAATAAAAGTAACAATATCACGCTTATAATTCATTATTATTATACACCTAATTAAAGTTAGGCATATTGTTAGGTTATGTTATTAGTAAGTATTACAATTATCTTTTTTTTACAGCACCTACCACAGGCGGTGGCGCAGAAGGCCCTACAACTGTCGCATCCTCTGAAGGTACTAGTTTTAATTATTAACGTTTTTTATGTAACATAAGCTTATTTCTCTAAAAATCTCGTAAAGTTCACACAATAATTCAAAAACCAAGAGTATCTGAAAACGTCTGCAAAGCTAAACAAGGTTATATTGAGCGTCACGTCGTACACTATGCAAGGGGTGTAAAATGGCGCTTAACGAAGCGGACAGTATTGTAAAGTCCTAATTAATGTGTTTTTTTTTCTTTGTAATAACACCTTGCTGGGTGGTTTCTGACTACAGAGATTTTGAAGATCATAGTGTATCCTCTTTTTAACTTTTTTACGTTATTACGTATCGACTGTTATATTTCAACTTTAAAAACCTCAACAACTCCTGTACCGTTGCACGCACCTATAGTTCCAATAGTTTGCGTGCGTTGCATTGTTTGCCCAAAAAATACAAGTCGTTTCACAACAATCATTTTGCTCATTATTACTTAGTTTCCTGCACAAACTGCACAGATAACGGCTATAATAGCATGGGTCACTATAAACTCTGTGTATTCAATTAATGCCATATAGTTTAAATATCAATCTAAAGCAAACATTTGTTTACAACCACGACCAAAGATACAAATTTAAAGGAAACAACCCAAACGACGTCTACAATCGAAGGTTCTTTAAACCTGTATAACAAAATTATGAAGTTTTAAATAAAAGTAACAATATCACGCTTATAATTCATTATTATTATACACCTAATTAAAGTTAGGCATATTGTTAGGTTATGTTATTAGTAAGTATTACAATTATCTTTTTTTTACAGCACCTACCACAGGCGGTGGCGCAGAAGGCCCTACAACTGTCGCATCCTCTGAAGGTACTAGTTTTAATTATTAACGTTTTTTATGTAACATAAGCTTATTTCTCTAAAAATCTCGTAAAGTTCACACAATAATTCAAAAACCAAGAGTATCTGAAAACGTCTGCAAAGCTAAACAAGGTTATATTGAGCGTCACGTCGAACACTATGCAAGGGGTGTAAAATGGCGCTTAACGAAGCGGACAGTATTGTAAAGCCCTAATTAATGTGTTTTTTTTCTTTGTAATAAGACCTTGCTGGGTGGTTTCTGACTAAAGAGATTTTGAAGATCATAGTGTATCCTCTTTTTAACTTTTTTACGTTATTACGTATCGACTGTTATATTTCAACTTTAAAAACCTCAACAACTCCTGTACCGTTGCACGCACCTATAGTTCCAATAGTTTGCGTGCGTTGCATTGTTTGCTCAAAAAATACTAGTCGATTCACAACAATCATTTTGCTCATTATTACTTAGTTTCCTGCACGGATAACGGCTATAGCATGGGTCACTATACACTCTGTGTATTCTATTATTAATGTCATATAGTTTAAATATCAATCTAAAGCAAACATTTCTTTACAACCACGACCGAAAGTACAAATTTAAAGGAAACTACCATAACGTCAGCTACAGTCGAAGGTTCTTTAAACCTGTATAACAAAATTATGAAGTTTTAAATAAAAGTAACAATATCACGCTTATAATTCATTATTTGTATACACCTAATTAAAGTAAGGCATAATTGTGGTTAGGTTATGTTATTAGTAAGTATTACAATTATCTTTTTTTACAGCACCTACCACAGGCGGTGGCGCAGAAGGCCCTACAACTGTCGCATCCTCTGAAGGTACTAGTTTTAATTATTAACGTTTTTTATGTAACATAAGCTTATTTCTCTAAAAATCTCGTAAAGTTCACACAATAATTCAAAAACCAAGAGTATCTGAAAACGTCTGCAAAGCTAAACAAGGTAATCTTGAGCGTCACGTCGTACACTATGCAAGGGGTGTAAAATGGCGCTTAACGAAGCGGACAGTATTGTAAAGTCTTAAATAATGTGTTTTTTTCTTTGTAATAAGACCTTGCTGGGTGGTTTCTGACTACAGAGATTTTGAAGATCATAGTGTATCCTCTTTTTAACTTTTTTACGTTATTACGTATCGACTGTTATATTTCAACTTTAAAAACCTCAACAACTCCTGTACCGTTGCACGCACCTATAGTTCCAATAGTTTGCGTGCGTTGCATTGTTTGCTCAAAAAATACTAGTCATTTCACAACAATCATTTTGCTCATTATAACTTAGTTTCCTGCACGGATAACGGCTATAGCATGGGTCACTATACACTCTGTGTATTCTATTATTAATGTCATATAGTTTAAATATCAATCTAAAGCAAACATTTGTTTACAACCACGACCAAAGATACAAATTTAAAGGAAACAACCCAAACGACGTCTACAATCGAAGGTTCTTTAAACCTGTATAACAAAATTATGAAGTTTTAAATAAAAGTAACAATATCACGCTTATAATTCATTATTATTATACACCTAATTAAAGTTAGGCATATTGTTAGGTAATGATATTAGTAAGTATTACAATTATCTTTTTTTTACAGCACCTACCACAGGCGGTGGCGCAGAAGGCCCTACAACTGTCGCATCCTCTGAAGGTACTCGTTTTAATTATTAACGTTTTTTATGTAACATAAGCTTATTTCTCTAAAAATCTCGTAAAGTTCACACAATAATTCAAAAACCAAGAGTATCTGAAAACGTCTGCAAAGCTAAACAAGGTTATATTGAGCGTCACGTCGTACACTATGCAAGGGGTGTAAAATGGCGCTTAACGAAGCGGACAATATTGTAAAGTCCTAAATAATGTGTTTTTTTCTTTGTAATAAGACCTTGCTGGGTGGTTTCTGACTACAGAGATTTTGAAGATCATAGTGTATCCTCTTTTTAACTTTTTTACGTTATTACGTATCGACTGTTATATTTCAACTTTAAAAACCTCAACAACTCCTGTACCGTTGCACGCACCTATAGTTCCAATAGTTTGCGTGCGTTGCATTGTTTGCTCAAAAAATACTAGTCGATTCACAACAATCATTTTGCTCATTATTACTTAGTTTCCTGCACGGATAACGGCTATAGCATGGGTCACTATACACTCTGTGTATTCTATTATTAATGTCATATAGTTTAAATATCAATCTAAAGCAAACATTTCTTTACAACCACGACCG
The DNA here is from genome assembly GCA_937001585.2 of Brachylomia viminalis. Classification (NCBI taxonomy): domain Eukaryota; kingdom Metazoa; phylum Arthropoda; class Insecta; order Lepidoptera; family Noctuidae; genus Brachylomia; species Brachylomia viminalis. The sequence continues at coordinate 17,272,858 of OW443302.2, read as the reverse complement.
AAAGTACAAATTTAAAGGAAACTACCATAACGTCAGCTACAGTCGAAGGTTCTTTAAACCTGTATAACAAAATTATGAAGTTTTAAATAAAAGTAACAATATCACGCTTATAATTCATTATTATTATACACCTAATTAAAGTAAGGCATATTGTTAGGTTATGTTATTAGTAAGTATTACAATTATCTTTTTTTTACAGCACCTACCACAGGCGGTGGCGCAGAAGGCCCTACAACTGTCGCATCCTCTGAAGGTACTAGTTTTAATTATTAACGTTTTTTATGTAACATAAGCTTATTTCTCTAAAAATCTCGTAAAGTTCACACAATAATTCAAAAACCAAGAGTATCTGAAAACGTCTGCAAAGCTAAACAAGGTTATATTGAGCGTCACGTCGTACACTATGCAAGGGGTGTAAAATGGCGCTTAACGAAGCGGACAGTATTGTAAAGTCCTAATTAATGTGTTTTTTTTTCTTTGTAATAACACCTTGCTGGGTGGTTTCTGACTACAGAGATTTTGAAGATCATAGTGTATCCTCTTTTTAACTTTTTTACGTTATTACGTATCGACTGTTATATTTCAACTTTAAAAACCTCAACAACTCCTGTACCGTTGCACGCACCTATAGTTCCAATAGTTTGCGTGCGTTGCATTGTTTGCCCAAAAAATACAAGTCGTTTCACAACAATCATTTTGCTCATTATTACTTAGTTTCCTGCACAAACTGCACAGATAACGGCTATAATAGCATGGGTCACTATAAACTCTGTGTATTCAATTAATGTCATATAGTTTAAATATCAATCTAAAGCAAACATTTGTTTACAACCACGACCAAAGATACAAATTTAAAGGAAACAACCCAAACGACGTCTACAATCGAAGGTTCTTTAAACCTGTATAACAAAATTATGAAGTTTTAAATAAAAGTAACAATATCACGCTTATAATTCATTATTATTATACACCTAATTAAAGTTAGGCATATTGTTAGGTTATGTTATTAGTAAGTATTACAATTATCTTTTTTTTACAGCACCTACCACAGGCGGTGGCGCAGAAGGCCCTACAACTGTCGCATCCTCTGAAGGTACTAGTTTTAATTATTAACGTTTTTTATGTAACATAAGCTTATTTCTCTAAAAATCTCGTAAAGTTCACACAATAATTCAAAAACCAAGAGTATCTGAAAACGTCTGCAAAGCTTAACAAGGTTATCTTGAGCGTCACGTCGTACACTATGCAAGGGGTGTAAAATGGCCCTTAACGAAGCGGACAGTATTGTAAAGTCCTAATTAATGTGTTTTTTTTTCTTTGTAATAACACCTTGCTGGGTGGTTTCTGACTACAGAGATTTTGAAGATCATAGTGTATCCTCTTTTTAACTTTTTTACGTTATTACGTATCGACTGTTATATTTCAACTTTAAAAACCTCAACAACTCCTGTACCGTTGCACGCACCTATAGTTCCAATAGTTTGCGTGCGTTGCATTGTTTGCCCAAAAAATACAAGTCGTTTCACAACAATCATTTTGCTCATTATTACTTAGTTTCCTGCACAAACTGCACAGATAACGGCTATAATAGCATGGGTCACTATAAACTCTGTGTATTCAATTAATGTCATATAGTTTAAATATCAATCTAAAGCAAACATTTGTTTACAACCACGACCAAAGATACAAATTTAAAGGAAACAACCCAAACGACGTCTACAATCGAAGGTTCTTTAAACCTGTATAACAAAATTATGAAGTTTTAAATAAAAGTAACAATATCACGCTTATAATTCATTATTATTATACACCTAATTAAAGTTAGGCATATTGTTAGGTTATGTTATTAGTAAGTATTACAATTATCTTTTTTTTACAGCACCTACCACAGGCGGTGGCGCAGAAGGCCCTACAACTGTCGCATCCTCTGAAGGTACTAGTTTTAATTATTAACGTTTTTTATGTAACATAAGCTTATTTCTCTAAAAATCTCGTAAAGTTCACACAATAATTCAAAAACCAAGAGTATCTGAAAACGTCTGCAAAGCTAAACAAGGTTATATTGAGCGTCACGTCGTACACTATGCAAGGGGTGTAAAATGGCGCTTAACGAAGCGGACAGTATTGTAAAGTCCTAATTAATGTGTTTTTTTTTCTTTGTAATAACACCTTGCTGGGTGGTTTCTGACTACAGAGATTTTGAAGATCATAGTGTATCCTCTTTTTAACTTTTTTACGTTATTACGTATCGACTGTTATATTTCAACTTTAAAAACCTCAACAACTCCTGTACCGTTGCACGCACCTATAGTTCCAATAGTTTGCGTGCGTTGCATTGTTTGCCCAAAAAATACAAGTCGTTTCACAACAATCATTTTGCTCATTATTACTTAGTTTCCTGCACAAACTGCACAGATAACGGCTATAATAGCATGGGTCACTATAAACTCTGTGTATTCAATTAATGCCATATAGTTTAAATATCAATCTAAAGCAAACATTTGTTTACAACCACGACCAAAGATACAAATTTAAAGGAAACAACCCAAACGACGTCTACAATCGAAGGTTCTTTAAACCTGTATAACAAAATTATGAAGTTTTAAATAAAAGTAACAATATCACGCTTATAATTCATTATTATTATACACCTAATTAAAGTTAGGCATATTGTTAGGTTATGTTATTAGTAAGTATTACAATTATCTTTTTTTTACAGCACCTACCACAGGCGGTGGCGCAGAAGGCCCTACAACTGTCGCATCCTCTGAAGGTACTAGTTTTAATTATTAACGTTTTTTATGTAACATAAGCTTATTTCTCTAAAAATCTCGTAAAGTTCACACAATAATTCAAAAACCAAGAGTATCTGAAAACGTCTGCAAAGCTAAACAAGGTTATATTGAGCGTCACGTCGAACACTATGCAAGGGGTGTAAAATGGCGCTTAACGAAGCGGACAGTATTGTAAAGCCCTAATTAATGTGTTTTTTTTCTTTGTAATAAGACCTTGCTGGGTGGTTTCTGACTAAAGAGATTTTGAAGATCATAGTGTATCCTCTTTTTAACTTTTTTACGTTATTACGTATCGACTGTTATATTTCAACTTTAAAAACCTCAACAACTCCTGTACCGTTGCACGCACCTATAGTTCCAATAGTTTGCGTGCGTTGCATTGTTTGCTCAAAAAATACTAGTCGATTCACAACAATCATTTTGCTCATTATTACTTAGTTTCCTGCACGGATAACGGCTATAGCATGGGTCACTATACACTCTGTGTATTCTATTATTAATGTCATATAGTTTAAATATCAATCTAAAGCAAACATTTCTTTACAACCACGACCGAAAGTACAAATTTAAAGGAAACTACCATAACGTCAGCTACAGTCGAAGGTTCTTTAAACCTGTATAACAAAATTATGAAGTTTTAAATAAAAGTAACAATATCACGCTTATAATTCATTATTTGTATACACCTAATTAAAGTAAGGCATAATTGTGGTTAGGTTATGTTATTAGTAAGTATTACAATTATCTTTTTTTACAGCACCTACCACAGGCGGTGGCGCAGAAGGCCCTACAACTGTCGCATCCTCTGAAGGTACTAGTTTTAATTATTAACGTTTTTTATGTAACATAAGCTTATTTCTCTAAAAATCTCGTAAAGTTCACACAATAATTCAAAAACCAAGAGTATCTGAAAACGTCTGCAAAGCTAAACAAGGTAATCTTGAGCGTCACGTCGTACACTATGCAAGGGGTGTAAAATGGCGCTTAACGAAGCGGACAGTATTGTAAAGTCTTAAATAATGTGTTTTTTTCTTTGTAATAAGACCTTGCTGGGTGGTTTCTGACTACAGAGATTTTGAAGATCATAGTGTATCCTCTTTTTAACTTTTTTACGTTATTACGTATCGACTGTTATATTTCAACTTTAAAAACCTCAACAACTCCTGTACCGTTGCACGCACCTATAGTTCCAATAGTTTGCGTGCGTTGCATTGTTTGCTCAAAAAATACTAGTCATTTCACAACAATCATTTTGCTCATTATAACTTAGTTTCCTGCACGGATGACGGCTATAGCATGGGTCACTATACACTCTGTGTATTCTATTATTAATGTCATATAGTTTAAATATCAATCTAAAGCAAACATTTCTTTACAACCACGACCGAAAGTACAAATTTAAAGGAAACTACCATAACGTCAGCTACATTCGAAGGTTCTTTAAACCTGTATAACAAAATTATGAAGTTTTAAATAAAAGTAACAATATCACGCTTATAATTCATTATTTTTATACACCTAATTAAAGTAAGGCATAATTATGGTTAGGTTATGTTATTAGTAAGTATTACAATTATCTTTTTTTACAGCACCTACCACAGGCGGTGGCGCAGAAGGCCCTACAACTGTCGCATCCTCTGAAGGTACTAGTTTTAGCTATTAACGTTTTTTTATGTAACATAAGCTTATTTCTCTAAAAATCTCGTAAAGTTCACACAATAATTCAAAAACCAAGAGTATCTGAAAACGTCTGCAAAGCTAAACAAGGTTATCTTGAGCGTCACGTCGTACACTATGCAAGAGGTGTAAAATGGCGCTTAACGAAGCGGACAGTATTGTAAAGTCCTAAATAATGTGTTGTTTTCTTTGTAATAACACCTTGCTGGGTGGTTTCTGACTACAGAGATTTTGAAGATCATAGTGTATCCTCTTTTTAACTTTTTTACGTTATTACGTATCGACTGTTATATTTCAACTTTAAAAACCTCAACAACTCCTGTACCGTTGCACGCACCTATAGTTCCAATAGTTTGCGTGCGTTGCATTGTTTGCCCAAAAAATACAAGTCGTTTCACAACAATCATTTTGCTCATTATTACATAGTTTCCTGCACAAACTGCACAGATAACGGCTATAATAGCATGGGTCACTATAAACTCTGTGTATTCAATTAATGTCATATAGTTTAAATATCAATCTAAAGCAAACATTTGTTTACAACCACGACCAAAGATACAAATTTAAAGGAAACAACCCAAACGACGTCTACAATCGAAGGTTCTTTAAACCTGTATAACAAAATTATGAAGTTTTAAATAAAAGTAACAATATCACGCTTATAATTCATTATTATTATACACCTAATTAAAGTTAGGCATATTGTTAGGTTATGTTATTAGTAAATATTACAATTATCTTTTTTTACAGCACCTACCACAGAAATTTGCACAGAAGGCCCTACAACTGTCGCATCCTCTGAAGGTACTAATTATAATCATTAACGTTTTTTATGTAACATAATAATATTCTTCAAAAAATCTCGTAAAGTTCACACAATAATTCAAAAACCAAACGTATCTGAAAACACCTGCAAAGCTAAACAAGGTTATATTGAGCGTCACGTCGTACACTATGCAAGGGGTGTAAAATGGCGCTTAACGAAGCGGACTGTATTGTAAAGTCCTAATTAATGTGTTTTTTTTCTTTGTAATAAGACCTTGCTGAGTGGTTTCTGACTAGAGAGATTTTGAAGATCATAGTGTATCCTCTTTTTAACCTTTTTTACGTTATTACGTATCGACTGTTATATTTCAACTTTAAAAACCTCAACAACTCCTGTACCGTTGCACGCACCTATAGTTCCAATAGTTTGCGTGCGTTGCATTGTTTGCCCAAAAAATACGAGTCGTTTCAAAACAATCATTTTGCTCATTATTAATTAGTTTCCTGCACAGATAACGGCTATAGCATGGGTCACTATATACTCTGTGTATTCAATTAATGTCATATAGTTTAAATATCAATCTAAAGCAAACATTTGTTTACAACCACGACCAAAGATACAAATTTAAAGGAAACAACCCAAACGACGTCTACAATCGAAGGTTCTTTAAACCTGTATAACAAAATTATGAAGTTTTAAATAAAAGTAACAATATCACGCTTATAATTCATTATTATTATACACCTAATTAAAGTTAGGCATATTGTTAGGTTATGTTATTAGTAAGTATTACAATTATCTTTTTTTTACAGCACCTACCACAGGCGGTGGCGCAGAAGGCCCTACAACTGTCGCATCCTCTGAAGGTACTCGTTTTAATTATTAACGTTTTTTATGTAACATAAGCTTATTTCTCTAAAAATCTCGTAAAGTTCACACAATAATTCAAAAACCAAGAGTATCTGAAAACGTCTGCAAAGCTAAACAAGGTTATATTGAGCGTCACGTCGTACACTATGCAAGGGGTGTAAAATGGCGCTTAACGAAGCGGACAATATTGTAAAGTCCTAAATAATGTGTTTTTTTCTTTGTAATAAGACCTTGCTGGGTGGTTTCTGACTACAGAGATTTTGAAGATCATAGTGTATCCTCTTTTTAACTTTTTTACGTTATTACGTATCGACTGTTATATTTCAACTTTAAAAACCTCAACAACTCCTGTACCGTTGCACGCACCTATAGTTCCAATAGTTTGCGTGCGTTGCATTGTTTGCTCAAAAAATACTAGTCGATTCACAACAATCATTTTGCTCATTATTACTTAGTCTCCTGCACGGATAACGGCTATAGCATGGGTCACTATACACTCTGTGTATTCTATTATTAATGTCATATAGTTTAAATATCAATCTAAAGCAAACATTTCTTTACAACCACGACCGAAAGTACAAATTTAAAGGAAACTACCATAACGTCAGCTACAGTCGAAGGTTCTTTAAACCTGTATAACAAAATTATGAAGTTTTAAATAAAAGTAACAATATCACGCTTATAATTCATTATTTTTATACACCTAATTAAAGTAAGGCATAATTGTGGTTAGGTTATGTTATTAGTAAGTATTACAATTATCTTTTTTTTACAGCACCTACCACAGGCGGTGGCGCAGAAGGCCCTACAACTGTCGCATCCTCTGAAGGTACTAGTTTTAATTATTAACGTTTTTTATGTAACATAAGCTTATTTCTCTAAAAATCTCGTAAAGTTCACACAATAATTCAAAAACCAAGAGTATCTGAAAACGTCTGCAAAGCTAAACAAGGTTATATTGAGCGTCACGTCGTACACTATGCAAGGGGTGTAAAATGGCGCTTAACGAAGCGGACAGTATTGTAAAGTCCTAATTAATGTGTTTTTTTTTCTTTGTAATAACACCTTGCTGGGTGGTTTCTGACTACAGAGATTTTGAAGATCATAGTGTATCCTCTTTTTAACTTTTTTACGTTATTACGTATCGACTGTTATATTTCAACTTTAAAAACCTCAACAACTCCTGTACCGTTGCACGTACCTATAGTTCCAATAGTTTGCGTGCGTTCCATTGTTTGCCCAAAAAATACAAGTCGTTTCACAACAATTATTTTGCTCATTATTACATAGTTTCCTGCACAAACTGCACAGATAACGGCTATAATAGCATGGGTCACTATAAACTCTGTGTATTCAATTAATGTCATATAGTTTAAATATCAATCTAAAGCAAACATTTGTTTACAACCACGACCAAAGATACAAATTTAAAGGAAACAACCCAAACGACGTCTACAATCGAAGGTTCTTTAAACCTGTATAACAAAATTATGAAGTTTTAAATAAAAGTAACAATATCACGCTTATAATTCATTATTATTATACACCTAATTAAAGTTAGGCATATTGTTAGGTTCTGTTATTAGTAAGTATTACAATTATCTTTTTTTTACAGCACCTACCACAGGCGGTGGCGCAGAAGGCCCTACAACTGTCGCATCCTCTGAAGGTACTAGTTTTAATTATTAACGTTTTTTATGTAACATAAGCTTATTTCTCTAAACATCTCGTAAAGTTCACACAATAATTCAAAAACCAAGAGTATCTGAAAACGTCTGCAAAGCTAAACAAGGTTATCTTGAGCGTCACGTCGTACACTATGCAAGGGGTGTAAAATGGCGCTTAACGAAGCGGACAGTATTGTAAAGTCCTAATTAATGTGTTTTTTTTTCTTTGTAATAACACCTTGCTGGGTGGTTTCTGACTACAGAGATTTTGAAGATCATAGTGTATCCTCTTTTTAACTTTTTTACGTTATTACGTATCGACTGTTATATTTCAACTTTAAAAACCTCAACAACTCCTGTACCGTTGCACGCACCTATAGTTCCAATAGTTTGCGTGCGTTGCATTGTTTGCCCAAAAAATACAAGTCGTTTCACAACAATCATTTTGCTCATTATTACTTAGTTTCCTGCACAAACTGCACAGATAACGGCTATAATAGCATGGGTCACTATAAACTCTGTGTATTCAATTAATGTCATATAGTTTAAATATCAATCTAAAGCAAACATTTGTTTACAACCACGACCAAAGATACAAATTTGAAGGAAACAACCCAAACGACGTCTACAATCGAAGGTTCTTTAAACCTGTATAACAAAATTATGAAGTTTTAAATAAAAGTAACAATATCACGCTTATAATTCATTATTATTATACACCTAATTAAAGTAAGGCATATTGTTAGGTTATGTTATTAGTAAGTATTACAATTATCTTTTTTTTACAGCACCTACCACAGGCGGTGGCGCAGAAGGCCCTACAACTGTCGCATCCTCTGAAGGTACTAGTTTTAATTATTAACGTTTTTTATGTAACATAAGCTTATTTCTCTAAAAATCTCGTAAAGTTCACACAATAATTCAAAAACCAAGAGTATCTGAAAACGTCTGCAAAGCTAAACAAGGTTATATTTAGCGTCACGTCGTACACTATGCAAGGGGTGTAAAATGGCGCTTAACGAAGCGGACAGTATTGTAAAGTCCTAATTAATGTGTTTTTTTTTCTTTGAAATAAGACCTTGCTGGGTGGTTTCTGACTACAGAGATTTTGAAGATCATAGTGTATCCTCTTTTTAACTTTTTTACGTTATTACGTATCGACTGTTATATTTCAACTTTAAAAACCTCAACAACTCCTGTACCGTTGCACGCACCTATAGTTCCAATAGTTTGCGTGCGTTGCATTGTTTGCTCAAAAAATACTAGTCGATTCACAACAATCATTTTGCTCATTATTACTTAGTCTCCTGCACGGATAACGGCTATAGCATGGGTCACTATACACTCTGTGTATTCTATTATTAATGTCATATAGTTTAAATATCAATCTAAAGCAAACATTTCTGTACAACTACGACCGAAAGTACAAATTTAAAGGAAACTACCATAACGTCAGCTACAGTCGAAGGTTCTTTAAACCTGTATAACAAAATTATGAAGTTTTAAATAAAAGTAACAATATCACGCTTATAATTCATTATTATTATACACCTAATTAAAGTAAGGCATATTGTTAGGTTATGTTATTAGTAAGTATTACAATTATCTTTTTTTTACAGCACCTACCACAGGCGGTGGCGCAGAAGGCCCTACAACTGTCGCATCCTCTGAAGGTACTAGTTTTAATTATTAACGTTTTTTATGTAACATAAGCTTATTTCTCTAAAAATCTCGTAAAGTTCACACAATAATTCAAAAACCAAGAGTATCTGAAAACGTCTGCAAAGCTAAACAAGGTTATATTGAGCGTCACGTCGTACACTATGCAAGGGGTGTAAAATGGCGCTTAACGAAGCGGACAGTATTGTAAAGTCCTAATTAATGTGTTTTTTTTTTCTTTGTAATAACACCTTGCTGGGTGGTTTCTGACTACAGAGATTTTGAAGATCATAGTGTATCCTCTTTTTAACTTTTTTACGTTATTACGTATCGACTGTTATATTTCAACTTTAAAAACCTCAACAACTCCTGTACCGTTGCACGCACCTATAGTTCCAATAGTTTGCGTGCGTTGCATTGTTTGCCCAAAAAATACAAGTCGTTTCACAACAATCATTTTGCTCATTATTACTTAGTTTCCTGCACAAACTGCACAGATAACGGCTATAATAGCATGGGTCACTATAAACTCTGTGTATTCAATTAATGTCATATAGTTTAAATATCAATCTAAAGCAAACATTTGTTTACAACCACGACCAAAGATACAAATTTAAAGGAAACAACCCAAACGACGTCTACAATCGAAGGTTCTTTAAACCTGTATAACAAAATTATGAAGTTTTAAATAAAAGTAACAATATCACGCTTATAATTCATTATTATTATACACCTAATTAAAGTTAGGCATATTGTTAGGTTATGTTATTAGTAAGTATTACAATTATCTTTTTTTTACAGCACCTACCACAGGCGGTGGCGCAGAAGGCCCTACAACTGTCGCATCCTCTGAAGGTACTAGTTTTAATTATTAACGTTTTTTATGTAACATAAGCTTATTTCTCTAAAAATCTCGTAAAGTTCACACAATAATTCAAAAACCAAGAGTATCTGAAAACGTCTGCAAAGCTTAACAAGGTTATCTTGAGCGTCACGTCGTACACTATGCAAGGGGTGTAAAATGGCCCTTAACGAAGCGGACAGTATTGTAAAGTCCTAATTAATGTGTTTTTTTTTCTTTGTCATAACACCTTGCTGGGTGGTTTCTGACTACAGAGATTTTGAAGATCATAGTGTATCCTCTTTTTAACTTTTTTACGTTATTACGTATCGACTGTTATATTTCAACTTTAAAAACCTCAACAACTCCTGTACCGTTGCACGCACCTATAGTTCCAATAGTTTGCGTGCGTTGCATTGTTTGCCCAAAAAATACAAGTCGTTTCACAACAATCATTTTGCTCATTATTACTTAGTTTCCTGCACAAACTGCACAGATAACGGCTATAATAGCATGGGTCACTATAAACTCTGTGTATTCAATTAATGTCATATAGTTTAAATATCAATCTAAAGCAAACATTTGTTTACAACCACGACCAAAGATACAAATTTAAAGGAAACAACCCAAACGACGTCTACAATCGAAGGTTCTTTAAACCTGTATAACAAAATTATGAAGTTTTAAATAAAAGTAACAATATCACGCTTATAATTCATTATTATTATACACCTAATTAAAGTTAGGCATATTGTTAGGTTATGTTATTAGTAAGTATTACAATTATCTTTTTTTTACAGCACCTACCACAGGCGGTGGCGCAGAAGGCCCTACAACTGTCGCATCCTCTGAAGGTACTAGTTTTAATTATTAACGTTTTTTATGTAACATAAGCTTATTTCTCTAAAAATCTCGTAAAGTTCACACAATAATTCAAAAACCAAGAGTATCTGAAAACGTCTGCAAAGCTAAACAAGGTTATATTGAGCGTCACGTCGTACACTATGCAAGGGGTGTAAAATGGCGCTTAACGAAGCGGACAGTATTGTAAAGTCCTAATTAATGTGTTTTTTTTTCTTTGTAATAACACCTTGCTGGGTGGTTTCTGACTACAGAGATTTTGAAGATCATAGTGTATCCTCTTTTTAACTTTTTTACGTTATTACGTATCGACTGTTATATTTCAACTTTAAAAACCTCAACAACTCCTGTACCGTTGCACGCACCTATAGTTCCAATAGTTTGCGTGCGTTGCATTGTTTGCCCAAAAAATACAAGTCGTTTCACAACAATCATTTTGCTCATTATTACTTAGTTTCCTGCACAAACTGCACAGATAACGGCTATAATAGCATGGGTCACTATAAACTCTGTGTATTCAATTAATGCCATATAGTTTAAATATCAATCTAAAGCAAACATTTGTTTACAACCACGACCAAAGATACAAATTTAAAGGAAACAACCCAAACGACGTCTACAATCGAAGGTTCTTTAAACCTGTATAACAAAATTATGAAGTTTTAAATAAAAGTAACAATATCACGCTTATAATTCATTATTATTATACACCTAATTAAAGTTAGGCATATTGTTAGGTTATGTTATTAGTAAGTATTACAATTATCTTTTTTTTACAGCACCTACCACAGGCGGTGGCGCAGAAGGCCCTACAACTGTCGCATCCTCTGAAGGTACTAGTTTTAATTATTAACGTTTTTTATGTAACATAAGCTTATTTCTCTAAAAATCTCGTAAAGTTCACACAATAATTCAAAAACCAAGAGTATCTGAAAACGTCTGCAAAGCTAAACAAGGTTATATTGAGCGTCACGTCGAACACTATGCAAGGGGTGTAAAATGGCGCTTAACGAAGCGGACAGTATTGTAAAGCCCTAATTAATGTGTTTTTTTTCTTTGTAATAAGACCTTGCTGGGTGGTTTCTGACTAAAGAGATTTTGAAGATCATAGTGTATCCTCTTTTTAACTTTTTTACGTTATTACGTATCGACTGTTATATTTCAACTTTAAAAACCTCAACAACTCCTGTACCGTTGCACGCACCTATAGTTCCAATAGTTTGCGTGCGTTGCATTGTTTGCTCAAAAAATACTAGTCGATTCACAACAATCATTTTGCTCATTATTACTTAGTTTCCTGCACGGATAACGGCTATAGCATGGGTCACTATACACTCTGTGTATTCTATTATTAATGTCATATAGTTTAAATATCAATCTAAAGCAAACATTTCTTTACAACCACGACCGAAAGTACAAATTTAAAGGAAACTACCATAACGTCAGCTACAGTCGAAGGTTCTTTAAACCTGTATAACAAAATTATGAAGTTTTAAATAAAAGTAACAATATCACGCTTATAATTCATTATTTGTATACACCTAATTAAAGTAAGGCATAATTGTGGTTAGGTTATGTTATTAGTAAGTATTACAATTATCTTTTTTTACAGCACCTACCACAGGCGGTGGCGCAGAAGGCCCTACAACTGTCGCATCCTCTGAAGGTACTAGTTTTAATTATTAACGTTTTTTATGTAACATAAGCTTATTTCTCTAAAAATCTCGTAAAGTTCACACAATAATTCAAAAACCAAGAGTATCTGAAAACGTCTGCAAAGCTAAACAAGGTAATCTTGAGCGTCACGTCGTACACTATGCAAGGGGTGTAAAATGGCGCTTAACGAAGCGGACAGTATTGTAAAGTCTTAAATAATGTGTTTTTTTCTTTGTAATAAGACCTTGCTGGGTGGTTTCTGACTACAGAGATTTTGAAGATCATAGTGTATCCTCTTTTTAACTTTTTTACGTTATTACGTATCGACTGTTATATTTCAACTTTAAAAACCTCAACAACTCCTGTACCGTTGCACGCACCTATAGTTCCAATAGTTTGCGTGCGTTGCATTGTTTGCTCAAAAAATACTAGTCATTTCACAACAATCATTTTGCTCATTATAACTTAGTTTCCTGCACGGATAACGGCTATAGCATGGGTCACTATACACTCTGTGTATTCTATTATTAATGTCATATAGTTTAAATATCAATCTAAAGCAAACATTTGTTTACAACCACGACCAAAGATACAAATTTAAAGGAAACAACCCAAACGACGTCTACAATCGAAGGTTCTTTAAACCTGTATAACAAAATTATGAAGTTTTAAATAAAAGTAACAATATCACGCTTATAATTCATTATTATTATACACCTAATTAAAGTTAGGCATATTGTTAGGTAATGATATTAGTAAGTATTACAATTATCTTTTTTTTACAGCACCTACCACAGGCGGTGGCGCAGAAGGCCCTACAACTGTCGCATCCTCTGAAGGTACTCGTTTTAATTATTAACGTTTTTTATGTAACATAAGCTTATTTCTCTAAAAATCTCGTAAAGTTCACACAATAATTCAAAAACCAAGAGTATCTGAAAACGTCTGCAAAGCTAAACAAGGTTATATTGAGCGTCACGTCGTACACTATGCAAGGGGTGTAAAATGGCGCTTAACGAAGCGGACAATATTGTAAAGTCCTAAATAATGTGTTTTTTTCTTTGTAATAAGACCTTGCTGGGTGGTTTCTGACTACAGAGATTTTGAAGATCATAGTGTATCCTCTTTTTAACTTTTTTACGTTATTACGTATCGACTGTTATATTTCAACTTTAAAAACCTCAACAACTCCTGTACCGTTGCACGCACCTATAGTTCCAATAGTTTGCGTGCGTTGCATTGTTTGCTCAAAAAATACTAGTCGATTCACAACAATCATTTTGCTCATTATTACTTAGTTTCCTGCACGGATAACGGCTATAGCATGGGTCACTATACACTCTGTGTATTCTATTATTAATGTCATATAGTTTAAATATCAATCTAAAGCAAACATTTCTTTACAACCACGACCGAAAGTACAAATTTAAAGGAAACTACCATAACGTCAGCTACAGTCGAAGGTTCTTTAAACCTGTATAACAAAATTATGAAGTTTTAAATAAAAGTAACAATATCACGCTTATAATTCATTATTATTATACACCTAATTAAAGTAAGGCATATTGTTAGGTTATGTTATTAGTAAGTATTACAATTATCTTTTTTTTACAGCACCTACCACAGGCGGTGGCGCAGAAGGCCCTACAACTGTCGCATCCTCTGAAGGTACTAGTTTTAATTATTAACGTTTTTTATGTAACATAAGCTTATTTCTCTAAAAATCTCGTAAAGTTCACACAATAATTCAAAAACCAAGAGTATCTGAAAACGTCTGCAAAGCTAAACAAGGTTATATTGAGCGTCACGTCGTACACTATGCAAGGGGTGTAAAATGGCGCTTAACGAAGCGGACAGTATTGTAAAGTCCTAATTAATGTGTTTTTTTTTCTTTGTAATAACACCTTGCTGGGTGGTTTCTGACTACAGAGATTTTGAAGATCATAGTGTATCCTCTTTTTAACTTTTTTACGTTATTACGTATCGACTGTTATATTTCAACTTTAAAAACCTCAACAACTCCTGTACCGTTGCACGCACCTATAGTTCCAATAGTTTGCGTGCGTTGCATTGTTTGCCCAAAAAATACAAGTCGTTTCACAACAATCATTTTGCTCATTATTACTTAGTTTCCTGCACAAACTGCACAGATAACGGCTATAATAGCATGGGTCACTATAAACTCTGTGTATTCAATTAATGTCATATAGTTTAAATATCAATCTAAAGCAAACATTTGTTTACAACCACGACCAAAGATACAAATTTAAAGGAAACAACCCAAACGACGTCTACAATCGAAGGTTCTTTAAACCTGTATAACAAAATTATGAAGTTTTAAATAAAAGTAACAATATCACGCTTATAATTCATTATTATTATACACCTAATTAAAGTTAGGCATATTGTTAGGTTATGTTATTAGTAAGTATTACAATTATCTTTTTTTTACAGCACCTACCACAGGCGGTGGCGCAGAAGGCCCTACAACTGTCGCATCCTCTGAAGGTACTAGTTTTAATTATTAACGTTTTTTATGTAACATAAGCTTATTTCTCTAAAAATCTCGTAAAGTTCACACAATAATTCAAAAACCAAGAGTATCTGAAAACGTCTGCAAAGCTTAACAAGGTTATCTTGAGCGTCACGTCGTACACTATGCAAGGGGTGTAAAATGGCCCTTAACGAAGCGGACAGTATTGTAAAGTCCTAATTAATGTGTTTTTTTTTCTTTGTAATAACACCTTGCTGGGTGGTTTCTGACTACAGAGATTTTGAAGATCATAGTGTATCCTCTTTTTAACTTTTTTACGTTATTACGTATCGACTGTTATATTTCAACTTTAAAAACCTCAACAACTCCTGTACCGTTGCACGCACCTATAGTTCCAATAGTTTGCGTGCGTTGCATTGTTTGCCCAAAAAATACAAGTCGTTTCACAACAATCATTTTGCTCATTATTACTTAGTTTCCTGCACAAACTGCACAGATAACGGCTATAATAGCATGGGTCACTATAAACTCTGTGTATTCAATTAATGTCATATAGTTTAAATATCAATCTAAAGCAAACATTTGTTTACAACCACGACCAAAGATACAAATTTAAAGGAAACAACCCAAACGACGTCTACAATCGAAGGTTCTTTAAACCTGTATAACAAAATTATGAAGTTTTAAATAAAAGTAACAATATCACGCTTATAATTCATTATTATTATACACCTAATTAAAGTTAGGCATATTGTTAGGTTATGTTATTAGTAAGTATTACAATTATCTTTTTTTTACAGCACCTACCACAGGCGGTGGCGCAGAAGGCCCTACAACTGTCGCATCCTCTGAAGGTACTAGTTTTAATTATTAACGTTTTTTATGTAACATAAGCTTATTTCTCTAAAAATCTCGTAAAGTTCACACAATAATTCAAAAACCAAGAGTATCTGAAAACGTCTGCAAAGCTAAACAAGGTTATATTGAGCGTCACGTCGTACACTATGCAAGGGGTGTAAAATGGCGCTTAACGAAGCGGACAGTATTGTAAAGTCCTAATTAATGTGTTTTTTTTTCTTTGTAATAACACCTTGCTGGGTGGTTTCTGACTACAGAGATTTTGAAGATCATAGTGTATCCTCTTTTTAACTTTTTTACGTTATTACGTATCGACTGTTATATTTCAACTTTAAAAACCTCAACAACTCCTGTACCGTTGCACGCACCTATAGTTCCAATAGTTTGCGTGCGTTGCATTGTTTGCCCAAAAAATACAAGTCGTTTCACAACAATCATTTTGCTCATTATTACTTAGTTTCCTGCACAAACTGCACAGATAACGGCTATAATAGCATGGGTCACTATAAACTCTGTGTATTCAATTAATGCCATATAGTTTAAATATCAATCTAAAGCAAACATTTGTTTACAACCACGACCAAAGATACAAATTTAAAGGAAACAACCCAAACGACGTCTACAATCGAAGGTTCTTTAAACCTGTATAACAAAATTATGAAGTTTTAAATAAAAGTAACAATATCACGCTTATAATTCATTATTATTATACACCTAATTAAAGTTAGGCATATTGTTAGGTTATGTTATTAGTAAGTATTACAATTATCTTTTTTTTACAGCACCTACCACAGGCGGTGGCGCAGAAGGCCCTACAACTGTCGCATCCTCTGAAGGTACTAGTTTTAATTATTAACGTTTTTTATGTAACATAAGCTTATTTCTCTAAAAATCTCGTAAAGTTCACACAATAATTCAAAAACCAAGAGTATCTGAAAACGTCTGCAAAGCTAAACAAGGTTATATTGAGCGTCACGTCGAACACTATGCAAGGGGTGTAAAATGGCGCTTAACGAAGCGGACAGTATTGTAAAGCCCTAATTAATGTGTTTTTTTTCTTTGTAATAAGACCTTGCTGGGTGGTTTCTGACTAAAGAGATTTTGAAGATCATAGTGTATCCTCTTTTTAACTTTTTTACGTTATTACGTATCGACTGTTATATTTCAACTTTAAAAACCTCAACAACTCCTGTACCGTTGCACGCACCTATAGTTCCAATAGTTTGCGTGCGTTGCATTGTTTGCTCAAAAAATACTAGTCGATTCACAACAATCATTTTGCTCATTATTACTTAGTTTCCTGCACGGATAACGGCTATAGCATGGGTCACTATACACTCTGTGTATTCTATTATTAATGTCATATAGTTTAAATATCAATCTAAAGCAAACATTTCTTTACAACCACGACCGAAAGTACAAATTTAAAGGAAACTACCATAACGTCAGCTACAGTCGAAGGTTCTTTAAACCTGTATAACAAAATTATGAAGTTTTAAATAAAAGTAACAATATCACGCTTATAATTCATTATTTGTATACACCTAATTAAAGTAAGGCATAATTGTGGTTAGGTTATGTTATTAGTAAGTATTACAATTATCTTTTTTTACAGCACCTACCACAGGCGGTGGCGCAGAAGGCCCTACAACTGTCGCATCCTCTGAAGGTACTAGTTTTAATTATTAACGTTTTTTATGTAACATAAGCTTATTTCTCTAAAAATCTCGTAAAGTTCACACAATAATTCAAAAACCAAGAGTATCTGAAAACGTCTGCAAAGCTAAACAAGGTAATCTTGAGCGTCACGTCGTACACTATGCAAGGGGTGTAAAATGGCGCTTAACGAAGCGGACAGTATTGTAAAGTCTTAAATAATGTGTTTTTTTCTTTGTAATAAGACCTTGCTGGGTGGTTTCTGACTACAGAGATTTTGAAGATCATAGTGTATCCTCTTTTTAACTTTTTTACGTTATTACGTATCGACTGTTATATTTCAACTTTAAAAACCTCAACAACTCCTGTACCGTTGCACGCACCTATAGTTCCAATAGTTTGCGTGCGTTGCATTGTTTGCTCAAAAAATACTAGTCATTTCACAACAATCATTTTGCTCATTATAACTTAGTTTCCTGCACGGATGACGGCTATAGCATGGGTCACTATACACTCTGTGTATTCTATTATTAATGTCATATAGTTTAAATATCAATCTAAAGCAAACATTTCTTTACAACCACGACCGAAAGTACAAATTTAAAGGAAACTACCATAACGTCAGCTACATTCGAAGGTTCTTTAAACCTGTATAACAAAATTATGAAGTTTTAAATAAAAGTAACAATATCACGCTTATAATTCATTATTTTTATACACCTAATTAAAGTAAGGCATAATTATGGTTAGGTTATGTTATTAGTAAGTATTACAATTATCTTTTTTTACAGCACCTACCACAGGCGGTGGCGCAGAAGGCCCTACAACTGTCGCATCCTCTGAAGGTACTAGTTTTAGCTATTAACGTTTTTTTATGTAACATAAGCTTATTTCTCTAAAAATCTCGTAAAGTTCACACAATAATTCAAAAACCAAGAGTATCTGAAAACGTCTGCAAAGCTAAACAAGGTTATCTTGAGCGTCACGTCGTACACTATGCAAGAGGTGTAAAATGGCGCTTAACGAAGCGGACAGTATTGTAAAGTCCTAAATAATGTGTTGTTTTCTTTGTAATAACACCTTGCTGGGTGGTTTCTGACTACAGAGATTTTGAAGATCATAGTGTATCCTCTTTTTAACTTTTTTACGTTATTACGTATCGACTGTTATATTTCAACTTTAAAAACCTCAACAACTCCTGTACCGTTGCACGCACCTATAGTTCCAATAGTTTGCGTGCGTTGCATTGTTTGCCCAAAAAATACAAGTCGTTTCACAACAATCATTTTGCTCATTATTACATAGTTTCCTGCACAAACTGCACAGATAACGGCTATAATAGCATGGGTCACTATAAACTCTGTGTATTCAATTAATGTCATATAGTTTAAATATCAATCTAAAGCAAACATTTGTTTACAACCACGACCAAAGATACAAATTTAAAGGAAACAACCCAAACGACGTCTACAATCGAAGGTTCTTTAAACCTGTATAACAAAATTATGAAGTTTTAAATAAAAGTAACAATATCACGCTTATAATTCATTATTATTATACACCTAATTAAAGTTAGGCATATTGTTAGGTTATGTTATTAGTAAATATTACAATTATCTTTTTTTACAGCACCTACCACAGAAATTTGCACAGAAGGCCCTACAACTGTCGCATCCTCTGAAGGTACTAATTATAATCATTAACGTTTTTTATGTAACATAATAATATTCTTCAAAAAATCTCGTAAAGTTCACACAATAATTCAAAAACCAAACGTATCTGAAAACACCTGCAAAGCTAAACAAGGTTATATTGAGCGTCACGTCGTACACTATGCAAGGGGTGTAAAATGGCGCTTAACGAAGCGGACTGTATTGTAAAGTCCTAATTAATGTGTTTTTTTTCTTTGTAATAAGACCTTGCTGAGTGGTTTCTGACTAGAGAGATTTTGAAGATCATAGTGTATCCTCTTTTTAACCTTTTTTACGTTATTACGTATCGACTGTTATATTTCAACTTTAAAAACCTCAACAACTCCTGTACCGTTGCACGCACCTATAGTTCCAATAGTTTGCGTGCGTTGCATTGTTTGCCCAAAAAATACGAGTCGTTTCAAAACAATCATTTTGCTCATTATTAATTAGTTTCCTGCACAGATAACGGCTATAGCATGGGTCACTATATACTCTGTGTATTCAATTAATGTCATATAGTTTAAATATCAATCTAAAGCAAACATTTGTTTACAACCACGACCAAAGATACAAATTTAAAGGAAACAACCCAAACGACGTCTACAATCGAAGGTTCTTTAAACCTGTATAACAAAATTATGAAGTTTTAAATAAAAGTAACAATATCACGCTTATAATTCATTATTATTATACACCTAATTAAAGTTAGGCATATTGTTAGGTTATGTTATTAGTAAGTATTACAATTATCTTTTTTTTACAGCACCTACCACAGGCGGTGGCGCAGAAGGCCCTACAACTGTCGCATCCTCTGAAGGTACTCGTTTTAATTATTAACGTTTTTTATGTAACATAAGCTTATTTCTCTAAAAATCTCGTAAAGTTCACACAATAATTCAAAAACCAAGAGTATCTGAAAACGTCTGCAAAGCTAAACAAGGTTATATTGAGCGTCACGTCGTACACTATGCAAGGGGTGTAAAATGGCGCTTAACGAAGCGGACAATATTGTAAAGTCCTAAATAATGTGTTTTTTTCTTTGTAATAAGACCTTGCTGGGTGGTTTCTGACTACAGAGATTTTGAAGATCATAGTGTATCCTCTTTTTAACTTTTTTACGTTATTACGTATCGACTGTTATATTTCAACTTTAAAAACCTCAACAACTCCTGTACCGTTGCACGCACCTATAGTTCCAATAGTTTGCGTGCGTTGCATTGTTTGCTCAAAAAATACTAGTCGATTCACAACAATCATTTTGCTCATTATTACTTAGTCTCCTGCACGGATAACGGCTATAGCATGGGTCACTATACACTCTGTGTATTCTATTATTAATGTCATATAGTTTAAATATCAATCTAAAGCAAACATTTCTTTACAACCACGACCGAAAGTACAAATTTAAAGGAAACTACCATAACGTCAGCTACAGTCGAAGGTTCTTTAAACCTGTATAACAAAATTATGAAGTTTTAAATAAAAGTAACAATATCACGCTTATAATTCATTATTTTTATACACCTAATTAAAGTAAGGCATAATTGTGGTTAGGTTATGTTATTAGTAAGTATTACAATTATCTTTTTTTTACAGCACCTACCACAGGCGGTGGCGCAGAAGGCCCTACAACTGTCGCATCCTCTGAAGGTACTAGTTTTAATTATTAACGTTTTTTATGTAACATAAGCTTATTTCTCTAAAAATCTCGTAAAGTTCACACAATAATTCAAAAACCAAGAGTATCTGAAAACGTCTGCAAAGCTAAACAAGGTTATATTGAGCGTCACGTCGTACACTATGCAAGGGGTGTAAAATGGCGCTTAACGAAGCGGACAGTATTGTAAAGTCCTAATTAATGTGTTTTTTTTTCTTTGTAATAACACCTTGCTGGGTGGTTTCTGACTACAGAGATTTTGAAGATCATAGTGTATCCTCTTTTTAACTTTTTTACGTTATTACGTATCGACTGTTATATTTCAACTTTAAAAACCTCAACAACTCCTGTACCGTTGCACGTACCTATAGTTCCAATAGTTTGCGTGCGTTCCATTGTTTGCCCAAAAAATACAAGTCGTTTCACAACAATCATTTTGCTCATTATTACATAGTTTCCTGCACAAACTGCACAGATAACGGCTATAATAGCATGGGTCACTATAAACTCTGTGTATTCAATTAATGTCATATAGTTTAAATATCAATCTAAAGCAAACATTTGTTTACAACCACGACCAAAGATACAAATTTAAAGGAAACAACCCAAACGACGTCTACAATCGAAGGTTCTTTAAACCTGTATAACAAAATTATGAAGTTTTAAATAAAAGTAACAATATCACGCTTATAATTCATTATTATTATACACCTAATTAAAGTTAGGCATATTGTTAGGTTCTGTTATTAGTAAGTATTACAATTATCTTTTTTTTACAGCACCTACCACAGGCGGTGGCGCAGAAGGCCCTACAACTGTCGCATCCTCTGAAGGTACTAGTTTTAATTATTAACGTTTTTTATGTAACATAAGCTTATTTCTCTAAACATCTCGTAAAGTTCACACAATAATTCAAAAACCAAGAGTATCTGAAAACGTCTGCAAAGCTAAACAAGGTTATCTTGAGCGTCACGTCGTACACTATGCAAGGGGTGTAAAATGGCGCTTAACGAAGCGGACAGTATTGTAAAGTCCTAATTAATGTGTTTTTTTTTCTTTGTAATAACACCTTGCTGGGTGGTTTCTGACTACAGAGATTTTGAAGATCATAGTGTATCCTCTTTTTAACTTTTTTACGTTATTACGTATCGACTGTTATATTTCAACTTTAAAAACCTCAACAACTCCTGTACCGTTGCACGCACCTATAGTTCCAATAGTTTGCGTGCGTTGCATTGTTTGCCCAAAAAATACAAGTCGTTTCACAACAATCATTTTGCTCATTATTACTTAGTTTCCTGCACAAACTGCACAGATAACGGCTATAATAGCATGGGTCACTATAAACTCTGTGTATTCAATTAATGTCATATAGTTTAAATATCAATCTAAAGCAAACATTTGTTTACAACCACGACCAAAGATACAAATTTGAAGGAAACAACCCAAACGACGTCTACAATCGAAGGTTCTTTAAACCTGTATAACAAAATTATGAAGTTTTAAATAAAAGTAACAATATCACGCTTATAATTCATTATTATTATACACCTAATTAAAGTAAGGCATATTGTTAGGTTATGTTATTAGTAAGTATTACAATTATCTTTTTTTTACAGCACCTACCACAGGCGGTGGCGCAGAAGGCCCTACAACTGTCGCATCCTCTGAAGGTACTAGTTTTAATTATTAACGTTTTTTATGTAACATAAGCTTATTTCTCTAAAAATCTCGTAAAGTTCACACAATAATTCAAAAACCAAGAGTATCTGAAAACGTCTGCAAAGCTAAACAAGGTTATATTTAGCGTCACGTCGTACACTATGCAAGGGGTGTAAAATGGCGCTTAACGAAGCGGACAGTATTGTAAAGTCCTAATTAATGTGTTTTTTTTTCTTTGTAATAACACCTTGCTGGGTGGTTTCTGACTACAGAGATTTTGAAGATCATAGTGTATCCTCTTTTTAACTTTTTTACGTTATTACGTATCGACTGTTATATTTCAACTTTAAAAACCTCAACAACTCCTGTACCGTTGCACGCACCTATAGTTCCAATAGTTTGCGTGCGTTGCATTGTTTGCCCAAAAAATACAAGTCGTTTCACAACAATCATTTTGCTCATTATTACTTAGTTTCCTGCACAAACTGCACAGATAACGGCTATAATAGCATGGGTCACTATAAACTCTGTGTATTCAATTAATGTCATATAGTTTAAATATCAATCTAAAGCAAACATTTGTTTACAACCACGACCGAAGATACAAATTTAAAGGAAACAACCCAAACGACGTCTACAATCGAAGGTTCTTTAAACCTGTATAACAAAATTATGAAGTTTTAAATAAAAGTAACAATATCACGCTTATAATTCATTATTATTATACACCTAATTAAAGTTAGGCATATTGTTAGGTTATGTTATTAGTAAGTATTACAATTATCTTTTTTTTACAGCACCTACCACAGGCGGTGGCGCAGAAGGCCCTACAACTGTCGCATCCTCTGAAGGTACTAGTTTTAATTATTAACGTTTTTTATGTAACATAAGCTTATTTCTCTAAAAATCTCGTAAAGTTCACACAATAATTCAAAAACCAAGAGTATCTGAAAACGTCTGCAAAGCTAAACAAGGTTATCTTGAGCGTCACGTCGTACACTATGCAAGGGGTGTAAAATGGCGCTTAACGAAGCTGACAATATTGTAAAGTCCTAAATAATGTGTTTTTTTCTTTGTAATAAGACCTTGCTGGGTGGTTTCTGACTACAGAGATTTTGAAGATCATAGTGTATCCTCTTTTTAACTTTTTTACGTTATTACGTATCGACTGTTATATTTCAACTTTAAAAACCTCAACAACTCCTGTACCGTTGCACGCACCTATAGTTCCAATAGTTTGCGTGCGTTGCATTGTTTGCTCAAAAAATACTAGTCGATTCACAACAATCATTTTGCTCATTATTACTTAGTTTCCTGCACGGATAACGGCTATAGCATGGGTCACTATACACTCTGTGTATTCTATTATTAATGTCATATAGTTTAAATATCAATCTAAAGCAAACATTTCTTTACAACCACGACCGAAAGTACAAATTTAAAGGAAACTACCATAACGTCAGCTACAGTCGAAGGTTCTTTAAACCTGTATAACAAAATTATGAAGTTTTAAATAAAAGTAACAATATCACGCTTATAATTCATTATTTGTATACACCTAATTAAAGTAAGGCATAATTGTGGTTAGGTTATGTTATTAGTAAGTATTACAATTATCTTTTTTTACAGCACCTACCACAGGCGGTGGCGCAGAAGGCCCTACAACTGTCGCATCCTCTGAAGGTACTAGTTTTAATTATTAACGTTTTTTATGTAACATAAGCTTATTTCTCTAAACATCTCGTAAAGTTCACACAATAATTCAAAAACCAAGAGTATCTGAAAACGTCTGCAAAGCTAAACAAGGTTATCTTGAGCGTCACGTCGTACACTATGCAAGGGGTGTAAAATGGCGCTTAACGAAGCGGACAGTATTGTAAAGTCCTAATTAATGTGTTTTTTTTTTCTTTGTAATAACACCTTGCTGGGTGGTTTCTGACTACAGAGATTTTGAAGATCATAGTGTATCCTCTTTTTAACTTTTTTACGTTATTACGTATCGACTGTTATATTTCAACTTTAAAAACCTCAACAACTCCTGTACCGTTGCACGCACCTATAGTTCCAATAGTTTGCGTGCGTTGCATTGTTTGCCCAAAAAATACAAGTCGTTTCACAACAATCATTTTGCTCATTATTACTTAGTTTCCTGCACAAACTGCACAGATAACGGCTATAATAGCATGGGTCACTATAAACTCTGTGTATTTAATTAATGTCATATAGTTTAAATATCAATCTAAAGCAAACATTTGTTTACAACCACGACCGAAGATACAAATTTAAAGGAAACAACCCAAACGACGTCTACAATCGAAGGTTCTTTAAACCTGTATAACAAAATTATGAAGTTTTAAATAAAAGTAACAATATCACGCTTATAATTCATTATTATTATACACCTAATTAAAGTTAGGCATATTGTTAGGTTATGTTATTAGTAAGTATTACAATTATCTATTTTTTACAGCACCTACCACAGGCGGTGGCGCAGAAGGCCCTACAACTGTTGCATCCTCTGAAGGTACTAGTTTCAATTATTAACGTTTTTTTATGTAACATAAGCTTATTTCTCTAAAAATCTCGTAAAGTTCACACAATAATTCAAAAACCAAGAGTATCTGAAAACGTCTGCAAAGCTAAACAAGGTTATCTTGAGCGTCACGACGTACACTATGCAAGGGGTGTAAAATGGCGCTTAACGAAGCGGACAGTATTGTAAAGCCCTAATTAATGTGTTTTTTTTTTCTTTGTAATAAGACCTTGCTGGGTGGTTTCTGACTACAGAGATTTTGAAGATCATAGTGTATCCTCTTTTTAACTTTTTTACGTTATTACGTATCGACTGTTATATTTCAACTTTAAAAACCTCAACAACTCCTGTACCGTTGCACGCACCTATAGTTCCAATAGTTTGCGTGCGTTGCATTGTTTGCCCAAAAAATACAAGTCGTTTCACAACAATCATTTTGCTCATTATTACTTAGTTTCCTGCACAAACTGCACAGATAACGGCTATAATAGCATGGGTCACTATAAACTCTGTGTATTCAATTAATGTCATATAGTTTAAATATCAATCTAAAGCAAACATTTGTTTACAACCACGACCGAAGATACAAATTTAAAGGAAACAACCCAAACGACGTCTACAATCGAAGGTTCTTTAAACCTGTATAACAAAATTATGAAGTTTTAAATAAAAGTAACAATATCACGCTTATAATTCATTATTATTATACACCTAATTAAAGTTAGGCATATTGTTAGGTTATGTTATTAGTAAGTATTACAATTATCTTTTTTTTACAGCACCTACCACAGGCGGTGGCGCAGAAGGCCCTACAACTGTCGCATCCTCTGAAGGTACTAGTTTCAATTATTAACGTTTTTTTATGTAACATAAGCTTATTTCTCTAAAAATCTCGTAAAGTTCACACAATAATTCAAAAACCAAGAGTATCTGAAAACGTCTGCAAAGCTAAACAAGGTTATCTTGAGCGTCACGTCGTACACTATGCAAGGGGTGTAAAATGGCGCTTAACGAAGCGGACAGTATTGTAAAGCCCTAATTAATGTGTTTTTTTTTTCTTTGTAATAAGACCTTGCTGGGTGGTTTCTGACTACAGAGATTTTGAAGATCATAGTGTATCCTCTTTTTAACTTTTTTACGTTATTACGTATCGACTGTTATATTTCAACTTTAAAAACCTCAACAACTCCTGTACCGTTGCACGCACCTATATTTCCAATAGTTTGCGTGCGTTGCATTGTTTGCTCAAAAAATACTAGTCGATTCAAAACAATCATTTTGCTCATTATTACTTAGTTTCCTGCACAGATAACGGTTATAGCATGGGTCACTATACACTCTGTGTATTCTATTATTAATGTCATATAGTTTAAATGTCAATCTAAAGCAAACATTTATTTACAACCACGACCGAAGATACAAATTCAAAGGAAACTACCATAACGACGGCTACAATCGAAGTTTCTTTAAACCTGTATAACAAAATTATGAAGTTTTAAATAAAAGTAACAATATCACGCTTATAATTCATTATTATTATACACCTAATTAAAGTAAGGCATAATTATGGTTATGTTATTTTATTGGTAAATATTACAATTATCTTTTTTTACAGCACCTACCACAGAAATTTACACAGAAGGCCCTACAACTGTCGCATCCTCTGAAGGTACTAATTATAATCATTAACGTTTTTTATGTAACATAATAATATTCTTCAAAAAATCTCGTAAAGTTCACACAATAATTCAAAAACCAAACGTATCTGAAAACACCTGCAAAGCTAAACAAGGTTATATTGAGCGTCACGTCGTACACTATGCAAGGGGTGTAAAATGGCGCTTAACGAAGCGGACAGTATTGTAAAGTCCTAATTAATGTGTTTTTTTTCTTTGTAATAAGACCTTGCTGGGTGGTTTCTGACTAGAGAGATTTTGAAGATCATAGTGTATCCTCTTTTTAACTTTTTTACGTTATTACGTATCGACTGTTATATTTCAACTTTAAAAACCTCAACAACTCCTGTACCGTCGCGCGCACCTATAACTCCAATAGTTTGCGTGCGTTGCATTGTTTGCCCAAAAAATACGAGTCGTTTCAAAACAATCATTTTGCTCATTATTACTTAGTTTCCTGCACAGATAACGGCTATAGCATGGGTCACTATACACTCTGTGTATTCTATTATTCATGTCATATAGTTTAAATGTCAATCTAAAGCAAACATTTGTTTACAACCACGACCGAAGATATAAATTCAAAGGAAACAACCAAAACGACGTCTACAATCGAAGGTTCCTTAAACTTAAATAACAAAATGATGTAGTTTTAAATTTAAAAAAATATATCACGCTTATAATTCATTATTATTATACACCTAATTAAAGTAAGGCATAATTATGGTTATGTTATTTTATTGGTAAATATTACAATTATCTTTTTTTACAGCACCTACCACAGAAATTTACACAGAAGGCCCTACAACTGTCGCATCCTCTGAAGGTACTAATTATAATCATTAACGTTTTTTATGTAACATAATAATATTCTTCAAAAAATCTCGTAAAGTTCACACAATAATTCAAAAACCAAACGTATCTGAAAACACCTGCAAAGCTAAACAAGGTTATATTGAGCGTCACGTCGTACACTATGCAAGGGGTGTAAAATGGCGCTTAACGAAGCGGACAGTATTGTAAAGTCCTAATTAATGTGTTTTTTTTCTTTGTAATAAGACCTTGCTGGGTGGTTTCTGACTAGAGAGATTTTGAAGATCATAGTGTATCCTCTTTTTAACTTTTTTACGTTATTACGTATCGACTGTTATATTTCAACTTTAAAAACCTCAACAACTCCTGTACCGTCGCGCGCACCTATAACTCCAATAGTTTGCGTGCGTTGCATTGTTTGCCCAAAAAATACGAGTCGTTTCAAAACAATCATTTTGCTCATTATTACTTAGTTTCCTGCACAGATAACGGCTATAGCATGGGTCACTATACACTCTGTGTATTCTATTATTCATGTCATATAGTTTAAATGTCAATCTAAAGCAAACATTTGTTTACAACCACGACCGAAGATATAAATTCAAAGGAAACAACCAAAACGACGTCTACAATCGAAGGTTCCTTAAACTTAAATAACAAAATGATGTAGTTTTAAATTTAAAAAAATATATCACGCTTATAATTCATTATTATTATACACCTAATTAAAGTAAGGCATAATTATGGTTATGTTATTTTATTGGTAAATATTACAATTATCTTTTTTTACAGCACCTACCACAGAAATTTGCACAGAAGGCCCTACAACTGTCGCATCCTCTGAAGGTACTAATTATAATCATTAACGTTTTTTATGTAACATAATAATATTCTTCAAAAAATCTCGTAAAGTTCACACAATAATTCAAAAACCAAACGTATCTGAAAACACCTGCAAAGCTAAACAAGGTTATATTGAGCGTCACGTCGTACACTATGCAAGGGGTGTAAAATGGCGCTTAACGAAGCGGACAGTATTGTAAAGTCCTAATTAATGTGTTTTTTTTCTTTGTAATAAGACCTTGCTGGGTGGTTTCTGACTAGAGAGATTTTGAAGATCATAGTGTATCCTCTTTTTAACCTTTTTTACGTTATTACGTATCGACTGTTATATTTCAACTTTAAAAACCTCAACAACTCCTGTACCGTCGCGCGCACCTATAACTCCAATAGTTTGCGTGCGTTGCATTGTTTGCCCAAAAAATACGAGTCGTTTCAAAACAATCATTTTGCTCATTATTACTTAGTTTCCTGCACAGATAACGGCTATAGCATGGGTCACTATACACTCTGTGTATTCTATTATTAATGTCATATACACACATCAAAAGTGTCTAGGGATCAACATATATTTTTGCAATAACTTTTCTCCTGATTGATATTAATTAAAATTTTCTTTAAGGATTCATAAAATAAAGTGTTTTCGTTTGTCACAGTAACGATAAACCAAGTCACCTTTGCATTAATAAAGAAATTTGCCATTTTCCTAATAAAGGGATTTTTGACATTTGAACCACTAACACAAAAGTTCGAAAAAAAGACTGAAATAACAGTTTTCTTTAAAATTTTATTGGGTAACTTAAACAATTAATAATCCGTGTTTCTACCGCGAACACTAACAACACAAGAACATCGGTTTGGCATACTCAAAATGAGTTCATCCAAATCACGCTGTGGAATGGCCGCCCATGTTCGTTGCAACAACAAAAAAAGGTCTTCTTGCGACTGGATACCCTCCATATTCGGCAGAGCTCTTCTCTGTAGCATATCCCATGCATGCTCAATCGGGTTCAAGTCTGGCGACTGAGCAGGCCAGGGCAGGACATTGATGTTAGCTGCGGCGAGAGTCTGTCTTACAACTCTTGCGGTGTGCGGTCGTGCATTATCATGCATTAACTGAAATAAGGGACCGATTTGCACTTGTAGAGGAACGATGACGTCTGATACAATCGTCTCAGCATAAATTTGAGCGTTGAGGTTGCCTCTGATCCAAATCAACTCAGTTCTTCCGCCGATCCAAATACCCGCCCATACCATGATGGTTCCACCACTATAAGGATGGACTTCCTGGCAGGATTTTAATCGCTGTTGGCGTCCAGGGGTTCTCCAGTGTCGTATACGTCTTGTATCCGGTCTCATACCAAAACGAGACTCATCAGAAAAGCACACGAAACGCCATTGTTCTTCTGCCCAATTTCTGTGTTCAAGAGCCCATTGATATCGAATCCTACGATTGTGCATTGCTATAGGTGGTACCCGTAGCGGTCTTCGGGAATGAAGGTTCACTTCATGCAAGCGGTTTCTGACTGTTTGGTCGCTAATTAAGTTCCCTGAAGAGTGATGAAGCCTCACGGCTAACATCATGGCGGTTATTGTTGGAGCTCTTCGAGTTAAGATTTGAATGTATCGGTCTTGTCTCCGTGTGGTGCAGCGATACCGTCCTCCATGGCGCTCAGCCACGGTACCAGTGCTTCGGTAACGTGTCCAAAGTCGACTGATAACACTCTGACTTGTATTCAGAGCTAAAGCCACAGTACGTTGCCGGGAACCAGCTTCTATCATTCCCACGGCTCTGAGCATTTCTTCCCTGCTTTCATGACGTCGCCGCTCCATAATAACGTTGGTTTTAATCAGTAGTAGGGAAACAGTAGCACTAATAATGTCTTCAATGCGTTGTATGTTTTTATAGGGAAAATATTGACAGCTGATTTTCATCTTTTACTCGAATTTGATTCACAGTTCCTGATTCAAATTATGAAATGCACCAAAAAGGATCCATATAAATTTATAAAATCATAAATTTATTACAAAGCCACATCTTAATCTCAAGAAATCCGCATAAAAATGCTTGATCCCTAGACACTTTTGATGTGTGTAGTTTAAATATCAATCTAAAGCAAACATTTCTTTACAACCACGACCGAAAGTACAAATTTAAAGGAAACTACCATAACGTCAGCTACAGTCGAAGGTTCTTTAAACCTGTATAACAAAATTATGAAGTTTTAAATAAAAGTAACAATATCACGCTTATAATTCATTATTATTATACACCTAATTAAAGTAAGGCATAATTATGGTTATGTTATTTTATTGGTAAATATTACAATTATCTTTTTTTACAGCACCTACCACAGGCGGTGGCGCAGAAGGCCCTACAACTGTCGCATCCTCTGAAGGTACTAGTTTTAATTATTAACGTTTTTTATGTAACATAAGCTTATTTCTCTAAACATCTCGTAAAGTTCACACAATAATTCAAAAACCAAGAGTATCTGAAAACGTCTGCAAAGCTAAACAAGGTTATCTTGAGCGTCACGTCGTACACTATGCAAGGGGTGTAAAATGGCGCTTAACGAAGCGGACAGTATTGTAAAGCCCTAATTAATGTGTTTTTTTTTTCTTTGTAATAAGACCTTGCTGGGTGGTTTCTGACTACAGAGATTTTGAAGATCATAGTGTATCCTCTTTTTAACTTTTTTACGTTATTACGTATCGACTGTTATATTTCAACTTTAAAAACCTCAACAACTCCTGTACCGTTGCACGCACCTATAGTTCCAATAGTTTGCGTGCGTTGCATTGTTTGCTCAAAAAATACTAGTCGATTCAAAACAATCATTTTGCTCATTATTACTTAGTTTCCTGCACAGATAACGGTTATAGCATGGGTCACTATACACTCTGTGTATTCTATTATTAATGTCATATAGTTTAAATGTCAATCTAAAGCAAACATTTGTTTACAACCACGACCGAAGATACAAATTCAAAGGAAACTACCATAACGACGGCTACAATCGAAGTTTCTTTAAACCTGTATAACAAAATTATGAAGTTTTAAATAAAAGTAACAATATCACGCTTATAATTCATTATTATTATACACCTAATTAAAGTAAGGCATAATTATGGTTACGTTATTTTATTGGTAAATATTACAATTATCTTTTTTTACAGCACCTACCACAGAAATTTGCACAGAAGGCCCTACAACTGTCGCATCCTCTGAAGGTACTAATTATAATCATTAACGTTTTTTATGTAACTTATTAATATTCTTCAAAAAATCTCGTAAAGTTCACACAATAATTCAAAAACCAAACGTATCTGAAAACACCTGCAAAGCTAAACAAGGTTATATTGAGCGTCACGTCGTACACTATGCAAGGGGTGTAAAATGGCGCTTAACGAAGCGGACAGTATTGTAAAGTCCTAATTAATGTGTTTTTTTTCTTTGTAATAAGACCTTGCTGGGTGGTTTCTGACTAGAGAGATTTTGAAGATCATAGTGTATCCTCTTTTTAACCTTTTTTACGTTATTACGTATCGACTGTTATATTTCCACTTTAAAAACCTCAACAACTCCTGTACCGTCGCGCGCACCTATAACTCCAATAGTTTGCGTGCGTTGCATTGTTTGCCCAAAAAATACGAGTCGTTTCAAAACAATCATTTTGCTCATTATTACTTAGTTTCCTGCACAGATAACGGCTATAGCATGGGTCACTATACACTCTGTGTATTCTATTATTAATGTCATATAGTTTAAATGTCAATCTAAAGCAAACATTTGTTTACAACCACGACCGAAGATATAAATTCAAAGGAAACAACCAAAACGACGTCTACAATCGAAGGTTCCTTAAACTTAAATAACAAAATGATGTAGTTTTAAATTTAAAAAAATATATCACGCTTATAATTCATTATTATTATACACCTAATTAAAGTAAGGCATAATTATGGTTATGTTATTTTATTGGTAAATATTACAATTATCTTTTTTTACAGCACCTACCACAGAAATTTGCACAGAAGGCCCTACAACTGTCGCATCCTCTGAAGGTACTAATTATAATCATTAACATGTTTTATGTAACTTATTAATATTCTTCAAAAAATCTCGTAAAGTTCACACAATAATTCAAAAACCAAACGTATCTGAAAACACCTGCAAAGCTAAACAAGGTTATATTGAGCGTCACGTCGTACACTATGCAAGGGGTGTAAAATGGCGCTTAACGAAGCGGACAGTATTGTAAAGTCCTAATTAATGTGTTTTTTTTTTCTTTGTAATAAGACCTTGCTGGGTGGTTTCTGACTACAGAGATTTTGAAGATCATAGTGTATCCTCTTTTTAACTTTTTTACGTTATTACGTATCGACTGTTATATTTCAACTTTAAAAACCTCAACAACTCCTGTACCGTTGCACGCACCTATAGTTCCAATAGTTTGCGTGCGTTGCATTGTTTGCTCAAAAAATACTAGTCGATTCAAAACAATCATTTTGCTCATTATTACTTAGTTTCCTGCACAGATAACGGTTATAGCATGGGTCACTATACACTCTGTGTATTCTATTATTAATGTCATATAGTTTAAATGTCAATCTAAAGCAAACATTTGTTTACAACCACGACCGAAGATACAAATTCAAAGGAAACTACCATAACGACGGCTACAATCGAAGTTTCTTTAAACCTGTATAACAAAATTATGAAGTTTTAAATAAAAGTAACAATATCACGCTTATAATTCATTATTATTATACACCTAATTAAAGTAGGGCATAATTATGGTTATGTTATTTTATTGGTAAATATTACAATTATCTTTTTTTACAGCACCTACCACAGAAATTTGCACAGAAGGCCCTACAACTGTCGCATCCTCTGAAGGTACTAATTATAATCATTAACGTTTTTTATGTAACTTATTAATATTCTTCAAAAAATCTCGTAAAGTTCACACAATAATTAAAAAACCAAACGTATCTGAAAACACCTGCAAAGCTAAACAAGGTTATATTGAGCGTCACGTCGTACACTATGCAAGGGGTGTAAAATGGCGCTTAACGAAGCGGACAGTATTGTAAAGTCCTAATTAATGTGTTTTTTTTCTTTGTAATAAGACCTTGCTGGGTGGTTTCTGACTAGAGAGATTTTGAAGATCATAGTGTATCCTCTTTTTAACCTTTTTTACGTTATTACGTATCGACTGTTATATTTCCACTTTAAAAACCTCAACAACTCCTGTACCGTCGCGCGCACCTATAACTCCAATAGTTTGCGTGCGTTGCATTGTTTGCCCAAAAAATACGAGTCGTTTCAAAACAATCATTTTGCTCATTATTAATTAGTTTCCTGCACAGATAACGGCTATAGCATGGGTCACTATACACTCTGTGTATTCTATTATTAATGTCATATAGTTTAAATGTCAATCTAAAGCAAACATTTGTTTACAACCACGACCGAAGATATAAATTCAAAGGAAACAACCAAAACGACGTCTACAATCGAAGGTTCCTTAAACTTAAATAACAAAATGATGTAGTTTTAAATTTAAAAAAATATATCACGCTTATAATTCATTATTATTATACACCTAATTAAAGTAAGGCATAATTATGGTTATGTTATTTTATTGGTAAATATTACAATTATCTTTTTTTACAGCACCTACCACAGAAATTTGCACAGAAGGCCCTACAACTGTCGCATCCTCTGAAGGTACTAATTATAATCATTAACGTGTTTTATGTAACTTATTAATATTCTTCAAAAAATCTCGTAAAGTTCACACAATAATTCAAAAACCAAACGTATCTGAAAACACCTGCAAAGCTAAACAAGGTTATATTGAGCGTCACGTCGTACACTATGCAAGGGGTGTAAAATGGCGCTTAACGAAGCGGACAGTATTGTAAAGCCCTAATTAATGTGTTTTTTTTTTCTTTGTAATAAGACCTTGCTGGGTGGTTTCTGACTACAGAGATTTTGAAGATCATAGTGTATCCTCTTTTTAACTTTTTTACGTTATTACGTATCGACTGTTATATTTCAACTTTAAAAACCTCAACAACTCCTGTACCGTTGCACGCACCTATAGTTCCAATAGTTTGCGTGCGTTGCATTGTTTGCTCAAAAAATACTAGTCGATTCAAAACAATCATTTTGCTCATTATTACTTAGTTTCCTGCACAGATAACGGTTATAGCATGGGTCACTATACACTCTGTGTATTCTATTATTAATGTCATATAGTTTAAATGTCAATCTAAAGCAAACATTTGTTAGGGCGCCCTGCGGACTCTCCGTCCGCATACCGGCCCATTGTGCTGCTCGACGAGGTCGGCAAGCTCTTTGAGAGAGTAATTGCAGGCCGCCTCGTCGGGCACCTGGTGAGGACGGGGCCGGATCTTGCGGATAGTCAGTTCGGCTTCCGCAAGGGGCGCTCGACGGTGGACGCCATCATGCGCGTTAGAGCCCTCACGACGGGGGACGCGGTGTCTCGGGGCGGGGTTGTCGTGGCGGTGTCACTCGACATCGCCAACGCATTTAACACCCTGCCCTGGAGTTGCATTGGGGAGGCACTCCGGTATCACCGGGTGCCAACCTACCTCCGTCGAATAGTCGAGGCATATCTGACGGACAGAGCCGTCATCTACCCCGGTCGCGATGGGGAGTGGAACCGGCGAGAGATGTCGTGCGGCGTCCCACAGGGATCGGTTCTAGGGCCGCTCCTGTGGGACATCGGTTACGACTGGGTGCTGCGGGCCGACCTCCCTGATGGCGTCAGCGTGGTGTGCTACGCTGACGACACGCTGGTCCTGGCGCAGGGGAGGTCGCATCAGGCGGCGGCCGACGCAATGACACGCGGGGTTGCGATAGTCGTGGAGAGGATCCGGCAGTTGGGTCTCGAGGTGGCTTTGCACAAGTCCGAGGCCATGTCTTTCCATGGGCCCCGGAACAGGCCACCATCGGGATCCCAACTAACGGCAGGAGGGGTTCACATCGGCGTCGAGTCCACGATGAAATACTTAGGACTCGTGCTCGATAGCCGGTGGAACTTCGTGGAGCACTTCCGACGTTTGGCCCCCAAACTGGAACGGACTGGGGCCGCCCTCAAGCGGCTCCTGCCCAACCTGAGGGGTCCAAACGCCTCCTGCCGGAGGCTTTACGCGGGGGTCGTGCGGTCCATGGCTACATATGGGGCCCCGGTGTGGGCGCGTTCACTGCGGCGGAGAGCCGCCCACTATCTGAACGCGCCCCAAAAGGTGGTAGCCGTAAGGCTGATCCGGGGCTACCGCACGATCTCGGGCGAGGCGGCAAGCCTCCTTGCCGGACTGCCGCCGTGGGATCTGGAGGCGATAGTCCTCGCGCGCCTGTATGAGTGGCGCGCGGAGGCACTACGCCGGGGGGAAACCCCGCTTCCGCGGCAAATCGCGGCGGAGCGGACGGACCTCCGGCGCGATCTCATGGCGGCATGGAAAGAGCGACTGTCGCAACCCAGCGCAGGGCACGCCACGATAGCGGCGGTAAGAACCCTCTTTGAGGAGTGGCTAGAGAGGCGTCACGGCGTCCTCACCTACCGCCTGACGCAGGTCCTCACCGGACACGGAAGTTTCGGGAGGTTCCTGCACATCATCAGGCGGGAGGAAACGCCCGGGTGTCACCACTGCGATGATCGCCCCGAGGACACGGTGGAGCATACGGTGGGGGCCTGCCCTGCATGGGCGGAGCACCGCCGTGTCCTCGTAGAGGCGATCGGCAGCGGCGGCGATCTCTCACGCCCGGCCTTGGTTCAAGCCATGGTCCGGGGCGAGGGGGAGTGGGAGGCAGTCGCCTCCTTCTGCGAAGCAGTCATGCTAGCGAAGGAGGTGGCGGGACGGGAGAGGGAGAGAGTCTCCCGTCCAAGCCGCCGCGGTGGACGCTCCGGGCGTCGGGAGCCGCGTGACGACTCCCGGCCACCGTAGGCGCGGGCCTGCGGGCGGTGAGTAATGGGTAGCTCACCGTCCGATCAGGACCAGGCCCGTGCTGGACGGCGCGTACGTGTTCCACGCGCGCCTCAAAGAGATGTCAGCATCATAGAGGGGGCCCACTAGGGCCCAAGCCTGCCGGGAAAGCGGGATCATCCAAAAGGGGTACCGCTGACCCGGAACATAAAGGGCCAAGGAAGGAACACGGGTGGCTTTTAGTCAGTAAGAGTCTGACACTCCCTTCCGCTCCACCCAGAGCGGGAGGAGTCATTTGATGATTACCCATCCTCAAAAAAAAAAAAAAAAAAAAAAAGCAAACATTTGTTTACAACCACGACCGAAGATACAAATTCAAAGGAAACTACCATAACGACGGCTACAATCGAAGTTTCTTTAAACCTGTATAACAAAATTATGAAGTTTTAAATAAAAGTAACAATATCACGCTTATAATTCATTATTATTATACACCTAATTAAAGTAAGGCATAATTATGGTTATGTTATTTTATTGGTAAATATTACAATTATCTTTTTTTACAGCACCTACCACAGAAATTTGCACAGAAGGCCCTACAACTGTCGCATCCTCTGAAGGTACTAATTATAATCATTAACGTTTTTTATGTAACTTATTAATATTCTTCAAAAAATCTCGTAAAGTTCACACAATAATTCAAAAACCAAACGTATCTGAAAACACCTGCAAAGCTAAACAAGGTTATATTGAGCGTCACGTCGTACACTATGCAAGGGGTGTAAAATGGCGCTTAACGAAGCGGACAGTATTGTAAAGTCCTAATTAATGTGTTTTTTTTCTTTGTAATAAGACCTTGCTGGGTGGTTTCTGACTAAAGAGATTTTGAAGATCATAGTGTATCCTCTTTTTAACCTTTTTTACGTTATTACGTATCGACTGTTATATTTCCACTTTAAAAACCTCAACAACTCCTGTACCGTCGCGCGCACCTATAACTCCAATAGTTTGCGTGCGTTGCATTGTTTGCCCAAAAAATACGAGTCGTTTCAAAACAATCATTTTGCTCATTATTAATTAGTTTCCTGCACAGATAACGGCTATAGCATGGGTCACTATACACTCTGTGTATTCTATTATTAATGTCATATAGTTTAAATGTCAATCTAAAGCAAACATTTGTTTACAACCACGACCGAAGATATAAATTCAAAGGAAACTACCATAACGTCAGCTACAGTCGAAGGTTCTTTAAACCTGTATAACAAAATTATGAAGTTTTAAATAAAAGTAACAATATTACGCTTATAATTCATTATTATTATACACCTAATTAAAGTTAGGCATATTGTTAGGTTATGTTATTAGTAAGTATTACAATTATCTTTTTTTTACAGCACCTACCACAGGCGGTGGCGCAGAAGGCCCTACAACTGTCGCATCCTCTGAATGTACTAGTTTTAATTATTAACGTTTTTTATGTAACATAAGCTTATTTCTCTAAAAATCTCGTAAAGTTCACACAATAATTCAAAAACCAAGAGTATCTGAAAACGTCTGCAAAGCTAAACAAGGTTATCTTGAGCGTCACGTCGTACACTATGCAAGGGGTGTAAAATGGCGCTTAACGAAGCGGACAGTATTGTAAAGTCCTAAATAATGTGTTTTTTTCTTTGTAATAAGACCTTGCTGGGTGGTTTCTGACTACAGAGATTTTGAAGATCATAGTGTATCCTCTTTTTAACTTTTTTACGTTATTACGTATCGACTGTTATATTTCAACTTTAAAAACCTCAACAACTCCTGTACCGTTGCACGCACCTATAGTTCCAATAGTTTGCGTGCGTTGCATTGTTTGCTCAAAAAATACTAGTCGTTTCATAACAATCATTTTGCTCATTATTACTTAGTTTCCTGCACGGATAACGGCTATAGCATGGGTCACTATACACTCTGTGTATTCTATTATTAATGTCATATAGTTTAAATATCAATCTAAAGCAAACATTTCTTTACAGCCACGACCGAAAGTACAAATTTAAAGGAAACTACCATAACGTCAGCTACAGTCGAAGGTTCTTTAAACCTGTATAACAAAATTATGAAGTTTTAAATAAAAGTAACAATATCACGCTTATAATTCATATTTTTTATACACCTAATTAAAGTAAGGCATAATTATGGTTAGGTTATGTTATCAGTTAGTATTACAATTATCTTTTTTTACAGCACCTACCACAGGCGGTGGCGCAGAAGGCCCTACAACTGTTGCATCCTCTGAAGGTACTAGTTTTAATTATTAACGTTTTTTATGTAACATAAGCTTATTTCTCTAAAAATCTCGTAAAGTTCACACAATAATTCAAAAACCAAGAGTATCTGAAAACGTCTGCAAAGCTAAACAAGGTTATCTTGAGCGTCACGTCGTACACTATGCAAGGGGTGTAAAATGGCGCTTAACGAAGCGGACAGTATTGTAAAGTCCTAAATAATGTGTTTTTTTCTTTGTAATAAGACCTTGCTGGGTGGTTTCTGACTACAGAGATTTTGAAGATCATAGTGTATCCTCTTTTTAACTTTTTTACGTTATTACGTATCGACTGTTATATTTCAACTTTAAAAACCTCAACAACTCCTGTACCGTTGCACGCACCTATAGTTCCAATAGTTTGCGTGCGTTGCATTGTTTGCCCAAAAAATACTAGTCGTTTCACAACAATCATTATGCTCATTATTACTTAGTTTCCTGCACAAACTGCATAGATAACGGCTATAATAGCATGGGTCACTATAAACACTGTGTATTCAATTAATGTCATATAGTTTAAATATCAATCTAAAGCAAACATTTGTTTACAATCACGACCGAAGATTGTAACGTTACATTTTCCCGGGAGGGGGAAAATGTAATGTCAAGAAGGAAACTATCACCAGAACTGGAGGAGTCCCGGCTTAAAAGAAA
Source organism: Brachylomia viminalis (assembly GCA_937001585.2). NCBI lineage: Eukaryota > Metazoa > Arthropoda > Insecta > Lepidoptera > Noctuidae > Brachylomia > Brachylomia viminalis. The sequence goes on along the minus strand of OW443302.2, from coordinate 17,233,259 downwards.
AAGTAAAAGAAGAAATGGTAAAATAATTTAATTGATGTAGAATAAGGCCAGGGAAACCGGGGTAAAAGTTGAAGGTCCAAGCGTTTCTTCTAAAGAGGCTCGCAGGTTGTAAAGGAGGGTCCTCGAGTCAGACTACGTCACCGACCTCGGAGGGGCAGGCCGTGGTAGAGAAGGCAGGCAGAGGGCTGAGATCTACCAGCCGTCGGCGTTACAAGTTTATTGCAGACAACGACGTTATCCTCACATATTGCGTAAGGTTATGTCCGACTTTAATCTTCTTGCGTCAGTATCCAGAACTGACGCCAAGGGTAGCCATCGCCGGTCTAGCGACTTTCGAACGATGTCCGGTGTAGCCTTACGCGTAGATTTGTTTGTTTTCAAGCACAGCCCACACTATCAGAGGACACAGCCCTCCCACCGAGCGCTATATAATTTCAGGACCTCCTGCCAAGGCGAGCACCAAGAGTAATCTGGTCTGACGGCCCCGGCTCCCTTCCTTTTCAGATCGGTTGACATTTAAAATTTTTAACAATGATTCTAGAACATAAAAGAAGAACAATAGTTTATAACAAGGTCTAATACCTATACAACCTAACCTACTGGCAGCTCTAGCAATAAATTAAAAATAAAACCTAGGCTTGTCATTATCTGACATTACAAAAGGTAAACAAACATTGGGAGAGCACTAGAAAATCTAAATAGCTTGAAATATAGAGGCCTAGGAATGCTTAAACTACAGACAATGGCCATGCAGATAATTGGAGAGAACGTATAATATAAGATCTAATTAAAATAGCCAAAACGTAAGTAAAAAAATACAAACATTACAAGATACAAATTTAAAGGAAACAACCCAAACGACGTCTACAATCGCAGGTTCATTAAACCTATATAACAAAATGATGAAGTTTTAAATAAAAGTAACAATATCACGCTTAAATTTCATTATTTTTATACACCTAATTAAAGTAAGGCATAATTAAGGTTAGGTTATTTTATTGGTAAGTATTACCATTATCTTTTTTTACAGCACCTACCACAGGCGGTGGCGCAGAAGGCCCTACAACTGTAGCATCCTCTGAAGGTACAACGTTTTTTGTGTAACATAAGCATATTCTTCAAAAATTCTCGTATAGTTTACACAATAAATCAAAAACCAAACATATCTGAATACATCTATAAAGCTAACAAGGTAAACTTCAGCGTCACGTTGTACAATATGCAACGGGTGTGAAATGACGCTTAACGAAGCGGACCGTATTGTATGGTCCTAATTAATGTGTTTTTTTCTTTTAAATAAGACCTTGCTGGGAGGCTTCCGACCAAGGAGTTTTTATATATCATAGTTTCAACTCTTTTTACCTTTTTTCACGAAAACACGTCTAGACTGTTATATTTTACTTTAAAAACCTCAACAACTCCAGTACCGTTGCGTGCACCTATAATTTCAATGTTTTGCGTGGGTTACTTGGTTTGCACAAAAAATTAAAAGTCGTTTCACAACAATCATTTTGCTCAATATAACTTAGTTTCGTGCACAAACTGCACAGATTACGGCTATAGCATGGGTCGCTATTCTTTTAATGTCACATAGTTTAAATATCAATATAAAGCAAACATTTGTTTACAAACACGACCGAAGATACAAATGCAAAGGTAACGACCCAAACGACGTCTACAATCAAAGGTTCTTTAGACATAAATAACAAAATGATGAAGTTTTAAATAAACGTAACAATATCACGCTTATATTGATCATTTATTATTATTATACCCCTAATTGAAGTAAGGCATTTGCTTAGGTTATGTTATTAGTAAGTATTACAATTATCTTTTTTTACAGCACCTACCACAGGCGGTGGCGCAGAAGGCCCTACAACTGTCGCATCCTCTGAAGGTACTAGTTTTAATCATTAACGTATTTTATGTAACATAAGCATATTCTTCAAAAAATCTCATAAAGTTTACACAATAAATCAAAAACCAAACATATCTGAAAACATCTGCAAAGCTAAATAAGGCAACTTGAGCGTCACGTTGTACAATATGCAATGGGTGTAAAATGACGCTCAACGAAGCAGACAGTATTGTATAGTCCTAATTAATGTGTTTTTTTTTTCTTCTTTTAAATAAGACCTTGCTGCGAGGCTTCTGACCACGGAGATTTAAAAGATCATAGTTTCAACTCTGTTTAACTTTTGTCACGAAAACACGTCTAGACTGTTGTATGTTAACTTTAAAAACTTCAACAACTCCTGTATCGTTGCGTGCACCTATAATTCCAATGATTTGCGTGCGTTACTTTGTTTGCACAAAAAATAAAAATCGTTTTGGTTAGGTTTTATTTTTAGTAAGTATTTCAATTGTGTTTTTTTACAGCACCTACCACAGAAATTTGCGCAGAATGCCTTACAACTGTCGCATCCTCTGAAGGTACTAGTTTTAATCATTAACGTTTTTTATGTGACATCGAATGAGTGTGAAGGCCGAATAAATGTTAATTTTGAAAAGTCTTTCCGAGATATCATTGAAATTTTGTATTTTCTCCTCAATGAACGTTGGAAAGGATTTGTCAAAAATTGGAGGTGAAGAGAGTTTCTATTCGTAATTTTGATATTTGGTGCTGTTGTATTAAATTTTGCTATGTTAGTCTGTCTGTCAGTGGTTTGGGGAAGATTAATTTCAGATTTTGAAACGTTAAGGCCAATGGAAAATAATTTTTCTTTTAGAAAAGTTAAGTCATTTAACACTGTGTCTACATCACCTCCTAGGGTTCCGTCATCCAAATACCATACGTTGAATTTAGAATTTAGCTGTCGAATGATTGGATTTATTGCCAAACTAAAAATGACTGGCCCAAGAGGATCACCCTGTTGATATCCAACGGCTGATTTCAAAAGGTTGTCTTTATAAAGTAATTTAGAGGGGTGCCTGTAACATTGATGGAGAAAACTGTAAATTTTGGGTGATTTTTTTTTAACTTCTGTCAACAAGGTATCCCTATTTACGGAGTTGAAAGCATTTTTAATGTCAACCTTACGGATGACCTCACCTTTATCGCTATTGAGGTAAGTGGATAATGCATATACCGCAGCCTCAAAGCGTCCTTTAGACCCGAAGCCCAGCTGTAGGGGCTGGAATTTGCTGGCCAGTGTTTCGCTGTAAAAAGCACAGCAAATTTTGGCTGCGATACGACGGTAAGTGGACTCTACGGCAATGGGACGAATGCCGCCATCCTTCTTGCCCAGGGCATACAGATTTGCCCCATACAAAATATTCACATTGCCGGAGAGCATGAGATTGATGAGGGCCGTCAGCTCCTTCAAAAGGAACTCACCAGCATCCCCGGCGCCTGAGCACATTAAATCCTTCAGATGTTGAGGTGTCAGACCGTAATGGCCGCCAGCGGAGCCACTTCGAAAGGAGCACACGGCCACACATACTTGTTGAGCTTTAATTTCAAGTGAGTTGGATTCCGGATCGGGTAGGTCAGGGAAGGAGAGGTCATGTGCTGGGGTGGGGTGTTCCAGAGCTGTAAGTGTCTCTGGAGAGTACGGCGCAACCACATCGCTGCTAAAGATGATCCTAGCTGCACCTCTGATAACACCCTCGCCTAGTTTAGACTCCACATAATGTACGTGTGTGTAAACCTCTTTGGGGGAGGTGCTCTGTTAATTTAGGGTCGAAACTTTGGGCCGAAATGTTACAATTATCCTTGATTTGTGCTGTTAAAGTTTTTTTATTTGGAAATTTTTTTTGCACATGTAGAATTCTAAACGGGAAAGTGAGTAATTGCTCCCAAGCACTTGTAAACTAAACTTGAGGCCACGGATGGTCTCGCGCCACGAGGAACTCTCTTTAAAACTGGAGTTGAAGTTTATAAATTTGCAAGGGTTATCAAAAAGGGGTTAAGCGGGTACATCAGGTGTTATGGAAGTGGGTATAGTCGGGCAGAATGAAGGTGCATTGTGGGGTTTGTGTTTCTTCCCCAAATGTACCTTCAAGCTTCGTTCACCCTTAAAAAAGCGTGCTTGGGGACAATGAGGGCATCTCACTAGGCTATCCAGCGATGTGGCAGGTTGACTGGCGCTTCGTACGGCATCACTACAGTCGTCAATGGTGCCGATTCCCTTGTTCACAAACTAAACTAAATTTAAGTTGAGTGCATCTTTTTCTTTCTATTTCATTAAGAAAAGGACAGAAGATAAATTTTAGTTTAGTCCTGTCAAATTAATCAGCGCCTGACACTACTCCATACAAGTTTAGACGTGATTAAAAAGTTGACAACTAAAATTACATCAAATTACGTCAGGCGCTGATTAATTTGACAGGACTAAACTAAAATTTATCTTCTGTCCTTTTCTTAATGAAATAGAAAGAAAAGGATGCACTGAACTTAAATTTTGTTTAGTTTGTGAACAAGGGAATCGGCACCATTGTTTAACATAAATATAAACAACTACCACGACTACTTACACGATTTTTCGTTATAAACACCACATAACTTTAGAATCTAACATAAAATAAAAATAACAAAATGACATTTAAAAGGTTATTTTATTGGTAAGAATTACAATTGTCTTTTTTTACAGCACCTACCACAGGCGGTGGAGCAGAAGGCCCTACAACTGTCGCATGCTCTGAAGGTACTAGTTTTAATTATTCACGTTTTTTGTGTAACATAAGCATTCTTCTAAAAATCTCGTAAAGTTCACACAATAAAATTCAAAAACCAAGAGTATCTGAAAACATCTACAAAGCTAAACAAGGTTATCTTGAGCGTCACGTTGTACACTATGAAACGAGTGTAAAAAGATGCACAACGAAGCTAAGAGTATTGTATAGTCCCAGTAATGTTTTTTTTTTACTTTTAATAAGACTTTACTGGCAGTTTTGTGGTTATCGAGAAATTAAAGATCATTATTTCAACTATTAAAAAAAAAAACACGAAAACACGCCTAGACTGTTATAACTTAACTTAAAACCTCCACAACTCCTGTACCATTGGGTGCTTATAAATACAATGTATTGCGTGCATAACATTGTTTGCACAACAAATAAAAGTCGTTTAACAGCAATAATTTTGCTCAATATTACTTAGTTTCATGCATAGATAACGGCTATAATATGAGTCTGATTCAGGAGAAGAAACAGCGGAACTAACAGAACATTCATCTGAATCAGAAGAAGAGTGTAAGGAACCTTCCAACCCTGGTCACTCGGGTAAAACAGGCATTCCAAAGAGACCCAGACGTACCTTCATGATACCTCTAGACTTTCCACTTTCAGGCTTCTATATTGAAGACTTCTACCAAGATTTCCCGTTTGACCTGAGTCCCATTTCCCGCGGTAAGTTAACCGTCTCATTATTTACTTAACTCACCAAAGATACAAACAAGATCCTTTGTAACGAATAAAATAATATTGTTCTACAAAATTGTTACTGTTGTCATCATAATATGAGATTTAAAAAAAATAGACAATGGGTATCCTAACTCCTTTTTCGAAAAATGCTGTGCATATTATTGTCAAATATAGTAGTCAAATCTTTAAAAAATTGGAAGCGTCGAAAACTGAATACTAATTAAACCAAATTTCTTGGCCACTTTTATAATCATAACATGTTTTTTATACAGCTCGAGATCGTGCAGGCAATAGATTCCTATCGCCAAGACCACGTAAACTAAGGAGGAGACTGTGCGTCTGCGATTAAGAAGTACCCAATTATGACTAGAGGTAAAAACATAGTTTTATTTAAATGCTTTTCTCTCCTACTATTTTCTATTTAGTCTGAGCGGACAGCACAGATTTCCATCCATTCTAAATTTACAAAGTCAGAAAAATATTTCAACTTACTGTAATTGCATCTTTAATAAACTAGTACAATCACAATTTTGCCGTTTATAAGCCTTTAGCAATGTTGTTGTTGCTTTGTTATGTCAGAAATGTCTAAAAACATAAAACAATTTAGGTCCCCAAATAAGTAGATTGTTGAAGAAAGCTGCAACATTAATGTTTAAATTTTTACTAAACAGCTATCGCAGTATGACTGCGCAATTAAACGATGAATAACTACTAACACTAAGGTAGCCTTATGGCAAAAACGGCTTATAAAAATGGAAATCGTAATCGTAATCTAACCAACTCCGTATTGTTTCAGTTATTAGAAAAAGAAGAAGATGAAGAAGACCAAAGACGTAATAATAAATTACCGCTGCATGAAAATGGACTCCGATTTTTGTTTAATATTGTATAATTATAAATATTCATGGTAATGGAAACCTATTTAATCATAATAAACTGAAGCAAGAATATATTTTTTTTATTGGGTATTTTCCCTTACAACGCTACTTCTGTTTGATAATTCTTGGATAACATTACTCACATAACAATAGGTAGGAGACCTACATGCCCATCATAGATTTCATAAGTTAAACCTGTCCATACTTAATGGGCACTTTAACCAATAGAAACAAAGGAATAGAGTACTTTAAAATAATAGAGATATTCACGGAAAAAAAGATCGCATCTCTTATTCAAATAACAAACAGCAGCAGGGCTAGCATGGCCTACTGTGACATGGCTTGAGTCACACATTCTATCACAGTTTGGGCGATATCATCGGTTTGTCTTAAATGCTAGCACGGCGACGTGAGATAATTGATTGACATGTGGCATAACTTCTTGACGTTAAGTTGGGACAAATTACGTCTTATTTGCTAATAAGGGCGCATACATTTTCTCACAAATTTCACATTTTATTAGTTGAATATGAAACATTTATCACAAAAGTGGAGATGGTGATAAGATTTGAAAATTGATAAAAATAATATTTTCTTAATAATTACTGCACCAAATGGCAATAAAATGTATGTCAATGATTTTATAAGTAAATTTACAAGACTAAGAAATCGTCATTAGCGTCGTATATACTGCAAAGATTTATCGAAAGGTATACAAAGTTGTCATTAAAAATGGGTTTTTTTCCTAGTTTTCTTTGGACATGTTCCTTTTTTTGTATTCGTCTAAGCAACCCTTTTAATTGATACCCATATCACGGGGGTGCATAAAAAATTACTACTCCACCATCTTCGCGAGTCCGCCACATTGACATCTAAACTAAACGTGTAGGTATGCAACATTTGAGCTCCTACGGTTGGGGATAACTGTTTAAAAATTCAGTTTCAAGATTTGACCTAAACAAACTAACATACATACAAACATTGCAAGTTAAATATAAGCTTGAAATCATTAAAAAAATACAACTTTTGCACAAAATTATCAAACCAAACAAACAAAACGAAAGTCATGCGTACGACGCGGAGCTAACATGGCCGTACCCAAGACGTTTGTGACAAGACATGATAAATTATGTCATGTCTTACAATTTGTCCTAAATGGCAGCACGGGTCAACTATGTGACATGATATAGAGGCGGGACATGCCATTCTTGTAGCTGACTTCACCGTGTGAAACAGTAAATTTAATTAATGTCTATGACCATCTGAATATGCGACCAAATAAAACAATACGTTTAAAAGAATGTAGTTCATTCAGTTAGACTCCTTTTTAATTCTATTTGGAACTAATTCATTTTTGACACACTCACAACTTTCGTTTTGTTTGTTAGGTTTAATAATTTTGTGCAAAATTTTGATTACAAGCTTATATATAACTTGCAATGTTTGTATGTATGTAGCCCGTAAAGATAAGATAAAGATATATTTATTTGTATAAACATGTGTTACAATGTGGATGAGAAAGTGAAAATCTGAGAGTTTCAACATGTTTTGCCACTAATGGCGTACAAATTAAATGATGACTTGAAATATAACACAATTAAGAAAGAAAAAGAAACATAAAATAAATTAAAATATAACACAAGAAGGAAGACCGAGAATGAGCATAAATAACAAAAATTAGAATATTATATTCTAAAAGAAATCCCAGAGTACACACAAGTGGAATTATTGCAAGATATTGCTTCAAATCTTGAATTTGTTAGTTATTAATTTGTATCCTACAAACACCTTTACTTTTCTTAAATAATTCCTGTTTTGACTTCAACTTTATGACGTAAGTAATTATAATTATGTAAATAAACTACGACACAACTATTTTTTTTTAGTTTTCTTAACTTGACCGCGGTGTCATTTCACCGACAATTAATTTACAAATTTTCACTTGACAAGTACGAGGGCGGGTCAATAAGTCCGTGACTTTTTGAATTTCTGATCTCTTTACTGAAAAAGCAACACTACTCCTGTCAACAGGCATCTGTCAGTTGACTCCTATCAAAATTTGAACTTGCTGCGTCAGTTAGTTTGTGTTTGACAGCTATCTTTATCAGACTACCCAGTAATTTGAGGAAAATGTGGAAAAAAGTGAATTTCGTGTGCTTATTAAGCATTATTTTTTGCGAAAAAAAAACCATTACCGAGACAAAGGCTAAGCTTGATAAATATTATTGGGACTCTGCACCATCGATTTCAATGGTAAAAAAGTGGTTTACTGAATTTCGTTGTGGCCGTACAAGCACTGAAGATGCCGAACGTCCTGGACGCCCAGTTGAGGTCTCTACACCCGAAACAATCGAAAAAATACACGATATGGTGTTGGCCGACCGAAGATTGAAAGTGCAAGAGATTGTGGAAGCCGTAGGGATCTCGCATGGCTCAGTGGTTTCAATTTTGAATGATCACTTGGGCATGAGAAAGCTTTCCGCAAGATGGGTGCCGCGTTTGCTCACAGTCGACCACAAACGCAATCGTGTAACAACTTCACAGGAAGGTTTGGCGTTGTTTAATCGCAATATGGAGGAGTTTTTGCGCCGTTTTGTAACCGTGGACGAAACATGGATCCATCACAACACACCAGAGACCAAACAACAGTCAAAACAGTGGGTTTCTAAGGGTGAATCGGCGCCAAAGAAGGCCAAGGTGGGTTTGTCAGCCAATAAAGTTATGGCGACTGTTTTTTGGGATGTACGTGGGATAATCCACATTGACTACCTTCAAAGGGGAAGAACAATCAATGGGGAATATTATGCCACCTTATTCGACCGCTTCAATGACGATTTGAAAAAAAACCGACCTCATTTGGCCAAGAAAAAAGTTCTTTTCCACCAAGACAATGCAAGGGTGCACACATGTGCAGTTGCCATGGCAAAAATCCATGAATTGGGCTATGAATTGCTCCCTCATGCGCCCTATTCTGCAGATTTGGCTCCGAGTGACTACTTCTTGTTCCCAAACCTGAAGAAATGGCTTGGTGGAAAAAGATTTGACTCCAATGATGAAGTCATCTCGCAAACAAAGGCCTATTTTAAGGACCTCGACAAATCATATTTTTGGAAGGGATAAAAAAATTGGAGAAGCGTTGGACAAAGTGTATAGAGCTCAAGGGAGACTACGTTCAAAAATAAAATGATTTATTTATCAAAAAATCTGTGTTTTATTCCAAAAGTCACGGACTTATTGACCCGCCCTCGTATAACGATTGGCAAAAATATGATTTGTCAATTCATTATTATACAACAACGAGTTTGCCAAATTACTCACATAAGAAAAAAGTTACCTGATATACTTTTTTTTAATAACGTATTATTTGACAAACAAGTCATTTTTATTCACGTTATTCCATAAAACAACGTCTGGAATAAAAACTTTTTACATAATGCAGTATTAGGTACGCAATTTCCTAAAAATGAAACTCATTAAATAGGCCAGAAAAGACTTGTGCTCATAGAAAATAAAAATAAATCATTTTTAGTAGGCTACCCAGAACCGAGCTCGATATATTAAGTTAAATATCTTTACTCGCAAAAAGGTTAGGATATGTTAGGTTAGAACTGCGACCCCCTATGATAAAATAGAGCCCCAAAAAACGACTTGAGTATATAGAAAATAAATACTTGCCTGTAAATTGCAAGCATGTAGGATTATGTTTTCAAAACTTGATTGCAGGCTTGAGTAGCCACTTTTTCAAAATCTTATATGCAAACTCTTTGCAAATATTATCTAAATCCTTTTTCTTACATGTAAAAATTTTCAGTTTACTTATTTTGCCAACAAGATTGTTTTAAAAGTATTTTTCAGACACAGAATCCCAAGCCTTGAATTCATGGTGACTCATTATTATCACGGACCGTATTGCAGTATTAATGCAAAATAGTTGCAATGTTTGTGAACCTGCTATTCGTCATGATTGAAGCAGGATACTGTAAGCATCGCCAGTGCTCAGACCATGTGCAGCTACAGACTCCGAAAGGAAGATATTCACCTTTGGTAATCAGCGTTGTGTCGGGCTAGCAGCAGCCATCTCTCACTCAAGAACAAATAGGTACACAGTATAAAAAATACAGACTCGTCGCTATAACAAAGCCAAAAGCGCCTTGCAACGAAATAATAGCAAACTGTAGAAATACCATATTGAAATCCGAAGACAAACGTGTAATATGCGTAGGTGAAAATGATTGCAACCCAAACCTACTGTTCTCTCAACTGCAAATTATAATAAATACATTTCTATATAACTTTATAACTAATTGTATTGAATGTGGTCAATAATGTGTAACTAAATGTACGTAAGTTAATTTCGATGATTATTGATTGATTACGATGATTTATTTTTGATTGAGTATAGTTTTCAATATTGGCGTGTGCTAGCTGACATATCGCAAATAATTTTAATGCTTTTGTGTTTCGTAATGTTAATGTAAGAAGGTACTTGGTCAATTGAATCTTTCCCGTGCAGCTTAGACCCAATCAGTCTTATTACAAAAAAACTAAATAAACCTTGATTTAAACCTGTGCTACGAAGTCCAGGCTTATCTGCAGAACCATGGTCTAAATTTGTCCGTATTACAAAAGTACTCTGTGTTACAAAACTTCAAAAAACCGTGGTCTTCTTAGTGCCGTCATTTGAACCGTTGTCTTTGTAACAACCACAGAGTAATACAAATATTATTCGTTCACCATGGTTATCATTCTATTGCAACGTTCCGTATGCTCAGAAATGAAAACTTTTTGTTAATACGCTAATGATTATTATGATGTTTAGGAGTGTTAAAAATATTGAGAGTGTTAATTTGCATGGAATATTAGTTATTTCGTCGATTGCAGTTTTGTTTAGGTTTAATTAAGCACATGACTTAATGTCGTATTAAGTACTAATAATACATCTAGGTACGTGTAACGAAACGTAAAATTTTCGCGCATTATATGAAACCATAACATTAAACAAAACCATCGCAAGTTGAACAAAGTTCATTTAGCTTTGGAATTTTTAAGTTATCGAAGTTTCTAATAGAACATTATTGCCTCTTTGTATAGTATTACCTTCTATAATAGGTAATTTTAATATCATATTGTGATGGACCAACAAAAGAAAAAACGATCTGAGAATTGGAGTACCGAGGAAAAAGTAAATAAACATAAATTACTTTGATTAACTTGAAATCAGTGTTTAATTGATTCAAATTTAATTTTAATTTATTTGATTGATTCGAACACGATTTATGTTGTGTCGGCGTGGCGTTCCCAACAACTCAGCGGCTTCAATATCCTCAATATCAATTAAATCGACCATGTTAAGATCCATTTTCGGGTAGAAACAACACAACACAATGAAAAAGATGCTATAAAATACAAGAGAAATTTTGACTGGTACGATTTAGACCATAGTTTGATCGTTTAAACTAGGGGCCGCCGAGGTTTAGCGTTAGACCATGATATGGTCCACGGTTTTTCGAAAAACCACGTTTTGTAATATCATTTTGGTTTAAACCGTACCTAGTTTATAGAGCTTTAAACCGGGGTTTTCAGTCAAACCGCTTTTTGTAATAACACTGAATAAGTTTACTTTAGCACGGTGGTTAAGTCGATACGATATTATACGACAGAGTTAGAAGTATTATTTATCAGTAAATTTTTTCGCCGGTTTACAATTCTTAATTTAATTTTGTTTAGTTTTCAATCGAGACGGATACGCTTTCATACAATCTTTGGCCTCGATGTAAAAATATGAAATTGGTGTCAATTGATAGCTATTATATTATCAAATGCACACACACATTGCTAGACAGTTTTGTATTTAGTTAGTCTAGGTAAATCATTCAACTCTTTTTTTTGAGATTGGGAAATAATCAAAGTAAAAAAAAGAGTTGTTTTATTATTAGGACAAAAAAAATAACCATGTTGTCGTTTGCTTTAATATTTTTCAAAGAAAGTAATGTTACATCTTACGTTATTAATGATTTCATAAATGTTTATTGCATGGAAGTATCAGTAGTCTGATAGATAGACCTTCTTAAATATTCTTTGCAACTATCTGTTTGTTTAAGTTTACATATACAAAATCAAAAGTAATTTATTCAAACTAGGCTGCGAATCAGCACTTTTTGAACGTTTTTTGACGTTCAAAAAGTGCGTAAAACGTGAGTAAGTAGTGTAAATGTAGTAGTTTTTGAGGCTGATTGTACCTTCTAGTAAAATATCCAGCCATCGATTTATCTCAGGAATATATCTGAAAATTCTGCGAATGAAAAATCATAATCAAGTAATTTTTTCAAACTTCATTTATAAAAATTACATAAGGAGGTCTCCCAAAACGCCCGCCCTTCACCACTGCCTAGTGCTTTAGCTGGGAAGAAGAAGTGGCGGAACAAACTCCCCAGCAGCACTGCTGTCTGTTCAGTTATAAGAACTGGATTTTATACAGAAGTAAGTAATTAACATTACGAAACACAAAAACATTAAAATGATTTGCCTTAAGACAGCTAGCCCACGCCAATATTGAAAACTATAACTGAAGCTAAAATAAATAATAAAAACGTAAACAGAACTTCATACATAATAAAAGGCTCCAGGCATAAAGGGCGTGCCCGCTTATATTATGCAATGCTGCATTATGTTTATACAGGGCGTCCCACGGATATGCCACATGGAGGGAAAGTACCATGAATATTGTAGATGGCACATTTTACTGAAAGAATACATTATTTGAATTTAAAAAACAATACACACACAGACACACACACACACATTCATACACACATACATTCATAGATATTTAAATAATTACATGGTTGAACCGGAAATCGAACCCGTTACATAAGAAAAATGATCATCCTGTAGCTTTATCATACCGATCGAAAGGCTAAAAATAAGGATTATTTTTTGCTAAATAACATAGTGTCACAAATAAAAGGAAGACCATGAACTTTAACATTTTTAATACAAAACTAATCAATTTATCAAATGCTCAAAATGACTCCCTTCCTGTTGAATACAAAGTCGCACTCTTTTGATTATTTCGATTTGTTGCATACAACCAGGACTTTCTAGGACCTTCGAAGTAAATTAAAGAAACAGTTAATTACTAATTACAATAACAAAGCCATAGTCAGCAAGATGACCTGTCACCACAAGCAGCACCCGTCACGAGAATAACGCAAAGATCAGCCATCACCCCCCTCGCCATATTTGAGGGAAGGAGGCAACCCGACCCCCGACGCTACCGCAAGCATTGACATCTAAGGGAGCATGACGAACTTGCTGCCGGTTGCTCAAAAAAATAATACCATCAATTGCTGAGGTCGCTAGCTAACCATAATATATAGAAATACATTTCATAAAAAAAAAATTTAATGAGTAGAATGTCAATAATAAATAAAAATTAAATTAAACTAAATTGACTTATATAGTCAAATAAAGTAAACAATTATATGAACTCATATAAATTGTCAGTAGGCAAGCTAATTCTGGAGAAAGAACATAAAATAGTCTTGAGTAAATCACAGCGACCAACTATTTTTAAAAGCTTTTATTTACCTTCACTTGTATGTGTGTCCTGGAATATTGCAATCAATATTTCACCCACATCCACTGAAGCCATAGAGCAACACGGGCCACCGGCGGACTGCTCTATGACTGAAGCTATCGGGCTGAAATGTGGCATACGTGTTTGGTTCTCGTGAAAATAGTATATTTTGTATTAAAAACAAAGCTTTTTTTTTGTAAAAATGTTTAATCGTCGTTTAAGTAATCGTTGATAGAATAGTATGCCGAGTGTGTGTATGTAGTGTGCCTTTGAAAAAAGATTGGATTTTACTTTAGCTTTAAACGCATTAAAAGGCAAATATAACGAAGAAGACGGAAGCTTGTCATAAGAGTTTATACCAAGCCCAACAAATGAGTTATGGACCTTATGAAGCCGGTGAAAGGGAGCACGTAGTTTGTCCTTGTTTGTTGTTAATATTATGAATATTACTGTTTTCTGTGTATAAGTGTATATTTGGCCTCTTAGAATAAATATTCTAAGTTTGGCCTAATAGATAAGATGTTGGCGAAGATGAATTGTGATGCCACCGTGAGAATACCAATATCTTTAAAAAAATCTCTCAGAATAACTCAAGTATCTAGCTGGTAAATTGCTCGAAAAGCTTGTTTTTGAACAACAAATATATTATGAATATCAGCAGCTTTGCCCCACACCAGAATGCCGAAGGACATGCCTCTATGAAAATAACTGAAATAGGCTAGCCGAGCTGTATCAACGTCAGTGTGTTGTCTTACTTTCCTGACGACATAGGCGGCCGAACTGAGGCTTCCCTCTAGGCATGATATATGTGATCCCCAGTTATGCCCAGAAATACTGCCGAGTCTACCGTTTCAAGCACCTCTTTATCTAAGTTGATAGATCGACGATAGATTCTTATTTGCTAATATGTGCGCACCCATTTTGTCACAACTAAATATCAAAATTTTACATGTGATTATAAAAAAAAAATTATCACGTTCCTTTGGAGGTGGTGATAAGATTTGAAAAATAAATATAATTTTGATCAATTTTCAAATCTGCTAATTACTGCACCAAAAAACAAAAAAATGTATGTAATTTACGTTATAAGCAAATTTAAACGACTATGAAATCGTCAATAGCGTCGCATATGCCGCAAAGATTTCTGGAAAGGTATACAAAGTTGTGGTACTTACCTACTGCTTTTTCCTTCCATTATTCACCTCCTAAACTTTTTTTTCTTTTTTGTTAACGAGGGTTTGATCACATAGTAAACATGTCACCCGGGTGCGCCAAAGTTCACCTAAATTTTCAACTCCGATAATTGGAAATCCGAAAATGTTCTTCCTAACATTTTTCATCCTAACAATCACAATTCCTAACTACTCTGTCTCTAATGTTCATAGTTCCGAAGCATTCAACTTCATAATGTCAGTAGCAATAAACATCTATTATACTTTTATTTGTTTCCCTATATTTTAATACTCAATACTCAATACTCAAACTTTATTTGCATTCCACAATGTGTACTTAGGTGGTAAATTAAAAATGAGATCATTATGGACCCTGTCGGGCACAGCAAAAGACAAAGATATAGTAGGAGAGAGGAAGCTTTAAAAATAGAAAAAAAAAAAAATAATAATAATATATCTAAAATAAATCCAATAATACCATAATTCTTTATAAATACACATAGAAATTGTATACATTATTAAATTATATTTTATCGTTTAAATATTCATTTATGTTGTAATAGCATTTTTCTGTTAAAAATTGTTTTAGTTTTTTTATAAACATGTTTAATTTTTCTTCTTTTTTTATTATTTCAGGTAGTTTATTATATATTTTTATAGACATTACATAGGGGCTTGTTGAGTGTATTTTTAGTCGAGATTGCGGAATGTTTAATCTTGATTTGTGTCGGAGTGTGAAACGTGATTGTATATCTTCGCGCTTTGTGTAAAACTCTTGATATTTATGAACATAACTTTTTTCAACATAACCATCTTTTATACTATTATTCAAAGTCATATCTTTTTTGTTTAGATTTCTTTTTATTCATAATAATCAGTATTATATACATTAATCATTGTAAGCCCTAATTATCACATGCCATAATTATGATATGCCATAACATAATTTGCCATCGACATCGGGTGTGTAACGGTTGTTTATATCAAGAGAAATTGGATGCAATTGGGACTTTAGGGCACCCCGACTCGGACATGTTAGGTTAGAAGGGGATGGCGGGCTCGTGTGAGCGAGCGAAGCGAGCGAATAGACCCCGCCATCCCCTTCGTGGTAATTTTTTTATAAACCACACAGAAGTAGGAGCCCCGCGAAGCGGGGCTCCGTCGACCTAGCCCACCATCAACTATGCACAGAAAAAAAAACCTAAAACTATAAATATCATCTTCTACCCACATATATTTTTTATAACACTTGGTAAATGTTTCTTTCTGAGTATGAGTGAAAATATTATGGTAATTATGTTTAGGGATAAAAGCGTTATGATAAAAAACAGTAGGAGTTTAAATATATTTACATTAATGATATTATTAATTACAATTTTCGGAAACATGAGTGTTATGAACATCGCCGGTAGCACTACAAATAGTATGAATGAAAACTTTAGGATGAAAAATTTTAGGAAGAGTGATCATTCGGATTACAAATCGTTAGGAAGAACAATTTCGGGTAAAGAACTTTAGTTGAGCCAATATGGACCCATGTCACCCTCATAGGAAACCTTTGTTACAACATGCAAAACTTAACCTCTACGCTTAATTCCTAAGTAACCAATTTATATAATATTCTAGCGGCTTTGGATGCTGCAAAAGCTAGCTATTACATTCTCCAAATTCACAAATATTCATATTAAAATTGTCTCGAATCAAATATCTTTCCGCCCCGTTCCGGACACACTCCACCATGATATGAAAAACGTCTTCGACCACATTGCATTCCGTGCCGTTTGGAGATGTTACTTTGCCCATCAATGCAGCACAACTATTCAATGGGATCATCAAACCAAGGATAATTCCTTAATACTTTTTGTCAATGACTTCTCGTCAATGTATTCTTTCCAAAGGGAAATACCCATCAGCCACACAAAAAAAATATAGAAATGAATAACAATGAAATATACGCTAAATTGTACTACAAATCGTATGGAACGCAATACAATTTCAATAATTATCAAAAAGCTAGGTGGAAGCCAGTTCCAACCATTTTTCTAAAATATAGGTCAAGTCAAGGTCAAGTCATATAAATAGGCAATAAAACTAGGGAATCTCAATACTCACCGCTTGTTGTCAGCACACACACACACACTCACTCACGTATTAAACAACGTCCTTCATCATTTTGCACTGTTATGACTTATGAGATTACAGTCTCATCATTGCAATATCAAGATAGCAATTAACACAGTGTACGTTTCTATCAATTTTTAAATGCACACGGGGCACAAGTCCAACACAATAGCAGCGTCGTATATAAAACAGGTTCAGGTCCGTCGTCAAAAAGCCGAGTCGTCGTTTAGGCGGGTTCAAAAGTCCGTGTTGAAAAACGGGTACCTAACGTGTGCAGAAGTTATATCAAAATCCTTAAAAAATAGCCATAGTCGTCGTTAAATATCCTAAAAAGCAATCTGTATAATATATAAATCAAGTCGCAAACGCAAAACCGGGAATCGATCAAATAATCAATCGAAAAACTGAAATCATTGAAATGCAGTAATGTCAAGCTGTCAGTAAGGCAAAGGACATAGGATTCATACAGCCTACGATACTTTTTCCATTTTCAAAATAATTTGATTAATTGACACGCATAGTTATATTATTTTAATTAGATTTACGGTATAGATAGGTCGAATTATATTAAATTCATGGTAATTGTGCAATTATTTTATTATTTCGATAAGGTTTATTTGACGATTCCTGTTTGGCTGAATGTCGATTACTCATGACAAATAAACACTGACCTCCAACAAAAAAATAAGAATGGTTAAGACGGATATCAAGTTAAATATTTGAGTAATCGTGATATTTTTACTCTCTTTCTTTTTTTTTTTGAGGGTGGGAACTCATCAAATAACTAGGTTTACAAACTTGAGAATTATTTAATTTTACATATTTTATTCCAAATAGATTTAAGGACTATTAGTAGTTTCTGTACATTTTAAGCATTTTTTAGGCGTTCCCCTTTCACAACATTTCGATCTAATTAAACTTAAAATATATCCAGTAAGGTTTATACGTCACCGGAACACCCTCTAAGCACGCTTCTTTGGCTAACAGATCAATTTCTTCATGTTTTTAAATGTCGGTATGGGAAGGCATCTACCCATTGTAAAACAATATTTTTATTTTTATCACTAAATCTACTAATAGAATCTATTATTTTGTATGCTACCGGATAACCAAGAAAATTTCCTGTACATCTCTTCAAATGCTGCAGTGCGCTTTTACAGTCAGAATAGATTACGGAATTTTGAAAATCTGTCGATTCAAGGTATGAAATGGCTTCGATGATAGCGATTAACTCGGAATACATGACAGAAATGTTTGAATTTAGCTTGAACTTAAAGAAGTATTACTTTGAGGGTCAAAAAACGCAGCTCCAACATTATCTCGAATTTTAGACCCATCCGTATAAATCCTGTAATATCCAGAATAGCTCCTGACAAATTTTCTACTACATATAATACGAAATTGATGGTGATCGTACGATTTCTTACCTTCGGTAACCTCTTTAATTTGTGGTTTAATCGTACAAGACAAGTTCACACCGCTTAGCCACGTATTAAGCGATTTGATGATTTCCCGTCCTCAAAAAAAAAAAAAAAAACCTAATTCATCGCTGGAGTACATGCATAATGTTATTTAATGTTTCAGAAAGATAAGCTATAAGTGGTTTCTTTTTACGTCTCCAATACGTACCTTGCAAAGAAATAGTTTAGTTACAATTCACACGTGTCCCCATTTATAAAAGATTTGAGTTTCTAAAAGAATTTACCAGCTAAGTAATTCTGCGAATATGTAATGGCTGCAAATGAAGTTCGCATTCCATGACATGATTGGCTGTACAATAAAACCACCGATGACCTCCAAACATTGGTTTTGAATTTTAGTTAATTTGTTTGTAGCGGTATCTACATCGCCACATGAGAACTACGTCACACTGACGTCACGCAAAATCCTGCATCGCGAAAGCAGAGTTTACCGCGTAACTAGCACATAATATATACAATCTTCCGACCACAGTCGTCGGGCAGTTGCCCACCAGACACGACACCCGTCTGGTCGGAGGATCCTCCCTTTTCTATGGTGGTATGAGTGAGCTTTACACCCTGTTCATCATACCTCTATATGTTTAAATGGGTTTGACAACTATTATCAAATAAAAAAACGGGCATAATCTATTCTACTGCGTATGACAGCAATGTATAAACGTCGTAAATGAGCGGGGTGTTTGCCCCAGCCTGGACCTGTTAATATTTTAAACACATTTATAAATTTGGAAGATTTGTCTCTGAACTCATTAATATGTTTAGACCAACTTAGGGATTGATCTAACCACAATCCTAAATATTTATAGTTGTCAACTACTTGGAGGGATATTTTATTTATTTTAATACCAATAGTATGTTTCCTAAAGCCATTTTTAAATATACAAATTTTACTCTTAGTAGTTGAAATATTTAAACCAATATCTTGGACTAACTTCTTAAATAAATCTAAAGCGGTGTGCAATTTATGTGTCGCCTCCAAAATTTTGTTGGTAATAAAATATAATACAAAGTCATCCGCAAACTGCGAAATATACACATTATTTATCTTTCTACAGATATCGATAGCTATAATAAACAACAATGGCGATAATGGATCACCCTGTGCCAGGCCACAAGTACTTAGTTCTACATAGTGAATCATTATCAAGTTGAATTTTTAACTTTCTTGCCTGTAAAAAGTTCCACAGATAGGTGCAAAGTTTTTGTCCCACACCTAAGCCATCCATAATACGTACCACGTTGTTATAAGCATTATCCAGATCAATAAAACAGCATAAGATCATTTGCTTTTCAGAAAATCCTGTTTGAATTCTAGAAACTAAACTAGTAAGGTTATTTAATGTTGATCGACATTTTCTAAATCATGTGGTATTCTGATCTAACAAACAATAATTTTCTATAGACTACTTTATTCTATTGAATAGAATGTTATGGAAAGTTTTGCATAAACATGATAAATCAAGGATATGGGGTATTAGGTACAAACGAGTAGCTAAAAACTGAACTGAGTAACTGAAAAATGAATTTGAGTAAGACTGGTTTTCCGTTGTCAGGTAAGTATCTTATCATAGAATATGTGATTTTGTCACTAGCAGGGGCAGTATCTTTATTTTTAAGCATTTAGTTACCTCTTGGATTGTAATTGAAATTTCAAGTTTTGGGTTTTTCGATGCAAGTATATGGTAGTCGCATAATACGAAATCGGGGGCTAAACTACAAAGTAATTCGCTTGCTTTAGCATTGTCAACATGAGATTTTGCTTTATATCCATTAATCCATCTCATCCTTCGCCACACCTCACTATGGGTCGTAGTTTGGTCAAGAGTAGAACATAAGTCCCGCCATGACCGGCTTCTAGAACACCGTATATATCTCTGAGCATCACCCATTTTTGTTTGAAGGATTTGAGGTTATGTGGTGATGGATTACGTCTAAATTTGGAAAGTGCTTAATGGCGCTCTGCTACAGCTTTAGATAGATGGGGACACCAATATGGTTTAGGTGTAAAATTTCATTCTGGGTTTATAATTAATTTTACTTATGGTATAAAAAAATCTGCAGCCATGTCTATAAGTATGTCATATTCTTTTTGTAAATCATTTGGAAATACGAATTCATCGAAAAGGTCTTCAAATCAAAATAACGAATATACAAAGTGCGGTGTGCGTCTCAAGGTTGCACCCTCGCCGGGCCTCCCCCAGGTAACTGCGGGTCTCACCTGGCGGGGACTGACCGCCGAGGTATCGTGAAGATAGCGGCACTGTGTAACAGCGTCGTGGAGCGCCTACAGAAACATAATAGCAATCACTCACATGGGCGCGACTTATAGTATGAGAGGCCCGTTTTTACGAGCCACCGTATTGCATCCGCGGCTGGGGCTGGGGCTGGGCCCGGTACCGCTCGCCATGTCCCCTTACGGGGGCGTCGAGACTTCCAGCGAAGGTTGCACCAAATGGGAATCCAGCTCAGCACGTGTCAGGCAAATGCACCTGACGCTGATATTCGGCTGGATCCCTGCAGTGACCTAAGGACGTCGAGCAGACGAGATAGATTGTTGTTATGACAAAGTATTACGAGTATGTGCGGATTGAAATGATGTATTCTACAGTAAAGTTTTGCATTGGGTGACGTTCTATTTTGTTGATGTGCTGATTGTGTTTTGATTACTTGATTATTATTCATAGAGATGTAATTATGTCTAACGTATAAATGAATAATCTTGTTATAATTATGGTGGCGTTGCTGCGAATAAAATAAACGATTTGGCTAGAATAGAATATGTTAACGATAAATAAATATACGTGAATATCATGTGTATTATAATTAATATCTAACAAAATATAGACACATCACTTAACTACTAACCATGAGTTACGCTAACTAGAGAGATTAACTCGGGAAGAACACGGCAGCCGGCAGCAATAAAAAATGTTTATTTTGGAACAATTTAGGTATACACAGATTACAAAAGAAATGATGATAGCTACAAAAGTATAAAACTGTGGCGCAGCTATCAAAGCCCAACTCAAAAAACAAGTAAACATATAAATTTTGTTCCAGACTATCTTGAAGGAAATTATTTGCATTAAGTTTATAAATTACAAAAATATGCACTGGTATGTGTGTGTGTGTGTGCGTGTGTGAGTGTTTGTGTGTGTGTGTGTGTGCGTGTGTGTGGAAGTTTTTTTATAATTTATGTTACCACAAGTTGTTCAGTAGCATCATAGGACATAGATTTTAGCCATTCTGTTAATTTTTTCCTCAGTAAATTCCTTGTTAAAGGGTAGATATTAATGCTCTTATTAATGTTGTTGTTGAGTTTAGAGCTAATGTGGATAAAGTGGCGATGGTTATATAATGGACGCGTTCGAAACAGTCATATCCAGTTTTTTCTGCGAGGCGATACGAAACTGCTGCAGTCGAACTCTGAAGGTACCAAAACATTTAATATTCCTTATAGGCGGGGGAATATTGTTCCAGCATCTGAATGCGGCGTACCTACCTAAAACTTCCCATCAAAGCAGCTGTCTTGTGAGATTGAGTGGAGAGTTGCTGCGAGCACTGTCTACTTGCACATACCCTTCTACTGGCGATCCACCTCGGTTTATTGTACAGGTAGGTCAGCTGCTTGTACTTATAACTCCATAAAGTAGGCATGCCAAGTGCAACTTACGCCGTAACTTCATCTTGAGGATAGAGTGCTTATTTAAGAATGGCGTTACGTGACTTCTTGGTGGGATTGAGAAGCAGAATCGAGCGCAGGCGTTTTGCACCCTCTGGATCAGTCGTTCAGTTCTTGCCAGTAGTCGAGGGCCAATAACTATGTAAGCAGGTAGTTTAAATTGGATAGCACGAATGACTCAACCAGCTGTTACATCCGTAGTTCCTCTGATAGATTCCTCCTATGTATTATATTTATAGTCATAATAAGTTTATGTGTTTCTTTGTATTGAAAAATATTTATTCCTAAATTATCATTATAAATTGCACCTACCACTGTTTGTCTCTGCATCCCCCAATGTTGACTGGTGGAAAATGCCTGATCATTAAGTCCACCTCTGTACATGTGTGTGCTTAAAGTGTTAAATAAATAAATAAGGACTTATTTTATAAAGGACTTTAAGCCGGTAGAAAGAAGTGCGCACTGACTCTGCCACGTGTGCATCGTATCTCAACCCAACGTCCATGTTCAGACCCAAATTAGCTGCCTCACTGACACGACTTACCGACTCACCCAGCAGGGTTGCCGGCACTGTATTAATTTGGTTCTTGGTTCCAAACAGCATGTATTTAGTTTTTTGTGGGGTTAAGTACCAAACCGTTATTTTCAGCCCAACGTGATATCCTGTCTAGATCCTGTATCGCTAAATCATAGTCACTTGGCTTAGTGGAGATATAGACTTGTAAGTACGTCATCAGCATAAATACCTGCATCGTTTCAGGGAATTTATGATATTTGCACAATACAAAATAAAGATTATGGGGCCTAGTATTGAATTTTGCGGGACTACCTTGTAAACAGAAGTGAGCGACAAGACAAGAGATGAGCCATTGCTTAATCGTATTTCCACATGCTGCTGCCGGTTGCTGAGATAACTTTGGAACTAGTGCATCGTATTTTGTTCAAATTCTTAATATTTAAGCTTCGATAGAAATACGTCAATAAGTGTTCAGTCAAAAGCTAGATTTTAGCTTTTTTGTATTTTTTTGGGTTGGGAAATCATCAAATAACTTCTCTCGCTCAGGGCGGAGCGGGAGGGTGTGTCAGACTCTTACTGACTAAAACCCACCCGTGTTCCTTCAGTTGTCTGTGCCAGGGGCCACGGTAACCCTTTCGGACTTTCTCGCAACCCTGGCAGGCATCGGCCCTAGCGGACCCCGTCATTGGTGCTGACATCTCTTTGAGGCGCGCGTGGAACACAACGCGCCGTCGACCAGGGCCTGGACCTTATCGGACGGCGAGCTACCCATTGATCGCATTTCCTCCCTATCAGCGGCCAGTAACGAATCCTGTGCCAAATGAAAGTCCAACTACCAATGGATAACTTTTACTATAGACCTTACGCTGTAAGTCATTTGGAAAAAAATATATTTAAATGTGAATAATGTATGGAGCGATGTCGTATTACAGCATATTTTTATTTATTTATCTTATGAAAGCATACATCTTTTATAGACTTCGAAAACTTTGATAATATAGAAACCAACGAAATACACGCTCGACTGGGTCTAAGTAGAGAACATTTTTATGAGATATTGGAACAGACGCCTTCTCTATCTGGATCACAAGCGAAAACCTTTCCAGCCATTTATTTAATGAAGTTGCCAAGTGTCGAAAGCAATGAAAGACTTGCAACTTTCTTTAAAATGAACAGGAGAACGCCGGAGATGCACTTAAAAAATGCAAGAGATTGCACAAGTGCGGACTTTGTGCCTAGGCACTTGGGTTTTGACCACATAAATCGAAGATTGGTTACTTAAAGCAACCTTCATAAACCAAGCGCTTTGTTTGGGAACCCTAACTCAACAATAGAAGAAAGAAAGGCTATAGTAATCATGGACGGAATATATTTTTACATTCAAAAAAGTTCGAACTTTTCATTTCATAGAGATAGTTATAGATTGCACAAGTATTCAAACCCTTTAAAACCTTTTATTATTATATTCCTACAGCCGCTGTGAGATACGCTGGTTTGTTAATCTTAGCTAAGATTTTGATATGTCATGATATTTTACGAGTAATGCGCATTACCTTTTATGTATCCAAGATGTTATTGCTTCTACATCTGTTGTCTTTTAATGTAATACGATGGTCTTATTACATGAGACAGCGAAGACTCAAGCGTCTTATCAGAAGGCACTGCTTCAGATCAGGCGGGCCCATCTTCTGGACCTGACGAGGACGTCAGAGCATCAGGAGAGGCCGTGTTGTCGATATTCTCACCAGACAAGATATTTCTTCATCCTATTAATTTTGAAATTAATTGAAAGTATGATTTTGTGTGTGGAATAATACAACTTTATTATTGTTAATAGTATAGTCAAGCGTAGAATTGTATTTTCCGAGTAAATTTGTACGGTTGGATCCTTTTCGTTAAATTACAGTTTCTATAGCTCATGGTCTTTTTAACGTGCCATACATGTGGGTTCTGAGGTTGATAAAAAGTGATAGACAGTTTTTTTTGCTTGGATCCTTTTTACTGGCTGCCAGTATTGATATTTAGCATCAGTTTGGTGCACTCAACTCATTTTGACCATGTTGTGGATTGAATCCTTTTCGTTTAACTACATCCAATTTTATTGTAAGAGCGAAATGAACATGAGAGGAATCACGATTTAATTAGGTACTTGTATTGTTTGACTATATTATTAAGTACTTAGACGATATAACTTTATTTTTTATTTTTATAACGTTGCCCCACACTAGGAATTTCTCCTGTATTGTGGGTGCGTTTACAAATATTTAAGTAATTGTAAGTCATACAAGTATTTGTTCCGTGGGGGAATCGAACCCGCAACACGCAGCACAGCAGTCAATCGCTTAACCACTGCGCCAACCGCGCCGTCAACTGCAAAAGCATAGCATCAAGCCTGTAAACCTCGAAGAGTTAGGCAGACGTATACCCATAGTACACACACATTTCGCCAGTTTTAAGTCCTATGTAATAGGGGGCGAGCCTATTGGCATCAACCGGGTACAAATCAAGACTCCGGGCAGCTACTGAGAAGTTTCTTATGTCGTCGACAAAACCTGCTTGCGGCAAGCAGATTTTTTGCGAAAATGTATGGTCCCATATTGAAATAAAGGTGTAAAGAAACTGGACAACCTTACAATGTTCAGACCTAATAGTTAACACTAATTATAACGATTCCCAGTAAAACTAACAATTGTCGCAATCTACACATTAGTCGTCGTCAGTTCACATGTGGGTATTTCTGGCTACGCAAGTCCAAATAGTCACTACTTTGATCTGCGATACATATTCAGCGATACTGTAACGCCTTTAAAATTCTTTGGCGCAACTGTGCGGCCTCTTACGGTCCTTTATTCAGGTGTCGTCAATTGCTGGACATGGGGACTCACTGTCCATTAAAAGGTTATCTGGTATACATCGATGCTACTATAGCGATATCTACATCGCCACACGCAAACTACGCATCATACTGCCGTCACGCAAAATCCTGCATCGCGCAAGCAAAGATTACCGCTCAACTAGCATGTACACAATGCCCCGATATCAATCATCGGGCAGTTGCCCACCAGACACGACACTCGTCTGGTCGAAGGATCCTCCCTTTACCAGGAGGTATGAGTGAACTTTACACCCTGTTCCTCTTACCTCTATACTACTGATATCACCGTCGGCGTCGTTATATCTTGAAAATGAATGGATATTGTAAATGATCATTATAAAATTTTGTTGTTCAAATAAAGCATATTGTATTCTAATAGGCACCTTCCGTTGCCAACAACAAGACTAGCTCTAGTATTTGTGATAAACGGATACCAGGCAGCCATCACTCTGGTGCAAGACAGTGAACGGAGTAATCAATACAAAATTAAACATAAAATCTTGAAGCGAAAATGAATTCCACGATAATTTTTATACGTTACAGTGAAAACTCTTATCTAATATGGATCACGATCACAATAAATGAAGTGAAATACTTCATGGAAATAAAACTGCAATTAAATGAATTCCTCACGAATATTATGTTCGAGTTTATTTTAATAGTCTTTCGTTTCCATAAAA
Source organism: Brachylomia viminalis (assembly GCA_937001585.2). Lineage (NCBI taxonomy): Eukaryota > Metazoa > Arthropoda > Insecta > Lepidoptera > Noctuidae > Brachylomia > Brachylomia viminalis. The sequence goes on along the minus strand of OW443302.2, from coordinate 17,206,910 downwards.
CACCGGGGCTTTGTTGGCTATCGTCAGTCCAGTAACTCTTTGGAAGATGGTCATCCAACGCTGGGCTTACTTCGTTTTATTTATTTTGCCCTCGGGCTTATTAGCAAACCCAGTAGGTGAGTCATACGCAATTATGATGTCATCACTCTTTGCCGGTTATTAAGTTGAGCATTGAAAAAAAAGGTTTTTTTTGGATTCATGGAGTGATTCAACCTGACTAAACTGGTCCTAATCCTGGGTTCGAAATCCGTGTCAGACATGTAAGTCTTACTTCGCAAAAAAAAAATTGTTTTATGATTTCCATTCAATGTTACTCAGGTTGCCCCATAGAGCGGGCCAAGATACCCTCTCGTTTCTAAAACGTTCTTACTGCTCTCTGGAGATTATGTAAAACTATTTTGAGTTTATACTAGTTTAGTTCATTTAAAAATACCCACTGGTTAAAATTATAATTAGTTTGTGTATCATTTTAGATAAAAGAGGTTCAAAAAATTCAGCTGGCCCAATCATGTACAATAACTATTGTTTTCTCATTTCCACATTGAATACAATGCCTTTTATGTACCTACCATACGCATATTCTTCGTACGTTTAGAATGTTATAATTAATTAAAGTCTAGTACAATTTATGCTTTATGGCATTTGGTGAGGATAGGTTAATAAAAAGTATTCACATTTTCTTTTTTTATAGAATGTTCCACATACATTGGCATAACCGGCTTTGCGAGTTTCGCAACCACTGAAGGTACTACTTTTAATAATAAACGTATTTTAAGTGTCTTATGCATATTCTTCAAAATTCCTCGTAAAGTTCACACAATAACTCAAACACCAAATATATCTGGAAAACATCTGCAAAGCTAAACAATGTTATCTTGACCGTCACGTTGTGGGTGTTTCGTCGTTTCGGACCACGAGTGGTTCGGACCGCGGTGTGAAACGCCGAAGAGCTCTTAGGAATAGGCTGTTTCGGACCGCGGTGTGAATCAACCATAGAAGAATTTGAATGGGTTTATTCGAACCGAGAATTGAACAAAAAGTTTTCTCAGTAATAATGCTTAAAGTACAGCCAAGCACAAAATAAAATAGCGAAAATAAAATAAAATAAATCAAAATTTTGTTTTGCACGCATTTGTTACACATGGCTTGCCGCCTACTCTACGTAATACTTTTGGTACCTATTTACAACTCTTATTTTTAGTATGAATAATGATGTATTTTAATGTTGGTGGGCTGACCAAAATATGTATGTGTAAAAAATGTATAAAGTGTCAGTCTCGGTACACACGTTACTATCTCTTTGCTATTTTAAGGACTCCAGGTAAAAATTATCCCTTTGTAAAACCCAGTCTGACTGGCAATAAACAATAGAAAAAGATAGAGCGCAAATATGGGCGTCTGATTGGTTCATCTGAGTCTTAGGGCCATAAATAATTTATCTATATCTATCTTGCTTGCACTTATGGGTCTTATGGAGCCGTCTAGTGAAGGGCCTAACAATAAAAGACATATTATCGATAACGTTTATTATTGTATCTTCTTCACAAAAGTAAAAAAAAATAACAATATTCGATATTAAACTATATTTAAAAATTATATACAGTATTTTCATACACAGAGAAAGAAAGTTTATTACAAGAAACAAAGTAGATCATATTGTGTCCCTTAAATACCTGCCTCACACATTTGGCTCAGTCTTCTCGTGTGACATTATCTATGGCTTGGTGGAGGTGATTTTCGACATCTGCTATCTTGAAAGTATTATTGTTCATCGCAACTTCTTCCTTTACTTGTGCCCAAATTAGTTTTATCGTTAGCACGTGCACAGGTAGCCGTTTATCGATAACTAGGGTCCGGCGCGTTGCACATTCCGATCTTTTTTTGACTTTTATGACCTGTCGACTCAGGTGATAACGCGCGAACGTTACTATTAGCATGCGTTTGAATGTAAAAGGATCTCAGTACCCTTCTGGCTTTCATAGTGGGTTTAATGTGACAAGATGAAGTGCTTTCCAAATATTGTGAACTTGTAAATCAAACAAGGTAAGTAAATCAATCTTCTCATAATTTTCGAAGTAATATCATTTTAAAATAATATTTTCTACTTAGCTATAAATAAATAAAGAAGCTCCATGATTACTTTTAATGTTTCACATTTCTATGATAGGCAGCCCAAAAAACATCAAAAGTTAATATGAAAAACCCTGACATTACTTAGTTATTTACCATAAAAAGTAATTAAATTACCTATATGAATATGACCAATTTATTTTTAACCACATACGTTTTCATGCATACTTTTTGTTTAGGTTGCTGCTTCATCTCTCTGAAAATGTCGGGTGACCCATCAACTTCACATGGTGGCCCAACTATCCACTTTCTAAAAACGAAGAGAGGTGGCCAAATGCTGTGTCGTGCTGGGTTTAACTATGTGTTAAAGCGAACAAACAAAGACGGCTCTGAATTATGGAGGTGCACCAACAAAGATTCTAGTAAGTGCAACGCAACAATCAAAGTCAAACAAAATCCACTTTCAATACTTCATGAGACTGCCCATAACCATCCACCAAGGGAAGAAGCAGAGATTGAAATAGAGAAACAGATTTATTTATGTACTGAAACAGTCAAAAAGAATATTAATAAACCAGTAACGCAAATTTTTGAGGATACCATACAAAATCTATCCGACCAAGGAGTAAATTTTGTAAATCCATTACCAAAATTTAAAAATATCAAGATCAAACTGTACAGACAAAGAAATTCATCTGTGGGTGCTAAAAAACTGAACTTCCGAAAAGCCCGTGACCTCGAAGTACCGAAAAAATTTGAAAATTTCTTGTTTGCCGAATTCAAACACAAAAACAAGCGCATCCTTATTTTTGCTAACAAAGAAATGATTAAATATTTAAAAAAATGTACACGGTTTCTTATCGACGGCACATTCAAAATTTGCCCGAAGTGTTTCTACCAAGTATACACTATTCACGCTGATGTAGGCAGCAATGATGAATACGTAAATGTGGTTCCTGTGCTGTATGCATTGCTACCCGACAAGAAAAGAATCACATATGACATTTTATTTCAAATGATAAAAAGTCAAGTAAAAGAATGGGCGCCTACACATATTTCAATGGACTTTGAAATGACTGCGATATCAGCAATCAAAGATTTATTTCCAGAAGTCAAAATAGTCGGATGCTATTTTCACTACATTCGCAGTTTATGGCGTAAAGCTAAGCAATCGGGAGTATTGAAATCAAAACTGGGCGCTAACCATGTGAAATTGTGCATGGCATTGTCACATTTACCGCCGGACTTGTTGGAAGATGGCTGGCTATATGTAATGGCAGAAAGTCCAAAGAGTAACGAAGTCACACAGTTCAATGACTATTTTGTCAAAACATGGCTGGAACATGATGTGTTTTCAAACACATGAAACACTTTCAATGAAAGTGACAGAACCAACAACATGGTGGAGTCATGGAATGCAAGGATAAAAAAGACCATTACAGAAAAACCCAATATTGCACAGTTTCTTGAGGGAATACAAAAAGATGCCAAATATTATTGTGGTATATTAGCAAGAACTGGTGACATCCAAATTTCAAAAAGGAAAGCAGAAACCATTGAAATGAATCAAAGAATAAAGAGCATTATACAAGAGTTATTGACTGGTGAGATTACTGTCGGTCATTGTTTGGAAAAATTGAGAGTTTAGTGCATTTCAGTTTAATATTATTTAAAGTAAATTTTTATATTCTGTTGATTTTAAATATTTTTATTTTATTTTTACTATTGGTTAAAAATTAAGAGTTTAATGTAAGTTGAATTTGTATGGGTATATTTTATTATTGTCATTTGCATATTTTAAAACTAAATGAAAAAAAACCTGTTAATTTAAAAAAATACGTATGATGTTTCGAATTGTCGTTTTAATCAGTAGTAAATACTTAATTATTATTTGTAAGTAAAGTTTTGTTATGTAGTAGTAAATACTTAATTATTATTTGTTGATTAAAGTTTTGTTGTATATGTATTTGTTAGTTTTAAGTCAGAATGTGTACCTAATGTTTCAACTGTGATTTAAACTAGTTCTTAATTACTAATCAAACTGTGATTTTAATTCAACCACTTTTACTAAATATTAGTATGTGATTGTGATTTTGAAATATAATTACAAAATATCAAGTCGTAACTGTTTTATTTTCATGAAACACTTTTCTACTCGACTGTACATACAAACTTTGAAATTAGCTTGTACCTAAACATAGTGGTTCGAATCGCCCCATTCCTAAGAGCTATTGGTCGATTCACACCGCTCGGCGCTCCAAGGACCACCGCGGTGCGAAACAGCCCATTCTTAAGAGCTCTTCTGCGTTTCACACCGCGGTCCGAACCACTCGTGGTCCGAAACGACGAAACACCCCACGTTGTTCAATATGCAACTGGTGTTAAATGACGCTTAACGAAGCCAACAGTATCTACTAGTCCTAATTAATGTATTTTTTTTAAATAGGACCTAACTGGGAGCCCTTTAGTTACGGAGATGTTAAAGATCATACTTTCAACTGTTTTGAAGTTTTGTTCACGAAACCACGTCTAGAATGTTGTAACAAATTAAAGTCCATTATGTTATAATTATGCATTATGGCATTTGGTGAGGTTATATTATTGGAAAGTATTCACATTTTCTTTTTTTATAGAATGTACCACAGACAATGGCATAACCGGCTCTACGACTGTCGCAACCACCGAAGGTACTCCTTTAATAATTAACGTATTTTCAGTGTCTTATGCATATTCTTAAAAAAATCTCGTAAACGTCACACAATAACTCAAACACCAAATATATCTGGAGAACATGTCCAAAGCTAAAAAATGTTATCTTTACCGTCACGTTGTTCAATATGCGACTGGTGTAAAATGACGCATTTCGAAGACAAGAGTATCTACTAGTCCTAACTAATGTATTTTTTTTAAAAGGACCAAACCGGGGGCCCTCTAGTTACGGAGATGTTGAAGAGCATACTTTCAAGTCTTTTTATTTTTTTTTTACGAAAATACATCTAGAATGTTATAACTAATTAAAGTCCAGTATAATATAATAATTATGCATTATTATTATAATGCAAAGAAATGTGAATGCATGGTCTTTAAGGTCGGCAGCAAACGGCATGTTGATGGACCTGATCTCTATATTAACGGGTCTAAAATAAAAAGAGTATCTACCTTCAAATACTTAGGTCATTTTCTTGCTGACGACCTTCGAGACGATGCAGACATTGAGAGGGAGCGGAGGGCTCTGGCGGTTCGGAGGAATATGCTGGCCCGTAGATTTGCTCGGTGTACTGACCTAGTCAAGATTACGCTGTTTAAGGCTTACTGTCAGAGTATGTACACGGGCAGTCTATGGGTCAGTTACACCAAGAAATCGCTAGATATATTGCGCGTACAGTACAATAATGCTTTCAGGATGCTCTTGAGACTGCCTCGATACTGTAGTGCCTCGGAGATGTTTGCGCAAGCTCGCACTGATGGTTTTCACGCCATCTTGCGCAAAAAAACAGCTTCGCTGTTGAGAAGAGTGAGAGACAGTCACAACAGCATCCTGAGAACGGTAGGGGAGAGTTACAACTCTCCTATAATTAAACAGTTTGTGCAAACGGTGATCGGTACTAACACTAGGTGATAAGCTTTTTGTTAATTTTACTAACACTCTATGGATTCTATGGTCCGAAATAAAAGTCTATTATTATTATTATTATGGCATTTTGTGAGGTTATATTAATGGAAAGTATTCACATTTTCTTTTAATGTACCACAGACAATGGCATAACCGGCTCTACGACTGTCGCAACCACCGAAGGTACTCCTTTAATAATTAACGTATTTTCAGTGTCTTATGCATATTCTTAAAAAAATCTCGTAAACGTCACACAATAACTCAAACACCAAATATATCTGGAGAACATGTCCAAAGCTAAAAAATGTTATCTTTACCGTCACGTTGTTCAATATGCGACTGGTGTAAAATGACGCATTTCGAAGCCAAGAGTATCTACTAGTCCTAACTAATGTATTTTTTTTTAAAGGACCAAACTGGGGGCCCTCTAGTTACGGAGATGTTAAAGATCATACTTTCAAGTCTTTTTATTTTTTGTTTACGAAAACACGTCTAGAATGTTATAACTAATTAAAGTCCAGTATAATATTATTATGCATTATGGCATTTGGTGAGGTTATAATAATGGAAAGTATTCACATTTTCTTTTTTTATAGAATGTACCACAGACAATGGCATAACCGGCTTTACGTCTGTCGCAACCACCGAAGGTACTACTTTAATATATAACGTATTTTCAGCGTCATATGCATATTCTTAAAAAAATCTCGTAAAGTTCACACAATAACTAAAACACCAAATATATCTGGAAAACATCTGCAAAGCTGAACAATGTTATCTTGACCGTCACGTTGTGCAGTATTGAACTGGTGTATAATGACGCTTAACGAAGCCAACAGTATCTTCTAGTCCTAATTAATGTTTTTTTTAAATAAGTCCTAACTGGTTGCCCTCTAGTTACGGAGATATAAAAGATCATACTTTCAACTGTTTTGAAGTTTTGTTCACGAAAACACGTCTAGAATATTGTAACTTATTAAAGTCTAGTATAATATAATTATGCAATAAGGCATTTGGTGAAGTTATGTTAGTGGAAAGTATTCATATTTTCTTTTTTATAGAATGTACCACAGACAACGGCATAACTGGCTCTACGACTGTCGCAACCACTGAAGGTACTAATTTTAATCATGAACGTATTTTCAGCGTCTTATGCATATTCTTAAAAAAATCTCGTAAAGTTCACACAATAACTAAAACACCTAATATATCTGGAAAACATCTGCAAAGTTAAACAATGTTATCTTGACCGTCACGTTGTTCAATATGCAACTGGTGTAAAATGACGCTTAACGAAGCCAAGAGTATCTACTAGTCCTAATTAATGTAATTGTTTTAAAATGGGACTTAACTGGGAGCCCTCTAGTTACGGAGATGTTTAAGATCACAATTTCAAGTCTTTTAATTTTTTGTTTACGAAAACACGTCTAGAATGTTGTAACTAATTAAAGTCCAGTATAATATAATTATGCATTATGGCATTTGGTGAGGTTATATTAATGGAAAGTATTCACATTTTCTTTTTTTATAGAATGTACCACAGACAATGGCATAACCGGCTCTACGTCTGTCGCAACCACCGAAGGTACTACTTTAATATATAACGTATTTTCAGCGTCATATGCATATTCTTAAAAAAAATCTCGTAAAGTTCACACAATAACTAAAACACCAAATATATCTGGAAAACATCTGCAAAGCTGAACAATGTTATCTTGACCGTCACGTTGTGCAGTATTGACTGGTGTATAATGACGCTTATCGAAGCCAACAGTATCTTCTAGTCCTAATTAATGTTTTTTTAAATAAGTCCTAACTGGTTGCCCTCTAGTTACGGAGATATAAAAGATCATACTTTCAACTGTTTTGAAGTTTTGTTCACGAAAACACGTCTAGAATATTGTAACTTATTAAAGTCTAGTCTAGTATAATATAATTATGCAATAAGGCATTTGGTGAAGTTATGTTAGTGGAAAGTATTCATATTTTCTTTTTTATAGAATGTACCACAGACAACGGCATAACTGGCTCTACGACTGTCGCAACCACTGAAGGTACTAATTTTAATCATGAACGTATTTTAAGTGTCTTGTGCATATTCTTCAAAATTCCTCGTAAAGTTCACACAATAACTAAAACACCTAATATATCTGGAAAACATCTGCAAAGCTAAACAATGTTATCTTGACCGTCACGTTGTTCAATATGCAACTGGTGTAAAATGACGCTTAACGAAGCCAAGAGTATCTACTAGTCCTAATTAATGTAATTGTTTTAAAATAGGACTTAACTGGGAGCCCTCTAGTTACGGAGATGTTTAAGATCACAATTTCAAGTCTTTTAATTTTTTGTTTACGAAAACACGTCTAGAATGTTGTAACTAATTAAAGTCCAGTATAATATAATTATGCATTATGGCATTTGGTGAGGTTATATTAATGGAAAGTATTCACATTTTCTTTTTTTATAGAATGTACCACAGACAATGGCATAACCGGCTCTACGACTGTCGCAACCACCGAAGGTACTACTTTAATATTTAACGTATTTTCAGCGTGTTATGCATATTCTTAAAAAAATATCGTAAAGTTCACACAATAACTAAAACACCTAAAATATCTGGAAAACATCTGTGAAAGCTGAACAATGTTATCTTGACCGTCACGTTGTGCAATATGCAACTGGTGTAAAATGACGCTTAACGAAGCCATGAGTATCTACTAGTCGTTAATATTGTTTTTTTTTTTTTAATAGGACCTAATTGGGAGCCCTTTACAGAGATGTTAAAGATCATACTCTTAAGTCTTTTTAACTTTTGTTCACGCCAACACGTCTAGAATGTTATAACTAATTAAAGTCTAGTATAATATAATTATGCTTTATGGCATTTGGTGAGGTTATGTTAGTGGATTGTATTCACATTTTCTTTTTTTACAGCAGGCACCACAGACAATGGCATAACCGGCTCTACGACGGTCGCAACCACTGAAGGTACTACTATTAAAAATAAACGTATTTTAAGTGTCTTGTGCATATTCTTCAAAATTCCTCGTAAAGTTCACACAATAACTCAAAAACCAAATATATCTGGAAAACATCTGCAAAGCTGACCAATGTTACCTTGACAGTCACGTTGTGCAATATGCAACTGGTGTAAAATGACGCTTAACGAAGCCAAGATTATCTACTAGCCCTAATTAATGTATTTTTTTTTAAATAGGACCTAACTGAGAGCCCTCTAGTTACGGAGATGTTAATGTTCATACCTTCAAATCTTTTTAACTTTTGTTTACGAAAACACGTCTAGAATGTTTAAAGTAATTAAAGTCTAGTATAATATAATTATGCTTTAGGTACTGAAGGTACTTCTATTAAAAATAAACGTATTTTCAACTGTTTTGAAGTTTTGATCACGAAACCACGTCTAGAATGTTGTAACTAATTAAAGTCTAGTATAACATAATTATGCAATAAGGCATTTGGTAAGGTTATGTTAGTGAAAAGTATTCACATTTTCTTTTTTTATAGAATGTACCACAGACAATGGCATAACCGGCTCTACGACTGTCGCAACCACCGAAGGTACTCCTTTAATAATTAACGTATTTTCAGTGTCTTATGCATATTCTTAAAAAAAATCTCGTAAACGTCACACAATAACTCAAACACCAAATATATCTGGAGAACATGTCCAAAGCTAAAAAATGTTATCTTTACCGTCACGTTGTTCAATATGCAACTGGTGTAAGATGACGCTTAACGAAGCCAAGAGTATCTACTAGTCCTAACTAAAGTATTTTTTTTAAAAATTACCTAACCAGGAGCCCTCTAGTTACGGAGATGTTAAAGATCATACCTTCAAATCTTTTTAACGTTTGTTTACGAAAACACGTCATGAATGTTGTAACTAATTAAACGCGGCAATTATGATAAAATAATCACCTACTAGTGTCTTATGCATATTCTTCTAATTTCCTCGTAAACTTTACACCATAACTCAAACACCAAATATATCTGGAGAAGATCTCCAAAGCTAAACAATATTACAGCCCCATTTTATGTCCAGGAAAATCTCTGTCCATTCCAAGGTTGCCTGGAAGAGATCGCAGAAAGCGATAAGGCCGCCCATTGTATATTAAGTAGTGTTCAGTTTAATTTTTGTTGTTATGTTTTTTGTGGTGTACAATAAAGAATATATAAATATAAATAAATAAATACATATTATCTTGACCGTCACGTTGTTCAATATACAACTGGTATAAAATGACGCTAAACGAAGCCAAGAGTATCTACTAGTCCTAAGTATTGTTTTTTTTTAATAGGACCTAACTGGGAGCCCTCTAGTTACGGATATGTTAAAGATCATACTTTTATGTCATTTCACTTTGAATTATAAAAACACGTCTAGAATGTTATAACTATTCAAAGTCTAGTGTAATATAATTATGCTTTATAGCATTTGGTGAGGTTATGTTAGTGGAATGTATTCACTTTTTCTTTTTTTACAGCATGCACCACAGACAATGGCATAACTGGCTCTACGACTGTCGCAACCACTGAAGGTACTACTTTTAATAATAAACGTATTTTAAGTGTCGCATGTTCTTCAAAATTCCTCGTAAAGTTCACACAATAACTCAAACACCAAATATATCTGGAAAACATCTGCAAAGCTGAACAATGTTCTTTTCACCGTCACGTTGTTCAATATGCAACTGGTGTAAAATGACGCTTAACGAAGCCAAGAGTATCTACTAGTCCTTAATATTGTTTTTTTTTTTAAATAGGACCTAATTGGGAGCCCTTTACAGAGATGTTAAAGATCATACTTTTAAGTCTTTTTAACTTTTGTTCACGCCAACACGTCTAGAATGTTATAACTAATTAAAGTCTAGTAAAATATAATTATGCTTTATGGCATTTGGTGAGGTTATGTTAGTGGATTGTATTCACATTTTCTTTTTTTACAGCAGGCACCACAGACAACGGCATAACCGGCTCTACCGCTGTCGCAACCACTGAAGGTACTACAATTAAAAATAAACGTATTTTAAGTGTCTTGTGCATATTCTTCAAAATTCCTCGTAAAGTTCACACAATAACTCAAACACCAAATGTATCTGGAAAACATCTGCAAAGCTGCACAATGTTACCTTGACAGTCACGTTGTGCAATATGCAACTGGTGTAAAATGACGCTTAACGAAGCCAACAGTATCTACTAGTCCTTATTAATGTAATTGTTTTAAAATAGGACCTAACTGGGAGCCCTCTAGTTACGGAGATGTTAAAGATCATACTTTCAACTGTTTTGTAGTTTTGTTCACGAAACCACGTCATGAGTGTTATAACTATTTAAAGTCCAGTATAATATAATTATGCATTATGGCATTTGGTGAGGTTATATTAATGGAAAGTATTCACATTTTCTTTTTTTATAGAATGTACCACAGACAATGGCATAACCGGCTCTACGACTGTCGCAACCACCGAAGGTACTACTTTCATAATTAACGTATTTTCAGTGTCTTATGCATATTCTTAAAAAATCTCGTAAAGTTCACACAATAACTCAAACACCAAATACGTCTGGAGAACATCTCCAAAGCTAAATAATATTATCTTGACCGTCACGTTGTTCAATATGCAACTGGTGTAAAATGACGCTTAACGAAGCCGAGATTATCTACTAGCCCTAATTAGTGTATTGTTTTCAAATAGGGCCTAACTGGGAGCCCTCTAGTTACGGAGATGTTAAAGATCATACCTTCAAATCTTTTCAACTTTTAACGAAAACACGTCTAGAATGATATTAATAATTAAAGTCTAGTATATTGTAATTATGATTTAGGTACTTAAGGTACTTCTACTAAAAATAAACGTATTTTAAGTGTCTTATGCATATTCTTCTAAATTCCTCGTAAAGTTTACACAATAAGTCAAACACCAAATATATCTGGAAAAAATCTGCAAAGCTGAACAATGTTATCTTGACCGTCACGTTGTGCAGTATTCAACTGGTGTATAATGACGCTTAACGAAGCCAACAGTATCTTCTAGTCCTAATTAATGTTTTTTTTAAATAGGTCCTAACTGGTTGCCCTCTAGTTACGGAGATATAAAAGATCATACTTTCAACTGTTTTGAAGTTTTGTTCACGAAAACACGTCTAGAATATTGTAACTTATTAAAGTATAGTATAATATAATTATGCAATAAGGCATTTGGTGAAGTTATGTTAGTGGAAAGTATTCATAATTTCTTTTTTATAGAATGTACCACAGACAACGGCATAACTGGCTCTACGACTGTCGCAACCACTGAAGGTACTAATTTTAATCCTAAACGTATTTTCAGCGTCTTATGCATATTCTTAAAAAAATCTCGTAAAGTTCACACAATAACTAAAACACCTAATATATCTGGAAAACATCTGCAAAGCTAAACAATGTTATCTTGACCGTCACGTTGTTCAATATGCAACTGGTGTAAAATGACGCTTAACGAAGCCAAGAGTATCTACTAGTCCTAATTAATGTAATTGTTTTAAAATAGGACTTAACTGGGAGCCCTCTAGTTACGGAGATGTTTAAGATCATAATTTCAAGTCTTTTAATTTTTTGTTTACGCAAACACGTCTAGAATGTTATAACTAATTAAAGTCCCGTATAATATAATTATGCATTATGGCATTTGGTGAGGTTATATTAATGGAAAGTATTCACATTTTCTTTTTTTATAGAATGTACCACAGACAATGGCATAACCGGCTCTACGACTGTCGCAACCACCGAAGGTACTACTTTAATATTTAACGTATTTTTAGCGTGTTATGCATATTCTTAAAAAATATCGTAAAGTTCACACAATAACTAAAACACCTAAAATATCTGGAAAACATCTGTGAAAGCTGAACAATGTTATCTTGACCGTCACGTTGTGTAATATGCAACTGGTGTAAAATGACGCTTAACGAAGCCAAGAGTATCTACTAGTCGTTAATATTGATTTTTTTTTTTTAATAGGACCTAATTGGGAGCCCTTTACAGAGATGTTAAAGATCATACTCTTAAGTCTTTTTAACTTTTGTTCACGCCAACACGTCTAGAATGTTATAACTAATTAAAGTCTAGTATAATATAATTATGCTTTATGGCATTTGGTGAGGTTATGTTAGTGGATTGTATTCACATTTTCTTTTTTTACAGCAGGCACCACAGACAATGGCATAACCGGCTCTACGACGGTCGCAACCACTGAAGGTACTACTTTCATAATTAACGTATTTTCAGTGTCTTATGCATATTCTTAAAAAAATCTCGTAAAGTTCACACAATAACTCAAACACCAAATACGTCTGGAGAACATCTCCAAAGCTAAATAATATTATCTTGACCGTCACGTTGTGTAATATGCAACTGGTGTAAAATGACGCTTAACGAAGCCAAGAGTATCTACTAGTCGTTAATATTGTTTTTTTTTTTTTAATAGGACCTAATTGGGAGCCCTTTACAGAGATGTTAAAGATCATACTCTTAAGTCTTTTTAACTTTTGTTCACGCCAACACGTCTAGAATGTTATAACTAATTAAAGTCTAGTATAATATAATTATGCTTTATGGCATTTGGTGAGGTTATGTTAGTGGATTGTATTCACATTTTCTTTTTTTACAGCAGGCACCACAGACAATGGCATAACCGGCTCTACGACGGTCGCAACCACTGAAGGTACTACTATTAAAAATAAACGTATTTTAAGTGTCTTGTGCATATTCTTCTAATTTCCTCGTAAAGTTTACACAATAACTCAAACACCAAATGTATCTGGAGAAGATCTCCAAAGCTAAACAATATTACAGCCCCATTTTATGTCCAGGAAAATCTCTGTCCATTCCAAGGTTGCCTGGAAGAGATCGCAGAAAGCGATAAGGCCGCCCATTGTATATTAAGTAGTGTTCAGTTTCATTTTTGTTGTTATGTTTTTTGTGGTGTATAATAAAGAATATATAAATATAAATAAATAAATAAATATTATCTTGACCGTCACGTTGTTCAATATGCAACTGGTATAAAATGACGCTAAACGAAGCCAAGAGTATATACTAGTCCTAAGTATTGTTTTTTTTTTTTAATAGGACCTAACTGGGAGCCCTCTAGTTACGGATATGTTAAAGATCATACTTTTATGTCATTTCACTTTGAATTATGAAAACACGTCTAGAATGTTATAACTATTCAAAGTCTAGTGTAATATAATTATGCTTTATAGCATTTGGTGAGGTTATGTTAGTGGAATGTATTCACTTTTTCTTTTTTTACAGCATGCACCACAGACAATGGCATAACTGGCTCTACGACTGTCGCAACCACTGAAGGTACTACTTTTAATAATAAACGTATTTTAAGTGTCGCATGTTCTTCAAAATTCCTCGTAAAGTTCACACAATAACTCAAACACCAAATATATCTGGAAAACATCTGCAAAGCTGAACAATGTTCTTTTCACCGTCACGTTGTTCAATATGCAACTGGTGTAAAATGACGCTTAACGAAGCCAAGAGTATCTACTAGTCCTTAATATTGTTTTTTTTTTTAAAATAGGACCTAATTGGGAGCCCTTTACAGAGATGTTAAAGATCATACTTTTAAGTCTTTTTAACTTTTGTTCACGCCAACACGTCTAGAATGTTATAACTAATTAAAGTCTAGTAAAATATAATTATGCTTTATGGCACTTGGTGAGGTTATGTTAGTGGATTGTATTCACATTTTCTTTTTTTACAGCAGGCACCACAGACAACGGCATAACCGGCTCTACCGCTGTCGCAACCACTGAAGGTACTACAATTAAAAATAAACGTATTTTAAGTGTCTTGTGCATATTCTTCAAAATTCCTCGTAAAGTTCACACAATAACTCAAACACCAAATGTATCTGGAAAACATCTGCAAAGCTGCACAATGTTACCTTGACAGTCACGTTGTGCAATATGCAACTGGTGTAAAATGACGCTTAACGAAGCCAACAGTATCTACTAGTCCTTATTAATGTAATTGTTTTAAAATAGGACCTAACTGGGAGCCCTCTAGTTACGGAGATGTTAAAGATCATACTTTCAACTGTTTTGTAGTTTTGTTCACGAAACCACGTCATGAGTGTTATAACTATTTAAAGTCCAGTATAATATAATTATGCATTATGGCATTTGGTGAGGTTATATTAATGGAAAGTATTCACATTTTCTTTTTTTATAGAATGTACCACAGACAATGGCATAACCGGCTCTACGACTGTCGCAACCACCGAAGGTACTACTTTCATAATTAACGTATTTTCAGTGTCTTATGCATATTCTTAAAAAAATCTCGTAAAGTTCACACAATAACTCAAACACCAAATACGTCTGGAGAACATCTCCAAAGCTAAATAATATTATCTTGACCGTCACGTTGTTCAATATGCAACTGGTGTAAAATGACGCTTAACGAAGCCGAGATTATCTACTAGCCCTAATTAGTGTATTGTTTTCAAATAGGGCCTAACTGGGAGCCCTCTAGTTACGGAGATGTTAAAGATCATACCTTCAAATCTTTTCAACTTTTGTTTACGAAAACACGTCTAGAATGTTATTAATAATTAAAGTCTAGTATATTATAATTATGATTTAGGTACTTAAGGTACTTCTATTAAAAATAAACGTATTTTAAGTGTCTTATGCATATTCTTCTAAATTCCTCGTAAAGTTTACACAATAACTCAAACACCAAATATATCTGGAAAAAATCTGCAAAGCTAAACAATATTATCTTGACCGTCACGTTGTTCAACATGCAACTGGTATAAAATGACGCTAAACGAAGCCAAGAGTATCTACTAGTCCTAAGTATTGTTTTTTTTTTAATAGGATCTAACTGGGAGCCTTCTAGTTACGGATATGTTAAAGATCATACTTTTATGTCATTTAACTTTAGATTATGAAAACACGTCTAGAGTGTTATAACTATTTCAAGTCTAGTGTAATATAATTATGCTTTATGGCATTTGGTGAGGTTATGTTAGTGGAATGTATTCACATTTTCTTTTTTTACAGCATGCACGACAGACAATGGCATAACTGGCTCTACGACTGTCGCAACCACTGAAGGTACTACTTTTAATAATAAACGTATTTTAAGTGTCGCATGTTCTTCAAAATTCCTCGTAAAGTTCACACAATAACTCAATCACCAAATATACCTGGAAAATATCTGCAAAGCTGAACAATGTTCTTTTCACCGTCACGTTGTTCAATATGCAACTGGTGTAAAATGACGCTTAACGAAGCCAAGAGTATCTACTAGTCCTTAATATTGTTTTTTTTTTTTAATAGGACCTAATTGGGAGCCCTTTACAGAGATGTTAAAGATCATACTCTTAAGTCTTTTTAACTTTTGTTCACGCCAACACGTCTAGAATGTTATAACTAATTAAAGTCTAGTATAATATAATTATGCTTTATGGCATTTGGCGAGGTTATATTAATGGAAAGTATTCACATTTTCTTTTTTTACAGCAGGCACCACAGACAATGGCATAACCGGCTCGACGACGGTCGCAACCACTGAAGGTACTACTTTAATATTTAACGTATTTTCAGCGTGTTATGCATATTCTTAAAAAAATCTCGTAAAGTTCACACAACAACTTAAACACCTAATATATCTGGAAAACATCTGCAAAGCTGAACAATGTTATCTTGACCGTCACGTTGTGCAATATGCAACTGGTGTTAAATGACGCTTTACGATGCCAACAGTATCTTCTAGTCCTAATCAATGTTTTTTTTTTAAATAGGTCCTAACTGGATGCCCTTTAGTTACGGAGATATTAAAGATCATACTTTCAACTGTTTTGTAGTTTTCAAACGTTGTTCACGAAACCACGTCATGAGTGTTATAACTATTTAAAGTCCAGTATAATATAATTATGCATTATGGCATTTGGTGAGGTTATATTAATGGAAAGTATTCACATTTTCTTTTTTTATAGAATGTACCACAGACAATGGCATAACCGGCTCTACGACTGTCGCAACCACCGAAGGTACTACTTTCATAATTAACGTATTTTCAGTGTCTTATGCATATTCTTAAAAAAATCTCGTAAAGTTCACACAATAACTCAAACACCAAATATATCTGGAAAACATCTGCAAAGCTGAACAATGTTCTTTTCACCGTCACGTTGTTCAATATGCAACTGGTGTAAAATGACGCTTAACGAAGCCAAGAGTATCTACTAGTCCTTAATATTGTTTTTTTTTTTAAATAGGACCTAATTGGGAGCCCTTTACAGAGATGTTAAAGATCATACTTTTAAGTCTTTTTAACTTTTGTTCACGCCAACACGTCTAGAATGTTATAACTAATTAAAGTCTAGTAAAATATAATTATGCTTTATGGCATTTGGTGAGGTTATGTTAGTGGATTGTATTCACATTTTCTTTTTTTACAGCAGGCACCACAGACAACGGCATAACCGGCTCTACCGCTGTCGCAACCACTGAAGGTACTACAATTAAAAATAAACGTATTTTAAGTGTCTTGTGCATATTCTTCAAAATTCCTCGTAAAGTTCACACAATAACTCAAACACCAAATGTATCTGGAAAACATCTGCAAAGCTGCACAATGTTACCTTGACAGTCACGTTGTGCAATATGCAACTGGTGTAAAATGACGCTTAACGAAGCCAACAGTATCTACTAGTCCTTATTAATGTAATTGTTTTAAAATAGGACCTAACTGGGAGCCCTCTAGTTACGGAGATGTTAAAGATCATACTTTCAACTGTTTTGTAGTTTTGTTCACGAAACCACGTCATGAGTGTTATAACTATTTAAAGTCCAGTATAATATAATTATGCATTATGGCATTTGGTGAGGTTATATTAATGGAAAGTATTCACATTTTCTTTTTTTATAGAATGTACCACAGACAATGGCATAACCGGCTCTACGACTGTCGCAACCACCGAAGGTACTACTTTCATAATTAACGTATTTTCAGTGTCTTATGCATATTCTTAAAAAATCTCGTAAAGTTCACACAATAACTCAAACACCAAATACGTCTGGAGAACATCTCCAAAGCTAAATAATATTATCTTGACCGTCACGTTGTTCAATATGCAACTGGTGTAAAATGACGCTTAACGAAGCCGAGATTATCTACTAGCCCTAATTAGTGTATTGTTTTCAAATAGGGCCTAACTGGGAGCCCTCTAGTTACGGAGATGTTAAAGATCATACCTTCAAATCTTTTCAACTTTTAACGAAAACACGTCTAGAATGATATTAATAATTAAAGTCTAGTATATTGTAATTATGATTTAGGTACTTAAGGTACTTCTACTAAAAATAAACGTATTTTAAGTGTCTTATGCATATTCTTCTAAATTCCTCGTAAAGTTTACACAATAAGTCAAACACCAAATATATCTGGAAAAAATCTGCAAAGCTGAACAATGTTATCTTGACCGTCACGTTGTGCAGTATTCAACTGGTGTATAATGACGCTTAACGAAGCCAACAGTATCTTCTAGTCCTAATTAATGTTTTTTTTAAATAGGTCCTAACTGGTTGCCCTCTAGTTACGGAGATATAAAAGATCATACTTTCAACTGTTTTGAAGTTTTGTTCACGAAAACACGTCTAGAATATTGTAACTTATTAAAGTATAGTATAATATAATTATGCAATAAGGCATTTGGTGAAGTTATGTTAGTGGAAAGTATTCATAATTTCTTTTTTATAGAATGTACCACAGACAACGGCATAACTGGCTCTACGACTGTCGCAACCACTGAAGGTACTAATTTTAATCCTAAACGTATTTTCAGCGTCTTATGCATATTCTTAAAAAAATCTCGTAAAGTTCACACAATAACTAAAACACCTAATATATCTGGAAAACATCTGCAAAGCTAAACAATGTTATCTTGACCGTCACGTTGTTCAATATGCAACTGGTGTAAAATGACGCTTAACGAAGCCAAGAGTATCTACTAGTCCTAATTAATGTAATTGTTTTAAAATAGGACTTAACTGGGAGCCCTCTAGTTACGGAGATGTTTAAGATCATAATTTCAAGTCTTTTAATTTTTTGTTTACGCAAACACGTCTAGAATGTTATAACTAATTAAAGTCCCGTATAATATAATTATGCATTATGGCATTTGGTGAGGTTATATTAATGGAAAGTATTCACATTTTCTTTTTTTATAGAATGTACCACAGACAATGGCATAACCGGCTCTACGACTGTCGCAACCACCGAAGGTACTACTTTAATATTTAACGTATTTTTAGCGTGTTATGCATATTCTTAAAAAATATCGTAAAGTTCACACAATAACTAAAACACCTAAAATATCTGGAAAACATCTGTGAAAGCTGAACAATGTTATCTTGACCGTCACGTTGTGTAATATGCAACTGGTGTAAAATGACGCTTAACGAAGCCAAGAGTATCTACTAGTCGTTAATATTGATTTTTTTTTTTTAATAGGACCTAATTGGGAGCCCTTTACAGAGATGTTAAAGATCATACTCTTAAGTCTTTTTAACTTTTGTTCACGCCAACACGTCTAGAATGTTATAACTAATTAAAGTCTAGTATAATATAATTATGCTTTATGGCATTTGGTGAGGTTATGTTAGTGGATTGTATTCACATTTTCTTTTTTTACAGCAGGCACCACAGACAATGGCATAACCGGCTCTACGACGGTCGCAACCACTGAAGGTACTACTTTCATAATTAACGTATTTTCAGTGTCTTATGCATATTCTTAAAAAAATCTCGTAAAGTTCACACAATAACTCAAACACCAAATACGTCTGGAGAACATCTCCAAAGCTAAATAATATTATCTTGACCGTCACGTTGTGTAATATGCAACTGGTGTAAAATGACGCTTAACGAAGCCAAGAGTATCTACTAGTCGTTAATATTGTTTTTTTTTTTTTAATAGGACCTAATTGGGAGCCCTTTACAGAGATGTTAAAGATCATACTCTTAAGTCTTTTTAACTTTTGTTCACGCCAACACGTCTAGAATGTTATAACTAATTAAAGTCTAGTATAATATAATTATGCTTTATGGCATTTGGTGAGGTTATGTTAGTGGATTGTATTCACATTTTCTTTTTTTACAGCAGGCACCACAGACAATGGCATAACCGGCTCTACGACGGTCGCAACCACTGAAGGTACTACTATTAAAAATAAACGTATTTTAAGTGTCTTGTGCATATTCTTCTAATTTCCTCGTAAAGTTTACACAATAACTCAAACACCAAATATATCTGGAGAAGATCTCCAAAGCTAAACAATATTACAGCCCCATTTTATGTCCAGGAAAATCTCTGTCCATTCCAAGGTTGCCTGGAAGAGATCGCAGAAAGCGATAAGGCCGCCCATTGTATATTAAGTAGTGTTCAGTTTCATTTTTGTTGTTATGTTTTTTGTGGTGTATAATAAAGAATATATAAATATAAATAAATAAATAAATATTATCTTGACCGTCACGTTGTTCAATATGCAACTGGTATAAAATGACGCTAAACGAAGCCAAGAGTATATACTAGTCCTAAGTATTGTTTTTTTTTTTTAATAGGACCTAACTGGGAGCCCTCTAGTTACGGATATGTTAAAGATCATACTTTTATGTCATTTCACTTTGAATTATGAAAACACGTCTAGAATGTTATAACTATTCAAAGTCTAGTGTAATATAATTATGCTTTATAGCATTTGGTGAGGTTATGTTAGTGGAATGTATTCACTTTTTCTTTTTTTACAGCATGCACCACAGACAATGGCATAACTGGCTCTACGACTGTCGCAACCACTGAAGGTACTACTTTTAATAATAAACGTATTTTAAGTGTCGCATGTTCTTCAAAATTCCTCGTAAAGTTCACACAATAACTCAAACACCAAATATATCTGGAAAACATCTGCAAAGCTGAACAATGTTCTTTTCACCGTCACGTTGTTCAATATGCAACTGGTGTAAAATGACGCTTAACGAAGCCAAGAGTATCTACTAGTCCTTAATATTGTTTTTTTTTTAAAATAGGACCTAATTGGGAGCCCTTTACAGAGATGTTAAAGATCATACTTTTAAGTCTTTTTAACTTTTGTTCACGCCAACACGTCTAGAATGTTATAACTAATTAAAGTCTAGTAAAATATAATTATGCTTTATGGCACTTGGTGAGGTTATGTTAGTGGATTGTATTCACATTTTCTTTTTTTACAGCAGGCACCACAGACAACGGCATAACCGGCTCTACCGCTGTCGCAACCACTGAAGGTACTACAATTAAAAATAAACGTATTTTAAGTGTCTTGTGCATATTCTTCAAAATTCCTCGTAAAGTTCACACAATAACTCAAACACCAAATGTATCTGGAAAACATCTGCAAAGCTGCACAATGTTACCTTGACAGTCACGTTGTGCAATATGCAACTGGTGTAAAATGACGCTTAACGAAGCCAACAGTATCTACTAGTCCTTATTAATGTAATTGTTTTAAAATAGGACCTAACTGGGAGCCCTCTAGTTACGGAGATGTTAAAGATCATACTTTCAACTGTTTTGTAGTTTTGTTCACGAAACCACGTCATGAGTGTTATAACTATTTAAAGTCCAGTATAATATAATTATGCATTATGGCATTTGGTGAGGTTATATTAATGGAAAGTATTCACATTTTCTTTTTTTATAGAATGTACCACAGACAATGGCATAACCGGCTCTACGACTGTCGCAACCACCGAA
Organism: Brachylomia viminalis; assembly: GCA_937001585.2. Taxonomy (NCBI): domain Eukaryota; kingdom Metazoa; phylum Arthropoda; class Insecta; order Lepidoptera; family Noctuidae; genus Brachylomia; species Brachylomia viminalis. Next base: position 17,185,400 of record OW443302.2, on the reverse strand, counting down.
GGTACTACTTTCATAATTAACGTATTTTCAGTGTCTTATGCATATTCTTAAAAAAATCTCGTAAAGTTCACACAATAACTCAAACACCAAATACGTCTGGAGAACATCTCCAAAGCTAAATAATATTATCTTGACCGTCACGTTGTTCAATATGCAACTGGTGTAAAATGACGCTTAACGAAGCCGAGATTATCTACTAGCCCTAATTAGTGTATTGTTTTCAAATAGGGCCTAACTGGGAGCCCTCTAGTTACGGAGATGTTAAAGATCATACCTTCAAATCTTTTCAACTTTTGTTTACGAAAACACGTCTAGAATGTTATTAATAATTAAAGTCTAGTATATTATAATTATGATTTAGGTACTTAAGGTACTTCTATTAAAAATAAACGTATTTTAAGTGTCTTATGCATATTCTTCTAAATTCCTCGTAAAGTTTACACAATAACTCAAACACCAAATATATCTGGAAAAAATCTGCAAAGCTAAACAATATTATCTTGACCGTCACGTTGTTCAACATGCAACTGGTATAAAATGACGCTAAACGAAGCCAAGAGTATCTACTAGTCCTAAGTATTGTTTTTTTTTTAATAGGATCTAACTGGGAGCCTTCTAGTTACGGATATGTTAAAGATCATACTTTTATGTCATTTAACTTTAGATTATGAAAACACGTCTAGAGTGTTATAACTATTTCAAGTCTAGTGTAATATAATTATGCTTTATGGCATTTGGTGAGGTTATGTTAGTGGAATGTATTCACATTTTCTTTTTTTACAGCATGCACGACAGACAATGGCATAACTGGCTCTACGACTGTCGCAACCACTGAAGGTACTACTTTTAATAATAAACGTATTTTAAGTGTCGCATGTTCTTCAAAATTCCTCGTAAAGTTCACACAATAACTCAATCACCAAATATACCTGGAAAATATCTGCAAAGCTGAACAATGTTCTTTTCACCGTCACGTTGTTCAATATGCAACTGGTGTAAAATGACGCTTAACGAAGCCAAGAGTATCTACTAGTCCTTAATATTGTTTTTTTTTTTTAATAGGACCTAATTGGGAGCCCTTTACAGAGATGTTAAAGATCATACTCTTAAGTCTTTTTAACTTTTGTTCACGCCAACACGTCTAGAATGTTATAACTAATTAAAGTCTAGTATAATATAATTATGCTTTATGGCATTTGGCGAGGTTATATTAATGGAAAGTATTCACATTTTCTTTTTTTACAGCAGGCACCACAGACAATGGCATAACCGGCTCGACGACGGTCGCAACCACTGAAGGTACTACTTTAATATTTAACGTATTTTCAGCGTGTTATGCATATTCTTAAAAAAATCTCGTAAAGTTCACACAATAACTTAAACACCTAATATATCTGGAAAACATCTGCAAAGCTGAACAATGTTATCTTGACCGTCACGTTGTGCAATATGCAACTGGTGTTAAATGACGCTTTACGATGCCAACAGTATCTTCTAGTCCTAATCAATGTTTTTTTTTTAAATAGGTCCTAACTGGATGCCCTTTAGTTACGGAGATATTAAAGATCATACTTTCAACTGTTTTGTAGTTTTCAAACGTTGTTCACGAAACCACGTCATGAGTGTTATAACTATTTAAAGTCCAGTATAATATAATTATGCATTATGGCATTTGGTGAGGTTATATTAATGGAAAGTATTCACATTTTCTTTTTTTATAGAATGTACCACAGACAATGGCATAACCGGCTCTACGACTGTCGCAACCACCGAAGGTACTACTTTCATAATTAACGTATTTTCAGTGTCTTATGCATATTCTTAAAAAAATCTCGTAAAGTTCACACAATAACTCAAACACCAAATATATCTGGAAAACATCTGCAAAGCTGAACAATGTTCTTTTCACCGTCACGTTGTTCAATATGCAACTGGTGTAAAATGACGCTTAACGAAGCCAAGAGTATCTACTAGTCCTTAATATTGTTTTTTTTTTTAAATAGGACCTAATTGGGAGCCCTTTACAGAGATGTTAAAGATCATACTTTTAAGTCTTTTTAACTTTTGTTCACGCCAACACGTCTAGAATGTTATAACTAATTAAAGTCTAGTAAAATATAATTATGCTTTATGGCATTTGGTGAGGTTATGTTAGTGGATTGTATTCACATTTTCTTTTTTTACAGCAGGCACCACAGACAACGGCATAACCGGCTCTACCGCTGTCGCAACCACTGAAGGTACTACAATTAAAAATAAACGTATTTTAAGTGTCTTGTGCATATTCTTCAAAATTCCTCGTAAAGTTCACACAATAACTCAAACACCAAATGTATCTGGAAAACATCTGCAAAGCTGCACAATGTTACCTTGACAGTCACGTTGTGCAATATGCAACTGGTGTAAAATGACGCTTAACGAAGCCAACAGTATCTACTAGTCCTTATTAATGTAATTGTTTTAAAATAGGACCTAACTGGGAGCCCTCTAGTTACGGAGATGTTAAAGATCATACTTTCAACTGTTTTGTAGTTTTGTTCACGAAACCACGTCATGAGTGTTATAACTATTTAAAGTCCAGTATAATATAATTATGCATTATGGCATTTGGTGAGGTTATATTAATGGAAAGTATTCACATTTTCTTTTTTTATAGAATGTACCACAGACAATGGCATAACCGGCTCTACGACTGTCGCAACCACCGAAGGTACTACTTTCATAATTAACGTATTTTCAGTGTCTTATGCATATTCTTAAAAAATCTCGTAAAGTTCACACAATAACTCAAACACCAAATACGTCTGGAGAACATCTCCAAAGCTAAATAATATTATCTTGACCGTCACGTTGTTCAATATGCAACTGGTGTAAAATGACGCTTAACGAAGCCGAGATTATCTACTAGCCCTAATTAGTGTATTGTTTTCAAATAGGGCCTAACTGGGAGCCCTCTAGTTACGGAGATGTTAAAGATCATACCTTCAAATCTTTTCAACTTTTAACGAAAACACGTCTAGAATGATATTAATAATTAAAGTCTAGTATATTGTAATTATGATTTAGGTACTTAAGGTACTTCTACTAAAAATAAACGTATTTTAAGTGTCTTATGCATATTCTTCTAAATTCCTCGTAAAGTTTACACAATAAGTCAAACACCAAATATATCTGGATAAAATCTGCAAAGCTGAACAATGTTATCTTGACCGTCACGTTGTGCAGTATTCAACTGGTGTATAATGACGCTTAACGAAGCCAACAGTATCTTCTAGTCCTAATTAATGTTTTTTTTAAATAGGTCCTAACTGGTTGCCCTCTAGTTACGGAGATATAAAAGATCATACTTTCAACTGTTTTGAAGTTTTGTTCACGAAAACACGTCTAGAATATTGTAACTTATTAAAGTATAGTATAATATAATTATGCAATAAGGCATTTGGTGAAGTTATGTTAGTGGAAAGTATTCATAATTTCTTTTTTATAGAATGTACCACAGACAACGGCATAACTGGCTCTACGACTGTCGCAACCACTGAAGGTACTAATTTTAATCCTAAACGTATTTTCAGCGTCTTATGCATATTCTTAAAAAAATCTCGTAAAGTTCACACAATAACTAAAACACCTAATATATCTGGAAAACATCTGCAAAGCTAAACAATGTTATCTTGACCGTCACGTTGTTCAATATGCAACTGGTGTAAAATGACGCTTAACGAAGCCAAGAGTATCTACTAGTCCTAATTAATGTAATTGTTTTAAAATAGGACTTAACTGGGAGCCCTCTAGTTACGGAGATGTTTAAGATCATAATTTCAAGTCTTTTAATTTTTTGTTTACGCAAACACGTCTAGAATGTTATAACTAATTAAAGTCCCGTATAATATAATTATGCATTATGGCATTTGGTGAGGTTATATTAATGGAAAGTATTCACATTTTCTTTTTTTATAGAATGTACCACAGACAATGGCATAACCGGCTCTACGACTGTCGCAACCACCGAAGGTACTACTTTAATATTTAACGTATTTTTAGCGTGTTATGCATATTCTTAAAAAATATCGTAAAGTTCACACAATAACTAAAACACCTAAAATATCTGGAAAACATCTGTGAAAGCTGAACAATGTTATCTTGACCGTCACGTTGTGTAATATGCAACTGGTGTAAAATGACGCTTAACGAAGCCAAGAGTATCTACTAGTCGTTAATATTGATTTTTTTTTTTAATAGGACCTAATTGGGAGCCCTTTACAGAGATGTTAAAGATCATACTCTTAAGTCTTTTTAACTTTTGTTCACGCCAACACGTCTAGAATGTTATAACTAATTAAAGTCTAGTATAATATAATTATGCTTTATGGCATTTGGTGAGGTTATGTTAGTGGATTGTATTCACATTTTCTTTTTTTACAGCAGGCACCACAGACAATGGCATAACCGGCTCTACGACGGTCGCAACCACTGAAGGTACTACTTTCATAATTAACGTATTTTCAGTGTCTTATGCATATTCTTAAAAAAATCTCGTAAAGTTCACACAATAACTCAAACACCAAATACGTCTGGAGAACATCTCCAAAGCTAAATAATATTATCTTGACCGTCACGTTGTGTAATATGCAACTGGTGTAAAATGACGCTTAACGAAGCCAAGAGTATCTACTAGTCGTTAATATTGTTTTTTTTTTTTTAATAGGACCTAATTGGGAGCCCTTTACAGAGATGTTAAAGATCATACTCTTAAGTCTTTTTAACTTTTGTTCACGCCAACACGTCTAGAATGTTATAACTAATTAAAGTCTAGTATAATATAATTATGCTTTATGGCATTTGGTGAGGTTATGTTAGTGGATTGTATTCACATTTTCTTTTTTTACAGCAGGCACCACAGACAATGGCATAACCGGCTCTACGACGGTCGCAACCACTGAAGGTACTACTATTAAAAATAAACGTATTTTAAGTGTCTTGTGCATATTCTTCTAATTTCCTCGTAAAGTTTACACAATAACTCAAACACCAAATATATCTGGAGAAGATCTCCAAAGCTAAACAATATTACAGCCCCATTTTATGTCCAGGAAAATCTCTGTCCATTCCAAGGTTGCCTGGAAGAGATCGCAGAAAGCGATAAGGCCGCCCATTGTATATTAAGTAGTGTTCAGTTTCATTTTTGTTGTTATGTTTTTTGTGGTGTATAATAAAGAATATATAAATATAAATAAATAAATAAATATTATCTTGACCGTCACGTTGTTCAATATGCAACTGGTATAAAATGACGCTAAACGAAGCCAAGAGTATATACTAGTCCTAAGTATTGTTTTTTTTTTTTAATAGGACCTAACTGGGAGCCCTCTAGTTACGGATATGTTAAAGATCATACTTTTATGTCATTTCACTTTGAATTATGAAAACACGTCTAGAATGTTATAACTATTCAAAGTCTAGTGTAATATAATTATGCTTTATAGCATTTGGTGAGGTTATGTTAGTGGAATGTATTCACTTTTTCTTTTTTTACAGCATGCACCACAGACAATGGCATAACTGGCTCTACGACTGTCGCAACCACTGAAGGTACTACTTTTAATAATAAACGTATTTTAAGTGTCGCATGTTCTTCAAAATTCCTCGTAAAGTTCACACAATAACTCAAACACCAAATATATCTGGAAAACATCTGCAAAGCTGAACAATGTTCTTTTCACCGTCACGTTGTTCAATATGCAACTGGTGTAAAATGACGCTTAACGAAGCCAAGAGTATCTACTAGTCCTTAATATTGTTTTTTTTTTAAAATAGGACCTAATTGGGAGCCCTTTACAGAGATGTTAAAGATCATACTTTTAAGTCTTTTTAACTTTTGTTCACGCCAACACGTCTAGAATGTTATAACTAATTAAAGTCTAGTAAAATATAATTATGCTTTATGGCACTTGGTGAGGTTATGTTAGTGGATTGTATTCACATTTTCTTTTTTTACAGCAGGCACCACAGACAACGGCATAACCGGCTCTACCGCTGTCGCAACCACTGAAGGTACTACAATTAAAAATAAACGTATTTTAAGTGTCTTGTGCATATTCTTCAAAATTCCTCGTAAAGTTCACACAATAACTCAAACACCAAATGTATCTGGAAAACATCTGCAAAGCTGCACAATGTTACCTTGACAGTCACGTTGTGCAATATGCAACTGGTGTAAAATGACGCTTAACGAAGCCAACAGTATCTACTAGTCCTTATTAATGTAATTGTTTTAAAATAGGACCTAACTGGGAGCCCTCTAGTTACGGAGATGTTAAAGATCATACTTTCAACTGTTTTGTAGTTTTGTTCACGAAACCACGTCATGAGTGTTATAACTATTTAAAGTCCAGTATAATATAATTATGCATTATGGCATTTGGTGAGGTTATATTAATGGAAAGTATTCACATTTTCTTTTTTTATAGAATGTACCACAGACAATGGCATAACCGGCTCTACGACTGTCGCAACCACCGAAGGTACTACTTTCATAATTAACGTATTTTCAGTGTCTTATGCATATTCTTAAAAAAATCTCGTAAAGTTCACACAATAACTCAAACACCAAATACGTCTGGAGAACATCTCCAAAGCTAAATAATATTATCTTGACCGTCACGTTGTTCAATATGCAACTGGTGTAAAATGACGCTTAACGAAGCCGAGATTATCTACTAGCCCTAATTAGTGTATTGTTTTCAAATAGGGCCTAACTGGGAGCCCTCTAGTTACGGAGATGTTAAAGATCATACCTTCAAATCTTTTCAACTTTTGTTTACGAAAACACGTCTAGAATGTTATTAATAATTAAAGTCTAGTATATTATAATTATGATTTAGGTACTTAAGGTACTTCTATTAAAAATAAACGTATTTTAAGTGTCTTATGCATATTCTTCTAAATTCCTCGTAAAGTTTACACAATAACTCAAACACCAAATATATCTGGAAAAAATCTGCAAAGCTAAACAATATTATCTTGACCGTCACGTTGTTCAACATGCAACTGGTATAAAATGACGCTAAACGAAGCCAAGAGTATCTACTAGTCCTAAGTATTGTTTTTTTTTTAATAGGATCTAACTGGGAGCCTTCTAGTTACGGATATGTTAAAGATCATACTTTTATGTCATTTAACTTTAGATTATGAAAACACGTCTAGAGTGTTATAACTATTTCAAGTCTAGTGTAATATAATTATGCTTTATGGCATTTGGTGAGGTTATGTTAGTGGAATGTATTCACATTTTCTTTTTTTACAGCATGCACGACAGACAATGGCATAACTGGCTCTACGACTGTCGCAACCACTGAAGGTACTACTTTTAATAATAAACGTATTTTAAGTGTCGCATGTTCTTCAAAATTCCTCGTAAAGTTCACACAATAACTCAATCACCAAATATACCTGGAAAATATCTGCAAAGCTGAACAATGTTCTTTTCACCGTCACGTTGTTCAATATGCAACTGGTGTAAAATGACGCTTAACGAAGCCAAGAGTATCTACTAGTCCTTAATATTGTTTTTTTTTTTTAATAGGACCTAATTGGGAGCCCTTTACAGAGATGTTAAAGATCATACTCTTAAGTCTTTTTAACTTTTGTTCACGCCAACACGTCTAGAATGTTATAACTAATTAAAGTCTAGTATAATATAATTATGCTTTATGGCATTTGGCGAGGTTATATTAATGGAAAGTATTCACATTTTCTTTTTTTACAGCAGGCACCACAGACAATGGCATAACCGGCTCGACGACGGTCGCAACCACTGAAGGTACTACTTTAATATTTAACGTATTTTCAGCGTGTTATGCATATTCTTAAAAAAATCTCGTAAAGTTCACACAATAACTTAAACACCTAATATATCTGGAAAACATCTGCAAAGCTGAACAATGTTATCTTGACCGTCACGTTGTGCAATATGCAACTGGTGTTAAATGACGCTTTACGATGCCAACAGTATCTTCTAGTCCTAATCAATGTTTTTTTTTTAAATAGGTCCTAACTGGATGCCCTTTAGTTACGGAGATATTAAAGATCATACTTTCAACTGTTTTGTAGTTTTCAAACGTTGTTCACGAAACCACGTCATGAGTGTTATAACTATTTAAAGTCCAGTATAATATAATTATGCATTATGGCATTTGGTGAGGTTATATTAATGGAAAGTATTCACATTTTCTTTTTTTATAGAATGTACCACAGACAATGGCATAACCGGCTCTACGACTGTCGCAACCACCGAAGGTACTACTTTCATAATTAACGTATTTTCAGTGTCTTATGCATATTCTTAAAAAAATCTCGTAAAGTTCACACAATAACTCAAACACCAAATATATCTGGAAAACATCTGCAAAGCTGAACAATATTATCTTGACCGTCACGTTGTTAAACATGCAACTGGTATAAAATGACGCTAAACGAAGCCAAGAGTATCTACTAGTCCTAAGTATTGTTTTTTTTTTAATAGGACCTAACTGGGAGCCTTCTAGTTACGGATATGTTAAAGATCATACTTTTATGTCATTTAACTTTGGATTATGAAAACACGTCTAGAATGTTATAACATCTGCAAAGCTGAACAATGTTCTTTTCACCGTCACGTTGTTCAATATGCAACTGGTGTAAAATGACGCTTAACGAAGCCAAGAGTATCTACTAGTCCTTAATATTGTTTTTTTTTTAAATAGGACCTAATTGGGAGCCCTTTACGGAGATGTTAAAGATCATACTTTTAAGTCTTTTTAACTTTTGTTCACGCCAACACGTCTAGAATGTTATAACTAATTAAAGTCTAGTATAATATAATTATGCTTTATGGCATTTGGTGAGGTTATGTTAGTGGATTGTATTCACATTTTCTTTTTTTACAGCAGGCACCACAGACAATGGCATAACATAATTATGCAATAAGGCATTTGGTGAGGTTATGTTAGTGCAAAGTATTCACATTTTCATTTTTTATAGAATGTACCACAGACAATGGCATAACCGGCTCTACGACTGTCGCAACCACCGAAGGTACTCCTTTAATAATTAACGTATTTTCAGTGTCTTATGCATTTTCTTCAAAATTCCTCGTAAAGTTCACACAATAACTCAAACACCAACTAAATCTGGAATATATTTTACAGCATGCACCACAGACAATGGCATAACCGGCTCTACGACTGTCGCAACCACGGAACGTACTACTTTTAATAATTAACGTATTTTCAGTGTCTTATGCATATTCTTCAAAATTCCTGGTTAAGTTCACACAATAACTCACCAAATACATCTGGAATATATTTTACAGCATGCACCACAGACAATGGCATAACCGGCTCTACGACTGTCGCAACCACTGAAGGTACTACTTTTAATAATTAAAATTTTTTCAGTGTTTATGCATATTCTTCAAAATTCCTCGTAAAGTTCATACAATAACTCAAACACCAAATATATCTGGAATATATTTTACAGCATGCACCACAGACAATGGCATAACCGGCTCTACGACTGTCGCAACCACTGAAGGTACTACTTTTTATAATAAACGTATTTTAAGTGTCTTAAGCATATTATTCTTCAAAAATTATAGTAAAGTTCACACAATAACTCAAACACTTAATATTCCGGAAAACATCTGCAAACCTAAACCATGTTATCTTGAGAGTCACGTTGTTCAATATTCAACTGATGTAAAATTAGTCCTTATTAGTTAGTTTTTTTTTTTTAATAGGACCTAACTTGGAGCCATCTATTTACGGAGATATTAAGATCATAGTTTCAACCTTTTTTAACTTTTGAGCACGAAAACATGTCTAGAATTTCTAATATAATATATGCTTAAGGCATTTGGTGAGGTTCTGTTAGTGGTAAGTATTTAAATTTTCTTTTTTAACAGCTTGTACCACAGACAATGGCATAGCCGTCTCTACGACTGTAGCAACTTCTAAAGGTACTATTTTAAATAATTATCTGTGAGATTCTGATTCCCATCTGTGTTCCTTACCCTGTGACTGAACAATGTTATATTATTAGAAACGTCAGTGTTTTGTGATGTAAATAGAGGGCACGTTCCTCTATAGATAATTATTATATTTGCATCATTTCCTAAATTATGAATGAATTCTATAATAACGCGTCGCCACTCTTGTACTCACTTCAATATGCGACGAGTAAGGTCAATTGGGCAACATTTCTGATCTGACGAACCGTAAAACTGGCTCGTTGGCACACAATAGGTACTGTTGTATTAAAATATTTATAAAAAAATATTTTCAAGGCAAACCATGGAGACCCAAAGGACCCAGACTTGGCTCCAAAATACCTCCAGGCTTTCCATTTAAAGGCTTCTCTATTTAAGACTTCTACCAAGATTTCCCGTTGGACCTCAATCCAACTCACGCGGTAAGTTAACCGTCTTATTATTTACTTAACCCACCAATTATACAATCAAGATTCTTTGTTACTAATAAAATTATATTGTTACACAAAATAGTTACTTAGGTCATCAAAAATGATAAAAAAGAAATGGACAAATTGATATAAAACTTTTTTTAAACATGCTGCGCATATTCAGTAGTCAAATCTTTGTCAAAAAGTACCCAAATAAGACTAGAGGTAAAAATATTTTTTTGTTTAAATTCCCTTCTCTCCTACTATTTTATAGTTAGTCTGAGCGAGACAGCACAATATATCCGTCCATTCTAAATTTACAAAGTCAGAAAAATATTTCACCTGTAATTGCATTCTTAATACAATCACTATTTTGCCGTTTAAAAGCCTTTAGTAATGTTGTTGCTGCTTTGTTGTGTCAGAAATGTCTAAAAACATAAAACAATTTAGGTCCCCAAATAAGCAGATTAAAGAAAGCTGCAACAATAATGTTAAAATTTTTACAAAACAGCTATCGCAGTATGTATTTTCCCCATTAAATGATAAATAACTCCTAACACTAAGGTAGCCTTATGGCAAAAAACGGCTTATAAAAATGGAAATTGGAATCGTAATCTAACCAACTCCGTATTGTTTCAGTTATTAGAAAAAGAAGAAGATGAAGAAGACGAAAAACGTAATAATAAATTACCGCTGCATGAAAATGGACTCCGATTTTTGTATAATATTGTATAATTATAAATATTCATGGTAATGGAAACCTATTTAATCACAATAAAAATTAAAGCAAGAATGATAAGATTTTTTATTGGATCCTTTCCCTTACAACGCTACTTCACTTTTTGATACTTCTTGGATAACACTACTCACATAAAAATAGGTACGTGTACTACACATTCATAGATTTCATAAGTTAAAACGTGTCCATACTTAATGGGTACTTATAACTAATAGAAACTAAGGAATACAGTACCAACAATAAATAATTCAAATAACAAACAGCAGATCTAGTAGCATATTTTTGTTTGGAAGTTAGAACGGAACACTGCTGCGCTGTTCAGAGGAAAAAAGGAAACCAGAATAGATTTAAAAAAATGGTCCACTCGTGCAAAATGCTAATCGCTTACTGTAAATACTTGGACATTCCGTCAGTTAATATATTATATGCAGCTTTCGATTTTGTCACAAACCTTTTGGATTTCCTAAATAGTATGTCATTATCGAATATTGACTCCTTTCCCATTCATCTCTTCTTGCACTTTAAAATCCTTTGAAGACAGGAATAAAAATATCACACATAAAACAATAAGTACCCAAAAAGCGACTACCCCAAGGTACAATCCTTGGTCCCCTGTTAGTTTTAATCTATGAGAAGCTAACTTGTCAAGGAGAATGGATGTTATACAAAAGTAAACACACTTAGTAACTAACATTAGCTCATACATTACTAATCAATAATTCACGAAATACTTAGCATGTATGCGATATACTGAAGAAATCAGCGGGGTAATTAATTGCGTAACACACTAACAGTAGGAATAGCTTTCATTTTGACAGTTCAACAACTTACATTGCGTTATCGACGTTGTTGAGCTGACAACTTTTTCGAACATAGGAAGCAATGGATTAACAATATCCTTTTTTTTATTTATTACACCACGCCGTGTTTCTTCCCCACGCTTTTGTTTACTTTTTTTAACTAGAGAATGATGGTTGTACTGCCTATACATATAAAAATGCAGCTAAATTCTGAATAAAATCTTTTTACACCTGACTATTTTAGAAACAAAACTAGACAATAAATACCTAATGGATTTTCAAAGGGGATTGCTGGTGGTTAAAACTCAATATCATACGTATGGCGTGAGATTTGTTCCCTTTTTAATAAAATCTTTACATCTAATTCTTCAACTTTCAAACATTGAGAGACTCCTGAGATATTGTTCGAGGTTCTGGCCTATTAGACCATTGACCGTTAGGACTATCGGTACAATGATTTCTGAATCGTCGTCGAAGGACGTCAATTCTGAAATCAACAAACCAAATACGAATTAATTATTAGGACTGGAGTGCACAATCATGAGGATGTGTGGCTCAGTCCAGCCCATAATTAATTTGTTTAACTTACTCGGCTTTCATGTGCTTCTCACCATGAGGAACAGTCATACTGACGATCATTGTAGTATTTAATTTAATAGTCATTCGAAAATATGAATTTAAATACGTCACTTATACAAATGAATTATATTATATAAATGTCACGAAATAATTATAAATAAAATAAGATAAATTCATAAAAAAAACATATTGCACCAATAAACCGAACCATTATATTGCCCTATAAAACTCATATTTTATAACATTTCCTTAATAGTTATCAAACCAATGACACAAAGTGATGGCGACGACACATACATTACATTAATACAGGATTGATAATCTGTAAAAATGTCACCGTGAAAACTTAAGTGAACGTTGAGTGAGCTGTCAATGTCATTTCACTGATGCTAGGGATTTATCAAGCGTTACGCGAAATAAGGAAGTCTTGGACGCCTATATCAAATACATTACTGAAATTCTGAGCCAACTCAACAATTTCAGCGGCATATAAAAAATATATTTATTTATTAATTCTAACTATAATTTATATTTATCACACAAGACAATATAATAATTATCACCATCGCGAGTAACAAAGTAAGTAATAAGACACTATCTGTATCAAATCGCAGATACTGTTGAAAATAAAAACAGTGCAAAAAAACAGCTACAATCACAAACCAAAATAAACAACAAAAAGTAAATAAAAATAATTATATTGAAAAAATATGTCTCGAACTGCAGCCAGAGCCAGAACATAATCCCGGTTGCGGGCCCAAACCGCAATTGGCGGTGGCAATCTCTCGCGTCCGGCCTTGGTCCAGGCCATGGTACGGAGCGAGAGGGCATGGGAAGCCGTCACCTCCTTCTGCGAAGCAGTAATATAAATAATAAAAGCAGTTCCAGGGTTTGCTAGGACCGATGCCTGCTAGGGTTGCGGAAAAGTCCGAGAGGGATACCGTGGCCCCTGGCATAGGTAACTGAAGGAACACGGGTGGGTTTTAGTCAGTAAGAGTCTGACACGCCCTCCTGCTCTGCCTAGAGCGGGAGAAGTTGCATGATGATTTACAACCCCCAAAAAAAAAAAAAAAAACCGCAGCCAGAGCCAGAACCAAAACCCGAACTGCAGCCCTAGCCGGTACCTAATCCCGATTGGGGTCCCGAATTGCAGCCAGAGCCAGAACCTAATCCCGGTTGCGGTCCCAAACCTCAGCCGGAGCCGAGACCCAATCGCGGATGAGTTCTCAAACCGCAGCCAGAGCCAGAACCTAATCCCGGTTGCGACCCAAACCTCAGCCGGAGCCGAGACCCAATCGCGGATGAGTTCCCAAACCGCAGCCAGAGCCAGAACCTAATCGCGGATGAGTTCCCAAACCGCAGCCAGAGCCAGAACCTAATCCCGGTTGCGGCCCCAAACCTCAGCCGGAGCCGAGACCCAATCGCGGATGAGTTCCCAAACCGCAGCCAGAGCCAGAACCTAATCCCGGTTGCGGTCCCAAACCTCAGCCGGAGCCGAGACCCAATCGCGGATGAGTTCCCAAACTGCAGCCAGAGCCAGAACCTAATCCCGGTTGCGGTCCCAAACCTCAGCCGGAGCCGAGACCCAATCGCGGATGAGTTCCCAAACCGCAGCCAGAGCCAGAACCTAATCCCGGTTGCGGTCCCAAACCTCAGCCGGAGCCGAAACCCAATCGCGGATGAGTTCCCAAACTGCAGCCAGAGCCAGAACCTAATCCCGGTTGCGGTCTCAAACCTCAGCCGGAGCCGAGACCCAATCGCGGATGAGTTCCCAAACCGCAGCCAGAGCCAGAACCTAGTCCCAGTTGTGAATTCGAAACTCAGTCAGAGCCGTACCCATTTCCAAAATCAGTACCAAACACCAGTTGCGGGTCCAAAACTCCAGAACCGAAACCAGACCTAGATTGCAATTACAAGCCCGAACCCAAGAAGAAGAAGCCAAAATCTAAGATAAAGGTCGCTGGAAATACGTCTGCAAAAATAATTGTACACATTCTGTAAAAATTTTAGATGTCTATCTATTACGGTTCAAAAGATACAGCCCTGTATCAGACGGACGAACGGATGGACCGCGGAGCCTTAGTAATAGGGTCCCGTTGGCACTCTTTGGGTACGGAACAATAAAAACGTTCAAAATCTAGTTGCAATTTAATCTCAGTGACAATCAACGTCAAAATAGGAAAAGGTAAATTGGAGGATTTTTTGAAAGATTGAGATTAGGATTAGAACGCAACCGTTCTTAAAAATACGGGAGTTGCTTGAAAATTGGACTCATTCTAACATCGTAAAGGATGTCAACAAAATCTGTCCAAACAAAGTACCGACCTAATGGCATAAAATACACTAGATTACACTAAATAATATTGCATTTATATATTTTTCTTACCACGGGACGAGAATAAAATAAAACACGAATAAAGAGCACGCCATTTTGGCACAATCAAACAAAACCACCTTACTTATTTAAAAAAACTGTCAAGTTGACAGCTGTCTGCAGGCAACTTCAGCCACTGATGTTTAACGAGCGATCGGAATGATATTTACGAAATAATGTCAACCCGAGTGTCAACCAAATGTAATGCAATTGCCTAATAAGAATAACCTACGAAATCAAACCCACAATAATAACAATGGCGTAAATATAATACTGAAAGATGTTGAAAATAATATTTCGTTACAAACTACAAAGAAAAACAAAAGAAGACAAAATAGTTCTAAAAGAACTGAAGACATTGTATTTATATATTTTTCTTACCACGAGACGAGAATAAAATAAAACACGAATAAAGAGCACGCCATTTTGGCACTATCAAACAAAACCACCTTACTTATTAAAAAAAAAAACTGTCAAGTTGACAGCTGTCTGCAGGCAACTTCAGCCACTGATGTTTCACGAGCGAACGGAATGACATTTACGAAATAATGTCAACCCGAGTGTCAACCAAATGTAATGCAATGCAATGTAAATAATAACAATGGCGTAAATATAATACTGAAAGATGCTGAAAATAATATTTCGTTACAAACTACAAAGAAAAACAAAAGAAGTCAAAATAGTTCTAAAAGAACTGAAAATATTGTATAAAAACACCCACACATCCAATATTGCTTTACTCACGGTAAACGGATTTTCTGTCCACGATTTGAATATCAAAAAGGATGTTCTTAAAAAATCCGGCTTGTCTTTGAGGATGTGTGCAGGCGTGATAGATTTCACGTAATAGCATCGGATAGGAAACAGAAGGTAGGCCGCATTCGGAACCAAATCTAATTTAAAAATAAATAACCCTCGGAAGAGAACATACGTGTCCTGAGGGTTTTGTAGAGCGCAGGGGACAAAGTTGCACTACTTTTTACTTGGGACTATTTTTCAACTTGTCTTTATAGCCTTCTCCAAATCATCTACAAATGATTGCTGATAATAGTTTCCCAAAATTGAACGTAAAATAAAATTTTAACAAAAAAAAAACAAGACTTCAATAAGTTTTTTTTAATTAAATTAATTTCGAAAGTCGGTGTCTTTGGATCTATATTTTAGTTCCACCGTCTTAAGTTCTTTTTCAAGTTATTTTTACTTTTTAAGTTATTTTTCACTTTTTAGTTATGGTACCTACACCACCTACACCTCACCAATTCGAAAATGATCGTCTTACACGTCCACGTCCATTTGAAGGCGGTTTTTATTTGTTTAAAAATAATTTATTGTCGATTTTTCTCTTTTCTGAGGTAAAAAACAGTCTAATTGAGAACCTCCTCCTTTTTTGAAGTTATGTAGGTAATGTTAAGAACGTAAAAATTTTTACACATTTCAATCTGAGACTTACCTATAATGCAATATGTTACACTTAAAACAGTCTGCCTCGTTGGTTTAGTGGTTGGAAGCGCTACTGCTAAGCATGAGGTCCTGGGTTCGGTGGTTCTGAGGTCGGGCAAAGTGGTACTGGGTTTTTCCATGTGACGACACGGTTGGCGCAGTGGTTAAGTGATTGACTACTGCGCTGCGTGTCGCGGGTTCGATTCCCGCACGGAACAAATATGTGTATGACCTGCAAATAAATGTTCCGGGTCTGGCTGTTTGTGTATGTGAGTTTAAATGTTCGTAAACGTACCCACAATACAGGAGAAATTCCTAGTGTGGGGCAACATTATTTGTAGGTATTTAAAAAAAAACTTCTCAGTAGCAGACTTTTTTTTTTTTTTTTAGGATGGGAAATCATCTAATGAGTCTGGATTTGTGCCCGGTTGATGCCAATAGGCTCGTCCCTAATACATAGAAAGAAAGAAAGAAAGAAAGAAAAAATGTTTATTCTGCACAAACAAAACGCACATTACAAATAAAAAAATAATAAAAAAAAGACAAGTATACACATCCAACGTTATCAAAAGCCTCATATTCAAGCATACCTACATATTCCCGACAATTTTGACCATTGCTTGATGTGTCAGTGCCAGAGACCAAAGACAAGACACCTTAGTTGACATCTCTAAGTAGTATGTGACATTGACAATACAAATCAATCCAGATGCGTCTGCGACACTGACAGTTGACAACAAAAGTTGCAAAACAACAACAACATGGGACTTAAAACTGGCGAAATGTGTGTGTAGGTACTATAGGTACCTACACTTCTGCCTAACCCGTCAGGGATTACAGGCGTGATGTTATGTTATTGCAGTAATATTGTCCTAAGTACAGTAATATAATATAATATAGTCAAACAATCTTCGATCAACAATAGTACCAGATTAAGGATTACGAACAAAAACACATCGCTCAAGTGGCCGCGATTGCATATTATAATTTGATTATAAGCCGTAACACTCAACCATAAAGTTTATTGTCGTTGGCAATATATTTACTACTTCGACTGAAAAGTAAACGTATTTCTAAAATAAGAACAAAAATATTTATGGAAAACTAAAACATAATTTCTAAGCAATAAGGTTGAAAAAACTACGAGTTGGATGTTGCAAAATAAGACCACAACATTTTGTGGTCTTATTTTTCCGGCCGTTTTTGATGTGCTCATCGGAAATCTAGTACTGTTGTTGATCGAAGCAAACTATACAAGTACCTAATTAAATCGTGATTCCTCTTATGTTAATTTGGCTTTTACAATTATTAACTACTCTGAGTAAACTACTAAACTATCAAATATTGTTACAAGGTAACACTTTTGCTGGATATTAGCATAAACACGATGTGTTCGTGAACACAAATAAAATGATAGAACATTGAGTAATTGTGGCGAGTTCGAAAGGCAAAAATAATTTCATCAATTATACAAGTTGGTTCAATTAGTTTAATCCTAGTTACTGTGTGTTTTTACCCGACTACGGCGAAGCAAAAAGAAGGGTTATGATTTTAACCGTTATGAGGTATCTTCACATTAAATTGAATATGGCGTTACATTAATTTTTAATGCTGCCTTGTTGGGTATCAGGCGAAAGGGCTTCATTGGCACATTTCAAAAATATTTATATTATTAGCATGCAACAATAAAACCTAAACAAAAAAATGTAAAGTGGCTCTGCAAATACTTTATCATGAAATTATAACTCCAAAATAATGAAAAGTTCAAAAACTAAAATTCGACTACTGAAAAATCACGCTTTAAAAAGTATAGTAGTAAGTGTAGTGGTGGATCCTTCTCTTCTTGTTCTCACACACTGTTGTCTACATTTCTCCTATTGCAGGTCTGCTGGAAAAAATTTCTTAAGAAATAAGCAGTTCCTTTGTACTCAATACTAATATGTCGTATCTGTATCTATTTTACCGTGTGTACATAAATAATAAAACAAATAAGTATATGAAATAATCAAGAAAATATTCTCATCTGAAATTGTTATGTACAAACTATTCAATATTTATCGTCTATAAACAGCTTACACTTTTAATGTATTTAATACATATTTTTATTAACGTCGAGAGGATAGCCGTGGCCATATCCTATCCTAACAAAACACTGCATTCTAACAGCAATCAAAAGCTTTAGGGCAAACTGTACGTGTAAAGTGTTCGATTTATGCCTTAATTAACGTGTGACTCTGGATTTTTAATTTAACTGTTTGTGACGTCTCATCCGTTCCATTTTAGTTGTTGTTTTTGTCGTAGTTGGGTTTTAGTTTGTAAAATAGGCCTCCCCTTTTTCGACCTGAAGACTTCGCCAAAAGCTTTTTATCCAGTGGACATCCACATGGAACTGAACTGCCTTTTATCTAATGGCGAAAAATTATGTCAAACTCCTACTGGCTAAACACAAGGTAGGTAGACGTCTTCGGCACACATGGAGGATCTTTAGAACATTCGACTTTATATTTAAACTCACAGCTTCAAAAGAATACTGTCTACCTACATAATATTACGAAAAATGTCGGACCTCTTTTTAAAATCTCACCCCATTGATAGGTGAGTTTTTCGAAACACATGTAACGCTACAGAATACTAAACCTCAGTCTTAGTTCAGTATTAAGAGTATGGTAGACTGCATCTAAATAAGTACATATATTAAAAAATATTTGCATATATTAAGATATAATGGCAGTTTTCTTTGACCTATCCAAGACGTTTGACACAATATCGATAGATCTTCTTACGTCCAAACTTGAGGGTATAGGAATACGTGGAAACGCACTACATTGGTTTCGAAGCTAATTAACAAATCGCCGACAACTAGTAAAAGTAGGTGACTGCTCTAGTGGATCACTGCCAATTAACTTTGGAATTCCTCAAGGTAGTACTCTTGGTCCGACTCTTTTCACATTCTATATGAACGACATCCTTATGCGCCGCTTCAAAACGCTGAAATATTTTTTTATGCAAACGATACGGCAATCATATTCCATGCCAAAACTTGGGAACAGGTGTATCATATTGCGGAAAACGGTTTGCTTACAATCTCCGAGACTCTTAGTACAAATTTACTAACACTTAACGTTAAAAAAACTAAGCTCATCACTTTCTTCAAAACCATAGCTTTCAGACCTCCTCGCAAATTAACACTCAAATTCCACACATGCGCAACGATCACAATCCACCACTCACAAACTGTATCTGTACTCGTATGCACCGCATTTCCTCCCTCAGATATCTTGGTAATACAATTTTTAGGTACACGCCACTTTTTATACTTAGTGCCGCACTGCGTGCATACCAATCTATTAAAATCAGACCTGACTACTAAAGCCTGCTCTCAAAACGTATCTTACATGTCCGTCTTCCTTATGCAAATAGTCTTCTGGCCAGACGATGCCCCTCTTACTCACACACTCATATCTACAACACAACAAGCAATCGCTGTGATATTAAAGGGCTTAACACCCACTTATTTAATTTAATGACAAAAAGTTAACTTGTCATCTTGTCATACTACGCCGCTCAGGAAATAGTGAGTTAACACAAAAATCTACAAGCAAGTCATTCACACAGTCATTCAGTTCCCTCACACAAAAACCCACCACGCCTATAACTCACCACCATACTCCACTGACACTCACACACACACTATAACATTATTTAGAATTATTTTGTTTCGCTCAATTTATTTTCATTTTATCTTGATAGTTCACTACCCTTAAATAATGAAGTATTCTGACAATTTTCAAACATCCTGAATTAAAATTTAAGATAACGCAACTCGGGCCCCGCAGGTACATACTTGCATTGCGTAGTTTGGGGACCACTGTGCGGGATAACTATGTTAAAATTATTTTAGTTACGGTATGCATACAATATTATTATTTTTGATATTTATTTTGTAACAATGGACCATTACATTATTCTTTTTCTTATTTGCACCCTCCAAAAGAGCGAATTTCGTTTAGCCGATGAAATGAAGCGCGAAAGCAGATTGAAGTGGCTGGCAACTACATCTGTGAGACGCAAATCTCATTTACCTTTACTACATATTTCCAATAAAACTTTTAGAGCACATGCTCTGGAGGAAAAATCTTCATAAGATCGGCCCCGATGAAGGATTCCTTACTTTAAATTTGATTATTTTCGTGGCAACAGGTGTGTATCATGGAGAAATTGTTTTCAAATATCATCCTCATCCTTTGCAACGACGTGGAAATTCTGACATGGTTTGATAAGGACTAAAAGAATACTTCTTTGGGACTATAAACTTTAGACTATCTTTAGGCATTGGAAACTCTAAAAGAGTTGCAAAGAGTGATGCACTTCTATTATTTCTAAAATTAAAACAAAATACTATAGAAATATATTACACTTTTATTTACATACATTTTTCATATTTATATTTACATTATAGTTCTCATTAATTCTCATAATATTCATACAAATTATTACACACCATTCGGCACATGCTATACGGTCAAAAAATACTTTACATCTGTCATTCCTACATTGTAAATACATACTTATTTTATTGTTATCACAGTTTTTCGTCATTGTGTTGTATTTACATAATATAATAAGAATAGGTTAGTACATACAAAAGACGTGTTCCACCATAATTTCAATGACTTATGAATTTTATGACACGTTTGACACCTGTATAATGTGAGATATGGACTTTGTATCCTGCCTGTAACTTTTTATCAATGTTAAATGATGACTTTTTCTTGAATAATATTGCAAGGCACTTAAGTAAATTCTGATTCACTGTCTCAAAGGTATTTTAATGTTATCTACATAAATAACAATTCTACAGGATATAAACCATGGTAAAAAAGATATTAGGTAGGCAGACAAGCTACTGGTACACGAATTCCTGAGACTTCGCAGAGCCCTATAAAGGAACAAAGTTGCCCTATGAGTAAGTAACACGACTCGCATCTGGGCAAATATTTCTATAGTAGTATAATACATAGTACATGGTAAATTATGGCAACGATGCCCAAATAGCCTAACCGCTAACTAATGTCGTGAATTCAAAAATGTGAGCTAATTTCATGTTTAACCAGTAATAGTTGGTTTATGGGATAAACCTTTTGAAAAGCTATTGTATACAGAATCAGATAATCTGTACTAATATGCCAGACCTCGGAGCATCCTATTTTACGGATAGAACATTTCATTCTTTGATGGCCCTGCTCCAAAGGTCGACAAAATTCAGCTACTTTTTAAAGTTAAGGTACATTATTTGCGTAGTTATTTCTACTTCATAACGTGATTATTATGTTAAAGATTTATCTTTATTTAAAGATGAGACGAAATAAATTAAATTTTTGAGTCAAGGGCTCTTGGACACTTCTTGATAATCACTAAATTATACATAATGGTGAAACATGTCTTAATTAATATTTATATACACACTGCATACATTTGACGCGTTCGTAAATCAAGATTTTCATTAATTTTACACAAAAAGGTACTCAGGTAATAATTAAATAATTATTTTGTACAAACAAACGTAGACACCATTTCGTGTTTTTATTTTTAACTAGTTGTTCTACCTTCTTAGATAAATACGTCTTCTGTAGAAAAACCTTGGTATCGCCGGTCCTGAAAATTGAAAAGAATACGTGAATAATGATGTATGGGTCATACTTTGTACCTACTGCACGAGAGTAGCTCCTGCAACTCTTTATTTTTTTAAGAAACAATAGCTTAGGTGAACTCTTGGGCAGTTTTGTTGGGAATCCAACAGGCGCGACGCGACTGTATTAAAACAATTTCTATGAAAACTTCTTGGAAATTGTTCTACCAGAATCGCAACGCACGGTCGCGTCGCGCCTGTCTGCGGGAGCCTTAAATATCAAGACATTTATGGATTCCTCAAAAAAATTGTCAAAGGGTTTGTCATATTTGTCACTACGAACAGTGTAAAGACGAGGAACCAGACACGTAAGCTGTGGCTATATCGGTTAAAACAAATAAATTGAATGTTACAGTAGCGGCCGTATGACAGCAGGCCTCCTCTCGATGAGAGGGAGTGGAACGTAATCCACCACGCGGACCCAGTGCTGGTTGGTAGATGTCACATGTGTTCGATTTTTTTGATCTAGGACATGCCGGTTTCCTCACGATGTTTTTCTCCACCGTTTTGAGAGCAGTAGTGATGAAATTAAATACACAAAGTAAAGTGCCCGCCTGGGTTCGAACTCACGACCTACAACTCGTAAGTCGAGGCCGTTACCACTAGGCCACCACTACTTTGTGAATCACAGTAAGTAACTTGTTATAAAGCCGTATCGGCTTCTTCAGCGTAGCTAGACCTTTGCGAGGTTAATGTTAACGCTGTCGACGTGGCTAAATTTTGTTTGAAATGAATTCCTATAATTTGGAGTCATCGATACAACGAAGAAGAACACCAATCCTCTTAATTGTTACCAAAACATGAACCAGCTGGGTGCAGGATTGTTTTTTAGTCTTAACCTTCTCTAGATTTACTGTCAAGAAGAGATATCTGTATAGTGTGCTTGTAACCGTTGGAGTTTGAAGTAGGTCTGCGTCAATAATGCAACGGGCGGGAGTCAAACTCACGACTTCCCGCTCTCGTACCTACGCTTTAACTATTGAGCTATAATCGCTTTTCATCATCCGCCTAGCATTTCCCAACAACATATGTTGGGTTACATGGAGCGGCTGCATATCTGACCTTCACATCCCAGTTACTGGGTAATACGATACCCCTTGGTAAGACTGGTGGTCAGACTTTCGGGCATCTGACGACGTGTAACGACTGTCACGAATTCAATCTACGTATGAAAGCCGGGAGATATGGCGGGGTTTGGTATGTAAAGATGGTCACCCATCCACGGACCGATCCTCCGATCATATAAACACAGGACCGAACGCGGCAAGCGGTCTACTTTATTTTAATTATTATCTTGATTAAATGTACAATTATAATAAATAAACTATTAAAGTATATCATTACGACAATGTATTAAAGTTTGATACTTTCAAATAATTATGTCAAAAACACTCACGTATAGGTAACATTTGATTGGTTGCAATATTTACAAAAGTGACCACAAGGTTATAATCAAATAAAAGTCAATGTACAATAAATTGCTTGTAATAGATATATTTTTTTGTCTAGATTTCATTTCTATTGTATCGCTTTCAGTTATGTATTACAAATAATAATTTATGTTTTTTTTATTATTATTATGGCTGGTAATATTGTGATAGGCCTTCAAAGCCTAATTAAATTCGAGGCAATGTCGAATATGGCAGGGTTTCTCCAACTCATACTTTGCCTGACAAAACGACATTCGTGCCGAGAATCTTGTCACAAGATTCTCTAAACTAGACAAAAAATCACTTTTCACACCACACCTGCTCGAAAATGTCAAATTATATGTCAAGCAACCTTAACCCAAAGTGAGTCATTAGTAGCCGGGGGCACAGCCGGACAATAATGTTGAACTGGATTTCATTATGACCCGCTGGTCAATAATGTGACTTGAATTTGGAATCTCACATGCTCAGCTAAATTGGCAGTATAGTACTAACAAACACCCTTTGGTGCCAGAAAGAGGAAAGCTATTCTCGAAACCCTTACAACGCGTGGATGATATTCTCGATTTCCTACAAAATCATAACAACTGCTTCTTCGTATCGTTGCCATGTTTTCGAAGACATAATATTGTAAGAATATGGCTATTATTTTCTCACAGTAGGTGTAAAAAGTTGAGTATCCTCCTCTGGGCTAAAGGTGTCTTTGCCTTGGGCTAGCTTGAATCTCGAGCGCAATGAAGGATTCTTGTATTAACTCCCTCGCTTCGCTCGTGAGTTAAATCCCGAACCTTCATTGCGCTCGAGATTCAATATGACGCCCGTGACATAAGACACAACTTTAGCCCCTCGGTGCATAATCTACTATTATTTTATTCCTGTCAAACGACGATGTCCCATTCTGAAATTGACTAAAGTGACACAACTTAACTATATTTTAGTTTGGCAGCACTAAGATGACAATTTTGTGAAAATGGAATTTTTAATATTCTGGATTTGACGTTTTTCGCCAAAATTTTTGTCGAACTAAATCTGACTATTTTTAATCGCGATTAAAAAGATGTGGAATAAAATTAGTTGTCATTCACACCAACACCTCGACTTCAGATGCAAAAACAGTAGTGTATATAATTATCTTTTCTTTTGCTTATATCTTGAAAACGGTGTGTCCTATCGCAAAAATAATGAAAATTTCGACCCCCTTTAAAAAACACATATTCTTCTAAAATTCAACATGTAGAAATAAATTTTCATATTTTCCATACAAAAATTCCTTATAAAACACGTCGAGCCGGTCAACCATGCGCGCGTCCAGCTCAAAAAAAAATTCACGGGATAGGGCAAACAAGCACCACGTGGAGTCGCGATTGTCAAATTCCAATTTAGTTGTGTCAAAATCATTTTCAAATTATGAGTTTTTTTTTTTGCAGAACAGCTTTATGATTCTCATAGCCAAAAGTAAGGAATTTTAGTGATAGTTTAGTTCGGTGTATGTACAAGAGATTTGGCACCACTGCCAAACTATAAAGGGTGGGGCAGACATTATTCTCGTACTAGCCACTGATCGATGATCTACTATAGGTAGATCGTCGATAAAGATTTGTATATCTAAGTATCCTGTTCATTCATTTCAAATACCGGTGCCAGAGCCCATTTTATAAATAACCTTACCCCTATTAACGTGCATTGCGATTCTGTAACCATTTCACCGTGAAAACTTAGGTGAAGTGAGCGTGGAGTGAGCTGTCAGTTTCGTCCTGCTGATGCTAGGGATTGACCAAGCATTACATTTACAATCATAATCGAGATTTTAATTATGTTTTTTAATGTTAGTTCTGTTGATGATTTTATATTATTTGTAATCTAGTATAAAAGTGTCTAAATATTATTATTTAGAGTATTTTTTTTTTATAAAACAGCAACACAGAAATTCAGTCAGAAACTAGTTTAGGAAATCAAAATAAAATAAATAATTTGAGTTTCAAACAGTTTTATTTAAATAACCCGTAAATAGTAATTTTTTGCCACTTAAATACTAGCCTTGAAACAATATAAAATGATCAACAGAATTAGCATAAAAAAATAATTAAAATCTCGATTATGATTGTAAATGTAATGCTTGGTAAATCCCTAGCATCAGTGGGGTGGCACTGACAGCTTACTTCACCTAAGTGTTCACTTCACGGTCACATTTATACAGAATCGACATACTGTACCCTTACCCTGTAGGTAAGGGTACAGGTTACCTATAACTATCTAAGTAGGTACCAACCTTATGTAATAAAAACATCCTCAAAACTTGTAATTGGTGGCTGCTTCCAAACAGAGCCATTCAACTCATTGTTTACCCACGCCAACAATTTAATACAAAATGTTACAAACACATTCAATATACCAAGAATAATCACTCAAGTAAAGTTATATCAGTATTGAAGAGTGCTCGAGATCACTCACAGGGGATTTTAGAACGTACGAAATTAATTTTAAGGTTTAAAGTTGTGCGGGGTCGTTTGTGTCGGATTTCACGCTTGTCGGCTCGGAAATGCACAAAGTTTCCTTTTGTGGCGTTTCTCATAACTTGATTTGTGACGGGGCAACCCTTCAGCCGGTTCCGGCGTGGCGCCGCTACGGCGAGACGCGTCACTTCCGTCACAGTGCGGTCCTACTCATAGGAGGTAGCGTAAGCATTATTTAGAGCTAAGACTAAGTTGCTTAGGATTTCGTTTACTTTTTGATAAACAATGTTAATGCTGTATGTAGAAATTTCACTGGGTTTTTATTGTATTTTTGCTACATTGTGTATAATCTGTGTGTAATCTTCGACATTTTCATTAATTTTACTTGATTGCTAATAGTGATTACCTCTCTCCCTGCGACAATAAGTTCATCAAGTTTACCTAATGTGGGCTTGCTTGTGATGGCGAAGCGTCTTGGACAGTTTTAGCACTTTTTTATTCGTAAATCATTACTTTACTAAGGTTTACTCTTTAAGTTCCGTAGAAGTGAGGCATAGAAACCATAGAGGAGCTAATCTGAAAGGCTAAATAAAATTATGAAAATATTGTTTAAATTTTACTAATACTCGATTAGTAAAATTTAAACAATATTTTCATTCTTTTTGTAGGTTTTGATTACAGAAAAATATGCATCATGTCAGTTCTTACAAGTCCACAGCTAAATTCAGCTCTCCAGGTTTAAAAGTTTCCATATGCAAACGCTCGTCGCTTCTCGCCTCTCCCTAAACCCATAACCTCACCCTTATCCAGAACAAGCGATGCACGTATTACAGACGTGCAAAGTTTTAAGTCAGACAAGAACTCGTGTTCATTAAGAGCAAACCTAGAATTTAATTCGTGCTACAATTTAAACTGACTAAACTGCACGTAGACTAGTTAGTACTATGTACATTTTTGGAACAGATAATGTTTAGGTATTATTATTTTAGAGATGGTATGTAAAGTACATTATGCAAAGTCCATTCTGCTTTCGACATCTACAAGTATATGGCGGAGGCACCACATCGGTGTCCAAAAAGTACTCATCAAGTTACATAAATTATTTGAAATAAGAGTATCAGATGCAGACATCTGATATTCTTATTTCAAATAATTTATGTAACTTGAGCCAGAGCATGAACGCTCGACGTAAACGAGACGTAAATTCGATCGATTGTTGAATCGAAAATACATCTATCTAGCACATCGGTAAAAAAAATTTAACCAGCACAAATAGAAACGAATAAAGTTTAGTCTTAAAACTAAGCAAATTACTATACTATACAAACTATTATATGCAAAACCAGTATGTTCAATTTTAAAATCAAATTTATGTTACGTTTACGTCGCGTGTTCGTGCTCTTATATTCTTATTAGAAATAATTTGTGAAACTTGATGGGTACGTTGCTGCTAGGCCAACGGGTAGGTATCCATATTTTTCAGAATTGGTTTAAGAGATTTGGTTTCCATTCTTTCTAGCTCAAACGTTTGTCTCTATAATCGATAAGCTATATTACTGTCTCTAGCAATCAATTCATTCTATTGCTATATAACACTTTGCAAACAACTAAAAAGAAGTATACCTTCAATTTCATCTCATAGGGGAACTTTTACAACAAATCTTATAAGGAATGTCTTCAGAACAATGACGAAACAAAACAAACAATTCTTTTATAAAAGAGAATACATGTCTGAGTTGTCACAGCAAAAAAGCTTATGAAACTGTCTTAAGTTGGCAACATTGGGAAAGTTTTCAAGACGTATCCGTTTTTCCTCCCCTCAGTTAAAACAATTCTTGTCTTACAAGAAACGCTTAGAAACTGGCACGAGCGACTTGGTACTACTATAAGAAAATTTGTTTGGGAGATTAAAATAAAATAAAAATGATGTTTAATAAAACGACATACAGTGTGCACCTATTTATTTAAAAACACAAAACAAAAAGGGTCCTAATTATACAAATACACAAAACCACACCCTATTTTTGAGTGAGTAAACATATAAATATGCATCAGATTAATATCAGAGGTCTGCCCAGAAATGGCGCAGGCAGGCTCCAATTAATTTTGTAAGTCCAAACTCTTTTATTAAATTACAAAATGTGCGCTGCCCGTGGACTTGTGATATGTCAATTTCATAATTAAAACGCATTTGACCGTGTAGGGAGGGCCCGCGAGATTATGAGTAGGTACGCAAATTGAATATTCCGGGTTGAAAGTGAACCCGAAAATATAAATGAAGTCATCGAGAAATTTCGACAAACACAATTAAAAAGGTCCGTTATGAATACTTTAATCTCATAATGTTTTGTGTTATTAATTTGATGAAGCCTTAATTAAAGCGAGTGTTTGATTGCGAAAACGTTTCTAGGTATATTTATTTTTATAATACAATATTAAAATAAACAAACACTTTTATAAAACTAGCAACCGGTCCCTATTTCGTTTGTACAACTTGACAAAACATCGAGATTTCTTTATTTTAAGTAAGTTTTATAGTAATGAACCTACACAAAAATCTTCCGGAATCAATTCTCTAAATCCGAAAGCTCATCAAAATCCGATGCGTAATTTAGAGAAGAACAAACGCGGTCACAAAGACAGACTCGAAAAGCGATTTTAGTTTATAATCTATACAAGTATAGAAGATTAATACCTAGTAAATTATACAACCTTTATAATAAATTATCTATTTAAGTTCGTATACAAACGAAGCAAGTTACTCTACTGAGTGCAAGCTGTCTGTGAGTATTTGTAAGGTTGCATTTCAGAAACAATGCCTGTTCAAAGTAACAGACATTTGAACAGCGATGACTCAGCTACTATGCATGTACAACAACATAAACTACTTTAAACTGCTTTATTATGTTTCCCATACAAAGTTATTGCACCGAACTTTATTGATAGATTATAACTTGACATGTCAAAACGCATTGCCGTCAGGTCAATTCCAATGTTGATTATCTATAAGGCCCCCTACATACCACGCGAGTTAGTCAACTGGCCATGATTTAAATCACCTGACACATTCACTATTCATAATTTTTTGTGTGATTTCACTTTACTCATTGGAGTTCCCGTTTCGAAATTATTAAGGGGTGAATCAGTGCAGGTGCATGTTGTTTATAGCTCAAAGAAAGTTTAAGTATTTTTTTGTTACCGAAGTCTTGTTTGCTTTGTAATAACTGATTGAATAAAAAAACACTTTTTCTGGGAGAAATCTCTTGTTTAATCATGACCAGTATAAAAAAATCGGGTAAACACCAATACGATAATATTTTATTCTTCATAACTTTAACTGAAGAAGCAGCTCAAGTAAATGTAGAAACAAAAGAAAAAAAAATATCTTCGATTATGGAAAGTTTATACAGGGTTTTCTGTTTGTATATTTACAGTTATATACAGACTAGCTAGACCATACTGAACCTAACACAAACCTTTTAAGAATAAGTTACTTTTTAAAACAATAGAAAAGTGAAAGACGCTTGCCCCTTTATCTAACAACCAATCATCCAACTACCCCCGTGTGTAGTCAGCCTAATCTAAAACGTCTCGAGATGACTCGCTTCAGTAGGTTAGTGAGGAGTCAGAGGTCTTAGACAAGGTAACGTTCTATCAATGATAACGATGATGGAAATGTAAAAAAAGCATTGGCCTGACTTATGCTATCGAAAAGCTTATGTTAATCCCGTTGAAAGTACGCTTTCAAAGCGAATGCCACTTGTCTAGGCCATAAGATATTGTCTCAAAACAATTGAAAAGTTCAGCAGTTAATTGCTAAACTATCTCCGTATGTAAACAGCCTAATGTCTGATCACTCGTTCCGGCAAGTTCGCGACCAAGTGACCTTCATAATGCCGGATCAGAAAGCCAGCACTCGTTTCCCTATTAAGTTTATTTATAATTATTTTCTTTGTCCACTATTGTCGAATCAATCACGACTTTCGATATGGACCGATCGTCGCACAGTTCTTTATTTCTAGTAATATGTCAACAATTCAATTTTAGTGCTCGACCTAGTTTTATTGACATACTTTTATGTTAATTATTTACCTTTCCAGCTTTAGTGGTAAAGTTAATTTGGATTACTTATCTAATGTATAATGGACGAAAATTATTTTAATTTTAATTAAAATTAATTAATTAATAAATAATTAATAAATATTTTAATTTTAAATTAAATGTTTATTTCTGTAAGCAGATCTTCTAAGACACTCTTACACGTCAATATTTTAAAACTAGATGGCGCCGGCATTTCCTAGCTGACTGATCCCTGAGAAGAAATGCCGAAACAAACTCAGAGGTCATGGTCTCTTTTAAAGTCGAAACATTGTATTATTAGGATTTTATGTGAGTCTAACAATGCAGGGCCATGTCTGGAAGGGCCTTTTGAAGAAAGAGCCATTGCAGCTTTGAGTTGACCTGTCCTAACAGACGGCATGCATGCATCAGTCATCGTGTAGCTCAATAATGTGTTTTAATAGTGTTAATCTAGTTAGAATAGTTATTGTAATGTCAATTAGTTTGCATACAATTCCTGGCCTTTTCTGCTTTATTATTATTATTTTTTAGCCTAGTAGCCACTAATCATAATAAGCTGCTATATCTTGTCTTATACAGGGTCAAATTAAATTAGCTAGCGAAACAGACGTGTTCTCAACAAGACAAAATAAAAAATGTAAGATTTTTTTGAGGTTATCGACCACTGTATTTGTTGTTGCTTGAAATATGATTCGAAAAAAACTGTTTTATTTTTATTTTATCGTCTTTAGATATCGATACCCACCATGTCGGTGAAGTTCACACTAAGAAAACTGATTTTTCATATAGATATAAAGTGACCACACTATCTGCGGATCAAGACCTTAAAAAAAACTCATAAAATTTATTAATATTTTGTTTGATGTGTAGATATCGATAACCATCGCGTCTGCAGAATTTCACTAGCTAATTCGATTTGACACTGTATATCTACTACTAGAAGTGAACTCATCACTTTAATGAACATCTATTATTAAACAAAACTTGTTTCCGGCTGCGGAAGTCGCAATACGAAACAAGCAATATTATCATTATTTTATGTACTGAATTAACATATGTAGTTAATAACGGTGTTTTTAATATTTAACATTGTTTTTATAAATAGTCACTGTTTTCTAATGTTAATGTTTGTGTTATTATATTCTTGTATGTGTCCTGTAAATTATCTTAGAGCTACATCGACGCGACGGATCGCGTTTCTCATGCCTTACCAAGTAGATCAGATCGTGCAGGAGTCTGGATCACGACTAATTTGACTATTATTATACAGTGTAATTAAAAAAGCTATTAATATACTGCTCTACAATGCTAATTACAATTACATTCTCCATTGTTATTCATATTATGTACGTATTAGTAGATACCTACCTACTTATAACGGCAGTGCAAACATGCGGGTTATAGTGCAGTGCAAGGTAAAAAATAAAACAGATAAAAATTCATTCGTTTATTTTTATAAATTTTATATAACATGGGCTCTAATCACAACTTCATTCACAACACTTAGATAATACAAATTCTTATTTTTTTCAGCTCACATAATAAACAATATACATGTCTAATATACCAGCATATTTTTTTTATATACATACAACAAAACTGATTAATAACCCATACCGTGGGACTCAGTCAGTTGAGAACAACTCATGCAAAAACTACCCATGCAATTATATTACACTACAGAAATATTTAACAAAAAATAATTTACAATCAATATGCTATTCTCCAATTAATAGTTCTTGGTAGAATAACATATTAAATAGTTACATTTATTTGTACAAATTTGTAACACGAGGTTAGAAAATATGTTTATTTCCTATATTGTTAGTTTTACCTTTAATTTAGTTAGTCTCCGTCATTTGACGACATTCTCTACTGACAATAATATATTTGTATGACATAAATTTACTACTTTTATTATTTTACATAATTTCGATTTCCTGTAAAATCGCAATCATAACCTACACAACTAAGATTCAGCCACCGTTTTGTTAGTAATCCTTTAAAATTTTGCATAATTATAAAGCCAAACTAAGTATTTGTCTAAATTTGAAATTTAATAAGAAATAGAGTCCTGTTTGACTATTCTATGACAAAAATTGTCGAACAGGGGTCTATTTTCCAGGCATAAATGCCCAAAAGAATTGTCCATTGTACAGACAAAAAAATATTTTTCTAAATACCTCGTGTTACAATTTGTAATTTTATATTAGTGCTAACTACCTATGACTAGGGAGTAATCATCGGCCGTAGGTTTTACCTTGCGAGCCGGGTGCTACAAAGCCGTAGCCTGAAGCTCCTACGACCACACCGCTGGTCTGCGAGGGGTCGCCGCTCGGAGAAGGAGGGAACAGCACTGGACCTGGAACAGTTAATATATTGTGTTATTGTTTATCTTTTGGTAACATGTTGAGTTTTTGAAAACGGATTTTAAGAGTATTTCATATATATTTGTATCTGGGGGTAACGTATATTAAATGTAAATCTATATTTACATAATCCCTACGAAGTTGAATTGGGAAAGGTAAGTTTATAAGGTAAAGGAAATTTGTTAAAACCGTTCACGGAAAAAATTCAAGTTAAATAACCTCAATCTAACCTCAACATTCAAAACATTCTCAGAATTAAAACGAAAACGAACAAAGGAACGTTTCTTTTTGATCATACTAAACGGAGCGATAATAATCAATCTGTCAGTTCAAAGATCAAATAACGACCATTATAAAATTTGTCAGCAGTCTGACAAAAGTTAAATCTTTAATCTTTAATCAATTGTCAAGATTTTATCAATTAGGTAAAACGTGAATTCGACAATGAAAAAATAGAACATTGACACTTCTGTTACTTGATAATTGAATGACAATGGCCTTTGGGCAAAATAAAAGAGGGGGGGGCACGCAAAAGTGCACACGTAAATTGTGAGTTAGTTTTTTATGAATCGCTTTATAGGTTTAGTGGTTTAATAGTAAATGAAGTGCAAAAAGTGTAATTGGTTTAAGCAAAACCAATAGCTTAGCTGGACATTGGAAACATGATCTAAAGATTGCTATAGGCGGCTAGCTATCAACCTTGGTTTCGTCAACTGCAAGCTGAGCCTATAAAACTAGACATCGCTAACAATCCTCATGGTGATGATGGAATGTATGATAATGGCTATTTTAAAATATAACTAGATCCATGATACGACTATATCTCCTGACTTTAAATCGCATTGCTAGTTCTCAACTGTAGCATTTTTGTCGACTGGGTGTGACAGTCTTGAAATAAATTAAATTGGTTTAAAGTGCTTGATTAAGGAACTATTTTAGCACACTCACAAATGATTAACCCAGATATAAGTGCAAAATATTAGCTATCTTGCTAATTGTTAATATTTGGTTTAAAGTTGCTTATTCAGAAGACTTGGCTAAAACTAGGGATAATTTTTAAATCATTGGGGTTAGACATTCCTAACATCTCTTCGGGAAATTAGCTACAGGTTATAAACAATTCTAGAAGAGACCACTTCCCTTTTTCCCTTTTAAGGAGAAAACTATGATCAACGATCTCCAGATAGATTGAAAAGATACTAAACCCATAATCAAGTCCATTTTCGACGATTGCTTCAGTTTTTACCTCACAGATCTAAGCCGATAGCGCAAGATAATGAAATTAACTGCTAGAAACAAAGTTTCAATAAAGGCTAGATCGTAGATAAACCATAGACTAGTTCAGAACACTAGATAAACACCCTTTCCCTCTTAACATAGACAAAATGCTTTACCACATTTTCATGCCGATAGTATCTATTAAAGTACTCAATCAGACTCAATTCAATATAGCGGAATAAACTTTGTTTAATATAATGAAGATTTGCTGCCAATAATTTTATCGGTAATTGAGATATTATGCAATTACGTCGTCTTATGTAAAACGAACCGGATTAAGATTGTATTCGATTGCGATGAGATTTTCACATTTCTGTAAATAACTATAAAGTTATGCGTCGGTAAATGCGTCACTTTCATCATTCATATTTGTATCTTTGCATACTTTCCTTACAGCTATGTAAGTTCCTTAAAGGCCACACACAATTTAAAAACTGGTCTTTCGATCCATAATCGCGTCACGATTTCTGCATATTGACTGACCGGTCGGTGCAGTTGGTAGCGACCCTGCCTTCTGAGCCGCTGGTCCCGGGTTCGATCCCCGGATAAGTAAAAACTTTGTGTGCATGAACATGTCTGTTTGACCTGTATCTGGGTGTGTATATGTATATAAGTATGTATATCAGTCATCAGGTTACCGTAGTACAGGCTCTACCTAGTAACGACGCAGCCGATGAGCTGGCCAGGAGGGCATCCAGCACGTCGGTCTGTGGACCGGAACCTATCGCGCCCATCCCCTTCAACCAACTACGCAGGTGGCTACAGGAGTACACCCACACACAAGCAGAGAGCTGGTGGGCGTCGTCACCGGGCTGCAGGCAATCCAAGGAAGCCATGCCATCACTAGACGGCAAGCTAACCAGGCGGTTGCTACGCCTGGACAGAAAGGGCATGCGCCTGGTGACGGGGACCATCACGGGACACTGCTCGCTAAACAAACACTTTCACACAATAGTCATAACGGACAGTCCTCTATGCAGGGCTTGCATGGAGGCTGACGAAACTGTCGCGCATGTGCTCTTCGAGTGCACAGGCGTCGCCCAAATTAGGTCAAAAACCCTCGGGACACCCAGATCTTACACAGATGTTCTTAATAGACCAGGTGACCTAATCAGCTTCTGGAGGGAGGTGGGCTGGTTGGAATAACCACCGACGGCCGACATGGCTCACGCACAATGGTCCACTGAAGGACTAAGTGCGGAAACCAAACCCATAACATAGAGGCTCTACCTAGTTCGGGACCTGAAGACCTTGTGTGGATGTTACCTCATATAAAAAAAATATTGTGCTACCTACTGCCCCATCCATAAGGTACCTATCCTAGGAACTAGTCATGCACTAAGACACAAGGGCACGACGATTCATTCTTACATCCATACTATACAAGGTTTTAGTCCTAACGTATAATCTTGGCAATCTGACATTCGTCACCCTTATTTGTTCCGTGTTTCCGTATGGCTGTATTAAGGGGACTACATGACCTAAACTCAAGTTTTATAATGCCTAAAAGTATATGATCCACTGCAGTAAACAAAATCAGAAAAATATATGATATTCTTCAGGATTTAAGCTAGTTAGATAGTGTGTTGAAAACAATATACAACTAATTTGGTGCGATAGAAAAAAGTCACGAAGATACCATAATAATATACAAACAATCATTCTGTTTTTTTTTTTCAGATTGTTGTTCAAGCAACATATTAACGAGATAGTGTTTTCATTTTTTAGTCCAATCAATAGATTTTTTGTAAATAGAGAATTGCTTTATAATTTGCCATAAATTACCAGCTTTGTGTCATCGCGCTTGTCTTTCTTTTCTATGTACCTAGTCCGACAGTGACCGCGCTTTAGCTGTTGTCAGCCCCTTAATATGATAGTTTCTATCGGGGTTCTGTAGACACCCTTAGAGTATCTTAACATTGTCACGGCGGATCAATCAAGCGCGGAGGGGTCTTGGTATGTAAAGATGGTCACCCATCCACGGACCAACCGCGGCAAGCGTAGCTTAACCTGAGCGATCCACTTGTGCAGCTGTTATTACTAAGTCACAAGCTCGTTCGATATGTTCCTTGCTAAAATACGGAAGCATTAAAAACTTCGTCATATCCGTCTGTATAATTTCCTCTATCAGCCATTAAAGCCTCACTCACAGGCGTTTAATTTATATTTCCTCATACCAAGCGTACAATTGTCTTCACTATATGACTGTGTCAAAGACATTAATGATATGCTAAGTTATTTACATTCATTATATTTAAGAGATTAATGATGTTATCTATTAATGAGTACGTACTCTAAATTAATTCATTTTAGTGTTGTATTTTTAAATTATTTCATTTGTTTTGATAGACAGACGTAGTACGCATTCCATATTTGGCGTTGACTGCTATAATGTCTGTTTCAAAATCATGAAAGGAAGCATATAATGTCTATGCTGTTGAAGCTAATTACCAAATTTTTTGCATTAATCTACTGTTAAATATGATAACCATTTAAGAAAAATATAAAGTTACCCCAACCGACCGAATAGAATTACTTACGATAAAAACCTAGACAACTAAGCATTCCGATAAGAAATCCTTTCAAATTAATAATTCTTGATAGACTTGCTAATTAGCGAACAATAAATACGTCCAAATACAGCTTAGCATACAATTATTACACAATTGTTTTCAAATGTAAATCAGTAGCACGATAAGCTTTCGTTAACCTTAAACTAACTGCTAATTATTTGTACACTAAATTATAAAGCATTGAATGTTGCTCTATGACAAATAAAATAAAGGTGCAGCTCCACAGCAGCCCAGGGCTAAGCTACGCACGTGTACACACAGCAGCCGGTCAAGTTACCACAAACTGTCAAATATTCTCATTCGATTTTGAACTTAACCTTCAACATTTTATTATTTGAAATTTAACAGTTTCGTATAACCAGAAGGTCGATTCCCGTATTTAGAAAAGTTCACAATCAAGTCGCAATCTCATCTCAGCGACAAGCAAATGTCAAAAATGTAGGTAAACGCTATACAATTTTTGACAGATTGAGACTGAGATTGGAATGCGAACGTTCTTAAAAATACTGTAATTGCCCCTCTGATGTACTGGCGACTGTACTTCGCTTCGCTTTGTATGAAAACGTAGGCGGGATCGTCCACTGCGACCCACGGCCACACTACGTACGATTGCGTGGGTTGCAAACAAAGGAACGGCGACCAAACATCTCCGTACACATTCTACCTAGCAGTGGACGCAATGGACAGTCGATGGGAGTCGTAAATAATGGCATAATAGTCCCACTATTGTGCCATTATGTGCTACTCAAGGATAAGTCAAATTGTAGATCAAATTATTAGCTACAGTTTTTTGCTGTATTAGGACATAATTTGTGTAAATCGATTGTTTGTTTGTGAAGATAAAGTTGTTTGTGTAGGCCGAAAATGTTTTAGCGAAACTATAAATAGATTGATGTAAATATCGACATTTTATTTCGTTTTGTAAGACAGGTTTTCTCATTGGTTTTTATAGCATTTTTATGATAAAAAAAGCTCTAAATACATTTAATTTTCGAAAATTTCCGAACCAAGGAGAAGATGTTTCTAATCTTACTTTTCATAATATTTTACCTGTGGTTTTATAAACATGCATACGTAATACACAGAATCTACTTACTAAGATCAAGGATGAGTTTAATGTATTCACATACGCAATTAGCAATCGGGAAGTAAGACTTCCTAATTAAATCTATTTATAACGTATAAAAGCCATCTTAAAGGTTTAAGTATTAATAATAACACTATTTATTGCAAATAACTTTAGTCATAAACATCTTGATTTATTGGTAATATTCTAGAGTTGATGTCTTTATAAATAAACTTCTTAGATGTCTTAATAAATACTAGGTAAAATTTCGTTTTTTTTAAACCCTGGTAGTAATGTGACATGGTGTAATGTCAAACTCCTATATTAAAAATCAAACACAAAGACTTGAAATGTCAGATTACTAGTGTGGGTAATAACGAACTTCATTTATTATTTAGCGTTGATTTCAAAAGATTTTTCTTAAAATCTCACAAACTGATCTTTGTTACATCACAGATGGAAAGTTGGTGACGGGTAAAATAGCAATTATTTAAATAACTCTCACCTCATTAGTTACTTAACTAATTAACTTAACCTAGTGTAAATAGTAAATTTTTTAACTGTTAAACTTTCTGTGTTCTACAATAAATTATTAACGGAATAAAATAACCCAATAAATCCGTAAAACAATAAAAAGTCTCATCATAAATAGGAATTATTTAAACAAACTCAGGTGCTACCTATCCAGGTCAGTGGACCATTTATTTATTGTAAGCGCAGCTGGGAACAGTGCTTCCGTGTTTACAATCAGCTTTCATCATAAACCTAAGGTATTGGAGCAAACAAACTTAACTTAGATCCTATTACGTCAAAATCAATTGGAGCTTAGTAGAAGAAAAAAAACCTAATTATTTTCTAATAATTACATCTATCGCCCACGCATTTCATAATCCATTATTATTAAATTAGGTCCCTTAAAAAAACGATTGCTTTAAATATCACATGATTAGCCCCCACGGCCATTTCAGTGGCCCACATACATTTACGCAATCTACGATTGTACACATTATTATAATAATGTAACCAACGCGTAATTAATAGTATCGTTATGACGAGACAATAATGTGATGAAATATTGAACTGATTTTGAGGACACTGTTTTTGGAAAAGAATATTATTTTATCTGTAAATACAGCGCGGCAGCACGTTTGAGAAATTTGTGGTCATGTATAGGGGTGTTGTGCAGACTATCAAACTGAATTACATTTGGATCGAGTAGGTATTGAAGTTTTGTATGAGACAGCTGATGATTTTTTCGAGATTACGATGTTGGTCCAATGGAGAAAGTTGTTCAGTTTTATGGTCTTTACCACACCCTTAAATATGACAACACATTTCTTGTACACGCTGTATGTACACTTGGGAGCAAATAAATCGAGCCACTACCTTTTTTCACGTAAAATGGTAAATATTTTTGGTAATATGGAACGTATCAATTCGAACTATACAGGGTGGCCGGAACATTGACGTCCAAAAATAAAATTTCGGTCCCTCGTATCGTGGGGTATTCGAATCACCCCCATGTATGTTCCGCGACTTTTCATAGTTTTCGAGTTATGAATTTTTTTCTGAATGTTTGAAAATTTTCGACCTGACCAACCTAAAAAAATTCTAAAAAAAAAAGTAGAGGGTTTTATCGAGTTTCTTTTTTTGCAACTGAATTTTCATAAGTAGTACTTTTATGCATAAAATAATCAGCTTCGTAACTGTGATGAAAGTTATGAAAATGTTGATCTAAAGTGAAAAATTTACGTTCGGTAAATTATGACTCAAATTTTCAACTTTAAATTAAAAATCTTAACAGGTGACTTCATAATTCCTAAGTAGGCTTCAAGAATGCGCCAGACTCTCAGTTTTCATAATCATAAAAAAAATGAAGTACTTAATAGGGCTACTTTGTTTAAAATCGGCCTTCAAAGACAGCGAGGTGGAAAAATTCTTAAAATTACCCATCTGAGTAATTATTTTTTTTTGGCTATTTTCTCGTTCCTAAGGTTAATTAATGATAAGAATACTGAAAACTAACCAACAAATAGTTTCAGAGTTGGGTAAGAAAAGTTTTACGTAAAAAGTGGTTTTGAATAAAACACAGATGATAATGTGAAAAAAGTACTTAATTTATTTTTAACATTTAGAAAAGGTTTTCAAAGTGGCCACCACCAGCAGCAATACACATTCTACACCTACGTAAGAAATTGTCTGGCAATCGTCTAAAAGCGTCTCTGTTCTCTCTCACAACACGTTCAGCTTCTGCAATCAACTGCCTCAGCTCTTGTTCACTTGAACAGTCTCGGGCGTATGCTATTTCCTTGTAATAGCCCCAAATAAAGAAATCGATGGGGTTGAGATCAGGTGAGCGTGGAGGCCACCTAATTGGTCCGCTGCGTCCGATCCATCTGTTGGGGTATGTTTCATCTAAGTAATTTCGGACCTGGGTTGCATAGTGACACGGGGCGCCGTCATTTTGCAACACCATGGTTCGTCTGAGTTCGAGATTCACATCTGCCAGCAACAATGGAAGTTCATTTTCCAAAAAGTTTTTGTATGTTTCTCCATCAAGTCTGGACGGCAGTTCAAACGGACCAATTAGTTCGCCATTGAGAATACCAGACCACAAGTTAACGCTGAAGCGATGTTGAAATGTCGAAGCTCTCACTTCGAGTGGATTTTCATTCGCCCACGTGTGGTAATTATGAATATTGAATATTCCGGATCGCTCAAATCGTGACTCATCTGACCATAAAACTTTATTGAAAAATCCAGGATCCTCTTGCTCTTTTCGTAACATGGTTTGGCAAAAATCAACGCGCAATTGGTGATCTGTAGGCAGTAAAGCTTGGACTCGTCGGATGTGGAACGCGTGGTATTCTTCATCGTGAAGAATGTCTTGGATAGAAGTCCTTGGGATGTTCAGAGCACGAGCCATACTTCTCGTACTCGTAGACGGATTTCGCTGAACTTCTTCCAGCACCATTTCTCTGCGATCCGGGTTAGCTCTAGGGATTCCTTCATGACTGCCGCGTCGACCAGGAATGCGGCCTGCCATCAAAGTGTTGTGCGTGTTAATAAAAACACGATGGTCGGGATATCGCTCAGGTTGCGGCCCACCACGACGTTGAAGTTGTTCGCGATACAGTCGCGCTGCTTCATGGCCGTTTCCTTGTGCAAGTCCATAAAAATAATGCATTTCTGCATATTCACTTAACGTGTAACTCATTTTTTACACTTCCACGTAAAAAAAGTCCAAATCAGAATGCAAAACACAGTCCAATAAACGAGCAAAGTAGTCAAACAAGTAGGCAGCGGAGTCCGTGGGCAAAGCGAGTGTGGTAAAGACAAAATGGCGACACGCGTATAGCAGTAAACACAATGTGAGTACGACTGAGGTACTTGTTTTGCGTTGGCTTCGGTTGCGCGCCTTGCGTGAGAGAGATAGCAATAATTCGGTCTCTTTTCCTCTCGGTCCATTGTTATTGCAGGTAAAAGAGTTGCACCCTCGTTTACAACCCATAGTCCACGAGAACGGATCGCGCAAAATTCATTAAACTAACATTTAAAAAAATCTCCGTGTTTAAATCTTAGCTTTCCTGCAGTAATTTTTGGTTAGCAAACTAAATAACCTTAGGAGCGAGAAAATGGAAAAAAAAAAATTATTAATCAGATAGCTAATTTTAAGAATTTTCCACTTCGCAGTCTTTGAAGGCCGATTAAGGCCAAAGTTAGCCCCATTAAGTCCTACGTTTTTTAATGATTATGAAAGCTGAGAGTCTGGCGCATTCTTGAAGCCTACTTGAGAACCATGAAGTCACCTGTTTAGATTTTTAATTTGAAGTTGAAAATTTAAGTCATAATTTACCGAACGTAAATTTTTCACTTTAGATCAACATTTTCATAACTTTCACC
The DNA here is from genome assembly GCA_937001585.2 of Brachylomia viminalis. NCBI lineage: Eukaryota > Metazoa > Arthropoda > Insecta > Lepidoptera > Noctuidae > Brachylomia > Brachylomia viminalis. The sequence goes on along the minus strand of OW443302.2, from coordinate 17,144,193 downwards.
ACAGTTACGAAGCTGATTATTTTATGCATAAAAGTAATACTTATGAAAATTCAGTTGCAAAAAAAGAAACTCGATAAAACCCTCTACTTTTTTTTTTGAATTTTTTTAGGTTGGTCAGGTCGAAAATTTTCAAACATTCAGAAAAAAATTCATAACTCGACAACTATGAAAAGTCGCGGAACATACATGGGGGTGATTCGAATACCCCACGATACGAGGGACCGAAATTTTATTTTTGGACGTCAATGTTCCGGCCACCCTGTATATCGCCTAAAAGTTTAGTTAATAACCTTTACAATGAGGGTAAATTATTGAATAATAACCTTATTGAATGATAAATTATTGGCTCTGCAAGAAAAATGGTAATTTTGATAGAAAATTTAGTAGGGCTAAAACAGTCCATAAAAACAATAAAAAACAAAATTATTGCAAAAAAAATATTCTTAATAACTGGTATTACCCCCCCGGGCCCTGATACATTCTTGTAGCCTATTAGTCATCGATCTGATCAGCGTTACGATGACATATTGTGGTATGTTCTCCCACTCTTCAAGCACAGCGACTTTAAGCTCGGGAATGGATGAAACAGCGGGAACCCTGGCTCGGACTCTCCGTTTTAGCTCGTCCCATAGGTGTTCGATCGGGTTCAAATCAGGACTTCGTGCTGGCCATACCATTTGTTGAATCCCGATCGCAGACAAGTAATCCGTAACGATCTGCGCGGTATGAGGTCTCGCATTGTCATGCATAAACAAGAAATTTTCTCCGACAAAACCAGCATACGGCATTACGTGGTTTTCAAGAATGTCAGTTATGTATCGGTCAGCTGTTAATCCACGTCTACCATTGCCATCGTTGGCGGGGTCGACGAAGACAAGTTCCGTTTTTCCGTCTAGAGAAATTCCTCCCCACACCATACAAGAACCACCACCAAAACTCACCGTTTCTCGAATGCAACATTGGGCAAATCTTTCACCAGGACGTCTATACACTCGGTTTCTCCCGTCATTGCTAAAAAGACAGATTCTTGACTCGTCAGAAAACAAAACTGACCTCCAGTCTTCTAACGTCCAATTAATGTGTTCTCGAGCAAACTCCAAGCGAGATCGGCGATGAGCTACAGTCAATTTTGGGCCAGTTGCTGGTTTGTGTGATGTTAAATTTCGTTCTTTTAGTCTTCGTCTCACTGTCCACCTACTGATTGCGACTCCTCGAACGTCACGTAACGCTTGCTGTAGCTGAACAGCATTAAGTCCACGGTCGCGCAACGAATTGGTTGCAATAAAGCGGTCGTCACGTTCTGTTGTTGCCCGTGGTCGGCCAGTTCCAGGTCGCCGAACAAAAGCACCAGTCTCCAGATACCTGCGGTATACCCGCTGTACCTTTGAACGACTCAAATGAAGTCTGCGTGCCACTTCACGTTGTCCGTGTCCAACCTCAAGTAAAGCTACAACTTGGGCAGCTTCCGTCGGTGTAGTATCCATTTTATCAGGTTATTTTGATTACACAGACACAGATAAAGACAACAATAACAAGTAATATGGGTATGATTAACAAAAACCTCAAATTTAATCTTTTCTTAACAGAGTACAATAAAAATGTCATAAGCAAATTAAATGCGATAATTTTATTCTACCCTTTAAACTTTAATAAAAATTAAATTTTGACAACTAACTACCCTCATTGTAAAGGTTATTAAATACCCTTTTAGGCGATATATGTTTCGAATCGATGCGTTCCTTAATACCAAAAATAATTACCATAATGCGTGAAAAAGGAAGTGGCTCGATTTATTTGCTCCCAAGTGTATATTCCAGCGTCCTATGTGTCATATTATATGGTATAAAAATTTAGAATATGGGAATCAGTTGTATCAGCGCGAGCAATACATGAACAGCTACTGCCGGCTGTGGTGAATAGATTAGTCAGTCAGATATACTGGCAGTCAGCTGTAGGTAGTACCTACTACCGGGTAATTCTTCAGAAACTTTATATCACTTCCTTTCCGTTTAGAAAGTTAACACTATGTTTCGTTTCTGTTGCCATATTTCTTTCGTCACTGAAAAATCAATCGAATCAATGAAAAAGTTTAGGTTGATATTATTATATAATGGATATTAAACATCGCCCTTGAAGTTTTTGGCGTTAGGAAAGGTTTCCTTTATTTTAACATAAACACACATGCACAGTGACAGTGCAGTGTCCTTTATTTTGATTTCCAAAAAGCCACGTCCAAATCGAAACGATCTCAATAATAAGTAGTCCAAGCGACTATTGACGCAATATTTACAGCTAATTAATTAATAATCATCGAGATTACAAATGCACAAAAGTAAGGTCAGAAAAACTTAAATATGCAACTGAAATTCATACTTGGCCTCTTTTTGGATCTGATACACGTAATTAATTAAAATTACACACTTGCGTCTCTTTCCCTCTCCGTTCATTATATCCTGTTGCTCAAACCTATGCGGGTGGTCGGTGATGTTGATATACAGAATGTAGAAAAAAAAATATTGGGAATCCCATATATTTACATATATTAACCTACTTCACGTTGGTTAATATATGTAGGTATCATCCAGACCAATTTAAAAGGCAGAGGGCCGAAGGAATAACCACTTGTTGGGGAAGTCGAAAAAAAACTAAAATGCATTTTGTTGGATAGAGATCCCTGCAAAGGAGTGGGACAGAATAGGCTGTGAAACAAATTTTGTGTTTGGTCCCTACAACTTGTAATTCGAACTGATAAATATCTACAAGAAAACATCACATATATTTTATGTGATTGGTTATTAAACTCAACCTCAACAGCTCATTAATGATTTCCCCACTGTTTACACAATTTCTGTATAATGTACTTATGTAGGTGGGCATAATTTGCTTCCGAGATACATACCGAATGATAAATGTTATTGTCTTTGCATTGTACTTACAGCACGCGACATAAATGTTCGTTGCGAAATATTTGTCCTTAGGAGAGCTAAGGTACTATTGTAAAGTAGGATGTCAGCTGTGATACTGAATAGCTCGTGTATTACAAATGTTTGTGAGTCATTGTTTCTCTTTGTGTGGTCACGAAAAGACATATTACTATATAAACAGTCAAAACATATTGAAGACCCAAGAATTTGTTTTAATATATAGGAAGGAATGATAGAAGACTCGAACTTCGTCACGTCAACAATACACTTCCATTTAACATCCACCTTAAAAAATAAATAAAGAGTATTTTTGTATTCTACATTATTACCACCGCAATTACCACCAAAACCAGGATCTTAATAAGTAATTACTACAAAACAATCTAACTACGCATAAACCTATGAACATCTAAAAATCTTCACGCAATAACTATCATGCCGCCGCTATCCGCCTGACATTAGGGACTGCCAAACTGTTGCAGTTTTTAAAAGAAGAGTGAAAGAACACTATCTTTCCACTTCGTCATAGTTGCGTTTATATTAATATTCTAGTGTTATTTATTTTAGAAGTATGTATGTATGTTTGTATGTATGTATGTATATTCTCATACTATTCGTTTTATTTTATTATGTGAATTGTTTTTGATTTTATGTATTTTATTTTCTATTTTAGTCTTACACACGCTGTCTACATCTCTAAATCTACTATCCTATCGCAGGTATGCTGGAAGAGATTTCATTAGAAATAAGCATCACCTTTGTACCTATTTCTCTGTTTTTTTTCTTCTTGTCTGTTTATATAAGTGTGTACATAAATGGTTAAATAAATAACTGTCATGGTCTAATTGCAAAACGAAACATCGCCATGACATTGAAACACTGAAACAGACCGCGTGAACGTATTAGCAAATGATAGGCTAATCGTGACTCTAACACGAAACAATTAAACTAACCACACTTACATGATATTATCTGGTTTATTTTCAAATGAATTGTAATTAAAATTCTAGATGAAACTACGTTCTAGTTCTAGATGATGGCAATCGATGTTAAAAGGATAATCAGTCCGGTTTCATAACGCTGTTAAAACTCATTTTACTTCGCAGCTCGGCTGCTGTCATAATCAATCAAAGGTTTGATGAACAAGTCCTTGAGAGGAAACCGAATAGGTCAATGCAGGATGAGGGACTGAACATAGAGATGGGCCGGCAAGATCTGACTGAAGTGGTTAAGGTATTTACGATGCGAAAGGCAGAGGAACGTGGATTGTAGACCAATAAGGATGCGGCAATCAGTGGAATATTTTAGGCATAGTTGCCTTAGCTTGAGAACTGCCCATTAGCATTATCAGTGTGAAGTTTCCAGCCAGAGAAAAGGGAAACATCAAGGAAGAGAACAAAAAGTATCAGTATCTGCTTATTGCAAATTCACTGTTTCTTTTTAGCACTGAGGTTTATGTATTCATTCAATTTGAATATGAACTTTTCAGATACCTCTAAAACACTCACTAAAATAAATGGGATGTCCAACACTGATCTCTTTGTGAGACGTCTGATAGTTATAGAATTCGTTCTAAATCACACAGTAAATTCCAAAAGTTATTACATTTAAATTACCAATCGACATATTTACGCAATCGTATAAAATAAACAAATCGACAAATATACAGAATTTATAAAATGTAAATTTTATGTTTGTCGCGTGATCAGTTAATTAAAACGAGTCTATTTGGATATGGAAGTATAAGAAAAACAGTGTACGGAACTTTACAGAGTAAAAACTAGTTATTGTGGAAGTCTAGTCTAGTGATAGGTAAGATAATAAACGTATTTCAAAGTCCATTAACGAGTTACTATTATGTTTTTATGGACTCCTAGTACCTACTAGTTAGATATATGTGCAAATTAGTCACATTGAAAAGGGTAAATGTTCTATAGTTGTTTTGATGTTGAAGATTGCAATGAGAACTTGTTAACATAAACTAAACGTTATAAAAGTCGAGCAATTAAGAATTTGAGAAAACCCATTCAATTTACATGGTACTTTATGTAAATGTAGAAAATATTTTTTTTTAATCCTAATACGTTTCAGCTGGTAAAACAATCAAAATTAACCCAACCAAAACTGCCCGCCAAAAACACACAATCTTTATTTATTTAGGAACACAAGCTGTAGTCATAATTAATTCCGATGGAGGGATGCGTCTGTCAAACGCGGGCTTGCAAAATGTCCTCGGTTTTTGCTCGACGGACCATGATGCTGTCATTAGGACCCTTCTAAGACCGTATCACACTGCGGTTACGCACGTTAAAATTGAACGGAAAATATGCCATGGCTAGATGACCAACGAGAGCATGTATGGCTTAATTTGTCTCGTTATAATGGACAAGTGGTGTTAAATTGCTGGCTTATTATCTTCGTCTTGAGCTATTGGCTTGGAAAATCGGTGTGGACATGTGTGTGGTCAATTTTGTTTAACATTTAATTATTTACACTGAATTCCTTTTACACAATGACAGACGCTCTTTGACTTTAAACACCACGGCTTCTTCGCTTCAATACTTAATAAAAAATATCGAATGGACATATCATTTTAGGTCTCTTCCAGTAGCCATTGACGATACACTCAAATGAACCAAGGAGTCTCTAAGCAAATGAATTTCGAGAGAAATAATATTTCTACTCAATACTTTAAATTACGTGACTGCATGTAGATAAATTTCAAATTTTATGTAATGTTTTATGCCCAACCATTTAGCGAATTAGCGTTACCTATTAACGTTTAACAACACTTTGTCTCAAACAAACTTTGACAACAAACACTTGTGACAACGGTATGTGTCATTGTTTCTAACATAAACTAGCTAAGTCATGTATGTATTACAGTTGGGATCAAGGCCCGAGTTTGTCACACATTTTGTATAATTTACATAACTTCAGTGACTTCTAACTTCACACGAAACAAGTAACCCGTAACAAATGCTAAATAAACAATATCGTTAAGCTAATTGACGCCTAATATAACACTGCAATGTTAAAATCTAATTGGCAAAATAAAATATTACCAAGAGTAGAACAATTTAAGACAATGCTAAAATTATGAGGCTGTCGGTCGTTAAACTCATTCACAATCATGATCCCGCGCTTTTTCACACCGATAATGAAATATTACTGAATAAAACAAATAAGAAGACGACCTTTTTGGAATGCAATTTGAAAATTTAAAGAAAAAAACATTAAAAATATTATGTGATATTCAAAAAGTGTTCTTAAATTGAAAATATTGTAAACGAAACCAAAACATAGGAAAACAATATGATTTAGATAAGGTTATTGATATTTTGAACGACAATAATAAGAAATTCTTTGACTACAGCATTCACAAGACGCCCTTGTAAAATATAGACTGACCACAAAAAGTATGTATCGGCTATTATGCACGGTTCACTACCGTTTGTCTAGTGTCCGATATTTATTCACAGCAAAATAATTATTACCTTAACCAAATTGATATTGAAACCATCTTAATTAATAAATTACTCAAACAGTGTAACGAGATTTCTATTTGTGTAGATGACAACCAAAAATTCGTCCTACAGTATAAATATACCTTATTCACGTCATTATTTTGAAAGCGAAGTTTGCAAGTTCAATATTGAATACAAACAAAAGTCCTTGTCAAGATACTTTATTCAATAAGTACCCCCGTACCGAAGGCAAGCATTGGGTTGGTCCTTCAAACAGATTCAATCAAGAATTTTCTAAGAAAATAGACAGTAATTTTCTGGGGGTAATGCCAAATCTTAGAATTGAATAAAATCAACGTTATCGAGTAGCCTTCTTGGACGTATAATAGTCTTTGTTAACTAAGGTCAAAAGCTGTTGACCTATCTTGTTGTGAACGGCTTTCTTAGAGAGAGTAGTAGGTGGAGAAAGCTGTTTAAAAGATGAGCTAACTATCAACATGTGATTCAAAGAAAACATTCTCCAAATCCTGTAAAACTGCTCTAAGTAGAATGTTATCCATCTAAATCCAGTCAGTTTTCTCATGACAAACTAAACCTGTACCCTCGCTTCAATTAACACAGATCCCTCTCGATGTCTTACTGAGAATAAAACCGAGATAACTTACATAACAAAATGCAAATAGACCAACAACTGCGGTTTATTTAACCGTAGAAAAGGACCAGCATTTAATTATGTTTAATTTACAGCAAGCCTTGTATCAATCTACAAAGGTTCCGTAACAACGAAACTTTGTTCGCTCATTCCAATTTGTTTTATTACACACAGCTTTTACAAATACTTATTGCAATGTAAATAAAACCACGGATAAAAAGACCAAAGTATTTTATGAACTTTCCGGAACTGTTTAAGCGCCATTTTTTTTTCCCGCCATGTTATGCGGTAATAGTATGCCTTGTACTTAATGCGTCTACGTCCCGGAATTTAGGTGTGTCCATTAATCAAAGTGTATTGGATTGAATGGATAATTAATTATAGGTATAAGCTTAAAATCCGAGCATTGGCTGTGTTAAACGTATGATCTACTTCCTGCAATGGATTTTAGGGCGCAAGGTGGTCTCGTAATTTAAACCACGTGATAAAAGGTTCGATTTGTGTTATTAACTGCTGTCTTTAAATGTCCGTTTTCTTCCGAACGCAAAGTAAATAAATTTTCGCAATGCAATGGTGGAACTCCGCATCATCACTTCAGTATTTTACATGGAGTGACTGCCTATCTGACTTCACCCCAGTTACTGGGTAATACGATATCTCTTGGTAAGACTGGTTGTTAGACTTTCGGGATTCTGACGACCCGTAACGATTGTCAAAGATCCACGAATGACAGCCGGGACCAACGGCTTAACGTGCTTTCCAAGTATGTAAAGATGGTCACCCATCCACGGACCAACCGCGACAAGCGTAGCTTAACCTCATCGATCGATCCGTGCGGTAGTTATTACTTAGCCACAAGCCCAATGGTGGAACTCGACAAACGACATGAAAACAAAACACAAGGAGGGGTTTATCAAACGACACAGGACATTAGCCAAAGAGTAAAAGGACCAGCGCTTTGTACTGGCAACAACAAAGCGACGACGGTTATATCAGTTACGTGCAATTAATTATAGTACAGTCGTCTACAGCCGTACTTCCTCAATTTCATCGCTATGGGCATTAGTGAGTGCCGCGCCTTAGGGAATTACTGCTTGTGAAACTAGAAAAACGTCATTATGGTGCTATTTCACCAATAACTAGTAACTAGTCGACTGTCTGAACAAGATCTAGTGCAAGAATCGTCACGTCGTGAACAGATCATAAAATGCTTACTAGTGGTTTGGTAGCCGATAGTTTTGTTGCTCATTTCCGTCTGATGTACTTATTTGTAATGAAACGAGTTTAGAGGAGTTTTTATAACACTTAGGTTTATTATGAGATGCCACAGAGTACAAATCAATTAGTAATTGCTAGTGCAGTGCCACAAAATAAGTGTTGTCACTCGGTAGCCGGTATGATCATCATCATCAGTCTATAGCAGCCCACTGCCGGACATAGGCCTCCAATTGCACATTCAGCTCCATTTAGCTCGATTCTCGGCAACTCTCACCCAACCGGTATAGTCGAATTTTATTATTTCAACGCCGTCATACTAATAGTTACTTATTTAAGCTCAATCAAACCGGTGTCACTATGAAATCGGAAACCAATTATTCATCCGGCCATTCGAGACTGTTTGACCGTTTAACTCGTTTAAGTAACTTTTCTTTGAAAAAATAGCTTCGATTTTACCTTGCGTACGGCATCCGTACTTGCAAAGAATGAATAAACGTGCACTTAACTGCCAAAAAATGTACGCAATATAGACTTTTCGAAACATTCAAACGCGATATATATCTACATGGGCGAGTTACTTATCAACCATGTCCGTTTTTGACTAACATTGTGAAATGTTTTGACCAAGCTCAAGTTGATTGAATAAATCGCAGAGCTGATAAAATTATGATGACTGATTGCGATACCAGAATAATTATTATTCAGCAATCGTTTGAATGGAGGAATGGTATTTGCATACTTGTAGGAAATTGTGAAAATTGGTGATAAGTACCGTGTCTATATACACTTAAATAGATGTTTCCGTGCATGCTGTAGAAGTCGATGAAATTGTCCTGGCTTAGGTAAATACTTGACTTATTGTAGAACTCTTTGATAAATGATTTTATTTCTGTAAGTAGGTTTGTAAAAACACTTTTACACGTCAATCATCATCATCATATCGTCATATCTCTTTTAAAGTCCAGACATAGTCTTGGTCAGATTATGTGAAGACCATGTAGATTGGTGTCTGAAACGGTCTTTTGAGGAAAAACCATACAGATTGAGTGGACCTGTCCAGTCAGTGCACGCATTTGTCAGTAATCGTGCAGCTCAACTCAGAACGAACTTAAGGAGCACAATTATTCGACGAACAATACCAAAGAAAGGACATTTGGGTAGGCCGCATAAATTAGTCAACAGCCAGATCGCGATTAAAACTAATTGAGAAAACAAAAAAAGTAATGAACCACATAATTTCTGGCATCCAGATGCTATTTCAATAGTTATTCCGATAGTGCACATAGTGAAATGCTAAATTATAACTTTACTGGAAGAAGTCAGTGGCTCCTGAAAAACAGGTACTCTAGATAGCCTCTCTAACCTAGCTCTGTAGTCAGGTTCTCAAACTTTTTCTGCAAATTTATAAAGCTGATTAGGTACTTCTTCTACTTTGGAGAGGACGTATTCATCTTTAAGACCTTTGCGCGCAAATGTACTGTTTGGTTGAAATTGGTTGGTCTAGCTTTAGACACTAGTTAATTGTGTAATAATTTAGACACTAATAAACCATGACATTTTTTATTTCAACCCAAGCTATCTGCTACCGGCAAGTCCACACACTACCTGTTTCACAACATGATAAATTACTAGTCACACATTTTAAACATACCTAGTAAGTTTAAAAAAAATAAGAATGCGTGAAATTGGACAATTATTTCTCCATTTTTTTTTTTTGCAAAAACGAAATTATTTTTCAAGCCCGAAAATGAGTTACAGCAGCCGTAGACGGCATGGGCTAACATTTTACGTTTTGCAACTCTCAAGTCCAAGATAACCATCGGACCACAAAGTTCTTCACATGACCTTGAGACGGAGGTATTTGTGTCTCTGTCTTAATAAACAATTAAACATTACCGGCGGCCGTTGCGTTTGACATTGTTTTAATACCCAAAGCAGTTGACATTTTTAATTGCTTATTTAGAGGATAATTAATGTCTTGCTTCGTGTGTGTCATTAAAAACTAGGTCTAGTACGACAATGTTATTCATGGAGATTTTTTATTGCATGAAGTCAGAATCCCTTTGACAATTAATTGCAGTTTTTTTTTTGTAGTTATACAGTGGATAGATACAAACAGTTTTGGCTGCCGTAGACAAAATATTGTCTTGTATGAAGCTTGTATTCGTTTTTTCAGTAGGTACCTAATTTTTTTACAACATTGACTATGATACTGTTAAATCGCGAGTGTGCCCGCCATCATTACTTTCATAGCGCAATAATCTGTCTAAAAACGTCTCTACTCATATTATTTAGGTTTTTAGCAGGTGCAGAAGTATCAAATGTATAACCTTAACTTATTATGACAACATAATAATGCATGCATCTATAAAGCAAAGTAAATAAACATGCAGAACAAAATACCTATTCCATTCCATTTGCATTTACTAGAACACACAAATAGGCAGAATTATGGTTACAATCCCTGACGGATTTAGCCGTGGGTTACAATTAGTGCCAAAGCAATGTGACTTTGAAACAACATGATTGTGTAGTGAATAAATTGCGATTAACATGCATTTAATAATGACAACTTTTTAAGTTTAATTTCTTAAACTGCAAATATTTAAGTATTTTCTACGTCCGGATTATTTATACTACACGGTGTTAGGGACATCAACGCGCAAACTGTTACCATCAAACAATATAGATCCCCCAGCGTAGATTTTTTTTTTGTTCTTTATCCAACTGCCTGGATTCTCGGCTATATTAATATATAGCAAAAATTTATGAACTCCATCTTCTTTTTTGACTATACTTTTTTACGTTTTTCGTTTTTACTATTTTTTATTTACTTTAATTTGTGATAATATAATCGAAATGTAAGTGCATGTTTCATAAATAATGTAAATGTTTGCATGCCGAATGGTAAAATATGGCTGAGCTTTGATATGTCATAACAACTATTATTGTATATTACCCATATTTGCAAAATAAAATTCCATTCTATTCTATTCCATGCAAAACCAAGCAGGCATGCAATAATAAAAAATCAAAAAAAACCTTGGAATCCCTTACCGGGGTTAGCCCTGGGGTCTCTCGCTGCAGCCGCGAAGTTATTGTAACTCGGGGCTCCGAAGCTAGTGCCGAAGTCGGAAAAGTCGACATCATAATGTCCGAACTGTGCCGACGTCAGCGCTATGCATGCGCACACGACTATGGCCTGGGGACAAGAGAGAAACATTTTTAGTAAAAAGGAAAATAATATTTAATCCGGAGCGCGGGCTTTTGCCTAAAACACCAACCCAACAGGATATTCAGAAAGGGAGGTGATTAAAATCATATTACGTACAGTCAGAGACATTTATTCCTCAGCAAATTAACACCCTTCGTCAATTTGTCGATTCAAATCACAATTATCATAGAATTAAGTTGGATTCGGATAATGGTTATTAATTAATTTGGTTATTCGGATAATTTAAGTTGGTAAAATTACCATTTTGCATAACAATCAATTTCCCGGTCTTCACATACTCAACTCAACTCTTAGACTCTTTTGAATTGTCAAGGGGTCGATCGGTCAGAAAGATGAAGTCAGATGCCCATTCCAAAACGTAGTAGGTACCTATGGAGAGGAACGGGCAAGAAACTCCAAACACGATAAAATAATTAATTAGCTAAGCTAAGAATGCTGCAGTCTTTATCATATACCACAATGACTATAGGAAACACCTTTAGAAAAATGGGGACAGGTTCTTTGCGGTTATAAAAAACTGGACAAGCAATAGATCGCGTTTGTCGAAAATCACAAAGGCCATTAGGAATATAGCTAACGAATATTTTGCAGGTGGTTTACCTTTTAAACTTTGCCTACAGTAATGAATACAAAAACTATGTACACGCAAAAAACATGCAAATAATAGAACGCGTGCCATTTAAATGTCATTGGTTTTTAACCATTCAATTATTATTTTTGTTATAATTGCTGAAATATTTTTAAACGTCATGTAACAGATAAATTATTCAAACGTTAAAGTTTTAAGGAGGTCATTACGCTATAAAAACTGAACAATATTACTTATAAGCAGCTTTAAAAGAAAAAAGCGTACCTACATCAAAGCTTTGTCTATTTAGGAAATAAAAAATATTGAACCTCCTAATCTGTTCATTAAGACTCTAAGGTCACTGAACTGCGTCTTACTAAGAATTCGCAAGGACATCCGTTTTCAGAGATATTTTTTCTTCAATACTGCTCAGTAAGATGGAACTAGATTTCACTGTCAGAATTCGTGTAAAAATGTACCTACCTATCGTTCAATAAAGTAGCCAATTTTAATCACTGTCAGAATTCGTGTAAAAATGTACCTACCTATCGTTCAATAAAGTAGCCAATTTTAATCACTGTCAGAATTCGTGTAAAAATGTACCTACCTATCGTTCAATAAAGTAGCCAATTTTAATCACTGTCAGAATTCGTGTAAAAATGTACCTACCTATCGTTCAATAAAGTAGCCAATTTTAATCACTGTCAGAATTCGTGTAAAAATGTACCTACCTATCGTTCAATAAAGTAGCCAATTTTAACATTTGAAACTATATTAATATTGATGAATCAGGTACTGTTTAAGAAGTTTAAAAAAAATCTAAAAGCTAGCTTAGAAAATTCGCACGTTTAGGTTGTATTATAAAATCTAGAGTAGAAACAACTCCAAATAACAACAATCATTGGGATTGCCGCGTGATATTTCATTCTAATTTGAACTATAAGCTTATTGGTCCAGATCATAATCTAAGATACATTCAAATGATACATGAACATATCGAAGGAAACGACATATCGAGAGAGCAAAAACATAAAACAAAGCGAATCGATATAACTCATAATCTGATCATATCTTGTGCTGATACAAAAATATTTCATACACATGACCCATAACATATTTATCATTAGAACAAAGAGCCTTTTAATCGATATGAACATGTTACGATTTAGTAACATGTAATACATTAGCATTTAGTTAAATCGATTCACGCTCTATCAAAATATGTCACAATTCTAAGACTCTGTGTTTAAAGTTGTGTTTTTTGGTCATCTTTGTTAACCTTGCATCAACTTTGTTAGATTTAGCTAACAGTTGAACCAGAAACACATATAAAAGTATCTACCGTATAACCGGACTAGGTATCCAAGATTAGACTAGTGGTCAATCTTTCTGACGCCGTCAATAAAACGCCCAGAAAAAACTCACAAGGCAGACAGTCTGAATGACAAAAAAAGGATGTGAAACCTTCTGCCTACTCTAAGCATAGCAACTCAACCACCTTCAATACTTTCCAAAACTATTGTAAGACACCATTAAACCACATACTTCATTTATAAAACAATACGACTTACACAACCGGCTTTTATCAATTCACAATTGCGATAGTAGGAAGGTAGTACACGGAAACGTAGTGACGTAAGCAATGCATACATTCATACAGACTCGAACTGGTTTAGAACAGATTCAGAAACAGGTATGTGATCTTGATATGTGACCTCAAACGGGGACGGGGACTGGGCGTGCGTGAACCCTGCCTCGGCACTCAGCTGATATGAGCACACGTGTTTGGGTGGGCAGACCGGCGGTATAAACGACTTTGATTTTACTTTCGATGGCGGTAGATACAGATACTATTTATCTTTCCTTGAAAAGATTTGTAGTTTACCAAATCATTCAATATATGATCCACTTAGATTTATTTAGAAATGCAACAGCTGCAGCCACCTTTATAGCATAGCATAATCAGCCTATAATGTTCCCACTGCTGGGACACAGGCCTCCTCTCGGTGAGAGGGAGTGGATCATTAAAGGACCCACCTTTATACTAACTATTCATTTCTATAGTAAGTATGAAGATGTATCCCTACTAAGTGTCAATCAAGCACGATTTACTTCACTCGATTTTTGTAAGTTAAGTTTTTCAAAAGAAAAAGTTGGAAAAGCTTTCGCAAAGCTATGGCCAGTTTAATTAAAACATAATCAGTAACAACAAGAGTTGTAACTACTAATAAATTGATTGCTTCCGTATCTAGAAACAATTTATCTGCTACTAAAATTTATTTCGCAACTAGTCTGGCCACCCGCCCGTCTGTATGGTCCTACGCAAGATACCGTACCTGCTCCCATTTAAGGATACGTTGTAAGTGCTTTCTGAATCGAATATGGTAATAAGTTAGATACACCGTGCTTTGCTTGCAAAACTGTGACAAATTTTATTGCTTAACTGGTAAGTCAAAGCCCTTTGGAGGTGTCGTAATTAGTAATGGTTATATTAAGTCTAAAAAAACAATACTATCAACAATGGGTGTCAAGGCAGATTTGGCACAAAAATAAACATAATGAATCATGAATTGCTTGTCTCGTGTAACTGTCGTCTAATTTCCCAAACTTAATCCAGTTTAAGGTCATTCGTAAAAAGTACATTAACTAAAAATCTTTTAAACGAATTTCCAATTTTATTTAGTAAAATCCGGCAGAAGTAGATACTATACATTAACCACCTTTTGATGTATTCACAAGTTCAATTAGCACAATTGTAACACTGTTTTAGTACCCATCAATCACTGCCGAACAGATAAAATTGCACTTAACTTAAACAGGTTAGATAATAATAGTTCATCGCGTATCCAAAACAAACGGGGTCCTATCAATAAATCGCTCTCCTAATGGTAGCTGCATATAAACAATGGTCTACGTTGGTCACTTTTCATTCGTCCATCGATCTGTTTGAACCAAAAAGTATTTCAAACTCAAACGTTAGCCAGCAATAACAGAGTAGGTACTGGCCGGAAAGAATACATTATTTTAAGTTTGGAACAGCGATAAAATAACTCTAAAGTCAAGCAAAGCAGCAAGTTCTATTCCCAAATCATCATCACCGAAAGTCTTTTTCATCACTTTTCTCCGAAGGGACAAGTATCTTCTCTTTTACGCCATTATTTCATCCTTCCTTCTGGCACATAATTAGTACTATATTAACACTGTTTTAGTATCCATCAATCACTGTCTAACAGATAAAATTGCACTTAACTGAAACAGGTTAGCGATTAGTTCATCGCGTATCCAAAACAATCGGGGTCCTTATCAACAAATCGTTTTCTTACCGCGCAACACAATAATTATTCATTAAGAAATACCAGCCATAAATAAAGTAAATGGAGTAAAGAGCAATAAAATAGTTAAATATTCTCTACTTGGTTATGTGAAGTAACGAAGCAAGTTTAAATGCTGTCTAGGAAGTTTAGCAACTAGAGTGTTCAATTGATGAAACTGTTCGCGATAAAACTATACAGATAATTGTGTTATACAACAGCTTTTAGAAAGGCTTTTAGGGTCTGTTGGGTGCCTTACTTCTAGAGTATGATGAAAGACTAATCATTAAATTGTTTGTCTTTCACTTCAAAAAACGGGGACTCGCTTGAACGACAGTCGCGTGGATCATGTGCACAATTTAGCTACGTTTGCATGAATGGGTGATTATTTTTTAGTTTTACACATCCATTTAACGGTCCATACTATGAGAAGTGCGTTAATTATCGGTCGCAGAGGTCATAAAGATCACACGATTCTAGACTACCTAGCGAAGAAATTTATCAACGGTTATAAAAAAAAATCTGCTGTTTCCTAGAAAAGTGCAATACCTACGCTGTCAAAATGAATAGCATTTTTTTTTAAATAACCTACGAGTAATTTCAACGCAGGGGGGTTTAGGATTATGAACTGTATCCAAGGTAACAGGTTGGGCGTCGATGTACCTGACACCCTGTATATATTATGTAAATTATTCCTAAGCCTTATCAGATTCCTCAGTCTTGAAACCGATGAGAATTGGGAAGAGGCTTGCCAGATAATGTCATCATCATCATACACACATCTGATCAACGTTATCTGTAATCTAATCCGTATGGTGTACATAATAAAGAGTATTGTATTCTATTTTATTAATTTAATTTTGCCCAATATCAAGATAAGTAAGACGATCCACAAATTGCTTCATTGACTTCTATTTAATTTTATAAAATAATTTACGTAAATTCTTAGTAGACAGGTATAATGTGACTTTCCGATTACTAGCAAATTGCTTATAGTGGGTGAGGCTAGTCGTTGCAAAACTGACAGGGTGCAAGTTTCGATAGCACTGAACTATTCGTAGTTGTTTTACTTAGACGATAAAGACCTAATTCACTGACATATATCGCACCACCTAAACCACTGGGCTTAGAACCATAAATAATAAATAGCAGAAAATAAATTGCTGATTTTTTTTTTATACTAAAGTAGACTAGTATATTTCTTTTTTTGCTGAAATTTTGCACGGTAGTTCGTTTTAAAACGAAGGTGCGCGCTTAGGAAGTATTATTGTTAATCCCCTAAAGGGCTGAAATAGGGGATGACAGTTTGTATGAAATTTCGTCATTTTAAAAGTAAGAAATGTGGATTATGTTGGTGTTGTTGTGTGTTGTGGTGGTTGATTGGTGGTTATATTGGGCTTCTATTTAGTATTCATATACAGGGTCAAATTAAATTAGCTAGCGAAACTCCGCAGATGTGATGAGTATCGTATCGATATCTAAACACGATAAAATAAAAAAGAATGAAATCTGACGCTTTTTTTTTGGTGCATTTTATGCATTAAGTATATTTTAATTTATTTATGCAAGCCTAGAAGATGCCAATCGGGATAACTATCAATTAATATCCTATTATAATATAAGCAAAAAGCCAGTATTCTTATCAATTTATTGGTTGACTGCCTTCAATGATTGATTTAAAATAACGTAATTAATTTAATTATCCTACCAACCATACCAAGCCATGTCTCTCTCTACTTATAATTACATGTATTTTCTATTATGTTAAAGTTATGGCTTAATGATTATTCAGAGTTTACGCAAGCCTCGAAACAAATTGTTATCGTTTATAATTTATTCAAGTTTATGTGGCTTGAGCTTAAAACCAAGATTAAATCCGCCAATCAGCTGACATTTTCTCTTTGATAATTAATTATTTCATAACTTCATAGAATTATGTCTACACGAGTGAAGAAACATTCTGATTGATTGGCAACATCATTATAATTTACCAGAATCTACTCGCTGAAGAGAAGGTATAATATCGTTCATTTTCGAAAAGCTTGACATAATTAAAAAAGAGCAATTTAACTCACTGCTACTTTTACTCTTTTAGATCATCATACATTTAAAAGAGTAAACGTAGCAGTAAGAGTTGCGACGAAGTATAGTAGTAGTCACATCTTTCTAGGTCACTCATTTTTGGCTTCAGTGTAATGTCGTCTTTACAGGAAAAGAATAAAATTTGCTGCGTTCAACAGTATACTTAAGAGCGTTTATACCATAAGAGTGGCAACGTCGCAATTTAGTGTCATATTTCGTGGTTTTCAATTTTCATTATTTAATCGGAGCTATATTTAAAAAATCTGTTTAATTAACTTTTTAGAATTATGTGAAAACTGTGTAAAAGGTAAGAAATCGTTGCGTTTACAGTTCTATTTATATGCAAATAATACATTAGAAACTTGCAGGGCGTTATTTTCATTGTATAATAACTGTAAGCATTACGGTTACTTACTTTTTAAACACTTTCACGTAATTCTAAAAAGTTAATTAAACAGATTTTTAAAATATAGCTGTGATTAAATGATAAAAATTGAAAACCACGAAATATGACACTAAATTGCGACGTTGCCACTCATAAGGTATAAACGCTCTTAACACAAAATTGCAGATTTTTAGTTATGTCACCCTTTTTGCAAATGAGCGATATATGTACATACCTGTCTTCTTATGGTATATTTTTGTAGGTATTATAGTTAAGCTCAAGTAAATCTCACACATATAATAAGCTTAGATTACCTAAGATTATTCTGCAAACCCAATAGTTATCGATATAGGTACCATAAATCTGTCTGAAGTCTTACTAACAATTCTTCGCGACTAGTTTCTACTTCATACTACTGCTAATTGATTACTCAATCCAATAATACAACTTATTCAAATAACAACAAAAAGGTTCTATAACCACAGTAATAGCCTTTTCACGATTATATTGATACCTGTCGTAATGATTTATAATATCGAGACAAGTGATATTAAATTACGCAAATATAAAGAAACTGTAACAAAGTTTCTAAAAATAACCTTTTGTTTGTTAAGGTCAACATGTTATCAAATAATAGCTACATGTACACAATGGCCCACGTTGGTCACTTCGCATTCGTTCATTGATCTGTTTAATAAACCAAAAAGGATTTCACTCAAATTCTTGCCAGCAGTACCTAACAGAATACTGGCCGGCAAGCTACATTATTTTTATTAATTTTGGAACATCTCTAATGTCAAGCAATCTGTCTAATGTCAAGCTGATCATGATCACGACAAGTCTTTTTCAGCCCTTTTCTCATTTGTTTTTCCAAAGACATATTAATTCTCCTCTTTCACGCCATTGTTCTCAGTTTGCTCTGATCTTATTTGTGTATCCCTAAAGCTTAATGAAATCGTTCATCATGTTTCCTATGCACCTAGCTAGACTCATAGTCTCTATTCCATCATTATTGCCTAATTCTGTTCTATTCTGATTCTCATCGCAAAATTGCACCAGAATCAACAAGGTCCTTTGCTAAAGTCTACGTGTACCGTGTACAGACCGCGGCCGGTCATGTGATTTGAATAACATTCTCTTAGTCAACCCACTCGGTATGATTTCGGGAAATAATCGAATCGGACTGTCCGATTTGAGAGTAAAATTGGGTGGCGAATCGATTCGAGTTAGGCTTTTAGACTAGTGTCGTTCCCCTTGAGGCTATAGTGCGTTTCGTTTTTCCTTTGCGAATTTTGGTATGAATATGTTTTTTTTAATTACGGGTAACTAGTAATCCTAAATTTATCTGGATTTATCCAGAATTCTCCAAGATGCTCATTAGGTAAAGGCTAAGACCAAATAAGAATTTTTCAAAATCGATTTGATTATGTTATCGGCGTTTTAAGCATAAGTCATGTCAGTCAAAACATTGGTCTACCAATTTATATATTTAAAACGAAGGTAACCCAGTCCCATCTTATTTGTTTTAATAATACTCATATACATTTCTATCAAAAACATTGTAACATGATTAAATTCCGACTATTAATAGCCGCAGACTAATTTCTCATGTCAAAAATTAAAGCAAGGTTAAACAGCGTTATTAATTGACTGACAAAATACCTTTACATTACATTCTTGGAATATATTAAATTCTTTGTGTACATATTAAGTACACTGCACATGTGAATAGCCAGCCATACAAAATTAAACCTTATTCAAAAGCGTTTCTGCTTACAATGACGTGAAAGATAACTCAATAGCAAATTCATTGAATGATTTTAACACATGCCTCCGGCAAAGTTTTATGTAGGAAATTAATTATATTAAAAAAGCTACTCAAATACCTGCATGCAGAGTTGAATAATGATCTGTAAATTAATTTATAATGGTGCAATATTTCGTAACATCTACGCATCATTGGTGGCTAAGAGTGGGATTAATTTATGTTTTAAATCGCTAACTTAAGTTAGGTGAATATTAGCTATTCGGATCATTAGGCACAAACATGGAGATTGCTAAACTGAACTGAAATTAACTTCAGTTTTACTTGCTCAACAATCAAAGTCCTTCACTGAGATTCATTGAGCTCTGATATAGTGTGATAACTTAAAATTATAGATGTATGAAGATGACACCGAGGTATAATATGGAAAACATCATCAATAATGGTAGTCATTACATATTCTGATCGTTGAGCCCATCCTTTTGGGGGTGGGGGGGGGGGGGGGCTATGTCCCTGGTAGTGGACGTCTTACAAGTGATATATATAATCAACATTCAACAAGCGGCGTCGTCCAAAAAGGCAATGAAACGAATTTGTGGAGACTCTTTTAAATCTCAACAAAACTCAAGGATCCCAGTTATAACAGACCTATAATTATAATCGGTTCATGAAGCTCGATCTCCATATACGCCAAAACTTTGAAAAAAAATAAAGAAGAACCAATGAGATGGCATTGGTTCGAAATCGCCAGTGTACACAGAGCCTATGCACTAAATATGTACGTACAATTCACAAATCACGCGCATGCGTGCAGCGAAACCGAATCAAGTGTGAACGCACCGAGCTGCGCTTGCGACACTGTGACGCAACTGTCCGACGGCCATTGTGTCGAGACACTGTTGTAAGCCCATATTTAGCATTATTCGTCTAATGGTACGATCTTGGGCCAGTTTTAGAATTTCCCGTATTTATGATACTTAGATAGAGACAGCTATCTTAACACACAACATAACATCAAGCCCGTGTTTTCCGAAGGGTCATGCAGAGGTATAGTATATAGTATATATAGTGCACCCACATTTCACGTGGGGCGAGCCTATTGCCAAAAACTGGGTACAAAGCCTGACTGCTACTAAGAAATCATCAACAGCTATCATTTGTATTTTTGCAATACCTACAAGAAAATCTATCACCTCTAAAATTTCTGGTTCAGCTAAATCTCAAAACCTCGTCATACTTGGAATCACTGCAGTCAGGGAAGCATCTCTAAAATATAAGAATGAACATCACCTACATACACGAGTGTTCTTCAGAATTTAATATTCTTCTGAATTTAACATTGACAAAGCGATTTCTGAGATTCTCAGACTGCGAAACTTAGTCGCCACGCGAAAAACTGTTCATAAATATATGTGGTGTGTCAGCCAGATAATGGACCAAGAAAATAGCACCAGAAAACGATTGTAACAACATTAACTGGTCATAATTTACACCTGTCTCAAGAACCAGAATGAGTGATTAGACTGACCGCCTAACCCACTGAAGAAAAAGAATTACACACGCATTTTATTACGATCACACTTCAAGAAGCAATGAACAGTATAATTACTATTTCAGGTCTATGAAAAAATACTATAAATAGCATAGGTAATAGGGAACAGTTACATTTAAATTGCACAAGTGATTTCATTTACATTTACAGGCAACTTTGCAATTGTTATTCGACGTAACGTGTTTAAAATTCGTTGTGTATGCTTGGCTAGAGATAAATGGACGATGTATGGTAATAGACGTCTGCATTTCTCTTTATTGGGTCAGCTAGGTTAGCTAATCTAGCTGACCCAATAAAGAGAAATGAGACTGGTTTACCTAGGCTAGAATATTATAATGCAAAACTGTTAAGTTTCGCTCTAGAGATCTTCAAAAATCACATGATAAGACAATGTGCTATGTCATTTCTATGTAGATTTAATATAATTATGTATATATGACAGTTACCCGCTTAAAGATCCTTTCAACGTTTTCAGACATTATGTCCTGTCTGACGATTCAAGCACAGCGAGACTAAGGTTCCATCAAAATGTTGTTAGGGAATAACTACAAGATAAGAGCGCCAGTTAGAACTAGAGTAGATTCAGTTTCTGACCAAGACTGACCAAGATTCTCTTAAAATCACAGCTCAAACGAAGGAAGTGAATTTTCCGGACTCATTCCATATTTGTATATAATACGGCTTTAAGCAACAAGATCGAAACCAAGTTATACTAATAACTCATTTTAAATACTGAGTAACGGATATGCCTCGGATCTTAGCACATAAATAATACTCACGAATCTAATCCATCTTGACTACTGTATGCATTAAAGGATTTATAACTGGCACATTAGCCTCTCACTTTGAAGATGATCGCTTTTCTGGTCTCGTTGCTATGTTTACGAGTGCACGACTCAAACGAACTTGTTTGTCTGTCTGGGAGCTCAGTTGGAGTTAAAACTTAATTTAAACAATTGCTTTGAAAATTGTTTGGGGAATGCTAGGCTAACGATTCCGTCGAGGTCACTTCTACTCCTAGTGAGCAGTCAGCTCACCACTGCTTGTTGACAGGCCTACACTGTCCTCCTATACCTTTAACACTATAATTTAAAGACATTGTAAAAGCCAATAATGTTTAGTAGTGACCGTGTAAAGTAACCGTGTAGTTTCTTGCTCTTGCTCTTGGAACCGTGCACCTAGCTTCTAACGGTTCCTATGTGCTCATGTAGGTTTATGTGAAATAAAAAGTATTTGATGACAAAGATGACTCAAAGTTTTAGTTTAACACTATCTCTAATCTCGGCAATAATGAATGCTCTTCTAATATCAAAGTATATAGCTTTACGAGATATGTAAGGAGCGCCTTTCAGTCTAATAAAATGAAACCGAAACAACTGCAAGAGCGCGATTAAAGTTATTAGTCATCTTCGCAAAGCAAACCTTGAAACGCAGAGAAAACAATAGACCTTTAAAACGCCCAATAAATCTCAGATATTCGTAATAAATATTATAAGTGGAAACAGTCTAGCTGATAACATCCTCATTTGTCATGAATCATGGACACAAATCGTCTGAATGAAACAGCTTGAACATTTAATAATCATGTAATTGGTAATTATGTTTTATTTATGCGAAGATGATTTGGTGTTATGATAATTATCGGAGTTCAGGTTAGCACAACAGATAATTTTTAGGGTTCCGTACGTCCTAATGAAAAAACGGAACCCTTAAAATAGGATCACTCGCGTGTCTGTTTGTCTGTCTGTCTGTCCGTCTGTCACGGCCAATTTGCTCCGAATCTACCGGACTGATTATGTTGAAATTTGGTACACATATGAATTTCTGTGACCCCATCACGGACGAGTAACGTAAATAAATGAATTTTGAATCTATGGGGTCACTTTTGGGGAGCAAACTAGAAAGTTAAAAACAAAAGTTTTGCAAACTGTACCGTGTGACATGTCAAATGAAAGGGGTTGTTGTTAGGGTCACAATATTTTTTTTTTGTGTAAATTTTAAAATAAATATGTTTGAACTTATTTAACATTTTGACCAACATGTAAGGTTTGTAGAGTTAAACCTTGTAGAGTCAGGTGCTTGGCTCTACGTTAGATCTGATATCTTTTAAACAGTGAAAGCGTATGTAGGTCTTGGCAACCTACCTGATATGATATGAAATGTTTTTGTCGGGTAACATATTCATCGTACGGAACCCTCTCCGCGCGAGTTCAACTCGCACTTATCCGGTTTTTATCACGAATACCGGATATTGTACAGGGTCATGCAATATAAAAAGGTTGAACATCACGCGTCCAGTTTCACCAATTATTTTATGATAATTATTGATTCATATCTGAGTTATGTTTTATCTGAGGTCATAATTATTGCAATTATTTAGAGCACTATAGTGTGAGGTCTCCCAATGAAAACTCGTATTGTCTAATCCATCATGAGAAACCAAGTTTAAACCGGAGCCCGCAACTGGAGCTACAAGATTCCTTAAAAGGCAACAAGGACCTTTCCAGCTTACCTATTCACAACCGTTCGATTCGCTTCCATGCCGAATCGAACGTCAATCAATGTTATCAAAAGGGTCCTCTAAAGACGGTTCACAAATCCAAAACCCGAATTTTATGTCAGTTTAAATCGAATAGACATTTTGCCATTTTTCTGACAGCTATTTGCAGTCGGGGGCATGGAACATTAGTAATTGAAAACGTGTCATTTTTGATTCGACCACCTGTCGTATGATTGTGAATAGCTATGTCGATGTAGGAAAATCCTTCCAACATCCGCCCTGTTTCAAAATCCCAGGACGGTCAATAACTAAACCGAATGCTTAGAAACTGGATCTACGATTCCTAATATGAAAAGTATTAACGTTTTAATTTTTAAAAAGTATGTTTTTTCTTCAAATTAAACTTCAGTAGTTAAAGTGAAAGTCAACGAATAAATACACAGTAGCATTTTCTAGCATCTCGTATCTGCACATACGACATAACGCTTTATTATCAGTTATTCTAACGATCCATAAAGAAGGTCCTATGTCCAGCAATAAACGTTTACGGGCCATTATCGATTCGTATCAAAGTAATATGTTGTCTAAGGTCATACCTATTATAAACTCTATAAAGGGCAAATCTG
The DNA here is from genome assembly GCA_937001585.2 of Brachylomia viminalis. Lineage (NCBI taxonomy): Eukaryota > Metazoa > Arthropoda > Insecta > Lepidoptera > Noctuidae > Brachylomia > Brachylomia viminalis. The sequence goes on along the minus strand of OW443302.2, from coordinate 17,119,908 downwards.
AATATTGTATATCATGATTTACGACATCAAACCGCTATTATGCTGAGTACAATGTTTATTACGTCAATAAATACTGGTAGTACCGTTGTAAGCTCAGCAAGATTTTATTAGTGGAGCATTTCTCCACGGGCATAAAGCTTCAACTCCAGTCGTGGGCCATTTTGTTTCCGTATTTGAGAAATAGCTGAAATTGACTGCATAGCTTTCCTTGCAATGTTATGTGAGTCTGGCTTTGTTAGACCGAAAAAAAACAACATCGAGACAAGGGAAATGGACCTAAGTTAAGACAACAAAATAGTTAAGAAATCATAGACTCGAGGTCTTTAGCCTTTTATCAGTCATATTCAGAACAGCTTTAAAGGAAAAATTAACAAATAACGACGTCCTGTTCCAAAAACAAATTATGCAGTAGCTGCATTTTTCACAACGAAATTATTCTGTTCAATGTCAATAATTATAACAACGAGGTCGTTTCCGTTGTGTCAAAATATCCATGACATTCGTAAAGAAACGTGTCTGCAAAATAAAAAAAAGTATAAAAGTTTGAAATGCACTGGTTTTAAAAGGTGCTAAGGATTATTCAAGCAAAATGTATAAAACTGCCAATTGAACGCTTTAAATGTTACTGTGAATCAGGTATGCCACTAAGCTCGATATTTGAAACACTTATGCAAATTTAATACCACTTCTGTAGCTCCTGATCGGTAATATGGTCCATTCACTAACGCATGACACAAAATGTAAACAAAAAAAATGTCACACTAAATCACTTTGGTTTATTCAAATTAGAGCTTTGATTGAGTCGTTATCTTTTATTCAGGTTCTAACGTATAGCCTGTATAACACATTTAATGTACATATTCGTTTATGTACCACAAGTAAAACTGAGTTTGATGTCTGTTTACAAGTTTTTTTGCTCATATTTTATCAATCGCATTAATGAATATTGTAGGCTTTTTATTTAACGGTTCGATTACTATAAAACAGTGAGCCGTGATTGTGAGGTAACATTACAAAAACATTGTGCTAAACCACAGACAATTAAAACAAGGTCAAACAATAACGTCTCAGTACACATGAATGAAAAACATCACAACATCGCGTTGACATCTTCGCTGAATGCGATGCTAATCGCTATCGCCAAGTGTCACCTAGATACCCAAGGTCTGCCTACTACGTCACAGCGGTCGAAGCTAACATCATTAAAGCCACGCCTATTCCAAGCTACTAACGTAACTAAGTAAGTAAGCACGAATAACAACTTACATTCGATTATAAAACTGTCCACAAGTATTGAAAGGAATTCGAGAAGGTCGCATGTCCCCAACGACCGATTTAACGTAATATGTAATGACTTTCGATGTTTATTTTTAAATTAAAGACCACATTGTACAATGAAGGACGTCTAGAGCCTATTTTTCGAAAGAAACCTAAAGTTGCAGTTTCACTTTTCTATGAACACTACACAATTTGACTAGTCTTCTGGTTGCGATACATAATTTTCGTTATTTATTTTTACGATTAATTTTTGTCGGAAAAAAAGTTGGTTCAAACACGATTTTGATCGCTAATTTATGTACAATCTAGCCATTTGTTTTAAACTGCTTGGTTATAATTTATGGTCTTTAATATCCTCATATTGACAAGCGAGACGTGGTAACAATGAGGTATTTATCAACGTCCCCTTGATATGCCCTAACGACCAACACTAGTTTGAAATAGCTGAATTATATGATACGAGGAATTAATGCATTCCCAGACATTAAGGCTGTAGGTTATACCCACTATAAGAACCATTCATAACCATCAAACTAACAATATCGGTACATTGATATTTATGTACACATTTCCGAATGGTCTCGGATATGAATGAAATATATGACTTCCCGGGGATTTAACAACTTTTTTTCTCACGACTTAAGAGCTGACAAGACACGGTTTCCGTATCAAAAATCAAACATGAAGAAATTTCATTAAGAGGTTTTTTACCACAGACAACATAACACAACTAAAAAAAAAAACAACTGCAGTAGGTATTTCAAAACACAATTCCAAAACGAATGTGTTCTTCAGATTTTTGAATCAGGAATTGCATCAGTGCCAGTGCCTGGTTAAAGGCAAGTTCACACCGTATTACATGAGACTTTAACATACATAGATAGCCAAATGTGGATGTACAATCTGCCTAACTACTTAACTGCTTCGGAAAATACAATCTTGACGTTATGCTAATTCCCAAGCTACACATAAAGCAGTTGTAACCATCACTTAGCTATGACGACATAGCCCCGAGGCCTGGACTGAATAATCCACGAATATTTATTAGGTCCACGAAAAGTTCCGCATTCCGACCGAGTGCTAAACCAAGATGTGGTCTACCAAACGAGCGGATTTCTTACATTCTCGTGTTTCTCCGTATTATTCTATTACATACGGATATGTTTCTTTTTCTATGATTACGCGTGTTGGTAATTGTAGCTAATTAAACGCACGTATCCGTGATAAAAATAAATACTTAATTGGATGTCTTGACCGAATCCGTTTTGCGCTTCTTGTAATCTCGGAAGCTGCTGAGTTGTTTATAATTTTCAGATCACGTAACATTTTATGAAGATGGATTTGGTTAAAGTTTTATTCACGAGTTTCTTTCACGATATATTCTGCAAAAATGACAGCACGAAAACTTTGTTGAAGTGAGCTTGAAGTAAGCATCCAATAGTGTCAATCCCTAGCATCAAGTGGGATGACAGCTCACTTCAAGCTCACTTCACCCAAGTTGTTTCAGAATAGACCGGCTGGTATGTACTTAATAACTCAATCAAGTCAAGAACTAAAAAATAACTTCTCCCGCTCTGGGCGGAGCGGGAGGGCGTGTCAGACTCTTGCTGACTAAAACCCACCCGTGTTCCTTCAGTTGCCTGCGCCAGGGGCCACGGTAACCCTTTCGGACTTTCCTGCTACCCTGGCAGGCATTGGTACAGCCTAAACTACGTAGAGATAATTTTACTTAAAAATTCAATACAAGTTGTGTAGTACTTACATATATCTTCATGTTGGATCTCTTTACAATGGTATTATAAGTAAAAAGAGGTAGGTAGATAGGTTACCAACACAACATTCGATCTTCAAAAACGGCACAGTGTCATAATAATTGACGACACGTGGAAGAAGGACGGTATGTCGTAATTATCGGGAGTGAATAAGAGATAAGACGAAAAAAAAGTTTTCACGTGTTACTTGTGGATCGCAAAACTTATTTACCACTTTAACATAAAATGTCATTGTTTCTTTAGCAATGCTACAATAATTCTAAGCTCACTGACCAGTTAAATACAATCTCTTTGAACAAGAAATTAATTATTTTATTGCTTGTCTTGTTACATTTCCAAGTGTCGGATTATAAAAGTTCTGTCAACATCTATAACAATATCATAATTATTATGAAGAAATTAACATGAGTGTTAAATTAAAACAATGTGTGAAAGGAATTTGTCAAAATAAGATTGATTGATATTCTTGTTAGGTGTATAGTACTATATTTCTTCACAGGAAAAATGGTTCCTATAAAATTAATTTTTAATGTAGGTATATACTTAGCATGTACCAAGTAGGTAGGTAGGCTTGTGACTTAGTAATAACAGCCGCATGTGATGTGTCGATCGATCAAGTTAAGCTACGCTTGTCGTGGTTGGTCCGTGGATGGGTGACCATCTCCTCGCCTCGAAAAGCACGTTAAGCCGTTAGTCCAAGCTGTCTTTCTTGGATTTTTGACAGTCGTAACGGGTCATCAGAAGCATGAAAGTCTGACAACCAGTCTTAACAAGGGGTATTTATTGTAAAAGATCGCTTTCAGCGATAAGACCGCCCATTATCTTCGCCATATCTGTAATTTTTTGGTGTACATACTTAATGAAGAGTATTCTATTCTATCGTATTACCCAGTAACTGGGTTGTGGATATCAGATGGGCAGTCACTCCATGTAAAATACTGGTATTCAGCTGCATCAGGTTAGACTGGAAGCCGACCAAAACATAGTTGGGAAGGGGCTAGGCAGATGATAAGCATATATCAGATAGGCGTGGTTAAATTTAAGGATGCGGTACATACCAGCAAACTGAAAATTTTTCTCCAAACGACCAACATCGTAACCGCGAAAAAAATTAAAACTGTCCCATACAAAACTTCAATACCTACTCGCCCCAAATGTATGGGACGGCTTATACCTGATACAACTTAACTAAACCAAATATTCAAACTCAAACTCAAAGCATTTATTTCTAATAAACCAATTACAGGCACTTTTAAATTGTCAAGGGGTCGGTCAGTCAGAAAGATGAAGCTAGTTGCCCATTCTAAAGCGTAGTAGGTACCTATGGAGAAGAACGGGCAAGAAACTCCATGGACACTCTTTTAAATCAAAATATTGTTACAAAAAAGTGGTTACATCATTCATGTTGTAATTATACATGTGAGAACGATGTAGAAAGACGTGCAAGTTAAAAGCGTCCGAAATAAAAAGATAAAAACAATTCAGGAATTAAAATAAGCCGTGGCAGCTAAGAAATGACCAGTGCCTACTGACGGCGCCCGTTCACGAACATGACGTATGGATCTGCACCATTCAGCTCAACCATTTTGAAAGGAACTCAATGATCCAATACACACGCCACCACCAGCGACACATTTGAGTAAGCATGACATATTCTCAGCCGCCAGGATATTCAATGAAAGACGAACCCAGTAAGCTTTATAGTGGGTACATAGTGTTCACACATGTGATATGCAATTATACAATACTAAGAATTATACCATATTGAATTATACCAAAGTATATTATTTACTATTTACCAAGAATTGTAGATCAGCAGCTGAGCGTTAAATTATTCACATTATGTACCCACATTTTTGTTACATTTCTTACTTTTCCGGTCAAACGGGGTATGATTAGTGTGATTATTTACGTTAAGTAATCATAAAGCTAAACGTTCTTGTCATGCATTTTGAAACTAGGTTAAGACTGTTAAATACCTACTTTTAAAGACATAACTATCGACATATTTGTTTAAGTCAATGACTTATTTGAATATAACCAAAACACGGAGGAAAGATAACTTCAATGTAAAAAATGAAAACACTGGAAATATTAATGCTTATGGGTATTTTGACACTCAAAAAAATTCTAGCATCGAAATTTAAAAAGTAACTTTTCATACAAACTAAATAGTAGTAATGAGCCGACTATGGGTTTTGCCGATATTTGACTAGCTATAGTGACCACACTATTGGATATATTTGATTAAATTTTCGTATGCAGACTGAGAATGTCATTAGATACGCAGTTTAATTTATTGTCAAACTGTCGTCTCCACCTTGTATACGAATTATTAAAATATCGTAAAATATTGATTGACGTCATTTACAAAATAAAAATTATTTGCGGTTAAATGTACGGAAAATTAAATCTTGACATTTGACCGCTCATAATTTGTAATTTTATATAAAACTAGCTTCTCCCGCGACTTCGTCTGCGTGAAATTGCTTGTTTCCGCGACACACCCTGTCGCATCGCATCGCCTGCCCACGCTATTACTTCAATTTCTTTCTGACTCTTTTTCTTAGCGTGATGTTTAATAGCTGCTAATGGGGAAAAATTAATTTAAAAAATCAGTAAAAGTCAAAAAAAAGTTAAAAGGCATTTGATATTTGGCTATAGCCTTCCTCAAGACTTGGTCTACCAAATACAAAAAGATTTTTTCGAATCCGACTGGTAGTTCCAAAGATTACGTTCTACATACAAACTTACAAACAAACAAAAAAATTTTATCTCTTTATAATATTAGTATAGATATCATCAATCATTTATAAGGTTTTTATAACGTTATATTTTGAATAAATCAAGTCAGTTGCGTCAAAAGTGGCTGATAATCGTTTTATTATTAATTTATGTAAAACAATGTTAATAATTAACATTTTTAAACATAATTAAAACAGCATGACCGCGACCTAGCACACGTGCTGACGTGAAGTGGAATGAGGCGAATAGGGTAAATTGGAAATGCAAGGCAAACACCAGCTTTATTGGGGTGGAATAAATCGTTTTGTACTTAGATGAAACTAACTACACGTTGCAAAATGTAAATGCCTGAAGTGTGCGCCGATCAGCGGCAGCGGCGGCATGGCAATTTTGGCCACGCCTCCGCCGCCACCGACATTTTTGTCGGCGTCATCAGCGCCAATGTTTGAAAAATTAATATTATTCTAGTTTTACATAATTAAAATGCAGATACACTAGTAATCTGAACATTATATAAATGTCTAAATATATATGCATATATGCTTATTGGTTTATATCGACCTATTTGTACCTATACGTAAAAAAAAATACACATTTCTATATGAGCATTAATTTAACGCAGCTGGACGCACTGGTTGAAGACCTAGTCTTCAAACATTGCCATATAGGCGAAGAGAAAACCTGACGAAGTTTTTCAAACGCTACCCAAACCAACTAGATCTTTCTGCCAGCTTCTTTCTCGAAGTAGTGATCATAACTTCCAGTTAGACATACACCTTCACATTTTCGAGTAGCGAACCTTCGATGTGGATTGGACTCAGCAAGACTTGTAAGCTGTCAGTGACTTAAGTCTAGTCTAAATTCATGCTGAGGTTAACCAGCCCAGAGGCTTTATTTCATTTATAGGCTGTGCAGTGTGCAGCATCTGGTCTAACTGTCCCAGCGACTCTGCCATTGTGACGGTGTCATCGGCAAAGCGAAGATGTGCTCGCCGTTCACGTTGATTGTCCAGTACAATGTCTTGACGACAACCACATCCCCTGTCTCACCCCTCGGAGCAGTTGGATGGGCCTGGTTTTCTGATCCTGGATCTGGACAGTCATCGTGGCAGCGTCATACAAACACCTCAACACTTCTATGACGCGCCAGTTAATTCGATATCGTTGCTCTCTGCAAAGATGTCGAATGAACTGGCCAGAACTGCCCATATTTCGATGGAGTGCTTCTCGTAGTCTACAACTGCCACACACAGCAGCAGATCTACTCAGAGTACTCTACAGTCTTCTGTACAATTTGTCGAACAAAAAAAGACTTCTGCACAGGAGTCCACATCCATTGTGGTCTACAGCGCTGAAGCCTTTTCGAAACCCGGCTTGTTCTGGCCACCTGTCACAAGTGTCCTGGCGAGACGGTTCGTGACGACTCTCGAGAACAGTTGCAGGTACACGTGGCTCTGAAGTGAGATAGCTATATATATATAGAGCACTTCAGCAAGATTTTATTTTTGAAGAACAGAACCATCGCATCTTGTGCTCCGAGCGCTGCTCCTTCTTGGATGAAGGAATTGAAGATACTCGCACGATAAGAACCCCGCCCGATTTAAAGACTTCTGTTGTAATTCGGTTATCATCAGGTGTGTGAGTGTCACTGGTGTTACACCGACCACACCGATTATGCCGATGACGCCGCCGCCAGTAAGAGAGGGATCGGCGCACACGTCACTACAAAAAAGACGTGAAGAAAAATCGAGAAATGTATTTTCTAATTTTCCATTTTCCCCTTCACGAACATTATAAATCCTGAACATTAAATTATAAAATCTAAAAACTCGCAGAAAACCAGTAGCTTATATCACGTAATAAAAAGCTTGAACGGTCCATGAATGGGCAGCGTACGATGAACGTCACATAGCGGGAAGCCGGCGCGGGCGCATTAAAATACTCACACGATTAAGGGGCTCATCCACTTGGCAAAATTTTATCGTCTTTTCGGCAAGAGAAGGAATATTTAGAAAGCTTCCTTACATTGAATCCGTCTGCAGATTAAAGTGCAACAAAGACGGTCGTATTGCGACCTTTCTTGTTTCTAATGTAAGTTACTTTTTAGGAGGCTAACTTACTGCTCGCGTAGGGTGGGACGCCCCCAGCTAGATGGACCGATGACTTTCAAAAGGTGGCTGGTACCAACTGGATGCGGATGGCGGAGGACAAGGTGTTATGGTGCAGCTTGGGAGAGGCCTATGTCCAGCAGAGGACTGTGATAAGCTGAGTTGAATGATTGAACTTGCTGAATGAAGTTACACTTGTTTGAATTCAGTAACCGAGCTAAGAGCCATTAGAACATTAAATTCAGCCAAGTGGACTAGCCCCTTTATAATACTCACGTGATAACGCGTCCGGACCGGTTCTACTACCGCCACTACTTCCACCTTCCGACTACCGCAATAATATTTATCGATTCCATAGAGTTTTATTTTTTATTCGATATATTTTACGTCTAATCAGCTGTGATTGCTGTGACGCTGTGACCTTTAAGTGTCCGAAAAAATACTAAATAAAGCGACAAAGACGATTTATGATGTGGTTTTGAATAAAATATATTTATTACTTGTTAATAAATGGACTCGTCTTCTTTTGAAGTTACCTTGATCATAATTTGAACTGTAATGACCTGATTAGGTTAAAGTAAGTTAACACACGCTAAGTTCAAACCGATTGATAAGAATATCTTTATTTGCTTAAAATCAACAGTCATTTTAGTTATTTGTTTGAAAGGATTTCATTACTCACATAACAAAAATAGATATCACACTAAGTACTCTCAAAACTTACTAAACGATCTCGTGTTTTTATCTATTTACTATTTACCGCTTACACACTATAACTAATAGCGTAAGCTCTCACATACATACATAATTATGTCACACATAACTGCAGTGGGTACTAAACCGCCAGCATGCTACAGACATAAGTGACGCCTGCGCACTCTCTCTGTTACATCAGTAAAGAAAAATACAAAAATTTCTCGTCAGCCGTTCGTTGCGAAAACTGCCGACCGTAGCATGACTCGAATTCATTGATGAATTATGTAATGTGAAGATCTTGTATGTAAATTATAAAAATAAATGAGTAAAAAGGCGGTTTACATACGTATCTGATGTAGTTATCTGATAGAGGTAAATGGCGCTGATCATAAAAATTGTCGAAGAAGTAATCGAGAACAGACCTTCCATGATCATTTGTGAACATTTCCGAAGTGATTATTAAGATGATCCAACGAATATTGTCAATAAAAACCTCGTTAGTTTTAATAGTTGAGTCGTTACAAGCAAGAAATTGAACCCTGACTAGCAAATACACAAGAGTGAAAATTGCAAAGAAAATTGAGCTTTCCCAGCCGAATCAATAACAGAAAATGTGCCTAATATTCATGAAATGATAAACAAAAGCTTGACACCAATCTGTTTTAATATTATATAGAAGTAAAATTTGTGTGATTTCACGCGGAAGAAGCTGTAGATAACTGTAGGTGCAATCATTTAAAACGTAAATAAGGATTGAAAAATAAATAGGTTATAAATCTATAGCATCAAAGGATCAATAAACTACGGAATAAATGAATGAATGCCACCATTACGTTGCTCGAAACAAGTGATACTCACACAGAACTATTGAAAGATGTCAATTACATAGAAACTGCAATTACGAGGTCAACATTTATGTAAACAGAGATACAAGGCCTTTATAACGCATTAAACGACATATTTAAACTTACCTTGACAACAATGAGGCCATAACACTTGGATTGGAAAAAGGAAGTGGAGCTTTACAATGGAAAATTCGTCCATTGACTGGCTAAAAACGTCGTTTGACGAAGGCTAATCCCTATGGCATTGACACCGTAAGACTATAGTATTAAAGAATCGTTAGCTCTACTTCCCATATGATTTGAGTCATTCAATTGTGTTGTAGTCTTGTTCAAATTGAGGTAGGGTTCATTTTGGTAGTGATGTGGTTATAATAAATAATTATAATATCAGCCTATTATTGTCTCACTCCAGGGCAAAGGCCTCTTCTCATAAAGAGAAGGTACGAGCATTGATCACCACGCTTGCTCAAGACGGGCTGACGATTTCAGACTTATATTAACTATAAAGCTCCAAACCACTTTTTTGTAACAATATTTTGATTTAAAAGAGTGTCCATGGAGTTTCTTGCCCGTTCTTCTCCATAGGTACCTACTACGCTTTGGAATGGGCAACTAGCTTCATCTTTCTGACTAACCGAACCCTTGACAATTTAAAAGTGTCTGTAATTGGTTGGTTGGGTTGGTAAAAGGTTGGTTTTGACTATGGGATATAATGTAATTTATATTACATCTTAAGATATAAATTAATATCGCACACCGTACTTTAAATTAGAACCGTTTACACTGAGTTGTAATACATATTAGACTCAAACTATAAATGTTTTTGTTGTCTGGGGATATAATATACAATTATATCTCATAGTGAAAAGTGAGCTTAAGTCCAGGTTTTCTCACGATATTTTCTTTTACTCAGAAACTTTATCTTGGATATTACTGACATCATAATTCATAACATTTTCTATCTAATACATCGATTGTAGACAAACCTAACATAAACATACACATATTTACATTAATATTGAATTGCAGGAAATTGTTTAGGCAATCATAAACACGTTACGTCGGGGAAAAGGTTTTTTCGTATTTTATACACAAATTCAGGACTAAGAGCTCGTATGGCACTCCAACATCGAGCTTGTTTGTATACCCAGACTTTTCCATACGGGTTTAAACTGTTTTTTGGTCAACCCATAACACAGCTATGTCGTAACTAATAATATCTTGCTCCACCTTTTCAAAAATGGCATCGTCTTTATCCGTAATAAGGCGACCAGAGCGAGCTGCATCTTCGACATCAAAATTCCCGGACTGAAAACGCTTGAACGAACTTTGTGCTACTCTAACTGATAGTGCGTTAATTCCATAAACGTCATATTTTTTGTGTTTCCCTTTTTTGTAATATAACTTCAAAAAATATCGAATTTCTTTATTAATTTCACTCATTTTGGCGGACAGAAAAACAATTGAAAATGGCGTGAAATCGTTTTTACTTTGTTTATGACGTCTATTTATTAGTATCAAAGCCAGCCAGATACAAACGGTACACCCAAAGAGATATTTCGTATGTTATAGGTATAAAGTTGTAGTTATATCTATAAAAAAAAGGATAAAACTGTTTCCCCGACCAATTAAATATATATATATATATTATATACCAAAAATATCAACAACATTACGGTTTATAATTCCTATAGAGACAAGCATAGAATCCAATCGCTGATTTCGCTTTCTACGTACATTTTACGAATGCGCTTTCTGTGTTACACAATCTTACAACACTGCTCTTAAAACTGCGCTAACCCTATCATTAAAGTCCTATTATTTTGGTCACATACGAATTGTGACCACATTATGTCCGCAATCGCTTGTTTAAAACTTGTCATAGTTTAAAACTTTGTTTCAAATAAAATATCCATGAAATCACCCTTGAATAGATCGTTAAAGAACACGATTATTACCGCAGATAATTTAGACATCACATCATTAGGTTCAACACACAATTAACGCACTTATAGCAAAAACTAAGTCAGCATACTCCATCACATACAAAATAGGTCATTCACCCACTATACGTAAAGTCGTGAAGGTCGCTTTTTGCATATCTCGGTCACGAGCCAACTGATGATCATCTGGCGATCATGAATTATACAATTTATGCGAATAAACCACACAAAAAAAGACTGCAATTATTATGAGAACCATTGTCTGTACACGACACCCTTGGCCGTAATTAATCAAATACTTTTGTTTGATTATTGTATGGAGGTGACCGACTTGTGAGCATAACATGGAAACCGTATCCTATATAATTAATTAATTGTCTGAATACGATGTTCTACCATTGCCTCACAATTGACTAGGAAGCGTGCTCACTGATGATGCAACAGCATACATGGCTATAAAATGGCCTAATAAAATTGGATAAGTAAATCAACGTGTATTGAAAAATGATGTGACGTAGATTTAGAATGCATTCTTAAGATTAAAGTAATTTGTCATATCTGATTGACAGCGCAGACTTGACATCATTAGGAAGTAAGTTACGCAAGAATCCCCAAAATTGTTTTGAGCTTCCTTTCAATACTTAGCTTTTTCTTACTCCGTGATAGATTGAAATCAAAGTAAAGTTTTTTTCGTCAAACAACAGTCACCACGAATTACTATTTCCATCAAGGTCTCTTAAGCGGAATGTAAATTAGGTGGTTTAAACTGACGTTTACGCCAAACGAATAAAGCAAATACACTTCGGACCAAATACATCGAGCTACTTCCTTTTTTCACGTATTATGGTTATTATTTCTGGTATTATGGAACGTATTAATTCGAAATATATACTGCCTTAAAGTTTATTTATTAACCTTTATAATTAGGGTACCTACTTTGTTGTCAACTTTTCATTTTAAATTAAAGTATAAAGGGTAGACTGAAATTATCGCATTTAATTTGCTTATAACATTTTGATTGTACTCCATTAAGAAAAGGTCAATTAGGGGTTTTGTTTTTGTTTTATTATATTATTCATTTATTTAATTTTGTTTTTAATTGTTTTTTTTTCTGGACTGTTCTAACCCCACAATTTTCTATAAAAACTACCGTTTTTGTTTCAAAGCCAATACTTTATCATTCAATAAGGTTATCATTCAATAATTTACCCTCATGGTAAAGGTTATTTAATACCTAACCTCTTAGGCGATATATGTTTTTAATTGATACGTTCCCTAATACCAAAAATAATAACCATTATACGTGAAAAAAGTTAGTGGCTCGATTTATTTGCTCCCATGTGTAGTTTAAAATTCAAACTAAAACCATGTCCAAACACCGAAGTTGAAATATGCATATGCATAATATACTGTACTATATGATGCATTTACTATAAAATACACTAGTGACAATAATGACATTAATAACCTATAGGTATTCCAAATGACATAAGACATGGGCCATTCACTTATCAAAGATTTGCTCGCTGCTCTAAAACGTGCATGATTATATCATAATTTTGACGTATAATATAATTTGAAATTTGATTTATCGCTGCAAACAATTGGACAGGCGAGATAGAGAAATAAATAAGATTGGGCAAACAAAAAGGCAGCACGTTTAGTGAGAGCTTTGTGAATAGTTTAATGTCATTATTATGTAGATGGAAGATTTGTGGTTTTTAATTCTATTAGGAGTATGAAAAAGAGGTGAGTCCGTTTACGACGACATTATTTCATTTGCATGTGTCATGTGGTCTGACCAAGACTCCTTCCTATCCATACTAATATTATAAACGCTAAAGGTACTCTGTCTGCCTGTCTGTTACTTATTCACGCCCAAACGGCTAAACGGATTTTGATGAAATTTCGCACAGCGATAGACCATGACAATATGGGTTGGGACATTGGATACTTTTATCCCGGTTGTAAGTTCCCGTAGGGTAATTTCCGACCTCCACGCGGGTGAGTCGTGTGGTCTGGCCAAGACTCTTATTATTTTATAAAGATGGCTAAAAGGGACCAATATACTTGGAAATTATGTCAATAGCAAACCTGTTAGGGATTGTGCGGGAAGCAGCAGAGTTTATGTCCCAAACTGCTTCACTGAACTTCAGGATATAGATAGATGGATAGATAAACCATTTATTCAGTGCACACAAAAGACGTAGCACAACACACAAAAGCACAATTAAATTATAACAAATTACATGAATATAAAAACAAGGTGGTAAAAAGTTCAAACATAATTAAAGAAATTAATTGACACTATGACATACTACAATATCAAAATAACGAATATACAAAGTGCGGTGTGCGTCTCAAGGTTGCACCAAACGGGAGTCCAGCTCAGCACGTACCTATAGCTGTACAGGGATCTTCTTCTTTTAGATACCTATGTCATAACTTTTGACACTTTTTAAGTCAAGTTGAATGTCCATACATTTTTTTAAATAATTCCAGAACTAAGGACAAAGCACGATTTACATTAATGAATTTTCTTTCGTGTAAACAATCGTTACTTTTCACAATATTACTCATATTGTCTTGATTGTCTTGATTTTCTCATACAAATATGTAATTTCATTTGCATAAATAAGTGTATATTAATCCATCATGCGAATATTATGAAAAGGCCTGGTTTGTTTAAATTTTACGTAAAAATTACTTAATCTGAATGATTTGCAACTGCAAGAACCTCGAAATTGTATTCATGAAATGGATTATTTTTTCAGAGGATTCTGAGGATTAATGTTACTCTGAGAGTAACATTAATCCTCATGCATCCTCATTAATCGTTTGCGGCATGCTAAGTTCAGTTGGTTCGGACTTGGATTGACTAGCTCAGTCACCTTATAATTCAGGAAATAAGATTGCAGCTTATTAAATAACCAAGATCAGACCACAACAAAACAGCAAAAAGTCTCCGCTTTCAATTCATCAACAGATAACAAGATATACCCGTGAACCCGTGAGTTTATTCAAACAAACACTTAGGTACTAAAACGGGCTTAATTCTATATAATCTCATTGATTATTACAAAGCATTTTCTGCAATTTATAAGCTTGAAATCGTAATGTGCAGTTATCGAACGCGATCGTTAGAAACAAGTCTATCGCTCTATCGCGAATCGCGATATGAATTGTGAAACTGTTACTGGATAATAGTTGAATATTAAACAATTTTACAAAAATTTTAACGGAAAGTTGTTTTTGTGACAGATATTGAAAATTGTTTTGGAGGTGTGGCGAGAGTAACTATTTTGTGGGGCTATGGTTTAAGGCATATTAATTTATGAGTGTTACATAATAAACTTATATATCCAATATATTTGCATTACTTATAGCACAATTACCTACTTATAAAAAGATTGGCTTTAGGTACAGCTTAATCGGCACGATACTTTTGCTATAATTGTGTATTTACAAGCGTATGTCTATGTACCTATACGAATACTACTGTCAAATAGACGCGCCGGATGCGAGTCGGCAGTTTTTTTTTTCATTTATTTACTTAAACGTTGTTAATTTATGTCATTGTCCCTGTTATTTAATACCTACATAATATATAGAGAAAGAAACTTCGTTCCAACCGGGTGTTACACTACACCTTACAATTTTTTTTAATGTCCCTTTGAGTAGACTAGAATTCTAATACTAAGTAATTTTGTATTAAAAAGTACCATACCAGCATTTAAAAAGTAAGTTGATACTTGATTTATTAGAGAAAGCTAATCAACTATAAAATCTGATAAATACTTTTTTCATATTCACGTCTTCAACAATACAATACCTAATGAAAGTATGACAATATAAAAAGTCTTTTGAAACCAATTAAAACTTATGTAACGTCGTCTTTCAACTTTTCAATAGGTACGTCTTATCATAATCAAAACGTCAATTTTGAATACGTTCTTAAAATAAAGATGAGCCAGGTTAATTACTTTATTCTAGTTTTTTGAGAAAACAATCAAAAGTTTGAACATAATCTAGATTAAGTATCAAACGATTCTGTTATCAATAAACATTCATAAATCGAGTAATAGCACTAATAATTAAAAGATACTTTAGTACCTACATAACATAAAGAACATAACATCACTCCTTTTTTTTTTGACGATGGGAAATCTTCAAATAACTTCTCCCGCTCTGGGCAGAACAGGAGGGCGTGTCGGACTCTTACTGACTAAAACCTACCCGTGTTCCTTCAGTTGCCTGTGCCAGGGGCCACGGTATCCCTCTCGGACTTTCCCGCAACCCCGGCAGGCATCGGCATCACTCCTGAGTTCCACAAAGGGTTCTGCAGAAGTGTACCTATAGTAGACTCGCATTTCGCTAGTTATGTGTTAATAAGTTCCATGTAATAGGGGGCGAGCCTATTGCCATCAACCGGGCGGACATAAATCCAGACTCCAGGCTGCCAGTGAGAAATTCCAGGTAGAAAAATCAAATAGGTAACAATTTGCCCGACTCGTGCAGTATTATATAGTAGTTTAGTGTAGAGTAGAAGTCGTAAAATTTATACAATTCAAGATAAACGTTTACATTCTATTAGATATTAACTTTAATAGATTAAAATAAACAAGATGTATTTAATTGGAAGTGCTAAATTGCAGTCTAACGAAACTCTACCGTAACGAAGCTAATTAGGTTTATGCAAACTAGTTTGGATCATAAACAAATAAAGTAGGATTGCTTTGCAATTAAATAATTATAAGAGCTAATAAATTAACCAATAAATTGATAGTTGAACGGATAATTAAAATAAACTAGTTTTAATTTCGCACTTGTCAATAAGGCATCATAATTTTGAAAATTAAGATCCGGATTGAGGGCTCTATAATTTATGTAAAAATATTCATAATTTAACAAATCGACAACAGGCGTTATCACGGAAATCCGTGTCCTAAGTTATCGATTGACTGATTAATGTCTATGACAGTTATATGACTCACTCTAATAATACAAGTTACGGTCTCAGTACCTATAATTAGAATTTATTTCGGTACTTTTACCGGACCACGAAATAAGTTCGTTAAAATAATAAAACTGTTAAACAGATCTTATCTAGGAAATTAAAAGTTTAATGTAAGTATAATAATATCGCTTTAAGGCTCTTACAAACAGGAGCGACACGCGACGCGACACAAAGGCACCGCCAGTCGCGTGACGGCGTGACGGGCGGTGCCTTTGTGTCGCGTGCCGCGCCTATTTGTAGGAGTTTTTTTTTTTAGTTTTTGGTTTACATCAGATTATTAAAACAATATGATTAAAATGTGGCATAATAGCGTGAAATTTAAAGTACTTTTATTATTTCGGTATTGCTCTTATCTAGATTAGGACATAAAATGTTTAATGACGGTCAATTTTGGAATTCGCCTATAAAAAAGTACTTACATAATTGTTTAACTACCAAAAGTTGTGGCCTCCATACAAATTAATCAGTATATAACTGTTCAAACTTACATAAAACCCAATAATACATATTTGATTTTCATAAAGAATGTGGTTACGGATAATCCTTGTCGAAGGAACTGGTTTCTTACTCTTACATAAGTTGAGAAACGCAATGAAGTAATGCATGTGTATCTTGTAAATAAACATGGTAATAAAAATATCAACTAATTAATTAATTAATATTATAGTACTAGGTATTAAGGAACGTTACAGATAATGTTTTAAGGATACTCCTATCATATTCTGTAATTAAACTATAAACCTATTATCTTTTATTTTCAGTGTCAAAATAAATAAATGAAGATTAACCCTGCAAATATATTTCAGCTTCTCAATAAATAATTCTTATTGCAAAATTAAATGTAACTTGCTTAGTTAGGTTAAATCTATTAATCTATCTATCGTATAAAATTGCACACTATTTCTAAATCTCAAAATGTTATTCACACAAACATTTCATTATGTTCTATAAAGCATCACAGAAATGCGTAGCATACACACGTAAACTACGAATGACCATTAAATTTCATCATTGTTGTTCAAGTTCATCATATAAAGTGATTTTTTAAAAGCCGTGTGTTAAAGAACTTGACATCATTTTACGAAAACCGATCATTGACACTTTAACACTTACGGCTGTAACTATCGTGACTGACTGACATTAATATTCACGAAAAAAATAATTGATTACGTGTTTTCGATTATTATTTAATCAGAATTGTTAACACTACTGTCTAAAATTGTTTGTTTATATGTTAGAGCAGGCAAATTCTTAATTCAAATTAATTGCTCTAAAGGCCAGTATTTTGGAATAAGAAAATCGAATCACCTCTACCACGTAGGTTGCACTATTTAATTATCAAACAAAAGTAAAATTACTTACGATTTTCACGTAGTGGTTCATGTTGATATGGTTTACAAGTACTGTCACTGTCACAGTATCACTGTGTTGCGCGCACACTGTGTCCGAGTGGTAGATGCGTTCGCGCAGACTGACTGGTCTCGGAGGTGCAGGACTGACCGCTCCCGCTAGAACCAAACGTATAGTGGTGGGTCCACGATTGCCAACGCAACGACACAACCGGACTAATTTCATAAGCAAATACACGCTTTTTGAAAAAAAAAGTTTGAAAGTAACCTTGAAAATTGTAATTAAATTAATATTAAGTTCTTTTATAAATATCCTTTATTACGTACAGTGTTTAGTGGGTGGATGTTGGCGGCGAGCGCGTGAGTGTGGTAGTGTGCGCTTGGGCAACTTGTTCACATTATATAGAACGCTGCGCGACCTCCGACACGCGGGAAGTGCGTCTGCGCACCACGTGGAGTTGCCATGGTGACCGCTGCAGGCTACAGGACAGTTGAAAAAAGGGCTGTTGGAAAGTATCGAAACGGTTTCAGGAATAAGGTTTCTGGGGTGTCCCGATAAATTTAGTTAAAGTTTTAGGGATAAAGGTCTATTTTGCTTATAGACATTCTTGCCTAAGTATTTTCAGTAGTTGGTAGTTAGTGGGTAGCATTGGACATGATATAAGTTTTTAATAGCATTTACGTTGGTAAGTCTAGTTTCCAGGGGGCCTAATATTCTAGCGAACTTACAAACGTATTCTTTTTAGATTTGTACAGTCGCTACCGACCTAGGTACTACTTATCTACAATATCTCGTTACTTGCTTTGGATGCCCAAAGGGTGTAAATACCTACTTATTTATTGAGGATAATTCGGGAAAGATACGGCGTCTATCGTTTTAGGAACCTACCTTATTACTGCTATCGCCAAAATTTAGTGGTTATTGTGATAGAAGACCTATCAAAATTGTATAATTTAGTGTGAAATATTAGCATGCAGAAAGCAATGAATAAGCAAACGTGAATTTAAATATTAGTGAGCTGCCGTAGTACCTACCTAAGTAATTTAAAAAAAACTTTCCTTTATGGAATCCAGAACAATAATAATATCAGCCTAATATTGTCCCACTGCAATCCCTCTTTTGGCACAGAGAAGGCACGAGCACCACGCTTGCTCAAGACGGGTTGACGATTTCAGATTTATATGATCTATAAGCCTAGGTTTTCTGACGATGTTTTTCTTTCACCGATGTCAGTAACGTCCAAAATAAACTCAGAAAGTTCATATGAATTGGAAACATTAGGCCTTCAAAATAACTAGCATAGCTAGAAGTGCTAAAACCTAAATACTTGCACCTTGGGATCGTCGTAACACAATGTTACATAGTGAGAGCTACCTTTAGGAATCTGGATTAGCTATTGAGGTCCTTGCGATGAGCCAAGAAGCCGACATCGACATGCTTGTGTGACTAGTACACCAATACGTACCTACTTCTTGCTAAACCAGACTTAGAACGAGAACGTAATCCATTAATTGAAGTTCTGGTGTAACCCTTATAATTTTTTTGTTCGAGTTTGTCTCACGTGTTTTGTGACTCTAAATTACTCCTAAATAATTATTTCCAACCTTTTTATCAGGTATACGTCTCTGCTTAACCCAACATGAAATACAGGCGTGATGTTATGTATTATCAACAATACCTATTGCCATAATATAATCTAGATACAAGATCAAGGTCGCCCAGCGCGCTATGGAGCGGGCTATGCTCGGAGTTTCTTTGAAGGATAAAATCAGCCGTAGAACGAATGACCGTTGGGGTAGACGTGTTCTTGATTGAGACCGCGAATCGGCAAACGTAAGATAGGACGCCCTCAGGCTAGGTGGAGCGACGATCTTCGCAGGGTGGCTGGTAACAGCTGGATGAGAGTTGCCTGGAATCGAGCTAAATGGCGTGCAATTGGAGACCAGCAGTGGACTACTGTAGGCTGATGACGATGATGATAATAAAATCAGAAATGATATTGTATGGAAAAGAACCGGAGTTACGGACATAGCTTGCAGAGCAAGCAAGCTGAAGTAGCAGTAGGCTGGCCATGTTTATTGAAGGACCTGTGGTCGGTGGAGCAGATGAGTCCTGGAGTGGAGACCGCGTATCGGCAAGCATAGCGTGGATCGCCCCCAGCTAGATGGACCGACGACCTTAAGAAAGTGGCTGGGACAGACTGGATGCGGAAGACATCATCCATATATGTAAATCTGGTAAAGCATACTTTCAGGAGTCTTAATTGCTACTGTAGTCTAGTTTAAATCCCGGTGTAGAATAGAATAATAATAATGTAATGGTCCACTGTTACAAAATAAATTTATAAAATAATAACATTATATGCTTATATTGTAACTAGAATATTGAACATAGTTATTTGAACAGCGGTCCCCAAACTAGGCAGCGCTTGGATCTTTGGGTCCTGAGTTCCATTATCTTAAATTTTAATTCGAGAGCTGGAATTGGTAGGTACCTCCACTGACTACCTGCAGTATTGTCTCTCCTTCTCCCTTAAATCCATCCAAAGGTGGTCTGTAAAAGATCGCTTTTAGCGATAAGACCGCCCATTGTGTCACCCTATGTCAAAAATCGACATTGTATATTATATTATCTGTAATATTTATGGTGTACTTAATAAAGAGTATTCTATTCTATTCTACCCCAGGAATAATTATTAGTAACTGTGATCCTTGTATGTGATGAGCTAATGTGCATGGTTGTGAATTGTAAACCACTATATTACAACACCTAAGTAAAAATGTTGGTGTAGAGGCATTACCTACGCGGTCTAAATATTAACTGAGGAAACGTTTCAAACTCAAACTCAAAGCATTTATTTCAACTAAACCATTTACAGGCACTTTTGAATTGTCAAGTGGTCGGTCAGTCAGAAATATGAAGATAGTTGCCCATTCCAAAGCGTAGTAGGTACCTATGGAGAAGAACGGGCAAACGCAGCGGGTTCAGAATAATTTACTGAATCCATGGTAACAGATTGTGCGTCGATATACATACCACCTTAGGCACTTGCTACATAATTTTTTATGCCAAGATTTCCTTCTTTCTGGTCTTACAATAAACGGTAATCATGGAAATTTAAAAAGAATCTTCATGATCTGTTAGTAAACAAGTGCTACTACTCTATAAAAGACTTCCAATCAGACAAATCACTTGTCCAATATAGTCCCCATCAGTCATGATGCGTTCAGTGTCCCACTGATGTGTCCTACCTGAATGTGATGTTCTTTTTTTATTCAAAAAAATAATTTAAGACCTGTATTATGTACCTACCTATGATCCACTAAAAGATATTGATCAGATTCAAATAATGTTTGCTACGATAGGTAATTTGCTTGTATCGTGAGCTAGTCACCTTCTTCGTCACTTACTACATAAAAGTGTATGATTCACTAGCATTTCTATAGAAACCCTCATGGAGACTCGCGTTTGGGGATGACAGAAGGCTATACTATATACTTATTATTAAAATACAATCCGGAAATCATACCGTTTAAAATGGAGGCGAAAATTGTTAACGCCCTTAGTGCGTTTGATTGAAATGGGTTGACACCCAAAGTATTTTTCAAAATAAGACAGTATTCTGAATATTTCTAAATGACAATGTAGTAAAAATTAATCTAGGCAGTCGGTGCCCTCTGTATCAAAAAGTCCTAATAGCAAAACGACATATAATGAAAACGACACTTTAGCAAAATGTCCTATTAGCAAATCATCCTACGAGCAGTATGTCTTTTAAGCAAAACGTCCTATTTGCAAAGTACAATCGTTTTTTATCCTCATGGGTCATTGTAGCATTTATTTCAATGGTAGAGGGCCCACATTGCGACGACCTACATTTAGGGGACCTTTTAACGTTTAACTGACCCCTTACTGCTGGTGAAACAGAAACCAGCTTCTAACAGCCCCCTAACCTTACTTAGGGGATCCCATAAACTTAGGGGATGTCGGTGAAAACGGGCTTTACCTTATGAAAAGCATGATACGAAAAAAAATTTTTTTCAAAACGAATCGTTCCATATTTTGCCTGTATAGGTACCGTATTCGTATTCTGGCATAACTTTCACAAATATGCACTGATTCCATTTATTTGGTTTTTGTTTGAAAGAGTACTTTCCGTTTTATTTTATGTTTATCCCACATATAAGTATTGTTACTTCTGCACGAATCCAATATTTTTGACACAAATTTTCATGGAGTCGTAGGCTTTCTTGTACCCCACAAATGACATGCACGGCAGCTGATTGTACTCTTCGGTCTTCTGTACAACTTGCCAAACAGTATGGTATGGTAGAAGGTTCTGAAGCCTTGTCGAAAACCGGCTTGTTCTGGTGGCTGGAACTCGTCAAGTCGCCTGTTC
Organism: Brachylomia viminalis; assembly: GCA_937001585.2. Taxonomy (NCBI): domain Eukaryota; kingdom Metazoa; phylum Arthropoda; class Insecta; order Lepidoptera; family Noctuidae; genus Brachylomia; species Brachylomia viminalis. Next base: position 17,097,756 of record OW443302.2, on the reverse strand, counting down.
TTAACAATTCTCGAGAACAGTTTGTACGGTAGGCGGGTGAGCGACGATAAATTATTTATTTATTTATTAAAATCTTCCTTACAACTATCATTACAGGTATGTCCCTAATGCGATAGCTTGCTCTCAAAACTAACTTAAGTATTTACAATATAAAACTATGAACAACGTAAAAAATAAACTAGTACTACTTATCATAGCTTTTGTACTAAGTTTCAAATATAAAAACACAATATTTTAATATACAACAATAACATTTAGCCTACTCTAATCTACACTATAACATAAATACAAACATCATGCTCTTTTTCTTCTTTTCGTTTCGATGTACATCAATGTTGCTTATACTATTTGGACCACGTAGGTGGCCACGTTAACTGCGGCGTCAGAGGCGTTGTTCAGATCGTCTAGGGTGCAGGTGAACGAAGAAATGCGTCGCGCTAAATTCGCGGGGATGGAGGTAGCGTTTGAAATGCTTAGAGGTCAGAAGAAGCTGACTTTCCTTTATAATCTTCAAGATTGAGAATGGAGCAATGTGTGGCAGCTAATTAGCAACCGTTGCTGTAGTCGCCTGTCAATAGCGTAGCGCCTTACAAATACATTACCGTGTCGTGTAGTACCTATCGCGCCTATTTTTTTAACCGAATAAGAATAACCCAAAAGAAAAAACACTTTTAAGATTGGTTTTTATTTCTTAAGGTTTATTTTGTTTTAATATTTAGTGTCTCGGGCAGAAGATAAATAATAATATTCCTTTAAAAATCTCGTATTTATATGTGGTATGGTTGTACTATTCCCTTTGTTTTATTTTTAGGACAATTTGCTAATAGAACATTTTGCTAAAGTGTCGTTTTGCTATTGCTGGCTATTTGCGTTTAGGACTTTTTGATACGGAGGGCAAGGAGGACTTGCATACTAATTTGCAAAAAGAATTGAATGCAAAAACAAAAAGGAATCTAGTTCGAAGGACGATCCCTACAAAACAAAAGAAAACCAAAAAAAATATAGAGCACGACCTTTGATTTAAATGGTAGCACAATGTCAGGACATATGACTATATTATGTCTACCTGTATCAAGTAACTTTCGTATAAGTAAAACTGCAAGTTGATCTTGCCCTTGTTGTTATTGAAACGTAAAAACGGTTGGTAACTGGTAGGTTAGCTTCCGCGTTTGACATGGAAGGTGAATGCCCGTGGGCTGAAAACAGGGCAATGTCAATGGACAGTGAGTGGGACTTTTTAAAATCCTTCTCCATATGATAAGTACTTTTATTTCATAATTTTTGCCACGGTTAAATATCGATTGTCTTTTGTCGATTATGTGAGTTGAGGTGATATGTTAATTAGTGATAAGATATTTTTTATGTTGAAAGGAAATTGATTTAAGGAAAGATTAATTTTAATTCACTGCCTTATATTATTTCGGACATTTTATTTTTGTAGACATTAGACGAAAAGACTGATAATACGTAGGAATTGGAACACTGGATCTTTTCCGTGTAATAATATGAATACTATAATAAATAAACTAGGCTGCGGAAGAGATAACATTTTTATTTAATTTATTTAACCATTGAATTACTTACCTTTTTTTTTTTTTTTTACGGGGGGAAATCCTCATGGACTACCTCCGCCTGGAGAAAAGGCGGAGGGGCGTGCCGGACTCTTACCGGTTAAAACCACCCCGGTGTCTCCTCGCACGTGCGCGCGGGGCTGCGGGAATCCAAATTCTTCCGCAGCCCCACACTAGTGCTGGCCCGGTCTGTCCGGGCCTCGTCTCCTGCACGGGGTAGTGAGGTGTTTAACTACCCCGTGCATCGTCTCATAGGCGCGCGCCGACACCCGCGCGCGCCTTCGCCTCGGGTCCATCAAATAGGGGGCGAGGACTTCCCCAAGTCCCGCGCCCCTGGACCCATTCATGGGGGCCGGAAAAGGGCGTTGTCCGCCCTTCTCCTGCGCCCGGTGCGCCTTCTGCGGCCGGGGAAGGGAGTCGAGATCTCCCTCTCCTGTTCCGCAGTTTCCTTCTGCGACATCACGTCCTCGCAGAAGGAAACCACCGCGTCCCACGACTCTGCGCTACCGACCATCCTCCGCACTACGGTCGGCAGCGACAGATCGCCTCCTACTTCATTTGTGAGGACACAGCGCTGCTCCTCCCAAGCTACACACTCGGCGAGCGTGTGTTGCGCCGTGTCCTCCCCGCAATGGACGCAATGGTGGCACCGAGCGTCCGGCTCCCTGTTTATGCGGCACAGGTACTTGCCGAAGCAGCCGTGCCCCGACAGCACCTGCGTCACCCTAAACGACAGGGAGCCGTGCCTTCTCCCGAGCCAGTCGTCGAGTACTGGCCGGATTGCCTCGACGGTAGCGAGGCCGGCGGTAGGGCGCAGAAGCCTTTGCCGCCATTCCGCCACCAAGACCTGACGGAGCTCTTCTCGGCGCAGCGCGATCTGCCGCTGCACCGGCCTCGAGCCCCGTGCCCGCTCTTCCTCGCGCCATCGATGTAATGACGCGAGTACTTTCGCCTCTAGGTCCCAGGGCGGAGATCCGGCCAGGACACAAGCCGCCTCGTAGGAAATCGTGCGGTACCCGCGGGCGACTCTGACGGCCATCGCCCTCTGCGGTTTGCGCAGAATGGCGAGAGTGCCGGCCGTCATGTCCATCGCCCACACAGGGGCCCCATAATTACTTACCTATTCTAACAATTTAACCTTAAGTCTAACCCTGGAAAAGTTTAGAGTAAAACGTGAAACTGAAACAAAGATACCTAGTTTTCCTAATTGTACTTAATTTATTAACTAAACATCCCCATTTTAAAATGAGGTAACACAGCACTGTCTACCAACATTCTTAAAAAAAATGTGGTCATTTATCATTGAAGTGATCAGGTAGACACTAAATCATAAATGATTTTATTTCTGTAAGTATGTTTGTACAAACACTTTTACTCAAAACGTCAAACATATATAAATTTTTAACTAGATGAGGCTGGCGTTTCCTATCTGACTACTCTGAGAAGAAAGGCCGAAACAAACTCAGAGGGCACAGTCTCTTTAAAAGTTCAGACAAAATCTTGGTTAGATCATGTGAAGGCTATGCAGATCAGTAGGTATCTAAAATGGTATTTTGAGAAAAGAATCACAGAGTTTGAGTGGACCTGTCCAGTCAGTGCACGCAATTGTCAGCAATCGTGCAGCTTAACTCAGACTTTAAGGAGCTCAACGATTCCACGAACAATACCAAAGAAAGGGCATTTGAGTAGGCCGCATAAATTACTCAAACTGCCAGATCATGATTATAAACTAACTGAGAAAAATACAAAAAAGCAATGACCGACATAGTTCTCACATTCACAATAATTAAACAAACTAAAACTGTCTTTAGCTGAATACAGGACTCTCTTAATCACCATGCACACCGCAGATCCTCCATTACTCCATTGCTGCTGACCGTCACAGATTTTCCAGACAGTTTCGGTCATGCCAAATTGTTTGGCATTCTTCTACCGGGCGTCAAGACTTAAACAATGAACACTACGTCTACCTGAGTTTACCCAGATCTGGATAAACACTGACAAAATATTTGGCAAGCGAATCGGAATTGCAACACTTTACCATTTACCTACAAATTTTCCGCTTGGCAAAAGGCAGCGGTGGTTGTGCCGAGCCGACGGTCCACCTCCAGTACTAGGGAGGAGTGTCAGTAGAAGCAAAAGAAAATTACACAGAAACACGTACCTACAGCTATTGTAATCATGGTCAGTGGCTCTCTTCTTTTACCCAGCCGTTTTCCAACTATGTCGGGGTCGGCTTCCAGTCTTACCAGATGCAGCTGCATACCAGTATTATACATGGAACGGACTGCCTATCTAAACTCCACAACCCAGTTACTAGATAACACGGTAACCCTGGTAAGACTAGTAACTATGGTCAGTGGTAATCCTTGAATGTCTAGCCAGATATTAATATGTACCATAACTATTTAAAATTACTTATAATACCTACCTTGTTGAGAAACTGATGCAGGAGCACCAAGAGTCCAGAAGAAAGCGATACCAGCAACACAACGAATAATGAGAAGAATAATTTATAAGTAACACCCGGCCACTATAAAATTAACTTTGTACTGAAACACAAACGAAACTGAAAAGAAAACTTGTACCTAGACATTTCATAATTTTTAACGGAAAATCAGTCCAAAGAGTTGCTGTATTTTTATAAGTGTCATCGAACTTTGATTCGGTCATGGCTAGTGTAGTAATGCAGATAAGATGGGGTGATACTACTTCGAAATTAAGAACTCTGAAAGCATGAATGCGGAAAGGGATTTTGCTGCCGACTTTCATGTTTTATAGATTTACCTGAAGACGAACGCAGATGATAAGAGGAACTACAATTATGCCTACTGAGCGTGAGGAACAATGCGCAAGCGACATGACCTCCGTCCAGAGGCAGTTGAATTAATGTTGATTTATTCTAAAAATATATTTTATCCTTTTTTACCTGAGGAACAGCGTGAGGTATCAGAGGTATTAGTAAGTAAGAGTCTCACAGAGCAGTCTGATCGCCCCAGAGAGGAAAACATGAACACGATCAAATGGTGGTATGGTGGTGGGATCTATGCAAACTTCAAATTCCATTTTTGAAAATTGTAAACTAATATTACGTGAACATGGGGCGCAGCTATTGTGGTATCATCATGAATGTTTAGAAAAGGTTTTTTTTAATTTGCATCATCAAAGATAACTTAGATGGATAACTTAGTTGAGTTTGGTCAAACGTGAGCTTAACCAATGTGTACAAAAAAAAATGATACGACTCATCGCATCCGTACCTACTGAGAAAAAAAAATAGAATGCCTACATTGATGACGTAAGAGAATCATAATAATATAGTATTATGATAATTATTTCACGTCAGTTGCCTTCATCGATTTAGGAATGCGCTGATATAAGCATGACGAAGACAATTCTAAAGATGGCGTATTTGAAACGCTACGTTCGACCGCAAAAATGTATGGTAATCGATTACCGAATGAACCTTTAAGGCTTTCAGTTTCAAATAACATAACAACACGCCTGTAAGGAAGGCAGAGGTGTGCAAAGTGCGGATGGCTACAGGTAGTCATCCTCATTTTGCCAGCCATGTTTTAGTCCTATTTAATAAGAGGTGAGCTCATTTTGCCATCAACCGAACTCGAATCCAGACGTCGAGCTATGTTCTATGTTCTATGTTATCGGTTTGGTTTCCGCACTTAGTCCTTCAGTCGACCATTGTGCGTGAGCCATGTCGGCCGTCGGTGGTTATTCCAACCAGCCCACCTCCCTCCAGAAGCTGATTAGATCTCCTGGTCTATTAAGAACATCTGTGTAAGATCTGGGTGTCCCGAGGGTTTTTGACCTAATTTGGGCGACGCCTGTACACTCGAAGAGCACATGCGCGACAGTTTCGTCAGTCTCCATGCAGGACCTGCATAGAGGACTGTCCGTTATGCCTATTGTGTGAAAGTGTTTGTTTAGCGAGCAGTGTCCCGTGATGGTCCCCGTCACCAGGCGCATTATCGCAGGCGCAGACGTTGGGCCACGACTGATTATATCCTAATACACACTTTACATGACCTAGGGATCGAATCCACCACACCATGCCCAGGAATCACGCTTCCAACCACTAATAGAATAGAATAGAATATTTATTTGCGTAAAACATAACAAACAAAACAGTACCAGACATTAAAAAAAGCCAATTGAAAAGTAAAAAAAACTAAAACTTACAATGAACAATATAAAAACCTGAACCTTACTACGCGACTGGATGTTCCAGCCTTCGATTTGCGAAACAGTTATATAATGACGTAAAAGTAAATATTTTTTGCATTGAACTTGAGTAAAAATAAATTGACATCGACCTAATTAATACATCCATGGTCCGCTAAGTAAACCTTTGCGAGTGAGTTGGCAATAATCAAAATGTATTTTTATTAATATATAACAATGCCAGTCGGGCTGTAAGTCTGACAAATGGTAACCTTAGGATATATGTAACGGTTGCGGGAAAGTTCGAAAGGGTTACCGTGGCCCCTGGTACAGGCTACTGAAGGAACACCGGTGGGTTTTAGTCAGTAAGAGTCTGACACGCCCACCCGCTCCGTCCAGAGCGGGAGAAGTTGATGAATCCCCAAACTAAAAAAAAAAAAGATATATGACATGTAACAGTACAGTTTTATTTCGCAGGGTGGATCTACATTTACCCCCCGGTGGTAGAGGATAAATATTGATGGTCCTGTGCAAAAGGTGGATATAGGTACAGACGGGAGAGTATGTACCTACCAGTACTTGCTGGGGCAGTTACAGGCACATCAGGTATTTTGTCTCTAGCATGGCAACACACTCGCAATGCTTCTTATATTTCAGATGCTCATAGGCGGTGTTGACCGTTTCCAACGCGGTGGACCGTCTGATTATTTGAAACCTCAAAACTAGTAACATAAAAAGCCGCATTCGATGAGAAAAGAAACTGATCCCAACGTGATATAAATAAAAACGATCCCTACCTATTTACAAATATAAGGAAAACGAATAAAAATAAAATACGTTAATTTGCTGTAAACGTAACGCAAAGAAAGAACACAAACACAAAATAGATCAAGATGAAAACAATTATTACAAAAATCAAATAACAACTAACTGCTGTAATTTACAATCAGTCAATTAATAAAATCATAGAATTACTGAATTATTAATTAAAGCGTGGAAATTGAAACTAACCTTATTTCACACGAATTAGTGAGGGCCAATATTCATTTATGAGATGTCGCCGTCACGCCATTTCAACTCACAATTGACGTGTTTCCCATTTTAGTTTTCTTAGGAATCTGGGTATTCAGGTCATTTAATGAATTAAAAGATAAGAAGCGACCCAGATTTAACCCTTGATATCAAGCAATACAATCACGCAAACCTAAAAAACCGCAGTACAACTTTAGATAATTATGCCATAGCTACACTCTACTGAATATCAATAAAAGTTTGTTATTTTTATTGGGTTGAAGTGCATGTAAAAAAAAGTTTTTATTTACCTGTCACAACTCAGTTTAATTCACAAACAAAAAGCAGAAAACGAACTGTCTCCAGAAATTGTTATATTTTTACATATCCTCAACCCTGGAGCAGATGTTATAAATCCTATATGATGACAGCGGTATATCGCAACAGGGGCCGTACTATGACGTGTTAATTCCATCATTGTTCCAGCATGGAAGAGAGAAGGAGCTATACATGACCGATAGCACTATCTCTTTTTCTCAACGGAATCATGATGGCGTTAACAGGTCATAGTACGGCCCCAGTACAGTCTCAGGCTGTTGCGATAAACCGAGCACAAATCCAGACTGGCTGGGCTGCTACAAAAAAAATATCGAATGTTATAAACTTAGAATATAGTTCTTTCTAAGAACCCAATGCAGCCACACTTGAGACCACTAAACCAACTACTTCGTTGATTTTAGTGCCATCTTTGATGACCATCAAAATAATATCAACATCTTTGTCTAAATAGTTCCGAATAAAAAATCACATCATTGAACATAACTAACAATCAATAATACTGTCATCCCGATCTTCTTCGATGACACTATATTCCGCTACAAATATTTACTAACAAACACTACGTACGACATGGTACATCAAACATAATAGTTATACTCTAAAATCCTTCACCTTGCCAATCTGCCAATCAAGCGTGACTCCGAAACGCGAAAAAAGCCGTTATTACCTAATAAGAACATAATTATGCCAAGTTCATTGGGCATTATGGCTATTTCGATTGTCTGAAATAAGTTCGAGACAATGCAGCCGATTGTCGACAAAATAATGTAGTTTCGTGTGATTATTCTCTTCACAACTAGTCGAAACATTCGTTTATTGTTAATTGTTGTGTTTAAATAAGAATGCAGACAAAAAAAATTGTTGAAACCAGTAAAATTCTTCTTCTTCTTCGTGTTGCTGACACGACTGTACTTAAGATCTTGTTGCCCAAAATTTCGCGACGTCCACGACGTCGTCGGTTGCAGCGCAGACGTCACTTTGACTGTATGTTTTGGCACACAGAGGGCAGGATGGGAGGTTGAGCATAGTTGGCGACATAGCTCCGCATCCACACCCTACTGCCCTTCCGTCGAGGTAACTGTATAGCGTGGATATGGAATTGTGTCATCAAACCAATTAAAGTCAGCCTTAGCAGTCCATTAGTGATCAGTTATACGGAAGGGTTACTAATAACTTCGTGCTAAGGGCTCCCACACATAACTGCGAATTCTTAACGCATCGCAAATATCTGCTAGCTCGCTAACCTACCGATCAAGCGCCAAGCACACCGATTTTTACGATGTGACGTCGCATCGTAGTTGTTGTGTTTTGGCCCCAAGCAGCAAGCTAACAGATTTTTACGATGCGACGTCGCATCGTAGTTTTGTATGGGAGCCCTAAGAATGGCACTCACGGACAGACGCTGACCAAATGAATACTGCTGAGAGATACTTGATGAGGAAAGCGGAAGAACCAGTTTTGATATAATTTGGTAGAGATGCGTATGTGCTATCTGCACAGTTTAAGGTTTGAATTGATTAATTGAACTATATACGGATCAGGACATTGATGACTTTGTCGTGACGGAGGCTACCCCGCTTATCAATGCATACCTATAGACAAGTTAGAACGTCTTCGTTTTCAAAATGAATATTGATTATCTTTATAATATTTAATGGCAAACAATGGTAACTTCAAATGAATTATGAGACAGAATGTTGTCACACCCAATAAACTCATTCGTATGTCCTCGACACAACATTGAAACCGAATTGGACAAATATAAGTAACGTTTTAATATACTCAAACATTCAAATTGCATGCAATCGTGCAATAATTACCGAGTTACGAATCAAACTTTGAAAAAGGTATAATTAACACGACTATTTTTTCGCGTCTACAATTGTATTGAAATAGGTGAATGTCACCGTGCTACTGTGAATAACTTAAAGTTCCTACGTAAGGTAGTATTAGGATATGATAATCTTGTAGCGGAAGGAAGAATGACGGTGGCATAGACCTTGCATCTACTTCCTTTAACGTAATCGGAACTAGTGCACTCACTATCAACCTCCACACTCGACCCAATGAAACGTATACCGCGTATTAACTAGTTAATTTCTTATTAAATAACAATGTCAACCGATTAATATCGTAGAAAATGCTGGTTTTTGAACTTGTTTTACTTGAAATTACGGTATTGTACAGGCGAGGTTTTACAATCTATATATAGGTACAATCGCGCCTAAATGCAAATGCGGTTTTTTCACATTTATCATGACATAAACTAATAATCTGGTATCAATTATTATTACTACGAACACTGTTATGCAATGTTATTTTATTATTACAATACACGTCAAGCTAGATTATACATAGGTACCTGTTTGTAGACAGCATTATTTATACGGTTGAGCGCTGATCATTTTGACACACTGCTCCTCAATTTTATTATTAGGTAGGTACTTACCTTTCTTTAAAACGAGCTTATTGCAGAATTAATAAATACTATATGATAAGTAAATCTGAAATCGCCAGCCCGTCTTGAGCAAGCGTGGTGATCAATGCTCGTTTCTTCTCTGTAGAAGAGGCCTTTGCCTTGCAGTGTGACAATAATAACCACTTTAACTTCAATCATATCATAGAGGTATCTAGATTGAGGTACGTAATTCAAAAGCATTTCTTTTCCTGAAATAGCTAAAAGCAAGAACCATTCAATATTGTCGCGGATCTCGATTGTCAAGTTGTTTAGTTCGTCAAATCAGGAACCATGTTTCAATAGACATGTGAGCATAACATAGTAGTTTAAAACGCGGTCCACATAGCTGTGGTTAAGCCCTATCGTTGCAAAGACAGTAGGCAGACAAGCTTACGTGACCACGTGCACGACTCACAAATCGTGCTAAATCAATGGTGATAACAAAAATACCTTTGCCGTTCAATGAACCTTGATACTACGAAATACGTGCTGAACTCCAATGCCTTGAGAGAAAAAAGAATAGCAGCTACAAAAATTGTATTCATTTGGTACTTTTCAGTGAACAATTATTTTTTTGTGTTTGCATCCCATTGATAGAAACAGTAGGAAACAAAATATCGTAGGTACCAGTTATAGTAAATTTTGCAATCTAACAAGGTTTTTTTAGCGTATTTGCTAAACCATGCCCGGTTAGGAATGTAAATGATAAATGATTTTATTTCTGTAAGTTGGTTTGTACAAACACTTTTACACGTCAATCAATTTTTATAACTAGATGAGCCCGACGTTTCCTATCTGACTACTCTGAGAAGAAAGGCCGCTGCAAACGCAGCTATTTTATGCTCCAGACAAAATCTTGGTCAGATCATGTGAAGTCTATATAGATCGGTGTCTGAAATGGTCTTTTGAAGAAAGAACCACACAGATTGAGTGGACCTGTCCAGTCAGTGCACGCAATTGTCAGCAATCGTGCAGCTCAACTTAGACTTAAGGAGCTCAACGATTCGACGAACAATACCAAAGAAAGGACATTTGACTGGCAGATCATGATTTAAAGTAACTGAGAAAAATACATGTATTATATATAAAAATATATGTAATAAATGTACACATTGCGTGCCTATTTCATAATTATTATTTTTTGAGATTTTTAAATTAAATAATTAATAAATAAACTGAATAAATCAACAGGAGCCATTTCTTGTTCTTGTAGCTCTTATCCAACTACGGCGATGCAATGGATGCATATTATAGCTACGTATCTTTTCACTTCCACAAAACATTAGATTTCGGCTTATTTTGCCTTGAATACCTAGAACCTTTCTCAATTTCCATGCCTTTTTTTGCGGAATAAAACCCCTTTTATTTTATTCAGAAATATTATTGCTAGGTGCAGAATGTCACGACTGATGTATTCATACAAACCCAAACTCTGGGTTGCAATAGATACATTTCTAAATGAAAACCCAATTACATTTTGCCCGACCTAGGAATTGAACCCATTATTCCCTGTTACGCCTGCAACCCGTAAAACGATTCAGTCTCGAGTCATTGATTGAAGATTTTTTATTGGCTTGAAGTCATATAAAATACCTTCTTACGCATAGATAGAAATAATAGGTATGTAATTATTGTCGATGTGAAACGCATTATTATATGTGTCTATTCAAACATGCAACGGCGGCCTCTAGCGGAGTATTAGGTAATTAACATGCACTCTATGTCGAGACGGTGTTGAGGCCGCACTAAATAGGACAGAACCAGCGGAAATTGTTCTACGAATGTTTTGTTTACTAATATTACGTAAATGCTGTGAACTATGTCGCGGTTACGGTGTAGGGATTTGTGATTAGAGGATATTTTTTTACATATAGGCTCGCCTTGACCACTATCTCACCTGATGGTAAAAGATGATGCGTTGCACGCATGCCTACAAGAAACCTACTCAAAATGTTACACATTAGCGTAAAACCGGTCCCTCACGGAACATTCTCATATCCTTTACCCGCGACCTAGCCGTGTTACTTCTACCTATTTAATTATATGTATTACCCCGCTTCCTATTATAAAAGCGATCATCACGCGAATACGCGATCCTCGCATTCATATGTCACTTTTTGTTCGGAGAATTGAAAGGCGCCCTCTGTCGGCGCGACCACGCGTTCCGATTTACCGAATAATAAAAAAACTTTTGTACAAAAAACCGACTACCAAAAAAAAACTACAAAGTGAAAAATAACTTTAATTACGAAGTCGGTGTCTTTGGATCTGTATTTTAGTTTTTGCCACCGACTTCCGAAATTAAAGTTATTTTTCGCTCTGTAGATTTTTTTTGGAAGTCGGTTGTTTTTTTTTTTGTAAAACAGTTTTTTATTTTTCACTTTTTAGTTATAGTACCTACCTACCCCACACCAATTCGAACACGATCGTCTTACACGTTCACGTCCGTATGAAGGCGGGTTTTTTTATTTCAAAATAATTTATTGTTGTTTTTTTTTAAACCGCTCGACCGATTTCGATAAAATTTAAATGGAACCACTTGGGAAGTATACCCTTTGAAACAAAAAAGAATTTTGCAAATCGGTTCAGGCATCATCGGTTCCGATAAGGATACGATTGGGAGTAGAATGAGCGGATACCGATGTTATAAAGTTAATACAATTTGATATATTATTGAATAAACTTTATAACATCGGTATCCGCGGAAAAAGTTACGAATAATTCTCCTTGTTTACATAAACGATCTCCCTAATCACATCAATGAACCATGCGTATTGTTCACCGATGATATCTCTATCTTAACATCATGTGATAATAATATAAATTTAAACCTAAAATTGAGCTCTATACTTGACACTGCAACACTCTGGATGAACGAACACAACCTTGAAATAAACTTCAATAAGACAAAAATATTAACTTTCCACCCCTGACAAAAAATACCTTTAAGTTTAGGTTTCAAATTAGAAACAGTAAATAACTTTACCCTTTTAGGCCTTGACATAGATTCACACATAGTTTGGAAATCACATTATTCAAAAAGTAAGTTCGAAATTATCCAAGTTTTCATATGCCCTCCGAGAAATCGAAAAAACAACATCAAAACAGCACTATAGTAACATATTACGCGTGCGCATTTGCATGGCTCAAGTATGGAGTTGTCTTATGCGGAAATAGTACAGACGCGCCCACATTATTCACTCTACAGAAAAAAATTATTAGAATTTTAATAAATATCAAAGATACAGACTCCTGTAAACCACACTTTAAAACATATAATTAGTTACCGGAATGCATCAAAAATATAAATAACAATAATACCTTTATCAATAAATTTAAACAATTTCTAATAATCAAAACCATTGACGAATACATTAGGTAGCGATAAATTTCATAAACAATAAAAACCATTTTTACATACCGTCCACGAACCGTCTGCCAAACCTGCATTTTTTTTTTTTTTTTGAAAATGCATATATTCTGATAATTTAAAATGAATAATTATACTAAACAGTGCACAATTAAAGCTAATAACATTAGGTATATAAGACTCAATAAAATCGTAAATATTCAGTTTATTATAATACATAGGTACTGTTACTATTGTAAATCGTGCAATAACTTAACTTAAAACCAAATATATAAATACTGATATAAAATATAAATACCATAAAAGCAAATGAAAAAGCGCCTTCATCCTCTCCTAAGCTGTGCCCGACAGGGTCCATAATTGATTCGATGTTTTAACATACCAACTATTATAATGTACACATTATGGCATGCAATAAAGTATTGAGTATAGAATTAAAGGTGAAAATGGCTGGGTACCGATTACTCCTACTGTTGCAACATTTCAGGCAACAAAAGGATACGGAGATGTCGAGCGCCGAATGCTACCTTTGATTTTAATTAAGTTTGGCAGTTACGGTTCACAAGTTACAGGGAAATTCTCTAGAAAAAGCTGTTATAGATCTAGGCAAGACATTTTTCGCTAAAGGACAGGTGTATGTTGCTCTGAGTCGTGTTATAACCTTGGAAGGAATAGCGTTGTCTGACTTAGATTCAAACAAATTATTGAGTAGGCCACACTACGAAAGAGCATTGCTAGAGATGGTGCAATTACGCAACTTAAATTCAGTGTAAAATTGACGCATCATCATGCCTAGTAGGTAGTGGTAATCCTATGTAAAACTTCAATCCTAATTAGGTATTATTTTTGTACGAACTGAACATTTTGGAATATTGAACCGTATGAAGTGTGCCCAACAAAAGGTAACTGCTGTAAATCGTTGACGAATTCCCTCGACTGTCTATGGTCTCCATCATCAGACGTGTAATGGCACTTATAACACTTAGGAGTGCAAAGTTCTCATCAATAAAAATGAATTAAGTCCAAACACAAGGTAGCTACTGTAAAACATTGAGAAGTTCCCTTGACTGTCCTTCGTCTTCATCATCAAACCCTTAATCACACCACCCATCTATGTGTAAAGGTCTCATCAATATAAATTAATCAAGCCCAAACACCAGGTAATTGCTGTAAATCGTCGAGGAGTTCCATCGACTGTCTTTCGGCTCCATCATCAGATCTACTCCAGACCTTCATTAAATAGTAATGCTTTAAATGGTTAATGAAAAAAAAATAAAAAACGCACTAGTCGCCACTACAATTGTCGAGGGTCCCCTCGATTTCTCTGGGATGCCATCATCAGATCCTGGTTTTCTTTTTATCCCCTTTCCAACGAAAAATTAGTCATCAAAATCGGTTCATAAACGACGAAGTTATCCGCGAACACACATAAAAATATATGTATATATACGGTCAAATTGTGAAACCTCCTCCTTTTTTGAAGTCGGTTAAAAAAGTAACGAACGTGATGATGGCGTATTCGCGCGATGATCGTTTTCTATTAGGACGCGGCTTTAACCAACCCTGCTGGTTGCAATTATCTCTATCGGGATCCCTTTTTTTCGCATAATGTTTTTTGTCTTAATATACTTTGGCATAACTATTTTGGTCTATTTTTTTTTTGGTATATTAATACTTTACCGTAATTGTTTTGGCATACAGTTTATGTTGACATAATTATCTTGTAGGGTAATTTGTTTTGCCATAATTTTAATTCGCATTTAAATGTTACTAGGCGTAATGACTATTAGCATTTTAACATGACTTATCTGAAACAAATGCAAGTAATTTTTGCTTGGCAAATGAGACAAAATGAAAGGTGAGGTTAAAGTTTCACAATCGGCTATAATTTCATTGGTGTCCTGTCAGTTCACCAAATTTTTTTTTACATTTATTACTTTACAAGCAACGATTGGCAAAAACATGATTTGTCATTTCATCATTATAGACAACAACAAGTTTGCGAAATAATTTACTTAAGAAATTAATATTATTCGATAAACTTTTTTTAAATAACGTATTGTTTGTCAAAAGGATACTTTTCTTTTTCATTTTATCTCATAAAACCGCGTTTGGAATAAAAACGTTTAATTTTATATGCCAGAAACGACTTACGTTATTACCTATACCTACCCGCTAACCCGCTACCCGGAACAAAAAATGGTTTTAGCTGTGATCCCTTGCACGAGCCAAGCAAGCGGTGCTGCGGTAGCGGCCGGCGAGTGCCAGAAACGACTAGATTATTTGGAGACAAAAATTTATTTAGTAGGTTTATAGAACTTCAGTACTTGACCCAAATGGAAATTGCAACCATGTAGGACTATTTATACTTCAATAAAATTATGCAAAATAATACCGTCATGATCACTTTGTGACTGGAATAGAAAATGTATAAAAAATTGATATTTAGTTTAAACGTGATTTTTCCAATTCAAATATCATCCGAAACATTAATAAAGAGAAGCATTTGCCAAATAAATGTTTGTAAAGCGAGTGTTTATAAAATAAAACATTTGCGGAATAAGTTTTTTATGTTAGTTTTATGATACCGTCCACTTCGAAAAATTAAAAAATAATATGTTTTACCTAGGATGTTAAGTCAAAGTCAAAGCATTTATTTCAAATAGGCACTTTTAAACGTCAACATTTACATACAAAGTAAAAGTGCCTACAAGTTTTATTAGAGCAATATTGTATAAAAATTTGTATTAAATGTCTAACATTTTAGGAGTTAATTATTATGTGTATTTGTTCAGGCTGAATTATGTTTTATTATCAATAAGCGTAAATAAATGTATGCTTTTAAATGTTATGCTTAAACATTATTATGACTAGATAAATTATGCTTAAAAAAAATATGCGTAAGCTGATTTATGCGTAAATAATGTTAAGCGTAAATTTAACTAAGGTAAACAAAAGTATGCCATGTTATTATTATATCTTAAAATTGTATGCAAATGGATAGGGAACCATCTCTATCCACTACCTAGCAGTTAACGGCCTGCGCATTTTACTTGCAAAGCCCTAGCCGTTACAGTTGAATCTTGGGTTCTTAGGTTACAGGCGAATATATGCTCCCAAAACAGACCCGGTGTTTCACTCCTCAGCGGCACGAACAAATGATTCACAAATCGTTTTTTCTTTTTCTGTAAGATCTGCCCACTAGTTGGACGAGGCACCAGTCTGTCAGTAAGTACCCTGTTTGATTTGTTTTAATATTTACATATTTTTCCCTTTTACGTACAAGACCGAATCTCTGATGCCCACATGCAGTTTCTGTAAGCCACTGAAAAAAAACAAATAATCGACAATAAACAAAAATGTGGCTACAAAAATAATCGTTAAAAATTATGTATTTATCTTATTAATCCTAGGTATTTTAGTGTCTAATCTTTTAAAAATTCTTAATAGTATAAAAATATTATAAACAGCGATATTATAAATTTTCGATAAAATAAGTAGGTACAAAAAGTTACTAAACATTATATTTTACAAAAAATAAATTACAGTTAAGTAGTATTTACATAGCAAAAACTTCTAGCCCAATTTTCTGTATCACTTTCATCGGAATCCAATTCCGAAACTGGCTCTATGTTGGTCAAATCCAAAAAATCGATTTGGGTTTCCTGAAACTTAATTAATTCTAAAGTTTCAGTTAAGAATCACTTATTTTTTTATCCATATGAGGTCTTTGTGCGCTGATTAGGAGATCGGAAGACAGGAAAATCATATTGAGGATATCCTCGTTAGAAAGCTTCTCTACCGTTTGTTTTTGTACTGTACTTTTTGTGTTTCTGAGAATGATTTTCAGGAAACTTCCGGAAATCTTTGTTGTGAAGCTTCTGAAGCTTCTTCTGATAAGCTCCCAATTGGTACAATTGCATTACGTTCGATATTATCTGTTCCATGTATCAGCAACTTATGAACGGTCGATGACATGCCATGAAGAACCAACCATATAATTCCACGTACCTTTGGGCTGTCTTATGAAAAATCTTTGAATTTGGTGACATAAATTACCTCTGTTATGTTATGGCTTGCAAAATCACAGCAAATCTGCGGACAAGCAGTGATGGCCGCAGATATATCGGGGAACTCAAAAAATCTTCTTGTCGTGTTCCCATCGTTTACAGCTCCCGATCCTTGTTTAGCTATATCGACTATTTAGGCCCAGCGCACACTGCTGGAGGCGCGGCGGAGCGCATAGCGCAATAAAATTGTACTCTGTGGCATAGCGCATTTCCGGGCGGATTCCGCGGGCCCCGAGCGGCGCCAAGAGCCCTTGAGAGCCTTCGAACGGAGTGACGCGCGGCGGCGCGCAGCTACTCGGAGCGCGCCCATGTCATTTAGTGCTAGTGCTGATCGATACTACGACGACCACACTAGTTAAAACTCTCCAGGCATCTGACCGCCAGCCAGCCGGGCACGGGGTAGTGCGGCGGAGCGCAGAGCAGCACGGCGGCGACTGGAGCAGTCGCACGGATGCTCTTGTAGTAGCTTGAGGGCGCTCCGAGCACCGCGTGCGAATTTATTCTTATAAGTATTGACCGTATGTTAAGGTAGTTAAGGTTTATATTAAATTATTGTCTTCAATTGCTCTCCGCCACGCCTCCAGTGTTGTACGCTGGGCCTAAGATCATCTTTAAAGGTGTCCTTATTTTTTTTCATGGTTTTAACCAATGGACCCCACATTTTAAAACGAGTCTGTATGAAATATTTACCACCCCTAGGTTCACGGAGCACACTCCGTGCCTAGGTTTAAGGCTTTCTGAAGAAGACTTTGTTACTCTACAAGAATTTTGTCGGAGATTCACACATGCTGCTGAAGAGCAGCATGAAAACGGGTCGGAATAGTGACAGATTTAGAATAGTATACGAACATTGGCTAGAGGCTAATGTGGATTGGCCAAACTGCGGGAGCTAAGCTCGGCCGCTTGCGGTTAGAAAGAGAATGCACTTAAAAGTTGTAGAAACCACGCGTTTGGGCTATTTTAGCTACTTCCACAGCATTATATTGTATTTCATTCTACTATGGGGCCTGCTGAGATTGAATCCATTTTTATTTCGCAAAAGAGAGAGCTGGCAGAGCCATGTAATCTACATCTCGCTGCGAATCTCTCAGGGAACTATTTAAAAATATTAATATCGTGACGGTAGGTACCATAATTATGACGATGCCAATTCATTTATGAAAATTATGTAAGAAAAAGCGTACATCTTTTTTAAAATTTTTAATTGAAATGAAATTAACTAAAGTAGGTAAGTACATACATCTTTTATGGGGTACTGTGTTAAATGTTAAAACAACAAGGTATTTTGTTTTTAAACAGCAAATAAATGAAAGAAAATATAAAACTCATATTAAAAGTTCACTTTGTAAACAAGCATATTACAAATTAGAGGATTATATCCAAGATAAGAATGCTTGGAAACGTGCTGGTCCAGCTCCATAGGACAATCGAGTCTAGACAAAATCAAACTGGTTACTAATTTAATCTCTCTCTATAAAGGCTCTTCTCCATAGGAAACGAGTAATTGGAACCGCGCACCTAGCTTCTGACGTTTCATGTGCCTATGTAGGATTTTATTATTATTTAAATGTCTTAGAAATATCTCGGTACCCTAGGGTCCCGGACCTTTGGAAGGTGTACGAGGGGCCGAAGCCAACTCGCAGAGGCCCCTTAGACAATTTTAAGCGTTGAGGCACCAAGCGACGAGGTCCCTGTATGCTCTATGCAAGTGCACCCAATGACAATCCCCGGTTGGTGCAGGACTATTGCAGAACATGGGAACAAAACATATTGGGTTACGGGTTTGGGTGGCTACAGTGGATTGGTTACCTAGAACTATGGAAGGACTATGGCCCCTACCTGACCAGTGTTTGATTATACACGGAAAAAATGTCAGGGGGTGGCTTGCACACTCAATAATGGGCCTCGGAAACTGTCGCTAGCACTTAGTGACGTAGCGACAAAGGGGCAACATATCCTGAGGTGCTTGAGGAGTGGAGCTGTATTCCACGACCATCAGGACAATCCCAGAGCCCGGAAGATGGTCAAGATCCCTACCAGCACTTACTGGAATACTTCCTTCCTCCCGAGCACGTTTGCTCTTGCGAATCTCCACTCAAGCCGGCCAATAAAGGCAAGACAGAGGTGGGAACTCTGCTCTCCGCCATTGTTCAGTACAGCCGGCCAATAAAGGCAAGCCAGAGATGAGGAACAAGACCTCTACCGGGAGGATAGGTTCCGTGGGATCGCTACTACCCAAGAGCTTGCCACATGCTGCCCTGCGAGTTTCTGTATCCCTCTTGGCCTGGCTCCTCACCGTAGAGCTGTTCCAGCAAAGTAAACTCTACCGGCACAGACCTAGAGTTCGGAGCGCGCAAGCCCCACCACGACGTCAACGTAGAAACGACGTCAACGTTGTAATATTTCAGGTAGAAATATTACAATGCAATACATTACAATAAATTATTAAAATTAAATTACATTACATTATTAAAATTAAATTAAGTACATTCAATTAAATTAAACTCGAGTACAAAATTACATGTCAACATATTAGCGTCTTAGTAGGTACACCCAGCGAAATATCACAGACACTATTTGATTATTACATGCACATAATCGAGTCAGGAAAGACGCCTTGAGTCTCCTCAATAGCCCGTATAAAGCAGTAACTTTTCTCAACGAACATGCCAGTCGCACTACACCGCCATCGCCAGGGCAACTTTAATAATGCTTTAAAGGCGTTATTATAAGTATTGTACACAAAGTGTGTTATAAGCACTCTTCGTGTATCTGTAGTCTGTACCAGAGTTGACTGGTGTAGAACGACTGACAGTAAGCCTTGAACAGAGTTATTTCAACTTGGTTGGAGCAGTTAGAAAAGCGTCTGCCTAACATGTTGCTTCGACATGCGATACTACGCCGTTGCGTGCTTTGGGGTGTACGTTACCCTAGCAGGAAAGTGGTTCCTAGAGTGATATGAGTGAATCGATAAATAAGTAGTGCATAATCTACTGTGTGTGCACCACATCATTTGGTGCGCTTTGTCGTTTTGGAAAAAAACTGAAAAAACGATTTCTGCTAGAGTAACGTTTTTCCAGCAGAAAAATTCTAAACGAATGATCGGAGAGAGAAATATTATGCATGGCCAGAGAGCTTATATTTGTGTAAAAATATAATTTTTGCGTCTTCAAGTTTTCGAGATATTGCATTTCCTGCTGGCACAGGCAACTGAAGGAACACGGGTGGGTTTTAGTCAGTAAGAGTCTGACACGCCCTCCTGCTCTGCCCAGAGCGGGAGAAGTTATTTGATGATTTCCCACCCTCAAAAAAAAAAAGGGGTGAAAGTAACGAAGGAGCCAATAGTTCGAGGGTCTAAATAAGTCTTTAACCCGAGGTAAACACTGTGCTTTTTGAGATTTTTTATGTGTAAAAAGGAAGGCAAAAAAATCCAAAATAAAACAATTGTTCCCTTAAATAAAAAATTTAATCACTATAATCAACTGTAGGTACGGTTAGAGAAATACATTGTTTATCAAATTGACATACTGAGTCAATTTGCCGTGTTATATTCATTCCATACAACTGTCAAAGAATGACAGATGGATAATCTAAGTTGGTAGTCAATTTGATAAGCAATAAAGTTCCTTGACTTTACATAGATACGGTAAAATACGATTAAAACCACCGGATTTGAATTCTAGTAGACAACAACAAAACAAACAACAATACACCCACTCTGTTTTAGATCCTTTTTTTTATTAATTTTTGTATTTTTTTAGGGACAGGTCGATTATTTTAGCGATGGCTTTCTTTCACCCTTTGTACGCGTAGCTATAATAATTTAGCAGATCTGGCGAAGGGCGATGCAGCGCGTTTTTCACTGCCTAGAAAAGTCAGTCAAAAGTAAATTAAACTTAACCGCGTGCCTCTATCCGCTTTGATGCTCTCGCGGATTAGGCAAAGTTTATTGGGCCTAAAGGGTACCATTGAAAAAAATACTGACACGTTAAGGAATATTAAATTATATCGATACTATTCTATTACAAAATTGTACGTAGTATCGTAGTACGATTATTATAAAGGAACCGTCGCTAACAGACATGTCAACGCAGATAAATAATATGATCCTTAACAGAAATTACAGCAGTTGCTCCTCAGATAAAAATAACGATTTATTTGCAATATTATTAATATAATATTTGCAAACATAAGAATACAAAAAGACACAATTTAATGAACGAAATGTCAATCACAAACTAAAACTAGACGTAGATAATTCATTAGCAGAGCGGCCCCTAATATCTTGATTTTACGAATTTAAAAAGATGTTGTTTTTTTCCTAATAATCGGAGAATAAATGTAGATATATTTTAAATGTTTATTATATTGATCTACTCTACCAATAATTTAATTTGACACAATCCCTGCATAATCATCACGAGACTAAAGCCAAATAACATCATCAGAACAAAAATCACAGTTATAAAAATTAATAGGCAAATAAATATTCCTTAAATGTGTGCGTTACGCCAGCGGAATGTTGTCACTTTTCAGGATTTCGACTTCGACAGATAATTAGTACTTCATGTCGTGTAAATGTGCCCGAAATTTATAATGTGTGCGTCCAGCCGATCCAAAGATATTCACGAAAAACAGATTCCGCTAGTGTAACGTTACCCCAGCGGCATGTTTTTTTTTCCTGGTGGTCATAGCTAAATACAAACTAGCTACTTAGAAATATACTCGTACATAAACTATTAACCGCTCAAGATCGGTCACGTTGACAGATTTACGACCCGTCAAGCACCGGCACGAAGCGGCGGCGAGATAAGGACTTTGGGATGCGCACAAAAAATGCTCCACTCAAGATACGGTAGCCCTTTCTTATCGTATTCTAAACTGTTTTGGGTTCTTGAATAAACAAACCATGCCATAAAATGTAAACAATGCTCGTCTATCGAGATTTATTAATCTAAACAAATGGTAAATAAAGAGAATTAGCTGAAAGTGTGTTTGTTCCTGTGTTATGTCGATTTCCGATAAAACTACTATATCAATATGCCTGAAATTTTGCAGTTTACATAATGAATTGACAAGTTATCTAACAGCAGCGTTTTTTGAGAGTCCTACCTTACTTTTTTTATAATATTGAAACTCAAACTTCATACTGCGCGCAGCCGTTTTTCTGATTTATTAAGTATATTGAGTAGTTTCAATAAAAAATTGTTGCTAGGATACTAGTTAGACCTTTATTGACTGATAATTATTGATGAAAATAATTACCTATACGTTATAAAAATATGCCACTTTGTATTGTAAAATGATAAGAATATCTTGAAACCTAAGTAACTTTTTTTTTCTTGAAAACTAAGTATTTATGCGGTGGTAATTATTGTGTTTATTCATCATGATAAAGTTTGCCGGTTAGAATTTATGCTTTGCCATGTATTTATAGTACCTAGTCGGTTTTTAGTATGTTTTATACCATTCAAGTGGAAACTATTACTGCCTTCAATTCTCCTGAGGTGCTGTAAATGACCTCATATACTTACGGGGTCATCCCAATTCCATGTAAGAGAAAACTTGGAAAAGTTTGGAATAAAATACATCATGTTTTCAAGAAATATAATACAATAATAAAAAAATGGGTTATATAAAAATTATTCGCACGTTTCAAGCTAAACAAAGTTTATACACAATAACCAAACTCGAACGCCAGGAAACGTCGAACTCGTCGTCAAACTCGCTGTCAAACTCATTGCTGTCTACCACCTCGCGCCTAGGCGCCTTTCATGACGGTGCCGTCAATCCCGAAGTTGATGGACGAACTTCAACTTCGGAGTTGGCGATGGTCACTCCAGATGAGACGCTTGGTATGAGTGGTACAGATCCTGCACCCACCGCCTGACATGCTAGGGGGGCCTGCAAGTCCTCTGTTCTTCTTCCGACATGTCAAATGCCTTCACCCGCTCGACTACATCGAAACTGCAAGCAAGTACAATATTGTAAAAATATAACCTAATAATATGAACAGTTACGAAGAAGTTACTCTATGAAGAAGAGTGAACTTACCAGAGCGGCACGGCCGGCTTGGTTTGGAGACATCGGATGGGATCACCTAGGGTCTGCTTGACGGGCACAGCCTCACCCTGAATGTTTAGAGAACCACCTGGGGTAGTTAGAACCGGGATAGCATGGATGCGCCTAAAAAGATAATAAATATAAATGACTCCACAGAAATTAAATATAGTAATACGCTATACAAAAAAAACTTACCGTGGCGGTGGGGATGGGATAGCTCAGGATCGGGGCGGGCGTCAGCGTCAATGAATTGTGCATTCATTTTTCGTTTACACAAACAGCACAGTTTCAAAACAAGTTTTGACAAATATGGCGACGTTGCGCCACACGACTACAGATATATTTTGTATTACTTTTTTTTTCGTTCGTTTTCTTGGTGTTCCCATTAAAATGTTAATAAAACCGGTCAAGTATGAATCGATTAGTCGAATCATACAGCCGGATCGTGTTGCATGTGCAAATAAACGTAAAATATGATCGTCCAATGGCGACCGTGACCATGACAGTAGTTATGAACCTATGCGGTTCACTTGACATTTCGTGCGCTTTCTCTTATGAACCTATGCGGTATCATGGGACATTTGCTCGTCAAATAATATGTTTTATTTATTTTTTGTTGTTATGTATTTTGTGGTGTAATAAAGAAGATATAAATAAATAAATATGCACCAATTATATCTATCTAAGTAGCTAGTTTGTATTTAGCTACGACAACCAGGAAAAAAACAAGCCGCTGGGGTCACGTTACACCAGCGGAATCTGTTTTTCGTGAATATCTTTGGATCGGCTGGACGCACAAAATTATACATTTCGGACACATTTACACGAAATGAAGTACTAATTATCTGTCAAGTCGAAATCCTGAAAAGCGACAACATTCCGATGGCGTAACGCACACCCTTAAATCTACGTTAATTAAATTATTTAAAAGTATAGAAAAAGAATTGATGAAAAGGCACAAACAAAATATTTTGTAATAATCTTAAATTTAAATATTCATTCACATTTTTTTTTGTAGTTTTTTTATGGTTTTATTTATTATTAATTGGTTGGTTTTACTATTTATTTAATAGTTTAGACTAATAGAATAACATTGATACTAGTTTCTTTTTACTTTGTTTTTTTTTTGTGCGTAAATACAACAATAGATGATTTATTTTCCAGAAATACATGTTACGCTATTGTAAATACAAGAATCAAACGTTACTATAATAAAATGATTACTAGTAAATAGTTAAACAAAGAACATGCGGCTGAATTGCAGCATCTTGTCGAGAACACGAAGCCGCTTTGGTTTACGTTCCAGCTCTCGGTTGTCGAATGACTCGCCACTGTAAATAAAAAAGTACCGTATTTTATTTTGCGCCCACAATCTAGCAATGTAGGTTGCATATTAGCATTACTAGTATTCCTGCTAATACCTCCAACTAAGCTTAATATGCTCTAGGAGTGAGTTCACTTAAATATGGCGACGGGTGTGCTTCGAACACAAAAACAAGCTGCTTCGACCGTTGGGCTATTATTTATTTATATATTAGATTCGGACAACAATATAGTCCATTTTGTTAGTAAAAATATCTTATAACTAGTGTTAGTAGTAAACAGCCAAGAAACAAACAACAAAGTAGGTGCCTGAGGCAGAATGTGCAGAGAACGACAAAGTGAGAAATGAGCTACCCGACCATTATCCCCACATAGTGCCTCAGAATCGGGGAGTAAGGACTCTCCACAACTGTTTTCAGGATGCTATTGTCACTGCCCCGCGTTCTACGCATCAGTGATGCGACTTTTTTACGAATTACTGCATGGAAGCCGTCAGTTCGATTCTGAGCGAACATCTCCGATGTGCTACAGAAACGGGGCAGTCCCAACAACATCCTAAAAACATTGTTGTACTGAACGCGTAAGACATCTAACGCCTTTTGGTACAGCTGACCCACAGACTCCCCGCGTACAGACCTTGACAAAACGCCTTGAACAAGGTGATTTTGACTTGGTCCGCACAACGCGAGAATCGACGGGCCAACATGTTACCTCGGACCGCTAGTGCCCTCCCTACGTTCCCTTTCAATGTCTACATCATCTTTAAGGTCGTCGGTAAGTATGTGCCCTAAGTACTTAAATTAATATAATATTGTCGCTTTATAACTACATGCTTGTATAACTACATACAGTGGCCGCCATCCAAAAGTTAGTTTATATTTTTCCACTTGAGCTGTAATGACAACAATGATTTAAAATTCTAGTTTGAAAGTTACTATAACGTTTTTATTGACTAATCCAACTATCTATGATAAGAGATTACCTGATAAATATGTTCTTTTGTTTGAAGTTTATATTTTCTGTGTTTTTTTTTAATATTTTTAAGAGAATTCTTACAAAATATATTACACCTACCTATTACCTATTATATTTACACCTGCAGCCTGTGGGCAGTCTATACTCAAAAAGCGTACAGTGCCCTGCGGATACAATACAATAATGCGCTTAGAACGATGTTGCGGCTGGGTCGTCACTGTAGTGCGTCAGGTATGTTTGCGGAGGCGCGCATCGATTGCTTTTACGCTACTCTGCGCAAGCGGTGCGCGTCAATGTTGAGCAGAGTACGGGCTAGTCGCATCAGCGTTTTAAGTATGATAGCCAGTAGACTTGATTGTCTGTACATGGGTCGTTGTATTAATGCTCACATGAGTATTGATACATCGATTCGTGCGTCGCGACGCACGAATCGACCCCCCCCTCGCCCCCTGCCCGACGCGTCGGGCAAGGGGCGAGTAGCTTAAGGCGCGGACCGACTACGATTTTAATCGCTATTACCGCACTCACACAACCGCATCTGCGCGTTTTACGGTAATTATGCACACACTCGCAAACGCTAACACGGGCGTTTGTGTGCTCAAGGAAAGTTGCATAGTATACGTAAGGAAATCAGATGTTTTCTGTTGAATATACTTACTTATGACGTGCGTTCTAAAATTCGATGTAATTACAGTGTCGGTTCATAATATGATACAATAAATAATTACACATAACAATTTAAAAAAAAAACAATTAAATCACTACTGTTTATTTTTATTACAGTACATGATAAACAGGTCAAATATAAACATTCCGAATTTTACCCGACTGCTCTAGAAGGGGAATTATGCTTTTCGGGTGTAAGTCTGTATCAGGGATGGAAGGGTTAATTAAATGGGTAGTTATGCCATTTCAAACTAATGTTTGTGTTTTAGATAGGTACTTAGTGGGTGCGGTAAAAAAATAGAAAACAAAACCAACATAAAGGCCCTCGGACCACTTAAAAATCACATAAACTCTAAATAAATGCAATAATATCACAGCTCCAAAGTGACAAATGCCATAATGTTTCTAAGAAAATGCGGAGCCGGGACGGAAGCTAGAATTCTGAAAAATTTAGACGATAGAGGGATCATCCACGGGAATGGAAGCTGCTGCTGGCTGAATATTAGTTGGTATTTGCTAAAATTGGTAAAACAGTGCGTGAATTGAACTAAAGTTCTGTGGCGGACTACTAAGGCTACTCACTGCCTAATATTGAAGTGAAAATTCAGTCTCAGTGGAAATATGGGCAATAAAAATAAAATGTTGCGAAAGAGTTTTACAAGAAAAAGACGAAAAACTCGAAAAAATTATGGAATGTTTGGGTAAGTAGGATGATTACGGTATTGTATCATAACATTTGAAATTTGTATTTAGTTTAGTTTACTTACGAAACTGTATAAATCTATAGAAACGGCATTGACAATTTCTACAAACATTTTGCTAAATCCAAAAACAAATAGGTGCACTCTATTTTGATGTCTATAGAATGCATATTTGAATGCGCCTAGTGCAAACGTCTCTGGTCGAAGCGACCATCGAGGCGATAGCCATATTGCAATAGTAGGTATAAGTAACAAAAACAAACTTGCAGATAAATCAGAGTGCGTTCGTAATTATTATAATAATATAAATACTGCACACTAGTTATATATAAAGCATTTTGATTCTTTTGTAAGATTATTTTTATAATATTTATTGAGTCATTAGACCAGTGCCGATAATTTTTGAAAACGAAAAAAGTCACAGTAGGCTGAAACCCATTGGAAAAGAAAGAGAATATAACAAAAATGAAAGGAAAAATAATTTACGGGCGATCCGAGGTCGGGAAGTGGGGGTTTAAGGGTAAAAAGCGGTTTATCTCGATTTCCGGCAAAACTACAAGTCTTATGGAAAAAAGTGTAATAGCAAAGTTGTAGGTAATAAAAAGATCTACAACTTTTGTATTCACACTTTTTTCAAGTAACCTCAAAATTTATGTGAAAAATTCAAATAACCAAGTTCTTGGTTTTTTATTTTTATCTTTTACACAGCAATTATTTTTTTTACCGAGTTTTTAAAAAAGCAGATATTTTCACGTGAGAATTTTCGATTGAAAATTAGGGTGCTTTTTCGATATTAGGTCAAAATAAGGTGAAAAAAATAAATATTTTAAATCAATAAAAATACAGTGTGCTTGAAACATAAAAAGGTAAGTATTCGGCAAATTTCGCGAAAAAAAAATGCTGTGTAAAAGATAAAAATATAAAACCAAAAACTTGGTTATTTGAATTTTTCACATAAATTTTGAGGTTACTTGAAAAAAGTGTGAATACAAACGTTGTAGATCTTTTTATTACCTACAACTTTGCTATTACACTTTTTTCCATAAGACTTGTAGTTTTGCCGGAAATCGAGATAACCCCCACTTCCCGACCTCGGATCGCCCGTAAATTATTTTTCCTTTCATTTTTGTTATATTCTCTTTCTTTTCCAATGGGTTTCGTCCTACTGTGACTTTTTTCGTTTTCAAAAATTATCGGCACTGGTCTAATGACTCAATAAAATTTATTGAGTCATTAATATTATAAAAATAATCTTACAAAAGAATCAAAATGCTTTTTATATAACTAGTGCAATATTTATATTATTATAATAATTACGAACGCACTCTGATTTATCTGCAAGTTTGTTTTTGTTACTTATACCTACTATTGCAATATGGCTATCGCCTCGATGGTTGCTTCGACCAGAGACGTTTGCACTAGGCGCATTCAAATATGCATTCTATAGACATCAAAATAGAGTGCACCTATTTGTTTTTGGATTTAGCAAAATGTTTGTAGTAATTGCCAATGCCGTTTCTATAGATTTATACAGTTTCGTAAGTAAACTAAACTAAATACAAATTTCAAATGTTATGATACAATGTACGTGTAAATATGACGATATGACGTGTAAAAGTGTTTGTTCAAACCTACTTACAGAAATAAAATCATTTATCATTTAATACCGTAATCATCCTACTTACCCAAACATTCCATAATTTTTTCGAGTTTATCGTCTTTTTCTTGTAAAACTCTTTCGCAACATTTTATTTTTATTGCCCATATTTCCACTGAGACTGAATTTTCACTTCAATATTAGGCAGTGAGTAGCCTTAGTAGTCCGCCACAGAACTTTAGTTCAATTCACACACTGTTTTCAGTCATAAATTACTTGAAAACTACAATCGAATTATGCACAGAGCGTCCGGTGCCAACCATCCAAGTCGAGCGCTGCCCGACGACTAAAGTATGACTGCGTAAACTATTGTCACCACTATGGAGCGTCAATAAGATTGAAAATTGAAAATGATATTTGTGTTGAAATGTGACGTAAGCTGCGAATGGGCATTTATTTTACTGCTTTTCTTTAGATTATTTAAAATATAGACATAAAATTAAATAATGGTTTGGTTAAAGTTTTAAAAAAATGGAAAATCTACTAAATTCTTAAAAAAAAAACTGTTGTTATCGCTGGAAATACAGAGATCTTCGACGTCAAAGTTTATTTTTGTGCTACAACTTCCCAATTTTTTATTGGGAATATCAAACTATTATTTATTATTCTGTTCGGTTTAAATTCTTCTTTATACCCTTCTCTGTTCACTGTATTTTTCGCGTTACTTATTTTTATTACATTACGTCATACTCGACGTTCTAAGAAACCAATTTTTGGGAATATTGAGATAACACCGCGTCTTAAGATTGTATTACTAACACTAGTTATAAGTTATTGTACTACTAACGCACTGGATCCTAGTTATCTGAAATAAACGTTTTATTATTATTATATTTAAAATCCACAGAAATTTCCTGATACAACGATCGTGGGATTGATTTTGCACTGGCGCACTATTCGTCGAAAATCAAGAAAAGTTGTAACTAAAGAAATGCCAAGGTTTTTGGGTAAAATAATAAAAAAGAGTGAGTGCAAGAGTTTTAAATTCTATTTTATTTTTATTCGAACGTTTTCGAGGCTAATTAAAAAAAACCCGAAAGCAATATTTTTTCAAGTGTTTCATGTTCACATACAATCTTTGCTCTTTTTTCTATTGTCCATTTTCGACTCGACGCTTTTATTTTTTCAAAATAAAGTCAAAAACCTTGTCAATGGCTAAATCTATTTTGAGAAATATTAATATTTTACAAAAAATAATATTGAAAATAATAATATTAAAACCCTGTTTATTTTAAATCCACAGAAATTATAGGCTTCAACTGACATTTGGCGATTGGAATTCAAGTATTTGACAGCTAAAAGACGAACAGCAAAAAAAAATTACTTGTCAGGTACTTAATCCCTTATCATCATAGATAAGTTGGGTAAGGGCTGATTTTTCGATAGACAGTTATCATGAAGAATAAATCTGACTGTTTGACATATTTTCTATACAAAAGCTATCAAACCGCAATCTTTATTCCTCAGATAAAAGTTATATGACTATTGAAAAATCAGCCCTTAGTCAATAAAAACGTGGTACAGTTCAAACATTTCAAACTAGAATTTTAAATCATCCTGTTACATTGCAGCTGAAGTGGAAAAATGTCAACTTTTGGAGGTCACTGTAGGTAATCCCACTTAATTTTGACTTGCCAACTCATCAAACATCCTATGGCCAAACGGGGTATCATAACTTCATACGGAATTAAATCTCACGAGGTCTCTGTCAATTTAAGGTGCATCTGTGTATCTTAGTGACTGAAAAACTTATAACAATGTCATATAGTAAAATCCACATCAGATTTGTTTTTTTAATTTGGCATTATACGTAATCCCTCACGACCGAATTCCCGAACGCAACTTAATTTTGACTTGCCAACTCAGCAAACGTCCTATGGCCCAACGTCGGGGTATATCTTATGGAATTAAATCTCACGAGGTCTTTGTCAATATTAGGTGCAGCTGTGTATCTTAGTGACTGAAAAACTTTTAACAATGTCATCCACGTCACTTTTTTTTTCAATTAACCTGTATTGTCCTACTGCTGCATAAGGTCTCCCCCATACTTTTCCAATTGTCTTTGTGTTTTGTCTTTTCCGGCTAATCGGTCCGGAACGAGTCTACGTCGTACGCCAGCGTTTCTTAGGCCTGAATCGATGCAGACGTCCAAGCCTAATAAAAAAATATGAATGAATAAAATACGTACTGTGTCAGAGATCGGGCCCGCATACAGGCAAGATGCGCGTAATATGTAGGTGTCGGATAGGACACCGACCTCATACAGCGAGAGTACAAGTGACACAGGTAGAACGTCAGCTGTTCCACCTCATCGTCAGGTATCTTGCCGTCGTTGCAGACGGCGTGGTAGCGGGTCGGACGAGCTGTGCCTTTAATGGCTTGGTGGGACACCTAAAACGAAACGTAACCATTCTTATTAACTATTTATTTGTAGTCTGCTTATAGATGTTTTTCTTCCACACATCCGAGACCACTGTTATCTCAGTATTCCACCTCCTTTCTGGCTATTATAATATTATCTTTCATCTTTGACACATGAAACGAAGGAAGTATTCCTTTGTTTTCTTCCTCTATTCTTATGTCTTTTGACCATGGAGCATCGAAGAGCTTAAATACTTATAATACTCGATCAAAACAGTAGTGCGCGTGTCTGTAGGATGCTATCAATCCCAGTAGGTAGTTCGTTACTGTTCGATGATCACTTGCGTCATTCCGAAAGCTCGGTTTGAGAGCAGCAATTTGTTATCAATATAACAAATTGCTAATTGCGAATTGTACATTAGAGATTGAAAACAAAAGCTTACGTACCAGATAAAAGTCCAATTCAGACGCGTGAACGATATCTGTGTCAACAACTGTCCCCGGTTCAACGTTGTAGCGTACGTTGGCTCCTTGATTGAACAATCTGAAAATAAAAATGTATCAGGGTTATTGGTTTATCGAAATCCTGGTATGTGAAGAAGACGAATTGAAGTAGATAGAAATCACAGAAAAGATGAATGGATTGTGTAAGGGTTGACAGGGGAGAATGGAAGTGAAATTAATTCTGCGTCACCCCCAACTAACATGGGGCATGATCAAACAGAACTAGGAAGACCAATCTCCAGCAGTAGATGGTGAATAAAAGGCTGGCATTGCATATTAGACGCTCTTCACCTAATCACTGCGGTCATAAGCTCAGACGCACGCAGTGTGGTGCAATAGTAATATCAATATCATAATGAAATTAATGTTGTATTCGTCGGTAACGGTGTAGGTTACGCGTTTTGGCCCGATACAGTATAAAATTTCGTACCTCGTGTGATGTCGTTTCTGCACCAATAGAAACAGTACTTCTGGCTTCTTATTCGGTCCCGCGATTCGCTGGTAGGCCAAGTGAACTGCTGCCAGCTCGCAGTTCATCACCTACAAGACCAAAGAAAAAGTATCCTGTGTTAATCAATAATTCTGTATAATATTGTTTACATATTGGTTTACGCGGCGCACGCCAGTAAAGCTTCCAGTCGGCATGATTTTTTCCGACATCTTCAACAATCATTGTCACATTTCAGCCAAAATTTACACAAAACCTTAATCAATTATACACCTAAGCCTTCCTCGTGAATCACTCCGCCCATTCATTGGTGAAAACCGCATGAAAATCTGTTAGGTTGTTTTTGAGTTTATAGCGTTCAGACAGACAGACAGACGCGGCGGGGGGACTTTGTTTTGTAATATTATGTAGTAAGGTAGTGATAATTCTCATGCATAAAAAACACGCTTTTTTTTGTTTTTTGTTATCTGTCCAAGCCGCGCAAAACGCTAATTAACTAAGGAATATTTTAAGACATTTCATTCCTTTTTATTTTAGCTAGAAATCTAGAACTTCAATAACTATTGCCCTATTGTGTAATTTGTAAGTATTACCTGAGCAAACTGTCCTTCGGATACGCCATCGCGGAAAACAAATATCTTCCTCGGAAGCATGTTACAATTGCGTTCCTTGTACAGCTTAAGGTGGTCAAACATCATGTCTTCAAACTCGACAATCACCTCTTTCTGTTAACATAAATTAAAAGTGTATTAGAAATAAAATTAAATAAAATTAAATAATATACCTAATAAAATAAAATAAATTAAGCATAATCACTAATACTTTTGATTTACTTAATTAATGAAGATATTGTATTTTCATAAAATAACATTTTGAGTTTATGTCTAGGGTAGCTGAAAGCTAGTGTGATTTTTAAATTTCTTGAAAGTTTTGCTAAATAATCGGAAAGACCATTATTTCTTTTAAAAAAAAGTAGTTTTTTTATCAAATTATTTTTCTGCTATACAGTTTGGATACCACATAATAATATATGCAATGAATGAAACCACATACTTGTTATCGCCTTTGCTGACGATATACAAAAAATTAACGAAATCGGTCCAGTAATTAGATAAAAAAGTAGAGTTTTTAATTTTGAGCATATTTGAACTTTCTGTAGAATTGGACCACTAGGTCATTGATTCAATGAACTTAATTCTTGAACATTGAAAAGCGACGTTGCCACGCAGTGCAATATCACGACGCTGTTACGTATTCTACTTATTTGCCTAAAATGTAAAATCAGTACACCTAAACGAAGGAACTATTAGTACATTGTCTATTACTAATTCTTAGTTTTAGTGAAATTATTTTTTGTTTGAAAATTTCAGTCTTTAATTTAATATTTAATTGTGCTATACTTCTGTGGACCAGTTTTACTTGTGGTTTCTTTTATTGCATATATTGTGTGTGTTTATTTATATGTAGTTTCCATACCGTATTTTGTATCGAAGTTGAAAAAATCATCTTTTTAAAAGACCGTCATAAGGCTAGCCTGGAACTAAATTGGTCTGTGTAACATAAATGTTTATCATCATTAGAACATACATTCATAAGCACACAGTGACTTCAAACGAGTTTGTTAGGTGTTGTTCGTTTGTTAAGTATCTCAAAATGTCTATTTTGTATCATAGACTTTAGTGCCAGGCTACCCATTATATTGCAGTTAATATTTTTTCATAATCAAAATCGTTAGTAGTTTCTTGTAAAAAGATCATCAAACGTCAGTCTCGGGTAATTTTTCAGAAAACTTGTTATGTATATTAGTGATTTTCCATTAATATTTAAATTCAGCCAAACAAGGAACTCAACTTGTCAAATCACAATTTTGTTTAAACTATTATTCCCTTTCTCACAAAAAGTGAACAAAATTGATCAAATTCGATTTCGTGCACAACCCCTTAACATATACGCTGTGAAGTAATATGGAAAATAAATGAATGCAGTTGACTATAGATTCCAATTATTCCAAATCACATGTCAAGTTTATAAATCTAGAACAGGCTGGATACTTACCTTTGGCGTTTGTATGCTAAGCTCAATGTTATAAATGAAACATTTGGGATCCAAGGACGCAGTCACCGCTGCAATGCTTGGTACATTCGACTGCAAGAAAATAATTCAGTTAAAGTATGTTTGTCTGCTTTTATAGGCATAGGGTCTTTAGTAACACCAACATTTGTGGCAGCCGTAGTCATAAAACGTGGGGTCCAGATTACACGAGACAGTTGAGTTTTCCGTAAACTCATACTTAATATTAATAATTATTATAAATACGAAATTAACTCTGTCTGTCAGTATGTTATCACGCCACGCGCCGCAGCGGCTGAATGGATTTTGATGAAGTTTAGCACACAGATAGACCATGACCTGGGTTAGGACACTTAGGGCATAGGATATCGGGATCGATTTTTATCCCCGTACATTGTGCCCGAGGGATAATTTCTAACAAACACGCGGGCGAACCCGTGAATAAAAAATAGTCTTTCTAAACTCGTGACAATCTATAAGGTCCGATTTGACGTTACTCATTCATTATACATGCCGCGATAACTTTGTATGAACGTCTACCTAAGAAATCGAAAAATCAAATACATAATACTAATTAATTATGTTACTATGTTAATTACCAAGTTTCACTTTATATCGGAAACATGCACTCAAAACCATAATATATAACCATATATATAAGTATAATTACTTACAAAATTTTCACCATCCTACTCGCACGTTTTATGATCATGACTGCCACTAATCTTGGCGTTTATTATATGAAATAATAAATTAACTGTTAATACCTGATCAGGCGAAGGATGCGTAACGTCAGCGCCCACGATCATGACCCCTCCATCCTTCAAACATTTGGGCATGGTAACAGCATCTATTGCTTGGTTTATACCCATCAGCTTCGAATTCACCTGTTTTCAAATAATATACTTATCATGAATGCCGAGCTAAAACTACAGCAGTTTATGAAGTGAGTTTAGAAGGTTTGTGTTCCTTAGGGTTAGCATAGACAGCAGCAAACTGCTTAAGCAGTTTTTCATAGATAGTTTGATAATGAACTGAATCACAAATGAAATAGAGTTCAAAACAGAGTGTATGCGATGATCCTCGTGGCGTGTGTTCGAGTATGCTTGCGCAAATCTTTACTTCGCGTTTTGCTGCTCTCTCTGTGCTTACCTTTAGAGGTTGTAAAGGTACACTAAGAACACTATTTTGGTCCCCGAAAAGGTTAAAACAACGGTGCCATTAAGCCGTCCTTAGATTATTAATCCATACTTATAAAGGGTGGAGCGGACATCGACGGACAAACTGTAAACATGAATTTAATTCAGCACGTGATTCTAGAACCCTCTTTTTTTTTGAGCGTCGGAAATCATCAAATAACAATTCCCGCTCTGGTCGGAGCGGGAGGGCGTATCGGGCTCTTACTGGCTAAAACCCACCCGTGTTCCTTCAGTTGCCTGTGCCAGGGGCCACGGTAACCCTTTCGGGCTATCCCGCAAACCTGGCAGATTCTAGACCCCCGTAGAGTAATACGAAGAAAAGTGAGAAAGAAAAGTGCAATACCGACGCGGTAAACATGTTTTTTTTTTTAAATAACCGACGAAAAACGTCAACACTGTTCAGAATCATGTACTGAATCCATGGTAACCGGTTGCGGGTCCCTGCCTTCCTGTAAAGTAACTGTCTGTCTGTCTGTTAGCTTCCCACGCCTTACCGGCTGAACGGATTCCGATAGAATTTTGTTAGGTCAGGATTTTTCACATTTAAGTAGGACAATTTCCATTCTCCACGCGGTTGAAATCGCGGGTAAAAACTAGCGGTGTCATAAAACAATATTCACCTTCAACAGAATGTTTTTAGCGGTCATCGGGTTCATTCGTCGCGCTGTCATCTCCTTGACGCACTGGGTCAACATGCCCACTTCACGTTCAGCTAGTTGCTTCACCTGTTCAAACAGAGAATATGTCGGCGTGAGCAAATTATAACGTAAAACGGAACGAAAACGTTTAGTGACATCATCGCCCCACTCAGTGATAAAAGGCGAATAATTGTAGAAGGGACCGGCCTTAATAAGACGGCGCGCGGCCCCCCGAACAATGGAGGACAGTCCGAGTGTAGGGAGCGCCCCGTCCACAACTCTAATTATGACACGGATCACGCCCGAATCACATCATCTATCTCTAATGGCGAATGAAAACCCTCAAGACCACGTGGACCTTGTAAAAAGCAGGTCTCCTTCAACAATACTTCAATCTAGCTACTCTCGCGCCGATTAATATATTAGTGTTTTAACACTATGGACACACTTAACTATTCACTTTTATTTACAACGACGAAACACTTTATTAATTGTGTTTTGTTTAAAACAGCAACATCTTTTAAATTGTGCCACCGCATTATCTTAGGAATGCAGTGAACTCGCTTCCAATTTTGTTGACAATAATTATTGTACCTACTTTATTTTTTGCTTTTTGTTTTTCTTCTACCCACACTGTTAGAATATTTATTAGTAATAAGATTTAAGAGCGTTTATACCTACCCTATGAGTGGCAACGCCGCAATTTAGTGTCATATTTCGTGGTTTTAAATTTTTATCATTTAATCGGGAGCTATATTTTAAAAATCTGTTTAATTAACTTTTTAGAATTATGTGAAAACTGTGTAAAAGGTAAGAAATCGTTGCGTTTACAGTTCTATTTATATGCAAATAATACATTGGAAACTTGCAGGGCGTTATTTTCATTGTAAAATAACTGTAAGCATTACGGTTACTTACTTTTTTAAACACTTTCACGTAATTCTAAAAAGTTAATGAAACAGATTTTTTAAATATAGCTCCGATTAAATTATAAAAATTGAAAACCACGAAATATGACACTAAATTGCGACGTTGCCACTCATAAGGTATAAACGCTCTTAATGTTCTCATGTAAGTGACGAATAAAGTTCTTTAAACCAAACTATTTGAGGAAGAGAAAGGCGAACATTCAGGCATCGAACACTATGAAGGTACCCAAACAAATATTGGTAGAAAATTCTTACTGGAAATAACATCGTAAGCATTTAAAATAAAACAAAATACTATTACAACAAAAGTCTATGTTGCCATTATTCTGATAATGTAATGCTGCATGAATTGTAGGAAAAAAATTGTATTTGCAAACTAATATAATTGGTGGTTTGGTTTTGGTATTCCTACACTAAATTATAGTAGGTATATGTAGCTGTCGATAATTGTATTTTGAAATGATTAAATCACACAATACCTTATGATAGTCATCTCGGCCCCTTGCAGAAACGATGATGAACATTAAACGCACATCTTTGTACGCGTGCAACAAAAGGCTGCGCAGCGTATTCATTTTAGCACTCACATTGACCAGCTTAGGCTTTGCAACGCTCATACCCAATGACGTGCCAGTGCTTATGATCTGAAAATATTATAATTTTTATTTTATTTTATCTATATTGACATGTACAGCTCGCGCGATAAGAGTTTGGCTTTGACCTTCGGATTTTTGAACTTTTGATTGTACAACAGGAGTGCGCGGTACGTCGTATCGATGCGAGAGGCAGGGAACGACTGGAGCGCCAATCAGAGCACCGCGTGCGCCTACACACCCGCCCCGCACCCCGCTAATTGCCCGTTGATACCCAATTTCTGATTTCTGCGCAATAACGGTCAAAGCCAAACTCTTATCGCGCGAGCTGTAAGTATCTTATAAACTAAGCCCCACAAAACCGTAGCAGTGGTTTGACTGTTAAAATATCATTAAAAATATTACAAAGCTGTATTCTAGTGAAGATTTTATTATAGTCAGAAGTTTTGTCACACAGTTTAGACGTACTGTCGTACTTTACTTTTACTACTACTATGTACTGTATGTACTTTTTTTTCGACTACATACTGCCCACTATTTTAAATTTAAATGACATAAAACAACGTGTTCGGGTAGCAATGTGTTAGGATAGCATTTGAACAAAGCACAATATTTTCGTTTCGCATGAGTATGTCATCAATAATGATTAATCAGCTACAGAACTCCAGACTAAGATGATAAAAACTTACTAGTTCAATCATCAAGTTATAATCATTCCTTGGGTCGGTATCAACAGCGATGAGACCCCAGGATTGAAGTGGTTCGGGTTTCAAGAGGCGGTTCGCTTGCCATTGTCCATTCCTAGAAAATTACATAATTTTTTATAGCTATCTAGAAACTTTACTTATTAGATATTTAATATTTTGGTAGATAATGATGTAATACGGGTAATCTTAGTCTTAGCTAGCAGACATATTACTTTTAGCACCGATGGTCAATTTCGCGACTCTAATAATGCGGCATCGCGTTTAAGCGGCTCACTGCGTTTGAGTACGGTATCAAAATTGCTCGTTTTCTATCGCTGCAACTAAATCGCAAAATAATAATAAAAATGTTTAAAAAACTAAAAAGATACGCTTTTGTAGATAACCGAACTAAAAAGAAGAAAATTATTTTCAATAAGTTATTATTCAGAATATTGATTAACAACAAAAAAATATTTTATCGTAAAAAAGCGTGGGGTGTTTGGTAAATATTTTTGTGCATATTTGTAAAATTAGCGTCATCATGAAAATATCTGCATCCCACGCTTTTTTCAATTTTTCTGTGCGGCTAACTACGAAAGCTTTTTTTGTTTTTTTTTTTGGAACGAAGTTCTTTTACGCAGCGTACAGTAGATTGAACTGGCAGAAATCGTCACGTAACGAAAAAACGTTATGCCCCTCCTAGCGACCTTCCTCTCTTTCTCTTTCTTACTGTATCTTTCTTTTTTATACGGTTGTATGTGTAATTGTGTGTGTGTGTGTGCGAGTTTTGACATAATATCGTTGACCGTAAGCATTGTGTACGATCAACGGTATAACCTCAATTCTATACACATGTAAATATCATTTAAACTAATTTCTTTTTTTTTATATTATACAAGGTGTTGTTTTGCATCCTCGTCAAATTCGAGGAGGTAACTATGATAATGATTCTCGACTCGAATCAATAATAAAATAAGTAGGTATTTATTTTTATTTTTTGTATTTTTCGGAAATCGGCATGTGTAGGGCCCGTGTGATACCGCCCTGTAACTGCGCTGTAACTGTAACGCATGCACACAGCGATATAGTCGTACGACACTGCCTACCGCATACGCAACGGGGCAATTTTGTTCTTTGAAAGTGGAGTATTCTGAAATACTGTCAAACTTAAATGCCTAAAAAAACAAGTATGTATTAATTATTGAGCAGGATCGTAATTTTATTTGATTATTTATGTCTTTCATAACAGCCTCCTGAAATTTGACGAGGATGCAAAACGACACGTTGTATAACTTATAATTCGCTATTATTATATTTAATTTTGAATAAATTACGATTTTCCAAAAAATTTTAATTAAATTTATTAGTTACAACCGTAGTGTCCACGGCAGATCTTTCAAATGGCTGCCGTATCAACTGTCGATGGTCGGTTCTGTGGCTAGCCGGGTATAACGGGTGTAAAAATTAAGCTAGTCATGCTTGTCTCAAAGATCTAACCATGAATGTAACAGTAGTTTTATGATGTACAAAACTCCCTGACTACCCCTACGAGTAGTCGCATGCTTACCTATCTCAAAGGTTGAACCATGCGTGTCTCTAACCGTGGCTCAGTTTGCTTTTTTATTTATTATTACATCTATTCACAGTTAAAATGAAGAAATTGTAGATGTTAGCTA
The DNA here is from genome assembly GCA_937001585.2 of Brachylomia viminalis. NCBI lineage: Eukaryota > Metazoa > Arthropoda > Insecta > Lepidoptera > Noctuidae > Brachylomia > Brachylomia viminalis. The sequence goes on along the minus strand of OW443302.2, from coordinate 17,058,269 downwards.
CAATTGAAATATATTCGATATAACTTTTTGGAAAATTACAGTATACAATATTTTATTCAAAGTCGGTAACTTGTGTAACAAATGGGAAATTTGCGCGCCTGCTGCCTTCCTTGGATGTGGTAGCCGTTTCCCAAACTTCCGGAAAGTTTATTGTATACGTGTACTTGGCACAAAGACAGTACCTACCGGGTATCATGGATGAAAAAATCGTTAATCCTGAGGAATCTGGCAAGGATAATGATGGGACAAACTATGTAAATTATTGCCTTGTCATCTGTCCTTGATAAGTGCGCAAAGTTTCTAATCAATCCGACGTTTTGAAGGGGATGAAAGTCGAGTTCCAAATTTCCGTTACATAGATCCATAGATACATACCAAGCTAATAAAAGAGTGTTAATAAAAGTAGCATGTCTGCTTAGATCTTAAAGAAGATAATCTGCAACATACCTGGGTTTAACTTTGCCATTTCCAATCTCCAAGACGGGAGCTTCCAAAACTTTTGCCTTGACAGTGTAAAACTTATCAGAGATATCCAAACCAAACTTCTTGAAGTCTGGGTTTTGGGAATATTTCATCTAAAATAAATAAGTGAAGATAATACTGTCGAGTCAAATGGCATTGGAAAGATTTTGTCTTTGAATACTCATCCAATAACAAAATAAAAAAGTTATTTAAAACTAAATTATTTTTAAATAATTTAATTTAATTTGTTCCAAATTTCATTTTAGGTTTTTTTTGTACTTACGTCGGATATAACTTCAGTAATTTTCTGCAAACGCACGTCGGGTGGAGTAGCGGCTTCCCTTACCATCTTTGATAGTTGGAATTCGTTTAGTGGCTTATTCAAGGGCTGCAAATATACGTTTATATTCAATTCAATTCTTATCTTAGGCCCACTTGCACCACAAATCACTAAATTTAGAACACCATTGTGTTTTTGTAACTTGTTTGTGAATGATAGAAACAGAATGATGTTTTAAATATGTTTCGCGTTAAACACATTTAGTGATTTTTGGTGCAGGTGGGCGGTGATCAGTTTAGCAAGCCAATTAATCTAAACTAAACAAATAATTATTTATTTAAACAAGTAACGATGTAAACATTAAATAGTATCATCTGTAGGTACACTTGACGTAATGCTAGTTAATAAAACAGGTAGGGGTTGCAACCAACTTCAAAGTGGTAAGTATTATGTTTAAATATTTAAAATAAGATTTATTTTAGACTTTTCCCCTAGAGAGAATACAAGAATATAAATTTAATTGAAAATTACATTAAATTATGTATGACGTACCTGCGCTGGGGCAACTTCTAGCAATTCTATAGGGAAGTAAATGTTTCTGTCCCTATTGCCAACCCACAAACAATTAAGCTTTGGGTATTTTAGCCTGAAAAATAATTGCATAAAGTTATTGTTCTTCAAAGAAAGAACAGAGTATAAAAATTTAATTAGGTGAAAAATCAATCAACCCCAATTTTTCTACCCTTAGTGGTGGATTAGTTTTTTAAATTTTAAATGGGAGCAACTTCGGGGTATACCCTGTCCCACAAAAAAAGAATCGTACAAATGGAACTATTCTGTAAAAAATATACGCGTCGGCTTGAATACCTTGTTATCGTCAGTAAAAAAGAAGTTTAACCCTTTGTTTTTGCAGGTTTACAGCAAGTGGCAAAACAAGAGAGTCATGTTATGTGATTCTACAAGCCGCTAAGTCCAAATAATTATTCCATTATGCACAAAACCTGCACTTACCTATACTTCTTGTGTTTGATGAAATATTCAATAACTGAGATCCTTTGTACGCGCCCTTCAGATATATTCATGTTGAATGACAATCCATCAGGCGCGCCAACAAGGGCGTTGCAAACGTACTCGCGACGATGGCCCGCCGAGGGCGTGTCACCGACCATCGTTGCAACTACCTATAAAAACAAAAAATGTGGCATTTCGTGTGTATAAAAGGGCAAAAACACATACACACGATACGACGTACACGTCGTAGATTTCCACGACACGACAAAGCATCGTGGCACGTTGTAACGCCCTGTCGTGTGCTTGTTTTGGCCCTTAGGGAACCCTGAGGCCCTGAGCTTTACTATAGGTACTATCACATTTAATTCATTCTATTAATGTATTAAAACGGACACAAGCTTCCCTATGTTTTGTTATTCTAGCGTATGGCACTCGTGGGTTGCAGCTGAAAATCAGCGTCAGGTGGTACACCTTGTGTTGTCATCTGACATTATGCTGAGCTGAGGCCCGTTTGGCATTATAAAATTGTATTCTGTTTTTATAGTATTAAGGTGTATTTATTTTGCTGTAATGCCAATAAACGCATTTTCTTTCTTTCTTTCTTTCTAGGGTCCAAGCTAAAATTCCACGTCCATAAAATGCCTGAATATGTGTTGTTCGATAAAGGCATTGGGAATGCTTGCCTGACTTATGCCCGTTTTCACTAACACTAGACGACACCTAAATGTAACGCCTGAATATTATTGCACGATGGATTTCAGAAAGCAGGGTTAAATCTGCCAAAGGTTTCGCTTTCGCTTACATATTTTATCACTACGTTTTATAAAACGTCCCCCCGCGTGTCTGTCCGAACGCGATAAACTCAAAAACTACTTAACGGATTTTCATAAAGTTTTCAACAATGGACGGAGTGATTAATGAGGAAAGTTTAAGTCTATAATTCATTAAGATTTGTGTAAATTGGCTGAAATATGACGATGATTCGTGAAGATGTCGGAAAAAATCATGCGGACTTTACTGGCGTGCGCCGCGTAAATAAATAGGGTTAATTATATGAAAACGATTTATTACGGATTTATTCCTCTTAAAAAGTTCTATGAAACGTAGTAGCACGTTTTCGTGGGATAATTTTATTCAGGACCACGCGGGCGAAGCCGCGTGCAAAAGCTAGTCATATATTATACTTTATCTATCTTGTATTAGTTACCTTGAGTCCTTTTACAAAGGATGCGAAATAATCCCCGCCGCGTTGGTTGTCGACAGGACGATTGGGATCCAAGTTGAAATCTTTTACGAGAGCGTCTAGCAACGGCTGGTGTCTAGGAAAGCCTTTATGAGCAACTGAAATTTGAAAAACTTAAGCTATATTGTGGACTTTTTAAATACCAATACTTTTATACATCCGACCGCAAATCGGTAGTAACACTTTGACCATGAGCAGACCTTTTTTTTTTTTGGTGGGAAATCATCAAATAACTTAACCCGCTCTGGGCGGAGCGAGAGGGCGTGTCAGACTCTTACTGACTAAAACCCACCCGTGTTCCTTCAGTTGCCTGTGCCAGGGGCCACGGTAACCCTTTCGCACTTTCCCGCAACCCTGGGAGGACCTTGAGCAGACCTAGCGTAATACAGAGTTTCAATAGAATAAGAGACCACTGCCGCCCACAGTTATTACCACTGACGTACGACCCACCGTATAATAATGAATTATAATTAATTTACTATTTATGTGCAGTCATATCCAAAATATGTTCGTCACCTTAAGGGCTATTTTAGTCTGCTCTTGGCACGATAGAATCTGTTTTACCGACTCAGCATTAAGTATATAATGCGTCGTAATATTAATACTGCAGAAGGACATTCAGCCTTATTCTTAATTTTTCAGACCGAATAAAAATTGTGGCACTGACAGACTCTAGACAACTAAAATAAAAATAAAACTGATTAAAATTTCACAAAATAGCCAGCCCAATAAAAAGGTTTCAGGTTCATGTGTTGTCGCTTCGAAGACAGACACATTTACATATAAAATAAGTTATTTTGAGTTATGATTTAATTATTATTTGATTTATTTGTTAAAAACATATTTAATTAAATAACCTTTTTATGGCTACTCAAAATTAAATACGTTTACCTATTTAAAATTAAATATATAATCTGATTAATATTTAGGTTGGCAGCACTGTTGTCGCTCCATTATTGGAGCAGGATACATTGCGGGGATGGATTGGTTGGTATATCTTATACAGGGTGGTCCAAATAGTGACGTCAACAATTTTTTTTTAGATTCCTCACACCTGGGGGTATCCAAAAATACCCCATGTATGTTCCGCGATTTTTTGTAGTTTTCGAATTATTAGTTTTTTTTGTGTTTTTTTAATTTATTCTGCCAGCGAGGTTGCAAAAATTCATATCTTTTTATGTAGTAGGTATTTTGCAGTTATTTTTTTTGTGCCATAATTGTCTTGAATGTTGTTTTAATTAAAAAAATAACTCAGCTTCCTGAAATTACTTAAAGTTACCAATCGTACAAAAAAAAATACTACTTAATTAGCCTTTTTTTGTTGTAATCGGCGTTCGAAGGCGGATAGGCTAAAAATCATTGAAACACGATTAAAGTTATTTTTCAACTTTTTATCATTCTTATGGTAAACTAAACTTAAAGATGTTATTTTAAATTAATTTTAATTGAAATTCATGCAATATAACCGTAGCTAGTGTAGCTTTTACAATAATTTGGTCTTACCACTGATTAAAATGTGAGCATTTGTCAAAATAGCTAGTTGTGAAATTACTTGTTTTTGGATAAGAAATAAAAGGCACAAATTACTGAAAAATTGCTATTTATTACAATAAATTTTCATAATTTCTTCCTCCAACTTGAACACATAAACGACAACGTTTTAAAAAGTTATGTTTTAATTGCCTGAAGCTACTGGAATATTCTTGTTTTATTTTTCTTTCCGCTTCTGTAAGTTTTCGTCTTAATTCAGTTTCGTCGTTGCTTTCCGACGCGTACACCAGCTCTTTGTAGAATCCCCAAACAAAAAAATCGATGGGGTTGAGGTCTGGCGAACGCGCAGGCCATTCGATCGGCCCTGCACGCCCAATCCATCTTTCGGGAAAAGTGGTGTTCAGATGCTCTCTTACTTGTACCGCGTAGTGACAGGGCGCGCCATCTTGTTGAAAAATCATTTCTCGTCGAATCTGGAGATTCACGTCTTGTAACAATGCATAAAGATTGTTTTGTAAAAAAATTAAGTAACTGTTTCCATCCAACCTGGTCGGCAATTCAAAGGGCCCAATCAACACTCCATTTAGGACCCCAGACCAAAGGTTGACACTAAAGCGTGTTTGGAAGCTTGACGCCCTTGCCGAATGTGGGTTTTCGATGGCCCAGCTATGATAATTATGGATGTTGAACACTCCAGTCCTTTCAAATCGGGACTCGTCGGTCCACAGTATTTTATTGAAGAAATCAGGGTCTTCCTCAGATCGTTCTATCATTGTCTGACAAAAAGCCACTCTTCTTGGGTAATCGGATTCCTGGAGCTGCTGGACGCGCTGAATATGGTACGCATGGAATCCTTCTGTGAACAAAAACACACTGCTAAGTTCCTATCACAAGTTAACTGGTTACAGCGTGGTTTGAACAAAATGGGTTTTAGCAGAAAGAGACCTAGATCAGAGATAGGCTTACCACTATCTTAGACGATACGTACATAATAACTAACTAAATAAAATCTTTTTTTACAACACATTTCGTAATTGCTCAGGTACCTTTTTTTATGACTCACCTTCCTTAAGAATTCTTAGAATCCTAGTTCGTGGAATCCCAGTTCGTCTAGCTATTTTTCTTGAACTTGTAGATGGGTCTCTTTGAACTTCTTCCAAGACTTCATCCACTTGATCTTGGTCCTGGGGTACAGCTCCGCGAATTTGATTTCGCCCGGGGATACGTCCAGCCATCAGGGTGTTGTGTGTATTAATAAAAACCCTGTGATCCGGGTAATGCTCCATTACTTCTCCTCGCCTCTCTAATGCCTGTCGATAAAGCCTCGCAGCTTCACTACCGTTGCCTTGAGCAAAGCCATAATAGTAATGCATTTCTGCGTATTGGCTTAGTGAATAGCTCATGGTACTGCACAAAGACAATCCAAGTCACTGACTAACAAGCACAGGTTGTTCGTAAGGCAAATCAAGGTCCAAAACTCAAGCACAGGTTGTTCGTAAGGTAAATCAGGGTCCGAAGCACAAGCAGAGATAATCGTGAGGCAAATCAGATTCCAGTTAACACAGCGTAAGTAGTTCAAGGAAAAGAAAATAACGTCAACGAGAGCAGTTACTTAATGCGCGCGATGGCAAGAAACGACTAATACGATGTACTTACAACCGTTTCCCGGTCCGTGGAATGCATATTCCCCTCCCCCAACGCGTACCGAACCCCTGAGACCCTATCAGTATCGTTGGTTGGTTCACAATGTAACGTGTTACTCGAGTGACGTAAAAAAAGGGGCATGGAGTAAAAATACACGACGTACAGTTATTTTACAGGACATTCAATTAAAATTAATTTAAAATTACACTTTTAAGTTTAGTTTACCATAAGAATGATAAAAAGTTGAAAAATAACTTTAATCGTGTTTCAATGATTTTTAGCCTATCCGCCTTCGAACGCCGATTACAACAAAAAAAGGCTAATTAAGTAGTATTTTTTTTGTATGATTTTGCTAGTTAAGAACCCTGCGAAGTTTTTAAACCTAACTTGAAGCTATGAAAACTCATTTTTGTATTTTTAAATTGAAGTTGAATGTTTGGGTAAATCCTACTGAAAACTAAAGTTCTAACTTTCAAGCCTTTTTTGGGTAACTTTAAGTAATTTCAGGAAGCTGAGTTATTTTTTTAATTAAAACAACATTCAAGACAATTATGGCACAAAAAAAATAACTGCAAAATACCTACTACATAAAAAGATATGAATTTTTGCAACCTCGCTGGCAGAATAAATTAAAAAAAACACAAAAAAAACTAATAATTCGAAAACTACAAAAAATCGCGGAACATACATGGGGTATTTTTGGATACCCCCAGGTGTGAGGAATCTAAAAAAAATTTGTTGATGTCACTATTTGGACCACCCTGTATATAAAATTCTCGTGTCACAATGTTAGTTACCATACTCCTCCAAAACGGCTTGACCGATTTTTATCAAATTTTATATGCATATTCAGTAGGTCTGAGAATCGGCTACTATTTATTTTTCATACCCCTAAGTGATAAGGGTTGGAAAAATTCCCTAGAAATAATTTATATGGCAAAACAACGTTTGCCGGGTCAGCTAGTTTGGTTATAAAATAGTGTGGTTATATTTTAGACTTGAAAATAAAGTTATAATTATTGTTTATGTGTGCAGTTGGATTAAAGTAATTTACAAATGTTAACTCGACATTGGTCAAAGGTGTATGCTATTTTGACTATGTTATCAAGTAATTAAATATAGTTTTCTATGCAATAGTCTGCTCGATGCTGTTGCTTCAAAATGAATTATGTGTCTTGACTTGATATTGAATTTGTAAACTGACGAAGATATAAAAGACAGACTGTACACGCAAAAAATTCAAGGAAACTAAATTTAATCATGAACTACACAGAATGTGCTGCTGCTTATTTCTTAAGGATCTTCTGCTAGCACACCTGCAGAGATAGTGCACCTGCTGAGTAGATGAAGATGATTACACATACCTAATGCCTACTATAAAAAAGTTAAATGCTGTGTTACTGTTATCAAACTGCAGTACTGTGGTCTTGTGATTTACAAACAGGGTTACTTGTAATTCGACATATATCCGTCAGGAGCTGATGGGATATTTGTATTTTTTAGGTTTTTTGATAGTTACCTGCCCAAAATTTGACATTTAATTCAAAATAAAAAAAAACATTGATTAAGTAACATTAAAAATGATATTGTAGCTGGCACTGCAAGTAAGCTATGAACATAAAAAAGTACCTAAGTCAACAAAATAATTAAAATGATGAGCAATTTAAAAATAGTATCTTAGCAATATTTTTATTTTACGCTTGAAAAAATGTATGGCATTAATCGTACAAATAATTTTTTTATCATAATTTTTCATCAAATTTTGGGTAAATATCGAAAAACCCTTAAAATACAAATATCTCGAAAACTATTGAATTAAGGCCATACATATGGGGGTTCAATTTGTTGCATTTTGGCCCTCCTATTAGCTTCTGACGGATATACGTCGAATTACAAGTAACCCTGTATTCCTCACAGATAAATCACACACAATAAAAATCGTTGGTAAACATAACAATCCACTTACACAAATGTATATTTTAAGAACATAATCTCAAACAAAGTTGCTTTTAACAAATCAAGAACACCGTCATAAATAAAACATTAATCCTTAAAACTTTTACATTAATACTAAAAACAAGATTCACTCACCATCAATGTTGATAAAGGACTTGGTTGTAAAAATGGCCGATTGGAACAATCCTGTCCACATTTCGTAGCCGTATGTTAAGTCTACAGGATGCAGTGGACGCCTGAAGAATTGACGACCAGCCTAATAAAAGATAGCAGCATTATTGGGATGCCAAATTTAGAAACTGCCGAAATGGAAAAATATTTGGTCAAATTCAGTGAAACACAAAACAATCAAACTAATTGCTTACGGTACTGGACCAATTTCAATCTCTTACTTTTGACAATTTAATAATAGGTATCCATTTAAATTGTCAAAATGCGCGTTTGGTTTGACATCGGTGTTTACAGTTATCAACTCAATGCAATGGATGTTGCTAAACTGCCAAAATGAAAGAGATTGTTATTAAAAAGGCGTTAAGTTTGTTATTCCTACAGTTTTTTCTTTCCTAGTCTTAAAATGACTACGGTTGATATTTCTGCCTCCTAAAAATACTTACTTTTACATATGACTCCAAAGCACCCTGGCGCAGAATGACGTCAATGCATTGGATCTCTTCAGTAGGATGGCACAAAGACGAACTACGATTCACCATATACCTATAACATAATATCGAATATCGACTTTAAAAAAGCGAAAATTAAGTTGATTTTAGAATGACTGGTAGTATTGCAAAAGTTGCAATGGAAACTAAACTTTACATGTACTTAGACAAAGTATTTTTCCAAAATCACAAATTTGAAACAATCGTGAATGCAGTTTACAATTAAGAACCACTCACCGCCTAATATTATCGAGATCTACAATACCAGTAGCTTTCATTGACACTTCAAAATGCATGGTCTTTCCATTTGGGTCTATTATCTCGACCTGAAAAAAGTTAGCCGTCATGCTTAAGATTATTGTATGTATAACTTGAATATAAGTATGAAGAATTACGTATTAAAAACATAACACAGAAAAACACAAAATAAAAAGTATACTAACATTTGTATTGAAACGCTCCGACTGTGATACTTTCTTGAGCGGATGCAAAGAATAACAATTCTTCATTTGATCAAATGCAATTAAATCCTTAGCGAAAAACTTAGCTTTGACTTTTGCGAATATCTGTGGTAACATCTTCTTTGGTTTTTCGGGAGTAAAGGTCACGTCATAACGAGACTGCAAAAAATTAAATCATATAAATGTTTATGGAAAAGAAAAAACATTGGATTCAATTAATATAATTATTTTGAAAAGTCTACAAAAGCTGGCTCCAGGAAATATATAATATATCCTTAATTCAAGTATAGGATCTTATCTCTTTAGCAATGTATTATGCACACTGAAGAACAAAGACCACAAAGTCACACATGGAATAAAGGTTCTCCTCTTTTGCTCAATTAGCATTAGTGGAGATCCTTATTCCTTTGTGTTGGGGATTTGGAATAACCACGTACACGACATATTTTAAACAAGTGAGGTTCGTGTTTGATTGAGGCGTGGGACTTTAGGGTCAGCATTAAAGCACGTTCCATAATAAGTAAATCGAGTTACTTACTATTTTAAGAGATTTAAACTCCATTTCCAGATAATTTACCAGTACTCTGATTTGTCTGGCACTAACTATACCACCAGGAATTTTATTAGGTATCTTGTATCGGCATAAAACAGGTTCTAGATTTTTAGTAGGCCGAGTAGGATAATATGCTTCTTGCTGGCTAGAACTTGTCTGCGTAACGGGCGTTGGTGTTGGCGTCGGGGTGGGTATCGGTGTGACTAGCGGCATATGCGGAGTTGGCATGCCGGGGGGTGGGCCTGCAGTCGTAGCCCTGCCACGTCCAGCAGATTGCAGTGTTGGCGTCGGGGTGGGTACCGGTGTGACTAGCGGCATTTGCGGGGTTGGCATGCCGGGGGGTGGGCCTGCAGTCGTAGCCCGGCCACGTCCAGCAGATTGCGGTCCTTTACCCCAAGGTCCCGGTGGCGCAGCTTTCATAGTCTCTGGCATTTGCACGACTCCAGCTCCTGAACCGGACATAGGCGAAGACATTTGCTGGCTCGAATCAGACATTGACATCGTAGCCAATTCACTGGTTACAGCCTGTACTTCCTGGGGACTCGACACCTGCTGGCCTGCAGTTTGTTGAGCATCCACCTTCTTCTTTCGAGGTTTCTTTTTCCTGACTGGCCCTGTTAAGCCTAAACCAGCATCTTCCGCCTCTTCGGTTATTGGTTCTTTTTCTGGTTTTTCGGGTAGAACATCAGCTGGAGCTTTACATGGTGGCTGTGCCTCAGCTGATGGTTCAGGAGCCTCAGATTGAGCTCTAGATGGTAGTTCTGATGGAACTTCGGATTCGGTTCTAGAGGTCGATTCCGAATGTGAAGATTGCTTCCGAGACGCTTGCAGAGATTGCAAAGCCTGTAAAGCTTTTTCCTTCTTCTCTTTCTTTTCCTTTTTCTTACGGGCAGCTCCCGTAAGACCTGAGTCATCTTCTGTCTCGGCTACTGCTGGTTCTGAAGTAGATGGTTCTTCAAAAGTCTCAGTACTTTGTGAAGGCTCCTCTTTTGGAGCATCCTTTTTTCCGCCTTTCTTTTTCGCTGTGTAAAAAGTTATTAATTGTCATTTGAATTATCCTAAGTAAGTGTTAGCTGTGAACGGTAATATCACACACATAATATAACATCAGGCCTGTTTTTCCGAAGGGTCAGGCTGTGTCCTAGGCTCGAAAACGACCGTCTCGCTCGTTTATATGAATATGACGAACACACGCGATCAATCAAGTCACGTTTGTGCGTCATAATTCATGTAAACGTCGCATTCGGTTACGACTTAGAGTTAGGCCTATAGGTATCGCCTATAGGTAGGGCTTCCATTACGTAATTACGGACAGATTTTAGAAGTTCCACAAATACGTAACTGAAGAAGTAAGTCCGTAATTACGTAAATATTGGATAATATTAATTAATTACCCATTTATTTGGTTCTATAGGTTCCTGCCTAATCCATGGGTACAAGGCATGAGTTTATGTGTGTATTTACAATTTATCATAATACAAAATCATTTATTATATGTTGAAATCCCGACTTACATACATTATAGCAACTCTAAACGATATGACAACACCAAAAGTCTTTCAGTGGGTATCCCCCGAATTCCCAGGACGTATTTTATAACTCCCAATTGAGTCTGCAATTTCTTAATCGTACAGAATAGAGTTCATTTTTGAGCAATCGGGAAATGACGGGAATCCGGCAATCAAAGTTTAAAAGTGTTTCGCAAGTATTTGATCTAACTCGTAGGGAATAGAGTTTAATATTGTGAATTGAGCAAGTTAAGGGAACCCCCAAGATTTTTCTTTACTTTCTTGAATTGAGAAACAGTCTCAATACTCGGTACTCGGTCACCACGTACACCTGCGAGAGACCTGACCTGGTCTAAGATAATTTATTGAGTTTTGTGTATGTGCCGTAAAGTTTGAGGTTTGACGTCTGGAGTAAACACAGATCTTGAATCTATCATAAGAGTTGAAATGTATATCTACGATAGCGCTGGCGGCGGTCGTGAAGTTTTCCTAACAGCAGCTTATAATAATATTTACTTTCAATAATGCCTATAGTGTTGAAGCAGAACGAGCGTTTTCTTCTGCGGGCTATCTTTAAGAAGTTCTCTTGGGTCATTATCATTTATGAGATCATTGTATCAAGAACAAAGATTGAACAAATAATGATAGATAGATCGATAGATTTAGATTGTTTGTTTATTTTGTGAGTTTATTCGTAGGTAGTTGATTTTAGATTTGAAGTTTAATTTTAAAATTATTATCTTATTTCTGTAGTTTCCTTTTAATTCCTTAATAGGTATAAAAAAAATATCAATTGAAGATGTTTGATTTTTTTCTTCTAAAATATCTAATACACGCAAAAAATACCGTGCTTTAAAAAATCTAAACAGTTACCTACGTATTTACGTACTTATGTAATTGGAGCATCAAAATGCGTACTAGTTACGTACACTACCTAAAGGTACACCTACATTTACATGCTTACCTACAGTAAGCGATGATGTGAAGTCGGTATTTTGAATTTGTTTGCTTTTTTACCACCAGAAAAATATCACCACCTAAAATTTTCTAGTAGGTAACATTATGCTTCATGCTCTTGACTAGTATTGAATTTGTTAAGTCAATAAAAAAAGAGAAAGCAAAATTCTAAAACTTAAAAGTCTGGACGCCTCTTTCGAGAAACCATGTTTTTCTATGATTCCTGTAATAACAGGTATGTCTGCATAGATTTGACTAATAAATTAAGCTACGTTGTTCCGCGGACTCATTGGGCGAGAGGTGCGCGCACGTCCGATTTTACCGTATCTGTGAAATTTTGCTTCAATTGCGGATACCTATATTTTATCCCTTCATCTTATAGCTCCAGCGAAGAACTAAAACTTCTGGGAAGAAACCATGTTTTTTTTATGTTTAGTTTTTAAGTTATTTAAAGTTATGCTGACGTCAGCAAAAAACTGTTTTTATTTGTACATTTCAAAATAACAATATGATTTACATAAATCATTGTTTTATCACAGTAACAATACAATATCTAAGGCAATATAAAATATCAATATCTAGGGCATTGCATCTACGACGTACAAAGAGAAATCGTTTTTTTTTTCGATTTTCACTAAATTACGATTTTCTCCGTATTCCTATCGATTCCGTGTCTGATTTTAAGTTTGAGCATGCTTAATATAGTTATTAACAATACGAAATAAAAAGCAAATAAGTTAACAGTGGGACTTCGGAAATATTACATTTCTAAAGTTTCTATAGAATTTCTATGGAAACAGGGTTGTCAAATTGCATATGCCTATTTTTTTATTTTATTCAAAATTGATAATGTTCAAGCCGGCGAGCCGTTCCATTTTTTTTACTCTTCGATATCCGAAGATGTTAAAACTTCTTCAGATGGTAAAATAATATTTTCGTCGTCTTTGGTTTCTTCAAGTAAGTCCTCGTGATTCAGAACATTATCGGTTGATGATTTTAAAAGCCAAAGAACTTTTTCAGGTAGAACCAATCGCTTGTTATTTTTTTGGCGACTACCTACTGAGTGACATCATGGATATATATGGATCTGAAGATTCTAAAGCTCGATGAAATAGGTCAAGCACAGTTGTCTTCCGGTTTAATTTTCTTGTACGGTGTTCTCTATCATAACGCCAGAATTTGTTACGAGACTCTGAAGCTTGCTCACTCAGCATACCAATTGGTAACGGACTAGACTTTATTATTTGACTTCCGTGAGCTAATATTTTGTGAAGTGTAACTGACATGTAGCACCACTCGTAATTTTCTACATATGTTGCAGCTAAATTCGTACAAAATTCATGAAACTTTTCAGGATCTATTTCAAAACTACTTGACAGCGCCACTAATATAACATGTTAGTCATCTACAAGCCATTCTTCGACGCCTATAATTTTTGCAATTGTTTTTCTATGTAAGTCCGATAGACCAGTGCGGGCTGTGTTTCCGTCATTGGATGTTCCTGTACAACATCATTGATGTACAACATCGACTGCCAAAGACATTTTAGCATAAATTTCAGCTTGGATTCTTGTTTTCCGCTCCTCAAGAATCTTGGTATCAGTCGATTTTTTTGAGACTCTCCATTTTCGCACTGCTGGGTCATTTTTGTATCCTAAATGAAGAAACTCAAAAATTCTAATCCATGCGTGCAACGGGCTGAGACCATATTTTAGCGCTTCCGAATTAACTCGCCTCCCCGAAATCTTATCCAGTTTATTAAATTCTGTACATGTGGCACAGCAACACGCGCATCGTAATTGAGATTTAGTATCCGTAATCGCGTTAAATACCTTGCCGTCAATTAAGGTCAAATATAATTTGGGATCTCCAATGACACTATTCCCGGCGCTAGTTTCGCTAGTTAAGCAATGCGCTTGACGAGGGCGGACCCCTTCCCAATATCACATGATGTCCTTCATCGAAGAAATTACACAAAACATGATTAAAACATCGATGATAATGTGCAACGTTAATTTTAAAAAAAAATATGTGGAATACCCATTAATAGATTTTTACTATTCTACTTTTCAACTTTTACGTGACAGGAGTCTAACTTGAAATACTTAACTTTACACCAAAGAAAACGATTATATTTCCTTTTACATCAAAAAAGATAGTAAATTAGGTGACAGCCCTAACCTCAAAAATAAAAATTTTATAACTCTGAAGTCCCACACTATCCACACCTGTTTTTTTTTTTATAATATAGCTTATTATAATATAAAACTATTCATGTTAAAAAAAATGCGGATATAATGAGACTAACCAAATAAAAAATTATTTTATTTTTACAAAAAAAACTTGATTTTTACTTCTATTCACGACTATTTTAATTTTTTTTCTACTCAACTAGTAGATATAACAGTCCTTTTTAAGACCACATCTATAAAAATTGCAAAATCATATATTTGAGACGTAATTTATATGGTTTCTATTAAGTTTTCTCGAGTTTTAAAATAACTTCTAAACTAAACATAAAAAAATCATGGTTTCTTCCCAGAAGTTATAGTTCTTCGCTGGATCTATACGATGAAGGGATAAAATATAGGTGACCGCAATTGAAGCAAAATTTCACAGTGTGACGCACTAACGCTAGAATTGGCGCACCTCTTCGTTGTATAAAGGACAATGGGAAATGAATGTATGGAGTCTGGGCCCACCCTTCAATAGTAACATCTGATATACCGTTGGATAGGGCTTTTTAAGTGGAACATTCGTTACTAATATAACTATGGTCAAATGTTAGTACTTTCGGAGATACGACGTCTTAAAGTCGTCAGTCTAACATATTCTTTATGGATACATAAAAGGTAAAATAGTAATAATAAGTACACTTTAAAACAAAAGAGATTTATTATTCGTCTTGGACATCAAAGACAATTACATCATTTAAAAAACCCACGGGGGCCACGAATGGTTGATGTCTCCCAACTCCTAGGTACCAAATCAAAGAAATAGTGTGAGCGCAACTTCCTACAGTTCGCCGTCCGGTCAAGCAAGAGCATTATTATTGTGATATCGCGTTTCTTCCAACTTGGTTTCGATCAATTAATATATAGCAATAGTATATTCTTGCTCTTACGTGGCGTGACTGTATCCTACCACGCAGCAACCACACAATTTCTGCTGGTATATTATATTCTATTAAGTCATGTAAATCGTTTTGTCTGTATATTTCTATAACGTATAAACCGTTCGAAGATGTTCACTGCAATATGACTGATCGCCATTTGCAAATGCGCCTGGGCAAGCGGCGGGCGCAGCGGGTAGGGTGGAGGCGCAGGTAAGGAGCAAGCAGATAGGTGCCGTCCGTTTTGTGTCTGGCCATAGTTTATCTTATAACGAAGTAAACTACGATCACGATCTACGATATGGCAGTATAATAAGTAGTATAACTCCGAAAGTACAGACTTTTGACCTTAGTCGTAATAATAAGTTTTATTCTGCATAAACATACCTATTCATTTATGAGTGTCTTATTCCTATTGAGAGGTGGGCCCATCATTACTCATTCTCCTTTCAACACTGTTTTTGTGGATGTGTTCACATTAGTGCTGATTCTCTTGTACACCAAGGTAAACTAAACTATCACAAACATTTCTTATTTTTGGTTAAGAGGATCTTGACAAGCTATTCTGGAAACAAGTTTCTCTAAACTAATAACAATTTTGACACAACTAAAATCGAGTTTGACAATCGCTAAGTTGTGTAGACCATAGACCAAGATTTATCGGACATTAAAATAAAGAGTGAATGACAGTGAACGAAATAATCTGAAGTGGCGAAGTGGTGGTTCGGATGGGCAACGACATTCGAGATAAGAAAATCCTCAAAAACAGCGTGTACCTACAATAGTAGGTATGTCCACGACTGCCTATTTCTGGCAAGATTTTTGAATCAGCTGACTGATACAACTCGACTCACCTATCCGCTGTTTATTAGTATTTAACTAGTTTACAGAAGTGTAGGTACTTTAAATTAGGATTAAAATGTTTTAATAGCACTTAGGTTCCTTTTCGCAAAACTTGAAGGAGGAAATTTAATAATGTAACTACTTACGTTTAGGTGGTGTTGTATTTTAAATTCACATTTATTATTATTGTAAGGGATAAGTTAAAATAAGACTAGATCGAGTTACGAAGTCCACCTACGTTAGTTTATTTTTAGGAATAGGGAGTAAAGGTTTTATGCAAAATGTCTCAAGCAGTTTTAACATTATAATAATTGCATAAAATAAAAAACACGATTTAAAAAAAATCGTGTCGTTGGGTTCTGTACCAGTTATAGGTGTATCTCTTAAAATATTTCGTATGATAGATACACCTTTGTATATACAAGGTGTAACAGAATAAACGCAAGTCCTGAAAGTAATTTGTTCATAACTGATTTAGTAAATCGATTTCAGTTACTATTATATAATAGGTATTTTTTTCAAAAATGATGTATTTTGTAATACTGACCGCCGATTGAGCCAAGGAAAAGTAAATCTTATCTCCAGGCAATAAGACTCAATTTTAAATGCATAAAGTAATGCTAGGGTCAACACGATTTTCTTAATAATAATATTTAGCTTTAAAAAAAATGTTTTGGTCATTGTACAATGCTTTTAACCCAATACTCTAATTGGGGTGTATGAGGTCTAGCGTTAATTATGTTACACGTTGTTTATGGTGTAGGTATCTATTCATTTATACACGAAATGTACACCCTAAAATCCTTATATTAAACATAATAAAAGACGAGCCCATAAAAAAACTACGTTTTTTTTTCCTAAATCATTTCACGCCACTTCAACTTCACTAGGAGGCTTTTAATAATGGACTCCCAACTAGATGGATGTTAAAGTGAAACTTAGCCTTTTTCTTCATAATTATTTTTAAAAAAAAACTTATCACTCACTTTTTGTGTGCAAATAGTTCCTTAATAATTTTGTAGATCAGATTTTTTTTCTCATTTGGTATCTGTTTATTAAGATATTTGTACAACTGTTTGTTTTCCCGGATAAAATAAATAAATTAACCAAATGAAAAGGTACATTTGACCCGATTTCATTTTTTACTTGTGGATTTATGTATTAAAAGCCGTTTGCGCGATGGGATATTCTAACGACAAAAAGGACGCACTTCCATACAAACATTCATCCCCTATTTGAAGCCTTCAGGGGATGAATTCTCAAAAATACTTCTTTCGTTCCACTTGTGTTCTGTAAGGAACTCTTGGTGCAAAATTGTATGTTTCTAGACCCAGCAATTTACACTGTACAATATCTGAAGGCCAATTCCAAGGCCAATTCCCATAATTAAAAATGTTCAAATTCAAGTCGCAATCTCGTCTCAGCGACAGTCTAATGTCAAAAATGTAGGTAAGCGCTATTCAATTTTTGAAAAATTGTGCAATAAGTTATTGCACAATTTGCACTGCAGTTGCATCATAATTTTAATCTTCACTATATCAAATCAAATCAAAATATTTTATTTCACATTAACCTACATAGGCACCTATGAAACGTCAGAAGCTAGGTGCATGGTTCCAACTGGTTGTTTCCTATGAAGAAGAGCCGGAAAGAAACTCCATGGTTACCTACTCTTTAAAAATAATTGGTTTTGACAATGTTTTCAAATTACAGTGTTTATAGATAATTATGGGAGTGTATGCCTGTCAACAAGTACCTGGTACTTAACAATATAGAAAATGGTCTACAAATCTTAAGTTTACAAGATATGCCTACAACATTCACAAAATACAAAGAATCAATTAAGATAAATAAAAAACTAAAAGCTCATTTAAACCAAATGACATGATTGCCATTACAACTATAACAAATCTGGATTATGTAAAAAATTAAAAAAAAAAACCTTATTCCCAAACCTATATGTAGAACCTTATAGCCTTTAGACTTCCATTTTCTATGGAAGTTGTCAAAGCAGTTTTCCATCCAACCATCACTTTTTGAGAATATTTCAATACAAGCAATAAAATTATGGACATAAAAGAAAATAGTATGTGACAAATAACATGACTAAAGAAAAAAGTGTGTGTGTATGTGATATGTGTTACCATAGTAGGTCAACATCAAGAAATGACAAAAGAAATTCAACACTATTTTTAGCTATATGAAATGGAAAACAACAATTGACTTTTCCTAAATGAGATGTCAATTCAATGCTTACCTACTTTATTAATTGTATAAAAACAAAAACGCTCTCATTTATTACTAATAAAATAACATAGTATGGTTCATTTACTTACGTGGTTTACCCATTTTATAAGCTTCTCACTTCAGGTTGTAATCTGTAATTGAACACAAAAACTGAATACAAATGCTTTGAACAATTTCAGTATGTATTTAGTTAAACCAGGTGCAATATTCGACACTTGCGAGTTCAGATTGAAATATTGAATGATGAATATTATGTAAAGACAAATTGTTGAACACAATATCAAGTTATGATGTCAGATAGGTAAGTGGTAACTTCTAGATCATAGCCACAGACTATATAGAGGTATCATAGCGTCGTGAAAGTGCAAGGATTCCCCTACAATAGTGTTGCCACTTTTTTTTTTTGAGCTGGCAACTTTTTTTACTAATTTGATTCTCTTTTTACTGTATTTTTTTTAAATGAATGTAATAGATTATTTATTAAGGTTCATAAATTATGTTACAGATGTTTTAGTAAGTCTACTATTTCAGTTATCATTTGTCAGAAACCAACAACATCAGGTGTTTTAACAAATAAATTATTGATTTAAGAAGTGAAAACAGAAGTACTTGTATACAACATTTTTATTTTTTTATTTACAAATTCTGCAAATGGTTATTTGTTGCTATCCTGAACATTACTCTGACCCTGGCGAAGGCGACCTTGGTGGACCAAAATATAATGGAATATTGGTCTTAGTGTCAATTTCCACAGCACATTCATTGTTACTTGTTACCCAACATTCAGATTGTAACCTTTCTGAAGCTTCTTGACGGTTGTCATTTTTGTTCTTCACTAAGGACTTAAACACTATATTATGAATAGTATTCATTACACTTTCCCTTTCATACATGTCATTAATTTTTCGTATTTTAGCAGCAATCATTAAAGCAAAATGATCATATTCATCTAATCCTTGCGTTGATATGTTACTTATTTTTGGTATTTTACAGTCAAAAGATGCAGCAATCTGTTTTGCAGAAAATGGTCCAAGTTTTTGTTTCTTTGGAGAAGCGCTATTTTGCTCCTCAGGATTGTGATGATCAAGTTGAGAATGATTGGATCGTTTCAGTACTTGAGGTAAACCTTGATGTTTTGATTTCACAATTGGTTCAGTTACTGGAGTTGCACCATGCAAACTATTTTCATGACCTTCAGATGCCTCTGATTCTGACACTGATTCTCTGCTTTGTGTACTGGAAGACTGGAAAATAAAGTATTTGTGATTATAAACCAAGTAACTTTTTTAATGAGTTTTTTTTTCACACATGTAATAATTTCTAAGTGTAGCTTAGAGTATCATTTAAATATCATATTTTTTTTATATTACTTTTATTGTTGTAAGTATAAAGCAGTCATAGCGTTTGTTTATACCCTTTTTAAATAACATAGGTACATACCTTATTTCCTTCATACACAGGCCTAAGAAAGCTATGCATGAGATCAAATGCGAACCAGCTTGTTGTGTACACATTGCTTGCTTCCGTACCAGATTTTAATGATTTCTTGAATTTATTTAAATGAATCCTATAGTACTTATCCCATTAAAGATTCTTTCTTGTTTTTTAATTCTTCTACAGTTGAAGGGAACTGTAATCCTTGGTCAATTCGTTGCCAGGCTTCGTTTTGAGCTCCGCGGTTTTTATATGATTCCTCTTTAGGATCCCACAGGCAAAGCTCCGTTTGATATAAGTCCAAAAATTCCATAATTCTCTTGTTACTCCATTTTCCATTGCTGGCATGTTGTTTATCTTCTCAATCAAAACTCGCAATTTACAAAAGCTGCCGACAATAAACGGAGAGCTGGTGCGCAATAATTTAAGTACACGCTAAATCGATTCCTTAAGACCAAGAATCCACCCAAATTATCGTTTAGCGGCTCGGCGAACGAGAAATGGCGAATGTTCACCACGGACACAACGCTAATTTCCTGAACATGTAAGCCACAATAATTACTATAATTGGCTCAGTATTTAACATGAGATGTCGTACTAATCTATGGATGTCATTTGACAATGAAGATTAGAACTACGACATGAACTAGAATTCGGAACTGCGACGACAATATTTTGTTTAGCAATTAGGTACATTTGCATTTTGCATTTAAGAACTGCTATTGTTTATATTGTGTTATGGTATATTTTCACGCAAAACAAGGTATTTATCAAGTAGTTTAAAGGTAAAAATGTACTTACTTGTTGCTGTTTTGTTTTCTACTTGGAAATTGGAATTTTAACGAACTTGGAAATCCACTTCCAGATTGTAGTTATTCTGATGCAATTCGCATTCGCCTTTAAATTTATTTTAGTTAGCCACTTCACAATCATCAAATCGTGCACCAATGACCGGTTAATGCACAGAACCACAGATTGCCACCAATACTATATTGTAGTCTGTGATTGCCACAGAACACTATTACTCCTCCTAGCGGAGAAGAACGTCGACTTCAAACAAAAAAGATAAAACGGAAGTCACTGCTGGCGACATCTAGATTTAGCCCTTAAGAACTATCTTGCACCGCGAAATTTAAAACGCATGTGTCCTACTTTGTTTTGGGCAGTCGGGCACTCTCGCCACTCTTGCTTATAAGAAAACTCGAAACGCTACGTTTCGAGTTTTCTTACAACACAAGCGAGAGTGCCCAGAGGTACTATAAGAAATAGAAAATAAAACAACAATATTAAGATATTATGTTATAATTATTTACTTTTCAATCAGACAGATGACATCAACACACAAAGTGAGTTATGTATGGTTAAATTCTGACAAATTGAGATACGTAGGTATGGGGATTCGAAACAACTTCATCATAGATGAACTTCACGCAGTCTTTAGCAGGCAAGCAGCCGCACTTAAAACATTTTCTTTTGTTTTCCATTGTCACAAAATACTTAGTCACTTTCTCACTAGGGTCAATGTCTCATTCAAAACAATTATTCGCTGGAACGGAGAAGCATTAGGTCGACTCGATGTTGGTTAGATCAGCTGAAGATCTTCAGTTCAGTTCAGTCAGAGACAACAAACAAAACAACCGACGCTGTATTGATATTGTATTATGTGCTATTTTACTCCGCTAGGAGTAATTAATAGTGTTCTGGGAATGTGATTCATTGTACTATTTGATGTGATTTTTCCATTGACTTATAGATTTTTCCAACGCCGCCGACGCCAATGTGACACTCTTCCTGTAGCTTTTGGAGTTCCTCAGGGTAGCATCCTTGGGCCCACATTATTTCTGGTGTATATTAACGACCTCTGCAATCTCTCTGTCAACTTGGTGTTTTATATATTGAAATAAAAATCCTACTATAAAAAACAATATCATTCCATTTCATTGTTGGACCCATCGTATCGAATGTAAAACATGACGGTTTTATTCATGTTTAACATTTTCAAATATTTTTTATTATAATTCCAATAAAAATTAATTCATGAAGTATGGATAAAAAACTATTACATGGAAGTAAGGATAATTTGATGGCAACATTTTGATTTGTCAAATGACGATATTGCCGGAAGTTATGTGTTACCCAATGACTAAAGAATTCTTTAGTCATTGGTGTTACCACACAAAATCTTTTTTTATTTTTTATTGGCAAGTTGGAGGTTTTGCCCTTGTAGGTATTTCGTTCCTTCCATACAAAGTTGACAGGGGCGCACACATTGAGCTAGGAAAAAGTCAATGGGCGCACAGAACAGAACTGTCAAGTATACTCATTATCACTGTGCATTAACATTAACTCGAAAGGATGTACCCTAGCTATATTCCACAAGTCTATTTGAAATACATACATCGACTAAAACAAAAGCAGCGTTTAACGCCAAGTTTCTACAGTGGCGCCAGCAGACAAACAATATGGCTGCATTCCGAATTAGACCGTGAGCGCTCACAGCGATCACATCGTAGACAGAGAAAACTATAGACTACTGCTCAGCGTGTCGCTGTAAGGGACAGAAAATCAAGGTACCTGAAATTTTAGGGTTACCCCCTTCAAGGTGATTTTACCCCGAATATTCACATGTTTTTCAATTTCTATTACCTATCTACTTTGTACAAACGCACAGGCTTTATTAATAGAAATAACACATCAAAGTCAAAATAGTTTATTCTTAGTAGGAATTCTTTCGCCCACGGGAAAAAGGACATTTAAAGAAAACCTGAGATACAGCATAAAAAAAAATCTTTTTATTACCCGATTTACAAAAAAGGTATAACTTTGTTATAATAATATGAGACAACATCCACACAAGGTCTTCAGGTCCCGAACTAGGAAGAGCCTGTACTACGGTAACCTGATGACTGATATACATATACACACCCAGACACAGGTCAAACAGACATGTTCATGCACACAAATGTTTGATTTGTCCGGGGATCAAACCCGCGACTAGCGGCTCAGAAGGCAGGGTCGCTACCAACTGCACCAACCGGTCAGTCATGTTTCATTAAAACTAAACAAGTGAAACATATTTATTTTTTAACGACATCAAAAAAAGAAGGAGGTTATGAATTCGACACGTATGTATGTAATATTATTGGAATTGCAAGATATTGACTTACGATAATCTATTAGGGCTTCCAATCAAATGTACAAAGTTATATACAGTATGTACCTATGTTTGTACCGTTTGTATGTATGTTTGTCCACGCATTTCTCTGACACTATTCATCGGATTGTGATTGTGTTTTTTTTATTGGCTTACATTTACTTCAACTTAGGGAACCGTGTAAGTAACCATGTAATTTTGTTCAGTCTCTCCATTGATACCGTGGACGTAGACGCAACAGTGCTTGCTGATTGCCTTTAAATAAAATAATACCACAATATTATCAATAGATGATGATTTTGATGAGTTGATATTTTATAAATCACATTTCTTTCTTACCTCAACAGGAATAGCTTCAGGATGTAAATATGTTTTATTTCCAACTTTCATAAAAGAAGTGTTATGAAAGTGTTGGCTGCATATTTTAGAGATTTTCTTTGGTACCTAGTTATTTCTTTTATTTAATTTTGCTTTTATCCATAATTCCCGTGATTCTGGTTTGGCGGGAAATCTGAAAGTTTTTATCACATTAATACCTACTATAAATACAATAATTTATACTATAAATAGGTACTAAAAGGTAAAGATGTATTATTACGCCCGGCGAAAAGTGGAACAAATTTGCTGCCAGCGCTGTACATTACACTCTAATAAAGCATTTATCAGAAATTATTGAAGAAGGTAATTTATTGTAATATATTTTATTGGTGTAGGTACTATTTTCCCCTAAAATGGGATAGTAACCGAGTAAAAAGTAGGCAGCACTGAGCTTGGAGGTTATGTAAATCACAATATGTAATAAACACATAATTCAGCACTTATTTTATCTTAAAACAGCTGTATATGTAGTTTAACAGTTTATAAACCATATTAGTTGAAAACTTCCACGGTCTTCCACCGAATAAACCGAAATATTTAGCTACTTACGAATGAAAGGACAATCCGGCAATTTTCTTCCCACTATCACTTTTGCAACCAAGAACACTGCACCGTACCATTTTGCAGCAATAGCTAAAGTCAATCCTCAACAATAAACACAAAATCGTCCGTATTTTTCGAAATAACAAATTAAATAATTTAAAATATCGTCGCAACCACTTTTGAATGCGTATCAAACGTCAAACGTTGTTTACCATTTGAAGTGCTCACCTTAAAATACGTGACACGCGATAAGGGACAAAAAATATTAGGCTCTGTCTCTTTTCTTTACAAGCATCTTGTATATATTTTTCCTTTTCTTGTGTAAGTGAGTTAGAAGATGACCAGCAGTCTATAGTTTTCTCTGTCTACGGATCACATCGATATTTTGCGTTCCGTATTAGATATCATGATTATGACAGTTTAGAGCTGTCATCAATTCGGAACGCTCGTGAACCTCAGACTAAGGAAAAGCCTTAGTATCTAAAAAAAGTACTCTGTGGCCTTAGTCTGAGTCGTGAACGCGCTCACAGTGGTCGCTCAACGTCAATCTCAAACCTTGCACAAAAAAGACCGATTAGATATTCTTCTGCAAATGGAAGTTCAACGCATTGGCAATTCTATTTTGTTGGATTACTCTATCGACTCAGATAACTCAGATTTTGAGTTTGAGAACGACAATTCGTCCAGGGATGAAACGGACATCGAAGTACTTTTACATGCTCCCGGCAAAGATTTACCGCGAAGTAAAATACCATGTTCTTATTCATTTCTTTATTGTTTGTCACAGGTGAAAAGACAGTTCTTACAGTTCGCATTATTGTATAACTTTAAAACTTACCCATGGGGTTCACAATATTTATTTGTGTGTCAATATTATTGGCTATGTTAAAAATAATTAATAAAACTACAATTACACTCTTAATATTGTTACCAAGAATTACAAATAACATACAGATATTTATTTTCTCAAAAGAATTACAATTCACTTATAGAGAAAACATAAATAGGTTTAGAACATATGTTATCCGCCAGCAACATAGATGCAACAATAATTAAACATAATGCGCATGAGTTTATAACTCATTTCAGGTATTCTGTTACGTCTTGGATTTTACAGCATAATTTCGAAATGGCCGCTTTAGTTTACCATCATTTTTGACAGCGCTCACGGTAATATTAATTTTATTTAGGGCATGGTCGGCGTTATCGCAAGATGGCGCATGTCATGACGTCATATTACAGACCAATTGGACGTAGCGTAGATAATCAAAAAGGATTCAACCCACAGTATGGTCGAAAATGAGCTGAGTATGCTTCGATCAATAATTTTATTGATCGAAGTGAGTATGCAAAATTAGTCTCTATGGTCTACATTTTCGATTATACTACGTAAAAGATAGCTTGATCTCTGTGACATAAGTCAAACTGACATTCCTAGGGTTGTCATGATATAAAAAATTGTCGATAGAAATTATCGACGTTTCTTACTATTATCGATGCTAATGTAACATTTAATTGGGTTTAATTTAATTACAAACGTTACTAAATTAAACGAATATTTGAATATAAAATACAATGTATATTCATTCTAGTACACCCCAAATCCATATCTGAATCAGTTTCTGAATCACTAGAACAATCTTGTAAATTTATTATAAACTCTTGTTCGCAAATATTATCAAATCGGACGTCCCGCTCCCAATCTTCTTCCATTAGTTTTCTGCATTTGGTTACCACATTCTTCCAGTCTTCTGCAGATACATTGTCGACCGCACTCTTAATAACTGCAACATTTTATTTGCCGTGAAAGGCGGTGTTGTGTTGCGTCTGGCAGCGTAACCTTAAAAGAAAACATATTTTTATATAGATTAATTATACAGTAGTTATTACTTAAAGTACCTATATAACTGAAATTCAGGCAAACAAACCTTTGACTTGGGCCCAGATTTTTTTGACTTTTCGGAGAAAATTCACTCGAGCTAGAGCAATGTCGGTTCTTTCCATAATAATTTTTCTTTTGTCACTTTTTTTATAGGAAAAACCAATATATTTCAATATCTTCGTTATAGATGGCAAGCTTCCTTTAACAAGTCTGCGTCTTTGAGGGACGCGGCAAGTTTTCTTAATGTAGGCAATTCGCCACGTGTATAGTAACCATATACATGGTTGCGAATCGCAGCGGCGCCAAAGTTGTCAATGTTTGTGACAGGAGCAGCCTTTTTCCTTTTTTTATTTGGCGTTGCAACTTTTTTGTCCTCGTCTTCAGTCAATGCTGCGGTTAAAGATTCGCCATACTTTTCTTTGCTGATGCGAATTACTGTCGCATGTCCAATGCCAAGAGCATCTGCAACTCTATCACATACTTTCTCCATGGGTAATAGCGGCCCGCCATTTTGGTTCTCTCGCTCAAAATATTCACGTAAGCGAATCACAAACTCACGACTTTGACTGTTCAAAACAGTTTTCTTCATTCTCTTTGGCATTATGCCAACAAGAAACTAACAGTAATAACAAAAGATAACAAAACTCAACAAACAACAAATTAACAGCAATAGTAACAAAAACAAAGTAATGAGAACGGAAAACACGTAGCGTATACAAGGCGTCGGCACTCGTATTGAGGCAAAGAGTAAAGTAATTATAGAGAGATACTGAGGAGAATGGAGGTTCATATCAAACAAGATGGCGACGTCTCTTTTTTTTGAGTTTATGGCCTAGTAACTCGGCCTTTGAGCCCAACGCGGCGTGTCTTCTCCCGAAACCCAAGGATAGGACGTTGACTGATGGAATGTTACATGAGTAAGTGAGAAATTGGATTTTATTTACTCACTATTATTTTAGATTAAGTATATACACATGTAAATAATGTAATGATATTAAAATAAAATATACAATAAAATTAAAAAAAATATTAATTTTAAATTAAGTTTTATTTAAAATATCGATAGTTTATAGTCTGTGGTCACGTTGATTCATCGCCCATCACTAAGTAGGTCGGCATGCCCACAAAGTATGACATTTACAGTACAGGTACTGTCTGTACCTTAGAATAATAACTTAGTTATTATTCTAAGGTCTGTACTACTATGAAATTCAGAACTTCATAGGCGTGATTTTACTGACAGCTGTCGCAGAGATCAAGCTATCTTTTATAAAGTATAGTAAAAACACCCTTGTCAAAGTATGTGTGGCTTGTGTGGATGTTGTCTCATATTATATATATATATTATTATATATACTATTTTTAGAACAAGTTTTATTAAGGGACCATTATAGAGAATTTATACGATATTGAAACTAATCTGCAATTTATAACTCAAAAAGAATCCAATTGGATCTCTTTTGATGAATTACATTAACCCCACTGACCTCTAAAGGTCAGTGATTAAGTGTTGAGAATGCACTTGTAAATTCACAAAAATTCTCCAAGCTATTTGGATCCTTTTTGCTTAATTTAGTTTTAATGTGATTGGTATTTAATAATAAAATAACAAAAAGGATCCAAATTACGTGGATCCTTTTTGATAAAAATATCCATAGTAAATTTTATCGCAATAAATTATAATAACTAAAAAGAACCATTTTTGTTTACACAATAAATAATTATAATAAAATAATGAATATCCAATTATTTAAAACCATAATTATGAAATAAAGTATAATATACTTTATTTCATAACCATTAGAGTTCAAAAACAATATATATTTAAGAACTCTAATGGTGAAGAACAGGCAAAATTGAAGGAAGCTAAAATATACCACTTGAAACGAGCAGAGGTAAGAAACTTAATGAAAATCGAGCGAAAACTGATGAAAGTTTTGAATGTCTCACATTTGATTTAGAAAAAACACTCCCTCTACCTCGTATAACAACGAGTACCTATTGTTTTTTATAAACGCCAATTATGGCTGTACAATTGTGGCATACACTCAGGCTCTGATGATGTAGGTCACTGTTATATATGGATCGAAGGTGAAGCAGGTCGAAGCTCCCAAGAAGTAGGGTCATGCATAGGTATAGAAAAAAAGCTGGACCCAAAAGTACAGGATTTCGGTTTGTGGAGTGACTGCACGTAATAAACTAAACGGTTCCAATAATCATCAGAACCGTGAGTCGCGAAGCCGAGATCGTTATGACCGTGGTACATCCCGGGCACGCTCTAAAAGTCGCGAAAACATTAAAAAAAATAGGGACAAATATCTGAGTCAAAAAGAGAAACCAGGTGGTGCGAATTACCTACCACTTCATTTACGGTACCAATGCGCGTAAATGCGGTGACACAATAAACTGCAACAAAAAGAACCCGGAAAACTAATCCAGACACCGGGTCAAGGTGCACGATTTCTTATCGACACTGGTGCTGATGTGTCGGTTTTAGCCGGTAAAAGGCAAAACGCATCCACTTCAGATTACATATTATATGGAGTGCAGTGCATGTCGGCACAAAAATTAAAACATACGGCGATAAACCATTACAGTTAACTTAGGTGTACGTCGTTAGGGGTGCATGTTGAAGAGCCTCCTCGTGGCGCACCCTGGGCAACGTCGACTCCAATTTCTCCCAGTGCGGTTTTGGTGGACAATTGGGGCTGGCGGCTAATCTTCAACAAGCGGGGAAAGGTTATGGTTCCAATCACCGATCATGCTTGATGGTCGGTGAAGGGAACCGGGCTACAGAGGGTACGCCCACTCCTCCTCTGCTTACAGAGGGAGGTGAGTGGGCGTAGACTGGGCAGGGCCGCCGTTGCGGTTTACGCGGTCCTGTCCCGGAGGGAGGCAGCGGCGCGCGCGTGCGGGGGGATGATTCTCTCGCGCGGCGCCACTCCGGAGAGGGGGGGGGGGGGGTCGAGGAAGACGCCGGTCTGGTAGTCACTTCTGGCTCCTCCCGGGTGGAGGCCAGCAGGCGGTGGGTGCGGGGGCGCCCTTTGCCTGTATTGCACGGGCCTCCACCAGTGTCGGACGGGAGTGGCCGGGTGTTCCCGGCCATTCCCGTAGCCCCCAGTTAAATGGGGCGCATGCGGGGCCCGCCAACTAGGCGGGCATACGCTGGGAGGGCTGTGGAAGCAAAGGCTGAGCCAATTTCCCATAGCCCTCCCATCACGGCGTTGTGGGAACACCGCTGAGTTTTAGTGGGTATACTGTCGGTTGCAGATTTCGACAGGAGTCCCACATACCCCGTCTCGTCCCCCACGAGCGGGGATGCATAAAGCATTTCTCAGCGACAAAAAAAAAAAAAAAAAAGGTGTACGTCGTTAGGTGTAGGCGGATCACGCCCTTTTCCGGCCCCCGTGAATGGGTCCAGGGGCGTGGGACTTGGGAAAGTCCCCGCACCCTATTTGATGGACCCGAGGTGGAGGCGCGCGCGGGTGTCGACGCGCGCCTCTGAGGCGATGCACGGGGTAGTTACAACACCTCACTACCCCGTGCAGGAGACGAGGCCCGGACAGACCGGGCCAGCACTAGTGTGGGGCTGCGGAAGAATTTGGATTCCCGCGGCCCCGCGCGCACGTGCTAGGAGCCACCAGGGTGGTTTTAGCCGGTAAGAGTCCGGCACGCCCCTCCGCCTTTTTCCCAGGCGGAGGTAGTCCATGAGGATTTCCCCCCGTAAAAAAAAAAACAAAGGTGTACGTCGCCCAAGCCAATGCAAGTTCATACTAACCGATGTTCAACGTTCAATTATAGGGGTTGACTTCCTTGCTGCTAACAAACTAATAGTAGATTTACATGGTAGGAAACTGATAGACAAACTCACTTATTTATCGCGCGCCACGAACATTATCTCCAGACCAAATTTCGATCATGGCGACCAATCTCAACAGACGCCAGCGAGGAAAATAGTGCACAAGTGTGCGCGTAGACACCGGTGCACTTACGCTTTCCTCAATCTCAATGGGACAGGAATCTGTCGCGGGGATACGGAGTTTAGGAACAGCAACGACGGCTTTACAGTGCTCTCTGGGGCGCAAAGGAGGTCTCGATTTGTTAAGTAAATTGTCACCCATCCCATCCATGGAATTACCTCGGCAGACGGCTATTTTGCCAGTATACTATATTAGTCTTTGCGGATAATGATCTGCTCGGTTTTTATTTAGCCAGGAGCCCCTCAAATTAACAAAAACGAAAGAGTTCAGTGGGCTGGGCACACACGACACACAGATTTTTTTTCTGTCTGTCTGTGGAATGTGGAATTGCTATACGGTCCTATATGGGTCCTATTCACTGACCTCTATTAAAATGTCCTATTACTTTCTTCTATGGTCCGTCCGTAGGTCCGTAGCGTAGACAGAGAAAACTCTGTCTACGGTCCGTAGGCTACATATTCTGTGACACTATTACTACATGTCACCAATAAACCTAGTCACTGACGTATTAAGGCTCGTACACACTGGCGACGCGACGGTGCGACGTGTCGCGTGGCGATTCTGCAACATTATATCCGTAGAACAATTTCTATGAAAACCCGCGCGACAGTGCACACAGGAGCGACCTGTCACGCCGCGACGCTGCCGCCACGGCGCGTCGTGCAGTGCGACAGCATAGGTACATCTGTATGCCGTCGCGGCGATATCGCGGGCGTGACGCCTCGTCGCGCTTGCTACGCGACGCGAAACAAGAGAGTATAAATGGTGGTGCAATCCAAGCTGAGCTCAGCCCCTGGCTGGAGGCTTTGAGATAGCTCGAAGGCTCCACAGGATTGACCGGTTAAGCAGTCACTGCCTCTCAAGGCCAACTGCGAGATGCCATACATAAAAAAAAAAGCTGAGCTCGGTAGTAGACGATCTTCGTCAGAGGACGAAGGCAGGTCTGTACGTGTTTGCCGAGCGTGGGGTCTTTTTTTTTGAGGATGGGAAATCATCAAATGACCCCTCCCGCTCTGGGTGGAGCGGAAGGGAGTGTCAGACTCTTACTGACTAAAACCCACCCGTGTTCCTTCCTTGGCCCTTTATGTTCCAGGTCAGCGGTTCCCCTTTCGGATGATCCCGCTTTCCCGGCAGGCTTGGGCCCTAGTGGGCCCCCTCTTCGATGCTGACATCTCTTTGAGGCGCGCGTGGAACACGTACGCACCGTCTAGCACGGGCCTGGTCCTGATCGGACGGTGAGCTACCCATTATTCACCACCCGCGGGCCCGCGCCTACAGTGGCCGGGAGTCGTCACGCGGCTCCCGACGCCCGGAGCGTCCACCGCGGCGGCTTGGACGGGAGACTCTCTCCCTCTCCCGTCCCGCCACCTCCTTCGCTAGCATGACTGCTTCGCAGAAGGAGGCGACTGCCTCCCACTCCCCCTCGCCCTGGACCATGGCTTGAACCAGGGCCGGGCGTGAGAGGTCGCCGCCGCTGCCGATCGCCTCTACGAGGACACGGCGGTGCTCCGCCCATGCAGGGCAGGCCCCCACCGTATGCTCCACCGTGTCCTCGGGGCGATCATCGCAGTGGTGACACCCGGGCGTTTCCTCCCGCCTGATGATGTATGTGCAGGAACCTCCCGAAACATCCGTGTCCGGTGAGGACCTGCGTCAGGCGGTAGGTGAGGACGCCGTGATGCCTCTCTAGCCACTCCTCAAAGAGGGGTCTTACCGCAATCTTAGGTTCGATTCCCCGGTCGGTCGACATAACCCAACCTAAGCTAATTTTATTTTTTTTGCCTTTCTTCCACACTAGGAATTTCTCCTGTATCGTGGGTGCGTTTCTTCGATCATAAATACCCGATCGAAGGTGCGTTTACAAACATTTAAACTCACATACAGAAACAGCCAGACCCGGAACAACTACTTGCAGGTCATACAAATATTTGTTCCGTGCGTGTGGGAATATTTATTCCAAAGTAAAAAAAAACACGAGCAAAATAGTAATTCTTTTTTTCATAATTTTTTTTTTTAACGTTGCCCCACACTAGGAATTTCTCCTGTATCGTGGGTGCGTTTACAAACATTTAAAGTCACATACACAAATAGCCAGACCCGGAACAACTACTTGCAGGTCATACAAATATTTGTTCCGTGCAGGGATCGAACCCGCGACACGTAACGCAGCAGTCAATCGCTTAACCTCTGCGCCAACCGTGCCGTCAAATTCATTGTAATATGACTCTTATTTCATTTTTTAAGGTATAAAGTAGGATGTCTGATGAATGATGATGAAATAAATAAATAAATATCAATCATTCTAATTTATAATAATAATAATCATTTATTTCAGGCAACTAAGGCCCATAAAACACAATACATATATAAGCATATAACAATAACTAAAAATTAATACTGTATATCTAAAAGTAAAGACTAATGCACACGAAGTGACAGCGTCGAGTTACACTGCGAGGTGTCGCGTAGCCGGCCGCGGAAACGCCGATACAGCACACCTTTCGGCCAAAACTCTTCCTTGAAGGAAGATCATCAAATTGTTAGTAGTAACGCGCACCACGAACGACTTGAAATTAGTGTCATGGCGCCCCTCCAACTTCTCCACCCTCAAGGTCCAGTTGGTCTTCACCCGTATGTACTCTACGATGTCCTGAGCCTTCGTAGAGTGGTGCAAACGGGACACGTATAGCAGCGTCGCCGGTACTGCAGGACACAGCAGTATGTTTGCTCCTGACAGCGCCGTCCCACACTGGTTGCGATAAGTAGGCTTCCTCTTCTTTCTCACAACCTTGAAGAAACCGTCCTCATCGCATGTGTTCTTCGGCGGAACCAGCTGCTCGTGGTTCATCACAGCACCTTCAGTTGCGCTCGGTGACGAGCGCCTATGCCTTCCCCCATTCGATTTATCTGCTGGTCGTTTCTTTTGCGACACAGCAGGTTTTGTCTTGGCGACAATCGCAGAATAGGCACGCTTGGGGGTCGATGTACCTATTACACGCGTCGCCTCCCCGGTAGGT
Organism: Brachylomia viminalis; assembly: GCA_937001585.2. Taxonomy (NCBI): domain Eukaryota; kingdom Metazoa; phylum Arthropoda; class Insecta; order Lepidoptera; family Noctuidae; genus Brachylomia; species Brachylomia viminalis. The sequence continues at coordinate 17,025,454 of OW443302.2, read as the reverse complement.
ATGATGCGATCAGCGGAACACGATGCAACGCTTGCATTCTTGACAGCCGATGACTTAAATTCATTCGCCGACTGAAAACTGCAGACAGAAGCATTTTGTGCCCCGCGACGTGTGTTCACATTGGAGGCTTCCGGTGACCCACTTGCCGGAATAGCGTTACGCAACAACGCTACCTCGGCTCGTAATTCACCAATGGTGATATCCGTTGACTCCAATTTGGACTTCATCTCAGCCTGGCTCACCTTCAGACACGTGATGTCCTTCAGCAGCCTGGTGACGTCGACGTGGTCGAAAGTGACCGGCGGCAGCTTGTGCAGCTCCTTTGCTACAAAATCGGGCACATCATCCGGATCAGTCCTCTTCAGCAGATCAATGATGTCCTGCAGATTCTTCTCGCCACCATCTCTTATACCTTATTGCAATGGTATAAGAGTTACATTGCAATAACTTAGTAATAGTTTTTGCGGAGCGTCGTGGCGTGGTCAAAGGAGTAGGTACCTTTTTGCAGCTCCTGCGCCGGCCACCGCGCCGCGCCGCACATGCCACGTGCTGCCATAGGTACTATTTTATTCGCGGATTTTGACTCAAAACTACGTTTTGTATTTTTTATCATTTTAATTTCACGTCAAAAGTTAATTTCACAAACACTGCTCACTGTTTAGTGTTTGTGAAAATGAAGACTCTGACCTCATAGTGTACAGTCACGAGCACGAATATGTTTACACTTAGCAACTTCTAAATGTTCTCCAACTGTATTTATTTGATTGTAATTTTATGTTGTTACGAATATAATATTTTGGAACACTGTTATGAAATAAGTCTTATTTCAAAGTTGCAATCAATATTCCACGAGAAAATCGCTTTTAAATTTTGCTAAGTGGATACTTATTAGTGCTCGTGACTGTACTTACGGCAAGAATAATATAATGTGAGGTCAGCTTAGCTGCTGCTGCTTACTGCCATCTTAGTGCTGGCAAACTAAAATATAGTTAAGTTGCGTCACATTAGTCAATTTCAGAATGGGAAATCGTCGTTTGACAGGAATAAACAAAATTTTAGTGATTTTTAGTCTAGTTTAGGGAATTTTGTGACAAAAGAATCGGCACCAGACATCAGATTTTTTTTTTTACTTATTGCGTAATCTAAGAGCGCTTGGGCTCCGTTAGCAGTCGAGTGCGTGATTCAGTTCGAGTTCAACGTCTGAATGCGAGCGGCTGTGTTACATTATATTATTATTATACATATTATATTACATCACGCAGTTTGGCAGGTTTATAAAATAAGAACTATGTTTGGTCCAAAAATAAATTAAAAAATTAGAACTCCCACAGGACCTCACGCGCAGTTGCTTTGCGATCAGTAGACCAATGAGTCAGTCTGTCAATAGTGTTAGTTTACTATATTATGTATAATTAGATCACTCATTTATTAGCCCCTGGCTGGAGGCTTTGAGTTTCACTTAAGGCAACCACAGGATAGGCCGGTTAAGTAGTAACGACCTCTCTAGGTCTACTACGAGATGCCATAGTTAGGAAAAAAAAAAAAAAAAAAACTCATTTATTAGACTAAGTGATCACATAAAAAACATCACGCTTGTAATCCTCAGAGGGTTATTACGAAATTTCACCAGTTATGCATAAACAAATTGAGCATAATTTATTAGAGAAGAATTCACGTAGATACTTACGGAATTTGTTTGATAAGTAATTTAAAAGTAACTACTAACCTAGGTTAGTTCCAATGTTCTACGTACTCGTATGCTGTTTCCTCAACTTTACGAGTGTGTAAATTAAGATGACTTCAAAATGATAATTAAGTACCTACCAACCTACTCATAAAAAGCCAATAAAAAGTGTTGTAACCGAAAGTACCTACACTTTACATGTAGCAATTAAAGTTATTTTCCCGAAATCACATTTTAGGGGTTGCGTGATACAAATAAGAAAGCGAATAACGATCTATGATTTAATAGAAAGCGCTGCTTTTATACAGCACCAGTCGAAATGATTTACAATAATTTATATTGTACATACATTAATAAACATAGGACTAACATAATTTGGTAATGTTGGTAGGACTAGGATGTGCCGCGCTCCCTTCGACGTTCGAGCGCGATGATACGGCTGGCCGGTGGAACATTCCTTTAACCTTGGCTAGTATTATAGCTAGCTAAGTATCACAGACTACAGAGTAGGTACTTACTACAATTATTTTATGTTTGTGTTTGTGTTTCACACCATTTCCCGGCATCATCATTATTTATTTAAATATTGCAACACAGTATTTTTATTTTGGTTATGCGTGACAGAGATGGCGCTCTGCTAAATAAAAAACCAAAATTGCTGGTATGTTCCTAGTTGCCATAGCATGATTCTTAGTACCTATCTCTCTAGAGTATAATATATGTTCTGTGCTTGGTAAGTTAGTATCATTTTAGTTACCATTTTAGTTACTATACTCTATGGTTAGTATGCGCGGGCGCGTGGTGGCGAACGGCCGTATGGGTTCCTTAGTTCCTCTAGTTCGTATGTCTATACGTAAATATGAGCTGCTACAACATAAACGAAAACTAAGAAGTCGTAAAAAATAAAAGTTAGTCTTTTATTTTACAATTACAGATAACTATTTACAGTAGGTACTAAATTAAATGACGAACTATACAAATAAATACATAAACAAAAGGACACTTAGGCGTTGAAGTACTCGTCCGCATCGCTGTCATCTAGAAACGTGTCCAGGGGACTGGCAGCATTGCCATGTTGAATGGCAATGCTAATTCTTTGGCCAAAATACATTATTATACCTAAGTAATTTAAAAGTCTTGATTTTTAAATAAGTACTTCATATAAGTACGTCCGAATTCGCCAGTTTCGTCGTTCGTGCTTGTGTGGTCAAGCTTAGGTACCTACTTAGGTTAAGAACCTAGGATCCAAAGAGTACAGTATTGTATATATGAGATAGAGAGCTAACTTCACGTTTTGGTTTGTATCGCGCGACAGCAACGCCGCCCTGGTAGTTGTTCATCGAACTAGTCTCTCTATAGGTCTATAGATAGCTATAGATGTATAGCATAATTTGGTATTTTCGTACTTGAATGGTTGAAATTAATGTGTACTTAATGTAAATTCCGCTAAATTAAATAATCGTGAACTTCAATTTAGCTGTTGTTTTACAATACACATAATAACAAAACGATACGACGCGACGACACGATACGAGACGATATGAACGAGAAAATTATGTGTAACATGCGCATCAGTAACGTGCCGACATCTTTCTTGAGGTGGTCAGCACACACAATTCACAAAAGAAACAGAAGTTACAATTTTTCATATAAATGAGAAATTAAACGATTATTATTAATCTTAAAAATAGTTTTTACATATTTGTTTTCTGTATAAATTACATATGTGTTCTACTTTTGAAATAAAACAACTTTTATGTGCTGAGCAGCATAATTCATAAATAATATTTTTTAAGGGTGACAACATCTTCATTTTGTTATAGCACAATCACAGCCAGATGGCATTACTTTCCATACTTTAACCACTGTCACCAAATTTTGTACTAAGTCGGCACAGCATACCTACTTACCTACTGTTACACCACACTGCCTCAGCCGATGACAGCGCGCCACTCTAGCCAGCCAATCACAGCCAAGCCAAGCCACTGCCATAGCTACCGGACGCCACCGGTGGGGGAAAGCATATATAATGCCGTGCAAGCTCATTTTCGCCCCTTTTTTTCGTTACTGCGATTACATTCCTATGTGGAAGCTCTGTCCAATTGTATTGAAATTAATTAATTATTAAATCAAGTGTGATTTATAGCAGTCTGCCTTTTTATTTATGCCCTTCTGTTTCATCTCAGAAGTGGGATAAATAGGAAAAGCTATGAAGCGTAATCGCGCCGATGCGAGAAATGTAGAACTTAGGGCAGGTAGGCGTGAATCCCAATGTGAAGAAGCATCCGGAACAAGCGGCAATGAAGATGATGTCACAGCACCAGACACACCTCCGGCCCGGAAAATCCTTAAAAGGCTTTTAGAAACCGAGGTACAAAAAGCCATGCGTGAGTTAAGCGAAGAGATACCCTCCATCACCACAAGAAAAGAACTCCGCGCGGCCTCACTGATACCAGAGTTTGACCCCGACAGTGAAGAATGCACTACTGCGTCAGCATGGCTTAAAAAGATTGATCAACTCGGCGATATTCATGGCTGGAGCGAAACTACGAAGTCATTTTACCTGCAAGACAGATTAAGAGGCCAAGCTAGAAGGTGGTACAATCGTCTTGATGAATACGATTTTTCCTGGGAAGATTGGAAGCAGATGTTGATGCGTGCGTTTCCCAGACATCGCGATTTCGGGAACTTGTTAGAAGAGATGATGAACAGGAAGAAACAAGCTACGGAATCGATGACAAAATACTACCAAGAGAAAGTGGCCATGTGCTTCCGGTGTAAGTTGTCCGATAACGCGACTGTTTCCTGCATCATTCGCGGCCTACCATCATCACTTCAAGCGAATGCGAGAGCTTACCAGTGCGAGCGACCAGAAGAACTTTATGAAGGCTTTCTTTGTGCGCTGGATGATTACCAACCGCCGTCAACGTCAACCGGAACACGTGCGCCTAATAAAGATACCAACTATCGACAAGGTAACGAAAAAAAATATACCCCTATTAACCCGGAAATCGACCCGTGTCCGCGCTGTAAAAAAACTGGACACATACTACGCAACTGCCCATATCCAGATTCGCGAACATGCTTCAAATGTGGTAAGCAAGGCCACATTGCTACGCGTTGCGTTAAGACGCGGACCGACTACGATTTTAATCGCTATTACCGCACTCACACAACCGCATCTGCGCGTTTTACGGTAATTATGCACACACTCGCAAACGCTAACACGGGCGTTTGTGTGCTCAAGGAAAGTTGCATAGTATACGTAAGGAAATCAGATGTTTTCTGTTGAATATACTTACTTATGACGTGCGTTCTAAAATTCGATGTAATTACAGTGTCGGTTCATAATATGATACAATAAATAATTACACATAACAATTTAAAAAAAAAACATCACTACTGTTTATTTTTATTACAGTACATGATAAACAGGTCAAATATAAACATTCCGAATTTTACCCGACTGCTCTAGAAGGGGAATTATGCTTTTCGGGTGTAAGTCAGTATCAGGGATGGAAGGGTTAATTAAATGGGTAGTTATGCCATTTCAAACTAATGTTTGTGTTTTAGATAGGTACTTAGTGGGTGCGGTAAAAAAATAGAAAACAAAACCAACATAAAGGCCCTCGGACCACTTAAAAATCACATAAACTCTAAATAAATGCAATAATATCACAGCTCCAAAGTGACAAATGCCATAATGTTTCTAAGAAAATGCGGAGCCGGGACGGAAGCTAGAATTCTGAAAAATTTAGACGATAGAGGGATCATCCACGGGAATGGAAGCTGCTGCTGGCTGAATATTAGTTGGTATTTGCTAAAATTGGTAAAACAGTGCGTGAATTGAACTAAAGTTCTGTGGCGGACTACTAAGGCTACTCACTGCCTAATATTGAAGTGAAAATTCAGTCTCAGTGGAAATATGGGCAATAAAAATAAAATGTTGCGAAAGAGTTTTACAAGAAAAAGACGAAAAACTCGAAAAAATTATGGAATGTTTGGGTAAGTAGGATGATTACGGTATTGTATCATAACATTTGAAATTTGTATTTAGTTTAGTTTACTTACGAAACTGTATAAATCTATAGAAACGGCATTGACAATTTCTACAAACATTTTGCTAAATCCAAAAACAAATAGGTGCACTCTATTTTGATGTCTATAGAATGCATATTTGAATGCGCCTAGTGCAAACGTCTCTGGTCGAAGCAACCATCGAGGCGATAGCCATATTGCAATAGTAGGTATAAGTAACAAAAACAAACTTGCAGATAAATCAGAGTGCGTTCGTAATTATTATAATAATATAAATACTGCACACTAGTTATATATAAAGCATTTTGATTCTTTTGTAAGATTATTTTTATAATATTTATTGAGTCATTAGACCAGTGCCGATAATTTTTGAACACGAAAAAACTCACAGTAGGCTGAAACCCATTGGAAAAGAAAGAGAATATAACAAAAATGAAAGGAAAAATAATTTACGGGCGATCCGAGGTCGGGAAGTGGGGGTTTAAGGGTAAAAAGCGGTTTATCTCGATTTCCGGCAAATTTGAATTTTTCACATAAATTGTTTGTTGTCAAATTTGAATTTTTCACATGAATTGAATTTTTCACATAAATTTTGTTGGTTACTTGAAAAAAGTGTGAATACAAAAGTTGTAGATCTTTTTATTACCTACAACTTTGCTATTACACTTTTTTCCATATGACTTGTAGTTTTGCCGGAAATCGAGATAACCCCCACTTCCCGACCTCGGATCGCCCGTAAATTATTTTTCCTTTCATTGTTGTTATATTCTCTTTCTTTTCCAATGGGTTTCAGCCTACTGTGACTTTTTTCGTTTTCAAAAATTATCGGCACTGGTCTAATGACTCAATAAATATTATAAAAATAATCTTACAAAAGAATCAAAATGCTTTTTATATAACTAGTGCAATATTTATATTATTATAATAATTACGAACGCACTCTGATTTATCTGCAAGTTTGTTTTTGTTACTTATACCTACTATTGCAATATGGCTATCGCCTCGATGGTTGCTTCGACCAGAGACGTTTGCACTAGGCGCATTCAAATATGCATTCTATAGACATCAAAATAGAGTGCACCTATTTGTTTTTGGATTTAGCAAAATGTTTGTAGAAATTGTCAATACCGTTTCTATAGATTTATACAGTTTTCGTAAGTATACTAAACTAAATACAAATTTCAAATGTTATTATGATACAATACCGTAATCATCCTACTTACCCAAACATTCCATAATTTTTTCGAGTTTTACGTCTTTTTCTTGTAAAACTCTTTCGCAACATTTTATTTTTATTGCCCATATTTCCACTGAGACTGAATTTTCACTTCAATATTAGGCAGTGAGTAGCCTTAGTAGTCCGCCACAGAACTTTAGTTCAATTCACACACTGTTTTCAGTCATAAATTACTTGAAAACTACAATCGAATTATGCACAGAGCGTCCGGTGCCAACCATCCAAGTCGAGCGCTGCCCGACGACTAAAGTATGACCGCGTAAGCTATTGTCACCACTATGGAGCGTCAATAAGATTGAAAATTGAAAATGATATTTGTGTTGAAATGTGACGTAAGCTGCGAATGGGCATTTATTTTACTGCTTTTCTTTAGATTAATTAAAATATAGACATAAAATTAAATAATGGTTTGGTTAAAGTTTTAAAAAAATGGAAAACCTACTAAATTCTTAAAAAAAAACTGTTGTTATCGCTGGAAATACAGAGATCTTCGACGTCAAAGTTTATTTTTGTGCTACAACTTCCCAATTTTTTATTGGGAATATCAAACTATTATTTATTATTCTGTTCGGTTTAAATTCTTCTTTATACCCTTCTCTGTTCACTGTATTTTTCGCGTTACTTATTTTTATTACATTACGTCATACTCGACGTTCTAAGAAACCAATTTTTGGGAATATTGAGATAACACCCCGCCTTAACGCCCCGAAGCCTGCGACACAAGCCAATGATACAGTTAAAGAAATCAGGCTTCTACAAAACTATAACAAGATTTACGAAAAAAACGGTAAAAATCAATGGCATACACGTTAAATCTTACATTGATACCGGCAGTCAAGTCAACGTGCTCTCTGTTCACGTGTCAAAACTGCTGGATCTCGAAATCAAGCCTTCTAACACCGTCCTCAAAAGCTTCTCTGGAGAACATTTATCCAGCTGCGGAGAAGTAGCTTTCCAGCTGGAAATCGATGGTATACTTATCAACTGCAAGGCTCATTTATCAAACGTGGATATGGGGAACATGAATCTATTGGTTGGGCAGCCGATTATCAACAGTGACGGTATGACTTTGGTGGTCAGCGAAGGAAGAGCCACCCTCAAACAAGACATCGACTTTACAAGACACATGGATGTAATTGAAGAGCGCACTCGCTTCAAGGTCGTCTCCGCAGAAAAAGAGTGCCTACTGCCCGGACTTTCCATCATCAAAGTTAACGTGCTGGACAATGATGGAGATAACGATGTCGTCACTACGCCACAACATTATGAACTGCGAGGTGTAACCTACTCAATTCCTGCCACCCTGCTACGACTACGAGGCCCCGTCGGGTATGTCAAAATCATCAACAATGGCGCTCAAAACATTAGCTGGGAGCCTGGCGAAGTGCTGACAAGAGCTGACAGCTGCACCAATTCGCCATTACCCGATGTTCAGGTTAGTCTACAAAATTATACTTTGCCATTAACTTCTGCAGCCAAAGCCAATAATGACTTTATCCACCCTATTGCGTCTCTATTGCACACTAGCGTAGCCAATGTAAGCACTATTGGGGGAGTTAACGTAGATGATATCAGGTCGGGTAAATTGAATAAAAATGATCACGATAGTTTAATCACTTTATTGACGAATTACAGTGACTGTTTTGCGAATAAAACACAAGACTTAGGATGTACAGATTTATTACAAATGAGAATAACATTAACAAATGAACAGCCTATATACCGTCAACCTTACCGTCTGTCTCATAGTGAGCAGGACATAGTTAGGTCCAAAGTCTCTGAGTTATTAGATGCAGGTATAATCCGAGAGTCCGAGTCATGTTTTGCTTCTCCAGTTATCCTTGTAAAGAAAAAGAACGGCGACAGTAGGCTCTGTGTCGACTTTCGGGCGCTTAACGCTATTACAGTAAAAGATAGGTATCCGTTGCCCAACATCGATGATCAGGTCTCAAAGTTAGCCGGCAAGAATTTCTTCACAAGTCTTGATATAGCACCAAGTTACCATCAAGTTAGAATCGCCCCTGAAGACATACACAAAACAGCTTTTATAACACCGCAGGGGCACTTTGAATATACTCGTGTTCCATTTGGTCTGGCTAACGCACCGTCTGTTTTTATGCGACTCATAAACAAGATCGTAGATTCTATAAGAAATTCTAATAACGTTTCTAAAGGCGGTAGTATGAAAACTCTTAACAACATTTCGAACGAATATGAGGTATTAGCGTTTTTAGACGATTTGTTGTTACCTTCTGTCGATGTGCAGTCCGGATTAGATATTTTAGAGAAAGTTCTTCATAAATTAAAATCAGAAAATTTAAAGCTAAATATGAGTAAATGTTCATTTTTACAAAATAAAATCACTTATTTAGGACATGAAATTTCATCGAATGGCACTCAACCGGGTAAGTCGAAATTGGCAGCAGTGTCGCAGTTTCCCATCCCTAGTAATGTTCACGAGATACGTCAATTTATTGGTTTATTTATGTAGCTACAGTCAAACGGGGTGAATAGGCATGCAGGGGTGAATAGAAACGAAACTTTAAAGGGGATTTTAACCTTGAAATAATATAGTTTATTCCAAAAAGGACTCTTAATGTGTTTATTGTAATATAATTAACGATTAAGTGCTCTTGTTGGGGTCAAACTAAATTATTTCAAGGTTAAAATCCCCTTTAAAGTTTCGTTTCTATTCACCCCTGCATGCCTATTCACCCCGTTTGACGGTATTTCCGTAAGTTTATTAAAAATTTCGCAATAATTGCTCGCCCAATAACGGATTTAACAAAGAAAAATGCTGTGTGGAATTGGGGCAGTGAACAATCTAATAGTTTTGAACAATTAAAACAGTGTTTGTGTACAAAACCCATACTTGCTTTAAACGACCCTGTACTGCCAACGGAGATTCACACGGATGCATGCAAATCAGGTATCGCTGGCATTTTGTTACAAAAACAGACCGATAATTCACTACGCCCCGTTATGTATTTTAGTAGGGTAACTAGTAAGGAAGAAAGTATGTATCACAGTTACGAACTTGAAACGCTCGCCGTGGTCGAATCGTTGCGCAGATTTAGAGTGTACATTGTAGGTAAACACGTTATAAATGATAAATGATTTTATTTCTGTAAGTAGGTTTGAACAAACACTTTTACACGTCAATCATATTTTTTTTAAACTAGATGGGGTCGGCGTTTCCTATCTGACTACTGACTATACTACTGACTACTGTTAGGATCGTGACTGACTGCACGGCGGTTCGTGCCACCCTAACCAAACGTGACATTATCCCGCGTATAGCCAGGTGGTGGTTGTCAATCCAAGATTTTGATATGAGTATAGAGTATAGACCCGGAGAAAGAATGAAACATGTAGACGCGTTAAGTAGGAACCCAGTCGATACCATGAATGTCAATCGCCTTGAAGTGTCAGACTGGTTCTATACCGTCCAGCACCAGGATGACAAATTAAAGCGAATCATTGATCAGCTTAAGGATGGCTCAGCTTTTACTGAAATTATCAACAATTATGTGTTCTTAAATGATAGGTTATATAGAAAGACATTGCATGGTAATCGCCTTGTAGTGCCAACATTAGCTCGATGGAGGCTGGTCCAAATGCACCATGATGATATTGGGCATGTGGGTATCCAAAGATGTATGGATTTGATTAAAAAAGATTACTGGTTTCCCAAAATGACTCGCTTTATTCAAAAGTATGTTAATGCATGTCTTCATTGTGCTTATGGTAAAGGTGATCATGGAAAGAAAGAAGGAAAATTGTTCCCTATTCCCAAACCCAAACCGTCTTATTACAAAAAAGTACTTAAGTACTGGTTTAAACCAAGACTAAAAGGTCTAGGATTGTTACGGTATTAAAGTTAGTACCAGCATCAAAATGTGTTTCGATTACAAAACGAAGACTATCCGAGGATCAGATAGTACCAAAGAAAGTCCATGATTTAAATAATATCCACAGATAACAAACAAAAATGGCATTCTTTAATTCGTTCATAGAGGATTTATTTGAAGCAACGTTCTGTTTCTCTAAATATTGATATTATAATAACACTTGGGATGCTCAAATAATTATTTATCAATACAAAAATATTTCATAAATTGTTCTTTGTATATGTTACAATATATTGAACAAGCTCAACTTGTACTTTTGACGCGCTTTTTATAAACAAGTTGTCATATTTTTTAACACCTCTAGCGTGAAGTGGAGTGCATTAAATACGGCGCGGCGCGCGTAACTTGAGATTGAGATGAATGATGTTGTTGCGTTTGGGTCCTATAATAATTAATAAATAACTAAATGCACTTCATAATTTTACTCATTGTTCTTATTATTACTGATAAGTGGTTTGTTCGTGTGTGGTTGTGTTAATTCGTGATCTAAAATTAAAATGGAACAACAAAAGAAAAAACGTGGTGAAAACTGGAGTTCTGAAGAACCTGTACTTATACCTAAAATCTTCGTCACTCAATTGAAAAGGATTCACACGATGACGATTTCGGTAAGATCGCCGAGACGTCTCCAGCATAACCAAATCTTCCAAATCCATCAAGTCAATCATATTAATACCCATTTTTAACGATTTGTAAATAAAAAGACACAATAATAATCAACGCAAACCTCAAAATAAATTAGTACCGAAGTTAGTCCAATAGTTAAACTAGGGGTCTCGGCGGTTTAAATTTAGTACCATAGATAGTTCTTGAACTAGTGATAAACTTCATTTTATAATAACGTTTTATTTAGTCATGGTTTAAACCTAGTAACAATCCTAGTACTAAATTTAGATCGCGTTTTGGAATAAGACGGAAAGAGCCTATGCTCATGGTACATGTTGACCATTTAGGCCCCTTTTGCAAAACAGTGAAAAGGTTATCAGTATATGCTAGTCATGACAGATGCTTTTTCAAAATTTGTTATTGCTGAGCCCACTCGAACAGTCAATTCAATAGAAACTATTAGAACACTAAAAAAAATATTTAGCTTATTTGGATACCCTGATAAACTTGTAAGTGATCATGGGAAGGCTTTCACTAGTAGATATTTTAAAAAGTTTACTACTGACAGACAGTTTAGGCATATCTTGACCTCAGTGGCATGTCCACGAGCCAACGGTCAAGTGGAACGCACCAACCGAACCATATTGAATGCATTGCGTGCCACAGACCCTAGCGAAGCTGCAAATAATTGGGCCAACAGCTTACCTGACATTCTCTGGGGCATCAACAATACCACAAATGAAAGTACAACCTATAGGCCCTACGATTTGATGTTTGCCAAAATTTCTAGGTCACGTTGCGATGTTATTACTAATGAAAGTATTAGTGAGCCTGTGGAGGTTAGGCGCAACAAAGCTAGTGCTCAGTTAAAGGTAGCAAGCAATAGGATGAAACATAACTTTGACAAGAAACGCAAAACAAGCCATATCTATAAAAAGGGTGATTTAGTTCTTTGGCGGCAAGCACCGACAAGCAGTGCCACAAAAGTTAACACTAAGCTAGATGACATTTACTCAGGCCCATACATCATAACCAAGGTGGTGGGCAATGACAGATATAGGATCCGAAGTATCAAAGGGCTCCGAGGTTACAAGGCCTTTACAGGCTTAGTTGCAGTGGATTCCTTAAGGCCTTATTGCAGTACAGTCCCTGTATCTGACAGCGCCAGTAGCTCTGATGAACAACTTGAAACTGAAGACCTTATAGACCTACTTGAAAGCTAACCACGTTCTCCCATTGCGGGAGCAATAATTGTTTCAGGACGGCCGAATGTTACACCACACTGCCTCAGCCGATGACAGCGCGCCACTCTAGCCAGCCAATCACAGCCAAGCCAAGCCACTGCCATAGCTACCGGACGCCTCCGGTGGGGGAAAGCATATATAATGCCGTGCAAGCTCATTTTCGCCCCTTTTTTTCGTTACTGCGATTACATTCCTATGTGGAAGCTCTGTCCAATTGTATTGAAATTAATTAATTATTAAATCAAGTGTGATTTATAGCAGTCTGCCTTTTTATTTATGCCCTTCTGTTTCACTACCTAAGCATACCTAAGCGGGGGCTCCACTATGTCCCTGCTGGGAGCCAACAAGGTGGAGGCGAACGCCGACAAGCGGGGGCAAAGAAAGGCTGTCGCGGCTGACGAAGTCAGCGAGTTGGCCCGACAGGCCCGAGAGCGGCGATCCACTCGGATGGCTGCCGGGGGGAGCGTATCGGCGGTGGCGCTCAGCCGCCAAGTTATGGACGGCGTGGATGTCGTCCTGAAGGTTGCCACCAAATCGGGCAGCCTGAAGGGCACGTTCACGCGCGCCCTAAAAGAGGCGGCTGAAGACATCAGGGAGGCGGTTGGGGTCCTCGTTACTCGTACGAGCACGGAGGAGACGGCGAAGCTATGGGAGGAGAATGGCCGTCTCCGATCCGAGTTGGAGGACCTCAAGCGGCAGTTCGCTGCCCAGAGGGCAGCTTCCACGGCCTCCTGCTCCTCTTCCTCCGCAGCCTTGCCGTTGGCTTCATCGGTCCCGCTGTCGACACCTGCACTTGCGGATGCGGAGATCGAAAAGATCGCGCGCATCGGCATGATGCAGTGTGGAAAGATGGTGGGTGCCCGAATGGAGGGCATAGAGGCAAGGCTCCTCTCTGCTGAGACCCTCCGCCCACCGCTCGCTGCGGACAAGCGGAGGAAGGAGGGGACCAAGAGGCCTGCCGAGGGGCCCAGAAAGCCCGTGGAGCGCACGTCCGTGCCCACTGCCCGGTCGGCCGCGCCACCGGCAGCCGGACCCCCGCCGACCGCACCCACGGCGACCGCGCCCGGGTCTACCAAGGAGACCTGGACTACGGTCGTCAAGAGGGGCCGCCGCAAGGAGAAGACGGCGCCGCTGGTACCCGCTAAAGCACCGGCACCGAAGAAGGCCCAGGGACCGCCTAAGGTCAGAGCCCCACGCTCCGCGGCTGTAGTAATTACGCTGCAGCCTGGAGCCGTCGAAAGGGGCATATCATATAAGGCGGTCCTAACGGAGGCGAGGGCCAAGGTCGCGTTCCCCGACCTGGGCATACCGTCCGGCCTCAGCATGAGGCCGGCGATTACGGGGGCGCGATTGCTGGAGGTGTCGGGTGCCTCTAGCGGCGAAAAGGCGGACATCTTGGCCGCCAAACTGCGAGAGGTCCTCAACCCGGAGGACGTCCGGGTGTCCAGGCCAATGAAGACCGCTGAGCTGCGCATCGATGGCCTGGATGACTCGACGACCCCGGCTGAGGTCGTGGCGGCTGTCGCTCGAGTCGGCGGATGTCCGCCCGATGACGTGCGATCGGGCGAGATTCGCGTTGACGCTTCCGGGCTCGGCGCGATCTGGGTGCGGTGCCCGGTGGCGGCGGCGAACAAACTCGCCGACGCTGGGCGTCTGTTGGTGGGGTGGGTGGCAGCGAGGGTGAAGCGGCTGCAACCCAGGGCCTTGCGGTGCTACCGTTGCTTTGACATTGGGCATGACAGAGCACGGTGCACGGCCGAAATAGACTGCAGCGAGCAGTGCTATCGCTGCGGTGAGGCCGGCCACAAGGCGGCCCAGTGCTCCGCGGCGCCAAACTGCAGCCTCTGTACAGCTGCAGGGAGGCCCGCTGGGCACAGATTGGGTGGAAGGGCTTGTGGCGCGCCCGCCAACAAGAAGAAGAAGAGAAGAGCTGCCAAGGCTGCCGGGGGCTCTTTACCCCTCCCTCAGCCTGGCTGCCCTTCGGTCGACTCCCGGCCTCGGAATGTTGCGGAGGGAATGGATTGCGCATAATTGCGCTCTACCATTTCCTCCAAGGCAATATCAACCACTGTGCAAGAGTTCAGGATCTCCTGCTCCAGAGCATGGCAGAGTGGTCGATTCACGTGGCTGTGGTCGCCGAACCGTACTTTGTCCCCCCCAGGGATAACTGGGTGGGAGACCTGGACGGTTTGGTGGCCATCATTGGCGGGGCTCTTGTCAACCCGTCCCGAGGTCACGGCTGGGTAGCCGCCCTCGTGGACGGCATTGGTATGGTTGGGGCGTATTTTTCGCCCAACAAGAGTCTCGCCGACTTCGAGAGGTTCCTTGTCGAGTTGGATGCTGTCGTGGGCCGACTCCACCCTCGCCCTGTGCTGTTGCTGGGGGATCTCAACGCCAAGTCTGTGGCGTGGGGATCTCCTGTGACCGATGCTAGGGGCGAGGTGCTGGAGGAGTGGGTGGTCACGACTGGCTTGACCGTCCTAAATCGGGGCTCGGTCCACACGTGCGTGCGGCAGCGGGGCGGCTCTATAGTGGACGTCTCGTTCGCTAGCCCCGCTGTCGCGATCCGTGTCCGCGACTGGCGTGTCGCCGTGGAGGTGGAGACGTTGTCGGATCACCGATACATCCATTTCGACGTCTCCGCCCAGACCAGCGGCGGCCGCAGTTCGATGGCCCCGCGAATGGACGGTCCGCGCTGGGCACGTAAGCGCATCGACAGGGAGCTTCTCGAGGAGGCCGCTATTATCCAGGCCTGGTTCCGCGAGTCGGCAACAAACGGACCCGTCGACGTCGAGCAGGAGGTGCTGTGGTTCCGCGGGGCGATAACGCAAATCTGCGACGCGTCCATGCCCCGGGTCCACGCACAGTCAGCAAGGCGCCAGGTGTACTGGTGGACCGCCGAGATCGCGCAGCTGCGCGTCGCGTGCGTGGCGGTTAGACGCCAGTACACCCGATACCGGAGGAGACGTGGTCGGGTCCCTGACGAAGAAGCCGCGCTGTATGAGGTGTACCGCGCGGCGAAGGAGGCTCTGTGGCTGGCCATCGGCGAGGCGAAAACGCGAGCCAGGGAGGAGATGTTGGAGACTCTAGACGGGGATCCGTGGGGGCGCCCTTATCGCGCGGTCCGAGGGAAACTTCGAGCCGCGGCGCCCCCACTTACGGAGAGTCTCCAACCCGAGCTGCTGGAGGAAGCAGTCGCAGCCCTCTTCCCAGCGAGAGCGGAGCACAGTCCGCCGCCGATGGCTGTGCCCACAGCCGCAGAGCCTACAGGAGAGAACGCCATCAGCGTCCCAGAGGTGACACAGGCAGAGATGGGGGCAGCCGTAATGCGGCTCCGGGCCAAGAACGTGGCCCCGGGGCCCGACGGGATCCACGGCTGCGTGTTAGCCCTCGCTCTGAAGGAGCTTGCGCCCCAACTGAGAGGACTCTACACAGCGTGTCTTGAGCGGGGCCAGTTTCCCGCTTTGTGGAAATCTGGTCGTCTGGTCCTGCTCAGGAAGGCGGGGCGACCTGCCGACTCGCCGTCCGCGTACCGGCCCATAGTGCTGCTAGACGAGGTGGGTAAGCTGTTTGAGCGTATTATCGCAGCCCGCCTCGTCAGCCACTTGTGCAGAGAGGGGCCGGACCTGGACGAAAACCAGTTTCGTTTTCGGCATGGGCGCTCCACCATCCACGCTGTGTCGCGGGTGAAAGTCCTGGCGGAGGAAGCGGTGTCCCGGGGCGGGGTGATGTTGGCGGTGTCCTTGGACATCTCCAACGCCTTCAACACCCTGCCCTGGAGTTGTATTCGGGAGGCACTGCGCTATCATCGGGTGCCTCCCTACCTCCGCCACATCGTTGGGGCTTATCTGTCGGAGAGGTGTGTCACCTACGTGGGACGTGAGCGCGGAAACCAGCGCCGCATGTCGTGCGGTGTTCCGCAGGGTTCGGTCCTAGGGCCGCTCCTGTGGAACATCGGGTACGACTGGGTGCTGAGGGGCGAGCTCCAACCGGGCGTAGACCTGACGTGTTATGCAGATGACACGCTGGTCACTGCCCGGGGGAGCTCGCACCGCCGGGGACGCCACTCGTGTCGCCGGGGGAGCGGCAGCGTTGCTGGCGACGGCTGCGGTGTCACAGGTGGTGGGCCGCATACGTTGCCTAGGCCTGGAGGTGGCCCTCAGCAAGTCGGAGGCCATGGTGTTTCATGGCCCCCGGCGGGCGCCGCCGCCCGGCTCACACATCGTGGTCGGGGGGGCTCGGATCGCTGTCGAGTCCACCATGAAGTATTTAGGATTGGTGCTCGACAGCCGGTGGAACTTCGAGCCCCACTTCCGACGGCTGGCGCCCAAGTTGCTGGGCGCGGCTGGCGCGCTCGCGACGCTACTTCCCAATCTGGGGGGCCCGAGCGCCGTCTGTAGGCGGCTCTACGTGGGGGTCGTGCGATCCATGGCCCTGTATGGGGCCCCGGTGTGGGCCTCTGACCTGACGGCCGGCAGCATCGTAGTTTTGCGAAAGCCGCAGAGGGCGATGGCCGTCAGAGTCATCAGGGGGTATCGCACGATCTCTTACGAGGCGGCTTGCGTACTGGCCGGATCCCCGCCCTGGGACCTCGAGGCGAAAGTACTCGCGTCATTGTATCAGTGGCGCGAGGCTGGTGGCGGAATGGCGGGACAGGCTTTCACGCCCTACCGCCGGCTTCGACACCAACGAGGCGGTCCGGCCGGTGCTCGCGCGCTGGCTTGGGAGGAGGCACGGCTCCCTGTCGTTTCGGGCGACGCAGGTGCTCTCGGGGCATGGTTGCTTCGGGAAGTACCTGTGTCGCATAAACAGGGAGCCGGACGCCCGGTGTCACCACTGCGTCGACTGCCGGGAGGACACGGCGTGGCATACGCTGGCAGTGTGTCGCTTGGGAGGAGCCGCGCCGTGCCCTCATCTCAGAAGTAGGCAGTGACTTGTCGCTGCCGGCTGTAGTCGAGTCGATGGTCGGCAGCGCCGAGTCCTGGGACGCGGTAGTCTCCTTCTGCAAAACAGTCATCTCGCAGAAGGAGGCTGCGGAAAGGGAGAGGGAGATCTCATCCCCTCACCCGGCCCGCAGAAGGCGCACCGGGCGTCGGCGGAGGGCGGACAACGCCCTCTTCTAGCCCCCCTAAATGGGTCCAGGGGCGACGGACTTGGGGACGTCCGTCGCTACCCACACACCAGGACCCGAGGTGGCGGCACGTAGTGTTCCATGCGCGCCCCTCTTAGACGTCGCGGGGGGAGTCAAACACCTCACTCCCCCCCCAGACCCGAAGAGGCCCGCAGCGGCGGGCTAGCACCAGTCGGGGATTGCGGAAGGATCGTACGTTCCCGCGACCCCCGGCGTAGGTGTGAGATGGAACACCGGGATGGTTTTTATTCAGTAAGAGTCTGACAGACCCCGTCGCCCGCCCCAGGGCGGCGGACATCCATGAGGATTTTCCACCATGGAATCAAAAAAAAAAAAAAAAAGCATACCTACTTAGGTTAAGAACCTATTTTTTTTTATGGGGGGAAATCTTCATGGACTTCCTCCGCCTGGGGAAAAGGCGGAGGGGCGTGCCGGACTCTTACCGGCTAAAACCACCCCGGTTTCTCCTAGCACGTGCGCGCTGGGCCGCGGGAATCCAAATTCTTCCGTAGCCCCACACTAGTGCTGGCCCGGTCTGTCCGGGCCTCGTCTCCTGCACGGGGTAGTGAGGTGTTTAACTACCCCGTGCATCGCCTCAGAGGCGCGCGCCGACACTCGCGCGCACCTCCGCGTCGGGTCCATCGAATAGGGGGTGGGGCCGAAAAAGGGCGTTGTCCGCCCTTCTCCTGCGCCCGGTGCATCTTCTGCGGCCGGGGAAAGGAGTCGAGATCTCCCTCTCCCGTTCCGCAATTTCCTTCTGCGACGCTCCTCCCAAGCTACACGCTCGGCGAGCGTGTGTTGCGCCGTATCCTCCCCACAATGGACGCAATGGTGGCACCGAGCGTCCGGCTCCCTGTCTATGCGGCACAGGTACTTGCCGAAGCAGCCGTGCCCCGACAGCACCTGCGTCACCCTATACGACAGGGAGCCGTGCCTTCTCCCGAGCCAGTCGTCGAGTACTGGCCGGATCGCCTCGACAGTAGCGAGGCCGGCGGTAGGGCGCAGAAGCCTTTGCCGCCATTCCGCCACCAAGACCTGACGGAGCTCCTCTCGGCGCAGCGCGATCTGCCGCTGCACCGGCCTTGAGCCCCGTGCCCGCTCTTCCTCGCGCCATCGATATAATGACGCGAGTACTTTCGCCTCTAGGTCCCAGGGCGGAGATCCGGCCAGGACGCAAGCCGCCTCGTAGGAAATCGTGCGGTACCCGCGGACGACTCTGACGGCCATCGCCCTCTGCGGTTTGCGCAGAATGGCGAGAGTGCCGGCCGTCATGTCCATCGCCCACACAGGGGCCCCATATAGGGCCATGGACCGCATGATTCCCACATACAACCGCCTACAGGTGGCGCTCGGGCCCCCCAAGTTCGGAAGCAACGTTGAAAGCACGCCCGCTGCATCCATCAGCTTGGGCGCCAGCCGCCGGAAGTGGGGCCCGAATTCCCATCAGCTGTCGAGCACCAATCCCAGATACTTCATGATGGACTCGACAGCTATCCGGGCCCCGCTGACCACGATGTGTGATCCCGGCGCCGGCGCACGTCGGGGGCCTTGAAACACCATGGCCTCCGACTTGTTTAGGGCCACCTCCAGGCCCAGGCGCCGGATGCGGTTCACCAACTGTGACACCGCAGCCGTGGCTATCAACGTTGCTTCCCTGTGTGAGCTCCCCCGGGCAGCGACAAGACTTGACGTGTTATGCGGACGACACTCCGCATAACACGTCAAGTCGGCGCCCGACGGGAGCTCGCCTCTCAGCACCCAGTCGTAGTCGGATGTTCCACAGGAGTGGTCCCGTACAGCCCAACCCTTTAGGTAGGATCTAGGTCTATCTATTCCTGTCAATGGTTCAGGAAATGTGTATATTTCGTCACAATTGTATTTTTTTGCCAAAACCCATATAAAAGGGGGGTCAGTGATCAATAATAAAAAGGAGATGATACTTACTTTCAATACTGTAGCTACCCAAAAATAGTCGCTCATCTTCTCATTGCTATTCTCAATGTCAGTATTTTTGACCTCCACTTTCATGCCCTCAAATGTGCTGTCCCACATATCATGAAGTGGAGCATGTTTGAACAAGCTCACTGGTGCAGCCAGGAAATCACAGCCAAACAACTCGTCCTTCCATTCATAGCTGTTGGCTACTACTGCAGCCGATTGTTTTATGGGTCCAGCCTAATAATATTTTGTATGTGTTTCATTAACAGTGCTCAAATAAACTTTATTGTTTCTTACTTTCTTTACAGATAACTTGGGCATGGTCTTTTGCCATAATAAAATGAACATAAAATGGAAATACTTTGCAATTATTTTATTTGTTTTAGTTCCTGTACTCGGACACAAACAAAATAATAAATAATTTTTGTGCTGTCAACAGTCAGCTGACACAGTCTAAAGAAGCTATTTATCACATGCATTAATTAATAACTGATATGTATTTACCTGTAACTCATCCAATGAAGTTTGCCAGTGCTGCAGCTGGGGCAGTGGCTGCAACGGTATAATACCCGCCATGTGTTCGGCACCTTCCATCAACCTGAACCTCCAAATACAATGTCGTCTTCTCGTGTTACTCGCGTTGCATCTGAGCGAACAAAACTTATTGTTTCTTGGGTAGAACAGACCGCGACGACCGACGCGACCACATAACTCGCATATTGCTGGAATAATAACACTAATTAATTGATCTTTACGATATTTTGATTAGGTACCCGTAGAGGTACTCACCAAAACTGTCTTTTTCTAGTGGTATTATTGTAAAATCGTTGACCTTGAACAGCCGCACACCCGTGGCAGCCTGCCTGAAGGTGACGGACTGAAGCCCAAGATCTGATAATTTGATCTTGGCCTTGGCCTCGGCAATGACCGACTGGTACGTCACGCCGCGCTCCACAGCTCCGGGCTGTAGCGTGAGCGTCACAGCTTCGGAACGCGGAGCACGTATCGCCGGTCCTTTGCGACCGCCTTTGGCAGTCCGCCGCGCAGGCTGCGCAACCACCTTTGCGGTTCGGCCGGGGGCGCGCGCTGTTGCTGACGCCGCCTTGGAGCCTTTGCGGGCTTTCTTGCGGCCCACGACGGTCGCCCAGGTCTCACCCTTAGACCCGACAGTCGTGGGCTGATCGGTCGATGGGGCTCCCTCCACGGGCTTACTGCCCTACTGAAAGTTACTGCGGCGCTACTGACAGTTTCAGTTACCTTCAGTAGCTCCATCAGGATGGAATTTGGTGTGGCCAAATGTGTAGTCATGCATGTAAAGTGAGGTGAAATTATGGAATCCGAAGGAATTCATCTTTCAGATTCCATACACTCCATTTTGTATTATTATTATTATGATTTTTTATTCCCCTTAACTAACCTATAACTAACTTAACCTACCCGGCACCGTGGCTCAAGCACCTCGCCACGGATGCCCCTAGACCGCGGATTGAGGAGCAACCCACGGAGGTGGGGAAGACCCCACCTCGGTCACCGCGACGTACACGCCGCGGAGACCCCTAAACCGCGGACTGTAAAACGGCTCGCGGTCTACCCCACCTTGCTCCCTAGTCGTGCACTCTGCAGCTACATTTGAAGATCTTCACCTGATCTAACCAACATCGAGTCGACCTTATGCTTCTCCGTTCCAGCGAATAATTGTTTTGAATGAGACATTGACCCTAGTGAGAAAGTGACTAAGTATTTTGTGACAATGGAAAACAAAAGAAAATGTTTTAAGTGCGGCTGCTCGCCTGCTAAAGACGGCGTGAAGTTCATATATGATGAAGTTGTTTCGATTCCCCATACCTACGTATCTCAATTTGTGAGAATTTAACCATACGTAACTCAATTTGTGTTGATGTCATCTGTCTGATTGAAAAGTAAATAATTATAACATAATATCATTACATATTATATATTATTGTTGTTTTATTTTCTATTTCTTAAAGTACCTCTGGGCACTCTCGCTTGTAAGAAAACTCGAAACGTAGCGTTTCGAGTTTTCTTACAAGCGAGAGTGCCCGACTGCTCAAAAGAAAGTAGGACACATACGTTTTAAATTTCGCGGTGCAAGATAGTTCTTAAGGGCTAAATCTAGATGTCGCCAGCAGCAACTTCCGTTTTATCTTTTTTGTTTGAAGTCGACGTTCTTCTCCGCTAGGAGTAATAATGTTCTGTGACCTACGATCCGACGCTCAGTAAACACGCACAGACCTGC
Source organism: Brachylomia viminalis (assembly GCA_937001585.2). Taxonomy (NCBI): domain Eukaryota; kingdom Metazoa; phylum Arthropoda; class Insecta; order Lepidoptera; family Noctuidae; genus Brachylomia; species Brachylomia viminalis. Next base: position 17,003,408 of record OW443302.2, on the reverse strand, counting down.
CTTCGTCCTCTGCTGACGAACATCGTCTACTACTGAGCTCAGAAACGTTAGAAGTCGCTGCGTCCGCGTCCCCGTAAGAGGGCGCGGCGAGCGGTACCGGGGCATCGCCCCCCGGCCGCGGATGCAACACGGTGGCCCGTAAATACGGGCCCCTCATTTTGTGCGCAACAAATGGCTTCTTGGCCGCGGTGAGTGGTTGCTATGTATTTTTCTGTAGGCGCGCCACGCCGCTGTTTCACAGCGCCGCTATCTTCACGACACCTCGGCGGTCTGTCCCCGCCAGGTGAGACCCACAGTTATCTGACTGAGCTCAGCTTGGATTGCACCGCCATTTATACTCTCTTGTTTCGCGTCGCGTAGCAAGCGCGACGAGGCGTCGCGCCAGTGTGAACGGTGTTGTGACGCGATAATATCGCAGAATCGCCACGCCACGCGACACGAAGCGCGACAAGTCGCGCCTGTGTCCACGAGCCTTTTTATTATTTATAAATTAGGTATATGTATAAATATATATATATATATATATATATATTATTTATAGACTGTATATATATGTTCTGTGTACATGTACGTCTATGGACGTCTACTATTTTTTCTTATTTGTTTCTCTGTCTACGATGTGGGCAAAGAAAGAGTAATGAAATATTGAAATATAAGTAATACAGTCTGTGGGTGAGCAAAAGCAAAGGCAAGCGAGCAAGTTCAAGCAATCAATGTTGTGAATTATATATTTTATGTTGTGTTGTGTTGTATATTAACTTAATTAAGCGGTTTGCGGTAATAGTGTTTTCATATGGGTATTAATAATTACAATTAGTACGTATCCAAACTGCGTAATTTTAGTCATGTGTATTGAAATGTTTACGGCGCCGACGTTCGACAGCATTATCGTGACTTTATTTGAAACATGGCTTATTACGATGCCGGCAATATCGTAAATGTACCTAACTCATCTGACCAAACCGATGATACAAATATTAAGGACGATTTTACAATAATACCACTAGAAAAAGACAGTTTTGGTGAGTACCTCTACGGGTACCTAATCAAAATATCGTAAAGATCAATTAATTAGTGTTATTATTCCAGCAATATGCGAGTTATGTGGTCGCGTCGGTCGTCGCGGTCTGTTCTACCCAAGAAACAATAAGTTTTGTTCGCTCAGATGCAACGCGAGTAACACGAGAAGACGACACTGTATTTGGAGGTTCAGGTTGATGGAAGGTGCCGAACACATGGCGGGTATTATACCGTTGCAGCCACTGCCCCAGCTGCAGCACTGGCAAACTTCATTGGATGAGTTACAGGTAAATACATATCAGTTATTAATTAATGCATGTGATAAATAGCTTCTTTACACTGTGTCAGCTGACTGTTGACAGCACAAAAATTATTTATTATTTTGTTTGTGTCCGAGTACAGGAACTAAAACAAATAAAATAATTGCAAAGTATTTCCATTTTATGTTCATTTTATTATGGCAAAAGACCATGCCCAAGTTATCTGTAAAGAAAGTAAGAAACAATAAAGTTCATTTGAGCACTGTTAATGAAACACATACAAAATATTATTAGGCTGGACCCATAAAACAATCGGCTGCAGTAGTAGCCAACAGCTATGAATGGAAGGACGAGTTGTTTGGCTGTGATTTCCTGGCTGCACCAGTGAGCTTGTTCAAACATGCTCCACTTCATGATATGTGGGACAGCACATTTGAGGGCATGAAAGTGGAGGTCAAAAATACTGACATTGAGAATAGCAATGAGAAGATGAGCGACTATTTTTGGGTAGCTACAGTATTGAAAGTAAGTATCATCTCCTTTTTATTATTGATCACTGACCCCCCTTTTATATGGGTTTTGGCAAAAAAATACAATTGTGACGAAATATACACATTTCCTGAACCATTGACAGGAATAGATAGACCTAGATCCTACCTAAAGGGTTGGGCTGTACGATATACGGCTATATGATTTGGTTACCATTTTTTTTTTACAAAATTCTTAGAGAGCATCAGGTTAGTGCTTTTATATACACAAGCGGCACACACCAACAGCAAAGGTAACTGCAACCGACACTCTTCCGTGGCAGCCTTTATAGGTAGCAGTTGCCTCTGCTGTTGACGCATGCGGCTTGTATGTATGAGTACTTAGCAGCAGAGTTAATGGTGAACCCTGCTGGTCATTGCTTGCTTTTTCAGTAGTACCATTTTTCACCCATGTGCTATATTACCAATTATTCATCTGGTAAATCATAGTTAGATCTAGGCATGAGTTACTCCTAACATAATCACCGCAAGAGCTGGTAACCAGTGTGCCAAATCAGATTTAGGTTGATAGACAGAATTTATGCTTCATTGTACACAATTTAAATTGTACAAAATTTTACAATGCTCATTTACACAACATAATGTTCCATTTTAATACTTAGCTTTGCTTTCTATATTAGAATTATTTTGTACAGGTGAAAGGTTACATGGGACTGTTACGTTTTGAAGGCTTCGGCAGCGACGATTCTAAAGACTTCTGGGTTAATCTATGTTGCTCTGAAGTGCATCCTGTTGGTTGGTGTGCAACTAGGGGCAAGCCTCTTATACCCCCTCGTAGTATTGAAGATAAATATACAGACTGGAAAAGGTAAGTTTTTTTTTTTTTAAGTAGGTTTTTACAAACACTTACTTATAGTATAGTTAAAATCTCGCTGCAGACTTGGTCATAAATCATAATCGGAGTAGGGATGTGCGCTAGTTGCGCGCGCTCAAGGCCATTATCGATAACAGAATTATTAAGGTTATCACGTAAACATACTGTTTTAGTTTTATATATATATGTACGTTCTTTTGTTTATATATTTAATATGCTTTGTAGTAAATTTGGTAATAAAATAAAAAAAAAAATGTGTATTTATTTCTATCACCCATTTATAAATATAAAAAACTATCGATATCACTCATCGACTGCAGTAATACACAGGACTACGTGTGGGCGTGGCCTGCCCATAAGGCCCGTGAGTGGGAAAGAGAGCGAAACACTCGAATGATTTATGACCGAGTCTGCAGCGAGATTTTAACTATACTATAGTTAGTTAGTTAGTGTCAGCACATTGTTGAATAAAAAAAAAATTTTTATAAAGTATTGCGTGTTGTGTTTGTTGTGCCCTGAGGCTTGATGCTTGATTTCCTCGCGCACATATGGGAGTGGCGCGAGGAGGTGAAATGCCGTCGTAATTCGGTCGTAATTCCGCTGCCGCGAGAAATCACGGCACAGCGGAAAGAGCTACGGCGGGATCTCATGACGGCATGGAGAGTGCGATTATCGCAACCCAGCGCAACAATTGCGGCGATAAGTTCTCTCTTTGAGGAGTGTCTAGAGAGGCGCCACGGCATCCTCACCTTCCGACTGACGCAGGTCCTCACCGGACAGCTTTGCTTCGGGAGGTTGCTGTTCCGTATAAGGCGGGAGGAAACGCCCGGGTGTCACCATTGTGTGGATCGCCCGGAGGACACGGTGGAGGTCTGCCCGGCTTGGGTGGAGCACCGCCGTGTTCTCGTGGAGGCGATTGGCGGTGGCGATCTCTCGCGTCCGGCCGTGGTCCAGGCCATGGTACGGAGCGAGAGGCCATGGGAAGCCGTCACCTCCTTCTGCGAAGCAGTTATGCTCGCGAAAGAGGAGGCGGAACGCGTGAGGGAGAGGCAAAATTCGCGCTCTCACGCCCCTAGCCGCCACAGGAGACGCCCTGGGCGTCGGGAATCACAAGCCGATTCCCGGCCACCGTAGGCGCGGGCTTGCGGACGGCGAGCAATAGGTAGCTCGCCATCCGATTAGGACCAGGCCCGGGTCGACGGCGCGTTGTGTTCTACGCGCGCCTCAAAGAGATGTCAGCACCAATGACGGGGTCCGCTAGGGCCGATGCCTGCCGGGGTTGCGGGAAAGTCCGAAAGGGTTACCGTGGTCCCTGGCACAGGCAACTGAAGGAACACGGGTGGGTTTTAGTCAGTAAGAGTCTGACAATGTACAGATTTACTACTAGGAGTTGTCAGTAGGCACTGGTCATTTCTTAGCTGCCACGGCTTATTTTAATTCCATATTTGTTTTTATCTTTTTATTACCGACGCTTTTAACGTGCACATCTTTCTACATCGTTCTCACATGTATAATTACAACATGAATGATGTAACCACTTTTTTGTAACAATATTTTGATTTAAAAGAGTGTCCATGGAGTTTCTTGCCCGTTCTTCTCCATAGGTACCTACTACGCTATGGAATGGGCAACTAGCTTCATCTTTCTGACTGACCGACCCCTTGACAATTCAAAAGTGCCTGTAATTGGTTTATTTGAAATAAATGCTTTGAGTTTGACACGCCCTCCCGCTCCGCCTAGAGCGGGAGAAGTTATTAGATAATTTTATTAAAATTGAATTTATGATATACTTACTTATCTATTACCTTATCAATGACAGTCCATTGTTTCTTTTTTGTGCAACCATACCATTTTATTTATTTATTTTTTAAACACCACTCTATGATTATCTATAATTATTTTTAATAAATATCTAATCGTTTTTATTATTATTTGTTAAGTACACTTAACTATCTATTTTTATTTAAATATTTAAACTCACTGTAAAACTGATTTACATCCGTAAGACGTCCTCGTAACATAAGGTCCAGTTGAAAACCAGCGTCAGGCACTAGTTGTCTGGCATTTATGCTGAACTGGGCCTATATGGCGCAGCCGTGAGGCACACAATACGATTATAAGTACTTTCTGTTTGTCTGTTTTTGTGTAATATTGGTGCCGATTCTCTTGTCACAAAATCCTCTAAACTAGACTAAAAATCACCAAAATTTCGTTTATTCCTGTCAAACGACGATTTCCCATTCTGAAATTGACTAAAGTGACACAACTTAACCAAATTTTAGTTTGACAGCACTAAGATGGCACTGAGATTATAATTTAGTGAAAATGGCAATTTTGCTATTCTGAATTTTACGTTTTTCACCAAAAATTTTGATTGTCGTAACTAAATCTGCCTGTTTTTAATCGCGATTAAAAAGGTGTGGAATAAAATTAGTTGTCATGAACCACCAACACCTCGACTTCAGATTCAAAACAGTACTGTATCTTTTTTTCTTTTCTTTTGCTTATATCTCGAAAACGGTGTGTCCTATCGCAAAAATAATGTAAACTTCGAGCCCCTTTATAAGACCCCCAAACATCTAAATTCTTTTCATCATCAATTCTTTTCATCTCCATTTTTTTTCATATTTTCAATACAAAAAGTGAAAAATTGCATACAAAACATGTCGAGGCTGCAAAATAATGCGCGCCTCCGGCTCTAAAAAAAAATCACGTGGTATGGCAAACAAGTACCACGTGGAGTCGCAATTGCCAAATTTGATTTTAGATGTGTCAAAATAATTTTTAAATTTAGAGATTTTATTTTGCAGAATAGCGATAAGATTCTCATAGCCAAAAGTATGGAATTTTAGTGATAGTTTAGTTAATTTAGTTCGGTGTACAACAGAATCGGCACCATTGTGTGCTTTAGTCTGGGTCAAATTAATTTATTTTCTTTCTTTCTTTCTTCAATAATTACCCATTCTCAAAAAAAAAAAAAGGCTTGTTGTATTATTGAATTGGTTTCTTCAACCATGATTATAATTGGAAATAATTTAAATTAATAATTACAAAGTATTATTTCAATTATTGCTGCTTCATTTATGAGGTGCATGGAACTTAAAATGGATTTGTTACTTATTTATTCAGTATTGCACATGCATTATTACATTTAAGTTGGTGCAAACATAAACTCATTTCATGAGATTGGTGTAACAAAATCTGTCTGGATAGGTTTTTTTTTCATATTCTTCTAAATCATATCTTAATTAATTACGTGAATTTCAGATTCCTTGTGAAGCAGCTAACGGGCGCGAGAACACTACCCGCCAATTTCTACACTAAATTGAATGATAGTATTGTATCTAGGTTTTCTATGGGTTCCATCATGGAAGTTGTTGATAAAAATAGGATCTCACAAGTTAAGGTATATTTTCTTTTTAAATCTTTGTTGTTTACCTAATCAGCTAGAGTACCAATGTCTGTGATAAAAGGCCTGTATTCTGTGCCAATTAATTCTTAAGCATTAGAATAGAATAAAAATTATTTATTTGCATACAAAGTAGGTAAAAAAAATTGTGGATGTTATATAATTAGATACCCTATACATTCTACCTTTTATTAGGCATGCACACATTTAATCCAAGTGCTTAATACTCTAAAATACGGTCATTATAAAAATTCTTATAATGTGGTAAATAAAATAAAATAAAGAATTAAAGATGTCACGATGAATTAGGTACTTAACTACAATGTTTCGTCATTTAGATATTCACAAATGGAGTAATAACATTTATCAATTATTAAGACTGACATACACTGCACGGCATTGATCATAGTATGTTTCTAAAAATTTGTCGGTCTTTATTATTAGGTGGATATTTCCAACCTCAAGTACCATTGACAACCTAGATCTAGAGTGACTTCTCATTTGCCAATTTTACAATATTATAAATAAATAACTTCAGCCCGTGTCTTCGTCTGCGTGAAATTTCTTGCTTCCCCGACCCACCCCGTCGCATCGCCTGCCCGCTCTATTACTTCGTTTTCACTTAGCGGTCTTTCTGACTTTTTTTCTTTTTGCTCAGCCCTTAAGTGCCTAAGCCTTCCTCAAAAATTGGGCTATCAAATGCAAAAAGCTTTTTTAAATTCCACCAGATGTTCCAGAGATTATCCCCTACATACAAACTAACAAATTTTACCTCTCTATAATATTGATATAGACTAATGCATGAATAATCTGTAACTATAATACAGACCTGAACAGAATACTCCTGCTTCTATGTAAGTCGATGACTGCCTGCACGATAATACAATTAGTCCTTGAACATTCCAGGTAGCTACTGTTTGCGAAATTATAGGAAAACGTTTACATGTGAAATATTACGATAGTTCTCCGGAAGACAATGGTTTTTGGTGCCACGAAGACTCGCCACTCATACATCCAGTCGGCTGGGCTTTTAGAATTGGCCATCATTTAGATGCACCTCAAAGTTATGGCCTAAGAGTGGCCACTGGTCGACTGATACCGAATGACAGTACTCCTGATATGTTTTATAAATACCCTAGCAATGAACCGCCATTGTTTGCGGAGGGGATGAAGCTTGAGGCTATCGATCCTCTGAACTTATCAGCTGTTTGTGCTGCTACAGTGATGCAGATATTGAATGAAGGGTACATGATGATCAGGATAGACTGTTATCCTGCTGACGCGTCAGGAGCCGACTGGTTTTGCTATCATCAGAGATCGCCGTGCATATTTCCCGTTGGTTTTGCACTGGCTAATAATATTCCTCTTGTGCCTCCTGCTGGGTAAGTCAACTTAGTTTATGACCATGATATGTCGAACAATATTTAACCGGTTCACCCTTGTTTGGTATAACAACGTTTTGTTGAAAATCGCTTCGCCGAATTTCAGTTACAATAAAGTCATTTCGTATAATTATTCATTTGACCGAATAATTAATTGGTAGATTTTTATTTAGCATATTTATTTCTTTGAAATAATGTCATTTGACCGAATTTTCAAATGCACTAATTTTATTTAAACTGATGTTTCACTAGACTAATAATGATTTAGTCGAAAGATCGTATCGAATATTCAGTTCATTAATAATTCGTTTCCTTTCATTGGAGTCACCCCCCACCATTTTTCTCCGCCGGAGATGCTCGACGGAGCCCCGCTTCGCGGGGCTCCTACTTCTGGGTGGTTTAAAAAAAAAATAACCACGCAGGTGATGGCAGGGTCCGTTCGCTCGCTTCGCTCGCTCACTAGACCCTGCCATCCCCTTCTAACCTAACCTGTCCTAGTCGGGGTGCCCCAAGTCCCGAGCTCGCTTCGATCGCTCTTGCGCACAATAAAAATTTGCAAATATTTACGTTTTCTTTTCTGCATTACATTACACCAATTGAATATTCGATAAAATACATGTTATACCACCTGAACATTACATCAAATGAACATTATACCTTTTGATCAATAGCGCAAATGTTGTTATCGCAAATAAATATTCGATCAAATGAAAATTATATTAATCGATATTATACAAATTGATTATTTTCTTAAACGTTGTTCGAATTAGTAAAATTACATCAAACGTTGTTATACCAAACAAGGGTGAACCTATTTAACCCCTCAAAAGCGAATATTTTCGCTGCCTATTGTGAAGTAGGTAACTGGCAAAGCTCCTGTCACAGTTAGGTGTACTTTATCTCTGTCCATCCCTTCAGCATGACATAACACGAAAAGCGAATAATAATATCATGCTCAAAGTTCTGCTAAGTCAATCGTGGGTAAGTAATAACAGCCGCACGGCTCGATCGATCAGGTTAAGCTGCGCTTACCGCGGTCGGTCCGTGGATGGGTGACCAGCTTTACATACCGAGACCCCTCCGTGCCTCGGAAAGCACGTTAAGCCGTTGGTATCTTTGATAGTCGTTACGGGTCGTCAGAAGCATGAAAGTCGTACAACCAGTCTTACCAAGGGGTATCGTATTACCCGGTTACTGGGTTGTGGAGGTCAGATAGGCAGTCGCTCCATTTAAAATACCAGTATTCCGCTGCATCCGTTTAGAATGGACGCCGAGCTCAACAAAGTTGGAAAAAGCTAGGCCGGTTTTTTAGTTCTGCTAAGTCAATCTCACTTCATGACAGTCAGACTTTTTTGAAAAAGGAGTTGTTAAATGAGATAAGAATATTACCCAAAGATGTGGTTTATTCGTTTGGAAGCCAGATTTTCCGCTAAACCAAGTATCTGTTTTCAGGATAACTGTAGAAGAGTTCAGTTGGGAGCATTACTTGACAGTATGCGGAGGACAGGCGGCCGATCGTTCGCTGTTCGCGGCGCGAGGTCACGTGGTATCGCACGGTTTCGTCGCTGGCATGCGACTCGAGTGCGCTGATCTTATGGACCCGCGACTAGTCTGTGTCGCTACTGTCGCTAGAGTCGTCGCTGATTTACTCAAGGTTTGTTTATTTTGCAACGAATCGACATTCTAATTGGTTACCGTCGTCTATCAGCCATCAGAGACATCGCAGATACGTTGCCATTCATAGAAAGCTAATATGTCTCATGAACTAGTAAAGTTCTTCTTTTCTTTGATTGGTGGAATGTTGACTGGATACCAGTCACTGTGAAGATTGACGGTGGACCACGGTGAAAGTACTTAAATAAAAATACTATATTCTTTTGTCATAGGTAGCGAGTACTGAAGCTTACTCAGACTACTGTCTTGCACCAGAACTTAAAACTAATTTGGAGTTCTTCTAAATTTACTTACGGTACTTCGACGTATCGATCATTTTCTATTAAAATAGCATAATCAGCATATAAAAAAATACTAAAACTGAAATGTTTAAAATACTAATGATAAATCAAGTTACCTGTCCTGTAGCAGCCTGTTAGCGATTCAAACAAATCGATTGATAACGGGTTCAAGTAATAGGCTTAAACAACCCAGAAGCTAGACCTCTGTTTCGACTATTGGCAGGACTCATAACATGTCCTATCCCTTATTTTTCCCATCATAACATTATATCACCCCTGTAATCCCCAGAGATTAGGCAGGGGTGTATCTAAAGTAGGTACTTACACCCACATTTCGCCTTGTAATAAGAACTAATAAGGCCCATTCTATGTATACTAATTAATTGCTTTATCAAGGTACACTTCGACGGCTGGGGCATCGAGTACGACCAATGGCTGTGGGCGCACAGTACAGACGTGTACCCAGTAGGATGGTGTCGTGCGGTAGGTCATCGGCTCGAGGGGCCGCTACAACCGCCGCCGCGGCCGCCGCGCAAACTGCCTTCAAAGCAGCCGAGACGACGACGAAAACATGGTAGGTACCTATGAACTCATAAATACAACGTGGCGCTACAACGGTGACATTAATTTAACACACGGGTAGGGCTAGTGCCCAATAATCATAAAATAATGTATAAGTTAAAATAATTCGTAAATTGGAAAAAAAAATCAAGCAAACCAAATAATGAAAAAGCTACTAAAATTGGGATCATCCTTGCAAAAAATCATTCATTAAATTACTTACCTAGCTGGCTTACGTTAACTCGGAGCGGCAACGCCTCGATTCGCGCGCTGGCAGCCGCGCATCGCGTCTTTTACCTACTCGTGATCGGTCCGATTCTTTGACGGCATATTATCAAATTGTTCGTCGAATAGTTGAGCTCCTTAAGTTCTGAGTTGAGCTGCACGGTTACTGACAAATGCGTGCACTGGCTGGACAGGTCCACTCAATCTGTGTGGTTCTTTCCTCAAAAGACCATTTCAGGCACAAATCTACATGGTCCTCAAAGATTATTATAATATTATTCTAATTATTGTGAATGTGAGAACTATGTCGGTCATTGGTTTTTATTTATTTATTTTTGTATTTTCTCAGTTTAATCATGATCTGGCACTTTCAGTAATTTATGCGGCCTACTCAAATGTCCTTTCTTTGTTATTGTTCGTCGAATCGTTGAGCTCCTTAAGTCTAAGTTGCGCTGCACGATTACTGACAATTGAGTGCACTGACTGGACAGGTCCACTCAATCTGTGTGGTTCTTTCCTCAAAAGACCATTTCAGACACCGATCTACATAGCCTTCACATGATCTGACCAAGATTTTGTCTGGACTTTAAAAGAGACTGTGACCGCTGAGTTTGTTTCGACCTTTCTTCTTAGAGTAGTCAGATAGGAAATGCCGACCTCATCTAGTTTTTAAAATACGATTGATGTGTAAAAGTGTTTGTTCAAACCTACTTACAGAAATAAAATCATTTATCATTTAAAGAAACCGAGCGGCGCAAGTGGTACCTACAGCGGAGGTGCTTAGTCAAACACATACCATGACACGCTCTCTTGTTACTATTAGTTACACAAATAAATGCGTCCGTATCGCAAGAGATGTAAACGTACCTACTAGATAAGAAAACGAAATCAAATCAAAGCGTCTTTATCGCAGTACAAAAAATTTATTACTATCCTAATTACACAAAAATAAAGAAATAAAACAATAGGTAAGCGTCTTTTTCGCGACGTAATTATGCGCACTAGTGTGAAAAAGTGCGTCAAAGACACGGGTTCGGCTAGCACTAGAGCACAAAAAAAAGAATTCGAGTTCGGTGCGGCGGCGGGTGGAAGGGAGAGCGCGCGTCGCCTGCGCCGCCGCCAACAAAGGAAATTTCTTTCAATTCGCCTATTCTATGTATTTGTTTCATCCTAATAGTATTGCTTATTCGTTTTAATTTCATTGATACGAAGTTATGATCCGCGACCCCGGCAAATGACCGCTGCGCGACAGTTCTTTAAGTACAGGTTGCACTAAGATGCTATTATCTAAAATTGTAAATATATCCGTAAATAATAACGTGTAATGGAAATACATTTTTTTCATGAAACGAAAATGTGAAAACGTTTGTGTGTTAAATTAATGTCACTATTGTAGCGCCAAGCTGTATAATGCACTAACATACTAGGTAGGGATATACTTAAAATACACCCATATTTCGACAGTTCTGTTATAAGTTCCATGTAATAGATGACGAGCCATATATTCAGGCTCCAGGCTGCAATTTTCTAATGGAGCCCAAAGACTGCCCGACCCTGAGAACCCTACGGCCCTCACTCGTGTCTACGACAGCTGTGTAAAACGAGTCTCAACTAGGGACAGTTACTTATCTCTGACACATGTGCGAATAAAATGCGACAACCAAGAGCTTCATCTTCAATACCTACTTTCCACAACTGTTCATGAATGTCACTGCTTATTCAAAAGTATTAATACATATGTACCATTATTGTTGCCAATATACATGTACTGGTCGAATAAGAAGTAACATACTTACATCTTACACTTTCAGGTATAAAATCCGCACAACCGCCAAACACGGCAGAGGATAGCTCACAGAACTCAGACATGGGTGATACAAAAAGCCTTTCCCCCCCTACAAGCGTGTCTGAAGTGTCTGCAGACGTACCGTGTCTGCCTGAAACTGACTCCAACCCAGCCAAGATGGACGTCGATGCAGAGTCTAAGGACTCTAAGGATAGCACTGAGCCTTCTGAAGAAAGGCTTATTGATATGAAGCCGCAGCGCCCGGTAAGTTGAGAGTTGCTTCTTATGTCTATGGTCTATTCCAAAAGTATCTGGTGAAAGTTTAAAGCGTTGGATCGGAAAATGTAAACGTGGATGCGAATTTGTAATGCCACTTACAAATTGAGTGCTCCGATTAGATTTTTTCAATATCAAGTATTGGAAAAATCAAATTGGAGCACTCACCTTGAACACGAAATCTTAATTTTAAATCACATTAAAGTGGTTTTTCATTAGATGATTAAGGTTAATTAGCCGACTGCGCCAGAAGGAGGGTTATGTTTTTCGAGTTTATGTATTGTAGCGAAAAAAAAAGGAAAACACAGATTCTCTTCGCCAGTGAACACGTTTAATTTATATATTGAATGAAGACAAAATTATTAAAAAAATAAATAAAAAATATAAAAAAGTAGAAAATACAATAAAAAAGAATTCGTCACATTACACCGACGAGGTTCGACGGGTTTATAAAATATTAAGAACAATAAGATATACTGTAGGTTTTCTACCATAAAATATATTGTTAAGATTAAATAGGGCAAAAGCTTAAAAATGTGGTTGCAATCAAAATGTATCACTACGCACAAGACTGAAATTAGGCCGCTTTTTTTTTAAAGTTATCGAACCTGCTGTATTTTGTTTTATTGAAAATAAATCGTAATTACAAAAAAAACATATCAAAGACTGGTAGTAATTTTTGAACCGCAAGATCGTTATCTAGGATAAATTAGACTTAAAGTTAAAAAAAAACCGCTAATTCCTCTCCCGGAAGCTCTGACACGACTCTGTCAGTAACCGCTGTGCCGCGCTGATGACCTCCCAAACTTCAGGATTGGTAAACCGGCCTTCCGGAAACGGTCGCTCTCCACCGCGGTTCTGTCAGGTGCAAAATGGTAGGTGGCTGTAGGGGCGGGGCTAAATGGGTCGGATTGCAAAATATTCCGACCCAAACCAGAAAAACGAAAAGAAGAACTTTACCCTTTGTTTTCTCACTGCAGCCACGACTCGCCGAATTTAGAAGAGGGACGCTCCCGCTCCAAAATATCACGAACACATCAGGAAATAAAAAAAAGGAAATTCACGCTTTGCTTTCTAGAGCAACGACTAGCCAAATTTTGTCTAGAGACATGCCCGATTTAATAGATCATGAATACATCAACGTATAGATTCCAAAGAAAGAAAAAAAAATCCATCCGTCGGCTGTGACGAATTTTTTATCAAGTCTTGTTTCTTTCGAGTCAATCCCGTAAAACGTCAAAACAAATCTTTATTTGAAAATATTATAAAATAAAATTTCTGGTTAAGCAGAATGATAAAAAATGAGGTTGCATAATATTCAAAAAGAAGAGTTAAGTAATTAAATAACATGTAGTATTACTAATACTACAGTATGTATGTTATGTATGTATATTTCTTTGGCACGCTCTGTAGCCTAAACGGCTTGATCGATTTCAGCTTGAGCGGTGCCGTTAGATTCGTCTTAATTGTGAGAGCGACACTGGGTATATCAAAATTGAAAAAAAAAATGCCCGATCTTTAGCGCCATTCTGTCTTAAAAAAAAGTTTTTTCTCGAAACCTATTGAGTGGAAAATAAAGGGTTTCATCAATAGCTTGCAAAAAATTATGCAACTTGTATGTTTACATGTAATTTGGAACGATAAATGCTAAAATAATTTAAAAAAAAACAACTAAATAATCAATGTTACAACATAAATTACATTTATGTGTGGAAAAGAGAAATTACAATACTGCCATACTAATAATAAATCAGAACGTTACTATTGTTGATTCAATGTGTATGACAGACAACGCTTATACTTATCAGCCTGGGCAACTAAAAGTGAAAGACGTGTGCGCAACAATATTAATATCGTAAGTTGGGAGTACCTCCACGCGGTAAAGGCGGTAACAGTTTAGTTTAAAACTTACGAAGTAACTATTTAGTAATCTGTGCTAAAACTCCCATTTAATATCAATGCCTTTGGGCATAAGTTATTGTCGTTGGGAATTATTATTTTCAAACTCCTATTTGGCACGGTAGCCTACTCGGTATCGCAGGGGAGCAGCTATCTAGCAATCTTTTGTTTATTACCCGACTGCGGCGACGCCTAAAAGAAGGGTTATGTGTTTGACCTGTAAGTATGTTTATCCGTTTCTTTGTTCCCTCGTAACTCCTAAACGAATGAACGGATTTAGATAAATTATACGTCTTTAGATTTCTTGGTAGCGCGAGTGTCACTGGTTAAAATCAAAAACTATTATTATTAAAATGACAGATTTGGGGTGTCATAATTATTGTGGAGTTCGATTTTTTTTTCGTCGTCTGTTACCATCGAGTGGGATATCAAAATTACGGGTTTTAAAAGGTGATTACTAAAATATATTCAAATTATATGGTTAAAAGTAATTCCAAGCGACAAATCGAAAAGCAAAAAGCCTTCAATCGCAATAATAAATAATTTAAGTATTATTAGTAATATTTTAATGGGTCCCGCCTGCTTCCAACGTTTGTTTAATATAAAATGGGCTTGATTATTTATTATTAATAAATTAAATAAGTAATTTATTTCTAATTATTAATAATTTAAGCCTATGTGCTTTGAGTAGAGTTAGGACGCTCGAAGGCTGGGCTATTTGTGCAATTGATCCAAAAAAGCTTTTAAATAACCCTCACGACCAAAACTCCTTCCAAGAACTAAATCGTCTGCGAAATCTTTCACATTTGTAAACTAAAAAGCTGGAAATAAAAAAAGAAATAAAAAAATGTAAAAATGGGCTTGTTTTTAGCTTTTCAGTTTTTTTAACTTAATGTTTTTTTACCGCAGTCGGGTTTTTTTAATTTTGTTTATTACTTTTTTTTATAAACTCAATTTGCGTCGATGATTTTCAATTACAATTTAATAATGACGTTATTCAAACAATAATTAGTGGAGAAAGTGGTGAGATATAAAGTTGTAAGTAGTGTCCAACCGAAGGTCCGGTTTCGGCAAAAAGTGCCCGAACATTCGGCCCAACCGAAACTGGTATCTGTTCGGTTTTGATAGAATACGAATAAACAACTGACATAGACAAACGGCGTAGACTTAGTAATGGGGTCCCGTTTTCACCCTTCATGTAAAAAACCAAAAAATACAAGTGTTCACGAATAAATTGAAATCATTTAGGTTCTTAGCAGACATGCTGCTTTTTATATCAGGCAGTAGGAATTTATTCGTTTTTCCGAAGATTGATACACGCCCTAAGAGCAACAGCAGATGCATTTGCGTCACACGTTTCAGCAAATACCTCGGCGCAACAAGACAAAAAAAACAAGTTTCACCCGCGCCTCTCTTTGCTTACTCCTCTCATCAAACACGATGAAAATAAAACATAAGTAATCCCTTCCCGGCAGCAGAAACTTTTCGCCTGGCGGCCTATATACATAGGTATTTGAATTTGACTTTTCTGTAGTAAGTATACGCAAAATAAACAGATGAAACCGCTCTTTTCAATGTACCTATTTGTATGATAGCTGTGTACAAGTAGGTATATTATTTTAGTAGACGTACACGTAGGATGTTGTGAGCACGTCACGACGATTGTTTGGTACCTTAGCTGGGGTAGAAATGAACATACCCTTTTCAGTAAGTATAAACATTTCTGTATTTCAATTCTTTCACACATACAGACATGGTATATAGCAATATTTGACCAACTATTTAATTAGGTACTCAACATAAATTCAATATAGATTTCTTGAAGACCACCTTTTCATTTCGAAGCTGGAAGAGACTGACTTAGAAACTAGGCTATGCTCCAAACATCATATTTCCATTCCGTTTCGTTATAAAACCAGTACTTTACTGTACTTCAGTGTACAGCACTACACTGATACAAAATTCATTTGAGACAAATCACATACTTTCAATTTTATATTTAGTATTTAAAATCGCTACAAATCTTATATTTGGAAATCATGACGGGGTCGATACAACAATGTTAATGCTCCCGCACCATTTCTAGACGATATATACGATCTAGATAGTTAAGTTACGATTTCGCAAGCGACGGTAGCGGCCACAGCCGCTACCCAACCGCCATTCATGGTTGACGCAGCGTCACCTACTGGTTTCTATGTATTTCTATTAAAATAAATCCACAAAAAAACAGATTAAGTATTGGTTTGCACTTTCTAAAGTTCTCATGAAAAGTATTCGCTAGTACTAATAATAATATGTATACGGTGGATATAGATTTAATTGTAAAAAAAAATCCGCTCGTTGTTATCGAGGTATACATTATGTAAATTTGAATAAACCATTTACTAACTAATCATATGTACCTACGTTTTTCACATGAACGTGGACTTGGCTAGTTGGGTATTTTATGAATTTTACCTATTTCACGACAGCTACAAACAACCTAAAAAAATGTGGGAAATAATTAATAGCTTAGCAGCGAACAAAATCAAAGACAGCAATGCTCCCCCCAAGCTATTGTCGAACTCGACCTTTATCACAGACGGTAATGAAATATGTAACTTATTTAACTCATTCTTTGCATCAATAGGCGCGGACTTATCTAATAAAATACCCAACACATACCACATAAATACAGGTAATACCCTCATGTACGACACTAATTACACACATGACATAACTCTGCACGAACTTGGTCCCTGTGACACTGGCGAAATATCAAAAATTATTGACCAACTTGACACCAACACTAGTACAGGCTTAGACGGTAACAGCACTAAAGCTATTAAATGCCTTAAGAACATTATTGTCGCAAGATTAACTGACTGTATTAACGAGTGTTTAATGCGCGGTATTTTTCCCGACTCGCTTAAAGTTGCGAGGGTCAGTCCTATTTACAAATCTGGCAGTAGAACTGACCCCGGCAACTATCGACCGGTGTCGGTCTTACCCGTTCTTTCGAAAATATTCGAACGTGTGTTATATAACTGTCTAAACACAAATTTAACTGAGAAGGGATTTTTAATTGAACGACAGTATGGCTTCCGCCGCAAATCAAGTAGGTACTCTCACAGCCTCTGTTGATTTAATAACGACAATAAAGACACATATTGATAAAAAAGACATTGTTGTAGGTATATTCATTGACCTAAAAAAAGCATACGATACAGTAAGCCATCAAAAACTGTTACAAAAATTAAGCAACATAGGTACGAGGGCGGGTCAATAAGTCCGTGACTTTTGGAATAAAACACAGATTTTTTGATAAATAAATCATTTTATTTTTCAACGTAGTCTCCCTTGAGCTCTATACACTTTGTCCAACGCTTCTCCAACTTTTTTATCCCTTCCAAAAAATATGATTTGTCGAGGTCCTCAAAATAGGCCTTTGTTTGCGAGATGACTTCATCAATGGAGTCAAATCTTTTTCCACCAAGCCATTTCTTCAGGTTTGGGAACAAGAAGTAGTCACTCGGAGCCAAATCTGGAGAATAGGGCGGATGAGGGAGCAATTCATAGCCCAATTCATGGATTTTTGCCATGGCAACTGCACATGTGTGCACCCTTGCATTGTCTTGGTGGAAAAGAACTTTTTTCTTGGCCAAATGAGGTCGGTTTTTTTTCAAATCGTCATTGAAGCGGTCCAATAAGTTGGCATAATATTCCCCATTGATTGTTCTTCCCCTTTGAAGGTAGTCAATGTGGATTATCCCACGTGCATCCCAAAAAACAGTCGCCATAACTTTATTGGCTGACAAACCCACCTTGGCCTTCTTTGGCGCCCATTCACCCTTAGAAACCCACTGTTTTGACTGTTATTGGTCTCTGGTGTGTTGTGATGGATCCATGTTTCGTCCACGGTTACAAAACGGCGCAAAAACTCCTCCATATTAAACAACGCCAAACCTTCCTGTGAAGTTGTTACACGATTGCGTTTGTGGTCGACTGTGAGCAAACGCGGCACCCATCTTGCGGAAAGCTTTCTCATGCCCAAGTGATCAATCAAAATTGAAACCACTGAGCCATGCGAGATCCCTACGGCTTCCACAATCTCTTGCACTTTCAATCTTCGGTCGGCCAACACCATATCGTGAATTTTTTCGATTGTTTCGGGTGTAGAGACCTCAACTGGGCGTCCAGGACGTTCGGCATCTTCAGTGCTTGTACGGCCACAACGAAATTCAGTAAACCACTTTTTTACCATTGAAATCGATGGTGCAGAGTCCCCATAATATTTATCAAGCTTAGCCTTGGTCTCGGTAATGGTTTTTTTTCGCAAAAAATAATGCTTAATAAGCACACGAAATTCACTTTTTTCCTCAAATTACTGGGTAGTCTGATAAAGATAGCTGTCAAACACAAACTAACTGACGCAGCAAGTTCAAATTTTGATAGGAGTCAACTGACAGATGCCTGTTGACAGGAGTAGTGTTGCTTTTTCAGTAAAGAGGTCAGAAATTCAAAAAGTCACGGACTTATTGACCCGCCCTCGTATTTCAGGAAGCGCCCTCAATATATTCACGTCATATTTACAAAACAGACAGCAAGTCGTTAAGATAGACAACTTTACTAGCTCGATGCAAAATATTATATACGGATGTCCCCGAGGCTCAGTAATTAGCTCATTATTATTTCTTATTTACATCAATAACATTAATAAAATAGGGCTGACAGGACACCTAACGCTATACGCAGAAGACACTTGCCTCTTTCACTTTAATAAATCTGTACAAACCATTATAACTGATGCTCAAAAAGACCTTGACCTACTTTAATGAATGGCTAAAATATAACTTGCTTACTATTAACACTGCAAAAACTTCATTTATGATTTTCACAGCGAAAAACAAACCGTTACCGGATGTTACATCACTTACGATCGACGGAGAAGTAGTCAAACGATCTTATCACGAAAAGTATCTCGGACTGTGGGTAGATGATAAACTAACCTGGAAACTACACATTGATCGTGTCAAAACAAAATTGATATCACTTTTAGGAGCTTTACGAAAGATTACAAAATGTATTCCGAAAAAAGTACGTCTGATTAGGTATATATAACTCTCTAGTAAAATCAAACCTGGAATACCTAATTGAGCTATAGTGAGCAGCCGCTAAATCTAACCTAAACCCACTACAAAGAATACAAAACAAAATAATCAAAGTACTATTTCATTATCCCTACTTAGATCCAACAAAAAAACTATATGAAAAGACTAATCTTCTAAATCTCACACAACTACATACATATTACACCTGCATTCTCATTAAAAAAGTTATCACGAATTCCGTACAATCAAACCTACAACTACATAAAAAAACACCTACATTGTAATATATTAAATGTGATTTGTGCTAAATGGATTACATTTTGGACAAGATGGTAAAGTTGTCCAGCGTGTATAATGGTGTGTTCTCCTATAAAAAATACAAGTAAAACAAATAAAAGAATTTCGGGTGCCGTGAAGATTGCACACTATGTTTTAACTTACCTTCATAGAGTCAGACTTTTAATCTGCCGGAGGTAGCGGTAATGTGAGATAATTAAAACAAAGGAAATAACCTTGTTAATGCCTCATTTAATTGCTAGTAGCTTCCAAGTAAGTAAAACTATGACTAATGAAGATATTAAATTACTATTATTATCATTATGGCTATTGTTATTATTATTATTGCATCTTGTGGTATTAAATAAAAGGAAAAAAATGGATTAATTAAACCTCCATAGACGGCGTCCGGACGTACACCTCGTCAGCCTGGCCTCTCGGAATATCAATAAATTGAAAAATGAGAAATAAGGAATAAAGAAAAAACAAAGGACGCCGTGTTCCAGCTGTAACAAGATAGAAACGGGTTAGAATGTGGATTGTTTGGGAATCTCTTACGTGAGGCACGTGGCGTTCTACGAAGATAAACTCACCGTCCTTTCCAACAAAAATTACATTGCCTCAGCGCACCCAAAATCCATGTGGGCGACAATCGCTAAGGCAATTCAATATTATATGTAGGCCTGAAACAATAATTTGGGATAGAACACTCACTATGTACTTGGACCAATCACTCTCAATAGGAAACGAAATCTTACCAAATAAATGGAGGGTCGTTGCCTCGACACCTCCCAGAGGGTGTAGCAGAGCCCTACGCCATCAATAGGCCAAGGTAAGGGCTGGATGCCGTCGGGTTTAGAAAAAATATATTAGACCATCCTGTCTAGTCTAGAAAAGTTCGCAAAGTGCCGATGTCACATTGACAGCTCGGTGACCCGGCGCGCACAGACAACCAATGACAGCTAAAGTGACGTTCCGAAATTCACTAATCGATGAGAAGCATGTAACGATGTTTAAAACTCGTTACAACATAAATAACACTAGAAGTAAAAACAAGTTTCAACTAACAACTACACGTGCACGGACTAATTACGGCATGAAAACAATATTGAATGAGGGTGCGCAACTATTCAATAATTTACCGGAGAATTTAAAGAAGTGTGATAGTTTAAGCATATTTAAAAAAAAAACTCAAGAAACATGTATGTACCCTGTAACGTTACCAACACTCTAGAGGCAAATATTATATATATAGCACTCTGTATCTCATTTTAAGTGAACTGGTAATAATTAAGTTCTTATGAGAATAAAATTCTTTAAACCTATTTTCTCCGCAAGAAAACGAAATGCAGAGCAATGGCTCTAGTTGTATTATACCAGTCAAAAATCTGTCAAATAAAATGTATGTCATCTTGAGTTTTCAAATATCAACATTGAATGAATAAAATACAATATTTTATAGTTTAGCCTCGGTATTTATTTAGTAAATCAATTCTTAACGTTTATATCAATCGTTCCGGAAGTGGTTTTTTTTATTTCACACTTTCTTTCTTAGAGTGATAATTGTGATAAATTACAAAAAAAATTATTATTTACGCAAATAAATTATATCCCAGAGCAGCCGAAAATTCGAGCGCAGTCAATTCCAGGGGAGTAGAGTTAGCTTCACGTTCACAGCAATTTTTTTAGGTGCGCCATCTAAGAATTGTGTTCTTTAAATTTAAGGCTAATAATTCACATATGACGTAATACAAAACGACTTAGACTTATTAGTTGTTGCAAATTGCTATTTTAATTTCTAGTTAATTTTCATTATTTTAGTTTAATTTTTAAGACTTCAATTACGGGCAAATATTTTTTTGGTTTATCGATTTATTATATCGATTGCTATAAAAAATTAGAAATGTTAAAATTCGATTTCGAAACTTTCATAAGAAAATGGCCGATAACTTTTGCAAATTTTGTGGTTTTTGGCGTTGTTTATGCTGTTTTCTTTGTTGCTAATACGTTGAGTTGAGCCTCAGCTCATCCATAAAGGCTTAAGTGTCCATCATCAGATTTGTCAGTCCGCCCTTGCGTTGAGTGAATCTGCGGGGCGAAGGCCGACTGATTTGTGAAACAAAACTATGCTTAAAGTTCCCGCAACGTGCGACAGAAAAGTTCATTTCTTCCGCCGAACTAAATCGTCCCAAGTGCTTAAAGATTGAAATCGTAATAACACTAAAAATAAAAGGAATTTCAAAAAAATGCCTCCACAGTTTTATTCGCCTTGTACAAATAATCATCAAATTTTTATCCCATTAGTCATTTGTATATTAAGTAAAAATCGAAAATAGGTGATGGTTAGAGGCAACTTCGTGATGTTTTTTTATCGAGAAAATGTTTAAATTTGTGTTCTCATATTTTTATTTTATACCTAAGTCTTATCAATTTCATGAAATATTAAATTGAAGATAGGCAATTTGGTTACTACCCGCTCTTAAGCGGTGGTGTTTAGAGTTCAGTCGCTGCGCTGGTCCGAAATTCTAAATCGCTAATTGCAGATGCTAAAGTGGCAAATCTGCTAAGGCCCTTTTTAAGTGAGTGCAGATTTTTCAATGTTCATAACGTTGTGTTTTTAACGGTGCTAGTTTTTTTTTACACTATATCTGGCAAAATATTCTTTTCTTTGGATAAAATAAATCTGATAATTACAAAATCAGCAAATTATTTGTTACAAACCTACGAAAAACTATAGATCTCGGAAAGTAATGCCAATTAAATAACTTTTACTAGCTCCATAAGTTTCGGTTTCGGTTGAAAATCGTATTCTGGTTGGACGCTACTTGAAACCTTCTAAATAGATGTATGTGTTACTTATTCCATTTAGTGATTCTTCATCAGATACTTTTGGAACAGACATTATTTAGAAACATGAATCTGTAGAGGCGAAAAATACTTTCCGTGTACAACCTCACTTACACTTTCTTGGCTGGACAGAGGTTTTTGTTGAACCTTATTGATCTCATTTTAATGTTTACACTTTATTTATTTCAGAATACACCTACGGACATATCTCGGAACACACCAACCGATATATCTCAGAATACACATGATCACACTGACATATCTCAAGATTCAAATCTGAACATACCACAGGTTTCCCCAGTTGCTTCCATTGAGGATTCAGACCCTGACAAGGTGATACCTAAACTAGTCAATACATCAGTACCCTTAGATGTCCTGAACTCCGTTGATCCTGAAAACTGGACATCAGCAGACGTTGCCAGGTTCCTCACTGTCAACAACTGCCAACCTTACTGCGTTAATTTCACAAACATCACCGGCCATATGATGCTACAGTTGACAAAAGACGAAATCATCGAACTATTAGAAATGAAAGTAGGTCCCTCATTAAAAATTTTCGACCTGGTACAACAATTAAAATGTAAAATAAAACAACCTCAATGCAGATTGCTAAATAGTTTTAAGTAGTGTTTATTTGAATAAGCTTCCTCAGTTCACGTTTGTAAGAATGCACATCTTGGCGCTGACAAAATCATCGAATAACAAACAAACGATGGAGCAATAACCATAAAGTTTGAATTGAATTGATTGATCTAGAGTAGTTCGAAACCAGCGGCCATTGAAATCATGGCGGCCAAACTATACAAACGTGTAACGAAGTAGCATAGTAAACATTCGAAAATAATTTAAATACAATATTAAACATATTCTACTCCCGCCTATATTTTGGTATCGCATAATAGCCGATGTTGTTTATATAATATAAACATATTTTGGCCAGTCACTAATGTTTGATATCAGATTTGTGTGTAAGGCAGAGTGTATGTATTTTATATTCGCCATTATTTTAATTTCCATATTTATTGATTTTCATTTAAAATTCGAATGGCTTTGGAATTTTACCGCACCAATGTTGTTTTACTATTCTAGATTAGTAATGCTCTTCACGCCGGTGAGATTTTTATTTATTCACAAGTACCTCATTAATAATCAGACTATGAATTAATAATGAAACTATGAATTTAATACATTTGTCCCTTTTGGACCAAGCACTGTATATTGTTTAACTTGTTTGTGAATGAGCTAACTTGAATGTATTTCGCAATTTTATTTTGATTCGAAAGCTTATTCCTTTATTTTACTCTATGTACGCCTTTGTTCGGACGGGTGCTTTTTTAACTAGACTTTGTTTTTACCACGCACTGGATTGTCAACGCTTGCCTTTCGCAAAAACACACCTGAAATACAACAGTGCCCTTTTCTAACGCGAAAGGGATGCGCTCTGTTGGATTGACTGTTGGGTTGGACGCCGAGAGTTGAAAATCCAGAACAAGGTTAAAAAACGTGGCATAAAAAAACGCCTTTGCGTATGTAGGCTCATTGTGGTTTGGTATAAATGAACCTCTCAGAAGGCATGTGGTTTGAACAGCGTTTTTAAAACTTTCGTGGACGCATAATGGCCTGTCGGTCGATAACGGTTTACGCGCTCCCTATGATAAAAACCGGCCAAGTGCGTGTCGGACCACACACAATGAAGGGTTCCGTAGTTGGGATGAATTTATCACAAGAACAAACTTATCTTTGTTGTTGAAAAAAAACTTCAATACATATGTAGTTACATGTCACGGTCATTTCTCCAACTGCAAACGTAAGTTTGAAATCGTTTTTTTTTTGTGTGTGATCAATCTACAAATTAACGATGTTCGGACTGTTTCCATTACTTGTGCTGTGAGACCTTGCTTCTTGCCAAATTTCATGATTCTGAGTCAACGGGAAGTACCCAATTAGTTTTGATTCTGATACTCATATCAGAATACGTCGCATAATTGGCTGATTTTTTTTATTTTGTTGACTTGGAAGCTTGATCTTTTTAGAGCTCCAAGGTATCGTAGACCTATGTATTTGATATTAATTTCAACTTGATACATTTACGCGTTCCTGAGAAAAAGGGCCCTGACATACATACAGACGCACGGACAATGAAGTTATCCAATAAGGGTTCGGTTTTTTCCTTTTGAGGTACGAAACCCTGAAAGAGAAATCGTGTTTTTAAAATTTTCGTGTATCTAGATCTACCTACGAGGGGAGGTCCAAAAGGTGGCGGAATGAAAAGGAAGGGAGGTGAAATTAAACATAAAATTATTTTTCCTATTCAATATATTCTCCATTAACCTAATACACTTCTCAGACCTTTCAAATAATTTGTTTATACCTCCGAAAAAAAATTATTTGTCAAGGCCCTCAAAATAAGCAGAAATAGCCGACCTCACTTCTTCGTCATCGGTGAATTTCTTTCCACGAAGCTCTTTTTTCATGTTTGGGAACAAATAATAATCACGAAGGACTGTAGGGGGGTGACTCGAGAGTTTCAAAGCCGCACTTGTGTAAGGCAGCCATCGCAACATGTCTCTTGTGAACAGGTGCGTTGTCGTGCATAAGGAGCACGCCTCGAGACCACTTTCCCCTTCCTTTTTCTTTAATTGTATTTTTTTTTTCTAGTAGCCTAGCGTAGTATTGCCCCGTGATAATGGCACCTTTATCTTTATTATCGATCAACAAAATCCCATCTGAATCCCAAAAAAACTGTATCCATAATCTTTCCGGCCGATTGTGACACCTTGAACTTCTTAGGCGGTGCTGCGCCTTTTCTTGCCACGCATTGACACTTGTTTGACTCAGGTTCATGGTGATGAACCCAAATTTCATCCTCAGTCACAATTCGGTTCATAAACTCATCTCTGTTCTCACTACACAGAACCAAAAACTCGTGAGAACACTCGACGCGCTGCTGTTTTTGAAGCGGTGTGAACATTCTCGGCACCCATCTTGCACTGACCTTAGACATGCCAATATGGTCATGAAGAATGCTAAAAATAGTCGTAGACGTAATAGCTTTAGATGAGCATCTTCGAGAACAAGTTTTTAAACTTTTTCAACAATGTCTGAAGATGTTGCCACAATCGGTCGACCAGCGTGCTGATCGTCTTCAATCGAGTATCTGCCTTGTCTGAAAAGACTATGGCACTTGTAAATCATCGATTTTTCAGAGCAAGGCTCCGCATAAACAGTTAACATCTCTTCCATAATTATATCAGACGTTTTTCCTTGCTTAGTAAGGAACTTTATCACGGCACGATACTCAATTTTCACCATAGTCACGTGTTCTCTTCCCGATTTACTTGTTTATCCAGCGAAATCTCAAAGGTTATTGAGCCGATCGGCCTGAAATTTAGTATTTATAGTTGTATTGAGTCACCAAGTAGTGTCATGTAAAAAAAGTCCTCCCCTCCCAACTCTAACCCTCCATTCCACGAACTTTTGGACTTCCCCTTGTATATAGATAAACTGATCTCAGTACTTCTTTTTTGTGTCCGAGACTTCGATCAACAATACCAACTAAATAACGGGTCTCGTACAAAATCAAAGTTAAATGCAGTCCGCGTGAAAAAAAGTTTAAAACAGTTATAAGTTCAACCTAATTACAACCACGGCACCTAGTAATAAAGTCGTGTTTACATGGGCTGTATTTCAAGCGAACTAAACAAAATAAGAGCTCACGTCTCAAGTGCGCTGTTATTTACCGAGACGTATTTCTTGCGCCGACCCGATATCTAGTCGGTAATGTTGATCGAAGTTCCGAGACAAGTGAATTTTAAAGTTTTTAATTGAATTAAGATTTAGGGTATTTTTTCTTTTTTCTGAGTGAAATAAAATGTATTTATATAGGCATGTATTTGATGAAACTTTTACGAACTTCTCCTAAATATTACATGTTACTGAATATTTGAATAGGTACTTAGGAATATTAGATATGTGTTGTTTATATTATCAGTTGTGAATACCATACAACCTAAAATCTCGTACTGCAATTAGAGCAATATTGACTTAAACATCCATAAAACATATTTAATCTCATCATTTACATATTTACAATGACAAAATTGGTGATATTAAATCTATATAATTTGTTTGATGTAGTAGGTAAATCGGTATTTTGTATCAATACATTTTAAAATCATGAATCTTGTATGACTATGAATAGAAAGCATTCTTTAAAATTTTGTTGATCAACCCGAAATTATACAATAGAAGTATTGTCATTAGGAGGAAGATTATTGTAAATATAGGAATTATGGCATAATTATTCCTCATTTTAATGTATTATTGTGTTCATTTTAAATATGACCAAACGGAATTTTAAGCTTAGACAAAGAGTATATTCAGTGATAAATACATTGCCTTTTTAGAGACTTACAATAAGAATTTATATCATCTAGTACCATCAGCATAGTATGTGTAATAGTTTGAATGTTCTGGTATTAAAAGCGAAACTATACTTAAACCTGTTTTTTATTTATTTAAAGAATTTAACACATCCTTATTTTTCAGAAGTAGTTCAGGCATAAATTTCAGCCATACTTGTGACTTGCAGCTTCAGTTTCGGGCCGAAAATTATTAACCCTGATTATCTTAAAGAACTAAGCAACAGGGTTAATTATTGCTTTAAATGCTGCTAGACTTATCACATACATTCTGTGTATCTACAGCATTTCACCAGTAAACGTCTTTATTTGTGCTCAAATCTTGCAATATTTGATTTGTTATCAATCTGAAACAATGTTCCAATAAACAATAAGAATCCATAAAAACACTGCACACAAGTTAATCGATTTTTTGTATGATTTTTAAAACACTGTTTTACTTACCTTATAGTCTGCATTTGGACTGTTGATGCATAAAGTGTGCAACACAAAATATTTCCAGATCTCTGTGCGTGACATTTGTGGTATTCTGAACACCAGTAGGTCTCGCACATGTTCACAATGTCCTCGTTCATTCCTGGAATTAAAATAAGGTGAGAAATATGACCAATACAATCAAAAATCTTTGAAACCAGTAGTAGGGTGAAGGTCTTAAGGGGCCGGCACAGACCTGGCGACGCGCAGCGCAGTGCGGTTGTCACTGCCAAACAAATGTCATCATTGTTATCCATAAAATAAAGTCGAAAAGTAAAAAAATTAAATCGAACCTGAGATCGAACCGATGTGAACTCGGTTTTCTTTGATGCGCTCTCAGGTTATTGAAAATTAGTTGCTAATTGCGTAACACACTATCAATCACACTGAATCATTTTGAAGTATATTGATAATCCATTGCTTCATAAGTTCGAAAAAATTGTCTATTCAACAACGTAAATAACGCAATGAATGTTGTTGAACTGTCAAAATAAAGCTATTCCTACGGGCGTGTTACGCAACTACCCCGCTGCGTCGGCCCTGACGTTGGTAACGTAGGTCCCGCAAAACGTGCTAAAAATACCTTTATGATTCCCATCCTTGAGTTTCAACTCTAGTGCCAGATGTCTCGCCGAGGTAACATAAAAAGTCCTCAAAATGTCCATTCTGTGTGCCCCTGACATTCCTCGACCCTTCTGATTAGATAGGTGCAAATGACGCGAGAAAACACATCGTCGCTTATTAATGTGTATTACGAGGACTCTGAAATAAGAACAGTAGGGTCTTCTATGGTAAATGCCTTCCTTGAATCTGATAATAATTATCATCCACAGCCCTGATACCGCTCGACTGACTTCACTCACTGCTGGGCAAAGGAATGGGCGGTCTATGAATCTTGCCCTAAGGGAGTCCCCTAGGTCACAAATTATTAAATAGTTACTACTACGTAACAGATACTTCACTCAGTAGAAAATTTCCAATACCTATTGAGATAATAGCCTACTCCGTCGCCTCAGCAACCACTGCATGCTAAAATGTGCCTAAATGCTCAAGCGTACAGTTGTAATTGCTTCGCACCGCGCGATCCTACAGCAATCGCAGAGAACCGAATTTGGACCGCAAACGGTCCGAGAGCGCTCGCTCGAGCGGTAGGTAATTATAGCGCGCAAGTACATGGAGTGACGGAGGCCTGCCTAGGTTAAGATTCACAGACCGCACCTTGACTTTACTAGTAAAGTAACAGTTTCATGCGAATGTGCAAATTATTGTGTGTATTGTTTATATTCGCATAGGCGAATATGCATCAACGAATATATTATACATTAATGTTGTACGAATAAAGTTCTGATTCGTAAAAGACGCTTACTTTTCTTACGTTTTTTTTTTAAATTAAGTAGTGTTTGCTCTTGACTCTTAGTCTAGGTCAGTGGTGACAGAGTCGACAATGGAGTGAGCTTACCCAGAAGAAACCTGTTCACTCTCACTTTGAAGAGATTAGGGTTGTATGCTTTCGGAAACAGACGCAGGTAGAGAGTTCCACTCTTTTACTGTGCGCATAACAAAAGATATTTGGAAACGCTTAGTGCGAATTGGTGGAATAGCACTTAGGTAAGGATGGTAACTTGCAGTGCGTCTAGATGACCGATGGAAGAAGGGGGCCGGTGGAATGAGGTCGTGGAGTTCTTGGGCACACTCTCCGAAGTACAATCTATAGAAGACCGATAAGCAGGCGACCTTGCGGCGATGAGCCAAGCTGTGAAGCTTGGCATCCACCAGTTTTACGTCGTCAATGAGCCTCTTAGCTCTGCGTTCAACCGAGTCAAGCGCGGCAAGTTGCTGAGCCATTCCAAAGGTGGCTGCAATACTCCATTCAGGATCGGACTTACGCTTTGAAAAGGGTCAAAAGCTGTCCAGGCGTAAAGTATCGCTTCACTCTATTTAGGATGCCCAGTTTCTTGGCTGCTGTTTGGGCTTTGTACTCGATGGTGGCACCGAAGGTGAGACCTGGGGCCGTACTATGACGTGTTAACACCATCATGATTCCGTTGCGAAAAAGAGATAGTGCTATCGGTCATGTATAGCTCCGTCTCTCTTTCACGCTGGAACAATGATGGAATTAACACGTCATAGTACGGCCCCTGATGTCACCTCCATGCCTAGGAGCTCGAGCCAATCAGTTACAGGAACAGATGTACCCCGAAAACAAGAAGTTTGGTCGAAACGACTCCTTTTAGCGGTAAAAAGACACACCTGCATTTTGGTGGCGTTAAAAGAGACCAGAAGGCCAATTCTCGTACTTAAAAAACGTTCAAATTCAAGTCGCAATCTCATCTCAGCGACGATCAATGTCAAAAACTTGTCAAAAATGTATGGAAATTGATTGTATTTTTGACAGATTGAGACCGAGATTAGAATGCGAACGTTCTTAAAAATACGAGAATTGGCCCTCAGGTTGTCATCACCCCATTGGGAGACTAGGCTTAAGGACAAATCAGTATGCTAATTGTACGTAAAGTTCGAATGTGGTCTGTGAATCTTGCCCTCAGATTGTGCCAGTCTCACACACTCTTTAGACAAAACCTGGTATGAAATAAATATTCTAGGCATATGAATTAGACACAAGGGGTAACGCTAAGGGTACTTACCCTAAGACACACGGCTCAAATGTCATGCTCATTGGAAAATTTCGCGGGTGTGCAAGTTTAGCTTCTTTTATAATAGATGCATAACCTTCCCAGCACTGCAGGACTATTTCATCTATCTGCGATAAAGCAGGGGTTGCTCCGCATACTACCAAAATGTAAACATCTGCCAAAAGTTTACAGGTCACTGCTCTGAAGGCAACCTGAAATGTACTTTTTATAAAAAAAAAATTACTTACTAGAATTAGGTCACGTTTAAAACTCGTGATTTTTTTTTACACAGTCCTAGGTCTGGCAGATTGAGGGTGACTGCTAGAGCACCCAGAAGTAATTCATATTTATTTGCATTCCATAATGTAATGTTTACAGATGTTACCACAGAACAGATAAAGAGGTTAGAAGGGCCTTGTGGGCGGGGCAGGCACGCCGCACTTATGAGCAAACGCTCAAAAGTCAACCGAAATTTGTTTCACGGGCTAACAGTCGCGCTCATATTGTGACAACGTACGACGCTCCGTGAAAAACAAAGAATTATGCCGTCTTGCGCTATTATAACGTGTCGGAAAAGAAGACAGGTGTGTAGTGTAGCCCGGGAAGGGATTTCTTTTCACCGGTAAGTCCAAAAACCTTAAAATACAAGTGATATTTGTAATTATTACTATAGTATTATGTAGTTTGTAGATAAAAACGATACAATCGCAACAGTAGTTGCAAAATTATACATTGCTTGCAATGTATGGGTAGCATCTTGTACTAGATCAGTGATCGCGCAATGTATTGCGTTCACTGCGAACGTCGCGTACGCCTAGCCAAAGCTGAAATTCGGCGAAATCCATGCTTATCGATAGTGTTGTACCAAGTTGTAAATAATGTCGATATTAAGTATGTGTGTTTGATACAGCTGATTATTATCAGTAATATTATAATTAAAATAACTTTGTTTACTATCACCAATTATTGTTTATAGTGCGTTTTTAATTTAGTTTCTGAGTAGGTTTTCAATCTCCGGAATATTAACAAACATTATGTTGACAGCAAAGATTTTGCGCAGCTTCGTCGGAACTGAATTATTTAGCAACATTAGTAATCATCAGGTTGGATTATATCCTACTGCAAACCATGTTACAGACCTAACTAAGGCTATTATTGGAAAATATATTAATTTAAGATTGCACTTTATTTTGAAAAAATCGAATTTAAAAGATAGCAAAGCGCATGTTACTTAATAAATTCGTATTATTTCAGGGACAATAATAAAATCAGCATTTAAATTGAGTTTAAATTATTGTTCAATTTTAAAATATTCTAGTATTTTTTAAGTGAAAACTTCTTTAGGCGCGTTGAGCACTTTTTTTGGTGAACAAAATCATGGAACTCGCGTCATCGTCACCGAACGCTTTCCATGAGCTATATGTATACTATGTATATATGTGTACTTTTTGGGTGAACAAAAAGCGTGAAACTCGCGTCATTGTCACCGCACGCTTCCCATGAGCTATATGTATACTGTGTATATATGTACATAGATATATCTCCTTGCGTTATACATTATATATGTATATATATATATATAAATAAATTAGCAAAAAACCAAAGAAAATTTGAATTTCGCGGCTATGTTAGATGTTCCCCCTTAATTTGACAGTATTAAGGAAAAATTTAAATCTTCATTAAAAGAGGTGAAAGGCACAATTAAAGGACTAGAAATAGGGACCAATTAGTTCAACCAGGTTTCAGACTGGCTAAAGTATGTAGATTCATCCTTCATGGGGTACTGTTTAAAATGTTACAATAAAATACCTCCCCACATATTCCAACTGAATGAAACGAAATTTAAATCTTGTCTAAAACGCACACTATACAGCCAAGCATATTATAAGTTGGGGGATTATATCGCTGACAAAAATGCTTGGCTCAGCGCTGGTCCTGCTCTACAAGAGCGCCTAAACGAATCGATTAGCATTCGAAAATATTGTGAGCTGATGAAGGTTGTACAATCTATCTTTGCATTGTATAAATTCAATTTCTTAGTATTGTATAAATGCATAGCACGTGTGAGCACTATGTACCTACTATAAAACTTACTGGGTTCGTCTTTCATTGACTTGAATGTGGCACAGGTAATTTCTTAGCTGCCACGGCTTATTTGAATTGCTGAATGGTTTTTATCTTTTTATTACGGACACTTTTAACGTGCACGTCTTTCTACATCGTTCTCACATGTATTATTTCAACATGAATGATGTAACCACTTTTTTGTAACAATATTTCGATTTAAAAGAGTGTCCATGGAGTGTCTTGCCCGTTCTTCTCCATAGGTACCTACTACGCTTTGGAATGGGCAACTAGCTTCATCTTTCTGACTGACCGAACCCTTGACAATTCAAAAGTGCCTGTAGTTGGTTTATTTGAAATAAATGCTTTGAGTTTGAATTATTTATATGTATTTAGGAAGTCCACACTAATTGTCCCCCTCTTCCCGGAAATATAGAGAAAAATTGCTAACTTATAAATTACAGTAATTTTATCGATATAAGTAATCGACCTTTTGGTCGCCGTAACATGCGTGAGAAATAAATTACCTTTTGCGCGTGAGTGAGTGTACGTCAAACGCAGTGTTTGTATTAGTGCACGGTCTTTTCACTTAGTACATTCTTATTTTGTATGGACGAAAAGGCTCGGGGTATGATTCGGTCGTTACTCAACAGATGGCGTATCCTGTACCCATAACATACATAATGAAATTTTAAAAATCTCACAAAATATTGCCGAAAGATGTATAAAATTTTAACTATATTATCATAATAAAAACAAAATTAAATAAAAATATTACGGAATTTTAGAATATATTTCTATAACAACACTGCGCAATGCCAAAAGAATGATACGTTTCATTTCACGAATTTCTTAATATCGCCAAAAAAAAAAAGACATTATTTCTTGAAATTATTTTTGTTCCTACACTTCCAGAAGAAAAATTTGAGCTCTAATTAATATTTTTTTCTCAATTGAAGATTTACCGTAAATGTAATACATGGTTTGCAAATTATAATTCAAGTGAAATGTTGGCATTGAAAACTATTTTGGTAAAGGAACGTCATTGTCGGCCATTCCACATTGATGTTACAAATTTGTTATTCTTTTTCGAACCCGTAGAATGCGTTTTGGAATTTTTAACTGTGGATTGGAAACGACCTGGCTGTTTTTTGGATTATTGTGACTTTCTTTTCTGTTCACCCGTGCTCTCTCCTGGACTCCGACGATCGTATTATTTTTCCGTGGACCCCGGCAACTCATATTGGACTCCGATTTTTTATAATGTCGTCAGAAAAAATATGCTGTGTACCGAACTGTGGTAAGATATTTTGATTTTGCTTTCTCGAAATAATCGGGACAGAGTATTCAAATGGAAGTGTGCCTATTGTATTTCACTTCAAAACTACTCAAGGCAGCCTTTTAAAAAACAGGGAAAGACTTTTTAACCCGTAAACTTAAAGATAATGTCTTAGTATGACACTATACCCTTACTCAAGACATTTTATGTATAAATAATAGTAAAATCTGCATCAAGATGAATCAAGTTTAGGCATGCAGTAGTACCCAATCTTCTTGGCTGAGGTGTACATAGGTGCGAGGTGATGCGCAGAATGCAAAATTAAAATTTCAGTTGGGAAAACACCACCCGGATAAAAAGATTGGATATTATACTGACAAATGTGGATATTGACTTCATTTGTACTACTTCGTGACTACAAAACATATGAATTTATTAGTAATAAATATCTTCTTTTAGGTTCGGTAAAGGAAATTCTCCACAAATTTCCTAACCCTAACAAGGAACCGGAGCGCTTCAGAACCTGGATTTACAATATTGGAGGATCAGTTCTGGCCTTGGATAATGACATGATTTTTAAACGTCGCCGTGTTTGTCATTTGCATTTTGAAGCTCGGTACCTCACAAGAAGCAAATTCTTAAGTGCTGATGCCATACCTCGACTCTGTCTACCAGGTAAAAGGCTTCTTTATTCTAAAGTAATGAGTTAAGTTTAAAAAACACCGGCTAAGTGCGAGTCAGACTCGCGCATGAAGGGTTCCGTACCATTATCTATAAAAAACAAGCAAAAAAATAACTTTTTTGTATGGGAGCCCCCTTAAATATTTATTTTACTCTGTTTTTAGTATTTGTTATAGTGGCAACAGAAATACATCATCTGTAAAAATTTCAACTACCTAACTATCATGGTTCATGAGATACAGCCTGGTGACAGACGGACGGACAGCGAAGTCTCAGTAATAGGGTCCCGTTTGACCCTTTGGCTACGGAACCCTAAAAATCATACCAGGTGGTACAAATAGTGACATGTAAAATCTGAATTTGTCATACCCATGGGTGTTCGAAAATACCCCATGTATGTTATGCTAAAAATAACTTGAAAACTAAAAAAAATTGCGGAACTATACATGGCGTATTTTCAATACCCGTGGGTATGAGAAATTCAGACTTTTCTTTTGGATTATTTGGACCAGCTTGTATGTTTCAATAATTAATATTAAAATCAATTTGACGACACGGTTGGCGCAGTGGCTGAGCGATCCACTGCTGCGCTGCGTGTCGTGGGTTCGATTCCCTTACGGAATTGTATTACCTACAGGTAGTTGTTCCAGGTCTGGCTGTTTGTGTATGTGAGTTTAAATGTTTGTAAACGCACCCACGATACAGGAGTACTTCCTCGTGTGGGGCAAAGTTAAAAAAAAAAACAAATTGTATGCTGGCTGCACCCCATGACTAGTTAATTATGTCATATCTGTCAAATATTAGGTGTATTAAAAAATTTTTTTTACAGGATTTACTCTCAGAAGACCACCTCTCATGGATGTAACAAACCAAGGAACCAGCAGCACTCCTGCTGAAATTCTTCTATCTCAAGAAATACCACCTGAACAATCTGCTGCTAGTAGCAAAAGAAGTAAGCATTTAACATTCTATTTGAGTAGTATTTTTTTTTTTTGGCAATTGAGCTGATGTCGACTATTCTGCCAGTGTCGCGTTTAGACGGCAGCACAGCGGCAGGCCGTTGACTTTGCACTTTGTGATAGATCTACAGGTTCTGTTAGTCGCTGTAAAAACAAATTTATATAAAGGAGGATGGCGAGGTTGCATGTACAATGGGACCCACTGTTAGGAGTATCGTACAGCATGGAAACTTATAACTAGTTGAAGAACTATATAAAACTAGCAAAAAAGCAAATGGGCAGTAAGTCGAAGATGCTGGGAGAGAAAAGAGCGTTTAGTAGCTGCATGATGACTTATTTTTAAGTTAATAAAAATCTTTTCTAACTTTTAATTCCCATCACCTAGTGACTCAGTATTTTTTTATATAATCCTCTTACAAACTCTTAATTATAATAAGTATGAACTTGCAAGTGAATGACACTTCGTTAATTTATAAATAATGTGGGTCCAAATTCGCCATCCTCCTTTCAAGAAATAGTTATCAAAATATAATATGCTTTGTTATTACATCCTAACTAATATTATAAAATGTGAAAGTTAGTTTGCTTGTTACTCTTACACGCTAAAACGGCTGAACGGATTTGAATGAAGTTGGGCACATGTGTAAACCATGACCTGGAACAGGACTTAAGATACATTTTATCCCGGTAGTATGTCCCCGTGGTTTAATTTCCGACCTCTACACGGGCGAAGCCGCGGGCAAACGCTAGGTAAAATAGGCTTGATTACCATTCTGACAGTTTAATACTTTCAATTTGATAAAATATTTTTTTTAATGACATTTTTACTGAGAAACAAATTGCCTAGAATAGAGAATCTTGGTGGAAATCAAGAATGACTATTCTTACTCTGAAGGCATAAGCAATAATTAATTTTTTAAATTTAATTTGCTTTCAGGTACAACCAAGAAAGTGGTCAGCAATGAACAACACTTGGCAAAACAAATAAAAAAATTGAAATCTAAAAATAATTCTTACCAGATGAGATTGAAGAAAGCTCTAAAACTTTCCACAAATACTGCCTTTCAAACGGCGTTAAAGAAATTTAAAACATTGGCCGCCATTTTTACAGTTATGCAGTTTCGGGAAATAACAAAACCTAAAATGGCCCGACGATTTGAGAAAGAGGAGAAAATTATGGCCCTTAGTATGTACAAAATGGGACCAAAAGCTTACAGGTGGTTAAGCAAAATATTTGTATTGCCATCTCCTGTCACACTAAGCAGAATGATTTCAAGAGCTTCTCTGAAACCAGGGATAAATGAAAATATTTTCGAACAATTAAAAAGAAAAGTTGAAAAAATGAAATATGATGATAGGTTGTGTACCTTAATGTTCGATGAGATGGCTATCACTCCACATTTTGACTACAATCAAAAGAAAGATAGAGCATCAGGTTTTGTAAACCACACTGGTGAATCTGTGAGAAAAATAGCAGATCACGTGCTGGTTTTTATGATTAGGGGTGTAACAAAAAATTACAAACAGCCCGTCTATTACTCATTTTGCTCAGGGAGTACACCAACACACACTTTGGCAGTACAGGTTAAAGAAGTGGTAAAGAAGCTCCACTCCATTGGCTTTATTGTTTTGGCCACAGTGTGCGATCAAGGCACATCAAATACAAGTGCTATAAATTACCTGATTCAGGAAACAAGAAGAAATTATGCACGAAGAAATATTGAATATTACAATTCGGTATTTGAAATTGAAGGAAAGCAAATTATTCCTCTGTACGATGTGCCTCATCTTCTGAAAGGGATGAGAAACAATCTGTTAACAAAAAATCTTCAATTTACGATAGATGGTGTCGGCGCATCACATATGCACGTGATTGACCGAGGGGACGGCGCGGGGCGTCGGGGTACCGAACCCGGTACGCGACGGCCGCTGCGCGCCCTTAACTCCACTCAGCTCACAGACGCGCTCGACCACGGGCATTTCATTGTTTCTTTTAGTTAATAATGTAAATTATGGTATTACACCTATTTTAATACAGTCCACTACTTATTTTATTATAAAGTCCCGATTGAGCCCATTCAGTGGTCCTTCGATTGGAAATAATTACTAGTATTGCCGTAATAACGCCGTTAACATCGTCGGTCGTCGTGTTCACCTTTGCGGACTTTGACCGCTCGCGAGCACCACGCGGTACGACCACGAAGAAAAGAACAAAGAAGTCGTTTCCGAGGCAGCCTGCATCGTCATCGTGGGGGCTGATGTCATTCTTTGGGAGTATATTACTGTATTAGAGTGAGTCCGTTCCAATTAGTTATTCTTCCGCTTTCTTTTTCTTGCCGAAAATCGTTGTTCATCTTCCTATCTTTCAGTTTTCATATTGTGTGCTTCAATATTAGTGTGTTCATAGTGTTTTCTATAGCATACGCATATTTTGTATCGATAACGCTTGATCACTAGCAAATACACACTTTGTTAACACGTGTTGAGTCATTGACCTTGACACTGATTCTCGATCCCTTTCATTAACGCACAGCTGTTTCGCAGTTTTTTTATCTATTAAAGATCATTAGCATCAGTACATCCAGTTGTTATTTAACTTTACAATGGCAGATAATTTAAAAACATTGATAAAGAAACGTGGTTCAATTAAATCGAAGCTTACTATTTACAGCAACTATTTAAATTTAGTACAAAGTAGTTCCACAATATCTGAGTTGCAACGGTTAGATTTAGAGGAGCGTTTTCATAAATTTGAAACCTTGCACACCGACTTTGATGCCTTACAGACACAGATCGAAGTGCTTTCCGATGACGACGAGTCTACGTTGGCTGAGCGTGAGGACTTTGACCGCCAGTTCTTCAACCTGGTGGCACTCACGCGCGGCCTGCTCGGTGTCTCGGCCAACGGTGCTGCGTCGGAGGCGGGCTTCAGAGATGCTGACTCAGGTGCACATGTTTCAATAAGGAATTCTTTTGTTCGTTTGCCTAAAATAGATTTGCCTCATTTCGATGGGAACTACCAATGCTGGCTTGAGTTTAGGGACACCTTTGGGTCATTGATTCACGACAATTCTAGCATAAGTGACATTAATAAGTTCCACTACCTGCGAGCTTCACTCCAAGGAAATGCGGCTTTAATTATTAGAAATATTAATTTTAAAGCCGATCATTATAATCTTGCATGGGACCTGTTGTGCGAACGTTACAATAACAACCGACTTCTTGTGAAAAATCATTTTCAAGCTTTATTTGATGTCGAACCCATTACAAAAGAGTCAAGTGTTTCCATCAGAAACCTTGTTGATGTGATTAATAAAAATATTAGGGCACTAACTACTTTAAAAAAGCCCACTCAGTATTGGGACGATATTATTATTTATTTCATGGTAAAAAAATTACATTTAATAACAAGTCGTGACTGGGAAGAGCATAGAAACAATACGTGTAAAGATGATCCTACTTTAATACAATTTTGTTCATTTTTAAGCAGGAAAGCGAACTGGTTAGAATCAGTGGAGTCTAATCATAGTTCTTTTGAAATCAATACTATTGTCGCCTTGAATAATAGTCATACAAATAAAACTCATTCTAATCAAAACCAAATAAATAAAAAATTAGACAATAATAATAAAAACAGTAAATGCCCACTTTGCTCTCAAGCACATACATTGTTTAAATGTGAAATCTTTAGAAATTTGTCCGTGGAAAATCGCATACAAAAGGCAATTGAATTTAATGTTTGTATAAATTGCTTACGCTTTGGACATAATTCAAAAAAATGTAGATTTTCACATTGCAAATATTGCAAAATAAAGCACAATACGCTTTTGCATTTGGAAAGTAACGAGCCCAAACTTGCTTCCTATCCATTGCCTTCTGCCATGCCTTCTGCACTGCCTTCTGCTTTGCCTTCTTCAAATGTTGTGCTTTCAGCCAATTCCATGCAGCTTGCTACTTCTGCGCATGTTTTACTGTCCACAGCTATGGTGAACGTGACTGGCGTGACGGGTAAGAAGTACACTGCGCGCCTACTGCTGGACAACGGCAGTACGGCAAACTTTATTACGCAGAGCTTATCAGAGAAGCTGGGTTTGTTACGACGCGGTACGAGCACCAAGGTAACGGGTATTAATAATCACATATCCACCAGTACACAGTCTTGTCACCTCTCAATGGAGTCTTTATGCTGCGCCTTTACTGTAGATATCGAGTGTCACATTTTGCCTGAAATCACAAAGGTTCTACCGTCTTCATTCGTGCATATCAATCACGTCCCTATTCCTTCAGGAATTAAACTTGCAGACCCGAACTTTCATGTTCCGTCGGTCGTAGACATCCTGGTAGGGGCTGAAGTTTTCTGGAATGTCTTAGGTACCAAAACGATAGACTTAGGGAAAAACCTACCTAAATTATGCGAGACCAAGTTAGGATGGTTAGTTTTAGGTAGTATTTCGCACCAATCATGTTTTTCCGCTAATAATTTTTGCCATCATTCCAACGTCACTCCTGACCTCACTCAATTTTGGGAGCTTGACAACGTCGCTTCAAAACATTCACTCTCACTTGAGGAGAGAATGTGTGAGCAGTCTTTTGCTCAAACCACCGTTCGTAATAATGGTGGGGGATTTGTCGTTTCTATGCCTTTAAAAGGGGATCCTAGTACATTAGGTCATTCTTTTCGGAATGCTAGGAATCGTTTTCTTTCCCTTGAACGGCGATTTAAACGCGATCCATCATTTCATAAAAAATATAATGAGTTCATGAGAGAATATGAGCGCCTAGGTCATATGACGTTAGACTCAGACTGTACTCCATCACCAGAAAACTCCATGAGTACATATTACATTCCGCATCATGGAGTCATTCGCAGTTCTAGCACCACTACACAACTACGCGTAGTATTCGACGCATCAGCTTCTACCAGTTCGGGGGTGTCACTTAACGACATTCAGATGGTCGGTCCCGTAGTTCAAGACGATCTGTTTTCTATTTTAACACGTTTTCGTCAGCATAAGTACGTGGTCTCAGGTGACGTGGAAAAAATGTACAGGGCCATAGAGTTAAATCCAGTCCAACGACCTCTTCAAAAAATTATTTTCAGGTTTGAATCTTCAGAACCTCTTAGGACCTACACTTTAAATACGGTTACCTATGGTACCGCTTCTGCACCCTATTTAGCCACTAAGTGTCTAGTAAGTTTGGCTGACAACATTGAGGATAGTCGTGTCCAATGTGCCATACGACGTGACTTCTACGTCGATGACTTTCTTAGTGGAGGGGATACCATAGCTGAAACTGTTGACATTTCTAAAAAGGTACATTCGGTTCTATCATCTGCAAAATTCAACTTACGTAAATGGCGGTCAAATAATAATCAAATTCTTAAAGAAATTACACATAGTAACGAGTTACATAATACTTAAATTTTTTCTGAGCAAGGTCCAAACTCTTCTCAATCTAAGACTTTAGGTCTTAACTGGGTTTGTGACTCAGATTCACTTACTTACACTATAAATATCACCTCCACTCCTAAAGTCACCAAACGTCATGTTCTTTCTGTTATCAGTCAAATCTTTGACCCACTAGGCCTCGTAGGCCCGTGCGTCGTCGAAGCGAAGATAATCATGCAGCGTCTATGGCTAGATAAGTATAACTGGGATGACGAAGTATCGCAAGAAGTCAGTCACCTTTGGTCTACATTTGAAGGCACAATTACAGCATTAAACCACTTAAAAATATCTCGTTGGGTTTTGCGTGAAGGCTCTATTACGCATGAAGTACACGTCTTTACCGATGCGTCTGAGAGGGCGTATGGTGCTTGTGTGTACATTCGGTCTTGCAATGGCACTGGATCCATGGGCGTACAACTTCTAGTCTCTAGAAATCGTGTAGCGCCCATCAAACCAACGACGATACCGAGGCTTGAACTTTGTGGAGCTTTGTTAGGTGCAAGGCTGTGTACTAAGGTTCAGGAATCGCTTACCATGCCCATTCATAGATGTAGATTCTGGTGCGACTCAACCATAGTCCTGGGTTGGCTCTCTACTCCTTCTAATCAACTTAAACCTTTAGTCAGAAACAGAGTCAATGAGATACAGGAAATTACTCGTGGTCATACCTGGAGCTACGTACCGTCGAAGGACAACCCGGCGGATCTTGTTTCCCGTGGTCTCAGGGCCGACGTTATCATAGACACACCTCTGTGGTGGTCAGGACCCCCATTTTTACAGCATAGTGAAAACGAGTGGCCCAGCATGCCAAACAACGGGAAAGATAATCTGCCGGAAGTAGTGACTCATTTCATTGGTAGTGATAGTGACAATCATTCATTTAGTAATTATCATTCAGACATAACTAATAATTCATCAACAATTCATGATTTATTAGTAAAGTATTCTAGCTTAACAAAAATTAAAAATATATTTACATATGTACAGCGCTTTATTTACAATGTAAAAAATAAAAATAAATTGCGTGGTAATTTTTATACAACAGAATTAGAAAACTCATTAAATAAAATTATACATTATTCACAGCTTGAAATGTTTCCAGAAGAGTATAATTTGTTAAAGTC
Source organism: Brachylomia viminalis (assembly GCA_937001585.2). NCBI lineage: Eukaryota > Metazoa > Arthropoda > Insecta > Lepidoptera > Noctuidae > Brachylomia > Brachylomia viminalis. Next base: position 16,961,972 of record OW443302.2, on the reverse strand, counting down.
TGGACAAAAACTACCACGCAAGAGTAGATTGCTTCCTCTGACACCGTTCATTGACAATCATAACCTCATTCGAGTGGGCGGGAGGCTCGATAACTCTCCCTACGATTTCAGTGTAAAACACCCTATTGTTTTATGCAGTAAGCACATACTTACGAAACTTATATTTCAAATGCAACATTTACAGCTTGTACATGCTGGTCCACAGTTGTTATTGTCACATATACGACAAACTTATTGGCCTCTAGGTGGCAGAAACTTATCTAGATTTGTCGTGAGTAAATGTCTTAAATGTTTCAGACATAAGGCTCAGAACGTACAGCCTATAATGGGTCAACTACCTAACTCAAGAACAAATCTTGAGTTTCCTTTTTTTAATAGTTATGTAGACTATGCTGGGCCAGTATTGGTGGCCAATCGTAAAGGCCGAGGATGCAAACTTACAAAATCCTATATGTGCATCTTTGTTTGCTCGGCAGTGAAAGCCGTACATTTGGAGCTCGTCACCGACCTCACCACTGAGGCCTACATGGCCGCTCTAAATCGTTTCGTGGCGCGTCGTGGCAAGCCTCGAAGCATCACGTCCGATAACGGGACTAACTTTGTAGGCGCATCAAACGAGATGTATAGGTTCTTGCAATCATCAAGTGTTGCATCTGAAATGGCGCAGCAAGGTATCGAATTTATTTTCACGCCTGCATACAGCCCTCATTTTAATTCATTGGCTGAAGCTGCTGTAAAATCATGTAAGCATCATTTAAAACGGTTACTGCATCTTACTCATTTCACTTTCGAAGAGATAGCCACCTGTCTCACTCACATAGAGGCGGTTCTTAACTCACGCCCTCTTACTCCTCTTTCTGCAGACCCTAACGATTTTTCGGCACTCACTCCCTTCCACTTCCTAATTGGACGGCCATTTTTATCAGTACCACATCCTCAGGTGACTGAAGCCAACATCACGCGGTTGGATCGCTGGAAGAGAATCCAGCACATCAGGCAGCATTTCTGGCGACGGTTCCATAATGAGTACACTTCTCTGCTGCAGGCAAAATCCAAGTGGTTTCATTCCAGAGGTGAAGTGAAGCCGGGGTCCTTAGTCCTGATAAAGGACAAAACAACGCCACCTCTGCTCTGGTCCCTGGGCCGGGTCACGAAGACCTATCCCGGCGTCGACGGGGTCACGAGAGTGGCCGAACTGAAGACGAAGCGGGGCACCATTCGTCGTGCCTTCAACTGCATCTGCCCCCTTCCAGTCGAAAATTGAAGAGTTCCCTTCAACCCGGGGAATATGTCGGCGCATCACATATGCACGTGATTGACCGAGGGGACGGCGCGGGGCGTCGGGGTACCGAACCCGGTACGCGACGGCCGCTGCGCGCCCTTAACTCCACTCAGCTCACAGACGCGCTCGACCACGGGCATTTCATTGTTTCTTTTAGTTAATAATGTAAATTATGGTATTACACCTATTTTAATACAGTCCACTACTTATTTTATTATAAAGTCCCGATTGAGCCCATTCAGATGGTGAAGTAAAAGTGGCAAAATGGGAGCATATTACGCAATTGTATGAAAATAACCCAACATACAAAGGATTGAGAATAGTAAAAAACCTTACAGAAAATCACTGTAACAAAGATAAAATTCCGAAAATGAAGGTTAAATATGCTTCACAACTGTTTAGCCAAACTGTTGGGAAAACCATGGGATATTTAGCTGGTAAGTCAATAATATAATTTCATAATTATTTGCCTTATTATTACAAACATCACCTAAAATTTATTGTATTAGTTAAATGATGATGTATCAGTAGTGTATAATCACTAGGACCAAATAAATCCCACAATGCATTTGATTTTTATTCGTGTTTTAAAACTGTGATAAAATAAAGTTTGGGATTTTCATCTTTTTTTCTGTACAAAGTAATGATAATTAATTTTTATTTTCACTTTTCAGAGCATGGCATTCTACCAGACGAAACAAAGGATACTGCTGATTTTATTATCTTCATTGATAATTTATTTGACTCCCTAAATGGAAGTATGAAAAACTCGGGTGTCCGGTCAGGGAAAGATTTATTAAGAAATGTAACACCTAGTTCAAAACATAAAGATATTTGGGTGCAAGCTAAAGTTATTTTAAAGTCGATGAAATTTATGACGTCAAAAAGGAGTGCTGGTACTGTACCATCAATAACTAATTGGATAAAAACCGTTGAAAACATGGGCTTATTAAGAGACAAACTATTTAATGAGTATAAAATTAAATCATTTTGGTGCAGACATTTTAACCAAGATCCTCTTGAAAACTTTTTTGGGAGCATACGTAGTCATGGGGTGAGAAATAACTCGCCTACCTGTGCTGGGTTTGAAGGTGCATTTGCTTCTTTGCTTGTTAATAATATGAGCAGCAATTATTCTCCAGGGTCCAATTGTGAAGAAGATTTCTGTTTAATATTTGAATCTTTTGATGATTTATTTTTTTCACAAACTAAGAAAAAAGAAGAGCAATCCTGCGAAGTTGATTTTACTGATTTAAATGATGATATTATTATTAATTTTGAAACAAAAAAAAAGGATCCCAGAATAATTGGTCAGCTCGAATATGTTACAGGTTACCTATTGCGTAAAGCAAAAAAAATTTACAAAAATTGCAAAGACTGCAAAGTATCTTTGTATACACATGACCCAGCTAAAAACAGGTACCTGCAACACAGAGAATATAAAAAAGGTAAAAAATACCTATGCTACCCAAGCGAAAATTTAACAAAAAGTTTTTCTGAGATCCAGGATATTCTGCACCATATACTAAGAAATAAAAGTCATATTGAAAATTTAAAAAACTATATGAAAACCCTATTGTACATAAATGTAAATACACAATTTATTCAGTGCAGTGGCCACCGAAATGACTTGATAGAATTCATATTTGATTTCTCAAGTAGGTTCTTTGCCCACAATTGGTGTAAGTGGACCAATAAGTTATTGAATGGTAGGTACCAGCACAACGAAAGATGTTGACCCGACTGATGAAATTCAGAATCAGGCTTTAATCTATTATAGTAAAAGACGAAAAAATAAGCAGAAATAAAAAAATAATAATAGATATAAATAAATAATATTGTTTTTTTTTCTTTTTAGTAAAATGATTGTCTATTACTCAAATATGTTGTAAGTTCTCATATCCACATTTGTTTGGGAGAAATTCTTGCCTTTGCTGCACTAATTTCCTCAAAACAAATTGTATAAATAATAGTTTACTTTTTTTAAATATATTGTTAAAAGGTACTCAAAATAAGACTAATATTTTGAACAATATACAACTTGTTCAAAATATTAGTCCTATTGTGAGTTGCATTGAGATTTTTCATTGGTTAGTTTCTGTAATTATCCACAATTTTGAGTAATTTAAAGTAACTATGTTAAGAATTGTTTCAATAAACTAAATAAAAGCTTTGTAATATTCGATTTTGTGTTTAATTTTAACGAAATAAACAATAAAAACTGAAGAAACAAAAAGGGCTATATTTGAATACAGCTATAGCAAGCTATGTATGCATAGCTAGATGCGTATGAACTGCAAGTTGTTTTGTCGTTAGCCACCAGATGGCGCATGACGTAGAGGTCAGCTGAATACTCTATACCCTATTTATAATGATTTATAATGTACTCTGTGTATTAGTGTGACAACCAATAGCAAACTCACTATCTAAGTGCGTGTGGTTTATTTGTGTGTGTAATACGCGTACGTATTGGTCTCTTGCTTGTAGTGGAGTTAAGGAGTGGGAGACAAGCGGCGACACGCGTTCTAATACAAATCAGGAACTATTTCCTTTCTAACCTGTTTTATCTGTTCTGTGGATGTTACAATGACTTAAAGCTAAAAAGGTACCTACAATTACGAAATAGTTTAAGGCACATTGTGTGGTTTTTGTCAGTCAAGAAAAGGCTGGCTTTTACATGCTAAGTTGTTGATTCTAAACTAAGGATCCTAATTGGGAAACTATACCTGCTGTATTATCTAATAACTATTAGTACCTACCTACATAAACAAAATTTATTACAAAAATCATACAAATTAGTTAGTAAATTAACTTCTTATAACATCAGATATAGGTATGTAGACTGATAGGTACAGCTCGATGCAAACTTTATGGCGGCTCGGAACATTAGGCGAGTCGCTGCGCAGTAACCAATTCCCGTGTCAGCGGGGGTGAGGAGTGAGGTACTGCGCAACGAGAAGCGCACTTCACAGCCGCCATAAAGTTTGAATCGGCTAATAACATAAGTTTCAATGCTTCCTTTCTCCTACTATGTTGCTCCGACCAGCTGGGTCCATAGTGTTCTCATTATATTTTAAGTTACCACCTAAGTACACATTGTGGAATGCAAGAAATAATTGGGTATTGAGTACTAACATCAGGGCTCATCTGCGGTAAGTAGACAGGTGTATCTCTCAGTGGTGCACCATCTTGAGCTGCAGCAAGCAGCAGCATTAAGCGAGCCTCTCGTGGATCCAGCTCGCAGAAGTCTGAACTAGTAGCCACTAAGTGTCCATGAATAATAAGGCAGGCCCATCGGCCTGTCACACTTTCTGCATAGTTGTCAAGAGCTTGCTGAAATTAATAAGTTATGATTATTAAAATGCATGGCGCATGATATTTAATCTTGCAGGAATACATTTTTTATGCTGTTGGGCAAGACTATAATAACATCTTGACATCATGGCTTTAAATAAACAACATGCAATAGCAAGTGTGGTGATCAATGCTTGAATATGGTCTCTGTATGAGAAGAAGCCTTTGCCAAGGCAAAGGCAAAGCAAGGGCTTTTGGTGGCAAGCAAAAGACTGGGCTTATTATTATTATTATCTATAGCTACAAAGATCATTTTCATAAAAATTGTATAACATTATTAGAAATAAGAAAAACACCTGTAATTGCTGAGCCTGTGGGCACAAAATACTTTGTATCAAATCCAGCACCAATGTTGGAAGGGGGCTGGACAATACGTTGGGATCCAAAGACTCCAACAAATAATCCAAGATAGGATAACATTGTCTCAAATCTCTTTTTATTTGGTCAATATTCTTTAAATTTTCCAGCTCTTTCTTTCCAATGCAGAAGACCATGGCATTGTGGACACAGGATAAGAGAAGTTCTAGATCACATTCCAGTCCTCCTGTTGCTATGCCGATTAATGTTACGCTGGAAAGATTACACAAAAATATTACTGATGAGAACTTGGGAATTGAGTAAAAAAGAAACCTTCAGTGTCATAAAGCAGGAATAAAAACTGATATTTTTGGGACCTAATTTAAATTTTTATAATCTAACGATTTACATTTGATTAGGTAGGTAAAAAGCCAACGAAGCCACTAGCCATTAAATTGTGTAAGGAAATCAATGATTTACATACCTTTTACAATATTCTTTCCAAAGAATAGCTCCATTATCAACTTCTGTATCTATCATGGATAAATTGTGGCATTTACTGAACATATTGATGCCATGGAGGGAAGCTATAGTGGAGAATTGTACCTACATGAAGGATGGGATAGTTCGTCAGTCAGTGCCAGGAAGTTTGTTGGAAATCAATAAACTAGACAGTTACTATTGTAAATTTTAAATTTCTAGCAAAAAAGAATTGTACATTTTAAATTTCTAACAAAATAGACATTGATGTTTTATTTTATCTTTTGGGAATATTTTATTTTATTTATATAAGTATCTGAATTTGGTTTAAGTACTTAAACTTACACTTTCATTATTACCGCGTTTTCTTGAAAATATGGGAACACCACTTTCAGTGCCTACAGCAATTACGACAACAGACATTTTAATTTAGATTAACATCTAACTATACATTTTAAAATAGAAGTTTTACAAAGTTGCAAAAAGTTTTTTGAAGTTTTATAAGTTTACTGACCCCTCAGAAGACATTGACATTGACCGTCCAGTGTTACCAAAACGAATGCATAAAAACTCCAGTCGAATATTTTTATGTGATTTTGCTACATTCACGGATGATAAGAGTTTTAGCTCTCAGTTTTCTGCATAAACGATACTGATATTTTTCATTCCCAAATGGTAAAAAGTTTACAAGTAGGTGCAGGTTACCAGACTCGTTCCATCGTTGTTATTAATAAAAAGTAAAAATAAAAAAATACAAAAGGGTTCAAATAACACAACTAGTAGGTATTCTAAATTGTTCTTTTATTATTATTTAATATGTAAATGTATAATAATTATGAAACCAGGCACGGTGAACACACATTATTACTTAGGTAGGTACCTACCTATGTAAAATTCGTGGATAAAACAACATCAAACATATTCGATTATTTAAGTACTTAATTAAGTAGCACTATTTATTTAGCACCTTTGGGTATCGCTATCGTTGTATAATTCATTTATGAATGAGGTATTCCCGAGCTAAAATCTAGAGAAGTAGGTAAAATCTCGTTGTATCTATTATTTTATTTCGTAAGTAGGTAGGTACAGGTGTCTAAAACTCTAGGTAAGTACATCACTTATATTTAAAAAACTTAAAATTAAATACCTAGAGTACCTAAGTAGGTAGGTACCTACCTAGATACGATAGATTAAGATCGTCATATTTGAGTAGACTGTTGATTTTCTGAATCTGGAATTTTTATCTCGTTAGCTGTAATGAAACGAACCACAAATTTAGGACCATTCGATATCTTAAAAACACGTACATTTTTTATAATAAATATTTGTTACTTACAGTCATCTCTAGTGAGTAATTTAGGGCCAGCAAGAGCAATGAATAATGCTCCTAGAGGGGCTGATATCATTACACTTAATACACTGACGGCTAAGATTGCCTTGGCATAGTATTCTTCATCTTCTTTAGCAGTACCTGATGTTTGTCCACTATTAACTAAGTCCAAAGCAGCTGGTCCTAATGCTGCCTGGAAATCATAAGTGGGTTATGCAAATTAATCGAAAACACAATAAAGGTACCCATAGATATATGCGGAGGGATGAGGTTAATGTGAGAAAAGTCTTGGTCTTGAGTATGAATGTGAATGCCTATTAGAGTAGGGGAAGACCAAAGAAATTATTGATGGATGGACTGTGTGAAAGATGATATGGCTAGAAAGGGAGGTGACTACCGTGATGACGACTAATATAGAAGTTTAGAAGAAAAAGAAATGTGGCGCTGACCACAAATAAATTAGAATAGATGACTATCAGATACGTATATGCAATAAAAACAGCCTGTATAGGTAGGTACCTGTACAGTAGCTTTCGCTGTCCACGTGAGACCAATGAATATTTTCTCCTTACTATTGAGACCGCAGCCAAAGCTCACAAAATACGTGGCGACACCACGAATCGTTAAACAGGATACAAGGCAAATAGAAGCCATTTTTATAACTTGTGGATCTAAGGCACTAATCTGTTGACAAAAAAAAAAATTTTATCAAACAGCTCAAGATTCTTTCATAGTAAAATTTGTTTGATGGCTTTACTTACTGTAACTTGAGCTCCAGTGAATGCAAATAATATGGGCTCGAAGAATATCCACAAGATTCTAAAAATATTACTGACTGGGTTTTTGTTTACAGGCCAGCCCTGTTTCTCCCAAAAGTATGCCGCTACGAATCCCGACGATACTATGGCCAGGGGACCTAAAAGAAAAAATATAGGTACAAAGAGGTGAATATTAAGTTTCGAAATTCTGAGAACTTAAAGATCGACCTTTAAGAATACTTACCTGCACCACTCCAGCCAATCATGCTCGATATAAAATAAGAAAAAAGGCCTCCTAGGAAGAGAGCTAAGAATCTTAATGGTACTACGTAAGTGTCCCCTTTTTCGGGAACAACTGACGTCATAGCTCCCCAAAGTGATCCGAGGGCTACACCAGCAATAATAGATAACGGGCCCTGAAAGACAAAAGAAAATAATATGTACCTAAGTACATTGTCAAAAGACAATTACTTGAAAATATGCATATTAAGTAGTAATAATAAACACAATGTTCTGTTAACTGCTGACAATGCATTTCATAATAACTGCAATCTACTTCATTATTTAAAATCAAATGGAAATACAAAACAGCTCCTGGATGGACTCGGTACCAAATTAAAAAAATATACTATGGAAGATTGCTGTATCATTCTCCTTGGGCAAGAAGACTTCAAGAAAACTAATGACTACTATGATATTATCTTCCATTTAAGAAGTATAGTTCAAGAAATAAGAAATACCAACATAATTATTTGTTTGCCTACATATAAGTATCCCTTTAACGCTTCTTTATTCAACTGTCGAGTAGAAACATTCAATAATCTCTTATACTTAGACATAATGACGCATGGACATGCATATCTTTTAGACAGCAACCTCAATCTGAAATATGACGACAGCATGTTTAATATACAGGGTGTCCAAGAACCTGGCGTCCAACTGGATTCCCACGATGCCCCAAGTTCTAACAGTACTCAGAAAAATATTTTAAAAAATCCACCCCATGTACTTACAGAATTATACTGATTTCAAAAAAAAAGGGAAATGAGCACCCTGTGACATACTTTTGAATGCTGTGACTGCTAATGCTGATAATTTCGATATTTCTTGGAGGTTTTGTAATCTAGGGTATTGCTGTGTCTAAATAGAATGTAAAAATAAAGTACTTATTGTACCATTTTAAAATAAAATATTATTTTAACTAAAGGTGATATGGAAAACTATTGAATTTCGCAACTTTGACCGACTGTAGTGTAAAAAAAATGTACCAAAATAGTATGGCAAGTGACGTCAAATTTTGACGCGTTTATTCCTCTTTTAAAAAGGTATAATACTTACACATTAATTTGAAAAAAAAAAAATTGATAATATTTTTACTCAACAACCCAATTTTTACGAAGTGCCTACCTACTAACGGTAACTGTCGGACCCTTTCTTATGTTAGAAACTGTTATGTTACTACTATTATTTACTTCGGTTCCAAGAGTGAGCAAGAAGGAAATACACACAGGTAGATGGGTTCCCAGTAGAATAAAAGCAAAGAATGTTAGTTTAAAGATATTTTATTACAATAAATGTTCAAAATGTTGACCACCCGCGGCAATACAAGCTCTCACTCTCCTTAAAAAGGACCGCTTTATGTTTCGCGAGTAACTTTTGTGACGTATCACCCGCACTGCTTGTGTTATCTTCTCACGAAGGTCAGCGATGTCATTAATGGGCTTCGCATAAACGAGCTCCTTCATAGTTCCCCAGAAAAAAAAAACCAGCGGATTTAAGTCAGGTGAGCGGGCTGGCCACGGGATTGTTCCTGATCGCCCAATCCACCTGTTCGGGTATTGCTCGTCCAAAAACTCTCTAACGGATACGCGAAAATGTGCTGGACAGCCGTCGTGTTGGAACCACATATCTGGTGGGGTCTCTTCTAGTAAGTTTGGCAAATCATTTTGAAGAAAATTTAAATATGATTCGCCAGTCAAATTCTCGGGCATCTCAAATGGACCAATAATATTCCCACAGAGAATACCGGTCCACATGTTCACTTTGAACCGGTACTGGGATCTATCTTCTCGCATCAAGTGCGGATTTTCCACATGCCACTCGTGCAAGTTGTGTAGGTTCATGTAGCCATCCTTCTTAAATGTTGATTCATCTGACCACAAAATTTTGTCGATAAAGTTTTCGTCTTCTCGATGTTTTTGCAGGATTGTTTCACAAAACGCGACTCGGCTCGGATAGTCTCGAGGTAAAAGACTTTGCACTCGCTGTACGTGGTACGGATGATATTCTTCTTTTTGGAGAATACTGTGTGCTGTGCTCTTCGGTATCCCCGTATCAGCTTCTATTCCTCGCACAGAGATGCTTGGATTTGCCGACACCGCCTCTAAAACTTCATCGCGTATGAAGTCATTTACGGGTCGTCCTTCACCAGCTACTTGATTGGGGAACCGCCCGTCACATAGTGATCTGTGCACATTAATGAAAACTCGATGGTCGGGATATCGCGTAGCCCTCGGATACCTTTCTCTGTAAAGTCTCGCTGCAGCTCGTCCATTACCTCTACATTCTCCATAAATGTAGTGCATATTTCCGTATTCTTGCGGAGTGTAGGTCGCCATGGTAGCACACACAAAACACAAACTGTCCAAACACAGGCAAAGGTCGTCGTAAAGAGTTCGTTTCAAAGTCCAGAGCACAAAGAGTAATCGAGTCCAATAAACAAAGCTTTAAATCGTAGTACGTGATCAATGGTAACAATAAGAGAGAGGTGCGTAGTAACGGCAGGAGGCAGTGACGCGTACTGACCGTACTGTTATCCTAAATAGCACGATCCCAGATAGCGTCACTATCTATCTCACTCGCACCTCTAACCTTTTTCTCCCTCACTCTTACCTGAATAATGGGGTACCATAAAGAAGAACCAGCAAATCGCAAAGATAGTTTCTGTCTTGCTCCCTCCTGTTGTAATAACGAATCACTATGGTGAGATGCATGCACATACCGTCCCTTACGGTCTAACCTGTTTTTTGAGAGGCCTGTTGTTATTTTTATGAGCATACAATAGTAATTCTTTAGAGGTTAGATTCAATTCGTCGTAAATTTTTCTTTCTAAGAATTCTGTAAGACATCGTAAAAATTGGGTTGTTGAGTAAAAATATTATCAAAAATTTTTTTTTTCAAATTAATGTGTAAGTATTATACCTTTTTAAAAAGAGGAATAAACGCGTCAAAATTTGACGTCACTTGCCATACTATTTTGGTACATTTTTTTTACACTACAGTCGGTCAAAGTTGCGAAATTCAATAGTTTTCCATATCACCTTTAGTTAAAATAATATTTTATTTTAAAATGGTACAATAAGTACATTATTTTTACATTCTATTTAGACACAGCAATACCCTAGATTACAAAACCTCCAAGAAATATCGAAATTATCAGCATTAGCAGTCACAGCATTCAAAAGTATGTCACAGGGTGCTCATTTCCCCTTTTTTTTTGAAATCAGTATAATTCTGTAAGTACGTGGGGTGGATTTTTAAAAATATTTTTCTGAGTACTGTTAGAACTTGGGGCATCGTGGGAATCCAGTTGGACGCCAGGTTCTTGGACACCCTGTATACTCAGGGACTATCAATAATCTTGGACTACGTACGATATTTAACGATTTATGGGTATTATTTGCTGAATTTACTTATAATTACGCTGACATACAACAAAATGTTATCGACAAAAACGAAGGAACTACAACTAATGACATTTTTTTTCGTGACTAAACATTTACATATCCTGCACCAAAACATTGCAGGCCTGCTGGCGAAATGTGACCCCCTAGCAGTCAGCTTGAATGAATTGTTAGATAGAAACATAAGCGTTGACGTTCTATGCATTACAGAGCATTTCATGATGGAAGGCTATGACCAACACATTAACTTAAGGAATTACTGCTTGGCGGCTTCTTTCAGTAGAAAAGAAAGCAAGAGAGGTGGTGCATGCATACTGGTGAAGTCAGGCCATCAATGGAGAGAGTTGCCAAAAATAGCAAAAAATGTCATCAACGGGTATCTTTGAATGCTGTGCCATTGAACTGGTTACTCATAGCATTGTTTGTGTTTGTATCTATAGAGTACCTAATGCGAAAAATTTCAACGAATGTATGAATAAATTAGAAATAATATTACAGACTCTAGTGAAAAATAATTATAAAAATATGGTTTTATTAGGTGATTTTAATATATATGTTCTTAAGAGAAATAAACAAACAACAGAATTTGAACATTTGTTATTGAGCTTTAACTTAAAACTAGCTCTTCATCAACCGACTCGTCTTAAGAGCCAAACATGTACCTATAGACAATTTTGCGCATAATTTTAAAAAGTCATGTAAAGCCACAGTATTGGAGTTAGCGTTGTCTGACCATACTGCGTAGTTATTGAAATGTCCAATTAGTAACGTATGTACTTTTAAACGGTGGACTAAGAGAAGACGTGACTACAATAACGACAACATCAATAAGTTTAAGGGCTATCTGCAAAACCTAACTTTTTCAGACGTCTATGTAGCCAAGGACCCAAATGTAGCGTATAAGGAGTTCGTAGATATTTTCATTTTGCTATACGATCAGTGTTTCCCAGAAAATCTTATTTCAGTTAATGTCCCCAATAAACAAAAATGGGTATCACGTGGTATTAAAAAGTGCAGTGCGAAGAAACGACAATTATTGTGGCAGTATCGAATAAAACCTACTCAACAAAATAAAACGAAATTTAAGAATTACTCAAAACTATATAAAAGAATTATAAATTTAACACAGAAAGCACAAAATAATTACAAAATAAAAACATCAATAAATAAATCCAAAACTACCTGGCAAATTATAAACGAATCAAAATTAAATATCCCAAAGAATAATATCCCCAAAATTAGAATTAATAATGAAATTATCTCCGATCCAAACCATATTTCTAATTCATTTAATAATTATTTTATTGACAAAATTCAACCCTCGATAAATTCAGGGCATAGAATAACAAAACATATTTTGAACAGAAAGGATTCTATGTTTATCTTTCCAAGTTTGCCGAATGACGTATCTAAAATCATTCTAGCTTTAAACAATACAAATAGTGTGGGATATGACGGGATCAGTACAAAAATACTGAAAACAGTAGCTAATGAAATAAGTCACCCTCTTAGTCATATTATTAATTTGTGTATAAGTGAAGGTATTTTTCCAGATGCATTAAAAAAATCGGTAATAAAGCCTCTGTTTAAAAAACAAGACAGGGAACTAATGGAATGCTACAGGCCAATTGCATTAATTCCGATGTTCTCAAAAGTAATTGAATACTATATTTATAATCAACTTAGTTTTTATTTAGAAGTGAACAATATTCTCTGTGACGAACAAAAAGGATTTAGAAAAAAGAAAACAATAAATATGGCAGTTTATGACTTTTTGCACTCGATTATGACAAATATGGATAAAAATACTCCAGTCTGTGCTATATTTTGTGACATGACTCAGGCATTTGATTATGTCCAACATGATATTTTACTAAAAAAACTCGATGCGTACGGTGTTAGAGGGAATGTTCTGGAACTTGTAAAATCATATTTGCACGACAGAAAACAAATAACCGAAATAAGTAGACTAAACACTAGCACCAAAAACGAAGAAAACTTTCTATCGGATGAACGAACCGTTACCTACGGTGTTCCGCAAGGAAGTGTTTTAGGACCTACACTTTTTACACTTTACATAAACGACTTTCCAAAGTCAATTGACCATCCTGTGACACTTTTCGCTGACGACAGTACGATAACTATACCTTGTAATAATAAAGACCTATATAAATATGACATTGACAATACATTGATCAATACTATACAATGGTTAGACAATAATAATTTAAAAATTAATTTAAGTAAGACAGTAATTATGCATTTTAGTCAGCGTATATTGACATTTCCCAATCTTGACATAACATATAATAATATAACAATTGACACGGTAGATACAACTAAGTTTTTGGGACTAATTATTGACCGGCATCTAAATTGGAAGGATCACATAGATTCTCTGAGTAAAAGAATTAGTAGTAGTGCCTATGCATTGTACTCGCTGTCACGAAATGTCAATAGGGAGGCATTATTAACAGCTTACTACGGTCTGGCTGAATCCATCCTCAGATATGGTGTTATCTTTTGGGGTAACTCGACTAATAGAGAACTAGCATTTAAAGCACAAAAGAGGTGTCTTAGAGCAATGTTTCATTTGAAAACAACGGACAGCTGCAAACCCTATTTTATAATAAATAAAATTTTAACATTGCCGTCCATATACATTCTTGAAACAGTTATGTTTGTCAGAAACAATCCAAAATTATTTCCGTGCAGAGCAGATCAATTTCCCAGGAACAGGCGTGACCAAACCCAACTGTGTGGACTTCCCTGTAGGACTGCACTTATGCGCAAAAGTGTTTTTCATATGGCTCTAATTGTTTATAATAAGTTGCCTAAAAGTTGGAAGGAGCTTAATAATGTACACCTGAAAAGTAAACTTAAGACATATTTAGTAAATAAAGCATACTATAGCATTAACGAGTTCCTAGAGGAAAGATTTGTATTGACATAGTAGCTTATTTGATTATTATTATTTTATTTTGTGTTTGTTAATTTTGCAATGACTTAGTTTAATTATTTTTGTATCTTTTTACCTATTTTTTATTGTTGACATGATTATTGTATAAAAGTCTTAATAACTTATATTTTAAATTTATTACAATATTATTATTTCATTTATGACTGATTTATTGTTATTTTATGAGAATGTTTTTAATTAATAATACTCTTTTTTTACATTTGCACGTCACATCAAGTGGCAAACATGTCTGTACGTAAAAATTGTTAATGTTACCACCATGCATGCATGTTTATTGTATGTATGTCACATGTTTACGCAAATAAATATTATCTTATCTTATCTTGAGTTTTTCTAAACATTATTTGTATGTTTGCAGTTTACTTATCTACGGCAGCTTTAAAATTGCAACGATCTCAAGAAAAAGGAAACATCGTACACGTGATAGAAGTGAAACTAAAGGATAAGATAGATTTAGTATGAGAGGCAGAGGTTACCGGTAAAACGGGGTTAATCGGGACGCAGGGGTAAATCGGGACGAAACTTTCAATGGATTTTAACATTGAAATAATATCGTTTGCTGCCAAAAAGGACTATTAAAATGTGTTTACTGTATTACAATTAACGATTAAGTGCCCTTGTTGGCAACAAACTATATTATTTCAACCTTAAATCCATTTTAAAGTTTCGTCCCGATTAACCCCTGCGTCCTTAATAACCCCGTTTTACGGATATATATATATATATTTCTTCTCTCAAAGTTCTCTCTCATGTAATGATGCCTAAGCGAGACGCGTTTTTGAAATTTTACTCAATTATTGTCCAATTATCGAATCGCCGGCTAAAAAGTTTCACTTCATATATTATGTATTGCCTGCCTTACCTTAATTATATTAAAAGTGGCAGATCCTGTTGAGAACATAGCGTTTAGAATAATGGCGAATATAGCAACACTTATGGAGTCATCCACCGCAGCTGCAGCGACGACAATTGTTGGGATACCCTTGGAAACTCCATAACCAACGTCACGTAACCTGAATAGACATGGGACTACCACAGCTGGTGACACTGAAGCTATCATTGAACCTAGAAGAAAGCCTGAAACAAAAGATACGCATTTGAGACCGTTTAGGCTTTATGTGTTAGGAAGAAATATACGTGTCTAGCATCTAGCCAGAGGACCAAACATTCTACTAGAAGTCTAATTTAAAAATTAAACCTACTAACCCCATATCCAAGGTAAATTCAAGAGATAATGTGTACTGACGGTTATAGCTACGCATTCCACCAACCACGGTAAGAGACCTAGTTGCAGGACGGCAGCGTAATGTTTCCTTAAAACAGCAGCATCCAGACCTAGTCCAGCTCTGGTTAGGATAATGACCAACGCAATTTTCCTGAAAAGTTTGATGAACAATAAAAATATTGGCGCTAAGACTGCAAAGAGTGTACCTACGCAATGTACGCTCACCTCAAATCTTGATTGAGTTTTCTGTAAGAATCCGTCATATGCACCAGCTGAAGATTCTGGTAAGCTATACCAGTCAGCAGCATGCCTATTAGCGCTGGCAGTGTTGTGATCTTCAGCCATATCCAGCCTATTAAGTACGCGGAGATGACTAGTAGTGACATACTAAGTAGCTCGCCATTTAATCCTATCGGTTCACCGAGCTCTGCATACAGGATACCCCATGTGAGAAGGACTAAAACCAGAACAAAATCGTATTGTTCTAAATAAAAGCTGCCAGTAACATAGAAGGTGTCATATCATCGCGTTTCATTGATTGTATAGATATTTGCGAATTTTTCCGTCGACTCGTGATCGTATATAGTCACAGGATAGGTAGGTACTTTGTCAGGTGCTTTCAATAGGATTGCGTCAATATCAGAATACACAATCATTTTAATGTAAAGGTATAATATTGACGATAGGTGCGAATGCCTTTGATAAACATAACTTTATTAAGTTAGGTATGCACCCTCCCGCACTGGCACTGCCCGTACTGGTACCTACCTACCAATTTTGTTTTGTTAGCCTACATTGTGTCACACTGCTGGGCAAACATTTACATTTAAGCAAAACTGTACATAATTTTATGCCCTATAATTTTCTGAATAAAAATATTATTATATTATAAACGCCTCCCCTTTTTTCTTCCAAACCTCTCTGTTTTGGGCGATCTCCTGTTACATATATACCTATCTAATTAAATTTTTCAAAAAATATTGTCATCAGATTAATTGTCTTTGTATTGTATTTGTTATAGCGTGTTAGTAAACATGTAAACAGAGATCAACTAGATCTCTTGGATTAGCAGAACAGGTAGAGTGTAATCTCGCGCTATTTATAAGTAGGTAGGTACGTTTAGTTACATGTTGTTAGGTACATGCAAAATAAACTACGTGGATTGTAGAAAACAAAACTTACAGAACATTATAATGCAGATTTGTTGGGCCGATTGTCTGTAGGTTGAAAAAAAAGGAAAGGGAAAAACTTTTGACCACCATAACGGTTGCCATGATGGTGTTGAGTCTTCTTGATGACATCGCAAACACAATTTTTCCCACCATCTGAAAGTTTAATTGGTACTTAATTCAAAATAAAATAAAATACTCAGACCTTTAGAATAATCGAATATTGGGGTTAAACAATATTTTCACCTACCTATTATGACTTTTTCGGTTTCTGCCATTGTCATCTGTAAAAAATATGAAAATAATTAGGTAATGTCCCAAATATGTGTAATAGATAGATACTCAGGCAAACAGATACATCTACAAAACGAAACAATAAGTGTCAGCAAGAAAACAAATAGACAACAACAAACACAGAGTAGTAAACAAATGGAGACTTCTGTGTAACTGCAAACGTAACGCAGGAAAGCGGCATTTGTTTCTTGCAGGAAATTATAATACAAAGTAAAATAATAAATATGATGGTGTGTGTTATGCACTCAATTTCTTTACTACTTGTATCTAAGCGAGGCGTGCAATATAGTCCCAAATTAAAGCTTACAACAAAGATTTGTTTACCTACGAACGTATATACCCGAACACCTATAAACAATAAACACACAAATGAATGAGATATGTATAGCTACGACGAGACACATAGTTAGATAGTACACAAAAAGTAAAAAAAAAAACAGAATGTTTGTCTGACCTGGAGTTTCATGATTTTGTTCCATATCTAAGTCTATGTAACCAAGCCGCTTAGCTGAAAACATTATGACGGAAATAAGAAACACTTGAAAATTAATATACACGTGTCTAACGCGTATCACAAGATTACAACAATAATAATGAAATAGCTCTTAGATATTATTATGATAAGACTATCTTGTGTAATTTGATTGGTGCAAAGAATGCACATAGAACATTATTATAATTATCCATCTTTAGAATGCAACTATCCCGTTTAACAGAAATAAATATTAATAGTAGGTATATTAGCGGAAGACTTTAGCGTCATTGAAGATGATTATCTAGTAACGTAGCATATTAATGCAACATTGACTAATGTATTTATTTGGACCTTCGGGCCATTTTTTCACGTTAGAAAAGAAAGAATTAAGCAGAAAAAGTTTACCTTAACAAATTCGAAATAAGTAGGTACAAAATTAATTCAACCGATCGTTATTTGACTTATCAAATCCTATCTTAAGACCAAACTGCATGTGCAAAAAGATCAAACTGCAGGTGCTTGATCGTAGACTTTCAAGGTTGCTTTCGGCTCCGACTGTATACCGCGACCACAATCGGCCACCCATCGGAGCTTAAACACCGTTCTGTCAGAATCCGTTTAGAGTTGAAAAATATATTCGCATTATTACATAACTGTTTCGTAAGGCTAGGAAATTAGGAATATGAATCACTGTGAGTTCAAATTCAAAATACTACGTCAATACTATGAATGAGTCATGGGCTTATTTTTACTGATGCCGTTTGTTATGGCGCCTTTCGGCTTGGTAGATAAAGAGAAACAAATTTACCGTCTGTCAGTCTGCTAGCGTCTTTAGATGTCAAATTTCAGGTCAAATTGATAAGATATTATATAGTATAAGATGTTCAATCACGCCTGTATTTCCCAAAGTAGTAGGTACTTAGTATTTAGTACTTATACCCTTATTTCGCCAGTTACGTTTAAGTCCGATGTGATAGGGGGGGGGGGGGGGGGGGATAGGACCACATGATCAGCAAAGTATGGTCCTACCAAGCCAATTATATCAACTTATTTAAGAAAACTCTTTATTTTCTAGGATGTACAGACGCCAGCACATCAAGCTACTACAATCTGTCAAATTTCTTTAATAGATTTTCAACTTTATCGCTAAAGCATTAAGGTTCAAGGTTGATTGGGAAAATTTGACAGTTTCGGGTAGCTTGACCTGCTGGCGTCTGTACATACTGGCCACAAGAGGGAAAACTTCACTTGGTTGCAGCGTACGGTTTAGCGTACCTATGTTTTGTAACGTAATAACTTGAGAGGTTACTGTCCATAATCGTATTTTATTCTTGTGGAAATCATTTTCACTGCTTGCTTGTAACTTTTAAATAAACAATAATAAATAAATCATTTATTTGGACCATACATTGTACATATTTTTTTAAACCTGCCAAAGTGCGTGGCTCTATGTAACGTCGTCATTTAACGCGGAAAGAGATGCATAGGGCTGTGACTATACTGGAAGCAGGGCGCAGTCAACGTGAAACTGCCGCCGCTGTCAATCTCATATATACGAGTATATATATATTGTACTCTTTGACTAAGCGTAATTTGCCCATTATGGGCGCGCTACAGGGCTACAGCTGTTGCTGAACGTCACCGAGGAAGATATAGGGTCATTACTCAGAGGCAAGACCACTTTCTTTATGATGTGAGGAAGCAACTTGAAATTACGGTTCGCCAGCTGGTAGGTCGACTCCAGACTTAGCACAAAGTGGTCATCAGTGACCAAACCACCTGGAGAAGCCTTTTTGACCATTTTTCCAGAGTGTGGTATTCGACATTCCATAGGTGAAAATAGACAAATTACTCTGACTCACTCGTCGCTAACGCCTTGGGACGTCCAACGGATTATATATCAGTTGCTCGGAATGTTTTTTTAATCTTCTCTAATCTACAAAAACAATGTTTTTTGTCGTTTTAGGCACCATTTTAGATTTTTATAATAAAATTTTGTATTTTGTTAACCACCCCTTTATTTAATCAGTCAATTAAAATCAGTATTAAATTACGCTTCTATTGATAAAAAATATGTTACATATTAGGTGTTGCAATTAAAATAATTAATATGAAAGCACTTGTTCCCTAGACTTTGTTGAGCAGTGTAGTTTGAACATGGACCTCCAGCTCCCTAGAAGTTAGGTCCATGTTCAAAATGTTAACGACTTCAAGTTATAGGATCACTACTCCTACCTACAGGTGGAATTGTGAATGCAGTATGGGGTTATAAGTAAACCGAAGGACGCTACTTAGTTCTGTCTCTTGACTTGGTCTTAGTACCTACTAAGTACATCTAGGTATATCCATAAGGGAGGATTTCCTGGAAACTTTAAAGTGATGGTTGTTTAAAGTGTGTGTAAAGTGATGATTTTGGTGATGATGGGATCGAATACTGCATTCGATTGAATGTTTTCTTAGGTAAATAAGTGATGCGAAATTAGTATCAAACAGTCAAGTACTTATTAGTCAAGAAAACAGAAAAAGTAGAGTAAAACGAATAAATCCTAGTTCTATTCTACCTGTAAGTACAGTCACACATCAGAGGGGCAATTCCCGTATTTTTAGGAGCGTTCGCATTCTAATCTGTTTCAATCTGTCAAAATTATAATCAATTTACATACATTTTTGACAGGTTTTTGATATTGATTGTCGCTGAAATGAGATTGCGACTTGAATTTGAACGTTTTTTAAGTACGAGAATTGGCGTACAGGTTATACGAAACTGTCAAATTTCTCCAAATGATTTTTAACCTTATTGTTGAAAGTTAAGTTCAAAATCGAATGAGAAAATTTGACAGTTTGTGGTAACTTGACCTGAAAGTGCTGTGTACCTATACCTTCTTTATATTCTAGAATACAGTCATGATGTGATGATAAAATATAGACCTACCTATATTTTGCCGAACCTAGGGATAAGTAGATCAAAAGAGTATCTAAAACATTGCTGAATGTAGCTGCTGTTTGTCTAGGTCTCAATAAAAAATTGAAAAAAGAAATAATATAACTTACCATTTTTGTAAACAAGTACCAAATAATTTCATCAAAACAATAAACTTTGAATAACAGTATGGAAAAATTCGAATTATATTTTTTAAATATTCTTTTCTAAGTGAAAAACTAAATATTACAACGATTTATGGATTAAAAACGGAATCAACGATATTCCAACATACTGCAAAAATTATAATCTGTTCGGTTTCACTTTTGTTTTACAACTAGTGTCCAGTTGTTAACTTTTATAACGTTTATGTTATGGGAGAAGGCCGCCTAAAGCCAAAAGTCAACAAGATAATTGAAATAACTGAAAACATGTGGTTCCTATCGCATGCGATAAGTTTATTTGCTCTGGCAACACTAGAAAATGTAAGTACCAAGCACGAGATCTCAGATCATTATTATTTTTATTTATTGAATTACATCATGTACTGAGGTATGAAGTTATTATTTCGTTTTTCCCGTACATATTTCGCAAATATTGATTCTAAAAAAAAATTAGGCCGCACAACCAAAAAACTTGGTTTCCGACCTTCGGTCATAATGTACTAAAGTCCGTCAACTACGCTCGGGAAATCAATGAACTAAGTTTTTGATGGATTTCTATGGACTTATATAAAGATATTAGGTATCTGTTTTGTAAGAAAACCTAAGTATGTTCCTTAGCTACGGTAAATTTTTCTCATCTGGCAAATAAACAGCTGTTTTGTTTGACAGCTTTCTATTCTGTTGTTTGTTTATTTTTGCGGAGGTGTTGTTTATTCGTAAATTATTCAAGTTCTAGCTTATTTACTTCTAAAAGGGGTAATTTAATACCTTCGGCCCTAAAACATTCTTGTTTACGTTAATATTAAAGAACATAACCTCAAAACGTGTGGTTGTATTAGTAGAATGTATGTATGTACCTACAAGTTATCAAAATAAGGTTATATTCAGATGTTATTTTTAAGTAAATACTTACCTAATTAGGTACCTGCAATGTACAGTTTATAGTCAATTACTCCATTTGTTTAGTTTTGTTTACCACAACAAAATTGTACGCTAATACAGGTACCGTACTACTTTTCCAACAAAAAAGAATTAAGTGTTTCAAAGTACGATTTCAAGTGACTTGGTAACATAATTTATGAGCATAAAAATAAAAGGTAATTAAGTACTCTATAGAATGGCATTAAATAGCATTATTTTAATCTAATGTAAATAATAAGACAGGCACGAGCATGACTTAGGCACTTACCTATTGACCAATGGGCGGACTTAGGCAAAGTATAATAGATAGTATGTCAAGATGCCGTTAGATGTCACTTGCATAATTAATAAAATAAAAGGTTGGTTTTTGTTCCGGAAAGAAGAAAAGTTACAAAACTTCATAATTATTATAGAATTATTATGTATATTACTATAGAACGGTGGACATATAGAAGTTGCAATTGTGAATACACCGCATTGTTTCAATATTTACCAATACATTACTTACCTATCTCCACATTTTGTTTGGGTTCCAGATTAAAATAGAGATTGTGAGAGAACTTATCTCTGTGTCCGTTTTAACAAGGATTAATTAACTTCGTTGAATAAAGTTCATCATTAAAAAAAATATATAGGTTAGTTAGAGTATGTAGAGAAAAACAGAACTGTAATATTTTTCAGATTCTTCCAGACAATTTTTTTCAGGAGATTGCTTCTCCAAAACTCTCCATACTTTTTTGTTTTTTTTGTGGTCTGTACTTACTGGGCCACAGCTGGACAAAGGCCTCCTCCACATTATTCTTGGTTCTTGGTAGGTTGGGTCTCGAACCAGCCCTCGTGGTGCTCGTCCAGAGCATCTTGCCTCATTTCATTCTCAGGGCCGCACCCGCATCTGCAGGGACCCGTTAGGCCCATTACGTGGAGATTTGTTATATATAAATTTAATGTAGAACTTTGAATGAAGACTGGACCAGTCTATTCCATTATGTTTTTTTCTGGAAAAAGGGT
Source organism: Brachylomia viminalis (assembly GCA_937001585.2). Lineage (NCBI taxonomy): Eukaryota > Metazoa > Arthropoda > Insecta > Lepidoptera > Noctuidae > Brachylomia > Brachylomia viminalis. The sequence continues at coordinate 16,939,632 of OW443302.2, read as the reverse complement.
TACAGGAAGGTCGAGATCCTGAGAGCTGAGACCGAGAGAAGTCGCGTGTTAAGTAGCTTGCAGATCTGAAGATGCAATAAACTCCATTACGACGAATAGGTACCTAATAATTACCAAGTTATTAGTAGGTACATGTTGATTCTTTTCGTCTCCAGAAATTACCTATATCAATAAGAAATAATCTGTTCATAATTATAAATACCTACTATTATTCATGGCGCCATTTGTTACGAATGAAATTTAAGAAAGAAAGGATGGAAGGAGCAATGAACGCAAGTCAATTATGTTGGTCGGCTACTGCATAGAGGCAGGGTCAACAGCAGTTTGCACCAGAAATCGCGATCAAGAGGGGCATTTTACTTTTCTCTGCGTGTTGATTTCGCATCGTTTGCCGCTACACCGCCGCACTGACAGCGCGCGCATTGTGTTCCATTTATAAATATTGAATTTTTTACTTCTTTTTTTATGTAAAAGTGGAATCCTCAATAAAGTGATACTTATTATTTTTTGAAAAACTGTGTGCCTGTGATAATGTGTGCTATAAAGTGCGGGATATTATTATTTTTATTTTTTGTGTCCACGGAATTAGGCAAGTACATTACATTAAAACATTACATTAAGTACATTAAAACATTGAGAATAGTTTTGCAATTAAAATATTCTTGCTCTTGGAGTGTGGTTACCTAGGTACTTAGGTACAATACCTTGCAATTCCGTATTTACCTATGTGAAATTAATGAGATGAAGAAACTACCTATTATGTGTCCTTACACCTAGTGCCTGATGGATAAAATCATAACTGTTTATAAAGTTTGATAATATGATCTTTGTCCAGTATCTACCCAACGCACCCTTAGGTAGGTAGGTATGTATCTGCCAGGGTTGCGGGAAAGTCCGAGAGGGTTACCGTGGCCCCTGGCACAGGCAACTGAAGGAACACGGGTGAGCTTTAGTCAGTATCTGACACGTCCTCCCGCTCCGCCCAGAGCGGGAGAAGGTATTTGATGATTTTACATCCTAAAACAAAAGTTAGGTATGTACATATACAGGGTGGCAGGGCAATCGACGCTCATCCTATTACCATGGATTCAGTACATGATTCTGGACCTCCTTGCGTTAAATTTTTCGACTGTCATATAAAATAAATCGCCTATTTCCTACAAAAGTGCAATAGGTTCCTAAGCGGTACCAAATGACGATAAATTGTCTCTACCACCCTGCATAACAGAGACCAACTCTATCTAACTAGAGCTACTAACTCCCATAGCCAAAGCGGTGCCTGTACCGGTCTACCCGTCTACAGTTCTCCACCGGTGTTTGCAGGAACCGTTCACATGATTGGTAATTAACTTTACTTAAATTAACAATAAAGTGCAGCACCCTTAGTGCGTAACACACTGTCAATCAAAATCAAATCATTTTGAATGTTATTGTTAATCCATTGCTTCATTATGATCGAAGAATTTGCCTGCCCAACAACGTAATTATCGCAATTAATATTTTTTTTATTGGTTTATATACACATTGTAATGTACTCTGAATCTTAATTAACTGGCCATTGAATCAATGACCAAGTAATTAAGATGAATTCTATCCTCATCAATGGCATTGATGCGGATAGAATTTATGTCCTTAAACACACAGACAAGCATGAATGAATATTTGTTTCATATCCAAACATTTTTCTAATTCATAGAGTGTAGGTACTGTCACTTTAAATGCTGTACCTAACATAAAATCACGTCTGTATTTCTCGAAGTGGTTACTATTACAGTTAGTTAAGTATATTTTAGTCCCATAATAAATGTAATAGGGGGCAAGGCTAAGTCTATGCTAATTCACCGGAAACTAATCTGATCTGACTCCGGGCTGCTGCTAAAAAGTCCCTAATAGAATAACTCGATAACAATTAGGTATTTGTCGTAAAAGTATTTCAGTTCAGTTAGTACAGAGAAACACGTTCCACTAATATGCACTGTAGTTAAGTTTATTTAAGTTAAGAATAAGTAACAGTACTAGAGTGGAAGGCGATTATTTATCTCTATATAATCATCAGTCATTTTTTTTTATTCTAAATTGTAACGCGCATCGCTGGCCTAAAGTAGGTTGGTGCGATGAGACCGTACAACCTACATATCGAATCTAGGATACCACAAATCGAGATTTTAAAATTAATCATTGTATTCATGTGGTTGAACAGACACATTAAGTTACAGACTTGCTAGGCTGGACTCATACAAATGATCAAGCGCAACTCAGTCCTACTCATGCCGTAAACGGGTAAAATAAAGTCAGCAAAAAACAACATAATATTCTGCAGCTCATTACCTACAAGTCATTACATAAACCGGTAAAACAAAGAACAGAACAGGCTATTTGCACTACATAACTGTGAAAATACAGAGAAAAAAGTAGATTGGCCACTATGCACACATCACAAGGGAGTTTTGTCTGTTTGTTTCATACTGAATTAAAATACTGATTTAATATCACACTTTTCTGCTTGACTATAGTTTTCAGTGTTTTTGTTGGTAGGTATATTGGTGTGTGCTAGCTGCCATAATGGCAAATAATTTAATGTAATGTTTTGTGTTTCGTGATTTTAATTACTTACTATTGTATAAAATCCAGTACTTCTTACTGAACAGACAGCTGTGCTGCTGGGGAATTTGTTGCGCCACTTCTTCTTCCCAGCTAAATCACTAGGAGGTGGTGACGGGCTGGCGTTTTGGGGAACTGACTTATGTAATTTTGACGTTTAAAAAGTGCTGATCCTCAGTAAGTTACTTTTGATTTGGATACTGCCTGAAGTCAATAAAATGGGTTTCCAACTTGATCGATAAAGAACGGTAACAAAGTTTGACGATACCATTGACGATTGCATTGTAATTACTGAAGGAATCATGCTGCACCGTATCTTCGTACTTGGAGAAGTGGTGTTTCATCCTATGAAATTTTACTTCAAGTCGACTAATTTGCTTAGCAGAAGGCGACCGTAATGACGAAATTAAAAGAAAAGGGAAAGAGAAGAAATTGTTTCATCAATTATTTTTTAAAGTTCATTACGGTTTATGAAAGTTTAAGATACCTACCTAATGATTCGAGTCTACCGCAATATGAAGCATTCGTTTTATACTTAGCTTCGTAAATATATCATGGGGTACTTTCACTTGATCTGTTAACAATGCGACATTAAGTTTTGGGTTGGATACTTTCTTTAGCATAAGAATCCATAAGTGCCATAGCTTATTTCTACTGATTCGTAATAATGACCAAAGCAATTAGTCTTCAGGTCTTGCAGAAAATCACGATAGAAATAGGTTTTTTCAAAAATATAATAAAAAGCTAGTCGTAGTCTGTCCGTTTGTTTGGCACCAACATCATGAGATTAAGTATCTCATAAAAGTTTGGCACTTTGGTACCTGGAAGAGAACTGGTCCCCAGCATATGCCCGGTGAACTCCGGTCAGGTGCGCCTGAGACCTGCTGATTGGTTAATCTTTTGAATACACATTAGCTAATAGATATTCTTCTACATAAAGCTCATGACGAATCTAGAGCTAGAACTACATACATATTTCGGTAAGTAAGAATTCAAAGTTTTTTAAACCGTCACAAAGTTAAAAAAACGAAATTTTAATTTAAAAAAATAAAAAATCTTTTAACTACGTCTTATTGTCTCGACTTTAAACACGCGAGCCGTAACAAAGATGATTTTTTTTGTAACTTTATAGATTTTATTGTTTCATCTTTAATAACCTAGGAACATGTGCAAAAAAGCTGTATCAATGGCATACTATTATACGATCGCATTGTTCTGCAAACAATAACTAGGTAGATAGATGCTGTAAGTAAAAATTGCCTTGAGAAAGTAAAAGTGATTTTTGTTATTATGATAGAGCAATAACCCCTTATGTCTTTTCAATTACCTTCATTACACAGGGTTATTTTAAATTGGCTAGCTAAACTCCGCAGACGCGATGACGCGATATCGATATTTAAACACTATCAAATAAAAAATAAAATGATTTGACGTCTTTTTTTGGGAGGTCAACGGCCTACTGGAACGTGGAGAGCAAATTTCTAAATTACCTATCCACGTGTCCGCCGTTTAATTCGATCATAATTATGAAGATCGTCGCTCCACTTAGAGCCGGTTTTTTGATCCGTAGTTAGCGCAACCATTTTTATATTAACATTAACTCAACCAATAGTTAAAAATAAAGATTTAAACATTAACTCAACCATTAGTTAAAAATAAAGATTTAAACATTAACTCAACCATTACTTAAAAATAGTATTGATGGTTAAATTTTGGCAAAATGTGTTGAACAAATCAATTATTTTGCCAAAATTTAACCAAAGTTACTATTTTTAACTAATGGTTGAGTCAACTACGGATCAAAAAACCGGCCCTTAGGCGATTATCACACTGCCACGCTGATTCGTGGCAGTGTCAACGCACCTACAAAACACTCCCGCAAGTACGCGCGTAGGTGCGTTGACACGCAACATGATGCGTGGCAATGTGATAATCGCCTTAGCCTGAGGGCGTCCGTACTACACACTATATCGCGATCTCTACTAAACAGAATTATATTTGATTATATTATATCGGTTCTTTGATGGCCAGCCTATTGCCACTTCAGCTTGTTTATCCTGTGGGCTTCGGTTCTCCCATTCCAGATTCGATCCCTTCAGGGCGAATCCAAGTAGGTATAGCCTTTTCTAAATAGCTCGTCGACTACTGAACCGTAGTCGTTAGTATTCATTTTGGTTACCAGTAGCCTTAATTAGGTAATCACCTAGCACACATAGCGACAAACTGATTAACAAAACCTCAGAGCATTCGCGAGATGAAAGATATAGTGACCCCACCGCCGCACCGAGAAGTTTTTTCGCATTCAGCTGTTGTTTTATAAATTACGTTTTAACAATGACCAACCAAGTGGATACCTGATTTGATGATGCATAAAAAGTGGGACAACTTTCAGAGAAATCAAATAAATTGTCACTACGCTGGTAGTGTACGGAATTTAACAAGAACGAAAGTACTTGCGCAATGCGCTTGCGCTTTGAGCCCGGAAAGTTTTGTTGCCGTAGGTCGGATCGGCCGGTGGATGGATATGAACGGATGAGACTGGTCGCAGGATCGAGTTTAGAAGCATGTATTCGGAGAGGTCTATGTCCAGAAGTCAAGGTTCTGCAAAAGGGAACCTGATGAAAGATATCAAAACTTACTTATAGACGTTAAATCTGGTTCTCAAATTAGTTTTTATATTTCACTGAATGGCAGTTGGTATGTGAGTTGCTCCATGTAAAATACGGATAGTCAGCTGCATCTTGTTAGACTGGAATCCGACACTAACATAATTATTACATTAATTAATTATTACATATTTGGGAAAACACTCGACAGATGAAGAGCTATTGGTAGGTAAATCAATATGCACTCTACTTAAAGATGACTCACAGAATTATAATACTTACTTTTATTCTAATTATATAATTGAAATATTAAAAAAATGGTAACACCATGAATATGGTAAACAAATAGCGTTTAATTTACGCAATAAAATAATACTGCACATCAAATTTTTATTTATCATCTTTTTTGCTATATAACCTAACAATTTAATTTACTTTAATGTATTTGCAAAATTTAAACGTTTTAACAATCTCAATTACGTAAAAGCGTAGTAACAATTATATAATCTGTGGTAATAGGTAGATACCTACCTACCTACATGGGAGAGTCTCCTACCTTTTTTGTAATTTTGCAGTGAAATCTCCAAGTGATAAAGGTCACGAAGTTTCAAATGACATTTTAAAAGGGCATTCTTGCCCCATCATGAGCGATCCGAATCATGTTTTGGCTCCACACTTGTTTATTACGTCAGACAAAACGATACCTACCACTGAATGTCGTCTTTGGTATTCGAAGCAGTGCCCAAGCCCTTTTAGTAGTGGTGTTATATTCAGCTCAGTCACTTATGTTATTTAAACGTTACCTACGTGTCGGAAATAAATTCAGAGAAAGAAGACCCACGACGAATGGAATTGCGTCACTGACTGATACCAAGTTTTACCGTTTGTCCAACGGAAAAATGATCTAGATTTGCCCGCGGCTTCGCTGGCGTGGATGACGGAAACTATCCCACGGGAACGTATCTACTATCGGGATAAAAAATATTGTTTAACCTAGCACAGGTCATGGTCTATTTGTGTGCCAAGATTCATTTAAATCCGTTCAGCTGTTAAGGCACGAAAAGGTAGTAGACCGACCGAGTAACTTTCGTTTTTTTTTAATTAATAATATTATATAAGTTTAGAAAGTATGGAAATATAGTATGGATGAAGGGCATTAGTATGGATTCAGTAGGTTTATATTAGAATAGTATCTAACAGCCCCGCCCTTTATTTTAAGATTTGTTTATGTTGTCTCTTGGCCAGCGCTTTTATAGATTCGTTAACAATTAACTTGTTGGTTCTATCATTTGTATCATGTCCAGCCTATAGAGTTTATTTCAAGCATGTTAAAAATATCCGTATAAGTAACCTGATTGTGTGCCTATCTGGTAGAAACTGGATTGGCCAGTGGTAGGTGGTGAAAGTGGAGGTTATGCTAAAGTGTTCCCCTTCACTCTCCCTGGTAAAGTTTATAGGTATAGGAACATCGTTAATAATGCCTCATATTGAAGAGTTTTCCTATTAATCTTAGCATAATACACCTACTTTCTTTGTACGTGTGTTGAGGTCAAGTTTTTTACGAACTTCACCTACGAGGTAGTAAACGTATGTGGAAGTTTTATGAAAACAATATCTCTGATATAAATTTTGTCTCGTTAGTATATCGGGTGCAGAGCGTAGGGTTGTCTACTTTTTTTTTGTATCAAATATAGTATTTTCGAAGCCTGTAAAAATATAGTAGATGGCAAAAATAAAAATATATAGTAGGCAGAAATATAAATAAAAATTAAAATTAATGCATGTATTTTGCTCGATTGAGCCTTTATTAACAGTTTTTCATATCTCTCATAACTATTATTATACTCTAAAAGTAAAGTATGGTTACATAATACCTTAATTTCAGCTTTTATGAGATTAATTCTGGTCCTATTGCGCACATCTCGCCATTTTGTATTCATCACTGAAAATATGTGCTCAGTAAAAGGTGAAGTTGGTGGTATAGAAAGAAGAAATGAAAATATATAAAAAGTCAAAATAACTGAGTAACACTTAATTGTTAGGTACCAAATTGGTCAGAAAGAGCAATAGCCAGAATTTAAATACAGAAAATTTCAGAATTCAAATTTCAAAAACAGATTACGGCTGCACTTCGTTTTACATTTTTGAAAATATAGTAGTTGCGCCTACTATATGTTTTTTGTTTGAAATATGTTATTTAGGGCTCTAATATAGTAGGGTACTATACTATATATCTACTGGGGTTGGCAACACTAGCTGAGCCTTGGATTCTGGGTTTGAGTCTTCTTTAGTCAGGCAAAACTGTTTCTCCATTAGGAAATTCACAGTTGCAACTAGGAGTTTGGATTTGTGTCCACTTGATGGCAATAGGCTCGCCTCCTATTACATGGAACTAGGGGCGAAGGTGCAGATCTCTGCCTACCCTTTGTTGTTACCTTAGCTATACTGTTTCTCACGGAAGACTACAGCAGCGTGTGAACGTAAAATAAACTGTTCCGTTTCTTTGAATTACAGTGTCTGAAGTAGATGGCGATCTAGCATCCATGTTGGATTTCCGTTACTTTCGATGTGTTATGAAGCGAGAGTGGAAGTGTCCAGACAGCGAGATTAACTTTTTTATGTACACACCGTAAGTATGTTTTATCTATAGATACATATTTAAGTTCTCATTGCATCTTTAATGTAGTTCAAATGATCACTATGACAAACCCTTTTCGCAGTGTTGGCATTTATATTTTGTGTTAAAAATAATGAAACGAAATTCGTTGGGACTATTCCGGTGCCTCCCGGTAAGAGGAAGAGGACCGTTATCCACTAAACATGACTCGGGCTCTGTGCGCATAGGTTTATTCACTGTGCCTAGGTACTTAGTTGGTTATAAAGCGGACCATTAGGATCCCCACGTTCAGGGACAGAAACGATTACAACCTGATGGTGGTGAAGGTAGATAAATAGTAGGTACCTGTTCTAAGATACTGGATCTTAATTTTCTACCTTCGAATGTTTCCAGAGAACATCCAAAACAGCATTTCGTGGATCCTCGGCATCCGAAACTCCTTCGCGATTACGGTTGGAAGAAAACGAGGAAGAATGTTCTCATCATCCATGGCTTCAACGGCACCTACTCTAAAACACCGATGACTTACATTCGAGATGGTGAGTTTATTTGAATGAATAGTGCTATTTTATTAATGTATCTATGTATACAGGGTGTCGGGGAAATCAACACGCAAACTGTAACCAAGAATTCACAAATTTAAAAAAAAAATCTGCTGTTTCATAGAAAAGTGCACCTACCTACCTACCTACGCGGTGAAATCGTAAAGAACAGCATTTTTTTTTAAACTAACCGACAAAAATTTTCAACGTTGGGTTCAGAATTATGTACTGAACTACTGAATTTATGGTTACAGTTTGAGCGTCGATGTCTGTGCCACCATGTTTATCTGTGTATCTATTCTAGAACTTTATAGTTATTTTCGTGTTATCTATCCTTTATGTTGCACCTGTCATGTTTTCTCTCTGCGTCACCATAAAGTTAACTCAAACTCTTTGGGTTAACTAGTAGAAAAAGCCTAAGGCATTATGTCGGCCTTTGTACGGTATTTTTTTACTTGTGCTAAAGTTTTAATAAATAAATATATCCTTCTGTATACAAATTTACAGTTAAAACATACCTACCTAAAATAAAAACTATGACTTAACAAAGTCGGTAAATAAAACATCGCGTATTTCATTCGCACGCATTCTTCTCACGGAAGAATGAATTTTAATAAGCGTTACAGTTTCGTTATTTCAGTGAGTAGATAAAAAACAACAAAGAGCATTCAATGAAAGTGTGAAAGTGATAAAGAGAAGATAGACTTTGTGCGCGTGATCATACATAAGGCGGAACGCTCGGTATATCTTTGCATGATGTTTTTTATTCTTGGTAGTGGTTTAGTCCAAGTAACATAATATGGCCCCAGTTTATGTGCAGGGCAGGAAGAAAACGATTCTCTTCTTTTTGCCTTTTTGTCAGCCTTTGTTTAGCAGACTAAAGTAAAAAATCATGCTTTAAGGGGACTACATGACCTAAACGCAAGTTTTATAATGCCTAAAAGTATATGATCCACTGCAGTAAACAAAATCAGAAAAATATATGATATTCTACAGGATATCTGATAATGTGTTGAAAACATAATACAACTAATTTGGTACGATAGAAAAAAGTCACGAAGATACCTCTAAATTTTTTTTTTTCAGATTGTTCTTCCAGCACCTTATTACCGTGATAGTTATTTTTTTAGTCCTATCAATAGATTTTTTGTAAATAGAGAATTGCTTCATATTTTCCAATAAATTACCAGCTTTGTGTCATCGCGCTTCTATTTCTGTTCTATGCAGTCCGACAGTGACCGCGCTTTAGCTGTTGTCAGCCCCTTAAGCTTGGTTACTTATCACAAAAAAAAACCTCTAGATGCCTAAGAAAGTTTAGTCTCAAATTTATTACGTAAAAACGGCTTGAATTTCACATAAAAAAATATAAGGTCTGCTGCATAGTCCTCCTACAAAGTCTGCGGTAACGATTACATACCATTCATTGCATGACCACAGCTACGGTTCCGCCTATATAATTCCCTACATTGTCTCTAATCTGTCTTTTTATCTGTTTACAGCGTATCTATCTCGCAAAGATTACAACGTGTTCATGGTAGACTGGTCGATGCTCACCAGGTTTCCTTGCTACCTTTCTGCGCTGTCTAATATGAAGTAAGTCTATTTGAAGTGATCACGAGAATTACTATTTATTATCATAATACACAGCTTCCTAGGTTTTTTACACGATCTTTTAGCCGGGCATATGGCTGACATTATTGTTATAGACGATATTCTGCCAATATTTGTATAACCGGCCCATCTGTATTCGTTTCTTCTTCTTGTTTTGAGTCAACGACTTTCATCTAGTGTTATCGACCAGATAGTGAACGTACGTACCGCTGTCTGGATTCTTTTTCTATTTTCTCGAAGCGTGCGTTCTCAATTTTAACATGCTGCCACCATTTTGAGTAGATGAAGAAAGTTTCTTCTTCTTGTTTTGAGTCAACGACTTTCATCTAGTGTTATCGACCAGATAGTGAACGTACGTACCGCTGTCTGGATTCTTTTTCTATTTTCTCGAAGCGTCCGTTCGCAATTTTAACATGCTGCCACCATTTTGAGAAAGGCAAAGAGTAGATGAAGAAAGGCAATTCCTGCACGCTGGTTTATACCATTCTTTGTTCTGTGATTATACCCACAAAAAAATATAATTTATCCACTTTTGTTCCAGAAAGGCTGCTCAATGCACGGCTCAACTCTATTCCGCGATCACGCAAGCTGGGGCATTGGCAAAGATGATCACTTGTGTGGGACACTCCCTGGGTGCTCACGTCTGTGGCATGATCTCCAATCATCTCACTGAGAAGCAGTACAAGATTGTCGGTGAGTTATTATTGGCACGAACTAACTAGGTATGTTAGAATAGCTATAGTCCATCCATTGCTTCATACGTTTGAAAAAATTGTTAGCTCGATAACGTAAATAACGCAAGAAATGTTCTCGAGAGGGTTTTCTGAAGTGACGTTAACTAGGTGGCAGCACTGAGACGTCAGGTCATGGCACCTGTCAAAAGTGTAAAAGCGCCTATATTTTCTTTAGTCGTGACTGAATGATGAACGTCATCATATTATATTTTATATTAGAAGACCTCTTGCAAAAGTGGCGCCAACAGGTGGCGTGAATGTTCATGAACACACTTCCGCAGGGTGGGGACGGTACACTTAATCATCACCAGTTGTGTAATAAAATATATATATATATTGGAATAAAAAAAAACAGAAAAATATTTCATCTTACTATGAAATTACTTTTGCTCGGCGAAAGCGCAAGCTGGCGCGGTATGTTCTCGTTCATAGAGCACCTCCTTCCTTAATTTTAATTTTGGACGAAACCTTTTAACTTTTACTATCAACAAATAAAACCATAATAAATTGGTAAACTACATGCCAGGATAAAGAGGAAATTCGGTAGGGTACTGCTCATATGGCGTGGCATTCACTTTAGTTTAAATATTTTGGCTACTAATCAAACTGTGTTCGTCACTTGCCATATCAGTTTTATACAATAACGTGTTTCATCAATAATAATTAAACAAAAGAGATTATTTAATAATTTATTTAGCTTCTGGGTATTTTTATTATATTTATTGTTTAAAATCGATTTGATAGCATTTATGGGCGCCTTTGAAGCGATAGTACAAAAATAATGCTTTTTACGTATCTGTAATAGGTACCTAGTTTATAATTATTTTATTTGTAAATTAAATAAGTAACGCTAAGTTTCACAGTTGTGGTTGTTTCGGCAACGCCAGGGTAACCGTCTTAATTTCCAAGTATTGGTTGATGCCGTCTTCGCCCCTGAAAAGAAAATAGTTAAGAGTGAATTCACAAATTAATCTGGCGTTTCTTATCGTCGTTCACTGGTTATTTTAACATGCCAGATCTCGGAGTTAAACCCAGACCCCTCGCTCAGCAGTCGTGCTTGTGACCACGAGACCAACGGGGCAGTGATGTTGTGTATTTCCATTAGGAATTTCATAGTATCAGCCCGGAGTTTGGAAGTTGGTGGTTTGATACCCCCGTGCACCGGTAAGCACGTTTAGCCGTTGGGTCCTGCTCCTGATCTCTCTCCGGTCGTGTCGGATCACCGTCCCATTGGACTATGAGAATGAGGGATGAGAGAGTGCACCTGTGTCTGGGCATAGGTACACTTGTGCACTTTATGATCACTCACGCGCCGAAGGCTAGTCTCCGCTGAGATTGGCCGCCATGGCCGAAATTCGGTCTGGAGGACTATTATTACTTTAACATGGGGTATTTCAATATCTAGGTAGTTTTTTTTTATAAATTAATCTGCTGTCATAATCTCATTCAACATGATTTAAAAGTTGTTAGATTAGCCAATACTTACAATTCTCTACCAATACCAGAGTCCTTGAAGCCGCCAAACGGAGTTTGACTTGTTGTGTGGTCGTACGTATTGATCCTGAAAAGTATCATTATAACTGATGAGAAATGTAAAAAAAGTGTTATATTGATGGCTGTAAAGAAAGAGGCAGACAAAAGGAAGAAATGGATTGTGTGAAAAATGATATAGCTAGGAAGGAAGTTAATTCGGAGATGATGGCTAATAGGAGAAAAATAACGAACATACCATTATGGAAAAACGGCGTGCTGCACCGATAAAAAAAAAGGGACAGGGGCAGGAGGATGACGACATTATCGTAGACCACACACAATTATTTTAAAATGAAATTAAACAAAAACTGCAAACTGTTAAAGATGAATAATATTTTACCAGATGGAGCCAGCCCGGACTTGCTTAGCGAAGCTAAGAGCAGTAGTGATATCGTTGGTGATGACCCCAGCACCGAGACCATAGTTAGAATCGTTTGCCCGGTCGATAACTTCCTCGAACGTGTCGAATTTAAGGATGCTTTGGACTGGACCAAAGATCTGGAAAAGAATAACCTAATCAGATGCGCATTTGGAACCATAGAGAATTGAAAAGAATTAATTCCAAATAAGAAAGCCTAAGCAGGAATCCGTCTTGCCACACTTACCGAGTGAAACTAAATAAAAAATTTATAAAAACTTACAATAGAATTAGTATGTCTAAAACATTAAGTTGAGTCGATTTAATGATAGAAAAAGAGTAAATGATTACCGCGTGCTTGCATATTGTATTTTTTTTAAACTTTGCCCCGCACTAGGTTTTTCTCCTGTATCGTGGGTGCGTTTACAAACATTTAAACTCACATACACAAACAGCCAATTGCAATTGTTTATTCGAATTTGTTTACACTGTTACAGTTGTAGTAACAATGACTAGTTTTATGTTTAAGTTACAGCAGCAGGCAAACATGGTGATGCAATTTATTCCAGATGACATCTTCTTCATCGAGATGTAAATATTTATAAGTGCATTTGAACCAATAGGAATATGTCCCATATGGTCGAGAAGGTATGCTTATAAAAACTACTTGATGCCTACTCTTAGCGAATATAATATTTCCTTACCTCTTCTCTAGCAATCTTCATGTTGTCAGTGACGTCAGCAAAGACAGTAGGCTTGATGTAGTACCCCTTACCCCCGACCTTATCACCACCAGCGACACATTTTGCTCCACCCTCCTTTCCAGCTTGGATATATCCTAATACTCTGGTGTACATGTCTTTGTCGATCTGCAAATTGGAAAAATAATTATACGAAAATATTCGGGAGTCTTTGAGGTTATTTCTTTTGTGATGTAAATCCGTGAAACAAAAGTGTGTAGAAACAAAACGGATAATTTCGATTGAAAACATTAAAAACCATACGAAGTTTGAAAACATGATTGGGTATATTGCGATTCTTTTCTATCTAAAACAAATTAAAAAGTAAACCGACCAACTGGCTAAAATACCGATGCTATTAAACATGCTTGTGAATACATTTTAGTTATCAAGCAGTTTGTCGAGAACAAAACTAAAATGTGGTCACGTTTTAAAATCTTAAGATGTCATACCTGGGGTCCTTGCTGTACATCATTGAAGGGATTACCCACAGACCTCTTTGAGGCGATCTCAGCGGCCTTCTGCACAAACAGGTCGTAGATCCCAGACTGGACGTACGTTCTTGTGCCGGCGCAACAACATTGGCCACCATTGGCAAACGCCGCTGCGTGAGCTTTCTGAGCAGCTGTTTCCACTAGAATAGGTATAAACGTATATACATTTATGACTGAATTTATTTATTTATTAATAACCAACTTATATTTACAGTTTGCATCACACATACGAGTTATTTGTCAATACAAATATACATAATATTACATAGGTTATCATCATCTTATTAGAAGCTCTTTGTGAGATATATGTATAGGCAACAGCTTAGTTGATCCCGACAGACCTATAGTAGGGTGATTGCTCGACGATCATATTCCCAGGCATAAATCTAAGATCCCGCTAGAATGTCTTTTCTAGCTGAAAAAATACCAATATCCTTAGATATTTCATATCAGGACTGTCACTTGAAATTTAATCAGTCGAAAATCAAGTAAGGATTTTTATTGTGAAAAGCAATTAAGCTTTTACTATTTTCAGAATTGTGAAGGATTTTGCTGGATATTTACCATCAGCATCATTGAAGACCACCAAGGGGCTCTTGCCTCCGAGTTCCAAAGTGACTCGCTTTAGGTTGACAGCAGATGCTGCTCTCAAAATCAAGCGACCAACCTGGAAATATAAAACAATTAGTCAATTCTCTGATGGCATTTGATTTCTCATGATTAGTCTGTCAGTATTTTGTAACTCTTATTAATTTAGGAAAAGCGGGATGGCTTCAACGGCTTGAATCGAGTGTAGAAGATTCATGACTACGAAAGCTACTTTGATATCCCATATTTTAGTCGCCTTAGATTAAGTTAAACTAAAGAAATGCGACTTACCTCAGTAGATCCAGTGAATGCTATCTTATCAACATCAGGGTGGTGTGTAAGCGCTGCTCCTGCTGTGGGTCCATACCCTGGCACCACATTGACTACTCCTGGAGGGAACCCTGCCTCTTTGATGAGGGCAGCCACTGCTAATGCAGTGAGTGGTGTCTGTTCTGCTGGCTTTAGGACTATTGTGCAACCTGTGAATGGTGAAATATATTTTATATTCGCCTTGAAGTTCTTGGTTGAATAGATACTAAATACCCTTACCTAATCTGAAAAAAATGATGCTTAGTCTATAACCTCTTTGTTTGACAGAGGTTGTATAGATGTATGTGCTATGTAGGGACTTGGTCGATTCTGAGTAGTATGTATGTAGGTACGTAATATTAAGTGAATAAAGATGGCAGCAGACCAGGCGGTATATACAGGGTTATTGGTAAAACACCATCAAGCTCTTAAGGGGTCATTGTACTCATCATTATGAACAACTTTTACTACGAGACCATATATGAAATCGCGAAAAAAAAATCAGCTGGTCCCTACATTTGATGAGTTCTGCAAACATAAATGTAGGGAACAGCTGATTTTTTTTTCGCAATTTCATATTTGGTCCCATAGTAAAAGTTGTTCATAATGATGAGTTCAATGACCCTGTATATTCAAAATTACTAGCTTCTGAAAAAACACTAATACCACTTTTCCAGACTCAGAGATCAAGTGCCACCCTGATATAGGTTTTCAAGTCGTAAACATAATCGATATTCAGTTTACAATGTTGTAGTAAGTACCTACATTTAACCTTTAGTTACATTTTCTTGTAAGATCGTAAACAGTCGCTAATTAAACAATACGTACAATGTTAATTGATGAAATAAATAAATTATACACATACCCGCGGCTAAAGCTGGTGCAACTTTCCACGACAACATTGGTATCGGATAGTTCCATGGTATGATTTGTCCACATACGCCTACTGGCTCTTTCAAAGTAAAAGATAATACTTCACCATCTGTAAGAGACAATAATTTTATGTATTTTATGTTTTTTTTTCACGATTAACATCTAAAGGGTTAGCCAGTGGCTAGAGAGGCGTCACGGCGTCCTCACATACTGCCTGACGCAGGTCCTCACCGGACACGGAAGCTTCGGGAGGTTCCTGCACATCATCAGGCAGGAGGAAACGCCCGGGTGTCACCACTGCGAGGACACGGTGGAGCATACGGTGGGGGTCTGCCCTGCATGGGCGGAGCACCGCCGTGTCCTCGTAGAGGTGATCGGCAGCGGCGGCGACCTCTCACGCCCGGCCCTGGTTCAAGCCATGGTCCGGGGCGAGGGGGAGTGGGAGGCAGTCACCTCCTTCTGCGAAGCAGTCATGCTAGCGAAGGAGGTGGCGGGACGGGAGAAGGAGAGAGTCTCCCGTCCAAGCCGCCACGGTGGACGCTCCGGGCGTCGGGAGCCGCGTGACGACTCCCGGCCACCGTAGGCGCGGGCCTGCGGGCGGTGAGTAATGGGTAGCTCACCGTCCGATCAGGACCAGGCCCATGCTGGACGGCGCGTACGTGTTCCACGCGCGCCTCAAAGAGATGTCAGCATCGAAGAGGGGGCCCACTAGGGCCCAAGCCTGCCGGGAAAGCGGGATCATCCGAAAGGGGTACCGCTGACCCGGAACATAAAGGGCCAAGGAAGGAACACGGGTGGGTTTTAGTCAGTAAGAGTCTGACACTCCTTTCCGCTCCACCCAGAGCGGGAGGAGTCATTTGATGATTTCCCATCCTCAAAAAAAAAAAGGGTTAGGCAGTTGTGAAAAAGATCAACGAACATCAAATACACTTTAAGCTAGTTGTTATAAATAACACGAAATCCGCAATTTTGCTTATCATGATACATAACAACTGATACCTTTTTTTTGTGGTTGGGTAATCATCAAATAACTACTCCCGCTCTGGGCGGATGCGGGACGGATGTCAGACTCTTGCTGACTAAAACCCACCCGTGTTACTTCAGTTGCCTGTGCCAGGGGCCACGGTAACCCTTTCGAACTTCCCGAAACCCTGACAGGCATCGGCCCTAGCGGACCTAGCGGACAGTTCACCCCAATCCAGCACTTTGATAATTTCATAATGATTAGAAGCATGAACTCGAAAGAAAGATTTTATGCCCGCAATAGGGCCCGGGTCTAAAATGCAATTTGGATGATATGCTGCTCAATCACGTTTTCAAACATTATCGAAATGCATTCACAATGTAACACAATTATGCCATTATACCATTAACAGATACTACGCATGTAACCTCGACTTTCAAACATTATCTACTAGAAAACAAATGAGTATGATTTTCATCTGAATCGTGAAACACATTTAACACACTGTTGCACGCTTGATCCTGCTACAAGATCGTGACAAAAGACGTCAATGAATTATCTCAATGTCTAGGAGAGATAACATTAACAATGCGGATATAATAATAAACTGAGATGATGATAATAATTATATGACAAGAAAATGATATGCATGTTGAATTTATTCATCAAATTAATGATGCAGGTACAATAGGTACCGTAGATTCCTATCAAACCAAACTTTTGATGATAAGAAATGTATGTCGAAGTAAGCAATGTTTAATAACATCAAGCAACGTGTAAATAACAATCATTATAATGATTGAATTAGGCAACTCATTATTATCACTGTTTATATTTTGATCTGTTTATTCTAGATATGAGTTACAGTTTTTTATAAATAAATTTTTCTTAAGACTAATTATTTCCGAAAGAATAATACTCCACATTAGATGGCTTTATATATTTCAATTGTATGCAGGCATGCATGGACGACGAGCATATTATATAGTGTAGGTGTGTTAATGTAATATTAGGCAAGTAATCTGTGTTTCGTTCGTCTTTTAGTAAATTAAGACTTGCGATTACCTGCAGGAATCGTGTTTCCCAATATTTTGTCAGCTTTGCCGGCGTAATATCTAAAAACTGTTGCTGAATAATACACTTCTTCCTCGGCGTCTTTTACTGGCTTTCCGCAGTCCAAGGTTTCTAGTTCTGCCAAGTATCTGGCCTGAGATTCTATCAGGTCCGCCAACTTGAGCATGAGGAAACCTCGTTGTGAGGCATCCAGTGTGCGCCATGCTGAGTAGCGGGCGAAGGCCTTTTTGGCTGCTGCTACTGCTAAATCTACGTCGGCCTATAAAACACAACACAATTCTGTACAAAAGTGTTATTTACTTTGACGATATTCTGATCTCACACACTGTGACTGTAAGCATTGATCTATCAACGGATATTTGTTAAAGTTCGTAGTTTGGTCCGTCGCATTTATTATAGTTTACCGTGATCTTTTTGGCTTCTATTTCGACACCCGCGGGCACTAAGGGATAATAATATTGATAATCATATTATCATCATAGTAATTATGATAAAATGATTATTCAGTTTATCAGATTCAATTGCTTGCTAATTGGGACTATTCAAGTTTGATTCCAGGAATGTAATCACTGCAGTTTACGGCGAAATTAAATTGATCGTTAGAGATGAAATGGTTTTCGCAATTGCTTTTCTATTAGCTTTTAATTACCACTGTGTCCTAGTTTGCCGCTCAAATTGTCATTTGTAGGTATTAAAATTTATAAGTTTTATTTATAATAGAATATAGCAGTAATTTGAATAACTAATTCTTTAGAAATATTAAAAAGAGATATAAATGTAGCTCTTTAAGGTGATAGGAATAACACCTAAGGGTGTATTCACGTAGAAAGCTGGTGGTTGACGCCGACCAGCGTTGGCATATCAGTGCCAGATATGAGCTTTATACGTGAATACATTTTTGTAATTGAGTGTCACCTTGTCATGAGTCCATGCTAGGCTGAAAAGTTGGTCAAATATTGTAAATTACCTTGTCTGCTTCAGCCACTTGTGTGATGATGCTCTCATCCTGAGGGTTGATAGTGGGGAAGGTCTTCTTGCTGACTGAATCTACCCACTCATTGTTGATGAATAACTGTGTAAAAGTATATTTACTTTAATATGAGTATTTTGAATTATAATATGATGCGGTTCTTACCCAACACCTGGTAAACCAAACTCAGAATTTTCTTGCAAAATATTTTCTTGTTTTATGATAATTACTTAGTAGTCTGTGATAAGTAAAGTAAGTGCCCGTGTTATTTGGTAAACGAGACTTCGCTATGCAAGTATTTTTGTCGAGACTTGACAAGATAATTTTATGGAATTGATCTCATCTTTCCAACAAGGCATTAACCTCGTGATTTGAATAGATAGATGAGCTGTTTTTACTAAGGAATCCTGCACAGACGAACCCTTTAAAACTGGTTTCTAGGACTGGTTCTTTGCACAACATAAATTGTATTATTTACGTCTCAAATCTACACATCAAGATATTAACCCTATCACAGTGCCGCAAAGGCAAGTATTCCTTGAACCAAGAAGTTAGTTCAGGGTCCCAACTTCGGTTGAAAAAACTGCCTTGTGATAGTTAGATCTCATTCCCATCTCGAATTTGGGACCTGTTCAATCAAAGGCAATAATTAGGCGCCTACAAGGTTCACATCCCTTTGAGCACAGATCTGTCTTCACTTTTGGTTTTGAATTTAAAGAATCCTGTTAGATAAACTTAAGTAAATATATTAATATACAAATATTTAATCACTTTGTTATCGTTACTTATGGCTGTTTGTCGCATTTGCAACGCGCGACAGAAGCAATTCAGTGGCAATACAATCGCATAGTATCGATTAATTATCGCTTCTGCATCGATGCGCGCGGCTGCATTGATTCACCATCACTACTAACGCGCGACTATCAATGTTGACTCGACCGAGTCCACATGCAACTGTAGCGTCAACAGGCATTAACAAGTACTAATTCAGCATTCGACTGTATCGATACTGCATTGCGTCTGTATGCATTCTGTATCGATGCTTAATCTAGGCTGTATCGCGATAGTAGCCATGTAAAATCGTGGTTGCGTAGGCGAAGGTATACGTCCAGCGACACTACTTAATCGCTACAAAAAGTCGACGTGGAGACCACCCTAATACTGGAGCAAGGGATGGAATTGGGGTTCGAGAATATCAACATTCGTAATGACTTAAAAAAAAAAAAAAATTTTTAAAAAACAGATCACGACCTCTGTATTTGTTTCGGCATTTCTTTACAGACATCATCAGCTGTTAGTGAGTGCAAAGGCTGTAGTAATTGGCAGTAGTTTATTGGGAAAATAATCATTAAAACATTTACTTGATTGTGATAGTGTCATACAGGAACAAATACGTTATGTAGGTATTAATTTCATAAGAATTTGGTAATCTATGTCTCACAAAAAAAAAACTCCCACTTTCTTATAATAATAATAACAATAATAATATGAGACAACATCAGTCTACACAAGGTCTTCAGGTGCCGAACTAGGTAGAGCCTGTACTACGGTAACCTGATGACTGATATACATACTTATATAAATATACACACCCAGACATGCACACAAATGTTTGACTTGTCCGGGGATCGAACCCGGGACCAGCGGCTCAGAAGGCAGGGTCGCTACCAACTGCACCAACCGGTCAGTCATAATTATCACTTATCATGTTTTATTTATTTATCGAAAATGTAATTTAGTGAAGTAAATCATTATTGTTAATGTCATCAAGAGCAGTTTGTTTACTTTGTTTTTCTAGTGATAGCGGAACGGTGGCATAACGAACAAGATTGGTCAATCATATTTTATAAACACTCTTATATTTTATTAGGTCGATCTGTTTGCATTCGTTGACTTACTTTAGAACATAAAAAACAGGTGCTGTACTGTTGAAACACGCAGTTATTTATGCTTGTGCTATTTCGTTCGTGTTAAACTTCCACACATAAAAAAGAACATGTTATCAATGCCGCGTAACCGCGACTACGAATCTATAAATATTCATTGGAGCGACCACAGAAATTTTCTTCCCACCTCGTTATTTCTCAAATCTTTAATAATTTAAGCAAATTGACAGTTACCTTAGTGTATTTGACGTCTACTTTCACCATATTTGTTGTTAAACAATCAGCTGTTTGTTTACTACACTGTTCGCGTACGCACTCAAAGCCGGCATCAGGCAAACTGATATGATTTGGTAGTTGCCAGCATCAAAATCAAAAAAAATATGTGATGTGTAACCTATTTGTGTAGAACTATTTATTTTAAGATTTAAATTGAAATTGAGTTAGGTTGAATATTTACGCATGTACGGTATTGATACTAAAACTATGAAAAACATAGTTATTTCTGCGTTTGTGACCGAAAATATCCCATATCTCTCAAACTATTGACTTAAAATAGTCACTTTGAAATGTCATCACCTTTCATGTATGGCATCCAACGATGAGTACATTTTTCAGTAGTTTTGGTAGTTTTACAAGAGTGTTTTTTTTATTCTGTAGGTACTATCGAATTGAAGTATTGATTCGCTATTTCTCTTTACAGTTTTGTTTTTCCTAGCGTAATTATGTTCTAGGTTGTTGATTCGGACTTGGGATTTTTTGGGAGCATTTCGTTCTTACGCCTAGAGAGATAAGCGACAACGTGTTTCCCAAGGCGTACGAGATAGTACCTAAAGCGAGAATTCCGGTTAAATGATAAACGATTTTATTTCTGTAAGTAGGTTTGAACAAACACTTTTACACGTCAATCATATTTTTTTTTAAACTAGATGAGGTCGGCGTTTCCTATCTGACTACTCTGGTTATCTGGCAACTCTGAACTTGGACTTGAACATGCCAACCAATCATCGCGTTTATTGTGAATTAAACCTTATAGCGAAGGACACAATGCCTACTTCAGAATGAATGAAAAGCGAGTCATTTAAATAAATAATCGATACATACGCCAGATTGGCCGACAACATTATCCCATGTTATACAAGTTTGATCCTTATTACTCTGGTCTGTAGTTTCAGTTTTATTTACATCGTATATCTTGTCAACTGTCTAAACTCTACACTTCTACAGAGATGCGTTTTCCGTTGCTTGCGGTTGCTTGTTTAAAGCGATTAGTGGCTAAGTTCACACCGGTCTGTGTCTGGAAAAGAGGTGAGCGTCAGATTATACCTACCGTACTATCTATATGTAACTGGAGGAAACCGTTTTTAGGTTTTTATGGCTAGTTGGCTGAAGGGTTAAGATATAATTCATTTAAATTGTACTTTAGTTTTTCCTACTTCTTTCTCTCGCTGCATGTCCAGTGTGCATCTTTGATTGCCTTTTCTACTGAAGAACCATATCAGTAGAAAAGACAATCAAATGTAAGGAGGACAGACGGCTAGCACCCCAAATGCGTAATACACTCACTCTACCCGAAGGATTTTTAAGGAGATTGCAAAATTTTTGCAATTAATGGTTTTGAATTTTAATAAAACTATTCGTTTAAAAAAACACACGCCTATATCACGCACAAAAAATTATACTTAAAATAATTACATTGACTAAAGTTCGGCCTTTTTTATATCTAATGATTAAATCAAAAATAATGTAGCGCTTTGTTGAAATTAATTAAACGTATACACAACTAAATAGAGCCCAAACTCGAGGGGTTTACTAGTAGCCACTGGAGAGTTCCACTATCCACCTCCTGGCTCCATAATCAGATCAGCTCCAAGATACCAAATTATAGTTTTGTCATCCGAAATACAATATACACAGAATGTTACATTTCGATACGAGAATAAGAAGTCGGTTAAAATTGACTTTATTACATTGTTTGTTAGTTAGTTAGAAGTGAAGCTAATAAAAGCGTGTTAAAAATGAAAGGCGTTGTCATTGTAAATGGCGCAGGTGACCAGTGGTTGCAGAAATCCCCGGAGTGCAGTGATAATGATGCGATATTATAAAGACGACATTGCAGAATGAACCGTGGTATCATATTAAGACTCTTTTGTTCCCAGGATTAGATCCAGGAAGACCTTTGGTGTCAGACTACGGATCTCGACAATTCCGCCTGGGCAGGGATGACGCATACGTGGTGCATGTCATGCATACCAACGCAGGTTTCCTTGGCGAAGATGGACTGGTGGGCCATGCGGACTTCTGTGTCAATGGCGGAAGACTGCAACCTGGCTGCAAAGGCCATGTTATGCGTAAGTTGTTCGCGAGTGTTTTGTTTTTCTGAAGTTACCCAAATGGGGTACGGACACTTCAAATGGATTGTGTACTTAAACCGTTCGAGAGTATAAGCGTCTAGACTCCAGCTACCAACATCCATCGGCATTTAGAAGAGCAAGCTAAGCCTGTGTTGCGCAAAGACTTCAGCGTTATTGATAGTCAGAATCATTAGAATCTGCCTCTTTATATAACCACTAGCTTCTGACTCCCGCGACTTCGACCGCGTGACATTTCTTGCTCCCCCCCCCCCCCCCCCCCCCCCTGTCGCATCGCATCGTCTGCCCGCACTATTACTTCGTTTTCACTTAGCGGTCTTTTCTGACTTTTTTCTTTTTGCTCGTCTCCCAAGTGCCTATAGCCTTTCTCAAAAATTGGGCTACCAAATCCAAAAATAATTTTTCAAATCCGACCTGCAGTACCAGTGATTATCCCCTTTTTTGTGCGATATCATCAAATAACTTCTCCCGCTCTGGGCAGAGCGGGAGGGCGTGTCAGACTCTTACTGGCTAAAACCCACCCGTGTTCCTTCAGTTGCCTGTGCCAGGGGACACGGTATCCCTCTCGGACTTTTCCGCAACCCCGGCAGGCATCGGCCCCAGCGGACTCCGTCATTGATGCTGACATCTCTTTGAGGCGCGCGTGGAACACAACGCGCCGTCGACCCGGGCCTGGTCCTTATCGAACGGCGAGCTACCCATTGCTCGCCGTTCGCAAGGCCGCGCCTATCGCGGCCGATAATCGGCCCGCGATTCCCGACGCCCAAGGCGTCTCCCGCGGCGGCTAGGGGCGTGAGGGCGCGAATTTTGCCTCTCCCTCACGCGTTCCGCCTCCTCCTTCGCGAACATTACTACTTCGCAGAAAGAGGTGACGGCTTCCCAAGCCCTCTCGCTCCGTACCATGGCCTGGACCAGGGCCGGACGCGAGAGATCGCCACCGCAGAGATTACCCCCTACATATAAACTTACAAACAAGTTTTACCTCTTTGTAATATTAGTATTGTAGATAAGTTATTGTACACAATCAAATTCTTCGTTGAATTCCCACAGGTATAGCCCGTTGCAGCCACTTCATGAGCTCATGTTACTTCGCCGCGAGCGTGCGTAAAAAACGACGTCTTGTTGGTATACCATGCGACAGTACATGTCCTAAGGAACGAGGGCATTGGGGCATCAAGTTCGACAGAAAGGCTGTGATGCTTGGTGATGAGGTTCCTGATTCGTAAGTTACTATTCAAACTTTTTAGGGTTCCGTCTCTCAAAAGGAAAAAATTTAACCTTTATAGGATCACTTCGTGGTCCGACTATCTGTCCGTCTGTCAAGACCCTTTTTCTCAGGAACGCGTGGAGGTATTACTTTGAAATTAATATCAAATACGTAGGTCTACGGAACCTTAGAGCCTATGAAAAAACAAAGATACGACCGTTTATGTCACACATTGCCGCATATTTTGACACTCGCAAGGGAGTCAAAACCTATAGGGTTGACAGGTTTAAACAGGCAAACCTATAGGTTGGTTGTTCCCGTTGACCTAAAATCATGAAATTTGGCAAGAAGCAAGTCTCACAGCGCAAGTAACGGAAAAAGTCCGAAGATCGCTAAATGGTAGCTATACCACATAAAAAAAAACGCTTTTACAAATTTACATTTGCAGTTGGAGAATTGATCGTGACGTATATCGATATATCGGAGAACATGTTTTTCAACTACAATGTTAAGTTTGTTTTTAGGATAATGTCATCTCATCTATAGAACCCTTCATTAAATGATAAATGATTTCATTTTTGTAAGTAGGTTTGAGCAAACACTTTTACACGTCAATCGTATTTTAAAACTAGATGAGGTCGGCGTTTCCTATATGACTACTTTGAGAAGAAAGGCCGAAACAAATTCAGAGGTCACAGTCTCTTTTAAAGTCCAGACAAAATCTTGGTCAGATCATGTGAAGGCTATGTAGATCGGTGTCTGAAATGGTGAGTGGACCTGTCCAGTCAGTGCACGCAATTGTCAGTAATCGTGCAGCTCAACTTAGACTTAAGGAGCTCAACGATCGACGAACAATACCAAAGAAAGGACATTTGAGTAGGCCGCATAAATTACTCGTTTACATTGTGCATGGTCACACGCACTTGAGCGGTTTTTATAAGCTCCAGCGGGGTAATTGCGTAACACACGAACAGTAGGAATGGCTTTCATTTTGACGGACATTTTTGCACGAGCATTGATCACCACGCTTGCTCAAGGCGGGTTGGCGATTTAAGACTTATTAACTGTAACTTATTAACTGTGTCCAAGTTTACTCACGATGT
Organism: Brachylomia viminalis; assembly: GCA_937001585.2. Taxonomy (NCBI): domain Eukaryota; kingdom Metazoa; phylum Arthropoda; class Insecta; order Lepidoptera; family Noctuidae; genus Brachylomia; species Brachylomia viminalis. Next base: position 16,914,453 of record OW443302.2, on the reverse strand, counting down.
TTTGCCTTCACCGATGTCAGTAAAGTCTCAGATAAACTAAGAAAGTACAAATGAATTGAAAACGTCACATTGGTACTTGCCCGGTACCCAATTGCGTCAACTACTTTCTATCACAATCCATATTATTTTGAAAGAAATTCTTATTACATTGCTTTATACGAGTATGTCCGCAAAAATCGTTTGTTCATCAACGTAAATGACGCAATGAATGTTGTTGAATTGTAAAAATGTAGATCATTGCCACTGTTATCTTGTTGGTAAAGAAAGACAAGTCACTGAATAGTTTATATGATGTTAACTGTTTTGTTGGCAAAAGCAACATCCAATCTACAACTAAGAAATAAGTTTTGACAGCTAATTAATTTGCATTGCCCTTTACTCGTAGAATTCAAGGGTCTGTAAGACCTTTTCTCTCCATCTGCATAGTGCAGACTTATAATAACATAGGTACTGCGTTCACCAATCATATTTATGTAATCCTGCACTTATTTCTGGAATAGATTGAGTTATAGATTTTTCTTGTTTGTATCCAGGGCACGAGGGATGTACTGCATCAGCTTCGACCACAACGAAGTTTGTCCATTCGACTGATTTGCTTAAGGTAATTAATTCATTCGTCTCCAAAGAGATGGTTTACAGTGAAGGGTTACTTTTAAATCGTACACAAATCCAAAGTATAATGTTATGTTGTTAAGTACATAGGTAATTTATTTTATTACTAAAAAATAAAATTAAGTTTTGTTAAGTTGTCCAAAGAGTTTTATTTGAATTACATACAATACGTGGAGATGTAGTTAATGCTGCCAGAGTTCTTCTACAATGTAAGTAGCTGCATATATTATGTGTCGGTCATTTTATACGGTCCTTCGAGCCGGATAGGGCTCGGGTAATGAATGAAAGAAAACATGAAAACAAGGAATTGAAAACATAATGTACTACGACAGAATCACTGACTCAAAATTGGGTTTGGTTACCATCATTCATTAATTTGTTTAATTAATTACTTATCCCTTTTTGATGGAGACAGTACAACTTGAATGTTAGCGCAGGAGAAATTGCAAGCTTCGTTGTAGAATAGTGACTTGAATGTCCAATTGCCGAATACAAATGTACCACCAAAATAAGACTGTGCTATCCCCAGAATATCAACGTTGAATCTGTAGTGTCCCTGAAAAAAGTGCCATAAGATTAAAGTCACCTCGCATAGTGGTTTTGTGTGGTGAAGTAATTATTTCAGAGCTATCTGTCAGCAAAGCATGAAAAAAAGCAACAATTACATTGAAGTAATTAGGCACGACATTCACATTTACTTACTTTTATAATGAAGCAGTCTTTTGTAACGTTCATGAGTGAGCTGAACAAGGGCCTCAAGAAAAGATGCTCACACGGTTTCTTCACCTGCAGTCTAAGAATATCCTTTCCGTTTGTCGTAGCAACGATTTTACCCTGAAATGGTTATTTTATTAACAACGTTATCTGAAGTTTGTTCTATTGATAGATTGGCAACAGGATTAAAGCGCGTATTCTGTTAAGCTCAATTAAAAACTTCCTATGCCTTACCTTTGTTGGTGATACATTCTGAAAAACCGTCAAATCATAATTTATAGAAGAGGAGTTGCTAATAGTAGCTGTTGAATTCGCACAATCTTTTTGTTTTGGCCCTTTGCATATTTCGAAATGGGTTATTGCTAAATTGAACGTTCCCTGGAAAGTTATATAAAAATTGAAAATTATTTCAATGAATAGGTATCATAATATGATTAGGAAAAAGAACACTTCCGAAAAGGACCAATGGTGGTCACACGACAGGTGATGGATATTGACTTACATAATCCTTTTGTGCATTTGATTCTACGTAGACAGTATAAACTGTGATCAGCATAAGAAATGTTGTAAACATAATTTGATTGCAAGTAAGCTGCACGTTTGATAGGACTGTAAATGTCATCACCAACGTAGGTAAACGTTTATTTTAGGATATTTTTGTAAAAAAACAAGTGATTACTGGCCAATGAAATGGTTCGTTGAACAGTGAAATTCCCTTTATGATTACAGTGGATTATTGGAAACTGAGCATTTAATTTCGTCCGCTGGAAATAATCATACATATTTATAGAACGGCCTGTAAGCAGAAATAAATGATAATAATAGTGACTGATGATACAGATAATTAACGAGATAAGAGGGTTATTGTTGTAGCTATAAGGAAGTTTCTAGAAGCTTTTACTTTGATCTCGGTAATGAGATCAACAATAGTTGCGGCTTGCTATCCCTTCTGTATCCAGTCCATCCCACCGTACCCGCTACCCTTTTTGTAGTCTTGACTCGAAGATCAAAGATAAGAAATAAAAAAGAAAGAAATTATACGTTTATTTGCGGTAGACATGACGCAAAGAAAGAATACCATCAGCTCAGACCAGCTGCAGCGGCTATCGGTCCTCCGACAGACGTAACCAAGTATAGAAGTGTACTGAGGTATACTCAGCAGGCAAATGTTCTTTATCTCCAGTCAAACAAAAGGTAGGTACCCTTGATTTGATATTATGGTATGCCCTCAATATATTTAACCGGAAAGAAGGAGACTAATTCTTCACACGAGCTACACTAGACTATTAGCTCATGTTTTGGTAAAAAGATTTGCCGGTCTGCAGGATTGAAGTGTCTAGGCTACTTCGCACTAGTGGCTGTCTAGGGTACTTCAAACGACCGCTTAGACGAAATTATGACGTTCACATTTCGACAGATCTTCGACATAGTTTCTAGATACTGGCAGTTGCAGGTACCTTGACTGTCTTCATATGAGATAGATAGATAACATAGAGAAACCATTTATTCAGTGCACACAAAAAAAGTAGCACAACACACAAAAGCACGATTAAATTATAAAAAAACGACATGAATATATTTAAACAAGGTGCCAAAATACAAAAAAGCTTTTTTTTTTTAACATATATATAGAAATTAATTGACACTATGACATACTAGAAATCAAAATAGCGAATATACACAGTGCGGTGTGTTTCTCAAGGTTGCACCAAATGGGAGTCCAGCTCAGCATGTGTCAGGCAAGAATTATGTATGCTATAATATCTTCGAGTTATGTACGTACTATGCATATATATACTATCTTCTGCCAGCCTTGGGACCAATCCCAGGGCAGGCAGAAGAAGAACATGCGCCACTTGGATGTAAGAGAATGGGCATCGTCCATAAATGACATGCCATGTAGGAATACCAACATTGCTATTTTCTTTAATTTCTTGACTCATGGGTTTTTTTTACTACAACTTTAGCATACTTACCTAATTTATTTGACTGGCGTAATATTTCCTTTTACCAAGACGTAGTATTTTGTCCACACACGTTAAACATTTACTTCGGCGTTATATTTTCTTTTAGGTGCTTTACAAGCTTCGTAGTTGGTCACCTTTAAATCGAATTCGCCCTGAAAATGTTATCAAATATGAGATCTGAAACAGGAGTTGTCTTCTTTTTTAATCTTTGTTAATAACTTCTCGCAGTTCATTACTGAACTAACGCCTCTCCCGGATCCAAATAACTGCAGGATTACACTTACAATGGCAGTAAGTACCTACCATCCATTTAACAGTTCAACAACATTCATTGCGTTATTTATGATGAACAGACTATTTTTTCTAACACAAGAACCAATGGTTCAGGAATTTCTTTGAGAATCCTATGGATTGTAATTGGAAATGTGTTAAGCAATTGAGGTACCGATTTACATATTAACTGCTAACTCAACTTCGATCAGGAATACGTACACACTGCCAATCTCTGGCATTTAGACAGTCAAGTTTTCTTGAGACATCTCAGTATGTTTCCCTAAAATTCTCAAAAAATACCCTATACTGGTATTTTTTTTTTAATCTTTAGTTTTGGGACTTTTGTTCTTGTGAGAACCGGTCAGCCCCGTTAAGTCACCCCTATACCTACTGGTTATGAATAGTCCTAATGATACATAAATGTTCAAACAGAGGTTGCAACTATGAAACAAAATCAACTTAAACTGATAAATCTAAACATTGCATGTACTCATTTAGAAGACTAAATAAATGTGTAACATTAAAATATTATTTATCATAACTATTGATGCAATATTTTAATGTTCCGTATTATGTGTTTACTTAAATGTGTGAAAACAATTTTTGTGGCAATTTGAAGTACCTATATGAATTAAATGTTACATGGTCTGCTGAACAGAAATGATCAACGAGAGTATGATGAGCTTATCATGATATTTCACAAGTAGTCATTATCTTCACGTCACTTCACTTTCATTGTCAACAGTGTCAATCCCAGGGATTATGACTTGACAATGAAGGTGAAATGAGCTCACTTCACCTTCATTGTCTACAGTGTCAATCCCAAGGACTGTGACTGTTGACAGTTCACTTCACTTTCTTTGTCAACAGTGTCAATCCCAGGGATTATGACTTGACAATGAAGGTGAAGTGAGCTCACTTCACCTTCATTGTCTACAGCGTCAATCCCAGGGATTGTGACTGTTGACAGTTTACTTCACTTTCATTGTCAACAGTGTCAATCCCAGGGATTATGACTTGACAATGAAGGTGAAGTGAGCTCACTTCACCTAATTTTTCACGGTGAGTTTTTATTACACAATAGATCGGCAGTTCATTATTATGTCATTGGAAGACTTGTCTTAACTATATGTAAATAGAGGCGAATAAAAAGCAATTTAAAAAATAATTGATATTTTTGTATTTTCAAAAATTAATCAATAACAAATATTTTATAAAATATTGCATATAAAAATATAGCAAGTATAGTAGTATTTAGCGGGAATTTGTTGTTTGTTTCAGTTTGTTTTGGTCGGTTTACAGCTGGGGTTTCTTGGGGAGGGCGAAAGATACCGTCTTGGTTTCCAAGTATTGCAGGATACCGTCCTCACCCCTGAAAAAAAATAATATCACACGTTACTAAAGTCAAATAGGTATAGGACTATAGGAAAATGATAAATAATAATAATAATTTATTTACATGCGAAAACATAATCACTTAGGATCTTTATAACTTAGACCAATAAACAGTCGACACTCAAACTTTCCAAATAGAGACCAGAGTCTAGGTTTGATGGATAGCACCTATTTTTAACTCTCATACAGAGGAGACCTATGCACCAGCAGTGAGAACGTTGTAGGCTAAATAAAATATGCTATTAAACTATTATATTTAAGGTTAGTTCAAATATTTAAGGTGTATGAGAAAATGATACTCACAATTCGCGACCGATACCGGATTCCTTGAATCCACCGAAGGGAGTTTGAGGAGCCACGTGTTCGTATGTGTTGACCCTAGAAACGTAAATAATAAACACGTTTAGTTTTTATTCATACCATAAAACCAACCATGAAACCATTCCACAAATGGCGTTTATATTCCACAAGTCGAGTACAAGTTATTCATTTCTATTTATAGTAGGACCAAAGTAGGCCTTGGAGTGCTTCTACCAAGGTCAAGATATACGGATCGTGTATGTACTCACATACACAGTTCGCATATTATTTTGCTACCGATTAGATTCCACTAACGGCCAAGAAATTAGTCTATAACGGAATTTACAAATCCTCTGACTGAAAACTATACTTGATCTGTTGAAATTACAAGTTGTCTTTAATCATTTACAATGTTATAATTAGAATATAAAGGTCACTTCTAATAAAAGTAATGCTGACAAAGATAATTTAAAAGAATAAAAACCAATCGTACCACATGGAGCCGGCGCGCACGTGCTTGATGAAAGAGAGGGCGGTGGTGATGTCATTGGTAATGACACCAGCACCCAGACCGTAGTTGGAGTTGTTGGCTCTGTCAACGACCTCTTCGAAACTGTCGAACTTGAGAATGCTCTGGACCGGTCCGAAGATCTAGAGATAGAAATTGAAAACCATTCAAATTGGTGTAATATTATTAGCTAAAATGATATTTATTGATCAGGATACATTACAGTAATTATAATACGGACATACATTTTGATATGAAGAAAGAAAGAAAGAAAAATAGATTTATTTGTCACAGAAACACGTGCATACAAAACTGAATTTTAATAAACCACCTACAGAAATTAAGAGTTATGTCAAACTCAGTATTATATTATTAGCTATAATGTAATTTAATGATCAGGAAACATGGACGTGTCTGTTAAATGGTCTTACGTTATGAAAAAAAATAAGACTGGCCTAGGATTAGGAATTGGCTGGCGTCTACTTCTTAAAAACTACTAAAAAAACAACGATTAGTCATTTGAACCGGATACATTATGGCATTATTTGATTAGACACTTCTTGCTAATAATATTATAAAAATATAGCAAGACTTACTGGTATGAACGCAGATTGCACTCAAACTATTTGAATTTGTAAAATAGTTTTTCATCAGGATTTAAGTCACAAAACCGTGACCGCAGATTTGTATGGATGTTCTTACATTTATGGCCCAAAATGTTGTATCATTGAATCTTATAATCTGTTATTACAAGTAGTCGCTACCCACCTCCTCCTTAGCAATCCTCATGTCATCCTTGACATCAGCGAAGACTGTAGGCTGGATGAAGAAGCCGACTTTTCCTTGGCGTTCACCGCCAGCGACGCAGCGGGCACCACCCTTCTTACCAGCGTCGATGTAACCCATAACTTTGGTGAACATGTCTGTGTCGATCTGAAAACAACGGTAGAATTCCGTTATTAAAGTTTGATTTTGATTGATTGCCTTATTAGTGTCAATAGTGTAAGGTAACTGTGTAATTATTATTTTGAATGATACAATTTTTTTTATGTTATTGTTTCATATTTAGATTCGATTTCCTAAAATTTGAACAGCATCATAAACTTATTTTATTGTTATTATCATTTCAGTCGAAAAAGGGTCCTTTCATGGCCATAGGCCTAGCTCAAGAATTGTCATAAGCTTCAGTTTCCTGCTGCCCGCCCTGCCATCTAAGTTTAGTAGACGATTAAATGAGATTGACGATGCCCTTTTTGAACCATGTTTGTAATGTAATAATCTTTCACGAACCTGAGGTCCCTGTTGAACATTTTCGAAGGGGTTTCCAACGGTCCTGTTCTTGGCGATCTCGGCGGCTTTGGCGACGAACTTGTCGTAGATACCAGACTGGACGTAAGTCCTGGTACCGGCAACGCAGCACTGACCAGCGTTGGCGAACGCGGCATTGTGAGCGATCTCCGCGGCCTTTTCAACTGTGAATAGAGTAATGAAATATATTATTAAAATAAATAATAATTTAAGTAAAAGGAGTCATCAGCCGGTTCACGAGGCAGTAGTACTGTATATCTATACATATGAGTATAATAAAACCGTAGCGAAGTCAAAATTGTAGGTACAATGAATTTTATTTTTTTAGGTCATTTTTGCGAGGTCTGGGAACGATTCTATTGCTGATTTTTTTTAAAATTTTTGTCGTTTGTCTGAATGTATGTTCCAGCATCACGCAAGCAAACACTACCGTATAGATTTTGCTCATATTTTGCATAGTTACTCCCTATAAGTCTAGTCACTCTGTAAGCTATAAATTATCACGCTATTTGCTATGGGGGAGGGGCAATATTGCAATTCATTCGTATTCTTCTATAATTTACCACAAATTGTAAAAAAAAACGAGCCTAAAGTTTAGAAAATTGCACATTTAACTTTTTAATGATTATCATCCCGCTATACCTTTAAGGAAAGCAGTCAATTATGACATAATATAAAAACGGCTATTTTAGTCAACTTTCATCAAAGCAAATAGCTTAAAAGTTCGAACGACTACTTTGCAAACATACTCGTATGTTCGGTTGTCAACAATAGATAGTTTTGCTTCTTTTTAGATTTCATTATATTATAAGTAGAACGTACACAGAAAAAAAAATATTAAGTTTAGGCCTCTTCTGTCATATATATGGTTATAATGAACTTAAATATCTGTGGTTAGGTGACTGTTAATAAGAAGTTCCGTGTGTTTACAATGTACTGATATATTATTTTAGTATTATTCGTATTTGTTCGTCAGGAATAATCTGTAAGAATGCAACAGTTAGTGTATCAGTGTTGTGCCACTAGATAGTATACGCAGGGTCGCAAAAAAACTTCGCAAGAATTTGGTAATTACTACTGAAGTCTGCGGGTGTCGTTCTCAGGAAGAGCTGCTCCCGCGGACAACTGTACGTCGCTTGCTCCCGCGTCACCAGTTCCAACTCTCTTTACATGTTGGCTGCTGAGACCAAAACGACGAACGGGAAGTTTTTAAAAAATATGGCTGTTATTTTAGCATATTGTCGTGTCTTAATTGTGTGTTCTGCCCTCGACTTCGTTTGCGTGGAAGTCTCCACGCAAACGAAGTCGAGGGCAGAAGCTAGTGTATAATAAAGGTAGAATACGAATGAAGAAAAAAAAATATGATTAATTTACAGAATTAATGGAATGCCAATTGCCAGATAATGATAACGATAACATGCAACTAGTAATTGATTATTAATAATCAATCACTAGTTGGATGTTATCGTTATCTGTGCGTAGTCTTATCGGGCTATTTTGAGCTCAGTACTGGATACTATTTGCGGTTGATAATGTTCAGCAACATTGGTTTCTTCAAAGAATTATGAAAACATTGTGAATTTCATTTCATTGACAGGAATTACCGGCTGATTCATGAAACAACATAAACGATAGCGAGAAAGGATTAGCTGAGATTTCAATGAAAGCTAATAAATCAAGGTTGACATTAAACAGAGATCAAAATACATTGTAATAAGTATCTTCGTGTTATAACAAGAACACTTTATGAATTTTCATGATGCTGCAACACGATCCGTTACAGTTTTTGTAATTATTTAATAATAAGAACAGATCTTAAAATGAAATTAGAAATCACGCCATGGATAATTCCAATAACCAATACCTATAATTACTAATTAATCAGATCTTAGTGATACAATTCTCACTTTAGATTATAGATCAACAGCCTTAGTAACATGGATCTTCGAATGATCAGGTAAGCAACAGCAGGTTGATTGAATTTGACAAAAAGCCAGATTGTAGATTTCTGTACCTTGAATATATAAACCTAACATAATATTTCTCACAGGAAAAATATGTCTATCAACATCAACAAATACATCTCAGATCAATACATGGTTTAAATTAGCTCAATATACAAGGTGACAGGGAGATCAACGCGAAACCTGTCAACATAGATTCAGTACATTCTAATTCATTCGTTGAAAATTTTCGCCGGTTATTAAAAATCTACGCCTAGAATCATGTGCGATGTCCCTGACAATCTGTATATACCGCCAATGAATACACATGTTTAAAATTAGCACGATAAACATTATTATGTCAGAGTTAGTTGAAACAATAAACTATAAAATTTAAATTATTACTGTGTGCTCACATTGGTATACAAATTCTAAATTATCTCTCTTGATAAAGATGACTTTACGAGTATACGAGTATAGCACCAATTTTAAGAAATATTGTTAAAAGTGAGCCAACACCAGTATAAGACTTTATTGAAGCGATGAAGGCACGTGCGTGAATATCCTCAATTTAGTCTTCACAATCAATAGAGCAATTTAAAACAAGAATGTTCAACTGTTCTGGGCAATTGCATTGGGCAACCGCCAACGCACTTGGCGTTGGCGGTTTCTGCAATGAATATTTATATATCTTCTTCATATTGAAACTGCTAAGTATACAAACAATTCATTAAATAAATGGAATCTATTACCAAAAGCCCTAAAAAAATATTATTTGTCTTTGCATCGGGCTCAAAAATAGATCTGTTTAGTTACGATATTAGTACGAAATGGTACGTAGTACCGTACGAACCAACATACAAAGTACTTAGTAACGTAGTTTTAAGTGGTCAAGCAATTTAATTAGACAACTAGCAATCGTGAAGTCAATCACAAATATATTTTTTTAGGGTGGGAAATTATCAATTAACTTCTCCCACTCTGGTAGGAGCGGGCGGCCGTGTCAGACTTTTACCGACTAAAATCCACCCGTGTTCCATCTCTTTGAGGCGCGCGTGGAACACAACGCACCGTCGTCGTTCCGGGCCTGCGGGCCACTGGTCCTTATCGGACGGTGAGCTAAGTGTGGATGACCCTGAGTCGATTAACGTCTAAGCAGGCATACCTACATTATATCATATCGCACTACGTCCATTGGCCAGTCGGCTAAATTGTCTTTATCGGAAGATTTTTTTTTTTTTTTTCGTTTATTAACCATTTAAAAATTTATTACATTTGTTTTATCAGAATAGCATTTTTAAACCACAAAGGTTTGTACTTAATAAACTTATTAAAATAAAAACGGTAGTTACCATCAGCATCATTGAAGACGACCAGCGCGCTCTTGCCTCCAAGTTCAAGTGTGACTCTCTTCAGGTTGACGGCGGATGCGGCGCTCATTATGATCCTACCCACCTGTGCAAGAAAAATAACATTTATATTTCAATCACTATTCGAAGCACGTAGGTAATGGTTTGCATTGCTAATATAATGTCGCATTGTGTGGGAATACTACGTGGAAGTAAATATTATGCCATAAACAGGCTATAACGAATCACGCAAGTATTCGGGACTTAGTAAGTAAACCCATATTTCGCCTGTTATGTTTAAAGTCCCATGAAATAGGGTGTGAGTGAGACTATTGTCATAAACCGGGGCACAAATGATGATAACAAATTCCTGATGGAAAATCTTATTAATGGTCTACCCGACCCGGAATCCATGATCAGCATTTGTGCTTTGGACCACTAGACCAAGTAGGCATTCTGTGAGAGGGTATTTCAGGTATTTCAATAGAAGTGGATGATAGTATAGTTGCAGTAGGCCAAGATAAAGCCGTAAAAGTTGTAGTCATTGTAACAACAATAGGTATCGCAGAATGCCAACAATTTTTTTATTGTTGAGACGATTTACTTAAAATTGTGTATTGTGTTATCTTATGTTTACAATTATGGCATGAGATTAATGGATTTTGTTATTTCATGTCGTTTTATGTCGTGCCATTTTATATCTGCTATTATGAGCGTTTTAAATAGAATTAGTGAGTAACACGGGAACAAGTTTATTGTTCAACCAGTTCAAACTATGCGTTCCATCAATAACGACAACATATTTCGGTAACATCGAATCACTTAGAAGGTTCAAGGTACAAATTTAATATTATGAGCGCACGAACGTTGACCATTAAATTCGAGTAAATTTTAATATGGATTCACCCACGCAAACGTTAGGAACCTGATTAACATTTCGTATAGAATATATTCTAATTTCAGTTTTTTTCTTTAGCGAGTAGAATAAATGAGGTTTCATTAAGAAATGATTTTTATCCTATCTTACTAGAATGTATTCGCATAATTAATGTAAACAAGGTAGATTAAACTAATAATTTAACGTTTGGAATTAATCATGTCCAAGATAATGGACACAAAATTATAAGTTTACCTCAGTGGAGCCAGTGAAAGCAACTTTGTCGACATCAGGGTGGTGTGTCAGGGCTGATCCAGCAGTGGGTCCGTAGCCGGGGACAACATTAAGGACTCCGGCAGGGAAACCGGCCTCCTTGACCAGGGCAGCCATTGCCAAAGCGGTGAGAGGGGTCTGCTCAGCGGGTTTGAGGACTATTGTGCAGCCTATAGGATAAGAGTATAAATAGATTGAGGTTTTATGAAGTAAAATAAAATTTGGGTCAGTAATAGTAGATCAACATTTCAAAGTTGCTTTTTACAACAACCGTTTTTTTCTTTCTGTGAAACATTTATTCCGTAAAAAATAAAGTATTCATAGTAAAGTAGTTTTTTTTGCGTGGTTTTTTAATTTAAACCACTTGATCGCATTTTGATCAAATTTCCACCATAAATTAGAAAATTTCTAGATCCAGGTCTTAGTATAAAAACATTCAAATTCTCACTAGTGTCAAATAATCAAAAACTTACCAGCAGAGAGGGCGGGGGCGATTTTCCACACTAACATGGGGATGGGGTAGTTCCATGGCAGAATTTGGCCACAGACGCCCACGGGCTCCTTCATTGTGAAGGTCATGACGTCACCGTCTGAAATACAATAGCGGAGTTTACAAATGGCTTCGTGCAAGGTCATGGTTAAATTGAATACACTGTAATGGTTGCTATGTGCGCGTGGTATGTGTATTTAAACTTGTGTACAGTCTACACTAATATTATAAAGAGGAAAGATTTTTTTTGTTTGTTTTTATGTTTGTAATGAATAGGCTCCGAAACTACTGAACCGATTAAAAAAATTATTTCACCAGTAGATAGCTATATAGATGTATTATTACGGAATACAAAAAAAAAGAAAAAAAAACAAACTTTCTGGGGTATATTTTTTTTTAAATTTTGTGGCCACTTCTAAACCATAATCACACATCAAAACTGAGAAAGTTTGATTATTTCTCTCGGGAGTGCTCTAAATAAATATAATTTTTTTCTTGTATTTGAGTGTGTGACTCTTCAAACACTCAAATACAAGAACCATTGTGATAGCCCTCTTAACGCATTTTCATGGCATGTTTTCCTGTGTTTCTTCGCGAACAGTCTTTAGTCTCGACAACTGGTTAAATAAATTGTCTGAATAACAGAAAAAATTGCCTGTGACATAATTATGTTTATTTTATCTAGGTAGGTATTTAGTTTTGAATGCCTAAATCTTAAAAAGCAGGTACCTGCGGGAATAGTGTTTCCAAGAATTTTGTCGGCTTTGCCGGCGTAGTATCTGATGATGCCAGCAGACCACACAATTTCGCCTTGTGCCTGTTGGACGGGTTTGCCGCAGTCCAAGGTTTCCAGTTCACCCAGGTACTTGGCATCTCTTTCCATGAGGTCAGCCAGTTTGAGGAGGAGGCGACCTCTTGCTGAGGCATCGAGGAGACGCCATTCTGAGTAGCGGTGGAACGCCTTCTTGGCTGCAGCCACTGCAATGTCTATGTCAGCCTATAAAAAAAACAACATTATTTTCATCATAAAAGTAATAATATCCTCCCGACTGAATTTCGTTCTCGACGGCCAACGCAGGAGATATTATAGTGCACAAGTGTGTGCATTCTCTACTGTTCCTTTACTCTCATAATCGAATGGGACAGCAATCCTACACGACCGAGGAGAAATCAGGCATAGGACCAACGGCTTTACCTGCTTTCCGAGGCACGGGGGTGTCACACCACGACATTCCGGATTGCTAATAAGAAATTTAACCCAATAAAACTTTGCCTGTCCCGGGAATCGAACCAAGGACCTCATGCTCAGCAGTCGCGCTTGCCATTCACGAGACCAACGGGGCATTAGTCATAAGACATAGCAGTCCAATGCTGGGCATGGCATAAGTCTCTCCGATCATATGTCATTTAACGTGATCGTCGACTATTCTCATCCAGCTGCTATCAGCCAGCCTGCGAAGATCGTCGCTCCAAGTAACTTGAGCTGACCTGGGGTATATTTAATAAAACCAACAGGCAACAAGTGATGCGACAATTCGTACACTTTTTGCTTTACTAAACAGCGCCTGTCGCAACAATGTGTCAATTTTTTTTTTACAAACGTCGCATTGTCAGTTGTAAAATGGAATACCTTGGATTTTCTTTATTTAAAGTAAATGGAAGAAAAATTTTAATAGATTAAGAATTACTAAAGCAATTAATTACACCTCTTAATTTATAAAATATTTAAAGGCATTCCATGTAACATTAATAATATGTATTCTCGAGAAACAATACTATACTATAAAAATCGTGCGTCCGGTCCTATAGTTACCATTCCGCGGCCATAAAAATCTTTTTTATAAAAATAAACAACCGACTTCCAAAAATACAGTACAAAGTGAAAAATAACTTTAATTTCGGAAGTCGGAGACAAAAAACGAAAATACAAAACCAAAGACACCAGACTTCCGAAATTAAAGTTATTTTTCACTTTGTAGTGTTTTTTTGGAGGTCGGTTGTTTTTTTTTATAAAAAAGTTTATATTTTCACTTTTTAGTTGCGGTACCTACCCTACAAAAGTTCGTAAACCACTACTTGCTATGTAATTATGTATAAATCAAGCTTTAATACTATGTGCTACAACTAGTTCCAGTCGCGAAAGAATATGCTACTAACTTTGATAGAAAATGTGGGTATACCCTGATAATCAATACATTTTCGTAAAAGTGTACGGGCGTGATGGTATGTTGTGTGTTTGCGTAAACAATGCATATTTATGCTATAGCGGCAATCGCGGTTGATTTGCTGTCATTTTTTGAAGAATTCCGTTCTGTTCTGTTTATCATCAGATCTATATGAATTTTAAATGTGGTCCCATTTAAAATTCATATAGATCTGATGATGAGATATTCCGGAATAAACCTCTTTCGTACATAAAATAAATTTTGCAATTCCGTCTGTTGAAGACGGACTTGTGCCCGAACATACATAAAAGAAGAATATACAAGGTGTAACAGAATAAACGCAAGTCCTGAAAGTAGTTTGCTTATAATTGACTACTGAATCCATTTCAGTAACTATTAATATAGGTATCTATTAAAAAAATATGTATTTTGCAATACTGACCGCCGATTGAGCCAAAGAAAATCAAATCTTATTTCAGGGCAATAAGACTCAATTTTAAATGCTTAAAGTAATGCTAGTCAACACTAGTTCAACACGATTTTCTTAATAATAATACCTTGCTTTAAAAAAAAATGTTTTAGTCATTGTATAATGCTTTTAACTCAATACTCTATTTGGGGTGTATGAGGTTGCGTTAATTATGTTACACGTTGTATAAACATCTCAATTGATAACCTCCTCCTTTTTGAAATCAGGTTAAAAAGAGGAATTATTGACATCATCCGAACACTGTTTCATAAATAATATCACGTAAATTAAGATAATTTTGTTATACGAGTACATTACTAAACATGTTGAGTAAAATACGAGATTGAAAATGAATATTCATGTTTTGGTTCAAATAAATGCAAATCATGTTATTTTGTTAATAATGTTATAGATTTATGTACGTAGGTAAATATTGTATGACATTAAAATATGTTTATGAATGATAATGAGGTGTAGTTAATTGTTTAGCTATTACATATTCAACAAGACTCTTAGGCCTTATCTTACTTATTTATAAAGTTATATTTATTGTACATTTTGTTTTCTCTTACCTTGTCGCCTTCAGCCACCTGTATGATGACGCTCTCATCCTGAGGGTTGATGGTGGGGAAGGTCTTCTTACTGACTGCGTCTACCCACTCATTGTTGATGAACAACTAAACAGAAACAACAATAGATTATATAAAGTTTATTAAAATTATCACTTACGGTATATTTACGTACATTGCGTTCGTTTTTATATAATTGTTGAACATATTATATTTACATAATTTTTGTAGACAAATATTGTATATAAGTACCTGCTTTTGTTTTTATCAAATGAAATCTATATAATTTAGTTTTATTCATGAAAATTGAAGCTTTCTATTATTTTCTTAAAATAGGATTTGTTTACGATTAAAGTGTTTATTCACAGATAAACGTATTGTTGAACAGTTACAAAAACATCTATCTACTACCTTCTTTGTAAGAATAAAAACTTTAAGTGGGTACCTTCCACCATAATTAAAGAACCATACCATTAATTAAATTGTATAAAAAGTACGAGTAAGCATGTATCGCGGAATAAAAAGCTAATAGTTTCACAGAAACAGCAATGTTTTAACTGAAAATGTAAGTATTTTGTACATATTGATACAGTACCTACATACTAACCCACCAATCACCTATTGTGGTTTAGTAGGGCAGTTCAATGCTTGTTGAGTTTCCCGTATGTTGCATTGTGTGTACAATTATTGAATACCGAAGTCTGAAATTACAGTCTGTTACTAACCGTGTCCTTTTACCTTTTTAGTAGGTAAGTACACATAAAATCAAATATCAACATAGAAAATACACATGTCTCTGTGTATTTTCTAAACATAGAGTCCAGCTGGCTTGTAAATAAACTGACGTGAAGAAGCTACCTTCACAATTTAGGATTTGTGAGTAGTTACGTTTATTTGAGATTCAATCTCTCCAACTAAATATTTTGTTGGTCTATTTTTATTTGCGATTTGATCAATAAAGTATATAACATAGTGTATTTATTTTAAGATATACGAGTATATGCTATTCTGCCATGCTCTCTAAATAGACGCTCAATTTCAACCAGTCTGTTATCATAAACCACGCAATCAACTATATCCCAATGGTGGACAAATATGTTTTTACGAACGTAATCATTTTTGTAAGTCATAAGCCAATACGTGAGCCGGTAACCAATTGAATAATTTAGTAAACATTTCTTTAATCTACATTATCTTTAAGAACTTCACTGTAATTTCTTTCAGTAATATTCTTAAAGGAACAGAATTTAAAAATAAATATATAAAACAGTCTTACCTTAGTGTATTTGATGTCTACTTTAACCATTTTCAAGCCGGGTTGTTTGAGCACGTGTGTTCGCTCCAGTGGGTCTGCTATAAATGGTTAGATCTCGCACACCGAGCCGACAATAAGTATCGCGTCACACACACGGACACGAAAATGTAGATAAGTGGGTACGCCTCAATATAGATTATATTGACCGGCGTTCCGTACGTTTTATTAGAAGAGTTAATTCTTTAATAGTTTGTAAGATGTTATAGCATAAACAGCACCAATCACCAGTCCGTTTCCGTCTAAATTTTGCGTGTTCTTATTTATGACGCATGCGTGGACCGCTACAGATGATATAGCGCATGCGTCAAAACTTCTTGAACTCTCTTATTGACAAGACAAGAGGGTCGAAAATAAGCCAAGAATTAATTTGATTTCCTTGTACATTTTGACGTTCAAGCGTGCCTTTTAGAGGCCTCATTTAATTAATGATTTGATTTTGACTTTGGTCTAGACAAATCGACATTCAATACTCAATACTTTATTGCATTCCACATGTAAACTTAGGTGGTAAACTTAAAATTAGATCACATGGACCCTGTCGGGCATAGCAAAATAAGTGAGTTAGGAGAGAGGAAGCACTTTTAATTTATAATTATAAAATAGTAGGTAGGTACTTTCTAAGAAAAATTATTAACAGTATAAAATATAAGTAAATAGGTATTTATAACAGAGATGTATTGTTTTTAAATTTTCGTCTAGGTACTAAAATTATGACTTTATAAGTCTATCATTGAGATATTCATTAAGCGAATAGTAGCTTTTATTAATTAAAAAAAGTCTAAGTTTTTTTAAAAATATGTGAATTTTTTCTTCTTTTTTTTATTGATGCGGGTAGTCTGTTATATACTTTGATGGACATTACGTAGGGACTTTTAGAGTGCATTTTTAGTCGAGAACTTGGTATGTTTAGCCAAGATCGGTGTCTAAGTAAATAGCGTGACTGAATGTCTTCACGTTTGGAGTAAAATTCTTGATGTTTACGCACAACATCATTCATCAACGATAAAGATGGTGGAAAGTCAAAAATGTACTGGATTAACAATACAAACTAAAAGCTTATGTCAATATAGCACCCTAATAGCTTAGCACACTCATCATTCTCCTGCCCTTATCCCAATTTATTTCTGGTCGGCGCAACATGTCTTTTTCTTCCATTAGTCGTCGTTTCGGTAGTTCTAGTTACACCCTATCTAACCATATCATCGTTCACACAGTCTATCCATCGTGTCTTTGGTCTTTCTCTTACAGCCATCGACATTCATACCTACTCAAAACTTTCTTCGCGGCATTTTCGTCATTCCTCGGTAACACATGCCCATACCATGACAACCGATTTCTTATTCTATTCATTCATGTAACACCACACATCCCTCTTAGCATTCTCATCTCAGCTGCATGCAATTGCCTTTCACTCATCTCTTTTGTGGCCAATGATCAGTAGGCCAATTCCTGTAAGTAAAAACGTTCAAAATCAAGTTGCAATCTCATCTCAGCGACAGTCAAATGTCAAAAATGTAGGTAAACGCTATACAATTTTTGACAGATTGAGACGTGGGATTAGAATGCGAACGTTCTTAAAAATACGGGAATTGCCCCTCTGATCCATACAACATAGCTGGTCTAACCATTGTTTTATATATCTTCCCCTTACGTCTAAGGGGAATGCGGGAGTCGCAGATTGTACCCGTGACCTACCGCCTTTTCATCCATCCAGTGTTAATTCTGTGCTTAACCGTCCGATCTTTTTAGCCATCGCTTTGCACGAGTGAACCGAGATAACGAAAGTTGGAGGAGACTGGGAAGCAAGCGCTATGGCTCCAGAACTGGAGAGACCGCCGAAATCGCAGGACATATATTCATTTTTGATTTTCCTGATTTTCAAGCCAACATTCTCCAACTTCTGTTGTTCATTCCTTCAATCTGCTCTGGATTTCGGATCTATCTTTACCGACAAGAACAATGTCACCGGCAAACAGCATGTACCAGTGTGCCTCTTCCTGTATGGCCGACGTTAGAGCATCCATAAACAACAGGAAGAGGTATCGGAAACGGATATCGAGGAATATGGCTTGGAGGCGTGGCACATGTCGCCTTCATGCGGTCAAACCGAGCCTAAATATGCGCGACGGCGATGAGCACCGTGTAGTCATATGTTTGCATCGGAACGTATAGTGTCATTGCGTATTTTTACAAAATGCCGAATTGTTTCATCCTTATTTGCAAAAATAGAACAATTGCAACAAACCTTAGGACAAGTGGCATGCCCTACCATCGGTAAGTAAAAATCACTGCATTCGTTATAATATTTAAGGATTTTACAAATTATCTAGTTGTGAAATATTTTTGAAATGCGCCTAATGATGGACGCAAGTCAAAACGATGCATTAGTGGTGCGCAGCACTGATATATAATGGATATCGATAATTGTTGGTAATTGTTCTAAATAAGGAATTATATTAAGAACCTGTTTTACAAGAATGAATACATTTTATTTCAGTTTCCCGAAAGATCTCGAAATTAAAAATTAAGGATAGATGCAACAGGCAGGGAAAATAATTGGTTTCCCTCTAACCAAAGTATAAATTATGTATGTTCAAAAAAAGGTTCTGCAGTCCTCTTAAGTGCTTTGTTAGAAAATACACTAATGAACCTCTCTCAACATAAATTCCTTAAAGACGCACAGAAAGAAAGCTGTAACGAGAAAGACACTCTCGATGATGAACTCTTCGATACCGTATTGGTCAAACTCTGCCCTATCAATAGAAGAACGATTGAACGATCAATTTCGACAAAAAATGAAAACAAAATCCTCCAACTGACTACCATACTGACTAATAAAGACCACTTTGATCTATCCCCATTAGAGTTCAGAGACGCACTTGCATTACGTTACCACAGATTACCACTCTCTATGCCAAAATCATTATGTAGCTGCGATGAATTCAACGTTGATGACAAACTGAGAAGACGTCGATTGCAATTAATAGGGATGGATAAATGAGCTTATTTTATTAGTTAAATAATCAATCCTTTGAAAGTACTACATATAGTTATAGATTATTTTGTAAAGTATTTTATTAATGAATCAAGTAATACAGAAACTGACGAAAATTAATTACTTAAATGTCATTTGCAAACAAATACTAAATATTATATGTTTACTTGATTTGGTTTTATTGGTGTTTATAATATTCCACATCAAAAAGCAGAAAAAATAAACGATACAAAATACGTCCAAAAACACTTTTTGTAGTCGGTTTTCTATCGATCAAATATTTATATCAACTCCTCTTCCCTAGTTGAGGCTAGAGTTGCATGTGTTCGTTCAGTGACTGTATCTATACTTTCTAGTGCCCGCCCCTTTTGAGCATAATTATGTGTAATAAAATTGTACAAGTGTTACGCATATTTTCTTGTGTGCGTGCGAAGAAAGCATCATGTGTCATGTGTCTATTTCTATTTTTATCTATTTTGTTTGTTTTTGTGTGAGTTTCAGGAGTGGGGAAAAGGTGGTGACACCTCTCGGATATGTACGGGTAGGACTTAAAGCCGATCTCTGGTGCAAGCCTACAGTCACACCGAACTCGTCGGTATTGCCAGCAGCCGACAGGACCGAGATTTTATTTTTATTTTATTTATTATATAAGGCACATCAACAACATAAACACAAACATTTACAAATAACAGTGGACAGAGACATGGGCTAGTGTATACGTCAATTACAGACGTGCACAACATTCACAACAAATAGAAGAAGAAGAAATACAGTATTCACGCTACAAGATAAATATATAAACAAAGATTAAATTTTAAATTAACAAAGATTAGGTCACGAGCAAAAAGCAAAAAAACATTACATTGTATTAATTTCCCTCATTTATGACCTTAGATCTAAAACGCGTGGGATGGTCGTGGAAGATGTCCAAATTGTAAAGGTTGCACCAACGGTTGTACGTTGACGTCAGCCTAGCTATCGGAGCATTCATGCCCAAGTTGGTTTTATAACGAGGCACACTGAAGAGGGACGTGCATTTTCTCCGAGCATTAATTTTAGGCACATTTAACTCAATGCGCTCAAGAAGTCCGTTAGCGTTGAAAGAACCGTTGACAATACTTCGCAAGCACAACAAGTCGATCATACGTCGGCGCAGCTGTAAGCTTGACATATGGAAGAAACGTAGTCTTTCGTCATACGAGCATCTTGCACTGAAGCCAGTCGCAAGGAAAGCAAGTTGCCGTGTAAAGGAACGTTGAATAGATTCAATACGGTCAGAGTGAACCATATAATGAGGATTCCATATGACACTGCCGAACTCGAGTACGCTACGTACTAGGGCGTTATAAAGAACAATTTTAGAGGCTGTAAGTTCAAAGTCCTTGGTGTTACGTCTAATGAAACCCAACATCCTAGAAGCTCTTTGGACGATGTTATCACAATGTGGAACAAAGCTTAACCTCGAGTCGAGAATTACTCCCAGGTCACGAAGTTGTTCAACAACGGGAATCCCCACCGTATTGATGTGGTAACTTGATTCAAGCACCTTTCTCTTCCTGGTGAAACGAATATGTTGGCATTTCGAAGCGTTAAGTGTCATTCTGTTAGCACAGCACCATTCATAGACACGGTCAAGATCGGCCTGAACAAGTTCCACGTCAGCCAAGGAATCAACCTGCCGTGAGATCTTCATGTCATCCGCAAAGAGGAAACAATGACAATGACGAACACAGTTTACAATATCATTGATGAATAACAGAAACAAGATTGGTCCAAGATGGGATCCCTGTGGAACGCCAGACGAAGCAATGTATTTGTGAGACTCATAACCGGCAATGACCACCACCTGCTCACGACCTTCCAGATATGATCTGAACCAGTCCAGGATTACGTTATTGATGCCGTACTGGTTCTGGAGCTTATCGACGAGTATTTTGTGATTAACGAGATCGAAAGCGCTGGCGAAGTCGGTGTATATCGAATCAATCTGATGGTTCTTGTCCACTCCCTCCATTACAGGGGTTATATATGACATAAGATTAGTTATAACTGACTTGTTCTCTTGGAAACCGTGCTGCTCCGACCGTATTTGAAACTTGGTGTGCTTAGCAAGTACGGGACAAACGAGACATTCAAAAATTTTGGAAAAGGATGATAAAATGGATATTGGCCGATAGTTTTTTACGTTACTGTTGTCACCCTTTTTTACTATAGGAACGATACGGGCACGTTTCCATTCCTGGGGAAAAACACCACTCTCAAGAGATTTATTAAATATCAGCATTAGCGGATGGGACAAAAACGCGGCACATCTTTTAATAAAAAGTGGCGGAATTCCATCTGGTCCCGCTCCCTTATTCGGATTGATGCGCTTTAGGCTGCTGTAAACATCTCTCTCACAAAAACTAATGGTGGATAGTTTACTACAGGTTGGATCTGCAGAAAAATCGGTATTGATTCCGTGTGATGAAGATGAACCCTTTTTTGCGTTGGTGTATACATGGCTAAACTGTGATGCGAATAGATTTGCTATGTCAGTGCCATTTGACGAATAGTTTTCATTATTACTGTGCATTACTGAGGGCAGCGCGTTACAAGAAGACTTTTTGTTTTTTATATAACTCCAAAAGGACTTTGGGTTCTTTTTAAGATTATTTTCTATTGTGTTAATATAGTTTTTATGGCATCTATGCAATAGTCTATCGCAAGTTTTTCTAACATCCTCATACACGAGTCTATCTCTTGGATTATTATATTTCCGACATTTGAGTCTCAATTTGTCCTTTGTATTCAAAAGGCGAACAAGTTTGCGCGTGAACCAGACAGGATGGGATTTACGTCCAGGCTTGCGTTTGGGTACATGTTTACTGATAGTATGATTGATTATGCCGTAAAAGTTTGAGACCATGTCGTTAACGTTCACACAACTATAGAAACATTCCAACCAGTCCACGCCCTTTAGATCACCTACAATTGCATTATAATCAGCCTTAAAGAAATTATAGTCTGACCGAGGTAAATAAGTTATTGTTGAGGTCAATGATGACTCTAGTACAATTTCAAGTGGAGGATGATACGGGTCGATTCTACTAACACCTTTTGCTGAGGATACACTGCAATTCACATTAGTAAGTATTAGGTCTAAAATTTTACTTTCGTGATTGACAATAGAGTTAAATTGCTGCAATCCGGTTACAGCTATGAAATGGGTAAGTGTATGCGCTAATCGACAGTTATGGTTATCTATATTGAGATTTGTGTTAGTACTGGGATTCATGTACGGCGCGTCACAATCCTTAGTCCAATTTATATAACTCAAATTAAAATCACCAATAATAATGATGTCATCAACCAAATCCATGACTCTATTTACATTTTCCAGAAACTTGGTAAGTACATCTATTTTAATTGGTGGGGGCATGTAGACTAAGCATATGGCAATTTTTAATACTTTACTGTCTTTAATGAAATCTATAGTAATCCAGACGTCCTCGCATTCGCTTTCCCACTTGTACATTCTGCATGAAGGCAGAAGTCTTGATACTGCTACTAAGACGCCACCGCCGTCTGTTTTGGAAGTTCGGGAAAGGTCGCGATCTCTTCGATAAACTATGTACCTACTGTCAACGATTTCACTATCGATAATCTTTGAGTTTAGCCAGGTTTCGCAAAACGCGATAACTCTGTAGTTGTATTGGAGAATATTGTTATAAACATCGTTGGTCTTAGTACGCATTCCGCGAAGGTTTTGGTAGAAGATATCGAGAAAATTGAATTTTATAATTGTTTCTTGTAAACAGTCCAGGTTCTCTTGAGAATAATTTATGAGCCTTTCTTGAGTGAATTTAAGGTTTCAAAGCTGCGAATTTAGATACCCTGGCTGGTTTCGTCCCTTTTAGCATAAATTCGGCCATCACGAACCCAAACAAATTTATACTCAGCTTCTTTAGCCTTTTGTCTTGTTGCTGCATGCAGATGTTTGTTGTGAGGACTTAAGTGTTCGGACACAAATATCGGCTCCCTCTTGCCGCCTATCCCAAGGTGTCGTGATGATAACTTGTCGTCTGTATGATTCCTGTTATACTTTGTGACAGCGGCCAAGAGGTTGTCTCGTGTAGCTCGATTACGTAGTTTTAACACCACTGCTCTAGGGCGATTGCTATCTTTGTTAAGTTTCGCCACCCTAGTGACATGTTGTATGTCCTCGCAGGAAACCGGGCACTCGACTGTTTTACCAAGTTGCAAGATAACGTTGGCGAGATTTTCAGTTTGATATTCGGGCAATCCAGTTATCTCGATATTACATTCATGCATATGCTGCTCCACCGAATTCAGTCTTGTAGTGAGATCATTAACATTTGAGCGTAACTCAGCATTTTCCTTTTCCAACTTATCTATTATACAAATTTTTTCATCTAGTTTCGTTCTCATTTCTTCCAGGATGCTGTTGCTGAATGACATGGCAGCATCGAACCCCGCGATCTTTTTGTCTATATTAATAAGATGCTCTGTGACTAGTTCTTTAATCGCAGACTTTAGTGTTGCACTAATTTCCTCTCGAATAGTATTGCGTAGAACATCTTGAGGAAGTAGATTACTCTCTTCAGGGGCAACCTCGGTAAGCCTACTCTTGTTCTTGCCACTGCGAAATGTTATGTTGCCATTATCGTTATGCGTAGGAGAACGAGGTGGGGGAGATGCATTTGATGGTTTCGGTTCGGCATTTAGACACGAAGGACATTTCCATGCATGTTTATGTTCGTTCATCATTAAATCATAACGATTTTTAGAAACTTTTGAGCATTCGAGATCATATATCAAGGAACAAAGGCAGCATTTCATCATATCAGTCCCATTTATCGTGGACTGACAAGTAGCACATATGTGGCGAGGAGGTGATCGCAACATTTTATAAACGGCGCGCACTGTTTATTTAGCACCTCACTAGTTACTAAATTGTTTATGGATTTTAATGTTCAAGTTGTAACAATGCAAAGTATTAGAGGTATGGAACGTTTACACGTAGTGCTCGCGCGTGATGTTGGCAGCGCTGCTGTTTGAATCGCGAGTGGCGCCGAGCGGTATGATGCACGGTAATTTGAGTTTTAACTGCAGCGGTTAACCGTGTGAATGCCCTGCACTCACTCACTTGTACCGTATGATAAAGCACTTTCTTGATATTTAGTTTCGAAGTATTATTTGGTTAACTGATGTCACAAAAGTGTTATTTATTATTGCACTGATTAAATAAAACTTGTGTACGTAATTTCACAATAGTCTTTGACATTTAACACTTGTAAATTAATTAATAAGACGAGCAAACGTGAATACTGTGTTATTCGTTCAAGGCGCATTCCGAATGACCGAGATTGACTGCACATAACACGAATTAACTCTATGTACTCCCCGGGCAAACCTTCCTCTTTCAAGGCCCACCACAACACATCCCAATTGCGTAACACACTATCAATTACAATCTGAATCATTTAGAAGGATATTGCTAATCCATTGCTTCATATGTTCGAAGAATTTGTCTGCTCAACAACGTAAATAGCGCAATGAATGTTGTTCATCTGTCAAAATGAAAGCTATTCCTACTGTTAGTGTGTTACGCAACTACCCTTTTTTTTTGAGTGTGGGAAATCATCTAATAATTTCTCCCGCTCTGGGCAGAGCCGGAAGGCGTGTCAGACTCTTACTGACTAAAACCCACCCGTGTTCCTTCAGTTGCCTGTGCCAGGGGCCACGGTATCCCTCTCGAACTTTCCAGCAACCCTAGCAGGCATCGGCCCTAGTGGACCCCGTCATTGGTGCTGACATCTATTTGAGGCGCGCGTGGAACACAACGCGCCGTCGGTCGACCCGGGCCTGGTCCTTATCGAACGGCGAGCTGCCCATTGCTCGCCGGTCCCAAGCCCGCGCCTACGGTGGCCGGGAATCAGCCTGCGATTCCCGACGCCCAGGGCGTCTCCTGCGGCGGCTAGTGGCGTGAGGACGCAAATTTTGCCTCTCCCTCACGCATATTTCCGACGTCAGGGCGTCCATAATCAACAGAAAGAGGTAATGACTTAAAACCAACACATCCCGATTGCTTAACACTCTATTTAAATTACAATCTGAATAATTTTAAAAGATATTGCTAAACCATTGCCTCATATGTTCGAAGAATTTGTCTGCTCAACAACGTAAATAGCGCAATGATGGTTGTTCAACTGTCAAAATGAAAGCCATTCCTACTGTTAGTGTGTTACGCAACTACCCTGCTGTTGAAAGGTCGTTGTAGGAATACGAAACGCTTTGAAAGCGATTGTGACTTGTCTAGGCCCTAAGATGATTGGAATTATGACAAAAATGATGTTTACTAACTAAGCTACTGTTGGTGTGACTACACGTTCAATCTCATCCGTGGGTGTGTTCTATTAATTCAATTGCTTCTACACTAGCTGTTCCTTCATTGAAAGAGAAGGCTTTCTTATTTGTGTGATCGTCGACTTTAATTACAATGTCCATAAAATATTTTATTTTTTTTACCTTAAAGGGACTACATGACCTAAACGCAAGTCTTATAATGCCTAAAAGTATATGATCCACTGCAGTAAACAAAATCAGAAAAATATATGATATTCTTCAGGATTTATTCTAGTTAGATAGTGTGTTGAAAACATAATACAACTAATTTGGTAGGATAGAAAAAAGCCACGAAGATCTATACCTATTAAAATTTCTTTTAACGATTAAAAACTATACTAATATACATCCAATAATTCTGTTTCTTTTTTCAGATTGTTCTTTAAGCAACATATTAACGTGATAGTGTTTTCATTTTTTTGTTCAATCAATAGATTTTTTGTAAATAGAGAATTGCTTCATATTTTGCAATAAATGACCAGCTTTCTGTCATCGCGCGTCTCTTTCTTTTCTATGCAGTCCGACAGTGACCGCGCTTTAGCTGTTGTAAGACCCTTAAGCCGAGGGGGCTGAAGATTAAAAAAAACACCTACATAAGATAAAGTAGCAATAAAAATTCCACAGGAAAGAAACTTGCATCGGGTATAAGGGCCCCATTTTTTTGTTCGTTTTGGTCGCGTCCGCTTCAATAGGTACTGAATCCTAATAATAAATCTTGGCATTGGCATTGTGTAGGGGAGGATGACATTGTATAATATTATATCAGTTAGGTATAATTATTATCTAACTAAAGCGTGTATGTGTGAGTGGTCAATAAAAGTTCACAGAATGATTTGGCAAATTATGATGGGGTGATAATTTCATTAGTAATTAGTACACTTGACTATTTTTTAATGTTTGATTTAATTACCTTCAGGTTTTATGCAACTTTATCAAAATTGGTATTTTCAAGGACGAGGTTTTTATTTTCCTTATTCCTGAAAATATACTCGTAATTCAGGAGAACAGTAATATACAATATCGAACTACAATTATTGTAACCAGTTTTGCAAAGATAAGATAAGAACATATATATTTGCGACGTTAAAAATACATCCATGTATTCTGTTCCTATCTTTGCCAAATCGCACAGTTGGATGTTCAGCGCTAAGCGCCGCGCCGTGAGCTAAAATTCCAACAGTGCAATAATATTTAGGTGTCACCCAGTGTTAGTGAAAACGGGCAAATGTTTCAAGTGTTTACTTATAGCTACAATCTATCATTAAATTCGTTAAAGGTAATTAGAGATATGCAGGTAGGTATCAGTGGTGCAGCAGTGGTGGCCCAGTGGTAACGGCCGCGACTTCGAGTTGTAGGTTCGAACCCAGACAGGCGCTTTACTTTTGTGTAAATTATTCCATCACCACTACTCTCAAAACGGTGAAGGAAAACATCGTGAGGAAACCGGCATGTCCTACAACCAAAACTTCGAAGATAAATGTGATATCTACCAACTCGCACTGACTCCGCGTGGTGGAATACGGCCCAGTCCGTCTCACTGAGAGGAGGCCTATGACCCAGCAGTGGGAACATTATAAGCTGATTATCTAGGTAGGTATCCAGAATGGGATGGTTCAAAACTGGACATAGATAGGGATTGATATTGTAGAAGATCGCGCCCGTAGGTAATCCTTTTAGGTATGGGCAGGAGTGTGGACGTCATTCCTCTACTCCCCAACACGAACTTTTTGCAAAATAGACTTAATGTTATTTCAGTTAATGCATAT
The DNA here is from genome assembly GCA_937001585.2 of Brachylomia viminalis. Lineage (NCBI taxonomy): Eukaryota > Metazoa > Arthropoda > Insecta > Lepidoptera > Noctuidae > Brachylomia > Brachylomia viminalis. Next base: position 16,886,757 of record OW443302.2, on the reverse strand, counting down.
TTTGCATTAGTACCTAAAATGCCAATTAACATTAAATAATTTCAACTGTTTGTAATCAATCTTATTTTTAGATAAACTTTTATTATTAAGCCGAAAGTATAAAGTTGTATCATTGGGTGTCCTCATTATAATAACAATATAACGGTGTTCTGTGTTATCAGAATATTATTAACAATAAATAATAAGCAACATAAAGTAAAACGAAAAACAAAAAGATAAGAGGAACAATTCATCTCTTTAATGCAATTAATGACTGGACCAAGTGTGGTGGCGTGCCGCGTGATCAGTATTGATAATAATAATTATTATTTTAAACCTAGATAAGAGCCATGCCTATTGTTATGGCTCTTGAGCTTGTTTTAGGTTTGAAGTAAGACGAATAAGCAAGTCATATATGTATTAAATTATAATAATATGTAGGTATTAAAAAAATGCTGCTTTTGGTGTGCAAAAGCTGTTTCAACGTAAAAGGCCGACAAAATAACCATTTCGTCACTCTCTAAGCACGAAATCCGTAGTTTCGACGGAAGTTAGGGGCGTTTGCTACTCCGTATCACCTACGGACACAAGATTACTTCGAGACCCGAACTAAAAATGAATGTCAACACCACTTGACACCTTGACAGATACCCTTACTCCTGATGCGATATTGCCTGTCCGAAAAAGTTAATTAATCGGGTGTAGGGTTAATTCCGAAGTATCGAACTACATTCGGACGGTCCCGTTTCTTCGTTGACGGACTTAGAGAGTCGGCACCCTGACACGGCTAGGTGGCATCGCAACAGACCAGGCATGATAAAAATGGTGGCATTAGCTGGACATAAACCATTGCCGGTGCGTGGTACCTGCTTGAATCCGGCGTGCGTGTATGACCTCTAAGGATACAGCGTTGCGTGCAGCTCTGCCGCGTGTTTCGTCGCTGCTGTATCCTTATAGAATAGCACTGCATTTGAATGAACGTAAAAGGAGTAGGTATGTAAGGATCGTCGCAGGTGGCGTTCTGTAGTTACTGCCTACCCACATTAGGGAAGCAGGCGTGAGCTTATGTATGTACGTATTTAAAGCATCTCAAAATAATAACGGTAAAGGTTTATTTATTTATATCTTCTTTATTGTACCCCACAAAACACATAACAAAAAAAAGTTGAACGCTACATAATATACAATGGACGGCGTTATCGTTTAAGTGTGTACATACACCCGCTGTTTTTATAGGGAATTAAGGGGACTACATGACCTAACCGCAAGTTTTATAATGCCTTAAAGTATATGATCCCCTGCAGTAAACAAAATCAGAAAAATATATGATATTCTTCAGGATATTATGCTAGTTAGATAGTGTGTTGAAAACTTAATACAACTAATTTGGCACGATAGAAAAAAGTCATGAATATACCTCTAAAAATTTATTTTAACGATTAACAACCATACTAATATACAGGCAATAATTCTGTTTTTTTTTCACATTGTTCTTCAAGCATTATATTAACGTGATAGTGTTTTAATATTTTATTCTAATCAATAGATTTTTTGTAAATTGAGAATTGCTTCATATTTTGCAATAAATTACCAGCTTTGTGTCATTGCGCTTCTCTTTCTTTTGTTGTCTGCCCCTTAAGGACCCATTTCAATTGAATTAATGTTATGAGTGAATCATTAAGTAGGTACGATACAATTATACTTATAATAGCCTAGTATGTTTGGGAAACTCCTTTGCGTTGCAGGTCAAAGAGTAGAAAAACCCTGTAAATATAAAAAGTGATAAGTAGGTTTAAAGTTGTTTTGTCTATTTGTCTCTATCTTTTATTGATAACTAAACAGACGTCCTTGAATAACAGTCGTTCCGGTCTGGGGTACCATTGAATAGAACTCCATTCGTTGTGAAACACGTGTTTTGATTCCAGTCTTTGATATTATTTTCTTTGGACCTCTAGCGGCCCCATCTTACCTCATAACCACGATTGACGGCACGGTTAGCGCAGTGGTTAAGCGATTAACTGTTGCGCTGCGTGTCGCGGGTTCGATTCCCGCACAGAACTAATATTTGTATGACCTACAAGTAGTGGCTCCGGGTCTGGCTGTTTGTGTATCGTCGTCTTAGAGTGAAAACCTCGGGAATGCATTTTTACTCAAATTTATTTTATTGCCTTTTTAGGAAGATAACCTCGCAACGCACGTCTTGATCTGACTAATTTGTTCGTTGATAAAAGCGGGTTAAATTTACATATTAATTCATAAAAAAACATAAAAGACGCCGTACAAAATTTTTACAGCACGCAGTTTTTTCTTCCTCCAGAAAAGTTACTTCTTTTATTACACTTACGAGGTTTTCACTCTAAGGCGTCGGTACCTATGTGAGTTTCAATGTTTGTAAACGCACCCACAATACAGGAGAAATTCCTAATGTGGGGCAATGTTTTATTTAAAAAAAAATGCGGTCGAGAATGGTAAGCATTTGCATTGAAGTATGAAATGTAATGTACAAGTAGGTACAAAGTACAGGCACGATCTAGTGTGTCAGCCATTACTATTTTCAAAGTAGGTAAACTAGGATGCTATGGGAAACACACTAGCTCGACACTATACCCCCTAATTTATAAAATTTGATGTTAAAACGTCTTTTAACTTTAAGCAGCGTTAATAACTAAGGTGATCCGTTAAAAAAGTGTAAAAAAAAATTACCGTCGCGGGACGCCTGGCAGATGTGAAACATCGAAACTGAGTTTTCGTTCGACAACGACATCTGTTAACATTGAAGGGATTTATCAACATCATTCTACGAACCAGTAGTTTGCAATCTAAACATAGATGGCGCTATCCATAATTGTAACGCTTGTGTAACGTTACGCTTCGCGATCACCACGCATTAGCCACTCAAACACCCTACGCTGACGCACGTATAGATGTTTCCAAGGCCGTCTTTTCCATTGGCCACTGGGCAAGTGCCCAGGGCCCAGCGATTCATGGGGCGCCCTATTTCCTGACAGCGTTATAGCTAGTGGCTATCAGAGGCAGGGAGCTAAAAATTTCGACCTCAGTTCGCTCTCTTACAGCCTACATTCTCCACTACCCCCCCCCCCCGTATACTATAGTGCCCAGGGCCTCTAATAGGTTTAAAACGGACCAGGATGTTTCCCATCAAAAAAACAAGTAAACAAGAATGACCATTTTCTATTTATGTAGTATACCTATTCTGCTATTTTCTCCATGATTGCACAAGTAGGTAGGTACTGTAGAGACTAGAGCCTATTTGGTGCTTAAATGCAACCTTTATGAAGACGTTGAAAAGTAGATGGCTGAATATAGACTATCATTAATTTAGAAAAAAGGAAAAGCAAAGAAAAAACCGAAAAAACCTACGGAAAAAACAGTAGGCTTTTGGCTGAGAAGACAAGCGAAAAGAAAAAAATATTGACGCAGAATGATTTCTAGGAATAATTATTCAACTTATATGTCGAACTGTATTTCATTTACCCATCCCGGTACTGTGATCGTGTAAACCGTTTACCGTACCTAAATTCTTATTGTTATATTATATTTTGTATACTATCATTCTGTTTAATGAGAGCTTTTGTTATTACAAGTGTGTTGATAGGTGATAACGAAATTATAGAGGGTCGTTAAGATAAACATGTTTGTGTTTAATTAATATATTTTTATGTCGGATCGTAACAAATGTAGGTTTTATTAATTCATTCGACGTTTTCCAAACCGTACGAGAACTAGCGTTAGGTGCTATAATTCAGACGTTACACCTGCAGGACACACTAACAACTGCAATGCCTTTCATTTTGACAATTCGATAACATTCATTGCGTTATTTGTTTTGTCGAGCAGACGAATTTTTAAAACATATGCAGCAATGGATTAGGAATTTCCTTTAAAATCGTTTAGCGTAGGTAGGTATATTAAAAAGAAAAGCGGAAGTACTTTTAATATTACATCATCTTTTGTAATATTATAAATGGAGTGGAGTATGCTTCAGCAGCAGGCGTAGCATGAGCACCGTACTGTCGACGGAAGAGTAGACAAAAATGACATTCCGTGTAGACAGTACGACGGCGGCAAAGTAGAAATAACCAACTGCACTTTTTACGAAATTCACACTTTTACTAATTCGACTCTCAGGTTAAATTCTCACGCAATCACTCACTAAAGGACAATAAGACATTCATTCATTCATTGTTTACATTTTCATCAGATATTTTTTGGATAGACGATAGGTACTTATGTACTTTAGTTGGAACAACACTTAGTGTCACATTCACATCATATTGTAATACATTACGGCTTGTGATCTGAGCCATCATTACAGAGCACTCCTTATGTTTTGGGCCCCTGCACAGTTCCACGTCAGTCACCGTTAAGACCCCTGGAAAACAACTTGTTGCTATTATTAAGACGAAGGCGTTCTTATAATACATAGTACAGATTAAAGTCGATCTTCGTGTCTGCCTGTGTGACCGCTTAGTACTTCTAAACTACGAAATGGATTTAGAGCATTTTATTCTGAAAGTTTATTTTATATATGAATGTAGTACTTAAAAGTAATACATTCATATAATAAAGAAATCTCGATGTTTTGTCAAATCATAAAAACTGTACGACACAGGGGGTCGCCAGTTTTCATTAAGAGTGCAAAAACCATTTTCATATAATTTGGGAATGGGTACTAACTAGGTGGTAATAATAATGGTATCATACCTAGTTTACCACCAAACTAGACACAGCAATGGCTGGTCTCTAAAATGACAGGCACGTAACCGTAAGAAAGTTTTGACTTTTAGATCTTTAAATATTTGTAATCCATCAACCAACACCGGGCCGCGAGGTGGATTACGGCCCACTCCCTATCACAGAAAAGAGAGCAGTGGAAACATTATAGGCTGATTATGATAATGCTCATGCTGTTGGTAAATGCAGTCTTCGAATTTTATGTTGATGATTCATCATCATCATCTGCCTACCCCATTACCATCTATGTTGGGGTCGGCTTCCAGTCTAACCGGATGCAGCTGAATTCCAGTATTGTACCAGTTATTTGGCGTAGAGCCAGTTTGGCTTCCGCAGGGGGCGCTTTACGCTGGACGCCATCATGCGCTTGCGGGCCCTCACGACGGGGGATGCTGTGGCATAGTGTTCTCTAGACATCGCCAATGCCTTCAATACCCTGCCCGGGACTCGAGGTGGCCCTGCACAAGTCCGAGGCCATGTGTTTTCATGTTCCTCGGAACGCGACACCGTCGGGTTCCCAAATAGCGGTAGGAGGGGTTCACATCGATGTCGAGTCGACGATGAAGTACCTGGGACTCGTCCTCGACAGCCGGTGGAACTTCGTGGAGCATTTCCGACGTTTGGTTCCCAGACTGGAAAGGGATGGGGCTGCCTTGAAGCGGCTCCTGCTCAATCTAGGGGGTCCAAACGCCTCCTACCGGAGGCTCTACGCGGGGGTCGTACGGTCCATGGCCCTTTACGGGGCATCGGTGTGGGTGCGTTTCTTGAGGCGGCGGCCAGCCCGGCGGTTCAACGCTCCCCATGCCAACATGCCAGGGTGGCATGAAGAGTGCGATTTTTGCAACCCAGCGCTAGGCATTCCATAATTTCGGCGATAAGTTCCCTCTTTGAGGAGTGGATAGAGAGGCGCTACGGCGGCCTCACCTTCCGCCTGATGCAGGTCCTTACCGGACACGTTTGTTTCGGGAGGTTCCTGTTACGTATAAGGCGGGAGAAAACGCCCGGGTGTGACCATTGTGTGGATCGCCCGGCCGATCGTCCGGCCCTGGTCCAAGCCATGGTACAGAGCAAGAGGGCTTGGGAAGCCGTCACCTCCTTCTGCGAAGCAGTATTGCTCGCGAAGAACGAGGCGGAACGATTGACGGAGAGGCAAAATTTGCGCCCTCACGCCCCTAGCCGCCGCAGAAGACGCTCTGGGCATCTGGAATCACAAGCCGATTCCCGGCCACCGTAAACACGGGCTTGCGGACGGCGAGCAATGGGCAGCTCGCCGTCCGATAAGGACCAGGCTTGGGACGATGGCGCGTTGTGTTCCACGCGCGCCTCAAATAGATGTCAGCACCAATGACGGGGTCCGCTAGGGCCGATGCCTGACAGGGTTGCCGCAAAGTCCGAAAGTTCCTTCAGTTGCCTGTGCCAGGGGCAACGGTAACCCCGTTGTCCCTGGCATAGGCAACTGAAGGAACACGGGTGGGTTTAAGTCATATGATGATTTCACATCCTCAAAAAAAAAAAAGAAGCGATTGTGACTGTTGACTTCACCTTCATTGTCAACAGTGTCAATCCCAGGGATTGTGACTGTGGACAGTTCACTTCACGCTCACTTCACCTAAATTTTTACGGTGATTTTTTATTACAGAATAGATCGGCAGTTCATATGTCACTGGAAGAGTTGTCTTAACTATAAGTACCAAAATGCCTGACGAATTTGAGAATATAAAAACAGAGGCCAATAAAAAGCAATTTAAAAATTAATTGATATTTTTGTATTTTCACAAATTTATCAATAACAAATATTTTATAAAAATATTGTATATTAAAAATATAGTAAGCATAGTAGTCTCGTGTTTAGCGGGGATTTGTTATTTGTTTCAGTTTGCTTTGGTCGATTTATAGCTGGGGTTTCTTGGGGAGGGCGAAGGACACTGTCTTGGATTCCAAGTATTGAAGGATACCGTCCTCACCCCTGAAAAAAAAATCACACGTTAATAGAGTCAATTAGGTATAGGACTGTAGGTAAATGATAAATAATAATAATAATTTATTTAAGAAAAGGTGCGGAAACATAATCACATAAGATTTTTATAAAACGTCGACTTTAAAAAAAAAAAAAAAAATATTTTGGGTTTGCTATCGCCTCTAGTATAGGTCAGTGGTGACAGAGACAGAGTCTACGGTATACTGTGACTGTGTACTGTGTGTACTGACTGTTTGTGTAGGTATATGTAGACTTAGACTAATAAATAGTCAACAGTCGACACTGAAACTTTCCAAATAGAGACCAGAGTCTAGGTTTGATCGATAGCACCTATTTTTAACTCTCCCAGAGAGGAGACCTATAAACCAGCAGTGTGAACGTTGTAGGTTATATAAAATATGCTATAAAATTGTTGTTAGTTCAAATATTTAAGGTGTATGAGAAAATGATACTCACAATTCGCGACCGATACCGGATTCCTTGAATCCACCGAAGGGAGTTTGAGGAGTCACGTGTTCGTATGTGTTGACCCTAGAAAAATAAATATTAAACACGTTTAGTTTTAATTCATATAAACCATTCCTTATATGGCGTTAATATTCTACAAATTGAGTACAAGTTACTCATTTCTAAGTACCGAAGTGGACTTTGAAGTACTTCTTACAAGGTCAAGATATGCGGAGTGTGTATGTACTCACATAAACAGTTCGAATATTATTTTGCAAGTGATTAGATTCCATTATCGGCCAGGAAATCAGTAAATTACGGAATTTACAAATCCTCTAAGACTGAAAAATATACCTGATCTGATGAAATTACAAGTTGATTTTAGTCATTTACAATGTTATAATTAGTTTATAAAGGCCACTTCTGAGAAAAAAAAATATTGACGAAGATAATTTTTAAAAGAAGAAAAACAAATCGTACCACATGGAGCCGGCGCGCACGTGCTTGATGAAAGAGAGGGCGGTGGTGATGTCATTGGTAATGACACCAGCACCCAGACCGTAGTTGGAGTTATTGGCTCTGTCAACGACTTCTTCGAAGCTGTCGAACTTGAGAATGCTCTGGACCGGTCCGAAGATCTAGAGATAGAAATAGAAAACCATTAAAAACGGTGTAATATTATTTGCTAAAATGATATTTATTGATCAGAATACATTAAAGCGTATATGATATGGACATCAATTTTGATATTACGAACAAAACATAAGAATTTTACAAAGTTAAGGCATACACTTACAGAAATTAAAAATTATGCCATGTCACAACCAGTATAATATTATTAGCTAAATGTAATTCAATGATCAGGAAACACGGACGCGTCTGTTAAATTTGAAAAAAACAATAAGACTGGCCTTGAATAAGGAATTGGCGCCTACTTCTTAAAAACTACAAAAACAACTATCAGTCATTTTAACCGTCTTTGGACACTCCTTGCTAATATTATGATGAAAATATAGCAAGACAACCAAATGAACGACAAGATACGAGGTAGATCGCAGTCAAAATACGGTCTTTACCTATGAATTTGCCGTTTAGTATACAGAAAGTTAAAGTAATTTATATATGAATACTTTTTGTTTCTATCGTTCAAAATATGCACCTATGATATCGATGCATCTCTGCCAGCGCAGTGGTAATTTTTCAATGCCCTCCTTGAAGAAGTCAGGTTAAGGGACAAACTCTCGGGCCCCCGAGAGCGAGAGGCGAGAGGCCCGAGAGTTTTGACGAAAAACCCGAAATTCAATTTGTAATTTTAATTTTTTCCCTGCCAAGATGTTGTCCAAATTTTGGAAAAAGTAGAAAAGTCTGTCAGAGTAAGGTCTGGTCAGTACGGTGGATGACGCAAAATTTCCAACCCTAGCACTTGTAGCTTAAATACCGTCTGTTGTGCCGTATGTGGTTGAGCGTTGTCGTGTAGGAGCAGCGGGGACGAGTGATTAACCAAGGCTGGCCGGAGATTTGCGAGCTTCTCCATCATTGTGTACACTTCCTCACAGTACACATCCGCAGTAATGCTGGTATCATTTGGTAAGAATTTTGGTATGAATAAGGTGATGAATTATGTATACCGGCACTAGACCACCAAACAGTGACCATGACTATTTTAGGGGTAATTTTTCATTTGGGGCGTTGCCTAGGCGCTGAACCATGGTCTAACCAACATGATGCTTGCTTACGATTATCAAAAAGAGTCCATTTTCCATCGCAAGTGACAGGTGCTGTTCCAAATCCCTTCGTTTTTGTGTCTGTTAAGCAATGCAAGGCATTCTGCAACGTGGTCGTCGCGCTGGCGATTGTTCAGTTCGTGCGGCACCCACTTATCAAGTTTTTTTTAGCTTGCCAATTTGACGCATATGGACCAATATTGTTTTGATGCTAACGTTGAAAGCCGCTGCTAACTCAGCCATAGATTAAGTATCGTCAGCTTCCACTATCGCCTATAATTCGTCGTTGTTGACTTTAGTTTTCGGGCGACCACGGGGTTAATTTTTTAGACCAAAATTTCCATTACGGAAGCGTTCAATAACGAGTCATGTGTTCGTTCGTACTATTAATTCCGTACACGTAATTAATGTTACGAGCCGTTTGTGCGGTATTGCCGCCGCCACCGCACTCATATTCCATAATTACTCGTATTTTTATCGTGTCCATATTGATGAAAAAGATACAAATGTAGTGAAAGACAACAAATGACTCAATTTGAAAATTGAATTCCATATTTTTTTAATAAAGTTTATTTGAATTTAGAATTTCTGTATGGCTATACAGAAATTTCGTTTCAAATGGCTAGTATTTTAAAGCTATCTATTATTTGAATTTGTTAAATATGTCTTCATCAGGATTCAAGTCTCATAACAGTGACCGCAGATTTGTATGGTTGTTCTTACATTTATGGCCCAAAATGTTATATAATTAAATCCTATAATCTGTTATTACAAGTAATCGCTACCCACCTCCTCTTTAGCAATCCTCATGTCTTCTTTGACATCAGCGAAGACTGTAGGCTGGATGAAGAAGCCGACTTTTCCTTGGCGGGCACCGCCAGCGACGCAGCGGGCACCACCCTTCTTACCAGCGTCGATGTAACCCATAACTTTGGTGAACATGTCTGTGTCGATCTGAAAACAACGGTAGAATTCCATTATTAAAGTTTGATTTTGATTGATTGCCTGATTAGTGTCAATAGTGTAAGGTATGTAATTGTTATTTTGAATGATACAAACATTTTTATGTTATTGTTTCATAGATTTAGATTCAATTTCCTAAAATTTGAACAGCATCATAAACTTATTTTATTGCTATTACCGTTTCAGTCGAAAAAGGGTCCTTTCATGGCCATAGACCTTCCTTAAGAAATGTCAAAAGCTTCAGTTTTTTGCTGCCTGCCCTGCCATTAAATTTAAGTAGACGATGAAATGAGATTGATGAAGCTCTTTTTGAACCATGTTTGTAATGTAATAATCTTTCACAAACCTGAGGTCCCTGTTGAACATTTTCGAAGGGGTTTCCAACGGTCCTCTTCTTGGCAATCTCAGCGGCTTTGGCGACGAACTTGTCGTAGATACCAGACTGGACGTAAGTCCTGGTACCAGCAACGCAGCACTGACCAGCGTTGGCGAACGCAGCCATGTGAGCGATCTCCGCGGCCTTTTCAACTGTGAATAGAGTAGAGTAATTAAATATATTATTAAAATACATGATAATTTAATTGAAAGGAACCATCAGCCGGCTCACGAGACAGTAGTACCGAGAAGAGATTCTTATCTGATTCGTCCGACAGAGAATAGAAGTTGAAGATGTAGCAGACTATACACAATTGTTCAAGTAGCAAACATAACCAAATTAATATCTATACATTTAATAAAATCGTAGCGAAGTCAAAACTCTATGTAATTTTTGTGAGGTCTAGGAACAATTCTATTGCCGAAAATATTTTATTTTAGGTTTCTTTATATATATACAAATTCTACAGGATCTCTCTTGATAAAGATGGCTTTAAGAATATATAGCACGCATTTTAAGAAATATTGTTAATAGTGAGGTAACAACAGTACAAGTATTTATTGGAGTGATGAAGGCACTGTTCAACTGTTCTGTGCCACTGCATTCAAGTATGTTGGCGGTTTCTGCAATGAAGATTTATATATCTTCTTCATATTGAAACTGTTAAGTATACAAACCCACCCGTGTTCCTTCAGTTGCCTGTGCCAGGGGCCACGGTAACCCTTTTGAACTTTCCCGCAACCCCGGCAGGCATCGGCCCTAGCGGACCCCGTCATTGTTGCTGACATCTCTTTGAGGCGCGCGTGGAACACAACGCGCCGTCGACTTGGGCCTGGTCCTTATTGGACGGCGAGCTACCCATTCCTCGCTGTCCGCAAGCTCGCGCCTATGGTGGCCGGGAATCGCCCTGGGATTCCCGACGCCCCGGGAGTCTCCTGCAGCGGCTAGGGGCGTGAGGGCGCGAATTTCGCCACTCCCTCACGCGTTCCACCTCCTCCTTTGTGACCATCACTGCTTCACAGAAGGAGTTGCCGGCTTCCCATGCCCTCTCACTCCGGACTATGGCCTGGATCAGGGCCAGACGTGAGATATCGCCACTGCCGATCGCCTCCAAGAGGACACGGCGGTGCTCCGCCCAAGCTGGGCAGACCTCAACCGTATGCTCCACCGTGTCCTCCGGGCAATCCACACAATAGTCACACCTGGGCGTTTCCTCCCACCTTACCCGGAATAGGAAACTCCCGAAGCATCCGTGTCCGGTGAGGACCTGCGTCAGGCGGAAGGCGAGGACGCCGTGGCGCCTCTCTAGCCACTCCTCAAAGAGGGGACTTATTGCCGCAATTGTGGCAAACCCAGATTATGATTGACCCTGAGCCGGTAAACGACTAAGCAGGCATACCTACATTTCATCATATCGCACTACGTCCATTGGCCAGTCGGCTAAATTTTCTTTATTGGAGGAAATAAAAACGAACTTACCATCAGCATCATTGAAGACGACCAGCGCGCTCTTGCCTCCAAGCTCAAGTGTGACTCTCTTCAGGTTGACGGCGGATGCGGCGCTCATTATGATCCTACCCACCTGTGCAAGAAAAATAAGATCTCAATTTGAATCACTATTAGGAGCACGTGGATAATGGTTTGCATTGCTAATATAATGTCGCATTGTGTGGGAATACTAAGTGGAAGTAGATATTATGCTACAGGCTATAACAAATCACGCAAGTATTGCTCTAAGGGAGGTCGTAAGTAAACCCACATTTCGCATGTTACGTTTAAAGTCCCATTAAATAGGATGTGAGGCTAATGTCATAAACCGGGGAACAAATGATGATAACAAATTCGTGATGGAAAATCCCATTAATGTTCTACCCGACGCGGAATCCATGATCAACAGTTGTGCTTTGGACCACTAGACCAAGTAGGCATTCTGTAAGAGGCTATTTTAGGTTTTTCGATAGAAGTGGATGATAGTATAGTTACAGTAGGCCAAGATAAAGCCGTAAAAGTTGTAGTCAATGAAACAACAATAGGTATCGCAGAGTGGAATCTAATTTATTATTGTTGTGACGATTTACTTAAAATTGTGTAACATTTGTTATCTTATGTTTACAATTATGGCATGAAATTGATGGATTTTGTTATTTCATGTCGATTTTTGTCGTGGCATTTTATATTTGCTAATATGATCATTTGAAATAGAATAAGTGCGAACACGGGAACAAGTTTATTGTTCAACCAGTTCAAACTATGCGTTCCAGCAATAACGAAAACACCGTATTATATTTTGGTAATATCAAATCGCTTAGAAGGTTCAAGGTTCAAATTCCAGTTCGGCGAATAGCATCAAACTACAATGAAACATTAGGACACATAGATATATTTACAAGCTCTTTGAAAAGGTTTCGTAGCCTTTTGTATGAGACACTTGAGCTTTTAGACTAATTGTTTGTTAATGTTTTTTAAGTTTTATTTTTATTGTTTTTATAGAATGTAAATGTCTTGCACGAACAGTTCACCCCGTAGTGACTTTAAAGTTTTAACTATTCATGGTAATCTGTGAACAGTGCTGTGGGCTTCGTTATTATTTAAGTTACTTAGGTTTATTTTGTTTGTAATATTGCATAATGTAGCTGTTTGTTGTTCCTATTTAATAAAATAAAATTAAATATTAGGAGCGCACGAAAGTCCACCATTAAATTCCAGTAAATTTTCATAATAATATGGATTCACCCACGCAAACGTTAGGAACCTGATTAACATTTTTTATAGAATATATTCTTATTTCAGTTTTTTTCTTTATCGAGTAGATACAATTTGGTTTTATAGAGAAATTATTTTTATCCTATCTTACAAGAATGTATTTGCATAAATAATGTAAGCTAGATAGATTAAACGAATAATTTAACGTTTGGAAACAATAATTTCCAAGATAAGGAACGTAATGAACACAAAATTATAAGTTTACCTCAGTGGAGCCAGTGAAAGCAACTTTGTCGACATCAGGGTGGTGTGTCAGGGCAGATCCAGCAGTGGGTCCGTAGCCGGGGACAACATTAAGGACTCCAGCAGGGAAACCGGCTTCTTTGACCAGGGCAGCCATTGCCAAAGCGGTGAGAGGGGTCTGCTCAGCGGGTTTGAGGACTATTGTGCAGCCTATAGGAAAACAGTATAAATAGATTGTGGTTTTATGAAGTAAAATAAAATTTGTTTCAGTATCAGTACTTAAATCAAAATTTCAAAGTTGCTTTTTACAACAACCGTTTTTTTCTTTCTGTGAAACATTTATTCCGTAAAAAATAAAGTATTCATAGCAAAGTAGTTTTTTTTGCGTGGTTTTTTAATTCAAACCACTTGATCGCATTTTGATCAAATTTCCACCATAAATTAGAATATTTCTAGAGGCAGGTCTCGGTATAAAAATATTAAAATTCTCACTAGTGTCAAATAAACAAAAACTTACCAGCCGAGAGGGCGGGGGCGATTTTCCACACTAACATGGGGATGGGGTAGTTCCATGGCAGGATTTGGCCACAGACGCCCACGGGCTCCTTCATTGTGAAGGTCATGACGTCACCGTCTGAAATACAATAGCAGAGTTAACAAATAGCTTCGTGCAAGGTCACACAATTGAATTGAATACACTCTAATGGTTTCTATATGCGTGTCGCATGGGTATTTAAGCTTGTGTACAGTCAAATATTTGGAATAGAATATAATTTATTGTTGTTACAGCCATTTACAAATAAAGCCGGACAAAGAAAAAGTCTCTGTATGTTCAATAATAAGAAAATGAACGGATTACTCTAACATGGATAAACATCAAACTAAACACAAACAAGAACAAACAAACAACAACAAGAGCTCTAATTAATAAAGTGAAAGGTAGAGATATAAGATATATATTAACAGAATAAACGCAAGTCCTGAAAGTAGTTTGCTCATAATTGACTACTGAATCCATTTCAGTAGGGGAGACTGGGGACACTTGATCCCCATTTTGGTTTTTCGGTCATATCTCATAAAATATTTGTGTATTGCAGGATATATTTTCATTACTACCTAGGAAATTTATCCTTCTACCTTTTTGCATCATTTAATTATGAAATATATCTGTGTTACCCTGTTTTTTTATCGTTTTACCAGAACACTATAAAATGATCAAGTGTCCCTTGTTCTGGGACACTTGATCATAGTATCGGGTAGACATGATCATGGGGGAACAAGTGTACCTTATTGAATAATACAATTGAATAAAAAGTCTATTTATGACAAAATAAGTACTTTATTTTACTTTATTAAATGTAGAAAATACTTTAGTCTGTAACACAAGTCTTTGGGACCCAAATAATTGGGTATAAATAAAATAAAAAACTTCTTATTCTATTATTAATTAATATCACATTTTTTTTGGCATCAAATCAACTTACATCTAGAAATAGGAACTTACCTACAGTCTTTGTAATAGGTGTAATTATTTAGAATATCAAAGAGAGAAGAGATCAAAGGAACAGGCTTACCTATCCTTTTATATTAAATTTTTTTAATGATTTTTTAAATGTAAATGAGATAACACGTTTGCTATTGGCTTTAAAATCTGGTGGAGTTATTTTTTTCACAACCTGATACCGGGCCACCTCAGCAATGTCATCTTTAACAGGCCATCTAAATTTATAATCATCGAGTTTTTTTGCAAATTTAATAATATAGCCCTGATCAGTCGCAGACTGAATCTGACCAGCATAACGATAAGTGAGATTTCTCATAGAAATTAAATTAACAACTACCCAATCGTTAGTGTTTAGTGACGTATCATTTTCAGTGTCTGTCTCAGATTCACAACTAGATGAATCACCATCATCACGATTTTCGTCATCAGACACATCATAAGTCGATTCTGGCGATGGTGGTAATTCATCTTCATCCTCTGATGACGACTGCGCAAATGCTTTTAAATTTCGTTTTGCTTTATTTATGTCTCTGATGGTCGCTTTCTGTGCTTTTTTGTTCTTTTTCTCTCTTCTCAGCAATAGTTCCTCAAGTAATTTATTTTTCTCTGGTGTATCAGTCAAAATTTTGGTGGATCCCTTTTTGCGCCCTTTTTGTGATACCTTTCGGCAACCAGCTTTTGGGAATGGTTTTATTTGTTCAGGTGTCTTGAAGGTTCTTGTAGATGTCGACGGCTCGTCTTCCTCAAAATCTGGCTCTGGATTCTGTGAAGTAACTCCTATGGTCTTTGTAGGAGTTCTTTCAGTCACAGTTTTCGGGGTCTCCTTTGGGTTGGAAGAGATAGATGTCGACGGTCCAGGTCTCATTGAATTTTCCAGGGACTCCTGATTGTTTCCTCCAACGGCTTCTAGGGACTCTTCGGGCTCTTTCGGGTTTGTATTATGCTGAGACACTAATGTGCCAGACAAAATAGAGTTTGAGGTCGATGGCTGTGGTGAAATCATTTCCAAAACTCCTTCATCGTCTTGTCCTCGATTACTCTCAGCTGTACTCTCTAGATTGGATTCTGCACCGACAGGTCTATCCGTCACATACGACGAGAGAAACTCATCGTCAGTGAAAATCTCATTATTGAATGGGAAAATCCCTGATACTCGGAACCCACTTTGGATATTTTGAGGTGTAAATGCTCTGGGGAATGCATACCCAAGTAATTCTGATATGTCGTAAATCGTTATTGTTTTCGCAGGATTCTGTATCATCCAATTGTCGCAAGCACTGTTGTAATAGGCTTTGAGTGGCCCGAACACAGTTCTATCCAGTGGTTGTGTCTTATGCGACGTATGGGGTGGTATCGTTAAAAGATGAATCCCATTTCCTTTAGCATAATTTAGGGATTCTATGCTGATATGACTATCATGGTTATCCATTATTATCAACATTGGAGAGTCTAATGAACATCTGCTGAATTTACTAAAATGTTTCAAAAAATTTAGAAAATTTTCAGCCGTCATCCATCCCGAAGAGAATGTGCTACCACCTGTGCCTGTAGGGGCACCTTTTAGCATTCGATCCTGCCAATTTTTGCGTGGGAAAATCATATATGGGGGGATATAGTTCCCCATTGCATTTATAGCACAGCAGACAGTTACCAACTCACCACGCTCCCCTGACGTCATTTTTCCGATTTGTTTGACCCCCTTAGTAGCTACTACCTTTTTTGGTTTATGGACTGTAGTCAGCCCCGTCTCATCAACATTCCAAATGGCCTCTGGGCCAAAATTATGTTTGGTCAAGAGTGAACGCAAATTTTCAAAAAAATTGGAAATGTTGTGACGGTTGAAACTCGTAGACCTGCTGAGGCTAGTAGCTTCAGGTACCCGTAATGATAAATTCCTATTTCGGCGCATGAAACCGTAGAACCAGTCGTATGTGGCGATATTATTAGTCCATTTTCGTGTTTTATAAGCAGGTTTATTATTTTGAACAGCGTATTCATATGCCAGTTTTCGTACGCACTGCGAGGATAATCCATGGTGCAGTTTGCTAGCTTTTTCTAAGTATTTGACTAACTCAGCTTCTTCTGCGTCCGTAAAAATTTTTGACTGTTGGTAGTTAGGTTCATACGCTATTTCATTTTCGTGGTCTTTCTGTTTTCTTGCGTACCGTTTCAACGTCATAAGAGGCACACCAAATGATTTGGCGGTACCTTTTATGGTGTTTCCTTCTAAGACAGCTTTGACTGCTGCTTTTAGCTTTACCTGGTCTATTGGTTGGCGCTTTTTGACCCCTTCCTTCCTTTTATATACTCTCGGCATTTTATCTAAAACAAATAAAACATTATGTACCTACATGAATTAGTAAGTATGGGACACTTGATCCCGTGATCAAGGCTACCCGAATTCGCTATGATCAAGTGTACCCTTGACCGATATTTAACAAAAATATTTTTTTTAAAGGCAAAACAAAATGTTAAGTAAATTAAAAACCTGTCTACACACACTTAAATAAACTAGTTTTAAACAGATTCACTTGTAATCCGTAATTTATTTAGATAAACATATGAAAATAACAACCAAAATACTCACAAAAAAAGATGTCGACCCGTCACAAACAAAATAACGCCACTGCTCTGAAGTTGTCGATTTTAATCTTTCAAAATGACATTGTGACACTGTCTATGACAGTTAAGATCAGTATTGCATGTATAGAAATTAAAAATTAGTTCTGGTTTTTTAGATATGGCCTGGGGAACAAGTCTCCCGAGGGATCAAGTGTCCTCAGTCTCCCCTAACTATTAATATAGGTATTTATAAAAAAAAAAATTGCAATAAGATTTAATTTTCTTAATTTTAGTATTCTATCATCCAAATCCATTCAGCCGTTAAAGCGTGAAAAGGGAACCGACCGACAGATAATAAAGGCAAATAATCCTTTTTTCATTTTAATTGAACATTTTTTTATGATTCTATATGACTAACTTAAAAATTACAATAATTCATTTTAATGTTATCACCATTAATTTGAAATACTCTAGCGTTGCAATTGATAATGCATGACCTACATATTAGGTAAGTTATTTTATAACTTCAATTGTAAAATATTTTAAGCGGGTGGACCGATTTAAATGAAAATAAATTAAATACTTAAAACCTCAAGATTCGGGTTCTGACAATTTTTTTGTATCTCATTTTAGGAGATTTAAGGAAATCTCCTAAAATGAGATACAAAAATGTTTCAATAATCATGTGGATTTAAAATAAATCACATATTTTACCCTCTTGGTGGATGATTTTACAAAAACGCTGAAACGAATAATCTTTTATTTCTTACCAAAATCATAAATTAAAATTTTCATATCCCTAACTTAAGAAATGCTAAGTTTTCCATTCAAACTTTCATCCCTTAGATCAACCCCCTTTAGGATTATTTTAGAGACAAAAAGTGGCCTATGTCGTTCCCCAGGATGCCATCTATATCTTTGCAAAAAAAAGTCGAAATCCGTTCACTGGTTTAGGCGCGAAAAGGTTACAGACAGAAGGAGTTACTTTCGAATTTAAAAATATTAGTATGGATAGTTTTATACCGTATAATAATAGTATATAATAATTATTGAAAACTATACCGCATAAGTATAGTTTTCAATAATGATTAATGCATTTTCATGGCATGTTTTCCTGTGTTCTTTCGCGAACAGTCTTTAATCTCGACAACTCGTTAAATAAATTATGTGAATAACAGAAAAAAAATTGCCTGTGAGATGTGTTTATTTTATCTAGGTAGGTTTTTGAAGACTAAATCTTAAAAAGCAGGTACCTGCGGGAATAGTGTTTCCAAGAATTTTGTCGGCTTTGCCGGCGTAGTATCTGATGATGCCAGCAGACCACACAACTTCGCCTTGTGCCTGTTGGACGGGTTTGCCGCAGTCCAAGGTTTCCAGTTCACCCAGGTACTTGGCATCTCTCTCCATGAGGTCAGCCAGTTTGAGGAGAAGGCGACCTCTTGCAGAGGCATCGAGGAGACGCCATTCGGAGTAGCGGTGGAACGCCTTCTTGGCTGCGGCCACTGCTATGTCTATGTCAGCCTATAAAAAAGACAACATTATTTTCATCATAAAAGTATTAATATCCTCCCGACCGAATTTCGTTCTCGACGGCCAACGCAGGAGATATTATAGTGCACAAGTGTCGTAAACACAGATGCACTCTCTACTGTTCCTTTACTCTCATAGTCAAGGACGGCAATCCGACACGACCGGGGAGAGATCAGGCACAGGAACAACGGCTTTACGTGCTTTCCGAAGCACGGTGGTGTCACACCACCAAATTCCAAACTCCGGATTGCTACTAAGGAATTTAACCCAATAAAGCTTTGCCCGTCCCGGGAATCGAACCAAGGACCTCACGCTCAGACGTCGCGCTTGATATCCACGAGACCAACGGGGCATTAGTCATAAGACATAGCAGTCCAATGCTGGGCAAGGCATAAGTCTCTCCGATCATATGTCATTTAACTTGATCGTCGACTATTCCCATTCAGCTGCTATCAGCCAGCCTGCGAAGATCGTCGCTCCAAGTAACTTGAGCTGACCTGGGGTATATTTAATAAAACCGACAGGCAACAAGTGACAGGCGACAATTCGTAAATTTTTTGCTTTATAAACAGCACCTGTCGTAAAAATGTGTCTATTATGATACATTGTTTTGACAAAAGTCGCATTCTCAGTTATAAAGTTTTTTTTTTATTAAAAGTAAATGAAAGAAAATTTTAATAAATTTAGAATTACTGAAAAAATTACACCTCTAAATTTATAAAACAATAAAAGGCTGTCAATGTAACATAAATATTAAGTATTCTCGAGAAACAATACTATACTATAAAAATCGTGCGTCCCACTTATATTGCCATATCGAGGTCAAAAAAAAAATCATACCTTTCTTTAAAAAGAGGAATTATTGACATCATCCGATCACTGTTTCATAATAATATCACGTAAATTACGATAATTTTGTGATACATTATTAAACATAACATACTGAAAATGGATATTCATGTTTTGGTTCAAATAAATGCAAATCATGTTATTTTGTTGTGAATGTTATAGAATGTAGGTAGGTAAATATTTTATGACATTAAAATATGTTTAAGAATGATAATGAGGTGTAGTTTATTGTTTAGCTATTACATATTCATCAAGACTATATATTTAGGCCTTATCTTACTTAACTATAAAGTTATATTTATTGTAAATTTTGTTTTCTCTTACCTTGTCGCCTTCAGCCACCTGTATGATGACGCTCTCATCCTGAGGGTTGATGGTGGGGAAGGTCTTCTTACTGACTGCATCTACCCACTCATTGTTGATGAACAACTAAACAGAAACAACAATAGATTATATAAAGTTTATTATAATTATCGTTTACGTTGTTAATTGTTAAACATATTTATATTTACATATTGTACAAAAATATATTTAAGTACCTACCTTAATTCGTTTTTATCAAGTAAAATTTACATAATTTAGTTTAGTTTCTATTCATGAAAATTAAGGCTTTCTATTATTTTCCTTTAATAGGATTTGTGTACGATTAAAGTGTTTATTCACAGAATAACATATTGTTGAACAATTACAAAAACATGTAGGTATCTACTACCTATTACCTTCTTTGTAAGAATAAAAACTTTGAGTGGGTACCTTCCACAATTCATATAAAACCATACCATTAATTAAATTGTATGAAAAGTACGAGTAAGCATGTATCGCGGAATAAAAAGCTAATAGTTTCACAGAAACAGCAATGTTTAGACTGAAAATGTATTTTGTACATATTGATACAGTACATATTAATCCGCCAATCCCCTATTGTGGTTTAGTTGGGCAATGCAATGCTTGAGATTCCAGTATGTTGCATTGTGCGTACAACGAATACCGAAGTCTGAAATTACAGTCTGTTACTAACCGTGTACCTTTACTTCTTAGTAGGTAAGTACACATAAAACCAAAAATCAACATAGAAAATACACATGTCCCTGTGTATTTTCTAAATAAATTTCGAAACATAGAATCCAGCTGGCTTGTAATTAAACCGGCGTGAAAATTCAACTCAAGTCTGTTATCAAAACCCACGCAAGCACGTACCTATAATCCAAAAATAATGGATGGACAAATATGTTTTGAAAAACATAATGAAAGTCATAAGCCAATACGTGAGCCGGTAACCAATTAAATAATTGAGTAAAATTTTTTTTTTAATTACGTACATTTTTTTTAAGAATTTCAATGTAATTTCTTTCAGTAATATTCTTTATGGAACTGCATTTAAAAATAAATATATAAAACAATCTTACCTTAGTGTATTTGATGTCTACTTTAACCATTTTCAAGCCGGGTTGTTTGTGCACGTGTGTTCGCTCCACTGTTGGGTCTGCTTTAAATAATGGTTAGTTCTCGCACACCGATCCGGCAATATGTATCGCTTCACACACACGGACACGAAAATGTTGATAAGTAGGTACGCCTTAATATAGATTATATTGACCTGCGTTCCGTACGTTTTAATAGAAGAGTTAATTCTACAAATATTATTACAATAATTCGAAACCCGTTACTAATGGATTATCTGCGGGATCGCAGGCACAGATTACTAAATTCGCAGGCAAAAGGTTAAGGTACCTAGGGGAGTATATTAGTAAAGAGTCTTACGTGACAGTCTTAGTACAATTTGGTAGGACCTGTTTCTTTTACAACGTCATACGATGATACGATTCATAAAGCCTTAATATCTGACAGACAATTATTAATTAATAAGTTCTAACAAGCCTTTCATTTAATACAATTAATAGAACCTCTTAATAGTTAAGCTCTTAATTGAAGTTTATTTATTACAAAAACTATTTCACAGTCAATTTATACTTCCACCAGAGCAACCTTTAGATATAGGAAAGTAATTCTCACGACTCGACTGCTTTTTTTGTGGATAGAAATTTTTGTTTTTAACTTTTTCAAGGATTTTCATCTTTTTAATGGGTTATCTGAGAGTGTTAACCATGAACCCTTCAGTAGCGGTTTTAAGCAAATGGCGACTTTAAATATTTAGGTGGTCTTATGGAAAGTTGACCACCTGAACCTGCCTTTGCAGTATTAAAGGCTGGAATGAAATTATTGTAACTATGTATTTCGAAAAGAAAATTTCAGGATGACAAACCTCGCTGATCTTTTGACAGTTTAGCCCCATAGTTGTAACAAACGTGCTTTAATAGTGTTGTTGTGTTGTAATCAAACTCACTTTACATTTAAAGGGTAATAATTCCAGTAAATATTATGATAATTATTTCCTCCAAATAACTGCATTAGGTACTGTCTGCATCGTCACCTCCATCTGCGAAGCAGTAATGCTAGCGAAGGAGGAGGCGGAAAGCGTGAGGGATAGGCAAAATTCGCGCCCTCACGCCCCTAGCCGCCGCAGGAGACGCCCTGGGCGTCGGGAATCCCAAGTCGATTCCCGGCCACCGTAGGCGCAGATAAGGGCGCAGCACGGAGCAGAAACAAAGAGGAGGTGTTGCAATCACAGTAGTCCATCAGCCACCAATGTAGTCGTTACGTCACACGGTAGTTGCACTACATGCGACCAGGCGGCGCTTTCGTCAGTACAACTGTCGTTGTGAAGCGGATACGGATAGGTTGTCATGTATTTGTTTAGTCTTTTAAACGATTAAAAAGTATTCCCGACCCATACTCATTGCATTAACATGAAATGCTGTTTTATCTTGCAGAAGTTATAGGTACGGATCAATCAAATTCAAACGGAATAAATATATCTTTCCACTCGTAAGTAAAATTATAATTAAATTTGTAATTTATTTCTTCTCGAATGTTCGGTAATTGCCGCCCCCTATCGGCAAGTAGCGGAAGTACTGACAAATTGCAGGTCCGTACTCAGACTTTTTTGATAAGCACATACCTACATATATGCTATATGAAAAGTGAAGTCAAATAGATGTCGAGTTTCGGCAAAAAACGGAATTCGGTTTAGTTTCGGTAACTAAGTTCAGAAGAAAAATTTAGAAGAGAAGATTTAAAGATAAAAAAAATAAAACTATGATTATAAAAACGTTTTCTTTATTTTTCCCTCACACTTTTGTTAATTTCTGGAAGTTTCGGTTTCGGCCGAATCTGAAACCGCTGCCAAAATTCGGTTTCGGTTTCAGTCAAAAAATGTATTTCGGTCGGACATAATAGAAATAAAACTATATCGGTATATTATAAAACTATTAAACCTGAATCCGGCTCCTTACAATAAAAGCGACACTTAATGAAACATAGCAGAACTCTTACGACATCTTAGGACATCTGTCTAATTTGCCTATGAGTTGATTTTGCTACTAGCCACTAGATGGCTTTCTGCTGTTTGGGCTCCCCCCGCACCCCGCGAGGCTGCGACACTACTTTTGTATGGAAAATGACTTTACAACACCTCCTCTTTGTTTCTGCTCCGTGGGGCGCAGGCTCTGGTGATACATGGGAATCCGCATATTAATCTGCTGAAAATGGTCTTTCCTAATTTTTTTTTGTTTCCGGGATGGCAAATCCTCATGGATGTCGGTCGCCCTGGGGCGGGCAGCGAGGTCTGTCAGACTCTTACTGACTCAAAACCACCCCGGTGTTCCATCTCACACCTACGCCGGGGGTCGCGGGAACGTACGATCCTACCGCAACCCCCGACTGGTGCCGGCCCGCCACTGCGGGCCTCTTCGGGTCTGGGGGGGAGTGAGGTGTTTGACTCCCCCCGTGACATGTAAGAGGGGCGCCCGTGGAACACTACGCGCCGCCACTTCGTGTCCTGATGTGTTGGGGGCGAAGGACTCGGGGACGTCCGTCGCCCCCATTTAGGGCCTGGACCCATTTAGGGGGGCTGGAAGAGGGCGTTGTCCGCCCTCCACCGATGCCCGGTGCGCCTTCTGCGGGCCGGGTGAGTGGACGAGATCTCTCTCTCCCTTTCCGCAGCCTCCTTCTGCGAGACGACTGTTTCGCAGGAGGAAACCACCGCGTCCCAGGACTCGTCGCTGCCGATCATTGACTCGACTACGGCCGGCAGCGACAAGTCACTGCCTACTTCTGAGATGAGGGCACGGCACGGCTCCTCCCAAGCGGCACACTCTGCCAGCGTATGCCGCGCCGTGTCCTCCCGGCAGTCGATGCAGTGGTGACACTGGGCGTCCGGCTCCCTGTTTATGCGACACAGGTACTTCCCGAAGCAACCATGCCCCGAGAGCACCTGCGTCACCCGAAACGACAAAGAGCCGTGCCTTCTCCCGAGCCAGCGCTCGAGCATCGGCCGGACCGCCTCAATGGTGACGAGGCCGGCGGTAGGCCGTGAAAGCCTGTCCCGCCATTCCGCCACCAGGACCTCGAGAAGCTGAGACCGACGCAGCTCCATGTGCCGCTGCATTCGTCCCTCGCCCCGCGCCCTCGCTTCCTCGCGCCACCGACACAATGATGCGAGTACTTTTGCCTCGAGGTCCCAGGGCGGAGATCCGGCCAGTACGCAAGCCGCCTCATAGGAGATCGTTGCCGGCCGTCAGATCAGAGGCCCACACCGGGGCCCCATACAGGGCCATGGATCGCACGATCCCCACGTAGAGCCACCTACAGACGGCGCTCGCGCCCCCCAGATTGGGAAGCAACGTTGCGAGCGCGCCAACCGCACCCAGCAACTTAGGCGCCAGCCGTCGGAAGTGGGGCTCAAAGTCCCACCGGTTGTCGAGCACCAATCCTAAATACTTCTTAACGTAACTCCGCAAATCCACACTTGTCATAATATATCTAGCACAAACTGTTCTTGTAAGAACATTGAAAAGTTATTCATGTAAAATACCTAGGTATAATCGTTGATCAGTGGTTATTTGGCATACAGATATGGTCATGATATGGTATGGGAAAACTTATCTGGATATTTAAGAACCTAAGACATGTGACAACTAAAAAAATGTTAACTTAAATGTTAAATCTATGTTTTTCTGGCTCAATCAATTGTTACCTACCTACTGCATACCCGTGTGGGGCGGTGGGACAAAAATGAAATTTCTTGAGTCATGTATACCAAACCGTACAGATTCCCAACCAATGAGCTATACTCCCTTAGCGGTATTCTCACAAACAGAAAATTATACATACTCCATGCTGTCTTAAAATTACACTAAGTCCTGTCCTATGACCCTCACCATCAGGAAAGAAGACGAAAATACAATGTTGCACCAGTAAAATTCGTTAAAACTGCGCCAAAAGACAATTCAATACAAATTCCGCTGCCCTGTATAATAAAATTAATAAAATAATTAACGTTTTTTCCATGACTACTAAAGACTGCAAAAAGGCAATATTAAAGTTCAATGGCTAAAACAGAAGACCTATGGTGATGATATTGAATTATTGCTGCAAATAATTGCTGCATTGTCATTATGAGTTGAAATGATGCACACACGCACACACACTATTTTAAGATTTATCTCTAGATTTCTTATCCTTTTTTTTGTTTATAAATGATAAATGATTTTATTTCTGTAAGTAGGTTTGAGGTCACCGTCTCTTTTAAAGTCGAGACAAAATCTTGGTCAGATCATGTGAAGGCTATGTAGATCGGTGTCTGAAATGGTCTTTTGAGGAAAGAACCACACAGATTGAGTGGACCTGTCCAGTCAGTGCACGCATTTGTCAGTAACCGTGCAGCTCAACTCAGAACTTAAAGAACTCAACGATTTGACGAACAATACCAAAGAAAGGACATTTGGGTAGGCCGCATAAACTACTCAAACTGCCAGAACATGATTAAAACTGGGACAAAAACACACATAGTCGTACATACGTTCGAAGAATCAAATGCTCTAAGGGCTCACGGTCCGAAAAATAACATTCTGATTTTCAATACTTCCATTAAACTGCTAAAATTAGGATTCTGATTCAGTTAGTATAATATTCAGTTAGGCATTTATATTCAAAATGTATAAGTTACTTATTAAAATGTAATTTAAAAACGTCTACTTTGTTATTAATATTTGTGTACCAATATTATTTTTTTGTGTTTTCTTCTTCTCCCTATTATATATGTATTATATGCCTGCGTCGGGTACCATCTACTGTTATTGGATCCTGTAACCTAACCTAACCTTTTTTTTTTTTTTTTTTTTTTTTTTTTTTTGTCGCTGAGAAATGACATTACGCATCTCCGCTCGTCGGGGGACGAGACGGGGTATGTGGGACTCCCTGCCAGAGTGGCAGTATACCCACTAAAACTCAGCGGTGTTCCCGCGACGCCGTGATGGGAGGGCTATGGGAAATTGGCTCAGCCTCTGCTTCCACAGCCCTCCCGGCGTATGCCCGCCTAGCTGGCGGGCCCCGCATGCCCCCCAGCCTGGGGGGCTACGGGAATGGCCGGGAACACCTGGCCATTCCCGTCCGACACTGGTGGAGGCCCGTGCAATACAGGCAAGGGTGCCCCCGCACCCGTTGCCTGCTGGCCTCCACCGGGGAGGAGTCGGTGATGGCCGTCATACTGACGTCTTCTTCGACCCCTCCTCCGTCTTCGGAGCGCCGCCGCGTGAGGGTCGTCCTCCCG
This sequence comes from Brachylomia viminalis, assembly GCA_937001585.2. Lineage (NCBI taxonomy): Eukaryota > Metazoa > Arthropoda > Insecta > Lepidoptera > Noctuidae > Brachylomia > Brachylomia viminalis. The sequence goes on along the minus strand of OW443302.2, from coordinate 16,860,474 downwards.
CGCGCGCTCCGCCGCCTCCTTCTGGGACATGACGTGTTCGCAGAAGGAGGCCACTGCCGCCCAGGACCTCTCATCGCCCAGCATGGCGTTGACCAAACCGGGGAGTGAGAGGTCCGGTCCGATCACCGAAGTGAGACTGCGGCGCGGCTCGGACCACGACGGGCACACCGCGAGGGTGTGCTGCGCCGCGTCCTCCGCCGCACCGCAGTCGTGGCACGACGATGTCTCCTCCCGTCCGATCCGGCGCAGGTACGATCCGAAACAACCGTGTCCGGACAGCACCTGCACCAGACGGAACGAGAGGAACCCGTGCGACCGATCGAGCCAGTCTCGCAGGACCGGCCCGATCGCGTCGAGGGTTCGGCGGCCGAAGGCTGCGGTGGCGAGGTCCCTCGTCCAATGGACGACGATGGCGTCCCTCGCCTCCCGCCGGACGGCCTCCCGCTCTTCCGGGGCGGGGCGTTCTCCTCTCGCCCTCCGCCCCGCCGTCCATTCGTATACTCTGGCGAGCACCCACGCCTCGAGTTCCCAAGGAGGGGTGCCAGCCAGAGCACACGCTGCCGCGAAGCCCACCGTGCGGTAGGCCCGCGACACCCGCTGGGCTATGGCCCTTTGGGGGGCCCGCAAGGCGGCGGCGTTCTCCCGCCTTTGGAGGGAGTCCTCCCAGATAGGGGCCCCGTAAAGGGCCATGCTCCTCAAGATGCCGGCGTAGAGTTGCCGGCATCGCGCGCTGGGCCCCCCCAAATTGGGGAGCAGCCACGAGAGGGCGCCCGCAGTCTTCAGCAGGCGCGTCGACAGCCCGCTAAAATGCGGGCCGAAACGCCACCTGCTGTCGAGTACAAGGCCCAGATATTTCATCTGGGCCTTCACCTCGATTCGGACGCCCTCCACAAATATGTGGGCGTCTGGTGGTTGGCGCTGCCGAGGCCCGTGGAAGAACACAGCCTCGGTCTTGTGCAGCGCCACCGTCAATCCTAGGCGGCGGATCCTCCCTGCGACCAAGGATCCGCCCGCCGAGGCCAAGTTGGCCGCCCCCCTGAAACTCTCCCCCCGGGCGGTGAGGAGAGTGTCATCCGCGTAGCAGACGACACTCGTACCTCGGAGGAGAGTTCCCCGCAAGAGCCAGTCGTAGCCGACGTTCCAGAGGAGAGGTCCCAGGACTGACCCCTGTGGAACGCCGGCCTCGACTGCGTACCGCCGGACTTGGCCAGCCCTGTTCACGAGGACGATCGCCCGATCCTCCAGGTAGCTGGCCAGTAGACGCCGCATATATCGAGGCACCCCGTGGAATCGGAGTGCCTCTAGGATGGTGCTGTGGGGAACAGAGTTGAAGGCGTTGGCTATGTCGAATGACACCGCCAACAATCCGTCCCCCACATCCATCGCCTCCTTTACCTGCCTCTTAAGGCAGGCCAGCGCGTCCACCGTCGAACGCTCAGCCCGAAAACCGAACTGAGCGTCCGACAAGTCCGGCCCGATACGCCGCATATGGCCCTTTAGGCGGGCAGCGATTATCCCCTCGAACATTTTTCCGACCTCATCGAGCAGAACGATGGGCCGGTATGCCGAGGGGGAGTCTGCAGGGCGGCCCTCCTTGCGAAGGAGGCACAACTGCCCCTCCTTCCACGGTTTCGGGAACCTTCCAGACGCAAGGCATGCGCTGAAGAGGTCCCGAAACCGCTCCTCCATTTGGGTGGCGGCAATTGCCACCACCCTCGCCGGGACACCGTCGGGGCCCGGAGCCGTCTTCTTGGCGCGGATATGCACAATCGCCGCGCCAAGTTCCGACTCCGTGACAGGAGAGGGAGCCTCCTCTTCCTCCTCCTCCTCCTCCAGCGGGGCTCCACACATCACTGGCGGGGTGAAGTTGTCCCTGCACGGAAACAGGGACTGAACCACCCCATCCAGAAATGTGGGCTCCAGGGTCTCGACAACCGGGGGACCAAAGGGGCGCAATTTGTTGCGCGCCGCCTTATACGGTCTCCCGTAAGGGTCATTGTCGAGACCCTCCAGCAGCTCGGCTCTCGCCGAGTCTTTAGCGGCGGCGATGGCCCGATCGAGGCCTATTTTTGCCTCCACGTACACCTCGTAGAGGCGGTCCTCGTCGGGCCGGTTGCGTCGACGCCGCCGCCGACTCCGCGTGTAGGCCCTCTTGGCCGCCACGCAGGCGGTTCTGAGCCCCGCCAGCTCCTCCGACCACCAATAGACGGCGCGGCGGGGAGCCGGGCGGCGAGACCGGGGCATGCTGGAGTTGCACACCTCGGTCAGAGACTCCCTCAGCTGGCCCGCTATGGTGTCTACATCCAGGCCGGTGGTAGGAGGCGACAGCCAGTCCTGGATGAACGCCGCCTCCGCCGCTGCCTCCCTGTCTAGGCGGGTGAAAGCCCACCGCGGAAACGGTGATCGCCCCGAGAGGGGCTGCACCGCTCCGGGGCCACTGGCGGAGATGTCGAACCGCACGTAGCGGTGGTCCGACATAGTCTCCACCAGGTCCACCCGCCAGTTCAGCACGCGCGCGGCTAACCCAGGGGTGGCGAAAGTGACGTCCACTACTGAGCCACCCTGACGCCGCACGCATGTCTGGACGCTTCCTCTGTTTAAGAGGGAGAGTCCAGAGGAGGCTGCCCACAACTCCACCGCCAGCCCGCGAGCGTCGGTGGCCCGGTTGCCCCAGGTCACCGACTTGGCATTCAGGTCTCCCAGCACGGAGACCTGACGCGGCGCCGCCCTGCCGACCACGGCGGCCAGGACTCCGAGATAATTCTCAAAGTCCTGGAGAGGGCGGTTTGGGGAGAAATATACCCCCACAAGGGCAAAGTCTCCCCACGCGGCGGCCACGTATCCCGGTCCTCTCTCTAATAGTGAGAGGGGAGGGGAGTCTGTGGAAGACCGCGCCGCTAGTGCCACCGAGTCGTCCTCGTCACCCAGCCAGCTGCTGGGGATCGAGTAGGGCTCGGCGACCACCGCTACGTTCACCAACCACTCGGCCATGACCTGCACTACCAGGTCCTGGGCCGCTCTGCAGTGGTTGGTGTTCGCCTGGAGGATGCGGTAGTCGGAAACCTGCATTATTCCGACATGGCACCCTCCTCCTCAGCTACCGCCGCTGGAGCTGCAGCGGCGGCGACGACGGCGGCGGCGGTGGTGGCGACAGGTCGAACCTGCGCCGGCACTATGCCCTTCTTGACGGGGGGCTTACAGCTCCTGCCCGTCATCCTGTGGCCCGCGGGGCGGCCACTGGCGGCACACGCCGTGCAGTGTGGCGTGGTGGCGCGGCAAGTGGCACTCTTGTGCCCCTCTTGCCCGCACTGGTAGCACGTGTCTCCCCAGTCGGCCTTGGAGGGACACGTGGCTCGGGTGTGGCCGAAGGAGAAGCACTTGAAGCAGCGCAAGGGCTGGTCTTCAAGTGCTCGGACCACAGCCGAGCTGAGCCCCACAAGCAGCCGTCCCTTGGTCGCAGCAAGGGCGGCCCCAGCCGCGGCGACTGGGCACTCGACGCGGACGATGCCCATGCCACGGCGGCCGAGCCTGATGGCTCCAGCCTTCACCGCGCCAGCGTCGCAGCCTCCAGCCGCCGCGACGGCCGCCACCACATCCTCCTTGGTGGCCGAATCGTCCAGATCGGCCACCTCCAAGGCTGCGGTCTTGACGGGCCTGACGACCGTTGCCGCGTCGGCAATGACCTCTTGCAACTTCGTTGCGAAGAGGTCCGCGTTTGTGCCGCGCTGTTCCCCCGAGAACTCGAAAATTTGAGCTCCGGTTAGGGTTCGGCGGCACGTTATTTTGCTGATCCCCAGCTGGGAGGGATCAGCATTGGTACGAGCCCGTCTTAGGACGGACTCGTACGTCTCGCCCCGCTCCGCGGCCTCCGGGGTGATGGTCACCACGACGGCCGCGGTCTTGGGAGGAACTAACTTCCTCCCGCCGGCTGGAGCCCTTTTGACTGCCGGAGCAGTCGCGGCGGGCTTGGGGGCCGACTTTTGCCCTCCCTTCCCTTTTCCCCTCCTGACCACTTCCGTCCACGACTGGTTGGACGGGGTGGTGGAGGGAAGAAGGGCGTCTTCCTCCTGCGAGCTCTGGGGGGCTGCCGCTGGAGTGGCAGCCGACCCAGACGCTCCCTCCGAGCTGATGGTGAGGGTTTGAGGAGCCGCCTTGGTCCTCTTGCCCTCGCCTTTGCCCTTGGAGGGCTTCGGGGCCTGCGGCTGCGCACCCGATGCCGGGCCTGCTAAAGGCGCAGGTTCCGGCACCCTGCGTGGTGCCTTATCCGCCGCTAGCGGCGGGCGGAGCCGCTTCTCCGGCAGGAGCCGGTCCTCGATGCCTGCGAAGCAGGCTCTGGTGAAGGCCCTCTCCTCCATGACAACCTTTCGGAGTATCTCCTCAAGGTTGTGAGGGGAGGAGGTGGAGCCTCCTACCACCGGTCCAGGGGCTGATTGCGCAGGCCGAGCAGTGACCTCAGCCAGCTTCTGGTGCAGCTGGCTGACCTCCGCCTGCAGGCGATCCACCTTCGCCTGCAGTTGCCGCGTCTCATCCGTGGCCGTCCGCTGCACCAGCTCCTGCACAATGCCATGCAGACTGGCAGCCCGGCATTTAAGGGCCTTCTGGAAGGTCCCCTTCAGGTTGGAGGACTTTGAGGCGACCTCCAGGACCTCCTCCCTGTCCTCCCGCGCCATGCGCTCAAGTTCCGCCAAGGAGTGGCCAGCATACAGGACACTGGATGCCCCATAGCCGGCCCTCGACCGGGCGGCCTGCGCCTGGCGCTCTCTGGCAGCGACCCTCTCCTCCAGGTCCTGCTGGAGTTGCGCCCGTTTTAGGAGGTTTAGCTGGCGCTCGGCGTCAACCAAACCCACAACGTGGGTATCACCTGCTTTTGAAGAAGTCGAAGCCCTTTTGGACTTCGACTTCTTCTGCGCCCCGCCTCCAGCCGACGAGGATCCCTCGGACCCGTGCCGCAGGTAGGCCCTCTTTCGCTCGAGGCGGTCGCTCTCAGCTGCCGACGTATCGAGATTTGAGTCGTCGGAGTCCGACTCGTCTGCTCTGGCCGCAGATGGTGCGCGGTCAGCGTCCGACGCTAATGCGTCACCGGCGTGGCCCTGAAAAGGGCCTTTGGATTGGCCCTGAGAAGGGCCGTTGGGTTGGCCCTGAGAAGGGCCGTTGGTTTGGCCCTGAGGAGGGCCGTTGGGTTGGCCCTGAGAAGGGCCGTTGGGTTGGCCCTGAGAAGGGCCGTTTGAATCGTCCTGAGAAGGGCGATTCGGGTTAAAACTGAAACGCCCGGAGGCGTCCCGCACGGGTTTCTTCGTCATTTTTATACTCACAGTCTTCCGCATTGATTTACTGTGAGTCACAGCGCACTTTAGCCACCGGTCTGCCACTCCGTTACGGTGGTCAGACACGGCGTTGCCCAGGGGATACTACGTGGAAGTATGCGCTGTGGGGGATCCCCCCCCCCAACCTTTTTTTTTTTTTTTTTTTTTTTTTTTGTCGCTGAGAAATGCTTTATGCATCCCCGCTCGTGGGGGACGAGACGGGGTATGTGGGACTCCTGTCAAAATCCGCACTCGACAGTATACCCACTAAAACTCAGCGGTGTTCCCACAACGCCGTGATGGGAGGGCTATGGGAAATTGGCTCAGCCTCTGCTTCCACAGCCCTCCCGGCGTATGCCCGCCTAGTTGGCGGGCCCCGCATGCCCCCCATTTAACTGGGGGGCTACGGGAATGGCCGGGAACACCCGGCCACTCCCGTCCGACGCTGGTGGAGGCCCGTGCAATACAGGCAAAGGGCGCCCCCGCACCCACCGCCTGCTGGCCTCCACCCGGGAGGAGCCGGAGGTGACTACCAGACCGGCGTCTTCCTCGACCCCTCCCCTCTCCGGAGCGGCGCCGCGCGAGAGATTCATCCCCCGCGCGCGCGCCGCTGCCTCCCTCCGGGACACGACCGCCTGTTCCGCATCGGCGGCCCTGCCCAGTCTACGCCCACTCACCTCCCTCTGTAAGCAGAGGAGGAGTGGACGTATCTGCCCTCTGTAGCCCGGTTCCCTTCACCGACCATCAAGCATGATCGGCGATTGGAACCGCGACCTTTCCCCGCTTGTTGAAGATTAGCCGCCAGCCCCAATTGTCCCCCAAAACCGCACTGGGAGAAATTGGAGCCGACGTTGCCCAGGGTGCGCCACGAGGAGGCTCTTCAACATGCACCCCTCCCCCCCCCCAACCTAACCTAACCTAACCTAACCGGTTAGGTTAGAACAGTGGCCATTAACGCCAGATCCCCTTTATTGTTGGTGAATCATTTGGCTTTTTTTGGTCATTTTACAAGCCGTTTTTATTTCGGAATTCTAATTAATCGGTACTTTAATAATCGGAATTCGTATTTTTGATGTTTCGAATTATAATTAAGGCGGACTTTTTGTTATTTGATCTATTGAAACTCGGTATTTTGAGAATAGTAATTATAAACGCAGGGAATATTGACATTTTGGAATTACAAAAATAGGACGAATGATAAATCGGAGTCGTTATATTTGGAGTTTTGAACCATTCGGAATTAAGAAAGTCGTTATTTTGAAAATCGTGTTTGTGACTGACGGAATAAAGATTTTCGTATTTATGTAGTGTACCCGTTGGTGTGACTACACGTTCAAACTCATCCATGGGTGTTTTCTATTAATTCTATTACTTCTACATTAGCTGTTCCTTCATTGAAAGAGAAGGCTACTTTAATGTCAATGTCCTTAATGTCATTTGTTTTTTTTTTACCTTAAGCCGAGGGGCTTAATATTAAAAAAAACCCATTTTCCTTTTTACCTTAAGCCCCTCTACATAGTCAAAGTCAAATCATTTATTTCAAAAAGGCACATTTTAACGTCAAGATTTACATTAAAATATAATTGACTCTAGTCGCCCCTTCCAAAAGGCAGTTACGTATGGAAAAGAATGGGTAAGAAACTCCACCGTTACTCTTTTAAAATGTGTTACAATATTTTGCATACATTAATTATATAATTATATGTGAAGACGATGCACCTATAATAAAAATTACCCTACCACAATAGGTAAAAAGAATTTAATAAACGTAGCAATGATAAATAAGTTATTTAAGTGATAGATACATTGTGTTCACATATTTACAAACATTGTAAAAGTATACGATTTCCCAAATTATGTAAACAAGTAAATGTCAGTGTGTGAGTTAAAGTAATCACAGAATGTAAATCAATGTCGTAAAATAATAAAAAATATAAAAAGTAGCAACAAGTTTGATTTTGTCTAGACCCTAGATTGTCCTATGGAGCTGGACCAGCATGTTTCCAAGCATTCTTATCTTAGATATAATCCTCTAATTTGTAATACGCTTGTTTACACAGTGAACTTTTTATATGAGTTTTGAATTTTCTTTCATTTAATTGCAGTATATGACAAGGTACACTGGACAGCAAATAAACCGGGGCACCCGCTACCTTGGAACTCTGATTCGATTTTCTCAAAAAGTATAAAACTTACAACTATCATAGTTTTATATACAGATGTCCTATGGAGCTGGACCAGCATGTTTCCAAGCATTCTTATCTTAGATATAATCCTCTAATTTGTAATACGCTTGTTTACACAGTGAACTTTTTATATGAGTTTTGAATTTTCTTTCATTTAATTGCAGTATATGACAAGGTACACTGGACAGCAAATAAACCGGGGCACCCGCTACCTTGGAACTCTGATTCGATTTTCTCAAAAAGTATAAAACTTACAACTATCATAGTTTTATATACAGACTAGTTGTTGCGTGTTTATATTATATAAAACTGCAGGGCCACTCACTGACTCACTCACTCACTGACATGTCGTTTCTCGAAATGGGTGCGAGATGGGTTGGGGGTTTGTTCTGGGGAAATGTGTGGCAACACCGGGCGAGTAGAGGAAAATTATAGCGGTGACGTCATATCCAAGATGGCGGCCATGAGAATTCCGTTCTCGGTAGGGAAAAGACTTGGAAAGATTTTGATCCATAGATCCTGTAGAGGATTGAGAATGATTTAAAAAAAAAGTAAGAAAAAAAAAAAAAACAAAATGGCGGCCGCGCTACGGGGTTTTGAAATTTGCGACTTTTTTCACTCGACTTTGACGAATTACTTTGTTTTACAGATTTTAAAAATAAAAAATTTTGACTATGGTTATTGGTAGGTAATTTCAATGACATTTAGGAAAAATTATGACATTGCAAAAATCCAAGATGGCGGACGCTGTAACGGCCATTTTGTGAAAAGTTGGAATTTTAGTTTTTTTTCAAACTCATTTTTCGGGTAGTTGGCAACATCCGACGGGTTCGAGTTGTACCGAGCGGTCGTGTGTTTCATTAAGGAGTGTTGCCTGGTGTGAAAATTTTCCCCATTTTCAGGGTAATTTCCCAGATTTTCCCCAAAAACATGAAAAGTAGAAATAGCGACATTTTGAATAGAGACTTTGACTGGCTGGCAACATTGGGGTCCCCCGAATGACATTTGACCATTTTCGTCCGTTTTAATTGGTCACCCCAAAAAAAATTTAATATTTTCATTTTTGAGACTTTTTGACTTTGCCGAATTACTTTGTTCTACCAAACTTTCAAGTTGGCAACACCGAGTACATCGACTGATAGCCTATATCCTTGAGATTTCAGGAAAATTCTGACATTTCAGAAAAACAAGATGGCGGACCGTGTGGCGGCCATTTTGTGAAAATGACGAAAAATCGCAATTTTCGAATGGATAAATGGGACAGTTGGCAACCCCCGACTGGATCGTGTTGTATGACACGGTTGTTTACTCGGTTGAGGAGTGTGGCCTGGTGTAGAAAATTTCCCCACTTTTGGGGTAATTTTTGAGATTTTCCCCGAAAACGTGAAAAGTAGAAATAGCGACATTTTTAATGGCGACTTTGCGTAACCGGCAAGAATGGGGTACCCTTAATGACATTTGACCGGTTTAATCACTTTTAGCTGGCAACCCCGCGAGCCATTGGGGTTTGAAATTTTGGGTCAGACCCGACTTTGGCGAATTACTTTGTTCTACCAAAGTCAACGTACAGCCACCGTTTTTTTACTGACAGGTGGCTTGTATCCTGGTCTCTCCAGGAAAATTCTGACATTTCAGAAATTCAAGATGGCGGCCGTGCCATTTCCGGCTGTAAAAACGTGATTGTTGGCATCCAAAGTAGAAATAGCGACATTTTTAATGGGAAATTTGCGTAACCGGCAAGAAAGGGGTACCCCAAATGACATTTGACCATTTTCATTACTTTCAGCTGGCAACCCAGAGAGCAAATGGGGTTTGAATTTTTGGGTCAGACCCGACTTTGGCGAATTACTTTGTTCTACCAAAGTCAACGTACAGCCACCGTTTTTTTACTGACACGTAGCTTGTATCCTGGTCTCTTCAGAAAAATTCTGACATTTCAGAAATTCAAGATGGCGGCCGTGCCTTTTCCGGTTTTGAAAATCGTGATTTTCGACACACTAAATGGGACAGTTGGCATCCAAAGTAGAAATAGCGACATTTTTAATGGGAACTTTGCGTAACCGGCAAGAAAGGGGTACCCCAAATGACATTTGACCGGTTTAATCACTTTTAGCTGGCAACCCCGAGATCCATTGGGGTTTGAAATTTTGGGTTAGACCCGACTTTGGCGAATTACTTTGTTCTAACAAAGTCAGCGTAGAGCCACCGTTTTTTTACTGACAAGTGGCTTGTATCCTGTACACTTCAGAAAAATTCTGACATTTCAGAAATTCAAGATGGCGGCCGTGCCATTTCCGGTTTTGCAAAAGTTGTCCGTTTCAGGTCGTTCAAACGGTTCATCCGACTGAGGTGCATGAGTTTGTTTACTGGTTGTATACTTGGTTGAGCAGTGTGGCCTGGTGTAGGAAATTTACCCACTTTTGGGGTATTTTTCCTGATTTTCCCCGAAAACCCGAAAAGTAGAAATAGCGACATTTTTAATGCGGACTTTGCGTAACCGGCAAGAAAGGGGTACCCCAAATGACATTTGACCATTTTCATTACTTTCAGCTGGCAACCCCGCGAGCCATTGGGGTTTGAATTTTTGGGTCAGACCCGACTTTGGCGAATTACTTTGTTCTACCAAAGTCAACGCACAGCCACCGTTTTTCTACTGACAGGTAGCCTGTATCCTGGTGTCTTCAGGAAAATTCTGACATTTCAGAAATTCAAGATGGCGGCCGTGCCACTTCCGGTTTTAAAAATCGTGATTGTTGGCATCCAAAGTAGAAATAGCGACATTTTTAATGGGGATTTTGCGTAACCGGCAAGAATGGCGTGCCCTAAATGATATTTGACCGGTTTAATCACTTTTAGCTGGCAACCCCGAGATCCATTGGGGTTTGAAATTTTGGGTCAGACCCGACTTTGGCGAATTACTTTGTTCTACTTAAGTCAACGTACAGCCACCGTTTTTTTACTGAGAGGTGGCTTGTATCCTGGTCTCGTTAGGAAAATTCTGACATTTCAGAAATTCAAGATGGCGGCCGTGCCATTTCCGGTTTTAAAATCGTGATTTTCGACACACTAAATGGGACAAAGTAGAAATAGCGACATTTTTAATGGGAACTTTGCGTAACCGGCAAGAAAGGGGTGCCCTAAATGACATTTGATAATTTTTATGACTTTCAGCTGGCAACCCAGAGAGCAAATGGGGTTTAAATTTTTGGGTCAGACCCGACTTTGGCGAATTACTTTGTTCTACCAAAGTCAACGTACAGCCACCGTTTTTTTACTGACAGGTGGTTTGTATCCTGGTGTCTTTAGGAAAATTCTGACATTTCAGAAATTCAAAATGGCGGCCGTGCCATTTCCGGTTTTGCAAAAGTTGTCCGTTTCAGGTCGTTCAAACGGTTCATCCGACTGAGGTGCATGAGTTTGTTTACTGGTTGTATACTTGGTTGAGCAGTGTGGCCTGGTGTAGGAAATTTTCCCACTTTTGGGGTAGTCTTCCAGATTTTCCCTGAAAACGTGAAAAGTAGAAATAGCGACATTTTTAATAGGGACTTTGCGTAACCGGCAAGAATGGGGTACCCCAAATGACATTTGACCAGTTTAATCACTTTTAGCTGGCAACCCCGAGATCCATTGGGGTTTGAAATTTTGGGTCAGACCCGACTTTGGCGAATTACTTTGTTCTACCAAAGTCAACGTACAGTCACCGTTTTTTTACTGAGAGGTGGCTTGTATCCTGGTCTCTTTAGGGAAATTCTGACATTTCAGAAATTCAAGATGGCGGCCGTGCCATTTCCGGTTTCGCAAAAGTTGTCCGATTGAGGTCGTTCAAACGGTTCATCCGACTGAGGTGCATGAGTTTGATTAAAAATTTAGGACTCTTTAGGGATTTCAAAGGATCTTCACTTGCTTTAAGGTTCTGCCCCTACGGGAGAGCATGGCAGCACGCAAACCAATAGTCTCCGATTGGGTTCTTTCAAACGGTTTCGGCCGAATGTGGTTTTTTATTTGTCATGAATTTTAGAGTTCTCTAAGGGTTTTTATTTCATTTAGTGGTTTGAATATGTGGTTGATTTTAGGGTTTTTGATTGGCGTTTCACTAAACTTAGGGGCTTGATTAAGTGAAAAAGTGAAACCAACCAACACTCTCCGATTGGATTCCATGAAGCGGTTTAGCGGTGTAGCGGGTATGAGGATTAGTACCTACCTACTTTTTAAGAGTATTTTAGGGATCTTTCAAGTTTTTCAGTATTATTACTACACTGAGGAGTTTTAATATTTACTTTGACTACTTAAATAGTAGATAGGTAAGTAAGCAGGTATCTTGGGGAGGCCTATAATGTCTGGCAGTTGACTTCTGCAGCCTGACTTAGGTAGCTGTATCTATCTACTACCTACACTGGTAGATAGGTAGTTACATGAAACAGTTGTAGGTAAGTATAGGTAGTAAGGTATGTTTACTAAGACATGGACTACAATAGGTTGACGTATCTACCTAATCAATTCTGCTTTCCTTTACTTGTAGTTGTAGGTATAAGTATAATACCTACTGGTGAACAAGCAGTATTATGATCCACCTAATGTTACATGGTAACCATCGTTTATACTAAAATATTTGCCTCGCCCTCGCAGGTCACGCACGTCAGGAACGTGCCCAACGATGCACAGGCTCTTCGTTCATCAACTTAAAGCATACAGATTTTAAGCATTATATGTACCTACCTACTTGTAATAACTTTACCAGCATCCACTTCCTTCAAATCTAAATTCAGGATACCTATATTAGCTTAACAACAAAAATAAGCACGGTGGCAGTACTTCCCCAAACAAGCTCTTCACCTACAAGTTACCAACTGAAAATCAGTGACCGCTCAATTTTTTAGGTAGGTAGGTACCCAACTTTAAGAGAGAGCTAAACCAGAGAACTCTTGTGGAGAGCTCAGTTTGGGTAACTTCCTCGGTGAATCATATAAGTAGGTACCTACTTAGGTACGTATATACCTACCTACGTTACTAATTATGAACCCATTGGACCATTTACACAGGAACTATGAGGGAACAGTTGCCCCTGACGCATCTCCAATTAATTGATGCATGCTTATACATGCCTGCTTTACAGATTAATTCATTAAAGGCCTGCCTTATGCGGTGTAGGTTGTGGGTTCAATTCCCGCCGAAAACAAATATTTGTTTAGTGAATATTGATTAATTGAAACAGAAGAGATTCCAATCCATTTTATGTAATACCTCGAATTTTTTTAATAAAAACATTTTGATTTTATACAGTTTTCACTTGATAAAAAAAATATTATGAGTAATTATATCAGTTAAATTACTTGGTTGCCATAGTACCTACCTACTTTATAACATTCCTACATAGGTTCTTATCTGCGTTATTATAACTATAATTAGGTAGGTACTTAATTATTCCTTACCTACCTATACCTACTGTTCAGCTTTATAATGAATTATTATTATTAAATTAAATTAATAAAGAATAATGTAGATACAATTTTAATCAATAAAAGATGTTTACACTGCATACATACCTATGATAATATAATTTTGGATTCTTTAAAAAGCTGGTTGTACTTCTAATTTTACCTTGTTTCTCAAATAACCTAACTAATTTTTTTAGCTATTAGATTGGTTGATTAGTAATCAATGCCTTAAATGGATAACAACATTTGGTTCTCTAATAAGAATCTACCTACTTTCTACCTCTAATGAACATGAATCTATAGAACATGGTACACTTGGCTTGACTTCATTACTCAAGAAAAAAAACTCTGTATGGCACCTCACCTATAATTTATAATAAAATACCTAGCAAAATTAAAGATCTACAATTAAAAAAAAGTTAGAAAACAGCTAACAGCATCATTAGTAGAATGTTTTATTATTATGTACAAGATTTCTTTGCCAATGAGTATTGAACTGTATTGAAATTTAGTTTTTATAATTTATTTAAATGTACTAAATTAGCCTACTATATTAGGTAGTATGTGCCTACATGGATTCCTCACAACTGTAACAACTGATTTTAGTATGTGTATTCTTTGTAAATAAATAGACTATTAATTTTATTCTATTGAAAAATAAATAACGCACAACCACAAATCATGTTAACAACTTTATTAAATTTCCATTACAGCAATCATATCCTAAGTTCATAATTATAATTATCCTAATAATCTAGACACTGTTTACATGGGGCATGTTGCATACATATCGAAAAATCTTTATCAAATGTACTTAAATGTAAACTTTCACTATTCACTTAGTTCAAATTGTTTTCTTGTTCTTCTTATATGTCGTGCTCTCACTAGGTACAGGAGATTGCGACCACAAATGATGCATCTCCAAGATATGTGGCCTTCTGAAGTGTGGACCGATTGCTTCATGCTGCCTCAGAGACCTCCAACAGCCTTGATATGGTTATGAGACTGCAAATCGCACGAAAGTAAATCTCCGTTGAAATTTTTCATTTCCGTACCTTTACAGAATAACAGGAGACGTGTTTATCGAGCTCTTAGATATGTGTAAACGTTAGCCATTTCTTCAAATACTACCGCCTTAGGGGAGACTGGGGACACTTGATCCCCATTTTGGTTTTTCGGTCATATCTCATAAAATATTTGTGTATTGCAGGATATATTTTCATTACTACCTAGGAAATTTATCCTTCTACCTTTTTGCATCATTTAATTATGAAATATATCTGTGTTACCCTGTTTTTTTATCGTTTTACCAGAACACTATAAAATGATCAAGTGTCCCTTGTTCTGGGACACTTGATCATAGTATCGGGTAGACATGATCATGGGGGAACAAGTGTACCTTATTGAATAATACAATTGAATAAAAAGTCTATTTATGACAAAATAAGTACTTTATTTTACTTTATTAAATGTAGAAAATACTTTAGTCTGTAACACAAGTCTTTGGGACCCAAATAATTGGGTATAAATAAAATAAAAAACTTCTTATTCTATTATTAATTAATATCACATTTTTTTTGGCATCAAATCAACTTACATCTAGAAATAGGAACTTACCTACAGTCTTTGTAATAGGTGTAATTATTTAGAATATCAAAGAGAGAAGAGATCAAAGGAACAGGCTTACCTATCCTTTTATATTAAATTTTTTTAATGATTTTTTAAATGTAAATGAGATAACACGTTTGCTATTGGCTTTAAAATCTGGTGGAGTTATTTTTTTCACAACCTGATACCGGGCCACCTCAGCAATGTCATCTTTAACAGGCCATCTAAATTTATAATCATCGAGTTTTTTTGCAAATTTAATAATATAGCCCTGATCAGTCGCAGACTGAATCTGACCAGCATAACGATAAGTGAGATTTCTCATAGAAATTAAATTAACAACTACCCAATCGTTAGTGTTTAGTGACGTATCATTTTCAGTGTCTGTCTCAGATTCACAACTAGATGAATCACCATCATCACGATTTTCGTCATCAGACACATCATAAGTCGATTCTGGCGATGGTGGTAATTCATCTTCATCCTCTGATGACGACTGCGCAAATGCTTTTAAATTTCGTTTTGCTTTATTTATGTCTCTGATGGTCGCTTTCTGTGCTTTTTTGTTCTTTTTCTCTCTTCTCAGCAATAGTTCCTCAAGTAATTTATTTTTCTCTGGTGTATCAGTCAAAATTTTGGTGGATCCCTTTTTGCGCCCTTTTTGTGATACCTTTCGGCAACCAGCTTTTGGGAATGGTTTTATTTGTTCAGGTGTCTTGAAGGTTCTTGTAGATGTCGACGGCTCGTCTTCCTCAAAATCTGGCTCTGGATTCTGTGAAGTAACTCCTATGGTCTTTGTAGGAGTTCTTTCAGTCACAGTTTTCGGGGTCTCCTTTGGGTTGGAAGAGATAGATGTCGACGGTCCAGGTCTCATTGAATTTTCCAGGGACTCCTGATTGTTTCCTCCAACGGCTTCTAGGGACTCTTCGGGCTCTTTCGGGTTTGTATTATGCTGAGACACTAATGTGCCAGACAAAATAGAGTTTGAGGTCGATGGCTGTGGTGAAATCATTTCCAAAACTCCTTCATCGTCTTGTCCTCGATTACTCTCAGCTGTACTCTCTAGATTGGATTCTGCACCGACAGGTCTATCCGTCACATACGACGAGAGAAACTCATCGTCAGTGAAAATCTCATTATTGAATGGGAAAATCCCTGATACTCGGAACCCACTTTGGATATTTTGAGGTGTAAATGCTCTGGGGAATGCATACCCAAGTAATTCTGATATGTCGTAAATCGTTATTGTTTTCGCAGGATTCTGTATCATCCAATTGTCGCAAGCACTGTTGTAATAGGCTTTGAGTGGCCCGAACACAGTTCTATCCAGTGGTTGTGTCTTATGCGACGTATGGGGTGGTATCGTTAAAAGATGAATCCCATTTCCTTTAGCATAATTTAGGGATTCTATGCTGATATGACTATCATGGTTATCCATTATTATCAACATTGGAGAGTCTAATGAACATCTGCTGAATTTACTAAAATGTTTCAAAAAATTTAGAAAATTTTCAGCCGTCATCCATCCCGAAGAGAATGTGCTACCACCTGTGCCTGTAGGGGCACCTTTTAGCATTCGATCCTGCCAATTTTTGCGTGGGAAAATCATATATGGGGGGATATAGTTCCCCATTGCATTTATAGCACAGCAGACAGTTACCAACTCACCACGCTCCCCTGACGTCATTTTTCCGATTTGTTTGACCCCCTTAGTAGCTACTACCTTTTTTGGTTTATGGACTGTAGTCAGCCCCGTCTCATCAACATTCCAAATGGCCTCTGGGCCAAAATTATGTTTGGTCAAGAGTGAACGCAAATTTTCAAAAAAATTGGAAATGTTGTGACGGTTGAAACTCGTAGACCTGCTGAGGCTAGTAGCTTCAGGTACCCGTAATGATAAATTCCTATTTCGGCGCATGAAACCGTAGAACCAGTCGTATGTGGCGATATTATTAGTCCATTTTCGTGTTTTATAAGCAGGTTTATTATTTTGAACAGCGTATTCATATGCCAGTTTTCGTACGCACTGCGAGGATAATCCATGGTGCAGTTTGCTAGCTTTTTCTAAGTATTTGACTAACTCAGCTTCTTCTGCGTCCGTAAAAATTTTTGACTGTTGGTAGTTAGGTTCATACGCTATTTCATTTTCGTGGTCTTTCTGTTTTCTTGCGTACCGTTTCAACGTCATAAGAGGCACACCAAATGATTTGGCGGTACCTTTTATGGTGTTTCCTTCTAAGACAGCTTTGACTGCTGCTTTTAGCTTTACCTGGTCTATTGGTTGGCGCTTTTTGACCCCTTCCTTCCTTTTATATACTCTCGGCATTTTATCTAAAACAAATAAAACATTATGTACCTACATGAATTAGTAAGTATGGGACACTTGATCCCGTGATCAAGGCTACCCGAATTCGCTATGATCAAGTGTACCCTTGACCGATATTTAACAAAAATATTTTTTTTAAAGGCAAAACAAAATGTTAAGTAAATTAAAAACCTGTCTACACACACTTAAATAAACTAGTTTTAAACAGATTCACTTGTAATCCGTAATTTATTTAGATAAACATATGAAAATAACAACCAAAATACTCACAAAAAAAGATGTCGACCCGTCACAAACAAAATAACGCCACTGCTCTGAAGTTGTCGATTTTAATCTTTCAAAATGACATTGTGACACTGTCTATGACAGTTAAGATCAGTATTGCATGTATAGAAATTAAAAATTAGTTCTGGTTTTTTAGATATGGCCTGGGGAACAAGTCTCCCGAGGGATCAAGTGTCCTCAGTCTCCCCTACGGACTTGCTGTATTCCAGTGTCATATTACGCCACTCTACTTATATATACTTTAGTGAGAAACTCTAAGCAGTGGGGTCACCGCTTGAGCCAAATTGGGTTAGCAGAGTAATCATATTATGAACAATTATTAAGTAAATACCATTCAAATTACATAATTTGCTTGCAATGACAACAAACAAATAAACAATTTTCAATTCCTTAATGACTTGACATTGACACTTGACAAGTTTGGCATTAGGATTAATCAATTTTAATTCATCTGTGCATTGCATCACGTTTCGTCGGTCGTCAACAGTCTCAAACATTTTTTATAGGGCAAAGAGGTTTACTGCTAAGATCCACGTGGTCTATAAAATTGTGGTGTGTTTACGTTATCACTTCTATTAACCAAATGTATAGAACCGAACCAAAGGCTTCTGCTGTTTGATGTGTCGCACGCAGGTCGCAGTAGTGTAATCAACAATCAATTCATGAGCAAACATTTTTAAAATTAAAACAAAAATTTGAAAATCCACTACAATGCTTTTAACTTTATGATGGATTTTGTAGTAATAAGTACCTATAAACGTATACACACATTTACACTAACATTGATAATACCAACTAATACTAATTGTGGAAACTTATGTGAAATGGGTAAGACATCCATCATCTGATTAAATCATCTGTTAAAAAAGTTAAGCAAAAAAAGACTTGGCAAAAGGACGTCGCGTCGCTTCGAGCGCCTGTATTTTTTTTTTAATGGCAAAAGTTACGGAATTATTCGGGTTTAATTCTAATTTGTCTATAGCTATGCGGGACGGGACGGCATTGGCGCGAAAAATGCGAAAGATTTATACGTTTTGAAGGGAAACCAGAGATATTGGCGCGAAACGTACGTCAGTGTGACCAGATGAATTAGTTTAATACTTTTTCAGTATTCTTATAAATATTTTCAAAGATCAATATGTCTTTTTCCAGAAGGCGATTATTTTGGGCATATTTAAAAAATAAAAAATAAACTATTTAATAGAGGTCAAAAAGATTTGTGTATCATCATACATTTTATAGTGTCTCTGTATTTCGCTGGTGAACGCTCACCGAAGCCTCAGTTAACGACACTCTTTGACTAAAACTTTACATCCGATGAAGGTTAAGACGAATACTGTTAACACTTTTGCTACAAATATCTTAGAGTTTACATTTTGATAAAATGTCAACTAAGCAGTCCACACATCTGTTGCAACAATTTATAGTATATACAGTTTTAACACGCAATAGTCAAAACAATAAAGCATGCAATACATCAGTGTCTATTTGTTGTGAAGACATTACATTTACCATTTCAATAGACTACCTACTTGCTTGATTCCATTAAAAAAAAAAGTGAACGAAATGTGAATGTTAAAATGCTCGTGTGATCTGCTCAAGACCTCTACAGATTTTCAGACACAATACGCGCATTTATTTTGATGATGATTATGAATGAAATTATGAATAAGACGTGTCAAAAAAAAAATAAGTACTTGTTATATTTTGGTATTTTTTTTAAATTTCGGTATACTATTTTTGTATAATCTAGCCACACTGAATCGCCGTTGTGGCGGGCACTCATCAATCAAACTGCTTTCAGGTAAGTTCATAACTATTCTAAATTAAGTGTTTAACTAATAAATAGCTGGAAAAAATAGATTAAATGATTGCAATTAACAATTATACGATTAGAAACTACAAATAAAAATGAAATCCACTATTTTTCTGATGGTAAAATGATAAAATTCAAAGGACGCTATCTTTTGGTACCTACCGACGCGGACCTTTTAAATTTAGAATTTTCTTTTTATCTTGTTTCTATTTTTCGTGCAAATTCTAATTAGAGCATCCTAATGAGTGTTAAATAAGTAAATGACAATCTACTCGGATATTCTAATTGGAAGGTAAGTTTTACATACATTTTCAACTTATCACTGCAGTTTGTATCTCATGATTTATTTTGCATAACTCAAGGCAATGTACTAAGTACATAATAAGTTTTGTCAGATGCTTTGGAAGTAACTATTAGGGTAGGTAATTGAACAAAGTGCTGCTCAATACATATTTCAGTTAAGTATCATAAATCTTTCTTTTTGTGATAAAATGTAAGTAGGTACCTATGTATATTACACAGAAAAGTTTGTTCTCAATGAGAATCATACAGCCTACATAGCATAGTAGGACAGCATAGTAAGGAGATGCTAGAAAAAATTAACCACCATGGTATCATAGGTCAAATTTAGGCTCACACTCATGTCTCAACCGCATTTAATCTGTGAAATTGGTATTGGGCTGGTTTGGTTTGAAAGGACGCTATCTTTTGGTACCTACCGACGCGGACGTTTTAAATTTAGAATTTTCTTACGTTTTATCTTGTTTCTATTTTTCGTGCAAATTCTAATTAGAGCATCCTAATGAGTGTTAAATAAGTACCTAAATGACAATCTACTCGGATATTCTAATTGGAAGGTAAGTTTTACACACATTTTCAACTTATCACTGCAGTTTGTATCTCACGATAATTATTTTATCTTGCATAGCTTAGTAAGTACATACTTAATACGTTTTGTCAGACGCTTTGGCAGTAACTATTATGGTAATTAAACAAATTGCTGCTCACAAATCTTTCTTTTTGTGATAAAATGTAGGTAGGTACCTATGTATATTACACAGAAAAGTTTGTTCTCAATGAGAATTATACAGCCTACATAGCATAGTAGGACAGCATAGTAAGGAGATGCTAGACAAAATAAACCACCATGGTATCATAGGTCAAATTTAGGCTCACACTCATGTCTCAACCGCATTTAATCTGTGAAATTGGTTTGAACTTTCCTGTTAACCTAATTATTTGAAACTTTTAATACCTTAAGTCACTTGAACAAATTAAACAAATCTTTTAATAAGTCTTTCATTAAAACCACTTAGACCTTTGGGTGCTACATGGTCAAAAAAAAACCACTGCATTCGGGTAATAAATAAACAAAAGGCATTGCCTCTAATATACTGAGCTGTAGGAGCTGTCATAGATAGGTATACTCAATTTTTAATTTATCACAATTTTAATGGCATAGCAATTTACTAAAATAAAACTTAAACTATAAAATATCACCATCATCAACTTATAGCAGTCAACTATCTTTTGGTTTTGGTGTTTTCTATTTGGTTTTCATTTGTTAATTCAGTTCTGATGATAATGCATTTTAACCCGGCTTCGGTGAAGCAAAAATAAAGTGTTAAGATATTGACCGCTACATATACATGTAAGTTCATCTGTTCCCTCATAACTTCTTTACTACTCATAAAACTTTAACAAATGAGGTATCATTAGAATCGTCTTGATTAACCGCTGGTTTATAGGCTATGTGAAGTTACATTAAGATGAATATGGCACTCTCATTAATTATCCCTAATGGTTCAATAACATTGATTGATTGATGATGGGGGATCAATTGTATCCTAAAAAAAAATTATAACCAAATACTTACATCATTTATAAAATTATGATTATTATTATGATTATGTACTTAACTTATAATGTACAAGAATACAAGAATGTACAACATCCTGAAAGTTTTATTAAGCATAGAGATGTAACCAAAAAGGAAGTTTGCCTCTAGAGATAAACATAGGCTCTGCTTGCCACAATGCAAGTTTGATTTATATAAAAGAAAAATTCGTTTATAATGGCTATTATGGTATACAATAAATTACCAAACGCCTTTAAAGAACTACCTTTGCTTATGTTTACAAAAAAAGCTGACTCAGTGGCTTAAAGAAAAATGTTTCTACACAATTAATGAATTTGTGTCACATGTCGAAGAAGGAAAGTACATAATGACAATAAATTAGAAATTTATATAAATATTTGCAAGTAATTTATTTAATCAGAGATTTTGTAAGGTAGGTATATAGTATTAACTTTTTTTTTTTTTTTTTTTTTTTGTTGGTGGGAAATCATCAAATAACTTCTCCCGCTCTGGGCAGAGCAGGAGGGCGTGTCAGACTCTTACTGACTAAAACCCACCCGTGTTCCTTCAGTTGCCTGTGCCAGGGGCCACGGTAACCCACCCTCTTGGATATAGTGTTAACTTTTTTTTTTTTTTTTTTTTTGTGGGTGGGAAATCATCAAATAACTTCTCCCGCTCTGGGCAGAGCAGGAGGGCGTGTCAGACTCTTATTGACTAAAACCCACCCGTGTTCCTTCAGTTGCCTGTGCCAGGGGCCACGGTAACCCTCTTGGACTTTTCCACAACCCTAGCAGCCATCGGTCCTAGCAAACCCCGTCATTGGTGCTGACATCTCTTTGAGGCGCGCGTGGAACACAACGCGCCGTCGACCCGGGCCTGGTCCTTATCGAACGGCGAGCTGCCCATTGCTCGCCGTTCGCAAGCCCGCGGGCCTGGTCCTTATCGAACGGCGAGCTGCCCATTGCTCGCCGTTCGCAAGCCCGCGCCTACGGATATAGTGTTAACTGAAGGAATATTATGACATTTTTAATCATTTAATGTATTTTGAATTTAAATATTTGCACACCACATGTAATGGTAGAATGTAAATGGGCCACGTTTATAATAACATCATACTACTTTGTACATCAACATTATGGCAAATAAAGTATCTTATCTTATACTTTTTATAATGGGATTTTCTGTAGTCGAGTTATAGCAGCGTTTTAACTGAAATAAAACGCACATTAAATACGATAGCGATAGCTTTTATTGAAGTTAAGCTTTGCTTAAGTGTAGTCAGCGAAACCAAATGGTCCTGGGTTCGAATCCCGGTAGGGGCAAATGTTTGTATGATGAATATGGACATTTGTACCCGAGTCATGGATGTATATTTATAATATGTATGTATTTACAAAAAAAAAAATGTATTTAAGTAGTGTATCAACCATCTGGTATCCATAACACAAGCCTTAAGTGTTAAGTGCTTAACTTGGAACTAGATGGTGCTGTGTGCAATGTCAGACGATATTTATTTTATTTTATTTATTTATATACGATTAAAAAAAAAACACAATTATGAATTTTGTACACGTATTCGAGTTAACTAACTAACAAAATGATTACAGAATTTGCCATCATCGTCATGCTTCGCAGCGTCGGTCGTCCGAAGAAGGTTCGTCGTGGTCGTCGCACCAGCAGCGCCTCCACATCAGGTCAGGTAAGTGCGAATCCTATTCCACCCTCGACGGATGCTGCCGATGGAGCGTCGGGAGTGAGGTGCATTGCAGCAGGGACAACTCACCAAGGTGGAGTAGGGTTCAGAGGTAATGGCGTCCAGTGCGTCGCAATGTCGTGTGTTGCGTCCACTTATTCATGTTTTAAGAACCGCGAGTTATTCACAACGTGTGATATTGATGAGATTATCCTTCCGAGTGGCGATATTCTTTATTGTAGTATTCCACGGTCATCGAATTCGTCTTTATTGTACCCCGAAGAATTGCCAAACCATGTTAATATTCAAAATTCTTCGGCGAATATAAATGTTGAATGGGTAGCTAATGGACTTTATCCTTCAAATCAACAAAAAATTTTTGATGCCACCGAAATTTTAAAATCTAATTTGTTAACGTGCTTTAATTCAGAATACGTCGAAAATACCATGAATTTCCTGTTCACTGGTCAAGATTCCACCGTGTCGTTTTGGAAATGCAATAGTAAATATTACCTGTTCAACAGTCACGCGGTTGACGCCACCGGCAAATACAACCACCAAAATCAAAATTTAAATGTAGCACGATTATTTCAATGTCACGATGTAAATGCTTTAGCGCAACTTTTGTTTATAAACGCTCGCGTCGGTGCGCACGAATATACTTTACACCGTCTTACAGTGCGACTTCTCCCAGCTGCAATTGCGTCGTCGGTTCCAAGTGTAGCCCAAAACGACCCCAAATTATCAACATTAAAACCGGTTGTTGTTATCGAAAAAATGCCGCTAAATTCGACATTGAAAAGAAAAATAATAGAAAGCGACACAAAATTGAATGTAAAAAAGCCGGTGGTTGTTCTTGAAAAAATCGCTGCAAATCCGCGGTTAGTATATAAAAAATCGGTTGGACGACCTAAAAAACAAACCAGGGCAAATGAAAATGCACATGTAAAAGCGGTTGAAAAATACAATAAAACACATCCGCAAGTAAATAGGTTAGCCGTTCAGCGTTATTCGACTTCACATCCAGAAGTAAATCGAGAATCGGTCGCACGGTACACGCAGTCTCATCCAGAAATTCACCGGGAATCGGTCGCACGGTACTCTCAAACTAACCCGGATGTTAACAGACTTGCCACTGAACGTCATCGAGCTGTTCGAAATATCGAGCCCCCTCTGCGAAATTCAACAAATTTAATTGCGGTTAAAAGCGGGGACGAATTAAATGCGGTACGTTTGTATGGTTTGCGCAAACCATCGTTAAAAGCCGATGACGTATTTAAATGTCTGCATTGTGGCACGTGTCTGTTTTTCGAAGAAAAATCGCGAACCAGGTGGTGTTGTGGCAGCGGGGCTTATAACGTTCAAAACTTCCCCCCGTTGACGGAAAGTTTTTATAACAGTGAGAGTTTCAATAAATGCCCGCGCGCATATAATAACTTGTTTGCCTTCAGCGCGTTAGGAGTCTCTCACGGTTTTCAACATCCCAATACTGGACTGGCGTTTATTAAAATTCAAGGTAGAATATACCACCGCGTTTTCGATTTGGGTTACACGGACACCACAAACCCTATCGGCCTTTATATAGAGGACAACGAGGAACGCCAGAGACTCGCGGCAGGTCTACGGTTAGATCGTCAAATCGTCACCGAAATCCGTAATTACTTGCACGAAGTAAATCCCTTGATTGATTGTTTCAAACAATTACATAACGAAACGTCTCAAGAAGCCCATTTAAAATTCGAACATACCACACGGCAAACTCACGGTAATATTCTCGGTGATATGCCGTTAGGAAACGAGATTGCCGCCATTATTAGCACAGAGAGGGAACGGTTTATCCCACGGTGTATTGTTATTTGGAAAACGGGCGCGAATAAACCACACACGGTCGATCTGTTTCATCCGTTGTACGAAACTTTTCAATACCCGCTGTTGTACCCGCACGCCACCGCGGGGTGGTACATAAACAAAGTCGACAACAACAACGCGAAGTTAACTCAAAACAAATACGTTCGCTGTTTGCTGTTGTCAGAGTCGCGCTTTCGTGATTACGGTCGACTGTCTGAGGAATGGTTAGTGGATATGTATTGTCGTATCGAGGAGGAACGATTACGCTACATCACTAACCTGCAGAACCAATCTTCTTCGATGAGATTGGCACCGCTGCATGAGCTCCGAGACAATGTCGAAACGTCGGCGCGCCAAATAAGCACAGACGAAACAGTACTAGGAGAGGGTGGCGTCGTTCCAGGTCGCATTTACTTGCCAAACACGTTTACGGGGGGGCCGCGTTACATGAAAACCAAATACATGGATGCGATCGCGTTAGTTAACCGACTAGGTACACCATCGTTTTTCCTTACCATAACATGTAATCCAAAATGGAAGGAAATTCAGTTATCTTTGCTACCGGGGCAAAAACCACATGCGAGTCTATGCGCAAGAGTATTTAGTTTAAAATTGGCTCAGCTACTGAGAGACCTGCGATCGGGCGCATGGTTCGGTAAGCACATGTACATCATATATGTTATTGAGTTCCAAAAACGAGGTCTACCCCACGCACATATATGTTTCCGCGTGGCCGGCGGTGGACCCGTTCAAAATGTAGACATAGACAAATTTGTCAGGGCCGACATCCCGAACGCAACCGAAGCCGAAGGCAGGCTGCGCCAAATGGTCCTGAATCACATGATTCACGGTCCCTGTGGGCCGTCTCACAGGACCGACCTTCCATGTTGGGATAGTACAAAGGAGAAATGTTCCAAGTACTTCCCTAAACGCGAAACAGACACAACGCACCATGACGATAAGGGCTTCATCCACCTCCGTAGAAGCAGTAACAACGAGGCCGTAATTAAATTCAGAAATCGCGAAGTTACGGTCAACGATCTGTGGGTAGTTCCTTACAACGCCGCCATCCTCTTGAAGTACGATTGTCATGCGAATTTGGAAGCTTCCTCGGCTCGAAAAATCGTCAAGTACCTATTTAAATACATGACAAAAGGTAAAGACGAAGCGCGCGTCACGGTTGTAGCCGAGGAAGATAGGAACAATGAAGTAGAGCAGTATGTCACCAAACGCTATATAGGTGCTTGCGATGCCGCGTGGCGAGTTTTCGAGTACGATTTGACGATGCGCGAACCCGCTGTCCAACAACTGCCCGTCCATCTCGAAAATTACCAAAGCGTGTTTTTTAGGCAAGATTCCGTGACTGACGCCGCCGAGAGCAGTAGTTCAGCTCTGCTCGATTACTTTGACCGGCCGGCCGGAGACGAGTTCGAAAACCTGACGTACTTGGACTTTTACGAAAAATACATAGTACATTCAAAACGCCCTACTATGAAAAATGTGGAAGTCCACCGAATTAAAAATAAATATTTAACAAAAAGGCAGCGTGGGGTTAATGTAGCGCGTCTCTTTTGGGTTGCGCCGAGTAGAGGAGAACAATTCTATTTACGTATGCTTATTGGGCTATATCCGTGTCGCGGTTACGGTGATTTGTTGAAGGTCGGAGGCCTTAATTGTCGGACGTTTCAGGAAGTAGCTCGAAATGTAGGTATCGCAAATGACGAAGTCGAATATGAAAGAGCGCTCGAGGAAGCCGCGACTTTTCTAACGGGGCCGCGACTTCGTCGATTTTTCGTTCTCTTGGCCGTAAACGGTGCTCCGGTCGGTTTATTGTGGAATAAATTCAAAAACCAAATAACCGAAGATTTCCTCGAGCGCATGCCAAACGATACCGACAGGGCCTATAAAATGAGTCTCATCCAAATCGACAGACTTTTGCGTAAACACGGTACCAGTCTTGTCGAGCAGGGGCTGCCCAATATCCGCGACGATACCACTGAGTTGGGTCGAGAGCAGATTCAATTCAGTGCGAACCGGTTGAATGCGTACGTCGAAACATGGCAGCCTCGCTTATCTACCGATCAGCGCGCCGTGTTTGAGTTTGTCGACAAACTTGTGGAAGACCCGGTCTTTAAACGAGCCAACAACAGTTCCATTTTCATAGATGGCCCTGCCGGTACGGGAAAAACACTGTTACTGAACGTGGTAGCAGCACATGTCCGTGGCTCGCGTAATAATGTAGTTTTGTGTACGGCAACATCGGGCATCGCGGCTCAGAACTACGAGGGCGGTACTACGGCTCACAGTATGTTCAAGTTTCCGTTGGATCTCGTCGACGATCACGGGTACTGGAACATAACGAACGGTTCACAACGCGCAGAGCTGATACGCCACGCTTCAGTTATTATTTATGACGAAGCCCCTATGGCTCATAAATATTTAATACACCTGCTCGACCGTTCGTTGCGTGATTTGATGCGAAATGATGATCTTTTCGGCGGTAAAATTGTCATTTTCGCAGGAGATTTCCGCCAAATACCACCGGTGGTACCGAACGCGCGCACTAATGCCGACGTAGTTAATTGCTCTGTGAAAACGTCTTGGATTTGGCAAAAAATTAAAATTTTCAAATTATCAACCGCGCAAAGATCTAGGGAGGACGAAGAATTCTCGGAACTGCTATTGAATATCGGGTCTAATTCAATAGTCTCAGTTCCAGTCCAAACCGGCAGAGTCACACAAAATCTAATAGACGTGTCGCCCATTGAATTTGTCACAGATCTCGACGATTTAATAGACTTTGTTTTTTCGGACGTTTTAAACGAACCAGACGTTTGCTGCCACAGAGCAATTTTGTGCAACTACAACATGAACGTAAAGGAAATAAATGCAAACATTTTAGATCGCGTATCCGGCGAATTAATACATTTTTATTCAGTAGACCAAACAGCAACCGATGACGCGGATGAATTATTTTTAGGATCGGACACACTCAATAGATTGCAACCGAAAGGCGTTCCGGAACACGACTTACAGCTTAAGGTAGGATGCGTATGCATGATAATGCGAAACCTTAGTTTTTCGGATCGCTTAGTAAACGGCACTAAAGTTATTGTAGTAGGTCATTCTCCGCGTCTGATTAGAGTACGTAAACCAGACGATGATGAAGATTACTTCATTCCGCGCATAACATTTAAAGCACCGTTAGATTCAAACAGCCCAATTGAAATGATCCGACGTCAATTTCCTTTACAGATCTGTTACGCGATGACAATACATAAAAGCCAGGGGCAAACAATTTCAAGAGTCGGGATTGATTTAAGATCCGATGTCTTTAGCCACGGACAGTTGTACGTCGCGTTAGGTAGGGTTCGCAACCGACACGATTTAAAGCTTTTGTTAAATTTAAATCGTGTAATTAATAATAAACCGTTGGTAAATAATGTAGTTTTTCCGCAATTGTTAGTGTAAATTTTTTTTAATCTCCTCTACTCGGGTGGGGCGGCAATTTTTGTAAATAAAATCGTTTAGGAAAATTATGTATTTAAGCACGCACTGGACTTTAATTTATTATTTAAATCATGAATATTATATACTTGCAAAAATCACAAATTAATGAGATTTTTTGTCTCATTAATTTACCGTGGGCTGAGTAGAATTTTTGATAGATCAATTGCAATGATCTTATTTATATGTTTTCATTGACAATCAATTGTTTGAAAGACAAGTTGACTGATATGGAACCATTAATAAACGATACTTAAGAACAATTATTTCGTCTCGTATTATGTAAACGAACCAATGAACTGACCATGAACGATGGACCATCAACGTTTGTATTGGTCGTAAATGTCGAACGTTTAGATTGTGAAAAGTTAACGGATAACAGTTGTAGGGTAACACTCCTCAATGGATAAATGGGCATGGCTGATCACTTGGTAAAGACGTCGCGGAAGAGTTAGCCATAGGAATACATCGGATACATTAACAGAGGGGCCCCAACTTCTTTCTTCCATCTGCTCCTCTCCCACCTAGGTAGCTGGATGCGGCCACACGCTCTAAACCAACGCAGCATACGCTGGACGCGGGCGACTGACTGCAGATATGAGCAGCAATCCCAGCCACCGCACCTATATATTGGTACGTAGTCTAATAAACCTACAAATACTGAAACTTTTAAGCATAGTATCCTGGTATGTTACTATCCCTTGAACACACTCCTCTACAACATTGGAATCACATACCGTTCACCTGGCAGAGGCTACAGCATAAATATATAATATTATAAATGATTAGTAAATCGGAAAAATATGACTGCACACTTTACAATACTTAATAAATATTATAAGGTGACATTACTTTCAAATCCAAAACAACCTTTGATAAATTACGGTTTCATTAAACAACATTAAATTTAATTAGAGAATTTTTCATGCAAATACTACCATTATTATTATCTTTTTAATCATAAAATTTATTTGTTTTTTTTTTTTTTTTTTAAATTATTGGTACCACATTTTACTATGTAAAGCATACACAAATCGTTAACAATTTTTAGCACATGTAAAGTAGGTCCTAAAAAAAATTTTTTGACATACTTACTGTCATTATAACACGTTTATTTTAACTGTATGAAATCAGAAATCTCCATTTATTATTGGTGGTTAGACTAACATCATATGAAAATGTTTCAACTTCTAATCTCCTTCATTTGTAATACCTGTCACTTTTTAACGAGAGCTTTCTCATAATTATTTAAAGACCCTGGCTACCTTAAATTTATTAAATCTAATGTGTATGTCAAATTGTTAAATAATAACACTGGTGAGAAGCTCCCTCATCAAAACGACACTGGCTACCGTAGCTTTACCATGTTAACCTACGCGTATGTCAAGTCAACAAATGATGACCACGACAAAAGTGAAGAATCTTTTTTATCAAATTGGTTATCAAACTAAATGTTTAGACTGACGTCATAATATGAAATTTTTGTTATCGAATTTAGGTTTTATTTGTTTAGAAATTATTGGTACCACATTTTACTAAGTTACGCATACGTGAATCGTTAGCAACTAACTGTTGACAAATACTGTCATCACGTTTATTTTAATCTCCAGCTAAATGGTTAGACTGGCGTCATATGAAACTTTTGTTTTCGAATTTTTAAGTTTAATTTGTTTAAAAATCACATCAATCGTTAACAATTTTTAGTTAGTACCTACAATATAAATTGTCAACCATCACTAAACGTTATCGATAAAGTCCAGCATGATGCAAATAACAAACCACAACCTGAACAAAAAGAACAGCTTCCTGCTTGCTTTTCAACTGTATACCAACATCCAATCGTGCGTCGCAGCAAGTCCTACTAACTTCCTGACATCCAAACTTCCGCAATTCCAACCAATCAAGCACGTGCAACTTCCCATCGCCATCCGTATCCATCTGCTTACTACTCTCATGCTTTATATGCTCTGTCTTAACTTGGTGCAGATATAATGCAAATGCTTATAGAGTTGATGATTATGTCTCCTCCATTGTTCGGCTTGATTTTTATTTGTCAAAACAGAGACAAAAAAATATTGCTAAATCGAAGACATAAATGATAATACAGAAACAACACTTAAAAGGAAATGATTCAATATAATATATATAAAAAATAATACGGAGATTGCACAACAACAAAACATTTTTGTTACAAACACGTCATTGGAAGTCATACACATAGGAAGGACAACATAAAAGAAGACAATGAAAAATGAAAAGTCAAGAACCAAGAAGTAAATTTTATTCTAAAGAAACTACTATTACTATGTATTACAAAAAAAAAAAAATATTTATGGCAAAAGACAAAGCCAAAAAATGGCAAAAAAAAGAACTGCCAAAAGATTTTTCAAAAAAGCCAACATACCTCATCAAAAAAAAAGGCAAAAAAAATATTACAAAAGAAGGTACAGCAAAAGAAAATGCTGACTAAACAAAAGATGCAATTAGCACATTATTATTTTATTATTAGAATTATTTTTTCTAATAAAGTCAATGTATCAAATAGGTAATAATCTTTAATAACAGGTACATGCGTAAAAATAATTTGTATTAGATGAACGTTATCCTTTTAATATCGGTAGTATTTGTGGTTTGATTTCCACTATTATTTAAATTGCCTTATTATTAGTAATACCACATGAGCCGTAAATTGAAGTAATAGTTGAATTAAAAACATCATCATACCTTAACCTCATCAGTTTCCCAAAAAGTTTATGTGACTTTGATTATTCTCAAAATTAACCAGGTTCTATTTACCTCACATCCTTAACAATTTGTAACTAATGAAAAAGATTTCGTATGAAATTTTTGTTAGCGAGTTGCAACCTTCATATTGAAACCTTGAGAACTTTTAATTTCTAAACATTTTCCGTTTTACTAATCGTTTATAATCTTAACAATTACATCCCACGATTCATGTGATCCTCTCTTTAATGTTTGAACTCTAATCCCCCTTCATTTATAAGACCTGTCACTTTTTAACGAGAGCTTTCTCATATTTTAAGACCCTGACTACCTTAGATTTATTAAATAAATAAACCTAATGTGTATGTCAAATTGTTAAATACTAACATTGTTGAGAAGCTCTCTCATCAAAACGACACTGGCTAGCTTAGCTTTACCATGTAAATGTAACGCGTATGTCAGATCAATAAATGATGATCACAACAAAAGCGACGAATCTCTTTATTGGTTACTTTAGCTTTAGTGTATAAATTCTCTAAATATTAATGGTGATTAGAGTGACATCATATAATTATTTTTTTTTGCGAGTTTAAGTTCATTAAGCATAAATCGTTAGCAATTTTTAGCACAACATGTATAGGTCCTCCAAGAACTCTGTTGACATACTATCATTATAACACGTTTATTTTAACGGTATGACATCACAAATCTCCATTTAGACCATCCATATTGGTTAGACTAACATCATATGAAAATGTTTCAACTTCGAATCCCCTTCATTTGTAATACCTGTCACTTTTCAACGAGAGCTTTCTCATAATTATTTAAAGGCCCTGGCTACCTTAAATTTAATAAATCTAATGTGTATGTCAAATTGTTAAATAATAACACTATTGAGAAGCTCCCTCATCAAAACGACACTGGCTACCGTAGCTTTACCATGTTAACCTACGCGTATGTCAAGTCAACAAATGATGACCACGACAAAAGTGAAGAATCTCTTTTATCAAATTGGTTACTTTAGCTGTAGTGTATAAATTTAAAAGCCTTTCCTTTTTGTTTTTGTGAAATCTGAAATCTCCAATGATTATTGGTGGTTAGTCTAACATCATATGAACATGTTTCAACTCTAATCTCCCCTTCATTTGTAATACCTGTCACTTTTTAACGAGAGCTTTCTCATAATTATTTAAAGACCCTGGCTACCTTAGATTTATTAAATAAATAAACCTAATGTGTACGTCAAATTGTTAAATACTAACATTGTTGAGAAGCTCTCTCATCAAAACGACACTGGCTAGCTTAGATTTATTAAATAAATAAACCTAATGCGTATGTCATCAAATTGTTAAATAATAACACTGTTGAGAACCTCCCTCATCAAAACGACACTGGCTACCGTAGCTTTACAATGTTAACCTACGCGTATGTCAAGTCAACAAATGATGACCACGACAAAAGTGAAGAATCTCTTTTATCAAATTGGTTACTTTAGCTTTAGTGTATAAATGTAAAAACGTTTTTTTGTGAAATCCGAAATTTCCAATTCTTATTGGTGGTTAGTCTAACATCATAATTATGAAAATGTTTCAACTCTAATCCCCTTCATTTGTTATACCTGTCACTTTTTTACGAGAGCTTTCTCATAATTAAAGACCCTGACTGTGACTGAACTGACTACCTTAGATTTATTTAATCAATAAACCTAAAGTGTAGGTAAAGTAGACTGTTGAGAAGCTCCCTCATCAAAACGACACTGGCTACCGTAGCTTTACAATGTCAACCTACGCGTATGTCAAGTCAACAAATGATGTCCACGACAACAGTGACAAGTGGCTAATTTAGGTTTACTTTATAAATTTATAAACCTTACTTTTTTTTTTTGTGAAATCTGAAATCTCCAATTATTATTGGTAGTTAGTCTAACATCATAATTGTGAAAATGTTTCAACTCTAATCCCCTTCATTTGTAATACCTGTCACTTTTTAACCAGAGCTTTCTCATAATTAAAGACCCTGACTGTGACTGAACTAACTACCTACCTTAGATTTATTTAATAAATAAACCTAAAGTGTAGGTATAGTAATTTCACTGTTGAGAAGCTCTCTCATCAAAACTACACTGGCTACCGTAGCTTTACCATGTTAACCTACGCGTATGTCAAGTCAACAAATGATGACCACGACAACAGTGACAAGTGGCTAATTTAGGTTTACTTTATAAATTTATAAACCTTACTTTTTTTTTTGTGAAATCTGAAATCTCCAATTATTATTGGTAGTTAGTCTAACATCATAATTGTGAAAATGTTTCAAGTCTAATCCCCTTCATTTGTAATACCTGTCACTTTTTAACGAGAGCTTTCTCATAATTAAAGACCCTGACTGTGACTGAACTAACTACCTACCTTAGATTTATTTAATAAATAAACCTAAAGTGTAGGTATAGTAATTTCACTGTTGAGAAGCTCTCTCATCAAAACGACACTGGCTACCGTAGGTTTACCATGTTAACCTACGCGTATGTCAAGTCAACAAATGATGACCGCGACAAAAGTGACAAGTGGCTACTTTAGGTTTACTGTATAAATTTATAAAACTTACTTTTTTTTTTTTTTTCAAATTTGAAAATGTTCCTTAGAACAGTGCATTCGCACAGTATCAACCCTGGCTGCTATATTATTTTATTTCGATCACCCACACAGACACTTCTGCTAATCCCATCATTTTTCATCATCATCATCATCCATTAAGCGAACGGTATCTGATTCCAATGTTGTAGACTGTAGGGGTTCAAGAGTTGTAACAATTCAGGGTCTCTACGCTGTTTTTAAGGTTCAGTGTTTGTAGGTTTATTAGACTACGTATCAGTATTTTGGTGTGGTGACTGGGATTGCTGCTCATGTCTGCAGTCAGTCATTCGCGTCCAGCGTATGCTGCGTTGGTTTAGAGCATGTGGCCGCATCCAGTTACCTAGGTGGGAGAGGAGCAGATGGAAGAAAGAAGTTGGGGCCCTTCTGTTAATGTATCCGATGTATTCCTATGGCTAACTCTTCCGCGTCGTCTTTACCAAGTATTCGGCTAAATGTCCTTTTATCCATTGTGGAGTTACCCTACGGCTGTTCTGTTTTCTTTTCACAATCTAAATGTTCGGTATTTGCGAGCAATGCAAACATTGATCTACATCGTTCATGTTCAGACATTTGTTTGTTTATATGAACGAGCGTAATTGTTCTTTTAATCGTTTATTATTGGCTGCAAATCAGTTGGCATTTTCAATAAATTTATTGGTAATGATAACTAAAATAAGTGAGTTCATTTGGTTTAGCCAAAATTTTAGACACATAAATTATTCGAAAATTTGAACCCACAACCTGACAATTATTAGAAGGCGAAGCCACCTTCACATTAATAAACGTTAATTATTAAGAAAGTGTATATTATTAATGAAGTTATTGTTTTCATAGATTTCAAAATGGGGAATGAACATAGACGAAAGGAAGGTAGCAAAGAAGACATTTGAAGAAAAATATTTGCTGAAAGAAACTTAAGGATACGAATTAATAAGTAAGATGTAAGTATTATAATTGCCTCATTAATAACTATTGGTTTTCTCCACAAGCTGAAAGTCGCACAACAGGCAACGTACAATACAGACGACAGATCTTCATGAGTCTGAAAATAGCCGTTTATCGAATCTTCCGTCAGTCATTAATTAGCCATTCTCTTTTAGCGCGAGTATCAATCAATCAAACATTATGATGTCGCGCTTGCGCTACGCTTGCACATTGTCTAAAACTAACGTCTAAGGCTAAAGTTTTCAAATGGCTAAGATGACTAATAACTGGAAGACGAAACAAAAATTGTAAATCATTCTTCAAGAAATTTGTATGGAAAATCTATTTATAGTCCAGCAGAGTAGACTTGTTCAGGCCAATGTTGTGTGAGATTAAAAGTAAAATATTTAGAAAAAAGAAAACCTTTGAGTTGAAACATAGTTTAATTATTGTAAGCCTACCTACCTAAATCTAAACCTTTTTATTTTTTTGTGCACAGGTAACTACACTGCTAAGAAAACTCTACAAGCAGACACACAACGCGCCGGGGGGTGCTTGAGAAGATGTCATGAAATAATGTTTTCTACTTAAACTTTTAATTAGAATTAGAATAACATAAAACTGTAAAAAAAATATATTCATAATATCATAAAAGATAAATATGCCTACCTACATAGTTTCATTTTAATTATAATTATCATTATAATAGGTGAAATTGTAAGTAGACAATCGTCAATCAATTAGCATGGGTGTCTAACGGTTGATATAACAACACAAAAACTGACGTTCACTAGACCTAATTTCAGTTAATATACTTTTGTTTAAATATAACAATCAGTTGAGATAATGTATTGTTGATTTAATTTCTTATGATCTAATGAACATTTCAGTTAGCATTTAGTCCTCATCTAACAGATCCTCTATAAGGTTGATGAATCATGTGGGTGGTTAGGTTAGGTTAGGTTAGAACAGTGACCATTAGCGCGCGAAGGCGAGCGAGCGCAGCGAGCGTGCCGCGGCAGCGGCCGCCAAGCGCCAGATCCCCTCTATTGTTGGTGAATCATTTGGGTTAGATGAGGTTACAACAGTATGATGTTTACTTAATCATTACATAATTTTGCCTGAAAATGAGTAAAAGTAATGAAAAGTAGGTCAACTGAACGTTATATAAAAGGCGCTTTATAGAAATTGAAAATGATATGAAATGAACGTTATACTGAAGTGTTATTAGAGCAAAAGAAGTTAATATGAAATGAACTTTATTACATTTGAACGTTATTTCAAGTGATAATATACTATCTAATATTATGCCATACCTATATTACACCTAAATGGGCGTACACAATTGCGTTTGTTGCGTGTGAAAACATTGAGTCAGGGAATCTATCGTGGTAGGTAGGTACTCGAATAACAATAAAGTCAAAGGTTTTAATACTACTATTAAATTCACACAATACATACATTTGGCTCAATCACTAATACAGCCATTGACTTTGTTGTTGAAATATAACATAACTGAATAAAGCAAGCTTTCTTGAAAAGGATCCAGGTAGGTAACTGGTCAGTATTATAAAAAAATCATAGCATCTCTAATATAGGTAGGTAAATGCCTATGTACTAAGTATATTAATAACTTGCTGCTTAGCAACAATGACGTTCTTATTTTCTGTTAAACATTAATTCCCGATACCTCGATAGATGGCGCTGATAACAATAAATTAAATAACAATATTACCTATGTTACTCGGCTTTCTGTAAGAGTTTGTTTGGCATTGAACTACACTTTGAAGATGAATACCTACCTACCTAATTAAGTAAACGATTTTTGGGTTCAGTAGTACATTATTTTATTTACAGCGACGATTATTTGGTACAGTTTCACTTGGCATACTGTGAAGATAGCAGAATTTCATTTATTATGCATAGTGTCATTTAAGTAGAATACGCTGTAAAGAAAAATTGGCTTAAAAAGTCATTAAGTATAAGTTAATTATGATAAGAAATACCAAATTATTCTAATTATGAATATTCTGTGATATAATATACTTTTGTTTAATCTATCGATCAGTTGAGATAATAAATTGTTGATATAATTTCATTTTACCTAATTTCTTATGATATACTGGTTGCATATTAGAAAATCAAAACTTTTCTGAAATCAAAAGTTCAGCTGACCAAAGTCTGAAATATCAATGTTTAAATTATTTATTACACTATTGACAAAATCGTTTAAAGGTCAAAATGGATTACTGGATAAATATTATTAATTTATTATCAAATGGATTAACTGAAAAAGGTAAAATTAATATTAGCGAATAGCGCCTGTCTGATACAGAAAGCCTTTGGTCAAAATACCTAAAATAATGCATCACCTGCGAGCTATTTGTATGATGAACCCCGAGCGTAAGCGAGGGGCCACCCAGGGTATCAAGAACCTAGCTGACAGAAAGGAGCGAGCGCAGGATAGCGCGAGCGGCGACATGGCTGACAGAAAACGAGAGACAATTTAAAAATGCGAGCGAAGCGAGCGCGAGCGCGACGAGCGGAGCGAGGAGCCAGAAATAAATATTATTTTATTAAACTATGTATAATCTCAAATCTTGTCAGGCGTAAGTGATGTAGTATAGTTTTGAAGCAAGTTGTGATATATATATAGATTTGGTAGGTACTTATATTTACATCTATTCAGTCGTCATTTGTGATTATGTAATTTGATTAGTAATGATTACTTGAACTTGAGATTAGTCGTTCATTTGATGTCACATACATACTTTTTCAGGAATTTTACTACATTGAGGGGTTTGAACATGTGGTCGATTTTAGGGTTCCTCAGGGGTTTTCATTGGCGTTTCACGACACTCTGGGACTTGATTAAATATACGATTCTTTATGATTTTGCCTACATTTATACTACATTGATGAGGTATTTTTTGTACCACATTAACACGCAAACCAATAGTCTCCGATTGGGTTCCTTCAAACGGTTTCGACTGAAAGAGGATTTTTACTTGTCATTAATTTTAGGGTGCTCTAAGGGTTTTACAGGAATTTTACGACATTGAGGGGTTTGAACATGTGGTCGATTTTAGGGTTCCTCAGAGGTTTTGATTGGCGTTTCACTTCACTTAGGGGCTTGATTAAATAGACAATTTTAACTCTAAATTAAATCATATTTTAAATTTTAACTTTGGTTCGTTCAAACGGTTTCGACCGAAAGAGGATTTTTACTTGTCATGAATTTTAGGGTTGTCTAAGGGTTTTTAAGGAATTTTACTACACTGAGGGGTTTGAACATGTGGTCGATTTTAGGGTTCCTCAGGGGTTTTGATTGGCCTTTCACGACACTCAGGTACTTGATTAAATAGACGATTCTTTATGGTTTTGCTTACATTTATTTTTACTACATTGAGGATTTGAGGGATTTTTTGTAGCACACTAACACGCGAGCTGCTTGCAGCTCGCGCAGCACGCAACAACTACTAGCTGTTGCCCGCGACTTCGTCTGCAATCCAGGATGAAAAGTAGCCTATGTCCTTATCCGGGTCATGGTCTATCTGTGCCAAATTTCATTCAAATCCGTTCAGCCGTTTTGTCGTGAAAGCATAGCAAACAAACTTACTTTCACATTTATAATATTAGGTAAGATAACCCGTATTGATACTTAAATGCACAAAAGCTAAAAAAATTTAAGCCAAGAATAAATGAAAAGCATTTTTGCCAACCGACTGTTTATTGTTCAACCTTGGCGGAGAACTACTCGTGTTAGACAATAATTGCTTAGTTATTCTTCAGCTAGCAATATTCATGCAAAACATCCTGCTAAACGCGACAATGTACATAAACGCTATTGGTTTTAAAAAGAGCAGTTTCAATTCCATAATATCAAAATGTCCAGCACATAAATCCCTTCAAGCTCTGTGCGGTCAGTGTGAGGTACTTGTTGCGAGCGGCCGCACCGCCGCGCACCTGTGTGTCCCCGGGCTGAAATATAACTGCAGACTTATACCAAGGCTAGAAACATTCCACTTCAACTGCATCAAAGTGTGGGAAATAGTTATGGTGGTGTGGTGAAAGTTAAGACAGAGCATATAAAGCATGAGAGTAGTAAGCAGATGGATACGGATGGCGATGGGAAGTTGCACGTGCTTGATTGGTTGGAATTGCGGAAGTTTGGATGTCAGGAAGTTAGTAGGACTTGCTGCGACGCACGATTGGATGTTGGTATACAGTTGAAAAGCAAGCAGGAAGCTGTTCTTTTTGTTCAGGTTGTGGTTTGTTATTTGCATCATGCTGGACTTTATCGATAACGTTTAGTGATGGTTGACAATTTATATTGTAGGTACTAACTAAAAATTGTTAACGATTGATGTGATTTTTAAACAAATTAAACTTAAAAATTCGAAAACAAAAGTTTCATATGACGCCAGTCTAACCATTTAGCTGGAGATTAAAATAAACGTGATGACAGTATTTGTCAACAGTTAGTTGCTAACGATTCACGTATGCGTAACTTAGTAAAATGTGGTACCAATAATTTCTAAACAAATAAAACCTAAATTCGATAACAAAAATTTCATATTATGACGTCAGTCTAAACATTTAGTTTGATAACCAATTTGATAAAAAAGATTCTTCACTTTTGTCGTGGTCATCATTTGTTGACTTGACATACGCGTAGGTTAACATGGTAAAGCTACGGTAGCCAGTGTCGTTTTGATGAGGGAGCTTCTCACCAGTGTTATTATTTAACAATTTGACATACACATTAGATTTAATAAATTTAAGGTAGCCAGGGTCTTTAAATAATTATGAGAAAGCTCTCGTTAAAAAGTGACAGGTATTACAAATGAAGGAGATTAGAAGTTGAAACATTTTCATATGATGTTAGTCTAACCACCAATAATAAATGGAGATTTCTGATTTCATACAGTTAAAATAAACGTGTTATAATGACAGTAAGTATGTCAAAAAATTTTTTTTAGGACCTACTTTACATGTGCTAAAAATTGTTAACGATTTGTGTATGCTTTACATAGTAAAATGTGGTACCAATAATTTAAAAAAAAAAAAAAAAAACAAATAAATTTTATGATTAAAAAGATAATAATAATGGTAGTATTTGCATGAAAAATTCTCTAATTAAATTTAATGTTGTTTAATGAAACCGTAATTTATCAAAGGTTGTTTTGGATTTGAAAGTAATGTCACCTTATAATATTTATTAAGTATTGTAAAGTGTGCAGTCATATTTTTCCGATTTACTAATCATTTATAATATTATATATTTATGCTGTAGCCTCTGCCAGGTGAACGGTATGTGATTCCAATGTTGTAGAGGAGTGTGTTCAAGGGATAGTAACATACCAGGATACTATGCTTAAAAGTTTCAGTATTTGTAGGTTTATTAGACTACGTACCAATATATAGGTGCGGTGGCTGGGATTGCTGCTCATATCTGCAGTCAGTCGCCCGCGTCCAGCGTATGCTGCGTTGGTTTAGAGCGTGTGGCCGCATCCAGCTACCTAGGTGGGAGAGGAGCAGATGGAAGAAAGAAGTTGGGGCCCCTCTGTTAATGTATCCGATGTATTCCTATGGCTAACTCTTCCGCGACGTCTTTACCAAGTGATCAGCCATGCCCATTTATCCATTGAGGAGTGTTACCCTACAACTGTTATCCGTTAACTTTTCACAATCTAAACGTTCGACATTTACGACCAATACAAACGTTGATGGTCCATCGTTCATGGTCAGTTCATTGGTTCGTTTACATAATACGAGACGAAATAATTGTTCTTAAGTATCGTTTATTAATGGTTCCATATCAGTCAACTTGTCTTTCAAACAATTGATTGTCAATGAAAACATATAAATAAGATCATTGCAATTGATCTATCAAAAATTCTACTCAGCCCACGGTAAATTAATGAGACAAAAAATCTCATTAATTTGTGATTTTTGCAAGTATATAATATTCATGATTTAAATAATAAATTAAAGTCCAGTGCGTGCTTAAATACATAATTTTCCTAAACGATTTTATTTACAAAAATTGCCGCCCCACCCGAGTAGAGGAGATTAAAAAAAATTTACACTAACAATTGCGGAAAAACTACATTATTTACCAACGGTTTATTATTAATTACACGATTTAAATTTAACAAAAGCTTTAAATCGTGTCGGTTGCGAACCCTACCTAACGCGACGTACAACTGTCCGTGGCTAAAGACATCGGATCTTAAATCAATCCCGACTCTTGAAATTGTTTGCCCCTGGCTTTTATGTATTGTCATCGCGTAACAGATCTGTAAAGGAAATTGACGTCGGATCATTTCAATTGGGCTGTTTGAATCTAACGGTGCTTTAAATGTTATGCGCGGAATGAAGTAATCTTCATCATCGTCTGGTTTACGTACTCTAATCAGACGCGGAGAATGACCTACTACAATAACTTTAGTGCCGTTTACTAAGCGATCCGAAAAACTAAGGTTTCGCATTATCATGCATACGCATCCTACCTTAAGCTGTAAGTCGTGTTCCGGAACGCCTTTCGGTTGCAATCTATTGAGTGTGTCCGATCCTAAAAATAATTCATCCGCGTCATCGGTTGCTGTTTGGTCTACTGAATAAAAATGTATTAATTCGCCGGATACGCGATCTAAAATGTTTGCATTTATTTCCTTTACGTTCATGTTGTAGTTGCACAAAATTGCTCTGTGGCAGCAAACGTCTGGTTCGTTTAAAACGTCCGAAAAAACAAAGTCTATTAAATCGTCGAGATCTGTGACAAATTCAATGGGCGACACGTCTATTAGATTTTGTGTGACTCTGCCGGTTTGGACTGGAACTGAGACTATTGAATTAGACCCGATATTCAATAGCAGTTCCGAGAATTCTTCGTCCTCCCTAGATCTTTGCGCGGTTGATAATTTGAAAATTTTAATTTTTTGCCAAATCCAAGACGTTTTCACAGAGCAATTAACTACGTCGGCATTAGTGCGCGCGTTCGGTACCACCGGTGGTATTTGGCGGAAATCTCCTGCGAAAATGACAATTTTACCGCCGAAAAGATCATCATTTCGCATCAAATCACGCAACGAACGGTCGAGCAGGTGTATTAAATATTTATGAGCCATAGGGGCTTCGTCATAAATAATAACTGAAGCGTGGCGTATCAGCTCTGCGCGTTGTGAACCGTTCGTTATGTTCCAGTACCCGTGATCGTCGACGAGATCCAACGGAAACTTGAACATACTGTGAGCCGTAGTACCGCCCTCGTAGTTCTGAGCCGCGATGCCCGATGTTGCCGTACACAAAACTACATTATTACGCGAGCCACGGACATGTGCTGCTACCACGTTCAGTAACAGTGTTTTTCCCGTACCGGCAGGGCCATCTATGAAAATGGAACTGTTGTTGGCTCGTTTAAAGACCGGGTCTTCCACAAGTTTGTCGACAAACTCAAACACGGCGCGCTGATCGGTAGATAAGCGAGGCTGCCATGTTTCGACGTACGCATTCAACCGGTTCGCACTGAATTGAATCTGCTCTCGACCCAACTCAGTGGTATCGTCGCGGATATTGGGCAGCCCCTGCTCGACAAGACTGGTACCGTGTTTACGCAAAAGTCTGTCGATTTGGATGAGACTCATTTTATAGGCCCTGTCGGTATCGTTTGGCATGCGCTCGAGGAAATCTTCGGTTATTTGGTTTTTGAATTTATTCCACAATAAACCGACCGGAGCACCGTTTACGGCCAAGAGAACGAAAAATCGACGAAGTCGCGGCCCCGTTAGAAAAGTCGCGGCTTCCTCGAGCGCTCTTTCATATTCGACTTCGTCATTTGCGATACCTACATTTCGAGCTACTTCCTGAAACGTCCGACAATTAAGGCCTCCGACCTTCAACAAATCACCGTAACCGCGACACGGATATAGCCCAATAAGCATACGTAAATAGAATTGTTCTCCTCTACTCGGCGCAACCCAAAAGAGACGCGCTACATTAACCCCACGCTGCCTTTTTGTTAAATATTTATTTTTAATTCGGTGGACTTCCACATTTTTCATAGTAGGGCGTTTTGAATGTACTATGTATTTTTCGTAAAAGTCCAAGTACGTCAGGTTTTCGAACTCGTCTCCGGCCGGCCGGTCAAAGTAATCGAGCAGAGCTGAACTACTGCTCTCGGCGGCGTCAGTCACGGAATCTTGCCTAAAAAACACGCTTTGGTAATTTTCGAGATGGACGGGCAGTTGTTGGACAGCGGGTTCGCGCATCGTCAAATCGTACTCGAAAACTCGCCACGCGGCATCGCAAGCACCTATATAGCGTTTGGTGACATACTGCTCTACTTCATTGTTCCTATCTTCCTCGGCTACAACCGTGACGCGCGCTTCGTCTTTACCTTTTGTCATGTATTTAAATAGGTACTTGACGATTTTTCGAGCCGAGGAAGCTTCCAAATTCGCATGACAATCGTACTTCAAGAGGATGGCGGCGTTGTAAGGAACTACCCACAGATCGTTGACCGTAACTTCGCGATTTCTGAATTTAATTACGGCCTCGTTGTTACTGCTTCTACGGAGGTGGATGAAGCCCTTATCGTCATGGTGCGTTGTGTCTGTTTCGCGTTTAGGGAAGTACTTGGAACATTTCTCCTTTGTACTATCCCAACATGGAAGGTCGGTCCTGTGAGACGGCCCACAGGGACCGTGAATCATGTGATTCAGGACCATTTGGCGCAGCCTGCCTTCGGCTTCGGTTGCGTTCGGGATGTCGGCCCTGACAAATTTGTCTATGTCTACATTTTGAACGGGTCCACCGCCGGCCACGCGGAAACATATATGTGCGTGGGGTAGACCTCGTTTTTGGAACTCAATAACATATATGATGTACATGTGCTTACCGAACCATGCGCCCGATCGCAGGTCTCTCAGTAGCTGAGCCAATTTTAAACTAAATACTCTTGCGCATAGACTCGCATGTGGTTTTTGCCCCGGTAGCAAAGATAACTGAATTTCCTTCCATTTTGGATTACATGTTATGGTAAGGAAAAACGATGGTGTACCTAGTCGGTTAACTAACGCGATCGCATCCATGTATTTGGTTTTCATGTAACGCGGCCCCCCCGTAAACGTGTTTGGCAAGTAAATGCGACCTGGAACGACGCCACCCTCTCCTAGTACTGTTTCGTCTGTGCTTATTTGGCGCGCCGACGTTTCGACATTGTCTCGGAGCTCATGCAGCGGTGCCAATCTCATCGAAGAAGATTGGTTCTGCAGGTTAGTGATGTAGCGTAATCGTTCCTCCTCGATACGACAATACATATCCACTAACCATTCCTCAGACAGTCGACCGTAATCACGAAAGCGCGACTCTGACAACAGCAAACAGCGAACGTATTTGTTTTGAGTTAACTTCGCGTTGTTGTTGTCGACTTTGTTTATGTACCACCCCGCGGTGGCGTGCGGGTACAACAGCGGGTATTGAAAAGTTTCGTACAACGGATGAAACAGATCGACCGTGTGTGGTTTATTCGCGCCCGTTTTCCAAATAACAATACACCGTGGGATAAACCGTTCCCTCTCTGTGCTAATAATGGCGGCAATCTCGTTTCCTAACGGCATATCACCGAGAATATTACCGTGAGTTTGCCGTGTGGTATGTTCGAATTTTAAATGGGCTTCTTGAGACGTTTCGTTATGTAATTGTTTGAAACAATCAATCAAGGGATTTACTTCGTGCAAGTAATTACGGATTTCGGTGACGATTTGACGATCTAACCGTAGACCTGCCGCGAGTCTCTGGCGTTCCTCGTTGTCCTCTATATAAAGGCCGATAGGGTTTGTGGTGTCCGTGTAACCCAAATCGAAAACGCGGTGGTATATTCTACCTTGAATTTTAATAAACGCCAGTCCAGTATTGGGATGTTGAAAACCGTGAGAGACTCCTAACGCGCTGAAGGCAAACAAGTTATTATATGCGCGCGGGCATTTATTGAAACTCTCACTGTTATAAAAACTTTCCGTCAACGGGGGGAAGTTTTGAACGTTATAAGCCCCGCTGCCACAACACCACCTGGTTCGCGATTTTTCTTCGAAAAACAGACACGTGCCACAATGCAGACATTTAAATACGTCATCGGCTTTTAACGATGGTTTGCGCAAACCATACAAACGTACCGCATTTAA
The DNA here is from genome assembly GCA_937001585.2 of Brachylomia viminalis. NCBI lineage: Eukaryota > Metazoa > Arthropoda > Insecta > Lepidoptera > Noctuidae > Brachylomia > Brachylomia viminalis. The sequence continues at coordinate 16,816,141 of OW443302.2, read as the reverse complement.
TTCGTCCCCGCTTTTAACCGCAATTAAATTTGTTGAATTTCGCAGAGGGGGCTCGATATTTCGAACAGCTCGATGACGTTCAGTGGCAAGTCTGTTAACATCCGGGTTAGTTTGAGAGTACCGTGCGACCGATTCCCGGTGAATTTCTGGATGAGACTGCGTGTACCGTGCGACCGATTCTCGATTTACTTCTGGATGTGAAGTCGAATAACGCTGAACGGCTAACCTATTTACTTGCGGATGTGTTTTATTGTATTTTTCAACCGCTTTTACATGTGCATTTTCATTTGCCCTGGTTTGTTTTTTAGGTCGTCCAACCGATTTTTTATATACTAACCGCGGATTTGCAGCGATTTTTTCAAGAACAACCACCGGCTTTTTTACATTCAATTTTGTGTCGCTTTCTATTATTTTTCTTTTCAATGTCGAATTTAGCGGCATTTTTTCGATAACAACAACCGGTTTTAATGTTGATAATTTGGGGTCGTTTTGGGCTACACTTGGAACCGACGACGCAATTGCAGCTGGGAGAAGTCGCACTGTAAGACGGTGTAAAGTATATTCGTGCGCACCGACGCGAGCGTTTATAAACAAAAGTTGCGCTAAAGCATTTACATCGTGACATTGAAATAATCGTGCTACATTTAAATTTTGATTTTGGTGGTTGTATTTGCCGGTGGCGTCAACCGCGTGACTGTTGAACAGGTAATATTTACTATTGCATTTCCAAAACGACACGGTGGAATCTTGACCAGTGAACAGGAAATTCATGGTATTTTCGACGTATTCTGAATTAAAGCACGTTAACAAATTAGATTTTAAAATTTCGGTGGCATCAAAAATTTTTTGTTGATTTGAAGGATAAAGTCCATTAGCTACCCATTCAACATTTATATTCGCCGAAGAATTTTGAATATTAACATGGTTTGGCAATTCTTCGGGGTACAATAAAGACGAATTCGATGACCGTGGAATACTACAATAAAGAATATCGCCACTCGGAAGGATAATCTCATCAATATCACACGTTGTGAATAACTCGCGGTTCTTAAAACATGAATAAGTGGACGCAACACACGACATTGCGACGCACTGGACGCCATTACCTCTGAACCCTACTCCACCTTGGTGAGTTGTCCCTGCTGCAATGCACCTCACTCCCGACGCTCCATCGGCAGCATCCGTCGAGGGTGGAATAGGATTCGCACTTACCTGACCTGATGTGGAGGCGCTGCTGGTGCGACGACCACGACGAACCTTCTTCGGACGACCGACGCTGCGAAGCATGACGATGATGGCAAATTCTGTAATCATTTTGTTAGTTAGTTAACTCGAATACGTGTACAAAATTCATAATTGTGTTTTTTTTTTAATCGTATATAAATAAATAAAATAAAATAAATATCGTCTGACATTGCACACAGCACCATCTAGTTCCAAGTTAAGCACTTAACACTTAAGGCTTGTGTTATGGATACCAGATGGTTGATACACTACTTAAATACATTTTTTTTTTTGTAAATACATACATATTATAAATATACATCCATGACTCGGGTACAAATGTCCATATTCATCATACAAACATTTGCCCCTACCGGGATTCGAACCCAGGACCATTTGGTTTCGCTGACTACACTTAAGCAAAGCTTAACTTCAATAAAAGCTATCGCTATCGTATTTAATGTGCGTTTTATTTCAGTTAAAACGCTGCTATAACTCGACTACAGAAAATCCCATTATAAAAAGTATAAGATAAGATACTTTATTTGCCATAATGTTGATGTACAAAGTAGTATGATGTTATTATAAACGTGGCCCATTTACATTCTACCATTACATGTGGTGTGCAAATATTTAAATTCAAAATACATTAAATGATTAAAAATGTCATAATATTCCTTCAGTTAACACTATATCCGTAGGCGCGGGCTTGCGAACGGCGAGCAATGGGCAGCTCGCCGTTCGATAAGGACCAGGCCCGCGGGCTTGCGAACGGCGAGCAATGGGCAGCTCGCCGTTCGATAAGGACCAGGCCCGGGTCGACGGCGCGTTGTGTTCCACGCGCGCCTCAAAGAGATGTCAGCACCAATGACGGGGTTTGCTAGGACCGATGGCTGCTAGGGTTGTGGAAAAGTCCAAGAGGGTTACCGTGGCCCCTGGCACAGGCAACTGAAGGAACACGGGTGGGTTTTAGTCAATAAGAGTCTGACACGCCCTCCTGCTCTGCCCAGAGCGGGAGAAGTTATTTGATGATTTCCCACCCACAAAAAAAAAAAAAAAAAAAAAGTTAACACTATATCCAAGAGGGTGGGTTACCGTGGCCCCTGGCACAGGCAACTGAAGGAACACGGGTGGGTTTTAGTCAGTAAGAGTCTGACACGCCCTCCTGCTCTGCCCAGAGCGGGAGAAGTTATTTGATGATTTCCCACCAACAAAAAAAAAAAAAAAAAAAAAAAGTTAATACTATATACCTACCTTACAAAATCTCTGATTAAATAAATTACTTGCAAATATTTATATAAATTTCTAATTTATTGTCATTATGTACTTTCCTTCTTCGACATGTGACACAAATTCATTAATTGTGTAGAAACATTTTTCTTTAAGCCACTGAGTCAGCTTTTTTTGTAAACATAAGCAAAGGTAGTTCTTTAAAGGCGTTTGGTAATTTATTGTATACCATAATAGCCATTATAAACGAATTTTTCTTTTATATAAATCAAACTTGCATTGTGGCAAGCAGAGCCTATGTTTATCTCTAGAGGCAAACTTCCTTTTTGGTTACATCTCTATGCTTAATAAAACTTTCAGGATGTTGTACATTCTTGTATTCTTGTACATTATAAGTTAAGTACATAATCATAATAATAATCATAATTTTATAAATGATGTAAGTATTTGGTTATAATTTTTTTTTAGGATACAATTGATCCCCCATCATCAATCAATCAATGTTATTGAACCATTAGGGATAATTAATGAGAGTGCCATATTCATCTTAATGTAACTTCACATAGCCTATAAACCAGCGGTTAATCAAGACGATTCTAATGATACCTCATTTGTTAAAGTTTTATGAGTAGTAAAGAAGTTATGAGGGAACAGATGAACTTACATGTATATGTAGCGGTCAATATCTTAACACTTTATTTTTGCTTCACCGAAGCCGGGTTAAAATGCATTATCATCAGAACTGAATTAACAAATGAAAACCAAATAGAAAACACCAAAACCAAAAGATAGTTGACTGCTATAAGTTGATGATGGTGATATTTTATAGTTTAAGTTTTATTTTAGTAAATTGCTATGCCATTAAAATTGTGATAAATTAAAAATTGAGTATACCTATCTATGACAGCTCCTACAGCTCAGTATATTAGAGGCAATGCCTTTTGTTTATTTATTACCCGAATGCAGTGGTTTTTTTTTGACCATGTAGCACCCAAAGGTCTAAGTGGTTTTAATGAAAGACTTATTAAAAGATTTGTTTAATTTGTTCAAGTGACTTAAGGTATTAAAAGTTTCAAATAATTAGGTTAACAGGAAAGTTCAAACCAATTTCACAGATTAAATGCGGTTGAGACATGAGTGTGAGCCTAAATTTGACCTATGATACCATGGTGGTTTATTTTGTCTAGCATCTCCTTACTATGCTGTCCTACTATGCTATGTAGGCTGTATAATTCTCATTGAGAACAAACTTTTCTGTGTAATATACATAGGTACCTACCTACATTTTATCACAAAAAGAAAGATTTGTGAGCAGCAATTTGTTTAATTACCATAATAGTTACTGCCAAAGCGTCTGACAAAACGTATTAAGTATGTACTTACTAAGCTATGCAAGATAAAATAATTATCGTGAGATACAAACTGCAGTGATAAGTTGAAAATGTGTGTAAAACTTACCTTCCAATTAGAATATCCGAGTAGATTGTCATTTAGGTACTTATTTAACACTCATTAGGATGCTCTAATTAGAATTTGCACGAAAAATAGAAACAAGATAAAACGTAAGAAAATTCTAAATTTAAAACGTCCGCGTCGGTAGGTACCAAAAGATAGCGTCCTTTCAAACCAAACCAGCCCAATACCAATTTCACAGATTAAATGCGGTTGAGACATGAGTGTGAGCCTAAATTTGACCTATGATACCATGGTGGTTAATTTTTTCTAGCATCTCCTTACTATGCTGTCCTACTATGCTATGTAGGCTGTATGATTCTCATTGAGAACAAACTTTTCTGTGTAATATACATAGGTACCTACTTACATTTTATCACAAAAAGAAAGATTTATGATACTTAACTGAAATATGTATTGAGCAGCACTTTGTTCAATTACCTACCCTAATAGTTACTTCCAAAGCATCTGACAAAACTTATTATGTACTTAGTACATTGCCTTGAGTTATGCAAAATAAATCATGAGATACAAACTGCAGTGATAAGTTGAAAATGTATGTAAAACTTACCTTCCAATTAGAATATCCGAGTAGATTGTCATTTACTTATTTAACACTCATTAGGATGCTCTAATTAGAATTTGCACGAAAAATAGAAACAAGATAAAAAGAAAATTCTAAATTTAAAAGGTCCGCGTCGGTAGGTACCAAAAGATAGCGTCCTTTGAATTTTATCATTTTACCATCAGAAAAATAGTGGATTTCATTTTTATTTGTAGTTTCTAATCGTATAATTGTTAATTGCAATCATTTAATCTATTTTTTCCAGCTATTTATTAGTTAAACACTTAATTTAGAATAGTTATGAACTTACCTGAAAGCAGTTTGATTGATGAGTGCCCGCCACAACGGCGATTCAGTGTGGCTAGATTATACAAAAATAGTATACCGAAATTTAAAAAAAATACCAAAATATAACAAGTACTTATTTTTTTTTTGACACGTCTTATTCATAATTTCATTCATAATCATCATCAAAATAAATGCGCGTATTGTGTCTGAAAATCTGTAGAGGTCTTGAGCAGATCACACGAGCATTTTAACATTCACATTTCGTTCACTTTTTTTTTTAATGGAATCAAGCAAGTAGGTAGTCTATTGAAATGGTAAATGTAATGTCTTCACAACAAATAGACACTGATGTATTGCATGCTTTATTGTTTTGACTATTGCGTGTTAAAACTGTATATACTATAAATTGTTGCAACAGATGTGTGGACTGCTTAGTTGACATTTTATCAAAATGTAAACTCTAAGATATTTGTAGCAAAAGTGTTAACAGTATTCGTCTTAACCTTCATCGGATGTAAAGTTTTAGTCAAAGAGTGTCGTTAACTGAGGCTTCGGTGAGCGTTCACCAGCGAAATACAGAGACACTATAAAATGTATGATGATACACAAATCTTTTTGACCTCTATTAAATAGTTTATTTTTTATTTTTTAAATATGCCCAAAATAATCGCCTTCTGGAAAAAGACATATTGATCTTTGAAAATATTTATAAGAATACTGAAAAAGTATTAAACTAATTCATCTGGTCACACTGACGTACGTTTCGCGCCAATATCTCTGGTTTCCCTTCAAAACGTATAAATCTTTCGCATTTTTCGCGCCAATGCCGTCCCGTCCCGCATAGCTATAGACAAATTAGAATTAAACCCGAATAATTCCGTAACTTTTGCCATTAAAAAAAAAATACAGGCGCTCGAAGCGACGCGACGTCCTTTTGCCAAGTCTTTTTTTGCTTAACTTTTTTAACAGATGATTTAATCAGATGATGGATGTCTTACCCATTTCACATAAGTTTCCACAATTAGTATTAGTTGGTATTATCAATGTTAGTGTAAATGTGTGTATACGTTTATAGGTACTTATTACTACAAAATCCATCATAAAGTTAAAAGCATTGTAGTGGATTTTCAAATTTTTGTTTTAATTTTAAAAATGTTTGCTCATGAATTGATTGTTGATTACACTACTGCGACCTGCGTGCGACACATCAAACAGCAGAAGCCTTTGGTTCGGTTCTATACATTTGGTTAATAGAAGTGATAACGTAAACACACCACAATTTTATAGACCACGTGGATCTTAGCAGTAAACCTCTTTGCCCTATAAAAAATGTTTGAGACTGTTGACGACCGACGAAACGTGATGCAATGCACAGATGAATTAAAATTGATTAATCCTAATGCCAAACTTGTCAAGTGTCAATGTCAAGTCATTAAGGAATTGAAAATTGTTTATTTGTTTGTTGTCATTGCAAGCAAATTATGTAATTTGAATGGTATTTACTTAATAATTGTTCATAATATGATTACTCTGCTAACCCAATTTGGCTCAAGCGGTGACCCCACTGCTTAGAGTTTCTCACTAAAGTATATATAAGTAGAGTGGCGTAATATGACACTGGAATACAGCAAGTCCGTAAGGCGGTAGTATTTGAAGAAATGGCTAACGTTTACACATATCTAAGAGCTCGATAAACACGTCTCCTGTTATTCTGTAAAGGTACGGAAATGAAAAATTTCAACGGAGATTTACTTTCGTGCGATTTGCAGTCTCATAACCATATCAAGGCTGTTGGAGGTCTCTGAGGCAGCATGAAGCAATCGGTCCACACTTCAGAAGGCCACATATCTTGGAGATGCATCATTTGTGGTCGCAATCTCCTGTACCTAGTGAGAGCACGACATATAAGAAGAACAAGAAAACAATTTGAACTAAGTGAATAGTGAAAGTTTACATTTAAGTACATTTGATAAAGATTTTTCGATATGTATGCAACATGCCCCATGTAAACAGTGTCTAGATTATTAGGATAATTATAATTATGAACTTAGGATATGATTGCTGTAATGGAAATTTAATAAAGTTGTTAACATGATTTGTGGTTGTGCGTTATTTATTTTTCAATAGAATAAAATTAATAGTCTATTTATTTACAAAGAATACACATACTAAAATCAGTTGTTACAGTTGTGAGGAATCCATGTAGGCACATACTACCTAATATAGTAGGCTAATTTAGTACATTTAAATAAATTATAAAAACTAAATTTCAATACAGTTCAATACTCATTGGCAAAGAAATCTTGTACATAATAATAAAACATTCTACTAATGATGCTGTTAGCTGTTTTCTAACTTTTTTTTAATTGTAGATCTTTAATTTTGCTAGGTATTTTATTATAAATTATAGGTGAGGTGCCATACAGAGTTTTTTTTCTTGAGTAATGAAGTCAAGCCAAGTGTACCATGTTCTATAGATTCATGTTCATTAGAGGTAGAAAGTAGGTAGATTCTTATTAGAGAACCAAATGTTGTTATCCATTTAAGGCATTGATTACTAATCAACCAATCTAATAGCTAAAAAAATTAGTTAGGTTATTTGAGAAACAAGGTAAAATTAGAAGTACAACCAGCTTTTTAAAGAATCCAAAATTATATTATCATAGGTATGTATGCAGTGTAAACATCTTTTATTGATTAAAATTGTATCTACATTATTCTTTATTAATTTAATTTAATAATAATAATTCATTATAAAGCTGAACAGTAGGTATAGGTAGGTAAGGAATAATTAAGTACCTACCTAATTATAGTTATAATAACGCAGATAAGAACCTATGTAGGAATGTTATAAAGTAGGTAGGTACTATGGCAACCAAGTAATTTAACTGATATAATTACTCATAATATTTTTTTTATCAAGTGAAAACTGTATAAAATCAAAATGTTTTTATTAAAAAAATTCGAGGTATTACATAAAATGGATTGGAATCTCTTCTGTTTCAATTAATCAATATTCACTAAACAAATATTTGTTTTCGGCGGGAATTGAACCCACAACCTACACCGCATAAGGCAGGCCTTTAATGAATTAATCTGTAAAGCAGGCATGTATAAGCATGCATCAATTAATTGGAGATGCGTCAGGGGCAACTGTTCCCTCATAGTTCCTGTGTAAATGGTCCAATGGGTTCATAATTAGTAACGTAGGTAGGTATATACGTACCTAAGTAGGTACCTACTTATATGATTCACCGAGGAAGTTACCCAAACTGAGCTCTCCACAAGAGTTCTCTGGTTTAGCTCTCTCTTAAAGTTGGGTACCTACCTACCTAAAAAATTGAGCGGTCACTGATTTTCAGTTGGTAACTTGTAGGTGAAGAGCTTGTTTGGGGAAGTACTGCCACCGTGCTTATTTTTGTTGTTAAGCTAATATAGGTATCCTGAATTTAGATTTGAAGGAAGTGGATGCTGGTAAAGTTATTACAAGTAGGTAGGTACATATAATGCTTAAAATCTGTATGCTTTAAGTTGATGAACGAAGAGCCTGTGCATCGTTGGGCACGTTCCTGACGTGCGTGACCTGCGAGGGCGAGGCAAATATTTTAGTATAAACGATGGTTACCATGTAACATTAGGTGGATCATAATACTGCTTGTTCACCAGTAGGTATTATACTTATACCTACAACTACAAGTAAAGGAAAGCAGAATTGATTAGGTAGATACGTCAACCTATTGTAGTCCATGTCTTAGTAAACATACCTTACTACCTATACTTACCTACAACTGTTTCATGTAACTACCTATCTACCAGTGTAGGTAGTAGATAGATACAGCTACCTAAGTCAGGCTGCAGAAGTCAACTGCCAGACATTATAGGCCTCCCCAAGATACCTGCTTACTTACCTATCTACTATTTAAGTAGTCAAAGTAAATATTAAAACTCCTCAGTGTAGTAATAATACTGAAAAACTTGAAAGATCCCTAAAATACTCTTAAAAAGTAGGTAGGTACTAATCCTCATACCCGCTACACCGCTAAACCGCTTCATGGAATCCAATCGGAGAGTGTTGGTTGGTTTCACTTTTTCACTTAATCAAGCCCCTAAGTTTAGTGAAACGCCAATCAAAAACCCTAAAATCAACCACATATTCAAACCACTAAATGAAATAAAAACCCTTAGAGAACTCTAAAATTCATGACAAATAAAAAACCACATTCGGCCGAAACCGTTTGAAAGAACCCAATCGGAGACTATTGGTTTGCGTGCTGCCATGCTCTCCCGTAGGGGCAGAACCTTAAAGCAAGTGAAGATCCTTTGAAATCCCTAAAGAGTCCTAAATTTTTAATCAAACTCATGCACCTCAGTCGGATGAACCGTTTGAACGACCTCAATCGGACAACTTTTGCGAAACCGGAAATGGCACGGCCGCCATCTTGAATTTCTGAAATGTCAGAATTTCCCTAAAGAGACCAGGATACAAGCCACCTCTCAGTAAAAAAACGGTGACTGTACGTTGACTTTGGTAGAACAAAGTAATTCGCCAAAGTCGGGTCTGACCCAAAATTTCAAACCCCAATGGATCTCGGGGTTGCCAGCTAAAAGTGATTAAACTGGTCAAATGTCATTTGGGGTACCCCATTCTTGCCGGTTACGCAAAGTCCCTATTAAAAATGTCGCTATTTCTACTTTTCACGTTTTCAGGGAAAATCTGGAAGACTACCCCAAAAGTGGGAAAATTTCCTACACCAGGCCACACTGCTCAACCAAGTATACAACCAGTAAACAAACTCATGCACCTCAGTCGGATGAACCGTTTGAACGACCTGAAACGGACAACTTTTGCAAAACCGGAAATGGCACGGCCGCCATTTTGAATTTCTGAAATGTCAGAATTTTCCTAAAGACACCAGGATACAAACCACCTGTCAGTAAAAAAACGGTGGCTGTACGTTGACTTTGGTAGAACAAAGTAATTCGCCAAAGTCGGGTCTGACCCAAAAATTTAAACCCCATTTGCTCTCTGGGTTGCCAGCTGAAAGTCATAAAAATTATCAAATGTCATTTAGGGCACCCCTTTCTTGCCGGTTACGCAAAGTTCCCATTAAAAATGTCGCTATTTCTACTTTGTCCCATTTAGTGTGTCGAAAATCACGATTTTAAAACCGGAAATGGCACGGCCGCCATCTTGAATTTCTGAAATGTCAGAATTTTCCTAACGAGACCAGGATACAAGCCACCTCTCAGTAAAAAAACGGTGGCTGTACGTTGACTTAAGTAGAACAAAGTAATTCGCCAAAGTCGGGTCTGACCCAAAATTTCAAACCCCAATGGATCTCGGGGTTGCCAGCTAAAAGTGATTAAACCGGTCAAATATCATTTAGGGCACGCCATTCTTGCCGGTTACGCAAAATCCCCATTAAAAATGTCGCTATTTCTACTTTGGATGCCAACAATCACGATTTTTAAAACCGGAAGTGGCACGGCCGCCATCTTGAATTTCTGAAATGTCAGAATTTTCCTGAAGACACCAGGATACAGGCTACCTGTCAGTAGAAAAACGGTGGCTGTGCGTTGACTTTGGTAGAACAAAGTAATTCGCCAAAGTCGGGTCTGACCCAAAAATTCAAACCCCAATGGCTCGCGGGGTTGCCAGCTGAAAGTAATGAAAATGGTCAAATGTCATTTGGGGTACCCCTTTCTTGCCGGTTACGCAAAGTCCGCATTAAAAATGTCGCTATTTCTACTTTTCGGGTTTTCGGGGAAAATCAGGAAAAATACCCCAAAAGTGGGTAAATTTCCTACACCAGGCCACACTGCTCAACCAAGTATACAACCAGTAAACAAACTCATGCACCTCAGTCGGATGAACCGTTTGAACGACCTGAAACGGACAACTTTTGCAAAACCGGAAATGGCACGGCCGCCATCTTGAATTTCTGAAATGTCAGAATTTTTCTGAAGTGTACAGGATACAAGCCACTTGTCAGTAAAAAAACGGTGGCTCTACGCTGACTTTGTTAGAACAAAGTAATTCGCCAAAGTCGGGTCTAACCCAAAATTTCAAACCCCAATGGATCTCGGGGTTGCCAGCTAAAAGTGATTAAACCGGTCAAATGTCATTTGGGGTACCCCTTTCTTGCCGGTTACGCAAAGTTCCCATTAAAAATGTCGCTATTTCTACTTTGGATGCCAACTGTCCCATTTAGTGTGTCGAAAATCACGATTTTCAAAACCGGAAAAGGCACGGCCGCCATCTTGAATTTCTGAAATGTCAGAATTTTTCTGAAGAGACCAGGATACAAGCTACGTGTCAGTAAAAAAACGGTGGCTGTACGTTGACTTTGGTAGAACAAAGTAATTCGCCAAAGTCGGGTCTGACCCAAAAATTCAAACCCCATTTGCTCTCTGGGTTGCCAGCTGAAAGTAATGAAAATGGTCAAATGTCATTTGGGGTACCCCTTTCTTGCCGGTTACGCAAATTTCCCATTAAAAATGTCGCTATTTCTACTTTGGATGCCAACAATCACGTTTTTACAGCCGGAAATGGCACGGCCGCCATCTTGAATTTCTGAAATGTCAGAATTTTCCTGGAGAGACCAGGATACAAGCCACCTGTCAGTAAAAAAACGGTGGCTGTACGTTGACTTTGGTAGAACAAAGTAATTCGCCAAAGTCGGGTCTGACCCAAAATTTCAAACCCCAATGGCTCGCGGGGTTGCCAGCTAAAAGTGATTAAACCGGTCAAATGTCATTAAGGGTACCCCATTCTTGCCGGTTACGCAAAGTCGCCATTAAAAATGTCGCTATTTCTACTTTTCACGTTTTCGGGGAAAATCTCAAAAATTACCCCAAAAGTGGGGAAATTTTCTACACCAGGCCACACTCCTCAACCGAGTAAACAACCGTGTCATACAACACGATCCAGTCGGGGGTTGCCAACTGTCCCATTTATCCATTCGAAAATTGCGATTTTTCGTCATTTTCACAAAATGGCCGCCACACGGTCCGCCATCTTGTTTTTCTGAAATGTCAGAATTTTCCTGAAATCTCAAGGATATAGGCTATCAGTCGATGTACTCGGTGTTGCCAACTTGAAAGTTTGGTAGAACAAAGTAATTCGGCAAAGTCAAAAAGTCTCAAAAATGAAAATATTAAATTTTTTTTGGGGTGACCAATTAAAACGGACGAAAATGGTCAAATGTCATTCGGGGGACCCCAATGTTGCCAGCCAGTCAAAGTCTCTATTCAAAATGTCGCTATTTCTACTTTTCATGTTTTTGGGGAAAATCTGGGAAATTACCCTGAAAATGGGGAAAATTTTCACACCAGGCAACACTCCTTAATGAAACACACGACCGCTCGGTACAACTCGAACCCGTCGGATGTTGCCAACTACCCGAAAAATGAGTTTGAAAAAAAACTAAAATTCCAACTTTTCACAAAATGGCCGTTACAGCGTCCGCCATCTTGGATTTTTGCAATGTCATAATTTTTCCTAAATGTCATTGAAATTACCTACCAATAACCATAGTCAAAATTTTTTATTTTTAAAATCTGTAAAACAAAGTAATTCGTCAAAGTCGAGTGAAAAAAGTCGCAAATTTCAAAACCCCGTAGCGCGGCCGCCATTTTGTTTTTTTTTTTTTTCTTACTTTTTTTTTAAATCATTCTCAATCCTCTACAGGATCTATGGATCAAAATCTTTCCAAGTCTTTTCCCTACCGAGAACGGAATTCTCATGGCCGCCATCTTGGATATGACGTCACCGCTATAATTTTCCTCTACTCGCCCGGTGTTGCCACACATTTCCCCAGAACAAACCCCCAACCCATCTCGCACCCATTTCGAGAAACGACATGTCAGTGAGTGAGTGAGTCAGTGAGTGGCCCTGCAGTTTTTTTTATATAATATAAATGGCTCTGCAGTTTTATATAATATAAACTAGTTGTTGCGTGCTGCGCGAGCTGCAAGCAGCTCGCGTGCTAGTTTTGTACGGACTTTTACTTGAAAAATCCCTAAATGTACTAAAAATGTAGGCAAAACCATAAAAAATCGTCTATTTAAGCAAGTCCCAGAGTGTCGTGAAACGCCAATCAAAACCCCAGAGGAACCCTAAAATCGACCACATGTTCAAACCCCTCAATGTAGTAAAATTCCTGAAAAACCCTTAGAGAACCCTAAAATTCATGACAAGTAAAAATCCTCTTTCGGTCGAAACCGTTTGAACGAACCCAATCGGAGTCTATTGGTATGCGTGCTGCGCGAGCTGCAATCAGCTCGCGTGTTAGTGTGCTACAAAAAATCCCTCAAATCCTCAATGTAGTAAAAATAAATGTAAGCAAAACCATAAAGAATCGTCTATTTAATCAAGTCCCTGAGTGTCGTGAAAGGCCAATCAAAACCCTTGAGGAACCCTAAAATCGACCACATGTTCAAACCATACAAACTTCTTTTGCTCTAATAACACTTAGTATAACGCTCATTTCATATAATTTTCAATTTGTATAATGCTCTTTTTATAAAACGTTCAGTTGACCTATTTTTCATATTTACTCATTTTCAGCCAAAATTCTGTAATGAATAAGTAAATATCAGGAAACATCATACTGTTATAATCTCATCTAACCCAAATGATTCACCAACAATAGAGGGGATCTGGCGCTTGGCGGCCGCTGCCGCGGCACGCTCGCTTCGCTCGCTCGCCTTCGCGCGCTAATGGTCACTGTTCTAACATAACCTAACCTAAACTATTCACCAACAATAGAGGGGATCTGGCGCTTGGCGGCCGCTGCCGCGGCACGCTCGCTACGCTCGCCCACCTTCGCGCGCTAATGGTCACTGTTCTAACCTAAAAATGATTCACCAACAATAGAGGGGATCTGGCGCTTGGCGGCCGCTGCCGCGGCACGCTCGCTACGCTCGCTCGCCTTCGCGCGCTACTGGTCACTGTTCTAACATAACCTAACCTAAATGATTCACCAACAATAGAAGGGATCTGGCGCTTGGCGGCCGCTGCTGCGGCACGCTCGCTACGCTCGCCCACCTTCGCGCGCTAATGGTCACAGTTCTAACCTAAAAATGATTCATCAACAATAGAGGGGATCTGGCGCTTGGCGGCCGCCTAACCTGAAATAGATGGAAATGGTCAAATGTCATTTGGGACACCCCATTCTTGCCGGTTATGCAAAGTCCGCATTAAAAATGTCGCTATTTCTACTTTTCGGGTTTTCGGGGAAAATCAAGAAAAATACCCCAAAAGTGGGAAAATTTCCTACACCAGGCCACACTGCTCAACCAAGTATACAACCAGTAAACAAACTCATGCACCTCAGTCGGATGAACCGTTTGAACGACCTCAATCGGACCACTTTTGCAAAACCGGAAATGGCACGGTCGCCATCTTGTTTTTCTAAAATGTCAGAATTTTCCTGAAGAAACCAGGATACAAGCTACCTGTCAGTAAAAAAAGGATGGCTGAACTTTGACTTTGGTAGAACAAAGTAATTCGCCAAAGTCGGGTCTGACCCAAAATTTCAAACCCCAATGGCTCGCGGGGTTGCCAGCTAAAAGTGATTAAACCGGTCAAATGTCATTTAGAGCACCCCTTTCTTGCCGGTTACGCAAAGTTCCCAATAAAAATGTCGCTATTTCTACTTTGGATGCCAACAATCACGATTTTCAAAACCGGAAATGCACGGCCGCCATCTTGAATTTCTGAAATGTCAGAATTTTCCTGAAGAGACCAGGATACAAGCCACCTGTCAGTAAAAAAACCATGGCTGTACGTTGACTTTGGTAGAACAAAGTAATTCGCCAAAGTCGGGTCTGACCCAAAAATTCAAACCCCATTTGCTCTCTGGGTTGCCAGCTGAAAGTAATGAAAATGGTCAAATGTCATTTGGGGTACCCCTTTCTTGCCGGTTACGCAAAGTTCCCATTAAAAATGTCGCTATTTCTACTTTGGATGCCAACAATCACGATTTTACAACCGGAAATGGCACGGCCGCCATCTTGAATTTCTGAAATGTCATAATTTTCCTGAAGACACCAGGATACAAGCCACCTGTCAGTAAAAAAACGGTGGCTGTACGTTGACTTTGGTAGAACAAAGTAATTCGCCAAAGTCGGGTCTAACACAAAATTTCAAACCCCAATGGATCTCGGGGTTGCCAGCTAAAAGTGATTAAACCGGTCAAATGTCATTTGGGGTACCCCTTTCTTGCCGGTTACGCAAAGTTCCCATTAAAAATGTCGCTATTTCTACTTTGGATGCCAACTGTCCCATTTAGTGTGTCGAAAATCACGATTTTCAAAACCGGAAAAGGCACGGCCGCCATCTTGAATTTCTGAAATGTCAGAATTTTTCTGAAGAGACCAGGATACAAGCTACCTGTCAGTAAAAAAACGGTGGCTGTACGTTGACTTTGGTAGAACAAAGTAATTCGCCAAAGTCGGGTCTGACCCAAAAATTCAAACCCCATTTGCTCTCTGGGTTGCCAGCTGAAAGTAATGAAAATGGTCAAATGTCATTTGGGGTACCCCTTTCTTGCCGGTTACGCAAATTTCCCATTAAAAATGTCGCTATTTCTACTTTGGATGCCAACAATCACGATTTTACAACCGGAAATGGCACGGCCGCCATCTTGAATTTCTGAAATGTCAGAATTTTCCTGAAGACACCAGGATACAAGCCACCTGTCAGTAAAAAAACGGTGGCTGTACGTTGACTTTGGTAGAACAAAGTAATTCGCCAAAGTCGGGTCTGACCCAAAATTTCAAACCCCAATGGCTCGCGGGGTTGCCAGCTAAAAGTGATGAAATTGGTCAAATGTCATTTGGGGCACCCCATTCTTGCCGGTTGCGCAAAGTCCCCATTAAAAATGTCGCTATTTCTACTTTTCACGTTTTCGGGGAAAATCTGGAAAAGTACCCCAAAAGTGGGGAAATTTTCTACACCAGGCCACACTCCTCAACCGAGTAAACAACCGGTTCATACAACACGATCCAGTCGGGGGTTGCCAACTGTCCCTTTTTCCCTTTCGAAAAATGCGATTTTTTGTCATTTTCACAAAATGGCCGCCACACCGTCCGCCATCTTGTTTTTCTGAAATGTCAGAATTTTCCTGAAATCTCAAGGATATAGGCTATCAATCGATGTACTCGGTGTTGCCAACTTGAGAGTTTGGTAGAACAAAGTAATTCGGCAAAGTGAAAAGGTCCCAAAAATGAAAATATTCAATTTTTTTTGGGGTGACCAATTAAAACGGACGAAAATGGTCAAATGTCATTCGGGGGACCCCAATGTTGCCAGCCAGTGAAAAACTTCATTCAAAATGTCGCTATTTCTACTTTTCATGTTTTTGGGGAAAATCTGGGAAATTACCCTGAAAATGGGGAAAAATTTCACACCAGGCAACACTCCTTAACGAAACACACGACCGCTCGGTACAACTCGAACCCGTCCGATGTTGCCAACTACCCGAAAAATGAGTTTGAAAAAAAACTAAAATTCCACATTTTTACAAAATGGCCGCCACAGCGTCCGCCATCTTGGATTTTTACAATGTCATAATTTTTCCTAAATGTCATTGAAATTACCTACAATCGAGCATAGACAAATTTTTTTTTTTTTTAAATCTGTAAAACAAAGTAATTCGTCAAAGTCGAGCGAAAAAAGTGGCAAATTTCAAGACGCCGTAGCACGGCCGCCATTTTGTTTTTTTTTTTTTTCTTACTTTTTTTTTAAATCATTCTCAATCCTCTACAGGATCTATGGATCAAAATCTTTCCAACTCTTTTCCCTACCGAGATCGGAAATCGCATGGCCGCCATCTTGGATATGACGTCACCGCTATAATTTTCCTCTACTCGCCCGGTGTTGCCACACATTTCCCCAGAACAAACCCCCCACCCATCTCTCACCCATTTCGAGAAACGGCATGTCAGTCAGTCAGTGAGTCAGTGGCTCTGCAGTTTTATATAACTATAACTAGTTGTTGCGTGCTGCGCGAGCTGCAAGCAGCTCGCGTCTAGTGGTGGTAGCTCTTACACATGTAAAACCAAAGTAATTCGCCAACGTCAAAAATTACGAAAATGAAAAACAAAACCCCTGAGGGACCCTAAAATCGACCACATGTCCAAACCCCTCAATGTAGTAAAATTCCTGAAAAACCCTTGGACAACCCTAAAATTCATGACAAGTAAAAATCCTTTTTCAGTCGAAACCGTTTGAAGGAACCCAATCGGAGACTATTGGTTTGCGTGTTAATGTGGTACAAAAAATACCTCATCAATGTAGTATAAATGTAGGCAAAATCATAAAGAATCGTATATTTAATCAAGTCCCAGAGTGTCGTGAAACGCCAATGAAAACCCCTGAGGAACCCTAAAATCGACCACATGTTCAAACCCCTCAATGTAGTAAAATTCCTGAAAAAGTATGTATGTGACATCAAATGAACGACTAATCTCAAGTTCAAGTAATCATTACTAATCAAATTACATAATCACAAATGACGACTGAATAGATGTAAATATAAGTACCTACCAAATCTATATATATATCACAACTTGCTTCAAAACTATACTACATCACTTACGCCTGACAAGATTTGAGATTATACATAGTTTAATAAAATAATATTTATTTCTGGCTCCTCGCTCCGCTCGTCGCGCTCGCGCTCGCTTCGCTCGCATTTTTAAATTGTCTCTCGTTTTCTGTCAGCCATGTCGCCGCTCGCGCTATCCTGCGCTCGCTCCTTTCTGTCAGCTAGGTTCTTGATACCCTGGGTGGCCCCTCGCTTACGCTCGGGGTTCATCATACAAATAGCTCGCAGGTGATGCATCATTTTAGGTATTTTGACCAAAGGCTTTCACAGGCGCTATTCGCTTATATTAATTTTACCTTTTTCAGTTAATCCATTTGATAATAAATTAATAATATTTATGCAGTAATCCATTTTGACCTATAAATAAACGATTTGGTCAATAGTGTAATAAATAATTTAAACATTGATATTCCAGACTTTGGTCAGATGAACTTTTGATTTCAGAAAAGTTTTGATTTTCTAATATGCAACCAGTATATCATAAGAAATTAGGTAAAAAGAAATTAGATCAACAATTTATTATCTCAACTGATCGTTATATTAAACAAAGTTTACAGAATATTCATAATTAGAATAATTTGGTATTTCTTAACATAATTAACTTATACTTAATGACTTTTTAAGCCAATTGTTCTTTTAATTGTGGTTAAAAATGCCTACAGCGTATTCTATGTACTTACATGACACTATGCATAATAAATGAAATTCTGCTATCTTCACAGTATGCCAAGTGAAACTGTACCTACCAAATAATCGTCGCTGTAAATAAAATAATGTACCTAATATAAATGTAAGCCCTACTGAACCCAAAAATCGTTTACTTAATTAATCTTCAAAGTGTAGTTCAATGTCAAACAAACTTACAGAAAGCAGAGTAACATTAATATTGTTATTTAATTTATTGTTATCAGCGCCATCTATCGAGGTATCGGGAATTAATATTAAACTGAAAATAAAAACATCATTGTTGCTAAGCAGCAAGTTATTAGGCATTTACCTACCTATATTAGAGATTCTATGATTTTTTTATAATACTGACCAGTTACCTACCTGGATCCTTTTCAAGAAAGCTTGCTTTATTCAGTTATGTTATATTTCAACAACAAAGTCAATGGCTGTATTAGTGATTGAGCCAAATGTACCTATGTATTGTGTGAATTTAATAGTAGTATTAAAACCTTTGACTTTATTGTTATTCGAGTACCTACCTACCACGTTAGATTCCCTGCCTCAATGTTTTCACACGCAACAAACGCAATTGTGTACGCCCATTTAGGTGTAATATAGGTATGGCATAATATTAGATAGTATATTATCACTTGAAATAACGTTCAAATGTAATGAATTTCATGTTCATTTCATATTAACTTCTTTTGCTCTAATAACACTTCAGTATAACGTTCATTTCATATCATTTTCAATTTCTATAAAGCGCCTTTTATATAACGTTCAGTTGACCTACTTTTCATTACTTTTACTCATTTTCAGGCAAAATTATGTAATGATTAAGTAAACATCATACTGTTGTAACCTCATCTAACCCAAATGATTCACCAACAATAGAGGGGATCTGGCGCTTGGCGGCCGCTGCCGCGGCACGCTCGCTACGCTCGCTCGCCTTCGCGCGCTAATGGTCACTGTTCTAACATAACCTAACCTAACCACCCACATGATTCATCAACCATAAAGAGGATCTGTTAGATGAGGACTAAATGCTAACTGAAATGTTCATTAGATCATAAGAAATTAAATCAACAATACATTATCTCAACTGATTGTTATTTATTTAAACAAAAGTATATTAACTGAAATTAGGTCTAGTGAACGTCAGTTTTTGTGTTGTTATATCAACCGTTAGACACCCATGCTAATTGATTGATGATTGTCTACTTACAATTTCACCTATTATAATGATAATTATAATTAAAATGAAACTATGTAGGTAGGCATATTTATCTTTTATGATATGAATATATTTTTTTTACAGTTTTATGTTATTCTAATTCTAATTAAAAGTATAAGTAGAAAACGTTATTTCATGACATCTTCTCAAGCACCCCCCGGCGTTGTGTGTCTGCTTGTAGAGTTTTCTTAGCAGTGTAGTTACCTGTGCACAAAAAAATAAAAAGGTTTAGATTTAGGTAGGTAGGTAGGCTTACAATAATTAAACTATGTTTCAACTCAAAGGTTTTCTTTTTCTAAATATTTTACTTTTAATCTCACACAACATTGGCCTGAACAAGTCTACTCTGCTGGACTATAAATAGATTTTCCATACAAATTCCTTGAAGAATGATTTACAATTTTTGTTTCGTCTTCCAGTTTGTCATCTTAGCCGTCTTAGACGTTAGTTTTAGACAATGTGCAAGCGTAGCGCAAGCGCGACATCATAATGTGTGATTGACACTCGCGCTAAAAGAGAATGGCTAATTTTAATGACTGACGGAAGAATTGATAAATGGCCATTTTCAGACTCATGAAGATCTGTCGTCTGTATTGTACGTTGCCTGTTGTGCGACTTTCAGCTTGTGGAGAAAACCAATAGTTATTAATGAGGCAGTTATAATACTTACATCTTACTTATTAATTCGTTTCCTTAAGTTTCTTTCAGCAAATATTTTTCTTCAAATGTCTCCTTTGCTACCTTCCTTTCGTCTATGTTCATTCCCCATTTTGAAATCTATGAAAACAATAACTTCATTAATAATATACACTTTCTTAATAATTAACGTTTATTAATGTGAAGGTGGCTTCGCCTTCTAATAATTGTCAGGTTGTGGGTTCAAATTTTCGAATAATAATTTATGTGTCATCTTACTAATTGATGCAGGACTACTTGGTATACATTACATAAATACAGTTTGTCCAGAAAGTCAATATTAATTAGAGAGAGCCAGTTAAATATTCTTTACCTATTATTTAGTTTCCATAATTTTTTCCCAGCAAACATTTTTCTCCAAGGTCTTCTTTGTTACTTTCTCTGTCCTTCTGTGTTGTATTCCATCCATTTTGAAATCTATGAAAACAATAATTTCATTAAAATATATGAAATCTGAATATTGTTGGTAAGTGTTGGGATTTATAAGTTATCAGAATTTGATTAGGTGTTTTTTTGCCTTCAGATCATTAGGTTGCAGGTTGAAAATTTTGAATATTTAATTAATATGTTCAATGTCAGTGTTACATCTATTGAGATTTCCGATTTCAATTATGCTGATTCTTATTTATAGTTTGATATTTAATAAATTGTTAAACTAATTACCTTAATGTCCAGTTTGTATTTGAGTGTGTTAATGGTAATTTCAGTTCAGCTACCACTTCCAGCAAAGACAACTTCAATGACCACAATGCATTTAAAAAATGTTTGATCTTGATTGAAGATTCTGAAACACAAAACGCTATACCTACACGCAAGTTTATTTATCTGTAAATAAATATAGGATAGTTGCCTCTTAGCACCACCCGAGGAGTACGTGCATATTAAGCGCTTCCACACACGATGATGATGAAGAACTGTTGTATATCGTGTGTGATGCGTTTAGAGTGTGGTGTTTCAATGCGGACGTGGGCAACAAGCTCCTCATGTAATTTGTATTTAACACTTTTACTGCCAAGAACCCGGCTCACGGGTGCAACGATCGATAATTCGTTCGCGTGCCGACAACTTGCCTCCCGCGTCCTACATATTATTATGTAGGACGCGGGAGGCGAGTTGTCGGCACGCGAACGAATTATCGTTGCACCCGTGAGCCGGGTTCTTGGCAGTAAAAGTGTTAATGTTGTGTACCTACATAACTGAGGTATGTACCTTATGTTAATGGTGTACGATAGGTGATTGTTGAAACAATAAATGTTAGTTGTTGTGTCCCTCGTGTGCGTGCATGTCTTATATCTACATTAAAGAACGATAAAGCTAATTATGTGAGTAGAGTGTGTAATGTACCTATCTTACCTACACCTTAACATGAAAGTCAGTATAGAGTGTAGGCTAGTAAAATTTTGGCTAAACCAAATGAACTCACTTATTTTAGTTATCATTACCAATAAATTTATTGAAAATGCCAACTGATTTGCAGCCAATAATAAACGATTAAAAGAACAATTACGCTCGTTCATATAAACAAACAAATGTCTGAACATGAACGATGTAGATCAATGTTTGCATTGCTCGCAAATACCGAACATTTAGATTGTGAAAAGAAAACAGAACAGCCGTAGGGTAACTCCACAATGGATAAAAGGACATTTAGCCGAATACTTGGTAAAGACGACGCGGAAGAGTTAGCCATAGGAATACATCGGATACATTAACAGAAGGGCCCCAACTTCTTTCTTCCATCTGCTCCTCTCCCACCTAGGTAACTGGATGCGGCCACATGCTCTAAACCAACGCAGCACACGCTGGACGCGAATGACTGACTGCAGACATGAGCAGCAATCCCAGTCACCACACCAAAATACTGATACGTAGTCTAATAAACCTACAAACACTGAACCTTAAAAACAGCGTAGAGACCCTGATTTGTTACGATCTCTTGAACACCTACAGTCTACAACATTGGAATCAGATACCGTTCGCTTAATGAATGATGATGATGATTAAAAATGATGGGATTAGCAGAAGTGTCTGTGTGGGTGATCGAAATAAAATAATATAGCAGCCAGGGTTGATACTGTGCGAATGCACTGTTCTAAGGAACATTTTCAAATTTGAAAAAAAAAAAAAAAAGTAAGTTTTATAAATTTATACAGTAAACCTAAAGTAGCCACTTGTCACTTTTGTCGCGGTCATCATTTGTTGACTTGACATACGCGTAGGTTAACATAGTAAACCTACGGTAGCCAGTGTCGTTTTGATGAGAGAGCTTCTCAACAGTGAAATTACTATACCTACACTTTAGGTTTATTTATTAAATAAATCTAAGGTAGGTAGTTAGTTCAGTCACAGTCAGGGTCTTTAATTATG
This sequence comes from Brachylomia viminalis, assembly GCA_937001585.2. Lineage (NCBI taxonomy): Eukaryota > Metazoa > Arthropoda > Insecta > Lepidoptera > Noctuidae > Brachylomia > Brachylomia viminalis. The sequence continues at coordinate 16,793,802 of OW443302.2, read as the reverse complement.
AGAAAGCTCTCGTTAAAAAGTGACAGGTATTACAAATGAAGGGGATTAGACTTGCAACATTTTCACAATTATGATGTTAGACTAACTACCAATAATAATTGGAGATTTCAGATTTCACAAAAAAAAAAGTAAGGTTTATAAATTTATAAAGTAAACCTAAATTAGCCACTTGTCACTGTTGTCGTGGTCATCATTTGTTGACTTGACATACGCGTAGGTTAACATGGTAAAGCTACGGTAGCCAGTGTAGTTTTGATGAGAGAGCTTCTCAACAGTGAAATTACTATACCTACACTTTAGGTTTATTTATTAAATAAATCTAAGGTAGGTAGTTAGTTCAGTCACAGTCAGGGTCTTTAATTATGAGAAAGCTCTGGTTAAAAAGTGACAGGTATTACAAATGAAGGGGATTAGAGTTGAAACTTTTTCACAATTATGATGTTAGACTAACTACCAATAATAATTGGAGATTTCAGATTTCACAAAAAAAAAAGTAAGGTTTATAAATTTATAAAGTAAACCTAAATTAGCCACTTGTCACTGTTGTCGTGGACATCATTTATTGACTTGACATACGCGTAGGTTGACATTGTAAAGCTACGGTAGCCAGTGTCGTTTTGATGAGGGAGCTTCTCAACAGTCTACTTTACCTACACTTTAGGTTTATTGATTAAATAAATCTAAGGTAGTCAGTTCAGTCACAGTCAGGGTCTTTAATTATGAGAAAGCTCTCGTAAAAAAGTGACAGGTATAACAAATGAAGGGGATTAGAGTTGAAACATTTTCATAGTTATGATGTTAGACTAACCACCAATAATAATTGGAAATTTCGGATTTCACAAAAAAACGTTTTTACATTTATACACTAAAGCTAAAGTAACCAATTTGATAAAAGAGATTCTTCACTTTTGTCGTGGTCATCATTTGTTGACTTGACATACGCGTAGGTTAACATGGTAAAGCTACGGTAGCCAGTGTCGTTTTGATGAGGGAGCTTCTCAATAGTGTTATTATTTAACAATTTGACATACACATTAGATTTATTAAATTTAAGGTAGCCAGGGCCTTTAAATAATTATGAGAAAGCTCTCGTTGAAAAGTGACAGGTATTACAAATGAAGGGGATTCGAAGTTGAAACATTTTCATATGATGTTAGTCTAACCAATATGGATGGTCTAAATGGAGATTTGTGATGTCATACCGTTAAAATAAACGTGTTATAATGATAGTATGTCAACAGAGTTCTTGGAGGACCTATACATGTTGTGCTAAAAATTGCTAACGATTTATGCTTAATGAACTTAAACTCGCAAAAAAAAAATCATATGATGTCACTCTAATCACCATTAATATTTAGAGAATTTATACACTAAAGCTAAAGTAACCAATAAAGAGATTCGTCGCTTTTGTTGTGATCATCATTTATTGATCTGACATACGCGTTACATTTACATGGTAAAGCTAAGCTAGCCAGTGTCGTTTTGATGAGAGAGCTTCTCAACAATGTTAGTATTTAACAATTTGACATACACATTAGGTTTATTTATTTAATAAATCTAAGGTAGTCGGGGTCTTAAAATATGAGAAAGCTCTCGTTAAAAAGTGACAGGTCTTATAAATGAAGGGGGATTAGAGTTCAAACATTAAAGAAAGGATCACATGAATCGTGGGATGTAATTGTTAAGATTATAAACGATTAGTAAAACGGAAAATGTTTAGAAATTAAAAGTTCTCAAGGTTTCAATATGAAGGTTGCAACTCGCTAACAAAAATTTCATATGAAATCTTTTTCATTAGTTACAAATTGTTAAGGATTTCAGCTAAATAGAACCTGGTTAATTTTGAGAATAATCAAAGTCACATAAACTTTTTGGGAAACTGATGAGGTTAAGGTATGATGATGTTTTTAATTCAACTATTACTTCAATTTACGGCTCATGTGGTATTACTAATAATAAGGCAATTCAAATAATAGTGGAAATCAAACCACAAATACTACCGATATTAAAAGGATAACGTTCATCTAATACAAATTATTTTTACGCATGTACCTGTTATTAAAGATTATTACATATTTGATACATTGACTTTATTAGAAAAAATAATTGTAATAATAAAATAATAATGTGCTAATTGCATCTTTTGTTTAGCCAGCATTTTCTTTTGCTGTACCTTCTTTTGTAATATTTTTTTTGCCTTTTTTTTTGATGAGGTATGTTGGCTTTTTTGAAAAATCTTTTGGCAGTTTTTTTTTTGCCATTTTTTGGCTTTGTCTTTTGCCATAAATATTTTTTTTTTTGTAATGCATAGTAATAGTAGTTTCTTTAGAATAAAATTTACTTCTTGGTTCTTGACTTTTCATTTTTCATTGACTTCTTTTATGTTGTCCTTCCTATGTGTATGACTTCCAATGACGTGTTTGTAACAAAAACGTTTTGTTGTTGTGCAATCTCCGTATTATTTTTTATATATATTATATTGAATCATTTCCTTTTAAGTGTTGTTTCTGTATTATCATTTATGTCTTCGATTTAGCAATATTTTTTTGTCTCCGTTTTGACAAATAAAAATCAAGCCGAACAATGGAGGAGACATAATCATCAACTCTATAAGCATTTGCATTATATCTGCACCAAGTTAAGACAGAGCATATAAAGCATGAGAGTAGTAAGCAGATGGATACGGATGGCGATGGGAAGTTGCACGTGCTTGATTGGTTGGAATTGCGGAAGTTTGGGTGTCAGGAAGTTAGTAGGACTTGCTGCGACGCACGATTGGATGTTGGTATACAGTTGAAAAGCAAGCAGGAAGCTGTTCTTTTTGTTCAGGTTGTGGTTTGTTATTTGCATCATGCTGGACTTTATCGATAAAGTTTAGTGATGGTTGACAATTTATATTGTAGGTACTAACTAAAAATTGTTAACGATTGATGTGATTTTTAAACAAATTAAACTTAAAAATTCGAAAACAAAAGTTTCATATGACGCCAGTCTAACCATTTAGCTGGAGATTAAAATAAACGTGATGACAGTATTTGTCAACAGTTAGTTGCTAACGATTCACGTATGCGTAACTTAGTAAAATGTGGTACCAATAATTTCTAAACAAATAAGACCTAAATTCGATAACAAAAATTTCATATATGACGTCAGTCTAAACATTTAGTTTGATAACCAATTTGATAAAAGAGATTCTTCACTTTTGTTGTGGTCATCATTTGTTGACTTGACATACGCGTAGGTTAACATGGTAAAGCTACGGTAGCCAGTGTCGTTTTGATGAGGGAGCTTCTCACCAGTGTTATTATTTAACAATTTGACATACACATTAGGTTTATTTATTTAATAAATCTAAGGTAGCCAGGGTCTTTAAACAATTATGAGAAAGCTCTCGTTAAAAAGTGACAGGTATTACAAATGAAGGTGATTAGAAGTTGAAACATTTTCATATGATATTAGTCTAACCACCAATAATAAATGGAGATTTCTGATTTCATACAGTTAAAACAAACGTGTTATAATGACAGTAAGTATGTCAACAGAGTTTTGTCATAGTGAAATGTGGTACCAATAACTTTTAAACAAAAAAAAAAAACAAATAAATTTTATGATTAAAAAGATAATAATAATGGTAGTATTTGCATGAAAAATTCTCTAATTAAATTTAATGTTGTTTAATGAAACCGTAATTTATCAAAGGTTGTTTTGGATTTGAAAGTAATGTCACCTTATAATATTTATTAAGTATTGTAAAGTGTGCAGTCATATTTTTCCGATTTACTAATCATTTATAATATTATATATTTATGCTGTAGCCTCTGCCAGGTGAACGGTATGTGATTCCAATGTTGTAGAGGAGTGTGTTCAAGGGATAGTAACATACCAGGATACTATGCTTAAAAGTTTCAGTATTTGTAGGTTTATTAGACTACGTACCAATATATAGGTGCGGTGGCTGGGATTGCTGCTCATGTCTGCAGTCAGTCGCCCGCGTCCAGCGTATGCTGCGTTGGTTTAGAGCGTGTGGCCGCATCCAGCTACCTAGGTGGGAGAGGAGCAGATGGAAGAAAGAAGTTGGGGCCCCTCTGTTAATGTATCCGATGTATTCCTATGGCTAACTCTTCCGCGACGTCTTTACCAAGTGATCAGCCATGCCCATTTATCCATTGAGGAGTGTTACCCTACAACTGTTATCCGTTAACTTTTCACAATCTAAACGTTCGACATTTACGACCAATACAAACGTTGATGGTCCATCGTTCATGGTCAGTTCATTGGTTCGTTTACATAATACGAGACGAAATTGTTCTTAAGTATCGTTTATTAATGGTTCCATATCAGTCAACTTGTCTTTCAAACAATTGATTGTCAATGAAAACATATAAATAAGATCATTGCAATTGATCCATCAAAAATTCTACTTAACCCACGGTAAATTAATGAGACAAAAAATCTCATTAATTTGTGATTTTTGCAAGTATATAATATCCATGATTCTTATAATAAATTAAAGTCCAGTGCGTGCTTAAATACATAATTTTCCTAATCGATTTTATTTACAAAAATTGCCGCCCCACCCGAGTAGAGGAGATAAAAAAAAATTCAAAGTAACAATTTCGGAAAAACTACATTATTTACCAACGGTTTATTATTAATTACACGATTTAAATTTAACAATAGCTTTAAATCGCGTCGGTTGCGAACCCTACCTAACGCGACGTACAACTGTCCGTGGCTAAAGACATCGGATCTTAAATCTATCCCGACTCTTGAAATTGTTTGCCCCTGGCTTTTATGTATTGTCATCGCGTAACAGATCTGTAAAGGAAATTGACGTCGGATCATTTCAATTGGGCTGTTTGAATCTAACGGTGCTTTAAATGTAATGCGCGGAATGAAGTAATCTTCATCATCGTTTGGTTTTCGTACTCTAATTAGACGCGGAGAATGACCTACTACAATAACTTTAGTGCCGTTTACTAAGCGATCCGAAAAACTAAGGTTTCGCATTATCATGCATACGCATCCTACCTTAAGCTGTAAGTCGTGTTCCGGAACGCCTTTCGGTTGCAGTCTATTGAGAGTGTCCGATCCTAAGAATAATTCATCCGCGTCATCGGTTGCTGTTTGGTCTACTGAATAAAAATGTATTAATTCGCCGGATACGCGATCTAAAATGTTTGCATTTATTTCCTTTACGTTCATATTGTAGTTGCACAAAATTGCTCTGTGGCAGCAAACGTCTGGTTCGTTTAAAACTTCCGAAAAAACAAAGTCTATTAAATCGTCGAGATCTGTGACAAATTCAATGGGCGACACGTCTATTAGATTTTGTGTGACTCTGCCGGTTTGGACTGGAACTGAGACTATTGAATTAGACCCGATATTCAATAGCAGTTCCGAGAATTCTTCGTCCTCCCTAGATCTTTGCGCGGTTGATAATTTGAAAATTTTAATTTTTTGCCAAATCCAAGACGTTTTCACAGAGCAATTAACTACGTCGGTATTAGTGCGCGCGTTCGGTACCACCGGTGGTATTTGGCGGAAATCTCCTGCGAAAATGACAATTTTACCGCCGAAAAGATCATCATTTCGCATCAAATCACGCAACGAACGGTCGAGCAGGTGTATTAAATATTTATGAGCCATAGGGGCTTCGTCATAAATAATAACTGAAGCGTGGCGTATCAGCTCTGCGCGTTGTGAACCGTTCGTTATGTTCCAGTACCCGTGATCGTCGACGAGATCCAACGGAAACTTGAACATACTGTGAGCCGTAGTACCGCCCTCGTAGTTCTGAGCCGCGATGCCCGATGTTGCCGTACACAAAACTACATTATTACGCGAGCCACGGACATGTGCTGCTACCACGTTCAGTAACAGTGTTTTTCCCGTACCGGCAGGGCCATCTATGAAAATGGAACTGTTGTTGGCTCGTTTAAAGACCGGGTCTTCCACAAGTTTGTCGACAAACTCAAACACGGCGCGCTGATCGGTAGATAAGCGAGGCTGCCATGTTTCGACGTACGCATTCAACCGGTTCGCACTGAATTGAATCTGCTCTCGACCCAACTCAGTGGTATCGTCGCGGATATTGGGCAGCCCCTGCTCGACAAGACTGGTACCGTGTTTACGCAAAAGTCTGTCGATTTGGATGAGACTCATTTTATAGGCCCTGTCGGTATCGTTTGGCATGCGCTCGAGGAAATCTTCGGTTATTTGGTTTTTGAATTTATTCCACAATAAACCGACCGGAGCACCGTTTACGGCCAAGAGAACGAAAAATCGACGAAGTCGCGGCCCCGTTAGAAAAGTCGCGGCTTCCTCGAGCGCTCTTTCATATTCGACTTCGTCATTTGCGATACCTACATTTCGAGCTACTTCCTGAAACGTCCGACAATTAAGGCCTCCGACCTTCAACAAATCACCGTAACCGCGACACGGATATAGCCCAATAAGCATACGTAAATAGAATTGTTCTCCTCTACTCGGCGCAACCCAAAAGAGACGCGCTACATTAACCCCACGCTGCCTTTTTGTTAAATATTTATTTTTAATTCGGTGGACTTCCACATTTTTCATAGTAGGGCGTTTTGAATGTACTATGTATTTTTCGTAAAAGTCCAAGTACGTCAGGTTTTCGAACTCGTCTCCGGCCGGCCGGTCAAAGTAATCGAGCAGAGCTGAACTACTGCTCTCGGCGGCGTCAGTCACGGAATCTTGCCTAAAAAACACGCTTTGGTAATTTTCGAGATGGACGGGCAGTTGTTGGACAGCGGGTTCGCGCATCGTCAAATCGTACTCGAAAACTCGCCACGCGGCATCGCAAGCACCTATATAGCGTTTGGTGACATACTGCTCTACTTCATTGTTCCTATCTTCCTCGGCTACAACCGTGACGCGCGCTTCGTCTTTACCTTTTGTCATGTATTTAAATAGGTACTTGACGATTTTTCGAGCCGAGGAAGCTTCCAAATTCGCATGACAATCGTACTTCAAGAGGATGGCGGCGTTGTAAGGTACTACCCACAGATCGTTGACCGTAACTTCGCGATTTCTGAATTTAATGACGGCCTCGTTGTTACTGCTTCTACGGAGGTGGATGAAGCCCTTATCGTCATGGTGCGTTGTGTCTGTTTCGCGTTTAGGGAAGTACTTGGAACATTTCTCCTTTGTACTATCCCAACATGGAAGATCGGTCCTGTGAGACGGCCCACAGGGACCGTGAATCATATGATTCAGGACCATTTGGCGCAGCCTGCCTTCGGCTTCGGTTGCGTTCGGGATGTCGGCCCTGACAAATTTGTCTATGTCTACATTTTGAACGGGTCCACCGCCGGCCACGCGGAAACATATATGTGCGTGGGGTAGACCTCGTTTTTGGAACTCAATAACATATATGATGTACATGTGCTTACCGAACCATGCGCCCGATCGCAGGTCTCTCAGTAGCTGAGCCAATTTTAAACTATATACTCTTGCGCATAGACTCGCATGTGGTTTTTGCCCCGGTAGCAAGGACAACTGAATTTCCTTCCATTTTGGATTACATGTTATGGTAAGGAAAAACGATGGTGTACCCAGTCGGTTAACTAACGCGATCGCATCCATGTATTTGGTTTTCATGTAACGCGGCCCCCCCGTAAACGTGTTTGGCAAGTAAATGCGACCTGGAACGACGCCACCCTCTCCTAGTACTGTTTCGTCTGTGCTTATTTGGCGCGCCGACGTTTCGACATTGTCTTGGAGCTCATGCAGCGGTGCCAATCTCATCGAAGAAGATTGGTTCTGCAGGTTAGTGATGTAGCGTAATCGTTCCTCCTCGATACGACAATACATATCCACTAACCATTCCTCAGACAGTCGACCGTAATCACGAAAGCGCGACTCTGACAACAGCAAACAGCGAACGTATTTGTTTTGAGTTAACTTCGCGTTGTTGTTGTCGACTTTGTTTATGTACCACCCCGCGGTGGCGTGCGGGTACAACAGCGGGTATTGAAAAGTTTCGTACAACGGATGAAACAGATCGACCGTGTGTGGTTTATTCGCGCCCGTTTTCCAAATAACAATACACCGTGGGATAAACCGTTCCCTCTCTGTGCTAATAATGGCGGCAATCTCGTTTCCTAACGGCATATCACCGAGAATATTACCGTGAGTTTGCCGTGTGGTATGTTCGAATTTTAAATGGGCTTCTTGAGACGTTTCGTTATGTAATTGTTTGAAACAATCAATCAAGGGATTTACTTCGTGCAAGTAATTACGGATTTCGGTGACGATTTGACGATCTAACCGTAGACCCGCCGCGAGTCTCTGGCGTTCCTCGTTGTCCTCTATATAAAGGCCGATAGGGTTTGTGGTGTCCGTGTAACCCAAATCGAAAACGCGGTGGTATATTCTACCTTGAATTTTAATAAACGCCAGTCCAGTATTGGGATGTTGAAAACCGTGAGAGACTCCTAACGCGCTGAAGGCAAACAAGTTATTATATGCGCGCGGGCATTTATTGAAACTCTCACTGTTATAAAAACTTTCCGTCAACGGGGGGAAGTTTTGAACGTTATAAGCCCCGCTGCCACAACACCACCTGGTTCGCGATTTTTCTTCGAAAAACAGACACGTGCCACAATGCAGACATTTAAATACGTCATCGGCTTTTAACGATGGTTTGCGCAAACCATACAAACGTACCGCATTTAATTCGTCCCCGCTTTTAACCGCAATTAAATTTGTTGAATTTCGCAGAGGGGGCTCGATATTTCGAACAGCTCGATGACGTTCAGTGGCAAGTCTGTTGACATCCGGGTTGGTTTGCGAGTACCTGGCGACCGACTCTCGATTTACTTCGGGATGTGAAGTCGAATAACGCTTTACTGCTAACCTATTTATTTGCGGATGTGTTTTATTGTATTTTTCAACCGCTTTTACATGTGCATTTTCATTTGCCCTGGTTTGTTTTTTAGGTCGTCCAACCGATTTTTTATGTACTAACCGCGGATTTGCAGCGATTTTTTCAAGAACAACCACCGGTTTTTTTACATTCAATTTTACGTCGCTTTCAATTATTTTTCTTTTCAATGTCAAATTTAGCGGCATTTTTTCCATAACAACAACCGGTTTTAGTGTTGATAATTTGGGGTCGTTTTGGGCTACACTTGGAACCGACGACGCAATTGCAGCTGGGAGAAGTCGAACTGTAAGACGGTGTAAAGTATATTCGTGCGCACCGACGCGAGCGTTTATAAATAAAAGTTGTGCTAAAGCATTTACATCGTGACATTGAAATAAACGTGCTACATTTAAATTTGTATTTTGGTGGTTGTATTTGCCGGTGGCGTCAACCGCGTGACTGTTGAACAGGTAATATTTACTATTGCATTTCCAAAACGACACGGTGGAATCTTGACCAGTGAACAGGAAGTTCATGGTATTTTCGACGAATTCTGAATTAAAGCACGTTAACAAATTAGATTTTAAAATTTCGGTGGCATCAAAAAAGTTTTGTTGATTTGAAGGATAAAGTCCATTAGCTACCCATTCAACATTTATATTTGCCGAAGAATTTTGAATATTAACATGGTTTGGCAATTCTTCGGGGTACAATAAAGACGAATTCGATGACCGTGGAATACTACAATAAAGAATATCGCCACTCGGAAGGATAATCTCATCAATATCAGACGTTGTGAATAACTCGCGGTTCTTAAAACATGAATAAGTGGACGCAACACACGACATTGCGACGCACTGGACGCCATTACCTCTGAACCCTACTCCACCTTGGTGAGTTGTCCCTGCTGCAATGCACCTCACTCCCGACGCTCCATCGGCAGCATCCGTCGAGGGTGGAATAGGATTCGCACTTACCTGACCTGATGTGGAGGCGCTGCTGGTGCGACGACCACGACGAACCTTCTTCGGACGACCGACGCTGCGAAGCATGACGATGATGGCAAATTCTGTAATCATTTTGTTAGTTAGTTAACTCGAATACGTGTACAAAATTCATAATTGTGTTTTTTTTTTAATCGTATATAAATAAATAAAATAAAATAAATATCGTCTGACATTGCACACAGCACCATCTAGTTCCAAGTTAAGCACTTAACACTTAAGGCTTGTGTTATGGATACCAGATGGTTGATACACTACTTAAATACATTTTTTTTTTTGTAAATACATACATATTATAAATATACATCCATGACTCGGGTACAAATGTCCATATTCATCATACAAACATTTGCCCCTACCGGGATTCGAACCCAGGACCATTTGGTTTCGCTGACTACACTTAAGCAAAGCTCAACTTCAATAAAAGCTATCGCTATCGTACCATTTAATGTGCGTTTTATTTCAGTTAAAACGCTGCTATAACTCGACTACAGAAAATCCCATTATAAAAAGTATAAGATAAGATACTTTATTTGCCATAATGTTGATGTACAAAGTAGTATGATGTTATTATAAACGTGGCCCATTTACATTCTACAATTACATGTGGTGTGCAAATATTTAAATTCAAAATACATTAAATGATTAAAAATGTCATAATATAATATTCCTTCAGTTAACACTATATCCGTAGGCGCGGGCTTGCGAACGGCGAGCAATGGGCAGCTCGCCGTTCGATAAGGACCAGGCCCGGGTCGACGGCGCGTTGTGTTCCACGCGCGCCTCAAAGAGATGTCAGCACCAATGACGGGGTTTGCTAGGACCGATGCCTGCTAGGGTTGCGGAAAAGTACAAGAGGGTTACCGTGGCCCCTGGCACAGGCAACTGAAGGAACACGGGTGGGTTTTAGTCAGTAAGAGTCTGACACGCCCTCCTGCTCTGCCCAGAGCGGGAGAAGTTATTTGATGATTTCCCACCCACAAAAAAAAAAAAAAAAAAGTTAACACTATATACCTACCTACCTTACAAAACCTCTGATTAAATAAATTACTTGCAAATATTTATATAAATTTCTAATTTATTGTCATTATGTACTTTCCTTCTTCGACATGTGACACAAATTCATTAACTGTGTAGAAACATTTTTCTTTAAGCCACTGAGTCAGCTTTTTTTGTAAACATAAGCAAAGGTAGTTCTTTGAAGGCGTTTGGTAATTTAATGTATACCATAATAGCCATTATAAACGAATTTATCTTTTATATAAATCAAACTTGCATTGTGGCAAGCAGAGCCTATGTTTATCTCTAGAGGCAAACTTCCTTTTTGGTTACATCTCTATGCTTAATAAAATTTTCAGGATGTTGTACATTCTTGTACATTATAAGTTAAGTAATATAATAATCATAATAATAATCATAATTTTATAAATGATGTAAGTATTTGGTTATAATTTTTTTTTAGGATACAATTGATCCCCCATCATCAATCAATCAATGTTATTGAACCATTGGGGATAATTAATGAGAGTGCCATATTCATCTTAATGTAACTTCACATAGCCTATAAACCAGCGGTTAATCAAGACGATTCTAATGATACCTCATTTGTTAAAGTTTTATGAGTAGTAAAGAAGTTATGAGGGAACAGATGAACATACATGTATATGTAGCGGTCAAAATCTTAACACTTTATTTTTGCTTCACCGAAGCCGGGTTAAAATGCATTATCATCAGAACTGAATTAACAAATGAAAACCAAATAGAAAACACCAAAACCAAAAGATAGTTGACTGCTATAGGTTGATGATGGTGATATTTTATAGTTTAAGTTTTATTTTAGTAAATTGCTATGCCATTAAAATTGTGATAAATTAAAAATTGAGTATACCTATCTATGACAGCTCCTACAGCTCAGTATATTAGAGGCAATGCCTTTTGTTTATTTATTACCCGAATGCAGTGGTTTTTTTTTGACCATGTAGCACCCAAAGGTCTAAGTGGTTTTAATGAAAGACTTATTAAAAGATTTGTTTAATTTGTTCAAGTGACTTAAGGTATTAAAAGTTTCAAATAATTAGGTTTACAGGAAAGTTCAAACCAATTTCACAGATTAAATGCGGTTGAGACATGAGTGTGAGTCTAAATTTGACCTATGATACCATGGTGGTTTATTTTGTCTAGCATCTCCTTACTATGCTGTCCTACTATGCTATGTAGGCTGTATGATTCTCATTGAGAACAAACTTTTCTGTGTAATATACATAGGTACCTACATTTTATCACAAAAAGACAAGATTTGTGAGCAACAATAATAGTTACTTCCAAAGCGTCTGACAAAACGTATTAAGTATGTACTTACTAATGTGCCTTGAGCTATGCAAGATAAAATATCATGAGATACAAACTGCAGTGATAAGTTGAAAATGTGTGTAAAACTTACCTACCTTCCAATTAGAATATCCGAGTAGATTGTCATTTACTTATTTAACACTCATTAGGATGCTCTAATTAGAATTTGCACGAAAAATAGAAACAAGATAAAACGTAAGAAAATTCTAAATTTAAAACGTCCGCGTCGGTAGGTACCAAAAGATAGCGTCCTTTCAAACCAAACCAGCCCAATACCAATTTCACAGATTAAATGCGGTTGAGACATGAGTGTGAGCCTAAATTTGACCTATGATACCATGGTGGTTAATTTTTTCTAGCATCTCCTTACTATGCTGTCCTACTATGCTATATAGGCTGTATGATTCTCATTGAGAACAAACTTTTCTGTGTAATATACATAGGTACACACGGCTACACATCAAGCTATACACTTTTAGTATAAGCTGATCTCACATTGTTTAGGTTTTCTGTACGATGCGAGACCAGCGTAAACTGGTTTTGTATAGCTTGATGTGTAGCCGTGTGTACCTACATTTTATAACAAAAAGAAACGATCTGTGAGCAGCAATTTTTTTAATTACCATAATAGTTACTTCCAAAGCGTCTGACAAAACGTAGGTATTAAGTATGTTATTACTACTGTGCCTTGAGCTATGCAAGATAAAATAATTATCGTGAGATACAAACTGCAGGGATAAGTTGAAAATGTGTGTAAAACTTACCTTCCAATTAGAATATCCGAGTAGATTGTTATTTCTCACTTATTTAACACTCATTAGGATGCTCTAATTAGAATTTGCACGAAAAATAGAAACAAGATAAAAAGAAAATTCTAAATTTAAAACGACCGCGTTGGTAGGTACCAAAAGATAGCGTCCTTTGAATTTTATCATTTTAGCATCAGAAAATAGTGGATTTCACTTTTATTTGTAGTTTCTAATCGTATAATTGCTAATTGCAATCATTTAATCTATTTTTTCCTGCTATTTATTAGTTAAACACTTAATTTAGAATAGTTATGAACTTACCTGAAAGCAGTTGATTGATGAGTGCCCGCCACAACGGCGATTCGGTGTGGCTAGATTATACAAAAATAGTATACCGAAATTTAAAAAAAATACCAAAATATAACAATTACTTATTTTTTTTTTGACACGTCTTATTCATAATTTCATTCATAATCATCATCAAAATAAATGCGCGTATTGTGTCTGAAAATCTGTAGAGGTCTTGAGCAGATCACACGAGTATTTTAACATTCACATTTCGTTCACATTTTTTTTTTATGGAATCAAGCAAGTAGGTAGTCTATTGAAATGGTAAATGTAATGTCTTCACAACAAATAGACACTGATGTATTGCATGCTTTATTGTTTTGACTATTGCGTGTTAAAACAGTAGGTACTATAAATTGTTGCAACAGATGTGTGGACTGCTTAGTTGACATTTTATCAAAATGTAAACTCTAAGATATTTGTAGCAAAAGTGTTAACAGTATTCGTCTTAACCTTCATCGGATGTAAAGTTTTAGTCAAAGAGTGTCGTTTACTGAAGGCTTCGGTGAGCGTTCACCAGCGAAATACAGAGACACTATAAAATGTATGATGATACACATCTTTTTGACCTCTATTAAATAGTTTATTTTTTATTTTTTAAATATGCCCAAAATAATCGCCTTCTGGAAAAAGACATATTGATCTTTGAAAATATTTATAGAAATACTGAAAAAGTATTAAACTAATTCATCTGGTCACACTGACGTACGTTTCGCGCCAGTATCTCTGGTTTCCCTTCAAAACGTATAAATCTTTCGCATTTTTCGCGCCAATGCCGTCCCGTCCCGCATAGCTATAGACAAATTAGAATTAAACCCGAATAATTCCGTAACCTTTGCCATTAAAAAAAAAAATACAGGCGCTCGAAGCGACGTCCTTTTGCCAAGTCTTTTTTTGCTTAACTTTTTTAAATTAACAGATGACGGATGTCTTACCCATTTCACATATATAAGTTTCCACAAGTATTAGTTGGTATTATCAATGTTAGTGTAAATGTGTGTATACATTTATAGGTACTTATTACAAAATCCATCATAAAGTTTAAAGCATTGTAGTTGATTTTCAAATTTTTGTTTTAATTTTAAAAATGTTTGCTCATGAATTGATTGTTGATTACACTACTGCGACCTGCGTGCGACACATCAAACAGAAGCCTTTGGTTCGGTTAGGTTAGAAGTGATAACTTAAACACACCACAATTTTATAGACCACGTGGATCTTAGCAGTAAACCTCTTTGCCCTATAAAAAATTTTTGAGACTGTTGACGACCGACGAAACGTGATGCAATGCTCAGATGAATTAAAATTGATTAATCCTAATGCCAAACTTGTCAAGTGTCAATGTCAAGTCATTAAGGAATTGAAAATTGATTATTTGTTTTTTGTCATTGCAACCAAATTACCTATGTAATTTGAATGGTATTTACTTAATAATTGTTCATATGATTACTCTGCTAACCCAATTTGGCTCAAGCGGTGACCCTTAGAGTTTCTCACTAACTAAAGTATATATAAGTAGAGTGGCGTAATATGACACTGGAATACAGCAAGTCCGTAAGGCGGTAGTATTTGAAGAAATGGCTAACGTTTACATATCTAAGAGCTCGATAAACACGTCTCCTGTTATTCTGTAAAGGTACGGAAATGAAAAATTTCAACGGAGATTTACTTTCGTGCGATTTGCAGTCTCATAACCATATCAAGGCTGTTGGAGGTCTGTCTCTGAGGCAGCATGAAGCAATCGGTCCACACTTCAGAAGGCCACATAATATCTTGGAGATGCATCATTTGTGGTCGCAATTTCCTGTACCTAGTGAGAGCACGACATATAAGAAGAACAAGAAAACAATTTGAACTAAGTGAATAGTGAAAGTTTACATTTAAGTACATTTGATAAAGATTTTTCGATATGTATGCAACATGCCCCATGTAAACAGTGTCTAGATTATTAGGATAATTATAATTATGAACTTAGGATATGATTGTTGTAATGGAAATTTAATAAAGTTGTTAACATGATTTGTGGTTGTGCGTTATTTATTTTTCAATAGAATAAAATTAATAGAATATTTATTTACAAAGAATACACATACTAAAATCAGTTGTTACAGTTGTGAGGAATCCATGTAGGTACATACTACCTAATAAAGTAGGCTAATTTAATACATTTAAATAAATTATAAAAATTAATTTTCAATACAGTTAGGAACTCATTGGCAAAGAAATCTTGTACATAATAATAAAACATTCTACTAATGATGCTGTTAGCTGTTTTCTAATTTTTTTTTATTGTAGATCTTTAATATTGCTAGGTATTTTATTATAAATTATAGGTGAGGTGCAGAGTTTCTTTTCTTGAGTAATGAAGTCAAGCCAAGTGTACCATGTTTTATAGTTTCATTAGAGGTGGAAAGTAGGTAGATTCTTATTAGAGAACCAAATGTTGTTATCCATTTAAGGCATTGATTACTAATCAACCAATCTAATAGCTAAAAAAATTAGTTAGGTTATTTGAGAAACAAGGTAAAATTAGAAGTACAACCAGCTTTTTAAAGAATCCAAAATTATATTATCATAGGTATGTATGCAGTGTAAACATCTTTTATTGATTAAAATTGTATCTACATTATTCTTTATTAATTTAATTTAATAATTAATTCATTATAAAATTGAACAGTAGGTATAGGTAGGTAAGGAATAATTAAGTACCTAAGTATAGTTATAATAACGCAGATAAGAACCTATGTTACTAATACTCATAATATTTTTTTTTTCAAGTGAAAACTTTGTATAAAATCAAAATGTTTTTATTTAAAAATTTCGAGGTATTACATAAAATGGATTGGAATCTCTTCTTTTTCAATTATTCAATATTCACTAATCAAATATTTGTTTTCGGCGGGAATTGAACCCACAACCTACACCGCAGAAGGTAGGCCATTAATGAATTAAGCTGTAAAGCAGGCATGTATAAGCAAGCATCAATTAATTGGAGATGCGTCAGGGGCAACTGTTCCCTCATCGTTCCAGTATAATATGCTTCATGCACATCCAATGGGTTCATAATTAGTAACGTAGGTAGGTATATACGTACCTAAGTAGGTACCTACTTATATGATTCACCGAGGAAGTTACCCAAACAGAGCTCTCCACAAGAGTTCTCTGGTTTAGCTCTCTCTTAACCGCTCGACACCCGTCATGTTGACAGATTTTTAAAGTTGTGTAGGTACTTACCTACCTAAAAAATTGAGCAGTCATTGATTTTCTGTTGGTAACTTGTAGGTGAAGAGTTTGTTTGGGGAAGTACTGCCACCATGCTTATTTTTGTTGTTAAGCTAATATAGGTATCCTGAATTTAGGTTTGAAGGAAGTGGATGCTGGTAAAGTTACTACAAGTACATAATGCTTAAAATCTGTATGCTTTAAGTTGATGAACGAAGAGCCTGTGCATCGTAGGGCACGTTACTGACGTGCGTGACATGCGAGGCAAATATTTTAGTATAAACGATGGTTACCATGTAACATTAGGTGGATCATAATAATGCTTGTTCACCAGTAGGTATTATACTTATACCTACAACTACAAGTAAAGGAAAGCAGAATTAATTAGGTAGATACGTCAACCTATTGTAGTCCATGTCTTAGTAAACATACCTAACTACCTATACTTACCTACAACTGTTTCATGTAACTACCTACCTATCTACCAGTGTAGGTAGTAGATAGATACAGCTACCTAAGTCAAAGCTTTGTTTTATCATCATCATCAGGCTGCAGAAGTCAAATGCTAGACATATAGGCCTCCCCAAGATACCTGCTTACCTACCTATATACTATTTAAGTAGTCAAAGTAAATATTAAAAGTCCTCAGTGTAGTAAAAATACTGAAAAACTTGAAAGATCCCTAAAATACTCTTAAAAAGTAGGTAGGTACTAATCCTCATACCTACCCGCTACACCGCTAAACCGCTTCATGGAATCCAATCGGAGAGTGTTGGTTGGTTTCACTTTTTCACTTAATCAAGCCCCTAAGTTTAGTGAAATGCCAATCAAAAACCCTAAAATCAACCACATATTCAAACCACTAAATGAAATAAAAACCTTAGAAAACCCTAAAATTCATGACAAAAATAATAAACCACATTCGGCCGAAACCGTTTGAAAGAACCCAATCGGAGACTATTGGTTTGCGTGCTGCCATGCTCTCCCGTAGGGGCAGAACCCTAAAGCAAATTAATATCCTTTGAAATCCCTAAAAAGTCCTAAATTTTTAATCAAACTCATGCACCTAACGACCTCAATCGGACAGCTTTTGCGAAACCGGAAATGGCACGGCCGTCATCTTGAATTTGCCAGCTGAAAGTTATGAAAATTGTCAAATGTCATTTGCGGCACCCCATACTTGCCGGTTACGCAAATTCCCCATTAAAAATGTCGCTATTTCTACTTTTCACGTTTTCGGGGAAAATGTGGGAAATTACCCTAAAAATTGGGAAATACTTTGCAACAGGCAATACTCCTCAACCAAGTATACAACCGGTTCATTCAACACGATCCAGTCAGGGGTTGCCAACTGTCCCATTTAGCGTGTCGTAAATCGCGATTTTTCGCCATTTTCAGAAAATTACCGTCACACGGTCAGCCATCTTGTTTTTCTAAAATCTCTGAATTTTCCCAACATTTTGAAGCAAACTCATGCACCTCAGTCGGATGAACCGTTAGAACGACCTCAATCGGACAACTTTTGCAAAACCGGAAATGGCACGGCCGCCATCTTGAATTTCTGAAATGTCAGAATTTCCCTAAAGAGACCAGGATACAAGCCACCTCTCAGTAAAAAAACGGTGACTGTACGTTGACTTTGGTAGAACAAAGTAATTCGCCAAAGTCGGGTCTGACCCAAAATTTCAAACCCCAATGGATCTCGGGGTTGCCAGCTAAAAGTGATTAAACCGGTCATATGTCATTTGGGGCACCCCATTCTTGCCGGTGAGGTAAAGATCCCATTAAAAATGTCGCTATTTCTACTTTTCACGTTTTCGGGGAAAATCTGGAAAACTGCCCCTAAAATGGGAAAATTTCCTACACCAGGCCACACTTCTCAACCAAGTATACAACCGGTAAACAAACTCATGCACCTCAGTCGGATAAACCGTTTGAACGACCTCAATCGGACAACTTTTGCAAAACCGGAAGTGGCACGGCCGCCATTTTGAATTTCTGAAATGTCAGAATTTTCCTAAAGAGACCAGGATACAAGCCACCTCCCAGTAAAAAAACGGTGGCTGTACGTTGACTTAACACGTTGGCGGACAGTAAACGCCCCTAGACGTAATAACAATAAAACTTCTATTGTGTCTCGTTCAGTGTCCTTCAAGGGGTTAAGCAGAACAAAGTAATTCGCCAAAGTCGGGTCGGACCCAAACTTTCAAACCCCAATGGCTCGCGGGGTTGCCAGCTAAAAGTGATTAAACCGGACAAATGTCATTTGGGGCACCCCATTCTTGCCGGTGATGTAAAGATCCCATTAAAAATGTCGCTATTTCTACTTTGTCCCATTTAGTGTGTCGAAAATCACGATTTTAAAACCGGAAATGGCACGGCCGCCATCTTGAATTTCTGAAATGTCAGAATTTTCCTATACAGACCAGGATACAAGTCACCTGTCAGTAAAAAAACCATGGGTGTACGTTGACTTTGGTAGAACAAAGTAATTCGCCAAAGTCGGGTCTGACCCAAACTTTCAAACCCCAATGGCTCGCGGGGTTGCCAGCTAAAAGTGATTAAACCGGTCAAATGTCATTTAGGGCACCCCTTTCTTGCCGGTTACGCAAAGTCCCCATTAAAAATGTCGCTATTTCTACTTTGGATGCCAACAATCACGATTTTTAAAACCGGAAGTGGTCGGCCGCCATCTTGAATTTCTGAAATGTCAGAATTTTCCTGAAGACACCAGGACACAAGCCACCTGTCAGTGAAAAAACGATGGCTCTACGTTGACTTTGGTAGAACAAAGTAATTCGCCAAAGTCGGGTCTGACCCAAAAATTCAAACCCCATTTGCTCTCTGGGTTGCCAGCTGAAAGTAATGAAAATGGTCAAATGTCATTTGGGGTACCCCTTTCTTGCCGGTTACGCAAATTTTCCATTAAAAATGTCGCTATTTCTACTTTGGATGCCAACAATCACGATTTTACAACCGGAAATGGCACGGCCGCCATCTTGAATTTCTGAAATGTCAGAATTTTCCTGAAGAGACCAGGATACAAGCCACCTGTCTGACAAAAAACGGTTGCTGTACGTTGACTTTGGTAGAACAAAGTAATTCGCCAAAGTGGGGTCTGACCCAAAATTTCAAACCTCAATGGCTCGCGGGGTTGCCAGCTAAAAGTGATAAAACCGGTCAAATGTCATTTGGGGCACCCCTTTCTTGCCGGTTACGCAAAGTCGCCATTAAAAATGTCGCTATTTCTACTTTTCACGTTTTCGGGGAAAATCTCGAAAAGTACCCCAAAAGTGGGGAAATTTTCTACACCAGGCCACACTCCTCAACCGAGTAAACAACCGGTTCATACAACACGATCCAGTCGGGGGTTGCCAACTGTCCCATTTATCCATTCGAAAATTGCGATTTTTCGTCATTTTCACAAAATGGCCGCCACACGGTCCGCCATCTTGTTTTTCTGAAATGTCAGAATTTTCCTGAAATCTCAAGGATATAGGCTATCAATCGATGTACTCGGTGTTGCCAACTTGAGAGTTTGGTAGAACAAAGTAATTCGGCAAAGTGAACAAGTCCCAAAAATGAAAATATTAAATTTTTTTTGGGGTGACCAATTAAAAGGGACGAAAATGGTCAAATGTCATTCGGGGGACCCCAATGTTGCCAGCCAGTCAAAGTCTCTATTCAAAATGTCGCTATTTCTACTTTTCATGTTTTTGGGGAAAATCTGGGAAATTACCCTGAAAATGGGGAAAATTTTCACATCAGGCAACACTCCTTAACGAAACACACGACCGCTCGGTACAACTCGAACCCGTCGGATGTTGCCAACTACCCGAAAAATGAGTTTGAAAAAAAGCTAAAATTCCAACTTTTCACAAAATGGCCGCCACAGCGTCCGCCATCTTTGAATTTTGAAATGTCATAATTTTTCCTAAATGTCATTGAAATTACCTACAATCGAGCAGAGACAAAATTTTTTATTTTTAAAATCTGTAAAACAAAGTAATTCGTCAAAGTCGAGCGAAAAAAGTAGCAAATTTCAAAACCCCGTAGCACGGCCGCCATTTTGTTTTTTTTTTTTTTCTTACTTTTTTTTTAAATCATTCTCAATCCTCTACAAAATCTATGAATCAAAATCTTTCCAACTCTTTTCCCTACCGAGATCGGAATTCTCATGGCCGCCATCTTGGATATGACGTCATCGCTATAATTTTCCTCTACTCGCCCGGTGTTGCCACACATTTCCCCAGAACAAACCCCCAACCCATCTCGCACCCATTTCGAGAAACGGCATGTCAGTGAGTCAGTCAGTGAGTGGCTCTGCAGTTTTATATAATTTATACTAGTTGTTGCGTGCTGCGCGAGCTGCAAGCAGCTCGCGTCTAGTGGTGGTAGCTCTTACACATGTAAAACCAAAGTAATTCGCCAACGTCAAAAATTACGAAAATGAAAAACAAAACCCCTGAGGGACCCTAAAATCGACCACATGTCCAAACCCCTCAATGTAGTAAAATTCCTGAAAAACCCTTGGACAACCCTAAAATTCATGACAAGTAAAAATCCTTTTTCAGTCGAAACCGTTTGAAGGAACCCAATCGGAGACTATTGGTTTGCGTGTTAATGTGGTACAAAAAATACCTCATCAATGTAGTATAAATGTAGGCAAAATCATAAAGAATCGTATATTTAATCAAGTCCCAGAGTGTCGTGAAACGCCAATGAAAACCCCTGAGGAACCCTAAAATCGACCACATGTTCAAACCCCTCAATGTAGTAAAATTCCTGAAAAAGTATGTATGTGACATCAAATGAACGACTAATCTCAAGTTCAAGTAATCATTACTAATCAAATTACATAATCACAAATGACGACTGAATAGATGTAAATATAAGTACCTACCAAATCTATATATATATCACAACTTGCTTCAAAACTATACTACATCACTTACGCCTGACAAGATTTGAGATTATACATAGTTTAATAAAATAATATTTATTTCTGGCTCCTCGCTCCGCTCGTCGCGCTCGCGCTCGCTTCGCTCGCATTTTTAAATTGTCTCTCGTTTTCTGTCAGCCATGTCGCCGCTCGCGCTATCCTGCGCTCGCTCCTTTCTGTCAGCTAGGTTCTTGATACCCTGGGTGGCCCCTCGCTTACGCTCGGGGTTCATCATACAAATAGCTCGCAGGTGATGCATCATTTTAGGTATTTTGACCAAAGGCTTTCACAGGCGCTATTCGCTTATATTAATTTTACCTTTTTCAGTTAATCCATTTGATAATAAATTAATAATATTTATGCAGTAATCCATTTTGACCTATAAATAAACGATTTGGTCAATAGTGTAATAAATAATTTAAACATTGATATTCCAGACTTTGGTCAGATGAACTTTTGATTTCAGAAAAGTTTTGATTTTCTAATATGCAACCAGTATATCATAAGAAATTAGGTAAAAAGAAATTAGATCAACAATTTATTATCTCAACTGATCGTTATATTAAACAAAGTTTACAGAATATTCATAATTAGAATAATTTGGTATTTCTTAACATAATTAACTTATACTTAATGACTTTTTAAGCCAATTGTTCTTTTAATTGTGGTTAAAAATGCCTACAGCGTATTCTATGTACTTACATGACACTATGCATAATAAATGAAATTCTGCTATCTTCACAGTATGCCAAGTGAAACTGTACCTACCAAATAATCGTCGCTGTAAATAAAATAATGTACCTAATATAAATGTAAGCCCTACTGAACCCAAAAATCGTTTACTTAATTAATCTTCAAAGTGTAGTTCAATGTCAAACAAACTTACAGAAAGCAGAGTAACATTAATATTGTTATTTAATTTATTGTTATCAGCGCCATCTATCGAGGTATCGGGAATTAATATTAAACTGAAAATAAAAACATCATTGTTGCTAAGCAGCAAGTTATTAGGCATTTACCTACCTATATTAGAGATTCTATGATTTTTTTATAATACTGACCAGTTACCTACCTGGATCCTTTTCAAGAAAGCTTGCTTTATTCAGTTATGTTATATTTCAACAACAAAGTCAATGGCTGTATTAGTGATTGAGCCAAATGTACCTATGTATTGTGTGAATTTAATAGTAGTATTAAAACCTTTGACTTTATTGTTATTCGAGTACCTACCTACCACGTTAGATTCCCTGCCTCAATGTTTTCACACGCAACAAACGCAATTGTGTACGCCCATTTAGGTGTAATATAGGTATGGCATAATATTAGATAGTATATTATCACTTGAAATAACGTTCAAATGTAATGAATTTCATGTTCATTTCATATTAACTTCTTTTGCTCTAATAACACTTCAGTATAACGTTCATTTCATATCATTTTCAATTTCTATAAAGCGCCTTTTATATAACGTTCAGTTGACCTACTTTTCATTACTTTTACTCATTTTCAGGCAAAATTATGTAATGATTAAGTAAACATCATACTGTTGTAACCTCATCTAACCCAAATGATTCACCAACAATAGAGGGGATCTGGCGCTTGGCGGCCGCTGCCGCGGCACGCTCGCTACGCTCGCTCGCCTTCGCGCGCTAATGGTCACTGTTCTAACATAACCTAACCTAACCACCCACATGATTCATCAACCATAAAGAGGATCTGTTAGATGAGGACTAAATGCTAACTGAAATGTTCATTAGATCATAAGAAATTAAATCAACAATACATTATCTCAACTGATTGTTATTTATTTAAACAAAAGTATATTAACTGAAATTAGGTCTAGTGAACGTCAGTTTTTGTGTTGTTATATCAACCGTTAGACACCCATGCTAATTGATTGATGATTGTCTACTTACAATTTCACCTATTATAATGATAATTATAATTAAAATGAAACTATGTAGGTAGGCATATTTATCTTTTATGATATGAATATATTTTTTTTACAGTTTTATGTTATTCTAATTCTAATTAAAAGTATAAGTAGAAAACGTTATTTCATGACATCTTCTCAAGCACCCCCCGGCGTTGTGTGTCTGCTTGTAGAGTTTTCTTAGCAGTGTAGTTACCTGTGCACAAAAAAATAAAAAGGTTTAGATTTAGGTAGGTAGGTAGGCTTACAATAATTAAACTATGTTTCAACTCAAAGGTTTTCTTTTTCTAAATATTTTACTTTTAATCTCACACAACATTGGCCTGAACAAGTCTACTCTGCTGGACTATAAATAGATTTTCCATACAAATTCCTTGAAGAATGATTTACAATTTTTGTTTCGTCTTCCAGTTTGTCATCTTAGCCGTCTTAGACGTTAGTTTTAGACAATGTGCAAGCGTAGCGCAAGCGCGACATCATAATGTGTGATTGACACTCGCGCTAAAAGAGAATGGCTAATTTTAATGACTGACGGAAGAATTGATAAATGGCCATTTTCAGACTCATGAAGATCTGTCGTCTGTATTGTACGTTGCCTGTTGTGCGACTTTCAGCTTGTGGAGAAAACCAATAGTTATTAATGAGGCAGTTATAATACTTACATCTTACTTATTAATTCGTTTCCTTAAGTTTCTTTCAGCAAATATTTTTCTTCAAATGTCTCCTTTGCTACCTTCCTTTCGTCTATGTTCATTCCCCATTTTGAAATCTATGAAAACAATAACTTCATTAATAATATACACTTTCTTAATAATTAACGTTTATTAATGTGAAGGTGGCTTCGCCTTCTAATAATTGTCAGGTTGTGGGTTCAAATTTTCGAATAATAATTTATGTGTCATCTTACTAATTGATGCAGGACTACTTGGTATACATTACATAAATACAGTTTGTCCAGAAAGTCAATATTAATTAGAGAGAGCCAGTTAAATATTCTTTACCTATTATTTAGTTTCCATAATTTTTTCCCAGCAAACATTTTTCTCCAAGGTCTTCTTTGTTACTTTCTCTGTCCTTCTGTGTTGTATTCCATCCATTTTGAAATCTATGAAAACAATAATTTCATTAAAATATATGAAATCTGAATATTGTTGGTAAGTGTTGGGATTTATAAGTTATCAGAATTTGATTAGGTGTTTTTTTGCCTTCAGATCATTAGGTTGCAGGTTGAAAATTTTGAATATTTAATTAATATGTTCAATGTCAGTGTTACATCTATTGAGATTTCCGATTTCAATTATGCTGATTCTTATTTATAGTTTGATATTTAATAAATTGTTAAACTAATTACCTTAATGTCCAGTTTGTATTTGAGTGTGTTAATGGTAATTTCAGTTCAGCTACCACTTCCAGCAAAGACAACTTCAATGACCACAATGCATTTAAAAAATGTTTGATCTTGATTGAAGATTCTGAAACACAAAACGCTATACCTACACGCAAGTTTATTTATCTGTAAATAAATATAGGATAGTTGCCTCTTAGCACCACCCGAGGAGTACGTGCATATTAAGCGCTTCCACACACGATGATGATGAAGAACTGTTGTATATCGTGTGTGATGCGTTTAGAGTGTGGTGTTTCAATGCGGACGTGGGCAACAAGCTCCTCATGTAATTTGTATTTAACACTTTTACTGCCAAGAACCCGGCTCACGGGTGCAACGATCGATAATTCGTTCGCGTGCCGACAACTTGCCTCCCGCGTCCTACATATTATTATGTAGGACGCGGGAGGCGAGTTGTCGGCACGCGAACGAATTATCGTTGCACCCGTGAGCCGGGTTCTTGGCAGTAAAAGTGTTAATGTTGTGTACCTACATAACTGAGGTATGTACCTTATGTTAATGGTGTACGATAGGTGATTGTTGAAACAATAAATGTTAGTTGTTGTGTCCCTCGTGTGCGTGCATGTCTTATATCTACATTAAAGAACGATAAAGCTAATTATGTGAGTAGAGTGTGTAATGTACCTATCTTACCTACACCTTAACATGAAAGTCAGTATAGAGTGTAGGCTAGTAAAATTTTGGCTAAACCAAATGAACTCACTTATTTTAGTTATCATTACCAATAAATTTATTGAAAATGCCAACTGATTTGCAGCCAATAATAAACGATTAAAAGAACAATTACGCTCGTTCATATAAACAAACAAATGTCTGAACATGAACGATGTAGATCAATGTTTGCATTGCTCGCAAATACCGAACATTTAGATTGTGAAAAGAAAACAGAACAGCCGTAGGGTAACTCCACAATGGATAAAAGGACATTTAGCCGAATACTTGGTAAAGACGACGCGGAAGAGTTAGCCATAGGAATACATCGGATACATTAACAGAAGGGCCCCAACTTCTTTCTTCCATCTGCTCCTCTCCCACCTAGGTAACTGGATGCGGCCACATGCTCTAAACCAACGCAGCACACGCTGGACGCGAATGACTGACTGCAGACATGAGCAGCAATCCCAGTCACCACACCAAAATACTGATACGTAGTCTAATAAACCTACAAACACTGAACCTTAAAAACAGCGTAGAGACCCTGATTTGTTACGATCTCTTGAACACCTACAGTCTACAACATTGGAATCAGATACCGTTCGCTTAATGAATGATGATGATGATTAAAAATGATGGGATTAGCAGAAGTGTCTGTGTGGGTGATCGAAATAAAATAATATAGCAGCCAGGGTTGATACTGTGCGAATGCACTGTTCTAAGGAACATTTTCAAATTTGAAAAAAAAAAAAAAAAGTAAGTTTTATAAATTTATACAGTAAACCTAAAGTAGCCACTTGTCACTTTTGTCGCGGTCATCATTTGTTGACTTGACATACGCGTAGGTTAACATAGTAAACCTACGGTAGCCAGTGTCGTTTTGATGAGAGAGCTTCTCAACAGTGAAATTACTATACCTACACTTTAGGTTTATTTATTAAATAAATCTAAGGTAGGTAGTTAGTTCAGTCACAGTCAGGGTCTTTAATTATGAGAAAGCTCTCGTTAAAAAGTGACAGGTATTACAAATGAAGGGGATTAGACTTGCAACATTTTCACAATTATGATGTTAGACTAACTACCAATAATAATTGGAGATTTCAGATTTCACAAAAAAAAAAGTAAGGTTTATAAATTTATAAAGTAAACCTAAATTAGCCACTTGTCACTGTTGTCGTGGTCATCATTTGTTGACTTGACATACGCGTAGGTTAACATGGTAAAGCTACGGTAGCCAGTGTAGTTTTGATGAGAGAGCTTCTCAACAGTGAAATTACTATACCTACACTTTAGGTTTATTTATTAAATAAATCTAAGGTAGGTAGTTAGTTCAGTCACAGTCAGGGTCTTTAATTATGAGAAAGCTCTGGTTAAAAAGTGACAGGTATTACAAATGAAGGGGATTAGAGTTGAAACTTTTTCACAATTATGATGTTAGACTAACTACCAATAATAATTGGAGATTTCAGATTTCACAAAAAAAAAAGTAAGGTTTATAAATTTATAAAGTAAACCTAAATTAGCCACTTGTCACTGTTGTCGTGGACATCATTTATTGACTTGACATACGCGTAGGTTGACATTGTAAAGCTACGGTAGCCAGTGTCGTTTTGATGAGGGAGCTTCTCAACAGTCTACTTTACCTACACTTTAGGTTTATTGATTAAATAAATCTAAGGTAGTCAGTTCAGTCACAGTCAGGGTCTTTAATTATGAGAAAGCTCTCGTAAAAAAGTGACAGGTATAACAAATGAAGGGGATTAGAGTTGAAACATTTTCATAGTTATGATGTTAGACTAACCACCAATAATAATTGGAAATTTCGGATTTCACAAAAAAACGTTTTTACATTTATACACTAAAGCTAAAGTAACCAATTTGATAAAAGAGATTCTTCACTTTTGTCGTGGTCATCATTTGTTGACTTGACATACGCGTAGGTTAACATGGTAAAGCTACGGTAGCCAGTGTCGTTTTGATGAGGGAGCTTCTCAATAGTGTTATTATTTAACAATTTGACATACACATTAGATTTATTAAATTTAAGGTAGCCAGGGCCTTTAAATAATTATGAGAAAGCTCTCGTTGAAAAGTGACAGGTATTACAAATGAAGGGGATTCGAAGTTGAAACATTTTCATATGATGTTAGTCTAACCAATATGGATGGTCTAAATGGAGATTTGTGATGTCATACCGTTAAAATAAACGTGTTATAATGATAGTATGTCAACAGAGTTCTTGGAGGACCTATACATGTTGTGCTAAAAATTGCTAACGATTTATGCTTAATGAACTTAAACTCGCAAAAAAAAAATCATATGATGTCACTCTAATCACCATTAATATTTAGAGAATTTATACACTAAAGCTAAAGTAACCAATAAAGAGATTCGTCGCTTTTGTTGTGATCATCATTTATTGATCTGACATACGCGTTACATTTACATGGTAAAGCTAAGCTAGCCAGTGTCGTTTTGATGAGAGAGCTTCTCAACAATGTTAGTATTTAACAATTTGACATACACATTAGGTTTATTTATTTAATAAATCTAAGGTAGTCGGGGTCTTAAAATATGAGAAAGCTCTCGTTAAAAAGTGACAGGTCTTATAAATGAAGGGGGATTAGAGTTCAAACATTAAAGAAAGGATCACATGAATCGTGGGATGTAATTGTTAAGATTATAAACGATTAGTAAAACGGAAAATGTTTAGAAATTAAAAGTTCTCAAGGTTTCAATATGAAGGTTGCAACTCGCTAACAAAAATTTCATATGAAATCTTTTTCATTAGTTACAAATTGTTAAGGATTTCAGCTAAATAGAACCTGGTTAATTTTGAGAATAATCAAAGTCACATAAACTTTTTGGGAAACTGATGAGGTTAAGGTATGATGATGTTTTTAATTCAACTATTACTTCAATTTACGGCTCATGTGGTATTACTAATAATAAGGCAATTCAAATAATAGTGGAAATCAAACCACAAATACTACCGATATTAAAAGGATAACGTTCATCTAATACAAATTATTTTTACGCATGTACCTGTTATTAAAGATTATTACATATTTGATACATTGACTTTATTAGAAAAAATAATTGTAATAATAAAATAATAATGTGCTAATTGCATCTTTTGTTTAGCCAGCATTTTCTTTTGCTGTACCTTCTTTTGTAATATTTTTTTTGCCTTTTTTTTTGATGAGGTATGTTGGCTTTTTTGAAAAATCTTTTGGCAGTTTTTTTTTTGCCATTTTTTGGCTTTGTCTTTTGCCATAAATATTTTTTTTTTTGTAATGCATAGTAATAGTAGTTTCTTTAGAATAAAATTTACTTCTTGGTTCTTGACTTTTCATTTTTCATTGACTTCTTTTATGTTGTCCTTCCTATGTGTATGACTTCCAATGACGTGTTTGTAACAAAAACGTTTTGTTGTTGTGCAATCTCCGTATTATTTTTTATATATATTATATTGAATCATTTCCTTTTAAGTGTTGTTTCTGTATTATCATTTATGTCTTCGATTTAGCAATATTTTTTTGTCTCCGTTTTGACAAATAAAAATCAAGCCGAACAATGGAGGAGACATAATCATCAACTCTATAAGCATTTGCATTATATCTGCACCAAGTTAAGACAGAGCATATAAAGCATGAGAGTAGTAAGCAGATGGATACGGATGGCGATGGGAAGTTGCACGTGCTTGATTGGTTGGAATTGCGGAAGTTTGGGTGTCAGGAAGTTAGTAGGACTTGCTGCGACGCACGATTGGATGTTGGTATACAGTTGAAAAGCAAGCAGGAAGCTGTTCTTTTTGTTCAGGTTGTGGTTTGTTATTTGCATCATGCTGGACTTTATCGATAAAGTTTAGTGATGGTTGACAATTTATATTGTAGGTACTAACTAAAAATTGTTAACGATTGATGTGATTTTTAAACAAATTAAACTTAAAAATTCGAAAACAAAAGTTTCATATGACGCCAGTCTAACCATTTAGCTGGAGATTAAAATAAACGTGATGACAGTATTTGTCAACAGTTAGTTGCTAACGATTCACGTATGCGTAACTTAGTAAAATGTGGTACCAATAATTTCTAAACAAATAAGACCTAAATTCGATAACAAAAATTTCATATATGACGTCAGTCTAAACATTTAGTTTGATAACCAATTTGATAAAAGAGATTCTTCACTTTTGTTGTGGTCATCATTTGTTGACTTGACATACGCGTAGGTTAACATGGTAAAGCTACGGTAGCCAGTGTCGTTTTGATGAGGGAGCTTCTCACCAGTGTTATTATTTAACAATTTGACATACACATTAGGTTTATTTATTTAATAAATCTAAGGTAGCCAGGGTCTTTAAACAATTATGAGAAAGCTCTCGTTAAAAAGTGACAGGTATTACAAATGAAGGTGATTAGAAGTTGAAACATTTTCATATGATATTAGTCTAACCACCAATAATAAATGGAGATTTCTGATTTCATACAGTTAAAACAAACGTGTTATAATGACAGTAAGTATGTCAACAGAGTTTTGTCATAGTGAAATGTGGTACCAATAACTTTTAAACAAAAAAAAAAAACAAATAAATTTTATGATTAAAAAGATAATAATAATGGTAGTATTTGCATGAAAAATTCTCTAATTAAATTTAATGTTGTTTAATGAAACCGTAATTTATCAAAGGTTGTTTTGGATTTGAAAGTAATGTCACCTTATAATATTTATTAAGTATTGTAAAGTGTGCAGTCATATTTTTCCGATTTACTAATCATTTATAATATTATATATTTATGCTGTAGCCTCTGCCAGGTGAACGGTATGTGATTCCAATGTTGTAGAGGAGTGTGTTCAAGGGATAGTAACATACCAGGATACTATGCTTAAAAGTTTCAGTATTTGTAGGTTTATTAGACTACGTACCAATATATAGGTGCGGTGGCTGGGATTGCTGCTCATGTCTGCAGTCAGTCGCCCGCGTCCAGCGTATGCTGCGTTGGTTTAGAGCGTGTGGCCGCATCCAGCTACCTAGGTGGGAGAGGAGCAGATGGAAGAAAGAAGTTGGGGCCCCTCTGTTAATGTATCCGATGTATTCCTATGGCTAACTCTTCCGCGACGTCTTTACCAAGTGATCAGCCATGCCCATTTATCCATTGAGGAGTGTTACCCTACAACTGTTATCCGTTAACTTTTCACAATCTAAACGTTCGACATTTACGACCAATACAAACGTTGATGGTCCATCGTTCATGGTCAGTTCATTGGTTCGTTTACATAATACGAGACGAAATTGTTCTTAAGTATCGTTTATTAATGGTTCCATATCAGTCAACTTGTCTTTCAAACAATTGATTGTCAATGAAAACATATAAATAAGATCATTGCAATTGATCCATCAAAAATTCTACTTAACCCACGGTAAATTAATGAGACAAAAAATCTCATTAATTTGTGATTTTTGCAAGTATATAATATCCATGATTCTTATAATAAATTAAAGTCCAGTGCGTGCTTAAATACATAATTTTCCTAATCGATTTTATTTACAAAAATTGCCGCCCCACCCGAGTAGAGGAGATAAAAAAAAATTCAAAGTAACAATTTCGGAAAAACTACATTATTTACCAACGGTTTATTATTAATTACACGATTTAAATTTAACAATAGCTTTAAATCGCGTCGGTTGCGAACCCTACCTAACGCGACGTACAACTGTCCGTGGCTAAAGACATCGGATCTTAAATCTATCCCGACTCTTGAAATTGTTTGCCCCTGGCTTTTATGTATTGTCATCGCGTAACAGATCTGTAAAGGAAATTGACGTCGGATCATTTCAATTGGGCTGTTTGAATCTAACGGTGCTTTAAATGTAATGCGCGGAATGAAGTAATCTTCATCATCGTTTGGTTTTCGTACTCTAATTAGACGCGGAGAATGACCTACTACAATAACTTTAGTGCCGTTTACTAAGCGATCCGAAAAACTAAGGTTTCGCATTATCATGCATACGCATCCTACCTTAAGCTGTAAGTCGTGTTCCGGAACGCCTTTCGGTTGCAGTCTATTGAGAGTGTCCGATCCTAAGAATAATTCATCCGCGTCATCGGTTGCTGTTTGGTCTACTGAATAAAAATGTATTAATTCGCCGGATACGCGATCTAAAATGTTTGCATTTATTTCCTTTACGTTCATATTGTAGTTGCACAAAATTGCTCTGTGGCAGCAAACGTCTGGTTCGTTTAAAACTTCCGAAAAAACAAAGTCTATTAAATCGTCGAGATCTGTGACAAATTCAATGGGCGACACGTCTATTAGATTTTGTGTGACTCTGCCGGTTTGGACTGGAACTGAGACTATTGAATTAGACCCGATATTCAATAGCAGTTCCGAGAATTCTTCGTCCTCCCTAGATCTTTGCGCGGTTGATAATTTGAAAATTTTAATTTTTTGCCAAATCCAAGACGTTTTCACAGAGCAATTAACTACGTCGGTATTAGTGCGCGCGTTCGGTACCACCGGTGGTATTTGGCGGAAATCTCCTGCGAAAATGACAATTTTACCGCCGAAAAGATCATCATTTCGCATCAAATCACGCAACGAACGGTCGAGCAGGTGTATTAAATATTTATGAGCCATAGGGGCTTCGTCATAAATAATAACTGAAGCGTGGCGTATCAGCTCTGCGCGTTGTGAACCGTTCGTTATGTTCCAGTACCCGTGATCGTCGACGAGATCCAACGGAAACTTGAACATACTGTGAGCCGTAGTACCGCCCTCGTAGTTCTGAGCCGCGATGCCCGATGTTGCCGTACACAAAACTACATTATTACGCGAGCCACGGACATGTGCTGCTACCACGTTCAGTAACAGTGTTTTTCCCGTACCGGCAGGGCCATCTATGAAAATGGAACTGTTGTTGGCTCGTTTAAAGACCGGGTCTTCCACAAGTTTGTCGACAAACTCAAACACGGCGCGCTGATCGGTAGATAAGCGAGGCTGCCATGTTTCGACGTACGCATTCAACCGGTTCGCACTGAATTGAATCTGCTCTCGACCCAACTCAGTGGTATCGTCGCGGATATTGGGCAGCCCCTGCTCGACAAGACTGGTACCGTGTTTACGCAAAAGTCTGTCGATTTGGATGAGACTCATTTTATAGGCCCTGTCGGTATCGTTTGGCATGCGCTCGAGGAAATCTTCGGTTATTTGGTTTTTGAATTTATTCCACAATAAACCGACCGGAGCACCGTTTACGGCCAAGAGAACGAAAAATCGACGAAGTCGCGGCCCCGTTAGAAAAGTCGCGGCTTCCTCGAGCGCTCTTTCATATTCGACTTCGTCATTTGCGATACCTACATTTCGAGCTACTTCCTGAAACGTCCGACAATTAAGGCCTCCGACCTTCAACAAATCACCGTAACCGCGACACGGATATAGCCCAATAAGCATACGTAAATAGAATTGTTCTCCTCTACTCGGCGCAACCCAAAAGAGACGCGCTACATTAACCCCACGCTGCCTTTTTGTTAAATATTTATTTTTAATTCGGTGGACTTCCACATTTTTCATAGTAGGGCGTTTTGAATGTACTATGTATTTTTCGTAAAAGTCCAAGTACGTCAGGTTTTCGAACTCGTCTCCGGCCGGCCGGTCAAAGTAATCGAGCAGAGCTGAACTACTGCTCTCGGCGGCGTCAGTCACGGAATCTTGCCTAAAAAACACGCTTTGGTAATTTTCGAGATGGACGGGCAGTTGTTGGACAGCGGGTTCGCGCATCGTCAAATCGTACTCGAAAACTCGCCACGCGGCATCGCAAGCACCTATATAGCGTTTGGTGACATACTGCTCTACTTCATTGTTCCTATCTTCCTCGGCTACAACCGTGACGCGCGCTTCGTCTTTACCTTTTGTCATGTATTTAAATAGGTACTTGACGATTTTTCGAGCCGAGGAAGCTTCCAAATTCGCATGACAATCGTACTTCAAGAGGATGGCGGCGTTGTAAGGTACTACCCACAGATCGTTGACCGTAACTTCGCGATTTCTGAATTTAATGACGGCCTCGTTGTTACTGCTTCTACGGAGGTGGATGAAGCCCTTATCGTCATGGTGCGTTGTGTCTGTTTCGCGTTTAGGGAAGTACTTGGAACATTTCTCCTTTGTACTATCCCAACATGGAAGATCGGTCCTGTGAGACGGCCCACAGGGACCGTGAATCATATGATTCAGGACCATTTGGCGCAGCCTGCCTTCGGCTTCGGTTGCGTTCGGGATGTCGGCCCTGACAAATTTGTCTATGTCTACATTTTGAACGGGTCCACCGCCGGCCACGCGGAAACATATATGTGCGTGGGGTAGACCTCGTTTTTGGAACTCAATAACATATATGATGTACATGTGCTTACCGAACCATGCGCCCGATCGCAGGTCTCTCAGTAGCTGAGCCAATTTTAAACTATATACTCTTGCGCATAGACTCGCATGTGGTTTTTGCCCCGGTAGCAAGGACAACTGAATTTCCTTCCATTTTGGATTACATGTTATGGTAAGGAAAAACGATGGTGTACCCAGTCGGTTAACTAACGCGATCGCATCCATGTATTTGGTTTTCATGTAACGCGGCCCCCCCGTAAACGTGTTTGGCAAGTAAATGCGACCTGGAACGACGCCACCCTCTCCTAGTACTGTTTCGTCTGTGCTTATTTGGCGCGCCGACGTTTCGACATTGTCTTGGAGCTCATGCAGCGGTGCCAATCTCATCGAAGAAGATTGGTTCTGCAGGTTAGTGATGTAGCGTAATCGTTCCTCCTCGATACGACAATACATATCCACTAACCATTCCTCAGACAGTCGACCGTAATCACGAAAGCGCGACTCTGACAACAGCAAACAGCGAACGTATTTGTTTTGAGTTAACTTCGCGTTGTTGTTGTCGACTTTGTTTATGTACCACCCCGCGGTGGCGTGCGGGTACAACAGCGGGTATTGAAAAGTTTCGTACAACGGATGAAACAGATCGACCGTGTGTGGTTTATTCGCGCCCGTTTTCCAAATAACAATACACCGTGGGATAAACCGTTCCCTCTCTGTGCTAATAATGGCGGCAATCTCGTTTCCTAACGGCATATCACCGAGAATATTACCGTGAGTTTGCCGTGTGGTATGTTCGAATTTTAAATGGGCTTCTTGAGACGTTTCGTTATGTAATTGTTTGAAACAATCAATCAAGGGATTTACTTCGTGCAAGTAATTACGGATTTCGGTGACGATTTGACGATCTAACCGTAGACCCGCCGCGAGTCTCTGGCGTTCCTCGTTGTCCTCTATATAAAGGCCGATAGGGTTTGTGGTGTCCGTGTAACCCAAATCGAAAACGCGGTGGTATATTCTACCTTGAATTTTAATAAACGCCAGTCCAGTATTGGGATGTTGAAAACCGTGAGAGACTCCTAACGCGCTGAAGGCAAACAAGTTATTATATGCGCGCGGGCATTTATTGAAACTCTCACTGTTATAAAAACTTTCCGTCAACGGGGGGAAGTTTTGAACGTTATAAGCCCCGCTGCCACAACACCACCTGGTTCGCGATTTTTCTTCGAAAAACAGACACGTGCCACAATGCAGACATTTAAATACGTCATCGGCTTTTAACGATGGTTTGCGCAAACCATACAAACGTACCGCATTTAATTCGTCCCCGCTTTTAACCGCAATTAAATTTGTTGAATTTCGCAGAGGGGGCTCGATATTTCGAACAGCTCGATGACGTTCAGTGGCAAGTCTGTTGACATCCGGGTTGGTTTGCGAGTACCTGGCGACCGACTCTCGATTTACTTCGGGATGTGAAGTCGAATAACGCTTTACTGCTAACCTATTTATTTGCGGATGTGTTTTATTGTATTTTTCAACCGCTTTTACATGTGCATTTTCATTTGCCCTGGTTTGTTTTTTAGGTCGTCCAACCGATTTTTTATGTACTAACCGCGGATTTGCAGCGATTTTTTCAAGAACAACCACCGGTTTTTTTACATTCAATTTTACGTCGCTTTCAATTATTTTTCTTTTCAATGTCAAATTTAGCGGCATTTTTTCCATAACAACAACCGGTTTTAGTGTTGATAATTTGGGGTCGTTTTGGGCTACACTTGGAACCGACGACGCAATTGCAGCTGGGAGAAGTCGAACTGTAAGACGGTGTAAAGTATATTCGTGCGCACCGACGCGAGCGTTTATAAATAAAAGTTGTGCTAAAGCATTTACATCGTGACATTGAAATAAACGTGCTACATTTAAATTTGTATTTTGGTGGTTGTATTTGCCGGTGGCGTCAACCGCGTGACTGTTGAACAGGTAATATTTACTATTGCATTTCCAAAACGACACGGTGGAATCTTGACCAGTGAACAGGAAGTTCATGGTATTTTCGACGAATTCTGAATTAAAGCACGTTAACAAATTAGATTTTAAAATTTCGGTGGCATCAAAAAAGTTTTGTTGATTTGAAGGATAAAGTCCATTAGCTACCCATTCAACATTTATATTTGCCGAAGAATTTTGAATATTAACATGGTTTGGCAATTCTTCGGGGTACAATAAAGACGAATTCGATGACCGTGGAATACTACAATAAAGAATATCGCCACTCGGAAGGATAATCTCATCAATATCAGACGTTGTGAATAACTCGCGGTTCTTAAAACATGAATAAGTGGACGCAACACACGACATTGCGACGCACTGGACGCCATTACCTCTGAACCCTACTCCACCTTGGTGAGTTGTCCCTGCTGCAATGCACCTCACTCCCGACGCTCCATCGGCAGCATCCGTCGAGGGTGGAATAGGATTCGCACTTACCTGACCTGATGTGGAGGCGCTGCTGGTGCGACGACCACGACGAACCTTCTTCGGACGACCGACGCTGCGAAGCATGACGATGATGGCAAATTCTGTAATCATTTTGTTAGTTAGTTAACTCGAATACGTGTACAAAATTCATAATTGTGTTTTTTTTTTAATCGTATATAAATAAATAAAATAAAATAAATATCGTCTGACATTGCACACAGCACCATCTAGTTCCAAGTTAAGCACTTAACACTTAAGGCTTGTGTTATGGATACCAGATGGTTGATACACTACTTAAATACATTTTTTTTTTTGTAAATACATACATATTATAAATATACATCCATGACTCGGGTACAAATGTCCATATTCATCATACAAACATTTGCCCCTACCGGGATTCGAACCCAGGACCATTTGGTTTCGCTGACTACACTTAAGCAAAGCTCAACTTCAATAAAAGCTATCGCTATCGTACCATTTAATGTGCGTTTTATTTCAGTTAAAACGCTGCTATAACTCGACTACAGAAAATCCCATTATAAAAAGTATAAGATAAGATACTTTATTTGCCATAATGTTGATGTACAAAGTAGTATGATGTTATTATAAACGTGGCCCATTTACATTCTACAATTACATGTGGTGTGCAAATATTTAAATTCAAAATACATTAAATGATTAAAAATGTCATAATATAATATTCCTTCAGTTAACACTATATCCGTAGGCGCGGGCTTGCGAACGGCGAGCAATGGGCAGCTCGCCGTTCGATAAGGACCAGGCCCGGGTCGACGGCGCGTTGTGTTCCACGCGCGCCTCAAAGAGATGTCAGCACCAATGACGGGGTTTGCTAGGACCGATGCCTGCTAGGGTTGCGGAAAAGTACAAGAGGGTTACCGTGGCCCCTGGCACAGGCAACTGAAGGAACACGGGTGGGTTTTAGTCAGTAAGAGTCTGACACGCCCTCCTGCTCTGCCCAGAGCGGGAGAAGTTATTTGATGATTTCCCACCCACAAAAAAAAAAAAAAAAAAGTTAACACTATATACCTACCTACCTTACAAAACCTCTGATTAAATAAATTACTTGCAAATATTTATATAAATTTCTAATTTATTGTCATTATGTACTTTCCTTCTTCGACATGTGACACAAATTCATTAACTGTGTAGAAACATTTTTCTTTAAGCCACTGAGTCAGCTTTTTTTGTAAACATAAGCAAAGGTAGTTCTTTGAAGGCGTTTGGTAATTTAATGTATACCATAATAGCCATTATAAACGAATTTATCTTTTATATAAATCAAACTTGCATTGTGGCAAGCAGAGCCTATGTTTATCTCTAGAGGCAAACTTCCTTTTTGGTTACATCTCTATGCTTAATAAAATTTTCAGGATGTTGTACATTCTTGTACATTATAAGTTAAGTAATATAATAATCATAATAATAATCATAATTTTATAAATGATGTAAGTATTTGGTTATAATTTTTTTTTAGGATACAATTGATCCCCCATCATCAATCAATCAATGTTATTGAACCATTGGGGATAATTAATGAGAGTGCCATATTCATCTTAATGTAACTTCACATAGCCTATAAACCAGCGGTTAATCAAGACGATTCTAATGATACCTCATTTGTTAAAGTTTTATGAGTAGTAAAGAAGTTATGAGGGAACAGATGAACATACATGTATATGTAGCGGTCAAAATCTTAACACTTTATTTTTGCTTCACCGAAGCCGGGTTAAAATGCATTATCATCAGAACTGAATTAACAAATGAAAACCAAATAGAAAACACCAAAACCAAAAGATAGTTGACTGCTATAGGTTGATGATGGTGATATTTTATAGTTTAAGTTTTATTTTAGTAAATTGCTATGCCATTAAAATTGTGATAAATTAAAAATTGAGTATACCTATCTATGACAGCTCCTACAGCTCAGTATATTAGAGGCAATGCCTTTTGTTTATTTATTACCCGAATGCAGTGGTTTTTTTTTGACCATGTAGCACCCAAAGGTCTAAGTGGTTTTAATGAAAGACTTATTAAAAGATTTGTTTAATTTGTTCAAGTGACTTAAGGTATTAAAAGTTTCAAATAATTAGGTTTACAGGAAAGTTCAAACCAATTTCACAGATTAAATGCGGTTGAGACATGAGTGTGAGTCTAAATTTGACCTATGATACCATGGTGGTTTATTTTGTCTAGCATCTCCTTACTATGCTGTCCTACTATGCTATGTAGGCTGTATGATTCTCATTGAGAACAAACTTTTCTGTGTAATATACATAGGTACCTACATTTTATCACAAAAAGACAAGATTTGTGAGCAACAATAATAGTTACTTCCAAAGCGTCTGACAAAACGTATTAAGTATGTACTTACTAATGTGCCTTGAGCTATGCAAGATAA
Source organism: Brachylomia viminalis (assembly GCA_937001585.2). Classification (NCBI taxonomy): domain Eukaryota; kingdom Metazoa; phylum Arthropoda; class Insecta; order Lepidoptera; family Noctuidae; genus Brachylomia; species Brachylomia viminalis. Next base: position 16,755,024 of record OW443302.2, on the reverse strand, counting down.
AATATCATGAGATACAAACTGCAGTGATAAGTTGAAAATGTGTGTAAAACTTACCTACCTTCCAATTAGAATATCCGAGTAGATTGTCATTTACTTATTTAACACTCATTAGGATGCTCTAATTAGAATTTGCACGAAAAATAGAAACAAGATAAAACGTAAGAAAATTCTAAATTTAAAACGTCCGCGTCGGTAGGTACCAAAAGATAGCGTCCTTTCAAACCAAACCAGCCCAATACCAATTTCACAGATTAAATGCGGTTGAGACATGAGTGTGAGCCTAAATTTGACCTATGATACCATGGTGGTTAATTTTTTCTAGCATCTCCTTACTATGCTGTCCTACTATGCTATATAGGCTGTATGATTCTCATTGAGAACAAACTTTTCTGTGTAATATACATAGGTACACACGGCTACACATCAAGCTATACACTTTTAGTATAAGCTGATCTCACATTGTTTAGGTTTTCTGTACGATGCGAGACCAGCGTAAACTGGTTTTGTATAGCTTGATGTGTAGCCGTGTGTACCTACATTTTATAACAAAAAGAAACGATCTGTGAGCAGCAATTTTTTTAATTACCATAATAGTTACTTCCAAAGCGTCTGACAAAACGTAGGTATTAAGTATGTTATTACTACTGTGCCTTGAGCTATGCAAGATAAAATAATTATCGTGAGATACAAACTGCAGGGATAAGTTGAAAATGTGTGTAAAACTTACCTTCCAATTAGAATATCCGAGTAGATTGTTATTTCTCACTTATTTAACACTCATTAGGATGCTCTAATTAGAATTTGCACGAAAAATAGAAACAAGATAAAAAGAAAATTCTAAATTTAAAACGACCGCGTTGGTAGGTACCAAAAGATAGCGTCCTTTGAATTTTATCATTTTAGCATCAGAAAATAGTGGATTTCACTTTTATTTGTAGTTTCTAATCGTATAATTGCTAATTGCAATCATTTAATCTATTTTTTCCTGCTATTTATTAGTTAAACACTTAATTTAGAATAGTTATGAACTTACCTGAAAGCAGTTGATTGATGAGTGCCCGCCACAACGGCGATTCGGTGTGGCTAGATTATACAAAAATAGTATACCGAAATTTAAAAAAAATACCAAAATATAACAATTACTTATTTTTTTTTTGACACGTCTTATTCATAATTTCATTCATAATCATCATCAAAATAAATGCGCGTATTGTGTCTGAAAATCTGTAGAGGTCTTGAGCAGATCACACGAGTATTTTAACATTCACATTTCGTTCACATTTTTTTTTTATGGAATCAAGCAAGTAGGTAGTCTATTGAAATGGTAAATGTAATGTCTTCACAACAAATAGACACTGATGTATTGCATGCTTTATTGTTTTGACTATTGCGTGTTAAAACAGTAGGTACTATAAATTGTTGCAACAGATGTGTGGACTGCTTAGTTGACATTTTATCAAAATGTAAACTCTAAGATATTTGTAGCAAAAGTGTTAACAGTATTCGTCTTAACCTTCATCGGATGTAAAGTTTTAGTCAAAGAGTGTCGTTTACTGAAGGCTTCGGTGAGCGTTCACCAGCGAAATACAGAGACACTATAAAATGTATGATGATACACATCTTTTTGACCTCTATTAAATAGTTTATTTTTTATTTTTTAAATATGCCCAAAATAATCGCCTTCTGGAAAAAGACATATTGATCTTTGAAAATATTTATAGAAATACTGAAAAAGTATTAAACTTATTCATCTGGTCACACTGACGTACGTTTCGCGCCAGTATCTCTGGTTTCCCTTCAAAACGTATAAATCTTTCGCATTTTTCGCGCCAATGCCGTCCCGTCCCGCATAGCTATAGACAAATTAGAATTAAACCCGAATAATTCCGTAACCTTTGCCATTTAAAAAAAAATACAGGCGCTCGAAGCGACGTCCTTTTGCCAAGTCTTTTTTTGCTTAACTTTTTTAACTTAACAGAATCAGATGATGGATGTCTTACCCATTTCACATAAATATAAGTTTCCACAAGTATTAGTTGGTATTATCAATGTTAGTGTAAATGTGTGTATACATTTATAGGTACTTACTACAAAATCCATCATAAAGTTTAAAGCATTGTAGTTGATTTTCAAATGTTTGGTTTAAATTTAAAAATGTTTGCTCATGAATTGATTGTTGATTACACTACTGCGACCTGCGTGCGACACATCAAACATAAGCCTTTGGTTCGATTCTATACATTTGGTTAATAGAAGTGATAACGTAAACACACCACAATTTTATAGACCACGTGGATCTTAGCAGTAAACCTCTTTGCCCTATAAAAAATGTTTGAGACTGACTGTTGACGACCGACGAAACGTGATGCAATGCACACATGCACACGGATGAATTAAAATTGATTAATTCTAATGCCAAACTTGTCAAGTGTCAATGTCAAGTCATTAAGGAATTGAAAATTGTTTATTTGTTTGTTGACTTTGTTGTCATTGCAAGCAAATTATGTAATTTGAATGGTATTTACTTAATAATTGTTCATATTATGATTACTCTGCTAACCCAATTTGGCTCAAGCGGTGACCCCACTGCTTAGAGTTTCTCACTAAAGTATATTTAAGTAGAGTGGCGTAATATGACACTGGAATACAGCAAGTCCGTAAGGCGGTAGTATTTGAAGAAATGGCTAACGTTAAATGGCTCGATAAACACGTTATTCTGTTCCTTACCTGTTATTCTGTAAAGGTACGGAAATGAAAAATTTCAACGGAGATTTACTTTCGTGCGATTTGCAGTCTCATAACCATATCAAGGCTGTTGGAGGTCTGTCTCTGAGGCAGCATGAAGCAATCGGTCCACACTTCAGAAGGCCACATATCTTGGAGATGCATCATTTGTGGTCGCAATCTCCTGTACCTAGTACACGACACGCACGCACGCACGACGCAGACGCGCGACGCGGTAGAGCACGACATATAAGAAGAACAAGAAAACAATTTGAACTAAGTGAATAGTGAAAGTTTACATTTAAGTACATTTGATAAAGATTTTTCGATATGTATGCAACATGCCCCATGTAAACAGTGTCTAGATTATTAGGATAATTATAATTATGAACTTAGGATATGATTGTTGTAATGGAAATTTAATAAAGTTGTTAACATGATTTGTGGTTGTGCGTTATTTATTTTTCAATAGAATAAAATTAATAGAATATTTATTTACAAAGAATACACATACTAAAATCAGTTGTTACAGTTGTGAGGAATCCATGTAGGTACATACTACCTAATAAAGTAGGCTAATTTAATACATTTAAATAAATTATAAAAATTAATTTTCAATACAGTTAGGAACTCATTGGCAAAGAAATCTTGTACATAATAATAAAACATTCTACTAATGATGCTGTTAGCTGTTTTCAAATTTTTTTTTATTGTAGATCTTTAATATTGCTAGGTATTTTATTATAAATTATAGGTGAGGTGCAGAGTTTTTTTTCTTGAGTAATGAAGTCAAGCCAAGTGTACCATGTTTTATAGTTTCATTAGAGGTGGAAAGTAGGTAGATTCTTATTAGAGAACCAAATGTTGTTATCCATTTAAGGCATTGATTACTAATCAACCAATCTAATAGCTAAAAAAATTAGTTAGGTTATTTGAGAAACAAGGTAAAATTAGAAGTACAACCAGCTTTTTAAAGAATCCAAAATTATATTATCATAGGAATGTATGCATCTTTTATTGATTAAAATTGTATCTACATTATTCTTTATTAATTTAATTTAATTCATTATAAAATTGAACAGTAGGTATAGGTAGGTAAGGAATAATTAAGTACCTAAGTATAGTTATAATAACGCAGATAAGAACCTATGTTACTAATACTCTTATTATTTTTTTTTTCAAGTGAAAACTTTGTATAAAATCAAAATGTTTTTATTTAAAAATTTCGAGGTATTACATAAAATGGATTGGAATCTCTTCTTTTTCAATTATTCAATATTCACTAATCAAATATTTGTTTTCGGCGGGAATTTAACCCACAACCTACACCGCAGTAAAGCAGGCATGTATAAGCAAGCATCAATTAATTGGAGATGCGTCAGGGGCAACTGTTCCCTCATAGTTCCAGTATAATATGCTTCATGCACATCCAATGGGTTCATAATTAGTAACGTAGGTAGGTATATACGTACCTAAGTAGGTACCTACTTATATGATTCACCGAGGAAGTTACCCAAACAGAGCTCTCCACAAGAGTTCTCTGGTTTAGCTCTCTCTTAACCGCTCGACACCCGTCATGTTGACAGATTTTTAAAGTTGTGTAGGTACTTACCTACCTAAAAAATTGAGCAGTCATTGATTTTCTGTTGGTAACTTGTAGGTGAAGAGCTTGTTTGGGGAAGTACTGCCACCATGCTTATTTTTGTTGTTAAGCTAATATAGGTATCCTGAATTTAGGTTTGAAGGAAGTGGATGCTGGTAAAGTTACTACAAGTAAGTACATATAATGCTTAAAATCTGTATGCTTTAAGTTGATGAACGAAGAGCCTGTGCATCGTAGGGCACGTTACTGACGTGCGTGACATGCGAGGCAAATATTTTAGTATAAACGATGGTTACCATGTAACATTAGGTGGATCATAATAATGCTTGTTCACCAGTAGGTATTTTATACTTATACCTACAACTACAAGTAAAGGAAAGCAGAATTAATAGATACGTCAACCTATTGTAGTCCATGTCTTAGTAAACATACCTAACTACCTATACTTACCTACAACTGTTTCATGTAACTACCTATCTACCCGTGTAGGTAGTAGATAGATACAGCTACCTAAGTCAAAGTTTTGATTTATCATCATCATCAGCCTGCAGAAGTCAACTGCTAGACATTATAGGCCTCCCCAAGATACCTGTTTACCTACCTATCTACTATTTAAGTAGTCAAAGTAAATATTAAAACTCCTCAGTGTAGTAAAAATACTGAAAAACTTGAAAGATCCCTAAAATACTCTTAAAAAGTAGGTAGGTACTAATCCTCATACCTACCCGCTACACCGCTAAACCGCTTCATGGAATCCAATCGGAGAGTGTTGGTTGGTTTCACTTTTTCACTTAATCAAGCCCCTAAGTTTAGTGAAACGCCAATCAAAAACCCTAAAATCAACCACATATTCAAACCCCTAAATGAAATAAAAACCCTAAGAGAACCCTTATATTTCATGCCAATTAAACATCCACTTTCGGCCGAAACCGTTTGAAAGAACCCAATCGGAGACTATTGGTTTGCGTGCTGCTATGCTTTCCCGTAGGGGCAGAACCCTAAAGCAAGTGAAGATCCTTTGAAATCCCTAAAAAGTCCTAAATTTTTAATCAAACTCATGCACCTCAGTCGGATGAACCGTTTGAACGACCTCAATCGGACAGCTTTTGCGAAACCGGAAATGGCACGGCCGCCATCTTGAATTTCTGAAATGTCAGAATTTTCCTGAAGTAACCAGGATACAAGCAACCTGTCAGTAAAAAAACAGTTTCTCTACTTTGACTTTGGTAGAACAAAGTAATTCGCCAAATTCGGGTCACACCCAAAAATTGAAATCCCATTTGCTGTCTTGGTTGCCAGCTGAAAGTTATGAAAATTGTCAAATGTCATTTGCGGCACCCCATACTTGCCGGTTACGCAAATTCCCCATTAAAAATGTCGCTATTTCTACTTTTCACGTTTTCATTGAAAATCTGGAAAACTACCCCAAAAGTGGGAAAATTTCCTACACCAGGCCACACTGCTCAACCAAGTATACAACCAGTCATCAAACTCATGCACCTCAGTCGGATGAACCGTTTGAACGACCTCAATCGGACAACTTTCGCAAAACCGGAAATGGCACGGCCGCCATCTTGATTATCTGAAATGTCAGAATTTTCCTGAAGAGACCAGGATACAAGCCTCCTGTCAGTAAAAAAACCATGGCTGTACGTTGACTTTGGTAGAACAAAGTAATTCGCCAAAGTCGGGTCTGACCCAAACTTTCAAACCCCAATGGCTCGCGGGGTTGCCAGCTAAAAGTGATTAAACCGGACAAATGTCATTTGGGGCACCCCATTCTTGCCGGTGATGTAAAGATCCCATTAAAAATGTCGCTATTTCTATTTTTCACGTTTTCGGGGAAAATCTCGAAAAGTACCCCAAAAGTGGGGAAATTTCCTACACCAGGCCACATTGCTCAACCAAGTATACAACCGGTAAACAAACTCATGCACCTCAGTCGGATGAACCGTTTGAACGACCTCAATCGGACAACTTTCGCAAAACCGGAAATGGCACGGCCGCCATCTTGAATTTCTAAAATTTCAGAATTTTCCTGAAGAGACCAGGATACAAGCCACCTCTCAGTAAAAAAACCATGGCTGTACGTTGACTTTGGTAGAACAAAGTAATTCGCCAAAGTCGGGTCTGACCCAAACTTTCAAACCCCAATGGCTCGCGGGGTTGCCAGCTGAAAGTAATGAAAATGGTCAAATGTCATTTGGGGCACCCCTTTCTTGCCGGTTACGCAAAGTTTCCATTAAAAATGTCGCTATTTCTACTTTGGATGCCAACAATCACGATTTTTAAAACCGGAAATGGCACGGCCGCCATCTTGAATTTCTGAAATGTCAGAATTTTCCTGGAGAGACCAGGATATAAGCCACCTGTCAGTAAAAAAACCATGGCTGTACGTTGACTTTAGTAGAACAAAGTAATTCGCCAAAGTCGGGTCTGACCCAAACTTTCAAACCCCAATGGCTCGCGGGGTTGCCAGCTAAAAGTGATAAAACCGGTCAAATGTCATTTGGGGCACCCCATTCTTGCCGGTGACGCAAAGTTCCCATTAAAAATGTCGCTATTTCTACTTTGTCCCATTTAGTGTGTCGAAAATCACGATTTTTAAAACCGGAAATGCCACGGCCGCCATCTTGAATTTCTGAAATGTCAGAATTTTCCTGAAGAGACCAGGATACAAGCCATCTGTCAGTAGAAAAACGATGGCTCTACGTTGACTTTGGTAGAACAAAGTAATTCGCCAAAGTCGGGTCTTACCAAAAAATTCAAACTCCATTTGCTCGCGGGGTTGCCAGCTAAAAGTGATGAAATTGGTCAAATGTCATTTGGGGTACCCCATTCTTGCCGGTTGCGCAAAGTCCCCATTAAAAATGTCGCTACTTCTATTTTTCACGTTTTCGGGGAAAATCTCGAAAAGTGCCCCAAAAGTGGGGAATTTTTCTACACCAGGCCACACTCCTCAACCGAGTAAACAACCGGTTTATACAATACAATCCAGTCGGGGGTTGCCAACTGTCCCATTTATCCATTCGAAAATTGCGATTTTTTGTCATTTTCACAATATGGCCGCCACACCGTCCGCCATCGTGTTTTTCTGAAATGTCAGAATTTTCCTGAAATCTCAAGGATATAGGCTATCAATCGATGTACTCGGTGTTGCCAACTTGAGAGTTTGGTAGAACAAAGTAATTCGGCAAAGTGAACAAGTCCCAAAAATTAAAATATTCAATTTTTTTTGGGGTGACCAATTAAAAGGGACGAAAATGGTCAAATGTCATTCGGGGGACCCCAATGTTGCCAGCCAGTCAAAGTCTCTATTCAAAATGTCGCTATTTCTACTTTTCATGTTTTTGGGGAAAATCTGGGAAATTACCCTGAAAATGGGGAAAAGTTTCACACCAGGCAACACTCCTTAACGAAACACACGACCGCTCGGTACAACTTGAACCCGTCCGATGTTGCCTGCTACCGGAAAAATTGGTTTGAAAAAAAAGGAAAAATCCACATTATTACAAAATGGCCGCCACAGCGTCCGCCATCTTTGATTTTTGAAATGTCATAATTTTTCCTTAATGTCATTGAAATTACCTACTAATAACCATAGACAACATAATATTTTTTTTTAATCTATTTAACAAAGTAATTGGTCAAAGTCGAGCAAAAAAAGTGGCAAATTTCAAAACCCCGTAGCGCGGCCGCCATTTTGTTTTTTTTTTTTTTCTTACTTTTTTTTTAAATCATTCTCAATCCTCTACAAAATCTACGGATCAAAATCTTTCCAACTCTTTTCCCTACCGAGATCGGAATTCTCATGGCCGCCATCTTGGATATGACGTCATCGCTATAATTTTCCTCTACTCGCCCGGTGTTGCCACACATTTCTCCAAAACAAACCCCCAACCCATCTCCCACCCATTTCGAGAAACGGCATGTCAGTCAGTGAGTCAGTGAGTGGCTCTGCAGTTTTATATAATATAAATAGTGCGTTTCATGATGATAAAAATGAATGGAAACTCGTTGCAATTAATCAATTTATTAAGTGTTTATTAAGGGTCTTACAAAGAAGAGTCGTTTTCAAGTCGTGTTATTCGTTAGTAATCATAAAATGAAAAAAAAAATAACCAGAAACCAACAAAAAATAAAAAAAAAAGTTTTTGATCAATATTCAGTATTCCCTCCCCTTGCTCGGATAACTGCCAGCATCCTCGTATTCATCGACTTCACGAGCCTGAAGATGAAATCTTGGGGAAGTGCATTCCACTCAGAGGAGTGCTCTGTAGCAGCAGGTGGCAGCAGGTACCCGGGCTCGAACCCGACGTTTCAGCTCATCCCACAAGTGTTCTATCGGATTCAAGTCCGGGCTTCGAGCTGGCCAGTCCATCGTACGAATGCTGAGGTCACGTAGATACTGGGTCACCACATGAACAACATGAGGCGGTGCATTATCATGCATCAACTGCACATCCTGCCCGATATATCCTGCGTAAGGTACCACATGGTCTGCGAGGATTTCAGTAGTGTAGCGATGAGAAGTCAATCCACGTGAACGACCCGTCGGTTCGATGAAAACTAACGCTGTATGTGCGGTTAACGAGATGCCGCTGCCACCCCAAGCCATTACAGATCCTCCTCCATAAGCAACAGTTTCCTCGATGCAACATTGACAATAACGTTCTCCAGGGTGACGATATACTCTTTGACGTCGATCACTTCCATGTAGACTCACTCTGGTCTCATTAACCACTTCGAGTTCGTCACGCAGACTTTGTTGGACTTGAACTGCATTGAGGCGGCGATTTCGCAGAACAGTAAGTTGGATATAACGATCATTTGCTACTAATGTAGCCCTAGGTCTGCCCGTACCTGGACGGCGATCGAATGCTCCAGTCTCTAGGTAACGTCTGTAAACTCGTTGCACCGAAGATCTGCTGATTCGAAGTCTTCGAGCGACCTCACGTTGCGCAACGCCTGCTTGAAGTAGTGCTACAGCTTGAGCTGCTTCCTGAGGTGTCGTATCCATTATTAATCGAAAAAAAGTAGCATAGATACACGCGTCTGAGCAAACTATAGACAAAAACTAAAGAAATGATAAAGAATATCCGACTACCCTCATTGTAGAAAAAAAATAACGCTAATTGCGAAGTCTAGTCAAAACTGAGCAAATCGTTAGCATTGTGTTTGTTGCTTGATTACAATGTGAGTTGACCATACTTTAGAATAAATTTATAGTCATTTTAATTATCATGAAACGCACTTTCTGTAGGTATAACTTTGATAGTTGTAAGTTATGTACTTTTTGAGAAAATCGAATCAGCTTTCCAAGGTAGCGGGTGGCCCGGTTTATGTGCTGTCCAGTGTATTTTGTTGTAGCATTTAACACAGTACCCCAAAAAAGATGTATGTACTTTAGCTAATCTGAAAAATGGTTGAACTATTTTATAAGTTGAAACAACAATAAAAAAAGCACTGTCTGAACAGTGTTTAGGAACTGCACTGTCTAAACAGTGATTAGAAAGTGCAAAAAAAATTGCATAATGTAAAAGGGGCTAACACACAATTTTTTTTTTTACATTTTGGCTTTGTCCGCTTCTATACTGAATCCTAATAATAAATCTTCGCATTGTGTAGGGGAGAATGACATTGTATAATTATTATCTAACTAAAGCGTGTATGAGTCAGTTATCAATATAAGTTCACGGAATGATTTGGCAAATTATGACGGGGTGATAATTTAATTAGTAGACTTGACTTATTTTTTAACCCTAGATAACGACTCATTTTACTCGTTACACTGTAACTAAACATTCGTCGGGCGGACTACGCATTAAAAAACGTAAATATCACCAAAATTATTTAATGAAAATAGGAACTTGTTACATGGCGGTTAGGTTAAGTAGGAACTAATCAAGAATAAAATATTAAGACAAACATTATTACACACAGTTATTACGGGTACACTACATAATTACGATAAACTTTATTCCGTCAGTCACAAATACGAATTTCAAAATACCAATGTTCATAATTCCGAATGGTTCAAAATGCCTACTATAACAACTCCGACTTCTATTTCATCCTATTTTTATAATTCCAAAATTTCAATTTTCCTAACGTTTATAATTCCTCTTCTCAAAATACCGATATTCAATAGATCGATCACAAAATGTCCGATTTAATGATAATTCGAAACATCTAAAATACGAATTCCGATTATTAAAGTACCGATTAATTAGAATTCTAACTGGATAGCAGTATATTGGTTCTCGTTTTAAAACTATGATTGTTTACTTTTGAATAAAAATATTTTCTTTCACTGGTCACAGTTCTAAGCTAACCTAACCCAAATGATTCATCAACCATAGAAGGGTTCTGGCGTTAATGGCCACTGTTCTAACCTGACCTAACCCAAAGGATTCAATAACGGTAGATGGTACCCGACACAGGTAAGTACAAATATAAAGAGACGAAGAAAACACAAAAAAATAATATTAATAAACAAATATGAATAACAAAGTAGCCATTTTTAATTTACATTAATAGTTACTTTTAGATTTTGAATGTGTAAGCGTAACTAAATATATTATTATAGGTACTAATTGAATCAGAATCCCAATTTTAGCAGCTCATTCAAAGTATTGAAAATCGGAATCTCGTTTTGCGGACCGAGAACCCATCGAGCATTTGAGTCTTCGAACGTATGAAAATCAGAAAACTAACAAATCGCAATTTACGACTTTCGGTAAAATAAATTTTTAATAATAGACATTAGAATTCCTAGGTATTATGAAATTAGGACTTTTGAAAATCGGAACATCGAAATTCGGAATAAAATATTTCGGAGTATTTTGGAGTTCCCAGTTATTACCTACACATAACGACATGATAGGGGCTACAAATTGCGTTCGCTCATTTCATGCAACGTTGTTTCGTCATTCTTCGAGTTTTTGACGGACACAGGTAACATTTGACTGACCGGTTGGCGCAGTTGGTAGTGACCCTGCCTTCTGAGCCGCTGGTCCCGGGTTCGATCGCCGGACAAGTCAAACATTTGTGTGAATGAACATGTCTGTTTGACCTGTGTCTGGGTGTGTATATGTTATAAGTATGTATATCAGTCATTAGGTTACTGTAGTACAGGTTCTACCTAGTTCGGGGTCTGAAGGCCTTGTGTGGATGGAATTAAAAAAATAAAAAATATTTTGCGTACATTCGACGCAGAATGAACACGGGCTTCTATGATAGAAGAGGCGCCCACCGTTTGTAATTGTTGTCGTAGGCATGTTGTCGGCTCCATATAAGTTGTTCTGCTACCTTCATGACAAAATCCCGCCGAGATAAAGGTTTTTTCTTGTTTCGTACGCTATTAGAAACATAGATAGCATAACCGTTGATTGTTGATAGCATATTATAGAATATGCACAATGGCCATCTTTTGGTTTTTTGGTTGCTACACATATTCGAACACATTTAAAATACACATTATTATTATTAATAAAAAATCTTTAATAATTTAATCAAAAACATATTCAGATGAAAATAATGTATTATAAATATAAGAATTAATTGCATATTTTGCATTGAAAAATAAGAAAACTAAAAACACTGTAACGTAAAAAACTACAGATAACTAAACTTTCGTCGAACGGACGACGCGTAGACAGGGACGACGAGAGAGCTGTAAGTTCACTTTATCCTATACTATATATTATTGTAGTCGTCTGTGGGTCACTTCCTAATTGACGTGTGACGACAAGTGCAAAAGGGTGTAATTATAACCACTACGTTTACGAAACGCGTTGTACTGTTTATTCAAATTAGGAAGGTTAAAAAAGAGCGGAGGGCGGGAGGCACGGGGAAGTTCGTGTAGGTAGGTACCAGACGGGCAATTCCCGTATTTTTAAGACCGTTCGCATTCTAATCTCAGTCTCAATCTGTCAAAATTACAATCAATGTACATACATTTTTGACAGGTTTTTGACATTGATTGTCGCTGAGATGAGATTGCGACTTGAATTTGAACGTTTTTTAAGTACGAGAATTGACCTATCGCGCAGAGTTGCGTTGTCGCGTCGCGCGGACGAATGTTTAGTTATCTAGTTGTGTTTAATTTAATTACCTTCAAGTTTTATGCAACTTTATCAAAATTGGTATTTTCTAGGACAAGGTAAAATTTCTTTTAATTATTCCTGAAAATATACTCGCAATTCAGGAGAACAGTAATATAAATATCGAACTACTATTGTATCGATTTTTGCAAAGATAAGACAAGAACATATACTTACATATATTTACGACGTTAAACATACAAACGCCATGTAATATTATTACATGTATTCTGTTCCTATCTTTGCCAAATCGCACAGTTCGATTTTCAGCGGTAAGCGCCGTGAGCTGAAATTCCAACAGTGCAATAATATTTAGGTGTCGCCCAGTGTTAGTGAAAACGGGCATACGTTTCCAGTGGTTACCTAAAGCTACAATCTATGATTAAATTCGTTAAAGGTAATTAGAGATAAGCAGGTAGGTATCAGTGGTGCAGCAGTGGTGGCCGCGACTTCGAGTTGTAGGGTCGAACCCAGACAGGCGCTTTACTTTTGTGTAAATTATTACGCGTGAGGAAAAAAAATCGGAGATATGTGACATCTACCAACCCGCACGGGGCCCACTCTCTCGCCCCGAGAGGAGACCTGTGTCCCAGCAGTAGGAACATTATAGGCTGATTATGTACTCAAAAAAACTACTTGGTTCACCAAAATTTGACATTATTTGTTTTAAGATTATGTATTGTCATTGTGACCATATTCTTATCAAATGATATTCAGAATATCATGTAAACACACCACTTGGAAGTACTCGGTAACTAGACGATAATGATATATGTGATGGAATTCAGGGTCTTACATACAACAGGCATTGTTTGAGATGTGGTCTAATACAATTATATTGAACAAGAAAGAGCCGATTCACTGTGTTGCTTCTAATATATATCATGGTTGAGTGTCTTGGCGGAAATGGAGATTGGGGACACTTGATCCCCATTTTATTTTTTCATTCATATCTGATAAAATAATAAAGTATTGCAGATTCTTTTTTTATGGTTGGCTTGTTTTTCCAGAACGCTACCAAAGCATCAAGTGTCCCGTGTTCTGGGACACTTGATCATGGTATCAGGTAGACTCATGTCAACCATGTCATGTCATGTCATGTGTATGTGTATTATGCAATAAGGCACACTTGTTCCCTTATGATCATTCATAAGGGAACAAGTGTGCCTTATTGCATAATACGAATAAATAAAAAGTCTATTTGGTACGAGAAATGTCGTTTATATAACCTTATAGAGGCTGCTCCAAATAGTGCCGTCAATAAAAAAAAAATGATACCTCATACCTAGTGGTATCCGAAAATACCCCATGTACCTATGTTCTGCGATTTTTGATAGTTTAGGAGATAGGAATATTTATTTTTATTTTTGGGCAAATCCTTATGCTCATCTTTAAAAAATTATAAAAAAAATTGTAACTAATGTTAGGAAGATAATTTTGTTTTATACATGAAAGGGAATTTCATGACAGTCACATCGCAAAAAAAAAACATAAAAAGAGCTTGTCTTAAAAAAGTTATAAGTATATTTTTAAAGATGACCCTGAAGATTTTCCCCAAAAATTTAAAAAATATACATATATTCATATTTCCTAAACTATCAAAAATCGCGGAGCATACATGGCTATTTTCGGATACCACTAGGTATGAGGATTAATTTTTTTTTATTGACGTCACTATTTATTTATTTATTACCTCCTAATAATACTTAAAAAAATAGGCACACTACATGCTGTGGAGCCCAAATAATTATTATAAAAATAAAAACTTCTTCTAAATCTGTTATTATCACAATTGTGTTGATATTATCTAAAATCTAGCCATTACTTATTTTAATTAAAATGGGCACGTTGAAGTTTTTGCAGCCCAACATCTATATCTATATATCTTATATATATATATATATAAAATAAAGTCGTGTTAGTTACACTATTTCTAACTCAAGAACGGCTGAACCGATTTGGCTGAAAATTGGTGAGGAGATAGCTTAGAACCAGGAGACGGACATAGGATACTTTTTTTTTGTTTTGTTTTTTAATATTTTTTTGACTATGCCATATTTATTTTCTTTTGTTAAACAATTCTTTCATACTTATTTTGTATTTAACTTAATATAATAATTCTTCTGTACGTGTGTTTGTCACCTAACTTCTCCTAAACACTTGGACCGATATGGTTGAAATTTTGTATATATAATTTCAATGGATTCCTCGATGGTTTGAAAACACAATTTGACCCAGTAGGTGGCGCTGCTGTCGGCATGTCACCAAATTTGATTTGCTGTACAAGAGAACTTTACATAATTTTCAGCTGTACTTTTTATTGCCTAGCTAAAAAGAATAACACAAAAAAACAACTTTCAGTACCTACGCAGAAAATTGGAGTAACTCAATCCCAAGCCTTTTTGTCCTCAATATAATCATTAACGGTATAAAAGGCTTTCTGGCACAACTTAAGTTTAATGAATCATTTGTGTATTGTTGTAATGTTGATTTTATTGTGATGGATTGTAAACAGTTTAACAACATGTAAGTACAAATTAGGGTACAATGCCACGTCGCCGTGGTCCGAGGACGAGGGAGAAATATTGGTCGTCGCACACGAATTTCTCAAATGGTTTACACGCGGCGATTAAATAGAACCGCAGAACCGAATAGAACGATTAGCGGACAATGCAAGTGTAAGAGACCAGAGGGGTAATTCTCGTAATTTTAAGAACGTTCGTAGTCTAATCTCAGTGTCAATATGTCAAAAATACCTCTAATTTCCCTACATATTTGACAAGTTTTTGACATTGACTGTCGCTGAGATGAGATTGTGACTAGACTTTGAACGTTTTTAATTACGGGAATTGCCCTTCAGATTGCAAGCACACGTGCAAATGAACGACAAGAACATCGCCACCAACGCCTTCGGGCTAATACATTGAGGCAAAGAGAGGCGCGTAAATTAAAAAGTTATTAAAAATATGATAAATAAATAAAACTGTTACTGTTATTTAAGAAAAGTGTATTTATTCCAGAAACAAATAAGCGGTATGGGAAAACATTGCCACAATTGTGGGCAACAGATGCCACAAAGAGATTCGTAAAAAAAAAAAAATTGTGAGTATTGCAATAAAAATTACACTAAGATTTAATTCGGCAATTAACATCAACAGTAGCTGCATTGAATGCGACTCCATTAATATCATATCCCAAAACTTTAATCATTGGGGTGGCTTGGAAACGACACATGACATAGAACGCAAAAAAAGGAAGGAAAGGGCTAACTTACAATCAAAAGAATTTAAAGAAAGAATTCTCGCCAATACTTGCAACATAGAAGACTTGGAAGAAATAGAAGTAAATTTAAATAATTTAGACATAGGACAATAGTAAACAGTGAGTTATAAAAAAATTATGACTCAACCGTAGATTGGTTAGAAGTAATTATAGAAGCGCAAAATGAAAATGTTAAATTTATCATAAGTGAAGCTGCTATTCCGGGCATTTGTCTCTCCTTATTATTGTGTTTTTTTTTTTGCTTTAATGTAACAAAAAAGGTAATATAACACAGCTAATTATTAAACACCACATTTAATAATTCTAAGGCGGTACGAAGTTCGCCGGGTCAGCTAGTATTATTATAAAAAGCTTTTTTTTTGTCTACTAGTTGGCGTTTTTTCACCCCTTCTTTGCTTTTGTAAATTCTCGGCATTTTAGAATGAATCCATAGGAAAAACAAAAACTAATAAGTATCTTGTAAGTGAAATAGGGGACACTTGATCCCATAATCATGTCTACCCGTGTTCGCCGTGATCAAGTGTACGCTTTTTTTATTTTTTTCGAGGGTGGGAAATCATCAAATAACTTCTCCCGCTCTGGGCGGAGCGGGCGGGCGTGTCAGACTCTTACTGACTAAAACCCACCCGTGTTCCTTCAGTTGCCTGTGCCAGGGGCCACGGTACCCCTCTCGGACTTTCCCGCAACCCTGGCACGCATCGGCCCTAGCGGACCCCGTCATTGATGCTGACATCTCTTTGAGGCGCGCGTGGAACACAACGCGCCATCGGCCCGGGTCTGGTACTTATCGAACGGCGAGCTGCCCATTGCTCGCCGTTCGCAAGCCCGCCTGGACCGTAAATTTACAATAAAATAGTTTCTTAAATCAAAATAAAATGCTAACTAAAGAGAAAACATCTGTACACACACTTTTATAAACCAAGTTTCAACTGTTTAAATTGTAATCTGTAAATTATTTACATGAATGTCTCAAAGTAATGATCAAAATACTCACAAATAAAGATTCCCGCCCTCATAAAACAAAATGACACCTCTGCTCTGAAGTTCGTGATGTTCTACTTTCAAAATGACTATAGGTCATTGACAATGACGGTTATCATCAGTACTGCTACTGCATGTTTAGAATTAAAAAATAAGTTGTAGTTTTCTAGTTGCCCAGGAAACAAGCCTCCCGAGGGAACAAAGTGTCCTCAGTCTCTCCTAGGTAGTATGATTTACTGGTGATGTTCTTCAGAAAGGTCAGGTGCGTAGTACTTACTCGAATCCGGCGTGCGTGTATATGACAAATTTCAAATTTCATTGATATTGATATAATATTTGCATGCTCGAAAAATAAATTTAAATCTGATATTATAAAATTTTTATCTTAATTATTATTATTTATTTATTGCATAATTTAAGTAAATGAAATTGTTTGTGATCTGATTTGGTTTTGTAGCTATAGCTAGCTTTATAGTAACTTATTTATTTATTTCAAAATATTTGTTAATTTTGGTAATGCTCGTCTAGTGGCAACCACTGGTCTATAAATGTTTTATCTGTGGATAATGCAGTTGACTGCAACATTACTATTTAAAGTTTGTTAACCTGATGTATTAAATATGTTGTAGTTGTATAGTATCCCATAATAAATAAAATGGTAAGCATTTGCATTGAAGTATGAAATGTTATGTACAAGTAGGTACAAAGTAATGTGTCAGTAGTGTGCCAGCCACTACTATTTTCAAAGTAGGTAAACTAGGATGCTATGGGAAACACACTAGCAATTTTTTTTTTGCAAACTATAATCAATTGAATAATAGATTGTAATTTTAATTATATTTTTTATTACTTAAAACTTGAAAACGCTCTATTAAAAATACAGCGACCGCGGTGTCATAGGAGCCGAGCAAAAAGAACAACAGTCAGGAAGAACGCTAAGAAAAAATGAAGGAATAGCGCAGGCAGGAAATGTGGCTGTTATTTTATTAGGTACCATTGTGTTAATGGTATGTCGTAATGTCGTAACATTAACACAATGTTTAAATTAACAATAACCCGCGACTTCGTTCCCCGCGAACGAAGTCGCGGGCCGAAGTTATTTTAAAATAATCGTCTATAATAGTATAGTTAAAATCTCGCTGCAGACTTGGTCATAAATCATAATCGGAGTAGGGATGTGCGCTAGTTGCGCGCGCTTAAGGCCATTATCGATGATGACATTGATGACTCGGACGAAGAATTTTAATTTTCTATTTTAGTTTTATATATACGTTCTTTTGTTTATATATTTAATATGCTTTGTAGTAAATTTGGTAATAAAATTTAAAAAAATGTGTATTTATTTCTATCACCCATTTATAAATATATAAAACTATCGATATCACTCATCGACTGCAGTAATACACAGGACTACGTGTGGGCGTGGCCTGCCCATAAGGCCCGTGAGTGGGAAAGAGAGCGAAACACTCGAATGATTTATGACCGAGTCTGCAGCGAGATTTTAACTATACTATAGTGACTTTCACCATCATCGGCTTAGCCTTTTACTAACAATGGGTATTCCTAGGACAGGCTCCAGTCTCCACAACATCAATGTATTTTTTGTGTACACAATTATTTATTGTACTTAAAAAAAGGTAACGTAAAAAAATGTATTGTACTAACGTTTCATTATGTGGTGGAGAAAATAAACGTTTTTATTATTTATTATTATTCGTTGAAGCGTGTCGTGTACATAGAGCGACACGGACCACCGGCGCGGACCGGAGGTCGTGTACTGTGTGCACGGAATCGACACCGCTTTCCGATAACACCAATGTTATCCAAAGACTTATTGTTTGAGCTGTGGCCACCTTATAACGTTTTGTAATTGTTTTTGTATCAAGTTATTTTTATTTTTATCTCTAAGATGTTTGTAATAAATATGTAATCTGTGAGTACGGTAGCTGGGCAGATTTTTTTTTTCTACAAAGTAGGGAAGAATAAGTACGCTAAGTACAGGTTGTACTTCCTGGAGCAGAAGTTTTGATAACATCTGTTATCACTACTTTTATTCCAATAAACGAGATATTTATATTCTCCAGTTTTATAGGGAAAGAGTTTGTAGTCGCTGTGCCGTACATAAACCCAGTAAAAAAACTTTTTTTTTTCTTTTTGTCAATTGACTTAGGTTTAAATCTCGGTTCGGGTACCACTTAGAAACTAGATTAAGTACTAATTGCGGATCCCACGTGTGTGTTTATTTTGGAATGCTAGGTTTACGTTTAAAGGCTCCTTTTAACAAACTTTTGATATAATCATCAGAACCAATTTTGTTGCCCAATAGTAACGAGAGAAAGAAAGAAAAAGAAAAGAAATTCAATGATCCTTACGAGGCACCTTTATTAAACTCTGTTTTCAGAAAAGAGATGACCTTTGCTACTATGCTCTTAAGTATTAATGAGAATGGGGGAAAGGTGTAGAAAAAGTCATGCTTCTAATTAATTGTAAATGTATCGACAGAAAACGCGTCTGGGTCAGGAAACCAAGATGCGTACAAATGACAGTTTGTATTAATGCGTGAAGCGAACAGGTTAATTACAGGTTGACCATGTTTAGGAAATATAGTTTTAAATGCTTGACCTGATAAGCTCCATTCTATATCGGGATTATTTTTTCTTGATTCAATGTCAGCTTCGATATTTTGTTTGGTATTATTATAGGACGCAAATACGAGTATCCATATATTCCGCTTTTCGCACCATTGTCAAATTTTATAAGCAAGATCGTTTAAGTGAGGATATTGTACTCCTGCCATTTACATAGCTCAACGCCGTGTTATTGTCAACTCGTAACAATATGGAACAATTTGACCGTTCCTTCGCGAATGTTTTTAGTGCTAACAAACTAGCTAATAACTCTAGGTAAATATAACATTCTCTGTCGGTTTCCTTCCATGATCCATGAGTGCGATTACTATCACAAAATGCTCCCCACCCTGTTTTCGAAGCATCAGAAAATATTTCCAATTCGAAATCAGGGATGTCGACGAAGTTTGTACATGTAAATATATTTTGTGACCACCAATTTAAATAATTAAGTACTTATGTATCGTTCTAGGTTGATTTTAGAATTATAATTATTATGAAATCTATTCAATAAAATGTATTTTTCATGCTCTACGGTTTTATTATATAACCACCCGTATTTAACGGCAGGACATGCTGCGGTGAGGACGCCGATTAACTGAGCGAATTCTTCTATGGTACAGGGAGGTACACCAATAAACTTTATAACAGGCTGCGCGATATTACGACGTTTGTCAATAGGTAAGGAAACCGAAAGGTTTGTCGTATTATAGATAAAACCTAATTTGCATTCTTGTTGGAGTATTATTGAGCTGTTTTTGTAATTTATTACAAAACCGAGACAAGTTAATACTCGTCAAGTTTCGTTAACGTTACTAAGGCACTCAATAGGTTTTACCGATACATAAGATGTCATCTAAGTATATGACTGATTTATGTCCTTTGTAAGGTAGGTCATGACCTCCTTCATAATTTTTGTAAACACTCTAGGAGCAATGGAAAGACCGTAGAGCATTGCGTTAAATTCGTATGTTATTGTATGTACCAGATTTATCATTTTCGAATTAAAAACGTAAGTATTATCGAAATGATTTTTTAATTGGAACTAAAAGATAGGCTTCTTCGGGATTTATCGTTGCAAGGAAACCATTTTATGAAATATATTTAGAGGCAGTCCTATGATCTTCCATTTTGAAGTGAGCTTTTTTGACGACTGATTAAATGATTTTAGATTTAAGATGAATATTATCATTTTTTTCACCCTTTGGCTTAGGTGATAAAAATATGCGAGATATAAAGTGGTCTTTTGTAGGTTCACAAACTTTAACCGCACCTAGATCTATGAGCTTCATAATGGTGGTCGCCATGCCACATTTCTCTTGTTTAGACCAAACTGTTTTGGTTGTAAATTGGGGTTGCAGTACCCCTTCTGATAAAGGGATATCTACTCCTTGACTAATCCATCTTAGGACAGTCACATTATCGGTAATTTTTGACCAGCAATCACTGACATCGTGTTGGGGTATATTGCTTGTAGTAGGGCTTCGACTGGCTGCAGGGGGAGCTCGATAGCTGGTCCTACCCGAGTTTCTGACCCCCTCGTCCCCTCTCCTGTTCGACTGGAAACGAGAAGGTCCTGAACAGTTTCCCTGGTAGCTGGACAGGTTAGCTGCTGGTTGTGCTCTCGAGCTGGAGCTAGAAAGCTTTAATATGGGCAAAGTCTTCTTGATTTGCTCCCCTTATTTTACAATAGCCTTTGAGGCTTTAATTTTTTTTGAAAGGTGAAGACCTTTCAGTGTGTTGTCAATTTCGTAACGATCGAAAAATTGTAAAAATGACCTGTCCAAACCCGGAAGTATGAATCTGACTATAGCTTCTGTATTTTGGTGATGCAAGTCTGATAAGATTCGATACCCGTTACTTATAGATTTAATTGCCTCTACTCTGCTTTCATTATTTACAAGTAAGTGTAAACCTCTATGTAGCTCACCGTCCGATCAGGACCAGGCCCGTGCTGGACGGCGCGTACGTGTTCCACGCGCGCCTCAAAGAGATGTCAGCATCGAAGAGGGGGTCCACTAGGGCCCAAGCCTGCCGGGAAAGCGGGATCATCCAAAAGGGGTACCGCTGACCCGGAACTTATAGGGCCAAGGAAGGAACACGGGTGGGTTTTAGTCAGTAAGAGTCTGACACTCCCTTCCGCTCCACCCAGAGCGGGAGGAGTCATTTGATGATTTCCCAACCTCAAAAAAAAAAAAAAAATGTGTAAGATCTATTGACAGCGGTAATGCCCACTCCCAGTTGTTGTTGGCTAGTGGTCATTTTCTTGTCTCAAAATCTACCAGATTCCGATATGGCCGCAGAAACCACGAGGTTAAGCGTTGTTGCTTGTAGTAAGGGACAGCTTTCGGGTATAAGGTAATTTCTCAAGAGTATCTCCCTAATTTCTTTTGTCATTCCCTTTTTTAGCAAAGGTAACCATATTTTTGCGAGATTTTCATGAATTTCCTCGCCAAACTCCAGTGTGTGTGATTTCATCTAATGCCGCCAAAATATTTGGATCCAAATCAGGATCAGTGGAATTCGTTGTTTCGATGTCAACGCAGGGTGGATCGGTCGAGGCACGGCTCCCAGTCGTTTCGGGCGACGCAGGTGCTGTCGGGGCATGGTTGCTTCGGGAAGTACCTGTGTCGCATAAACAGGGAGCCGGACGCCCGGTGTCACCACTGCGTCGACTGCCGGGAGGACACGGCGCGGCATACGCTGACAGAGTGTGCCACTTGGGAGTTGCCGCGCCGTGCCCTCATCTCAGCAGTAGGCAGTTACTTGTCGCTGCCGGCCGTAGTCGAGTCGATGGTCAGCAGCGCCGAGTCCTGGGACGCGGTGATCTCCTTCTGCGAAACAGTCGTCTCGCAGAAGGAGGCTGTGGAAAGGGAGAGGGAAATCCAAATATAGTTTTGCAAATGTATCGTGATGGTCTAATGAAAAAGTTTTCATTAAAGATTCTAAAAATTTACAATACCTCTGCACCAACAAAGGTAGTTAGCATTGAACTATCGTAAGTATAATAAATTAATTGATTGTAAATAAGTACCTACCAACATATTTATAGCAACGTGACGCACAACAGTGATCAACTTTTGTTGAGCATTAACCAGAAATAGGCGCTCTTTACAAGATTAAAAAAATGCGTATGATCAGTGGCAATTATTGCCTAGAGAATGCTTTTTAATTAACATAAGTTGACATGTTTACTTTTTTATTAATTATTAGAGTTAATTATCTTTTTGTATGCACGTGTTTCTGTGACAATAAAATCAATTTTTCTTTCTTTCTTTCTTTCTTTTATGAGGGGCTCGTGGCTAAGTAATAACAGCCGCAGGGGTCGATCGATCAGGTTAAGCTACGCTTGCCGCGGTCGCTCCATGGATGTGTGACCATCTTTACATACCGAGATCCCTCCGTGCCTCGGAAAGCATTGGTCCCGGCTGTCATCCGTAGATCTGCGACAGTCGTTACGTGGGTATAGTCCCAGTCGCCCCCACATGGATTGCCACCAGGTGGCAATTGGGAGAAAAAAATCCCAGTTGCCACCGGGTGGCGACTGGGACCTTATTGCCCCCACTTCAAATCGCTGTACATTGCGGCGTGGATCGCCAAACCCCCTCATCGCTATATTTCTTACGGCCGCGATGACGGGGTTGGCGGTCACATTTCCAATGTGGTTTTATTAGTAGATAAATGCATAATATTTAAATGGCATAACAAGTATTAGACAAATATTTAAGCCCCGTAATAATCATTACACATGATGACATTATATTTAAGCGCCACAATAAATTGTTTTCGAAGAATTTTTGCGTGCTTTAGCATCAAATTTGTATTTGCATTAAAAAAGAAATTGTACTACCTAATTATTATTATATAGTTTGATTATTAAACTTGTTTTTAATTCTAATACTTACCTACTTATTAGCTTTCTGGCTGTCGATGTCGATGGGTGCGCAATGTTTGGTATAATAAGAATAAACTTATTTATTCTGTGCATGGTTGATGGTGGGCTAGGTCGACGGAGCCCCGACTTCTGTGTGGTTTATAAAAAAATAACCACGAAGGGGATGGCGGGGTCTATTCGCTCGCTTCGCTCGCTCACACGACCCCGCCATCCCCTTCTAACCTAACCTGTCCGAGTCGGGGTGCGGGGCTGGGATTTTTTTCTCCCAATTGCCACCTGGTGGCAATCCATGTGGGGGCGACTGCGACTATACCGTTACGTGTAGTCAGAAACCAGAAAGTCCAACAACCAGTCTTACCTAGGGTTATCGGGTTATCCAGTACCTAACTGGTCAGATAGGCAGTCGCTTCATGTAAAATACTGGTATTCAGCTGCATCCGGTTAGACTGGAAGCCGACCCCAACATAGATGGGAAAGGCTAGGCATGTAATGATAACATAAGTTTACATCACGCCTTTGTCCTCGAAGGTATGGGCAGAGGTGTACCTATAGTTCACTAACATTTTGCCAGTTATATTAAGGTCCCATGTAATAGGGAGCGAGCCTATTGCCATCAACTGGGCACAAATCCAGACTGCTACTGAGAAATTCCAGGTAGGAAAACTCAATGACACTTTCCACGACCTGGGAATCGACCCCAGGACTTAAGGCTGAGCAGCAGCGCTTGCTACCACTTGACCAACGAGTAAAATAAATTAATCTTCGATGTGTCTAACCGTATTTATGGGTCCGATCATTTTGTTCATATTTTTTTCCCGTCATACGTACACACGGCTACAGATCAAGCTATGCACTTCCAGTATAAGCTGATCTCGCATTGTATAGGATTTCCTTACAATGAGAGGTCAGTGTAAACTGGAAATGTATAGCTTGATGTGTAGCCGTGTGTACAACATCATAGAATGTTTTCAGCTTCTAGAGGTTTCCACCGAAACCATAGTAGTACCTACCTACGGACATAAAAAAAAAATGTAAACGGCATATTTGGCTATTACTACTATTGTATGGAAATAGTACTAAAGTTATTGCAATTTAAACTTATTATTAAAATGATTAACTATTCTTCCTCAATGTGTTCACGCTTATCGAACCATAGCATCATTTATTATGTAGTCATTCGGTATAATATGAATGAGTTCAAAATTGCTATTATTTACTAAGTATAATAGGCTACTATCTATGTGCCTGCTCGTACGTTCAAGCCACTACCTCATTGCGACACGCACAAACGCAACCGCTCGAAACTTAGTGGTGAGGTGAGCCCATTTATTATAAATCTACAACTAAATGCATTCAGCCACAGCGGCTCCTTACTTGGTTTTGGACAAATTTTTCAATGATCAGCATCCCTGCTGCGTAACACGCTTTCTATCGTAATTCGAAGAATTTTAAGGAAATTCCTAATACATTGCTTCATATGTTTGAAAAAGTCGCCTGCTCGATAGGGTAAATAACGCAATGAATGGGGTCGAATTGACAAAATGGAAGGCATTGCATTGTTAGTGCGTTACGCAATTACGCCGCTGATAACTTTCAACTAAGGAATAATTATGGCTTGATGGCAGCTTTTGTGTACAACATAATTATATCAAACTGCCATATTTATTCTTCAGATAAAAGTTATCTTACCATTGATACATCAGCCCTTAATACACAACTGTTGCCGTAGTAATTTATATAGGTTTTTAAATAGGGGTGCACAAGAAAAACCGGGTGAAGCGTGAATTTTGAAAAATACAGCAGCAGGGGAAAAGTAAAAGCACGATCGTAGGACATGAATACCGCAAAGAACTTGCGGTTTTAGTATGTAGTTAAAATCCGAAGTCCAAAATGATAAAGAGATGTCTCATTATGCTGGCTCTAAATATTATTCTGGTTTTATCGGACAAAGATTATGCGAGTACATTGACATTTTATAAGATTAAAGACGTGCTATTTTGGTAGTGCATTAATCTAAGTACCTACTGACCGCCACGTTGGTCTAGCGGTCACAAGAGCTACGGCTGAGCTTGAGGTCGTGGGTTCAATTCCCAGGTCGGGCAAAGTGTTATTGATTTTTATTCTATCTGGAATATGCCAGGTGAGTGGCAATAGGCTTGCCCCCTATTACATAGGACTTAAACAAACCTGGCCAAATGTTGGTTCATCTCTGCCTGATCCTTCAGGGATTACAGGGGTGATGTTATGTTTAAACTAAGTAAACTGGTCGCACTGCGCCAGTTATATCTAATAAATAAAAATATTTATTTCGATTAACATAATATTTGGTTTACATTATATGGTTCGGAGTTTCTTTTTAAGAATGGAAATGCTTGTGTTAGGAGACTCTGCTCTTCCACCTATTGTTATATAATATAATGTAATTGAAAACATTTATTAGGAAAGGAACATGCAAGTAAATTTAAACAAAAAGGAAAAAGATGCGCGCTTGAGTGAAGTGTGCGCGCTTGTAGGGTAGGGTATGTGTGTGTGTGTATGAGTGTGTGAGGATGAGTGCAGGTGTTCAGTAATGAGTGTGAATTAATTTAGGTACTCTGGTTAACCCTGCGACAGAGTCTTGAGATCGGAAGAAGTCACAGCCGCTTCCATTAACCGCAAACACCGCGGAATGATTATAGTCAGGTTATTAAGTAAAGGTTAGTCTGTGAATGATCGTTTTTAGCGATAAGATCACCCATTATATCGACCCATGTGAAATTTAAATCTGTAATTTTTATAGTGTACAATAGAGAGTATTCTATTGAATCGTTGATACCATGGACTCAACTTCATCATAACTTTTACAGTCATGCAGCTTTAAGGAGTTTAAGCTTAGTTCTTTGTTAATCAGTTTGTATTAGTGGGATGATTGCGTCAGATTCTGTCTTTTAGCAAAAGCAGATCTTACTATGATCGTTGGAGCGACTACGTGTTTCCTTCGTCTATTGACCATTGAGGTATCATACGGTAGAGATTTGTGTTTTCTAAGAATGAGTTGGAAGATATAAAGCTTTCTTACAGACAGAAAGGTCAGAAGATAGATAAAGGTTTTGAGTAGGGAATCTGAAGGGCTTAAAGAGCATAACCTTAAGGAGAGATCTCTGAGCTCTCTCTAGCTCTAAAAATTGAATTTTAGTGGTCCCACCCCAGCATGTCAAACAGTACCTGAGGATTGATTGGGCCAGAGAGACGTAAACTAGCTTAAGAAGGTTCTTTGAAGCTACGCGTCGGAGAGCTTTAAAAGTCCAAATCATTTTCCTAACCCTTTTCATGAGTAGTTCAGTATGCATGTGCCATGACAGTTGCTGGTCAATTATTACACCTAAGTATTTAGTTTGTTGTAGCCTGCCTATTTCGACACAATAGCTACCGAGATCTAGGGGGTTCGAACAGTTGTGAATCTTTAATTGGAATTCAGGTGATGGTTGCGTGTGGTTATACTTGGTAAAACACATAAAGTTAGATTTGGAAGCATTTAATGCGAGGAGATTGAGATTGAGCCAAGTAGCTATTTCCGACAGGCCACTCTCGGCTAACTTCCCAACACTTTCCCACGCCCTGTCAGCAAAAAATATAGCGGTATCATCCACGTACGAGAATATGTGACCCCCTTCACTTTTCATGTTGCAAAGGTTTATAAATAAGGAAAAGTGTCGGACCAAGAACACTCCCCTGCCCGACACCATACGTAACAATTTCTTCTAAACTAGTAAACTCCGCTACTTTAACCATCTGTCTGCATTTGGTCAGGTAATATTTAAAAAGCTCAAGAGGGGGGCCCCTTATGCCTATATTTTCGAGCCTGTGTTTTGTATGGGAACAGAAACCGTATCAAAGGCCTTTTAAAAAGCTTTAGCTGCATTAGTAATCAACATAAAATTATAGCGGCTTATGGGTTAGTAATAACAGCCACATGGGTCGATAGATCAGGTTAAGCTACGCTTGCCACGGTGGGTCCGTGGAAGGTGTTATGTTGGGAGACAGGGAGACAGTATTCAAACTCAGTGGTCGAACAAAGACTAGTTTAATGTAGGTACTTCGTTCACATATATTTTCTACTGCCTACCTTCACATGCATTATTATAATATTGAACAATCATTTAAATTAATTTACATATACCTACATAAGGGTGACCATCTTTACGAATCGTTGTGCTCCTTAAGTTCTGAGTTGAGCGGCAAGATAACTGACAAATGCACTGACTGGACAGGTCCGCTCAATCTGTATGGTTTTTTCCTCAAAAGACCGTTTCAGACAGCAATCTACATGGTCTTCACATGATTTGACCAAGATTATGTCTGGACTTTAAAAGAGACTGTGACCTCTGAGTTTGTTTCGGCCTTTCTTCTCAGACTAGTCAGATAGGAAACGCCGACCTCATCTAGTTTTTAAAATATGATTGACGTGTAAAAGTGTTTGTACAAACCTATTTACAGAAATAAAATCATTTATCATTTACATACCAAGACTCCTCCGTGCCCCAGAAAGCACGTTAAGGTATTGGTCCCGGCTGTCATTCGTGGATCTTTGACAGTCGTTACGGGTCGTCAGAAGGCCGAAAGTCTGACAACCTGTCTTACCGGGGGTTATCGTGTTACCCAGTAACTGGGTTGTGGAGGTCAGATAGGCAGTCGCTCCATGTAAAATACTGGTATTCCGCTGCATCCGGTTGATGCAGATGATGATGATTAATCAACATAAAATTCGAAGACTGCATTTACCAACAGCATAACCATAATCAGCCTATAACGTTCCCACTGCTCTCTGTTCTGTGAGAGGGAGTGGGCCGTAATTCACCTCGCAGTCCGGCGCAGGTTGGTGGATTACAAATATTTATAGATCTAAAAGTAAAAAAAATCATACCGTTACGTGCCTGTAATTTTAGAGACCAGCCATTGCTGTGTCTAGTTTGGTTGTAAACTAGGTATCATACCTAGTAGCTATTCCCAAAATATATGAAATTGTTTTCGAACTCTTATTCAAAAACGGGGACTGTACCCCTGTGTCGCACAGTTTTTAAGATTAGGTAAAACATCGAGATTTCTTCTTTATTATATTTATGTTTAAATATGAATGTGTTACCTATAGGTACTACCTAAAAACGTTTCAAAATAAAATTCTCTAAATTATGGTGAAAAGCGCATCAAAATTCATTTTGTAGTTTATAAGAACTAAGCGGTCACACAGGCAGACACGAAAATCGACTGTATTCTGTACTATGTACTATAAGAACGCCTTCGTCTTTTAATAATAGCAACAAGTTGTTCTCCAGTGGTCGTTTAACTTGACGGTGACTGACGTGAACTGTGCAGGGGTCCAAAACATAACGGAGTGCTCTGTAATGATGGTTTAGATTACAAGCCGTAATGTATATAATTATGATGTGATTGTGACACAAAATGGTGTTCCAACTAAAGTGAGTACTGGTAAAACGGGGTTGAATAGGGATGTAGGGGTGAATCAGGGAGCTCGCCGTCCGATAAGGACCAGGCCCGGGTCGACAGCGCGATGTGTTCCACGCGCGCCTCAAAGAGATGTCAGCACTAATGACGGGGTCCGCTAGGGCCACAGAAATATTATTATATCTATGGCTAGGGCCGATGCCTGCCAGGGTTGCGGGAAAGTCGGATAGGGTTACCGTGGCCCCTGGCACAGGCAACTGAAGGAACACGGGTGAGTTCTAGTCAGTAATAGTCTGACACGCCCTCCCGCTCCCCCCGGAGCGGGAGAAGTTATTTGAAGTTATTTCCCATACTAGAAAAAAAAGGTTTGAACCGGGACGACACTTTAAATGGATTTTAACGTTGAAATAATATAGTTTGTTGCCAAATACGGCACTTAGTCGTTAATTATAGTACAGTTAACTCATTAGAGTCCTTTTTTCATTGTTAACATCCCTTTTAAACTTTCGTCACGATTCACGTTTTACGGTACCTATCGTCTGTCCAAAAAGTATGTGATGAAAATGTAAGCAATACATGAATTAATGTCCCTTTAGTGATTGATTGCGTGACAATTTAACCTGAACAGGATTTGAATTTCATCAGATACTGTTGGAACAGATTATTATATTGCTATCAATAATACGATCATCGCATGAATCCTAATTTATTAACTTTTAAATTTCAGGATCAGGCTTTAAATAATTATTACTTGTATTATATTATTTATTTTTATTATTTATATTTATTATTATTAAAAGCAGCATCAGGCTTTCACACTGATTTATTGGACCTGTCCGGTCAGTGCACACATAATTATTGTCAGTGATCGTAAGCTCAACTCAGAACTTAGGAGCTGAACGTCTCGACGAACAATATCAAAGAAAGGACAAATGACCTTTCTTTGAGTACGTATGCCTCATAAAGTACTCAAACTGATAGGTTATCATTGAAACAAAATGAGAAAAAAGATACTCATAAAGTCGTCACATTCACAATAATTAAAATCATCTATTTATATAAATTAAATGCTGTTCGTAAGTGCATCACTTGAGAACGGTAAGACCGATTTGGCAATTTAATTTTAAAAACTTATATTACTTTTTTACGGTTATCAATAGTATTAGTACACACGGCTACACATCAAGCTATACATTTCCAGTTTACACTGACCTCTCATTGTAAGAAATTCCTATACAATGCAAGATCAGCTTATACTGGAAATGTATAGCTTGATCTGTAGCCGTGCGTACTATTGATAACCTTTGCCACTCCTATAGTGTACCACAGTGAGATAATAATCATTGTGTTAGTTCAGTCTACCGATTAAAATAGATTTTAGGATAAAAAAATTGAACTTTAGCTGAGATACTCTTTTTGTATGGCTTTATTTTGTAATTACTTTTTATTTGTCAGGGTCGGTACCAATGCAGTGTGGATGTACAATAACTCACGCAATCATATTTCGGAGGGAGCTTCTTGCTGGGAAATTGGACTTCCAGATCACTCTTTTATAGTGATGAATGCAATTTTTATTGTGTAAACATCAAAGTTCATCTATTCTAACATATTTTTTTTTCTGTTTTTTTTTACCATTTTTCACAAATAAATAGTCTTAACCAATGTTTTTCTGATTCTCTTTAACCTTTTCTCTTAGGTTATCGTGACTTAATGGAGCAATACCTTCGCGAATGCCAAATACCTCACCACCTTGGAGATAAACAAGAAAATTGATAAATTGAAATTATCACTACCGTTCATTACAAGTTATTGGTTATTGCAGTCTTTCTTATCAAACGCCATTCGCAATAAATCGTAAATCACTTTGTATGACCTTTAGTAAACGATTTCGATTCCTGACCAAAAAACCTCCATAATTTTTGACCTGTACGTTAAGCCCCGGCTGTCATTTGTGGATCTTTGACAGTTGTTACGGGTCGTCAGAAGCCGAGGTCGGATAGGCAGTCGATCCATGTAAAATAGCGGTATTCAGCTGCACCCGGTTTGACCGGAAGTCGACGCCAATAAAGTTAGGAAAAGGCTAAGCTAAGATGATGGTAAAAGTCACTACCCAACAAACAAACTAAGCTTATAAAATTAAGTCTATAAGGTCTAAACTCTAATACTTGTTATAAAAGAGAATTTATTATGTTAATGTTCCTTATAGTGGCACATTATTAGAAGATTTGGCTAATATTACCTCTATTCTTATAATTTGGCTGGGTAAACGTTAATAAATCCAATTAATACGGCTACAATAAAGGTTCGAAATGTGTTCTTCTTATAGAGGCTTGTTACATTGCTTTTTAGCCATATAATATTCAAAGTCATATAAAGGCTTTTAATATGGTCAATTATTCTTAGAAAAGTAATGCACAAGGTAACTATGACGCTTTTTAACTTATAGGAGCATTTGATAAGACGTCTATCCAACAAACGGCTAAAGCTATTTTAAAATAATCGTCTATAGACGATTATTTTAAAATAGCTTTAGCCCGCGACTTCGTTCGCGTGGAAGTCGTAAGACACCACTATGTAGGTACTAAAATAACAGCCACATTTCCTGCCTCCGCTATTCCTTCGTTTTTTCTTAGCGTTCTTCCTGACTGTTGTTCTTTTTGCTCGGCTCCTATGATACCGCGGCCGCTGTATTTTTATTAGAGCCATTGAAAGTTTTTAATAATAAAAAATTTAATTAAAATTACAATCTAAATATCAATTATTGTTTCTAGCTTGCAAAAATAAATGTGTAGGTAACTAATAGACTAAGCGTAGGGCTGGTCACTCACACCGCGGCATTTTTCTTACTTTTAGCATTTTTATTTGTACTTGTCGTAACTTCTAAACGAAAGGTTCGATTCGAATAATTTAAAGAGTACATTTAGGAATGGGTGTCTGCCCAACAACGTAAATAACGCAATGAAGGTAAATGATAAATGATTTTATTTCTGTAAGTAGGTTTGTTACAAACACTTTTACACGTCAATCATATTTTAAAATCTAGATGAGGTCGGCGTTTCATAACTGACTACTCTGAGAAGAAAGGCCGAAACAAACTCAGAGGTCACAGTCTCTTTTAAAGTCCGGACATAATCCTGGTCAGATCATCTGAAGACCATGTAGATTGGTGTCTGAAACGGTCTTTTGAGTTCTTGAACTGTCAATATTAATGGCAAAGCGATTGTAAGCTGAATGTACCTACAGGACCCCAATTGTGTAACACACTTCCGAAAGATTTTGAAAGAAATTCCTAATCCTTTGCTTCATATGTTTTAAAAATTCGTTTGCTCAACAAAAAAAATAACGCAATGAATGTGGTCGAATTGTCTAAATGAAAGGTACTGCAGTTGTGTCCCGCAGGTGTAACGTTTGAATTGAAGTACGAGAACTAGCGTTAGTTCTCGTACGGTTTGGAAAATGTCGAATGAATTAAATAATACCTACATTTGTAAAAAAATATGAATTAAACACAAAGACGCCACTACAATTTCGTTATGACCTATCAACACACTTGTAGGTCCTGTAATAACAAAAGCTCCCATTAAACAGGGTGATATTTTATAATAAGGATGTAGGTGCTGTGAACGGTTTACACGCTCACAGTACCGGGATGGTTAAATAAAAGACAGTTTGGCGTATAAGTTGAATAATTATTCCTAGAAATCATTTTGCGTATTTTTTTCTTTTCTTTTCGTTTGGTGTTGTCAGCCAAAATCTGATGCGTACTGTTTTTTTCTCTACTATTCTTTTTGTCTAAATTAATGCTGGTCTCGTTATTCAGGCATCTACTTTTCAACGTATTCATAAAGGTTGCATTTAAGCACCAAATAGGCTTTACTCTCCACAGTACCTACCTACTTGTGCACTCATGGAGAAAAGCAAAATATGTTTAGGTACTACATAAATAGAAAACTAATAGTCATTCTTGTTTACTTGTTTTTTTTTTGTAACGAACCCCTTATTATAAATTAGAGGGTATAATGTCTAGCTAGTGCCTTTCCCATAGCATCCTAATTTGCCTACTTTGAAAATATTAATGGCTGACACACTAAATCATGCCTGTACTTTGTGCCTACTTGTACATAATATTTCATCCCTTCAATGCAAATGCTTACCATTGTAAAGAGCAGGTCAAAATAAACTTGTATAAAGCGTACAGTCAAGGCCTGTACACGGGATGTCTGTGGTTCAGCTGTTCACGGGGCACGCTAAGCTCCTTGCGTGTCCAATATAACAATGTTTTCAGGATGATTTTGAAACTCCCTCGTTTCTGTAGTGCCTCGGGGATGTTTGCCCAATCGCGTACATATGGTTTCCATGCTATATTCAGGAAAAAGGTGGCATCGCTTGTGAGGAAGATTCGGGGGAGTAGCAACAGCATCCTGAAAGTCGTGGCTGAGGACCCGAGAGCTCCTGTGTTGAGGCATCTCATGGGGAATCAATGTCCGCATGAAACGCCTCGCAGGTACGTGACTCACTAACTTGATGGCCTTTATATTTTGTTACTAATCCTAGTGTATAAGTTGTAGTATCTAAGGTGTGTACTAACAAAAATGGTTCCTATGTTGTCCCAAATAAAACAATTTATTATTATTATTGTTTTGATATATATTTTATATTCTCGGCTAGCCGGAAATAGCTGATAGCACGGGCCTAAGCCCACGTGCCCACTAAGGTCACGTGCAGAAGATTGCACAGAATATGGTGGCGTATTTGTGTTTTGATGTGGGTTTTCTGATTCACATTGCAGAAACTTTCTGACGAGTCTGCATGTGTTAAGTATCGCTGCTTTCTGCAGCAGATGGTAGGTATTTGGAGGTAAGTTAAGGGAATTAAGGGACTGGTGAAGTTGCTTCGGTATTACTCCTGTTGTAGACAATACTATTGGTACTATTGTAACTTTTTGTAGACGCCAAATTCGGGCTACTGATAGATATTAGAAGCAACACAGTGAATCGGCTCTTTCTTGTTCAAATATAATTGTATTAGACCACATCTCAAACAATGCCTGTTGTATGTAAGACCCTGAATTCCATCACATATATCATTATCGTCTAGTTACGAGTAGTTCCAAGTGGTGTGTTTACATGATATTCTGAATATCATTTGATAAGAATATGGTCACAATGACAATACATAATCTTAAAACATAAATAATGTCAGGTTTTGGTGAACCAAGTGGTTTTTTTGAGTACATAATCAGCCTATAATGTTCCTACTGCTGGGACACAGGTTTCCTCTCGGTGCGAAAGAATGGGCCCCGTCCGGGTTGGTAGATGTCACATATCTCCGATTTTTTTTCCTCACGCGTAATAATTTACACAAAAGTAAAGCGCCTGTCTGGGTTCGACCTTACAACTCGAAGTCGCGGCCACCATTGCTGCACCGCTGATACGTACCTGCTTATCTCTAATTACCTTAACGAATTGAATCATAGATTGGAGCTGTAAGTAACCACTCGAAACGTATCCCCGTTTTCACTAACTCTGGGCGACACCTAAATATTATTGCACTGTTGGAATTTCAGCTCACGGCGGCGCTTAGCGCTGAAAATCCAACTGTGCGATTTGGCAAAGACAGGAACAGAATACCTGCATGTAATAATATTACATGGCGTTTGTATTTTTAACGTCGCAAATATTTATGTTCTTGTCTTATCTTTGCAAAAATAGTCACAATTGTAGTTCGATATTTATATTACTGTTCTCCTGAATTGCGAGCATAAATGTCCGCTCGACGAATGTTTAGTTACAGTGTAACGTGTAAAACGAGTTGAGTTATCTAGGGTTAAAAAATAAGTCAAGTCTACTAATTCAATTATCACCCCATCATAATCTGTCAAATCATTCCGTAAACTTATACCGGCAACTCACACATACACGCTTTATTTAGATAATAATTACACAATGTCATCCTCCCCTACACAATGCCAAGATTTGTTATTAGGATTCAGTATTGAAGAAGACGCGACCAAAACGAAAAAAAAAAATGGTGTGTGTAAGCCCCTTTTACACAATGCAAGTTTCTTTCCTGTGGAATTGCACTGTCTAATAACTGTTTAGACAATGCTTTTTTATTGTTGCTTCAACTTATAATATGTAGAAGGGGCTTAAGGAAAAGGTGTTTTTTTTAATCTTAAGCCCCCGCAGCTTAAGGTAAAAAAAACAAAAGATTTTAAGGCCATTAAATGATAAATGATTCTATTTCTGTAAGTAGGTTTGTACAAACACTTTTACACGTCAATCATATTTTAAAAACTAGATGAGGTCGGCGTTTCCTATCTGACTACTCTGAGAAGAAAGGCCGAAACAAACTCAGAGGTCACAGTCTCTTTTAAAGTCCAGACATTAAAATTAAAGTCAACGATCACACAAATAAGAAAGCCCTCTCTTTCAATGAAGGACCAGCTAGTGTAGAAGTAATTAAATTAATAGAAAACACCCATGGATGAGTTTGAACGTGTAGTCACACGAACGGGTACACTACATAAATACGAAAAAGTTTATTCCGTCAGTCACAAATACGACTTTTAAAATAACAATTTTCATAATTCCGATGGGTTCAAAATTTTTAATACCTATAACAACTCATAATTTATCATTCATCCTTTTTTATAATTCCAAAATTTCAATATTCCAAACGTTTATAAATAGTTACTATTCTCAAAATACTCAGTTTCAATAGATCGAATAACAAAAAGTCCGACTTAATGATAAATTCGAAACAACAAAAGTACGAATTTCAATTATTAAAGTACCGAACAGAATTCTAGTATTATGAAATTCGAACTTTTCAAAATCGGAACATCGAAATACGGAATAAAATATTTCGGAGTATTTGGGTGTGCCCCACACCAACAGTAGCATAATTTTTATCTCGGTACACTCGTGCAAAGCGATGGCGAAGTAGATGGAACGGTTAAGCATAGAATTAACACTGGATGAATGAAAATGCCGTAGGTCACGGGTACAATCTGCGACTCCCGCATTTCCCTTAAACTTAAGGGAAGGTATATAAAACAATGGTTAAACCTGTTGTCTTGTATGGATCAGAATGTTGGTCCACAAAAGGGATGAATGCAAGGCAATTGCATGCAGCAGAGATGAGAATGCTAAGAGGGATGTGTGGTGTAAACACGAACGGATAAAAAAAGTTAATTGCAGCTGTACAAATTTTACAGTAAATCTTACATAGGGAACTCCTTTTAAGTAAAATATATACCTGTACTAAGAGATCCCGCTCTTCAATGACAGATCATGAAATGGTAAAAAAAAAATAGAAATTACACAAAAAAATACAAGTAAAATATCAAACTAAACAAGAAGGCTTGAAGTGTAACTAAACAAAGAAAAAAGAGAAAGAAACTTATTGAGATATCCTAAAATAGTGTGTGTGCGTGTCTGTATCATTTCAACTCATATTGACGATGCTTGCAGCAATACTTCAATATCACCATAGGTTTTCTGTTTTAGCCATTGAACTATAATATTGCCTTTTTGCAGTCTTTAGTAGTCATGGAAAGAAACGTTAATTATTTTATTAATTTTATTATACAGAGCAGCGGAATTTGTATTGAATTGTCTTTTGGCGCAGTTTCAACGAATTTTACTGGTGCAACATTGTATTTTCGTCTTCTTTCCTGATGGTGAGGGTCATAGGGCAGGACTTTGTGTAATTTTAAGACAGCATGGAGTATGTATAATTTTCAGTCTGTGAGAATACCGCTAATATAGCTCATTGGTTGGAACTCTGTACGGTTTGGTATACATGACTCAAGAAATTAAATTTTTGTCCCACCGCCCCACACGGGTATGCAGTAGGTAGGTAACAATTGATTGAGCCAGAAAAACATAGCTTTAACATTTAAGTTAACATTTTTTTAGATGTCATAATGTCTTAGGTTCATAAATATCCAGATAAGTTTTCCCATACGGGCCATGACCATATCTGTATGCCAAGATAACCACTGATCAACGATTATACCTAGGTATTTTTTATGAGCAACTTTTCAATGTTTTTAAAAGAACAGTTTGTGCTAGATATATTATGAAAAGTGTAGATTTTGAGAGTGACGTTAGGTCCAGGATCACCTCGGGTCCTGATGTGTGGGGGTGACAGACGTCCCCGAGTCCGTCGCCCCTGGACCCATTTAGGGGGGCTGGAAGAGGGCGTTATCCGCCCTCCGCCGACGCCCGGTGCGCCTTCTGCGGGCCGGCTGAGTAGATGAGATCTCCCTCTCCCTTTCCGCAGCCTCCTGCGAGATGACTGTTTCGCAGAAGGAGACCACCGCATCCCAGGACTCGGCGCTGCCGACTACGGCCGGCAGCACTAATATACTCCCCTTTTTTTTTTTTTTTTGACGCTGAGAAATGCTTCATGCATCCCCGCTCGTGGGGGACGAGACGGGGTATGTGGGACTCCTGCCGAAATCCCCGCAACCGACAGTATACCCACTAAAACTCAGCGGTGTTCCCACAACGCCGTGATGGGAGGGCTATGGGAAATCGGCTCAGCCTTTGCTTCCACAGCCCTCCCGGCGTATGCCCGCCTAGTTGGCGGACCCCGCATGCCCCCGGCCGAATGGCCGGGACTACCCGGCCACTCCCGTCCGACACTGGTGGAGGCCCGGCGTCTTCCTCGACCCCCCCCCCCTTCTCCGGAGCGGCGCCGCGCAAGAGAATCATCCCCCCGCGCGCGCGCCGCTGCCTTCCTCCGGGACAGGACCGCCTAAACCGCAGCGGCGGCCCTGCCCAGTCTACGCCCACTCACCTCCCTCTATAAGCAGAGGAGGAGTGAGCGTTCCCTTCACCGACCATCAAGCATGATCGGTGATTGGAACCGTGACCTTTCCCCGCTTGTTGAAGATTAGCCGCCAGCCCCAATTGTCCACCAAAACCGCACTGGGAGAAAGTGGAGCCGACGTTGCCCAGGGTGCGCCACGAGGAGGCTCTTCAACATGCACCCCACTAATATACTCCCCTACCTTAACCTTTTGCCTAAGATCCCGTAGATAATCCATTAGTAATGCTAACGGGTTACCTCTTACGCCTATACCCTCCAGACGCTCAACAATGGGGACAGCAACGGCATCGAAACCTTATTTCAAATCAAGAAATACAGTTAAACATCATTTTCCTGAGTCTACTAGGTTAACAATATGAGTGGTTAATGCCGTAACTGCGTCTTCCTAGGGATATAATAAGAAATCGGTTGTCATGGTATGGGCATGTGATCCAGAAGATTAACGAAAATGCTGCGAAGAAAGCTTTGGGTAGGTCTGAATGTCGATGGCTATACGAAAAAGACAAAAGACACGATGGATGGGCTGTGTGAACGATGATATGGTTAGAAAGGGTGTAACTACCGAGACGACGACTAATGGAAGAAAAAGACAATGTTGCGCCGACCAGAAATAAATTGGGATACCTAAGGGCAGGAGAATGATGAGTGTGCTAAGCAATTAGAGTGCTAACTTGACATAAGCTTTTAGTTTGTATTGTCAATCCAGTACATTTTTGACTTTCTACTATCTTTATCGTTGATGAATGTCAATTTGTCTAGACCAAAGTCAAAATCAAATCATTCATTAAAGGAGTCCTTTAAAAGGCACGCTTGAACGTCAAAATCTACAAGGAAATCAAATTAATTCTTGGCTTATTTTCAACCCTCTTGTCTCCTAAAATAAGAGAGTTGAAGAAGTTTTGACGCTTAAGCTATTTCATCTGTAGCGTTCCACCCATGCGTCATATGAAGACGCAAAATACGAATAGATGGAAACGGGCTGGTGAGTGGTGATGCTTATGCTATAACATCTTACAAACGATTGTAGAATTAACTCTTCTATTAAAACGTACGGAACGCAGGTCAATATAATCTGTATTTTATGGCGTACCAACTTATCTACATTTTCGTGTCCGTGTGTGTGACGCGATACTTATTGCCGGCTCGGTGTGCGAGAACTAACCATTATTTAAAGCAGACCCAACACTGGAGCGAACACACGTGCTCAAACAACCCGGCTTGAAAATGGTTAAAGTAGACATCAAATACACTAAGGTAAGACTGTTTTATATATTTATTTTTCAATACTGTTCCTTTAAAAATACGACGGAAAGAAATTACATTGAAATTCTTTAAAAAAATGTATATAGTTAAAAAAAAATGTTTACTCAATTATTTCATTGGTTACCGGCTCACGTATTGGCGTATGACATCACAATGATAACGTTTTTAAAAACATCTATTATCCATCTATTATTTTTGGGATATAGGTGGTTTGGTAACAGACTTGGGTTGAAAATTCACGTCAGTTTATTTACAAGCCAGCTGGATTCTATGTTAGTAAATTTATTTCTAAAATACACAGAGACATGTGTATTTTCTATGTTGTTTCTATTTGATCTTATATGTACTTACCTACTAAGAAGGTAAAGTTACACGGTTAGTGACTGACTGTAATTTCAGACTTCGGTATTAAATACTTGCGGTACACACAATGCAACATACTGGAAACTCAAGCATTGAATTTCCCAATAAAATCACAATAGGTGATTGACGAATTAATATGTACAAAATACATTTTCAGTCCAAACATTGCTGTTTCTGTGAAACTATTAGCTTTTTATTCCGCGATACAGGCTTACTCGTACTGTTCATACAATTTAATTAATGGTATGGTTTTATATGAATCGTGGAAGGTACCCACCTAAAGTTTTTATTCTTACAAAGAAGGTAAAAGGTAGTAGATCTTAGATGTTTTCGTAAGTGTTCAACAATATGTTTATCTGTGAATAAACACTTTATTCGTACACATATCCTATTTTAGGAAAATAATAGAAAACTATAATTTTTAGGAATAGAACTAAATTATATAAATTATACTTGTTAAAAACAAAAGAAGGTAGTTAAATATATTTTTATATGAAATTTAAATTTAATATTTTCAACAATAATACAAAAACGAACTCTATGTAAGTACGTAAATAAAACGTAAGCGATTATTTTAATAAACCTTATATAATCTATTGTTGTTTCTGTTTAGTTGTTCATCAACAATGAGTGGGTAGACGCAGTCAGTAAGAAGACCTTCCCCACCATCAACCCTCAGGATGAGAGCGTCATCATACAGGTGGCTGAAGGCGACAAGGTAAGAGAAAAAAAATCAATATGTACTATAATATAACTTTATAAATAAGTAAGATAAGGCCTAAGTATATAGTCTTATTGAATATGTAATAGCCAAATAATAAACTTCACCCCATTATCACTCATAAACATATTTAAATGTCATACAATATTTACCTACGTACATTCTTTATCATTCATAACAATAACATGATTTGCATTTATTTGAACCAAAACATGAATATTCATTTTCAATATCGTATCTTACTCAGTGATCGGATGATGTCATTCATTCAAATAATAAACAAAGAAAGGTATGAGTTTTTTTGACCGCGAAATATAAGTTCGGAGGCACGATTTTTACAGTACGGTATAGTATTGTTTCACGTGAATACTTAATATTAATTTTACATTGACTACCTTTAAATATTTTATAAATTAGGTGGTTTAATTAATTGCTTTAGTAATATCTATTTACATTTTTCTTCCATTCATTTTAATAAAGTATCAAATCCGATGTAGGTATTCAATTTTATAACTGACAAAGTGACTTTTGTCAAAAAAAAAACTAATTTGACACATTTTTAGGACAGGAGCTGTTTAATACAGCAAATAATGTACGAATTGTCGCGTTACTTGTTGCCTGTCGGTTTTATTAAATAGACCCCAGGTCAGCTCAAGTTACTTGGAGCGACGATCTTCGCAGGCTGGCTGATAGCAGCTTGATGGGAATAGTCGACGATCAAGTTAAATGACATATGATCGGAGAGACTTATGCCATGCCCAGCATTGGACTGCTATGTCTTATGACTAATGCCCCGTTGGTCTCGTGGATGGCAAGCGCGACTGCTGAGCATGAGGTCCTTGGTTCGATTCCCGGGATGGGCAAAGTTTTATTGGGTTAAATTTCTTAGTAGCAATCCGGAGTTTGGAATTTTGTGGTGTGACACCTCCGTGCCTCGGAAAGCAAGTAAAGCCGTTGTTCCTGTGCCTGATCTCTCCCCGGTCATGTCAGATTGCCGTTCTCGACTGTGAGAGTAAAGGAACAATAGAGAGTGCATCTGTATTCACGTACACACTTGTGCACTATAATATCTCCTGCGTTGGCCTCCGTGAACGAAATTCGGTCGGGAGGTTATTATTAATTTTATGATGAAAATAATGTTGTTTTTTTTTTTTATAGGCGGACATAGACATTGCAGTGGCTGCAGCCAAGAAGGCGTTCCACCGCTACTCAGAATGGCGTCTCCTCGATGCCTCTGGAAGAGGTCGCCTCCTCCTCAAACTGGCTGACCTCATGGAGAGAGATGCCAAGTACCTGGGTGAACTGGAAACCTTGGACTGCGGCAAACCCGTCCAACAGGCCGAAGGCGAAGTTTTGTGGTCTGCTGGCATCATCAGATACTACGCCGGCAAAGCCGACAAAATTCTTGGAAACACTATTCCCGCAGGTACCTGCTTTTTAAGATCTAAGCATTTAAACTAAATACCTACCTAGATAAAATAAACACATCTCATGGGAATTCTTTTTCTGTTATTCAAACAATTTATTTAACCAGTTAGACTAAAGTTAGTTAGTTAGTTAGACTAAAGACTGTTCGCGAAAGAACACAGGAAAACATGCCATGAAAATGCATTAGTCATTATTGAACACATGACGTTTTAGAGCTCTTGTACATAGTTTAGTTTGATGTTTATCCATCTTAGAGTATTCCGTCCATTTTCTATTATTGAACGTACATAAACTTTTTCTTTGTCCAGCTTTATTTGTAAATGGCTGTAACAACAATAAATTATATTCTATTCCAAATATTTTTTTTTTTTTTTTTGGCTAATAAACGTTGCCCCACACTAGGAATTTCTCCTGTATCGTGGGTGCGTTCACAAACATTTAAACTCACACACACAAACAGCCAGACCCGGAACAACTACTTGCAGGACATACAAATATATGTTCCGTGCGGGGATCGAACCCGCGACACGTAACGCAGCAGTCAATCGCTTAACCACTGTGCCAACCGTGTGACTGTACACATGCTTAAATACCCATACAACACGCATATAGAAACCATTAGAGTGTATTCAATTTAACCAAGACGTTGCACGAAGCCATTTGTAAACTCCGCTATTGTATTTCAGACGGTGACGTCATGACCTTCACAATGAAGGAGCCCGTGGGCGTCTGTGGCCAAATCCTGCCATGGAACTACCCCATCCCCATGTTAGTGTGGAAAATCGCCCCCGCCCTCTCTGCTGGTAAGTTTTTGTTTATTTGACACTAGTGAGAATTTGAATGTTTTTATACTAAGACCTGCCTCGAGAAATTTTCTAATTTATGGTGGAATGTATTAAAAAACCACGCAAAAAAAACCACTTTGCTATGAATACTTTAATTTTACGGAATATTTTTTTCACAGAAAGAAAAAACGGTTGTTATAAAAAGCAACTTTGAAATGTTGATCTACTAATACTGACACAAATTTAATTTTACTTCA
This sequence comes from Brachylomia viminalis, assembly GCA_937001585.2. Taxonomy (NCBI): domain Eukaryota; kingdom Metazoa; phylum Arthropoda; class Insecta; order Lepidoptera; family Noctuidae; genus Brachylomia; species Brachylomia viminalis. The sequence continues at coordinate 16,712,707 of OW443302.2, read as the reverse complement.
TAAAACCACAATCTATTTATACTCTTTTCCTATAGGCTGCACAATAGTCCTCAAACCCGCTGAGCAGACCCCTCTCACCGCTTTGGCAATGGCTGCCCTGGTCAAAGAAGCCGGTTTCCCTGCTGGCGTCCTTAATGTTGTCCCCGGCTACGGACCCACTGCTGGATCTGCCCTGACACACCACCCTGATGTCGACAAAGTTGCTTTCACTGGCTCCACTGAGGTAAACTTATAATTTTGTGTTCATTATCTTGGGAATGATTAATTCCAAATGTTAAATTATTAGTTTAATCTACCTAGTTTACATTACTTATGCAAATACATTCTAGTAAGATAGGATAAAAATAATTTCTGAATGAAACCTCATTTTATCTACTCGTTAAAGAAAAAAACTAAAATTAGAATATATTCTATACAAAATGTTAATCAGGTTCCTAACGTTTGCGTGGGTGAATCCATATTAAAACTTACTCGAATTTAATGGTCAACGTTCGTGCGCTCATAATATAAAATTTGAACCTTGAACCTTCTAAGTGATTCGATGTTACCGAAATAAGTTGTTGTAGTTATTGCTGGAACGCATAGTTTGAACTGGTTGAACAATAAACTTGTTCCCGTGTTACTCAATAATTTTACTTCAAACGATCATATTAACAGATATAAAATGGCACGACAAAAACCGACATGAAATAACAAAATTCATCAATTTCATGCCATAACTGTAAACATAAGATAACGAATGTTACACAATTTTAAGTAAATCGTCACAACAATAATAAAATTGTTTGCACTCTGCGATACCTATTGTTGTTACAATGACTACAACTTTTACGGCTTTATCTTGGCCTACTGCAATTATACTATCTACACTCACACTTCTTCTTCTTTCACTTCTATTGAAATACCTGAAATACCCTCTTACAGAATGCCTACTTGGTCTAGTGGTCCAAAGCACAAATGCTGATCATGGATTCCGGGTCGGGCAGACCATTAATAAGATTTTCCATCAGGAATTTGTTATCATCATTTGTGCCCCGGTTTATGACAATAGCCTCACACCCTATTTCATGGGACTTTAAACATAACAGGCGAAATATGGGTTTACTTACGACCTCCCGAATACTTGCGTGATTTGTTATAGCCTGTTTATGCATAATATTTACTTCCACGTAGTATTCCCACACAATGCGACATTATATTAGCAATGCAAACCATTACCTACGTGCTTCGAATGGTGATTCAAATATAAATGTTATTTTTCTTGCACAGGTGGGTAGGATCATAATGAGCGCCGCATCCGCCGTCAACCTGAAGAGAGTCACACTTGAGCTTGGAGGCAAGAGCGCGCTGGTCGTCTTCAATGATGCTGATGGTAACTTCCGTTTTTATTTCTTCCGATAAAGACAGTTTAGCCGATTGGCCGATGGACGTAGTGCGATATTATGTAATGTAGGTATGCCTGCTTAGACGTTTACCGGCTCAGGGTCATCCAGGGTCAGCGTTAGCAGCGTCAGCGTGGTTTGCTACGCGTCGGGAATTCCAAGCCGATTCCCGGCCACTGTAGGCGCGGGCTTGCGGACGGCGAGCAATGGGTAGCTCGCCGTCCGATAAGGACCAGGCCCGGGTCGACGACGCGTTGTGTTCCACGCGCGCCTCTAAGAGATGTCAGCACCAAATGGTGGGGTCCGCTAGGGCCGATGCCTGCCAGGATTGCGGGAAAGTCCGAAATGGTCACCGTGGCCCCTGTCACAGGCAACTGAAGGAACACGGGTGGGTTTTAGTCAGTAAGAGTCTGACACGCCCTCCCGCTCCGCCCAGAGCGGGAGAAGTTATTTGATGATTTCCCACCCTCAAAAAAAATTAAAGTGTCATCCTTACTCGCCAAATATTTGCGATTGACTTGACTATATTCCAATTAAATTGCTTGATCATTTTAAAAATTCGTACTTATATCGTAAGTAAACACATCTGCATATTTTTGAGCCCGATGCAAAGACAAATAATACATTTTTAGGACTCCTAGTAATAGATTCCATTTGTACGATTAATGGTTTGTATACAAAATAGTTTCAATATGAAGAATATCTTCATTGCAGAAACCACGAACACACTTGAATGCAATGGCCCAGAACAGTCTTGTTTTAAATGGTTCTATTGATTGTGAAGACTAAATTGAGGATATTCACGCATGTGCCTTCTTCGCTTTAATAGAGACTAGTACTGATGTTAGCTCTTTTTTAACAATATTTCTTAAAATAGGTGCTATATATTCGTAAAGTTTTCTTTATCAAGACAGATAGTGTAGAATTGGTATATATAAAGAAACCTAAAATATTGACCAATGTCAGCACACAGTAATAATTTACATTTTATAGTTTGTTGTTTCAACTAACTCTGACTTAATAATGTTTATCGTGCTAATTTTAAACATGTGTATTCATTGGCGGTATATACAGGGTGTCAGGGACATCGCACATGATTCGTGGCGTAAATTTTTAATAACTGACGAACATTTTCAACGCAGGGGGGTTCAGAATGTATGTTAACAGGTTTCACGTCGATCTCCCTGTCACTGTGTAGAAATATTTTTCCTGTGAGAGATATTATGTTAGGTTATTATATTAAAGGTACAGAAATCTACAATCAGGCTTTTTGTTAAATTCAAATTTGCTTACCGGATCATTTGAAGATCCATGCTACTAAGGCGGTTGATGGCGCAATAGAACGTGCATATTGCATCATCTTTTTTGTGGGGTAGAAACCGCGCGGGCGCGGGGAGCTTACATCGTTGGGTAGGCGGGCTGGCGGGCTGATGGAGTTTTAGTCACCATGAGTTACTTCGACGGGAAACGTCGCGCATTTTACGAGAACTCTCGTTCATACATTCCTACTAGGCGAGTTTACTGTTATGAATATGGACTACGGCGAATTAGTGAAGCTCCGAGTGCTAATTTAATTAAAATATGGGTAAAGCGTTTTGAAGAAACCGGTTCAACGTTTAAACCACAAGCAAAAGGTCGTCCAAGAACATCTAGGACCGAAGACAATATTGAGAGAGTTATGCAGTCGGTACTAGGAAGCTCCACAAATGTCTTCTCGCAAGATATCGTCTGTCATACACTGTCATTATCGCGACGAAGTTTGCAACGAATTTTAAACTTGTATCTTAAACTGCATTAACATACAAGCAAGCAACACGCATACATACAAGCTGCAATTAACACCAGAATTGAAAGAGTGTAACTTCAGAGCAAGGCTCGCATTTGCTAATGAATAATGCTTAATCAATTTTCCAATTTTGAAAATATCCTTTTCATAGATAGACGGAAGAGGCCCAAACTTAATGTTTTTCTGTGTACGTTCTACGAACTATCATAAAATAATAAAGTAAAATATAAAAAGAAGCATAGAATAATATCAATTGTTGACCATCGAACATGGGTTTGTGAGCAGTCGTTGAACTTTTAAGCTATTTGATTTGCTGAAAGTTGACTAAAATAGCCGTTTTTATATTATGCCATGATTAACTGCTTAACTCCTTAAAGATATAGCGGGATGATAATCCTTTAAAAGGTTAAATCTGTAATCTTCTATATTCGTTCCCTATTCAGCCAACCGAAGTAATGGAATAATTCGACAGTTGTCATACAAAATTGCACTCTCTCTCATCTTAGTCTCATCTCCTACGAAATGTATGGGGTTTTTTTTTGCGATTACTGACCATTGACTTTTCTGTTACTCAAATTTCAGTGATCCCAGTGAGTTTTTTGATCCTTATAAGAAACAGGATCGACTGGCATCAACATTTTTTAATGTGAAAATTATCCATATTCTTGCAGACTATAATTTTTTTCAAAATCTGTAAATGCACCTCAAAATGTTTCAAAAAGTTAAAAGCAGTCTCCTAAGACCGTCTTGTAGCGACCACGGTTAAGGTACCTGCTCTTAACGCACCATCTCAAAAATCCACCCTGTATACGCCGTGATGCTTAGCTCCATAAAGGTATAGCGTGATGATATTCATTTAAAAAGTCAAATAAAAAAGTTAAGACTTTAGGCTCGTCTTTTTACAATTTGCGGTAAACTACAGAAGAAGAACTACTTTGCAATATAAACATACATACAATATATATATTACTTATCCCTCATAGCAAATAGCGTGATAATTTATAGCCTACAGAGTTAGTAGACTTATAGGGAATATCAATGGAAAATTGAAAAATATTTATCCGGTCGTTTTTGCGTGATGTTGGTTGATGTTGATTGATTGAATGTATATTATTCAGACAAACGGACAAAAATAAAAATAAAATATTTTCGGCAATAGAATCGTTCCCAGACCTCGCAAAAATTACCTAAAAATGTTTTATGAAATGTACAGTTTTGACTTCGCTACGATTTTATTAAATATGTACTATATTGATATTTACTCATGTTTGCTACATAAGCAAATGTGTATATCTACATCTGCAACTTCTATTCTGTGTCGGACGAATTAGAAAAGAATCTCTTCACGGTACTACTGTCTCGTGAACCGGCTGATGCTTCTTTTCACTTAAATTATTATTTATTTAATATATTATTTCATTACTCTATTCACAGTTGAAAAGGCCGCGGAGATCGCTCAGGGGGCTGCGTTCGCCAACGCTGGTCAGTGCTGCGTTGCTGGTACCAGGACTTACGTCCAGTCTGGTATCTACGACAAGTTCGTCGCCAAATCCGCCGAGATTGCCAAGAAGAGGACCGTTGGAAACCCCTTCGAAAATGTTCAACAGGGACCTCAGGTTCGTGAATGATTTTTACATTACAAAGTAAATGCCCGGGTGTCACCATTGTGTGAATCACCCGGAGGACACGGTGGAGCATACGGTGGAATTCTGCCCGGCTTGGGCGGAGTACCACCGTGTCCTCGTGCAGGCGATTCGCGGTGGCGATCTCTCGCGTCCGGCCCTGGTCCAGGCCATGGTACGAAGTGAGAGGGCATGGGAAGCCGTCACCTCCTTCTGCGAAGCAATAATGCTTGAGAAGGAGGAGGCGAAACGCGTGAGGGAGAGGCAAAATTCGCGCCCTCACGCCCCTAGCCACCGCAGGAGACGCTCTGGGCGTCGGGAATCCCAGGCCGATTCCCGGCCACCGTAAGCGTGGGCTTGTGGATGGCGAGCAATGGGTAGCTCGCTATCCGATAAGGACCAGGCCCGTGTCGACGCGTTCGCGTGTTCCACGCGCGCCTCAAAGATATGTCAGCAACAATGACGGGGTCCACTAGGGCCGATGCCTGCCGGGGTTACGGGAAAGTCCGAAAGGGTTACCGTGGCCCCTGGCACAGGCAACTGAAGGAACACGGGTGAGTTTTAGTCAGTAAGAGTCTGACACGCCCTTCCGCTTCGCCCAGAGCGGGAGAAGTTATTTGATGATTTCCCACCCGCAAAAAAAAAAGGGGCGGGCAGCAGGAAACTGAAGGTTTTGACAATTCTTGAGGAAGGCCTATGGCCATCAAAGGCCCCTTTTTCGGCTATTATGATAATAACAATAAAACATGTTTATGATACTGTTCAAATTTTAGGAATTGACACTAATAAGGCAATCAATCAAAATCAAACTTTAATAACGGAATTCTACCGTTGTTTTCAGATTGACACAGACATGTTCACCAAAGTTATGGGTTACATCGACGCTGGTAAGAAGGGTGGTGCCCGCTGCGTCGCTGGCGGTGAACGCCAAGGAAAAGTCGGCTTCTTCATCCAGCCTACAGTCTTCGCTGATGTCAAGGAAGACATGAGGATTGCTAAGGAGGAGGTGGGTAGCGACTACTTGTAATAACAGATTATAGGATTCAATAATATAACATTTTGGGCCATAAATGTAAGAACAACCATACAAATCTGCGGTCACGGTTATGAGACTTGAATCCTGATGAAGAAATATATTACAAACTCAAATAATAGGTCTTTACCTATGAAGTTGCCGTTTTATAATACTGGCCATTTAAACGTAAAAAAAAAATACGTTTATTTGCGGGAAACATGACGCAGAAAACGAACACATAAACAAAAAAGAACAAGTTGGGGGAAAATATGCGCTAAATTCAAGAAAAAAAAAAGGTCTAGCTTGGTCGAATTAACTGTGCTTACTGGTTTGAACGCTTCCGAAAATTTTTGGTCCAAAAAATAAACCCCGTGGTCGCTCGAAAATTAAATTCAACAACGAAGAATCAAAGACGATATTGGAAACTGACGATACTCAATCTACGACTGAGTTAGCAACAGCCGGTATCTATGCTACAAGAGCTAGGCTTGTATGTTTTGCGTCATTCACCGTACTCACCAGACCTTGCGTCGATACACTTCTACTTTTTCCAAAACTTGGACAACTTCTTGTTACGGAAAAAATTAAATACCCGAGAGGCTTAAAAATGACTTTGAAGAGTTTTTTGGCTCCCGTACACCTAACTCTTCAAGGAGGGCATTGAAACAAATCAAAAATATTTATATACAAATAATTTTAACATTCTGTATACTGTAACGTTACATTTTCCCGGGAGGGGGAAAATGTAAGGTCAAGGAGGGAACTGTCACCAGAACTGGAGGAGTCCCAGCTTAAAAGAAAAAGTAAAAGAAGAAATGGTAAAATAATATAATTGAGGTAGAATATAAAGTCAGGGAAACCGGGTATAAGTTGAAGGTCCAAGCGTTTCTTCTAGAGAGGCTCGCAGGTTGTAAAAGGAGGGTCCTTGAGTCAGACCACGTCACCGACCTCGGAGGGGCAGGCCGTGGTAGAGGAGGCAGGCAGAGGGCTGAGATCTACCAGCCATCGGCGTCACTAGTTTATTGTAGACCACGACGTAATCTTCTTGCGTCAGTATCCAGAACTGACGCCAAGGGTAGCCATCGCCGGTCTAGCGACTTTCCAACATAGTCTGGTGTAGAAGGACGCGTAGATTTATTTGTTCAAGCACAGCTCACACTATCAGAGGGCACAGCCCTCCCACCGAGCGCTATATAACTTCAGGACCTCCTGCCAAGGCGAGCACCAAGAGTAATCTGGTCTGACCGTCCCGGCTCCCTTCCTTTTCGGATCGGTTGACATATAAATTTTTTAACAATGATTCTAGAACATAAAAGAAGAACAATAGTTTATAATAAGGTCTAATACCTATACAACCTTACCTACTGGCAGCTCTAGCAATACATTAAAAATAAAACCTAGGATTGTCATTATCTGACATTACAAAAGGTAAATAAACATTGGGAAAGCATGAGAAAATCTAAATAACTTAAAATATAGAGGCCTAGGAATGGTTAAACTACAGACAATGGCCATGCAGATAATTGGAGAGAACGTATAATATAAGATCTAATAGCCAAAACGTAAGTAAAAAAATACAAACATTACATTTCCCCATCTTTTGTATAACTTTCTGTACCACTATAAATAGTCATATAGGTTAATTTTAGCTGGTAAATGCTTTATCTTACTTAACAACAAAATTTTTTCATTGTAATCAAAAATTTTCCGGGGTTGTCGGGGAAATGTAATGTTTGTATTTTTTACTTACGTTTTGGCTATTAGATCTTATATTATAGGTACGTTCTCTCCAATTATCTGCATGGCCATTGTCTGTAGTTTAACCATTCCTAGGCCTCTATATTTTAAGTTATTTAGATTTTCTCATGCTCTCCCAATGTTTATTTACCTTTTGTAATGTCAGATAATGACAAGCCTAGGTTTTATTTTTAATGTATTGCTAGAGCTGCCAGTAGGTAAGGTTGTATAGGTATTAGACCTTATTATAAACTATTATTCTTCTTTTATGTTCTAGAATCATTGTTAAAAATCTTAGATGTCAACCGATCCGAAAAGGGAGCCGGGACCGTGAGACCAGATTACTCTTGGTGCTCGCCTTGGCAGGAGGTCCTGAAGTTATATAGCGCTCGGTGGGAGGGCTGTGCCCTCTGATAGTGTGAGCTGTGCTTGAACAAATAAATCTACGCGTCCTTCTACACCAGACTATGTTGGAAACTCGCTAGACCGGCGATGGCTACCCTTGGCGTCAGTTCTGGATACTGACACAAGAAGATTACGTCGTGGTCTACAATATACTAGTGACGCCGACGGCTTTGAGGTAGAATATAAAGTCAGGGAAACCGGGTATAAGTTGAAGGTCCAAGCGTTTTATCTAGAGAGGCTCGCAGGTTATAAAAGGAGGGTCCTTGAGTCAGACCACGTCACCGACCTCGGAGGGGCAGGCCGTGGTAGAGGAGGCAGGCAGAGGGCTGAGATCTACCAGCCATCGGCGTCACTAGTTTATTGTAGACCACGACGTAATCTTCTTGCGTCAGTATCCAGAACTGACGCCAAGGGTAGCCATCGCCGGTCTAGCGACTTTCCAACATAGTCTGGTGTAGAAGGACGCGTAGATTTATTTGTTCAAGCACAGCTCACACTATCAGAGGGCACAGCCCTCCCACCGAGCGCTATATAACTTCAGGACCTCCTGCCAAGGCGAGCACCAAGAGTAATCTGGTCTGACCGTCCCGGCTCCCTTCCTTTTCGGATCGGTTGACATATAAAATTTTTAACAATGATTCTAGAACATAAAAGAAGAACAATAGTTTATAATAAGGTCTAATACCTATACAACCTTACCTACTGGCAGCTCTAGCAATACATTAAAAATAAAACCTAGGATTGTCATTATCTGACATTACAAAAGGTAAATAAACATTGGGAAAGCATGAGAAAATCTAAATAACTTAAAATATAGAGGCCTAGGAATGGTTAAACTACAGACAATGGCCATGCAGATAATTGGAGAGAACGTATAATATAAGATCTAATAGCCAAAACGTAAGTAAAAAAATACAAACATTACAATACAAAACGGCAATTTCATAGGTAAATACCTAATATTTTGACTGCGATCTATGTTCATGTCTTGTCGTTCATATCGTTGTCTTGCTATATTTTTATCATAATATTAGGAAGGAGTGTCCAATGACGGTTAAACAGACTGATAGTAGTTTTTGTAGTTTTTAAGAAGTAGACGCCAATTCCTTATTCAAGGCCAGTCTTATTTTTTTCTTCATATTTAACACCATTTAACAGACGCGTCCATGTTTCCTGATCATTAAATTACATTTTAGCTAATAATTTTATACTGATTTTGACATAATTCTTAATCTCTGTAAGTGGACGCCATATCTTATTTAAATTCTAATGTTTTGTTCGTAATATCAAAATTGATGTCCATATCATATACGTTTTAATGAAAACGTATATGATATGGACGTATTGATAAATATCATTTTAGCAAATAATATCACACCGATTTTAATGGTTTTCAATTTCTATCTCTAGATCTTCGGACCAGTCCAGAGCATTCTCAAGTTCGACAGCTTCGAAGAGGTTGTTGACAGAGCCAACAACTCCAACTACGGTCTGGGCGCCGGTGTCATTACCAATGACATCACCACCGCCCTTTCTTTCATCAAGCACGTGCGCGCCGGCTCCATGTGGTACGATTTGTTTTTCTTCTTTTAAATTATCTTCGTCAATATTACTTTTATTAGAAGTGATCTATAAAAACTAATTATAGCATTGTAAATGACTAAAATCAAATTGTAATTTCAACAAATCAGGTATATTTTTCAGTCTTAGAGGATATGTAAATTCCGTAATAGACTGATTTCCTGGCCGATGATGGAATCTAACCACTTGCAAAATAATATGCGAGCTGTGTATGTGAGTACATACATGATCCGCATATCTTGACCTTGTAAGAAGCACTTCCAGGCCCACTTTGGTACTATAAATAGAAATGACTAACTTGTACTCAACTTTCCACAAGTTGAGTACAAGTTATCGTCATATATGGAATGGTTTCTATGAATAAAAACTAAACGTGTTTATAATTAATGTTTCTAGGGTCAACACGTACGAACACGTGACTCCTCAAACTCCCTTCGGTGGATTCAAGGAATCCGGTATCTGTCGCGAATTGTGAGTATCATTTTCTCATACACCTTAAATATTTGAACGAACTATAGTTTTATAGCATATATTATATAACCTGAAACGTTCTCACTGCTGTTTCACGGGTCTCCTCTGTGTGAGAGTTAAAAATAGGTGCTATGGATCAAACCTAGACTCTGTTTGTAAAGTTTGAGTGTCGACAGTTGAATATTTATTAGTCAAAGTTGACTTTTTATAAAAATCTTATGTGATTATGTTTCCGCACCTTTAGTTAAATAAATTATTATAATTTACCATTTATCTACAGTCTTATATACCTATTTGACTTCATTAACGTGTATATTTTTTATTTAGGGGTGAGGACGGTATCCTGCAATACGTGGAAACCAAGACAGTATCCTTCGCCCTCCCCAAGAAACCCCTGCTGTAAACCGACCAAAGCAAACTGAAACAAAAATACCAAATCCCAGCTAAATAGGAGATATTATTTATAAGATAATAATAAGATATATAATACTTACTATATTTTTTATATACAATATTACTATAAAATATTTGTTATTGATTAATTTGTGAAAATACATAAATATCAATTATTTTTTTAATTGCTTTTTATTGCCCTCTATTTTTATATCCGTAAATTCGTCAGGCAGTTTGGTACTTATAGTTAAGACAACTCTTCCAGTGACATAATGAACAACCGATCTATTCTGTAATAAAAACTCACCGTGAAAAATTAGGTGACGTGAGCGTGAAGTGAACTGTAGACAGTCACATCCCTGGGATTGAGACTGTTGACAATGTAGGTGAAGTGATCTGTCGACAGTCACAATCCCTGGGACTGACACTGTTGACAATGAAGGTGAAGTGAACTGTCAACAGTCACAATCCCAGCGATTAACACTGTTGACAATGAAGTTAAAAACTCACCGGGAAAACTTAGGTGAAATGAGCTCACTTCGCCTAAGTTATCCCGGTGAGTTTTTTACTACTGGAAGGGTTTAACTGTGTGCTAACCAATAATATGTAGACCACAAATTAGCCCTTGATTATTTTTTGTGAAAGTGGCTCTATTGATAAAGGAACTTCTTTGCTATTTAAACTTTTAACATATAAAATCTTTATTTTCCTTTTGATTTAGTAATCCAAGGATTTGTTTTTTGAGTTCGTTTTTAACTACAGGAAGTGTACCTAGTAGTTTCTCACCTTTATGTTGAGATTTTTCATTTCTTTACGGCATTATTTTTTATTATTTGATCACAATGCTTAGATAAGCAGTATCTAGATAGATCAAAGATACTTGTGAAATATCATGATAAGCTCATCATACTCTCGTTGATCATTTCTGTTCAGCAGACCATGTAACATTTAATTCATATAGGTACTTCAAATTACTGCAAAAGCTATTTTCACACATTTAAGTTAATGGATATACAGGGTGATTGGAAGATGGATGCAAAGCTTTAAGGCGAAGATAGTACAGACAATTTAGAACTATTTATAAAATTTTGTCCATTAGTGTGGCCAAATTGAATGTTACATGATATGATGCAAAGTTGTTATATTATTTTTACAGACATTTTAAGTTAATAATAATTTTAAAAATTCATAAATACGGACTGTGCTTTTTTTGTTCAAACCTTTTTGAAAACATGCTTGATAACCGCTCTTTCTTTTGAGGGAGAAATTAAAAATTTTAGTTTGACTAATATAAAACAACATTAGAATTTAAATAATTTATTTTTCATGTTCAAAATGTCTTCCGTGATTCCTAATATAAGCACGGCTCCGTCTTCTCACTTCTGTTGTAGTTATTTTCAACATCATCTCCAGCTTCCTGGTTTCAAACGCTGAATTAATTCTCTCTACCAATTCTCCTCTCGTGTTAATTTCAACATTCGTATAAACCAGTTCCTTGACCCGGCCCCACATGAAAAAGTCCAGCGGGGTCAGATCTTTTGAGTGAGCGGGCCAAGGGATGGGTCCATCTCTGCCATTACAGGTGTCAGGAAAGCAATAATTTAAGTGTTCCCTTACATTTAACGTCCAATGCGCTGGACAGTCGTCTTGCTGATAGATGACTGTTCGGTCTCTTTCGAATATCCGTCCACAAGATTGATTTCAGGAACCACGCATCTTCGATGCCTCTGTTGAGGAGGAAATGGCAGAACTGTATTCTTCTTTGGCGATCGTGCTCTTCCAGACCTTGCACACCCCTGCCATGGAACGGATATTTGTAATTTTGGTGCATTGTATGCCACACCTTCCATTGTTAAATGTTTAGATTTCGGGCTACTACTCTGGTACTGGTAGTAGGATCCACTTGAAATGCTGCCAAAATGTCTTCTTCGACGTCAGGTTCGTGTCTGCCCGGGTTGACTCCAGGTTCTACGTGGTGAAACCCATCTTTGGCAAGTTGACGAAAAGTGTTGTAAAACACTCGCATATTCGGTAGGTAACCTTTTTTTTTTGTTTGAGGGTGGTTAATCATCATATAACTTCTCCCACTCTGGGCAGAGCGGAAGGGCGTGTCAGACGCTTACTGACTAAAACCCACCCGTGTTCCTTCAGTTGCCTGTGCTAGGGGCAAGGGCAGGGGCAGGGACCCTCTCGGACTTTCCCGCAACCCTGGCAGGCGTCGGCCCTAGCGGACCCCGTCATTGATGCTGACATCTCTTTGAGGCGCGCATGGAACACAAAGCGCCATCGACCCGGGCCTGGTCCTTATCGAACGGCGAGCTGCCCATTGTTCGCCATTCGCAAGCCCACGCCTAGGGTGGCCGGGAATCAGCTTGCGATTCCCGACGCCTAGGGTGTCTCCTGCGGCGGCTAAGGGCGTGAGAGCGCGAATTTTGCCTCACTCTCGCGTTCCGCCTCCTCCTTCGCGAGCATTACTGCTTCGCAGAAGGAGCTGACGGCTTCCCAAGCCCTCTCGCTCCGTACCATGGCATGGACCAGGGCCGGACGCGAGAGATCGCCACCGCCAATCGCCTGCACGAGGAAAGGAACTGCACATTTTATGCATGCTTTTTTATCAAATTGCCACGATATTATATTATTCACAGAAACCGGGATTCTCCTTAGATTTCCCAGCTCGACTAGAGGGAAGAACCAAATTGTCGGGGCGGCCTACGTACCACCTGAAACACTTGAATCCTGGCGAAATACTTGGCGACACTGACGTAGGATTTATCTCTTACGTGATTACACATTTACCTGATATTATGCATTACGCGTGGTGGTTTACGGCCCACTCCTTCTCACTGAGAGGAGGCCTGTGTCCCAGTAGTGGGAACAGTATTTCTCAAAAAACAAAAAAACAGACTTTACATTATTTTTATCGTTAAGCTCAAAAACATTTAAACAATACGTTACGTTTCGCAATATACCTGGCAGGGAGGTACGCTGGCACCTGAGATGCAGGATACGTGCTAGTTTGGGTGCCAGGAGTTTCACAAAATTGAGCATGTAGGTACATGTCTTATTACTATAAGGACCTAAGTTACGTAAGTAATCAAAGTACCTACTACGCTAGTAAGTAAAGTACCTACTACGCTTTGGAATGGGCAACTAGCTTCATATTTCTGACTGACCGACCACTTGACAATTCAAAAGTGCCTGTAAATGGTTTAATTGTAATAAATGCTTTGAGTTTGAGTTTTGAGTTTAATTCATTGTTAACCCTTTTTCTCTCTTTATGTATAAAGGCTTAGGGAAAATAAACTATTATTATTAATAATTCAAAGAAGTAGAGTAGAGGTATGCACATTACGTTTGGTAAAGCATATTTAAGCGTTGCTGAAATGGGGGACCAACCTTTGTAGTTTGGTAGTATGCAATTGGAAAGTTACATTCCAATAGTGGACCCTCTAGGCTGCTGATTATGACGATAAATTATAAACATTTTTTTTTAAGAACAACCTTTATTTTCACCTATTTCCGAGGTGACGAAACCAGAACTGATTTCGTGCATAAAAAATTACAGTCTTTACTATAAAACATTGATTTCCACATTTGTGCCCCATATAGATACATCCCCCCGTAATATTTGTGAAACATATCTTCGAAATTTATGCTGGTTTTATACAGGCCCTGAAAAATTAAAATTGTCAGAATAAATGTACTTTTTAACACGCTTTTATTAGCTCGGTATTTATCTATGGATCTATGTAACGGATTTTTTTCGAACTCGATTTTCGTTCCCTTCAAAACGTCGGATTGATTTGAAACTTCGCACACTTATCATGGACCGATGACAATCCAATAATTTACATAGTTTGTCCCATTATCCTTGGCAGGATCCTCAGGATTAACAATTTTTTGATCCCTGTAGTGTCTTTGTACCAAATGCACGTGTACAATAAACGGCTACCACATCCAAGGAAGGCAGCAGGCGCACTATTTTCCCATTTCTTACATAACTTACCGACTTTGAATAAAATATTGTGTACTGTAGTTTTCCAACAAGTTATAATATATTTCAATTGTAGCTAAAATCTACAAAATATTCATTTAAACGGTGAATTAGGAAAATAGTAATTTATTCAAAATTTAATATAAAATAGCGAATTATAAGTTAAATATATAAAAAAATAGTTTAAATGATATTTACATGTCTATAGAATTGAGTTTACATCATTGACCGTACACAATGCTTACGGTCAACGATATAATATCAACTCGCACACTCACACACGCATACAGATACAACGGTCAAAAATAGAAAGAGGCGGTAAGAAAGAGATAGAGAGGAGGGTCGCTTGGAGAGGCCATAACGCTTTTTCGTTACGTCACGATTTCAGCCAGTTCAATCTATTGTATGCCGCGTAAAAGAACTTCGTTCCAAAAAAAAAAACAAAAAAAATTCGCTTTTGTGTTAGCCGCACTAAAAAATTGAAAATAAATAATAGTTTAAAAAAAGTAATAAAAACACGCTTTTGTAGATAGGTACTTAAACTAAAAACTAGAAAATAATTTTCAAGAAGTTTATAATAAGAATAGAGTGATTAACAAAAAAAAATAAAATAAAAAAGCGTGGGGTGCTTTATCAGATATTTTCATGATGACGCTATTTTTACAAATATTAACCAAAATATTTACAACAATTGACATCAAGCATCGAATTAAAAAGTAGAAACATTATTTTCTACTTTTTAGGTTGGTTATCTACAAAAAGGTGTTTTTTTTAGTTTTTTTAAACCATTGTTTATCTTCTATTTTTTACTGCGGCTAACTACAAAAACGTGTTTTTTAAAACTAGGTAGTATTTAATTTACTGTGAATCTACACTTCGCCCAAGATAATTATTGAGTTTATGGACAATGCAGAGTGCAGTTTTCTCACAGCTGATAATCATGACTCTGTTGCAATGTTTCCATGGTTTTTCTCCATCTGCTACGATCAATAGCCTGCTCCATTGTGGCGCTGATTAGGCCTCTACAATTGTTTGGATATTTGATCAGACCACCGTTTTGGACTTCGGTCTCCAGGTCTGTAGTAATACTCATTCAAGATTTTGAATGTTGATTGCCTTGTTGGTCTAATGGTCACAAGTGCTACTGCTGAATATGAGGTCCTGGGCTCGATTATCAGGTCGGGCAAAGTGTTATTGGGTTTTTTTATTTGGAATTTCTCAGTTGCAGCCTGGAGTCTGGACTTGCGCCTGGTTGATGGCAATAGGCTTTCCTCCTAGAACACGGGACTTATACATAACTGGCGAAATTTGCGTGTACTATAGGTAATTGTTATGCAGTGATTATTGTGGCAATTTGTGAAGATGTGAATCAACTAAGAACACAAAAAAGGTGTAAATCAAAAACCGGACTTAAGTTTTAAATACTTTTCTATAGTGCGTGTGACAAACCCATAAACTATCTCAATGTTCATCTGGTCTTCAGAACAAGCAAAAATACTGATCACATTGTGAATTCAACAAAGAAACAACGGTGAATTGTTGTGTTTTAAGCTGTTTATTAAACCGTTAATTATTGTATCGTCGGGTGAACAAAGAAACGACCTTTGGACTATTATACTTGACGTATCAACCAACCAAAACAAAGATGCGGTCAACAATTTCAAATTAATTAGATATGTTCACTTATCCTAGCGGTGGCACTACCTAGTAAGAGATGCGAGATTAGTGGTCGTAAGTTCGATCCCCGCTAAGAGACAAACTTTTCCATTATATCTTCTAATTTTTAAATAATCTAATTTGTACCTATACTGAATTTTTTTGAGAACATCACGCTACGTAGAACGCGAACTCGTTCATTAGCGGAGACGACGACATTCAATGAATCTAGTATTAATAACTCGACGCTAGATGCCAGCACAAATAGTCTACCAAACATGTCCGACGGTGAAAGTGACGAAACACAAGACTTAAAATGTCAAGTAAAAAAACTCAAATTGGATTTAGTATCAGCCCATGAATAGATTACTGTGAATTGAGAATAGCAGTTTAAAATCATCACTGATTGAAATCACTACCAAATGTGAGCTCTTGAAAAAAACAGCAAAAATGCTATCAACCGGCGGCGTAGGCTCACCAAATTCAAGATAAGGAAGTTATCAACTCCACTAAAGCACTTAACACATTTTATTTTTTTTGTGTGGTATCTCGCAGTTGGCCTTGAGACGCCGTGACTGCTTAACCGGTCAATCCTGTGGTGCCTTTGAGCTAACTCAAAGCCTCCAGCCAGGGGCTTTACTTTAACACAACAAACGAGTGTTGAAGATATAACTTCCCGGAGAAAATCTATGGATGATTCTGGAAGACCTACATCAGCCCAAAAAGGATCCAAGAATACTCCACGCGAATATGCTCTGGAACCTCAAGATGTACATCTACATAACAGTGTCACTCAGGCAGTCCAAACTTTACCGTCGATTACTGACAGCCACCTCAAAACGTCATTTAAAATCCGTAAACAGGATTACAAAAAAATATGTATGATTTCTAGTAATAATGTGAACAAAATGTTAGATATCGGGAAAAGTACGTTCGCAGGATATACGTTCTGTCATTATATCATACCAAATGGAGGTATAAATCAGTTGTTTGCAAACTTAGACAAAAAACTTGAAATATTTACCTATGATGATTATTGTATCATATATATAGGTGAAAGAGATTTCGAAGTCTCCAGTAACTACAGATCTTTACTAATCGATATTGGTGATAAGCAAATTAAGGATCTTAAAGGCATAGCTACGGCTTTCAATGATTATTTTATAGATTCGGTACATCCTGCAAAAAATTATGCAAACGGTCTATATCTGTTGTGAATTACTTCCCAAAAACCCTTTTTTTGGCACCAACAGATGTTATGGAGATTTTCAAAATCAATAATCTGCTAAAAATACCAATAGCACGGGATTTAATGAAATTTATACAAAAATTTTAAAATTAGTGTCGCATATAATTGCACCCGTACTAAGTTTTATAATTAACCTATGCATAGAGCATGGTCACATTTCAAACTTATTAAAAACGACTATAATTCAGTAACTTCACAAAAAAGGTGACAAAGCAACCATTTCAAATTATCGTCCAATACCTTTAATACCGGTGTTATCAAAGATCTTTGAAAAAGTGATTTATAAATCCCTGAACTCGTTCTTTGAAACAAATGATATACTCCCTAAAGAACAATATGGTTTTCGGAAAAAAAAATTGACGACGCAGTCTATGAGTTAGTTGTTAAAACTATTAGTAATGTTGACAAAAAATCCTATTGCCGCAGTACTCATGGACATGTCTACGGCATTCGATCACGTGGATCACACAATATTACTGGGTAAATTAGAACGTTATGGTGTCCGAGGAATTATATTGAGCCTAATTAAAACTTATTTATGTGGAAGAAAACAAATCACGGTTAAATAGAGTTTGACCCGATTCTAAGAGAGAGGTTGCTCACAAGTCGTCCATTAGGTATACAACTTGCGATTTACCTCAAGGGAGTGTCCTGGGGCCCTTGCTTTTCCTCATTTTTATAAACGATCTGCCGAAATGCCGAATATAAGACCGTACTGTTTGCCTATTATAGTACAACTATTATAAAGTGTAAAGGCATAGAATCTTATGAAAGTGAAATAAATAATTCCATCTATTGCACTATAAACTGGTTATGTAAGAATAAACTTAAAATAAACATAGAAAAAACACAGGTTATGACGTTCCAACAAAGAACAAAACAACTAAATAATTATATACACGGTGACATTTGAATCACAGTTTTGCTAGAACAAACGTTGTTTAGACCATGGTCTACTACCATTGTACAGAATCAAATATGTTATTAAAACAAACTAATCTATACGTTCTCAAATGAGTCTTATGTTGCTCAAATGTTTGCAACATTAACCGTAACATCAAAGTACTCATCGCGGTAGCGATATGGCATTCAACTACTTAATGAGAAGCGAGCGCCGCGCGTCGCGGCTGCAGTGTCTGTGTTGTAGGGCGTAACGATAATCCCGACTTTTTAACATCGCCTTTTTTTAGAAAACCAATGACGTTTTTTTTCTATTGGATGCTATAGAATGGTTGTTTACCATGGTCTGAACAACGTTTGTTCTAGCAAAACTGTGATTCAAATATCACCGTGTATATAAAATACGCAGACCAAAAAATACCTGAGACCAACAGTGCCAGATTTCTAGGACTTTACTTGGATATTCATCTAAATTGGAACTGCTATGTGGAAACTGTTTGTAAAAAAACTGAACCAGTATTCTTATGCGCTATATAATCTTGCGAAAATACCAAATGAGTCTGTAGTTTTTATAGCTTATAAAGCGTACGTCTCATCAACGTTACGTTTTGGAATAATCTTGCGAAAATACGAAATGAGTCTGTACGTTTTGGAATAATGTATTGGGGAAATTCCACTGATAGAAACATTGCGTTCAAAGCTCAAAAGAGATGTGTACGTGCTGTGTTAAAGCTGAAAAAGACTGATAGTTGTAGGCCATTATTTCATAAATATAAACTTCTTACTTTGTCATGTATGTATATCTACGAGACAGCAGTATTCGCAAAATCAAACTTGCATTTATTTCAAACCCTGAGATCGAAACGACGCAATAGAGAGATATATGCTATTCCACACAAAACTGTACTATACTCAAAGAGCTTTTTGAGAATGGCATCCAAGTTATATAATAAATAAGCTACCCACTTCAATAAAATACGTTGACAGCATACAACATTTATAAAAGGCTCTTCTTAATTTATTGAGCGAGTAAAGTTACTATACAGTCAATGAGTACCTGGAAGACACATTGTAATCTAATATTTTTTTTCTTAATTTGAATTTATTGCTAATAATCTAGTTGTTTTATTTAGTCTAATTTAATTTTAATGTTTTGTTATTTGGCTAAATTAATTTTATTTTTTGAATTGTTATAATTGAGTTTTATCTATTAATTTTGAATGTTTTTTTATTATTTTTACCAATGATTAATTAGAATTTAAAATTAGAATATTTGTACGCCGTTGACGCCAAGACATAGCGTACATTTTTATTAATATTCACATCTGTACCTTTGGTTTATTTATGTTCTACAAATAAAAATATTGGAATTTGAATTTGAGGAACACCTCTGCCCAACCTTTCTGGGAAACAAGGTGTGATGTTATATGTTATTTTGAATGCTAAACTATTATTTAATGTTCTTTTATTGGGCTTAGCCCGGCTAGCTTCAAACTGAAAAAGTAAACTGAAAATGAATTACTTTTGGTACAATACATCGACCGCTGACATTGAACAAAGCTTGAAAAACTGGCTTCAGGAACAAATTGTCACAAGGCTTATTGAACTGCATTCGGAAAGTTTGATTATTTTCTGATGAAAAGGACATCACCTTCGCCTGAAACATAAGGAATATTTTACTATGAAAACAACTTTTGGTAGATTCTATTCGTTATTGAACAATTCTGAATCGGTAGTCTGAAACAGCACAAACGACGGCAGCGCAGCAGCAGTCTCAAAAAATCGACATAGGCCTTCCGTACAATCAATCTACCTACTTTTTTCCCCAACCATTTTGGAGTCAGCTTCCAGTCTAACCGGATGCAGCTGAATATCAGTATTTTACATGATGAGACTGCCTATCTGACTTCCACAACCCAATTACGTAGGCCTCCCCCACTTTACGTCAAAATCTCTAGTTCTCCGCCTTCCGTATTTAGATTGTCCCAGGTCCCAGCAAGTCCATCTAGCTTGGAGACGTTCACACTACGCTTTCGACTCACCACAAAGGACGGGTCCTAATGCAGCGTGGCATATAAAAAGTATTAAGTGAAAGTACGTATTATAATGAAAACTTTACTTTATCTAATGCAGCATTTTCAATAACAGTCAGTTTAACAGAAATAGTACTGTCAGAAGTTATATTTACTGAACCAACAGCACAATCCTTATTTTTCGGTCCTTTACAAAACTCGAAACTTTTCACCGATAGGTTGAATAAACCCTGAAAAAAGATATAAATATTTTATTATCCATAAAGGCAGGAAGTGAAGTATCAGGAAGATTGATAAAAATGATGGTTTGTTGATAAGTTATTTTTTTCTGACAGCGATTGAATAAAGTAAATTTAGATAATTAAATTAAATTTCAATTAAATTAGTAAAGTCAGAGAAATATTAATAATATTTTTTAAGCAAATTGACTACCAACTTAAATATTGTCCTTATATTCAAATCACTATTGCCATTCTTTGTATGAAGTTATTGTAGTGGCTATAACACGGCGAATTGACGCAGGGGGTAACTTTGCTTTACAAATATTATCCCTAATGAAGAAAAGACGTAATTTTACTGTTCCAAACAACAACATCTTTTGTGTTTATTTATTGAATAAAATACTCACATATTGTTTTGCTGAATATGTCAGTACGATAACAGAGGAAAATATTATGAAATAAATATGAAAATTGTGCATGATGGAAGCCTATTTATTTCTGACCTGAACGTAAGTAAAAGTCATGAAACGATATAATTATATATACAATGTAATTGCGGCCATTATTCGTATTTACCGGAAAATGATACCTAATGTTGAATGTCGATTAAAAACATTTCAATGATCCAATTATTTATAAAATAGAGCGGAATATTGATACTGTTATCTTCTGTTTTGGAATGTTACCACCCATAAAAAACCCGCTTTTGTAAATAACCGAACTAAAAAGTAGATAATAATTTCCAAAAAAAAATCAAAAAAGAATAGAGTGATTAACAAAGAAAAAATTGTAAAAAAGCGTGGGGTGCTTTAGCAGATATTTTCACAAAAATATTTACAACAATTGACATTAAGCATCCCACGCTTTTAACAATCTTTTTTTTGTTAATCATTATTCATATTATAAACTTATTGTTTTTTTTTTTTCTCTTTTTCAATTCGTTTATTATATCGTTGACCTTAAGCATTGTGTACGGTCAACGATATACTTAACCTCAATTCTATACACATGTAATATGATTTAAACTAATTTCTTTTTTTATCATAACATAATAATTCGCCATTTTATATTTTATTTTGAATTACTATTTACCTAAAATAGTACCTCCGCACACATTATAGCGCGCTGAATATGGTATAGTTTTAACTATTTATTATCCTCTCGTTCACTATCTCTTATTTACTTTCCCTCATGAGTATTTTCGAATACTTAACGAATTTATTAATCATATCCGAAACTGTATGAAAAAATGACGATAAAATCATTTATCCTGAGGATTGTGGCAAGGATAATGGGACAAACTATTTAAATTATTGCATTGTCATCGGTCCTTGATAAGTGTGCGAAGTTTCAAATCAATCCGAGGTTTTGAAGGGGATGAAAATCGAGTTCAAAAATTCACTTACATAGATCCATATATACATACCAAGCTAATAAAAGCGTGTTAAAAAGGTTATTTTTCATGCACACTTTGTAACAGAAGTACATTATGCTTGTCGCAGTTAGGATTGACGCCAAATGTATTAAAATCTATTAATAAACCAGCTGTAACGAATAATTGTAATAATTTTAACCGTTTATCTTATTAAATGATGTGGCTTTCATTTATATTATATAAAACTGCATTTAGATATATTATTTCATTCCAATTTAAAATTACAGTGTCAATGCTAAAAACCTAAAAGAAACAGAGGCGAACAACACCGGGAACGTTTTTCGTTGCACTATAATTCTACCAAATCTATAATACCTAATCTCTTTATAAGCTGTGACAGCCGGGTGTTTATAATTATACCGGTTGATGTCGTAGGTGAAATTGCCGTAAATAATGTTCCATGATTGTCATTAATGTCGTTCACTTGTGGATACTTGTGAATCGTTTTCGCTTTGGTTTTTGTCATTGCCGAATTTTTGTGATTTAGTTGTTATTGTTTTGTTAACGTTATTAGTGTTGTTATTGGGTTGTTTGTACAAAACGTTACGTTTTGTTGAGCTATGGGTGATCCCGGTGCGGACCCAAGTGCCTTACAACATACAAGTTTTCAGGCTAACCAATCCGGCGAATCTTGTTTCCTGCGGGCTGAAGGTTGATTCCATCAGTTGTTCATCCTTATTGTGGGCTGGAGCCACTTTGCCCACAATGTCCAATCATAACGAGAGACACGATCTACCAGTACTGGTTTCTTGTTCTGTTGTACCTACATACTAACAATAATTCCTAATTAGATTCTTTATGTAGTGTAGTTATTCATTGATCATAATTTCTAAATGTTCTTAATATTTCATAGTTTATACAATTTACATTTTATTTTCTGGTCCTCATTTTTATACTTTGATAACCACGTTGATAACCTATGACTAAATTAGATGTGTCCTTACTTGTAATGTAATACACAAAGTATTAATTTGTGTATTGTAGCGTTGTATACGCTGAGACAGTGATGCTAGTAGACAGGAGAAGCAGAGATTGCAATTTCATTTAATCATTTTTGGCAATTTTATCTGCAATTCAACACAAGCCTGTCATATCGAACCCATTGCTGTGCTATCAGTGTAGCTTACTTATTCGCTCTTCAATCATTCTTCGGAATTACCAACTAATACGCTTCCTAACTTCTTATTATTATTCTCTTATCTATACTCTTTAATTGCTTACTTGTTGTGAGAAATGGCTACCTGCCTCACTCAAATAAAAGCTAGTTTAAACTCCTATCCGCTTATTCCTCTTCCCTCAGAGCCCGTCAACTCTTCCACTGTCATTCCTTTTGTTTCCATTGGACGGCCACTTACTTCTACTCTCATCCACAGGTCTCTGATGGCAATGTGACACACCTGCAGTGATTTGGCAGCAGCATATTTGGAAGAGTCTTGAGTGTTTACTCTGACGCGGGCCGTGAATACAACAAGGGCATACATTAATATTTGCCCCCTTCCAGAATTTTGAAGTCTACACTTCAACCCGGGCAGCATGTTGGGAATCGAACCCAACACAGCACGTTGCACGCGGTCTGCATGCGCAGGCAGCGTGATCAGCGCGTCGTCGGCGAGTTGAGACGCGGCGCGGCGGCGACACGGCTTTGCCCGATGACCACTCGCTTCAACGGACTCCACCGCGACGGACGATACTCCTCTCTTAATTTATATTATTAACTGTTTGTCCGGGAAAGTTTATATTGTTAATAAGAACGGCAATAAACCATTGCCAGTTAAAATACAGTCCACTCTTTTATTTATCCCAAAACGAGCAAGTCGAACATTGGTGAACAACAACGGCGAAAAAAAGTGGCCCAAAAATTGACCCCATGACATAATAATATCTCCCAAGAAAAAACATTTTACAAAAAAAAACAACCGACTTCAAAAAAAAACACTACAAAGTGCAAAATAACTTTAATTTCGGAAGTCGTTGTCTATGGTTTTGTATTTTCATTTTTTGCCACCGACTTCCGAAATTAAAGTTATTTTGCACTTTGTAGTGTTTTTTTTTGAAGTCGGTTGTTTTTTTTTGTAAAATGTTTTTATTTTTCACTTTTTAGTTGTGGTACCTACCACACACACATTCGTATACCTCTACTAGCTATGTAAATAACAGTGAGAGGAAGTTATTTTAACTTCATCATTATACACTAAGTGGAAAAAATACGTGAAGTGAAAAAAGATAAGTTAACTGAAAAACTACCAAAGCAAAGTTAGTAAAATTTATATGGGACCACCCTTGAAGCATACCCTATCAATTAAAAAAAGAATTTTCGAAATCGATCCACAATTGCCGGAAATATCGCGTAACAAACATACAAAACAAAACAACATACAGTCGAATTGAGAACCTCCTCCTTGTTTGAAGTCGGTTGATAAGTATCTATTTCAATTCAAACTCAGTCGCATACATTAACCTGTGTTGGTCCCAAAAGTCAAGATTAGGTAGTTACAAATCCTTATACCCCAGTTACCTTCCACAGCTGTAACAAATCGCGCATGATAAGAGTCTTTATGGTAATTAAACATATTTTTTTTTCGAAATAGTTTTTATAACCTTTGTAGTGAGTACAGGCGTGATATTATGTTGTGTGATGGCGTAAACAATGCTTAGATATGCTATAGCAACAATCGCGGTTAATCTGCTGTTATTCATTGAAGAGTTCCCCCGATTTCTACAAGATCCCGTCATCAGATATTGAAATGGTGACAATGGGACCACACGGGAAGCACCAGCTTTCAAATAAAAAAAGAATCATGAAAATCGGTTCACCCAGTCGCAAGTTATGAGGTAACAAACATAAAAAAAAAAACAAAATACAGTCGAATTGATAACCTCCTCCTTTTTTTGAAGTCGGTTAAAAAGATAATGAATCAAAATCACGCTTCTTCACGCTGTAGAAAATCAACTTGTAATAAAAAAAAGCAATTTTAGGGTGTTCTGGTCTGCATGTATCCCTCGTTATAAAATTGTGATGATGAAGAAAACCGCAGAAGTTTTATGGATCACCCATTTTAGTAAAAAAAAAAAAAAAAAACAAATTAATTTTTCTAAAATAAAAATGTATACAAATAAGTATTATAATTATGCGTAAATTAAAAATTTATGTGAATATAAAATTATACTCTTTGTTGTATTTCTGGGAGTTTATAGGTAAACAGATTTTTAAAATATAGCTCCGATTAAATGATAAAAATTGAAAACCACGAGATATGACACTAAATTGCGACGTTGCCACTCATAAGGTATAAACGCTCTTAAGGGTGGGCCAAAATTTGTGCACTTTGGAAACATGAATAGAAATAAAAGTAAAACTTTTATTTTGTGATAATTTATTCAAAGTAATAAACATTTAATGTAATTTATATATTTGTTTAAATTACATCGTCGAGATGTGCTTCGTCTCGTCGTTGGCATTACTGCAATCGACAACACAATCTTTGGAAAACTCGCTGACACATGCTGCGGGGAACCGCGGGTCTCCTCGTGGATGTTTTGTTTTAATTGGGGTATTGCTGTCGGTTTATTGTGGTAGACCCGATATTTAACCTATTGGCCGCCCCGGTCAGATTAATATGACAAATGTTTTCGTGCTCGTGTCGCCTCATTCGTATATATACGACTGAGAACCAATGTTCGTTTCTTATTATTTACTTCGTTGCACGATCTCATTTGTCATAGGTATTCATTTGTCGATTTATGACCAGTAGGCCAATTCTCGTACTTAAAAAACGTTCAAAGTCAAGTCGCAATCTCATCTCAGCGATAATCAATGTCAAAAACCTGTCAAAATGTATGTAAAATGATTGTAATTTTGACAGATTGAGACTGAGATTAGAATGCGAACGGTCTTAAAAATACGGGAATTGCCCCTCTGGGCGCTAGGGGCATGGCAATTGATATAAAACCAAGCGGTCAAAAGTTTAAAGGTTTTCTCTGTTCCAATACTGAAAATTTTTGCTTATTGACGTGCCCGTTGATGTGAAAGTGGGTCTCGTCCGTAAACAATACATTCTCAAGGCAAGAGAAACGTTCCAGCCTAGTGTCAGCCAATAACTAACGTTGAATGTAATCGTTTGGTTTCATCTCCTGCACAACTTGAAGCCTCTATGCCTACAGTTTAAGGTCCTGATGCAAAATTCGCCGTAGACTAGTTCTTTGGTATTGCCAGAGCCGCCGAACGGTAACGCGTAGATGATTTTGGATCGTTCCTAATGGTAATTTCAGCCAGCTGAAGGTTCTCATCGCTACTTCTTGAACGTGGCCGCCCTGTTTGTTTAATATTCGTTGTGGAACCAGTTTCCAGAAACTTCTCGACGCAAGCTTGATTTAATGAGCACTTGGACACTCACTTACACGGCGTCATCGGTATTGAATTCTAACCAGGCGTCGTAAAGTACTCGTAACGTAGGTGTTCGGGACCGCTCAGTAGCTTGTTTAGTAACACGAAGTTTTTGTCGGGGGTTGAAAAGCGGGCGGCGAGGAAGTTTTTATTGGGGCTGAGACTGTATACTGATGGACTGGAACGGATTGATTTTGCGGGAATGGACGCCCTGGTTTTCTCGCATGCTCTTGATAATAAAACACTTTATACAATTTATTTCTTCGTATTTATTTTTCTTGTTCTTCGTAGTACTGCTGGATTCGGAGTGTCTCGTCACCAAAAATGGCCCCTTTTTTATAGATTTTTGTGACCAATCACAGCCCTTGAATTTTGCGCACGGCACTAACCCTTTTTGCTTTGGCCAATCGTGGCCCCTTGGCGTTTTGTATGGGAATCTTTACCTGGCGATTTTTGGTGTTTAGACATCTCTGATTACATAGGTTTTAGTGTTATAACATGGGTATTGGCTTACTACAATTATTTACAAAAGATTATGACAATATTCCTTAATTTAAACCCTAAAATTAATAAAAAACAAAAACGGCTCTCCTTAAAGTAAAGTTTCCTTATACTTAAGCTTTATGGCTTGGATTAAAGTGGCGCCACCAAGCGGGGGCAATAAAAAACTTGAGGAATGTTTATTTATTTTACAACATAAGATCGTATGAATCTTATTTTACATAACACTACGTTTTCCCTTGTACAGACGCCAGCACATCAAGCTACTACAATCTGTCAAATTTCTTTAATAGATTTTCAACTTTATTGCTAAAGCATTAAGGTTCAAGGTTGATTGGGAAAATTTGATAGTTTCGGGTAGCTTGACCTGCTGGCGTCTGTACATAGAATTATTAACACTTAATCAACGAAACATAACTTTTCTTGGCCTATTTTAACTCTAATTCTTAATTAGTTCTACGTTGCTAACAGAGACGTTTAGATACACATTATAGCTCACACGTTGTGTTTTGAAACACTATTATTTAAGTATATAATGACTTAATAGCACTGAAGTTAAATGATATGAATAATAAAATACATAAGGAGATAGTCACTGTTTGTACTTTAGAGCGAGTTTACCTTATGTTGTCGTGCACAGTAGGAATCGTTGTTTTTGTAAAATTGCCTAACACAAAAAGCACGCTGCTGTTCCGTGAAGCTCTCCATCGTGACTAAAATTGCATGAAGCGACGACGCATATTTTCCCGCCAACCGCGCGCCCTTCTGTCTAACAGTTTCCGAGATAATCAGTGTTGCTATTTGCAAAAAAAATTGGCAAACATAACAGGCGTCTGTCCAGTAAGTAATAAAGTGCAGTGATTTCTATGGGGTCTCTAATTAATTGAATGTTATTTTATTCTGATTAAACATGATCATAATGTACAGTACTATAAATATATTAGTGCTTTTAAGGACGCAGCTCACAGGGACAAGCATAGACTACTTTATATTATACTAAAGGGTACGAGCACGTAATGAAACCTAATAAGATTTTATGTAAATATGCTTAAAATTAAAACAAATACACCCCGGGTTAGGTGGTGATTTCAAATCCGTCCGTTGGATGACAGTTGGTAGGTACTAGTTTATTGATTTTTCAGCGAATTAACTCACAAATTTAAAATCTTATTATTTATAACTACATATATCTATCGACTTTAAGCACTTTTACCAATAATTATATCCGTTTATTTATATTACATAAACTGTTTACGCCATTTTCCTCCGACTACACTCGCGGACCAAAGAATACAGGTCAGTACGAAAAACTAAAATTACTCTTAATACGAGTATAATAGAGCTAGTGGCATGAATGCAACTATAATTATGTTGTAGATAATTTATCAGATAATAATACCACACCAAATGTTGGAAACATTATTAGTTTAATGGTCAAAATTACATAAAAAAAAACAAAATATCAAGAATTTTTACTTTGAAAAGATAATGGTTGGTACCTCACAAACAACACATAAACGAACTTTAAAACAAAAATGATGCTTTGTATTGCCCCCAAAACTCTTTTCACAGCTTCCAGGCGATTGGGCATGCGGTTTAATAAGTTTCTTACGCGATGTTGCGGGATATTGGTCCATTCTTCCACTAACGCATGTTTCAGGTCTCGAAGTGTAGCTTGAGGGGTTTTCGATTTCTCACACACCTCTCAAGCTCGTCCCAAGCGTGTTCAATTGGATTCAGTCCAAGCGATTGATGCCAACGTCCTGAAAATACTCATTTATAATTTGAGCTGTATGTGGCCTGGCGTTGTCATGCATGATTATTGAATTTTCACCCATATTCATTAAATACGGGCCAACATGCTCATTGAGAATTTCTTCCACATATCTTGCACTAGTTAGCGTATCATTTTCTATCAGCAGTAACTCCATGCGACTCTCTGAAGAGATTTCAGCCCAAACCATAACAGATCCACCGCCGAACGGCATTTTTTCCTCAAAACAAACTGGAATAAAACGTTCCCCTGACTGTCGGTAGACTGTTCGCCGCCCAAAATGTGCATACAGCACAAATTTGGATTCGTCAGAAAATACTACTCTTGCCCATTCTTCTTCTCCCCGTTGTGCGTGTTCGCGGGCGTAACGCAATCTTGCTACCCGATGGTCCCTTTCAAGTTTTGGACCATTTGCGGGTCTATATAGGGTCAAATTAGCTTCAAAGAGCCGCCGCCTTACAGTTCGCTAACTTACGTCGTCTCTACGGGTCTCCCGAAGTTGATTTACTTATTATTACTGCCATGAAATGCCGATTTTGGAGTATGGTCATAACAATAAATCGATCCACTCGAGTCGTAGTACATCTCTCAACCTCATCTCGGTCTACCGGTTCCTGATCTTCTTATCTGCCCAGTTTCTCCAAAGCGTTGGACGACTCGCTGCACTGTAGAAAGTGACATGGTAGTAATTCAATAATGATGGTGAAAAACGACAATCACCTCCTATCATTAATCATTCAATCATCCATCATCATCACTATCATTCATCATTTCATTCATTTCATACTTTTATCATTTTGATAGTTTTTAAAATGTTGACTTTTTTAAATTACGTTGTAGACATTTAAGGTTTTACTTCACATGATGTTAAAATTCTCTGTATTACAAAGTTGGTTTCATGCATGTACCTTTATTAATTTGCAAGTTACAGGGATTTTCGTCATCGACCCGTATTATTTGATTTTGATTATTTGATTACTTTAATAGTCGGTGTATTTAGCTATCTGACAATCGTAAATATGTAATTGGTCATTTGGTATTCATACTATCATTATGTTATTTACTATATTGGGGAACTACGTGGAAATGGCATACAAAATATTTTTAATTTTATTTACAAGTTCAATTATTTTTGTATTTTGTGAAAAACATAAGAATTATGTAAGTAGATACCCTACTAAATAAATTCGAAAGTGTGTTTAATGTCTTATCCTTCTTGCACGTAGCAACGGCACTCTGGATTGAAGTAATTGTTTTGTGTAGAGGTAGTTTATATAGAAAAAAATGCATGGTACCTGTGGGATGAGAAGCCAAAGAACCATGACAACATAGCCGCAGGGCAACAGATTGTCGTGCGGTCCATGGCCCTTTACGGGGCACTGGTGTGGGCGCGTTCCTTGAGGCGGCAGCCAGCTCGCCGGCTGAACGCGTCCCAAAGGGTCATGGCCACCCGGCTGGTCCGGGGATACCGTACGGTCTCCGGTGAGCCGGCGAGTCTCCTTGCCGGATTACCGCCATGGGATCTGGAGGCAAAAGTTCTCGCGCACATATGGGAGTGGCGCAAGGAGGCGAAACGCCGGGGCGTAACTCTGCTGCCGCGAGAAATCACGGCACAGCGGACAACGCTCCATGCCGCCATCCGATCCCGCCGATCGGATGGCGGCATGGAGAGTTCTATTGTCGTAACCCAGCGCTGGGCACGCTTCGATTGCGACGGTAAGTCCCCTCTTTGAGGAGTGGCTAGAGAGGCGCTACGGCGTCCTCACTTTCCGCCTGACGCTTGTCCTCACTGGACACGCAATCTTCGGGAGGATCCTGTTGTGGATAAGGCGGGAGGAAACGCCCGGGTGTCACCATTGTGTGGATCGCCCGGAGGACACGGTGGAGCATACGGTGGAGGTCTGCCTGGCTTGGGCGGAGCACCACCGTGTCTTCGTGGAGGCGATTGGCGGTGGCGATCTCTCGCGTCCGGCCCTGGTCCAGGCCATGGTACGGAGTGAGAAGGCATGGGAAGCCATCACCTCCTTATGTGAAGCAGTAATGCTCGTGAAGGAGGAGGCGGAACGCGTGAAGGAGGGGCAAAATTCACGCCCTCACGCTGCAAGTCGCCACAGGAGATACCCTTGGCGTCGGGAATCCCAGGCCGATTCCCGGCGATCGTAGGCGTGGGCTTGCTTATGGTGAGCAATGGGTAGCTCGCCGTCCGATAAGGACTAGGCCCGGGTCAACGGCGTGTGGTGTTCCACGTGCGCCTCAAAGAGATGTCAGCAACAATGATGGGGTCCGCTAGGGCCAATGTCTGCCAGAGTTGCGGGAAAGTTCGAAAGGGTTACCGTGGCCCCTGGCACCGGCAACTGAAGGAACATGGGTGGGTTTTAGTCCGTAAGAGTCTGACACGCCCTCCCACTCCAGAGTGGGAGAAGTTATTTGACGACTGCCCAAACTCAAAAGAAAAAGCCAACAGCTTGTGGTTCAACATCGCCATCAGCCTACAACACTGCACTGCCGGTCATAGACCTCTCTAGTTGCATGCCATTCATCTCAATTCCCAGCAACTCTCATCAAGCTGTTACCAGCCATCCTGCGAAAGTCGTCGGACCACCTATCCTGAGGGCGTCCTACCTTACGTTTATCGATTTGGGTTCCCCACGCAAGAACAATTTATTGTACTCTAACGGTCATCGGTTCTACAGCAAATAGGGCCGACTTGTTATTAAGAAATTATCTATATTATTAATTTATTGAAAATTTAAAATCCACTTACCTGTTTCTTCCAGGGCTCATTTAACCTCGTCGTGACTAGAGTTGATCTCTGCAAGGGACCCAAGAAGCGAGATTGCGGAGTGGTTCATATGAAGATAAACAACAGCGTCATCATTGACTTTGATGTGCTGTTAAATGAGAGTTTTACTGCGAGTAAGGTAATGTTATGTCATGTATTTAGCATAAGCATAGGCCTCCTCTTGAAGAGAGGGAGTGGGCTGTAATCTACCACGCTGGCCCAGTGATGGTTGGTAGGTGTCACATGTCTTCGAATTGTTGGTTTTAGGACATGCCGGTTTCTTCACGCATGCATGTCATGTCGTGCATTTAGTCGTTTTTATTAAGAGGGCTAATCTACATTCTGCTTCAACTAAGCAGCTGCATTTGCAGTTAATGTACACTTGTCGCTTAGTTTTCGTATCTATCACGATACGGAAACTAAGCGACAAGTGAACTGTAACCAGGGAGTAAACTGTTAGGCATGTTAAAAACTAAAAAGCCGCTCCGCGGCTGTAGACCTGGTAATGACGACCTGAGTGCCTTACGTGTGATGCATTGCTGGGAGGTTAGAATGTAGTGGGATGTCGTAAACCAGTTAATTGTTCCGATTAATACACAATTTTTTAATATTTTTGCAATTTGCAATTTTGACCTTTATTATTATCGATTGCATCTTCTTTTTTTTTTTGACGTTAGTACATTATTGGATAGCTGATTAAATGAAGATGTGTTCGCAGTAATTTGTACGCTTAGTACCTTTGTAAAATAGTGAGATAACTGCCGGACGATTCTGTAACAATTTCACCGTGAAAACGTAGCTGAAATGAGCTATCATTCCATCTGATGCTAGGGATTGACACTATTGATAACACACTTCATGATCACTTCACCTAAGTTTTCACGGTGAGATTGTTACAGCATAGCTCGGCTGGTGTCAAAGTGCATGTAAGTAGATGAGTTTCGAAAATCTATACATATAATAAAATAAAAGCGAAATCAAAACTAAACAACATTTGAATATGATATTTACAAACGATCAGAAAACAAACCATTGAATATCTATACATTTTTTTAGGTAATTTTTGCGAGGTCTAGGAGCGATTCTATTGCCAAAAATATTTTTTTTTAATTATGTCTCTTTGTCTGAATGTATGTTCCAGCATCACGCAAAAATTACCGGAGAAGTTCTGTTCAAATTTTGCATAGATACCTATTCCCTAGAGCAAAATTGCAATTTATTCGTATTCTTCTATAGTTTACCGCAAATTGTTAGAATATTGTTACGCCTAAAGTTTGGAATATTGCAGATAGTTACAGAGTTAACCTTTTAAATGATAATCATCACGCTATATCTTTATGGAACTATGCAGTCAATCTTGACATATACAGGGTGGATTTTTGAGATGGTACAATAAGGGCAGGTACCTTAACCGTCACTGGTCGCTACAAGAAAACGGTCTTAGGAGATTGCTATTAATTTTTCGAAATATTTTGATTTGCATTTACAGTTTTTGAAAAAAAAAACTAGTAAGTTAAAAAATGGGTAATTTTCACAAGAATATATTTTGATGCCAATCGATTCTGTTTCATAGAATGATCAAAAAACTCAATGAGACCACTGAAGTTTGAGTACCAAAAAAATCAGAAATCGCAAAAAGACTACCCATACATATCGTTGGAAATGAGAGAGAACACAATATATCAGTGCAATTGTATGACAACAGTCGAATTATTCCATCATTTCACTGGGCCGAATAGGGAACGAATATAGCAGATTACAGATTTAACCTTTTAAATGATTGTCACCCCGCTATACCATGTACCACCCAAATCATGACATAATATAAAAACGGCTATTTTAGTCAACTTTTTATAAAGCAAATAGCTAAAAGTTCGACGAACGACTGCTTTGCAAACCTATGTTCGATTGTCAACAATATATATTTTTTATGCTTATTTTTTATTTTGTATATTATTATAATAATATGATAGTCCGTAGAACGTACACAGAAAAACATTAAGTTTAGACCTCTTCTGTCATCTATGGTTATAATAAACATAAATATCTGTGGTTAAGTGACGGCTAATAAGGAATCCCGTGTGTTTACAATCTGCTGTTATATTATTTTAGTGATAGCTGTTCTTCAGGAATAATCTGTAAGAATGCAACAGTCAGTGTATCAGTGTTGTGCCACCAGGTTGTATACGCTGGAACGCAGGCGTTTATTCATTCACTAAAAACTAAAAACTTCGCAAGCTTTTGGAAACTGCTACTGAAGGCTGCGATTGTCGATCTCAGGACGAACTGCTTCTCCCACGGACAACTGTACGTCGCTGGCATAGCAATGAAGGCTATGCAATTTGGAAGTTTACAGAAAAATGACATTGAGTGCAAAATTCTGAGAGTTTTCAAAAATAGGTAAAAATTGGGTCTTCTTGAATCCCGTGAATTTTCGTCTAGGATTTATGGGGTACTTAACTGTTGCAGTCAGATCTCACTAGCACGGGATCCCTTCTTTTTTCATAATGTTTATTTTCATAACATACATACTTTGGCATAACTATTTTGGTATAATTTTTATTGGTACAATAATACATTGTCATAATTATTGTTTTTGGCATACAGTTTATGTTGACATACATATCTTGTAGGCTTATTTGTTCTGGCATAATTTGAATTTGCATAAACATTTATAGGATTATCGGAAACACATTTAAAAAAAACAAGAGATGTAAAATAAATAGAAGGAGAAATAACCAATATAATGTAGTGTATCAATAGGTTAAGATGAGGCGGGGGTGGCCTGGGGCTACCCGTAAGCACCCAATATGTTTTACATACGTATAACAAATTTACAAAACTTACCTTTTCTCTACTTAGAGAAAAGGTTAGGTTTGTTTTTTTTGCATTTGGTTCGTGATTGTAATTTTGCTAATGTTTTGATAATATTTCATGTTGTTGGTCGTCCTTCAGTTTGGTAATAAGTCAAGAGTTACATTTATAATTGTTATTCCGTCACAATTCACACACCCATTAATATTTACTATCATTTTCTCGATTTTTCTCATATATGTAACCATTTACATTTAATTGGTTCCGCCTCTTTTAGTTAAAAAGGTATGCACTGTATTTTCTATTTGTAACTACAATTCAGTTCATTCAAAGGATTAAATTACAACTTTGCAATAATACACTTAGTGACACAATAGTTTTATGTTATCGTCCACCGACCACTTAAAAAAAATCAAATATAATTTGTTCTACCTGCAATGTAAAGTGCCTACAAATGTCAATAGAGCAATATTGTATAAAAAATGTGTATTAAATTAGTGTCTAACATTTTAGGAGTTATTTATTATGGGTATTTGTTAAGCCTATAAAAAATATGTTGTAATTTCATTATGCGTAAATACATTTGTGCTTTATAATGTTTTGCTTAATCATTATTATGATTAGAGACATTATGCTTACAAAAAATGTGTAAGTAATGTTATGCGTAAATATAATTAGGATAAACAAAAGTATGCCATGTTATATTAATTGCAAGTGGATAGGGAACCTAATAGCTCGTTCTGTAAGGAATACGTCAAATGTAGTCATTTGACGTATTCCGTAAAACATTGTAAAAAAGCCCACTATCTGTGAACTCGCGGACTCGCGGCGTCAGATCAATCTTTTTTGTGACGACTTTAAAGAGTTACAGTCTGTCACTACTGTGAACTGTCGACCGTGTAAGTATTGACAAAATTGTTTGATCGCGTTTACGACTGCCAAAGTTTCAAGTTCATAGCTGGTATACCGTGATTCCGCATATGTGGTCCTTTTGCTGAAATATGCTACTACTCTACGTTTGCCTTCAACAATTTGGAACAATATAGCGCCATATCCTTCTGAGCTTGCGTCTGTGTGAAGCTCAGTAGGATATTGAGGATCGTATATCATCAAAACCAGTTCTTTTGTTAGAACCAAAATTATCTCCTGCCTAATATTCTCCTGATGTTGTTGCCATACAAAAGAAAATTTTCCGGAAGTAAATTTATAAAGTGGACCCATTACGCAAGAGAATTTGGGCACAAAATGGCGAAAATAAGTCGCCAAGCCTATAAACTGTCTTAACTGATGTGGGTGGGGGCAGAGCAGATAGTGCTTCCACCTTTTTACGATTTGGTCTAATCTCTCCAGAATTAACGTCGTAACCTAAAAATTCGACCTTTGTCTTAAAAAGGAGCACTTTTTAAAATTTTATGAAAATCCCGTTTTAGTTAATCTCTGAAGTACTATGTTAAGTCACTCAATGCCTTCCTCAATCGTTTGTGACGTATTCAAGATATCGTCGACGTAAAGAATGACGTACGAATTTGATAAATCGCCTAAAGCCTGTACTATCGCTCACTGGAAAACTGATATCGCGTTTCTAAGGCCAAATGGCATAGCCAAATACTCGTACAAGCCATCAGGTGTTATAACAGCCGTTCGCTTTATAGACTCTTCAGTTTTAATTGGAATCAAATGAAATCCTGATGCGCAGTCAAGTTTTGAGAAAAATCGCACGCCATGTAATCGCGATATTTGATCCGAAATGAGGGGCAAGGGAAATCGGTCCGGTATCGTGTTATTATTTAATTCCCTATAGTAAATGCACATTCTATCAGAACCGTCACGCTTCTTAACTAAGAGAGCTGGGTTGGCGAATGGAGAACAACTAGGACGAATAATGAAACTAGGTAAAATAACTAAATGCATTAAATTTAAATTACCGAATGTAAGAAGTAGCGAGTGTGACATAATGTTGAATGGAGAAAAACTGGAATTTATTAATCACACGGTTTTCCTAGGAATCACGCTAGACGAGAAATTACAATGAGGACCTCATATAACATCTCTTGCGGGGCGGATAAGCTCGGCTGCTTATGCTGTTAGAAAGATAAGACAGTTTTTAACAGATATAGAAACCGCGCGTTTGGTCTATTTTAGCTACTTCCACAGCATTATGTCGTATGGCATTTTACTGTGGGGTCGGGCTGCTGACATTGAATCCATCTTTATTTTGCAAAAGAGAGCTGTCAGAGCCATTTATAAACTACGTCACCGCGAATCTCTCAGGGAACTATTTAAAAGGATTAATATTATGACGGTACCTTGCCAATTAATTTATGAAAATATTATGTACGTAAGAAAAAATCTACATCTTTTTATTAAAATAAGTGATAGACATCATTTTAATACAAGAAATAAAGATAAAATAGATCAACCATTTTTCAGATTCGCTAAAGTACATACATCTTTTATGGGGTACTGTGTTAAATGCTACAACAAAATACCTTGTCATATATTGCAATTAAATGAAAGAAAATTTAAAACCCATATAAAAAGTTCACTGTGTAAACAAGCATATTACAAATTAGAGGATTATAATATCCAAGATAAGAATGCTTGGAAACATGCTGGTCCAGCTCCATAGGACAATCTAGGGTCTAGACAAAATTAAACTGGTTGCTACTTTAACTGTATAGTTAATTATTTTTTATGACATTGATTTACATTCGGTGATTACTTTAACTCACACATTGACATAATTACTTGTTTACATTATTTGGGAAATCGTATACTTTTACAATGTTTGTAAGTATGTGAACACCATGTATCTATCACTTAATTAACTTATTTATCATTGCTACGTTTATTAAATTATTTTTAACTATTGTGGTAGGGTGATTTTTATTATAGGTGCATCGTCTTCACATATAATTATATAATTGATGTATACAAAATATTGTAACACATTTTAAAATAGTAACGGTGGAGTTTCTTGCCCATTCTTCTACATACGAAACTACCTTTTGGAAGGGGCGACTAGAACCAATTCTATTTAAATGTAAATGTTGACGTTCAAAAGTGCCTTTTATGTGCCTATTTGAAATAAATGCTTTGACTTTGACTTTTGAAATGGCCCAGACGGGCCACTTGGCCGACAGGTTGTCTTACCTGTTGGCAACAGCCCCAAGGGGGCGGTTACTGCTGCTACCGAGGTTGCCCTCTTGTGCATGCTGGCGCAAAACAGTCAGCAGTAAAAAATACAGCATGCTTCAATCTCAATAAATTACAGCGGACAGCTTGGGCTTGAACCCAAACTGGTGGTCATGTAAAATTATGATCATACTCAAGTGAGAATTAAGCATGCTGTCAAATACCTTTGCGATAACTGTGGCTAATGATATCGACCTGTAGTTATTATTTTTATCAGAAATGTAACCTTTTTTGTTCTTGAATTATTATCAGAACTACGACCGTTTTCATCAGTTCGTGTTACAAGTAAGAGTGCCTGAGGAAAAACGTAAACAATACAGTTAAATAGCCAAAATACGTGGCAGGTGCCAGCAAGCTCAAAGTGCTCGATGCAAAGCCCGCCATGTCCCGGAGACTAACCCCTGGTCACTTTATAGTCTTTGCTATATCCTTACCTGAGAACTTAGTTCTTGGTTCCTTGCCTTCTGTTCCTTGGTATTTAGGACTCTAGAATTTCCTTAAATAATAAATCCATCTACTTTACAGGGCAAAGTGCTTGCCATATCTAACGGCAAAGAATTCCTGAGGATGCAGATCAAAAAACCTTGTGAAAATTTGTTTCTGAAGCCTATTCTGATAGAGCTATTTAATGCCACGAACAGCTGCGTTATTAAAAAGGTATGAGGGGCCAAAAAAAAAACATCCAAATAATAAGATATTGGTTGCCACTTGCCAGGGTAGACCAGTCAGACGACACTTTTGTACTTTTGAACATTCTATTCAGATCGGGTACGATCATGTGAGATAGCGGTGAAATGCAATGCCTATGAGTCATAAAAAAGACAGGTTATAGAAAGGTGACCTCACGATTTAATGCAATGCCAAGGATAGATTGGTGAAACTTGAGTAGTTTACGCGGCCTACCC
Organism: Brachylomia viminalis; assembly: GCA_937001585.2. NCBI lineage: Eukaryota > Metazoa > Arthropoda > Insecta > Lepidoptera > Noctuidae > Brachylomia > Brachylomia viminalis. The sequence goes on along the minus strand of OW443302.2, from coordinate 16,674,472 downwards.
AAATGTCCTTTCTTTAGTATTCCTCGAGTCGTTGAGCTCCTTAAGTTCTGAGTTGAGCTACACGATTTTTGACAAATGCTTGCACTGTCAGTACAGGTTCACTCAAATCTGTGTGGTTCTTCAATCTTCCCTCAAACGACCATTTCAGACACTAATCACGTAGAGTAGTGTCCTCACATGATCTGACCAAGATAATGTTTTGCAATGGTTTTATTTGTAATGCTGCTATTTTCTCTTACAGGGTCACTATACATTTGCCCTCGATTTTCAGGAGGTTTTGCGAGCTTACTACGGTGGAATGCATTTTTATGGCCTATATGCATTTAAATCCATATTTTATGGTGATCAATGTAATCTTTCTTGCAGCGTCATTGAAGTTAGAATCTCAGGAAATAGTAATTAAATAAAATTGTGCTTGTTGTAACTATTCTTTTATTTTTATTATTAACTAGCTGATCCGACAGACGTTGTCCTATCCAAACAATAAATAATTTATTAAAAAATCCCATTGAAAAAGGACGTTCAGTTTTACCCGAATTCGGAGATTTTCCGGGAAACTTCTAAAATGTTTCTTTACCTTAGAACTCCGTTATTAATAAACTGATTTGAAAAATTATTATTTTGTTTGAAAGGATATACTTCTCGATTAGTCCCATATACATTTGGTCAAGTTCTGATGAGTGGTTTTTGAGTCAGCTTCAATATTACGTATTTTTCCACTTAGTCTATGTTGATGATGTTGTATTGTATTAACTTCCTGTCACTGTTATTTACATTGCAAGCAGTGGTTTACGAATTTGTTTGGGGTAGGTACCACATCAAAAAAGTAAAAAATTAAATCTATTTCACATAAAAAACCACCGACTCCGACACCAAAATAACTTTAATTTTGGAAGTCGGTGTCTTTGGTTTTTGTTTTTTCATTGTTTGCCACTGACTTCCGAAATTAAAGTTATTTTTCACTTTGTAGTGGTTTTTTTTGGAAGTCGGGGGTTTTTTTGTGAAAGAGTATTTCTGAGTCTGGACGATTGTGGAATCAGTTTCTGTAAAGATATTAACCTGTAAATGTATGACTTCATTTCATTCAGTTGCTTATAAATACAGGCCTTTAATGGCTGATGTACTCTTTTTGTTGAATAATACCGTGAATAACAGCTAAGTGTTATTATGTTTATACTATAGGGCTTTTGTTTTGTTTCCGATTTGAAATGAAAGGTTTTATTGAGAAGAACTGAACGACTGATCCAGAGGGTGCAGAACGCCTGCTCTCGATTCTGCTTCTCAATCCCACCAAGAAGTCACGTAACGCCATTTATAAATAAGTAAGCACTCTATCCTCAAGATGAAGTCACGCCGTAAGTTGTACTTTTTGGAGTTAAAAAGTACAAGCAGCCGACCTACCTCGGCATTTGCATTTTGCCACCCCAAAATATCCACCCTAAGGCGGATACGCGGAAACGCATGTCTGGGAATTTATAGGCTTAGGGTGCATTCTCGGACATGCATTTCTGAGTATCCACCCAAGGCTGGACGGCAAAATGGAAATACCGACCTACCTGCACAACAAACTGAGCTGGGTCGCTAGTAGAAGAGAATACGCAAGTAGGCAGTGCTCGCAGCAACTCGTGGAGAGTTGCTGCGAGCACTGCCTACTTGCGCATTCAAACGCATAAGACAGCTGCTTTCATTCAGAGTTTGACTGCGGCAGTTTCTTATCGAATGATAGAAAAAACCGGGCATGACTATTTCGAACACGTCCATTATTATGTATAACTGGCTGTCGTGTTCTTCCCGAGGCAATCTGTCTATTTAGCGTAACTCTGGTCATAATCCTGTGAACAAGGTGTACTTAGTAATTGAATAGTTTGTGGATTTTTTGTTTGATAATAATAATAATGTTTATTTACTCAAAAACAAAGCATTGTACAAATAAAAATACAGTTTTACAAAATTAAGTACTATATCTACAAACGTGTGGGCGAGCACTGCTCTCCTAGCTATGTGAAACCTGAAAACCTGAACTTATGAAAACCTATGTTAAAGAGAAACACTCCGGTCCCATAATGTATAATAACGTAAAGGTTACAAAGTGCTTCTGATATTCTTGTACTGTAGAAGATTTTATTAAAGATAATAATTTTTAATATTTCTTAAGCGATAAACACTTATAAATTATGTATTCAATGTAATTTTTAAAGACTGTTTCTAGATTTTTTAAGACTGTTACTATAGTAAGTTTTTTTAATTATAAATTTTATAAAGTTATATAGTTCCTTTTCTCATGTAAGAGTTTAATTTTGCTTTCTTCTTATGTTAATAGTTTAATATTGTTATTTTTATGATTTTTGTTTTTACTTCAATATTTGTACGCCTTCACGGCAAAACATAGCGCACATATAATAACCTAAGATCTTTATGTAAATACCTATGTTTCACAAATTAACACTCTGATTCTGATTCTGATGTTACTGTTACAATTTTGGAGTATTGAGATGGACAATAACAAAATTAATATTTAAGATACGTTTTAAAACGTGAAAATAAAATAATTCCAATTTTAAGGTATATAAATGTGTGTTGTGAGTGATTGTGTGTCTGTATTTGCTTGTCCATGTTGTTTATGTTAAGATTTTTTATGTTTCGTCATTATGACTTATTTTGGAGGTACGAATTTTTTTTTTTTTTTTTTTGAGGATGGGAAAGCATCAAATGACCCCTCCCGCTCTGGGTGGAGCGCAAGGGAGTGTCAGACTCTTACTGACTAAAACCCACCCGTGTTCCTTCCTTGGCCCTTTATGTTCCGGGTCAGCGGTACCCCTTTTGGATGATCCCGCTTTCCCGGCAGGCTTGGGCCCTAGTGGGCCCCCTCTTCGATGCTGCCATCTCTTTGAGGCGCGCGTGGAACACGTACGCGCCGTCCAGCACGGGCCTGGTCCTGATCGGACGGTGAGCTACCCATTGCTCACCGCCCGCAGGCCCGCGCCTACGGTGGCAGGGAGTCGTCACGCGGCTCCCGACGCCCAGAGCGTCCACCGCGGCGGCTTGGACGGGAGACTCTCTCCCTCTCCCGTCCCGCCACCTCCTTAGCTAGCATGACTGCTTCGCAGAAGGAGGCGACTGCCTCCCACTCCCCTCGCCCCGGACCATGGCTTGAACCAGGGCCGGGCGTGAGAGGTCGCCGCCGCTGCCAATCGCCTCTTACACAATCTTTTTGCATTTGTATTACGGTAGTCCGTAGATTTGTCACTCTTCATTTCTTTTATTATGTAATAACCGTAGACAGAGAAAACTACTGTCTACGGTAAGACCGGACCAAGAAAATGAAAAAAACCTCTTTGCAAAAGTTGAGCGTACTTGCGCGCGGCAGGGTGTACGTCTACTACGTTTTTTATTTTCTTTAATTCGGTATGGGATTTTGTGGTGTAGCAGAATCACTGTCTGTAGTAGGAAGTGTTGCTGAACATTTAGAAAATTGCAGTGATTGTATTGTGTGACTGATTGAGTTGGTCGGTTGGAAAAAATAATAGGACGAAATGTGGCCACTTTTAAATTTTTATTTTTTTTATTTATTTATTCAAAATTATGCTAATAACACCTTAACAGCTATAACGCCAATGCGATGTTACTACCAAGATACACATACCTATAACTCACTACAAAAATACAATTAGGAAAAAGAACAATTAACATACATTGAAAAAAAAATATACTCGCAATTAACTATCATGATCTCTAAAGATTCTCAATGCACCTTAGTGCTACTACTGTGAACCTCATCAGGCTGCAGTGAAATATATCTACCTCATCTGAAATAACATTTAACAGTCTTATGGCGCGTGACAAAGGGGCAAACTTGTTTAGGTTAGTCCTAGAGGATGGCTCCTGTAGCGTAGGCGTGGGGCGACGCGCACCCCCGCAACCGGGTGGCGCGTGCATCCCCAGCTCTGGTAACAGATCGGGGTGGTGCAGCTAGCCACGCAGCACCCGAAACACGAATCTACACAGAGCGACGTCCCTCCGCACCGCCAGCCTGCTGTACCCTACCATCCCTATTACAAAGAGACTCAGGTACATGAGCGGGAAGAAGGCAACGCCGTACTGCTTAAAAAATAAAAACCGAGTGAATTTGTTTTGGATTCTTTCCACCATTCGACTATATTTGGCCTCATGGGGGTTTTACACGATCGCACTCGTTTCAAGACGGCTCCGTACCAGCGCATTGTACATTATTCTAACCACTGCCGTATTATGAAAGTCTTTGCACTGCCCAAGTATGAATCCAAGATTTCGGAGGGACTTGCCGCATATGTCCAAGATGTGCTCACGAAACATTAATGCTGCTCGTTGCTTATTTTTAAAACCTGTTGCAGATGCAAAAGTTCTTAAAATAGTATACTTTGAACTCTGTCAATCTGTACTAAGCTATTGCATTTTTGTTTGGGGTGGTGCACCTAATTCGTTTGAAGTGCTATGTGATAGAGTACAATAATAAAAGGACTCGTGAAGTAACTAATTGACGTCGGACCGTTGTATATATGCTAGTTGCGCGGTAAACTCTGCTTGCGCGATGCAGGATTTTGCGTGACGTCAGTATGATGCGTGGTTCACATGTGGCGATGTAGATACCGCTACACAACATGAAAAAAATTAGCGAGCACAAAGAGCAGTGCTTAAGGTAGCCCATGCTTTACCGTTTTTTCACCCTACCACTGAACTCTACGATAAGTGCAAGGTTCTTACTGTTCGGCAACTGAATATCGTCCAAACAATCTCAATACTCAATATATTTATTTGCATTCCACAATGTGAACTTAGTGCGTAAACATTCTTCGTTGAACTACAACTCATCCTTGCACGCTCATAAACGCAATAAGACAAATGTATGAACTACTCAACTATGTAAAAGTAGTCTTTTGCGACCCAACTTTTGTTTCGTTTGCTGTTATTTATACAATAAAATAAACTCTACTTTAAAAATATACCCTCTTACTAAAGCAAAGTGCAAGCAAGTACTTGCCACGTATCTATTGGACCTCAATTACGATAGCACTGAAAGCCTCTTAATTGTTTAAAGATAAATGTGTTTTCAGCCTACACATCACACCACAGTACATCAAAGTACACCACAGGTTACCAAAGGTTAAAATAATTTGTTATCATTAACATAAGATTTAGTACTAAAAAACTGTTTTTTTTTTGGGGTTGCTGGAAATACCCATATTATTTTGACATTTTATAGTGTAGCCTTAATGAAAGGCTGCCACGGCATGCATTGAACATAGGGAGTAAGTAACACAGTTACAAAATATTTACAAAAACTAAAGAAAATACTAAAAGTTACAAAACAAAACACATTTTACTAATTTAAATAGATCTAAGTGAAAATTAAAAAGACAATAGAAACTACAATATATTTTTTTCACTTATTATGATAATGCCCTAAGCAATACAGCCTTGACTTTATGTAAAGAGTAAGACATATCAATATCTACGCTGGGTGAGCGTGACAGGCGCCAAAATTGAATCTGCATTCTCTTAATGGTGGAAAAATGACCCAGATAGGTTTTAAAGCCCTTAGCGCGGAGCAACTGATATCTAGAACGACGAGCAAGTTTGTAAGGCATATTCAGATTTATTTGACTCGGCAACTGCGGACAATCCATATGAGTGTTCATTATTTTGTATAGGAACAGATGATCTAGAAACATACGGCGATTTTCCAGACTCATAAGCAGATCATTTTCAGCGATAGTATTTACTAATTCCATATTTTTGGAAAATGAACGAAATATTTCACTGTCAATCAATGTCAACGTAGAATCACTTGTCATTGTTGTTTTTGTTATGAAAAGAAAGACTTTTGGAATTAATTTTTACAATTAAATTATTATTTATTTATTTAATTCCAGACCAAAATGCATAAATAGGTCACATTCAAACCCGAATTTACTGACAAATGGTCCTAAATTATGTCGAAGTAATTATGCAAATAAGCAGTATAGGTTTAGTTATAGCAGCAGCTGGATTATGGGCCGGCGCAGGATCGACGGCGAGGCCGAAACACAGAGATGAACAGACTCTAGTAGGAGGGACCATCTGGAGCCAAATAATAATACCTATTGGTCTAATGATATCTAAGATAGTAGAAGAAAATATTAATCTGTTTATAGAAGGATATTATTTGGTTACTGGTATATTGCTTCTGTGGATAACTGGAATTATTCTGGTTAGTATTTTTGTCGTTTGATTCCATGTAAAGTGAGAATGTGACCTCTTGGCCCACATGACAATAGTTCGATTAAATCGTGGCGAAATGCTGCTGAAAGTACTTTCAAATATAAGAAGAACTTTCAATTAGGTACTTCATTTGACGACAGTGATTTTGGAGCCGTAGAACCGATGACCGTTGGGGTAGACGTGTTCTTGAGTGGAAACCGTGAATCAGCAAACGTAACGTAGGACGCCTTCAGGCTAGGTGGGGCGACGATCTCGCTGGGTGGCTGGTAGCAGCTGGATGAGAATAGCCGAGAAGCTAGTTGAATGGCGTGCCATTGGAGAAGCCTATGTCCTGCAGTGGACTGCTGAAATCTGATGATGATGATTTTAGATTCACTGACGGGTTGCTTTCAAGAACTGTTTAATAATGGCTTAAATTAAAGTATGATGGGAAAAAAATATATGGAACTTGGTACCCGCAGCAACAGCAATAATTTGTATATGCCTAAAAAATATATTTTCATGTATAATCATGGGTACTTTAGCGCTTGTTTTGTTATGTTGTCGGCTTCGAGTTATTTTGAATTCCAATTTTTTTGTTGATGATTTTCTTTTAATGCCGAATTAACGGTTGTGCGATTGTCACCATCAAATATCGGGTTTTGATGAACATCATCATCGTCACCATCATCATCTGGGTCATACTATTTATTATAATATAAAGAAAACACATTTTCAATATGTGACATTTATTGTACCATTATATTAATATTTTATTTTATATATTTTACAGTTTTTGGAAAACTTACAGCTAAATACTTTTACGCGATTGAGATAACAAAAATAAGGCCAATATGTTATATTAATGTATCAAATCAAATGTCATTTATTCAAACTGGGCTGAGAATCAGTACTTTTTGAACGTCAAATCACATAAGACAGTCCCCGCAAAACGCCCGCCCTTCACCACTTCCTAGTGCTTTAGCTGGGAAGAAGAAGTGGCGAAACAAACTCCCCAGCAGCACTGCTGTCTGTTCAGTTAGAAGAACTGGATTCTATATAGTATTAAGTAATTAACATTACGAAACACAAAAACATTAAAAATATTTGCCATAATATTATATGTCAGCTAGCACACGCCAATATTTAAAACTATACTCAAGCAGAAATAAACAATAAAAACAAAAACGCAGACAGAACTTAATACAATTATATTGTTATACATTATCATCTATAATAACATCGTTCAAAAACATTGGGGGATCAGTAAAACCCCCGTCTCTAGCGTATCCTAAATTCCATATTATTGATAATTATTATGTGTGCACAAGTGCCTACAGTACGTCGTCCTGTCAAACACGTGCATTAGTGTCGGACGATATCGCCTATCGTGTGGTGATTTTTAACCAACATATAACCATATTACACTCTTGACCGCACGCGACGTGACTGGATACGGCCACGTAAAAGCCACCCATCTTCATTTATGCCATAATCTGACAAGTCGTCGTGTGCACTTTCTCGGTACACTTCAATAGTATAGAGCCCATTTTGCAAATGCTCGCTGCAGTAAGACTTTGCTAGCTTAAATTAGTACGTGCCCAGGGACAGTACAATAATCTGCTCTTCAGTTAATTGTGGAAAACTTATTATCTCGTTTGCCTCCATTCTTACGAAATCAACCCTTCGACTGTTTAATCTTTTTCGCTCCATATAATTATGTAATACATAATGTGTATAATATACTTTTCCCTGATCCTATTCAAAAAAGCTTCTGCATAAATGCTGTCTGCAATGGGTACTTGGAACTATACGACAACAAGTATACGATACTTTTACGCCAGAAAAATGCATGTTTTCTATGGTGATCTCTATTCAGGTAAAACCGCGGGCACTGCTTGTTTGGATAGATATAAAATGTCTACAATTTTTTAATATTTCCATTGAAAATTTCTTACAGATAGTGCACGAGACAAGAACCTATAAAAGAAGGAACCAAAGGTTACGGGCACTTGCGTCACGCGAACAAACAACGCAGGCACCGGGCGAAAGTACCACTTCGCAACAGACGTCGGGGTCGATAAATTATGACAAAGCATACTACGCGATAGGAGTCATCTGCTTCCTAGCCGGTGCCGTGAAGATGAGTGAACTTGTCGTGTTTGTAATTTTGGCTAAAAAGGAATTAGAAGATTGATTATAGCTTCATAATCCTGTAGCGAATAAATTCTACGAGGACCGGCCAGACGGGCTATCCGATCATCGATTGAAATTTTGTGTGATGATACACATTATGACAGGTTTGGCGTAAAGGAGTTCGTCGCCCCATGTAAAATATTGGTATTCAGCTGCATCCGATTAGACTGGAAGCCGACCCCAACATGGTTGGGAAAGGCTAAGCAGACGATGGCCTAATGGATTTGACCAAAAAGTCCACATCTCATCGTTTGTAGCCTGCATTAGATAATATTGACCTTGATCTGTGTTTAGACAACATGGATCAAACGAAGAAGTTTAACAGTAGACACAAGTGAACAGCAGCGTTCTACAAATTCTACGTTAAATTATAAAACATAAATTTTATTTTTCTGTAGGCACACTTACGTTTTTCTCTTTTGCATTTAAAGTGTAAATCATGGCCTCGTCCTTGATTGGTTGATGGTGTTGATTTTACCACATATTAATAATTGTAACATAAACATTAAATGCACTAAGTAAAAAAAAACGTTGTTTTTCTTCATGCGTTTAATTTTTTATCCTCTTCACAGGATGCTCCTCTGAGGAATACAAGGATTTAGGCTTAAACCAGGAAAGTATCTTAAATACATCGAAACTTTCGTAAAGGAACCTGACTTATAATGGTCTGTAATCGCAAAACCACACTCTGAGCAATAGCAATCGTTCTTTCTGTGTATAAGAAAAGGTCCTAAGGCCCACTTATAGTGAAATGTGAAATTACATACACAAAAGCAACATTAAATTATTACATGCGTCTTTAACTTCACGGTTACAAACAAATACAAACGCCTGTATTCCTCTCATACATAAAAGGTTGGCTGATAAGATAATCATACAGCTGTTAAAATTGTAACACACAAATTTCGCTTGACAGATTGAAATACTTGGAATGAGGGAGGGGACAGAAATGGTGTGAGTAGTGGTGGTATTATGGAGGTACGAGGAACAGGGTGTAAAGTGCACTCATACCTCCATAGAAAAGGGAGGATCCTCCGACCAGACGGGTGTCATGTCTGGTGGGCAATTGCCCAACGATTGATGTCGGGAAGTTGTATATTATGCTAGTCGCGCGGTAAACCTTGCTTGCGCGATGCAGGATTTGCGTGACGTCAGTATGAAGCGCAACTCGCATGTGGCGATGTAGATACCACTACAGTATTAAACAAATTGCTTTAAGGTAAAAGCGTCAAGGTAGCCAGCGAAATTCAAATTTTCCTTAACACTGACCTGCAAATTACAAAACACGTTAGAAAATTTGAATTTTGCAGGTAGGGAGCCACGCTGCCAACCTGCTGATTGTCTCATCTTTTTAACACTATCTAAGACTCTTATATGACTCATGAATCAAACAGTGACACGGTACAGGAAGAGTGAATGATTTTTTTCACAAGGGATTGTGTTAAGGATGCACTAACCCGCCATCTGCTGATTGATCATCGGTATAGCATAAATAGCCATTAATGTTTTCCCCACAATCAGCTGAGCTATTCTGTAACAATCTCACCGTGATAACTTAGGTGAAGTGAGCGTGAAGTGAGTTGTCGATAGTGTCAATCCCTAGCATCACGTGGAATGACAGCTCACTTCACCTAAGTTATCACGGTGAGATTGTTACAGAATCGTTATCACGGTGAGATTGTTACAGAATCGACCGGCAGGACGCAGGCCTCCAATCTGTGAGAGGGAGTGGGCCGTAATCCACCACGTGGGCCCAGTGCGGGTTGATGAATTCAGCTGATCATCGGTTTTATTACAATGATGTTACAGCGAGCTTGTGCTAACAGCGAGCAGGGCTTTTGGCTAAGTAATAACAGCCGCACGGGTTGATCAGGCTGAGCTAAGCTTGCCGCGGTTGGTCCGTAGATGGGTATACATCTTTACATAACAAGACCCCTCCGTGCCTCGGAAAGTACGTTAAGCCGTTGGTCCCGGCTGTCATTCCTCGATCTTTGACAGTCGTTCCGGATCGTCAGCCCGAAATTCTGACAACCAGTCTTACCAAGGGATATCGTATTACCCAGTAACTGGTTGGTGGAGGTCAAATAGGCAGTCGCTTTATATAAAATACTGGTATTCAGCTGCATCCAGTTAGATTGGAAACCGATCTCAACATAATTGGGAAAAGAACCAGAGATGTTACAGCGGGAATGATGGACTACGCTAAAACTATCAGCTCATCCTTCTCGTTCTACTGCTGGACATAGGCCTCTCCCAGGCTGCGCCATAACACCCAGTCCTCCGCCTCCCGCATCCAGTCAGTCCCAGCCACCTTTTTAACCGCGTCGGTCGTATTTTCTAAACCTATCAGAATCAGAATCATTTATTTGTCAATCATAGGTAATTACATTATAAAGATCTTATAAATAGTACATAGTGCGCTATGCTTTGTCAACAATGACATACAAATATGTTATTCATTTGTTACTTAATTAAATAGAAAATATATGATATTAAAAATTAGTAAATAAAATACCTGTTTTTATGTAGGGAAGTCTTCATTTGCCTGTGCCAGGGGCCACGGTAACCCTTTCTGACTTTCCCGCAACCCCGGCAGGCATCGGCCCTAGCGGACCCTGTCATTGTTGCTGACATCTCTTTGTGGCGCGCGTGGAACACAACGCGCCGTCGAACCGAGCCTGGTCCTTATCGGACGGTGAGCTGCCCATTTCTCGCCGTCCGCAAGCCCGCGCCTACGGTGGACGGGAATCGGTTTGGGATTCCCGACGCCCAGGGCGTCTCCTACGGCGGCTAGGGGCGTGAGGGTGCGAATTTTGCCTCTCCCTCATGCGTTCTGCTTCCTCCTTCGCGAGCATTACTGCTTCGCAGAAGGAAGTGGCGGCTTCCCATGCCCTCTCGCTCCGTACCATGGCCTGGGCCAGGGCCTGACGCGAAAGATCGCCACCGCCTATCGCCTGCATGAGGACACGGCGGTGCTCCGCCCAAGCCGGGCAGACCTCCACCGTATGCTCAACCGTATCCTCCGGGCGATCCACACAATGGTGACACCCGGGCGTTTCCTCCCGCCTTATCCGGAACAGGAACCTCCCGAAGCAACCGTGTCCGGTGAGGACCTGCGTCAGGCGGAAGGTGAAGACGCCCTGGCGCCTCTCTAGGCACTCCTCAAAGAGGGGACTTATCGCCGCAATTGTGGCGTGCCCAGCACTGGGTTGCGACAATCGCACTCTCCATCGTCATCATCCGTGATTTCTCACGGCAGCGGAGTTACGCCCCGGCGTTTCACTTCCTCGCGCCACTCCCATATGTGCGCGAGGAGTTTTGCCTCCCGATACCATGGCGGTATTCTGGCAAGGAGGCTCGCTGCCTCACCGGAGATCGTACGGTATCCCCGGACCAGCCGGGTGGCCATGACCAATTGGGGCGCGTTCAACCTTAAATCGCGTTAAAAATACCCAAGTTACATTATTAAAAAAATAAATTTGGATAATTAAATTTTTACTATTCCGTTTAATTATAATTATCGTTCAGAAACTCGTCTAATGAGTAATACAATTTTTAAGCAGCAGCTGGTGTAGGGTAGTTTTGAACTTCTGTACTTACTGGCATTTGTTTAATTGCGTCAGTTATTTTATTATAAACTCGAGGAGCAATACCAATGAAACTTTTCTTCATTAATGCGGTTTTACATTTCACATGGCATAATAATATGGTTAGGTATTGAGCATGTATGGGCCTATACAACATAACATAGATGTTATTAATAACAAGACAAGTTTTGGTTATGCGGCGACAGGTCAACGAATACAATGAATGGTCGTATTTATTTTTCACATGCCACTATTCTTTACTACACAAAACGTGTTTAGACAACATTAGACGTACCTTGCTCAGTAAAATGATAGCGTTTGTGCGTAGTGAATGCTATAAAGAGCGTTGTATAGCTTGACAAATCACGGCTGGGATTTGTTAAATTTTTGACAGTTTACATAAAATCACGGCTGGGATTTGTTAAATTTATGACAGTTTACATAAAATCACGCCTAATACTTTACTTATTATAATCCTAGAAGAGTTACGTAAGGAGTATCTATAGTACACCCACACAATTTTCAATAGTTTACGAACCTTGTAACATAACATAGTTTGTGTCATGCAGAATATTGGCGAAATTATTTGCAGATCGGTAGCTGAAACTAAAAACAGGGGGCCTACTCCCTAAGCCCGACGTCCTTTGTTTTTTCGTTTTCGTTCGTTCGTTTCGGCCGAAGTAACGTACTCATTCTACTCCGTATCACTTACGGACATATGATTAGTTTGGGTCCCGAACTAAATATTAATGACAAAATGATTTGACAGTTGTCCATTGTCCAGGTTGTCCTTACTGCCGAAGTGTTATTTTTTTCTGAAAACTAATTAATCGGTAGCATGGTTCACTTATATGTATCGAACTACTTTCGGACGGTCCCGTGTTTTCGTTGACGGACTTAAAGAGTAGGCCCCCAGGCAAGGCTTAACAAATAGAGGAAGTTCACGTTCGTCCTGTCACAAAGTTGTACACGTGGTTTCCACAGGTGTTACTCTATGTCCTATGATGCTACTGAACAACTTGTGGTAACATAAATAACAAAAACTTACACACACAACACACACACACACACACACACAAACAGACACACATAGCAGTGCATATTTTTGTAATTTTTAAACTTAATGTAAATAATTTCCCATAAGATAGTCTGGAACAAATGTTCTTCATTGTTTATTGAGTTGGGCTTTGATAGCTGCGCCACAGTTTTATACTTTTGTAGCTATCATCGTTTCTTTTGTAATCTGTTTATACCTAAATTGTTCCAAAATAAACGTTTTTATTTATTTTATTTATTTATTTGTATAATACATGGTTTGGGCTGATGGCATACGGATGATGAATTTTTGTAACTGAAAATCTATTTGTCTACATAATTACATAAAACAAACTAATAAAACAAACTCTCTGTTCATGTCTGTCTGTGTGAGCGCTTAGACCGTTTGAACTACACAATTTACATTTTGATGCGGTTTTCAACCACCGCGGCACCGTTTAGAGCATTTATTCCACAAGGTGTATGATAAATGATGATGATAAAAGATTTTATTTCTGTAAGTAGGTTTGTACAAACACACACGTCAATCATATTTTAAAAACTACATGAGGTCGGCGTTTCCTATCTGACTACTCTGAGAAGAAAAGCCGAAACAAACTCAGAGGTCACAGTCTCTTTTAAAGTCCAGACATAATCTTGGTCAGATCATGTGAAGACCATGTAGATTGGTGTCTGAAACGGTCTTTTGAGGAAAAACCATACAGATTGAGCGGACCTGTCCAGTCAGTGCACGCATTTGTCAGTAACCGTGCAGCTCAACTCAGAACTCAAGGAGCACAACGATTCGACGAACAATACCAAAGAAAGGACATTTGGGTCGGCCGCATAAATGACTCAAGCGTCTAGATCGTGATTAAAACTAAATGAGAAAACAAAAAAAGTAATGAAGTACATAATCTTCACATTCACAATAATTAAAATAATATAATACTTTACAAAGTAAATACTCATGTCATTGTATGTATAAAATTGATCAATGTCAATGTGTAAATAAAAGTTCGGACATAATCTTTGAGGACCATGTAGATTGGTGTCTGAAAAATGGTCTTCTGAGGAAAGAACCACGCAGATTAAGAGAACCTGTCCAGTCAGTGCACGCATTTGTCAGTAACCGTGCAGCTCAACTCAGAACCTAATGAGCTTAACGATTCGACGAACAATACCAAAAAAAGGACATTTGGGACATTTTCATGTGTATACATTACCTAATACTTAACTTACTTTACTTACTTGACTGACAGCAGTTGGTAGCAACCCTGTCTTCTGAGCCGCTGGTCCCTGGTTCGATCCCCGGACAAGTCAAACATTTGTGTGCATGAACATGCCTGTTTGACCTGTGTCTGGGTGTGTATGTGTATAAGTATGTATATCAGTCATCAGGTTACCGTAGTACAGGCTCTACCTAGTTCGGGACCTGAAGACCTTGTGTGGATGTTGTCTCATATTTATTTATTATTTTATATAGTACAGAAATCTCGGTGTTTTGACATCGCGCCGTTGCACTGATTCGAAGCACGCTATTAATCTGCAATAAACAAACAATGTAGACAAAAGATCAAAGGCTGTTTATTTTAGACACCATTTTTGCAAAACGATAGCTTCGTCTTGCGGAACATCGCTTTAGCTCGCAGTGTAGTCTCACTTTTAATAGTAATGAGCTATAAAAGGTATTCATAGCCACTAATTCTATTAGTCGTGTACCATTTAGTGTAGTAAACGGCTGATTGATATGTGTGGCGAGGATAATAAGCAGAGATAGAGACATAGCAAAGATGCCTTTTGGATTGTAAGTGATTGTTTTGAATTGATTGTTTGTGCTTAGGACATAGATTATAATATTTCAAAGTTGTATTTTGGTGGTGTATGATTGTCTTTATTCATTTAATTTAATTTTGTGTATATTAAAAAGCTTGAATTTAAAATTGTTTCTGGAAGTCAAGTGACTATCATTTTCGACTTGTTTTTTTTTTTTTTGAAAAGTCATTTAGAATTATGTGCTTGAAATGGTGTAGCGAATAAAGTTATTTCGTAACTTTAAGTTATAATTTATGGGAAACTCGTGCTTTTCGTATCGTATTTGTTTAAACAAAAAATGCACTGTACCTTCTCCTAGAAATTCATATTTTTACGAATGGTTTCTCATAAAAAAAAAATTGTTTTTCATTAAGAATATATGTAGTTACTCGGGTTGGCGTTATCTCAGGCTTTTGTTCCCATAACATTCCATATTTTAATAGTGTAGTGATTATGTACTAATTAATTTGAGTTAAATTTTATATTACAGTATAATTATCACTGGTTTACTGGCTTTCGGCGCCTACTGGACGACAAAATATTTGATGAGCATGCCGGATCCATCTTTGAAACTCGTTACGACCCCTTCAACGACTACCAGCCTCTAGATACAAGAAACGAAGTAACCACGGCAACCACTACTGCAAGATTAAAACGCAATTATATTTAAAATGCATAGCTATTGAGAATTGTCTGCTATTTTTTAGGATATAGGTAACGTTATTTTAGTTTTGTTAATTAAATAGTTTTTATGTGATGTATTTTTTGCTGTTCCGTTGATAAATTATATTTAGGTATGTATATGTTTTTATATCTCGCGACCCATTTTTTTTTTTTTTTTGTGGGTGGGAAGTCATCAAATAACTTCTCCCGCTCTGGGCAGAGCAGAAGGGCGTGTCAGACTCTTTCTGACTAAAACCCACCCGTGTTCCTTCAGTTGCCTGTGCCACGGTAATCCTCTTGGACTTTTCCGCAACCCTAGCAGGCATCGGTCCTAGCAAACCCCGTCATTGGTGCTGACATCTCTTTGAGGCGCGCATGGAACACAACGCGCCGTCGACCCGGGCCTGGTCCTTATCGAACGGTGAGCTGCCCATTGCTCGCCGTTCGCAAGCCCGCGCCTACGGTGGCCGGGAATCGGCCTGCGATTCCCGACGCCCAGGGCGTCTCCTGCGGCGGCTAGGGGCGTGAGGGCGCAAATTTTGCCTCTCCCTCACGCGTTCCGCCTCCTCCTTCGCGGACATTACTGCTTCGCAGAAGAAGGTGACGGCTTCCCATGCCCTCTCGCTCCGTACCATGGCCTGGACCAAGGCCGGACGCGAGAGATCGCCACCGCCAATCGCCTCCATGAGGACACGGCGGTGCTCCGCCCAAGCCGGGCAGACCTCCACCGTATGCTCCACCGTGTCCTCCGGGCGATCCACACAATGGTGACACCCGGGCGTTTCCTCCCGCCTTATCCGGAACAGGAACCTCCCGAAACAACCGTGTCCGGTGAGGACCTGCGTCAGGCGGAAGGTGAGGACGCCGTGGCGCCTCTCTAGCCATTCCTCAAAGAGGGGACTTATCGCCGCAATTTTGTGGCGTGCCCAGCGCTGGGTTGCGACAATCGCACTCTCCATGCCGCCCTTAGATCCCGCCGGAGCTCTGTCCGCTGTACCGTGATTTCTCGCGGCAGCGGAGCTACGCCCCGGCGTTTCGCCTCCTCGCGCCACTCCCAAATGTGCGCGAGGACTTTTGCCTCCAGATCCCATGGCGATATCTCGCGACCCTGGGGTCAGATCTTTGGATTTAGAAGGCGTACGAGGGGTCTAAGCCAACTCACAGAAGCCTCATAGACAACTTTACTCTAAATTAAGTGAGACACCAATCGACACTTATTATTATTCTTGTTGGCCTGCCCAGCCGGGTTCAAAATGTCGATTTTCAAACAACACGTAAAAAAATTGTTAAATTGAGGTCTGATCTCAAAGACTTTCGAATGTGTAGAGGCAGAATGTATCCTAGTTTAAACGAAATAGTCATATAAACAAATATAGTAACTTAGTAATATATTCTTGGCCAGAAACATTTTTTTGCGAAAAGTCGACAACGAACAGCCCACCCCCTCATGGGGTTGGTTGTTCAATAGTTGAGGCAAGATGTGCCTTTAGCGATTGTGATAATTAGTGATGCAGTAACTGAAATGCAGTAACCGAAAATGTAAAAATATCTGGATTCAAATATTCATGCCTCATTTATTAAAAAAAGAACATACTTAGGTACTTATTACTGTTTCAAACAAGTGACATATTTCTTAGCTTTTGAGCTTTCGACCATCTTTGATGACAGCATCAGCTACCCGATGCCCCAGTTCAACTGATTTCTTGCCACGTTCGGTTTTTCTTTTGTTTCAGTTCTCATTGCATAATAATTCCACTTTTTATTATAAGTTGCTTCATTTTGTGTACGTTTTTCTCGACACAACCTGGCTGGTTTGGCCAGCTGAACCTTTAGCCTCAAAAATTACATTTTTCAAAGTTATCTCATGTGCGCAAAATACAAGTAAGTAGGATAGTCTTTTTAACTGATAAATACAACTCGAAAAGGTGTAAGAACGGAAATATTTACTTACGTAACTAATATGTACGTACCACCAAGTGACAACCAAACTAACAAGTCCTTACAGCATCACTAAAATGGCTGCCGTAGCAGCGCGATAGTGCAATGTTTAGTGAAGCATTTCACCTTTACTGCTACCTTTCGTGTCGGAACAAATGCAAGTGCACCCAAGGACAGCCTCATGACTATTGCAGGGCATTGGAATAAGGGATATGGGTTTGGGTGGATACACGGTGTAATTGTAAAGACTGAAAACCTTATAAGGTGAAAAAAATAATCAGCTGCATAAACTGATCACAGCGCGTAGGTAATATAATAATAATATAATAGGTAAACGCGTACACTTTTGTAGGAAATAGCTGTTTTTTTTGTTAATGACTGACGAAAAATTTCTACGCCGGGGGGTCCAGAATCATGACTGCGTGTCGATGTCCCTGGCACCTTTTTTTTCCAGGGTTTTCCTGGCTCCCTGTATAGTGAATAGGACCCCAATTGCGTAACACACTTTCTATCCCAATCTGATGGATTTTGAAGGAAATTTATAATCCATTACTTCATTTGTCGTTGACCAAAACAAAAAGTACACAAATCACACCTTCCACACCAACATTCACACCCCTACATCACATACACCGCCACCTCACACATACACATACACATGCTTAAAAGGTGACTCCAAACTTAACAAATTTACATATTATGTTGATGTTTTTTTTTTAAATGTGTCTAAACATTTGTCTTTTCGACAACGTAAGTAAAGCCATAAGCATAACCAGACTATAATTTGTTACTAACAACAAAATACTAATACCATTATTACTAACTCCATTACTAATACCATTGTTACTAACAACAAAATACTAACAAAAATATGGACTTGGTCTGAAATAAAGTTTTATTTATTATTATTTATATAATTTTCCCAATTCTGGGACACAGGCCTCCTCTTTGTGAGAGGGAGTGGGCCGTAATCCACCACGCGGGCCCAATGCGTTGGTAGATGTCACTTGTCTTCGA
This sequence comes from Brachylomia viminalis, assembly GCA_937001585.2. NCBI lineage: Eukaryota > Metazoa > Arthropoda > Insecta > Lepidoptera > Noctuidae > Brachylomia > Brachylomia viminalis. The sequence goes on along the minus strand of OW443302.2, from coordinate 16,656,005 downwards.
ATTTTTGGTTCTAGGACATGTCGGTTTCCTCACGATGTTTTCCCTCACCGTTTTGAGAGCAATGGTGATGAAATAATTTACACAAAGTAAAGCGCCTGTCTGGGTTCGAACTTACGACCTGCAACTCGTAAGTCGCGGCTGTTACCACTGAGCCACTACTGCTCTACTGAGCCACCACTGCTCAATAAAGCCATGAATGTTGAAGGCATTGACATTGATTGTGTGTTATGCAATCACCCCGCTGGTTAACCCGGACTATAGTTTAAGACTGGCTGGCCTGATCAATGTTACTACACGGGTAAAATGGCGGGAGTGACTCGCACACTCAACCACACATTGATTCATTATAGGGATCTTGGCATGAGGGAACATGTTTTGCAGAAGTACAAAGCATTCATATTCAAATATTATGGTGAGAACGACAAAAGAAACGATATAATCAGAACGACTAGGGCTTATATATGATCTATAGTTATAGATTATATAAGCGCTAGTCGTTCTGATAGATCGTGATTCTATAGAAAGATTCAACAGAACCTAATGGCAAAAAGGTTCCCATGGTTCATGTTTGTGTTTACTCAACAATAATCATTGTCCAATTCAAAAAAGTAAAGGCTTCTTTGCAATGCCACACGAAAGAGTACAACATTATTCAGATAGGTAAGTATTTTATACCAAAATCAATCATTCCATCAAAGTTTGGTACACTACAGATTATTAAACAAAACACGCTCAGCTGACCTATTGTGTAAAAATTTCACCGTGAAAACTTAGGCGAAGGTGTTGTGTGTCAATAGTGTCAATCCCAAGCATCACGTGGATTGACAGATCACTTCACCCAGGCTGTAAAATTTCACTTCACAGTGAATTTTTTACAGAATAGATCGGGCAGGCACCTACGTGCCCGTACTATAATTATTAGCTGGTCAGTTTTAATGCAGGGTAGCGAAAATGTCAGTTAGTCGCACCGCACATGGTTCAAAATCGCTTGTCATTTCACTTTTTGTCCAATATTAACCTGCTATAACAGTGTATGATAGCCTCCATGATGCATGCAACAGCGGTAGTTTTATTTGGCTTGAAAACACGATCACCAATTCGCTTGTAGTCTCGAAAATAATCAGCATGTTTTACGTTATTGGATAACATACAAGCAAACTACCCACCGCATGATAAGCGGACACCGCCGCCAGTGGACAAGAGAAATGAAATAGGCAAGGCCTATGCGTTGCCATTTCAGAGCTTTAATGCCTCACGTGCCTGACATTACACTGTGGTAGTAGGTACTCCCGGACGAGCTCTATTGCGTAGAGCTCTACAGCTACTAGAAAGAAAATACATTTATTTAGCACAGCCTAAAAGCACACAGCATTATTCTCTGCGTTGTAAGAAATTAGAAAGAAAGAAAGAAAGAAAAAGTGTTTATTGTGACTCGTACAGGAAGTGCACAAACTAAATTATAAAATAAAAAACCAAACTATATAAAAACAAAAAGTAACAAAAGAAAAAGGAAACAGAAATTCCTATACGAGGCCAAAAGGCTCCTATCTCAGCATGATGCTGCGACATTTAAAAAATAAATAAATGCCGCAACGCTGGTATTCTGATAGGGCCCGCTGTGAAGTCACGGGCATTTAACAGTAATAAATAAATAATGGAATACATTTATGTAAAATAATAACAAATAAAACATTATAATATTGGCATTAAATTAATTAGCAGGAATGAGCGCCAAATAGGCCCAGTTCAGCAAAAATGCCAGACGCGGTTTTCCGCGTCTGGCATTTTTGCTGAACTGGGCCTGGGCATTTAAAAATTAAATAGCCAGTTAAAAACAACTGGAACTGAAACTAGTGAAACTACTAGCGAACTCTGCCTAGCATTGTACAAGTTACAACATAAATACGACTTTGAGAAGTTTTTGACGTCAGTGTAAACTTGACCTTACCTGTAATACACACTATGTCATTGTGATAGAATAATCTGTTTTGTTAATTCACATACTTGGATTCAAGAGTTCGTTCTATGGACTTCAGGATCCGAGCGAATTTTTGAATATTGGGCAAATGGCTTTCGGATTGTAAGTAATTGTTTATATTATAATTTAAAAAAATCACCGTCACTGGACCGGATATTTTCGTGCACTGGATCTTCAATGCACTGCATATAGCGCCGAAGTTTGAAAATCAAACCGTGAGTTTTTTGTTTTCGGCGCGCCACGCCATGGGATTCACTCTGGTGGATTCCCCAGTGCTCGGTTCAAAATCAAAAGTTAAAAATCCAGTGCGCGTTATAATCCCCCCGTGATGTTTTTTACGCACGTGCGAACGTGGTCTTAGGCTACAGTACCAGGGCCGTCGACTATTTCGATACCCGCCTGCGCTATGGAAGCGAGATCCCGGCTTTTGGCGAGGGGTTGACGGTAGCTTTGTTCACTCGTTCATTAGCCCCCCTCATCCTGAAGATTGATTGTGTGTGTGATACAATACTTAATATTCAGAATTGGATATGTATCCGATCCGAAGGCAAGCGAAACCTGTTTCAGCAACAACAAAAATCCTGAACAATGTAAACGAGTAAACAAAATAATAAGGCCAAGTGCGAGTCTAACTTGTGCATGACGGGTAACGTTCCACGAAAACTATTTTAGTTCACATTATTTTTAATATAATGCACGCCATAGTAATTCATGTTCTAGAAAACCCATACATATCCATACTTTAATATTATAAATACGAATGTAACTATCGGTCTGTTACCTTTTCACGCTAATTTGGCACAGGGATATACTACATAATTTCAAGACCAAGAAAAGGCAACTCAAATTGATGAAAAGCACGAAGTAATGTTTTCTAATAAACGGGTTCTCGATATTTAAGAAGTTTATGTTTCAGTGTTTTGTGCATTGGGATGCTGTTATTTGTAGGATATTTTGGAATGATGACCTTATTTGATGCTGACGAGGTTAAACTGAAAGTCAAAAGTTCTGCTGTAGTGATCGACGACCAACGCGCAACGTCGTCAACGTTGAGCATGGGATGCAAGAAAGACGATGGGCGGTGCCCTTAAATTCCAAACAAAACAAAATCGACCACAATTGAGGTTGACGAATTGAGGTTGGGAGGCAAGAAAAACGAGACATGGCCGGTGTACAAACAAATTAAACCTTTGAGTAGAAGAAATACAACCACAATAATTGAGGCTGACGAGGTTGAGATCGAGTACGAACGCGCGACGTCGTCAACGTTGAGCAGTTGAGCATAGGAGGCAAGATATATGCAGTGTCGGTGGACAGTCCAAATGACGAGGCTGAATTGAAAGACCCACCTATCACGTCATCAACGTTGAGCATGGGAGGCAAGAAAGACGACGGGTAGGAGTACAAACCAATTAAAAATATTGTTGGAAAAATATAACAAGACCAACCCCAATTGAGGCTGACGAGGTTTAAATTAAAGACCAACGCGCAACGTCGTCAACGTTCCGCATAATAGGCAAGAAAGACGACGGATGGGGCTCATACAGTCCAGATATTTTTTTTGTTAGAAGAAATACAACAAAACCAACCACTACAATAGATTCTCTTTATTACTTCTCTAACATTTTATTTTATACATATTTTCTGTTTATAGTAGGTACATACTTACCTTGTTTTTTTTCATTTTTATTGATAAAAGTCCTAGAATATCATTTCAGTAAAAGCCCGAATTAAGAAGGCCCATCCGCCAACAGCGGCGTGGCTGCGGAACCTTAAAACTGAATCTAAAATAAGTAGCTTGAGTTAATTATCTGAAGGCTGGCTGAACTTTGCGTTATGCTCGTGAACGGGTGCTGCTTATGGTGACAGGTCATCTTGCTGACTATGGTTTTGTTATTGTTATTAGTAATTAACTGTTTCTTTATTTTACTTCGAAAGTCCTAGTTTATCATTTGTGGCTACAAGTTACAGCTCTATATATACACATAATGCAGCATTGCATATGTAAGCGGGCACGCCCTTTATGCCTGGAGGCTGTTTATTATGTATTAAGTTCTGTTTACTTTTTTAATATGTATTTCTGCTTGAGTATAGTTTTAAATATTGGTGTGTGCTTGCTGACATATGGCAAATAATTTTAATGTTTTGTGTTTCGTAATGTTAAATTCTTATTACTGTATAGAATCCAGTTCTTCTAACTGAACAGCAGTGCTGCTGGGGAGTTTATTCCGCCACTTCTTCTTCCCAGCTAAAGCACGAGGAAGTGGTGAAGGGCGGGCGTTTTGGGGGGACTGTCTTATGTGATTTTGACGTTCAAAAAGTGCTGATTGTCAGCCCAGTTTGAAGAAATGACTTTTGATTTTGATTGATTTTGATTTTGAAGTGACATGTGAGCTGAGTTGAAATTGGAGAAATGGTTTTTATTCGGTACAGCTAAGTAAATAGACTGCTAGAGCTACCTTGTTTTGACAGAAAGACAACGTGTATAAAAAAAATACACTCAGCACTGATCACTACCTAGTGGCCTAGTAGTTGTAAGTGCAACTGCCGTAGTTCTTTTGTTCGGTCACCAGGTCAGGCAGTGATATATTATGTGGTTTTTTATAATGAATTTGTCAGTAGCGGTCCGGAGTCTGAATATGTCAACACCGAACGATCCAATGCGATCCAATAGGGGGCGGCAGGAGCGCGATCCAAATGCACGGTCCGGTCGAAGTGGACGTGCCACGCACGATCCGAGCGCTCTCGCTTTTTGTAACTGCTTTTGAGCCTTAGTTTCAACTGAGGCGCCTTTGGACGCCTCGGGCAATATTCATAATGCGCAAAGTCACCGTTTAGTATCCATCCATTTATAAAGAACATAAGTGCTTAGGGGATTCAAATGATAAAAATACACAAATAGGGGTGCCAGAGAATAGGTGGCGTCAAATTAACTAAAACGTGTGTTGGCACTGGAGCGCGGGGTGGTATCGCGGGTTTCTTGAAATGGATCGTGCGAAAGAATCTCCGATCCACGACCGGCTCTCCATCATCGTGGATCGTGGAATGCCGATTCAATTTTGGATCGTCCTGTGTGGACCCAGCTAATGAATACTGGAGTGATGTTATGTTTACCTATGATCTGAGACCTATACCTACCTAAAATAATAGACACCCACTTTAGAGTAGGTACGTACCTACTCTACAGTGGGTATCTATTATTTTCTGATAAAAAAAACAGTTTCTCGTTATTTATGCAGACTTTTTTTCCAGCTTATTGGTCGGTGGAATGCTGGTATTTCTAGCGTATTGGGGTACTTTGTACATAATGAAGCCTAGAGACGATAGCTGGCCAACAGAAACTACTCCAACAGACTCGACCACCGAAACAACGACTTTATCACCGCTCGGTTTTGTTTTTTAAATTGTGTAGCTTTTTTATAAATACTTTAAGTTTATAATACCTGCTATTTTATTGAAAAAAATGTAGGATATGCTAATAGCCTAAAAGCCTGAATTTGAAAGATATACAAGACAGGATGTAGTGTTATTGTAAGTATGGCGGTTAATCTACGAAAATACCTACTCAAGAAAAAGATGGCTGTGTTGCCTGTCTCATGTATGAAAAAACCGGCCAAGAGCGAGTCAGGTTTGCACAACTAAGGTTACGTACCAAACCAACAGCATGGTTGGCGCGGTGGTTAAGCGATTGACTGCTGCGCTGCGTGTCTCGGGTTCGATTCCCGCACGGAACAAATATTTGTATGACCTACAAGTATTTGTTCCGGGTCTGGCTGATTGTGCATGTGAGTTTATTAAATGTTTGTAAACGCACCCACAATGCAGGATAAATTCCTAGTGTGGGGCAATGTTTAAAAAACTATTGCGTGCAATTGGAGAGGCCTATGTCCAGCAGTGGACTGCTGTAGGCTGGTGATGTCCAAACTACAGTGAGCAGTCAACAGAATGGCCGTTAGTCTGCCGTCTACTGACATGGTTTCAACGAAAAAAATATCTGCACTACATGCTTCAGTTAAACAAATTCTTTCATTTGATACACGTAAACATTGATTCTACCTACATAGATTAAAATGCTTCCTATAAAAACTACCGCCCCACCGGTACTGCTGTAAAAAAAACGATTATACAGTTTAAAAATAAATAACATTATCCATGACTAGCGATTTGCGTCCTTAAGGGAAACGTTACACTTATCAGAAAGTGGAATTAGTCGGTGTCGACCAGAACATCTATTCTGTAAAAATCTCAGTGTGTAAAGTACTTGTATCTTGCTGTGAACTATCATTCCACTTGATGCTAAGGATGACACATAGACAGCTCACCTCAAGCTCACTTCAACTAATTTTGCACGTTGAGATTTTCCACAATCGATCAGCTCGTAACATAGTATAGTACATAATGGATAAAAAGCAGCACATGAAGTAAAGTTTTGCTATGTTGGTGTAATTGCTGTAATGGCGTTCCAGTAGGAGGATAAATAAATAAATAAATGGCAGCCATACACGCTTCGGTCCATCGGAGAGGTCTACCTGCGCAGGCACACCTGCAGCATTGCTATTCTGTAAATTCTTAAGTGAAGTGAGCGTGGAGTGAGCTGTCAGTGTCACCCCACTGATGCTACGGATTGATCAAGCATCACATTTACGAGTACAATCATGATGAGATTTTAATAATATTTTTTTAATGTTAATTCTATTGATCATTTTAAATTATTTCAAAGCTAGTATTTAATTGTCTAAACATTATTATTTATGGTTTTTTTCAAATAAACAGTCAGAAACTCAATTTTATTTCTTTTTCATTACATTTGGACCTCACTTTCGGCTTTAGCAACCTCGAAAACCATGAAAACGACAACAACAGTCATATTAAACAATAGGTACATTTACCTACTAAGAAACAATGTCCATGCGCATTTTCTTTGGTATCTAGTTTAAGAAAAAAAAATATAAAAGAACATAATTGAGTTTCTGACTGAATTTCTGTTTTGCAGTTTTATTTTAAAAACCCGTAAGTAGTAATGTTTAGTCAGTTAAATACTAGCTGTCCTAGTCTTCGGTAGACTCTTTGCCCCCTATCGTGCGTGTTAGCATGGCCACGACTCGTCCGAAAAGTGGTCGTCGGTCAAGAGTATTGCTCTTGACCAATCACCCAGAGTCCAATTCATGTGTTCTCTAGCGTAACTCAGAATTTCGATGCTGCCTTTCGAGTTTTGGACTATTTACAAGTCTAAAAGGCTTCTAGTTTACTTCAGCAAGACGCTGCCTTACTGTACACGTGCTCGGATTCGTAGAAGGTGATTTCTCAACATTGTTGACACCATATATCGACGCTCCCGCGGCGTTGCGCACCTTGTTCGGCCTGTCCTTGGTCTGCGAATATTAGATCCAGTATCTTCAAATCGCTGGAGCACTCTTTGAACGATCCCTAGACACTTTTGATGTAAGTATAATAATATTTTAAAATAAAATATATAATAAATAAATATATTTATAATGAATGAAAATGAAAGGAAATTTAATAGAACCGTAAACAAATTATGTGGTAGTGTTTTTGTACAGACATACTCGGTGTTAAAAGTGAAGGATATTCATAAACAAATAAACAATAAATTGCAGGAAACAGCGCATTCCGACAACGAATAATAACACGACTTTCTTTAGTTCAGTTTAATCTTCGACAAAGTGATTACTGCCTGCATACTACCTATAAATGGCTGGATTGTGAGTACTTTTATTATTATCATATGTTATATAAACCTGCTTTACCGAAACGTACCTATAGAGGTAAGTATATTGTCAGACTTACCTGTACGATTTGCCAGTACCTAGTATCCTGGATTTATTATCTTGAAAAAGGTGTACTGGTATTTGTTATTTAATTTTTGATAAATTAAATAATTCATAAAGTTATTAAAATACAATGTAATATAAATTGATTGTTGCAATATAACCTTCACAAAATTTCGTGTGGTGGTGCCCCAGTTAATTTAGGTATCCAATGGATTCATTTATAAAATAATTTGTAACAAATTATCATTTCAACACCTGTTTTTTCAACCTGTAAGTATTACCTCATAGCTGTGCAAAGGTCCCATAAAATAATTCGGTTCATTAAATTAATTTCTTGCCCTGCTGGTCTAGTGGTTGCAAGCGCCACTGCTGGAGGTCCTGGGTTCGACTCCCGGGTCGGGCAAAGTTGATGTTATGTTGTGCCATTACCTCACTTTAGTAACAAGCAATCTTAGATATGCCATCTATCATGCATTGAAAATTTTATCAGGCGCTAAGTTTACTTACGACTACAATATAAAAATATATAATATGTCAAATTACTCGGAAAATGTTGACATTTGCATAGGGGTCCTCACGGGTCATTTGGTTGCTAATGACCTCCCCTTAATGGATTGCCAACATATTACCAATAACCCTGTATTTTAGAAAAACAATATGATTCTAGCATGTGAGAAGATTAACAGATACTTCATATTTCAGCATTAAAACAGTCAAAAATTAAAGAAAATGAATTACATGCTGTTGTAATGCATGTACGTGGGTCACACTGAAAGTTTTTGGAAAATAAAAAACGGAATTTTGTAGAAGCCTTTTCATATTTTTATTGCTTTTCGAAGTAGTCTCCGTAACCATTGATTGAAGCAGTAGGCCCACTCTTCTTTAGAGATTTTTTCCACACCTTTTGCAAACGCAGCCACGGGATTTTCAGGTTTCATAAAACAATTTCCTCTAAGTTTATCTTTTATTTTTGGAAATAAATAACAGTCACAAGGTACCAGGTCAGGACTGTAAGGAGGATGACTTGCTAACTCCACACTTTCGATAGACAAATATTCCATAGTCCGTCTGGCGGAGTGAGCTGGAGCGTTGTCGTGGTGGAGGAGGATCCTGCTTCTTGGGCGCTGCTGTCTAATATTTTCCAAGACAACTGGTAAACAATGACTGACATACCAATCTGCAGTAACAATATTTTTATCTTCTAGGACAATTGTTGCGAAATGACCCGTCCGTCCAAAGATTGAGGCAATTAGTTAATGAGATATCTATCAATTAATTATGTCAGCCTATCGCAGTCCACTGCTGGACATAGGCCTCTCCTAGGCTGCACCAAAACACCCTGTTCACCGCCTGCCGAGATATGAGATACCTAGAAAGAAATACATTTTCCATATCAGTCCGATATCTAGGTTTGTGCCAGGTTAATGGCAATTTATCTGGCGTTTGGGTTAGCTACTAGCACAACTGCTTTACCCTTTTCGGGGAAAACCGGTGGGATTTATCTGATAGAAAGATTTCATCGAATAATATGTTATCATTAAAATTTCTAGGGCTTTGGTTAGATCAGCACATGACATGGAAAACACTCATTGATCATATAATAAAAAAAAAAAACAATATTGCTATGTTTTACACAATGCAAGGTCGCCAATTGCAGCACCGTTCTTACCGCATACCACGCATACGTCTCCACCACACTACGGTACGGTGTAATATACGATAGGGAATTGGCATTTAAAGCCCAAAAAAAGTGTCTTCGTGCAGTATGCATGATCCAAAACACTGACAGTTGCAAACCTTATTTTATTAATTTAAAATTATTAACACTTCCGTCCCTATATATTTATGAAATTGCCACGTTTATCAAAAATAACCATTACCTATTTGAAACCCTATCCACTAAACGCCATCCAGGTGCGCTTAAGTCAAAAACCCATCAAACCGCCCTATTCTCAAAAAGTTGTTATTATTTTGTTTATGTTAATTTTATTACTAAAGATTTAAGATGGTTACTTAGCATTATATAAAATTATATAGGCTATTATTACCTGTATACTTATTACCAACTGAGTAGTAATATTTGTACGCCTTGCAAGGCAGCACATAGTGACTCAATATTTTTCTATTTTTATAACATCGTGTACCACTACATTATAACTATGTGTACAAATAAATAAATTTGAATTTGAATTTTATTTATTCTCAGTGCCCTTCTGTCAGCTGCCCTTATGATCACCGTATTCCTGGGCGGAAGGTACCTACTAGAGATGGATCGCCGAAACAATGCAGTTCCTATAGGAAACCTTACCGGACTAAGTAAGAAAACTAAATTAATAATTTATTATAATTAAAAAAAAACCTCGGAGACGAACATAACTATTTTATTTTCAATTTTAGGCGATGAAAGAATCCTCAAACTGATGTCAGGAAAATTGGTTGGATGATCTTCAGAAAAATCATTAGGATTGTGATAGTTATTTTTATTTATTTAATTGTGGCCTAATTTTGTATTCTGGGAAAGTAGTCCAGAACAGACTATGTCCTATCAAATAAAATCCAAACTCATTTTTTCAAACCAGGCTAGAAATCAGCACTTTTTGAACGTCAAAATTACATAAGACAGTCGCCCAAAACGCCCGCCCTTCACCACTTCCAAGTGCTGGGAAGAAGTGGCGCAACAAACTCCCCAGCAACACAGCTGTCTGTTAAGTTAGAACTTGATCTGCTAGTGTTTGAAATGCCCATTCCCTTGACGATGTGAACCACGTCTCTGACACCGCAATAAGCCTGATGGGCCCTAACAGTATACACGGTGACATTTGAATCACAGTTTTGCTACAACAAACGTTGTTCAGACCATGGTCTACTAGCATTCTATATCAACTATTAAAAAAAACGTCATTGGTTTTCGAAATAAAAACACAATAAAGACGAAGTTAAAAAGAAGTCGGGTAAATCGTTACTCCCTACAACACGGACACTGCGGCGCTCGCGTCTCAAAGTAGTTATGGCGCCGCGCACGGTGAGCAACATAAGATTAATTTGAGAACGCCTAGTTTAGTTAGTTTTAATAACATATTTGATGCTATAGAATGGTAGTAGACCATGGTCTGAACAATGTTTGTTCTAGCAAAACTGTGATTCAAATGTCACCGTGTATATAAGCAACATGCGTAGATGTGCCGTCGAAATGAAAAGAAGAAGAAGTGTTTACATATTTCTTTTTGTTAAATAATGTTATTATTCAATAAATAATCACTTGTTATTCGCTTTTTCTTTGTCTATTGACTATTAACGATTGTGCTACTAGATACTCCGAATTCTCTTGAGAGGATTTCAGGCCCAACTGAGGTCGATAGAGGGATATAATAGCCTTTGTTGTATGTAGGTACAGTCAGGACTTTTATATCTTCGTTAGTTTGCAAATTTTCTCCTTTATCAAGTTAGGACACTACCTTTTGAAGTTACGGCACTGAGCAGACTATTGCATAGAAATAGTATATTGTACCATAAGGGAGCAAAATCATATTTTTACGGCGAGGGCGCCTATCTAACCCAGAGCGAAGTGAGGGATTCTTTAGTAGAATCCTGAACGTAGCGAGGGATTCAAAGTACGTCGCCCGAGCCAAAAATATATTTTTCGCCCGAGTGATACACTCTACTTTTCATCAGCCACTATGAGAAAATAAAAGGCACCTCGTATTTTATTGTAATATTATTATTTAAAAAAGCACAGAGTAACAACTAAATTGAAATTAAATAGTATCTAATAAAACAACTAAAAACTTATATTTACATTTGAGAAATTTTCGCAATTATGAAAATTTATTGTTACAGTTTTATTAGGAATAGAGATTGTTGTAGATTTTATATTCTGCGTGTTTGAAATAATGTCCGGATCTGACTCATTTTGAGGAAAATGTGACGGTGAATCTCGTTGTTTGGATGTAGATGGGCGCGGCGACAGTGGCATGGATGGATTAACTGAAGGTTGCAATTTAATGTTTTCCACGATGCGTTTACATGTTTTCGCCTTGTTCTCGGTGGAATCTTCTATATACCCCTCTGCTACAGCGCTCGATTGCCATCCTCCATGTCGCTTGAGAACAGTTAAGTCCGCTCCAGAACCTGCCAAAAATTTAGAAGAAGTACAACGAAAACAATGTCCTGTATATAGCTTGATATCTGGTAACTTCAAATAAGTAGTGATTTCTTGTGGCATGTTAGAAATTGTATTTTTTCCCATAACTTGTTTGAAGCACTTGCCATTTCGATAACGGATGAAAAACGGATTGGTCTTCATATCAGCAGGACGCAGGTCCAGGTATTTCTGTACATTAGTTTTGTATTCTCCTCGGATTATGAAGGATCGGTAATTTTTTTGTGTCTGTCAGCTTTACCAACAGTAAAATCATCTGAGTGATTTTCGACATAATCAAGAGTTATTTTTAAAAGTTCGTTGCCACAACAAGCTCCATGTACTCCGAAAATTAAAGCCATCTGTAACAAAACTGAATGTGAATAAGACAAGTATCTATCGAAGTACAGGTTACAATAAAATGCGCATTTTAAAACACTGTGGTTATACTTTACTAATCCACCATATACATAGTTACTTACTTTTACGGCAAAAAACACTTTGTCTGTGTTTATAATATATGATCTGAGGGTGCCTCATTAGGGAAAGTCTCCTCGTTTTTGACTGAGAACACTTTGGATACGCTATTCAGATACGCTATTAATTTCGAATATGTGTCCAGTTTTACGTCGTTATTACAACTAACTGTTGATTTTAGCATTGAGTAGGTAGGTACTCAATGCTAAAAATCGTGCTCGATGCAAAGAGTGGAAGGTTGTTTGGTTTTGGCTAGGTACAGGAAGTAGGCGAAAAACACAGATTCTGAAAAATTGTTGGCGCCTCTTGCATTTCTCCATTCAATAAAATTACTATAGGCTTTCATATATTTCTCCCGGGAATTTTCAGGTAACAGATTATCCATCACATTTCTTGCGTCAGTTCTAATACTTTCAGGAGTTAATTCTATACTTTCACTGTCACTTGAAGAACTCATTTTTCAAAACAAAACCATGAATTTCTAACAATCCGTGAAAATTTACGAAAACGCGAGTTTTAGTTCGAGCGTTTTTAAATTGATTTCTTTTTTTATATTCAGCCGGGGCGGCGGGCGCGACTATGGGCCGTCGTACCAGGCAGTCTTTATTCAAACAATATTTGCGTTCGATTTACTTCGATTTGGTGCTGAACACTAAGATGTTCCAAATTCAAAAAGTGCGCGGTAAAGATAATTGCGGCGCACTTTTAAAGAGGATTAAAAACTCATTACTGCCCGCTAAAAGTTTCTTATAGAAAACACCATCTTCGGGTGCACTTAAAGGCGAACCAAGTCGTCCTTTTCGAATAGATGGGATGAAAACTATATAATAATTACCTTTGACCAATATCGACTTGACAACCTGTTCTTCTTTTTTTTCATGCATTTGGCAATGTCTGTCAGTATCACATTTTTGATTCGGTCTGCTATGTAAAAAGAAGATGGCTGAATGTCATTCTGCGGTATTGACAATACGACGCAATATACAGGGTGTCAGGGATATCGACGCACAAACTGTAACCATGAATTCAGCAGATGATTTCAGTCCCCCTTTTTTTGGCTGGAAATCATCAAATAACTTCTCCCGGTCTGGGCGGAGCGGGAGGGCGTGTCAGACTCTTTTTGACTAAAACCCACCCGTGTTCCTTCAGTTGCCTGTGCCAGGGGCCACGGTAACCCTTTCGGACTTTCCCGCAGCCCCGGCAGGCATCGGCCCTAGCGGACCCCGTCATTGTTGCCAACATCTCTTTAGGCGCGCGTGGAACACAACGCGCCGTCAACCCGGGCCTGGTCCTTATCGGACGGCGAGCTGCCCATTGCTCGCCGTCCGCAAGCCCGCGCCTACGGTGGCCGGGAATCGGCTTGGGATTCCCGACACCCAGATTTTAGACCCCCTAGCATAGAAATTTTTAGTAGGTTATAAAAAAAATGTTGTTCCATACATTTTGACCACATATTAACACTTTTCTATGAAACAGCAGATTTATTTTTGATACCCGACGAAAAATTTCAACGCAGGGGATTTCAGAATCATGTAGGTACTGAATCCATGGTATAATGCTGAGTCGGTAAAGCAGATTGCATCGTGTAACGAGCAAACAAAAATAGCCCTTAAGGTGACGAACTTATTTTGAATGTGGCTGTACGATCACCTTGACAAAACGATGATCACTTTTGGACGTTGTCATATTAAATTTCGTTGGCGCGTTTCATTTTTTACCGCATCCTTTTTACTATAGTAGGTCTATGGCAAGGTTCGAAGTGTGGTTAAGGTTTTTGTAAGCCGATCGTACACCTTGTATGGACAGACCGAAAATATGTAGATTTCAATGATGCACAGTAGGCCACATTTGACCTAGAGCTGGCCAAGTGTATTGCAGAGTTTCAATAGAATAGGAGGCCAGCTTACACTGGTTTTGCTACCACTGACTTGCGGCCTACCGTACTAGCGGTAGTGACTAGCCCCTGCTTCGTAAGGGTGCAATAAACTGATATGGCGACATGTCAAAACATAGAGATTTCTGTGTTATATCTAAGTTAAACATTAATGTACTCTACAAATAAACCTTTCACAATAAATTCTCTAAATAATGGTAAAAACCACATCAAAATCCATTTTGTAGTTTAGAAGGACTAAGCAGTCACACAAACAGACAGGAAAACGACATTATTTCAATCTACAGACTCTACTACAAACCCCCACTACCATCACCATCAATATCCAGGGAGCAGCTGATATTTTTTTCACGATTTCGGGTTTGGTCCCATAGTAAAAGTTGTTAATAATGAAGAGTACAATGACACCTTAAGAGATGGATGGTGTTTAAAATACCCTGTAGATTCTTCTTTCGAATCATATCCAGAACGTAGGTACGTTTATATTACTTCATACTTTCTTAGTAGCTCACCTGGGTTTATTACAATGGTCGATGACAATAGTTTATTGTTTCTTATATTCACATAACATCGCTACTCCATGTTTGAATAACTGTTGTACATTTATATGGTCCATATTGTATACATCCCTTCGACATTGTTCATTATTTAGTAACCGTCATAGCTGTGTGTGTTCATAAAAGGTGCTATTCGAGTTCCAGGAAACAAAAGATTTAATTAAAAGTAATATAATAAGTAAACACAAAGCGTCTGTTTTGTGAAAATATTTCTTTGAAAATAGTCGAAAGACTATTGTTTTGTTTCACCGAAAATGTCAATGAAGCCGAATAATGGTAACAAATTTTTGGAATGAATAGGTGATGTCGCCTCTTTGCGAGAATACTGTAACATCTCAAAAAAGGCAATTTTACAGGACGCGTATTTTAAACTTTCGAAATGTTATAAAATCTAAAATAATAGAGCTAAAGCAACAAAACCTTCTAGTGATTTATAATTTAACTATTAATTCATCTAAAACTATAGTAATTGTTGCGCTATTGGCTATTTTTCGGTATAAATTAACAGGATTAAAAAAAAAGGGATATTTTGTCACACTATTACTGAAAAAGTTTTCAAGGATCGATGTGACATATGAACTTGTCACATTGTTGATAATATATTTTTTTGTGTTGTGTTAGGTTATATGATAAAAACACATTTTAGAAATAAAAATGTTTATTAAATCAATGAAAAATTTGTAGGAAAAGAAAATCAAGCATAAACATTAGTCATTATAACGTAGGTAGGATATACAGTTACCTACTTAAATACAGTAATTCAACAGTTAACAATCAACAAAGTTAACAAAATGAAACTATAGCTATCAGTTCTTAATTAAAAGTATACTGTTATTACTAAATTTGTTATTATTATTTTAGATCTAGCTAACCAATCAGTCTCTTCGTAACATTAGTCTTTGTAAATAATCACTAGGTTTATTCTAAACCTACTTTAGGTGGACCATAATCTATATTTTAACTAAAACAAAACCATCTCAATAAGAATAATAATACATACTAAAAATATTTTTATTCATATTGAGATAGGTTTTAAAAATAAGTATCTAAAATTATAAGTATTATATACTTGCAAAATGTATTAAAAACTTGAGTATTTATCATTAAGTACTATAAAATTACGACTTAGGAACTTTTCATTATAAAATATCACATAGGTATTGTACTTAAAGGAACCGACGTTTCACTTATCTCACATAAAGTAATAAAAAATAATTGTTATAAAAATTACAAAAATAGTATAAAAAATAAAACAAAAACATTCTTAGAGCGATTCTTTCGAGTTTTTGTTGAAATATATGATAGTCCACTATTTCTTAATCGCTTAGCGATGTTCTTCTTCCAATTTAACTCTTGCCTTGGTCTTTTTTTTGGGGTGATGTTGGAAGTGGTTGGCTCTATTGGCATAGTGGTATCATTCCCAACTACAAGCGAATTATTCTCTGTTGCGACCAGATCTATCTGATTTGTATGGTTAACTATTATGTCTCGATTTTCTGCTGAATTACTTACCAATAACATGTCAACTTGCTCTATGGTGTCAACTGAAGCAATATTATTATTTAAATTAAACAAGTCTTGGTCTTTTGAGAAGTTGTAGTTAGTGCTGGCACCTTCTTCTTCAGAGTCTGAAGTATGTATATTATTACTTTTTGACTTCTCCTCTTGATAATTGGGATCCTTTACGGAATCATCACTATCTGGGGAAAAGTTAAAAGAAAATTAGTCCCAAATAATTACGTTGCAAACGTTCGGCATCCGAAATGCACAGAATTGAACACAAATTATTACATAAATTGAATAAGTGCATTTATTAAGAAATAGTAGTCTCTGCCTACCCCAATGGGAAAAAGGCGTGACAATAATAATGTATGTATGTATTAAGAAATATAATAAATGCATTTATATAAAAACTTACTACCTTCATAAAAAGATGGTCCACTGCTTGAGGAGGAACTCGAAGAAGAACTCGAAGAGCTACTTGAAGAGCTACCGGTACTACTAGTTGACTCACGTCGACGATGTTTTGAGTCATCGTTACTTTTGTCTAAAAGAAATATAAATAATAATAACTTAAACAATAGAAAAACTTTATGAAACATAAGTACCTAATAGTTAAAATTTTTGTTTTAAATTCTTAATTTAAAACAAAAATTTAAACTAAAATCGAGGTGTTTACATAATTATCTGTAGAAAACACACTAAGACTCCTTATAATGTTGCTCAATTTGTTTCTTCTTCTCAGCCGATGGACGTCCACTGCTGGGCATAGGCCTCATGTATGGATTTCCAATATTGGAAATCCAATTTGTTTAAAATCTATGAAAATGTAAGCACCTAAGTTCGTTTCGTATTAATAGGTACTCATTTTAAATAACTACATGACAACAGGCTCGCCCCTTGTTACATGGGACCGAACATAGGTGGCATTTAGTCTTTACAAAAATATTCTTTAAAAAACAAAATTATTAAGTCTTACCTTCTGGAATCATTGCGTTTATATTAGAGTCATCAACTTCCTCGGCTTGGATACTGGAACTATCATTTACGTTACTATCAACTACGTTTTGCATAGTTGCTAATTGTACTAATTTTCTGGACCGCGATCCCATCTGAAAAAATAAATATTTATAATTCATTTGTTTTAGTATTTACAACGTGACATAACGATTTAATTTACAAAAAAACTTATAATTTATCTAGAAAAAAGTAACATTACAAAATACTCCGAATCCATTTTATGGTTTGTAAAATATTTCATTGTCAACAACGCGTCATCTTATGATGTTACAAAACAAAAACGATATCTTTTCAACGAAAACGTGATATCAAAAGTAATAACAAGTTAAAATTGCATACTATTTTCAACAAAACTGTGTCAATTCAACATATCACATTACTTAATAAAAAAATATCAAAGAGTTCAAACTTACCTTAGCAATCGTAATGTGGTATCTTCGTGATGTCACGTTTTTGCACAAATACGAGAGCGCCCTTCCCTCCAAATGGTACGCGCCGACTGATGGGACACGTTGTCGAAACAAATCACGAGGCAGAAAGAGACAGCGCGACAACACAAAATATTGCAGTTGTCTTGTCTCTTTCGCTCATAGACGCACCGTTATTGTCGAAAAAATACCTCGTTTTTATCGAAAATAAAGTTCAATACGGCGGTTTTGATTATGGAATAAAAAAAAAAACGATTTTTCTGAAATATCACAGTATTCTTGCAAAGAGGCGATGTAATGAAATAATCGTGTTTATTTTAATTGAAATAATGGGAACCAAACATTAGTTACAGTAAAACAGTTAAAAGTACTGGTATAAGTACTAATATGAGTTGTAATAAGAGTTAGAGATATTCTAACAAGGGACGACGAAAGTTGCGGTGATAGCGAAGGTAATTGGACTGAAATTACAAAATGGCGGCTGGTCTGTGAGTATTTTTTCTCCCACATAAAAGAATGTATTCTTAGTTGATTATTTTTATCTCTTGTCCATATATTTTTTAAATATTTTTCAAACGATCGAAATTATCATTACAAACTTTTCATTATTAAATGTAGGTACCTACCTACATGTTGCATTAAGTTGTGGCCATATTTAAGGGTGTCTCATACAAAATTATGGGACAGCTAACTAATTCTCTTAACTCTTTTGTCATCTTCTTGTCTAATAATTAGACATACAGACATAGTGTTTCAATTATTTCAAATTTTCTCACAATTATTGTGAGAAAATTTGAAATAATTGAAACACTATGTCTGTGTGACTATAAAAGTAAAAGTACAGTTTTCGTGGCGATGCACGATGATAGATAGTTTCATCACATTTGCGCTCTCGAAAATATAGTTTATTTCGCCTTTGATTTATCTAATGAAGACATTGTTCTATTATAAAATAACATTTTGATTTTAATTCAAGGATAGCTGAAGATTTATGCGTGATTTTAAAATTTCTTGAATTTGTTTGCTAATAATTAATAGGCAAAAAATCAATAATGACTGGTTTTTTTTCGAAATAAGTTTTTTCAACATTACTTATCTGCTATATTTTGTATCGAAGTTGAAAAAAGTGGTCCAGCCACGTGCAAGTAGACCATATTATGATGCTGATGATATTTTTTATTGTTCACAATCAAAAGGAGTTTCTAGTAAAAAGATGATCAACTATGAGAATATTAGTGATTTTCGATGAATGAATTCTTACTTAGTTTATTTGAAAAATCCCTTTCAGCAAACATGCAAAAAAAACTCGACTTTTCAAATCACAAACAATTTTGTCTAATTCCCTTTCTCACAAACAACGAACAAAAGTTCATTAATTTGGCCAATGGACAAGAGAAAAATGTAATCATAATATCCTTCTAGTTTGTCAAATTAAATGCGTGCTCTAAGCTCTTTTAACTGGACGTTGAGAGATTATAGATGGTGGGTTCTTTTGCATAATAATCAAAGGTCGGAATTAGGTAGAGGTATTTATGTACTTGCATCGAAATGTTGACATTAATATGAATCTTCCCGGGATTTCTAATGGACAATCCCGTGTGGCCAACAATATTACTAATAAATAATAATAAAAACCGCAGAGATAGACAGACAAATTAAACAAAGATAATTAACATACAATTTTTGCGCATTGGAATTTTGCAACTTCGGGCATCCGATGTCGTTGATGTAAATTTTGCAGCGTCGCGCGTGCAGTGGTTTAAATTGTGTAAAAGTAAATAGCTTTTTTATTTAATAAATCACGGGATTTTTCTGCTCTTTAAAATTAATTTCGGGATTTCAGGCATATCCACTTCAGTGTATAAAATCAGTATAAGTACATAAATAACTCTACTTAATTCCGTCCTCTGATAATAATGCTGCGTAGTCTAGGCACACTTAATATTTGGAATTGGTAGCAAATAAATAGCATTATTTTTAAATTATTTTTTCCATTTATGTGTTAATCGAGTAGATTGTTAGTAGTAGTAGGTAGCTTTTAAGCATGGTAGGTTGCATAAAGGTTCTTGCATTCTTCTTCATTCTGAAGGTGTTTGCAGAGAGTCGGGATGGGCCTACAATGGGGAGGTTTACCAAGCTACATATTGGCAACACAGTTTGTTAAGCCTTCCTGTGATTGCGTTTTTCTTTTCTTTTTAGTGTTCCTGCATGTTACTAATATAGTTTGTAAGTAAGATGTAATACTAACACTCAATGGGCCTTGATGCTTGACAATTTTTTTTTTAAATTATTTTTATTATTTATTAAATAAATAAATTTCTGTTCAGTTCATTTAAGTTTATTGCAACATTTCGAAGGTGCATCTATCTATATGTACATACAGGGTCAAATTATATAAGTTAGCAAAACTCCACAGACGTGGGTATGGGTATCGTATTTTTCTTTCTTTTTTGTTAGCCTATACTGACCCACTGTTGGGCAAAGGCTTACCCAAATCCTTCTAGGAACTCTGTCTGATTTGTTTTGGGGTCAATGATTGGAGAACCTATATTTATTTGAAATATCAGTTTAAAAGATCTGTTCACATCTGTTGAGTTTTGCTAGCTAATTTTAATTGACCTTGTTTATGTAGTGTATTCCTTATTACGTCCGATTTGGTAAACACTTGCAGACTGCCTCGTTGGTCTTGTCTTGCAAGTGCTACTACTGAGCATGAGGTCCTGGGTTTGATTCCCAGGTCGGGCAAAGTGCTATTGGGGTTTTTCATTAGGGATTTCGCAGTAGCAGCCTGAATTTGTGCCCGGTTGGTGGCAAAAGGCTCACCCCCTATTACATGGGGCTTAAACTCTACAACGGCGAAATGTAGTATCTACCTCATATGGCGTATTGTGGATGTACCTACTATGGGTACACCTCTGCCTAAACCTTCAGGGGAAAGAGGCGTGATGTTATGTCTTGCTAAACAAACACGTTACGAGTAGTTAGACGTAGTAACGTAGTGTTTCAAACTTTCTTACAGCTTTCTTGTGCTTGGAGCTTTTGCATTTTCAGTTTTCTGGACTACGAAATTCGTCCGAGAAGTTTACGACAACAATGAACACAGTGTATCAACAATTAAACCATTATTGCATGATTATTTTCCAATTTTGGATAAACGATATAATATTAGTATACTATAAAGAGCCAGTAATATGATGTACCTCGCGTCCTAATCAAAAAGATCGTTCGTGCGAATACGTGATCGTCGCATTCATGTGTCACTATAGTGTTCTGAAAACTTAAAGGCGCCCTCTGTTGACGTGACCACGTGTTCGGGTACGCCGGATAAAATGAACGCGACGATCGACGATCGCATACTCGCGCGATCGCGTAATTAAGGACGCGACTTAATAGACTTGAGAAAATATTTTAATGCACTTAAGGTAGTTCACGAGCAAGATGTAAAAATATTTAGTAGACGTAGAGATAATTACACCACTTTGGCATTAAATGGAAAACCAAATTATTGTAGATACTTATAAATGTAACTTTCGTAGACTTCATTATAAATGTTGGTAATAATTGCACGCCTCATAACGCGAAGCGGTTGAGGTAGTGCTTTACTCCCGACTCGACAAGGTCAAGCAATTTTGAGATCTTCAAATGCCTCTATCACAACTATATTGCACTTATACAATAATATGAGTAGATGTACATCGAGAAAACACTTCAATGAAACCATCTTATACTTTCTAAAATTAATTTTATGTTGCTACTTTCATATAAAAAGGTTTTGAAAAAAAAAATACGTGGACGTCCCTGATGTCTAAAGCTATGTAGTGTTAACACAGTAAATGAGACTTATACATATAAATAGTTTAAATTTAGTAGTTTGATTAAAGTAATATTGATTTACTTACTTATATTTGCCATTAAAATTCCTAAACAAATTTTTTTGCAACATAAAAGGTGTTTTATTTCTTATTATTTTTTTCTTCTTATTATTTTCTTATTTGTCTGATTTGATGAAAAAACACGGTATGAAAATCTCATGGGCAAAAATCGAATTCTCATATATTCTTTCCTTTTTTTTCCAAAATAAATCAGCATACTTAAACACGAGTTGAGCAAAGTAGTAGTTATACTCAGATGATACATTATTGCTTACACAAAAGTTACAAGGCTACAAAAATATAAGCCCTGTCTCTTAAACTAGGAGGCCTATATCTGAAGAGATAGACCATATTCAAAAGACAGGTATGACACGTAGCTACTTTACAAGTAGGTAACGAAGTCGTTCACATTTTCTTACAGCGTCCTTCTTCTGCTTGGGGCTGTTGTGTAGTCCTAACCTAACTTAACCCTGGTTAGGTTGGAACTGAGACCAACAGCGCTACATACAAGTTGGTCGCAGTTACTAGGCTATTAAGTATATTTATGACCTAAAATAGGAATAATTTAAGGTTCACAAAAAGAGGTGCAATCATTATATTATTAGAGTGTTCAATAATATTTTTAAGAGAGCAAAATGGGAATTACTGAGGTTTGATTAAATACATGTCTTTTTTTAAATATAATGTACCAATCACAATCATAGACAAATACACGTTACACGTAGATAACGTAGTCTTTCACATTTTCTTACAGCGTCCTTCTGCTTGGAGCTTTTGCATTTTCAGTTTTCTGGACCACAAAATTCTTACGAGAAGTTTACGACAGCAATAACCACAATGGAACAGCAACAATTAAGCCATTTTTAAATGGTTCATTGAAGGATCCGGAGTTTATCGAATACTTAGATTGACCACCACAATGGTAGATATGCTTCTGTATTTGCAATTGCATTTAATACCCATTTTATGAACCACACTTGAAATCTGGGATTACGTGTCCATTTGATGAAATGCGACTCTCAGGCGCTATTTCGAGATTGGTTTTTAACATGAATCACACAGTATTGCTGTAGCTATCACTACTTATGCTTCGTCGGGAGATGTTACCTAAAAGGTTATTTGAGGGAAAACCTACCCATGTTAAAAACTAAGCGATTGCTGACCCGATACGGTTCTGAAACCAATTAGATAACAATCTCCACTCTGACACAGCTCACTAGTACTTTTTTCATACGAATTCAGCTGCATGAAGCTCCGAGATGACTTAGGTATTTAGGGAGTGTAGCGTAAAAAAATTACTGCACAAATTGTTTTAGCAATCATTCACATTAATACGTCATTTTCTCTAAAACCAGGTCAAGTTTTGATGATCTCATAACAAAAAAAAATCACTGAAGTGTGTTCCATAAAATAATTCTAACCACGTCTCTGTAGCTTCGTAGACTACTTTCCATACAATTTTGTCCAGTGTCCTTTAAGTTGCTGCAAGATTTTCCTTGGAGTTCTCTGCTCAATCGCTATCGCGTCTGAGGCGCTGAAGAAAATTGGCACTTAATTTAAATCGACAAATCAACAGTTTTTTTCTTGCAGATTCTTGATAAGCGGCGCAATATCTTATATGGTGTATGCAATATACCCCCCCATAAAACTCGTTATCAAAACATATTTAGCTCAGTTTGATGCAACTGGCTCTAACGATCCTGAATCTTACGAGACGTATGCGAATTGGACAGACACATGGACGTCGAATTTTACGACGTGGAATTTTACTGGAAATGACAGCACAGTCGGAATTATGGATAAACTGCGATCAAGATTTTAAGACATGAAACATTTAATGACGACCCATCATAAAAAAGCACTTGCCGATCTATTCCGAAAAAATCTCACCTTGAAAGCTTGGTGAAGTGAGCTTGAAGTGAGCTAAAGTAAGTGTTTAAGTCTTTGTATAATATAAATCTATCTATAGATATAATACGAAATAATTAGGTACTATCTTCCATGTATAACCACTAGTGCCAAAATTCATCCTCATAATTTCAGCCGAAAGACGTTCACTGCTGGAAATAGGCCTTCCACAAGCACCGCCTCTTCGACCGGTTGTGTGCTTCCCGCATCCAGCGGATTCTGGCAGCCTTCAGAAGAGCAACGGTCCACCTTGAGGTCTCACAACGCTACGTCTTCTGGTACGCGGTCGACATGCGCCACTCCAGAACTTTTCGGCCATATCAGCTGTTCTGCTTGCAATGGTCCCTGCCCACTACCACTTAAGTTACCCAAAGTAAACCCTAGGTTTGACATATCGACAGCTCACTTGAAGCTCTTCACTTCACGGTGAGATATTTACAGAATAGATCGGCAAACGATAATGGTTTCTATTTTCGATAGCCCTATTGATTCAATGATTCAGTCTGTTCTTCCAAGAGTTTTTATTAAATCTACGGTTGAACTAATTTGATTCAGAACCTTAAATTGGAGGGATACCGTTTCTGACGTAAAAAAACGAGAAGTGTTGTGGGACACCCAGATGGAACGAAGTTCTTTTCGCTTTTGTTAGGTAACAAAAGTGTCGTGACAGTCAAAATGTTACACTTTACCTGGTCTAGCTCTCTTTTGCCAAGTGTGCAAAGCATAGATACCCGTGGTCAAAAGTATAACGTGCGATAAAGGCCTTCGTTCTAATATGGGAGTGTGGTGAGGATAACCAAATTTCATTCAACAGTTTTATTGAATCAATAGTAGTATACCTCATAGACAGGGTATCAGAAAATTTTGCTAGATATAGAAAATGTTAGTGTTTTTTTTTGCAATGTTACCTGATTCAAAAGAGGCGTTTACGTGACTTTGTGTATCTACTCGTAAGCAGATACCAAGTTCGTTTATTTTATATGAAAAAATATACTTTTTTATATGTTTTTACGATTGCTGGTTGTGATTCTACAAACATACGTATGAGGAACCACATAGTTAGGTTTGGTGAATGCAACTATTCATATAAATTATGATAGGCTTTACGTTAAGGCTATTGTTTTGTTTAAGAAACTATTATTGTAATGCATTTGGTCCAACTGTGTACTTATTCTGTGCATAGAGTTTACTTGTGTAGGTAATACTGTTGATTTGTATTCAAAACATTATTTTTGTAGAATAATTGGAAGTTAGCTTAGAAATCATGATGTACGAGTATAATAGTTGATTCGTTGATTACTTATAAGTAAGTAATTCTATACAAAGATTTACGATTAAATCATTAGAATGACTTTTGTGAATGATAACAATGAAGGTTTGGCTGTGTGTAAAAAAGAAATAGCAATCTTAGGTCATTTTTTTCATGGCTTCGTAATTCCGGATTTTTCCAGATAATTCTGTCAAGTCTTATTAATTTATGAACGTTATGCTGGAATCATTGAATTTGAGAAACATCACCTCAACTAAAATTTCCTGCTGTGCGATGAACAATGAAGGCGTATAGTGGCAAGCAAGAATGCACCTACCTGATGGTAAGTTGTCGTGGTCGTCCAAGGACCTACAATGCCAGAGATTTCGCTGATGCGTCGCCATTCCAGATGCTTTCCAGGATAGCGACGCATCTGAAAGAAAGAAAGAACGAAATCATCAATCACCATCAACATCGGCGCCGGATGATTGCGTTTATTGGCCATTCATTTCAGTGGGGCAATTCCTGTATTTTTCAAATGATTATTATCTTTGTCCCAATCTATCAAAAATACGTGTAATTTACATACATCTTTGACAATTTTATAACTTGAATCGTCGCTTAAATAAGATTGTGACTAGGTTTTGAGAGTTTTTAAATACGGCGGGTATCTAGTGGCCTTCAGTTCTCCGGTTATGCCAGATCTAAGTTATTCAAGAAATCCAAATAAAACAAGTAATTTACAAATCAACAACGAATATACATACACTATCAAACTATTAAAATCAAAATATAATAACCTAAACTAACTAAAATTATTAACAATTAGTTTATGTATATTTTGTAGTTGATTTGAAAATATTTTGTAATGGTTACTATAAATGAATGTTCTACAGTAATTTACAATTTCTACAAATAGTCAGACTTCGGAACTCAGGAACTCAAAAAAGGAAGGTCATTCTTCATTCACCATTCTGTTTCTATATTCATTAATCATTCTATTAATCGGTTTTGTTCCATCAGCGATTACTAGCTCAAAAGCCTTACGTAATCAATCGTAATAACAAAATGCAACAATACATTTATGTTTATTTGCTTTGTTCATGATAATAATAGTGAAAGACAATAATCGAATGAGATGACGTAAGTTTAAAAGAAAATGCAGTTTATTTATTGAGAAATATTTCAGTGTGTGGCCACCAGAGCCACTGTTCATACTAATATTCGAAGATGCAGGTAGCACTAATAAATACAAGAAGAATGGTGTGTTCATATCTGTAAATATTTTTATATTTTTTTAAAGAAAATTCGCCTCGTTTTGTGGTTTTGCAACAACAACAAGTGCGTTTGCTGACCAAACTCAAACTTGACTCAAACAATTACCTACAGGCACTTTTTAATAGTAGTTCCAAGTAGTAGTAGTGTAAGTCAGTCAGAAAGATGAGGCTTGTTGGCATTACAAAGCGCACCGAGATCATGGGTACGATTCCCAACTGAAAAAAAAAAAAAAAAAAAGGTTAATTGATATTCGGATATTTCATTCAAAACTACTAAGTAGCAGCCTGCAGACTGGATTTTTTCCTGGTCAACCGCAAAAGGCGAGCGTCCTATCAGATGGGATTCCAGAATCGCTAAATAATGTATTTATGAACATAGATCTTAGTATCTGCCTATTGGTTCGGGGATGATAGGAATTTGAGAATCGCGTGATTATATGGTTCTGGTTAATGTCTATATTCATAATGTTAATTTTTACTTTTCCAGATTATTACTCTCCGGAGCTACGGCTTATGGCATATATTTAGTCGTGAAGACTGTGAAAGATATCTTGGGTATAATGGACGTTCCGCCGAAAAATGCGACTTCATAGAATTCAAGTCATTTGAAGATTTAGCTAGTTTTGAATCAAAGGACAAGCACTCCAACGCCCTTATTATTAAACTCGGAGTAAAGATATGCTAAATTTTAACTTCGAAAAATGTGTGGTTAATTTTATTTTATCTTTATTCCACGTTGGTTTATAATGATTGTTCGTTGTAATGATATTTTTTTAAAATAGATCTTGGCCCCGATGTCGGTGGACCACAATAATATTGTGTTATAAAAGTCATTAAATCACTTTGTAAATTATTGAAAAATAAAGATTCTCGTAATTTGATAATAAGTTATAAGATAATTATTGATGTCATCGTTATAAATCTTCAAAATATTATCTAAATAGGTAACATTTATGGGATAAGCTGCCTGTTTAGTAGTTAGTTGTAAAGAAAAACTAAACGCTAAAAATCATCAAAATTAAAAATGGATTCAAGTTAACTTTTTTGTGTTTCATTTTGAATGTGTATGTTAGGTAAATTTTCTCTATTACCCTTAACTTAATGTTCAAGTCTCAAAAGTCTGAAAGTACAAATATGCCCGTTTTCCCCTTCAAAATACTACTGGACAGGTCCACTAAAATCTGTTTCTTACCTCAAAATACCATTTCAGACTCTAATCCTCACATAAATGATCAATTATTTTATTTATGTAAGTATGTGTTGCGTCAAGCAACGCCATCTGTCGACTTTCGACAGATCGTAAAACGATTGCGACCAGATGTTGAAGAAAAAGGATCCGTCCGCCGTGTGCTCAACAATAGAATATAGACGCAGGACCGTGCGTACGTGATGAGGTGACTTGTCAAAATGTTGTAATAACTAACATTAAAACTTTTATCTAAAATCGAATTCCGAGCGTTACTGAAGAAGCCCTGCCTGCCCCCTGTCTTCATTGCCAAAACAGTATGTTTGTACAAACACTTTTACACATCAATCATATTTTAAAAACTATATGAGGTCGGCGTTTCCTACTTGACTACTCTGAAAAGAAAAGCCAAAACAAACTCAGAGATCACACATAGTCTGTTTTAAAGTCCAGACAGAACCTTGGTCAGACCATGTGTAGACCCTGTAGATTGGTGTCTCAAACGGTTTTTTGAGGAATAACCACACAGATTGAGTGGACCTGTCCAGTCAGTGCACGCATGTGTCAGTAACCGTGCAACTCAACTCAGAACTTAAGGACCTCAACGGTTTGACGAACAATACCAAAGAAAGGACTTTTCGGTAGGCCGCATAAGTTACTCAAACTGCCAGCTCATGATTAAAACTAACTGCAAAAAAAGACTAATGACCCACATAGTCCTCACATTCGCAATCATTAAAATAATATAATACTTTACAAAGTAAATGCTCATGTCATTATAATGTGTATACAATTCATCAACGCCAACAACGAGACATCCGTGATTAACCCTACTGAAAATACCATGTTTCTTACCCCAGTCGACGGATACGACGTAAACCAGATCTTAAAGAACCTTCAAATCAAATCAAATCATAATTTATTTGTTAACATAGGTAATAAAAGTACAGGTCTTATGTTTAGTGAACAGAGCGCTATGCTATGCCAGGAGGCGTACAAATATGGTGTGCAAATCGGAATGCCATGAGGATTATAAATTATTTACTATTTTTTTTTAAATCATGCATAATAGTTTTATAGTATTAAAATAAAAAACAAATTGAACAATTACATAATTCTTAATGTCAGATCTAAATGAGGAATTATTAAAATGTCAGAAATCTATGTCAAAATAATTAAAAAGTCAAAATAATTAAAATGTGAATAATATAATTTCAATTTATCTCAAAACCTCAATATTTATAATTCTAAATTAGTTAGTCATTTAAGTATTCGTCAATAGTATAATAGCATTTATTTATTTAAGAACAATTTCATTTGTTTCTTAAATATATTGTGTAAAATTTAAATCTTTTGTGGCATCTGGAATTTTATTATAAATGCGTGGTGCCATACCAAGGACACTTTTTGTTAGTAATGCAGTTTTACATTTACAATTACTCAAAGCATTTTTGTACTGCCTACGAATTTGAACATTTTTTTTTTCATTATTTCAAAAAGGTTGGGATTTGTTTTGAAAAAGATACTAATTTCTAATAAGTATAACGCCGGTAGCGTAAGTATTTTTAATGACTTAAAGTACGGTGCACAGCTATCATCTGTTTTCAGACCACACATGGCTCTAATGCACCTTTTTTTGGCCTTGAACAGTAATCCCTTATCCGGGGAATTACCCCAAAAAATCATTCCGTATCGTAGGACTGAGGCTACTAGACCATGATAGGCAACAAGTAACGCGTCTATATTTATTTTCCTAGCCAACTGAAAAAGTGCATAGGCTGATTAATTTATTTTTTTACATAGCTGTTCTATATGATCTTTCCAATTAAGTTTATTATCAATATGAATACCTAAAAACACACTCATTTTTACTTCTTCTATTTCGGTGCCATTGTAATTTACACAAATTTTTGGAGCTTCAATTCTTTGGCGGAATTGCATTACTTTGGTTTTCTTGAGGTTTATTATTAAATTATTCATATTAAGCCAATTAATTATGTCAGCAAGAGTAGTGTTAATGTCAAATTGATAAGTATTTAAGTCCTTACATTTTACTAGGGCAGTGCTGTCTGCAAACAATATCATTTGTTGTTGTGTCACTTTTGGCAAACCATTTATGTAAATGAGAAATAATGGTGGCCCAAGTACGCTACCTTGAGGCACTACATACTTTATACTCCTGAAATTCGATACGTACGTTCGTTCCGTTTTCCTTAAAAATAAAAATAGTCACGGCATAGACGAAGTCCCACCGACTCTGTTCAGACAGTGCGCTGATGAACTTACCTTTCCGTTCTTTAAATTAGTAAATCAATCCATCGAAGAGGGCTCTTTCCCCAATCAACTAAAAAAAGCTATAATAAAACCTATCCATAAAAAGAACGCAAAAACAGACCTAAGTAACTATAGACCCATTTCCCTTCTTCCTACAGCATCCAAAGTCTTCGAAAGAGCAATATGTGATCGTTTAGAATCCTTTTGTGAAAAATATAAAATTTTCGATGAGTGCCAAAATGGATTTCGCAGAAACAGATCTACAACGCTAGCTGTTTATAAATACATCCAAGAAGCATTAAATGTTATAAATAATAAACAATATGCCATAGGGATATTACTCGACATGACCAAGGCCTACGACAAAGTGCAATTTAAAATAATATTTAATAAGCTATACGGAATAGGTATACGCGGAAAAGCCCATGACTGGTTCGCATCATATTAAAAGATAGAGAACAATTAGTTGAGATTGAATATTACAATAAAAAAATAAAAGAAGCACAGCTCGTTAGATCTGATGTTAAATCAATACATGCCTCAATACCCCAGGGTAGTGTTATATATATAAATGACCTCCCCAAAACCATAGACGGGCCATGTGTACTTTTTGCGGATGATATCTCGATCCTGACTTCATGCCAAACAAAATGCTAATTTAAATGAAAAACTTACGACTATTCTTGGAAAAACTGTAAACTGGATGAGCGACCATAACCTCGAAATACATTTTACCAAAACCAAATTAATAGCGTTTCACCCCTGGCAGAAAAATTAAATAAATATAGATTTTACTTTTAATTAACATAAATTAGAAACAGTTAACAATTTCACTCTCCTAGGTTTAACAATAGACACTCATATAAACTGGAAAACACATAGGTATACAGACACTAAAATCAAAAATTTAAAAGTTTTCATATGCGCTCCGTGAAATAAAAAAGACTACAAACCTACAATCCGCACCAGTCACATACTACACGTATGCCCACGCTTGGTTTAACTATGGCATCATCTTATGGGGAAATAGCACAGCCGCTCCTTCCTTATTTACCCTCCAAAAAAAGCTAATACGAATAATCACCAATATAGAACCAACAGATAGTTGCAAACTTAACTTTAAAAAACACAAGTTTCTCACCTTAGTTGGTATTTATATCTTAGAATTGTGTAAGTTAGTCCGTAAACATCCAGATTCTTACAGCACACGGGGAGACAAACAAACAAATTATTCTTTTCGCCATAAAAATAGACAAAATTTGCCCCCGTCCCGCCTTAAACTACATTCATCTAGTCCGTATTTAATGTCAATAAAAATATATAATAAATTACCAGAATACAAAAAACAACAAAATAAATCCAATATATTTTTAAATAAACTAAAGCAGTACTTAATTAAAAAAGCTATTACACAGTACAAGAATATCTAACGGATAAATTCAATAATAATAATACATAACTATGAATAATAGATATTTATTTTAATAAGTAACATAACAAAATCAGTATAAAACAGTACCTACCTAATAAATATACTACTTACATTAATAACAATAAAACTAAAATTAAGCGAGTAAAGAAATAAGCAATATTAAATATAATTAAATAAATGATAAATGAATAGCATGAAACAGCATGCATATAAAATATTAATAGAATAAGTGAATGAATGGAAATATAAATACATAGGTAATATAGGCTCTCTCTCTACTTATTTAAAAATTTGCTGTGCCCGACAGGGTCCATAATTGTTTCTATTATTTTTCTTTTATCTACCACCTGTAATTTTACATTATGGATTAAACAAACGATTTGAGATCCCTGAATATATACTTTTTATCCGTTATGATGAAGTCTATCTCATTTTTCGTCATAGTGTCGGGACTTCGCCACGTCCAATTCCTTTAGGACTGTTTCTTAAAAAAGGAATTCATCAAAAAAAAACGCTTTCATTTCAAGGAAGTTGACAAGAATTTGCCCCATAAGATTTCAGCTGCCAAACCCGTAGGATCCTACTACCGATTCGTTGCAATCCTGTAATCCCACTTTAGTGGTAAAATCTCCCATGAGAACGTTGCGGTTGGCCTTAGAGGTGGAACGCGAGGCCTTAGAGATATCCTCGAACATTTCCTCCACTTCGTCATCCGAGTATGCCAAGGTCGGTGCGTAAACCTGAACCGTGCGTGCGTATACCTCTCGGTTAGCTTTACTACGAGGTACGCTACCCTGTTCGAGACACTGGAGACTTCCACATCGTAGCCACAAAGGGATTTGTTTACCAGGAACCTAACTCCGCCTCGGGATCGCTGGTCTCCCTCTCGAAAATACAAAAGGTGGGCCCGATTCAAGATTTATTGTGTCCTCCCCCACTCTTCAGACTTCACTCAATCCAAGAATGTGCCACCTTATTTTTCCGAGCTCTTCTTCTAACTTTTATTTTGAACTGGTTATACCGCCATTTGCCGGTTGGCAGAGCCTCATTTGTTATTCAGCAGGGTGCACCAAGAGCTGGTGAGAAACTTTATTAAAAACAAATATGAAATAAATTTGTAAGGTTTGAGGTGTTTGAGCTTATACATAATATTCACCTATAAGGGGGTGAAACAGGGGATGATAGTTTGTATGGGAAGTCAAAGATAAAGAAATTTAAGAAAAATGTACTTGCATTCGTTTGAATAATAATTATTAACAATAATATATAACAAGGCACATATCTAAAAGCTTACCATGAAAAGACACACTTGACACATCATAATTATGACAAACGTTTATTGACGCCTGAAATATGTTTCAGGCAAACACTTGCTATGAGCATAAGACTGTTTTTGTGTTCTTACAGTTTTTTTTATGAGAAATAAATAAAGGTATAAAAATAACTTGAACCCTGAAGAAGGCAAACAACTCGTAAAGGAGTGAAAAAGGCCGTTCAAGTATTTCTGTAAAAATACAAAGTCTCCGCGGGCTCAGGGAAAGATTCATAGATCATACTTTGTCTTAGCTTCGCTCAGTAAAGTTAGTGCTTCAAACGAATATGATCCTTATTTTGAGGGAATATTTTTTATGTTCGCATTAGCGAATGTACGCAAGCGTTTCATACGAATGTAAACTCAATTTTGGTTCAGAATAAGGTTCATATTCGTTGAAACGCTAACTGTACTTACCTACTACTTAGGAGGTAAAGTCAAAGGGTGATCTGTGAATTTTGGCCTTAGTCGCACCCAAAGTGGTAGTTGCATTTTTGTCAGTAGGCAGAACTTTGTGCAGCTAGAAAAAACTCCAAATTTGTTGAAATTGAGTTCTTTGAAACCAACCAACATCATGTGTTTTGCAGCGTGATCTCTGCGGTTGCAAACTATTTCATATATGTATAGCTTGGTCGAATTAACTGTGCACCTGGAGTTGACGACGTCATTGCAACGCTTTGTTTGCGACATGGCGAGCGCGGGGAGGTGAGCGGTGTTGCGGGGGGAGAAATGGCATTCCAGTGAGGTGCACAGTTAATTCGACCAAGTAGTAACTGGCCATCAATTTTCATTCTGAATGTTTTCAAGTTTTGACGTAAAGAAGGCCCTTTTTGATTACTGGAAGAAAATTTCAGTTGCAGACAATTAGTATCGGTTTCAGGTCGATCTTTCTATATTTTCGTCTTACCAATCCTATTGGAATCAAGCAGTTTCTTTCGTGTCAAATACCTAATCTTATTGCCGCAATTAGTTTACAGTCAACCAAGTATTTAATCTTTGCACAAACGATGTAATCTTTCTTTGAATCAGTTATAAAGGGCTGCTTCCGGCCCTTTTTCCGGATACCGGACTATCCGCGAGGATTGCGAGCTGTTTGGTCGCTGTTACCAGCCGCATAGAATCGTTGGAGTTCGAGACTGGCAAGTCCTTTCTGGCCCGTGATACTTGATCGTCGTGTCACCTGCGATTCCATCGAGGCGTGCAGTTCTTCGTGCAGGCTACGGTTTGTCAGCATGCAGGAAACCATTCAGGAGACCATCCCCTTTGTATTAATCGTTAATATTTCTAGGTTTTACATTGGAATGATAGTTGATCTCTAACCATGACTCTTTTTCTATCGGGACATCTTAGGTAATCTGTATAATTATAATATTCTATAGTATATTCTAGTTCGAAAACCAAATACGTAACAAATATTTACCACCCGATATACGAGTACCTTAATTTTTTATTTTGTTTAGGCCAATTTACTTGTTCTGAAACTGTTTTAATCACTCATATTTAATTTTAACATTTTGGACTTATTTTATCTTTATTCGATTTTTTATCTATATAGACATTTTATTTTTATTTATTGCTTATTGTTGAACATTTAAAAGGTATTTATTGATACATTCTTCCAACAGTAGTAGTAAGTATTGCATTATTAAGAAAACTGTTGAGACTATTGTGAGGCAAAATAAATTATAATATATTTTTAATAAATAAATAGGTATTGTTTTATGTGTTCTCTTAGTGCACAATAAAGACTATTTATCGTATTATTAGAAAACAAAACAGCTTGTTTTATTACAATATCTGCTGGATATAGTCGGTGAACACACATTTCCAGCAATATCAAAATTATTTATATTTCTCCATTTAATTTATTATGAGCATAGACTTAGGAAACATAAATATTTTTTTTTATTGAATAGATATGTTATGAAAAAGCGTGTTTTTACTGGAACCGTACGAATCATACATAAGTCAATGGTGAGACGTCAACGGGTACGGGGAATCTGAAGTTCATTGGACTGAAATTAATATGGCAGCTGCAGGGGCACCGGGGCTGTGAGTATTTCTTTGAAATATTTATTATCTTTTGAAAAAGAAAATGATGTCTTAATTTTGGCATAAAAATAATACTATCCACATTTCAGTAGCTTCGTAGACGACTTTACATAAAATTTTGCCCAGTGTCCTTTAATTTAATTCTAGATTTTTCCTCAGAATTATCTTGCTCAATCGGTTTAAAGTTATTCATATTTCAGCTTTAGCTCATTCGCCTTAATTCAAACAAAAATCATTTGTTGTGTTTGTTTCTTTTCGCAGATTCTTGTTTACTGGCACATTATATTACTGTTTCTATTTACTTTACCCTACCCTGAAAAAACAGTGGGATGATTTCAAATTATTACAAGACGATGAAACTGTCTACAACGATCCAGGATCTTACGCCATGTATGCGAATTGGACAGACACATGGACATCAATTTTGACTGGAAATGAAAGCACAATCGGAACAACGGATAAACAATAATCGAAATTAATCGGTTGAAAGACACTGAACAAGACACAATAGAGGTTTTATTCTTATTACGTCGGGGGGCAATTATTGTCCCGCAAAGTTTTAAAGATGACTAATAACGTATCTGTCGGGCAATCCTTCATATCGTGATGGTCGTCGTGACGTCTGTTTCTTATTGACAATATAGTTATAGCGTTATTTAAAAACTGAAAAATGTTATGGCGTGAACACAGATAACCCCTTCTGCGTGAAGTACCTACTTGTTTTTACTTAGTATTCCCTTTTTTGGTTTTGTATAAAAATAAAAGTCGCCAACATGCCAAGTGCAAGTTGGAACGCACACGGACGGTTCCGTAACCACCGTACAATATTTAAAACTACATATTTTTTCGTTTCTTGTATAAACTTAAAAATTTAACGTGGTCCCCTTAAAGTTTTAACATAACTATTTTATTTTTATTATTTGCTGTTATACCGGCTATTATTATACACTCTGTGAAAAATTCATACCTGCCATCAAAAGAATACATTCTGGACACCTTTCCCCTGTGTAATAAAGTTTAAATTCGTAAAACACGTATTTTTTTGTACCTACTCATAGTTTGCGGTCCTTTCAGTAATTTTACCTCTGATTTTGCGTCGCAGTGATCTTTATTGTCGTTCCTATAAGGTTGTTGTGATATGAAAAATTACTGTGAGCTATGAAAGGACTGTATGTAACTGACAGATGGTACTTCTTTCTCCATGGGACCAACATCGTATTTGAGAAAAAATTATCAGCCGTCCCATACATTTGGGTCGATTAGGTTTTGAAATTTTGTATGGTCAATTTATAATTTGTCCAATGGTGGAAGAGTGGTTCAGAAAGTGGCTGAGAAAGTGGTTTAGTTTGATGATTTGTACCACACCCTTAAATTTCACCACACCTTTCTGATACAACTGTATAGTGACCTAATTGGTGATGTCATCCAGTAAGGTCCGGTGCGTAGTACTTGAAACCGGCGTGCGTGTGTATGAGCAGTCGGTATATTCTGTAAAAATCTCACCATGAAAACTTAGGTGAAGTGAGCTTTTAAAGTGAGCCTTTATTCCACTGATTGCAGTGCGATTCTGTAACCATCTCACCGTGAAAACTTAGGTGAAGTGAGCGTGGAGTGAGCTGTCAGTGTCGTGGGTCGTCCCACTGATGCTAGGGTTTGAACAAGCATTACACTTACAATCATATTCGAGATTTTAATAATATTTTTTATGCCAATTCTATTGATAATTTTATATTATTTCAAAGCTAGTATTTAGGTGTCTTAAAGAAAAAACAACATTGTGTTTCAAACTGAATTTCTGTTTTGCTATTTTATTTTAAAACCCCGAAAATAGTAATGTACTTAACTACTTACATACTAGCTTTGAAATAATATAAAATGATCAATAGAACTTCGATAAAAAAATATTATTAAAATCTCGATTATGATTGTAAATGTAACGTTGGTCAATCCCTAGCATCAGTGGGATGACACTGACAGGTCACTCCACGCAAGTCTTCACGGTGAGATGTTTTCAGAATCGACCGGCGGCAGGTCCCATCAAGCTTACTTCACCTAAGTTTTCAAGGTCAGCGTGAGTTTATGTATGTATTTATTCGTTATGAAATCATGTACAAAATGTGTACATTGAATAGTAATTAGAATAATTAATATTTATTTAATACTGTGGTAAAAAATAAATATAGTTTGTGATACTAGGGTTTGACGGTTGTCTTTGAGTACATACCTACTGATTATGTTGCCTCGTAATCCAATTTTTTTCTAGGTAACTTTCTGTCAAGTCACAGTTTATTGTTCTGAAATTCAAGTAAGTAGGTATATTTAATATTCTATTTTAAGACGCAAAACCAAATTCTTCTCTTCTTGTTCTCACACACTATTGTCTACGTTTCTTTTTCATTTCTCCTTTCGCAGGTCTGCTGGAAGAAATAAGCAGTACCTTTGTACTCAATACTAATAATGTCGTATCTGTATCTGTTTTACTGTGTGTACTTACATAAATAATAAAATAAATAAATAAGAAATGTATTACAAGACAAGCAAGCGTCGCTCTGCTGGATTGGGATGACCCTTTAGGGTTAGGGTGACCACTACAACTAATAATATATAATACTATAATATTTTGCTATTATATAGACAATTGGACACACTGATTCTGAACGAGTAAGGTACATACCTTACATGCATTAATTACATAATTAATGCATATTCTACGTATTTTATTTCGACAAAGTATTTAAACAAAGACAAAGACGTCCTCTTTGATCCACTTACGGTCATTTCCTTTAGGAAAGTGTCATTCCGACGTCGGTCAATATAGTTTATTAAAAATAAAACTAATAACGAATATTGAGAAATTTCATTGTATTGAGAGGCCCACAAGCTATAAGCTTGGATTGCAGTTAGTGCTCATATACACGAGCTGCACGGCAGTGGCAACTGCAGCCGTCGAAACTCGGCGGCAGCCGTAGACGCGTCGACAGCTACTGCAGTTGCCTCTGCTGTTGGCAACGTGCCGCTCATACGAGCAGTGACGCACATATGAGCACTAAAAGTTCACAACTACTACCTAAGGACAATACCAGAGACATCGCTGATGTGTTGTCTTTCCAGAGACAAATGGCAAATGTCTGAGTCACCAGCACCCATACCTTTCACAGGTTGAGTTCAAACTCCTATAAGAAGAGTCCTTCGACGCTTAGTACTGGGGCCGTACCACGGAGCAGAAACAAAGAGGAGGTGTTGTAAAGTCATTCTCCATACAAAAGTAGTGTCGCAGCCTCGCGGGGTGCGGGGGGAGCCCAAACAGCAGAAAGCCATCTAGTGGCTAATAGCAAAATCAACTCATAGGCAAATTAGACAGATTGTCGTAAGAGTTCTGCTTTGTTTCATTAAGTGTCACTTTTATTGGAAGGAGCCGGATTCAGGTTTAATAGTTTTATAATATACCGATATAGTTTTATTTCTATTATGTCCGACCGAAATACATTTATTGACTGAAACCGAAACCGAATTTCGGCAGCGGTTTCAGATTCGGCCGAAACCGAAACTTCCAGAAATTAACGAGTGTGAGGGAAAAATAAAGAAAACGTTTTTATGATCATAGTTTTATTTTTTTATCTTTAAATCTTCTCCTCTTCTAAATTTTTCTTCTGAACTTAGTTACCGAAACTAAACCGAATTCCGTTTTTTGCCGAAACTCGACATCTATTTGACTTCACTTTTCATATAGCATATATGTAGGGTAGGTATGTGCTTATCAAAAAAGTCTGAGTCCGGACCTGCAATTTGTCAGTACTTCCGCTACTTGCCGATAGGGGGCGGCAATTACCGAACATTCGAGAAGAAATAAATTACAAATTTAATTTTAATTTGACTTACGAGTGGAAAGATATCTTTATTCCGTTTGAATTTGATTGATCCGTATAACTTCTGCAAGATAAAACAGCATTTCATGTTAATGCAATGAGTATGGGTCGGGAATACTTTTTAATCGTTTAAAAGACTAAACAAATACATGACAACCTATCCGCTTCACAACGACAGTTGTACTGACGAAAGCGCCGCCTGGTCGTAAGTAGTGCAACTACCGTGTGACGTAACGACTACATTGGTGGCTGATGGACTACTTTGATTGCAACACCTCCTCTTTGTTTCTGCTCCGTGGGCCGTACTATGACGTGTTAATTCCATCATTGTTCCAGCGTGGAAGAGAGACGGAGCTATACATGACCGATAGCACTATCTCTTTTTCTCAACGGAATCATGATGGCGTTAACAGGTCATAGTACGGCCCCTGAGGTGATTCAGGCACTTTGAAAACTTCCGTTCTATTAGTTCATATGCAGGTATAAGACAAATAGGCAATAAGAAGTTTCAATAGGGATCTTTTACAGACATGAGATAAAATGCATATTCCTTCAACGATCAGAGTTCAACTCTGAAACTCGTTCTAAAACAGGGCGAATATTTTTTAAAGCAACATGCTCTTTCTCCATTCACTGAATTTCAATTCAATATTATAATACCAATTGTTTTAAAAGGCGATTTACAACACAAATGCCTTACGTTATTATTTTAATAAGATAATTTTACAATGCATATTTTATTAGCTTTGCTTATTATCTCTATATAGTATATAATATATATAATAGTCTATAGTATATATAAGTACGTAATAGTCTTAGATATAAATATATCTAAGACTTAATTTAAAGCCTAATAAAATTCTACCCATGTCTAATTTCATATCAGTTTTAAGAGCCACTGTAAGTCGGTAGCGTGGCATTAAAACTGCCAATAATATATTAATAAAAATAAAATATAATGTTGTTAACACGAGATTTTAAAAAATAGTGTTTTATAAATCATATCCTCTGTAAATGAAAGAAAAATATTGGAAAAAAGAATCGAGTTCTTTATAAGCAAGTGGAACTCAAAAAATCGTGAAATGTGGACGTAGGTATCTGCCTAGTCTCTTGGGGAATATAGTGATAGATATTTTGTAGAGGCTTGTGGCTAATAAATCTTGGCGCGATTGGTCCGTGGATTGGTGAACATCGTTACATACCAAGACCCCTCCATGCCTCGGAAAGCACCATAAGCCCCCCATAAGCCAAAAGCTATATTGATCCCGGCTGTCATTCCTGGATCTTTGACAGTAGTTCCGGGTTGTCAGAATCCCGAAAGTCTGACCACCAGCCTTATCAAGGGGTATCGTATTACCCAGTAACTGGGTTGCGGAGGTCAGATAGGCAGTCGTTCCATTTAAATACTGCTGCTTATGGTTAGACTGGAAGTCAACCCCAAAATAGTTCGGAATCCTTAAGGATAGGCAGATTGATTGAGTGACAGATATTATGTTTCGATTCCTGTATATTTTAACATGGGTAATTTATTTTACAGAATTATACTCACCGGAGCTGTTGCGTATGGCATATATATAGGTATAAAGAATATGCTTAAACGCTCAGTTGAAACAGAGTTTACAGAAATTAAGACGATCGAAGAATTGACCAGTTGGGTTTTGAATCAAACCACAAGTAACCCAAGTATATAAGTAGATACTCATTTTATAATAATTCAGCTAAATTAAAGCACCCATAGGGTAGAGCTTTAATAAAATGGACCCTGACCCCAAATACGGTGGCTCTTTACCTACTTGTGATAAGTATTCAAAATGTTTAGTAGTATATTATGTACCTATTGTGTAAATAAATAAAATGTAAGTACTCATAAATTATGTAGAAGAAGTTAAAGGGTAATTATGTTTTTAATAATATTGTCTGTGAATAAAAGTTATTGGTGCTTTACATGCGGTTGTGGCCAACCAGTCAATGTCCAAAAAGGCTCGACTAGCTGTTCACAATGGTGTGCAGGCGTACGCTTATGTAAGGAAGTGAATGTTGAGTGTGGCAAAAGAGACAAGAATGTAAAATAAATGTTGTGGAAATGCGTTAATTGCGAAGTTTGTGTGGCGTAAGTTCTATGAATGAATGATGAAATAAGGCAACGGTGCGATCAAAAAGAAGGTATAGTGACAACATTTTTAAAGCGTGTGCTTAGATGGTTTGGTCATGTTGAGAGGATGAATGAAAGGCGACTAGCAAAAGGTAAAGGTAACAAGGCAAAGGTGAGTGGAAACGCTGGGGACGGCCTAAAAGTATATATAGCGACCTTATTGGTAATGTTCTTCAGAGAAGTCAGGTGCGTAGTACTAGCAAGCGGCGTGCGTTTATGACATGATGCATGAACGTAAACGAAACAAAAGGAGTATGTAAGGATCGTGGCAGGTGGCGTTCTGTATTTTCTTCCTACCAAATTGGAAGTAGGCGTGAGTTTATGTATCTATAATATTAATCTTAATTATTTTAGGTCAGTACCATTTTTTTGTAGGTAGCTTATAAGTACTGTAATATTTGAAGATGATGAAGAATTAAAGATTTTCGTTAAAAAAAAACGGTGCTTTATTTTCCCGAGCTTACACAATATTGAGCCCAATATCTATTAGCATCCATCTTTCATTGAATTCAATGGCCTACAACTTAACAGACACAGGCATTATTGGTACTTGAACATATAGAGGTACGAGGAACAGGGTGTAAAGGATCCTCCGACCAGACGGGTGTCGTGTCTGGTGGGCAACTGCTCGAGTATTTATGTCGGGAATTTGTATATAATATGCTAGTCGCGCGGTAAACACTGCTTGCGCGATGCAGGATTTGCGTGACATCAGTATGACGCGCAGCTCGCATGTGGTGATGTAGATGCTGCTACAAACATAAACATTTCATATTCTTAACTAGCACTTCTAGCTTCTAGCATAACCATGAGTGGTCCACATAAGCACTGGAGTGCAAGCACTGGAAGTCATAGGGGCCTTTGCTTAGCAATGGGATGATACAGGCTAATATTAATAGTAACATTATGTAGCACTTAGGCCGCAACAACATCGGAGGACACGGTCGAGCATACGGTGGAGGTCTGCCCGGCTTGGGCGGAGCACCGCCGTGTCCTCGTGGAGGCGATTGGCGGTGGCGATCTCTCGCGTCCGGCCTTGGTCCAGGCCATGGTACGGAGCGAGAGGGCTTGGGAAGCCGTCACCTCCTTCTGCGAAGCAGTAATGTTAGCGAAGGAGGAGGCGGAACGCGTGAGGGAGAGGCAAAGTTTGCGCCCTCACGCCCCTAGCCGCCGCAGGAGACGCCCTGGGCGTCGGGAATCGCAGGCCGATTCCCGGCCACCGTAGGCGCGGGCTTGCGAACGGCGAGCAATGGGCAGCTCGCCGTTCGATAAGGACCAGGCCCGGGTCGACGGCGCGTTGTGTTCCACGCGCGCCTCAAAGAGATGTCAGCACCAATGACGGGGTTTGCTAGGACCGATGCCTGCTAGGGTTGCGGAAAAGTCCAAGAGGGTTACCGTGGCCCCTGGCAGAGGCAACTGAAGGAACACGGGTGGGTTTTAGTCAGTAAGAGTCTGACACGCCCTCCTGCTCTGCCCAGAGCGGGAGAAGTTATTTGATGATTTCCCACCCACAAAAAAAAAAAAAAAAGGCCGCAACAACATTGTCCGCGTGGATTTTATATTTTACTTTACAAAATTCACCATTTGCTCCACCCCTTGAAAAGGTAGTAATGATAAATAGCTCTTTATTATTTATTTAGAAAAGTATTTGGGTCAATTTTCAAGTATATTGATCAAAGGAAATATTTTTCTTATAAACTGTATCCCCCTTTCAACTTCCCTTCCTTCCCCTCCCCCTCCCTCCCTTTCCTTCCCTTTTCTTTAAATCTTTGAAGTAAGTATAGTCATTTCATTTTTAGAATATGTGTAGGTAACAACTTTTGGCTTACGTAAAATCCTCACCGAAAAACATAGGTACCTTTCTGACCCCGTTGGGGGTTGATTTTCAAAAAACCCAAGAGCTTTTAACTTTTTGTTTTCTGTCAAAAGTATTAATACTTAGTTTCGAGATAATCGGATTAAGCGTTATGATTCTTCTATACAAACTTTAACACCCCTTAAAATCCTTTTGACTCTATCTGTAGTTTTAAAAATTAATAATGAAAAACTCAACTATATATTTAAAAATCAATTTGTGCTCAGTTTCAAATTTATTAACTCTAGGAATTAGATTTTTCATGAAAACGTAATCGTCCATTTTTACCACCTTAAAGGTTCAACTGCCAAAAACCACTTAGTAGTGCTCGCCTACATTACAACAGGAACTTTTCCCAGTAACTTGAACTGTGCGCTGATATGCACGTGCGTCAGTCAGACTGTTTCTCCTTTTATTATGAAGAACATGAATAAATCGATTGTCAGTGTGTGGTCATGTGATCCAGAGGTTTGACGAAGAAGTCACGAGGTAAGTATTGACTACAAATGAGGATGGTTATAAAAGTAACGGAAGACCAAAGAACGATGAATAAACTGCGAATAAAATGGCTACTATGAGACTACGGCTTACTATCGAGATGATGGTAAATAAATAAACTACTATAGATGTCTGGAAGACATACTACACCGACCCTAATATCTAAATTTGATTAAAGACAGGAGCACACTAAAGGAGTAGATTGAATATCTAATAAGATACTGTAGTAAATAAAAAATAATAGTTAAGTTACCTAGCAGAAAATGCTGACTTTTATTGCTTCGTAATATGTACCAATTTTTTCCTGGCAATTTTCACTCAAATTACAATTTGTTAATTAAAGTTATATAGAAAATAATCGACTGCCTTGTTGGTTTAGTGGAGGCAAACGCTATTGCTGAGCATGAAGGCTGGGTTCAATTTCCAGGTCAGGCAAAGTGTTATTGGGTTTTCCCATCAGATATTTCTTAACAGCAGCCCGTAGTTTGGATTCGTACCCGGTTGATGACAACAGGCTCGCCCCCTATTACATGGGACCTAAGACCGTCAGTTATGTTTAAACATAACGGACGAAACGAGGGTGTACTATCGGTACACCTGTGCCTATCCCTTTGGAAAAATACAGGCTATGTTATGAAACTAATTTGTAAGGAATATGAGATGATTACGGATGACAAACATGCAGTCACTCTGCTGGATGGGGATGGCACTTTACATCATAATGTGAGCACTACAACTATAATCCTTTGCTAGTCGATGGACAAATTGGACATGCTCATTTTGAATCAGCCTGCTCGCTGGTGGCATGCACTTACGTAACTGCTACCTATGGTCAGCAATACCAGATACATCACAGATGTGTTATCTTAAAAATGACTAAGCTCGAAAGTCTCATTCACCTGTACCCATACATATCTGCCCTTCAAGCTTAAACATAGGTGAAGTTCAAACACCTCCTAATAATGGGTGATGGTTTTGACGTTTTGACGGTGACGACATTGAGTATTGAAGTGATTCGGGCACTCAACAATCTTGCATACCTAAGTGCCTACTAGATAAGGGACTGTGAAGTCCGGCCTTTTTTTTTTTTGAGGCTGTGAAATCATCAAATAACTTCTCCCGCTCTGGGCAGAGCAGGAGGGCGTATCAGAGTCTTACTGGGCCTGGACTTCCTATTCCTTAAACTAGTACTTAGGTTAAAATAAAATTAAAATAAAAAAATAAAATGTATTCCAGTAACGACCAAAACTCTA
This sequence comes from Brachylomia viminalis, assembly GCA_937001585.2. Lineage (NCBI taxonomy): Eukaryota > Metazoa > Arthropoda > Insecta > Lepidoptera > Noctuidae > Brachylomia > Brachylomia viminalis. Next base: position 16,612,035 of record OW443302.2, on the reverse strand, counting down.
AAAGTCGTTCCAAAAACAGTGAGATATTATTATTTAAAGTCCGGCCAAGTGCATGTAGGACCACGCACAGTGAAGGGTTCCGTAGTCGGGATGAATATTTACGCATGCACAGTATTGTATTTATCGACCGCAAATTAAGTGTGCATTTCATGTTATTCATATTAGTATTTTTCGAAAAAAACTATGAAAAACAAAGTCATTACTGCAGTTGTAAAAATCGAAAATATATTCACAAGCTAATGACTTACATATTAAAGTCACTTAGAAACATTCTAATATTTTAAATTTTATTATGGGATCCAACAATACGGGACACGCTTAGGTGCTGCTCGGTCCTCTTTGCCTACCCCATAAAGGAAAGCGTAAGGTTATAGTAGAAAATTTATGTCGGCTTCATCATTAAAATAACTTAAATGTTAATTTTTTACATTTTACAATAACATTGCACAGTTATAATGCACCAGGTTTTTTATTTGAACATACTTTTCATGATTTTATTTTACAACTTTATAGGCGTGATTACCATGTTTACAGCTTTTTAAAGGTCTCTTAGTTAAACTGCGGAAAGATAGACTACAGACAGACAACTCTGTCTGTTGTCTATCTATCCACGGTCTAACTCACGAAACTTCTTTCTTTATTCATCAAATTCCATTACTCGGTATTATGATGCTAATTGTTTCCAACGGTGATTTACAACACAAATGCCTTACGTAATTAATATAATAAGAGAATTCATCAATGCATATTTTTTTGGCTTTTGTTCTTTATCATAATGACTCTGGTTGAAAAGCCTATTTAATAACTTCTGATATCTATTCTCATTTAGGTTTAAGAGACAGTGTCACTCGGCGGCGCGGCGCGCCTGCAACAATAAAATAAAGATATTATGTTGTTTACAAGATATACCTTATTAGTGTAAAATTATTCGAGATTTATCTGTGAATAAAAGAAAATAAGGACCAAAATCGACTGTTTTATAGTGGGATTAAAAAATTGCGAAATGACGTGGATGTAGGTATCTGCCTAAGGGCGTTTGTCCACCGCAGCCGTCACCGGGACGTCACCGAGAAACGAAGTTATTCAAACCCATCCGAGTGTGTGAACAAGATCATACGTGTTTTATATTACTGGCAAATCGGCCCGTCACAACCTCGGGCTGAGTTCTAGCCCTCGAGTCGAACTTTGGTGGCCGTGACGATGCCGCTTGGGTGACGGATATGCGGTGAACACGCGGCCATAGTAAATGTATAATGTATCGCTACTTCGGCACCGTCATCTCTTTCTCGGCGACGTCTCAATGACGGCGGGAATGGACAAACGCCCTAACTCTATTGGGGAATATTAGTGATAGATATTTTGTTAAAATTTCTGTACCTATCTACCTACATTTTTATCATGGATAATTCTTTCACAGAATTTTAATCATAGCAACATTTGCGTTTGGCACTTATCATGGTATTAAGAGCTTGATTAAGCGCTCAGTTGAAACAGAGTATACAGACCACAGAACATTTGAAGAATTGACCAGTTGGATTTGGAATGAAACAACAAATACTCCAAGCGCCTAAGTAGGTAGGTACCTACTTATTGTATAATTACTAAGCTAACTAAGTATATCATTACCACCACTGATCTGACCAAATATTGATGAATTTTATACAAGGTCAAATAGAATTCGTTAGCGAAACTCCGCAGACGTGATGGATATCGATATCACGAATTTATAAAAAAAAAAACATGCATTAATTGAGGCAGCCCCAGCCATTTACAATAAAGTACTTGTGTCGAAGCTGTCTCACTCTTTCCTTAAGTGGCAGCTCAATACTATGAGGCTAATAAGTAAATAGATGGGTTAAATAATAAAAACAAAAATAATAATAAAAATAGTCGTTTAGCAGCTCTCGGTGTGTGTGTGGGTGGGTATACAGTATTTTTTTTAGCATATTCTGTTTTTTTTTTTCTGTTACTTCATAATTAGGTTAGGGTTATCAACCATCCAATTATTGCATTTTGGTAGCAATACCCCCGATCGGAATGCAGTAGGTTAATACTGATTGCGCCAGAGCTATATAAATCTTGTTTATGAGTTGGGCGGACATAACATTTCGTAAAGTTTTAAAGACCTAAGTGAGCTTCCTGATCCTTCACGTCAGGATCTCAATGTGAGGGTGCCATAACAGTCTTTGATCAACAAAAGTCAAAGTCAAAGCATTTATTTCAAATAGGCACATAAAAGGCACTTTTGAACGTCAACATTTACATTTAAATAGAATTGATTCTAGTCGCCCCTTCCAAAAGGTAGTTTCGTATGGAGAAGAATGGGCAAGAAACTCCATCGTTACTCTTTTAAAATGTGTTACAATACTTTGTATACATTAATTATATAATTATATGTGAAGACGATGCACCTATAATAAAAATTACCCTACCAAAATAGGTAAAAAGAATTTAATAAACGTAGCAATGATAAATAAGTTAATTAAATGATAGATACATGGTGTTCACATATTTACAAACATTGTAAAAGTATACGATTTCCCAAATTATGTAACCAATTAATATGTCAGTGTGTGTTAAAGTAGTCACAGAATGTAAACCAATGTCATAAAAATAACAAACCATACAATTAAAGTAGCAACAAGTTTTAATTTTGTCAAGATCCTAGATTGTCCTGTGGAGCTGGACCAGCATGTTTCCAAGCATTCTTATCTTGGATATAATCCTCTAATTTGTAATATGCTTGTTTACACAGTGAACTTTTTATATGAGTTTTAAATTTTCTTTCATTTAATTGCAATATATTACAAGGTATTTTGTTGTAGCATTTAACACAGTACCCCATAAAAGATGTATGTATTTTAGCTAATCTGAAAAATGGTTGATCAATTTTATCTTTATTTCTTGTATTAAAATTATGTCTATCACTTATTTTATTAAAAAGATGTAGATTTTTTCTTACGTACATAATATTTTCATAGATGAATTGGCAAGGTACCGTCATAATATTAATCCTTTTAAATAGTTCCCTGAGAGATTCGCGCGAGAACAATATGGCCAAATATTTTGTGGAGGTAACTTGTACAGTGATTTGCTAGCCTCAGTTGTAGATAAAAGGGGCAATATATTGGCAAACATGTATCGTAACGCCAAAGTAAGTTCCAGGCCTTTGGTTTGGGAAAAAATAAATAAATTTGTCTTAGTGGTATTAAAACTTGGCTATAAGCCAACCAGCTATCTCAGTCAGACCCTTTTAAGCGACAGTTTTTACATGTTTCCATGATGTTCCTGAAAAATCATCCGCTTATGGGAAAATTTGGCCTCCGTTAATCTGCATATTGCATAAGTGTTGTTAATATAAATTAAAACAGTCGTGGACCCAAAACGCTTACCTGACGGACTCCGTAACAGATGTCCTTTTCGACACTACATAAGTTATTGATTTTAACCATGTGATGTCTATCTGTATGATAGTTTTTAAAAAAACAGGCAACGTTACCTTTTATAGCTATGTTTTCTAGCCTGTGCGGATCGAGACGGAAACGGTATCAGAAGCTTTCTTGAGATCTAAGAACATATCATGTTGTGTATGTACCTATATTGTTGTTAAGCATTTGTGAACATTATCCACTTTATTTATTTAAAATCTCAGATGTCAAAGCTGATGCTGCTGAAGATGTTTATTAGTTTTTTTTTTATAAATTTGAAGTATTTAGCTTTGTTTACGTTCATACATCTAGTAAAACACGCACGCCGGTAAAAAAAATTCAAGGTTTTTTAACTTATTTAAATAAGTATTTTGTAAATAAAGAAAATGTGGTTTCTCATAAATGACGTAGAAGAAAATAAAAGATAATTATGTTATTCATTATTATTAATGATTTTCCATATTTTGAAATTATTTTTTAATGCATTTTATTAAAATATTTAAAAATGTAATTATTATGAACGTAAATAAAAAAAATAAAAAAGGGTATTTTATTACCTTCAGTTGTACAAAAACACTTATCTAAACACCATGCAGCATTACAACTAAGGGAAGAGTGTTTTCGATGAAGTCTGACACCCAAAGTAAGATTTAACTAGTGTTTAGGATGCCAGCGTCGTCACCTATAATTTGAACATATATCAGTAGTTGTAGGACTAGCACAGCTTATAATTATTAAGATAACTACTTACTAGTAAATGCATTTATGTATGGTCTTTTAAAGTAAATGTAATAAAGGAATGTTATACTTACTGTCAGCTATGAAGTTACCTTAAACATATAAAATAAATTAATAATGCTAATTGTTTACATCACAAATGCCTCACGTAATTAATAAAATAAGAGAATTTAACAATACATAATTATTTTACTAGCTTTGTTCATTATCATAATAACCCTTGTTGAAAAGCCTCTTCTGATGTCTGATAGGCTTAAGAGCCATTGTCATTCGGCGCGGTATTTTAATCGCCACGCGCCAGCAGTAATGACATAAATATATTATCTTGTTAACAAGAGATTTCATAAAATAGTGTTCATTAAATAACTGTTGAAGAAAATATAAAGAAAAAAATCTACTTATTTAGAGTGTCTTAAAAAATCGCGAAATGTGTCCGTAGGTATCTGCCTACTCCTTTAGGAAATAATGCTAGATAATTTGTTTCAATTCCTGTATATTTTATCACGGATAATTTACTTTACAGAACTTTTGTATTCAGTGGAGCTGTGGCGTATGGCATATATAAAGGTATAAAGAAGATTTTAAAACGCTCAATTGAAACAGAGCTTACAGAACTAAAGACAATTGAAGAATTTACCATTTGGGTATGGAATCAAACCACAAGTACACCAAGTGTATAACAGGGTTCTAATTGTATCCTTAGTAAGCTAAAGTAAAGTATCTAGATTATATGTTTATGTAAGTTGACCATTTCCCCAATGCCGAGGAAAGGCTCCAAAGTGGGCCGTTACCTGCTTGTGATAAGTGTTTAAATGTTTATTGTGTTTAATAATTAACTTTTACAAACATGTTTATACACAATATATAACGGTAGGTACTTAATTAAATGACTAACTAACTAAATAAATAAAATACTTTTGTTTTTTGATCACTTATCGAAGTACTCATCCGCGTCGCTCTATTTAAATGTTTAGTAGTTTATATTGTGTAATAAAGAAAATGTAGGTTGTTCTACATGATGTAGAAGAAGAGAAAAGATAATTATGTAATTTAATCATATTAATCTAAATGATTTTAGGTACTATTATTATTAGGTAGCTTCTAAGTACTGTAAGACTTGAAGGTCATGAAGAAATAAAAGATTATCGTAAAATAATTGTGCTTTATTTTCCTAAGCTTGTCCCAATATTGAGCCCAATATATTATCATCCATCTTTCATTGAATTCTAAATAGCCCCAACTTATCGGACACAGACAAGATTGGTACTTGAGTATAAAATGCCACCTATGGACAAAATTTTAAAAGGTCGACACTACGTACCTTATGCGTGTGCAGTACAATGATGCGAATAGTGAAATTTCCGCGGTACTGTAGCGCGACCAGCATGTTCGCTGAAGCGGACTTTAGTCGTATATGCCGTTATTCGATCGCGCATAGCATCGTTTCCCAGCAGTTTACGTAAATCGAACAATCAACTTTTGAGGGTCGTTAGTTAGGATTGGAGCAGTCCGATCGACAGGTATCGGCTCGATGTTCATCGGATTGCCAACCGACGGTAAAGATTTTAGTATAATTTTTTTTTTTTTTGGTGATAATTTAATTTAATTTGAATGTCTATTCAGTTTTAATGTTTTTAATGATTGTATTGAATGTTTTATTTGAATGATGTAATTCATTTTATGAATTGTATGTTTTTGTGATTTGTATATTGGGAGTCCGTACGGACGGACTTCGTGCTTAAGGAGTAGGCCCCCTGGTTTGGTCGTACTGTTCGTTTGATGTAATGGGACACAAATCACAAAACACATTTTTTTTTATGATATTTCTCCAAGTTCTCATCTACCTGTACCCATACACATCTATTTTTCAAGCCTGAACGCAGGTGAAATTCCAACTCCTCCTTATAGGTGAAGGTTCCTTCAACAGTAGTATTGAGGTGATTTGGGCACTCCAAAATCTTGCATAACTAAGTACTAGTTTAGTGAATGAGAAGTCCAGCCCTCCGGATTCCACCGACCTAAGGATAAAAATATGCATTATTATTCCGTTAACGAACAGCTAGCAGGATAGGTGAAGCGAATGAACTTGACCCTAAATCTCGTTTCCCAGTGGGGTTCAAGTTCAAGATCAGCGCTCAGAAAACACAAACCTGTCTTTTCACTGCCAAGAGGAGCCAGTTCCAGTTATATCCTACTTTCCCAGGTGCATTTGTACCAGTTATCGACCGCCTGAAGCTTTTGGGCATGGAGCTGACGTCAGATCTCAACTCCAGCTGAACCATCTAGTCAAAAGCACAGACTGCAACCAAAAAGCTGGGTACCCTAAATACTACACACTAGCACCTACACCTAGTACTTCACATCTGGAAAGCTTCCGAGTTTGTACAAAGCTCAGGTCTATTCCTGTATAGAGTATTGCAGCCACTTATGGGATGGCTCAGCAAAATACTAACGGAACGCAGAGTAAAAAAGCTCATTGGCGACGAGGCGTAGCCCAGCTTCATAGCCTGGCTCAACGGCGTAATGTTGCTTGTCTGTCGGTCTTCTACAGACTGTACTTCGGATAGTGTGCGCAGGAGCTCCACGACCTGATCCTACCATCTCCTTTTCAGTAGTTGTGTCTCAGCCTTCAAAGCAAGAGTGAACAGGCATCTTCTGAGCTTGCCCGTTTCAGCGGTTACAACCTATTGTATGGCTTGTTGGGGCGGCGACGCTAAAATGCATAATTGAATTGCTTACTTTAAGCCCAGGTATTTTCTTACCACTGAGCTGTACTTACAGGGAATGTGGGGTACTAACTGTACGTTAATAATAATTGTTTGTACTAACCTTAATTATGAGACAGCATTCCTGTCTCCAGCTAAGTGTCCTGACTGAAAAAGAAATTAGAAGGAGAAGATGTTTCGGTCTATTAAAATCTGTACCCTGTAGAACATCTTTTGCTCAAAAATTCAACATGTTCCCACCCAAACACACTAAAAACATGCCCAAGACTATTCAATATTGCAATTATTCAGTTCCAAATATTCTCCAAGACAAAAAGAGAGTGCGAACGAAATGATTGATCTTAATCCCTAACCTATGATGAAACTGAGAAGCTGTTTAGCGTACTTGCATAATTTATTTGTATATAATATTACTAATATAGTTTTTTTTATCTAACTTATTTATTTAATTATAGTACGTTATTGTACTTGTAAAAACTCTATATCCTTAGTTTTCCTCTGGCACACACATACACAACACGCACAAACACATCCACGTATACTTTACATGTGCCCTTACACTCTTCAGCACACACCGTTTATCTGTTTAAATTTTTCTTTGTTAATTTTAATTCAAGTTTTGCACCTAAACGGTCTCTAAATCCGGATTTATATTTGTCTGACGCATCAGAACAGTATCGGTTTCATACAATTAGTATGGTGGTGGTGGTGGTGGTTATCTTAATATCAGAAAATATATCCACAAATTATTGATTTACATAGCAACGTCATTTAGAAACATCATTATAATATTTTCTATTATGGTACCCCACAATACCTTACACGCTTATGTGCTGCTCAATCCTCTGTGCCCTCTGTGCCTATCCCGTAAAGGAAAGCGTAAAGTTATAGCATTATGTTAAATTTATGTAGTTTTCATCATTATTACCCTTAATTTCATATCTTAGATGTTTATTTTGTACATTTTACAATAACATTTCAAAGTTATGTTATAATGCACCTCGCTTTTAACTATTGTTTTTAGTACCAAGAGTCTCTGAGTTAAATCGCGGACGGACAGACAGACACGTTTTACCACGGAGCTCCATTTACCAAATTCCATTACTCGGTGTAATAATGCTAATGGTTTTCATCGGAAATATGAGAAATGTTTGATAGATGTAATATATTTTTTGTATCTCTAAAAGTTGTATTTACTTTTATGTGCTTTAATTTATAAAAAAAATTGAACTTTTTATCTGTTATTAATATTTTTACTTTGTTAGCTTAGGCGATAACTATATTATGAATGCTGTAGTCTCCTATACATGAAGGAGTACATCTTAATATCAGATGTTGCCCTTTATTTATGTGTCATGTATTTTGTATATCGTCTTTTAGAAGTTATACATAAATAAGCAGTGATTTACAACACAAATGTCTTACATAATATATACATGTATTAAAATAGTAACAAAATCCAAACTGTAAATTAAATATTTTTGTAAAAAAGTAATTGCTACTAGGTGTGGAAACGATTCTGATGCCGAAAATACAGATTTTAGATTTTTTGTTCGTTTGTCTGGATGTATGTTCTGGATTGACGCAAAAACTACTGAATAAATCGTGTTATCATTTTGGACAAATATTCCTTAAAGGTCTGGTCATCGGATAGATCATATATTATCACGCTATTTGCTATGGAGGATTAGCAATATTGCATTATGTTCGTATTCCTAAACAGTATCCTGCGAGATTCTAATATACGAGAAAAAATATATAATATTGCAGACAGATACGGATTTAACATAGGAAATGAATATCATCTCACTTTACCTAAAAAGAGCTACGAGTAAGTAGTCAATCTTGACATGTATTATAGCAGTTTTAGCCAAATTGTTAGCGTAGTAAACAGCCGGTTTCACGTTCGCCCTGTAGGCTGTAAGCCACGGTTCCTGAGTTCGACCCCTAACAGATGTTCACTTTTTGTGATAGATTTTTAATATTTTTCAAAGATTTTCAAAAGATATTTCAAATAATAATTTAATTTAACATCGTTTGTATTTCCATTTGTATACATTTTCAAATATTTAATAGAAGTGTAGACTGGTAGAAAATGCCAATGACATTAAGTCCGCCTGTGTATATTTCTGTTCTTGTAGTATATCTATATAAATAAGTGTGATAAATTTACGAATTGTTGCTGTTCTAGGAGTCTTTCTTTCTTTTTGTCTAGGATAAAAAACCAGTATCACTGTAAGCTTGAAGAGTAAGCAAGCATAGGTTAGCACGAAGGAGATCTTATTGTGCCTGCCGAAAGAACGATGGCGACGATCAGTATTCAATTAAGAATTCTTCTACCTAAAATATAAACATATACCTAGAAGACCATGACGAGTTCCTAGTTGAATACGACAGCTCTTATTGCTCATGAATAAAGTTCAACAATACTATGCCGATAATGGACTGCTAGCGTTCACACTCAGTTCAGTTGGGTAGGTACGAGGTCAGAAGTTTACGTGTGACTTGTGAGCGAAGCCTTGAAGGAAAAATTTCAGTTGAACTTCGAAGCAGAAGGTACAATATTTTTCTGCTCACTCAGTGACAAAAGATAGCTCACCTATTATCGCTATTCCGCAATAAATCCGCCCAAATAGCATTTGTCACATCGGTATAAGTGATACCTACGTTTACCGTTAAACATTATGTTTGCTCGTCTTCATACTTTCGTAAACTATTTGAATCGTCATAGCATGTTTCCAACCATGTTGGGGCCGGCTTCCAGTCTAACCGGATACAGCTGAGCTGTATTTTACATGGAACGACTGCTTATCTGACCTCCACAACCCAGTTGCTGGTTAATACGACACCCATACATACTTGGTACGACTGGTTGTCAGACTTTAGGGCTTTCGTAACGACGGTCAAAGATCTACAAATGACAGCTGGGTCCGCCCACAGGACAGCTTAACGTGCTATCCGAGGCATGGAGGGGTCTTGGTATGTAAAGATGGTCACCCATCCACGGACCAAACGCGGCAAGCATAGCTTAACCTGACCGATCGAATCGTGCGGCTGTTATTACTTAGTCACAATCTACTCTCCCCTGAATTTGAATGTGCTCCATTGATTTGGTTATAATTTAGAGATCAGATGGCGGTTGCTATTACGAGATGTTTCTCTACAGCGCAAAGCTTATCGTTTATGAACGCCGAAAAGGCCAGAAATGACAGACAGAAGACGCAAAAATGTGGGCTAAATAACAAAAAAAAATGTTATCATTTTAGTGGTTAGAGAATTTGATTGAAAACCGGGCGAACGTCAAATGAGAATACAATTTTTTGCATTACACCTTACTAAATTCACGCTTGTATTCTTGAAAGAGGAGGAGTGGGTTTGTTATAGAAAGTATAGCCACCTTTCGCCTGATATGTTTTAGTTCCAGGTAGGGGGCAAGCCTTTTGCAAAAGGAGCACATAAAATCCAGTCTCGGGGCATCTATTGAGTTCCATAGGCGAAAAAATTATAATACTGTAATTATTTTTGCAGTAGTCGCTGGCATACCTTCTAAATATCTCACAGGAAAATTATGCGCTTCGGCAATCATCGTTTATCTTCGGAAATACGAACAAGAGATGATGAGCTCTCTAATAGAGCTGTTACAACCATAAAAGTACTTGCCTAGTTTGTATTACCATGGTTAGAAAACTATAGATTTACCACTCTATGCCATTTCAAACTAATTTTCAAAACTTTTGAGTGACAGATGACGAGGTGCGACCGAGGTAGGTGACCCGACCTAGAAGAAGGAGAAGCTTTGCCTCTGCGGGAGGCAGTGGGGGACTGTGGCGCCACGTTCGCGCTAATTCGGAAACACGAAGATTACCGAAGCACTTAACTTTCTGGTTTAACTGTGTTACTTAATTACATTAAATTCAAGAATTACAGTATTAGTAGTAGTCTCACCCTTGTTCTTCATACGGCTGATCAAGTTCTCAAAGAAGTGAAAAAAATTACAGTTACTTATTGTTTTTTTATGTAAACTCATTTTTACCGTTGGGAGTGATCATGAATTATAATTATATCTTTCGTTCATATAAGTTCCTACTTAAGCCAAAAATGTACTAACCATTTTTAGTTTCAATTAAAAAAAATCATCCATGTTGTAGAAGATTATAACCTACTAGTATGACTTCGCGTTCCGATTTACCTAAAATGCCAATAGAATGCACAGCCACGTGAGCGAAGCCGCGGGCAAAGCTAGTTGATATAATTAGAGAATGCAACAATGCATTTTTGTTGCTTTGTTCTTTATCATGATTACTCTGGTTGGAATGTCTATTTACATTCCTCGGATACCTATTCTTATATTAGGTTCAAAAGAGACATTGTCATTCGGCGGCGCGGCGCGCCTGCTGCAATGAAATAAAGATTATGTTGTTATCAAGAGATTTCATAAAATAGTGTTCAATTATTAATAATTATGTGTGAATTGACGTGATTAATATGTGCATGAAAGAAAATAAGGAACAAATTCGATTGTTTTATAGTGAGATCGGAAATCGGGAAATGCCGTGGGCGTAGGTATCTATCTGCCTGTTCTTTTTGCGAGTGTTAGTGAGAGATAATTTGTTTCAATTTCTGTACCTACCTACGTTTTATCATGTATAATTCTTTTACAGAATTTTAATATTGGGAGGTCTGTTGTATGGCGTATACTATGGTTTAAAGAGATTGTTCAGATTTGGACGCTCCGTCGAAACAGATTATACAGAACATATGACATTTGAAGAATTGACCAGTTGGATTTTGAATGAAACCTCTACAAGTACTCCAAGTGTTTAAGTAGGTAGTTATTTTGTGATTTATTATTAAGCCGTTGCATGTGATAAGTACCTATTTAAAATGTTTAGTACTTAGTAATTTTTAAATACACAGACATTTTAGCATTTTTTCTGTCTTTTTGTTATTTTGTTAAATATAAATTACGTATCGTATTTGTGAACATAACTCATTTTCAGCTTATTTTATTTTGTAACTTATACAGACTGGTTCAAATAGTGATGTCAATAAAAAAATAATTGATTCCTCATACCAAGGGGAATCCGGAAATACCCCATGTATAAGTACGTTCCGCAAGTTTTGATAGTTTAGGAGATATAAATATTATTTAACATTTTTGGCGAAATTCTTCGGGACATCTTTTTTTTGCGATGTTTTTATCATCAAAAACCCTTTCATGTATAAAAAAATATCTTCCTAACATTAGTGCAATATACAATATTTTTTATCGAAAGTGAGGTATTTCAGTTGATTTTCTTTTTCAATTATAAAAGTTACTAGTGGGCATTTATTAACATTTTTTAAATTGATAAAGAAAATCAACTTTTAATCGTAATAATGTAAAAGTCTCACTTTCCCCGAAGTTTCGTCCTCGAAGAATTTCCCCAAAAAAAAAAACATATCTCATAAACTATCAAAAATCGCGGAGCATACATGGGGTATTTTCGGTTGCCCCTAGGTAAGAGGAATCTAATTTTTTTTATTGACGTCATTATTTGGACCTACATTTATGTAATACAACAACGGTATCTAACACCAGTAGCAGTGGTGACCCAGTGGTAATGGCCGTGACTTACGAGTTGTAGGTCGTAGGTTCAAACCCAGACAGGCACTTTACTTTGTGAATTACTTCATCACCACTGTCTTCAAAACGGTGAAGGAAAACATCGAGATGAAACCGGCATGTCCAACAACCAAAAATTTGAAAAACATGTGACTCTACCAACCCGCACTGGGCTCGCGTGGTGGATTACGGCCCACTCCCTCTCACCGAGAGAAGGCCTGTGTCCTAGCAGTGGGAACATTATAGGCTGATGATGATGATCTAACACGTTCTTTATTCATTAAGTTGTCCACTAGTGCTGTAGTCTTCTTAAGTGACGATTTCTTAATTCCCAAAACTATGTGTCATTTTTGTTTGTGTGTGTTTTAGTGAGTAAGTCTCTGAAGTGCCATATCAATAAATAAATAATATTTATCATATATAGGTTCACGGTGACATTTGAATCACAGTTTTGCTAGAACAAACGTTGGTCAGACCATGGTCTACAACCATTCTATAGCATCCAAAAGAAAAAAAAATGTCATTGGTTTAAAAAAAAAAACAGAAAAGGCAATGTAAAAAATTTCGGGATTATCGTTACGCCCTACAACACAGACATTGCGGCTGAGACGCGCTGCGCTCGCGTCTTGAATGCAATATCGCTACCGTGATGAGTACTTTGAAGTTACGGTTATTGTTTCAAACATTATTAATTTACACGTTTGAGCAACATAAAACTAATGTGAGAACTCCTAGATTAGATTGTTTTAATAACATATTTGATGCTGTAGAATGGTAGTAGACCATGGTCTAAACAACGTTTGTTCTAGCAAAACTGTGATTCAAATGTCACCGTGTATATTATATAAACATAAACTTATGCCTTCTTCCCATGGGGGTAGGCAGGAACTACAGAACGCCACCTATTAAGATCATTACATACTCCTTTTACTTCATTTACGTTCATAAATCTGGTAATACACGCACGCCAGTAGCGGTGTTAATTTTTAAACATATGTATAGTGTAAGTGAAAAAAATTGGGTTCTCATTAATGATGCAGAAGAAGATATAATAAAATAATATTATTAAATTAAATTAATCTTAATCATTTTATATACCAATGTTAGTAGGTAGCCTACAACAATTTTTTTTATTTTTTATTGAGACAACAATATTTAAGTTTTTATTTACATTAATATAATGAGTTAGTCGTCACAACAACGTGTCTGTTTTTTATTTATCTATTGATATTATATTATAAACGCCTATTTAAAATTAGATTACAAAATGTATATAATAGTATTTAGTTTTATGAAAAATATAATAATAACTAAAATATATTATTAAAAGGAGTCCCTTTAGGCAAGGTTCCGAAGATACTGGCAGCGTTCCCCCTTTGAATAGCTAGACTAATTCTTTGTCCGAGGTAGCTGCCAGCTCTTCGGTTTCCTGTGATGTCGACTAACAAATTAATAATAAAAATAACTGTAGGTACAACTTGAATATCAAACAGAAATAAATGATTTTCTTAAATATATTTTGTGCTTTGTTTTCCCGATTTTGTCCCAATATTGAGCCTATATCTATTAGCATGGCAAGCATCTTTCAGTAAATTCCAAATGACCCACAACTTAACGAACACTGTCATTATTACCTGTATAGTACTCGTATTTATATTCTTTACTAACAGATTTTCATGGTATGGACATGTGATGCGGAAGAATAAAGAAAATGTTGTGGGGAAAGAGTTTTGAGTATAATATGAATCATTATAAGAGTAAAGGGAAACCAAAGAAACGGTCGGTGAATTGTGTGGAATAATGATAACATGGCTAGAAAGGGAGTGACTAAATAAGATACTGTGGTAAATAAATTAAATAGAAGATTTAACTTCCTAGCAATATCCTGTTTTTTTTCGTCACCATCCCGATCTTTTCCGGGTTATTTGTAATACGACAGCAACCCATTAAGGGGATGTCATTTGCAACCCCTTATGACCCCTATGCAAATGTCAACCATTTTCCATTCATTTGACATTTTATATTTTTTTGAAGATATCAGAGGGGCAATTCCCGTATTTTTAAGACCGTTCGCATTCTAATCTCAGTCTCAATCTGTCAAAATTACAATCAATTTACATACATTTTTGACATTTTTTTGACATTGATTGTCGCTGACATGAGATTGCGACTTGAATTTGAACGTTTTTTAAGTACGAGAATTGGCCTACTGGTATCTTATTGTATCTCTTTGGATAGCTGAGAAGTTGTACATATTTTTGGCATGTTCTGTCGATATAGTTTAGCCATGTTTTTTTTGCAGAAATCAACTATTTATGTCAAATAACCTGCTCAAAATGATGAAAATTGTGTGCTCTCATTTAAAAAATATTAAAGATAATTGTCATTATATGATTGAAGTAGAAGCAGATAATAATAATTAAAAAAAAAACATGCTTTATTCTTTTAAATAAACTTTCAACGTTGTTTAGCGCCACAAAAATATAAAATACCAAATTACTCGGAAATGGTTGACATTTGCATAGGGGTTATAAGGGGTCATTTGGTTGCAAATGACCTCCCCTACATCCCTTTATTGGATTGCCGACGTATTAACAATAACCGTGTATTAGTACCTATACCATGTTAAACACGGAGACTTTCTGCATGACTGGGTTGGCCCTTTAGATCATTGGAATGACAACTACAACAATAATCTTTTACGAGTCGATGGACAACTAGACAGTAGACACTACACACTTGTTCTAAAGGAGTGAGGTATGTAATTATGAGACATTACGCTAGTGATATTTTACCTAATTATAAAAGTGTGTCTATGATGTAGGTACCTATAAAATTCTTTTCAAATGTGACACTAGTTCAGAAAGAGACAGAACATCAGATTCCTATTTTTTGTTAACTTGCTGACTGCTCTCTCGTATATCCATTTGGCAGATGAATTGCTTTATTAAAATGATTGCCATTGAAAGTTTTAAAAGTTTAGGTCTCTTCCTATCTATATTGATATTTATTAATACAGCAGTGGTTCTAGTCTAGCGATTTACAGCACAAATGCCTTAAGGACCTACGTATTTTTTATTATTTTTTATTAACCAATATAGTCGCAGATCTGGGCAATGGGCTTCCTGTGCCCAGCGGAGATGGGAGCTGAAAAAGCGATGTGGAACTCCACATCTCTCTTTCTGCTTCTTTCTCAGGCCAATCACGCTGTCATGAATGAGTCTAAGGGCTAATTTCACCTATGAAACTAAACGCGGCTTAGATGTGTGTTGATCACATCTAAACCGGGTTCAAGAGTTGTCAGTGTCATCATTGTTGTAGAGTATTGACACTGACAGCTCTTAAACGCAGTTTAGATTTGCTGATCGCGTTCAGTTTTATTGGTGTGGTGAAATCCACCCCAGTGGTCGCACCAGCGCTTCCTAGGCCTGCCTCAATGAGGCACCAATGACCCATCTATCGTGGTCCTGGGCATTCAATAATAGAATTCAACAATACATGTTTATTCGCTTTGTCTATTGTAGTAATACCCCTTGTTGGAAAGCCTATTCAATTTCTTCCCATGAGTAGTCTCGAGCCGCTGTTCTTCGACAG
The DNA here is from genome assembly GCA_937001585.2 of Brachylomia viminalis. Taxonomy (NCBI): domain Eukaryota; kingdom Metazoa; phylum Arthropoda; class Insecta; order Lepidoptera; family Noctuidae; genus Brachylomia; species Brachylomia viminalis. The sequence goes on along the minus strand of OW443302.2, from coordinate 16,595,944 downwards.
CGTTCATATCGCCATCAGCAATAAACGAAAGAAAATAAGCAAAAAAAAAGTCAAACTTGTTAGTAGTGGGATTGAAAAGATCGTGAGATGTACCTCTGGGGGTAGGTAGTGCCTCTGCATACTCCATCGCAGAATAGTGATGAGATATTTTGTTTCAATTCCTGTTTACTTAATGATGAATAATTTATTTTTCAGGGTTTTAGCTTTCCTCGGTGCAGGGTATGGCGTATACCATTACTTAGCAAATGTACAGGGCGTGAAAATTAATTTATTTTGAATGGTATTTATTGTATTGTCCGCGGAAGCGATGCTGAACGCGTTCAATGCCACTCAGAGAAGCAGAATTGGATCATTCAAGTCCAGGAAATGCACTGTTGAGAGTTGTTAATTGTTGGGGGAATGTTGTACGTGTAGAAACAGTTTAACTAAGGAACTTCTGATAGGATGTATCTATGCTGCTAAGACCTACAAACGGTGGTTGGAAATGGCCGCGTAAATGTTGTTACTGTATTGTGTGCGTATTTTATTGTGCAAGAGAAGGAAGGCGTAAGTTTATGAATGTCTATTGTGCCAGTTCATTGATTAACTTATTATTTTTAAATTATGTTTTTTTATGGGTCGTGTGGTCTGCAATGAAGATGTATATTTAAATATTTAGGTATTTTTTATTAGACAGCCTGTTAAGATAGCAGTGTTAAAACTTAAAAATCATGAGGAAATAAATACTTAATATAAAATTGAATTTTCTTGCAACAAAGCTCTCTCTAACCTTATCGATTTAAGGGACTAGCAACCTGCACAAATGGTTCGCTCGGTTTTTATGATTTATAGCATCAATATTTATTTTTTACAAGTATTGCAGTCGATGAGATTCCCCATCGGAAAAAATGTCAAACTTGTATACACAGTTTCATTCTCTATTTAAGCCCTGCGAGAAGGAAGATGTCGGCTTTACGACATTTTTCTTACAATATCATAAGAAATTATATACTTGTTCATACCCTCTCGTCTTCTTAGCTTCACATATTTATAATTATAATACTTATGTTTGCTAACAGTGAATTCCCAGTAGCAACATCACATTATGTCCCCCCTCCTTGTCCTCTAGCTTTCTAAGTAAGGAGAAGGCAGTTTAGTTTATAGGAATTCATTTCTTATAACGGTGGGAGGGTGCTCAAGTTTGGTGACGAGCCCTACAGGAAAGCGCGGATGCAGGAGCGTTTTCCCTTTCCGTCAAAGGAAAGCCGATCTTAACACTAATAATAGCATAATTAGGAACACGAAAATTGTATCTGCTTAGGGTTATTTAAGAACAGTCACAACATCACATACCTACCGATACATCCTCTTCTCTTTCAATCACCACGACCTTCGTCTCATTCACATTTATATTCATCTCTTTCATCTTAGAATATGCTTCATCCATCACAGTTACCATGTCTTGCAACTGTTTTGCTAATAATGCAAGTAGAACTTGATCATCTGCGTAAAGAAGGCATTTGACAGGCAACTCATTAATCATCAATCCACACTCACCCTCTTTCAAATCTCTCAGACAACTATCCATGTACAAGTTTAACAGGAACGGTGACGCTACCCAATCCTGTCTAAGAATCTCGAGATTCGGAACCAGTTTGTATATTTATCCTAACACAAGCACTGGAATCCTTGTATAAAGATTTCAGTACCCGTACCAAGCGCCAGTCCACACCGTACAAGGTTGTACATTTACTATTTTATCTATGGTACAAGGATAGTGTTGACCTTAGTTCTGCCCTTCACGCTATCATAGACCTTCTCACTGTATTCATTAAAACCTTCGCACATAGTTTGCCGACAACACTCAAAAGACTAATGCCGCGGTAGTTTTTACACTCCTGCTGAAAGCCTTTTTCCTTATATAGTGGTACGATTACATCCTTACACCAATCATCTAGCACACGGCCATATCTCCAACACATGATAAAGATCCGGCACAGGCTTGCTACCACCCCGTCACCGCCCTTCAGCATTTCAGCAGATACTCTGTCGTACCCTGCAGCTTTCCCCACTTTCTTATCTTTCAATCTTATCTTATTTGTTTATTCATTCAGTAGTTCACATACATTTTATACATTTAAGTTTATGCCAACATAAACTCATTAGAGTTTTACCGTGCACCAAAATCATCGACTACATAATTTAAACAATCTACAGAAGGTACTTGGTTAAAAAACAAAACAAGAAAATTAAAACGGGAGTGTAAGCGGAATAGTAACAGTTTTAAATTACTAACGAGCGAACATCGGTGCCCATTTGACCGTCCGTCCTTAAAACAATAGTGGCGGTGCACGGTGCAGCGGTGGAATGTTTTTGAGTCATTTCAATTTTCTCAATTTTATTTTTTGTGTTAAGATATTTGTTTATTGTTAGGCATTATCTATTCTATTTATCTTTATTCTAAAATATTTCTTCTACTTTATAACTATTCTTCTCTTGACTTTTACAAACGCGATGCTTCTGCTCAATCTACAATACATTAAATTCTAAGCACGATGTTAAGGAAAACATAAAAAGGCGTTATTCGTGTGTGCGGCATGAGTATCATAGCCATTGGGTCTTGGAAAGTGAGAAATGTATCGTATCCGCGGTGATCCCTGAACCTATTTTGCGAAAGTGCAGCATTTTGGGTCCATGTTATTAAAACTTAGGGGCTGGTAGCTGATCGTGGTGATGTTAGGATATGGGAATTATTTGAACCGCTAGAGGCGAGAGGCGCCAGAGTGCAGGGTAGTTAAGTTAGGAGACTCAGGGAATGCCAAGAAGTGATGTCCATTGCGACAGTAAGGGACCAAGTATTATTTATTAAGTTGACAGTGGGTACATAGACCACGTTAGGTAGCGGTTGACGTAGTCTAAACTAGACAATTTCGTTTTGTGACCTGTATGTGGTAATGGTAAGGTGAATCATTGCCTCATCTCCCTCACAATACCATGCTTCCGCTAAGTATCTCTTTTTGGAGGTCTACGTCAGAGGCGTCAAGACCCTTCTTGGTGCTGTCTATTGTCCACCCGCCGTTGACTATTTTACCAACCTCGAATTGGTACTTGAATCCGTAGGTTCAGAGTATGCACATTGCGTCATCATGGGTGATTTCAACACTGACCTTGCCCATCATACTCTCCGATCCCGTAAACTCCTTCACATCATTGAATCCGTTAGTCTCCATGTACTTTCACTGCAACCTACCCATTTTAACATCTCAGGCGATGACACTTGGCTCGACTTAATCCTCACATCCGCACCCTCCCTTGTTCCCTCTCATGGTCAGTGTCCCGCGCCTGGATTTTCTCATCATGACCTAATTTTCCTCTCATATGTCCTAAAACCACCTAAACCTATCGCAAAAGTTCTGCACATGCGGTGTTTTGCGCTCATGGACGTTGAGAAGCTTCGTCAGGATGCGTCAGACCTCAGTTGGGAAAACTTGGCAGCGGCGACAGCTGTAGATGAAAAACTGCGTATTTTCAATCAGACGGTCCTTGCTCTCTATGACAAACACGCTCCTGTTAAGCAGATTAAGTTTCGGCGTCCTCCTGCTCCATGGATGACGACAGGTGTTCGTATGGCGATGAGGAGCAGGGATCGGGCCTTTCGTAAATTTAAAAGGAATCGCAGTGAAGAAAATCGGAACTTTTTCAAAGCTGCTAGAAATCGGTGTAATCAGATGATACGCAACGCTAAACGCCGCCATATTCTCGAGAATATATCTTCTTCTTCACCTGCTGATATCTGGAAGTTTCTTGGTACTCTTGGTATCGGCAGACCACGGCATGTGGATTTTCCTAATACAATTGGCCTTGATGATATCAACCGTCACTTCACAACCACTTGTCATTTGGATTCCCAAATATTGTCCCAGACGGTTGATTTCATTAATGGCCTAGCGAGTCCCTTCATAGAACCATTTCGCTTCTTTCCGGTGACCTTGGACGAAATTAAAAAGATCATCCTGTCTATCAAATCCAAGGCTGTGGGTTACGACGGCATCAGTCGTGCTATGGTCGTTTGGATCCTTGATAGCCTTCTCCCTCCAATTACCCACATCGTTAACTTTTCCCTTGATTCCGGACAATTCCCATCCCTGTGGCGTATGGCCTATGTCCGCCCACTCCCTAACACTTCAAATCTCTCCCTTCCCAGTCATTTTCGACCCATTTCCATTCTCCCATTCCTGTCTAAAGTGCTTGAGGCCTGCGTACACAAGCAGTTTGCGGAGTTTGTTCATCGGAACAACCTTGTTAGCTCTTTTCAGTCTGGGTTCAGGCCTGGGCATAGTACAGCCTCCGCTCTCCTTAAAGTGACTGGTGACATTAGGAAAGCCATGGAGGATACCAAAGTTACCGTTTTGGTATTAATTGATTTCTCCAATGCCTTTAACGCCGTCAGCCACGATATTCTCCTTTCTATCCTCTCCCACCTTATGGTTTCGTCCGAGGTGCGGGAATGGTTCTCTTCTTATCTTCGGGGACGTCAGCAGTCGGTTCGCGTTGATGAGAGCTCATCGAGTTGGCGTGATCTGGATGCTGGTGTTCCACAAGGCGGTATTCTTTCCCCATTGTTATTCTCTATCTTCATTAATTTTATAACTCACTGTCTTCGATGTTCGTATCATCTATATGCCGATGATTTTCAATTGTATACAGCTGAGCGGGTTGAGGATTTGTCAGGCGCTATAGCAGATGTAAACCGAGACTTATATGCTATCAAAAAGTGGTCTGATAGTTTCGGGGTATCTGTAAACCCCTCGAAATGTCAGGCCATTGTAATTGGAAGCTCACGCATGATAGGTAGGGTGACGCTTAGCTCTCTTCCTCCTCTTATTTTCAATGGTACCGTCATACCCATTACCCCTACTATGAAAGATCTCGGTTTGCATCTTGACTCTACACTCAGCTGGCAACGCCAGGTCTCTAGTGTTAGTCAAAGGGTCAACGGTACTCTGCGATCCCTGTATCATCTGAGGAATTTTTTGCCCGCTAAGACGAAAACCATGCTTGTGCAGACTTTGATTTTCCCTGTGATCGACTATGGTGACGTGTGTTACTTTGACTTGAATGCGGTTTTGCTGGATAAGCTCGACAGATTGCTTAACTATGGTATCCGGTTCATATTCAACCTCAGAAAATATGATCATGTGTCGAGCTATAGGTCTGAGCTCAAATGGATGTCCATTCGCCAAAGAAGAAGTTTGCGTGCTTTGACCACGCTTTTCTCCCTTCTCAACTCTCCCACTCCTCCTTCTTATCTCGTGTCACTTCCAATACCTATGTTCTTCTCACGCTAAGAATCTACGTTCTTCTAACAATCTTCTTCTACTCTGTCCTTCTCATACTTCTGACTTTGTTCATTCTTCCTTTCATATTCAGTCCATTCTTCTTTGGAATGCGCTTCCTCTTGATATCAGGACGGCTACCAGTCGGTATGCATTTAAGCGGAAATTGCAGAGTTATTTTCGAAACAAATAGAGTAGAGTCATCTCAACATCTCTCTTCCTGGAATTTGTATATATATATATATATATGTAAGTATATAGTATAGTAAATAGTATGTATGTATTCACTTATTTATGTATTTGTGTACGTTATTTTGATAGTTTATTTTTTTTTTATCATTGTTAAACATCGCTCAAAATCAATGCTTTCCTTTCCTTTCAATTAAAGCACCTGCCATCTAATCTCTTCACCACCCTTGGTTGACTGGTAGAGAATGCCTAAAGCATTAAGTCCGCCTTTGTACCTTTTGTGCGAAAAGTTATAAATAAATAAACTGGTAATACGTGCAGTATTTCGTAAGTGAGTTGTAACCTAACTCACTCCAAGGAGATATTTGGCAAGTGTCAACTTTAATCTTTAGTAATACCTAGTGTGTAAATTGTAACTACTGATTCTCCATTGCATTGTTCTTACAGATTGATTTGTAATGTGATTTATAGGCAACAGTTAGGTGATATTGCAGACGAGTTATTAATGATCATTTATTCCAACATGGCGAAATTACTCTTAGTAGTAGTTAGTAGAAAATACTCTTAACATATAATTAAGGCTAATTACATTATAAAAGAATCAAACGTTAGTGATGATTACTACTTCCAAAAAGGTCTGGCCACAGAACACGTTGCGTGAAGCTTGTTGTAAGAGAATTTCCGGGAGAGGGGGTAGGCTTTACAAAGCGCCCCAAACTGGATTGGTAGTCGTTCTTAGAACACTATGGATTGTATCTCAATAAAATCCACCAATTTTAGGCCAATTACTGAATCGACACTTTTTATTGAGACACGAAAATTTGGATGATTTGCCGCGCGAATCCTCTAAGCGGGGAAGAGTAAGGAAATGTGAAGTGACCAAAGTCCACTTCGGTGTGCACCAAGTACGATCGCAATGAGTTTTGCTACAGACTGAGTCTACGGTGCGCTTGTGCTGTTGTCTTAGTAAAAAAGGGCAACGCTGCCGTAAGGGTGTCATTTACAGGGTCTTTCAGAAAGCGTTTCCTATCTTCATCTTTAATTCGTTTGAAAAGCCTATTGATGCCATTCGACATCGTCCAAATGTCCGCCGCGGCTTCGCTGGGTGGCGCGCATCCGAAATGTAAAATTTTCCATGACTCTGCCGCATAATTCAGACTGAATTTGACAGATGCCATGGGTTATGTTAGCTTTGAGGACCACTGTGGTTTGTGGCTTATTTGCATAGACCTGCGACTTAAGAAAACCCCACTATAAAAAGTGTAACGGGGTCAAAACGCACGATCTCGGTAGCCAGTTCACCACACCTCCACGTGAGATGGTCATGCTCTCAAATCGCTAATCGCTATATAGCTGTGTGGCACGTAGCGCCGTCCTGTTGAACCACATTTCGTTTGTGTCCATATCATCCAATTCAGGCCAAAATAATTAAAAATAATCATAGACCTATAGCGCTCGCCGTTGTCCGTGATGGCCTGGTCAACGTCGTTCCTAAAGAAATATGGACCGATGACGCCGCCAGCCCAAAATCCACACCGAACAGTGACTTTTTCGGGATGCATTGGACGGTCTTGGATCTCGTGTGGATTGGTTACGTCCGAAATTCGATAATTTTGTTTGTTGACGTACCCATTCATTCAGAAATGGGCCTCATCGCTGAAGATGATTTTTATTGAAAATTAGGGTCAGTTTCCAACTGCTCCAGAGCCCATTCAGCGAACACACATCGTTGTCTATTGTCATTTACCTTCTGCTCCTGGGTCAGTTGAATTTTGTACGGGTGCAGGCCATAGTCACGAACAAAATTCGCCAAGTTGTGGTCTGCGAAGGGCTGAGTTCTTGTGACGCGAAATCCACTTCTTCCGATTCTCCTGCACACTCTCACGGACAGCGGCGATATTTTCGGCAGATCTTGCGTTTCATCGACGTACGGGGTTTGGTTGATTGTTTATTGAACCAGTTTACTTAAATTTATCCATAACACTGCGAATAGTCCTTGCGGTAGGACGATTATGGCGACCGTAAAATGGGCGAAGCGTGCGTAACGATGCCCGAACAGAATAATAATTTTGTTAAAAAAAAAAATGTTCTTTGCACGTGTTGTTGAACGCCATATCCATCCATGGCGATTTGGCAAAACATACTGAATAAATGACAGACAATTTGACAGATGTAGGTTCAACAATATGGCCGCTATCAACTGTCAAAGTTCGGAAGGCCCAGCCCATTGAGTTACTTAGCAAGAAACTAAGTTTATCTGCATATGCTCTATATACCTTATCGGCTATAGTAAATCTGGATGCATGCCTTACTGCGTACTATGGTATAGTTGAATGCCATCTGCGATACGAAGTTATCTTTTGGGGCAACTCAACAGAAAAAGAAACTGCATTTAAGGCACAAAAAAGATGCATACGGTCTATTTTTAAATTGAAAAGCACGGATAGCTGCGTGCCATATTTTAAACAATATAAAAAAAAAAAACCAAAATTAAGTGAATGAGTTGCCATTTCTAAAATATACAAACTCGGTAGGGTTAATACCCTACCGAGTTTGTACATTTTAGAAATGGCAGTGTTCGTAAAATTAAACCCGGATCGCTTCGCACGAATGGCTGACGTATTTCCACGGAATAGGCGTGACAATAGTAGCCTAGTATCCCTAGTGCTAGAACAACTCTGATGCTGCATGGCACCGGTGATATATAACAAAATACCAAGTTATTGGAAGGACTATAATTTAACATTATTCAAAAAAAAGACTTAGGAACTTTTTAGTAGACAAAGTTTATTATAGGGTTGATGATTTTTTATTGGAAAAAGAAATTGTTTGACTATTTTATATATTGTATTTAAATAACTATTAGAAATTGTGACATTAATTTTATTATTGACTTATAATATTGATGAATTAGAATTATCTTATGTATTAAATGAATTGAATAGTTGAACATTGATAATTATTTGTGAATGATGAACTAGAATTGTATTATGTAATGAAATAGTAAATATGTATTTTAATTGTAATCTCTATACTTTTGCATGCTTTGTGATTGGCAAAATATGGCTGTATCTGTATTTATATTATCTACCATCATGACTTTTACCTGTATTTGCAAAATAAAGTATCTTTATCCCTATTGGAAGACCTTAGACATTAGTACGCGTTAAGAACTACTCAAAACATGTCTCCCTCAATGGCAGTTGGACTTCGCAGTACTCTGTCTTTAAGATAGAGTAAGACATTTATATAGAGCAAAGGGAATGTGTTCTATTAGAACCGTATTACCATCCTCAGAGGTTCTATGCGTTAGGTCTAGCAGGACACAATGAGACAAACGTTGTAAATCAGTTCCCGGTCTCACTGAAGTGGGTACTTTATAAACAGATAAATTAACGTAGCTATAAATTATTCATTCATAACGATCCCTTTACCCCCTTCACATTATTAAGATTATATCCCAGATATTAGCGCTTATCTGAAGGATGAATTTTTAAAAATCTTTCCCGTTTTCTCACTCTTGCTATACCTACATTAACTTTTGTGCAACACTCTTCAGTGAAAGAATGAATTAATTTTTGATTTTTATTGTGTAGATATTAAAGTTTAATACCTACACATGTCATGTATTGTACACATAGACCTTAGAATATAGCTCTAAAAATTGGTGAAAACCGCATCTCAATCCATTGCGTGGTGTGTGACCGCTTAGATCTTCTAAGCGGTCACACAGACAGACACGAAAAGCGACTTTGATGTATACTATGTAATTTGTGCCTTTTGTGATATGGTTGATTTGGAAAATTAGTACCTGCTATCACCATATCATTGCAGGGTGAGAATCTTTGGCACCTATGGCAGTAATTTATTGTTTACACATTTGTTCACGTTTAGTTTACTAAAATGTTTGTACAAATCAATACGTGACTCACAGAAGTTATATTCATAATATCTATAGGTATGACGTGCGTATTAAAAACAATGGGCTTAATTCTTTATTCATAACAATTATGAAAATTCAGTTTAGTCATCTATTTGGCATCGAAGGAACTACATAGGTGTTACAAGACGGTTTTTTCTAGTTGATACGTGATTCATTGAAACTTGGATTATTTTGTTTAAAAAATTTATGGAATCAATATCCATATCCTATTTGATACTCTTAGTATGTGATATTGTTGTTTACATAAAATAATTGCTGAATATGGGATGTTTTGGGTAAAGTCCTTTTTCGTAATATTAATTATTTAATATTATTTTCGTGTCGCAGTATTAGGTAGTTATTTGATGGTGATTGCTGTGGTTGTTTTGTAACATAACATACCATAACGCCTGTAATCCCCGAAGGATTAAGTACATAGCAACATCCACCTTTCGCAAAGTTCGTTTCCTTTATATCCGTATATCTAAACAGATTCATTAATTGATTGTCTACAAAATCATCATGGTGTGTGTGATCTGATTATCTATTTTTACTTTTCAACAGTATTGTTTTTTTTTATTATAAAATATTTCGTTTTCTTAGGTGTGTTTTGAAAAAAAAAAGAATGAAACAAAAACAAAAAAACAACTGAATTTGTTTGTCTGCTTGTTTAGAATTTAACATTATCTCATTATTTTTCTTTCAGCCTTGTCATCTTCAGCTCATTCGTTTATGGGGTAGTTTTATTTTACAAGGAAATAAAAGCACGTATGGACATGTTAATGAATCCAAGTAATGCTACGTCTAACGGCAAAATAGTGAAAACCATTTTACAGACAGAATGACTCATCATCGTTACCAGCCTAGCCTTTTTCCAACTACGGCTTCCAATCTCACAGACAAATTACAAACCAAATAACCAAACCGTTAACTAGAGACGGTAGGAGTGTTCTTAATCTTGTAAAATAAGTTAAGTTTGAAAATTAAAATCTAGTTTTATTTAGGATTTAACACTTTATGTCATTATTTTACTTTCAGCTTTTAAATCATCTTCTGTTCATTAGTTTATGGGATAGTTTTATTTTACAATGAAACGAAAGAACTTATTGACTAACCAATTAATGAATCCCGAGAAATTGATGGAGGGAGTAGAGATATTCACTCCAGAACATTATAATGATGATGTCGATGACGCTACAGTTGAAGCATAAGGAACCTGCAGGTAATAAGCGAATTAAAGTTATTCCACAAAACCTATACACAATTAAACATTATTTGTAAGCTAGTTACCTGTAGCTTTTGCTCGCGGTTTCGCCTACGGGTCCCGGGAACCCTACCGGGAGAAAAAGCAAGGCTGGTGATTAATGTTCGCCACCAGGTCTAAAACTCTGTAGTAGGACAATAGTAAGCTGATTATGATTAAAAATATTCTTGTACCTACCTTTTTGATTTAGAAGGAAACCTTTAAAAGGCGCTCGGCCTCCGGGGAAAGAGGTCCGCGACAACCGTGTCCGGTGAGGACCTGCGTCGGGCGGAAGGTGAGGACGCCGTGGCGCCTCTCTAGCCACTCCTCAAAGAGGGGACTTATCGCCGCAATTGTGGCGTGCCCAGCGCTGGGATGCGACAATCGCACTGTCCATGCCGCCCTGTGATCCCGCCGGAGCTCTGTCCGCTGTACCATGACTTCTCGCGGCAGCGGAGCAACGCCCCGGCGTTTCGCCTCGTCGCGCCACTCCCAAATGTGCGCGAGGACTTTTGCCTCCAGATCCCATGGCGGTAATCCGGCAAGGAGGCTCGTACAGTATCCCCGGACCAGCCGGGTGGCCATGGCCCTTTGGGGCGCGTTCAACCAGCGGGCTGGCCACCGCCTTAAGGAACGCGCCCACACCGGTGCCCCGTAAAGAGCCATGGACCGCACGACCCCCGCGTGGAGCCTCCGGCAGGAGGCGTTTGGCCCCCCTAGATTGGGCAGGAGCCGCTTCAAAGCAGCCCCGGCTTTTTCCAGTCGGGGAGCCAAACGTCGGAAATGTTCCACGAAGTTCCACCGGCTGTCGAGGACGAGTCCCAGGTACTTCATCGTCGACTCGACGCCGATGTGAACCCCTCCTTACCTAATATACCTAAGTCATAAAAGTATTGAGAAAGTTTTTTTTAAGTCCAAAAGATCCCATAACTATCGATCAATGAGTGAAATACTTAAGTACCTATATCAAAGTATGATAAATACAAATACCGCAGTAGCTGAGAAACAATGTGTTTGTTTATAACTGTACGTAAGGCTAGGTTCATACATTTTGCTTTTATTGTTTAAGCAGGTTGCCTGCGATTTTGGTCCTTACAAACTTTATCCCATTGTACCACTGGAGCATTGAGTTCTGTAACCACATTGTGTGCTATGCTGTCAAGGTCTGTGTAGTTCTCATCCAGGTCAAACGATTATTTCAAATAGGCACATAAAAGGCACTTTTGAACGTCAAAATTTACAAGAAAATAGAATTGATTCTAGTAGTACCTTCACGAAGGCTATCATAGAGTTACTTTAACATATAACATCACGCATGTGTTCCCCATAGTATAAGGCAGAGGTGTACCTTCAGTACACCCAAATTCCGCCAGTTATATTTAAGTCCCATATAAAAGGGGGCCAACTATCGCCATCAACCGGGCACAAATCTAGACTCTCTCAGTTACTTTAATTCGCAGTGCTATGTCGGATGGTATAAACTTAGCCTTATGAATGAGTGTTCTAGTGATAATTTTTGTTATGTTCGTATTATAGAATTAAACAACAACAGAGTGGCACAGTTAGACGGAATGGCAGGCGCAATGGGGTGAGCTGAAACAATATTATATTTAATATTTTGTTTAGTAGGTTCGTACCTGTGCTCTTAACTTATAGTTAGTTTTAAATCGTTTATGGGCCGGTTTTTTGATCCGTAGTTAAATCAACCATTATTTAAATATAAAAAAAAATAGCTAAATGTGTTGATTTGATCAATAAATCCATATATAAAACATAACCATTAACTCAACTATTAGTTAAAACAAATATATATATATAGTTATTATTAACTAAATACGTTTTTTTTTTCGTTTAGGTATAGATTAAACTTTCGTTCGTTTCGTTTCGTTTATTATTTACTATTTTTAATAGGCTCCCCCGCTGACGCAGAGTCTCCGGCCCCAGCTCGTGGAGGACGTGGTGAGCGCTCTGTTCTCTTCTAGAGGAGAACATATCTCCCCGCCCATGGCTCCGCCTACTGCGGTGCTCAATGCTGACCACACCGCCGACGACGACGACGATGCTCCGGAGGTGACCGAGGCAGAGCTGCGAGTGGCGGTACGTAGGCTGAGTGCCAAAAATACCGCCCCAGGACCCGACGGCTTACCTGGGAAAGCCTGGGTCCTGGCCTCGGAGGCTCTCGGGCCTCGACTAAGGGGGCTCCTAAGCGCATGCATGGAGAGGGGCCAGTTCCCACTTCGTTGGAAGACGGGGAAACTGGTCCTCATCAAGAAGCCGGGGCGCCCAGCGGACTCTCCATCCGCTTACCGGCCCATCGTGCTGCTCGACGAGGTGGGCAAGCTCTTTGAAAGAGTCATTGCAGACCGCCTCGTCGGGCGGCTGGTGCGGGTGGGGCCGGATTTGGCGGAGAGCCAGTTTGGCTTCCGCAGGGGGCGCTCTACGGTGGACGCCATCATGCGCGTGTGGGCCCTCACCACGGGGGATGCTGTGGCCCGGGATGGGGTCGTTTTGGCGGTGTCTTTAGACATCGCCAACGCCTTCAATACCCTGCCCTGGAGTTGCATCAGGGAGGCACTCCGGTATCACCGAATGCCGACCTACCTCTGTCATGTGGTCGAGGCCTATTTGAAGGACAGGGCCGTCATCTACCCCGGTCACCAGGGAGTATGGAACCGGCAAGAGATGGCGTGTGGTGTCCCACAGGGATCGGTCCTGGGGCCGCATCTGTGGGACATCGGATACGACTGGGTGCTGCGCACCGACCTCCCTAGCGGCGTCAGCGTGGTTTGTTACGCTGACGACACGCTGGTCCTGGCGCAGGGGAGGTCGCACCAGGCGGCGGCCGAACTAGCGACACGCGGGGTTGCGACAATCGTCGAGAGGATCCGGCAATTGGGACTCGAGGTGACCCTGCACAAGTCCGAGGCCATGTGTTTTCATGGTCCTCGGAACACGCCACCGTCGGGTTCCCAAATAACGGTAGGAGGGGTTCACATCGGCGTCAAGTCGACGATGAACTACCTGGGACTCGTCCTCGACAGCCGGTGGAACTTCGTGGAGCATTTCCGACGTTTGGCTCCCAGACTGGAAAGGGCCGGGGCTGCCTTAAAGCGGCTCCTGCCCAATCTAGGGGGGCCAAACGCCTCCTGCCGGAGGCTCTACGCGGGGGTCATACGGTCCATGGCCCTTTACGGGGCACCGGTCTGGGCGCGTTCCTTGAGGCGGCGGCCAGCCCGCTGGTTGAACGCGCCCCAAAGGGCCATGGCCACGCGGCTGGTCCGGGGATACCGAACGGTCTCCGGTGAGGCGGCGAGCCTCCTTGCCGGATTACCGCCATGGGATCTGGAGGCAAAAGTCCTCGCGCACGTTTGGGAGTTGCGCGAGGAGGCGAAACGCCGGGGCGTAGCTCCGCTGCCGCGAGAAATCACGGTACAGCGGACAGAGCTCCGGCGGGATCTCAGGGCAGCATGGGGAGTGCGATTGTCGCAACCCAGCGCTGGGCACGCCACAATTGCGGCGATAAGTCCCCTCTTTGAGGAGTGGCTAGAGAGGCGCCACGGCGTCCTCACCTTCCGCCTGACGCAGGTCCTCACCGGACACGGTTGTTTCGGGAGGTTCCTGTTCCGGATAAGGCGGGAGGAAACGCCCGGGTGTCACCATTGTGTGGATCGCCCAGAGGACACGGTGGAGCATACGGTGGAGGTCTGCCCGGCTTGGGCGGAGCACCGCCGTGTCCTCGTGGAGGCGATTGGCGGTGGCGATCTCTCGCGTCCGGCCTTGGTCCAGGCCATGGTACGGAGCGAGAGGGCTTGGGAAGCCGTCACCTCCTTCTGCGAAGCAGTAATGTTCGCGAAGTAGGAGGCGGAACGCGTGAGGGAGAGGCAAAATTTGCGCCCTCACGCCCCTAGCCGCCGCAGGAGACGCCCTGGGCGTCGGGAATCGCAGGCCGATTCCCGGTCACCGTAGGCGCGGGCTTGCGAACGGCGAGCAATGGGCAGCTCGCCGTTCGATAAGGACCAGGCCCGGGTCGACGGCGCGTTGTGTTCCACGCGCGCCTCAAAGAGATGTCAGCACCAATGACGGGGTTTGCTAGGACCGATGCCTGCTAGGGTTGCGGAAAAGTCCAAGAGGGTTACCGTGGCCCCTGGCACAGGCAACTGAAGGAACACGGGTGGGTTTTAGTCAGTAAGAGTCTGACACGCCCTCCTACTCTGCCCAGAGCGGGAGAAGTTATTTGATGATTTCGCAAACTCAAAAAAAAAAAAAAAAGGAAGTAGGTACCGATCCAATTACAAAACTTCTGCTAGAAGGCTGCACTATTGCCGAGTGCCATACGATAGGTGTACTTTATGGTATAGATGACTTTACAGAAGCTAGTTCAAATATTATAATAGTGGGTTTAGTGTTTCTATCGTGTGGCCAGGGAACATTATATAGTTCATAGAAATGTTCTCTAGCCTAGTTTCAGTACATAATTATGTAGACAACGTGAAAATAACTCAAAACCTCAACCATTTCAACTTTTTGTAGATAATCAATCGGTCTAGCAATTAAATATTTATATTTATAAATTATTGTAAAAGATAATATGTAATTATTGGTGTTATACTTGTTCTAATCGATCTGACATATACAAAAAAAAATATAATTTTGTTTGATAAAATAATTTACAAGGTGGAGACAACAATTCTCCGTCTGCATTCGTAAATTCGATCTTACCCTGGCCTTCAAAACTTAGTGCCACACTTTTAAAATTGTAATAACTTTGAAAGCAAATAAGATATATTTTCGAAATAAAAAGGATTAAGTAAAATATTTTTTTTAAATATAATAACTTTACAGTCGATAACCTTCTTTTAAAAAATGATTGAAAAAGACTATATGTATAAACAAAAACACTCCCTTTCAAATTGCTGTCTTACTTTTGACTTTTTTTTTTCTGTTTTTATTTTAAAATTTATTTCTTGATCGATAACTTTTGATTCAAAAGCTAAGGTGTCTACAGCACGTAAACTTTACTTATCATGCCTCTTTCAATTAATGTGCAAGAATCATGACTTTTCTGGAACTAGGCATCAGTATGCGTCGTACTGCGAGAATGGTGGGTGTAACATTAAGAACGGTCCGGAAGGTGAAGCGAAAGTACAGAGAATCTGGAAACCATCTGAAGAGATCTTGTAATGGCAGAGTTCACTAGTACTAGCCGTCGGAAATATCTGCGAACCTGGCTCAATGACGTCATGCAAACTGGAGAGATAGCAAAAAAATTCGAGAAGTAAAAATAAAAAAAATTGTTTATCTATTTTTTTACCCTTTTATTATTAGGTCAATCTGTACTTTAAGGTAAAAAAAAAACACGAAAAAAGTAGAGAGAAAGTGGCGAAACTATTCTGGAACAGCCTCAACACCAGACAACGTTACGCTATCGTCGTCGTCTTCTTCTTCATTATCACTCAAAATGTTGTCTTCGGTTTCACTGTCCCTGTCTTCTCCTCCTAATGAAATTATTATTTCGCGTTCTTCATATTCATATAATCTGTCATCACGCCAAAACTTGTCTCTTAAGCGATCAACATGGTTGCATTCTTTTATCCATTCTTGCGGGGTTATACTTTGTATCGCTTCCTTTATTAATCTTTCTATATCTTTTTCTGATTGGTCTATATTTTTGTCTGCCACCCTTTGCTTCATCAAATTCCAAACATACTCAATAGGGTTAAGATCGCAGTGGTAGGGTGGCAGACGTAATACCTCATGTCCATGAGCTCTAAATATTTCATCGATGAAATATACCTTCTCGGGCTTATTTCTTTTATTTTTTATTTATTTATTCAATATGTCTTACGAGCTAACAGAATTAAATTGATTTTAATCAACATATACAGTTCTCTTTTAGTCATTTTAACATCAAATTCGATGTTGTGTTCTTGCAGCCACGTTTGCATTTCGTTTTTACGGGCACTGAAATTTGGCGGCTTATTTGCCTGCTTACTATGATAGGGCGCGTTGTCCATGACAATTATTCCGTTGGGTGGAAGATTCGGTACCAATTTCTCTTTGATCCATTTTGTAAAATTGGACGCGTCCATTTCGTCATGGTAATCACCGGTTGTTGATTTACACTTATAGAGGGGCTCGGCTCCTGGTATGAAACAGTTCTCATTACCTGCGTGTACCACAATCCATCGCTAACCAGGAGAGTGATTGGTTCGGACGCTGGAATCACTACTATTTTGCCAACATTTTGAGACAGTATAGTGTGAATGTATCCAGGTTTCGTCGATGAATGTTACTGGTTTTTTTTCGGTACCAAGTTCGTCATTTTTTCTCAGTCACCTTAGATATTTGGCTCTCCAGGCTGCAATTTCAGGTCTTTGCACTAAAAAATCACGTCTACGTTTACATTTTTTAAACCTGTACCCCAAAGTATTTATAAGAATGTTTCTTAGGGCGTCTATTTGGCCGGGAAAGTTGAGCTCCTGTTTGGCTATTCCCAGAATCTTTTTTAAAGTAGGTATTTCTTTTCTTGCGGTATAAAAACTTTCAACCAAAGAGCGTATCACGCATAAATCAAAATTATCTAGATCTATTTTCTTTTTGTATTTTTTACGCTTTTTCCCTAGTGTCGAGAGCTTGATAGTGTCCGTGGCAACTGAAGCTGAAGTACTAGGTTGTGGATCTTCTTCGAAGGATGTCATGTCTTCCTGAACATTCGCCTCCCTCGCTGTTTCTGCCAAAGCTTGTAATTTTTTTGCTTCACGTTTTATTGTCATTATTGTCGTTTTAGAAAAACCAGTTGCTGCACACGCCCTTTCTGTTGATTGTTCAACCGGGATAGCGAAAGAGCCATGTTTTTTTTCATTTTCAAAAATTTTTATTACTTTGAGTACTAAATTCCGCTCTGCACTACGTATAGTCCTACCCATCTTCCAACACTAAATAGGTAGTTTCTTAATAGTTCACCAAACAGAGAAACAATAAACAACAATGCGATTACGAAAAGAAAAAATAATACACGTGTGTCGGCGCTTGCGTTGGCAACGGTACTAGATAGGCGAAAATGGGGTGAGGTGCGGGGAAGCGCGAGGGGAAGCGCATTCCAGCGAGGTTCGTAGATATTTCCGACGGCTTGTACCCGAGAAGACCGCTATATTGTCTTCACTGTGCTGTTCTTCAGACCCGAAGAGACTACATTAGTGACAGTACAGTGAGAACATGACTTGCTGAAACAAACCTGAAGCCCCAAAAGCCAGCAAGTGGCCCCAAACTCAAGAGAGGGCATCTAGTAACAAGACTGCGCTACGTTCGTGAAAACATACAGTGGAGTGAAGAAGAATGAGCAAGAGTTTTGTCCACTGATGAGTCTCGATTCTCACTATTCACTTCCGATGGAAGGCGAGGAGTATACAGGCGACCTGGTGAGCGATACATTCAAGCCAAGCTTCACAGAATGAGTCCAATACGGTGGAGGCTCTGTACACGTATGGGCTAGCATCTCTTCAGAAGGTCGCACAGAGCTAGTGGATATAGAAAATTACACTCTGCCCGAGGAAAGCTATGCTCAAGAGATCGTTAATGAGGATGTCGGTCAATATTTAGTAAATATGGGTGATAGATCGATACTGATGCAGGATAACGCTTGGTCACACACCGCTACGATCCTACAAGAGTACATTCAGGAGACTGGTATCAACTTAATGGCTTGGGCATCAAGAAGTCCTGATCTCAACCCGATCGAGCACGCCCGGGATGAACTCCGGAGGCTGGTCACCAGTTGTAGACCACCTCCTATAACCCTCAGGGCCCTTAAACAGGTCCTGATGGAAGAATGGGAGAATAATTCCCAACATTGCTTCCGAAACCTCGTCTTCAGGTATGCCAAACCGGCTCGAAACTGTAATCAGATCCCGAGGGGGCAATACCATTTTATTAAAATGTAAACGAGTCGTAAAACATACTTATAAATGTTGTTTGAGTTTTTTGCCAATAAGTTAAAGGGCTATTTTTTGGTTTATATATTTTTAAGTTCAAAACGTTACTAATGTATGTGTGTGTAACTATGATTTCAAAGAAAGTTGATGAAATTTTCTATAAAACGTTTTTTATTACAAAACTCTGACTTTTATGGTTTAGGAAAAATTGCAATTTTAAAAGTGTGGTACCTACTATGTTTTGAAGGCTAGTGTATATATCCAATAGTTTAGTCACTATATCAAGTCAAAGATTCTCAAAACCCACAGTCGGGCTGACTGTGGGTTTTGAGAATCTTTGATCACTGCTACATTGTTTGTTTGAAAAAAATACTATTTAGTGTCGTATTTTAGTCTCCACGTTGTATAAATAGTTGACAGTTAAAATAACGCATTTTATGTGAGTGAATCCGAGATTTCGGGGAATAGCTAGTTCTTTGCTAAACATCCGTGAATATTTGTACGCCTTCTGGTATAACATAGCGCGCTTGTAATTTTTTATATCAACTATTGTATTGTACCTATGTTAACAAATGATTAAATGAATTATCATATTTAAAGGTGTTGTACAGTCAGTGACCTGCATAACCCGACCCTTCTTCTCCTCTTCTTCTTTGTACGAGGGGTTAGGTAATGCAGAGTACTGACAGTACAGATCATCAAACTGAACTCCCTTCTCCTTGGGACCAACATCGTAATCGCGAAAAAAATATCTGCTGGTTCATACATTTGAGCCAAGTAAAGTTCAAAGTAAAGTTTTGTATGGGACATTCTTTTTCCGCGCGTTGACCTCACATTTCTGACACACGCTACATGTTAAAAATAATATGTAAATTGTGTTATAATTGCAGATTTTTAGTCTACGGAACATTAGCTTACATCATATATTTAGTTGTTAGAGACGCGAAAGAAAAGTTTGATAAGTACATGAAACAAGCTAATACTAAAGAACCCAAAAAGTTGTTGGAAGAAGATGTTGATGAAAATTCAGATGAAGATGTTTCGACGAAGGAGTATACATTGAGTGATGACTGGAGTGACACCAGCACTATGTCTACAGTAATGAAAATTGGAAAGTATAGGCTTAAATGGCAAAGCAATGCAAAGCATGGTGAAGACACGCCAGAGTAGTTAGAAGATATAAAAGAAGGAAATAAGGATAGTATATAGGAGTCAGATTGGAAGATTTTGTCGAATCACATCAAATCCAATTCCTAGATGGAAGTATTGATTAACTTTAATTATTTCTAAGATTCTTTTGTAGATCTGTATTAGAATACTTTATCCTTACGGAAATAAAACTAGGACGATAATTTTATATATCACGTTAATATTTTTTTTATATCATCTTAATTATATTATGTGTATGCATTTTCATTTTAGAAACATTAATTCGACTATTTTCGAACTACATAAATACAAGGGGGATTCAGTAAAATCAGCGCTTTCGATTTTTTCTTGTTTATTATTGGAAACAGACATTACATCAAATCAACAATAAATATATAATAATTTACAATGTTCTGTAATAAAATTCAAATAACAGTTGTTCCCTTAAGTACCGATTGAACACTAAAATATTACTAAAACTATCGATTTTGTGATGTTACGTTATAATAGATAATATAACTTTTATAAAGTTCTATTCGATGCAATTATAAATCTTACCTAGTAGGTTTTGTGCGTTACTACATTAAACATTGAATGTGTTATTTTTTTAGGCTCTTCACGTTTTATATCATACAATAATTAGATAATGTATAATTGTCGTATTCTTATTATAATCTATGCAGCCTATTCACTATACTTTTAATAATTTTATCTAGTCAAGAAATCGTTGGCTTCTATCCTAATTTAAGACAAAATAGTGAAAAATATCACAAAACAAAATTAATATAATAATAGTAATATTTCATAATATAATTAAGATTAATTTATTAAGATTCATAAATGAATATATATAATTAACAACGTCTCTATTGTACGAATAATTTTTATTTATGCTTTTTGAATCCAAAGATGTAACTCTATGTATGTCTATGTAATAACCTAATTCAAATTGTAATAACTTGTGAAGTAAAACTTTTCATTTGAGTTAATTGAATTAAATGATGAGCTATTCAATTGTTTTTTATTTATTATGTATGAATAATAATAACTAGCGTATTTAACATTATTATATGTTTAAGTACATATTATGTTTAGAGAAATTAAGTGTCTTGCATAGAATGAAAATCAGAGTCCAGCAGTAGATTCCTAAGTGTATTTTTTTTTGTATTTATAACTTGAATATGTTTTTCTTTGTTAATGTAGTGAATAGTAATATAGATACTATTCATTTTAATTTAATTCTACGCCATGTGAGTGTATTAGAAAACTATCCTTGTTTTTTATTTGTAAAAGCTACATACCAGCGGTGTAATTGCATAACACACTAACAGTAGGAAAGCCTTTCATTTCGACAGTTCAACAACATTCATTGCGTCAGTCACGTTTTTGATCGGACAAGTTGTTCGAATATATGGAGCAAAGGATTAGCAATATCCGATAGAGACGTGTGCTATTCATTCAACGCTGATTCACATTATTTATACCTACTATCTAAGTAAAAACAAATCACCCTTTTGCTTCTTTTAAATATTATGAGTGACGGTTTCCTACCCTTAAATAACAAAGGAGCCATGATTCGATTTTTTGATTTTGATTACATACAATTTTATTTCTACCAGCATTAAGTAGATCAATGTTCATGAAAATCGGCATATATTTTGATTCACAATACTCCTTTTGCCGAGCAACTTTCTAATAAACTATCTACACGTAATTCTAGTAAATGTAAGAAGGACAGAATGTTATCCTTAAAATGTTATAACATCACAAATCAAGAAAACGTTACGTTTCAATCACCATCACCATCACTATTCACTATAAAGCCTCATAAACACGGTGCGATTTAAGTGCCAGGGGCATGCAATAAAAAAAAGTTGTACCGTCTACACAGTGTTTAGCCGATGCAAGACAGCTTTTGTTTCAAATTTATTGTATGCCACCACCGCACCGGCAAGAAAGTTGCATCGTGTGTATGGGGCTTTACGTTACACAACAATTTTTAGTTTTAATAAGTACCTTATCAAATATTTTCCTTATAATACACCCAATGCCATTTTGTCAACGTTTATAATAAGGACCAATATCACATTATTGATTTCAGTGTCAGTGTTTTTAAAGTCACTGTGATTAATGTGATAATTTCAAGACAATTTAGAGGAGGTCTTAAACCTCTGTGATGTTTTATTAGTAGAAAGGACATCGTACGTATAAGTGCATACTTATCTTTTCTTAATAATTAAATCCACTGAAAAAATCAAGTGCAGTTATTGTGTTAGTTATCTCAAAAAGTTTTGCAATACTCAATTTTTTTTTACTATATTATCTTTAGCATTAAAGATTTTTTCCGTACAAAAAGTCTGACACTTTAATTTGAGTATCGCTGTATGAGTACCTACTGTAAAAAGGATTTAATCCCACTACTTTTTTATTTATTTTTTAATGGAATTCTTTTTGCTCTTTGGATATAGTCCGTCCATTCCTTTTCCGAACGGTGTTTCGGAGTTTGTCGTCAAATAGTACGATCCTTGGGCACTGTAATAAGAAAAAAAAACTATAAGTGGTAGGTCTAAAGAAATACTTACGTTTTTTTAAGTAGTTTTAGGGAAGGTTTTTTAATCCCTAAGTGTCTCATTAATTAGTTAAAAATAGTAACTAATGGTTAAATTCTGGCAAAATTTAACCATTACTTACCATTTTTATGTCATGGTTGAGTTGACTACGGTTCCGAAAACCAGCGATTATATCTGCTGTGGTTTGATTTTTATGGCCGGGCAGTGTACACCCGTGTAGATTATATTATTGAATTGTGTTATACAACGTGTAACAGAATAAACGCAAGTCCTGAAATTAGTTAGTTCATAATTGACTACTGAATCGATTTCAGTAACTATTAAAATAGGTATTAAAAAAAAAAAGTTTTTTACAATACTGATCGCAAATCGAGCCAAAGAAAATCAAATCTTATTTCAAGGCAATAAGACTCATTTTTAAATGCATAAAGTAATGCTAGTGTCAACACAATTCCATTAATAATGATAGTTAGCTTTAAAAAAAAAATTGTTTTGGTCATTGTATTACGCTTTTAACTCAATACTCTAATTGGGGTGTATGAGGTCTTGCGTTAATTATGTTACACGTTGTATATTTCCTTAATATTTAGGTCATTATAAAGAGCAGTTTGGCTTCAGCTTCCTTCATTTAGGTGAATGTTAACAGGATAAGATCTTTAAATTCCGAATGAAATGTTATGACCAATCAATTTGGATTATCGATTTGTAGTAAGAGCAAGTTGTCATAAGCTGAGGTTTATTTTGGGATTTCTAAGATATCTTATAATATACCCCTGAGTAGAAAGGCAGTAATGCTTTCCAACACTGTGACTTGTAACTTGTGTGCGTATGTGTGTGTGAGAGACAAGCCCTACTTTTTTTTTTTCAAATCAAAACGTTTCCCCCACACTAGGAATTTCTCCTGTATCGTGGGTGCGTTTACAAACATTTAAACTCACATACAACAATTGTTTCGATGTTTACCGAATGGTGCCTATAACTTACTTATTAGCACAGCTGAAACCCATAAACACCATGCCGTCTTCAGGGGTGGGATTTTCTCTAAATTTGTGGTAAGATTCGGCAGGGGATGCTGGGAACGCTTCAGGATTTATCACCGATTCCGCAAAGAATCGCCAGGACCGCCAGTGGCTGCATAAATCTGGAAATATTTACAAAAAAGTAAGTTTAGTAATCGAATCTTAGTAGGAACTAGGTATTATTGTAGTTATCTTAAAGCCTACCAGTTCGTTACAATTATTGCCTTATATCCCAGGGATGCCTTACAATAATAATCAATTTGAAAGGAAAATGTAATGGTGCTCGTGTGGCTTATTAGTCGATTCACGCCAATCTACTCCCCCGAAACGAGCGAATCGACACTTTTGAATAATATATTATTTTCTGTGGGCGATTTGCATGAAGTTAATTTATTCGTGGGCGAATAGACAATACCAGAGATACGTATTAGGCTAATGGCACGTTTTGAATTTTATGCAAAAAAGTTAAGAAAAAATCTTATCACTTCTATGCGCTAGTGTACATTTTTAAAACTAATATTTTATTTAAGAGGGCCAATTTGCCCGTTTCCGACGAGAGAATTCGTGGGAATCGACTAATAAGCCCTCGTGTTATGGTGTTATCAGCGCAAAGGAATAATAAATATTCTGATGGATGGGTCTTGGTTAAATGCACTCATGGAGTCAAGGTGAAATACTGTAGCTAGAGTGCGCGCAAAATAAGTCTGTGCGCGGCGCAAATATTCGTTTGTCGCCATCTCGACGTTTATATCAGGTGTCATGACAGTGTGCTGTGTTCCGTATTTTCCAAAGGAAATAATCGCCATCAATGTATCGAAAGTAACTAAAAGTGCTGGCATAGATATATCTATAAGAGATATGTATATATATATATATATATCCTATCTATATATCAGATAAGTCTGCGCGCATTTTTGACTTTCAAGACTATATATAGTCTTGAAAGTCAAAAACGCGCGCAGACTTATCTTGCGCGCACTCTAATGAGAAATGGCGGGAATTAGGCCTGTTCCGTCCCGAAACTTAAATTAACTTTGCATTAATTTAGCAGAGATTTATTTTTATGACATACAAAAATATTAAAATAAATTTTAAAAAACTACCTACTATTCATCCTTTTAGCGTTTTTCCGAGAAGGTTGGGCTCGTCTCCCAGTGTTACCAGATGAGGCTGAATATCATTACATTTTACAAAAATTTCTAAATTAAAAGAAGTTTTCCTAATAAAATAGCTATTAGTACAACACCATACCATAGGCACAATTAAATTAGAAGAGGACGTCACACTAGGCGTTTGAGAAGAGCAAGCGCAATGCTGCATGAAAAAGACGTGGCCGTCAGACACGTGACTTGTTCGAGCAATCGCATCGAAGCATTAGGTCAGCAATGCTATTCTGTAACAACCTCACCGTGAAAATTTAGGTGAAGTGAGCTGTCAGTGTCATCCCACCTGATGCTAGGGATTGACCAAGCATTACATTTACAATCATGATGGGGATTTTAAATAAAAAAATAATGTTAATCCTATTGATCGTTGTATATTATTTCAAAGCTAGTTTTTAAGTGTCTGAACATTACTTTTTAAATAAAACAGCAAAACAGATTCAGTCAGAAATTTAATTAGGTTCCTTTTCAAACTTTCTTTTCATAAATGTTTTCCTTACTACTTACTAGCTTAAACGTGCGTGATTTATTTAATTAATTGTTCGTGCGTGAAGCGCTTGCCCCACAGGCATTACGAAGGCTAGTCTAGTATTAAGAAGAAAAAAAAAAGTTGTTTTGGACTGAACTTTTGTTTTGCTGTTTTATTAAAAATAAAACCTTAAATAGTGACGTTTAGACACCTAAATAAAAGCATTGAAATAAAATAAAATGACGACTAGAATTGGTTTGAAAATATTATTAAGATATCGATTATGATTGTAAATGTTATGCTTGGTCAATCCCTAGCATCAGTGGAATGACACTGACAGCTCACTCCACGCAAGTTTACGCGGTGAGATTTTGACGCAATCGACATATTAATACCAGGGACTGACACTGTTGACAGCTCACTCCACGCTCACTTCACCTACGTTTTCACGGTGAGATGGTTACAGAATAGCACTGATGTAGCATGTAGGTACCCATTACCCTGTATGCAGAGCATCAGTAGGTCACCTATAGATATTGTAACTAAGCTCATTACCACACAACCTGTGATGCAGCATCAACAGTGCTGTCATTCTGACAAACCAATAATTACTAGGTAATTATGATAAAGTAGTTAGTTAAAACACTCAGGACTTACTATCATCGGAGAGAGGTATAGGCGCAAATCGTGGACATCCAGGCTGTATGCTTTTCCCACCGTTCGGCCAGAAGTCAGCCGTTCCAGTCTTGACCGGCGCACCGTAGCCGCCGGCATCTGTATGTATGACGTCAACGAACTCCGCATCCTTCCCGTTGACGTGTTCCATCACCACGCCATCAGGGTAGAACGCTGGAAAAGCAGGATCGAGTGCCGTTAATCTGAAATGATTGTAGGCTGATGTTAATTTAGTGAAGAAAAGTTTCATTGTTATTGCTCCTCGAGTTTGTAATAAAATAACCGACGCAATTAAACGACTGCCAGTACAGAAGTTCAAAACTACCCTACATTAGTTCCTGCTTAAAAAAATGCTATTACTCATTAGACGAGTTTCTGAACGACGATTATAATAACCGGAATTGTAAAAATGTAATTATCCAATTTTTTTTTAAATAATATACCTAACTTAATTAATTTACATTTATTTTTATTTTTTTTGTATAATTTTTATGTAATATATTTTCTGTATAATTAAAAAAATAATAACATGTTTTTATGTCATTGTTGACACAGCATAGCGCACTTTGTACTATTTATAAGATCTTTATAATGTAACTAGCTGACCCCGCGAACTTCGTACCGGCTTAATTTTATTTTTTTAATTTTTCTCTCCGTATGAACCATCCTCGTACTTCAAGGAATATTCTAAAAAAAAGAATTATCAAAATCGGTCCATCCGTTCTTGAGTTACAAAATTACAACGAAAAGTGGCATTGATTTTTAGAGATATAGATTACCTATGTTTTACCAATAAATGATTCTGATTCTGTGGTTTAGAAGAAAATGTGCTCTATTAATTATGGTGATTGTTATACTAAGGACATGCTGACTAGAATCACCGGGGGGGGAGAAGCCCTAGGAGGACACGTAGTGACTTTATTGGTGATCTTATTCAGAATGGTTAGGTGCGTAGTATTCGCAATCGGCGTGCGTTTATGACCTGGCCCAAATTTATGGCTCAAATTTATCGGTTGTTACCTACCAGTACCTACCTAAAATACCGGTAACAACCGATAAATTTGACTGTGGAGAATACCAAATATCGTTACATCTGGATTGTTAGGACTTAGCAACCGAAAACGATTGCTAACTATGTCGAGACTGCAGGGCCTGATGTATAAACGTAACAGAAGCAAAAGGGGTATGTAAGGATCGTAGCAGGTAGCGTTATGTAGCTTCTGCCTACCCCCATGAGAAGAAGGCATGTGTTTATATAAGTTTGTTATACTAAGGAGTTAACAAATTAATTCAATTTAATGGCGTAGAATAAGTTGCGCACCGACTGAACCCTGCTTGGTCTTGATAGAACGAGGTTTGTAGATAAAACGAGGAGGAGAAAGAAAAACATTACATGTCATAATGCTTCTAAAGTAAGCAACATTTTGGAGACTTAAATCAAACATAGTTTCAAAGATATTTTTTATTAAATGGCAGTGGAAGTTTCTGGTATTCTTTTCATGATAACGTACGCTGTACCGTAGGCTCAAAAGAACAACAACAAACAAGAAGATATCGAAGATTCTATCGCACGATAACAATATAATGGATGTGTTTTGTGACATTAATTTACTTTCGCATACGAGGTGCATTCAATAAGTACCTAGCCTCATCGCCAGAGGGCGCTGTAGTTTCAAAAGAGTTTTACCACAGTGTAGCACATTCTTTTTTAATTCTTTTTTCAAATTTTCATTCCAATCCCTTCATTTGTTTTAATTTGACAACCTATGGAAGCGAACGTGTCGATCGGTTTTACAAAAATGGAAAAAGAGCAATATCGTTCGGTGATTCGATTCCTATTTTTGGAAGGGAAAACGCGCATCGAAATCAAAGAGCGCTTGGATGCTGTGTACGGTGACTCTTCTCCATCGATGGCCACCGTGAAGAATTGGTTCAACGAGTTTGCACGTGGCCGTTCGTCGGTTTTTGATGAACCACGTCCAGGTGCACCGAAAACAGCTGCTACGGAGGAAAACATTAAAAAAATCCATGATCTCGTATTGGCAGATCGCCGATTGAAGGTTCGGGAGCTAGCTGAGACTGTAGGCATTTCAGAAGGAACAGTGCATCATATACTTCACGAGGTATTTGGCATGAGAAAGCTGTCGGCGTGATGGGTGCCGCGTTTACTCACACCGGAAAACAAGCGCAACCGTGAGACCACATCGGAGACGTGTTTGGCGCTGTTTAAGCGGAATCCAGCGGAGTTTTTGCGTCGTTTCGTGACCGTCGATGAAACCTGGATCCACTGGTACACACCAGAGACCAAGGAGCAATCAAAACAATGGATCCAGACCGGGGAACGTGCTCCAAAGAAGGCGAAAACTGAAAAATCGGCCGGAAAAGTTATGGCCACCGTTTTCTGGGATTCACAAGGTGTGATCTACATCGATTACCTCGAGAAGGGTAAAACAATTACAGGGCTTTACTATGCCGATTTATTGGGCCGATTCGACGCCGAATTAAAGAAAAAACGACCCCATCTGGCGAAGAAAAAAGTGCTGTTTCACCACGACAACGCACCGGTTCACACGTCTGCCGTTGCCATGGCCAAATTGGTCGAATTACGCTACGAATTGCTGCCCCATCCACCGTATTCTCCAGATTTGGCCCCTTGTGACTTCTTTCTGTTTCCTAATCTGAAAAAATCACTCGCCGGGAATAGATATGGATCAAATGAGGAGGTCATCGCCGCCACGGAGGCCTATTTTGCAGAGTTTGACAAAAACTATTTTTCGGACGGGTTAAAAAAGTTGGAGCATCGCTGGGCTAAGTGTATCGAACTAAAAGGAGACTATGTTGAAAAATAAATTGCCACTTTTCCAAAATTTTCGTTTACTTTTTGTAGGCTAAGTATTTATTGAATGACCCTCGTACATTTTATTTTGGCCTAGATTTGCTTGATATCGTTTTTTTTTTACATAAAGCAAAGCCGACCATTTTCGATTCTTGTACAGATTCTGTTGCGATTAATCGCACTTACAACTTGCCTAAACCTAGTACAAATAATTTGTGATAATCGGGATAATACATTTTTCACACTCAAGATGATGAGAGGGTGTAAAAGACCCATCACGAAGCCATTATCGAGGCATTCTGTACATCAAACTAAGTGACTTTGTGCAGAAATTACTGTGAAGGTACGGTCTAGTAAAATTATCATATTAACGAGAAGAACCAGTGACTCTAAACTTCGTTAAGTATATTTTACACCCGTTATTTGTATTTGCATTGTTTCGATATTTTAATTTTAGGTAAGTTGAATTGAAAGTTAAAATCATAGATCATAATCATAGAAAAGTAAAGATCATAGATTTCTTCATTTATTTTACAATTCCTAAGATTATAGATTTGTCAATTCATTTGTTTCTTTATTAATTTTAGAGATATTATCGTCTTATCATCGTGCATCGATAAGAACTTTTTAGGTTCTATATAAATATCAAGAAGGCATATTGTACACTTGTTCTAAAAAAATCTCGGGCCGCGCCAGTTGGATCAAAGTTTTTAATAGATGCAAAAATTTTAAAAAGTTTTTTTTTAGCAAAGGTACCTTTTTATAATTTTGTTGTACTTAGTTTTGAGTTCCCTGGCAGTGTATCCGGCCACATGGCTTCCTAGAGAGTGGCCTATGACGTGGAACTTCTCAAGGAGAAGTCCTGATTCTAATAGTTTGTTTAATTGTTCGGCCGCCGCTGTTCCCACCTGAAAGAAGAGAGGACGGACTTCATTAGTTGAATAGGACTTTGTAAGTAATTACACTTTTTTTAATGGCTTGATTCCTGCGTGGAGGGGCTCGTGGCTCAATAATGAAAGCCGCACGGTTCGAACGACGCCGCCGCCGACGCTTGTCGCGATCGGTTTTCGTGGATGGGTGGTCCATTACATATATCTACCCATTTAACTCCTCGCTGCCTAGAAAAACCAGTTTAGCTGTTGATCCCGGCTACTATGTCATTCGCAGAACTTGGGCAGCCGTTACGGGTAGTCAGATAGCCAAAAGTCTGACAACCTTACCCAGCTGCTGGGTTGTAGGGGTCAGATAGGCAGTTGTTTCATGTAAAATATGGTATTCAGCTGCAACCGGTTAGACTGGAAGCCGATAAAAGGCTAGGCGGATTGTTTTTTTTATGTTCCTGAATAGCGTGTGATCTTTTTTCAGCAATTTTTTTACAATACTATAAAAACGCAATACTAATCTGGATTAGGGTGGCATAGAACCAAGTTTTATATTGTAATTTTCAGAGTAGGTATGTTTTGTACTTATGTCTTTTTTTTTTTTTTTTTTGTGGGTGGGAAATCATCAAATAACTTCTCCCGCTCTGGGCAGAGCAGGAGGGCGTGTCAGACTCTTACTGACTAAAACCCACCCGTGTTCCTTCAGTTGCCTGTGCCGAGGCCACGGTAACCCTCTTGGACTTTTCCGCAGCCCTAGCAGGCATCGGTCCTAGCAAACCCCGTCATTGGTGCTGATATCTCTTTGAGGCGCGCGTGGAACAGCGCCCACTGCTCGCCGTTCGCAAGCCCGCGCCTACGGTGGCCGGGAATCGGGTTTTGTATGTCCTGCTGTGTAATAATTTATTAAATTATCTACTGCGATTTTGTACACGTTTTCAATACCATTTTAGTTTCCGTATTGTTTGTTATGGTCGTCTAAAAATATACTCGTTTAAAACATGAGGAAAATTAGTTGCCCTGATAAATTGTTTTTAACACGACTCTTTAATGTTTGTGAAGTACTTATGTACCTATTTACCTAATTGATACCTACCTACAATTTGATAACGGGACTTTCCTCAATAATACCATCACTAAGACTACATACCTAGCTTAAAATCGAAATCCTTTTTTTTCCGTGGGTTATGTCGGACTCATACTTACTAAAACCCCACTGTTCCTTCTACTACCATAAGTCAGGGGCCCGGGAGATACTGGTACACTCGCCGTACCTCCTGACTTGTATCAGCCCGCCATGCCTAGCCCCACCACCAAGTGCGGCCGATCCCACGACCGCACATCCTCTAATAAAGTATGTAATTTCTTAAACAATAAATCATTATATTTATTTATTTAACCATTTATGTACACACTTATATAAACAGACAAGATGAAAATAACAGAAAAATAGGTACATAGGTGGTGCTTATTTCTAATGAAATCTCTTCCAGCATACCTGCGATAGGATAGTAGATTTAGAGATGTAGACAGCGTGTGTAAGAGTAAAAGAGAAAATAAAATACATAAAATCAAAAACAATTCACTTAATAAAATAAAACAAATAATATGAGAATATACATACATACATACATACATACAAACATACATACATATTTCTAAAATAAATAACACTAGAATATTAATATATACGCAACTATGACGAAGTGGAAAGATAGTGTTCTTTCACTCTTCTTTTAAAAACTGCAACAGTTTGGCAGTCCCTAATGTCAGGCGGAAGTGAATTCCACAACCGCACCGCGTGCACAGTGAGTGCATTCTATTCTATTATTCTAAAGGCACGCATGGAATACTGCGTGTGCCACCTCTTTGGGTCTAACTGTTCGAGCGACGACACAGCCCCAATTTCGTCGCCCGCAGGCCCATGCTCATGGTAGCCGGAGGATCATGACTACTAAGTTAAACTAAATGACTTCTTGTCACAAACAACACGACATAAGTAATTTCTTGTCAGAAACAATCCTAGCTTTCTAACTAATATTATGAATGCGAAAGTTTGTTTGTTTGTTACCTTTTCACGCCTTAACCACTGAACCGATCATCCCGAAATTTGGCATATACATTGGCAGGTGTAGGTACAGAAACGGACCTAGGGTAGATACCATATAATGTTCATCCCGAAAAAAAGTACTGTTTTCGAGGAAAACAACAATCATGTTCTTATTATAATAGATGGCGCCACGTGTAGTGTGTAGTGCAGTGTGTAAGAGTTTTTTTTTTTAAATTTAAGTACTTACCTAATACATTTTGTGAGTCTATAGTGTCGCTAGACCGGTTTTTCATCCTGCTACTAGTATCTATAATACTAAAGATGCGAAAGTAAGTTTGTTTGCTTGATACGTTTTCACGCCCTAAACCGCTGAACCGCGCATCATGATACTTTGCATATCCGTTGCCAGGATACAGAAAAAAATACTAACCTTTCATCCAGAAAAAAGTACTTTTCTGAGCCCACGAGTGCAACGGCCAAACAGAGTACAACCCGAATTGATTGTCAAATTCTAAATTAACGCGAGCGAAGCCGCGGGAAATAGCTAATACTGCATAATTTCTTGTCACTCACATAGGTACCTGCTTTTATCATACCAAGACTTTCCTAAGATTACTTGGGGGACGGGACTAACCTCATGTTTTTACCGCAATAGACCTAGATTCGTCAACGCGTCCTTCAAACGAGACTGTATTGGATCTAATTTTAAGCTGCCGCGATTACTAGAAAATAACTGGTTATCAGTAACGCAAAAGTAGGTTACATATTCGTAGTTATCCGCTATTATACAAATATTCATGACTTCAGTTGAGTTTGATGTTTATATTTATAGTGTTTAGATTTTATAAGGGGCTCGTGGCCAAGTGACCATCCATTAGGTACATATCTTGTAAAGTATGACATTTATTAATCAATTTATTTAAAGTTTACATAAAAGAGTGCTATTATAATAATAATTTATATTTGAAGTTTTCAATATTAATAATAATAAATAATAATAATTTATTCAAAAATATAAGGACTAACGTTAAATACAGTTTTTCTTAAATCTACCTACACATAAAATTATACTAATCAAATGAATTACCTTTTTTGTTTGACAACATTTACTAGGTATGCCTATGTCGTGGACATATCTTAGATTAGATAATTTCATGAAGTGTTCGGTCATTTCATGAAATGTTTATGTTTCATGAAAATGGCCAGCTAAAATTGACCATATCGTCTAACGTCGAAGTTTAATGATATGTCAGTCGAGGTTTGGCCATATCATTAATGTAGGAGTATTAAGGGTGGGGAAGATCACGTTGCAGGCCTAAATCTGAAGTCTAGTGAGCGAGCGAAGCGAACGAACCAAGACCCCGCCATCCCCCTTGAACCTAACCTGTCCGAGTCGGAGTGCCCAAGTCCCGAGCTCGCTTCGCTCACTCTTGCATCCTAAGTTCTCCTAGTAACATTTCGGTTTTACTAAGTCGACATGTGTTATTTAAGTGACATCAACTTACACCACTAACCACCACCGCTAACAATCAATTATCTAACTATTTTACGATATGATCACTAATATTTCGCCAAATCATGAAGTTGTCGTGCGTTTAACTGTTCATATCGCGAAACGTTGAGTATTAAACGATCTGACCAGACCACGTCGCGTCGTGATGTGACCAGCGGCCACATTATGATGTGATCAGCGGTCGCTGTTCTATTTCATGAAATACAACCATTTCATGATGAAATGATCAATTCTATGATCTGGCCACCACACCTAAACCTGTATTTACATAGATTCAAAATAATAACAATTAATTAGTTGGAAAATGCAAAAATTGTTAACTCTGGCCTCGGGTCTGTTCCAGTGCATTCTCTTTTATATATTTTATATTAGGTGGACAAATTAGCCATAATAGCTTTTAAGAAAAAAATATAGTGCGTGTTTCTCTAACATTATAATTTACCTTTTTCGTATTTCGTGCAGCGTTGACTAAGTAAGAACCATGGGCCATATTGGACCAGTCCAATAATATAACGTTTGTTCCCGGCCTGGCTTCCAAGTATGAGCTCACCACGACCTGAAGATAGAAAAGGAAATCATCATCATCAAATCTAAAACTTATCTAGAAGGAATTACCCATACTGACATACCTGCTCTATCCCTGGCGTCCTAAAAAACATGGTTTCTGGCATCTTCCTGTCTACAAATATAAAAAAAACTGCGATAGCTAATCCCTCTTCTAAGTGATTTCTCCATTGACGAGGTAAAAACTTTTAGTATTAGTATTTCTGTATTATTTGTAGCGTGCATAGTAAGGAAAACAGTGGAATTCATAATATTAAAGCCCTATTTACACGGTGGAACTTTCTAAAACGTTCAAGAGCAATAATCGCATGCCATTTATGGCATTATTGTCATTCAAGAATTGCATGTACACACGCGTGTGATTGTAATAAAATGGCATACAATAATTGAATGCAATTTTAGCCACTCAATAATTGCATGCGACTTTGGTTTACACCACGGCAATTATTGCAGGCAAGTTACACACGCGTGTGAGTGTCATAAAATGGCATACAATAATTGAATGCAATTTTAGCCACTCAATAATTGCATGTGACTTTGGTTTACACCACGGCAATTATTGCAGGCAAGTGTACACACGCGTGTGAGTGTCATAAAATGGCATACAATAATTGAATGCAAGTTTAGCCACTCAATAATTGCATACGACTTCTGTTTACACCACGTCAATTATTGCATGCAAGTTTTGCATCGTCTAAATGAACACAGAGTTGCACGTCCTTGTACAATTAATACAAGTATTGTACTGCCCGTATTTGCGCTGCCAAATATATCATTCAATGCTCCTGAACGACTTCTCAAGATTTTTATAACATGGTTCATTCGCGCATGTTTGAATGATAGAAAGTGTTATGCCAGAATTAGATACGATTTTCTTATTTTGAACGGCGCGGGCGACTAACTTGCCCGTATCGCGCAACAATTACTGTACCTACGTGTTGTTTAGACTTTGCCAGTCAATTGTTGCTTCAATTTTATGGTATGCCACAGGACATGAACTTGCACGTTGTAAATGGGGCTTTAATCGCACTGACACCCTGATTAGATGTTCAAACGCTTTCTGTGAAGGCTCAAAATGTTTATTGTAGTTGTTCCTAAAAATATTGAGGGTCTATCTACAATATGACTATCATCAATCCTCTTCCGTAATTGTGCAACGTTTCCCCATGGCAGGAGATAGCTTAATGGAAAACAGATGTCTTCCTGTTGAAGGGTTAATGGCGAGATAACACAGATGAGTATAGGAAACATAAATATTTGGGGTGTTATGGAGATCATTCTATGACAAAACGGATAAGTCCAAAACCCCATATGGGTGATATATGGCTTGAAAAATGGAAGACCTATAAATAGCAAGTAAAGATGTCGATATAGAATTTAATGGCAATAATGTAGGTATGGAAAATTAAAGTCGCTTTTCGTGACTAGGGGCCTACTCTCTAAGTCCGTCAACGATGATACGGGCCAGTCCCAAATTAGGTCGATACTTCCGAATGAACACTACTCCCGATTAATAATTTTTTTTGGGCTGGAAAAAACACACCGGGAATAAGGGCAGCTGTCAAATCGTGTTGTCATTCATTGTTAAATGATAAATGATTTTATTTCTGTAAGTAGGTTTGAACAAACACTTTTACACGTCAATCATATTTTTTTTTAAACTAGATGGGGTCGGAATTAATCTTATGTCCGAAGGCGATACGGAGTTCAAAACGCGCATTTCGTGCTTGGGGAGTGAACCCCCTGTTTGTGAGCGTAGTTCTTCTCGACTCCGAGGTTTTCACGATTATTTAGAGAATTTATTCCTGAAGGTAATATGAAAGTTACATACTCGTATAAGTAAGAAATTTATCGTATATCACGTCGGGGTCATCAACATAGAGGGTATGAGGAACAGGCTGTAAAGTTCACTCATACCTCCATCGAAAAGGGAGGATCGTCCGACCAGATGGGTGTCGTGTCTGGTGGGCAACTGCCCGACGATTGATGTCGGGACGTTGTATATAATGCTAGTTGCGCGGAAAACTTTGCTTGCGCGATGCAGGATTTTGCGTGACGTCAGTGTGACGTAGTTCGCATGTGGCGATGTAGATACCGCTACATTTACATATTAGTAAGAAATAGTCCGTGACCAGGCGAAGCAAGAACAGGTCACTAGTTAAGAATAAGATAAGGCGAAGACAGCTGTGAAGTTCTAATAGTTGATACTCCAATGTAACCTTCTGTTGAAATTTGTGTGTAGACTTTGTTAAAACCACAGCCCGTGGAGCTTGCAAATGCATCAGTATATGAATGAATCGTTTCGTTAATATTATTCATGAGTTTGTATGCAATTCGTAAAGTGCTGCTTTTGCACATAACTGAATGCCAAGTGCATGATTCACTTAGCGTAAATTTCAAAATGTAATTTGGGTAATCAATATTGGGAAATACGTTTGAACTGATTGATAGCATTAAAGACGCCACTGTTATTTGTTAAATTAACCAACATGTTGAATGGAGAACCTCACTAAAACATAATGGAGAAGAAGATATGATGCGCCTACCCCAAATAACGACCGTACACACGGCACTGTCCTGTACGATATTTTACGGTAAAACTTAGGATCACTCTTCAAAATCAAAAGTCATTTATTCAAACTGGGCTGAGAATCAGCACTTTTTGAACGTCAAAATCACATTAGACAGTCCCCCCGAACCGCAACGCAACTTCAACATACTGTTCATACGGTAAAAAACAAATGCAGTATGAAAATTGCACTGTGATCTTAAAATTATGCAGTTAAATACTACCGTATCGTACTGATCAACGCCATATGATCGGGGCCATAAGCCGGGGTGAAGAAAAAACTATAGGTGTAACTTATGTACGTACTAAAGTGAAACTTGTTCTACTCTTCTAATCAAACTTTTATCAGGCACCAAAAACTATCGGGGAAGTAATCTCCAAAACAGTACAGATTGTGATCTACACTACTCAGTAATTTAATTAGTAAATTAGGATAGCCTTACTCATGTATGGTGTTAATTAGTTTATACCACTTTTGACTTGCTTTGTATTGGGATAGCCATGTTTCGATGTTTACACGAACATCATGAGATAATATTGCTAACATATCGTAAATGTGGCCGGCTTGGGCTTTGAGTCAAACCAGATACAGTTAAACATAGACTTTTGTTTGGACGCACTCATTTTTAATTTTGTTACTCGTTCTATCAAATGGAAGACTCTATGTAGAATTTCAAGAAGATATGGAACAAAATTAATTACTTCATTCTGAACATTATTTGCCCAGTCTTGTTTTTTTGCTACATCTAATATTCAACATGGTCTGTCTATGTCTATAGCTTTTTGATAGCCAGCCTTTGTTTTGCAACTCTGTGTTTTAGAACTCACCTGGATACTTTCCTGCTGAGCGAGTTCAATGAAGCCATGGATGTAGAAGACTGTAGGGTTATTCTTGTCAAAGCCTTTGATTTCGAATAACCGACTGGCTTGACTGAGAGGAATGTCCACGTAGTCGTCGGCTGTTTGTCTGTAAAATATAGAAACTATTTTAAGTAAGACCCAAGCGAGCATGAAT
Organism: Brachylomia viminalis; assembly: GCA_937001585.2. NCBI lineage: Eukaryota > Metazoa > Arthropoda > Insecta > Lepidoptera > Noctuidae > Brachylomia > Brachylomia viminalis. The sequence continues at coordinate 16,558,874 of OW443302.2, read as the reverse complement.
ATTACCTTCAACCATGGCGGATTTAAATGTAGGTGCAGTAATCATTGGTCAAGACTATAAAAAAAGACACAGAGATTTAGAAGATTAAAGTATGTGGGACAGAATCAGTGCGAGCGAATATGCGCTATTATAATTTCTAACGTGGCGATATTATCGTGGACGTTACGGCATCACGATAACACAGAGAAGTGAAATTTATGGAAACATTATGAAAGCGCTTTTAAATTTCCGTCCGCGATAACGTTATAACGTGCACGTATTTCCACACATTTTTCTTCCCTGCGTAGACGTCCACGATAATATCGTCACATTAGAAATTATAACACACACAATCGCGCCGATTGTGTCAACTAACTTGAACAGAGGTATTCAATCAGGCGCGAATAGTTGCGTGACTTAACTAATAATTAATTTAAAAAAAACGCCTCAGTGTGGCCATGGCTTTAAAATTGCTGAAGTTTTAAATGGTTTAATTATTATCAGTTTAATTATTATTACTCCATTTTATCAAAAATAACCAAGAATAATAAAAGATTTTTATCAAAACGTTACAAATAAAAACAGTTGATGTATTTTTTTAAATCTAATACACTTTCCTAGAATAGTTTATAATGATAATGATTTTAGATCACGTGACGAACTACATTAGGGCGCGTTTTCCAATAAGCATTCAATTTTCCTTTACCGACTTATTGAGGCTGAGCCGGAATTACATTTCCTTTTTTGTATTGGACTTATGGGTTTACTAACCTAAAGTAGGTTAATAAAACCATAACTTCTCTCTTTCAGATAGGAATTAACTTTTTATGGTCAAATCATTTTTATATTACGGTTGGAGAGAAAGGATTTAGTTATAAAATGTAATGATAGCTGATAGTTAATACCTGTTCCATTTTGATTTGATTAGTATCTATTGAAAAACTTTCACTCACCCATTATAATATCTTAAATAAATATCTTCTACTCGGTTTGTCCTGTCTGGCAAGATTCCTGAAACAAAGAGTAAAATGTTTTTGAATTTTCGAGAAAAAATACGGTGTTTTTATAAGGTTTTTATGCAGTCCTGCAATTATGGATACACACTTATCTTCACAATCACGCCTTTTCTTGCTATATGTAAGAATTTACGATGGCCCGGTACGGTAACCTTTATCCAAAATAAAAACTATTCTGAATTTTAGTCAAAGCAATCAGAATGCTCGATATGGACAAAACAAAACCCAAACGTTTTTTTTTGTAATGTAGGCATGGAAATACGCTGTGTCAATCAATCAATCTGTCTAGCCTCCACACAACTGTGTTGGAGCCGGATTCCAATCTAACCGTATTCAGATGAATACCAGAAATACGCTACCTATATACTTTATACTTTTTGATATTGTAAATTCAAATTGTTTATTCAAAAGTGTAAAGAGATACCTAGTTGAAAAAGGCTAGAGTGGATAATGATGGTTTATTTATTTATTTAGGATCTCCAACAAAGGATATACACAATACATCACACAGAAACAGAGGGAAATATCCGGTATTAAGTAGGTGTACACCTTCACTTATAGGAAGGAGACTTCAGCATGCACCATAATATTAACAATTATGCTGACAAAGTTCAAATAACAAAAATAGTTAAAATTGGAAAAAAAATACAAAAAAATAAAAGGACATAAAGAAAACAAAACATTAAGAGATACTTAAGCTAAATTAAATCTGCTAAACATTTCTTATATTTAGACAGAGTCAGAATTCGAACTTTTAGCCAACATTTTATATTGCCTACAAAGTCTTGGCACAGCGGCGTAATGACCGAGATTAGTTTTTGAAGTTTTTGATTATTAGTTTACAAATGTGAAAGAAAGAAAGAAAAAGTGTTTTGAAACTCTCAGTATTACCGTCGCCAGTAATAGCATTGACCGAACTCCTCGTCCCAATACCGGCAGCTATTTCCGTTACACCGTACGATATTAAAAATAAATAAGCGATATTCTTGGAAAACATTGTAAGCGTCCCACTTCGCTCTATTTCTTTTGAATGCAGCAATATAAAAGATTTTCTTTCACTACTGAAAAACTGGTTTTACTGATAACAACTTTTTCTTTCAGGGACAAAAACGAGCTTGTTTTTTATTGCGATGTCGCGGAAAAACTGAAAACAAATTGTCATGAACCTACTATTATATGTTTGTGCGAAAGGAAAATTTGAATACAATAGCACGCAATTTGATTACAGTTGGTACCTATTGTTGAATGATGGTGCAATTTAACTAATTTGCAGAACGCAGTTGTTCAGAAAATGACAGCTATGTTTAGATTTGTTTACCTCGCAGATCTTTGATCGTTCAATTTGCTTACTGCTACGTCATTGAAACGCCACTGAAACTAATATAAACAGCGTGGATATTCCAATATTGCAGTTGTTGTTCATTCAATTATTTATGTATATTGGTGAACATTTTATGTCACGATTGGCCTTGAGAAAACTTATTGAAAGCCCGCGGCTTCTCCTGCGTGGATGTCGGAAATTAGCCCACGGGAACGTTCTACCGAGACAAAAAGTATTCTTTGTCCATTCCTAGGATGCCATCTATTTCCTTGCCAAATTTTATCGAAATCCGTTCAGTGAATAAGTAACATACAGATAGAGTTCGTTTCGAATTTATAATATTATTACAGTAAAATAGTATGGAAGTATGGATTAGTATGAATATAGATTATTTACTAGCTGTTGTTTGCAACTTGGTCTGCGATCCAGGATGAAAAGTAGCCTATGTCCTTTTCCAGGTCATGGTCTATCTGTGTGCCAAATTTCATCAAAATCCGTTCAGCCGTTTCAGCGTGAAAGCGTAAGAAACCAACAAACAAACTTACTTTCGAATTTATAATATTAGTTCGGATTATGTAGATTTCTGTTAAATGTTTTACTGTTAGATTACGTTCTAAACGTGGTATATAAGTGGAAAAAAACGCTGCGGTTATATATACCTATTTAGTACCCACTTGTTAACAAGCTTACTGAAATGCTACAGGCGCTTTGCAAAATAGATTTTTTTATCAATATGGCCGGCCGGCCTATACAGCGTGTATTAGAAAGGTATGGTTGTGGTACAGACCATCAAACTGAACAACTTTCTCAATGGGACCAACATCGTAATCGCGATAAAATAATCAGCCATCCCATACATTTGGGTCGAGTAGGTATTGAAGTTTTGTATGGGACAGTTGCAATTTTTTTCGCGATGTTGGTCTCATGGAGAAGTTTTTCAATTTGATAGTCTGTACCACACCCTTAAATGTGACCACGCCTTTCTGATACATGCTATATACATCTACAGGGTTATTGGTAAAACACCATCAACCTCTTAAGGGGTCATTGTACTCATCATTATGAACAGCATTTATAGTCACCGGCAGGTAACTTGGCAGGAATCGTTAGATGCGTTTTCCTTTTCTCTCTCATTCTTATAAACGGACATGTTTAAAAATAAATTACGGCATTATTCATAGAATAATGTTAAACAATAAAATAGTCAATTTATTGTTGCACTAAGTGTACATGCGCAAACATACTTCCACTAAGCCAAAACCTTGCCAAGTTACGTGCCGGCGACAATACTATGGGAACAAACATGAAATCGCGAAAAAAAAATCTGCTGTTCCCTACATTTATGTTTGCAGAACTCGTCAAAATGTAGGGACCAGCTGATTTTTTTTCCCCATTTTTGTCCCACAGTAAAAGTTGTTCATAATGATGAGCAGAATGACCCTTTAAGATGGTGTTTTACCAATAACCCTGTATAAGAAAATCAAGTATAATTTATGATGCAATTTTCTTGTGCTTCCATATAGAAAAGGTTGTGTTTTCCTAAACTTTTACTCATTTTAACTTAGTCGTAATACGTCACGTGAGGTACCAGGTGTAACCGTCATTAAGTTACTTAAGGATTTTCCTTATTTTATGTGCTAAAACTCTGAGACGGATTGAAGTTTTCCGGAAAGTTTAAGGGTTTATTATTCCTGAAGTACTTATATTATTTGGGTGACCGTGTTTATTACAATCGAGCCAGAGTTATAATAATTAGTTCACGGGCGTACCGAATACCTATATAGGGTGGCCCGTTTACAATGGTCCAAACATTTTTTTTTTGTTAGAAGCCGTTGTAGAACTTATCGTTTAAGAAAAAAAAATAGTTCAGCGAAAATTTATAGAATGGAAGTTGTGATCTTTTTCGTATATTTTGAAAATGATAAATTTGGTGTAAATCTATTCAATTAAACCAATCGAACTTTGGCAAAGGAGTAAGTGTAGTCATGTAGCTAGAATGTAATAACCCATACTCGTGTGTATTTCTAATCTATACCATTTTGTTTTACTCTTTTTGCAACTTTCTCTAAGATTTCGATAAAACATTCGATTTTCAAAAAAAATACTGTGAAAAAAAAGTACTACCAGAGGTTTGCCCATAGCGTTAAAAACTACCTTAGCATGTGTTCTATTGGAAATAATTCGAAAAATCTGGTTTTTAAACGTTCCAGCAACACACACGCATAAGTACACACTGACATGAACGGGCTGTCGTGTCACGTCGACACGACCCGAAGCCGACCCGAGGTACTAGAGCCAGCTGACCTGCGATGTCACATTAAATATTCATGAAACATCATTCTGCCATTGATATTTAGAGCTAAACTTTTATCTATTTTTATGTAAAGTGTTCTTTGGTGTTTACGTTTAGCATTGGTGGTTAGGGGTGGGTGCTCATTGAAATAAAACTTTGGAAGTTTAACGCCTTTGTTTATTCATATTTATCTAAACTTTGTTGTAGGTACACCAGAAAATAAATAAAAAAAACGAGCTTTACAGTAGGCGCATTCGATGTGTAACAGCTGACATCTCATCTTGGTAATAGGCAAAACAATACTATATATCATAAAAAAAAAATATTGAAGTATTATTTTGAAATGATTGTTTGAGGGAAAGCGCACAGCTGATGTGTTCACCTTCTCTATTTCCTTTTCTCGTCACACACACGCTGACAGTACCAACCTCTCGGAAAATGTGTTGGTACAATCTGACGGCCAACTATACCATCGCGCGCGCTCATTGGTTAAATCAAATAGCTCGCGCTTCCCCGGCTTCCTGTTACACACTTCCGTCACATCTCACTAAATCACTCCCACATATTGCAGGAAAGTGAAAGGAAAGATATTACACATCAAAAAAACACATTTGACACTACAAAACATACAATGGGCGACCTTATCGCTTTCTGCGATCTCTTCCAGGCAACCTAAACGTTTTTTAAAGTTAAGTAGCGATTAGCAGCTAACCATACTTTAACCATAGATGAACCATACATGAACCACACATTAACCATACCTTAACCATACACATTAACCATACATTAACAATACATTAACCATACATTATCCATACATTAACCATACATTTTTGACGTTTAAACGACTCTTAACTTTAAGCAACGCTTATAAATAAACCCCTATATGTTTATTTTGCTGACATATTATGATGATAGATAGGTACTTAAAAGAACCTCGCTCGTAGCGAGAAATGGTGTGGATTCGATGTTGAATTAGACCAAAGTAAGGGTGGATATTAACATGTTCTTTTTGACGTAGTTAAATGAAGTCTTATGTATTAAAACATAAGCTTTAGTTTACAACTCACATGGAAACAAGACAGCTGAAGGACGAAAGTATATTATTAAAAGTTTAAAATAGCTTGACGTTGAGTTTGAAGGATGTCAGTAGGCCAATTCTCGTACTTAAAAAAACGTTCGAATCTCATCTCAGCGTCAATCAATGTCAAAAACCTGTCAAAAATGTATGTAAATTGATTGTAATTTTGACAGATTGAGACTGAGATTAGAATGCGAACGGTCTTAAAAATACGGGAATTGCCCCTCAGATATCAAAGCAAAATATATTACCTTAAAATGTTGTCTATTAATATGCTTATTATTTATTTATAACAAACGTAATAAATACTCATTACTCCTACCGTCAGCGTTAGCACACACGACCATAAAAATACTTTAATTTAATAGAGTGTGCTGTTCTTGGCTAACGAGGTATGCTACGATAATAATCTATGTTTATGAAATTAAAAGAACCTCCACTAAGTAGTACGATATTTCAGTAAAAACAGTGCCTGCCCGTAATAACTCGTCTCGATAGCTCTTCGCATACATTTTATCAAGATTCTCGATTAGTGTCATTAACAACTAAACAAAGCGTTTTGGGCACTCGATCTTGCATCAACCTTGCATAGGTATCTGATAAATCTGACTGACAATAATTAAGTAATAAAAATAATAAATAAATTTAATAATAAATAATATAATAATTATAATATCAATCTAATATTATATTATAATTATTATAAATTATCACATGCAGAAACAATACATTTAAAAGCATAATTATAATATATATTATAATTAGGCTTTTAAATGTATTGTTTCTGCATGTGATAATTTTATTTAATATGTGATGTTCCACACAATGTAAATTATTTATGAATAAATGAATGAATTACGGTAACTGAACGGTGGGGCTTGTGGCTTAGTATTAACAGCCAGCCGCACGGGTCGATCGATCGGCTTGAACTACGCTTGCCGCGGTTGTTCCGTGGATGGGTGACCATCTTTACATACCAAGACTCCTCCGTGCCTTGAAAAGCAGTTAAGCCGTTGGTCCCGGCTGTCATCCGTGGATCTTTGACAGTCATTACGAGTCATCAGAAAGAAGCCTGAAAGTCTGACAACCAGTCTTACCAAGGGGTATTGCATTACCCAGTAACTGGGTTGTGGAGGTCAGATAGGCAGTCGCTCCATGTAAAATACTGGTATTCAGCTGCATCCGGTTAGACTGTAAGCTGACCCCAAGATAGTTTGTGAAAAGGCTAGACAGATAGATGATGATGATGATGACTTACGGTAACTGAACAATCTTTATACCACACTTTCTCGTATAGCTCGTGGCGACACGATAGTAGCAGTACTGAGAGAAGTACCTACTATTCTAGTAAAATCTGCCGGTCGATTCTGTAAAAATCTCACTGTGAAGACTGGCGTGGAGTGAGCTGTCAGTGTCATCCCACTGATGCTAGGGATTGACCAAAGTTACATTTACAATCATAATCGAGATTTTACTAATATTTTTTATCCAAAGTCTATTGATCATTTAATAATATTTCAAAGCAGGTATGTGGTTAAGCGGCTAAACATTAGGTAAGTACTATTTTCGGGGTTTTAAAATGAAATAGCAAAACAGCAATTCAGTTAGAAACTCAATGTTATTTTTTTTTTAGTTTTTATTATTAAAATCTTGGTTAAAATTGTAAATGTAATGCTTGGTCAATCCCTAGCATCAGTGGGATGACACTGACAGCTCACTCCACGCTCACTTCACCTAAGTTTTCACGGTGAGATGGTTACAGAATCGCAATGCTGGCGGTGAAAACTTAGGTGAAGTGAGCTGTCAATAGTGTCAATCCCTAGCATTAGGTGGAATGGCGAGATTTTTACAGAATAAAAGCTCCTGCAGACAGGCGCGACGCGACTCTTGTTAAACAATTTTCATGAAATGTTCATAGAAATTGTTCTACTATAGTTGCGTCATGCTGTTTTGTTGCACCTGTTTGCAGGAGCCCTAAAACGGCCTATCTATGAAATAAGTCTCCAATCGCCTAGCGACTATATTGCCTTGTATATTGCCTACTTGTGCCTCCAGTAATGGTGTTTACTCAGTAGATCGATAACCACACTATATCGAGCCTGACCCTAGACAGGACTGTTGGTTGCTAGCCAGTAAAGACACGATATGGATGTCTTGTCTATAGTTAGGAAGTAACCACTGCAATGGGGAACGTAGGGCCATTTTTCAGGGTGAAGCGTATTTAAAATATGCAGGTTGATTGGTAATGTGTCCGCAATCCATTAATGGGATGTAGGAGAGGTCACATTTGCAACCAAAATTAAATGACACTTTATGACCCCTATGCAAATGTCAACCGTTTTCGAGTAGTTTGACATTTTATACTTTTTTAGGGGTAGGTACAACTTTTCATTTTTTTTTTCTGCTTTGACTTCAATACCTACATATTAATCAACCATAAAATGACAATCATCTTTAATAGTTTTTCAATCAGAGCTACAAATCGTTACAATTTTCATCATTTTGAGCAAGTTATTTTAAAATGGTCGATTCCTGCAAAAAGCACGGATCTACTTTATCGGCAGAACATTCCAAAAACACGTTCAACTTCCCAGCTATCCAACGAGATACAATAAAATACCAGATATCTTCAAAAAATATAAAATGTCATATTACTCGATAATGTTTGATATTTGCATAGGTGTTATAAGGGGTCATTTTGTTGCAAATTACCTCCCCTACATCCCCTTTAATGGATTGCCGATATAATACCAATGACCCTGCATAAATGGAATGATCAGTTATCTCGATCTCACTGAGGCACAACTAGATAAACTTGAGCGACTTCAAAACTTTTGCATGAGATTTATATTTGGCCTGCGCAAATACGATCACATTTCTGAATTTCGTACAAAGCTCAAATTGCTTCCCATATATCTTCGACGGAATTCACATACCTGTTACAGCTCTACAGTATTCTATTTAACCCAATGACTAAAGACTAAGAGAGGACATGAACTAAAAGATCTATATAAATTATACATTATGGAAATATCATACGATTCTATACAGAAATAAAAAAATATACATGTTTCTTTCTAACTTATGCAATTCTGCAAGTGTCAAAAAGAGAAAACCGTATTTTGTCAGTTTTCTAAAATTGCAATATTGAAGTATGACGTTACGGAAGCCCTGCCCATCGGCCGGTTCGCCATTTTAGTTTCTGGTTTTGAGTACTTCTCAGAGCGTACTAGTGATGCGACTCGAGTCAAATTTTACCACTCGAGTCATTCGAGTCATTTTACAATCTCACTCGAATACCACTCGAGTAGTCGAGTCGTAAAAAGTATTTGTTTGTTCACTACATTTTGAAGAGTCTTGTATTAATAGAAGTCTTGATATAGTGAGACTTCACGACAATGCAATACCGACAAGGCTCCCTAAGGTAAATTATCACATTTTCATTGTAAGCCTACATTTACCCATATATTCGAAAATAATGTTGGAGCTGATGAAGATTGTACAACCTATTTTTGCATTGTATAAATTCAATATCTTAGTATTGTATAATTGCATAGCACATGTGTGAGCACTATGTACCCACTATAAAGGTTACTGGGTTCGTCTTTCATTGACTTGAATGTGCCCTGGCGGCTGAGAGTATGTCATGCTCACTCAAATGTGTCGCTGGTGGTGGCGTGTGTATTGGATCATTGAGTTCCCTTCAAAATGGTTGAGCTGAATGGTGCTGATCCATACGTCATGTTCGTGAACGGGCGCCGTCAGTAGGCACTGGTCATTTCTTAGCTGCCACGGCTTATTTTAATTCCATAATTGTTTTTTTTTTATCTTTTTATTACGGACGCTTTTAACGTGCACGTCTTTCTACATCGTTCTCATAATTACAACATGAATGATGTAACCACCTTTTTGTAACAACATTTTGATTTAAAAGCGTGTCCATGGAGTTTCTTGCCCGTTCTTCTCCATAGGTACCTACTACGCTTTGGAATGGGCAACTAGCTTCATCTTTCTGACTGACCGACCCCTTGACAATTCAAAAGTGCCTGTAATTGGTTTATTTGAAATAAATGCTTTGAGTTTGAGTCATAATACATTATTATTTCCCTGTACATTTATTGTAGACAGGCAGACTTTATTGTATTTCACATTATTGGTGTACTTAACACTAATTACAAAACTGATATTATTGTATCTATTTGAAATAAAACGGTTCTCCCATTAAATGCATAATATCGATTTCTGTTGTTTTATTTTGTTAATAATCGGTGTAGTTTTGAATTCCTTGTTGCAGTTTAATTTACTCTTCTTCTAGCTTGATTATCACGAGCAACTATTAATCATAGAGTAAATAATATCAAGTACAATTAATTTTAAATGAACCGCCAAATTGATGATTTTTGCAATTTTTCAGTCAGATTACGCAACAACAGGCTTTTTTGTACTTAATCCATAATGCGACGTCCTAGAATGAGAATTGAATAACACCCTACTTACCTACTATCTACTTAAAATCTTATTTTACCTTTACCTTATTTTAATGTGTGTGATTTCGATTAATCGATTTGTAATCAACACGATGAACAAAATCATTGCAAAGAATTAGCAGAGGACAACACTAGGTAATGGGCGGAGCCTACGCCATTTTACTTTCCACGCGTGCACGCGATACGATCTTTTAGTTCATGTCCTCTCTTATTCTTTAGTCATTGATTTAACCCTACAACACACTCTTATCTTAAAGGGCATTTCAAGTTCCTTCATGACACGCATAATAGATATCGAGGTCATAGACTAGAGATCGGATGCATTCCACAAGTTTTTATGACAAGTCTTTTACAGTTCAAGCAGTATGATTATGGAATGCCTTGCCGGTGTCGATAAGGCGTGTTCAAACCTTGTCCACTATTAAAATTCTGGTTAAAAACACTTCTTCTCTCCTTAAACACCATCATTACATGTGGTTTCCTTGCTCTTGTTTCACGTTTATTATTCTATATACAACGTGTCGTTTTGCATCCTCGTCTAATTTCAGAAGGCTGTTCTGATAGACATAAATAATCAAATAAAATTACGATCCTGCTCAATAATTAATACATACTTGGTTTTTTAGATATTTAATTTTGAAATTATCTCAGAATACTCCACTTTCAAAGAACAGAATCGCCCCTTTGCGTATGCGGCAGGCAGTGTCGCTGTGTGCGTGCGTTATAGTTACAGCGCAGTTACAGGGTGGTATCACAGGGCCCTACACATGCCAATTTCCGCACAATACAAAAAATATATAAAAAATTCCTACCTATTTTATTATTCATTCGTGTCGAGATCACTCGAGAATCATTAGCATAGTTACCTCCTCGAATTTGACGAGGATGCAAAACGACACGTTGTATAATTATGTAGATAAGTATATGTCTTATGTATAAGTATTTATTCTATTATGTAATTGGTACACTACTGACTACCTGCAGTATTGTCTCTCCTCCCTTTAATCTATCCAAAGTTTGTCTGTAAAATATCGCTTTTAGCGATAAGACCGCCCATTGTGTCATCCTATATACAATTTCTACATTTATATCTGTAATTTTTTCGTGTACATAATAAAGAGTATTCTATTTTATTCGATACGACGAAGAGGTTAAATCTAACTCTGACAATCAGTCCTATAGGTTGTAACTGAAGGGCAGGGAAGCAGGTGAGGCATATCGTGTAAAGGGGCAACGATCTGCACTTTGCAGAATTTAAACGAAGCCATTGATAGAGGTGCTGTCCAGGTGGCTACGTAGGTAATGCTCGGACAAAGATTGAGTATTTTTTTTTATTTACTGTGGGTTTGCTTTTGACTCTAGTCTAGGTCAGTGTGATCAGTGGTGACAGAGACAGAGTCGACGATGGAGTGATCTTACCCAGAAGAGGCCTGTTCACTTTCACTTTGAAGAAATTAGGGTTGTATGCGTTCGGAAACACAGACGCAGTAGAGAGTTCCACTCTTTTACTGTGCGCATAACAAAAGACATTTGGAAACGCTTAGTGCGAATTGGTGGAATAGCAATTAGGTAAGGATGGTAACTTGCAGTGCGTCTAGACGACCGATGGAAGAAGGGGGCCGGTGAAATGAGGTCGTGGAGTTCTTGGGCACACCGAACACGACAAGTAAAGAAGAAAAAGTCATATAGATAAGGAATACAAACAGCAAACAGTTTTACAGAACTAATTATGATTCGTGAACCTATCCTGAATCATAATTAGTTCTGTTAAACGATAAAGATAAGACGTTATACTTCACCTCACCATTAGGTGACGTTTGTATAACCAGCACCCTAATAGCGTAACACGCTCACAATCTGAATCATTTTGAAGCATATCTGGGCTAATCGATTGCTTCATATGTTCGAAAAATTTGTCTGCTCAACAACGTGAATAACGCAATGAATGTTGTTGAACTGTCAAAATAAAAACCTACTGGTAGGGTGTTTGTTACGCCATTACCCCGCAGAGCAGTGACTCGATTTGCCTAGATACCTTCCTAGAACTTAAATACCCAAACAAAGTAGAGTGTTTCAACGCTAACCACTAAGATTCTAGTCTTTGAACTAAATGCGTCACAATTTAGAAATAGAACTAGTTTCTTTCTATTTAAAAGTGGTAATACATAATGAATAAACTGACACAGGATAAACCAGCACCATTAAACAAGTCGGCTTAAAACCAGAGGTATAAATCGATTTTTGAAAAAGAAAAACTGTTCAATTTTTTTTATTAATTCATTACTTTTTACATCAACAAAATCTTAACTTTTGTGCTTCCAATACTGCTCTTAACAGTTTCACAGATCGTGAAAGAGACACATATTAGTTAAGTAATCTCCATGGCTCATTTAGGGGCATGGAACTGAGCACGGGTTGAATCACAATATTTTTTTTTTTTAATTTTGGCAACTGAGCCGATGTCGACTATTCTGCCAGTGTCATCATAATATTTATTAATAAGTACACGCAGCAGCAGGTCAAGTTAACACAAACTGACAAATTTTCTCATTCGATTTTGAACTTAACCTTTAACATTTTAAGGCTTCAAATCATTTGGAGAAATTTGACAGTTTAGTATAACCTGATGTGCAGTCGACTGTAGGTTCTATGAACCTATGGAATGTGGCAGTTTCAAAACATCCTACACAATAATAAATAATATCCCTTTTCAACGTCAGCGTCATTGACATGACGATAATCCTCCACAATAAAAAATAAAATCCCTTCACTGTCAGCGTCATTGACATGACGATACCGTTATCAGTGATCCCCAATAATCTGATCTCATGTCATGTCAAGCATTGTTTGAAAGTCGGAACGCTATACGTACGGTCAGCGACCAAAGTCAATTAACACTGCTACATTTACACATCATTTGAATTGACAGAAAATAATTCAATACATTTGAATTTTAACATTTCATTTAATACCTAAGAGTTCATGTGCCTTTAATTTGACTACTTTTCCGATTATAATTAAATATTTGGCTTAATAATTAAGATTTAAAAAATGAAATGACGTTGTCCCTGACTTTACGATGCGTATGCGGCCGCGGTAATAATTGTAGAAGATAACACGATTGTTTTAATGTGCCGCCAACCGTATCGTTTCGGTTTGGTTGGCTCATGGTTAGTAGAAGTAGGTACGAGTTTTTATTTAGATAGAAGAAAATCAAAATAAATCACTTTATTTAAAATCAGATCGTCTCATTAGGTGTTCAATTATAAAAATAATGTTACTTACTAAAAAACAAAGCATTTTCAAAAAATACAGTTAGACTTAGAACTATACTTATCTACAAACGTGTGGGTGAGCACTGCTCTCCTAGTTAGGTTATGAAAACCTGTGTTAAGGAGAAGCAGTCCGGCTCCCTAAGGTATAATGACGTAAAGGTTACATAGTGCTTCTGATGTTACCGTTAAAATGCTGAAGTATTGAGATGGACAATTACAGTTTAAGATACAAATTGTCTTAATGCCCTAGTTGCTTAGTTGCAAAAAAAGAAAAAGAAAGAAAAGAAAAGAATATAGAAAAAAATCATAGAACTACCAATAACCAGAAATCTGCCGACCTAAATTCAAATCAAATCAAATCAAATTATTTATTTTGTAGAAAACACTGCCTAAAAAGATCTATTCTGCAAAAAAAAAATAAGTATGAAGTTATCTGTCAATAGTCCCTAGCATCAGCTGGAATGACAGCTGTTTATCTAAGTTATTACGGTGAGATTTTTGCTGATCATAAAATGTACGTAACTTCCACTATCCAGTAGGTACACCCAAGGCCCTAGCACAAACGCGCCGTAAACAAAAGGTAAATAAAAAAAATAAAAATCGAAAATACAACTATTCTATACCATTTTAATTAATAGTAGTTTAATTCTAAGTCAAGTGCAGTACGATGCTATTCTAGTTTATTGTTTGAAATCTTAATTCATTTCTTCTTAATAGTCCAATCACCACTTAGCTCAAGGGCATAATATATATTTTATGTACAGTCACGAGCACAAATACGTATACACTTAGCAACTTCTAAATGTGATTTTCTCCTACTGTATGGATTGTAATTTTATGTTGTTACGTTGTTGTTGTTGTTGTTTTAGGACCTATACTGTTATGAAATAGGTCTTACTTCAAAGTAAATTCGCTTTTAAATTTTGCCAAGTGTGCAAGTTTGCAAGTGCTCGTGACAGAACAACCAATACTTAAATTAGCAAACCTACGCCTGCCTCGTTGGTCTTGTCGTCGCAAACGTTACTGTTGAGCATGAGGTCCTGGGTTTGATTCCCAGGTCGGGCAAAATATTATTGGGTTTTTATATCTGTAATTTCTCAGTAGCAGCTTGGAGTCTAGATTTGTGACCGGTTGCTGGCAATAGGTTCGTCCTCTCGGGCGAAATGTAGGTGTAGGTTTTTTTTATTATTTTTTTATTATTTAAGATAGGTTTGTTCTTGACACTAGTCTAGTCTAGGTCAGTGGTGACAGAGACAGAGTCGACGATGGAGTGAGCTTAGATGCCTGTTCACTCTCACTTTGAAGAGGTTAGGGTTGTATGCGTTTGGAAACACAGACGCAGGTAGAGAGTTCCACTCTTTTGCACATTATTATTATTACCCTCGTTTAGGTACCTACCTATAGGCTCTGCCCGACTCTTTGGAGAAACGACGCGTGATGTTATGTAGGTTATTAGCAAACCAAGGCTACAAAGTACAACCTTATTTGGGAATCACAGGGCGTGACGCCTAACCGCGTCATAACGGATTCCACAGTTTTACGGTAACATAAATATTTGACTAATAGTATCCTCTCATAGTAGATAAGAGGAGTTTTTGAGATAAGAAACAATGTATGAGTGTAGTAGGATATTAATAGTGTTAGATAATGATATCAGATACGGCTACTTCCTTGAGATAATTTATAGTACAGTATTTATTTTGTAAGATGTTGTAGGTACAGCATTTTTGGCTTGTTTTGTTTTGGCCTTAAAATGGATTTTAACGTTGAAATAATATAATTTGTTGCCAACAAGGGCACCGGTAAATACATTAGAGTCATTTTTGGCAACAAACTATATTATTTCAATGTTAACATCCCTTTTAAAGTTTCGTCCCGATTCACCCCTGCATCTCTATTCACCGCGTTTTACGGTACTCCTTTTGCCTCATTTACGTTAATGCAATCATAAATCTGGTCATACACGCCTAACTACGCCTAACTCTCAAAGAATAGGTGACTAGGGATCAATCTGTGTGGTTCTGTCCTCAAAATACCATTTCAGACACCGATCTACATGATGTTTACATGATCTGACCAAGATCATGATTGGACTAAAAGAGACTGTGATCTCTGAATTTGTTTCGGCCTTACCTACTTCTCAGAGTAGTAAGGTAGGAAACGCCGACCTCATCTGTTTAAATAAAATATGATTGACGTGTAAAAGTGTTTGTGCAAACATACTTGCAGAAATAAAATCATTTATCATTTTCAATGATTATAAATTTAATCTTATAATTATTAGAAATATATTCTTATAATAAAATCTTGATGGCTAAACCTTCCAAAGATTACGTTTATTACTCGTAAAAGCTAAAAAAAAAAGCTGAAATTGACCAAAAGAGTATTTCAATTCATAGAACTTGAAAATTAAAACGAAATGAAATTTTTTCCTATGTTTTTTTGTTTTCATTATCAATTAGCTAAATCAAAATTAACGTAATTACCTATTAAGAACTTTTAGCATGGAACATGATTCCATTTTGTATAGAAGGGCATTGTTAGCTGTTATCGTTTTACTTGTTGAACTTATTCCTGTGTTATTGTTCCGATATAAACTTTTTATTTATTTTAACAAGTGAATACCATTTACCAAATATATACATACTTAGACCTTAATCAGAAAGGCTCCTTCAAACAGGCGCAACACGCGACGCGAGAATAAGCAAGCTGAAGTGGCAATGGGTCGGCCACATTAGCCGTAGAACCGATGGTAGGGGTGTTCTTGGGCATCCTACCAAACGCAAGGTAGGCCGCCATGATGCTAGATGGAGTGATGATCTTTGGAGGGTGGCTGGTAGCAGCTGGATAAGAGTTGCCGAAAATCGAGTTGAATGTCGTGCAATAGGAGTGGCCTACGTCCAGTGGACTGCTGTAGGCTAATGATGGTAATGAAGATATAAAAGATTCATTAATTATAAGTGGGTCTACATATCTATCAGTCTGCATTATGTATGTTATCTTGGGCGTTTGTATGCCAAATTTCAAGACTACATAATTCATTGATAAGTTATCAATTAATACCTTATTATTATTTGCCTTTTATTAGAAATTGTTCTACCGGAATCGCGTCGCACCGTCGCGACGCGCCTGTCTGTGGGAGCCTATATACTGTTGCTATGTACAGTCGCCAGCACATCAGCTTATACGAATCTGTCAAATTTCTCCAAATGATTTTAAATCTTATAATGTTGATGGTTAAGTTCAAAATCGAATTTGACAGTTTGTGGTAACTTGACCTGCTGCTGTGTGTACACGCCAAACAATGAAGCGGGTTTAGACTAATTACTTGTTATCTATGTACCTTTTTATTGATAAACGAGGCTGTTGCTGTATGTTTTTTTCATACTCAAGTCCCGTCAATCATGTCATGTCATAGTCATACATGTATGGTTTCTTTATTTACATTTAAACGTTGTTTTCATACTAATAACATGTTGACCGCGATTTAAATATTGTGTATTACATTCCTACCCACGATTATAAATGCATTAGTTATGTGTTTTTTTTTATGGTGCTTATAACGTTCGAAAAGTGCTGATTCTCAGCCTAATTTAAATAATCAAAACTTTTGATTTTTATTGATTTGGCTGATTGAAGGTTCTCGCAATTATTAGACCAAGCAGGATATGTATAGGGAATATTTAATTCAAACAGCATTTATTGGTAGATTTCTTCATGCAATGTTAAAGTCAAACTTCCTGTCTTTGCTTCTTTTGAACCGTATGTACCTACCCTATACCTACAATTTTACGAGTTATTTCTCCAATGGCCATCGGACCATCCGAGAAGAAAATTCAGTTGTAATTTGCACTGAATTCTTGGTTTAGGAGTTTACGAATAAAATTATCACACAATTGATATTCAAAATATCTTGTGCCAAAACATTATCTAAATAACATTGACGCAATCGCAAACACTGAAAACTTACTTGTAACATGGGGACATACCTTCATATCTTTATAAATCGTTGATAATGCTGTGAATCATATTTAAGATACGCATTACATCGTCTTACGACGTCGCCTCTGTCTCGTTTATTACTCTACGCAAAGCAAAGATGACATACTGATGTTGCATTTCAACACACATAAGTATAAAATAACACACTGTTAACATAGCAGTGACACAGTGTAACTACCAACAGTGGTTCTACGGGAGAGCTTTGCAGAGCAATGCAATCGTGTCGAGCGTCGCGGGGGGCTAAGTGGGCGGACCGTATGTCCCGAACTATAATACTGCAGATCGGGACCTAATTATATACAATGAACAGTAAGAAAAAATATTTGTATATCAAATTGACACACTACGTCAATTTGTAATGTTATAGCCATTTCATACAACTCCAAAGAATAACAGTTGTGATTTGAATTTACGGACAATATAAGCCGGTTGTTAATTTGATAAACAATGGATTTTCCTGACTTTACTAAGGTATGGAAATATATCTTGTAGACTGATTTGTAGACCATTGTCTATTTTGTTAAGTACCTGGTACCTGTTGACAGGCCTGGACTGTCCTTCCATACCTTTTATCACTGTAATTTGAAAACATTGTAAAAGCCAATGACTTTTAAAAGAGCAGCCGTTTAGTTAGTTTTTGTAGCAGCAGTTTCTTGCCGACTCTTCTCCATAGGAAACGACCAATTGGAACCATGGACCTAGCTTTTGACGTTTCATAAGTACCCATGTAGGTTTAGGTATTTGCTTTCTTTTCATTTAGCAGATTCTCTTAAAAATATGGACACTGAACTACTGTAAGCAAGTACACTGTGGCCATAGGATTGCATAATAATATGCTTATGGCTCGACTCACGAGTGGCGTGACGTATGAATTTTAAATTACTGCGGCCGCATACGTGATTTTTTCTTCCACTTCTCATTCACACATGCTTTGCTCGTGTAAATTAAGGGCTTTATTACTACTGAAACCTTACAGGGGCTAAACAGGGCTTCGCTGTGTTGAAATTGTTGAAAGTTGTAAGAGCGCATTTTATAGCGTACCTACTAAATGATAAATGATTTTATTTCTGTAAGTAGGTTTGTTACAAACACTTTTACACGTCAATCATATTTTAAAAACTAGATGAGGTCGGCGTTTCATAACTGACTACTCTGAGAAGAAAGACCGAAACAAACTCAGAGGTCACAGTCTCTTTTAAAGTCCAGACATAATCTTGGTCAGATCATGTGAAGACCATGTAGATTGGTGTCTGAAACGGTCTTTTGAGGAAAAACCATACAGATTGAGCGGACCTGTCCAGTCAGTGCACGCATTTGTCAGTAATCTTGCCGCTCAACTGAGAAATATTGGTGAAATCAAAAGTTTTATTGAGGGTGATAAAAATTGAGAGAGATACAGACTTTTTTCAAGAAATTACACGATTGTCTAATCGTACATCAAATTAATCTTAATTGATGTTTTTTTTTTAATTATTAAATTATAAATAATAATTATATTTTTTAATCAAATAATATTAATAATTATAAAAAATACCCTGCCTAAGGCAACGTGATTATGTGTTTTTATTTACATTCTCATCTCTTGCATGCTGACAATTTAATACTTATGTTTGAGTAAATAAATAATTATCTTATCTGATCTTGATATTCATAAAGTATTGATGGAAGGTCATTGTAAAATTAAAAATCTTATTTTAGTTGAGCACTAATTGAGACTCTCGAAAGGGGCTTATAATGCTGTAAAAGCCCGAGCACAATAATAAGCCGTTAATGAAGTCTACGTTGTATTTTCTAAATGCAGAGATGTAACGAAGGGCTAAAGTCGTCTGCAGTATTAAACCACGTTTTCGAAATAGAACTCTCAGGGATTGTTCAAGAATAAGTGTATTGTCTAAAAGCTGGACCATTATTAATAGTACCTAAGTATTTAATCATACATCACGTAATCACCTAGGTACTGTTATTGTATTGGTGTGTTTCAAATGCTAAATATTAATTATGAAATAGATTTTACAGCATTTTGTTGTAATTAGGAGACAAGAGGACACAGGAGTGTCTTGATGTCAGTTTGTGTGTTACGGAAAGAGGGTGAGGAGCAGCTCATCCTTACCGTAATGTTATGAAATTTGATTGTGCAACTATCGGAATGTAAACAATTAATAAATAATAATGGTTGGTTGAAGCTGCTGTAAGTAAATCGATTACAATTATTTTTACTAAGTTTGATTAAAGGGCTGATCAGGCACGTCTTTTTCACTCGTTAATCTCATATATTTTGACTTTTTTAAAGCAGAAGAGGTGGCGAGACGACCTAGACGCGTACCGCAAGGGTTGTATCGAGATGGTTCTAAAAAAGGATGCCTGGAGGGTTTGGGGAGGCTTTTGATCAGCAGTGGGATGCCCTAGGCTAAATAAAAATAAAGTTCATTAAACGTGAAATTACGTACATTTGTAGAAAGAATTCCTTACGAAATACAGGCGTGATTGATGTTTAACATTTCCTAAAATAATTGTGAATACGAATTCGCTAACCCAAAGAGGGGAGATCGATTGACGATGTAGTGTCTATCTCAATATCAATGATTACGCATAATTTAATTTCGAACATACAGGCGTGATTTATGTTTAACATTTCCTAAAATAATTGTGAATATGAATTCGCTAAACCAGAGAGGGGAGATCGATTCACGACGCATAATTTAGTTTCAAACATTCGTATCTTTTCTTACATGCATACATATTGGACAGGAGAATGCAGTAAATTGGTTCAATCAATCTACACTCGACTGCCATCGATTCGATTGGAATGATTGTTCCCCTCAATTTGTTTGTCCCATAAACATACTCATATGTCATACGATGTTGATTCTGTTAGTACCTATCTGTGAGCGAGATTATGGGGTTTTATTAGAAGATTTATTTGACCTACAAAAGGGATTCTGTAGAATACTAGTGAGATACTAATATTATTTAATAATATAATGATACTTTCTTTACTTTCATAAAAAATGTGTACAAACAAAGTACAGTCAGGGCATCACTTTGTTTGTTCACATTTGCGCTAGGTTATTGATAAGTAAAACGAGTTCGATATGTGTAAAGAACTGTAGCTAAGGATACCTATCTTTGGATAGAATGGAATTTCTCTGTTCTTTTTAAGATCTTGAAGCTTTAAAGATAAAACGTACCTAAGTAAGCATTATTATTATAGACTGGTTGACCCGTCTGATGTTGTCGCGTCCAAATTTCAACAATTCATACAAAATCCCACGGAAAACAGAACTTTCAGTTTTTCCCATTTTTCCAATTTTCCAAAAATAAAACAATTTTTCTTTCCCTTAAAAACCTTATTAAGAACGTTTTAAATCATAAAATTGCCAAATCGGTCCAGCCGTTCTCAAGTGATGCGCTTACCAACCAACAGCATGTTATTTTTATTTATATAAATAATAAATTATCACGATTAGTTTTATACTGTATCTACGTCCAAATTTACATAATACTTTTAGGTTTCAAGTACTATGGCCATTGCTGACCTATATAACTGTAGCCCTATAAAATCTTGTAACGCTTTTTTTTTTTTTTTTTTGAGGATGGGAAATCATCAAATGACTCCTCCCGCTCTGGGTGGAGCGGAAGGGAGTGTCAGACTCTTACTGACTAAAACCCACCCGTGTTCCTTCCTTGGCCCTTTATGTTCCGGGTCAGCGGTACCCCTTTTGGATGATCCCGCTTAAATCTTGTAACGCTAACAGTCGCATTTCGTTACCGAGGAAATAGGAAAAAAATGCAACAATATTAGCAATCAAATTGCAAACACGCTTTCCAATCACAAGCCGAAGGATTTTTAAGGAAATTCCTTATCCATTGCTTCTTATGACGTCTGCTCAATAACGTTTATATACAGAGTTGATATGACAGAGGGGCATTCAATTACACTACGTATACTATACGTGTTTAGTATTAATTCGATACGGTATAAAAATAAAAAGCATAAAAAATAAGTTTTCTTTTTTTTCAAACAAACTAAATAGCTTACAAATCAGAGTAAAACGCAACCACCCTTTGTAATGAAAGTGCAAGAGTGTGTGTATTTATTGCTTCCTTGTTTGCATTGCCATCTTTTTAGCGAAAATATTTGGTTGTACTTGTGACTTGCGTCAGACATAATCAGCTGTTAGGAAAGATACATCGTGTTCAAACGGGACAAAATCTTTAAAAATCATTTGCGACTAAACTACTGCTCCTATTTCATGAATTTTTGGTACAGAGCTTGAAAATGGTACCTAGTATAGGCAGTTTAAAGGAAAGCCCCTCTGTCGTATCAACTCTGTATAACGCAATGAATGTTATTGAATTGTCAAAATTAAAGTAGGCCGAAACAAAGAAAACCTGCCCGTTGTCTGCACGCTACAGGAGTTGATGGACGCCACTGAAGGTGCCAACCTCGGAGCCAAATTCTGGGCTCACTGTATAGATTGCCATCGGCACGCTAAGAGCATGCCTACCCTGCTGGTTATATTTCTATTTTCACTATTTTTTAGGGCGTGACGATAGTAACTACATAATTATGTTACGAATCCATGTCAGTATTATTACTATTGCATTTTCGTTCTGTTTCGTAAGTCCAATCCAAAGCCTTACTTAATTAATTAATTCTATCGAAGTATCGAACATTCCCTATAGACTGGTTCAATCATTTGATTGGTATCGACCGGCAGAATATCACGAAGGTATATAATAAGCTGATTGATAATAATGACCAATTAATATATATTGCGATCACTAATAAATTAGCGTTCGCTGATAATACGAGTACCTATTAACGATGAATTTGTGTTCGTTATAAATGAGTACGTTCTTGATTGTAAGGAATTGGCATTATTTATTTTTGTAATGATTCACAAACTTGTTACAATCATTTTACTGACTTAATTATTCAGGTGTACTTGTCATTATCGTAATTAAAGTAATTTTTTTTCAGTCACAGCTGTGGTAAACTGATAATAGTTACTTATCTGTGTTATTTTCAGTAAATAGTAGTAAGGAAAGGGATATTATAGCGAATATAAGCATAAATGAGTAAGAGTATTAAAATAAATGACAATCATGGCACCTAGTAATAAAGTCGTGATAAAAAAAAAGACAATTGAAGATGGTAGAAAAACGCACAATAAAAAAAATATGGTGACCTCATAAGACAATAATAAATGCTAGAGAATAACAGAATAAACAACAGTTAGGTAGTACCTATAATCAAAATGTTATGAAAAACAAATCTATTATCTCTCAAGGTCTTATAAAAGAAAAATACAGATGTTATGTTCTTTTGTTTTCTAACACGATAGAATTTCTCTACCATAGTAGGTACCTATTAAAAAAATATCTTAAAACCGGTTCTCTGGTCATAAAAATGAAAACAATGCTTAAGGCACAAGTGACCCAGATAAACGTAACCCTGATATTTGCTGGACTGTGTCACAAAGTATCATAGAATGTACACAAGAAACCAGAAATACTTGTTCACTGGCTGTAATCTTAACACTTCGTGACTTAACGTGGTACGGTCGAAAGGTACAGCCTTTTATAATCATGATTGTCACTTCATAATATAGATAATTCAGTAGTTTTTACAAGTTTCTAAATATTAGGCCGTTCTTAGATGATGATTAGAAAAATAAACTTACCGTTTTGAGGTAAAACACGTTTCGAAATATTTTCATTTTGTTGTCAAAGTTATGATTTAACTAAATATATAATTTATATTTTCATACAAAGCATTGTTATTTTACCTGACGTAGAATATATGTACGTCAGTAATATTGTCAGTTTCTTGAACCAGTCTATCAAAACCAAATAATATTTTATGAGGAATATCAAAGTTATAACTAAGGCAACAGTGCGGTTTATAAGAAGATGTAGTGACAAAAAAATGTAAAGAGTATGCTTAGATCTGATGGTTTGGTCATGTTCAGAGGATGAATGAAAGGCGATTAACAAAGGGTATTTGCAAGGCAATTGTGAGAGGAAATGCCGGGAGGGGACGCCCTAGGAGGACATAATATTGTGTCCTTGTTGGTGGTGATGTTCTTTAGAAAGGTCAGGTGCGTGGTACTCACAACCGGCGTGCGTGTGTGACCAGATTTATGGCCGTAAATGAGGCAAAAGGAGTATGTAAGGATAGTAGCAGATGGCGTTCTGGAAGAAGAGGTGAGTATATGCAGGTATGTATGAACGATGAAAGTTATATTCCTCATACTTTGAAAAGTTGGAAACAGAAAGCCTCTTTCATTTAGTACCATCGAACTCTAACGATAAGATTTTAAATTACTGTGTCATTTCAATTTAAACGGCCGTAGCCATCTAATTTACTGCCATATAAACGTACGCTAAGTACTTTACAGAGATTGTCCATAGTTTACGAGCACGACTCAAGTCTGGATTCCTTGTACCGGTTACTGGCTACGACTCATTCCACGCTGTGCAATGGGACCGGTTATTAGAGCAATGAAACCGTATGAGGTCCCTGAACCGGTTAATTATGTGTGCGTGCCGTTTTAAATGTTGACACATAGGTGGGTGTTATATTTATACTTCTATTTTTATATGAGTATGTTTTATTTATGAGCGTGTGAACATGTAGGTTTATTGCTGTGTAGTAAACAGCGGGATTCTTTTCCATTAGCAATCCGTTGGTCAATGAAGAATAACTTTGACTGTTCCATATACTTTGTTTTAACTTTAGTGAAGGAATATTATGTCCGGAGAACTTGTAATTTCTTCCATCGGAACAACATTAATTATCCACGATCGATGAGTGAGAATATACATTATCTAAGATGTCTTTGTTTTGAGCTTGATTATTTTGGTTAATATGAAAATCCATCATCGTTTCTGCCCGGAATTACTCACTGCTTCGCATAAAAAGGCAATCTTTTGCTTCAGGGTCTATTGTTAGATTCTATTACTAAAAAAAAAAAAACACTACAAGTAGTTTTAAAATATCGCCAAATTCCTAAACTAATCATTAATTGATGAGAATAAAATTATTGTTCTGGTGATCTGTCTCATTGGTCGCCAGTGTGACTGCTAATCGTGAGGTTCTGAGCTTGATACTCTGATTGGGCAGTCATCATCAGCTTACAATGAAAAATCCTAAACATCACAACATCTAGCGTCAAGCCATTCGTTACGTTCATTGTATTGATTTTTATCAAACGTAATTATAGAAAAATCATTATCGTGACCGGTTATTTCATCAGTTTTAGATTGGCTCTAAAAACTGGTGTTTCAATCAAATTTATTTATAGTTTTTAGAATATTACCATCGTTATTAGTCATAAGGTAGCATTAATATTGCTTCTTGCCGGTTTTCTTGAGTGCACTCAAAACAGAGCATTAAGACACTACTACTACTATGCATGATATTTTTTTTT
The DNA here is from genome assembly GCA_937001585.2 of Brachylomia viminalis. NCBI lineage: Eukaryota > Metazoa > Arthropoda > Insecta > Lepidoptera > Noctuidae > Brachylomia > Brachylomia viminalis. Next base: position 16,533,984 of record OW443302.2, on the reverse strand, counting down.
ATTGTGTATTGTTGTTATTGTATATTGTGTGTGTGTTTGAGTGGCTAACAGCTAACAATACAAAAGTAATAGTGAGGTAATTCACGACAAGCTATTTATTTACAAGCCTCCACAGATAGCAATAGAGTATTGTAGTACAAGTTTTGTAACTGATTAACTATCAATTAACCACAAAACTAACTAAGTATAGCATTCAACTATTACGTTAAGTACCTGCATAGGCAGAAGTAGAAGCACAACCACTATTTAGGATGCATCAAAATTTTATGATACAATAGTACTGATGGATGCCAAGCAGCTTACAAACAAATGGATTGAAGGGTGACGTCTGTACAATATTGTAATATAACATACACATGTATATTTTGTGTTGTATGTATTTTGTATTTCTTGTTGTTTTGTTTTGTGTGTTGTTGTGTTTGTATTTTGGTATATTAATTCGAAATATATAATAATAATAATAATATTTTTTTTATTCATAAGTTCACATAATAAATTACATAAAAGTTACATGATTACAAGTTTACAAATTAATATTAAGAAGAAAAAATTAAACTATGCCTAAAATTAATCTGGTGTATAACTTATACCTATAAATTGGTTAAAGGCCTAATGAATACGCTAGCGACCTGCCTGATGTAGGTTTATTCAAACCTGTGTTTCAGGCCATCGCTTAACAACGCTGAGTGCTTTAGTGGACTATTATGTCACTGTACATAGAGCTAGTGTTGATACCTAATAACTATATTTTTAAATAAAAATGTATTTAAGTTAAGTAAACTTATTGCATTACTTCTAGCAATTTTTCTGTGTCTGAGTAATTAAATGTCGCTAAGTATTCACTCAACATTTCACTACATTTTTTATAATTTACACTATAAATATGTAGAGACTTATTAATTTTATTATATAAGAATATTGTCATATGTATGTGTATGCAATAGTTGGTAAGTTTTAGGTATTTATAGGATTACAAGAACATTATGCTTATTGCATAATGTTTTAAGTAGTACAGAAAAAACCGGTTACTTGTTTTATTCTACAAGTATTAAAAATAAATAGGTACTTTACGTATTGGAGCGAGTACGATTATATTGACACTTCAAGGCAAGCAAGCTTTTTGTAGTCTGAAAGTAAATTGTAGTTTTTTTTATTATTATTTAAGATGGGTTGCTCTGGACTCTAGTCTAGGTCAGTGGTGACAGAGACAGATTCGACGATGGAGTAAGTTTACCCAGAAGAAGTTATAAAGTTCATACATAATTTATTGTTAGTGATTAACTATGTATATCATTGAAACTTCATTAAGGTTGAAACCATGTCACTGTCATATAGACAAATAGACTTTGTCGTTTTATGACGTGCAAGTGATATTGAGAGTAGTGGTGGCCCAATGATATAAGCCGCCACTTACCGAGTTCTAGGTCGTAGGATCGAACACAGGTAGGCAGGCTCTCTACTTTGTGTTAATTTGTTTGATTACCACTGCTCTTAAAATTATGATGGAAAACATCGTGAGGAAACCGGCATGTCCTATAGCCAAAAATGCGAAAACATGTGACATCTACCAACCCGTACAGGGTCCGCGTGGTTGATTAAGGCCCACTCCCTCTCACCGTGACGAGGCTTGTGTCCCAGCAGTGGGAACATTATATGCAGATTATGCTTAGTGAAATTCAACCTAACCTAACAAAGAAAATAGTGACTGCTAACAACGGTATAACGCAATCATCGATTGATAACTACATTTACCCAAATGTTTTCCTATTATACTCTCATTTGGAGTTGTTATTGTATTAATAATACATAAGTTGGGAATTTCATTGGGTAATAGCGGCTATATTTGTATGGGAATCTCCTTTGAACATTTTTTCTTTCTTTCTTTTCTTTCTTTCTTTTCTTTGTATGATCATGTAAATAAGCTGAGTGTATTTGATGCGCAATTAAGTATTAATATTTATGAATTAATCTACAGCTGCAGTGGCTGGAAAATTCAATAAAACCGAGCTTATTTAAGGTATTGAGCCATTTAAAATTAGAGTAATATCAATCCAACTTAATATGAGCTGATTTTACCAATGTCAGATATTTTTTATCCGTGGAATAAAATCGAAGTCTGACCGTTTTTATATGGAAGAACTGTCAAAAATTCAAAATGTATTCGCAGGATAATACTTTTATATACAACGTGGCGCTACAACGGTGACTTTAATTTAATACACGGGTAGGGCTAGTGCCCATTAACCATATAAATATTGATAGGTTAAAATAATACGTAAACTGAAAAAAAAAATTTTTCAAACAAACTAAATAATAAAAAAGTCATTAAAATTGGGATCACCCTTGCAAAAATTCATTCATGAAATTACTTACCTAGCTCGCTTACGTTAACTCGGAGCGGCAGCGACGCGGCGCATCGCGTCTTGTACCTACTCGTGATCGGTCCGATTCTTTGACGGCATATTATCAAAGAAACCGAGCGGCGCAAGTGGTACAAACACTTATCACATCACCCTCTCTTGTTACTATTAGTAATAACTGTCATCACTAATCACTGCCATCACGATCATAAGTTTACACAAGCACTAATAGCACAAATAAATGCGTCCGTATCGCAAGAGGTGTAAACGTACCTACTAGATAAGAAAACGAAAACCAATCAAAGTGTCTTTATCGCAGTACCATGATCTAATTACTATCCTAATTACACAAAAAGAAATAAATAAAACAATAGCTAAGAGTCTTTTTCGCGACGTAATTATGCGCACTAGTATAAATAAGTGCGTCAAGGACACGGGTTCGACTAGCACTAGAAAAGCAAAAAAAGAATTCGTGTTCGGTGCGGCGGGTGGGTGGAAGGGAGAGCGCGCGTCGCCTGCGCTGCTCGCCAACAAAGGAAATTTCCTTAAATTCGCCTACTCTATGCATTTGTTTCATCCTAATAGTATTGCTTATTCGTTTTAATTTCATTGATGCGATGTTATGATCCGTGACCCCGGCAAATGACCGCTGCGCGACAGTTCTTTATGTACAGGTTGCTCTAAAATGCTATTTTCTAAAATTTTAAATAAGTCCGTAAATAATAACATTTAATGGAAATATAATTTCTTCATGAAACGAAAATGTGAAAACGCATATGTGTGTTAAATTAAAGTCACCATTGCAGCGCCACGTTGTATATCTTCTAGGTAAAAACGTTTATTCGAATTCGACCTAATAAAGAAGAATTAATCAAGATAGGTACCTACTAGAGATGAAGGCATGGATGTCGCAACGGATCATGAAATGAAGAAGTTTAGAAGTAACTAGGTTCTTCTTCAATTGGAATCACTAATAAAAACTTCCGAAGCGCGCTAGCTACGAAGATTGGTATTTTAAAATGAAATGTATGATCAAATAATTATAATTAAGGAAGCATGATTGTATTTTTAGATGCTGAAAACAGTACGACAAAATAACAATGTAGATTTTAAATGACCCTATTGTTCAAATTGTGACGCTTGGCTCTATGATATCTAAGTAATTTCAAGGTCTGGGAAATAATTATTTACTAATTATGTAGTAGTTATATCGGTACCACAATAGGTTCTTTACATTCAAAAAACGAACGTTTTATGATGGCATTCCATTTAACCAATACGTTTGAAAACATTCGTGTCTAAAATTATCTCAAAAGTAACTTTAAGAAATAAAAATTGCACGCAACATTTAAAATGTTCTTAGTATGCTCATTTGTAATGCCTCTAATTACTTGCACATAGTAAAATAATTTAAAACCGGTAATTAAGAAAACCGGTTTATAAATGTCAGTTATTTAATCACTGCGTTGCGGAATCGGGATAATTATCTTGACAAATTAGTTCAAATGGAATATAATATACCTAATGGAATTATCACAAACTATTGCAAATTGCGGCTACAATTTATAGGTATTTGTTGTCAAATAATACACGGGCACTATCTTTCCAAAAAACCGGAAAGCGAATGTTGTTATCGCTTTTGCAACACCTGTCAACACGGTCCCCTTACCACGTGCTCCGGAAACGCACGAGCGCGCGCGAAGTTGAACGAACGCAGACGCAAATAGTTTTGAACTTCTGAGGTGTACTGTACTTCGCACCGGTTAGCACGGTAGAACCCTTTATACAACCAGACTTTTCTTTTGCAGCAACACGAAGCGACGTGTTAGTTTTCACAAACAATAATCTGTCATGACAATAGCACATAAAGGACACCTGACAGAATATTAACAAGATGCCGTCACTTCTTCATTTACCGGTTATTTACTTCGCTTAGGTATTAAGAGAAAATTTGCGCGGGCAAAAAATAAAAAAATAATGTAACGTCGGCACTTTTTTTCTTTTCACACGGTGGTAGGTAAATAGTTTGGAAGTTTATTGAGGAAGTCGTGATTATTTGTTCCGTACCTGTTCCCCACCAATATCGCTTCCAGCTGTCTGTCACAGCGCGGAACATGGCGCTACGTGCGGCGCCGACTACGCGTAGCGGACAACTGGCTGGCATTGGCATACTAACCAAACTCCGCTGAGAGTGTGTAAAAACGTACGAAATTCAAAATCCCAAATCGATTCTTTATCACCATGACTTAGAAATCAATCAGATTTTATTAATTTAGCTACAATTGAAAAGTTCTTTTTAAGTGGTTCGTTTGATGGGGAGGGCGTTTTATGCGAGTAACCGACAAAGGGCTCTCCGTCGCTCCCTGATTCAATTAATCTCTAATTAGAGACGAGAGTGCTCTTAATGTTGAGTAGAGATGGATTTGACATCGTAGCCTGTCACCGAAGTAAATGGAAATGTGACAGCGGGATGGGTTTCAGCGACCCTATAACTGAATTGAGGTCAACTGTGTCAATGTAGCTACACTAGGTACACACAGGTTTAGGAATTCATGTATTATCATGTAAGCTTACGCATCTTAGTTTGTTTACACTTAAGAAATATTAAAAAATTTGTATACACACAATTTTCGGCTATCATTTCTTAAGGAGTATTACAATTTTATTACACTTATTATTACTATTTATGAAAAGTTTATTTACTTTGAAAAAGCAGTAGCTTATGTGTAGATAAATATTTCTTTTTGAAATCATCTTTTATTGTCTAAAGAATAGAAAAAATAAAAAAAGATGAATTTATATCGAAACTATTTTCGAAATTCTTAGCTTTTTTTATTTTTATTTAAGATGGGTTTGCTCTTGACTCTAGTCTAGGTCAGTGGTGACAGAGACAGAATCGACGGTGGAGTGAGCTTACCCAAAAGAGGCCTGTTCACTCTCACCTTGCTAATTAATATCTATAACATTAGGTCAATGAATGATTCACACCTTCTTTCCATGGGGGTAGGCAGAAGCTACAGAACGCCACCCGCAGCCTTGTATTGTATAACTTGAAATCTATCAAATCTAATCGAACAAGCCTGTGTCCCTCTGCAATAACTTGAAATTAAACAATACAATTTTTAACAGATAAAGTTAACAAAATAGAACGGAATATTATTGATAATCAGTCAAAAGCTATTAAATAAAAAGTAGGATTTGACGGGTTTTTTTTTCAGGACGTTGTCCGCAGGTGGATAAGCCGCTCGAAGGCTGCTGAGTCAACATGACAAACAATTATTTTTTTATAAATGAAATCTCCCCGGTAAACCTAGGAGGTTGTCGGTTAAAGCATGATGCAAAACTGCTAGTTGCTAGAGGCTGTAGTATCGGCCCTCTTCCCTGAGCGAGCGGGACACGTTCCCCCGGCGATGGCTTCGCCCTCAGCCACAGACTCCAGAAGAAGAGTGCACCGATGTCTCCGAGGTGACGCAAGCAGAGACGAGAGCGGCCGTGTCGCGACTCCGAACTAAGAACACAGCGCCCGGACCCGACGGAGTTCTTGGTCGAGCTCTCGTCCTGGCTCTGAAGGAGCTAGAGCCCCAGCTGAGGGGGCTCTTCACGGCATGTCTCGAGCACGGTCAGTTTCCCAGTGTGTGGAAGGAGGGGAGGCTGGTCCTGCTCAGGAAGGAGGGGCGCCCCGCGGACTCGCCGTCCGCGTATCGGCCCATAGTGCTGCTCGACGAGGCGGGCAAACTTTTTGAGCGCATTATCGCAGATCGCCTGGTCAGCCACTTGTGCAGGGAGGAGCCGGACCTGGACGACAACCAATTCGGTTTTCGTCGGGGGCGCTCCACCATAGACGCCATCATGCGCGTGAGGGCCCTGGCGGAGGAGACGGTGTCCCACGGTGGGGTGGTGCTGGCGGTGTCTTTAGACATCTCCAACGCATTCAACACCCTACCCTGGAGTTGTATTCGGGAGGCTCTGAAATACCATCGCGTGCCTCCCTACCTCCGCCGTACGGTAGGGGCTTATCTGGAGGATAGATGCGTCATCTATCAGAGACGTGACGGTGCCGGTCGGCACCTCATGTCGTGCGGTGTTCCACAGGGATCGGTCTTGGGACCGCTCCTGTGGAACATCGGCTACGACTGGGTGCTGAGAGGCGAGCTCCCGTCGGGCGCCGACTTGACGTGTTATGCGGACGACACGCTTGTCGCTGCCCGGGGGAGCTCGCACAGGGAAGCGACGTTGATAGCCACGGCTGCGGTGTCACAGGTGACGAACCGCATCCGGCGCCTGGGCCTGGAGGTGGCCCTAAACAAGTCGGAGGCCATGGTGTTTCATGGCCCCCGACGTGTGCCGGCGCCGGGATCACACATCGTGGTCACCGGGGCCCGGATAGCTGTCGAGTCCACCATGAAGTATCTGGGATTAGTGCTCGACAGCCGATGGGAATTCAGCTTCCCACCTTGGGGGGCCCGAGCGCCGCCTGTAGGCGGTTGTACGTGGGAATCGTGCGGTCCATGGCCCTGTATGGGCCCCTGTGTGGGCGATGGACATGACGGCCAGCACTCTCGCCATTCTGCGCAAACCGCAGAGGGCGATGGCCGTCAGAGTCGTCCGCGGGTACCGCACGATTTCCTACGAGGCGGCTTGCGTCCTGGCCGGATCTCCGCCCTGGGACCTAGAGGCGAAAGTACTCGCCTCATTATAACGATGGCGCGAGGAAGAGCGGGCACGGGGCTCGAGGCCGGTGCAGCGGCAGATCACGCTGCGCCGAGAGGAGCTCCATCAGGTCTTGGTGGCGGAATGGCGGCAAAGGCTTCTGCGCCCTACCTCGCCTCGCTACCGTCGAGGCGATCCGGCCAGTACTCGACGACTGGCTCGGGAGAAGGCACGACTCCCTGTCGTTTAGGGTGACGCAGGTGCTGTCGGGGCACGGCTGCTTCGGCAAGTACCTGTGCCGCATAGACAGGGAGCCGGACGCTCGGTGTAACCATTGCGTCCATTGCGGGGAGGACACGGCGCAACACACGCTCGCCGAGTGTGTAGCTTGGGAGGAGCAGCGCCGTGTCCTCACAAATGAAGTAGGAGGCGATCTGTCGCTGCCGACCGTAGTGTGGAGGATGGTCGGTAGCGCAGAGTCGTGGGACGCGGTGGTGTCCTTCTGTGAGGACGTGATGTCGCAGAAGGAAACTGCGGAACGGGAGAGGGAGATCTCGACTCCCTTCCCCGGCCGCAGAAGGCGCACCGGGCGTAGGAGAAGGGTGGACAACGCCCTTTTCCGGCCCCCATGAATGGGTCCAGGGGCGTGGGACTTGGGGAAGTCCCCGCCCCCTATTTGATGGACCCGAGGCAGAGGCGCGCGCGGGTGTCGACGCGCGCCTCTGAGGCGTTGCTCGGGGTAGTTACAACACCTCACTACCCCGTGCAGGAGACGAGGCCCGGACGGACCGGGCCAGCACTAGTGTGGGGCTGCGGAAGAATTTGGATTCCCGCGGCCCCGCGCGCACGTGCGAGGAGGCACCGGGGTGGTTTTAGCCGGTAAGAGTCCGGCACGCCCCTCCGCCTTTTCCCCAGGCGGAGGTAGTCCATGAGGATTTCTCCCCGAAAAAAAAAGGAGGTTGTCGGTTGCTTAACCGGGCTTGCCTGTGGTTGCCTTAATAAATTAAGGCCTCCAGCCAGGGCCTAAAAACTTGTAAACTAGGCGAATGAACGCTTAGGGCACGGACCTCGGCTTGGGGCGGGCGGCGTCGCTGGAAGAGGGCAGCAAGGGACAGGCTGGATCGGAATTATTATTTATGGAAGAATTTAAAGCTACAGGCTCAGTGGCGCCGTTTTGCTCGAGCAGGGGTCGGGGGAATTTTTATATTTGTCATCTCGCAGGTCAACCTAGGAGGTTGTCAGCTGCTTAAGCGGGCTAGGAACATAGAACAGATATTTTTTTTATGTAAGGGATCTCGCAGTTGGCCTGAGAGGCCGTGACTGCTTAACCGGCCTTTCCTGTGGTGCCTTTGAGTGAGCAAAAAACTGCCAGCCAGGGGCATAATATTAATTACAAGCATAGAACTGAAACGACACAATCATTTAAATAGTCGCAACTTTTTGTACGAAATAACTTTTATGATATTCTGCAATGTATTCTTATTCTAAATAAATAATTATTTGATGCAATTGGTCTGTAAAAAATATGTATGTGCATTTTTTTTAATGCATGAAATATTACAATCTCTAAATTCATTATAAAAAAACTAAAAGTCATTTTGAACTTAGTTTTATTTAAAAAAGTTCTTTAGCTTATATCTTTTGTAAGGGTATGCTACATGTGATCGAAAACAATTCATTATGTAGTCAAAATAGTAGTTAGAAGACTCAGGGTTAAGAAAATACTAATTAAGGTAGGTTAAGTGTCTTTATTAACTAAAGTTACAAATCTTGTTTTAAATGACCTTCTAGATTTCGTATGCATGCACGACATCTGTTTCTCATTTCAACGGTCGTTGTAAGTAGTCGCATTTCTTCTCTCATTATTTCAAACGCCACGGGTATAGGGGGGTATAACTTCCCTAGTGGGCACCTCTGTCTGGTAAACCAATTCTTTTGCACGTCCCCAAACGTAGAAATCCAGAGCTGTCAGGTCTGGGGGCCTCTACTAATCCACGAGTTTGGAAAGGCATTATCTAAATGCTCTCGCAGGGTCAGTTGGTAGTGGCCGGTCAGCCATCATTTTGAAAAACCATCGGTACACCTTTTTCCAAAACTGGCATAACGAGTTCGGGTAGCTGATTGATTGAAAAAATTATATAAATGTCTCCAGTTCCAGTTAACCTTTCTAGCAAAAAATATGGGCCGATAATATTGCGAGTTTGCGACCAATGACACCAGGCCAAACGTTAACATTACATTTTCTTTGAAACGAACTCTGCCTTTTAACGCGTGGAGGTTGGTCTTTTTTACTTCAATGGAGAAGATGGTGGAGAATCACTATTTCCTCATAGCTAAAATTGGATTCCTCCGTCCACAAAATTCTTTTAAAAAAATTGCCAATTTTGAAGTTCCTAAGTAGTATAAATCTGCAGAAATCCAGCCGTCTAGCATTATCATCATCTTCGAGACCTAAAACAAAGGATAGTTTTTTTCTTCTGAAAAGTTAGCTAGAAAGATAGTCAAAAATCCTAACTAATATGAAAAAGCGAAAGTGGCTTTGTTTGTTAGTTCGTTTGTTTGTTACGCTTTCACGCTGAAATGGCTGAACGGATTTAAATGAAATTGGGCACATGGCTAAAACCATGACCTGGAATAGGTCATATGATACTTTTCATCCCGATATTTCCACGAAATTGAGCAACGTTTTTTTTGGAACAGAAAAAATCAAACACTTAAAAATTAATTTTAGTATTTTACTTGACGAAATTACCAGTACAAACCTCTCATTGAAAATTGAAATCGGTTAAAACGGGTTTTTCGTTAAATTAAAAAGTAAGTAGTGTATACATCTAGCTTTTAAAATATGATTGACGTGTAAAAGTGTTTGTACAAACCTACTTACAGAAATACAATCATTTATTATTTACCTTGAACAGTGGTGTAATGAAATGCATGCCTCCCATCTGCCCGAAGAACCACCCGGACTTTCCATACTGTTAAGTTTTGCAGCAATAACTCGTATGCTTGATGTAGGATTCTCATCAAAAGCTCGAAGTATCATCTCATCTACGGCTACATTATGATGACTGGCACTCCCACGAGGTTCTTGATAATGTAGGCTTCCTGTCTCTCTCAAACGTCGATAAGTTATAGAGAAGGTTTCGTGGTGTAGTACATGTCGATCAGAATATCGCCCCTAATAAATTCTTAGCGCATCGCGCGCATTGCAGTTAGCGCTGCCATACGCAAGTAACATGCATACTCTTCGTTACTGAAGTTAGGCATTTTAACATTGATTGAGTATCGCGTCCAACCACGGACGCTTCTTGAAGTTTCCTACCAAGAAACAGGCTAAAGGATAAATAAATTTGAAGGTCAGGTACTCACAGGGTGCTGGGAGCCAGGAGATCACCACACTGCATCACTAGCAGTCGTATTTCACGATATTTTGAGTGTTTTTTCAACCGCGCGCACGGTTATGGCCGGCCGGCCCTTCTGGTGAGTTCGAACTAACGTTGCTACTTTTAGCCGTCAGATGGCGGCAGCGTTGCGTTGTCTTTTTACCCACTCAGCGATGTCCAAGTGCGAGTGGCAGCATATTTAACACAGGAAGGAAAAGGTGAAGGATTGGGGAAATCATCCCAAAGCCTGTTCAAACATCACCAGCGAAGACAAACACAACGCGATTTAACAAACGAAACTCAACGAAAAAAGAGAATTTTGTGAAATTCAGGGGCACAACAGCTGAGATACTCAGATCTGGACTGAACCTTAGGCATCAAAATATCGATATTTTTCCATACAATTATCGATATATATCATCGATCTTTTTAATCGCGATATATCGATATTAGATATTTATTTTAGAGTATCGAATTCGTATCAATTTCGATATATTTTTTAACGCAACTCTGGTTTCGTGTTTAATTTTACTAGATACTCCCTGCATGCTCTTTGCGCATCGTTAATTAACTTTAATAAATCCCGCCACAATCTTTATGAAATGTAATATAACAGTAAGACTATTGATTGCGTGCACGAAAATGCTAATACTATCAAACCATCAGCGAAGTTAACTGACAATTAAAAAAAATCGTGTGAATAATCATGCGAAAACTGACGATATATCGATACTGTTTAAAAATATCGATATATCTTTTCACTTGCCCATCCCTACTGAACCTGGACAAACTGGTTCCAAACGTACAACCCAATGTTAGACAAAGACTAGAATCATTTTACATGCGCAAGAAAGATAAACTTTTTACCTGCTTACGTTGTCGATTCCATTGCTGTGTGCGATTTAGCCGTGGCCAATTAGTATCCGTTGTTTTTACAACATAATGAATAAATTCTATGACATGTAGCATACTGTTAGAAAGATTATATGCCAAATAAAATTAAGTTTAAAATGGCTGTTAGTTTTTTTATAATGAAATTAGAAGTTGGCATTTTTCATACATTAAAAAAAATACTTTGGAATCACATGTATTTTTTTACAGACCAATTGCATCAAATATTAACAATTAGAAAACAAATACATTTCAAAATACAATAAAAGTTATTTTAGCCATAAACAAAAAGTAATGACGATTGACGTGTGAGTGTATGTGTGTTACGTGCTGACCCTATTCGTCTTCACGCACAGATCCACAGCGTGTAACAGTTACACAAAATTCAAAAGCAATTTTCTCGTGAAACAAAAATTACAACTTGAAACAGACTTATGAATTAAGTCTGTTTCAAGTTGTAATTTTTGTTGTGACGAACAATATATAACTGTAGGCCAATTCTCGTACTTAAAAAACGTTCAAATTCAAGTCGCAATCTCATCTCAGCGACAATCAATGTCAAAAACCTGTCAAAAGTGTATGTAAATTGATAGTAATTTTGACAGATTGAGACTGAGATTAGAATGCGAACGGTCTTAAAAATACGGGAATTGCCCCTCTGGTGTTACGAACATGGTACCTAGGTATTATCGAAACCATACTTTCTATCGATAATACTAACTACGTAACACTATCAAATATCTATCAGAATATTTAAGGGGAAATTTTACTACATGACCTAAACGCAGGTTTTATAATGCCTAAAAGTATATGATCCACTGCAGTAAACAAAATCAGAAAAATATATGACATTCTTCGGGATATATGCTAATTAGATAGTGTGTTGAAAACATAATACTTACAACTAATTAGGTACGATAGAAGAATGTCACGAAGATACCTCTAAAAATTTTTTTTAACGATTAAAAACTACACTAATATACATGCAATCATTATGTTTTTTATTCAGATTTTTTTCAAGTAACATATTAACGTGATAGTGTTTAAATTTTTTTGTCCATTCAATAGTTTTTTTTTTGTAAATTGATAATATTTTTATTTTGCAATAAATTACCAGTTTTGTGTCATCGGCTTCTCTTTCTTTTCTATGCAGTCCGATAGTGACCGCGCTTTAGCTGTTGTCAGCCCCTTATGGAGAAAATCGCTTTTGCATCTTGCGTAGGTAAGTGTTAGGTATTTATGCTCGTGACTGTACATGTACATACCTACATAAACAATGAATATATATATTATTTTCCGCGATCACGCTATAAAGATGCGGCGTTTTGTTAATTAACTCCGTCATTCATAATTACCAGATTAGTCACCTCTACCGAAGTGGGAGAGGTGACTAATTCAGAAAATGCAAACATTTACAATTAGTATTAGTTCTAATAAAGTGTCACTTGGTTCTGTGCTGTGAGATAGAAGTATTGTTTGCATGTTTATTTCAGATTCAGTAGAAAATAGGATAGGGACAGAAAAGTGCACCTCGATAGCAATCAGACTAAATCATCAATCACTGTTTAACTTACCTATACTAAACATACAAAACATACTAACTTTCAAACTAAGTTAGGTCTAGATGAAGTGATGCCAAACGAAAAGCTAACTTACATGGCTAGGAACAAGTGCTCAACGAAAATATACATAGATTGCGTCGCGAAGAAATGTATCTCAGTAAAAGCTGTTTACTAATAAAATATCACAAATATCATTTATATAACACAACACGAGCCATTAATTTGACACTAAATGAATATTCACTCCGAAAACAATAGACAGCATCATAGATCAGGAAATAGGAACAGAATATCGGTCCGGAATTTCTGATAAGATTCCGGATTCGGGATGTTCGTGGCTATCTTTAATCTGCGATACATTGGTCAGTGTCTAGTGTCTTAGTGAATGTCTGACACTCTATGTATCCGTGTCACGTCGGTAGCGAGTCGAGGAGAGATAGTATTCAGCATTTCTGCCTCCGTTTTGAGGCCACGACGCTTGTCTACAATCCGCATTGTTCGTTTTGAGTGCTAGATTCTTTAGCTGTTTTGTTTTAAATTGTGTCGACGAGTCTAACTGATGTTCTTTTCATCTTTAAGTAAGTAATATACAAAAATTCTTCGAGAATAGTCTTTTATTTGTCAATGCCCTCTACGTTTCTGAAGTTCTCCATCAATTTGAAGTACCTACTGTGTAAACAAACAATAGACGGCACGGTTGGCGCAGTGGTTAAGCGATTAACTGCTGCGTTGCGTGTCGCGGGTTCAATTCCCGTACGGAACAAATATTTGTATGACCTGCAAGTAGTTGTTTCGAGTCTGGCTGTTTGTGTATGTGAGTTTAAATGTTCGTAAAAACACCCACGAAACAGGAGAAATTCCTAGTGAGAGCAACGTTTTTAAAAAAAAAAGAAAAAAAATATTGCTTTTATTTTTAAATGTACACGTCGTATTTAAATATTAGGTAACTTATTTTTACCAAATATGAAATTATTGCGCTTCGAAGCTAACTTTGCTTGGCCCTACCACTATAATTATTTTAACTGTACGGAATACCTAAAAAGTCTATGAAATACTTCAACGAACTACAATCTACTATTACTAAACATATAATACTAAACTGCGATGGGCCGCAATGATTCTAGTACAAGATACATGTCACGTACCTACCCATTTGCATAGCAAACTGCGTACGCATGAGATCGATCTTATAATTGCACAGCTGACACTGTAATGGTCCGTTGTTGCAGCGTTCGAATAAGGTCAGTAGGTGACAACAGTGCCAATTTCTCTGACACGTTTTTTACAGGATTGATTGGACTCAGAGCAGGCTGTTTTAGAGCTACATAGATACATTGCCTGTGTAGAAAACTAGAATAACTTAATTCCTGTTTCCTCCGAAGGGTTAGAGTTGGACTTACCTCTAGTACACCCAAATTTCGCCAGATATATTTAAGTCATCATATTTCCATCAATCGGGCAGAAATCCAGACTCCAAACCGCTACTGACCAATTCCTAATTGAAAAATCCAATCATCGAACGAGTCAGTAAACTTAAATTAATGACAAGGAATCATAAAGCTGGGGTAGGATACCTGACGGGTTTCGCTGCCGGCCGTAGTTGAGTCGATGGTCGGCAGCGACGAGTCCTGGGACGCGGTGGTTTCCTTCTGCGAGACAGTCGTCTCGCAGAAGGAGGCTGCGGAAAGGGAGAGGGAGATCTCGTCCACTCACCCGGCCCGCAGAAGGCGCTCCGGGCGTCGGCGGAGGGCGGACAACGCCCTCTTCCAGCCCCCCTAAATGGGTCCAGGGGCGACGGACTCGGGGACGTCCGTCGCCCCCCACACACCAGGACCCGAGGTGGCGGCGCGTAGTGTTCCACGCGCGCCCCTTTTAGACGTCACGGGGGGAGTCAAACACCTCACTCCCCCCCAGACCCGAAGTGGCCCGCAGCGGCGGGCCGGCACCAGTCGGGGGTTGCGGAAGGATCGTACGTTCCCGCGACTCCCGGCGTAGGTGTGAGATGGAACACCGGGGTGGTTTTTAGTCAGTAAGAGTCTGACAGACCCCGCCGTCCGCCCCAGGGCGGCGGACATCCATGAGGATTTTCCACCCCGGAAAAAAAAAAAAAAAATAAAAAAAAAAAAAGAATACCTGACGGGTTGGGTCCAGGGGCGGCGGACACGGGGACGTCCGTCGCTACCCACACACCAGGACCCGAGGTGGTGGTGCGTAGTGTTCCACGCGCGCCCCTCTTAGGCGTCACGGGGGGAGTCAAACACCTCACTCCCCCCCCCAGACCCGAAGAGGCCCGCAGTGGCGGGCCGGCACCAGTCGGGGGTTGCGGAAGGATCGTACGTTCCCGCGACCCCCGGCGTAGGTGTGAGATGGAACACCGGGGTGGTTTTAGTCAGTAAGAGTCTGACAGACCCCGCCGCCCGCCCCAGGGCGGCGGACATCCATGAGGATTTTCCACCCCGGAAACAAAAAAAAAAAAAGGATACCTGACGGGTGAATATCTGACTTTTTCAGAAGTTCGTTTATGGGCGAAATTCTTACATCTTCTTTCAATTTTACAAGAAGGCAGTCTGTAAGGATTTCATCTTTTTACAGCGAACTGGCCGAGTATGGGAGGTGTATTTTTAAAATGAGGTTATTTTTAACATCATAAGTAAGTACCTAGTTAAAAATATAAGAATTAAGCAATCTTGTACACAAATAACTGAAAATAAAATTGGAACACAATACTATCACAATTTAGATATTTTTAAACTACTGCTACAGTTTTGTAACCCATATGAACGATTCCTTCTTGCACTTGATGCGTTTTTTCGTTATTTTCTGCAGGTTCCTTTTCAATTTCTGATCAGGGTCTGGCTGTTTGTGTATGTGAGTTTAAACGCACCCACAATACAGGAGAAATTCCTATTGTGGATTAGGAATACCCACAATACAGGAGAAATTTCTATTGTGGACTAGGAATTTCTCCTGTATTGTGGGTGCGTTTACACCCACAATATAAAACACACAAAACATTATTTAAACATTTTTTTTTTAGAAAACGTTGCCCCACGGCTAAGTTTTCTAAAAAAAAAACAGCCTTTCGGCCACAAATCTCGAAACCTGTTTATTGAGGGTTACCTTTGTTGTTGGATATTACATCCCAAACAACAGTATATAGATGCACCTGCAAGACTTGAAGGTTAAAAACATTTGCTTCGTCCACTTGCTATACAAATCGGTCAGGCGCTTAGTCAAGCAGAGAGCCATAAAAAAACAGGTTATTCTCAATAATCCTATTAAACACTTTACTGATGCATCTAATAAACATGCATCTAAAAGTCTAAAAAAACGTGCTTCGTCAACTTGCCACACAAATCAGTCAAGCAGTGAGACAAAAGCAGGATTATTCCGTAAAAAAACGTTTTTGTTGAGAATTAATAGATAAGTATGAAATTATAACATTCTTTTGCGGTCGTTAAAATCAATACTGTTCATCCCTACTACAGAACCCTTCAGTTCTCGTGGTCCGACACGCGTTTGTCCGATCTTTTTTATTTTTTGTTCTACATTTAAAAAAGAGCGGGTTCGTGGCTAAATAATAACAGTCGCACGTTTTGATCGAAGGTTAAGCTACGCTTGCTGAGGACGGCCCGGGGATGGATGACCATCCATTCCATATCGAGATCCCCCCATGCCTCGGAAAGCACGTAAAGCCGTTGGTACCGGTTGTCATTCGTAGATCTTTGACAGTTGTTACGGGTAGATAGTCAGAAGCTTGAAAGTCTGACTACCAGTCTTATCAAGGGGTTATTACCCGTAGCTAACTAGGTTGTGGAGGTCAGATAGGCAGTAAAATACTGGTATTCAGCTGCATCCGGTTAGACTGAAAGCCGATATAGTTGGGAAAAGGCTAGCGAGATTGTGATGACATTTAAAAAAAAATTTGATGTGTATAATCCTATGTAATTCCACCGATGTAATTCCTTGTCTGAACGGTGGGATTCACCAATGCTGCAGGCGTGGATGGGGTGGCACTCTCTTTGCAACAGGAGATGAGTGGTTCTCCTTTCATGCCCGATTAGTTTAATATTTTACGTACTAACATTATTTTTAAGACTGAAATACTAACAAAATGGAACCTGATTTCCGAAATAAACGATATTATTATTATTATTATTATAATCACACAACGTAGTAGTTGCCGCATGTATGTGTTTATAGTGTATTCATACACTCTAAATCCCAACTATAAGCTTTAGAAACAATATGACCATTAATGAATCAGCCTATAATGTTCTCACTGCTGGGACACAGGCCTCCTTTTTTATGAGAGGGAGTGGGCTATATATCCATCAGGCGGGCCCAATGCGAGTTGGTGGATGCCTTCGAATTTTAAGTTCTAGGGCATTCCGGTTTCCTCATGATATTTGCATTCACCGTTTTGAGAACAGTGGTAATGAAATTAAAAAGTCAAAGTAAAGTGCCTGCCTGGGTTTGAACTCACGACCTAAATACAACTCGTAAGTCGGAGCCACTGCTCTACAATGACCAATAATGACCATGAATTATTGTTTAGTACGGCACCTAAACTGCATGAAATAATATAGAAGCAGTGTGTAAAGTTTTATGTCTTCCGCCTGAAGGCTGATAAGATTCCAATAAATTGTTCCTAATTTCTGGGCTGACCCTTCTGCAAAGCCTATAACTTTACTGAATATGACCTTTTTTTCCTTTAGTTAGTTCGTAGTAAGTTGTTATGGGTTACGTTAGTGAAGTAACCTTTTTTTTTTTTTTGAGGGTGGGAAATCATCTAATAACTTCTCCCGCTCTGGGCAGAGCGGAAGGGCGTGTCAGACTCTTACTGACTAAAACCCACCCGTGTTCCTTCAGTTGCCAGTGCTAGGGGCCACGGTATCCCTCTCGGACTTTCCCGCAACCCAAGGAGGCATCGCAAACCCCGTCCGAAGCATTCTCAAATACAACAACAGAACACTATACAACACAACACCACACCACACAACACATACAAACAGACCATACAAATGGTTTTCTTTGATTAGTTTATTTTTGTATCTGTCTAATAAAATGTTTCTTTTCTGTCTATAGTTTCTACACTATGTAATTATGAACTTATATTTGTCTACCTGGCGTCAACTTGAGAGCCGTGACACCCATAACACAAGTTCCTAGCTTGGGTGTCAGAGGTATAACTCTGTTTCAACCTGCAATTTCTAAGAAAAAAACATATCATGTTTCATGTGTCAACCTATGGTAAATGTAAATTGTAAAACTGGAAAATAAAGATTTATTATTATGAATCCCACAGGTGATTCAGAAATCTCAGACACCGCTGAATTCTACTCTAGAACTGCAATGTGACAGTCCTGGCCGTCCTTAGTACAAGAGGCGTCTGGACTCCGGTATCACTGTTTCAAGAAATAAGTGTCAATTCTATGCCTCGCAAGAAAGGCACGCTCCTTGAGAAACAAAGCCTTTTCCAAGTAAGTGCCTAGTTGTAAATTAGATAAATATCAGATCTTGCCTAATCTATCCCAGGATGATTTTAGTGAAGAACCAGAATTAGTTGTTTGAGTAGACACATACGTAACTGCATCTTTCACATCTTCTTTCGAGGTCACGGCACATGTATCGTATAGGGCACTAACCGTATATGATACTAGCGATCCGCCCCTGCTTCGCACGGTTTTGATCAACGACTTGTAAAAACGTCAAGATTGTTTTATTTTATGCAAGTTTAATATTAACTATGTATTCTACACATAAACGCTTCGGAATTAATTCTCTAAATAAAACTGAACTGAAATCGAGTGAAAACTGCATAAAAATTCGTTGCGTAGTTTTAAAAAGCAACGCAGTGACCCGGACAGAGAGGAAAAGTGACTTTAAATTATAATATGTTTACAAGGTGGCAGGGACATAGACCCGCAACTTCTCATGTCATGTGGACCTAAGTACTCTATAAATCCGTCAACGAGGATACGGGCCCGTCCGAAAGTAGTTCGATACTTAAAAGTAAACCCAACTCGCGATTAATTAATTTTTCCGGACGAGCAAAAACATCGGGAGTAAGGACACAACTGTCTAAACGTTTTGTCATTAATTTTTAGTTCGGGTCCCAGACTAATCTATGTCCGTAAGTGATATGGAGTAGAAAACGTCCGTAACTTCGGCCGAAACGACGGACTTTGTGCTTAGGGAGGAGGCCTCCTGATTCAGTATGTGATTCTGAACCCCATGCGTTGGAAATGTTCGTCGGTTACTTAAACAAAGTGGCGCGTACCTTATTATCACATTAAACTATACCACTATGTCGAGCTACGTGTAACAAAATGTGTGGAACAGCAGATTTTTTTAGTAAATTGATTTCATTCAAATTTTGTATATCGTCTAAGTATACCATGTAGTATACGTGGTATAATTTAATGTGATAAGGTACGTGCCACTTTGTATACAATATTGCGAGATCGTCGCCCGTTTGTACTTGAATCCATACCATCAAAGCTATCAATGTAATGGCGTCGTATCGTGTCCGTATTGATGACATTGCGCCGTTCTGGCTGCATTGCACCAATTAGTAATGTTCCTTACACGTGCTTGTTAAATAACATTAACAGAACAATTTTTTGTTATGCCCATGCCATAGCCCATGAAATTATATAAGTACCAATAATAAAATGAGAGCCCATAAAAATGTTTCACTATAAATGTTGATGTTGATGTTGAAATATACATATAATGTTACCGGAATATCGGGATAAGATCCTATGTCCTTCTCCAGGTCATAGCCATACCCATGTGCAAATTTCAACCAAATTTGTTAAGCCGTTTTAGCGAGAAAGCGTAACAAACTTACTTTCCCATTAATAATTTAAGTAAGGGTTAACAATTGGTTGTCAAAACGGGGCTTTCCGTTATGGCAGCTCAAGTGACTTCAATTCTTCCTTTTGTCCAGATTTTTAACAGTGTTGCACACACACAAACTTTACTTACCTATTATTTCTGTCAGAATATTATAATATTCGGTAAGTAATCATATAATCAAAGCTGTTAAATAATTATTTGAAAGAAATATTAAATTATTATTATGGTATTTGTGTCAATGTTTTCTTTTCGTAGGTAGGTGATTACCATTTCCTAATTTGTTATGTGCCTAAATAAAAAAATACTGAATTTTTATTTAGTAGATCAATAATGAACACCCTTCTAATCAGTGTTGTTCCTTACCTTATAACACCATTCTTTTCGTACGTCTATTGGTAATGCAAAAAAAAAACTTTATGTCTCACACTTAAAGTTTGTTTTCGTACCACTTGCTCAAAAAAGTGACATTCTATGCCACAAAAAGCGAACATAACAATAGTCATTTTTAATCTGTTAAAAACAGGGAAAGAAAATTGTACTGAATTTCATTCATCCTCTAGGGGGAGAATGTGATTTAAATTTGGAATACTTACCGAAATTTATACTGAACTACATCTGTGTTTACACCATTCAGTTTGTATATAAAGCATTATACATCTTTTTGAAAAAGGAATACCTACGCATTTATTATGCAGTTATGATTAAAATAAAATTACGAAAACCGACGAGGCCGTATGAGCTTGATGCCTTTGCTTTTCCGACAAAAAAATATTAGTCTACGAATTTGCCGCGTTTTTGTTTTCTTCAAATACATAAACGTTAAGTTTATTTTAATTTATTTTAATAAATAAGTAAATGTTCTAAAAATACGTTTAATTGTCATTATTTTTAATACATAATTTTTTTCTGCTGGGGAGTTTGTTCCGCCACTTCTTCTTCCCAGCTAAAGCACTAGGAAGTGGTGAAGGGTGGGCGTTTTGGGGGGACTGTCTTATGTGATTTTACGTTCAAAAAGTGCTGATTCTCAGCCTAATTTGAATAAATGACTTTTGAATTTGATTTTTTTGAATAAATGCTTATCTCATATTATTATTGTGTTAATTTTTTCGCAAATGGACGAAAAGTAGAGTATTTTCCTCGGTGATAAAGCTGTCTTAGTCTTGGGTGAACTTAAATCCCTCGCTACACTCAGGACTCGTCTTAAATCCCTCGCTTCGCTCGTGATTTAAGTTTTAAACACCCTCGCTACGCTCGGGTGTAAACCTCGAGTCCTTCATTACGCTCGCGATTTAAATCGTCACCCGCGACAGAAGACACTGCTTTATCCCCTTGGTTAATAATGTACTATTATTTATTTATTTATAACTTTTCGCACAAAAGGTACAAAGGCGGACTTAATGCCTTAGGCATTTTCTACCAGTCAACCAAGGGTGGTGAAGAGATTAGATGGCAGGTGCTTTAATTGAAAGGAAAGGAAAGGATTGATTTTGAGCGATGTTTAAACAATGATAAAAAAATAAACTATCAAAACAACGTACACAAATACATAAATAAGTCCTATACACATACATACTATTTACTATACTATATACTCACATAAATATATATATATATATATACAAATTCAAGGAAGAGAGATGTTGAGATGACTCTACTCTATTTGTTTCGAAAATAACTCTGCAATTTCCGCTTAAATGCATACCGACTGGTAGCTGTCCTGATATCAAGAGGAAGCGCATTCCAAAGAAGAATGGACTGAATATGAAAGGAAGAATGAACAAAGTCAGAAGTATGAGAAGGACAGAGTGGAAGAAGATTGTTAGAAGAACGCAGGTTCTTAGCGTGAGAAGAACATAGGTATTGGAAGTGAGACACGAGATAAGAAGGAGGAGTGGGAGAGTTGAGAAGGGAGAAAAGCGTGGTCAAAGCACGCAAACTTCTTCTTTGGCGAATGGACATCCATTTGAGCTCAGACCTATAGCTCGACACATGGTCATATTTTCTAAGGTTGAATATGAACCGGATACCATAGTTAAGCAATCTGTCGAGCTTATCCAGCAAAACCGCATTCAAGTCAAAGTAACACACGTCACCATAGTCGATCACGATCGATCGAGTCGTAGTTGTTTCTATTTACTATTTGAAACACCAGTCAATTATTAACGGACGGATAAAAGTGTCGCGCTCTAATTCGCGTTCAATGACACGTGACCAAAGGATTTATTTTTACGCAATTATTTCTCAAAAATATTAGCTTACCTAAATAAAAATTCATACAAACAAACATAGAACCTCCTTCTTTTTTTAAATCGGTTAATTGAGTTGATTTTTTTTTCTATTTTTAGCTCACAACCAATACAACATTCAGAAGGTATTTTTCTTAGCCAATTGTTTGTTTTTGTTATAAATGATAATGCATGATACTTATCGGTAAACTGACAGCTTATGTGATGTTATTTATTGTATATATTTTGAGTTATTGTAATCCTATTTTATTTATTGATTTATTTATTTTATATATGGTAGCTTCACCGCTGACAGTAAGAATAACAAAATTATTATTCCAAACATTACGGCAATTACGAAGTACACAAAAAATATAAGGTGGTTCTGCCTACAAGAAAAATTATAGATATTTCAAGTTGTAGTTTTCTGTAATATAAAAACCATTCTGCTCCATCTTTTTAGTTTTATATTGGCTTTTCGTTTGAATTATAGGATATCTTTCGAATCTACGGCTTACTGCACTCTTCTTAACTCTTATTAAGTATAAATATTACTACATGACCTAAACGCCAGTTTTATAACGCCAAAAGTATATGATCCACTGCAGTAAACCAAATCTGAAAACTATATGATATTCTTCAGGATATATGCTAGATAGATAGTGTGTTGAAAACGTAATACAACTAATTTGGTATGATAGAAAAAAATCACGAAGATACCTCTAAAAATTTCTTTTAACGATTAAAAACCAATACATGCAATCATTCTGTTTTTTTCTTCAGATTGTTCTAAATGAAATCGTGGCTTTTAAAACGAATAAGTAATACGGCTCGAAGGACTATGAACAAAATTTCAGTGGTCGGTTAGGTTTATGAGGAAATAATGCAATTATTGGAAAATGTGCAATTTATGCTGGCATTTAGTTCATAGCTACACTATTGCTTAACACAATCGGGCAAAATAGATGACAAACCAGTTCAATTGGCCCATGTGTACTATTTTGGTATAGATTCCTGTAATCTTCATGTTTAGCAGATTGATTTGTGATCGCAGTTTGTTGTGATTAGCAGTCAGAATAATGCTGCTGTCTGTTTTCTAGTGGTACCTACCTGATCCCTAAATTAAATTATAAGTAATATTACTTATCTGTATTTTTAAGAAAATATAATTTTGGAAAACAATTGAGAACTAGATACTTACCCATTTTAACAGTCCACGATTTCCGTCTGAAATAGGATATTGAAAAAAGAAGGGATGTTCTTATTGCGGGGGAGCGGGTCACAACCAAATGTAGTTCATATAAAATGACTTCCAAATAAATAGCAACCCATATATCAACCCGCTCGCAGAACAGATGTCCGATTGGGCTGAAAGGTGAGAATCAGTGGCGAACGCGTATCGGAAGACGTAGCGTTGGATGTCCTCCCACAAGGTGGACCGAGGCCCTTATGAAGGCCGCAGGAATCCGCTGGATACGAGAAGCAGCATATAGCATAGGAGGCCTATGTCCAGCAGTCTTTTGGCTGAAATTATGATGATGATGAACTCTTTTAGAATAATTTACCAAACGTGTAGTGCACACAAACGTTTTATTCTTTTAGTAAGATCCTGGTGGTATGCTATGCGATGAATGTTTCATGTTGTTTTGAGGAATAACCAGAGTTATAATTCATCGATGAATATCAATGGAAATAACTGTGAATTAATATTGGAAGTCCTTGGACATGCAATTGGTCACAATAGAATATGTTCTGCACGAGGGCAGACCATTCTACGTATTATTGTAACCTGTACCAAAGTATGAATGAGTGCCTCTCGACTGATCAAGAATTACTTTATAGCAAACGAACGCGTTTTAGTAATAATAGTCATCATTATCATTCAGCCAAAGAAGTCCACTGCCGCACATAGGTAGGCCACACATGTGGTACCGATGACCTGATGGAAGTCAGGAGATTGCGCTTTATGCGAGAAGCACAGGACTGATCTTTAAGAGACTTGCTATAGATTATTGGATACACGTAATTAAATATGATGAAAAGTAATTTCTAGTTAATAATATCAACGTTTTTTCATTTAAAAAATACCATAAGCCATTTACGAGGGAACAAAGTCGCGCTACATGTCTCAGGACGACGCGGCACTTTTTTTTTAATCCAACCTCGAAATAGTAAGTAAATGACACATAAATACAAATTCTCGGGAATGAATATAAAAAATAGTTCGCAATATAGGGAGAGCATTGAATTCACCTCCAAATAGACAAGATGTGGTTATAACAGCAGACTTTTTGTTTGATACTGGGCGCCCTATATTGGACAGCATACCACTTTGCGAAAGAAAAAAACTGATTATCAACTTTCGGTGCTAAATCAAGCGTTGAAAATCTAACAGCACGCTTTTATTTAGGCATTAATTTAGATTTCACCTTGTGTTAGTGAAAACAGGCATTAGTAGTAACTACTGTTGTGGTAAAATTGTCACAGATTCTAATGCGACATCCCCCAGTTCAAGTAAATTTTCCATACATCACTGTTCATTGCCCTCTAAAAGCAACATCTACCGGCAGGTCTGGGAACTCGTTTCCTTTCAGAGTAGCACCGTGTAGCCGTGCATTGCTAACGCTATCCCTACATTTTCCTCACTTTCACACCTGACAACATAGATGGCTATGCTAGTGCTAGTTTTCTTAATTTGTAAACTGATTGTTCCAACGTCGGACACTTTTTATTAAATCCCTGGAATAAAACTAATGTATGACAGTTTTTGTATAGTAAAACTCATGAAAGTTCTATGTTTTCTTTGGATGAAGATATCTGGCATTGGAAAAGTCGGCCCTGAGACTACATTCGCCAAAATTGGAACCTTTGACTTATAATAAACTAGCTGCTTCGCTCACGCAACTGTGTATTTCTATTGGCATTATATCGTAACGTGAAGTCATATCATCTACAACATCGGTTGATTTTGTTAATGTTAACTAAGATTTGTTAGTAGGTTCATGTTTGGCTTATACAAAAACGAAAGAAAATAGTTGTAATTCATGACCACTTTTGGGTCCGGAAAGTAAAAAAGGGTTCTTTAAAAAAAAATGACCTTAACCGTAATTTCATCCACTTCAACAAAGGTGAGACTATGCAAAAATACGCTTAAGAAAGAAAATACGTTTATTTGCGGTAAACACGACGCAGATAACGAACATATATACTAAGATTAACAGGTTGGGGGAAAGTATGCGTCACGTCCACGCAAAACGGCCATCGCTCAGCATAATGCTACGACCCTGTGCGAGACAGAGCCGAGCAGCGCTGGTTTTCAGCGACAACCGGCGCGGCGTTGACGTGATGTCGTGTGTATGGTTCTTATTATACTGGAAATACTGTAATCGCGTCACAGATTTACTCGATCGGCCATCTCCTCGTCTAACTGTGCTACCCAGGAACCGATCACTTTTCCGTTTTTTTTTTGTTCGAATTTCAGTTTACCGAAACCTATTGACCGACGTCTTTTTAGCTATAAGCATTATTTGACATATCAGATCATCGAAGTATTGTGTCATAGGTATTATTTTACCGAACTATATTTCGCCAATTTACAAAATAACTTTTCCGAACTTGGCCGAAGCCTCTTTTGAACTTTTTTCAATTGCCAAATGATTTATTTGCCATATTTTCACCACATGAAAAAACATTTTACGGAATATTATTTGCTCACAATTATATATCCGGTTACTTGGTAGCATTATGAATATTGAATTAAAATTGTGTCATAAAACGTCAATATGTTGTGCTACAAAATTTAGTGACAGAAACGAATCGCTGCCAACTCCACGTAGTCTTGTCTGCCCTACCCCTAGAGTGTAATTTAAACCCGCATAGGCGCATAGGGGTGAGGCGGCCCGCGAGCTGAGGAGCAAGTGGTTCCAACGCTTGCCGCCGCGGCAGCTACTCGCAATAAAAGATTAGGTTAGGTTAGGTTAGAACGGGGTGCATGTTGAAGAGCCTCCTCGTGGCGCACCCTGGGCAACGTCGGCTCCAATTGCCCACCACGTCTTGGTGGACAATTGGGGCTGGCGGCTAATCTTCAACAAACGGAGAAAGGTCATGGTTCCAATCACCGATCATGCTTGATGGTCGGTGAAGGGAACCGGGCTACAGACGGTCAGTACGTCCACTCCTCCTCTGCTTACAGAGGTAGTTGAGTGGGCGTAGACTAAGAAGGGCCGCCGCTGCGGTGCAGGCGCACCAAAGCGGCGCGTGTTTCTCTCCTTGAGGAGTAGTCCTCGAGGAGAGAACTTTCGGCGGGTTCGCTGAGTCGGGTCGGCCGGACAGCGAACGGAGGCATGTTTAATGCCGCCGCCGGGGGCTTGGCTTAATTGCCTGGCCCAGAGGAAGGCTACCTCTAAGATAAAAAACCACCCAATCCTAAGCTTTGAAGCGCGGTGAGAGGATGCATGGCTGGAGGGAGTCCAGTCGTTAGCGCTTCCCCTGCAGAGCACCTGCCGCACTCTGCAGTATGTAGGCTTACCGGGCATCTAGGCTCTGCCCGGTGGACATAAAAAAAAACCTATATCTACTCGTGGGATTACATATGGACAACAAACAAAAAAAAAAAACTAAATTGCCGATCGTGTTGGTCGAGCAGATGGGTGTCCTGTCAGGTGCGGTGTCAGACTCTGACACCGCATCTGAGAGGATGAGTGTGGCGAGTGTGGCGAGCGTAAGCTCAAAGCGCTCGCGGACTGAGGAGGAGATGTTTGAGCGTCCTTCAAAATTTTGGAGGAAGTGCTCAAACAAAGAGGACGAGAGGCGCGCGGGGTTGACAGGCCTCTCTTCTAGCGAGGAGAACCTGCCAGCCAAGGCGGGCAGAAGAGGGCGAGGTCGCGCAATCGGTGGAGCGTCAGCTCCTTCGACGTCGCGCGACTCTCTAGGGCGCTTTCTCAAGCGCCCCGACATGCCGGCACCCACCGGAGGAAGCGACCCGGGGACCAAGCAGGTGGAGTGCGCTTCTAGCCAAAGCTCCACTTCTTTGGTCACCACAAGGGAGACGAGCGACCTGGAGCCCCTTGTGTCGGACCTAAGCGGGGGCTCCACTATGTCCCTGCTGGGAGCCAACAAGGCGGAAGCGAACGCCGCCAAGCGGGCGCAAAGAAAGGCTGTCGCGGCTGACGAAGTCAGCGAGTTGGCCCGACAGGCCCGAGAGCGGCGATCCACTCGGATGGCTGCCGGGGAGAGCGCATCAGCGGTGGCGCTCAGCCGCCAAGTTATGGACGGCGTGGATGTCGTCCTGAAGGTTGCCACCAAATCGGGCAGCCTGAAGGGCACGTTCACGCGCGCCCTAAAAGAGGCGGCTGAAGACATCAGGGAGGCGGTTGGGGTCCTCGTTACTCGTACGAGCACGGAGGAGACGGCGAAGCTATGGGAGGAGAATGGCCGTCTCCGATCCGAGTTGGAGGACCTCAAGCGGCAGTTCGCTGCCCAGAGGGCAGCTTCCACGGCCCCCTGCTCCTCTTCCTCCACAGCCTTGCCGTTGGCTTCATCGGTCCCGTCGTCGACACCTGCACTTGCGGATGCGGAGATCGAAAAGATCGCGCGCATCTGCATGATGCAGTGTGGAAAGATGGTGGGTGCCCGAATGGAGGGCATAGAGGCAAGGCTCCTCCCGGCTGAGACCCTCCGCCCACCGCTCGCTGCGGATAAGCGGAGGAAGGAAGGGCCCGCTAAACAGGGGCCAATTACCGTGGCTGCAGCGTCAATACGAAACGGGAAGGGGCAGGTAAAGCCCGCGGAGGGATCCAGAGCGCTCACTTCCCAGGCGGCTGCGCCACCGGCGGCCTCGCCCGGGCCTACCACGGAGGCCTGGACGACGGTCGTCAAGAGGGGCCGCCGCAAGGGGAAGATGGCGCCGCCGGTACCCGCTAAAGCACCGGCACCGAAGAAGGCCCAGGGACCGCCTAAGGTCAGAGCCCCACGTTCCGCGGCTGTAGTAATTACGCTGCAGCCCGGAGCCATCGAAAGGGGCGTCTCATACAAGGCGGTCTTAACGGAAGCGAGGGCCAAGGTCGCGTTCCACGACCTTGGAATACCGTCCGGCCTCAGAATAAGGCCGGCGATTACGGGGGCGCGACTGCTGGAGGTGTCGGGTGCCTCTAGCGGTGAAAAGGCGGATATCTTGGCCGCCAAACTGCGAGAGGTACTCAACCCGGAGGACGTCCGGGTGTCCAGGCCGATGAAGACCGCTGAGCTGCGCGTCGATGGCCTGGATGACTCGACGACCTCAGCCGAGGTCGTGGCGGCCATGGCCCGAGTCGGCGGATGTTCGCCCAGTGACGTACGGACGGGTGAGATTCGCGTCGACGCTTCCGGGCTCGGCGCGATCTGGGTGCGGTGCCCGGTGGCGGCGGCGAACAAAGTTGCCGACGCTGGGCGTTTGTTGGTGGGGTGGGTGGCAGCGAGGGTGAAGCGGCTGCAACCCAGGGCCTTGCGGTGCTACCGTTGCTTCGACATTGGGCATGTCAGAGCACGGTGCACCGCCGAAATAGACCGCAGCGAGCAGTGTTATCGCTGCGGTCAGGCCGGCCACAAGGCGGCCCAGTGCTCCGCGGCGCCAAACTGCAGCCTATGTACAGCTGCAGGGAGACCCGCCGGGCACAGAGCAGGCGGAAAAGCTTGTGGCGCGCCCGCCAACAAAAAAAGGAAGAATAGGACTGCCAAGGCTGCCGGGGGCTCTTTACCCCCCCCTCAGCCTGGCTGCCCTGCGGTCGACTCCCGGCCTAGGAATGGTATGGAGGGAATGGATTGCGCATAATTGCGCTCTACCATTTCCTCCAAGGCAATATCAACCACTGTGCCAGAGCTCAGGATCTCTTGCTCCAGAGCATGGCAGAGTGGTCGATTCACGTGGCTGTGGTCGCCGAACCGTACTTTGTCCCCCCCAGGGATAACTGGGTGGGAGACCTGGATGGTTTGGTGGCCATCATTGGCGGGGCTCTTGTCAACCCGTCTCGAGGTCACGGCTGGGTAGCCGCCCTCGCGGACGGCATTGGTACGGTTGGGGCGTATTTTTCGCCCAACAAGAGTCTCGCCGACTTCGAGAGGTTCCTTGTCGAGTTGGGTGCCGTCGTGGGCCGACTCCACCCTCGTCCTGTGCTGTTGCTTGGGGATCTCAACGCCAAGTCTGCGGCGTGGGGATCTCCTGTGACCGATGCTAGGGGCGAGGTGCTGGAGGAGTGGGCGGTCACGACTGGCTTGACCGTCCTAAATCGGGGCTCGGTCCACACGTGCGTGCGGCAGCGGGGCGGCTCTGTAGTGGACGTCTCGTTCGCTAGCCCCGCTGTAGCAAGCCGTGTCCGTGACTGGCGTGTCGTCGTGGAGGTGGAGACGTTGTCGGATCACCGATACATCCGTTTCGACGTCTCCGCCCAGACCAGCGGCGGCCGCAGTTCGATGGCCCCGCGAATGGACGGTCCACGCTGGGCGCGTAAGCGTATCGACAGGGAGCTTCTCGAGGAGGCCGCTATTGTCCAGGCCTGGTTCCGGGAATCGGCAACGAACGGACCCATCGACGTCGAGCAGGAGGCGCTGTGGTTCCGCGGGGCGATGACGCAAATCTGCGACGCGTCCATGCCCCGGGTCCACGCACAGTCAGCAAGGCGCCAGGTGTACTGGTGGACCGCCGAAATCGCGCAACTGCGCGTCGCGTGCGTGGCGGTTAGACGCCAGTACACCCGATACCGGAGGAGACGTCGACGGGTCCCTGACGAAGAAGCCGCGCTGTATGAGGTGTACCGCGCGGCGAAGGAGGCTCTGTGGCTGGCCATCGGCGAGGCGAAATCGCGAGCCAGGGAGGAGATGTTGGAGACTCTAGACGGGGATCCGTGGGGGCGCCCTTATCGCGCGGTCCGAGGGAAACTTCGAGCCGCGGCGCCCCCACTTACGGAGAGTCTCCAACCCGAGCTGCTGGAGGAAGCAGTCGCAGCCCTCTTCCCGGCGAGAGCGGAGCACAGTCCGCCGCCGATGGCTGTGCCCACAGCCGCGGAGCCTACAGGAGAGAACGCCAACAACGTCCCAGAGGTGACACAGGCAGAGATGGGGGCAGCCGTGATGCGGCTCCGGGCCAAGAACGTGGCCCCGGGGCCCGACGGGATCCACGGCTGCGTGTTAGCCCTCGCTCTGAAGGAGCTTGAGCCCCAACTGAGAGGACTCTACACAGCGTGTCTTGAGCGGGGCCAGTTTCCCACTTTGTGGAAATCTGGTCGTCTGGTCCTGCTCAGGAAGGCGGGGCGCCCTGCCGACTCGCCGTCCGCGTACCGGCCCATAGTGCTGCTAGACGAGGTGGGCAAGCTGTTTGAGCGTATTATCGCAGCCCGCCTCGTCGGCCACTTGTGCAGAGAGGGGCCGGACCTGGACGACAACCAGTTTGGATTTCGGCATGGGCGCTCCACCATCCACGCTGTGTCGCGGGTGAGAGTCCTGGCGGAGGAAGCGGTGTCCCGGGGCGGGGTGATGTTGGCGGTGTCCTTGGACATCTCCAACGCCTTCAACACCCTGCCCTGGAGTTGTATTCGGGAGGCACTGCGCTATCATCGGGTGCCTCCCTACCTCCGCCACATCGTTGGGGCTTATCTGTCGGAGAGGTGTGTCACCTACGTGGGACGTGATGGCGGAAACCAGCGCCGCATGTCGTGCGGTGTTCCGCAGGGTTCGGTCCTAGGGCCGCTCCTGTGGAACATCGGGTACGACTGGGTGCTGAGGGGCGAGCTCCAACCGGGCGTAGACCTGACGTGTTATGCAGATGACACGCTGGTCACTGCCCGGGGGAGCTCGCACAGGGAGGTAGCGTTGCTGGCCACGGCCGCGGTCTCACATGTGGTAGGCCGCATACGTCGCCTAGGCTTGGAGGTGGCCCTCAGCAAGTCGGAGGCCATGGTGTTTCATGGCCCCCGGCGGGCGCCGCCGCCCGGCTCACACATCGTGGTCGGGGGGGCTCGGATCGCTGTCGAGTCCACCATGAAGTATTTAGGATTGGTGCTCGACAGCCGGTGGAACTTCGAGCCTCACTTCCGACGGCTGGCGCCCAAGTTGCTGAGCGCGGCTGGCGCGCTCGCAACGCTGCTTCCCAATCTGGGGGGCCCGAGCGCCGTCTGTAGGCGGCTCTACGTGGGGGTCGTGCGATCCATGGCCCTGTATGGGGCCCCGGTGTGGGCCTCTGACCTGACGGCCGGCAGCATCGCTGTTTTGCGAAAGCCGCAGAGGGCGATGGCCGTCAGAGTCATCAGGGGGTATCGCACGATCTCCTACGAGGCGGCTTGCGTACTGGCCGGATCCCCGCCCTGGGACCTCGAGGCGAAAGTACTCGCGTCGTTGTATCGGTGGCGCGAGGAAGCGAGGGCGCGGGGCGAGGGACCGATGCAGCGACACATACTGCTGCGTCGGTCTCAGCTTCGCGAGGTCCTGGTGGCGGAATGGCGGGACAGGCTTTCACGCCCTACCGCCGGCCTCGTCACCATCGAGGCGGTCCGGCCGGTGCTCGAGCGCTGGCTCGGGAGGAGGCACGGCTCCCTGTCGTTTCGGGTGACGCAGGTGCTCTCGGGGCATGGTTGCTTCGGGAAGTACCTGTGTCGTATAAACAGGGAGCCGGACGCCCGGTGTCACCACTGCGTCGACTGCCGGGAGGACACGGCGCGGCATACGCTGGCAGAGTGTGCCGCTTGGGAGGAGCCGCGCCGTGCCCTCATCTCAGAAGTAGGCAGTGACTTGTCGCTGCCGGCCGTAGTCGAGTCGATGGTCGGCAGCGACGAGTCCTGGGACGCGGTGGTTTCCTTCTGTGAGACAGTCGTCTCGCAGAAGGAGGCTGCGGAAAGGGAGAGGGAGATCTCGTCCTCTCACCCGGCCCGCAGAAGGCGCACCGGGCGTCGGCGGAGGGCGGACAACGCCCTCTTCCAGCCCCCCTAAATGGGTCCAGGGGCGACGGACTCGGGGACGTCTTTCGCCCCCCACACACCAGGACCCGAGGTGGTGGCGCGTAGTGTTCCACGCGCGCCCCTCTTAGACGTCGCGGGGGGAGTCAAACACCTCACTCCCCCCCCAGACCCGAAGAGGCCCGCAGTGGCGGGCCGGCACCAGTCGGGGGTTGTGGAAGGATCGTATGTTCCCGCGACCCCCGGCGTAGGTGTGAGATGGAACACCGGGGTGGTTTTTAGTCAGTAAGAGTCTGACAGACCCCGTCGCCCGCCCCAGGGCGGCGGACATCCATGAGGATTTTCCACCCCGATAACAAAAAAAAAAAAAAGGTTAGGTTAGAACAGCCCGGTCGTCCTGAATCGGGGTTCGGAATACACGTGCGTGCGGCAGCGGGGCGGGTCGATAGTGGACGTCTCGCTCGCTAGCCCCTCTGTCGCCAGCCGAGTCCGCGACTGGCGTGTCGCCGTGGGGGTGGAGACGCTGTCGGACCATCGGTATATCCGGTTCGACGTCTCTGCCCAGACCGCGAGCGGCCGCCATCCAACAACCCCGATTAACGACGGCCCGCGTTGGGCGCTTAAGCGCATCGACAAGGAACTACTCGAGGAAGCTGCCATAGTCCAGTCCTGGATTTGGGAGTCGACGTCGAAGCGGTGGCGGTGTGGTTTCGCGGGGCGATGACGCAGATCTGCGACGCGTCCATGCCCCGTGTCCGCCAACAGTCCGCAAGGCGCCAGGTGTACTGGTGGACCGACGAGATCGCGCGGCTGCGCGTTGAGTGCGTTGCGGCTCGCCGCCAGTACACACGATACCGGAGACGACGTCGACGGGATCCCGTCGAGGAAGACGCGCTGTATGAGGTGTACCGCGCGTCCAAGGAGACTCTGTGGCTGGCCATCGGCGACTCTAAGTCGCGTGCCAGGGAAGAGCTGCTGGGGTCCCTAGATCGGGATCCGTGGGGGCGCCCCTACCGTTGGGTACGGGGCAAGTTGCGTCCCTGGGCGCCTCCACTGACGCAAAGTATGGAACCCCAGTTGCTAGAGGCGGTGGTATCGGCCCTCTTCCCTGAGCGAGCGGGACACGTTCCACCGGCGATGGCTTCGCCCTCAGCCACAGACTCTCCAGAAGAGGAGAGCACCGATGTCCCCGAGGTGACGCAAGCAGAGACGAGAGCGGCCGTGTCGCGACTCCGGGCTAAGAACACAGCGCCCGGACCCGACGGAGTTCCTGGTCGAGCTCTCGTCCTGGCTCTGAAGGAGCTAGAGCCCCAACTGAGGGGGCTCTTCACAGCATGTCTCGAGCAGGGTCAGTTTCCCAGTGTGTGGAAGGAGGGGAGGCTGGTCCTGCTCAGGAAGGAGGGGCGCCCAGCGGACTCGCCGTCCGCGTATCGGCCCATAGTGCTGCTCGACGAGGCGGGCAAACTTTTTGAGCGCATTATCGCAGATCGCCTCGTCAGCCACTTGTGCAGGGAGGGGCCGGACCTGGACGACAACCAATTCGGTTTTCGTCGGGGGCGCTCCACCATAGACGCCATCATGCGCGTGAGGACCCTGGCGGAGGAGACGGTGTCCCAGGGTGGGGTGGTGCTGGCGGTGTCTTTAGACATCTCCAACGCATTCAACACCCTACCCTGGAGTTGTATTCGGGAGGCACTGAAATACCATCGCGTGCCTCCCTACCTCCGCCGTACGGTGGGGGCTTATCTGGAGGATAGATGCGTCACTTATCGGGGACGTGACGGTGCCGGTCGGCACCTCATGTCGTGCGGTGTTCCACAGGGATCGGTCTTGGGACCGCTCCTGTGGAACATCGGCTATGACTGGGTGCTGAGAGGCGAGCTCCCGTCGGGCGCCGACTTGACGTGTTATGCGGACGACACGCTTGTCGCTGCCCGGGGGAGCTCGCACAGGGAAGCGACGTTGATAGCCACGGCTGCGGTGTCACAGGTGGTGAACCGCATCCGGCGCCTGGGCCTGGAGGTGGCCCTAAACAAGTCGGAGGCCATGGTGTTTCATGGCTCCCGACGTGCGCCGGCGCCGGGATCACACATCGTGGTCAGCGGGGCCCGGATAGCTGTCGAGTCCACCATGAAGTATCTGGGATTGGTGCTCGACAGCCGATGGGGATTCGGGCCCCACTTCCGGCGGCTGGCGCCCAAGCTGATGGGTGCAGCGGGCGCGCTTTCAACGTTGCTTTCTAACTTGGGGGGCCCGAGCGCCGCCTGTAGGCGGTTGTACGTGGGAATCGTGCGGTCCATGGCCCTGTATGGGGCCCCTGTGTGGGCGATGGACATGACGGCCGGCACTCTCGCCATTCTGCGTAAACCGCAGAGGGCGATGGCCGTCAGAGTCGTCCGCGGGTACCGCACGATTTCCTACGAGGCGGCTTGCGTCCTGGCCGGATCCCCGCCCTGGGACCTAGAGGCGAAAGTACTCGCGTCATTATATCGATGGCGCGAGGAAGAGCGAGCACGGGGCTCGAGGCCGGTGCAGCGGCAGATCGCGCTGCGCCGAGAGGAGCTCCATCAGGTCTTGGTGGCGGAATGGCGGCTAAGGCTTCTGCGCCCTACCGCCGGCCTCGCTACCGTCGAGGCGATCCGGCCAGTACTCGACGACTGGCTCGGGAGAAGGCACGGCTCCCTGTCGTTTAGGGTGACGCAGGTGCTGTCGGGGCACGGCTGCTTCGGCAAGTACCTGTGTCGCATAGGCAGGGAGCCGGACGCTCGGTGCCACCATTGCGTCCATTGCGGGGAGGACACGGCGCAACACACGCTCGCCGAGTGTGTAGCTTGGGAGGAGCAGCGCTGTGTCCTCACAAATGAAGTAGGAGGCGATCTGTCGCTGCCGGCCGTAGTGCGGAGGATGGTCGGTAGCGCAGAGTCGTGGGACGCGGTGGTGTCCTTCTGCGAGGACGTGATGTCGCAGAAGGAAACTGCGGAACGGGAGAGGGAGATCTCGACTCCCTTTCCCGGCCGCAGAAGGCGCACCGGGCGCAGGAGAAGGGCGGACAACGCCCTTTTCCGGCCCCCATGAATGGGTCCTGGGGCGTGGGACTTGGGGAAGTCCTCGCCCCCTATTTGATGGACCCGAGGCGAAGGCGCGCGCGGGTGTCGGCGTGCGCCTCTGAGGCGATGCACGGGGTAGTTAAACACCTCACTACCCCGTGCAGGAGACGAGGCCCGGACAGACCGGGCCAGCACCAGTGTGGGGCTGCGGAAGAATTTCGATTCCCGCGGCCCCGCGCGCACGTGCGAGGAGACACCGGGGTGGTTTTAGCCGGTAAGAGTCCGGCACGCCCCTCCGCCTTTTCCCCAGGCGGAGGTAGTCCACGAGGATTTCCCCCCGTAAAAAAAAAAAAAAAGGTTAGAACAGCCCCCCTAAATGGGTCCAGGGGCCCGCAGTCCGAAGAGGCCCGCAGCAGCGGGCCGGCACCAGTCGGGGGTTGCGGAAGGATCGTACGTTCCCGCAACCCCCGGCGTAGGTGTGAGATGGAACACCGGGGTGGTTTATAGTCAGTAAGAGTCTGACAGACCCCGCCGCCCGCCCCAGGGCGGCGGACTTCCATGGGGATTTTCCAACCAGGAAAAAAAAAAGGTTAGAACTGCAACCCCCTGCGCACGAGCCGAGCGAAGCGAGCGGTGCAGCGGCAGCGGCCGACGAGTGCCAGTACCAAATTCTACCTATTTTACTTGGTTAGGGAAGCGTGTATTTTAGGGGTTCCCTACTTGACATCGAATGACGTGAGATCGAATAACACTTGTAACGAATACCAAATTGAATCGAATCGAATAACTCGATAGTAAATGAAATCGATGAATTATGAGCCCGACAGGTCACTACCTCGATGCATCAAAATCTCGAATAACTATTTAAGCTCGAATCATCGGCGGCGCGGAGGCCCAATACCTTGAAACATCATTTCTCGAACGACCATCTAATCGATTTACAGAATAGTTTTAAACATTTTTACTTGAGTACAGTAATTAATGAAACAATATATGCGTAGAAATATAAATCAACTGTAATCATGAATATAAGAAAATATCATATTAGCTACTCGATGTCGGTAATACTGTTGACATTATGGTTAAACTACCGTCATTCATATTTTTTCTGGCCAAACAAAAATATGTATGAAGGTAGTACAAAACAGATTGTTTACAACGTAGGTAATAAATTAATTCTACGTGGCAGTTTGTTTGTATTCACTGTTGTTTAATAACTATTTTCCGAAAAATGTCCAAAATAATTATTAATGTTCAAGATTTAAAATCGCAAAAAGGGAAAGACACTTTGATTCTAAATGGTTACATTATGGCAATCAATAAACAAATTGGTGAAAAATATTATTGGTATTGTGTACATAAAAAACAAAAGCAATGCAATAGTACGACCATTAGTGAATCACCAGAAGAAAACGGTGTGCATTTCCTGATAAAAGAAATGAGGGCTCATGGTCATGCTCCTGATCTCGGTATAAAAAATATAATACAATTAAAAAAATATATAAAAACAGATGCAATAATCAATTTTACGTCGCGTCCAGCGCAGATAATTAACAAAAATTTGGTTAATATGACGAGCTCAAACCCGAATAAAAACGCCTTACGATAAATTATAAGACGCGTCAAGAAGAAAGGAAAGCCAGTAGAACCCAGAAAATTAGAAGACATTACATAGGTATATACCAGAGGAATTGCTCAAGGTAGACGGAGAAATATTTTTTGCCAAAGATTACAAGTTTGGAAATTTTAATAATATCTGCAGTGTGGATAATGGACGGAACTTTTCAGAGTTGCCCACAATTATTTAAACAGTTGTATTCTATTCATGGCATTGTTGGCGAGAGTGATTATCAAAGAATCGTGTCATTGGTAAATGGGTTTATTACTCGGAAAACTGAAGAATGCTTTAGTTATCTTTTCCGACAGCTCCGAGAATACGCGACCGAATGCAACAAAGTTTTGGAGCCTCAATACGTCATATCTGACTTTGAAAAGGCAGCGTTAAACGCCATCAAAATTGAATTTCCAAACGCAATTAACAAGGGTTGCTTTTTTCTCTTCGGTCAGTCTTTGTGGAGAAAAATTCAAAAAAGCGGTCTCTCTTCTAAATATGGCGAAGACAGTGGATTTGCGCTAAAGTTACGCCCCATCTTCTTGCCTTGGCGTTCTTGACTCCAGAAGAAATTCCAGAAGCGTATCAAGTTCTCAAAGAACAAGTTTTACCACAGGAAGCAGACATGATCACAAATTGGTTTGAGAGATACTATATTGTCGGCATACTAAACTCATTGCTCATAGACAAACTCAACCACAGTTACAATTTCAAGAACACAACAGCCCCTTTTCCCACCTGTTGTGTGGCCAATTCAAGTCGACAATGAAAGGGGATTTCCAAGGACCCAAAAAAACGTTGAGGCATCGTCGTTGGAATTCCTTGTTAGACAATAAAAAACTTCGATTACCTATATGAAACAATTATAAAACATAATGAAGAACAAGTAAACACTAAACATGTCATAGAAAAAGCCAATGCCGCAGTAGACAAGACACCACGTAAAAAGAAAATGAGACAACGCAACGCCTGCCTCTATTATGAGGTTATGTGAAAGTAAAGGGAAAATGGGTTTACTCGATTTTTTTAGAGGTATTGCAAATCATACAAAATTATAATTGTATTTTATTTTATACTGATTACATTATTCTATATTTCGTTGAAAGATAAGTTTACTTCTTATCTATTTGGTAAAGAAACTGTAGGTATTTGTTCATAATGTTATTTTATTACTTTATTGTACAAGTTGATTTATATATATAGGTATATTGTTTCATTATATGGTACTTTAAAACTATTCTGTAAATCGATTAGATGGTCGAGAAATGATGTTTCAAGATAATGGGCCTCCGCTCCGCGCTGCCGATGATTCGAGTTTATAGTTAATCGAGATTTTGATGCATCGAGGTCACTGACCTCTATTAAAATACGCCGAGGTAGTGAACTGTCGCGCTCATAATTCATCGATTTCATTTATCATCGAGTTAACGTTTTCGAGCAAGTGTTATTCGATCTCACGTCATTCGATGTCAAGTAGGGAACCCATGACAATTACTTATTTTAGAGCAAGAAGATACCTTGTTGTTGTTAGGTGTAGGAATATTCTTACTGGTATCTCCTGTTGGTACAAACTAGTTTAAATGATTATCCGGAGTTAACCCCAATACTTCAATGTCATGACCAGGCAGAGAGCTCATAGTGAGTGAGGGACATGGAACCTCCTTCGTACAATTTGTATACATACTTATAGCAATTGAGCTATATTAATTGAGGCTCACCACCTTATTATTAGTAGACATAAACAGGGAGCCGGATGCCCGGTGTCACCACTGCGTCGACTGCCGGGTGGACATGGCGCGGCATACGCTGGCAGAGTGTGCCGCTTGGGAGGAGCCGCGCCGTGCCCTCATCTCAGAAGTAGGCAGTGATTTGTCGCTTCCGGCCGTAGTCGAGTCGATGGTCGGTAGCGAAGAGTCCTGGGACGCGGTAGTTTCCTTCTGTGAAGCGGTCGTCACGCAGAAGGAGGCTGCGGAAAGGGAGAGGGAGATCTCATCCACTCACCCGGCCCGTAACTGGCGCACCGGGCGTTGGCGGACGGTGGATAACGCCCTTTTCCAGCCCCCCTAAATGGGGCCAGGGCCGACGGACTCGGGGACGTCCGCCGCCCCCCATACGTCAGGACCCGAGGTGGCGGTGCGTAGTGTTCCACGCGCGCCCCTCTTAGACGTCGCGGGGGCACCTCACTTCCCTGCCAGACCCAAGGAGGCCCGCAGCGGCAGGCCGGCACCAGTCGGGGGTTGTGGAAGGATCGTACGTTACCGCGACCCCCAGCGTAGGTGTGAGATGGAACACTGGGGTGGTTTTTAGTCAGTAAGAGTCTGACAGACCCAGGCGCGCGCCCAAGGGCGGCGGACATCCATGAGGATTTTCCATCAAGGAAACAAAATTTTTTTTTGTAGAAATAGATTAAAGATTAATAATTAAGATTAAGAATAAAAAGATTATATTTTGGATATGAAATGTATGCCAAAAGATGATTCTAACTGTAAATAGGGTAATTAAAACAGTGGTATGTACAATGAATGTTCGGAAAAATAATACTTCGAACAAGTGCTATTTCGCCTAAGTGTAACTTCAGTAAAAAGTTTCTAGACCAAATGAAACGTCAGAGTAACGAAAAAATCTTGTTGATAATAGGTCAACTGATAACGCAGACGTGACTTCGATGAAGTAAAAAAAAAAACAAAACTATAATAGTTGAAAAGTTTTAGGTGAAATTAAATTCAATAAATTTTTTTCGAACTTATGATAGCTAACCGTGCTGCCCTGTCCAACTCATCTTGAGGCGCATCGCCCTGTCCCGACGTCATAGACTTTCGACTGACGACGGATTTCGGCGTTACGCACTTGGTCTAGTAGTGTTATGCCAAGCATGGCTCGCTCCATGGCCCTTTGTGCTACAGATTGCAATACAAATAATTCCATGATACTGATTCCAAAACTAAGTTTGAGTCTCAAATCCACTAGCAATCTGACAGATTTAAATGCAGTCTAAAATTCAAGTGTTTCTTACTCTTACTAGCGATCACTTTTCACCACACATTAATTGATAATGCCAAATATTTTATCAGAAACGAATGTATGATTAGGCGTATTATTATTGGCATAGTATCAATGATCATACCCACAAATTAAAACATCATATCCTTTTTAATAAGTACCATTTAAGTATGACATTGAAGAATAACAGTAATGAGATTACATAAATACAAAAAAAAACCACTAGCTGTTGCCAGTGACTTCATCTGCGTGTATACGGTGTTTCTTATTCTGTCTTGTATAATAAAAATGAAATGCTGTTCGTTGTTAAGTGCGTCACTTGAGAACGGCTGGACCAATTTGGCAAATTATTATTTCAAAGTGATAGTAACCGTCTGAATTAGGTTTTTATGGAAAGAAAACTTGAAAAAGTTTTCCGAAAAAATTTCAAATTCGTGAACGGTCCAACTATTTTTATAGAGGATTATGTATTAATCAAGACCTTATTGAAATTTTGACAGTACAACGTCTGTCGGATCAGCTAGTTTTTTAATAAAAATATCCAGGATGAAAAGTAGCTTGTCTTTAACCAGAGGGGCAATTCCCGTATTTTTAAGACCGTTCGCATTCTAATCTCAGTCTCAATCTGTCAAAATTACAATCAATTTACATACATTTTTGACAGGTTTTTGACATTGATTGTCGCTGAAATGAGATTGCGACTTGAATTTGAACGTTTTTTTAGTACGAGAATTGGCCTACTGGTCCCAGGTATATGAAAAATTTCATAACAATCGGTGACTTAGGCGTGAAAATTTAACATACAGACAGAGTTTTACATTACAACCTTAGTATGGAATCAGTAAACGGACAAATTGTAAATACACGATGAACAGTATAAATTGTTTCGATACGATTTTTTCAGCTTACTGTTTGAAACGATTTGGAAGGGTAAGCACTACTTTAAAGTTAAACACGCTATTCCTATTGTTACCATAAAAGAAAACCTTGTGTCTTCTGAATTGTTCTAAAAGACATCCTTTCTTAAGGTTGGTGATGTAAACTTTAATTGTGAAAGATATTACCCATGTCATGAATGGATGATTCCCTGGGTCTGTGATATCAACAGCCCACTGCCATTACCGAGATTCAATTGTTTTATAAGTGAACTATTAATTCAATTCTATTAGATCTATTGTTCGTTGTCCGTGTGAAGTGGAAGACGTTACCTATATGTTGGATATTTTTATTTATTTTTATAGTTTTCTCTCTTGGTTTTAGGTCATTGTGATTCAGGATATAATTCGTAATGGCGAATGTCGATGAGTCAAAGGTGGCTTCCTTTTATTCTGGAAAATCTGTGTTTGTAACTGGCGGCACGGGATTTGTTGGCAAGGTAAGACTGTTTTTTTTTCTATTATTATTGTTAAATATTTTTATTCTAGAGAAAAGTGGTAATAGTTTTGTGATGAGGAATCGTATGATTATCAATGATCAGTGCATTATCAATGATATAAAAATCCAAGTCAGGCCTACCAAGGGGTATCGTGTTAACCAGTAATTGGGTTGTAAAGTCAGTCACTCCATGTAAAATACTAGTATTCAGCTGCATCCAGTTACACTGGAAGCCGACTCTAACAGGATTGGGAAAACGCTAGGCAGATAAGGATAAAATTTTAAGAAAAAAAACCAACATTTGTGTTTTTGTAGAACAGGTGTAAATTGAATCTCGAGAGTCTCACGCCATCAAACTTCCCATAACACAATTATATTTTATTATAGCTAATATTAAATCACATAGATTTAATATAAGGTACTAAGTATTTGCTTTGAGTGAATTGTGAGTCAACGTCTCTGAATTCGTATCCCTCTGTCTACCCCTTCTAATATTATAGGCATGAGACCATGAATGCACGTAGTTTGCTTCTAAATAGTATTCAAAACAGCATGTTTAATAATTCCAGACTTTAATAGAAAAGTTGCTGTACAGCTGCAGTGGGATTGACAAAATTTATGTCCTGGTACGTGATAAGTATGGCAAGCAGGCGAGTGAGCGACTGCTGCGTATCACTAATACACCAGTGAGTATGGGTTTTAAACGAGCATTTATTATTTTGTTACAGAAATTTTAAATAAGAGGCTGTCGTTCGGATTTCAATTTTCGTTAGAAGTATGGATGTGAATACACATCAAATAGACAGTCTTCGTTTGTTTCTTTTAATCGATAGATTAATGTACTTAAATAAGGGCAGATTTTTCAATAGTATGTGAACGTTCTTAAAATTACGGGAATTACCCCTCAGTCCTCAGATATCTTTTATCCGAGGAATAAATATTGTGGTTTGGCAGCTTTGTGGTTTGATCTATTTTTCAGATAAAAGTTATCTGACTATTGAAAAACCAGCCCTTAGTCTCATTATTTTTTAAATGTACCACGGATGTACAAAACATCGACTTACTAAAAATCTTAAATTCACTGAAATTAACGCGCAGCTTCAACTGCTATTTGCATGAAATTGTGCACAATATTTTTTTAAATTCATCTTCTAAAGGGGTTAAAAGTTTATATGGCAGTTTGTAATTTTTGCCAAACGGCTGTTATGTTTCATGAAGACAATGAAAATGATGTCTCAAAATACATGTCGATGACTTTTTCAGCGTAAAAGTTCTGAGCGACATCTACATAAATATTAATGTAACAAATTCATGTTTTCAGGTTTTCGACAGATTAAAAGGAAGCCGAAATGAGGAGCTGAAAAAAATTACGGTCGTCAGTGGGGACATTACCAGCAAATGTCTTGGTCTGCCGGATGATGTTTTAAAAATATTGGAGGACGAGGTACGTTAATAAACGTAGAGGCTTTAGGTGTCGTTCAAATGTCCAATTCCAAATATACTGGTTTCTGGGCTTTGATCAAAAGCATGATGAACTCATTTAACAATGTTTGAACAAATACCTATATTGACTTTTATCGAGAAAAGTGTGCATGGTTTATACATATATTTTTTTCGTATTTTTTGTCTGTCATAATGTACAGTCAACGTCACGATGTGGGTACCCCCCCTCCAAAGTAAATTTTAATACAACTGGGGTAGGCAATTGATGCAGCCCACCGTACTACCAGTTTTGATTGTGTACGGACGGCTACAGATCAAACTATATATTCCAGTATAAACTGCTCTCGTTGTAAAGGATTTCCTTACAATGAGACGTCAGTGTAAACTGGAAATCTATAGCTTGATGTGTAGCCGTGAGTGCCAAGATTTTTTTTTTCAAAATATTTTGTGTGTTTTTAACTAATCCATGTTCGTTTCAGGTATCAGTAGTATTTCACTTAGCAGCCACAGTTGCATTCAAGCTGCCTCTGAAGGATGCTATGAGAATCAATATAAATGGGACAGAAAATGTAATTGAATTATGTCACCGGATGAAAAAATTAGAGGTGAGAGATTTTAGCTTTAATACTTATGGGGTTTACTGCTGAAAACGGAATACTTATCCCTATTTTGTTAAGTACTTTGTACTTGTTGACAGGCCTTCACTCTTCTCCCATACCTATTAACTAACGCTGTTATTTGAAAACAATGTAAAAACTAATTATTTTCAACAGTAAACGTTGTTAATTACTGTAAAACGTGGTGTTTCTTGCCGGCTCTTTTTCATAGGAAACGACAGCCTCTGAAGTTGCATAAGCGCCCAAGTAAATTTATGTGAATTAAAGTAATTTGAATTGAATTGAAAAACTTTAAAAAAATACCGTGTATTTTTAACGAAAAGGTCATCACGATCATTTCATTTGGTGCTAAATAATAATGATTATAACAAGTAGGCTTAACTTCCCACAGTTCTTACATAAACAATCGAACATATAAAACATCCATCATCGTTTAGTGAACTAATACCAAGGTACCTACCTAAAAACGTCCTGATTTTATATATGTGCGTCATTCATTAAAAATCGTGGGATGTTACAAAAAACATAACAAAAACCTAGGTATTCGTTTAAATTATGGCGATATAAATTATAGGCAATCATATTAGAATAGACATGTTAGGTTATTTTTGACAGTGCTCTTGCTAATTTAAAATGTTTATTAGCCAGTAAATGATGGTACGTACGAGTACTTACTTCATGGTACGTAGGTACTTACAATAGATATGACTGATTTGGTGTGCTTTGAAATAGGGTTTATCTTGCGTTGGCTGGCGTAGACGTTGCCCTAACGTCGCGTTGTAGCAGCGTATACGTTTGACGACCGCTCACGCTCAATGCGAAGAGTGCCTAAAACTTACTTTTTAATTATAATTTAGTTTTTTTTTTACACAGGCTTTTGTGCACGTGTCGACAGCATTTACCAACTCAGATCGAAGGGACATAGATGAAGTAGTGTATCCTATGCCTATGAAGTTAGAAGCCGCCAGACTTTTTGCTGAAATGTTCTCACATAATGACGGGATTACCACCAAATTTATGGGTAAGTGTTTGTAGCTTCACCATTTTGTACTGGAGTTCCGCGATAATTACTGACTAGTCTGTATTCGGATAAAATTATTACTAAATGTGAATTCATTTGGGACCGTAGATATTCTATAGAGGTAGGTGGTAATACCGGCTATCAGCCAGGTATTTGTTCAACTAGTCAATATTGGGTTGGCGGTTGCCACAAAGTGCATTAGCAAATATCAGCGCTGCGGGGTATTACAGTCATCAAAGTGTGATGTTCCTCTCGAAAATCTAAAAGCCACTAGACCAATGAGGCAGACAGAAAATGAAATCACTAATAACCAAA
The DNA here is from genome assembly GCA_937001585.2 of Brachylomia viminalis. Taxonomy (NCBI): domain Eukaryota; kingdom Metazoa; phylum Arthropoda; class Insecta; order Lepidoptera; family Noctuidae; genus Brachylomia; species Brachylomia viminalis. Next base: position 16,489,700 of record OW443302.2, on the reverse strand, counting down.
TGATTACCCATTGGAAAATGAAATCACTAACAACAAAATGATTATCCATTGCAAAATGAAATCACTAATAACAAAATGATTATCCATTACGAAATGAAATCACTGATAACAAAATGATTATCCATTGCAAAATGAAATCACTAATAACAAAATGATTATCCATTGCAAAATGAAATCACTAATAACAAAATGATTATCCATTGCAAAATGAAATCACTAATAACAAAATGATTATCCAATGCAAAATGAAATCACTAATAACAAAATGATTAACCATTGCAGCAAAGAAGCCCAATACGTACACTTTCTCAAAAGCGTTCGCGGAAGAGCAAGTTATGAAGCAATGTGAAGATTTGCCGGCTGCGATCGTCAGACCATCTATAGGTAATAAAATTAAATATAACTTCGAAATGGCCCTTGACATTAATGAATTTGACACTAAAATAAATAATATGTTTTCTAGCAAATTTGCTGTTTCCTTGAATAAATACTTCAAGTTATATTCTTGATTAAATCGATTTAAACTTCTCCCACTCTGGGCGGAGCGGGACTCGGGAGGGCGTGTCAGACTTTTACTGACTAAAACCTAGCCTCGTCCTTCAGTTGCCTGTGTCGAGGGCCACGGTATCCCTCTCGGACTTTCCCGCAACCCCGGCAGGCATCAGCCCTAGCGGACCCCGTCATTGATGCTGACATCTCCTTGAGACGCACGTCGAACACAACGCGCCATCGACCCGGGCCTGGTCCTTATCGAACGGTGAGCTGCCCATTGCTCGCCGTTCGCAAGCCCGCGCCTACGGAGACCGGGAATCAGCTTGCGATTCCCGACGCCCAGGACGTCTCCTGCAGCAGCTAGGGGCGTGAGGGCGCGAATTTTGCCTCTCCCTCACGCGTTCCGCCTCCTCCTTTGCGAGCATTACTGCTTCGCAGATGGAGGTGATGGTTTCCCAAGCCCTCTCGCTCCGTACCATGGCTTGGACCAGGGCCGGACTTGAGCGATCGCCACCGCCAATCGCCTGCACGTGGACACGGCGGTGCTCCGCCCAAGCCGGGCAGACCTCCACCGTATGCTCCACCGTGACCTCCGGGCGATCCACACAATGGTGACACCCGGGCGTTTCCTCCTGTCTTATCCGGAACAGGAACGTCTCAAAACAACCGTGTCCGATGAGGACCTCAAAGAGGGGACTTATCGCCGCAATTGTGGCGTGCCCATTGTCGGTTTCGCCTAGATAACTACTTGCGTCTGCTAAACGTCGCTACCTACGTATTCACAACTCGATACTCATAATAAGTACTATTTTTTACTGGCCCAATGCAGGGTGAAGGCGTGATCACAGCGCGTAGGGCTGGATTTTTGATCCGTATTTAACTCAACTATTAGTTAAACATAGTAACTAATGGTTCAACTTTGGCAAAATGTTATAATTTGATCAACACATTTTGCCAAAATTTAACCAGAGTTACGTACTATTTTTAACTAATGGTTGAGTTAACTACGGATCAAAAAACCGGCCCTTAGTCATTGCGTTTTGGCTGTATTTCTGATTTATAATATACAACTTTATTGGCGATCGCTTTCAAAGCATGCCTGTTCACTCTTGCTTAATGTAAATGTGTTAAATTTTTATTCATATTCTCATTCTTATCCCATTCCAGACACCGATCTACATAGCCTTCATATGATCTGACCAAGATTTTGTCTGGACTTTAAAAGAGACTGTGACCTCTGAGTTTGTTTTGACCTTTCTTCTCAGAGTAGCCAGATAAGAAACGCAGACCTCACCTAGTTTAAAAAAAAATACGATCGACGTGTAAAAGTGAAACTTACAGAAATAAAATCATTTATCATTTATTTTTCATCATTTCCAGTGGTGTCAGCCCTCAAAGAGCCTTGTCCTGGATGGATAGACACTTGGAACGGATCCACAGGGCTGTTCATCGGTATGTCTGCTGGAGTCCTGAAAGTGGCCAAGGGTCGAGGCAGCAATGTGACAGATTTGGTGCCAGTTGATATTGTTACAAACCTTATTATAGTTGCTGCTACAGAATGCCAGAAGTAAGTACTGTCTTATTTCATTCCCTTGGGTCTTATTTCTACGAAGGATTTAGTCACGAATTTTCAGATTACCCACTTTTATTAGTTTACCTTGTGAGAGACACATTTATGGTTTACGATGATCTCACCGCATGGCCAACATTTGATTTGGGGCTCTAGTTGTGCCAAAATCTAGTAGGTACTAACTATAATTTATTTTCTCCACTTGTAGCTGTTTAAGTGAGTTGAATACCATTTCTGCAAGTCTAAATCATAACTTATAAACAATTATGCCTTTCATTTGATTACAGATCAAAACAAATTAAAGTATACAATTGCTGTACCGGAGGAACGAACCCTATCACGTGTGATGGAGCTAGTGCCATCACCAGAAGAGTGGTTCTTAAGTACTCATTAAGTAAGTTGCCGACTATATTTTCAGAAGACAAGTATCGTATGGCTTTCTTCTCTTTTTATTTACTCTTGTTGACACAGGGTATAACATAATCCACCTGGACATATATACACGGTGACCAGTCCAATTGGCCGTGCTATAGCCATTTCAAACAGCTGTCAAACAATGACAGTTGTGATATGAATATACGGGCAGTTTAAGTTGGTCAATTCAATTTACTTAACTATTTAGTCCCGTGACTTATCATATTTAATTTTCGTCAGTCTCAGGTACCCTTTTGAGTTATTGTAAATGATTTGATATCTAAAAGTTATCTCTTTCTTTGGGTGCCAGAGTTCATCGAAAAGACTCTTTCCCTTAGTTGTAATGCCGCATAGTGTTAAGATAAGTGTTTTGTACAACTGAAGGTAATAATATATATTTTTTTTTGTTGTATAAAGGATGTTAGAAAATGTCCAGATAATAAAAGAAGCATCTTCAAGAAAAAACTGATCCCATAATCATAACTGTTGCTACAGATAATTTCGTACACTTAAAATAATATTGTTTTCCTTGTTTTCAGATGAACTCCCGTGGCCCTTTATTATTTTCACCCCCAGGATGTTTATATACAATTTAATAACCTTCACCTTACAGATAATACCTGCGTACTTGATTGATTTATGGTGTATATTAACTGGAAAGAAAGCAACGTAAGTTACCCTTTTTTATTTTAACCTTTGTTATAGATGTTGTAAACCATTTTCTAGGCCTAGGACGTTTTGAATGAAATTGGTAAACGAGTCAGCTGAAAGAAAGTAGCTGTTTTTGATAAAAGTGACATACCTAACACGCTTAGCTCTCAAATATAAAGCGTTGTGCGATTTTTGTAGTATGAATGTACAAATCGAGACAAACAGCATTAGTACCCCTTATATTTGATTGAAATAAGCAATAAAACCTTAGTCTGATTCGCAGCCTGATTGAATTGCCTGTGACATATCGTAAGTTGCATCGTCTAAACCTGAGGTCCCCAAACTTTTTTGTCTCATACCTAGACCACTTGCCATTTTTTTCGGTTTTGGGTAGACCCCTTAGTTTATCTAATACCTACTGCATTTTTGAAAATTGATCAACTTAAAATAATGTGTTTTGACTGATGTCTAACTGCAGTGAGATGTAGAAGAAAAAAACAATATACGACCTACGTCGACCCTAGGGGGTCGATATAGACTACTTTAGGTATCATTGGTCTAAACAGTGTGTGTAGGCGATGCAAGTCAATTCTATTCAAGTTAAGTCAAGCAGTTCCTTAAATTTCACTGTATGCTACAGGCAAGTAACTTGCATCGTGTTATGGGGCTTTATTTACATTTGTCATCAAACGATTTTTAAAGTTAATATAAACCAATTATAGGAGTAAATTCACCTCTCAATAAGCTCAGCCGTGAGATGAATTCAAATATAAAATCCTCTCTAGATGTTGACATAATATCATGACTCAGTAACACACTTTAAGACCCAAATTTTGAGGTCCCAAAGCACGCAACTTACACAATCTAAAGATTAATTTTTAACCGACTTCAAAAAAAGAAGGAGGTTACTCAATTCGACCGTTTAAATATATTTTTTTTATGTGTTTTTGCGGATAACTTCGTCGTTTATGAACGGATTTTGATGATCCTTTTTTTGTTGGAAAGGAGATATCCCAAGTGTGGTACTATCATAAGGAAATCAGGATCTGATGATGGCATCCCAGATAAATCGAGGGGAACCTTCGAAAATCGTAGTGGCGACTAGTGCGTTTGTTAATTTATTTCATTAAGTATTTTAAAGCACTACTATTTAATGAAGGTCTGGATTCGATCTGACAATGGAGCCGAAAGACAGTCAAGGGAACTCCTCAACGTTTTACAGTAGCTACCTTGTGTTTGGACTTAATTCATTTTTATTGATGAGAAAAAAAGTAAAGTTAAAAGTAAAGTTAGTTTAAAGTAAAGTTTTGTTAAGTTCCATTACAGGTCAGGTCAGGAAGTCAGTGGCAAAAACTAAAATACAGATCTAAAGACACCGACTTCCGAAATTAAAGTTATGATTCACTTTGTAGTGTTTTCTTTTTGAAAGTCGGTTGTTTCTTTTTTTTTTTGTAAAAAAAAAATATTTTATTAGTATGTAGGCATTTCTTGCAACCTCTGCAATCTTATAACTTATATATTTCTGTTTATATAGTTGTTACCAATTATTTTTTATGCATTTCGTTTATACCTTAGGTTAACACTGTATTTGAGAATGTTGGTTCACCTCTTATTGGCAACTGTGTAAGCCCTCAACTGTTATTTGATATTTTGTATACAGAAGCTATTGGTGTACCTTTATTAATAAATAAATTAACCTCTTAATTTTACAGACAAATGAAACTACAGAACCGGCTGAAGAAAGTCGTAGATTCAGTGAAGTTCTTCTTACTCAACGAATGGAGGTTTTCTGATAACAATATAAGAAATCTTTTAAAAACGATGTCTACTAAAGACAAAGAAACGTTTAATTTCGACGTGCGTACGATTAACTGGGAAACTTGTATTAGAGACTATGTTCTAGGTGCTAGGAAATTTTTGTTAAAACTTGACAAATAGATTTTAGGACAATAAATCTTGTTTTCGTTTTCGACTTTGTTTTAAAATTATTGTTTTTTTATATTCATTTTAAGTATATTTTGAATGGTATAATGAATGAACGGTTTATCATCAGCAATTTTTAATATTTTTGTACATAAGTATTTTCTTACGTAAAGTTTTATCCAATATTAAAAGGTATTTTTTCAACGAATTTCAATATCTTATTGGTTTAAAATGCACTTTGTTTAGGTTTTCGATTTTATTTCAAAATTACCTATTGTTTTATAATAGTTGTAAGTGCTTTTTTAATTGTATACGTATGTGCCTTTATTGAATGAACGGAGTAAGGTTAAGAAATTGTTTTGTAAAGCCATTTTGTTAAATTTTTGTATATTTGATAAGTAAAGTTTGTCTCCCATATAAAAAGTATTTTTACGACGAATATCTACATATATGTTATTGGTTTAAAATGCCGCATAAGAAATCGTACTCGTCTAGTACTGAAAGCTATCTCAAAAAAAATAATTATGGGTTGAGTCGAGCAGACGTTCAAATTCATACTACATACTAAGTAGTTCCACAAAAATATCTAAACAGCCTCCATAATTATAAATTTAAATTTATTGTTATTAGTAAAGGTATACGTCACCTCTGCTTTACCCTTCTACGATAATGGGCGTGATGATCAAAGACATATTAATCTTTATGACGCTCAAAATCATTATTTTATTTAAAAAACTACGTCAAGAAATAGAGATAAATTCTTTTCAAACATCAATAAACATAAAATGTAGTCAACATCCAATCCCTCTTCACCGTTTCCTATAAAAATGAATACCTAACAAAAGGAGCCGTTTATAAAGGATCAAAAACGTAACCGAGCAAAGCCACAGGATGTGACAGTACTCACAGATGTATTGATCTCGGCTTGCCAACTAACGAAGCGGAATGCTCACTAAATCATAGGATTATACGCACTATCTCACTCATGCAGGTAACACAGTTAAAATAAATGAAGGTTTAGTGTATCAGCTAGAGAATAGTTTGTGCTGTGTTCTATTGTTTGGTGGGATGACAGATTTATGTATATCTCTGTGCTAGGTTCTTGTTGTTAGCGAGAAATGTAGTTTGTTACGAGTATTAAGGGTTGAAGAAGAAAATCTAATCCTCCAAACGAAGCCTACGATTATATTTTCTTTTGTATCTTAAACTTTTCACTTTATTCTGGTTAAAGCAGATATTTTCCCCTTAAGATACTTAAGGGGCCGTGCACGAAATCGACTGATTTTGATCAATTTTATGCATTATTTGTAGGAAAGGGAACTTTTTTTTGTGATTCGAAAAGTTGACTTCTTTGTTTTGCATGTGGTTGAAAGGTATTTTTCAAATAAGTTTAATAAGTTTAGTATTCATGGAAAATCACTAATATTCACAACAAGGTTTTACGTTTGATTTTGAACATAAAAAAAATATCATCATTATATTATGGTCTACTTGCACGTGGCTATACCACTTTTTTCAATGTCGATACAAAATACAGCAGAAAAATAATGTTGAAAAACCTTTTTTGTCGAAACAAACCCTGTCGGTAATGTATTTTTTCCTATTATTGGGCTAACCGTTTCAAGAAATTTAAAATCACACATTTAATCTTCAGCTAATCATAAAATAAAATTAAAATTTAATTTGATGATAAAACAATATTTTCATTAATTAAATCAAAGGCAAAATCAACTATATTTTCGAGACCGCAAAAGTGATGAAACTACTAACAGGTGCTGTGCCTGACACGAATAGTTTAGCGCCACGAAAACTGTACTTTTGTAGTCACACAGACATAATGTTGAATTTTTTTCCAGTTTTCTCACAATTAGATAAGAAATTGACAAAAGAGAGTTTTTTTTACGTGCACGGAGCCTTAACACACGATGCTGGTGTGTATAATTAGGTACTAAACTTAAATTCGTCAGTTAGGTATGTTAAAAGTCCCACGTAAAAAAAGCATTTTGACATAAATTTGGAGAGCGGGCTGTTACGGAGAATTCCCCAATGGGTAAGCCGAATAACACTTGGCCCGACCCGATGATCGAACATAGAAATGGAGCTCAGCAGTCGTGCTAGCAATTGCTTGACTAAAGAGACTGAATTGCAACAAGATGTTCATAGTGATAATCCAACTGGAGCTTAACAACAGAAAAAGCAAAAACTATAACACTTTGCCGGTCAGATAAATCGCAAACATGTCCTTTCTCAAAACCGTCCTAGTTGATATGATTGTGATTTTGAGCACGAACACAGCATACATAATAGTACAAGGCACGAAAAACACTGCAGAGAACCAAAGTTGTCGACATAGCTCATAGAATAAGCAAGCTGAAGTGGCAATAGGCCGGCCATATTAGCCGTAGAACCGATGACCGTTGGGGTAGACGTGTTCTTGAGTGGAGACCGCGAATCGGCAAACGTAAGGTAGGGCGCCCTCAGGCTAAGTGGAGCGACGATCTGAGCAGGGTGGCTGGCAGCAGCTGGATGAGAGTTATCGAGAGGCCTATGTCCACCAGTGGACTGCTGTAGGCTGATAATGATGATGACGAACGCGATATTCTAGTTTTAACCATAACCAATTTCCTTTTCAAAATACATAATCGAATCGATGATTCTATTTCTGAGATCGACTCGACCTGATCTCGACTATACAGCATGTATCAGAAAGGTGTGCTCAAATTTAAGGGTCTGGTACAGACCATGGAACTGAACAATTTTCTTCATGGGACCAACATCGTCTGTCCCATACAAAAGCTCAACACCTACTCGACCCAAATGTATTTGCTGATAGTTTTTTTGATGAAGATGACCATATGAAGAAAGTTGTTCAGTTTGATTGTCTGTACCTTTTGATGCCAGTTTGATGGTGAACACCTTTTTGATACATGCTGTAGATTCTAAAACGTTCACATTTCAGCCACGTTCATCTTGCTTCTACGTTCTATTTGACATGTCCGTATCTCGTTACCATGCAGTTTGCGTTGGCATCAGCACAAGTATTGAGGTTTGTGGGGACACATATATAAAGCCATATGAGATGCTAAATTAATATGCGTGAGTGTGTTAGACAATTTTATAGCTGTTTCGTTGCAAACTGAAACGGAGTGACTGAGAATGACTAACACTTCATACGTACACTTTCTGATGAATGGGGTTCCAAGGAAACTGATTATTGAAAGAAGAACATAGGTAGTTCATACAATTTTAATGATTAAAGTTGCCCATTAGCAATCTAGACACTATAACACCTTAAAAGTTACAAATCTTCGTTGGCCGACAACAGCCGTACCGGATAATTAATTGTAAATTAAGGTAAATAAAATACAGATAAATAAAACAATAACATTATACAATGCAAAAAGAAAATCTTTGGTTTGGGATCGAACCCGATGACTAGAAACTTTGACTCGGCAGCGCTATGCTCCGAGACCGACCACCGACCGGTTTCACATATACCCAGGCGAATAATATGTCGTTCCGTATTTCGTAATGAATTAATATAACAATCGGAGCCGGGCCTTAATCCATAATACATTATGTCTGGATGATAAGGGCGTTTCCGCAAGCTGAGGACAAAATGAGAATAGTCAACCTTGCAAAATTATCTCCAATTCGACGATTTCGACTGTTGCGCTGCGTGTTGCGGGTTCGATTCCCGCACGGAATAAATATTTGTATGACCTACAAGTAGTTGTTCCGGGTCTGGCTATTTGTGTATGTGAGTTTAAATGTTTGTAAACGCACCCACGATACAGGAGAAATACCCAGTGTGGGGCAAAGTTTAAAAAAAAAACACTGACGCAAACACCCCATACTTCCACTACTTGCACACAAATTCACAATATTGCACCATGAACAATACGTATATATACGTAATAAGTAGTAATTTCCAATAATGATAACTTTAATTTCCAGAAATAATGCCAATTCATTACGGAGCAACCGAAAGTTTTTCTATCTCTCACCAATTGACATCTCTCCGATATTATTATTTTACCGCTACCGTCATTTTGTCAATCGTCTAATTATGTTATTATAGCCATTGTGGCGAGCCTAGTAACGCCATCTAGTATTGGACTTGATAACTAAATTGTCGATCATTACAATTTTTGTCCCCTAAAAGAATTGGGAGAATTTACCAAGCATCCAAAATCCCAGTCCCAAAACCCGGGTTGCTACAGAAAATTTCCTGACTGAAAAATCCTATAGGTCTCATTTTCTGAACTGGGAATCGAACTAGGGACCTCACGATCACAATATGTTCCTTGCGACTAAACGAGGCAGTTACAGTTCTTACAATCAAAACGAACAATTAGTATTGTTAAAAAACCTACGGGAAAATAGTGTACCTTCCTATCCTTTTACGGCTGCGGACTACCCGATTGACAAAAATAATAATTATATACTTACATATTATATGATTTCTGTACGCTCGGTTGTCCATAACAAACAAATTTGACCTATTTTTTATAATATTAAAATATTATAAAATAAAAATTATAATAAATATTATATATTAAAATATTATATATTAAAATATTATATATAGGTCAAATTTGTTTGTTTGTAAGTTTATATGTTGGGGGTAATCTCTGGAACTACCGGTCGGATTAGAAAACTTCCTGTATGCATTTGATAGCCCAATTATTGAGGAAGTCTAAAGGCTATTAAACACCACGCTACGATCCTTAGGAACCGTGCAAAAAGAAATAAAGTAATAGCGCGGGCAGGCGATGCGGTGCGACGGCGACGGGGTGGGTCGGAGAACAAGAAATTTCACGCAGACGAGGTCGCGCAGAAGCTTGTCATACATATCATGTCATATGGAATCAAAAGGACAAACCGACTATAGTCGCAAGTCGCAAGACCGACATTTTAAAAGGTTTGTCCCTTTATCCAAACCTATTTTTATCAGCATAAGGTTGTTAGATGTAGGTCGATTCATTCATCAGACTGACCTCGCCAAGTACCTCGGTCAAGGATTATAATAATAAATGGACAACCGAGCGTACAGAAATCTTGATCTTTCATGCATGGCCGGCTTTTTGTTTACGATAATCTGCACGATTATTGGCGATGTTCGATACTACGTGTTCATGTTAGATTCGAAGATAATGAGCTTTGTGATATGAATGTATACATGTGAATGATGGTATAGGTACCTATTTTATGGTGTGCTGATGAAGAAACCTCACTGCTTATATTAAATGTGCGTTTACTTTTTCTAGCTTACTTACTTTTTTTTTCTGTTTGTGGATTTGGTCAATGGGTCATTTTGTAATTTTTGGAAATCTTGTATCTTGAAAGCATCGATGTCTGAAAAAGAAAAAATTCCACGTCTAATCTTGGCCTCCATAAATGTATCCCTAAGGCTTCTCAATTACGACACTTTTACTGTTGTTTCTATTATGTATTACCCATATTTGCAAACTAAATATCTATTCTATTCTATTCTTACGTAGATACCTACCTATTCAAGTAACGCTTTTCACCACTTTCGTATACGAACTCAACGTTTTTCCTCTCATAACAATCTCACTTCTTGCGTTTGGTACCACAAAGTACTAATATGTCTTTTTTCTCTGACACAACATCAAACTTCACCTGTTCTTTTCATCTGAACTCTGCGAAGTTTCCCTTTATTTGGAATAAGGACCTGATCAACAATGGCTGTATATTTTTAGCTGTAACGTTTTTCATCATAAGGTTTAGGTTATTGTGTGTTCTTGGTAGTCAAATTTTGCTTTGAAATGTGTCATTATCAATGATACAATATCTAAATCGAAATTTTGGAGACTCATATTGTTATTAAGGGAAAATCCATTGATAGGTATCTACCTACATCGACGAAATGTGTTACTGCTAATAACATAACTGTGGCTGCTGTGTGTGCTGCTCTCAAAACGGTGAAAGAAAACGTCGAGAGGAAACCGGCATGTCCTAGAACCAAAAATTCGAAAGACATGTGACATCTAGCAACCCGCACTGGGCCCGCATGGTGGATAACAGCCCACTCCCTCTCACAGAGTGGAGCCCTGTGTCCCAGCGGTGGGAATATTATAGGCTGATGATGATGACTGCTGAAAGACATGCGAACTACGTCACACTGACGTCACGCAAAATCCTGCATCGCGCAAGCAGAGTTTACTGCGCAACTAGCATAGATACAACGTCCCGACACAGGGCAGTATTCTTGGCCCGAGTCTTGACGAAGTTCGACGCAGTGTCGAACTGGGACTGCATAGGGTAAGCCATTGGCTGATATCTAACCGACTCACTTTAAACCTTTCCAAATCCATATTCCTCCAATTCTCTTTGTCTAAAATTAAACCGGCTAAGTAATTTACGCCGGACGCCGAACGCCGGACGCCCGCCGTGAGACAGCGTATAGGTAATACGCTGTTTCACGGCGTCAACTAGACGACAGCCAGTATATCTTGCCACTTTTCTTTATAATAAGATAAAAAAATCCTGAATATAAATCACCTTACGACTCGTGAAACAAAAAAGAAGGTAAAAATCTGGCTACTGACACAGGACTACAACGCAACTGAAAATTTACTACAATCAACATAAATATATTACAACACAAATATATGGTATTCACACACATACACACACACACTTACACCCACGCCCTCACACACACAAACGCCCATATGCACATACACATACCTGCACCCCCTATTTCTAAGTTTATTTTATTTTATCCAGGTTAATGTAATTTCTTACAATTTTATTTTACTACAATCTTTATATTAAAATTAATATTGTTTTTAATTCAATTTTTAATCTAAGTAAATTTGTTGTAATCCAAATTGTATTTGAATGTTGATTTAATAAGATTATTTAACTTGCTTATAATCTAATTTTATTTTTGGATTCTATTTTAGTGCAATAATTAAATGTTTAACTATTAAACTTAATTATAAGTAAAATAATTTTGTCACCTTTGCTGCATGAAACTTGCTCAATTGTAACCTAAATGGAAGTAGACACTGGCTCCTGAAAACCAGGTACTCTAACCTAGCTCTGGAGCCAGGATCTCACACGATCCTGTAAACGGTTTTTATGGCAATAAAGAATTTATTTATTATCAATCGTCGGGCAGTTGCCCACCAGACACGACACCCGTCTGGTCCGAGGCTCCTCCCTTTTCTATGGAGGTATAAGTGAACTTAACACCCTGTTCCTCGTACCTCTATAGTAGTATCAACTAAATTTGGGGAGATTAGTTTCATTAATAGATTAATATGATAATCTTGAGTTTCTATGTTACTATTAATTTCTTTTTTACTAGTAGGTAGTAGTAGTTCTGAATTATTAACTATTGTTCGAAGAGAGAGTAGAAGACGAAGTTATTTCTGAAAAGTAACTAATATTTCCTTAAGTCCCTTAAAGGTTTTCTTCCTGGAGTAAAGCAATATCATTTCAAGCAAGAAGTTCCTATTAATATCACTGACCTTTCTCTGTGTAGACTCAAGAGAAAATAATGACTATGCGTCCCACTAAAGATTATTTTTAAAAGTAAACGTTTTGATATTGAAATAAATGTTAAATCTAACAGTGTCGACCTTATATATGCTGGGATTCGTGATTTTCCAGTATGACAATTTAAAAGTGATGACTACTCGTGATGTATGCAAATCATTTGTTTCAAACATTTTGCTGTTCAAAACAGTAACCAATAGGTACATTCACAGAAATAAAGTCCCGCAAAATACGAGCAACACAAAAATATACATTACCATCGGAGCGGGCCAACTTCCTTTTGCTCGGAGTTAGTTCGTGGAACAAAGCGAAACTACCACCTACACTTTTCTATCAAGTGTCTGTCTGCAGACTTTGTGCCTCTGTTGCTTTACCTCCTGAGATCGCGACAAGTGGGACGCGTCTGTATCTTCCATTGTGCGAATGGAAAACATGTGGGTAACATTCAGGTCGAAAGAGATTTTTTTTGCCCGGATTTAGGGTAATAGAAAACAAGTAAAACATAAAAGATATTCAATGAACCTATTCGAAAACATTTCTTTGCCAACGCCCACGGAATGATAAAAGTCCCTGAAGCGTATTTTTTTCATTGTGTTTACGACGATGATTGAAAATAGAAAATATTTAGGACGAAACACAATGAAAAGTAAGCGCAATGGCAACAAATATTCCATTCGTTAGTAGGACCCATCAGTATGATCATGTTATTTCAATAAATTTGTGTTTCTGAAGGTTGAAAAGTTTTCCGAAAAAGGTAATTACCTATCCGAATTGTGCTTACACAATTTTTGCTCCAACATTCTGAGAATCGATGATAAATAATACGAATATTTTAAAATACTCGGAAAACAATAAGGAAACGTCTTTGAAAAACCACTGGAATTGGAAAAAGTTGACGCCTTTTTGTGGACAACCAACTTTGTTTTTGAATTTGCCAAAAGAAGTTAATTGGTATATTATTCAATTCATTAGCGCATTTGTGAGGCAAAATTGTATTGTTTCAGACTTTAATTGAAAAGTTGTTATACAGCTGCAGTGGATTGACAAAATTTATGCTCCCGTACGTGACATGCCCGACAAGCAGGCACGCGAGAGACTCGCGCAAATAACCAGCACGCTACTGTTTTTGTTTATTTAGACCTAAATGTAGCTAGGAAAAAAAATGCAGACGTGACAGCGACTGACGCTGTTAAAGATTCATAAACAAGGAAACTTGCTACTTTTGTTCATGTTAATAAGTTTTAATTCAAAACTACTGCTAAATGATTTTTCGTACCACTTGCTCAAAAAAGTGACATTCTATGCCACAAAAAGCGAACATAACAATAGTCATTTTTAATCTGTTAAAAACAGGGAAAGAAAATTGTACTGAATTTCATTCATCCTCTAGGGGGAGAATGTGATTTAAATTTGGAATACTTACCGAAATTTATACTGAACTACATCTGTGTTTACACCATTGAGTTTGTATATAAAGCATTATACATCTTTTTGAAAAAGGAATACGCATTTATTATGCAGTTAGGATTATTAAATAAAATTACGAAAACCGACGAGGCCGTATGAGCTTGATGCCTTTGCTTTTCCGACAAACAAATATTAGTCTAGGAATTTGCCGCGTTTTTGTTTTCTTCAAATACATAAACGTTAAGTTTATTTTAATTTATTTTTATAAATAAGTTAATGTTCTAAAAATACGTTTAATTGTCATTATTTTTAATAAATGCTTATCTCATATTATTATTGTGTTAATTTTTTCGCAAATGGTACGAAAAGTAGAGTATTTTCCTCGGTGATAAAGCTGTCTTAGTCTTGGGTGAACTTAAATCCCTCGCTACACTCAGGACTCGTCTTAAATCCCTCGCTTCGCTCGTGATTTAAGTTTTTAACACCCTCGCTACGCTCGGGAGTAAACCTCGAGTCCTTCATTACGCTCGCGATTTAGATCGTCACCCGCGACAGAAGACACTGCTTTATCCCCTTGGTTAATAATCTACTATTTTTCATCGCTAATTATAACCAAGAAAATTTTTATCAAAAACATGCTGCTGTTTTTGCTGTCAGCTTACCGCCCTTTTTTTTTTGAGGGTGGGTAATCATCAAATAAATTTCCTCGTTCTGGGTGGACCGGGAGGGCGTGTCAGACTCTTACTGACTAAAACCCACCGTGTTCCTTCAGTTGCCTGTGCCAGGGGCCACGGTAGTAGCCGTAAGGCTAATCCGGAGCTACCGCACGATCTCGGGCGAGGTGGCAAGCCTCCTTGCCGGACTGCCGCCGTGGGATCTGGAGGCGATAGTCCTCGCGCGCCTGTATGAGTGGCGCGCGGAGGCACTACGCCGGGGGGAAACCCCGCTTCCGCGGCAAATCGCGGCGGAGCGGACGGACCTTCGGCGCGATCTCATGGCGGCATGGAAAGAGCGACTGTCGCAACCCAGTGCAGGGCACGCCACGATAGCGGCGGTAAGACCCCTCTTTGAGGAGTGGCTAAAGAGGCGTCACGGCGTCCTCACCTACCGCCTGACGCAGGTCCTCACCGGACACGGAAGTTTCGGGAGGTTCCTGCACATCATCAGGCGGGAGGAAACGCCCGGGTGTCACCACTGCGATGATCGCCCCGAGGACACGGTTGAGCATACGGTGGGGGCCTGCCCTGCATGGGCGGAGCACCGCCGTGTCCTCGTAGAGGCGATCGGCAGCGGTGGCGACCTCTCACGCCCGGCCTTGGTTCAAGCCATGGTCCGGGGCGAGGGGGAGTGGGAGGCAGTCGCCTCCTTCTGCGAAGCAGTCATGCTAGCGAAGGAGGTGGCGGGACGGGAGAGGGAGAGGTCTCCCGTCCAAGCCGCCGCGGTGGACGCTCCGGGCGTCGGGAGCCGCGTGACGACTCCCGGCCACCGTAGGCGCGGGCCTGCGGGCGGAGAGTAATGGGTAGCTCACCGTCCGAACAGGATCAGGCCCGTGCCGGACGGCGCGTACGTGTTCCACGCGCGCCTCAAAGAGAGGTCAGCATCGAAGAGGGGGCCCACTGGGGCCCAAGCCTGCCGGGAAAGCGGGATCATCCATAAGGGGTACCGCTGATCCGGAACATAAAGGGCCAAGGAAGGAACACGGGTGGGTTTTAGTCAGTAAGAGTCTGACACTCCCTTCCGCTCCACCCAGAGCGGGAGGGGTCATTTGATGATTTCCCATCCTCAAAAAAAAAAAAAGGGGCCACGGTAACCCTTTCGGACTTTCCCGCAACCCTGGCAGGCATCGTCCCTAGCGGACCCCGTCATTGGTGCTGACATCTCTTTGAGGCGCGCGTGGAACACAACGCACCGTTGGTCGCCTGGTCCTTATCGGACGGCGAGCTGCCCATTGCTCGCCATCCGCAAGCCCGGGCCTACGGTGCCCGGGAATCGGCTTGGGATTCCCAACGCCCAGGGCGTATCCTGCGGCGGCTAGGGGAATGAGGGCGCGAATTTTGCCTCACCCTCACGCGTTTCGCCTCCTCCTTCGCGAGCATTACTGCTTCGCAGAAGGAGGTGTCGGCTTCCCGTGCCGTCTCGCTCCGTACCATGGCCTGGACCAGGGCCAGACACGAGAGATCGCCACCGCCTATCGCCTGCATGAGGACACGGCGGTGCTCTGCCCATGCCGGGCAGACCTCCATCGTATGTTCCACCGTATCTAGCTTACCACCCTACTGTTTGGCGATAGCCTCGACACGTGACTCCCAGATATTTCGACCCTGAACCATTATTTAATCAAACAGATAATATGACCGACCTTTTCAAAATAGATAAAATACAGAACGAACTTTTAGGAACACCAAATAGTTACAGGCGTCTAAAACACCGATATAAGGTGATTTAAATCGACCCAAAGTCTCTAAGCACAAGTTTTTGTTACGACCCAAATATGAATTGTAATAGTTTCGTAACATTCTCCATCGTGAATTTGTAGTTTGATAGAGCCAAGGCTAGACAAGTTGGAGTCGTTCAAATAATTATAGCCTTGTCTGGATATGTTGCCAGAAAGGACCTTGGACCGAACGATGTTTGTCTGAGCGGAGTCTATTAATATTTTACATAACGTCGACTGACACATTTAGAATTTATTGCAATTTGAAGAAGAAGAGCAAATATTGGAAACGCTCTAAAATAACAAAGCAACGCATATACAGCAAGTTTAAAAGTGTTAAAATAGGGCTTTGGTATAACTATAAAAATGACTCCGGCTGATTTTAATCAACATTCACAATCATTTGGTGAGGCGGGAAATTACCAGCCATATAAATGGCTGGTAATTTCCCGCATACATAAAAAGGCTAGGCTTTACTTACATAAAAAGTATTTATAAAAATACTTTTTATGTAAGTAAAGCCTCTGACGGCACTTACAAGAAAATTTACTTATAGCTTTTTAAACAAGATTCAATTATGACGTGAGACGAAAAATGAGCTATAGTAAATTGGTTACCAAAGCCAAAGTAAAATCATTTATTTCAAGTAGGTACGTCATTAAAATGCACTTTTAAACGTCAAAAAAATTAGAATTGATTCCAGGTGCCCCAGAGGTACATCCAATGTCCATGAGATTTCTTTACTTTTTTTTAACTTTATAAAATATTTCGGTGTTTCAAAGACAAGACCTTTTTTGTTTCTAGGTAATCCCCATAATCCTATCAAAAGTATAGCTTAGTTTTAACGTATAGTTCAATTAAATTACTCTTCGCCCTTATCAATAAACCAATTTTCTATCATTTTGCCAGTGATAGCAAGGCATGTCACCAAAAATGCTTTTCGCCATAAAGGACCTTTGTGAAAATTTCGACAGGCGTCCAGATTCAGTTGAATATAAAACAAGGGAAGTGCTCTCTATGTCTACCGCGTAGGACTTGATTGACGTCAGAAAACAAAGCGATACAAAAAAGAAAATCAATGGTGTGAATCAACACCATGTTATTATTAGCGATAGTACATATCTCTCAGTAAAAGTATGCGCTTCGGCAATCAACGTTAATCTTCGGAACTACGAACGCGCGATGCAATGATGAAATCTAGTATAGAGCTGTTAAAACCATGGAAACTACTTCCATGGTTTTAACAGCTCTATACTAGATTTCCTCCTTCCTTCCTTCCTAGATCCTTTTTTGTAATACCATGACTAAAAAATTTGAAATTAACAACTTTATGCAATTCCAAAAACCTTAAATTATTTGTTAAATGAGGGTTTGCAAAGCGAGACCGTAGCAGTAGTGATAGATAACCCAGCAGATATAAAGATTCATTTAAACACACACTACACGATTTACAAGCTTTGCTTTGTGCTGCCTCTCGGTTTTTTAATTTTTTCCTTGCCAAGATGTTGTACAAATTTTGGAAAAAGTAGAAGTCTGTCGGCGCTAGGACTGGTGAGTACGGTGGATGACGCAAAACTTCCAACCATAGCTCTTGTAGCTTAGAGACCGTCTGTTGTGCCGTATGAGGTCGAGCGTTGTCGTGTAGGAGCAGCGGGAACGAGTGATTAACCAAGGCTGGTCGGAGATTTGCGAGCTTCTCCGTCATAGTGTCCAGTTCCCCACAGTACACGTCTGCAGTAATGCTGGTGCCATTTGGTAAGAAGCTGTGATGAATTATACCAGCACTAGATCACCAAACAGTGATCATGACTTTTTTAGAGGTAAGTTTTCGTTTGGGGCATTGCCTAGACCCTGAATCAGGATCTAACCAACATCATGATCTCTTACGATTATCAAACAGAATTCATTTGACATTAGCATACACAGCGTTCGTGCGGCACCCACTTATCAAGTTTTTTTATCTTGCCAATTTGACGCATATGGACCAATATAGTTTTGATGCTAACATTGAAAGCTGCTACTAACTCAGCGGTTGATTGAGATCGTCAGCTCCCACTATCGCCTATAATTCGTCGTTGTTGACTTTAGTTTTCGGGCGACCACGGTGTTAATTTTCAGATCAAAATTTTCATGTCGGATGCGTTAAATCAATAACGAGTCGTGCGTTCGTTTGTAGTGTTCACTCCGTACACGTAATTAATGTTGCGAGCCGTTTGTGCCGCATTGCTACCGCGACGGAACTCGCATTCCATAATTACTCGTATTTTTATCATGTCCTTATTGATGAAAAATCAATAATCAATGACTGAATTTGTAAATACAATTCCATATTTTTTTAAATAAAATTTGAAATTTGAATTTAGAACTTATTGCCAGCCATCCATAAATTACGTTTCAAATGGCCACTATTGCAAAACGGCAACTTCATGGGTAAAAACCGATTATATTATATATAAGTATTAAGAATTAAATAATTTATCCAGGAATACGAAAAGGGAATTAATTCTAACAGAGCTAATAAATCCTATCTCAATAGGGCCTAACCAATGAATTACATAAATCATATTACGAAATACCATAGGCTGTTATGATTATGATATTCAAATTTTCCAATGAAGTCTGTAGTTGAATACCTACTCTCGAAGAAAAAAATACTATACATTTTAAATTGTATTTTTTAGTACCTATTCTTAACTAAACAGAATAAATATAAACTAAAATTATTTATATTTATTCTGTTTAGTGTTGGTCTATGAAGTGACATATGTAGCAACTAGAAACAATTATTAATTCCACCTAAAAATCGAAAACGTGCAGTCATGTTGCTCAGAAGTTCCTTGAGGCGCTTTGTCTTTGCAGCTTTGGGCAAAGTCTCCTTCAACGCTTTTAGAAAGCGGTGAGCGGTTTTAGGGTGCTGTCTATTGTAATTTTAAAGCCAAAGTTTAACTAACAGATGAGTTCAAACTTCCAAAATTATATGGCGTTTTGTTGGCACATAGCATGAACTGGTTACAATTAAAAAGTAATATATTGCAATTTATAAAGTACTGTAATTCAATCTATAAATATTTTCAATGATTCAAACTCAACGCATTTATTTCAATTAAACCATTTGAATTATAAAGAATAAGTATTCATCTTTTGATAACATTTTTATTCTGTAAAAGTTTCCAAAAACAAGATGCTAACAGTTGTTAGTCGTTACATACCCTTTATTTTGAAAGTTAATCAACTTAATTATGTAAATATTTTATACAGCCAGACTCTTCCCTAAATTGAATATTAAAAATCTCTTAGTGATTGTTTTTTCTTGAGAAAACAGTAGGCACGCTAAAGTTACTTAATAGAATCGATTTTATGTGACATCCTGTCTAAGTAAAGCTATTGCCGCAGTAAACTTCTGCTTTCTAGGTAACGCTTAACTTTACGTAGTCTGATTCCCAGAGAAAACGCACAAAACATTTTTTTGATAACGAAAAAATCTTAAGTGCACAAATACAAATTCGTTTAAAAAGGCAATTTCGAAATCACTCAGATCTAAGACCTGCCATGTTTCAGCCATATCTCATACCCATAGCATAATCAGCCTATTATGATTCCACTGCTGGGACACAGGCCTTCTCTCTTCTAGTGGGAGTGGGCTATCTACCACGCGGGCCCAGTGCTGGTTGGTAAATGTCACATGCCTTCGATTTTTTTGGTTCTAGGACATGCCGATTTCCTCAAGATGTTTTCCTTCACCGTTTTGAGAGCAGTGGTGATTAAATTGTTTACAGACAGTAGAGCGCCTACCTGGGGTCGAACCCACGACCTATTACTCGTAAGTCGGGGCCGTTACCACTGGGCCACCACTGTTCACTCCTACCCAAACTAGTTGAAAGAAAAAAATAATTAAATTCAACATTTACTAGACAATTGATTACAAAACGTAAAAAATAAACCGATTAGACGCGCAACCAAGTCAATATAAGTAATCGATTGTCCGCACCACTAATTAATCGAATCGACATTTGCTATGATTAAGCCAAGGTTTAACTAATAGATGCGTTCAAATTTCCAAAACGTTATCACGTTATTCCAAATTGTTTGGACGTAGTACTAATTGGTTACAGTTAAAATATTTATTCCGATTGTAATTGGACATTAATCTGGGGTATTTCATGTTTAATGAAATAGCTTTATTAAATTAGGACCTGTTAACTACAGGGCATGGACATCAACGCACAAACTGTAGCCATGAATACAGCACATGTTTCTAGACTCAAAAAAAAACAGATGTTTCAAAAAGTGCAATACCTTTGCAATCAAAATGTATGGAAGAGCAGTAATTTTTTGAATAACCGACAATAAATCCAATAAAAAAATTCAGAAAAACAAATTCTATATTTATTTTGTGCACTGCCCATACTTAGTAAAAATTTTCGTTCCACCAACAATCGTCTTCTACAATGTCCTTCTCACCGTTCTAGCTTCATTAATAAAATTCTTCTTTCTTTGTCCAGGTGGTTTTTCTTTGGAATGCGCTTCCTCTGAATATCAGGACAGCAACCGGTCGGTTAACTTTTAAAGTGAAGGCATGTGAACATATCCGTCACAAGTTGGCCGAAACATCCTAGCGCTGAGTTGCTGAATTCATTTTCTCCTCTACCGATCGTTATTTCTCCTGACCAAGGTTTATTTTGTGTATATTTATTTATTACTATTTTATTTATTTTTTCTTGTCTTTTATATTTCCGAGCTATCTATCCCGTATGTTGCACCTGCCATGGTTTATCTATGCATCACCCTAAGGTTGACTGGTAGAAAATGTCTCAGGCATTAAATGATAGAGCATTAAATAGAGTTTTCATAAATAAATAAATTTCAACACAAGGGTTCAGAATCATGTTCTGAATCCATGGTAACGAGTTGAGCGTCGATTTTCCTGCCGCCCTGTATACAGTGTTACATATAAGATTTTGTCCCTCTACTTGGAAAGGTCCAAATCCCAGATGCAAGGTGGGTAGGTATCGGAATACAAGGAAACAACAATCTGTCTCAATAACATATGTTTAATACCATATGAAGGTTAATTTTCAGTGCCAGCCAGCATTATATTCAGCGGAAAGAACTATGGTCGTAGGGGGTTGGAAATAAACCCGGTACTGTGTTTTATAAAAAAAACTTAAACTAAAAATTGTAAAGAAATTTCAATATGAAGGTACAACCTTCCAGTTTTATAATTTTAATGTAATAATAAATGGGCGCCAGGGACCATGAAAGTCCCGGATCCCGGAGCCGACTAAGATGTCAAATATTCCTCCAGACAAGGGTAGGTGTCGAACCCGGGGTCCTTAATTTTAATTTAGTTGAAGATCGGCTTCCAATTTTGAAACCCGAACAGTTAAATAAACTGGTTCGAATACGAACCGTAGGTAGATAACGTAAAGGGTTAAGTTTATATATTTTAAAAAAACCGTAGCGTCTGCTCTTTCGCTAGTCGGACTCTGACAACCGCACAGTCGTCTCCTCAGGAGGCTATGAGCTGGCTCGAGGAACGGGTATCGCGTCCAGGCCCTAGACGCTCCTTTAGATCTTGGCGGCGAGACGAATCTTTCGAGGTGCCTCACGGCTGTTTAATGTTGAAAACACTCGAGTGTAAGATACGGTCGGTGGGTCATCTGAACTCTGATCCGACTATGCGCAGCTTGGAATCCCTTTAAAACGTGAAATAAAACATGTTGGTCAGCTCAAGCGAAAAGACGCCGTGTCACCCTTCAATCCTCTCATGGCTAACAAACCCGTAAGCAGATGGAGCATCTAGAAAATCTCCCCTGCTTCAGGTAAAACTTATAAGATCACTGATGACAGAATTACCACACCAAGATATTTAATTCTTGAAAATCACTGACAACTGTCCCACATGACGTTTAAACTCTGAAAAAGAATTTTCAAGAACCAAGCTAACAAACTCATTATTTCTTATTTCCAAGGCTATAATTTGTCCTGAGTGGGATACACACAGTTAGTAGTCTAGACATAGACATTCATACATACATAGATAAATATTATAATAAGATAGATATATGTTTAATTGACCTTACCAAATAATTAAATGTACCTAAAACTATAACAGACTGATCTCAATAAAATAAAATGTTACATTTACTTATTTAATGTTGATAACATAAATTAGTTTAAAAATTGCCTAATGTTAATTTATGTTTTGAATTTAATTTTTATTTTAAAAATTACCTATACTTTTTGCTGTGCCCTACAGGGTCCATAACTGTACCTTAGCTTTAAGCCATTGTAACATCTCTTAAACATTATGGAATGCAAATAAATATGAATATGAATATGATTACCACCCACAGATTAAATATAGATCGAGTGAAAGGAAGCATCCAGAAAAAAATCCTTAATGAAAAAAAAAAATTACTTCCGTTTACGGTTATATAAAGACCGCTGAGAATTTTAATCAAAAGCTGAAAACTAATAAGGATTGGTCTATACGATATTATTGCGACGGTTACCATTCAATATGTTAAAATTAACTATTAGCGATTAAAACTACAACTGCGAATATTCAACCACTAGATGTCGCCGCCATCTGTCAGAAACTGACGTTTCACTGAATGACATTTGGAATGCCAACCAAGCAGTGGTATAAAAAACAACGTAACAACAGTAGGCCAATTCTCGTACTTAAAAAACGGTCAAATTCAAGTCGCAATCTCATCTCAGCGACAATCAATGTCAAAAACCTGTCAAAAATGTATGTAAATTGATAGTAATTTTGACAGATTGAGACTGAGATTAGAATGCGAACGGTCTTAAAAATACGGGAATTGCCCCTCAGAGTGGCGCGTACCTTATCACATTAAATTATACCACGTATACTACATGGTAGACTTACACGATATACAAAATTTTAATGAAATCCATTCACTAAAAAAATCTGTTGTTCCATACATTTTGTCGAGCTACGTGTAACAAAATGTTTGTGTAACAGATTTTTTTTTGCGAATGGATATCATTCAAATTTTGTATATCGTCTAAGTATACCATGAAGTATACGTGGTATATTTTAATGTGATAAGGTACGCGCCACTTTGTATAAACAGTCACATTTTATTGGGCATCAATAATATAACACCCGGGGCTGGCTGAATGACCCAATGCAAAATTCCCAATAACACTTTGTCCGACTCAGTGATTGAACTCAACACTCCATGCTCGCCTGTTACGCTGGACCAACAGGGGTCCAACGATATACTTACGTGTGTACGTGGGTACTTATAATATCTTCAGTCAACGCCTTTACCCCGTGGTCACGAGCAAGCGAAACGCGTCTTGCGACAGCGACTGCGGAAAAAACAAAGGAAGTCACTAGTTTCCTTTGTTTTTTGCGTGCACTAAGGCTGAGAGCAGACTATAGTCACGACAGTCTCAAGACAGACTATGGTATAATAAGAAGTACTAAACGCGCACATTTGAAACAAAACGTCTCATAGTCAAAGCTGTCCAATGCATACAACAACTGCACGGCAACAAGTCTGACTAACGACTGTCGTGTCTCTAGTGTGCGATGGCCCTTACCACTGTTTAGAGCACGCCACGAGTAACCGCGACGCGACATGCGAAGTGATAGACAGGATACATGAACGGTGCGCGCGTGTCGGTCGACGCAAGCCACGTCCCAAGTCGTATCGCTCGAAGAAGAATAAACTTTCTTTCACCAAAACATTTCCATCTAATCTTTAAGTTTATAGAAAATACCATTTCATGTTAGAATTTTTCAGAACAGTAAGACCCATTTGCGGGTATCAGATTCGTGTATTTAGTAA
This sequence comes from Brachylomia viminalis, assembly GCA_937001585.2. Classification (NCBI taxonomy): domain Eukaryota; kingdom Metazoa; phylum Arthropoda; class Insecta; order Lepidoptera; family Noctuidae; genus Brachylomia; species Brachylomia viminalis. The sequence goes on along the minus strand of OW443302.2, from coordinate 16,465,447 downwards.
GTACATAAGCCCGCTGTAGTAAAACCAGAATTAATTCGATTCGGTAACCAAGGGATTTATTAAGTTATCCCTGGACTATCGCTTTTGTTGTAGGATATAGGCACAATAAGGCCATAAGTAATTGTCACGATTAACAACACTGTAATATAATTCGAAGCTAGATAGGTATTAGGTTAGCAACAATCCAGACTAGTAAAACTTTACTTTATACCCGACTATGGCAAAGCTAAAGGAGGATTATAATTTTATCAGGGTATGTATATATGTACATTACGTACGTTACACTATGTACGTTTACGTACATTATGTACGTTTGCATTTCTCTTGCTAGACTGTTGACTTGTTCTCTAAATTATGTTAAGGGTTGTAGAGTCGTCAGAACATCACGTTATACGAAACTGTCAAATTTCTTCAAATGATTTTAAACCATAAAATGTTGAAGATTAAGTTCAAAATCGAATGAGAAAATTTTACATTTTGTGGTAACTTGACCTGCTGCTGTGTGTACTTGGACGAGATAAAGTTAGTAGTATGCATTGTTTGATATTTTATAATGTAATACGTCTGCCCTCGTATTCTGTAAAAATCTCACCATGAAAACTTACGTGAAGTGAGCTTGAAGTGAGCTGTCATTCCACTTGATGCCAGGGATGCACTAATGACAACTCACTTCAAGCTCACTTCACCTAAGTTGTCACAGTGATATTTTTACAGAATAGACTGGCTGTTCCCTCATAACTCATAAACTGCTTGTCGTATTTTAACAAACGATGTATCGTTGGAAGCGTCATGTTGTTCCGCGGGTTATAGGCTATATAGCGTTACATACAATCCAAGATGGCGGCTTACCTTTTTAATTAGAGTTTTTGTCGTAGTAGGACTTAATTTTTTTTGTAATTTATTTCCCTTCACCGACAACAGGCAAGATATAGTTTTAAGTTCAATTATTTAATTTAAGGGTTCAGAGAATATAATTATTATAATTGTTTAAATACGATTTTACCAGCTTCACTTGTAATTAACAAACAAACAATGTAATAAAATGTTGGATTTTAACACACTCCGTATTGTTGTACCGAAATGACACTTTGTATGATATATGTAGTTCGTATGACAATACTATAATTTGGTATCTGATGATGGAACCAGGAGGTGGATAGTGAAACACTTCAGCGGCCCCCCGAGTGGCCTTCAGTAAACTTCTCTTGTTTGGGGTCATATGATTCGTTTTGATGAGTCCATTAAATTGCACTTGGTGTTGATGGTCTGATGATAAAGATAGGTGGTGGATAATATAAATCTTCAGTGGCTACTAGTAATCCGGTGAAGTCATAACTTCGTTGAGCTTAGAATTATTAACTAAATGAACAAAATACAATAGACAAAAAAGTAAAAAAATTAAAACATGTTGTTTAAAAAAAAGGTTACAAAACGCTTTTATCACGCACAAATAAATACAAAATAATGAAATTGATTTGTAATAGTTACGATATAAGTAGGTACCTATGCAGCTTGTGACTTATTTTATATCCAATGATTAATTAAAAAAGCGTGGAGCGCTTTTAGTTGTAGTTGTGTGTACTTTTAATTAATTTAAACGAAGCGCGCCACAATTTTTGGATTAGTCTACATTCTCTTATATTTTTTATAGCGTGATAAAAGCGTGTATTTTAGGATTAAAAAAAAATTAAGGATGTGTTCCAAATATGAAGGTACCTGTCTGCTTTATCACGGTTAACTGTATAAATAGTAGGTATGCTTTTCGTCCAAATAAAACAGCAATGAAAACTCATTAAATACGGTTTAATTAAACAAACTACAGTGCCTTCTTACTACACTATCACATAATATAGATCCTATATTTTAAATGACACATTGGGCTTATAAAATAAATAAAAAGGCTTTTGTCATACATTATAAAAATATCACTGGAATATTATTAATTTTATTACTATCATTTTACTTAAATTTTATAAATTTAAAGAAAATGTAGGGAATGGTACCGAAGTGAAAACTCAACTAGCTCCCTTTGTAAGTTCTAAAAGTAGAACCGTAACTAAGGGTATTCTTATTGCCATTAATCAGTTCAGATTCCCAATTCTGGCCAGTTATTGCAAGCTTACTTTAATAATCAACAACCAAATTGATTAATTAAACATAGCACTTTTTGATTTTGCTGTGCTGTGCTTTTCATTATTATAATAAAAGTATTCAACCGAGCCAACGCCCGTTCAATCATCTTCACTCGCTAGCCACGTACAATGTTCTATGAATAAATTAAAAATACCTCTAATATAAGTAAAAAAATATCCTTTACCAAATAGCGGTTGTACTAACTTATCGAATAAATATTAATCAATGTTTTTATACAACTTTCTTCAAATGCCCTGGGCCCCATACCATGTCGACGATTAGCCATTGGCTTGTATAGTAGAAAAAGTTTTCGACGAAAACATAGGTTACTAGTACTGGAAACTTTATCCCTGTGAACAACTTGAGGCCTGGATAGATGTACTCGCCTTTCAGGAAACTTTGCACGCATCTGAAGCAGAAAAACAATAAAACATAAATTACCGGGAGACTGAAGATCTTCTCAAACCAATCCAATAGATGTATCTCACAAGTTGACGCATACATACACTCACTCACATACTCACAAATACACTCACACATACACTCATACATGCAGAATCACTCACCTGTGCACTCTCTTGCACGCACAAATATTAACATAACTAAATAAGTAGCTTAATTTTTTATTTATGTTCAATTTTAGTTGGAAAATTTGTTTTGTGAACCTTAGATGTGTTTTTTTTTCTGAAAATAAATTTATTTATTTATTTAATTTATCTTCTCTACCTACTTAATGACAGACAATACTCGACATTAACAGCTGGGCCTAGAAATATGAAACTTTACACAAGAATTCCATAAACATAACATAAATTATGTATAACGAAGATGTTCATTAAGGAATGATTTTTGAAAATGAATTCCCTAAGGGTGTTAAATAATGGAAGTTCGCAATTTTTGCTAAAAATGGCATGGGTCTCTGGCACATGGCTCAGAACGATTTTTTCGAATATTTTTTAGGGTACCTTTAGAGGTTGGCTGTGCCGTGCGGAGTGTGTGCCATAGGTATGTGTGTTTTATTCCGTTTGTTTACGTGTTGCATATCATATAAATGGATACAGTTTCGAAAGGACAGACCTAATGAAAAAATGGACACTACCAAACACGAGTAAACAAACCATACGGACTGCGACCGCCATCCAAGCCCATTAAAAATATCACGCTCTATTTGTAAAAAAAAAGTATCGTACTGTCGCATCTTAAAATAGGCGATCTCATACATTGAACTGGCAACCTAGCTTTTCTCTTCATTTAAAATATAATGAGATAAAATTTTCTGAATAAACCATAATGCGACATGACCAAGCGCAGTCTATAACTAAGTTATGACAAAAAAGTGTAGCGTTTTCCGCAGCCTGCACTGTATAATTGCATTAAAATAATCAGGATGTGTCTCGATGTTCCAGAGCTCACTAATTGGGTTACGAAAGTCAGCTGGCAGCGACTGCATGTAAAATACTTATATTTGGTAGCATCTGGCGAGATTGAAAGCCGACACTTAGGTACGTAGTTGGGAAAAGACGTGGGTAGGAATTCAGGTTTTAGCTCTGTGTTAGCCTGGAATAGAATAGACACATGCCTACGCCTGTCTTCCCAGAAGGTTTATGCAGAGGCCGCAGAGGTGTAACTTACCTCTGTTAACAAAACTACCAGCGGTTAACCCCCAAAAACACCATCAAATCATTTAATTTTTTATTTTATCTTGTTTAGATGTCGATACCCTTCCCGTCTGCTGAGTTTCGCTAGGTAATTTAATTTGACCCTGTATAATAGGAGGCGAAAAGTGTTTAGAAAATACCTAGGTGAAATTCTTGTGACTTGTCTACAGAAGTCACCAATCAGAACTTCTTTTCTTGTATCTGCACGAAGTAAGTGGGTACCAAGGATATCTCATGCCGTGACCGTGGTATTTTAGCCAGTCAGCAAGGGTAATCCCAAATCAAGACTTGATGTTATATATTTTTTTTTTTTTTAAACGTTACTCCTCACTAGGAATTTCTCCCGTATCGTGTGTGCGTTTACAAACATTTAAACTCACATACACAAACAGCCAGACCCGGAACCACTACTTGTAGGTCATACAAATATTTGTTCCGTGCGGGAATCGAACCCGCGACACGTAGCGCAGCAGTCAACCGCTTAACCACTCCGCCAACCGGCCAGGACATCATCTCAGGACCTGGGGTCCCAGTCTTTTGGAAGGCGTACGAAGGGCCAAAGCCAACTCACAGAGACAATTTTAATGAAATGCAGCACTAATGATTACCTACTATTCTATTAGCGATGATTATCCCTATATTATGCACTAGGCAAGTGCACGCGTTTTTATTTTCCGGGTTGGAAAATCTTCATGGATGTCCGCCGCCGTGGGGCGGGCGGCGGGGTCTGTTAGGCTCTTACTTACTAAAAACCACCCCGGTGTTCCGTCTCACACCTACTACGCCGGGGGTCGCGGGCACGTACGATCCTTTTTTTTTTTTGTTTCCGGGGTGGAAAATCCTCATGGATGTCCGCCGCCCTGGGGCGGACGGCGGGGTCTGTCAGACTCTTACTGACTAAAAACCACCCCAGTGTTCCATTTCACACCTACGCCGGGAGTCGCGGGAACGTACGATCCTTCCGCAACCCCCGACTGGTGCCGGCCCGCCGCTGCGGGCCACTTCGGGTCTGGGGGGGAGTGAGGTGTTTGACTCCCCCCGTGACGTCTAAAAGGGGCGCGCGTGGAACACTACGCGCCGCCACCTCGGGTCCTGGTGTGTGGGGGGCGACGGACGTCCCCGAGTCCGTCGCCCCTGGACCCATTTAGGGGGGCTGGAAGAGGGCGTTGTCCGCCCTCCGCCGACGCCCGGTGCGCCTTCTGCGGGCCGGGTGAGTGGACGAGATCTCCCTCTCCCTTTCCGCAGCCTCCTTCTGCGAGACGACTGTCTCGCAGAAGGAAACCACCGCGTCCCAGGACTCGTCGCTGCCGACCATCGACTCAATTACGGCCGGCAGCGACAAGTCACTGCCTACTTCTGAGATGAGGGCACGGCGCGGCTCCTCCCAAGCGGCACACTCTGCCAGCGTATGCCGCGCCGTGTCCTCCCGGCAGTCGACGCAGTGGTGACACCGGGCGTCCGGCTCCCTGTTTATGCGACACAGGTACTTCCCGAAGCAGCCATGCTCCGAGAGCACCTGCGTCACCCGAAACGACAGGGAGCCGTGCCTCCTCCCGAGCCAGCGCTCGAGCACCGGCCGGACCGCCTCGATGGTGACGAGGCCGGCGGTAGGGCGTGAAAGCCTGTCCCGCCATTCCGCCACCAGGACCTCGCGAAGCTGAGACCGACGCAGCTCTATGTGTCGCTGCATCGGTCCCTCGCCCCGCGCCCTCGCTTCCTCGCGCCACCGATGCAACGACGCGAGTACTTTCGCCTCGAGGTCCCAGGGCGGGGATCCGGCCAGTACGCACGCCGCCTCGTAGGAGATCGTGCGATACCCCCTGATGACTCTGACGGCCATCGCCCTCTGCGGCTTTCGCAAAACAGCGATGCTGCCGGCCGTCAGGTCAGAGGCCCACACCGGGGCCCCATACAGGGCCATGGATCGCACGACCCCCACGTAGAGCCGTCTACAGACGGCGCTCGGGCCCCCCAGATTGGGAAGCAGCGTTGCGAGCGCGCCAGCCGCGCCCAGCAACTTGGGCGCCAGCCGTCGGAAGTGGGGCTCGAAGTTCCACCGGCTGTCGAGCACCAATCCTAAATACTTCATGGTGGACTCGACAGCGATCCGAGCCCCCCCGACCACGATGTGTGAGCCGGGCGGCGGCGCCCGCCGGGGGCCATGAAACACCATGGCCTCCGACTTGCTGAGGGCCACCTCCAGGCCTAGGCGACGTATGCGGCCCACCACCTGTGAGACCGCAGCCGTCGCCAGCAACGCTGCCTCCCTGTGCGAGCTCCCCCGGGCAGTGACCAGCGTGTCATCCGCATAACACGTCAGATCTACGCCCAGTTGGAGCTCACCCCTCAGCACCCAGTCGTACCCGATGTTCCACAGGAGCGGGCCTAGGACCGAGCCCTGCGGAACACCGCACGACATGCGGCGCTGGTTTCCGCCATCACGTCCCACGTAGGTGACACACCTCTCCGACGGCACGTACGATCCTTCCGCAACCCCCCGCCACTGCGGGCCGCTTCGGGTCTGGGGGGGGAGTGAGGTGTTTGACTCCCCCCGCGACGTCTAAGAGGGGCGCGCGTGGAACACACGAGCCGCCACCTCATGCAAGTGCACCCAAGGACAACCCCCTGTTGGTGTAGGACTATTGCAGAACATGGAGAATAAAAAGAGACGAGGTTTGGGTGGCTGGAGTGACCAAGAACTAAGGAAGGAAGGCCTCCGCCTGATCAATGTTTTATTATATATACACGGATATAATGTAAGGGGGTGACTTGCACACTCAATAAACTGTCTGACTGACCGGAACTATCGCTAGCACATAGTGACGTAGCGACAAGTGGGCAACATGTATTGAGGTGCTTGAGGAGTGGAGAGGTATTCCACGGTTATCAGTACAATCCCAGCGCACGAAAGATGGTCAAGATTCCTACCAGCACCTACCATTATTATTATGTATAATACGCCTGTCTTGTCCCACTGCAGGGCATAGCCCCCCCTTCCCTCTTTGTGATGTATTATACGGTATGGAAACCACATGTAATACTAATCCACAGAAGTATTGCAAAATTAAATATTAAATAAAAAAACGTAAATAAAAAAATGTAAAATTTTGAAACACAATTAATATCAAAACTAATTCAGTAAAACTCTGTTTGGACAACGTAGCTTCGTACCTTGTCGTTTAATAGTACCGATTTTACATTTAAAACAAATATGTAGAATACGTAACAGCCGTCGTGATAGTTTGCACTATGTGGCAACGTCGTTTTTCAATGTTCATGGATTCAAGTTCATTGAATCATTGACCCAGTGATCCAATTCTACAGAGTGTTCAAATTTACTCAAAATTAAAACTCTACTTTTTGACCTAATTACTGGACCGATTTCGTTAATTTTTTGTATATCGTCAGCAAAGGCGATAACAATTATGTGGTTTCATTTATTGCATATATATGCAATAAATGAAACCACATATTTGTAAAACCGCCTTTGCTGACGATATACAAAAAATACACACATATGTGGTCGCCATACTCAATTATGTGGTTTCATTTATTGCATATACATATGTGGTTGCCATACTTGTATAATAACTTTATTTTAATCCAGCTGTCAATTTAGACCGAAAGCTAGTTTCATAAATATTTGCAGTTTCAAATAGGCTACTGACAAAAACCACCACCACCAGCATCAGCAAAGAATAATACAAGGTGTAATTGAACAACATGATTTTTTACTTTGTCTGTCTGTGTGACCGCGTTGTGCTTCTAAACTACGCAACGGATCTTGATGCGGTTTTTAACATAATTTATATAATTTATTCCGGAAGATCTAAAAGTAATTTATGTTTATTATTAAATTTGCACATTGTAAAGAAATCCTGGTGATTGGTCAAGTAGTTAAAACTATGCGAAGCAGAGGCTGGTCGTTAGTGAGAACATAAATGTTTATAATAATAATTTATAATGCAGAGATTTTTTTCGCGATTTCAGGTTTTGTCCCATAGTAAGAGTTGTTCATAATGATAAGGACAATTACCCCGTAAGAGGTTTTTATTTATGTCAATTACACCTTGTATAAGATTCCGATTTTATTTAATTACTTACACAACGGTATACGCGACGAGGAAACACGACAGTATCCCAATATTCAGCACATTACTCTTGGGTCTCTTCCTCCGGACGAGCACGAGGTCCATGAGTATCACAACTAAGGAGACTGTGTGCATGCAGTGTTGGGACCAGAATGGAACCACCTTATGGATGCTAGGCGGTGCGATCAGCTCTCGATGAGTATTCCATACTCGCCAGAACAGGATGTCACCGAACTGGAAGCAAATGAATGTCGTAATTAGTAAATATAATATCACGCCAGTTTTTTTTTTAAACGTTTCCCCACATAGGAATTTCTCCTGTATCGTGGGTGCGTTTACAAACATTTAAACTCACATACACAAACGGCCAGAGCCGGAACAACTACTTGCAGGTCATACAAATATTTGTTCCGTGCGGGAATCGAACCCGCGACGCTGCTATGCATGCTATGTGCTATGTTGTGTGTTTGGAAAAGGGGTATGTATCCCTTTGCCTACCTTTTTTTTTCTTTTTGGTTTCGGGGGGAAACCTTCAAAAGGCAACCAATCTCCATGGAGGTCGGGGAGTGTGGGATTTATACCTTACTAAAACCACCCCGGTGATCACCATCACCACATAGCGGGGGTCCCGGGTCCTCTTAAAAGACCAATTCTGGAGCCCCCGCTATGCAACGCCTATAAGGCACACCCCTGGGAGACTAAGGGGGCCTCCCCTGAGCCTCGCTATGGCTACCTAGATACATTTTGCCAGTCATGTTTTAAGTTCAATGTAATAGGAAGAGAGCCTATGGACTGAGAACAAATCCACACCCCGATCACTAAAATTATTAAGAATGTAGTTTCAAATGCGGAACTTTTTCGTTCTACAAAATGATTCAAGGGATAAATAATTCTTCTCACATCTTAATTAAAACAAATTAAGACCTAAACTCGTGCATAACACATCCATTCGTTCCTTCCCTTTTGTTAATAAATGGTTCAAAGATTTTGGAAACTATAGAATCATAGTCTCCCGCTTGGAATCATTAAAACAATGTTTTTTTTTTTATTGATGATTCGGTAATAATCCTATGAAAGACGTCATGAATAAGGTAAACGTACTATTTTCCTCATTATGAAATTTTTACATTTGGGTTAAGGCTCCGTTCACGAAAAAAACCCACTTTTGTCCATTTCTTATGTAATTGTTAAAAAGTTTTATTAATTGAAACATTAAGCCTGTGTGTGATTATAAAAATACAGTTTTCGTAGTGCTAAACCATTCGTGTCCATAAACACGAAGTTCGTCGTTTCGGCCGAAGTTACTGACGTTTCCTACCCTGTAGCACTTACGGACATAAGATTAGTCCGGGGCCCGAACTAGAAATTAACGACAAAATATTTAGACAGGTTGTCCTTACTCCCGATGTGTTTTTGCCCGTCCGGAAAACTTTTATTAATCGGGAATAGGGTTCACTTTTAAGCATCGAACTACTTTCGGACGGGCCCGGATCCTCGTTGACGGAGTTATGGAGTAGGCTCGCAGGACATGAGAGGTTGCGGGTCTATGTTCCTGCCACCTTGTAAACAAAGGCAAACATCCTGAGGAAACCGCCATGTCCTAGAACAAGAAATTCGAAAAACATTTGACATCTACGAGTAAGTACCAACCTGCGCTGGGCCTGCGTGGTAGATTACGGCTCAGTCTCTTTCACAGAGAGGAGGCCTGTGTCCCAGCAGTGGGAACATTATAGGCTGATTATGAATAATGATGATGATGATGAGGGTTCACTTTTAAGTATCGAACTACTTTCGGACGGGCCCGTAACCTCGTTGACGGACTTAGAGAGTAGGCCTCCAGTCGCAAAACCAGTTAATAGTTTCATCACTTTTGCGCTCACAGAATTATAGTTTATTTCGCCCTTGATTTAATTAATGAAGATATTTTGAATTTGAATTTTATTATAAAGATAGTTGAAGACTAATGTGTGAACTGGTTTGCTAAATAATAGAAACAATACATTACTGGCGGGGTTTAAAAAAAAAACTTTATTTTTCTGCTATAAATGGTAGCGAAGTTGAAAAAAGTGCTCCAGCCACGTGAAAGTAGACGAGCATGTTGATGATACATTTTTTATGTTCAAAATTAAAAGCGGTTTCTTGTAAAAAGATAATCAAACGTCAGTCTCGCGCAATTTTTCGGAAAACTTGTTGCGAATTTTAGTGATTTTCCATGAATAATTAACTTATTTGAAAGATCCCTTTCAGCCACATGCAAAACAAAGAACTCGGCTTTTCAAATCACAAATTATTTTGTATAAATAATTTATCTCTTTCTCATAAACAATGAACAAAATTGATAAAATCAGGCAGTTTCGTGCACGGTCCCTTAACGTAAATAAATACAAGGTTAGACCTACAGAAACGGACTCAAATGTATTTCTCCTTAAAGGCACGTTGATTCACCCACATTCCAACAGGTATTTATTACTGTGTCAACACACCGGAATTGTTTTGGCCCATTTTTTCTCAATAAAAAAATCATTGCTGATATTTCATAATCGCATCTTTATCGCCCACCTGTCCTTACTTTTATTTATTTGAGGTCAACACGGTATTTTTTAACCGACTTCAAAAAGGAGGAGGTTCTCAATTGGGTTGTTTTTTTATATGTATGTACACCGATTACTCGAAGGCGCTTGAACCGATTTGGAAAATTATTTTTTTGTTTCCAAGGGTATACTTCGGAGGCAGTCCCATTTAAATTTGATTGAAATCGGTCCAGCGGTTTAAAAAAAATCAACAATAAATTATTTTTAAATAAAAAAAATAGCCCTCAAACGAACGTGGACGTCTAAGACGATCGTTTTCGAATTGGTGTGGGGTGGGTACCATAGCTAAAAAGCGAAACAAAAGACTAATTTACAAAAAAATAATTACATTACAAAAAAAATAACAGACTTCCAAAAACACACTACAAAGGAAAAAATAAATTTAATTTCGGAAGACGCTGGCAAACACTATAAATACAGAACCAAAGACACCGACTTCCGAAATTAAAGTTATTTTTCACGTTGTAGTGTTTTTTTATTTTATTAGCTGGTTCCATATTCCTTACATTGCTATCAACCGTCATCTTTGTCTTGTCATTTAATTATTATCCTCTTGTGTTTTGTATAAACTTATGCTGACTTCACTTGTTCATCTACTTATTTGGCAATGACAGCGGCAACATATTGTTATTAGTCTAGTTGAAACTCAGCTTATACTCCGTGACTTTTTAGTCGTCTTACAAAGGTGGTCCACTCAATGTATCCGACATTAAATACCTCTAGGCGCGATTATTATTTTTTACCATTAATTAAAATAATAGGTACAAAGAAAAATAAATAATACATTAGAAATATGAAACATCCTGTTAATAATGTTTACGTATCAAACGGTAGAAAATACCTACCCAGCGCACGAGTCGAGTACTTAGATCATTCCGCCGCGCTCGCAACAGGGTGTTTCTAACGACGTCATGCGTCATAATGAATAATATTTTTCTTTTTAAATTATTCAAATTTCATAAATACCTATTTTTACTTTTATGAACGTTTAATAATCATTGTATACATGAAGTGGGCTGCCGTTGTAAGACGACTAAAAAGTCACGGAGTATATGCTTGAAGGTTTTAGATTGACTCAATACAAGGTGCATTTACCTACTTAGGGCTATCAAGAGAGCTATCACAATTTTTCGTGTATTTGAGTGTTTGAAGAGTCACACACTCAAATACAAGAAAAAAAATTATATTAGTTTTGATGTGTGATTATGGTTTAGATATGGCCACAAAAAAAAAATGCCCGAGATAGTTTGATTATTTCTCTCGGGAGTGCTCGAAATAAATATCAACTTTTTTCTTGTATTCGAGCGTGTGACTCTTCAAACACTCATCTTAAAGAAGTACAGACACCAACAATGACAGCAAAACTTTAAATTCGATAATTACATATATTATTATCTTATTTTTTCTCGATACTGCATCTTCATAGTTAATTACATGTTTTTCGGGTCACTTCCAAACAAGCCAAGGATGTGGCATTGTGAAGTAATTGCAATCTGATGACATCTCTTAAAATCTTCCACATGTTTGACAGCTATAGGTAAGGCCAAATACTGTAAGTAGGCAACTTTTTTCTTTTAAGTTACTTAAAATACGACGTCCATTTTATTTGTAGTTAAGGCTTTATTGCTTAATCGATTAGGTATAAGCTTCGTCGGAAAAGGGTTAAATGAAAAAACCTTTTTTTTCCGTTTTCACTATCAAAACTGTTCTTGAAAAAACTACTTGTAAGTGAAAAGGTTTTAACTGGAACCAGGAAGGATGTAAAATTTTGAATAACATCTGAATTGTTTTTTTTTTATATAAATTATTTCTTGCATGTTAACCAACCTACGAGGTTGTCAGCTGCTTAAACGTGCTTATCTGTGGTTGCCTTAATAAATTAAGGCATAAAAACTTATAAACTAGGCTACTACACGCTAAGGCCACCCCCTGTGGGGCACGGACCTCGGCTTAGGGTGTTGCTGGGGGAGGGCAGCAAGGGACAGGCGGGATCGGAATTATTATTTAGGGACGATTTTAAAGCTACAGGCGCAGCGGTGCGGACTGGCTCGAGCAAGGGTCGGGGCCAAGGAAATGGTTGGCTTGTCATCCGTATTTTATTTTCAATAATTGTCTTATATTCTACAAGAGTCAGTTATCTGATTATTTAGAGTATTTGCCATTTATACCTATTACCTACATAATAAATGTAAGTTATTTTATACTAATAACCGCAGGCATCGGCCCTACTATGGCAATATATTATGTAGGTTTTAATTTAATGTGATATCAAAAAATAATTAAAACATTCAAAGATAGCATCGTGTACCAAAATTAACATAATTATTGTGTTCATTCCCTTATGAGTCAAGCCGTTTACCTAAGGGAGCCCATATTACATTATATCTGCGTGAATGCTTTTTTTTTTTTTGTTTTTAAACGTTGCCCCACACTAGGAATTTCTCCTGTATCGTGGGTGCGGTTACAAACATTTAAACTCACATGCACAAACAGATTACATCACTTAAGTTAGTATTGTCATTACAATAAAGTGACGAACAAAGGTACTGCTAACTTTATTGATCTTTTGTTTCGCCTAAGTGAAAATAATTTTATTTAATTAAATATATTAAAGTCAAAGGGTATTATTATTTTTAACCAATAAATAATCAGAAAACGTTGTTTAATTAAACAATTAAACAGAAAAGGGATAGGTATTATTTTAGATGGTCTCTTTGGGTAACCACTTAGATAAGTAGATTACAAAAGTAAATGCCTGGCCAAGTGATTTTCAATTATATGTTTCAAAAGCGACTCGGGCTTTCTTTTTCCTCGATATTTCCACACTCTACCCGATCCTTATGTTGCCATGCTAGTTTGTGCATATAAAAAAAACACGTTATTAAGTATAGAAAATGGATCCAAGCTTACCAAATGATCCGAATCCATGCTCGGAAAAACAAAAGATAATCAATTTAAAAAATAAAAATATACGTATACTTTTACAATGTTTGTAAATATGTGAGCACCACATAATTCATTTATCTGTCTTTGCTACATTATTAAATATTTTTACCTATTGTCGTATAGTAATTATAATCTAGGTGCATCATCTTCATAATATATATATTAATGCATACAAAATATGGTAAAACGTTTTAAATGAGGATCTATCGGTGGAGTTTTTGCGCATTCTTCTCCATACCAAACTACTCGTACGTTTTAGAAGGGTCGACTAGAATAAATTCTATTTTAATGTACTCGTAAATGTTGACGTTCAAAAGTGCCATTTGTGTGCCTATTTAAAATAAATGCTTTGGCTTTGAATAGAAGATGTGAGCAAGTCTGTAGTTATAACGGTCGTCTATTAAGAAAATATTATGTTTACGGGGACCGCTTAAATTAGTGGCAATTTGTATGTTGAAACTTACTGCAGTGGTCGGCAGTAGGATGCTTGTGAAGCACAAGTACCTAACTTGATTGAGAAGTTTCACATGAGTCCTCCCGTTTTCCCCTCTCAGTTCCCTCCAATCGCAGTAGAAGCATATTGGGAAATACACCAATGTGAAGAGCTGAAACAAAACAAATTCTAATTAATTTTGGGAAAGTTAAACATTATCTTGTTTGTGAAATTCTAAGGTTTTCTTATACCATAACAGGTGCGGGTTGTGTTCTTGTGTTACTCAGAAAACTTTGACGAGAATGTTTCATCGTAAAATGGAAGGGCTGAACGCAACGAAGTAATATTTTTTCGTTGATTTGCACGCACGTCACGTAAACAATACCGGACGAGTTTTAATGGGATTTTAATCTGCGGGATCCTGAGGAATAGTGATGTGCCTGATACCACGTCCATGCTAGCGTTTGTCATGCTGAAAAAATTATGAGATTTCTTTATTTTAACTGGTAAATTGTTTGTTTATTATTAATATTTACCATTTTTTATTTATTTATCCGTTTATGTACACACATTTAAACAGACAAGAAGAAACAAACAGATAAATACGTACATAGGTGATGCTTATCTCTAAAGAAATGTCTTCCTGAATACCTATATCATTTGTTGTCATTGTTTGTAATTCAATTAAAACCGGAACTGAAATTAGTAAGACATTCACATACCGAAAAATCGAAATTATAGAATTATTTTGAATTCTAAAACTTTCCGTCGACCAGATAATTGGTTCTGCAATCAGAGTCCACGTGAATATTAAAGTCTGACATCACGATGACAGACACGACGATACATTATGACGCCCGTAAAAGTTTCAATTGGCAAAAGAATAAAGGTAGGTATCTAAATGTCATAATAAAGGTTTCGCGTGTTTCTGCCAAGTTTAAGGTGGATAATAATTACCATAAATATATGTTAAAGACATGCAAATTGTTTCTTAAACAATGGTAAAAAGCTGTTTGTCAATTTAATCTTATGAAAATTACGACCTGTGAAAATGCAAATCATTCTGTTTATGGAAATGTTTACTTTTGTCACGTGGTTCTTGTTTACCTAGGTACCTTTTATTTTTTTGATGGTCGATCTGTGTGGATCGCCACCGCCAATCGCCTGCACGAGGACACGGCGCTGCTCCGCCCAAGCCGGGGTCACATTGGTGACACCCGGGCGTTTCCTCCCGCCTTATCCGGAACAGGAACCTCCCGAAGCAACCGTGTCCGGTGAGGACCTGCGTCAGGCGGAAGCCACTCCTCATAGAGGGGACTTACCACCGCAATTGTGGCGTGTCCAGCGCTGGGTTGCGACAATCGCACTCTCCATGCCGCCCTGAGATCCCGCCGGAGCTCTGTCCGCTGTGCTGTGATTTCTCGCGGCAGCGGAGTTACGCCCCGGTTACATAGGTACCTACATAAATTATCTTTTTCAAAGAACTAGACACATTTTTCAGCAGTATCTACCTACTTACACCCTACATACTTTATTACATTCACATTAAATTCCCAGATGGGACAAAGTGTTACTTATTGGATTTTTCCATTAGAAATTTCTTAGTAACCGCCCGAAGTTTGATAGTTGGCGGTGTGATACCCCATGCCTCGGAAAGCACGTTAAGCCGTTGGTCCCTCGCCTGATCTCTCTCCGGTCGTGTCGGATTCGGACTCTCGAGTCCGATGGGACGGCTCCCATTTTATGTATATGCCGTGCCAAAGGCTAGTCTCCTCTGAGATTGGTCGCCATGGCCGAAATTCGGTCTGGAGGACTAGGATATTATGTATCTCACAGCTGTATTCACCAAATAGTACTACAATCTCCAATTCTTTTGAAGACCGGGATGACCTTATGTAAATATTAACATATTACCTGACGAGTGGTTCAGGGGTTTATCGTTTGGGTCCACCACACAGACGACAACGTAACCGTCAAAATTATTTTTGCCATTATGAACTTTGTTGCAATTGGAACATGAGATTATACTAAGCCATCTGTACTAGACAAATTGTATGCCCAATGACAGTCCCATCGGCGAAATTGACGAAGTTTCATCCCGTATTGGACACCTTTTGGAAATGAATTTAAAAATAATCGACTCAACACTCAAAGTCAAAGCATTTATTTCAAATAAACCAATTACAGGCACTTGTGAATTGTCAAGGAGTCATTTAGTGAGAAAGATCAAGCTAGTTATCTGTTTCAAAGCGTAGTAGGTACATATGGAGAAGAATGGGCATGAAACACCACGGACACTCTCTTAAATCAAAATATGGTTACAAAATATTCATTCCATCATTCATGTTGAAGTTATGCATTTGAAAACGATGTAGAACGTTAAAAGCGTCCGTGATAAATATTAAAAATAGTTCAAATATTAAATTAAATTAAAATAAGCCGTGTCAGCTAAGAGATGACCAGTCCCTTCCGACGACGCCGCCCGTTCACGAACGAAATTTTCCTTAGTGCTCACTTTCGATAGGTATATAAGGGACTCTTGGGTAAAATTGAAGCTATTAGACCCATCGGTTTAGTGTGTGCGCTGTCTATAAGTAAATTAAACAATTGTATTATCTAGAAGATAGCAAACATAAGATACATGTCTTGGTGTCATGGACCTTGTTAGGCGTCATACCTTCAAAATACATCCAGATTTTTCGGAACTTGTCAAACAACTACGTGTTAACCTAGGATCAATGGGACCGGGTGTCTCATCGGTTCTTAGGAACAAAGTAAGCCACCTTCAGAGCGGACATAGCCTAAGCAAACTACAGATTAAAGGTCAATCGTTACGTACATAGGGCCGGAACCTACTGAGACAACTTCGTTATTTATACTACGTTTTGGAAGATATTTAAAATCAACATTGGCTTTTCAAATTATCGTTAATTTGGCTAACCACGTCACTTGGCAATCCCTGGATTGGTTATCCCAGTTCGTTTTGATTTATTCTGGACATATTTATTTATTTCTTTATGCACGATTTATCACGTTGTTGACATTACGATATAATTATGTACAAGGCCGCCAGTACAGTCACAATACCCCCGTATTCGTTGATACTATATTACCTTCGTTTTTAAGCGGCGCCCCTGGCTTCTGAGAGCCTGATCAAATCTCTGGTCAGTAATTATCTGTGGTCAATTAATTAGCTGTATCCCCTGATTTGGTAGCAGCAGATGTAGGTACTGATATTGGGAGTAAGTCATACAATGCAAACGAAGTGGCAATGTAACGTCGTCTTAAATTCTTTGTCAGGGTCTCAACAGCAATAATAAGTACCTATGTAGTCCTCCAGACCGTTTTTCGGCCATGGCGGCTAACCTCAAAGGAGACTAGCCTTCGGTGCGGGAGATATTATAGTGCACAAGTATAACGTCGGCTTAAATTCTTTGTCAGGGTCTCCACAGCAACAATATTATGTAGTCCTCCAGACCGTATTTCGGCCACGGCGGCTAACCTCAAAGGAGACTAGCCTTCGGTGCGGGAGATATTATAGTGCACAAGTGTAACGTCGGCTTAAATTCTTTGTCAGGGTCTCCACAGCAACAATATTATGTAGTCCTCCAGACCGTATTTCGGCCATGGCGGCTAACCTCAAAGGAGACTAGCCTTCGGTGCGGGAGATATTATAGTGCACAAGTGTAACGTCGGCTTAAATTCTTTGTCAGGGTCTCCACAGCAACAATATTATGTAGTCCTCCAGACCGTATTTCGGCCATGGCGGCTAACCTCAAAGGAGACTAGCCTTCGGTGCGGGAGATATTATAGTGCACAAGTGTAACGTCGGCTTAAATTCTTTGTCAGGGTCTCCACAGCAACAATATTATGTAGTCCTCCAGACCGTATTTCAGCCATGGCGGCTAACCTCAAAGGAGACTAGCCTTCGGTGCGGGAGATATTATAGTGCACAAGTGTAACGTCGGCTTAAATTCTTTGTCAGGGTCTCCACAGCAACAATATTATGTAGTCCTCCAGACCGTATTTCGGCCATGGCGGCCAACCTCAAAGGAGACTAGTCTTCGGTGCGGAAGATATTATAGTGCACAAGTCTATCCGCAGGCGCTGGTGCACTCTCTACCCTCACTCTCATAATCCGATGGGACGGCAACCCGACACGACTAGAGAAGGATCAGGCGCAGGACCACATGCTTTCCGAGGCAAGGCGGTATCAACACCACCAGCTTTCAAATTCCGGGCTTTTACTAAGAATGTCTTAATGTAAAAAAACCTAATAACACTTTGCCCGACCTGGAAATCGAACCCAGGGCCCCACGCTCAGCAGTTGCGCTTGCGACTACGAGACCAACGGGGCAATAATATTATACACCGAAACTCTCCCTCCCGGTCACTTGTCGTCCTGCTAATTCTACAAGGGAAAGAAGCCATTTTGTTCCGTAAGTTATTAAATTAAGCCTGTTCTGACGTCATTTGCTGTAACGTTGGGGACGTCGAAGGCTTAAATCTCTAAAAACTTTTACAGAAGGAAAGTGGGGAGCTTTCAAATGGAGGGCCGGCCACTGGTACTATAATCGCTTTTGTTCTAGCAACTTTGTTTCACGATAAGTTTATTTTAAAGTTAAAATGAAATGTTAAGAATAGTGTAGAGTTAATTTAACTAACAGTTCGCAGAATTAAAGAAGCATATTACTGTTCAGTTTCTAGGAGACTGCAGGAAGCCGAATGTAATAGTTATTGTCAGGAAAAAGTACAATAATGATCTCAGTAATGCAATTAATAATGGCGGCTGCAATTTTGCTGTCCTCGTTAATTTTACAAAGACACATACCTAATTCAACAAAAAATAATTATTTGATCAACTAGCAACTAACAAAATATCGCCAGTAAAGTTAGCGATCAGGTGCTATGTTTGTATTATTTAATCTGCAATATGGCCTTTGAAAATGACGCGATAAATGAATGGTCAAATGTTTACTAAGAAATGTGTGTTCATTATTATTTGGAGACAAAATGGTGCTGCCTATCCTCTTAACGTAATCAACTTTTATCATCGGTTGGGGGAATAGTAGGTATAGTACACTATTATACATCTAGGTCGATAGATCTATGAGTCATAGACTATGTAAAATATGAATAATTTGTGAGTTTCGGTATGATAATATACATATATTCTTTAGAGTATTTCATTGGAGAGCAGTGCTGGCCTTGTGGTAACGGCCGCGACCTACGAATTGTAGGTCGTAGACTCGAACCCAGACAAGCGCTTTACTTTGTGTAAATTATTTCATCACCACTGCTCTCAAAAACGGTGAAGGATAACATCGTGAGGACACCGGCATGTCCTAGAATCAAAATTCGAAGATATGTGTAAATGATTTGTGTCTTAGTTTAATCGTGCAAGGTTGTTATGTTAATTTGAGTAAATAAAGATGTATGTTTTTTATGTGAAATGACCTCTACCAACCCGCACTGGGCCCCGTGTTGGATTACAGCCCACTCCCTCTCACAGAGAGGAGGCCTGTCTCCTAGCATTGATTATGCTATTTTTAGGATAAGGGATATGATCCTATTTATGACCCTAGATATATTAAGTTAGTGTTTGTTCCTTGGGGGTGATCCGCTAAGAAAATGTTAGGTACCTACTAAAATATTCTATAGCATTTTCAGGAAACTGCGAAATATAAAATATATTTTATGAATGCTGTTGGTCCACCAGGATAGCGGTTTGGTTATCTCTTACAATGAATTGTGATTGGTATAACTTTTATGTAGCAATGCGAATCTGATTCGTGTTTTTATGAAGGTTTGGGGATACAGTAGGTAATATACTGTATATTATCAGTGCAGATTCAGCGCAGCGTTCAGTCTGACATGGTATCGGTACCTACGTGTTTTGAGATGTGGACTCACACTGACCGAGTTGGGTTAGAGGTTAGTTAGAGAACTATCTAAGTTCACATTATTCATTCGCCGAGGTATGTATGGAATCTGGAGTTTTATAGATGATGTTATGCTTGTCATAATATTGAAGACTCTGATATTGACAACTTGTATAATTATTTAGGTAGGTACATATTGAAAATTGATACTTCCATTCTAAAAAAAGCGACTGAAACTCTGCCTGTTACGCCAAAACCACAGAACCAATTGTTTTGAAATTTCATATACGTAGGTATATCCAGGGACTTGAAGAAGGACGTAAATGCTTTCAGTTATAATTGCCTACCTAAGTAATTATATCACAAAACTTATAAGTGCAGGATTTGAATGATTGATATGCCTATGCTGTGCTATGTTTTAAGGCACTTCCCTGAGCGAACTACCTTGAGTGTTCGGTCCTTCTCTGTCTCGCCACTCGGACCCGTTCTGTCCCGTCCCCTCCGCACGCCCCTTTATAATAAAAAAAGAAAAGCGATCTTTTGAAATAAAATAAAACGAGAATGATTCCGATTTTTGATTATCTATCCTTTCGTTTCATCCCCAAATTATTAGACCGTCACCTTTAGCAAAAGATGCATGTAATCAATAATTTTAGTATTTTCTTTACGAGAAGATTTTAAATGTATTTATAACACATAAAACAAATGCAATGCACGTGCAATGTGATGATAGGATATCGAACATTAATAATGTAGTTTTAGGTGTAGTTTATTTCTCTTAATTAATGAATTAATAGGCTCTGAATAACGCACTATCGCACTGTTTTGCCCGGGGTAGTGCCTTAAATAATATCTAGATGATTGAATCCCCCTATCTACTTTGTTGTTTTTTGTTACACCAGTTTAAATTAAGGAAGGTCAAGTCCACCAGTTATGCAATGTTTGCGAAAATAATTCATTCGAGTTTGCAAAACTCTGCCACGTGAATCCACCGGATAAGGCCGCGATTGAGAATGTAACAGATAATAAACACACAATAGATCCGAATATGGCTCGGTGACCTGCCCAATGCGTTTTGTGACTTCAAAATTGGAAGTTTTATGTTCGTATTTCGTTTAAACGACAACGCCTTTGCCGGCGGACTGTACTTTTGGACGACAGTGTATTTGATAGCTATTATAATTTAATAATGGTGGCATTACATTTGTTTTGATAGTTTAGTTTTTAGTGTAAGTGTGATTAGGTACTGTACCTACTTAATGGTTTATTTAAAAAAAAAAGATAGAAACATAAATCGTTCACTTCTAAAGGATGAATAAAATATCAATCTTCACTAATTTATTTATCTATTAAAGATAATGACTGTACCTACCCTATAAATGAAGGCAGGATATACCTGCCTTCAGGGAACATCCATTGAAAAAAAATACATTATTCAAGTTCAGTCAATAACAAAGAGAAAATTAATTTCTTTTATTTTTAATTTAAATATTTGAAATTTATTAATACACTTACATTAAACCACGCAGTGATTAGTTTAAACCTGATCTTCTGATACATTCTGATATCCGGATCATCATGTGCACCAAAGTCAATCGTCAACAACAAAGCCGCCACTGCCACCAAATGCAAATACGAACACGCATAAAACCACAGTCTCACTTTCAATAATGTTCTACTTTCTTTCATAAATCCAGTGCTCAAAATAGCTGAATCTAAACTTAACATTGTAAGAAATAATACACGAACGCACTCCACACTAGAATAAAAATTGTCCGAAAAAAAAAATGGCCGTCCGTTCGTAGCGGTCAGTGCGCGCGTATACGAACTTTAGAAGATACCAGTGTACTGCAGTACATGGATGAGGCGTAGGTATAAACCGCTGTATATAAGGAGTGTAAATACGTCGATAGCCGTAAACGATTGTATTTTAGTGGACAAAAAAATGGGTGTCTTGATTTTTTTATTTAACTTGCAATGTTTTTTCGTTCTGGTAACGTAAATATTGCAAGGTTATGCAGAATGACAGTCGTATGGGCAGGCAGCCAGTGCAGGATAAGATTATTAATATCAGAGCACAGAGACAGGGTCCCCAGGCTAGTAGGTAGCGAAAATTAAATTTAAATGGCGTGATGAGTTGAAGTTTTAAAAAAGTTAATTTGATACAGTCTTTGTGGTTTATATGTGTTTCTTACAAAGAACAACCCTGATTTAAATGGTGCGATTTAAATGCCTGCGGCATGTGGCAAGTTGAAGCAGTTGATTATTAAGTCATTTGTTTGCTGCAATTGTATAGTATGCCCCAGGCAATAAACGTACACCGTGTAAATGGAGCTTTAAGAAGCGTTCAATTCCGACTTACTGTGTAGGTTGATGTAAATACTCTGATTATGCGTATCGTTTGTTTTCCAAATAAGACATACAGGGGGTAAAAAGTACATCAAACTAAGTAACATTGAACAAAAATAAGTGCTGGGAAATGACTTAAACTTTTGGTGTGAAAATTTGCGTTTGCGGTAGTGTGCAATGTACACACGCAAAACATTGTGCTTTTGGGTGCATGCAAATTTATATTTACGTCATAAAAAAATGTTTTCTTAAAAACACGTCAATAAAAGTTGGAACGTTTACCATCAATATCTCCGTAACCAGAAGGTTCCCAGGAATGTTCCTTTACAAAAAAGAAACCATCTTTACGTACCAAGACTATAGACAATACATACCATACCTCCATGGCTCGGAAAGCACGATAAGCCGTTGGTCCCGGCTGTCATTTGTCAATCTTTGACAGTCATTACGGGTCGTCAGAAGCCCGAAAGTCTGACCAAGGGGTATCGTATTACCCAGTAACTGGGTTGTGGAGGTCAGCTAAGCAGTCGCTCCATGTAAAATACTGGTATTCAGCTGCATCCGGTTAGACTGAAAGCTGACCTCAACATAGTTGGGGGGATAGGTTAGGCAGATTTATTGATCGATATGTGAAAATCACTATAATATGGGATTTAGCAATAATGCTTAGTAATGAGAATGGCCTATTGACAAGCATTGTTGATGTAAGATAATGAAGTCCTTACCGATGTGGATAATAAGTGGCAATTAATTAGGCACCATTGTCTCTACATTAAGGTCTGATCCTAACGTGGATAATCTATGAATGGTTTGATTTAATCTGTTCTCAGCTGAAAGTAAAACATTCCTAAATGAAAATAAATAGTTCACTTCAAGTGTAATTTTAGTCATCATTTTATCTCCTTGTTCCATAAGGTAGGTTTCTATATGTTCTTTTTTGGATTTGCTTACATGGGTACCTACAAACTTAACATTGGTTTTATATTATAAACTTTTTTGATAAGTTTCGAATCACAATAGGGGGAAGGAATGAGGGGGGTATAGATGGAAGGGCCAGTGTTGAGGTAGGTTAGGAGAGGCTTATGTTCTTGTCCAGCACAGCAAATTGACCAATGGGTTGATTGATTCTGTATTTCAGTACTCTACATATCAATAAAAGTAGGTAGTTATAGTACCTATTTCTGTGTTATTATGTTGATAGATCTTAATTGTTCAAAACAGATGATTTACATAGATATTGCAAGAAAATAGTTTTTACATAATTTGCCTCTTATAAAATATTTAAATAAAATATTCCTGGAAGCAGTATTTTTACATAAATAAAGATGACGATGGTTCATCAAAGTAAATTGTTTACAGAACTTAAAAGTCTTATCTATTCACAGGTGCCTTTAGGTACATAATTACAATAGTTGAATTTATTGTTTATATCTTTTCATTTTGTTCTAAAATACTGAGGTAAAAACAAAATACCTAAGATAAACGAACTAATTCGCTGGAAACAGTTACTAAGCTTAAACAAGTAGTTTTGAAAACCGTTATTTTTTAACCGACTTCAAAAAGGAGGAGGGTCTCAATTCGACTGTATTTTTTTTTATTTGTTGCCTCAGAACTTTCGACTGGGTGAACCGACTTTAATTACTCTTTTTTTTTATTTGAAAGCTAGTGCTTCCCGTCTGGTCCCATTTAAATTGTATCAAAATCAGTCAGCGGTTTTAAAAAAATCAACAATAAATTATTAAAAAAAAAAAAGACGTGGACGTGTAAGATGATCGTTTTCGAATTGGTGGTGGGGTAGGTACCATACCTAAAAAGTGAAAAATAAAAAAGTGAAAAAAAAAAAAACACTAAAAAGTGAAATATAAGTTTAATAAAAATAAATTCAAGTTATTTTTCACTTTGTAGTGTTTTTTTTTTTGAAGTCGGGTTCTTTTTTTGGTATAAAGTTTTATTTATCCAGATGCAAATCTACAAGAAAAAAGTAAAGAGCTATCTCGCTTTATCGTTGCAACATATCTTGCCCAATAGCAAGACCTTTGAGGGTCAAGGGTCATCTTGTCATATTTACATTTTGTCAATAGTATTATATTGGTTGACATCTATGAACTGACTGTCTATAAATCAAAGTATAAAAGTGTGTAAATACTAGTTTTAAGGGGGATGCACTTGTGTAGCACGCTAGTTAAATTTTTTTCACTCCTCTTGCTCAAAAATACCGTCATTGTGGCGTACCAGAGCGAAGAAAAAATAGCAATTCTTCCTCTAGGGGAAAAAGATTTTTTTTTAATTTTTGTGTGTCAAATGACAATGAGCCTACAAAAACGAAAAAGTATTTAGTCATAAGTAGAATAATCATGAATATAGACTCGACTTATTACTGTTTCATAAAAAAAGAACTTCATTTTATTTTTGAAAATGGAACTAAAATCGGCGATCTTTTGGTAGAATGCATGCAATGCGTTGCGGCTGCAGTAGAAAAAACAAAAAAAAGACATTGGCGCGAAATCTTTATCTTTACCGGGAAAAAACATCTCGTTAAATATCCAGAATTGTACAAATTGTACATTTAATTTTTAATAAACTAAACTACATAAATTTCATATTGTATTGGATTGTTTTATTTTCTCGCAATCGTAGTGAAAAGTAGAGTGTAACACACGGCGCTAAAAACCCATTAAAACTCGGTTTCTATTTACTCCCTCGCTAAAGCTCGGGAGTAAAACTACCTCGTATATAATGGGTCATTTTAGCTCCTTGTATAACAATCTACTATTTCAATTTCCAAGTAAGTGTCAGGTTGTAGGTACGTATGTTGATTAATAGATGATTCGCGACCTTAACAAATATGTATTTACAGAATTATAAAATTATTAGAATCATCAATACATCTCTCTAAGTTAGATTTTTTTATATTTATTTATTTATTAAAACTTTATGCACAAGTAAAAAATAATACTGTACAAAGGCGGACTTAATGCCTGAGGCATTTTCTACCAGTCAACCTTAACCGTTAACCGTTTTTTATAAAACGTTGCTTCACACTAGGAATTTCTCATGTATTGTAGGTGCGTTTACAGACATTTAAACTCACATACACAAACAGCCAGACCCGGAACAACTACTCTTGTAGGTAATACAAATATTTGCTCCGTGCAGGAATCGAACCCGCGACACGCAGCGTAGCAGTCAATCGCTAAACCACTGCGCAACCATGCCGTCAACGTATTTTTACGGTCGCGAATCATCGTTCGATCAACATACAACCTGATCTAACCTACAAATTGAAAATTTGAATTTTGTGGGCTACTTTAGCGTTTTCCACACAAGGAAGAAGGCAAAAACAAGAAAAATAAAAGAAATACGACATGAGAAACGTGCCCTACGCCAATCCGAACGTCAGATTCATGTTAACGTGTAGCCCGAATTGCGTTTAATTACATCCCTGTAACATGCAACGTCAGCGTGTCTGACCACTGCGTCTATTTACATACCTACTAGTATTCCTGCATTGTTGTACCTCATTTTTAAAAATTAACCAAGAAATTGACTACATATTTGGCCGTAAGCGCTATTGCTGAACATGTGGTGTTATTGAATAGGTCCAATAGTAATATAAGTAGCCAAAAAACTAAACATTCTAACTTTCTCTTCTATATACATACTGGAAATCTGTAAATTCGCACACACACACCAAGACTTTCACACTAAACGTGAAGACATACAAATCCCGATTAAAAATGCACTCATCTAGTCAACAAACTAGTAACAAACTACCCGAGACTCAGAAATGAGAAAAAGATTACAATTTTTACAAATAAACTAAAAAAAATATTATTATATATATTACTACATAAATGTTATTATAGCATAAATGAATAATTAATTGTCAACAATATAAATTAATAATAAAATTTTAGATTAAATTAATAATTAATAAAATGTTACCTAACATTTTACTTAGAATAAGTTAGTTTGCATGTATAAATAAGTCCTCTTCCTTCCAATTTTTCTTTGTTGCTGCCCGACAGGGTCCACGATTGTTACAACAAAATCGACTGTGAACTGGCAACCGGTACTATCTGAATTTTGACAACTTAACAGGATTAAGAAAAAACTTGTTTTCGTTGAATAAATAGCGTACAAAAATACACGTAGTTTTTAAATATTTTAATTATGTACGTAATTAGTAACAAATATAATATTGCACGTTTCCTTCTAACATATTATTTTTTTAAGAAATTGCATCAAAATGTGTAAATCTCCAAAAAATGAGATAGTTCCGGTTGCCAGTTCACAATCGAAATGTTTACTTACCACCTAAGCGTAGACATTGTGGAATGCAATAAATGATTGAGTATTGAGTAATTTTTCAGTGGCTTAATAGAGAGAGAGAGAGAGCTTTTCTGGAGTTGAAATCCTGACTGTGTTGATGCTGTTGTATGTAGGGGCTGGGCTGGCCTGTGTGCGTAAACATCATCATCATGTCTGTTTTTATCTGTGGAAACTTGTAAATGGCCTTCAGTTTCATATTGTTTAAGAACACTGTATTATATAGCTATAAGTTTCCCGAATAAAATAAATAAAATAAAATAAACATTGCTGTGAAAATGTGTCTATACAATAGGTACACATCTGGGTATCCCTTCGAGAAATACACGCGTTAAATTATGTTAACAATAAACTCTACACAAATTAACGCACCAATAACAACAACAAATGATAATAAATCTTAGGACCAAGTGTCCTCTACAGCGAGATTTTGATCGGAGTCGAATCTTACAATGATCCTACCTGATTAGTGTCAAGGCACACTTGATAATGAAATGAAGACAGGTGAAATACCATTATCATACCTAGCATTGACTCAGCGGTTCTCAATATGTGTGATAAATTGTAGTGGTGGGTGGTGACCTTTCACACTTAATTGTCACGATCATACGATGTGAGGAGATTGGTTTTTGGAGGGCGAGGATAATGAGCCTAATAATATAAGTATTACTGATTGTATAGCAGGAGTACGAAACTAGCATTATAAAAACACAATATGTTTTTTTTTTTAAATAATGATTAAATTGTTCTAATAAAGCTGACGGTTTCCACTTCTATAAATAATGTTATAAACCTGATTTAAAAACTTCTTCGGCAACTGAGGAAGGCTAGCCACTGCATCAAAAGTCCCCATTTAGTACCCGATTATTTTACTACTTACATTTCAACACCTTTTATACCACGGTCCTTGTAACCTACCTACAATTTCTGGTAAACCCCTGCTGAATGTCCAATAAAGACGTCATAGAATAGAACACTCTTTAATAAGTTCACCATAACAATTACAGGCATAAATGTAGAAATGTCTTAAGAGTGGTATCACAATTTTTCATGTATTTGAGTGTGTGACTCTTCAAACAAAAAAAATATATTTATTTAGAACACTCCCGAGAGAAATAATCAAATATTCTCGGGCATATTTTATTTTTTATTTTGTGGCCATATTTAGACCGTAATCACACTAAACTCCCAGTTTAGATGTATGATTATGGTTTAGATAAGGGTATATTATTTCTCTCGGGAGTGTTCTAAAATGTCAAATTTTTTCTTGTATTTGAGTGTGTGACTCTTCAAACACTCAAATATAAGAAACATTGTGGTAGCCCTCTTAAGGCATATAACGATTACCTAAACATCAATTTAGTGCTTATATACACGAGCGGCACGCGTCACCGGCAAAGGAGACTGCAGCTGTCGACACGCGTCATCGGCAAAGGCAACTGCAGCCGTCGCGTCGACACGAGTTGACGGCTGCAGTTGCCTCTAATAAAAAATCTCTTACAAATGCAAATAAAATGGGGTAAGGAAATAAAACTATTCGTAAAAGTATAATAATAATATTAAAAAAAAAGTTTATTTGTACACTTTGAAAATAATACATAAGGTTTATCGAAATATTGTACAATAGAGTCACATTAAAGGGCGAACTGATGCCTCCTAAACTAGTAAAGCCTGTATTTTAGGAGATATAATAATATGCAACAAATATAATTTCGCGAAAGCCCCTAAGTATGATATATTTTGAATTAAGTCATTATTTTATAATAATTGCCGCGAAATGACTTTTGATCATCATTCATACAACGTAAAAATGCTGCAATGTGCTAAAAACTTATGTTTTGAATTTTGCGGGCTACATTGAAGGAATCACCTTCAGTACCTTCATCAGGATATGGTCGGCATTGGTGCAGCATATAGTTAAAATTTTTGGCTCAAGAACTTTAGTTTAACCAACGGACATTAAAGTTCCGTGTAGCCATGTTGATATAAGATATATTTGTTCCGAATCTATATTTGTCTCGTTGAGCTGACTGTGACGTCACAGGGTATTTGTAGTTTATTTATGCACTCGGAACTAAAATATGTTTGAAGGCATTCCGGGTAAATGTCAGGTGAAACCGTATGTAAATTTATGTAGTATATACTAAGTATACACATATGTTCTAAAATAACTAACTACACTTGTAGGTAAACATGTTTAATAAACAATTAAATGGCTTTAACTTGGTTAAACAACCTTTCAATTTGGGTAACCATTGTAACAAACGATAAATAATGTAATGTTTATATACAAATGTGTGTACATAAATGGTTAAATAAATAAATAAATGATCAAACCATAATAAGTAATAGCTAAAAGCTAAAATATCTTAATAGCTACTGAGCTAAAATCAACCTTCTACAGGGTAAGGGTCAAATTAAACTCCACAGACTTGATGGTTATCGATATCTAAATAATATGATAAAACAAAAAGGAAATGCATTTGATGTTTTTGTTTTGTGGCGTCATTATTTACCGCAGTTTGTGTATTCACTTGAAATATCAGTTTAAAAATCCGTTTTTTTTTTGTAAAGTTCAAAGAAGTGATTGGTATCGATATCTAAACACGATAAAACATATTATGTTTTCCACTCATACTTCATGTAACAACACTTCCAACGGTCGTTGATCCCTAAAATAAACATCAAATCATTAATCACGTCTGCGGGGATTCGCTAGCTAATTTCATTTGACCCTGAAGACAGATGGAGTTCCTACTCTTTATAGAATTATAACCCACCTTACAATACCTAAATACCACCATGGCTGAACCAAAGGGCGGTCTTATCAGCGTTTTATTTTTTGTATGTTGGCACCTTGTTTTTATATACATGTAATTTGTTATACTTTGATTGTGCTTTTGTGTGTTGTGCTACGTCCTTTGTGTGCACCGAATAAATGGTTTATCTATATCTATCTATCTTATAGCAACCATTATCTTCCCTAAGACAATCACAGCTAAACTTAGGCTCAAACACAGCCTCCAATAACAAACATATTTAGCCTAGCAACCAGCCTATGTATTGGCAATATAAGCCAATAATCCGAGCTCTTATACTCGAGTGTCATTACTGTGAATGGTTCGCACACAATGCACCCAGATTGCGTCGGTAGTTCATAGTGAGGTTGACAGCTGGAAGGAGCGAAGGCACTATGGCGGCGTATGTTATGTCTTCAAAATTATGGTTAGGTATAACATTCATCATCTGGCTAACCTTTTTCCAACTATGCATATGTAGAGATTTATTCAGCCTTTAATCATTAATAAAATACAATACAAAATAATCTATAAGTAACTATAGCTTTTCTTTGGAAAGCGCTCCCTCTGAAAATCAGGACAGCAACCAGTCGGTTATCTTTTAAAGTGAAGACACGTGAACATATCCGTCAGAAGTTGGCTGAGACATCCCAGCGCTGAGTTGCTGGATTTCTTTTCTCCTCTACCGATCGTTATTTCTCCTGACCAAGGTTTATTTTGTTTATATGTATGTATCTATATATTAGTATTTATTCTTGTATTTTATAGTCATTTCCGAGCTATCTATCCCGTATGTTGCACCTGCCATGGTATATCTCTGCATCACCCTAAGGTTGACTGGTAGAAAATGCCTCAGGCATTAAGTTCGCCTTTGTACAGTATAATTTTTTACTTGTGCATAAAGTTTTAATAAATATATAAATAAATAGTACAGTCAAATTATTGATAACTAATAAAAAAAATATATTTACATTAATTTGACTGACCGGTTGGTGCAGTTGGTAGCGGCCTTCTGAGTATAAGTATGTATATCAGTCATCAGGTTACCGTGAAAAGGTTCTACCTAGTTCGGGACCTGAAGACCTTATGTGGATGTTTAAAAAAAAAAAAAAAACTATAACTTTATCTACCTAGACAAGACTGGTGTCTTGTCTAGGTAGGGCTGCTCCATCGTCGAAGCCGAATATCTTTGGTTTAAATGTATACATATGATCTGAGATGTATACCTTGTGCCGCGAATGCACTTGCTAGGGGCACGGATTATTGAGAAGATGATTCTTGATCTTAGCCAACCCATCACTACGTTAAAGGACCTATTCCAGCAGTCAGCGATTGCAGCTCCAAGATGTTTTACCAAGGTAGACATTTGTGGAGCGAAGACTCCGTCAACGGATGTAGCAAGGGGGGGATGAATGTTGTATGTCGCATTTCACAAGCATTTGAGTATTCCCTTATGTTTTCTTCTTCGGCGGATTTTAGTACAGAGGCGAAATATAAGAAGAAGCGTCAGTGTCTACGACACGGATATCAAATTACGGCTCCCTCAGAGCATCCCTAACGCCCCAGCAAGAAAGATCTCCACGTAGTCCGCAGTTCCTAAGCCTGAAAACCTGGTCAAAAGCTGATTGTTTTTCGCGATTTCAGGTGTAGTGTAAAAGTTTCTTATAATTATGAGTGCAATGACCCATCAGGTGAACCCCTGAAAATGGGTTGGCAGCAAAACAATAACGAATGTTGTATCGGTAGGTAATAAATGTTCTTCGCGTGCCCCATTTTATCATTAGGTATCTAGTTTTTTAGTACACTGTTGTTTTAAGGGAGACGTTTCATTTTTGTATAGACTCCGGCCATAACAAGGGAAACGAACCCCTGAGTACAATAAAGACTGTTGTCGAGAATGTTCTGCCACGCCGGGTGACCGCGGGCGGGAGCTGCGGTGGTGGAGGGGCGCTGGACCTGCGGGCGCGCACTCAGCACGGCATTGTTTCATAATAGATAGTATTTTTTAGGCACTAAATAAAAACTGAAAATGTTTGACGTTTGTCATGAGAGTTACGAACTTACGACCATCGAAAGCCAGCCATGACAGGTTTGAGAGATGACATTTACATAACCTAGAATTGTAAAAACTGTACCTATAGTTGTTTTCGCTATTTTTTGTTTATTTTATTATGACCTAAGACAAAGTTGGGCCCACCAAGACACGATCAAATAT
The DNA here is from genome assembly GCA_937001585.2 of Brachylomia viminalis. NCBI lineage: Eukaryota > Metazoa > Arthropoda > Insecta > Lepidoptera > Noctuidae > Brachylomia > Brachylomia viminalis. The sequence goes on along the minus strand of OW443302.2, from coordinate 16,434,022 downwards.
TTTGAACCATTTCTGGATTTCGGCTCGTGTTAACCGTTTGAAACGCAAAATACCACCGAAAGCCATGAAGACAGATCAGGACGTGATGTCAAATAGCAATACAAAAAATATGTTTGAATTTTTCGTCAACAAGTACCTACAAATCTAGAATCCACAAAAGTAGTTTTTTTTTTTAAGATGAATCTCACTTTCATATAAATCAAAAAAGTTGTGTAAGATAGCTATCTTACGTTTGCCGATTCGCGGTCTCCACTCAAGAACACGTCTACCCCAACAGTCATCGGTTCTACGGCTAATATGGCCGGCCCATTGCCACTTCAGCTTGCTTATTCTGTGAGCTATGTCGACAACTTTGGTTATTTGCCGGATCACCTCATTCCGGATTCTTTCCCTCGGAGAGACTCCGAGCATAGCTCCTACCATAGCTCGCTGAGCGACCTTGAATTAAAAAAAAATATATACGTATATGCATAAAATAATTCCTTAGTGTACCTACTCACATTATGTATCTGTTTAAAAAACATAGAACACCGACGATAAAGGGTTTAATTAAAATTCTGCTCATAAACAATATGCACCTAACTATCTCATTATGTAGTCAAAGAGATTCCGCTATCTGTGCTAATAACTCACAATTTATTCAGAAATTTTACTAACTAGTAATTAGACGTAGTTCACTCGCAAAAACAGCTAATTATGATCATTATTTAGATTCTTATTGTAATCAGAGCGAAGCATTTTTTAATACTGTGGCCTTGCCACGTGTTGTGGCATACTTAGGTATATCACGTGCGTGTGCTTTTAAATAGCAGATAAAGACAGTATTGTGGTGATATTTGAATATCTTGAGGTGAACTGTGTTGTTTTATTTTATTTTTATGAGTATCTCTGCTGTAACATGCGTTTTTTACAATTTGTCTGTTCCAGGGCCTGCAGTCTCGACATAGTTAGCTATCGTTTTCGGTTGCTAAGTCCTAACAATCCAGATAAAACGATATTTGGCAGTCTCCACAGTCAAATTTATCGGTTGTTACCGGTATATTAGGTAGGTACTGGTAGGTAACAACCGATAAATTTGAGTGTGGAGACTACCAAATATCGTTACATCTGGATTGTTAGGACTTAGCAACCGAAAACGATTGCTAACTATGTCGAGACTGCAGGCACAGGGCATTTACCAGTTCTAGAACGGTTTCATTGCGAATATTGTTTCAACGTTGTTTGGTTTCCCCTATTGTCGACCTGAGTTTACCGGTGTTTCTAAGGTACCTATGTACCTATTTTATCACAATATCGCTGCGACTATAAAATAACGGTTCCAAAGTAATTACTTTAAATAATTATATCTACTTTATTAATATTTCATTCTCAGAATTAATATCGAAACGCTCCAATATTTATCAAACCTTTTAGCCAGAAATATTTAAGAAACACTGGTTTAAATTAACTCAAATTACGACCGACCGGTTTCGTCGGCGGTAAACAAACAATGCCGCTTCGAGATGAGTTACAAATTATTGCAAAATTTCTGCAGATCGAGTTATTTCGCGAATGTTTCGTAAAATAATTAGTTCATTAAGATGTTTTTGGAGGTGAACTTTGGATGCTTTCGTGTTGTACCTGTAACCCCCTCCAGTTACTAGTGGTTGAACTTGAAGATTTGCCTGGAGGCTAACCGTTATATGAATAATGTTTATTGTTTTTAGTACCAAAGGACCATCGTCGAAGCCGCCGCCACTAAGGCGCTATTAGGTATGTATGTAGTTTGTGATTGGGGCACAACACGTCGCACGTGTAGGTACGGGCCGCCATTGACATACTAGCGCTGTGCCAATCTGGCTACTCATTGGTGACTTGAGTTTGTAACTGACTACTTTTGAGTAGCGTTGTGAACGACTTAAGCGTTAATTTTTACTTGCAACCTACGTCTAATACGTATTTCCAAGATTTTGAATTAAAATGACAGTTCGATAAGGTTCACATCCACTCGCTATGAGGAAAAGAATTGTGTTTGAAACTTGCTTAACATTCGCTTCATAACCGTACCTACGTATGTAAAAATGTCAATTAAATCGTTGTAATGAGGACTATCACTGCATATAGGTACATTCTTTGTTTCGTAACTTTGTACCAACGTCTCATTTGGTATGCTCAATCTCCACTACATTATTTAAAGGCATCGTAAACCTAATAAGGGCATGGAAAGATCACACGTCAAAATAATCAGAGGAACCCTTTTGATACCGCTTGTATCGCTGAAGCCGACATTCATAACGAAACCGGTACATATAGTATCACTTCATGCTTACCATAATAACAGCTTAATCTAACCAAATCGGTCCAGTCTTTTCCATACTACAACATGGCTTGTCTCCTTATCCCGCTAGCCCACTATTCATGTGCCACCATATCCGAACCATTAGAGAACCATTAACATGGAGCTTCTATAAATTAATCAATCACACCACGTCAGGCCAACACTACGTGACGTCTTTATGATTTATAGAACCTTATTTATGGTTCGAGTGGTTATTAGTGCGGTCGTAATTAATTTGTTGATGTTTTTTCTTTGGATGGATGACTCTTAATAAATAAAACTTTGCGTGAGATTCAACAAACTTTACCACGCTATGTAAGACATAATAATATCAATATCTACGCTGGGTGAGCGTGACAGGCGACAAAATTGAATCTGCATTCTGTTAATGGTGGAAAAATGACCCAGACCGTAATGTGGGTTTATTTTAAATGTTGTTTAGAGGGTTCGAGCTATCTCTACTTTCATTTAAACGATTTAAACAGCAAAGGAAATATTGTGGTCGCCGTTAACTTAAAACTGGTAAAAAAAAAATGGTAAAATGGCGAAAAAAAGTCTGCTGTTTGCATAACCCTTCAAAATGTAGGGAACAGCTGATATTTTTTTTGTGATTTCAGGTTTGGTCCCATAGGTAAAAGTTGTTCATAATGATGAGTACAACGACCCTTTAAAAGAATGCCTATGAATTCAATTTCACCCTGTATAAGGATCGTAGCAGGTGGCGTTCTGTAGTTTCTGCCCCTTCGTTCTACCCTCACGAGAAAAAGGCGTGAGTTTATTTATGTATAGTGGAATAACTATGCAGACTTGGTGTAAAGTAACTTCGTTTTGGACGTTCACGGTATTAAAGTTTATTGTTGAAACTCTTGAATATGTATATTAATTTTACTTTGTTCTTATAAGTTGTTGGATATCCAGAAAGAAGGTTATCTTTTTTGGTTATTTGTGTTTGCTGGCTGTTGTGTGTTTATTCAATAGATGACCAAATAAGGGTCTTCTGGTTCCGTAGTGTCAAAGTATTAAACGTTATAAGCCCAGTCAGTATTAGATTCAGATTACCTATCATAAGTTCGAAAAATATTTGACCAAATTTCATTTCACCTAAAACTTTTCAAGTATTATCGTTTCGTTTATCAATTCGATTTTTTTCGTTACTCCGACGTTTCATTTGGTCGAAAAACTTTTTAACACTTAGCGGAAATAACATTTGTTTGTTTATTATGTATCCGAATATTCATTATAACACTGTTTTAATTACCATATTTTCATTTCACCAAACGCCTAGAATGTTTGTGCACATTATTTCATCTCTAACTTTTGCTGTAACTTTTTTATCAGGCACCATTCTAAGCGTAGGTAGACAAAAAAAAAACTTGTACCTCGTTATTCCATTATCATAAATGAAATTTGCTGTTAAAATACATTCAAATACAATGCTTTTGGTATAAATTTCATATCCATAATATAACCTAACCTAAAATACACGCATCCCTAACCAACTAAAAAAGGTCGAATTCGGTTCTGGCACTCACCGGCCGCTACCTCGGCACTGCTCGGATCATGCGCAAGGGTCGCAGTTCAAACTTTTTTTTTTTTAATGTTTCCGGGGTGGAATATACACATGGAGGTCCGCTGCCCTGGGGCGGGCGGCGGGGTCTGTCAGACTCTTACTGACTAAAAACCACCCCGGTGTTCCATCTCACACCTACGCCGGGGTCGCGGGAACGTACGATCCTTCCGCTACCCCCGACTTGCGATTGTCGCAACCTAGCGCTGGGCACGCCACAGTTGCGTATCGCCGCAATTGTGGCGTGCCCAGCGCTGGGTGTCCTCATCTTCCGCCTGACCTCCTCACCGGACACGGTTGTTTCGGGAGGACATGGTACGGAGCGAGAGGGCATGGGAAGCCGTCACCTTCTTCTGAAGAGGCGGAACGCGTGAGGGAGAGGCAAAATTCGCACCCTCACGCCCCTAGCCACCGCAGGAGACGCCCTGGGCGTCGGGAATCCCAAGCCGATTCCCGGCCACCGTAGGCGCGGGCTTGCGGACGGCGAGCAATGGGTAGCTCACCGTCCGATAAGGACCAGGCCCGGGTCAACGGCGCGTTGTATTCGACGCGAGCCTCAAAGAGATGTCAGCACCAATGACGGGGTCCGCTAGGGCTTATCTGCCAGGGTTGCGGAAAAGTCCGAAAGGGTTAGCGTGGCTCCTGGCACAGACAACTGAAGGAACACGGGTGGGTTTTAGTCAGTAAGAGTCTGACACGCCCTCCCGCTCCGCCCAAAGCGGCAGAAGATGTATGATGTTCCACAAAAAAAAAAAAATTGAAAATGCTACCAAGTAACCGACTATACACCAAATAATATTCCGTAAAGTGTTGTTTCGGTGGGGTGAAAATATGGTAAATCAATCAAACATTTGTGTGCATGAATATGTCTGTTTGATCTGTGTCCAGGTCATCGTAGTACATGCTCTACCTAGTTCGGGACCTTGTGTGGATGTTGTCTCATATTATTATTATTATTTAATCATTTGGCAAATGAAAAAAGTTCAAAAGACGCTTCGCCCAATAGCAAATAGTAATTTTGTAAATCGGGGAAATAGTTTGGTAAAATAATACCTATGACACGTCATCATACTGCGATGATCTTTTTTTTTTTTATTTGAGTGTGGGAAATCATCAAAAAACTTATCCAGCTCTGGGCAGAGCGGGAGGGCGTGTCAGACTTACTGACTAAAACCAACCCGTGTTCCTTCAGTTGTCTGTGCCAGGGGCCACGGTATCCCTCTCGGACTTTCCCGCAACCCTGGCAGGCATCGGCCCTAGCGGACCCCTACTTCGATGATCTAAGATATGTCAAATAATGCAATAACAAAAAAGACGTCGGTCATTATTTTTCGGTAAAATGAAATTCGAACAAAAAAAATCGGAAAAGTGATCAGTTTCCCAGTCAGTATGTATCAGACAGCGTTTCAGTTACTGGATTCGTTTTTACTCTTTTTACCACGTGCGTGTCGAATCGGGGCAGACGAAAGATTAAGATGTGAAACGGCTTATTTATATCGCTTGACATATTTAATATAATTTCAGTTTATGCATAATTTACTATTGACCCCTCCTGTGGCAGTCCATTACTTGACATTCGTTTCTCCAAAGTTGGGGTACAGCTTGTATTTACCAGTAACATTTCAACAACCAAACACGAGTTATATGTAGTATTCTAGGAAACTACAATTACCGCTAAACTGATTCTACATTCCGCTTATTGTACGCTCCATCGGTAAATTCGCGGTATTTTGCACGCCTCATAACGCGAAGCGGTTGAGGTAGTGCTTTAGACCGACTCGTCAGGGTCAAGCAATTTTGTGATCTTCAAATGTCTCTATCACGAATATATTGCTCATATACAATAATATGAGTAGACAACTAACTAAACAACAACAAAATGAACAACTAGTAACAACTAAATGTACACATGAATGCAATAAACAGTTTTGAGTTTGAATTTGAGTTTGATTTACATCGAGAAAACACTTAAATTAAACGATCTTATAATTTCTAAAAATACTTACTTTGCTACTTAGAAAAAAAAACGTTTTGATTTTTTTTTACGTGGATGTCCTGTTGTCTGTACTCTGATTCTGTACTCGTATGTACCAACGATAACTTCCGAAGAAATTTATATATTATCGAGACCTGGATTTTTTATTAGTTCCAGAATTTGGTGAACTGGTGCCCTATTTTATATCAGTAGCCTAGTTTACGTAGTTTTTTTTTAATGATTTTTTTGTAAAATTCACTATGATACACATGTACAAAAATATAAGAACTTCATTTCTTTTTTTTTTTTTTAAACTTTGCCCCCCACTAGGAATTTCTCCTGTGTCGTGGGTGCGTTTACAAACATTTAAACTCACATACACAAACAGCCAGACCCGGAACAACTACTTGCAGGTCATACAAATATTTGATCCGTGCGGGGATCGAACCCGTGACCCGTGACGCAGCAGTCAATCGCTTAACCACTGCCCCAACCGTGTCGTCAACTTGTGTCAACTTTTCTTGCATACAGATTTATTTTTATATGTTTATAGTACAAATCAAATAAATTATTTTATTAAAATAAATGAGCATCATGAGGCGTGCACTTTTGGATTTTACAAACTTTTTACCATTTTAACTAAATGTTTATGTCTGTAATTCAATCATTTTGTTGGTAAACATTTTAAAACTAAATGGCGCCGGCATTTCTTTGCTGATTGATCCCTGAGAAGAAATGCACAAAACAAACTCAGAGGTAATGGTGTCCTTTAATGTCCAAACATTATATTATTAGCATTGTATATGAGTCTAACAATGCAGGGCCATGTCTGGAAGGACCTTTTGAAGAAAGAGTCGTTGCAGCTTTGAGTTGGTCTGTCCTAAGAGACGGCATGTATGTATCAGTCATCGAGTAACTCAACCTCAGTTTAGGGAGCGCAACGACGCACAACGCGCAACGGCGCATACGACGCTACCAAATCTGCAGGACATTTGCGTAGGCCATGTATAAAATACTCATAACCGCTAGATAGTTATAAAGTCATGTATTCAATCTAGCCTGCACGGTACTCACATTCACAGTCAGTTTTCTATTTAATGATGTTATGAGTTGGTTGATACTTTTTGTGACCCAAGGGCTGGCTTTACCTTGGCCAGAGGCTAAGCATTGCCATAGAACGTGACAATGCCGCCAGTCTCTTGACCACATTACAGCGATGCGGAGGATTGTTTTCGACGCCAAATTTGTAGATTAGTTTAAACAATAGTTAGATAAACAAGAAAACGTAATTTTCAAAAATTCATGATTTTATTGTAACCAACATATTATACCATAATAACATCGCACAAAAATACTTTATAGCATGAGAAACTCCGCATTAAACTTTAAACTCCACTTAAGGACTCGCGCACACAGCAGCTAAATAAAATAGCAACGTTAGCAGTACTGCATGGCGCCAGGCAGTTGGCCGGCCACCTAACGAGTTCAATTACGCGCTGTACTGATGCCCGGGTTACACGGAGTAATGAGTAAATGGAAAGAGCATGACGCGACACACAAAGTGTCATATAATACCAGCCTATTTCTGTCCCACTGCAGGACAAAGGCCTCTTCTCATACAGAGAGGGTTCGAGCATTGATCACTGTACTTGGTCGAGACAGGTTGGCTATTTTAGACTACCGATTTTGGGATATTATGACATTACAGCCGCTTATTTAATTAAGATAAATGTCCGAACTGGAAACAGACCCCAACATAATTGGAAAAAGGCTAAGCTGTTGATGATGATGAAATGCCCGGACACAGATAGGTAGTTACGGCTTGATGCGTGAACAGTGCAAGACATGTTACTTTGCGACTCTGAGACACCGCTATTCCTTCTTGAGTTATGAGTTCTTTAAGTTATGTCGCACGCGATTTCATAGATAACTCGCAAAGTAATGTCTCGAAAGTGCGTCAAGTTTATTTTCTTGAACACGTCTTACCCGTGAGGGGGGGGGGGGGGGGGGGGTCAGATGGCATTTATTTCCGCGAGAAATCGGCACGTGTTTTTAAAGATCCATTTATTCACTAATCCGTGGTGGACTAGTCGACGTGTTAAACGAGGCATACGATGGAACTTGAATGAGAATACACGAGCTGACTGAATATTGACTTGACAAAATGTAAATATTGCAAGTTTCATGTTAGTTTGGTTTTCCACTAATTGGGTTGTACCTACCCTTTGTATTGTTTCTATAGACAGATAGGTGCTGTGCAAAATGAAAGCCCGTTGGCATATATTGCTGAAAAGGCGCTGAGATCTACCTACCAGGCATTATTCGTATTAAGCTTCTACTTATACACACGTTATTGTCATCATCATCATCATCATCATTTCAGCCGAAAGACGTCCACTGCTGGACATAGGCCTCCCCCAAGCACCTCCACCGCGCCACTAACCACTAACCACTAACCACTGCGCCAACCGTGCCGTCAAACATTGCAAACGTTAACATTGGTTAAAGGATTACCAAATGCTAATTAATTATGAGAACTACAGTGTAGGCAGTTGTTTTAACCGTAAATCTATGTTGCGTGGAGGTTCTCTAATCTTAATTAAAAATTGTTTAAAATCTAAGCAACGGAATGATATAGTTAGTTTATCAGTTGAGCATTGCGTCGAACTGTGTTGAGCTAAATAAGCATGTTGTAGTGTGCGTTTACAGACCCCCTAATTATCAAAACTTTTCTTTATTTGAATCAATAATGGAAGATGTTCTAGCGAAACTTGCATCCAGTAACAAAGCTGCAATTATTTGTAGTGATTTTAATAATAACATTTTGGAAATTAATTCAAATAGCAGTAGATTATTAAGCCTTTTTAAATCGTTTAATTTATCGAATGTTTTTACCGAACCAACTAGAGTAACTCCAAGTTCTGCTGCTTGTGTTGATAATGTCTTCTGCGATTGTGTTTATTTAGTGAAAGCTATCGTGAATTATCTGCCATCTGATCATAGTGGACAAACGGTAACTTTTAAGTTTAAAATACCTTTGCAAAAAGTGCAAATACAATTTAAACCAATAATGACTAGCAAATTAAATAGATTCAATAGTACCCTAAATAATAAGTTAAATATTCTGAGCTATAATATGGACGATGCAAATAAATTGTATGAGAATTTCTTTTCAGTAGTGCACAATGAATTCAATAAAACTTTTGAAAAGAAAACAAAAAATATTTGCCCTAATTTTATTTTTAGTGACTGGGCCACTAGAGGTATCAGGATAAGTAGGGAGAGACTTTTCGATCTGTACGGCCGTAAGCCCTACATTAACACTGAAACCTTCAACAAGTATGTTGCTACATATTCCAAAATTATTAGCAATACCTGCAAGATAGCTAAAGCCCAGTACATTAGCAACAAGATTAAATCAGCAGAAAATATAATAAAAACAAATAATATATATTAATGATCTACCTCATTTATTAAAAAACCAACCACAAATGGTGTTATTTGCTGACGATACTTCTATAATCTTTAAGATAAATAGACGTGCATCAAATCTTGACGACGTAATAATGCCCTACTGCAGGTACATAATTGGTTCACTGCTAATAATTTAGTATTAAATGGGAAAAAAACTAAATGCGTAAGATTTGCTTTACCGAATGTTAAAAGTAGTGATTGTGACATAGTATTGAGTAAAGAGAAACTAGAATTTGTCGATGAAACTATTTTCCTGGGGATAACGCTAGACTCAAGGCTGCAATGGGGTCCTCATTTAGCATCTCTTGCAGGACGGCTAAGTTCTGCAGCATATGCTGCAAGAAAAATCCGTCAATTTACTAATGTAGATACCGCGAGGCTAGTCTATTTCAGTTATTTTTATAGTATCATGTCTTACGGTATTTTATTATGGGGACGGGCTGCTGATATTGAGTCTATTTTTATTCTGCAGAAAAGAGCCATCAGAGCTATATACAGCCTCCGCAGGCGCGATTCTCTAAGAGAACTGTTTAAAGACATTAACACCATGACGGTACCTTGTCAATACATTTATGAAAACATCATGTACGTACGGAAGAATTTAAATCTTTTCAGTAAAAGAGGTGAAAGACACAATTAGAGGACTAGAAATAGGGACCAATTAGTTCAACCAGGTTTCAGACTGGCTAAAGTAGACTCATCCTTCATGAGGTACTGTTTAAAATGTTACAATAAAATACCTCCCCACATACTCCAACTGAATGAAACGATATTTAAATCTTGTATAAAACGCACACTATACAGCCAAGCATATTATAAGTTGGGGGATTACAACGCTGACAAAAATGCTTGGCTCAGGGCTGGTGCCCTGAGCCAAGCATTTTAGCTTTGGCGACGTTTTCGTGGAAGTGATGGCAAGTAAAGTGGTTAATAGGTACCTACCAGGGGTCAAACTCTTGGGCAGTCGCCTTCGTCTGCTAATTATAATAACCTAGAAGCGATCATCTTTCCTACTGTATTGTGGGGTGGCCCTTACTACATTCTGATACTATGTAGGTTACAATATGCGGCAATCCATAATATCCATGGAAAGTTTATTTATTTATTGATATATAGTTTACTATACACCAGAAAATACACTACAATACATACAATGGGCGACCTTATACGACTCACTTACACTTTATAATTATGATCTCTTCCATGCATCCTTAGAATGGACAGTGATTGCGTGGACATAAAAATGGGGTTGTCATAGGTGCAAAATAATAAGTACCTCTAGTGCTCCAGCTGCTGTCCATCTACTGCAAAATTATAATCCATACTCGCATTATTCCAGCTTGCCCCACAGTCAGGTAGCTGTTAACTGGAAGATATAGGTTACTAGGAATAACGAGGCGCTACCGAGTGACATGACGTTATTTATACACAAGTTTGATCGCTCATCCAGCATTATCTGCGGTAGAAAAGAAGCATTGAAAGGCGAAGATTGACGAGAAAATACGTTCAAAGTAAGGTTTCGTGTATCGTGACGAATGACAAGAAAATCTGCGGAACCTTTGACAGCTGCTAAAACGTTTTTGTTAGTATGTCATTAGTAAAGCAGAAATATTTACTATAAAGCTTAGACATTATTATTATTGTAATGAACTGAAGAAGCACTAAATGAATTATTCATTTGGGCATTTTTTTTGTTTTCAGGACAGTATTTAAACCACTACACAACTTATAAACTAAGCTTTATTGTTTTAACAAAAACATTCATCTACGAGTAACAGCCTTGAAAATGTGCGTACAGTCAGACGGATTAAATATTAAATTATTGCCATGTTTGCAATGAAGGTTATACAAAAGTCATGGGCAAAAAGTTATTAAAATCCCCCACATTTTCCAGAACACATCGTGTTTCCCATTTAAATATTTACGAATTGTTTAAATAATATTTTATCAAAGCCGTGCGGTAAAGCTAGTGTTTGCCCAGACAGGAACAAACAGAATTGTAAATGTATTGATTTTAGCGGGAGTCCTAGCAGGTATATGTATTGTATCTTCTGATAACATACTGTTTATATACAACTTTATTCAACAAAATAAATACACGAATACAAATATACGACGGTAGAGCAGTGATGGCCCAGTGGTAACGGCCGCGATTTATGAGTTGTAGGTCGTGGGTTTGAACCCAAGCAGGCACTTTAATTTGTGTATATTATTTCATCCCCAATGCTCTTAAAATGCTGAAGGAAAACAGAAGACATGTGACATCCACCAACCCGAACTGAGCCCGCGTGGTGGAAATATTTACCAGATCTTCTAAAAACTTATTGACCTTCTAATGATGACCGTTTTTTAATTAATGAGCTTCTAAAAATTGTTTGCTCTTCTTATGTACCTACTTGGCTATTTACTATTTTAAGGATCCTATCACATAAAGGTATTATTTGGAGTTCACGAAAAGAGGCGCAATCATAATAATAGAGTGTTAAATAATATTTTTAGGAAAGCAAAATGAGAATTATTTGAGGTATATTATCATGCCATGCATGCCATTGATCCTCTGTTATTATACTCTTTGCCATTCATCATCATCAGCCTATATTCGTCCACTGCTGGACGTAGGCCTCTCCTAGTTAACGCCACTGAGCCCGATCTGCGGCTCTCCTCATACAGTCTCTGCCCTGGCGTCCCGCACTTTGTTTGCCTAACCGCGGTCTCCACTCTAAAAATCGCCATTTTGTCATTGATAAAGCTGATCCTACGCACACTCGCTTCATTTGCCTTTTATATTAAAAACTTCCGTCTCAGGCATTCTAAGTAATTGAAACATTTTCATGTGCCACTTCTCTTTATTCAACCAGCATCTATTTAGCTGGCTTTTAAAAGGTCGTCCGTAGGTTTCGTTTTTGTATAGATTTTTTTGTGGTACAGCGACAGAATGTTAGAGGCCTCTGCAATAGGACAAGTATTCCGGATTATTTTTGTCTTGTAATCATCAATAGCGAGGTATTAGATAAAATCTATACAGATTCTATCTATTATTATTATTATATCTATTTGTACCTCAGACTAAGGAAATTTTCCTTAGTCTGAGGTACAAATAGATAAAATTGAAGTTTCTGTTTGTAATGTCAAAATAACAGCTTTTTAATATAGAAAGTATTCAAAGTTCTTATTTGTATACGATATTTTAGTTTATCACATTAGACAGCATTTCTACAAGTTACAACGAAGAGTCAAGTTAGCCTTCGCATTTTGTCTAAAGACGATAAAAAAAAATGCTCGTGTGTTTTAGTCAGGCGCTCATGCATGCCAATCGTGATTATTGGTGTACACACGGCTACACATCAAGCTATACATTTCCAGTTTACACTGATCTCTCACTGTAAGGAAATCTTTTACAATGCGAGATCAGCTTATACTGGAAACGTATACCTTGATCTATTATAGCCGTGCGTAAATTATTACTATTAAAACAGGGCACCGGAAAATAATGAGCGAATTAACTTTCTCATTGTTTTGAGCAATCAAAGAATTAAACCTATTTAAATAATTACACGTTTCCTGGAATTTGATTAGCACCTCTGTAAAATAGGAACAGTGTATAATTAATACAATAGATTATTGTTTTATAACATTAATTTAGTAAATAAATAATAGTTTAATCTTTTACTAAATAGAAATAAATTAAATAGGGACTTAGGCAATCCTAAGTTCCAAATGTAATTGGAAAAATGTTGATCATTGTCACAATGAGCTCTTTTTTGTATTTTCAACGAAAATGGTGATCTTATACAATGTCTAATCTATTTCTGTTTTTCCTGTTTACACATAACTATTTTGGGCATCATGTGTCACTAGTAAATTAAAATTTTAGAGAATTTGAGTTCTTTCTTGCTTAAGAACCTTATCGAAATATCCCAATCTGCAACCACATGCTGGACTGGGTTCATGATTCGATAATCTTAACTATTTCAACACTTCAGACATTCGACTTACATTTTATTTTTAAATATTAATCATTAACGTTTATTTGGATACAGTTCACTGTTTGGACACTTAGTGTATGTTGAGGATGTTATAATAACTTGCTGTCACTTTACGATTATGTGTGGAGTAGGTACCACAACTAAAAACTGAAAAATAAAACTTTGTTACAAAAAAACAACCAACTTCCACTTTTTTCCTTTTGTACTGTTTTTTATTTGGTAGTCTGCTTTATTTTATTTTATTTCTTCAGGAGAACAAAGCAATAATGCTTATTATTTAGGTACAGATATTATACAAAACACTTAAGTAAACACGCAACCAGCATCGTTAGCTATAAATAAATCGAACATTGAAAATAGTTTGAGTAAGGTCCAAGCGAGGGAGCGGAGCGGGCGAGGCGGCAAGTCTCCTTGCCGGACTGCCGCCGTGGGATCTGGAGGCGATAGTCCTCGCGCGCCTGTATGAGTGGCGCGCGGAGGCACTACGCCGGGGGGAAACCCCGCTTCCGCGGCAAATCGCGGCGGAGCGGACGGACCTCCGGCGCGATCTCATGGCGGCATGGAAGGAGCAACTGTCGCAACCCAGCGCAGGGCACGCCACGATAGCGGCGGTAAGACCCCTCTTTGAGGAGTGGCTAGAGAGGCGTCACGGCGTCCTCACCTACCGCCTGACGCAGGTCCTCACTGGACACGGATGTTTCGGGAGGTTCCTGCACATCATCAGGCGGGAGGAAACGCCCGGGTGTCACCACTGCGATGATCGCCCCGAGGACACGGTGGAGCATACGGTGGGGGCCTGCCCTGCATGGGCGGAGCACCGCCGTGTCCTCGTAGAGGCGATCGGCAGCGGCGGCGACCTCTCACGCCCGGCCCTGGTTCAAGCCATGGTCCGGGGCGAGGGGGAGTGGGAGGCAGTCGCCTCCTTCTGCGAAGCAGTCATGCTACCTAAGGAGGTGGCGGGACGGGAGAGGGAGAGAGTCTCCCGTCCAAGCCGCCGCGGTGGACGCTCCGGGCGTCGGGAGCCGCGTGACGACTCCCGGCCACCGTAGGCGCGGGCCTGCGGGCGGTTAGCAATGGGTAGCTCACCGTCCGATCAGGACCAGGCCCGTGCTGGACGGCGCGTACGTGTTCCACGCGCGCCTCAAAGAGATGTCAGCATCGAAGAGGGGGCCCACTAGGGCCCAAGCCTGCCGGGAAAGCGGGATCATCCAAAAGGGGTACCGCTGACCCGGAACATAAAGGGCCAAGGAAGGAACACGGGTGGGTTTTAGTCAGTAAGAGTCTGACACTCTCTTCCGCTCCACCCAGAGCGGGAGGGGTCATTTGATGATTTCCCATCCTCAAAAAAAAAAAAAAAGGTCCAAGCATAAATGGCAAAGAATGGTCTATCATAGATTAACTATTGAGTCTTGTGAAATAACGTGTGACAAACTAGATGTGAGAATATAACAACTGAAATTATGTGGTATTTAACGGGGTTTTCTTTCCCCAGCAAAAAGTTCTTCAGAGAGCTTTCTAAACTCACACTTAAAACAATCGTAATACTATGAGAACACGTAAGGTGAGCGCTATAGCTTCTAAAGTTTCCACTTACATGGTTCAGTGACCAGCTGAGGGGCATTAAGTGAAATAAGTATGAAGCCTCGTTAAGTGAGTAAACTTATCCTGCAGGATTACCGTTACGTTTTGTTTATACTCGCCTATAAGTAACGTGTGTGATATGTCCTGGAGCACCGTTAAATGTAATTGGTTAAAATATTCAATAGAAGATAAGTAGTCTGTTCCTAAAAGTCCTAGATTTTTTTCCAAATTGTTCTGTTACTGATAAACGCTGGTGTGGATTTTTATAGCCTTATACCTAAAAATATACAGAGTTGATACGACAGAGGGGCTTTCCTTTAAACTGCCTATACTAGGTACCATTTTCAAGCTCTGTACCAAAAATCAATTAAATAGGCACAGTAGTTTAGTCGCAAATGATTATTAATTTTTTTGTCCCGTTTGAACACCATGACATGGTGTTCATTGTATCTTTCCTAACAGCTGATTATGTCTATACGCATAGGTCATGCACCTTCAAACGATAAATCTGAGTATAACCTACGATGCGTTGTTGCTGCTCTGACGCCAGTCACTAGTATAACCAAATATTTTCGCTAAAAAGATGGCAATAAATACACACACACTTGCACTTTCATTACAAAGGCTGGTTGCGTTTAACTCTGATTTGTCAGCTATTGAGTTTGTTTTAAAAAAAAACTCATATTTGGTGCTTTTTATTTTTATACCGTATTGAATTAATACTAAACACGTATAGTATAAGTAGTGTAATTTAATGCCCCTCTGTCATATCAACTCTGTATAAGAAGATTCCAATGTATTGAGAACTTCCTCCTTTTTAGTCGGTTAGAAACCAAATAGTAACAACATTACCTATATCTCAGGTCGATTAATTGCTTAAACCGGATAATCATTTTTATACTCTACGTTTAAAATTGATTGTGTTATCACCATTTGTCTCCGTGCTAAAGGAGAATGGGTATAAATACTATACACGGGATCCATTATCGGCCACAACACCGTCCTGGTGATCAGGGGCCTTTTTAATACAACTGACAGCCGACAACTTTACGAGATTCCTTTATTATTGTCTTCTTTACCTGTAATAGAACCTGGCGTGAAAAAGAATCAGTTTTGTAATTTCAAGACAAATATTTCGTATTATCAGGTAAAATTAAATAGGGTCCTGGCATAATGACATGTCATTGGAAAGCTCTTTTAATGTCTGGGAATCGATTTTATTGCAGTCAGTCATATTATTTAAATACGGTATTTAAATAAAAGAGCTTTCTAACGACATAATATTCTGTGGACTCAGACAAAAGTATCGTCACGTAGTCAAGTATCGTATCGTAAAGCAGGTATCGCCTATGTGCCAGCTTTCATGGTGTTCAGTCAAACGGTGTTGGAGCTCACTCAAGAGTCACAAAATATAGGTATCACTAATATTTAAAAAAAAAACTCTTAGCACACTACAATAATAATATAATTCAATCATGATTTTTCTTTCTCTCGGGAACAGTACTTTTTTCTGGTTGAAAATACCTTATTTCCTTTTCTGTTCCCCTGACAACGTACATGCAAAATTTCATGATGATCGGTTCAGTAGTTTAGGCGCGAAAATGTAACAAACAAGCAAAGAAACAAACTTACTTCCGCATTCACAATAATATTAGTTATACCTAATTGTGACATTAAGTGAGACCTCACATTAGATATGAGACAGAGACACGAAAGGAGCCGCGATATAAATTTTATTATTAAAACGAATTCTAACCTACTTACATCGACAGCTATACCAGTTGCAACAGATGAAGGGTATTAGATTTTTTCGTAATCCTGACATCGAAAGGAATTTATTATTACGAATACTTGACAAATGAATAGGGCACTACGAATTTCTAGTATTAATATTCTAGTAGGCACTATGTCTTTTCCCCACCAAGGGCGTATTCACGTGGTCGTCGTGATGGGGCTTGCGTGTCTCAATGATCTTGGAGCTTTGCTGGTAGAGTCACTCATGCCGAAATGGTCCAAGTGAGATACCAGACTAAGAGAGACACGGGGCAGGGTCCATAACATCGGACTTCTGCGAAGGGCGCACCGTTTGGGGATTTGAACAAGTGTTCGTGTTGCTGAACGATGCGCTATACATTCTCCGAGTTTTTGGAAAGTCAATAGGATAGTTTTTCGTCGTACATCGTGCGATGACTCATTGAGCGGGTCTATCGGACGGTGTGTGATGTGCGACTAACTCCTCGATTTATTCGTAGAGTAGGTCTGGGGTTGAGGTTTTTGTCGTGTGCCGTGCAATGACTGACGGAGCGGGTCATTAGACGATACGTGATTTGTGGGTCGCTCCTCTTATTTTTAGAAGAGTGAATATGGGATGGGGTTTTTCTCGTGTGCCGTGCTATGGCTCACGGACTGGTTTTACGAACAGTACGTGATTTGTGAATTGTTCCTCGAAGTTATCCAGGACCGAATCTGGGGTGGGGTTATTTGTCAAGTACTGACGATGAGAGCCAAATCAGGCAGCCTCGGGAAGAGAGGTTCACTTCTAATACGCGTCTGGTCATCAAACGTAACTGAGAAAGTGTACCAGTGGCGTTGGGGACGGGACAGGAGTCCTGGATGTTGAGTGGTTACCCGAGGCGTCAGCGAGGCGACCATTTTGCTAACCAGGCATGACTGGGAAACTGTGGGGAGGTGTGGGGAGATAAAACCTTTAAAATCGACTACCTGGAGACCCATAAAAAGGCAAACCTGAGTTCAGCAATCATTATGAAAGCGCATCAAACAAAACAACTACCCCAGAAACCTGCGGCTATCCCTTGCCAGGCAGAGCTCGGCCAGTCCCGATTCGTATTCTTCGGGGGCACTGATCGCTAAAAATTCCAATCGAACTTTTATCCACACTTTAAGGGCGCAATGAGCCAATGTGGCTCACTTACCGGTGATGAGGAGTCACTGGGTTCTATTCCTAAAGAGCGGAATAGCGACCTGCCCTCTGGAAATCTGAGAGAGTATGGCTCACAAGATTTGCCCATCACAGAAGTGTCAATGAATGCTTGTGCGAAGAAGACACAGAAAGGGCCAAAGAGGGTACCAACACGTGCACAATATCACGACCAGGGAGAAGCCTGCTAAGCAGTTAAGCCTTAGCAAGCCACTGACTGACACAAGGGAGGATGGTGGAGACTCTGAGTTGCGAGTTCTCCAGTTAAGCAGGCGAAGACTGAGGCAACTGCAAAACAGAATGAGGCAATGAGGGCTTTACCAAATGTTGTTCGGGCGCAGCCAATTGACGAGCCGCGCGTAGAGCCTAATCCAGCTAAGAAAATGGGGGAAGGAATGTCTGCGGCGTCCACGCAAAGCTTCGCGGGATTCGCAGGCTTCGCAGGTTCTGCGTGATGCAAAAATTACTGAGACGGAGGCCTGGTCTATTTTGTTGGGGAGAAAGGCTAAGAAAGCTAAGCCTGCCACGTTGGCGTCACCCACTTCCATAAAGGGGAAAAACAGCCAGTCCCAGCTCTAAAAGTACTCCAGTGCAATCTGAACGCAACGCGCAGAATCTATTTCTGCAGACTATTGTGGAGTGGTCGGTTGCCTTAGCAGTAGTAGCAGAGCTCTACGGCTTTCCGGGTCATCCACGTTGGTTCCAGGTCACTGCGGGCTCTGTCGCTGTTTACTGGGCTGGTGGAAGCGATGGGCTTCACTGCTGCATACTAGATAGGGGGCAAGGATGTGTTGCAGTGGTATAGGGCCCATGGCCGTAGTGGACTGTTACCCACTTGTACGTTTGGACTACCACGGTAGTCTAAAACTTTTTCCGGTTGAACGTTATGACTACCAGAGTTGCAGCGCCGACTTGTTCCCTTTAAAATGTTTTTAAACTATGGTAACTCTATGATAGCTTTCTAAGAAATATACGAGATAGCGCTGCATTAAATTCCGCTTCTTTAAGTTGGTAAAATAGTGTGTCAAGCCTAGAAGATTTTTTTTTCATAAGTTGAACATCATAGTTATAGCGTCAGTGTGAAATTTTTGCAACCGGCCGAGAGCTCCCATGTTTCGATGTAGTACAACTTTATTTTGAAACCCATGTGTTAGTGTATTATATCAAAATAATTCTCAAGATTCATGCTTTACTATTATCTTTATATGTTCTAAGTTCAAAGTCTGTTGAAAACGATAATATTGAAATTAAAATCCTGGTCATGCCGCCATGTTGAGCGTGGGCATTTTCGTAATTTTATTATATGATTTACTAAATAATATACTAAAATATTGCTTTCAGCTATACACACGTATTTTTTTTTTTGGTATAGATGCAGTAGTTTACGAGATAATAAGCTTTAAGTTGGAAATGGCACGGAGCGCTCGCGCGAAAAATGCCGATCGTGCGGCCGGACGTTTCGCGGGGGTGCAGCGGCGTTAGGCGGACGTTCAATAAGTGTCTCCCAATATTTCTCTCGCCGAATTCGAGAGATAGATATCTGGACAGAATGGGAACTGCATTCGGTGCAAATACTTACCCCGTCCGGTTCTTGTCTTGGGTAATTTCAATGCTCACTTCAGAGCTTGAGGGAACACCTAGGACAGACCGAGGGGACATGCAGTATAAGACTGGGCTGCGTCGCTTGACCTCTGACTTCTGAATCAGGGATCTGTTTATATGGAAACACCGAACGTATATGGACGTTCGGTGGCAGAGGGAGTCAATTGTGGATCTCTCATGGGCAACTCCTTTGGTTGCCCGCATGGTGTCGGAGTGAAGAGTAGTGGAGGAGGTAGTCACACTTTTGGACCATGTCTTTTGAAAGGTAACGGTGCCCCTTCTATGTGCTGATGGTGACCACCGGGGTGGTTTTAGTGAGGTAAAAATCACACACTCCCCGGTCTTACCTCTAAAGCCCGGGCGCCTTTTAAATGTCTCCCCCCGAAAAAAATAATATAATAGTACAAAAAAAAAGGGTTACCTGTCTTTATTTAAGCTACTAAACAGTTGAACTACCTTTGTTTTGTTGTAGGCTTTTTTAAATTGAATGTAGGTACCACTTCATATAGAAAATTAATAGGTTTATTATACACAGAAAATCGGTAAGTAAATAAGGAAAAATAGAAGAAAAAACTAAAATTCTCGGTAGATATAGGTACTGAGAAAAAAAACGAACTGAAAATATGAAACAAACAGGAAAAATATGTATATTCCTGTCTGACGTCATAGCCGTGGTCACATTTACAAAAGTAGGTTCTTCTTCTTCATCTCTTATTCTATTACTCATTCTTACATATTATTCATTCTTAGGTATGTCATTTATTTATTTGCCGAACAATTTCGATTGTTATTTATTTATCAGCAGTAATTGGAATAGATAAAGATAAATCGGAACAATGATTTCAAGCATTTATTTATGTTAAAATGGATATGCCCGTGGGATCCCGGTATTTTAAATATCCCGAAAATGTTACTGAAGAAATTCGGATTAGTTAAATATTTAATCAAAATTATTACCCAGCCTGTGTCGCGTCAGCTTATAAATAATCAATTGTATATATATATTTTTTTTTTTTTTTTTTGTTAAAAACGTTGCCTCGCACTAGGAATTTCTCCTGTATCGTGGGTGCGTTTACAAACATTTAAACTCACATACACAAACAGCCAGACCCGGAACAACTACTTGCAGGTCATACAAATATTTGTTCCGTGCGGGGATCGAACCCGCGACACGTAACGCAGCAGTCAATCGCTTAACCACTGCGCCAACCGTGTCGTCAAACGTGTATGTGGGTGAACTTAGTCTTATTTATTTCGTATAGTAAGTTTAAATATTACACGTGACATAAACATACCTACTTAATAATACACGAGTACCTTTAAAAATCCCTACCAACATTTACAATACAGGGTCAAACTAAATTAGCTAGCGAAACTCCGCAGGCGTGATGTGATGGGTATCAGTACTATAACAGGATAAAACAAAAAAAAAAAAATGTATTTTTTTTGGGTCGAAGACCGCTGGTTGTCTGGTTTCTTGAAGTATAAGTTGAGAAAATCTGTTTTTATTGTTTTATCGTGTTTATTTAGCGATACTCATCACATCTGTGAAGTACATACCAAAAAAAACCTGTTTTTTTAAACTGATATTTCAAGTGACTACATTACTTACCTGCGGACAATGACCCCACAAAAAAACATCAAATTTATTTATTTTCTATTTAATCCTGTTACGATATCGATACCAATCACGTCTGCAGAGTTTCGCTATCTAATACAATTTGACCCTGTATATTTTAAAAATCCGGGTGAATCCTGAAATCCTCTTCTCTGAGAGCCTCTTCTACCAAAAACATACGTAGGTACTGCCATTTCGCTACAAGTGTAAATAGGGAACATTTACTTTAATACTTTAAACAAATATACAACTCAGGATAATTGTAATAATTAATTAAATTCGATCCTTACGATACTCAAAAGGTATCTTTTTAGCTTTCGTGAATTTTGACATTTCACGATGTAACTCTTATCAAAATCAAATTATCGATCGGAACTTTCTCGTTCAGAGTAGGGTTTACGATACAGAAAATGTCAAAATGAAGTTCGGTCGGATCCGAACCGATCGAACGAAAAGAATGAAGTTCGTAGTAGGAATCGTCAGATTTTTTGGCCGATACTTCGGAGTAGACATACGGAATCTCAGGTATGTCCATACTATGCAAACATGTCGCAAGCACGTCACTACTAGGTACGTGAAATAGCTGTACCTATTCCGATCATTGTTTATAAGATAAGATGTGTATCGTGTGATTGCGTAGTGTTTTAATTTGGCAAGTGTCTAATCTAATTATTGTTTATGGCACGGTCAAGGGTAATGTCTGAACTTATATAAAACAGGGTTCTCCCGCACCTTTTTAGATTATTCCTTTGACTGACTCGACACCGGGTGGTTAATAACTTTTTATTTCTCATACTTGGAAAGTACGCTTGAAGTTACCTGATCAGAGGGATGAAAACAGTAGTTTTCGTCCCCGGGAAACGATTATCCCTGCTGTGAAAACATTTCAAAACTGTGCAAGCCATGTCCCAACTTTGTATACAGCCATTCTGTTAAATCGCGACGTAAGATTGTAATTCAAAAATATTATCAACAATTTTGTAACATGACTTTACACTTAAAATTTACTTTATCCAAAATTAATGTATAATTTACATAGATTTTAGCTAAATTTTAACCATCATCAATAATAAAAAATACTGGCTGGTAGAATGCCACGGAAAAAGAAACACAAAAAAGGCGGGAAAACGGCAATTCGAACTTCAGTTGTTTAGTCGGGTGCTAATTATTTACTACAGATATACTCGTATATATAAAATGTTCATCAGAATCAGTGTTACGGATTTAACGTCTGGTAGTGGAAACCTTAAACCGTCGAAATCAAAAGAAATATACTTAAAATCGTACGATGTTTTTATGAAATGGCGCGCTGAAAAAAGAGTCAAGTCTTTTCGGAAAACGTGTTAAGTACTAACATAATTTCAATGAATTATCTAAGAATCATAAATCTTCAACTCTATGGACCGTGTATTCAACGTTAAACACGACTTTAGGTATAAAACACGCTAAACTAAATTATTTTTAGTTTGTATAATTATGTCGTTCGTATACAATTTTTTCCTAATTTATGTAAAAGGTATTTCTTACCGACATTTATATTTTTTTCTCGTTTTTAATTTTAATTTTGGTGATTATCTGTGGAAACTTGTAAATGGCCTTCAGTTACATATTGTTTAAGTACACTGTATATTATAGCTGTACGTTTCCCGAATAAAATAAAATAAATACATTTACAAGATTTCGCCAAACTTTACAAATCTTTCCTGAAAAGTTTTCACCGCACAAGAGGTCCAAACCTTCTTAAATCAAGCGCCAGACGAAATATTCTTAGCAATTAAGGTAAGGAAATCTTTATAGTATAGTAGTTGTTTTCTTTGTAGTTTTTATTATCGCATCGAAGGAATTTGTCTTAAACTGTAATTAGTTATGTATAGATATTATACAAGAGAACTACCCATCAAAGATTTACATTTACTTTTCAGGTCGTGTTGATATTGGTCGTAAGTGGCGTTTGCAGAAGCATTGAACTGGCGAATATGAAGGTACATGGCATAGAGAAACAAGGTTGTTATAGATTTAAGGTGCATTTTTGCTTGTGGGAATTCTGAGTAATAAAAATACGTGTTTGCACTATGCTGATTTATTTGCGACTGGTTAGGTGACAATTTCCTATTGATAATTAATATGGCCACACACACATGCATATGTACTTGCTTCACTCTTTCACACATTACATTGATCTTACTCGACAAAATAAAACAAAAACATACTATAATACTAGTGATGTTATGAGGTACTAAAACAAAAGTTGACCGAACCTTCGTATCAAAGAAAGAATTTGTACAATTGATAGAAAAATACCAAGTACTTCGAGCTATTGATTTGGAAACTGATCACTTTTTCCTGAATTACCAAAAAGGAACATGTTTGAGGCAACTAATTGGCAAAAACAAAATGTCTGGTATCCAGGAACGATAGCCAGGTAATTTACTAAATCCAAACTTATATTCTGGTCACTGCTTCCTCAGAACTTCAGCTACTTTGTAAGCTGATTCAGGCGCAGATTTGCCTACAATAATTAAAACACACGAGGATGGAAATCGAGTAAAGTAGCCGAAGGATATATAAAAGAATCAGTGAAAAATAAGACTAAAATATCAAGTAAAGTAACATAAACGATAAATCTACATTCCTCGGAATTATCTCTGCAACCTAGTAGGTACTTCCAAAGACTATCCGGAGCGAAGTAAAACAACAAAATCTATTCCAGCCGAAGAAAATGATAAAATATTGCTTTCTGCAACATTTACAGAATCACAAGAAACTCAAGTTTCGCAAAAAATATCCAACGTTAATGTACCAGGAAAGAAAGAGCATTTTCCTTACGTCTAATAATATTAATTTTTAATAGATATTATCATACCAATATTGTTTGTTTTAATAAAATATGGTTTGTTTAACTAATCTGGTTTTTATTTAATTTCCTCATATTCGAAATTAAAAGCAGAGTGTTTACCTCGGGTGAACGACCTACTTAGGCACTCGAACTATTGATTGGTGCATATACTTTTATCCCGAGTATAACAATCTACTATTGTTTGAATATTTATCAAGCTTTAACTGATCCGATTTTCTTCATTAAAGTTTTCGATAAATTGTAAACCCCGAAAGCCCATGGGTAAGATTGGCAGTAGGATGGTTGAATCCGTGTTATAGTTTTGTCCCTAGAGATATAGCTATATGTAGGCCTTATATTACGGACTTTTTTTTTTTTTGAGGATGGGAAATCATCAAATGACCCCTCCCGCTCTGGGTGAAGCGGAAGGGAGTGTCAGACTCTTACTGACTAAAACCCACCCGTGTTCCTTCCTTGGCCCTTTATGTTCCGGGTCAGCGGTACCCCCTAATGGATGACGGCCTACCTGACGTTTGTTGAGGGTGGTCATGCACCTAGTAAGAGAGATAAGAACCGCTTTCATATAACTATATTACGGTATAAAGCTATATATCCCTAGGGATAATACATATCTTCGTGACTTTTTTCTATCGTACCAAATTAGTTGTACAGTCGACTCTCGTTAATTCAAACCTGCGATAATTCGAACCTCTCTATAATTCAAAGTTATCACGAGTTCCCTACAAAATCTCTTTATATTTCGAACTAAATCAATACATTTTTATGCACTTGGTAATTCGAACGAAAAAATCATTGCTATTTAACAAAACGACGCGTTAATTCGAACTCATCGGCGTCCAACACTCGACAATTCAAAGTTGCAGAGAGAAAGAGGCGGAAAGATTGTAAGTACATTTTGCGACAAGTTCAAACTTGTATGTATCAACGTACACGAGCCTTTATTTTTGTTATGATTAGGTTGACTATTTGACACACACTTCTCACGAATTGGTTTCTTTAGTTATCATTCAGTTACTGTTACTCTTTCGTTGGTATACAGATTAAAAGTTTGTGTCTCTTATAAATTTCGAACCATTTGATATTTCAAACACTCTATAATTCGTAATATTTTAAGAGTCCCTCGAGTTTCGAATTACCGAGAGTCGACTGTATATATAAAACGTTTATTTCAGATAACTAGGATCCAGTGTGTTAGTAGTAGGTACAATAACTTATAGCTAGTGTTAGTAATACAATCTTAAGCTACTCGCCCCCTGCCCGACGCACGAATCGATGTATCAATACTCATGGCATTAATACATCGACCCATGTACAGACAATCAAGTCTACTGGCTATCATACTTAACACCTTATCATACCTAACTTTAGCACGGCTTCAACCATCTTACTGCGATATATCCATATTAACAAAATTATAGATTTCAAGTCATTGTCCCGAAATAGCGTTATCTAAATTCCGCTTACTGCTGATAAATATAACAATCTGACGTCAGGTAGGATTATACATATTATTCACCTGTTTCAATGTTTTCAATTTTATTTTACCTTATAGGTGTAAACTGTTTTCCTTGTTTTTTCGTAATACCTACTAACCGCTTTTCTGTGTTTCAGTACCTATTAGTTTGTACATATTACCTATAATTATATTTGGTATAGGTACTCGTACCTATATACAATAATTCAAAATATCATACAAAATACAAAGTTAAAGTCATCATATATAAATATGCCTATAATGTTCCCACTGCTGAGACACAGGCCTCCTCTCGGTGAGAGGGAGTAGACCGTAATCCACCACGCGGGCCTAGTGTGGGTTGGTAGATGTCACATGTCTTTCGAATTTTTGGTTCTAGGACATGCCGGTTTCCTCTCGATGTTTTCTATCACCGTTTTGAGAGCAGTGGTGATGAAATAATTTAAACAAAGTAAAGCGCCTGTCTGGGTTCGAACCTACGATCTACAACTCGTAAGTCACGGCCGTTACCACTGGGTCACCGCTGCTCTACTCACAAAGTTAAAGTAGTTAAACTATTTAGCATAAATGAAGAGATACTACGAGTAGTACGAAAGTCGTGGCTCGCAATACTGAATACCAGGTGGCGCGGGGAAAGAGTTCCTGGAATGACTTGGGTAGGCCTTTGGCCCGCAGCGGGACAGTATAGTGTAGACAAAAAAAAATTTTTGTCAAACAATGATTGTTGGAAAGACTTGTGAAATATAAAGTTTAAACCTACTAAATACAGGCAAATGTGTTACTAATTCCCTTTAGTGAGTAATTGCATACTAATTTGACCTTAATAAGGTTTGCTCACTTTCATTAGATACTTTTGGAACAGACTATAGAATGATATCTGAGTCCACACAACATAAATATTCTCTAGATCCATGCGGGCGGCTAACATCACACAGACTATATTGATTATAGCTGTATATCACAACTAGGGACATAGATTCATAACCTTTCTTCTGTGCCGTCGGGTAAAAATACGGATTTTATCATTCCTATTTATAATAAATTTGAGTCTGATGGATTTTGAAATTATCATGTGTTATCTGGTTATCAAATTTATAAACAATAATAGTCAGCTTTATATAAATAACAACGAATTTAGAAATCTGAACAGTAATTAAACGGTCGATCAAGCATTATGTTGAAGTTGGCTATTATTTTGGCTGTTGCGGCAGGTAAGTTAGTATATTCATTCATTCTGAAAGACTACACTGTGTGGCTAAGTACCAACAGCGGCACGGGTCGATCGATCAAATTTAAGCTATGCTTGCCGAGGTCGGTAAGTGGATGGATGCCCATCCATTACACACGGAGACCCCTCCGCAGATCCGTGCTTCGGAAAGCATAAGTATTTGGTCCCGGCTGTCATTCGTAGATCTTTAAAAGTCGTTACAACATAATTATGTCGAAATCCGTTTGAAGTACCTATATTATAAAAGTATCTTTTGTTTGTATATAATTTGTCACCCTATGATTATGAAACTCGTTAATTTATAATCTATCTCGCGAGATGATAAACTAATTAAATAAAAATAAATAAATAAAATAAAATAAATATCGTCTGACATTGCACAC
This sequence comes from Brachylomia viminalis, assembly GCA_937001585.2. Taxonomy (NCBI): domain Eukaryota; kingdom Metazoa; phylum Arthropoda; class Insecta; order Lepidoptera; family Noctuidae; genus Brachylomia; species Brachylomia viminalis. Next base: position 16,407,022 of record OW443302.2, on the reverse strand, counting down.
AGCACCATCTAGTTCCAAGTTAAGCACTTATTAAGGCTTGTGTTATGGATACCAGATGGTTGATACACTACTTAAATACATTTTTTTTTCGTAAATACATACATATTATAAATATACATCCATGACTCGGGTACAAATGTCCATATTCATCATACAAACATTTGCCCCTACCGGGATTCGAACCCAGGACCATTTGGTTTCACTGACTACACTTAGCCACTGTAGCCACTACACCAAACGTGTCGTCAAATTACTAACTAAATTGTGAACCGCAACAGGCCATTTACAATTTAACGCATTATTTTTCGATAGTTTATATTCTATCCATGGCAAATCGACAGATTGTGAAACGGTATCAAACTTGCATGCATGAATGTACCTTGCGCTTATATTAAATAGCCAAGTAACTGCGACCAACTTGGAAGAAGCGCTTACCGACCGCTGCGCTTATCGCTCTCTTCGCTCGCTCGGCTCGCGCGCGTTTGTTTACAGTTCTAACCTTTTTCTTTTTGGTTTTCGGGGTGAAAAAACATCATAGATGTATAAAAAAAAACCCACCTATTGGTCGGGGTGCCCTGGCTTAGTTACTGCGACCAATTCGGCAACTGGCAAGACCGACCGATCAGGGACTGTTTGCAATTTTACGGGTGATAAAATCAGATAGATTATGATTCCTGTCGGTAAGTGCAGGTTCGTTCACAATTTGACGGTTTAACATGGATACATTATAATTTTTTAAACGTTATACAGGGTGGTAGGGACATCGACGCGCAAACTGAAACCATAAATTCAGCATGAACCATGAATTCTAGATCCCCCGCGCAGAAATTACGCGGCAAAATGTCTGGAACAGCAATTATTTTTAAAATAACGAACGTAAAATTTCAACTGGGGGATCAGAATCATGTACTCAAGAACTGTAACAAGTTGCGCGTCGTTGTCCGTGCCACACTGTATTGTAAGTATATTATGGTACATTTCACAACTTATCGACAGTTTACAATCTCGCGAGATAGATTATTAACTAACTGTGCTCACAATCGTACGGTGACACTTAATTAAATATGTATAGTGACAAAAATATATATTCGGTACGAAGCATTCCAAACTATTTTTATGATTCTCAATACAGGTGACATTATTCTAAAGCAATATGTTTGTATTATTTTCTAGTGTGCTGTGTACAGGCAGAGAATAGATACTTACTATACACCAGGTAAATGCTCCGTAAAAGAAAACTCTATGCTGCATATTAAGTGTTTTAAATTGGTTATTGGCGATGATACGTCAGAGAACCAGAGTAGTCGCCATGGCCTTCAGAATAAGCAAGCTTAAGTGGACATGGGCCGGCCATCCCAAGTAGTACTGTCATGTCTTAAATAGGTAAAGTAGATGTCTTCGAGACATACATAAATTATTGGCCAGTGTCTTGGTTATAACCATAGATATCTTGAGGATATCCATAAAGAGAGAGTTGAGCAAAAATGGGCACAGGTTTACAGAATAAGTTAAGAAAGACTTCAAACTACTTTCCAAGATAATTAAGAGTAACAGCATTGTTGTATTCTTCCTTTTATCTTCAAAGTATCTTAACGTTATACAAAATATATAATATTGGTATTTAAGATATCTACACCCAACTGCAACACATGCAATGTACTTGAGGATGTACATCATTTGCTGATGGATTGCGTCAAGAACCAAGAGGAAAGGAGAATTTTAATCAATGAGTTTAATTTAAATATATCCCAAGTAGGTTTAATTCAATCAATTTTAGCACAACCGAAGTCAAATGTGGCGAAAAGATTTAGCGAGTTGGTGTACCATATCGATTAAGATTATCCTTTTAATTTAAATTTAAAGCATTGTTTCGTAGTAAGTAGTATGTATAAGGCATGATGGGGTTGGCGTATCCATTAGGATAAAAACCTCAATTAATTCAATAAAGAATAAAAAAAATAAAGATATCTACAATACCAGGTTAAGAACTTCTAAAATTAGCGCAGAGAATTAAACAAGACTTACAAAATCGAACTTCTAACTTCAAATACTAATCTCAGTTATAAACCTCCTTTAGATAAATTATGGTAATGTGATTTTAACAACTTAGTATTCTGAAACAGATGTAAAATAAAATTGTTCTCTAATAATTAATAATTAGAGAACAATTTTATTCTGCATTTTTTTTTTTAAAAGCTCGGCAGCGGGCTATTTTGTAACAATCTCACCGATAACTTAGGTGAAGTATGTTGTCGATAGTGTCAATCCCAACCATCAGGTGGATATGGTGGAATGATAGCTCACTTCACCTAAGTTGTCACGGTGAGATTTACTTAAGACTACGTTTATACTAAATAGATTTTGAAATTCTAGGTAAACTTAGGCAGCCTTGAAGATTGTATTCGAAAAACTTTTGAATTCTAGGACTACTTGAATTTATTCATACACTTAATGAGTGTGTGTAAAGTTTATCTTGGCCAAATCAAACCCAAGATATTATTTAGACATATTAGATTTAACCACGATCTGTTTGTCTGCTTGGGATATTAGCCGCAGAACCGATGACTGTTGGGCTACACGTGTTCTTGTGTGGAGTATATGTAACTACAGTCCGGCCAACTAGAGAATGTGTTCTTGACACCCGTCAGTTTCACACAAGCAAATACGTGTTATGCGAATTTGGTATTTATTAGTTACTAGCTTCTGCTCGCGTCTTCATCTGCGTGAAATTTCTGGCTCCCCCGACCCCGTCGCATCGTATCACCTGCCCACGTTACTTAGTTTTTGCTTTGCGTTCTTTTTGGTTTATTTAATTTTGCTCGGCTCCTAAGAGTTCTAGCGCAATGTTAAATGGCCTATAGCCTTCCTCAACAAATGGGCTATCAAATACAAAATGTTTTTCTGAAATCCGACTGGTAGTTCCAGAGGTTACTTCCTACATACAAACTTACAAACATATGGAGAATGCCAAGGTTTCCTACAAGAATTGGCCAGAACCGACAAAGATGAACGATATATCATAAAAAAGGAAAATAATTATAGAATTTGATAGTATAATTAGTTTTCTATTAGAAGTAGACCAAAATAAGTTATAGTTCTTTAAAGTTGACCACTTAATACTACTGATTTTATCGATGACATGACATAAACATGATTAATGACTTTTGGCACACTATCCTTACATATAGATACGTTTTTATAAATATAACAAAAGTACCTACATTATTTTAGAATGTATGAAAAAAAACACAGAAATACTTCGTCGTTCGTGATAACACGCGGGAGAAGTAAAATAAAACTTTTTGACAATGACAAATACAACTTACAAGTAACATTTTTACATCAAATGTTGCCAGCACTATAATAACATTATTATGAATAAACTATTCTAAAGATAATCGATAATCAAATAAATTACTTTTAATTATTACATTAATATAAAATTTATATTAAAAATATAATTAAACGCTATTTATAATTAAAAGAAGTACGAATTACGACCTCTGTAAGTAATAAATTCACTTAGCTTTGTATTGATATTATTGTAATCGTTTTGCAAGTGCAATTTCGTAACGATATTGTATTATTTTGGTACTGGCAACATTTTAATTGAAATTGTATTACTTTTCAACGGTGTACTTCTACAGATTTTATTTATATTGTATACTTACTTACTGTTTTCTATTATGAATTATCATTATTATAGAAAGTCTGTCAGACGCTACATGATTCGAGCCGATTCCTGGCATTGTCCTTTAACCTATATAGACTAGCATTGTCAGGAACGCATACTCTCGACGCGACGGCCGGACTGTAAGTTGAAACATTAAAAGTCAGTGTAAGATATTACTTTTAATTATAGGAATAACCCGTTAGTACCAGAGCTAATAGCAAGCCGCGCCGCCTTACCGGCGGGCTCTAATTTTGATATAAGAGACGATACAATCATATTGATCCATGGTCACGGTGGAAGCCCTCGATCGCCATTTAATACATTAATCAAGCATGGTAAGTACCTCAGGTATGGTAAATCACCAGCATAGGTTCCTATGCTGGTGATTTTTATACCTACAAACCTCGAAGAAAACACTGTACTCTGAAGAAAAGCGTATAGAGTATCTTTTATATTTAGTCACAACGCATTTTTTTTCTTGTATATGTTTACGATTGTTTTCAAACAATACATTCCTGTTAAGGCGACAGCCATCCCTTGTTTTATTTCGTGGAAAGTGAGCCATTTTCCAACCTAAGTGTTCTACATGATATAAAACCTAACGTCCTAATTAATAAAATTATTTCTTTCAGAAATATCTAAGTTACAAGAACCACATAACGTTTTAGTTGTTGACTGGGAAGCATACGCTATCGTGAGTTACTCGGTGGCATCGTCAAACGTGCCGATTGTGGCTCATGAGTTGGTAAATTTCATAAAATGGTTAACCCGGCTGACACCTGCATTGGATGTGAGCAGACTGCACTTGGTTGGGTTTGGCCTTGGAGCACATGTTGCCGGCATCGCTAGTAGAGGGTTGCACGGAACCTCTGGTATAGTTGGTAGAATCACTGGTAAGTGATGGTTGTTTTCTTTTATACTTATAACATAAACTTGTGTTTAAGCATTGAAATAGCAATCATTGTCCTTAAGTTAATATCTCTTTATGTCGATTCAGGGCGTGATCAGGCTTATTTCAGTTTTTTAAATGAAGATTGTCAGAAAATGTAGGTGTGAGTGTCAAACCTTTATTGCCTTGCTAAAACGCAAAATAGTATAATGTAGGTTAGATCCCCCGTAAAAAGTGTTTATTATTCGTCCAAAAAACTAATTTATTATTTTTACACAAATAAATCCCTTCAAATAAAGGCTCGCGTACTCAGTTCCGCATCATACCTACGTAACGGACGGATCGTATGAAACCGTTAAGTTTGTTGCAGTACGTCCACTGTAACAAGAGTCGCATTACCTTCAGGCCGATGCTACGCTAGTGCGGTCTATACGATGCGGATCAGTGGATGCACTTGTATGACTAAAATCAATTTTATACGATCCGCCCAATGCGCACGATGCGAACCTGTAGACACGAGCCTTTTAACCACTATTTTAATAGTCTTCTTAGCCTCAATATAACTATCACTTTGTTGAAAATGTGCTGCCTTTCTAGGACTGGATCCATCTGGAAGTGGATGGGGTACCAATTCCCTTCGCTTGAGACATGATGACGCTCACTACGTCGAAGTTATCCACACAGACGGTTCAGGTCTACTGGCCAACGGTATTGGAACTGCAATTGGCCAGATAAACTTCTATGCTAACGGTGGAAGCAACCAACCAGGCTGCTTATCTCACTCTTGTAGCCATAACCGAGCTTACGAGCTCTTTGCAGCGTCTATGTTCAACTGGAACCTAGTGGGATACCCATGCAGCTCAACTACGCAATTAAACCTTAACAGATGTAGAGGAAGTGCATTGAAAATAGGTGGCACAGAATTAAATAAAAGAGGGTATGTATTTTTTTTTAACTACCCGTTTCTTAAAGTATGCACAGTGACAGCTTCAACTGTCATTTGGAATTACTCAAATATCACACCGACGCAAGCTAATGACTAGAACAGATTTTCGTCATATTATAATATGTAACAGCATCATAATCATAACACACAGGCTTTTTCTTGCTCAGTCTGACGCAATTTCTTTTGTTGCATCCTTGTCAGATCATGCGTTATATCTACAGCTTCTGTACGGTTCCACAGATGTTCGTATCAAATCTTAAAATACAAAATGCTTGCTAAGCACTGTTGAATAAGATTCAACCTAAAATTACCCTGACTTTATTGATAGTAGAGAAACGCAAACTACCTAATTTTAAGAACATTTGACACACAAAGATTAAATCTCTTAATCGACAAAAGGTCATAACTACTACCTTTCTATTACGACTGCCTTTTTATCTCGTAAAGAAGCATCACGTTTCTTTAATTCGGTTTTTAATTCTGACACTTTCCACGTCGATACATATTAATACAAAATATTTAAATCAGCGAAAACAACGAAATATAACCAAACTCATCATCTAGGTTTTGCGTCGTTTTTATGTGACGCATATTTTCCCCCTACACGAAATGAAATGGACGAAATCTCAATGTCAGTGTAGGTACCGAGTACCTAATGGCCAAGCCATCAACAATAATTACCATTAACCGCCTTCCGCGTTGGTTTGGGTGAATCTTCAGAAGCCAAATTCATTATAATTCTCAGTTTAACCATAGAAACTTAGAAAGTACAAAACAAACTGAGCAACGAACCTCCGTTTTCATAGTTTAAGATAACAATAACACTAATTTTACAACCAGCAGTTTCAAATTACAACCATCTTCAAACGTTACGTTTCTACAATTTTTTTTATAAATAATTAATGAGTCGAAATTTTTGTTTTCAGTCAAGGTTATATCTACAGAATCAACACTAGAAGACAGTACCCGTTCTAAGATTGGATTGTTTTGTGAAAAAAATAAACTTTTATACCTCCTAAATAATATTTTTTTATTACACTTTCCTTGTCTCTACCTGAATTTAAGTTAAGGAGGCTACAAAATGTTCCCCGCGCCTCTCCGCAGGCAAGCTGCCCTTCTAGCCCTAGGGCTAGTAGGTATTCCAACTTTAGACAAAAAGAAGCTAAGAGGGTGAGAGGCGCCCTCTATACATTCAGGAGAAATCTATGTGGACAGAGATCTCAAGAATATGTGTAGATCGCAAGATCAACTACACAAATGCCCGCTATACGCAGCAGGGCATTAAAGTCACAGTCCTCTCATCTTTAGACTACGGGGATCTCTCTCGTATTTTGCGTGAAAGGAATTGCTCCTGTCACACTTATTCCCTCCCGGAGGCAACTCCCACCCGCGTTATCATTAGGCACGTTCCTGAAGAAATCTCTTCCGAGGAGATCAAATCCGAGCTTGCCTTACAAGGTATTCCGATATCCGCCGTCCATCGCTTGCACAGAGTGAGACAGGGCCTTGTCTACGACTTGGTTCTCGTCGTCTGCGACCCCACCGCAAGACATCACTCCCTCTTCAAGGTCGCCTCCGCTGCGGACGCAACGGTCGACGAAATCATTGCCTGTAACGGCAATGCTCGTCGCTTAATTGAGATTCTAAATGCGTACCCCGAGGTTGCGCAAGTCCTTAAAAACCTTACATTTTTAACATTTTTAATGGATTTCGTAAGGTTTAGTTGCACTAAACCCCGATCCCTGATATTACATTTCCATAAAAACTGCACTTTTGTTTTCCAGAATTTTCCAGTTTTTTCTGTCTGTGATACGGTCTAGCCGCTCTGAAGTCATGCGCTTATCAACGGACTGCATTTCATTTTTATTATACATAACGGAAAAGGAACAGGAATGTTATTTTCGGGCAAGCCTTCCTCCTCGTACATCTTCAGAAAACAGGAAATAATACCACGAACAAATAGCGTTGATCTTCTTTAATTATTTCACACACTTTATAAGTTACGATAATCACAAATATCCGCTATGGAAAACGATGGAGGTTGTGAGGTTATCCGCCCATGCGCACGTTCCTTGGCAGAATGCCTGACAGTAACACCCCCTTATTAAAAATGACATTACTTAACAGTGAAAACTGACAGACAGATGGAATAACCTGACTACCGCCATCTTGTAACAAATGTTAGAACTTTCTTAATCTATGGCCTGCTGCTGCGACATACATATAAGAATCTATTTATATTTAGCCCATTCGATTATTATCATTAAAGATATTATCTAGTAGGTGCTGCCTGCGGCTACGGTAACGCCCGCGTGGATGTCATAAAATATCCAACGTGAAAAGTACTCTGTGTTATTCCTTACAACATCAGCTATCTGCAAGTGAAAGTCTCCACGTCATCAGAAAGTTTCGGATATTAGCTGGCACTAACAGACAGACAGAAAAACAGACAATTTGTTTTTTAATTTGTATTTTGTTATAAGTACTGTATTTTTATATGCAATTAGTAAAAAGCTGTTATTCTGAACATTACATTACAAACAGACACTTTCATTTTATTTATTTGATTAGAGTATAAATGTATACATAATATAGATAATAGTCAGCGAAATATAAATCAAAAGTCATTTATTCAAACTAAGCTGAGAACCACCACACCACCAGACCACTGATCAGACCACAGACCCCTGATCAACCATAACCATAAAATCATAAAACTAGCAGCGATGTCACTGACCAATTAGGTTCGATTTACGGGGCTTAGAGATGCCCGGGGGCTTAGTGAGCAGACGGATTTCACCTTGAAGATCGGGTGATGTCCTTCGGTGGCGTCGCAGACGACGAGGACCATGTCGTCGACAACGTTCTCTCTCCTCAGTAGAGATTTATTTAGGAACGCACCTAATGATAACGCGGGTGGGAATTTCCTACGACAGGGAGTAAGGATGGAAGGAGTAATTCCGTTCACGCAAAACACGAGTTCCCTGTAGCCTGAGGACGAGGGGACTGTGACTTTAATAGCCTGCTTTGTAGAGCGGGCATTTGTGTAGTTGATGCTAAGCCAAAGTCCGTACCCCACAGGGGGAGCCTTTCACGTGTGTCATCTAGTTTATAACTTTTAAAGCCCTGGCTGGAGGCCTTAATTTATTAAAGCAACCACAGGTAAGCTCGGTTAAATAGCCGACAACCTCATACCTAGGTTGAGCTGCGAGGAGCCATTCATAAAATAAAATAAAAATGCTCTCTTTTTAGCTGATTATTGATTCGGTGGCAGTCAGCAATATTATCCAATTAAATCAGTCAATAAAATCAAGGAAAGAGCTTTCCAATGACATCATGTTGGCTCGTTATTGGGCGGCGGACACATTTTGTACAGCCTCCTTTACTTAAGTTTTGGTGGAGTCATGGAAAGTGTAATAAAAAAATATTAAAAAGCAAGTAATAAGTTTTTTTTATCACAAAAAAAACAATTTTAGAACAGATACTGCCTTCTAGTGTTGATTCTATAGTTAAAGCTTTGACTGAAAACAAAAATTTAGACTCATTTTTTATTTATAGTAAAAACGTAACGTTCAAAGATGGTTGTAAGTAGAAACTGCTGATTGTAAATAACTGTTTTTATTAACTTAAACTATGAAAAAGAAGGTTCGTTGCTCAGTTTGTTTTGTACTTTCTAAGTATCTATGATTAAAAAGAAAATTATAATAAATTTAGCTACTAAACGTTCACCCAAACTAATGCGGAATGCGGTCAAAGGTAATTATTGTTGATGGCTTGACCAAAACTCTGTCCCTAAACTGAAATTGAGATTTCGTCCATTCCATTTCGTGTTCATTCATGAGTTTGGTTTTATTTCACTATTTCGTTATTTTCGATGATTATATGACTACCTATGTCTCGACGTGGAAAGTGTCAGAATTAAAAACCGAATTAATGAAACGTGATGCTTCTTTGCGAGTTTTAAAAAGGCAAACGCAATAGACACGTAGTAGTTATGACCTTTTGTCGAATATGAGCTTTAATCTTTATGTGTCAATTTTCGATTCTCTACTATCAATAAAGTCAGAGTAATTTTAGGTTAGGTCTTATTCAACCATTCTTAGCAAGCATTTTGTATTTTAAGATTTGATACGAACATCTGTGGAACCGTACAGAAGCTGTAGATATGTCGCATGAACTGACAAGGATGCAACAAAAGAAATTGCGTCAGAATGAGCAAAAAAAAGCCTTTGTGATATGATGCTGTTACATATTATAATAAAACGGAAATCTATACTATTCATTAGCTTGCTTCGGTGTGATATCTGCGTAATTCCAAATGATAGTTGAAGCTGTCATTGTACATACTTTAAGAAACATATACTTTATGAAAATACATACCCTCTTTTGTTTAATTCTGTGCCACCTATTTTCAAAGAACTTCCTCTACACATGTTAAGGTTCAATTGCGTAGTTGAGCTGCATGGGTATCCCACTAGGTTTCAGTTGAACATAGACGCTGCAAAGAGCTCGTAAGCTCGGTTATGGCTACAGGAGTGGGAGAAGCAGCCTGGTTGGTTGCTTCCACCGTTAGCATAGAAGTTTATCTGGCCAATTGCAGTTCCAAAACCGTTGGCACGTTGACCTGAACCATCGAACTACGTCAAAGTTATCCACACATTAACTACGACGTAGTGAGCGTCATCATGTTTCAAGCGAAGGGAATTGGTACCCCATCCACTTCCAGATGGATCCAATCTTAGAAAGGCAGCACAAAAATAAAAGATTTCAAGGTAGTGATTGTGAGGCTGGCGTCCTGTTGAGGCCGTAAAGACTATTAAAATAATGGTTAAAGACTCGTGTCTACAGTTTCGCATTGTACTCATCGAACTGGATTTTAGTCACCGAAGTGCATCCACTGATCCGCATTGTATGGACCACACGTGCCCAGCATCGGCTTGAAGGTACATATAATGCCAATGCTTCGGTCGGCAATCCATTGCTGGCAGTTGCCTCGGCTGCTGTTACAGTGGACGTACTGCAACAAACTTATCCGTTTCATACGATCCGTCCATTGCGTAGGTTGATGCGCAACTGAGTACGCGAGCCTCATATACCTACATTTGAAATATTTATTTGTATAATTAGTAAATTAATGTTTTCTGACGGATAATAAACACTTACACTTGCGTTATATTGAGGCAAAAAAGATTAGGGACTGACACCTACATTTTTTAACAATCTCCATTCCTTTCTTTTATAAACAGATGACAATTTTTTTCTAACCAGATAATCAACAAACTCATAATAGATTCAAATTCCATTAGACTCAAAATAAAATAATGATAGCAACTTTACAGGTTCAAATTAAATATGCGGACGAAAATCTGGAGACGTGATGGGTATCGTTAGCTAAAAACGATTAAATGAAAAAATGTGTTTTTCGGGGTCAACGTCCGCTGCTGACAGTAATGTTACTTGAAGTGTGACTTGATAAAATAAGTTTTATCGTGTTTAGATATCGGTACATAACACGTCTGTGAAGTTTACACACAAAAAAAACATGAAACTGATATTTTAAGTGAATATAACCCCAATATAAGCCCACCAAAGAAAAATCGTTTTTTTTTTTTATCATATTTATATAGGTATCGCTCCCATCACGTCTGCAGAGTTTCGCTGGCAAGTTACATTTGACCCTGTATTTTTACCCGACGGCACAGAAGAAAGGTTAATTATGAAGTATACGTAAGTAAAGATAAGCACATATGTATCTCGTAGGTACAGCCTAACTCTTTTTCTTATCCCCTTATCAAAACGCGGAGTAAAATTAGAACTAGAATACCTACAAGCTGCAGAGTTTTGTGGTTTAAGTTTAGAATTCATTTTTTTTTTAATGTACGATGCGTTTGCTCTTGACTCTAGTCTAAGTCAGTGGTGACAGAGACAGTGAGTGAGTGAGCTTACCAAAAAGAAGCCTGTTCACTCTCACTTTGAAGAGATTGAAACACTTCGAATTCCCTGCCGGTAAATATATATACCGATAATAAAAGCTGAACAACGTTCGTTTTACATAACGGAGCTGTTTTGTAAAATAACTAAAAGATAATATATATTTAAAGAGTAATGTCGCATTGTCTACTAAATGTTAGTATTGGACTTAGGCAATTGGTCTATCTTGGGAAAATGGGGGGTTATATCCGACTACTACCGATTAAAAACCCTCGCGGTCTTATTACAAAACAAGGTTTTTCTTTTGACACGGTTAAACCATCGAGCCTGTTTTTGAAATAAGAACCTAACAGAAATCGAAATACAGTTACTTTTACAAAACTGACAACTTAGTCCGGTTTTAGATTGTCAATTTTGTGTTAAGAACTTACTTTAGTCGGCATAAAGTTCCAAATACAAAAACTGAATCGACGGTTTAGGCTCGGGCTAAAGTTAGATCGTGTTTTGTAATAAGACCGTACGTGTTCCTTCTGCTACCTTGCTTAGAGTCCGCTCTCTCTCGGACTCTGCATCCTGTCCTATTTGTATTGCTAAAGTTTTTGTTTATTCTAAAGCGTTGTACTTAGGTAGGTACACTAGAATCCTCGAAAGACTCTAAGGCGAGGACCTTTCTTTAAATTATAGTATTTGTCATGATTTTTACCCGACTGTGTGACAGCAAAGAAAGGCTTATGTTTTAATAGAGTGCGTTTAATTTCCGCAATACACAATACAATTCGACGCTCTCACCGAGATTGTCTTTTACTCGAAAAAATAAAACTGTTTGATAAGTTTATTATTTTCTATATTGTATATTCGTAATTACGTTTTTGGATCCAATAGTTTCTTTAATAAATCGAAAGAGAAAAGAACTGCAAAGGTAGTCGACCCAGTTTTGCAGTTCTTTTTTGCATGTTCATGATTTGAATAAAAATCATATCACAATGTTGGCTAAATTGTACCCATTTCTTGGTTATGTCTGGAACAATGTGTTCTTAATGTTTAGACGGGCGTTGATACCTGCGACAAAGTTGTTAACGTTTATAGCTATCAATGTTTCTATTGTAATTATGCTAATTTGTTGCTGTTCCAAATAAATAAAAACTTTTATTTTATTTTTATTTTAAGCTTCAGGATCAGACAATTTTTTTCATTCACACGTTTTATAAACATAATTATGGTATCATTAAACAGGTGATTTCATTGGCTTCCAGATAGCATTAAGATTTTAAAGGTACCATTTTTGGTCATGTAAATATACAACAAATACGGAAATCCGATAAAAAAATAAAAAAAATGTTATACCTAACTGGTATTGCCTTCTCTGAACATCTTATTGACTGATTGACTATCCTCACTAAGCAGACCAGTGGAAATTTGCTTCATTTATCTCCTAATGCCATTCTAAGCTCAACAAGGGATGTGAAGGTGGAAGCCCTGTATGTAAATCAACCTCTATCTACCAACAGACTATAGTTTTCGTTCAAATAAACTTTCTTCGAATCAAATAGTTACGTCATTCAATTGAGGCCAGTAAACAGGTTATCATCATCATCATTTAGCCGAATGACGTCTACTGCTGGATACGGGCCTCCCCCAAACATGGCCCCAAAAGCAGGCCCTGTATTTCTTTTGTAATTATGTATGCCGTGTGTTGGCCAAAAAGCCGACATAGTTATGTATAAGCATAACTATATTGTATTCATCTAGAACCTTCTGTACCTATAACGATTTATTTAAAGGTAGCAGTCCCAGCAGGCTCGTGGAAAAAAGATCTTATTGGTCAGACCGCCAGCTATTTGGCAAACTCCAGTTTCCAACTCCAGACAAAATCCAGTTGTCTTATAATATAACAAATGGAACATTTGTTTCAAGTTTGATTAAATCAAAAAGTTTTCAGTGTCTTGCTCTTGAGTCAAATGTTGAAAGTGTTCAAAGTTATTTCAACCCCTTAGCAGTATATTCTGGGTTAAGCCAGCTTTACTTAAGGATTTTGCTTTATTTTAGCACCAAGACTATGATAATAGAGGGCTGGATTTTAACCGGTTACAACGAATAAAAATTCTTCAATAAATGTTCAGTTTTCTCTTAGATTTAGCGGAAACACATGATTATTCTCGTGTCTAGGCAGCGGCGGCAGGTGGCGTTCTGTAGTTTATATCCAAATTGAAGGTGATGATTTATTAAAGCTACCTCTTCCTTGAGCTACCTCTTCCACACCACAGAGCATTTGAGATGGCATTGTCAACACTTTCCATGCAAACCAAGCGTGTCAGTGGGCGTCACCATTTAGATTTACTTCACAAGCAAGTTAATCAAAACGGTGACGCCCCCCTTATTAAGACACCAAATCACAACAAAATATGACTTCTCTATTTAATTTTAATTATGATTCCTCCACAACTTGCAAATCGGTGCGAAAAAACTGACGGCACGCCTTTGTTTAAACTAAGTTTATTACGATGTCCAAAACGAAGCTCTCAACGTAAAGATTCCTATTTACTAGCTTCTAATATGTAGATGTGGTGAGACATCTTCCAGGCTACCAGTTCAGTTAGGTGTACCTTAAAGGCTCAATACTAGGACCATTCTTATTACCTATTGGTGTATTTTAGCCTTGACCCTCATAGTTTTCAAACTATGTGGAATTTAAAAACTATGCAACGAACGTTAACATCACGAGTGAGCCTATACCCTGAGGCGTGTATCTCTACTTAGTTCTGAATGTAAAGATGTTTTAATATAAGAGCCAGGTAACAAGCGATTATACACGGTGACATTGGAATCACAGTTTTGCTAGAACAAACGTTGTTTAGACCATGGTCTACTACCATTCTACAGCATCAAATATGTTATTAAAACAATCTTATCTAGGAGTTCTCAAATTAGTCTTATGTTGCTCAAACGTGTAATAATGTTTGTTAACATCAAAGTAATCATCACGGTAGCGATATTGCATTCAAGACGGGAGCGCCGCGCGTCACAGCCGCAGTGTCTGTGTTGTAGGGCGTAACGATAATCCCGACATTTTTAACATTGCGTTTTTTGTGTTTTTTTAGAAAACCAATGACGTTTTTTTTTCTATTGGATGCTATAGAATGGTTGTAGACCATGGTCTGAACAACGTTTGTTCTAGCAAAACTGTGATTCAAATGTCACCGTGTATAAGGAATTTTATTTCTATTAAGATTGTTTAATATAAGTTGTTATTAGTAATAGTCATGAATATTATAATCTCATATCTAATCAACACATTATTTTTAGAGTATTAATATTTATAAGCATTGTAATTAGAATCGATTCAGTATCAGCGTACCGGCGGTAGTTTACCGGCTTCATGAGGTTCACAACTCATTGGCTGGACTTTGTTCAAAGACATACTATTCTATCAACGACTACTTAAACGATAAGAATAGTTGGTCGCTGCGATAAACTTAAGACAATGTGTATGTTCTTTCTCCAGAATAAGAAAACCGAATGAAAGCTTTTATGAGGTTCAGGTCAACACAGGTTTTTCTTTGGATAATGCTGTGCAGGTCAAAATGAGTACTGCACTATCATTTAATTTATGTAGGTAAAGTGGCATGAAAATGAATTATTAGGCAGGTATAAAGTTTATTTGATTTCACAAAATAATCCAATCTTAGAACGGGTATGATCTGCTGGTGTTGATTCTGTAGATGGCGTCGTATCTAAAAACAAAATTTACAAAATCATTTCTTTTTCTCGAAGTACTTCGTAAGGTTTTTTTTACAACGCAGAAACATAATATGACTATTAAAAGTGATAGTTCATTATTTTTTTGTACCTGTATACCTATTTGTAATAAGTACCTATACATACATGACTTAAAAAAATATTTAGGTCACTCAACTATTACCTTCGTTTATTTAACGAAGAAATGGATATATCACACATTTTTAATAAGCAAGTAGGTAACATATCATTAAGCTAAAAATTAAAGTTTCTAGGTCATAGTAAAAATTGTACATACTTTCTTTTAGATAATTCTGTTCCACCCATATTCAATGTAGTTCCTCTACACCAGTTAAGGTTCATTTGTGTCATTGTGCTGCATGGGGATCCAAATAGGTGGCCCCGCATAGATGCTGCAAAGAGCTCGTATGCACGGTTGTGGCTACAGGAGTGGGACAAACAGCCTGGTTGGTTGCTTCCACTGTTAGCATAGAAGTTTACATGACCAATTGCAGTTCCAATACCGTTGGCAAGCAGACCTGAACCATCTGTGTGAATAACTTCGACGTAGTGAGCGTCAGTACGTCTCAAGCGTGCGGAATTGCTTCCCCATCCTCTTCCAGATGGGTCCAGTCCTGGAAAAGCAACATAAAAAAATAAGGTTTCAAGAAACTAATTGTGAACCAATCAATCAAATCAAACTATTACATTAAATAAGAATATACGGCAAAAAGAGAGGAAGGAAACCGCTCACCGGTGATTCTACCAACTAATCCAGGTGAATATTCCAGCTGTCTACTAGCAATGCCAGCAACGTGAGCTCCGAGGCCAAATCCGACTAAGTGCACGTTTTCCATGTTCACTAGCTCTGGCCCAGGCGTAGTAGTGGATAGGTTTGGATCTCTTTCCATTGCCGTTAAAGATAACCATCTTAGGAATTCGCGTAGATCATTAGCCACATACGGCACATATGCAGATGCGACCGAATAACTGTGCTTCGCTTCATTTTCCCAGTCAACCACTATGACGTTATGTTGTTCGTGAAACCTCAATATATCTAAAATTTAATAAAATTATTTCAGCTGTTACCAAGACGTGATTTGGGATCTTAGAAAAAAATGCAATGTCTGACATAGATGCTTATCCTACATAATTATGTTTACTAAAGGTTAAAGTTTAGAAACGTGCTGCCTCGCTAGAAAGAATGTGAGACTATTTTAGGGTTTAGAGGGTCTTCTGAACCCTCCGCAACAATTTCGGAGACGCGTATCTTTATTTTATATAAAAAACCAAAAAAAAAATTCTCTATTAGAAACGTAAATATTTACTGAACCGCCGAACTCAAAGTCAAAGTCAAAGCATTTATTTCAAATAGGCACATTAAAGGCACTTTTGAACGTCAACATTTACATTTAAATAGAATTGATTCTAGTCGCCCCTTCCAAAAGGTAGTTTCGTATGGAGAAGAACTATTTACCTTACTGCTCATTTCAAAATTTTTACTGGCAATTCATTAGTTACACTAACTGAGTTGCAGCAGCTGTAGTAGAGCAAGCAGTAAAATGACTGAATGGACAGTTACGTGTGGGCGGTTAACAAATCGGAATTAGTCGGTAAGACATCTAACTTAACTTAACCTATCCCCTTTATCAACAAATTTAATTTTGGGTTTCTGACGTAAATATTTACATTAAATAAAAATATTACTTTTCTCTTTTGTTTTTAACACGCGTCTCCCGCAACAAAACATTGTTGTGGAGGGTTCATAACACCCTCTAGAACCTCCATATAATCTCACATTATTTCTACAGAGGCAGCACGTTTCTAAACCTAACCCTACACCTCCTTATCCCCGAGGAGAATACTCTAGTTGTCACACCTTTTGCGAGGTGCTAAAAAGCAATTAGATATTAGCTTATATTTTTTTTAAGTTTTCATATGAATTTTTAGTTAAGGTTCCAAATTCAAATCACATTAATGACTAGCAGGTTATAATTAAATTCAGGACAATATTATTGCCCGGCCAGACCGGCTATAATGACTTATACTTTATGGATAGGTCTGCAGGCTATAATTTGATATTACGAGCAGGTGGGGTGAAAATAATAATTATGTAACTAACTGAATAATACATTTATTAAGCTAGTAATACATTTATTAAGCTAGTTAGGACAGTGAATACCTACTGTGCTGTATTTTTATTTTTTTTATATATTTTGGTATTATCGTGTTGGTGGGGAAGGTCATGGACCAACTCCATTAAAGCTAAAAGTCGAATTGGGTACTATGACTAAGCTGTTTGTGTTTAGTGGAGTAGTACTTCGACTTACCCGCTTTGATTAGTGTATTGAATTCATGCCTCGATCCTCCATCGTGGTCATGGACCAATATGATTGTGTTGCTTTCAAGTTTGAACTCATCGGGCAACTTAGTGTCGGTTCTCGACATATTCACAGGGATATGCAGGTTAGACCTTACAAAATAAAATGAATCATGTAAAAGGTTAAATCAAAAGTCATGTATACTTTCAAACTAGGCTGAGAATCAGTACTTTTTGAACGTCAAAATTACACAAGACAGTCCCCCAAAACGCCCACCCTTCACCTTGTTAGGTTAGGTTTGCAGAAACATTACTGTTAACAAAATTTGCTAGCGACGGGATAGGACTGAGTCTGTTCGAGCGCCTGTTACGTAAGCAATACCTACTTTAAAAGTTGAAAAACGGTGAAAGAAGACTGTATTTCTGAGTAGATACTTACTTGGTAAATAGGCGATAATTATTAGCCGCTTGTACATAGCACACTGCAAAAAAAAAACATAGAATTATGCAAATGCAGGCTGGATGGTCGTTGTACGTTGGTGCTGCTAGAAGCTTTGAAGGGATATTGTAAAGAATTTACACAGTACGTGACGCGATTCTTGTAGAACAATTTTCATGAAGGTGGTGTAACCATGGTCAAGCTAGCTGCCAGCAAAATATTTACAACTTTATGGTCGGTATATCACCAGACCAGGCCTCCGTCACTCCATGTACTTGCGCGCTATAATTACCTACCGCTCGAGCGAGCGCTCTCGGACCGTTTGCGGTCCAAATTGCGTGCTGTAGGATCGCGCGGTGCGAAGCAATCACAACTGTACGCTTGAGCATTTAGGCACATTTTAGCATGCAGTGGTTGCTGAGGCGACGGAGTAGGCTATTATCTCAATAGGTATTGGAAATTTTCTACTGAGTGAAGTATCTGTTACGTAGTAACTATTTAGTAATCTGTGACCAGACGTCCAATCGGTTGCAAAACACACCATACATTTTGTTGGTGGCGGCGACTATAGTTGCGCCGCCATGGTGCCCCGGTGAAATATTGTAGTAATATGATTATATAGTAGTAGGTAATATATATGAGATTACAAACAAACTTCAAGCATTCCAACGAGCAATGGAGAGGAGTATGTTAGGAATTAAACTCCGAGACCGTAAAAGAAGCAAAGACATACATACGACTATGCACTAAAATAATAGATGCTGTGGAATTAGCTTGCAAGTTGAAATGGCGTTGGGCAGGACACGTAGCCAGAGCCTCAGATGGACGTTGGAGTGAGAAGGTCCTACATTGGTACCCCCGTGATGCACCACGGACCCGAGGCAGACCCAGGCGCCGGTGGTGCGATGATATTATGGCCGTGACCGGCCCTACCTGGACTAGAATGGCTCAAGATAGAGAAGAATGGCGAAAGATGGAGGAGGCCTTCGCCCTTAATTGGGCACCCAATAATAATTAAGAAGATACTATTTATTTTTAATATTCAATTTATTTATTTTTAATATTCTATTTATAAAATCAATTTATTTATTTTTCTAATATTCAATTTATAAATTCATTTTATTTTTTTTGTACTCAATTAATTTATTTGTTAAATGCATGGCTAATTTATTATTCAGTTGAAAAATGTAATTAATTTTAAGTTTTTGGGAAATAAAAGGCTTAAATAATAATAATATATATGACGATAAAATATGATGATAAAATAGTAGTAATATGATCCTACACGGTGCAATGCAATAAAACTGTGTTAAAACTTTTGTTTGATCATTGCGCAATCTTCAATATTAACCCTAAACGGTCAAAAACATTGCTCAATTCAAGATATTGTGCAAAATAAGTGATAGTTCAGGTACCTATTAAGTAGGTATTAGGATTCCAATTATAATTATATCACATTAGCAAATTAAATAAATTTATTATCCTTCTAAACAACCTGAACATTAATATTAATTTAATATTAATTTACATAATTTAAAAAGCTAAATCTTAAAATAATAAAATGTACAAGTAATAAAAAAATAAATCAAAGAGCATCGAAAAATTCATCCGCATCGCTGTCAACAGGAAAAGTGCCCAAAAGGCTGGCAGCATCGCCACGTTGTATTAGCAAATTGAATTTTTATAGCACCATAGGTATTTTAATTAGGTACCCGTACACTGTGTAGGATAAGTATTGCGCTGATCTTGGTCACGCGAAAACATTGAAGCTTCTGGGCCGTCAGTGTTATTTATTGCTTGAAAATATTGGATCGTTTGAGTGCAAGGGCTGATTCCATCATATTGCGCAAACTTATTGTAGGTCTAGGAGCCGCCATACATTGCCTGGATGAAGTGTTCATAGCGGTCAGTATCTTTTTCTCATGAAAGTAAACTGTGAAAATTTGTCTATTCAAACTTCTTTTTGAATTTTATCTACTTAACTAGCTCTTCGCCCGCAACTTTGTCCGCTTGAATTTCGTACTTTTCACATCAAACTTGAACACCCTCTACCCCCCCCCCCCCCCCACAAAAGGGTAGTTTTAGAAAATATATTATTTATGTACAGATTTAGAGTAGGCTAGATACCACAAGCCGTCCGACCAAGCGTGCCCGAAGTTTGTGCATAGCACAAACTTGACGCGCTACTACTTTAGTTTGTGTTCAATCGCGCCAATGGCGAGTTGTGACGTTGAGGATATAAAAATGCCTTTTTATTTTATTATATTTATAATATATTATATATATGTCGTGGATTGATGGCGCCACAGTACAACGGACAGCGCCATCTAACTATTTGAATCGTAAACGAATAATCATGTGATCGGAAACGCAAGCGCTTGGAGACGATCGTCGGTGGAGGGGATGCAGCGAGGACTGGCGGAGAGACCGAGTGTTGCGACAGTCTACAGTTGACAGTCGAGCTCGGACAGTCTTGGCAAACGCTCAGTACCAACGCACGTGTTTGTTTCCGACACGCGTGTTTATTTCGTTCGCTAGTGTTATTATTATTTAGTTATTTTGAATTCAAATTATCTTTTCGTTCGAGTACCCACTACAGTGCCCACCACCAGTCCCAGATATTTCGTATCTCGGCCAGCCCTGATCCGACATATATTTTATATTATAACTTTTCACTAACCACAGTTTTTGGTACAAACTTTCACTCAAGTAAATGTGTTATTAATTGTTAATTTTCTGTTTTAGAATAGCGAGGATGACAAAAACAAGCGATTCTGTTTACGTTGAGCACATCATTAAATGAACACATTAAAGATGACAAGCTCGGTTTCCATACTATCTAATGAACATGCGGTATCTAGCCTACTCTAGATCTGTGGTCAGAATTGTTACAGGCCGTCGGATTCTACACAGACACAGACAGAGGGGCTTTCCGTTAAACTGCCTATACTAGGTACCATTTTCAAGCTCTGTACCAAAATCAATTAAATAGGAACAGTGGTTTAGTCGTAAATGATTTTTTAATTTTTTGACCCGTTTGAACACGATGTATCTTTCCTAGCAGCTTAATCAGCTGTTAGGAAAGATACATCGTGTCTATACGCATAGGTCATGCACCTTAAAACGATAAATCTGAGTATAACCTACGATGCGTTGTTGCCGCTCTGACGCAAGTCACAAGTACAACCAAATATTTACGCTAAAAAGATGGCAATAAATACCTACATACACACTTGCACTTTCATTACAAAGGGTGGTTGCGTTTTACTCTGATTTGCTGCTGATTGATTGCTATTTAGTTTGTTTGAATTTATTTTTTCATTTTTCTTGCTTTTTATTTTTATACCGTATTGAATTAATACTAAACACGTATATTATACATATTGTAATTTAATGCCCCTCTGTCATATCAACTCTGTATATATAAATATTTGTTTGTGTGTTCGCGGATAAATTCGTCGTATGAACCGATTTTGACGATTATTTTTTTGTTGGAAAGGAGATATCCCAAGGGTGGTACGATGACAAGGAAACCAGGCTCTGATGATGGTATCCCAGAGAAATCGAGGAGAGCCTTCGAAAATCGTAGTGGCGACTAGTGCGTTTGTTATTTTTTTTTATTAAGTATTTTAAAGCACTACTATTTAATTAAGGTCTGGAGACGATCTGATGATGGAGCCGAAAGACAGTCGAGGGAACTGCTCAACGATTTACATCAATTACCTGGTGTTTGGGCTTGATTCATTTGAATTAATGAGAACTTTACACCTAGATGGGCTGTGACAGTCATTAGGGGTCTGATGATGAAGACGAAGGACAGTCAAGGGAAAGCCTCCACGTTTTACAGTAGCTACCTTGTGTTTGGACTTATTTATTTGCATTCCATAATGTTTAAGAGATGTTACAATGGCTTAAAGCTAAGGTACAGTTATGGACCCTGTAGGGCACAGCAAAAAGTATAGGTAATTTTTAAAATAAAAATTATATTCAAAACACAAATTAACATTAGGCAATTTTTAAACTAATATTTATGTTATCAACATTAAATAAGTAGGTAAATGTAACATTTTATTTTATTGAGATCAGTCTGTTATAGTTTTAGGTACATATAATTATATTTTGGTTAGGTCAATTAAACATATATCTATCTTATTATAATATTTATCTATGTATGTATGAATGTCTATGTCTAAGCTACTAACTGTGTGTGGTGTCTGTGTTCCATAGATTTTTTTTGTCATGTATGTGTTCTTTTATCGTGTAGTAAGCTTTTTTAATTAATATTTGCTTGAGTTTATTTATAAATGTCGTATCGCTGGTTTCATCCTTTATTGCATCTGGTAGTTTATTAAATATTTTTATGGACATTACGTAGGGGCTATTGGAGTGTAGTTTCATGCGCGAGGAGGGTAACATTAACATATTTTTGTATCTGTTAGATGTTGCTCTGGGTCGTGTTAAATTTATAAAAAAATATATATTAAATGATTGCAATCTGCCTAGCCCTTTCCCAACATGTTGGGGGCGGCTTCCAATCGAACCGGATGCAGCTGAATACCAGTATTTCACATGAATCGACTGCCCATCTGACCTTCACAACCTAGGTACTTGGTAATACGATACCCCTTGGTAAGACTGATTGTTAGACTTTCGGGCTTCTGACGACCCGTAACGTCTGTCAAATCCACGAATGACAGCCAGGACCAACGGCTCAACGTGCTTTTCGAGGGCACGAGGAGGGGATTGGTATGTGAAGATGGTCACCCATCCGCGGACCAACCGCGGCAAGCGTAGCTTAACCTGATCGATCGACCCGTGCGGCTGTTATTACTTAGCCACAAGCCCCTTAAATTATTGCATAGTAAATTATTTTAAAGATTTATATGCTATCATTTTAAAAAAAACTGTATGTATACAGGGTTATTGGTAAAAAACCATCAACCTCTTAAGGGTTCGTTGTACTCATCACTATGAACAACTTTTACTATGGGACCAAATATGAAATCGCAAAAAAAAAAGTCAGCTGTAACCTATATTTATGTTTGCAGAACTCGTCAAAATGTAGGGACCGGCTGATTTTTTTTCGCGATTTTATATGGTCCCATAGTAAAAGTTGTTCACAATGATGAGTACAATGACCCCTTAAGAGGTTGATGGTGTTTTACCAATAACCCTGTATACTTAGAAACATTATATACCTAAGGAAATTACATTATAAATAAATCATTTAAATTAACTTACCTGCCACAGCAGCCAAAATAATGGCGAACTTCAACATATTGCTGGATCCACCGTTTCCGTACTGTGCATAATTTGCAAATCCGTTTGTTTTTATATTTAGCGGACTATTACTGTCAAATCAGATTGTTAGATAACATAATAATTATGATAATCGTTTTCTTTTGAATGAAAATTGTGTGACAGAAACCTTTACTTTATCATCAAAGGTCATTTATTTTTTGCCGAAAGATTTCTATTGCTGATTATTATAAAATAGGTAAATGATAAGATGTGTATCGTTATGTGATTGAATATTATTGTAATTTGGCAAGGATAGTAGCGATATTGGTGCCGATTCTCTTGTCACGAAATGCTCTAAACTAGACTAAAAATCACCAACATTTAGTTCATTCCTGTCAAACGACGATTTCCCATTCTGAAATAGACTAAAGTGACACAACTTAACTAAATTTTAGTTTGACAGCACTAAGATGGCACTGAGATTATAATTTAGTGAAAATGGCAATTTTCCTATTCTGAATTTTACGTTTTTCACCAAAAATTTTGATTGTCTAACTAAATCTGCCTAATTTTTACCGCGATTAAAAAAAGGTGTGGAATAACACCAACACCTCGACTTCAGATGCAAAAACAGTACTGTATCTTTTTTTCTTTTCTTTTGCTTATATCTCGAAAACGGTGTGTCCTATCGCAAAAATAATGAAAATTTCGACCCCCTATATAAGACACCTCAACCTCTAAAATCCAACGTGTTGGTAATAATTTTTCATATTTTCCATACAAAAAGTGAAAAATTCCATACAAAACATGTCGAGGCTGCAAAAGATGCGCGCCTCCGTTTCTAAAAAAAAAATCACGTGGTACGGCAAACAAGTAGTACCACGTGGAGTCACAATTGCCAAATTTGATTTTAGGTGTGTCAAAATTATTTTTAAATTTAGAGATTTTATTTTGCAGAATAGCGTTAAGCTTCTCATAGCCAAAAGTAAGGAATTTTAGTGATAGTTTAGTTCGGTGTACAACAGAATCGGCACCATTATCTTGGTTGGTTATGAGTACCTATCTAATAATGCATCCTGCTACAGGTGTTATTGCACACAAATTAATGACGTAAATACTAGAACGTTACTGCATTGCCAAGCAAGTGAATTCTAAACTAAAAAAAAAAGATTACTTAATTATTAAGAATATGACAGGAAGTGATTATGTTTATTAATAATTGGAGTAAAACATAAATTCGCGATTTTTTATTAAAATCAACTGTAACAGAAAAAGATCTTCATTTCTTTCATTCTGTTATCGTTTTAGAAACAAAAACAATTACATCGGGTAAGTATTACGTTAAAAGCGTACCAAATACCAACTTAAAAAAGTACTGATCCCTGGTTCACCTTTCGTATATAACCATCAAAGCCATTACTTATGCCAGCATGGGCCATCTAATGAGTTACCTACCTGTAGCAACAGGCTGTGGTTGAAGACTTGTGAAAGGGTTGCGACCCCGAGCAATTTAGCCTCATGACACCAGAAAGGGTGCCACGTAAGTCGACCCAACGGTAATTGCACATAGTAATATTAAGAGTAACATTCTTGGTTCCTTATTGTTTCTAACACGTAATGAAATAATAAGGAACCAAGAATGTTTCTGTTTCAGCGATTTTCGAGAGGAAATTGACGGAACCATTTGTGGGTATTTCATGACGTAAGTCCACTAATTTCCTTAATCGATATCGATTTATATTATAATGGTATATGGGAAGGGTGGAACACAAATCTACTCCGGTGGCTGAGTTACTCGTAGTGGTAATATTTGAAAAAAGTCGTACTGGCTTGTTATATTATGTTAATAGCTGGCATCCGCAGGGCACAGCTGCGCGTGACTATTTATTATTACTTCCTACCATATCAAACAAATCAATTTGCTTAGCCTCTTCCCAACTTTGTTGGGGTCGCCTACTTCCTATCCAACTTCAAAATCAAAGTAAAAAAAAAGTTCTGATTCTCAGCCTAGTTTGAATAAATGACATATTCAAACTAGGCTGAGAATCAGAACTTTTTGAACGTCAAAATCACATAAGACAGTCCCCCCAAAACGCCCGTCCTTCACCACTTCCTAGTGCTTTAGCTGAGAAGAAGAAGTGGCGGAACAAACTCCCCAGCAGCACTGTTGTCTGTTCAGTTAGAAGAACTGGATTCTATACAGTAATAAGTAGTTAACATTACGAAACACAAAAACATTAAAATTATTTGCCATAATATGTCAGCTAGCACACGCCAATATTGAAAACTATACTCAAGCAGAAATAAATAATAAAAACGTAAACAGAACATAATACATACTTAATAACAAATAAAAAGCCTCCAGACATAAAGGGCGTGCCCGCTTACATATGCAATGCTGCATTATGTTTATATATGTAGCTGTAACTTGTAGCCACAAATGATAAACTAGGACCATCGAAGTAAAATAAAGAAACAGTTAATTACTAATAACAATAACAAAACCATAGTTAGCAAGATGACCTGTCACCGCAAGCAGCACCCGTTCACGAGCATAACGCAAAGATCAGCCATTACCCCCCTCGCCATACCAACCTAACCCCTACCATGCCATACCGACTTAAACAAAATAACCAATTTAGACTTCTTCGAAGTATCGCGACAACGCTCAGTCCTCCTAATCAAGACAACTCCGTTACTTGAGGGGCTAAACGCAAGTTTTATAATGCCTATAAGTATATGATCCATAGTTAAAAAATGAAAACACTATCACGTTAATATCCTGATTGAAGAACAATCTGAAAAAAAAAACTGAATGTTTGCGTGTATTTTTTTTTATTTGCATGGTTTTTAATCTTTAATAGAAATTTTTCGAGGTATCTTCGTGACTTTTTTCTATCGTACCAAATTAGTTGTATTATGTTTTCAACACACTATCTAACTAGCATATATCCTGAAGAATAACATATATTTTTCTGATTTAGTTTACTGCAGTGGATAATAAATACACTTTTAGGCATTATCAAACTTGCGTTTAGGTCATCATGAGTCCCCTTTAGTTATAGCCAACTAGCGTCCAGACTTTGTTTCACACGGTTTTTACGACTTGAAAAAACATCGACAATTCTGTATTAAATGTAAGTTAAATATGTACATGTCCCAGGTGAATTTTCGAAACCGCTGTTTTACAAAACAGCTCCGTTACGTAAAACAGCTGAACAACGTTCTGTACCAGCGACCGGCGAGTGCTACTTCCATGTTGGTCGCAGTTACAAGACTTGGCTTTTTAATATTTTAGGACTGACTTTCATACAACTCCGCTACCTTTTTATTGAATTGTCCTTAAAATCACTGTTTTCACATGAGTTAAGGTCACTCATATTATTCGTTTTATTAATTCTTCTTTCGGACGCCAATAATAATGTTATGACACAGCCACCAACGACCAAATATTGAACTAAAATCTACAATCTGACGTTGTATTTAACGCTTTTTTATACGAGTATAAACTCTAATCGTTGACCCGCTACACTGATAAATGCAAAACGTTAAACCAATTCTGTGTGTTAAAGTTCAGTTATTAGGTAAAACCGCTAAACGACATTCAGTTAATTTACAAAACGGAACGAATTCTATAATCCATCTGCGATATACACATAAACCTTTCGGAATGAATATTTTAAATGATGCTGAAAAGCGCATCAAAATCCGTTGCGTAATTTAGAAGAATAAAGTGGTCACACAGACAGACACAAAAAGCGACTTTAATTTATAATATTCATTTATATAATATAGAGATAAATGTATACTTCGTGTACACTATTTCATGCAGACACATATTATGCCGTTAAAATGAGGGACTATTTGGAATATCCTCCCGTTGTAGGTCAGTTCGGTCGAGATTGACGCATACGGCAAGAAACTTGGCAGTCACTTCGTGTAGCTCTTCCAAGTGGTATAAGTTATGAGGGCCACTCATTTGCTGACCCAAAATGACTTGGCAGACTATAGGACTGCTTGAAGATGGCTCAGTTTGGCCGCTCAGCGAATAAGGATAAATAAGTGTCTGGAACGTTTTGTTATTCAATTAATTTCATAGTCATCGATATTACAAAACATTAATCATTTCAAGAGGTTCGAATGGTCTTGGCACCTTTGTTATGTTTATTTACCCTCTCAGGGAATCCAGGCGTAATGTCATCGAATCAAACAAATTAAATACAAAACTTAGGCAAAAATTATAATTATAATACAATAATAAAAAAGTGTATACCGAATTAGAATTATGTAATACTATGTATGACACTGACACCCAGCACCTTCAGGATGAATTCTTAGTTAAAGAATATGCTCTAATGGATATCTTTAGTAAATATGAGGCTTCTTATCAAGACCTAAGTAAGCGCATGCAGGAGATCAATGAATTAGCAGACCTGATCAAGTACAATGCAGAGAGGTATGAGTCTCTGACAAATAACCTCTTTTTTAACTGTGCCTGCTCCCAGGCACCCCTGCCTCAACTTATTACACCCACACAAACACCCACAGTAGCTCAGCCAGTAGGTAGCTATATTAATGATGATATTATAAGTATGAATAATTTGACTAACACTACATAAGTATTTTATGACAAATTTGGTCAAGGTTTTGGTAGTAAAATATTTGTTTACCCGGTGCCAAAATTAGCCAATTAATTAGTTATATTAGATTCACAAAAATGAACCGTAGTTCAACTGTTATATTATAGTATGGGGATAGTTTAACTATAAGAAAAAAGGACATAATTGAATGTGTCCAAACGTTACATCTCAACGAGACCAATAATTGTAATTCATTTTTTTTGTGCCTTGCCTTATTCTCAATATTTGTCGGATGAGCAAAATAGGCACGTAATTTATAATAGGATTTGTCATCACAGTGACGCTATTTTATATTTTGATTGTAATTTACAACAATTTATTACTGATTACTAACTGACAAATTATACAATGTATTTGCCACCTACTTGTAGGAGACAAATTGCTTAGAGCACTTAGTATAAACAGTGACACCGGTAAGAAAGAAAGAAAGAAATTTTATTTGCTCAAACATGTGTATACATACAGAATTAAAATCAATACATGCATGCAAGATCTTCGAAAAAATAATAATTAATACTGTTAACGCCTTTTAGTTTAAACTATTAGGTGCGGCAACGGGTAAGCGGCATATGTTGAATGTTGTGGTACATCAAATATGCAGGGTCTGTCCGGCAAAGAGCTAGCTAGAGTTAAGTTTACTTATGGAGAACT
Organism: Brachylomia viminalis; assembly: GCA_937001585.2. Classification (NCBI taxonomy): domain Eukaryota; kingdom Metazoa; phylum Arthropoda; class Insecta; order Lepidoptera; family Noctuidae; genus Brachylomia; species Brachylomia viminalis. The sequence goes on along the minus strand of OW443302.2, from coordinate 16,378,557 downwards.
ATGATGTTCAGCTGTTATGTTTGACTGAACACTGGTTGAAAGAGCATGAAGTAGTGTTTATCAATGGTGGTAGTTTTACCGTAAAAAGTGAAGATGTCCACCGCCCTGGGGCGGGCGGCGGGGTCTGTCAGACTCTTACTAACTAAAAACCACCCCGGTGTTCCATCTCACATCTACGCCGGGGGTCGCAGGAACGGACGATCCTTGCGCAACCCCTGACTGCCCGCCGTTGCGGGCCTTTTCGGGTCTGGGGGCGGGGAGTGAGGTGCTTGATTCCCCCTGCGACGTCTAAGAGAGTCGCGCGTGGAACACTATGCTCCGCCACCTCGGGTCCTGATGTGTGGGAGGCGACGGACGTCCCCGAGTCCGTCGCCCCTGGAGCCATTTAGGGGGGCTGCAAGAGGGCGTTGTCCGCCCTACGCCGACGTCCGGTGCGCCTTCTGCGGGCCGGGTGAGTGGACGAGATCTCCGTCTCCCGTTCCGCAGCCTCCTTCTGCGAGACGACTTTTTCGCAGAAGGAAACCACCGCGTCCCAGGACTCTGTGCTGCCGGCCGTCGACTCGGCTACGGCTGACAGCGACATGTGTGTAAAACCCTGGTCCAGCGCCTACGCAATGCCCCAAACGAAAAATTAACCCTAAAAAAGTCGTGGTCACTGTTTGGTGGTCTAGTTCCAGTATAATTCATCACAGCTTCTTACCAAATAGCACCAGCATTACTGCGGATGTGTACTGTGAGGAACTGGACACAATGATGGAGAAGCTTGCAAATCTCCAGCCAGCCTTGGTTAATAGCTCGTCCCCGCTGCTCCTACACGACAACGCTCGACCTCATACGGCACAATAGATGGTCCCTAAGCTACCAGAGCCAGGGTTGGAAGTTTTTCGTCATTCACCGTACTCACCATAGAATGCGCCGACAGATTTCTACTTCTTCCGAAATTTGGACAACTCCTTGGCAGGGAAAATATTCAATACCCGAGAGGCAGTACTAAATGCCTTTGAAGAGTTTGTTGACTCCCGTACACTTAACTTATTCAAGAAGGGCATTGAAAAATTACCACTACGCTGGCAGAGATGCATCGATAGCGTGGGTGCATATTATGATTGATAGAAATAAAAAATATTTATATAAAAATGACTTGTAACTTTCTGTATACTAAACGGCAATTTCATAGGTAAAGACCTAATACATATTTTAGATGTTACATTTTTATGTTATTTTATTTTTTCGGAAAAACAAACAAATATACAATAAGAATGTATTATAAAAAGATAGGACACAAAAAATATACAAATGTGAAGTCAACCACGTTCTCCACAGATACATAATGAGACGATTTGGTAAATTTTAAGAATATCATTGTAAACAATACAAAACAGGAATATTAATACTCGTAGTAAAGTATCAACAAAACATAAAGCCATCAATAGTGCCGCATAAGTGGAACAACAATGTCACATTATTTTTTCTATATTATATGTTAAGTAGCATGAGTCTAATCTTTCTATACGGTAAAGCAAACCGATCCAAACTGCAGAAATTCTGACTAAAATTGCTTGTAAGGCGACGAAGAGGTGCACGCATTTGTACGACTGGAAGTAGTGGCGAATAAATGTCGCGCGCGTCCCTGGCATGTTCAGTTAACTATATAACATAACTTGTTACCAATGTCTAAACAATCATACGAGTTATTGCATAAGTCATACAAAAATGTAGTTTCAAGAAAGTACCTACCCCTTGAACTCATAGAAAGCAGATTATATTTTTAAAGCAACTCACTCACTCACTCTAAGAGAGATAATAACTTTTTAAGTAGCGATAATGCATAGACTTCAAAAATGTGCGTTGTATGCTTAATAAACACTCAATTATATTTATTGTAGAAGGGGTTCCACACAGATACTGCATATTCTAATTGAGCCCTAACTAGTGCTCGATAGAGATATAAATATGTACTAGGGAGCTTAAATTATGTGGTGGATCTCATCACAAAGTCGTACATATGATAAGTATTATTTACAATTTTATTAACATGTGCGTCTAAGTGCAGTTTATCGTCAAGTATTGTACCCAGGTTGCGGATCAAACGCTCCCTTGCCAGAGTTTCACTGTGTATTGGATAGGAATATTTAAATATGTTTTTGTTTTTAGTGGAGCTGATACAACAAAATTTAGAAATACTGAGTTGGAGTTGGTTTTTAGTGCAATAATCTGCAAGACGATTTAAGTATTGTTGAAGCAGTAGTTTTGATGGGTCTATAGACTTTAAGGTTATCTGCGTAAAGTAAGAATTTAGAATTATGAAAGCAAATGCAATATCATTAATAAATATAATAAATAACAAAGGGCCCAGTATTGATCCTTGAGGCACCCCTGATGAAACAGTTATGGATTTGGAATAGAAACCATTATCTACCACTTTTTGTGTTATATTTGTAACATAGGTAGTAAACCAACATAACAAATCCCCACGAATGCCGTTAAATGCTATTTTGCCTAAAGATAATTTATGATCGTCCTTGTCGAAAGCTTTACGGAAATCAATATTTAATAGAATCTACCTATTCACGTGTGTCGAAATTATTGAATAAATAATCAGTATATTCAATCGAATTAGTAGTTATAGATCTTTTCTTGACGAACCCATGCTTTTGCTTAATAATCTGATTATGAATAATCGGATAAAGCTGATCGTGAACAAGCCTCTCGAAAAACTTTGATGAGGTTGACAGAATGGAAACAGGACGGTAGTTATCAATTTAATTTTTTGGACCAGATTTATGGACAGGGTGATGATGTTGGCTTGTTTCCACACTTCTGGGATTTTTTCTTGACTCAAACATTTACTGTAAATAATTATATAGTTGGAGAGTTAAAGTGTCAGTGGTATTTTTAAGTAAGATTGGCGCGATACCATCTGGTCCTGGATCTTTAGAACAATCTATGGATTTCAATGCACTGTTTACATGATCAATACTGATCACAAGATTGCTGACGAGACGACTATTCTTAGCATAGTCGCAGGTCTGCTGCCGCACATTGTTGAGAGTGGAAGGCTCATAAAAATAATGGAAGAAGTTCAAAAAGTGCTGATTCTCAGTCTAATTTGAATATGACTTTCAATTATTAATTCGATTTTGAAAATCCAAACTAATATTTATAAGGTACTAGCTTCCGCCCGCTACTTCATCTGCATGAAATTTCTTGTTCGCCGACCCATTGAGTCGCATCGCATAGCCCGCTCATGCTGTCACTTTATTTACGCATAGCGATATTTCTGACTTCTTTTCGTTTTGATCGGATGCTAAGGGTCTATAATCGTCCTCAAGAATTGGCATATCATGCGCGACGTGAGGGTCAAAGAATTTTTTAAATCCGACTGGTAGTTCCAGAAATTAGCACGTTCAAATAAAAAAATAAACTCTTCAGGATTTTAACTTTAGTATAGTATAGATAAGTAAATATAGATAGATAAATGCGAAAGTAACTCTGTCTGTTGGTCTGTTGCCTATTCACGCTCAAACCACTGAACTGATCGTTATGTTTAACAGATACACAGGATGAAATTGAATTCATGGGCATCCTTTTAAGGGGTCATTCAAGTCAGATTTTCTCTACATTTTGACGGGTTATGCAAACATAAATGTAGCGAACAGCTGATTTTTTTCGCCATTTCAAGTTTGTTCCCATAGTTAAAGTTGTTCATAATGATGAGTACAAGGACCCTTTAAAAGGATGCCTATGAATTCAATTTCACCCTGTATAGGTAGCCTGGGACCTGGAGAAGGACATAGACTACTTACTTTCGATACTGGTTATTTGTAAAACATACAAAATACACCCAGACACAGTGGCGGACAGCAGTTATGTAGTACCTAATCTCTATTAAGCCAAGGAAACTAAAGATAATACCTACGAGTATTCACGGTTATTACCTACTATTATGATTAAAATCTAACAAAATAACATTATTTTTTAAGTTAAAATAAAACCTTCGATAGATATTTGTTTTATCTTAGAAATCTATCAATCGATAAGCATATTATCAGAAGCTTCACGGTCGTTGTAAATTATAGTAGGTATGTATTTAAAGTTATACAGAGTTATTAGTAATATGTCCGGAATCCATTAAGGGGACGTAGGGCAGGTCATTTGCAATCAAATGACCCCTTATGCCCCCTATGCAAATGGCAACAATTTCCGAGTAATTTGATATTTTTTTTGGCGGTATACAACTTTGAAAAAAAACAACACATGATTTTTTTAAAATTATTACTATCTGTTTCTACTTCAATACATAATAATCAACCATAAAAACAGAGCAAACAACTTTCATCCTTTTGAGCAGGTTATTTCTACTGAAATGGTTAACTTTTGCAAAAAAAAAGAAGTACTCTATCAACGGAACATTCCAAAAATATGTACAACTTCTCAGCTATCCAACGAGATACAATAAGATACCAGCTACATAAAAAAAAAAGTCAAATTACTGGAAAATTTTTGACATTTGCATAGGGATCTTATGGGGTAATTTGGTTGCAAATGACCTTTCCTACATCCCCTTAATGGGTTGCTGTCGTATTACCAATAACCCTGTATACACACAAACAAAAAACCATATTATGTCAGTATTTCCCAAAGGGCAGACATTAAAATTATCTTTGTCTGTGCACAACTTCAGACTCCAGGCTGCTACTGAGAGTCTGAAGTTGTGCACAGACAAAGATAATTTAATGTCTTTGTGCACAGATGATGGCAATAGGCTCGCCCCCTATGACATGGGACTTAAACATTACCGGCGGAATGTGGGTGTGTCTGCGATTGTCGCAACCCAGCGCTGGGCACGCCACAATTGCGGCGATAAGTCCCCTCTTTGAGGAGTGGCTAGAGAGGCGCCACGGCATCCTCACCTTCCGCCTGACGCAGGTCCTCACCGGACACGGTTGTTTCGGGAGGTTCCTGTTCCGGATAAGGCGGGAGGAAACGCCCGGGTGTTACCATTGTGTGGATCGCCCGGAGGACACGGTGGAGCATACGGTGGAGGTCTGCCCGGCTTGGGCGGAGCACCGCCGTGTCCTCGTGGAGGCGATTGGCGGTGGCGATCTCTCGCGTCCGGCCTTGGTCCAGGCCATGGTACGGAGCGAGAGGGCTTGGGAAGCCGTCACCTCCTTCTGCGAAGCAGTAATGTTCGCGAAGGAGGAGGCGGAACGCGTGAGGGAGAGGCAAAGTTTGCGCCCTCACGCCCCTAGCCGCCGCAGGAGACGCCCTGGGCGTCGGGAATCGCAGGCCGATTCCCGGCCACCGTAGGCGCGGGCTTGCGAACGGCGAGCAATGGGCAGCTCGCCGTTCGATAAGGACCAGGCCCGGGTCGACGGCGCGTTGTGTTCCACGCGCGCCTTAAAGAGATGTCAGCACCAATGACGGGGTTTGCTAGGACCGATGCCTGCTAGGGTTGCGGAAAAGTCCAAGAGGGTTACCGTGGCCCCTGGCACAAGCAACTGAAGGAACACGGGTGGGTTTTAGTCAGTAAGAGTCTGACACACCCTCCTGCTCTGACCAGAGCGGGAGAAGTTATTTGATGATTTCCCACCCACAAAAAAAAAAAAAAAAAAAAAAAGCTGCTACTGAGAAAGTTCAGGGAGAAAAACGCAATAACACCCGGAAATCGTACCCATGATCATGCTCAGCAGTAAGATTTGTGACTACTTGTGCACAATACAAAATATTACAATATAATATCTACAATTTGTATAAGATGAAATGTTAAAGCTAATTTGACTTACGTTTCATGTAAAAAAAATTCGTGATTATTTTCTGTGAATTAATGGACGTTCGATTTGTAACGAAACTAACTACAAATACTAAATAGGTGTATTACGATTTACATCACTTATTTACATAACTTGACAGCTTCGGATTAGCAAATTTGCATAATCATCATCAGCTTCATTATCAGCCTACAGCAGTCCTCTGCTGGACATAGGCCTCTCCTATAGCACGCCGATCAACTCGATTTTCGGAACTTTCATCCAGCTGGTACCAGTCCCCTGCGAAGATCATCGCTCAACCTAGCCTGAGGGTGTCCTACCTTACGTTTGCCGATTCGCGGTCGCCACTTAAGAACACGTCCAACCCAACGGTCATTGGTTCTACGGCAAATATGACCGGCCCATTGCCAGCTTGCTTATTCAAAATTATTTAACACGGAAATTAATTCAGCAGTTATGTATTAAGAACACATTTAAGTATGTCGTACTTTGCCACTGTTTGACGCTTTCTTTCCAATTTTTATCACTAGTAGACGTTGTCCACTTTTATCAATGCTAGATTATATTTTTGTTATATCAACATTCATTGATTTCATGATGTGTTCTTTAAATATGTAGTATGTCTAGCCTTATCAAACATTTTCAATAGGTATTGATATAATCTAATTTCCTATTTATTTACAAATAAACAATTAGATTGTAGGTAAATAATTCAATAACAAGAATTTTTGAGTGTTTCTGTCTTAACTTTTTTTAACATAAAACGGCCAAGGCCGTTAAGATTTAATAACATTACATTAAGACACAAACATATAAGTTGAGTACCATAACGAAAAGTATACAACTACTCGACAGTCATACGCCCATCTCACAATACACCAGACATCGTACGCTAACACATCACAGTCAGGTCAGAGAGTGTTGAGTGCAGAGAGTACGCGAGGGACAGGAGACTGGGCCTCCTATAATTTATCGGAGTAAAAAGAAGGCACATCGTCGTGCAGTTCAGGAGCATCCGTTTTTCCGTGAAGGATCTTAAACAAATTACTAATTTGGTAATTTTTTCTTCCTACCTTGAGAGAATTGTACCCTAAACAGCCTAGAAGAAAGTTCGGTACATAACCGGATTATGTCCATCCAAACGTTTATATAGACACCTAAGATAAGCTTTTTGTAGGAACCTTTTCTAAGACTAAAGTATACTTCTTTTCGTGAGGGTTGCAAACGCATGCACTGGACTCCAGTTTGCTACGAACAAGTACATAAAAAATAGATTTGATATCGCTGATGTTGCTGAAATCTTAAGCATTGCGCAGTATGAAAACTAATTGCCTAAATGAATATTTTGCCACCTATCGGCTATCGCTAGCAAAATATTCATTTAGGCGATTAGGTTTCATTTAGGTGGTATCCCATGTGATCATGAAACGTTAGCTTGTAGTCAAATGTGATACTCAGATCTATCATTCCAGTTGTTCTAGTAATAGTGTTGCCATTAATTTTATAAACAAATGTTAAAGGGTTTCGTGCTAGAGTAAAACTCATGATGAAGCATTTGGAGGAATTAAATTCCATTTGGTTCTTAAAACTCCACTCAAAATTATCGCCTCAATATCACACCGAAACGCCAGTAAAAAGGCTTCAGAGTGAACTTCGAAAAAGAGTTATAAATCATCCGCGTACAATAGACTTCTGGTGTGATGAATAATTGAAGGAACGCCGTTGATCATTATCAAGAAAAGAAGCGGTCCCGAGATTGATCCTTGACTGATTCCAGGACGCCTTGTAAGTCGGCAGGTATTTATTATAACAAGGTTAGGTAGAGGTGTAACTATAGTACACCCACATTTTGCCGGCCATGTTCTAGGGGGTTAGTTAAAAAAGTCGAGAGGTGGGACACTCGGTTGCAACGAAATTCCTGTTAGGTATTGTAAATTACGTATTAAATAAATTATAAAAAACATATATATTACATACGCTTGTAAACTCACAAACACACACTATAGCAAAAGTGTCGTAACGGTTAAAATGTTACACGTATTTCGGTGAAGTCTCCAGTGTGCAGTGTATAACGTGGACTAAGCAACTTCAGAGAATAACGAGGACTAAGGAACTTCAGAGTATAACGTGGGCTAAGAATCTTCAGAGCATGACGTGGGCTAAGGAACTTCAGAGTATAACGTGGGCTAAGAATCTTCAGAGCATGACGTGGGCTAAGGAACTTCAGAGTATAACGTGGGCTAAGAATCTTCAGAGCATGACGTGGGCTAAGGAACTTCAGAGTATAACGTGGGCTAAGAATCTTCAGAGAATAACGAGGACTAAGAATCTTCAGAGCATGACGTGGGCTAAGGAACTTCAGAGTATAACGTGGGCTAAGCAACTTCAGAGAATAACGAGGACTAAGGAACTTCAGAGCATAAAGCGGACTAAGGAACTTCAGAGTATAACGAGGACTAAGGAACTTCAGAGTATAACGAGGACTTCAGAGTTTAACGTGGGCTAAGGAACTTCGTTTCAAAAAACAAAAGACTATCGCATGGACAAAAAAAAACATATCAGTTTTAAAGAATATTTGTTACCTGCTACGAACCGAAGTAAAATTATATAATATCCCGTTCTAAGACGAGAAACTAAGTTTAATATTTAAGTCTTTAAATTGTTAAAAGTTACGAGACAATAAGGGTTCATACCACGAACAGATTTCAAAGAAGTCTGTATTGTTCTGAAGACTAACTTCAGTAAACTTTCATGTAGTTGTGGCACACGTTTATCTGCTGCATAGTATAGATAATTGCACAAGAAAAGCTGTTATAGCTTTGTGTTCTTTTTTAGTTGATTTAAAATTATTTATATAATACTGACTGTCTCGTTGCTCTAGTGGTCGCAAGCGCTACTGCTTGAGGTCCTGGGTTTGATTCGCAGGCCGGGCAAAGTGTTGTTGGAGTTTTCTATCATGAATTTCTCAGTAGGAGCCCAGAGTCTGGATTTGTGCCCGGTTGATGGCAATAGGCTCGCCCCATATTTAAAAACGTTTCTCGCGAAGTGGGTTAACAATAGGTACAACTCAGCCTAACCCTTTCGGGGATTACAGGCGTAATGTAATGTGTATGTTATTATGAGGCAACTTTTTTTTAAAATATATAAATAACATGTTAATAAATAAATTGACTAGCGACCCACCCCTTTTTTTATGTATGGTAAATCATCTAATAATGGAGCGGGGTGTCAGACTCTTACTGACTAAAACTCACCCGTGTTCCTTCGGTTGCCTGTGCCAGGGGCCACGGTATCCCTTTCGGACTTTCCCGCAACCCTGGCAGGCATCGGCCGTAGCGGACCCCGTCATTGTATCTGACATCTCTTTGAGGTGCGCGTGAAACAACGTGCCGTCGACTCAGGCCTGGTCCTTATCGGACGGCAAGCTACCCATTGCTCGCCGTCCACAAGTCCGCACCTACGGTTTCCCGACGCCCAGGGTGTCTCCTACGGCGACTAGGGGCGTGAGGGCGTGAATTTGGCTTCTCCCTCACGCGTTCAGCCTCTTTCTTCGCGAGCATCACTGCTTCGCACAAGAAGGTCCCGGCCCTATGCCCTCTCGCTACGTACCATAGCCTGGACCAGGGCCGAACGCGAGAGATCGCTACTGCCGATGCTTGCGGCCGGGCTTGGGCGGAGCACCACCGTGACCTCGCGGAGGCGTCGCCAGGACACGGCGGTGCTCCGCCCAAGCCGGGCAGACCTCCACCGTATGCTCCACGGTGTCCTCTGGGCGAACTACACAATGGTGACACCCGGGCGTTTCTTCCTGCCTTATCCGGAACAGGAACCTCCCGAAGCATCCGTGTCTGGTGAGGACCTGCGTCGGATGGAAGGTGAGGACGCCGTGGCGCCTCTCTAGCGACTCCTCAAAGAGGGGACTTGTCGCTGCAATTGTGGCGTGCCCAAGCGACCGACTCCTACGGAATAAATTCGTTCGAATTGAATCGTGCCCCAGATGGCACGGTTTTTACGGTTTGAAAAAAAATCGAGATTTCTTTATTGTTTGTAAGTTTAATAATAATAAATATTTACACACAGATTTTGTAAACCTTCCGGAACAAATTATCTGAATGATAGTGAAAACTGCATCAAAATCCGTTGCGTAGTTTAGAAAAACAAAGCGGTCACACAGACAGACACGAACGCGACTTTGATTTTATAATTGGTAATATAGGTATGTAGATAGTAGGTCATCAAGTAAATTAATTGTTTAGCAAATTGACATCCTAAATTTAATTCGTTGTCAATTAGCCATAAGCATGGTAGTTATGATTTCAATAGGTATTAACTACAAGGAAAATTTAAATCTCCTGTCAATTTGCTTAAAAATTAATTTCCCTGTCATTACAATGGTAGTTTTTCTATCAAAATGTCACTACGGGATCGAAAAACGTTTACTTTAAATCTATACCTACACAGCAGTTTTTTGGGTAAAGCAGACAAAAGGTATAATTGTTTTCCAAAAAAAATGATGTGTCAGCTCAGTAGGTAACCTAACCGACCCACCTAGAATAAGCAAACGTTCTGATTTTGTAACATCATGAAAAGGTTACAATTTTATTATTGTTGTTTATGAAACTGTTACATAACAGTGAGTGGGGTTATGTGCAGTTCATACACTAGTTTATCTAAACTCATGCAATTTCACAAAAAAAAAAAAACTGGTCGGAAAACCATTACGCTTAACTATTTTAGTAGTATCAGGGCCTCTAGGGTTAACATTTTGATACTAGTTGATTTTTTACCAGATCTGTTTCTGTCGGGGTAACATAATATGCTCATCTATATGATATAATATTAATTTGGAAGTTTACGTAATTTAGTAGCCACGTGTAAGGTTAATTTAGCCATGATGTGGGTATTTTGATAATATTCTACACACATCAAAAGTGTCTAGGGATCAAGCATTTTTATGCGGATTTCTTGAGATTAAGATGTGGCTTTGTAATAAATTTATGATTTTATAAATTTATATGGATCCTTTTTGGTGCATTTCATAATTTGAATCAGGAACTGTGAATCAAATTCGAGTAAAAGATGAAAATCAGCTGTCAATATTTTCCCTATAAAAACATACAACGCATTGAAGACATTATTAGTGCTACTGTTTCCCTACTACTGATTAAAACCAACGTTATTATGGAGCGGCGACGTCATTTAAGCAGGGAAGAAATGCTCAGAGCCGTGGGAATGATAGAAGCTGGTTCCCGGCAACGTACTGTGGCTTTAGCTCTGAATACAAGTCAGAGTGTTATCAGTCGACTTTGGACACGTTACCGAAGCACTGGTACCGTGGCTGAGCGCCATGGAGGACGGTATCGCTGCACCACACGGAGACAAGACCGATACATTCAAATCTTAACTCGAAGAGCTCCAACAATAACCGCCATGATGTTAGCCGTGAGGCTTCATCACTCTTCAGGGAACTTAATTAGCGACCAAACAGTCAGAAACCGCTTGCATGAAGTGAACCTTCATTCCCGAAGACCGCTACGGGTACCACCTATAGCAATGCACAATCGTAGGATTCGATATCAATGGGCTCTTGAACACAGAAATTGGGCAGAAGAACAATGGCGTTTCGTGTGCTTTTCTGATGAGTCTCGTTTTGGTATGAGACCGGATACAAGACGTATACGACACTGGAGAACCCCTGGACGCCAACAGCGATTAAAATCCTGCCAGGAAGTCCATCCTTATAGTGGTGGAACCATCATGGTATGGGCGGGTATTTGGATCGGCGGAAGAACTGAGTTGATTTGGATCAGAGGCAACCTCAACGCTCAAATTTATGCTGAGACGATTGTATCAGACGTCATCGTTCCTCTACAAGTGCAAATCGGTCCCTTATTTCAGTTAATGCATGATAATGCACGACCGCACACCGCAAGAGTTGTAAGACAGACTCTCGCCGCAGCTAACATCAATGTCCTGCCCTGGCCTGCTCAGTCGCCAGACTTGAACCCGATTGAGCATGCATGGGATATGCTACAGAGAAGAGCTCTGCCGAATATGGAGGGTATCCAGTCGCAAGAAGACCTTTTTTGTTGTTGCAACGAACATGGGCGGCCATTCCACAGCGTGATTTGGATGAACTCATTTTGAGTATGCCAAACCGATGTTCTTGTGTTGTTAGTGTTCGCGGTAGAAACACGGATTATTAATTGTTTAAGTTACCCAATAAAATTTTAAAGAAAACTGTTATTTCAGTCTTTTTTTCGAACTTTTGTGTTAGTGGTTCAAATGTCAAAAATCCCTTTATTAGGAAAATGGCAAATTTCTTTATTAATGCAAAGGTGACTTGGTTTATCGTTACTGTGACAAACGAAAACACTTTATTTTATGAATCCTTAAAGAAAATTTTAATTAATATCAATCAGGAGAAAAGTTATTGCAAAAATATATGTTGATCCCTAGACACTTTTGATGTGTGTATTTAGTAACCATGAATACAATGTAATTGTATTCAATTTAGAAGCAAATTAAAATAGTAGTTATTATTATAATTCTAGATAAATATTAAATCGATTATTGTATCGAATCAGAGTTAAGTATGACAACACTTTGTATGATATTTTTGACGTTTTAGAGCGAGGTGAAATAATTGATTCGTAATTTGACCGTCGAACTAAACACTTGTCAGAAATAAATCCGTTTATAGCGTTACAATCATTGTTTAATTTGAGAGATAAAGAATAGATTTTTTATCTCAGAAGTGGAATAAGTCAATTACGCCTACAATTTTGAAGAATTATTTCCAAATAACGTGTTCACGTGTTGGCACGTGTTTTTGTTGTGTACACACGTCACTGGTTATTATCCGAGTAACAATGGATAAAACTACAGCTAATAGCAAGAGCAATGAGCGTAAACGTCGCCGTGACCGGAGCAGAGAAACAAGAACAAGCACTACGCATAAACGGAAGCAAGAAAGGCAGCGATTGAGAAATCGCAATTTTTCGTCGGAATCTCTTTGTAGTGGAGGCCGCAGTTCCCGTGAGCAGCCTAAAAGGCGCCGTAACCAGCCGAGCAGGAGTCGCAGCCGTGACGGATATCGCAGTCGGAGCAGCAGCTATGAGCAGCATCGGCGACTTCGTCGCAGCCGGGGCTTGGATGGGAGACGCAGTAGGCGAGGCTGCAGCAGGCGCTCAGAATCCAGCATCGAGCGACACCCTTGAGGCGGCGGCCAGCCCGCTGGTTGAACGCGCCCCAAAGGGTCATGGCCACCCGGCTGGTCCGAGGATACCGTACGGTCTCCGGTGAGGCGGCGAGCCTCCTTGCCGGATTACCGCCATGGGATCTGGAGGCAAAAGTCCTCGCGCACATTTGGGAGTGGCGCGAGGAGGCGAAACGCCGGGGCGTAGCTCCGCTGCCTCGAGAAATCACGGTACAGCGGACAGAGCCCCGGCGGGATCTCAGGGCGGCATGGAGAGTGCAATTGTCGCAACCCAGCGCTGGGCACGCCACAATTGCGGCGATAAGTCCCCTCTTTGAGGAGTGGCTAGAGAGGCACCACGGCGTCCTCACCTTCCGCCTGACGCAGGTCCTCACCGGACACGGTTGTTTCGGGAGGTTCCTGTTCCGGATAAGGCGGGAGGAAACGCCCGGGTGTCACCATTGTGTGGATCGCCCGGAGGACACGGTGGAGCATACGGTGGAGGTCTGCCCAGCTTGGGCGGAGCACCGCTGTGTCCTCGTGGAGGCGATTGGCGATGGCGATCTCTCGCGTCCGGCCTTGGTCCAGGCCATGGTACGGAGCGAGAGGGCTTGGGAAGCCGTCACCTCCTTCTGCGAAGCAGTAATGTTTGCGAAGGAGGAGGCGGAACGCGTGAGGGAGAGGCAAAATTTGCGCCCTCACGCCCCTAGCCGCCGCAGGAGACGCCCTGGGCGTCGGGAATCGCAGGCCGATTCCCGGCCACCGTAGGCGCGGGCTTGCGAACGGCGAGCAATGGACAGCTCGCCGTTCGATAAGGACCAGGCCCGGGTCGACGGCGCGTTGTGTTCCACGCGCGCCTCAAAGAGATGTCAGCACCAATGACGGGGTTTGCTAGGACTGATGCCTGCTAGGGTTGCGGAAAAGTCCAAGAGGGTTACCGTGGCCCCTGGCACAGGCAACTGAAGGAACACGGGTGGGTTTTAGTCAGTAAGAGTCTGACACGCCCTCCTGCTCTGCCCAGAGCGGGAGAAGTTATTTGATGATTTCCCACCCACAAAAAAAAAAAAAAAATGGTAACAAATGTCCTATGCTTGGCTATGTGATTCCAGATTTTGACCCTACGGTAAAGAGTCAGAATAAAGTTATGTGGATCAAAAAGTTGACGAATGTGCTAAGCTCTATGTTTGGGGCGACGATCAAATAATACATTACGCTCTGCCTAAACTGTCAGGGATTGTCAAAACGTGGTACCAGGCCCTTTCATTTACGCTACCATCTAGGATACGCTCATTACACGAGTCCTTTGTACCAGGAATAACTTAGTATTCATTTATTAGATTTTGAAAATGCTGAGACTAAGTCTGCTTTCAATTATGACAAACAGCTTACTGAAAATGAGGTTATCCAATTATAAGATTTGCTCAAAAGGTATGAAACATGTTTCTCGGATAACCTAAAAGACCTGGGATTGACTAATGTAGTTCAAATGGAAATTGAATTAAATGACTCGCAACCAGTAGTTTATCGCCCGTATAGGCTCTCCTTTCCGGAGCGTAGACAGGTTAAATCTATGGTGAAGGATATGAAAGATGCAGGCATAGTATGCCAGTCAAACTCGCCCTACGCTAGCCCAGTTTTCCTGATAAAGTAAAAGACTGGCGAAAGCAGATTATGTGTTGGTTATCGTGTATTAAATAATAAAACAAAAAAGGAACACTATCCGTTAACCTTAATTGATGATCAACTTGACAGGCTAGCTGGTAATTCTTTATTTGTAAGTTTAGACCTTGCATCTGGCTACCACTAAATTCCAGTAGAGGCAAAATCTCAAGACAAGGCTGCATTTGTTACTCCCGATGGGCAATATCAGTTTAAATGCATGCCTTTTGGTTTAGCAAACGCTCCTTCAATTTTTCAACGAGCAATGAGCAAAATACTGTCGAAAGTCGGTTATACGATAGCTTATATGGATGATGTATTCATTCTTTCGCGATCTTTTGATCGGGGAATGAGACGGCTAGAGGAGGTACTTCAAATTGTAAAAGACGCAGGTCTTACACTTAAGGTAAAAAAATATAGTTTTTTCTGTACCGAGCTAGAGTTCCTAGGATTTCATGTTAGTGGTGAGGGGATACGCCCAGGAAAGCGCAAAACATTAGCTATAGAAAACTTCCCAATTCCGCGGAACGTTCATGATATCAGACGATTTATCGGCCTAATTAGCTTTTTCCGGAGGTTCGTAAAAGACTTCGGGCTTATTGACCGTCCACTAACAGACCTGAAAGTCTAAATTCGAATGGACAAGTTGAAAGGTTTAACCGAACCATAACCGATGCTCTAGTACAAAATGTCATGACGGAAATGACAATTTATGGGACGAATACATCGGTGACGTACAATTAGGTATTAATACCACTATTGATAAGACAACAGGGAAGAGTCCCTCTGAGCTGTTGTTCGGATGTAGATTGACGAATGCGTCGGAAAACGTATTGAATGACGTAATTGCCGAAACAACTGAACGCATCACCATCCACCAACCACCACCATCCTTTCATCAGAAAGGATAGAAAAACAACAGGATTATGCTAAAAAGTAGTTCGATAAGCATAGGAAGGCTCGGACTAAATATAATGTAGGCGATTTAGTCAGGGTAGAGAGGACAGTTATAGACAAAGATCATGTAGGAAAATCACATAAGCTCATCCCCAAATTCCAAGGCCCCTATAGAATCCTCAAAATATTACCTTATGATAAATTTCTCGTCGAAGACACCCCATTAACAAGAAAGGGTAAGAAGAGGTATGAAAATGTTGTTGCGCTAGATAAAATCCCTCCCTGGATGAACTTTAAAAGTTACTGCAGTGAGAGCACTGACAGTGATCAGAGTGAGGGTACAGTGATAGAGGGATCTATTACTCTACATAGTAGGTGGGAACAATATAATTATTTCATTTTGGCGATAATAATGATATGCTAATTTACATAGGTTAATCAACTTCCCTGGTGAAAATGAGTAGGAATTGCGAGTCATTTTTAAGGTTATATATCAATACATGAGCAATCAGTGCAGATAATGAATGGCACTGAGAAATCGATGTCGCACGTATTATGATTGCAAGATAATGAGTAAGATTATACGATGTGAGCACAATTTGTCATAAGAGGTCAGTGCAGATTGTGAATGGTACCACGATAACGGTGCCGCACAGTCGACCAAAGATCGTGACAGATTGTGCAAGAAACAAATAGTGAGAATGCAGATCCAGCTGCATGAATTTGAATTTTGATAAAGATTTGTGACCTAGATAAAAACGATAAGCTAAATTCAGATAAACTTAGATGTAACATGACATGACTGTTAGATGTAAAGACACTTCGAAATTTTGATTGTGATGAGAATTTATGACAGAATGATGTAGACTATGAAAAGAATATAGTACATTAGTTTGAACTGTAAAGTAAAAAAAATATCTTGTGATATGAATTATTATTGAACAATGAAATTAGTTGTAGAAGTATGTAGGTACTCGTATGTATTCATAATCAAGTTGTTACCTATTACATTTTGTTTATTTTTATTTTTGTTATGTATTATCAAATTAGTTATTATACACCAAACAAGTGAGAGTCAAAGTCAAAGTCAAAGAGAGAGAGAGAGAGAGAGACAAAGAGAGAGAGAGGACTCACTTACACAGGATGGCCGAGTTGTAAGGTTAATTAGCCAAGATGTGGGCATTTTGATAATATTCTATCTAGTGACCATGAATACAATGTAATTGTATTAAATTTAGAAGCAAATTAAAATAGTAGTTATTATTATTCTATTTAAATATTAAATCGATTATTTAATTGTATCAAATCAGAGTTAAGTACCTATAAAAACACTTTGTATGATATTTTTGACGTTTTAGAGCGAGGTGAAATACTTGATTCGTAATTTGACCGTCGAACCGCACACTTGTCAGAAATAAATCCGTTTATATCGGTACAATCATCGTTGAATTTGAGAGATAAAGAATAGATCTTTTACACGTACCTAAAAACCGATTGCAATCGATTACCTAGTTTGGAAACCAAATATGTAACAAACGTGATCTCTTTCCAATTTTACCGAATTACGTGTTCAGCAACAATGTATTTAATAATATTTTACTAACTTATTTTATATTTCGATGCAATTCTAAATCCCAATAAACTTCTAAATAGCTCTATTCTTCAGGTCCATGATTGGTTTACGGTAAATAATTTGGGTACAAAATGGTAAAAAAACCAAATGCATTAAAAAATTACCGAATGTTAGAAGTAGCGAATGTGACATCATAATTAAATGGAGAAAAACTGGAATTTATGAATCACACGGTTTTCCTAGGAATCACGCTAGACGAGAAATTACAATGGGGACCTCATAATAACATCTTTTGCGGGGCGGCTAAGTTCGGCCGCTTATACTGTTAGAAAGATAAGACAGTTAACAGATGTAAAAACCGCGTGTTTGGTCTATTTTAGCTACTTCCACAGCATCATGTCGTATGGCATTTTACTGTGGGGTCGGGCTGCTGACATTGAGTCCATCTTCATTTTGCAAAAGGGAGTTGTCAGAGCCATTTAAAATCTACATCACCGCGAATCTTTTAAAAGCGCTATTTAAAAGGATTAATATTATGACGGTACCTTGTCAATTCATTTATGAAAATATTATGTATGTAAGAAAAAATCTGCATCTTTTTAATAAAATAAGTGATAGACATCATTTTAATACAAGAAATAAAGATAAAATAGATCAACCATTTTTCAGATTAGCTAAAGTACATACATCTTTAATGAGGTACTGTGTTAAATGCTACAACAAAATACCTTGTCATATAATGCAATTAAATTAAAGAAAATTTAAAACTCATATAAAAAGTTCACTGTGTAAACAAGCATATTACAAATTAGAGGATTATATCGAAGATAAGAATGCTTGGAAACATGCTGGTCCAGCTCCATAGGACAATCTAGGGTCTAGACCAAATCAAACTTGTTGCTACTTTAATTGTATAGTTTATTATTTTTATGACATTGATTTACATTCTGTAATTACTTTAACTCACACACTGACATATTACTTGTTTACATAATTTGGGAAATCGTATACTTTTACAGTGTTTGTAAATATGTGAACACTATGTATCTATCACTTAATTAACTTATTTATCATTGCTACATTTATTACATTATTTTTACCTATTGTGGTAGGGTAATTTTTATTACCTATAGGTGCATCGTCTTCACATATAATTATAAAATTAATGTATACAAAATATTGTACCACATTTTAAAAGAGTAACGGTGGAGTTTCTTGCCCATTCTTCTCCATACGAAACTACCTTTTGGAAGGGGTGACTAGAATGAATTCTATTTAAATATAAATGTTGACGTTCAAAAGTGCCTTTTATGTGCCTATTTGAAATAAATGATTTGACTTTGGCTTTGACATTGAATAAATTACACGTGTGCATTTTCATTTTGCTACACTACCCATTATTTAACTATAATACCTATCACTATTTTAATTATTTTATTCGTTAACGGCAACTAAAACCTATGAATTGCGACTCAATGGTTGAGCTGTACATCGTTGATCGCGAATCATATTTTATCAACATACAGCCTGATAATGACCTGAAAATTGTAAAAAAAACGTTAGAAAAATTCGGGGGCTACCTGGCGCTTTCGTACCTAATATTTTTTCGGGTCCCGGGTGGTTTTTCGTGTCAACGGTCACTGATATCACTAAGCACCGATAATACCTAGGTTATATCACGCGGCTAGCAATAATTAAATACATTTCAGAGCAGTTATATTATCATTTTAATAGGGGGAGGTCATTAGTTCGCGCATGCGTGTCAAAAGGTTGCCAGTTCGTTCCTGCCGGATGATCGCGGCTGTCGCTAGTTCATCGTTCGGTACCGTCGCAGACTGCCGCATCTAGTCCCACTGTTCACAGCTCCGCGTAAAAGTTTCCTATCGTTCAAAAAAGGAATAAGTAGTACCAGTTTCGTTTAAGGAACGTTGCGAAAGTTCTCTATGACGTGTATTGTGTAAGTTACGTTGAGAAACATCAACATGCGGTGGTGTTTGACTGCAGTTTTGTTCGTCGGCTTGTTTTGTTCAGGTATGTAAACTTTTTTGATTGTTGATAAGAAAGTTGAAACTAAGTTATACCGTAAACTTACACGTTTTATTAAAAAAAAATAACGATTAGATATTTCTGAACTTACCTACCTATTTATCAAAATTAATGTGTTATCGGTTTAGGTACCTTCTTACCGTACGTTATTAGTTGTTTTGGCAACGAATACGTTTGACGTATGAAAAGTATTAAAAAAAACCATGAAACTGATTTTATAAATTAATTCTAATGATTTACGCCTTGAGATAATTGAATAGGCATTGGCCATTTTGGCCAAACTGCACTGATAGGTACAATTAACAATGTGACAAAGTATCTACTTACAAGACTTATGTAAGTCACTATAGCACTGTAGACTTATATAATACTAACCGTACATTATGTAAGTAGGTTTGCTAGGTATTAAATCCTTCTATTTATCTAGAAATAAAGACGTGCTTTCCGAACAAACACGTATCTCCAAAAGGAATCAATATAAAGGAACCTCGTTGTTCAATTACCAGAATAATTCGAGTCACGTATATTTGTGAAGGAAACCTTCCAATGCATCCATCAGCATCAAATATTCTGAAAGAAATCATATGTTTTCATGAGTTTTCGATTTTATCTTGTCGATTTCATTACTCTCATATTTTTTCCCAAATCGTGCAATTGAAGCCATCTTACTTTAAGAGATTGAATTGAACTTCATGTCATGACAACATAGAATCATATCGGATGAACTAATTAGAGCTGAGTCTCTACATATATAACATTTCAGAGCTAACTAAGCATAATGTATGACCATTATAATTTAGAAGAGAAACGAGATACATTACAGTAGTACAAAATTTATGAGCCAATGGCGTCAATTTCCTTGTTCACAGACTAAACTAAAATTTTAAAAATTAAGTAGGTACATCTCTTGAGAAATCCAGCGCGAAAAAAGGACGGTGACAGATAAGAGCGAATGTTAAATATGTGAATTCATTCCATATTTTTGGTCAATGCGTTCTGATTTGTCAACTTAATAATTATGAGCCTATGGAAGTTTTAGGACAAATATTGGCAGCAGCTTTGATATGTCTCTCTGTAGGTTAATATTATGTCCGTCCCTGTCCTGGTTTGTTAGAGAGAAAAAGATGGAAAATAGCCTAAATGAAGTTTAGCATGCACAAAAAAATCGGAACCTTGACGTATTTTAATAATTTTTATTTACTTTACTTTAGTTAAAACGAACATTGATTTAATATTTTACAAAGTAAACCCTACCACAATGGCGTCCGAATATTAATTTCAGAGAAAGAACGAATGAAACCTATGAGCGCATTTAATTGACAGGTCAGCCGGTGTGTCAATTATAGTTCGTTCAACTAATGAGGTTACGCACCAATAAAATTCATGGTGAATGACGAGATGACTCTATAAATACGACATAATTTTAAAAATCTTTGTCATCATTGCAAATAAAATTGTCATCATGTTTGTTTTAATTATGAATATTGGGTCTTGGGTTCGATCTCCAGGTCGGGAAACCTAGTAGTGTTAAGGGTTTTCTGGCAGAAATTTCCCAGTAGCCGACCGGTGTCTATATCTGTGCCGGGTTGATTGCAATAGGTGAGCCTCCTATCACATGGAACTTATCCATATACCTTATACTACCTCTACTCTCCATCGTGAAATACAACCGTGATGTTATGTCTGTGTTTTTACGCTGGACCTACGATCTACGTAAATCCCCTTTAATTTTTATCTGTGCTTGGTAGTGGGCGTTTGGTAAATCCGTAACCCCGCCATCACTTTGGACTGCCCTCAATAAAGTCCGACGAAATTGGATTTTCTGTTTAGAATTTCTTTTGTTGGAACCAAGCCTGTTTATAATAGTCATTTTGTACTGGAATCAAGTTTAATATCTGCATAAATGGGGTTGACTTCAGCTTCATTCTTGCAGCCTGAAATCTTTGGTCCTTTCGAAAAGACAAGACATTCCGGAATCATTAATGAATCAGTCTCTCCCAAACAGTCAAGACAAGCGAAATGAAAATGGGTCTCCTGAAATATTCCATTACTGCATTTATGAATAAACCTGCAGTATTGGGGTTCCTATTTCAATAGTGGTTTCAAAAGTTTGAGCATACAGTACAGTCAGGCCCTAAAGTTACGCAATTAGTGGTATTGACAAAAACCTATTAGGTTCACCGCGCTTCTGTGGATACAGCGGCAATTGACGACTAGTACAGTCGCCCACAACATCATCTATATATGCCAAAATAGTCGCGGATGTGCTTAGTAGGATATATATGGTCGTTAATATTTTTGTCAATTTTGTTAGTAAAAAAACAGTACGCCTTCAATCTAGGGATTTGCTGGGGTGAGATGTCACAATTTAGTTCGTAGGATACACTTTCTGGTTCGAGAATAATTAGAATCTTGATCAATAATAGGTACTTGATTGTTGCTAACTATTGTGGTTCTAATTTTAGGGATGTTATTGGAAAGAATCTATTAGGAAATTCTGAATAGTTGTGTCCAAGTCAGGTTCTTGATGCTCAGAAACTAGGATGACTCAAATACATTTTGGCTATTATGGTGAATCCTCAGCTGTAGCCCACCAAATTCAAATTTTCTTTGGTTTTTTTGCAGATTGCAGCTCTGTTTTACGTCGTATATTGATCAAAATGCGATTCGCGACCGTAGTAATGATACATTTACTAAATAATAATCATCAATTTTATATCAATCTTTGTAAATTGGTTCCACCTAAGAATTTTCGTATGAAATATTCTGAAAAATTCTTAGGGTAGGCTAGAAAAATTGAATTTGGCGGGCTGCAACTGAGGATTCACCTTAATATCTTCTCAATTGAACTTAGTATGTTTAACAATAAACGATAACTTTCTAGTCATAACGTCATTTCCAAACTCATTAAAAAAGTAGGTACCTGACCAAAAATATTTTAATCCTATTAAAAATAACTGCACGATCATGAGGTAGAAAAATGCCATTCTTGATAGCACGTCCTGATAACACATCTAAAATCAGCGATGAATACGTCGCTAGCAACAAAATTTGTAATCAGGTCACCATAAAAGGACATAAAGTGCCTTCAGATCTCGATAAGGACATTTATCACATTATTTTATCACATTTTGTCGGCTTCAAGGGAATTAATTTGAACATGATATTTCCCCATCAGTCGTTAAATGGGAGTGGTGTCGGCCGAGCCCTAAAGATAATCTGCCATTATTGCTGGGTCGGGTCAACGTATCTTTCCTACCTACATTCCTGATCTAATTGAAGCTTTCAGAATCCCTTATTTGCATATTTACGATATTAAAATAGAATATACCTACCTACTACAACATTTAACACAAACGGAATTCGTTCATACCTACCCGTTCCTTTCAAAATATAATAACACTAAAGACTATAAACATAAATATAAACGTCGAATTTATGTCCTATTATCTTGACTTTTCTCCCGTTGCTTTATAAAGGCTTTAAAATGTTCAATTTTACGGGGGCTGTTTCAATATTTTAACACTTTTCCTACATTCGATGCACGGTAATCTATGAAACGGGTTGTAGTGCGCGTGCGGCGAACTACGAACAAATTGAATTCATTTCAGTAGCCACACTTCTAATTGGTGACGTGTATCGGACGGGACATGTGTTCACTGTCTCTTTGTTTCATTAGCAGCGAGAAATATGATAACAACATAACCCTGTCTTTAGTGTTGCGCAGTCGGGTAAAAATGTAGCTAAGAACAGTAAAGTACCTACTCAATTTACTATCATACAATTTCCTACAATACGATTGCTAATCCGCAGAAAATTCTATCTAATTATACTTAGTTGTAACTATGAAGGTACGTTTTATGATTGAGTATACAACTTTTGTGGATAATACTCGGTAAGGCACGGTCATTTATCTTTTGGGTAGGTGTCCGTTGGGATCCCGCGAGACATATATGGATGAAGTCAACAATCAAGTATATTTCTTTCACTTTCCTCTGCTCGTTCGTTTTAGTCATCCATCATGACGTGATTCATTCATTATGTGTTATACTGCGATCTTGGATCTAAAGTTGAGGAATAAACGTTTAAAGTTGATATATTTGGGGTGATCGTCTTGTTTATCGTTACGCGACTTGGAAAGAACATTACCTAACCAACAATCTTATTGTTGTAAGAATAGGAATAGGTTTAGGAATTCTCTAGTTAATCTATTCGAGAATGCTATTGGTTCGATAACTTGACAAATTACGTTTCTGAACACTCGATTACTAAGAAAGTTCTTACAGTAAACTTTTAGCACCAGTATCGAAAATTTTCATTCTTCAAATTAATTTATATAAATTGTCAATGCTATTTTTTATTTATTATTTTAATTTTTTATTTTTTGAGTTTTTCTAAAGTCACAGGCAAATCAAAATCCAGAAAGCGCTAAAAACACTTACGTCCGTATAGGTCATTGGCTGCCTTTCATCATTGGGTTCCCGGGATCAAATTAATTGCAGTAATTGCTTGTAAAATTCTGACATACCGCATTGTGAACGGAGTGGACGTCGGTTTCAAAAACGAAAAAGACTGGGCTGATAAGTATGGCTTGAGTCAGTTGGTTGATGGGCCAGTTTTCACAAATCTGAAACTATCAGAAGTATAGAGAACAACGGCGTTGAATTTAGTGTCTTATAAGGAAAACTGAACGATATTTTCAGACTTTTCCACAGTAGCACATCGCAGAGAACCATCCGGTACATAATCAGTCTATAATGCTCCCACTGCTGGGATACAGGCCTCCTCTCTGTGAGAGGGAGCGGGCCGTAATCTACCACGCTGGCCCAGTGCGTTTCGGTTGATGTCACATGTCTTCGAATTTTTGATTCTAAGACATACCGGTTTCCTCACGATGTTTTCCTTCACCGTTTTGAGAGCAGTGGCGATGAAAGAATTTACACAAAGTAATGCGCCTGACTGGGTTCGGAACCCACGACCTACAACTCGTAAGTCGGGGCCGTTGCCACTGGCACACCACTGCCCTCTGGGCCATCACTGCTCTAAGAACCATCCCGTACAATACAGTCATATGCATATATCTAGCTAATTCAATGAGCTGATCGAGTCTTAATCTAATCAATTGAATCTGTGGCCCAAGTGGCTATTATGTATATTATTCGGGAATGGATAAGGAGCGTCACAATAGCGTAGTGTATCAACAAACGGACACTAATTGGGACATTGTATTGTTTAAAGCAAGCCTTTGAGTGGTGCATATAAAATGTATGAAGCGGTTGCAGCGAATGTTTTGTAACATAAAGGTTAAATTGATAAATTATTTCACAAAGGAAGTGGTTGTACCTATAAATAATGCTGACCTAACATTATTTATCTACACCCATGCTATAAATCATCTATAAAAGTTTCTGAAACAGTTAGCTTATTGCCAACATTAAAACAACCAGTGTCATAGTGACCATAATATCATCCAAACGAATGTTATAATTTTGTACTAAATTTCATTATGCAACTCGAACTCGATCCCTTCCTTACTCATCAAACAGCCACATTCTCACGACTCAATTCGTGGTATTTTTATGAATTTCAAAAAAAGAACATTGTCAAGCATCCGCGTTTCACTACAGCAGCTACTAAGTAATTTAAAAAACAACTTATAATTTACATAGGGTTCTTAGAACACTGTAGAACACCCTATGGTTTCACAATCTTATAAAGAGGATTTATATCATGGGTGTAGATAAAGTCTT
Organism: Brachylomia viminalis; assembly: GCA_937001585.2. NCBI lineage: Eukaryota > Metazoa > Arthropoda > Insecta > Lepidoptera > Noctuidae > Brachylomia > Brachylomia viminalis. The sequence goes on along the minus strand of OW443302.2, from coordinate 16,353,663 downwards.
GTATGCTGTACATAATGAGGTATTAAAGCACTCATGTGATACTATTATCACTTCGCTTCGGCTTCGCCTCGTGTGATAAGGGTACATTCGAGTTTTAATACCCCTTATTATACAACAGTTGCATAAATAACTATTAAAATGGCATGTTTACTTGTACGAAGGTTTTTAAAGTACAGTTTCATTCTTCAAAGTTAAATTCTCTTTTTGGGTAAACAGGCAAAAACTTTACTTATACATGGTGTTAGGGATATCAATGCGTAACCTGTCACCATGCATGCAGTACATGATCCTGAACCATCCTACGTTCAAATGATTAAAAAAAATATATCTCCATACATTTTGACCGCGTATTTATTGCACTTTAAAATAGCAGATTTTTTTTGATAACCGACGTACAATTTCTAAACTAGGGGGACTAGAATCATGTGCTTAATTCATGGTTTCAGTATGCGCGTCGCTGTCCCTACCACCCTGTATAATACAAGAGACTATAAAGCATTGTTACAACATATTTTTCTTTCTAGCAATAAGTTTAATTAACTGTTAATTTAAAATATGAGATGATATGTTAAAAATATATTTTTATAATATAATTTTATTATATTCATTTCGTGTTTCAAGAGTGCTTTTCACTTCTACTACTTCATGCTTTATAATCTTCTTGAGCAGCTTTATATGAACTTACTTTCCGTGTACCTGACGCCACGTCGCCACGATACTAAAATTTCAAGGAAAATCGAAAGCTTGCTCGCTTAACAACATTCCCGGAACTTAATTCATTATTAAACTGAAAATCTACCGTGAATGTGCTGCTTTATTATAAAGTATTACCTACGAGTTTATTAACAGATACTACTGAACATTTAATATTGAAAATTTAAAACAGCAACGTGCATCATGGTCGTACTATCTGCACTTTGTTAAAAGCGTAGCTAGGTACTGACAGAATTATAATTAGGTAAACGAATTTTCTTTAAAACAGAACTAACCTAACTCGAAACTGAACTAATTCAAGAACAAACCTTTCCCTAATTTAAAGAGAGGCTATGAATGCCGACAATAATAGATGACAATTAAATAATTAATTCTGGTTAAAAAACACTTAATCTCTCCTTAAACATCATCATTACGTATGGTTTCCTTGCTCTTGTTTCGTGTTTATGTAGATAAGTAATAATAAATAATAATAAAAAGTGTTTATTTCTCACCACAAGCCAAAAAAATACAAATAATATTTTACACACAAAAAATAGCTAACGATTTTTGGTTGTGGATCGCTGGTGCCTGTGGTAGGTAGTAACACCTGTATTACAGGTCACCAGGTCCCCACCTGCTAGAGATTACATATTTGATAGCTTAACATCTGATATCACAACAAGTAACATAAGTTTCAAACAAGTATATGCTTTATGTATATATGTATTCCTTGTAAATGTAATTGGTACACCACTGACTACCTGCAATATTGTCTCTCCTTTTTTTAATCCACCCAAAGGTTGTCTGAAAAAGATCGCTTTTAGCGATAAGACCACCCATTGTGTCACCCTATATAAATTTTCTACACATAAATCTGTAATTTTTGGTTCATATAATAAAGAGCATTCTATTCTATTGTATAATTATAGATATGCCAGAATGAAAATCTGCAATTTTTCCTTCAAAACCAGAATTTTTAATGGGTAGAAAATGGTTTCTAGTTCCAAAACATGTTGTATTATATGATGGTGCCAGTCTAGGAAGGTACTATTGCCTGTCCTCGACCTCAATCATTACCATTATATTACCATTATTAGCTTTGAACAGCAAATAACTGACCATCAAACGCACCTGACAGTTGGTATAGGAAAAATAACGCGTTTGTATCAATCTTTAAACTTAAACTTCATTAACTAAACGAAACAATTAGGACAGGGGAGTTGAAATGATTTGTTATACAATTCTCTTCACCACTAACATCTGGTGAGGTAGGAGCCACCGTAAGCACGGGCTTGCGGACGGCGAGCGATGGGTAGCTCGCCGTCCGATAAGAACCAGGCTCGGGTTGACGGCGCTTTGTGTTCCACACGCGCCTCAAAGAGATGTCAGTACCAACGACAGGGTCCGCTAGCGCCGATGCCTGCCAGGGTTGCGGGAAAGTCCGAAAGGGTTACCGTGGCCCCTGGCACAGGCAAGTGAAGGAACACGGGTGGGTTTTAGTCAGTAAGAGTCTGACACAAAGAGCGGGAGAAGTTCCCACCCCCAAAAAGAAAAAAAGGTAGGAAACATACTTTCGAACGAAGATACATAGAATAAGGAGCATAAGGAAGTCAGTTAGAATGTTCTGTTTTTCATTCTCTCCGCCTGAAAGGAGAAACTTACAACAAATCGACACAAAGTTTCAAGATTAGCGTTAGTGCGGACAAAATGAACTTGTTACACTTCCTGCTACCCTACGTAGTGATTACTTAGTACAGTCAAACAGCGGAGACTACTCAACTGAAATAAAAGTTCATAAGTCAAATAATGTATTAGGGGTTGGTTTTACGACTATTGTTTCGGAGTTTAGGGATTATTTTACAGTTTTTGGCAGCGTTCCCCTGTTCCACGACGCGAAAATTAATGGCGTCACTGCATTTGACAATTCCTACCATAACTTCGTGTTCTGCCTATATAGCCTTTGTGGATTTAAAAATGATTTTAATTTACGCATTGGGATCGGGTTTTTTCGGCGTATTTTCTTTTGCCTAGTTTTTTCAGGCCCATTGATTCCGTTTTGATGAAAAGAAATAGGTCATGTGTTCATTAGAAAACTAACGGGTATCAATAGTTTTTTTTTCGACTGGAGTATAGGTTTAATGAAAAGGTACATTTATCCTAAGGTTCCACCAATTACTTAGGTAGTAGGTAGGTAAGTACAACTCATTATGTAAATTTAACGATTTTGATTGTGAACGTCTCTAATCAAAAGTAAATAGTATTTGGCGTGTTTTAATTTCACCCGATCTAATATAGTATTTTTAATTAGGTAGGTAAACTACTACGTTAAAAAACGAAGTGTTTTACCTAACTAATTAAAATAAAACTAAAAAAAGTGCTTTTTATTTTTTATTTTTTCTATTTGGTTGTGGTATTTTGTTGACATTCGAATAAAATCCATTAGTTTATTTTTTGTTCAGCTATAAGTAGGTATTAGACAGATTCGTTTATCTAAAAAAGCGGCTAAGTGCGAGTCAGACTAGCACACGAAGTGTCCCGTACCACTAAACCATATTTAACTCCACATATTAAAAAAAAATAAAAAAAATGCTGAAACTAATGCGTTTTTTGTATGGACCCCACTAAATTCATTTATTTTTATTTGTTGTTATAGCGGCCATTCACACTCTCTGAATTTCAAGTGACTACCAATTACGGTTCAAAAGATATATCCCAGTGACAGCCAGAAGGACAGCGGAGCCTTAGTAATAAGGTGTCGTTGGCACCCTTTGGGTACGGAACCCTAAAGAGTCTAAAACACTAACATAAAATATCGCTTGAAACGGGACCAGACGGAATACGAAAAAGCAATCTAGGAATATAGGAATATAAAATATATAAGGTGCTTATTTCTTATTGCATATCGTAAAAATAGACCCGCAGTGTAAACCTACGTTCGCACGGACGTAAAAATATCGCGGCAGGATTTTATCGCGCACTGGATTTTCGACTCTAGGTGTTGAGCTGAGCGTTGAGAATCTAACAGAGTGCATCCCAGCGCGTCGCAAAAATACACTGTTAGATTTTCAACTCTCGGCGCTCAGCAGAGCGTTGAAAATCCAGTGTGCGATGAAATCCTGCCGCGATTTTTTTACGTCCGTGCGAACGTGGGCTAAGAGGTAGGTTTAAGCTTGCCTGAAACATACGGTTATAATTTTTTATCTGTTTCATAATATTCAGAATAGAAGAACGGTTAAGATATTTGTACTACAGTTTATTTAGGTAACACCCTTTTTTATAGAAAAAGATTTTTAATTTTTTTTTTGTATTCTACGAGGCATTGGTGTCCTATGACTTTGTTCACATGGGAAGGCACTACGAGATGGAAGGTACTACAGTACCTGCTATCTGGGATCAGTTAGACCCGCTTATGTGTTAAGTGTTGAAAAATATCATGGTTCTAAACTACAACCATCATCATTTATTATTCATAAAAAATTACGTTGTGTTGAACATCACATATTAAATAAAATTATCACATGGAGAAACAATTGGTACCAAATAAAACGATAATTAAAATTATCACACGCAGAAACAATACATTCAAAAGCCTAATTAGAATTGATGTGAAATGTTTAATGCAAGAGTCAATTCGTATAAAATAATTTTGTAACAAATAAATACAATATCAAAATAGTAGTAAGCAAAATGTCAAAATCAATGTCAAAAGTATTAGGAGTACAACTTCATCAAGGTCCACGTGAAAAGCACAATGTGAAAGCCAAAAGATAATTTTAATTTAAGGCTTGTTCACTACTAATATTCTATGTGATTATTAGATGTGACTATTTTTATCATTTTGTTGATACCGAGTATAAACATTTTACCAACAAGAAGGCTTTTAATTTAGTTTTAAAAGAGTGAGAACTTTAAATTAATAATCTTAAAGCAAGGAACATACTTAATCTATTCTTCATACCAAAATCAAAATCAAAAGTCATTTATTCAAACTGGGCTGAGAATCAGCACTTTTTGAACGTCAAAATCACATAAGACAGTCCCCCCAAAACGCTCGCCCTTCACCACTTCCTAGTGCTGTAGCTGGGAAGAAGAAGTGGCGGGACAAACTCCCCAGAAGCACTGCTGTCTGTTCAGTTAGAAGAACTGGATTGTATATAGTAATAAGTAATTATCATTACGAAACACAAAAACATTAAAATTATTTGCCACGCAAATACTAACACACGCCAATATTTAAAACTATACTCAAGCAGAAATGAATAATAAAAACAAAAACGTAAACAGAACTTAATACATAATAAAAAGCCTCCAGGCATAAAGGCGTGCCCGCTTACATATGCAATGCTGCATTATGTTTATATATATAGCTGTAACATGTAGCCACAAGTGATAAACTAGGACCTTCGAAGTAAAATAAAGAAACAGTTAATTACTAATAACAATAACAAAACCATAGTCAGCAAGTACCATTTCCATCTATACGGTAATTAATTTTCTTATACTTTTGTATCATTTACGATCAGTTGGTAACCTCGAAACAGATTCAGTGTGTCCATCTAACACGAGTGTATATAGCAAACCGATACGGTACATAATACTACAGCACATGGTACATGATTTACACGGCTACTTGTGCCCAAAAGCCACACGACATGGACGTGAAACAATGTTCCCTGGTGTGAACGATGCTTTACATCGGCACTTGTTATGAACGAGGTTGTACATTTTGTACGTGTGAACTTCGTGTACCAAAACATATAAAGGACATCATATTTTTGTACACGTTTGCCCGGAACTTGAATTTAAATACGTGAAATGAAGGAGACAATCCGTATTAGCACAAGTGAAACAACAAGAAGTGTTTTTATAAGTCAATTATTAAGATCACTACATGACATAAATCATTAAAAAAAGTCTCTCTCAACGCAATAAACTCGAAATCTAAGTACCTACCGAACGGAATATATCAGATCATATCATCAGAGATCATAAGCTTTTTACATTGGTGAAAATTCGTTCATTAAGGAAAGAATTAGTGTATTTTTTTTTTCTTTTTATAAAACGTTGCCCCCCACTAGGAATTTCTCCTGTTTTGTGGGTGCGTTTACAAACATTTAAACTCACATACACAAACAGCCGGACCCGGAACAACTACTTGTAGGTCATACAAATATTTGTTCCGTGCGGGAATCGAAATCGCGACACGCAGCGCAGCAGTCAATCGCTTAACCACTGCGCCAACCGTGCCGGTAATTCATTACGATTTCGTGTAAATTGGCTGAAATATGACGATGATTGTTGGAAACGTTGGAAAAAATCATACCGACTTGGGAGCTTTACTGGCGAGCGCCGCATCAAAAGCAGATAAAATTTGGCACACAGATAGTGTATAATCAGGGTTAACACAATAGACTACTTACTTTAAATCACGGTAGTACGTTCCCATCGGATATTCTGGACATCCACGCGGGCAAAGCCACGGGTAAAAGCTAGTACATAAGTTGCAATACATAAGTTAAGACTGCAGTTATAAGATTAAATTATTTATTGTGTGAATTTATTCTTGCTATCTAATCCATTCTATTGTAGATTATGCATAATCAGCCTATAATGTTCCCGCTGCTGGCACACGGGCCTCCTTTCTGTGAGATGGAGATCAGACTGAAATTTTATAAAAATATTTAATTTTACATAATATCGGCACAAAAGATATAAAGAAAGAAGGAAAAGAAAGAATAACGTGTATTTGGACACAGTTCGTGAAACACAAAATACAAAATAACAAAACAAATACCTAAGTGAAAATAATGTTTTAACAACAATAGTGTGTGCCTCACAGCTGCGACAAAGAGGTTCATTACGGCATGAATGCCAGAAAGATACTGTCTGACGCTGGCTAGCTGTGTCAATTAAAAACGAGCCAGTCAGCATGCTAAGTGGTTGGCTTGACTGCTCATTGCTCATTGCAATGGATATTCTTAGCCTCGCTATTCAAATTGACTCTTAAATGCACCACTTTAAAGACTAAAAAAGACACCGGTGTCAAAGCAAGAAAACACAAAAAAAAATATGCTGCCTCAATTTTAAAGTCCAATATTTTATTCAAAAAACTAACTTTAAGTACTTTTCCGCGAGCTTCTTCAACTCGTTAGTCTCTCCGTTCCTTAAAGAAGTAAATAAACGTTAAATATAAACCCAATTGTGTCTAAGAGTAAATCCGGGAGGCTTGGAAGAGAAACCGACCTTTTTCTCGGAAAGAACTATCCGTAAAGAGTTATGGCGCTCTATGTTTTGTTTATCTATGGCTTTTTATGGGTGAATAAATAAAGAAGTAGTTGTCTATGAGCAAGTAATCATGTTTTCTTGGAAAATCCATCTATTGTCGTATTTACTACGATTGCGTAGATACGACTATTGAGTTTGAAAAATTTGATAAATCTCGAAGATGTGATACTAAATGTATAGGTAACTGTATAATTACTACGAGTATGTGCCATGCATCCCTTGCTCTCTAATTGCTTTATCCACATACAATAACAATTGATCGCAATTCCTTTAATTTTAACAGTTCAGGCACGTTCACTGCGTTATTTACGCTGATGAGCAGACGAACTTTTCAAACCTATAAAGCAATGGATTAGAAATTTCCTTCAAAACTCCTGGATTGTGATTGATTGAAGTGTGTAACGCAACTAGAGTGCTGTAGGCCAATTCTCGTACTTAAAAAACGTTCAAATTCAAGTCGCAATCTCATCTCAGCGACAATCAATGTAAAAAACCTGTCAAAAATTTATGTAAATTGGTTGTAATTTTGACAGATTGAGACTGAGATTAGAATGCAAACGGTCTTAAAAATACGGAAATTGCCCCTCTGGTCTTAACTGACCAAAAAAGCTGATCTTGACCTAGTCATCTGTCAACGTTGATAGTACCTACCTACCTAATACCACCCCCATAATCGCACACCCTTCACCGCCGTACTTCCCATCGAACCCGATTAAAAGATACCCCATAATTTTAGGAACCATCAAATAATTTTAATACGACCAAATAAATCTTCGGCATCTATTACCCAATACTGTTCCTCAACCAGTGATTGGACAACCTGTGCGTTTCAAAGCTATTAACAAGTCACGTGTCCCTAACGATACTTTAATAAGTTAAGTCATCGCGACTCCGCCTTCGCAGCTTACTAATGAAATTCCCGTCTTAGTAACTTTATTACAATGGGTCAAGAGGTTAAATGGCCGATCTTCGGGCTGTGCCGGCCAGAATACTCTCGCTGCTATATTCCTTTTAATTATTGCTTTTAGTAGCGTGTGTTTGATCTTTTAAAATGGTGGCGAAAAAGGTTGGGTAAGAACGAAGTTATTCGTAGAGACCCTCCCTTTAATACAGGGCCCGGTATGTTGTGCATGTTGATGACAATTTTTGGGATGATATATTAATTTTGACATTAAAAATACGCTTGTATTTCAGTAGTGAAGGTACGTAAACATACCGTTGATGAACACTTCATAAAACCCGCATTGCAGCTGTTTATTGATTTAAAAAAAAATGGTATTGCTACGTTAAGTGTATTTGGACATCACAATTAATGCATCCTGCATTAATGCAGGATCAATGCAGGATCGTGTTTCCAAAATAAGATTTTGTTGAATACAATCATAATCAATCATAATATTTTTTTCATCCCACCATCTCGGAAAGAGTATTTTTAATCTTCAATATCTGAGTGGAAAAGCCGTTTTTATTCTCTAGAGGATAAAGTAAATTGAATTTAGAACATCGTGTGCACTAAGTTTGTGAATTAAAAAAAACATTAAACCTATTTACTGCTACCTCTATGGTGCCGAATATATCATACAACTTTTTTTTAATTTGTTAAAAACTCAGACTCGGAACCTTCTTGGTGTTCTTTTTTCAATTTGCTTTGTACGCGGTTCTTTACGCGGCATTTTTTCACGTCATTGTTAAACCTTATATTAAAAACAAGAAACTTGAAAACAAGTGAAAAAACTAAAATGAGTGATTCTAGCGACGAGGAAGTTTGCTTGACGCCAACAGAATTGACTGAAACTGTTAATAATGCGCAAATGAGCTTTCTCCCTCAACAATCACGCGAGAAGTATTTAAAACAGTACGATATGTTCAACACGTGGCGACTAGCAAAAGGAGCCAAAACTTTCTCAGAAAACGTTTTGCTGGCATATTTTATAGAATTATCCGAGAACAAGAAAGCAAGCACTCTATGGAGTACGTATTCGATGCTAAAAGCAACAATAAAGATGAAAAAAGACAAACATATCGATACCTATCCTAAATTAGTGGCATTTTTAAAAAGAGCCTCATCTGGTCATCAACCAAAAAAATCGAACGTTTTCACAGTATCTGATATTGAAAAGTTTCTTAACGAAGCACCCGATTCCGTATATTTGGCGGCAAAAGTAAGTCAGTTGCACATTCAGTATCTACTTAAGTATATTAATCTCAATTAAATAGTATACTTAGTAGATGTTGATAGGCATAATTATGCGTTCATATCAATTTTATTCATTTATCTACTACAATACTCTTTACGTTACAGGTTGTTCTTATTATTGGAATAAACGGAGCATGTCGAACTAATGAACTAACACAACTTAATGTCAAAAACATTGAGAAACATTCAGATGACTTACTATTAATTAATTTACCTAATACAAAGAGAAAAAGAGACCGCAACTTCGTCATTCGCAAGGAATACGTAACGATTGTTGAGAAATATCAAGCCTTACGCCCGCCTAACACTCCAATCAATCGATTTTTTCTACAGTATCGCAATGGAAAGTGTGTTAGACAGCCTATAGGTACTAATAAAATTGGCAGTATCCCACGAGAAATAGCAACATTTCTTGAACTTCCAGAACCCCTGTTGTACACGGGTCATTGTTTCCGACGAACTTCAGCCACACTTTTGGCTGATTCCGGAGCTGATCTCCTGTCCCTTAAGCGCCACGGAAGCTGGAAGTCCAATGCAGTTGTAGAGGGATACATAGAGGATTCCATCCAAAATAAGTCTAAAATATGTGAAGGCATCGTAGGAGCCATTACACTGAAAGAGCCTCAATCGGATCCTTGGACTGGCCCTTCTACATCAAAAATAAGCCGTTATGAAACACCTAACCATCTCCCTCTCTCTCCAACATTCACGCCAAGGGAATCCGATGAATCGGTACAACTATTAAGTATGACAGATAGTTTACCGAAAAACAGTACACAAGTGACTAACACCAATATTACAGTACCAAACAAAAATAATACACTCAATTTAAATAACTGTAGCAACGTTACTTTAAAATTTTCTTAATTATACCTTAGTATTATTTTGTTATAATTTAAAGATTATTCTGTAATACTTACCTGTCATAATGTAGTAATTAATACCTAAACTGAAATAAAAGTGTACCTATCTTGTGATTGTAAACGTTTTTTTTTTTGCATTTAGTCATTTCCTCGCTGAGGTGGAATGAAAAGTTACGTGTTGCACTCGAGTGCAAAGATTTTTCACCTCGTGCTCTTTTGATTCCCTCGCTAACGCTCAGGATTCTAATTTTGAATCACTCGCTGCGCTCGTGATTCAATTTTAGAATCCTTCGCTTGCTCGGTCATCAAAATTGAACACGCGGTTAAAAAGCAACTTTGCACTCTTGTATAACAAATAACTATTATACCATTCCCCCTCTAATAAGCTTATTTTATGCACTGAAAACAGTGAATAAAAAGCACTTTTACTCACTGTTATATCGCTACACAAGTTGACCATCCTAATAATAATAACAAGAAAATTACTCTTAATTTTAGTAATTGTTCCAATTTTAATGTGCATTTTAATTAATTTAAGCTTCCTTTTTCTTTATTAAATGTTTATTTTCGCTTAAATCTTTCTTTTTCTCGTAGTCAAGTATAGTATGCAACTCTTGAATAAAACGGATTTATATCGAGGGCCATGAATCACTCGCGTCGCTCAGGATTCTAATACTTGAATCACTCGTTACGCTCGTGATTCAATCATCATGAATCACTCCCTGCGGTCGTGATTCAGTCGTTAGAATCCTTCACTAGCTCGTGATTCATCTATGGCCCTCGCTTTAAATCCGTCCTTTATTCACTAATTGCATAATATACTATTTTATTTGTGTAACATAGCTATTGAATACAGTTCTTAAATTATAGTTCGTAGGTCGCTATGTTATGCCAAGAGGTGTACAATTATGGTTGCATGTGAAATAAAATATTGATCATGCAAGACGTAAACATAAATTATTTGGTAGTATGTAAAAATTAATAGAATGATGATAAATAAATAAAAACAAAAATTATAAATGTCACAATAGGGAATATTTTCTACAGTCAAGTAAATAATCAAGTGAATAATTTCAAATTACAATTGGTCACAATATTCAATTAAACATTGTTTCTCCAGTCAAGTAAATAAATAAATCTACATTAATTTATGATTCGAAAAAAAATACAATTTCAATCAATTAATTTCATAGAAATTTAATTTTTAATGTAGGTAGTGTTACTAAAATTATAAATATTTAATTTGAAAATTCAAAGCTTTTATTCATGGTTAAAGTGTATTTTATTAAATGTGCCCATAAAATAAAAGCTGTTTAAAAGTTCAGAGCTATTTCCAAATGAATTCGTCAAACATTTCTGGATCGCTAGGAAGAATTCAAAGTAAAACTGGGAACGTCGAAAACTATTTTAATTGAGAGCTCATATTTCACGAAAGGCGTCAAATTCTGCCGAAACTACCTTCAATTAATTGCTATTATATTTACGCACTTTGATAATTTTACCAATAGAACCATTTTATAAGGATCACGCCCCCATCTTTTCGACTTTGATGAGAACCTGGCTGTCGCCAGCCATATTGGATTTCCACTAGCCAGAGACATTCCTGACATAGCCAGTGACAAAACGCTATTCGACAAATTGGATGCAATCAGTTAAGTTACACAGAATATTACAAAGCTGTTCTGATTCTAGATTAATAAACGATGAAAATCCAATAGCTGTGGTGAATGAAAGTATCAAGACTTGTACCTAATCGTATTTCCTTCAAGAACATTTTTACTTCGTCACTGACGAAAAGTTGTGTTTTCAACTTTTTAATTCCTTTATACAAAGTTAGTTGGGTAATACCTAGACAATTTAACTTGGTAGTTCATTGCAAATTACAAGTCACTGTAGATGTAATTATTACATAAAGTCCCCGTCACGAGAAGCTATAAATTTTGTAAATAAAGAACTTCTACAGAGTTACGTAGCGACAATTCAAATCAACAACAAATAATCCCAAATTCAATTAACTCAAAGCAACATACGTGTAATAAGAAACTAACGAGCATTTTCACTTGGTCGGGTTATAGTTTAGCGATATAAAGCGCTGTCGTCTAATGTTTTGTGGTACTGGAACGCGTCTGACTCATGGAACGTAAACATTTGGGCCGCCATTTTGAAGTAAGTTCACGCTGACGCTGTCAATGCTGTCATTCGAGTTTCGAATGCGTCTCAGTTTGTTTGTGTTGTTTTCGCGGATTAGGTTATATTGTTTGTTAATGTTGTCCTTTTTTTAACTGTTTTTTTTGTATTTGATACCAAGGTTGCAAACCTCTGAATGTGTGTTTACAAAATTTATAGCTTCTCGTGACGGGAACTTTAGGTACCAATATCCATACTTCTTTAAGTACCAACTAATATTTTTAATGCGAAAGTAGCTCGCTGTTACCTTATGCCTTCACGGCAAAATGGGCTTTGATGAAATTTAGCTCACAGATAGACCATGACCTGGGTTAGGACATAATATGATACTTTTATCTAGGTATGGACGTTTTCGTGCAAGAATAATGATCGACCTCAACGCGGGCGAAACCACGGGCAAAATCGTCTATGACGTTATTCTGATATTTGAGCAAACACGACAAGACAATCATGTTTTAGTCTCAGTAGAGTACATGAAAAAATTGCGTAACACACTTTCAATCACAATCTGAATCATTTTCACGATGTTCATTTTAGTTTAACTTTTTTATATTATGTGGAAAATGTTGTTGGTTGTACATTTATAATACCATTTAGTTTTAAGTTCTTAGCGATATTGTAATGTGTAACCGTTTATTTTCCCAAATAAAATAAAAATTTTGAAAGGTACTGCTAATCCATTACTTCATATCTTCGAAAAAATTGTCTGCTCCACAACGTAAATAACGCAATGAATGTTGTTGAGCTGTCAAAATTAAAGCTAGTGCTACTGTTTGTGTGTTACGCAAATACCCCGCGGGTGTATTCGTCTATGTGATAATGTAGGTTTATGTGAATTAAAATACTCTGATTTTAATTTGTTTTTTTTGGAATTTGTTGTAGGTAGTCAAAAGTGGTACAACAATAACGAGGTGGACTATACATAGTGTCCAATAGTTGCAAGTACTAAGGAATTGACCCATGCAATAAATGGTTCACAAGGTGAAAGCAATCAGACCACGCCTTTTACTTGAATACTTGGAATAAAGTATAATTTGAATGTGTCCCATTTGGTCGTTATTACTTACCTTGGCTGAGTAATTAAAAATGAGCTGAGGTAATATTTTTCATTGACACAAAGAAAACGGATTATTATTTTTTAATATGGATTCATTCATCGGTCATTTTGCAAATTGCGTTGAAATTCACTAAAAGAACCACAGTTTGTCACCAGTCAGATTTACGTTCATTTCTAAGTCATTAATTAACCTAATTGCCCTTCAAACAAGCACGATAGGTGTTTGTTTGAAGGGCCAGATGTCTTTTTATTACTTAAATATTATATTTCAAAGTAAAATAAAATATTATATTTTAAATGATCAATTCTGTTTGGTACCTAATTGCTTTTGTTGTGAAAGTAAAATAATTAAAAACGGATATATTATGGATAAATCTGCAAATAAAATTAGGCTCTGGAGATCTTACAACAGGGCTTAAGTTCTGAAAACACAGTTGGCACTATTGAGGTTTTTGCGATTTTTTTATCGTGTTTCATTTTCTAGAACGCTATATACCAAAAGTTTTAGTTGAAGTGATGTTTCAATTAAGATATACTAAGTACCGTCAAACGGGGTGTTTATGGTTAAAAATCTACTTAAATATTTTAGATAAAAAAAGCAATGTACCTACAAACGTTGAATAGGGATGTAGGGGTGAATCGAGACGAAACTTTAAAATGGGTTTTAACGTTGAAATAATATAGTTAGTTGTCAAAAAGGACTCTACTGTGGTTACTGTATTATAATTCACAAATAAGTGCCCTTGCTCTAAGAAACTATATTATTCCAACGTTAAAACCCATTTTAAAGTTTCGTCCCGATTCATCCCTGCATACATAATCAGCCAGTTTGTAGGTACATTGTTTTTTTATCTATTATATCTAAGTAGATATTTTTATTGTTAACTCAGACATACCACGAGAGATATTAAAGTAGTACAGAATTTAGAACATATCCTTTTGAGTTTAATCAGATAAAATAAACTTCATCTTTCATCTCCTTAGTCGTCATTTAAAACATAATAACATAACATCACATCTGTTTCCTCGGAAGGGTTAGGTTAGGTTAGATTACGTTCCCGCGACCCCTGGCGTAGGTGTGAGATGGAGATGGTGGTGGTCTCCTTCTGCAAAACAGTCGTCTCGCAGAAGGAGGCTGCGGAAAGGGAGAGGGAGATCTCATCCACTCACCCGGCCCGCAGAAGGCGCACCGGGCGTCGGCGGAGGGCGGACAACGCCCTCTTCCAGCCCCCCTAAATGGGTCCAGGGGCGACGGACACGGGGACGTCCGTCGCTACCCACACACCAGGACCCGAGGTGGCGGCGCGTAGTGTTCCACGCGCGCCCCTCTTAGGCGTCACGGGGGGAGTCAAACACCTCACTCGCCCCCCCCCAGACCCGAAGAGGCCCGCAGCGGCGGGCCGGCACCAGTCGGGGGTTGCGGAAGGATCGTACGTTCCCGCGACCCCCGGCGTAGGTGTGAGATGGAACACCGGGGTGGTTTTTAGTCAGTAAGAGTCTGACAGACCCCGCCGCCCGCCCCAGGGCGGCGGGGTCTGTCATCCATGAGGATTTTCCACCCCGGAAACAAAAAAAAAAACAAAAAAAAATGGTGTGAGATGGAACATCGGGGTGGTTTTTAGTCATTAACAGTCTGACAGACCCCTGCACCCCCCTAGGGCGGGAGACATCCATGAGGATACTCAGACCCGAAAAAAAAAATGGTTTAGGTTACATTTCGCCAGTAATACATAATGTTCTCTACAATTCCGCTTGAGCAACCATAACGTCAAAAGCAATTTTTTTTCTAAAATTAACGATTTCATGAACGACACACGCTTGGCTAAAACTTTCTTCAATAAAGTAACAGGAGAAGCCATCTATTCCAATCGCTTAAAGACTTTTTATGTGAAAAAGGCCTCTGAATCAGTAAACAGGCATTTGCTCAACTCGTGGGGGTATTACAAAGAGTTGCGCGTCTCGAACAGCTGTTGCGCGGTCCGTGACGGCAGATGTCACTACCATCGATTATTATAAAAACACTGTTTCACGATGATTTACCATTTAACTTCATACGCAACGTGCGTTACGTGTTACTCTATTACCTACTGTTTTGCATGTTTACTTGAGTTAAGTTAGAATCGTGTTGTCCAAAGGGATAGATGGACTCATAGACCATATAATATGTTATAAGTCTAGGTTTTCTAACTCAGCATAAATTAAGATTGTACTCCCGAATCTAAGTTTTTTTTTTTTTTGATCGACTTGTCTCTTTTTTTGTCTCTACTTGTGCAGGCAAGTAGGTAAAGCTCTGCACCATAATGTGACGGATGATAAGAATAGAAGAAAAAGTGTTGTTTTAAAAGTTAGTGCTCTGTCACTAACTTTTAAAAGTTCAAGGCTACAAAAGTAAAATAATTGATAAAGCAACACTTTGATTATGACATCCATATTGAAAAACCCAGTAGTTCAGTTTTCATAAAGCTATGAACGAAATTTAGATCAAATTTCGTTCAAAGCTTGATGAAAACCAACCGGCAGCCTTCCAGAGAATGAACCCTATCAGCGCGCCTGTTATTGAAAATAGGTCAGCATTACTTTTTTTTGTACAGTCAATTCAGTAGGTATGTAGACAGTTATCTGGTATTCTGTTTGATCAATAAATAAAAGGCTATGTGAAACGGATTGTTCCGAATTTTTACTTTTATATGTATAATCTGCCTTAATGGCTGGGCGTGACTTTAATGGGTAGATAATTGATATCACGGAAGAAACTAGAATTACGTAATAAGAGCATTTTCATCAAACTCAAAGCATTTATTTCAATTAAACCATTTACAGGCACTTTTGAATTGTCAAGTGGTCGGTCAGTCAGAAATATGAAGCTAGTTGCCCATTCCAAAGCGTAGTAGGTACCTATGGAGAAGAACGGGCAAGAAACTCCATGGACACTCTTTTAAATTATATTGTTACATAAATATTAGTTACATCAATAATCTTGTATATAGGTATAATTATATGTGAGAACGATGTAAATAAGACGTACACATTGAGTGTCCAGTGTACAGCTAATATAAATTCAAACAAAACAATCCATAATAAAATAATTAAAATAAGCCGTGGTGGCTAAGAGATGACCAGTCCCAACTGACAGCGCCCGTTCACGAACATGACGCATGGATCACGAACATGACGCATAAAACCCCCTCACTTAAATTTGAGATAAAAACGAACGCAACTGTGTCGTGTTTTAATACGTAGTTATGTGCACTTTCATACACTAAATTCATACATTGGGATTGAACCTACTAAATAATAGGTCAAGGTTTCCCACGAAAATCAGTACAACAAAACGTATGAATGGCGCCAAAACCCAGCACATCACCGTGCATGCGGTAAAGCGCGCGCGGCCACAGACAAGTGGAATCAAAACTTTATTGTAACGCTATAAAAATAGCACGCACCGCGTTTGCATTCCATTAGAAAAAAATAATGATGGAAACTCCTTGATGATATTAACTTTTTGGATTTGCCCTGTCGATTATTGGTATTTTTTTTTAATAAATTAATTTTGTTACAGATAAAGTGTTATAAAATGATTCTATTTTTAAATTTCGGTATTGTGTATAAAAAGTATGCATGCAGCGAGTAGATAAAGTATTCTTAGTTGACGTCAAGGCATGGTTTCCTTGCGGTACGGTGACGTGTGTGCACGAAAAACGTGTGTGCACAAAGGGCCTTATCGTCTGAAGAATGTATTGAAAATCATGATATATAAACCCATTGAAAACCAAGTATAACGGGTGTAAAAAGACACTTAACGAAGCCGAAAGTCACGTGTACTACCCGTTATTGTGATCATTTTGTTGTACTGGACCATACCTGGGAACATTCAGGTTAGGGAGATATTGAAGATCAAAATTCCAACTTATACCAACTTTTTTTATGAAAACAAGTTTTTAATGTTATAACACAACTTTAAATACCCCCACGACCCCTGTACCGTTGCATGCACCCATAAACACAATGTTTAGCGGTGTTACATTGCGCACTACCGCAAACAGCAAATGTCCACACCAAAAATTAAATTCGTTTTCCAGGAGTTATTTTTGCGCGATGTTACTTAGTTTGATGTACAGAATGCGTAGTTGACAGCTATGTGATGGGTCTTTTTACACCCTGTATGTTGTTTGGTACGAGGCAGCCGTTGAAGAAGACACATTTAAGTCTTAATTTAACCCTAATGGTTGAGCCTATTGACCGTGTGAATGAGGCGCGGAACCTTGGGTTATGTATGGACTTAGATTAGAGAAACACGTTACTAAGTCCGTACTGTAACGTAAGTGATTCTATCGACTGAAACTGCTTTACAAAATGAGATCGTTCTTGTCTGAAAATCCGTGTTCGGTCTAAATTTAACTACGCTGATACGGTTTACAGCCGACGCTTGCTGTCTCGTACCGATCGACTTATACAAAGACCCCAAAATGCATGTGCACGCTTCTGTAACTCTGTTCCCCGAAGAAGTCATGTCAGCCCCTTTCTTAACAAGCACTTTATTCTCAAGATGAAGTCGCGACGAAAGTTATACCTAGCGTGCCTGCTTTTTGGTGTCGTAAAAAATCGTTGTCTAATAAACCGAAGTATTTGTACGACAAGCTTAGTAGGATGACTAGTAGACGAGATTGTGCTCCCAGGCAATTTGCGGCTTTCCCCCTGAAAGCCGCAAATTGCCTGGGAGCACTTTCCGATACGCTGCATCTAAGGTGAGAAACGTTGTCAATCTAAATCATCAGAAATAAAGTATGCAAACAAATTCTTGAAAGTTACCTACAAGAACAACCACGTCACCAATCACTTTACGTAAATGAGAGTTTGCTGAATTCGTTTTTGAAAACGAAAGTGTTAAAATTAAATGTACCTAAAACTATAATTGAAAAGTATAATCGTTTATCAAACATAATTCGTAAAGTTGGTAACCGGTATTTCGCTTGTAAGCCTGTCAAATCGCTCCTAGCATTAAAAATAATTAAGGGGATTACATGACCTAAATGCAAGTTTTATAATGCCTAAAAGTATATTATCCACTGCAGTAAACAAAATCAGAAAAATATATGATATTCTTCAGAATATATGCTAGTTAGATAGTGTGTTGAAAACATAATACAACTAATTTGGTACGATAGAAAAAAGTCACGAAGATACCTCTAAAAATTTCTTTTACCGATTAAAAACCATACTAATATACATGCAATCATTCTGGTTTTTTTTCAGATTGTCCTTCAAGCAACATAACGTGTGTTTAAATTTTTCAGTCAAATCAAGAGATTTTTTGTAAATAGAGAATTGCTTCATATTTTGCAATAAATTTCCAGCTTTGTGTAATCGCGCTTCTCTTTCTTTTCTATGCAGTCCGACAGTGACCGCGCTTTAGCTGTTGTCAGCCCCGTAATGAAAATTCAGGGAAAGTTCAAAAGTGTCACTGTGCCATGTTTTGCACAGTGACATTTGAACCGTATCGTTTGGACGTGTTACCCTGAATTTTACTGGATACGAGACATTATAATTTTGAAATGTTGTTCATTTGTTTGTTCGTACTGGAATTACCAAAATATTCTTGTGACTAATTCCACAAAACATTTTGTTGTTATTAGTTTGTTTGATCCGAATGTTCAGATATATCCTTACATATTATGAAACACAACGTTTCTTTGTCGGTCCGTCAGAGTGCGATTTTCGTGATGTTTCCTTGAATTCATAGAAATGTTGTCTGACTTACGGGGTAATAGCCTAACACACTAACTGTAGGAGTGGGTTTCATTTTGAAAGTTCAACAACATACATTGCGTTATTTACGTTGGTTGAGCAGATACATTTTTCGAACATATGAAGCAATGGACTAGCAATATCCTTCAAAAAGATTCAGATTCTGATGAATAATGTGTTACGCAATTAGGGTGTAGGTTTTCATATTATTATTTTAAACTTGTATAGAAAGCTAATGTTCTATACGTATTGGATGCATACAACGAGGTTCATGATTTTTTTAATAGTTTATCTACCTACATGTTGCGCCTACCCTAAACGAATTGGAATAAGGGTAGGAGCAGTAAGCAGACAGTGTGTAGAGCAGTGGTGGCCCAGACTTACGAGTTGTAGGTCGTGGGTTCGAACTCAAGCAGGCGCTTTACCTTGTGTAAGTAATTTCATGACCACTGCTCTCAAATCGGTGAAGGAAAACATCGTGAGGAAACCGGCATGTCCTAGAATCAAAAACTCGAAGGCATGTGACATCTTCCAACCCGCACTGGGCCTGCGTGATAGATTACAGCCCACTCCCTCTCGAAGAGAGGAGAGCTGTGTCCCACCAGTACTGAACATTATAGGCTAAAAAAAAATTTGTAAATCATTTTGTGAGTCTAGAGTGAACTCCAACATCGTTTGACCGACGCCGACGCCGAACCGTTTTGCCGAAAGTTGGCACATAGGTAAGGATATAACAATTTTTAAAGGAAGAGGATTTACACGATTTTTTTCGACCTCCACGCAGACAAAGCTGCGGACTAAAGCTAATAGACTATATTATAGGCATTAAATATTAAAATAAATTTTAGTCATAGAAAACATTTTTATGCAGTTTTGAAACCGACATACTGGCCATCATTTTGTTGTCATGGATGAATTCACAACCATTTAAAATCATATAGCTTTATAAACAAAATGCTGGCTCGATTTAAAAGGCCGGTAGTGTACCTACTTATCTCACTCTGGAAAAATCAGTCCTTAGTAGGTACATTTTAACGCCAGGTGTAGTACCCAAGATGTTGGCTTGGGCCACCAATGTTTGGAAGCCAAGTCTTAGCTTAAAGCCGCCACCAAGGCTTTGTACACACAAAGAGCTTTGTTTCTCCTGAAGCATGATACGTTTAAATGTCCACACATTTGTTTATATCCAGAGATAGTGTTTGTAGGTCTGCGTTAGATCTATTTGAATCTTAGTCGGTACATGGTCAAAGGAATGGGTCGGTTGTTAGAGTGGGTTTCAATATCGATGATTCATTTCTAAGTATTTAAGTAACGGTTTCCTGCAGCTTCGTTCATAAATAAACTTCAAACCTCCATTATTGCTATTCAGAATAGAATTTTAACAAATCGTTTCTAAGTGCACGTGTAGGGTTTACTAGGGACTAAGATGTCTATCAAGTCAGCCCATCAATCGGTTTCGGAACTGCGCTACTTGTCTATGTAAATGAATACATTGAAGTGGTTATAACGGGTGCAAAAAGGCACTTACGAGACGAAGCCGACAGTCACTTGTGATTTTTTTGTACCGCACCGTACCTGGGAACCTTTTGGTTGTGGAGTATTGAAGGTCAAAATTACAACTTACATTGACATTTTTTACGAAAACAAGTTTTCAAGGGACTGAAAACAGCTAAAGTGGGGTCACTTTCGGACTGCATAGAAAAGAAAGAGATGCGCGATGACACACAATAATTTATTGCAAAATATGAGGTAATTCCATTATAAGTCAACGGGTAATTCTCTATTTACAAAAAATCTATTGATTGGACTAAAAAATGTAATCCATCACTGCATGCAGTTTGGCATTTGACATTTTATGGTATATTTTTAATTATAAGTAATTATAATTGTTGATGAAAGTTTATACTGCTTTTAAAGTCATTTAAGAGCTGTGTTTGAAGATTTTTTTGATGCATTAGTGTATATTTCATTAGGTTTTATGTTCCATCACTTTATTAAAAAATACTTGAAAATATCATGTTTTTTTTCTCGAAAAAAATATTTACGGTTTAAGAGATACAAAGCTTTAAAATGCACCTTTTTGACCTTGTTCAAGAAATCTCTGCCTTCATTTTATAGAGAACTTTAAATACCCCACGAGCCCGGTACCGTTGCATGCACCAATAAGCGCAATGTTTTGCGTGCGTAACGTTGCGCAATATCGTAAACAGCGATTTTTCACGCCAAAAATATAATTCGTTTTCAAGCAATTATTTTTGCTCTATGCTACTTCGTTTGATGTGCAGAATGGGTAGTTGACGGCTAAGTAATGGGTCTTCTAACATCCTTTATATCACTCAAAATGTTTGGAGAAAACGAAAAGAAGATATCAAATCTTAAAATACTTGAAGAAATCCAAAGAATAATTTATTAAAATAAATAAATAAATAAATAAAATAAATAAATATCGTCTGACATTGCACACAGCACCATCTAGTTCCAAGTTAAGCACTTAAGGCTTGTGTTATGGATACCAGATGGTTGATACACTACTTAAATACATTTTTTTTTTTTCCGTAAATACATACATATTATAAATATACATCCATGACTCGGGTACAAATGTCCATATTCATCATACAAACACTTGCCCCTACCGGGATTCGAACCCAGGACCATTTGGTTTCGCTGACTACACTTAGCCACTGTAGCCACTACACCAAACGTGTCGTCGTGATATTAAAAGTAGGTAGGTATGTTTTTTTAATACTAAAACTAAGATAACACAGTTGGTATTTTCATCATTGTTGATACTCTTTCGATTATCTTCAAAACGTGATATCCTTCCTGCTTCATTAAGTTTTCCGTTATTAAGTACAGCGATAAGATTAAAAAACAATATTGTCTTTCCTGAATAGCTTGATACTTCAATTTCATTCGACCTTTCTGTGTTATTAATAATATTTAAAAATGTCGAACGATAAATTGAATTCGGTAACCAAGCTCTTAAATTACAATCTTGTTATTAGTTTTTTTTATTCAGTTATGTTCCGAAAACCAGTTAGGTACCTACACTAAAATACATTTCACCATTTTTTTTTAATTTTATTCATAAATATGAGTAAGATATGTATCAAATGGAAAAAAGGGTGAGCAGAAACTATAGAACGCCACCTACTTATCATAAATCTCTTCTTATCTTTAAATCTTCTGCGCTCAAGATACAGGATTTTCCAAGTTTGGGGGGAGAGTACCTATTCTTATTGGACTTTCGACCTCACTACCTACCTTTTGTACCCAATCTTTATAATTGTAATTAAGTTTGTTTACCATTCTGTATACTTATTGTCAAAGTGTATGTATATGTGAATAAAAACATATTATTATTAAATACTTTTTTTTTCAGTAACAGGTACCTAATCTGGCAAATATGCAATGGTTACTTTTTAACAGTTATAAGCCCCATGGCTTGGCATGGCCCCATGGTCATCTTGGTCACTGACCTTTGAAGTGTAACTAATTTGGTCTATTGTGATCGAGAACAATAACAGAGCGCAGTGGTGATTTGATATAAAAATAAATTCTACGCATTTTAAAAGCAATAAAGGTTGCCATTGTCTAGAAGGTACAGTTATTCTGTCTTTTTAATTCTCAGTAAAAACTTTTGATACGTAGGTAGCTTCATTTACGTGTCTTGGAAATAAATATTTCTTACTCGTGTCATAATAAAGCTTTGGTTTCTTAATGAATTAATGATATATTTATTTTCAAGAATATAGGTAGCTAATATAAGTTCTTAAAATCAATGGGCTTCACTATATTCGGCATTACAGACGTGAAAATAAAAAAAAGTAAAAAAAGTATACATTTAGTAAATATCAATAACATACAAAATACTTCTAATAATTTCATTATTTAAGTTTAGATTACAATGCAGTCAATAAAATTAAAATTAAATACAATTCTATTCGTTTAAAATAATAATTTATATTAAAAATACCAATCGCTAACAATGATGAATCAATAAAAATTATAAAAAAAAATGCAAGAATAATGAAAGTGCCTATTTAAGTAATGTCAATATGTAATGTCAAAATAAATTATAATAAATAAGTTTTACATTTTACGCTCAAAATATTAATTGATGGAATAAAAACATCTCTCACACAACCGGATATATAGCTTTATATTAAATTCTAAATCTGTAGCACTTCTAAATTCTTCGGCTAAGTGGTTATACATTTTCACATAATAACGGCTGTCTAATTATAGTGTTTTTTTGACACCATAATGTCAAATACTGGTGAAAATGACAGATTATTATGACAGCCGTTAAAATATGACAGAACCTCTTTCCCAAGAAACCCAGTCTTTACAGGTACTGGTGAAATGTCACATACTTAAGTGAGACTTTGTCACTTTCCACAGAAAGTATAATATCACTAGAAACAATTTTTTTTTATAAATACAGTGTAGGTAGGCCTATTATCAACCAGAATAACGAACCCCCAAAAATGAACCCACCTACATGACCATAAAAAAATAATAATGACCTATTAGGATAATCCATTGTCAACTATTATGGCTCGTAAAAAATCTATCATCCAAGTCATCCATCCATTTCAAAATGAATGCTCCCCTATTCCATGTTTCCCTGGTCTCATTATAACTCACGCAATGTAGTTGCTAAACAAAAGTGTCATGGCAGCATGTGCTTACTTCGAATATTAGTTTCAGCTAGTTTTATGGCTAAGTATTTACCTTCGTATGTTGGTTACTTGAAACTTATAAGCATCTCCAGTGAAATTTTACACAGTATGGAAACCACATATTATATGCAATAAATGAAACCACAAGTCATACTAGTTCACAGAAGTATAGCATGTTGAAATATTAAATTAAAAACCGTAAATAAAAAAAGTGAAAGTTTCAAACCAAATAAATTCAGTAAAAGCAAACACTTTAGACAACGTACCTTATAATTCCTTCGTATAGGTGTACTGACTTTACATTTTAGGTGATTAACACAGGCGTCGTGATAGTTTGCACTGCGTGACAACTTCGCTTTTCAATGTTCAAGGATTCAACTTCATTGAAACATTGACCTAGTGATCCAATTCTACAGTGTTTTAAATTTGTTCAAAATTTAAACTCTACTTTGACTTTGACCGATTTCGTATTTTTTTTGTATATCGTCAGCAAAGGCGATAACAAGTACCTATGTGGTTTTATTCATTGCATATATGTGGTTTCCATACTATATATTTATCTATTAATAAAGGTACACCAACAGCTTCCGTATACAAAATATCAAATAACAGTAGATAACAGTTGAGGGCTTACACAGTTGCCAATAATAGGTGAACCAACATTCTCAGTTAAAGTGATATCCTAAGGTAAAAACGAAATGATTAAAAATTAAGTGGTAACAACTATATAAACAGAAATATAAAAAGATATATATATATATATATATATTGTATTTAAAAAATAAATTATCATTATTTTACAGAGATATTGGCAAATAAGCACTAGTTAGTAAAATAACGATCAAATTATTTTCAGAATAATCCCCTTACCACCTCCTACGGCTCTCTGGGGAAATAATGGCTTGTCATTCATTTTGAGACTAATAAACTGGGTACAAAGGCAGAATATGAACGAATTGTTATTGAGATAAGCTTCAATATTAGAAAGCGTACTTACCTACTACAAAAAAATAAGGGAAATCGACGCTCCCAAGCAATAACCCGGTAATCGAAAAATCAAAATTTTACAGGAGAAAAGATTTACTGATTTTATCAAATATCTTTTCAACAAGTGGGACTATTGGAGTCATTGATGTATTAAATTAAAGGTATTTTTTTGCTTAATATAACTGTACCATTATTATGGAATCCTGTTTAGTGAAAACCTAGTAATTTATGAAAACAAATAATACCTAAAATTGTTTACATCAAATATTACAGTAATAGTAATTACGGGATTATTGCCGGAAATTTGTCGAATAAAATATTTCATAACATTATGTTATGGACTTCTACGGCGTTATTTTTTATTGTAGGGCTGCTAAGTAACGTGTTTTTACGTAGTTATTGTGGTGATTTCAAATAATTTTGTAAACGGTATTGATAAATAACATTATTATTACGATAAAAATTAGCAAACCAGTGTTATCGTTACGAGTCAATACCGATTTTTTTCGTTATATTTAAATGTAATATTAGAAGGTAATAAACGAAAGAAATACAATAATTTCGATTATTAGTAATATTTATTAAACAACAGAATGAAATTTGACACTTTAATTTTATGCTAAAATTTATTAATAAAAAGAATTCAATAAATCAAATCCTGCAATCAACTTTGAGCTACATAAACTCATCAAAGTTGCTCTTCTTCGGAGATATTTTCGTTTTCCACTTCAGAACAGGATAAGGATTGGTAAAAAGAATGATAACTCTGTGGAATGGCTCCACTTCTACATAAACTCAAAAGGTCTGTGTGCAAAGCTTTGCTTATCGGTATACGTTGGAGGTATGCACGTTGCAACTGCACATTATCCATATATACAGCTGCGTCTTGAGTACTCGTACGCTTTCGTCCTCTTCGTCTAGCTGAGGTAGAGGGAGTGATGTTTATATCAAGCTCTGAATAAGTGTCTTCAAAATTATATTTGAAAAGCAACTTATTTACTTGTGAATCAACGACGGTTACCTCCATGACGTCAGCCCAGCGGATTACATTTCTGTCTTTATCACACCGCCAATACTTGTCTACTACGAGTTGTTTGAAATCGTAAATTTCGGACTGCTCTAATTCTTTCATACGATATTTTTCCCCAGTTACCTTTGAATTTAAAATAATGCTATAAATTTGGTCAGGGGTATATAAAACTTTATTTTTTAAGTTTTTCTCTATGCATGCATGCATGGAATCTCCTTCATTTTGACTATGTCCAGTTTCAAAAAAACGGTGGGTTATGGTAATACCAAAAAGTTTAGAAGCATATACATAAAGGGCAAAAATATATCGATTTTTGTTCTGTCCATAACATCCATCCGAATATAGTGAAAATTTTGTTATGCCTTTCTCACGTTCAGTTTTAAAAAAAGATAACAAAGCGCTTCCTATTTCGGAACTACCTCTTTTAGCGATTTGGTAGTGCCATACATAACAATATCCTATTTTTCGTACTGCATCAAAAACGGTAAAATTGTAGCATGGATATTTTCTTTTGTAATGAAATACGCCTACTTCAGATTGAGGCACACTCAATACTTTTTGCAAATCAAATATTGCTACTGTCATATTACTTCTGTCAGCTGTCTCTATTTCTTCTTTTTTTATTGATCTTACTTTTTCTTTTCTCTGTAAATGGAGTCTTTGTTTTTCCTCAAGGGTGGCTTTCATCGTGTCGTCTGATTGTTCATAAATGGAGCATGAAAGGCACTGGTCTTTTTTGGGTTTGAAAAATGAGTAGTTATATTGGGAGTTAAAAACTGTTTCGTATTGTCGTTTTGTTGCCATTACAATATCAGTGTAATTTTGTTCTGTAAACCAGGTAGTATAAAAGCGGTACATTTTTGAAATATTCAAGTTTTCTGAAAGATATTCTCCGTTTGAAGTTGCTCTCGTATAGTGCGACTGTACTTTAGGAAATAATTCAATGTGCGTTTTAATAGTGGTTTCTGTCATAGCATTCATTTTGTTAGGCCTATTATCATGTTTTCCCCGTTTATCTTGAAGTCCTTCGTCTGCTTTCATAACTTTTTCCATTGCTGTATAAACCACATATTCTCCGATTTGTATTGTAATTATTGAGTCATTTGTGTCCTCAACCATTAATGGTACTAAGTAATAGTAGGTACTTACTTGTAATAGTTGTGTCATTTGTGTCCTCCACCATTTGAAGCATTCGTTTCACACGTTCATTTATTAACGGTCTATTTCTTCTAAAACTCATTATATAAATTGAACTCAATAACTACGCACTAAAACTTAAATAATATTAAGCGTGACGCAAAAATATCTGCGTGCAAATCCAGAGGTCTGAATGCATCTGTTTACGTAAACAAACTTTACGCTCCGGGCCGACGATCAAGGACACTTATTGGGGGCGTGGCATATATCTATTACTGTCTATTAGCTATCAAAAGAAAGAGACAATTGCGCTTTGCAAACTATTGCGCGGCTAGACAAAAACAGTAATATCCAGAACAGAGCTAGGTGTATTGAAATTTGAAATAAATTTACCGTATTAAAATATTACGTACATTAATGAGCAAACACCAATCTTAAATAACATTGTTAGTGCGTATTACGGAATACGTATTTTAAAATTAATTCAACAATAAACTCATAAACAAGTTTACCAAAAACTTCATGAAAATTATTTACGCCAATAACTCGGTATTTGCAACTTACCCAAATAAAATGTAAATAGTTTTTTCCGTACAGATCTATAACAGGTTTATTGCCGAAATATTATTGTGCCTTATTTCCCAACAATAAACACGTGTGTCATGATTACTTTGTAAATATGATTTGGAAAAATCTGAAAAAAAATGCTAAGGTGTATTCCAGTCTACAGATGCCGAATTTGACATAACAGCATAAAACCCATAATAGCACATTACCGAGTTCTTGGTTGGGGGGATCGAAATGTTTAATTTATTGATATTATTATTTAATTAAATAAAAGCATACATAACCTTATTACCAATTGAAGTGTTCCAATAAGTATTTTTTTTGTCGGTTTTGGGTTATTCTATTTAAGAAACTTGTTCTTTCTAAAAACCTTTGCAGTAAACTTAACTAATTAAATACTAATAAAGAGTACTTACTTAATATGTTTGTCATGACTGCTTATTAATAGAAACACATTCGAATTATTTTATTTACCCACTTCTACTAAACAATAGGATGTGTGTAATGTGTGTAATTCGGCTATAAATCAAGTGAGAAACACATTTTCTTTTTCCGGTTATAAGCAAAGGCGCACTCCGTAGAATGCCAAAATATCATTCAATTAACTTTTTTGGGCATCCCTACGATATCATGATTTATTTGTGTGTTTATTTGTGTTTTTTTGTGTGTTGTTGTGATTTTTTTGTTTTACTATTTTCATTATTGACGCAATTTGGACTTGGATTAAAAAAAACTTTTCCTTTCAACCTTTTTAAGGAGGTAGTGTCTCCAAATTCCTAAAAAAAGGTTGTCCACTATTTTTTATTGATTTCTAAAAAAGGAGGACGTTCTCAATTCAGCTGTATTTTTTATGTTTGTTACCTCAAAACATCATCAATAAACCGATTTGAACAATTCATTTGTTTGAAAGCGTATACATAGGTTGGTCCCATATTCATTTGGTCAAGTTGATGAATGATTTTGAGTTTTTCTACCGAGTGTAATATTTACTTAGCAAGGGAAGGTATACGAATTTGTGTGGGGTAGGGTACCCCAACAAAAAGGTAAAAAATAAAAACTACATTACAGTAAAGATACAATCGACTTCCAAAAAAAACACTACAAAGTGAAAAATTACTTTAATTTCGGGAGTAGGTGGCAAATAACGAAAATACAAAACCAATGACACGAAAGTTTTTTTTTTTTTGTAAGTAATAAAATTTTTTAAATGACTTTCATAAATTATATTACTGTAATGTATACACAAAACCAATGACACGAAAAAGTTTTTGGTTGTTATTTTTTCTGTTTGTGTTTCAGCAATACCTACATAAAGATTTGGAAAGCAAATTATTATTAGTATCTTCTCAAAACACTCACTCAAATATTTATTCGGCAAAAGTATTTTCAAAAGAAAACAGGTAATGAATGTTACAAGGAGCTTCTGAAACTTAAGTATAACAATAAGATGGAGGCGAAAATAGAAAAACATGTTATAAGTAATTTATATGTTTGTTTACCAGGCCGTCTTGTGATGTTTTATTCTATGTTATAACTTAAGTTTTTTTTTGTATCTACCTATGTAGAATCCCAAGTATTCTCTTTGAGGGTAATTCTATATAGATATACTTCAAACAGACACGATAACAACCACGTGGATCGCCTGAGTTATCGACCAGAAGGACATTGAGTATGACTTAGTTTCCTTCTGAAAGATACCAATTTTAAAGTTTGCCTTGAAGTTGTGATTTACAAGCAACTGGGTTCTGGAACTTAGTGGGCAATCGCTGCGTGTGAAATTGGATTTGATCCTAATTTAATGAGCTCTTCGTTTTGTTTTTCTTCTTCGTGTCGCTGGGCACGATAGTATTTCAGATCTTGTTGGCCCAAAACTTTGGGCGTCGTCGGTGCCAACGCAGAGGGCACTTTGACTGTATATCCTGCCCTCTGTGTCCCAACGGACTCTACTAGTAGATGATGACTGAAATTACTATTTTTTAACATTGGCCGAAAACCCAGCATGCAATATAGAGTAAAAAGAAAAGAACCAACTGTATAATATTCTACATTTATACCTATAGAGGATACGAGGATCAGGGTGTAAAGTTCACTCATACCTCCATAGAAAAGGGAGGATCCTCCGACCAGACGGCTGTCGTGTCTGGTGGGCCACTGTCCCACGATTGACGTCGGGAAGTAGTATATATGCTAGTCGCACGGTAAACTCTGCTTGCGCGATGCAGGATTTGCGTGACGCCAGTATGACGCGCAGCTCGCATATGGCAATGTAGATACCACTACAAACTATAATTGAAGAGAAACACTCACATAACTACCTTAAAGCCAAATTAATTCATTAGACAAGATACCAGTTTCATCTACAAACATCAGAATACAATTTTCAAGCTCCAATCAACCCTTGCCTTGCCGCGTTGCTTCTGATGCGATGCGAGGCTCTTCAAGAGCAAATTACGTACGTTGGAGCGCTTAGCATACCAAGCCACATTTAGTGCAGCGTAATAACCGGGTCTTACAACAATTAATTTAATTAATCTGATTGCTTTGCACAGCAGCACAGCTCGTCACGTTTGTATTTTGGCTGGCTGCAGAACACAGGAGCTGTAATTTGAAGTCTTCTTCGCCTTTCCTTAATGTTTGTGTCAAATAAATTGATGAAATATTATGTTTTTTTCTTCATTAACACAGTATTCATAATCATCATAATTAGCCTATAATTTTGAGACACAAGCCTCCTCTCGGTGAGAGGGAGTGGGCTGTATTCCACCACGCGGGCCCAGTGCGGGTTGGTAGATGTCACACATGTCTTCGAATTTTTGCTTCTATGGTTTGGTTTCCTCACAATGTTTTCCTTCACCGTTTGGAGAGCAGTGGTGATGAAATAATGTATACAAAATAAAGCGCCTGTCTGGATCCGAACCTACGACCTACATTTCGTAAGTCACGGCTGTTACCACTGAGTAACTTAACTTAATAACTTCTCAACAAAGTAGGTATTATTTTACATTACTTATTTATCCTATCTCCCGCTGTCCTGTATCAATAATTGTAGGTATGTGCAACGTACATACCTATTTTTCTTCAGTTTTATTGTCGAATATCACACTACGGGCCATTCAAAGGCTGCTTCACCGGATTAGGATTCAAAGAAGCTCTTCGAATAAGCGCGTGATGCGTGACACACATCTGCTGAACCTGGTTGCACAGAACGCATTCGGTACGGTCGGCATACGAAATGTAATGCGTTGACGCTTTCATATTCCGAGTATTATTGTGAATTTATCCCTGATGATGGCCTTTACATGATCTACATGAATTAAGGCTATGAAAAACATGGAGGTTCTAATGGGCTGCTAAAATGAATGATTATTACATAAGTCCGATCCCTATCACGAAGCATGAAGAAGGTACAAACGGCTTGCGTCTTAAAATAAGTCTGATGTATGGCAATTGGTGACACTCGAATACGACAAACACACGCACAAACTAAGTATAGGTCATTTGCATTCTGTGATAAAAAATTGAGTTGCAGAAAAGGAAGTCAGAAATTGAACAATAGTAATGTTAGTATTTTTTATTCAATATATTTTTATTCAAAAAATTACAAGGCATACAAATTTGTACAGTTTTGCTTAAATGTAAATTATATTCTAAAGACTTACGTGCCTGAACATGGTAATCCAGTGTTTCAGACGAGAAGAGCTAAAATAGTATTATAACATGAATTAATAATCAAGAATATGACAATAGACAAATAATTATAATGTTGAGTAGCCTTACCTCTTAGCTTCTAAATTTGATAAATAAATAAATAAAATAAACAATATTTTATTGCTTAAATAAGGATCACATTGCACTGCATACATTTAGTTGACATAATTAATTAAAGCGTTAACATAGGAGTACAATAATTTTAAACTCTATCCTTAAAGCTAGGTCTGCCCAGTAAAATTTAATTTTTTTATGTATTACTTCACACTACACACACTACACTACTACTACGTTTACTTTATCACAGTTAGTATATTCTCTGTATCTCCGTAAGACCCACTTTGTTGATCAGTGTGCGTCAAACGAACTTTAAAATGTAAAAAATAATAAAAAGTTTATTTCGGAACAATAACACAAGACTAAGTAAAACAAGTACAACGAAGATAGCTGCAAAAGTATATACTGTAGCGCAGCTAACAACGCCCTTTTCGAGATACAAAATGGAATGATGTTCCATGCTAAAAGTGCTAATAGGTAAAAGAAAGAAAATATGTTTATTTGCTGTAAACATGACGCAGAGAAAGAACACAGAAACAGAAGAGAACAATTTGGGGGAAAATATGCGTCATATGGCAAAATGGCCATCGCGAACGTCGCGATTCTTGGAGTTTATTTAAATTAACAGACTCTCTCATTCTTTACTGAAAACCCAACAATAATGAAAAAGTTAAACACACGTTAAAACTAAAATAATCGCATTTTTATTGCCCTCAAAAGTAACTGAGCCCACTTTTATCAAATAGAAAAGCTTTGACTAAATGCAAACTTCAGCTGTGGCGAAGAAGAGAGCGGCTCTTAAAACTCGAAAGTTTATATTACAACTTAACCTTCCCGACCTGTATAAAGGTTTCAAAACTTATCCAATAAGACCCTACAACTTGCTACCCTCGCCTTATACTTTCCTAGTTTTATTTAAGAAATGGTTAGAAAATCGACGGTTAAGCTATTTGAGGACCGTCGGCCATCCAATAAGAACTATAAATTTTTATGTGAATTTTTTTATTAGGTTTTAGTAACGCTGCAAGAGATGGCAAAGTCTAGTCGTTCCGTTTAGTAGATATGAAAGCTTAGACCACTCTCACTTTATTGCCAATAAAGTGTAGATTTATTTTGTTTTGTTAGAGTCTTTTTAATATTTCCACTTTTAAAATGAAGTACAGAGTTCCGCTTTCATAAAAACTGAAGCCAAATTGAGCGTACACTGAAATAAAAGATTTAATATCCACCTACGTAAATGTTTTAAAATCGGCTGTAATTTATTACGCGCGCGCTTTTGACCATGGTCAACGCCATTTTTATGCGGTATTTTCAATGGGTGATTAATGGTTAAGACTTCGATGTGAAAAGCCTGAAAAAAAAAGGATTTTGTAGTTGTGGAAGTTATTCTGGATACCTACTTACTAGGGCGTTGACTATGATAGCCACGCTTAGGTACGTGCCTCGCGGCTTTGGCAAAGACTCGATAATAGACTGTGATAAGCTGTTAGGCCGGGTAGTTATAAGATTTCAATGGCTAATTAAAACAAATGAAAACCAGAAAATTATATGTCATTTAAACAACGAACGTATCCTTCTAAAAAAAGTCAAAACCGCGTGCGATAACAAAGTGGAACACGTTTCTTCCTAAAAAAATATCCCGTGACCCGCAAGTACATGCAGATGCGAAGGCCCCTCACAAATTACGTAATTGATCGTGAGAGGGACTATTTCCACGTAGCTTTCAAGTACCAAGAAGTTCCTAAGAAAGAACGCAGCTCCAAATGAAACACGACTTTTAGTTGTCAGCTCAGGAGGTGGAAAAAACTTCACGCTGTATCTAAATTATCATTTTCTGATTTTGAATTAAGAAAGGAACTCTAACGTTTTAAGGCTCTTTCAAACAGGCGCGATATGCGTCGCGAATCACACGCGACACAACGGCACCGCTCGTCGCGCGACATACGGTGACTTTGTGTCGCGTCGCGTGTCGCGCCTGTTTGCAGGAGGCTTCACTTTCTTTTAATCACTGCTAATTAAAGAACATAAACTGATATTGCTTACATAACTGCATCAATGTGACTCAATCAAAAACACGACTATATGATGCGGTTTTGAGAGTGGTAGTAGCTAGCGTGCTCCTGGGTTTTATGATCGTTACACTGATTGGTACTAATTCGTGCCTTAATTGAACCAACTGTCAGAAGACAGTCACCTCCTATTCATATACGTAATGTAGTATAGTAGAATGAGTTAATTGCAAGAATAATCATCATCATCATCAACTGGATACAGAATTGATTGTAATTATAACCTAAAAATTAAGTTGAAGTCATCTTTGTACCATCTGAAACTTAACATCAGCATCAAGGCTCTTTCAACTAGGCTCGAAAGTCGACGTGAATCACGCTCGTCAGAAAGTCACCGCTTGTCGTGCGACACGCAGTGCCTTTGTGTCGCGTGCGATTCGCGTCGCGTGTCGCGCCTGTTTGTAGGAGCCTTCATAAAGACAGACAAAAACAGAACTCAACATTGCAAAAAAATGGATAATAGGAATCCTTAGAAGATGACAGAGGGTATACACAAGCTAACTCTATAATGCAGAATTATGCATGTGCTTACAATAATATGGCGGTTATAAGCTTCAAACACATTCGTATCATAACATTATTATCCATCATAGAACTTTGTAAGACCAAGGAATTAAAGCACAAGAGACCATACAAGTGCTTGCACAAGAAAACCGACACAATATCAATGTAGGAATCGATATTTTCATGTAAAAAGGTGGTTCGCGGTGGTGGTTCGTGATGGTGGACAGTGTAGTTTGTTACGCAAACTCAGGTTGTGCAGGGTGAACGCTTAGTACCAACACTAGTGGAGTTTCTTCTAAACACAGAGTTACTTCTTTTAATAAGTAGTGGGTGATTCTCCGAAAATGCTGAAAATAACTGATAACTAACACTTTCACTGAGCGAAATATACACAATGGTTAAACGATCGCCGTGTACCATACGTATAGGTATAGGTACGCACAGCTACAGATCAGCTAAATATTTCCAGTTTATGCTGATCTCCCATTGTATAGGATTTTTCTTACAATGAGAGGTCAGTGTAAACTGGAACTGTATAGCTTGATGTGTAGCCGTGTGTACCAGTACTAGAAAAGGTGTTAACGCTAACGAGACAAAAAGCGCACTGAATATTAAAAAGTTTAAAGATTTTTCGAAGAATTTATCAGTAGACAAAAAATCTGACGAAGCTCTTCTGACAGTTTCCTTTTTATCTTCTTTTAAATTCAGTACCAATAACGTCAGTATTTTGGCCTGCGATCTCTAAAAAACATAAGAAGTCTTGCCAAATTCGTAAACAAGTTCCATGGGATGTATGGCAGGTCATCTGGGCGGGTATCGATCCTGGCTCTGACGTCACGGGCGACGCCATGTCGCGACGTAACGTCGCCGACGCACCCTGCCAGATAGGGGATGAATCCTTCGACCTCAATCCAGTACATTTATATTGCCAGAAGGCTGTTGTTTGCAAAGGTAATAATCGCGAAACTACGCGTTTTTATGCGGTAAAAAAAGGTTTTAAAAAATATTACAGATATAGGACAAGTTAAAAGTTTCAGAACTTTATTGTTTTCTATTTTTAGGCAGACTAGAGTGGGAGTAAGGAAACCTTAATTTCAAACATTTATTAATTACCTACAAAACACTAATGTTATCACAATTAATACAAAACAATATTCTGGAATTATATCCATAAACAGAAATAACCGCCAGGGAGTACGTTGCTGACTCGCTAGATTTATTCGATGTTCGGAAATAATTTATTGCGATTAATTAGTTAGATAATGAGGACGGAGTAAATATGATCACATAATATGGTCGAATTACAGAATTATCCACTAACGTGAAAATACAACAGATACATTACAAGCCTCGACTGCCTCGTTCGTCTGGCGGTCACAAGTACTGCTGCTGAACGTGAGGTATTATAATAATAATTTATTTATTAAACAGACTACAGAGGTCCACTGTGTTAGTAACAATATAACTTAGCCTATGTTAGTACTTAATAATAACAAACAAACACGATTCACAAACATTTACACAAGAAATACTTACAATACTAGAATGCTAGTAACAATAACGCTTATAAAAATTATGTTAGTACTTATATACTACTACAGATAAGGTGGTTTTAATTAGATGCCTCACTATGGGGCTTTCATCATGCCTATCAGCAATAACGTTCAAGAGGACGTTGCTACTGCCACGCAATCTGGCGAGAAGAGACGCATTCTTCTTACGCATTACGCATTATTACGCATATTGAGTTCGATTCCCAGGTCGAGCAGCAAGTGTTATTTGGTTTTTTGATCAGGATTTCTTATTAACAGCCCGGAGTCTGAATTTGCGGGCGGCTGATGGGTTTAGGCTCGTCGCCTATTACATGGGATGCGAAATGTGGGAGTAGGTACTATAGGTACCTACAGCTCTGCATGACCCTTCCGAGAATACAGGCGTGATGTTATGTCCAATTACAAACAGGAGGAAAAACGCGACGTTTGAGCAAAAAAAAAATGGGTAAGGACAGGCGAATCTTTTTTATTGCACAATAAAATCTGCTCACAGAACGGTAACTTTAACTTCCAATTTATGGACGCACCTCAAAAGTTGGATTCTTTTGTCGACTGTACCTTTATAAATAACGTCAAAACGTGAGGTTAGTCAGCAAATCAAACTGTCAAACGATCTCGTGGGTATCCTCGCCTGTCGGACCTTGAATATATACGAACTATCCCTGGTTCCCTGCTCCAGTGACCTCGGCGACTTTCACTGTGACGTCACAGGTTAGGCGCCTATGTGTCGCGACCGGGAGACGCCAGACCAACACCTATAAAATGTTCGATCGCGAATTCTTTGGAAGTTTCAGAATTCTTCTTAATTTCTTACTTCATTCTTGGAACGCAGTGGTTTTTTGAATAACTTCTTATAAAGAATAATCAGACAAATTTTGCATTTAAAGTTCTTACACATGCTATACTTAGTAAAAAATCATGCAAATTTCGAGTAGATACCAATTAGTAACATAAAACCATTACATATCTGATAAAGAAGATAATATTGGGACCATCTAAGGTGCTTTTCTTTTACTCCATAGTCAATATGCAGGTCATTACGCTACGCAAATTTTGTTATTTTAATATCAAAGATATTCCACATAATAAGAATCAGTAACAAGGCCGGACGACTCATGACGAAAATAAAGTTAAGTACGTACCTAGTCTTGCTCTATTTATCGAAACATACAAATAATATATTCGGGCTCATCATCCAAACATCCTAACATCTTTCTAATTCATTAATAATCTGCCTGTAATGTTCCCACTGCTGGGACACAGGCCTCCTCTCGGTGAGTTGGATTTTCTAATTAATTAGTATTACGAGAATAATAAAAGTAATAAGAGTTATTTTGATCAAATTATTATTTATCCTCGTTAGATCAGATGAAGATATAAAAATATATAGATGTATTCTAATACTGGTGAATCATTTTGTTTTCTTCATACTGTGTCGCCAATACACTCATACATAGATAAATGATTTTATTTCTGTAAGTAGGTTTGAACAAACACTTTTAAACGTCAATCATATTTTTTTTAAACTAGATCGGCCTTATTACAAAACAAGGTTTTTCTTTTGACATGGTTTAAACCATCGAGCCTGTTTTTGAAATAAGAACATAACTGAAATCGAAATACAGTTCCTTTTACAAAACTGTCAACTTAGTCCGGTCTTAGATTGTTAATTTTGTATTAAGAACTTTACTAAAGTCGGCATAAAGTTCCAAATACAAAAACTAAATCGAATGTGTAGGTTGGGGCTAAAGTTAGATCGTGTTTTGTAATAAGACGGGTAGTGTCGGCGTTTCCTATCTGACTACTCTGAGAAGAAAGGCCGAAACAAACTCAGAGGTCACAGTCTCTTTTAAAGTCCAGACAAAATCTTGGTCAGATCATGTGAAAGCTATGTAGATCGGTGTCTGCAATGGTCTTTTGAGATCATAGATAGTAAAAAAGAAGATGTTGTCCTCCATGGACGGACAAAAAAAGTCGGACGGAACTCTGTTAGGACAAAACTGTGTTAGTGTTGCCGTTTGCGCGTGTAATGGCCGACCGTCGTCGGCGTCGCGTCGTCCGTCGGCCGACTAATATGTGAATGTGTGCGTACAACGGCCTGTACGTACAGCGAGCCGGCCGGCTTGAGTGACACAGTTTTTTGTTAGCGAGAATCTGCCGACTTATTTTGTTCGTCCATGGTTGACATCTAATTGATACAAGAGAGATTTGATGACCTGCACCAAAAAAAAAAAAACAAATACAAATATTTAAACGGGCCAAACGATCCTGTTTAAACATAGAAAAGTAATTTTAATTACTACTTTTACACTACAATGTTCGATTTGTATTTGCTGCATGGCTTACTGTTTTATCTGACACATCACACGTAAATTGAGATAATAGACAGACGTGTAAACAACGTTACATCTGACGATACGACGTGTCGTCAATGTCGTATATGAGGATACGAGTTACAGCATAGTACGATAAACGATGCATCTTCA
Organism: Brachylomia viminalis; assembly: GCA_937001585.2. NCBI lineage: Eukaryota > Metazoa > Arthropoda > Insecta > Lepidoptera > Noctuidae > Brachylomia > Brachylomia viminalis. Next base: position 16,315,847 of record OW443302.2, on the reverse strand, counting down.
TAATAGCGCCATGAAGGAAGTATTTAAAGGAAGGCTTGAGTGATACAAGTTGCGTAGTTGTGTTCATTAGAAGTATTAAGCAGACATTCTGTCTTGTATCATAAAACTTGAAGAACATGTTTAAATTAGCTGCAAAATGTATTTATTATTACAGGGGCTAGAGTGTAGCTGTTGCTCAAAAGAATCGTGAAAATATAAATTAATTTGAAACCGAATATCTAAAATGCAACTTACATGAGGGCCTCTCTTTAGTGGCGTACCTAAATAGCGTGCACACTCACAACCTCCCTAAGCTATAAAAAGTAGTTCTGGCACTTATATTAATGAAAAGCATATTACTAGGTAGATCTATCATTATAGGCAGGCCTTCCCATATGCCAAATGATATTTTCTCTGAAGCTTAAATCGCCTAGCGGGTTTGATGTTCCTAGAGGCATAGTTCACATCAGCTTAGCGCAATATCCTATTTCATGGTGATTTCCACCTTTTACGACATCCATAGAAACTAGCGCAAATAAAGCTATAACCCACCACTGCTTTATGAGGGAGATAAATAAACCAAACAATACTGTCAGTTTTGGTACTTACGAAATCCAATTTAATATCCGTATTTAGTAATTAAACCTTTAATATAGGTGCAAACTTAAAGCCTTGCTATAAGTATAAATTTAACGCAACCGGTATAGTCAAACACTACGTATGTTTTAATCACTATAAATCATCTAAGAGCGTGTTTTAATTACGTCATACGTTGACAGCGGCGATGCGCCGGCGTAGTATGCAAATGTTATGTAAATCTCTCTAATATGCATTCAGTTAATGACTTACTTTTATGCCATAGTAGCGATTTATATCGGGCACTAAACTGTAATTGTTTACGCGGTAATGCAGTTTATGAGCCAGACAATGTAGGACAGTAACTGGTAGATGATATTAGTGTATTTATTGTGGGGATGCATATATACTATAGAAACGAAACACAAAGGGGTGTTTCGTTTCAAACGCTATGGGAAGTAAATGTTGACGTCATCAATCCGCCTGTCAAGTGCGACAATGTATGACGCCAACCCACATACAACGGTGATGCATAGTAAGTGAGAAGTTGGTTTAGAAAAATATATGATGACTGATGCATGCATGCCGTCTGTTAGAACAGGTCAACTCAAAGATTAAATGGCTCTTTCTTCAAAAGGCCCTTCCAAACATGGCCCTGCATTGATAGACTCACATAAAATCCTAATAATACAATGTTTGGACTTTAAAAGAGACCATGACCTCTGACTTTTTTTTGGCATTTCTTCTCAGGGATCCGTCAGCTAGGAAATACCGGCGCCCTCTAGTTTTAAAATAATGACGTGTAAAAAGATCTACTTACAGAAATAAATATTTCATTTCATTTCATATCAAAGTTCTTTTAAGATTTTGGCTTAGAATCACATTCAACACATTTTCAAGCGAATATTAGAATTTGAACCTGATCTTACTGAAACTGAAACCGATTGTTTATTTATTCACGTTTCATTTGCATTACTTATTTTTTTGTTACTAATTTTTTTTTATTGCAAGAAAAACGATGCTATAATTTTTAAGATTCAGTTTTGATTTTGTGATTGAACTCACTGTTATCCGTATTTTGATCAATATCCAAATTAAACATACGATATAAACGATGTTTAATATTTAATTATTTTATTATTTATTTTATTATTATTTTATAATTTTTTAATCACGGTTGGATGAACTGGATAGACGGTTAGTTTTGTGGACAGATTATAATTGAGTGAATCGCAGCTTTGTTCCCATGGGCTTGGGCATAATGAATAATAACCAAAAACTTATTTTTTTTTCATTTCATACTATATTTCTTTGTCGGAAATAATCCCACGGAAACCTGCTACCGGCACAAAAAGTATGCCAATATGTTACTCATTAAAAGTATAACATCAGCTATCGGCCAGTGAAAGTTTTGTCAAAACCAGTTCAGTCGTTTCGGAGATAAGCCGGTACAAACAGACAGACAAAAATAAGTACCTTATATACTTCCATATTCATTTAATAAAAAGCTGTTATTTTGACATTAAAAACAGATGGTTCAATTTTATTTATTTGTATAGATTATGCGGTGTCATGTGGTTTAATTATTGACTGGACAGGTTTACTTAAATCTTCAAAGACCATCTCAGGCATTAATCTGCATGATCCTCATATGGCTTGACCAAGATTATGTCTGCACTTTAAAAGAGACTGTGACCTCTGAGTTTGTTTCGATGTAACTTCTCAGAGTAGATGGAGACGAAATACTGAAATCATCTAGTTTTAAACCATTATAATTTTTTTTAAAGTGACTTTTTTAACCAATTTACAGAAATACATATCATACATCTAAATATTAAATCCTAGGTACCTACTTAAATTGAACATAAATAAATATGTCTATATGTTATTATATTCATGACTTAATTTACTTTGTGGTCGGTACTAAAACGAAAATTATGTATTTTTATTACTGTTTACAAAAAAAGGTATTGGATTGTGAATTTGTGATGCGTAGGCTTCATATCAAATTTCTTTGTAAATAAGGCCAATTTATGAATATAAATAACCTATACGTTATATTTTCAGTCTTTTCTAACAAAAAAATGAGGCAAACAGGACCTTTTTGTAGGCATCATAAAAGCTACGTAAGATGGATAAACGATAAATGATTTTATTTCTGTAAGTAGGTTTTTACAAACACTTTTACACGTCAATCATATTTTTTTTTAACTAGATGAGGTCGGCGTTTCCTATCTGACTACTCTGAGAAGAAAGGCCGAAACAAACTCAGAGGTCACAGTCTCTTTTAAAGTCCAGACATAATCTTGGTCAGATCATGTGAAGGCTATGTAGATCGGTGTCTGAAATGGTCTTTTGAGGAAAGAACCACACAGATTGAGTGGATCTGTCCAGTCAGTGCACGCAATTGTCAGCAATCGTGCAGCTCAACTCGGAACTTAAGGAGCTCAACGATTTGACGAACAATACCAAAGAAAGGACATTTGAGTAGGTAGGTAGGTAGGTAGGATAAATGAGTAACAACGTTCTCTTTTTCTACAAAACCACATACAGCAAACACCAATTTTTAGCGAACTGGTGATTACTGATTATGCGTACCTATTCCGTTTTTACTTAGGTACATAGCTATAGAGCTGTCTTCTATAATATTACAACATAACAAAAAGACCAATGCTTAGCCGCAACGTACAAATAAGTTACCCATTATTATTTTTTAAAGCAAGTCACCGCATCACAATAGTTCTTCAACATAGTCTGGCTCACCCTTTACACAGTAGGCTCACTAAATTTCGTTATCTATGACAGCAAACGTGACAGCACGATACGTTACGAGGCGATGCGGCAAAGTGTAAACCGATGACATCCATTTGTTACTCAGCGGACAAGCTCATGACGCGTTACAAATAACTCCGTGTCATGTTTTAGACATTTTTCTTTATAGTTTATCGAAGCCGTATGTCAGGGTAGCATCATTAGGTCGATGAATATTTAGGAGGAAAATGGTACGAGTTAAACGAGTATAAAAAAAAAGATTATTTAACCATAGAATAAGGATATCATAATCAGCCTATAATGTTCCCACTGCTGGGACACAGACCTCCTATCTGTGAGACGGAGCGGGCCATAATCCACCACGCGGTCTCAGTGCGGGTTGGTTGGCATTTAACTCTATGAATGAATATGGAAACAATACAGTAGGTAATTATAAAATAATCAGCATGACCTGTTCCGACTGTTGAGTGTCAGGCCTTCTCTCTGTATGAGAGGAGGAGATTGATATTTCGCCTATAAAATCTTATTTCCACAAAATTTCGTATTACCATAATTGAAATTCTTTTAAATTCAAAAATAAAGCCGCGTTCAAATCAAACGTAATAGTCAGCCGCAGGCTGTGAGGGTCAAGTTCAAAATTCATGAAAAAACAACGTCAACGTAAATTTATATGAAAATTAATAGTCTATTCACACGAACCACAGTCTTTTGACCGTCAAAATCAACAGTGTGGGCGATACCGATAACATCAAAGCGACGTTGCAGCCACAACGCAACTACAACGTTGCTTCGAAGCAGCGACACTGTCACCAGCCGGAGCCGATCTGTCTGCAAACACTAGCCACAACATAAAACCACATCGCAACTACTAGTGACAACGCAACTGCAAAAAGTTGCAGCGACTCTATACACACGTAACCACTGCTTGCCCACATTTTGTCGCTGCGATGTGGTGTGTTTGTGGTACGTGCGTGTGTATGGGCCCTTACAGTCTGCGGCCGAGTATACGTTTGGTATGAACGCAGCCTAAATAACACACCAAAAGGAAAAACCTGGTGGGTGGGATAGACACTGACTGAAACAGAAATTACACATAAGTAGGTACTTATGAAAACGTGTATGTTGCAAATGAATCAGGTAATCAACCTTATGTATAAGTAGCACATGTGTGAGCACTATGTACCTACTATAAAGCTTACTGGGTTCGTCTTTCATTGACTCGAATGTGCCCTGGCGGCTCAGAGTATGTCATGCTCACTCAAATGTGTCGCTGGAGGTGGCGTGTGTATTGGATCATTAAGTTCCCTTCAAAATGGTTGAACTGAATGGTGCTGATCCATACGTCATGTTCATGAACGGGCGCCGACAGTAGGAACTGGTCATCTCTTAGCTGCCACGACTCATTTTAATTCCTGAATTGTTTTTATCTTTTTATTACGGACGCTTTTAACGTGCACGTCTTTCTACATCGTTCTCACATGAATGATGTAACCACTTCTTTGTAACAATATTTTGATTTAAAAGAGTGTCCATGGAGTTTCTTGCCCGTTATTCTCTATAGTTACTTACTACGCTTTGGAATGGGCAACTAGCTTCATCTGTCTGACTGACCGACCCCTTGACAATTCAAAAGTGCCTGTAATTGGTTTATTTGAAATAAATGCTTTGAGTTTGAGTTTGAGTTTAGCATATTTATCTATACTAACACGTACTTAAGCTGAAGAGTTTGTTTGTTTGAACGCTTTAATCCCTAGAACTGCTGGTCGAATTTGCAAAATTATTTTTGCATTTGATAGCTCGATTCTTGAGAAAGAATATAGGCTATTTAACATCACGCTAGGACCCTTCGGTGCTAAGCAAAAAGAATAAAAGTCAGAAAGAAAACGAAGTAATAGCGTGGGCAGGCGATGCGATGCGACGCGGTGGGTCGGGGAACAAGAAATTTCGCGCGGACGAAGTCAAGGGTAGTCATCGCTAAATGCAGTAAGTCGTCGATTACGTTATCGTAATCGACGATTAATCGAACTCATATAAATGACTGATGTATATCTGATGAGAAATATAGTTATTTATCCAACATATTATGAGGAAAGATCGTTTTTCCTATGAGTTTTGATTTTGAGTCTTGAGCGAACGAAGGATTGAAAAATAGAATCAGGAGCGCAGCGAGTGATTATAAATTTCAATCCTGAGTAAGCGAAAGACTCAACAAAACGAATAGCAAATGAACTTGCTCACATGTTGCATACAAAACTTTTCACCACTCCCAGCAAGAAAGTATTCAGTCATCATAGGTAAATAAATTAAATAGTCACAAAGCAAATCAAAATAATTATTTATTAAAATTTTATAAAACACATTAATCTTAACTTATAAATATTTCTATTCTAAGCATAAAATTATTTATTTTTTAAAATATCTTTAAAACTTAACATATAAAAATCAGGCAAGGTTAGTTTCTGAACGGGATCATTACTTTCCTCACTGTTCAAACAGTGAGGAAAATCCAACTTTCCTCACTGTTTTCGTAGAGGAAAGACACTTCTTTCGTGCGGGAGTGGTGAAAAATTTATTTCTGCACTTACAGCAATAGATAATGAGGAGTACTCCTCCGTGCCGACGGACACTATCACAAAGTACTACTGCAGCCGAATCTGACGAAATTTTAACAACTGATAAGTAAGAAAAACAAAATAATCTCTATTATTATAAGTATTCGAATCGTTATCAAAATCACAATCGATGATTATTTTGAGCAATACCTAACTGTAATTTTAATCGCTAATCAATAATCACTGAATCACAACAACATACTGAAAATGGTTTTTTTACAAGATAATAATCGTAAAATAATAAATCTACTATGTCATAGTTAGTCGCACGGGTCAAAGGTGTCTTCTCAATATGAGAAGGAACGTGCATTGATCACTACAGTTGGTCATTGTATTAGGCAATCAGAACACTAGTTCAGAGTTCCTCACGAGTTTATTGCTTATCCGTAAGCCTCTTTCACACTCTTGAGCCTGCCGGTTACCCGGCTGCGAAATGTCTCGGTAAGTATGAAAGATTCCACACGCAGTGGCACAATTCACCCGGTTAACCCATACATTCGTTGCCGTGTACCCGTTGTCCGAGCGCGATAAAGATGCGAAAATCCGTAATGTCCAAGTTATACTTGCGGCCTTTATTACAAAACAAGGTTTTTCTTTAAACATGGTTGGAACCATCGAGCCTGTTTTTGAAATAAGAGCCGAACAGATAAATGATAAATGATTTTGATGACAAACAATTTTACAAACAAACTCAGACGTCGCAGTCTCTTTTAAAGTCCAGACAAAATCTTGGTCAGATCATGTGAAGGCTATGTAGATCGGTGTCTGAAATGGTCTTTTGAGGAAAGAACCACACAGATTGAGTGGACCTGTCCAGTCAGTGCACGCAATTGTCAGCAATCGTGCAGGTCAGCTCAGCTCAGCTGCAGAAATGGAAATACTGTTCCTTTTACAAAACTGACAACATAGTCTGGTCGTAGATAGTCAATTTTGTATTAAGAACTTTACTAAAGTCGACATAAAATTGGAAATACAAAAACTGGGCCGAAGTTTTAGAGCCTCGAACTAAAGTTTGATCAGAGGGGCAATTCCCGTATTTTTAAGACCGTTCGCATTCTAATCTCAGTCTCGATCTGTCAAAATTACAATCAATTTGCATACATTTTTGACAGGTTTTTGACATTGATTGTCGCTGAGATGAGATTGCGACTTGAATTTGAACGTTTTTTAAGTACGAGAATTGGCCTACTGGTTTTGTAATAAGATGGAAAGAGTGTACCTACCTTTTTTTTTTAGAGAGTTAAATCATCAAATAACTTCTCCCGCTCTGGCCGGAGTGGGAGGGCGTGCCAGACGACTCTTACTGACTAAAACCCACCCGTGTTCCTTCAGTTGCCTGTGCCAGGGGCCACGGTAACCCTTTCAGGCTTTCCCGCAACCCTGGCAGGCATCGGCCCAAAGTGGACCCCGTCATTGGTGCCGAAATCTCTTTGAGGCGCGCGTGGAACACAACGCGCCGTCGACCTGGGCCTGGTCCTAACCGGACGGCGAGCTGCCCATTGCTCGCCGTCCGCAAGCCCGCGCCTACGGTGGCCGGGATTCGGCCTGGGATTCCCAACGCCCAGGGCGTCTTTTGTGGCGGGTAGAGGCGAGAGGGCGCGAATTTTGCCGGAAAGAGTGCACCTTATATCTGAATTTGTAAAAGTCACATAATATGTGACTTTGGTATTGGTATGTACATACTAAGTTGTCTTGATATATGCGAGTCTCTTTCCCCTGTTGATTAGATGCAAGAGAGTTTAGATATTGTTTGCTAGTTACTTGACTACTTATAGCATCTAACTTTTGTGTACTAAACAGGGTGGTACGGACATAGACGCACAATCACTGTTTCAGTACATGATTCTGAAGGCACTCTGTTTAGATTGATTAAATAAAATGTTTTCGTATGTGTAGATCGATGAAGTACTCTCTGATTTTGAATTAATAAAGACTTTTCGCGATTTGTGCTTATGCTGGATTTTTCACAGTAGTTAATCCTGACATAAAGTGATAAAAAGATTATAAAGGTTTTTATTGCGTAAAATAAACAATTAGTGGTCTGTAACGCTTATAACACACTCGCAGCGATTCAGCATACTCGATATGAGTTCATCCAAGTCACTTTGCTGAATGGCCGCTCACGTAACGGCCGTCTGTTATAAAAACCGAAAAAGATTGTCTAGTATGTGTACGGCATCCATATTTGGCAGAGCTCTTCTTTGAAACATATCCCATGCGTGCTTAAAGTCAAGCGACAGTTCAAGTTGTTTCAAGTCTTGCGATTGAGTAGACTATGGTAGGACGTTGATATTAGCTGCGGCAAGTGTGTTTGCAACGACTTTGGCAGTGTGTGGACGTGCATTATCATGCATAAGCAGAAATGAAGCACCAAATTGGGTCCACAAATGAATGACAACCTCTGATACAGTCGTTTCAGCGAAAACCAATGCATTGATTGACTTCCTGGCATGATTTTCAACGTTCTTGGCGTCCAGGAGTCCTCCAATACCGTGTACGTCTATTATCTGGCCAAATGCCAAAGCAAGATTCGTCAGAAAAACACTCAAAACTCCACTCTTCTTCTGCCCGTTTCTGTGTAAACGGACTCTGCGATTGCTGGACTCAATAGGTGGTACACGTAACGGCCTTCGGGAACGGAGATTGACTTCATGCAAGTGATTTCTTATTTTTCTATTCTTAACATTCTTGTAGAGCTATGAAGCCTCGTAACCAACATAATAATGGTCATTGTACGATTTCGTCAAGCAGTAATCTGTATGTAACGATCTTGTCTGCGTGTGGTGATGCGAGCTCGTCCCCCATGTCGCTCGGCCACGCTGTCAGTGATGCGGTAACGTGTCCAAAGTTGACTTATAACATTCTGCGTAGTGCCACAGCATGTTGCCGAGAACCAGCTTCCAACATTCACACGGATCTTATCATTTCTTCTCGGCTCAAATGACGTCTTCTCTCCATAATAACGTTCTTTTGTATTTATGCCGCTCAGAAGTATGGTAGAAATTTTACTGATTTTGCCTCAAATACGACTTTACAGAAGATTTTCATCTTTTGACCGAAATTCAAAACGAATCACTTTTCAAATGACGAACTTAACTGAAAAGTATTCATATATAACATAAACATATTACAAAAAATATAATTTAGAAAGCCGATTTTTAGTAACTAGCAAAAACCTGCTTTTTTGATATGTGTATTTTCGTGGGATTATAAATGTATCTGTAATTATGTAGGTACCTAGGTCATTTAAAATAATAACAAAATTTAATCTCAAATCACCCATTTTCCTCAATCAATCCTTCAAACAAGTGAAATCTGAGGTCGTTTTGTAATCTTCAACCTTAATTCCTCGTGAATCACATCACATAGGTCATCACAAACTATCGTGATTAAAATCAAACGTTATCGAACATCGTCTAATTTTATTGTTATCAATTACTTACTAATAGGATCGATTAGTACTCGCGAAATTAAACGATAACCTATATTATTTTATGTTCGAATGACTATAACTGGCATGACAACATAATGTTATTACGCGGAGACAATTTCAAGCTCTGGTTCACAAATAGCCTTGTCAGTGTGTTAAATGAGTGAGTATATAACATTGTTTTGCTTTACCTATGTAATGACCATTATACACTACTTAGAAGTTGTCCTAAACATTTACTCAAGACGGGAGACAAAATTTTACTGACACTACTGCACTAAGTAATTATTGCAACACAAAAGTTACTAATACTGAGCAAGTGAACATAACGTATTTCTATTTATATTCCCTTGCAAAATATCTTATAGTTATCTTTATCTAGAACTTCTATTTGGTAAGAATTTCAAGATTGTACTATCAGACTAGTTGCAAGAACTATGCCATTACGTAATGACAGTCATCTCTTCCTCAAAAATGCTCTTGTTTTGGCCAGCTCCTCCATCCGTCATTAATCTCGTCTGTGACAATAACGTAACCAGATATACGGTATCAGGAGACGTCAACGTCAAAGCTACGTACGTCTCCCACTAGATGCAAATGTGCCAAACGCTCGTGAAATCAGGGAGGCAATGCGGTGAATTCGAGTGCGGACTTTGATGCCGACTGCTTAATTGAAATAGTTACAATTGGCTCCGTTTTGGCTTTGAGTTGAAGCATTGCAGGTCTCATACGGTTCGTGATATGAATAGCCGTGCGATTGTTTTTGCTTAATCTGTTGGGCTGTTGTTTTCGATGGGATACTGGGTTACATTTTGGTTAAGGGTTCTTAAAAGATTGTGAAGATGTTCAGTCGGATACAAGAATAGAGACAAGAATAAATACACTTTAGTAGACGAGCAATTCATTTATTTAGGTTTGCTTTTATTCGTCAGTCCAAATCCCCTTAACTCTTACAAGATAAAAGAACGTACCTTACTATTAGGAGTAAATTGTTTTTCCGTCGCTTACACCTTCAGGTCTGAATAAAAGTAATCATTTTGTGACCGTTATTAATTTTTTTTTGAACACTCATACTTTAATGGTGTCCTACTTTCTACTAAACCATTAGATACACAATAAAAAAGGTCAAATATCGCGAACCTTTTTCCGATCTCTATTATTTCAAACACGTATTCCGCATTGAATGTCAAAATTCGAAGGATCGCATCGCATTCGGCCGCGCGGTCAGTAGTTCGTCGCTTGAATATTCCGAGCGCGCTACGCTGTTACGTTTCAGAACGATATTCGACAGCATTACAGTCGGGACGTGCTGATGCATGTAGCCAACGAGTAATCCGACGAGCAAGGCACCCATCGCGCCCACATTAACGCTTCGATTTCTAACGTTTACTTCTCTTCCAATAACATTAACGAAGCGCAGACAATAACGTGCAGATGCGTTTTGGAGAGCTTTTAACGTAATATCTCTGAAACGGATTGCAATCGCAACCTATTGAAAAGCTTTATCGTTTCTACCATTTGTCTGTGTGTAGATACCTTATACCTAATATACAAAAGGTGCGAGGGTTCTATAACAAAACAATTCTCTTTATTTGTAAAGTTGTAAAAAAAAATTCAGCTCCGTCCAATCTATATGTTCGTGATTTTAATGTTAGGTAGGTACCTATTTGTTTCCTCGAACGATATTCTCTTATTGACGATGGATATACGTATATTGTACTAGAAAAACCAATTCCGCTTTACAAAGGCGGCCAATTTATGACTCCGGCACACGCGAATTCCGCGGGGAGCAAATTGTACCTCGACACAGGGACACCATCCCTAAATTTCAAATTATTTTCTAGGTCAGAAAATGATGGTCGAAGCTCAAACATCATAGTGAATTATTATTTTCGCACAAATTGTGTTTCATTGTATGGACGTCAAATATAAATCTCAAATTTTATTTTCCCTTAGGCCTCCCCTGTTCAGTCGATATCGACGTCAGTGTCAGGCCAATCGTGTCGGATTGAGTCGGGTCGCGTCACAACGCAACGTGAGTCGTTCTCAACACTATTAGGAGTTTTATTAGCTGTCAATTCGTATTTATTTTTTCGTAAAAGTCGATGCGAGTCCGAATCATCGACATCGTTAATTGAGTTATTCTGTCGGCAGCCCTATATTCGTTAAATCAGTATCGACCCTTAAAAGGTGAAACGAAATCGTCAATATTAATCTGATTTAAGCAGATTCCTGAAGCTCAAATTTTGTTAGGAATCTGAATCAAGATATTGGCATGGCGTCTGTTCGTATTTTAAGTCCAGCCGGCTCAATGTCTTTATAATTTTGGATTATGTTTACTGAAACAATTAATTGAAATAACTTTTGAGGCTACAATACAAATTAGATTTTACCAACCGATTTTGTTTCGTTGGAAGGTGACATGATCGAAAGGGTTCAAAAATATATGTTCAGCCGTTTCAGAGGTTTTGTTTGTCACTGGGGATTTTTTCATTAAAAATTTTATTAAACCCTATTTCCTGTGTTATGGTTAGGTATATGAATCCCGGAATACCACATTCAGGATTTGGCTTAGCATACACTTACGAAGGTTTGCACCACGCATTATTGAAGTAATGCTTAAGTACATTCAACCACTTCAGCTCTTTCTAAGTCTAAGTCTAAGTTAGTCAGTTTCTGAAACCTAACATGCGTGGGTACCTAAATACTTACTGTAGTTTTTGGATCTAGCTGAGACAAAAGATGCATCAATTTGCTATTAGGTAGGTATACATTAAAGCGGTAAGTAGCCGTTTAATATTATGTGATCAAATCTAGATCTAAACTATGTAATTATTATAAAGAGAATAGATTTTTGCATGTTTGTATGTTTGTTTGTTACGCTTTCACGGTAGAATGGCTGAGCGGATTTGGATGAAATTTGGTACATCGGTAGATCTTTTCCAACTGTTCCAGTGCCCATCGAAACGATGGTTTTTAATTGGCAAACTTCCTTTAACGTTTTTTTTGTTATTAATAAATAGGCAAAGATTTTATAAGAATAAAATAAAAGTTTTTTTTTTTCAGTAAGTTACGAAAATAATTCAGAAAGTTAAGCTTATTTCTATCAATCATAAATATACGAATTCGCGACAATTTTAACTTAGTTCTAGCGAGGTAAGATTTTGAAATCTTTCGCCCACCCATCTACGGAACGCAGATGGCAATAAATCAGGAATTCATTTAATTATGAAGGATTTCATCAGGTTTCATCTACGCGAAATTCGAATTATTGTAGGCAACAGAATTTAAATGATACAACTCAGTTTCTCTTTCATTTATTTTGGCATTCCACTGAGATACAATGCTTATTCATTAATGATTTAACAATAATTGTAGCAGTTAATGAAAATTATTATCGGGTGTCTTTATAATGGTCGGTTAATTGATATTTACACGTTGACCAAGTTTGCGCTGAAAGCTAAGCTAACTAATTGGTTGCAGAAGTTGTCTTACGACGGTACAGAAGATATTCTAACGATCACTTCATGAATACCTTTCCCAATACTGATACCTATAATTACTGAGTCACTATAACCTGATTGATTTTAAGTTATCATATTCAATGTTTATGAGGAACCTTGGGTCCTGAGATACAAGTATCTTTTACTAATGTATTTCAGGAGTTAGATGTCCAATCTGAATTTGTCCACCACTTGTACATTGTACATGTTTAGTGTATGACTAATACTTATGTTTTTCTCTTTGTAGGTACAATAAAGTTATTATGTATTTAATTAACTCAGATTTTTTTTTAATAACATGTTACTTACATTTAAATTTTTTTCTGCCTTGACTACGATGTTGGTCTAGTGGTTGCAAGCGCTACTGAGCATGAGGTCCAGGGTTCGATTACCGGGTAGGGCATAGTGTTATTGGATTTTTCCATCTGGATTTTCTCATTAGCAGCCTGGAGCATGGATTAGTGCCCAGTCGATGGCAATAGACTCGCCTCGTATTACATGACACACAGACATGACTGGCAAAGTTTAGGCTTACTCCTAGAGTACGCCCAAATTTAATAATCTACACATCTGCCTTACCCTTCAGGGAATACAGGCATGATGATTTGTTAATTTCATAAAGTGTCACTATGTTTGGGTTATTTATTTATTTATTTACGGTTACTACCCTCACACCCCCCCCCCCCCACACGCTCTCGTATAAATTGACCGTAATTTTAATTTTAAGTTTGTTTTTTATTTTTTCTTTCTTTTTTGTATTTTGTATACCTGAGGGGCAATTCCCGTAGTTTTAAGACCGTTCGCATTCAAATCTCAGTCTCAATCTGTCAAAATTACTATCAATTTACATACATTTTTGACAGGTTTTTGACATTGATTGTCGCTGAGATGTGATTGCGACTTGAATTTGAACGTTTTTTAAGTACCAGAATTGGCCTACTGTTTAAACTCGTACGTCTATAATGTAAGGGAAGAGCGGAGCCTTCAACTACAGGCATTTTCTATGCTTAAATGGAGACTCCTCGACATGCAATGTAAGCCAAATGGTTCTAAGAAATAAACTTTTTTTTTGTTTTTGTAGTCATCCTGTAGGCAGTTAAACGATAACGCGAGGCGCGACGCTTGCGGACGGTGAGCAATGGGTAGCTCGCCGTCCGATAAAAACCAGGCCCCAAAGAGATGACTGCAACAATGATGGGGTCCGCTAGGGCCGATGCCTGGCAGGGTTGCGGGAAAGTCCGAAACGGTTACCGTGGTCCCTGGAACAGGCAACTGAAAGAACACGGGCGGGTTTTAGTCAGTAAGAGTCTGACACGCCCTCCCGCTGCACCCAGAGCACGAGAAGTTATTTGGCGATGTCCCACCCCCAAAAAAAAATGCAATTAAACGATACCAACAGGATTGGATAACAGCTTTTTTAGTGATAATGATATTGGCACATGTCGCTGTAGTGGATTTTAATTGAATAATTTGTAATTGGATCACGACTTAGTTTGTACCTACATTTACAAGAGTCCTTAGTACCTACTACATCATCACCATCACCATTTCAGCCGAAAGACGTCCACTGCTGGAGATAGGCCTCCGCCATCGCCACTTCGATCGGTTCTGTGCTTCTCGTATTCAGCGGATTCCTGCGATCTTCACAAGGTCATCGGTCCACTTTGTGAAGACCGCGCGTTGGAAGGCCATCCCTTTCAACGGTACGTCTTCCTAAAATCCAACACCACCTAATCTTTAAAAAAAGTAACAAATAGGTAGATACCATAATCATTTTAGACATGAAAATTAAAAAGGAGTGTCATGCAAAATCCTAAATTTTATTTGCGGGACAGATTAATGAGATGCTACATGAATAAACATACAATGTTTCTCTTTACCTGATTACGTCATAAATAGGTAAGTACATGTTATCGGTTATTATAGCACTGACAGGAAAACAAATTATGTATAATAATCAGGTTGTTTGGGACATGTTGGCAGGTAAAAAGGGTTTATACCTGCCAATATTAAAGCCGTAGGTTTTCTCTGTAAATGCTCTACATTGTTTTAAGCATTTTGTTTTTACTTTTTAAAGCGGTGTGCGTGTAAAGCAAAGTTTTTAAATGGAATTTGTGTTCAGAAAATCTCTAATTAACAATAAAATTATTAAGGGTTAATTTGTTATTAGAGGAATATGTTTTGTGTTTAGGTAACCAAATGTTATCTGTCAAAACATTTAAATAAATAAAGCGCTTTTGAAATCACAACTTGAATCGCACAACCTATTACAACGGATTCAGTACATGATTCTCAAACCAATGCGTTGAAATTTTTCGTCAGTTATTGAAAAAAAAAAATCTGCTCCATACATTTTGACCGCGTAGGTATTGCACTTTTGTAGGAAAAACCAGATTAAAAAATAAAAACAAACGAAGAATTTTAATGCTGGTGGATCCAGAATCATGTCATTGTACTGAATCAATGGTAACAAGTTGTGCGCCGATGTCCCTGCCACCCTGTATACCTATGCCACAGCAAGTAAATGATAAATTGTCATCATAATATTATTATTATATGATAAATTTTCAATAACTATTTATCATCATTTATCATTTGTCCCTGCCACCCTGTATACCTATGACACATAAAGTAAGTTGATGATAAATCATAAATTATCATCATAATATTATTATTATATGATGAATTATCAATAACTATTTATCATCATTTATCATTTGTCCCTGCCACCCTGTATACCTATGACACATAAAGTAAGTTGATGATAAATCATAAATTATCATCATAATATTATTATATGATAAATTATCAATAACCATTTATCATCGTTTATCATTTATCTCATATTATTATTATTTGTCCCTGCCACCCTGTATACCTATGCCACAGCAAGTAAATGATAAATTATCATCATAATATTATTAATATATGATAAATTATCAATAACTATTTATCATCATTTATCATTTGTCCCTGCCACCCTGTATACATATGACACATAAAGTAAGTTGATGATAAATCATAAATTATCATCATAATATTATTATATGATAAATTATCAATAACCATTTATCATCATTTATCATTTATCTCATATTATTATTATTATTTTATTATTATTATTTGTCCCTGCCACCCTGTATACCTATGCCACAGCTAGTAAAGAACTGATCAATCAATCAACTCAGTGTACTGCTGGACATCGGCCTCTCCCAGGCTGCGCCACAACACTATGCTCCTGTTCTGTGATTATGAATGAATTATGAAAAAAATATGAATCGAGATAAATTTATAGAACAAGCCCGATGACTCGATACTTTAATATCAATATCGACTGGAACTGTAAACCACCATCCTCCCGCGGAAAGATCACAAGACACCATAAAAGAACGAGTGAGAAACAAAACTTCCTTGAAGATAATTAATAAACATGGCATGATCCTGGTTCTTTCATTTGTGTAATCGGATCTGACAGCGGATGTCGACGGCTTCGATAAAAAGCGTCGTTTTTATTAATTAAACTTCACCGGCGGAACCCATACATAAAATATATTGTATTAGCTGTAGACATCTTGGGGAAAATGAGTTTTAGAGTGGAGACCGCGTTTAGGCAAACGTAGTGTGGGACGCCCGGCGGCCAGGTGGAGTGACGACTTGCGAAAGGCGGCTGGCAGAGACTGGATGAGGAGAGCCGAAGATCGGGCACAGTGGCGTTTACTAGGAGAGGCCTACGTCCGGCAGTGGACTAATATAGGCTGATGATGACGGTGATGATCTTGGGGTTGCATGTGGTTGGCAACAGTATTTTAATTAGTTTAATTCTTTCTTTATTTACATACGTACATTATTTATCTAAATAGCATTAGTAATGTCAAATTAATATTTGATTTATAAACACATTGACATTGATGAATTTTATATACAGTGTGTGGCGTAAGTAGTGGTCCACCGTTCAGGATTCGATGAACCAGATAATTAACTATAACAATTAAAAAAAAATACCATTTTTAGTAGTAAGTTTTTTTTTTACAAAAATCGCTCTTGAACTTGATGGTGTGTTAAAAATTAGGGTTAACATTAGAGAAGAACCAACTTTTTCTTCAAACGAGCTGAATTTACATATAAAATCATAATTTATCATGATAGCTTTAGTATTCAGCAGTAAATAACAGAAATGAAAATGAAAAATAATGGTTTTTGTTGAAACTACAAACAAATTTGTAATAAAAGGTAGAAATTTCGTAAATAAAAGACAAAAAGGAAATATTTTCGGAACACTTTGGTAAAAATGGTTAACATTTTTAATTGTTATAGGTAATTATCTGGTTTATCGAATCCTGAACGGTGGACCACTACTTACGCCACACCCTGTATACTATGACATGAGTATTTACTTTGTAAAGTATTATAATATTATTTCAACTATTGTGAATGTGAGAACTATGTCGCTCAAATGTCCTTTCTTTGGTATTGTTCGTCGAATCGTTGAGCTCCTTAAGTTCTGAGTTGAGCTGCACGATTGCTGACAATTGCGTGCACTGACTGGACAGGTCCACTCAATCTGTGTAGTTCTTTCCTCAAAAGACCATTCAGACACCGATCTACATAGCCTTCACATTATCTGACCAAGGTTCTGTCTGGACTTTAAAAGAGACTGTGACCTCTGAGGTTGTTTCGGCCTTTCTTCTTAGAGTAGTCAAATAGGAAACGCCGGCCTCATCTAGTTTAAAAAAAATATGATTGACGTGTAAAAGTGTTTATACAAACCTACTTACAGAAATAAAATCTATATTTTATCAATAAAATAAAAAATCTAAATTTATATGATGTGTCTGTATGTAAAGTGACCCTTTGTCCCTTGACCCTTCTTTTTGACGAATCATATCAAAACCTTCGCAAAAATTACATAGTACGCAAATACGCGCTTTGATGTGGCGTAGCGGACACCAGACCGTATTACCTATTATCTAAAATGTATAAAATTTTTGCTTAAAAGAATACAATGACAGGTGATATTTGGTAAATAGTTAACGTATTTTCAATTGATTCATTTATGGACAGTTAAAAATATTTTTATTAGAGTCTATGGCAAAAAAACCGCGACGTAATTAACGTTATGATAATTGAGAGTGCATTATTTAACCCAGTGAAAGCTGAAACTAGAATCGAAATATATTGATTTGACCACTAATTAATTTAATTTAGTTATACAAATAACATTTAAATATTAATCAAAATGATGAAGCTAGTCAAAGGCTGCAACGTGAATCATTGAGTTATATTAAATACATGTCTGTTGAATTTGCCAGTCATGTTACAATTGGGAAATAGGTAATTCAATAAATTATCTTTGTTACAAATTAATAATGCTTTCAAATATGTGCACGGCAAAATAATCAGGTGTGCAGGCAAACTACCTATATCACTCAGCAAAGGGAGATATTAAAACTCTATTAGGAACTTTAAACACTCTGATGAACGCTGATGAAGAGTTTGCCACTTAGCACTTACACATAGCTTTATTAAATACCATATAAGTAGTTCAAATCCGACCTACCAGAGTGACTTTTTAAATTAATATGTACTCTCTGGGTTTTTTTAAATTTTATTTTATTAACTTTTTTTTTTGTTCATCTTTGACATTACTGACTGACATTAAAGGATAACATCGTGAGGCAACTTGGCCTTATCATCTAATCTGCCTAGCCTGTTCCCAACTATATTGGGGTTGGCTTCCAGTCTTACCAGATGCAGCTGACTACCAGTATTTTACATGGAGCAACTACCTATCTTACCATGGACTTATAGTTAATATCAGTCTCAAATCGCCAACCTGTCTTGAGCAAGCGTGGCCTTCTTTATACGAGAAGAGCTGGCCTCTTCTCAAGCTTCAATCTATCGTTCCTTTTTTCTAACCAGCCATTCTTTGAACGCTATTTTCTTTTCTTTAAGCATCTTTTGCAATCTTCATTCCACCACCACGTATCTTTTCTTATCACACCTCTCCCTTTCGATTCTCCAAACACATATTTTGCTACTCTCCTTATACAATCCGCCATCTTTTTCCAAGATGAATTCACAGATTTTCCTTCCATATCCTTCATTTTAATAATTTAATCTACCACTTGACTCTTAAAAAAAATATTGCACATTCCTCCTTTTCTATTATACGCCATCTGGTTTTGGGTGGGGGCCGTTCCTTGTTCCTACTGGACAAGACACTGACTTTTACCTCCATTATTATGAGTCTATGTTGTGAGACTAAGTTTTCACCTGGGAGCACTTAACAGTTTTTGACACTTATAAGGCTTCTTCGTCTTACTAGTAAGTAGTCAATTCGTATCGCGTGGCGGCCACTTTTGTAAGTTATAAGATGCTCATTTTGTTTTTGGACCACGTATTTGTGATTGCCAAGTCGAAAGACGAAGCAGCTTTCAGCAGTATCTTACCATCAGTTTTACTGTCTCCGTATCCCCAACCCCCATGCACTCTGTCATATACATCCTTCTGACTTCCTACATGCCCGTTAAAATCACCCCCCACATACAATTCTTCACTATCTTGCACATCACACACGATCGAAGTCCTTCCAAAACTGCTCTTTTACACTATCTCCACACCCTGACTGGGGTGCATACACAATAACTATATTAACCACCAAACACTCCACAATCACTTAAACAGCTATCACTCTATCACTCACACTTTTAACATCCACCACACATTCTTTCAACTGACTATCCATAACTATACTCACACCATTTCGCTTGCCATCGCTTCCACAGTAATAAAGCTCATATCCTTCTCCTATATCTCTAGCCTTTGCACCCTTCCACTTCCTCTCTTGCAGACACGCTATCTTCAGGCGTCGCCTTTTTAAAACATCTGCTAGTTCCCTTCCTCTTCCAGTCAACGTATCTACATTCCAGCTCGCACACCTCAATCTAACATCTCTCACACTCCGCGCTTGCGTCTTACGTCGCACCCGCTGGTTCTGGTGCGACAACTCTTGCCCCTTTCCCACAGAAAACGATTACTACAACTGGCTGCATCGCCTGTGGTGGACGCCCTAGCCCAATCGCGCATTATATCATTTTCACTCACGTGGCTTAAGGTTTTGACAAAGTTTAACAGTTGGCCGCCAGCCTGACACCAACCCTCCTTTGGAATGCTTTTGCTGGTGGATATCCCGTCATTTATCGGTCGCCAAAGCCTTGTTGCTAAGCAGCAGGGTGCACCACGTGCAGGTGTGGTTGACGTGTGGGAAGTCTGGTTTTGTGCGATCCCCTTACACCCCTTATTATTTTAATCTCGATATCTTTCAAAATATTAACCCAAAAATTGTTAATTACGAGGGCAAAACGGGCGTTGAAATAAATGGTTCTTATTTCCAGATAGTTCGTTCATTTATATACTTTCACAACTAAGTGGTCCGCCGCCACCGAGATAAATCGTTTGGATAATGTCATAATCTTGGTATTATGAGCTATTTTCAATTAATGGAAGTTGAAATACAAATTGGTTAAATTCGTTTCAACATTGATGAGATCATCGTGCTCTACCGAATATGCGCTTTTATGATTTCAAGCGTGACGATATTATCGTGGACATCCACGTCCATAAAATGTATGGAAATACGTGCAAGCCATAACATAATAATGTTATCGTGGACGGAAATTTAAAAGCGTATTCATACATTTCCATACATTTATCTTCCCTGTATGATGACGTAGACGTCCACGATAATATCGTCACGTTAGAAATTATAAAAGCGCACATTATATTAGTAAATCAGAACAAATCAAATTTATTCGTAAATGTAAATTTCATGCATTATGATGTTATAATAAGATGTCAGTTCGCTACATTTTACTCGAGAGCATACAAATAATAATACACGCACACAATAACAGTTAGTCGAAACAGCAGACACACATTTAAAATGAAATAACATAGGTACTAACATACAATTCCTTACGTATTCTCATACAATTATCAATGTCAAAATAATAAAAATCTAAATGTAATATTTTAACAATCTAAATGTCAGAGGTTATCCTCCATAAACTCAGTAATAACATTTATGAATTAAATACTGTTTCGGTTTCTTTTTAAATGTTTAAATATGTTATTATTAAGATTCTACCTGTCGTAGAATTTTATTGAGAATAACTGGAGCCATTCGATAAATACTATTACGTAGGAGGGCTGTTTTACTGCGATCCACACAAAGAATGTTCAAAACCCTTTTTTTAAACTCTCTCTCTCTCTTGAGCTCTTATTTTGAAAAGCTGTGGGTTAGTCTTAACAAACACTGCCACCTCAAAGATGTATAAAAGGTACCAAATATACAGTTTTCTTGTTATATGTATGCTAATCATCCTCTTGACATAATTTAATGTGCCTTTTATGACACAAACAGACGGAGGAAATTGCGCATATTTTATTATTTCTGGTATAACATCTAAAAGTAATTTACCATGAAATTATTTTCGTTTAATGTTTGTTTTACACATTTATATGGAAAGGCGATTGGGTGGATCCTAAATTGTTCCGTTGTTACAGAAGGAAAGAAAAATAGGTTTATTCGATACAGAAACACGTTTATACAAAAAAGGTAATTAGCTCTAATAATTAAGATTAAAAAAAAACAAAAAGAGATCTCTAATCACGACACAAAACAGAAATAGTCGACAGCTGCACGTCATGACTATGACAAGAAGGCTTCCACTCAGCATGAGCTATGGGGGACCCACAGCACAGTGCTGATTTTCAGTGACGTACGGAAACCAAGTCAGGATCAATTATTATTGGTACTACTTATAACAAAATAAAATAAACAGTAAGCATTTAGAATATAAAGCAACTACATAAACAACCAACCCAAGGTACCCTTCGGTATACAGGCTTGATGTTGTTATATTACTATAAGTATATGCGTATGTAAGTATGTGTGTATTATTATAATAATTGGTTGTTTATGTAGTTGCTTTATATTCTAAATGCTTACTGTTTATTTTATTTTGTTATAAGTAGTACCAATAGGTACACCTCTGCACTACACCCCAAATTTCGCCAGCTATGTTTAAATCCCATGTAATAGGGGGCGAGCCTATTGCCATAAACCGGGTACTGATCCAGACTTCAGGCTTCAGACTTCTGATAAATTCCAGATGGAAAACACATTGCCCGACCCGGGAACCAGGACCTCCAGCTCAGCCCTAGGTAGCACTTGCGACCACAAGAGCAACGAGGCAATATTTAGGTACACCTAATACCAACAAAGCGTATTAGTACAAAGTTGCATCCCGTTTAATATTATTTACTGCTGGATAAATATTGAATGTTTCTATACAGTCACTATAAATTGAACAGTATCTCGCATCAGTATATCACAGTACTATAATAAATAGCTGAGTTTTGTAACAACAATGTAACAGTAGAGTTATGCTCAACTTATCGTTCACAATTTAGAGGTGCACATAATCCCGGCAACAAAGAACGGGAGTCTTCAGACGAAATTGGTTTAAAATATTGGTATATTATTAATATTGAGACGTATTTTTACGGCTTTAGAGCATTGCTAGTGCTTCATAGAATTAATTTAACGTAGCGAAAGATTATGTTCGAAAGGAAGTGAATCTACAGGACATAAGCTTTATGTCAAACAGTGAGAATGCTTTTGTTCGATGGAGATCAAAAGACATAATTATAAAGGCAACTGTTGTATAATAAAGGGTATTAAAACTCGAATGTTAGTATCACAAGAGTGTTTTAATACCTAAATAAGTACAGTTTCATACAATACTTTATGTCCACCCATGATATGAACCCTCTATAAAAGATTCAGAAACCATAGGGTGTTGAACAGTGTTGTAAGAACCCTATGTAAATTATAAGTTTTTTTTTATTAGTAGCTGTAGTAGTGAAACGCACGTGCGAGACAGCGTTCTTTTTTTGAAATTCATAAAGATATCACGACTTGAGTAGTGAGAACGTGGTTGATGAGTAAGGAAGGGATCGAGTTCGAGTTGCATAGTGAAATTTAGTACAACATTTTATCATTCGTTTGGATGATATTAAGGTTACTATGACGCTGGTTGTTTTAATGTTGGCAATAAGCTAACTGTATCAGAAACTTTTATACAGGATTTATAGCATGGGTGTAGATAAAATATGTTAAATAACATCTTTTTTTTTGGTTTTTCTCTTGACTCTAGTCTAGGTCAGTGGTGACAGAGACAGAGTCGACGGTGGAGTGAGCTTACCCAGAAGAAGCCTGTTCACTCTCACTTTAAAGAGATTAGGGTTGTATGCGTTCGGAAACACAGACGCAGAAGATCTTGAAGATCTACCCGTGCGGCTGATAGTATTTAGCCACGAGCACCTCTAATTATTTAGCCACGAGCACCTATAATTATTTAGCCAGCCACGAGCACCTCTAATTATTTAGCCGTGAGCACCTCTAATTATTTCAATAAATAACAATGAATAAACTGACTCGTTGAACCGCTGCAGGGCAAACGCCTCCTTATTAAAAATAGGATTATATATACCATAATGTAAACCGAGCCCTTAAATAAAACAACGATAGCGACGTTTACAATATTTTAGAGGAAAATTAACAACTTTTTGCCGTATTTATAATCAAATCAACATGTTTATTTTGATGTAGGTTTGACGGAGCACTGTTTTAGATCAACGGGTTTAATAAACCCATGTCAGCATAATAAAACACAATTTATTTATGTGTCCATAACAAATTCTCTTATATAAAGTTACTTACAATATACAAAAACTTCATTTTCATTTATTTATTTTACCCGACAGACATTGTCCTGTCCAGATTTCAATAGTTCATACAAAAATCCCAAAGTAAAAAGGACGTTAGTTTTTTCCCGAATTTGAACATTTTCCAATTTTTCTTTCCTTAAAATCTAATTCGGACTATTACGAACATTTTAAAATAAAAGACAGCCAAATTAGTGATGCGTTTAACAACGAACAGCATTTTATTTTTATTTATATAGATACATAGAGTAGCTTAAATCATAATTAGTCATCCGGTATAACAATTTTTTTTTCTTTGGGAGGTATCGGTTTCAGGCTTTTTTTTTCAGTTTTATTTTAATGAAAATAGAAGAATAGAAACTATTTTACTGTCCAGGTAATACAGTAAGCAGGTTCACAGTTCAACAGCAAGTTGAGACGACATAGACATATTTTTTGTTGTACTCTCGGTGAGTGAGAGCCATCTTTGAAATAAGTTATGGTCCTAGTGTGACATAGATAATTATGGTGTTTGTAGTAGCAATAAGTACCTACAAAATTATTAGTTTGTAACTATGTAGCGGTAGTCTTAAAATAATAGTGGTCTACGTTATCGCATTATGTGTTAAACCTGTAAAGATAATTGTATGGTGAGAAATAAATAAATAAATAAAAAATGTGTAGCTTAAAATATTACCTTCAGCTAGCTTACAATATATAGTTTGCCGGTGAGTCCCAAACTAGACTGAGTTAGTCTGTATCTTGGGGCTCGGGGTACGAATTCCAGAGTGGAGATTGAGGTGAATTCAGGTATGGTATGGTATGCGTGGTCAGTGAGTGAGGTGTGTGTGTAAGTGTGTATGGCGTGTGTATGTGTGAAGTGTGTATGTTTATTCCCATTGTGCTTCAATTGAATCGTTGTCAAGTCGGGTCTTTATATTAATTGTTCCGAGTCATCAAAACCAGTGTTTTGCAACATTTTCTTAACTATACTATAATAAATCTGTTATTATTATATACACCCCACAGCAAGTAAATTCAGAAGCATAATATAAACATCTTCTCGACTTAGGTGTAATTTAACAAGGTAGACAAGGTAGGTAGGTAGGTTTAGGTATTTATTCATGAATACGTATCTGTTATTGTTTTGAAATATAATATGAACTACTTATTTCTTTTTAAAAAAAACGTCTTCATTTCTACTGTGAATAATTTTTACCGTGGCTTTTATTTTATTTATTTAACAGTCAGTTCTGTGAACTTCTAAGAAAGTAGTTAATAAACATTTGCTTTTTCGCTATCTAAGTCTTTTTTGGAAAGACAAGTTTTTAAACCAAACACCAAAGCTTTTATGAAAAGGGAAAACTATATTTCAACGTAATTTAAATATTAGCGAGCGTTTCAAGTTGAATGTTTATTGGTTTGGTGGTTGGTTTTATCGAAGACTTAAAACGTTTTTAAACAAAAGACAAACTTGACTAGTTTTAGTTTCGACTAAGAAGGTAGAACAGTTATCATCATCTGCCTAGCCTTTTTCCAGCAGGTCAGCTTCCAGTTTAGCCGGATGCAGCTGAATACCAGTATTTTATATGGAGCGACTGCCTCAACCCAGTTACTAGGTAATACGATACCCCATGGTAAGACTGCTTGTCAGACTTTTGGGCTTCTGACGACCAGTAACGACTGTCAAATATCCACGAATGACAGCCGGGACCAACGTTTCGAGGCACGGAGGGGTCTTGGTATGTGAAGATGGTCACCCATCCACGGACCAACCGCAGCAAGCGTAGCTTAACCTGATTTATCGACCCGTGCGGCTACTATTCCTTAGCCACAAGCCTCTGTAGGGAGAACAGTTATAAAACCCAAAAATAACTTCCATCTAGCAAATCGATTCCGTCTCTCATTTAAATCATAGTTAGAATTCCCAGAACCTTCGATGCAGACAACTGTCAGACTGTCATTCAGTGGTATCCTAAAAACGGCATCCACTACTTACAGACGTTAGTTATTTAAAAGGTCCTATTTCTAAATTCTAATAATTCTCTATTTTCTCCCGTGGACGTTGCTAGGTAAATTGCAAAATTGCACTTCTATTTTGGGAACTTATCGAGTTTAAACATGCTTTAAAAATAGGTACTCTCCATTAGTTATTTGCCTATAGTTTTATGGGTTTAAGTAATGAAAGAAAGGTGTTTTTAAAACAATTTTTTTTCTTGACTTCAACGAATGGTTCTTACAAGTTGGTAGCTTCGCACGATAGTTATTCAGATTACATATATTATTTGTATGTTATAAGTTCAAAATCAAAAGTAATTTATTCAAACTAGGCTGAGAATAAGCACTTTTTGAACGTCAACATTATTTAAGACAGTCCCCAAAACGCCCGCCGTTCACCTCCTTCTAATGGTTCAACTGGGAAGAAGAAGTGGCGCAACAAACTCCCCAGCAGCACAGCTGTCTGTTCAG
The DNA here is from genome assembly GCA_937001585.2 of Brachylomia viminalis. Lineage (NCBI taxonomy): Eukaryota > Metazoa > Arthropoda > Insecta > Lepidoptera > Noctuidae > Brachylomia > Brachylomia viminalis. The sequence goes on along the minus strand of OW443302.2, from coordinate 16,289,736 downwards.
TTAGAAGAACTGGATTCTGTACAGTAGTAATTAATTAACATTACGAAACACAAAACATTAAATTAAATTATTTGCCATTATGTCAGCTAGCACACGCCAATATACCTACCAACAAAAACATTGAAAACTATATAAATATGGCATAATTCCATAGTTATTCTGTGGCTATACTCTAGGAACAGAACTCGTAAACAGAACTTAATAAGCTAAATAAAAGCCTCCAGGCATAAAGGCCGACAGCTCGCCGTTCGATAAGGACCTGGGCCCGGGTCGACGGCGCGTTGTGTTCCACGTGCGCCTCAAAGAGATGTCAGCACCAATGACAGGGTCCGCCAGGACCGATGCCTGCTAGGGTTGCGGGAAAGTCCGAGAGGGATACCGTGGCCCCTGGCACAGGCAACTGAAGGAACACGGGTGGGTTTTAGTCAGTAAGAGTCTGACACGCCCTCCTGCTCTGCCCAGAGTGGGAGAAGTTATTTGATGATTTCCCAACCTCAAAAAAAAGGCATAAAGGCCGAGCCCGCTTAAATATTATGCAATGCTGCATTATGTTTAAATAGCTGTAACTTGAAGTCACAAATGATAAACTGGAACCTTCGAAGTCAAATAAATAAAAATTACCTTCCATGTCATGAAATACATTTACCTACTGCTGTTATCTTTATTTCATGCACACTTGCATGTTTCATTGGTGAAAGTAACATTGTTTGGGCTTTATTCATATATGCCTCATAAACAGTTTAGGATCGGGCTTAACCCATAGGAATTTACATAAACTGGTTTACTTCGGGACCTTTCAAGTACCTATGCGGTGTTTTTACCTTTTACCTACTTTACAAGGTACCTATTTTTTTTAATAACCAAATTCACCATAATTAATACCATTTTAACCCAATAAAAACTTTCCAGCACCACGATGCGTCAAGAAGTACGTTCTGAAGCAATAACCCGTAACGGCGACACCAGGTGGCGCCCGCTTCGCTGCATAATGCCCTTTTTTCGACTCTTGCTTGCCATACAACTGGAGTTTCCAACGCAATATTTCAAAGATTTATAACGTTGGTAGCCCCGTTTGTAGATTTGTTTAATTGTTTTAAGTGGCCTTTTTAAAAGCCTGGAATGGAATGGCTGCGAAGTGTAGGGTTACTTCGGCTGGATTTTAGGACTTATGAACGTAATCAATTTTAGTTTGAATAAGCAGCTGAAATGTTTGGTTTGTTTTAGTTGATTGTGTTTAATTTAAATCTTCAATAGTTACTCGACTACTAAAACTCAATCGATTATTTTATCCTCATTATCTAATATATCCTTACATTTTATTAACACGGCAAATTCTGTAAGTACAACAACATAAAAGCGATCTCGTTTGTAAATGCATTAATAATGCTTTATTGTAAAAAGCATTGCATTGCATTCAGTAGGTATTTCACTGTAAAAAATGTTTTATAATCATGTAGAAAAGTTGTTAACTAAACAAACTATTTTAATTTGAATAAAACCATCATTTATAGTCAGATAAGCTATTTACTAGATAACTTTTATGTAGGTAGGTATACCTTGAGGGACTTACCTGAGATACAGTTTTATTCCTAGCTCAGGTAGAATCCAATGGTTATATAAAATAGAATATTCATTATTATGTACACCATAAAAATTACACTTCAAAATGTATAAATTTAACATAAACTCAAACCATTTATTTCAAATAAACCAATTACAGGCACTTTTAAATTGTCAAGGGGTCGGTCAGTCAGAAAGATGAAGCTAGTGGCCCATTCCAAAGCGTTGTAGGTACCTATGGAGAAGAACGGGCAAGAAACTCCATGGACACTCTTTTATATCAAAATATTGTTACAAAAAAGTGGTTACATTATTCATGTTGTAATTATACATGTGAGAACGATGTAGAAAGACGTGCACGTTAAAAGCGCCCGTAATAAAAAAATAACAATAACGTAGGGTGACACATTGGGCGGTATTATCGCTAAAAGCGATCTTTAACAGACACCTTTGGATGGATTAAAGGGATAAGGTAATCAGTGGTGTACCATTTGCTTAAACAACTAAAACATACATACATAAAACATATAGAGTTAAGCTTCTTAGCATAATATAAATATTTGTCTTTTGTCAACTTTTGATTATTTATTAATTTTATAAGACTATTTTAGCTCATCTCGCCTGAAACACAGGATAACCTAGTTCAGGCACGTAAATCTTAGGTAAATAATTTACATTTACGCACAACTGTAGGTACTTATTTGTATGCCCTGTAATTTTCATATTCAAAAATATTTATTTATTTTTTATTTAATTTTATCTAGGTACTTATATAAATATATATATATATATATAGTTTAAAACCCTAATATTGTAAATATTTATGTACCTACATCAATTATTTAAATAAAGCATTTCTATTATGATCGTTAGTTTGGTTATCCTTTGGCGTCTCTACCAGTCTACTAAAAGGTATGGCTAGCTGGACTGTATCAACAGAGATCACCGAGCAGGCTGGTGCCATAATGTTTTCTCTCATGCTCTGGATGTTTATGTAATAATGGGCTCAATTAAACCATTGTTTCACTCACAAATAATGGTTGCCGGGAAATTAATGTCCAGCGTTCATCGGTATATATCATGAAAATTATTACGACGAGTGTGGCAGAACCTGGTGACTAACGGAGGCAGATTTATTTTTTTACTAACGATGTTCAACTGTTGATTTTCCTTTCATAAAAATCTTGCATTAAAAGTGCTTTAGATAGAAAAGTATAATTTAATTGGCTAGTTATTTTTCCTAATTCAAGCACTTACTAGATATTGTTGTTAATACGTAATCAGCTCAAAGCCACTTCATGATTTCTCCAATAGAATTTACTCACTGCCGAACTATGTTTCTTTCATAACTAAATTCACCTTGTAGATGAAAATCCCACCCGTTTCTCGAAATGGGTGGGAGACGGGTTTGGGGTATGTTTTGAGAAAGTGTGTGGCAACACCGGGCGAGTAGAGGAAAATTATCCATGGTCATGAATAAAGATTTTAAAAAAAGAGGAAAATTATAGCGATGACGTCAAATCCAAGATGGCGGCCGTGCAATTTCCGATCTCGGTAGGGAAAAGAGTTGGAAAGATTTTGATTCATAGATTTTATAGAGGATTGAGAATGATTTGAAAAAAAAAATGAAAAAAAAAGACTAAATGGCGGCCGTGCTACGGCGGCGGCGGCGTCTTGAAATTTGCGACGTTTTCGCTCGACTTTGACGAATTATTTGTTCCACGGATTTAATAAGTCACTCACTTTGTCTATGCTCGATTGTAGGTAATTTCAATGAAATTTAGGAAAAATTATGACTTTGCAAAAATCCAAGATGGCGGACGCTGTGGCGGCCATTTTGTGAAAAGTTGGAATATTAGTTTTTTTTTTCAATCCATTTTTCGGGTAGTTGGCAACATCCGACGGGTTCGAGTTGTACCGAGCGGTTGTGTACATGTTTCGTAAAGGAGTATTGCCTGGTGCAAATATTTTCCCCATTTTTAGGGTAATTTCCCAGATTTCCCCCAAAAAATTAAAAGTAGAAATAGCGACATTTTGAATGGAGACTTGGCGCAGCCGGCAACATTGGGGTCCCCCGAATGACATTTGACCATTTTCGTCCGTTTTAATTGGTCACCCCAAAATCATTGAATATTTTCATTTTAAAATAATAATATTTTTTTTTTCTAAAATATTCAAACAGTATAAGAGACTAACCGATAATATTAAATTCCAAAAACAATTATTATTGATACCTCAACATTCTTTTAACAATATAATCGTAAGTTTGAAAACTGAAACAGAACCAATAAAATATCGAATATAAATTCGCGCTACAAATGGCACAGCTGGTAAAATTATGAGATGACTGCGGGCAAAACGAACTCAAGGACAGAGGAAAAATCTCCATTTGGTCAACTAACTGAATTATCGGTACACAGAATATACATCGGTCGCCATGCAGCAAATAAATTTTATTTTGCACTTTTATTTTTATTAGGATATTTTTATTAAAAAAATGAATAGTTTCTAGCTTCAATGGAAATCGGGGACGGAGGAAATATAAATGTACAAATTCGTTGCTTGCTTTGGCTTTAGGCAAGTGCAAGGCTAAACAAAATCCACGGAAAACGTAGGTACGATGTGGCTGTAGGTGCCGATTTTTTACTGGAAAAGTGATATACTTATTAGTAACACGTGAACCACGTTAGTAGGGCACATAAGGACTTTTAATAGGGCACATAAGCTCTGTTTGGTCTTTTACCTACCCCTTCACATTTGTAAGTCTGACTATTGTCTGACAGACTATAAATCACTCTGCAACAAAGCATCTTTCATAGGATCTCCTCTATCTCTTTAAGGCATCCCAGAAAGGTTAAAAACCTATTAACACGTTCCTGCAGTGTCGTGCCGTAACCCCGTAAAAAAAAACAAAATGGCGGTAACAAAGAAAATTGCTCCAATTTCCTATCTGTTGTTATTTTTTTTTACAACGGATTTGCGGAATTGCAATGTCTTACATTTTAATAAATGTCCGCCGCACCTGCTATCCGATCTTTTTTATTAAAATGCAAATTTTTATTTAATAAGTACCTTTACATTTGCGTTTTTGCTAAGAAACATCTTTGGGGAACTAATTAATGAAAGTTTATAAGGTTTCTAATGTTTCCATTGACTTTCATTAATGAGACGAGCCTCCTTGTTCTTCTATCATGTCGGCATGAACTTTACGAGGAATTAAATACTCATGGACAGTGATAAAAAGATGTATACGTCGACAAGAACTCGTTTGATTGTCTTCAACTTTGATTCTTGTACTGTACTATGAATGTGTAGCTATTATTGTCATAAAGTGCAATATGTCTTGTGGCTCCAAAACAATGATACAAAATGATAAAACAAAGATTGTTGTAGACAATTTGAATTGTCGATTATGTTTCCTTTTTGTCATGTTTGCACATAGAACTTTTCCAGTTTGATACATGGAAAACTGAACTCATAGTTTAGGGGAGTGTAATTTGCCCCACCAAAATCAATAAGTGGGACACAGTGGACGCCATAATTGTGAAGGGTGTTCTTTCATTGGAATGGAATAGCGTATCCAATCCTTGTGAATCCAAAACTACCTTGAAAGGTACGGAGTTCTAAATGAAGTTGAATATTATGAACAGCGTTTCATATTTCCTCTTCAACATTAATAATTCCCACTGTTTCTTAATAATGCATGTACTGTCAGTTTCTTATTCCTTTGTAACTTCTGTTACTCGTAAAAGGAAAAATAGGATTTTCTATAATTTATGTAACAAAGTCTTCAAGTTGTTTCCGTATGATATACGGCCGTCCTAAGTATTAGGATAAACTTATTTTATACCCCATATGTTTTTCTTTCGATTTTCCTCCTCGTGCATGGTTTCTTCCCGGTTAAAAATTTTACATGTAAAAAAGGTGGTGCAAATGAACTTCCGAAACGAATAATTTACTTAATAATGTAATTATTTTTACTTTAACTCACATACTGGCTTAAGACTTGTTTAAAAAATTTGGAAAATCGTATACTTATACAATGTTTGTAAATATGTGAGCACCATGTATCTATCACATACTTAACATAATTGTTATTGCTACATTTTTAATTATTTTTACCTATTGTGGTGTGGTAGTTTTATTATAGGTGCATCGTCTTCACATAATATAATTAATGTATACAAAATATTGTGGTGGAGTTTCTTGCCTTTCTTCTCCATACGAAACTACCTTTCGGAAGGGGCGACTAGAATCAATTCTGTTTTTAACCGACTTCAAAAAAAGGAGGAGGTTATCAATTCGACTGTATTTTTTTTTTTTTTTTTAATTTTTGTTGCCTCATAACTTGCGACTGGGTGAACCGATTTTCATGATTCTTTTTTTATTTGAAAGCTGGTGCTTCCTGTGTGGTCCCAGTGTCACCATTTCAATATCTGATGATGGGATCTTGTAGAAATCGGGGGAACTCTTCAATGAATAACAGCAGATTAACCGCGATTGTTGCTATAGCATAATGTAAGCATTGTTTACGCCATCACACAACATAATATCACGCCTGTACTCACTACAAAGGTTATAAAAACTAAATTTCGAAAAAAAAATATGTTTAATTACCATAAAGACTCTTATCATGCGCGATTTGTTACAGCTGTGGAAGGTAACTGGGGTATAAGGATTTGTAACTACCTAATCTTGACTTTTGGGACCAACACAGGTAAATGTATGCGACTGAGTTTGAATTGAAATAGATACTTATCAACCGACTTCAAACAAGGAGGAGGTTCTCAATTCGACTGTATGTTGTTTTTTTTTGTATGTTTGTTACGCGATATTTCCGGCAATTGTGGATCGATTTCGAAAATTCTTTTTTTAATTGATAGGGTAGGTATGCTTCAAGGGTGGTCCCATATAAATTTTACTAACTTTGCTTTGGTGGTTTTTCAGTTAACTTATCTTTTTTCACTTCACGTATTTTTTCCACTTAGTGTATAATGATGAAGTTAAAATAACTTCCTCTCACTGTTATTTACATAGCTAGTAGAGGTATACGAATGTGTGTGTGGTAGGTACCACAACTAAAAATGTGAAAAATAAAAACATTTTACAAAAAAAAACAACCGACTTCAAAAAAAACACTACAAAGTGCAAAATAACTTTAATTTCGGAAGTCGGTGGCAAAAAACGAAAATACAAATCCATAGACAACGACTTCCGAAATTAAAGTTATTTTGCACTTTGTAGTGTTTTTTTTGAAGTCGTTGTTTTTTTTTGTAAAATGTTTTTATAATGTAAATGTTGACGTTCAAAAGTGCCTTTTATGTTCCTACTTGCAATAAATGCTTTGACTTTGAATATTATCGTAATTTGTCGATCATATTATCATCGTTCTTCTTAAAACTAAAGCATCTTGCAAGTGAATAATCACTAACTAGACATAGCTGTATACAATAATGCTTACCTTTATTTATGTCATGATTCCTGCTGCAAGGCGCCTTCCACTGATTTCTATATCGAATCGTTCTCAGCTCGCATTTTTGTATCCACAGGCATTTTCATACCCATTTGAATGTACCATTGGATATTTGTAGGCACGTGGCGTCATTTAGACGCAGTATCAAGTCTAAGGCGTGCTACACACTTGTTAGGGTCGGCAGCAGAGTATCTTTTCGAGTTTGCAGCCCAGCTGTGCCGAATCATGCCGACCCGAATATGTATGTAGCACTCTATACGAAGCCTGGCTAAAAACGATACGATAGCGTAGAGAGCAAGTACGAAGACGACCTGTACCAATAAAAATAAAATCTAATAACCTAATCTCAATCATACATTCACGTCTGAGAATCGTACTTTTGATATAATATATACGAGTACAGCAATAATTTATATTGCATGTGCGAACTGTTTGCAATAGGCAAACGGTCCTGTGGGAAGCACATGACCGTATCTCCGGCAGTGCACTACGATAAACGGATTTGATTGATTGATTTTAGGAATATTGAATCCATCAAATGGATTATATTCCCCGAAAACAATACATTGAGTGTTCATATGTGGGTTTAGGTATGCAAGTAAAAACACATAGTTCGTATTCACATTCAGTACCTATGCAAAATATGAATTGAATTTGACGGAATGATAAATGGAGTCAACAAAATTAAATGACCTGGTAGGAAAGCTTAATAAAATTGTACGTGGTTTTTTCGAAACAGAAGGTAGATGCTGCAGATTGGTTTTCGTTATTTCTGTGTATGAAGTGATAATATCTAGCGTGTGGGGGCCCTAGATAAATAATTTTCGCTTGAATGTCCCTTCTTGCCTAATCTCCCGAGCAGTCGACTCTCAATCCACTGTTTGTACGATATGATGATGGCTTCCACAAGAATTAGCAAAAGAAGTACAACATCGAGGGACTTGGAAAGGGTGTGTTTTTCAGAAAAGGCTACATTAAACAAAATGCCAATATATCATGAATAAGTTTTTTTTTTTTTTTTTTAAACGTTGCCCCACACTAGGAATTTCTCTCCTGTATCGTGGGTGCGTTTACAAACATTTAAACTCACATGCACAAACAGCCAGACCCGGAACAACTACTTGCAGGTCATACAAATATTTGTTCCGTGCGGGGATCGAACCCGCGACACGTAACGCAGCAGTCAATTGCTTAACCACTGCGCCAACCGTGTCGTCAAATATATATTGATATTATATATTATTAGCTTAAACATCTATAATTTTCTCGAAACATGAAAACTACTTAGGTACTTACATTATTTTTTAAACCATCAAAGTTTCTTCTCAGAATATTCAAGCTTCCAACGCCAGTTTTATTTTTGATCTCTTTGCCAAGAAAATGTAGAATAAGCTGCAATTGCATTGAAAGGATCGCTTCAAATGAAAGGCTATTGAGCTTGAAAAAGGCCATGCACAGCAAAACGTCCAGGTTCTACACGGACTGTTACAACTTCTAGGATAAAAACATGATTTATTTCTTTGTCAGCAGTGCACACTAGATTTTCATGCGGCCATTATTCATTTTCATTGAAAATTCTCGACAGTTGTGAAATGTGTTAGATAAATTAAATCTCAGACTTATAGTTAGTTTTACGAAATTGAAATGCATAAATTATTATTAATGCAAGCCTTACACTACAAAGTTATTATGAGTGGGGCCAGTTTAATCTATATAAATATTAAAATTAAATACTATTCGTTGGTACGCGCATCACCTGAGAACTGCTCGACTGATTTGTCTAGTTTCTGTTTTAAAATGTTCATTTTAGTCTAATAGGTTTATCTGGAAAAAAAAATGAATAGTTTCCTGGAGAATTTTCAAATTTCGGAAAATCTGAACGTTCTTTTTCTATGGAATTTTTGTATGCAGTCCAGACCATGTTGAAATTTGGACATGAAAATGTCTGACGGGTCGTCAGCTAGTGTCTCCTTATAAAGCTTCATACAGATCTTTGCAAAGTCACGTAACTAATACGAGTATAATAGAAGAAAAAGACAATCAAACGTTCCTCCGGTGAAAACTCTTTGAACTATACATGTATTAAAGGAAAAAACACCAGCTTTCCTACTAGGACACCACTTACTTCAAGTGATATCTTTTACAAAAATCCTCAAGCAAATGTCAATGCTTTCATAGTAGCCAGTTACCAACAGGTGAATGTTTTCCTTATTGCCATAATAAAGCCCTTATTCATAGTCCCTAAAAACCCTATAAAAAGTGATTCCCGTAATGATATTAATACTTGAGAAACGTCCTTTTCATCCACAGGTACATAACTTTGCAGCCTCGAGGCAAAGTTGACGGAAAATTTTATTTGACTTCTGCCGAAATCCGTTCAGTATTTATAGCCTAAAGTTAAAGTTTTCTGCTACATATTTTTTATTTGGTACACGATTCTGGAATCAACTATTCGGTTTTATATTCATAGTTGTTACGTGTGAGTTTGGTTACGAGTAAAAAAAATTAGGAAACTAATAAGCGTTTCGGAACAAGTTTGAAACATAAAAACGATAATAATATACTGCAATTTGCACTGTAAAATCGCCGACGCCATTTATCGTGCCGTGGTATAATGTGAAAAACTCCATTTAAATATCCACTTTGAACGGGACAACAGTCTGATTCTATCGTCACGACACAGAGGGAAAACTCACTTAAAGTATTTGGTTTTAGTTGGTTGGTCTACAGAAGAATGTCCATATTTCTTACTCAAGCGGCGACTTCGATTCTTATATCCGGATAATATACGATACAAGTGTACCTAACTTACAAATGCTTAGTTCGGGATGTAGTGCCGGATATTTGTGCATGTGATTTGAATATGTAATGTTATCCACGATATATAAAATCCTATTGGATTACACTGTGATTCTATTTATTGAATACTCGTATTTTATTTGCAAACGTATGTGAAGTCAAGTGGGTAAGCACTAAATGGGATTGAATCCGTTTGCAATTGTACTGTCGTGGTTTTGGTAACTTTTTATGTGATTTAGGTACATATATATGCAAATTTTTATGTAGGGAATTCGCCTGAACATCAAAGCCAATTCTGAGTCTAAAACTCTGACCATCGAGGTAACTGGGTAGGTACTTTACTAACCGACTTCAACAAAAGGAGAAGAATAATAATTTAAAACGTTCATTTTCTCTACACGAGTTATGTAGTACATGCAGTTAATATTCGACAATAGTGCACAAACAAGGAGCTATCTTTGTGAGAGACTGGTGCCTGAGGTAGGTTTATATAAAAACCTGTATTACAGGTCACCAGGGCCCTCTCGCGGCTAGATGCCTGTGATTTGGACCATCATAGCAATGCAGTATACTTAAGTAAGGTTGAATTAAGAAACAAACAAAAAACAAAAAAAATACAATAAAGTTAGTGTAATACCAGACTGTGAGTTAGCAACTAGAGAATGTGTAAAAAAGAGATGTCAGAGTGAATGTGAGAGTGGTGAAGAATGCTTTCGGTGGGTTTTCTTTTCATTTTCAGTATAACTTTACTTTAAAGTTTCAGCGGAAAATCTATATCCACTGTTGAGAACATGTTGCACAACAGTGACCATTTCCCCTATAGTAACTGGTATTTATACACATACTGCAGTGCCTCAAGACGAAAGTCTTTGACCAGTGCGTGTTGCCAGTGATGACATATGGTACTGAAACGTGGTCGCTCACAATGGGCCTTATTAGAAGGCTAATAGTCACCCAAAGGGCAATGGAGAGGGCTATGCTTGGAGTTTCCCTGCGTGATCGAATCAGAAATGAAGAGATCCGCAGGAGAACCAAGGTAACCGACATAGCCCGAAGAATTGCCAAACTTAAGTGGCAGTGGGCAGGGCACATTGCTCGCAGAACAGATGGCCGATGGGGCCGGAAAGTTCTAGAGTGGCGACCGCGTACCGGAAGACGTAGCGTTGGAAGGCCTCCCACAAGGTGGACAGACGATCTTGTCAAGGCCGCAAGAACCCGTTGGATGCGGGAAGCACAAAAGCGGTCGAAGTGGAGGTGCTTGGGGGGGGGGGCTATGTCCAGCAGTGGACGTCTTTCGGCTGAAATGATGATGATGATGATGAACTGGTACCTATTTATTGAGCACTAACCCTTCCTGCTGGATTGGTTGCAGGTAAGCTGTCTGCGAACCAAAGAACCTCTCAAACATAAATCAGAATAAACTTCAAACACACATAGGTGTAAAATATTAAAACTTTACTACGTCACAGTAGAATTGAACATGAACTCGCGTTATTAAATCGAACGGGGACGGCAGGTGCGCCTCCAATATTACGATGTTCGTCTATGATTTCAAATACACAGTGAATATCGACACGTGTACACTTACATCATATTTTACCAAAAGTTCGAGAGTGCTGTCGTAAATTCATTTTTTTTTTTTTGTTGAAGTTCTTTCAAAAATATTTATTTATTTAATAAACCGGTTAATCGTCTTATTCAATATACTTGGAAATTACCTAACAAAATAGTAGCAAACTCAAAACTAAACATTGAATATTTTAGGAAAAAAGTAATTGCTAGTGGTGTGGGAACGATTCTGATGCCAAATATAGTTTTTAGGATTTTTGTCCGTTTGTTTGTCTAGATGTATGTTCCGGATTGATGCAAAAACTGTTGATAAGATTCTGTTCAAAATTTGCACAAATATTCCCGCTAGGGCCGATGCCTGCCAGGGTTGCGGGAAAGTCCGAGAGGGATACCGTGGCCTTTGGCACAGGCAACTGAAGGAACACGGGTGGGTTTTAGTCAGTAAGAGTCTGACACGCCCTCCCGCTCTGCCCAGAGCGGGAGAAGTTATTTAATGTTTGATGATTTCCCACCCTCAGAAAAAAAAGGATATTACATTCTTATTTTTATATTTTAGTTCGTTAATAGTTTTAGTTATGTCAATAATGCCAGTAATAGTAGTAATGTCAGTTGCGCCAATAATGTAATATCCTAACTTAACTAAAACTATTAACGAACTAAAATATAGCGTCGAAAAATTGCTTGCTTAGGTAAAGTTATTTATTTATTTTATTATTTATTTACACACAGTAAAACAGATACAGATACGACATATTAAAATTGAGTACAAAGGTACTGTAATTAAAGGTTTAAGGAAAATATCTTTTTTTGCGTAATTTTATAGTTTTTTGTAAATTATTATTTTAACTACCTACTTGGTTTAAGAAATTAATCATGTCTACTTTAATTATTTACCTATTTTATGAAAAATTTGTTTTCTAATACCGACTTTCATAGAATTTTCAAGGAAAATTCGAGCCACAAACACACAGACAGGCTGTTAATTTTTTATACGCCAAACGAGATGGTCATTGTCATTATTTTTTTGATTTTAATTGATATTTCTAGTTTAATATTTGAATTGTAATTGTTTCTAATTCTATAATGTAATTTTATTGATATTTATATTTTAATTATGTACCTACTAACATAGATTTTATGCTCCTGTTGTTACTAACCATTATGGATCAATAGAATCTGACTTTTGAAATAAAATAATAATAATAATTAATATTATTATTTGTTGCGCAAAAACGTATAGATCAAGGCAGTATAGGATAGATACTGTTATTGTGGAAATTCTAACATGATTTCTGTAGTGTGCGGATCCAACATACCACTGACCATCCCCCTGGTGGTATGGTGGGTCTAAAACTATACCACTGAGAAAAATACTTGGTGAATCATTTGGGTTAGCTTAGATTGGAACTGTGACCATTAAAGATCAGCAAAAGACCATTGCAGACACCGATCTACATAGCTTTCACATGATCTGACCAAGATTTTGTCTGGACTTTAAAAGAGACTGTGACCTCTGAGTTTGTTTCGGCCTTTCTTCTCAGAGTAGTCAGATAGGAAACGCTGACCCCATCTAGTTTAAAAAAAATATGATTGACGTGTAAAAGTGTTTGTTCAAACCTACCAGAAATAAAATCATTTATCATTTAGCAATTCAAGCCAGATCCTTGTAATCCACAACACATTTTTTTCTCAGTGGCTTAGTTTTAGACCCACCATACCATCAGTGGTATGATGGGTCCACAATGCTTATGTAAAATAGTAACTAATACTCACTTTAAAACATTTTCCTTGTACATTTAGGGTCACATTATGAGACCGACATCTAACAAAGTTATTCACAAAGTCAGGGACATGCTTAGCAAATTGGTTGAAAGTGGGATAACGCCCGTTTTCACTCACACTAGGAAACACCTAAATGAACGCCTAAATGTGACTGCACTTGTCGCGCTCTAAATTCAACAGTGCGTTTTTATTTAGGCATTAATTTAGATGTCAAATCTGCGTTTTGCAATTTCTAATTAGTTAATTACAATGTTAATGTTATTCTTAGTTTGACCTATAAGTTGAACTGCATGATATTTCATGGAAAATTCATTCAATATTGAAATGAACACACCTTTTCCAGTATAACCATTTCTGTATTTCAATTCTTGCACACATACTAACTTGGTATACCTATAGCAATCTTGTACTCAACATAATATCAATATAGATTTCTTGAAGACAACCTTTTAATTTTGAAGCTCGAAGAGAACTACTCGTAACTTAGAAAACTAGGCGATGCTACAAACATTGATGATGCAACAAAACACTTCGATTCCGTTTCGTTATAAATCCAGTACTTTTTGATAAATGTCAAATCAAAAATCATTGAGGCAAATCACATGCTTTCAGTTTTATATTTAGTATTTAAAATCACTACAAATCTTATTAATATTTGGAAATCATAACAGTAGGTTTATATGACCTTCGAGGGTTGCATTGATGAATTTAATTATTATAATTCTGTAAATACATATTTGTTACGTTGGTGCATCATATTTGGTTCAACATAATACCTGACACGGACCTGCAAATTTGCATAAAACGTAAGAAAATTTGATTTTCGCAAGCTACCCTGGCGCTTCCTCCTTAGGTAGCCACAGCCATTTTAAAGCAAGTATTTAACACTGCAATAGGGATCATTTGGCGCTCGGGTGACGTTGACAGGGCGCTGTCGGTAAACATTTGCGCAATTGTTTTTTGAAAGGTATTAAAAAAAAAAGAAAAATGGCGGTGTTACTTCTGATTTCGGCCAAGCGCCAAAAGATAATTGTAAAGCTATAACTAAGCTGCGGGATAATTGCGTAACACGATCACAATTAAATTAATATTCATTATATTTTTAATATTATGTAATTTAAAAATATATTTAATAAATTAAAATTATATAATTTCACTTATAAACCTACATGGGCACTTATGAAACGTCAGAAGCTAGGTGCACGGTCTAATTGGTCATTTCAAATGAATTGCCAGTGACATGCTTATTGGCAATTCATTTTAATTCATTGCGTTTTTAAGTTGTTAAACAGACGACTTTTCCATACAATGGATTATGACTTTCTTACGAAATATTTTGGCTTGAGACTGAAAATATGTTAACGAAATTGGGGTGCTGCAGTAACATTGATCCAAAAATCTTTCTCGAAATAAAATAGGTACAAAAATGAAAACCTTTTATCACAATGATCCGCTATCGTAAATATTTGTTGTGTGTTCTCATCACAGCTATTAAAACAGGATCGCAAAGCGTTCCTGGGACGGCGATAAAAAAATATTTTGCGTTGAATATTCGTTGGTTGGTGTACTTGTTATGAACCTATTATATTTAATATTGCTGCTATTATAATGTAGAAGAGTCTACGTTTCCACTACTCAGACTTTACTTCTATTCTATAAAAATTATCTGGTCAAACAAATCCAATAAATATATTATACAATACTACTAATGTTATTAATGTGAAAGTTTGTATGTTTGTTAATCAATCACGCAAAAACGACTGAACGGATTTGGCTGAAATTTGGCACACAGATAGTTTATAACCTAGGTTAACACATAGGATACTTATTATCCCAATAGTACGTTTCCTTGGGAAAACTTTTGTCTTGCACGAGAGTGACGCCGTGGGCAACAGCTAGTAACCTATAAAGCTATCACGAAACGCGAATGTATTTTTCATTTTATTCAAAATTCCAGAAATACAAGTTGATACTTTAGTATTTTTCATTATCTCATTTATTGAAAAATACTAAAGTATCAACCACGGGAAATAATATACTTAATGAAAAATACTAAAGTATCAACCACGGGAAGTAATAATTTTACACAATGAGCTCCAAAATCCACTTGTATTTCTGGAATTTACTACTAGAAGAGGACTAAAGGTGTTCCGCAACTGCAACAAGATTATCGCAGACCGTGCCACTTTATACGGTCACAAGTTTAAGACAATATCCGCGTATTTTTCAATCGTAGTTCTGAGTAGTATAGTTAATATCATTCATGATTCAACAACACGGGCGAATTTCACTAAAGAAACTGCACGCAATCAGCACACCTAAATCGCATTCTAATAGCTGTTGGTGTCATTATTCCACAACAATGTTTTCCACAATAAAGTTTGACGGCACGGTTGGCGCGCTGATTAAGCGATTGTCTGCGGCGCTGCGTGTCGCGGGGTCGATTCCCGCACGGAACAAATATTTGTATGACCTACAAGTAGTTTTTCCGGGTCTGGCTGTTTGTGTATGTGAGTTTAAATGTTTGTAAACGCACCCACGACACAGCAGACATTTCTAGTGTAGCGCAAAGTTGAAAAAAATAAAAATAAAAGATGACACTGACAGCTCTTGAATGCAGTTTGGACGCAGAGTTTAGATGTGCTGACCGCTTTCGTTTCATTGGTGAAATTGGCTTATAAAAGTGTCGGACGCTGCATTAAACTAAACACCAACTTAAAATTGAAATTCCTAGTGCGGGGCAACGTTTTATTTAAAAGAAAAAAAAAATTATGAGACAACATCCACACAAGGTCTTCAGGTCCCGAACTAGGCAGAGCCTTTACTTTTTTTTTTTTTTTACGGGGGTAAATCCTCATGGACTACCTCCGCCTGGGTAAAAGGCGGAGGGGCGTGCCGGACTCTTAGATCTTAGATCTTTTTATAATATACAAACATGGCACAAACACTTATTCAGCCGATTATAGATTATGCCGACGCCTGCTACCTGGATGCTACTGAGGAGCTATTAAACAAGCTTGAGCGCTTGCAAAACCTGTGCATTCGCTTTGTTTTCGGTCTTCGAAAGTATGACCATGTTTCTCACCTTCGCAAGGAACTCAAGTGGCTCCCAATCCGCCTTCGCAGGAACACTCGGATTTTATGTCTCCTCTTCAACATCTTACACAACCCGTCTTATCCTTCCTACCTGCGTGAGCGTTTTTCTTACGCTCGCTCTAGCGCGGCACCATGTAGATCACACCAGAGATCCCTCCTTAAATCTCAGCCTCACAAAACCAGCTACTATTCTTATTCCTTCTCTGTCCATGCTGTAAGACTGTGGAATGCACTCCCGCCTAGCATTCGTGATTTAAATACTATTTCTCTATTTAAATTTCGATTAAAAGAGCATTACCTTTCCTCTATACTGTGAGTATATATATATATATATAAATATATATATGCTTATATATTTTAGCATTATGTATTTATTTAAGTATACATGTTAATTATTTTTATTTAGGTATATTTAATATTTTAGCTTTAGACTTCACACAATCATATTTTTCTCTTCTTGTTCTCACGCACTATTGTCTACGTTTCTTTTTTACTTCTCCTTTCGCAGGTCTGCTGGAAGAAATTTCTTAAGAAATAAGCAGTACCTTTGTACTCAATTTATAATTATATCTTATCTCATGTATTTTATTGTGTGTACATAAATAATAAAATAAATAAATAAATAAATACAATTCCGTAGTACATTATTTTGACATCACATTACAAGTCTTTGTAAATTCTCGGTTTTTCTCTGCTATAATATGCATGTATTATACATGAAAACGTTTGTCTTAAATCACTCTGTCTATTGATGAAAACCGCATAAAATCCGTAGAGCCGTTTAAAAGATAATATGAGACAGTTATATATGAGACAACATCCACACAAGGTCTTCAGGTCCCGAACTAGGTAGAGCCTGTACTACGGTAACCTGATGACTGATATACATACTTATATACATACACACACCCAGACACAGGTCAAACAGACATGTTCATGCACACAAATGTTTGACTTGACCGGGGATCGAACCCGGGACCAGCGGCTCAGAAGGCAGGGTCGCTACCGACAGCGCCAACCGGTCAGTCAAATTGAGTTGCGTTTGAGAATTCGGCTTACATAAGACATCACCAACTTAGCCTTTTAACTATGCTCCACACCCAGGTACTCCAGTTACTGGGTAATACGATACCCCTTGCTAAGACTCGTTGTCAGTCGGGCTTCTGTCGACCCGTAACGACTGTCCACGAGTGACAGCCGGGACCAACGGCTTAAGTGATTTCAGAGGCACGGAGGGTTATCGATATGTAAAGATGGTCACCCATCCACGGACCCAACCGCGGCAAGTGTAGCTTTACCTGATCGATCGTCGCATTCAGCTGTTATTATTTATCCACGAGCCCCCATTTGCCACTATTTGCTAGTTTCCTTTGTCACCTGTCAAATGTTCAACCAAAAAGATAATTCGTCTTTCTACAAAAAAGCCAATTAAACCGTGTTAAATGGTAGCAAAGTCAAAAGCGGATAATTATGAGTAATGTTCGCGCGCCCCGCCCCGCCTGCGACTAAGTGCAGCGACGGCTGTCTGCATCGAATGCGAAACCATACAAAACGAAATGCAGAGCCGTACAATTCACTATAAATTTACTGGAACAGGCGTGTTTGTCGATATTTTTTGCGTCCCCGTAACTAAAAGCTGGTCTAAACCACCTGGTTTCAAAACCGTTGTATCTTGATTTTAGTATCTGGTTAGGTAGACTGTGTAGCGGTATCTACGTCACACTGACGTCACGCAAAATCCTGCATCGCGCAAGCAGAGTTTACCGCGCAACTAGCATAAATACAATGTCCCGACAACAATCGTCGGATATCGTCGGGTCAATCGTACTTCTATAACTGAAATTAGGGCTTTATGCAAGAGAATAATTATGTTTTTGTTATAATTAAGGCTTAACATTAGTTAAACCTTATTGCCTCGCATCACAACCAGGAATGGAAAATGACGTAATCCCCACTTTTTATATTAACCACCAGTTTGTGTCGTACCATCTCTGTTTAAGCATTTCAGTACTGCCTAGGTTTTGTAAAAAATGATTTTTTATAGGTAAAAAAGGGTATTTTTTGCCAGAAAATAAACACAAAGGTCGTGGAATGTAGGTTTAAAAACGTCGAGAACACAAAGCATGCGCCAGCACTTGAGTGTTTTTGTGCTATTGACTAGAGTTTTCAAAGGATCAGAGACGAAAATCAACTATCATGGTCAAAATATGCTACCTATAGTTATATTTGAAAGGTACCATGACTAGCAGAGATACCAATTCGAAGAAAGGATAAGATACCTAGACCTATTCTTATATCCACTTAGGCAGATAGTGTGGGTACCTACTTAACATAGTACCTAGGTAATTTTTCAGTTTTTCTTTGGGACATGTCTGTCACATTAGTTTCCAGTTATTGCTACTCTTAAAACCTAGTGATTACCTTGAAATGGGCTTAGTCAGTGAATCAGCAAGTTCCATAAAAACTTGTTTATTTTAACGCCGTTGTTAGTTTTCACAAAAAGCGCTTTTAAAGCGCTTGTTGCCGTGGTAGCCGTTGTAGAAATACGAAGTTCTAAAACGGCTATCAACAAGATTAACTTACGCTTACCAACAATTTTTTTACTTAATCATCATCGTTTGCGCTGAAAGAATGTAACTTTGTCTAATCCCTCTGCACCTTCTACTTTTTACACATCTTTGACTGTGACAGACGGGATCTTTGTCACAGAATACGTAAGCTTGGTGTAAACTGGAGCATATACCTGTGAATTTCACGCTTTACTTCACCGTTTGTTCGTGGTCATTGACATAACGTATAACCAATTTGTTGAAATAATTAGTTTTCTCGTAAAGTATTATCGTTCTTAAAAAAAGAGTGAAAGAACACTGACATTAGGGACTGCCAAACTGTTGCAGTTTTTAAAAGAAGAGTGAAAGAACACTATCTTTCCACTTCGTCATAGTTGCGTATATATTAATATTCTAGTGTTATTTATTTTAGAAGTATGTATGTATGTATATTCTCATATTATTTGTTTTATTTTATTAAGTGAATTGTTTTTGATTTTATGTATTTTATTTTCTCTTTTACTTCCACACGCTGTCTACATCTCTAAATCTACTATCCTATCGCAGGTATACTGGAAGAGATTTCATTAGAAATAAGCATCACCTTTGTACCTATTTTTCTGTTATTTTCTTCTTGTCTGTTTATATAAGTGTGTACATAAATGGTTAAATAAATAAATATCTTTCCACTTCGTCATAGTTGCGTATATATTAATATTGTAGTGATATTTATTTTAGAAGTATTATGTATTTATGTATGTTTGTATGTATGTACGTATATTCTCATATTATTTGTTTTATTTTATTAAGTGAATTGTTTTTGATTGTTTGTATTTTATTTTCTCTTTTACTCTTACACACGCTGTCTACATCTCTAAATCTACTATCCTATCGCAGGTATGCTGGAAGATATTTCATTAGAAATAAGCATCACCTTTGTACCTATTTTTCTGTTATTTTCTTCTTGTCTGTTTATATAAGTGTGTACATAAATGGTTAAATAAATAAATAGCTTTCCACTTCGTCATAGTTGCGTATATATTAATATTGTAGTGATATTTATTTTAGAAGTATATGTATTTATGTATGTTTGTATGTATGTACGTATATTCTCATATTATTTGTTTTATTTTATTAAGTGAATTGTTTTTGATTTTATGTATTTTATTTTCTCTTTTACTCTTACACACGCTGTCTACATCTCTAAATCTACTATCCTATCGCAGGTATGCTGGAAGAGATTTAATTAGAAATAAGCATCACCTTTGTACCAATTTTTTTGTTATTTTCTTCTTGTCTGTTTATATATGTGTGTATGTAAATGGTTAAATAAATAAATAACCGTTCACAATAATCAAGAAGTTAGTTTATATACACAATTTTCAGTTTTGCAATTTTCAATCATTTATTTATGAATTATTGTTACCGTATTCAATTACCAGCCCACATTGAGTCGTTAAAGTTCAGTTGTACTTTAAAAAACTGCTATATGTAGTAGCTACCCGTAAACATCTTTATTTAGACAGACTGATACACTGACTTCTCCTTTTAGAAGGAAATTGAGTCTGATTGTTCATAATCTTTCAAATCCAAAGCTAGTTTATTTAATCATTTCCTGCTCAAATTAACGTTCGTGCTATATTATCTCAAGCGGCTGAAGTGCTCCACTGTCATCGATAAAAACCGAGAGACAAAGGCATTTTCAATTTATCCCTAATCCTCTTCATTAATAAACTTAAAGGAATAAATACCCCTTTGAGGGAACCGCCACCAAAATATTAAAATATTGTAACAAAATCTTTTCACGAAGCTCGAGGTGCTAAATAAAACACAAAAGTTATTAAAACTTTTGGAGGAATCTGAGCAAAGTTTAAGAGTAACACGATGAGATTTAATAATTTCATGAAACGTATTTGTGTTATAGAAATTAGGATTTAAAATTAACGATGAGAAAATGTCAAAACAAAGTACAAAAGAAACGAGTCTAGAACGCCACAAAAAGTCGAGTAAGTATCAAATCAAAATGGGCAAAATTATTCGAACTGTAAAATCGAAAAGTGGAATCAGCATTGTTGAAGGCTTATTTCTTCCTTGCTTTGAGCCTTAATTGCTCCTCCGATAAACCAATTTCCTTTAATAAAAAATCGATTTCGTTACTCGAGGACTGTATTATGTTTCAACCACAATAATTCCTTTGGTACTTTTGTAGGCAGCTGTTCGAGCCTAATTTGGGCTAGTAACGATTGGGAAGCGATTCTACACGGCTATATCTGAATAATGAGGCCGATAAAAAAGTATGTCCCAATCAAAATGTTTTTAAAATGCGATATTCTTGGAAACAACCTTTATCGACAATCTGTTTTACGTTTAGACATTATCTTATTTTAGGAAACATCGAGGTTTGGAAGAATATCTAAACGAGGTGTCGACCTTGATAAGATATTGGACCGTAACTTACTTTCTTCAGGTCATTTCAATTTTCTTTTCTTTTTCCAGGTAAGCTCAGCTTTAAGATAACTTCGGAAAAGTATACATGAAGATGGAGGTAGGGTAAAAATCTCGGTAATCTAGGTAAAAAAGTGTAAAAGAATATCCTGCAGCTTGATGCCATTGAACAGGTGGTTGGATAACGGACCTAATTAGTAAATGTAAGTATTCATTATTTAGGCATCCTGAAAATATTTCTAAGGATTTTTTTTTGGAGTGTGGGATCTTATTAAATAACTTCTCCCGCTCTGGGTGGAGCGGGAGGGCACGTCAGACTCATACTGACTAAAACCCACCCGTGTTCCTTCAGTTGCCTTTCGGACTTTCCCGCAACCCTGGCAGGCATCGGTCCTAGCGGACGCCGTCATTGGTGCTGAAATCTGTTTGAGGTGCGCGTGGAACACCACGCGCCGTAAACCCGGGCCTGGTCCTTATCGGACGGCGAGCTGCCCATTGCTCGCCACCCGCAAGGCCACGCCTGCGGTGGCCGGGAATCGGCTTGTGATTCCAGATGCCCAGGGCGTCTCCTGCGGCGGCTAGGGGCGTGAGTGCGCGAATTTTGCCTCCATGCTTCTTCGCGAGCATAAAATACCTAAAGCAAAATTCAAAATAATTTGAAGTATTAAATTGCTTACTCACAGGTTTACTCAGATAGTATCTACATATTTTTGTTCGGCGCCGTATGCGAGTGTTATTAGGAGAACTACCTACAAGTGCAGTCAAGCGATTATAATCTTATCTACCACACCATAATCATAATCATTACATTAAGTGCGATCAGTAGTGTGCAGTGATAATGATGATTCCTAATTACTGTCACATATTAACCTGATACCTACTAACATATTATCATTACAAAAGCTTGATTATTATCAATCTCAGCTAATTTTGGAAACTTATTGATCAATTGATCACATAAACTGCAACATATCGCCCAAACAGCGTGAATACTGTTGTTTTTAATCCATGTTCTGGCACAATCGTATACGTTATTTATTTCATAGCTTTTGCAAATGCACTCAATATTTATGAGCAATGCGATAACAAAAGGAAAAAAAATGTGTACCTATAGCTGACACAACATCATAGGAAACATCATAGGCGATCATAGGAAATGTACGAACGAAGCCATAAAAAGGAAAAGGGTTAGCGCTAATAGCATTTTTTTTTTTTTTTGAAAAACATTGCCCAAACACTAGGAATGTATCCTGTATCGTGGGTGCGTTTACAAACATTTAATAAACTCACATACACAAACAGCCAGACCCGGAACAACTACTTGCAGGTCATACAAATATTTGATCCATGTGGGGATCGATTAACCACCAGTCAATCGCATAACCACTGCGCCAACCGTGTCGTAATCATTATCAGCATGAATTGTATAACTGCACTAGTGATATTTCTTATCCCCCCGACCCACCCCGTCGCATTGCATCGCCAGCCCGCGCCCGCGCTATTAATCGTTTTCGCTTCGTTCTTTTTGCCTTTTTATCTTTTTGGTCGGCTCCTAAGGGTCCTAGTGTGATGTTAAATATAGCCTTCCTCAAGAATTGGGCAACCAAATGCAAAAATACAAACAAGCAAATGTCATACAAATTTATAGATAAAACTTGTTCTTAATATCAGCATTACCCTCTACCCTAATAAACTTTTGGATCTATTAAATCATCATCACCCTGTACCTACTTAAGAAGGCTATCACAATTTTTCTTGTATTTGAGTGTTTGAAGAGTCACACATTCAAATACAAGAAACCCCCTGATAGCCCTCTTAAGAACTTAAAGTACAACATACACTTACGTGTCTGTCACTCTTTTTGCAAAGGCAACTTTTATTTAATAAAACAGAAAATATATTGACTATAGAATCATAACTTTATCAAACCTACATTGAAATATAGCTTATCAAACACTCACACTTCACATACACACCTCTGTTCACACAAACTACACTCATTTAAACACTCACACACCTAGATACACAGCCACAATCATTCACTCCATTTGTTGTGTTAACAACCACTGTAAGCAAACAAAAAAGTCACGGTTGTATTATTTAAATCGAAGCCGTAAAATCTTCGACTCCTAAGATACAAGTCTGCGTACCTAGTTTAGGAGCCCGGTAAGCTGACAAGAATTTTAAACTTGGTAGTACAACCCACTGTCTCCATATGCTATGTACTGTGTTGTTGTTTTTATGTACTGATAAACTTATTATTATTAAAAAAAAGGCTAGCAAAGAAAGCAATATGCCAAGGCCTTTACAGTGGACTCAGCACAGAGTGTAAATAAGTATTTAAGACATGTCAAGATATAGGCAAAGTACAGTAAAATAAAATGCTGCTGCCCTTGCATCACAATCTACACCTGCTGCACGAAGATTTGCTAGTGACATAAAGTTGCGCCACTTCGCGCAGAAGCCATGGTGTCTCCGTCAAAGATGGCGCACCGACGCCTCCGATGTTTCTGTCTTCGAAGTATGCACTCCCGTGCCGTTGTGTGGAAATAAACTACTATAAATAAGCGTAAAAAAGAGAACTATACAACCAGAACTATGTACAGATACACTCCACCACACATTGGTCCTAGAACATAACTCACCTTACCATCTACCTATCCTGGAAATATTCAAATTTGTTAGGAACTTTTTCACAACCCGCGGCGATAAACAACGACCGTTCTGTCAGTTATAAAAGCATGTTAATGCTACTACTCTCTTCGCGTATGAAACTACATTCAAATAGCCCCTACGTTATCTCTATAAAGATATATAATAAACTACCAGATGCAATTAAAGACGATACGTAATTTATATATAAACTCTATTAAATATTAATAAAAATAACATACTACCTACACAATAAACGCATACATACATGACAAAAAAAAAGTTTTAACGCAAATAGACACACTACAGAGTTAGTCATATAGAAAGAAAAGAAAAGAAAGAAAGAAAGAAAAATTGTTTATTCTGCACAAACAAAACGCACATTACAAATAAAAAAGAGACTTAAAATTATACACATCCAACGTTGTCAAAAGCATACATTCATACGTAGATAAATATTATAATATAATATTAAGTTTAATTCAAATACTAATAATTATCATGTACAACTTAATATAACTGACCTCAATATAATAAATGGTATGTCCACTAATTAATGAACCTATCTAAAAAATTGTTCTTTTTTTAATTTTATCTTTATTGTAGGTATCTTAACTATAGGCCATTGTAACACCCTTAAACATTATGGAATGCAAATAATGATATGAATATGTATAGTCCTGTGTAGTACTCTCATTATATTCGATAGTGTATCTGTCCGCCTGTCAATGTCACTCGCTATCAAACGTGCATACCTCCGTGAAGATAAGGACGTTACCTGTCAGCTGAACGCCTCGATATACTAACCTTATGTACTTCCACATCGCTAGGATTTCGCTTGTCATCTATAGTTCTTGAGCGAAAACTGATTTGTTTCCTTTATGTTCGTCTACGATTTGGAGGTAGGTATTGTAATGAATAAGTACGTGGTTTGATTGTTGTTCTTGTTTTGTAAACTGGTGACCCGCCTCTGCTTCGCACGGTTTTACTACTTGACAACACTTAGATTTCTTTATTATATGTAAGTTTACTATAAAATTTAATATATACAAGGTGTTGTTTTGCATCCTCGTCAAATTAGAGGAGGTAACTATGCTAATGATTCTCGACACGAATAAATAATAAAATAAGTAGGTATTTATTTTTATTTTTTTGTATTTTTTAGAAATCGGCATGTGTAGGGCCCGTGTGATACCGCCCTGTAACTGCGCTGTAACTTTAACGCACGCACAGTGGCACAGTCGTGCGACACTGCCTACCGCATACGCAACGGGGCGATTCTGTTCTTTGAAAGTAGAGTATTCTGAAATATCTGTCAAACTTAAATATCTAAAAAAACAAGTATGTATTAATTATTGAGCAGGATCGTAATTTTATTTGATTATTTATGTCTTTCATAACAGCCTCCTGAAATTTGACGAGGATGAAAAATGACACGTTGTATATTTGTATATAAAATAATACACATAAACCTTCCGGAATAAGTTCTCAAAATGATGATAAATAACCACATCAAAATGTGTTGAGAAGAACAAAGCGGACACACAGTTAGACTCGAAAAGCGACCTTAAAATTTATAACATGTAGGTATACAATGTGTAACAGAATAAATATAAGTCCTGAAAGTAGTTTGCTCATAATTGACTGCTGAATCCACTTCAGGTATTTTTTTCAAATTTTATGTATTTAAATCTTAAATTAAGTCTTAATTCAAGGCAATAAGACTCAATTTTAGATGCATAAAGTAATGCTAGAGTCAACACGATTTTCTTTAATAATAGTTACTTTAAAAAAAATGTTTTAGTTATTGTATTATGCGTTTTAACTCAATTCTCTAATAGGGGTGTATGAGGTCTTGTGTTAATTATGTTATATATTGTATATCTATACATAGATGTGGTGAACTCAATCTTTTGGAATCATCATTTAATCCTGGAATCACCCAATTCTGGGTATTTAAGCCTGCCTTCTCTTCTGTCATTCTTGCCAGTTTCGTGCTTCCCTAATCCAGGTTTCCCGAGACTTTGACGATATCTTCAACCCAACGCGATATTGGACGGCGTTAGTTTCTTTATTTGCGTGAAAATACCTTTATAAACTGTGTAGTTTGCTCATAAATGATCGTTCTTGATTTATAAGTTGAGGGATCCGTATTCCTAGAAGGAACAAATTGTTGATCTTATAAATTCTGAGTTAATATTTATTTTGTGTAAAATGCTTACCGTAGTATCCTGGAACGTAGATGAGTAAACTTTGTTTACTTTAATAACATTTGAAAATTCCTCACTAAACTTATTATTTTTTTTTTTTGTAACAAGAGCTTATTCCATTAAAGGGCTTCTGTAAAGCATCTACATCATTAAAAATTTAAACTCTTCACCAGCTTTCCTAGAACTGAGAACACTTTCAGGTGAATTGACTCTCTTAGAAATATTATATTCACAACCTTTTAAAAGGATTACTTTGAGTAATATAATATTTACATATCCAGAGTAACATCTCAAACATTTTGTAAGTATTTTATAACCAACTTGCCTCGGAGAGCATTTTAAATCATAGTTGACAGTTATTGGCCCAGGTTTGCCGAGTAGTTTCAAGCAAAAATAAAATGAAGTGACCGTGCTGGCTCGCTTTCGAAGGCTGCGAAAGTTAAGAAAATGTTATAATTCAATCAAAGTATTCTGCATTCGATTGCAATTCTTTAAACTGGTTTTCGTTCAGAAGGTTTTCTTTAAATAATTTGTTACAGTCAGTTTTATACAACTACTATCCACTGTAGAACCACTATCTATATAATTCAGATACTGTAGGGTTTATAGAACTAGCATTATTGTAAAAATTATGTTTCAAATGCATTCGCCATAACCACGTTACTGTCATTTGTTTTTTTTTTGTTTTTTAAAGAATAGAATGTAATGCTCTTTATTATGTACACTATGCGAGTCAAAGTTATCAATGTAGAAATACATAGGGTGACACAATGAAGTCTTGCAATTTCATAATTCAAAGAAGTATTTCAATTTCAAATAGCCTTTAATCTTAAAACTAGTATTACAATTTAGGTTTATACATCAGAAATGACCGAGTAAGTATATTTTAATATAATTTCACTGGAAAGTTCCGGGATTTTCTCTGAGAAATATGGGCTAATTGAAATTTTACAGTTTTAACAAAATCTAGGGAAGATTTTCTGAAAACTGCACACCTAGTTTCCAGCCATTTAACTTATAACACAATAAGTATTAGTATACGAGGGCTGCCGTGTCATTATAATTCAATTAAAACTATTTAAGTGGAAGACGATGCTTAAATTAGTGTAGCAGGCTTTCAGAAGCAACATCGTCGGAAGACGTTTGAAGTTCCTTCTCTTCCTTAAAGCATGTTAAGAGCTTTTTAGTGCATTAAGTAATAAAGTATCATTAGCCATTATTTTAGTATGGACTTACCTTTAATAATTTGTGGTGAACTGTCACTGTAGTTTATTGAATCAAAAGCATATTGTGATGTTATTATTAAATACAAACTGATGATGTAGTTTAGAGGATAAGAAATGTTTTCTAGAAATGGAAGTAGATCATGTGGAATATAGTAAAGATGTCAAAAATTATAAATCATTAGTTTCTGCCCTTTAAATAATCTAAGAAATTTGCTATCAACAATCAAATAGATCGGTGTTGATCCAATCTCGTTTCCCATTCAAAAAGCAACAAGAAAATTTTTTATCAATCTAAAAAAAACTGGGAGGTTACTTACAAGTTTACCACGTATTTAAAATAATAAAGACAGTACTTTTTTCCAACGCAGTAGTCAAATAAAGACCTATTTCATAAGTAAATGAATGTTTTCGAAAGGTACTAACTTTATTGTTAGGCCCTATTTATAACGTTGAACACCAAAAGGGTTTTGTACGTGATGATTAATGATTTTAATAATTCAAGGGCTTGATGAATGCGTAAACAGTTTGCTCTTAGAATTTGGGTAACCTATCATAACAGAAAGGGTTTTTGTTTTACTAAAATATAATTAAACAGGTTTGTTTTAGCTAAGATAATAATTCAGTTTAAACTCATTTACAGCGTGTATCAGAAAGGTGTGGTCAAATTTAAGGGTGTTGTACAATACATAGGTACCAACAATTTGAACTACTTTTTCCATGGGACCAACATCGCAAAAAAAATATCAACTGTCCCATACATTTGGGTCAAGTAGATATAAAAGTTTTGTTCGGGACTTCCAGTGATTCTATAGAGAAAGTTGTTCAGTTTGATGGTCTGTACCACAACCTTAAATTTTACCACTTTCTTTAAATTTTTGATAAATTTCGGATAAATGCTGTGTTGTTATTACTTATGAGGAAAACAATAAAAAATACCATGCAATAAAGCAGGCAGATTAATAACCAGATAGCATTTAAATGATGTAATTAAGCGCACTACAAAGAAAATCTGATATAATTACTTAGATATTAAATCAGTTCTACTTCATCTAGAGCTATCAATTATGTTTTAAAGTTTTGATCTACATGATAATTATGAAATTAAAAAGATATCTTGGATACTTTTAGCACTGTATTTGCGAATATACAATTATACCTACTATTATCGCTACATTTGTTTCTGAGGACGGAACTCCTATTTCGTGTCATAACAGGGTACTTAGCGTTACAGAAAAAACAATTGACTGCGATCGTCAATTATTTTTTGTTTTTGTAAATATATTTTATTACTAGTTTATAATTTTTTTTACAAGTATATGTATTATGTATGTTGAAAATGTTTGTACTCCCCATCACTTGACCCTAAAGGTTCATTAGAAAACTAGCGTCAGACTAATCTGTCTGACATTCTTGCTGAAATGAACCATTTGGCGCAGCCGTGAAGCCGTTACTTTCACTTTTTTATTTTATTATTTGTATTTTGTGGTTCACGAACGGTGTCCAAATAAACTATATTATTTCTTTCTTTCACAATGTTATGTAAAGTTGATAGCATGTCATTTTGGTCCGATCCAGCCTGTCCCTTGCCGCCCTCCCCCAGCGACGCCCTAATCTGAAGACCGTATGGTCTTCAGATTAGGGCATGGTGGTGATGGTGGTGAAGATGGTGTCCTTACCATGTAGTTGCTTAGTTCATAAGTTTTATGACCTGTCTGGAGGCCTTAATTTATTATGGCATCCTCAGGATAATCCGGTTAAGTAGCCGACCACCTTTTAGGTTGTGTTGCAAGATGACATTCACAAAAAAAAAATTGTTTGTCGTGTTGACTCAGCAGTCTTTGAGGGGCTTATTCACCTGCGGACATAATGAATTGAAAAAAAACCGTCAAATCCTTCTACTTTTTATTTCAGTAGCTTTTGAGTGATTATCAATCATATTCCGTAGGATTTTCGTGACAAATAAAAATATTATCCAGTAGGTACACTGTCTATGAATTCTCTAACGGATTTAGAAAGTTTTTAGTTTGTAGCAGTATGTAGATCGCCTCGTGCGAGCTGACGTCACGCAATTCCTGCATCGCGCAAGCAGAGTTTACCGCGCGACTAGCATATATACAACTTCCCGACATCAATCAGCGGGCAGTTGCCCACCAGACATGACACCCGTCTGGTCGGAGGATCCTCCCTTTTCTATGGAGGTATGAGTGAACTTTACACCCAGTTCCTCGTGCCTCTATAAGTTCATAGATGGGATGAGAGCGGTGAGCAAGAGAGGATTATTTTAATGTGGCATATGTGATTATTTGGTGTAGGTTTTAATATTTCAGCTACAAGCAGGTGAGAGGTGAATTTTTTTTTAAAGTCGAGAGTTCCTGCTTAATGTTTTCTTAACTTAGTCTGAACTTAGTGTTTAAAAGATTTGCTTCTAAGCCGATATAATAGATAGAAAAAATTCACAAAAAAAAAATTGTTAACAACAATAGGAAAATTGCAATTTTAATATAAAGTCAGAACTTATATTAAAATTGCAATTTTATCTAATAATATATATAAATAATAGTGCTTATGATACATTTTTGACAGTTTGTAGATTTACGAACGTTTTAATTCCTCTTATTAATTAGAAAAGCTTAATTATGGTCCTGTAGCATGACGTTACCATCTAGCATTACTTTAAAATTGATTTAAATATACTTTAAGCAAAATATCATTAGAAACTTAGACCTTGCAATTTATATTTAAACGGCGATTTACTAGAACATCTAAATAGAATATGTCCTTACCGTAGGTAAGAGTAAAGTAACGAAAGATATATATTTTCGAATTGAATCTTCTTTCAAGTCACTATAACGTTAAATCCGGTCTACGGACGGTTTAACAATGCTATCGCGATTTTCAACAATAGCCTAAAGATTATTAGATTTATCGACAGTATCGATAGGCACTTATTTTATCGTACAGTTCAGCATTAACGTCATTGGAAATTCGATAATGATCTTAAAATTAGGCCTCGCAAAGATGGTGTTAAACCATGATGTAAAGAGTGTAATTCCAGGGGCATTGAACTCTGTTATGGAAATCCGACTGTCTTGAATAGTACAGTAAGACAGTATGTCAACTAAAAACAAAACAATTTTAATTCCTTTACGTATGCACACACGGCTACAGATCAAGTTATAAATTTCCAGTATAAGCTGATCTCGCATTGTATAGGATTTCCTTACAATGAAAGGTCAGTGTAAACTGGAAATGTATAGCCGTGTGTACACACAGTAAAAAACATAGAGAAACGACATAAAACTTTACAGTAGAAAGGTACTGCTTATTTATTTTGACGTGAAAACGTCTTTTCGCTCGGTGTACTAGTGGTAAAAGTTAAATATTTCTGACCGACAACTACATGTAAGATTTCAACCGCTAACAAGTACGAGACTTTTAATGCTAGAGTACTAGTTGAGCATTCATATTTATAACAATTTTGAAGCACGATATAATTTGCGTATGACGTCCCACTGCGAGTGCACACACATGCGCGTGACCCTCTATTTTTCACTATTTTGAAATTCCAATTCTTATAACGCAAAAACGTGTTGATCTAGAACAGTGAATGTGTTGTTGTTAAAAGTTGACGAGGCACTACCGGGACCTAATGAGAAACAAAAGAAATATTAGCTAAAATAGAACCAGACACAGACAAAAAAAAAAGACCAAAAAAAAAAAACGACCCAGATATAAAAAATACCCCTATAGAAGAAAGCTGGTATCTAAAGAAATGCAATGAGCCTATAAAGTCTAGTGCCGAGCAAATACAATAGCTACGGGAGTGTAAGAAACTGTAAGAAAGTCAGTTGCAAATAGCAAAAAAGTTTAAGAAGTCGTCTCATATCGGCAGTAAATCTGGTCAGTAGGTACTGAAAAATATCATAACCAGTGAAAGCTTAGGTACTTCATAAGAAATGCAATGAGAGCACTAAGTCAAGTGTCGAGCAAATACAATGACTACAGCAGTGTTGGAAACCGTAGGAAAATTTGTTATAAATAAATGTGTTAAAACATAATATTTCGCCTCATATCGTCTGTTAATCGGCTGGTAATTGTAAAAAACGACAATATAAGACAGTTAAAACCATAACGAACAAAATAAGCCTAAAAGTCTAGTTAGGAGCAAATATAAATTAAAAAAAAAACATAAAAAGTCGTCATGTTATCAATCGGTGGCGCCGTGTCACCGTGCAAGTAATTATGCATGAGAATGACGAGAACATTGTTTCAACGACAATAGAGTAGGACGGGGAACCTCCTATACAGGTGAGGATTTGATTAAAACCTGTAACACCCGCGCTCGTTGTGATTAAAAAGCGAAGCGAGCATAGTAATACATAAATACATAATAATAATAATATGAGACAACATCCACACAAGGTCTTCAGGTTCCGAACTAGGTAGAACCTGTACTACGGTAACCTGATGACTGTTATACATATACACACCCAGACACAGGTCAGACAGACGTCTTCATGCACACAAATGTTTGACTTGTCCGGGGATCGAACCCGGGACCAGCGGCTCAGAAGGCAGGGTCACTACCAACTGCACCAACCGGTCAGTCAAAAAAAAAGCAGCAGACAGCAGCAAAAGCAGCAAACAAAAAAAGCAGTGACCGGCGAAGGGCTTGCACTGATTAGCCAGGGATCATAACAGCTCGCTTATATCTTCCTCGGTAAGGCAGGTGTGAATACTTCTTACGAGCCGAGCGAGTGGAGCGCTTACCCAATAGAAGAGCGAGCAAAGCGAGTGCGCTTACGATACAGCGAGCAAAGCGAGCCCACTCTTGACAGGAACGCAGAACGCTCTTACTCACAAGATGAACAAGCACTTAAGACCAGCAAGCGAAGCGAGCCCATCACCAACACGAGTGAGCCGAGCGTACTTACATATGACAAGAGC
This sequence comes from Brachylomia viminalis, assembly GCA_937001585.2. NCBI lineage: Eukaryota > Metazoa > Arthropoda > Insecta > Lepidoptera > Noctuidae > Brachylomia > Brachylomia viminalis. Next base: position 16,257,428 of record OW443302.2, on the reverse strand, counting down.
TGGCGAAACGAGCTTTCTCACAAGAAAAGCAAATATTGCGAGCACAGTTGGATGCCAAGTAAGCAAAGTGAGCCTTGTGATGCCACGACTGAGCAGAGCTTGCTAACTCAAGCAATGAGCGAGTGAAGCGAGCCCTCTACAAGAGAAAAGCGAGTTTGGCGAGCCTACGTTGACTACACGCGAACGAAGCGAGCACACTTTTGAAACTAGTGTCCGCCACCAACACGCACTCTTCTCATTCGTGGCGGAGGTGGGCTCGCCTCGCGCGCTCGTCTCGAGAGTAGTCTTCGTCCACATGCTTGACTTGTGGAGAAGGCTTGCTCCGCTCGCTTTTCTAGTGTGAAAGTTGACTCTTGGCGTAAGTGAGCTACCTTCGCTCGCTCAATTTAAGAATATGCTTGTGTGTTACACTTGCTTGTTTTGTGGAAGGGCTCACATCACTCGCTCGCTCATTGCTTGAATAGGAGCGCTCTGCTCAGTCGTGTCGTCTATGGGCTCGCTTTGCTCGTTCCTCACAAGCTGTGTTAGAGAATCTCATCGTTGCGACCGCGCGCGCGTTGATCTTAATGTGACCACCTATCATTAGAGTGACTAAGAATTGTTTAGAGAAGTCCTCTTCCTAGGTCAGGTCACAGTCGTGACTAAACGTTTTCACGAAAACAAACGACGTGGACTCGAACTGCGCCTACTTATTATTATTTGTTCATTTTCATAGCATAACATTGAGGCAAAACGAGTATGACAACACCGATGTTGAGTCTGTTTTGTTGCGAATGCGTGCACAATCATTGCTTTCATAGAGCGATAGTCTGCCATTTACTCGAACTGCGCACAGCCTAAGCTTAAAAGTGTCATAGTTCAGAGTTCATGTATCAAAAACAAAAGCGGCGTGTGCAATGTGCATGACCTATTCAGATTGCCAATGCCATCACCAGTGAACCATGGTCGCAGGTAGCACATGCATTGATCACTAGCCAGCCGCATTCAAGTACCTTCCCATTTATTCTCTCCATTGCTATCAGAATTATTTGTTCTCAATTATCAAATGAATAAAACCTTAAAAGTGTGGGTTCTGAACAACTTCTTATTGAAGCTACAACATCACGAACGTGTATATCAACGCTTTTATAATTATAATATAAAAACTTAACTTTCTGCTCTACAGGCTTAGTTCGAACAAGCTTTTCCGTTCTAGATAATTATAGAACACCAGACGAGTCCCAGCACTAATGAAGCTACATTGTATGTACATTGTTTACCGTGTACCTGCAAAATAAACTAGCAAACATTGTTCTCAATAGAGACGGAATGAAATCCACTTTCAGATCACGTATGAAGGCCTGTTGATTTGGTGTAATATGTGTTTCTTCATATTATCATATAAATATATTTATTATGTTCACGTTTTTGTCATTTGAGGTGAGTGGAGCGAGACAATGCGGGAAAAAAGATTGGTGCTTTTATAAAGCTAGCTGTTGCTTGGTGTCGTAACTTTGGTCGCATACTAACTTCAATCCCTAGACAGGGAAAGAGTTTCGGAAAATCTTTTCTTATCTAATCTAATCTAGAAGTACAACTGTGAACTCTCTAAAGAGTATTGCTTCCTTTCATGTTTCTGTTTTCTGTGAGTAAAGTGTATGTCGACTCAGTCAGTCAATTTGGCTCGAAACTACTTCATATAGTATATATAAATTTTACTACTTAATATTAACTGTTCGTTATATTAAAGTGTATCAACATTAAGGCAACGCATTTAGTGATAAGCGGTGAAAGCGGTTCACTGCAAATCAGTAAATGCGTTTAGCACTAAACTTATTCAAAACATCGGTCTGCTTCTGTGAATCGTTTGAAGATGGCAAAAAGAGAACGATCTTATATATACATATGCTTAGAATTCCGGTAAGGTCATGTCCAACATTTTGTTTGCACAATCCGTTATTAAAAACACATGCTGCAATTTGTAACTAAAGTAAAAATACAATACCTACGAGAAATACATAAAAAAAACTTAGTCACATACGACAACACAGCGTAATACATTGTACGTGCTTGAAACTGAAATAGAATTCCCAGTAGGTGAAGTTTTTAATTCAATTATATGACTGTGGGCGGCCATACTCGGAAATGTTTTAACACTCCTCGGTGTCGCAATTTGCTGACATTAAGCTCATTTACCGGTAAATAGATTGTCGTGTTGATCGGTTATCAATATGTAACGTTAGACTAGGTTATTGATAGACAACGCTTGCTTGATTGATTGCTTACTTGCTGATACACAAAAGTAGGAGCCTTCTTCCAGGTTGCTTTCCCCATACAGTGCATGCTTGGATACGTTGTTCGGGTCGTCGATCAATTTCATTTCTTGATCAGGGTTCTCCACTCCAGATCTGGTCTGTTCCAACTTCCGACGGTCGTGATTATTAGAATAAGTTTATTTAATCTACATTTTTCAATGTTATGAATTCTAACATAGGTAATCATTTTTACGAAACTATATTAAAGTTTTATAAGGAATCGTTTAGGCTCCTCTCATATGACGCATTTACCTTCATATGTCGCAGCCGTGCTCCATTATTTTATACTAGACAGGCGTCCTAAACCTTTTCTTTATTGTCTTCCTTCCTTTTTTTCGCAGACCGAACAAGATTTTCACTTAAATCACTGAGTTGTCCCGATAAACGAATATTTATGTAAATGCAGCGTTTCTCGGCGACCGCATAAAATTGTACGATATTCCACACGATCTCTGCACAATTTCTCATTGCAGAGTCGTTTATGTCAGGAAAAGGCGGCTGGGGTTCGATTCCCGTTGGACAATTTGTTTTGTCTTGTTAGCGCTTTGGGATCTAACTTGTTGGAACTTGTTTGATGTAATAAATTATCTGGGGATAAGGAAAAGAACCCGAAATTATTTTGCACTTGTATCTGGAGATACTAGTGACGTAGAGACGCGAAAAATTTGAGAAGGTTTTCGTATTTTTTTTTTTTATATAAAATTTATAATGTCTATGGTCGAATATCACCAATTGAACTGAATGCGATCAGCAAATCTACACTGTGTTCAAGAGCTGTCAGTGTCAATATTCCACAACAATAATGACACTGATCGTTTTGAACTCCGTTTAGATGTGCTGATCACGTTCGGTTTCATTGGTGAAACTCGACCTAAGTCTTGTATTAAACCGGATCATGATAGATGGAGTATTTACCAACGAAACATCTCGTAGAGTAAAACAAAATTCGACAGCACATAAAGATACAACATTTTCAAATAAAATTCAAGTCATGCAAGTGAAAAATACGTAAATACACTCGCAATTCACGTTAACGTGAAACATTTTTGCGAAGTGCAATATTTCACACCTTAAGTAGCTGGATGCTATACGAAAGAAAACCGGGTTATTTTAAGGGGACTAGCCATTAAGTTGCTATCCAAAAACGCTTAGCTTGAAGCACGGTAGAGGATTTTGCGAAACGAAATGCTAGTAAGTGAATTGTTTTTGATTTTATGTATTTTATTTTCCCTTTTACTTTTACACACGCTGTCTACATCTCTAAATCTACTATCCTATCGCAGGTATGCTGGAAGAGATTTCATTAGTAATAAGCATCACCTTTGTACCTATTTTTCTGTTCTTTTCTTTTTGTCTGTTTATCTATATGTGTGAATAATAAACTAAGTTTATTAATTCTGTTAAACAGACCACATAACGTTTCATGAGGTAATTTGATCATACCAAACCCAAATAATCCTGTGTAATCATAATTACACAGAGTTATTTAATGTGAGTGGCATTATATCTTATGTTAACGTGTTCAAATTCTTTAGTAGTTCCATCTGGAATTGGATTCTTTATCATGCAGAATGTGTGAGAATAAAAAGAATTCATCGAATGTTTGTTTGCCTTTGATAAATAAAACGACCTCTTTTGACTCGTTTATGTTAAAGATAAAATACACGGTGTATTTTATCTTTAACATAAACGAAATAGCATTCTTATCATTATTGCAGCGTATTCTACAGCTATGGCTGCTTTGATTCTCAATTTCTCAGGTCTATCAAATTACCAAGTAAATGGCTGTCTCCTAAAATTAAAACAATTGTTCTAAATTGGGACTCTGTCACTGTCAAAACTTATAATTGCCTGCGAAAGTTTACGCCACCATTTGCAAATCGTAAAAAGCTCTTATAGCGACCTTATTGCTGGGTATATTTTTAGAGCAAATAAAAAAATAAATGTACAAAATTTAATCAGGTAGGTATCTACTAAATAGTAAACTAAAAAACGTTCACCATAGAAAATGCTGTGAAAATAACGTTAGTAATTTTAGCGTATTGATTCTGTCTCATCTTCGCCTCTGTAAAATGGTAAAGATAAAAATTAGTTGGAGATAATTATGTTGCACAACTTGTATAGCATCTATTCTAAAATTACTCTCTGTGTTATTCCGTTCAATATCTTTGTTCCGGAATGATTTCAAGCGGTAATGAAATGTAAACCAGTTCACGAAACCCAAGTTTAATTTAAGCATATAAGTTCAAGCCAATTAATTGTTCGATCCAACAGACTACCGTGTAATACCTACTGCTAATGGCTTGTTAACAAGCTGATAACTTGTGATTAACAATCTGGCTACAACTCTAACTGGATTATAGACTAGCCTTCTAATCTTAGTTTAACTTAGACCAAATCTACGATTAACTGAAATTGCAGCAGACACTACTAGGCTGAAGATTAGGTACGGTTTGTTTCACAACTTTCAATTATTATCTCCTGTCGTTTTGTTCAAGAATTCGTACGGATTTCGGATTGTCATATACAAAGTTTAACAGCCATTTTCACACCTTCGGGGTTCTATTCTTCATGCATGCATTTGTCCTTCTTTAGGGTTCTAGTTACCCTATGCTCAACTTCATCTTAATCCAGCAGCATGGTCGTAAAAACGTAACAAACATACTTATCATACAGAGAGTCCTCTGTATTTATTAGAACGGATTAAAGGGCTTAATACCACTTCAAAAGTTATTGAAACCACTTAGGTAATACCAAAACAAGTTAGTAGTAAGTTGAAGTCAAGTCTTGAGAACAGTATTTGTATGAGGATAGCTAAATAGTAAGTAGGAGGAGGAAGTAAAGACGTGCAGAGGTTAAAAGTTTTCGCTCCCGTTTCACTGTTGACTCTGCTACGGAGATGGCGGGCGATGTGAGGAGATTGTAACTTTGACGCACGCCTCATGTTTACTTTGAAAACAAATCTGCTGGCTACGTTTGTGTTGTCAGTTGCTATCTTTGCTTGAATAAATGCTGGTTGAATGATTTTTTAGTCAACATCATCACCATTTCAGCCAAAAGACGTCCACTGCTGGACATAAGCCTCCCGCAAGGACCGCCACTTCGACCGGTTCTGTGCTTCCCGCATCCAGCGAATTCCTGTGGCCTTCACAAACATCTCTTCATCTCTGATTCGATCACGTACGGAAACTCCAAGCATACCCTCTCCACTGCCCTTTGGGTGACTTTTAACCTTCTAATAAGGCCAATTGTGAGCGACCACGTTTCAGTGCCATACATAGGTCATCACTGGCAACACGCACTGGTCAGACTTTTGTCTTGAGACACTGCGGTACGTGGGACGAGAAGATATTGCGTGGCTTCCCGAACGCTGCCCAGCCGAGTCGGATTCGACGATTGACGTCTTTCTCGAAATTGCACCTACCTAACTGGACAGTTTGTCCTAGGTAAAACGTACTCGTCCCAACTTCAAATTTAGGGTCTCCGATCTTTATGAGAGTGGGTGTTACATGGGCATTTGACATGATTATTTAGTTTTGGTAAGAAATTATGTATTGGTGTATCGAGTAGTCTCTAAATAGAGCTGGACTGTCGTTACCGAGTAATATGTGACTGGATCAATATGTTCAACCTCAGCCCGTATGTTGAACGCACTAGTAGATGTAACTAATGGTGTTTGTAGGATGTTTGGTTTCTGTCGAATATCTTCTAGTATCTACTCTGTGTTGTTTACAGTACTAAATAAAATAAGGGGCTGCCCATAAAAATGATAAACATCCCCAGCAAAAGTCCGGTAAACCCAGCATCAAAAGCTTACGGTTAAAGAAAGCTCGGAATAAACGTCAAATACTTCCCAATGAGATTGCAGGGAATCTCTTTATTTCACCACGAAACCGTAGTAGTACTTACTAACGAAATTCAATTACTGACGACAAAGAGTAAAAATATTCCTTTTCTAGTCTGAGAGGGAATAAAATAAAATGGTGTCTAACTATGGGTAGATATTCAATAGCGGATACGGCTGTCCGAGTCCCGACTCGTGACACGAATTGTAGAGCATTTTTCCGATGCGAGTATGGATGTGAGTGCAATGGAATTTAATCTGGAATGAAGGGAATCATCACGGTTATTTGTCTATAATTGTTAGCATGTTTTATGCAAAAGGATGGACTGAGCTCACAAACGTTGGATTAGTATTCATTCGCACGAATGTGGTATTTTTTGGTATTTGTTTTCATAAGGGTTAATTGTTCTGTTGTTTCAATATTTGAGTAATTAATTTTAATTTAAGGATTATGACAGAATGGGTAAAAAGTCCCTTTTACTAAAACTACTAAAAAGTACCTACGTTTCTAAGTCTGTAAAGTGTGCCTAATTGGCTGTAATTTGGTTGCTTCATAACCAACCTCACAATCCTCTTTATGATTTAATTCAAGAGAATTCTAGCTTATTCAAATATTGTCACATTAAAAATGTAAACTAAACTCGCTTCTCTGCTTATCCTGCTACTCTCGAGCAGTAATTAGATACTTCAGAGGGTTGAAAAGGTACACGTCTCAAACTTCTGGGGAAAGCAACTAATGAGTGGCATTTCATGCTAGTCTGTCGTTACAAAAAGAGTTCCAAGTATCCTTGAAAACCCAACGACATTAATGCCTAGAAACGAAGCGGTGGTACCAACATTACCTGGATTATTTCAGTGTTGGCAGCTTCAGGTCTCACAGCCATTTAGTAAGAGTACTTTATTTTCTTATCTTTGATAGTACAGCAGGCCGCACGTTAGTGGTAAAAATCCAGCATAATCTGGCCTCTTATTCTGTTAAAACTCCGTGGTACGCTCGGTCAGCTCCAAGTCAAATTATTATCACCGACATGCGGTCGACTTTAGCTATACACCGTACTTCAGTATGAATAACATGAATATTAGATTTAGCTTTTTTAGTTGAAAACAACAAAAAACGTAGGTAGGTACCTTACTGCTCTCAAGAGAGCACTGAATTTCTAGTAAAGCAAGTTAAATCTGCGCGCGTGTTTGATCCCTGCCAGCATTTTCAATCACTTTCGGCATAGTGATTACGTTTATTTACTTTGGAAAACACGGAACACAGCACACTCTCATGACACCAGCTGTCAAGATGTCGGCAAACGATTATTTCCGATTTCGGCCACGCGCGGACTTATTTTGCGCGCACTTTAGTCTTAACACTTTTATGTTTAAAATACGAGGTTTTACTAACAGCAGGATAAATGCACATCAGTGGTAAAAAATACATTGAGGGTACCTTTATGTCGTAGCTTTAAGGGTGGTTTTCGTAGTGCAAGAGTGTTTGCTACCACTGCGTGCGGTTTACTATTGGTGTGGTACTATTGCGGTGGTAGGGTAATTTTATTATAGGTGATAATTATAATTATATAATTAATGTATACAAAATATTGTAACACATTTTAAAATAGTAACGGTGGAGTTTCTTGCCCATTCTTCTCCATACGAAACTACCTTTTGGAATCAATTCTATTTTAATGTAAACGTTGACGTTCAAAAGTGTATTTTATGAAAATAAATGCTTTGTATTTGACTTTGAAATCAAACCGAAATATACATCTCAAAGTTTCAAAAGCAGTAATGTTTGTAGAGTCACGTTCGGATTTTTAGTGTTCACAAATCTCAACCAACGTGTCTTGGTTTTCACGCGGATGAGAACAAGACGGCGAAAATATAAACGAGACAGTCTTTAGAGTTTTTAAAAGAAACAGCTCCTAGTAAATATGCTTGCTCAGTATCTACATGTTTCTTTTACAACAAAATTGGTGAGATGAGATTGTTACCTTTTTTTTTAATGTTTTTTTTTGAGTGTGGGAAATCATCAAATAACTTCTCCCGCTCTGGGCAGAGCGAGAGGGCGTGTCAGACTTTTACTGACTAAAACCTACCCGTGTTCCTTCAGTTGCCTGTGCCAGGGGCCACGGTATCCCTCTCGGACTTTCCCGAAACCCTAGCAGGCATCGGCTCTAGCGGACCCCGTCATTGGTGCTGACATCTCTTTGAGGCGCGCGTGGAACACAATGCGCCGTCGACCCGGGCCTGGTCTTTATCGAACGGCGAGCTGCCCATTGCTCACCGTTCGCCGACGCCTACCTAATACCTACCTATGTTACCTGATGGGGACATCATTAATGGAAGGTAAATATATTATGAAGGGCGTAAATATAAAATAATATTTTGAAGAACATGCTTTTAATTTTGTTGAATTACCTAACTAGAAGTAATTTTATAAAATAATAATAACTTTAAATATGAACTTTAATTTTAAAGTTGAACAATTGAATGAATGTAGACATGGTTCATCTATGACAACGACCATATTAGGTTATATGGTCGTTGATCTATGATGACCGACACACACTAACCTCATCCTTGGATCCACAGCACACATCATGCTGAGTGGAAGCCCTCTTGTCACAGTCATGACGTGCAGCTGTCGACTATTTCTGTTTTGTGCTCGTGATGAGAATCTTTCTTTTGTTTTTTTTATTTTTTCTTAATTATTAGAGCTAATTATCTATTTGGTATGCACGTGTTTCTGTGACAAATAAACCTACTTTTTCATTCTTTATTTCGGTGTATTTTCTTTTGAAAGATATGTTTCAGCTTCATCAATGGATAAACCAAGCCGCTACTTGATTATTGGAACTCCTCAGATAGCTTGTAAATGTAGTGCGTCTCTAGAAATACAAATGTACAGAGTGGCAGGGACATCGACCCGCAAACTGTACCTAACCATGAATTCAGAACATAATTCTAAACCCCCATGCGCGCAGCGTAGAATTTTTTCGTCTGTTATAAAAAAAAAACTGCTGTTTCATAGAACAGTGCAATACCTACGCGGTCAAAATATAATTAAATGTAAACAGCGATTTAAAAAAAAAAACGACGAAAAATTTCAACGCACGGGCGTACAGATAATACAAGGTGTTGTTTTGCATCCTCGTCAAATTCGAGGAGGTAACTATGCTAATGATTCTCGACACGAATCAATAATAAAATAAGTAGGTACCTATTTATGTATTTTTCGGAAATCGGCATGTGTAGGGCCCGTGTGATACCGCCCTGTAACTGCGCTGTAACTGTAACGCATGCACACAGCGACATAGTCGTACGACACTGCCTACCGCATACGCAACGGGGCGATTTTGTTCTTTGAAAGTGGAGTATTCTGAAATACTGTCAAACTTAAATACCTAAAAAAACAAGTATGTATTAATTATTGAGCAGGATCGTAATTTTATTTGATTATTTATGTCTTTCATAACAGCCTCCTGAAATTTGACGAGGATGCTAAACAACACGTTGTATAATGAACCCATGGTAATATTTTTTGCGTTGAAGGCTCTGCCGCGCTGTATGTATATCTAATAAATATTTGCACATTCAGCCATGCAAAAACTGAGTTTAAGGACCCTAACCGGTGACTATTTCCAGATCACGCGTATTCCGGGAAAATTTTAGTAGTAACCCCCGCCCGGGTGGGTTTGTATTGAGCACAATACTGGGAAATATATACGTCGTATTTATTATACAGCATGTATCAGAAAGGCGTGGGCATTTTAAGGGTGTGGTATAGAACATCAAACTGAACAATTTTCTCCATTCCGCTTTGGTTGATAAGCTGGCTTTTTCTTTGTTGTAATAGGAAGATATTTATCAACTGTCCCATTCAAAACTTCAAGTCGACCCAAATGTATGGGACAGTTGATAGTTTTTTCGCGATTACGATGTTAGTTCCATGGAAAAAGTTGTTCAGTTAGATGGTCTGCACCACCCCCTAAATATGCCCACACCTTTCTGATACGTGCTGAATATGTTTGATGCAATTGTATCATTGAGAAAGTGTATGTATCAAATGATTTTAAACCTTAAAATGTTGAAGCTTAAGTTCAAAATAGAATGAGAAAATTTTACAGTTTGCGGTAACTTGACTTGCTGCTGTGTGTACAATCAACTGTTGGAATTAATATTCTTATTTCTAAACGCAACCTTTAATGACAACAATTTTTACATGTCAACTGTCAATAGAGTTTGACAGATCTTATGTCTGTCTTCCGGTTTGTGGTCTGTGCGAGAACTTACTTTTCTGCATTCTGTCTCTTTGTACTAGTTGTAACTTTGCCAAATAAATCCCATGAAAACACCGTTACCAGTTTTTGTTTCTACCGAAATATCCAACATCAACCGCACTGCTATTGTTTAATTATGACAGCGCCTTTAATTGGTAGTAAAATCAATTCATTTATTTCAAATAGACACCTAAATGACACTTTCGAACGTCAAAATTTACAAGAAAATAGAATTGATTCTAGTCGCCCCTTCCAAAATGTAGTTTCGTATGGAGAAGAATGGGCAAGAAACTCCACCGTTACTCTTTTAAAATGTTTTAGAATATTTTGTATACATACATTAATTATACAATTTTAAGTGAAGACGATGCATCTAAAATAAAATTACTATACCACATTATGTAAAAACAATTAAAAAGTAAGCAATGACAGCTAAAATAATTATGTGATAGATACATGGTGCTCTTAATTATAATTACAAACATTGTAAAAGTGTACGATTTTCCTATAATTTTAAGCAAGAAGTAAGTCGGTGTGAGTTAGAGAAATCACAGTAGAAAGTTTAGTAGAAGGAAGGTTTTTCGAATTAATACTGCGAGTTTTTGACTCTACTACACCTTCTCTGCCTATCTCTCCAGGTTATAAAAGCTTCATAATATACTACAAAATTAATAAATATCCTCGTGTTAAGGATCCTTCAAACAGACGCGACACGCGACGTGTTTCGCACACGACACAAAGGCACCGCTCGTCGCGCGACCGGCGCGCGTGGGTGCGTTAATGTCGCGCCTGTTTGAAGGAGCTTTTACAACAAAGAACAAGCCAACTTATCAACGAAAGCAGAATGAACGAGCAAAAACGTGTTAAGTGTCTATCATAGCCCAGACGACATTGAATAATTCTTGCTCCCTTGGGCAATCAATCAGAGGATTATAGCCTAGGCGACTATAATGCCAGCGTTATTAATAAAACTGCTGGATTAGTCCCAAATTCACGATCAGAGAATAAATGTGCCAAAATCTGGCAAAATGTTTTAGTATGTTTTAGATTTGGAAACATCTGTAGGTTAAAGGTGAACTTTAAATCCGTTTTGAGGATTATGGGGGAATAGTCATAATTTATTTATTTCGGACACATGGGCTTCTCCATATTACACAAATAAAAATGAAATGCTCTTCGTTGCTAAGCGCGTCACTTGAGAACGGCAGGAAAGCTTTGCTTGATCTTCTTATTAAACGTTCGTTATAGCCCGAAAAAGCTTTTATTTAATTTATTTGTCAGATAACATGATCCATTATGGTCAGTAACAAAAGGAGATTATAGATTATGTTAGTAGACATAGAGTTTAAATATAAATAACAATTAAAACATTTTATTTTACCATCCTAACCAACTTTTGAGGGAAAGTTTGCCCAGAAAAATTGAACATTCGGGAAAAACTGAAAATAGTGTTTTTATGGCATGTTTAATGAATTATTGAACAGTGCAACGTCTGTCGGGTCAGCTAGTAACTTAATAATACGCACTTTTATTTTCTAGTACCTACAGTTAGGGCGCGTTCATTTAGTAAAGTTTTCGCGCCGCATAACTACTGCCGTAAGATATCCATACCACTAAAAATGATATCTATGATCGAAACATGAAAATCAAGTGCCTGATAGACACATGCTACGTACCTATTAGGCACTTGATTTTCATTTTTCCCCAAGGTTTACTTCTAAATCATAATTACAAAGAAAAACGATATTTTCCTGTTTGTAGGAAATAAGGAAAAACTCGAGGAAAATGGGACAGTGCTTCAGGACTGATGTCCACAAGATGGACATAATAATATATGTTTTCGATGTTTTAGGTATTTCCCTAATGTAACATAAGTACAAAGGTACTAATGGGCAGCTGACCTATTAATATCTGTTATTAAACTAGAATACAAACATAACAAAATAACTCAAAAGGCAAAAACGGTGTCGAGCTGACAGTTCAACGAAATGAAAGTGCTTTTATATTTGTCTGAAAATACAGTGTGAGTGTTTATAATGTGCACATATGAGGGAATCTATGCTTAATTTTATCTACGGAAAAAATACAAAAACAAAATCTAAATTATTTTTTTTATTTTTATGTTTTTTTTTTTTAATTGTTCGCTACTGTGACCCCAGTGTAAACAAAACGGTGTAACTTTTAAACTGAATGATCTATCACGATGAAACAAACTCCATAATGATTGTAAGTAATTAGGCGTCCTCATAAAATTAAAAATGGGGAAAAAACTACCCTCAATTGAAAATAAACATGTTTTTTATCAAAAATATGTTTTTTTTTTCCGTCATTTTTTACAATAATCGTAAAATTTCACAATTGCCCCCCCCCCTCTCCCTACCATACCATGCCCCATTACCTACCTTTTTAAAAATTTTTTTACCATTACCTACCTTTTTTTTACATTATTTAAGCACCGACCACTTAAATTGCAAATAAATATTTGTAATTTAAGTGGTCGGTGCTTAAAGATTGTAGAGGTCTTCGTAGTAAACTGAGAAACTGTATTATATAGTAAGGTTTAGATTAGAATAATTAATCATGGTGGGAACACAATACCGTCCACATTTCTGATTGATTAATATTAAGTACTTCGACGAACTTCTTGTAGATATTGATAGATTTTGAGCGGTAGATTCTGAAGAAAGTCATGAACCAATGTGCCGTATCTTTAGCAAAAAAGTCCAAATAGAAAACTTTTTATACGGAAGCTATTTCATAATATAAAATATATTTTCGTTTTAATATCCATAAACTATTACGAACTCTGAAAGCCGAACCTGACAACCAGAAACTTAATTTTACTAGCTGCAATAAAGTTGAGTATATTTCTCAAAGTTATCATATTAATTTCACGAGCGATTAGTTATTAAAGCCGGCTTTATTCGGACCTGGCTACAGGTGGGGCAATAAATTATTCCCAAGTCCCTTTACCCTCCCCGTTAATGGGGAGACACATTCACTTTGTATATATATTTTTTATAAATATATTGTATGCTTACGACAGTAGGATTCCGGTCCCTTTACCGGTTTTGCCCGTGGCTTTGTTTACGTGCAACTTAATCTAATTTTTTATACGGAAGATATAATTTTCTTTCTTTCCAACGAAAATATAGTTTTATTTTTCCAAGGAAACGGAGTTATGAGAGAAACGAAATCGTAAATCTTTTAACGTAATATTTTTTGCGACAGTTGGTGGCGTGGAATAAATTTGGTTTGATGCTCATAATATGCTCCGCTATCAAATTATAGTGACCGATTGTCGTACTAAAAATATCTGCAGACTCTTATAAGAGGGTTGAATTAAATAAGAAGTAAAGTTTAGTAACTTATAAAGTCTCGTTACGTAAGTGAGTTTAGAAAACATGTCGCTAACACTAAGTCCTTATTAAAAACCGAACCTTGAAGTCTATTTATTAGTTCGTCCATTTAATAGCTTTGATCGTCTATCGGAAAATTGGGTTTGTTAAACTAATCGAATGAAGAGTGCCAAAGTAAGTCAAGGTTTTCCCTTTCTTTCGTATAAAAAGTTATTGGTATCTTCAGTAAACATGCTCGTATGCATAGATCAATAAATCGAAGTTGCCCTCCGCAGCAAGTAAATGAGTTTTCACGCCTTCGTCTTATCGCGAGGAGACACAAATGAAGGTCGTATGGCTGACATTGTCGCCTTGAAAGTTAGAATAGAATACACGTTTCAACGAAATAGAGGCTTTGAATTTAAGTCCCTAGAAGCTTATGTTAACTATTTTGTGTGTAACTACCGCCGTGCCCGCAGCCTTTGTTTAAGTTTCGCACTGTTTCTTGTTGATCAAGAAAAGAACTTCCGACCTTCACCTAACTTTCCACCTAACCTTCCTTACCGCATTTAATTATTTATTTGTATCCCTCCTGGAGATTCGAACCGGTAAAAAAATACATTTATTAAAAATCATTTACGTAAGTAAATTGGATAGCCTTTCACCAAATGCGAATTTTTTGGACGTCCGATTCCATTTCAAATTCGTTTTTTTTTTTGTACCAATTAACATCCTGTATCGACATAAATCGAATGACGCGTCATTTGGCCGAAATGGTTTTGTAGCCTTTGCGCGAATTTCCAAATAAATATATGCGTACGGGTTAAAAATGTGGTTCCAAGTTATGTGGGTACCGGAAAAGCGTAATAGTTGATTTCGCGAAACCTGATAAATACAATTTATTGTGTCGGTATTTATTTGCCCCGGAAACTGTGGTATTGTAAACAAAACAAAAACACGTTGCTTTACATTTCGCAAAAACAATGGAAAGCACGTAAGTAATAAAAGTTTTAAATTAAAGTCAAGTCAACATCCTGAAATATTAAAGTTTAAAACGAATAAACTGGCTAGGTAAATCAAGTTTAATTTCTGAAACCCAATTTCATATTGTTTTTACAATTTAATAATATTAAGTATATAAGCGTATTTATTTTACTTGTTCAAAAGCGTCGCTCTTTTGCTTTCTCCTGACCTGCTGACTACAGGTTTTCGAGAAATAGGGTAACAAAAGACGTAAATCATAATATTTTTGATTGACGTGGCTTGTAGGTAAAATGAATGATGCAGCAATGGTGCAGTAATCCGGGAATTCTCTGGTAGATTACCTAGTCTACAAAACACGAAGCCACCTATAGGTTACTGTATTGTTCATGTAAATGCATTATTGGCACAAACTGTGTAAGCTTCAATGTCATTAGTTAATCGGTAGGCACCATAAAGCCACCAGAAACCTTTTAAATTTTTTTCAAAGTTAACCTCATAGTAAAATACTTACACATTTCACCTTTTGATAAAATAATACCCAAGTAAAGTCCGCCCATTTAAATAAAATAACATGACTCCTCTAAAAACTGAAGACAAGTTAAAACTCTGATGTCTTCAGAATATTTTATAATCACACAGTCGCTGTAAGTCACTGAATACCTGTTATGTATTCAGTGACTTTCAGGGACTGCGTCACATGTGGACACTTAAGTTGATCCATCGTAAAGTGGGTTAAACAATCAACCATACAAACCTCTCTTCAAGCTATACAAAAAGGGCATATATAAAAAAGGAAAATCAAAGAAATAGCTTTCTGGTTTTTAGAAAAAAAGACTTCAGGTTGCTGCTTCTGAAATTCAATATATTAGTTTTCTGTTAAGTAATAAATTATGTTAGTATTATATTCCTTTTCCATACATACGCAAATTAAATTAAGATAATGATAATCCGCAAAAATAAACTTAAATATTAATGCAAATTATTTAAAAACACAAAAACCAGACTGCAAAAACACAATACCTGTTTTAGCAGTTGGGTTTTTGTTTTTTTATTTTTTTTTAATCTTTATTTCAAGTTGTTTAGTTTTATTTTAGCATTTCTTATTCCAAATTACATTTAAAGATATAAGTGGTATACTAAATTTAGTTAATCCATTTACATAACTCTCTATTTTGATATCCCACTCGATAGGTTTTGAGGAAAATATACATTTTGAAGACATAATTTGCCGCCAAAAATCGACCATTAACATTTTTTATATACCTCTTTTACAACTCTCAATCTTAGGCTGAGAGCAGACTATAGTCACGACAGTCTCAAGACAGACTATAGTATAATAAAAAGTACTAACGCACATTTGAAACAAAACGTCTCATAGTCAAAGCTGTCCAATGCATACAACAACTGCACGGCAACAAGTCTGACTAACGACTGTCGTGTCTCTAGTGTGCGATGGCCCTAAAATCGTTCAAGCCGTTTAGGCTACAGAGCGTGCCAACGAAATATATACACGGTGACATTTGAATCACAGTTTTGCTAGAACAAACGTTGTTTAGACCATGGTCTACTACCATCCTTAGGACTTAGGAGTGATCGAGGAGCTAATAGGCTCATTGGCGACGTAAAATTGGTGGATGCCAAGCTTAACAGCTTGGCTCATCGCCGCATGGTCGCCTGCTTGTCGGTCTTCTACAGATTGTACTTCGGTGTGTGTGCCCAAGAACTCCACGACCTCATACCACCGGTCCCCTTCTTCCATCGGTCATCTAGACGCACTGCAACTTATCATCCTTACCTAGTTGCAATTCCACCAATTCGCACTAAGCGTTTCCAAATGTCTTTTGTTATGCGCACAGCAAAAGAGTGGAACTCTCTACCTGCGCCTGTGTTTCTGAACGCTTACAACCCTAATCTCTTCAAAGTGAGAGTGAACAGGCTTCTTCTGGGTAAGCTCACTCCATCGTCGACTCTGTCTCTGTCACCACTGACCTAGACTAGAGTCAAGAGCAAACCCATCTTTAATAAAAAAATTAAAAAAACAACTTATTTTGTAAGTCCGACTCGCCCATGGCCGGTTTTTTTTCCTTTATGATTATTTTATTTATATATTATTTTATATTTATAATTTTTTTTATCGGTATCAAATCGGTTTAAAATCCTGGCATGGGAGTCGCAAGCACAGTAATTTTTGAATATTGTGATGTCTTACGAATCGACATCGTTCGCGTGAATGCGAACGATGTCGATTCAATGAGCCGCTTTATTCAATAGCTGCTTGCAAGAGATTAGTTCTTTTCTATTGAGGTCACTTTTTTAAATCAAAACGAGTATGTAATGAGCGGGTGGAGTTCTGTAGGTTCTGCCTACCCCCATGGGGAGAAGGTGTAAGTTTATGTGTATTTTTTTTTAATTATATAGTTTTGTACTATTAGGTATTTGCAAGTCAATTTTAGGTAGTTAACACTAAGATAAAGTAAAGTTTGCTTGGCCTCGATCCACCAGCATGAACCCAGCATTAATATTTTTCAAAAATTGCCGTCAATTCTGAAAACTCATAGCCAAAAGTCAAATAACCCAATTTCATAAACAAAAATATTTTCATATCATACTTTTTGATGTCGAGCGGTTTCCGAGTCCAACTTTGTGCATGTGAGAGTTGTATTTTAAAACTCATTACTTTCTTCGCTTTGCTGTATGTTTTCTAGTTTCAATATTCACCAATGCATCTCACTTTGTGGTCTTCCTACCATGTTTTGAATGTACAAGATATAATTTTCCATCAAAATAGTCGGTGTGCTATTTTCTTTTTTTTTATAGTGAAACATGGTGCTTTGTTTTTAACTATTGTCAGTCGTTCTTCTTTCTTTCTTCTTTTTGTTTGGGCCCAGTAGGTGGCCAGTTGGCCACGTTTTTTGCGGCGTCAAAAGCGTTGTTCAGATCGTCAAGGGTAGAGGTAAACGGACATTTCACTTCATATCACTTTAGCAGATGGGACATAGTCTGTTCAGGAGTACCGCTCTCGCACTTGATTTTGGATAAAACGATAATACGTCATTTCGCTAGAAAGTCGTAAAACTGCGTCAAAAAAACGTAAAACTTCCAAATGAAAGAGAACGCCACAAAAATTGTGACGCAAACTAATAAAAGACTAATAAAGCAGGGGTGGCCCAGTGGTAACGGCCGCGACTTACGTGTTGTAGGTCTAGGGTTCGAACCTAAGTAGGCACGTTACTTTGGGTAAATTATTTCATCACCACTGCTCTCAAAACGGTGAAGAAAAACATCTTGAGGAAACCGGCGTGTCCTAGAACCAAACATTCGAAGACATGTGACATCCTCCAACCCGCACTGGGCCCTCGTGGTGGATTACGGCCCACTGCTTCTCACCGAGAGGATGCCTGTGTCCCAGCAGTGGGTACGTTATGGGCTGATTATGTGATGGTAAGTGAAACTAATAAAATTGGTCCATGAATATTTTTTTGTACGACAACTTGCATACAGAAAGTAGATGAGCATTTGATAAGTAGTATGTCATTATATCACACCGCAGTTTAAAACCGCTAGTTAAATTCACAATTAATGCTAAGAGTAAACTAATTAGAACATTAATAACCGTTTCCATTAAACAATGCACGTACGAATTGAATGCGAGCGTGTTTGCGACACGTGTGTCCCATTTGGAACTGTGTGACGTTGAAGCCACAAAGTAGAATGGTACAGAAGTCTGACTTCATGCAACAAGTGAACATAAAAATATCGCACACTGGATTTTCAACTCTCAGTGTACATAGAACCGAGCATTGAGAATCCGACAAAGCGAATCCCAGTTGCAGCGCGTCAAAAAAACGCATTGTTGGATTTTCAATTCTCGGCGATAAGCAGTGCGTTGAAAATCCAGTGGGCGAAAAAAAATCCCGCCGTGATATTTTAACGTCGTCCGTGCAAACGTGGACTAAGCGAATTCACGACTGGCATTCGTTTCAATTCAAGACTACTCATTGGCGTAAAACCTTACTTTTTTACTTAACTCTTATCTCATTGTGATCCTAACTATCCTAACCCATACTAATATTACAAATACGAAAGTCAGTTTGTTTGTTTCTTACGCTTTCATGCAAAATTGGCCGAACGGATTTGGCACGCAGATAGACCATGACCTAAGTGCTAAGTGCATAGGCTTATTTTCATCAGATAAAGTCGCAGGCAACAACTAGTAAAGTTTAAAGTTAGTCGAGAGTTTTATCAAACTCACGGCAATCATTCTATTATGTACCATACCATACCGAGATAAGAGATATCGCAATGACTTACTAATGGCTTTACGTCGATCGTGAATTTCGTACCTAAGAACTCCATTCGTAAGTGTCTTTCTCTGCTTGCGGCTGTTTTCACTCGTTGCATGGGACCGACCTTCTGTAGGTACCTGTCTATTTTGTGTGTGTGACGTCAGATCTATTTATTACCCCTCCCACCACCACGTTTGAAGGCCGATGTTCACCCCGAATGCTTTCATGTCCTAGTGATATTTACGTGACCAACTCATTAATAAGATAACTACAAACCACCATACCTCAAAAACTGCCATAGCTGTGTTGGTTCGGCCTTGTAACTCTATTAGATATTTACCAGGTAAATATTTCATTTGACGGCGTCGCTGGTCTATTTGGTGGTCGCAAGCGCGAATACAGAGCGTTGGGTACTAGTTTTGAAGTCCGGATAGGGAAAAGTGGTGGTCTGAACAGCCCGGGTTAATGGCAATAGACTGCCCCCCTCACCATCATCACCTTTCCAGCCGAAAGGTACACTGTTTTACATAAGCCTCCCCCAAGTACCACCACTTCGGCCGTTTGTGTTCTTCCCGCACACAGCGCATAGCTGCGGCCTTCACAAGGTCATCGTTCCACCTTGTGGGAGGCCTTCCAACACTACATCTTCCGGGACGCAGTCACCACTCCAAAACCCTTCAGCCCCATCGGCCATCTGTTTTGCGAGCATTGTGCCCTGCTCACTGCCACTTAAGTTTGGCTCGCCCCCTATCACACCATTGCTGGCGAAATGTGGTTTCACTTTACACCTACCTACCTTGGTACCTGTTGACAGGCCAACACTCTCCTCTTATACCTATAAACACTGTAATTTCAAAACATTGTACAAGCCAATTATTTTAAAAAGAGTAACCGTGGAGTTTCTTGCCGGCTCTTCTCCATCGGGAACAACAAATTGGAACCATGCACCTGGCTTCTGACGTTTCTTATGTGCCCGTGTAGGTGTATGTGGAATAAAATTTATTATGATTTGATTTGACCTCTGCCTTCCTCTTTCAAGAATACAAGCTTGATGTTATGTTATTTAACTTACACAACCATTGTTAGACCTGAAGGTTAACCTTTTCAAAATCATTAGAAATTCAGACCTCGCAAGATGTTAAATAATATTTTGAATCTCTTTAGTATGTGTATATTGTCTCAATGAAACAAAAGATAACAAAGAAACGTTGAAAGGGAACTCACGTCACGGAAAACTAAGGCTTCTTTTTATCCCCAATAGATATGGATTCCCGTGAAGTGCGTTGTGAAGAAATTATACCTCTTTTTTTTACACCTTCGTAAAGAAATCGTCATTCGGAATTATCGTTAGCATTCAGATAATTGGGAAATGTGAGGAAACAACACAAGTTTCAGTTTCATAAATATATTGTACCCTAAATAATGTTGCCATTTTCATATCTGTACACAGTATAAAACAAAGTCGCTTTTTTTGTATGTATGCTTAGATCTTTTAAACGACGGACAACGGATTTCAATGCGGTTTTCATTAATAATAAAGTGATTTAAAACCAAGGTTTTCATGTAAATAATACATGTAGAGAAAAGCCGAGAATTAAAAAAAAAAATAATGCGATGTCGTAAAAAACTTACTTACGTGTACCTACCTTTTTTTTTCGAATTGAATATTTATGTTTATTTTTTTAATTATCATAATTTTAAGGTTATTTGTTTTCGAATTGTATGCGTAAACCACTGAACGGATTTCGCAAGATTTTGGCAAGAAGATAGATGTCCCGGTAGCACGTTCCTGTGGAATAATTTCCGACATCCACGCGGGCGAAGCCGCGGGCAGAAGCTATTAAAATATAATTTACGTTTGGCAATTTTGCTTTAGTTAAACATATGTAAGTAAATAAATAAAAAGTATACAAATTTAACCTATACCTACTGAATACTCGTGGATACTCGACTATTTGCAAACTTAGTAACCTTTTTCATCAATTCTCTATGCGTCACAGCGCGAGTCTAACTGCAGTTAGGCAACGCGACATCGCGAAATTATTCGAGTTTAGATAAGCACGTAAACATACATACTAATATCATGAATGCGAAAATAATGCTGTCTGTCTGTATGTTACCTTTCCACGCGTGATCCAATCGTTAGGAAATTTTTCAAATAGGTAGAAGATTGATAGATGGGACCTGGAGAAGCACATAGACTACTTTCCATCCTGGATATCTGTATAAAAACGATGAATGACAAAATACACGCAGTTGAAGTCACGCACAACAGTTACTGTTGTGTAAATATACATTTCAGGAAAATACCACCAGTAAAAAAAAACTCTGTCGTCAATTCATTATGTGACAAAAGTATAACCCTCTTCGCAATAAAAGCCTCTTGTAGTATTTTATGTAGTTTATTTTCGTACGCCTTATTAAGTTTGCATTTTGCTACGACCTCTTTATTTATCCTCAGTATATAAACTAAGGACCATCGAGCGTTTATTATGAACGTCAGTTTCCTTATACCTACGTAATGAATAACAAACAACGACCTGAATGTTTTCAGGACGAAAATTGATAAAAGAGGTTAGATACATAGTTCAGTGCTTTGAATACTCGTAAGTAACTCTGTTTTCAGAGATAAACTTACGTAGACTAAACTAAGGGCCGTATTTTAGAAAGAAACTGCTAAACAATCTCGATTTGAAACTACTTTAAACTATTTTCGCCTCAATAACGGTTGAAACCAAGTCGAATGCTTGAGCTTCGTTCTGGAATCAGAGTTTAATATTATCTCTCAGTATAAGTTGGACTGTTAAAGGGTGAGTTTGATTCTGTCTGAAATAAAAAACCAGCTCCATATTAATAAAAGTTAAACAAACAGCCCAAAGCAACCAAGGAGCTAACACAAAATCCTCTTATAATAAAACATTAGTATGATAACATTACTAATTTGGTAGCAGGAACACGCCATAATACGCACCCGAAACGCGGGGCGTGCAAATTTCCTGTCTAGTATAATGGTTCCACCTTAATTCATGACCTCGCGTTGCTACAGACCGCAAGCGTGACATAATGAATATTGCGTGGTCTATAAAAGCCTTTTAAAGACATTTTGTCATGGTTACCGCGAGCTGTCATATGATCAGGCACAATAAAATAAATGAGACAAAACGCCACTAAAAGGTTGAACGATATTATTGGGTGATTTTTTTTTTTTTTGAAATGTCACAGTACTTTAGACGTTCTCTTAAATACACACATCAAAAGTGTCTAGGGATCAACATATATTTTTGCAATAACTTTTCTCCTGATTGATATTAATTAAAATTTTCTTTAAGGATTCATAAAATAAAGTGTTTTCGTTTGTCACAGTAACGATAAACCAAGTCACCTTTGTATTAATAAAGAAATTTTCCATTTTCCTAATAAAGGGATTTTTGACATTTGAACCACTAACACAAAAGTTCGAAAAAAAGACTGAAATAACAGTTTTCTTTAAAATTTTATTGGGTAACTTAAACAATTAATAATCCGTGTTTCTACCGCGAACACTAACAACACAAGAACATCGGTTTGGCATACTCAAAATGAGTTCATCCAAATCACGCTGTGGAATGGCCGCCCATGTTCGTTGCAACAACAAAAAAAGGTCTTCTTGCGACTGGACACCCTCCATATTCGGCAGAGCTCTTCTCTGTAGCATATCCCATGCATGCTCAATCGGGTTCAAGTCTGGCGACTGAGCAGGCCAGGGCAGGACATTGATGTTAGCTGCGGCGAGAGTCTGTCTTACAACTCTTGCGGTGTGCGGTCGTGCATTATCATGCATTAACTGAAATAAGGGACCGATTTGCACTTGTAGAGGAACGATGACGTCTGATACAATCGTCTCAGCATAAATTTGAGCGTTGAGGTTGCCTCTGATCCAAATCAACTCAGTTCTTCCGCCGATCCAAATACCCGCCCATACCATGATGGTTCCACCACTATAAGGATGGACTTCCTGGCAGGATTTTAATCGCTGTTGGCGTCCAGGGGTTCTCCAGTGTCGTATACGTCTTGTATCCGGTCTCATACCAAAACGAGACTCATCAGAAAAGCACATGAAACGCCATTGTTCTTCTGCCCAATTTCTGTGTTCAAGAGCCCATTGATATCGAATCCTACGATTGTGCATTGCTATAGGTGGTACCCGTAGCGGTCTTCGGGAATGAAGGTTCACTTCATGCAAGCGGTTTCTGACTGTTTGGTCGCTAATTAAGTTCCCTGAAGAGTGATGAAGCCTCACGGCTAACATCATGGCGGTTATTGTTGGAGCTCTTCGAGTTAAGATTTGAATGTATCGGTCTTGTCTCCGTGTGTTGCAGCGATACCGTCCTCCATGGCGCTCAGCCACGGTACCAGTGCTTCGGTAACGTGTCCAAAGTCGACTGATAACACTCTGACTTGTATTCAGAGCTAAAGCCACAGTACGTTGCCGGGAACCAGCTTCTATCATTCCCACGGCTCTGAGCATTTCTTCCCTGCTTAAATGACGTCGCCGCTCCATAATAACGTTGGTTTTAATCAGTAGTAGGGAAACAGTAGCACTAATAATGTCTTCAATGCGTTGTATGTTTTTATAGGGAAAATATTGACAGCTGATTTTCATCTTTTACTCGAATTTGATTCACAGTTCCTGATTCAAATTATGAAATGCACCAAAAAGGATCCATATAAATTTATAAAATCATAAATTTATTACAAAGCCACATCTTAATCTCAAGAAATCCGCATAAAAATGCTTGATCCCTAGACACTTTTGATGTGTGTAGTATAAATTTTGAAAAAGTTAAAAATGAGTACGCTTTAAATTAAAAGACTATAGACATAATATTTTAAGAAATATGTGGGAGCTTTTATAAACAATGCATGTACGCAAATTGTCTCCAAAATAACTATAAATTAAAATTTTAAAAATCCCCTGACACGGCACACTTGTAGAATTTTGGTTCTTCCATCCCCACTTTAACCCACCATAACTCTTAAACGGCTCAATCGATTTTTATAAAACATAGCTAAGAACACTCTCGATTAAGTCTCCTTTCATCCAAAAAAAACTAAACTGAAATCGGTTCAGTGGTTCGGGCGCTATGATGCCACAGACAGACAGACAGACACACAGACAAACAGACACGTCAAACTTATAACACCCCTCTTTTGCGTCGGGGGTTAAAAATATTACAGCAGTGACTGACAACAAGAACGGGGTACGTACCTTAATTAGAGCCGTAGTTAGTTATTTCTTCGACATAGCTGCCATAAACTGTCGTATTAACAGTACTTTACTAAGACGACTAGATTTTTATTAAAGATTTCAAGAAATTTCATTCAGTCTCCAAAATCTTGAATTTTTTCTCTGTTTTAAATGGTGTCTCCAAACAACTTTAGAAGGAGTGTCACCATCGCAAATAGTGGACATAGTCCAAAAAAAAAATTACAAATTTTGGACAGTAAAATGTTTTTATAATAAAAATAAGAGAATCCCATGCTTTAAAATATGTTTCACTGTGTAAAAGTCTACGTAAATACGAAAAGTTATTCCATTATCTACACTGAATTTTTAGACTCATATTAATATATTATTTTCAGTTCAGAGTTCTCACATTAGGTGTCGTTTTATAAGTTATTATTACTAACATGTTTCTAAGTTGTCAAATATACATATAAAATTCATTTAACGTCCAAGTTTTGACAGATTTTCAGTAAGCTCTCTCATGAAAATGATTTATTAAAACCCTTATTAGCAGCCTGCTTTCATCCCCTTATAATTATTTAATGCGTGGGACATTATTCTTTGATTTAGTATCCACAAAATCGTTGCTTTTCGTTGCATTTAGGTGTATATCACTTCCATTTCACTTACGAAGAAAACACTTAGCTTTAAACAATATTAATGCCTGGTCAGCTGAAAGTGCTGCAAGATAAATATCTACACCAATATGGCCTAGACTTAAGATTGCAGGAATACAGGATTACAGGAATTCTGGTCCGAAGGCGTCGACGAATAAGTTCGAACAACTATTTCTGTTCTAATTACATAAAAAAGCTGCTTGAATCGCTTTTCAGTGCTGATTTGTGATACAAAACAGAACAATGTTATTCCTTAATTCATAATTGGCATAAAACAGAAACGGTTTCTTCCTTCTCACTTGTTTGATACGAAAACGATAAGGATTGATTTGAATGTTTAAAGAATTTGTAAAAAAAAACATGTATATTTCGGACCAAATCTTGACCCTAACTTTGCTTAAATTAATTGGGTAACCGGCAATCAACTTAATAACGTATTTTAGATTTTCAACGAAAATGGGCATTTCATCTTTAAGATTCTGAAAGCTTCTACCATTAGAAAAGATCGTTAGTTTTACATCAAGGTCTTGATGAATTTGTAATGTTACTTCCAAAACTTTGAGACAGCGGAGCTGTGTCATTGTTTTCTTGATAAACATTAAGAAATTCTGATTCTATCTTCGCAAGGATTTCAAAATTTAATAGAAACAATGTCTAAAAGCTTAATGAATCTGTTTCAGTATCGCGATGTATTTTACGATACGTTTGTTCGTATTTATAGCGACAGGATTAAAGGATTTCTGAATATTACCAGTTGGGCAAAATTCATTGGGATATTATCTACTTAGGGATTTAAGTATGTCTTTTTGGGACCAAATGTTGGTAATTACAATAAATGAATCTAATTAAAAAGTCATTTTAGAAAGGTCTGAGTGCTTTTAGCGATTGTTGTAACGTATTACTCGTAAGTATTTTTTGCTTGTTTGGTTTTGGTACGATTTTCGTCCTTACAAAAAGGTTTTTGTAGACGTTTCCAGTAGCCGAGGAAGATAGTTACTGCATTAGTTATCAGTAAACGTGTTGCACGTGACTCGTATGCCCGGCATACGTGGTTCAATGGTCTTGTAGTTTGTAAGTAGGTACATTCTATGACATAACTCTTGAAGACAGTTCTGTATTTATTATTATAAAAAAAAAACAAATACAAAACTATCAGATGAGATTAATCCGGACTTTACTAATGAAAATATTTTCTTCCGTTTATCCAATTGTGTAGTGCTTAGGTACCTATACTAACAATATATCTATCATTACAGTGGTCCCCGTATTATGACAGGTCTTTCGTTATTGTTACTTTCATAATTGAGTAACGACCGGTACCGGACAGTATTTGTCTCTGAGAGTACATCATCAATTCTCGCCAAGTTGCCATTCGTAGATATCTTTGATAATAATTGCTATTTCAGTGCCAAATTCTTTAACAAAGGCTTGGCAAGGACGTGAAAGGTACAAAAAACAAAATTAAGTGAATTTATCATTGAAAACCTTAGTGTCTATCTGTCCTTAATTGTCTGTGAGCATGAAGGGTCCTTCAGGACCTACTTCTAGGTTATGAAAAAGTATCGTACATACAGTAATACTAGTTAGATAACTGTTCAAACACGGTTATTTGCTACGTATATTAGGTCAAAATATAGGTCACAATGCTTGGGTACAAACTAATATATTTGCACCACATTTTCATGGACTGTTTCTTGGCGAGACATAACGTCGCCACTGTGACCCCAGACTTGGCTTCCATTCAGTATTCGCATTGATATATTAGGTTCATATATTCGCTTATCCAACATACTAAAAATCTGTTAAAATGCGTTCTGTGCCCCGATTTTGAATATTTGCTGACACAATTCGTGTGTTGCTGGTATAGTTACAAAGTTGTTTATGAGTTTCAGAAATTTAAATTCTTCTTCATGTGTCAGTGTCAATGGAATTTATGTAGGTACTTGAATTATATGAGTGAGTCCATTGTGAATTGAAATCTATCAAAAGGCATTTTAAAGCATTATTTTGTTTTAGTGTCATAAATACCACAATCATTTTGCCCATAGAGACTACAGAATCCCACGAGCTGCGATCATTGCACTCTTCTTTTGCTTCCTTCCACTTTCATGCATCGATTAATTCAATTTTGAATCAACATTCATTCATTCGTCCATTCACGTTCAAACATCTGATTAGGCACGTCTTTAGAATTAATATTAAATTAGTTAGGGATTGGACACTCGGTGCCAAATAACATGGCCCAATTTAAAGCAGCTCGAATGGAAACGATTCCTAGCTAATGTTTTAGTCTGTGTCGGAGGCTAGTCTATTAGTACAAGCCAAAGTGTCTGTTCTTGCCTAGTTATTTGTATATAGCGGACGGTACATTTAACATTGTATTAGATAGAATTTTGTCACACAAATGGGGACAAAAAGTAAGCTTGTACTAGTGATGTTGTTTTGTCCCACGTGTCTGTTACTGTTAGTTGTTTTGTTGCCAGAAGTGTTTTTTTCCCGACTTTTCCTGATAAACAATCTATATCTGAAAAATAAAAATGGTTAATTATTTCGGACTAAATCAAATGGTGACTATAAGAACAGTCGTTAGTTCATTAATTTAAATGTACGTAAATGTAGTCACAACTATTTTGGTCTGCTCTTTTAGCTCCTCTTAGTGATCCTGAATTGATAATGACACAATGCTCGTGTATCAAGACTAAGTGATCTCATTAATTACAGAAATGACCGTGAAAAATATACCAAATTGCTGCTTACCCGGACAATTTAATCCCTTTGCCAACTCTTACGTCACCAACGCATAATTAGGGTTAACCGTCCCGTTCAAACACAGTGTTAAAACACTAAAAGAAAAACTAAACAACATAAATTGTAGGTTCCAGTACCTAAGCTTATTGCTAACGAGTTTAAGCTTTAGTTCTAATGCTTTGCTTAACTTAAACTACCTACGTTGTGTTATGTAACAGGATCCCGTATCAGCGATATATAAAACAATTCGTTGGCAAGCAATAAAGCCCGCATATTGCTCTAAAAGCCGAGCTTTGTAAACAGCCTGGCTTTGATTTATGATAGAAGAAATCAAGTTTATGAGTTATTTTTGGATCTATCTGTAATTCTGTATTAATAAAAATATAGTAAAGATTTTTATGAGTTATGTATTGGTTGACGTTATATAAGTCGTAACCGTATAGTTATATAGGTTATTACGTAATGATCGTATTTTGTTATCGGATTACGATATTTTCGGGGGATTTTAGCAATATTTTTCGCTAATTAGTCCCTTAGCTAAGATTACAAATTTTAACATTGGGGATCATTCGATTTATCATTCAAAATGCAAAACAAGACGTTATAATTTTCGAAAAAGAATTTTAGAATACATGTACCTATAGCAAGATAGAAGCAGGTTTCGTATAAAGTTGTTTGATTTCGTGTCATGAAATAAAAAAGCTCTACCCACTGAAGAGTCTAAAGGCCACCGTGTCCTTTTCGAAGCTCAACAATAACAAAATTCATTGACCCTTTTAGTGCGGAACTTAGATATGGAGGTGCGTATGTCAACCTTTTTAGGACTTATGAAGCTATGGGGTTCTTGATAAGGTGCTTTGTGCACGATATCTTGATATTGGTACTTTATAGGCGACGGCGTAAATAAATATTTTGAGGTGAATACGAGGAATGATGAGGGTAATGGTATTTTATTTTCTGTCGTGTCAACTGTTGTTATAGTCTATATCTACATATATAGTCAAAATGAAATGCTGTTCGATGGTAAGCGTATAATTTGAGAACTGATGGACCGATTTGGCATTTTTTTTTTAATGTATGTATTCCAATTTAAGTTTACCTATATGGAAATAAAAATTGGAAATCATTAAATATTTGCACACTTGCTTGCAGACAGAATACAATGACACTTAGGTTATAAGATCTTAAACAACACAATGTATTTCTGGCAAATACAGGTTTGATTTGATAAGTTTTCGGAAAATTTTCAAATTCGGGATATACTGAGCGCTGTTTTCTATGAGGTTTTGTTCGAATTATTGGGACAGGTCAGCGACTGTCGGGTAAGCTAGTTTGCAATATACTAGCATCTGCGTATGCGTTACGATTGCTCCGCCAAGTTATCCGACCTGAAAAAAACTTCACCAAAAAAGTAGTCGGAATTTGTCAAAATCGAAGGGAACAAACCAAAAATTTGTCAAATTAGAAATAAAGATATTATAAAGGTTTTAAGTTGGCCGCGCGAACGTAACGTGGAGGATTGCGCGGCCATGGAGATCTTAGCAACTAGTTCGGTTAGAGATCTAATTCTTTTTGTCAAATTGAAGACTGAATTTGTCAAAAACTTTCGAAATATTCACTTTGGAAGTTATGGCCGCGCAATCCTTCACTTGTTGTTTCTTTATTGTTGATTATTTCTTGAAAACTTAAGACTTCCTGTAGTAAAACTGTTACAAGAAGAAAGGTCTGAATTTATCAAAACTAACGAAAGCAATAAATACTACTAAAGTTTAGTTAAACAGACAAAATCAGTTCAAAACAATAAGTACGTGGCCACGCAGTCGTAACGTGACATTGTACGCTATATCTCACTATCTATAATTGCTAGGATTTCGGTGTGAACATCCATTTATTCGAAATATTAACCTCATTAAAATGACATATTGTTTTACCCTCAGAACAGTTTTCAACGCTTGTAATAATAATATTGTACATCACAAAGTAAGTAACATGTCATTGTGTATATAAAAATTATCTAATGTCAAAGAATACGTAAAAAAAATACAAACCAAATTCAGTATGCAAAAATTGGAGCAATTCAATCCCAAGCCTTTTTGTCCTCAATCTTTAACAGTATAAAAGGCTTTCTGGCATAATTTACAATTAATGAATGATTTGAATTTATTCAGACTTAGATCTTGAACGTGGCTTGGAAGTTTATTATAAAAGCGTTTACATTGACATCTGAATGAGCCACCGATTTTCTTGAGCCTTGTTGTAGGTACAACAAATTTTTGTTTGTTCCTGGTATTGATGTTATGGATATCACTGTATTTTTTAAACAGTCTTATATTTTTATGGGTGTATAAAAGATTTTCAAATATACACTGAGAAGGCAGAGTCATTACATTCATCTTGTATAATCATAATGTTAAACAGCCTTTAGCCTTCCTCTAAAATTGGCTATCAAATGCAAAAAGAATTTTTCAATTCTGATCAGCAGCTCCAGAGATCCTCCTACAACATCACAAACTTTACCTCTTTATAATATTTTTATACTTTATAGAAGTATAGTTATAGATTAGTCTAGAATATCACAAAGCTGTATGGTTTTTATCTTAGGAAAACAGTGAACGTGGTTCTTTTCGTTCTCTTGATATTCGTTATACGATACTAAAACTTCCATGAGGTCTTTAGGTGGAGGACTAAAAGATAAATCACGAGCAAACGGCGGGGCCAAGTACTTGATATAGATGCCATTTTTCTAAAGCGACTTACCGTCTACAACAAAAAATAAACGATAAACATTATGTATTAGGTACATAATATAATATAAAAATATAAACATTGGTATAGCTGTACGAGGATATAGGAAATTAAATCCTGAAAGAAAGAAATATTATGTATTACCTACGCTAAATATTGACGAACACAGCTTAGACGTGCTCAAGCATCTTATTAATTATTATCGACTCAGCTATCCGAAGAATTGAGATTACCATGCCACCTGGGTATTGATATATTACTTTCAGGAACTAATTAAAACATTTCGAGTGTACAAACTCATCCGAAACGGACGGTGTGCGGAAGGGCCAAAATTTATATCGGGTTAAAATAATTTGGGGTGTGTTTTGGTCCTGTGAACTGACAGTTTGGACCACAGAGGTTTTCATCCTTTCCAAAGGCACTGGTTGGAACTTTTGACCAGTCTTCGTTCCCTTTTTTTTGTTTATTTGACCGTTTCAATGGATTTATTGCGCTCTGTGTAATGCAATTTCCTTTTACGCCACGTTTCAAAGATTTACCTTGCAGTAATTGGAATTTGTATTAAATTCTTTTCACATAGAGGAACAAGCTATACACGAATTGCTTATGAGGGGCTGAACAGCAAGTAAGCAAGGTTCAAAGCTCAGTATATACGGAATTTAGTTTAAATATTGTTTTATGAATTCAATAAAGGTAAAGGTTATTTTCGTAACAAATAGAGTAGAGTCATCTCAACATCTCTCTTCCTTGAATTTGTATATATATATATATATATTTATGTAAGTATATAGTATAGTAAATAGTATGCATGTGTATAGGACTTATTTATGTATTTGTGTACGTTGTTTTGATAGTTTATTTTTTTATCATTGTTAAACATCGCTCAAAATCAATCCTTTCCTTTTCATTCAATTAAAGCACCTGCCATCTAATCTCTTCACCACCCTTGGTTGACTGGTAGAGAATGCCTAAGGCATTAAGTCCGCCTTTGTACCTTTTGTGCGAAAAGTAATAAATAAATAAATAAAGGTAGTTTTTTTTTGGAAAAATATTATAGTATCCGCATATAACACACATTCTATTACATACCATAACAGAGTTAGCAAACCCTTATAATGATGGAGGTAAAAGCATCAATAGTGGTCAACATATTCAATGTGGCGTTACTTTGTAGTTTGATACAGAACTTTATGCTCTATAAAATATATTCTAAAACCGACTAGCGGAAGTGCGATAATAAAATATACATTTCAACATTTTCCTGAGGTGGCGAGCACTTGTTTTATTATTTGAAGCCTTCCGGGAAAACTCACATTTCGGTTTTGATGATTCCGTTATAAAATACAGAGAGGACAATGTGAGAAGTAATTTGAATGTACTTGTAGATTTATTGGATATCGAATCTATGTTGGTACGGACGGCTGCATTGATTTGTTACCCCCTCTTGTAATGTATTTTGCACCTAATTTGTATGCCGGGAGGGTACACAATCCATTCAGGTGTTTGTACTTTACCCGAATATTTGATGGATTTAACATGCTCAATATAGCTGGCCTGTCTTGGTATGCCCCCGTGGATAAAGCAACAATAGATTATTGGTTGTGCCTCATTCATTAGTCAAAACTTTGAAGGTTAAATGAAAATAAAATGTACCTTATGAACCTCAAAACTTTTCACATTAATAGCTCGTGTGAGTAATCAAAAGCTTTAAGTTTGTGTTTGCCGATAGTTACATGGAAGTTTTCAAGTATCGCAAGTAAATGGGCTTGCCTAGGCAAGCGGTCACCATAGTCGACCGTATCATTACTTAATTACCATCAAGTGAGGTTGACCAAACGTTGCAAATGTAATTAGTGTTGTAAGAAACTCGAGTCTTTTAGTCTTCCTTTTTTTTCTTCTTCTTCTTTTTTCTTGTCTTCTGAGTCCTTTCGAGTCTTTTAAGTTCTTTGAGCTAAACTCAGTCATGAACTTGAGTTGGTGTATTATAATAGGTAACACTGGGTGATTTTATATCGTCATCCATATTTATTAACTGATTGAAAATAAATCGCACGATAGAAATTTTTAACAATTAAATAGCATTACACGCAAATAACCTAATCGAAAGTATTCACCTGAAGACTGACGATTTGCTGAATCAAAATGCGAGTTAAAACATCTAAAATAAAATAAAAAACACACATAATACCGTCTTCTTATAATAAATAAAATATGGGCAGGCCTTTTTTTAAATCAAGAGAGGACTTAGTCATGAATTCTTTTAAAAAGACTCAGTCTTTGAGTTCTTTTTGGCAGGACTCATGTCTTTTTACAAAAGACTCCAAATTCTGAAGAACTTGAGCTCTAAGTTTTATTTATAAGACTCGAGTCTTCAAAAATAGCTCAAGTTTTAATAAATAAGACTCCAAGACTCGAGTTTTTTACAGCACTAAATGTAATCCTGAACATAATTATGATTTTAATCAAAAACTTAGCTTGTATTTTAATGAAAAGCTACCTGATGAAGAGCTTTCTAAATTGTTAGTTTTTAAAAGGTAGGTACTACCATCTACCTATAAGCAAATTTAACTTCGTTAATTCAAAGTCACTACGTTTAGCAGTTTCTCGGAATTCAGGTTTCTCCTGTTTGTTTAAAACATAATCAGTGTAGCATAGTCGTAGGCTAGGGTTACTACCTTCGATTTCTTCTTTAAAAAACAGTTCACCTCTTCATTATAGATCGAGCATTTTCAACGAGGAGACCTCGATTTCAATTGCTGACTATTTTTTTTTTTATTTTTATTTTTTTTTTATTTCGGGATAAAAAACAGGAGTACAATTAAATGTTATACATAGTATCTTACTAATTATACAAAATACTTATTATACTACTAGCAACATTATCCACTTATTACTAATTTGTTGATTGTTAATGCTACGTGAGATAAAAATAAAAACAGACTACATGAATGAATGGACAGAAAGATAAAATTTTTGAATTAATTGATTGCTTCCTAAAACGAAATTTATGGAATAGAAAAGAAAAAGGAAAAAATAATAATAAAATAAAATACAGCACTTAATCATTCATAAGCTAAGATAGAATCGACTACAGATTTCCTAAATTGATGTGCTGTTAGACTAAAAATATCAATGTTTTCAAATCGAGTGTTGTAGAAATCCACAAGTTGACGCAGAGGAGCGCGCAAGCCAGCATTGGAGTTACAGACGTGCTTGGTATTTATAGATAGTAAGCGGTATGGACGCGCTTGTCTGCGCACTACTGTCCTCGGAACGATGTAACATAGTTTATTTATTAAGTCTGAACAATCATATTTGTTCTGCACAATACCATGTAGGAACATTGCTCCGAGAAGCAGTCTTCTGGATTCTAGGGTTAACAGTTTGTAATTGTTAAGCAACATAACATGCGAACCGTGGCTGTGACAGCATCTGTAATGCAGAGCTCTTAGGAATTTACGCTGAACAGTTTCAATCGACTCAATATATTTTGCGTAATAGGGATTCCATATGATAGTAGCAAACTCCAGACAAGGCCTAACTAGCGATATATATAAGTATCTATAGGTTGATGGACGCTTGAAATCTTTGCTGCTGCGCATAACAAAACCGTACATTTTAAGGGCTTTGTTGATAATGTTGTCTACATGGATATTAAAGTGAAGTTTAGAGTCTAGTACCACACCGAGATCACGCAGTGAGTATAGTCTTTTTAATTGTGTATTTAGCAAGTGATAGCTATAAGTGTACTGCTTTTTGTTTTTAGTGAATGTAATCGAATTACATTTGGATAAGCTCAATTTGAGTTTATTCAAGGTGCAATAGCTAGACAGTCGATCTAAGTCACTTTGAAGCATCAAACAGTCATCAATACTTTTTATAGTTTTGTAGACTTTCAAGTCATCCGCGTATAGTAAAAAGTTCGAATGCTTAAAACAAGTGCTAATATCATTTATAAACAATGTAAATAATAAGGGGCCCAAGATTGAGCCCTGAGGAACGCCGGATGTGACGGAAATCAGCTCTGATTGAAATCCGTTAATAACAACCCTTTGAGTACGGCTTGTTATGTAAGAGGTGAACCATCTCAATAGATTTCCGCGAATACCATTGAAGGCAATTTTGCGTAAAAGTAATTCGTGGTCCACCCTGTCGAAAGCTTTCTGAAAGTCCGTATATACTGCATCAGTTTGTAAACGATTATCCATATTCTCAAAGACATAGCCCACAAAAATAAGCAGATTTGTATAAGTAGATCTTTGTTGGACGAATCCATGCTGTTCTTTAATTATAGCCTTGTGTAAAGTGGGATAAATTTCGTTATACACCAGTCTTTCAAAAAGCTTCGACAAGGTAGACAGAATCGAGATCGGACGGTAGTTCTCTACGTCATCCTTTGATCCCTTTTTAAAGACGGGGGTTAAGTTAGCTGTTTTCCATACATCGGGAAAAACGCCTTCGTTGATACATTTATTGAACAGCAGATGTAGGGGTTCACATAAGTGATCGGCAACACTTTTGAAAAACGAGGGAGGAATGCCATCAGGTCCAGGTCCTTTTGAAGTGTCTAAAGACCTTAGCTCCTTATAAACTTTAGAAGGCTCGATATAAATATTGTTGATAATATCACTATTATCATGAAAGCTAGAAGGCGGTTGCCAATTACTAATATCAAGTGTTGATGGCTCATACACTGATTGAAAATAGTTAGAGAATAGTTCACAAACTTCACGTGGATCACTACTGGAAGTATTTTTATATTTAACATTGGATGGAATTCCTGAGTTATTCCGTTTACTAGCCACATAGCCCCAGAAGTGTTTGAGATTTTTGTTCACATTTTCTTCTACAGTTTTTATATAGATAGAGTAACATAGGTGACATTCTTTGTTGAATCTGCGACGAAATAGGGAGAATTGCTCATAGTCAGATATATTATTGTAAACTTTCCACTTGGTCCAGGCGTTGTTCTTATTTTTGAATAACCTTATAAGGGGTCGAGTGAACCAAATGGGGAATCCAGAAGTTCTGTGCAATTTTTGGGGGACGTGCCTTCTAATGATACCAAACAAGCAATTATAAAATGTGTTTACAGACTCCTGTGCGGGCAAATTTTTGAGAGAGCTGCTCCAGTCAATTTCAGATAAATCTGCCTTTATAAGGTCATAATTGCACTTATTATAGTTCAATTTGATGATTGGGCAGCGTTTCATAGATGAATATTCCAAGTAAGGGGAAGTCACAGCACAGTAAGGAGGGTGATGTAGGTCGACGGGTACTAAATAATCGCTCGGTTGGTAAACATGGCAGTGTTCATTGGAGATTAGTAAATCTAACGTTCGATTGTTAGCGTTTGTAAAATTATGATATTGCGTAGCGTTAAATTCCGCGATGAAATTCTCTAGATATCTGCAACTGGAGGACCGTGGCCGGTCGCATGCAGCACTGTCACGGGAAGACCAGTCCAAGGTCGGTAAATTAAAATCGCCGATTATGTAAAAACAATGCGTCATGGTATTACTTAAAACCGCCGAAAGCATGTCCAAATACACAGAATAGATGTCGTCTGGTGTGTTCGGAGGTATATACACCGCGCTGATAAAGTGTCGTTTCGTGCGGTCACGGCTGGGTAATTGTATAAGTAGATATTCTATGTGGGTGTGCAAAGAGTTACCCATTATATTGGTGAAATATATGGGTTGAAGTGTTCGTAAGATGGCAACAAGAACACCACCACCCTCGCGTTTACCAGTAGCCGCGCGATCTCGGTCGCGACGAAAGACGCAATAGCGCTCATCTATAAACTCACAATCTGCTATATCCGGTATAAGCCATGTTTCCGTTAATACAACAATGTCGTATGAGTTACTCAAGATATTCACAAAAATTGTCTATGACTATGGTTTTGTTATTGTTATTAGTAATTAACTGTTTCTTTATTTTACTTCGAAGGTCCTAGTTTATCATTTGTGACTTCCAAGTTACAGCTACATGTATAAACATAATGCAGCATTGCAAATGTAAGCGGGCACGCCCTTTATGCCTGGAGGCTTTTATTATGTATGAAGTTCTGTTTACGTTTTAATTTTTTATTACTTATTTCTGCTTGAGTATAGTTTTCAATATTGGCGTGTGCTAGCTGACATAATGGCCAATAATTGTATTTAATGTTTCGTAATGTTAATTACTTACTACTTTAAAGAATCCAGTTCTTCTAACTGAACAGACAGCAGTGCTGCTGGGGAGTTTGATGCGCCGCTTCTTCTTCCCAGCTAAAGCACTAGGAAGTGGTGATGGGCGGGCGTTTTGAGGGGACTGTCATATGTAATTTTGACGTTCAAAAAGTGCTGATTCTCAGCCTAGTTTGAATAAATGACTTTTGATTTAAATGCTTTCCTATATTTCGAGACTTACCTAACCTAATGTACATCTTAAGGTTCTAGGAGATTCCCGTACAAGGCGATTAGCCATAACGAGGTTCTAATGATACCTCTCCACAAAATAACCTGATCAGACTCAGTCTTACAACCCTGCACAATTCTGGCGTTCACGTGAACTATACAGAATCTAGCACGAATTCTGACCACGTCTGTTAATCAAGTGGGTATTTTAGGGACAGGCCTGTGCATACTTAATGAAATAATTTGCATAATCTTCGTTTGTTACCCGGGATTGGTTAGCGGGACCGTTGCAGTACACTTTGTTATACGAAAACAATGTTTAATTGTTGTTTCTATCTTTTTATCTCATTCGTTTCGTGTGCTGTCGCGAAATAACGGGCGGATCTTAATTTGGTTTTATTCTGTAGGTATTATTGCTGTTGTTGGGACAGTGATTCTCCTGTTCTGAGATTTAAATGGAATGTTGCACTGATTTAATTGGAATTCTTTTTAAGTGAATTTCTGGAGAAAGTAGCTATGTATACGGGATAGACTTTTTTTATTTTTTTTGTTTTGACCTCGTATCCATAAAGTCTGATCAGTGAAGATGTAGGCTCACCAAATTATGAATGATTAACTAAAATGGCAACAATCAATTAGGTATTAAGTTGCAATTAAATTCAAATTAAGTATTTAGGCCCATAAGTTTTTCGTAGTCATACTTGGTCACCGAGTGAGAGGCGTACCTACCTATATAATTTTGCGTTATTATTATTACAAACGCGGTATTAGGTACGATGGCTTTAATTTTAATTAATCGATTGACGAGTGCTTTGCGAAAATTCGCTGACTTTTGACTGGGTGTCGCTTGTGACACGGGTATCAATTAGTCTTATAAAATGGTTAGGGGTGCGTCTTACTGTGGGTTTTCTACTACTGAGAACTTTGGTACTCGTGATCAGAAGAGCAATTCCCGTATTTTTAAGAAAGAGTTAGAATGTGAACGACATTCTAATTTTAGTTTCAATCTGTCAACCTCTAATTTTCTTAAAAGTTTTTGACCTAATGTCCTTAGCGACAACCTATATATCAAAAAATTGAGGATGCAACAAGATATTGAACGTTTTTAATTACGGTAATTGGCCTTTAGAGTGTGAACCTGAACGAAGCAAAAGGACTACCTACATTACATAAGATCGTAGCACTAAGCGTTCTGTAGTTAACTGAGTACTGTCGTGACACGTGTGATGTTGTTCAGGATGATAACAATTTATTTACTAATTCCAGCTGTTGTTTATTTATTTAACCATTTATGTACACACATATACAAGGTGTAACAGAATTAACGCAAAACCTTCATACACCCCAATTAGAGTATTGAGTTAAAAGCATAATACAATGACCAACATTTTTTTTTACAACTATTATTATTAAGAAAATCGTGTTGACCTTAGCATTACTATATGCATTTCAAATTGAGTCTTATTGCCTTGAAATAAGATTTAATTTTCTTTGGATCAATCGGCACATGTTTTTGGAAAAAAATACCTTAATACCTTATCGATTCAGTAATCAATTAGGAGCTCAACTCAACTCAACTCAAAGCATTTATTTCAATTAAACCATTTACAGGCACTTTTGAATTGTCAAGTGGTCGGTCAGTCAGAAATATGAAGCTAGTTGCCCATTCCAAAGCGTAGTAGGTACCTATGGAGCAGAACGGGCAAGAAACTCCATGGACACTCTTTTAAATTATATTGTTACATAAATATTAGTTACATCATTAATCTTGTATATAGGTATAATTATATGTGAGAACGATGTAAATAAGACATACACATTGAGTGTCCAGCAAATATAAATTCAAACAAAACAACCCATAATAAAATAATTAAAAATAAGCCGTGGTGGCTCAGAGATGACCAGTCCCAACTGACAGCGCCCGTTCACGAACATGACGCATGGATCAGCACCATTCAGCTCAACCATTTTGAAGGGAGCTAAATGATCCAACACACGCGCCACCGTCAGCGAGACATTTGAGTGAGCATGACATCTATCAGCCGCCAGGACACATTCAAGTCAATGAAAGACATTACCCGGTAAATGGTAGCTCGATAGTACATAGTACTCACACTTGTCCTATGCAATTATATAATACAAAGGAGATTGAGTTTATACAAAGCAAAGGTAGTCTTACAATCTTCAGCAGCTCCAACAGTATTTTCAAATGTTAATCAATTAGTTGTGGTTGTGGAGCAGGACCAGCATTGAGCCAGGCATTTTTATCAGCGATATAATCCCCCAACTTATAATATGCCTGGCTGCATAGTGTGCGTTTTATACAAACTTTGAATTTCGTCTCATTCAGTTGAAGTATGTGGGGAGGTATTTTATTGTAACATTTTAAACAGTACCCCATGAAAGATGAGTCCACTTTAGCCAGTCTGTAACCTGGTTGAACTAATAGGTCCCTATTTCTGGTACTATAATTATGTCTATCACCTCTTTTAGTAAAAAGATGTACATTTTTTCTTACGTAAATGATGTTTTCATAGATATATTGACAAGGTACCGTCAAGATCTTAATAACCTTAAACAGTTCCCTTAGAGAATCGTGCCTGCGGAGATTATATGTGGCTCTGATGGCTCTTTTCTGCAGAATAAAAATAGAATCGACGTCTGCAGCCCGTCCCCAAAGTAAAATACCGTAAGACATGATACTATGAAAGTAACTAAAATAGACTAACCTCGCGGTATCTACATCGGTAAATTGACGGATTTTTCTGACAGCATATGCTGCTGAACTTAGCCGTCCCGCCAGAGATGTTAAATGAGAACCCCATTGAAGCCTCGAGTCGAGCGTGATCCCCAGGAAAACAGTTTTATCGACGAATTCTAGTTTCTCTTGATTCAATACTATCTCACAATCACTACTTTTGACATTAGGTAAAGAAAATCGTATACACTTAGTTTTTTTCCCATTTAATACTAAATTATTAGCAGTGAACCAATTATGGACCTGCATTAGGGCGTTATTAACGTCGTCAAAATTTGTAGCACTTCTTTCTACCTTAAAAATTAAAGAAGTATCGTCAGCAAATAACACCATTTGTGGTTGATTTTTTAATAAATGGAGTAGATCATTAATATACACTAAAAAGAGGAAAGGACCCAATATCGAGCCTTGTGGAACTCCCATTTCTACTTTTAAACTAAGTGAATTGACACCATTTATTTGAACTTTAGCAAACTACTTTCAGGACTTGCGTTTATTCTACACACCTTGTATAAACAGACATGAAGAAAAGAACAGGAAAATATGTAAAAGGTGATGCTTATTTCTAAAGAAATCTCTTCCAGCATACCTGCGATAAGAAAGTAGATAAATAAATGTAGACATAGTGTATAAGAGTAAAAGACAAAATAATACATATAACCAAAAATAATTCACTTAATAAAATAAAACAAATAATATGAGAATATACTTACATACATACCTACAAACATACATACCTACTTCAAAATTAAATGTCACTAGAATATTAATACATACGCAACTACGAGTATGACAAAGTGGAAAGATAGTGTTCCTGATAAGGAAGAGGCTACTTAGATTAAACTAATCAAGTAGTTTGTATAATTAAAAAACTTAAAATGTCGATAAACACAAATAGCAATCGGAACAACGTACCCAACTTCCCAGAGGTACACATAACACATAAACAGGTATAAATCCATGTGCAGTCACATTGCTGCTCGCGACGGGTGCAACATCAAACACAGGGGGCTGACGCAGCAATGAATGCCGTACGTAAATTACACAAGCCGTCAGATATGTGGCACTGTGCCGCTGCTCAAAGTAAGTAATGGCCTTTAAGCGCAACGCCCGTAGATTTTACGGACATTGGTCAAGCTAATTTGTTTGGGGAGCAAATAGTCAATTGGAAATTCTATTTCTGTGAACATTTATGTGTGAGTGTGAAGTAATGAGTACGAACATACTGGGCCTCAAGTCTGCTATTGCAAAAGGGTCAGAATGGTCTATCATTGATTTCATAATTGTTGATTTTGACAAGTTTGTTAATCTACTAATAGAATGGCGTCATTATGACTTTCCAATGGTCAACCACTGACACTCCATTGAAAGAAATAGCATAGAATTGTAATCTCGTACATAATGACAGTTGATCGACTGACGTATGCGGTAATGAAAAAAAATACTAAATGTTCATTTATGTAGTAGTTTTTCGAAAATAATTTCTACTAACGGGTTTTATACTAATGGCTATACGACAATGTCATTCTACCACGATTCTATTACGAGACCACTGACCGACCAATGATCGACCATTATGAATTTTGCAGATTGCGAACTTTTAGCAAAGTGACAATGGGATCGTGGAATGACGAATTTATAAAAAAAAGCAGACTTGGGGCTCTGTCAGTCTGTCATGGCTACAAGCACCGTGGAATAGATACCACCAGTCGATACTAATTCGTAATTCGTTCGTTCTAAATGCGAAAGTAACTCTGTCTGGCCGTCTGTTAACTTTTCATGCCTTAATGGCTGAACGGATTTACGTGTAGAAAATTTGGCACACGGATATACCATCAACTGGGTTACAACAAATTATTTTGTCTTGACTTTTGTCCCGGTAGTATGATCCTGAAGGATCATTTGCGACCGCCACGCGGGTGGAATCGCGGGTAAAAGCTATGGTCGCGTCATCTTTTGTGTCTTACATTTATTTTATTCACGCAAAAAGATTTATTTCAAATTCATTTATTTGCCAGAATGTAGGTTTACAAATGTATGATCTTAAATCTATAATGGCCCCTTTACATTCTACCATTACTGGTGTGGAAATATTTATTTAGACAAACCAAATAAATACACACCAATACCTTCATAGTACATATCATTTACAAATACAATAGCTTTGCATGCATCTAAATTAAAGGTAAGCACAGCATTTTATTTAAATCTCACTATACTATAATAATTAATATAAAGATGGATAACAATGTAAATAGGACTAATATCAATAATCTGTTATACTTAAAGTAACTGGAATTAAATTAAATAAGATTGAATTAATTAACAAACTAAAAACATAATTAAAAACAAAATAAAAAAAGATGCGATAATTGATCAGAGTTTAAACACTAATGCTCTCGTCAGACGATTAAACCAGCAACGGCTACATAAGAAACCTTCTCTTAAAGCACCTGAAACAGTAAAACCACGTTCGCGTCCGGCTGATGGCCACCTCAACTAACGCAAAAACTTCGGGAACACATGTGAGGTGAACTATTCAAGCTACTTTTACTTATTATTTAATTCGTGTATCCCTGAATTGTACAACAAAGGAAATTAATTTTGAAGCTTATTATCCTTTTTTTTTTTTGAGGATGGGAAATCATCAAATGACCCCTCCCGCTCTGGGTGGAGCGGAAGGGAGTGTCAGACTCTTACTGATTAAAACCCACCCGTGTTCCTTCCTTGGCCCTTTATGTTCCGGGTCAGCGGTACCCCTTTTGGATGATCCCGCTTTCCCGGCAGGCTTGGGCCCTAGTGGGCCCCCTCTTCGATGCTGACATCTCTTTGAGGCGCGCGTGGAACACGTACGCGCCGTCCAGCACGGGCCTGGTCCTGATCGGACGGTGAGCTACCCATTACTCACCGCCCGCAGGTCCGCGCCTACGGTGGCCGGGAGTCGTCACGCGGCTCCCGACGCCCGGAGCGTCCACCGCGGCAGCTTGGACGGGAGACTCTCTCCCTCTCCCGTCCCGCCACCTCCTTCGCTAGCATGACTGCTTCGCAGAAGGAGGCAAGCTTATTACCCTACGACAACTTGCCGTGTTATAGTCATGTCATATAGCTGTCAAAGAATGACAGTTGTGATTTTAATCATTGTGGTCATTGTATTCATCATTATGAAAAACTTTTACTATGAAACCAAATATGAAATCGCGAAAAATAAATCAGCTGTTCCCTACATTTATGTTTGCAGAACTCGTCAAAGTGTAGGGACCAGCTGATTTTTTACTCGCGATTTCGTATTTGGTCCCATAGTAAAAGTTGTTCATAATGATGAGAACAGTGACCCCTTAAGAGGTTGATGGTGTTTTACCAATAACCCTGTATACGAACAATTTAAGTTGGTACCTATTCTATTTGCTTAACTATAAATTTTCCTGACTTTACCTACATAGCGGATATTACCAGTGAGTTAATGTAACCCACAATGTTAACGGGTAGGTAGTTTATTGTTGTCCAGAAATAGTGAAATGCTGTGGTTATAATATTTACAAGAACTCGTCTATACCTATTATGTATGAAACCCAAAAGTAGTTAGTTACTTTTTACTATTATAGGTACCGACAAAATAAATTCATGTGCATTTTAATAGTGATTTATATTCATTAACGACCCAACTAACCAGTTAAAACAGTGGCGAAAATTTTAATCATAAATATCATTCTCAAAACAACAAGTTTCACCGAATTGTCGGTAACACACATTAGTACATAAACAACGGGCTTGTTCCAAACTATTCGCAGCCACTGAACAACGGATCGCTTTTCAGTTCCCTAATAAAACGTAAAAAATATTTCTAAATGGATTTCGCATTTGTGCGTTTTGGTCCATTTGAACTGTTTCACGAAAGATAGGTAGGTAGGTACATCCCTATCACTACGTAGGAAAGTTTCGGTAGGTACATAAATTCAATTTCCTCCGGTTGAGCGTGAAATATGATAAAAATGACGATACTTGCTATGTAGATATGATACAACTAAGATAAGCGAATAATACAACGAAAATGAAAAACGGTTTATTATTTCAAC
The DNA here is from genome assembly GCA_937001585.2 of Brachylomia viminalis. Classification (NCBI taxonomy): domain Eukaryota; kingdom Metazoa; phylum Arthropoda; class Insecta; order Lepidoptera; family Noctuidae; genus Brachylomia; species Brachylomia viminalis. Next base: position 16,213,803 of record OW443302.2, on the reverse strand, counting down.
ATGTAAGTACACTTAACAACTAGTGATTGGAGCCTTTTTTTAAGTCTAAGCCTTAGGAGACGCCGCTCTTCAATCAACTCGGTCTATCACAGTCCACTGCTGGACATAAGTAGCTCTCTCCCAGGCTGCGCCACAACACCCTGTCCTCCGTCTTCTGCACCTAGTCTGTCCCAGCCACCTTTTGAAGGTCGTCGGTCTATCTAGCTGGCAGGAGTCCTTCACAACGCTTACAGAAACGTGGTCTCCACTCCCGAAGTCTGCTCCGCCGGCCGGCGGCGAGCCCACTGCCACTTCAGCTTGCTTACTACGCAAGCTATGTCAGTAACTCCGTTTCTTTTCCGGATAATTTCATTCCTGATTCTATCCTTCAAAGAAACTCCGAGCATAGTCCGCTCCATAGCGTGCTGAGCGACCTTAAATTTGTGGACCATCCTGACTGCCAGTGACCACGTTTCGGCACCGTATGTCATAACGGGTTGGACGCATTGGTTGAAGAACCAATCTTGAAAGAATTGGTCTTCAAACATTAGATTTGGATGTACTTTGTCTGTTGTTCTGAAAACTGTTATCCGTGAACTAGTGTTATCAATCAACTCAGCCACAGTCCACATCTAGGAATGGACCGTATAAACGACTTAAGTTCTTGATCGATGGCACAGCATCCAAAACAAACCACTACGAGTAATGAACACACACATACATCTACAACATTCTAGACGCTAAAGAATGTAATATTTCTTCCACAAAATAGAACACGACGACGCTACATTGATGAAATCGCCACATTATTACGAAATATACATATTAATATTGCCTCCTGCCTTGTTGGTCAAGACATCGCTAGGGCGACTGCTTAGTATGCTGCAGTTTGATCCCCAAGTCGAAAAAAAGCAGCTAGTGGTGGCAATAGGCTTGACTCCTATTTCAGAAGGCCAATTCCCGTAATTAAAAACGTTCAAATTCAAGTCGCAATCTCATCTCAGCGACAGTCTAATGTCAAAAATGTAGGTAAACGCTATACAATTTTTGACAGATTAAGACGTGAGATTGGAATGCGAACGTTCTTAAAAATACGAGAATTGCCCCTCAGGTATGCTATATTATTTGTTTTAATTAAATATATAGGTAGGTACATTTAGATTAATTAGAATGTTGAATTTTAATTTTTCACCAAGAACTGTAAAATTAGGGTCATCAATTATTATGTAGTATTTGTTGTTCTATGTACAAAATCTTGCATGGTAGAATGTACCTGGAACCAAACATTATTTTGTAACAACTCACCTGTTTACTTTTTTATGTAAATAAACATTAAAAATGTGGCAGGTGGCTGACATTTGGCCAGTTATGTCAACTGGGGACATGTTAGTGTAGGTATACAGTGTAGGTCTTTACCTATGAAATTGCCGTTTAGTATGCAAAAAGTTAAAGTCATTTTATAAAGCCACTTGAACGTCCGCCTAACGCCGCTGCACCCCCGCGAAACGTCCGGCCGCACGATCGGCATTTCTCCGCGCGAGCGCCCCGTGCCATTTCCAACTTAAAGCTTAATATCTCGTAAACTACTGCAGCTATACAGTTTTTATTTCTATGAATCAAAATATGCACCCATGCCATCGATGCATCTCTGCCAGTGCAGTGGTAATTTTAAAATGCCCTTCTTAAAGAACTCAGGTGTACGGGAGCCAACAAACTCTTCAAAGGCATTTTGTTCTGCCTCTCGGGTATTGATTTTTTCCCTGCCAAGAAATTGTCAAAATTTTGGGAAAAGTAGAAGTCTGTCGGTGCAAGGTCTGGTGAGTACGGTGGTTGACGCAAAACTTCCAACCCTAGCTCTTGTAGCTTAGAGACCGTCTGTTGTACTGTATGAGGTCGAGCGTTGTCGTGTAGGAGCAGCGGGGACGAGCGATTAACCAAGGCTGGCTGAAGATTTGCGAGCTTCTCCATCACTGTGTCCAGTTCCTCATAGTACACATCCGCAGTAATGCTGGTGCCATTCGGTAAGAAGCTGTGATGAATTATACCGGCACTAGACCACCAATCAGTGACCATGACTTTATTAAGGGTATGTTTTCGTTTGGAGAATTGCCTAGGCACTGAACCATGGTCTAACCAACTCGATGACTGCTTACAATTATCAAAAAGAATCCATTTTTCATCGCAAGTGACAATGCAGTTCGAAATCCCTTCGTTTCTGTGTCTGTTAAGCAACGCAAGGCATACCTCAACGCGTTCGTCGCGCTGGCGATCGTTCAGTTCATGCGGCACCCACTTATCAAGACTTTTACCTTGCCAATGTGACGCAATGGACCAATATTGTTTTGACGCCAACGTTGAAAGCTGCTGCTAACTCAGCCGTAGATTGAGGATCATCAACTTCCACTATCGCCTTTAATTCATCGTTGTTGACTTTAGTTTTCGGGCGACTACGGGGTTCATTTTCTAAATAAAATTTCCATATCTGAAGCGTTCAAACTAATAACGAGTGGTGCGTTCGTTTGTAGTGTTCACTCCGTACACGTAATTAATGTTGCGAACCGTTTGTGCGCCATCGCTACCGCGACGGAACTCGTATTCCATAGTTACTAGTATTTTTTATTTTGAATTTATTGCCAGCCATACATATATTACGTTTCAAATGGCCAGTATTGTAAAACGGCAAATTCGTAGGTAAATACCTATTATTTATAATACTTCCAGAACTAAAGAAGATAAATAAAAAATATGAATGCCTTCTATTTCAGAAGCATAGTTTAGTATAGCAGCTACCTACTATACATACGGGGGCCACACTGAAAGTTTTTAGAATAAGTTAGTAAGAAAAGCATCCAATGAAATTACACTTCGAATTAGGAACTCTTTGAAATCTGTAGATGTGTAATGCCTTCATAATGTCATTTGTTTTTACGAATTGGCGGCAATTTAAAAAGTGTCTGTCGTGCGTCGAACAGGATTTACCTAGACTTAATTTTCACGACTTTCGTTGCGGTCTTACTCAACAACAATATTACGATAGATTAGCATTTAATGACGAAGCCGCATCCCGTGCCACTGTTTACAACTGGTTTAATGAGTTTTAACGTGGTCGAAGCAAACTCACCGATGATTCGCGAGAAGGACGTCCTTCTTCGGCGACTACTGAAGATAACGTGAGTGCTGTGAGGCTAAATGATAAAAGATTGGCATACGAACAGATTTGGGCAGCTTTAGGCATTGTAGGCATTGGTGTGAATAAAAAAAGAATAAATAAAGAATAAAAAAAGTCTTACATGAACATTTAGGCGTCAGAAAGCTTTGTACTAGATGGATACCTCATAATTTGACGGAAGACCAAAAACGCCTTCGTTTGGATTGATGCCGCTCAATGCTTGAAAAGTATGACGGAGGTGACTCGAATGCTGTATAATTATAACATCGTCACAGGCGATGAAAGCTGGTATATTTTTACGAACCCGAAACCACAAGACAATATGCACAATGGATGTTTCCATTTGAAGATTTGCCGACAAAACTAAAGAAGGGCAGAAGTCAAGGAAAAAGATGATTGCCTCATTCCTTGGACGGACTGGTCATTTCACAACAATTGTTCTAGGAAATAAAAAGACTGTTACTTCAGATTGGTATGTCTGGTATTGTTTACCAGTTGTCTTGGAAAATGTTAGACAGCAGCGCTCAAGAAGCAGGATCCTCCTCCAACACGACAACGCTCCAGATCACTCCGCCAGATGGACTGTCGAATATTTGTCTATCGAAAGTGTGGAGTTAGTAAGTCATCCTCCTTGCAGTCCTGACCTGGCACATTGTGACTTTTATTTATTTTCACAAATAAAAAATAAACTTAGAGAAATTTGTTTTATGAACCCTGAAGATGGCCGTGGCAGCGTTTGAAAAAGGCGTGAAGAAATCCCTAAAAAAGAGTGGGCCCACTGCTGCAGTCAACGGTTCCATCGCATGCGACGCGGCGACGGTGCTTAGAAAGGAATGGAGACTACTTCGAAAAGCAATAAAAATATTAACAGGGTTCATTCCATTTTTATTTTCTAAAAACTTTCAGTGTGTCCCATGTATTATCAGATAACTTGTAACATCTTACAAGTAGGGAGAATGTAGGAGCCTGATTAATGGCCCGAGTTCTAGAAGTATGCAAGTGCAATGTAAAACGGCTTGATTTATATCTATGTCTGAATTTAGACACTTCTTTGTGTAGATACGATCGCGTTAAATAATCATACCTTATAATCTATGTATTTTCTTTTGTGAATTTTCCTACTAATGCTTGCTGAATGTTTAGTATAGATATATTAAAGAAACAGTTCCTTATCATAAACTGCTTAATCATGTGAAAAGTCGTGCAGGAAATACAAAAAAATGTCTGTTGGTTTGCTTGATTATCAAGTACCTAACTACTACGTCATAATCAGCTGCAATTAAATAGGGATGATCTACGTATAAGTATTTTAACGAGGCTTTCAAATTGGCTTCGTAAAATATTTCGATGCAATGACCGCTTAAAAACGGTGATCAATATTGATAACATACTCTGCAATTTTTTCCTACCCATTCCGTTAACGAAACGTGAACGGGACAGTTACATTTTGGTTTTCAGCCAGTTGATTGATAAATGGAGAACACATGACATCACGCCTGTATATGGCTAGTAAAGTTATGAGTTTCAGTAAAACATTTAAGTACTTAAGTACTTACCTATCATGTTTGGTGTTAAAAAAGGAAATTGAAATCACTACACAATGTAACCACGAAGAAATGCGAGCGCAATGCAAAAACTTGACCGTTTAGTTGATTGACATGACATGACAAGGATTAGGGATGCCCATACATTAGATCCGTATCGATATATTTTAAACAAAATCGATAGCGTTCAGTACCCAGCGTGCTAGTCTATTTGAAATATTACAATGCATCTCACATAAGGCGTTTGTGCATTACCTCGTATTCGGTTCGTATTAGTGATTCGTTAAAATACAATTCCAAATAGCCGTCATAATAAATGTATGGTAGTTGTTGGTTGTATGTTTTTGCACTACTTTGTTTTCGTTTTTATATTCGTGAATTTCATACAGATATTCGCAATTAGTATAATCAAATATATTTATAAAATGTATTATATTCGGCAGGTGTTTGTTGGTCCTAGGGTAATTTTCGACGATGTCCTTTGGTAAAGTTGGCCGCAAAATACTAAGTCTATAGAAAAAAACATTTTCAGTTTTTCCCGAGTTATCCAATTTTGTACTTTTATTTACTTCTGTCGGGTCGGCTAGTTTGTAATAAAAGTATGTTCCAAACATTTAAGGACAAACAGACATTCCTAGAATCTGTGGCTTCCAATCTGATTTTATTGTTGACGCCCAGCCCGCAATAAGCTTTATTTACTTAAGGGTCTGTTTTGTGACCGTTTGTTCCAATTAAGGCCACTCCATGACTACAGAACTCGGCGATGTTAGGAGCTTAAGCATAAATGAGACAAACTTTCAGAAGTATATTCATATTTCTTGTTTTTGTCATAACGTTTTGTTATAGAACAAGAACATTTTGAAGAGAATGTAGAAAGCAACCTTATGATAAATGCGCTATGTAACTTTAACTGCCAATTTTCCTAAGGAGTTACATACGATGTTATTATTTTCAAGAACTAGTGCACTGCCACGTAATTTTAATAATAAATTAAAAATTTCACGTAAATTTTACTTGCATAAAAACCCATCACACTGTAATGCTCTAATATCTGCAATTGGTAAAAGCAGACTAAGTACATTGTCTTACGCTCACACGTACAATCGATACCGCCTGCCCCATCACTACTTCCTCCGTGACGTATCATGACGATGGCTCGCTTGCTAGCCGACGCCGCTTGACCGGCCGTTTATGTAAGATTATTGTCGGACTACCCGCTACTTAACTTAAATTATAATTAAGCGTACATTTTGTAACTTAATTCATTAAATATTATGTGGGTCCATACTAAGACTTGCACATACCTAGTAGTTAAACGATGCAAATTATAAGTTAATCCATGTCAACGCAAATATGATAATAAAAACATGTTTTAATGTTTGTAAAGGCGAAATATAGCCTATGTAACAAGATTAATCGCGATTTGTGTACAATTAGAATAAGATCATTTGTAAACACCATTGTAACCATCTGTTTAGTAATAAAGACCTTGAAAAATCAATCAATCAATATGCCGAAAACGAGCAGATTGCAGTGAATTCCTGGAACTGAGGATGATTATACCATGTCGTCAAGTTTACTAGAAGACACCCTAAAATATTCAGTAGGATTTTTTACGAAAATAAGTATGATTAGCCTAGCCTAGCAGACCTCCACAGCACAGTCATTGGATAACAGCCTTGGTAAGGCTGAGTATGAGTATGAGCATATAATTATGATTTTAAAGGGGCAAGTAAACCTAATTTACGAGAAATGGATTTAAGTTTCGCAAATTTAATAGCAACAAAGCAAGCAGAAGCAGCATTATTACCTACTTGATCTTAATTACAAGAGGGTACATATAAGACTACTTGTACAATATAAATTTCAGTTTCATTATAATTTATTAATGAATAATGCTGTCACTATCGTTTGTAGTCTATGAATTTAAGAAATTTTAATTAATGTCGATAATAGACATCAGAATGCTTCCATGTGAGATGTGAGACATAGATAAAATACAAAATGTACAATTAATGTGAGAGTATACAAGACTGTTATCGTAACTGTTATGAACTTATGACACATGTGGTGTCAAATGTAGCAAAAACGTTTTTTTTTTTTAACGTTGCCCCACACTAGGAATTTCTCCTGTATCGTGGGTGCGTTTACAAACATTTAAACTCACATACACAAACAGCCAGACCCGGAACAACTACTTGCAAATACTTGTTCCGTGCGGGAATCGAACCCGCGACACGCTGCGCAGCAGTCAATCGCTTAACCACTGCGCCAACCGTGTCGTACGTCGTTTTAAACATCTGTCATCAAGACATAGGCCATAGTACATACTGATTCTATGCATTCCATACGAGGATGAAGACCGAAGTCGTGGTGATCCGAAGGAAGTATGGCACAAAACATGACATACTTAATCCCGACTTCTTACCATCCAACCAACCAAGCTTAAACCATCGAGCCGGTCGGTATTGTATTGAACTTTATTCCGAACTAGGTAAATATCTGAATACAAAATTTAAAATTTAGACTCGGTTTAAACGTCAGTTTATATAATATTTGAATTCTCTTTGTCGAAATTATATTCGAAATTCAAAACGGCTCGATTACTTAAATCTGTGTCTTAGATAAAACTTGTTTTGTAATAAGGCCGATCTAGTTGCGGCGTGTGATACGGTGACAGAAATAAGTCGCGGGCGCATGCTAGTGACTCTGCAGTAGGCCGAGTTAATTGAATGGGCTTATTTATTTCCTTCTGTTAGCAGTAAAGGTGTACGCGGATATAAAAACAGGTAATTAGTCTGTCACTGCCTACGTTCAATACCCATGCGGTAATTAATTATGTCCCAAAGGAACCGTAAGGGGAAACAAGCCACTAAAACTCTTAGGCGATTTATTATGTTGACACGATGCGTATTTTATGCATTTTGTGTACGTAGGTGTGTAACTGTGGCTATAGTAAAAGTTAGAGCCATTTAGACCGTATTCAATAATTAAATTGACCTTCAAACTATTTTAAACGCACAATAAAGTCATGAAACTTGGTTTATCTATATGAACCAAGTTTCGTGACCATAATGTGCGAGCTTTCCCCTCTTTTTTGTAAACCTTCTTGCACATATTATTATTATTTAAATGTTTTTGAAATATCTCGGGACCCTAGGGTCTCGGACCTTTGAAAGACGTACGAGGGGCTGAAGCCAAATCGAAGAGGCCCCCTAAACAATTTTGAGCGTTGTGGCACTAACCGACGATTATCCTTGTATGCACTATGCAAGTGCACCCAAGGACAACCCCCGGGTGGTGCAGGACTATAGCACAACATAGGAACAAAACATATTGGGCTATGGGATTGGGTGGCTATAGTGGATTGGTAACCTACAACTATGGAAGGACTATGCCCCCTGCCTAATCAATGTTATGTAATACACGGATAAAATGGCAGAGGGTGACTTGAACACCACACCAACAACTTGTGACTTGCCTCCTGAATCGGTCGCTAGCACATAATGTCGTAGCAACAAGGGGGCAACACTTCCTGAGGTGCTTGAGGAGTGCAGAGGTATTGCACGGCTATCAGGATAATCCCGGAAGTATGTTTAAGATCCCTACCAGCATCTTACTGGAATACTTCCTTCCTCGAAGCTGCATTTGCTCTTGCGAATCTCCACTCAAGCCGGCCAATAAAGGCAATAAAGAGTTGGAAGCTCTGTTCCTCGTCAGTGTTCACTCCAGCAGGCCAATAAAGGCAAGCCAGCGGTGAGGAACAAGACTTCTCCCGGGTGTTAGAGTCCGTGGGGTCACTACTACCCAACAGCTCGCCACATGCTGCCCTGCGGGCTTATGTATCTCTCTTGGTCTGGTTCCTCACCCTAGACCTGTTTCGGCAAAGTAAACTCTACCGGCACAGACCCAGAGTTAAGGAGCGCGCAAGCAATTTAAAAAACGTTTTACAGAATTACTTCTAGATACCTACATGTTATTATTCTGTGCAGGATTTCCTAAATGATAATGTTTTGTAATATCTTTATTAACCTCTACTTTATATTATATTTGCATGCTATATTAAGGCAGAATGTACGTGGATCCTATTATATAATTTAATTACTTATTTTAGTTTACCTACATTCTAAGCAAATAAAGACCTATCCTATTCTATTCTAAAAAAAAACTAGTAGAATCTGATAATTTTTTAACATTTTTAAAATTGAAAAGTAAATCAACTTTAAATCTTAGGAATGTAACTTTCGATAAAAAAAATTGTATCTTGCACTAATATTAAGAAGATATTTTTTTTATACATAATAGTTATTTGTTATACAAGAGTGCAAAGTTGCTTTTTAACCGCGTGTTCAATTTTGATGACCGAGCAAGCGAAGGATTCTAAAATTGAATCACGAGCGCAGCGAGTGATTCAAAATTAGAATCCTGAGCGTTAGCGAGGGAATCAAAAGAGCACGAGGTGAAAAATCTTTGCACTCGAGTGCAACACGTAACTTTTCATTCCACCTCAGCGAGGAAATGACTAAATGCAAAAAAAAAACGTTTACAATCACAAGATAGGTACACTTTTATTTCAGTTTAGGTATTAATTACTACATTATGACAGGTAAGTATTACAGAATAATCTTTAAATTATAACAAAATAATACTAAGGTATAATTAAGAAAATTTTAAAGTAACGTTGCTACAGTTATTTAAATTGAGTGTAATATTTTTGTTTGGTACTGTAATATTGGTGTTAGTCACTTGTGTACTGTTTTTCGGTAAACTATCTGTCATACTTAATAGTTGTACCGATTCATCGGATTCCCTTGGCGTGAATGTTGGAGAGAGAGGGAGATGGTTAGGTGTTTCATAACGGCTTATTTTTGATGTAGAAGGGCCAGTCCAAGGATCCGATTGAGGCTCTTTCAGTGTAATGGCTCCTACGATGCCTTCACATATTTTAGACTTATTTTGGATGGAATCCTCTATGTATCCCTCTACAACTGCATTGGACTTCCAGCCTCCGTGGCGCTTAAGGGACAGGAGATCAGCTCCGGAATCAGCCAAAAGTGTGGCTGAAGTTCGTCGGAAACAATGACCCGTGTACAACAGGGGTTCTGGAAGTTCAAGAAATGTTGCTATTTCTCGTGGGATACTGCCAATTTTATTAGTACCCATAGGCTGTCTAACACACTTTCCATTGCGATACTGTAGAAAAAATCGATTGATTGGAGTGTTAGGCGGGCGTAAGGCTTGATATTTCTCAACAATCGTTACGTATTCCTTGCGAATGACGAAGTTGCGGTCTCTTTTTGTCTTTGTATTAGGTAAATTAATTAATAGTAAGTCATCTGAATGTTTCTCAATGTTTTTGACATTAAGTTGTGTTAGTTCATTAGTTCGACATGCTCCGTTTATTCCAATAATAAGAACAACCTGTAACGTAAAGAGTATTGTAGTAGATAAATGAATAAAATTGATATGAACGCATAATTATGCCTATCAACATCTACTAAGTATACTATTTAATTAGGATTAATATACTTAAGTAGATACTGAATGTGCAACTGACTTACTTTTGCCGCCAAATATACGGAATCGGGTGCTTCGTTAAGAAACTTTTCAATATCAGATACTGTGAAAACCTTCGAATTTTTTGGTTGATGACCAGATGAGGCTCTTTTTAAAAATGCCACTAATTTAGGATAGGTATCGATATGTTTGTCTTTTTTCATCTTTATTGTTGCTTTTAGCATCGAATACGTACTCCATAGAGTGCTTGCTTTCTTGTTCTCGGATAATTCTATAAAATATGCCAGCAAAACGTTTTCTGAGAAAGTTTTGGCTCCTTTTGCTAGTCGCCACGTGTTGAACATATCGTACTGTTTTAAATACTTCTCGCGTGATTGTTGAGGGAGAAAGCTCATTTGCGCATTATTAACAGTTTCAGTCAATTCTGTTGGCGTCAAGCAAACTTCCTCGTCGCTAGAATCACTCATTTTAGTTTTTTCACTTGTTTTCAAGTTTCTTGTTTTTAATATAAAGTTTAACAATGACGTGAAAAAATGCCGCGTAAAGAACCGCGTACAAAGCAAATTGAAAAAAGAACACCAAGAAGGTTCCGAGTCTGAGTTTTTAACAAATTAAAAAAAAGTTGTATGATATATTCGGCACCATAGAGGTAGCAGTAAATAGGTTTAATGTTTTTTTTAATTCACAAACTTAGTGCACACGATGTTCTAAATTCAATTTACTTTATCCTCTAGAGAATAAAAACGGCTTTTCCACTCAGATATTGAAGATTAAAAATACTCTTTCCGAGATGGTGGGATGAAAAAGGGTATTTTAAGAGAAGATAAGATACTTTATTTGCCAAAATGTAGGCGTACAAAGTTGTATGATGTTATTATAAAATTTTGCCCATTTACAGTCTACCAAAATAATAATCCCAAAAAAAAATGGAACTTGTTGAAAAAAAGGCCCCGAAGAATTTCCCCAAACATAAAAAGAAATATTCTTATCTCATAAACTATCAAAAATCGCGGAACATACATGCAGTATTTTAGGATACCCCTAGATATCAGGAATAATGTTTTTTTTCAACGTCTTTATTTGGACCATTCTTTATACTCAGTTCTTACTTTATACATTTTCGGCACTCCACAACTATCCCAACATTCTCATCTCCACTGCATGCAGCCTTTTTTATCCATTTTCTTCACGGCCCACGGCATTACGATCTACAACGTGTTGTTTTGCATCCTCGTCAAATTTCAGGAGGCTGTTATGAAAGGCATAAATAATCAAATAAAATTACGATCCTGCTCAATAATTAATACATACTTGTTTTTTTAGGTATTTAAGTTTGACAGTATTTCAGAATACTCCACTTTCAAAGAACAAAATCGCCCCGTTGCGTATGCGGTAGGCAGTGTCGTACGACTATGTCGCTGTGTGCATGCGTTACAGTTACAGCGCAGTTACAGGGCGGTATCACACGGGCCCTACACATGCCGATTTCCGAAAAATACAAAAAATAAATACCTACTTATTTTATTATTGATTCGTGTCGAGAATCATTAGCATAGTTACCTCCTCGAATTTGACGAGGATGCAAAACAACACCTTGTATACAGGAAGGTAAACGTAACACGTAACACATAACGTAATAAAATTATGATCATCCCATGCGATATTAAGTAGGTAATTCTTCTGCACGTCACAGCGAAAATAAACTGTGACAGACTCCGCAATTATGATCGTTTCCGTCATTTTGGTACGAAAGACGAAATACTGTTATACAAACATATACGGGTAAACCTACTAGTTTACCCGTATTAACGTCGCAAATCCCCTCTTCGCAGAAAATCTGGATTTCACTCCGTTTCACAAAGGGCTTAGTAATTGTGCTATTGGGCTTAAGTTTCGGAAACTAACCGATCCACAGTGCCGCTGAGGCCGTCCATCTTGGGTTGACATAGCAACAGGAAGGAACTACCGTAACAGATTTCCTTGGCATTAAATACATTAAAAATTCAACAGTTTTTGGACTTAAGGCTGAATACTCAAAAGCAACTCAATTTTAAGGCCCCGTTAAGTCTCATGCTTTCTTTGTTACTTTAAGGTGAATTGTAGCAACAGAAAGACTTCGATAAGCGTCTTAAAGTAACACTTAAACTCAAACTGTTATGTGTCAGACACCAATTGATAAATTTCTATCACACACAAGCATAATAAAATTATGTAGATGCTCAGGTAGCGGAAAGTTGTAGGAACGGGAATACTAGTATTGTATACAGTTATTTCTTCTTTTAAGCGTCATTATTTTATCTTAAACTGCATATATATTCATCTATCTGCACGACTTCCCGAATCAATTACCCACTCGGTTCACTTACCACACAGTAACACCGTAAGCTAAGCGAGCGTGAAGGTAACGAGTTCTCCGAAAGTCTATACCAACGTAAACTAAATCAGACCGCATAAATAAGATCGCTGACGTTCGAGATCCGATTGAAGTGGTCACGTTTGGTTTACAGGGGGTAACGAAGGCAAATATTCTGAAGCGAAATGCAAAGCGTCGTCGTCGGTCCGTAGAAGAATCTATTAGAACGATCGTGGTTGATAAGTTTTTGAGTTAAAAGTACTAAGTTTTAAAGGTAATGATTGGTTTTTAATATTCGCACTATTATATATATTAGTTCCGTAACCTCAATTAACTCAGCCTATCGTAACTTCACTGCTAGATATAGGCTTCTTCAAAACTGCGCCACAACACCATGTTTAGCATCCATTCTGTCCTAGCCACCTTTCCATAACCAGCTTTCCCTTCCTGTTCCGTAACCTCCACGACTTAAATGTACGTCCTGCATTGGTACCCTGTGCAGTCAGTCAGAAACCACCATGCTGGCAGGTCATTATTTTTATCACCATACGAGCTATTCTCAGGAGCTCATGGTTAAGTAATAACAGCCGCACGCTGCGATCCTTTGTCGCGGCCGGTCCGTGGATGGGTGACCATCGTTACATACCGACACCTCGGAAAGCACGTTAAGCCTTTGCTCCCGCCTGTCATTCTTGGATCTTTGACAGTAGTTGTGGGTCGTTAGACGTCCGAAAGTCTGACAACCAGTCTTACCAAGGAGTATCGTATTACCCAGTAACTGGGTTGTACAGGTCTGATAGGCTGTTGCTCCATGTAAAATACTGGTATTCAGCTGCATCCTGTTAGACTGGAAGCCGACCACAACACAGTTGGGAAATGGCCAGGCAGATGATGATAACGAGCTATTCTCATAATTATTGTTCGTTCGCTTCGAAATGCGCAGCAAGAAACGTAGTAGATCCCAAATTCTGTCATCAATATAGCCAGCAAGATGATGGACGACGATATACCTAACCTAATACCTGCCTACCTACCTGATGAGGTATGAACAGTCAGTACCTAAAAACTTTTCGTTCAGTACTTTCTTGTTTATAGTTTAGGTAGTCTGTTCCAAAACACTATCTTCATTACCATAATCATTACGAATCAGTTCCCGTATTAACGCAATATTGTGTTTGCATATTCTCCTTAATTATATGCTATTGTTTCGAATCACACATTCAGCATCAAATTAAGTTATGCGTACACCTAATATTCTATACATTTAATTAAACTTCCACCGTACCTACTTGGACTACATTATGCAGACTTCCCGGGTACAATTCCAGAATCTACGTCGAATGACAAAATCTTTAGAAGGATTGTAGAAGGTTCACTCAATATCAAGAAGATTGAACGATCAATAAAGTTGTAATTAAAATATTTATGAATTGTGTGACCTCTTCTTCAGTTTGTGGGCTGCAAATAACTACTTCTGGAACTAAAAAAATAAGCAGATATTGTGAGGAAATATTGCTCCATATTATACATATGCTCTTATTTAGTTATTTTAGGCCAGACCGATTCTATTGAAATGCAATGCAATTTTTACAAATGAATCTCTTTGTGAACACATACTGAAAATGCGTAACAATATATACCTAAATGACTAACTAGCGTTAACGCCAAGAAAATGTATAAAAATAAGTACTGTTTTATAACAAGCAAGAGCTCGTAATTTTAATTAAATCATAACTTACATTGTCTTTAACACAAAGTGACTCTTCTGCTATTTTCTGGGGTAGACTGTAGACAGAGTCATAAACGACTGTATGTTGCGGACGTCTGCCATTTTATGTAGTATACCCGTACATTTTAATGGAAAAACTTTATTATTAAAATCCTTCATTCAAATAGTGCAGCGAGAAACAATGGGTCCACGGCTCATAACTGCAACGTTTTTATTGGGATTTTACATGAAAAGGTATAACTAAGAGTTGAGTGTATTACTGTACAATTTCCTAGGGAAAGCCGTAAGAGGCGTGTTAATTATGTGTTTCAAGCTCATAGAAGCGTTTAGGCTCATCGCAATATGTACCTAAGCACAATGAGCTGAAAGCCCCTTTTCACGTGATAGTGGTCGCATAGTGATTACAGTAATATTCTTTTACTACCGTTTATCATTAGATCCTGCAGAAAACATGATTATTAAAGGATCTCTGTGGTCGTGTGTGGTCTGGGGTCGTTGACACAATCATACATATTTTGTTTTTGATACAAAAAGGTGTGCTCAGTGATGACACAGTGATGCTTGCTGTGAGATACACAACCTGCTAGAGTGGCAAGGTCTTCTAATTGACTCCATACTGTTTCATATTGTATATATCCGATGTACGTGCGGCTACAGATCAAGCTATACAATTCCAGTATAAGCTGATCTCGCATTGTATAGGATTTCCTTACATTGAGAGGCCAGTTTAAACTGGAAAGGTACAGCTTGATTGTACATATAAAACACACGCGAATATGAATCATGACAGGATATCAACATATTATCATTGTAATTCTCCTTTTATTAGTTACAAAATTCAGTTGCATCCCACCGGTGCATGCCGTTGCGCTCCGACGCTCTTCATATGATATGAATCGTACGTACTTAGCTACCAAGTGAAAATCTATCTAATCCTGGCCGTTGGTGGAAGCGCTGTTAGTAAACAAAAATGTCAACAATGTGTCCTAATTCAGTGCACTTAAATTTAGTTCCCTATTTCGCCTACGCCTCCACTCTGTTCGGTCTCTCTAGTCGTTTATTGTGGCATTCGGGCTTTAGGATGCTTACACGATTAACTTCATTATGACAACCACTAAGCCTGCCTCCGAAGGAAGGCTTTCTTTTGAACTTGTTTTATTAAAAGTTTGTTATTCCAGAAAGAGATAATAAAATTTACCAAAGTTGGAATGTAAATGTAAAAAGTTTATTTAAGTCATAACGCTCATTTATTTTAATACAATAATAAATCGTGTATATAAAAAAAAATCATGTAAGTATGCAAGAAAAGTTTAAAATTTAAACTACGTAATCTAGGCTACTGATATGAAATACGGCACCAGTTCACCGAATTCTGGAACTAATAAAAAAGCCCGGTCTCGATATAACATTTTTTTACGGGAGTTACATACAAAATCAGCGTATGTCCACGTAAATTTTTTTTCGAGTCGTTTTTTTTTGTCATAGTAGCTAAATAAAATTATTTTCAGAAAGTATAAGGTGGTTTAATTTCAGTGTTTTCTCGATGTAAGTACATCTACTCATATTATTGTATAAGTGCAATATAGTTGTGATAGAGGCATTTGAAGACCACAAAAATGCTTGACCTTGACGAGTCGGGAGTACTTAAAGCACAACCTCAACCGCTTCGCGTTATGAGGCGTGCAATTTGTATAAATGTATAAATAAGCCTAAATGAAAAGTATGTGAAGACATTTTTTGTTTCGTTTTATTAAAATCTTCAGACACATTTCAGACTTAAAACTGACTGCCAGATTATATATATTTATATTTATATATATTCTTTATTGTACACCACAAAAAACATAACAACAAAAATTAAACTGAACACTACTTAATATACAATGGGCTACTATATATTCTTAGGTACTTAGCTACCCCTTTTATCTAGATAGCGAGAAAATGTAATATTATATTGTGGCTCGGAGTTTTTGTGTCGGACATAATAAATGCGAAGACAAAACATTTCCTTGCTGTTCTAGTAATGGAACTAAAAATAGAGAGCTGAATCTGTGTCAGAACTGGGACAGCTCCACAATTGTGATTTAATTAACCTAGTTGCAAGATACAACTTAATCAGCCGTTAGACGACAGTGTTGTTTAAGCCCAGTACTTTTGAGTCCACGGGATGACGCATATCTAAACTAATCTATATCCTACTAAACATCAGAGTTGATACGACAGAGGGGTATTAAATTACACTACGTATACTATACGTGTTTAGTATTAATTCGATACGATTTAAAAATAAAAAGCACCAAAAATGTTTTTTTTAAACACTCTAAATTGCTTACAAATCAGCGTAAATGCCCTTTGTAATGAAAATGCAAGTGTGTGTGTATTTATTGCTTCCTTGTTTGGATTGCTTCTTTAAATACATTAAAAATACAGTGTCGACCCTGAATTTTCAAATTGTTTCAAACTCTCAAGGACTCCACGAGACAGGCTCGACCTAGTGTGGAGTCCACTAGTCAAAATATTAAAATTATGTTTCCCTTATAACATTAATTTTAGGAGTAGTTCATTTGTACTTTAGTTAAAAGGAAATGTAAGAAAATAAACGATTTATTATTTATTATTGCCATCTTTGTAGCAAACACATTTGGTTGTACTTGTGACTTGCGTCAGACATTATCAGCTGTTAGGAAAGATACATCGTATTCAAACGGGGCAAAAACTTAAAAAATCATTTGCGACTAAACTACTGCTCCTATTTAATTGATTTTTGGTACAGAGCTTGAAAATGGTACCTAGTATAGGCAGTTTAAAGGAAAGCCCCTCTGTCGTATCAACTCTGTGTTACAAAACAAGGTGTGTTTTCGTGTCTGCATGTGTGACCGTATCGATCTTCTAAACTACGCATTGGTTTTTGATGCGGTTTCCACCATCACTTCGAGAAGTTATTCCGGAAGATTTATATGTAAAACAGAAATCTCGATGTTTTGAAATGTTACCGTTGCCACCGTGCAAAACAGGGGCGGGTCGCTAGTATATGTATTTTAAAGGGAAATTGAACGTAGCGAAAACAAAATTTCCTGTGTTGTACCTATTTTAAAGTATTGTAGGTATCTACTTAATATTCACGCAACAACAAGTCCGGATTATTTAATTATACGTGACGCAATGCCGGTATCCTTGCTATGCCAGGACAGTCAACACTGAGGCCGCAGCCAGAACTCATTACGAGCGACAGAGCAAAGGTCAGGGGCGGGAACGGACACATTTCATCAATAAACTGACCCACTTCATGAGGAGTTTCAACTGCAGTCGGGTTAGGTAAATAGTGGCTATGTTTAAGCTAGCGAGCATAGTATTAGCCTCGAGTGTAAATAGGACCAGCGGGCACTGTGAGCTCGTTGAAATCGGCAAGAAGTGTAATTTTATTCATTCTGAGACAGCATTGTATGATGTCATTTTGAGATAGAAAAGCTAACACGGTGAATATCAAAAGAATGCAGTGACATATTGGAACAACACAGGTTCTTGATCTCTGGGTGAAATATACTGTGGCTGGTAACTGATAATCTTCTTAACGCAGGGAGCAGAATTCTGCAGAAGAAAACTTGTTTTTCTACCTCATAAAGTTCCTTAAGTTCTGAGTTGAGTTGCAAGATTGCTGACAAATGTGTGCACTGACTGGGCAGATCCACTCAAACTGTGTGGTTCTTTCCTCAAAAGACCATTTTAGATACCGATCTACATAGCCTTCACATGATCTGACCAAGATTTTGTCTGGACTTTAAAAGAGACTGTGACCTCTGAGTTTGTTTCGGCCTTTCTTCTCAGATTAGTCAGATAGGAAACACCGGCCTCATCTAGATAAAAAAAATATGTGTTTGACGTGTAATAGTGTTTGTACAAACCTACTTATAGAAATAAAATCATTTATCAATGGGATTACATGAACTAAGAGGGTTGTGTTGATGATTTAAATATTATAATTCTGTAAATAGATACTTGTTATTGTCGCGAATCATGTTTTGTTCAGCATACAACCTGACACTGACCTGCAAATTGCAAAAAAACGTTAGAAAATTTGAATCACGCGGGCTACCCTTGCGTTTCCCCCTCATAACCTAAGTACATTCAAGGTACCTGTATGTACCTACCTTAATACAATAATTACGTCACATAAATAGTATTTGCGTTCCCTCGTGGATTACATTAGTCAATCGAGTGTCAACCATTTCGACTAGTTCCGCCTCATTACGTCATCAATCATTCGGGTTAGAGTGAATTCCCGGTACGCCTTTAGCTCAACCTCTACTAACATAAAATGTACCATAGTTAAAGCATTGTTACCTACCAACTTACTATTTTAATGTGATTTATTTTTGACTCCACCAACGAAAATCGGCTGCGTTAAATCAGTCTCCCGTCTTATTAACGTCCCCTTTTAATTCCTTGACATGAAAATGACAAAGGGACGCAGTGATTATAAATCTTAAGAATTTGTAAATGAGAGAGTTAATCTCAAGACCGAAAGCAGATAGGTATTCGGCGCAACCATACACAACACATGAACTTAAGCATACATTTTACTTATACTCATAAGGTTCATTCGAACAACGAACACCAGCGAATTAACGAAAATCTAATAATAAAGAAATTAATGAAAAAGTATAAGTAGCATTTAACGAGACCACACGTATTGTTTATCCAGTGATTATAGAATAGAATAGAATACTCTTTATTATGTACCTACACCATAAAAATTACAGATATATATGTAGAAATTTTACATTGGATGACACAATGGGCGGTCTTATCGCTAAAAGCGATGCTTGACAGACAACCATCTTATAATTAGACTTGAACCAATAACAGTAACTTGAAAGAGTTAATCAAAGCAAACAATTCATACGAATGGTTGTTATTAGCAACAGTGCGCCGGAAGAGAGGCTGTGTTCCAACAGCGGATATTACAAACGTAGGGTTCATATACAGATAACTAATTAATAGAAGGAATTTACAAGACAAAAGCTGACGGTACTGGTGTAATTTATACATTTTATGATGCTGTTTATAAGGAGGAAGAATGTTAGTACTGTGGTTCTAAAGTTCTTCTTTTAAAACACGTCCTACATGAGAAAATTGTTACAAAATATAATAGAAAAGTTAACAATAAATACAGAACAAAAAATGAGAAGGATTTATTAAGGCTACTAGCGCTGCCCTCGAGTTCTTCTGCGAGAACCATTTACTGGGACAAAAAGTATCCAATGTGTTAATCCAGGTTATAAATATCTGTGTGCAAAAATTCATCCAAATCGATTCAGCCGTTAAATTGCGTGATTGAGTAACAAACATACAAACTTTCCCATTCATAATATTTGTAGGATATACATAAAACACTTAAGCTGTCTAAAATTTTTTGCAATTTTATCTCCACGACAACGTCCCAAGCCAATAAACCTTACAATCTAAACTCGTCGAATACAGTCAACTTACAGCGTCATTGTGCGGCCCGACCGTACGTTCAAGTTATTTAATGAAAATAAAAATCAGACACCTAAATTGAAAGGCGCTCTTCGCAGCAAATAGCGAAGTAATCAGTACGATGCCAAAGTCGAGGATGTTAGATAGAACAACAACTTTACAATAAAGTGTGCACATGATGGAGTCTAAAAATAAACTTCGGAACTTGAACGAACCTAATTTCGGCTCGTGATATTGTCCGTCGTATTTTTTAGTTCCGAACATGGATTTTTGCTTAATTAAAACTGATGTTGTTTATGCAACGGTAATTTCAGATGTGAGTAGTGTGGCTTGATGAAAGACTTATACAACGTGTCGTTTTGCATCCTCGTCAAACTTCAGGAGGCTGTTATGAAAGACATAAATAATTAAATAAAATTACGATCCTGCTCAATAATTAATACATACTTGTTTTTTTAGATATTTAAGTTTGACAGTATTTCAGAATACTCCACTTTCAAAGAAAAAAATCGCCCCGTTGCGTATGCGGTAGGCAGTGTCGTACGACTATGTCGCTGTGTGCATGCGTTACAGTTACAGCGCAGTTACAGGGCGGTATCACACGAGCCCTACACATGCCGATTTCCGAAAAATACAAAAAATATAAATAAATACCTACTTATTTTATTATTGATTCGTGTCGAGAATCATTAGCATAGTTACCTCCTCGAATTTGACGAGGATGCAAAACAACACCTCGTATATTAGATCGTACATAGATATTGAGAACATAGTATTAATAACGTCTAATTTGCTTTTGTTTGTGTAAGACTGATGCCTTGAAGGGACTTAAATTTAATAAGACCACACTAATCATGTAAAGTCTAGAAACGAATAATTCACAACTTCATAACAAACATGCTATGATATTGTTTAAAAGAGTGCTACATTTTATTGCACATAGACCAGCGGTTAATCTACTTCCTACTGAGACCCCAAGTGAGCCCCGCAGGAGGCCCATGAAATGTTGGCAGGATATCGTAAAAGCTGACCAAAGTGCTAATAAACTCAACATGAAGGCCGCAAAAGATTGTGCGAAATTGAGAAGACTTAGTAGAAACGAGACGACATAAAGCTAGGAAGAAGATAGGTAATAATTATGTTTGGTACAACATGTTTTTATAGCCAGTGAGGTCAAGAAGTTACTTAGGGACATATCAATATGAAAGTATAAGGAGGGGAGAAGATGAATAGAGATCCCAAAACAAGTGTGGAGAGAAAATCAATAAAATATATGGTAAAAGCTTTATCATTGATGAATATTGACAATATTATAGAATATCTGAAGACATCCTTTTCTTAGATTATATTAATAAGTTTCATAATAAACCCTAACTTTATTGTAGCAAGTCGTAATTGAGACGAATTCAAAAAGTTTTTGTGGTCTCTGCGGGTACTGCCTTATTTACTTTAGTAGTAATGAAGCAATTTAGCGATATAATAGGAAGCTCCGATGTTTTCCGGCTACGGAAAGAGGATGATAAGTTTCTCTCAGCTACTCAGATTTTACGAAGTAATTATTATACCGCTTCATTCGTATTATTCTTGTTTTCTCAGTGGTTTTGTAACCCTTACCAATATAGAGCATCTACATGTTTTAGTTGGTGAACATAATGTATTTTAATATATAGTTTGGTTTAATATTTCTTTGAAAACGCTACTTAGTTATTCTAGATATGTATAAAAAATTGTGTTTATAGAAATATGAGGAACAGGGTGTAAAGTTCGCTCATACCTCCAAAGAAAAGGAAAGATCCTCCGACCAGACGGGTGTTGTGTCTTGATTGGTGGGCAACAACCCGACGATTGATGTCGGGACGTTGTATATAATATAAGCTAGTTGCGCGGTTTACTCTGCTTGCGCGATGCTGGATTTTGCGTGACATCAGTGTGTTGCGTAGTTCACATGTGGCGATGTAGATACCAAGTAAAACCACGTACCTAGATAGAAAGCCAAATAAAATTGAGAATCATAGCCTAGAAACAGCCCTCATTTACGCAGAGATACGAATCCAGCTAGCTAAAACCAACATTACTTATGCAAATAATACCAAGAGTCTTTAGACGTAAGCTTAGCACAAAGAAACGCTCGAAGCGAAAACAGAGAAAAATTGCTTTTTATTCCATTACGAGACTGAAGAGAGCGTGATGCGATTACAAAAAGATACAGACGAACATAGAGAGAATTTAGAGAGGCAAACTGGTTAACATAATGCTCGTTTAATAAATTTAATGGATTCAGGAGTAGGTAGGTATAGGCGTTTATGGAGGCCTTTGATAAATAGGCGATGAGTTGCGTGTTTTTGGAGGGCAGGCCACCATGTTTATAGAAATTGTATTATGTTTAGTGGGGAATATTGAATGATGGGTGTTGTTGATTTAGCAGTTTTATTTAGAGTGTTCATTGGAACTTGATTTTGCTTACAAGCAGCAACGTGGGCTGCTAAAACAATGGAGCAAACATTTACAGAATAATTTATGAATAAGGTCGAAAAAAACACTATCTGTAAAGCTATTAGTTGAAGTAGGTACATAAACTACTTGGACCTCGAGGCGAAACTGGGTTCTCGAGGCCAAAGTACTCGCGTCATTGTATCGGTGGCGCGAGGAAGCGAGGGCGCGGGACGAGGGACCTATGCAGTGACACGTGGAGCTGAGTCGGTCTCAGCTTCGCGAGGTCCTGGTGGCGGAATGGCGGGACAGACTCTCGCGCCCTACCGGACTCGTCACCATCGAGGTGGTCCAGCCGGTGCTCGAGCGCTGGCTCGGGAGGAGGCACGGCTCCTTGTCGTTTCGGGCGACGCAGGTGCTCTCGGGGAATGGTGGCTTCGGGAAGTACCTGTGTCGCATAAACAGGGAGTCGGACGCCCGGTGTCACCACTGCGTCGACTGCCGGGAGAACACGGCGCAGCATACGCTGGCAGAGCGTGCCACTTGGGAGGAGCCGCGCACGCTCATCTCAGAAGTAGGCAGTGACTTGTCGCTGCCGGCCGTAGTCGAGTCGATGGTCGGCAGCGAAGAGTCCTGGGACGTTGTGGTTTCCTTCTGCGGAACAGTCGTCTCGCAGAAGGAGGCTGCGGAAAGGGAGAGGGAGATCTCGTCCACTCACCCGGCCCGCAGAAGGCGCACCGGGCGTCGGCAGAGGGCGGACTACGCCCTCTTCCAGCCCCCCTAAATGGGTCCAGGGGCAACAGACTCGGGGACGTCCGTCGCCTCCCACACATCAGGACCCGAGGTGGCGGAGCGTAATGTTCCACGCGCGACTCTCTTAGACGTCGCAGGGGGAATCAAGCACATCACTCCCCGCCCCCAGACCCGAAAAGGCCCGCAACGGCGGGCAGTCAGGGGTTGCGCAAGGATCGCCCGTTCCTGCGACCCCCGGCGTAGATGTGAGATGGAACACCGGGGTGGTCTTTAGTTAGTAAGAGTCTGACAGACCCCGCCGCCCGCCCAAGGGCGGCGGACATCCATGAGGATTTTCCAACCCGGAATCAAAAACAAAAAAAAAGATACATAAACTAAATGAATATACTTAACAATTTATTAGTTCAGACAAAAATGAAGACCCGATCATTACAAATCCAATAACTTTAAGTAAAGTAAATAAATTCGCTTCAATACAGTACCTATATCTAGACGTAAAGTAATAAGAAGAGAAATAAAATAAAAACTGGAACTATTACGAAAAGACATTACGATCACAAAAAGGCGGAGGAGAAGGTAATAAAAGACATAAATAAAGATAACAGTTGCTTAATGTTTTCTGTATATTGGTCGATATTGATTATGACCGTCGTCTGGCTAAAGCACTAGGCTGACATAGAAGCACGGTGTATCCAAGTGTTTGTGTAACTGGAGGGTCCCTGATCAATGCCGAAGTTTCCATTTTCAAAGCGCTGTGAGACTTGAGGAAACCATTACATTAAGGCTAAAAGGCTGACTATTGAAGGGGGGCAAGCAAAGTGGAGTGTTGTATGAACCATTAATGACGAAATAAAACGTTAATAACCTATCTAAATACTTTTGTGTCATTAAAAAAAACTTTACATTTTCTGAACTATAGCTGTTAGAATAACATCATGATGTAGGTAACTGATACGGTACCCAAATGCAGCATGGTAGCTGCTGTAGACCCAAATGCTATCATTTTGCTATCAGAATGGATAGTTTGGCAGGGAAGTTTTGGGTGATAGCCCATTATGCAATATTTGACAGACCTATGAAGGCACGAGGAACAGGGTGTAAAGTTCACTCATACCTCCACAGAAAAGGGAGGATCCTCCGACCAGGCGGGTGTCGTGTCTGGTGAGCAACTGCCCAATGATTGATGTCGGGTATTTGTTTATATGTTAGTCGCGCGGTAAACTCTACTTGCGCGATGCAGGATTTGCGTGACGTCAGTATGACGCGCAACTCGGATGTGGCGATGTTGATACCGCTACATTACTCCCTTCCGGAGATCGGAGGTCGATAGTGGGCCGAGTTGTTGTTGTTGATTGTTGGATGATTGTTGTCAGTATGACGCGCAGCTTGCATGTGGACGAGGGGAGGTCCAAAAGTTCGTGTAATGGAGGGGATGGAGTGGGGATAGGGGCGCTCGCTTAGTGTCATACTAATTGGGTACTCACCATTAGTATATAATTTGAGTTTCAGCCCTATTACGTCATCCCCTGGCTGAAGGCTTTGAGTTAGCTCGAAGGCGCCACAGGATTGACCGGTTAAGCAGTCACGGCCTCTCAAGGCCAACTGCGAGATGCCATACACAAAAAAAAAAAAACCTTTTACGTCATTCGTTTACGAACACTCGCCTGCTAAACAAGTCAATCCGGAAGAAAACTGAAACTATGGAGAAAAATTAACACCAAAAGATAAAAAGTATGTTTACGATGGTTTAGAAAAATTAATTCATAGATCTAATAAATTTATTCATATTGGAAAGGAAAAATAGATTTATTGTTTCATTTTATTTAAAACCCTTTCATTCCACGAACTTTTGGACCTCGTAGATACCGCTACAGACCCAAACAGGAAAAAGGCAAATTGGGAAAGGTAGCGAACGTCTGCGAGACTAGAGCTCGGCCGATGTGTGGAAGATTCAGAATGTGATTTCAAGTATCTCCTGACAAAAGAGTATTTTATAACAGAATACTTGAAAATTCTCCTTGCACCACTCAGCTTCGATGGCTTAGTTTAATTCTTGTTTACTAAACTACGCAAGCTGTTTAAGCGTTTAGCTCTTCCACTTTAGCAGCTAGTTTACATAATAATAGAATTGTTTGCTGTTCTATTCGGTGTTAACAAACATTCCAAACAAGCTATTCTAGTTTACAGAAAACGTGAGGTTGTGAAGTAACGGTTTACCTTTTCAGTAACAGTTGAAGAATTTTTTTGAAAAAGGAATTTCTAGAAACAAAAGATGGAAGAACATTTTTGTAAATTCCTGGAATCGAATTCTTTATCACAATATTAAATCTTACGGCTTTCGGTTTGCCTCTATAAATGGGTTTTTTTTTAAATGTTTATTCATTTATGAATATTATTGCCTTCGAGAACTGGATTTTGAACATAAGTACTTTAAGTAAAGGAATAATAAAACATGATTATTATTATTGTAGCAACTTCGAGTTCTTCGAGTATTACACGACTGAACTTTCTGAAGAACATCGCCAATAAGGTCACTATTATGTCCTCCTAGGGTTTCCCTCCCGGTGTGTCCACTCACATCTGCCTTGTAAATACCTTTTGTTAATCGCCTTTCATTCATCCTCGCAACATTACCAAACCATCTAAGCATACTCTTTTCAATTAATAATTACTTGTACAATGAAAACATTTCCTTTCCAAAATAACAGCACAAGAATCGAATGCTCAAACTACTTCTGCAATTAACTATTAGTCAGGTCGCTAACGATACTACGGTTGGGCCATGAAATAAGCTACTCAGGGGTAATTAAAATCTACTATAACCCGCTTGAGAAGTTTCTTCGAGTTGTACTGCGATATTAATGATACTACGTTTTAATTTAATCTGTATTTAAGCGGCTTTGCTTTATAAAGGTCTGTGAATGTAGTAAATATAGAACACGGAATGTTTTATTTATTATTTTTGGAAGAATCAGGCATGTTTGAGATTGTTTTATAATTAGGATTTACTGTTTATTTGTACGATGTGATTTTATTAAATTTAGGTATTCTTACAATAAATGATTGAAAATAGAGATTTGTAAAAGACGCATTCGTCGTTTCAAAAAAAATATTATGTTTATTACATCGACTTTAGAAAAGAACATTATAAAATTAAATAATCTGAAAATAGATTATTATTATGGTTCTATTTTATGAAAGTAATACCTACTGTCAATTTCTCACAATGCATTTCCTTAATCATGAGCCAACGGAATGACGGATATACCCAAAATTAATTTATAAAGACAGCGACATTACACGAACTTTATCACGAACATTTAAACGTTATTGAAAAGTTCGTGGCACATCCCTACTAAAAGCTTTTGACGCCTGTCAAGCATTTATTTCGTAATCGTTCTTCTTACTTGTCTCGACTGTACTTTACAAAGGCCATATTTTAATTAATAATAAGCTTCGATTAAAATAATATTATCAAATTGGCGAGGATAAAAAAAAAGTTTCATCTACATTTAGCAGTCGGTTTTCAATTAATAACATTGTTTTACATTTCGTTAACATTAATTAATAGTAGATATTTAAGTAACGTAGTGTTAAAATATGAAAATGATTTTATAATACTTAGGTACATAATTTAATGTTTTAATGGAAGGTAATAGTTTCATTAAGCGAAAAATATGAAAATATACTAACTTATAATATACAGCATGCATCAGAAAGGCGTAGTCATATTTAAGGGTGTGGTACAGAAGATTAAACTGAACAACTCCCTCCATGTTGGACCCATGAAGCCATCCCATACATATGTTTTTTTTTTTTTGAGTGTGGGTAACCATCAAGTAACTTCTCCCGCTCTGGGTAGAGCGGGAGGGCGTGTCAGACTCTTACTGACTAAAACCCACCCGTGTTCCTTCAGTTGCCTGTGCCAGGGGCCACGGTATCCCTTTCGGTCTTTCCCGCAACCCCGGCAGGCATCGGTTCTAGCGGACCCCGTCATTGTTGCTGACATCTCTTTGAGGCGCGCGTGGAACATAACGCGCCGTCGACCCGGGCCTGGTTCTTATCGGACGGCGAGCTACCCATTGCTCGCCGTCCGCAAGCCTGTGCCTATGGTGGCCGGGAATCGGCCTGGGATTCCCGACGCATACATTTTGGTCTAGTAGGTGAATTTAAGCTTTGTATTTGACAGTTTATAATTTTTTCGCAATAACGATATTGGTCCCATGAAGACAGTTGTTCAGTATGATGGTTTGTACCACACCCTTAAATGACCACCACCTTTCTGATACATGATGTATACTATATTGGAACATTGATATTTAAATTAATTCTGCTTCCGTGCTCAGAACTAATTGCTTAGCTTAAACGACGGAACTAATATAGCGAGGTACGAGTAGTTTACTGGCAGCGCTAAAACTAGATAATTAACATAAATTAGAGCTCTTAAATAAGTTTATAGGTTATTAAAATTAACTAAATATGTACTTATGGAATGATTTGCCTCGTTTTTTTTTTGTCGCTTTCATTAGCTATCTTATTGAGGTGGGTAAATATCCACCACAAACGGTTACGTGGTTTTGGTTACGTTATACCTAAGTTTAGTCTAACTATTTTCAAGATAACTACGGTTGATTCATAACATAAGTTCATAACGCATATTGGTCACTCAACTACTGTTTAACTTACTTAATGTTGAATAAACTAAAATTAATCGCACTAACGAACGATTAATCTAACGTTTTTTAAAGATATTCGATATTTTAACTATGTGTGAAATATCTAATGGACGACTCGCCTACAGTATTTATTAATACTGAGTGCTGGATTGATTTAATTATTTTAATTATATGTAAATAAACTATGATTTAACGATTTTTGTGTTTTCTTAACTTTCTTTTTAACGGATAGTTAGACCATGGTGAAAACATTTCTGCGAGCAACTAGACAGTAGCGCTCGCCGGCCGCTGCCGCGACACCGCTCGCGCGCGGTTGTTCACAGTTCTAACCTAACCGCCGCAGAAATGTTTTTACAGTTGTCTAATTATCTAGTCGCAGGCAATTGAATGATTCGTGATTTTGAACTGGGTGAAATAGGTTAGGTTAGGATAGAACTGTGACCTACCGCGCGCGAGCCGAGCGAGCGCTACTTCCAAGTTGCTCACAGAAATATTTGACATATACAAAATTACCAGTAGGTAAATCAAACACAAGACCACAGATAAATCAAAAGTAGGTAAATGGTCCGTTAGTTTAATTAATTAATTAATTAGCAGTAATGTTCGCGAAGGAGGAGGCGGAACGCGTGAGGGAGAGGCAAAATTCGCGCCCTCGCGCCCCTAGCCGCCGCAGGAGACGCCCTGGGCGTCGGGAATCGCAGGCCGATTCCCGGCCACCATAGGCGTGGGCTTGCGAACGGCGAACAATGGGCAGCTCGCCTGTCGATAAGTACCTACAGGGCCCGGGTCGACGGCGCGTTGTGTTCCACGTGCGCCTCAAAGAGATGTCAGCACCAATGGCGGGGTCTGCTAGGACCGAAGCCTGCTAGGGTTGCGGAAAAGTCCGAGAGGGATACCGTGGCCCCTGGCACAGGTAACTGAAGGAACACGGGTGGGTTTTAGTCAGTAAGAGTCTGACACGCCCTCCTACTCTGCCCAGAGCGGGACAAGTTATTTGATGATTTCCCCCCCTAAAAAAATAAAATAAAGGTGAATTAATTGTAGTTGAATAAACCGTAGATGATCCTTTATAGATTTCGTTCATTAGTTATTACAAAAAACGGTGAAACGATCTTTAAGTATTTTAAACGGTAGGTCTTTTGACCGTAGTTATCTTGAAAATGGTTGGAATAAACTTAGGTATTTATAATACGTAACCCCACAAACAGGGGTTGTAATATAAACTAATATTATAAAGAGAAAATATTAGATTTTTGTACGTTCGTTTGTTACGATTTCACGCTAAAACGGCTCAACGGATTTGGATGAAATTTGGCACATGTAGACTATAGCCTGGATTAGGACATAGTATATTTTATATCCCAATATTCTTACGTAATCGCGACTTATGCGGGTGAAACTTCGGGGTGCAGCTAGTTAATAATAACGTTTATTCACCAAGAAGTAACAATAGAATGTGACATATTCGGTGAGCCACAAACTATCTTACCTATACTGGGTTACTTGTAATTCGACGTATATCCGTCAGGAGCTGATAATGCCAAAAGGCCAAAATGCAACAAATTGGACCACATATTGTTTGGCCGAAATTCAATAGTTTTCGAGATATTTGGGTTTTTCAGTATTTATCCAAAATATGACATGATTTTCCAAATAAAAAAAACTACGTATCGAATGGGTACCATTAAAAAATTATATTGTAGCTGGCACTTCAAGCTATGAACATAATTAAAATGATGAAAAATAAAGTTGTTTTAGTTGTTTGTACGATTATTGTAATAGCATTTTTTTTAACGAAACAACAATTTATGAAGCGTAATTTGAAAATATTGGTAAGATATTATTCTTAAATCGGTCATCATTTTTTTTTTTTTTTGTTGACTATCATACTTTTAATTATGTTCATAGCTTAATTCATTGAAGTGCCAGCTACAATATCATTTTTAATTGTACCCTGAATGGGTGTGTAGTTTTTTTTTTTATTTAGAATTATAAGTAAATTTTGGGTAAATATCAGAAACCCTTAAAATTTAAACATCTCAGAAACTATTGAATTTCTTCAATTTGTTGTGTTCTGGCCCCTATCAGCTCCTGAGGGATATACGTCGAATTACAAGTAACCCTGTACAATAATCTTGTGTCTCAATATTCTTTCGTGACACTATTCAAACCAAAACCCACCAATAACAGGACGACTATTATGCAGGTATCCCTCATAATTGATACTGCAGTGGTTGATCAAAACATACCTAAGTGAATTAGGAATGATCGCTGATTTAAGAGCCCCAATCAATATATTTACGCCACCATACTTAATTAACAGGTTGTCCTTTACCACGCCACTCCCACCCGTGTAATGGTTACAGGAGCATCAATTTGTGGCTAATCTACGCGAACTACCTAGAGATCAATAAGTAATTAAGGTATACATTATTTGTAAAAGGAGCTACATGTATGTACATGTGCCCTTTATGCTATGAATAGAGTTCTGGACCATAAGCATTAATTAAATTGGAGCACTCTTAAAGACTATGTCTATTTTTGGACGTGTATGAAAGAACATTTATTTTGGGATAAAACGTTAATAATAGATTATATAATTTCAATCTCTGTTGGTCTTATTTTGGGGTTCAAAAAATCAAACCTAACTCAAACTCAAAATATTTATTATTAGCTAACAGAGCTAACTAAATGTAATAATATGTACATTATGTATAAATATATATAAAAAAAGAAAAAAAAGAATCATAGGGCATCAAAAAATTCGTCCGCATCGCTATCAACAGAAAAAGTGCCCAAAAGGCTGGCAGCATTGCCACGTTGTATGGCAATGGTGATTCTTTGGCCAAAAAATAGTCCAGCTCTCTGGTCACGTGAAGAGTACTAACCGCTTGGCGATGTCTCGAAAGCATATAGATAAATAAATAAAAATTACAGATAATTGTCAAAGAGTCAGTCAGTAAGTCAGAAAGTTCAAGCTAGTGGCCCATTCCAACACTTATATCTCTATGAAGAAGAACGGGAGGGACCCTCTTCCAAGGTCTACCGTGCGGGTTCTAAGGTCTATCTACATATACACTCGAGAGCAATGAATCCGGGTCACTTAAAGAATGTTAAAAATCTCGGAAACTAAAAATGATAGGTTAATGCAATAAATTGTATTTAATAGACAATGTAATACTCCTTAAATGAAAGTAAAAAAAAATACATTTTATTAACACAAAATTACATAAAGAAAAAAACTGCTGATCTCTCCTTAAAACAAAAATAGGAAACATGAAATTTTTGAACTTTATTACGATTTTCTTGAATTTTAATACTTCGTATTGCCTCCTCGTGCTTCCATTACTGCGTTTACGCGGTTTGGCATGCTGTACACCAAGTTCCTTATACGATTTTGGGGAATATTCTCCCATTCCTCTGTGAGAGCAATTTTGAGCTCACGAAGCGTGATTGGGGGAGGGTTTCGTTGTTTTACGCATCTGCCTAGCTCGTCCCAAGCATGCTCGATCGGGTTGATATCCGGGCTGCGCGCTGGCCACTCCATACGAGTAATGTTCATCTCTTGAAGGTAGTCATTCACAATCCTACCTGTATGAGGTCGGGCATTGTCATGCATAAATATAGCATCCTCACCTAAATTGACCATAAATGGACCAACGTGATCATTGAGGATTTCTTCCACATATCTTACGCTAGTTAAAGAGCCGTTTTCTATGATCACCAGCTCTGTGCGACTTTCAGAAGAAATTCCGGCCCACACAAGTACAGACCCACCACCGTAGGCTACTTTTTCTTCGATGCATGCTTGCTTGAATCTTTCCCCTGGTCTTCGATACACTCTGTGTCTTCCATCGTGCTTGTAGAGCATAAATTTTGATTCGTCGGAGAACATAACTTTTGACCAATCTTCAATACTCCAATTTACGTGGCTCTGGGCATATCTTAGTCTTGAAATACGATGCCCACGCTCCAGTTTAGGGCCGTTTGCAGGTCTAAGGGGTTTTAAGTTAGATTCAGCAAGCCGACGTCTTACTGTCCATGCACTTGGGTTACTTCCTCCGAGGCGTCGAAACTGATTGGTGAGTTCAGTTCCTGTGAGAAAGCGATTTCGAAGCATGGTGTTCACCAAGTATCGGTCTTCTCGTGCTGTGGTACACCTGGTTCTGCCCGTTCCTGGTCTGCGTAGGTTAGAACCAGTTTCTTCGTAACGTCGGAGAACTCTTTGTACTGTTGACAGCGACACACCGACAGTCCTGGCTGTATCGCGCTGACTCCGGCCGGTTTCCAGCATTGTAAGTATTCTGGTGCATTCTTCAGGCGTAAGCGACATAATTTCAGCTTGAATAATGAATATAGAGCACTATCAACATGGTTTATGTACCCACATAAATGACAGATTACAAACAAAAGCAAAACCAAATGCTGTAATTTCGTAGTTCCATCTTCGAAAGTGGCCCTTTTTCAAATTTGATTTTTTTATGATATAACTTTACAATAACTAAGAAGTTTTAATACCTTCATTTAAGGAGTATTACATTGTCTATTAAATACAATTTATTGCATTAACCTAGCATTTTCAGTTTCCGAGATTTTTAGGATTCTTTAAGTGACCCGGATTCATTGCTCTCGAGTGTATAATATACAATATTAAACATGAAACAAGTCGTGGCGTGCCCTGCGCTGGGTTGCGACAGTCGCTCTTTCCATGCCGCCGTGAGATCGCGCCGGAGGTCCGTCCGCTCGTCAGACGCTCGCTCGTCGCTTCGTCGGAAGTGCTCCACGAAGTTCCACCGGCTACCGAGCACGAGTCCTAAGTACTTCATCGTGGACTCGACGCCGATGTGAACCCCTCCTGCCGTTAGCTGGGATCCCGATGGTGGCCTGTTCCGGGGCCCATGGACGCTCCGGGCGTCGGGAGCCGCGTGACGACTCCCGGCCACCGTAGGCGCGGGCTTGCGAACGGTGAGCAATGGGTAGCTCACCGTCCGATCAGGACCAGGCCCGTGCTGGACGGCGCGTACGTGTTCCACGCGCGCCTCAAAGAGATGTCAGCATCGAAGAGGGGGCCCACTAGGGCCCAAGCCTGCCGGGAAAGCGGGATCATCCGAAAGGGGTACCGCTGACCCGGAACATAAAGGGCCAAGGAAAGAACACGGGTGGGTTTTAGTCAGTAAGAGTCTGACACTCCCTTCCGCTCCACCCAGAGCGGGAGGAGTCATTTGATAATCTCCCATCCTCAAAAAAAAAAAAAAGGAAACTATGTGTAAAGATGATGTTATATGAGAGAGGGTGTGTTTTTAACCAGAATTTTAAAAGTGGACAAAGATGAGCATGCCTTATCGACACGGGCAAGGCATTCCATAACCGTACTGCTGGAACTATAAAAGACTTGTCATAGAAACTGGTGGAATGCATCGGCATTTCAGCATCATTATTCTTGTTGCTTCTATATGTTAATTTGAAAAGTTAATTCTGGTAGTCTGTATTATTATATTTTCCTGATATAATCTCTCAAGTTTCATAAATCTGCAGCAAATGTTTATTTACGAAATATATTTGATGGTCTAAGAACCACTTAACCTTAGTTTTGAACTTTTGATTGCTTTTCGATTGATGAAAGTGATTTTAAATTACATGAAGGTTTTAAAGTTATATAAGTACTCGTAAATCATTTCTTGAAAATAATCGTAGAATTTGCGTTATTTGGTATAGGAGTGTTGAGTGGGTATCTAATATCGGTACACATTGGTATTCTCATCTCATCTAGGTGTTACGTCGTCTGTCCAAGCAATAAAAGTCCTGCTAAGACTTTATATTAGATAGCTATGCGGGCCACTTACTCGTAAAATAGGCCATTAAGAGTAGTTAAAGATAAAGCTAATTTAATATTGGAAGTGTTTTCCGTATACGAAAAAAAATTAATACCATTAAACACACCATTTCTAATATAGGTACTGTAAATGATAAAATGTTAAACACTAATTCATATTTGGAAGGATAGAAAAAAGAGGTGAGAATCAGCTTGGAGAGTAGACTTAGCTGGTGACACAAATAATAAAATGTTCATATTTATGACTTTTAATGAACTTACAATACAAAGCTGCACACAAATCTGAAGCCATTCCAAATTGCAAAGTAAAACAAAATGAAACTTCGTGGGCAACGCGCACTTTTATATTTAACGAATATCTACGTTTCCATATTTTCGCCATACGTGGGGAATTCGAAATCCAATTGATTAATTTGGCTCAATAACTCCAGCTCTAAAATTCTACGTATAATCCTTATACCTACCGTGTATCGAATGAGAATGCTAATCGATTCAGACTGGCAGTCAGCGACAATTTATAACGATCGTTAAGAGAGTGTTAGTTAGTGGAAAAATCGATAGTAGCCTGTGTAGAAATATCTTGGCGTAAGCCGTAATGATGAAGTGTCTATTGATCGTATCCACTCAGCGCCCAGTTACTCACAGCGACACCAAATGGCATGTAAAGAGCCCATATATCTTGTTCCCTATTGATATACTAGGATCACTAATCTATGTAGTCACCATATATGCTTTAGAGTGATTGCACATTAGTTGACGACGAACGTCCGTAGCGAGTAGTTCAGCGTTAAAAGCTCGATTCATGCAGTTTTTTCGGACGTTTTTGTCCAATTTCGTTTAAACACTTTTCATTCGTCGACGGTTTTATACGGAGAGGGAAGATGCGACGTTTCAAAAGATAGGGCAACTAAGTGGATATACGATTACCGTTTACCATGAGTTCATACTGTCGTACGTAATTTATTTAACACTTCTGTGAATGTGTGAAGTGAATTAATGAAAATAAAACAACAACAACAACATTAAGCATTAAATAAATCGTTTTTCTTTATAGGCATTCAATAAGTCAACGTGTTAGTACCAACTCCGTTTATTTTTATTCAACTTTACAATCAACTTATATACATACCCTATATCGAGAGCCTTTTCAATAGAAGCTTCTTATAAACCCTAAATTGCTGATAGCCGATCGTATCGCCACATAATGTTCAATCTTTATCGTTCGATTACAGGCAGATATTCGCAACCAGTAGATACTTTAAGTGGCGTATTTAGTGACTTGTACCGAGACACACACGATAACGGGCATACAAACGGATAATTTGCTATCGCCAGGAGACCAGCACGGTATAATAGGCCATTCGCTTAGAACTGTGATACAGAGGCGATTTATATCAATCAATAATACAATGGGATATCGCTTCGCTTGAATAGGCTGCATTGAATAGTTTATGGCGTGATAGGGTTGAATTGCTGCAGATCTTAATGGTAACATGAATTTGATGGAGGATTGATTATCAATAATGGGGTCAGGCTCTGACCTGCACCATCACCGATCACAGTTTGAATAATTTTGAAGGATATTGCTAATCCATTGCTTCACTTGTTCGAAAAATGTTTCTGCTCAACAACGTAAATAACGCAATGAATGTTGTTGAGCTGTCAAAATACTGTTAGCGTGTTACGCAATTAGTCACCCCGGTGTTAATGAACTCAAGATTATTATTGTTAGTTTTTCTGACATTTTTTTTTTATGTCGTGTTGTGTTTGATAAATCGGAAGTATTGAAACTTAATGCTAAGCTGTAAACGACGCTGGTGTGGTTATCTATATTAATATTATAAAGAGGTATAATTTTTTTGTTTGTAACTTTGTTAGTAGCAAATAATCTCTGGATCTTGCCGGACTTGCAAATTTATTTTGGCATTTTATAATTCTTGAGGAAGGTTATGGGCTATTTAACATCACGCTTGGACCCTTAGGAGCCGAGCAAAAATAAAAAGTCAGAAAGAACTTTAAGCCAAAACGAAGTAATGGCAAAAGCTAGTAATTTAATAATAAGCTCTTTATGTAGAGACCTATCCAGATGGATTAAATCTTAAGCAAATACGCCCGTTTTTAAAAATATGCTGCAGAACTTGATCTTCATTTGATTGACCCTTCACAATAATTAATTAATATTATGGATCAAAATTGGTAAGTTGTCATGTGGCCATATTTTGGTCATTAACTATTATTACCCATGCTATATATATTTGTCTGCAAGCATTCTATAAATGATTAACAATCGATTCAACAGCTTTCCACCAAGCATTAGATAAGTAGGTTTATATCTAGTACCGATTGGCTCACCCCACAGATCCTAGCCCACACAAAGTTTCATCCCTATGCGAGCATTGTTCTTGTAACTAGGCTACTAGTCTCGGCCAAAGCGAATGGGGATGCAGTATAAGCAATCTCCCACCTCAATCATACGTATTTATAGGTGTATCTCGGATGAATTGTTTATGTATCTCGCCCTCGACACGTGTAAATGGTAATCTTTCTTTTGTTTTTCGAGTGAAGAAATTGAAGTAAACAGATGGGCTTCATTTGGAGGGTTGTACATCAGTGATAGGGGAAATTAGGTAATTACTAAGCAAATTGCCTACCAACTTACAGTGCCCGTATATTCAAATCACAACTGTCATTCTTTGACAGTAGTATGAAATGCCTATACCTAATGCTGCGAATTGTCGTATGGTGACGATTAGCTTAGCAATTAATTTCATGACTAGTATGTGGTCTCGAGTTTTCTAAAATGAATTAATAAATAAGATATATAATAACAGTTACTGTTGTAAGAATCTAAAATTAAGTAACGACCTTTTTTACAAGCTTTTATTTATAATAGTTTGAACTGTCCCAATGTCTGTCTGTAATCAAAGCTTACAAGTTAAAATTTGACCCAGTTTCCGGTCTCCCATTGAGCTGAAATTTTGCGTCGGATGATAATGCAATATTATTATGACATGAAGCTGATGTGATGATGGAGCCGCAAGATGGCCATGGAAACTCTTTAATAAAACGACGCAACCCCATCAAATTTGATTTGTCTTGACAAGGACTCTGGTCCTGGATGATATCCAGGGTCTACTGATGGAGCCAGAAGGTGGCACCCTGGGAAGCGGCTATGGGAACTATGTAATAAAACGACCGAATCCCATCGAGTTTGGGCTCGTTTGATTCGTCTTGACAAGTACCTACACTGGTTCAAAATAATAAAAATAAAAAAAAACAATGTTAATTTGACAGAAATTCCTAAACTTGTTATTTAACCTCACACATCATCATCGTCTTCTTCCCAGCTACAGCACTAGGAAGTGGTGAAGGGCAGGCGTTTTAGGGGACTGTCTTATGTAATTTTGACGTTCAAAAAGTGCTGATTGTCAGCCTAATTTGAATAAATGACTTTTGATTTTGATCATAATTTTACTAAAAATTATAAATTAATTAAACGCATATTTTTTTTAACAAACTTTTATTAGTTTTTAATAAAAAAAAGAACTAAAAAGTGAGAAATAATTTATTTCGATTGTAATTGGAATTTCATTTTCAAATAAAAGCGTGATACATTTTAACAGCAAGAGAGAGAAAAAGAGGGTGTAACACGCTTTTTTTTATTCACGCAATAAACAATAAATAAAAACATAAAAAAAAATATTTTATTTTCTTGAAAGACTGTAGGTGCATGATATCAATAATTTAATGTTATCGATCTTCAGTAACTATTCCACTTCAAGAAAAAACTCTTCAAAGTTATCTCAGTAGGTACAGTCAGAAAAAATATTTTTAAGCAAACTGCTCTAATTTTCCGTGTTTAAAATTTAAAATCCATTTCATACAAATAAAAGAATGACAATTGTGTTTTAATATACGGGCAATAACTTAAGTTGGTAGTTAATTGGCATAACAATGAATTTAACTAAACTTACATCTTATCGGATCCCCAGCCAATATTTATGGATTCTTCACTTAATTAATTTTTGAGAGGCTGAAACCACGGGTAAAACGAGCTAAACACAGAACGATGTACATAATTCTAAAAATAATGATGAAGATAAAAACGTATGATAAAGTGACAACGCCGCGCCGGTTGCCCCTTTTCGTTTCCCAGGGGTTGAAATGGGTTCATATCTTTGAAGGTAAGCACATTTACGAATACATATGCATTTCCCTTTTTACTTTGAAATATGATTGGAAGATATTTGAAGAATATTGCAAAACACACGTACATTTTACAAGCTT
Organism: Brachylomia viminalis; assembly: GCA_937001585.2. Taxonomy (NCBI): domain Eukaryota; kingdom Metazoa; phylum Arthropoda; class Insecta; order Lepidoptera; family Noctuidae; genus Brachylomia; species Brachylomia viminalis. Next base: position 16,176,055 of record OW443302.2, on the reverse strand, counting down.
TTTTGTTTAGCATTTCGTCAAAGGAGAGAGACTCAGTTGCCATAAAAATTAAACTGCAAACGTGACGCAGGACGCTTCAATTTGATTGCTGTGTTGCCGAATGAAAAAGGTAGAGTTGTTTAAAATTATAGCTTTAAACGCATTCAATATAAAATAACCCCAGGACTGTATTCCCAGGAAGGTCAAGCAGAAGTGTACCTATAGTACTCCCACAATTCTCCAGATGATGATTATGATAATATAAATAATATATAAAAAAAAATATATATATTTTTGTATTCATATAAAAATTAGATCCAATATGTAGGTGTCGTGTTTTCACACGCCTCTTATACTATGAAAGACCTAAAGTTTACCTTCACCGTTTACAATTCTACATAATACCTACAATGTTGCATACATAATTAATACAACATTTCCCGTCCCTAATTGCAATCATAAAGTTCCAAAAACAACGAACTGAAAAAAAAAAACATAATGTTTACCAGCACGACAACAAAGTGAACAATTTAAAAATGTTATTAACGTAAAAGCCTTTTGGCTGGGCCCAGTCCGCCCAGTTGTGTCGACATTGGGCCACAAGGTTAGCACACACTCATACAGGTGGCAAAGGCCCTGCTCTGGTTTATGGCCAACGAAAGTGACGCACCAAATTATTATGTTTGACAGGGGAAAAGGGTCAGAAAATCGGTAATAATATGTCGCGATTGCCTGCCGGAGGGTCAAATTCCTGTCGTTTAGACAATAGGTGTCGCGTTGTCGTTTAGGTTAATTGTAGATTGTTGGATAGAAGGTACCTACATCCCTTCTTATCACTTCAGTGATTACCTATTAGCGTTTTCATTTGTGTTTCTAAGATGTTTCTCAGCTTCCAATTAAAGTTAATCCCCCATCCTGCTGTACAATCACATTTTCCAAACATATACGTAATACTTAATAAAAAACAGAAAGTGATTGTTTAGCCTAAACCTGATCTAAAAACGCAGCGAAATTAAGGTTTCGTTCTTCACCTTGATACCTTTTTTTTTTGTCGGTTGGAAATCATCACATAACATTTCCCGCTCTGGGCGTAGCGGGAGGGCGTATCCGACACTTACTGACTAAAACCCACCAGTGTTCCTTCAGTTGCCTGTGCCAGAGGCCACGGTAACCCTTTCGGACTTTCCCGCAACCCTGGCAGGCATCGGCCCTAGTGGACCCCGTCATTGGTGCTGACTTCTCTTTGAGGAGCGCGTGGAACACAACGCGCCGTCGACCTGGGCCTGGTCCTTATCGGACGGAGAGCTACCCAATGCTCGTCGTCCGCAAGCCCACGCCCGCGGTGGCCGGGAATCGGCTTGGGATTCCCGACGCCCAGGACGTCTCCTGGGGCGGCTAGGGGCGCGAATTTCGCCTCTTCCTCACGCGTTCTTCCTCCTCCTTTGCGAGCATTACTGCTTCGCAGAAGGAGGTGACGGCTTTCCATGCCCTCTCGCTCCGTACCATGGTCTGGACCAGGGCCGGAAGCGAGAGATCGCCACCGCCAATCGGTTGCACGAGGACACGGCGGTGCTCTGCCCAAGCCGGGCAGACCTCCACCGTATGTTCCACCGTGTCTTCCGGGCGATCCACACAATCACCTTGACACCCTAACGTCGCCCTCATAATCGTTACACCTCAAAATGTATACTCTTACAACCGCAGAGCAAACAAAAAACAAGTACGTAAGTACTACGAAAGGTAATTTGGCGCTATCTTATTTATGTAATTACTCCAGTATTGCAAACATTTGACCGCCGCCGTTACGGACCGTCATTTGTAACATGCCGGACTAACTAAGTTTCCGCATCAAATGCTCCTACACACGAGGCAAAGTTGCGGAAACCGAGCCGCAGCAGGCGTTTGAGTATGCGGCCATAAAAACAGCTCGCTAAAATAAAATAAAAACAACCCTCATCCCGTTTTTATTCCTATAAATATGGACATCGAAAACCAATAAAGTGTGTGAAGCCACGAAAATAGCACTACGAGTCAATAAATTGTCGTGTCTGGACACAAACTACCGGAGTAACTTGGATGCTGTTTTGCTTACGTCGGCAAATATGGGTATCGTGTACCGTAATGGCCGTAGATATATTATTATGTGCAAGGAAGATTTGTACCATTTGTCGCATACAATGTGTCTGGTATTTAAATTAAGAACAGCTTTAGTCGAGCAGACTCCGGAGAAGCGAGATTCGGGCGTTCTAGACTGGGCTCATTACATGGAAACATGAATTAACATTCAAAATGGCTAATAAAATCACCAACGGTATAAAGCAGGACTTCAAAGGCTACTCGTTGGTTTCATAGCCGAAAATAAATAGCATGTAAAACCACCATCTACAGTTTATGATTTAATACAAACTACGGCCGCAAAATACCAAAATGGTTCCCAAATAACGTTTTAATTGAACACTAGAAATCTAATAGACGTCTTAGATTAAATTGTTGTGGTCGCTAACAGCTTCGGAGAAGACTTGGAACCCGGAATACGCTTTTGTTTGTCCAATAGTATTTCATTTATTAGGGTTCAAACATTCATGCTTGATAATGGACAGACATTGTCTGGAATAAGGGACAAAATAAATTTTAAATATTGTCAAGAAATTGCAATTTATGTTCACTTATTTAATGTTATTTTCTCACAAAACGGAAACTTTAAGACTACATTTCACAAAGAGTCTTCATGACATTGACAAAACTTTACGATGAAGTTTCTGTTTAAAGTTTTCGGCGATGTATAGTTGTAGCATGAAAATCAACTCTCAAGTCGAATATTTTCCAATAAACGAACTACTGAGATCGTTTTAAATGTTTATATTGTACAACATGGTAAACGGAAAAATATAAGTGACAATTTTTTTTTAAATATATTGGCTTCAAAACGAGTTTCCGCTTGCTGATTAAAGCGCAGGTGTCACATTAATGCAAAGTCCACTTAGCACAATTTTTCCCGACTTTGAATATATTTTATCTCTATACGAATAATAAATCCCAACATTAACATCAACGTCAGCATGGCTAACCTGATTCTTAGTTTAAAATGTAACCTTTTTAAACTTGGCTACTCCAGACCGCTCCTTTATCCTGGTTTGTAAACGTGGAAGAATAATTTTAGTGAAATATTAAAACTCATTTTAACTGCGGTTGTCATGCAAAATATATACGACATTAACGAAGAGAAAATGAGACAAAAACAAGTGTTGAACACAAAACTAACTCTCCAAATGTCATGTTGTTTGAACTATAGGCCGCCATTTTGCTTTTGTTTATGTTGGTGCAGACAAAAAGATCTCAAAAGTTTTGCGTCCTCTAGTTTTTCAACTTCCTGTTTCTATAAGACAGACTAGACTTCTCTGCTAAGAAAGGAAACACTTCTTTACTTATATAACTTTTAAGTTAAGAAAACTGCTCTGAATGTTAATATTTTTTTGAGTTTTCCATTTTCGGTGCCGAACGACTTGCACAGTTTGTGGTTAAAAGTTTATCTCTTAAGTCATAGTCATAGAACGTTTTAAGTAGACATTCATATTAGACGTAGTGAGTGTAAAATTTCGACTATGTGCGGAGAAGATAAAAACGCGCGCCGTCATTGCTCGTGTTTAAAAGACTCGTGAAGGAACATTACTTGTCGTTGTGATCTTGTTCTCGTAATTGTAATTATCTATAGTCTTCATTTATTTTCGTTGCTTATAAATTTAGTATGTACGTGTTTATGTATCTATTATTTAGGATATGTTTATATGTGTATCTATTTTAGTGTATTGTATAGATACTTATTATTTGCACCAACGACAGCCCTATTCTATGTCCAGGAAAATCTCTGTCCATTCCAAGGTTGCTTGGAAGAGATCGCAGAAAGCGATAAGGCCGCCCATTGTATATTAAGTAGTTTTTTTTTTAAATATATTTTGTGGTGTACAATAAAGAATATATAAATAAACAAGAGTCTAAAGCAAAACATGAATAATAAAAAGATTTGTCATATCTATCGCGAACAAAACTAACTTCTATGTAAATGTTGAGTGCCCCGATACTTAGCACATTATGTACTTATCGTTGTAAAACTTGTGTGTTAACTTTACTGTGTGAGGAGCGAGAAGTTGATAAACAGATTGCACAATACCTATTGTGGAAGATACTTCCCCTTGTCAGGAACTTGTGTTGTGAGACAAATACTTTTCTATTTGCTTGTACGAATGCCTGTAAACTTGTTTGTAAAGAAAGTTTTGATAGAAAGTTTTTCAATCCAAAAAGTGGAGATGCTAATCATGCCATAGGTACTTTGGCATGACTGGCATCTACAAGTAGACATACATAGCCTGTTAAAATCATAACCCTCCCTTTTCTTTGCCGCAGTCGGGTCAAAAGCGGGTGCAATACTGAGTAAGAACGGTTTTGGAAAAAAAAATATCATCATTATTTTCTTTTGCATTTTTTCGAATAATTCATGTAATATTTGGTACACGTTCCAAATCTCTCAAACATTACAGTTTTCATCATTGAATCCTATTTGAAACCGGAAAAGTGTGCAACGAGCAGATAAATGTTTTAATCTTCATACAAAAGTAGCCATTTACAACTCGTTATTTCGGAAGATCTGAAACAGAATAATCCCTTACAAATTATTTAAAAATGGACCTAAAACGGCTTATTTGTTTTTGTGTATTTTTCTTGCAGCTTACTCGATTTTTTATGTACTCGTAATTCATTTTCCAAGAAGAAATTCTAAAAGAAGCATGGTTTCCAATTCCCTGGTTTTCATTCACGTTTTATATATTTTTTGCAATATTTTGGTGAGGTTTTCTCTCAAAGTTTCGTTATGTAAGACAATCGGTTGGTTGCACCTCTATTTGTATTGACACCAATCAAAACCACAGCGGGATAACCTGTCCAGTTCAGAAGCCTACGAATATGGTTCAGGCGACATCCCTATTTCTTCGTTCCAATTTTATTCAGCAGAAAAGGCTAGACTTAATTGAATTTCGAATTGGATGACTTTTAGTTCAACTCTTACGAACTAGACTCGGAACTTCCAGAAACTTCACAAATTAGGGCTAACGTTTATTGATACGTATATCAAGAGCGCACGATCATTACGATTCATCCTTTTAACCCTGCTTACGCTGACGGAAAAAATGTCAACGTCACAATTTCACAATTGGCGACCTATGAAATACCGACCCTTGTCATTGCATAATCAAAGATGTCCTTACTCAAGCTTTGCGTTGTTTAGTACGTAGGTAAATAAAGAAAAACAATAACATTTTCAGGTCGCGCTTCCGTGGTATGCCACGAGTGTCTTGTTATTTTCGCATGCAAGTAAACATACTTGTATGCAACAGTATATGTAGGTACTAAGTGAAGAGCCGTCAGACTGCGGGTGCTAACAAGCACAACCACTGGATTCTAAAACATCAATTGTATAGTAAAATGTGAGTAGTATTTTCCGCATAAAACGGATATTACATTACATTCTTTTCCCTCTGTCCGTGCTTTCATGGTTTCTTCTGGACATACGCTTTGTTTATTGTGTTATTTGTTTTTTCTATCTTCAAAGCGTTTTTCATCCATGCCATATAGGGTTCAGGATTCTAGAGTAAAAAGGAACCTGTATTGATGTGTGTGAACACACAAAGATGTAGAATATGGAGGTCTTTGTATTTGTTTTGAATGTTTATTATATTGTGTTTTATTTTGAAAAAGCTGTTTTATTATTTTAGAGACTATCAAACTTGCTGAAAAGTCTCGCCGTATTTTCATACCCAAAGCATTCTTATTTTCATTTAAACTATAAGTAACTGTTATGATTTATTCGGCCTTAAACCGTTCCTAGAACCAACAACCAGTCGTTTGTTTGACCTGTACCTACTCACTGGTGGTTTTATGGATCGGGACCCAAGGTTTACAGAGCTATCGAGGTCACAAACCTCGTTGAAACGCGCCTTGCACAAATATTCGTGTATTACGATATTGTGCGGACTTAAACCAACACATAATACCAACAAATGTTTAATTTTCCTCTACCTTATGGTCGTACTATTCATGCTTATGAAATGTACATACCTTAACCTTTTTTTTTTTAATTTATGTGCTCTCTACAATAATGCCTTCAGGGCGCTGATGAAACTGCCTCGTTACTGTAGCGCGTCAGGTATGTTTGCGGCCGCAAATATAGATGGATTTGCGGCCATTGTTCGCAAGAGAGTTGTGTCCCTGATAAGGTAGTGTCGGCGACGAGACCCTATCTGAGCACTATGGCGCAAGTAGTGGCGGGACCGCCGTGAAAAAGTAACGTAGAAATATTAAGTCAATAGTTAGAAAAGTTTAAAAAAGGATTTATTTAATGTTTCTATATTCTAATTAGTTTATTTAACTCACATTTGTTATTAGTTTTTGTATTCCGAACTAATAAGACTGTATTGAAAGGATTTCTTACAAGAATAATGTTGTTCACGTATAATTACGTAAGTTGAAAACTCACTTTTTTGTTTATGGACGGATTTTGATAATTTTTGTTTTTAAAGATAGGTTTAGTCACAAAACTAATATATCCGTTTGAATTATAAGAATCGGGCCATTAATTTAGAAGATATAAGGGATTTTCTATAGTGAAAATGTGCCAACCTATGTTTTTAACAGTTTTTGTTCTAGAAACTTTTTATTGTTAATAGTTACGTTCCAAATTAATGTTTAATTAGATTAAGGACATAATAAGGTATAATATATACAAAAATTGTAAGGATATATTGATAAAATATAATAAAAAACGGCTTGACAGATTTCGGCTAAAGGGAAAATTGCAAGCAAAAGGGCCTCAAAAATCGCGGTTCTCATTAAGGTAACGTAGGCCGGCCGCTCCGTGTATAAATTCAGGGCCATTTGCCGGCAAAAGTCAGTCGCAGCTCAGCCGTCGAAGAGGCAACAACTACCAAGAAGCCGAAATCTGCCAACAAGAATTAAGAAGAAATTCTGGATTTTATTTCACCGCCTCTTCGCTGCCCATCTCTCCGTGGTCCTCCTAGTGGGTGTACCCCTACTAAATCTACGCATTCAGGGGTGCGTGGTGACGTGTGTCGCCAGCGAGGTAATAGGGAAACATACGTCAAAAACGTGGGAGACTGTCCCAGGCAACCGTAAGGTACTGAACATACCCCGGTAGCCACAACAATTGGTCCTTCGAGCGTCGGATCCCTGCAAGAAGAAGAAGAAGACAGAAGATTGTGAGAAGCCTGCAAGATGCCGGTAACCAGGTCACAGAAGGATGCCCCCTTACGTCCCCCGTCCCGTCCTACCAATGTGGGCGCGACAGAAGAAGGTTCAGGGTCAGAAGGGGTCACGTCTGCGTCAGCGTCAGCATCATCAGGCACGTACACATCATCGGGCACGTACACTTCTTCGGGTGCAACGACTACGGCGGGGACCACGATAACAGAGACCACGGTTGAAACTGTGACCACAGCATCGTCCAAGAAGAAGGAAGATGCAAGAAAGGAGACGACAAAGAAGACCCCAGAAGATGCCCCGGAAGAGGGTGTTCGCAGTTCAGGCGGAACCCTAAAACCGATGGGGGTCAGTCGTCGTGCCAGGTCTACGAAGACCACGAGCTCCTCAGCCAGAAGACGCGAGCTGGAAGCCAGAGAAGAATTAGCACGCCTGGAACTGAAACAAGCACAGGCTGCGGCGAAGCTAGCCCGTGTCAGACTGGAGATGACACAATATGAAGATGAGGACTCCGTGGATGATGATGAAGACCAGGCAAACAGAACAGCACAGGTGCAGAACTGGATTGAGTCATCAGTATTAGGAGATGGCAACAAGAAACAACCAGAGCAGCGAGGTCAGCACCCTGCAGAAGAGCCACAGAAGGTGAAGCCTGAAGAGAACTCTTCAACGAAAGGAGCTACGATCGAGATTCAAGCGTTGGCGACTGCATTGAAAGAAGCCTTTTCCACAAGAGGAGGACCAGCAGCGCAGCCAAGCTACATCCACGAGCTACCCTTCTTCGATGGCAGCAGCAGCGAGTGGTTGGCCTTCAAGGTTGTTTACGAAGATACAGCACCGATGTTCAACGAAGTCCAGAATATGGCGCGTTTAAGAAGAGCGCTGAAGGGCACTGCAAGAGAAGCTATCAAGAGCCTGTTGTACTCCGAAGCCTCTCCGTCAGAAGTGATGCAAGCCCTAAGAAGAAGATACGGAAGACCTGATGCACTGGTGTTGGCAGAATTGGACAAGGTCAAGGCGTTACCGAAGATTTCAGAAAACCCAAGAGACATCTGCATCTTCGCGAGCCAGGTCAACAACAGCGTAGCAGCAATTAAGGGTCTGAAGAAACCACAGTATCTGCATTCACCTGAAATGGTGAAGCAAATCTTAGAGAAGATGCCGACGGTGCTCAAATTCCGATGGTACGACTTCACTGCAGCATCAGAAGAAGGCGACTTCTCCGACCTGACGTTAGTATCCAGTTTCCTGAACACAGAAGCAGACAAATGTGGAGCCTTCGCGACTTCAGAAGAGAGGAGCGGGTTCAAGAAGACCAACCGACAAGCGACACATTCAACGAAGGAAAGGAACTTCAAAGAAAAGGATGCAAAGCAGCAAGAGAAGACTTGCCCTATGTGTGAGGGTGAACATTTTCTCGTCGAATGTCAGAAGTTCCAGAAGACGTCGGTGCAAGATCGGTGGGCAATAGTTAAGAAGAGTCGTGTCTGCTTCAAATGTCTTCAAGGGAAACACAGGAAGGAGAGTTGCAGAAAACCACCTTGCAAAGAATGCAAGAGGTGGCATCATCATCTGCTACACGTCGAATCAGAAGAAAGGACCTCGGAGGAAAAAAGGGAGACACCGCAAGAGGCATCAAGCGTCACAGCATCGGTGAACGCAATCAACAACACAAGGGCGTACCTGAAGATAGTTCCAGTAGAAGTCTTCGGGTCAAAAGGATCTAAGAAGATATTGGCTCTTATGGATGAAGGGTCAACCGTGTCACTCCTAGATGAGAAGGTGGCACAAGAAGTCGGCGCTCAAGGAAGCAAGGAAGAACTAGTCATTGAAACAGTGGGAGGCAGGTTGATAAGGAAAAAGGATTCTCAGAAGCTGGACCTCACGGTGAAAGGGCTTCATCAGGGAAGCAAGAAGACCTTGAAGAGAGTCCGCACTATCGACGAGTTGAAGCTTGCACCACAGTTTCTGGACAAGAATAGGATTCAAGATTATCCACACTTGAAGAAGATCGCCGACTCTCTGTATTACGAAGGGGAGTCACCTCAGTTGCTCATAGGTCAAGACAATTGGGAGCTAATTGTGACTCAAGAAGTAAGGAGAGGGAAACCAGGGGAACCAGTTGCTTCAAGAACAGGACTTGGATGGGTGCTCCACGGGTCAGACATCGGAGGTGCAAGACCAGTGCACTTCCTGAACACATGTCTGCATGTCAGCACACCAGAAGAAGAGATGCATCAAGCCATCAAGGATCACTTCGCAATAGAAGCACTTGGTGTGCAACCAAGAAGACCTACTACGGATTCAGAAGGAAGAGCACTCACCATCCTAGAAAAAACCTGCAGAAGACTTGAAGATGGTCGATTCGAAGCTGGACTTCTGTGGAAGAATGAAGAAGAACAGATGCCAGAGAGCTACACGTCTGCCAAGAACCGATTGATCAACATTGAAAAGAAGATGGACAAGGATCCTCAATTGAAGGCGGAATACAGCAAGCAGATCCAGCATCTAATCGACAACAAATATGCAGAAGAAACACCTGAAGCACAAGAAGAATCCAAGAAACTATGGTACCTCCCTCATTTCTCCGTGGTTCATCCACTGAAGAAGAAGATAAGGATCGTCTTCGACGCTGCAGCCAAGTCAAAAGGAAGAAGCCTCAACGACGCTCTACTGCCTGGACCAGATCTACTACAGTCGCTCTTCGGTGTACTACTGAGATTCAGACAAGGACCTTTAGCAGTGGCGGCTGACATCAGGGAAATGTTTCTGCAAGTTCGCATCAGACCAGAAGATAGAGACAGCCTGAGGTTCCTGTGGCGCGGGGATCATCGCGACGTGTCACCGAAGAAGTACAGGATGACGTCAGTTATCTTCGGTGCAACATCATCTCCGAGCACAGCCATCTACGTAAAAAACCGAAACGCAGCGGACTACAAGGAACAGTATCCAGAGGCAACAAGGGCAGTCGAGCTGAACCACTACATGGACGACTACTTACATAGCTTCCATTCAGAAGAAGACTTCAGAAGGGTAACAGCGCAGGTAGACTTCATACATAAGAAGGCGGGCTTCGAACTCAGGGGATGGGCATCAAACCAACCTGAGTTACTGCAAAACGTGAAGACAGAAGCAATCGAAAAGACGGAAGTGGACCTTGGTGAGAAAGAAGAAAAGACACTGGGACTACGCTGGTTCACAGAAAGGGACTCCATCGGCTTCAGGGCAAACCTCCGGAACACTCCAGAAGAAATAGCCAAAGGGTTCAAGGTGCCTACGAAGAGAGAAGTCACCAGTGCAGTCATGTCAACTTTCGATCCACTGGGATTAGTATCACCAGTCCTCATCCAAGGCAAGAAGCTGCTTCAGAACATATGGCGGAGCGGCGTCGGTTGGGATGAAGAAATAGAAGAAAAGGAATATGAAGCATGGAAAACATATCTAAAGAAGATGGAGCTTCTACAAGACCTTCAGATCCCGAGATGTTTGGCGCCACATCGCACCGAGGGGGAGCTGCACACTTTCACAGATGCGAGTGAAACAGCGTATGCAGCTACAGTCTACTGGAGAACAGAAGACACAAATGGAACATACCACGTCAGCTTGGTGGCAGCAAAAGTACGAGTCACTCCATTAAAACCGGTATCGATCCCGAGATTAGAACTGCAAGCGGCCCTCCTTGGAAGCAGACTGGCTCATTCAGTAGAAGAAGAAATGGATCTGAAGATTGTCAAGAAAACGTTCTGGACAGACTCCAGCATCGTGCTCTCCTGGATCAAGACAGACCCGAGAACATTTAAAACGTTTGTGGCTCATCGCTTGGCAGAAATAGAGGATCTTACCAAGCCTCAAGATTGGAGATGGGTACCTACAGCGCAGAACCCTGCAGATGACTCAACGCGTGACGTACCAGAAAACTTCGACTACAATCACCGATGGTACACCGGCCCAGAATTCTTAAGAAATGAAGAAACCTACTGGCCCGCAGCAAGAACATTTAAGAAGGAAACCACCGGTGAAGAGAAGACAACAGATGTCACAGCGGCAGCAAGCACCACTCATCCATCACCAGATCCTGAGAGGTTTTCATCCTGGAAGAGACTTTGGCGAGCCACAGCAAGAGTACTGCAGTTCATACAACTCTGCAGGACAAGAGAAATGGTCAACGTCAGCAAGGAAGATCCCACCTGGAGAAAGACTAAAGGAAAGAAGACAAGGGTAGTCGAGAAACGACATCAGTCTTCAAGGAAGATAGCAAGGAATTACATACCATTGAACGCAGACCTACTGGAGCAAGCTGAAACTCTTCTACTGAAAAGAAGTCAAGAAAAGAGCTTCAGAGAAGACATCAGACGTCTAGAACAAGGAAAGCAGCTGGAAGGCAGCAGCAAATTGAAGAAGCTCGACGTAGTAATCGAAGAAGGTCTCCTGCGTTTAAAAGGAAGAATCGACGCGATACAGGGCGTAACCAGAGACTACAAACGTCCCATCGTGCTCGACAGCAAGGAGAGGACAACACGACTCATCATAGAAGAATTCCACTGCCGCTTCAATCACGGAAACCACGCGACAGTAATGAATGAAGTGAGGCAACGCTTCTGGGTATTAGGTCTGAGGTCAGCAATCAAGGCAGTTCAGCATCAATGTCAGTGGTGCAAAACGAAGAAGGCAAGACCACAAGAACTACCGACGGGCGACTTACCCAAAGAGAGGCTGATGCACAGTAACCCTCCCTTTACGTGCACCGGCGTAGATTACTTCGGCCCAATGACGATCTCCGTAGCAAGACGTCAAGAAAAGAGATGGGGTGCTCTCTTCACATGCCTAACCACAAGGGCTGTGCACATTGAGCTCACTCCTTCCCTCTCCACCGACAGCATGATCATGGCGCTACGACGATTCGCCGCGAGAAGAGGAATGCCGAAGACCATCTACTCCGACAACGGGACCAACTTCGTCGGCGCAAATAATGAACTTCAACAAGCGCTTGACGACATGAAGAAAGAAGACCTCACCTCAGAAGCGGAGAAGCTCGGCGTGCAGTGGCTATTCATCCCTCCTGGTGCGCCTAACATGGGCGGCGCATGGGAGCGTTTGGTGCGATCAATAAAAACCGCACTAGACGCCACACTCAACGAAAGGCATCCACGAGAGGAGGTACTCCACACCCTCCTATTAGAGGCCGAGCACATAGTCAACTCTCGGCCTCTCACCCACCTCTCCGAGAGCCCTGAGGAGGAAGCACTCACTCCAAACCACTTCCTCCTCGGGCGATCCTGCGGCGCGGCGAGAATCGGCAACTTCCAAGACGACGAGCTGGTGGGCCGGCACACATGGAAGACCACGCAGCGACTTGCCGACCACTTCTGGCAACGTTGGCTGCGCGAATACCTGCCCACCCTACTGCCAAGGAAGACAGCGGGAAGAAGCAGCGCCACAGACCTGCGCGTCGGAGACATCGTCCTGATCGTCGACCAGAGCCTACCCCGATGCACCTGGCCACGCGGCAGAATCCAGCAGGTGTATCCAGGACCAGACGGGCGGATCAGAATCGTCGACATCGAGACGCGAGGAGGAGTGCTGCGAAGACCCAGTTCGAGAGTGGTGTTGTTGGTGCCGGGAGTTTCGCCGAGCCTGGAGGACGGTGCTGCGCACGAGGGGGAGAATGTCGGCGACGAGACCCTATCTGAGCACTATGGCGCAAGTAGTGGCGGGACCGCCGTGAAAAAGTAACGTAGAAATATTAAGTCAATAGTTAGAAAAGTTTAAAAAAGGATTTATTTAATGTTTCTATATTCTAATTAGTTTATTTAACTCACATTTGTTATTAGTTTTTGTATTCCGAACTAATAAGACTGTATTGAAAGGATTTCTTACAAGAATAATGTTGTTCACGTATAATTACGTAAGTTGAAAACTCACTTTTTTGTTTATGGACGGATTTTGATAATTTTTGTTTTTAAAGATAGGTTTAGTCACAAAACTAATATATCCGTTTGAATTATAAGAATCGGGCCATTAATTTAGAAGATATAAGGGATTTTCTATAGTGAAAATGTGCCAACCTATGTTTTTAACAGTTTTTGTTCTAGAAACTTTTTATTGTTAATAGTTACGTTCCAAATTAATGTTTAATTAGATTAAGGACATAATAAGGTATAATATATACAAAAATTGTAAGGATATATTGATAAAATATAATAAAAAACGGCTTGACAGATTTCGGCTAAAGGGAAAATTGCAAGCAAAAGGGCCTCAAAAATCGCGGTTCTCATTAAGGTAACGTAGGCCGGCCGCTCCGTGTATAAATTCAGGGCCATTTGCCGGCAAAAGTCAGTCGCAGCTCAGCCGTCGAAGAGGCAACAACTACCAAGAAGCCGAAATCTGCCAACAAGAATTAAGAAGAAATTCTGGATTTTATTTCACCGCCTCTTCGCTGCCCATCTCTCCGTGGTCCTCCTAGTGGGTGTACCCCTACTAAATCTACGCATTCAGGGGTGCGTGGTGACGTGTGTCGCCAGCGAGGTAATAGGGAAACATACGTCAAAAACGTGGGAGACTGTCCCAGGCAACCGTAAGGTACTGAACATACCCCGGTAGCCACAACAGGTAGGTATCTTCAGTTGTTCGCATGGAGGATGGATGTGGATCTGAATTGCCCAATAATGCGGTACTGGACCAGGCTGCATATTGACCATACCGGATCCGAACCTAAATTTAGACTAAGATGACACATAATTAAAATAGTGTATTTTAATATTTTTGTTATTGTAAAATTGTAATTTATAATGTGTTTATTGATGATTTTTGTAATATTTATCTAAAAATTTTACATGCAAATGGACTAGTTCTGAATTAAATGAATTTATTATTATTATTATTTCCAGTATAAACATTTCTGTAATTCAATTCTTGCACACATACAGACCTGGTATATAGGAATATTTGACCAACTATTTAATTAGGTTCTCAACATAATATCAATACAGACTTCTTGAAGACAACCTTTTGATTTTGAAGCTCGAGGAGAACTACTCGTAACTTACAAAACTAGGCGATGCTCCAAACATAATATTTCCATGATATCCGTTCCGTTTCGTTATTAAACCAGTACTTTGTCGGTAACTATCAAATGAGATACTTTTAAACTTCATGACTGATACAAAAATCACATACTTTCAATTATATATTTTATATGTTTAGTATTTAAAATCACTACAAATCTTATCAATATTTGAATGTGTATTATGTAATATGTGAATGTAACTGACGATTGGATTACGCACACGTTTGCGTTTGCCGGTCTACGAGGTAGCATTAAACCTTTGCATATTTTTCTTCGTTGCTGTTTTATTTTACGTTTTTCTCAGGTTACTAATCAAGATTTAAAGTACATTATCTTTCTTATAAAGCTGATAACGACCTACCGAAGGCAGTAGTCATTTAAGTTAAGTATCGTTCGAAAATAATGTATTATAGAGATGGTAAAATTACCTACATTTCTGCAAAGCTGGGAATTTAAATTCAAAATCCTATAAAACGCGTTTATGCCTCGTTCTGAGATAACTCGTACGGCATAAAAAAGGGAGTCCTGTGATGCGTATGAGCAATAAAAATAAAGCTCATGATATCCGGGTGACTCGAATCATATAAATAAAATTTATAAGGTTAGGAACATAATCTACTATATCATCCTTGACTTGTTTTCACAGAACTGTATTTACTGTCGGACAGCAAACGGCCATCTTCTTTTTTAAGTATTTTTTTTACTTTTTTAAGTTCTGCAATTTCTTATGAAGTAGGATATCACAAAGGTACTACATAGGAACCGTGTCTTTGCAGTTTTTATTTTAGAAGTCCGAGAATAACTTAATATTTTTAAATCAACGTGACTTGAATATATTAATTTCTGGAAGGAATTTGTTATTTCATATAAATATGTACTTGCATCACAAAACACGAAAAAAATTCACTTAACGCTAAACGAACTTAAAACGTAGTTCCGTTTTTGTCAATAGTTTGAAAATGACAGAGACAGAATGATGTTTTAAAATTTTCAGGGATTCGCAATGTTTTACATTTTTGTTGGACATCTTTAATCATATTAATATGCAATACCTCTACCTCACCAACATTTACCTAAGTAAGTAGAGTGATGTAGATATAAAGAAATTACTTTCTTCACAATGACTTCAATCGCTGTGGTCAATAATCCGTAATGGCCTGTTCTATGCAGCCATAAATGACATTTCCATCAGTGTGAGTCCAAGTCACGACATAGTAACGTGTTAGTCGGTAGCCATTTCCATTATGTCAAGATACTTGTTGTTTGTAGTGCGCTTATATGGTGCTATTGCGATCATTATATTATTTGCTATGAAATAGTTATTTATCCAACATGTGAGGAAAGTTCGTTTTTCCTATGAGTTTTGATTTTGAGTCTTGAGCGAACGAAGGATTGAAAAATAGAATCACGAGCGCAGCGAGTGATTATAAATTTCAATCCTGAGTAAGCGAAAGACTCAATAAAACGAATAGCAAATGAACTTGCTCACATGTTGCATACAAAACTTTTAACCACTCCCAGCAAGAAAGTATTCAGTCGTCATAGGTAAATAAATTAAATAGTCACAAAGCAAATAATTAAAAATTAATCAATAAAATTATTTATTTTTTAAATTAACTTTAAATCTTAACATAAAAAAATCAGGAAAGGTTAGTTTCTCGGGATCATTACTTTCCTCACTGTTCAAACAGTGAGGAAAAATCAAATTTTCCTCGCTGTTTTCGTAGAGGAAAAACACTTCTTTCGTGCGGGAGTGGTGAAAAGGATATTTGTTTGGTATTTATAATGACTTGATTTTGTTGATACCTTATTTTGATTAACTTTAATTTGTTATGGTACTAAATCTGATTATAATAAATACCTTACATGGTGCTATTGTAATTATTATATTTGTTATAAAACGGATATTCTGTTTGGCCCGATATTGACCTACAATTCGGTATCCGGCCAGATAGTAAATAAAATAGTCCGGATAGACCAGATACCGGATAGTTCCCGGAAACCCGCGATTATATTTTAAATGATAATAATATAATCATATATATAAATAATCTTAGAATTTTCGATGACGACACTGGAGATAGGAATTTAAAAGGCCACAATGATAGTACCTACTTGTCATCAAGAAATAAACACAATTACTGACTTAAAAATTCGTACAGGTTTTAAGATTCCGGTACTGTGGCTATACTCTTCGTCTTCGAACCGGAAAATGACCTACTATGAACACAAATTATCTAACAACAAACCTAAAAATTAACGAAAACTGCTTACAGGTTCAATCTTATATCAATATTGTCATACAATTAAGATTAAACTTTAACCTAAAGATCCATCAATTCATTCCAATGTTTACATCTATAAATGGATCCGCATCAATCGCTAATAGTTCGTATTTGTTTAAACTACGTAGAAAGTTTCATGATTAATTTGTTTTGTGTACTGAAACGGTTACAGATTTTCTTTAGGTTCCGAGGCGATTTTAATTTAGTGCCTTTTTTACTTGTATAAATAAAGTTATTAAAAATAGTTAGACGTTTGAGGTTTAAGGACAATCTGATATTTATAGTTTCACAAACAGAAGAGGGAAGAAGGCGTGATTTAATGTTACATACATAAACTCGAGCTTTTTTCCCTCTTCTATTATGGGTGCATGATAGAAGAGGGAAGAGGGAAGAAACAAGAAGAAGGCACTACGCATCTGACCTTTCTCAAGAACGTCACTATATGTCCTTCTAGGTCGTCCCTCCCGGTGTTTCCACTCACATCTGCCTTGTAAATGCCTTTCGTTAGTCGCTTTTCATTCATCCTCTCGACATGACCTGTTTTATACAGGGTGGCCGGAACATTGACGTCCAAAAATAAAATTTCGGTCCCTCGTATCGTGGGGTATTCGAATCACCCCCATGTATGTTCCGCGACTTTTCATAGTTTTCGAGTTATGAATTTTTTTCTGAATGTTTGAAAATTTTCGACCTGACCAACCTAAAAAAATTCAAAAAAAAAAGTAGAGGGTTTTATCGAGTTTCTTTTTTTGCAACTGAATTTTCATAAGTAGTACTTTTATGCATAAAATAATTTATTTATTTATTTATAACTTTTCGCACAAAAGGTACAAAGGCGGACTTAATGCCTTAGGCATTCTCTACCAGTCAACCAAGGGTGGTGAAGAGATTAGATGGCAGGTGCTTTAATTGGAAGGAAAGGAAAGCATTGATTTGAGCGATGTTTAACAATGATAAAATAAAATTAACTATCAAAATAACGTACACAAATATATAAATAAGTCCTATACACATACATACTATTTACTATACTATATACTTACATAAATATATATATATATATATACAAATTCCAGGAAGAGAGATGTTGAGATGACTTTACTCTATTTGTTTCGAAAATAACTCTGCAATTTCCGCTTAAATGCATACCGACTGGTAGCCGTCCTGATATCAAGAGGAAGCGCATTCCAAAGAAGAATGGACTGAATATGAAAGGAAGAATGAACAAAGTCAGAAGTATGAGAAGGACAGAGTAGAAGAAGATTGTTAGAAGAACGTAGATTCTTAGCGTGAGAAGAACATAGGTATTGGAAGTGAGACACGAGATAAGAAGGAGGAGTGGGAGAGTTGAGAAGGGAGAAAAGCGTGGTCAAAGCACGCAAACTTCTTCTTTGGCGAATGGACATCCATTTGAGCTCAGACCTATAGCTCGACACATGATCATATTTTCTGAGGTTGAATATGAACCGGATACCATAGTTAAGCAATCTGTCGAGCTTATCCAGCAAAACCGCATTCAAGTCAAAGTAACACACGTCACCATAGTCGATCATAGGGAAAATCAAAGTCTGCACAAGCATGGTTTTCGTCTTAGCGGGCAAAAAATTCCTCAGACGATACAGGGATCGCAGAGTACCGTTGACCCTTTGACTAACACTAGAGACCTGGTGTTGCCAGCTGAGTGTAGAGTCGAGATGCAAACCGAGATCTTTCACAGTAGGGGTAATGGGTATGACGGTACCATTGAAAATAAGAGGAGGAAGAGAGCTAAGCGTCACCCTACCTATCATGCGTGAGCTTCCAATTACAATGGCCTGACACTTCGAGGGGTTTACAGACACCCCGAAACTATCAGACCACTTTTTGATAGCATCTAAGTCTCGGTTTACATCTGCTATAGCGTCAGACAAATCCTCAACCCGCTCAGCTGTATACAATTGAAGATCATCGGCATATAGATGATACGAACATCGAAGACAGTGAGTTATAAAATTAATGAAGATGGAGAATAACAATGGGGAAAGAATACCGCCTTGTGGAACACCAGCATCCAAATCACGCCAACTCGATGAGCTCTCATCAACGCGAACCGACTGCTGACGTCCCCGAAGATAAGAAGAGAACCATTCCCGCACCTCGGACGAAACCATAAGGTGGGAGAGGATAGAAAGGAGAATATCGTGGCTGACGGCGTTAAAGGCATTGGAGAAATCAATTAATACCAAAACGGTAACTTTGGTATCCTCCATGGCTTTCCTAATGTCACCAGTCACAATAATCAGCTTCGTAACTGTGGTGAAAGTTATGAAAATGTTGATCTAAAGTGAAAAATTTACGTTCGGTAAATTATGACTTAAATTTTCAACTTCAAATTAAAAATCTAAACAGGTGACTTCATGGTTCTCAAGTAGGCTTCAAGAATGCGCCAGACTCTCAGCTTTCATAATCATTAAAAAACGTAGGACTTAATGGGGCTAACTTTGGCCTTAATCGGCCTTCAAAGACTGCGAAGTGGAAAATTCTTAAAATTAGCTATCTGATTAATAATTTTTTTTTTCCATTTTCTCGCTCCTAAGGTTATTTAGTTTGCTAACCAAAAATGACTGCAGGAAAGCTAAGATTTAAACACGGAGATTTTTTTAAATGTTAGTTTAATGAATTTTGCGCGATCCATTCTCGTGGACTATGGGTTGTAAACGAGGGTGCAACTCTTTTACCTGCAATAACAATGGACCGAGAGGAAAAGAGACCGAATTATTGCTATCTCTCTCACGCAAGGCGCGCAACCGAAGCCAACGCAAAACAAGTACCTCAGTCGTACTCACATTGTGTTTACTGCTATACGCGTGTCGCCATTTTGTCTTTACCACACTCGCTTTGCCCACGGACTCCGCTGCCTACTTGTTTGACTACTTTGCTCGTTTATTGGACTGTGTTTTGCATTCTGATTTGGACTTTTTTTACGTGGAAGTGTAAAAAATGAGTTACACGTTAAGTGAATATGCAGAAATGCATTATTTTTGTGGAGTTGCACAAGGAAACGGCCATGAAGCAGCGCGACTGTATCGCGAACAACTTCAACGTCGTGGTGGGCCGCAACCTGAGCGATATCCCGACCATCGTGTTTTTATTAACACGCACAACACTTTGATGGCAGGCCGCATTCCTGGTCGACGCGGCAGTCATGAAGGAATCCCTAGAGCTAACCCGGATCGCAGAGAAATGGTGCTGGAAGAAGTTCAGCGAAATCCGTCTACGAGTACGAGAAATATGGCTCGTGCTCTGAACATCCCAAGGACTTCTATCCAAGACATTCTTCACGATGAAGAATACCACGCGTTCCACATCCGACGAGTCCAAGCTTTACTGCCTACAGATCACCAATTGCGCGTTGATTTTTGCCAAACCATGTTACGAAAAGAGCAAGAGGATCCTGGATTTTTCAATAAAGTTTTATGGTCAGATGAGTCACGATTTGAGCGATCCGGAATATTCAATATTCATAATTACCACACGTGGGCGAATGAAAATCCACTCGAAGTGAGAGCTTCGACATTTCAACATCGCTTCAGCGTTAACTTGTGGTCTGGTATTCTCAATGGCGAACTAATTGGTCCGTTTGAACTGCCGTCCAGACTTGATGGAGAAACATACAAAAACTTTTTGGAAAATGAACTTCCATTGTTGCTGGCAGATGTGAATCTCGAACTCAGACGAACCATGGTGTTGCAAAATGACGGCGCCCCGTGTCACTATGCAACCCAGGTCCGAAATTACTTAGATGAAACATACCCCAACAGATGGATCGGACGCAGCGGACCAATTAGGTGGCCTCCACGCTCACCTGATCTCAACCCCATCGATTTCTTTATTTGGGGCTATTACAAGGAAATAGCATACGCCCGAGACTGTTCAAGTGAACAAGAGCTGAGGCAGTTGATTGCAGAAGCTGAACGTGTTGTGAGAGAGAACAGAGACGCTTTTAGACGATTGCCAGACAATTTCTTACGTAGGTGTAGAATGTGTATTGCTGCTGGTGGTGGCCACTTTGAAAACCTTTTCTAAATGTTAAAAATAAATTAAGTACTTTTTTCACATTATCATCTGTGTTTTATTCAAAACCACTTTTTACGTAAAACTTTTCTTACCCAACTCTGAAACTATTTGTTGGTTAGTTTTCAGTATTCTTATCATTAATTAACCTTAGGAACGAGAAAATAGCCAAAAAAAAATAATTACTCAGATGGGTAATTTTAAGAATTTTTCCACCTCGCTGTCTTTGAAGGCCGATTTTAAACAAAGTAGCCCTATTAAGTACTTCATTTTTTTTATGATTATGAAAACTGAGAGTCTGGCGCATTCTTGAAGCCTACTTAGGAATTATGAAGTCACCTGTTAAGATTTTTAATTTAAAGTTGAAAATTTGAGTCATAATTTACCGAACGTAAATTTTTCACTTTAGATCAACATTTTCATAACTTTCATCACAGTTACGAAGCTGATTATTTTATGCATAAAAGTACTACTTATGAAAATTCAGTTGCAAAAAAAGAAACTCGATAAAACCCTCTACTTTTTTTTTTAGAATTTTTTTAGGTTGGTCAGGTCGAAAATTTTCAAACATTCAGAAAAAAATTCATAACTCGAAAACTATGAAAAGTCGCGGAACATACATGGGGGTGATTCGAATACCCCACGATACGAGGGACCGAAATTTTATTTTTGGACGTCAATGTTCCGGCCACCCTGTATAATTTGAAATTGTATTTAAAGCTTGTGTAGGTACATTTGTTTTTTTTAATTATTGGGACCTTGCAACTTAATGTTAAGGAAAAAATAATGAAAAAGTTATAAAACAAAGAATTAAGTTTACTTGTACATGAGGAACCATAAAGGTTATTACTTGTGTCTAAGTTCTACATCCAACAAACTTGTTTATAAAAATCTTATTTTATAATAAACGACTCATTACAAAATATAATACTAGTAACTAAAGTTGAGCAAAGAATGGCCGCTATATTTTAAGCGATTTAAAATTCTTTCCGAGCAAGTTTTCATTTCGACCGGGCAATAAGACGAAAAAAGAGGATATTATTCAACCCTTACATTCTCACAGCTGAAACTATAGTTAGGTAAAGTCAGAAAAATTAATTATTAAGCAAATTTACTAGATACCAACTTAAACTGTCCGTATATTCAAATCATAATTGTCATTCTTTCACAGTTAAGTATATGAAACGGCTATGACACGGCAAGGCAAATCGACGTAGGCTGTCAATGTGCTTAAAGAATAATATCACCGACTTTACTTATTCATAGGCAACGAACTAATGTTTTATTAGAATAGTCTGCCAGTCAGTTTGATTCTTTCTTCAGATAAAACTATTTTCTTATATCTATAAGGAACCTCAGTTCGTATGGAATAAGGGCAGCTATCTTGTTAAGTGACTTTTCGTTGGGACTTCAAACTTGCCTTTCATACTAGTTTCGAGTTAGTTATCAGACTTTCCCTAGAGCCTGTTTGCAGAAACTCTTCTATCGCCATTTTTTTTTTTGTATCTGATCCCTTTTTACCTTTGGTCCTCAAAAGGTAAAAAACGCTTTATCTGATTGGCCCAGTTTTCAACCCTAATCGTATTTTTTTATACTGTTTTATTACAAAACACGATCTAACTTTAGCCCGAGCCTAAACATTCAAGCCAGATTTTGTATTTCGATCTTTATGCCGATTTTAGTAAAGTACTTAATACAAAATTGACAACCTAAGACCGGCCTAAGTTGTTAGTTTTGTAAAAGGAACTGTATTTCGTCATCTGTTAGATTCTTATTTCAAAAACAATATAATATACGAGACAATATGAGACAACATCCACACAAGGTCTTCAGGTCCCGAACTAGGTAGAGCCTGAACTACGGTAACCTGATGACTGATATACATACTTATATACATATACACGCCCAGACACAGGTCAAACAGACATGTTCATGCACACAAATGTTTGACTTGTCCGGGGATAAAGTTCTTAATACAAAATTGACAACCTAAGACCGGACTAAGTTGTCAGTTTTGTAAAACGAACTTTATTTCGACATCTGTTAGGTTCTTATTTCAAAAACAGGCTCGATGGTTTAAGAACGTTTATACCTTATGAGTGGCAACGTCGCAATTTAGTGTAATATTTCGTGGTTTTCAATTTTTATCATTTAATCGGACCTATATTTAAAAAATCT
The DNA here is from genome assembly GCA_937001585.2 of Brachylomia viminalis. NCBI lineage: Eukaryota > Metazoa > Arthropoda > Insecta > Lepidoptera > Noctuidae > Brachylomia > Brachylomia viminalis. The sequence goes on along the minus strand of OW443302.2, from coordinate 16,153,228 downwards.
GTTTAATTAACTTTTTAGAATTACGTGAAAGTGTTTAAAAAGTAAGTAACCGTAATGCTTACAGTTATTTTACAATGAAAATAACGCCCTGCAAGTTTCCAATGTATTATTTGCATATAAATAGAACTGTAAACGCAACGATTTCTTACCTTTTACACAGTTTTCACATAATTCTAAAAAGTTAAGTAAACAGATTTTTTAAATATAGCTCCGATTAAATGATAAAAATTTAAAACCACGAAATATGACACTAAATTGCGACGTTGCCACTCATAAGGTATAAAGGCTCTTAAGCCATGTCTAAAGAATTTTGTAACCTTGTTTTGTAATAAGACCGTTATAGTTTACAGTCTTGTTCTTAAAACTATACACCACAAAACCGTGATTCTGGTTTGTCTGTGGGAACGGATCAAAGAACAAATTTAAAGTTATTAGTGGGGATAAGTACTCTATGTTACTTGTTAATTATTATTTATGTTGGTGTTACAGTCGTGTTTTGAGTGACACACGCAATATACCTATATTTGACCACTCCAGTCCCTATCGACACTTAAAATGCCACCAAAACGTTGCCTGAAGAAAGAAACATTCTACCCGAAAATCACGTTGTAGGCTATGCTTCCTAGTTGAATTTTAAAATAATCGATTTATTTACAAAGATATTAGCTACCCTCGTTAAAAGGCGCCGACACGGCGACGTTTAGGGAATTCTCTCGAATGTGATAAAATGTGCTTGCTCATCTGCACACCCTATTTCTAAAGGACGATGCCGGGACGTATCCTCAAGAGGCATCAATGTGTGAAAAGTCATACGAATCGAAACAATCATGTTTGGAATACGACAAAATATACATAATACATGTATACATACGGGTATCTGTTTTTAATGATGTCGGCATTCGACAAAGTAATACCGATCTCCTTTCTTTTACAAGACTTTTTCAGCTCTGAGCAACAGATTTTGGCCTTAATGAATTATTTTTGCGGTATTCAATTTCAGCTTTGCGGATTTTATCCGGTTTATCCTCAATTTAAGTATGTTGTAAGTACAACCAAATTCTAAAATAAAAGTTAGATTGTGAATGTTGGATTGCAGGTACAGTCAGGGATATCAATCGTTAAAGATATTGGCACTCTATGTCAATTTGCCGTGTTATAACGGCACGTGCCGTGGATGTGGAGGCCCAGTGGTAACGGCCGTGACTTACGAGTTAAAGGTCGTAGGCTTGAACCCAGACAGCCGCTTTACGTCGTGTAAATTATTTCATCACCACTGCTCTCAAAATGGTGAAAGAAAAACATCGTGAGGAAACGTCATGTCCTAGAACCAAAAATTCGAAGACATGTGACATCTAACAACCTACACTGGGCCCGCATGGTAGATTACGGCCCCTCCCTCTCACTGAGAGGAGGCCTGTGTCCCAACAGTGGGAACAGTATAGGCTGATTATGCTTACCATTTCATATTCCTAGCTGTTCAAAAAATTCAGTTACTAACAATATAATTTCCTGACTTTACCTTCTGATACTGACAGAAATGGACAGAGTTAATAACATGAAGCAAAAGCTTATTTTGATACTTACACAATATCATTGTAAATGACACTGAAATAAAAACAATTGAATGTCAAGGAGTAGCCTTGAATACTGTCGCCAGATGAGATAAATAAATCACAACTGACATTAATTTAAATTGCCCCAACACTATCGCTAGAAAGACGTTCTGGTTATTTGCCAAACGGGAATGGCCTTGCCAAATATCGTACGATTGCATCAATTGTAACGGTTACGAAAAGAATCACGACTAGTGAACATGAAATCGATTTGAAATATTCGAATGAGTTTCTGGTGCTGTGATAACATTTTTTTGGGAATGAACGGTAAAATTATTTATTCAGATTTATGCACTTACAGTGAGAATTTGTGTGAGAATTCTGTGAAATTCAGAGTTACTGTATTTGTCAGTATAAGGTAATGTATATAAAGACAAACATTTGTAACTATTGAAAATATATTCCGAACCAATTAAAGTAATTTGGTTGTTAAGTGAGACTCCTGAAAATTATAGACTACCTGCATTGCGATTCTGTAACCATCTCACCGTGAAATCTTAGGTGAAGTGAGCGTGGAGTGAGCTGTCAGTGTCATCCCACTGATGCTAGGGATTGACCATGCATTACATTTACAATCATAATCGAGATTTTAATTATGTTTTTTAATGTTAGTTCTGTTGATCATTTTGTATTATTTCTAATCTAGTGGGTATATAAGTGTCTAAATATTATTATTTAGAGTTTTTTTTTAATAAAACAGCAACTCAGAAATTCAGTCAGAAACTAGTTTAGGAAATCAAAATAAAAGACCTAAGACCTAGTTGAGTTTCTAACTGAATTGCTGTTTTATTTAAAAAACCCGTAAATTGTAATTTTTTGCCACTTAAATACTAGCCTTGAAATAATATAAAATGATCAACCGAATTAGCATAAAAATATAATTAAAATCTCGATTATGATTGTAAATGTAATGCTTGGTCAATCCGTAGCATCAATGGGATGGCACTGACAGCTCACTCCACAGTCCACGCTCACTTCACCTAAGTGTTCACTTCACGGTCACATTTGTACAGAATCGACATACTGGAGTCTCACTTTACAACCTACAAAAACCTTCCAAACGTATTTATTTGAGTGCTATCAGAGTTTAAGCACTTATCTACAAGCCTTGGTCCCCACGCTATAAAGCATGCCTGTAACGATATATGTCCGAAACATTATGAATATTGCAAAAACACTTTTTACCGGTACTTCACTAAACATTTTTATGAAGAATTCCCGCCTAGGGAAATGTATGCTTGAAATTAATAACATCGTTTTAAATAAAATGTACGTATACATGCCAAGTAAAGAGTTCACGTATCCCATAAATAATATGACAGAACCCCTCGTAATGAGAACAAGTGTGCTGAATGCTAAAATAGCTTCTTTTGTACTAAACGACTCCCCGAGGAGTTTTACTGTCGCAGACAATATCACTTAGATCTGTGAGTTAATTGAAAAGAAAAACGTTCCTATGGTTAGTGTGTTAAGGCCTCATTATCATTCTCTTGTCTTAATCGCAATTTATTTAGGGTCAGCACAACATGACTTTTTCTATTATACCTGTTAATTATTAACCGGGTGATATTGGCTGAGCCTGACTACCAATCTAGTTTCAGAATATTGAAGCATAGTTTTCATTACATAGCCGGCTGGCGCAGTGGTTAAGCGATTGACTGCTGCGCTGCGTGTCGCGGTTTCGATTCCCGCACGCAACAAATATTTGTATGACCTACAAGTACTACAAGTACTGTGACCTCTGAGTTTGTTTCGGCCTTTCTTCTCAGAGTAGTCAGATAGGAAACGCCGGCCTCATCTAGTTTTTAAAATACGATTGACGTGTAAAAGTGTTTGTTCAAACCTACTTACAGAAATAAAATCATTTATCATTTATCAGTAATTGTTCCGGGTCTGGCTGTTTGTGTGTGTGACTGTAAAGGTTTGTAAATGCACCCACAATACAGGAGAAATTCCTAGATTAGGGCAACGTTTAAAAAAAGAAGAACCCTAACAGGGTTTCAAAGGATTACTTACAAGCCGCCCTAAAATGTAGGAACTAAATGTTAATAGTTTAATTAGCGTAATAAATTTATAATTCATATAAACACTCTACTTAGAATTAAAGCTCTGAAAATAGCTCTGTTTAATCGTTGCTCGACTTCAGCCAAGGCTAAAGTTTGATTTTAACAAAGTCGATAACACAATGAAAAGTTTGCAGGCTCAAATATCGGTATTAAAGTGTCGAGCGACATTCTTTGTAAAATATTTTGTATGGACATTGCCTACTGGCTTGTTTGATGAAATAAAAAAAAACGAATATTTACTACTAGCTTCACCCCGACTCCATCTGCGTGGATCATTTATTGGGATAAAATTATCCTATGTGTGAAACCAGGTTAAAAAACTATCTGTATGCCAAATTTCAGCCAAATTATTTCAGCCGTTTTTGCGTGGTTGAGTAACAAACATCCTACCTTTCATATTTATAATATTAGTAGGATTACACATCCGTTTTTTGACTTGAACCGCCGCGCCGTCCCTTATACCTATTTTGAAAAGGTTTTTGATTAAATTAATTGCAGTAGAAAACTGTTTAATCTAAAAGATTCCTGATGAAATCAACTGACCCATTTTCGAGCTAAATTCAAAGTGGCTCCTGTGAATGTGCCTTCACCAGCGAACGATCACGTTTCATATTAGCGTCATTTTATAATGACACAGCTTGCATTAATGCATTCACATGATCCCCTTTCTTCCAATTACGGCGTAACGAGCCATGTATTCTTCCCTGAACAACAGGAGCACTAGTTGAAAAGAGTGGAATTATCGCCCCAAGGCGGAGTTAATAGCGAAATTATAAAATAAGTACCTAGTGCATTTTTATTAATAACATAAAATAGGTAATGGACTGCGGTACCTAGTTTTTTTAACGAATAAGAGAGCTGACAAAACACAACTAGTTTAAGAGAACTAAGTCTGGTTTTATCGTCACGCCTACAATACGGCGCGTCTCATCGGCGTCACACTAAAACGCATACTGGCCGTAGAAGCGAATGAGCGGCGCGCGCTTTGGCAGCGCCGGCGAATATCGCGCGTTTATTGAACGACGCTGCGCTTGAGCAGCGCCGTGACTTTGAAACGCAACTACGAACGCATCTTCGAACGCGCGCGCTCCGTCGGCACTGCCGAAACGCGTGACGATAAAACCAGCCTGACTCGTAACTGGTAAAATATGGGTGTACAGTACACCTCTGCCTTATCCTCCAGGATAAAAGGGTGTTATAATGTTGTGTATGTCTGTCTAGCCTTTTTCCAACTACATTAGGGTCACTTCCAGAGAAATTAAGTGACTATTTCTGTAAGTAGATCTTTTAAGACACTTTTACACGTCAATACTTTCAAACTAGATAGCGGCATTTCCTAGCTGACTGATCCCTGAGCAGAAATGCCGAAACAAACTCAGAGGTCATGGTCTCTTTTCTCAGTCTTACCGGGTGCAGCTGAGTACTAATATTTTACATTTATCTGATACGATAACCATTGGTAGGATTGGTTGTCAGACTTTTGGGCTTCTGACAACCAGTAAAGACTGTCAAAGATCTACGAGTGACAGCGGGGACCAACGGCTTAACGTGTTATGCGAGGCACGGTGGAGTCTCAATATGTAATTGATGGTCATCCATCCACAAATCGACCTCGGCAAGCGTAGCTTAATGTCAGCGTAATGTTAATTAAAGAAGCATTTGAGGCGGTTGTTGTTTCCGGTGAAACCAATAGATCTACACTATTATTATAAAGAGGTAAAGTTTGTAAGTTTGGATAGAGGAGGAACTCTCTGGAAGTACTAATCTGATTACGAAAATTCTTTCCCTGGCAGAATCAAATCAAATCAAAATATTTTACTTTATTATTTTTACATGGGCACCTATGAAACGTCAGAAGCTAGGTGCACGGTTCCAATTGTTTCCTATGGACAAGGGCCGGCAAGAAACTCCACAGATACTCTTTTAAAAACAATTGGCTTTTACAATGTTTTCAAATTACAGTGTTTATAGGTATGGAAGGACAGTGTAGCCCTGTCAACAGGTACCTGGTACTAAACAAGATAGAAGATTTGTAGACCATTCCTAAGTTTACAAGTTTAGGCCTACAACATTCTCGCATTCACAAATTACAAAGAATTTATATAGAAGATAAACAAAACAATTTAAAAAATAAAAGCCTATTTAAACCAAATGACACGATTGCCATTACAACTGTAACAAAGCTGGATTATGTCAAAGAAGTATGTAAAAAAACATCATAATTTGGGAGCAGTTTAAAGAAAACTAGACAGCTACACTATTGCCGAGTTTCATGGGGTTTTCATGTTTTATGGTACAATTGACTGCAACGCGGGCGAAGATGAGGGCAGAAGTACATTATGTAAAACTTGAACCATCAAAATACATTTCTGTTAAGACGGAACAAGTGCTTTTGTTGCTCTAACTTGTTGCGTTACGGCAGATAGCAATTTAATTATCTAAAATTTTAATTGCTTCATTGAAATGAAGTAAATTAGGGTAAATTTAAGTTTGATTGCAGGCAAACCTATTCAAGTCTGCATGTACGATAGAATGTGGGCCTTCTAGCAGATACTTCCTGAATTCAAAATAAAGCCTCTTTTAAAAGAATAACCCGGCTTTATGAAAACTAGGGCTGTAAGTTGTAAAATTAGACGCCTCTTGTCATGTCTGGCAAGAGCTATCGGTTCGTAGCCGATATATCGGCCGTCAAGCATCCCTGCAATGGCTGACACTCGATATACCGAAGACATTGATGGCACTTGTATAATCAATAGGCACCTATGTATGTAGGTATATGATGGCCACTCTTAATATATAGGGGAGATATGTGACTGTACACTGTAGGTACAGGTAAGTTTAAATAAGACGATCGTACTTCAAGGACTACCTTTTTTTTTCTTTTTGTGGGTGGGAAATCATCAAATAACTTCTCCCGCTCTGGGCAGAGCAGGAGGGCGTGTCAGACTCTTACTGACTAAAACCCACCCGTGTTCCTTCAGTTGCCTGTGTCAGGGGCCACGGTAACCCTCTCGGACTTTCCGCAACCCTAGCAGGTTCATGGACTACCTGAAATATAATTATTATTAATAAGTTTTTGACTCGGCAACCATCAAAGTGTTTCATTCCGATTTATCAGTATGATGCTCTATTTCGCCCTCAGTTCTATGGAATTAGCAAAACGTGGGTGGTAACTGTAGGTAAACTTCAACTTGATATGAAATAGGAGGCGAGATTCAATCTAAATCTCATACAAAACAAACAATAATCTTCTGAATTTCTTCGCCACATAATCCGTATGAAAGCGCCTAGAAAAAAAAATAATCATGAGAAATATCGTAGAAAGGAAAACCCAGAATCTATTCAAACCATAAGTGTAGCAATAATAACTTTTTGTTTGTGTGAAGACGAAGCCTGAGAGATTGAATCTCAGTTATTTGGATTTCTTAAGGCCGGGTAATTCGTCAAAAACGGAAGAGGTTATGGTTTTACTTGATCACTTATTATCTACATAGACGGTGTTTCTGGAGAACCTTATTTTTTTTTTAACTTTATAAGCTAGGTATACAGCGTGAGAATACCCATCAAATGGTTGTTATCTACGCAATCTATATTTCAAACTAAATAACGTTGAGCGAAAATTGTTGCTGGGTAAACATTTTTATTTTTGGTGTAAATTCGCTGTTTACGGCATCGCGTATAGTAACGCACGCAAAACATTGTACCTACGTATGGATGCATGCAACGGTTTAGGAGCTATGGGGGTATTTAAAGTTAAACTATATTATTTACTTGTTCTCGTGAAGAAAGGTAAAAAAAGTTGGAACTTCGAATTTCAATATCTCCGTAGCCGACGGTATGGTCCAGTATAAAAATATCACAGTGAGGGGGGGTAAATAAGTGACTCTCGGCGTCTTTTCAAATACGTTATGAGTACCTACGAGTCGTTTTAAAAGAACGTGTTGCACTAGCAGTAGATCTTGAGTTCTTCCATGTCTTTTAACTATGAAATAATATTTAAACCAGTGCTGCACAATGTTGTGAGAAAAAGCGCAGCTGGCGCTTTGATTCTTTTATATCTTGAGATTCATAAACCCGCTCAAATCTACGCAATACGGCAAATCCCACCCGGTCGTATGCTCTCATAAAAATAGGAATCTGAGCTCATCTTCCCAAAATCTTGGACCTTCCACGTACACAATGGATCACGTTCACACTTCAGCAATAACTCATACCTACTCTAATTTAAAACATTCACAGCCACGCGTGACAGATTTACCTACGTTCACCAACATTCACCAACTATTTGCCGTAAAGAGGAGATCTCACCCAAGATTTGAACAAACCTTTGCACAAACATCTTACACCCGACAAAGGCACGTGCTCGAATTTTGAAAGCCGATAGATAAAAGCCGTAAATCTTGACACACAGATATATTTTCCTTTTATATTTTAGTCCCTTCTTTTACTTGGGATCTACTCTTAGTGCTTTTGGAATAAGTTAGAAATTATAAAGTTTAGCCATAAAAGAAGACAGGCCCCTATGTTATTTCATATGTTTTTGTAGTCACTTTAACAGCGTTTCGTATTTCTACGACTGTCAACTAGGTTGACTTATGCTTTTCGATAGATATTTTCAATCTATGCCCTCAGAATATTTTAACAGACTTTTCAGTGTTGATAAACTGGAACAATGCTGAACGAGAATGGGTGACTGTCTGAAGCCAGTTACCCATTCTCATAGTTAGTATTTAAGTTATAGTCACATCGCAGCGATCATATAAATATTCATCATGGATGCCAGAATTTCATTAAATGATCAAATAAGTAATTATTAGTTTCTAATAAAGGTCTACTAATTATTTAGTACTAGGGGTCGTTCGCTCAACAACAAAAGGAAATCAGCATTGTTAGTAACAACCGAGTCCAAACAATGGAACACGTTGTTAAAGTTCTGTGTTTAATTACACTAGGACCACAGTGTGTGCAAAAGGTATGAGACATTTATATCAAATATAATTAGTTCGAAACTCTTGCGACATAAAACTATTTTCTGCGGCACCCGTTTGTCTGTCAGTCGTAGAAAATTAACCAAGTGGCAAGTTGTCAAGATGACAGTTAGTAAGTGAGTAAATTACTTGTAGTTTCAGAGATCCGACCTGAGTGTTGTCGGAGCAACAAAGTTCTAATTTATCAATTTGTGCAGCAAATTGCTGAAGACACGGCAGCGTTTAGTGTTCTGGATTGCACAGGTACAATCACGAGGTTACATTTTTTGAAATTTAGAGAAAAATATTTGTGGAACTTTTCAATATCACGCCCGTTGCGTCGGTTAACAGGGCTCTTCCCGTCATATACCCAGAGGCTGTGCAATGTTGACTATACCCGGGCAGTATTAATTCTACAGACCCTACGGCTTTCACCGGGAACATAATACAATATTAATGATTAAACATCCATTTTATAATTCTAAAATATCAACAGCAACAGTCCACGTTTCCCTCGTGGACGAAATTACCAAATTACTTAGCTTTTGAGTTTACGTAATAAGCACGTGCACGATGTGAACAGTTTCAGCTGGGCTATAGTAATCATACGGAATATTTCATGATGACTAATTGGCTAATAGGACGTTATTCACTGATGTTGCTGTGCGCTTGAATATAAATTTGCTTCAGTACCGCAGCCAATTTGGAGTAAATTAGCCTAAAATTTTGCACTAGGAAACTGTAAGCTGTAATAAATTATTTTTGTACATCTGTTACATATTTTGTTACGAAATATTTTAATTTGTGAAAACTTCTTTCATTAAATACGAAAGACTATTGTTATATAAACTTTCCTTTTCAAAGAGCTTGAAATTTATTACATCTTACGCAACGAGTACCTTGTTCTCGGATTTTCGCTGTATTCATGAGTCACTCCGAGCAACTACTTACCGACTGCTCTTTAACTAGCGCTAGTACATCAATCAAAAGCAACGTAGGTATTCCAGAGTACGTCATCATATTCATAATGTACTCCCACTAGCTCACATACACCCACATGACACAGCGCACCTGAGAAAAGCCACTCAATTTCGGAAAATTAATTATAAATTTTCACGTATGTAATACAACCCGAAGCTATATGAGTCAGGAGTCACAGCGTAGTAGCACAAATATTGAGAAATATTGAAAAGTCTGCACGTATTACGAATGTTGGGGGATAATCCTACTGTTTCCGAGTACGCTGTAACTCAGCCGCCGAGCTGAAGCCCAATAAGACGGCGCTAATAAATCATCTTGACAGGTATTACTTCGCACCTTGAGCGTCGGCGTAATTACATCAGACCTACTCCGATATTCAAAATAAACAGATCGTGTAATGAAGATGATTCTAGGCTCGGTTTACGAGACTATCTAGTTTAATTTGAACTTTAGCATCATAGTGCTTAGTCTATTGGTAACTGGAAGATAGTTTCAAAGGTTTTTGACCTTGATCATAGTTTAGCCTTTCAATTAAGCTCTGTATTTTGGTTGAAACTTACCAACTTATTGACACAATAGTTAAACTAATTGACTGACCACACATTCAATTATTTAAATAAGGGCTGGTGACAAGATTGGAATCGGAATAAAAAACAATTGAAATATGCAGACGTCTCGGCATATTTAAATGAGCTTAATCACTGTTTTAATTTATGGGATGCATTTCAATTATATTCCTTGAATTTAATGTATAAACCGTCCTACTTTGGACAAAAAAAATGAGTATGTAATTTTAGCACCACAATAGGTAAATTCTTGTAAAATCTAGTCACCTACACAGAGGTATAAGTAAAGGGTTTCCTACCTATATACTTAATACGGAACTTAATACGGTCGGTAAGCTTTTCCGTAAACCTCGATGATGGAGACCGACCGAATATCAATTTTTGAAGCTTCATCGCACACTTCATATGAAAGGTTCTTGACTGTAAAGGTACCTTCATAATGGAAGTACCTTAACAGTCAATACGGGTTTTTTAAAAGAGCTACTTAATGAGTCCTGGGATGTCGGTACCTACCTTTCCACCATACTCGACTTGAGTGAACATCTGAAATGTGATGTGCAGTTAGTCAAAGACATTCATACCTACATAGGCACATTAGGTGTTTTTTTAATGAATATTATTAAAAGAAATCGTATATTTGAGGAGTACCTACGTGTTTTGTGTATAAAAAATTGTTGATACCAGAGTAGTCTGGCTAGAAAGGGGTGACTACCGAAATGGTGAATTATAGAAAAAAATAAAAAGACTTGTTGCGACCCCACCCCAAAAAAATTGGGGTAGGGGCAAGAGAGACAGATGATAAGAGAGTAATCTGTTGCGCGGAAATTTCTATGACTCTTTTTTTCAAATAATAGACTAAAAATGTCCAATTACCTAAATATTTTGTAACAATAGGGTCTTAGAATATTTCAAAAATTCAAATCGCTATCTGTGCTGAGATGACATTTTTCATTTCCACTTGAATCCTTGCACCTGATATTTGTGGCCAGTGTTCATTCGACACCTGATAGACGTATCCTGTCTAAACCCATTTCCGCTCGACATTTGTACGTCTATTTCGACGATTTCAGATACTATGCTTGCTTGATACTATGATACTATGATGCTTGGGTATTATATTTTATCATTCATATTATGTTATGAGTTATTATGGCAGATTTTATTTATTTATTTAAACTTTTCGCACAAAAGGTACAAAGGCGGACTTAATGCCTTAGGCATTCTCTACCAGTCAACCAAGGGTGGTGAAGAGATTAGATGGCAGGTGCTTTAATTGAAAGGAAAGGATTGATTTTGAGCGATGTTTAACAATGATAAAAAAAATAAACTATCAAAACAACGTACACAAATACATAAATAAGTCGTATACACATACATACTATTTACTATACTATATATAACCTTAATCTAAGTAACACAGAGATACGTAACTACGTAAAGACGGGGAAATGAATTGTTTAGTAAATTGACTTCCAACTGAGATTGACCGTATAAACTATGATATAACGTAGGTATTGAACTCTAAACCCGAGAATATTTTCTTATAATATTCCCAAAGACCTTTTCAAAGATAATTTCTAAACAAACGTAATATATAATAACAGAGCAAAGTAGGTATATTTAAAGAACGAGATCAGCGGATTTTCCCAATTTCGTTAAAAGAACCACAGTCATTCGTTTACTTTACTCTCGCGAAACGAGTTGAACAAATTTCAGTGCGTTGTCGAGCGTTTAACATTCTTCATGGGCCCTAATTTACAACGGCGGAATACAAAACAAATTCGTTTGCTTTTATTTTATTTTTATAAGGACGTGAATGTGAACGTTATTAAAGAGAGTGAAATCATGTGTAAACATTTCAGGGACTCCTTTAATTTATTTTATTTTTGGATGTACGTACTTTTATTTCAAAGCATTGTATAATTTAATAATATCTTATAATTGTATTTTATTGACTCAAAGATGTTTGATAAAATAGTAATGGAATTTAAAGCAATGGATGTTTAATTAGGATTAACTGCTAAGCCCGTTGTCCTTGTATAAGTCTTTACATTTTGCTCATCTGCTTTGTGAAGCTCTGATTAACGGCTGCCATTTGCTGAGACTACATTCATGTCAGAGTCAAATAAATGACTATAAAGTTCTAAACGCTTAATTAAACTCTTCCACGAGCATTTATGTAACGTAAAGGAAAAATGAAAACTTTTCTCTTTTGAAGGATTTTTCTTTGTTTTTTTGCAGTACCTACCTAAGGGATAAAAGGGCAGGACGCTGCAAACTTGGTTAGGTATTATTCAGCTAGAACTATTTAGTAGGTCCTTTCGCGCACTTGATGTTTGCGTATGAGATATAACACAGTCGAGTCGTCACATAACCAGAACTTTCGCAACACAAAGATTCCATTTCGTTACATTTCGGCATGGTCTTGTAGCGTCCATGTAACTTGCTAATGGACGCCACACAGCATTAAGATGAAGTTGTGGACTTTATGCCACGCCTGCGTCCAACTTTGACCACTTCTCATGTCCTTAATGTTTTCCTACGGACATTAAACTTTTGTTGACAACCTCTGCCTTAGCTACTAATCTTGCTTTAGCGTTGGACGGTGACACGGAAAATATTGAAGTTTTTAGGTTCAGTAAAGTAATGAGGTGAAGTTTTGATTTCTTGGACAGTGTTAAAGAGCAGCAATATACAGGGTGTTTGGAAGGGAGCTGTACATACGCCTAGGGTAGAAACTAGGGATAGTCTGCTACCTACCCCCGCCCATTATATTGACCTTAGCCTCAAGGTTTTTTTTACCTTACTACCTTACCTTAAAATTATTTCTTTACCTTACTACGGTACTTCAGGCCCCATAACTTTTCTTCTCCACAATTTTCTGGTGTAAAATAATTTTTTGCAGGACCCTAAGACTCTAACGATTAAAACAAGACCATTAGCCGACCGGTCCCATGGATAGATTTTGAGCTACAGGTAGTTTTAGTCAAAAAATCACAAAAAAGTCAAATAAAAAATAAAAATAAATTAAAAAAAAACCTTGAGGCCAAGGTCAATATAATGGGCGGGGGTAGGTAGCAGACTATCCCTAGTTTCTACCCTAGGCGTATGTACAGCTCCCTTCCAAACACCCTGTATAACAGGATGATTGACTTGAATAAAGAATAAGGAAATCGCAGTTAATGAAAGCTGGATACAGAAAGATCTGGTAATGGATTTTTTCAATAGGCTGCTGTTGACTTTTGCATTTTTGTTTTACCAAAAAATAACTTTCTCTTGTTAATGATTTCGTTGCTCTCTGCAAACAAACGTGAACATTAATCAAAACAATACTGATCATTAACCGGCAATGCCTTTCCTCTGCCTCTAATTATTTTCGTGTTATATTAAAAAAAAAACCTCCAAAAGTTATTGTTGGTCGTTACTCATCTTAGTAATAAGTGTCAAAATGATTTATTTCTTGCTCACTTATTGGGGAGCAGCTTTACATTTTCTTATTTTCATCCGTTTTCGGCCCTATTTTTTCAGTTACGCGTTTTTTTTTTTCTTAAAAACCGATTAGTTGGTGTTCTGAAAGTCGTTCGGGACACGTCAACTGTTTAAATAAGAAGTGTGTATGTTTAGTTTTTAGGTTAGTATCATTTTGAACAGAAAAGTCATACCCCATAAATATAGGTACCTAGATATTTTTTAAACTTTCAAATTCGTCACCGTCTTCGATATTGGGTTCAATTGTTTTTTTTTTTCTTTTTTTATTTAGGGACATTTATAATCGTAATGCGTATGTCAGTCCCATCGTACCCTGAATACGTATTGTTGGTCACATCTGGGCCATGAACCTAAACAGACTCTTCGCATCATCGCCATTTGGTTGAGCTAGGATTTTATGGAATGTGCCTACTTCAAGTCTGTTCGACCCCTAGACCCTAAACAAATCATGTCTCCCAGACTCATACCGAACACAGTCCATCAATAGGAGATGTAAGTCTTCAACAACGCCACACTCCACACAGTTCGTTTTTCTCATCATGAACGCATACTTATTGCTTGGAATGTGTTCAGATCTAAGTCTATGAGCCGTAACAATTAATGTTCGACTCAAATTACTATTTACAAACCAGGGCACACGAAAAGGCTGACCCTGTATGGTTTCTGTTCCCTTTGTCTAAAGAGCGCTTGTCAAAATATTCCTTCCAATCATCAAATATTTTGTTACTGGTAGAGCTCGCGGCTTCACTCGCGTAACGTGTGTATTCTATTGGCATTACAATCCACACCTATTAAGGTAGGATATGGTTTAAAGAACTGTTGTAATTATGTATCTCCTCATGTATGTACGGTGGGCTGCATCAATTGGGTACCCCAGTTGTATTAAAATTAACTTTGTAGGGGGTACCCGCATTGTTACGCTGACTACCCATATTCAAGCTAATACATTATTTGATTTGATAATAATTTATATTGTTATAGTTAACTGCTAAAGTGACGATAATAATTAGATATTAGACATTCGATAATTTCACTTCAAACCCACAAGCGTATTTAGTAAATTGCAAATACATCAATAATGATCCAGTGGCGGTTCAGTGGTATCGGCCCCGAACTTACGAATTGTAGTTCGTGAGTTCGAACCCAGGCAGGCACTTTACTTAGTGTATTTAATTTTAAAAAAAACTCAAAACTCAAAGCATTTATTTCAAATAAACCAATTACAGGCACTTTTGAATTGTCAAGGGGTCGGTCAGTCAGAAAGATGAAGCTAGTTGCCCATTCCAAAGCGTAGTAGGTACCTATGGAGAAGAACGGGCAAGAAACTCCATGGACACTCTTTTAAATCAAAATATTGTTACAAAAAAAGTGGTTACATCATTCATCTTGTAATTATACATGTGAGAACGATGTAGAAACACGTGCACGTTAAAAGCGTCCGTAATAAAAAGATAAAAACAATTATGGAATTAAAATAAGCCGTGGCAGCTAAGAAATGACCAGTGCCTACTGACGGCGCCCGTTCACGAACATGACGTATGGATCAGCACCATTCAGCTCAACCATTTTGAAGGGAACTCAATGATCCAATACACACGCCACCACCAGCGACACATTTGAGTGAGCATGACATACTCTCAGCCGCCAGGGCACATTCAAGTCAATGAAAGACGAACCCAGTAAGCTTTATAGTGGGTACATAGTGCTCACACATGTGCTTTCATCACCACTACTCTCAAAACGGTGAAGGAAAACATCGTGAGGAAACCGGCATGTCTTAGAACCAAAACTTCGAAGACATGTGACAACCACCAACCCGCACTGGGCCCGCGTCGTGGATTATGGCCCTCTCCATCTCATAGAGAGGAGGCCTGTGTGCCAGCAGTGGGAACATTATAGGCTGGTTATGCAAATACACTTAACTAGATCTATAATATGATACAGTTAATTCGATGAGAAATCAAAGCTGTCAGTGTGTAATTCACATTCAATTAGCATTATTATCTCTGCCTAGTTAACAGTGTAAGATATAGCTATATAAGTATATTAGTTATCTCTAATATATTATTATTATATTCATTGGCAAATACTATTAACTGTTTTGTTTTCAGAAAACTGGTGGTTCAGGTCGATGTAGGTACCAAAACTTTGTATATCAACAATGTTTCGAGAGTCAGTGCCGAAAGAATTTTAATCAAATCAAAACAAATGAAAGGCACAGACTTCAGAAACAGAATTATTAGTCACTTATGGTACTTCTAAAAAGAAGTAACATTGGAAACTTAAAAAAAATACAACACCACAAAAAATAAATCGCCTCTTTTAATAGTAGTAGTAGTAGTAGTAGAATTTTATTTGCTTAAACATGGTGTACATGATACATTGCATGCAAGATAATAATGATAATCAGATAAGTTCTAACATGTTCAGCCGCATAACGTGGCGTACAAATTGGTAGAAAGAGATGGTGCATAAACCGTGATAATATTCATCAAAATTAACATTATAAATTATGTAGGTACTTATTAATCTTTTAAATTATTCAGATCATTACAATTCAGCAAGCATATTTCTTGGATAAAATTAAATGTCAAAATAGTCATTAAATAAATTAGTCAATAAAAAATATGAATTACTGTCATTAAAATTTAAATTCCAAATTACAATTTAAAAGTTTACATTTAAAGTTTACATTTAAAAGAAAATACAGAATAAGAACAATTTACTTTAATTTTCCCAATGTCACCATGAATGGTGCAATTTTCCATTACGAGTCTAAGATTTATTTCCAATTGCCTCTCTTCAAACCGACAAATTCAAAAGCTTTCTTTGAATTGGCGGAATAAGAAGAATTTCATTCATTATTTTGATGGCTTCCCTGTCAAAAGCAAATTAATCTATCAAGGCCCGTATTCATTCAATTTCCTACGATACGTAAAAATTGCTCTCTCGTAAAATTATCCTCTTTACTGATCGTGAAGAAGCAGGAAAATGGGGAAAATAAAAGATAATGAACGGCTAATTATTGTAGTTGATATACACTGAGTGTAAGTACCTAATATAGATACGTAGGTTAGAGGTACCCATAACCTGTCAAGCCTCCCACGAAATACATAATAAGAAGACAGTTTACCCTATTTTGACATCTTCCCCGTATAATGTGGTAATAATGTAAACATAGCGACAAGCGACGTGGGATTAATTAATGCATAACGTATTCATAAATCTTGAAAATACTCAAAATTAATTTGTGTTGTTTGCTTTTAGCTAACGAAGAATTAAGTGACATTTTCAGTGAACCGATATAACTAGTATATTTTCGTCTATAGCCATTTAATTCGTTAGTGCATAGTAACAGCCGCGTCTGAGCGCTTTAAGAGCTTATCCGTTCTCCGCTGGCGAGCTGTAAAGACCATCTGCTGCCAACATTTATCAAACAAAAAACTACTCTCTTAATTGTAAATTATGGTTGTAATTGCAGTAAATGATCATCCACTCATTGCTTAGCGCGCTTACAGTCGCTTTAAATTCAAGAGGGATTTCGCTGCAGATAAGAAATACTTAAGCAGTTGAAATGTTCGTTTAACAACAACAACAACAACCTTAACAATATTAAACGAGAGAATTATACCTAAGCTTGTAAGATACATAGCGTATGTACTGACGTTTGTAATACTTGGATCCCCCCTTTGCAAAGGTGATTTAATGCATTAAAGGTACCTACCTCATTAATGAAGGTGTCAGAACGACCTTATTCAGGAGGATGAAATTGAAATTAAACCATATTATTCAACGTGTTATAAAGAAAACTTAGAGTATATCATTCGACCGAGAGAAAGGCAGGGATGCACATTACACATACGGGCGCGTAGGCAAGCGATTTGGCAACGTCGTCGTCGCGCGTCCTTTTTTTCATAGAGGAACGATGTAAAGGAGGATGGCGAGTTTGGACCCACATTATTTATTTTATAAATTAACGAAGTGTCATACACTTCAAGTTCATATTTACTATTTAAGAGTTTGTAAGAGGATTATATAAAAAAATATTGAGTCACTAGGTGATGGGAATTAAAAGATAGAACTGATTTTTATTTACTTAAATTTACTTTTCCATTTTGTTTTTAACATACAAAACTTGTAAAATTTTAAAAGGAAACAAACAAAAGTTAATATAAAAATGCATTCGATGTTTTATACAAAAATGTACAATATTATAATTATTACGATTATTTGTGATAACGTAGAATGGAATGTTATGCTGTCAATAGGAGTTGGCTGCATATATATATTATTATTATCGGTAAGCGGTTGCATCTGATTGCTGATTCATGACCTCGTCCGCACGGGAATCCATAGTGGGCGTTAACTTCAGGAAACGTTGAAATAAATACACTGTAACGTTGACTGTTCACTATTTTAATCATACAGACACTTAAATTACTCAAACAATTAAGGATTGCAGTGATAATTAGCGATTTAGAGCCAATGGGTTTGCGAGTGACCACCACGTGCAACGGCTGTCAACAACTGAATGAATTGACACGACATTCACCCGCCATGACAGACGCAACTCCATTCGGTGTTACCCGCTCATAATTAAAATTACCAGTTAGTCGAATTCAAATCGATTAACAGATAAAAATAACAGAATAATTACAAATTATTTAAAAAAAAACTGATTTTCATTATTAAATAATGTTACGTGCCGTTATATATGTATATATATTTCCACTATTGGATTCGATTTAGGTTATAATCTTTTACCTTGCATTTCTTTTTTCTCCCAGCCTCTACGACTTACTGCCCATTTGCTTTTTTGCTAGTTTTACATAGTTCTACAACTAGTTATAAGTTTCCATACTGTACGATACTCCTAACAGTGGGTCCCATTGTACTCATGCAACCTCGCCATCCTCTTTTGGTAAATGACCACTAGCTCAACGCGTTGCCAACTTGCTTCATGTTGTGAACTCTGCGATGAATGGGCTGTCTTTGGGTCGCGCTAAAATGTATACTTTATTTTTCTTAATAATATTTTTATCTGGATCGTTGCTAGTTCGTGTCACCATGAAGGCAATTACTTAGTTTGCACTATCTAAGATGATAATTACATATGTCTTTTTTCACGAATTTAGATTTGTGAAATGACAATGTATAATGATTTATGTGACAGTTACTGAACCCTGTATTTCGAGTTGACGCAAGTTTTCTATTACATCCTTTATAAATAGCTAGGAGTGTTGGCATGCTTTAGCTTATAGTGCTTGAGCTGCACGATTGCTGACAATTGCGTGCACTGACTTGACAGGTCCACTCAATCTGTGTGGTTCTTTCCTCAAAAGACCATTTCAGGCACCGATCTACATAGCCTTCACGTGATCTGACCAAGATTTTGTCTGGACTTTAAAAGAGACTTGTGACCTCTGAGTTTGTTTCGGCCATTCTTCTCAGAGTAGTCAGATAGGAAATGCCGACCTCATCTAGTTTCTAAAATATGATTGACGTGTAAACGTGTTTGCTCAAACCTACTTACAGAAATAAAATAATTTATCATTTAATAAAATTAACCTATAATTTCAGTGACTAAGCTGTCTACACTGAAATTTATTTTATAGGTCAACCCGTAAAACTCCTTTAATAACTAAATAATTTTATAATAAGTATGTTTAGGCACGAATAACGACAAAATTAACTCATCACCACAAATGTATGATACCTAGGTCATCGCCCCGCGGTCAGACGCACCTACAAGTGTCCACACCCTTAGTAACACGACCAATTACTTATGGTTAGTAGCCTTTGGAACAAATATGTAATAAACCTATATAACGAGGGTTAGCATAAACCGGAATGTGAAGAGAAAATAAATTTATGAATTTAATTAATTTATCTACTGGACTCGGCATGTATTATAAAGTGGTCGCTTTGAAGTTCTAATCAGGTTTAGCGTGTACCTATTTCGCGATTTTAACATAGCACATAGCTAGAACAGCATACTCATGTTCCACAAAGGAAGAGGCAAAGAGGTGTATATTATGTAGTAAACCTTTTCATCAATTGCACGGCTCATAACGCGAAGCGGTTGAGGTAGTGCTTTAAACCCGACTCCACAAGGTCAAGCAATTTTGTGACCTTTAAATGCCTCTATCACAACTATATTGCACTTATAAATTATATGAGTAGATGTACCTACATCGAGAAAACACTTAAATTAAACCATCTTAAACTTTCTAAAAATCTTTTTATGTTGCTACTTTGAAATTTTTTTTACGTGGACGTCCTGGCCCTGTCGTCTCGTCTTAGTTAGCAATCGTTTTCGGTTGCTAAGTCCTAACAATCCAGGGCCTGCAGTCTCGACACAGTTAGCAATAATTTTCGGTTGCTAAGTCCTAACAATCCAGATGTAAATGTTGATGTAAATGTTTGGTAGTCTCGACACTCAAATTTATCGGTTGTTACCTACCGGTACCTACCTAAAATACCAGTAACAACCGATAATTTTGAGTGTGGAGACCACCAAATATCGTTACATCTGGATTGTTAGGACTTAGCAACCGACACCGATTGCTAACTATGTCGAGACTGCAGGGCCAGATGTAACGATATTTGGTGGTCTCGACACTCAAATTTATCGGTTATTACCGATATTTTAGGTAGGTACCGGTAGGTACCTAACAACCGATAAATTTGAGTGTCGAGACTACCAAATATCGTTACATCTGGATTGTTAGGACTTAGCAACCGAAAACGATTGCTAACTATGTCGAGACTGCAGGGCCTAATGTCTGTACGCTGATTTCGTATGTAACATCAAACACTTCCGAAAAAATTGATATATCGAGACCGGGCTTTTTTATTAGTTCCAGAATTCGATGAACTGGTGCCGTATTTCAATCAGTAGCCTAGTTTACGTAGTTTTTTTTTATATGAATTTTAATTAATATTCACTATGATACACACGTAGAAAAATAAAAGACCTTTTCTTGCATACTTACATGTTTTTCTTTTATATTACAAGTCAATTATACGATTTGTTATTATATTAAAATATATGAGCGTTATTGGGCGTGCACTTTTGATTTTCCAAACTTTTGTATAATACAGTCCCATGTAATAGGGTGACAGCCTAGCTGGGACGGAAGTAAAAGTCCGCAATAGGCAACCCCCTAACACTAGCCCTTCAAGGTAGCCATAGAAACCTTAAATTCATTCACTTCAGGCAACGCGCAGCTTAAAACATTGAGTCTAGAAGCATACAATTTTGCACAAGAGTTCCTTTAATAACGAAGGCGAGCATTAAGGAAGGATTTTAGCAAATTCATCCTCTAAAGGAGATGAATATTTGTAAGGATATTCGTCATTTTTACCGATGAGAAAACCCAACGGGCACAAGACTTGCATTGTAATAAAAATTAAGGATTGAAGTAATTATACACGCTAATAGAAATACGCTATTAGCAGAGGGCGTGCCTCTGAAACTTTGTACAGCGACAGGACAAAGTTTCCCGTGACCGGAATTTGTGGACACAAGTTTCGTTGTACATAATTCCGAGTCACATCAATGTTTAGCACTTCGGTTAACTCTGCAAAAATTTGAATACGATGAAACTTCAGTAATTTAAAAGATAGCGGACTCGCACTTCGATTTTGTAGAAAGATAATATAAATAAAATTTATATACCTATGTAGGTGTACCTATGCCTAACCCTTTACGGGATACAGTCGTTCATGGTCCTCGGAACGCGCCACTGTCTGGTTCCCAAATAACGGTAGGAGGGGTTCACATCGGCGTCGAGTCGACGATGAAGTACCTGGGACTCGTCCTCGACAGCCGGTGGAACTTCGTGGAGCATTTCCGACGTTTGGCTCCCCGACTGGAAAGGGCTGGGGCTGCCTTGAAGCGGCTCCTGTCCAATCGAGGGGGACCGAAAGGGTTACCGTGGGCCCTGGCACAGGCAACTGAAGGAATACGGGTGGGTTTTAGTCAGTGAGAGTCTGACACGCCCTTCCGCTCCACCCAGAGCGCGAGAAGCTATTTGATGATTTCCAACAAACAAACAAAAATATGGCTTGTTTTTATGTTATATTATATAATTTTTTCAGCAGTTTATTTGACTAAAATGGTTGATATCTGCAAAAAACATGGATACTCGTATACTTTATCGTCAGAACATCCCAAAAATATGTACATCATCTCAGGCTAGCTATCCAACGAGATACAATAAGACAAAAGATATTAAAAAGAAAAAACATTGGGAAATGGTTGACATTTGCATAAGGGGTAGTTTGGTTGCAAATGACCTCCCCTACATCCCCTAATGGATTGACAAATAACCCTTTATATGTATAAACGCTATGATAGAAAAGGCAAGCTGATGTGTACTAAGACACATGTTTAATGTATGTGCATTAGTACCTACTGCTGCGACGTCACATAACGTTTGATATAACTTAACTTGAAAACTAGACCACCTTTGCACACATACCTGTTGAATATACAGAGATATCTGAAAATTATCATTGAATTCATCAAGTCAATTCTCATAAACTTACTGACTGAAAAAACAAATACATAAACATTAACTGACCGGTTGGTGCAGTTGGTAGCGACCCTGCCTTCTGAGCCGCTGGTCCCGGACTCGATCCCCGGATAAGTCAAACATTTGTGTGCATGAACATGTCTGTTTGACTTGTGTCTGAGTGTGTATATGTATATCAGTCACCAGGTTACCGTAGTACAAGCTCTATCTAGTTCGGGAGCTGAAGACCTTGTGTGGATGTTATCACATATTTATTTTATTTATTTATTTTAATGGTTGGAATTAACTTATCTTTCTTTCATTCCAGTTCGGCCAGATGAGGAGTTTCCAGAGCCAACTCTCCGCATTATGGCCAGGTTGACGGTGTACAACGTCGGCGATACCAAAGCCATCTTTTGTAAAGGACAACATCTAGTAGAGGTACGTACAAACTTTTGTTCAATAGCTAATTGAACTGGCTAAAATAACTTATCTTACTACTGCCACTCCTACAGCCAGTAAGTTTATTAGTTAGGTACTTCTGTAGATAAGCAGAATTGCCGAGAATTCCGGTGTAACGTATCTGCGTGCTAGTGGAATGACAGAATGACAGGTTAAGACAATGCAAGTATATGTATCCCTGATTAGTAACACATCTCAAACTCAAACTCCAAACTGTTTATTGCATTCATGTGTACTTTTAGTTGTTACAATATTAGGTAAGTTCCAACATGAAGCCCGGTTAGGGCACAGCAACATAATAATAATTTTAATATAATAATAACAATAACATAATATTAAGGGTATGTGTTTACATGCCTGTAATATAATTATTAATCGATGAATCGTGACTAATCGTGTAATTATTTATCTGGTAATATTTTGTTCTAGATATTCTGCGACCGAGTAGAAGCATTTTTGTGTTAGATATTCTTTTAATTTTCTATTAAATTGATTGAATCGCCATCATGTATGGTGTTTCACGAGTCCATAGGCGGGAACAATCCCTTTCCAAGAAGATTCTTAGAGTCAGTTTTTGTTTCCATAGCTGCCTGCATCCACTCTATCTCTAGTTACTGGTTCTCTATTGTGTTCCCTAACTTTTGTATCCATAATCTAAAGTGCTATATTTTTTTTTCTCCTAATCATCATTTGTCATGCCCGAATATAATATATAATAACCGAATGTCATATAACATGCCCGAACTTAATTTCACATAATATCACATGCCATAAAATTGAAATCCCTAAATACAATATGCCCTAAATTTGTTTGTCATAAACATTACAATCAATAATATACAAAAGACATAAAACCGTTTTCAATAAAAGTTATAAGTTCTAAGCATGCATGCAGCATGCAAGCGAACATGCAAGCAAGCATGCAGCATGCAAGCGAGCATGCAACATACAGCAAGCATGGTTTCTGTCACGGCTCCGGCGATCCCACGCGAGCTTATCGTCGCAGATGGTTTATCGCTCACTACCGCAACTTCGTCTTGCTGGCCGGCTTAGCCAGTCAGCCTTAGCCAGCCGAGGCGGCAAGCGTTACAACCACAGTACCTCAACTCGCGGGCCGCCTCGCCCCTCCGCGCCTACGCGATTCTAAATTACACTCTAGGGGTAGGGCATACAAGACTGCATAGAGTCGGATTTACAGCGATTCGTTTCTGTTAATAAAACCTAATTTTTAGCAAATGCAGCAAACAATTTTATTATAAATGAACATTCAGAATAATACACATTAGGTATATAATACAATACTTTGGACATACGACTTTATTTCAAGCAAAATTAGGAGATTCAATTATTATACCTAGTAGATATTATGACAGACTATTTTTAGAAGTAAAGAAAATTATGTAAAACAAATTTTCGAATTTTTGAACGTTATGGTTACTGAAGATTATAGCAAACATGTTATAGATAATGATTTTCGGACTTTTAGGAGATGAAAGGGAGTACCCTAGTTTCTAGTAACTTGACGTTAAAACCCTTGATGTTGCATATAAATATATTTATGACAGCAACCTCTTTCTTCATGTTTCCCACACCGAGCAGTTTTGCATATTATTTTTTTATGTAAACAATTCATAATATTTCTTCCAGCCTATTCAATGGTTCTCCCCCTCGGGCAAGTTAGTCGAGGAGCGATCTACCAAGAATAGCCGGGTGTATGTCGAACTTAAGACTGAAGACAACGGAGTCCTGGTGCCCCTCATCATCCATCATATCAAGATCAGCGATGGAGGAAACTGGACCTGCAAGGCTGGGAATCTTAGTGAAACTAGAGAGTTTATTGTAGGAGGTATGTGTCTAGTAAAATAATATCGGAATTTTGATATGCAAGTGCTGAGTCAAAGTGATATTGTATTAGCGATATTAATTGGACAAGTTAAGAATTAATGAACTGACCTACCGAAAAACTTATGTCAATTCTGTTGAAAGTCGTTGTAGAAAAAAGAAAGAAAGAAAATATAAATAGGTTTATTTGTCACAGAAACACGTGCATACAAAAAAAATTATTAAGAAAAAATAAAAAGATCTATAATCACGAGCATAAAACAGAAATAGTCGACAGCTGCATCAGCATGATGTTGTTCTATGTAGGTCCCACAGCACGGCGCCGATTTTCAGTGTTTACCCAAAAAAGGTCGTACGGAAACCAAGTCTGGCTCAATGATTGGTACTATAACAAAATAAAGTAAACAGTAAGCACTTAGAAATTAGAATACAAAGCAACTACTTAAACAACCAATTATATGAATAGATATTGCGAAAAAAAAGCGATTATCTTGGCGCTAGTACCATTATTATCTTTATTATTATTATTATGCCTACTATTATAGTATTTGAATTATCATGTCTTCAGTAGTTTCAATAGTTCATATTAAGTCGTAGTTTTACTAAAGAAGACAAAAAAAAACTTAAAGTCTCTATGTTACTGAAACCGTTTAGTGAGAACGCCAAGAAAGACGACAAGACGAGACGAGAGGAAAGACGAAAAACACAATTTGTTTGATTTGTGATTCAGTTTGAGGAGAAAAAAGCATATTCAAGCAAAATAGATACTTAGTACGTTTGCACGTGTTACATTTTTTCCTTACTACAGCCTGTAAATATTTAATTTCCAGAGAAAGTGAACATCACCAACAGGAACGTAACCTTGGAAGGAGAGGAAAACAAGTCTGTAAAGTTGACCTGTGAAGCCAACGGCTACCCTACCCCCGTCGTTGTGTGGTACAAGGATAAGCAGCAGATTAAGTGTGAGTTTACTTGTAAATAAGTAGTAGTAAATTTCGACTGCCATTGAATAAATGACATATTTTTAAGATTACTTGGATCTAGGTTAACAGCTTTGATTTGTCTGTCCTGTACTAAGATAGAACTCATTCACATAATAGATAGTAGGTATCAGCTACATCCAAAAAGAGCAAGCTGAAACTACTTACACAACAGCGAGCACAATTTGTGCAAAACTTAGCATTTCTACTTTATTGTAAGCCTGTCTTATTTCTAAAAAAGGCAGACAAAGATTTTAAATATGTATTAATAAAATGAAAGAAGAGTAAAGTAGAAACTGCAGAGTCAACTAATGATTTATTTATTTATTTAACCATTTATGTACACACTTATTTAAACAGACAAGAAAAAAATAACAGAAAAATAGGTACAAAGGTGATGCTTATTTCTAATGAAATCTCTTCCAGCATACCTGCGATAGGATAGTAGATTTAGAGATGTAGACAACGTGTGTAAGAGTAAAAGAGAAAATAAAATACATAAAATCAAAAACAATTCACTTAATAAAATAAAACCAATAATATGAGAATATACATACATACAAACATACATAAATACTTCTAAAATAAATAACACAAGAATATTAATATATACTTACCTACTATTATTTCCTATCTTAATTTGTTATTTTTTTAATTCCAGATAAGGACGAGCCCAAGAAGTACTCAATCAAGCCAGACAACATTCTAGAGATTAAGAAACTAAACCACGCCGACGTTGGCCTTTACGTGTGCAAAGTGACACAAAAGCCTCTGTCCCACTACACTGACAAGACTTTCCATCTTTCTGTACAACGTAAGTTCTTAACACTATCACAAACACACCCACAACGGGCTATAATATCATAACACTGCTGGCTTTCTCCTTAGTGAAACTCTAACTCAAAGCATTTACTTTAATAAAACCAATTACATGCACTTTTGAGTTGTCAACGAGTCGGTCAGTCAGAAATATGAATCTAGTTAAATTGTTCCTCGCCCTTCTCCAGCAGTTTCTCCTGTATAGCCTGTGTGTTTACAAATACAAATCTATAATACGCAAACATTCAGAACCCAAATAACTAGCTGTGGTACGTTACAAATATGTATTTGTTCCAACGTAGGGTTCAAATCCGCTTACCGAAGCGCTGCAACTAATTGCTCACCCACTGCACCAATCGTGCAATCGTGCCGTCAAAGTATGGACTGTAATATTGCTGAAAAGATTGATTAATTGATAAAGCTCACCGGAAAAGTGCAGCAGATTCCATTTCCGAACTTTGCAGTGAAACTGCTTGCATTTTATAAATAAAAACGATGTTCAATTCAGAATATTTGCGATTATTATTTGTTTGTTTAGTGTGGAATTTGTATGAATCAAGCAAACAGAATCCTCACTTCGAGAAGGATTCCTTATTTATGACCAACTCAATTCTGTTCTTGTTATGTCACAGATTTCACAACCAATAAATCGATGAGTTTTCATTTTAAATGTCCAATACATACTCGCATGAACTAAATTATTGTTTCAGATAAACCAATTTTGTACAACAGCGACACTCAAATGATTTACACGAACCAAAAATACAAGACTGAAGAAGTGTACGCTATTTTAAATGATACGTAAGTATTTATTGTAACTCTTTTACCTTACCAGCGAATCGTTCTACTTACCAAACAATAAGACCTCAAGTTAGCAACAGAAGTAAGGTTTTCAACGGGAGATAGGTAAATACGGTAGAGAGGAATAATAATAATATCCACCATTTATATCCTTAACTTCTAATTGATATTTTATCTTACTGGGTGTTTATTATTGGTGTGAAATGAAACTCCTTTGTATCAACTATTCTTCATTTGGAAATAATGAAATAATACAGAATACAATAAAAAAACACAGTTTTTTCTACTTTCAAAACCTATATGGCCTATGTTATTTCTCAAACCAACAAACAGTATTTAATACGGTTGGATAAGGCCTTTGAAAATTCAATATGTTACCTGTTGTCAACGTTTCTAACGAATAAAAGGAAACTGTAAACACTTCGCTTCGCTTCGCTAAGACAGACCGAAAACTTTCATTAGCACCAATAACAATTTATTGGCGAGCTTTTGACATCGGTCATAACGACATTTAAATGGAGTGAGTAGTTTGAAGACTGTAAATGACTTCCAAGAAATGGAATAAATTAGGTGGGTAGATTATAGTAAAGATAAAGTATCAATGTGTTTTAATAATTAATTTATAATGTTAAACGAAATATGTTTAAAACGTAATAGTATTAGGATCATACTATGTGGAGATTTTAATATAGATATTTGCATAAATAGTAAATATCAATCACTTTTCAAAATATACTGCTTAGCTATAACCTGATTCTGGGGACGCGATCTTCAACACGTCTGTGTAGCGGGACCTACATTAACGACATCATTCTTAAAGGGGGAAGTAGCTAGGAGGTCACAGAATTGGCAATATCAGACCATTCAGCACAACTGCTTAAATTTCGTCTCAAAAAAACCTGTACATTCATTCTCTCATTGGTTTATCTACAAACTATAGTGATGGAAATATTGGAGAATTTAAGAAATGCCTGCAATATGTATACTTTTATGATGTATATAAATGCTCAGATCCAAATAAAGAATTTTTTGAGTTCCACGACCTATTTAAATTATTCTATGACCTATGTTTCCCCATTAACAAAATAAAAAGTTCAGCAATTAAAAAACCAAAGTGGATCACAACACAACAGGACTGAGAAAATGTTCGAAACGTAAAAGAGACATGCTGTGGAAATATAGAAAGTCACCAAACTTAGAGAATAAAAATAAACGTATAATAATAAATAATAAATATGAGACAACATCCACACAAGGTCTTCAGGTCCCGAACTAGGTAGAGCATGTACTACGGTAACCTGATGACTGATATATACCGTACGGTCCCCGGTGAGGCGGCGAGCCTCCTTGCCGGATTACCGCCATGGGATCTGGAGGCAAAAGTCCTTGCGCACATTTGGGAGTGGCGCGAGGAGGCGAAACGCCGGGGCGTAGCTCCGCTGCCGCGAGAAATCACGGTACAGCGGACAGAGCTCCGGCGAGATCTCAGGGCGGCATGGAGAGTGCGATTGTCGCAACCCAGCGCTGGGCGCGGCGATAAGTCCCCTCTTTGAGGAGTGGCTAGAGAGGCGCCACGGCGTCCTCACCTTCCGCCTGACGCAGGTCCTCACCGGACACGGTTGTTTCGGGAGGTCCCTGTTCCGGATAAGGCGGGAGGAAACGCCCGGGTGTCACCATTGTGTGGATCGCCCGGAGGACACGGTGGAGCATACGGTGGAGGTCTGCCCGGCTTGGGCGGAGCACCGCCGTGTCGTCGTGGAGGCGATTGGCGGTGGCGATCTCTCGCGTCCGGCCTTGGTCCAGGCCATGGTACGGAGCGAGAGGGCTTGGGAAGCCGTCACCTCCTTCTGCGAAGCAGTAATGTTCGCGAAGGAGGAGGCGGAACGCGTGAGGGAGAGGCAAATTTTTCGCCCTCACACCCTAGCCGCCGCAGGAGACGCCCTGGGCGTCGGGAATCGCAGGCCGATTCCCGGCCACCGTAGGCGCGGGCTTGCGAACGGCGAGCAATGGGCAGCTCGCCGTTCGATAAGGACCAGGCCCGGGTCGACGGCGCGTTGTGTTCCACGCGCGCCTCAAAGAGATCTCAGCACCAATGGCGGGGTTTGCTAGGACCGATGCCTGCTAGGGTTGCGGAAAAGTCCAAGAGGGTTACCGTGGCCCCTGGCACAGGCAACTGAAGGAACACGGGTGGGTTTTAGTCAGTAAGAGTCTGACACGCCCTCCTGCTCTGCCCAGAGCGGGAGAAGTTCTTTGTTGATTGCCCACCCACAAAAAAAAAATGACTGATATACATACTTATATACATATACACACCCAGACACAGGTCAAACAGACATGTTCATGCACTCAAATGTTTGACTTGTCCGGGGATCGAAACCGAGACCAGCGGCTCAGAAGGCAGGGTCGCTACCAACTGCACCAACCGGTCAGTCAAAGATTATAAAAGATTATATTAGTATACTAAAAGATTAAAACACATAATCAAACAGACACAAAAAACACAAAACAATAATTTTATAAAGACTGCTGAAAACCAAATCAAAGCTTCGTGGAGCATAATAATTAATAAGCAGAAATCAAACTACCCTTAACAAGGTATTGATAGCATACAAATTGACAGCAAAATTATAAATAACCGTGAACAAATAGCAGAGTCATTGAATAATTATTTTAAAGACCATTGAATCTCAAAGTGACATTTATCTTAATCTTATTATTAAACCAATAATAAACTCTCATCCTAATCCAATATTTATGGCACCTACACCCTTTGAAATATTTGAAATGATTAATTCCTTGAAAAATACTAGAAGCGCTGCCGCGCTGGATGTGACGACATAACCATCGAGGTAATAAAAGCCACATCTCCTATCGTTGCACCAATACTCCGCCACATTGTCATTATTAGCATTGAAACAGGCATATTCCCAGAAAAATTGTTAATCTCTGTAATTAAACTATTACATAAAAAAAGCGATAAGCAAGATCCTAGAAAAAAAAACTACTCACCAATCGCACTCATTCCGGTATTCTCTAAAATTTTTGAAAAAGTAATACAATACTGCGTATATTCTTATCTAGAAACTATTAAAATCTTAGTTAGCGAACAATATGGTTTCAGGAAAAATAAAAACATTGACTCAGACTATCTACAAACTTGTTGAACACGCTCAACTAACGTTGATAATAGAATTCCTGTAGTTGCATTATTTATGGACATTGTCAAGGGCATTTGACCATGTTAACCATAAAATACCGAGAAACAAGCTGGAAAAATATGAATTAGAGGCAATATCCTTGAACTTATCAAATCATATCTGACTAATCGAGAACAAATTACATATATAAATAAAATCTGGCCCTATACAAAAACTGAAGAGACTTACGTCTCTACACATGGAAAATGCATATTTGGTGTACCGCAGGGCAGTGTTTTTGCTCCAATTCTATTCATTATATATATATTAATGACATGCCTAACACTATTAATAATCCAATGATTTTATTCGCTGACGACACCACAATACTAATTAGAAGTAAAGATGATGTGACATTCGAAAAAGAAATAAATGACCACTTAAATGATATAATAACTTGGCTAACTGAAAACAACTTAAAAATAAATCTTGAAAAACCAATTACATTTCATTAGAACAACAAACAATAAAAAACCGGATGTACATTACGGTCACAAAAGTATCAGTAAAGCGAAAGACACTAAATTCATAGGTATTTGGATAAATAAAAATATGAGTTGGAAAACACACGTTGAAAATACATGCAAAAAACTGAGTCAGTATTCGTATGCTCTCCATAACCTAAGAAAAGAGTCACATCGGGCAACATTATTAATGGCTTATCACGGGTATGTTGCATGAACTCGCCAGACAGAGAAACGGCGTTCAAAGCCCAGAAACAATGCATAAAATGTGTGGCATACAACGCACAGATACCTAGTTGTAAGCCACATTTTCAACAGATCCAGTTATTGTCATTCCCGTGTCTTTATATATATGAAGTGGCGATCTTTGTTAAAGCGAATCTATATCTTTATACACGTCCAAGAAGCACACGACACCAAAATAAAATATGCGTAAGACGTCATAAAAAAAACAGTATTTAATAAAAACATTTTGGACCTACACAAAATGTACCAATTTTAATTAGGTTTGCACGAATTCCTAGTTGCAAATTGTTACTATTCAATTAATGATATATTTAATTAAAGGTGACTGACTGTTTTTATCTGAAATGGCAGCACAAATCTAACCATTATTTATTTTCATTTGACATGTGTATTTTTTTTTTGGTATTTCTATTTTTAATGTAACTCTATTTAAAATGTATTCTATATAATGAATGTTTCAATTAGTACCTAGTATATTAATTTGCACACCTCATTATGTTATAATACAATGTACCTTTTATACCTGTAACACCTTCTTAACATGTATTATGCAAATAAATTATTTGATTTGATTTAGATAGTCCTGAATTAATAATTGAGACCTCTATTTTTCTTGTTTCCAGCAAAAACGTGACTTGCAGCGCTATCGCGAACCCACCACCTACCTACAGATGGTTCAGGAGACAGAACGGCTTCGATGACGACCCAATTACGGATACCGACACGGTTAGCTTGCTTTATTAGCTTTAATAGAATCTATTCTGTATCCTTAGTATAGCAATTATTATATAAACCACATTACATGTCACTGAAGACCAGAATTTTTGGAAAGCTCTTCCTATTTAAACTTTATACAAGAAAAACTGGCCAAATGTGAGTCCGACTCGCACACAAAGGGTTCCGTACCACTGTACAATATTTAAAACTCATATTAAAAAAAAACACGTTTCTTGTATTGGACTGCCTTTAATTTTTTACTTTATTTTATTTTCATTATTTGTTGTTATAGCGGCAATAGAAATACACACTCTGTGAAAACAACTGTCTACCTATTACGGTTCATGAAATACAGTCCGCTGACAGATAGACGGAGGGACGGACAGACGGACAGCCGAGGCTTAGTAATACGTTCCCGTTGGCAACCTTTGGGAACGGCACCCTAAAAATAGACTTAAGACGTTTACAGCTGAATATATTATTATTGTAGAGCTTTCATCAAGTCGTCCAAAGTTTTGCATTGGAGTTAGTGGTCAGCCATGAACTTGTTAGTTCGCCCCTTGCAGTGTTATGTGCATAATCAGCCTATAACTGTTCCCATTGCTGGGACACAGGCCTCCTCTTGGTGAGATGGAGTCGGCCGTACTCCACCACGCGGGCCCAGTGCGGGTTGGTAGATGTCACATGTCTTTGAATTTTTGTTTCTAGGACATGCCGGTTTCCTCACAATATTATGTAGTGGACAGTATATTGCGAAGCTCCCAAAATTGTTTCAAATCCTTCAAAATATTGCTTCTTATGTTGAGTCCAAAATCGATTCCTACTGACCTTTTGTTTTTGAAGGTGATCACTTCTGAAGACGGGACCAACTCCGTGCTCATCCTGAGGATTCGGGACGACAGTTACTACGGCGAATACCGCTGTTCTGCCAACAACAGCAAGGGTGCCGAGTCCATTATTTTCCACGTCAACCCTGGCTCCAAGCCCGAGCCCCCGGATGCTGTGAGTATAATTTTATGTTTAAATGGGAATACCTATTGTGTTTATGTTGTTTGATACTGGGTTTTTATTACTCGTCACTAGCGGACGGAAATAAATAAAATTATTTTCTTGCTTTATTTATCATATCATATCATTTATTTGCATACCATAATGTGAATTGAGTTGTTAAAATAGGCTTAAAGCTAAGATACAGTTATGGACCCTGTAAGGGCACAGCAACATAAGTGTGAGTAAATAATTAAAAGTAAAAATATTAAAGTAAAATAAAATAAATAATAGCATTTAGAACATTCAAAATTCTTAATTAAATTAAATGTATTTAGATTATAATAATTATACAATACTAGAGTTTAGAATAGAGTCATATTTAAATTGAATTCATTATTTATTTATTTTATATGCGTGAATGTAATTGGCAAATGTAGAAATAATCTCAATTAAATATTTAAATTCCATTGCTATTCCAGTCACAGTTTATCATTCATGTATTCATTTATATTATAGTAGCTTTTGTTTATAAGAAATAGCTTTAACTTATTACTAAACATATTATATTTATTTATATTTTTAAGATGTTCGGGTAGTTTATTATATATTTTTATTGACATTACATAATATGTGCTTGATGAATGCATTTTGAGTCGTGATGTTGGAATGTTTAGTCTGTTTTTGTGTCTTAGAGTAAATCTATTCTGTATGTCTTCTCTTTTGGTGTATAAGTCGGGGTAATTTATGTTTTGTTGTTTGTGTAAGTGTTTGTTGTACTGCTTCAACTTACTACTGACACTGCACACACTAAGACTGTTTGTTTCTGCTTGTGGTACTGATCTAGACCAGTTAGCGCAAAATAATAAATAAAGCAAGAATAGAATATACAGGATAAAATTGAAAATATGCGCCAATTTGAATTAGGAGGCTCAGTAACTAAATAAATAATAATAAATATAAATAAATATCGTCTGACATTGCACACAGCACCATCTAGTTCCAAGTTAAGCACTTAAGGCTTGTGTTATGGATACCAGATGGTTGATACACTACTTAAATACATTTTTTTTTTTTCGTAAATACATACATATTATAAATATACATCCATGACTCGGGTACAAATGTCCATATTCATCATACAAACATTTGCCCCTACCGGGATTCGAACCCAGGACCATTTGGTTTCGCTGACTACACTTAGCCACTGTAGCCACTACACCAAACGTGTCGTCGTAACTGTTACATAATCATCATAAATTGTCATTTCCCAACTCTGAATTCTTAAAAAAAATCGTGTATCGTCGTAGATAGTGCAAACAAAGTTATTGCCTTAAAATATTGCCTAAAAACATGAATTTTAGCGCGCGTCTTTTTTTTTGTGGGTGGGAAATCATCTAATAAATTTCCCGCTCTGGGCAGAGCGGGAGGGCGTGTCAGACTCTTACTGACTAATGCCCACCCGTGTTCCTTCAGTTACCTGTGCCAGGGGCCACGGTATCCCTCTCGGACCTTCCCGCAACCCTGGCAGGCATCGGCCCTAGCGGACCCCGTCATAGATGCTGACATCTCTTTGAGGCACGCGTGGAACACAACGCGCCATCGACCCGGGCCTGGTCCTTATCGAACGGCGAGCTGCCCATTGCTCACCGCTCGCTAGCCCACGCCTACGGTGGCCAGGAATCAGCTTGCGATTCCCAACGCCCAAGGCGTCTCCTGCGGCGGCTAGGGGCGTGAGGGCGCGAATTTTGCCTCTCCCTCACGAGTTCCGCCACCTCCTTCGCGAACATTAATGCTTCGCAAAAGGAGGTGACGGCTTCCCAAGCCCTCTCGCTCCGTACCATGGCCTGGACCGGGGCCGGACGCGAGAGATTGCCACCGCCAATCGCCTCCACGAGGACATGGTGGTGGTCCGCCCAAGCCGGGCAGACCTCCACCATATGGTCTACCGTGTCCTCCGGACGATCCACACAATGGTGACACCCGGGCGTTTCCTCCCGCCTTATCCGGAACAGGAACCTCCCGAAACAACCGTGCCACTCCTCAAAGAAGAGACTTATTGCCGCAATTGTGGCGTGCCCAGCGCTGGGCTGCGACAGTCGCACTCTCCATGCCACCCTGAGATCCCGCCGGAGCTCTGTCCGCTGTGCCGTGATTTCTCGCGGCAGCGGAGTTACGCCCCAGCGTTTCGCCTGCTCGCGCCACTGCCATATGTGCGCGAGGACTTTTGCCTCCAGATCCCATGGCGGTAATCCGGCAAGGAGGCTCGCCACCTTACCGGAGACCGTACGGTAACCCCGGACCAGCCGGGTAGCCATGACCCTTTGGGGTGCGTTCAACCGGCGGGCTGGCCGCCGCCTAAAGGAACGCGCCCACACCGGTGCCCCGTAAAGGGCCATGGACCGCACGACTTTAGCGCGTGCCCTAAGAGCAATCCATTCATCGCAGAGTTCACAACATGAAGCAATAATTTTGACCGTTCCTACGAAAAAAAGGTCGCGACGACGTTGCTAAATCGCTTACCTACGCTCTAAATTATCTTTTTAACACGATAAATTTTATATTTTAATTTGGCGCACCTATTCAATTTTATCCTGTATATGTTCAAATACCAGCATGTCGAAGTTGGCTTTGAAAGTTGCTGAAACGCGTTGAGCCTTCACAGGGACTTCACATCTTGTGAAGGCTCAACGCGTCTGGGATTATATATCAACTCGCTAAGCTTTAACTTTCCAGTTGCTTGGATAATGGCCAAGTGTGACTAATGAAGGTACCTATTGTGTCTTTTGACAAACCTACTTATTTAAATATGTGTTACAGGTAAAGCTGGCTGTGGCCAATACCACCGAGCTGACTTTCAACGTGAACTGTTCATCTTGCATCTTCGCTACCGGTGATGAAGTTTCGCCAGACCCCAAGAACTTGCCAGTTATTGGTGAATAATAATAATTTCCAGTTATTGGTAGAATTAACATTCCGAAAGCACCTCTGCACGTTCGCGTACACACCACTAAAACCCCTACCACACCCTATACCTACACTACACACACCCACACATTCACACCCTATACTTACACTACTCACACCACACACATTCACACCCTATACTTACACCACACACATTCAATTACATCACTCACCCGTCAAGTTTGTCTAATCTAAGTTTTTCCTTGTTTGCTTTGACTTTCCTCCTTTTATAGCATAAGGGTGACTTCCAACAAAAACATACAAATCTCGGTTTAATTAAATCTCGATTTTGCCCTAAGCTCGGCTTTACTTAAATCTTATTACGCATGTCTTGCACAGTCGCATTTCACAATCGATTTAACTAAACTGAGATTAAGTCAACAAATTCATTCGCCGTTCATTCTCGGCGCTTCGTTTTCAAATAAAAACTGATGGCAACTCATTTCTGAGCTTATAGAAAAAAAGAATATCAGAATTGTCAATAATGTCAAAGTAAGTCAGTGTTGGTTGTAGTAGTGTTCTCGTGTTATTTTCTAGTTTTCTTTAGCTTCAGTCATAATACATAATACATATATTATGAAGAGATCTAGGGCATCTAATTTTACCACGGCAGAAATAATGCATTTATTACGCTTTGTGGAAAAATTTCCGATAATAGAAAATAAAAAAACAGATGGGGCTACATACAGCAAGGGACAAACAAGAGGGATGGCAAAACTTGACCACCGAGTACAACTCGCAAACCAAGTTTACCTGTTCAAATAACTTGGAAACTTTTAAATATTTTTTCAGAAAGGAGCTTTGTACTCTGTTTACTTAAGCGAAACCGTTTCAAATATTCGTCATCTCGTAATGTACTAAACAAATCGCTTCTAACGTATACTCTACGAGAGAAAAATGGAGCCTCTAAATATTGTAGGATCTCCTCGTCATCATCCGATAACAAATCATGATGATTAAGCGAAAAGAAATCCATTTTCACAAATAAACAGAAAAAAAATAACACTGTAATCACTTTGACGTTTATTTAAATCGAGATTTCAGCTAAGTCGATGATATGCAAATCGTTAAATTAAGTTTTAGCCTAAGTCGAGTTTAAATCGAGATTTAAGAGCGTTTATACCTTATGAGTGGCAACGTCGCAATTTAGTGTCATATTTCGTGGTTTTAAATTTTTATCATTTAATCGGAGCTTTATTTAAAAAATCCATTTAATTAACTTTTTAGAATTATGTGAAAACTGTGTAAAAGGTAAGAAATCGTTGCGTTTACAGTTCTATTTATATGCAAATATTACATTGGAAACTTGCAGGGCGTTATTTTCATTGTAAAATAACTGTAAGCATTACGGTTACTTACTTTTTAAACACTTTCACGTAATTCTAAAAAAATAATTAAACAGATTTTTAAAATATAGCTCCGATTAAATGATAACAATTTAAAACCACGAAATATGACACTAAATTGCGCCGTTGCTACTCATAAGGTATAAGCGCTCTTAAGTAAAAGCTGCAAGTCGGCCCTTATAGTCATTTAATTTTGGAATTGTCATAAATATGATTTGTACATTTTACACCTAATTTACCACCTAAGAGCAGTGATTTCCAAGATACAGGTTTTAACCTATTTGGGAATTCAGGAGTTCATATAGTTATAGCCGTCTAGTTAGGCTATATTTTATTCAGTCTAAATAAACGTTATTAGGTAATATTGTTTATGTATTATTAGTCTCTTCAACAATGAGTACACTGCTACTTAACCATTACAAACTTTACACACGTAAGTCTAAAGGTCATTACTTCGCCACACACTAAATATTTTTTTTAGCTAGCCTGCATGTGTTATGAATCACTGCCTTCTACAGCAGGTTGTAGATGTAAAGTGGAAGGTAGAAGGAACTAAGGGTTTCATGAAGCTGTTTAGGTATGACTCCTGTTGTAAATAGCACTATGAAGCTATTGTGACTTTTTGAAGATGCTAAAGTCGGGATATTTCGTCTTTTAGTTCGGAGTATTTGGATATTTTTTTGGCTATTGTAGTCTGTAAGTTCTGCGTATTTGGCACGGCGTTGTCTAATAGGGACCCAGTTTTGTTTATTTCATGTACTAATTTATGTGATGGATGGTCTATTAAACTGAATTGTGCGGTTGACGAGTATGGCTCTGTCGAAGTACAGTTTTGTTGTGGGATTCTCTAATACCGTTTCAAGGTTGTTTGGTTTGTGTGGAAGTCGTAAGACACCACAATATACTAAAATAACCGCCACATTTTTATAAAGCTTTCATTTACGTTTGTAGTTTTGGTTTCAGCAGCCAAAATATGAAGAAAGTCAGGACTGGTGAGCGATGTACAGTTGTCCGTCTAAGACGCAACTCGTCCTGAGGTCGACACCCACAGCCATCAGTAGTAATTTCCCAGTGCTTCCGAAGTTTTGCGTTTTAATGAACACCTGCGTTCCTGCATATACCATTTTAATGCCACAACACTGATAGACTGCCTGACGCATTCTTACAGATTATTCCTGAGGAACAGCCATTACTAAAATAATATAACTTGTAGATTGCAAACACACGGGATTTCTCACGAATCACCTAACCATGCATACTTATTTTTATTAAGTATAAAAGCAGCGCAGTGTAAAAAACGCGTGCAACGACAGTGGATGCGCGCGCGCATCCACTGTCGTTGCACGCGTTTTTTAACCAAAGCGGTACTGTGCGCGTGTCGTTAAAATGGCGAATACGATTCAACGTATTTCTTGTTAAATTGTGATCGATAAAGTATTGTCATAAGGGCAAAACAAAATCCGCCCCTAAGACGACCCACTGACCAAAGATTCATTAGTTGATGAAGCGAGTTTGGTTCGAATACTGTCGTTTGCTTTTTCAACTGACGAAATTGAAAAAACAAAAACGTTACTATTTGAAGTGGTCTCCAGTAAATTGCTAAAAACGGTGCGTAAAGGAAAGGGCAAAGAGAATGGAGTGTTAAACGACATAATTAGTGTAAATAAAGCGACCGAACCTACCCGATTACCGATATTTTTGGCGCGGGACCTGTCCAAGTTACCACCCATAACATTTGAACATCTGGACATTTCAAAACTCAAGGACATCTTGGTAATGCAGACTGAAATGCAGGAAGTTAAATCTTACGTAGTTAGTCATACATAACACAAGACCAGGTGGAAGACCTCAGAAAAGAATTTCAAAACACTCAACACCCGTTTACAAGTATGAACTGTGGACGGGTCGT
Organism: Brachylomia viminalis; assembly: GCA_937001585.2. Lineage (NCBI taxonomy): Eukaryota > Metazoa > Arthropoda > Insecta > Lepidoptera > Noctuidae > Brachylomia > Brachylomia viminalis. The sequence continues at coordinate 16,114,290 of OW443302.2, read as the reverse complement.
TGTAGCCCGAGGTCACAGGAGATCGGGGGAACATCAAAGGAGGAGTCACACCTAAATTTTCTTTGTATGCCCTCTAAACGATCGATATAAGTATTATAGTTGGGGTTCCAGACTTGAGAGGCATACTCGAGGTGACTACGAATCAAGGAGCAATATAATATCTTAAGAGTCTTGATACTTCTAAAATCAGACGAGACCCTGCAAATAAAGCCTAGTGCTTTCGACGCTTTGTTGACAATATTATTAATGTGGTTGTCAAAAATAAGCTTTGTGTCAAAAGTAACCCCGAGGTCTTTGATAGCATTGACCCTGGTAATTGGGGTATCCAAGAGTTTGTAAGGGAAATGGAGAGGGTGAGGTTTGCGACTGAAAGAGCACACATAGCATTTAGAAACGTTTAGGTCCAACTTATTAATATTGCAGTAGGATTGAAAGGTGTCAAGATCCTCCTGCAGTAAGAGAGCATCTGCATGGGTGGAAACCTGTTTCATGATCTTCATGTCATCAGCATAAAGCAGTAGTTTAGAATGACGAAAACAGGAAATCACGTCATTAATAAAAATATTAAATAATAGAGGCCCCAGTAACGACCCCTGGGGAACTCCCGAGGGAATACGCATAGCTCTAGACGAGTAGCCGTTCATCACCACAGTTTGACATCTACCCTCAACATATGACGCGAATCACCTGAATAGGTTACCCCGGATACCCAGGAATAAAAGTTTACGCATTAAGATTACATGGTCAATTCGGTCGAAACATTTGCTGTAATCGGTATATATAACGTCGACCTGGGACCGAAGGGACATGGACTCTGATAAAAAATCACTACAGATAACTAGGTTGTAAGTGGTAGACCGACCTCTTAAGAAACCGTGCTGATGATCGCTGAGACTGTGTTTGACAGCCGAATAAACTTGTTTATAAACGATTTTTTCTAGTATTTTTGCAAACACACACAATTTGGAGATCGGTCTGTAATTTTCGACGGAAGTCTTTGGCCCCTTATTGTGTATCGGCGTTATATATACCGACTTCCAGATCCAGTACCACACCCGTAGAAAGTGATTTTTTGAATAGTATCGAGAGCGGGACAGCAAGAATTGTAGTTTAGATGCCAATGTATACGTTTTTATAATAAACTTCCTAGCCATATTCAAGAACTAAGCCTTAATAAATTCAAATCTTTTATTAATATATTTATTACATTTGGGAAAACAAACAGTAGTTAGTATATTAAGCAAAACAGTGTTGTCTTACAATTAAACTTAACAACTATACTACCCAAAAAATCCACAGATTACTGCATTATATAATAAAAAACAAGCTGTTAGCAAACGTTAACTGTAGCGCAGGGTTAACAGTTTATAGAAATTAAGAAGGTCCGTTATATTTCAGGATATATCTTCCAACTCGCTCCAGCTAAAACGGGCTATCCAGCGGACTGGGATGGAGCACCTGAATTCCGTGTTGAAATCGAAGAAGCCAACAGTAAGTTTTCTCATTGTTATATTTCATAAATTTGATCCGACCGAAGATCCTTCACGGCTAGCCAGCATAGCCTGGGCAGTTGGCCCTGCTTTCAGAAAATTGTGGGAAAAGGTAGTTATGATTTTCATGACGACAGAATAAGTAGAAGAGAATAGAATAGAATACTCTTTATTATGTAAAAGTTTTTTGTACGATGAGTTTTCATTAACAATTATTTCCCTCCCTCTTCCAGACACCCTCTTCACAGTGGGACCTCTAACAAACAGTACTTTGTATCACGTGCGCGTCCGCACGCGTAATGCCGCGGGCAACTCCGAATGGATGGAGACTGCTGACGCGAAAACAACTGACGACGCGATCAGGCTCACCGCCACATTGGTACTTGTTCTCGCCGCCATTTTTGTGCATCTTTATTATTAAAACAGCTTTTGATTGACGTGGGGATATTTTTTCTTTCGAGGTATATGTATAAAGAGGTTTGTGGTGGGTTTTGGAGTTTTATGCCCGTTTTCACTAACACTATTAGACATCTAAATGAATGGCTAAGCACAATGTTGGATTTTCAGCCCTCGGCTTAGAGCCTAGAGTCAAAGATGCAAAAATGCAGTGTGTCATGTGCAATATTGGGCGTTCATTTAGATGTTTCCTAGTACGGATGAGAGCCGACAGGATAGACAATGTTGTGTTTAAAGTTAAGTGCGGATGATTCAGTGTTGATTTTACTTTTATCAGTTAAGATATAATATATTTACTACGTGTTCATAAATGAAATAAACTGATGTATCGTTTGACTTGAGATTTGTGAGAAATATTCTTAAAATTTTATTAATCAGATTAATATAAATTCCTTAGCAATTGATGCCAAATATTAAGCCAAATCGTTAACTGTTCATTTAGAGTTAATTTAAGAAACATTCTATCCCCATGACATTCCAAAGTAAATGTAGATAGATAATATTTAATTTAAACAAAATAATTGTCTTTTATTGAAGTTTTAAATAATTAAGTGTTCAATTCTCTTACCGAATATATAAACAGCCTGAGGTTTAATATTTTTAGGAATTAATATTTCACTAAATGTACATGAGTGGTAACGACTTGCGCGGTTCTTGCTTATTTTCATTTGCAAGTAAAATGCACATTTTCGTGATTATATTGCTATTATTTGATATTGCTGTGATTTTCTTGAGTACGTGTAATTTGAGGCATCTACTGAACTATGAGTTTACCGAAAAAACAATTGAAAAGTCAAAGACAATGTACTGCCTAACTTAGTCTTTAAAAAAACGTATAACGTTTTCAATTTTACGACAGAACATGCGACTTCTAAAACGTTTCTTGTCGTGAATGTTTTTAAAATTAAACTGAACTTGAGATCTCCGATACAGATAATGTTACTATTGGCAACACCTCGGGAGCTAAAATGTTTGGCCAATTTGCAGCAAGAGCACCAAGTTTTGCAGCTTGACCTTTACTTGTAAATATGTATACTTAAAAAGTTATTTAGCTTTGCATAAAGTTACGTAGTTTTAAGTTATCGCATATAATATGTAAAAGGGTTAAAAGCGTACTTTTGGGGCTCAAATTATTTTTTACATTTAAGTAAACTGAAATTGAATATTTAATATCTAAACCTACTTCTATTGCCTAGTTACACTTTATACAAGTGATGTCCACTGGTTTAGGAATTATAAGTAGGTTCGAACCCTACTAGGGGCTGCCAGCGCTAACTACTTACTACCCATTTACAAAAAATAAGGGAAGTGCAATGTGGAAATAAAGGTTTAGCTCAGGTGGTTTAGGTTTTGACTCATAAAAGTCGAATTACTTATTAGTAATTCGACTTTTATGAGTGCGAGTGAGAGAAAAATAATAAAAACAATAGCGGCGCCCTTGTTTTAATTCTTTTAGTAAATGTGTTGTGCGTCTGTCTATGAATTAACTCCAAAAGTACCCTCAAATGTATGTGTAGCTGGAACTGATACATGCACTATGTACGAGTAGAAACCTACTGTTAAGTATATTTTAAGTTATCGTCGTTGTTAGAGTAAGTTTAATTTTAAATGTTGACGAAATCGAATTCTTAATATTATAAACTATGACAATATTTATGCAGGTACTATTATTCTATTCAAAAATTCTATTCTTGGTTCTATTATTCTATTGAAATTTGTTGACGATTCTTTGTTCCAGTTTTACATTCCATGTTACTAATACCTAACCTAAACCGAAATCTCGGTCAATTTTAATTGCTTAAGTCACAGTTCTACCATGTTCTTGCAGGAAGACTGATTATTCTATTGTGTATTGTTTCCATTTGTATCGCTTCTGTATGTAAAGCATAGATAGGTTTATCCTAATATGAGCTAAAAATTATCCATTTAAATGGTCAATCTTTGAGATTGATTGAACAAAAAATGTCATGATTGACAATCGCTATTGACATTTTCATTGCTCCTAACACGTTAAGAATTATGTACCTTTGAATATTACTTGCAAAGTTAGCTTAAGAAGCTTGGTATCACTAAATTAAGGGCTTGTATGAGCCTCATACAAAACGTGCTGCATATTCACTGTCGTGAGTTGAACATTTGTAGCGTTTACATAAAAGTTTATAAGTAGTTGAACGAAATCATTGTTTTATAAAATGTTTAATGCCGTTTGTAATACATGTACACAACTCTGGTCATTTCTACTGTGAACATACATAATATGGTCGGCTAATGAGTTTCATATACACTAATTGTTATGTTAATTACACTGGTGTTTCTGCCTCTAATAAAATGGTTTATAAACATTAAATTGGTTCATTATTTGAAATAAGACTCCTCCATAAGAATTACTATTTATTTGCAATGAAACAGGTTCTCGTGAAATATTGGACAGATTGTACAAAATACAAAACAATGGTACATTACATTTAATAGCATTAAAATAAGTATTTACAACTAAAATACTTTATTAAAATCAATTTAACAATAGATACCATAAAAATAACATACAATATACAAACAATAATTCACATTAGGTACCTACTTAAAACAAAAGAACATCTACTTAACCATTCTCATGGCAAACATGCAAACGAAGGACACGACAAATATGCCACCAGCAAAGAATATTCCGTAGAAAGTTGCATCGGTCATAGACTCCTCATTATCAACCACTTCTGGTTCAGCTTCAGGGGTTTCCGTGGTGGTAGTCTCATCATCTTCAGCTGTCGTGGAAACCAGGGTAGGGTCTGACCAGAGAGACTCCCCGACTTCATTCGTTACTCGGAGCCTGATCCAGTACAAGGTCTCTGCTTCCAATTCATGTAATCCAACTACAAGGCCTGAAAGGAAAAAAAGCCGTTACGTCAAGGCTAGTAATATAACGAAAGCCCAAAAATGCTACCGAAAACTGTGCCTACATGATGGTAGGTATCTTCAAATGAAAATAAAAGTAACCACTGATATAGGTAAGTAAACACTGTCTCCTAGACACAAGTAGTGAGATAGAGTGCGCTCAAGGTAAGACCATCAAGATTATATCCCTGCCAGCCGTTTCATCCCTTTCGGCATTAGGATGTCGATTATTTACTTTGGAAAACCAGGAAAACATCTCTCTTGACACCTTACGTAAACGTCAAGATGGCGGCAAACAATTGTTTCCGATTTCGGCCCCGCGCATACTCTAGCTGCTGTCACTAATGTCATCAGTCTGTCAGTCACCAGAAGTGGCGGGAAACGGCAAAAGGTGAAGTGGCCTGTGAGAGGCTTGGTGTGATAGTTGGCCAGCGTAGTTTTATTATAAACTTAAATACAGGGTTAACAGGATCCTACAAAGTATCATCAGCGAAATTGTACCTCGTTAACCTACAGCAAACTGCTTGATAATGAGGTATGTAATGTTTTTTTTTCAGTCTTGTCAATGAGTGCAAGCAAGAGTATACCTACGGGGCATCTTTTAAGTACACTCAACAACGTAGAATACCATAAAGATTAAGGGCAAGAGCGCTCACATCATATGTAGATATAAATTAAAAAGTTAATAAAACTGTCGTTTTACATATGACTCAACTATAAAGTATTGTAATGAATAACGATATTCTAACAGCCCTTAAATGTAAACCATGAAACTAATGATCTTGTACTACATAATAATGAAATCTTTTACCGTTAATTTCTGGATCAACAGTTTCCACTTCATTAAACTGAATTTCGGTCTGCTTACTTTTCCGCCACATCGGTAAAGTAGGCAAAGCAAGTTTTCTGCTGCCATCACTTTGCTCTTTTATAAATTGAACTTCGAACGCTGAAAAACAATAAAAGCAGTGTCAAGCTTTGAGTCAAAACACAAACAAACATACATAAGCTCATGCCTTTTTTCGTTGGGGGTTGGCAGAAAGTAGTTAGTAGTCGTTGGTAGAATGCCACCTGCTAAGATCCTTACATACTGCTTTTGCTTCGTTGATGTAACAATAACTTTAGACATAACTGAATTTAAAGAAGTCTAGCAAAGTTTTTACACTACAGCCGTAGCTTCGATAAAAATTGAATTGTAAAGGTAGGTTTTTATCGAAAAAACAATGATTTGTTGATAAATACTTCGATGATAAAGTATTATTCGGTCTAATAACATGTAATACTTTAAACTTACCATTAATTGGAAATTGTATATCATCATACCACGTTATATTCAAATAAACTGAATCTGAAGTGCCGTTATATAAGTTTACCTGTGAATTCAGAAGAATCTGTGAGTTAATCTCATCCTTTAATTACAGCTAGACAAAATTAGAGCCATTCTACTTAAAAAAACGTTTTAAATAACGATTCCTAAGATTTTTTCTTAGAGTGAAAGGATTATTTAGATGCCTGCAACAATTATCAGAGCAGCTCATAAACTCGAAACAATTTGCTAAGTGTCTTTTCAAACGCTCCGACTCTCCAACAGCCAGGTAGTCGGCGCCACGTCTGGTAACTCGGGCACCGGATAGCAATGCGCATTGGTTAGAGTGATTGTTTTACTGTTGCTTGTGTAAGCTTTGATACTTACCCTTACCTACGCTACGCAACCCAAAGGAGACGTCAACTTAGCCAAGGCACTTAGCCAATTGTTTATCATTTGCTCTTATTGTTATTGTAGGCGTCTGTATAAGGCACTTTTTATGCTCCTTCTATTTTTTTATCTATGAATCAAAATATTTTTATGCCAACTAACCTCATCAGGCTTTTTTGGTTTTTCAATCTTCATCAAAGTGAAATATTTGTCAGTATCGCCATGCTCGTTGCTTGCCTGGCACTTGAACTTTGTCCAAAACGTAGACTGGTTAGCTACCACAGTCAATACCGCCTTGGAGCCGTCATCAATCAGTTTTATTTGTTTTTTATCGAACTCGAACAAAATGTCGTCTCTTAAGTCTTTGAAAAATCTGTATGTGGGTGCTGGGTAACCGTCTGCGGAACAAACTATCTCGACTCTGCAAAAGAAAGCCCACCGTAAAAAAAGCAGTATCACAAAAATGTTTGACTGTAGAATATGCTGTGATCTTGCACAAACCGCTCAAAAACAAGGTTTATGTACCTGTGTTTTAGTACTTTCGATGGGTTGGGTCGGACTTAATAACAGCGTCGCCAAGCTATAATATGGCACTCGTAAGTTCTTCGGCATGTTGTAGCGCAAATACTCAGGCAACGCCATATTGACAATACACTTCATATTATTATTCTATCTATTAGCTCTGTACAAGCACCTACGTGTACCTACTTGTAATTTAAAATAGACTATGAGGTCTTTGAGAAGTTACAGACACCTATTAAGTACCCCAAACCAACGGCTTAACTCACAAACCCAAATTCTCAGAACATGTCTTTCTGATACCTGATTACTGAAAATTCAACCGAGTTGTTGATAAAATTATCTCAAGAATATAGATGACCTATGACATTAGTAGATTACCTGCGTAGTACTATTAAATGAGTAGGTCATTTTACACCAGAAAAAGATACGGTCATGCTCTATAGCCACAAGCTGTTTATCATCCAGAATTTTATATATCCAGCTTCAACTGTCAAATTCGTTCTAGTGAAATTATTTCATACGGCTAGACCTCCGTGGGCTAGACTAATAACCCATTTACACGATGCAGGTTTATTTCCTGCGGCATACAATAAAATTCTAGCAAAAACGACTTGCATTGTCTAAACTCTGTTTAGACAGTGCAACTTTTTCATGTTGCTTCAACTTATGTCATGCAAAGGGCAATAAAATCTCACTGTGTAAACCACGCTTAATTTATCAATTAATCACCTGGTTTGATACCCAACATTACATTTTAAAAAATCGCGTAGATTCCTGTCTGAATAATTTATCAGTGTCGTTAAAATAAAAACTAATTTAAAAGCATGCAAAAAAGGCATTTTTTAAGTGAGTACATACATTAACATATTACTGTAAAGCTACTGATTATACTCAGTTAAAGTCAACAAGGGTGCGGTTGCCAGGTGGATCAACGACTTTAAAAGAGAGGCTATGAACTGGATGAAGTGTGGATTTGTGAAGGCGAAAAACTGGGTATTATGGCGGAACTTTGCGAGGTGTACCTATAGCCCAGTAGTGGACTGTGGTAGGCAGAGTAACGAAAAGTACGGTTACAGTACTCACTCTTGGCCAGTCTTGCCATAAACAAGCTTAGTTTTATTGCCACCGTCAAATATAGGAGGATCTGAAAAATAACAAATATAATAATTACGTAAAATGAGCGCAAAATTAACTAAGTGGCCATAGACATGTTTAAATAATTTCCAAACACTCACAATTTACATTCAGAGTTATATTAAATGTCGAGGTATGGCTACAGTCTTCGGCTTGAGGGCTCTCTTGGATGCTCAGACAGGAGTAAATACCACTATCTTCTGGCTCCAGCGATGTGATGGTCAGCAAACCTTCGAACCCTTGGATGTTGTACTTCGTCATCACTCTGTATTTTGCTGAGCTGTCCTCATCTAGGCAAAATAGTTATGGCTTACTACCGGCGTCATTTAGGAAGAGTTGTGTATTACTTACATATTTGTTCCTAACTAACTGCTTAAATATTTTTTACTGCTAACTGCATAAATAATTTATTTAAAGTAAGTGGAAAAAAATGTGACCGACTAGTTAAATAAATTGTGCTTATTGATTTAAAAAACGTATGTTTAAGTAACGACTAAATAATATGTATTTTCAAAAATGTCAAGGACCCGTAATTTTCCAAAACAGAAAAATACTTTATAACTATTAAGTAGGTAGGTAGGTAGGTACTTTGAATTGTGAGTTAGTAAAACCATTCTTGAAGCAAAGAAGACGTTTAATTTTTGTATGGGACTCCGGCCATAACATAGATTTACAAAACATGGTCAACGAACCCCTGATTAAAACAAAGACTGTTTTCTTCATAGTATCTAATATTTTTTTGGCCCTAAAATCAAAAAAAAAAAAAACTGAAAATGTTTGACGTTTGTCATGAGATGTCAAAACTGTATTGTTGTTTTCGTTATTTTATGTTTATTTTATTAAGACATTAGACAAAAGTGGGCCCACAAAGATACGACGAATTCTTTTGAACAATTTCTGGGTTTCAACTCACCTTGATTAAACGTTATAAAAGAATGGGTATGGTCTTATTTTATAATAAACATAAGCTTTTCTGCTTTCGTCCAGAAGTAACTACAAATCTACAACCCACAAAAGAAGTGTTTTTTTTAACGATTAATCACATTTTCTTATAACTCAAAAAAGTTGTGTAATATAGCTATCTTATCTTAATAGTACATAAATACCTACATGCCTTTCATATGTATAAAAAATAAACGTCTACGTGATGTTATTATATGTTTTAATTAATGTAACATGATTTCTGGACGAAAGCACTAAGCAGTATGCAAGTAAGACAACGCCATGATCAATAGAATATGGCAGTCATTTGAAAAACTATTATTTTTTGTGCCGAAGTACAGACGAATATTCAGTAAAGAAAATTTTTCCTCATTTCGTGTTTTTTTTTCTTTAATCATTACCGTAATGAAACAACTACTTTTATGAAAACACGTTTTAGTGAACCGTGAACTAGTTTTTTTAGGTAAGATAGTATAGGTTTATATCTTTATAAATATATAGGTTAGGTATATATATATAGGTTAAATATATAGGTTTATATCTATATAGTTTATATCAATAAATCAATTGGCAAAAATGATTGTCCGCGCATCACTTCAAAGCGGTTGCACCTATTTGGTTATTTTTTTTGTAGTATTTGTAACTGTCATAAAAAGGTTTGTATGGAAGATAATATTTGAAAAATCGTACGGTCTTCCATACTATCACGTTTGTATGGAAGTTTGAAAGTTTGTATGGTAGTTCGTAATTTTTTCCGATGGGAATCCTCATCGGGCGCACGGTTTGTTTGGCATAAAAATCTTTATCAGTATTTAGTATCTACTAAATCGACCAGATGCATTAAACATGTTGTCAATAAAATAGATTTTATAGTTTAGATCTGGACGTACTAGAAATATAAAAAAAAAATAATACATACAGGCCTAATAATTATGTATTTTATATTTTGAACAAAACATGTAGATACCTAATAAAAGACTCCTCGAGCATTATTATACTAGAGGAGTCTTTTGTTTTTGTTTTTAATGACAAAATCATAACCGGGTTGTATGTAAAAATCATAAAGTAGACATAAAATAAATGTTTTACACGTGTATTGTACGTGACATAGCATTAATTATTGAAAGCTTTTATTTAAACGTAGGTACAATATAATGTTTGAATGCATTTATTTAAAAAAATAATAATTACGTCTTACGATGAAAAGGAACGTGCAATAAAAACTTTAAATATTGACTTTTCTATTAAGTTGTTGTTTTGAATGTTTTTGTAATAAGTACCAGTAATTTGTGCCGTCACTCATTACAATAAATAAATACTGCGAAAAGGTAAACAAAATTTACTCAAAGCTTTGTTTCAAAGCAAAAAACTAAAAAAATATCTTCATTTGTTTTTTTTTTCAAACTTGCCTAAAAAAATAACCGCTAATATTTTCAGTGGTTAATAGTGATGTTCTCTAGTGAAAATTGAAGAGTCAATTTCGAGGGGCATTCCCGTTATCGTAATTCTAAGAACGGTCGCATTCTAATCTCAGTCTCAATATATCAAACATACCTCTAATTTCCCTACATTGCGAATATATTTTGAACTTTTTTAAATACGGGAATTGTCCTTCTGGTATCAAATTGACTCTTCAATTTTCAAAGCAAGTACCCAGGTACATACAGAAACTTCTACCTACCGCTAATAGTTACTCCATTCCTGTTCCATGAAATTCTGGGTTCTGGGTCACCTTTAGCTTGACAGGATAAGGTTATGGAGCGGCCCAAGTCGGCGACCATCTCCACGGGAGTGTCTGCGAAGTCCGACGGTTCTGTGGGCAATGTTGAAATGCTAATTGATTTCAGTGGAAGTCTTTTGATTGTTTGTTTCTTTCGAGAAGCAGACCAGCACCCTAATTGGGTGACACACTTTCAAACACAATCTGAATAATTTTCAAGGATATTACGAATCCATCTCTTCATATGTTCGAAAAATTTGTCTGCTCAACAACGTAAATAATGCAATAAATGTTGTTGAACTGTCAACGTGCTACTATTAGTGAGTTACGCCGCGCCACTGCCTCTATGTGCCTTTATAAATTACCGTAAACACAAGCGTAGGTATATCCCACTGAGTTTCATACTTATAAATTGTTTGTCATCTGAAACCTTTCGAAAGATAAGCCAGCCCTTCTCATTGGGTTTTGAAAAATATGAAGAGCAGAATCCTCACTTTCGAAACTGATACCAAATAAAAAAGATGCGTTTTCTTTGCTGTTTTTTGAGTTCATAGGTAAGTAAACTATTTAATTATTTCCAAAGCTTTTTTTAACTAGATTTCTATAGTGCCATTATCATCGAGTAGCTGGTTGTACTTAGTTAACCTCAAATCTGTTGATTTTCCACTTCAAGTTACAAGCGAGTGCTTACGACATCGCTTCAAATGTACGTTATTGACCAAAAACTTGGTTTTTCTTTAGTTAGGTTTACAGAAAATGAGAATTTCGTAATAATATGAATGTATAAGCAGGTTGTACAATCAGTTCAGTTAAAGTAACCGATACTTAATTGAAAGGTTTACTACACAATGAATAGTACGTACTAGCTTATAACCCCATGACGGGTTTGCAATAATACCTTCAATCCTTTTACACAATTTGCTCACCTTTAAGGCTCTCGCAGACAGGCGCGACGCGGCGGTGCTTGTAGAATAGGTTCCATGAAGTTTTCATATAGCTATCAATAGATAGCTCACTTCACCAGAGTTTCACGGCGAGATTTTTTTAGAATAGTACAGCAGATTTACTATATTGACAGCTCACTTCACCTAAGTTTCACGGTGAGATTTTTTAGAATAGTACCACAGATTGACTCTATTGACAGCTCACTTCACCTAAGTTTCACGGTGAGATTTTTTAGAATAGTACCACAGATTGACTCTATTGACAGCTCACTTCACCTAAGTTTCACGGTGAGATTTTTTAGAATAGTACCACAGATTGACTCTATTGACAGCTCACTTCACCTAAGTTTCACGGTGAGATTTTTTAGAATAGTACCACAGATTGACTCTATTGACAGCTCACTTCACCTAAGTTTCACGGTGAGATTTTTTAGAATAGTACCACAGATTGACTCTATTGACAGCTCACTTCACCTAAGTTTCACGGTGAGATTTTTTAGAATAGTACCACAGATTGACTCTATTGACAGCTCACTTCACCTAAGTTTCACGGTGAGATTTTTTAGAATAGTACCACAGATTGACTCTATTGACAGCTCACTTCAAGCTCACTTTACCTAAGTTTTAACGGAGATATTGTTACATAGTAGCACCGGTGTAACCTATAACCTACCGCGTATTTCTTTTCACTCCACAACTACCAAAGTGCACATCAAAATCGATCATAATACAATAGTTATTATGTTTCATTTGTGAGGAACTGAACTCTGATTGAACCGAATTTGCTCGTTCCACTTCGTGATTTGACCATATCTTTGACCGTGCCGTGCACTTTGAACTTTGAATTAGTTAGCAACAGCTAAATGAGCTGTTTTGTGGTGTTTAATTAATAATTAAAATGTAAGGACACTGTTACTATCTAAGTACGTACTTATGATTCGCTTAAGAGGAAATGGAAAGGCCAGCCAGACTTACAAACAGCAGGCCTATGGTGACGACATTACCACTGACTAACGATTCAGTCACCAAACCTCTTATCAAAAGGTTAGGACTGTAGAATTCTGCTCCACCTCTTGATTTTTTCCAGTGCTTCAATTTTGTAAGCTAAAATATTAACAAAAACTCACCAATAACACACAAAGACACATTCTGCAACAAATTCCCGGACCGGCACTGGTATACCCCAGAGTCCTGCACCGTAGCCCCGGTGATGGTCAGCACCAACGCTGGGGCTCGTCCTCGCATGGACTGCACGAAATGCTCCTGAGAGAAGATTCGACTGCCCGGGATGCGCTTGACCACGTGACCGTTTGGATCCAGCCATTCCACCTGAAGTAAGGTAAATGAAGAAGTTTCTGTCCTGTAAAGCTTACACCTAGCCTAGGTACAAATTGCCTTACGAAAACATTGATCATATTGGTACTGGTCAAGGTTTTCATTTTCCGCCTGTACACCAGAACCAGGTTCAATCTTGACCATTTAAACGTTTTATAGTCTTCGAACATGTTCAAATCGTGCTGTAAACCACACCTGGGAAATGTTTGAAACTCCCAGTTTCGCTACCCACATCAATTGTTTTTCCGTGACCTGGTACCAATCACGTAACCCGTAGACCAGGTATCGCCTCGCGACGTCTACCGTAGGTTACTCCTACTACTAACACCCACCCTCGATAGGGCAGGAGGGAGGACTCCAATGTTTTACTTTTTACTAGAGACTATTTTCGTATTTTAATCGTGGACTGAACATAACCTTCGCTCGATATTAAATTATGAGAATCTATGAAAATACTACAATGGGACTTTTAAATAAGCGGTGTGTTTTGAAAAAAAAATCAAATTCCAATTGGCACAACAGTTTATAGGACTCCATTATCTGAAGCAGACTTTTACGGGCTAATTATTATGATAGTGGCAAAATTTTGCAACTGTTATTAACGGGTTGAATGCTGCAAATATTAATAAAACAATGTTTTATAATGTGTGGTAGAAGTTCGTCCCAAACTAGTAAACAGATCTGAAACGTATGCAAAGTAACACACTACTTACCATGCCTCGAAATCCAAAGGGGTAAGCAGAGGAGGAGGAGTAGGTAGGAGTATTACACCTATAGAGGTATGAGGAACAGGGTGTAAAGTTCACTCATACCCAAAGTAAAGGGAGAATCCTCCGACCAGACGGGTGTTGTGTCTGGTGGGCAACTGCCCGACGATTGATGTCTGGGCGTTGTATATTATGCTAGTTGCGCGGTAAACTCTGCTTGCGCGATGCAGGACTTTGCGTGACGTCAGTGTGATGCGTAGTTCGCATGTGGTGTTGTAGATACCGCTACACACCCACATTTCCAACCCTTTTACAATGTACCTGGATCATTTTCCCACTCACCATTATCATCATTTCAGCCAGTAATCACCCTTTCACGACTCCTTCCCTTTCTGCTATACTTCGGTATTCGTCATTAACCGTGCACAAATCCAGACGTTACTACTTAGAATTTGCTAGTAGAAAAACCCAATTACCTACCCGACTCGGGGATTAAAACCTCAGCTATCGCGCACGCCATTAGACCAACGAGTCACTCCAGTATGCTCGTAATTTTTGCGCGTTAAAAATATTTTTTAAGTTTAAACATAATTACGGCCAGCAACAAAACTCGATTATCTCTGCTACTTTTACACACCTATCTATAAAACGTGTCGTTTTGCATCCTCGTCAAATTTCAGGAGTCTGTTATGAAAGACATAAATAATCAAATAAAATTACGATCCTGCTCAATAATTAATACATACTTGTTTTTTTTTGATATTTAAGTTTGACAGTATTTCAGAATACTCTACTTTCAAAGAATAGAATCGCCCCGTTGCGTATGTGGTAGGCAGTGTCGTACGACTATGTCGCCGTGTGCATGCGTTACAGTTACAGCGCAGTTACAGGGCGGTATCACACGGACCCTACACATGCCGATTTCCGAAAATGACAAAATTTAAAAATAAATACCTACTTATTGTATTATTGATTCGTGTCGAGAATCATTAGCATAGTTACCTCCTCGAATTTGACGAGGATGCAAAACAACACCTTGTATATATATATATATATTTTTAGGGCGTAAAATGATTGGCCTCGTTGGTCTAGTGGTCGCCAGCGCTACCGCTGAGCATGAGGTCCTGTATTGGATTCCCATTCATTATTGGGTTTTTCCATCAGGAATTTCTCAGTTACAGCCCTGAGTCTGGATTTGTGCCCGTTGATAGACTCGCCCCTTATTACATGGGACTTATTAAACGTAACTGGCGAAATATGGGAATTTATTTATTTATTTATCCTCCTACTGGACCGCCGTATAGCAATTACACCAACTGAGCAAAAAAATTATTAATGTGCTGCTTTCCATCCGTCCTGTGTGCGGTGGACATCGAACGGGCGCTCACGCAGCGTCAAGACACTTCTCCATAGTTCTATAACTCTATCCATATTGCGCACATTCTTTGCTATAGATTTTTTGCTATAGTTGCACCTCCCTAACTAAACCTTCGGCGAATACAGGCGTGATGTTATGTTATGATTCGATAACCTACTTTTAAGTATTTCATATATTAGTTAATAGTTATTATTCTTTAAATTTTACTTCTGTTCCATTTTTAACTAAATATTTTTCTCAACAATTAAGATTTATAAAACGAAAGTTTTAATTGACTTTTGCTGCAGTCTCTACGTTATTTAGTATTAGTATTGAGTGCAAAGGTAACTTTTTAAAACTTACCTTTTGATTCCTATTGGACGCTTTACAGCTGATGGTTTTGTGACCTCCCACTTTCAGGAAATTGTCGTCGCCATAAGTGACAGGTTCCACGGTCACAGTGTTCCCCACTGGTTTTAGACCGTATACTAAACAAACATTCAATTAATTATTTGACTTTAAGCCTTTTGTAAGACTCAATGATTTTAAAGTACTTACTTATCACAAAAAACCTTTTTATAAATGTTAAGGGAATATAAATCGACATCCACACTAGAAAAAATAATTACGATGATGTCGTACTTCTCAAAGACCAATCGGTCGGAACTTATTAATGTACCCCAAAAATAAATCTAAAAAACCATTACCAACAGAAAAATGAAAAACCGTATTTTTACAGTAACTTCAAGAAATATACAAAAAGGGTTTTATGATGATTTAATGAAATAATTATGTATATGGCTCATACGATACCTGTCCTGTAGAACATGTACAAAATAACGATCACATAAAATAACCACTTCATTTCAAGCGATTTCGGAATTCAAATTCAAAAAACGAACATCTAATGTCACATTTACTTTTTAAATATTTTTATTTAACTTTCGCACATCACACATGCGTCCTATATTTTTTTTTCGTGATGACACTGGCGCGATCTGAATGAAAGTGCGGCGCTCATGATGTAGCATACGCACCAATTAATTAATAGGAACAATTAATTTATTTTAATTACCATCATTGTGTACAATGTCACCAGTGAGGAAGTCACACTTATGTAGTTACCATGGAAAATTAAAAAGGTCACAATACTATGTCAAACATGAATACTTACATAAGTACCTACCTGGCTACGTTAATTTAGTGAGTGTAATTATTTTGCACTGACACGACGGTTTGTAGTTGAGAAGCGTTTGGTAACACCCTATATCATCCTCAAAAGGTCTTATTTGTAATTTGTGGTTTACAAAAAAGAGTATTCTATCTATAATGTCTAAAGGCTACTATATTAATGTCAAATTAAGACAATAAATTAAACATCACAACTACAATAATAGACAGTTAGAAGTTAATCAGTAGATTGTCAATTAATGTAATAAATAGGTTTCCCAAAAAGTTTACATAAATTTCAAGTAATCCGCCCAACTGTTTGTATATAATATGTGTAGTTGGTAATGTATGAAATGTTTGATTGCACTTTAACATTAATTTGAACTTTGCACAACGTATACCCGGATGCAGGGTTTTATCAATTGAAGGCAATAAGAGAGAATATCAATGTAAAACATATTTACAAATTAAGAAATAATTTTCATGTAAACTCAAACGACGTACCTAATATTTGTTTAAACCGATGGTACTTTGGTTTCTTTGCGATTGGTGTTCAAGACTTATCGGCCTACTCAGAGAAGTTAATGAGGCATTAGATAACGGTTGCGTGGAGGTGGCCAGTACTAGCCAATACAGTCATATTGACAGGTGACGAAATAGGCAGTGCTAGGCTCAAAGGACGAAAACGTAAAACTTCCACATTGCGAGATTCGTATAAAACAGATATCAGACGATTCACTTTTTGTTCATTTTGGTCTCTAATTCAGCATTATTCAGTCGAAGTAAAACGTCTGAACACAAATTAAATCAAATGAAATCATTTATTTCCTTGCACGAGTGCTGACAATTGCGTGCACTGACTGGACAGGTCCAATCAATCCGTGTGGTTCTTTCCTCAAAATACCATTTCAGACACCGTTCTGCATAGCCACATGATCTGTCCGAGATTTTGTCTGGACTTTAAAAGAGACTGTGACCTCTGAGTTTGTTTCGGCCTTTCTTCTCAGAGTAGTCAGATAGGAAACGCCGACCTCATCTACTTTAAAAAATATATGATTGACGTGTAAAAGTGTTTGTAAAAACGTACTTACAGAAATAAAATCATTTATCAACAAAGTAATGCACCATCTCTTACATCAAAACGAATTGCCATAACTAATTATTTTAGAAGCCATACACCATTTCGACTTGAAATATTTTAAGAGGTCTTATGGTCAAACTGGTGTAACTGTAATAAGTTTGAAAAAAATTGGTGTAACTGAAAATTATTTCCGAAAATGGAGAGTATATGAACATATTTCATATTCAACCTGAAATCTTAGTGAATTTTAAGCAATTCTGTCAAAACAGATCGAAAAAAGGCCACAACAAAAAAAAAGTTATGTTAAATTTATCACGAAAAAAACCTTTAAATGCTACTACTGAAAAGTCGTGTTTTGTGATTTACCCCAATTGAACCTGCAACTGACGATACAATTTTTGTTTCAATCCATGTTGGATTGAAACAAAAATGAACATTACTCGATCGAAGCGTCTGATATCAGAGGGGCAATTCCCGTATTTTTAAGACCGTTCGCATTCTAATCTCAGTCTCAATCTGTCAAAATAACAATCAGTTTACATACATTTTTGACAGGTTTTTGACATTGATTGTCGCTGAAATGAGATTGCGACTTGAATTTGAACGTTTTTTAAGTACGAGAATTGGCCTACAGGTAAAACGAAATTGGTGACGGAGCATCGTGGCTCCGAATGAATCGCGAAAATTACACATGAGACAGGTAAACTTTGTATCGGATGTTCATGGGGACCTATGACATGTTTATAAGGTGCCCGATCACGTCGATATGTTTGTCTAACAACTACTTACGCTTATAGTTAGCTCTTTATTGATAAGATATGTATAATTATAACATTATTATTAAATGAGGGATGGATGATGTGATAGGTACAAATATATGAAACAGAAAAACAAAATATTTTGACGTTGAAAAAGTGCTTATTCTAGTTTCAATAAATTACTTTTTTTTTGTCTGACTAAATACCGGCTTTAGGTAATCTAAATGTGATTTTTCGGAAGCTTCTGAGCTAAAATCCGGCTTTGAAACTGTTTATGCAGATAGGATGGATACCTGATCATCGCGGCAATAATATTATTTTTGAGTTTTACAAAATAGCTTCTAAACATGTTTCTATCTTTGACGATTGAAGTAGGTGATGCGTTGAGCTAGATCCTTGTTAAGTACACTTTAGTTTGTATTTTTTCTTCTATTAGGTTTTACACAATCTATGGGACTTTATTTCGTAGTAGTTAGTGTGGTTTTCGTAGTTCAACAGACGTGCGGTCGGTCGTACCTATGGCAGAAACCACACATGGTATGTCGGTCTACAACAATCTATGCGCTCGCGCAGGTTAACGACTCGGTGTCATCATAAATGTGACACAATTTAGCAATGTGCTAAATAACATCAGCATTTCACTTCGCTACTACTAATAATATGCATTACTGAACTGGATTAGGAAATAAATTCATCAATATTATCATATAAGCATGCTTAAAAATCACAGAATCATGTTCGAGAAATAAAACTGTCCCAGTTTAATTTTGCGTCATGTTTAGATACGGTAGGCCGCAAGTCAGTGGGAACAAATCCAGTATAAGCTGGACCCTTATTGTATTGAAACTCCGTACTACGACCGCTAGGCCAGCTCAAGATCAAAGTGTTATCACGGACTTGCGGCCTACTGTAGGTACGTAGCGTTTTAAACATAATTTTGAGAAATGTTTTTAAGTAGTTCAGTAACGATACACTACTGTGGCTTGTAGGCTGTTTTAATCTACCAGTTCTGCCACATGCCCTCCTCTGACTTATGTTACAGAATGTATGTTTTCTACCCAATTTATCAACGAAGGTGAAATGAATCGTGAATCTTTTACTTTCCCGATCTTGCAAATTAGCTGGCATGTTTTGCTGCATGCAAAAGATGACAGCTAAATTTTTGCTCCTAACTTACATAATTCATAAACCTTCTGCTCGGGACTTCGTCTGCGTGTATTTTATTTTTTTAACATAAAATAGGTATATCATAATAATTATATGAAACTCGAGAATACTGTTGGGTGAAATGAATCGTGAATCTTTTACTTTCCCGATCTTGCAAATTAGCTGTCATGTTTTGCTGCATGCAAAAGATGACAGCTAAATTTTTGGGTACTTCGTCGATTCACACCACGCGCGATTCGGACCATGGTGTGAATCGCACAAGAATCATTTTTGAATTGCATGATTCACACCGTGGTGTGAATCGACGAATCCCAAAAAAGTCTTTCGGCGATTCACACCATGGTGTGAAAAGACGAAAGACATTTTGCGAATTCGTCGATTCGCACCATTATAAAAAAGTTATAAAAGTAATTACTTTTTGGTACTGACTGGTACAAAACGGTTATTGAAACAAATTATTTATAGGGATATAATATTTATTATGCTAACATAAGAAATTAAACATAGCATAAGTTTTTACAAGTATGTTAGATTATTCATATTATGTAGGTCAGTTATTCCTATGCTTATGATTAATTTAAAAATCACATGTTGTTCAACTTGAATAAAGATATTTAGGTATGTACAGTTTTAACTGTAAATATAAATCACAATATTGGTCAACATTAATAAAGATCTAGGTATTTATAAAAAAATAAAAAACAACTATAAATAAAATCACAAATACAGACTGAAAGATTACCCTGTTACTTATTACTAATTACAAAAAATACTTGTCATCAACATCTTTAATATAAAATATTCACCTTAATAATAATTAAATCACATGTTGCACATTTTGACTTACGATTTATTTGTCAGTAAAAAAAAAGACTAAGTAATACCTACTTTATTACTATAAGTAATTTTAGTTACTACTTATATAACGAGATATATCCAATGACTAAAATTGCTTGTCGTCTTCTTACCTTACTAATTAAGAGTGTACAATAGTACATAGTTTTACTATATCTAAAAAAAAACAGATTGAATAGATTACCCTTTTCTTTGTAATTGGAATCACAGATTTGTTTGGTTATATGGCTGTAATTAATAAAATAATATAAATTAAGTTAACGTTACTTATAAACAAGATTATTGTTAATTATATAATGATGAGCTACCAAAAAATAAATCAGCATAATACGAAAATTAGATTTTTTTCAAAATCTCAACTTCTCCAAGCAATGGCCAATACTTATTTGGTTAGTCAATAACTCATCTATAGTGTTATTAATTTTTTCATTAACTTGCACGCTTACTAGTTTTCTTTTTGAAATTTTAACGTCACCCGGTAAATTTATTTTATTATAATAAAAGTGTGCGTCTTTGTCTACTCCATGAAGAAATTGGGCAATATTTGGTTTTGATGGAATAATTTTTTTAATTCTAGCATTCCACGATTCAACCATGTTATTTGTTTTATGACTTTCATTGTAAGTACTCCACGTATTTGATAGAACTGAGTGTTGGAGCCATGTTTGGACAAAATAATCATTAAAAAGCGTAACTTCTGCGGTATTGGGACTTTCTCCCATAACATACAGCCAGCCATCATCCAATAAGTTTTGTGGCAAATGTGTCATAGCTGCGCATAGGCTTACATGGATCCTGCCCAGTTTAGATTTGGTTACTCCAAGCTTCTTAGCTTTACGCCATAAGCAGCGGATGAAATGAAAATAACAGCCAACTATTTTCACATCTGGAAACAACACTTTCAGTGCCAACATTGCACTTACTTCAAAGTCCATTGATATATGTGTGGGCTCCCATTCTTGAACTCGGCTTTTAATAATTTGGAACATAATCTCATAAGTTTCTTCTTTTCTATCTGGAAGCAAAGCATATAGCACAGGAACCACATTGACGTATTCTTCATTGCTCCCTATATCCGCATGAATAGTGTATACTTGATGAAAGCACTTGACGCAAATCTTAAATGTGCCATCGATAAAAAAATGTTTCGACTCCTTTAAATATTTTGTCATTTCGGTCTTTCCAAAAATTATGATGCGCTTGTTTTTGTATGCGTAATCGGCGAACAACAGATGATCGTATTTTTTTGGCACTTCAAGATGTGTGGCTTTATTGAAGATAAGTTTATTAGCGCCTATAGCTTTATTTCTTTGATTGTACAGTTTATTCTTTACGTTATTGAATTGAGGTAACGGTTTCGTTAGATTAATTCCTTTATCTGTAAGTACATCTATTGAATCTTGAAAAATTTGTGTGACTGGCTTATTGATATTGTTTTTAACAGTTTCGGTACATATGTGCATCTGCTGGTCTATTTCAATCGCTGTTTGATTCTTAGGAGCATGGTTATGATTAGTTTCACATAATATTGCAAATGGAGACGGGTGCATTTTGAATATTGCATTGCATTTGCTATCTTTTTTGGTGCACCTCCAGACCTCAGAACCATCTTTGTTTATACGTTTCCAAATATAATTGTATCCATTTCGACACAGCATACGACGACCTCTCTCGGTTATTTGAAACTCCATATTTTCAAGAGCATGTGAAGTTGACGCATCTTCAGACATTTTTACACCGAGCCTGTTCAAAAATAAGGAAATTGGATTTTAATATCTAAATATAATTAACATTGTAAAATACTTTACTTGCTTAAAAAATATCGATTTAGTTATATTAACTATCTAAAAATTTATTTACAAAAGTTTTATATTAAAAGCATGCAGATAACACTCTCCTTTCTTATTATTTTACTTATTTACATTTCATAAAGCTTTAGATAGGTATTGAGATTAAATAAAATCCAATTCTATGATTACAAACACCACAAGCAATGACTAAACAAAATATTATAATATAGTATACTAAATTATTACACACTTTGGCATTATGGTGCAATACTTATTGAAATCAGTACCTACACACTAAAGTAAAATGGCGGACAGTCCGCCATTTTGTTTTACGCTATTTTAAAATATTGTATTCAATTTCATCCATAAACAATTAATCCAAGATTAATTGTAAACCAGATTTTGAAGTGCTAAAGCTGATAATGCAGATGCACTGTTAACATTGACCAATATAAAAATTAATTAAGTATTATAGAATAAAAATAGCAATAGGTATCTACCAAGTAATGAAGAAGACAACTTTAAATATTATGTTTAACATTAATTAATTAATTTTGTGCCTGAGATAATTATAAATTTTTTAATTTTAACAACATATTGAAAACTGTACTTACCAAAATTATATTTCACTCAAAATATGACAGTCACTTCACATGTACCTACAACACTACTCTCAGGATAGAAATGATGCAATTACGTTTAAAATTAGTGCATTGTGGTAGTTCAGAAATTTTCCATTGTTTACAAAAGGGTTGTTTTTTACCTGAGAATATTGGCGCGTACCTACGCCGCGCACTGTTTAGGCGCACGTTACTGAATTTTTAAATAAAATTGATATACAATGTTAAGCTGATATTATAATATCAGATTGCATGTTTTATCATTTTAATTATTAAAAAAAACCCCGCAGGAGTAGTAGATAGTATTATTATAGTAGCCACAGAACTCCTAAAGTGGTGGCACTGGTTCACTCATAATAGGTACTTACTTAATATTTTTAATAGTATTTCGCTAAGCACTTGTGTGCTTGCTTGTTAATTAATAAGAAAGAACCGTCGGTATGAATCGGCGAATTGAAAAAGTGTCCTTCGGCGATTCACACCATGGTGTGGATCACCGAATGACTTTTTTGGGATTTCTCGATTCACACCATGGTGTGAATCATGCAATTCAAAAATGGTTCTTGTCAAGTGCGATTCACACCATGGTCCGAATCGCGCGTGGTGTGAATCGGCGAAGTACCCAAATTTTTGCTCCTAACTTACATAATTCATAAACCTTCTGCTCGGGACTTCGTCTGCGTGTATTTTATTTTTTTAACATAAAATATATCATAATAATTATATGAAACTCGAGAATACTGTTGCTTTATGTAATACTGTAGCTGTTGCCATTAGTAAAAGAGTTTTCGGGATCGGATCAGTAGTTCTGGAGAGTTCCATTCGCAGTAGACATACTATTTCGATGCATGTACTATTTTTTTTCAATGTTGCTATGATTTTAATGAATGATGTAACCACTTTTTTGTAACAATATTTTGATTTAAAAGAGTATCCATGGAGTTTCTTGGTCGTTCTTCACCATAGGTACCT
Source organism: Brachylomia viminalis (assembly GCA_937001585.2). Classification (NCBI taxonomy): domain Eukaryota; kingdom Metazoa; phylum Arthropoda; class Insecta; order Lepidoptera; family Noctuidae; genus Brachylomia; species Brachylomia viminalis. The sequence goes on along the minus strand of OW443302.2, from coordinate 16,090,682 downwards.
ACTACGCTTTGGAATGGGCAACTAGCTTCATCTTTCTGACCGACCGACCCCTTTTTTTTTTTTTTTTTTTGAGCATGGGAAATCATCAAATGACTCCTCCCGCTCTGGGTGGAGCGGAAGGGAGTGTCAGACTCTTACTGACTAAAACCCACCCGTGTTCCTTCCTTGGCCCTTTATGTTCCGGGTCAGCGGTACCCCTTTTGGATGATCCCGCTTTCCCGGCAGGCTTGGGCCCTAGTGGGCCCCCTCTATGATGCTGACATCTCTTTGAGGCGCGCGTGGAACACGTACGCGCCGTCCAGCACGGGCCTGGTCCTGATCGGACGGTGAGCTACCCATTACTCACCGCCCGCAGGCCCGCGCCTACGGTGGCCGGGAGTCGTCACGCGGCTCCCGACGCCCGGAGCGTCCACCGCGGCGGCTTGGACGGGAGACTCTCTCCCTCTCCCGTCCCGCCACCTCCTTTGCTAGCATGACTGCTTCGCAGAACGAGGCGACTGCCTCCCACTCCCCCTCGCCCCGGACCATGGCTTGAACCAAGGCCGGGCGTGAGAGATCGCCGCCGCTGCCGATCGCCTCTACGAGGACACGGCGGTGCTCCGCCCATGCAGGGCAGGCCCCCACCGTATGCTCCACCGTGTCCTCGGGGCGATCATCGCAATGGTGACACCCGGGCGTTTCCTCCCGCCTGATGATGTGCAGGAACCTCCCGAAACTTCCGTGTCCGGTGAGGACCTGCGTCAGGCGGTAGGTGAGGACGCCGTGACGCCTCTCTAGCCACTCCTCAAAGAGGGGTCTTACCGCCGCTATCGTGGCGTGCCCTGCGCTGGGTTGCGACAGTCGCTCTTTCCATGCCGCCATGAGATCGCGCCGGAGGTCCGTCCGCTCCGCCGCGATTTGCCGCGGAAGCGGGGTTTCCCCCCGGCGTAGTGCCTCCGCGCGCCACTCATACAGGCGCGCGAGGACTATCGCCTCCAGATCCCACGGCGGCAGTCCGGCAAGGAGGCTTGCCGCCTCGCCCGAGATCGTGCGGTAGCCCCGGATCAGCCTTACGGCTACCACCTTTTGGGGCGCGTTCAGATAGTGGGCGGCTCTCCGCGGCAGTGAACGCGCCCACACCGGGGCCCCATATGTAGCCATGGACCGCACGACCCCCGCGTAAAGCCTCCGGCAGGAAGCGTTTGGACCCCTCAGGTTGGGCAGGAGCCGCTTGAGGGCGGCCCCAGTCCGTTCCAGTTTGGGGGCCAAACGTCGGAAGTGCTCCACGAAGTTCCACCGGCTATCGAGCACGAGTCCTAAGTATTTCATCGTGGACTCGACGCCGATGTGAACCCCTCCTGCCGTTAGTTGGGATCCCGATGGTGGCCTGTTCCGGGGCCCATGGAAAGACATGGCCTCGGACTTGTGCAAAGCCACCTCGAGACCCAACTGCCGGATCCTCTCCACGACTATCGCAACCCCGCGTGTCATCGCGTCGGCCGCCGCCTGATGCGACCTCCCCTGCGCCAGAACCAGCGTGTCGTCAGCGTAGCACACCACGCTGACGCCATCAGGGAGGTCGGCCCGCAGCACCCAGTCGTAACCGATGTCCCACAGGAGCGGCCCTAGAACCGATCCCTGTGGGACGCCGCACGACATCTCTCGCCGGTTCCACTCCCCATCGCGACCGGGGTAGATGACGGCTCTGTCCGTCAGATATGCCTCGACTATTCGACGGAGGTAGGTTGGCACCCGGTGATACCGGAGTGCCTCCCCAATGCAACTCCAGGGCAGGGTGTTAAATGCGTTGGCGATGTCGAGTGACACCGCCACAACAACCCCGCCCCGAGACACCGCGTCCCCCGTCGTGAGGGCTCTAACGCGCATGATGGCGTCCACCGTCGAGCGCCCCTTGCGGAAGCCGAACTGACTATCCGCAAGATCCGGCCCCGTCCTCTCCAGGTGCCCGACGAGGCGGCCTGCAATTACTCTCTCAAAGAGCTTGCCGACCTCGTCGAGCAGCACAATGGGCCGGTATGCGGACGGAGAGTCCGCAGGGCGCCCTGGCTTCCGAATGAGGACCAGCTTCCCCGTCTTCCAACGGAGTGGAAACTGGCCTCTCTCCATACATGCGCTTAAGAGCGCCTCCAGTCGAGGCCCAAGAGCCGTCGAGGCCAGGACCCAGGCTTTCCCTGGCAGGCCGTCGGGTCCTGGGGCGGTATTTTTGGCCTTCAGCCTACCTACCGCCACTCTCAGATCTACCCCGGTCACTTCAGGGGTGTCGTCGTCGTCCGCGTGGTCCGCTTCAGGCACCGCGAGCGGCGGAGCCATGGGCGGGGGACTATGCTCCCCCCGTGAAGGGAACAGAGCGCTCACCACCTCCTCCACCAGCTGGGGGCGGAGACTCTGCGTCAGCGGGGGGGCCCAGGTGCGGAGTTTATTCCGCACCATTTTGTAAGGGCGCCCCCATGGATCTCCGTTCAGAGTCTCCACCAACTCCTCGCGGGCCGTATATTTGGCCCGCTGGACAGCCTCTTGGAGGGCACCGACCGACCCCTTGACCATTCAAAAGTGCCTGTAATTGGTTTATTTGAAATAAATGCTTTGAGTTTGAGTTTCATAGCGAAAGTTGTTTAAAATTATGTGTAGAATCACCCCACTGTCGGATGCAGGTGACTTAATCGCCACCCTGTATATACAGTATGGAAACCACATATATGCAACAAATGAACACAAGTGAAATTTTCAAACAAAATAAATTCAGTAAAAGTAAACACTGTTTAGACAACGTACACACGGCTACCAATCAAGCTAAATTTCCAGTTTACATTGACCTTTCATTGTAAGGCAATCCTATACAATGCGAGATCAGCTTATACTGAAAATTATAGCTAGATCTCGTACCTACGCACCTTGTCGTTTATATAGGGTTACTGGTAACTCGACGTATTCCTTGCACGACGTCATAGTAGGGTTAAAATGCAACAAATTAAGCCATCAAATATTCTACCGAAGTTCAGTAGTTTTTGAGTTAGTTACATTTTCAGTATTTTTATGAAAAATCCCAGATTAAATCATTTGGAGCCAATTTAAAAATGATTTACAGCGCGACTGTACTGAAATTTAACTTAATATCATAGTTGATGCCGTAGCAGATCTTTGTTCATAATTAAAAGTTCAAAAATGCCAGAAACCTTGGCAAATATCACTAAACAAACATTTATTTTTTTGAGATTTTTGCTGTTAATTCACACAAAATGTTGTTTAGTGAAAAAAAAAATTTAAAAAAAAAATGGCTTAATTTGTTGCATTTTAACCCTACTATGACGTCCTGCAAGGAATACATCGAGTTACCAGTAACCCTGTATGTACCGATTTTACATTTTAGGCAGAGTAGAAAACGTAACAGGGCAGGCGTCGCGACAGTTTGCACTGCATAGCAACGTCGCTTTTTAATAATCAAGGATCGAATTCTTAGAACCATTCATTCACCTAGTGATCCAATTCTACAAGTTTTAAAATTTGCTCAAAATTAAAACTTAGTTTTTGACCTAATTACTGGACCGATTTCGTTATTTTTTTGTATGTTGTCAGCAAAGGGTAACAAGGGGACAAGTATGTGGTTTCATTTGTTGCATAAATTTGGTTTACATACTGTATAGTGTACCTATATAATCTAAGCTGCCCGGCTTATTATTATTTTTTATTGATGGTGGGAAATCATCAAATTACTCCTCCCGCTCTGGGTGGAGCGGAAGGGAGTGTCAGACTCTTACTGACTAAAACCCACCCGTGTTCCTTCCTTGGCCCTTTATGTTCCGGGTCAGCGGTAGCCCTTTCGGACAATCCCGCTTTCCCGGCAGGCATGGGCCCTAGTGGGCCCCGTCTTCGATGCTCACATCTCTTTGAGGCGCGCGTGGAACACGTACGTGCCGTCCGGCACGGGCCTGGTCCTGATCGGACGGTGAGCTACCCATTACTCACCGCCCGCAGGCCCGCGCCTACGGTGGCCGGGAGTCGTCACGCGGCTCCCGACGCCCGGAGCGTCCACCGCGGCGGCTTGGACGGGAGACTCTCTCCCTCTCCCGTCCCGCCACCTGCTTCGCCAGCATGACTGCTTCGCAGAAGAAGGCGACTGCCTCCCACTCCCCCTCGCCCCGGACCATGGCTTGAACCAGGGCCGGGCGTGAGAGGTCGCCACCGCTGCCGATCGCCTCTACGAGGACACGGCGGTGCTCCGCCCATGCAGGGCAGGCCCCTACCGTATGCTCCACCGTGTCCTCGGGGCGATCATCGCAGTGGTGACACCCGGGCGTTTCCTCCCGCCTGATGATGTGCAGGAACCTCCCGAAACATCCGTGTCCGGTGAGGACCTGGGTCAGGCGGTAGGTGAGGACGCCGTGACGCGTCTCCAGCCACTCCTCATAGAAGCTGCCCGGCTGTGCCGAATCCCTGGTCCTAAATCCGAACCCTTAGTAGGTATAACACGCCTAACATGAATTACGTTATCCGTAGCCATGAGCCAATCTGAAAACAGGAACAATCCACTATCGTTCCGCTAATTTTAATACGACACATCCATGTTTAAAAACAATATGATTCACGTTGTCGTCACCAATCACACGATTTTATCAGAATTATCAAACGTTTTCAACGATCCTCGACATTCCCTGAATAACAATGTAATGTCGTGACGTAGGTACAGTTGATAAAAGAGGTTGTTAGCTAGCTAACAATCTATCTATTTTCAAGATAGATACCTATGTATACAGGCAACTGACGGCCCCGTTGGTTTGGTGGTCGGAAGTGCGACTATGGAGCGTGGGGTCCTGGATTCGATTCCAGGTCCAGGTTCCAGGTCGGGTGTTATTGGGTTTGCAACAATTAATTTATTCAAACCGCAAATATTCGACTAGCAGAGCTCTCTAGTAGCAATTGGCGAAGCGCAGTTGCCACAAATGGTAACTAGATGGCGCTTCTGAAATGCTAGCACACAGAGCATGTAAAGCTAGCATCTCTAGAAATAATTAAAAATTAATAAGAAACATTTATAGAGAACACATATACATGTTTTTTTAGCTAATAATAATGTATTAGAATTAATACTAAAATTAAACACTAGTAATTTTTTGACAAGTAATTTTGACAGCATTGCCAACTGAGAAGAGGCAAATGACAAGCGACTTTTCCTGATCGATTCTAGAAGCGAACGGGAGATAAATCTGAGATATTAAATAAATATACTTTTCGTACCACTTGCTCAAAAAAGTGACATTCTATGCCACAAAAAGCGAACATAACCATAGTCATTTTTAATCTGTTAAAAACAGGGAAAGAAAATTGTACTGAATTTCATTCATCCTCTAGGGGGAGAATGTGATTTAAATTTGGAATACTTACCGAAATTTATACTGAACTACATCTGTGTTTACACCATTGAGTTTGTATATAAAGCATTATACATCTTTTTGAAAAAGGAATACGCATTTATTATGCAGTTATGATTATTAAATAAAATTACGAAAACCGACGAGGCCGTATGAGCTTGATGTCTTTGCTTTTCCGACAAAAAATATTAGTCTAGGAATTTGCCGCGTGTTTGTCTTCTTCAAATACATAAACGTTAAGTTTATTTTAATTTATTTTTATAAATAAGTTAATGTTCTAAAAATACGTTTAATTGTCATTATTTTTAATAAATGCTTATCTCATATTATTATTGTGTTAATTTTTTCGCAAATGGTACGAAAAGTAGAGTATTTTCCTCGGTGATAAAGCTGTCTTAGTCTTGGGTGAACTTAAATCCCTCGCTACACTCAGGACTCGTCTTAAATCACGAGCGAAGCGAGGGATTTAAGTTTTTACCACCCTCGCTACGCTCGGGAGTAAACCTCGAGTCCTTCTTTTCGCTCGCGATTTAAATCGTCACCCGCGACCGAAGACACTGCTTTATCCCCTTGGTTAATAATCTACTATTTCACTCCTCTTGCTCAAAAAGACCGTCATTGTGGCGTACCAGAGCGAAGAAAAAATTGCAATTCTTCCTCTAGGGGAAAAAGTTTTCTTTTTTAATTTTGGTGTGTCAAATGACAATGAGCCTACAAAAACGAAAAAGTCTTTAGTCATAAGTAGAATAATCATGAATATAGACTCGACTTATTACTGTTTCATAAAAAAAGAACTTCATTTTATTTTTGAAAATGGAACTAAAATGGGCGATCTCTTTGGTAGAATGCATGCAATGCGTTGCGGCTGCAGAAGAAAAAACAAAAAAACGACATTGGCGCGAAATCTTTATAAATTTTCTCTAATTGCAAATTGAATTGGTAGTGACCGTAATTAATTTTACAATAGTGTAAATGTCATCATCTAGTGAGAATGGAGACCCTAATTTGCAAATAGAAGAGAAAGGAAAAGAGCCACTCAACATTCATCTTCACAGAGGACTGAAATTAAGTTACCGGGAAAAAACATCTCGTTAAATATCCAGAATTGTACAAATTGTACATTTCATTTTTAATAAAATAAACTACATATTTCCTATTGTATTGGATTGTTTTATTTTCTCGCAATCGTAGTGAAAAGTAGAGTGTAACACACGGCGCTAAAAACCCATTAAAACTCAGTTTCTATTTACTCCCTCACTAAAGCTCGGGAGTAAAACTACCTCGTATATAATGGGTCATTTTAGCTCCTTGTATAACAATCTACTAGTAAATAGTTAACTGTAATTGTAAAATAACACTTAATAAAAGGAATCGTATGATGTAACGTCATATTTCTGGGACCAGCCCTAGAAAAAAACATTACATTATCTGTGAGTATCGATTTGAAGATACCCTTAGTTACATATTACACGCGGTATTAATTTTCATAACCTCAAGATATTTCAACAGGACTTTTTATTTGTTGACAGGGTTCTTAAGATGATTTAAGGATTTCTATCGTAGAAATCAATGATATGATAACGTTTTAAATGAAGAGGATAATAGTCTCCTCGACCTAACATGAGCGGCGGATCAACTCATTGTCCTCATGTAAATGGCATAGGATAAGTGGGAACACAACTCTGGAAGACATTTGGTTCCAAATACAACTTAACCAGCTTTGGCGTTGTCCCTCAACATACCACACTGAAGTGGTATATGTGATGTGTGATGTCAGCTTCATGAAGCTAATGTGTAAAAGGGTCATGTCAGCCCGAACTTAAGTAAGTTTAAAAACCACATATTGTTATTCATGGAGGGCACCATCTGCAACCGTAGATTAAAGTTAATTGAGAAGACCAACTGTGTGTATGTAGTTATTTCAATCTAAACCTCATGCGTATGAACCCTGTTTAGTCTCAGCAATGTAGCTACCCCTGTGATAGTCGGTGAGTAGAGAATAATCATCGCTACAGGTTTTTCCATTAGGAATTTCTTAGTAACTGCCCGGGGTTTGGAAGTTGGCGGTGTAATACTTCCGTGCCTCGTAAAGTAAGTTAAGCCGTTAGTTCTGCGCCTGATCTCTCTCCGGTCGTGTGCACCTGTTTCTGGGAATACTATTGTGCACTATACTTCGATCGTATTTATGATCGAAGGCACTATAATATCTCCCGCACCGAAGGATAGTCTCCGCTGAGATTGGTCGCCATGGCCGAAATCCAGTCTGAAGGACTATGCAGACAGCTAAATTAAGTAGGTATCTTTTTAATCAATGTCCATATAACCGTGACACCGGTTGTTGATATAGCACATCAAATTTTAGAAACACATAGGTTACCACACATAGGTTAGTGACACAAATGACACTCTACTCGTATAAAGCCGAACTTCTTATGTGCCATGTCAGCTGTGCACTATACCTAGTTGAGTATTAAAAATATCTTTTTAAATTTATATTTAAGTTTATACTTAATTATTTTCTTTTTCTTTTTTTCTTTCAGCAAAACACTGATTGTGCAAGCTCGACACTCATTTATTTTTAATATTACGCACGAAATTACAGTGCATATTGTCTGCGCAGTTACGATATTTGGTCTTGCCTGCAAACAAATCTGTTTTGTTGACAGTACCTATCTACCAATAAAATCTTGCAAAGAAATAGTGTTGGTAGAATAATAATGGCTCGGTTTTACCACAATTTGTGACGTCACTTAGGAAATAGGTGCATACGTCTTATGAATGAAATATTTCTTTACTCATCAATCTCACACAGGTCTTTGACTTTTGAAATACTTATGTTTTAAACCTAGAATAGCTTACAAACCAAGATTTTCCAAAAGGCATGTGCATAAAAAGGGTTAAAACAGCAATGGATTGTGTTAATAAAGTTTTTTGAATGTTTATTTATTTATTTATTAAAACTTTATGCACAAGTAAAAAATAATACTGTACAAAGGCGGACTTAATGCCTGAGGCATTTTCTACCAGTCAACCTTATGGTGATACAGAGATATACCATGGCCGGTGCAACATACGGGATAGATAGCTTGGAAATGACTATGAAATACAAGAATAAATACTAATATTATATAGATATATACATGTCATATAAACAAAATAAACCTTGGTCAGGAGAAATAACGATCGGTAGAGGAGAAAATGAATCCAGCAACTCAGCGCTGGGATGTTTCAGCCAACTTCTGACGGATATGTTCACGTGCCTTCACTTTAAAAGATAACCGACTGGTTGCTGTCCTGATTTTCAGAGGGAGCGCATTCTAAAGAAAAACCGCCTGAACAAAGAAAGAAGAATGAATGAAACCAGAACGGTGAGAAGGACATCGTAGAAGACGATTGTTGGTGGAACGAAGATTTGGGCATTACTATGGGCAGTGCATAAATATTGAATTTGGGAAGTCAGGTAAGAAGGGGAAGTGGGTTTGTCCAGAATAGAGAACAACGTAGACAGAGCCCTCAACTCTCTGCGCTGACGAATGGGTAACCATTTTAAAAGCAGTCGGTGTGCAGATACTCGTACATGATGGTCATACTTACGAAGATTGAAAACTAATCGAATGCAGTTATTGAGAAGGCGGTCAAGTTTAATGTTGATTATGTTAATATTGGTAGAATGTTGCTTTATGAATGATTAATTATTATTGTTTCCCTAAAGCGATGCTACTACAATCAGTCTTGACGGTATTGAGTTAGATCTGCGCACCTCCTAGAACCTCTTTTTGAACCGTGATAACGATATCAAAACTAAATTAATTATCGTTCAAAGTTGTCGATTAGGACAATAATCAGCATTGTCAATGCGTTCGAAGGTTAGTTCAGTGACGCAGTCGGGATCTTAACGAGTTCAAAGCTGTTCAAAACAAAGTGACGTTGATTCTTTTTTAATCAGGGCCAAGGACTCGAAATGTTTGTCATTGTTTAAAAACAAATACGATTCAAATTCAAAATTCTAATTCAAATTTATTTATTTGTACACATAGGTATAATGTAGTGGTACACGATGTTATAAAAATAGAAAAATATTGAGTCACTATGTGCTGCCTTGCAAGGCGTACAATATTACTACAGTTGGTAATAGGTATACAGGTAATAATAGCCTAAGTATATAATTTTGCTAAGTAACCTAAATCTAATCTAATGTATCTTAAATCTTTAGTAATAAAATTAACATAAACAAAATAATAACAAATTAAGGTAACAAAAATTATTAATTAAACTTAATAACTAAAGTAAGTAGGTAATAAATAAATCTGAGAAACTTATTACAGATTTTATTTTTCATCTAAATATTAATTTATAGTGTAATATGCTTTCTGTATCAGAAACCTATGGAGGGAATTTTTGAAAGTATTTAAGTCTTTTGAAGCTGTTATCGATTTCTAACCGTCTTTATTTCATTTTGAAATCATCAGGCACCTAACTCATTATTACTGATTTCTGAGTTACTTGTTGATTTGAAAATTAAAATGCGCTAAAAACATGCTGAATAACCAATGTTTTTTTTATCAACCTGTATTTTCCCACAGCTGGGCAAACGTCCAGTTTTCCAGTCTTCCCTGCGTGTTGCCTTCTCTGGCCAATCTCCCATAAACGCCTCTAAGTTATCACGATTAATGTTAATAAATGAATTCTGACATCGACGGAAATTCAAACTCTGAAATTGAACTAGCTCCTGAATTATGTATTAAGTACTTGACCTTCTATACGTTTACGTCACCGTTGTAGATATCGTGACGAATTGCCCCAAATAGACATTTGTATCGCTGAAATGTTCAAGGTTACACCAGAATTTCAACCACATGTTTATATAGTCAATTTCTTTAGTGATTGCCCTTTTACCTAGTCGTCCCAAGGACGAACGCGCGAAATGAACGTAACGTAAATTCGAACGTTTTTTTAATCGAAAATACAATTATCCAAAAGCATTTTGTTTTTTTTTATGCGACAAACACAGTTAGTATCACTCTTAGATATGAATAAAGTCTTAAAACTAAATATATATTATGTCAAATTTAATATCGTGCTAAGCGAACAGGATTCCTTGTTTGTTGTTTTTTCTCATTTTTATATTGTCAGTCATAGTTATAGCTCTGTTGATTTCATATATAATGTGAAGGTCCGGTCCGGTTTCACCCGCATAGGTCTCGATCCCGCAGGAATATCGGCATAAAAGTATCCAATGTCCTAATCCAGCACATGGTGGAATTTCATTGAAATGGAAAACGTAACAAACATACAAAAAAACCAATCTTTTCTCTATAAAATATTACTTTTATATGTATACTTGATACATTGTTATTTAACATATACAGTATGTCTTTATAATGTGCACATATCGAAATGAGGGAAGTATCGACGGAAAAAACAGAAAAATCTAAATATGTTTTATATTTTAAAAATATGCTATCTACCTGCTAAACAATTCACAACACATCAATAGACAGAGTGATTCAAGACAAACAAAGGTTTTCGTGTATAATACGTGTTTAAAGTAGAGAAAAGCCGAGAATTTCAAAGATTTGTAATGTGATGTCGTTAAAAAACATATTTTAGTGCGCTTACATTGCAAAAGCCTGCTAAACCGAACGAGATAGATCAAAATAATGTACTACGGAATTGTATATTTTAAAAAGATCTACAAAAAAGTCGCCAATGGTATGTATCTATCTCCTAAGGATAACCCACAGTAACCATTTTTGTTTTTTACATATTACAAAAAAAAATGTGTTGTTTAAAAAGCTATTTTAAACAATACAGTTATATTAATTATCCAGTTAAATACGTATTTTCTTTATTTATTTTACAATTACAGTTAATTATTTACACTGCATACTAAAGACTAATAACTAAACAAAATAAATACAAAAACAAAAGGAAACTTAGGCGTCGAAGTACTCGTCCGCATCGCTGCCATCCCGAAACGTGCCGAGAAGACTGGCAGCATTGCCACGTTGAATGGCAATGCTAATTCTTTGGCCAAAGAACAAACCGGCCACGTGAAGTGTCGACTAGTCTGCGAGAATATTCCTTAAAAAGGATACGCGCACTCGGGCCCCACGATCCGAGCGTTCAACCCCAAACGGCTCAAAGCTGTAACTACGTACAAGGTTACAGTATTTGCGCCGCTTGAGGGTCTCAGCAGCCGCAGCAGCGACGTCAGCACAGCCCGCCATGCTAGGAACATGAGATGGCGCAAGGGTGTAGACACAGGTTGCGTCCCACACCAGAGGCCTATCCACCTTCCAAGGCAACAACGTCATACCGTCTGGTCTCTTCCCATCGTCACGTACCAAGCCGTTTGGTTCTAACACCGCTGGTACGCCAGCGGTGACAAGGACTCAACGAATAATATCGTTGATGCTGGGTTGCCGTGCTATGCGACCTGCGCTCCTGCGGCAGGACAGGCCATGGTGCCCAAAACTCATTTCTAAAATCATTAAATACGTTACATACGCTGTGCCTTTAATGTAGATCACCAATGCCCTTTATAGCATATCATTAAAATGAATATCTTAGAAGATATCAGAGATTTAAAATGCGAGGGCAAAGTGGCCGTTCGGGCCGCTGTGCGAAGCCGGATGGGTCGCTTTACTTAGTATAAAACAAAATCGCTGTCGGCCTGACCTCCCTCCCTGTCCCTTTGTACTCTTAGATCTTTTATACGACGCACCGGATTGATGCGGTTTTCACCATTAAAGCGGTTCTGCACTACATCCGATCCAAATCCGAGAAATGTCGGTCCGAAGTAGCCATAGTGTATTTTGTATGAGAGGTTGCGCACTAGATCCGAACTCTGTCCGTCCGAATTTAGAGCATTCTCAATTCGGATTGAACTCGGATCGGCGAAGCCACGGGCAGCACGGCAAAGCTAGTTATTAATAAATAAATGTATCATGGCTGGGTAGCTACTATAATAATAATGGGTGTAAAAAGACACCTAACGAAGCCGAGAGTCATTAGTACTCACCGTCATTGTGATATTATTTTTTTTGTACTGGACCAATACCCGATTTCGAAGGTCAAAATTCCAACTTTTACTGACGTTTTTTTACGGAAACAAGTTTTGAATGTTATAATATAACACAACATTAAATAACCCCACGAACCCTGAACCGTTGTATGCAACCATTAGCACAATGTTTTGCGTGTGTTACATTGCGCACTACCGCAAAAAATAAATGTTCACAACAAAAATAAAAGTCGTTTCCCCGCATTATTTTTGTGCAATGTTACTTAGTTTGATGTACACACGGCTACACATCAAGCTATACATTTCCAGTTTACACTGAACTCTCATTGTAAGGAAATCCTATACAATTGCGAGATCAGCTTTTAAGTACTGGAAATGTATAGCTTGATCTGTAGCCGTGCGTACAGAATGCGTAGTTGACGGCTATGTAATGTATATTTTTACACACTTTATGTGTGTAGGTATACTAATGAATGACATTCAAAAATTTGACTTTTGCGATGAATTCAGATACCATGGTCAGCCTTCCTGATGATACAATTAACCGTATAACCGCGATAAATTCTCAGTCTCACTAAACTTTTTTACTCATTAGGTACGTATTTATTCTGCTTAATAAACAACAAACAAAAATATAGAAAGAACCACACAGATTGAGTGGACCTGTGCAGTCAGTGCACGCAATTGTCAGTAATCGTGCAGCTCAACTTAGACTCAAGGAGCTCAACGATTTGACGAACAATACCAAAGAAAGGACATTTGAGTAGGCCGCATAAATTACTCAAACTGCCAGATCATGATTACGCTGAGAAAAATACAAAAATAAATATATAAAAAAATCAATGACCGACATAGTTCTCACATTCACAATAATTAGAATAATATTATAATAATCTTTGAGGACCATGTAGGTTTGTGTCTGAAATGGTCTTTTGAGGAAAGAATTTTTTTTTCAAATTGAGTGGACCTGTCCAGTCAGTGCACGCATATAATACACTTGATAAACCGAATAGGCAAAAAACCGTAGCTGTCATCAAAACTGGATAGGGATATAAAGATAAATATAATTCAAGAACACTGCACGACCTAATTCGGATTACCGGATTTCAATGTCCTGCTTAACTGCCTACCACAAAAATAAATAACCACTTTTAGGACTTCATTTGAAAGACGAGTGTAAATATAAAACAAATGAAAGCCTTTCTCCCATAGCTGTTGAGGTAGGCAGAGACTACAGAACGGCATGAGAAAGCCTGCTACGATTCTTACGAAAGAACCGCCAACTACATATATTTCTTTTCATTTCATTTCTCATACTCGGAAAGTAGGTCTGAAGTTGCCTGAGGAGCGGGTTGAAAGTAATACTTTTCAGCCGTAGGGAGAATCGTTTTCAACTAACAGCTGCCAAATTATTTAAATAAACAAGTTCTATTTTCACATTTTTATTGACCCATGTTCCAACTTCCTATAGAGCCACTCAATTACAGCTAGCGCGATGTAAAATTGAAATAACATAAAGCTAAGTATTGATTACAGAATGTATTTAAAAACATAACTTTATTTTAATACTGTATTTACTTTCAACTGTTTCTTTAAAATAACATAGATTTGGGCGAAATATTTACCATCTTTTCAATGATGGAAATGAAAAATAATGGCTGAATAGCTAAAAGCCGGCCACAGAAAAAAGAAAATTGGCGGGAAGGCGTCAATCCGATCTTCTATTGGTTTTTCGAGTTGTAGAGTTTTGTTTATACTTCCATATAGCAGAGATTTGTATTAACACAATGAGTTCATTTGATTCAGATATGGATTTAACGCCTGATTTCGAGAAGAGGCTCATTTCTTCTTTATCTCATTCATGTTTTTATTTTTACTTTCCTTGTATTCGTAATGAAAAGCACAGTGTTTACCTCGGTTAAAAGACTTATTTAGTCCCTCGAACTATTGGCGCCTTCGCTAGCCTCAGGCGCCAAACCCTGTCTCGGGACTAAATAAGTTACTTTCACCCCTAGGGTAACAATGTACTATTAAAAGCCAGCATTTATAAAAAATTACACAGCTGCTGCCACATAGTTGTGCAATAATCTGCAATAATTATAAGGGTATTGTCTTGGAAAAGAGTTACCAGTAGGTAGATCTTTGAAACTGCCTACATCCAAAGATTAGTCACTGATGACGCTCCAAAACGGCAGCTCAGCAACAGCTAACAGACTTCTTTATCAAACAAAAGTTGACGAAGGTTAGTTTCACAATAATTATATTATTTTTATAAACATTACCACTAAGGTTCCGATCGATAATGTAAATTGCACACATTGTTTACAGGAAACGTCCATTTATATTTGATTAAAATGCGAAAATAGGGAATAAAACTATTCCGTATAAATTTTATATTTTTTTTAAGGTTCCCCGCAAACAGGCGCGACCCAACAACGCGACGCGATAACGCAACGTGACAGCGCAACGTGACAGCGCGACGCGACAGCGCGATGCAATAGTGCGACGCGACAGCGTGACGTGACAGCGTGACGCGACAGCATTTATAATACATAAACTAATACTATAGTATACAGAGTGGCGCGTACCTTATCACATTAAATTATACCACGTATACTACATGGTATACTTAGACGGTAAACAAAATTTGAATGAAATCTTTCACTAAAAATCTGCTGTTCCATATATTTTGTTACAACGTGACAGCGTGACGCGACTAGTAGAAAGTTGTCTATGAAAACGTCAAGGAAATTGTTCCACAAAACACGTCACGCTGTCGCGTCGCGCCTGTCTGTGGGAAACTTTAACTATTAACCTTGACATATAGCTTCCCGTGACATACGGAAGCAACAGTTGATAATTTTATCATATACGCAACATTTCAAATCGGGTAGTTCAATGCCATGACAAAATTATTACATGTTATCATTGTACTAAATTATTTTCTATTTATTACATACTAGCTAGCTTTCACCCGCGGCTTCGCCTGTATGAATGTCGGAAATTATCCCACGGGAACATACTACCGGGATTTAAAGTACCCTGTGTGTTAATTCAGGTTATAAACTATCTGTGTGCCAAACTTCATCCGAAAATACAAACAGACAAAGGGACAAAAAATCTATAAACTACATTTTCGGCATCAGACTCGTTTTCCTCGTAGCAATCAATTTTTTCCAAAAATATTCAATGTGTACTTTTGACTTCGTGAGATACTAGTTTATTAAATGAATAGAAGTCTTTATATACAGAGTGAAATTGAATTCATGGGCAATATTTTAAAGGGTCATTGTACTCATCATTATGAATAACTTTTAATATGGGACCAAACCTGAAATCACAAAAAAAAATCTGCTGTTCCCTACATTTATGTTTGCATAACCCTTCAAACTTAAACCCTTTACAGTAATGCCCATGATTTCAATTTCACCCTGTATATACTTCAAGACTGAACGTATATAAAAAAGAATACATAACTCTGATATTAAATGACGTATTCATAACATTATATTCCTTAGCTACAATTTGGCCATGTTTTAAAAAGTCTCATAATCAATATTCATAAATAACAGTCAGTCGTCGTCATTTGTAAGCCAATCCCGCTATTCAAAACATTCTGATTAGGAATTTGTGCGATAGCAAGGCAGGGTTGCCAATGTTAGCTCGCCGTCCGATAAGGACCGGGTCGACGGCGCGTTGTGTTCCACGCGCGCCTCAAAGAGATGTCAGAACCAATGACAGGGTCCGCTAGGGCCGATGCCTGCCAGGGTTGCGGGGAAGTCCGAAAGGGTTACCGTGGCCCCTGGCACAGGCAACTGTTAGAAAACGGGTGAACGGGTGGGTTTTAGTCAGTAAGAGTCTGATACGCCTTCCCGCTCCGCCCAGAGCGCAAGAAGTAATTTGATGAATTCCCACCGTCAAAAAAAATAAAAAGAGGGTTGCGAATGTTGCCATAAAAGTCTTAAAAGTAATATTGTAGGTTTTTTATTTATATAATTTAATATTAGTAAAAGGTTAAATAAAAATAAAGCATTAAAAATTGCCCCTCTTAAACCGACTTCAAAAAGGAGGAGGTTCTCAATGTGGTTGGTATTTTTTCTTCATTCCAATTCTACATTGTACACATTCAATTATTACACGTGTGATATGGAATTGGAGGCATATTGTTATACAATGGCTATAGAACTTTCCTAAAATAATAGGTACGTAAACACAGCGAGGATGCCAAAGACTTGTATAATACAGGGTGTAACTATGTTGTATAATACAGGGTGTAACTATGTTGTATAATACAGGGTGTAACTATGTTGTATAATACAGGGTGTAACTATGTTGTATAATACAGGGTGTAACTATGTTGTATAATACAGGGTGGCAGGGACATCGATGCGCAAACTAAAACCATGAATCCAGCACATGATTCTAGACGTAGCGTAGAAATTTTCAGTCGGTTATCAAATAAAATGCTGTTTCAAAGGAAATGTGCAATATCTAAGTTGTCAAAATGTATGGCAGAGCAAATAAAAATAAAAAAAAACCCAAGAAAAATTTCAAATTTCTAAAAGGTTCAGAATCTGCCAGGGTTGCGGGAAAGTCCGAAAGGGTTACCGTGGCCCCTGGCACAGGCAACTGAAGGAACACGTGTGGGTTTTAGTCAGTAAGAGTCTGACACGCCCTCCCGCTCCGCCCAGAGCGGGAAAAGTTATTTGATGACTTCAACCGCACAAAAAAAAGGGGAGTTTCAGAATCGTGTACTGAATCAGCATGTGCAACAGTGCAACAGGTTGCGCGTCGATATTGCTCAGTAAAATATCGTCGAGTTTTTCTGCCGTCATCATAAACCGGTCTCTGTAGATTGATATTGAGTCATCGCTGATAAATAACGTTATTTATGTTATGACCAACATTTTATGCAACCGTAATTACAAAATAATGAATGAATGTTTCCAAACTGAGCATTTAACCACCAATGCATTTTTTACTATCATAATAGGTATTTTTACTGTATACCTACATTCTTATGTGATCTTGGTCATCTCTGATTTACCGGTGAATGGTACGAGAAAGTTTGTAACTGAATCAAGCAAAAACGGTAGAACGGATACTTACGCAATTTATCAGATAGGTATCCTGGGATCTAGAGAAGAACATAAGCTAATTTTCGTCCTGGATCGCAGACGAAGTGGCGGGAAACAACTAGTTATATACATATTGAGAAAAATTACGCTCACCACCAGCGCCATTATAACCAAATCGCTACTGTGGTCCCACAATATTGCGATTGTCTATGAAAACTAAGCGCCCTATCTCCTTTGTTCTTGTGAAATAGTGAACACAAATCAATCTTAAAAATAGAACTGCTTGTAATAAGGTGGTCATTTAATGAAGTTTTTATTTAAAAAAAAGTTATATTGAAACAAAATGTATACATAATATTATGTTGTATTATTGTATTCAGTCATACAACTCACTTACACCTGCAGGATATAACATTGCCTGCCAGGGTTGCGGGAAAGTCCGAGAGGGATACCGTGGCCCCTGGCACAGGCAACTGAAGGAACACGGGTGGGTTTTAGTCAGTAAGTGTCTGACACGCCCACCCGCTCTGCCCAGAGCGGGAGAACTTATTAATTTGATGATTTCCCAAACTCAAAAAAAGGATATAACATTGCGAAACATGCTTTATCCTCAGCACGAAATTATCTTCCTCAAATGAGTTTCCTTAAAACCAAAGTAATCTAGACACAAGGAAAGTAAAAGCTTAAGTTTTGAAGACTTACGGAATATGAGATGTTGTGATGTACGGACAAGTATTTTTCCTGCTTCCATCTATCTAAACTAATATTTTAATCTAATCTTGATTTTTTGTATGATTATTTGATACGGTTTCGTGCGTAAACGGCTAATCGGATTTGAATGAAATTTGGCACATGGGTAAACCATGACCTGGATAAGGACATAAAATACAATTTAATTCGATATTCCAACGGAGTTTAGACTTATGCGGGTAAAACCGCGGGGCGCATCTAGTGATAAATAAAGGTATCTGCTCGTCTAATGTCGTAATCTTTATGATGGAAAACCCCGTAGATTGATGGACAGGTCAATGTTCGTAACTTTTATGTATACGACCAAAGTAAGTAGGTACCTATACCTAAACCAGTAAGCAGCTTTTTAGCAATGGCTGCCACTAGAGTCATTTACATGAAAATTAGTTTTCCCAGAGGAATAATTAAGTTGAGTTTACACAATTAATGCATGAATAATTAAGTTGAGTTTACACAATTAATGCATGAATAATTAAGTTGAGTTTACACAATTAATGCATGAATAATTTGTACGCATTGCAATCATTTAGCTGTCAACTTCAGTCTCTCAAACTTGATTGACTGGTAGGTATAGTTATTAAACGTAAGTAGGTACCTAAACAGAATGAATAAATTGCAGTGGGCCTAGCACGAATGCGCGCAGTAAACGCACATTTAAGACTTTATTCATATCTAAGCGTCCCTAATTGTGATTGTCTCAAAAAAAACGAAAATGCTATAGGATAGTTGTATTTCAATTCATAAATCGTTTTAATTTACGTTAAGTTTACGTCGCGCGTGCGTGCCAGGGGCTCGGAATGCGTGAACAACTGTTTCATCACTGTTTCTTTTCCTATTTGAGCAGCTTATGTCTCCATTGTCTTGAGAAAATATGTATTTAAAAGTTAAGTATCTAGAATACCAATATTCTTCGATAGATTGTCACCAAATTAATGAAACAGATCACAGACCACAGTACTAATGGCTCCTTCAAACCGGCGCGCGGCGCGATACGCGACACAAACCCACCGCTCGTCGCACGACAGGCGGTGCCTTTGTGTCGCGTGCGATTCGCGTCGCGTGTCGCGCGACCTTTATTCGTAAAACTCGCTATGAACTCACCGCTGTATGTGACGACACTGTCAGTGCCCGTGACAAAACTGTTTACAGAATAGAATTCGATTGTGTGAATACAAAATGAGTAAGTAAGTGTCGTTACAGAATAAGTAGAGAGCTGATGTGATTTCAGAAATACAGAGTCCTACAATAGTGCAATACCTACCTACGTGGTCAAAATATATGAAACGGCAATTTTTTTTTGTCGAAAAATTTCAACGCAGGTGGTCTAGATCATGTAGAATCCATGGTAACATTTTGTGCGTCGATGGGGATGCCACCCTGTATTTGTTAGCTAATAAATACTATAGCAAAATCTGAAACCAAATTATAATTATCGCTTTGTTATTATAAGTTACTCACAAATGAAACTAGGATACAACAATGAATTATTTAAATGTTATTATACGTTTGTGGTTTTGTGGGCAACATCTGCGCATAGTTCGTGGTGAAATCATCACCATAATAATAATTATTTGCAATCATAGGTAGCCTACATCCAACCTATACCTACCTACCTACCTATACCGATACCTATTACCTAGTTCAGGCGCGTATAAATCTTAGGTAAATAATTTACATATATGTAGAACTGTACTTATTTTTATGCCCTGTAATTTTCTAAATAAAAATTATTATTATTATTACCTATCTATACCTAAGTACATATAATAAAATAGTAAAGGAGTCAAAACTATATTTATGAGAAATATTTATGAAAAACTGTACATTGACTATTTATGAAAAACTGTACATTGAATATTTTTGAAAATCTGTACATTGATTATTTTTTAAATCTGTACATTGATTATTTTTGAAAATCTGTACATTGAATATTTTTGAAAATCTGTGCATTGATTTTTTTTGAAAATCTGTAGGTTCATTGATTATTTTTGAAAATCTGTACATTGAATATTTATGAAAAAAAATATTAGCAACGAGGTGGAACGAGTTTGATGCTGAAAATATAGTTCTTAGATTTTTTGTGCCGATTAGGATAGATGATTATGATAATATGATAGATGTATGTTCCGGATTGGCGCAAAAACGGATTTGGATGAAATTTGGCACACTGATAGTTTATAACCTGGATTACACGTAGGACACTTTTAATCCCGGTAGTACGGTCCTGTGGGATAGGTACTTTCCGACATCCACGCGGGTAACAGTTAGTATTCAGTGCAATGTGCGGGTAAATGGCCAATAGGTATGAACTAGTTTTATCGTATGTGGCCTATGTCCCGGACGTGTGATAAATAGTTTTTTTCTAGAGATAGTGTTACATAGTATCTAGACTTTAGGTAGTTCTCTATGTATACTTAAAATGAAATCATATTATTATTCGAGCATTGTTTATATCACATAGTAAAAATAATAATATAGGTAAGTAGTTGTAATTATTGCGCATATTTATTGCCAAACCAGAACTTAGCTAATTTAAGTTGTCATTAATTAATGTCGCTTAGGCTACATACAAAACCAATCACATAATTTAAGAATAAAAAACATTTAAAACAAGGTGTTTACTGAACGATTGCTCTACGATATATTTTGTTTTTCGTTTAGTATTTAATACTTGATAGCTTGCAGTACATGCATTTTATTTTTTTATTTTATACCTAATAGTACAAAAAGATAAATGAATAGGTAGTGTACAAAATAAGGGATCTGAGGTAATAGGTGTATCAACTTTGTCACGATTTAATTTCTTTAATTATGTTTGAATTTTTTATTTGTTTAATGTTGGCAGCTTGTTTTTATATTCATATCATTTGCCATAATTGAATTGTGCTTTTGCGTGTTTTGCTACGTCTTTTGTTTGCACTGAATAAATGGTTTATCTATCTATCATGTTAGTTTGTTTTTGTTTTCCGTGTAGGTACCGTGTTGTATAGTAAAAGTTGTTCATAATAATGAGTACAATGACCCCATGAGGTTGATGGTGTTTTACCAATAACCCTGTATATCTTATGTATTCAGATGTTTCACCTACAATCCTACATACGATGCGTGTTTAAAAAACTTTGGGAATGAAACCGCAGCAACTCTCCCAGACTTCTGACGATGTACAGTCGACAGCGAGCACATCAGGTTATACGAGACTGTCAAATTTCTCCAAATAATTAAAAACCTTAAAATGTTGATGGTTAAGTTCAAAATCGAATAAGAAAATTTTACAGTTTGTGGTGACTTGACCTGCAGCTGCTGTGTGTACTATGATTGTGACATAAAGTAAACTATTTTTTTATAAATCTCCTAGGATATCTATTATCTTACGAAATCTATGAAGATCACTTGTTTTCATAGGCTTAAAATAAGTTTTGTTTGTATTTAACTCGTAATTGAAGATTCAATACGGAAATATCTCGGCGCCAAATATAATCGGTTTAACATATTTTTTTATCCATTACATCAATCGGCTAATTTATTTACTTTTAGTGTTCTGTTAAAAGAATAAATCCTTCAGCAAAATGTTATCTTGAGAATGAATAGCTACGCAGTTTTTTTTTTTTTTGTTTAGTATAAGTAATCTTATTTTTGTAATCTTTAGAAGCTTTAGTTTTTGTATTCAAAATAATTAATTAACAAACAATGTTATAACAATTTTCTATATGATTTATAAGTTTTTACCAATATAATATGTCATGTACCTATATAGAAACAAAGAAAAAATGTTTATTCTGCACAAACAAAACGCACATTACAACTCAACAACAACTTACTACTACTCACTTACTTACTTATCAACTTATATATTATCATTTAAACCCATGGGTATTTCGTACATTTACCTGACTACTTTAAACTAGAGCTGGTTTTATTATTTTCATATTCCTAAATAAAACAATGGGCTTTCAAAGATTTCAATGTTTTCGTAACTTTTTTGGCCAAGTTAGCGAAAGTTATTTTAATGTAAGTACTTACATCTTTTTCTATATTTTTTTTTGCATTTTAATGTCTTTCATAACAATTATTATGCCGTTGGAGGGTATTTTGAAAACACTTCGGTTATGTTATGATTTAAGATTTCAAAATAAAATAAAACAACCAAAAAAAAATCATAGCAAAAGTGAGACAAGAAAAAATTACATTTACATTCAGCTAAAAATCCCTTGTTGGAACTACTGAATTCACAATCCCAGTTTGCATCTCTCCGGCGTAGGCCCGGCGTAGAGTCTGCGTAGGCACGGCAAAGCACAACGTAGGTACGGCGTAGAACGGCGTAGGCACTGCGTAGTCACGGTGCGGCGTAGGTACTGTGTCGGTACAGCGTAGGAACTGGGGCCGTACTATGGACCTGTTAACGCCATCATGATTCCGTTGAGAAAAAGAGATAGTGCTATCGGTCATGTATAGCTCTGTCTCTCATCCACGCTGGAACAATGATGGAATTAACACGTCATAGTACGGCCCCTGCACTAATAATTAAACATAAATGTGCCATACACATACATATATGGAATCAAATAACATATTCGTGCAATATTAGGTTTCAAAATTCATAATTGCCTTTATTAAAATGCATCAATATCTGCTGCCCAAAAATTTCAGTTAAAACTTGCAACCTGGCTGTTGAATAAATAAGATTCTAGCTCCACGGTATGTAAGTTTAAAGAAATTAATAGGAATAAAATCAATTAACTGATAAGTGTCACTGAAGAACATAGTTAAAATAAAGAAGAATATTTCTGTGCTGAAGAACATTATACTAATACCCAAATCGCTGACTTTCATTAGACCCCTACTAGTAATCTGTGAACTCTGTGAGAGAAATCACCGACAAACAAAATACAATCAATGAAAGTATATGCGTGCGGCTTGAATGTACATACACATACGACGTATTCAATGTAGGTATCACCGCGCCGCGTAAAATAATAATCAGTCTTCAGTCGTGGTTTCAACCGCACGCGTCACGGTCGTGTCGCTGTGCGTCCCAATATAGATCGCGACGAGAATAATATCGCGGAGTTCGTTCACAAAAATATTTTGATCACTTGGATAACATAAAACTAGTGTGTGTGGAGTTTAAATGTAAGAATGACCTTTTTATTTTAAATTTAAATAAAAAAGATTTTTTTTTTTAATTTCTTTGTTTTTAAATGTTGTTTTTTATACATTTAAGAATAACTTTGTATTTTTGGTGAGTCGTAGTTTTAGCTATTGTAAGTTTTGTGCGTAACTTAACACTTCGCGGTGCAATGTCGTATCTACTTTCATTTTATGGGAACGGTTAAATAAATATACTCGTACCTAACCTACATTCGTTGAGCAACACTATAGAATTCCATCGTCAAACAACGCTAAAGATAAGATTCGATATAAACATAAAAAATATCGTCATCTACCCTCATGTATTTTACACAGTAAGTACATAATAAAGAACAGTTAAACATTGCGTTGTCATTGCCAGTAATAGTTACTTTCAACTTTCTCCAGTGTTCGCTTTTTCAATTTACAAAAAATGGCTTACATCTTTGATGTACCTACCGTTTTCGGGAAATAATTGACTTTCACGTAAACTGGCCACTCACTCGGCATTTTAAAAACTCGCCGGTTATTTACTACGTAGTTACTACTCTTAACAATATAGGTAATTGGAAATGTTGTAGGTACATTGGTAAAATCATTTATAACTGAAAAATTATTTACAGTAGTGACAGAAAACAGATTAAGTTCGTAATTATTGTGAAGGTTAACGAATTCGGGTAAAATATTAAATCAAGTCGCCTTAATATGGGGGAGGAGGTAGTGCACGGGGGAGGTGAGGTGGAGTCACCACTCACCCTTTTCCTCCCGCCGGAGGTGCGTAGTCTTTTTTATATAAAAAGATAAATTAAAAAAAAAGTGAATTCTGAGAAAAATGGC
Source organism: Brachylomia viminalis (assembly GCA_937001585.2). Classification (NCBI taxonomy): domain Eukaryota; kingdom Metazoa; phylum Arthropoda; class Insecta; order Lepidoptera; family Noctuidae; genus Brachylomia; species Brachylomia viminalis. The sequence continues at coordinate 16,066,497 of OW443302.2, read as the reverse complement.
CTTAATAGAGGGGGAGGGGACGCAAACAATAATAACAACGACGAGGCTCCTATTTCTGAATTGTTTAAAAGAAATAGCTCGAAGGGGATGGCGGGGTCTTTGTTCGAACATAACCTGTCCGAGTCGGGGTGCGTAATGTCCCGAGCTCGCTTCGCTCGCTCTTGCACCCATTAAAACACCAAATTGTTAACTTTGATAATAACTTTAATATGTAGACAAATTTTATAGCTTCCTACTATTTCCAAAATTATCTGGGTTATTGTAATTTTTTTAAACGTTTCACGGCTCTCCATTGTGACTTAATTCTGTGTACGACTATACCTGTCTGTCACTGTCAGTGTCAACCAAATGGCAGCCTAGCGATTCCTTTTACGAATTTTGACAAACACAACTTATTAAGTATTGTGCGTTTCACGAAAGAATTCCCTTCGCCGTTATATTGGCACACCTGACTGTCAAGAACGTCAAACGCTAGACGCATCGTAGGCTTTGTTGAGTTTTTCCAAGATTTATAGTTGTTTTACGGTTTTAATCACGCCGAAGACACTTAAAAGTGGCGAAAGAGAGTTGGTGTTGAAAGTCAAAACGTTTTGTGAGAGTGAAAAATGTAACAAAGCGCCAATAATTCCATTAGAATGTGTCAGACTTCGCGTCGCCGCCATAAAATAGGGTTGCCATTGCCAGAACTAGATGCTCCCTAGTCCCCGCTGCTACCCCGTAGGTCCCTACCTACACCTTTTAAAATAATTAAAGACCATAAAGAACCACCTATCTACGAAGTCGATTCATTGTTAAAAGAACACGGTCATAAAGTTGTAAGACTTCCTCCTTATCATTGTGACTTGAATCCAATCGAACTCATATGGAGTCTTTTGTAAAGGCGGATTGCTGAAAAAAACGTGGGTCAGGAAGCAAAAAATATTGTAAAAATAACTGAAGAGGCAATTTGCAGTAGCACGCCATTAGAGTGGATAAAAGAATGCAGCCACGTAGAAACCATAGAAGATAAGTACTTCAACAATGGAGTAACTGTTGATAACAAAATAGATCGATTTCTAATAGAAGTAGGAGATGACTAGATATACTATAGGAGATACTTCAGACGATAGTGACCCTGGAGATAGTGCTATATCAGGTGTAGGTCCTTTGGAGGAGCACAGTTATTTTAAAAAGTAATTTTGTTGTTAATCATTACAGCTTATTAAGAAGTTTCGCAAATAAATAATTATTATGGTTATATTAAGAGTTTAATTTTATGAATACTTATCTTTACACGTCAGGTATAATTTTCTATAGACCTTTGTTGAAAGGTGACCAAACAAAAAGAACAACCAAAATAAATTTTCGTTTTCAATTTATACTGATTTAATGGGTAATATAATTTTCACAGCCTGGCAGCACTCATTTAAGCGCTACCAACATTACAGCGAAGGGACTTCTTTGATGAAACGCACTATAAGAATTTTGTGAAATTTAAGTTCCGTTTCAAGCATTAGTTAGTGGTTGACCAATTTTTTTTTTAATAATTTTAAATATTACGATGCAGCTCCTGCAGCTAAAATTGCATGGGAGCGCTAGAGATACACCCCCATAGTGACAGACTCCTAAAATTCAGGCGACTTGGCGACATCCAAATGTAATTAATTAAAATGCTTTCTCAAGATATTGGGGCTAGTCATATTTTTTCACATGTAGCCATGATGTGGGTTAAAACTATGCAAAGACAGCAACGACCGGGCAATGCCAACGTTGCGTAGGTAGGTACTTTTAAACTAGGTTATTGACAATATTTGACTTACCTAACTAACGCAATAAGTACCTAAGAATGTCGAAATAGGACATCATCATTCATCCATCATCGTCAGTTTACAACTTCAGATGCTAAAGTAGTGATAAAAATGCATTCTATGTAACCACTAAATTGTTTTGCAACATTTTGGCAAAATATGGAGTTTAATCATGTCAACTAAAACTGTTATGCCACTAAAAATATTGATGACGTAGCAGCAAAACAATGTTTCAAGTAAAATTCTAACAGTAGGTAACTAATTGAATTGTTAAACTCATTATTTTATTTAATCTAAATAGGTATTAAATGTTTAGCAACGAGGTAATTGCGTAACACGCATAAAATTGCAAACGATCGCAGTGGCTTTCGTTTTGACAGTGCAGCTACACGTTCATTGCGTTATTTACGTGGTTGATTTTTTCAAACCTTTAGAGCAATGAATTAGGGATTTCCCTCAAAACACTCGGTTTTTGATTAAAAGTGTGTTACACAATTAGGGTGCTAATGTTATTAAAAATGGTAAATAAAAAATCTACCTACATTTTTATTACGATTAAATGTAGTTCATAGTCCAACACAAAACTACAATACCACGAAACAAAACAGTGGTGCTTATCATTTGTTTTAACGAATTAAACTGAAATAATATCAGTTTTTATAGTAGTACAAGGGGCGTTCAATATAATATTCTCGGTATGAGAGCGATTTACTAATGAAATGGGGAATTTGACTAATTAATTAATTACTGACATTATCTAAAGGTACAAAGGTATAATTTCATATAGTTGTGATCATTAGTTTGCTAGTTATCCTTAGTCATCGAAAACTGGAATGGCTAACGTGACAATATTGCTGAAAATCGAGCACCGCGCTGTTATTAAATTCCTTACTAAACAAGAAAAAAGTCAAAACACTATTCACGAAGAGTTGGTGGCTGTTTATCAAGATTCTGCACCTTCTGTAGATTCTTAACTGAGTTACTTGGTCAGAATTTTATTACATTACTATCTGAAACATTTGTAGTAATGTGACAACAAAATATTGAACATTCTAAAACAGCTGAAATAACCAAGATAGTGGTCAAAGTAGGATAATGAGTAATAAGACGATAATAATTATTCGCAAATAATTTAACGCGCCACATACTTAACAGATATCACAAGCAGACCTTGTGGCATTAAGTCGCTTATATACCACTATTGTACAGTCAGTACTCTGCATTATTTGACCCCTCTGTCAAAGAAGAAGAGGGGCAGAGGGGTCGGGTTATGCTGGCCACTGACTGTACATGAATTTTAAATAAATAAATATTTATATTTAGTGACTTTCTGCTCAAGAAGTAGTTTCTAAAAGTTATCCTACTCCAGATAGAAAAACCTTTAAGCAAAACCGATTAGATATATTCGTAGACACAAGTGATAGTAATGAAAAGCTAGCGAATGAAAGTGAGAGACAAGACAACATTCGTTGATCATAGCATTCGTCACATTTACTGTTAGTAATGTATTAATAACTATGTGACGACACTAAACAAATAGGCGTCTTCTAATTGAGCCAAATATTGACGTTGAAGTCGACACAGGTATTTATAGTTTCACTATTTCAACGCAATGACGAAAGACGTAATAGCTTGCATGCCCTTGTATATAAACAATGTTTAAACAAATAAAGAAATCGTATCTTAACTTATCTTAATGTCAACTACGTCATTTCGTAGAATGGTAGCCGGAAAATAGCCAATTTCTTTACACCATGCAAACAAAACATGTTATAGGAGGGATTAACCTTTTTGTTCCACGACTTATTGAACTAATACCCACCCTCAAGTCGTGTGGTCCGAGTGCTCATGGTAAGTTTAAAACGGCTGGTTGACACTTCCCGTGACGTGGCTGGCTACCTTGGCCAGAGGCTAAGCATTGCCATAAAACGAGGCAAATCCGCCAGTCGATGCGCATGAATTTTTCTACGACCTATGTATTTGTAAATAGTTTTAGTTGAGTTATGATATTATATTTTTATTTTTATTATTATATTATGTAGGAGTGGTTATATTTACATTTAATTTTATATTCTATATAAACAAATACATTCTTACTTCAGTAATAAAATACACGCTAATGGAAGTAAGAGAATATACGACCACTTATTATTCAAAAGCATTTGACGTAAATATAAGATACTTAGTATTAATTACAGGGCTATGTACAGCAGTGGACATCTCTCGGCTGAAATGGTGATTAAAAGTACCTACAGTGTGACGAAACTCCACATATAGACGTCATGTAAATTAGCCAAATGTTGACGTTCAAGATGGCGTAATTATAATTTCACTATTCGTGAGAGTGACCGTGTCAATAATCTTTATGTACAGTCGCCAGCACATACAAGTTTATACGAAACTGTCAAATCACTTTCAACCTTACAATGTTGAACGTAAAGTTCAAAATCGAATGAGAATATTTTACAGTTTGTGGTCATTTGACCTGCTGATGTGTGTACTTACACTGACGGAACGAAATCGTTAGGCAATTTTATTATACATTACTTTCACGCATGACAGGTATTATCAATCAATCAATTATAATGTCACGTTTTTTTGTTGCCTATTATTTAATTCATAATATTAATGTCAATATACTCGTACGTATTGCCATTAATAATTATGGTGAATGAAAGTCCACAAATTAGCGTACCTAACTAAAGAGTTATCTTTATTGTATTGGATCATTGAGTTCCCTTCAAAATGGTTGAGCTGAATGGTGCTGATCCATACGTCATGTTCGTGAACGGGCGCCGTCAGTAGGCACTGGTCATTTCTTAGCTGCCACGGCTTATTTTAATTCCATAATTGTTTTTATCTTTTTATTACGGACGCTTTTAACGTGCACGTCTTTCTACATCGTTCTCACATGTATAATTACAACATGAATGATGTAACCACTCTATTGTAAGAATATTTTGATTTAAAAGAGTGTCCATGGAGTTTCTTGCCCGTTCTTCTACTACGCTTTGGAATGGGCAACTAGCTTCATCTTTCTGACTGACCGACCCCTTGACAATTCAAAAGTGCCTGTAATTGGTTTATTTGAAATAAATGCTTTGAGTTTGAGTTTTATTCACTTGACAGTTAACTCATCTATCCTTTTATTTTATTAACTATTCTGGAAAATAAATTTAAGGTTCCTTCAAACAGGCGCGACACGCGACGCAACATAAAGGCACCGCATGTCGTGCGACAGGCGCGTAGGCGGTGCCTTTGTGTAGCGTCGCGTGTCGCGCCTTTTTGAAAGAGTATTTGTGCAATAGGCAAAATATATTCAAAAAATTTGTGTAACAGATTCAGTTTTAAAATTTTGTAAGTTAATTAAATGCCAAATCAACTTACATATTTATTTAAATGTGGAAAGATGAACTAGCATTTCGGTGACGAGATAACCTTATGATCACTAACAGTTTTATGGTTTTCTATGTATCTATGCTCCTTTTTATTGAAGGAAAAATAAGTCTGGGTACCTAATTAAGAGGGCTATCACAATTTTTCTTGTATTTGAGTGTTTGAAGAGTCTTACACTCAAATACAAGAAAGAGATATAATCAAACTTACTCAGGCATATTTAAAAAAAAATATGCCTGAGTAAGATTGCTTGTTTCTCTCGGGAGTGCTCTAAATAAATATCAATTTATTTCTTGTATTTGAGTGTAAGACTCTTCAAACACTCAAATACAAGAAAATTTGTGATAGCCCTCTTAACCTAAAGCGGTGAGATTTAACTCCCTGTGGCATACCATAAGTTGAAGTAACAATAGACGATGCAAGTGATTTCGCTCATTTGCAAAAGGGGTGACATACTTCAAAAAGAGCAATTTTAGAGCATGATGCTTTAAAAGAGTAAAAGTAGCAGTAAGAGTGAGACGAAGCATATTATAGTCACATCTTTCTAGCTCCCTCATTTTTGGGCTTTATTGTAATGTCGTTTTTATAGCAGATAGCAAAAAGAATAAAATTAGCTGCGGTCATCTGTATACCTACTTAACTCAAAATTGCAGATTTTTTTGTCATGTCACCTTTGTTGCCAATGAGCGATTTGTTGCTTCAATTTTCTTCTGACGTTTCATAAGTGCTCATGTAGGTATAACTGAAATAAAATATTCTGAATTTGAATTTAATTGTATGCACAGGCTATCCACTTGCGATGTGTAAATGGGGCTTAAGTGACGATAATATTTTGATCCAACAATCTCTTTTGTTTTCCTTTGTTATAATTAAATAAATAGGTACCTACAGGGTGGCAGAACAAAGCGCAAACTGTACCATGAATTCAGCACCTGATTCTAGATCACCTTTTTTATTTTTGAGTGTGGGTAATCATCAAATAACTTCTCCCGCTCTGGGTGGAGCGGGAGGGCGTGTCAGACTCTTACTGAATAAACCCACTCGTGTTCCTTCTGTTGCCTGTGCCAGGGGCCACAGTAACCCTTTCGGACGTTCCCGCAACCCTGGCAGATTCTAGACCACCTAGCGTAGAAGTATTTCGGCGTATATAAAAAAAAAAATAACTGTTACATACCAAAGTGCAATATATATATTTTTTTATAACCTACGAAAAATTTAACTCTGAATCATGAATCCATCATCCATATCAACTAGAGTCATGTACTGATCCATGGTAACATGGTAGGTTTGCGTTGATGTACCTGCTACCCTGTATTAATAGGTATTCATCATCTGCCCGCCTTTTACCAACTATTTTGGGGTTGGCTTCCAGTCTAACCAGATGCAGTGAATACCAGTATTTTACAAGGAGCGACTGCCATCTGAAGGGCAATTCCCGTAATTAAAAACGTTCAAAATCTAGTCACAATCTCATCTCAGCGACAGTCAAAGTCAAAAACTTGTCAAATATGTAGGGAAATTAGATGTATTTTTGACATATTGACACTGAGATTAGACTGTGAACGTTCTTAAAATTACGAGAATTACCCCTCAGACCTCTACAACCCAATTACTGGGTAATACGATTCACCTTAGTATGACTGGTTGTCACACATTCGGGCTTCTGACGACCCGTAACGACTCAAAGATCCACGAATGACAACCAAGACCGACGGCTTGACGTGCTTTCCGAGGCACGAAGGGGTCCTGGTATGTTAAGATGGTCACCCATCCACGACCCAACCGCAGCATGCGTAGCTTAACCTGATCGATCGACCCGTGGGGCTGTTATTACTTAGCCACATGCCTGCCACCCTGTATAGGTATTATAATAACCACTATAAACATTGTATGTTATTGTTCGTCGTAGAAACTAAAAGCAATCATTATTACATTTACATGATTTTCATTTGTTTTATCATTTTACGATGTAACTGAACAGTCGTGTTTATAGCAAATTGAATAGGTACAATACATAATATAATCGATTAAGTAGGTAATTGTTTTGGATGTATATATAAAATATCTGTGGTTTGTACAATAACATTGCCTCAAATTGTTCCATTAGAGTCGCTTTGCGCCTGTTTGCGGTACCGTCTATTGTATTATTGTTTGTTAATTTATTATGTGTTATATTAGAAACTAACAAAAAAAACTCACGAGCGTGAGCTATCGAAAAGCCTGGGACAGGCCTTCTTCAGGCTAAAGAGCAAGGCAATCTGGAGATTCCTGTTGTCTGAACCACTTTTTTTTTGTACTGCAATGGTTTTATTGTTTTAATGTATAATGAATCCTTATGTCTGTATGTCTATGTATTTTGTAGTGCTTAATATGGGTATAATTTCCTGAAATAAATGAATATTTAATTTAATTTCATGAATTTATATGAAGGAGGTCAACAAAAGCCCATTCAACTTTGCCCAAACATGTTGGTACCTCAAGGTGCACGTGCAGCAAAGCATAGAGAAAAAATAGAGGAATTCGAAAATAATTGTACTTTTAACCTTAAATAATTTAAAACGTAACACAAACAAAACATGTGACAACTTTGCATGTGCAATGGGAAAAATGCATGTTATTCGTGTAAGGGTCAATTTTTTTTTTATTATAACTTCAGAATTATGCCTCCATCAATACTCTTTTATGTTTTTTTGAGCAAGAAATTAATTTTTAAAAAGTGCAATAAAACTGTGGAAAATTAAAATATTTGAAAAGCAATGCCTTTGGTCAATTGGTCAGAGCGAATGAGACGTAAAATTCTATGACAAAATTTAAATGTCAATTTGTTTTATATGAGTGTTTGCGATGTAGTCCGTTGTCAATGTCATAGACTATGACGTCACACCAAGCGCGCCAAAATGGAGGGCGTTTAAGGTGCCCATGTGGGTTGGATATGTTTAACTTTCAAGTACTTTAAATTGCTTTTTTGGCGTTGAATATTTTTTACTATTATATGACGATCTAAACTATCGAATAAAAATATTAAAAAATACATGCATAATTCCCTATTGCATTACATTTGGTTGACACTCGGGTTGACATTATTTCGTATAGGTCATTCATGCTTCCGTTCGTTTCTGCGTTTCGGGGTACGCGTAAATCTATACTAATATTATAAAGATAAAATTTGGTTGTATTTATGGTAATCTCTGGAACTACCGGTCGGATTTGGAAAATTCTTTTTGCATTTGATAGCCCAATTCTGACTGGTTGGTGCAGTTGGTAGCGACCCTGCCTTCTGAGCCGCTGGCCCCGGGTTCGATCCCCGGACAAGTCTGACATTTGTGTGCATGGACATGTCTGTTTGACCTGTGGCTGGGTGTGTATATGTGTATATCAGTCATCAGGTTACCGTAGTACAGGCTCTGCCTAGTTCGGGACCTGAAGACCTTGTGTGATGATATAGGCTATTTAACATCACGCTATGACCTTTAGGTGCCGAGCAAAAATAAAAAAGTCAGAAACAACCCTAAGCGAAAACGAAGTGATAGCGCGCGGGCAGGTGATGCGATGCGATGGGGTGGGACGGGGAACAAGAACTTTCACGCGGATGAAGTCGCATGCAGAAGCTAGTCGATTATACAATGAGAGTTATTATTGAATTCCAATTTAATTAAATATTTATAAATATTAGAAACGAAACAAACGTGAAACAACAGTGGCTAAAGCCGACAGCAGACAGCTGTCAAACTGACAGTTTTTTTTTTTTTATTGTAAGGTAGTTGTGCTTGTGCCAATGTGATAGAGTGCCCAAATGAAGTGATTTTTATTATGTTAAAAGTTATTTAATTCTCGTCCCCGGGTAACCATACGTATATTATATAAATGCAATATTAATCCGTGTATTTTAGTGGGTTTTATGATTTTATGCCACTTAGTGTACCTCGGTACTTCGTTTGGGCACATGTTGGTGTCATCATTTGCTACAACTAGTTTTAAGATTGCATAATAAAGGTTATTTGAAATTGAAATGTCTCCATAAGTACGTATTTTTAAGGGTGTGAAAATCGAAGGCAGGACTTACACTCACACTAACAGGCACACTTAAGTAGGTATATTTATTTGAGCTGTCTGTATTCTTGAAACAAGTGTAGAATTAACCTGTTTAATTGAAAAACCAATAATTGTGTAGGACTCGGAGGACGGATTATCAATAATAGAATAGAGGAAAACCGATTGATCTGTTATTCGTAGGTCATTGTGTAGCCACCTACCGTAAGATCCTAGGGAAGTAACTACAGCTTCAAACTGCCGTATACATGGACAGAACACAAGACTGCATTACTGCGGCAACTATTTATAATAATATGCTTTCGAGTTTCAAGCTATTTTAAATTATAAATGAAGAAAACAGTCGTTTGTAAGCATTAGTGTAGTTTGACAGTTGTGCGACAGTGACAGAAATAACGGTTAGCCAAAGTACGTGGTAAGTGATGTTTACCTATAGATCACGGCTTCACTCAGGCGTCGAATTTCAAGCAAGTATAGATAAATAGATAAACCATTTATTGATTTTTTGACTGACCGGTTGGCGCAGGTGGTAGCGACCCTGCCTTCTGATCCGCTGGTTCCGGGTTCGATCCCCGGACAAGTCAAACATGTGTGTGCATGAACATGTCTGTTTGACCTGTGTCTGGGTGTGTATATCTATATAAGTATGTATATCAGTCATCAGGTTACCGTAGTACAGGCTCTGCCTAGTTCGGGACCTGAAGACCTTGTGTGGATGTTGTCCCATATTATTATATTATTATTATTATTCAGTGCACACAAAAGACGTAGTACAACACACAAAAGCACAATTAAATTATAGCAAATGACATAAATATAAAAACAAGGTGCCAACATACAAAAAATAAAAACATCAAACATAAATATCTATATATATATATATATATATATCTTCATATGCCACTAAACACATGCCTAACATACAAGATAGCACAAATTCCATTACTAGGGCATTAGAGTATATTGATCTGTGTAGCTTGCCGCGTGCAGTGGAGTAGTGACCTCAACGTCCTCGACCTTCAATGAGTCCGCATGGCCGCATTTAAATCGATAGAGTGGATTGCGGTCGTGTGGCCGATATGACCACATAGTAAGGAAAGTTTGAGCGTGAAAACTAGTTGTAACTGCATTTTAGGGTTACACTTTTCCATTTTTGCACTTTGTTTTCGAAGAGTTAATTGGTTTATATGAATGCTTTTAGTTATATGACGGAATTACGGTGTTTTATGGGTAACATGAGGACCTTTTGCGGTTTTGTTAAACAATTAATTAGATAAATGATGTTTCATCCAATGTTTTATACAATGACGTGGTATTTACTTTGTAAAGTAATAGATTATTAAATAATTATTGTGAAATTGTGGATCAATTGTGTGTTTTTTTTAATTTATTAGTTTGTTTCACGGTCTGGTCAGCTTGAGTAATTTATGCGGCCTACCCAAATGTCCTTTCTTTGGTATTGTTCGTCGAATCGTTGTGCTCCTTAAGTTCTGAGTTGAGCGGCACGATTACTGACAAATGCGTGCACTGACTGGACCGGTCCGCTCAATCTGTATGGTGTTTCTTCAAAAGACCGTTTCAGACACAAATCTACATGGTCTTCACATGATCTGACCAAGATTATGTCTGGACTTTAAAAGAGACTGTGACCTCTGAGTTTGTTTCGGCCTTTCTTCTCAGAGTAGTCAGATAGGAAACGCCGACCTCATCTAGTTTTTAAAATATGATTGACGTGTAAAAGTGTTTCTACAAACCTACTCACAGAAATAAAATCATTTATCATTTATTATCTGAAATAGGTATAATTTTAAACAAGCCTTTTGTATAGGTATCTGATAAGAAAAAAGATAATAACAAATTGCTTCCGTAAGCCCCAGATCACCAGAGCAACTGATTCTTTCTATTCTAATTCCTACAAGGTATTTCGTTATTATCTAAAAGATTATTATAATAATACAATTATTATTTGTCTTTTAATTAATGTAATTTTCCATTCGCAACTATCGCTAATACCTATTACCTATAATTCTAATCATGACGCATTAGATTTATCTACTGTTGTCATTTGCTACAAATTACGTAACTCATTGCTTGAAAAGCGTGAATTTGTTTATTTGAATAACAATCAATCGAATGTTAATTTTTTAATAAGATTAAAACTAAATCACGTTTTGTTATACTTCAATACCACTAAACAGTAGATGGTATTTTTTTGTGTAGGTATTCTTCCTTTTTTTGTAAACAATTTTTTTATTTTTTACATTTATTCTCCTAAATGCCAATTAATTAGGAACATTATGTTTGGTAACGTTCCTTATCTTCATGGTTCCCGAATATTTATCTTTAGCTATACATGTTATAAATTAATGTCACTTTTTGTGTCTGTCTCTGTGACCGCGTTGTTCTATTAAACTACGCTTCGGATTTTGATACGGTTTTCACCATAATTTAGAGAAATTATTCCGAAAATGTATGTTTAATACATTAACATAGAATTTGAATATACCTAATAAAGAAACCTCTATGTTTGTTTTGTCGAGTCGTAAAAACTATGCGAAGCAGGGGCGCATTGCTAGTGTAGGTATACACATTATAAATAAAAAATACTCAATAATTATTAATAAATAATTATATTAAATGTTCTTCTAAATTACACACCAGATTTCGATCTGGTTTTCATCGTGATTTAGAGAATTTATTCCGGAAGGTTTATTAGGTATTTATTTATTTAACCATTTATGTACACATATAATAAACAGACAAGAAGAAAATAACAGGTACAAAGGTGTATGAAAAATAAAAGGTTTAATGTGTTAATAATAAAGAAATCTCAGTGTTTTGTCAAGTCGTAAAAACCGTGCGAAGCGGGGGAGGATCGCTTGTGAAGTATAAACATATACATATAACATAGGATTTTATGAACTCAACATGTTTCATTAACACTCAATTTATAATGATGACACACAATAAAATGCCGTCAATTGAACATTTTATCCCGAGATTGATAAACTATTGTTTATTTAATATATTGTCTTCCCGCATGCCTATAGACCGATTTGTATGCCTATTTTATTTATGAGCTGCAAGGCTTTATTATTATTATTAATAATGCCTTTATTCCGATAAAATCAAACTATATAAAATAAATTAATCAAAAACATAACTATTGCACCTCGAGTGCAATCAGCGCGTCCTTTGACGCATAGACAACGCAAGACCGGGACAAATAGAGGAGCCTGGGCCGCCCCAGGCTCCTCCATTTGTCCCGGTTTTGTTTGTCTCTAGCCCACAGGGTCTCGTGTCTCAACTATCTCATGGTCCTAGCGTTTTCATTGTCTTTCTCTACTTCTTTTTTCGATCTGTCTCTGGGGGCCCACTCCCTAAACACGAAGTCCGTAGTTGCGGTCGTAGTTACGGAAGTATCCTACTCCGTATCACTGACGGACACAATATTAGTCCAGGTCCTTAACTAAAAATTTATGAAAAAACGATTTGACCTCTCCGGTGTGTTTTCACCCGTCCGGAAAACCCGTTCACTTTTATGTATCGAACTACTTTCGAACGGGCCCGTATCTTCGTTGACGGACTTAGTGAGCAGGCCCCCAGATTTGCCGTCCCGTTACAGCTTTAGATCACTTATTGTTCTTATCGCGGAGCATAATATGACCAGTCCATCTCCATTTCAGTGTTTTGGTGTAGAAGGTTATTTTAGTCATTTTCGTAAGAGTTTTAGCTCTCTTTTTGTATTTTAGCTTGAAGTTCTGCGTTCTATGCCTCTTTGGCAAGGTGTAATTTTTTGCAGAGTTGTTGATTCATACCCATCTTTGTCAATTACAGTTTATTCATTATATTCTCATCCCGTATACAGGGTTATTGGTAAAACACCATCAACCTCTTAAGGGGTCATTGTACTCATCATTATGAACAACTTTTACTATGGGACCAAATATATCGCGTAAAAAAAAATTGCTGTTCCCTACATTTATGTTTGCAACTCGCCAAAATGTAGGGACCAGCAGATTTTTTTTTTCGCGATTCCCATAGTAAAAGCTGTTCATAATGATGAGTACAATGACCCCTTAAGAGGTTGATGGTGTTTTACCAATAACCCTGTATATGGAGTATTGACATAATACATTTATGTTGCCTGTATTTACTAGTAACCACAATAGACCGATTTGTATGCCTATTTTATTTATGATCCGTTAATTCTATTATTATATTGTTGCTAATTATTTTTACTGTATGAATCACAAAGTTAATTAATTGCCTTCGAAAACTATGTAAAATGTCGACTATAAAGTTTTTTTTTACAGTAAGTAATGTTAATACAAGTACCTGGTCTATTATGTATTAACGCCAACAATTTTTCTTTATTAACACTTAATTTCATTGTAGTAACTAATTTAAATAATTCCGTGATAGTTTAGCTACGTGGTAGGTAATAAAACAATTATATTCATAGTAAATTTAAAATGTTTTAGCATTATCAAACACAAAGTCGTCAGATTGACAATCACAAAGTAGGTACCGAACAATTGTGATAAAATACACACACATGGGCTCTTAAGTGCAGTTTCAAATATCATCGATAAACCATATGCCAGCAAAATTCGGTCAAAAATCTGTTTTATTCCTTAGCCCATAAGGTCTAAAATAATGCAGAACGTCGTTATCGAACCGAACAATAATATTGATTGAAAGCGCGGTTCGTTGATTATAACCATTTCAATTGCCAATTAACTGAGTTATGGTTTCGTGGAAACGTTTCAGTTTTTGTCCAACTGTATTCATCTACGGAAACAGGTAGTTATTCATCTGGTTTTTTTATCTATCTTTATGCAATTTTTTTTTAAATTTCTTTCTGTAACTAAATATTTATAGAAAAAATCCTACTTCCATGTCGATGAAAATCGCGTCTGTTTATAATTAGGTACGAGTGAGTAGTCAGATTTAACTTCAGAACCTTAGAACATTTTACTTACAAATGAACTGCTTCATGGAATAGGTATATATGTATATGCAAGCCTGAATAAATACTGAAGAACTATATTCATGTCAATACAAAGAACAAAGCAGTCACATAATTTCATAGACCTACTTGTTTCTTATTGAATCGTTTAATAATAATTAATTTCTATTAAAACGTTGATTGATACAATAAAGCTTCTACGTTGATAACATGAAACTCGTGTCCGAGACTAACAGCCTTTGTTCTATATAGGGTAACCTCTATAGAAACACTAGCTGTTTCCCGTGGTATCACGCGCATCCTATAGAAACTATATCTTATTCCAGATCATGGTCTGTATTGTGTACTTTATACGTGATTCAGTAACAAACATACAAACATCTTCTTTGACTTTCAACAGTAGTGGAATAATTTGTATTATTTGTCATAAATTCATAATTTTATTGAACTGCGTAGGTATGTAGTACTACATGAGATCATTTGTAAACTGCGGAGTTTTCAGTCTCGGCTTACACATGTTGCGTTTACGTTAATGACAACAATAACACTATCTACAGAAGTAGTTTCTGGACGTATGTAATTTAATCTTTGCATATTTTGCAATGTAAATCGCACGTTGTCATTATTTCCCTGACCTTAGTTCAAATACCTAAAAATTTCTTCGTTTTTATTTGAAAATTTAGTGAGATTTTTTTACAACATAAGATTTTTTGACTTACTGATTTAATCATTGTTCTATAGGTAAGGATACTATGAAATAAAATTTAAAAGCTCATCATTATTAGTTTTGCATGTAAATGATTCTGTACTCTAAATTTGTAAGTAGGCATTACCTACATATTTGTTTCTTCGACTTGCAAAATGTTTGCTTTGCTTGCTTAGATTATGTATGATTCTGTTTATTGTGGGTTCACTGTAGTAAATAAATATCGTCACGTCAAATTCAACTTAAGCATTTAATGATACGATCTATTTAATCCAGTTCACTCCGTTTAGTAAACGATTACTTACACATGTTTATTAATAAAACCACTATCAATTCCCAGCATTTAAAACATTCACGGAAGTTGCATATTATGTTTCTACATTGATATCATTTATTTTGTTGTCAAAATTAAATGACCTAGAACACTGCGCGAGATTTCAAGGGAATAAAGAAGGCTAAACAATATATTTTATAAATTATGGATACAAAATAATTATTCCATTGTTATAAGAAGGCCATAAAACGTAATTAATAGGAAAAAATTATTAGCTGGCTACTTGGTCAGTTTAAAGGACTTAGATAATGGGGTCAAGCATGCTTTGAATGAATTATATTATATCTGTCGTTTACATTTTGTAGTAGGTTATCTAAGTGCTTACTACAAAAAAGAAACGTACTGTTTAAAGCATAATGTATTACACTAAGATGAGAGCAAGGTCCTGCCCGCGTAGATTATTTTCTCTGCCTTAATTTGATCTGAACTTTTCTGGAAATATTAAAACATTTTTCGGGATTAAAAGTATCCTTGTTATTCTACAGATCATGCTTAATCTCCTTGCCAAATCTCTTTTAAATCGGATAATGAGTGGTTAAGTCTTAAGAGCTATCACAATTTTTCTTGTATTTGAGTGTTTGAAGAGTCAAGAAGTACAAGAAAAAATGTGATATTTATTTAGAACACTCTTTTAAATCGGATATTGGGTGGTTAAGTCTTAAGAGGGCTATCACAATTTTTCTTGTAATGGAGTGTTTGAAGAGGCACATACTCAATTATAAGAAAAATTGTGATATTTATTTAGAACACTCCTGAGAGAAATAGTCAAACTTTCTCAGGCATATTTTTTTTAAGTTTTGTGGCCATATCTAAACCATAATCACACATCTAACATTTTTTCTTGTATTTGAGTGTGTGAATCTTCAAACACAAGAAAAATTGTGATAACCCTCTCTAAAGAAGTAACAAACTTACCTACAAACGATCGTTTTATGCTAATAAGGATTATGGATAGTCCCATGTCGTCTTTTCAATACCGCAGTTCTCAGTAACCAGTAAGTAATCTAATATTATAACGAGAAAATATTAGATGTGTTGTATGTTTTTATGTTTGTTTGTTATGCGTTCACGCTAAGGAGGTTGAACGGATTTGGTTGAAATTTAGCACATGGGTAGACCATGACATTATTTAGATATAAGACACTGTTTATCTCGATTTTCCGACGGGATCGAGACTCATGCTGGTGAAACTGCGTACCGTGACTGCGGGATGCAGCTAATTAATTATCTACAATCGTTAACTTGATTGATGTCCTTTTTTGCTACTAATTATTTACTTAATGTTTGTTCTTCTTGTCTCATCACTGTTGATTCGTTTAACCTATTTATTATTATTTAAAGTTGATTAAACCCAGGCTAACCCATTGTGATTTTTTTAAACATATAGGTACCTCTTAGATAAAACTGTTAGTGTAATTTCGTCAAACAATGGGTATTTTGTTAAATAAAAACTGGGTTTATTTTGTTTGTAAACAATAACTCTAATCTGCTGTCACGTAACTCGAAATGGTCACGGGGACGGACGTAAAGTGACCTGCAAAAATTAACAATAGATGCAAAAATGCGCAAAAACATGTAACCTTCAGTTTACAGTTACGTTTATTTAAATGGTTTGACACATGTCACTTCACTGTGACAGGTGTCAATCACAAACAATAGTGACAAACTGCAAACATTCTTGAATTCTTTAACATTTATGTACCTACCTACCTGTATTCTAATATCATTGTCTCTCGTCCACAGATACGCGCCAATGGATTATTCCCTATTCGACGTCAAACTTGGAACGACAACATAGAAGTGCCCTCACTGTAGTGCGAGCGAGACAGAATCATTTAGAAAGTGAGGACAATATCCGTGTATCGGTGAAAGTGATCCCACGGTTCTGTTAGTGCCACGAAGATGACGCCTGGTGCGGAAGACTTGACTATATTGGGGGGCAACAATAATGTTGTGCCCTTATTGCCCCGGCCTACTGTGGAATTGGAGTTCAAGAACATAACATGTGATATGAACATGTTTATTGCGAACAAACTACGATTCGGTAAGTTTTTTTTATTCTGTTTTAGTACCTGAACTCGGGTTGGTTGAAGGAACATTTTAAGCCACTAATGTTCGGGTAGCAGTGACGTCACGTTCGTTATCAGTTTAGTTTGAAACATTGCTACTTGAGTCACCTTGACACTACCGTCTGACCAGTGGAATAACACTACAAATAAGGTCATTTAACGCTACGCTAAATTTCTTTAGACAAGATCACATAGTGCGAGGCCCGTTCCCTAACTACATACAACACATTTTTGCGTGTACACTGAGTGAATTCACAAGGATAACATTATAAATGTAATAAGTTTTAGATAATAAGTTTTTAAGTTTGCTTCACTATTGCATTGGGTTATACCTGTAAAAATAGCTGTAAGTGAGGATATAAATAAATAAATAAATAAAAATATTTAATTAATTTTATGGTTAACTAGCATCTTCAGTTCATTACATGCAGTACCAGCTTTGCCTGATGTTTAATCATATTTTCTTATTCATCTATAACAGTCTAGTACACGTGACTAACTGATTGAGCGAACACGCGAAAGGTGCGTTTATCTAGTTTTTTTTTCAAACATCTCACCTCCTCGATTCGTACCAAGTCTTTCCAGTCTTACCAAGGGGTATTGTGTTACCTAGCACCTGGGTACTGGGTGGGTTTGGGTGGTACTTATTATACACCTAATTAAACACATCTAATAATTTATAAAAATATTGGACTGCTTGAAATGCTGCTTAGCCCTCTTCTTCTCTCCTAATGTTGCTGTGCCCGACAGGGTCCATATTGATATGTAACTGTGTTATACCATCTATGTAATACATTGGAATGCAATAAAGTATTGAGTATTGGGTTGTGGAGGCCAGATAGGCTGTCGATCCTTGTAAAATACTTGTGTTCAGCTGCATCGGGTAAGACTGGAAGCCGATCCCAACAAAGTTGGGAAGAGGCTGGGCACCTGCTCGATTCTTAGTCATACATTTTTTTTTGTTAATTACAAAAAAAAAATCTGAGCATGGTATATGGTAATAAATACCTGAGGGGCAATTCTCGTACTTAAAAAACGTTCAAATTCAAGTCGCAATCTCATCTCAGCGACAATCACTGTCAAAAACTTGTCAAAAATGTATAGAAATTGATTGTATTTTTGACAGATTGAGACTGAGATCAGACTGTGAACGTGCTTAAAATTACGGGAATTACCCCACTGATTATGCCTTTTTTTTTTTTTTTTTTTTCGTGGGTGGGAAATCATCAAATAACTTCTCCCGCTCTGGGCAGAGCAGGAGGGCGTGTCAGACTCTTACTGACTAAAACCCACCCGTGTTCCTTCAGTTGCCTGTGCCAGGGGCCACGGTAACCCTCTTGGACTTTTCCGCAACCCTAGCAGGCAAACCCCGTCATTGGTGCTGACATCTCTTTGAGGCGCGCGTGGAACACAACGCGCCGTCGACCCGGGACCTGAATATGCCTGCACTTATGAAGTTATGAGATACCTACCTATCCCTTCGGTATGTTTCGTCAGCTTACGAACCGGTATCCTACATGTTTACAGCTGCTTGTGGGTCATTATTGCCAATAGATGCAAGATATGTACCTACCTAAGAGAATGGTGTCAAGGGACACGGTAAGCACCTACTTTTTGAATGAGATAGGTGTGAATTTGTCCCTTTTGTTAACTTGCTAATGAATTAATATTATTAAACGTGGATTTTGTGACACACAGATTCGGTGATGTAAGTATTTTGCTTCCTTTTCATTTGGTCTTCTAAAGCCCTGTTGACAAAAAAAAAATGTACCTATTTTATTAATATTATTTTTATTTTTATCTTCTTCGTGTCGCTAGAATGACTTTTCTCAGATCTTGTTGGCCCAAAACTTCGCCATTTCGGTCGTCGGTGGCAACGCGTAGGTCACTTTGACTGCAACTTTTGGGTAGCAAATTACTTAGATGGCAATTTATGACAAGAAGCTTTTTTTATTTTGGGCACATACTTGCTTGCCCGGTTTTGTATTATAGGTACATACTTAATATTTATCATCATGCAAATATATAAACAATAGATATTTATTTTATTTTACTATCAAATTACCTATTAAATTTAAATATGCAGAAATTCTTATGATGTTCTGAGATTTCATTACTTAATAAGTTAATAGGTATAAAAAAACAATAAAATTTATGAGATGATTAGATTCGAATCTAGATTTAAATAAAACAATTAGAACTGTGACTTGTACATACAACTACTTCTTATACGTGGCTGCATCAGTTTCATTGATTAGGGTAAAAACCAGGTCGGTTAAAAATATCGGTAATAGTTGGTAACAGGTAACAATGGTAGGTAAGATAACAACACCAACCCACGGATGTGCATTGAATTAAACTTCAATAAAAATTAGAAATCGTCATCGAAGATATCTCTTGTAATTCGATGCTACCGAAACGCGCTAAAACACCGGAATCCAGTCATCTATTGAATCGGAAGAAAGTGAAACAATCTCAAATCAAACACATTCTAGTGACGCAAATGTCACTAAAATCTACATGTACTTTGTTGTTTAGCCAGCACCATAATTGCGTAACACACTATTATTCAGAATCTGAAACATTTTGAAGGATATTGCTAATCCATTGCCTCATATGTTCGAAGAATGTGTCTGCTGTGTAAATAACGCAATGAATGTTGTTGAACTGTCAAAGAGAGCCATTACCTACTACTGTTATTGTGCTACGCAACTACCTCGCAGTTCGAAAATCAAAATTAAAAAAAAATAAGTTGAGATAAGATAAGGTAAGATATTTATTGATATTCATAAGATCACGTCTAAATTACATAGAAGTTACATCATCATTACAAAGTTACATATTAATATTATGAAGAAAATATTAAAATATGCCAAAAATAAATCTAGTGTATAACTTGTATAATATTGGTTAAAGGCGTAATTAGCATCTGGTAAATAGCAAAAAAGTAATAAGACTTCCCCATATACGCCCAGCCTTAAGAACGATTCATAGTGGGAAGCGCTGAAGGCCGCTGGAAGTGGAAAGAAGAATCAGGATTCGATAATGTTTTTATACATACACAAATACATTATTAAATTCGAGCCCTCTTCCTATGTGGGTAGGCAGACACTACAGGACTCCACCTGCTACGATCCCTAGATACCTACGTCAAACGGGGTGGATAGGGATGCAGGGGTGAATAGAGACGAAACTTTAAAAGGGTTTAAACCTTGAAATAATATAGTTTTATACCAACAAGGGCACTTAATCGTTTATTATATTACAGTAAACACATTAAGAGTCCTTTTTGGCAATAAACTATATTATTTCAAGGTTAAAATGCCTTTTAAAGTTTCGTCTATTTTCACCCCTGCATCCCTATTCACCCCGTTTGACCGTTACTGCTTTTGCTTTGTTTACGTTCATCATACATTTGTTTATACTCGCACGCTGGTTGCGAGGTCTATCTACGCCTTTCTGAAAAACATCATCTATAGTTTCTTGACTGTTCTTCTCCATAGCATTGGGCAACTAGCTTCATCTTTCTGACTGACCGACCCCTTGACAATTCAAAAGTGCCTGTAATTGGTTTATTTTAAAATAAATGCTTTGAGTTTTTGAGTTTGAATAAGCTCACTGTGTTCTGCCTTTTTAATGCTTTTTTACTCGACTGCGCGACGCAAAGGAGGGTAATGTGTTTATGATAGTCGCCATTCACTCATCCTCTCACCGTGACCAAACCATCTGAGCAAATTTTTATACCAATCATTATAATTAAACTAGCTACTCCCCGCGACATCGCATAGCGTCGTCGCCTGCCCGCGCTATTAATTTGTTCGCGCTTAGCATTCTTTCTAGCTTTTTCCTTCTTACTCTGCTCCTAAGGGTCGTAGCATGGTGTTAAATAGCCTAAAACCCTCATCGAGAATTGGACTATCAAAACAAAAGTTTATTTTTAATCCGACAGGTAGTTCCACAGATTAGCGCGTTCAAACAAACAAACTTCAGTTTCATTAGTAATAGATTATTATGTAATTAATATTATATTATAACTAATTAATAAGTATAGATTAAAACAATAAAAAAACCGAACAGTGGATAGATAATAGTGTTATTTATATGTTTAGTTACATAAGCATTGCTGTTCCACTTTTTTTACTTACGTAAGACAATCTAACTCGGCTGACACTAAAACCCAGATACGAACGTTTATATTTTCATAAATTTACGATCTCTTATGAATAGTTCTACACTCATATTAAATACCCCGTTGGTCTCGTAGTCGCCAACGCGACTGCTGAACGTGGCCTTGGTGGTCTTGGGTTCGTTTCCCAGGTCGGGCAAAGTAATAATAATAAATAAATAAATATCGTCTGACATTGCACACAGCACCATCTAGTTCCAAGTTAAGCACTTAAGGCTTGTGTTATGGATACCAGATGGTTGATACACTACTTAAATACATTTTTTTTTGTAAATACATACATATTATAAATATACATCCATGACTCGGGTACAAATGTCCATATTCATCATATAAACATTTGCCCCTACCGGGATTCGAACCCAGGACCATTTGGTTTCGCTGACTACACTTAGCCACTGTAGCCACTATACCAAACATGTCGTCCAAAGTGTTATTGGGTTTCCATTAGGAATTTCTCAGTAACATCCTGAACTTTGGAAGTAGGCGGTGTTATACCCCCCCCTCCCCCCCCCGTGCCTCGGAAACCACGTTGAGCCGTTGGTTCTGCACCTGATCTCCCTCCGGCCGGGCGGCCGTGTCGTGCTCGCGATGGAAGTGGCGGAACGCGTGAGAGAGAGGCAAAATCCACGCCCTCACGCCCCTAGTCGCCGCAGGAGATGCATTGGGCGTCGGGAATCCCAGGCCGATTCCCGGCCACCGTAGGCGTGGGCTTGCGGACGGCGAGCAATGGGTAGCTCGCCGTCCGATAAGGACCAGGCCCGGGTCGACGGCTCGTTGTGTTCCACGCGCGTCTCAAAGAGATATCAGCACCAATGACAGGGTCCGCTAGAGCCAATGCCTGCCAGGGTTGCGGGAAAGTCCGAAAGGGTTACCGTGGTCCCTGGCACAGGCAACTGAAGGAACACGGGTGGGTTTTAGTCAGTAAGATTCTGACACGCCCTCCCGCTCCGCCCAGAGCGGGAGAAGTTATTTGAGGAATTCCCACACTCAAAAAAAAAAGATCTGGTAAGTCTCGTGTCTGAAAGCACGTTCATTCATTGATCCTGCACCTGATCTCCCTCCGGACGGGTCGGATTGCTGGCCCATCGGACTATGAAAGACAGGGAAGAGAGAGTGCACGTGTATCTACGATTCTGCTGCGCACACACTTTTGCACTATAATATCTTAGTCACGGCCTCTCAAGGCCAACTACGAGATGCCCTACATAAAAAAGCGCGCCTCCATAGCTCTATTGAGATTGGCCGCCATGGCCGAAATAGGGTCTAGAGGACTATTATTATTAAATGTAAAAAAATTAATTTATTAAAAAAATTGGTCCAACAACAAATGGTTTAATTTAGGAAAAAATCACGATTATCACAAAAAAATTAATCAATTTACAACAGGATCAACAATTTATAAAAGTTAAAGTTATTTTTCACATTGTACCTAGACGATTTTTTTTTGTAAAAATATTGTTTTTACGGTAAACGGTTTCATGCTAGTTTACGGTAAACCACCTGATGCACAAAGATAACACCTGCAGGACATTTCCATAAAGTTACAAAAGTCTCAATCCCGTCAGACAGTTTATTCCTAATCCATAATTTATTATTTAAAATGTCATAAAATATTAGTAAGTTAATAATGTCATAATAATAAAAATGAATAAGTTATTAGTATATTAGCACCTGTGTCTGCGCACACACTAATAATTTGTGCACTATAACATCTCTCGCGCCGAAGGCTAGTCTCCGTTGATTAGCCGCAATGGCCGAAATACTGTCTGGAGGACTAAATATTAGGGATGGGCCGAACGTGGTTTGAACCGAATATTCGGTGAAAATAAAAAGTTAGGCTGAGTTTTGGTTATTTTCACCGCGCTTTCTCGAGTGACAAGTCGAATCTTGTTTACACGCTCACTGGAATTATTGGTGCGTACACTATATACACTTTTCTCAGAGGCAAGAAATTAAGCGAACAAAAACGTAACCTGCCCTTGGTAAAATTTAAACACTAATACTAAACTAAATGACACAAAATAAACATAATTATCTAAAGTCGAACTTTTAATTAGCTGCAGTAAAATGACAGCTTATATATCACCACTTGCTTGTTTAAACAAGTTGTTCTTTAGTAAAAATTACAATAAGAAGTGTAAGTTTATTGCAGCTAATGAAAAGTCCGACTGTAGTGTTTTTGGCGAGTTTTTGAATAAATGCTTATGATTTAAGTTGAATGGTTTAGTTTTATTATTTTAATCCAATGTAACAGTTGAATTATTTCAATATTTTTTTGTATCGAATATTCGGCATTTGAACCGAATTTCGGCCGAGGTTCGGGTAAACCGAATGTGAAACGAATTTCGGCCCAGCCCTAGTATATGTGGAAAGATCAATATTCCTAATTGTGTTATGAAACTTATTCTAATTTCAAGGTAAAAACCGAGCAGTGTCCACTTAAAATACATACAAAGCAAGCATATGGATTACAAAGTCAGCGTAGACTAATTAATGTTTGATTATACAAGAAATGGAAGACGGTATACAAACATTTATGTCAATTTAAATGTTTCCACGAACATACAACGATCCAAAATTGCGACTCCTGGGCCTGCAGTCTCGACATAGTTAGCAATCGTTTTCGGTTGCTAAGTCCTAACAATCCAGATGAAATGATATTTGGTGGTCTCCAAACTCAAATTTATCGTTTGTTACTGGTATTTTAGGAAGGTACCGGTAGGTAACAACCGATAAATTTGAGTGTCGAGACTACCAAACATTTACATCAACATTTAAATCTGGATTGTTAGGACTTAGCAACCGAAAACTATTGCTAACTATGTCGAGACTGCAGGGCCTGTCAAAGTTAAAATATAAGCATGTCATGTAGGTATTTTGTTACTAAGTTATCGTGCCAAATCTTCTAAGGGATTTCCCAGTCACTTTCCATAATCCGAAGTTGCGATCACAGCATATTAAACTATCTGTATTAATCAAGAGGTTATTTCATTTTAATTAATGTAGGTATATTACCTACTTACGAATAGCAAGTAACAAAATTAATAAATAAATTAAAACAGATATTTAACATTCCGACCCGAGTGTTACATACGTAATGAGGTAATGACCCGCGTCGTTCGCGTCGAACTCCTATAACAAAGTAAACAGTATGTTGACTTGGTTAAACCTTTTTCGGTTCATCTAGATTTAAGGCCCTATCTGCGGGAGCCTTTATTATTTATATATTCTTTATTGTACACCACAAAAAACATAACAACAAAAATTAAACTGAACACTACTTAATATACAATGGGCGGCCTTATCGCTTTCTGCTTATTTATACTTACATTCGACTTTTTTAACAAGGTTTGGCCACAAACGGCAGAAAATAGGGATAACTGGAAGGAGGGAAGGGAGGACATTGCCCGGTAGTGGGAACGGCTGATAATAATAATAATAATAGAACTTACCCAGTCAGGGTACCTACATTCTGATTACAAATGCCTAAACATATAAAATGAGTGTATTTCCCTGTGATACGACGGTCAAGCTTGTAATTGATAATGATAACACAAAATTACATACTGATTACCATGTTCTGATTTCCTATTTTATTAGATGTAGTGTAGAGCCCGGCTCGGGATGATAGTGTGATTTTCCAATAGAATATCGTTACTATAGTCAGCGCGTTATCAACTGAGTCGTGAAACCCCTATATGTGAATAGAGATAGGAATGTGCAGCGCGCCGGGACCGTTATCGGTAAACGGCTACCTGCTCACGTGGTGTCGATGAGTCCCTAATAATATGTACGCTTTTATGAACAAGATACGATAATAAACGTTACTTATCGATATATTTATTTTATTGTTACGCCCTTCACTAAGCGGCTCGATAAGGCCCGTAAGTGCAAACGAGATAGACATAGGGAAATGATTTATGGCCCAACGACTCAGTTGATAACGCGCTTACTATAGCTCGTTGGTCTAGTGGTCGCAAGCACTGCTAATGAGCATGAGGTCCCGCGTTCAACACCCAGGTCGGGAAAAGTGTTATTGGGTGTTTATATCTGGAATTACTCAGTAGCAGCTCGTAGTCTGGATTTGTACCCGGTTGATAATAGACTTGATTTGATAGAGACTTGAGAGAATTGAGAGAGACTTGATAGAGAGAGTTGATTGACAATAGACTCGCCGCCTATTACTTCAATATAACGGGCAAAAAGAGCCCAACCCTTCGGGGAAACTGGATGTGATATTATGTAAGTAATTACCCGGTTTCTGGATCTATGCCCAGCAATAGGCTCACCTGTTGCTGGAACTCTAACATAGACATCGACGCGCAAACTGAGACCATGTATGATCGCCGTGATTCTAGACAGAGCAGAAGCCTTTCCCCTAGAGCAGAAATGTCTCGTCGGTTACTTAAAAAAAGAAACTGCTGTTTCGTAGAAAAGTGCATTACCGACGCGGTCAAAAACTATGGAGCGGCAGTTTTTTTTTTTGCCACTAGTAAATTGTGATCGATATCTTACGAGTGTTTAGTAC
This sequence comes from Brachylomia viminalis, assembly GCA_937001585.2. Lineage (NCBI taxonomy): Eukaryota > Metazoa > Arthropoda > Insecta > Lepidoptera > Noctuidae > Brachylomia > Brachylomia viminalis. Next base: position 16,040,466 of record OW443302.2, on the reverse strand, counting down.
TGTCAATTCTGACTCATAATCTAGATTCACGAATCAGCTCGCCCTATCGCAGTCCTCTGCTAGAAAAAGACCTCTCCAATCACAACAAACGTTACTTCGCCTTCCGCATCCAGTCGATCCCAGCCTCCTTATAAGGTGGTCGGTTGATCAAGCTGGGGGAAGTCTCACGCTACGTTTGTCGATTCTTGGTTCAATCGTAGAAACTCTGGCAATAATCTTTCTAAAACCAAAGATTTATATAGTGACATTCACCCGACCGCGTCAAAAGATGGTCACGTTTCTGTTTTGTTGACAATGATAGGATATTTTTGTCTCGCACACTCATCTCATCGTTTCATGCGGGATGTGTGAGCATACCGATCTCAGTACGGGCGATTTTGCTCGTGATCTAAGTACCGCGAGGGCAAATTTTACAAATTAACGTTGTACGAAACTTAGTTTTTCTTTATCAGAACTGCGATTGACAATAATTTAGCATGCAAAATCGTGCGTTTGATTACAAATTACCTGAGCAAATGACCTACAAAGCATCTTATCAGGTATATTTCTCACGTGCAAGATAGCAGATGTATTGGCAGACTTGGCTTCCGCTGGTTCACGTAATGTTAACGGAAGTACTTTAAGTCTGTTTATAGCCACGTCAAAGTAGAAACAGTGACTGTTTCATCGTGAAGCATTTTTATTCTCACAAAAGAATTGTAAATTTAATTGAAAATGGTAATTTTTTTTAATAATAGATAATAATGTAAGTTTATTCAATAATTGTTTACAATGATACATAAATATATTATAGGCTAAGGTAATGTAATTATACGGAAATAAGAAACTGTACAAACGCTGCTGCTACTTAATTGATAATGGACTTAGGTATCTATGGACTACTCTTATTATTAATACATTTTTAACCTAGTCGAGGTTGAGATAACCTCGATTAGGTAAAAAAAATATTATGGATTCTTATCATACAGCGTTGTACTAAAATGTTTTCCATTTGCACTTGGTTATATCCCGACCAGTCGTACTCAGCGCCTCTCCTCCACATTTATTGTGCGCACAGCCAAAGCGTGGAACTGTCTACCAGCGACTGTGTTCCTTTTATTTTATTTTATTCTATTCGGGAAACTTACAACTGACTTATACAGTGTTCTTAAACAATATGAAACTGAAGGCAAGTCTCCACAGATAATCACCAAAAATTCAAACGTGAAAAAAACGAAGGTCGGTACAAAATACCTTTTTCACTCCTCTTGCTCAAAAAGACCGTCATTGTGGCGTACCAGAGCGAAGAAAAAATAGCAATTCTTCCTCTAGGGGAAAAAGTTATTTATTTTTTATTTTTGTGTGTCAAATGACAATGAGCCTACAAAAACGAAAAAGTCTTTAGTCATAAGTAGAATAATCATGAATATTGACTCGACTTACTACTGTTTCATTAAAAAAAGAACTTAATTTTATTTTTGAAAATGGAACTAAAATCGGCGATCTCTTTGGTAGAATGCATACAATGCGTTGCGGCTGCAGAAGAAAAAACAAAAAAAAAAACATTGGCGCGAAATCTTTATGAAATTAAGTTACCGGGTTAAAACATCTTGTTGCCAACAAAAATTAAATGTACAATTTGTACAATTCTGGATATTTATACCCAGAATTGTACAAATTGTACATTTAATTTTTAATAAAATAAACTACATATTTCATATTGTATTGGATTGTTTTATTTTCTCGCAATCGTAGTGAAAAGTAGAGTGTAACACACGGCGCTAAAACCCATTAAAACTCGGTTTCTATTTACTCCCTCGCTAAAGCTCGGGAGTAAAACTACCTCGTATATAATGGGTCATTTTAGCTCCTTGTATAACAATCTACTATTACATAAATTAGGAAAAAAATAGTACACGATCGACAAATACTAACTATAAATAATTTAGACGTAAACAATTAATTACTTTTCCGTAAAAAAGCTTTTCACCAACAAATGCTTAATCCGAGAAACACTAGTATTGAATATATCCAAATTATGTTCACCAGACAGTTTATTAAAACTTCTGCTCGCACGGATCAGACACGAATTCTGCCTGTACGCGGACCTGGAATGAGGGACATGTAACATGCTAGGTTTGTGAAACATTTTGCAGTGTGTTACTAATCCTTAGCAGCACAGGGCAATCTATAGTAGGTACCATTTGCGACTTTAAATAAGTACATCCCATCTGCAATGCGTCTGCGCTCATGTAGTGGTAAGATGTGAAACCTTTCCACATTCAGCCCGTCTGCCTTCAAAGCAAGAGTGAACAAGCATCTTCTAGGCACGCTCATTTCATCATACACCTCATCCATCGCTTTCCATCAGGCGAGATTGAGGTCATGAGCAGAAATTATAGTATTATAATTAAATTTTATTCAGCAATAAAAAAAAATAACATTGAGTAATATAAACATGTTAACAGTCAGTATAAACTTATTGGTTTTTGAAATTCATTATATCGTCAGTCACTAGGAAACTCTCACAGCCGACGCAACGCAACAGAGATTGTCAAAGACGCATCTCCATCGTTATAGGTTAGGCAATAACAACCAATGACCGAAACTAATGGAATGACAACATGAAACAAAACTCTTGCCTCATGTCTTATGAAGAAACATATTCCAAATGGTCTAGAACACGTTCCTACAATAAAATGGTTTTAGAAACGTTCTTTCATTCACCAAAGATATAGAAAATAAATAGGTAATATCAAAACCTAGACAACTGTCTATACTTTGTGTTATTACTCTAGTAGCTGTTGCTCGCGAATACGTCTGCGATCCAGGATGAAAAGTAGTCTTTGTTCTTACCCAGGTCATGGTCTATCTGTGTGTCAAATTTCATCCAAATCCGTTCAGCCGTTTTAGCGTGAAGCGTAACTAACAAACAAACTTTCTTGCGCGTTTATAATATTAGTTACGATTCATTTAGTTTGGGTTCTAAAGCTACGAGTTTAATACTTTCTCTTGAAACAGCTTCTCCTAAAGCAACAACCACAGTATACTGTGCTATGACAGTCATCTTAGATGTATATCATATTTTTGTGTTTCGTAATGTTAATTACTTATTACCTACTATATAGAATCCAGTTCTTCTAACTGAACAGACAGCAGTGCTGCTGGGGAGTTTGTTCCGCCACTTGATCTTCCCAGCTAAAGCACTAGGAAGTGGTGAAGGGTGGGCGTTTTGGGTTGGGATTTTTGATTTTGATAGTAGACTATGCTAGTTTATAGTCTGATTCGATTATTTCGAGTTTCAGAGTCAAACAGTGGAGACTAAACATACAATTTAAATGCAACACCAGCTTTTGCCCGCAACTTTCACACTTCAATCACTAATGGAAATGATTAGGGGTGAAGTTTTCTTTACCTAAATTTTGCTCCGCCCCACGAGCAAAATTTTAAAGTTCCAACTTCCAAGTTTCTAACTTCTTCAGAGGCTTGTGTTGTGTGTTGTTTCGTTTATTCATTCACCCAGTCACGGAACTGTGCTAACGATATCATCACTCTCGCTCTTCACATTAATTTGTAGGTCATTCAACTATTCTCGTACTACATACGTAACAGTATGCAATATTTATATAAAATCTTTGTAAGACACGTATCTCGCATCTCTTTCCGGTTTCATCTAAGGCTTACCGTACACAACCACTCGTGATCGCCACTTGTGACGCAGCGAGAGCCACCTATAAAGTAGCAAGCGGCTACCGCCACTCAAAGGGGTTGTCGCTGACCACTAATGGACTTATCACACCGGCGATTTTCGAGCGCGTTTCCAGCGGTGCGATTGTTTTACGTACCTACTCGCTACATGTGCGTAGCGAATACGCCGACTGTGCTCGCAGCTGACGTAGCGTGTTCGCCACGTTAGCGTAACGAGCGCTATTGAAGTGAGTGTACCAGAGAGTGAAACAAGCGAGTGCATTATACATATTGTGAAAACATAGAGAACACGTGGTGTAGTCACGGCTTGCTCGCTTCACACCCGCGGAGAGCACGTTCACAAATCGCCTCGATGGCAAATCGTCAGTGTGATAACGCTCTAAATAGGCGGTGGCGAGTGGTCCGTGTGCGGGCACAATAAGCGTTTATGATGTGCTAACTCATAACACTATTAATCTCACGAGAACTTTCTTTGCAGCCCGTTTTGTCATTAGTCGAAGCTTACATAACCCAAGCCATTACTTCGAACGCTAGAACGTTGATATACACAACATACCGTTGTGACTGCGTGGTAGCATTGCATAACCATCGATAAAAAAATTGGAAAATCGAACATTTTACTTCGTTTTTTTTATTTTCGTACTTATTAAATATATTTTTTAATATTTTTATAAAATACATAAAAAAATACATTTTTAAATTAGTAGTCCGCCGGTATCGGGAGCAGGGTCCAAGCTACCGGTGGTTAGGCCTCCAGAGACATGAACCTCCTCACGATACGAGCCGTATCAAGGAGTACTGCCTTCTGAATTACGCCCTTGATCCAACCGCCTAACGGGAGCTTTGAGAGATGTTGATCGAGGCTTTCGGCCATAAGGCCATTGACCGTTTTGACAATCGGCACAATGATAGCCGAACTCACATTCCACATGTCAACAACCTCGTCTGGTAAGTTGAGATATTTAATTTGTTTCTGTTTCTTAGCTTTCACGAGGTTCTCATCGTGTGGAATACTTAGTAACATCCATAATCTATCACCACTATATCGGAAGGGCAATTCCCGTATTTTTAAGAATGTTCGCATTCTAATCTCAGTCTTAATCTGTAAAAATTTGTATAGCGTTTACCTACACCACCACCTGGTTTCCACCTGAAAGAAGACTAATTAATACCTTCTTCAAGCGACCAAAGAAGCGTTCCTTCAACGATTGCTTCTTGTCAGCAACGTTGATGCCTAATGCTTCCGAGATACCCAAATATTTATAGCTTTCGGATGAGGATAGGTATCTAAGGTGTATGGAATCCGAAAGATGAATTCGTTCGAATTCCATAATCTCACCTCGCTTTACATGCATGACTGCACATTTGTCTACACCAAATTCCATCCTGATGGCGCTACTGAAAGTTTCAGTTACCTTCAGTAGTTCCATCGGTCACAATTTCTGATATTGATAGTCATCCATGCAGAGGAGGTGAGATATGACACGACCACCACTCTTCAACCGATAGCCTAGACCTGAATCCTCCAGTATGGTGCTTAGAGGATTCAGGGCTAAGCAGAACCAAAGTGGGCTCAAAGTGTCGCCCTGAATATATTTGATTAATTATTATCGATATCTGTGATTAGTGTGATATCGATATTGAGTTCAAATGCAAGGTCGGCTGTAAAATGTTGCTACAATAGTTTGATAACAATGGTAAGCTGTTCGTTGCCTTGATTTAATCAATTTATCTAGGAATATAATTTATTTATTTAGCCTTCTATGTAGCAGATCTTTATACTCCACTGAAATGGATAAATTTTTTTCGCGGGTAGGTGTAAAAAACGATAGACATATCTCTGTTTTTGAATTTTTATTTAATATAGAAATACACAGTTTTTTGCCTAAATTTTAATTAAGTATAATTATTTAACCCCCATTACACTGGTACTCACGTTTGTGGCACATTTATGTGACCCTAGCGTAAAATTACACCACCTGCCAGCTCATCATCTGCAAAGTCACTTCGCATTAGTCTGCTGGATCACTATGTCCCAGTTTGCAGAGGTATTGTCTGCACAAAAGTGCCTTGAAGAGAACTTCACACGGAAGATGGAAGCACTGGAAGCCCAAATTCAGGTCGCAGGACCTGCCAAGGATACCGTGGCAAGGGTGGCTGAGGAGTTCCGGACCTTCAGGGAGCTTATTTTCAGCATGCTTGGCTTGCTCCGGACTCAGATTTGTGAGTGTGCTAAGCAGGTTGACGGACTGGAGACTAGACACAGGAGGAAAGCACTCATTTTTCAAGGCGTCGCCGAAGTTGCCAATGAAGACAGCACCGCAGTCATCATGGATGTTATGACGAATAAGCTGGCCCTCAAGAACTTCTCCGCATCTTCCATAAAGGTCTGTCACAGACTTGGTGTAATCAATACAGAACATCACAGGCCCATACTGGTGAAATTTTCCAGCTACGATGACAAGTCAGCGGTGTGGAAAGTGAAGACACGCTTGAAGGGCACATCCATCTCAGTCAAGGAATTCTTGACAAGGGTCCGGCAGTCCATCTTTGGAAAGGCGCGTCTTCACTTCGGAATGCGGTCGTGTTGGACTCAGGACGGTGTCATAGTTCTAAAGGCCTTTGATGGAAGTAGACATAAAGTTTCTTCAATGGGTGAGCTCAATCCTCTACTTGCGAAGTTTCCAAAAGCCCAAGATCCAGGAACCCAAGGCACAGCAGATATCCTGCAAAACAGAACGGGTCAGTAATCACTTGGTATCATGTTGTGTAGACAGTTTACTAAATGTTTGCAAGCAATTGTTATTATGGTATAGAAATACTTACCATTGTAATTTATTTGATTATGTACCGAGTCCTTCTAATATTAGTTATGTTAGTTTCCAATAGTCTCTTGTACAATTAATTTGGCTCATTTATATAATAATTTACCCTCAACAAGTTTTAACTTTCTTTTCAATTATATTTCTTTTGTAAAGTGTATTCGTACGTAAATGTCAATTGTGACATATGCCAAAGTTGAATAAAAAGTCCACAGGTTATCTATGTATGACAGGAAGGCCGGTTTAAAGTTTGACGTATTGTTGATCGGATACGTTCTGAACATTTTCGTGTAATTCATCTCGCCATAAATTTTTTTTTTTTTTTATTCCGCATGTCACTTATGCTGTTTTGTTTTAGGTTTTTGCTGTGTGCTTTTTATCATATAATTAGTTTAACCAATGTCTAGAGTAGATGATGTTGTGAGCTGGCGGGTGGTGCTGAGATGCAACCATCGTACCAGTAATTTTGTAGTGCTTTTAGCGTTATATATAATTATATATTTATAAATATTTATGACCTCTGATAACGAATCTTTTTATTCTGCCAACGATTCTAGCGCATCTTGTAGCGATGAAAGTTTTTGTTCTCTCGCAGACACCTTAGGTGTTCTTTTACGTAAAAATTTTTGCCAGAATTCTGGCCGGCTATTTAACGTATGCCACCTCAATGCTCAGAGCATTCCAAGTCACTTCAACGAACTTTACGACACTTTTACCGACAATAACGTTCACGCAGTCCTGATTTCCGAGACGTGGCTCAAACCTAACCTGCTTTCAACCACTTACTCACTCCCCGGTTTCATTCTCCTTCGGAATGACCGGATCGGCAGGAGGGGGGGTGGTGTAGCCATCTACCTTCGTGGTGATTTCCCTTTTAAAGTTCTTGCTTCTTCTTCACCCAATGAATCCGCAGAGTTTCTTTTCCTTGAGGTTTGTGTCAAAGGAGCTAAAACCGTCCTTGGTGTCGTCTATTGCCCCCCTTCTATTGATTACTTCACTGAATTTGAATCGGTACTTGAATCTTTGGGTTCGCAGTATGCACACCACATTGTCATGGGGGATTTTAACACCAACCTCCTTGCCCACAATTCCCCTCGGTCCTCTAAACTCCTACACCTTATCGAGTCAGCCAGTCTGCATGTATTGGATCTCCAACCCACCCATCATAATATAGCAGGAGATGACACTTGGCTTGACCTTATCCTCACCTCTAATCCTTCCTTAGTTTCCTCACATGGTCAACATGTTGCTCCTGGCTTTTCCCATCATGACCTTATTTTTCTGTCCTATGTCCTTAAACCCCCTAAACCTAAACCCACATTCCAGTACAGGCGTGCCTTTGCACGTATGAATAGCGAGAGGCTTCAACGAGATGCATCCAATATTGACTGGTCACCCCTGGAAGCAGCTGTTTCAATTGACGAAAAAGTTAGTTTTTTCAACGATGTTGTGGTCAAGCTATACGACACCCATGCTCCTGTCAAGAAAATAAAGTTGAAGCGTCCACCTGCACCTTGGATGAACAGGGGAGTTCGGATGGCAATGCGACGGAGGGACCGCGCGTTTCGGAAATTTAAAAGGGATCGCTCGGAGGACAATTGGAATCTTTTTAAGGCTGCCAGGAATCGGTGTAATCAGATGATACGCAACGCTAAACGCCGCCACATTCTAAGTAATATCACTTCTTCTTCTCCTGCCGATATTTGGAAGTTCCTTGGAACTTTAGGCATCGGCAAATCGCGACATTCAGACCTTCCTAACACAATTGGTTTAGACGATCTAAATCGCCATTTCTCCACTGTTCCAAATCTAGATAGTCTAACCAAATGTCAAACACTCGACTACCTTGCTGGTCTGATGCGTCCTAGTATCGACCCCTTTGTCTTCACCCCAGTCGACCCGGCAGAGATCAAAAAGATTATCCTGTCCATTAAATCCAAGGCCGTGGGCTGCGATAATATTAGCCGCCATATGATCGTGACGGCTCTTGATCAACTACTCCCTGCAATCTCCCACATCATAAACTTTTCCCTTTACACCGGTGTTTTCCCTTCTCTGTGGCGTAAAGCCCTTGTTCGGCCCCTGCCTAAAATATCCAATCCCTCTCTTCCTAGTCACTTTCGCCCAATTTCCATCCTTCCTTTTCTATCTAAGGTGCTCGAGGCCAGCGTTCACAAACAATTCTCCCACTTTATTCACCGCAACTCTCTCATCAGTCCATTTCAATCCGGTTTCAGGCCCGGGCACAGTACCGTTACAGCTCTCCTTAAAGTGACCGACGATATAAGGCGGGGAATGGAAGACACTAAAGTTACAGTCTTAGTGTTAATTGACTTTTCCAATGCTTTTAATACCGTCAGTCACGAAGTCCTTTTATCCATCCTTTCCTATCTTATGGTCTCTCCGGAGGTACTGAAGTGGTTTTCCTCTTATCTTCGGGGACGTCAGCAGTCTGTTTATGCTGGAGACTTTTCGTCAAATTGGTGTGATCTTGCAGCTGGCGTTCCTCAAGGCGGTATATTATCTCCTCTTTTATTCTCCATTTTTATTAACCTCATCACCACCGAACTTCAGACTGCGTATCATCTTTATGCTGACGATTTGCAGCTTTACTGCCGGGCAAGTGTTGGCAACATATCCGATGCGATTGAGGAGCTAAACCGGGATTTAGATGTCGTAAAAAACTGGTCTGATCGATTTGGGGTGGCGGTTAATCCCGCAAAGTGTCAGGCTATCATTGTGGGGAGCCCCTACAGCATGAGGAAACTGAACGGCTTAACTGTGCCACCTGTAATCTTCGACAACTCAGTCATCCCGTTTAGCTCTGATGTTAAGAATCTTGGTCTGCATGTCGATACTTGTCTAGACTGGCGAAAGCAGGTCACGACTGTAAGTCAAAAAGTCACCGGAACGTTGCGGTCGCTCTATCGGTTGAAAAACCTTCTCCCATCACACATAAAAGCAATGCTTGTACAGGCCCTTATATTTCCTATAATTGACTATGGTGATGTGTGTTACTATGACCTGAATGCAGATCTCCTCAATAAACTTGACCGCCTTCTCAATAACTGCATTCGATTCGTGTTCAATCTTCGTAAGTATGACCATGTATCTGCACACCGACTGCTTTTAAAATGGTTACCCATTCGTCAGCGCAGAGAGTTGAGGGCTCTGTCTACGTTGTTCTCTATTCTGGACAAACCCACTTCCCCTTCTTACCTGACTTCCCAAATACAATATTTATGCACTGCTCATAGTAAAAATCTTCGTTCCACCAACAATCGTCTTCTACGATGTCCTTCTCACCGTTCTGGCTTCATTCATTCTTCTTTCTTTGTCCAGGCGGTTTTTCTTTGGAATGCGCTCCCTCTGAAAATCAGGACAGCAACCAGTCGGTTATCTTTTAAAGTGAAGGCACGTGAACATATCCGTCAGAAGTTGGCTGAAACATCCCAGCGCTGAGTTGCTGGATTTGTTTTCTCCTCTACCGATCGTTATTTCTCCTGACCAAGGTTTATTTTGTTTATATGTATGTATCTATGTATCTATATAGTAGTATTTATTCTTGTATTTTATAGTCATTTCCGAGCTATCTATCCCGTATGTTGCACCTGCCATGGTATATCTCTGCATCACCCTAAGGTTGACTGGTAGAAAATGCCTCAGGCATTAAGTCCGCCTTTGTACAGTATTATTTTTTTACTTGTGCATAAAGTTTTAATAAATAAATAAATAAAATAAAAGGTCACCCAGTCATCATATTTAAGCCAGAAACAGGCAGAAAACATTTAAAAGTGATTTGATATAACACAACAATTTAAATTGTACCTTCAAATTTATAATATTTATAAGTGAATTATAATTAGCTTATATGAATTATGATTTGCTTAGTACGCACGACGACATATCAAGCTATATCTTTCCAGTATAAGCTGCCTTGTCACTGTACGAAAAGCCTGTACAATGCGAGGTCAGCTAAAACTGGAAATGTATAATAGCTTGATATGTCGTCGGGTGTACTATCTACAGCAATCAAAGTCTTTAGCAGTATTCCTCTTTCAGTAGTTTATTTTCCGGTACCTAAGCTATAACTTCGTAAGTATTGCATTGTTATTGTGTTCGTATTAAACGATAGCGTTACCACCAGTTGAAATTTGCAAAGATATTACGCTTAAGATGATAAGATTTTCATCCGTGTTTTATTTTCTAGTCTAGTATTTCAGCCTGTAAAGAGTTTTTTACCGTAGGCTAGAAATGAATAAACGGTTGTTTAGTATTATAAGTTTTAGTATAACGTATGGTTGCAAATATTCACTTATTTTGAATTTTGTTTTCTAATTCTAATTAATGTTTATGTTTTCATAAGTTTTTTTTTTAAGTTAATTACGCTGTCGTTTTGTGGTGAATGCTGTGTATATCTATAATAGGCACGCATACCAGTACTTCTATTATGTTTTAGTTCTGTTTTATTATTTTTGTATGTACTGCTGTTGCTGAAGCAACTAAATAAATTAATATGGTTTCCAGTTCAAGACGTTTCTTAGTTTAATTGTTAGGTAAATTGTTTGAATCTATTTTGACCTTAGAGGGACTTTCAACGATTCTAATTAGTTGTTCCATAGGAGAATTACTTACTTGTAAAGGTAAAGGGTCCAACTAATGAAGGTTTTGTTGCAACATAAGTAGGTACTTACCAACAGACTTACCACTAATTACCAAGGTTTGAGTAAATACGTGTCGCATGCATGTTTACCTTAATGTAGGCCACATATAATCTATTCTGAAGATTTCATCAGATATGCTTAGGTGTCAAACGGCGTTACGTAAAATAAGACTGGCTCATTAGAAACGGCCGCTTTGTGTGAACCCGACCAGTAATTAAAATTATAGGTTGTATTAGGTAGGTACCTAAGCCTCGGTAAACATAGAAAAGTTTTATAAAGTAATTCAAGTTGATATCGAATTTTTAGATTATATTGCACACTGTTCAAAGGTTTAAATGATTTAAAACACAATGTGGCTTTAATTATTATTTAACTTTATTATTAAAAACCGGCTAAGAATAAGGATCGTCCAAAATGAAATACAAATTAGGTATATAACCATTGAAACCTACAATATTATTTTGCTTGATATGATATGATATGATATGAGACAACACAACTTGACTGCCACTCGAAGCAAGTAGGTATCTAGTAAGCATTTAATGAGCATGAGGGGTTCATGAGAGGAAATTAATCTCGGCCGGGAATGATGTACCGAGCGGGATACTCATTATCTAACTATACTTCAAATCGAATCACGTGATTTTGAATAAACTCCGAATACTGTGCTCGAGAAAACGTCAATAGTTCTCCACAGTAACGAGGGGAAATACATCGGCACATTTCACACTTGTAGGTATTTAAAACACAAATGTAGGTCAGAGAATAAAGATACCTACAGTTTTCACGAAATTCAAGACGCTTCAAACTGGTTTTTGTTTGTAATTTTTATTGAACTGGTTTTACCGGCTTATTTTAACATAAAAACTAACAAGTTGATAGGACCTTTCCGACTCAAAATCATGAATCATATTTTGTTTACAAACATTTTTTTACGATTAGTGCCGTCTGGGCAGACTCCGTCAATGGTTAATTACTACTGTCCTTACCTGCAAAACAACCTATGTAATTTTATACACTATACATATAAAAATTATACTAAACTATGCCCGTCTTATAACAAAACACGATCTAAATTTAGCCCGAGCCAATGTTTGTATTTCGAACTACAGGGTTACTGGTAACTCGACGTATTCCTTGCAGGACGTCATAGTAGGGTTAAAATGCAACAAATTAAGCCATTTTTTTTTATATATTTTTTTTTGTTTTCTAGACAACATATTGTATGAAGTAACAGCAAAAATCACAAAAAAATAAATGTTTGTTTAGTGATATTTGCCATGGTTTCTGGCATTTTTGAACTTTTAACTATGAACAAAGATCTGCTACGGCATTAACTATGATATTAAGTTAAATTTCAGTACAGTCGCGCTGTAAATAATTTTTAAATTGGCTCCAAATGATTTAATCTGGGATTTTTCATAAAAATACTGAAAATGTAATTAACTCAAAAACTACTGAACTTCGGTAGAACATTTGGTGGCTTAATTTGTTGCATTTTAACCCTACTATGACGTCGTGCAAGGAATACGTCGAGTTACCAGTAACCCTGTATATGTCATTTTTAGTCAACCTAAGACCGTAATAAGTAATTGTCAGTTTTGTCAGTCATGAGTCATTTATTCATTTGTTTAACATAGTTACAATGATAATAAAAATGCGCTATGTTATGCCAGAGGGCATACAAATGTTTGTGTGTGTTACCAAGCCAGGCAAGTCTCAGTAGCTCGCCGTTCGATATTAGCTCGCCGTTCGATAAGGACCAGGCCCGGGTCGACGGCGCGTTGTGTTCCACGCGCGCCTCAAAGAGATGTCAGCACCAATGACGGGGTTTGCTAGGACCGATGCCTGCTAGGGTTGCGGAAAAGTCCAAGAGGGTTACCGTGGCCCCTGGCACAGGCAACTGAAGGAACACGGGTGGGTTTTAGTCAGTAAGAGTCTGACACGCCCTCCTGCTCTGCCCAGAGCGGGAGAAGTTATTTGATGATTTCCCACCCACAAAAAAAAAAAAAAAAAAAAAAAAAGGCAAGTCTCAGTAATTAAATAAGAAATAACTAACTATTCACAGATAAAGGCTCTTTCAGACCATTAAGTATCTTGTTCTGATGGATCGGAATTCCGTCGCGTTTTTTCGCTCACATTAACTTTGCAAATAATATAAAACTATAATTTCTTATGCACTACTGCTCAAGTGTTAAGTGAAGACAATTATTTCACGACATTTATGAATGAACGACAACTGTCTGTATAAGTGTCAGTTATCAACTTATCATTTAAAGTACCTAGTTGTACGCATACCTATATATCAATGGCTATGTTTACAAATCACTTCCTCATTCATATTGTGATGAGATACCCATATGCGCGGACGCACGTAGACGCCGCCTGCCAATCGATTTTTGCACATTATAAATTATTTATCAGGACAACTTGTATTGTTGAGCCGTAGTTATCGACAACCAAGATTTTTTATAGTTTCATGCAAATACTATTGGCATACTAATTATCTAGTTTCGAGATTTTACATAAATAACGATCAACAGCTAAAAAAGCACGTGGCAAATTATTGTGCACTTATTATAATACAAGCGATCCACACGTTTTCACGACTTGAATAAAACATTGAGATTTATGCATTATAGCAAAATCAATCAACCTATAATGTTCCCACTGCTGGGACACAGGCCTCCTCTCTGTGAGACGGATTTCAATATTGAAATAAAATAAGGTAGATATGTTGGTGCGTCATTAATTCATTATGCAAAAGGGGACAAAACAGGATATTTTAAAAGTAACATTTAAATTTATTTAAGACCACAAGTATGCAGTTCTTATTGGTAATGGTGGTGCAATATACGTTTAAGTTTGCCCTTAATTTCCACAAAAATGGTCACCTTTTGTGTACCCAGAAGTTAAACTTGACCATTCAACTTCAAAACACAGTAACTACTTTTCCCCAGGTTTCTAGGACAAACAACAGGTTGGAGTTACCTTAATCATTCATAGTTTTGAAACACAAAGCGTATAAAGTTTTTTTAACAAAGCATAAGGTTCACACATAATTGGATTGTATGTAGTCGATAATACTAACTTCGCCTATTGGCCTCAATGTGTTATTTCTTACTTGTTTCCTTACGTCATTTTTCTGTTGATCACTTAAAATTAACGCTGTGCTTTGATTAATGGTGGCATAGCTCAGCATCATGCCGAGTGCTGAATGGCCTTCTTGTATCAGTCACGACGTGCAGCTGCCGACTATTTCTGTTCTGTACTCATATATCTATTCTTTTATCGTTATTAGTTACTGAGTTAACTTATCTTTCTGTATGCACTTGTTATAAGTGACAAATGAACCTATTTTACTTTATATCTTTACATATCACCTTTCCATTACCATTCATGTCCTAGTTTATGTCGCAATATTATTCATTCTGTTTGGAAATGGAATGCTAAAAAAATGGCAGATACCTCGTGATTGTTTATAAGAAGAAGAATGTTGATGGTAAAATCTAGCATCACGATACCTAATTCAGGTATTGCAATATTTTAAAATTATGTACTTATGATGAAAGGGCTCGTACCTAAATGATAACAGTCGCACGGTTCGATCAAGGTCAAGCTACGCATGCCGCGTTCGATACGTGGATGGGTGACTATGCATTACATATCGAGACCTCGCCGTGTGTCGGTAAGCACGTTAAGCCGTTGGTCCCGGCTGTCATTCGAGGTCTTAGAAGCCCAAAAGTTTGACAATCAATCTTACTAAGGGGTATCGTATTATCCAGCAGCTGGGTTGTGAAGGTCAGATAAGCAGTATCTTTATGTAAAATACTGGTATCCAGCTGCATCCAGTCAGACTGGAAGCCGACCCCAGCATAGTTGGTGTAGCGGTATCTAATCTACATCGCCACATGCGAGCTGCGCGTCATACTGACGTCACGGAAATCATGCATCGCGCAAGCAGAGTTTACCGCGCGACTAGCATTTATACAAATTCCCGACATCGGTCATCGGGCAGTTGCCCACCAGACAGGACACCCGTCTGGTCGGAGGATCCTCCCTTTTCTATGGAGGTATGAGTGAACTTTACACCCTTTTCCTCGTGCATCTCTATTGGTAAACGGCTCGGCAGACTGATTGTAAAATGATGCAAAATAAAACATGCATTACTATCAAAAATTATAACATATATTTCCTTAAAAGATATTTCATGTTTAGCACGTGTTCTTCCACTACTGTGAATGACCTCTTATTCTCCCTCGCTGCGCTAGGAAGCCCTAGAATCCATCGTTGCGTACATGATTAAAAATAACGCCCGCGACATTAAGACACTTTCGGGGTATTCCTCGAAGTGCACCAACTTTGTCCGCACCAAATGAAGCGCACCAAAAGTATTCCTCTAAACGCACCATTCAGGTGCGCTAGCAAAATTAAAACTATTACTACACTTTCTCTGTAACACATTGGACACTTGTATCATAATTGGCTACCCATTATGCTACCTTATTTTAAGACGTGGGTGAGGAATACCATTTAACACGGGTCTATCGAGTAACTAGTTACTCCTTTATCATTTACACTATACAGCATGTTTCAGAAAAGTGTTGTCATACTTAAGGGCACTGGTACAGACCATCAAACTGAACCACTTTCTCCATGAGACACACATCGTAATTCAGTCGGATGATCTGTACCACACTCTTAAATACATGACCACACCTTTCTACATGCTGTATAATACAGGAACTGTATCATTATTCGGTTTGCTAACCTATCTAGACCGATATTCGCAAGGCTACCGACAATTTATTGTAATACAATACCGGCCTGTATCCTTTAATAACGTACGGTTAAGTAGAGGAACATGATACTTAAAATAATTTACCGACAGTTTCAGTGGAAGAGGAAGGGAAACCGTACAATTTCATTCGGTTTTATGTTAATCTGTATTACAGGATATTGACGCTAATGAATATCTGTTGAAACTTCGGAAATAGATAGTGTAAATAATGTGAAACGTGTCGACATCTATGTTCCGCCATAATATATTTTAAATAAAATGCCTTGTTGTGGCTTCAAAAGATAAGAAGCCTGAAAATATATAATTCAAAACCATGGCATTTAAATTAAAATATTAATTATCCTGAACTTATTAAAATACTAATTAAATCTAGAAAATAACTGTAATCACAGCCGCCTATTTAAGAAGCCATTGAATTGATGCATAATTAATTAATTAGGTATGCTAAAAAAAGCACATTAAGGGTGAGGTGTATGCCTCTGAGGTAAATACAATTGAATTATTTTAGCATTTCACAAATTAAAGTGGTTAGCAACGGACAGCGATTTAATTAGAAAAATAAATAACAATATTCTCCGTCGGTATAGTTTGTGCATTCATGTGAATGGAGAATCACAACGAGAATTAAAAAAAAATTGTTTTTGTTGCGATTTGTTGTTATGCGCGTACTTCAAAACCTTACCTAACATAAAAGCCGGCGCGAGCTGTCAATGTATCAAAATGTGTTTGCATTGTCACACAATTATTATAATTTTTTTTAATGTTTATTTTATGTTTCGTAATTATTTCTGACATATTTTACAAACCAATTTATTAACAAAATATTTCTGTACGTATCTTGCAACACGTTGTGCACTATTTTTAATATTTACAGACTTTTTTAGAAAACTCAAATTGCCAGTGCCAATGACATTTGACGATTGAAATAGTCGTAATATTGAACAATTCTATTCTATTTTTATTGTGGCAAGCAAAGTTGATGTCGACTGCCAATCTCTAAAGTGAATTGGAAAAGCAATATTGAACGATTGTAGCATATGATTTGTTACATCACTCACTTAACCACTAAATTTTCTCGAAGCGTTGTTTTTGCTTGTGAAATTTGACAGATGATGCTCGTTACTTTTACTTGCCAATTAACGTTTTAAATGTTGCAAATATGGGTAACATCAAACGATGACAAAAAAAAATATATAATAGTACAGCCATAATTTACCACGAAATGCAAAAGACTTAACATAATAATATCAACTAATAACTAAATACATTTTTTAAATATTACACAAAATAGAATTACAATTTAAAATATTAATTAATTATACATAATTATGCACTAGCTTAAAAACTGTTTCTCAATTAGGAAATCTTTAATAATATAATATGCTTTCGCCACTAACAACTTCGGAGTTTCTTTTTAAATAATGAGATCGGAAGCTCTTTCCATATCTTCGGCAATTTATTATAAATGACTGGCGCCATGCAATAGACACTTTTGCGCATAAGTGCTGTCTTGGCTGACTCCAGACATAGGACACTATTATCGCGTCTATTGCGCGGTGCAACATCTGATAGTCGTCTAAATCGTCTCGGATTTGTCTTTACAAACACAGCTACTTCAAATAGGTACAAACAGGGTAATGTTAATATTTTGTCATTTCTAAAGTATGGTTCGCAATTGTCAGTGGGTTTAAGTTTAAACATCGCTCGAATGCAATTTTTTTGTACCTTGAAAGCGGTCTCTTTTTCAATAGAGTTTCCCCAAAATATGATCCCATACCGTTAATGTGATTCTGCTATCCCCTAATAAGCAGCCAGCAGAGCATCTGTGTTCAATATAGGTGATAATGAGTGTAGACCGTATGCAGACTTACTCATTTTCTTGCTTAAAGTCTCAACGTGTGTTTTCCAGTTTAGCTTTTTATCTATTTCGAGACCCAGGAATTTTGTAGTTTCAACTTCTTCTATGGTATCATTATTATAGTGTATACTAAGTTAAAACTAGAGGTCTGTTATCTAAAATGGATAATTTTAGTTTTACACAAGTTTATTTTTAAATTGTTTGCGTCTAGCCAGTTTACCATCTGTTTTAAACTGTTTTTAATTTCACCCTCATAAGTATTTATACTTTTACAAGCTATTGTGATCGTGCTCGCGTCCGCAAATAGTGTTATCGGTCGTTAAATAGATTTCGATAGGTCATTTATGTATAAAATAAATGCAAAGGGACCTACAACACTACCCTGCGGTACCCCAAATAAAACTTTACGCTCCTAAGACGGAAATATCTCATCGCGTTTCCTTACTATATTAATTTTATTGACTTCCGTTATTTGTTTTCTGTCTTGTAGGTACGAATTAGGCAAATTAAGGACATTGCCCCTAATCCCGTAGGCTTCGAGTTTTTTTAAAAGAGTAGCATGATATACATAATCGAAAGCCTGGGTCATGTCGCAAAATATACCACAAACAGGATTCCGTTGATCAACATTTTTAATGGGAACTATATTTTCTATCACCAAAATTTATATTTGTCATCAAGTTGTATCACCTAATAAATAGATCTATCGCCACGAAATATTTTCGTTCTCAGATAAACAAAAATTGTTCCCAGGTTGATATCTCAGGATTTTAGGTGATTTATTGTGGAACTGATTTTGCATTGTTTGGTGACTACATTTTGGTGACAGATCTACTATTTGGAGGACAAACCCTATTATTTAAGAAACACAAAACTAATTAAATTGGTAATAGCTTAAATGATACCCGAGACAAATTACCAGGAGAAACTGGATGCAATCTGGACTTTAGGGCACCCCGACTCGGACAGGTTAGGTTAGAAGGGGATGGCGGAGTCGAGAGACCCCGCCATCCCCTTCGTGGTTATTTTTTTATAAACCACCCAGAAGTAGGAGCCCCGCGAAGCGGGGCTCCGTCGACCAAGCCCTACCGTCGACATATTATGTATATCAATCGATCCGTGGTGAATAAGAAAACTACTACTATTGGTGATCTCTTTAAATTAGTTTGCTTAAATACTTATTAGGACACACCTATTATAATACATACAAAAACATTTATTTGGTACTAGACCTTATATCTCAGGATTTTAGGTGATTTATTGTGGAACTGATTTTGCATTGTTTGGTGACTACATTTTGGTGACAGATCTACTATTTGGAGGACAAACCCTATTATTTAAGAAACACAAAACTAATTAAATTGGTAATAGCTTAAATGATACCCATTTTTAATGACATTATATATAAAATCGTAATATATGGCCATATTAATAGTCCTGTGTATCCGAAATCCTTTCTGTTCCTCACACAGAATGTCATATTTATCTATGAATTTATAAAGTTCCATATATATATATATACTTTTCAAACATTTTAGAAATAACAGGAGTTAATGATATTGGTCGGTAATATTCCATTAGTTCTCGATTTTCTCTTTTGAAAACTGGCTTAGCTATTGATATTTTTAACGCATCACGGTATATACCTGTGCCTATACTTAGGTTAATAATGTGACTTAAATGACCGCTTATTTCCATAGACACATGTTTTAGTATTTTTGTAGCAATACCGTCATAGTCTACACTATTTGAATTGTTTATTGAGCTGATGATTCTCTCTATATCTCGTCACTCGTGGTATACTAGGGGCCGTGAACATTGTTTTATTAATTGTGTTATTTTTTTTTACATTTAGGTTTGCTAGTCAAATCAAGTTTCCCTTGTACTTTATCGATAAAATAATTGTTAAATACTTCAGCATTGTCATTGGGATTTGATGGAGTACTATTATTATTTATAATTTTAGTAATACTAGATTTTGGTATGTTATATTTTGCACGATTAATAATTTGCCACGTGGTTTTAGACTTATTTTTCGAAGATTTTATGTTATCATTATTTTGCGCTTTTTGTGTTAGGTGTATATTTTTTTTTGTGTAAACGAGAGTAGGTTGTGAAGGTGTACTTATTATTTTTGTTTGGATTTAATCTACATTGCCACAAAAGTTTTTTTTATTTTTTTGACAACCATTTAGGATTTTTTAAGACATCTATTTTGATGAATTTAGTTGGAAAACACAAGTCGTATATTAATTTAAATAAATCGAGAAATTTGATATAGGCTTCATTCGGATCGACTGTCATAAATCTCTGCAAAAGAAAGATTTTGTATATGATTTTTAAAGTTAGACATATTGTCAAGGCTGTAGTCTCTTTTAGCCGTGTATCAACAATTTATGAGACATTTGGTTTGAACTGGACAGTGAAGCAGCTGAGTCGTGTGATCTGACAATGCCAATTCTAATACGAGTCAGTTTTACACACTTTACTAAACTTGAGAGCAAAGTTGTCTATGCAATGTTGTCTATGCATGCGTTGATTGGGAAGTAACTAATTAATGCTTTAACAGAGGATAGTGAACAAGGCCCTTGCGCTAAACAAGCTATAGACAAGATGTGAGATATAAACAAACATCAGTGCAAATTTCAATTAGACAAGTCCATAGACAATCAAGTTTACTGAATATTTATCTAGTCAGTGCGGATGCAGCCAACCACTAATGTTGAAGTTTGTCAATAATAGGTACCTAGTTCCATGTAGTGCAAACACAAATTCAACTAAACAAATTTGAGATCCATTTCTTTAGGAAAGTTTATGACACATTACAGATTATATTACAAGAATGACATTGATATTGTAATGAGCTTGTTTTGCAGGGTAATTTATCTTGTGTTGTTGTTTTACTTCCACAAATTGTCAAGTAAAAGGGGATATTAACCTTGCCAGTGTTTGATGAACATAGTTCAAAGATTGTTAGCAAATAATATGTTCTACAATAACAAAGTACTAAAATAATAAAACAAAATACTTCCCGGGTTTAAATCCACGGATGGACTGTTTATTATCTTTGCTTTTCTGGTAGAAAATCTTTGTTTATTCTGCTGCTTCGGTCATTCTGTGCTGTACATGTTGTTCTGCTTGAGTGCACTATGAGGCTCCTCATAATTATTGTGTTCTCAGCGTCAGTTGTTGTCATACTGCAGTAGGCCACAGCATGTTGCCGTCTACCAGCCGAGTAGAAAATGTATGAATGAATGAGTAGAGAATGCAGGCAACTTCTAGACAACTGGTATCAAAACTATTAAGTTCAATGTGTGTCTTCACGGAAAATGATTTTCTCCTATATCTTCCTTTACATGATTCCATTGCCACTTCATTACGGCTACCTGTGGCCGTCACCATCAAAGTGATCAGTCGTCATGTTGCCATCAAGCTCGTAAGAAAGAAGAAATATGTCTTGGCTGTGGCTAGGCAATAAGTCGCTTACTCTTGGAACGCATCATGTTCACGATTTCAGAGAATTGTTTTTTTGGCACGCAATCGGCCACGACGGTGCAAGCAGGTTTCGCAGTTAAACGTGATTCTTTGGATGTCCGGCATTCATGAGCATGAGCGGAAGGGGATCGCGTGTGCGATATCACTTCTGATGACGAAGACCAGCTGCCCAAGGGAAGTAGTCTCCGACCAGTCTCCGGTGTAATTCTTCGTTAGTGGTAGATAGGTAGTTGGTTTACAATCACACACAACAATTAACTCAAACTCTAAGCATTTATTTCAATTGAAACATTTACAGGCACTTTTGAAATTAGCGTGTAACAAGGAGTCTATCAGTTGAGTTTGTTAATGAAGCTATTCGCCCATTCCAAGACGATGTAGGTTCCTTATGGAGAAGAACGGGCAAGAAACTCCACGGACACTCTTTTAAATCAAAACATTATGTTACAGAGGTTTCTTGTTTGACAATAACAATTTCAGTCATTTTAACACAACTTCTAATGCGATACCACCCGCCATTGTAAACGTGACTCTCCTTCAAATTGGGCGGACGTACTTGCTACCCAAGTACAGAATCTTATTACTTACTTAGTTTAATGAAATCTACTAACAATGCTACAATGCTTAGCAGTTAATTCTTTTATATTTTTTTTTCTTGTATGCTTATATTCACAAATGCAAAGGCGTTTTAAGGTGAAAGTTTAATTAGTAACGTCATTACTTTTAACAACTCAACTATTGTTACCTAACAACATTTCCGGTAGTTCAAGAAATATAATCCAACAACAGGTTTTTATAAATGAATGTGTGTGTAAAATAATCTTGTTAGTTTATAGTTAGTAGATTATTATTGGAACTGATTTAGTTCGCGTATTCAATTATAAAATTGAGGTATGGACCATTAAAACGTAATCGCCGCCATTTTCTACATCATTGGGGCGCTGTATCATAAACACTTAATCTGTCAAAATTTGACAGATGACCTGGCAATTCCACATTTAATGTGGAATTGCTAATATTACTAAAACCAGGTCATTAAATAAAAGTTCCCTTTTAATTATAGCTAAAATTTTAACGATAACATCAGAATGAATTAAATAATGAATCTTAAACCAATACTATGTGTTTCTAATTCACAAAGAAGCCAATAGAATGCACTGATCCGAGGGCATAATTAGCGGGATTATCACGAATTGGAATAATTAGTTAGTTACGAATAAGATCATGTAATAATCTTAACAGGTAGACGCTCTTGCGGTGACATGTACGTAGTGTAATTTCATGTCATATCAACTCTGTTTATAACATCTAACACAAATAGTTGATTGATGTTAAATATTTAATAATACGTAACCAGGGTGCCGATTGTACAAAAAAGTAATTTTGGCATATACAAAAAACAATATGGGGCGTAGAAGGAATATATAATAGGACGAAGCGAGAATAAAATAATTTAAATTATATTTTGGGACGAAGGAAGCTTATTGTTTGGGACGACCCAGGACTTTTTTATGAAGTACAAAACTCAGTGGGACAATCGAAGAATAAATCCGTTTATTGGACCAATATTGGAGAATTTCACTACCGTTTCGGAACCTCACTGTCATCATTGTTATGGAATTGAATCAGCTCTTGAATAATGTGCGGATGTCGTTCAGTTTCATTGGTGAAATTCGCTCTAAGATAGTCTTTGTAAGCATCATTTCCTGCTCTTTACCTTTAATGATCGCGTAAACGCGCCTGAGTAGGTAATTACATTATTAGTCAAAATTATAGATCGTGTGACTTCTACGTTGCAACCGCGTGGCTGTCCCGTAATTTGCAAGTTAAATGTTCTTTCTGCCTCTGATGTACAATTGAAAGGCAAATTGGCGTGATATCGCCGACGACTTTTCGTGATCTTTTGTATTCAATTATGTTACGTTGATTCAGAGGAACACAACGTCCTTTTAAACGAACGGACGATCCGTATTCAAAAGTGGCAAAGAAAGCATACCTAAATCATAACTTTTATGTTTATTTTCGTAATCATTTGCTTTAAAAGTAAATAAAATTGCACGAAAAATACATAAGCTTAGTGTTGTTTTTGCTAAGTATCTCATTATTATATTCCACACAAAATATGACTCAAATTCTTAGGTCGTGTAATTAACAGTATTGTTGGAATTCATAAAATACGTATATACCCACGTGATTGTGTTCACAATAACCTAATTATTGTTATCGTGACGCATGAAAAGAGGAAAATATTTTCTGTGGTGTGTGTGTTCACAGAAAATGTAGACGGGTTTAATTGTAACGCTATGTTTTAATTCCAAAAGGATAAGTAGGTATCAATTGGAAGAAGCAATCAAAAACAAAGTTAACTTTTCCATTGTTTTACGTCAGTACTTGAACGTAGAATATAAAATTGTCATGTAGATAGGTACCTAATTATTGAAATCGGATTTTAATATGATTTTCGATTGTACAGACCGCAGCTACCTACGTCGACTTGATAGCTATCAATAAGATAATTGGACAATCAATTAAGGCATGTTTTCCCAACACTCGACTTATTATTACTGTATTAATTAAAATACCATTGAATGCAATCTCGAAAAAATTAAAAGAAGAAATACCCGTGACATCGCTTCCAGTCTGTTCTAAAAATAGTTATAACTTTTGAATCATGCATAAAATATAATTATTACTTAAACAACTATCGATTTACACTAGGTACAGTCGCCAGTAGGTACAACAGGTTATACGAAACTGTCAAATTTCTCCAAATGATTTTAAACCTTAAAATATTGAAGGTTATGTTGAAAACCGAATGGGAAAACATGACAGTTTGTGGTAACTTGACCTGCTGCTGTGTGTACATACTAAATCAAATAATTAACTTAATACATATTTATTTAGTTTTTATTTATAGCCTAGCTAGAATAATAATAGGTATCTACGTCTTTTAATGAACATTGTTTATTTAATAATAAAGAACAACCATTAAATTAATATGGTGCACATAAAAACGTTTGAGTTTCATTAAATAAGCATTGATTTAATATTTTCGTATCAGTACTCGAGAGCAGTGGTGACCCAGTGGTAACGGCCCCGACTTACGAGTTGTAAGTCATGGGTTTCGAACCCAGGCAGGCGCTTGCTTCAATTTGTGTAAATAAATTTCATAGCCATCACTGTTCTCAAAACGATAAAGGAAAACATCGTGAGGAAACCGGCATGCTCTAGAACCAAAAATTCGAAGACATATGAGACTATGAGACATCTACCAACCCGCACTGGACCCGCGTGGTGGAATACAGCCCACTCCCTCTCGAAGAGAGGAGGCCTTTGTCCCAGCAGTGGAAAAATCATAGGCTGATTATGTATCAGTATTCACAAAACATTCTGTCCGTCTATCTGTTGTGATGACTGGGGTTCCAGGTAAACTGAATGGGTAGAAAGAAAACAGGCAGCATGAACTAAATGAATTTACTAAACCAATGGTTCGAAATGTCTAAACACTAACACCTTAATAACTAAACACCGAAAGGGAAATAAATGTAAATAACATGTGCACAAACAAGACATATGAAAAAACAGACAAATAAAAGTAAAAGAAAATAAAAATAAAAATGTCCCGATTCACAAAAAGAAAATCCTCAGGCTAGGTCTGAACTCGATGTCACGAGATTACAACACGGCGCAATGCACCGAGACCAGCCGGTTTGTTATTAACCGTGGCGAATATGTGGATCTCTATTTCGCAATGAGAATCAATGCGGCTTCATTAATCGAAGCCGGAACTTAATCATGAATCTTTGTGTCTCAAAGATAAGGGCGTTTCCGCAGGCTGAGGACAAAATGAAAACAGTCAGCCTTGCAAAACTTCTCTAATTAAATAACTTACACTTCGTTAAATAAACGCAAACACTTACCCCGTTTCTTCCGTTACTCGCACACAAATTCACAATATTACACCAAAACAATACGCATTTACAATCTGTAGCAATTTCTAAATAATGATGGCTTTTAATTATCAGATTTATGCAAGTTCATTACGGAGCAACCGTTATTTCTGTCCGTCTTCGATTGACATTTTTTTTCGGTCCCATAATTTACCGCCACCGTCATTTATCTATTGTCACACAAATTATCAATCTAAACTATTGTGGCGAGCCTAGTAACGCCATCTAGTATTAGATTTGCGAATTAAAATAACAATCATTACAATAGCCCCTCTCCTCTAAAGAATCCAACCGGATTCAAACCAAACGTTTAAGATCACAAGAATGCCATTTTCCTAAATCTTTGCCTCGGAAACTCTGTAATCTGTAAACATCGCCTGATATCTTTTCGGCTATGACTGCTTTTTCAAATTTAGGGGCCAATTTAGACATAAAAGCCTTATCAGCGTTCGATAGGAGTTTAGTGCGTTTCCAAACAAGATCCCCAACTTTATAGTAACATATGCGACGTCTCGTGTTGTACTGTTTGCTGTTGCTCTCATGTGATTGCCGTATCCTTTCACCAACCTCGTCATAAATCTTACTCCTGAAGGCCATGTTTCTTTCAAATTGTCCTTTGTCGAAGGTAATCGGTACGTCTGGTTCGAAGTTATAGGGCTTCATGCCCTGGACCACAGTCTCGCGTCCAAAAAACAAATAGGCTGGTGTTTTTCCTGTGACTTCATGAACCGATGTTCTAACTGCATGTCCTATATGTGGTATATACTTGTCCCATTCCTTATGATTATCTTCAACGTAAGAAGCTATAGCCGAGCCAATGACTTTGTTTACCCGCTCAGTGGGGTTGGCCTGAGGATGGTAGTAAGGGGTATACCATAGTTTTACACCGTACCCTGAAACTAGGTCTTTAAACTGGTTGGATACAAATTGCTTTCCATTGTCACAAACTATTACATTAGGGGTTCCAAACATTAAAAATATCTGTTCCTCCAGTATTTGAGCTATGGTGGATGACTTTCCATTCCTAAGTGGGTATAGGAAGCAGAATTTGCTGAACCAGCATGTTATGACTAGCAGCATAGTATTGCCATGCTTAGATTTCGGAAAAGGCCCCATTAGGTCCATAGATATGATTTGAAAGGGTTCTGTTACCACTCGTTGCTTTCCCATTAAACCAGATGGCCTACTTTGTGAGTGCTTGTACTTTGCACACACCTCACATTTCCGTACGTAGTTTTTTATGTCCTGGATCAATGTCGGCCAAAAGTATTTCTGTCTCGCTCGGTTGACCGATTTTTTAACACCAAAGTGACCAGCTGAGGGGTCGTCATGACATTCCTTTAAGATTTCTTGACGAAGCTTTTCTGGAATCACAAGTTTCCAACTGTCGTTTTCATTGGGAAATTGTTTTAATCTCATGTATTTCCACAGTTGCCCTTGACTAACTTCCCAATCCGGGTCATTCTTCCCTGAAAGCACCAAGTCCTCTTTTGATTTATACCACTCATCTTTATCTTCTGGTTTTATCTCTAATATGTTAATTTCTTCTTCAATCGCTCTTGACAAGGCATCCGGCACAGTGTTATATTTGCCTTTGCGATGGATTATTTCGTAATCAAATTGTTGTAAACGCATAGCCCACCTAGCCAAACGTCCATGAGGGTCCTTATTACGGTGTAGCCACTGAAGGGCACTGTGGTCCGTAATGACCTTAAAATGACTCCCTTCAACATATGGACGAAACTGTTCTACAGCATGCAGAACACTTAATAGTTCTCGCTCAGACGCTGAGTACTTGCATTCTCTTTCCGACAGTTTTCTGCTCGTGTAAGCAATGGGAACCTCTAGACCATCGGCTATTTGAATTAAAACTCCACCAGTCCCCCTGTTAGAAGCGTCACATTGTACAGAAAAGGGCTTTGTAAAGTCTGGCACTCTTAATACTGGTGTCTTAGTCAGAGCAGACTTTAGATTTAAGAAAGAATCTTCAGCCTCTTTATTCCATACAATGCATTTAGTCTTCTTGCCTCCCTTAGTTAGTTCATGTAGTGGAGCCGCGACAATGGCAAAATTTTCTACAAACCGCCTGTACCAACTAGCTAGACCAATAAATCGCTTCAGCTCCGTGTAAGTTTTAGGCCTGGGATATTCGAGAATAGCTCTTACTTTATCCGGGTCTGTGCGTAATCCTTCCTTGTCTACAATGTAGCCCAGGTATTTTAAAGATGATCTCGCAAATACGCATTTCTCCAGGTTGATCGTTAATCCTGCTCCCTTAAGCTGATTTTTCACATGTGACAATGATGATAAATGGCCGTCAAAGCTGTCGTCGCATATGACAATGTCATCCAAATATGTGAACACTCTACTTTCAAATTCCGACGTGAACAAGCGATCCATCAAACGTTGTTGTGTTTGAGATGCATTACTTAACCCAAATGGCATGACTTTGAACTGATAAAGTCCTTTTCCAGCGAGTCCGAAAGCAGTCTTTTCCTTGCTTGTTTCTTCTAGCGGTATCTGCCAGAAGGCTGATCGTAAATCAATTGTTGATAGAAACCGAGCATTATTTAGACTGTCTAAGATGGTGGTCACCCTAGGCAAGGGATAAGAGTCTTTTACTGTAACCTTATTTAACTGACGACTGTCGAGGCACAATCGATTCTTACCCGAAGGTTTCTTGACCAGTAATACAGGAGAGCGCCATGCACTGAAAGAGGGTTCTATTACGTCATTGTCCAGCATATCCTGGATTTCCTTCTCAAGTTCTGCCATAATTGGAGGAGCGAAGGGGTACTGTCTATGTTTGACAGGCAAGCTGTCCCCGGTGTCAATTCTATGCTTGATCAACAATGTTCTTCCTAAACCTTTACCAATCTCTGTTGCCATTTCTTCTAACAATTTGTCCAGGCGCTCTTTCTGTTGGACAGAAAGCTCATCCCTTGAAATCACTGGTTGCGACACGTTAATTTCCATAATGTCAGCAATCGATTTGCCTTCCCCTATGGCTAAATTAAATGTCTCAAAAAAATTCATGCCTAAAATAATATCATGTTTTAAGCAGTCCATGATGTAAAAATCTACCACGTTGTATTTTCCCGTAAACTCGACAGGTAAATGAACAATGGAATCCATCGTATGGTAGGTGCCGTCAGCCGTTGAGATCATTTCTTTGTCGACTTTATATTCTGAAAACCCCAATTTCATAATTTTCATTGCAAATCTTTGCGAAATTACTGAGACAGTAGCTCCTGAATCCAATAATCCTACAAACGACTGATTCAAAATTTTAATTTCCGCATAATACCGATTGTCTTGACTATGCTTATTAATATTACAGATCTTTCCTGTTTTGAAAAAAAACGAAACTGTATGTAGCCATTGCTGCCAGTCATCCGAGTTAGAATGACTTAGTTTTTCGGGGTACGATCGGCCGGCATCGACTCCGATTTGTCGTTTCCCTTATCGGTAGCATTACAAGAACATTTATTTGTCGTTTTCCCGAAACGTCCACATCTGTAGCAGAAGAGTCTTTGTTTTGGCAATTTACAATCTTTGAAACGATGCCCTGGAGCCCTGCAGTTCCAGCATTTTGTTAAAAGTACTCCCTTATCATCAATGGCTGCCAGCTCAGACGTGTTTTCATTTCGTGATTTCGTTGAAGTACTTCCCTTATATGCTAAATCCCTTTCCAGGGAGTGGTCACTTTGAGTAGGTTCCTTGAAGTTATCACAGCTTAACTTAGTGCGTTCAATAATCCTTAAAACTGATGTCAATTCGCTCACTGAATCGAAAGTTTCTCGGCATATGGCCTTCTGAAAATAGGGTTGTAAATTCCTTCTAAGTATCATCAACTTTTGTGTTTCAGGAATGGGATTGGGTAGCCGGTTAAACATATTCTGCATAATAGCTATATAAATCAAAATGCTTTCCTGGTTGCTTTGGGTTCTCCGTTTAATCTCCTCCAATAGCTCCTCTTGGTAAAACGGTTGCTGAAATGTGTCCAAGAGAAGCTTCACTAATTGAGCCCAATTTGTTACTGCACCTTTATTGGCCCTAAACCATATTAATGCTTCTTCTTCGAAGAAGTCTATGGCATATCGAAATAAGTCTTCATCCACAGCATTTCGCGCCTCTTTAAGTTCCTCAATTCTTTCCAAGAATGCGTTTACACTTACGGTGCCTTTAGCACTAAATTTGACACCCCAATCTTTAACAGGAACCAACTTCCGTTTGTGGAAGCCATCATCAAATGTGGAAGACCTTAGTAAACCTGGATGTCGCGAGGAAGGACCAGGTCTCTCTAAGGTCCTTGCTATGTCAGCGTTAGCAACTGGAGACTGCGATGCGAGATTCTGGTGAAATTCCGTGTCACCAGCCATTGCTACGGAAGTCTTCCCTGAGTTTCGGCACTTTTCCAATTGTCGCAATATCTGCATTGCCTCTTCGCCCAGAGATTTCTGTAAGATGTCTTTATCATTTACGGAAACTTCATCCTCTTCCTTCTCTTCTTCTTGCTCGAGTTGCTTTAGTGATAATATGGTATCCTGAATGTTCTTTAGCAATGTCAAATGTTTCTCAATGTCACTAGACTCAGAAGGAATAATAAGTTTAGCTCGGTTGGATAAGTGTGTCAAACGAGAGTGTATACGTTTAAAAAACGAATGTTCGGGACTGTGCGATATTTCTGAAATAAGTGAAATTATTGCCGATAATTTCTGTTCACAAATATATATTTCATTATTCGGGTTGTCAATGCAGGGTTTAGGAACCTTAAAGGAAATAGTCGACTCGCCTGACTGCTCTCGAACTAAAATTTCCCGCAAAAATTTTCGCATAGTCGCCACGGTTTTACAATCTGAAATCCCTCGACAAGCCAATTCAAACTCGAGCTCATCCTTGTGCAGTGCATTAACATCCATGATCAGACACAGTTATAAAATTTCAATACACAAAAACAAGTTTTAAATAACACGATAAATAGATTTCTATTCCAAGTTACAGATATGCAACACAACTTGTTGAACCTAAAAAAAAAATGTGTAAGTTACAAACGTTTATCTAGGATAAATATACCTACCTAAATACACTGAATGATTATAATTGTTATACACCTTGTTTATCTTTCATTCAGTTAACCCGTGGGCGCCAATGTGATGACTGGGGTTCCAGGTAAACTGAATGGGTAGAAAGAAAACAGGCAGCATGAACTAAATGAATTTACTAAACCAATGGTTCGAAATGTCTAAACACTAACACCTTAATAACTAAACACCGAAAGGGAAATAAATGTAAATAACATGTGCACAAACAAGACATATGAAAAAACAGACAAATAAAAGTAAAAGAAAATAAAAATAAAAAT
The DNA here is from genome assembly GCA_937001585.2 of Brachylomia viminalis. Lineage (NCBI taxonomy): Eukaryota > Metazoa > Arthropoda > Insecta > Lepidoptera > Noctuidae > Brachylomia > Brachylomia viminalis. The sequence continues at coordinate 16,009,824 of OW443302.2, read as the reverse complement.
GTCCCGATTCACAAAAAGAAAATCCTCAGGCTAGGTCTGAACTCGATGTCACGAGATTACAACACGGCGCAATGCACCGAGACCAGCCGGTTTGTTATTAACCGTGGCGAATATGTGGATCTCTATTTCGCAATGAGAATCAATGCGGCTTCATTAATCGAAGCCGGAACTTAATCATGAATCTTTGTGTCTCAAAGATAAGGGCGTTTCCGCAGGCTGAGGACAAAATGAAAACAGTCAGCCTTGCAAAACTTCTCTAATTAAATAACTTACACTTCGTTAAATAAACGCAAACACTTACCCCGTTTCTTCCGTTACTCGCACACAAATTCACAATATTACACCAAAACAATACGCATTTACAATCTGTAGCAATTTCTAAATAATGATGGCTTTTAATTATCAGATTTATGCAAGTTCATTACGGAGCAACCGTTATTTCTGTCCGTCTTCGATTGACATTTTTTTTCGGTCCCATAATTTACCGCCACCGTCATTTATCTATTGTCACACAAATTATCAATCTAAACTATTGTGGCGAGCCTAGTAACGCCATCTAGTATTAGATTTGCGAATTAAAATAACAATCATTACACTGTATTGTACTGTTAATATTTATCTAGATCAGTCATTGACTTGAAGTGTTAACCTACGGAAAAGAGTAATTTACGTCAGATGTCAAAGAATTTAAAAAAAATAGGGCCGTTAATTATAAATTCATTAGTAATAAAATAAACTTAAGGAAAAAAGTACAAATTAAGGTAACAAAAATAATTAATTAAACTTAATAATTAACACTGTGTTTACTATGCGGTAACGTATTCCAATTATAATGCAATGAATTATTTTGTAGTCAATTATTTTCTATTATCTTCGGTTTATTAATAGAAATAAAGGTGAACAAACCGCAATGGAACTAGAATTTGCCAATGACACTATAGGTCTGAGGGGCACTTCCCGTATTTTTATGTTTTATGAACGTTCGCATTCTAATATCAGTCTCAATCTGTCAAAAATTGTATAAATAAAATAAATAAATAAATAAAATAACCTTTATTTCGGACCAGTAACATCCATAGTGGATTAGTAAGCAGAAATCTTAGGACTATGTTAGTAAAACTTAGGTTACTTTGCGACAAGATTACTCTTCGAAATCCGGTGAAACATTATCAACGGTGAACCAAGTTCAGGGTGTTAGTCATATCACGATGAATCATCCAAAAAGCATTGTTTCAATATTATCATAATGAACTAAAGATAGCGAGTATCCGGTTAGTAAAACTTTGATAAATCTGTTCTGTTTGTGTTTTTGCCTTCAATTAATTATTTATTTATGATGCAAATTACGTATTAAATGACAAGTTATTAATTTGCTTTTAATTCGATGCAATTTGTAGTTCTAGTTTGATAAATAGGATCCGTTATGGAAGTATGTACTAATTAAGTATTTATTTATGAATAAAATCATAAATAAAAGGTACAATGCTGAACCTATTGCTGACTGACCGGTTGGTGCAGTTGGTAGCGACCCTGCCTTCTGAGCCGCTGGTCCCGGGTTCGATCCCCGGACAAGTCAAACATTTGTGTGCATGAGTATGAATGGTTGACCTGTGTCTGGGTGTGTTTATGTAAATAAGTATGTATATCAGTCATCAGGTTCCCGTAGTACAGGCTCTACCTAGTTCGGGACCTGAAGACCTTGTGTGGATGTTGTCTCATATTATTTTTTTATGTTATTTATTGCTCGATGCTCCCTTCGGCTAGCCCAAGTCCGCCAACGAGGCTACGGGCCCGTCCGAAAGTAGTTCGATACCTAAAAGTGAACCCTACTCCCGATTAATAAATTTTTCCAGACGGGCAAAAACACAACGGGAGTAAGGACAACTGTCTGAACGTTTTATCATTAATTTTTAGTTTGGGTCCCGGACTAATTTTATGTCCGTAAGTGATACACAGTAGGATACGTCCGTAACTTCGGCCGAAACGACGGACTTCGTACTTAGGGAGTAGGCCCCCAGGTATGGGCGATTTTTCATATCGCACACTGGATTTTCAACTCTCGGTGCTAAGCCAAGCATTGCAAATCCAACACAGTGCATCTCAGCGCGTTAACAAAATACACTGATAGATATTTATCGCCCGTGGGTAGGTTAGGCTTAATTAGGAAATTATACATAATAATTACTTATTATGTATAATAATAATATCATTTATTTCAGGCAACTAAGGCCCATAAAACACAATACATATAAAAGCAAAAAAACAATAATTATAAACTAATACATATCTGAAAGTAAAGACTACTGCACACGAAGTGACGGCGTCGAGTTACACTGCGAGGTGTCGCGTAGCCGGCCGCGGAAACGCCGATACAGCAACGGCCAAAACTCTTCCTTAAGGAAGGTCATCAAATAGTGAGTCGGAACGCGCACCACGAACGACTTGAAATTGGTGTCATGGCGCCCTTCCAACTTCTCCACCCTCAAGGTCCAGTTGGTCTTCACCCGTATGTACTCTACGATGTCCTGAGTCTTCGTAGAGTGGAAACGGGACACGTATAGCAGCGTCGCCGGTACTGCAGGACGCAGCAGCATGTTAGCTCCTGCCAGCGCCGTCCCGTACCGGTTGCGATAAGTAGGCTAACAGTGGTATAACATAGCAACGGCTATTATGTATGATGCTTGGTTCTATTATAGCAGGAAAGTACTTGCCTGGTATAATAAGACGCTTATCAAATAAAAACATAATGTTATTCCATGTACCATTGTGTTTTTTTTATTTTTTTAGCATCAGAAGTAGAATCAGAATGCCTTATTTGTAATCATAGATCAAATTACAACAGTGTGCGAGATATTACAGATTGGTACAGAGGCGTAGAGGCGTACAATTATTGTATATTAATTAAACTTTTCGAATTTTTTATTTTTTAACACAAATTTAACTTTTAAGATATCATATGGAGGTAGAATTAAGTAAACTTTCACATTAGTAATAAAGTCAATATTAAGTCGTTCGTGGTGCGTGTTCCTACTAACAATTTGATGACCTTCCTCAAGGAAGAGTTTTGGCCGAAAGGTGTGGCTGTATCGGCGTTTCCGCGGCCGGCTACGCGACACCTCGCAGTGTAACTTGACGCCGTCACTTCGTGTGCAGTAGTCTTTACTTTTAGATATGTGTTAGTTTATAGTTATTGTTATATGCTTATAATGTATTGTGTTTTATGTGCCTTAGTTGCCTGAAATAAAGGATTATTATTATTATTAATAGATACTTACATGTACATCAAATTTTATTTACTCAATCAGGCTGTATTGTTTCAACTGCTGGGACACAGGCCTCCTCTTGGTGAGAGGGGGAGTGGGCCGTAATCCACCACGCGTGCCCAGTGCGGGTTGGTGGATGTTACATGTCTTTGAATTTTTGGTTCATGCCTAGTCTTGCCAGGTTTCCTCACGATGTTTTCCTTCTCCGTTTTGAGAGATGAAATAATTTACACAAAGTAAAGCACCTGTCTGGGTTTGAACCTACGACATACAACACGTAAGTCGCGGCCATTACCAGTGGGCCACCACTGCTTCTAATTTTATTTATTTATAGTGAATCATGATGATGAGTTTTAACAAAACTTTGAACATTAGTATTTTAATTTCCTGCTCTGTTCGTTATGCTGTTATTAACATTTCTATATGATCCACTTGTGCGGCCATAATGTTGAATACATTTTTTTAACTCCTATAACGGACCACCAGACCATAGGACCGAAATGAGACATACATACTAACCAGTAAGTAATGCAGTTGTTGTGTCTATGTTTATTTTCCTTGCTCTACTGCCCGAGATAATAAAGTAGGTACAATGAACTTGCTATCACCACGAGACGCAAAAAATAGTAATTAGCGGAACTCCAGAGATTACTATAACGTACGATTGTGAAAGTTCTGCAGATTTTACTCATTTAGACTGTGTCCAAATGGCCACAGTATAAAACAGTAGGTATATGATGAAATCATGTGTATCTGGGTGTGTATATGTATATAAGTATGTATATCAGTCATCAGGTTACCGTAGTACAGGCTCTACCTAGTTCGGGACCTGAAGACCTTGTGTGGATGTTGTCTCATATTATTATACACGGTGATTTTTAATTCAATGTTAACATTTCAGGGCGTGAAAGTACTCATGATTATGCGCAACTTTTACTATGGAACCAACTCTGAAATGTCGAAAAAAAATATCAGCTGTTTCATAAAAAATGCAATATTTACCCGATGAAAATGTATGCAACAGATGTAATTTTTTTTGCTATTTCGTAGTTGGTCTCATAATGAAAGTTGTTTATAATCATGAGTTATTTCACCTCCTGCAAGGTTAACAGTGAATTAAAAATCACCGTGTATATTATATTATCATACACTCCTACACTTTAAAAAGAATGGATTAGAACAGAATAGAAAATAATAAAACATGCATTACCAACTTGTTTCTTACCTCATCTTATTTCTTTATTTGCAGAAAATAAGCAGATTTTAAAGAGTGTGTCCGGATGTTTCAAGCCTGGACAACTTACAGCCATCATGGGCCCTTCTGGAGCCGGCAAGACCACTCTCCTCAACATTTTGGCTGGTTACTCGTAAGTATACCATACCATTATAAGAATCTTCGGATTTTGCATGTATTGCGTAAGTAAGTAGGTATGTGTCAATATTTCGAATCTGCGCAAGATAAGAGAAAAAAACCACTTTCTTTTTTTGTTCAACTCGTTATCGACCTTGAATCAAAGAGCCAATACTCGAAATTACTTAAAAAAATCCAATTTATTTATTTATTAAAACTTTAAGCACAAGTTAAAAAAACGAGTGTGCTTTAGACCACACAACTGAAGTAAAACTTCTTTAGCTCCATCCTTATGCGTTCGCCTCGCCCGATCACACTTTTCGTAACGCTCTCGTCATGCATTCGCCAGCTTACTCCCCAAGCCAAGCGTGCCTAAAGAAGTTTTACTTCAAAAAAAATTTTGTACAAAGGCGGACTTAATGCCTGAGGCATTTTCTACCAGTCAACCTTAGGGTGATGCAGAGATATACCATGGCAGGTGCCACATACGGGATAGATACTCGATCACAAATGTCGTAAAAAACGTCGAGTTAAGTCGTGTGACACTCGATTGGAACCAAGTTCCTTTCACTGTACATTATGTATTTCATAACAAGCACAATGAAATAAATCAACAACGTTTGAGAGTAACTAAATAAAAAATAACATACATATTATAGCAAAAGTGTCGTGACAGTGAAAATGTTTCACTTTTTTGGTCTAGCTCTTACGCGCCAAGTGTGCAGAGTATAATGTGCGATAAGGAACTTCATTCCAAAAACTGAACTAGATTCGAACAGTTGTAGTAAGTAGGTACGATAATTTGGTCCTCAGATCCGTAATATTAAGGCACTTCCCTGAGCGAACGGTCCTTCTCTGTCTCACCGCTCTGTCCCGCTCCCTCCACACGCCTTTTTATCGTAGAATTCACACAACTTTTGGAATTATGTATTTCAATAAAAAAGTAAAAGCAATCTTATGAAATAAAGTAAAACGTGAATTATTTAGATTTTATGATTACCTATCTATCCATTAGTTCAAATCCCAAATTAATAGAACGTCACCTTTAGCAAAAGAGGCAAGAATAAGGCTTTAGAAGATGTAAGTAATCAATAATATTTAAGTAATTTTTTATGACGAGATTTTAAATGTATTATAACACATAAAAACAAATATAAACGTGCAATGTGATGATAGGATACCAACATTAATAATGTGTTATTTCTCTGAATTAATTAATTAATTGCCTCTCAATAACGCACTATCGCATGGTTTTGCTCCGGGTAGCGCCTTATCTAATGCTCCATTCTAATAGTCATAACGAATCGCAGTTTGGCACATAGGTATATATAAATACATAAATAATATATACATACATATTTATGTATACATAGGTATACATAAATAATTTTAGGAATAGGAAACATTTGACTCATTGGCATTGTTATCAGGACCATTGACCACGAGTCCATGACACAATTGAATACTAGTTAAAGCCATGCCAAGTTCCGAATGATAAATTCATAAACCTCTTAATTTACTACCAATAAAAAGTGGGTACTCCATTGGCTCCATTGCTAGGTTTCCACGTACATAGGTGTGGAAATCATGAATAAATAATGATAATAAACAACCATTCGAAACATAAAAAAAGACCACCGACTTCCAAAAAAATACTACAAAGTGAAAAATAGCTTTAATTTCGGAAGCCGGTGTCTTTGATTTTTGTTTTTTCGTTGTTTGCCACCAACTTCCGAAATTAAAGTTATTTTTCACTTCGTAGTAAGCATTTAGTAATTATTTTTCGGAAGTCGCTGGTTTTTTACACAAAAACTTTTTATTTTTCACTTTTTAGTTGTGGTACCTACCCCAAACAAAGTAGTATACCACTATTTGCAATATAAATAACAGTGACAGAAAGTTATTACAACATCATCAACATACATCAAGTGGAAAAAGTACGTATTATTGAAGCAGACTCAAAAACCAATGACTTGAACAAATGTATATGGGACCAAGCAGGAAGAATCCCTTTCAAACAAAAGAAGAATTTTTCGAAACCGAAAGTTTCTACGCAGGGGGGTTCAAAAGGGAAAAAGGAAGAAACCTCCTCCTTTTTTGAAGTTGGTTAAAAAGGAAAGGGGAAGGAAAGACCGAAAGGGTTACCGTGGCCCCTGGCACAGGCAACTGATGGAACACGGGTGGGTTTTAGTCAGTAAGAGTGACACGCCCTCAGTTATTTGATGATTCCACAACCTAAAAAAAAAGGGGGGGGGCTTCAGAATCATGTAATGAATCCATGATAACAGTTTGTGCGTCGATGTCCCTGACACCCTATATAGACTGATTATAAATACTGTTTACTTTATTATATTATATACTGTGGCATTACTCATCTAGAGTACCTACCTAGCTGGAAACCTCGTGAGTCATGTTATAATTAGCCTGATTATGTCTGTATTTATTTATATGACTACACCATGGCGCACGATTTTCATTTACGTATATAATTACAATGATTTTATTTTTTATCTTCGGTGATCTTTTGTACAACATTAAACTCACTCTCACAGTCCAATGATTCGCTTTGTTTTGTCGCATTTTCTTTTATTTTTGGTTGGTAATTATGCAGAATAGCTTATAATCCTATGTACCTACTTACCTAACGACTTGATATTTTTTTATGACCAAAACTAAACGGGTTTGCAATATTATAACATTTATAATAACAAAAAATGGGGTAGCATAATGCGAAAGGCAGATCAAATCATGATTCTTGGAATACTACAATAAGCTTTATTATAAAAGCCGAATACAGCCTGATTTAGTGCCAATTTGGACGATTCCCTTCCTCCTTCTAAGTGCGAAATGATGCTTTTTACATTTCGTGTCCTTTTTAAACTGAATAGCTAGAAAATACTGAACGATTGAAGTGAAGTAGTTATTAACAATTTTTTTTTTCGGGGAAACTTTCAATAAACGCTCGGCCTCCGGAGAAAGAGGTCGGGGGAGTGTGGGATTCTTACCTGACAAAAGACACCGCAATTTTTTTTCTTTTGAGCGTGGGATATCATCAAATAACTTCTCCTGCTCTAGGCAGAGCGGGAGGGCGTGTCAGACTCTTACTGACTAAAACCCACCCGTGTTCCTTCAGTTACCTGTGCCAGGGGCCACGGTATCCCTCTCGGACTTTCCCGCAACCCTGGCAGGCATCGGCCCTAGCGGACCCCGTCATTGATGCTAACATGTCTTTGAGGCGCGCGTGGAACACAACGCGCCGTCGACCCGGGCCTGGTCCTTATCGAACGGCGAGCTGCCCATTGCTCGCCGTTCCCAAGCCCGCGCCTACGGTGGCCGGGAATCGGCCTGCGATTCCCGACGCCCAGGGCGTCTCCTGCGGCGGCTAGGGGCGTGAGGGCGCGAATTTTGCCTCCTCTTTCCGCCTCCTCCTTCGCGAACATCACTGCTTCGCAGAAGGAGGCGACGGCTTCCCAAGCCCTCTCGCTCCGTACCATGGCCTGGACCAGGGCCGGACGCGAGAGATCGCTACCGCCAATCGCCTGCACGAGGACACGGCGGTGCTCCGCCCAAGCCAGACCTCCACCGTATGCTCCACCGTGTCCTCCGGGCGATCCACACAATGGTGACACCCGGGCGTTTCCTCCCGCCTTATCCGGAACAGGAACCTCCCGAAACAACCGTGTCTGGTGAGGACCTGCGTCAGGCGGAAGGTGAGGATGCCGTGGCGCCTCTCTAGCCACTCCTCAAAGAGGAGACTTATCGCCGCAATTGTGGCGTGCCCAGCGCTGGGTTGCGACAGCACCACCACCATTAGCACATGCAGAGGGGTCCCGGTTCCTCTTAAAATACCAACTCCAGACCCCCACCCCTGTACAACGCTTGGGAGTTATTAACAACCTACGTTCCACGGTCAAAATGGTCAATTAGATAATTATGAAAAACAGTGAACATTTGGCAGCTCCATCGTGAAGTATGTTTCCATTAGCAGTCAAGCCCACTTATCAGGAAATCACTATGCGTCATTGTGTGATTGTGTTTACTGTAATTCACATATTTTTAATATTCGTTTACTTAAACTACATTTAAATGTACTCGTAAAACACGAATAGTGGCCAAAGATCAGGTCATATCTTAAACCATTTACAGACAGTAAGCTAAAACAAACCACTCTTAAGTTTATTATTAGGTAGAATAATTTAAAAATATGAAGGAGTTAAAAAAATGTGCCTCAGTAAAATCCATCGACTTATACTCCGTAGGTTTAGGTAGTTATAAAAGTGTAAAAAAAACCACGTGACTCATAGATGCTAAACCTTTTATTTCAAATGTAAAATCATTTATTATATAGAGTCACATATTAATCGGCTCTATTCTGAATCTGAATCTGATGAACTATCTGTCACATTAATAATAAAGCATTCAGTGGTATCATCAATTATTTTGTCTAATTTAAACATTTTCTGTTCTTCTTTTATTACATGATCCTCGCAATTTTTCCAATTCTCAGCAGTCACATTAGCTAAAGCCTCTGGCAAAAGATTTTTTAGGTCAACCATTTTAAAAGTTTTATTTTTCTCGGCTACAAACCTCTTAATTCGAGTCCATAATTGAGCTCACAGTGATATGGTGGCAGGCGCAATACTGTGACACCATTTTCCATTTTGTTGTACTCTTCAATTTAGCAACGTTATCTAATTCGTTGTATTTTCTAAAAGGTTTGGGAAAATGTCTTTTTTGGGCTCTTTACAATAGACAGATTACAAAATCCATATTATATCATTTTAATAAATGTAACAAAAAAATTGGGTTCAAGCAGTGACATCTACGAAGAGTAGTTTAAGAATAAATTATAAAATTAACATACTTACTATAATAAAAGAGGAAACTATCCTGTGATCGAAAATAAATTTAATTTTGTTATAACGTATTTTTAAACAAGAAAGTGTCAACTATAAAAAACCCTTTTTACGATTTGTTTACCTTTTTTTAACTACCTAAACCTATAGAGTACCTATAGTTGTTGAGATCATAAAACGTAGGTACAAGCACGATATAACTGCAAAAAAATCCGAAAATTATGAACAAACATCCTCTTATCTCAAATGCCTTTCAGCCAGTAATAATTAAATGATAATAAAAAAATAAACAAATAATAAAACCAAACCCCTGCGGTTATTATGTATAGCCGCAGTGCCTAATGATTAATGTTTTGTATAATATTATGCCAAAAGAATGATTAAATACCTACTACCCATTTGTCTTGTCTTTATGATGTATAAATGATTACTTCTTGTCTTAAACAGCACCCATATGTAGCTATTTATTAATTTATTCTTATCCTCACTTTGACAAAAAGTTTATCGCCACCTACATATTTTATTTGGCACCATTAATCCTTTAATTATTATGATGAACCTTTACAAGTTGAATACCGATTTGCATTAGGAACCCGATTGCCTAAATTAAGACAAAGGGCGTTTTCACTTTGTGCCTTGTTCCATCGTGAGCACTGGTTGCTAGTTTTAACGCACGACGCAAGGCGCCTTTTACGCAGCGTCTTCGTAGCATCTTTGTAGCGTGTTCGTACGTCAACACGGCGTCTACGCTGTGCATAATGTCCGACAAAATCCGTCCCTAGATAAACCAGTATGAAGACAATTGAAAGCTATTTCCCAATACTTTACCTACTAAATTATGGATCCTCTATTTGAGCTCTACGTAAATAAATTAGGCTGAATAATAGTTATTGACTTTAGCATTCATAAGTTAATATGTGCACTTAATTTCCATCGTTCATTCTCTCTTCTAAAACATTATTTTGCCCTCAGAACACGTGGTGCTAAAGGCGAGATAGCCATCAACGGTATCTGCGGGTGCGCATCGAAGTCGTCGGGCCGCGGCGGTGCGCGGTACATCCGGCAACACGATGACTTGCGCGCTCACCTCACCGTGTATGAAGCCCTGTCTCTTGCCGCTGCACTTAAACTGGCTGACTTCACGCCTCAAGAGAGGAAAGAGAAGGTCTTTACATTGTATTTATCTACCTACAATCTTGCCCCATATTATGGCATTTATTTTGGTATCGATAAATTATTTAAAGTAGATATACAGTAGTGTTATACAACTAACTTTTTACACTCGATACTAAATTAAATTACTAACCAATTATACAAATACATATACAAAAACAGTAGGACACTTGCACAAAAGTACACACTGAACTGTGATAGATAAGAAACAAGTAATTAATAGTCTAGTCTGCTACTCGGCTAAATGGAAAGTGAGAATCTAACAAACGGCAGACATTATTCAAACATTTTACGTAATCGTTTGGCAAACAGCTGACGACACACCTAATCGAAAGTGGCTGCTGCCATGTGCCATTACGTACACGTTACAATGGTGTTTTTGTATTACTTTTGAGGATAAACCATTTCATAAATGAACAAAAACAAGACCATCTCAGATGCTAATCTTCATGGTCCTCACATGATCTGTCCAAGACAATATCTTCTTTCTGGACTTTAAAAGAGACTGTGATCTTTGAGTTTGTTCCGGTGGTTCTTCTCAGAGTACCTACTCAGTTAGAAAACACGGACCTCATCTAGTTGAAAAAATATAGTTAAATAAACGAAACAGTGTACATACAAACCTACTTACAGAAATAAATATCATTTATCATTTGCCATCAAAAGCAGGCGATCTAAAACGAAACCTTCTTTCAGGTGTACGAGATCCTTGCCCTACTAGGTCTGAGCAGCACATCAATGACCCTCTGCCGGGACCTCTCGGGAGGTCAGAGAAGACGTCTTGCCGTAGCGTTAGAACTTCTGTCTGACCCTTCCCTCATGTTTTTAGACGAGCCAACCACGTAAGTACATTCATACTTTTAGATGATTTTCCTTCGCTGATAAGGATTTGTTTGTTTTAGCTTTAACCAAGAACCATTGTTTATGTTAAAAATTAATCCTGAATTAAATAATATTCCTAATAACCAAACGAATACATTAAGACCACAGCTTAATACCTTCGTACTACTAGATACGGACGATACTGAAGTAGATGGTATTCTGATGAATCTGAAATCTGACAGTGCCCCTGGTTGGGATAATGTCTCGACAAAATTCTTAAAATACGTAAGAATGGAAGTTGTTCCCATTGTGGCTCACCTTGCCAATCTCTGTTTTCAAAAAGGTGTCTTCCCGGCTCCACTAAAACAGTCCATTATTACCCCCGTTTACAAGGAAGGGAACAGCGACGATGTCAGCAACTACAGGCCTATTTCCGTTTTACCGTCGATATCAAAAGTGGTTGAAAAAATTATAAATTTGATATCAGACTATCTAATTATTTAAAAAAAATCAATCTTTTATCCCATTCACAGTTTGGCTTTAGGCAAGGTGTATGTACTGAAGATGCAGTAACTGCGTTGAGTTCTCTTGTAGCTGAGCACCTTGACAAAGGAAACAGATGCCTGTCTGTTTTCTTAGACCTCAAAAAAGCATTCGACACCGTCTCTGTCCCAATCCTTTTGAACAAGCTGGAAAAAGCCGGAATAAGAGGCACTGCGCTCAGTTTACTCAAAGACTACCTCTCCAAGAGGAAACAAAGAGTAAAAATAGGACAGTACTCCAGTGACGAGATAGATGTATCATACGGCGTCCCACAGGGTAGTGTTTTAGGGCCTACCCTCTTTCTCCTGTACATTAATGATCTTTGTAATATGGAAATAAAAAAAGCTAAAATATTCTCGTACGCCGATGATACGTCTATTGTGTTCTCAGGTTCATCCTGGCACGAAGTTAAACTGAGTGCAGAGGCAGGGATGGCTCGGGTAGCTGAATGGCTAAGGAGTAACTTACTTTCCCTGAACACTAATAAAACAAACTACATATGCTTTAGTATCAGTAACCGAACACAGCCTGTTGAAGAGTTGGATTTAAAGGTACACATATGTGGAGACATGACTACTATAAGCTGTAACTGCTCGTGCATTAAGAGGGTCACTGAAACTAAATATCTTGGAGTTGTGGTGGATCAGGTACTGTCCACCAGGACAGTGCCTGATCCACCACAACTCCAAGGTATTTAGTTCGAATTCGCTCAAGTTGAGGGTACCAACCCTCAACTTGAGCGAATTTCTGGGAGAATAAGGAAACTCAGTTGGCTCTTTAAAACCCTCAGACATATTGTTCCTACTAAAATAGAGGGCTGTAAGAACCGTCCCAGAAATCTTCTAAATGAAATATATGTAGCACTGGCCCAGTCTGTACTATTATACTGTATCCCTATCTGGGGCGGTGCAGCAAAAACAAAATGTATATACATAGAACGAGCTCAGCGTGCATTAATAAAAATAATGTATTTTAAAAATAAAAGATTCTCCACTGCAAGCTTGTACCAAACAAGTGATTTACTCTCTGTAAGGAAACTGTATGTAACCCAAACCATACTAAAAAACATAAAACCCTACCATATAATAATAGCGAAAAATCTAAAAGGAGAAAAGATTTAGTTGTCCGAGTTCCCCAAACTAAAACTAGATTTGCATGCAAGCAATTCAATAAACGCTCTGCTCAGCTGTATAACAAAATTAACAAACATGTTTATGTATTTAATAAAAGTTACCACGACTGTAAAAAAAGTATAATAGACTGGATAAAACCATTTACCTATGAGGAAACCGAGGCACTCCTGGAACACGTTGAGTAGCACTTTAATATACCATTACTTAAAACACACACCCACACACTATACCAAATCACACATCTTATTACACATACACCACAACACACCACACCATACACCACACCACGCACCATGCCACACATCATACCACATCACAAGCACTAACTGGGAATAAGTTTTATAAGTTTGATTTCATTTTTACTGTTAATAATTTCAATTGCAACTTTACTTATAGATTTGCATTATTATTTTCTTAAGATTAGTAAATGTAAGCTAAATGTAGTAATTTGTACTTGCATTGCATATTTACCCATAAGAACACAGTACACTAGTTAGTTTATGTGTACGACAATGATGTGAAAGAGCGGAGCCTTCTAATACAGGCATTGTTTGCTTAAAAGGAGGACTCCAAACACGTTTAAATGTAATGTAATTTTCTATTTGCCACAATAAACTATTTTTTGTATGTATAACTTTAAGGAGATACCTACAAATTGGATATACAAGGCGGACTTAATCCATTTCCACGATTCTTGATCCGTAACGAACTACGTATAGCTTTAATCAAAATCGAAACAGTTGACTGCACCCCAATGAACCTAACCTTCAATCTCTAAATTCGTGGTCATGGTCAATAATATTGTCAACCCAAAGCCAAATTTCGAACGCGCTTTGCGTGCCTCTCTGTTTGACCGCGTTCGCGTTGGTCTTATGAAGCGTTGTGGTTTTCAACATTATAAAAGAATACATTAATATAAAACTTCACAATGTTATAGAAATATTAATGTTTTGTCAAGTCGTAAAAACCCTGCAAAGCAGTCGCTATCGCTAGTGAAGTAGTGACTCCTCTACTAAACTACTTTCTATGAGTCGAACTTTTTTGTCTCAGATCATATAATTTTTTGTACATCAAAACTCGGTCGAACTCGACAAATTCCTCAAGAAATATACGAGTAGGTAATACTACCGATACCTATGTATGTTAACCGTGCGTCAGTTCATCTGAGACTTGTTCTACGTGAGGTATGCTGGCAACACCAAGCCAACTAACGTCATAACGATGAGATTCCTCGATTAGATATGCGGTTTGTTTTGCCAAACAATGGTGTATTGTGACAAAAATCGGCCACGGACGGGACGAACACAAAACATCCATGGTTTGAACTTGCCATAAGGAAAACCTTAATGACGTGTACAGTCCGTTCACAGATACTTTACCTCTGAGTTTGCATCACAGTTAAAATCACAGGATCTTTATAGCCGTTGCAATAAGGTTGCTGTTCGGTTGCTGCCATTGATAAGTCTGTCAAATTCTCAATGATCTCTGTAACCCTTACAGTAAGGTTGCTATTGGGTTGTTGCTGTGAGAGGTAAATGACTGTGAATGCACTGTATGACCAGCTTGACATTGGAGTTTATGTCTCATCGTTAGTGTAAACAAGATGTAGTGATCATTACTAACGTAATTTGATACTTAGTGGGGAATCCTTTTAATTCTTAAGAGTTGAATGACTTGATTCTAATGAGCGACATGTATTTTTCACCTCAGTGAGATAGCAACAGATGTGCACACAAACATTTTATTGGGTTATTGTCTAATGGTTTTTGTTTGTTTTTAAATACACACCTATATTCCAAGAGCTAGAAATTGTTTTTTTTTTGTTTTATCTTGTCCATAATATTTTTATGAAGATATTTTATACGGATAAATACTGATGAGTGATAGATACTGAGATTCTTCAAAAAATTCATTTAATTTTTTTTTCCTCTACAGCGGTTTAGATTCATCAGCATCAACATCCCTGATAACTCTACTGAACAGCCTAGCCAGGGGTGGCAGGACGCTCATTGCCACCATCCACCAGCCATCAGCCCTGATCTTCGAGAAGATTGACACCGTATACTGCTTGCAAGAAGGAAGGACCCTATACAGTGGACCCAGGGTCAGTCTGGTTCCGGCTTTGGCCAGCGCTGGGCTAAGATGTCCACCTTACCATAACCCGGCTGATTTCTGTGAGTATATTTATTTAAAGTGACACTTTCCTGGGACTCGAATTTAATCGAATGCAAATTTCATAATTTCCAAAATTTAAAGAAATAATATGAAATACGATTATTTTTAGCTTTGTTTTGGCAAAGTCTAAGACACTTGTTTGTTTTTTTTTTGTCCAAAATATTAAAATTCAATCGCCTCGTGGAATCTCGCTAACGCGCAACTAGTACTCACAAAAACCTTAAAACAACAGACCATTTTTTTTTCTTAATCCCAAAATTTTATAAATGTTGGATTTTGAACTAGGTTAACACAAAGTTAAAGCTGATTTAGGTACAAGATATTACTATACGTACCTAACAAAATAAGCATAAAATAAAAATAAGTAAGCCAAAAAAATGTCATTGCATTATCACGCCCCAGAAGTAACTTTAGTCCGGTCAGGTCCTGGCACAGGCAACTGAAGGGACACGGGCGGGTTTTAGTCAGTAAGAGTCTGACACGCCCTCCCACTCCGTCTAGACCGGGAGAAGTTATTTGAGGTCAACGAACTTGTTTAGAAGATGTAACATATAATAAACGAAAATACAAACACAGGTGTAATTAAGAAATCAATACAGCATTTGGAATTAAATAGATTTTAATCTGTAAAACCTATATAATTACAAAATGCTGTATTGATTTTTGAAACCACGCGTCATACGGGTTAAAAATGCAAAGTCACATTTTCCGGTTTTCTATTGTCTGCATAATTATTCTTTTGTTTGCCGAAAAGAAGAAACGAAGCAGATTCCCTGCCAAAGGGTTTGACTGAAAATTATGGTTTCGGTATACTAAAGCAGGTACTGTCTGTCCGTAGATACAAAATATTAAACTTCCAGCTTATGAATCTTATTCTTGTTATTTCAAACTGTGCTAAATACATCGATATGAGTGACACACTAGGTTCCTAGTATGGCTATCTGTACATCATTGTACACGAATCGAATATTTAAATACCCATAAGGTCCGCGACCATATATAAATACACGTAGAGGTAGTGACCACTCGTTATATACATCTAATCGTCCATCTGACCATAATGTCTGAACACAATTGAAACTAATTTACGATCAATTTATATGAATTATTTGACTACTTGAGTGAAATTTTAATTAGTCTGGAAGGAAGACTATGGAATTGCTATTAAAAGGAGTATTTGGAGCTGAGTGCAATTTGACAAATTCATGTCAGATATTCCGAGGTGAAAATCTTAGGAAGTGGAAATCGAAATAATGATTGTAATAAAAAGGTGGGTATTAAGAGCGTTTATACCTTTTGAGTGGCAACGTCGCAATTTAGTGTCATATTTCGTGGTTTTCAATTTTTATCATTTAATCGGAGCTATATTTTAAAAATCTGTTTAATTAACTTTTTAGAATTATGTGAAAACTGTGTAAAAGGTAAGAAATCGTTGCGTTTACAGTTCTATTTATATGCAAATAATACATTGGAAACTTGCAGGGCGTTATTTTCATTGTAAAATAACTGTAAGCATTACGGTTACTTACTTTTTAAACACTTTCACGTAATTCTAAAAAGTTAATTAAACAGATTTTTTAAATATAGCTCCGATTAAATGATAAAAATAGAAAACCACGAAATAGTGTCATATTTCGTGGTTTTCTATTTTTATCATTTAATTTCGACGTTGCCACTCATAAGGTATAAACGCTCTTAAAACCGTAAGGCTAGCGCAGATGGGACCGGGCCGCAACGCTCTACAGAAATCCTCCTACATCACTTTCGTTTTCTCTCTGCGGCCCGTTGCAGCTGTATTGTCAGCTTCGTTCTAACCTTCATTTCATAAACCTTAAAAGATGCTTACAGGCAGAATTTGTACCCGCAATTACTGTTACGAAGCTGAAAACTAGATATAATTTTAATTAATAACATTTTAATTGCACGTATGGATGGACCCGACTGACATTTATCATAATTAACTGTTTTAACGAGTTCATATTTAGCTGATAATAATTTACCTGTCGCGGATTAAACAGTGAGAGGTTACTTTGTCAACCACAGGTTGATGCAATCACTTACATTTAATTCAGTATTAGAAAGTAGTACCTGTACTGTTCCTGCTACAAACTGGATTCGTCCTTTGCTTCCTTATTTTCTTCATGACGTAATGTAGGAAATTCAAATGAATAATAATAAATATGAGACAAAATCCACACCAGGTCTTCAGGTCCCGAACTAGGCAGAGCCTGTACTACGGTAACCTGATGACTGATATACATACTTATATACACACCCAGACACAGGTCAAACAGACATTATGTTCATGCACACAAATGTTTGACTTGTCCAGGGATCGAACCCGGGACCAGTGGCTCAGAAAGCAGGGTCGCTACCAACCGCACCAACCGGTCAGTCAAATGTTCCTAGTTTACCTTCAGCTCGCTTTGCATAAGGAAGGTAGATGTTATGGTTTTTGAAAAGTCATATTAGTACCTTGTATACTTACAGGGTGGCATGGATATGGATGCGCAACCTACCATGCGCGTTACCATGTATTTGGTACATGATTCTAATGATTCTAAACCCCCCTGTGTTGAAATAACTCGTAGGTTATTTCTTTTTTAAATTTGCTGTTTCATACATTTTGACCGCGTAAGTGTACCTACACTTTTGTATGAAACAGCAAATTTCTTTAACTGCCGAATTTCTTCGCCCTAGGGGGTCTAGAGCCATGTTGTGCTGAATGCATGGTTACAGTGTTCACGTCGATACCACCCTGTATGGTAAAATAGTGACGAAGTCAAAACAACAAAAGTCAAAGTAGTAATTGCTACGAAGTGTGGCAACGAATCTGACGCCGAATATATTACACATTATATATCTACATGGTCCTCAAAGATTATTATAATATTATTCTAATTATTGTGAATGTAAGAACTATGTCGGTCATTAGTTTTTTTTGTATTTTTCTCAGTTTAATCATGATCTGGCAGTTTGAGTAATTTATGCGGCCTACTCAAATGTCCTTTCTTTGGTATTGTTCGTCGAATCGTTGAGCTCCTTAAGTCTAAGTTGAGCTGCACGATTACTGACAATTGCGTGCACTGACTGGACAGGTCCACTCAATCTGTGTGGTTCTTTCCTCAAAATACCATTTCAGACACCGATCTACATAGCCTTCAAATGATCTGACCAAGATTTTGTCTGGACTTTAAAAGAGACTGTGACCTCTGAGTTTGCTTCGGCCTTTCTTCTCAGAGTAGTCAGATAGGAAATGCCGACCTCATCTAGTTTTTTTTAAATACGATTGACGTGTAAAAGTGTTTGTTCAAACCTACTTACAGAAATAAAATCATTTATCATTTATAGTTTTTGGATTTTTGGCCCGTTTGTCTGGAATCGGGATGTACATATTTTCCGGGTTGGCGCGAAAACGGCTGAACGGATTTTGGTGAATTTTCGCACACAGATAAGTTATAACCTAAATTAACACATAGCTTATAATCCCAGTAGTACTTTCCCGTGGGATATTTCCCGATGTCCACGCGGGCGAAGATGCGGGAAAAATCTATTCTTCAATATTTTGATAAAATTCTGTTTGTTGGCATTCATGAATGTATGAAAAAGTATTTTTTTTTTATTGGTGAATGTGTTGATTTGCCACTTTTTTATGACAATGAGGCTCGGCGCAAACACAGCTACCAAACACAGCCACCGGTGGCTTACGCCTCTTTGAGTAATAGCTATAGCGGGTAGCAGCCACCGGCCACACGTGTGCGACGAATCTATACAAAACGTACAAAAAAGCATGTGAACTGCTTGTCGCTGGGCTAACGGTGGCTCTGGTCGGTGGCTCGTTTGTGCTGTGCCTTATACTTCATATCAAAGTGTAGATCTCTTTCATCGCAATTTATAAAGTAATTATTCAAAATGAACTAGTACATTCGTATCTGACAGTATAATTGTGATTGTGGGATGTAAAACTACTCTTTAAAATGCATAGCTTTTTTACTACACCTATAAAGTAAAGCAGGAAATAAACAATTAAATCGTCTTATAAATGTAGTGTCACGTTCTTTCTCCGTAACGACATAATCTGTAGCTTATCGACTCTGCATCATCCGCTTGGCGACAACACCTACATTTGCATGTCTAATAGACCACAACATTGATCAATCACATCATTCATTAATTAAGACTAGGAGTACTGAGAATATCTTATTATGTAGATGTACTGAGTGAGTCATACTCGTATAGGTATTTGTCATTGTAGGCAGGTATATTGCCGTTCATCAAAATCCCCTGTGAGGTCATACAACGTTCCTGCATTCCTGCAATTTTAAACTCGTCCTGAGTACGAAGATACAAAGATGCTTTTAAAATGTTCTTTATTATAAAATCCTTAAAAACTTTGAGTGAGATCCCTAAGCGTTACTTAACACATACTTTGACTAAGCGTTGTTCATGTTAGGTAGGTACTTATCGCACAATTGTCAAACAACAAGTGTAAGATAAAGTACAAGCACGTGCTTAGTAACGGTTATAGATCGCGGCTTTAGGAGATGTCTGATTGTAAAAAGAGCTAGCTATTGTAATAGAGCGTAAGAGCTTGATCATTCAATCAATCAATAAAATCATCCTATCGCAGTTGATCTCTGCACATAAAACTCTCCCAAGTTGTGCCACATGAAAGAATTATACACTCGAATACAAAATACAAAACACTTTATTTGTAGGTACTCAACATCCTTTAAAATAACTCGAGACCACCTTCGTCATCTGTCAGAAGAAAAGTATTTCTTGCCCAAAAGCCAATTTCCCGCCTTTTTCTTCTAAAGTCTTAAATGGGTTGCCACAACCAAGAAAAGAATAAAAATAATAATGATGCAGCCCACGAATATTTTGAATTAAATAGTTAGATATTGTGTATGCTAACACACAGCACCCGGTTCACCACCTTCCGCATCCAGTCTGTCCCAACCAGAACCTAAAATGAGCCCCCGCTTATGAATATAAAATATAGGAATTACTTCATTCATATTCCATACTTCTGACTGCCTCGATGGTCTCTTGGTCGCAAGCCCTACTGCTAAGAATGAGGTCCTGGGTCTGATACCCAGGTCCACCAATGACGGGGTCCGCTAGGGCCGATGCCTGCCAGGGTTGCAGGAAAATCCGAAAGGCTTACCCCACGGTAAGCCTTTCGGATTTTCCCGCAACCCTGGCAAACCCACCCGTCTTCCTTCTGTTGCAATTGAAGGAACACGGGTGAGTTTTAGTCAGTAAGAGTCTCACACGCCCTCCCGCTCCGCGCAGACCGGGAGAAGCTATTTGATGATTTGCCACCCACACAAAAAAAAGGTCGGGCAAAGTGTTCTTGGATTTTTCCATCAGGAACTTCTCAGTAGCAGGCTGGAGTCTGGAGTTGTGCCTGCCACATATAGTACTTATGGTACTTGGACTTAACTGGCGAAATGTGGGTACTATGGGCACACTTCTGCCTAATCCTTCAGGAATACTACGTAATTAAATTTAACATGTCCTTTCTTTTCCAGTAATGGAGGTTGCGTCAGGAGAGTACGGCGTGGACTTGGTGAAAAGTGCGCAGACTATGATGCAGTTCAAGCCGGAACCCCACGGCAACGGCAGTTGGGAAAGCCACATTCCTACTATACCAGCACTTACTAGCCCTTTAGGTACGTATCCACTATGTTATGCCAAATTTCTGGTATGGGTACCTAAAGACCATCTTCGGAAAGGGTCTTAAGTAAATAGATACTATCAACTGTTGCCAGCAAATTCGTCTGCGCACCAATTCTGTCATAAATATCCAGGATGAAAAGTAGCCTATGTTCTTCTCCAGGTCCGAGGCTACCTACTTATTTGACTTTCATAACGATCGCTTCAATGGTAGGTACAGACGTGAAAAGGTTGTAATAAGAGTTATTTTCGCATTTTTATAATATTACCGATTATGCTGAAAGCAGACATAAAGTTTTGGTGTGCAGATATTTTTAACTTGTCTTGTAAATCACTCATTGATCTAAGTCTTAGAATGAAAAAATGCCTTTGTTCAAAAATAACAAATAATGATGATCGTTTTTTAAATATATACCTATGTATTTGCAAAGTTGTTATTGTCACTTTAAATTTAATAAATTTTTTAGGCTACAAAAAGAGGTCATTTACTAACATCTGTTTATTAAGAGGTACTTTATTTATCTTCGTTTAGTTTTATTTGGTTCATTTTTATTTTCTGTGATATTGAATACCTGTGCCATTTTGGGTCAAATAATAATGTTTTAAAATAAAGGTTAATCAATGATACGCCCACTAATCTCATAATACAATACGCTGGTTAAACAATTTATTGATTGAATTGAGGACCAATTTAATCTATAATTCGGCGAGAATGAACCGTGTACCAAAACTAGAGATAATACTCTGTGTCAGATTCGCTCATCATTGTACTAATCACTACTTATAACAACGTTATTGTAAAATATAACTTAAAACACCAACTGCAGGGTTAATTTTATACTAACTGATATAACAACCCAAATTAATTTGATTTATTACAGATATACGTACAGATTTGAAATCCAAACATCTACAAAGTCCTACGAAGTTATCGAAGAACATTTACAGACAATCAGGGCTACTGCGACAAACTTGGATTCTGCTGTATAGAAACTACTTAATGACGACAAGGAACTATGTGAGTACCTTCATTACATACAGTAACTAACATCGACACGCAAAGAGGAAATTTGATTGTTAAACAAATTGACTACCAACTTAAATTGTCCGTATATTCAAATCACAACTGTCATTCTTTGATTCATTATGAAATGCCTATAACACGGCTGATGTAGTTTGTTAATTGGTTAACAATTATTTTTTATGACTGAACATATAATATTTGATGCCATTAAACCTTATCCAGTTCGAATCGCTTGAGCATTTTCCTTAAAAATGGTTGAGAACCCATAAACAAATTATCATTAAATCGATCACAATCTCAATCTTGCAGGTCGCTCATAAGTCGGATGCTCTTGTCATCCGCTTTCTTCAATTCATCGGTATATGTATAATGTTTTTCTTTTAAATATGTCCTTTTTATTTTTTCTCTCATTTAACACGCGTTCGTTATCATACTCAGATGTCACTTCGTGGACAATAGTGTGGGTTATACGTTTTCTCGACTGTAATATAACTACTTTTTGTAAATGCTGTAATGTATAACTATTTTTTGTCCCAAATAAATAAAATAAAATTATTGTTGAATTTCGCTTTAGGGCTTCTTCACACGTACTACAACCTCACCACATCGCAACGACAAAATGCTGTCAAGCAGTGGTTACGTGTGAATAGTGTCGCTGCAGCTTTTTGTAGTTGCGTTGTGGTACCGACAAAATGTCGATGTGGTTGCGTTGTCGCCAGTAGTTTCGATGCGGTTACGTGGTGTGCAGACACAGTTCGACTCCGGTTTTCATAGCGGAAACAAGTGTTGACTGACCAAACTCATGGAATTCGAAGAGGAAACTTTGTTATGAATGAACCGGGGGAGGGGAAGAGCGCGGGCGGCGTGCGCGCACTGTCGTTGCGTCGACGCAACGTTGTGTTTGCGATGTGGTCGGCCACTAGGTCGCAGTGTCGCTGGTGGTTGCGATGTGGTTGCGATGGTGTCGGCATCACACACACGGTCGATAACGACTGCAAAATGTGGTACGTGTGAATAGTCCTATTCATTTTCAATACGAAATATACGCCCGGCCACGTGGTGTGGTTGTGGTCGTGTTTTGGTTGTGGTACGTTTGAAGAAGCCCTTAATAAACTGTCATGTAACATAATAAGCTCTAAAAATATTTCAATTTCTTAATCCAAAACAAACAAGTGACTGGCATTTTTGCGCGTCAATTGTTTCTGAGCAAACTGCAGTGCTTACAGGAAACTAAAGTTGAATTTCTCTCCTTTTCAGTCGTTATTCATGCATCGAGTTGCTGCACACGTGGTCATCGCGCTAATCTTCGGGTACCTGTATCTGGGGGTGGGCAGCGAAGCAGGATCTGTCCTCGGAAACTACGTCTACTTATATGGGTCCATGTTGCTTGTTGTGTACACTGGAAAGATGTCTGTTACGCTATCGTGTAAGTAGATAATTAATTTATAATATTAAAATGACTAATCCAATTAAAGATTTCCGTACTAAAGGAAATGCCATCCCATAATCGTTCTGTAATGGTAGACATTTTTCAATAAACTATTATATCACGAAAATTGGCACGAGCATTCTCCCTGTGCTCTAACGCTTTAAGTAGGTAAGTACTTGCATTACTAGTGGTAAGTACAATATTTCTGACCGACAAAAACATGTCAGATTTTACCCGCTGATAACTACGAGGCTTTTAGTGCTAAAGTAATGGTTGAGCATTCAAAAGATAGGACATATTTACAAACATTTTGAAGCAGAATATAATATGCATATGACGTCACACTGCGAGTGCACAAGCATACGTGCGACCGTCTATTTTTCACTATGTCTCGAAATTCCAATTCGTATAGCGCAAAAACGTATTTAGCTAGAACAGTGATTCTGGTGTCGTTTTCTAGAGTTGACAAAGCGATACTAGGACCTAAAGCGTAACTTCAAAAATATTGGTCATAATAGGGTTACAAATTTATATGAAGTTGGCAATCATATCGGCCGTAAATCTGCTTAGAAATGAACAAAACCTAATCAAAGAATGCTTGCATTAAACGGTCTAAATGTAAATTTGACATTTTGACGACGCGGTTGGCGCAGTGGTTAAGCGATTGACTGCTGCGTTGCGTGTCGCGGGTTCGATTCCCGCGCGGTACAAATATTTGTATGACCTGCAAGTAGTTGTTCCGGGTCTGGCTGTTTGTGTATGTGAGTTTATTAAATGTTTGTAAACGGACCCACGATACAGGAGAAATTCCTAGTGTGGGGCAACGTTTTATAAAAAAAAAATTATGTAATGTAATGTATGTCAATATGCCTAAAAAGTCTAGTGCCGAGCAAACACAATAGCTACGGCAGTGTCAGAAACCGTAAGAAATTTTGTTGCAAATAGAAAAAAAATTTAAGATGTAGTCTCCTACTGGCCGTAAACCTGCTCAGAACTTAAAAATATCATACTTAGTGAAAGCTTACTTCTTAATGAATGCAATGAGCCTACTAATACTAAGTACTACTGAGCAAATAGAGTGGTTACGGCAGTATCGGAACCTGTAGGTTTTTTTTAATAAATACTTATGTAAAAACATAATATTTCGCCTCATATCGGCTGTAAATCTGTTCGTTATTGTAAAAAAATACAATCGAATATAGTTGTTAACTTCATAAGGAAAAGATCTTCTAAGAAGTCTATTTATGCGCGAATACAAAAAGCAGGGTCGCACCGGAAAACTTATAAAACTTAAAAAATCGTCATGTTATCAATCGGTGGCACCGGGTCATCGTGTAAGTAATTATGCGTGACCATTACGAGAACATGAGGAGATTTCAACGGCAGAAGACTGAGTAAGGGGATCCCTCTATAAAGGTGAGGGTTTGATTAGAAATGTAACATCGGCGCTCGATCTGAATGAGCGAAGCGAGCATACCAGACCAGTTACTGGTGAAAAGCTTGCACCGATTAGCCAGAATACAGCACATCATACTGCCGAACGAACGAAGCGAGCCATATGACGCCACGACTGAGCAGAGCATGCTAACTCAAGCAATGAGTGAGTGAAGCGAGCCTGCCACAAGTCCAGCACGTGGAGCAAGTGAATGAGCGAGCAGAGCGAGCTCAACTATCACTCGAGTAGGCGGAGCAAGCTAGCAAAGCGAGCCCCCATTTCAAGAAAAACTAGTCCCCATTTCAAGAAAAGCTAGTTTAGCGAGCCTACTCTGACTACGAGCGAATGAAGCGAGAACACTTTCGAAACTAGTGAGTGCCACCTACTGCGATCCTCTCACTCGTGGCAAAGGTGGGCTCAGCTCGCACGCTGGTCTCGAGAGTAGTCATTTTCCACTCGCTTGTTTTGAGGAGAGACTCGCTCCGGTCGTTTTTCTGATGTCAATTCTGACTCGTGGTGTAAGTAGGCTCGCTTCGGTCGCTCGATTTGAGAATATGCTTGTGCGTTGCACTCGTTTGTTTAAGGGGGGCTTGCATCGTTCGCACGTTGCTTGAATAGGCGCGCTCTGCTCAGTCGTGTCGTCTGGGGGCTCACTTCGCTCGCTCGTCACGTAACTGTGCTCGCTACACGAGCTAAGAATCTCATCGTTAAATCAGCTTAGCTTGATGTGAATGTGACCACTCTTCATTAGTCGGGATAGTGCAAGCTTGGCGTGAAAGTGGCTGGCAAAGTGCTATCACTGACTCAGGATTGTTTAGGGAAACAACTGTGACCAAACGTTTTCACGAAAACAAACACCGCGGACTCGAACCGCGCCTACCATTTTATTTTCTTTTTGTTAGTTTGGAATGTCCTAAACTATCATGTTATGCGTAAGAGCTAAGTCCGTAAGCCATTCCACATTGCCTCTAGTAATCCTGAAAATTAACTACAGCTGAATTTTGCGTTTCTCACCATGACCAGCGTTTTTTTAAACACCTGCTAAGTATTTTAGTTTTACGTAAATCATTAATAATGACGTAGACGTACTTGATTAGAATCACGCTTTAACTAATTTAATCCGTTTGCTTCACGTATTAGATAATCACGTATGAATTCACGTGTGGGAATGTAAATGAATCTGTAATATTATATAGATTTTGTAATATTTTTGCAGGATTTTGAACACGTAGACGCCACAATTTGCGGTATTTTTTACAAATAAAACAATATTTCTCTATAAATGCAACATTATCTTCTAATAATAATAAAGCTGAAAAGTTTTTTTGTTTTTTTAACGTGCTATTCTCGGTGGAGTTTAAAAAAATATTTTTGCATTTAATAGCCCAATTCTTGAGAAAGGTTACAGGCCATTTAACATCACGCTACGACCCTTACAAGCCCAGCAAAAAGAAAAAAAGTCAGAAAACACGCTTAGCGAAAATGAAGTAACGGGGCACAGCTATAAGATATATTTTCAGAAGCTAGTAACACCATACAGATAATATAATTCTCCTTGATCCAGTCTTGCTTTAGGTTCTTTATCTAATGTATTCTATTAATTACGTCAAGCAATTAGAACGTATAAAACATATAATGAAAAAAATATGAAATACTGTTCCTATTGTAATTTCATATTTCGAACAGCAGACTACATTTCGTAACACAATCGTAATTGCCATGACTTTATTTTATTTTTATATAGCATATAGAATAACAGCTACATTTTTGTCATTTTCAGTTCCCTTAGAAATGGACACACTACGAGGCGAATACTTTAATCGATGGTATAATTTAGGACCCTACATAGTATCAATATTAGCAGTCGAGTTACCATTTCAGGTAAGTTTTGACGCCTTAATCTTTTATTTATACTTGGCAATGCAGCGGCTTTTTCTTCGAATAATTGATTCCTGTGGTGTATGTACGGCAAACTATTTCAGAGAGCAAATGTATATATTGCAGGCAAAAATTTTAGACACAAAATGTCATTGCGTTTCTGGCGTAGATGACGGCAAAATAGTTAAACCTACTAAATGTTGACTCATTTAAAGTTAATTTAACAGAAATAGAAAACATTAAGTTTAGGCCTCTTCTGTTATATGTGGTTACAGTACATTCACTATACCTAGTTATAATAATAATTAATATCTATGGTTAGGTGACAGTTGTGGAGGATACCCATGTGTTTATAATGTATATAAAATAAATTATTTTACTGATAGCTGTTCGTCAGATAGAATTTGTAAGAATGCAAAAGTCAGTGTATCAGTTTTGTACCAATATGTAGTATAAACAGGAACGCAGGCGTTCATTAATTCACTTAAAACGAAAAATGCGCAACCAATGGAAAATTGCTACTGAAGGCTGCGGGTGTCGCCCTCAGGACGAGCTGCTTCTCGCACGGACAACCATAAATCGCCTGCTCCCGCGTCAGCAGTGGTGACTCTCCTTATATTTTGGCTGCTGAGACCAAATCTACAAATTAAGTAAACAAAAAAAAAAAAAAGACAAAAAAAAAAAAATTATTTAACTTCAGTTGTACAAGAAAAACACTTATCTTAACACTATGCGGCATTACAACTAAGGAAACAGAGTGTTTTCGATGAACTCTGGAAAGATTTATAAAATGTGGCTGTAATTTTAGTATATTGTGGTGTCTTACGAGTTCCACGTGAACGTTTTCGCGGGCAAACTAGTATTTGATATTTGTACAAATAATCCAAAGATTATAAACTTGACCGTCAATATTCCTTTATCACAAAGTTTATGTTAGGTATCACGTTTGGTTAATAAGTACCTAATCCAGTAGGTGCCTACGTGCAGACCCAGTATGTGACCAATTCTAGCTCAATTCAAAAGCCTAATTAACATTTAGTCTTGGCACTACCTACTCAATACTAGGTATACGCGATAATTATATGTCACTGGTCAACACTTGGTTGACAATACACTAATTTTATTCTTAGTCCATTGTATTCAAAACGAAAGTAAATAACGCTCTCTCTTCCCCGGTCGCTCTTTGTATTTAGGCATTCATGACATCATATTTCACTAAATGCGTTTAGCACAAAACATTTAAAGCACCGTTGTTTCTCTATCATCTTCACGCAATTTCTAGAAACAGAACGATGTTTTACATTATTTCAAACGATTTAGTGATTCGTGATGCAAGCAGGCCTTAAAGTACAATATATTAAACCGAATTCTTTAATTTCAGATGATATCCTGCGTATCCTACGTGGTGCTGTCGTACTGGCTCACTGATAACCCTCTGGAGCCGACGAGAGCGACCCTGTTTCTTGCCACCATCGTAGCCACATCACTATGCGCGCAGGCTTGGGGATACTTCATCGGATCAACAACGCCTACCAGGGTAAGATATTTACAATATGTTTTTATCAATTTTCAAAAGTAAACGCTACAATAATTGATCTATTACAGCTTTTTTGCTAGTAAAAATTAGCTGGACTCGATAAGTGGCACCGAAAAACCAAGTTGCCTTTTGAAGACACGCTTGCTCCATGTGGCAGTGGCAGGAAAGAGTTTAAAATTCTAATTTTACCCAGAAAAGCAACATTGGCTCATAAGGACGACCTGAATCCGTCATTAGTACCTAAAATATACCGTTCTGGTTACTCGCACCAGAAATTAACTAACGTATCTTTTAGAAGATTAATGCTATCAGATACCAGCCCACTATACACCAGTAATTTCTGCTGAAAAGCTTCAGCAATTTTAATTCATTGGGTTCTTGGTAATGGCCACTACTAGCCACTACTAGGAACATCAAAATAACCAACCACAATCCTCTCTTCCAGATCGCAGTATTCATCGGTCCTGTCGTCGCGTGTCTGTTCTCAGTCTTCGGCTTCTGTCTGAATCTGTCGGACACTCCCTATCAGTTCCGCTGGCTGCATCACATCTCCTACTTCAGGGCTGGCTTCCACGTTGCCGTGCATTCAGTTTACGGTTTTAATAGGACCAGGATGCACTGTTCTAAACGTAAGGATTTTTTTTTGAAAATCGCTATATCTGCATATCGACCCCACATAAAGGGCCACGTGAAAATGCGTACGATTGGAGAACCCTATTACCAGCAGTGGATTGCTATAGAATGAATGGCTTTGACTTTTGATGACGATGACGACCCCACCGGCTAGTAAAAGTTTTAATGATCACCGATTTGATAAATTGCAGATTAAAACCATACTAGCCGTCTAGTTACAATACTATCTAGTTTAAGTGAAAAATAGTCGTCAAAAAGATGCCATTCAATGAGGATTCCTATTTCTTTGCGAAGAAATTATTTCCTCCGTCCTCCAAACTGCTATATCTTGGTGCATCTCATAATACCTCTTTTAAACCAGGTAAACCTAAAATCTTTTTCCAGTTTACTGCCACTACATCACACCAGTGACATTCCTCAAAGAGATGGACATGGAGAACGTGGACATCGGTGGCAACATGGCGCTGGTCCTATCCACCACAGTGCTCATGCATGTTCTGACTGCAGCAGCTCTGTGGTACAGACTCAACAAGAGATGAATAGACAAGCTTTAGTTTATGCCAGCATTGGATATTGGATTGGGATCTTTCGTACTGTACTTAGTATTAGGTTTAGAGACCGCGTGGGCATGGTTCAGCTAAGTGTTTTGATTCTGCGTTCAAGGGTCGGTTATTTACGCAGCAAATGTTTTAAATGTTTAAAAAAGCATTATATTTGCATAGAACGTGGAATATTTGGGAGTTCTCTGTCTGCGCGGGCATTTAGTTTCCTATTTATTTATTCATAGCAAAGTACTTAGTTTAATTTAAACAATCAATAAAGTGACAGGCGCTAGAGAAATGTGTGATATTTTATGTTTTGTTCAAGCGACTGCTTCAGGCGTTTCGAGTGCTGTTTTATTTCGTTATCATCGCATTTGCCTAAAATTATATTTAGCTGACATTTTTCAAAGATGCTATGTTTTGATTTTCAATAATTTACTCAAGTTAATTTGTTCATGTATCTTCCATTTAAAGCTCCAATAATGTTACCAATTAAACCGAAAACAAAGATATAATAATATAACTAAGTATATTAGTTTACTTTAATATTAACGTAAAACTTTGAATATTTATTGAACAGATCTGACTCCATGACTGATAAGGTTAAAATAACTGTGCGACCTCAGAAAACCTTTGATAACCAACATAAAAAATGCTTGTGCAACTTATTTCGCCATTTTGAAACTAATTAAGTCTTAAAGACATTGATAACTTGTTCTCCTATCCGAAAAAACCATCTGTTCCTTTTTTATGACAATTTCTTTCAAATTATTATCACCAGAATAATAATATATTATTGAGCCACACTTGCCTATAGATAAAATATGTATTTAATAACTAACTATACTTAAGCAAGTATTATTAAAACAATTTCCGCCATTATATTTTGCAAAGATATAGTGCGAATTATGTAATAGGTAAATTATTTTTCTTTTTGTGATAATAATATATTTTAAAGGAATTGTTTAGTTAGGCTAGTTTATAATGTAATATAGTATTCACTAGATATATTTATTTTAAGACAGTTAAGGGCCTTGCTAAAGGAATATTTTAAAATAAATAATTGCATGTACTTACGCCGTGAAAAGTTGAAACCAAACTTGCGGTTAGATAAAATAATCGTTAATGTTTTGTGCACGCTGGTCGTGCCACATATGACTAAGAGGTGATAATTATATTCAAGGAAACTGTTGTTGAAATGACCCATGTAATCGTAATCGCAAGTTTGTGTCCAACTTTCAAATAATTGACCTACACTTGGCCATTTATTGTGATAAGTCCTTTGATAAAAATACGAAATAATGCCGCATTACTTTCTGGAGTTTTCTCAATAAGTGGACTTTTGTAACTACCTATCATACATAATCACATAGATATCATAACTACGTACAATATGAATCTTAGAGGTGAGATTTGATGACTGATACGAATGATTAACTCCGACGTGTTTTTACCAAATGAATAATAAAATGGATCCAGTGATTTTTCCGCTTTTTATTTTCCGCTGTTTACCTATTCTGGTTCTCGTACATAATAACTTGAAAATAACACAAATCTCATAGTATGAAAAAGATTTAACTGTAGGTACCCAGTCAAATCTTTATTTCTTCGTCAGTTTTCAAATTCCTTCCTATATTAAGTCAGAACACATACTAACTACATTTTGAAGCTACAGCACTGATCAGGCTATTGCATAGAAAACTATAATTAAATACTTGAAAACAACACAAACACACACTCTCAAAAAGATACGATTTATTGCAGATCCTGAAATAATTAGGCAAGTATACTTTGCTCTTTGTCAGTCAATTTTGACTTACTGTATTACTTCATGGGGTGGGGCGAGTAAAACATTGTTATTGCCTATTGAAAGAGCTCAAAGAGCTATTCTTAAGGTGGCTACTTGCCGCCCTTTTCTTTTCCCCACTAACATACTGTACAAAGCTTGTAAAGTACTTACAGTTCGACAATTATTTATAATGAGCACTGTACTAAAACAACACGCAGCGCTTCCATACAGCACTGAATTAACAAAAAGGAGACGGAAAGATATAGTTTGCCCTCAAAAAAGTACAAAACATGCTTTCACAGCCAAATTTTATATGTACCTCGGACCGCTACTCTATAATAGGCTAAATGATAAAGAAAACATCTACTCCTTAAATCATAGTAACTGCAAGAAAATCCTTATGGAGGCTCTTCAAACTATGTCCTATGAAGATACAGAGAAGTTATTACTTGTGTTAAAATAAATAATGTTCATATTATATAATTTTATACACCTTTTTACATGATAAGTAGGTACCAATAAGATATATATGATAATTATGTGATTATTTAATCAATTAATGTTACCTCCAATCGCCTGAAACACAGGATTACCTAGTTCAGGCACAAATCATAGGTGAACTTGACATAGATTTAAGAAAAACATTATTTAACGTTAGTCCTTATATTTTTGAATAAATTATTATTATTATTTCCTTTATTTCATTAACATACATATAAATTACATTTTTAAATATTTTTATAAATAAAAAGATACCAAAAACATTTAAAAATATAAAAAATAGTAGCCCACCGGTATCGGGAACAGGGTCCAAGCTACCGGCGGTCAGGGCTCCAGAGAGAGAAACTTCCTAACAATGCGGGCCGTGTCCAGAAGTACCGCTTTCTGAATCAAGCCCTTGATCCAGCTGCCTAACGAGAGCCTCCTTAGGTGTTGGTCGAGGCTCTTGGGTATTAGCCCATTGGCTGTCACGACTATCGGCACAATGACCGCTGAGCCCACATCCCAAATGTCGACAACCTCGTGAGCCAAGTCAAGATACTTGATTTGTTTATCTTTCTCGGCTTTCACGAGGTTCTCATCATGCGGGATGGTTATGTCAACAATCATTGCGCGTCGCTCCAATCGATCCACCACCACTATATCAGGCTTATTGGCAACAATAGTCCTGTCAGTGATGATGGATCGATCCCAGTACAATGTGATATTACCATTTTCGAGAACTGGGTCGGGCACATACCTGTAGTACGGTACCTCCGATTCCACAAGGTTGTATTTCAGAGCAAGCTGCTGATGGATTATCCTGGCTACAAGGTTGTGTCTATGCAAGTACTCTCCGTTAGCTAGACGAGAACACCCGGAGATGATATGCCTGATTGATTCTCCCGGCCGGTGGCATGCCCGACAGATGTCAACCGTGCCGTCTTTCACAATAAATCTCCGATAATTGTTCGTCATCATAACTTCGTCCATAATTGCACAGACAAAACCTTCGGTTTCTCCAAAGAGGTCACCGAAACGCAGCCAGGCAACGGACGCTAGTAGATCTACATCCGGTCCATGTAGGGCCCGGAAAAAGCGTCCGTGGAGCTCCTTACTCTGCCATACCTCCATGCGATCATTAGTGTCAAGCACTACAGGTTTGCGCCAGTTCTCTTTAGCCAAGGAGAGCGGGGTGAGGCCCTTGTCCACCGTGACTACATCTCGATGCATACCCACGTCGGTTTCTAGGAAATATTCCCTGAGACTGCATATCTCGCGATTGTGGAGGGTCTTAGCGTTTAAAAAGCCTCGACCTCCACACTTTCGCGGGATATACAGCCTCATTACCGATGATCGTGGGTGATGCATTCGATTTGCAGTCAGCAGCGTACGGACCCTCCTATCCAGGGCGTCGAGTTCGGTCTGAGTCCATTTGAGTATGCCGAAAGAGTACATCAAAACCGGCATGACCCAACCGTTGAAGGCGCGCACCTTGTTTCCGCCTGATAGAAGACTATTAAGTACTTTTTTCAGGCGGCCAAAGAAGCGTTCCTTCAACGATTGCTTCATGTCAGTAACATTGATGCCTAACGTTTCCGACATACCCAAATACTTATAGGTTTCGGATGCGGAGAGGGTTCTAAGGTTTGTGGAATCCGAGAGTTGGGTTCCCACGGATTCAACAATCTCCCCTCGCTTTACATGCATGACCGCACATTTGTCCACACCAAATTCCATCCTGATGGCGCTACTGAAAGTTTGAGTTACTTTCAGTAGCTCCATCAGTTGCAAATTGTTGGGGGCAAAGAGTTTTAGGTCATCCATGTAGAGGAGGTGCGATATAACCTGACCACCTCTCCTCAACCGATAGCCTAGACCTGAATCCTCCAGCAGTGTGCTTAGAGGATTCAAGGCTAA
Source organism: Brachylomia viminalis (assembly GCA_937001585.2). NCBI lineage: Eukaryota > Metazoa > Arthropoda > Insecta > Lepidoptera > Noctuidae > Brachylomia > Brachylomia viminalis. Next base: position 15,976,159 of record OW443302.2, on the reverse strand, counting down.
GCAGAACCAAAGCGGACTCAAACTATCGCCCTGAAATATGCCTCGCTCGATCCTTATCGGTTCGCTATTCCCATGAATATTTCGACATCCTGGATAGTGAAGGACCGTCCTCCATTGCCGCATACATGACATTAGGAAGGTGCGAAGAATTGTATCTACTTTATACAACTCTAACACCCTCACGAGCCATGTATGCGGTACCGAGTCATAGGCCTTCTTATAATCTATCCAACATGTCGACAGATCCTTTCGGGAACGACGAACCTGTTGGCTAATGGTCATATCAATGAGGAGTAGCTCCTTAGTACCGCGGGACCTATTCCTACATCCATTTTGAGAGGCAGACATGATGGAGTTGGTGTCTATATGTTTGTTAATTTTAGTTCTCAAAATGGATGTAAGAACTTTATAGACCGTCGGTAAACACGTGATCGGCCTATAATTCTTGGGTTCCGCGGTGCTACCTGATTTATGAAGCAGGTGGGTAATTCCTGTCGTTAGGAATTGGGGTAGCGAACCAGATTCCAAAGTTGTCTGAAACTGAGATGCCAAGCGAGCGTGCGATCTTGTGAACCATTTAATCCAAAAGTTGTGCAGTCCATCCGGCCCTGGAGACTTCCAGTTGGGTAGTGGACGGACTGCACGAGCTACATCTTGGGGGCAGATGGTAATAGCCCCCATTTCTGGTATCAGATCGCAGGCTCGCTCGACTTTCCGAGTCCAATCACCTTCGGTGTGACTGACAGGTACCGACCAGATGCTGCGCCAGAAGGAACACATGGCATCATCATCCGGTAGGCACGTCTCAGTCACACCATGGTCCGGTCGCTCCCAACCCCTATAAACCCACCTTTCATCGCTCTGGAAGGTGCGATTCTGAGTGTATCGTTCTACTCGCCGCCTATACCGACGAATACGGTTTGCCCATGCATACACTTTCTGCTTCAGGAAGTCGATGCGCTCTGTGACACAAGACATATAGTCTTGGGGACTGATATCAGTCCCTGAGAATGCCCGTCTCACAAAGCGCATCACTCTAGGGCGAGTATTGCCCTCCTTGAAGCAGATTAGTTTGCCGATGAGCGTCCTGGCCCCACCAATACGGCGTTCAATTCTGCACTGCCAAGCTGGTACGTTTGGTTTCGGTCGTGTAGCTCTAGTGTCATTTGCAAATTTGACGTGAGCTACACGACATGCTGCTACTGCTGCGCAGTACAGAATTGAATGAATATCGGTGAGGTCTTCGCAGGTATCAAAATAGTTTGATAACTGCGAATCCAGGACCGCCACCAGCGCCCTATTTTTGTTATGCATGGGCAAACGAGGTAAGCGGGGCCTAAGTTCGGGCGGCATGAAGCGATATTCCTGAATCGCATCCTCCAAAGCACTCCTCAATTGCTCATTGCACTGACTACTTACATTTGTAGCCCTATCATTACTCCCTTCGTCAGCATGCGTTATATTGGGTTGCGGATGTACAACAGTCTGCGACTGGGGGGCGATGATATGGCCACTCTGCATTTCATTTCGCAGGCGATCAAGTACAGAGTCATCCAACATATGATTACGCTGGATGACTCGCACCTGATCCGACAGTCGTTGTGCCGAAACGTTGACAGCTGGCTCAAGCACCTGAAAAAGAGAGAGCATCCGAACACGGTACGCGGTCAGATTGTTTCCCCCCTCTGTAGCCCCATAGTATGAGCGCATGACATTTTCATTAATGGATCTCGTCCATCTCATGCGCTGCACACTTCCGCCGGGAGCTGGGACCCTATCAGAGGCCGTTGGGCCTCGAGGTCCTAAGCCATCCGGCGGCCGGCGTCCTCCCCGTCGACGAGCAGGTGGTGGCGACGTGGGCGGAGAGAAATACTCGTCGCTCGAGCTCGACGCAACTGCCGCGGCCGGTGTCGTCACAGCGCTCACAGAGGGGCTGGATACCGGCGGCGGCGAGGCGGAGCTGAGCGAAGAGTCCGGAGGTGGTGGTCGTGCTTGACGTGCGGCTTGTCTCGTCAACATGCTATCTTAGTTTTCTTCGTTTTATTTATTTTATTCATTGTTGTTCGGAGGTGACAACTGTCATGTCACCTCCGAATCGGCAGTTTTTGATATAATTTATTTTCATTTTGCTATAATAGGGTCTCTTTTGTGGTTTTTCACTGGGTATCTAAACTATGGATTAATTTTGAATAAAAACTTTAGTAAAACTGGGTTATTACGATATATATTAAAATTATAAAAAAACTGGAAAACAAGACGTTTTGTTGACACGGTGTTGCCATTTTATTATTATTATTATTATAAAGATAAAAATAACATTCATCTTTGTCCATCATCATCAGCCTATAATGTTCCCACTGCTGAGACGCAGGCCTCCTCTCGGTGAGAGGGAGTGGGCCGTAATTCACCACGCGGGCCCAGTGCGGGTTGGTAGATGTCACATATGTCTTTCGAATTTTTGGTTCTATGACATGCCGGTTCCGCTCGATGTTTTCCTTCGCCGTTTTGAGAGCCGTGGTGGCCCAGTGGTAACTGCCGTGCAGACAGGCGCTTTACTTTGTGTAAATTATTTCATCTTTGTCCAATCTCGATTAAACGTCAACCTAAAACCTTTTTAATGGCCCGGCCATTTAATGAAATATAATAATAGATTATGCACTTAGGGGATAAAGCAGTCCTAAATCGGGGTTCTGTCACCACGTGTGTGCGGATGCGGGGTGAATCGGTGGTGGACATTTCGTTCGCCAGCCCCGCTCTGTCGCCGCGTGTCCTTAACTGGCGCATCATAGAGGGGGTGGAGACCTAGTGACGTGGCAATGCCAACGCCAGGTGTGCTGGTGGTCGCCGGAGTTGACGACTCTGCGCAGTGCGTGCGTCACTGCGCGACGCCGCGGCCGGTACACCAGGCACCGCAGGCTCCGTATTCGCCTTCCGAATACGGAAGCCATTCAGGCGGAGCTGTACGAGGGGTACAGAGCGGCGAAGACCGCCCTCCAAGCGGAGATCCTGCGGGCCAGGGGACTGGCCCGCGAGGAGTCGCTGGAGACTCTGAACAGTGACCCGTGGGGACGCCCCTATAAATTAATGCGAGAGAAGCTCCGCCCATGGGCTTTCCCGCTGACGCAGAGTCTCCGGCCCCAGCTCGTGGAGGACGTGGTGAGCGCTCTGTTCCCTTCTAGAGGGGAACATATCTCCCCGCCCATGGCTCCGCCTACTGCGGTGCTCAATGCGGACCACCAACATACTGGCCCACTAACCATCAGAAAATACCGTCAGTTGGAAAACGAAATACGTTAACTTCGATACGAAAACTATGCTTTAGTTTTACAAAATCATATTTTCTGTCATTCGTTCCACCATACCTTTTTTTTGCAGAGGTCGATTTTTTTGGTGCCGTAATAAATGATCACTGGTGATAAGATCTATCCTTTCACAAAGGTTTCTTACTTGTGCCATGCCGTTGAAAATTTTAGACCGCAAGTCAAAGGAAAAGTTGCATTATCCTTTGTATTATATTTAGGGACTTTTCGATTCAGTTTTCGGTGCCAAGCCTCGACAGCATTATTAGTTCGGTGCCTTTCACCGAATACCACATCTTGTAAAATTGGTTTTCCGTCCATTGAACTTCCTTGTATTTTTTAAACTTACATATCCATAATTTTGTACATTACTGTATTATATAATGGCATACATAAGGCCGATCCGAATCCGACTCGGCTAGGCAGCGTTCGGGAAGCTACGCAATATCTTCTCGTCCCACATACCGCAGTGCCTCAAGACGAAAGTCTTTGACCAGTGCGTGTTGCCAGTGATGACATATGGTACTGAAACGTGGTCCCTCACAATGGGCCTTATTAGAAGGCTAAAAGTAACCCAAAGGGCAATGGAGAGGGCTATGCTTGGAGTTTCCCTGCGTGATCGAATCAGAAATGAAGAGATCTGCAGGAGAACCAAGGTACCGACATAGCCCGAAGAATTGCCAAACTTAAGTGGCAGTGGGCAGGGCACATTGCTCGCAGAACAGATGGCCGATGGGGCCGGAAAGTTCTAGAGTGGCGACCGCGTACCGGAAGACGTAGCGTTGGAAGGCCTCCCACAAGGTGGACAGACGATCTTGTCAAGGCCGCAGGAACCCGTTGGATGCGGGAAGCACAAAAGCGGTCGAAGTGGAGGTGCTTGGGGGAGGCCTATGTCCAGCAGTAGACGTCTTTCGGCTGAAATGATGATGATGATGATGATGATACATAAGGCACCCTTCTTCAATTTTATCGTGTGGTAGCAATGGCAACCTATAAGATAATTAAATTATCACTTTTTTCATTTGCAAATTTATTTAAGCGCAGGGCTTTTGCTTTTCGTTGCAAACATTTAACAAAATGAAAGTAGCATCCCTTTATATTTACTACTGGAAATGTTTCACACAACACATGAATTTGAAACGCCTTTTCAAAATCAACAGAAATCTTTTTTGGCTCCCACTCTTTACCAGTTTTTATTTTCACTTGTGACTTAATTAAATCGAAAAAAATTTAGTACCTATATTTCTTTACTTTTATGACATAGCAATGCAAAAAACATGACCGGTGTTACTTGAGTTTCATTTATACTGCTGTTTATGCCCATTATGAATAGAACATAGTTGTTGAAATGGTGCTGGACATGCGAAAAATGTTACATCCATCAACAAATGTTTCGCCGGTATTCATTGTTTCATTACAGAGTTGTTAACGAAAATTATGATTCTATGTATTTTAACTTTATCGGTGTATTCAGTAAGTTTGTGTTCTTGAAAAGTTAAAGGTATACCTATTACATTTTTTGCACAAATTTTAGATACATCTTGATCTTGTGCTCTTTCACGATACATATACATTTTTTTACCGTTGAACTTTGGCAAAGTCACTCGTGTCATTTTCCAAAGATTGATATCCTTTGTCGAATGCCCCTTTCACACTGATTTTGCAATGTACAGCTTCTTCACTAGTCGCACTCATGGTTATGTCTATAGTATTCTGACCAACATCGGGGGTAAAAAGTTTGCACGATCCTTCCTTTTTAGAATTGATTTGAAGTCCTATGAATTAAAAATAAAAGGATTATGCAATTTTTCCTTTGACCTGCGGTCTAAAATGTTCATTGGCATGGCAGTTGAATGAAACTTTTGTGGAAGCATTGATTTTATCACCAGTGATAATTTATTACGGCAGGCACCAAAAAAATCGACCTCGCCAAAAAAAAGTTATGGTGGAACGAATGCCAGAAATTTTGATTTTTTAAAACTAAGCATAGAGTTTGAGTTTCGTGACATATCAATCATGTTTTGAACACCTTTTATTAATGACTCCTTAAAATTAGAAAGAAAAGAAAGAGAAAAATATTTTATTTGGGACACGCATAGGAAATACAAATAATAATAATAATAAAAGAAAATAAAATAAAAAAAACCGTTAAACAAAATCATGAAACCAATAAAAAAAAGAATAAAGAGAAGACCTCTGCGAGGCCAAAAAGGCATGATGATGATGCTGCGATATTTGAAAAACAAACAAATACCGCAGCGCTGGTATTCTGATAGGGCCCGTTGTGATGCCACGGACACACCTACGGACATAAAATAAATCCCACTAAAGGACATAATTTCTTATAAAAAATACTAATAAATAGAATAAACAATAACATATAATAAGAATACTAAAGTAAATGAAAACCGTATTTCTCAAGATTTAAAATTAGGTAAGTAGGTACACAAAACAACCCACCACTTCCTTGTGTAAAAATAATGGAGCGATCACTGAGTCAGTGTGCCTAGCCTGTTCCCAACTCTGTTGGGGTTAGCTTCCAGTCTAACCGCATGTGCTGTATTTTACATGGAACAACTGCCTATCTTACCTTTATACCCTTGGCAAGACTGGTTGTCAGACATTCGGGCTTCTGACGACCCGTAATGACTGTCAACGATCTACGAATGACTGCCGGGACCAACAGCTTAACGCGCTTTCCTAGTCACGGATGGGTCTCGATATATAATGGATTGTCACCCATCCACGGACCGACTTCGGTAAGCGTTACTTAACCTTGAAGATCGACCCATCGGGCTGTTATTATTTAGCCATGAAAACCCTTGGAATGACCAAAGAGTAATTTTTTTTTTTCTTTCGTATATAATCATTATAAGTAAGTACCTTATCCAGCACATCAAGTCGTTGAACATACGCCTATAAGTTTCCCAGCAGAAGAATCCGGAAACCATGAGAATTTTCCCGCAAAAAAGAAAAGAATAAGTAAATTAATTCACTGTAATGGTGATAAAACGCTAGTCCTCAATCCAAATTATGTGCTTGAGACTGCCTTAGGGATCTCCATTTCGAAAAGCCTGTTACCACTGGTTCCATCTTCCTAACCTATCCATTTCGTCCCATCATCTCCTTCGTGGCCTACCCAGTCTCACTATCTGAGGGCACCAGTTCTTTGTTATTATTGTATTAAATAAACTTCATGACAATACTAAATACTTAGCTAATACCAAATCGTGACAAAATACTGTGACTATTCTTTTCTATTAGGTTTAACATTACCTTTATTGGAGACATTGTGTCATATTTTAATGTATCCGTAACACGCGTTGCATGCCTACTTAAGGGACGTCCCATATCCATTGCGTCTATTTTAAAGTCAAAGACAAATAATGTATTTCAATTAGGTAGACCATATACATATAAAACTGAGTGGCCAACTCGAAAATGCAGTTTCATTGAGAAGAACGGGTAAAACAGCTCTTTATTTACTCTTTCAAGTTATTGATACGTGTTGAATTCCCGGGGTCGCGTATCTATAAAATTCATATTTCTGTCTAATTAGTATAGACTTGATTTAACTGACTCATACAATATAAAAAATATGCAGCGAAGTCTGATAATGCTTAAACCTTTCACGAGTCATTCTAATGAAAAAATATTAGGTACTTGAATGCATAAATAACCATAGTAAAAGTTATATTAGCTTCGTATCACGGTATCTATACGCTAAAATACATTAAAATATTGTTATATTAGAATTGGTACCTTTGTGATACTGCGTTTCATCAAAGAAGTCCCTTCGCTGTAATGTTGGTAGCGCCTAAATGAGTGCTGCCAGGCTGTGAAAATTATATTACCCAATAAATCAGTATACATTGAAAACGAAAATTTATTTTGGTTGTTCTTTTTGTTTGGTCACCTTTCAACAAAGGTCTATAGAAAATTATACCTTACGTGTAAAGATAAGTATTCATAAAATTAAACTCTTAATATAACCATAATAATTATTTATTTGCGAAACTTCTTAATAAGCTGTAATGATTAACAACAAAATTACTTTTTGAAATAACTGTGCTCCTCCAAAGGACCTACACCCGATATAGCACTATCTCCAGGGTCACTATCGTCTGAAGTATCTCCTATAGTATATCTAGTCATCTCCTACTTCTATTATAAATCGATCTATTTTGTTATCAACAGTTACTCCATTGTTGAAGTACGTATCTTCTATGGTTTCTACGTGGCTGCATTCTTTTATCCACTCTTCTGGCGTGCTACTGCAAATTGCCTCTTCAGTTATTTTTACAATATTTTTTGCTTCCTGACCCACGTTTTTTTCAGCAATCCGCCTTTTCAAAAGACTCCATATGAGTTCGATTGGTTTCAGTTAACAATGATAAGGAGGACGTCTTACAACTTTATGACCGTGTTCTTTTAACAATGAATCGACTTCGTAGATAGGTGGTTCTTTATGGTCTTTAATTATTTTAAAAGGTGTAGGTAGGCACCTACGGGGTAGCAGCGGGGACTAGGGAGCATCTAGTTCTGGCAATGGCAACCCTATTTTATGGCGGCGACGCGAAGTCTCACACATTCTAATGGAATTATTGCCGCTTTGTTACGTTTTTCACTCTCACAAAACGTTTTGACTTTCAACACCAACTCTCTTTCGCCACTTTTAAGTGTCTTCGGCGTGATTAAAACCGTAAAACAACTATAAATCTTGGAAAAACTCAACAAAGCCTACGATGCGTCTAGCGTTTGACGTTCTTGACAGTCAGGTGTGCCAATATAACGGCGAAGGGAATTCTTTCGTGAAACGCACAATACAGGTTACTTTTACATGCTCCTGCAAATAGAGGCATGAATCATCTTTGTTTACATGAAAAAGTTTTACCTTTGTACCTGAATTTTGTTAGAGAATTGTCACTTGGTTCCGGCTGCTTTTCCGCCAGAGATGTGCTATGCTACGTTGCTTTGGATGCACTTGATATCCACAAATCATATTCATTCTTATGTATGCGTGCTGTGTATGCGTGCTAAGTATGTGTGCTGTGGATGCATGCTATGGATGCGTTCTATGTGTGCGTGCTATGTATGAGTGCCATGGATGGGAGCCGTGGATGCGTGCTATGGATGCGTCCTATGGATGCGTGCTATGGATGGGAGCCGTGGATGCGTGCTGTGGATGCGTGCTATTGATGCGTGCTATGTATGCATGCTATGGATGCATACGATAGATGCATGCCATGGATCCGTGCTATGGATGCGGGCTGTGGATGAGTGCTATGGATGCGTGCTATGTGTGCGTGCTAAGTATGCGTGTTAAGTATGCGTGCTAAGTGTGCGTACTATGTATGCGTGCTATGGATGCGTGCTATGGATGCGTGCTATTTATGCGTTCTATGTGTGCGTGCTATGTATGAGTGCCATGGATGGGAGCCGTGGATGCGTGCTATGGATGGGAGCCGTGGATGCGTGCTATGGTTGCGTCCTATGGATGCATGCTATGGATGTGTGCTGTGGATGCGTGCTATTGATGCGTGCTATGTATGCATGCTATGGATGTGTGCTGTGGATGCGTGCTATTGATGCGTGCTATGTATGCATGCTATGGATGCATACTATAGATGCATGCCATGGATCCGTGCTATGGATGCGTGCTATTTATGCGTTCTATGTGTGCGTGCTATGAATGCGTGATATTTATGCGTGCTATTGATGCGTGCTATGTATGCATGCTATGAATGCGTGATATTTATGCGTGCTATGTGTGCGTGCTATGTATGCGTGCTATGAATGCGTGACATTTATGCGTGCTATGTGTGCGTGCTATGTATGCGTGCTATGAATGCGTGATATTTATGCGTGCTATGTGTGCGTGCTATGTATGCGTGCTATGAATGCGTGACATTTATGCGTACTATGTGTGCGTGCTATGTATACGTGCTATGAATGCGTGATATTTATGCGTGCTATGTGTGCGTGCTATGTATGCGTGCTATGAATGCGTGACATTTATGCGTGCTATGTGTGCGTGCTATGTATGCGTGCTATGAATGCGTGACATTTATGCGTGCTATGTGTGCGTGCTATGTATACGTGCTATGAATGCGTGATATTTATGCGTGCTATGTGTGCGTGCTATGTATGCGTGCTATGAATGCGTGACATTTATGCGTGCTATGTGTGCGTGCTATGTATACGTGCTATGAATGCGTGATATTTATGCGTGCTATGTGTGCGTGCTATGTATGCGTGCTATGAATGCGTGACATTTATGCGTGCTATGTGTGCGTGCTATGTATACGTGCTATGAATGCGTGATATTTATGCGTACTATGTGTGCGTGCTATGTATGCGTGCTATGAATGCGTGACATTTATGCGTGCTATGTGTGCGTGCTATGTATACGTGCTATGAATGCGTGACATTTATGCGTGCTATGTGTGCGTGCTATGTATACGTGCTATGAATGCGTGATATTTATGCGTGCTATGTGTGCGTGCTATGTATGCGTGCTATGAATGCGTGATATTTATGCGTGCTATGTGTGCGTGCTATGTATGCGTGCTATGAATGCGTGATATTTATGCGTGCTATGTGTGCGTGCTATGTATGCGTGATATGTATGCGTGCTATGGATGCGTGCTATGTATATAAGGTGCTATAAAAATATCTGCCACGGCTGCAATGGGAGACAGTATTGTGTTTATAGATTACAAAAGTAAAGATAAATTATTGATTATTTGTCATATTTTTTTTCATACAAAAATAATTACGTATAAATTTGAATTGATTTTTTAGCATAAAACCATCCCGTAGACTTATAAGCTGTTGCCGCACCGCACCGAATACATTCAAAAACGCCGGCGACGACATGCATAAACTGTTGCCATTCTGATCGGCCCCGCGCGCCCCTACCCTCACCCGCACTACCCCGTTCGTCGCACGCGCCAGCCGACGCGACCGCCCGCTCGCCAGACGCCCCCCACGCGCCCCCACGCTCGCCCGCACTACCCCGTTCGTCGCACGCGCCAGCCGACCGCCCGCTCGCCAGTCGCCAGTCGCCATCAGCGTACGGGACTTTTTGAAGTAAAACTTCTTTAGGCACGCTTGGCTTGGGGAGTAAGCTGGCGAATGCATGACGAGAGCGTTACGAAAAGTGTGATCGGGCGAGGCGAACGCATATGGATGGAGCTAAAGAAGTTTTACTTCAGTTGTGTGGTCTAAAGCACACTCGTTTTTAAACGGTGTGTGGTACGGCGGTGAAAGGTGGATAGGCCGAGGAGGGCCAGTGCCGTGGCCTCCTCGCTCACGGGTTTAACCCCTCTAGACTTTTTTTTGTGGGGTCATGTAAAGGACCTTGTGTACGGCCAAACCGGACATGACATTAGAAGTGTGGAAGAACTAAAAAGGCGCATCAAACGCGCATTTAGGCAAGTTAAAAGTGAAACGGACACATTAGATAAAGTGAAGAGACATGTACGTATTGTGCAACAGTTTTGTAGATAAGTAGGTAGGGAGTGTGTAAATAACTGTAAATACAGTGCAATTGTTGTAAGTAAGATGATTAACTTTCAAACACGCCAAGTTACTGTAATTTATCGTTATTTGATATTAATCTAAGTACCTATTGTTGGGGCCCTCAGCACCAGCGGGGTGCCTTAGGACCACAACAACAACAACAACCTATTGTTTAAAAATAATAAGAAAAAAATTGCGATTCTTACACTAACTTGACAGTCCAAAGCCTGTTCTAAGTGTGATGGGAAGTTTATCATCATAGTTACGTCAGTTTTTTGGAAGAATGCGGTAGCTGGTAAGTAATTGCACTTTTAAAACACTTGGCGTATTATTGCGTACCTAGTAGATTAGGTAGTGACGAACTAGTCAGCTGATATCAGTTTTCATTCAAAGAACAGATGGAAAGAGATAGCAGTTGTTTTCATTGACGAAGCGACCCATCGCGCGTAATTTGTGAACCACATTATGCAGAGTAGAGTCAATGTTATTTTAACTACTTTATTTTCTCAAATTGAATTAACTGTTCCGGGGTACGAAATTTCTTCACTATTGTAATCTATAAACACAATACTACCTCCCATTAAAGCCGTGGCAGATATTTTTATAGCACCTTATATATGTAAGTGTAATGTATATATGTATGTAAGTTTCGACATAAAACTAAAATAATAATTCTAGATTTTTTAAATGTTTTATTACCATAAACTGTATTTAATGCAAAGGCATGTTCTCTTGCAAATAATTGCTCTATATTTTCAGAATAACTTTATCTTACCTAAATAGCTCGTGATCCAGTTATAAAAATCCGATTCTTTTTTTTGCGATAATAATACTATTTAATACGTTCAAAGCTTTAGATAGTGCGAGCTGATAAAACGCGTAGTCTTCCCTGATAGGTATTTAAAATTAGTTCACGAGCATTGTAAAACTTGTCGAAACTTCCTGAATTTTACGTGGTTAGTTATAGAAAAGATCGTTTTGTTACGGATTACGCAGTTGTTATTGGTTATAAAGTATTTTTTGTGTACTTAGTTGCTTATACAATAACATACCATCACGCTAGTATTTCCAGAAAGATTTGTCAGAGGTGTACGTATATAATATGTACAGTACACACACATTACGCCAGTGTAATAGGGAACTAATTAAACCATCACATTGAACATCGTATTTAACTGTTGACAAACTTCATTACAACGAGTTTAACCAATAAAATAACATTGAAAATTTAAACTTGTGCATTTGATTGTATCGTTTTTAAAATTTTGATTATTTTTCGCGCATAATGATTAGTGAAAAGTGATAGATTTCGAAAAATATGAATTGTGAAATGATATAATTGAATGTTTTGTCTAAAACTGTCATGCAATTTCGAGTTGGCCAGTAGTTACTATCTTATAAGGAAAACAAGGAAACGCAACAGTCTGACGTTTTTAATATTTTTATTTTATTTTATTCTGGAAACATACAGCTATTGCATACAGTGTACTTAAACAATATGCAACTGAAGGCCCTTTACAAGTTTCCACAGATAAAATGTTTTGTTTCGTTAGGTAATACAATTATTAAACAACTGAACAAAAGAAAATGAAAAAAGTATCTACTCGCAACCGGGCGGGCGGCGGCGGCATGCGTGTATGAATGACCGAACATAAACAAAGCAAAAGGAGTACGTACTTACGGATCGTAGCATGTGGCGATAGATTCTGCCTACCCATGGAAAATAGACGTGAGTTTATACAGGTTGGCCCAATTTTACGGTTGTGTGATATCCACGGGGAAATGCCGCCGACATTCAGACTATCTTTGTTTTGCAGAAAAGAGCTGTTCGATCAATTTATAAATTAAGTCGAAGACACACTCTCGGAGAGAAATTTATGGAGATTAATGACTGTGCCTTCTCAGTATATTTATAAAAATCTTTTATATGTCCATAAAAATAAAAATAAATTGTTTAAAAAGACAGTGATATCCATAATACAAATACAAGGAACAAACACAAATTTGTTGTACAGTCGCCAGCACATCAAGTTCGACACACGACATTCACTTTTTAAATTGCCGCCAATTTGTAAAAACAAATGACATGAATTCATTACACTTCTACTAGATTCCCAAAGAGTTCCTAATTCGAAATTTAAATAATTTTTTCAACGGCTGGTTTTCATACTGGCCAATTCTAAAAACTTTCAGTGTGACCCCCGTATACGCTTTTATAATAAACTTCCAAGCCACGTTCAAGATCTAAGCCTTAATAAATTCAAATCATTCATTAAATGTAAGCTGTGCCAGAAAGCCTTTTATACCGTTAAAGATGATATTGAGGCAAAATGGGATTGAGTTGCACACTGAATGTATTTTTTTTACATTTTGTTTTACCTTTGATTTTTACAGAATGCCATGAATACTTACTTTGAGAAGTATTTTATTATTATTTTAATTATTGTGAATGTGGGTTCATTGTTTCCGTTTTAATCATGGTCTGGCAGTTTAAGTAGTTTATGTGGCCTATACCCAAATGTCCTTTCTTTGGTATTGTTCGTTGAATCGCTGAGTAGAGCTGCACTGTTACTGACAAATGCGTGGTGTGGTTCTTCTGTGGTTCAAGACCATTTCAGACTATCTTTTGACGACACGTTTGGTGTAGTGGCTACAGTGGCTAAGTGCAGTCAGCGAAACCAAATGGTCCTGGGTTCGAATCCCGGTAGGGGCAAATGTTTGTATGATGAATATGGACATTTGTACCCGAGTCATGGATGTATATTTATAATAAGTATGTATATACGAAAAAAAAAAAAATGTATTTAAGTAGTGTATCAACCATCTGGTATCCATAACACAAGCCTATAATAGTGCTTAACTTGGAACTAGATGGTGCTGTGTGCAATGTCAGACGATATTTATATTTATATCTTTCATGAATAAAAAAAAATTATCTTCCTAACATTAGTGCAAGATACATTTTTATTGTCTTACGATTCAAAGTTTTCTTTCTTTTTCAATTTAAAAAATGATAACAAATGTTTCAGGTTATACTAGTAATTTTTGTACCTACACCTACAAAAATTACAAAAATTTACTTACTTTATTATTTACTTAGATAAGTATTCCTGCCAAGCTTCAAGTTTATATCGTTGTCGTTGAGCTCCTTAAGTTCTGAGTTGAGCTGCACGATCGCTGACAATTGCGTGCACTGACTGGACAGGTCCACTCAATCTGTGTGTTTTTTCCTCAAAAGACCATTTCAGACACCAATCTACATGGTCTTCACATAATCTCACCAAGATTATGTCTGGGCTTTAAAAGAAACTGTGACCTCTGAGTTTGTTTCGGCCTTTCTTCTCAGTGTAGTCAGATAGGAAACGCCGACCTCATCTAGTTCTTAAATTATGATTGACGTGTTTGTACAAACCTACTTACAGAAATAAAATAATTTTTACTATTTAGTTAAAAGGTGGCCAATTCGTTATGCACCATTTATAAGACCATGACTGCCGCATTAACGTCAGTAATTGTATCCTAAACGAATTGAAAAACGACGCAATTCTGTCCAACAAGTTAGTAGGAGTAATCCCATTTGGATCACAGAGGCCCATAAATTCTGTTTGTCTCACGGGTTAAGTGGAGTAATTATACCATTATTGTTTGAAGAGTCCACAGGACAGGTGCTGCTATTACTGCGACTGGCACTTGCAACAATGTTAAGATCATTTAATTTTGATTTGAAGTTTCAATTATGTTTCGAGCTGCGTGGTTTCTCGCACCGTATTATTGAAGACGGTGCCAGAAACCATGCAGCTCGAAACATAATTGAAACTTTGAAAGGAATATCGGAAACAATAAACACCAAGAAATATTGACATTAATAAATTGACCCTCAAATCAAATTCACGAGATAGACCGGTCCTCACTTTTTTCTACGGGATTATCTAAAGGGACGTATCGTTTTAAATTTTGAACACTAAAAGCAGAATATTTCTGGAAAAGGTATCCACGATAAGTAAGCGTAAATTTGGTAAAAACACGATAAAAGCGTTCGCTTTTTAAACCTTAATGGCACAAAGTTGGAGATTTGGCGGATACAATTTTTCATACATCATTGCCAATCCTGTATTCAATAATTATGGGAAAATAACTTGTTATTTTCTTTTGTAACAAAAAATAATGTTAATTTTAATTTGTATTATAGAGGTATGAGGAACAGAGTGTAAATTTCGCTAATTCCTCTGACCAGACGGGTGTCGTGTCTGCTGGGCAACTGCCCGGCTATTGATGTCGGGACGTTGTATACATGCCAGTGGCGCGGTGAACTGTACTTGCGCGATGCAGGATTTTGCGTGACGTCAGTGTGACGCGTAGTTCGTATGTGGCGATGTAGATACCGCTACAGTATAAATTCCAATTGGCCACCTTATACAGGCTAGTCCTAAATAGTGACGTCATAAAAAAAAAGATTCCTCATGCTCAGGGGTATCCGAAACTAGTAAGTGTTCCAAGATTCTTGATAGTTAACGAGTTATAATAATTCTTTTAAATTTCTTGAAAATATTATGAGAAATGATTTTAAAAAAAACTATCTTTGTTTTTACACGGCTTTTTCACTTTATTTATAGCAATTTGTATTGTCGTAGTTTATTTTTTATTTATGTTTTTATGTTAATTTCTTTCTTTATTCTTTTCTTTCTTATTGGTAGGTAGGACGCCCTCAGGCTAGGTGGAGCGACGATCTTCGCAGGGTGGCTGGTAGCAGCTGGATGAGCGTTGCCGAGAATCGAGCTGAATGACGTGCAATTGGAGAGGCCTATGTCCAGCAGTGGACTGCTGTAGGTTGATGAT
Organism: Brachylomia viminalis; assembly: GCA_937001585.2. Lineage (NCBI taxonomy): Eukaryota > Metazoa > Arthropoda > Insecta > Lepidoptera > Noctuidae > Brachylomia > Brachylomia viminalis. The sequence continues at coordinate 15,960,500 of OW443302.2, read as the reverse complement.
GATGATGATTCTCTCAGACATAAAATAATCACTTTTCTATCATTAATTTAAGAAACAAACAATTTGATCACACAAGTCATTTAAATGACACATTAAAACATTGTATGGTTTTAGTCACAAACAATGTGCTTAGTGTAAGATAAGCCGCAAACTACGCACATAAATCTGCGCAGCTGGTTACTAGTGAAAGTGTTTTGCATTGATGCATAACTTTGCTCTAAACAATTGATGCGACGCCATTTTCTTACTGATTTATTATAGTGACGTCAGTCAGTAGAAAAATATAATATAATATCAATATGTAAGAAGATAAATCATCATTGATTATGAGGAATGTATAGTAGAGTAAACAGCAAGTTCAAAGAGACTTCAAAAAAATATTGTTTTAAATCATTATTTTCACGCTGTTATTTTAATTACGGTTTTGTTTTTGCTTTGCTTTATCCCTCGGAGAAAATAAGCGTGGTGTGATGTTTATTTTTATTAGAAGGCGTGTTACAGCACTGTGTACATTTTATATTATAAAAAAGATTACACACATTTCAGATTATAATGTCGCATGAAATGAAATGGTCGCTTGATATTTTTACTGATTTGTTGTATGCCACCTTATGCTGCAGCTATGACAATATTTTACCAACAAACGTTAGTAACGAGCTTATGAACGTTAGTATATTAGTAATAAAATATATATAATAGTGTATTTTAATATTTTTGTTATTGTAATTTATAATGTTTTTATAATGCTTTTGTAATGTTTATCTAATTGTCATCTTTTAATTAATTGTTAATGTATCTAATATTTTTATTTAATATTTTTTTTATGCTTAGGGACTAGTTCTGAAATAAATGAATTTATTATTATATTATTGTTAGGACTAGATTTAACCACAATGTATGTAAAAGTACAAATAATTATTTTTTATTACCAAAGCCTAAAATTTCTAATTTAAACTTAAGTTTTTCAAGAAAATAATTCTATAGTTGCAAAGACAAGATCAGTTTGCTACACTTATCTCTTAATGTATGCTTGCTAACCTGCAATTTTCCTGTTTGCGTGAAAGTTTTGCGGAATTTCCCATACCCGGATAGAGTTTATCAATGAGTGTAATATACCATATCGAGTTTTGTCACCGACATTCATCGAAACGTGTACTAAATCAGGTTATTGATTTTACTTCACTGGCATAGTATTCCAGGTTATCTGTCGCGTGGTTACGTTACGGTATACTTAGATCAAAATAGAAAGCGCTGACGTCAATTTTTCCGTAGTGGACCTAAGGGAGTTCATCGATTGAGTAATGTAACTTGATTTTCAACCTAATTTGTGCAAAGTTTGTTGTCAATAAAAATGGTCAATCACTTTAACAACTAATAGAATACGAGTAATTTGTCCTCGTCTAATTAATACCGGTCTTCACACTCGCCATTGCGACATTAAACTTTGGGATTAGCTCATGTTTTATTAAGTATCTTCAATTAAACAGCTTGCCTTCGAATGCTTATAGACAATATATTTGTAGACAGACAACAACTAGTAATATTTTATCGGCGTCGTGAATCGCTCCAATTGTTTACGGCACAATGGCTGCGGTATGTTGCTGCGGCATTGACCGTTGTTGTGTAACTTTTTTTTTTTACATGTTTCTACTCGCTGGTCAACTTAGGAGGTTGTCGGATGCTTAACCGGGCTTGCCTGTCGTTACCTTAATCAACTAAGGCCTCCAGCCAGTGTTGCGTTACTGTTGCGGCTCTAGTTTTAGCATATCTGTCTTGCAGAGATAACGGCTACCGAGCGGACGGAGCGCGTTGCCGACTGCTGTTCCACAGCTGACGGCCATGTAGTGGGGAGAACGACCGATAATCGTGCGCGGAGCAGCGCCAGCCGCCTGCGAGTGCGCAGCGCAGTTCGCCCTCCAAAGCCAGCGCGTCAGGCCGTCTAACGCGCAATTGCCGCGCTTTGTTTACATCGGACGCGTTTCTTTGTTCAAATTAGCGCGCGATGGATAAAGTGCGTTCTGCTGTGTTGTAGTTATTTTTTTGTGTGTGGGTGAAAGTTCTTAAACATGGCCAGCGAACACTCCGAGTCCCAGGAGACCAACTCCACGTCGCTCGTGGAGGACTCGCTCAACATATCGTTTGAAGATATCAGCTATACAGTGCGACATGGCGTCTTGGCGGGAGGTAAGTGAACCTTCACACTATTACGAAGTTTGTTTACATGAGTGTACCAATTAAACAAGATATCCACTTAACCCAATCAGTTCTAGTCGATGTTATTAAATAATACAATTTGTTTCTATGCCATTAACGTAAGTTTAATGTTATGCGTGCAACGTCTTTACTATTGCGATGTTTTATTGGTTCCCCTCCCTCTTCAAGATTACAATTTTTACACTACCAATAATAAATTATGTAGATACTTAACAGCTTCTTAGATTTGTAAATACGCGCAAACCGCTTCTTAATTACTTAGGATACAGTTTCATATCAAATTTTATTGTAACATGCAAACAAAGAAAACATCAAAAACTGAAATAAGGAAAATGATTAAATACTGCAACGGCCTTAGAGGTATTTTAAGCACACGTGTGCCCAACGGCAAATGAAAATATTAAGTATAGAGGAAAATAAACAAAATTCTTATGTGGTATACTGTGTTACAAATGTGTCCTTAGCAGATAGTTGTAAGTTGTAAACATGTAGGGCTGTAAACAATCAAAGCTACTCTAAGTACTGTGAGCTACATACAGCAGCTTAGAGGCTCCTTAAAACAGGCGCGACACGCGACGCAACACTAAAGGCACCGCGCCTGTCGCGCGATTCGCGTCACTTGTCGCGACTGTTTATAGGAGCCTCAAGTAATGCTTTATAAGAGTGTCAGGTTCAGGTAAAACCAGATACCTAGTTATTTTTTTTATCGAATGAAGATTTCGGTATCATGTTTTGAACCACAAATGGTCAAAGTACATAAATCAAATCAAATCAAATCATTTATTGGTTTGCATAATTATACTAGTCAACGACATTATATATATTTTTATGCCTTTAAACAATCACTATTTGTTTGTTTATTATGGAATCAGAGTAATGTGAAATTGGGAATATCTGGGCTTAATTACAACTACCTTTATTTATTTAATACTTCAAGCATACTAATGTAGAGAGTCAGCAGAGTGGTATAAGCATTTAGCCGTCTACCAGTCAACTTTTGGTTGATGCAGACACAAACAGTGGTAGATGCAATTACGAAAATTGAGAAATAAAATTGGTTATACTTATATTTTACACAAATTTTCTAGCTAATCACAAGAAAAGTGTTTAGATAAACGGCTACGGAGATAGTGGCCCAAAGATAAAGTGGAAGAATTGTTTGAAGCGTCAAATGCTTAAGAAGGAAGTAAACATACAGTTTACGCTGTGGGTTACATTATTAGTTTACTTATGTAATTTATGTTTTTTTCTGTTTATAATATTGCATAATGTAGCTATTTGTTGTTCCTATATAATAAAATAAAAATAAAAAGTAAATATGCTTGTTTACAAAGTGAACTTTTTATACGAGTTTTAAATTTACTGTCATTTAACACAGTACCCCATAGAAGATGTAATAATGCTAATCAGAAAAATGGTTGATCTATTTTATCTTTATTTCTAGTATTACAATCGTGCCTATCACCTATTTTATTAAAAAGATGTTGTTTTTTTCTTACATACATAATATTTTCATAAATGAATTGGCAAAGTCCCGTCATATTATTAATATTTTTAAATAGTTCCCTGAGAGATTCGCGGCGACGTAGATCATAAATGGCTCTGACAGCTCTCTATTGCAAAATAAAGATGGATTCAATGTCAGTAGCCCGACCCCACAGTAGAATGCTATACGACATAATGCTGTAGAAGTAGCTAAGGGCCTGTGCACACCACGTTTTTTAAACGCGCCGTTGACGCGCGTTTGTAGCGATACAGACGCGATACGTACGCGAGTCAGACGCAGCCTGTAGACCTCTGTAGGATAAAAGCGCGCCGTTGACGCACGTTTCTAAAACGCGTTTTAAAAACGTGGTGTGCACAGGCCCTAAACTAGACCAAACGCGCGATTTCTACATCTGTTAACTGTCTTATCTTTCTAACAACATAAGTCCCCATTTTAATGTCTCGTGCGTGATTCCTGGGAATACCGTTTGATGAATAAATTCCAGTTTTTCTCAGTTCAATAATTATGATGCCACTTTCACTGTTTCTAACGTAAGGTAATTTACATCGAATGCATTTGTTTTTTTTTTTTCATGTAGTATCAAATTATTTGCCGCAAACCAATCTTGGACCTGAAGAATAAGAGCTATTCACGTCGTCAAGATTATGTGACCGTCGTCGGTCTATCTCTATTTATATCTGCAAATATATTATAAAAAAATATACTATAATAATGGCAAATAATTTTATTTAATGTTTTGTGTTTCGTAATGTTAATTACTTACTACTGTATAGAATCCAGTTCTTCTAACTAAACAGACAGCAGTACTGCTGGGGAGTTTGTTGCGTCACTTCTTCCCAGCTTAAGCACTAGGAAGTGGTGACGGGCGGGCGTTTTGGGGGACTGTGTTATGTAATTTTGACGTTCACAAAGTGCTGATTCTCAGCCTAGTTTGAATAAATGACTTTTGATTTTAATTTTTGATTTTGAACATTAATGTAAACTAAAACAGACAGAGGATAGAGGCAAGATGAATAGTGAGACAGACCTATCTAGTTGCGGACTCAACTTCTTTACTAAACAGAAGGTCTTGACAAGTTCCAATATTGATAAAACTCAGTAGGAACCTATCCTACACGTCCCGGTCATTTGATTGGTTGACAGCTCTCACTATCATTATATTAATTCTAATTACACGACAACAGACATTGTGGCATTATCATTACGCATGGTACGTTATCGTGTTTCGCAGGAATCCCCCATTATTCTCTACTATACTATTAACCAAACAAGATTAAGTACCTAATAAGATAAATAATGGGGCTTGCCCAATTTTTAATATATTTGTACTACTTTAGTTTGAAGTAATGTCAAGTTAAATATCTCCTATTGTAGCTTTGAGACATTTCACCTCGAAGTAAAATATGAAATGTGCTGCATTTAAATTATATGTATATCATAACTCTTACCATATGCCTTGATAACTACTAATTCTCGATTCCTTAGGCAAAATTGTGATAAAATTATAAATTGTGACCCGATAAAAGAAATCGATTGAAGGCAATGTGTTCCTTATGGACTCTCATCTTTAGCGATATTGACGCAAATATTGCTTCAATATCGCTAAAGATGAGAGTTTAAGCCATTAACCCGTAACGATTAATAATTTTAATAATTGGACTTAAAGCAGCTTTTTGTCATAATTTCATAATTCATCACTTAACCATGAACTATCGTTTCCGGAAGAACCCTCAATCGAGTTATAATGTATCATTATAACTCAATGCCTTGAACTAACAACACAATTTTGATGATAATTTGCCACATCTTTGCCTTCGAAGACGTGTGTTATTCATAAATAAAGATATAGTACCTAAGTCATGAAATGGAAAACACGTGTTATTTTTTTAATTATTAATCAACTCAAGTATTCCCCAAATAAATGCTCAACTCCAGTTAACTTTTTCGCGCCCAAAAGTGACAACACAATACTTAAGCGACTGAGTTGCGTTTCTGTATTTGGGCGTATGAGTAATATATAATAATAATAATAATGAGAAATAAATGAGTTTATTTTTATTTGCAGATATCTGCAAGGCCTGTGATAAGGTCGATGAACCAATAAGACACAGTTCAGTTTAAAATGGCCGAATGACTCAGATATAAAATATAATCAATTTTGACAACTTATAAGTAGATAAAAGTTTGGGAAAAAGTTTAGCTCATAACAATCAAGAGTGGGACGACAAGCCGAATGAAGTTGGCACGTTTATCAATGATTTGCGTACATAATTTGAACATATTTTAAAACTTAACTTAGACAATAAAAATCTCAATGATCAATAATGTTACCTACATTATTGATCATTGTGATTTTTAATTTTAAACAACCTTTTCTTTAGCCAATTGTAAACCATACCTACTAAACGTATTGTTCTGTACTCATTGACGGATGCACTCATTGCACTTGCGTTCTCTATTGTCTAAGTAGGTACATAATATTATACAGCACGATAACGATAAGTGTAGGTATAGGAGTGCATAGCTAGTAATATACCTATTATTTACCTAAGTATGTAACCTATAATAACGTATTTATCGAAAACGTACTTACAGTTTGCGTGACACCCAACGAGACATATCAATGGTTTTATTGTCATACATAACCTACAAAATAAAAAACAATTTAAAAAATAAAATCTTGGCAAATAACGACTAGTTAATAATACACATAACGAGTCGTTTATTTTACCACTGGTAAAACTGGTAATGTTAACAGTATTCAAATAGAGGCGAGAGAGTCCTAATAGAGACGATACAGTCCTAATAGAGACGAGAGTTCTAATAGAGACGACAGAGTCCTAATAGAGACGATAGAGTCCTAGTAGAGACGAGAGATTTCTAATAGAGACGAGATAGTACTAATAGAGACGAGAGATCCTAATAGAGGCGATAGAGTCCTAATAGAGACGATAGAGTCCCAGTAGAGACGATAGAGTCCTAGTAGAGACGAGAGAGTCCTAATAGAGACGAGAGATTTCTAATAGTAACGAGATAGTACTAATAGAGACGATAGAGTCCTAGTAGAGACGAGAGAGTCCTAATAGAGACGAGAGATCTTAATAGAGACGAGAGAGTCCTAATAGAGACGAGAGAGTCCTAATAGAGACGAGAGAGTCCTAATAGAGACGAGAGATCCTAATAGAGACGAGAGATCCTAATAGAGACGAGAGATTCCTAATAGAGACGAGAGAGTCCTAATAGAGACGATAGAGTCCTAGTAGAGACGAGAGATCCTAATAGAGACGTTAGAGTCCTAATAGATACGATAGAGTCCTAGCAGAGACGAGAGATTTCTAATAGAGACGTTAGTGTCCTAATAGAAACGAGAGAGTCCTAATAGAGACGAGAGAGTCCTAATAGAGACGAGAGAGTCCTAATAGAGACGAGAGAGTCCTAATAGAGACGAGAGAGTCCTAATAGAGACGAGATATCCTAATAGAGACGAGAGAGTCCTAATAGAGACGAGAGATCCTAATAGAGACGATAGAGTCCTAATAGAGACGAGAGAATCCTAATAGAGTCGACAGAGAGTCCTAATAGAGACGATAGAGTCCTAATAGAGTCGAGAGAGTCCTAATAGAGACGAGAGAGTCCTAATAGAGACGAGAGCGTCCTAAGCGCTACGATGTGTTACCAAAACTACGCTTATTACATTTGCAGTTGAAGAACTGACCGTGACGTATTTCGATGTATGGCAGAACATGTTTTTAGTAACATCTGTAAGATTCTGTCACAATATCTGTTACTAATAAATAAGCGAAGTTTGTAAATCAGCCTAGCTGTCTCGTGCATTCAGCACCCTAATTGCGTAACACTATCAATCACAATCTGAATCATTTTGAAGGATATTGCTAATCCATTGCTTCATATGTTCGGAAAATTTGTCTGCTCAACAACTTAAATAACGCAATGAATGTTGTTGAACTGTCAAAATGAAAGCCATTCCTACTTTTAGTGTGTTACTCAATTACCATGCAGAAGGCTAATAATTCGCTACGCCATGCTTTCTCGGTATAACGGCAGTGGAATTATTGCTCAATGCTCAGGTACTTACAACACCGAAAAGCATAAATTAGACCTTAAAATTCAAAATAATGAGTCTTAATAATCTATACTAATAAGTTCAATAGTTCAGAGAAAATAATAATCCCAAGATTACATACTTTTCTTATAAGCAGAGGTCGGAATTAGGGAGAGTTATTTATGTACTTACACTGATTTCATACAGCGAAAGAAAAAAGTGGATATGCCTCAAATCCCGATTAATTAATTTTAAAGAGCACAAAAATCCCGTGATTTATTAAATAAAAAAGGTATACAGTAATGTCGGAAGCGAACACTTCAAATCTTAGTGGTACTTGGAATGAATCGGCCAAGGAAAATGATTCTGATGGGCCGTTTGAATAAGCAAACCCTCACGAGTCTAGGCTAGAAGCAAAAGTATTTTCTTATTCATAAAAAAGGCGAGGTTAAAGGCGAGAGAATTTGCTTAAGGCTATTAATAATTTGTATTGTGAATTAATGTAAATAAAAATTGTATGTTAATTATCTTTGTTTTATTTTTCTGTCTATCTCTGAGGTTTTTATTATTAGTTATTAGTAATATTGTTGGCCACACGGGATCGTCCATTAGAAATCCCGGGAAGATCCATATTAATATCAACATATCGATGCAAGTACATAAATAACTCTACCTAATTCCTCCGACCTCAGCTTATAAGGCTACATACAGTCCGGCCGTCTAGAAAATGCGTTCCAAGGTGCCTACTCCCTAAGCACGAAGTCTGTACTTTAGGCTAAAGTTACGGATGTTTCCTACTCCGAATCACTTACGGACATAACATTAGCCCGGGGCACGAACTAATAATGTATGACAAAACAATTTGAAAGTTAGAAGTTCTCCTTACCCCTGATGTGTTTTGGCCCGTCTGAAAAAGTTAAATAATCGGCAGCCCTACTGCTGATTATTTAACTTTTTCGGACGCGCCACTTCTAAATATCGAACTACTTTCGGATGGGCCCGTATTTTCGTTGACGGACTTAGAGATTAGGCCCCCGGTAACCTGTCAGTGTGACAATTCTAGTAACGAATAAAGACCAAATTCGCAAAACACGTATTCGTTTGTATGAAACTGACGGGTGTCAAGAAAGTATTCTCTTATCTGTAGCAGGCCTCCGTCACTCCATGTACTTGCGCGCTATAATTACCTACCGCTCGAGCGAGCGCTCTCGGACCGTTTGCGGTCCAAATTCAGTGCGGTTTTCACAAGCGAAGCGCACGCACGTTGCTCAATTTTATAATCGTTCCGTTCGTTCGTACGCGTACCTACGATGCTTTGTGATACACATGTAACTTTTAAAGTTTTTTATTTTACCTACACAGTGACCTATATAATTATCTTTTATCTAGACGTATTGCACAGTCAGCACTCAGCACCAATTTATAAAAAAAATATTTTATGAACGATACAATTTTAAACTATGTACCACCTATAGTCAGACAGAAGTAGTCAGATCAGAACATATTCACAGTTCTCAATAACAGACACTAAAAGCTATATTAATTTAATTTTATCGAAGAGGCAGCCCTGCGATTGCTGTAGGATCACGCGGTGCGAAGCAATCACAACTGTACGCTTGAGCATTTAGGCACATTTTAGCATGCAGTGGTTGCTGAGGCGACAGAGTAGGCTATTATCTCAATAGGTATTGGAAATTTTCTACTGAGTGAAGTATCTGTTACGTAGTAACTATTTAGTAATCTGTGTCTGTAGTGTCTTAATTGTTATTAGTCTTTCTAACTATAACCTATCTCCCCTTTATTTATAAACGACTAGCTGCACCCACAGGAGCGGTTTCACACGCATATATATTGACAAAAAAAAGTTTATTGCAAAAGCATGACCGACTTTTACAGTAAATTTTACATAGAGCTTTTTCCTTTTAAGTAAAAGATATACCTGTGCTAGGAGATCCCGCTCTTGAATGTCAAATTATGAAATGCTAAAAGTGGTGAAAGAAAAGAAAGAAAGAAAATGCGTTTATTGGCATTACAGCAAAATAAATACACCTTAATACTATAAAAACAGAATAAAAAAAATTTTTGGTGTACAAAAGAAAATAGAAATTAAACAAACCCGGGAGAATATCAGAATAAAAACTATCTTACGTCCTAACCCAGGTCATGTTCTACCCATGTGCCATATTTCATCTAAATCCGATGAGCCGTTTTAGTGTGAAAGCGTAGCAAACAAACAAACAGAAAATCCAATATTTTCTCTTTATAATATATGTTTTTTTTTTATAAACGATGCTGTTTAACCATATATTTTGACGTTTAAACGTATCTTTACATAAGCAACGTTTATAAATATACCGCTCTGTGTATAATTTTAATAGTAAATAGTTTAGTAGTAAATAAATAAATGTATGAAACTCATACATTTATTTATCTCATTTTATAATATTATCATAAATTATAAACTAGTATTAGCCTAGTATGTAGGTATATAATTAAACATGTACCTACATACTCCGAAGCATAGCAAGAAAAGACAATTGAAGCGAATTGCATCAAATAAAACTGTTTGGTAATCCCAGCATGTTGTTAATAAGTACCAACCAGGGTACTTCAAAATAAACTACATATCTTAAAGCAGGCCCTTAGGACACTCTCATCTCATTTTATGATTACAATCTAAATCGTTTAGCAGTTCACCAATAGGCGGGAAGCGTCAAGCCAGCCCGCGAAATTCAAATATTCTTACGTTTTTTTTTCAATTTGTAGGCCAGTATTAGGTTGTATGTTGATCATAAAAAACGTTTTTACAAAAAATAACAACCGACTTCCAAAACAAACACTACAAAGTGAAAAATGACTTTAATTTCGGAAGTAGGTGGAAAACGCTAAAATACAGATACAAAGACACCGACTTCCGAAATTAAAGTTATTTTTCACTTTGTAGTGTTTGTTTTGGAAGTCGGTTGTTATTTTTTGTAAAAAACGTTTTTTATTTATCACTTTTTAGTTATGGTACCTAATCCCCCATTCCATAAAACCCATTCGAAAACGAACGTCTTACACGTCCACGTCCGTTCGAATGCGGTTTTTTTATATAAAAATAATTTATTGTTGATTTTTTTAAACCGCTCGACCGATTTCGATAGAATTTATATGGAACACCTCTGACCTACTAAACAAAATAGAATCATCAAAATCAATTCATAATTGGCGGAATGATCGCGTAACAAACATACAAAAAAAACATACCTACAGTCGAATTGAGTACCTCCTCCTTTTTTGAAGTCGGTTAAAATATGATTCGCGGCCGTAACAAGTATGTATTAATATAAAAATAATCATTCAAATAAGCAATACAATCCTCTAAGTTCATATTGCCCTATAATGTGACAATTTCATGAAATCATAACATTTGAGGTCAATCCTACTTTAGAGGGTTGTATTGATGATTCTTATGATTATAATTCTGAGAATACATACTTGTTACGGCCGCGAATCATATTTTGATCAACATACAACCTAATATTGACCTGCAAGTTGGAAAATACCAAAGAAAATTTGAATTTCGCGGGTTACTCTGGCGCAGTCGCCTTAAGTTTAAGATTCTCTTTACATTACATCCAAAACAATTATTTTACATTATTTATTATCAATTTATTATCATCATTATTAAAACATTATTTTACATTCTAAAACAGGAACGAAACGGTTTTCAGCATAATAAATCGACATCTTTAGCAGCATTTACCCTAATTAAAAAGATCACAGAATATCAAGACGATAAAATTCCGGTTGCTGTAGTGTTTTTTGATATGAGTAAGGCATTTGATTTTGTGGATCATACCATCTTACTAAACAAATGTGAAACGTATGGTATCCGTGGTGTCGTTCTAGATTGGATAAAAAGTTTTTTAACAGGCCGACAGCAATGTGTTGAAGTTACTAATTTAAATGTAGATCTTGAATCCACTGTTTACAGATCCTCCTCTAGACTAAACAAATATGGCGTACCACAAGGGAGCGTGTTAGGCCCCTTGCTATTCTTACTGTATATAAATGACTTACCAGATTCAATAAATTATGATAGTGTCCTATTCGCTGATGATATTTCTGTTATAGTGCCTAATAACACTAACAATTCAACCCATGAAAATAAAATACACGAAGCTATACAATCCGTAATAAACTGGCTTGAATCTAATAACCTATGTGTAAATATATCTAAAACAAAATTCATTCAATTTCATACCTACATACAAAAGCAAACTCTCCGACAGTATTAACATTAAAATAAATGACAAAAACATAGAAGAAACAGAAAGTATTAAATTCTTAGGTATAAGTCTAGATAAATTTTGTAATTGGAAACTCCACATTAACAACGTATGCAGTAAACTAAATAGATTTGTGTATGCATTAAGGAAACTTCGTATTGTATCAGACGAAAAAACCGCCCGCATAGCATATAGTGGGTATGTTGAATCACTATTAAGATACGGACTAATAATATGGGGCAATTCAACAGACAATGATAAGACTTTTATTGTACAAAAGAAATGTGTAAGAGCTATATGCGGTGTCGGTCCACTTGAATCTTGTAGGCCTTTATTCAAAAAACTGAAACTATTGACCTTGACTGTGTGTATGTATCTGTGACTGTGACTATGTATTTGTTTGAGGTATCGGTGTTTGTGAGGAAACATAATGAATTCTTTAGATTCAAAGGTGACAATTACACCAAACAGAGACCAAGAGATGCAACAAAGATTTTAGTTCCCTTTTGTAATACAACTTTAAGTAAAAAAAATGTTTATCATATGTGCATTACAATATTTAACAAATTACCAGAGACCATAAGGGAACTGCCATTTAAATATTTTAAAATTAAACTGCGTAGATGGTTGATAGAAAATTGTTTTTATAGTTTACAAGAATTTCTGCAACATAAAGAAATAATAATATTCTAAGTTTCCTATAGTTTTGTGGCATGTGTTTATTCTAATAAAGAATTTATGTTATCTAAAGACAATATGTTATTTTTAATAGGTTTTAAGTTTTGTTGTTTTTATATATTATTGTAACTTAAATTTATCTTGATTCAAAAATTATATTAGAACATAGGCGTATATTTTGTATATCTTATTAAAATAAGTACCCTACCTATGTACCTATTCATGTAACACTAATTTGCATGCCCTAAACAGGCAAAATATGGACTGTACATTAACCACCAACTTTTACAACTGGTAACACCTATATTTTCTGCAAATAAATTATTCTTATTCTTATAAAACTAACTACTTAGATGAATAAAGCCTTTACAGTTTCATGTAGAATTAAATGGACGAATTTATTATATTTTTGTGTTTTTATAGCAAATTGAAAAAAATAATTTAGTCTAACCTACCTGCAGAAATAATGACTGTTCTCGAAATCACTCAATGATTTTCTAAATTATGTTATTATCAACAATGATGGTGACTGTCACAAATACATTGCGATTGACTCAATCAATCTGCTTCCCTAGCTTTTTCCCAAGTAGATTGGGGTCGGACTCCAGTCTAACCGGGTGCAGCTGTATACCAGTATTTTGCATAGAGCGACTGCCTCTGACCTCCACAACCCAGTTACTGGGTCGTAAGACTGCAATCAATGGTGGTCAGACTTTCAGGCTCCTGCTACCCTTAACGACTGTCAAAGATCCACGAATGACAGCCGGCGTGCTTTCCGAGGTACGGAGGTGTTTCGGTATGTCACCCATCCACGGACCGACCGCGGCAAGCGTAGCTTTACCTGATCGATCGACCCGTGCGGTAATTATTACTTAGCCACGAGCCCCTCATTGCGATTAGCTAATCAATAATAATATTATGAAGAAAGTTATAGTAAACATAGCTTTGAGGGTTTTTTTTTGCTGTAGTGCCAATAAAAACATTTTTCTTTCTTTATCAAAATAGAATAATAATAATGATAATATGAGACAACATCCACACAAGGTCTACAAGTCCCGAACTAGGCAGAGCCTGTACTACGGTAACCTGATGACTGATATACATACGTATATACATATACACACCCAGACACAGGTCAAACAGACATGTTCATGCACACAAATGTTTGACGTGTCCGGAGATCGAACCCGGGACCAGCGGCTCAGAAGGCAGGGTCGCTACGAACTGCGCCAACTGGTACTGGTTACTTATAAATGACTAGATTTAATTTAAACACGTAAACAATTACTATATAGACAACTAACAGTTTAGTAACAGCCTTAAACAGGTGGAATACCTTCCGCTTCAAGCAGTTACGTTTCCGTGTCCGTGTTGCTAATACATATATCTACATATAAAGCCTTTTTCCATACATGTAAGCTTCCTTTTAGGTATACTAGACTTCATTTTGAATCTCATTATTTGTTTGCAATCATAGTACGATAGGGCGCACGTTAGTTGGCACACGGCACGGCACGGTTAGCGCAGTGGTTAAGTGATTGACTGCTGCGCTGCGTGTCGCGAGTTCGATTCCCGCACGGAACTAATATCTGTACGACTTACAAGTAGTTGTTTCCGGGTCAGGCTGTTCGTGTATGTGAGTTTAAATGTTTGTAAACGCACCCACAATACCTACAGGAGAAATTCCTAGAGTGCGGCAACGTTTTATTAAAAAAACAAAAAAAAAAACAGTACTAGAGCAGCACACAATTGTATAACACACTTTCATTCACAATCTGAATCATTTTGAAGGATATGGCTAATCCATTGCTTCATACAGGGTTTAAAAAGACCCATCACATAGCCGTCAACTACGCGTTCTGTACATCAAAGTAAGTAACATTGTACAGACGCCAGCAGGTCAAGCTACCCGAAACTGTCAAATTTTCCCAATCAACCTTGAACCTTAATGCTTTAGCGATAAAGTTGAAAATCTATTAAAGAAATTTGACAGATTGTAGTAGCTTGATGTGCTGGCGTCTGTACATAAACAATAGCTGGGAAAAGAATTTAATTTTTAGGGATCGTGAAGATATTGAAAGTTGAGTTATAATATTAAAAACTGGTTTTCGTTAAACGTCAGTAAAAGTTGAAATTTTGACCTTCAATATCCTTCAAAGTTCCCTGGTATGGTCCAGTACAAAAAAAAAAAATTATAATGACGGTGAGTACACACGGCTACACATCAAGCTATACGAAACCAGTTTACGCTGGTCTCGCATCGTACGGAAATCCTATACAATGTGAGATCAGCTTATACTGGAAATGTATAGCTTGATCTGTAGCCGTGTGTACAAGTGACTCTCCGTTTCGTTAAGGGTCATCTTACACCCGTTATGTTCGTTACGTCTCTTATTCTATTGAAGCTCCGTACCGTACTTACCGTACATAATACATGTATTTTCATTCGTAAGGCACTGAACAAACGCCCGGCCCTGGTTCAAGTCATGGTCCGGGGCGAGGGGGAGTGGGAGGTAGTCGCCTCCTTCTGCGAAGCAGTCATGCTAGCGAAGGAGGTGGCGGGACGGGAGAGGGAGAGAGTCTCCCGTCTAAGCCGCCGCGGTGGACGCTCCGGGCGTCGGGAGCCGCGTGACGACTCCCGGCCACCGTAGGCGCGGGCCTGCGGGCGGTGAGTAATGGGTAGCTCACCGTCCGATCAGGACCAGGCCCGTGCTGGACGGCGCGTACGTGTTCCACGCGCGCCTCAAAGAGATGTCAGCATCGAAGAGGGGGCCCACTAGGGCCCAAGCCTGCCGGGAAAGCGGGATCATCCGAAAGGGGTACCGCTGACCCGGAACATAAAGGGCCAAGGAAGGAACACGGGTGGGTTTTAGTCAGTAAGAGTCTGACACTCCCTTCCGCTCCACTCAGAGCGAGAGGGGTCATTTGATGAATTCCCATCCTCAAAAAAAAAAAAAAAAGGCACTGAACAAAAGTACACAGACTAATTTATCGTTTACTAAAGTAAAACAATTAACCCAACGTAGTCGCCGCTTCGCTGCCGGCCGCTGTCATCTCGGTGTGATTTGAGCCTTAGGCAGACGTGCAGAGGCGGACATGCATTTTTTTGCTGCTGTGTGGTCTCGGGGCGAGTGGCCCCAGGTACAAACTCCAAAGGCAAAGGCTTTGGATTTCGGACATTATATTTTTGGCAAGTGAACCATACGGTCTCTATACCAACTATTAGCTCACACGGATGTGTTTCCCGATGTTCTAAGCCCCGTGAACTCGTGAACGCCTCTTCTCACATTGAGATGTAATTAAAACTTAGTGTGTTAATTCATGTAAGACTTTAAAGCTTTTAAATTACAAATCTCCATCTTACTGATAAATGATTTTATTTCTGTAAGTAGGTTTTACAAACATTTTTACACGTCAATCATATTTTAAAAACTAGATGAGGTGGGTGTTTCCTATCTGACTATTCTGAGAAGAAAGGCCGAAAGAAACTCAGAGGTCACAGTCTCTATTAAAGTCCAGACATAATCTTGGTCAGATCATGTGAAGACCATGTAGATTGGTGTCTGAAACGGTTTTTTGAGGAAAAACCATACAAATTGAGCGGACCTGTCCAGTCAGTGCACGCATTTGTCAGTAATCGTGCCGCTCAACTCAGAAGAAAGAAACTCATTCTGGTGCGTGTTACTTTCGGCTAAACAAGTGTCTTCCCTGACAACCTGACAATGGAAACTCGTAGAAAACAGCATATTATGCCATCCCCCATTACGACAAATATAACAAAATGTATCATGTATTAAAAAAAAATTACACTCATTAAATGCATTCAAAACTCAATTAGCTGCATATTTAATCACAAATAACACCCTTCCTAAAAGCTAAATACATAGGATGTACCGTATCATAATTGCTACCGTGACGTCTTTGACGAACTTTATATCATTTATTTTATGAATAGTTTTCATGTAAGTGATTTTGTGTCTTATTTTTAAACCTCTTATGCACAAAACTAAACTTCTGTTTTTTGCTCAAA
Source organism: Brachylomia viminalis (assembly GCA_937001585.2). Classification (NCBI taxonomy): domain Eukaryota; kingdom Metazoa; phylum Arthropoda; class Insecta; order Lepidoptera; family Noctuidae; genus Brachylomia; species Brachylomia viminalis. The sequence continues at coordinate 15,943,734 of OW443302.2, read as the reverse complement.
TTAAATGTCCTACAACTCATTTACTTTTTGTGAAACTAACGAAATAACTTCAGCTAATTAATTCAGTATAGTAAAACTCAACGTTAACTCAAGTTGTTATCCTGCTATCGTCTTCGCAATGTTTGTTTACATTCATTTTTATTTTAAGAATTCACTAGTCACCTTTGGGTCATGGTTTATCTTTCAACTATTATTCTTAATTGCCACATAAGACCCAGATATGCGTCGAGAACGCGGATATGAATAAAATGACTTACTTGACTTAAAAGTAGCACTTGGATTAATAAAATACTTTTATGCAGTTTTAAGGTCACTTAATTCGTCAATACATATTAATAATTATGTAAGTAACAATTTAAATCACCGTTTGCATTTAACACAGTCATCCTCCAAATTGAAACTTGAAAAGGTATACCTTGCCTAATCTACTGCTTATCTCGTGTGACATCTTGTCAACGCCTGATTCATCCCCTGGTGCATGAACCTCCACGAGCTTCGTCTTCACGCCACTTCCTTTGATCTTTAAGCATATTTTCTGCATATTAGTCATCTAGGAAGACATACAATCAGAAGTCTAGACATTAATTTAATCCTGCCTAAAACGATTCTTCTCATTCCTAAAAATCCAGAGTATTCTGGACAAAACTGTGCACGATATACGTAGGCATATAATAATGCAATTGCAACGTCCATAGTGCTACAAGTGTTTCCTTTATCTTTTGATAGAATAACGAAGTCATCGTTCCGTTCGAGACAGTATGCATTATCGTAAGAGAACAATTCGAAACTATATTAAAAGATGAGTACGATATATATTTACAATAATATTTCCACATCATTTCTTGCGTGGAGTTTAAAATATATTTCTACATTGTGGTGACGCAGTGGTAACGGCCGCGACTTACGAGTTTTAGGTCGTAGGTTCGAACCCACGCCGGCTTACTTTTTGTAAATATTTTCATCCCCAAAACGGTGAAGGAAAACATCGTGAGGAAACCGGCATGTCCTAGAACCAAAAATTAAATTAAATTAAAAAGAAGACATGTGACATCTACCAACCCACACTGGGCCCGCGTGGTGGAGTGCGGCCCGCTCCCTCTCATCGAGAGGAGGCCTGTATCTCAGCAGTGGAAACATAATAGGCTGATTATTTCTTGCGCACCTACGCATTGGCATCACATTGACTTTCCTGTGGTTATTATTATTACTTAATACATTTTGGTCGTGTTAGTATTGCACTTTTGGGTGGAACAACTGATTAGTTTTTTCACATTTCAGAGTCATGCCATAGTAAAACTTGTTAATTTTCATGACCTACACTCCTTTAAAGTAGGTTCTTTTACCGTATCGTTCCATATACGGTATCTGTAAGAGTAAGAATAATTTATTTGCCAAAATATAGGTGTTACCAGTTGTAAAAGTTGATGGTTTAATGTATAGTCCATATTTTGCATGCAAATTAATGTTACATGAATACCTATTAGGTACTTATTTTAATAAAATATACAGAATATACATAAAATACCTATGTTCTAATAGAATTGTTTAATTAAGATAAATTTTAAGTTACAATACACACATAACAAAACTTAAAACCTTAAAATAACATTTTGTTTTTTATTTAACCTAAATTATTTTTAAGTTAAACTAAATAAACACACGCCACAAAACTATAGGAAACTTATTTTTATTTTATTTTCTTTATGTTGCGGAAGTTCTATTAATGAATAGTTTACAACTTGCAATTATAGGAATACAATTATGCAATAACATATTTTTTGGTTCCTAAAAGTCGGCCAGTTTAGGCAATGTTCACATAAGAGCTAACCGGCACAAGGTTGTGACCAATAATATTGGATGTAACTGCATATTGACCTAATTAATCATTGAAGTATTCATGGTTTACCAAACCCATAGCAATATGCAGGTGCAGCTACAATCTTAACCCTGTCTTTTTACCGCAAGGAAAAAATCATCAGACTCTTTTAAAATTCGTACTCAGTACGGTGACTTATTTTCCTGTATGTCCCAGGACGCAAGACGATCCTCAACGCGCTATGTGGCACGTTCAACGCTGGTGAGCTGACCGTCATCATGGGACAGTCCGGGGCCGGCAAGAGCACGCTCATGGACATCCTAGCGGGATATACGTGAGTCTACTTTTTAATTTTATAATCTGCATGAGCGCCATTGTTATTTTTGGCGTTCTAACTTCAAATGTTGGCAAGCTATAATTGAGGCATGATAGAATTTCGTCGTTAATCTTTGAACCCGATTTGAATTGTTCAGGCGTGGTTGTCTGCAATTAAAATGTATCTTGTCACGACCTAAGTTTATATTTGAATTATTGTAAAGTCATTCAGAGATAAAATGAGTAGCTCAACACATCAACTTCCGAGTGTGCATTATTTGACGTAAACTAAATAAAATAAACTAAGTACCTACTATAATATAAAGTAAATAAATAAATATCGTCTGACATTGCACACAGCACCATCTAGTTCCAAGTTAAGCACTTATTAAGGCTTGTGTTATGGATACCAGATGGTTGATACACTACTTAAATACATTTTTTTTTTCGTAAATACATACATATTATAAATATACATCCATGACTCAGGTACAAATGTCCATATTCATCATACAAACATTTGCCCCTACCGGGATTCGAACCCAGGACCATTTGGTTTCGCTGACTACACTTAGTAGTAATGTCGCATAATTATCTCATGCTTCATGTTCTTGCATACATATTTGGTGAATGCCTTTAAAACAATAGGCCATGTAGGTAGGTACTGATAAATTATTCAATGCCATACAATCTCATTTATATTTTGTGACAATCAGATGATTACAAATCAGATACCCCTGGTTGTTATTTTTTTTAAGGAAAAAGATAAGAAGTGTATAAGACATTTTATATTAATAAAGCGTGCACCACAGTATGGACATTCGTTTTACTTATTATAGATTGAAATTTAAAGTGGTTTACCTATACTTTTTGGTAAAATCCAAGTAGCAAGTATAATAAAGGAACATCAGTTTTCTGCACGCTGAATGATAGGCGAATAGAATATTAAGTATTATTATGTAACTGACATCACCTTTTAAATTACCTAAATCAATACCGTAATGAAACGTTTCTAAGGCACAAATTAAATCTTAAATTTCAACTTACTTATTTTTCGCCAATGTGGCCAGTTTTGGCTTAATTTATTATTATTTCATAATAATAATAAATGTATACATGACCGTGAGTCGACGAATTTTTCAAAAAATTTGCTAAGCTATAAATGCCTACACAACATAAAAAGAAGAGCAAAAAGAAAAAGAACTTTGACACCGAATAATAATATTGAATAGCGTTTAATTGGATCTTTGACATTTTAATTCGAAACAGTATTTTTGACTGTACGTTATTCAGGTCCTTAGAAATAAAATCGCAGAAAAAGACATAATCAACTTTCGATCAACAATAGTACTAGATTTCCGATGAGCGCATGAAAAACGGCCCGAAAAATATGAACCACAAATAATGTTATGGTCTTATTTTGCAAAATAGTTTTTCAACCGTATTGCTTAGAAATTAAGTTTTATTATTCCGTAATAGTTATATAAGCAACTGTTGTATAATAATGGGTATTAAAATACGAATGTGGGTTTATCACACGAGGCTAATAGTAACACAAGAGTGTTTTAATACATAATTATGTACAGTTGCATACAATACTTTATCTCCACCCATGATATGAATCCTCTATAAAAGATTCTGAAACCATAGGGGGTTGTACACTGTTGTAAGAACCCTATGTTAATTCATGGTAAGTTTAATTGCAGAGTATCTGTTACAAACAAACTAAGAAATATCTGGTGGTAGCTTATATCTTGTATCACTCATTTTTGTAAACAACAAAGTAATAATTTTTCACAATACCTACTAATATCGAACAAAAATGGCGGGATACCCCGTGAATTCGAACAATCTATAAGTGTTTTTTTAAATTATTAGCTCTTGTAGTGAAACGCGCGTGAATGACGATGTTCTTTTTTTGAAATTCGAGTTGCATATTGAAATTTTTTACAACATTATAACACTCGTTTGGATGATATTATGTTTACTATGACACTGGTTGTTTTAATGTTGGCAATAAGCTAACTGTTTCAGAAGCTTTTATACAGGATTTATAGCATGGGTGTAGATAAATATGTTTGTTCTTATTTTAAAAATACGTTTACTTTTAATCAAAGTAGTAAATAAACATACAGTTTATTATCGTTTGCATACTGCAAACGATAATAAACTTTGTGTTCGAGTAATAAGGTTTATAATCAAGTTATATGCAATCGTGACCACTTGAGCGGTGTGTTTTTGTTCCTAATCCTTAATCTAATGCTATTATTGTATATCAAGGAATTTAACACTTTTTTATTGCTATCTTTTACAAAGTTGCAGCAAGAATAAAGTCTCATTGTCTGAAAACGTGACTACGATCAATCACGTATCTGATAGCAGGTGGTATTGACCCACAATATCAACTGGTGCGCTAATCACCGGACTGATAATCACCACACGTCACTATTAATTTTATTTAGTGTTCAGGTGTTAGAGATAATGCTTAAAAACTAAAACACAGGTGGAAATTATCGCATGGACATACATTGATTAATATATCGGGTCTTTTAACTGAAAATATGTAGTAACGTATTACATCCGTGGTAGGTAAGTATACTATTCCATAGACATGATTGTCATACATATTTCCTATATGATATCCAGTATACCTCTCTTTTTTTCGAGGTTATCTCATGCCGAAGTAAAACCAGTTAGAAGATTAGCTTAAAACTCAAGACGCGCATGGCAAATCTCTAAAGGTCTCTGCACACAGCGGGCGCGGCGCGGCGGGACGGGACGGCGACGCGACACTGAGCAGTTGTAATGTACTAGATATTACGGACGACGCCACACAGAGAGACGGTTACCGTCGCGTCGAGCGGGACGGCTCTGTGTGGCGTCGTCCGTAATATCTAGTACATTACAACTGCTTAGTGTCGCGTCGCCTTCCCGTCCCGCCGCGCCGCGCCCGCTGTGTGCAGAGACCTTAAATGCACCCCTGCTACGTCGTAGCCGCTTGCTACGGCGTAGCGTGAGTTTCATCTCCGTTTTTAAATTCATGTAAAATATTAAATAATGCATCAGTGATTCTTCTTCGTCGTGTCGATGGCAAGACAAGGAATTCAACTTTGATTCTCTAAACTTGGCTACTTCCACGGCATTGTAATGGGCAGCGCAGATGTCACTATGGTTGCATTTAATAAATCTATGAAAGCTTGAACATCACAATAACTATATTACTGTTTCAAAATACGAGGCGCCAGGAGAGTTTCAGTTCAAAGTTCTCTCATGAAACAATTATTACGATAAAGAGATAAGTAGATAGATATACGAGTATTTAACAACACGGGTTTTTGCGTAACAAGTACCTACGTATCTATCGAACTATCGGAGCTACCAAAGTCGTATCAAAACTATTTAGTACCAGAGATTAACAATAAATGGTTTGATTTTTAATTTAATTGCTTAAGCATTATCTTTTAGCCTGAAAGTATTTGAAAAAGATAAAATGTATTGCAATATTTTATTAAATCGCAACAGTTCAGGATGTCCAGGATGTTTATTGGTGATTGGAAAAATACAAACCTAAAATAATTATATTTTTATATATTTGAGGTTATTATTTCATTTATGTACACAAAAAGCAATTAACAGAGAAAAAAACATTAAGAAATAAGTACCCAAACAAATATATTGTATACCTACTAATTGAAGTATTACATATTGAAGTATTTTTCTTTAGTTTCATGTTGTTAAAAGTTCCTTTTTTGTTAGAAAAAATGTTATTCTGCATATAAACAACGTCCGCTAATGTACGATAATAACAATAGTTCATTATGACGAATATTACAACACAATCATTGCGGTCAAGCAACTAAATGGTCCACTGCTTATCATTCGCTACATATATGTACATTAGGAACCTACATTATATACTGCTTTACATTATACTGTATATGTGTCATACAGGTTCATCGTAACCAGTTATAGATAGCAAAAAACAATATGTTTTTGTATTCAGTGCAACCACATTAGGTGTCTTCGTAATGTTTTCACTGAGAGAAAATAAAATGTCATCATTCTCCTACCCTTATCCCAATGTATGTGTGAGCGGCGCAACATGTCTTTTCTGCCATAAGTACTTCTCTATTAGTCGTCATCTCGGTAGCCGACTCCTATCTCTAGCCATAATCATCTTTCACACAGTCCATTCATAGTTTCTTTGGGTTTCCCCTACTCTTATAGCCGTCGACAGTAGTACTCAAATTCTTTCCTAACGACTATTTCCTCATTCCTCCGCAGTACATGTCCATACCATGACATGAGATTTCCACACAACGTTTCAGTCACCGGTGGTACTTTCAGACTTCCTCGTGTGTACTAATTTCTTATTCTATCCAATCGCGTAACACCACACATGTGTTAAGCTTAACTAAAACGGTTGAATTAAATAATTAATTTCATGTAAGGCAGATCAAGGAAAAACAATTGACAGTCGTCTATAAGACTAAATAATGTAGGTAAGTAGGTACGTATAGACATAAGAAAAAAATTACATGAGCGTAGTGGCAACAATACTTCTTGTTCCAATCGGGTTATGCGCACTTCGTCCAATTCGCACTTCGTCCCGCGTTCGCAGTTAATCGCATTAGCACTTCGTCCCATTCGCTCCCAGTTATGTAGGTTTATGGACCAAAGTGGTTTGGATTTATAAAAAACAACAAATATAGTAATCGGATTTGGATGGTTTAGTTTACATCCAAATTCGATAAGTTAGCAATGTAATAAATAAAAAATAAGATGTTTTATTACTATATTTGTTGATTTTTAATAAATCCCTCTTTGGTCCATAAACCTACCTCTTCCCTAACAAACTACTTGCATGGGACGAAGTGCGAATGGAACCAAGTGCGAATGGGACGAAGTGCTAATGTGTACAACTGCGAACGCGGGACGAAGTTGCGAATGGGACGAACTGCGCGTAACCCCTCCAATCATACTCATCTAATCTGACATTTATAGAGTAATATTTTTATGGGACATAATTCTAAAACTTGATTGAAATAATACTAACTTCGGCCCGCGGCTTCGTCCACGTGTTTTAACATAAAACATATCCCAGTGTCTAACTTATCCCCGTGGTAACGGCCGCCTTGGGAGGAGCCGCGCCGTGCCCTCATCTCAGAAGTAGGCAGAGACTTGTCGCTGCCGGCCGTAGTCGAGTCGATGGTCGGCAGCGACGAGTCCTGGGACGCGGTGGTTTCCTTCTGCGAAACAGTCATCTTGCAGAAGGAGGCTGCGGAAAGGGAGAGGGAGATCTCGTCCACTCACCCGGCCCGCAGAAGGCGCACCGGGCGTCGGCGGAGGGCGGACAACGCCCTCTTCCAGCCCCCCTAAATGGGTCCAGGAGCGACGGACTCGGGGACGTCCGTCGCTACCCACAAATCAGGACCCGAGGTGGCGGCGCGTAGTGTTCCACGCGCGCCCCTCTTAGACGTCGCGGGGGGAGTCAAACACCTCACTCTCCCCCCCCGGAAGAGGCCCGCGGTGGCGGGCCGGCATCAATCGGGGGTTGCGGAAGGATCGTACGTTCCCGCGACCCCCGGCGTAGGTGTGAGATGGAACACCGGGGTGGTTTTTAGTCAGTAAGAGTCTGACAGACCCCGCCGCCCGCCCCAGGGCGGCAGACATCCATGAGGATTTTCCCCTCCGGAAACAAAAAAAAACAAAAAAAAGTGGTTACGACCGCGACTTACGATGTTGTAGGTCGTAGATTCGAACCCAGAGGCGGTTTACTTTGAGTAAACTATTTCATCATCAATGCTCTGAAAACGGTGAAGGAAAGCATCGTGAGGAAACTGGCATGTCCTAGAACCAATAATTCGAAGACATGTATTGTGACATCCGCCAACCCGCACTGGGCCCGCGTGGTGGCCCACTCCCTCTCACCGAGAGGATGCCTGTGTCCCAGCAGTGGGAACATTTTAGGCTGATTATGCTATGCTATATTCTCTTATATGGTACTCCGCAGTAGCGTAGCTTTCTATCAGTGAAATCGTTTTTGTAATGAGATTAGTACTTCCAGAGTTTACCTCTTAATTAGTAAAGAAGTTTAGGTTGTGGCGGCATCTACAACCCCACATGCGAACTGCGCGTCATACTGACGTCACGCAAAATCCTGCATCGCGCAAGCAGAGTTTACCGCGCAACTAGCATACCTATATATAATGCCCCGACATCAATCGTCGGGCAGTTGTCCACCAGACTACTTGTATTCTTTGATCCAGACACAACACCGTCTGGTCGGAGGATCCTCCCTTTTCTATGGAGGTTTGAGCGAACTTTACACCCTGTTCCACATACCTCTATAAGGTCACTAACGAAAAACGGAAACCGAATAATCATACATTTAACTCGGAGTTATACAAAAACATGATTGAGGTAGGTACTTACGTACTACCTTTGACAAGAAGTCATTTATGTAGTTAGCCACGAAGATAATATTGATCTAAGAGGATAATTTAATAATCGTTATGCCCAACCTGTGCTTAGTAACAAAAGTTTGGATTAATGAATTAAATAATGGAGTCTTAATATAATGTTTTTTTTTTATCTTTACGAACAAAATATAACAATTATCGGTCCTATTTTAGTTTACCTACATGCGTATCGTTAACACTAACAAACACTTCACAATCTCAACGACTAGAGTACTTTATTAGATAACGTAAACAAAGGCTCAGGAAGCTCACAGAGTAAACACAATACCACCAAACAATGCATTATCTCACTGCTGTTTTCATACTGATATCATTCTCTACAAAAACAAAACGCTTAGTTACTCTGTGGGCCTGTGGCGCTACCGAGAATCGGCCACAAAGAAACACGTGTTTCGGCTCCAAAGGTCACTTGTTCCTTTAAATCTATATTATTAAGGTCAACAGTATTATTTACTTGTACACTTAGCGGCACGGAATCTTGGTCAAGCTCTTATCTCGCGATAGCAAAAGCTTGTGTTTCTAATGAACGTTTCTTATTCAGGTATGTCAAACAATGGTTACCTAGGGGTGAACATTCCATTACAAGGGTAAACATAAGGGGTACATTTTCATTTTTAACTAAGGTTCAAGAGGGTAATTCATTATGTTTGAGTGCACTGTTAGGATATTCAATTATTGCGATTTTGTGTTTTAATTCAATAACTAAAGGTGCTTTAAAACCAATAAAAATGCAATTAGCAACAGTACACATTGCACAAGTCGTAGCATTAATCGGCGAAGGGCTGCCACAGCGTGGAGATACGCCAGCGACTCCAAATTGCGAGAGGCGTAAATGCGCATAATGTACGGTGAGAAGATGAGTGGAAGAAGTGAATTTAAAAGCTCGTAGACCTGCACGAGGTCCAGAACTTCTCAGACAGCACCGAGTAGCTCGACTTTCGTTTGCACGAGAACACGTCAAATGGACCTCCGAGCAATGGGCTAGACTACTGTTAACAGATGAGTCTCGAATAGCAGTACGTGCTCCAGACGGTCGAGAGCGAGTGTGGAGAAGAAGAGGCGAGTGGTTTTTACCCAAAAACACCACGCAAACTGTGAGCTTTCATCAAAGCTTTGGGAAGGAATAAGTTCCGACGCACGTACGAAGTTGGATATCGGCGACAACCGGCTAACTGCAATTCGATTCACCGAGGAGGTCCCTCGGGGACATGTAGTGCCTTATTCGGGGTTCATTGGACATGAAAAATTCCTCATAATGCATAATAATCAGATGGTCGGAATTAGGTAGAATTATTTATGTACTTGCATCTAAATGTTGATATTAATATGGATTTTCCCGGGATTTCTAATGGACAATCCCGTGTGGCTAACAATATTACAAATAACTAATAATAAAAACCTCAGAGATAGACAGACAAATTAAACAAAGATAATTAAAATACAATTTTTATTAGTATTTACATTAATTCACAATACAAATTATTAATAGTAAATAAGAAAATACATACTTTTGCTGCTATCCTACACTCGTGAGGGTTTGCTTATTCAAACGGCCCATCAGAATCATTTTCCTTGGCCGATTCATTCAAAGTACCACTAAGATTTGAAGTGTTCGCTTCCGACATTACTGTATAACATTTTTATTTAATAAATCATGGGATTTTTCTGCTCTATATTATAATTAATCTCTGGATTTGAGGCATATCCACTTTATTCTTTCGCTGTATGAAATCAGTGTAAGTACATAAATAACTCTACCTAATTCCGGCCTCTGATGATAATGCACCTCCACACGTCGCAAAGTGCGTGAAGAATACCTTCAAGAGGTCACTATTCAAAAGTTGCAAGGACCAGCCCGTACCTAACTTAAATCCAATAGAGCATATCTGGAACATGCTCAACAGAAAGATAAAGTCGACTTCAAACCCGCTCCAAACTCTTAACCAGCTCCGAAATGCAGCCCTAGCCGTTTGGGACAGCCTACTGCAAGTTGATGTCCGAAACGTCATCATCAGCATGCCAGATCGAATGCAAGCGGTCATCAGGGCTAGAGGAGGAAACATCCCATACTAGAACGTATAGACAATTCAGAAAGATAGTTTATTTTTCATTTTGTAATGTTTTAAATTGACAGTATGAAAATCTTTTTTGTGTGAAAGTGCATTATTTATTATCGAAACTTAACTGTTGGTATAGTGATCTTTTAATTTCAAGGTTTTAAAAGCATAAAATACGCTTATTGAATGCATCAACCCTTAATTTAGTGTCAAAAATAATTTTAAAATGCAAATATTTGAGCAAATTCACAGTAGCCAAATTTTACGGTACCTTATTGCTTACTGAGTGGGATTGAACATAGCAACCTACGCATTTTTAAGCTTCAACTTGCCTTGTGAAGTGAGAGTAGGTAGTGCATTTAAAAAATCAATGTTTGTCAGTTAGAATCACTTAAGAAGCTGGTATCAAAATCATTCGCCGTTACCCAACGCATGGTGTCCAGTCCATTATCAAGTTTTTGTGCACAAATTGACTTCCCGTTTTTGGTAGTCACTTTGCCAATTTAAAATAGTACCTAAATCTTATAGCAAGTTGACTTGCTAAGAGTGGTCCCATTGTGCAAGACGGCTGCGGAAGGCGCCTTCCTCAATAAAATTGCTAGTGGACTGTAGGACACTTCTTTAAAGGACTTTGCCCTTTTACTCAACCGAATTATGATGTTAAACTATTCTATAGATTTCATTTAAATTCATCTTTATTTCTTGGAAGTTTAATATAAAAACGTTTACATTGGCATCTAAGCGACCCACCTATATTCTTGATCCTGGTTGGTGTTTGTTCCTAGTATTTATATTATTATGGATAAAACAGTATTTTTGTAACAGATTAATATTTTTATGTGCATACAAAAGATTTTCATAAATATATCTACTGAGAAGGCACAGTCATTATATCAATTTCTTTAAATTTGTCTCTGAGGGAGTGTCTGTAGTTGTAAGAGAAAAATTGTCTGAACATCGGCGGCAAATCTCGTATTGAGTCTGTTCAGAGGAATTTTTTGCGGTACTTGGACTTCAAGGCTGGCCAATTCTCAGTCGACTAAGCACCCCGTTGTAAGTGATCAAACTCAAACTCAATTCATTCACTCAATGATATCATTTCTTACCGTTGGAAGTAAGACGTAATATCAGTGATATCTGTTTTTTAGTGAACATCGCAAACGGCTCGGTTGATTGTCCCGAACTACTCAGTAAAATACTTCTTCGCACTAATCTAAACAACTTAAGAAAACGGCCTCTACTCCATGTACCATTCGCATCGACAAAGTACAGGCGCAACGCTTTCTGCATACGTAGTGTTATAGCTCTTAATAGTTTACCATCACACCTGGAAATCGATTTATTTTGCACCAGCGCACACAAAATTAGAAGGATTCTGAACAAGGAGTATTTTGGTGACAACCATAAATACATAAATAGCTTTTAATTTTGATTATGATATTGCATGACTTGACATACCTTACCTCGACACATATAATACCAATATGTCTACATTGTAATCTGTTCACTTACTCAAATCGCTGTAACTGGTCAACGCAAGTAACTCATAAAAAAAAAAAAAACTAATTAGAAATATACATGTGGATGCTTGTCACTAGCAAATGTCACTACTTATGCACGATATTTATGATTGTTATGTCTGTAAGCTTTCTTTAAAAAATAAATAAATTTCCCCACAATGAATATTTTTGTGAATAAATAAACTGTTTTAGGTTACATATTTATGATAAATCAATCATCAAAATTACCATCATTTCATTTAATAATATATTTTTTATTTTGTGTTTATTATATTTTTTATACAGGCTGTTTAGCGGTTGTGCCAGTGCCTTTATTTACGCCTGCGCGCACATAGCTAGCGTGGCGCGCAGAAAAAACATTTGTTAACGTTTTCGTTGTGTGGTTAATTGTTATCAAAAATGTCGACTTCACGTAGGGAAGAAGAGCAATACGTAGATATGACCCCGGCGGAAATACTAATGGAGGCACGAAACGCGAATGATAGCCTTTTGCCACCAAAATATAGAGAGATATATACCTAGCGGCCTATGAAATTTTCATACAGTGGAAAAACAGCAAAAATACCCAGTCATTTTCAGAGAACGTATTTTTGGCTTACTTCAATGAACTTGCAAATAAATACAAGCCGAGCTCGCTTTGGTGTATCTATCCCATGTTCAAAGGCACTGTTAATACCAAAAATAATATTGATATCAAAAACTACTGTGACCTTATTTCTAAAGAGACGCTCGAACGGAAACGGATTGGTCGGAAATCTAAAGTATTGTCACCAAGAAGCTCCGGATAGTCAGTACCTGGCAACAAAGGTCAGTTGAACTTTATAAATCTAAATGTAACATCTCTATTTACGTTATTGTAGCATAAGTTCTTAAAACGAGAGAAATTGCAAAGTATTAAGACTTGCCCGAAGCTGATTTTTACACTGGGCACAGTTTTACAAGAGCTTCGGCTACACTGCTGGCTGATTCGGGAGCCGATATAGTAACCTTAAAACGTCATGGCGGATGGCGATCTGACACAGTCGCTGAATCTTATGACGAAGATTCTATACAAGGCAAACATTAGTGCTAAAATAACACGTGCAATTAATTTGGAGCCATAGACGAAGAAGATTTGACCTGAGCCGCGACAATCTACTTCTCGTGACACCGGTTATTTAGTGCCTCCTACTCCCACTAATGAGCCCTTATATTTACAACATTCATCCAACTCCTATGAAAATATTTCATCATCGCCGACATTTACCAAGAAAATGAAAATAACGAAATTATTAATAATACCAATACCATAACACAAACTGTACAAATGTCAAGTTAAACTGTTCGGTATCATTTTGTGATTTGTACTTTTACTAATTGTTTCAATAATTAAAAGTTAATAACGTCGTATGAAACAGGTGTGCACCGATCATTAGTTCATTACACAATTGTATCATATAATGTACTCTTATTAAATTCGACCTCTTTAGTTAAATGAATGACATGAAGCACAGTATTTATAACGGGCCAGGAGTAGTACAAATAATAATTAAAAATGCCATTTATTTTTTTTTCTTTCGTTTTTCTTTGTAGTGTGGCTTCCATTCACTGACCTCTATTAAAATACGCTGGACTGGCTATCGCTATCAATTTCATGTGCCTATTTGAAAATCGCCATTTTGGCGCTGTGGCAGCAGTGTGGGGGAATGGAACTAATACTAGTGATGTATAACAAAAGGTTTGTTATCGATAAAAACTTTTCTGATATCGATCAGGTTTGTTATCGATCGATAGAAATATTACCAACGCTATTGTTACCAATTGTTACAGATTTCCTATAAATTAAATTGGTTTAGGTAATTATTAACATGTAACATTCGTGTTCTTTTATACGTAATATGTTTTTAAAAACGTGAAATACGTTTTATAACATATTAAAAAATATAAAAATATTTACTAAAATTGTAGATAATTGATTTAAAACAATATAGGCATATATTTTGTTAAATGTTACTAAAACACAGATAAAAAGACATGTCTGCACTAGTTGAGTACCTAACTAAACTAATGAACTATAGATAGTCGTAATAAGCAGATATTTTACGTAGAAAACATAACTTGAAATAACAGTATCTAGTAATGTTTATGGACTGTAATAATAAGTGTCACATGTCCGGTTGACCCCTTCCTTCCTTGTTCTCCTTAATCGGATAACAGTTCACTATAGGATCAATAAATAATAAAATTCTGTAAAACAGTAAATTACTAAGATAGAAATAGTAATTAATAAGATAATCCCTTCCTATAAAGAGTGCACAATAAGATATTATTACTAGTCACATACCGCATGTTGCCATGTGATAAGAGACACAATAACTTTCTATTAGGTCTGTAATTACGGCAATTAACTTGTAACAACTTAATTACCGCAGGGGAGGAGGACAGGGAAATAGAAAAAGCATTCTCAAATCACATATTTTATTAAATTAAAAATTACTGTCGAGCCATTTTTTCAACGTAGGCCGTGACTGATGTTTTAAGAAACAGGCTTCCGTGAAGTGTTTAGAACACAGATAATGATACATTGTCGGAGTCCAGTTGACAACCTTCATATTTTTTAACTAAAGTTTGAGAGTGTAATCGGAGGGGAACCTGTAATTAAAGGAAACATTAAAGTAGGTATGGGTAAAAAATTATAAATTATATAGGTACATATATCTATAATTATATAGAACACTTAATGAGAATTATGAATCATAAGTGTTAAATATTTGTTATTGACTCTAATAATAATAAACCTTGAAGTGTTTTGCTATTATTAGAGATCATTATAATGTGCGTATCATTATTTTAACAATGATGAGCATGACTTTTGTTTTACATCATAATATTACGAAAGTATCGATATGAATTTTGACATCCCTAACAAAAGTTATTGGTTATAAAAATGTTCGTAAAATCCCGTAAACTCGAATAGTTTACGTTTATTATTGTAAGAATACACTGTTTTAAGCGGTTTTCTAATAAGCATTTATGTTTTAGATTCACTTACTTGTGAAAACTGACACCACTGCCCTTTTCGTATCGTGTTTTACAATATACGCACGATTTGATGTTGGACGAACAATACAAGCTATGATACAATCACGGTCACTATTATAACACTTTAATTTATGTCACAATCACAGTAAACACTTTAGAAAACTCTTTATTCCGCAGAGACACTTAGCGTAAAATCAACAAACAACGGCCATTTGCAATCTTATTAGTTCTCAGAACTCTCACGTCTGTCACTGGGGGCGCTTTGAATCGGCACAGCAAATAGCTGTCATTTTGTATGGGCTAGCCAGTCCAGCGTATTTTAATAGAGGTCAGTGCTTCCATTGCATTTTTTCTTCTTTGTGAGCCTGTATTTTTTTATTTGAGCCACTTGAATACTTGCGCTTAAATACTTTTTGTTCATTATTTAATTTGGAACAGTTGTACTAGGTACTGGCCGTAAGCAATAAAAATAATTTGTTTGCCACCACAGTAGTGTTTTGTTTTCCTTGTTTGTGAATGCGTGGCTTTTTATTAATTTATCATAACACGATTCATTTTGTTATCACTAGTTCATGTTGTTCGAATAGTGCAAAATGTGTCTGTTAATGATAACGGATGTTTTTTTGATAAGTTCACAAACGCTTTCTTAAATATCCTTGTGAAGTGACTTGTGTTGTGGTTGTTATGCGTTGTGAATCACATGTAACAGGTCAGTTAACTCAGCTATTTGTTTATGTTGTTAATTGATTTTGCTATTAACTAATAATAAAAAACAAGCCAACTGTATTAAGCATTTTTTTTTACGTTGCCCCGCACTAGGAATCTCTCCTGTATTGTGGGTGCGTTTACAAACATTTAAAGTCACATACACAAACAGCCAGACCCGGAACAACTACTTGTAGGTCATACAAATATTTGTTCCGTGCGGGAATTGAACCCGCGACACGCAGCGCAGCATCAGTCAATCGCTTAACCACCGAGCCAACCTGCAGTCCTGCTACGTTAACGTTTTTTTAATGCGCACAAATCTTTGCTTTCTGCTCACTTTACTATAAACGTGTGCAATCGTGACGCAAATGTATATAATTTACACCGCCGTAGCACGTACATAACAATGTATTAACTTACTTAAAAGAGCACGTTCCAAACATTACACATAACATAATAGTTATCTAACAATTAACTAATGCGCATTTTCGTTCAGCAGCGTTCTGAAGACCACCAAATTACATAAACATTATCTTATATTTTATAACTCGTTATCATGGGTGAATAAATTATGAGGATTCCGGACGTGTAGAAAAAGTTTCAAGGCAGATTTTTAACGGCTTACGCAGTAGGTAGGACCTAGGTGCAGTATTCAAAATTCTCTTCTCTGGGGTGCCTTTACTTACAGACACAGACACCAACATTAGGTATTATTTGCAATTCCTACTAATGAATACGCGTCGTTCTTTTAAAACGTTTCCTGTTAAAATCAAACCCAGGAATGCCTTTCTACTGTATAAAATTTTAGAAACTAGTAGATACCTGTAGACAGTGCTCAATCAATCAACTCATACCGCAGTCCACTGCTGGACATAGGACTCTCCCAAATCCTGCCACAACACCTGGTTTTCTGCCTTCTACATCCAATCAGTCCCAGCTGTCTACCAGTAATGAAGGGGTCCGCTAGGGCCCATGCCTGCCAGGGTTGCGGGAAAGTCCGAGAGGAATACCGTAGCCCCTGGCACAGGCAACTGAAGGAACACGGGTGGGTTTTAGTCAGTAAGTATCTGACACACGGGCTCCCGCCCCGCCCAAAGCGGGAGTAGATATTTGATGATTTCCCACCCTCAAAAAAAAAACTGTCTACCAGTATTGTATTTAAGTAATGCATTGTATGCAGTATTGCAGTTGAATAGAGATATTATCAGTTTAATTAAACTTGTGACACAAAACACTAATAAGAGGATTAATGATCAAAGTCGAATCGGCTATTAGTGGATTTGAACGAATTTACTCGGCCGAAACTAATATATTATTTTGTAAAGACGATTCGCACGAAATTAATTTATTTGTGGGCGGATCGACAACTCCAGAAATACGTATTATTAATTTCGTGTGAATCGACTAATAAGCCGTCGAGTCGGGTCAATGCACCATCTCAACTAGTTATTAATAACTATTGTATGAGGTGTTTGAAAATAAAACTAGTTTAGTAGCACCATTCAATTAAAGAAGTTAGAGATAGACTTCAGTAGCCCATGTTTATTTATTAATTATCACCAGTGCTGTAATTCTTAAAGTTCGATAGAAAAAAGAGTTTTCGTTAGTCTCGTATGTTTTTAAATGACTATGATCAATTCATTAACTTTTATATTTTACAGTTTTACATAGCTGTTTTATTTAAAGGTAAATTAATTCAGTGATTCCACTGAAAATTAAAATAAATTCGTTTCAAGACATAATAAGAAATTAAGAGGAAACGAGTTCTTATTTTTATAAAATTAATATTCTTACACCAAAAAAAAAAATATATATATATACATATATACATAAAGAGGCATGGCAGTAGCACATATAATAACACTACATCGTAAAAAAACAGAGGAAAGTGTAAGTAATGTTAATGAATGAACGCCGACGACCACGTGACCTGAGTACTGCTTGTCTGTAAGTGACTTTTGTTTGGGTTACTGCTGCAGGCGTTAAAGCCCCCCCTTGTGTGACATATCTACGCACGTGTTCTACAAATGTCCCTATGTATGTTATGTCAATGTTGAAACACTATGAATGTCCATGATTTAATGTAAGGATGGATGTTAAAGAGCATGTAACAGGTCATTGTTGGCAGGAACTAATTAATTATTCTTTTATTTCATATTCATGTAGTGGGCCAAGGCATTTCCAATTAGGTGTTTGGTACAAACTTACTCTATTTTATTTTTCATGTTGGGTATTGAGTACTAAAGCACAGTCAAGGTGTTTACGTTTACGAATATTCATCACTCGTGCGGCGGTAAAAACTGGCATTTTTATTTATTTATTTTTACTTTTTATTTTAACACCAATCATTTTTTATATTAATTTCACGTATGGCTCAAGACTGTACGTTAGGGCCTTTCATGATTTGATATTTTGTTAATCACTTCATAATTTAAATGATAAGTAGTTTAATTTTGTCGTAATTGATAATTTATTTTATCTAACGCCCTTGAGCTTATTACTATACTTATTCAGTTAATGTAACATTGACCTCAAGCTCAACGCTCAATAGGTTGAAACACAAATACGTACTTAACACAGACAAATAAAGCTGGTTTATAAATACGATCCATTTTTTGCAGTGGGCAATCAGAGGGTGCCTAATGATAATAAAGTTACTGCAACATAATTGCCATAGCATTCCCTAATAATTTAATTTTATAGCTTATTAAAGATGGTAGACGGCTATAAAAATAATTAGAATACTGCTAAATAATATGAATAGGTACAAGAAGAAATGAGTAATTTATTCATCTTATTCAGCAATTCATGATGATAACACAGTGACACTGAAGCTTAATCTTGACATGTTGGGAAAAAACAAAACAGTCAGAGACTAAAGGCGAATTTCTCCCCGTTCAAGAGCTGTCAGTATCAATAACCCAATACAATGATGACACTGACAGCTCTTGAATACGGTTTAGAAGTGCTTATCACGTTCAGTTTTATTGGTGAAATTTGCCCATAAATATGGTGAATTGATGAACGGCTCTAGCCTGATAGAATTAATTCATAGACGTAGGAATAACGCCACTTAGCCAACAACAATGATCTTATACGAAACTTATCAATAAAAAAGTAATAACTACAATAGCTACAATTTATAATATTAAAAAGTAAAGTCCAGCTGGTCCTATTATCACCGTTCCACGTGATTGTATAATATTCATTGTTTACATAATTAAGTAGTCGTGATTTTAATTCATTTATAGCTTTACAATTTGCTTGGAAACAGTTATCAAATAATAGTTAACATATTGTTCGATTATATTTTCGTTTCCTATATTCAGTATTATATTGTGCCTGTTTTGTTTGATCTCACTGTTGACGTTGAGTCCGCGGCTCTGCATAAATAAGAGTTACTTATCATTTTTATCATGGCTTTTTCGAGAAAAACCACATTAGTTTAATTATTATAATACCTTTTTTATTGCCTCCAATCTGAATCTCATAAAAATTTATTCCTTACGGCATTCGTCTTAGTTTTAGTGTTTGTAATGTATATGAAAATGTTGTGGGTCATTTTTATTTAAAAAAAAAAAAAATACCGAGACGGACTATAAACAAAACTTCCCGTACCAAAGACACAAAGACTTACACGCGATATGAACTCATTGTACCGACCCCATTTAATACCTATTCGATACTAACAGAAGAACGGTTACACCAACAAAACTAATGACTGTATTTAGTTCATTACCACTTTTGATATCTAACAATTTCAACAGTGGCTGTGATTTGATATGTGCTTTTCGACTTTAAAATGTAGGCTGTAAGGTTGGAAATTAAACAAATCACAATAGTATAATTAAAATATTGGCCAGTGAACTTATTCGAATACTGAGCATAGTGTGTGGAGTTGTGTGGAGTTGTTATTGTTTAAGTATCATGTGTCTATATGTAGAATTATAGCTGCAAACAAATCCAGGCTCGTCTTTCTCCTTTATGTAAGTATAATAAATGGTTTATTAATTTGAAACTAAACTATACGATCAATTACGTAAGTTAACGACAGTTATCATAACACCCGCGAAAGCGAAAACACCACATGCGCCATCTATAAACTGTCATAATAGTATGCCTTTATTAAATTTTAAAATGTACTCGGCATTTAATTAAATTACTTTTATTAATTACGAATGTCATTATTTCATACAAATGTTCCATCAATAACCTCTGAGTAGTTATTTATTACATAACTTGATCCCGTAGTAGGCGCGTTGTCAATGACGGCCGTAAACCAGACTATAATCACAGGTAAAATGATGTATTAGTGGCCCCTCTATAACATAATACCTATCACGTCGGCTTTCTAATTAACTGTTCCATTCCATGATCAGATACTTTACTCATTCATACCTACTCTACAAAAACCTTCTTAAATATTCTAAAAATTAAAATAATTAACCAAAACCAAATTAAACTGATGTTTTAATGAACAGTATTCTTAATCTATATTAAAGATTTCACGACAAACATGACAATCTCAGAACAGAAATCAGCAAAGTTTGTTACGTCTCCGTATTAATTAATACGGCACTCGTGATTTATAATCGTAAGTAATACTCGTTTTATTAATGATAATAATACACACATAATAATAACAAGGTTGCTGGGACCAACCTACTGGCCCAGTAATATATGTTTACTATTAAGTATTTTGTTACATAACAAAATAACTCTCATTGAATATAAACAAATTACATCAATAATAAAAACAACCGTCATAACACAACCGCAGTGCGTCAGTACATTAGGATATTGTGATAGTATTCAGAACCATCAAGATAGCACAATGAATGATAAAAATATTTTCTTTCTGCGTTCTCCGCCTTTCGCACACCGTTTTCCTTATTTACTCAACCACGATCACATACACTGATTTCTATTTGATAATTTGAAGAAGAGAATAACAATCTCTTTAGCAATACCTAGATCCTACTAGTTTAAAGTGATTCCTTTGCGAAATTCAAATTTTCTTACCTACGGTTTTTGCAAAGTTGAATTTCGCTGATGTCACTTCAAGTAATGCCAAAATAGAGTTTGACAAGTTCTCAACTTTCAGAAACCAGACCATAGACTAATCGGCATAGATTATAAATTATACTTACGTGTAAATACTATTCGCTAGCATGGAAGATTATAAAAGGAGATAGGAGAAGGAGTAGATGACAAAGGTACTATGTACACTACGCAAACAGAAATTCCGAGGTGGCATGCAGAAAAACAGAATAAATAGAATTGTTTATCATTTTATTTGTAAACAAAGAGGAGCAGTGAACTTTAGTCAACAATGCACACTGTTAGTAACATCTAAACTATGAGTAATATTGACCATGAGTAATGTATCGACCTATGTGCAGTTACCTAGCTACACATACCTACCGTACAGCTTCAGGTACGTATCGATTTGTTTGTTCAGATAATTCTAAATTTGTTTCGTTCTAACAAAGAAAAAAGTTGTATTTTACTGCAACTATCGCAAATTATTCAATATTTCTTATATTCACAGGGTTCAACATGTAATAATGATATGCAATTTCAATGACAAGATGATTACCCTTATCAATATGTACTATATTCTATATTCTGCAACACCATCATGATTCCGTTGCGAAAAAGAGATAGTGCTATCGGTCATGTATAGCTCCGTCTCTCTTTCACGCTGGAACAATGATGGAATTAACACGTCACAGTACGGCCCCTGGACTCTGATTACAACTATCGATAAACACTGCTATGAACCTTACTTACCAAAAATATGTAATTATAAAACGACGAATACCTAACTAACCTTTTTTTAGTAAATAATATTACTTTTAACAATGTCAATATAAACTATATTGACATTGTTAAAAAAAGGATGTACTTACATCCTTTTTTTTAACAATGTCAATATAGTTTAAGTAAGTAAGTACCTAGTAATAATTTTAATCAAAATGTTTCGATCTTTGTCTCGATTTACCAGAAAGAATAAATAAGGAAATTAACACTTTTTTATTACAGAGTATAAAGGTCGACTGGCTGAGATAGTTTTTTCGAACACCTAGTCCATACTAATTTTATAAATTCGAAAGTATCTCTGTCTGTCTGTCTGTATGTTACCTTTTCACGCCTAAACCACTGAACGGATTTCGATAAAATTTAACAAGGAGATAAATGGAACCCTGGACAAGGACATAGGCTACTTTTTGTCTCAATAATAATCCTATAGGGAGAGGATATAGAGGATGAAAGTTTGTATGGGAAACATAGTATTTCTTAAGTTAGGGATATGAAGATTGAAATGAATGCTTTTGTTACGAAATAAAAATCACATGTTTCAGTGTTTTTGTAAAATCATCACCCAAAAGGATAAAATAAGGGATGTACCTCTTTTTAAGAGGCTTCAGGAATTTGACATTATCGTCAAAGTAAGGGGTAATTTTTTTTTTGTATTTATTTAATTAAAATCAGTCCACCCGCTTAAAGGTTACCATTGGAAGTTATGAAATAATTTTGCTAATATGTAGATATTACGTGATCAATGGCGGAGCTAGAGTATTTCAAATTAATTATCGAGTCTGCGTTGTGCTCTTGTGTCCATTCGCAAGTAGCAACGCAGCTTAACGATGCGCAGCATGGTTTCCGAACGGGCCGTAGCACAAATTCTAACTTGATGTGTTTTTTGAACCAGGCCGCCTCAGTGCTGGACTCAGAGGCGGGGTCCCAACTAGATGTCGCGTACTTTGACTTCAGGAAGGCATTTGATAGCGTAGATAACGACATTCTGTTAGCTAAATTTGCAAAAGCTGGTTTTACTCCAGCCCTTCTAAAATTCTTTTCGAGCTACTTAGGGAATCGGAAACAAATTGTAGAATACGCTGGCTTCACCTCGGACTCGTATTGCACCCTTACAGGGGTAAGCCAGGGTACTAATTTAGGACCGTTAGAATTTATTATAATGGTAAATGACCTTCCTGAAGTTATAAAAGACGCTGGTTGCTTACTATTCGCAGATGATCTGAAGGTGTTCATGCCAATTACCGATCACTCGCACTGCGAACTGTTGCAGCAGGACATTGATCGTGTGGTAGGGTGGAGTATTGAGAACAGGCTGCTCTTTAATGTCACGAAGTGTAACATGATGTCTTTTACGCGGGCCGCGGTTCCCCGACATCACGAATATAGCATGGACGGGCATGTAATACCGCGGGTAAAGTCGGTGCGTGATCTAGGGGTCACTTTCTCCGAAGATTTATTGTTTCGCACACATATCGTACAGGTGTGCAAGAAAGCCTTTAGGAATCTTGGATTTGTTATGCGGGAAACCCGTGAATTTACTAACACAGCAGCTGTGAAGTCGCTTTATAATGCTTTAGTTAGAAGTAACCTGGAAACGAGTGCCATCATCTGGAATCCGTTTGAATCTAAGTATTGTCTTATGGTAGAAAAAATGCAAAATAAATTTACCCGGTTCCTATATATGAAGCAATTTGGTGTGTACCCATTCTATCCACTTATGTATCCAACCCTCTTTGTAATAGGGATGGTTGGTTACTATAAGTTGGAGGTAAGGCGTAATTTCGCATTAGCGAAATATGTTTTTATGGTTTTTCGTGGTTTGATGAATAATCCGCAAATACTGGAATGTTTGGGATTGCTCGTTCCAAACAGTAGGCTGCGACAAGGCCCGAGAGAGAGGCTGTTCAAAGTCCCGGTGGCTCGTACAAACTTGTTGAAGTTTGCACCGGTGGGGCGTGCAATAGGTATACTCAACAGCGTCTCTCTGCGTTTGGATATCTTTACTTGCTCTTTGGCGGAATTCCAGAGGGTGACACTAGATATATTGTCCTCTGTATGAATAGTATACCTACTTGGGACTTGTTAATTAATTGGTTTGAATCTGAACCCTATCAGTTTAAAAACATTTTATTTTTGTTGGTGGTGGTATCAGTCTATTAATGGGTTTTTGTGTGACGTGTTGTATTGGGTTCTCACCTGTAAAAACAAATGTAAGTGGTAATAGTAAATAAATAAATAAATAAAATAAATAAATATTAAAATTAATTATTATTATTGTGAGTTAGGCATTGAGAATCATAGAAATCTGTTTAATAAACAGATTGTATCTATAAATAAATTGTTTCAGTTAAAAAGTTCGTTATTTATAGGGAACAAGGTCCCTATCTACTACTATTTATAGTAAAAGTAGGTTAACATCAGATACAGAAACTGTTGAAAATTTCAAATTGCAGTTGTAATTCACAAAAATTACAGAATTAACGTGAAAATTGTTGGTTGCCTGGAAGAGATCGCAGAAAGTGATAAGGCCGCCCATTGTATGTCTTCTAGTGTCCAATGTATTATTTTTTGTTATTTTTTTTCTGGTGCACAATAAAATAAATATAAATAAATAATTACTGTAGTCATAGGTATCAACTTTTATTAAGGAACCAACTTCGTTCTCATGTGTGAAATAAGCCAAGCTTCAAGAATTATCTATAATAAACAGTACCTAAACATTTAATCAAGACAGCATTTTTTTATTATCTCCGAAATCTTGCAACAACACAATTAAAATGGTTTCAATTTCTGAATACCGAATCGTCGCTGTTGTAATCGGCCAGCCTCTTATCACTACTACCTGGCAACAATGTTTAATTACCAGTTGTAATCGCGTTTATCACTAAATATGTAGATGTGTGTTAACTATACGTCAGAACAGTCCTCACAATGAGTTGGTATTGTTAATCTCTTCTTTGTCTGAACTGTTCCAAGAAACTCTTGTTATATGGAACGGTCAGTATCTTAATTATTATATTAGCAGACGTATCTCGATTCAGATATATGTTACAAGTTTAGTAATAATAAGACTTACTAATGCTTTCACTGTAAAAAAAATATTAGATCTAATGTAGAGCCAAGCCCTAACTATAAGGCCTAACTCTAAAAACCTTACATCTCGGTGAAAATGTACGGCTTGTCCATTTCGCGGCCGTCGCACACACCCTCCTATGGGCTTATGTGGTCTGTAATGTTGTGTCATGCAATAGTTCAATGGAACAACTATATAAGGTTTGTAGAAACAGGCCTCGTAGAGTAAGAGGCTTGGCTCTACATTAGATCTGATAACTTTTTACAGTGAAAGCGCTATGTAAGTCTTGGCAACCTACTTTACTTACCTGAAATACTTTTGGTAGGATTTCATTTTTTAATTGTAGAATGCTCCTTTTCAGTTAAAAAACTTAGCGGCAATATTGTACTGATATTACACATACAGTCATGTTAAAAGCATAACCCTTACTTCTAGCATAGTCGGGTAAAAAAGGTTTTTCTTGCACGCCAGTGGGGCGAGCACGGCCAATTGTGACATGGCTTGAGACACACATATTATCCCAGTTTGCGCGATAAAACCGTGGTCTGAAATGCTAGCATGGCGGCGTGAAATGATTTCTTGACATGTGACATAACTTCTTGATGTTTAGTTGGGAGTCATTATGTCATAATGCTAATACGGCTGCAACGGGGTGCATCCATTTTCTCACAAATTTCACATTTTAACAGATGATTATGAAAAATTAAGCACGTTCGTTCGGATGTGGTAATAAGATTTAAAATAAAAAATAAAATATATTTTCCTAATAATTACTGCACCAACTGCCAATAAAATGTATGTAGGTAAATGATTTTATAAGTAAATTGACAAGACTACGAAAATTGTCAAGGGTACGGCCATGCTCGCCCTACAGCTGTAACTTTCTTCATAGCCAATGAAAATCAGTTTCTTCTTTATAGTCTATGAGTACATGCTAATCTAGCTTTCATAATCAGAAATCAGAAATATTTTATTTGTGATACATAGGTAGGTACAGTGGTTGGACATGTTTTAGGTTAATGTGCGCTATGATCAGCCTATTATAGGCATACAAAAAGAATTAATTACAACTTTCACATGCAAATAAAGAGTTTACTCGTACTAAACTAAAATTAACTACATAAATGACTGTATTATCTGATTAATAAAGGAACAAAAGTCAAAATAATTTGTTAGGTAAATGTCAAAATAATTTTTTAGGTAAACATCAAAACAGTTAGATATGTAAATGTCAAAATAATTAGTTAGGTAAATGTCAAAATAATTAGATATGTAAATGTCAAAAATAATTCAGATTTAAATAATTAATTATGATTTGTGATTACAATGTAGTCAAAGAAGCAAATTACATTACATTACAAAAATTACATTAACATGTCAAAATTTATCTGACAAAAAATCCGATACACTATAATAACATTTTTGACATAGCAAACTTCTCATTTTCAGTTTAAATGAGTTAATATGTAGATTTTTTAGCTCTTTTGGCAATTTATTAAATAGAACTGTTGCCATTTGAAAGACACTTTTATACATCAAGGCAGTATTCGTTTTTGGAACGCACAGACGACTTTCGTCCCTTTGGGTCCGATTGAAAGCTGTAGATGCAAATAAATGAGGATTTTGTTTAACGAAAGCCGCTACTTCAAATATGTATAGTGACGGTAATGGAAGGACACTTTGCTTTTTAAAAAAAGGCACACAGCTCTCCGTTGATTTTAAACCAAACATAGCCCGAATGCATCGTTTCTGTGCCTTAAAACGAGATCTTTGTCGGTGGAATTCCCCCAAAAAATTATGCCATACCTGAGAACAGATGCTACTAGCCCATGATACGCAATTAAAAGGGCACTGGTGTTTATTTTGCTTGCAAGTGTATGTAAGGCATAGGCAGATTTACTAACTCGCTTGCATAGTTGTTGAATATGCGGTTTCCAGGTCATTTTGTCATCAATATATAAGCCTAAAAATTTACAATTGTCTACTTCCTCTATTGTTTGCATGTTAAAATTTACATTTAGGTTATTTGGTGCTGGTAAACGCTGTCTAAAGTACATTAATTTAGTCTTGCTTAAGTTGGCTTTTAGGTTATTAATATTAAGCCAATTCATAACAGAGCTCAATGTGTTATTTATGTCATCCTCAAAAGTATTTATGTCTTTACATTTTATCGTAACTGTACTGTCATCCGCAAAAAGAGCTATAGGATTATCAGTGGCATTGGGTAAGTCATTGATGTACAATATAATATATATTGGAAGGAATTACAAATAATATATATAGGTATAACAAATGGAAGTAGGTAGTAATACCGATTATCCATAAGAAATACAGACTTGCACCTCCCCTTAAGGGAGTTGGAGGGTGAAAGTTATTTTTATTCTGTTTTTGTGTGCAAACCCTAGCTTGCATACCAAATTTCAGCGTTCTAAGACTTCGGGAGTGCCCTAGAGGTATTGATGAACGAGTGAGTGAGTCAGTCGGTGACGAAATCAACGTGTTTTAGGTATTAATAAAATCCAAAGCATAAAAGCTAGCCACATGAAGCTTTTTGTGTTTTATCAGATTGCTAATTACATTTAGATCTGGGAATTTGAGCGTTCTAGCATAATCCAGGCCGAAGCTGTGAGGGTATGATAATACGACGAAACGCTTCGTGAAAAGGTGGTCTTGCCCCTGCTTTTTGTTTTAGACTCGTCATGGCGGAGGTACTGAAATGCCTCCAGATCACAAGAATATCCTTGACACTGTAGTTGAAGAAAAAAAACTCCCATCCATTCCAACTGCAGTTGTAAGTTTGTACGCACAATATTGAAAGATTTACCGTATCATTTTAAGACCATAGAACACGGCTGCTTTTGTGGTAGTGCTTAATACAACAATCACGGATCATGCTATGGTTCTCTTAAATATAACAAGCTCAAACAACACTCAAAGAACTTGCTTAAAACTCACAACCGTCACAGACTTTGAAAAGGCTTATAAATACCTTGTTGATATAGACATATTAATTTTCGACACATACACGCTCCCGGACAGCTTCGCCAAAAAACTGATAGAGGTTATCAAGTTGTCTCTTCTTTCCAACTCAAAAACTAAATCTGTTTCCTGTGTCAAGAGAACACTGAAACCATGGATTACTACAGGAGCTCTACGGTGCATAAGACATAAAAATAAAATGCAAAAACAAACAAGATTGGAACCTTTGAATGTAATCTTAATAATAACGTATAAACGTTTCCGTAACTTTTGTTCCAATCAGATAAAAAAGGTAAAAACACAATATTATAGAAAACAAGTAGAAAACTCAACCAAAAGCGCGAGACACTTTTGGTCAACAATAAATGAAATCACACAGTCTAAAACACCCTAAACTTCAAATACCCACCTTCTCAATATTACCCCACACTCTTTAGACTCATTAAATCGAGTAAACCTGTTCTATAGCACCATAGGCAAATCTTTGGCAGAAAGCATTGTTACTCAGACTGGGATGCCGGTTTGGTTTCCACGTTCGTTTTGTTGGAGACTGATCCACAGGAAGTCGACGGTATTCTAATGAGCCTTGACTCTGAGAGCGCACCTGGTTGGGACGGTATACCTACAAAATATTTGAAAAGGTCAAGGGATTTTGTGGTTCCCCTGATAAGCCGGCTAGCTAACTTATGTCTTAAAACGGGAATTCTCCCTAAAGACTTAAAGCGATCCGTGGTTACCCCTGTGCACAAGGGCGGGGACGTAAACGAGGTCAACAATTATCGCCCCATATCTGTGTTAACATCGATTTCGAAAATCTTAGAACAAATTATTAACTGGAGACTAATTAACTACCTACAGAAATACAACAATTTATCAAGTACACAAATTGGGTTTATAAAAGGACGATCTACACAAGACGCTATTACGACTTTGACATCTGAGATTGTTAATACAGTGGATAAGGGTCTGAAATGCATAGCAGTGTTCTTAGATCTTAAAAAAGCTTTTGACACCGTTTCCGTCGCAATCCTTCTGCGCATGCTAGAAAGCATAGTTATAAGAGGTACGGCTGTCTCCCTTTTTGAAAGTTAGCTAAAAGATAGAACGCAAATTGTTTAAGTTAATAATTTATATAGTCTCGAAAAGGATGTCTATAACGGAGTTCCACAGGGGAGCGTTTTAGGCCCGACAATTTTCTTAATTTATATTAACAGTCTGTGCAATATGCAGATCAACGGAGGGCACATTTTCTCATATTATGCAGACGACACTGCCGTTGTTTTCTCGGGAACGTCTTGGGAACATGTACAAACTGTCGCTGATGTTGGTTTGATTGAGATGACTGGGTGGCTTAAAACAAATCTTTTGACCCTTAAATAGCACTAAGACTAATTTTATTTGTTTTTCCCCAAACCAAACGTCGCAGCCTGGAGCTGACTCGATGTTGACTGACTAAGTTAAACATATATCCCCTGCTGTTATACGATTGTACAAAAATAATAAATGAATGGTTAAAATCCCTTACATACGAAGAAACAGAAAATATTTTAGTTCGGATAACCTAGATCATACTTTACACTCGACACACTTACCCCCCTACTCACATAAGTGCACCCCTCACACATCGAGAGCTGCTAATCAATAGTGTTTTATGTATTTATTTTTATTGTTTTCATTTTAATCTCACACTTAATTTAAAATGTATAATTTAACATTGTTCAGCTACTATGTTAGTGATGGGCGAGACAGCACCAACACGAGTACTTTTGTCACTTACTGGGGCCGCCTCAATTTATGTATGAAACCAATGTTTAAGATGCAATTTTTTATATTTTTTTTATACACTTCTTCTATAGTCTTCTGTAATCTGTAAGTAAAGAACTGATTCCTGTATTTTTTTCAAAATGTTAGGATCATTAGTTTTGGAGATAACGGGGGGGGGGGGGGGTGTTAATTTTCATATTATATATTCTCAAATAACTTTAATTTTTAAATTATACAAATAATATGTTTCAGGCCCTCACAACAAATCCTTTTTTATGATATGTCACACGGTACAGCTTGCAAAACTTTTTTTTGTTTTTTACTTTTTAGTGACCCTCCTATTCAAAATATTTATAATAATAATATTCCTCCTATTAATTTATTTACGTTACACGTCCGTCTTTGGGTCGCAGAAATTCATATGTGTACCAAAGTTCAACTTGAACGAAGCTCGGACGAAGCAAATTGGCTGTGACAGACGGGCAGACAGACACACGAGTAATCCTATAAGGGTTCCGTTTTTTTTTATAAGACGTACGGAACCCGAAAAATGCAAATATGAACTTATAAACGATCAATAGTTTTGTCTCTATCGTAAAATTTTATATATGAAAATATTACATAAACCAGTTTTCAAAAATGTGTTTGTTATCAACGATAGATATTAAACCAGGGAGGGTTTTGCGTATCTCCTCAAGCAGATCAGGTACAAATTCAGTCAATCATACTCAAAAAAGTAATAAATTCGGCAAGTTTTCATAAAATGGTGATTCCAACTTTAATATTTCTGTTTCCAAACAGAAAAGTAAGTACACGGACGTGTGAAACATGATCAGTCAATATCTTAATGATTATGATAATAAAGGATTAGTTAGATAAAAATATTACTAGGTCTACATTGTCATGCTCCGAATCATTTATGGCAGGCTTACGTTCGAGATTTATTTTAATTTATCAAGATATTATGCGAGATTTCTTTTTAAAGGCCTGAGGTGGAATATGTTACTGCTTCCTCCTTCTTATTTACAAATACACAATCACCCTTGTTGCACCTCATTTGTTTTATTTTTTTTCATTTTGTCGTTTATATTTTTCCGTCATGACACAGTTATGTACCGTATATGATTTCCATAAGCTATTATTCTATCTGTAAATGAATTGCATTAAATAAACTTCATGGAAGTCATTAATATTAATCCAGACAAATGTTTATCATTTTTATGCGTTTAGAACTTCGTATGCAGGCTGTTGAGCTTGTTTTTACTTTGACAATAAATAACATGCCTTTGTTTAGTGAAGCTCAGTAAATATGTAGTTACATACTTTCAATAGGTACCTTGTACCTACGCTGAAACACCAGGTTTAAATGAATGAAAAGTTAAGTTTATTAACAAAAGAGTTGTATTATGGTTTCCCCTTATATCGACTGTATCGCCCAGTGTCCTTACTGGTACTACCAAATCGCTGTCGCTGTCACTATCAAAATTTTACCATGTTGTCACGCTTCTGAATTGTAACTTTATTCTGAATTTATACCTCTTATTAACATTTATAGAACTCTCAAAGTACAAATTACATCTTAGGACAACAACAACAACTTTTTATTTGTTAATTCTACATAATTATATCTATCGGCCAAAGTGGTCAATCCACTTCTGACTAGGTATATAAAAAATACAAAAACTAGTTTCAATTTTAACCTGACCGCTTTTAATGGAAGGTCAGATTCATGTCATTGACCGGCGAACATAACAATTGAGATATCAAATAAATTCGGTTAAGATGTTTATAAACAGATGTTTTGACACGCTTTTTCCTCGAGTTATCATGGAATGAAACACTCCAAATAAAACAAGGATGCAGCATAGTATCATACCAACTCCTCTTGATACTTTATCACAAACATTTAACGCTTCATAACTCACAAGCACGTTTGCTAATGAAGTAATAAGACTTTTAATTCTTTTAAGGCTCCTTTTAGATAAGTAGGTACAACAATAATGATGCTGTATTCTGCTGCAGATCAGTCTTTATAACATAGGATAAAATCAAAGAATGTTTAACAACTCTAATCACAGTCAACTTCGACAAAAACATTATTTATTTATACTTGTTACTGATCTCGTACTGAGCTCACATTCATATAAAAACCAGTGGAAATATTTATTCAACAGAAGTAGGTACATATAAGAAACAACTTACATTCCACGAATACCTACACAAAGGAAGCAATATACAGGACAATTAATGGATACTTCCTCATGCTCCAAATTCTTACATTGAGCGGTGAGTCAAAGCGTAGGAGATGAGAAGCCACCGGTAGTACTTACGTTATTACCAACTTCTCCTAATGGTAATCAGCTTATTGTAGCTGTAATTTTATTATCATGGGGCACCTTCCTAGGGCGAACCTCAGACCTGACTTTTTATAGGTCTGAGGGGCGGACATAAACTAGTTTATAGGTAGTCTATGGTTAACAATGTAAAGTAACAATAAATTAGCAATTGCACACTTCAAGATTATCTTAATTTGAAGTTTAAATTAAATTAAAACTTTGAAATTCTACGATAATATTAGAAAACAAGACATAATATGTATGTATATTGCAAGGACCGAAGCATCGGTAAGTACAGAAAATTTACGCTTTTGAAATGGAATGCCAATCAAAATTGCGAACCAACGCAAAAATTTAATTCGCGATAAGTAAATATACAATCTAACTTCCTACAGATTTATTTTCTATCTCCAATCATAAGAATAATTAATCTAGATAGGTACTTCTACAATTAGATTCCCACACAGATACTAAATTTTACCTAATAAGATTAAATAAATCCTTGCACCTGCTAGAATCAACTAATTAAAGTCTAAATCTACAGGTAGATAGGTGCGCTACGTAATATAGATAAAACGTTGCCAGGTCTGTCTTATGATAAAACAATAGGCTGTAGCATCAATAAACTAATTATTGTTCCTAACTAAAACGATCATAAAGTAATCTGTTAAAAATTATATTCAAATCACAATTTGTCATTCCTTGACAGTTGTATGAAATTACTATAATACGGCAAGTTGACGTAAGGTGATTGATACCCTACGTCAATTTGGTACTCTGCAAAAACCTTAGATCAGTTTCCCTGACTTCACGTGTAGGCTTGACGAGGTCGGTGGGATACCTACCATTGCCTTCGTGTCATGATTGTGTTATTGATTACTGATTTTGTGAAGAATTAAAAAATAAACTTACGTTTCCATCAACCATAATAGATGGTAAAATATAGAGGCCTTAGCGCAAGCACCACTAAAAGGTACCCAACGAAAGTAAACACAAAAAGCGCTAGATAGGGTAACAAGGTCACAGTTGCATACAATGTTGAACTCATGAAATACAGTACAAATATCACGGCTTCTTCCTTACCTAGTTTATAGGTGAATGACTCGTAGACAGCTGCTCAAACATGACATTCTAATATTGATCGTATTCATGTTTTTAAAACGTGCATAATATTATCATAATACGGTCTTATCACATTGCTTAAGTTATATTCGTGGCCAGCAGTTCCAGCGTACTGATACCCAAAAACATACAAGTCGAGTATAAGGAATGGCTGCAAAATCAACCGACTACCAAAAATGTATTATTCGATACTTAGCAAATAGGAATTAGAAACAATAATAGTTGTTAAATCAAAATATAAAGATACATAAATTAATGAAACATGTTAGATATAGCCTTCAAGACTAGCTCTGTCTAATGTATTTGGTTTTCTTTCTTATCTAACTTATATTGGTAACTACGAGTACATTATCTATTCGAACTAACAATAAATTAATAAATAACTTATTACTAGCACTTAATATAAACGCCTATTTAAAATTAGATTACATAATGTATATTATAATACTTAGTTTTATGAAAAATATAATATAATAACTAAAATATATTATTAAAAGGGGTCCCTTTAAGTAAGGTTCCGAAGATACTGGCAGCGGTCCCCCTTTGAATAGCTAGACTAATTCTTTGTCCGAGGTAGCTGCCAGCTCTTCGGTCTCCTGTGATGTCGACTAACCTTTTTGCTATTTCCTTACAAAGCCTTATAGCGCTAGGATCCCACGGACCAAGGGTCTCGACACCGAATGGGACAAAATCATATTCGGAGCCTACACCCCTGTATTTGCATGCTTTAGCTTTTTCAGCCGCTTCACAAGCCGCACCAGCTCTGTTGTTGGTTCCATGTAGATGGGAAGGGGCTAGCCTGTCTGAACAGGTTGCATCCCATACCAGCACCCGGCCCATCTTCCATGGAATCAAACTCATACCGTCCGGTCTCTTGCCATCGTCTCTTGCAATACCAGTCGGCTCAAGTAGACTTGGCACGTTGACGGTGGCAAGGGACCGCCGCCGTATGATATCGTTAAGTGCGGCATGTCTTGAGGAGCGGCCTGCACTTTTTTGGCATGACAGTCCGTGATGTCCTAGCTTGTCGACATCACTGCCACAGGAACATTTATGAGGAGCGCAGACCGGAACCCCAAGCCGTAGACAGGTTACGATTCGGAGCGTGTCAGGCTCAAGAAATGCTCCTGTATTTGACGAAGGGTACGCGTGAAGCCAGTAGCCGGCCTCATGCGCACCCACGGCCAAAAGCCTAGCACGCGCCGAACCTATACTACAGCTCAAAAGATTGTTATGAGTAAAATATAAAAATAAACTTATCTAACTTGAATGTTGTTTCAATTTCAGAAAACCGACAAGTGGCAGTATTTGCGTCAATGGTCGCGTACGTAATGAAAAGATGTTCAGGCGAAGATCATGTTACATTCTACAAGACGACAGAGTACAAGACATGCTCACAATACAAGAATCACTCCACATAGCAGCGGATCTCAAATTAGGCAATCATATAAGTGGCCAACAGAAAAAACGACGCGTAAGTGTGACCTATCAATACAATGTACCGGATTATTCCAATATCTAAATTGATTGCATCACATGTGTCTAATCTTTTGAGGTCGAACCATTATTATACAAGGTGTTGTTTTGCATCCTCGTCAAATTCGAGGAGGTAACTATGCTAATGATTCTCGACACGAATCAATAATAAAATAAGTAGGTATTTATTTTTATTTTTTGTATTTTTCGGAAATCGGCTTGTGTAGGGCCCGTGTGATACCGCCCTGTAACTGCGCTGTAACTGTAACGCATGCACACAGCGACATAGTCGTACGACATAGTCGTACGACACTGCCTACCGCATACGCAACGGGGCGATTTTGTTCTTTGAAAGTGGAGTATTCTGAAATACTGTCAAACTTAAATACCTAAAAAAAACCAGTATGTATTAATTATTGAGCAGGATCGTAATTTTATTTGATTATTTATGTCTTTCATAACAGCCTCCTGAAATTTGACAAGGATGCAAAACAACACGTTGTTTATATGCTGGATATAGGCCTCGCCCAGGCTGCGCCACAACACTCTCGTTGTATTAAAATTTTGACGACTTTTAAATAATTATATCAGTTACTAGGTTCTGCCCGCAATTTCGTCCGCGTCAAATTTAATTTACCCCCGTCCCAGCCCGTCGCGTCGCATCGCCCGCCTGCGCTTTACTTCGTTTTTGCTTAGCGTTATTTCTGACTTTTTTCTTTCTGCTCGGCTCCTAAGGGTCGTAGCGTGCTGTTAAATAGCCTATAACCTTCCTCAAGAATTGAGCTACCAAATACAAAAAGAATTTTTGAAATCCGACCGGAAGTTCCACAGATTAATTACCCCTATGTATGTATGTATGTATGTTTGTATGTACAAACAAACAAATATATGTTACCTCTTTATAAATAAATGCTAACAGCCATATAGTTACCAAAGGCCTCGCCCCTAGTAAGCAGTTTAAAGAAATTGTGTCAAAGAAATACAAATAAACGCTCGATAATCCGTTAAGCTATGCCTTCTGTAAGGCCATCGATACTTATAAATAGTAAACATTTTATAGTTTTCTTCTTAGTAGCACCACTTCTGCCATTTGCTTCAAGTTTACAGCAATCAGATAGACGCAAACCTCATTCAATAATGCAACTCAGCCATTACTATCATTAAAAAAGTGGATTGCAATCAAGCTGCTTATCATATTTTATTATAAAGCAAGATGGTGATAGCCTAATGAGTGTAAAGCAATTTATAAAGATACCGAGATATAAAGATACTTCTAAAAATAACCATGTTCATTTATAAATTGAAATTACGTAAAATTTTCTGTTATCTAGGTAACCTAATGAATTCTCTTCTTTCCAGGTAGAAGAAATTATCACATCCCTCGGTTTAAGTAGAGCACGACACACTAGGGCTGGCAATTTGTCTGGTGGACAGAAGAAAAGGCTAGCAATTGGTCTGGAATTAATCAGTGACCCTCCGGTCATGTTCTTAGACGAACCTACCAGGTAAATGGTTATTTATATGTCAACCACAATGCTCAATTGCACGACAAAGAAAAGTAAAGTGGGTACTTTTTTGTTGTTGGCCTTGACAACTAATAAAATCGACCCACAGCTTCCTTTCGAGAGTGGCCAGAGGTGACTAAGAAACTGTATGATAAAAAATACCAGTCAATGGTATAAGTACCAAATGTAACTCGATTAGTTCCAACGGCGCTTGGCTATTGTATGGTCATCTTTCCTTGAAAGCAGGCTATGGAAGCCACCTAAATAAATTGCATTATTGTTAATAACAGACAATAGTTCGATATCCTGCCTCCAT
The DNA here is from genome assembly GCA_937001585.2 of Brachylomia viminalis. Classification (NCBI taxonomy): domain Eukaryota; kingdom Metazoa; phylum Arthropoda; class Insecta; order Lepidoptera; family Noctuidae; genus Brachylomia; species Brachylomia viminalis. The sequence continues at coordinate 15,907,421 of OW443302.2, read as the reverse complement.
CTATAGTATATCATTTATCTACAGACTGTTCTCAAACAACACGTTACTGTCACATGAAACATCTACATACAACTACATAAGAACAACGTTATCAAACACAAATCAGAAGGATTAGTCGAGGAATTAAATATTCGAGATAACGACAAACGTTGCTTGCAGATACTATGATGAATTAAAATTTTATTATTTAAAAGATGGTGTAGTGTATTATTAGCATCGCGTGGTAAATATCACACTACACCCACGCATATAATGTGTATTATAATGAGTGGGTCAGTAGCTATAAAATGAACTATAATGAACTTTGTTCAATTAAAACTTAGTTATTACTGAATTTAATAAATTGACGAATGTATTCATTTATTACCTTGATTAGTGACACTGGCATCATTATTTTAGAGGATTGACCAATAGGTATTATATTTTCTGGCCACAAAGTCTTGCGCGTGTCTTCGCGAAACTGGTAAACCCGAAAATAAATGTTAATTTACATAACATCATGACTCCTTGCCAATAGTATTTATCTGTTGACATTTTAATGATATCATTATCTTGATAATGAGGTGAGACTAAAACCGTTGTAATTTAATCCAATATACGGCATTTATATATCAATTATGCCTAAATATCAACTGTTGATTATTACAATGTAACGTTCAACAAATCCGGTATGCATGAGACTTAAGGCTCCTGTAAACAGGCGCGACGCGACAGCACGACGCGAATATTGTAGAACAATTTTCATAGAAATTGTTGTATTAAAGTAGCGTCGCGCTGTCGCGTCGGGCCTGTCTGCAGGAGCCTTTACAATTTATATTAGGCACAAGTATTAAATTTATACACATACATAAGGTATATTCTAAATCAATAAATCGTTTATTTGCATGAAATACAAAGTATGAAGTACAAAAGATTTTACATAAAATTTCAGTGCAAAGACACATTCCGCCATGTAGTGCTGGCATGCAAATATTAGGTTTTTACTTATGAAATTGTCGTTTAATAAACATAAAGTTAAAGTCATTTTTATATAAATATTATTTATTTCTATCAATCAAACTATGTACCCATGCTATTGATGCCAGCGCAGTGGTAATTTTTCAATGCCCTTCTTGAAGAAGTCGGGTGTACGGGAGCCAACAAACTCTTCAAAGGCATTTTTGCACTGCCTCTCGGGTATTGAATTTTTCCCTGACAATGAAGTTGTCAAAATGTCTACCTAGTAACCTCTAGTAACATTTAAGTTTTCCGGCTTTTCCTGCAATTCGCTAAAAAATGTTTTACTTGAATCTGGAGACGTGTCTCCAGTGCGTGCGTGTGTGTGCTCTTCGTACATGCTCTTTGGAAGTGCACTTGTGTTAGATTCTCTTTGTATTGTCTATATGTGAAAATTTCGACCTTATTGACAGTGAGACTGCCTCTTTGGTCTAGTCGTCGCAAACGCTACTGCTGAGCATAAAATCCTGGGTTCGATTCCCAGGTCGGGCAAAGTGTTGTTGGGTTTTTCCATCTCAAATATCTCAGTAGCTGCCCGGACTCCAGATTTGTTCCCGGTTGAAGGCAATAGGCTAGCCCCCTATAACATAGGACTTAAAAATAGTTGGCGAAATTTGGGTGTACTGTATATGTATATGTACTCCTCTGCATAAACATATTATGTAAACAAAAAAAGTCCATAAAACAAAAACCAAAAAGTTCAACCTAACTATATCTTCTTTCCAGTGGGCTGGATAGTTCAATATCGAAGCAAATAGTATATTTACTTCACCTTTTAGCGCGGCAAGGGCGGACGGTGGTGGTGACAATGCACCAGCCGTCCGCCACCCTCTTGCACATGTTGGACCGCCTGTACGCCGTGGTGGCAGGCCGCTGCGCCTACGTCGGCTCCGTGCCACAGCTCCTGCCGTGTTTAGAGGAATTGAACTTGATGTGCCCGCCGTATCATAATCCTGTTGATTTCTGTGAGTATACGTTTTCGTTTTGAGGTTTTGAAAGATGATGTTTTGGAATGTTGATCTATAAGTTAATTTTAAACTTTTAAACATAATCATTGGTGTCATCATCATCATTCACGTGTGACATATAGGTACTTCTGAACATAGGCCTTTTTAAATGATAAATGATTTTATTTCTGTAAGTAGGTTTGTTACAAACACTTTTACACGTCAATCATATTTTAAAAACTAGATGAGGTCGGCGTTTCATAACTGACTACTCTGAGAAGAAAGGCCGAAACAAACTCAGAGGTCACAGTCTCTTTTAAAGTCCAGACATAATCTTGGTCAGATCATGTGAAGACCATGTATATTGGTGTCTGAAACGGTCTTTTGAGGAAAAACCATACAGATTGAGCGGACCTGTCCAGTCAGTGCACGCATTTGTCAGTAATCTTGCCGCTCAACTGAGAACTTAAGGAGCACAACGATTAAAGGAAGGAGCAAGCTTAAGGAGCAAACGATTTAACATGTCTGCTTTGATTTACATCCATATAACTGTAAATTTGTGGTTATTAAACAGACTATTGAGGTCTTAGGTACCTACACTTGTTACTTAGGTACTGTGACTTTTTCACTGGTCACGTAAAAACAAACACAATCAGTAGTGGTGATCTGTAGAATTAAACGAATAATTTATTCGTAGTAGAAACCAGCCTAGTTATAAACCGGTCCCCTCGTAGGAACTCGGTGTGTGTTGTGTTGATATACTTTTAAGTGTTTACTAACATAGCAACTCTGCAATATGAATGTAGAAGATTATTTTATGCATACTTTTATTATTTATTACCTTGATAACAACAAAAATATTCATTTGAACGTCTGAAAATAGCAAAAACCGAATCTAGAAATAATGCTGATGATCTTTAAACCTTTTCAGATCGTTTTAAACACTAACTATACATTTTTAAGACACTGACGGATGTTGTATCGATGACAATTTTCTGAAATAACATTCTGAATCACACAGCCAATGAGCCAACACACAAAAGTATACCTACCAAAGTTTACATTAATTCGTGCATAGCGGTCTTTACGATTTGTATACTATCAAATTAATTAGAATGAATATCTTCAAACTTCCAACTAGCCATATCGGAATATGTGTTGCCATAGTAACGTTATTGTTTTTTTTCCTTTCAGTAATCGAAATTTGCGTAGAAAACGCGAGTGATCTTGTGGAGAGCTCGGAAAATGGAAGAAATAAGAGGTGGATTTCAAACGTATCTCATGAGACTGATAGTAATTTAATAGGTTCGTATGACTTTATTATACTAGCACGACTAATAAACACTAAAATCTGGCTAAATAACATAACTATGTATTAAAACAATTATCACGTAAATCGGATAAGTGATTCAACAGTTTTATGCACATTAACTGACAGAGGTACAGAAGGACGTCAAGTTTTATGATATGTAAGGATAACAGGTATTCTGTGAGTATGCTACCGTATTCAAACCATGTTGAATCCTTGAACCGATGACTATAACACTGGCACATTTGCCTCATAACATATTTCGTATGGACTTCGTCCAAACTGACTGAATTCATTATAAAAATTATCATATTAATAAAAACCTCACACAGTAACGTGCTAAAATACAATTACAGACTGGTATTTTATATTCTAAGCAAACTAATAATAATATATACAGCATGAAACAATTGATGGTTTTACGTACGTGACGTAATATACAAATAGATAATGTTGTTTTTAATTCCTCTTTTCAGAAAAATCTAATTTAGGTGCGTGTGAAGAGGTTTGCCTGACGACGTTGCCAGCTCCCAAGGAAGACCCTACTAGTAAAATACTATTAGCACTAAAGAGTACATACACCACATCGTCCATGAAACAATTCACCATCCTCACAAGGAGATCCCTTTTGGTAAACTAGTGTAATTTATGTTCTATGTTTGAGTAACTAATGAAACGTTTGTAAAGTATTTTGTTTGATTCCAAAACTGTAATTAAAATTTTATTAACTTTCAATTATTATTCCAAAATCGGAATCGAAATACCGCTAACCCGGATTCAAACATCTCATTAGACAAGGCTGCTATATAAAAACAAGCCCACAAATTACTGACTAACAACAATTTAATTTCTTGGTAATCATTTTAAAATTATATGCTTTGAATACGTTTCATTTGCCTTTCATTTCATGAGAAAGCTCTACTGCGAATCAAGGGTGGCGCTCTTTTCGTTGTCTTTAATTATCACTCCTGAGTCTGGTTGAAAAGTAGTTTATAAAAGCAGTTTTCAACTTTAAGCATAGTCATTTACTACAGACGTGATTGTCGGTTTGATGGCCCTAAAAATGCGTTATTTTCAAAACTGTAATACTGCACCCTTTGTTTCCATATATCTCCTATTAAAAGCTATTAATTTAATTCCCAAACCAACATCTTCGTTAGATATATATGTCAATTTACCGTAATCCTTTCGTTTTCAGTCAATATGGCGAGACCCCTCGTTCACAGTAATGACGACGGGCATCCACTGCGCGATGGCCCTCTTCATCGGCTTTCTGTTCTACAATATTGGACAGGATGCGAAGAATGTACGCGACAACTACAACTTCTTGTACTTTAGCCTCATGTTCCTCATGTTTACGGCTTTCAGTGCCGTTACTATCAAGTGTAAGCTTATTCTATTTTATTTACTTAGGTTGTTAAATGCTCATATTTGTTTTTTCTTCTTTGTTGCCCCTCATACCATCAATGGATTGATATTGCTCTGTAGAAAAAAGTTAGACGTCTGAGTCAAGGGTATCTACTTGTGTTTAGAATTTGACGGCGAACCCGATATTAGGTACCTTCCCTAAAAAAAATTGTAACACCTCCAATATTTGTAGCCAATTTCCACATTCTTTGAAATGTCAAAAGTGTCATAATTCAATTAAGTAGTAAAAATATTGCATGCACCTTGAAACAGAACTGCAACAGTTAAATGGTTCGTAAAGGTTTCACGTACTAGTCGTTGAACTTGAAACGACATGGTATTGGCAATTACATCTCTGAGTCAGAACACGTTATTAGGTCAAACGGAAGCTATAATTGAATAATGAAAACGTGATTTACACGATCAAATTATTGTGCATAAACAGAGAGCATTGTTAGTTACTGTTTACTGAAGTGTGTTTTCTTCCAATAATAATTATAGCGTACTGTTTTGGAATAGATTTATCTTAAAAGCTCTACACAACTCTATTTTCTTCTCTATATTATTCTTCTTCTTTATATTCTCTCTAAGTCTCTTTACTCTTTCTATTTGTTCTTAATCCAAGTGGGATTACTCCTACAATTAGTACAATCTCACCAAGAGATATCTAGATTGCAATTTTGATTCCATAAAACATCTATATCTTCCTTTCCCACACCAATAGTTTTTAAAATACCAATCTCCACCAACTCGACAGGAAGAAAAATCACAATTCAATTTCTCACTTCCAGTTCCCGAACAAATCCCGGTGATCCGTCGCGAGCACTTCAACAGGTGGTATACGGCGGGAGCATACTACACGTCGACGTTATTATCGACGCTCCCGACTCAGACGGTGTGCACACTGTCTTACGCGTTCATAGCGTACTGGCTCACGGGACAGCCGAACGAAATACGACGGTTTGCTGCATTCTGTAGCGTACTGTTGCTGGTATCCTATGTGGCGTTGTGCAAAGGACTGCTTATTGGGTCCTTATTTAATGTGAAGGTTAGTACAGCGACCCAATATTTTAAGATCGAGCACCCTTAGAAAATGAATATAAGAATTTCTTAGAATTATACTAGATGTTGAACAATTGTATGATTACATGTCCTTTGAGACCAAATTACGTTTGAAGAGTTGTTAAAGCAAAAAATGTTTGAAGGCATGTTAGATAAAATTGTGCCTACCTACAAAAGACGAAATTCTGCTTCCCCAAATAGAAAAAGGTTTATTTTTTTAAATATTTGTTTGATTAACAAAATCTCTCTCATTTTAGAACGGAGTGATATTCGGGCCATTCTTCATAATGCCGTTCACGATCTTCTCCGGGTTCTTCCTCCGCTTCTACGACGCGCCGGTGTTCGTGCGCTGGTTATTCCAGGCTTCATTCCTCAAGCACGGGCTCGTCGGCCTTGTTCTCTCCATCTACGGCATGGACCGGCCCAACCTCGTGTGTTCAGACATGTACTGCCACTACACATACCCCCAACAATTCCTACAAGACAACGACGTAATCGGCGAGAAATTTTCCTTGCTCATTGTTGCATTATTCTCCATAGGCCTAATTGTAAGTGTATTAGCTTTTATTATATTAAAAATAAGATTAAAGAGCAAATGGTGAGGTCTAGGCATATAAATGTATTGAATTAATAATAGCCTTTGTAAGGCGAGATGTGAAAATCTCGCTGTCTTATTGAATATGACAATACAACTAGTCGTTTCGTGGTCGCGAATCATAGAATATAATTATGAAATGCGTATCGCGTCAGAATTATTTATTATGATATTTTAACCAAACGAGGTTTTTATAACATTGAAAAATGGAGTTTTTAGAAACTATATTTATTGATATGGTTTAAGGTGTTCCAAAGTTTTAAAATCACACATGATGTACCTAATAGAAATATACTGTAACGCTATAAACATATTTTTACATACTGACAAGAACGATGTGAAAATCCATTTGTTGCAGAATGTAGTAAAAATGCTTAGTCTAGCTTCTAGCATACAAATAGATTGTACATGTCAATAATATAATTATGGTAGACATTCCAATGTAAATATTGTAAATATTTAGAACATGTATATGAGCTGGGATATAAACTCCTGAATTTGGGCGAAATACGTATAACCAAAAATATGTTACCTAATAATTTTATCAGAAATAAATAACCGCATACTAGTATGTTCTGTTTTTACAAGCTCAAACAAAATACTTAGGTAGGACATTCACGATCGACGTAACACCGTTAGTAACATAACATTAAGATAACATCACGCCTTCTTCCTCCGAAGGATTGGGCAGAGGCGTACCAATAGTACACCCACATTTAAGATAGTAAGTCATTGCAATATAACTCTTATATCGGTAAGCAAAGGTATAAATTAGAATGAAATAAGAATAACACTGCAATGACTTACTAGTGGTTTCACGTCACTCAAATTTAATAGTGAATGCGCTGCTTTGAACCCAATACTCTATAATAAGATGTGTACAAGTATGTTAGACCCTTTTTAACATAACTGAAACAAACATAAACACATAACATAAACTCATAAACTCTTATAACATATTTTATCTGATTTGTTTTCGTGGCCTTGAGAAAAATTATTCCAATTAGACTTAACAATAGCTTTCGACGACATTGAAATCATTAACGTATTCCAAATAAACAAGGCAGTACGCTCAAAACTATTACGGACTAGTTTTAAAGTAACTTTAATCATCAGTGCCAGTGTTTGGGTTACCTATTTTTCTCTTCGATCAACAATACCAACTAGATAACGGGTCTGGTACAAAATCAAAGCTAAATGCTGTCCGCGTGAAAATAGTTTATAACATATAAGTCCAACCTAATTACAACCATGGCACCTAGTAATAAAGTCGTGTTTACATTGGCTGTGTTTCAAGCAAACTAAACAAAATAAGAGCTCACGTCTCAAGTGCGCTGTTATTTACCGAGACGTATTTCTTACGCCGACCATAACTAGTCGGTATTGTTGATCGAAGATTTTTTCTGTTCTTTTCTTCTTGTATATTTATACATATATGTGTGTTAATAAATGGTTAAATAAATAAAACATATATCACTTGAAGGACCATAAGGTAGTATTTCGGGCCCAACTTTATTTTTAAATTTTCTAAATTCGTTATTTCGTTGCCCTTATTCAATGCAGACACTGTATGACCTACAAAATTGTAAGTTCCAAACAAGCTAGTGAAGCTCTGAGTACCGAGTTCAAGTAACGTTTCATCGAAACTGAACACTTCAATTTAATTTTTTATCAAATAGTGTGTCAGAATAATTATATAGTACTTATTTGACAATGGAATTATATCTGTTTAATTAGTGTAATGTAGTGTTTTACAAAATAAATACAAAATCTACTTTAGGTATACTTTAAGCATAAATCTGTGATGTTGAACATAATAATAATAATAATGGAGATATATAATACTAGCTTCTTGTTCCCCCGCCCCACCCCGCCCCACCCCGTCGCATCGCAACGCCCGCCCGCGCTTTTAATTCATTTACGCTTAGCGTTTTTTCTGACTTTTCTCTTTTTGCTCGGCTCCTGGGAGTCTTAGCGTGAAGTTAAATAGCCTATAGCTTTCCTCAAGAATTGGGCTATCAAATGCAAAAATAAATTTTCAAGTCCGACCGGTACTTCCAGAGATTACCCCCTACATGCAAGCTTACAAACAAACAAATTTTACCTCTTTATAATATTAGAATAGATATAAAACATTGATCAGACAGGCCATTTGTCCTTCCATAGTACCAGTCCACTTTTGCCGCCCAAACCCACTGTTTATTATTTTTGTTCCCTTATCCTGCAACAGACCAACACCAACCGGGGGTTGTCCTTGGGTGCACTTGCAAAGTGCATATAGGGATAATCTTCGGTTGGTACCTCATTTCATTATAAGCGTTTAACGCCCCTCGTACGCCTTCCAAAGTTTCGGGACCCCGCGGTAACGAGATATTTTAAAGATTTTAAATAATAATGGACATAAAAAGTTAATTAGTAATAAATTCGTAAAAATAAAGCCTTGAATTTTGCAAAATTTATGCATTAATCTTTTATTTTTTAATTAGTCTACAGACAAGTGTGCTTTGTGGAGCTCAATAAAATAGAGAACGAAACTTTTACTGCAACTAGCAGTTTTACAATTATGACCGTATAAATGTAAAAAAAATGTATATTGACAGTTATAAAATTAAATGACAACGGGACTGTTTTTATCGGTTGAAACACCAGTTTTACATATTGTAAATATTAATTTTAAATATAATTAGACGTATTAGATAAGATTATAGGCACATATCTACAAAAGTGATTTTTAAGGTTATCCTCCACATAATACAAACGTAACGAAATTGTTCATTTATGTATGATAAGGTTTTAAATGTTAGGGTGGAGAGGAGAATATGTTACCTGAAAGTAGTAAAGCTGTATCAGAAACTAAATTATAGATAATTTTGTGTAAACTTTATTCAATATTCTTAAGAAATTTTTATAAGTCGCAAGTTTATCTTCTACATGAAATATGTTTTCACCAAAGTCTTGCCATAACGTTTTGTAGTGTCATAAAATATGATAAATGCAATGGCATTCAAATAAATATTAGTTATTCATAGAAATCTTTTAATTTACATACTAATTATTTCGATATGAGTCAGAAATATAGCTCTGATACGTTACAAAAGATATGTATTTATTACATTGACAAGGAATGAAAAATAATATTAAATTGTTGTTAATTAGATCGAAATCGTATAAATAACGAAACACTTTCTTATTGTTGTGCACTTTTCTAAATAAATGTGTTAGCTAAAATTATGTCCGCAAGCTGATTCCCGGCCACCGCAGGTGCGGGCTTGCGAACGGCGAGCAATGGGCAGCTCGCCGTTCGATAAGGACCAGGCCCGGGTCGATGGCGCATTGTGTTCCACGCGTGCCTCAAAGAGATATCAGCATCAATGACGGGGTCCACTAGGGCCGATGCCTGCCAGGGTTGCGGGAAAGTCCGAGAGGGATACCGTGGCCCCTGGCACAGGCAACTGAAGGAACACGGGTGGGTTTTAGTCAGTAAGAGTCTGACACGCCCTCCCGCTCTTCCCAGAGCGGGAGAAGTTATTTGATGAATTCCCACCCTCAAAAAAAAAAGCTAAACTTATGTCAATATGAGTGATTAATATGAACAAATAATGTCTCAAAAATAATATAAAAATAAGAAAATAAAACGTTTTATAGCTGTATCTCTGATAGGTTCAAACTCTTTATTTTTATTTTATAAACGTGTAAGATACATTTAAATAAAAAAGTGTACTTGTTTTTAAAATAAGCCAGAAAGAAAAGCAGCCGATGAAAAATTTATTCAAATTTGGAATTAGGAACTCTTTGGGTATCTGCAGATGTGTAATGAATTTATAGTGTCTGTCGTGCGTCTGAATAGATTTGACTAGAGAAAATTTTCGTTCAATGATTTATTACGAATTTCGTTGCGGAGTTACTCGACAACAATGTTACGATAAACTTCCATTACCATTTCATGACGAAGCCCCATCCCGTGCCACTGTTTACAGCTGGTTTAATAAGTTTAAACGAGGTCGAAGCAAACTCACTGATGATTCGCGAGAAGAACGTCTTTCTACGGCGACTACTGATAATAACGTGAGTGCTGTGCGGCTAATGATAGAAGCTGATGGAAGCGTGACATATCAACAGATTCGGGCAGCTTTAGGCATTGGTATGAGTAAAGTACAAAAAGTCTTAGGTACATGAACATTTAGGCGTCAGAAAGCTTTGTACTAGATACCTCATAATTTTACGGAAAATAAAAAAAAATGCTTGAAAAGTATGACGGAGGTGACTCGAATGCTGTATCTGACATTGTCACAGGTGATGAAAGCTGGATATATTGTTACGAACCCGAAACTAAAAGACTAATACTGCAGATTGGTATGTCAGTCATTGTTTACCAGTTGTCTTGGGAAATATTAGACAGCAGCGCCCAAGAAGCGGAATCCTCCTCCACCACGACAACGCTCCAGCTCATTCCGCCACACGGACTATCGAATATTTGTCTATCGAAAGTGTGAATTTAGTAAGTCATCCTCCTTACAGTCCTGACCTTGTTACTTTTATTTATTTCCAAAAATAAAAGATAAGGAAACTTAGAGGAATTCGTTTTATGAACCCTGAAGATGCCATTTGAAAGGCTGCGTTTGATAAAGGCGTGGATGAAATCCCTAAAGAAAAGTGGGCCCACTGCTTCAGTCAATGGTTCCATCTCATACGACGGTGCTTAGAAAGGAACGGAGACTACTTCGAAAAGCAATAAAAATATTAAGAGGCTTCTACATCATTCCGTTTTTTATTTTCTAAAAACTTTCAGTGTGACCCACGTACATGGTTCTTCAGTCAGACTAAAGTCTTCAATCAGTTCGTCCTGCCTGTTATGACTTACGGAGCCGAAACGTGGACACTCATGGTACGCCTGGTTCATAAATTCAAGGTCACTCAGCAAGCTATGGAACGGGTTGTCGGTCAAAGTTGTCGACATAGCTCACAGAATAAGTAAGCTGAAGTGGCAATGGGCCGGCCATATTAGCCGTAGAACCGATGACCGTTGGGGTAGACGTGTTCTTGAGTGGATACCGCGAATTGGCAAACGTAAGGTAGGACGTCCTGAGCGTAGGTGGAGCGACGATCTTCGCAGGGTGGATGGTAGCAGCTGGATGAGAGATGCTGAGAATCGAGCTAAATGGCGTACAATGGGAGAGGCCTATGTCCAGCAGTGGACTGCTATAGGCTGATGATGATGATGATATGCCTTTAAATGTAAAAAGAAAAAAACGACTGGACCTAATTCAATTTTCTACTGAAAATGTTTGGAACAAGTCTGAATATCTCCGAAGTTCTACATGTTTTTGACGTAGTATTTATACTAAAATAATCTTCAACTGCTTAAAAAAATACCAATAATTACTGTTTTTTTTTTTTAATTGAATAAAATAAAAGTACTATCAAATAACCGCGCCGGCGATGTGCGCTCAGTTAATTCCGATCCAGCCTGTCCCTTGCTGCCCTCCCCCAGCGACGGCGTTTCCGGGGTAGAAAATCCTCGTGGATGTCCACCGCCCTGGGTAGGGCGGCGGGGTTTAGCAGACTCTTACTGACTAAAAACCACCCCGGTGTCCGGGTCTGGGGGGGGGGGAGGTGTTTGACTCCCCGCACGACGTCTAAGAGGGGCGCGCATGGAACACTACGCGCCGCCACCTCGGGTCCTGATGTGGGCCCATTTAGGGGGGCTGGAAGAAGAGGGCGAAACATATCCCTTCTTCTGGCGCAGTCAGGTAATAATCCAAAACCCTTTTTATAGTTGTACCAAACACACACAACATGCTAATTATACTCATCCATGCGTCACATGGAAAGAATCCGATGGCCCGGGAGCAGGTTGCAACCTGTCGGGGAGCAAGTTCGTGGCTGACCAAACCATGCGTCACCTGCATGTGATTGGGCCAAACATCGTCATTACTCGTTTTTTAAACTACCTCTCAAAGGTGGACTGGCGGGTTGTCAAAGTTATTATTATTAAAGTCGAAACTCGGTATTTACACCCAAGACCGAAAATCAAGGATAACGTGTATCGGGGTTTTCGAAAATCTACCCCTTTTTTATGTTGGGAAATCATCAAATAACTTCTCCCGCTCTGGGCGGAGCGGGAAGGCGTGTCAGACTCTTACTGACTAAAACCCACCCGTGTTCATTCAATTGCCTGTGCCAGGGGCCACGGTATCCCTTTCAGACTTTCCCGCAACCCTAGCAGGCATCGGCCTAAGCGGGTCCCGTCATTGGTGCTGGCATCTCTTTGAGGCGCGCGTGGAACACAACGCGCCGTCCGCGTCGACCCGGGCCTGGTCCTTATCGCACAGGCAAACTTTAGACACGGGCTTGCGGACGGCGAGTAATGGGTAGCTCGCCGTCCGCAATCTCGTACCTACGGTGGCCGGGAATCGGCTTGTGATTCCCGACGCCCATGGCATCTCCTGCGGTGGCTAGGGGCGTGAGGGCGCTAATTTTGTCTCTCCCTTACGCGTTCCGCCTCCTCCATCGCGAGCATTACTGCTCTCTAGCCACTCCTCAAAGAGGGGACTTGTTACCACAATTTTGGCGTGCCCAGCGCTGGTTTGCGACAATCTCACTCTCCATGTCGCCCTGAGATCCCGCCGGAGCTCTGTCCGCTGTGCCGAGATTTCTCGCGGCAGCGGAGTGACGCCCGGCATTTCGCCTCCTCGCGCCACTCCCATATGTGCGCGAGGACTTTCGCCTCCAGATCTCATGGCGGTAATCCGGCAAGGAGGCTCGCCGCCCCACCGGAGACCGTACGGTATACCCAGACCAGCCGGGTGGCCATGACCCTTTGGGATACGTTCAACCGGCGGGCCGGCCGCCACCTCAAGGAACGCGCCCACACCAGTGCCCCGTAACGGGCATGGACCGTACGACCCCCGCGTAGAGCCTCCGGCGAAAATCTACCCCTAACGGGGTGAAAAGGGGGGAATAAGGTTTATATGAAAAACGTCTTTTTATTTTATACTATAAACCTGAAACTTGGCCTGAATATTTATGCAAATAAATAATAGAAATCATTTTAATTAACACTAGGTACCATTTAAAGGGGGTCGTTAAACTTGGTGGAAAGTGTGTTATCCACGCGAACGACGGTGCGGGCGAAGTGCTGACTAACTGACACTTCGGCTGGTCTATTCTGTAACAATCTCACCATGATAACTTAGGTGAAGTGAGCTATCATTCCACCTAATGCTAGAGAGTGACACTATCGAGAACTCACTTCAAGCTCACTTCACCAAAGTTATCACGGTGAGTTTGTTACAGAATAGCTCGGCAGAACTTTCGCACATTCCTTTTATAATGTAGGCGAACACTAATAAGGTGTTTTTGGAAATTCGACCTTTAAGCGGGTATAAAAGGATGAATTATTTAGTTTTTCTGAAATAATAATCTAATTTCTTGAGGTCATAAACTTGAAAATTGGTTCGCATAGTAGTTTTCTTAATAAATAAAAAAATCGCAATAATTAACAGTCGAAAACTAACTTTTAAAGGGGTTGGAAGGGTGGTCTACTATAAAGGAGAAAATACGAAATAAACGCAGACAAAGTCGCGGGCGAAGTGCTACTTCTCTTATAAAATATCACGCGATGTATATACGACGTATCTCTAGACTGCAGAGATCGATCGGGAATTTACTTGGTAATGGCTGCAGAGTAGCCTCGAGCTTTTGGTTAAGATGGTGTTTTCTTCAACTCATAAGTGAATCCAAAATATCGCCAACCTGCTGACATCGAAAAAATGTTTAATGTTTTTCTTCCTACACGAGATTTTGTTCTATAGTACTATCTACTTGTCCACAAACCGGCAGTCTTTTTGCTGACCTCACTTGGTACAACCAACCTTTTCTTGTTTCGTTATAAAACACAACCTTAAGGCAATAGGAGTAGCCAAACCAAAACAAGTACGGCCATCGTTCGACTTATCGTACTAAATTTAGCTGTCATCAAATGCACCTAAAGATGCATTGTATTTTTCTCCAGATTGGTTGCTTGGATCAGGCCGTAGGATTCATGACCTAACTTTGCTGAAAATCTCAAATGACAGCTACTGGGATGACGGCATTAATACCTTTAATAAAATATGATTCAATCGGTTGAAGGACACTGAACGAGACGCAGTACAGGATTTATTGTTATTATTATTATGCTTGTGGGCGTTTAGTGTCCGTCAGTGCATTAATAAATTCGATATACAATTACCTACAGTCCGCATGGAAACGTTCACAACATATTGATAAAAACATGTGTTTTGTCAAATGTAACGAAGAGATCCGAAGTTAATAATCTGAATAATCTTTTTATCACTGAGTAACACAAAAGCTGCATCGCGCATTGTAATTGCGAACTGAGTCCGCACGGTTCTCTGAGATAGTGGTGCCGATTCTCTTGTCACAAAATTCTCTAAACTAGACCAAAAATCACCAAAATTTAGTTTATTCCTGTCAAACGACGATTTCCTATTCTGAAATTGACTAAAGTGACACAACTTAACCAAATTTTAGTTTGACAGCACTAAGATGGCACTGAGATTATAATTTAGTGAAAATGGCAATTTTGCTATTCTGAATTTTACGTTTTTCACCAAAAATTTTGATTGTTGTAGCTAAATCTGCCTGTTTTTAATCGCGATTAAAAAGGTGTGGAATAAAATTAGTTGTCATGAACTAAAATTAATACCAACACCTCGACTTCAGATGCAAAAACAGTACTGTATCTTTTTTTCTTTTCTTTTGCTTATATCTCGAAAACGGTGTGTCCTATCGCAAAAATAATGAAAATTTCGACCCCCTTTATAAAATCCCGGAACATTTAAAATCCAAAGTGTTGGGAAAAAAAAATTTTTTTTTTTCATATTTTCCATACAAAAAGTGAAAAATTCCATACAAAACATGTCGAGGCTGCAAAATAATGCGCGACTCTGGCTCTAAAAAAAAATCACGTGGTACGGCAAACAAGTATCACGTGGAGTCGCAATTGCCAAATTTGATTTTAGATGTGTCAAAATTATTTTTAAATTTAGAGATTTTATTTTGCAGAATAGCGTTAAGATTCTCATAGGCAAAAGTAAGGAATTTTAGTGATAGTTTAGTTAGTTTAGTTCCGTGTACAACAGAATCGGCACCATTGGCATTCATGCATCTGTTGGAATTGGAAACTGTAGGTCAGCAGTAGCTTCCTTAAATTGGTTAGATAATCAACCAATTGATGACATCACGGGGTAATAGGAAATCATTCAATATCTTCTTTAATAATTACTGTCTCGAAATAGAAGTCCTCAAAGACAGTCGCAATTCACTTTTCAATATGTTACCTTCAACGTAAAAATTTACTTAAAATAATAATAGTAATACATTTCTAGAGAATTTGATTTATTCGTAAATCATCTAAATCGTGATTACAGTTAACTTTATCTGTGCAGATATTTTATTTTTACATGTGGAATATAAAATACATTATAGTCTTTTAATTATTAGAATATATATAAAAAAACTAACACTACTCTATCTAAGTACTTCATTCTCAGAATAAACATTTGCAATTTGCATTTGCATTTGTTTTGAATTAACATCATAGCGTTGTGTTTAGCCTATAATATTTCACCAGCAGATAACAAACACTTCTACATAACAATGCAGTATGTTTTCTGGAGGCACATCAATATACCGGTTTTAGATGAAAATAAAGCCGATATTATGTGCCGAGAGGGAAAACATACAGCATTGTAGGAAGTTCTTCCTGGTGAAAACTATGAATTCGGAAAGTGACAGCAGTTCCCGCGTCCTAGCTGGCACAGAGTAAATACAACGTCGGCAATAGTAACGCCATCTAGTATTCTAAAGTTAACCTAAAGTATCCGTACTGTTGACCGCGCATATAAGGCTAAGTACACACTGCTTCTTCATAAGCAATGCTGTATGTTTTCCCTCTCGGCACTTATTATCGGTTTTATTTGTATGAAAAACCGCTATATTAGTATGGTACTGTGGTAAAAGTTCTGAAAGTCAAATACTAACTGATTTGTTGTATCGTCGTGTTTTATTTATATTAAGAGAGCAGAATCTGGTCTTGGCTGTCGGCGAATAGTCTCACATCTACTGCGCAACCTGACAATACAGTTTGAGTTAAAGCTCATACCTTCCCCTGACAAGACAAACCAGTGTGAAAACCTTGGCGTACTAATAGACAACCTCATATCATGGAATGCTCAGATTGGGGCATTGTCTGGCAGAGTTAGAAACTAATGACCGTGTTTAAAAGTCTACGGTGTAGTGCTGACGCAGATACCCAGGTTCCTTAAGTATGGTTTATTTCTCCCATTGCCAGTCAAAATTAACATATGGTATAACAGTCTGGGACGGTGCTTCGAAGACAAGTATGATACAGCTGAAAGGGCACGGAGAGCTGTCCTCAAGGTCATGACCTTTAAACACTACTGTTAAAGTACGGCACAACTGTACAAAGAATGTCAGGTCCTGACAGTGAGGCAGCTCTTTGTGCTAAACAGTACGTTGGGCAGACATACTTCTTTACAGTTGGATCACAATCGCTTGACAAAACGTAGAACCATGGCACAGACGTATGTCCCATAGAGAGGCACAGAACTAAACTTGCAGAACGTCACTTATGAATCCTCGGTAGCCGTATATACAACTTTGTGAACAAACAATGTAACATCTACACGTTCAATAAATTTGACTGTAAAGGTAAGGTCCGTAAATAGATAATGACCCTTAGCTAGGACGAGGTTGAAAAAATTCTCAATACCTACGTAGATTTCACCCAAACGGTACCCCGTCCAACACATCCTTGAATACACCCACCTTCCAACATAACACAACACTACGTAACACTACAGAAAACAACACACCACTACACAACAGTCACACCACACACTCACACACACAACACACACTATACAAATGGTTTTTCTTTAATTAGTTTATTTTTGGTTCTGTATGAAATCTTTATTTTCTTTCTATAGTACCTGCACTGTGAAATTCCGAACTTTTATTTGTCTAACTAGTAACTTGAGAGCCCTGTCACCCATTGCACAAGTTTAATCTTAGCTTGGGTGTCACAGGTTTATAACTCTGTATGAACCTACAATTTATATGACCAAGTTCTTATGTTATGTAAAGTGTAAATGTAAAATTGTAAAACTGAAAATAAAGATTTATTATTTATTTATTGAAAACCTGCACTATGGATTCCGTAACACCGAATGGAGTTGATGACGGCTCTATCGCTCAGCCATCGCTGACGCCGTTATATAGAAGAATACGAACCACTTGCATTATTGCTTTTCCCCCTTAGCAAAAAGCGTGATATTTGCATACAGGAAAGTTTTATAAAACGTGACTGTTATCTTAGTATACTGTGGTGTCTTACGACTTCCACGCGAACGAAGTCATAGGCAGAAGGTAGTAGGGAATACTTATCTATGCAAAATTTGAACAAAATCAATTCCGTTGTTTTTGCGTGATGCTAAAACATACATTCAGACAACGGACAAAAATTCAAAAAATTATATTTTCGTCATTACTCGTTTCGTCGTTAATCGTCCCCCGACCTCGCAAAAAATAATTTAAACATATTATATTCATTGTACAGTTTTGACTGCGCTACGATTTTATTATTCTATAGATTTGCAACGTAGTAGATTGAGCTCGCTGCTGTGACACAGCTTTCAACGATGGATTTCGAGATAATATCTCTCTGCATGTTTAATACTTTTATTATCATGAAACGTAATTATGACGTTCAAAAGTTTTAATCCTTTGCTGAGAATATTTTGTTCTAAGTTTCGAATCCAATTTATCATCAATAATTATCACACAGGACACTATCCAAATTATAATAAGTTAATAAGCAAAGATAAGTAACACTGGTCATTATTGTGTATCTAGTGATAATTTATTGTATGAAGATAAAACCTGACGGTGTTCCAGTGTCCAATATAGTCTACTAGTAGCTACTTGCGCGTTAAAACGAACAGAGTCTCGCGGAGAGGAAGTCTGGCGGTCTTGTGACCGACGAGTGTCTGCATCGCCCCAATTTACCAATTCCGCGCATAATATGTGATTATCATTACCATCCGTGCCAGTTCTTGATACTTATACTAAAATAACGAAATTAAAGTTTTGAGTGCCAAGATGGATGTGGAAGCAGTACGCGATGATATTAGTGTCGAAGATGGGAGTTTTATTGTCTACACTGATCTGTTTCACGCAGTCAAAAGTACAAGTAAGTAGCTAGCTGTTGATAAAACTTTTATGAAAAACAAAATTGTGTTTCGTTCGAATTTTCCAAATGAGTTTTCATATAATTTTTCGTCGCAATTTTACAATAGTATACATATACCTAAGTACCTACCTGTTATAAAATGTGTGTGAAGGCAATCAAGTTCTCGCTGCACGTTCGACTGGCTTTGTCCGCAAATATTCTACTGCAAAAATTGCGATACTGTTAAATTTATTTCAAACCCAAAATCCATCTTCTTCGACTTTAATGTTCAAGTCAGTACTGGGAAACATTGCAGGTGTACTGTTTTTGTTTATTAATCGACGTCAGACGTATGAGATATTGTTTACACTCGTACTTTGTTTCAACCCAATTGTTTAGTTAGTAGAATTCCGGATTTCCTTTGAAAATTGCATCAGTTACGAATATATCTCACGATCAAGGCCCAAACTAAATAACCGCGAATTGTATTTAACCAAAAGCATTTTTAATAATCTAATTCTACCTTTACTTACTTGTCTACAGGCCATAGGTAGATACAATTAGGTAACTGTACCATGATTTTTAGTCCACATTCTACTTATCTGACTACAGCTGAGCCCTATAACCCCAACGGTTGTTATAAATGTGATCACGCTCTTATTTCTACACACACGAGTCAAAACTGTTAGGTATAGATAATGTTTAATCGTTATAGTAAAAGAATTGATTGTTAGTTTCTAACCATATTTCAGGCAAATAGTTTTGTTTTTCCTACATGATAGAAGAATTCTTTCTTTATATTATGCTGTTCCTAATCCTTATAATTTATGCAAAAGCCAGGTGGTTTCGTCACTTGCAACGGTGGCTTTTATTATGCTTATCATCAGTCATCGATATAGATAGATATTTCAATATCTGCAGTAACACATGCAAGGATAATACCGTAGAAATAAAATTTTCATATTATGTCCCTATGTTTGAATGTTGTTTGTAGACTTTATCATTGCGTACTTTTCCCAAGTAGAGTAGAGCCGGAGATATAGCCAATTAATGAATATTTCTCGTGTGAACTACATATGACTGCACCTCCCTTATCAAGTAGTATTAGATAATACTCCGCAATATAGTATTTATCAACTGCAAATTGGTAATAAATTGATTTCTATACGATACACGGAAACTCGTTGCAACAGTATTGGGCAAAACTTTCTGATACAATAATAAATTTACTCAATACTCAATCATTTATCGCATTCCACAATTATATGCTTAGGTGCTACGTAGGTATACATTTGTTGTAACAATCGTGGACCCTATCGGGCACAGCAACAGAAAAAGAACTACTACTTCGTGGATATAGTAACAATATAATTTAAAAATGTGTCTATGGAGTTTCTTGCCCGTTCTTCTCCATAGGTACCTACTACGCTTTGGAATGGGCCACTAGCTTCATATTTTTCATTGCTGACTGACCGACCACTTGACAATTCAAAAGTGCCTGTAAATGGTTTAATTGAAATAAATGGGTTATATATAGGCTATAGGCGCTGCTTTTATGTCTTAATGATAAAGACAGTACGAACAGCGCCTAATACTACCGCTTGCGTTAGCCGATCATATTTTAACACGTTTTTATAAGCTGTTTTACTGCTTTACTGCTTTACCTTTAACTTCCCAACTTCGTAATACTTTAAGAAAATCTTACTTTTATTTACACCCAGTGATCACTATTTGACAGAGTATCGATTATTGATAGCTTCGCTTTGACCCCTGTCTCACCTGATGCTTGATGGTACTTATAATAAGCTATGATGCTGTTAACAATGGCGTCGGTGCGCTTGCCTAGTAGTAAACTCTTCACTTGATACTATAGTAGACCGCGCTCCCGTCTTCAACAAATAGTCAAATACACTTTATCTGAATTACTAAAACTGTAATTCCTTAATTGCGACCCTTAATAGTTTTAAGCTAATCAAGTTCTAATCAGAGGCCTCACTTACTCCCAAAACTAAAGAGCACCAGTGAGCATTAACCCACTTTTTTTTAACAAATTATACTTGTCGGTATTCATTTGTAATTTCGATTTACTAATGAAAAGCAATAGAGCTATTGATAAATGATATATGATTTTATTTCTGTAAGTAGGTTTGTACAAACATTTTTACACGTCAATCGATTTTTTTAAACTAGACGAGGCCGGCCGGCGTTTCCTATCTGACTACTCAGAGAAGAAAGTCCCAAACCAACTCAGAGGTCACAGTCTCTTTTAAAGTCTAGACAAAATCTTGGTCAGATCATGTGAAGACTATGTAGATCGGTGTCTGAAATGGTCTTTTGAAGAAAGAACCACACAGATTGAGAGGACCTGTCCAGTCAGTGCACGCATTTGTCAGTAACCGTGTAGCTCAACTTAGAACGTATTACATGCTTATTATATTATAGATAAGCCGAGAATTACAATGATTTGTAATGTGATGTCGTAATAAACATATTTTTGTGCGCTTACATTGCAAACGCCTGCTAAGCCTTACGAGATACATCAAAATAATTTTATTATTTACTACGGCATTGTATATTTTAAAAATATTTACAAAAAAAAACCGTGATGGTATATTATGTATATCTCCTAAGGTTAACTTACAGTAACAATTTTTATCTTTTACATATTACAAAAAAATAGGGGTTATTTAAGAAGCTATTTTAAACAATACAGTAACATTCCTTTCCTTGTTCAATTAAATACGTTAGATACGTTGATACGTTGTAAATTTAATATAGATTAAAATTGCCCTTTACAGTATATCATTAAAATAAATGTCTTAGAAGACATCAGAGATTTAAAATAGGTGGCAGAGTGGCCGTTGGCCGTACGTACGTCCCGGGTGCCAGCGGCCAACGCAACGGGGGCGGCGCGTGCCTATAAGTAGCGCGTCGAAGGCCGTGCCTCAACCCCCCGATGACTCCATAATTCTCCTCCAGGAGAGCAGGAGGGCCACCTGTACAGTGCACAAGAAACACCAACCGTCCGACCTCACCGCCGAGGTCCCTCGCGACGCCCCCGGCGTAATTGTCCGCCCCGACCCTTGCTCGACGAAGTGCCAGCCCGCGCCGTAGCTGAGCCTGTAGCTTTAAATTCCCCCGTTAATAATAATTATCCAAACTTAATCCGACCTATCCCACCCTGCTGTCCTTCCCCCAGCGACGCAATAAGCCGAGGTCCTTACCCCACAGGGGGTGCCCTTAGTGTGCAGTCGCTTAGTAATGTAAGAAATTCGCCCCTGGCTGGAGGTTTTGAGTCCGCTTAAGGCAGCCACAGGATAGTCCGGTTAACCAGTGACGACCTCTCAAGGTAAACAACTGCGAGATGCAATCCACAAAAATAAATAAAAAAAAGGCGCCTCGCCCTGTAGCATTGTATGATTTGCAGCGATCGCACGCGTTTATCGGAGCTCAGGGACGAGTCGCTTTACTTATACCTATAGTATAAGACAAAATCGCTGCCGGCCTCTGTCCTCCCTCCTGTCCCTTTCGCTTAGATATTTTAAACGGCGCCTGCGCAACGGATTGATGCGGTTTTCACCATCAGTTAGATATTTTTTGACGGAAGGTTTAAGTTATCTTTTCATGCGTAAACCCCTGAACGGATTTCGAAAGATTTTGGCAAGGAGATAGATGTCCCGGTAGCACGTTCTTGTGGGATAATTTCCGAAATCCACGCGGGCGAAGCCGCGGGCAGAAGCTAGTTAGTAGCTAGTACTTTATACAGTAAATATTCATGTCATTGTATAATATGTAAAAAGGTATAGATACTTATAGCAAAGTATATATTAATATACATATATGTTAACATTTCAAGTCGTTGACGTTAAGGCATTACAAACAGGTTGTATTCAAAACTTGTCTATGTAGGTACAACTTTTCATCCAATACTACACGCGATTTAGTCAGATCTTTATATCAATCACAGACAGCTGTTTTGGTCATCACAACATGCGCAGGATTACCTCAAAGCACATGTGCATTACATAATTGTACTTGCGTTATGTTTTAATCAATTGAGTCACTTTTATCTTCTGGTGAGTCAACTTGAGTCGTATTTACTGCGTTATTATATAAACATTTACATATTTAGGTAAGTCTGGAGTTTTGACACTTTCGCTTTCAACCTTCGCGGCTTCGGTTCGAATATAAGTAAAAGAAAGGCTTTGTCCTTGCAAGCAGAATTTATTTAGCAAACTGCTATGTTCATCTGTCGGTTAAAAATGCCAGAACTATAAAAAGTAAGAGTAAAATCAAAACGAATAAAGGTACCTACAATTTCGAAGAGAAGTCAAATGTAAAGTATGATCAAGCGTTTCTAATCTGCGAACTTTGGTGCAACCAGTATCTAAAGTAAATAAACGTAATAAGTACTAAGTTCAATACAAACTTGCACGATATTACATTTATTTATCTGTGTATTGTCGTTTACTAGCTTACATAATGGCAAATAATTAAACTCGAATGTTTTGTGTTTTCTTTGTTTTATTATTATTATTTTATTTCATATGTCAGATTACATTGATCATTGTTTTGTAATATTAATTACTTTGCATACTATTGTACATAAATATAGAATCAAGTTCGTTTAACTTAACAGAACAATAAACACTGCTGGAGAGTTTGTTGCGCCACTTCTTCTTCCCAGTTAATAAATAGCAATAAGAAGTAATGAAGGGCGGGGTATTGTGGAACTATCTTATGTAATTTTGAAATTCAAAATGTGCCGATTCCCAGCCTTTAATACATGACGTTTTAGGGTTCCGTACGTCCTAATGAAAAAACGGAACCCTTATAGGATTACTCGTGTGTCTGTCTGTATGTCCGTCTGTCACAGCCGATTTGCTCCAAATCTAATGGACTCATTAAGTTGAAATTTGGTACACATATGAATTTCTGTGACCCAAACACGAACGTGTAACGTAAATATATATAATTTTGAATATGGGGCTCACTTTTAGGGGACAAACTAGAAAAGGGAAAACAAAAGTTTTTCAAACTGTTACGTGTCACATATCAAAGGAAGGGCTTGTTGTGGGGGTCTCAAATATATGTTTTGTATAATTTTAAGAATAGAATAAGAATAATTTATTTACAGAAAATATAGGTGTTACCAGTTGTAAAAGTTGGTTGTTACTATGAAGTTAATTAAGAAAATATATGAAAATTTACCTTTATCTCCGTAACTACTGAGCCTAAAATGTTGTAATATATTACAAGAAAACCTATAAGAAGTCTTTAGTCTTAAAATAATATGGTATTTCTTTCAATATTTTGCGTACAAACTTACTATTCATCATCATCAGCCTACAGCAGTCCACTGCTGGACATAGGTCTCTCCAATGGCACGCCATTTAGCTCGATTCTCGGCAACTTTCATCCAGTTGCTACCAGTAACCCTGCGAAGATCGTCGCTCCACCTAGCCTGAGGGCGTCCTACCTTACGTTTGCCGATTCGCGGTCTCCACTCAAGAACACGTCTACCCCAACGGTCATCGGTTCTACGGCTAATATGGCCAGCCCATTGCCACTTCAGCTTGCTTATTCTGTGAGCTATGTCGACAACTTTGGTTCTCTGCGGGATCACCTCATTCCGGATTCTTTGCCTCAGAGAGACTCCAAGTATAGCTGAGAGACCTTGAGTTTATTGGTCCCAGGCGTACCGTGAGTGTCCACGTTTCGGCTCCGTTAGTCATAACAGGCAGGACGAACTGATTAAAGACTTTAGTCTTTAGGCTCTGCGGAATACACGACGAGAAGACTCGACGAAGCTTCCAAACGCTGCCCAACCCAGCCGAATTCTTCTGTTAGCTTCCTTCTCAAAGTTGTTCTTACCAAACTGCAGTTTGCCTGATAATAACGTATTCTCGAACCACCTTGAGAGCACCGCCATTGACAGCAATCGGTCCCGGAATGACGTGTTCGTTGAACATAACCTGGGTTTTATCTAAGTTTATCTGGAGACCAACGCGTACAGAAGAATCAACTAAGCCATCCAGCATCTGCTGCAAGTCATGTAGTGATTCAGCCAGTGTGACGATGTCATCAGAAAATCTCAAGTGTGAGATGCACTCGCCGTTGGTGTTAATGCCGCGTCCTTCCCAGTTCAGCGCCTTAACACATCCTCTAATGCGTTAGAGAACAATTTTGGGGAAATTACGTCCCCTTGTCTCACCCCTCGACGCAGGAGGATATGTTCAGTTCGCTGGTCCTGAGTTCGGACGGTCATTGTCGCGTTTTCACAAAGACATCTCAGCACTTGGATGTATCGCCAGTCGACTTGGCATCGCTGCAGAGACTTCAAAACAGACAGTCTCGATAGAGTCAAAAGCCTTCTCATAGTCCAATAACGCAAGACACAAGGGCCGATTATACTCTTCGGACTTCTGTATACATCATTTTCCTCCTCGAAATCCGGCCTGCTCCGGCGGCTGAAACTCGTCGAGTCTTCGCGCTAGACGATTCTTAACGACTCTTGAAAACAACTTATATACTCGTACGTGGCTTAGGAGCGAAATGGGTCTGTAATTCTTTAAAAGGGTCTTATCTCCCTTTTTAAAGAAGAGAACGACCACGCTCCTTCGCCACGCTTCTGGAGTTCTCCCAGAGAACAGGACAGAGTTAAAGAGCTCCTGAATCTTGTTCAGTACAGGACTTCCTCCAGCTTTTAGGAGCTCGGTCGTTATCCCGTCCTCACCAGGGGCTTTTCCATTTTTAAGTTGTTTAAGAGCCGCCTCGATTTCGTCTTGGCTGACTTCCGGCAAGTTTTCCGTGAAATGGCGGGTTAAGATGGCTCTGGAATCCTCATTTTCGGGATCAGGTCGAGATGCATGCGATGCGTTAAATTGGCCGTAGAAGTTTTCCACTTCCGAAAGTATCTCCGGCTTTGAAACGACGATATCCCCACTAGATTTGGTCAACTTCGTCAGGTAGCTCCTTCCCAAGTGATTGGACGAACACTTTCGACCCCCGATTTTGCTCAATCACTTTCTCTGTAGAGCGTGTATTGGAGCGTCGGAGTTCGCGTCGCACCATAATTCTAATATTTTGTTGAGTGTCCGTTGTTCTGAGGAAGTGATATGTGGGTTTTCACGTCGTTCTGTCATAAGCTCAAGAGTCTCTTCTGAAAGTTTAAACTTCTTGCCCGTACGCTGCATTTTGCAAAATCGTGTACCTTCCTCACTGAGAAAATCCACCATTTGGTCGAGCGCCTGGTCGACGTCATTTGTAGTTTTCATGACAGTGAATCGGTTCTCCAGGTCTGACTGGAACGCTTCCGATCCTAGCATGGTTTGGAGCATATTCAGTCGGAGCCTAGACTTCTTCAAACGAGTCCGCTGCAGCTTGAAGCTCATATTCAGAGAGCCTCTAACAAGTCTGTGATCACTGCTTGTATTGAACCTATTGATCACCGAGACATCCCTGAATATATGCTTTTTAGCCGTTATGATGAAGTCTAATTCATCTTTCGTCATAGTGTCGAGACTTCGCCACGTCCACTTCCTTTGGGGCTGTTTCTTAAAGAAGGAAGTCATCAAGAAAAGCCCCTCCTTCTCAAGGAAGTTGACAATCATTTTCCCCCTATGATTTCTGCTGCCAAGCCAGTGGGATCCTACTAGCGATTCACTGCAATCCTGTACTCCCACTTTAGCGTTAAAATCCTCATGAGAACGTTGTAGTGTGCCATAGTTGTGGAATGCAAGGCCTTGGAGATATCCTCGAACATTTCCTCCACTTCGTCATCCGAGTGTGTCGAGGTCAGTGCGTGAACCTGAACAACCCTTAAAGGATCTACTCTTTATCTCTCAAATTAAACGAAGATTGTTATGATATAAACAGATTTATTTCCTGACACAACTTTTAGGTTCAATCGTCGAACATGGAATGACTCCATTTTACCTCGCTTTCAAACGTCAAAACTTTATACAGTGTTGCCATCAAAAATAATTGAGTCTAATTCGATACACATAAATAATCGTTAAAATAATTAACTAGTATATTAATAATAAATACTGTTTTAATATTTACTAATTTTAATACCAAATATTAAAATTAGTAAATATCACAATGTATGCATGGTTCTCTATATTAGTTCTATATAGTATTTTATAAAAATACCCACATCTTGGCTTATTAACCTTACAACTCGGCCATACTGTGTAAGTGAGTCCTCTCACTTAGTGTATAAAAATGTAGAAAGAAAAAAATATAAAGGTACTTATTATCTTGATTACAATTACATTATCATTCATGCTTCTAAATCTAATTTCATTCTTCAATAATTCATTGTACAATTTTAATTTACTTTATAGTTTAACTAAGGTACAACATCTTATAACAATGTATATTTGTCACAGTAATTCTCATCACAATCAAAGTTTAGAAATTTCTTTAACTCATATTATGAGTTTACTCCAATTTAGCTTATTGTTTTTATATAGATCACAAATCAAATTTACTTTTAGTTGAACTAAGATACTACATTCTTATCACAATCTCACAAATTCTCATTACAATTTAACTCATGAATCTAGGTCTGCATTCTCATTCATTGTCTCTTGCACAATATGTCATGATCTTTGGTCAACTGTGCGGCACCGTTATCTTGGTACCATTCAAAATCTGCACTGACCTCTATGACAAATTGTGCTCACATCATTTAATCTTACTCACTATCTTGCAATCATATGTGCGACATCGATTCCTCAATGCCATTCATATCTGCACGGATTGCTCATGTATACATAGATATAATATACTCTTAATAATGACACGCAATCTCTACTCATCATATCATCAGGGAAATTGATTAATCAATGTAAACTAGCATGTTATTAGTACCTACAGAATTTAATAATTATTGTTCTCACCTACTATGTAAAATAATAGATCATTCTTTGTCTGCCTCTATATCTGTATCCTCACTCTGATCACTGTCAGTGTTTTCACTGCTGTAACCTTTAAAGTTTAACCAGAGATGGATTTTATCTAATGCAACCACATTTTCATACCTCTTGTTACCTTTTCTTGTTAAAGGGGTATCTTCGACGAGAAATCTGTCATTAGGTAATATTTTGAGGATTCTATAGGGGCCTTGGAATTTGGGAACGAGTTTATGTGATTTTCCTACATGATCTTTGTCTATTACGGTCCTTTCTACCCTGACTAAATCACCTACATTATATTTTGCCTGAACCTTCCTATCCTATGCTTATCAAACTGCTTTTTAGCATAATCCTGTTGTTTTTCTATCCTTTCCCTAGCCTTGGACCTTACTTTTTCTAACGCATCACCATCGATTCGTTCAGTTGTTTCGGCAATTACGTCAGTTAATACATTTTCAGACGCATTCGTCAATCTGCAACCGAATAACAACTCAGAGGGACTCTTCCCTGTCGTCTTATTAATAGTGGTATTAATACCTAACTGTACGTCACCAATGTAATCGTCCCATAAATTGTCATTTCCACCATGACATTTTGTACTCAAAGCATCAATTATGGTTCGGTTAAACCTTTCGACCTGTCCATTCGCTCTTGGAGTAGCTACAGCATTCAAAATGTGCTTTATTTTTAAATGGTCCATAAAATTCTTAAATTTTGCACTTGTGAAACAAGATCCGCGATCCGTTATAAGGCGAGAAGGAACGCCGAAATAACTAAAATGTTCCTTAAATGACTTGATTGCCGTAGTCGTCTTGGTATCTTTCACAGCACGTATATTAATAAATTTTGTAAAGGCATCTATAATAACAAGCAAATACATATTGCCTCTCTTAGAGCGAATGAACGGGCCCAAATGATCGGCATGAAGTGTATGGAACGGTTTCTCTAACTTAGGTATGGGATGAAGCACCCCCTCTTTGGGGCCGCCAGGGGCCTTATGATGCGCACACTCCAAACAAGCTGAGACATATTTCTTAGTGAACCTACGCATTTTTGGGAACCAGAATGTGCTTCTGATACGATTCAAACTTTTTTCGAAGCCAAAATGCCCAACTTCATCATGGTTCATGCGCAACACTTGCCACCTACAACCCCTCGGAACTACCCATCGCAATCCTTCGTCTAAAATTTTATACACATAACTACCTTTCAACAAATAATTCTTACGGACGTCAGCTACAAACTTTGTCTTGTCGTCTTCTAAGATGTCTCTTATACGTTTTATCTCACTATCATCACCTTGTACAGTAGCGATCCAGTCACGAACGTCTACGTGTAAAACATCTAAAACACGCTCCGTGTCCACATCGGTTGGTTCACTGACAGGAGCACGACTGAGAGCATCTACGTGAGCCATACGTGAACCGGGTCTGTACTCAATTTCGCAGTCATACTCCTGAAACTGGATCCACCAGCGAGAAATTCGTGGTACAAGATCCCTCTTAGTTAAGGTAGTACGAAGTGCGTTACAGTCGGTGACTATTTTAAACCTTAGCCCCAACAAATAGACTCGGAAACGATTTAAAGATGCGACAACCGCTAAAGTTTCCAACTCAAAAGAGTGAAATTTTTGCTCATCTACTGTAGTTTTACGACTGTAATACGCCACTGGTCTAAGTAAACCGTCTATGCCTCTCTGTAGGAGAATTCCTGCAATACCTAACTTCGAAGCGTCCGTATGAATTTCGGTTTCTAAATGGGGGTCGTATAAAGCTAATATAGGGCGTTCAACTAATTTTTCCTTCAACTTTCTAAATGACTCCGCCTCGTTCGCTGTCCATTTCCATTCGAATTTAGATTTTAAGAGGTCTGTCAGTGGACGAGCAATAAGGGCGAAGTCCTTTACAAACCTCCGGAAAAAGCTAGTTAAGCCGATGAATCGTCTGACGTCATGAACGTTTCGCGGAATTGGGAAGTTTTCTATAGCTAAAGTTTTGCGCTTTCCTGGGCGTATGCCCTTACCGCTTACATGAAATCCTAAGAACTCTAGCTCGGTACAGAAAAAACTACACTTGTTTATCTTAAGTGTAAGACCTGCGTCTTTTATAAGTTGAAGTACCTCCTGTAGCCGTCTCATTCCTTGATCAAAAGAGCTTGAAGGTATCAATACGTCATCCATATAAACGATCGTATAAGAGACTTTCGACAGTACTTTATTCATTGCTCGTTGAAAAATAGAAGGAGCATTGGCCAAACCGAATGGCATGCGTTTAAACTGATATTGCCCATCGGGAGTCACAAATGCAGTCTTATCTTGAGATTTTGCCTCTACTGGAATCTGATAGTAGCCAGATGCAAGGTCTAAACTTACAAATAAAGAATTACCAGCTAGTCGGTCAAGTTGATCATCAATCAGGGGTAACGGATAGTGTTCCCTTTTTGTTTTATTATTTAATGCCCGATAATCGACACATAACCTGCTATCGCCGGTCTTTTTCTTTACCAGTAACACTGGACTAGCGTAAGGCGAGTTTGACTCGCATACTATGCCAGCATCGATCATTTCCCTTACCATAGATTGAACCTGTCTACGCTCCGGAAAGGAGAGCCTATACGGGCGATAAACTACTGGTTGTGAATCACTTAGTTCAATTTCCATTTGAACTACATTAGTCAACCCCAGGTCTTTTAGGTTATCCGAGAAACACGTTTCGTAACTTTTAAGCAGCTCTTTTAATTTATTGACCTCATCTCCGCTAAGTTGTTTGCCATAATTGAAAGCGGAACTAGTCTCAGCATTCTCAAGATCTAATAAATTTACACTCAAATAATCTTTGGTACAAGGAGCTCGTGTAATAAGCGTATCCTTATCTAAACAAACCGTATTATCACTAAGGTTTTGAACCAGTATCCTAACCTCTCCATTTTCTATTTCGTATTCACCCGGCATTAAATAATATTCGTTCTGTGGAATGCCGCGTAAGGAACCACTGACGTGAACTACACCCGAATATTTATTTGTGGAACTACACGGTAACGGATACATTTCCTTAGGGGGTATTACAGTACTGGTTTTCAAACTTAATTGTAATTTTACTGAATTGTCACGAGTAAATATTAATGAATGCGTAGTTTTTGTAATGACTATACCTGGTTTTTCTGTGAAACTGTGTCCAATTAAAACTGAATATTTAATAGCACTATCATCAACAACGTACGCGTTAACCTTCTCCACAATGCCTTGAATTTCAATAATGACATTTGCTTCACCTAGTGGTACTACAATATTCTCACCTATACCCCTCATAGTCGGTAAGTTGCTATCGGTCCACATGATTCCCCTCCTTACAGCCTCACTATAGCGAATTAGCGTACACTGGCTACCCAGATCCACGTAACCTTGAATAACCTCACCGTTGAGTTTCAAATGCATTAAATATTTATTTTCATTATAATTATTTGTTTCAATACGCAACACGTCTTTTTCCTTCGGTTTATCAATTTTATTAGCTTGATCAGAGGGTAATCTGGGACAATTAATTGACAAATGACCTAATTTGGAACAAACATTACACTTCAATATCTTTTTTGTACATTTAGAACTGTAATGCCCAGGTTCATTGCAATTAAAGCATATAATTGACACATTATTGTGTGACTTCGAAGCCTTAGTTTCAGTGCCACTAGCCGTCTGCCTAACAGTATTACTGGATGAGGGAGTAGTGTTATTACGCTTATCATAATTGCCCTTTGACCTATCTGGTTCACGAAGCTGTTGCTTGATCGATTGAAAATACGTGAGGACCTGCTCGGGCTCCTGGCATTTTGCTGCTTTCGCGCCTAATCTCAACGACCGATCCTCAATCCCGTAAAGTAGGCAATCTACCGCACGTTTACCATGTATTTCGCATCGATTAAGTAGATTAATTTTTTCATAATAATAATGTTCTAAGCAATCGTTAAATTTTACGCGTTTTGACAACATCTCGGTAAGTAATTCGGCATAGTCTTCGCTACTCGGAAATGATTGCTCCAGTTTGCCCATCCACTCAGACCATGAATAGGACATAGATGGAAGGGCCTGATACCAGGATTTTACAATGCCTGACAGTTTAGGCAAAGCGTAATGTATAATCTGGTCGTCACCCCAACCGTAAAGCCTCGCACATTCCTCAACTTTATTTATCCACATAACCATAGTCTGACTCTTAACCATAGGGTCGAAATCTGGAATCACATTCCCTAGCATGGGAAATTTGTTACTTTGAGGGCGACTATTGGTTAAAGCTTCCACTAGAGTAGCAAAAAACGCTTGGGTGTCAGTATTAACAATATTGGGGGTACTCACGTGAACAGGAAGTGGAGGTGTCTTACCCTCTGGGCTGGACTCTGAGCGGCTGCTGCGGCCTCGCCTGTTGCGTCTCCCATCCAAGCGCCGGCTGGGACGACGTCGCCGACGCTGCTCGTGGCTGCTACTCCGACTGCGATACCCGTCACGGCTGCTACTCCGGTTCGATTGGTGACGGCGTCTCGTAGGCTGCTCACGGGAACTGCGGCTTCCACCACGAAGAGATTCCAACGAATCATCACGAACGCTCGATCGCTGCCGTCGCTGCTTCCGTTTATGCGTAGTGCTTGTTCTTGTTTCTCTGCTCCGGTCACGGCGACGTTTTCGCTCATTGCTCTTGCGATTACCGCTAGTTTTATCCATATTACACTCGGAATGACCAACAACTTTCGTACACCACAAAACACGTGGTGATTTTTTTGGTTATATTTCTTCAAAATTGTGGACGTAATTGACTTATCCCACTTCTGAGATAAAGGATCTACTCTTTATCTCTCAAATTAAACGAAGATTGTTATGATATAAACAGATTTATTTCCTGACACAACTTTTAGGTTCAATCGTCGAACATGGAATGACTCCATTTTACCTCGCTTTCAAACGTCAAAACTTTATACAGTGTTGCCATCAAAAATAATTGAGTCTAATTCGATACACATAAATAATCGTTAAAATAATTAACTAGTATATTAATAATAAATACTGTTTTAATATTTACTAATTTTAATACCAAATATTAAAATTAGTAAATATCACAATGTATGCATGGTTCTCTATATTAGTTCTATATAGTATTTTATAAAAATACCCACATCTTGGCTTATTAACCTTACACCCTGAGGCTATACCTCTCGGTTAGCTTCACTACGAGGTACGCTACCCTGTTCGAGACACTGGAGATTTCCACAACGTTGTCACAAAAGGATTTGTTTACCAGGAACCCGAATCTGCCTTGACACAGCGTGTCTCCTTCGCGAAAATACAAAAGGTGGCGCGATTCAAGGGTTATTGTGTCCTCCCCTCTCTTCGGACTACACTCAACCCAAGAATGTCCCACCTTATTTTTCCGAGCTCTTCTTCTAGCTGCACCAGGTTCGTCGAGCCGTAACGTGCATCCGTTATACGTCGCCAATGTCAGTCGGATTTGGCGGTCATTCGTAACCCGGGGATTCTTCGCATCCCCTACCTTGCCGTTACCGTGGCCGCCGCCAAAGTCAGGAATAGCAAGGCCACCAAGCAAGGGTTTATTTTGGTTTTCCATTAGAGTTTTTGCCCATAATCGCCACGCTGGGCGCATGAACAGCGTGGCGATTATGAGCAACCCGCATGGGTTGGCGATCGCAGATCACAGCTTCTCGCACTAGACGCTGCTGCCCGTCACTTGTTTGCGCCATTTAGCTGCGAAGTTTTATTTTGAGATGTTTATACCGCCATTTGTCGGTTGTCAGAGCCCTGTTTGTTATCCAGCACGGTGTACCACGAGCAGGTGAGGTTGATTTGGGGCACTGAGATGGTAAGTGTGCCCCCTTACACCCCTTACAATGGCATTTGCAATATACGGGGGAACATGTATTTCAACAACGATGTCAAGTTTGTTCTTGGGATCAGGGGGCACGCTAGTACCCCCGCCAAGACTAGCCAAAAATAAAAAGTAAGGGCACTACTTACGCTTTCTCGAAACGTTTCGTCGTATTTTTATACCCTCATAGCTTCGGCCTGGATAATGCTTGAGAGCTCAAATTCTCAGGATAAAATAAAGCTGTTAGCAGACTTATAAAACACACTTAGTTTCATGTGTATAGCTTTTATACTTTGGATTCTATTCATTTCTAAAATACATCGATTTCGTCACTGACTAACTCACTCCACGGCTTCGTCCGCATGGAGGTAGGAAATAATCCCACGAGAACGTACTATAGGGACAACAAGTAAATTTCATCGAAATTCTTTTAGCCGTTATGGCGTTAAAACGTAACAGACAGAGTTCCTGTTATCGCATTTATTTAGTTAAATTATTAAGTATGAATTTGCCATTTCTTTATGCGAGATGTGTATAGGTGTTTAAATTTGGTGTTTCTTCCGCGATGTCGCATCGGTTTTATGTGCGCTGGTGTTAACAACGAGAGATTAAACCTTAGTACTTAATAGGAAAAATATAACTACTGACCATTTAAAATCCTTCAATAACTCATCGAGACACCCTTCAACCTCTTTCAAGGTGTCGTTCAAATACTCAGTTTGATCAAAATCCTCCTTCTCGCTCTCTCTTCCGCTTGTTCGTTCGTCATCGTGTTGCCAGCGCCCTCTGTGGGCTGTGTCGTGGTCACTTCCGGTTTTTTTTCTGCGAAGCTGTGGAAGGGCCATTTGTTTCTTTATTTTCCTCTTTTTTCGCTTCAACAGTGTTGTTAGAGAGGGGTTTGACTCTGGAACAATGAATTAAGCAATTGAAACATTGCTGCAGAACGGATGACCGATGGGGGTTATATAGTTCTCTAGTAACGACCAAACACCGGAAGGGTCTCAAGGTGAATCACAGTAGACATATCAGTATTAAGAGTATAAAGATGTAATTTTTTTATTCACAAATAGGGCCTAGTTGATGTACTGGTCATCTTTGTTGTGTGCTGGGATCCAAAGGATACGAGAAGCTTAAAACTTTGTCGTTTGACGATCCTCGGGGATGTGTGATTATGATGTCCATGTCTAGTGTCTACGTCTTTTGACTGATAGGATGATGAATATATGAAGGTAGTGTGTGGTGCACAGATGACCCCCTCGTGTGGTGTGTGTGTGTGATGGCCGTTTTGCGTAGATGTGACTCACATTTTCCTCCAACTTTTCCTTTTTATGTTTGTGTGTTTAATTTATTTCTATATGTGACTCGTTTCGTCCAAATAAATGTATTTTCTTTCATTCTTGTTTTCTTTATTCATATCTCTCTGATCTAAGTGGTGCTGACTGGTTTAAAACCACTACGCCTACATATGTCGCTATTATGTCTAGAAAAACATTATTATGACGTGTCGTACCATTGGCTCATGTGACGAAGTCGCAGCCGGCAGTGACGTGAGCCTCCATGGCGCTGTCGATGCTGTCCATGTCTCTGATCTGCGCGTTGCTAGCCGGGTCGGCCTTCTCGTGAACTTTGCTCTCGTCGCTTGTCGACTCTGCAGCGCTTTGTGTGTTGTTTGAAGCTGAAAAAAGAAGAAACAAGTTTTTTAATTAAGAATAATAATAGTATTCATAATTTAAAATAAAGTTAAGTTGCGCTACACGATTGCTGACGCATGCGTGCTCTGGCTGGACAGGTCCACTTAAATATGTGTGGTTCTTGCCCCAAAAGCCCATCTCTGACACTAATCGGCATAGTTCCTCCTCACCAAGATAACGTCTGGATTTGGACTGTGACATCTGAGTTTTTTTCGGTGTTTCTTCTCGGAGTTGTCAGTTATGAAACACCGACCTCATCTAGTTTTAAAACATTATTATTTCTTTAGACGTGTGCGGGCTCGTGGCTAAATGATAACAGCCGCACGGGTCGTTCGCAGGTTAAGCTACGCTTGCCGCGGCCAGTTCGTGGATGGGTAACCATCCATTACAAATCGAGACCCTTCTGTGTCTCGGAAAGCATGTTAAGCCGAGGTTCTCGGCTGTCACGCGTAGATCTTTGACAGTCGTTACGGGTAGTCTGAAACCCAAAAGTCCGACCACCAGTCTTACCTAGGTGTATCGTTTATTCAGTAACTCGGTGGTGGAGGTCAGATAGGCGGTCGCTCTATGTAAAATACTGGTATTCAGATGCATCTGGTTAGACTAGAAGCCGACTGCAACAAAGTTGGGAAATAATAAATCAATTTGGCTGCCTTTTCCCAACCCCAACGGTTGGGAAAAGGCAGCCAGATTGATTTATTCTTTTGAGGAGTAACAGTGTTTTTTACGACAAATTTGCAGAATTGAATAACATTTATCGTGAGAATACCAGGAAGAAACATTAAACCCCTTTTATGAATAATGTTCACAAACATGGTCATATAAATGACCAAATCACGTTCATAGTATGGTTTTATTACTACCACACTTTGGAAGTTTCCAATATAAACCGGTTACTAACGGTTATCGACCTTTGACAGGTAAAAAACTATTAGGTACTGGCCTCAGAACTAAATGATGTACAAAAACTCGAGAAGATATTATAGAATCATCAATGGCCAGTCTTTTGTAGCAAGATTTTCCTTATAAGCCCTACTTTTACCTACTAAATTAGTTACGTAACTATGTATAAGGTATAATGTTTTTGGGTCCACTTAGAACAACTTGTAAATTACTAAAGACAACTGCACTGCAAAGATGCGTTTGTTTTAAATAGTAACATGAACATCAATTTTTTTCAATAGCTCTAGAAATCCAAATTATTGAGAAAAGCTCTCTTCGTCTCCTTGGGTCTCCAGTCTTCGACAATTCCTTTCCCGTTTTAATTGGGGGAAAAAAAAAATTTCAATGACGTTTCGGAAAGATTGTTAACATCAATTAACATGCATTCGGCCTGAACCTTAATCCGTTATTGCTGTTTCAGCCCTAAATTAACATATTTCCTTCGTGCTTCCCATTTATGGAATCACACTCACCTTTTAGACAAAATGGACCAAATTATTCGACATACATTAACTTCGATTTTAAATGTGGCCATGGACGACCGAGCTTAGACACAAGCTACTCTTCCCATTCGTATGGGAGGCCTCGGCGTCCGCAAAATTTCTAGTGTTAGTTTACCGGCTTTCATATCCTCGGTCTACGGCACTGAAAAATTAATCAGAAAAATTCTAGCCCCCACACTGATTAATTTTGATGTGCCGTGCTTCGCCGAGGCTAGGGATGCCTGGAGATTCGCGTGCCCGAATTCAGATCAACCCGATAATCCATCTTCCCAGAGACAGTGGGATGAGCCGCTTTGCAGAGTAGTACAGAACAATTTACTTAACACGTCTGCTACTACTGCGGAGCGTGCGCGCCTACTTGCTGTGGGTAAGTAGGAGTCGGGTCTTTGGCTTCATGCACTACCGTCGTCGAACATAGGCATATTGTTCACTATATAAAAAATAAATCGTATAAACTGTATCCCACCTTTTCATCCCACAAGTGATTCAGTTTTGAAATATCATTTCTAAACTTTCTATTATTTGAAGTTACTTGTACCAATATTGAGTTAATCAAGCCAGGCATTAAAATCCCCCCTCTAAAATTTACTATCCCTTTTCATTCTGTTAGGGGTCGATTTACAAAAGCCCTGATACACGTTATTCTTTTTTTCCAGTGTTATTATATAAATACCGAGTTTCGAGTTAATCGGCCCACGAGTTAAAATTATTTCATATAAACTTTAACACCCCCTAATCCCCCTTTAAGAGGTAGTTTAAAAAAACAAAAATTGACTTACTTTATTATTCACTAAGATAAGTATTCCTGCCCAGCTTCAAGTTTATTTCGTTTTCGTCGAGCTCCTTAAGTTTTGAGTTGAGCTGCACGATTGCTGACAATTGCGTGCACTGACTGGACAGGTCCACTCAATCTGTGTGGTTCTTTCCTCAAAAGACCATTTCAGACACCGATCTACATAGCCTTCACATGATCTGACCAAGATTTTGTCTGGGCTTTAAAAGAGACCTCTGAGTTTGTTTCGGCCTTTCTTCTCAGAGTAGTCAGGTAGGAAACGCCGACCTCATCTAGTTTTTAAAATACGATTGACGTGTAAATGTGTTTGTACAAACTTCCTTACAGAAATAAAATCATTTATAATTAACTCAAGGAATATGATTTTTCATACACCCAAAATCCCTTCAAAACCCTTTAAGGTGAAATTTCCAGAAACACCTTCCAATCCGTGTGCAAAATTTCACGTTCCTAGTCGCAGTAGTTACGGCTGTGCATTGATATGTCAGTTAGTCTGTCAGTCAGTCAGTCAGTTTCTCCTTTTATATAGTTAAATGAAAGCGTTTCATACCTGCCTTACTAGGAATCTATGATACGGGCACGATCTAGTGTTATATATATATATATATATATATTACGGTATATAATAGCTATATCTTCGAGGATATAACTATATCACGGCTTCAACCATCTTACTGCGACATGTATATAAACAACAAAAAGGAAACTCTTTCGTTGGCTATGAAGAAAGTAACGGCTGGCGTGCAAGAAATATCTTTTATACTACATCTGCTTGGAAAGTACCTTGATACTTTATCAAATTTACGGAAGAAAGTACGTCATTGCATATCGAACAAATATGCGGGGAGAAAACGCATCTGAGCGGGAGAGAAAAGTGTATGAAAATCCATTTCTGACGTGGTTTTTCTTTTTTAATTTTGGGTAAGACTATGCGCCGGTAACCTAAATATCAAAAGCCAAAAAGTTTTTACAGTGAGTTTTTATCTCCAAGTTCGCAAAATGACACTGGCCGCTAGCTGTGTGTTGGATGGTGTCGGGCTGGCAGTGCGACCCTGCGGCGGCAGGATAAACAATTTGAAAAAAGAACATGTGAAAACTGCAGACGCCATTGGCGCCATTTTCAATTTGTGTGTTGTTTGAAGATTTAGTTTTTTATTTTCCTCGTAGGTGTAGTATAAAGTACTATGTATCACTCGAGAGAAAGTGCGATTCCCGATCTCGGGTGTTTTAAAGCCCTCGCCTACGGCTCGGGCTTCAAACGACACCCTCGACGGTAATCGGTCACTTTCTCCTCTCGGTGAACAATGTACTATTTTATCCGACTATACTTGTAAATATCAGTACAATATCACCACTAAAATAAAAATAGAACTCTATAGAAAGACATTAAATCCTACCAAAAACATTTCATGTAAAGTAGGTTACCAAGACATATATAACGCTTTTACTGTTAAAAGTTATCAGATCTAATGTAGAGCCAAGCCCCTAAATCTACAAGGCATGACTCTACAAACCTTACATCTTCGTCAAAAGGTAGGGCTTGGCAGTTCCATTGAACTATTGCATGACACAGTCTTGGCAACATACTTTACATGAAATGTTTTTGGTGGGTTACATAATCATCGTACGGAACCCTCTCCACGCGAGTTCAAACCACACTTGTCCGGTTATATTTCCTCTATTTTGTAACGAATTATATATAGGTACAGATACTAAGTGTTGAATGAAATATGTTCACACAAAAATAATTAAATTACAAAGGACATGGAGAAATATCCAGAGTTGATGGTTATTGTTGTTGTTATATTATTTATATATTTATGTTATTATATTGTTGATGACCATCCTGAAGAGGAAGAAAAATTATGCTGTATATCTTTAACAAAAACCTACACACGAGCAAAGTTAGCAATAAACTGAACACAAGTATAGATTTTTAACACTAATACCGCATACAGTTTCAAAATAAATCGCTATTATGTTTAATTAACAATCAAATTCATGTCACAGTCTAACAAGATAATTTGACGAGTTTGATGAGAACCCTCTCTGCCACGAGTGTAAACGATGCAAGCGTTACATTGATATCGCGGGTCGGTCAGTCTCACAGCCGCCTGCGCATACACCGCACGCGCAAAACAAATCAATGTCGCGATCGAAATAAATCAAACTTTACGACTTACATTTTGAATCCCACAAAATGGACGTGGAACTTGGAAACCGTGATGATATCAAACTAAAATGTGATGTGTCTGTGTTTTCGGATATACACTTTAGGATTCCTAATGGTAATTTTTTTTTCTAAGTGAAAGTTTCCTATTTGCGGTAATATGCTGTTCGACTTACGACGGTGTAACTACATCAGTGGCTGCGGGGCTTTCTTACGACAGCGGTCGAACTTCTACGTTATTTCCTTGAAAAAACATGTAGCAGTAACCTATCCTCTAAAGGATATGAGATTCTATAACAAGGTTCCTGTCTCTAAAATCGCACCCATTCATCATGCATGAAGGTGTAATAAATTTATTTAAAAAAAAATGAGTTGAAACCCTCGGGCCGTGGGGTCCGAGTGCTCACGATTTGTTCAACGAAATCCCCAAACGGCTGGTTGACACTTCCCGTGGCCCAAGGGCTGGCTTTTACCTTGGCCGGAGGCTAAGCATTGCCATACAACGTGGCAATGCCGCCAGTCTCTCCAGCCGAGAGCGATGCGGAGGAATTTTTCGACGCCATATTCTAATTTGTTAATAGTTTTAGTTAGTTATTATATTTTTATTTTAATAGTTTGAATATTTTCCAATCTTTCTTTAACATTAGCAGAATATCTTTTATCCATAATGACCTTATCAGTTTCTACCAAACTTCGATGGAGACCTTTGCGAACGTCTGCTAACTCGATACTCGTTTGAAAACATTCTTTACTCGGCCTTGTGCATCTTCGTCGGATTGTTGAACCACCAGAAAGTAAAAATATTTATTTATTTTAAAAATCATGAGGATATTTTGGTATTTATTTGGTGAACGCTCCAGTGTTTCATACGCTTACAGTCTAGTCTTCATTGCACATAAAAAAATAGTTGTAGAGTTGTTGTTGGTCTCAGAATTCAATTTACTAACAACAATCCTGATACTGTTATAGAGAGAGTTAAAATAGCTAGGAATTCGTTCATTATCATAATAATTATATACTAATACATTAAACTAATTCAGTGAAATGCAAAAGAACTGGTTCTGGTTCAGCTCTAAAATATGTAAATTGTATTTTATGCAGACCATATACTTTTTGCCACTGATTTACATACTCTTTGGTACTCTTTACTTTCAGTTTCAGTGTCTTATCTTCAATTCTTCATTGATTGTGCACTTAGACAGCTTGGCAGCTACACTCTGAGTTGTCGTAAGCTTTCCTTTAATTACGTATCCTTCTGACATTAATAAAGTTTTTATTAAGAAATTTAACTTTAGAAATTACTTTGATTTTGACTGGCAATGTCAATTTTGAAATGGTGATACGGTCACAGACTAGGGAAGCATGGCAAGAAGGGAGGAGGCCTTACTCAGCTGTGGGTGGAACAAGGCTGTCGATGATCATGATGATGATACTGTTTTTTGGATCAGATATCAGTTCTGCAGTTCTGACATTACGTTTTGTCCGATTTTATACTATCTGTCAGTTCAACGTTCCATTTGGTTATCATTTCATTTGAGGTCATATTTTTTATCCCCGACTTCCTACGGAGGTCATCTCAATGTGGGTTTTTATCTCCAGAAATGATAATTACAACCACATTGAACCAACACTTATTTATTTTTACAGGTTACGACTCAATTTTGACGCAAAATAGTACTATTTATTCAAGTCTTTTTAAGTTGAAAATTAGAAAATCGCCGAATAGGTACCTATGTGAATTCTTTTGTTTTATTAAAACCTTGTATACTTAATTAATTTGTAACGTAGACAAATAGAATAATAAAATAAATTATATTGGTCAGTACCTACACATTATTATTAGTTATTTTAACGTATTATTTTAATCGGGCCTGTAATTTCTAGCGAGAATTGTCAATAGCTAGCAAATGACATTTGAGAGCATGTAAGATATTAACTTGTCATTCGGAGTAGATCTTACCAGTAGAAATAAAAGAATATATTGTTATCTTTTAGCAGATCGAACTGATAGGATAGGTACTTATCTACGCAATGTCTTGGGTTTACACTGCAGAGATTCAGATAAACTACCTTAGACGGATTAGCGCAATAATTTATATATCTTTATCTATGTAAGGCTAAAGACATAGATAATGTGACAATGTTACTCATGTCCTTAAAACCCTATCTTTTAATTCTGATTAACTTAATCTTCTAATATCCTTTACACGATAATTCGTCAACTATCTACGATTCAATGTTCATATCCATTGCTTCTGAAACGGTTGTTTGTACCAGATTGAATCAATGTTTTGATAACAATAGAAAATACATCACACGTGCAAATAATAAGTGCAGCAACAAGGCAATGTAAATAATTCTGTTGACATTGCCCGGTTGAAGACTCCTGCAAACAAATAGGTACTTGTAGTGTCGCCTAGCACTGCAAGAAGATCTAAAGCACATATTCATTGAAAATTCTCCTTCCTACTTGAAAACTTATTGACCTTCTTTCCTTCATTGACTTATTGGCCTTTCTCACAGTTGTTCGCAGTAACTAAGCAAGGGTACCCCGACCAAACAGGTTAGGTTAGGTTAGAATTAGAACTGTGACCAACCGCGCTATACCCAAGTTGGTCGCAGTTATTTGGTTAACTATTTAATATTTTTAGCACCCCAAAACTAGGAATTATTTGAGGTTCGATTAAATATATGCCAAATATAATTATGTGTCTTATGGATTTTAGCATTATTAATGAATATTTATAACTATAGAAAATCATAATGAACATTCCACAAAAAACTAAGGCCCCTTAAATCAAAATCAAAAGTCATTTATTCAAACTAGGCTGAGAATCAGCACTTTTTATACGTCAAAAATTTCATAAGACAGTCCCGCAAAAAGCCCGCCCTTCACTACAACCTAGTGCTTTAGCTGGAATAAGAATAAGAATAATTTATTTGCAGAAAATATAGGTGTTACAAGTTGTAAAAGTTGGTGGTTAATGTACAGTCCATATTTTGCCTGTTTAGGGCATGCAAATTAGTGTTACATGAATAGGTACATAGGTAGGCTACTTATTTTAATAAGATATACAAAATATACACCTATGTTCTAATATAATTTCTAAATCAAGATAAATTTAAGTTACAATAATATATAAAAACACAACAAAACTTAAAACCTATTAAAAATAACATGTTGTCTTTAGATAACATAAATTATTTATTAGAATAAACACATGCCACAAAACTATAGGAAACTTAGAATATTTTTTTTTCTTTATGTTGCAGAAATTCTTGTAAACTATAAAAACAATTTTCTATCAACCATCTACGCAGTTTAATTTTAAAATATTTAAATGGCAGTTCCCTTAAGGTCTTTGGTAATTTGTTAAATATTGTAATGCACATATGATAAACATTTTTTAACTTAAAGTTGTATTACAAAAAGGAACTAAAATCTTTGTTGCATCTCTTGGTCTCTGTTTGGTGTAATTGTCACCTTTGAATCTAAAGAATTCATTATGTTTCCTCACAAACACCGATACCTCAAACAAATACATGCCGGTCAAGGTCAATAGTTTCAGTTTTTTGAATAAAGGCCTACAAGATTCAAGTGGACCGACACCGCATATAGCTCTTAGGTACACATTTCTTTTGTACAATAAAAGTCTTATCATTGTCTGTTGAATTGCCCCATATTATTAGTCCGTATCTTAATAGTGATTCAACATACCCACTATATGCTATGCGGGCGGTTTTTTCGTCTGATACAATACGAAGTTTCCTTAATGCATACACAAATCTATTTAGTTTACTGCATACGTTGTTAATGTGGAGTTTCCAATTACAAAATTTATCTAGACTTATACCTAAGAATTTAATACTTTCTGTTTCTTCTATGTTTTTGTCATTTATTTTAATGTTAATACTGTCGGAGAGTTTGCTTTTGTACGTATGAAATTTAATGAATTTTGTTTTAGATATATTTACACATAGGTTATTAGATTCAAGCCATTTTATTACGGATTGTATAGCTTCGTGTATTTTATTTTCATGGGTTGAATTGTTAGTGTTATTAGGCACTATAACGGAAATATCATCAGCGAATAGGACACTATCATAATTTATTGAATCTGGTAAGTCATTTATATACAGTAAGAATAGCAAGGGGCCTAACACGCTCCCTTGTGGTACGCCATATTTGTTTAGTCTAGAGGAGGATCTGTAAACAGTGGATTCAAGATCTACATTTAAATTGGTGACTTCAACACATTGCTGTCGGCCTGTTAAAATAACTTTTTATCCAATCTAGAGTGACACCACGGATACCATACGTTTCACATTTGTTTAGTAAGATGGTATGATCCACAAAATCAAATGCCTTACTCATATGAAAAAACACTACAGCAACCGGAATTTTATCGTCTAGATATTCTGTGGTCTTTTTAATTAGGGTAAATGCTGCTAAAGATGTCGATTTATTATGCTGAAAACCGTTTTGTTCCTGTTTTAGAATGCTATGCTTATCTAAGAAACTTATCAGTCGGTTGTAGAATATCTATTCAAAGATTTTGGATAACACAGGAACAAGTGTAATAGGGCGATAGTTATTTGGCTCTTTTTGATAGTTATTTTTTTTCGTGTCCAAATCACGAAAAAAATAGCAGTCCGTTGGAGCAAGGTCTGGCGAATACGGAGGGTGACGAATGGTTTCTAATTGCAGTTCCTGTAGAGTTAAAACGGTTTCTCGTGCTGTATGAGGTCTCGCATTATCATGGAGCAATAATGGTGAATATCGATTCATGATTCGGGGCTGTTTCACTGCTAGTTTTGCTATCAGTGTTCGGAGTTCGGCACAATAGACATCTGCCGTTATTGCTTGACCAGATCGGAGAAAGCTATAGTAAATAACACCATGCTGAGACCACCAAACAGTTACCATTACCTTTTTATTGGTAAGCTTTGCTTTAGGACACTGTTGCGGCGTTTGACCTGGGGTCTGC
Source organism: Brachylomia viminalis (assembly GCA_937001585.2). Lineage (NCBI taxonomy): Eukaryota > Metazoa > Arthropoda > Insecta > Lepidoptera > Noctuidae > Brachylomia > Brachylomia viminalis. The sequence continues at coordinate 15,862,971 of OW443302.2, read as the reverse complement.
CATTGCATTTTGGGAAGAAGAAGTAGCGCAACAATCTCTCCAGCAGCACTGCTGTCTGTTCAGTTAGAAGAACTGGATTCTATATAGTAGTAAGTAATTAACATTACGAAACATTAAATTATAGTATATTTCATTACAAGTGCGGAAAGGCTGTCATTGCAAAGAGTTCCGACAAATGTCTACCCGAGCCGAGGCGCAGCCGAAGGCGAGGGTTGACAGTCGGAACAAGTTGCAATGACGGTTCCGCAGGTGTACTGAACGACTATTTTTAATACAGTTGCGAAAAAATGAAGCAATTTTTATAAAATAATAAAAACACAATAAACTCAACTAACTAATCATTTATTTCTTATAAAAGTTATAGTACACATGTACATTAAAATTGGTACAGTTTTTTAAACTAACTGGGGAAGTTTTAGGTGGCATATTTACTGTTTGAGACAAACTATTATTAATTTCGTATGATTGTTCATGTATACATATTTGTCATACAATGGCGTTTGCTAGTTGATGGAATTGTATCTGATGAATTATCATTATCAACGAAGGTAGATGGACGAACGTTCTCTTCAACATGTGAAGGAGATGGACTGGACCTTAAATTAATGGGTGTGATTTTTATCCCAGTTTCTAGTTTGTTGTTTAATTAATCACCAATATAGCTTTCTGCAACTTTGTCTGATTTCCAACCTCCTAGTCGCTGAATCTGCCAATAATGTAGCAGGGGTCCTCCTGAAGCTGTGCCCAGTATAATAATCAGCATCCGGCAGACGAAGAAACGTAGCTATTTCTTTTGGCATATTACCAAATTTGTTTATCCCGATTGCTTGAGCTGTACACTTCCCTTTCTGGTAATTTTGAAAAAAAAACGGTCGGTTTTTCCTTTTTGGGACCGCTGATTCATATATTTTTGCACTATTCTAAGAAAATCTCCTTCAACAACAAAGCTTCTCGGTATCTTATTTTTTGTGTTCGGAATCTTGATTAGTAGCATTTTTCCATGGGCTTCAATATATTTTAAAGTAATATTGGCTAACTCCTCTCTGCGGCAAGCTCCAACAACGCCAAAAATCAGAGCAACCTACAAAAAAAGGGATTTGATTAATATTTTTTAAATAATGTAGATATTGACTGTATTTTGCGATTTCGTAAACTGAATACTAAAGAAAAATATAAGTAGGTACTTATTAATAAATTACCTTTGTGGCTAAATAACGATCATAGGGAGCTTCGTTCAAAAACCTTTCCACTTCATTGGATGTTAATATTTTCGACTTTTGACATGTAAAACCGTCTGATTGTCATTTTAAGAAAGCATTTAATTTTGGGTATTCACTTATATCCACGTTGTTCCTTATTTTCAGCATACTTTTTATCATCGAAAACCTCGACCATAACGTAGACGGTTTTAATTTTGCTGAGAGTTCGGAGAAGTATGCCAACATAACATTTTCTGTAAAACTATTTGCTTTTTTCTCTTCTCTCCACGCAATAAATTCGTCGTATGTAGTTAAGTAACGACTTTTTGACTTTTCCGGTAAAATGTTCTCCGAAGCATTTTGTGCAATTATACTGAGTTCCGGTGGTGTTAATTAAAAAAAAATTGGGTCGAAATTACTCATTTTGTGCAACAAACAACTAAACTCGCAAAGAAAATTTCTGGAAAATGGCGCCAACCGTAGAATATAAGCAGAGTTTTTTTTTTCTTCACCCATTTTGGTAGGCAAGAGGAACTATCCATACAGCTTAGTCTTCAGTATATTTTTTTTTATTGATATGAAATGAAAATGAAACCTAACCTAACTCATTCAATTAAATCATTAAATCTGATATTGAAATAAATTAGTAGCTTCTTTTTAGAAATATACGTATTTGTATGAATCACAAAAACTCTTTAGTAAAAACTTCATGGTTGGTTTTTCTTTTTAATAGACATTATTTTGACAGTTGGGAAAGAGACGCACGAGTTCGGGAAAGGTAAAAAAAAAGCACTATTATGTAATAGCCCGCGTATTCTAATAGAGGTCAGTGAATAGCCACTGACCTCTATTTTCTAATAGAGGTCAGTGAATAGCCCACATCCCGAACGCTATACGTCCCTGCAATACACCACTTTTTGAGCAATTATTTGCCATAATATGTCAGCTAGCACACGCCAATATACCTACGAACAAAAACATTGAGAAATATATTCGAGCAGAAATAAATAATAAAAACTTAAACAGAACTTAATACCTAAATAAAAGCCTCCAGGCATAAAGGGCGTACCCGCTCACATTTGCAATGCTGCATTTAATGTTTTTATAATGTAGCTGTAACTTGAAGTCACAAATGATAAACTAGGACCTTCGAAGTAAAATAAAGAAACAATTAATAACTAATAACAATAACCAAACGATTCAAAAACTCATCTTTATTACACTCCATTTACATTGCCAATTCTATCGGTAAAAGACCTGTTATTTTAGTTAAAGTATGAAATTGCCGATTTGTACTGAAAAATTTAAATTCGTTTTTTTTTTTAATTTAACATATTTATTTAATCAAAATAATTACCATTATTATCTATACATTGCCGCCATCTAATAGGAAGGTCATTTATGCCTTTGCGATAGAACTCTCGTGATCTAGATTCGACAAACTGTGTGAAAGCATTTTGTACTGTCTCCTGAGAAAAAAACTTTTTATCACGTAGAAAATTGTCGAAATCACGAAAAAAAATAGTAGTCCGTTGGAGCAAGGTCTGGCGAATACGGAAGGTGACGAATGGTTTCTAATTGCAGTTCCTGTAGAGTTAAGACGGTTTCTCGTGCTGTATGAGGTCTCGCGTTATCATGGAGCAATAATGGTGAATATCGATTCATGAGTCGGGGCTGTTTCACTGCTAGTTTTGCTATCAGTGTTCGGAGTTCGGCACAATAGACATCTGCCGTTATTGCTTGACCAGATCGGAGAAAGCTATAGTGAATAACACTATGCTGAGACCACCAAACAGTTACCATTACCTTTTTATTGGTAAGCTTTGCTTTAGGACTTTAGCTGTTTTCTTTTTTTTTTATCTTAGATTTTTTATTATTATTATAACTAGGTATTCAATTTTTTATTTTGTTATTCAATTAACCCACAGTCATAAAACTAAGTAACTGTCGGTGAATTGTCCGCCGCGCTCGGCGGCCTGTAGCGCTTTGTGAGTGCATCGTGGATGAATCAATCTTGCAAGGTAATCGCTAAAAACAGGTTTTGCCGAGTTGGTTCTTGTTGTTTTCGTTTTGTAAGTAATTATATTTGATTACTAGTTCATTTATTTATTTATAAGTATAAAAATATGTATTATTTATTAGGTATTTACCTATGTCGAAACTGTTTGTACTCCCCGTCACTTGTCCCTAAAGGTTCATTAGAAAACCAGCGTCAGACAGCATGTGTCTGGCATTAATGCTGAAATGATCCTTTTTGGCGCAGCCGTGAGACACACACTATTGTTGTTAAACCATTATTTTCACTTTTTATTTTGTTATTTGTATTCTGTGTTTCACGAACTGTATCCAAATAAACGTTATTCTTTCTTTCTTTCTTTCTTTAGGACACTGTTGCGGCGTTTATTTTTTTTTAATGTCGCAGCATCATGCTGAGATAGGAGCCTTTTGGCCTCGTATAGGAATTTCTGTTTCCTTTTTCTTTTGTTACTTTTTGTTTTTATATAGTTTGGTTTTTTTATTTTATAATTTAGTTTGTGCACTTCCTGTACGAGTCGCAATAAACACTTTTTCTTTCTTCTTTCTTTGACCTGGGGTCAGCCATTGCATTTTTCGCTTACGGTTCGTAAAGAATCCACTTTTCATCACATGTCACCATTCGATCCAATATTCCTTCATTTCTGTATCGATTCAACTAGGCAACAAACGTTTCTTTCTGCAGATCAGTCAAATCATGAGGCACCCATTTCTCATATTTTATTTATTTTATTGATTTGACGCAAATGAGTCAATATTGTTGGTAAGGTAACGGTAAACCATGCCGCTATTTCCTAGGTAGTTTGGCTCGGATCGGCTTCCACCATCTCTTTCAATTCATTGTTATTCACCTGTGTGGGCGGTCTTCCACGTGGTTCGTTCTTCAAATCAAAGTTTCCATCACGAAAGCGTTTAAACCAAAATCGCACGGTGCGTTCATTAGCAGTCCCCTCTCCAAACGCAACATTGATATTGTGAGCTGTTTCTGCCGCGTTAGTTCCGCGACGGAACTCGTATTAACAAAAAAACTCGAATTTTCGGAGTATCCATATTTCTCAAAGAGAATTATAGTCATTGATATTTCTTGTCTAAACTGAATAAAAAAAAACAACTAAAAGTCGATAATCGAATGTTGCACATTTTTTAAAAGAAGAACTTCATAGGTACCATGTGAAAAACGTTTCACTCAAAAATCTCAAACCATGAAGGTTCTATGTCAATTCAAAGTACCTAATACAATAAAACGGCAATTTCATACTTTAACCCCTTTTTTTTTTTTGAGGGTGGGAAATCATTAAGTAACTTCTCCCGCTCTGGGCAGAGCAGGAGGGCGTGGCAGACTCTTACTGACTAAAACCCACCCGTGTTCCTTCAGTTGCCTGTGCCAAGGGCCACGGTAGGCCTCTCAGACTTTCCCGCAACCCTAGCAGGCATCGGCCCTAGCGGAACCCGTCATTGGTGCTGACATCTCTTTGAGGCGCGCGTGGAACACAACGCGCCGTCGACCAGGGCCTGGTCCTTATCGAACGGCGAGCTGCCCATTGCTCGCCGTTCGCAAGCCCACGCCTACGGTGGCCGGGAATCGGCCTGTGATTCCCGACGCCCAGGGCGTCTCTTGCGGCGGCTAGGGGCGTGAGGGCGCGAACTTAACCCCTAACACTCCTTTAACACTAGAACTAACAATAGGAATGGCTTTCATTTTGACAGTTCAACAACATTCATTGCGTTATTTACGTTGTTAGCAGACAACTTTTTTCGAAATTATGAAGCAATGGATTAGCAATATCCTTCAAAAGGATTCAGATAAGATTGATAGTGTGGTAATCAATTAGGGCGCAGGTCATGGTTTATTAGTGTGCCTCCAAACCATTCAGCGATTAAGACGTGAAAAGTTTACCTACATACATCCAGGCAGAGTCACTTTCGTATTTATACTATTAGTCCTATTGATACGGATACGGATATCATAAAGTAAGACAAACACAGTGGCTTTAAAACAAAATCACTAAATATTAGGTATGCTAATTGTATGCGTCTTTTCACACGTGATGATGTGATTGTATTCGTAATGTTATTAATGCGCACGTAACAAACTGACTTAATAAGTAGTGTTTATTAACATTTATAGAGTAGGTAGTAAGGTAGTAGAGTCACTGAACAACAATTGTTGGACTAACCGCAGTGATCGAAGAAGCTGTTTAATTTTACAAAAATAAATGTTATCACACAAAATAGAAAAAAAAAACGTTTTACGAGATGGGGATTGGGTATTTGTTTGTTGTATTTTCCAGGCAGAAAATGGGTTATCCATATTAAGATAGCATGCATGTAATCGTAGATACCTAAATATAACAATAGTACCTACTTACCTACTTTAAAATATTTTTTTCCCTCACTGACTGGACCACTGGACCACTATCTATTAATAATATATATGTAACATATACCTAATATTTTATTTAAAAAATTACAAGGCATAAAATTTGTACAGTTTTGCTTTATTAAACCCACCAAGCCAAAAATAAAACCCAATCTCGTTTTTTATCGTACTAAACTTTAATATAAGCCTAGCTTTTGGCAAAAGGTTTCTTTACCTAAACAAGTTTCCATACCTACAAATTAATGTCGTCACTTGTTTTGTATCAAAAGCGCCATTTTGTGGCTGTTGCACTCCCACGTGTCGTTTATTGGACAGGTTTACTCAAATTGAGCCAGTTCGAACGCTGCCCTGGTGCCCTGCATCTGAGTTTCACTGGGTAAATGTTTCATAGCATAAATTAAGTCTGTACTTGAATGTCATGGAAAAGAGACCTCGAACCCTGGGTTTGTTTCGAAATTTCTTCCCAGAGGTCAGACAGGAAATGTGGACTGGTCACCAGACAGACAGCTTGTAAAAAAAAAACATTATCATCATTGGCAGCCTTGTTTCACCCACCGCTGAGTATAGGCCTCCTCCCTTTTGTGTCAATCTTTCTTATTTTTTTAAAAAAAAAACGTTGCCCCACACTACGAATTTCTCCTGTGTCATGGGTGCCTTTACAAACATTTAAACTCACATACACAAACAGCCAGACCCGGAACAACTACTTGCAGGTCATACAAATATTTGTTCCGTGCGGGAATCGAACCCGCGACACGCAGCGCAGCAGTCAAACGCTTAACCTCTGCGCCAACCGTGCCGCAATCTCCCCTGGTCTGTGTGAGTCCCAACCAGATCTTACCCGTGATCTTTTGAATGTCATTCACCCTACTAATGGTCTGCTTACCCTCCTACCGTAACTCGGCAGACATTCAGTAAGGACTCTACTCCACTTGCCATCACCAAGTCTAGCCAAGTGTCCTGCCCACCTCCATTTCAGTGCCAAAAAAACTTATGTAGGTACCTATACCTAAAAGAGATTCCAATATCACAGTTGCAGTCTACTTTCATTTAATTTCCTATTCTTTGTGATTGGAACTATTGATAAATAGTGAAACCGAGAGATGAATAGTATTCTATTTGCTTTGTGCACGTGCATTGTGTTCATAAATGTGCAGCACCTAATGCTACCATCTGACTAACAGCATTGTGATAATACGCAAGCCTTATTCGACATCATTGTTCGGAGAAATCATAATCAAACAGCATACGACTTCATTTGAGTTCTTTTAAGCACGTATAATTTCTGTACTTAAAGGTCGTTGCCCAAGAGACATAATAATGTTTACAAACAAGCAATGACACTGTACGAATACGGAATAGGTACAGTCACGAACACTAATATGTATACACTTGGCAACTTCTAAATGTGATTTTCTCCTACTGTATTGATTGCATTTTTATGTTGATAAGAACATAGTATTTTGGGACCTATACTGTTATGAAATAGGTCTTATTTCAAAGTTGCAATCAATATTCCACGAGAAATTCGCTTTTAAATTTTGCTAAGTGTATACTTATTACTGCTCGTGACTGTACCTATTACCAAAGTATCAAACTGTTGACTGAAAACTCTACCATGAGTTCTCCTATAGGTTTTTCTCTTCTTTTGGTTGTCTATTTTTAGTTTTAGCAGTCGATATTCTATCAGCCAGTATTATTGTTTCCGCGTTGGAAACCAATTTTATGAAATTGTTTCGAAACTAAGTATAGCATGTGCCACCGGTTTTCGCAGCGCCTACGCCGCGCCGCCGTATCTACGCGATACCTATCTACGCAAATATTCTTGACTGCTTAAAAGAAGACATTTTTAAGTTCGCTTACATTAACTCACACAGTCATTTGTTATTGTATTATTCAACGACCTTGGTTTGATCTGAGTTTTATTTTTTTTAATTCCCACATTATTAATTTATTATATTGTTTAAATTAAACAACCAAAAGGTGAACATCACAAACAGTCATAAGCCAAACCAGCCAAGAGATTACCGATACTACCTTTTTTTATTAAACAATGTTATTAAATGTTATTACTCCAACCACGAAGTAAGAGATAGGTAATACCTCTTTATTGAATTGTATTTAACAGTCGATCTTTCTATTATAATGGACTCCTACCAAGGCTATACCCAGTTTAACTCAGCAGTAACACATCCACTACCCCTGCAGCTTTCGTACTTTGCAGCTGACTTACGTAGGCTCCTTTCAAATTGCACCACAACACTCCGTTCGTTGTTTCTGGAGGACTACTCCCGCACGAAGTCCGTCGTTTCGGCCTATGTTACGGATGTTTCCTACTCCGTATCACTTACGGACATAAGATTAGTCCGGAGCCCGAACGAAAAATTAATGACAAAATGTTTGGACAGATGTCCTTACTCCCGATTTGTTTTTGCCCGTCCGGAAAAGTTAATTAATCGGGAGTAGGGTTCACTTCTAAGTATCGAACTACTTTCGGACGGGCCCGTATCCTCGTTGACGGACTTAGAGAGTAGGTACCCTGGTGTATAGTCACTACAGCTATAATTTTCGGTAAGTAGTCCATCTAGTAACTGGCCATCAGGCAAGAAAAAAGTCCTAGAAAGAATGTTTGTTTAACCTACCTATGTTATTACTTAATGCTAAAACGTTGAACACTTCATTACATATTAGGTTCATTGTTTATATCTGTCGGCCATTTGAGTTGACCACGTAGAATGACAACAGTCATCAAGTTTATAACTCCGTCTTATTACAAAAAAGTACTTAAGTACTGGTTTAAACCAAGACTAAATGGTCTAGGATTGTTACGGTATTAAATTAGTACCAGCATCAAAATGTGTTTCGACTTTCGATTACAAAACGAAGACTATCCGAGGATCAGATAGTACCAATGACTAAAGACTAAGAGGATAGTACCAAAGAAAGTCCATGATTTAAATAATAGCCACAGATAACAAACAAAAATGCCATTCTTTCATTCGTTCATAGAGGATTTATTTGAAGCAACGTTCTGTTTCTCTAAATATTGATATTATACATAATAACACTTGGGATGCTTAAATAATTATTTATCAATACAAACTTATTTCATAAATGGTCCTTTGTTTATGTTACAATATATTGAACAAGCACAACTTGTACTTTTGACGCGCTTTTTATAAACAAGTTGTCATATTTTTTAACACCTCTAGCGTGAAGTGGAGTGCATTAAATACGGCGCGGCGCGCGTAACTTGAGATTGAGACGAATGATTTTGTTGCGTTTGCGTCCTATAATAATAAATAACTAAATGCACTTCATAATTTTACGCATTGTTCTTATACTGATGTTCGTGAGTGGTTGTGTTAATTCGTGATCTAAAATTAAAATGGAACAAAAAAGAAAAAACGTGGTGAAAACTGGAGTTCTGAAGAAAAAGTTAGTAAACCAGGGTTTTTGAATTGTTATTAGTTAAGCAATGCTTTGTTTCATCTTATTTCGACTTGCTAACGCGATTTTCTTATTATTATAGGACATATTACGTCAACTTATTGCTCAATCAGCACATATTATAGAAGACAAGTCCACGAAAACAGTTGCCCAGTTGCGCAGTGCGCAAACCACTTGCACTTCAGGACTCATTGGGCATCCTCGAGGGTCGTGGGATAAATCCTCACGTAAAACATCCACAATTTTTTCTCCAAAACGTTTTGTGAACCTGTACTTACCTATACCTAAAATCTTCGTCACTCAATTCAAAAGGATTCACACAATGACGATTTCGGTAAGATCGCCGAGACGTCTCCAGCATAACCAAATCTTCCAAATCCATCAAGTCAATCATATTAATATCCATTTTTAACGATTTGTAAATAAAAAGACACAATAATACTCGTAATCAACGCTAACCTCAAAATAAATTAGTACCGAAGTTAGTCCAATAGTTAAACTAGGGGTCTCGGCAGTTTAAATTTAGTACCATAGATAGTTCTTGAACTAGTGATAAACTTCATTTTATAATAACGTTTTATTTAGTCATGGCTTAAACCTAGTAACAATCCTAGTACTAAATTTAGATCGTGTTTTGAAATAAGACGGTATAAGTTATTCTCCAACGCACGTATTATTAGCAGATTTAAATGCAGTTTGCGTGCAAGAATGCATAAACTTAAGCTGTAGGTACCTACCATAATATTAAGACTTTTAAATAGTTCCCATGAGTAATAGCGATGTAAGCTGAAGGCAGGTTTTGTGGAACGGGTCGATAAACAAGTAAACTAGGCCATTCAAACAATACTTAAATAAATTTTAAACACAAAATTTTCAAGTTGACTGTTAGCTGACAAATTTTCACATAATTATACGCGCGCAACTCGTGTTATTCCTTGTAAAAAGTCGCGTCGACACTGTCGTAAGACTGTGGGTAGTCGCTACGTCCCCGTGATTGGGCGCGGCAGGTGGTATGAAACGGTGCCCTTCAAATCGGGCACGTTCGTTGGGTGGCTGTGTAGGCCTGGTTTGGGGCAAGTGCGCCCCGCAGGAGTCCTGGCGGGAGACGACCAGCGACAGGAGGTGCCGACTTAAGGCGCTCCCTGCTGAGGATGTAGACCCCCGTCTGCAGACGCTTCGAGGTCGAGCCGGTCACGCTCCAGACTAAGGGGCCATTATGTGTTTGTGAGCGGCATTGTGTTGTGTTACACCGCTCATGTCCGCGATTGCATTGCGAGCCCGCGCCACACATTCAACGCGTGAGTTTATGTGCTTGTGGAGTGGCTTGTGTATGGGGTTCGGTGCGCGTCATGCCTTTTTTTTTTTTTGTTTCCGTTGTGTAAATCTTCATGGATGTCCACCGCCCTGGCGTGGGCGACGGGGTCTGTCAGACTCTTACTGACTAAAAAACCACCCTGGTGTTCCACCTCTCATCTACACCGGGGGTCGCGGGAACGTACGATCCTTCCGCAACCCCCGACTGGTTACTCTCTCTGCGGTCCTTCTCAGGTCTGGGGGGGGGAGTGAGGTGTTTGACTCCCCTCGCGACGTATAAGAGAGGCGCGCGTGGAACACTACGCGACGCCACCTCGGGTCCTGATGTGTGGGGGGCGACAGACGTCCCCGAGTCAGTCGTCCCTGGAACCATTTAAGGGGGCTGGAAGAGGGCGTAGTCCGCCCTCTGCCGACGCCTTTTGCGGGCCGGGTGAGTGGACGAGATCTCCGTCTCCCTTTCCGCGCCTCCCTTTACTCGTTCTGCGAGACGACTGTTTCGCAGAAGGAAACCACCGCGTCCCAGGACTCTTCGCTGCCGACCATCGACTCGACTACGGCCGGCAGCGACAAGTCACTGCCTACTTCTAAGATGAGGGCACGGCGGGCGTACTTAAGATGTGGACGGATGTACGTTTTGTACACACCCAGCTTGGTACGCAGCGGGAGGCGCGATGAGAGCACCGGATGGAGCAAAGTGCGTGCTGTTCTGCCCTTAACGGTGACCTTGCGGACGTGACTTCCCATGATAAGCCGACGATCGATGGTGACCCCTAGGTACTTAACCTGTGGCGACCATGCGATGTCGACTCCTTGCAGCTGTAAGGGTGGTGGGAGGTGGGCAGCTCCAGTGAGCAGCTCCTGTGTCTTACCCACGTTAACCGACTACCGCCACTTCGTCAGCCAGTCGGGAAGCTTGCACGCTGGCACGCTGAATTTTGACGGCCGCGTGTCTCGGCCTGATGTAGGCGGCGTCACACTGTGGGCTGTAAATCGAGCTTCATAGGCATTTAAATTCAATTCGCCTTTTATTTTTTTTTCTTTCTATAACCTTCTATTGCCTTCAGCAGTCATGAATAATATATAAGGAATAAAATTGCAAAGAAAAAAAAATGTATGGTAACAAAGTAATAAATCCAAACATCTTCAAAACCGCTGTCTTAACAGATAAATCTTTATAGATAGCTGCTCTACAAATTATTCTAAATTTTTTGGTGTATTTTATATAACGCTGATGACAACACACTGCAGTTTTTTTTATAAAAAATAAATACGTTATGTATGTAAAAAAAATCTTGAACTAAAATTTGTACTTACATCCGGAGAAAAGGGTTCATACACTTGAAATTATGCAGAGAGGTGTCCGTATTTTTAGAGAAACACTACTAAACTAGCAAAAATAAGAAATATATATTCAATGACATCGAGAAAAAATAATTTAATTACGCATTCTAAGAACTCGTTTTTGACACAGTATTGTATGATCGTTAATTTGATGACATAAGTTACTGTTATTAGTACCTAATTTTTAATAATATGACATTGATAAGGGTAGTTAAGATAAATATTATAACATTAATGAGGGTAGTTTAAACACCATATGGCATACAAATATAAATGCAGTATATTCAATTACTTACTTAGTTCGTTTTGAGCATTTCAATTATTCACGTTGATATTTAAGTGTAAAGTAGGGAGGGCCTTGATACAAACCTAGATTTGTTGGTCATATTAAAAAAATCTGATAAAAAGAATGATAGTGACAAATTGTTTGATACAGTGGTATCTCGCCTAGATGTAGTCTTTCTGATGAAGGCAGTTTGACTTTGAAAATCTTTTGCCAAAGATTCACGAGAGCTGCAATGATGAGATGGAAAAAATTCCAAAGGAAATTCAGGGATTTAAAAAAAATTACGAAATTGGACTTGAAGCAAACATCAACCGGCCTAGTTGTATACGGCCAATATTTGAAAGTTCCGAAACAAGCTGCCTTGTACCTGAACCTTCGACATCAACAACATCATCGGTTGGAACGATGACAAAGAGAAAATCAACACCTCGACCACCTTTTGAAGAACTAAGTGCTCAGCAGAAAAAGAGGAGGGTCAGCAGAAGAAGAGGGTCACCTCTATATCCCGCTACTGATAATTTTGTCCTCAGCATAGCTCTGAATAATGTATTTGAGATAAAGAGACCAGGAGACCAGTAGCACAGGTTTTACTTAGTATGGACTGCTGTCTCACATCTTCAATTTTTTTGAAATATAAACTGTGTACATTTTAATACTTGTGGGGGGAAATAAATATAACTTATAGACGGGGAACGGGTGTAAGAGAAACGCAGATACTTAGGAGTTACAGTCACTCAAATTATAATCTTACGGAACCTTTGGGTTAAAGCGCACATTCGGTCGCTGGTTGGTAGCTTACTTGACTGCCGATCACAGACTATATAGATAACTATGTCTGCCGATTACAATGAGAACTTCCTGGAGCTTGCGCGGGCGCCCTCCGACGGGCGGCCGGGTAAGCACTCTGGGTGGCCATGATATCGTTTACATTGTGCCGCACGCTATAGACTTTATTGTTATTTTTTGTGCTTTATCAAAACTACTGGAACATCCGTTTGATAGTATATATATATATTATGTAATAAGTAGTGCCATTTATTACATACATCATCAGTGAGTACTTTGCCTATATGTACTTTTGTTAAAGAAACAATTCATACATATTTTAGGAACTAGAGATAATAATTTAAATAACCTAATAATTGCCAACAATTTTGTAATATCTTAATACTGATAACATCATCAACATTCTTACAAATGGAAAAAATTGATGTAGCACTAATTTCAGAAACCAGATTTACTACTAGGTCCCATATTACCATGAAAAACTACACAGTTTACACAACCAATCATCCTTCAGGAAACAGCCACGGAGGAACTGCAGTAATCATAAAAGACAGTATCAAGCACTATGCACTCGAAGAATACCGCACTGACAAAATCCAAGCAACATCAGTTAAAATCATAGTGAATGAGAAATTGGAGACCACATTATCCGCGGTCTACTGCCCCCCAAGACACACAATTACCGAAAGTGATTTCAACACCTATCTTCGCTCACTCGGCCCCAGATTCATATGTGGCGGCGATTAGAACGCCAAACACACTCATTGGGGCTCTCGACTGATTACGCACAGAGGAAGGCAACTGTACAGAGTAACTCAGACACGAGGTCTTGAATGCATGACCCCCAGGGTACCAACGTACTGGCCAACGGATCAAAATAAGATTCCGGACCTTCTGGACTTTTTCATTACTGGAAACATAAGTCGAAATTATATGACCATCGAATCGTGCACGGATCTTTCCTCTGATCACATACCAGTCATACTGAATGTCCACTCCTCAATAGTACTGGTGGAACCAACACATAGAATATATAATAAGACCACAAACTGGGGTTTATACCAGGACAGAATATCAGAAGATATCAACCTGGAAGGTAAACTCAACACTACTGGAAAGATAGAAAATGCCATAGAAAACTTAAACCGAACTATCTACAAGGCTGCAGCGGTATCTACAATGGTGAGGAAGAAGTCGCCCTCTGCATGTAATAAATATCCTAAATTAATCAAGGATAAAATCACCGAGCGCCGCAATCTAAGAAAAGAATGGCACAGTACTCGATATCCCAGAGCTAAAACTGCATTCAACAGAGCTTCTGGTGAACTAAAAAACCTCATCAAAACTCTTAACGATACCAACCTTCAAAACTACCTCTCGAACCTATCGCCCTCAGTAGATAAAAACTACTCCCTATGGAGGGCCACAGGCAGGTTGAAGCGCCCGAAAACCCAAATACCGCCTCTTAAAAAGAATACAGGGGAGTGGGCAAGATCAGATGTCGAAAAAGCTGCCAGCTTTGCTGAACATCTCAGTACTGTTTTCCAGCCATTTCCGGAGTCTAGACCTGAGCATGAGATGGAAATAAAAAAATACCTAGAAAGCGCCCAACAGATGTGTCTACCACTAAAATCCACGAGCCCTCGAGAAATAATTCTGGAAATAAAACAACTTAAGGAAGGAAAATGCCCCGGATACGACCTTATCGATAGCACACTTCTAAAAAGGCTGCCAATGAGGGGTATCGTAGCATTGGTACAGATTTTCAACGCTTGTTTGCGTCTATCCCACTTGCCGGGCCAGTGGAAAATTGCACAAGTAGTTATGCTACCGAAACCAGGTAAACCACCACAAGAAGTCGCTTCGTATAGACCAATAAGTCTTTTGTCTATCACAGGAAAACTATTTGAGAAGATACTGCTAAAAAGGATGAAGGAAAACCTAAATGACATAATACCAAACCACCAATTCGGTTTTAGGGAAAACCATGGCACAATCGAACAAGTCCATCGTATTGTAGATGTTATAAGTAGAGCATTGGAAGAGAAACAATACTGCTCTGCAGTATTCCTAGACATCAGCCAAGCCTTCGACAAAGTGTGGCATGAGGGTCTACTTTATAAAATTAAAAAGTCGCTACCACACTCGTTGTTCCTCATAGTGAAATCATACCTTGAGAAACGTTGTTTTGAAGTTAAGTACAAAAACGAACTGTCGGAGCTGTATGAAATAAAATCAGGTGTACCGCAAGGTAGCATCCTAGGGCCAGTGCTGTACATCATCTACACTGCTGACTTACCTGCTACGGAAAAAATCACAATTTGCAACATACGCAGATGACACAGCCCTACTTGCAACACACTCAAATCCCGTTACCGCTTCAGAACATCTACAGTGCCACATTCACAAAATCGAAGAATGGCTTAAAGTTTGGAGAATCAGGGCAAATCAAAGCAAGTCCACGCATGTAACTTTTTCCCTCAGAAGAGATACCTGTCCACCAGTGATTCTAAATAATAAAGAAATTCCTCAAGATGACAACGCCAAATATCTAGGTATGCATCTGGACAGGAGGTTAACATGGCGAAAACATATATGGACCAAAAGAAAGCAGTTGGATGTAAGTGTAAGAAACATGTACTGGTTAATGGGAAAGCACTCACAAATGAGCACACAAAGCAAGCTGACAGTCTACAAAGCAATTCTCAAACCAATCTGGACGTATGGTATCCAGCTTTGGGGCACGGCCAGCCAAAGTAATATTGAGATTTTGGAAAGGTTCCAGTCGAAGATATTGAGAGTTATATTTGGCATACCACAATATATTAGTAACAAACTAATGTATCAAGACTTGAAAATACCTACAGTCAAACAAGATATAACACAATACAGCAACAAATACCAGAAGAGAATATCAAAGCATCAAAATGAACTTGCTCTAAAACTAAGTGGTGATGGTGGCCTGCAATTTAAGAGATTGAAAAGACATAGCGTCCCAACTCTCCTGGACAGATTTATCTAATTGGAATGAGAAACTTAACTACGAAGTTCTCACCAAGCTCTATTACCTAATAAAATCCAGAAATTTCGGACAAAGGAGCAGCTTATTGTCGTTTACGACAGATTGCTGTGAAGCAGAAAGAACAAAAAAAAAAAAAAAAAAATTGTGCCGCACGCTATAGACTTTATTGTTATTTTTTTGTGCTTTATCAAAACTACTGGAACATCCGTTTGATAGTATGTATATATATTATGTAATAAGTAGTGTCATTTATTACATACATCATCAGTGAGTACTTTGCCTATATGTACTTTTGTTAAAGAAACAATTCATACATATTTTAGGAACTAGAGATAATAATTTAAATAACCTAATAATTGCCAACAATTTTGTAATATCTTAATACTGATATCTGCGTACTAACATGTGTATGCCAAGATAATTCTATTATAAGATATAAAAGGATAAACATGAATTAAAATCATGAACGTAAATATATCCTCAAGACTTTTGATACCTGTCTGGGTAGACTACATTCTCAAGGCACACAAGGTCTAAAAGACAATGGTTGTTAACCTATGGATGTACCTGCAGCTATAAGATAATTATTCTCACTCCAAAAATACCTCTCAGAATATTACTTTCAATGCCAAATGTTAATTACCACGATTCAGACTTAATTGTCAGTTTTTAACTAGATATTGAAGACACCTTGCATGAAAGTGGAGTTTCTTTTTACTATCTGAATACCTACTACCTACCTACCGAAACATTAAATACTATGTTTTGAAAAATACTAAAGGTGATTTAGCATTGTTAGTAAGGTTCTGGTAAAGTTTAACATCTCAAATGTAATACTATGTCTGTTTGTGTGTGTGAACAACAATAAAATTGATCGTCATAAGAGAGTGGCCACACTTATCGACGCGGAATGATCACGTATATAATAACCACACTTGTCTCATTAAATTCGACGCCGCGCCGCGTCGTATTGAGTCGCCGTTTCCGAACCGAAGCGAGGCGAAAGACTTCTTTGTCGTTTTTATTGCACGGGCGTAACGCTCCTTCTGACCGGCTCGAGCGCGTGCGCTACGCCAGCGGAATGTTGTCGCTTTTCAGGATTTCGACTTGACAGTTAATTAGTACCTCATGTCGTGTAAATGTGCCCGACATTTATAATTTGTGCGTCCAGCCGTTAACGGCGTCAATTATAGAAAAAATAAAATTGCACAAATTAAGACCCATTGTAGTAAAAACAATCGTAGTTGTATGTCATGCCGTATAAGAGATACAGCATTTTGCTAAACGTTACCCCAGCGGCATCTTGAACAACTCTGAAACCTCAAGACGCACAAATTTTATTTATTGGGCACATTTATGCACAAATGATATCTATCTAAGTAGCTAGTTTGTATTTAGCTACGACGACCAGGAAAAAAACATGCCGCTGGGGTAGCGTTACTCCAGCGGCATCTGTTTTTCGTGAATATCTTCGGATCGGCTGGACCCACAAATTATAAATGTCAGGCTCATTTGCACGTCATGAGGTACTAATTATCTGTCAAGTCGAAATCCTGAAAAGCCACAACATTCCGCTGGCGTAACGCACACGACTCGAGCCAATTCCGCGTCGATAAGTGTGGGCACTCCCTAATTGAGCTAAAAGGCGTGTACTGCTGGACATAGACTTCCAAGGATCGCCACAGCGACCGATAAAACATATTTTCTCAACTCTTACTTCAAGTAACAACACTACCAACAGTCTTTGACCCCAAAAAAAACATCGAATCATTTTTATTTTTTCGTGATTAGATATCGGTTCGATACCCATCACGTCTGCAGAGTTTCGCTAGCTAATTTTATTTGACCCTCTAAATAGAATTCAACCGCACGAGGCCGATTAACATTTACATATAGAATAATAAATTACCGGTTCTTATAATTTACCGATCGGTCAATCAAAATAAGACCGAATCTTTCCATTCATACTTTGCTGACTACTAAGGTAAGTAGGTGCCGCAGATGAATTAAGCTTATCTATAAATTCGAGGCTCAGTTTGACAATGACCAATTTTAGGACTACCTAAATGGCAGCACCTGCAAGAAGGTACGAGGGCTTGTTCCATAAATAATAATAACCCAACCGCCGTTACACTAAATTGACGACGTGGTGGAGCTTGCATTCTTCTGCAGTTTCGTCAAAGTAAACTAACCCGCGGGGCAGCATGTGACGAACTTTTGGGTAGTAGTGGCTCCACGGATCGGATTCCCCGGACGGATTTCCCGGGAGAAGTTTTGTTTCTCATCTCTGGTTTGCCGGCCAGAGTCAACACTGACGAGGAACAGAGCTCCCACCTCTTTCTTGCCGTTAGTGGCCGGCTTCAGTAAAGATTCGCAAGAGCAAACGTGCTTGGAGGAAAGAAGTATTCCAGTAAGATGCTGGCAAGGATCTTGACTTGACCGTATTTCTGGGATTGTCCTGATAGCCGTGGAATACCTCTCCACTACTCATACGCACCTCAGGAAATTTTGCCTCCTTGTCACTACGACACGATGTGCTACGGATAGTTTTCGGGGGCCCATTATTGAGTGTGCAAGCATAGATATAGAGATAGGACTGACCGTTCCGTATTCAGTTGTTCAGTGACTACAGACCGAAAAGAACGCGAGAGACAAAGCGAATATGCGCCCAGTAGTTGTTTCTTTCTATAATTCTATTTTTTCATAGACAAAAAATTTAACAATTTGACAAGTCAGAATTTGACAAAATTGAATTTTCTTTTAAAGCCTTGCAGAAAAGAGAGAGATGTTGGCCGCTCAGTGGCTTTGACTCTTTCTAGAGAGTGGTCACTTTTGTGAAGCTAACGCTCTGTCCATTCTCTACGTCTATGAGTGCAAGTAACTTCCTGCCTTTTAATCTGTGTATTGTATACAACAACACACAGACACACGTTTGTAACAATGGCTAAGCAGGGGTCATAGTCTTTCCATAGTTCTAAGTAACCAGTCCACTTCAGCCACCCAAACCCAAAGGTCAATATCTTCTTTTTTAATATGTTAAGTACGCTCACTATTCCTAATGGCAAAATCATTAGCTTTGCTGATGACACTGCCCTCTTGTTCAGCGCGAGCTCGTGGGAGGATGCCTTTGAGTGTGCACAATTGGGCTTTAATACGGTATCCAGCTGGTTACGCGACAATCTGTTAACCCTGAATACAACAAAAACCAATTACATAGCTTTCTCCATGAAAAACAATGGATCCTCCGAAACATTACCTAATACTATTGTAGCTCATTCTTGCGCAAACCCACTCAACCGCAGTTGTAACTGCGAACCACTCACCAAGGCTGTGAATGTAAAATACCTGGGAATAACAATCGACAACAACCTAAAATTTCAAGACCATATAACCACCCTTATTAACAGATTACGGAAACTAATATATGTGTTCAAAACGCTGAGACATGTAGTCGATAAAAATATTATGAAAACAGTGTACTATACCCTTGCACAATCTATAATATGCTACTGCATCACCTCTTGGGGTGGTGCTCCAAAAACTACCCTAATAGAAATTGAAAGAGCCCAAAGAGCTATACTGAAAGTGTCGTCTTTTCGACCGTATCGTTACCCCACTGAACAGTTATACAAAGAAAATAAAGTTCTGACAGTGCGTCAACTATTTATATTGCACATTCTGTTGAAACAGCATACTCTCTTGGTTTATAATCCAACGCTGTCCATTGGTAAAAGACGATATGACCCAGTGGAACGCCATCATCTACGTTATAAAACTATTTTTGCAAGGCGTTTCTTTTGCTATTTAGGTGGCTACTTATACAATAAAACTCATAATAAGGTGTTACATATATTTAGTCTCACAAAGAATAAATGCAAAAAGAGGCTAACTGAATGGCTACTAAAATTAAACTATAATGATACTGAAAACATCCTTAGTTATAAAATCCTAAACGCACAATCATACACTCTCACACACCCACACACTCACACACCCACACAATCACCCACACTACACATCTACTAACATTCGTCTCGCATACTTAACCTAGATATTAGTCAAAATAAATAAAACTATCAAATGTTGTATATAATAGGTACCTTATTACATTCTGTCAGCGCGCTTAGTACATAAGTTATAAAAATGAAAATGTAAAGGGGTGGGATCCTGGTGTCCTGCAACACAGGCCACGAGCCTAGCTTAGGCACCAGTCTCCCACAATATTTATGTATACTTACCTGAACTATGTATCATTGTCGAATCTGACCAATGTAAAACAACTTGTACTATGTATTGTGGTGAGAAAATAAATTTTGATTGATTGATATCCTGCAATAGTCGTGCACCAACCGGGTGCAAACAAGGATAATCGTTGGTTAGTGGCTCATTCCATTAAAAACGTGTAACAGGCCTCTGCGAGTTGGCTTCGGCCCCCCGTACGCCTTCCAAAGGGTCCCGAGTTATGTCAAACCCCAACCCTGACCCCGTACTAGTTATAAAGTGTATTACGATGGGACAGTTTCAGTCGTCATTGATAGACGTTTTGAGAGAAAATAATTAGATAATGACATTTTACATAGCAAAACTGAGGGTAATATGTATCAAACATTCAAATTGCTCTTGTAACCTAGTACAGCTGGCACCCCGGCGGGTGCCAGCTGTTTTAGAACACAACAGCTTAACACGCGACGAAGAGACCAGACCGAATGACCTATGCGTTGGAAGGTAGGTAGGCCTTTGGTGTGGGATACAGCATAGGTCGACACCCTTGCGCCATCCCATCCTCCTAGAACGACGGTCTGTGCTGGGGCGGCTGCTGTAGGTGCGGGAAACCTCAAGCGGCGCAAATACTCCAATATTATTAGGACTTATATGTTCAAGCCATTTGGGGTTGAAAGATTGGTACCATGGGCTCCGAGTGCCCACGTAGTTTTTCGAGACATTGCCAAGCGGTTGGTCGGACTCTTCACGTGAACAGGGGGCTGGCCCATTTTTTGGCAAAATAATTTTGGGCATTTTTCCCGTCGACAGCGATGCGGACGAATTTTATGAAGACCTATGATTATTTCCCCTCCTTTTTTATATAACTATTTGTATTATTTTTATTATTATTCTTACTTATTATTATTATAATTATTTAAAGTGTCTTTGACACATCTCGGGAAGCTGAGGTCCCGGTTCTTTGGAAGGTGTACGAGGGGCCAAAGCCAATTCGCAGAGGCCCCTTAGACAAATTTAAATGGAATTAGGCACGAACCGACGATTATCTCTCTTCAGACAATGCAAGTGCACCCACGGACAACCCCCGGTTGATGTAGGACTATTGCAGGATATGGAAACGAAGATTGGACTATGGATTTGGGTACCTAAAGTGGACTGGTTATAAAGTAACTGTGAAAGACTATGGCCCCTGCCTGACCAATGTTTTGTATAAAATACACAGATAAAATGGCAGGGGGTGGCTTGCACACTCTATAATGGGCCCCTCAAAAACGGTCGCTAGCACATAGTGTAGGAGTGGAGAGGCTCCACGGCTATCAGGACAATCCCGGAAGTACGGTCAAGATCGCTACCAGCATCTTACTTGAATACTTCCTTCCTCCGAGCACGTTTACTCTTGCGAATCTCCACTCCAGCCGGTCAATAAAGGCAAGCCAGAGGTGAGGAACAAGACTTCTCCCGAGAGATAGGGCCCGTGGGGTCGCTACTGCCCAACAGCTCACCACATGCTGCCCTGCGGGTTTCTGTATGTCCCTTGGTCTGGTTCCTCACCCTAGACCTGTTTCGGCAAAGTAAACTCTACCGGTACAGACCTAGAGTTCAGCAGCGGGCAAGCCTCACCACGACGTCAACGTAGAGTTACAGCGCGACGCACGGTGGGCTAAAAATCGCCTTTCCTAGACATAGAGACTTGAATATTGAACGGTCCCTTTTATTGGCTAGAAATGGATTCTGCTGATCATTACTACAGGTACTATGAAATTTCGTACGAGGCAATTGCGTGTACAAATGAAGAAGTTATAATTTTTTCTTGAAAAAATATTGTTGCGCTGACATGAAAAATGAGGATATCTCTGGAATCATAGGTTTGGCCATTATATCCTTACACACAGATATAGTACAATTTATTTGTAATTTTTTGACATACTTCGTATTGTGGCACCATTTGTGATATTTTTTTAAAATATATTTATGTTGATGCTTCATTTTAATGCTTAAATGCTTTAATTGCAAGTATATTATGCCAAGTCTAGTTTACAATATATATTTTTTTATACTATAGGTAGGCCAAAACAGTCTAAGAAATCACAAAAGTTCGTTTTACTAAATTGAAATGACATTGTAATTATGAATTACCTTTTGAATGTCTGTTTGTTTGTTTTGTATTTTTTTTGTTTTTATCTCCTCTAATGGTCAAGTCCTCATTAGCTAATGACCTCATTGAGGTAATTACCTCATATGACTAAATACTTATATACCTAATAAATTAACTAGTTAAAAGGATACACACAAACAATAATTTGGGTATACGTATAATTTAGCAATTAGTGCAGGATCACCTTTATAAGGGTAATTAGGTAAATGTGATATGTCATTAGTCTACAACAATAAATAGTCAAAAATCAGTTTCGTAACTTCAGTTCATTTTGAGCATTTCTACTGCTAACATCTGACAGCACCGTGCGTCTCAGTGATTGTGAATAATGGAAAGCTTATTTATAACAATTGCTTTTTTTATATTATCAATACTAATGCAGTTTTACAATTTAATTGTTTTAAATAATTTGTTATGTAGTTTAATTAAGTTACTGATTTATGATGTTTTTTTTTATAAAATACAAATTAAATGTACAACTGTTTTTTAATCATACAGTCCAATACAATTAAAAATACTATGAATAGTAGATATCCCACATAGGTATAAAAAAAACTTTTGTTATTTCTTAGACTGTTTTGGCCTATAGACTAAAATAAATATTGTAAACTAGACTTGGCATTCTCATATTTAAAGCATTTAGGCAATAAAATGAACATCAAAATATTTTTAATTTTTGATGATCAAAAATAAATAAATAAAAAATGGTGCCGCATTACGAATTATCTCAAAAAATTACAAATAAATAGTACTATGTATATCTGTGTGTAAGGACATAATGGCTAACCTTATGATTCCAGAGGTAGCCTCATTTACCTTTACTTAAAAAAATATAACTCCTGCATTTGTATACGCAATTGCCTCATACCAAATTTAATAGTATAATAATGACCAGCAGACTCCATTTCTAGCTAAAAAAGGATCCTTCAAAATTCAAGTCTCTGAGTCTATGAAATGCGTTTTTTAGCCCACCGTGCGGCGTTGGGGTTATTATTATTATTATTTTTAGACTGTTAGCTTTTAAATTATGTAAATATTATCTTGGAAATTGTTACTTGAATTGTTACTTTGTAGGTATGTAGAAGCGTAAATTCGCGTATTATAACATTTTTTTTTATGTTAAGTTAGTGTATAAATATTTGTACCTATTATTTTCTTTTCACTTTATATATAAAAAAACTGAATTTAAGAAATTATACGTAAACCAAAAAGATAACAAAAAGGTTAAAAAATAAAAATAAAAACAAGTCCTATATTATGATAAATGCGATACGATACGATAACTGTAGCCCTAAACATTATCTGTCACACTTAGACATAGGTTTCCTACTTACACAAAGGATATATACAACAATAAGTCAACAACAAAGTCATGTCCTTGATTGCGAATGCTACTAATTTGATTTAGCATTTACCTATACGTAGTCATTGAACTATTGTTCTTACATGCGTCAGCAAAGTCAAGTTTACAAAAGGTTACAAAGGTTACATAATTTTTTGTTATCATTAGATATCATTGACGGGATCTTAACAAACTTTGTTTTCCTTCTCAGGGCGAAGTTGGAGAAAGAAACCAGACTTAACAGAGGATCAAAACGATCCAAATGTCATCCTACGTGGTGCTTCGGGAGCCCTCAGACCTGGGCGGATGACCTTCATACTGGGTCCTTCAGGAGCCGGCAAGACCACACTACTCAAAATCTTAGCCGGAAGAAAGTAAGAATGTTGCTAAAAATATTTTCTACCACTTTTATTTTTAAGGCGCCGCCTCTTCTGGCGCTAAGCTATGGACGTGTAGGTACTTATCTTCGCTTTGTATGAAAATGCAGGCGAGTCGTCAACTGCGAAACACGGCGCGGAAGGCGTGACTGGCAAACAAATGAACCACACGCTAAAATTGGCAAACCTATTTTATTTTTGACGACACGTTTGGTGTAGTGGCTACAGTGGCTAAGTGTAGTCAGCGAAACCAAATGGTCCTGGGTTCGAATCCCGGTAGGGGCAAATGTTTGTATGATGAATATGGACATTTGTACCCGAGTCATGGATGTATATTTATAATATGTATGTACTTACGAAAAAAAAAATGTATTTAAGTAGTGTATCAACCATCTGGTATCCATAACACAAGCCTTAAGTGCTTAACTTGGAACTAGATGGTGCTGTGTGCAATGTCAGACGATTTTTTTTTTTATTTTTTTATTTTATGTCATTAATTTTAGGAAACTTACAGCTAATACATTTTTTCATCTAGTACAATGTGTAAACGATGGCCTCCATTACCGATTAATGTGAGTAACATTAACAAATACTTGAAAACAGCGACGTAAGAGATACGCAAATGAATTATCTCATGCTCAAAAAATACAATACTATTCAGAGAAAAAAAAGAAAATATGGTTATACATCGAAAAAACAATTGTTCAAACTTTTCTTGATAAGCACTAGTAAACAAATCTAAATCAACCTCGACATCCTGGCACACCATGTTAAAAGTACGACATGCTCTTATCACGTACGAGTTCTGTCTGTAGATAGCTCTGACTTGAGGCACATGGAGATAACGTGGTCTCCGAAGAAATGCACCCGGTACACGAAGCCCGATCTTGCCCACTAACTCCGGGACGTCAGTGGATCCGTTCATAACGCTAAATAAGAATGCAAGATCTGCAATTTTCCTTCGCTCGTGTAGAGGCAGAATATGAAATGTTTTACACCGACTTATATAATTCGGGAGATAGGTATGTGAGCGATATTGAGTGTACTTCAAAAATCGCCTTTGTATACCTTCAAACCGATGAATGTATACATTATAATTTGGATTCCAAACCTTATCTTCTTTCCTATCTTATTTCTCTGTGCACATAGGTAATATGCGTGTAGTAGTGGACGATGGACCCGTAAACCTTTCTGTACACAAAATACACGCTTTGACGTGGAGTTGCGGAAACCAGTCCGTCTTACCAAGCCTTTTCTTAATTCATTGATAAAAAACATTATGTTAAAAAGTTAAGTGCACTGATTTGCTGAACCCATGGTTAGAGCTTAATGGCTGTTAAATTGTCGGCTCATGCGCACGTCGCTCCTTTAAGGACACTAAAGAACATTACTTAGTAAAAAGATTTTATTTTATTAATATTTTAACAAAACCAAAACATTTCAAGGCAAAATTCCTAATCATTACTAAATTAGCAAACAGCATATTGTTGAGTACCTAATTATAAATTGTTTTGTATCACAAAAGAGATTAACATACATAAATAAATGATAATGATAGAGCATTGTAAATTGCACGTATTTACCTAATCTAATATATAATTCAAATACAATAATTTCTTGTATATTGCCCATTAATTAGATAGGTAATTGGAGCCAAAATTATTAGGTATGAGCGAAGGTCGCAGATACCAAAACGTAAATTAAGAATCAATAGTAAAGCAGGCCTTACAATTCCCACGGCCAGGGGGCCCGTAAATAGCTCGCCGTTCGATAAGGACCAGGCCCGGGTCGACGACGCGACGTCGCGTTGTGTTCCACGCGCGCCTCAAAGAGATGTCAGCATTAATGCTGGGGTCCGATGCCTGCCAGTGTTGCGGGAAAGTCCGAGAGGGATACCGTGGCCCCTGGCACAGGCAACTGAAGGTACACGGGTGGGTTTTAGTCAGTAAGAGTCAGACACGCCCTCCCGCTCTGCCCAGAGCGGGAGAAGTTATTTGATGATTTCCCATCCTCAAAAAAAGGCGCCCGTAAATAAAAAACTTTTCTTCCATCAAAACATTAAAAGGAAATGCGTTTACACGAAACTAAAGGGTGTCTATATCTATTTATTTTTCATAGTGTGATTAAGTATATACCTACTAACAAAACTCAATTACGCAAATAAAGTCTTTGCACATTGCTGTTTCTAAATTGAGGAAGTAATTCTTACTTTATGTGATAAATTCCGTCATTCCGTCATCCATAAATAGACAGCTAGGTATAGCTACCTAGGCAAAGTACCTACAGGTAGGTAAAGCTCCCTTTCACCGGCTTCATAAGGATCATAACTCATTTGTTGGCCTTGGTATAAACTTTAATAAAAAGCGTCCCCCTTCTTTGTTAGATTTGTCTTATAATGCGTTTAAAGCTAAAGTAAAATCCAACCTTTGTTCAAAGGCATTCTATCAAGAATTACTTAAACGATAAAAATAGTTGGTCGCCGTGATTAATCAAGACAATGTGTATTTTCTTTCTCCAGAATTAACTTACCTACTGACAAGTTATATGAGTTCATATAATTGTTTATTTCAATTGACTATATTAGTCAATGTAGTTTAATTTAATTTTCATGTATTATTGACATAATCTACTCATTTCAATATTTTTTCGTATTGCAATATGTGGTTAGCAAGAGACCTCGACAATTGATCATATTATTCTTTTGAGCAACCGGCAGCCAGTTCGTCATGCTCTCTTAGATGTCACTGCTTGCGGTAGCGTCGGGGGCTGGGTTGCCTCCTTCCCTCAAATATGACGAGGGGGGTAATGGCTGATATTTACGTTATGCTCGTGAACGGGTGCTGCTTGAAGTGACAGTCATCCTGCTGACTGTGGTTTTGTTATTGTTATTAGTAATTAACTGTTTCTTTATTTTACGTCGAGGGTCCTAGTTTATCATTTGTGACTTCAAGTTACAGCTATATAAACATAATGAAGCATTGCAAATGTAAGCGGGTACGCCCTTTATGGCTGGAGGCTTTTATTATGTATTACATTCTGTTTACGTTTTTACTTTTTTTATAATTTTTTTCTTGGTATTTATTTTCTTCTTATTTTGTTGGTATTTATATTGGCATATTGGCGTGTGCTAGCTAACATATTATGGCAAATAATTTAATTTAATGTTTGGTGTTTCGTAATGTTAATTACTTACTACTGTATAGAATCCAGTTCTTCTAACTGAACAGACAGCAGTGCTGCTGGGGAGTTTGTTGCGCCACTTCTTGTTCCCAGCTAAAGAACTAGGAAGTGGTGAAGGTCGGGCGTTTTGGGCGACTGTTTAATCTAATTTTTTCGTTCAAACAGTGCTGATTCTCACCGTAGTTTGAATAAATTACTTTTGATTTTGGTTTTGAAAAAGCTTTAATCAATTATGTACTTACCCGTTGATTATCCTACTGCAAGGGCAGAGCCATCTTATTAACTTCTTGTACAGAGAAAGAACGAGCAACTAACATACCTTATCAAAGCACTTGTGTACAGTGCTTCTAAGAATTCTGAGATGCTTCAAGATGTTTTCCTTGACTGAGGTTGACCTAAATATGAACCAGTATACATTGATAGCGGCTTTAGTTTAGTAGGTATTAAGTTGGGAGTTTGAAACTTGGTACATAGGTAATGTAGGTACCAAGTTTCAAACCCCCAGCTTTAAAATTAGGCCACAGGATTTACTATTATTGTATTTATTAACGTATTTTTTTTAAATTGTAAGACACCAATAACTTGTATATACATTAGCAGTAATACCTTACCTAAATACTTTAGTAAACCAATGTTTATTAGTAACTTTAATATTTATTTATGCTAACAGACTTAAAATAATATTAATAATATGTACATGTATATAAAAAAGAAGGAAAAGAATCGTAGCGCATCCAAAAACTCGTGTTGAATGCAAATACATTAATTAAGAATTCGGGTTTTTGACCAGTGATTTTTTTTCACCAGTTTACTGTTCACACATGTTGCTATATAATTATAAGAACTAACATAGCTATAAACTTAAAACAGCTGTTTTTATATGTTACTATTTTTAACTTAGGTATAAATCTAAACATAAGATATACTTTTTTGCAAAAAATACCTGCGATTTTATACAGAAATACTAGTTGTTGCGTGCTGCGCGAGCTGCAAGCAGCTCGCGTGCTAGTTTTGTACGGACTTTTACTTGAAAAATCCCTAAATGTAGTAAAAATGTAGGCAACACCATAAAGAATCGTCTATTTATTCAAGTCCGAGAGTAGTTAAACGCCAATCAAAACCCCTGAGGAACCCTAAGATCGACCACATGTTCAAACCCCTCAATGTAGTAAAATTCCTGAAAAACCCTTAGAGCACCCTAAAATTCATGACAAGTAAAAATCCTCTTTCGGTCGAAACCGTTTGAACGAACCAAAGTTAAAATTTAAAATATGATTTAATTTAGAGTTAAAATTGTCTATTTAATCAAGCCCCTAAGTGAAGTGAAACGCCAATCAAAACCCCCGAGGAACCCTAAAATCGACCACATGTTCAAACCCCTCAATGTCGTAAAATTCCTGAAAAACCCTTAGAGCACCCTAAAATTCATGACAAGTAAAAATCCTCTTTCAGTCGAAACCGTTTGAAGGAACCCAATCGCAGACTATTGGTTTGCGTGCTGCGCGAGCTGCAAGCAGCTCGCGTTCTAGTGGTGGTAGCTCTTACACTTGTAAATGTAGTAAAAATTGTCTATTTAATCAAGCCCCAGGGTGTAGTGAAA
The DNA here is from genome assembly GCA_937001585.2 of Brachylomia viminalis. Lineage (NCBI taxonomy): Eukaryota > Metazoa > Arthropoda > Insecta > Lepidoptera > Noctuidae > Brachylomia > Brachylomia viminalis. Next base: position 15,834,284 of record OW443302.2, on the reverse strand, counting down.
CGGCTATCAAAACGTCTGAGGAACCCTAAAATCAACCACATGTTCAAACCATATAAACTTCTTTTGCTCTAATAACACTTAGCATAACGTTCGTTTCATATAATTTTCAATTTATATAATGCTCTTTTTATAAAACGTTCAGTTGACCTAATTTTCATATTTACTAATTTTCAGCCAAAATTCTGTAATGAATAAGTAAATATCAGGAAACATCATACTGTTATAACCTAACCTAACCCAAATGATTCACCAACAATAGAGGGGATCTGGCGCTTGGCGGCCGCTGCCGCGGCACGCTCGCTTCGCTCGCTCGCCTTCGCGCGCTAATGGTCACTGTTCTAACATAACCTAACCTAAAAATGATCCACCAAAAATAGAAGGGATCTGGCGCTTGGCGGCCGCTGCCGCGGCACGCTCGCTACGCTCGCTCGCCTTCGCGCGCTAATGGTCACTGTTCTAACATAACCTAACCTAAATGATTCACCAACAATAGAGGGGATCTGGCGCTTGGCAGCCGCTGCCGCGGCACGCTCGCTTCGCTCGCTCGCCTTCGCGCGCTAATGGTCACTGTTATAACATAACCTAACCTAAAAATGATCCACCAACAATAGAGGGGATCTGGCGCTTGGCGGCCGCTGCCGCGGCACGCTCGCTACGCTCGCTCGCCTTCGCGCGCAAATGGTCACTGTTCTAACATAACCTAACCTAAATTATTCACCAACAATAGAGGGGATCTGGCGCTTGGCGGCCGCTGCCGCGGCACGCTCGCTACGCTCGCCCACCTTCGCGCGCTAATGGTCACTGTTCTAACCTAAAAATGATTCACCAACAATAGAGGGGATCTGGCGCTTGACGGCCGCTGCCGCGGCACGCTCGCTTCGCTCGCTCGCCTTCGCGCGCTAATGGTCACTGTTATAACATAACCTAACCTAAAAATGATCCACCAACAATAGAGGGGATCTGGCGCTTGGCGGCCGCTGCCGCGGCACGCTCGCTTCGCTCGCTCGACTTCGCGCGCAAATGGTCACTGTTCTAACATAACCTAACCTAAATTATTCACCAACAATAGAGGGGATCTGGCGCTTGGCGGCCGCTGGCGCGGCACGCTCGCTACGCTCGCCCACCTTCGCGGGCTAATGGTCACTGTTCTAACCTAAAAATGATTCACCAACAATAGAGGGGATCTGGCGCTTGGCGGCCGCTGCCGCGGCACGCTCGCTTCGCTCGCTCGCCTTCGCGCGCTAATGGTTACTGTTCTAACTTAAAATGATTCACCAACAATAGAGGGGATCTGGCGCTTGGAGGCCGCTGCCGCGGCACGCTCGCTCGCCTTCGCGCGCTAGTGGTCACTGTTCTAACATAACCTAACCTAAATTATTCACCAACAATAGAGGGGATCTGGCGCTTGGCGGCCGCTGCCGCGGCACGCTCGCTTCGCTCGCTCGCCTTCGCGCGCTAATGGTCACTGTTCTGACATAACCTAACCTAAATGATTCATCAACAATAGAGGGGATCTGGCGCTTGGCGGCCGCTACCGCGGCACGCTCGCTGCGCTCGCTCGCCTTCGCGCGTTAATGGTCACTGTTCTAACATAACCTAACCTAAATGATTCACCAACAATAGAGGGGATCTGGCGCTTGGCGGCCGCTACCGCGGCACGCTCGCTACGCTCGCTCGCCTTCGCGCGCTTATGGTCACTGTTCTAACATAACCTAATCCACATGATTCAACAATCATAGAGGGGTTCTGTTAGATGAGGAGAATAAGAAAACACAAAAAAACATAATATTAACGTTACTTTTGAATTTAAATATTATACTAACTTAATATTATACTTACTTAATACTATACTAACTGAATATTAGTTCAAATGGACATTATAGGAAATGTTCATAAAAATCATAAGAAATTAGGTAAAAAAACGGTGGCTGTAAGTTGACTTTGGTAGAACAAACATGTCATTTGGGGCAGCCCATTCTTGCCGGTTACGCAGAGTCCCCATTAAAAATGTTGCTATTTCTACTTTTCACGTTTTCGCGGAAAATCAGGGAAATTACCCGAAAAATGGGCAAATTCTTTGCACCGAGCAACACTCCTCAACCAAGTATACAACCGGTTCATACGTTATGCACATCAGTCGGATGAACCGTTTGAGCGACCTAAATCGGACAATTTTTGCAAAACCGGAAATGGCATGAACGCCATCTTGAATTTCTGAAATGTCATAATTTTCCTGAAGAAACCAGGATACCAGTTGTCTGTCACTAAAAAAACGGTGGCTGTGCGTTGACTTTGGTAAAACAAAGTATTTGGCCAAAGTCGGGTCAGACCCAAAATTTCAAACCCCAGTGGATCTCGGGGTTGCCAGCTAAAAGTGATTAAACCGGTCAAACGTCATTTGGGGCACCCCATTCTTGCCGGTTACGCAAACTCCCCATTAAAAAATCTCGCTATTTCTACTTTTCACGTTTTCAGGGAAAATCTAGAAAACTACCCCAAATGAGGGAAAATTTCCCACACCAGGCCACACTCCTCAATCAAGGATACAACCGGTAAACAAACCCATGCACCTCAGTCGGATAAACCGTTTAAACGACCTCAATCAGACAACTTTTGCAAAACCGGAAACGGCATGGTCGCCATCTTGTTTTTCTAAAATGTCAGAATTTTCCTGAAGAAACCAGGACACAAGCTACCTGTCAGTAAAAAAAGGATGGCTGAACGTTGACTTTGGTAAAACAAAGTAATTCGTCAAAGTCGGGTCTGACCTAAAATTTCAAACCCCAATGGCTGTCGGGGTTGCCAGCTGAAAGTGATGAAAATGGTCAAATGTCATTTGGAGCACCACTTTCTTGCCGGTTACGCAATGTTCCCATTAAAAATGTCGCTATTTCTACTTTGGATGCCAACTGTCCTTTTTAGTGTGTCGAAAATGACAATTTATAAAACCGGATATGGCACGGCCGCCATCTTTAATTTCTGAAATGTCAGAATTTTCCTGAAGAGACCAGGATACAAGCCACCTGTCAGTAAAAAAACGGTGGCTGTACGTTGACTTTGGTAGAACAAAGTAATTCGCCAAAGTCGGGTCTGACCCAAAAATTGCAACCCCATTTGCTCTCTGGGTTGCCAGCTGAAAGTCATAAAAATTATCAAATGTCATTTAGGGCACCCCTTTCTTGTCGGTTACGCAAAGTTCCCAATAAAAATGTCGCTATTTCTACTTTGTCCCATTTAGTGTGTCGAAAATCACGATTTTAAAACCGGAAATGGCACGGCCGCCATCTTGAATTTCTGAAATTTCTGAATTTTCCTGAAGAGACCAGGATACAAGCCACCTGTCAATAAAAAAACGGTGGCTGTATGTTGACTTTGGTAAAACAAAGTAATTCGCCAAAGTCGGGTCTGACCCAAACTTTCAAACCCCAATGGCTCGCGGGGTTGCCAGCTAAAAGTGATTAAACCGGTCAAATGTCATTAAGGGCACCCCTTTCTTGCCGGTTACGCAAAGTTCCCATTAAAAATGTCGCTATTTCTACTTTTGATGCCAACAATCACGATTTTTAAAACCGGAAATGGCACGGCCGCCATCTTGAATTATTCATTCAAAATATAGGTATTTGTATTATTCTATTTATTTATGTATTAACTATGGAAGACTTACAGCTAAAATAAGCCTGTATTTTTCTGTTCTGTGAAATAAACAGAATAAAAAATACTATGTGAGACTGACAGCCAGTTAAAAGTCTTCACTTCTAAAAACAGATTGGAAAGAAAGAGTGCGAACAACACAACACAGCTACCAAAAAAAAGAGCAAAAAACAGTACCTATACTCGTAACATTCAAGTTTAAACAAAATTCAATTCATAATCAATACATGAATAAAAACCTAAACATACAAAATCTTAATTAAAAAAGCTAAGACTCAGCCACTTTCTGGCCGAGGATACACCTGTTATGAAAGGATCAAAATTATGCTGTTTACACATATTATTAAAGTTTCTACTTGCACGCACTATAAATGAATATTGCCTGTAATTCGTAAAGGTAAATGGAACACGCAACGGTGCGTTCCATCACTTCAACCTTCCGGGAACGTTAAAATAAAATTAGGATAGAATGTCGGAATTATTAATAGAATTATTGAACAATTTAAATAATGAAATACAGTCAGAGATTGCCCGTCGATTAATTAGGGGTAATAGGATATGATACTTTTTACAGAGGTTGTGGGAATCTTGAGACCGGTAGGGCACTTTCTGATGATAACTCAAATACTTGATGAACCTTTTCTGGATGCTCTCTATACAATCAATGTACTACTTGTGATAACATGGATTCCAGATTTCAGACGCGTATTCCAAGTGCCTTCTAACAAAAGTACAGTATAGAATTTTTAAAGTTTTGGCTTGAGTGAAGCACTTGGATAGCCGCATTGTCGCCATTATCGTTAAGTCGTTATTAATTTTGCAAATTAATAACGATTAAATTTACTAACAGGTTTCAAAGAGTGCCTGTTACTGTGTTTATATGATCTGAGGCCTGTCAGGTTATTGATTGCATTTTTATTGCACGATTAGCACAATGAGTGCTTCGACAGATCGTCGTTTCGTTTAATTGTCATCCGTTCTTCTTAAGTATCTGTGACTAGGTATATGATCTACTAGAGCTTGCACCCATCAGAAAAAGGACCGATTCTAAAGGGAACTAGCACACCGCTCCTTTCATTGAAATCCGTCTAACAGTTTTGACGTAAAGCTGGAACATACAAACAGACAAAACTACTTTGAAACGATTTTCGTAGGGACGCTGTGTGTACATACATACATAATAAGGTATATATAGATTCAATCTTTGTTAAACCACAATTAATAAATACCATTTGTTGCAGAAAAACAGGTGTACAGGGATTTTTGTACGGTGCAGGTCGAAGCTCAGTGCTGGTGGCCCAGGACACCACGCTCATTGACACCCTGACCGCTGGAGAGACCCTCAGGTTCGCCGCCAGTCTCAAGCTGCCGAATATCTCCTATAGAGAACGTAGTAATGCGGTAATTACGATGACTTTTTGTTCTCTGTATTGCATGCTTGGACCAAGTTGGACTCTCGGACTTCTGACATTCAATGTTATACTATCATAGATATTCGTATGATCACTGGAACTGTGTTTACCGAGGCGCGAAAGGCCTCGACATGTCATGTGTGAACTAAGTATGATATAATATACAGGGTGACTGAGACATCGACGCGCAAACTGAAACCATTAATTTAGCATTAAAAAATTTTTCGTCAGTTATAAAAAAAAAATATCTGCTGTTTCATAGAAAATTGCAATACCTACTTGGTCAAAATGTATAGAACAGCTAACTTTGTTTTAAATATTCGCCGAAAAATTTCAACGCAGGGTTTCAGAATCTACCTACTAAGGTACCTACTGGATCCAAAGTCAGGTTGCTTGTTGATAACCCTGCGACCTTGTATAGTTACAATTCGCAGATCGATCGATCCCTATCTATTATTTCGACTTACCTACTGCGACCATAAAGAATCTAGTAATTCCTTCATTCTTAAAAAGTTTTAAAAAGGGACATAGAATTAAAACTTTATTAAACATTTTAAAATAACCCTTATAAGAGCTCAACCGTCGCTAATGAGACACAATTACTTTTCTATTGTTACCGAACTTAATCAATTCGATTGACAGACAAGATGTTGCATTCGGGCTTTTGATGCATCGGTGAAACAAGTGATCGGGTACGAGTGTTCGTGCTTATGTCATTCGGTTTTTCATAACATTCTTCTTCTCCATAGAGTGTCAATGGCAATCTAAATGAAGTCGGCCCAGAATTCAGCTACGAGTTTGACAAGCTAATAAGTTAGGGAACCCAACTAAAACTGTATTACTTAACTATAATCTGCAATCCTAAATATACGTCTATCCTACTGTTACAGATCAATACAGTCACAAAGCAGCTCGGCATACATGAAGTCCTCAACACCAGAGCGGGTCGCCTATCAGGCGGTGAACGAAAGAGACTTATCATCGCTTGTGAACTGCTCACAGACCCCACTATCATGTTACTAGACGAGCCTACCAGGTAATCCTAAGCACAATTTACAAATTAATTGAAATTCTTTACACTTTTATCACAAGCTTCAAATAACGATAAAATGTTAATTTGCACTTCACACTTGGATAGACCAGATTAGATTGTACCCACCTAATACAATAAATTGTTGATGAATTTCTACGTTTTAATCTTTTTTATAAAGCAAACAATTATCTACTCAACTTATTGTCTTTGAGAACTGGTTCAGACTACGGTGACACACTAATACCAACATAATATTTTATACAACGTAGCAAAACGTTTGAACATCATTTATGCACTTCCGAATAATAAATGTAGGGATGTAATACGAGAATGGCTCCTACGATTAAACTATAGCTGAAGAATTTACTAAAAGTTAAACATGTTTAAGGAAAGATACACACCAACTCCTCTACATGCACACCCTCACACACATTACACACCCTCACTCCTTATCACACTACACACACATTCTTCACTCATCACTGTGGTAACGTACTTATTCTTTTTATATAGTTTGATTTCCCCGTAATTTTTATTGGATTTAATTAATTTCTTTTTGAAATATTACAGATATTGTGCATAAAACAACGAATTGTGGTTGTAATAAAATAGTGTGGAAGACTCTGACGACTGTGACACAGTTTATACTAGTATAGTCGTCGACGTAATCTCTTATAATTATTTATTTATTTATTTATATCCTCACTTACAGCTATTTTTACAGGTATAACCCAATGCAATAGTGAAGCAAAATTAAAAACGTATTATCTAAAACTTATTACATATAATGTTATCCTTGTGAATTCACTCAGTGTACACGCAAAAACGTCTATCTCCTCTGCTACAAGGTTAAGGGTGCGAAGCGCCCGCGTCAGGGGCGCCTCATTTAACAGATTATTAATATGTATTTATTGCCATGGTTTTTTATAGACTAAGAGAAATTTGTAATTTTAGGAGTGAAATAAACTATTATTATTATTACTTCACGGCAAAAAATACGTGCTATGAAATATCTACCGCTTTCTGCACCAAACCCTTGAGTTTTACCTATTTTTAGAAAAAATACTAAAGACTGCTTTAATCGCTTTCTCGTAGCACAATTCGTAGACGTGCTACGAGTTTTCCTTAACTAGCAACGTGATTCGTAGCAGTCGATGCTTCCCATGTTGTCTTGGTTTTTAATCGTGATTCTTCTAATAGTATCATTGAATCGTTCTAATTCTCGTAGCACCATTCGTAGATTTGTTACTAGTTTTTTTTCTGAACGACAAGTATTGTAGTGATCAGCGATTATTTTTTAACCGACTTAAAAAAGGAGGAGGTTATATGTTCGTTTGAATGTATTTTTTCATTTGTGTTTGTTCATCGATCTTTTCGTCAATTGTGGACCGATTTTGAAAATTCTTTAATAAAAATTAAAATGTACATTATTTCAAAAGCTAGCGCGGTGGTCCCATATAAATTTAATTAACTTTGCTTGGGTAGTTTTTGAATTAGCTTCGATAATACGTATTTAATCCACTTTGTTTATCTTGATGACGTTTTAATACTTCATGTCACTGTTCTTTACATAGCAACTAGTGGAAAACATATTGGTGTAGGTACCATAACTTAAAAGTGAAAGAAAAATCTAATAAAAACAACCGACTTCCAAAAAAACAATACAAATTGAAAAATAAGTTATTTTTCAATTTGTAGTGTTTTTTTGGAAGTCGTATGTTTTTATTTTGTGATAATATTTTTATCTGTAGCTTAGAGTACGAACTTATTAATATGTTATATGTTTTATTAGGATATGCAAGAAATATAACTACGATTCGATTGCTGTTCCAGCGGATTAGATGCTGTATCATCTCTGTCCGTGGCCCGAGCTCTTCACACAGTCGCCCGCAGTGGCAGGACTATAGCATGTGTTCTTCATCAGCCGTCATCACAACTGTTCAACACAGCTGATGACGTTATCGTGCTAGCCAATGGCAGGACACTGTACGCTGGTGCCATAGCTGATGTACCCAGTGCACTCTCCAGGGCTGGATTTACGTGTCCACAATATTATAATATTGCTGATTATTGTAAGTACTTATTTGAATCAGAATACAGAATTATAAAAAAAAATATTATTTCCCTATTTTATGATGTCGGTGATAAATTAAGATTGAAATGGGTAATATTATTTAAAAGTTCCTGGAGACAATCACTGCTGTTGACAAAATGGTTTTATCATTACGAGTGAAGAGAAAATAAAATCGCAGTCAAAAAAAATAATAATAATAAAATCAAAAACACAAGCTTACAAGTTATTGCAAGAAAGAATTAAAATATACAAAGCGTTAAAATAATTGTGTTGCGTTCAAGGCTAACTATAGCTTGCACCTAGGGATATTATATATGGATTATATAATATAATAAAATATATTGGGATTATTTTATTTTAAGGGTTACGTAATTTTCAAATATTTTTTTTTTAAATATATATCTGGTTCAGAAAATTATCAAGAAAATCAAACGAGCTTCACAGCGGAAATTCCGTCATAGTTCCATTTTAGGGCCCTAACCGAGGCTGTTCCAACATGCCAACACGAGTTACAAACATTGTTATCGCCCTTTTGAGGTTAATTAAAGACTTACCGGAAATAATTCAATCGACTCGTCAGTTGAAATCCAGGGAAGTGTCGACACACTTTCTTTGTTTTTTAAACGACTGAGTTCGAATGAATGAATCCCCAAATGTTTTATTTCGGGTCCCTCTGTTCCTGGTCTACGTGATTACATTAAGTACATTATAGTTATCGATCTCGCTAGTTTGTACCACGAGTGCCAATCTTACCAGCTTATTATTGTCCCACTGCATACAGAGTCATACAGTGAAGGCACGAGCCAACCCGTCTTGAGTTGGCGATTTCAGATTTATATTAACTATCCTGTTCGGGTTTCCTCGCGATGTCCTCCTTCTCCGATATCAATAAGGTCCAAGATAAACTAAGAAAGTACGTATGAATTGAAAAAGTCACATTGGTACTTACCCGGATTTGAACCCTCAACCTCATGCATGTGAGGCAAGGGTCTAACCACTGAGCCATCACGACACCACAAGCGCTTAATGTTTATTAACTGTTCTAATATTGTTTTCTAGTGTTAGAGATAGCAAGCGACGAACACGCTGGTGACATGAATCTCTTGGAGAAGGAGGCCAACAGCTATGCTCAGGAGATGAGCAAGATCGCCAAGAATGACATTTGCAACGGAAAAGGAATAGGTAACTTATTACTTAATATTATAAATACGAAAGTAACTGTCTGTCGTTTACCTTTTCAGCACTATCAATCACAATCTGAATCATTTTGAAGGATATTGCTAATCCATTGCTTCATATGTTCGAAAAATGTGTCTGCTCAACAACGTAAATAACGCAATGAATGTTCTTGAACTGTCAAAATGTAAGCCATTCCTGCTGTTAGTGTGTTACGCAAGGGTTAGGACCCGGTAGTACCGGTAAAATGCTGCAACTTTGCCAAGAAAGCCCAAATTTGCCTATTTCGTTTCGATTACGATATTTCGCGTTTGCTTAGTTTTTTCTTATTTTGTACCATTTGGTAGTAACTTTACATTATTAAGGCAACATATTTTTATGTTTTTGCAATGGTTACTCCATTTTTACTCTGTCGGTTGTGCGACAAAAGCGATGCGAACAGGTGAATTTTTTTTGTGACATAATTTACTTAACTTTGCCTCCTAACTGTGAAAAAAGAATACCTTGATGGCAATAATCTAACTGCCGATGCCGGGGACAAGCACGGTGTCTCATGCACACGGAAAAAAATACTGCTATGATAAACTGTTTCTTTATTGAGATATCCTCCTAGGCAAAGTTGCGTCTTTTACCTACAACTTTGCCTATGACTTTGAGTGCTTGTAATTCGGAAAAACATGATGATTTAAATAGATTTGGCTTCTACCTGGCAAGACATAAGGTCGGTTTTCCGTGTAAAACTCATTAAAAGCCATAATAATAAATAGGTTCAGATAAACGAACAAAAAACGTCAAAATCCAGGCAAAGTTGCAGCATTTTACGTACCTACTTTACCGTAGTACCTATCGATTTCTAGTTCGGATATAAATCTGTCCACACAACGGAAGTCTGGCAAAGATCGCAGATAGGTTATTTCTAACTAGGTATTTAAAATTGTCAAAGGAGGTCAACACTCAGCGATATCGGTTAGGTACCTATAGTAACAATAGATACCTACCTAATTGTATCAAGTTACCTCCAAGACATTAACCATCAAGCTGATCGTTTATTGTTCTTAATTATTACTTAATATCTCATTGCCTCGTTTGTCTAATGGTCGCAAACGCTACTGCGCAGCTTGAGGTCCTGGGTTCGATTCCTAGGTCGGGCAAAATGTAATTGGGTCTTTTCATCTGGAATTTCTCAGTAGCTACCCAGAGTTGGGATTTGTGCCCGGTAGATGGCAATAGGCTCGCCCCTATTACATGGGGCTTAGACTTAACTACAAAATATGGGTGCACTCCTAGGTACACCGCTGCCTAACCGTTTGGAGAGGACAGACGTATGTAATTCCTTATTGATGTGAAACATCTATAGCCGCACGTAAAACCGATTGCTGGCGTGGCGACCAATGCCGTGGCGACGCGTCGCCACGCTCTATTTTAAATAAAGAACAATTTGTTTATTTAAAAAAATATATATAATTGGTTTTTGATTATGCCATATATATTTTCTTTTATTACATATTATGATAGAATGGTTTTCGATGTTTCACATCTGCCAGGCGTCCCGCGACGGCTCAATTTTTTATATTTTTACAGAGTTATCACCAGAATCAGTAGCTCTACTGAACCCCAGCCCCAGTCCTTCAAAGGGTTACTCTGCCAGTATCTGTCAACAGTTGAATGCTCTACTATGGAGATGCTGCATAGGAGTCGTCAGAGATGTTTACTTGACTCAGGTTCGTAGTAATGTTTAGTGTTCTTATTTATGTACTTATACAAAAACAAACCACGTCTGGGATCTGAAAATACGCAACAATCACAACACATAATCCCGAACCCTAAAACACTGTCGCTAGGTAGGTACCATGTCAGAGACATTAGCACTTGACCATTAGCCATGGTACCTATTATATCTAAATTAATACCTATTCTCCATAAGTAGGTATCAGTTTATTATTGTCTGTGGGCAATCTCGCGAGCACCATATCATATTTTTGACTGTCACCTTGTTTCTGTGGTGCCATTATTGCCTCAAATTGGCTGAACCACGATCTTGGTATTTCTCTCCAAAATTCCGGAATTCTCATTTGCACCGTAACCATCGCGACGTCTGCATTTGCTGCTGAAGTTGTCCCTGGGGGACCGGTTACCACTGGCGGGTTCATTTCGCGGAAAGATACACACGCGTTGCTTTAACCTAACTTTAGCACGTTGCGTTGTACTTTGCATCCGCGGTGTTTAAGCCTCTGCCTCTACGCTTATTGAGTCGCCTACTCATCGTCGAAAGGTCACCAGTGTTGTGCGTGTTCTGTATATGGTGAGATGATTAAAAGAGACGTGACTTTCCAGAAGAAAATGTATTTTATTTTAGTTCCACAATACTTTGTTATAACTAACTACGTACTAGATATGCGTTAAGGCAGGGCGGTGTAACGTAGGCGACTGGCGAGCCGATCGCCCGCTCTCTCGTATTTCGTCAAGAATGCAACTCGGCAAATCGAGATTCCTAAGCCGCCACTTAATAAAGCCATTGTACAAAAATTTACAGATTCGTCTGGTATGTCACTTCGTCGTAGCGTTGCTTCTAGGCGCTCTATACTACGGCGCGGGCGCAGAAGCAGGGCGGATGATGTCAAACACCGGATGCTTGTTCTTCTTCCTACTGTTCCTTTTCTTCTCGAATGCCATGCCTACGATCCATACGTGTGAGTTTACCTAACCTATTGATTCTTGAAAGGAGTTAGTCAGAATCGTTTTTGATAGTAGATACCACACGTGGCCTAGGTCCTTCGAAGCTTTCATTACTAAACCACCAGCTGCAAAACACCCGCCGGATACAAATCCAGACTCTGAGCTGCTACTACTACTACTAAGAATTTTCTGATTGAAAAACCCAATAACCCTTAATTGCCCGACCAGGTGATCCAACCCAGGACGCCACACTCAGAAATCCGGCTAGTTTTTAATGCTTGTCGTAAATTCGAAAATTTTGAAAACGTAATCTTTTTTCAGTCCCAGTGGAAGCAAAAGTGGTCCTACATGAACACCTGAACAAGTGGTACTCGTTGCCAGCATACTGTGCCTCGAAAATCATTGTGGACTTACCCATTCAGGTACGTTAAGTTTGAACATTTACCTATTCGTTTCTCTGCCATAAGACCCAAATGCAGATGTAAATTAATCTAAATAATCAATCATGCCATTATAATACTTTGCTAACATTGCAATGAGATATTAAGGTGGATATAAGGTACTGAATAGTGATGACAGGCCTGTCACACCTATTAGCTACTTACTATCGGGTTTTACGTAATAAAGGTTCAATGACTTCTTAAGATTCCTCGAAGTACCTATATCCAGGAACAAATAAACTGAAGTGCTAGCAACTTATGTGCTCTAATAACACTTGCATAGATTAATTCCTGATAACTACTCACATTCAAACTTTTACTTTTAGATCTAAGATAACGTTTTCCTGCGCCTGTTTCAGTTATTATGTGCAACAGTATTCTTATTCCCGGCCTGGTACTTGACTTCTCAACCGTTGGACATGAACCGCATGGGATTGGCGTGGCTCACGTGTGCTCTTGTCACCATATTGGCTCAGACATTCGGATTTGTTGTGGGCGCATCTTGTGGAATGAAGGTAAGAATGAAGACAGCTCATAAATATTAGGTCTTTATCTATGACATTGCCGTTTAGTATACAGAAAGTTAAAGCCATTTTTATATTTTTTTATTTCATTTCTATCAATCAAAATATGCACCCATGCTATCGATGTATCTCTGCCCGCGCAGTGTTAATTTGTCAATGCCCTTCATGAAGAAGTCAAGTGTACAGGAGCCAAGAAACTCTTTTGAGAAAGGCATTTTGTACTGCCTCCCGGGAATAGAACTTTTTCCCTGCCAAAAAGTTGACCAAATTTTGGAAAAGTAGAAGTCTGTCGGCGCAAAGTCTGGTGAGTACGGTGGATGACGAAATACTTCCAACCCTAGCTCTTGTAGCTTAGAGACCGTCTGTTGTGCCGGATTGGGTCGAACGTTGTCGTGTAGGAACAGCGGGGACGAGTGATTTACCAAGGCTGGCCGGAGATTAGCGAGCTTCTCAATCATTGTGTCCAGCTCCTCACTGTACACCTCCGCAGTAATGCTGGTGCCATTTGGTAAAAAGCTGTGATGAATTATAAATTAAATTAAATTAAAATCCATTTATTTCAGGTAATAATAACCCATAATTGTAAAAAATAAAAATAAAAATAAAATCAATTACAAATAAAATTACACACAATAAAATCATACACAATAAAATCAAACGCAATCATATACAATAATAACAAAAAAAAAAAAAAAAAAAAAAAAAAAAATAATAATAATAATAATAAAATAATAATAAATAATAATAATAAAATGTAATAAATTTAACATGTCCACTATAGCAGTCTCTTACTGGCGACACTGTATGTAACTTGTCTGTCACAGCAGTGTCGCAAATAAGGACAGTCCCACCTACTTGCTATCATACTCAGAACGGCATTGGGGCTGGCCCGCACTCTGCGCACAAGCGACGCGCAGCGCTTCCGCATGGTCGCATGGAAACAGTCCGTGCGCGCCCATGCGAACATACCGGAAGCGCTGCAGTAGCGAGGCAAACCCAAAACCGCTCTGAATGCGTTATTAAACTGAACACGGAGGGTGTTGTAGCTTTTCTGCGTGTAATTGGCCCACAGGCTGCAGGTGTACATGGACGTGCAATATGCTCGGAAAAGAGTTATTTTAACTCCATCCGAGCAACGCGCGAACCTGCGGGCCAGCATATTAGCTCTTATGCATAACGCCCTCCGCTCCCGTTCCAAGTCAGCATGATCCCTGAGGTCAGCTGTGACTATATGCCCTAGGTATTTAAACTGATTAACCCTGTCTAAGGCTACACCGTTTAGACGTATAGGTGGTACAAAATCTGGACATATAGCACCACCAGCCTCAAAGACCATGTATTGACTTTTCTTAATATTATAAACAAGTCCATGTTTAACCGCGAAATCCTCACATATCGCTATCAACCTCCTTAGGCCACAAATCGACGCGCTCAGCAGCACCATATCGTCTGCATAGCTCAAATTGTTGATACACACGTCATCAACATGACAGCCGACATGCTGACTGCTCAGCGCGACGATCAGCGCATCCATGTAAAGGTTGAATAGCGAGGGTGAGGTCAGTCCACCCTGCCTTACACCGCACTCTAACCGATAAGGCTCCGACACTGCCCCCGACCATCTGACGCTATTAACTTGGTGCGTATACCAATACTTAAACATAGTAACAAGTTCTGGTGGTAGGTTTATACTCTCAAGTTTCTTCCACAAGAGATCATACGCCACCAAATCAAATGCCCTGGATAAGTCGAGAAAACACGCGTATACCGGGGTTTTACGGTCAATGTAGTATTTGACAGTATGCTTAAGACACAGTATGGCACTTTCCGTTGACAATCGGGGTCTGAACCCAAACTGATTATCGTGCAGAGATATATATTTACTTAACTGTGTATTAAGCATACCGTCAAACACCTTCGCCGTAACTGTAGCTAGAGAAATGGGCCTATAGTTGCTTTTATCAGCTAAGTCACCAGTTTTATCTTTAACTATAGGCACAACCACAGTTTTCATGAGATCCGCCGGAAGATAAGAATGGCTCACGCACAGCGAGTAGAACATTGCTAAAACTCTGTTTATATGTGAGCCAGCGTGAACCAGGTGTTCAATGGATAGGGAATCGTGACCTGGACTTTTGCCTCTTGTCATACTCTTAATAGTTTTGGCCACATCCTTGGCACTAAAGCTCACCCCTACTCTCCCTTCAGGTAACTTACCATTGAAAACCTCACACGCCGGACCCAGCGGTGAATGTACAGTAAATTGATTCCTAAAGATTTCAGCAATGCCTTTACAATCACTCACCCCATCGACGCTCACCGGAAGCCCAGGCTTGACGTTAACTTTGTTGGTGTTTTTCCAAAAGCCTCGAAAATCACCTTTGGCGTGCTTTTCCGCAAGACTGTCCATTTTAATCTGGGTTTGATGATCTTGGCACCATTTTAAATGAGATTTAAAAACCCTTCTGCTGGCACACATTTCATCATACATAAGGCCAGCTTTGGATTGGATTATACCGGCCCTAGACCACCAAACAGTGACCATGACTTTTTTAGGGGTAAGTTTTCATTTGGGGCATTGCCTAGGCGCTGAACCAGGGTCTAACCAACAAGATGACCGCTTACAATTATCAAAAATAATCAATTTTTCATCGCAAGTGACAATGCGGTTCAAAATCCTTTCCTTTCTGTGCCTGTTAAGCAACGCAAGGCATACCTTTTTTTTTTCTTTCGTTTCCGGGGTGGAAAATCCTCATGGATGTCCGCCGCCCTATGTCTGTCAGACTCTTACTGACTAAAAACCACCCCGGTGTTCCATCTCACACCTACGCCGGGGGTCGCGGGAACGTACGATCCTTCCGCAACCCCTGACTGGTGCCGGCCCGCCACTGCGGGCCTCTTCGGGTCTGGGGGGGAGTGAGGTGTTTGACTCCCCCCGCAACGTCTAAGAGGGGCGCGCGTGGAACACTACGCGCCGCCACCTCGGGTCCTGGTGTGTGGGGGGCGACGGACGTCCCCGAGTCCGTCGCCCCTGGACCCATTTAGGGCGGCTGGAAGAAGGCGTTGTCCGCCCTCCGCTGACGCCCGGTGCGCCTTCTGCGGACCGGGTGAGTGGGTGAGATCTCCCTCTCCCTTTCCGCAGCCTCCTGCGAGACGACTGTTTCGCAGAAGACGCAAGGCATACCTACCTCAACGCGTTCGTCGCGCTGGCGATCGTTCAGTTCGTGCGGCACCCACTTATCAAGTTTTTTACCTTGCTAATTTCACGCAAATGGACCAAATATTGTTTTGATGCTAACGTTGAAAGCTGCTGCTAACTCAGCCGTAGATTGAGTATCGTCAGCTTCCACGTGTGCGGACCCACTATTTTCTCAGTGGTAGGTATAGTTTTAGACCCACCATACCACCAGGGGTATGGCCAGTGGTATGGTGGGTCCGCAATGAGCTTCCACTATCGCCTTTAATTCGTTGTTATTGACTTTAGTTGTTGGGCGACCACGGGGCTCATTTTTATTACATCCAAATTTCCATGTCGGAAGCGTTCAAACCAATAACGACTCGTGCGTTCGTTTGTAGTGTTTGCTCGGTACACTTAATTAAGCCGAGCGATTAAGCGAGCCGTTTGTGCGGTATTCCTATACCACGACGGAACTCGTATTCTCGTATTTTTATCGCCTATTGATGAAAAAGATACAAATGATGATTTCACTAAAATCAAAACACTAATCAATAAATGAATTTGAAAATAGAATTCCATATTATCCAGTAATGAAGAAAGGTAATGCTCAATCAATAAAATTTTAATCGATACTTGAATTGAGAAATAGATTTTAAATATCGAATGCTAGGCGGAAGTGAGTTCCACAACAGCAGCTTCCAGCAGTTCTTACAGCATGGACATTGAAGGAATAAGAATAGTAGCTAGTCTTATGAGGCTGGGATCTAAGGAGGGTTCTAAGGCGTGATCTACACGGTGCGTCGCGTCGCCAGTGCGAGCGTAAGAAAATCGCTCACGCAGGTAGGAAGGATAAGACGGGTTGTGTAAGATGTCGAAGAGGAGACATAAAATCAGAGTGTTTCTGCGAAGGTGGACCGGGAGCCACTTGAGTTCCTTGCGTGGGTGAAAAACATGGGCATACTTTTTTAGAAGAATTTAGAATTTATTGCCAGCCATACATAAATTACGTTTCAAATGGCCAGCATTGTAAAACGGCAACTTCATAAGTAAAGACCTATTATTACTTAACACTTAATCTAATACGCAACTGGCAATAGAGAGTGAGTGGTGGCCCAGTGGTAAAGGCCGCGACTTACGAGTTGAAGGTCGTAGGTTCGAACCCAGTCAGGCGCTTTACTTTGTGAAAGTTATTTCATCACCACTGCTCTCAAAACGCTGAAGGAAAACATCGTGAGGAAACTGGCATGTCCTAGAACCAAAAACTCAAAGGCATACCGCATGTGACATCTACCAATCCGCACTGGGCCCGCGTGGTGGCCTGAATTACGGCCCATTACCTCTCACTGAGAGGAGGCCTGTGTCCCAGCAGTGGGAACATTATAGGCTATGTAAAGGAGTCCTCGTTGAACATATACAATCCATGTCATTAAATTGAACACAAAATTGCTAGTACGGTGGCCAACCTACCAGCTTTCGTCTGAAGTTTTAGTTTTGCGAAAACTTGTGTTGTGTTAATCTTACCTACCTACACATTGTTATGTTTCACACAGACTTGTGAAAAAAACCGATGCACCATCACTAAACATGTGATTTATTTTCAGCTGGGACTGTTCGTGATTCCGGCAGCAAACATTCCAATGCTGATGTTCTCCGAGTTCTTCATACCATATCGAGAGATGCCCGTATATCTTCGACCATTCGCCACTATTTCATACTTCCGATACGCGTTTGACGCCTTTCTGGAAACCGTGTATGGTCTTGGTCGAGGAAAACTACCCTGCTATGAAATATATTGCATGTTCAAGGACCCTAGCAGGCATTTAGAATTTTTAGGCCTATCTAGGAACTTAAGTGCCGACTTCATTGCCTTGGTCTTATGGATTGTTTTATTACAAATCGCACTGGTGTTTGTTCTACTACTAAGGGTCTATAAGGCTTGCAGATAGATTTGACCTATTGTGCGTAGGCTTACCTCTTGATGGGTCATATTGTAAATCTCAAATTAAGAATACTGTTTCTTAGTTATGCAATATTTATTAAGACGTTATCCGCGTCGCAGGAGCGGGTTAAGGATATGGGCGCAGAATAGTCAATCTTTTTACTTTGACTCTCTCTCTGAGTAGGTACCTATCTATTATGAATCGCAGAAATCCATAGCTACGTACTAACAGCACTTATGTTGATCTGATATGGTATTACGGTGGTACACGATTTGAAGGACTTTTTTTATTTAGATTTATGAATGAGTTTCTTTATCAAGAAATCACGAAGAAATTATGGATTTAAGTATTTTTAATTCCTACATATTATTTTTTTATATAAGTACCTATGTACAATCGTGAGATTATAAGGTGAAGGATTTTAAGGTGTGCGCTACTAAATCAGTTTTAATTTCGGATGTTGGTCATAAATGGGTGAGAGGCCCAGACGACTCCTTGGTTACGATAGAATGTACCTACCTACCCACTATATTAATGATAGGTAATTTAAAAAACTCTTATACGACATGAAATTATTTTATTCCATCAATTTGTTTTATCTGATATTTGTAAATGATGTACAATTTTTATGATAACTTAAGTCCGCACTAACGGTTGATTCAAATTACCTTGATATCAGACAATAGTTTAAATTGCAAACTGGGCTTGTTCTTAAAATTACAGACAGTTACAGAATATTTTAGCAGACAGCGCTTCTTGCCGAAGCAAAATGTGGTCAAATTCAGTACATTATTTCATTTTAGTTCGGTTAATTTCTGCCACTTGCATATGCGGAGCACTATCTACGCTGTAAATTAAAATGCAAATTTTGACGAACTGTTCATTTAACTAACTACAATATACAAGGAAATGAATCGCTCGAATTTCATTTGTGCGAATAATCTATGTCCTCATTCTCGTATCATTATCATAAACAATGTCGTATGTTAGCACTGGACCCAATCATTGGCCCGTTCCAGTCATAATAACAATAAACAATGAATTTACTAAAATTATAAGCTATTAATTGAAGCTACCATTGTCTTTTTAATGAAAATGTTGACTCTATGAAAAAGCTCTCTTTATCTTAGCAAAGTATGAAGCATAATTTTATAATACGATTATTATTAGTTGCTACGAACATTCAGTACAATTTAAGTATAATATAATATTGACAATACAACTATCTACATTACGTTACAAAAATACTGTCCAGACTAGACATTCAAGACTATGACGAGATACAAACGTACTTAGATACCTACTTGGTACAACACTACGACCATCTTATAAAAACATAAAAAATAACATTTACTCGCTAGAAAAATAACGTCTTCAACGAATGTTTTCAGGAAGAGTTTCAGATGTTTAATTAAATATAGCACCACGGAAATCTTCATACAATGGTCGTAGTTAAACAAAAGCACACGTCAGGAGGGAAAAACGGGAGATTTTATAGAGTAACATAAGACTTTCTTATCTGTTCCTCCCCATAACAAACTAGACTGGAACAGGCAACTAGCTTCAACTGTCTCACTGACCGACTCTTTGAAAATTCAAAGAATCGGTCAGTAGAGTAGGTTAGCTAACTGCAAATGATTTTATGTAATGCTCCCGCTCCACTAATCATCTGACGTGCGCTCAACAGTTATATTAAAAATATGTTATGTTTAGTCGACCTCGTTATTGCTTTACCACTTTTCGACAATAATTCCCAGTAAATTAAAACTTCCCTATGGTCGAAATCATGTCATATATACCAGTCGCTTTAGCGCGTCAATAGCAGTCATGCTCCCACCTACATTTTCTAGCATTAATTACTTCAAATACTGAAATAGCCGAATAAATACCGTTAACGTCCTGAGTTAATATCTATCATGATCTTCAACATGTTCCATTAACGAAAAACCAAACATAGCCTATTGTTTGGGTTCCTACGGAGAGATATTAGGGAAAGGGTAATGACCGCTATTGCCATGCTAAAGCGATTCGGGTATAGACAAAATATAGACCTTGTCGTTTTATGACGTGCAAGTGACATTTATTACGACAGTTACGAGTTTGACTATACAAACATAATGAAAACATGAAATTAGGATACAATTATAGACGACACAAAAGCTGAGTAACACTTGGTCACCGCGTGCGCACTATATTACTATTTACACATTACCATATCGTCCACGATAACAACTAGGTACATTACATTCAGACATGTGGAGATATGGTGGACGAATAAATATTTGAATACCCAGCAAGTACCATGAAAGTAGAAGTAAAAATATATATCTAACCAAAGGAGAATTTACGAAAACAACTAGGAAACAAGTGTAAATGTCTTAGATACCTAACTATTTCATACAAAAACTGTACTAAGGAAAAATAAGTGCGTTATTTCATACATCAATTGAGTTATTCAGCCTTTTAGGATCTAAGTGATGATAAAACTTATTGTACATATCCACTGAGGTGAATGTGATGATTATTTCAATATACTTTATTTTTATTTTTATACACAATGTTTCATTTGTATTTTTCCTGTAAGTACCTAAGTACCTCCATTTTATTTTCATTATTGGGTTCTGATCATCATGATATTATATTCTGCACATAAAATGAAGATAGGTATTACTTTTAGGTCCCAATAGAAGACGGGAATGGTTGATTAATCCTAAGAGTAGGAACACGCTAATGCCTTTTTAACCGAATTCAGGCTGTTTTGCATTCGGCGAGTTATTTTATTCATTGTAATCACATCAGGCAACTTCGTCAATTTAAAGAGTCAATAAAATTACTGTATTGTAATATTTGCATTGTGTTAATTAAATACTTCGTTTTGGTTTACGTGTTACAGACTAGGGGTCACAAGTTAAAATATTTAATTACATACTAAATAAATATACTTCAAGATAAAAACAAAAAAAAAATCGTTTTCAAAGGAAAAATAAAGATACCTATATGTATAGGTATCTATTCGTGTGTATAGAATATACTTGTTATGTACAATACTTAAAAAAATTAAGTAGTCATAGAAATGCATACCTATTAAATCAGTAGGTAATCAATTAATAATATTAACAAGAAGAATCAAATCGTATTTATATCAATACTGGTGAGATTAGAACATTATCTATATCCATTTAATTTATCACTCTCTTTCCATTTAATTTATTGCAATAATAAACTTTATAAATCTTTGGTGTAAATAATCATCCGGTAACTTTTATTCAAAGCAAGAAAATAATCTGTTGATTGAAAATCGGCCTTTGTCATATACACTTTGAAATATGTCCATCTGTTTATTCGTTAATATCAGTACATATATCTCTCAGAAAAGCCTAGACTTGGACCTAGGCGCACTTGGAAAGCTACAGCTATCAACACGTAACACTTGACATATCCTGGTGCTACACAATTTGTTCAAGTTCATGTCTCCCATGGCAATTCTATGATGGCATTTCAGTTAATTTTTTCAGGTTACTGCAAAAAAAAAACATAACTTTAAAATACACATTTACTAAGAAGGTTTGCCATACCACAAATATTATTGTTTAATAATATTTTATTAACAAATAAGCAGCACATAAATAGAACTCACCTACAATATTCCGGGGGTAAATTCAGTGTCTTATACCACAATAATATACTTAAAGCAATACTCCACGTCCTTAGCGGTCCAAACACAAGAGACATTGTTCCATATTCAAGCCAAAAGAAGTATGCCAATAACAGCTGTATTGACAGTAAAAAGACGAATGGCAAATTTTTTATCAGCCGCCTTACTCCCCTTATGTTCTGCCCATACAAACGATAGTCTAAGCAGTGGGCCAGTACAAGCACTAAGGGTATTTGCACAAACATTAGTTGCACACTTCCATACATGTAAGTAAATGGTTCTGGCAGGAATGAACCCTTTATCAGTATACCCCAAGCAAAAATTGCTCCAACATAGCCATCTATGAGCTCTCCAATGGACCATGGCCCAATTGGCAAGTAAGCCGCGTATAGCACAAGCGGGTAAAATACTCGATCAATTTTACTCAATAGCCAAACTCTCCTTAATATATGTCGCCCGTATTTTCTTCGATACCTCGGTGGCCACTTGAATAATCTTAAAATGACTAGTGGTAAAACATTAACCATCAGAAGTGTTCCAAATATTGCCTGAAACTGTTAAAAAATAGCATAAGTACTTGATTCCAGTTGATCAAAAAAGTAAATATAACAGAACAATAATAATTCCACCAGTGCTTACCACCACATCAGCATCCAACATCAGCAAAATTCTGGGTGATATTTCAAAATTCATTAGACTTCCATCTAATGTGAATGGGTGTTCTACATAAGCCTCTCTTCCTAACTCATCATTAACTTTCACATATAAACAGTGAAGGCCTGTTTTAAACAGATGAGGTAGCCATTTACAAACATAAAGAGGCTCTAGTTTTGTGTGCTTGCATGCCATCCAACTTATTTTATCAAAGGATATTTCCACAGTCTTAACAGTTACATCACTAAATACAAGCATTCTTATATGACTTGATTTTGGTATCAATTGTAAAGGTTCTCTGCCAGGCATGATATACCTGGCATGCTTGGGATTGGTGACCAGTACAACTGGCCACACATTATGTTTTTGATCAACAAATGAGAAATGCCCATGGTCTATTGCTGCCAATCGGTACATTCTGTTGTCTTTCCAGTCTGCTAACTCAAGCTCTAAGTAACCTTTTTTCTGTTTTGTGTACATTCTTGGCACCAAACCACCCATGGAATGTAAGTGCCCGCAAACATAAACCTGCGATCCATGACTGCTACCAATAAGTTGGCGCAAGTTTAGTCTTTCGGCCTCATTCTCGAGGGGTAGTATACACGAGGTAGGATAGTGTCCAAACCAAACAATATGATCAGCTTTACTTTCTGCCTCTGCTTTGAGCTTTTGGATAACAAGCTGTTCCGTTGGATCTAGGATACCAATAAAATTGAATGGCCTTCTTAGTCCAGGATCTGGACATGCATCAATACCCAAAAATGCGACATTAACACCATTATGTTCCTTGAAATGCACATACGATTTAGCATGTACCTTTCCTTGTACTGAATAATTTCTGTAATAATTCTCTTCAGCATTTATTGTTCCGATATTAAAGTTATCTAGAAAAATACAATTTAAAAGAGATAGCATAGAAAACATTTAAAAAAGGATTGCATAGACTCTCTAGAGCAACACCTTAAAATAATTATTGGTAAAAAATAAATGCAGAAGGTAGATAGTGCACATACCAAAATTGAAAACACAAATTTATCATAATACTGAATGATTACCTAGATTATAAATCAAATATGTTGCGAGTCATAATACTTAACTTTGTCTTCTCTCATAAATTTAGAATAAAATAGACAATGAGAAGAATTTAATGATCAAATAACAATTAAAAATAAAACCATAAAATGTATGTATTATCTTCAAACTTGAAAGGGTGCTAAACAAAAAAATAATGATTACAAAATG
Organism: Brachylomia viminalis; assembly: GCA_937001585.2. Lineage (NCBI taxonomy): Eukaryota > Metazoa > Arthropoda > Insecta > Lepidoptera > Noctuidae > Brachylomia > Brachylomia viminalis. The sequence goes on along the minus strand of OW443302.2, from coordinate 15,810,629 downwards.
ACAATCTATCATAACAGGATTTTCAAAACAACTCATTTGAGCAAGAATATTTTTTAAATATATATTTTCCCACTATCTGCCCATACATTGCTCAGTAGATCAATTGGTAATAGTACTTCTAAGTAGTTAGGTAGTTCTCAGAGTAGTCAGATAGGAAACGCCGACCTCAACTAGTTTAAAAAAAAATATGATTGATGTGTAAAAGTGTTTGTTCAAACCTACTTACAGAAATAAAATCATTTATCATTACTAAAAAGGGTATAGTATGCTATTTAGTTTTTATTGCAAACTTAACTTACCATGATTTCCTCTTATGTCTAACCAGACAGTAGCTTCAGTTACTCCTGACTCTTGTATAATATTGTGATAATATATCCACTCTGTCTTCACTTGAGAACTCCCTAAGTTATCTTTGGCTTTAGCATCAGTCAGGTCTCCCGTAGCCAAAACTAAGGCAGGTTTTATCTTCTTTACTGTACTGTCACAAAATTGTTGAAACTGTGATATTCTTCCAGGATCCCGAAAAATACTGATATGTATATCTGAAATCTAGGAAAAACAAAGTTATCAATATAATGCTATAGACCTCTATTAGAAGTCAGTTATAGTGAAAACAAAGCAGAAATAAATAATTAAAATAAAGCGACGCATAAAGTACCGGCATTATTTATCACAACAATAGTAGTCTTTATTACCAGTTGCCTTTGTCTCTAAGCTACGTCACAAATAATGAACAAGCAACTGGGCACTATGAATTAAAACTAACATACCTGTAGAAACCAAATTATCTTCTCAGTAGTATCTGTAATTTTACCATATTTCTCACCTAAATACTTTGTAAAGTTTATTCCTTCGTTTTCATTTTCAATATAAAAATTGTGATCCGTAGCTATACTATTTAAAAAATTGGCCATAAAAATTGATAACAGCAATAGCATACACAAACACCATATAGTACTTTTTGAAGGAATCATTATTAATCTTAATAACCTTTAATTTTGAGTCAGGAAACTTGAAAGAATTTAACGTTTGAATGAAATAATCAAGAAAATTATCTTCAACAGTCAACAAGAAAAGTTCGATTTGACATTTCTTTCTTTCTTCTTGTTCTGACAGTTTGAATTTGGCTGCGTTCCGAGTTGCGCTGTAATCTATTTGAGCATTTTGAGCGGGCTAACGGGTCACCGAATTAGCATGAGCACGATAATGATGTCCCGTGAATCGTCATAAATGACGTCATGACATACGCCATCTTGCGATAACGCCGACCATGCCCTAAAGCCCTAACTTAATATCACCGTGAGCGCTGTCAAAAATTATGATAAACTAAAGCGGCATTTTTTAAATTGTGCTGTAAAATCCAAAACGTAACATAATACCCGAAATGAGTTTTAAACTCATGCGCATTATGTTTAATTATGGTTCCGTCTAAGTTTTTTCTAATTCTTGGTAACAATTAGGAGTGCAATTGTAGTTTTATTAATTATTTTTAACATAGCCATTAATATTGACCTACATATAACTATTGTTAACCCCATGGGTATGTTTTAAAGTGATACAATAATGCGAACTGTAACAACTATCTTTTCACCTGTGGCAAACCATAAATAAATGAATATGAACATGGTATTTTACTTCGGGGTAAATCTTTGCTGGGAGCATGTAAATACGCTAATATAAGCACTTCGTTTCATCCCTGGAAGAATCGTCTTTCTCAAAATCAAAATCTGAGCTATCAGAGTCGATAGAGTATCCAACAAAATAGAAGTGCCAATGCGTTGAACTTTCATTTGCAGAAGAATATCCAATCGGTCTTTTTTGTGCAAGGTTTGAGGTTGACGTTGAGCGACCACAGAGAGCGCGTTCACGAGCGTTCCGAATTGATGACAGTTCTAAACTGTCATAATCATAATAATATATGATAATAAAACGGATCGCAAAATATGGATGTGATCGCTGTGAGCGATCATGGTCTAATTCGGAATGCAGGGTTTGTATCAGTACAGGGGTACGTTCAATTATTACGCACGCTCAAGGTCGACGACGCGCGACGGTCGGAACATACTCAGGCTGTTGAACAATGACCGGCCAACCCTGAACCCAGAATGGGAACGCTCCGAGCGTCGTCGAACTTGAGCGAGCGTTATAATTGAACGCACCCCTAGATGCAATATGAGTTAAACCATTGGAGTTAAACCATTGATATAGAATTCCACATCTATGAGTTAAACACATTATAAGTCAATGGAACTACACATGTCATTTAGTGATGTTCAGACGAGATGGCCGGGCTGTCGGCCAAAATATTTCAGTTGATAGTGATGTACCTTATCAGACTTTTTGTCAAACATCGACATCAATAGCTTTTACCTATTCCTCACAAGGTTGACTCTCAAACTCAAACTCAAAGCATTTATTTCAATTAAACCATTTACTTTTGAATTGTCAAGTGGTCGGTCAGTCAGAAATCTGAAGCTAGTTGCCCATTCCAAAGCGTAGTAGGTAGCTATGGAGAAGAACGGGCAAGAAACTCCATGGACACTCTTTTAAATTATATTGTTACATAAATATTAGTTACATCATTATTGTTGAATATAGGTATAATTATATGTGAGAACGATGTAAATAAGACGTACACGTTGAGTGTCCAGTGTACAGCAAATATAAATTTAAACAAAACAATCCATAATAAAATAAGTCGTGTAGTTGCACAATATGCCAAAACTCTGTCAAATAGAATTAGTAAGTATAAAATAATCATAATCATAAATCTTTATTTATCTCGACATCTTATTAAAGGCTCTAGTCAATAAAAAACACAATCCCACTTACCTCGGACACCTTTTTTTATCTAAAAAAGGTGTCTGAGGTAAGTGGGTCCTGAGTTATAGATCATCATATAGGTACATATAGGAAATGTTTTCTTTTTTTTACAAAAGGTTAATTCAAGATAATAATATCTTGATTTACCTACCACCTTTATAGGTAGAAATGATTTAGTCAAATCCAGTAGGTAAATCATTTTATGAGATTTCATATTCTTTATTCACCACGTTCATAATTTCTCGGCACTATAGCAAAGATACAAATTAAAGGTTGCACCAATTTTTTTACACCAGGGCAACGCCACTTTGGAGTTAGCTGACTTTGAAGTTTGAACTAAAAATGTTTTTTTTTTTCAGTTATTCTATGTCGTATGTTGTCCCACTGCCGGGCAAAGGTCTGTCCCATATTTATCCACTTTTCTTTGTGCTATGCCTTCTTCTCTCAAAAAAATAGATTAGAATTTCAAAATTAATATTATTGGCACTAATCAGTTAGTACTTACAAACGTAATATCAGTTAGAAGAACATCGTGCCATTTTAGAGGGTGATGACACCGACAGAAGTAGTGTTATCACAGAACAGAAAAAAACAGTTCCATGAGTGTTATAGAATAATAACGTCTGTCCCACAGAGTTTTTGTCAGACCGTCTAATCCACATTGAGTCTAGAGTGGTCCAGTCCAATCCATTCATTGACTTCTAATAGTATAGCTCAATGAATCCATTGAGCTACTATTATATTATAAGTCAATGGTCCAATCAAACGACATTTATGATATGACCTGATTTTCCGAAAGCCAGAGAACAAAATAGTATGAAATAAAACTATAGAGTTCGATTTGCCTTGATCTAACTAGACTAATTTCAGCTCTGGAATCCAGTGACACTGGATCAATATAATATCACCAAAGTTAACACTTTTCAATCTTGTTTGAAAGGGGATAAAAGCTGCTACTTGCTCACTTCAATATCGCTAATTTTTTTGTAAAAAAAGCGACTTCACACCCCTTTGCGCAACTGTTGACTGCAAAAATACGGGGACCCATGTATTTGCCAAACATGTTAATTAAAAGACAAAAGCTCTAGGTGATAGCTATCCGGAAAAAATCGAGATCGAGATTAGTTCAGTGCTAGAATTAACATCTCTGAAGTTTTTCAGTCAGAAAGAACATGCTCGAGTTGATTTTGACCCTCAAGACCTCAAGTCTTCAACAAAAAAAGAACTTAGTCAACAAACACAAAATAACTATAAAAAAATAAAAATAAATCCACTACAGCTTCTTTTTCAGTGGTAGACGCTTACTTAAAGCAGTAGTAACAGCCTGGCCTAGTGGTAACAGCCCTGACTTAGGTATCAGCAGGTCGTGAGGTCAAACCCAGAAAGGCAATTTACTTTATGTAATTTATTTCATCACCACTGCTCTCAAAACGGTGAAGAAAAACATCGTGAGGAAACCGGGCGGCGCGCGGCGGCGTGTCCTAGAACCAACAATTCGAAGAAATGTGACATCCCCTTGACATCCCCAATCCGCACTGGGCCCGCGTGGAGGATTATGGCCCGCTCCCTGTCCAGAAAGGAGGGCTGTGTCCCCGCAGTGGGGACGTTATAGGCTGATTATGGACGGGCAACAGCGCTGAGTGCAACCTATGACGAGCTTTTAGTTTTTAACCCCGTTGACGGGCGACATAGATCCAATATTTCAATCCAGCGCGCAGCGTTTGAATAGCGCTACAACAAACGCCTTCTTTTCCCGCATCTGTACCATGCCTTATTACTAAAAACTCAGTGTTGTTGGTCAAAAATATAGAACCAAAATTCATTTTGTACAGTAGTTTTCTCTGTCTACGATTTTGAGGTTACTATGATTATTTTAATATGGCCACTCAGGATTAGGATGAAATCGGCGGGAAAGAGGATTTTTTCGAGTTATCAGTTAGTCAGAGTCGACTGTTTTGTAGTAGGTAGGTAGTGAAAGAGAATGTGTACCTACATAACATGTTAGTGAATGTGTACTAGATTTCAAGATGTTCATCAATATTACCTATTAAGTAATAACATTGTGTACAATGAATATGAATAGCGACACATAAATATATGCAAACAAACTAGTAATACCCACCGTACAATATTATATTTACTTGGTTGACACCTCACCTAACTGTACAGTCAACCGCACATCGGTGGTAACAATTTAACATAGACAGCGCCTTTATATCGTATCAAGTGTTTCCACTGATGCGCGTTTGACTGTACGAGTAGCTTATGGTTTAAATAATTAATCTTTTGCATCCCGTATGTAACACAAAAAGGATCCAGACTTTCTTTCCTCCTGTGTTAGAAACCTAAGTCGTTAGGACCACTTCCTTAATGTACGTAATTAGGTAGGTACCTACCTGTGAGTTAGGAGTAGTTATGACCGTAGATTGTTCAAATAAAAATTTAAGTTATGATCCGTCTGATTTGTATAGGTCCTACTTATACCTATACCTAGCATAATTTTTCATAATCCTATGCAACTGCAGTAAGTACCTTTTTATACGTATCTCTTAGGGTAACGATACCTTCGACCTATAACAGATTCTAGTAGGTAGGTAGGTACTTATTTCACTGTAACTTAATTAATAATGCATATAATTTACCACCATGGGATAAGACCAGCTAGGTACCTAGTAGACGTAGGTAACTAGGTTCGTACTTACACTACTTACTTTAAAACAATCAAGTCCAAAGAAGTAAGAAATGTCAAAAGTTAGTGTGGGCGTACCTACTAGGGCCTTAGTTGTCGACTTAACTGTAAGCTAAACAAAAGTTTAGAGGTGCTCATAGGCAGGTCGCCGGGGCCGCGGCCTCAAAGTGTTTGGAAATTCTATTTATTTTAATGGGCAGAGGTTGACCGCGCGCATTCCGGCCGCACGGTGACGCCGCCGCGCCGAGTCGCGTCGCACACCGTACCCACTCGGAGGCTCCAGCCTACAGCGGGCCTCGGCCGGTACCCGCGCGCCACTATCTTGCCGCATTCCACCGAGCCGAAGTCGCGGCGCGCCCCGCGCGTGCCTTCGCCTGTGCCTTCGCCGCCGACCCACGCGCCCGCTTTGCTTCACTCAGTCGTACTAGCGCGCCCATGGACTTAGTGCGCCTCGACGTCAGCCGTCACGCCATTCAGCTTACAAGATCGCGCAACTTATTAGTGAAGTGAAGTGCCAATGGATGCGGTTTACCAAGGATTATAGTGTCTTTACGTGCAGCTGCATTGGATTTATCTATTCATGGTGAGTGAGGTGGACCCAGACGGCGCCACGGACAGCCGCAGTGGATGCGCGCGCTTTCACGATGCGGCCACTTTCATTTCATACGCATAGCTCGAATTCCGCGCTCCCGCGCCGACCGAGCCGCGGCCGCTGACCCTGCGCTCGCGCGCCCTTCCTCGACACCACCACTGCAGCAATACCAGCCATACTCAAAGCGGCGAATGGTCAATGCATACTGATAAACATTCATGTTCAAGTTTCACTTAGATAATTAGAGGCTATAACAAAGACCGTATAATAAGTTGGCTATCAAACTAATTTATTCATGAGTTACAAATTTTTGGCGGGTCTAGCGGTTTAGAAGCATTTAATTTTATATTATAAAATTTTAATTTTTAATATTCATCTCGTCATAACATCACATCAACCTAATACAGGTCTTCAATAGGTTTTCGTTCTAAAATGTGAGCTAAAGACCACGGTAGAATCACGCGATATCGTAAAATTGTTTCAGTTGTCTAGATTTCCAAACACTATACAAATTCTAAAAGAAGCAAAATATACCTGACATGTTTGTAGAATGAACCTGCAAAACTAGTCCGAAAACCAAACGGGATTTGCTCATCACGTCACGCTCTACTTATAAACAAACATCCTGCCTGACTCACAACAAGGACCAATTTAATATTTCTCTACTGACAAATAGCTAAGAAAATTATTTAATTTATTCAGAGGTCAGGTTTCCCAGAATCGTTGTAAAGATCACTATCGAATATGTATGAAATTAATGTAGTAATTAATTTGTTAACATTTTATAAGATCTGAAACGGTTATAGGTAAGTATAGCCCGATTCAAATAAAGCAGCAAATCAAGACATCGCAATGTGTTGTATTAGATACTGATACAAAACAAACGCACGTGTTTTAAGGATGTAAAGCAAGGTAGGTATACCCGAATCATTACGAAAACGTGAACGGTAGTCTGAGTCGAGACTATCTGATTTCAAAACAAGAATTCGATTTAAAGTGCCTGAAGTTTGAAATCAGGGTTTGCAGATGCTTAGGTAGATACTTCAGGACACACATTGATTAACTCGCCCAAGTTAATGCATAGTATGTTGGAAGTTGTAATATCTTGGATTATTAAAATGTCTACTGAGAAAATAGTGTTGTGGACTACAAGTGGTATAGTTTTAGACCCACCATGGGTATGGCCAGTGGTATGGCGGGTCCGCACACGAATATTCTGAGATAATTAGGTATATATCTACCTACTTTTTGCCGGTTCTATTACTATGGTGGATCTTCAGGCTTCAGGTTCTTGGATTCCATATTGGTGTTTTTCTTATAACACAACAGTTAATACTGTGACCAAATATACACCTTATGAATTAGTTTTCGGTAAAATTTGTAGGTTGCCAAGTAATCTGCGAGGTGAAAGTGTTGAACCTTTGTATAATTTTGATGATTATCCTTTAGAATTTAAGTATAGATTGCAAAGGGCTCAGAATGATGCGAGAGAGAATTTGATAGCAAGTAAGTTAGCGAGGAAACATTGTTATGGTAAGAAACTTAATTCTATAGCTTATAAGGAAGGTGACTGGGTATTGGTGAGAAACGAGACAGGCAATAAATTGGAATGCATTTATAATGGACCGTTTGAAGTTGTAAGGGATGAGTCACCAAATGTTATTGTTAAATATAAAAATAAGATAGATGTGGTTCATAAAAATAGAACAAAATTATATTGTAAGAGTTAGAGTAAAGTTTAAAGTGTATAGGGGAAAAAAAAACACATTGTAATTTAGTTTTTTTTTTCATTTAAGAGGGGTGATGTGGTGTAGAGTCACGTACATCAGAACATCACGTATAGCACATAGTTTAAGTTAAGATAGATATGCTGTGTTCGTAGTCTTAGTTTATGCATATTGTCACATAGCTCGTATGTATATATACGTTACTAATTAAAGGAACAGGAGTCAGTGATCAGCCGGCTCTTGGAGAACTACGCATCACGTTGTTTACTCAACCCCTCCTCCCCCCCCTACATCACATCTTCAGGTGGTCAGATGGTTTCAGGGCCAGCATGGCCATCTCATTCTATGATTCTATAGAGAATCATAGAATGAGATCACTTTTTATCCTAACCTACGCTTTGTCGAAAACTCGCGAATCTGTTACCCATAAAGCCTGCTATGAAAGTGCATGGTAACTTTGGTTACCTCCCTGCTTATTATGAGAACCGTCAGTACCAAAATGATGAGAAGACAAAGGTCAAACAAGCAATGTTGTTGCAAGTTTCTGCAAAAAATAAAAAGCTACCTTTGTACCGTCTGTAGGTACCTTATGGATATTAATTGCAATTCAAATTAAACATCTCATGCTTTACGAATGTTGTAAATACTAAGTGCTCAGACTCATCACTACAGTGATTGATAAAGTCGATGAATCATTAGCTCAAAATAAACGACTAACATAGCGACCGCATTCCGTTGATAGCATAACGAGTAGGTAAATAAAATCAAATTTAACCAATGACGAAGCGTACTTAAAATTTTATGTTATGTTTTGTCGGTTCTAGAACATATGAACACATAGTTCATCTACATAAAATCGCGTACAGTTCCATACAATGGAGAGATTTCAATCACGATTTAAGAGGTGGTATAGGTATCGGCATTTAGGTATAATTGAGAAAGTAAAAGGTAACTCGTTTGGACCAACGTAAACTAATCATGACCTATTTGTAGAAACTTGAGCTACTAGTTGAGGATGAAACAGGATACTGTAACTAATAAACAATAAACTATTACTCACTATACGCCAGCCAAAGATTTAGTCCATTCATCATAAATTACGTAAAGACGATAATCGCTAATTTAATCCCTTTCTTCCAATCACTGATAGGTCTAATCGAAAGTTCTGTAGATATCGCAGCTCTTTATGTGGCTCTATATGAAGGCACACACCTCAACCTGCATTTATTTGTAAATATCCCCATTGTATTCATTAGTAAGTATGGCAATACCTGCAGGCAAAGGCATTCATTATCCATATGGTTAGATTTAGTGATAGCAGCCAGCAGGCACTTATGTATTTGTATTACGATCACAGTCATTACGACTGTGATCGTAATACAAATACATGTATGTACAACTTACAAAATATAATGATGATTAAACAATGTTGGATAGAAATAACAGTCAGTACCAATACGGAATATCTGAACGATACCTAACTATTCAATGCCTCTGACTATCGTACCTCTCGGACAGATCATGTAGCTACATAGGTAGGTACAGGTATAATTGAGAATGAAATACCAATACGTAGGTATTGTATGTGGACAGGAATTGCTTACAAATTATTCCCTCGTGATTGACGTGTTGATATTGATGGTTTGCCGTACCTAAGGATCTCCAAAATGAAACTACTGTGCTCGATATTATACCTGGCTCTAACAATATTTTTGACGGTGCAATTGCAATCTAGTTTCATTTTATGACTTTTTTAAGTGCCTGCAAGGAAATCATCCATAGTTCATAAATCTCGATCTAACCGCTTGATTCCAGTCAAACGGTTAGGTCCAGACTCTGTGGGGATTTTCAACTCTTGGAAGCGTCCTGCCTCCGTGAGAGATTTCGCGTGAAAATCCTTACAGATTTTTCGACCTTCACATCGGGCTACAAAATACAGCCACATAAAGTTGAAACTGAACACCCAACTCTACAAGCAATCGTAGGATAACCACTTAACCGCCGGGTCATTCGAGTTACGGATGTGTCCAATGAACCATGAACTCTAAGTACATCAATCAACGCTCCTGCTAAATGGTCAACTGGCCTACTAATTCGTACTAAGCTTCGTCGTCGTTAAGCAGGTCAAACACTTTAGATATAGTGCGAAGTTTCATAGAGTCTCTGAGCTCCAAAAGTGAACAGACAATGTGAGTGTAACTGGCGAGGTTGGAAAATAAAAATCCAAAGTTAGTCTTCCCTAAACTTGGAGACACTAAATAGTCTAGAACCCGTTAATGCGGCATTGCGTATTTCGGCCAAATGTTACAAGAAAGTTATGCGCAGCCCATGATCCTTAGTCCTAGGTTCATAAATCTTTCTGGTTAACTTTTTAGTTATTTTTGGTTACGTAATGAAACAAACTAAAAGGATTTCAGTTTTTTACATTAGCAAGATGTCAATGATATACTTATTCCTTGGTTTCGAAAGTGTACTCTAATGGGGCTTTTACTTAGGACCCCATCGTAGCCTTAGCAATAGATAAAATATTAGTTCAACAGTTAGTACATTTTTATAGTACCATTAGTTAAAGTTATTCTGGTTAGGTATACTGTATACCTCACTAAACGGTGAACTTCGAGAAATATGCTACATACTAGTGCAGAATACGTTAATTTTCATCCAAAACAATGATTGTCGCCATTGTTCTGACAAAGGTACTTTTTCATGGATATTAGCCATACTAAGTAAACTGAGACTGTACTAAAAATATCATGTCACATGTGAGACAAACTTGTTAAGAACCTAACCGATAAAAGAAGACGAGCCAATCCCAAAACTTTTTGAAGCTTACAAAATAAATAAGTAGGTACATATAAATACAAAAAAAATCGATGACAAGATGCAAGGCACATTATAACTTGCAATGGGCGCTTAGCCGGCAGGATGTAACTAGGAACCATTGATGTAGGTAGATAGCTCTCAGAAGACGTCGATGATAATAACAGTTGGTTCAAAAATTTCAAGACCTTACCAACTTGAACTGTTCAAGTTACAGGCAAATATTTATTTATTTATTTACTATTACCACTTACATTTGTTTTTACAGGTGAGAACCCAATACAACAATGTAGTCACAATTTCCACATTCGGGGATGTCACACAAAATATATCTGCATAGGTACTAGTTTTTAAACCTAGTTAACTAGGCAGGTAGTTTTGTTTCAACATTGATCTGGCGTTATCTGAATTATCTTGTCTGTTAATTTAGTAAGATGAGAACAGAGAACCATATTACAACGGTCAACGAGTCATTGACGTCAGAGCTAATTTAATACCTACATTATAATTTTTCTCATCTTTGGGGGTAAGAATCTAGATAATCAAAAAGGGACTAGGGAGAGCAAATTATAGTGCTTATACAGCTGAGAGTAATATATGGAACTTATGAAATTTAAGGTAAATTAGTTAAGCTGGAAAACTGCCCGAGACAAACAAAATGGCACCTGGATAGGCAATAAAATGTGCTATTAAGGTAGGTACTTACCTATTTTCAAAAGCGAGACTGATTGAATTTGTTGTTGTATTAGCAGTTTCTAATATAAACAGTATGATTCGATTATTATCTTCAAGGTAAATAAAATGAATTACACACCATTTTAAATTTAAAAAACTGCTGGTGCTATTTTACATACTTGCCTACTTTTAGACTTATTGGAACTAAGAAGAGATGATAAATGACCCTGTTCGAGTCCATCCATTATCGTCCTTAAAAAATGTTGAGTGTCAAAATTGGTGGCGAGATGTCGAAAATTGGAGGCAACGACGGCTTTAGGTATGCGAGGACGCAAGATGCGGCTGGCGTAGGGGGAGGGGCGCTCGGCATCTGAAGGTCGTCCGCATTCCTCGCGTCGCCGTCCGCTGCTACCGCGCTTACGTAGCGCCCCCCCTCCCCCTCCGGCCCGCTCCCCATCCGCCGCCCGCAGCCGCCTGCGCCGACCGGTCTGCCCCCGCCCCGCTGCGCCTGACCGCCATCACAAACTATCGCGCATTACTAAAAACAAAAAACATGTTCTTATGGCTATCAAGAGCTGAAGAGCAGCAGAGGTACCGGATGGGATGAAATTTATTCGCGTCTAGTTTTTTTATGTGATCTTGTGGTTCTACATTCCTAAAAATGTTTTATAATATGTAGGTACCTACGTAGGCACCTATCATAGTCATAGTAATACAAGGTATTATAATACTTATGTATAATAGGACTATAAGTACCTACCTATGAAGTTGCCGTTTTACAATACTGGCCATTTGAAACGTAATTTATGTATGGCTGGCAATAAATTCTAAACTCAAAAGTTTTTTTTTTTTAATATGGGTACTATTTTCAAATTCAGTCATTTGTTTATTGATTAGTGTTTTGTTTTCACTACATTTGTATCTTTTTCATCAATTACTAGTTCCGTCACGGTAGCAATGCCGCACAAACGGCTCGCAACATTAATTACCTACATGTACCGAGTGACCACTACAAACGAACGCACGACTCGTTATTGGTTTGAACGCTTCCGACATGGAAAACTTTATCTAAAAAATGAACCCCGTGGTCGCCCGAAAACTAAAGTCAACAAGGGAATTAAAGGTGATAGTGGAAGCTGACGATACTCAATCTACGGCTGAGTTAGCAGCAGCTTTCAACGTTAGCATCAAAACAATATTGGTTGAGGTTTGCCTTGCGTTGCTTAACAGACACAGCAACGAAGGGATTTTGAACCGCATTGTCACTTGCGATGAATAATGGATTCTTTTTGATAATCGTAAGCGGTCATCGTGTTGGATAGACCCTGGTTCAGCGCCCAGGCAATGCCCCAAATGAAAATATACACCTAAAAAAGTCATGGTCACTGTTTGGTGATCTAGTGCCGGTATAATTCATCCATCACAGCTTCTTACCAAATGGCACCAGCATTACTGCGGATGTGTACTGTGAGGAACTGGACACAATGATGGAGAAGCTCCGGCCAGCCTTGGTTAATGGCTCGTCCCCGCTACACGACAACACTCGACCTCATACGGCACAACAGACGGTCTCTAAGCTAAAAGATCTAGGGTTGGAAGTCTTGCGTCATCCGCCGTACTCACCAGAGATTGCGCCGACAGACTTCTACTTTTCCAAAATTTGAACGACTTCTTGGCAGGGAAAAAAATCAATACCCGAGAGGCAGTACAAGATGTCTTTAAAGAGTTTGTTGGCTCCCGTACACCTGACTTCTTCAAGAAGGGCATTGAAAAACCACTGCGCTGGAATCGATAGCATGGGTGCATATTTTGATTGATAGAAATAAAAATGACTAACTTTCTGTATAATAAACGGCAATTTCATAGGTAAAGACCTAATATTTGGTTCGTTCATATGCGCCGAGCCTGTCTACGTCTTCCTAATCTATCTAATATTACGTTGCCAGGTTTACATACATTTTATGTCAGCACAATGCACATTCAAAGGCCCAGATTTTTTTTACTTATAATAAATTAAGGGTGACCAAATATTAGGTCCAACCTACATAATTAAAGTTTTTTGTTGAAGACTGAAGAGTCTGTCAGTAGGTGCAGGTAGGTAGCTCGTTCAGTCTTTAGTTTTGTGTCAGTTACGCAACTTTGCACAGCGCACATTTTTATTGATCTATTTTCACAAGAACCAGCCAACACCAACGAAAAACCACGTGATCTCTACCATCGGTGCCGGCCAAAAATAGGCCATACCTACGCCCTTCTGTTTACCGGAATAAGCCATTAACCATAATTTTTTTAACTGTGTACTTTTCTTAAATTGTTCATCAAAGTACCTACCTACCTAATACAGTTTAAAAAGTTTTATGGTTTAGTTTAGGAAACTCTTCTGCACTAAGTCCATGTAGGTTTAAATCAATTATTTAATTAGGTCCTTTAAATACCTAAGCATACCATTAATATAAGATTGACACGTTTAAATTATTTTAGACGAGCGTTTTTATTCGGAATTTACGCCATTTCTCCGATTTCTAATTTATACATAGGCTTGTGTCATATCATAATTGTTACAATTAATTAGAAAAAATAACGAGATCTACACAAATAAACACGTGCGCGTGTGTTCAATTTAACAAAAATATAATTCACAAGTAAACGCAACAATGTGCGCCACAAAAACAGCAGGTAGCAAAAAGGAGATCGTGTACGAAAAAAAAGTAATGGAATGCACAGCTGGCACGGATCCGACATTCCTGACACGTTCAGGCTCCGCTGGTGAATAGGAAAGTACCTACACCGAAAAGGATAGCGTGTAGGTAGGAAATAACTACCTATAAAAGTAATACAGTGGTACCAATATCATATTTTTTATGAGTTACAACATTCCGTGCATCTATTAAATAAAACAAAATAAATCAAGTGAGGAACAAATTGACTCAAAAAATATTTGTTTTACGATTCTAAATTAGGTATGATATTTATTATCTTACGTCGTATATTTGTAGTTTTTGGTGAATGTTAAATCTACTATGACGCACAAAGAATTCGTGAGGATGTAAACACATTGGAATCCGGCCGAACGAAGACGCAAGCCAGAACAAAGCTACCTAATAATACTTACTTACACTGGCTATGTACAAATTAAATATACATTTTTAGGAATGTATTATGGTTTTATAAGCATTTGGTGGCGGTGTCTTTTCACACTGGATACACTTTCACCCTTTGCTTAACTCTGTCCCAATAAAATAGTTCGAATGAATGCATTCACTTATTTATGAAGGATCTCTCGCTCTGCTATAGGACTATTATACGACATTTAAAACTCAACTAGTAGGTTACTGGTATCGAGCTTAGGAATAGACACATTTTATAGGCTCTTAAGCCCCGCTTGTTTGCAAAGCACCTATCGTTCGATATTTGTATGACAATCTCATAACCAAAATTGACCTTTACCTTAAGATGCGACGTGCAAAGCTTTAGTGGTCTTAATCTTAAGAGATGATGAATGGTGGCTAATATACATGTTTTTGTTTCAGTGCGAGTAACAGTGGTTTCGAGATGCGACATGCGTGCTCTGTGTTCGGTTCGCGGGCCGTTGGGCGGCGACACGCGCGCTCTCGGCGCGGGCGCGCGGTTCCTGTCACTGCGCATGCCCGGCCAGCCCCAACCACTGCACTTCGTCGTCGAAGCCAAAGCAAGGGTCAAAGAATTGAAGTCTTTGGCCAATGCTCACGCGCAACTACAAGGCATGACCGACACAGAACTCTTCGGATTAGCAATTTTGCATAGTGAGTGTCAATATTTTCACCATAAGACTTACCTACACAATCTACTACTCGTACGTACCTGACTTAAGTTCTAAACGTTGGCGGAGTGATTTCACAAAACGAAGTTATTATGTATTCGTGGCGTCACACATTCCACATCGTAAGCGTTCTGTCTAGCTTTACAAACAAACGTTGTTGGGTAATCAATGTTCTATATTGGTACAGGCATCACAATGTCACATTATAGAGACAATTATGTTCTCTCCAACAAGAAACAGTGTATTGACCAAACAACAATATCTTTATGCAGAGTAGTATTACATATACCTACATGAGATTTTTATAATCAAATGAATGTAACATTAAACACATTAACAATAACATGTTGTCTTTTCAGATGGAGAATACTTGTTTGTTGACTTAGAAAGCAAACTATCTAAATATGCGCCAAAGAGTTGGAGATCATCCCACACCCATGTAAGTCCTTTCTTCCTAATTCTTTTATCACAACTAAAATCGCAAAAAAGAATTGATTTCTAAGATTTACTTGGGAATCTTAAATTTTATCTAGGATCGACCTTCTTCAGAAATTAAAATTAACTTATTTGATGCAGGGTTTGGACGGTAACGGGAAGCCGCTCCTTGAATTGCACCTAGTCGTGCAGTTCCACGTGGAGAGTCCGCTGCTCCTGCACGACGAAGTCGGCCGCCATCTTTACTTCCTGCAACTGCGCCAGAACGTGCGCACGCGAGACGCTCTGCCCGCCGAACTGATACTACTGCTCGCCGGACTAGCATTACAAGCTGAATACGGTGACGCAGACACTTTTGAGGACAGGGACTACTTCAAAGTCGATGATTACGCACCCTCATCCCTCACTGGTGATTGGGTAGCAGCAGCTATGCGCGCTTGCCATCGAGAACACCGTGGACTCACAAAAGCTGACGCTGAATCCAGATTTATTCGAGAAGTTTGTCTCCTCCCTGATACGATAAACTCACACAGATACCGCCTAAAACAGTCTAAATCCGAACCCGAGCCTGGAACAGTTTGGCTGCTTGTCACAGCTAAGGGCATCAAGATCCTACCTGATAATGGATCACTTTCAAACTTCATATGGAGCGCTATCGGAAAACTAAGCTTCGATAGAAAGAAATTTGAAATTAGAACCGAGGAGGGCAAAATGACATTGTTTTCATCAAGTGAAGAAAAATGTAAATATCTTTTCGCTCTTTGTAGAGATACACATCAATTCTCAATGAAAATCTCACCAAAATTTAATGAAATCTTGAGAAAGGAAGAAGAGGAGCGCAAAATTTGCTTTGGTTACTCGAAATCGTTAAACGTTCAATACAATCAAAATAAAAGCGAACAAAGAATTTCAGTGATTTCTACTACAAGTTCAAACACCACATCAGGCATTGTGAGTGACCGAGTTCAATCTGAAGATGAATTAGAAATTATGATAGATTCTCCCCCAGCACCGTCTACAGAAAGTTTGGCTTTCGCTCATTTGCTAGATAGCACACATTCTTACTGTATACGGAATATGCCACAAGACAATCAGCCACTAACTAAAACATCGTCATTACAACTACAAAAATCTAAAATCCGAGTGAAGAAGACTAAGGAAGACTGTGAGAATGTCAATAGAAATGAAATAACACAACCAGAACAACACTCCATGAACCAATTAGAAGAAACGACCTCTTTACCTGATCAAAGTATTAGCGAAACCTTGACAGACAGCCCAAGATCAAATAAATTAAAATGCACCGGTTCACAATGTTCCTCATCTTGCAGTACTGTGATAATGGCCAGAGCGGGTCTAAGTACTCTTAGTAGGACATCTAACGCGAGCAGTTTAGAATTAGGATACAGTCATACTGCTCAGAACTCGATGATGAGTGACAACAGTACAGTTGGCATAGATGTAGAATATTCTCAAGATACAGCTTCCGCTTTGTACGACGGTTTAGGTCAACCAGTTACTGTAGCGGCATCAAGTGAAACAAGCGGAGTCTACACCATGAGCAGTTCCGAGCTTACTGCGCGATCGAAAATGGACACCTTATCTGAAGCCAGTAGAACAGATTACGATGGTTCTCATTACGACAGTTATAAGCCTACAAAAGAAAATGATCTTGCAGATTTCGATAGCGTTTCTTCAATCCTGAAAAACAAGTCGGAAAGAACTAGTCATGCAACAGGCACATTAAGATTACAGTCATCTCAACCTAGCTCGGATTGTGTCGATGGAGCTGCAAAATTTCAGAACCAAGAACAACATAATAAAGAAAATCTATTTAGAGAAAGAACAAATTCCAACGTCAGTGCAATCTCGTTTCACGGTGACGGTAGCGATCCAACAGATAACAAACATAATTTACTGACGGCGAGTGAATTAAGTGACCTCATTGTGGGAAGAGGCGTGTATCCTAAGAGCCAGTCTGTAAGTGACACTTTGGATTCAGTGTCGGATTACGTGAGGCTGCCTCTACCGTTTTCTGGTGACAGTTACCTTCAGGGTCACGAAGACACTGCTCCTTCAGACGATCACTATCCGAATAACTCCTTCTTCGATCGACCGCCAACTCCTCCAACTAGAATTGATAGTCGTAAATTGCTCAATTTGTCTCTACCAAATATTTTTGACATAAGCGGCGATACACCCATCAGGCCTCCATTTCCTGATAAGCCGCCACCGCCCTACGAATACAATCATCAAACTGTTTCATCTTACGCACCACCTCCTGCCAAGGCGCCACCAGCGTATCCTGGCCCAACAGCGACAGCCAGGACTTTGAAACAGTTGAACGACAGCAAAGAAGAAGTGGCAGCCAGAGTGGTAACATCAAAGCCCATGATAACAATTTTGAAAGCAGAAGCGGGCGAAGTGAACGCATCTAGTGAAAGAACATTTGCTAGTCCCATGGTATTGGAGCACAAATTCCAAAAGTTTAAGCGACAACAAGCATCGAGTCGCAGAGCCGAAAGGTCGAAATTAGCTCAGGGGATAAGCAATAACCTGTCGCCGTCCAGGGACATGGCGCACGGCGTGGACTCTAACGTGCTGGTGGCCATGATGAAGCTGGCGCCGGGCCCGCCGCCCGCGCCCCGCCGGCCCCGCCAGCCGCCGCCGCCGCCCGCCGCGCGCCTGCCGCCGCCTCCGCCGCCGCACAACCCCATGTTCCACCAGCAGTTGTACAGCGACGTGGACTACGTCTACTACCCTTTACAAGACCCGACCGTGTCGCAGCAAAACTATCTCGACCACAAACTGACCGAGCCCCGCGTCGTGTCAAACATGCACAAAAGTGGTCTGCAGTACAGAAGTACGCCATACCTATCGACTTCCATGGGTGCGTCGTCCATGTATGGATCGATCCAAAATCTCTCGGATTCTTATGTTCAGTTACCGGGAATGCGGACGAGCTGGTACTCGTTAACGAGCAGGACGTCGTTCAGCAACCATTCCATAAATCTTGAACGGCCGCAACTATCCGCGCGAGTTCCAGACGTTTCGCATTTTATGCGGACGAAATCGGATGAGAATGTGTTGAATGCCAAGGATCCACCGCCAGTTAAAATGAGACGAATGCCTCCGCCTCCCCCGCCGCCATACGAATACAAAAAGAAACTTCTCAACTACTCCAGACAAGTCAACATTCCGCAACCTTCAACAAATGTGAACAGTGAACTAAGTGTGAACAAAGTGAAAGACGCCAATTGTGATTTAGACATAAAAACTCTTCGAGAGAAAAGTAAAAACCTTGATTTGCCACTTATCGCGGCGCTGTGTAACGATCGTTCGTTATTGAAACAAACTAAAGCATTTGGTGCTCCAAAGTTAAATAAACCAACAGGTAGTGACTGTGAAAGTGAACGGAAGTGTGTGAAGTCTGTTCCAAACACCACCGATAACATAGATCTTAAGAATAAACAAGAATATAATGCTAAGAGGGTAATCACAGGGTCTCAGAAAAAAATATTGCTACGAAACCCTACTGATAAACTCCCAGCATTACCGGTTACTGAAAGTCATCCAAGAGCAATGTCCAATACTTATGTCATGCATCCAACTGTAGCTAAAATTAAAAAGACTCAACCCAGCTCATGACATTATGATAAATTCTTACCTACTGCTTGTGAATCCTTCCAGTGCTATGATCTTTCATCCACCGATACAAAGACTGAGCTTAACGCCACCAGAACTTAAGATAGGAGCCACACTTGCATCAATAATTATTGTTAACTTGTGTAATTTATTTTGACCATAAAAGCAAATCATATAAGATTTAATTTTGAAAATTAAAATTCTGTTGCGAAATGAACTGAGGTACAAATGTGGTTCCGAATTTAGATTATATTTTACATGTTAAAACATATAATTAATATTTAAATCCACCTACTGCAGAAAAGTAATAACTGTTCATATTTATTACCAAGAATGTAAACAATAGCAAACAGGAAATTATTGAAAATTTATTTAGGGGTAGGTACTGTTTCCTACGAACTGTACTGTCACGATCATGAATATATTACTATGAACAGCTCGGCAATAATATCTGATTTCATGATTCATACATTAATATCTGTCATCAAGATGACAGCAAATATGTGATAATTTGTGGTAGGCAATACAAGTGGTAGCACAAATAAGTGACATCGAAGGAACACCAAAACTATCTGTACCGAGCTGTTCAATATATTTATGCTTGTGTGTGTACCTATTATGTGGTTTGTTTACCCACTATATTTGTGTAGGTACTGTGTTGTTCTATATCATTGTGACGCTTCACGTGACTTTGACTGAAATGACTTATGGTTAAAATACAAATGAATTTTTAAAAGAACTGCATTTTTGTTTACATTATTGGAACAAATAAACAAAAAACTATACGGTTTACCATACAAGAATAGTAGGTACCTATTTATAATGTCAGGGTTATAACATTATGACTGCTTATGTAACCATAATTATGACTTTTCAATTTTCTATTGCTCAATATTATAATAGAAATTATACCTAAACTATTTTTACACTTCATTTATACCAAAGTAATTTGGCGGATTATAGGTATTTAGAAAATAACATCACCCACATGAAAATTCTTGGTAAACAACAAAAAATTACCCACTTAGCTATAATAATAATCTTATCTTATCAAATAAGTTTGTCTGAAAAATTCAAGACTCCAAACTAAGCAATATGCATTCCAGTATCCTATATTGTCTATGTTAGACACCTCAAGAGAACATAATATAATCTAAGCAAATGTGATACAAATTGTGCCTTCCCAATAATTATATTCAAATGAAACTGAAGAATTCCACAGAATTAGTATTACATACTAGAACGCGATATCGTTTCGTATAGGTACCCCCCTACTAATATATTTTTGTATTAAATAAACATAACTCACAATTCTAATTCACTATGAAATAGTGAATTATAGTAAGAAAACATTGTAATGAAATACTCGCCGTTCGATTTATGTATAGATTACCTGTTATAATTAAGTGTATCAAAAATCATTGCTTGTAATCATAGTAAATGAAAGTGTAATAATTTCAAAACTATTTATTTACTTTAATATCATAATGTGTACATAATAATACAAATACTAAGTACATAATATTTGTTTTCAATATGTACAAATGTATATTAAATTTTTTGTAACTCTTGAGTTTTTTTTTCTTCTTTTTATGTAAGTACTTAGGTACATACCTTTGAATTACAATATTAAGTACCTATGGATATCATGCACACACAACATCTTTGGTTAAAAAGGAACTAACATTTGAGTAGAGTCAGGACAGGACAATTGTTGCACAAAAACCATAGAAATTTGCAACAAATAACATTAATGTGGTGAAATGAGAAACCTAAATCACTCTAATTATTCATATTATCAGGTTTATGAGAAAACCGTAATTATATAAAAATATTGTTCAATTAAATTAGTATAAATATTGTTCAATTAAATTAGTATTAATACTGCTACAAAATTAACTGAGTAATGAGATTAACGTTCAGATAATTTCGGAAGCTCGAGATTCTGTCACTATGATACACATAGATATTTGTCTTAAATAACTACATTTTCTTAATTTAGTAAGTATTTAATTATACAATCTAATAAACTACCAGTTGAAAATATTAAATTACATTCATAATACGTTAAGTTCCGATTTTTCACATACACCTACGAATATATTGATTTTAATAATGTTTTGGTTTGTTACTGCCGTTTGTCCACAAGTAGGTATAATGTTTACTTATTTTTCTAACTTTAAAATGATGGCAGAATTTGGAGGAAACGTTATTTTATCAAAATACAATACTTGTCCGACTAGAGAGGCGTTTGTTCCAGCAAGGACAGTGCCACCATAAAACATGGTGGACAAATCTGTTGTAATAGATTGAGTTCCTAAGTTCCCCACAAATACACAAGTATTCCTCCGGGGATACCAACGTTCTATAACAACGAGATTCTCTTCAGTTTCACGGATTTCCATATTTTTCAAATTATTGCCTTCCTTATAAATAGATCTTAAATATATTGTTGGCGTATCTAATCTCACTTTAGTAAACAATTTAATAACATCCAAGAAATGGTAGCTTGGTTTTCTTTCAGATTTCGAAATCGAAGGTAAAATAATCGCTGAATCTTTTTCATTTGGAAATGACATTGACACCATATTGCCAACATCTTTATGTTCGTGATAATCTCCTTCAATATCACCAAGTCCACCGAGTCCGACTTCGTCTCCATAAAATATGCTAACAGTTCCAGGCAATGCTAATTCGAGAGCAGTCAACACCAAAGTGTTATTCACATGTTTCGTTGATATCCGTTCATTATGCACACTGCCAATATTCCAATGAACCCATGGATAATGTGGCTTCTCCCACAATTTGCCCTTTATAACTTTATCAATACGATTTTTCAAACCAGCAATACCGTCATTTAAGTCTAGATGGATATCAATAAGATCAATTCTAGACAACAGCACATTTAACTTCAAAGCATTGCCTTTAGCTTTTTCATATGCATTTTCACTGGCGATAAATATTTTGTCACTACCTAATATTTGTTTCCACAACTGTAAACTTCTACTAAAACTAACATCATCAACAAAATTTTCTAAATCCTTTAAGTAAAAACCGTCAACCTTCTCTCTAGCCCAAAATATGATAGCTGCAGACGTGGGATCAACAAGGTTATTGGTTATAGTTTCATTTGCAATTAATACAGCTTGAGTAAAATTTGCTGATGAATCTGATTTTGCTAGCGACACAACAGGCAGATCAAGTATTAAAGACATATTTCTATTGTGAACTTCACTTATCAAATCTCTGAAATCCTTGAGAACACCAAGGCTTCTATCTACCTTAACCAAGGAAGTGATATTAAAGTACTGATCTGGATACTCTAGTGCTTGATAAATATAATTAAGCCTAATGGCAGATGCTCCTAATTCTTGGATATAGTCTAGTTTATTAAGAAGGCCTTTAATATCACCTGTGCCATCTTTATTAGAATCTTTAAAACTTGCTGGGAATACTTCATAAAATACCTTTCCTTGATACCATGGTAGATCAGGGTTGCAATTTTTTGGTATAGTCACGACCATACCTATGATAGCTCCGATACAGGCAATGAGACCGGAGAGAACAATCCAAAGAAGTACTTTCCTGATGATGCTCCAGTTCCAGTTGATAAAGTTTGGTAACTTTCTGCCGCTGACATTGTGGTTGCCATTCAGCTTGCAGTCTTCAGTCTTAAATTACGAAATAAAAATCATTAGACCAATTCTTAGGAAGTTGTATTTTTTATTTATTTAACCATTTATGTACACACTTATATAAACAGACAAGAAGAAAATAACAGAATAAAAACGATAATTCGTTCGCGTGCCCACATCTCGCCTCCCGCGTCCTACATATCGATATGTAGGACGCGGGAGGCGAGTGTGGTTGCACCCGTGAGCCGGGATCTTGGCAGTAAAAGTGGTATCTACTGTACCTATGCATTAAAGTAATATCTGAGGCTGGACCATATTATGTTTAATCTTTTTCTACAGCTTCTTGTGCCTCTTGAACCTCTTGTTATGCCGAATGATTGATATTAATAACTTTCAAAACAACTAACTATAATACTGTAACTAATCATTCTCAAATATGTAACCAATGATGTAACAAATAGGAAATAAATATTAACATTAAAATCGATTAAGAAAAAGCCTGTGTACCTATGTGTTTTCCAGCAAACAAATCAAACAAAAGAATACTGGTTTAATAAAATCTATATACAGCATGTATCAGAAATGTGTGGTCATATAAATAAGGGTGTGGTCCATACCATCAAACCCGAAAAACTTTCTTCGTGGGTGGGACGGGACCAACAACGTAATTGCTAAAATATTATCAGCTGTCCCCCATACATTTTGTATAGGACAGTTGATTATTTTGTTGCGATTACCATGTTAGTTCCATGGAGAAAGTTAATCAGTTTGAGGTCTGTACCACACCCTTATATATGACCACACATTTCTGATACATGCTGTATATAAAAGGAGAAACCGACTGACTAACATATCAACGCACAGCCGAAACTACTGGGCCTAGGAACGCGAAATTGATTACAAGGCTTCCTTGTATAAAGTAGGTGAACACTAATTAGTGTTCACCTACTAATAAGGGGTTTTTGTAAATTCATCCTTTTAGGGGGTAAAATACGGGATTTTGTTTGTATGAAAAATCTTATTTCTTTGGTTAGAATTATGTTTGTCATCATTCGTTTTTCAAAACTACCCCTCAAAGGTGTTAGTTTGTTTAGAAAATGATTAACGTACCCCTCAAAGGTGTTAGTTTGTATAGAAAATGATTAACGCGCAGTTGCATTAACTCGAAACGTAGTATTAATAACTTTGGACAGAATACAACCAATAAATTAATTTCGGGATTTTCCAAAAAAAAAACTCCTTGCAGGGCAAAAAGGGGTAATTACGTTTTTAAGGGGAGGATTCCACTACATGGTTTGACTAACTCAAAAGTTGGTTATAATCTTTGAGTCACTAACTCAAAAGTTGGTTATAATCTTTGAGTCATGTTATGGAAACAACCCAAACGATTTTTAAAAATTCCAGATTTTTGTGGTGGTGAAAAGAGGGGATAGTCTATGAAAAATCTTATTATTTTGATCTATCAGTTGGAAACTTGTTTGGGAGGGTGTCGAAGTTAGTAAGGAAAAATTTCAATGCACTGTGGGATTAACTCAAAACTAAAAATTATGTGGGTCAGGAATTTTGAAAAATCATCCTCTAACGGTGTGGAAATGGGTAAAAAAGATGAAGGGGTGGATTTAACTGTTTGCTTCAATTGTCACGAAAATTGGTATAAATAATGATTATCGTGCCAAACAACCTTTTAAAAACAAGGAGATGGTGAAAAGAGAGGAAAAATCATATTCCATTGATCTAATAAACTTGAAAATGGGTATGAACACTTATTTAAGTATCAAAATAAATGACAAAGATTGTTAGTATTAATTTTGTAAAACTATTTTTTAAAGGGGGTGTTAAAATTTTTAGAGGATAGGTAGTACAAAATCCACACGGAATAAGTCATGGGCGAAGTGCTAGTAGTAAATAAATACATACTTGTCCCATGATGAGATCACCATTCTTGCTTAGAGTCTGGTAGTCTAGCATGCTGATGTTATTGATAAGCTGAGCGCTGACTGGATCTTGAATAACTGAGCTGTTATCTCCCGATGAACTAGAATCTCCTGCTGAGGCATCTGAAATTGTTACAATGACTAAATGAATTTAAAAAAGTAAATAAATCTAGGTTTTATAGCTGTAATGTTGAGACAAAAATAATATTAACAATTTTTTTCAAATTAAATTGTGGTTCACACATAATATTGAAATAAGAAACTTTGATACAACATTTAAACATTCATTCATTTCATTGTATTTAATTTAGGTATGTGCTAATTAAATATGATTATTTGATGATGCAACCTATATCAGCAGGTATGGCAAATAAACTACAGTCAAAGTACTACAATGTATAAGTAAAATGATGCAACTTACATTAAAATTTAATGCATAGTCAGCAGGTACTAACAGTTATTTTTGTATGACAAATCATATTGATATTTAAAAAAACTACAATAATTAAAAGCACATAGATGTAATATATTCTCACCTGTCTGTATATTGACCATGTTAGGATCATCATTTAATGTTAAAAACGGACGGTCACTCATTTCTTCTGAGAGAGGATGTTTGAAATCTAGTGGATGAGGGCTAGGTGTCGTCGGTAGTAACAGGCACGTTGACGACTTTACACCGCGTAAATAATCCAAGGTTTCTAAATCATTGCCGCCAGAGTTGTTACTAATCTCCGGCGATTCATTCATGTTGATGGTTGTAATTGAATGGAATTTTTATTAGCACAATTGGTACTTATACATACGGCAATTGATACTGAGACGAATAGACTTACTGCATGTTATATTAAACAATTTACCAATCCTATAATTTGCACGCAAAAATCTATTTCAGGATCACATCGCAGTGATCTTTTTCTTTCAGTCTTTCTTTTTTTGACATTTCATTTTCAAGAAAATTCATTTGATCGAGGTTTTGACATTTTATTAATATCGACATCGACTATAATGCTCTAGTGATCAAAATTACAAATATTGGATGTGGGGCAGCACTAACCGCACGATTTAAAAAAACAAAA
Source organism: Brachylomia viminalis (assembly GCA_937001585.2). Lineage (NCBI taxonomy): Eukaryota > Metazoa > Arthropoda > Insecta > Lepidoptera > Noctuidae > Brachylomia > Brachylomia viminalis. The sequence continues at coordinate 15,784,776 of OW443302.2, read as the reverse complement.
CATGGTCGGTGTCGGACTTTGACAATTCGAGTTCGATGACATTTAGTTAGTGTAACTGAACTGTGTAATTACATTTTACTGGCAAAACATTTAATTTTATTAATTTTCTAATATTATTATTTTTGTAGAGTAGTCAGTGTAATTTAAGTGAAAGCATTAATTTCTGTTATTGTTTAAGATGATCGGAGCTAACAAACTCATTAGCAAAAACAATTTAGTGTGTCAAAAGTTTATTCAGCAAAGAAACATTAATAATAAAAATATTAAAGATGTTAACTACCAGTATTTACAAAGAAGCAAGATACCGACGATGCATTTTCAGAAATCTTTGCCCCGTTTACCTGTACCAGACCTATCGAAGACAGGCGAGCGATATTTGAATGCCCTCAAGCCTCTATTGAACAATAATCAGTTTGAAGAAGCTCAACAGCGTACTAATAATTTCATTGGTAAAGAGGGAAAAGTACTTCAAGAGAAACTCATCGCAAAAGATAAAAAGAACAAACATACAAGTTATATTTCAGACTATTGGTTTGATCTTTATTTACGTGATAGAGCAGCACTTCCTATCAATTATAATCCAATGATTGTGTTCCAAAACGATGTGAGACCGGAATACAATGATCAGCTCATAAGGTCCACTAACATTTTGATAACCGCAGTTCGGTTTATGTTGTCCCTAAGAGGACAAATGTTGGAACCTGAAGTGTACCATTTAAATCCTAAGAAAAGTGACACGCCAATGTTCAGAACCTTTACAAGTATGCTGCCTGAAGCAATTTCTTGGTATGTTTAATCATTCATTTAATTTCTAACACCTTAATACAGGGAATGTTAAAATACTGATATTTAACACTCTCACCGCCATACACATTTATGGTTTTTCTAGAACAGCAAGCCGAGTGGGCGGCGCGCTGGCCTCGCAATGTATTTTTCGCCACGCTAGATTTTGTGTAAGTTTTGCAGCCTGCCATGTGAACAGCCAGCAAGATATTTTGTTAAGTAATTATCTAGCAAGCCAAGCTCTATAAAAATAAATGTATTTGTGGGATCACAGCGGACCACATCTGGTAAAAAAATTAAAATCTGTAGTGGCTTGCTGCACTGAAATTTATGTGGGCAGCCGGGGCGGACCACATGGTGGCGGAGTATTAAAAGTACCCACAAAAAGTTTTGTATTTAATATGTACTCTCTCTCCTAAGTCCAGCAGTGGATGTTTTTCGGCTGAAATGATGATGATTATGTGCTCTCAAAGAACTCTTTATTTGAGAGTACATAATCATAATAGTAAATGTATTGAAATATAAAAACTTTTTAAATTTTTTGTGGGCAAAATCAAGTCATTTATTCAAAGTAGGCTGTGAATCAGCACTTTTTGAAATCAAAATTACATAAAACAGTCCCACAACACGCCCGCCCTTCACCACTTCCTAGTGCTTTCGCTGGGAAGAAGAAGTGGCGCAACAAACTCCCTAGCAGCACAACTGTCTGTTCAGTTAGACAAACTGGATTCTATAGATTAGTACGTAATTAACATTATGAGACAAAAACATTAAATTAAATTATTTGCCATAATGTCAGCTAGCACACGCCAATATACCTACCAACAAAAACATTTAAAACTGTACTCGAGCAGAAATAAATAATAAAAACTAAAACATAAACAGAATTTAATACATAATAAAAGCATAGCAATGCTGTATTGTGTTTATATAGCTGTAACTTGAAGTCACAAATGACAAACTAGGGCCTTTGAAGTAAAATAAAGAAACAGTTAAGCAGCACCCATTCACGAGTATAACGCAAAGATCAGCCATTACCTCCCTCGCCATATTTGAGGGAAGGAGGCCACCTGACCCCCGACGCTACCGCAAGCAGTGACGTCTAAGAGAGCATGACGAACTTGCTGCTGGTTGCTCAAAAGAATAATACGATCAATTGTCTAGGTCGCTAGCTAACCACATATTGCAATACAACTCATTAAAAAAACATTGAAATGAGTAGATTATGTCAATAATAAATGAAAATTAAATTAAACTAAATTGACTAATAAAGGTAGTCAAATAAAATAAACAATTATATGAACTCATATAACTTGTCAGTAGGTAAGCTAATTCTGGAGAAAGAACATAAACATTGTCTTGAGTTAATCACAGCAACCAAAAATTTTTATAGTTTAAGTAATTGTTGATAGAATAGTATGCCTTTGAACAAAGGTTGGCTTGGGCCATGCTTTATTTAAATTCTCTAAGTACTCCTCATTATTTTCAGGTATGGTGCCTATCTAATGAAGGTCTTCCCTCTAGACATGAGTCAGTTTGGTGGCTTATTTGGAGCCACTCGCCTGCCTCGGCTGAATAAGGATGAGATCTTCAGGGACCCAAAGAGCAAGCATGTAGTTGTACAGAAGCAAGGAAACTTTTATGCATTTGATGTTTTGGATGCAAATGGTAACTTTAAGTTTTAAAAATTTGAATAATGGTTTTAAGTTTAGACCATGCCTGAGAATATTAACATAATAAGCCCTAGCATTTCTGGTAATTCTTCTATGTAATGTAAAACCTTTAATTGTATATATTTTTTTGTTTTAACATAATATGTTGTGCCACATTTTCTTTGCGACAAAACTAAAGAAGCAAGTATTTAACAAAGCTTGACAACTGTCAATAAATGTATTAATGACTAACTCTCCCCTCTAGTCTGCTTACTGGCTAACCACTACTGATGTCGCTAACATCTACTGATGTGGCAATAGTTGTCAAAACATCGAGATTTCTGTGCTATCTCTAAATTAAATATTAATGTAATAGACACATAAACCTTCCGGTATAAATTCTCTAACTGATGGTGCAAACTACATTAAAATAATTTGTGCAGTTTAGAAAAACCAAGCGGTCACATATACAGACTCGAAAAGCGTCTTTTTATACTATTTATTGATTGTTTAACTCATGCTGACACAATAGACAAAAATTATGATAAGACATAATAGCAAACCGTTTTTAATCAGTTCTATGTACTTAATCCTACTACCAACTGTTCTTTAATCATAATCTTTAGATTACCTTATCATTTTAGTTTATTCATCTCATTTACATTTAAATGGTTTTCAGGTAACCTTTTGTCACCCCTGGAAATGCTTGGCAACTTGAGCAAAATTATGAATGATAATGCTCCAACTTCGGAGCATCCTTTAGGAATATTAACTACCCAGAATAGGGACGACTGGGCTAAACAACGTGCCCATTTAGAGTCAACTGGAAATAGTGAAGCTTTAAGGAAAATAGACTCTGCCATATTCAATTTGATATTGGATGGTGATAAAATTAATGATGATAAGCGTGTACTCTTGAAGAAATACTTACATAGTGATGGTACTAACAGGTAAACATGTTAAAGGGTTATTAAGGTGATACGTAAAAAATAAATCATAGCTCGCGGAGCGGTCATAAGAAAGTGACAGAGTCAATTACTTCCACATGCGAAAAAAGAGAGCACAACAATGCGCAAGAAAATACTAATAATTGTTTAAAAATAAATTAAGCTAATGTATCAACAATATTTTCAGCCAGAGTTTTGAATTACGCACATTTAGAATGCAATTTTACAGTTAAATTACTTAGGATTTTAGAATTATAGAAAAAAATATAAAAAAGTAGAGTGGTTTTCGGTATATAATTATATCGAGGAAATTTAACGCAATTGCGTTTTCCTTAAGTCAGACTATTAATCAACTAGTCTATCCAAACATTTAATCCATATATATATATACTGTGATAGTGAAATATGGTTACGAAAAAGCCCCCAATTTATTTTGGTATCGCCTTAATTAATTAAGTTATCTTTAAAGAGCACTTGTAGACAGAAATTATTTTATTTTATTCATTTGGAAGAACTAACAATTATATTTTATATTACAAATAAATAAAACAAGGGGTTATACAAATGTGCAACCAACGATGTTCTCCACCATAATGCACTTAGAAAAAAAATTGTAGTTGAAAAATACTTAATAAAATAAATAAATATCGTCTGACATTGCACACCGCACAATCTAGTTCCAAGTCTTAAGGCTTGTGTTATGGATACCAGATGGTTGATACACTACTATTTTTTTTTTTTTTTCGTAAATACATGCATATTATAAATATACATCCATGACTCGGGTACAAATGTCCATATTCATCATACAAACATTTGCCCCTACCGGGATTCGAACCCAGGACCATTTGGTTTCGCTGACTACACTTAGCCACTGTAGCCACTACACCAAACGTGTCGTCGATACGAGAGTCGATAAGATTATAACACTAGCTAAAGGGAAAATGTTACAAGAACTATTAGATGTCCTTGGTCTATTCTTCGAATTGTAGTAGGCTGCATTATAATATTACTAGGCTGCATTATAGTACTAGGCTGCATTATAGTAGTAGGCTGCATTATAGTAGTAGGTTGCATTTTAGTAGTAGGCTGCATTATTGTAGTAGGCTGCATTATAGTAGTAGGCTGCATTATAGTAGTAGGTTGCATTTTAGTAGTAGGCTGCATTATTGTAGTAGGCTGCATTATAGTAGTAGGCTGCATTATAGTAGTAGGTTGCATTATAGTAGTAGGTTGCATTTTAGTAGTAGGCTGCATTATTGTAGTAGGCTGCATTATAGTAGTAGGCTGCATTATAGTAGTAGGTTACATTTTAGTAGTAGGCTGCATTATAGTAGTAGGCTGCATTATAGTAGTAGACTGCATTATAGTAGTAGGTTGCATTATAGTAGTAGGTTGCATTTTAGTAGTAGGCTGCATTATTGTAGTAGGCTGCATTATAGTAGTAGGCTGCATTATAGTAGTAGGTTACATTTTAGTAGTAGGCTGCATTATAGTAGTAGGCTGCATTATAGTAGTAGGCTGCATTATAGTAGTAGGTTGCATTTTAGTAGTAGGCTGCATTATAGTAGTAGGCTGCATTGCAGTAGTAGGCTGCGTTATAGTAGTAGACTGCATTATAGTAGTAGGTTTCATTTTAGTAGTAGGCTGCGTTATAGTAGTAGACTGCATTATAGTAGTAGGCTGCATTACAGTAGTAGGCTGCATTATAGTACTAGGCTGCATTATAGTACTAGGCTGCATTATAGTACTAGGCTGCATTATAGTACTAGGCTGCATTATAGTACTAGGCTGCATTATATTAGTAGGCTGCATTATAGTAGTAGGCTGCATTATAGTAGTAGGTTGCATTTTAGTAGTAGGCTGCATTATAGTACTAGGCTGCATTATAGTACTAGGCTGCATTATATTAGTAGGCTGCATTATAGTAGTAGGCTGCATTATAGTAGTAGGTTGCATTTTAGTAGTAGGCTGCATTATAGTAGTAGGCTGCATTACAGTAGTAGGCTGCATTATAGTACTAGGCTGCATTATAGTACTAGGCTGCATTATAGTACTAGGCTGCATTATAGTACTAGGCTGCATTATAGTAGTAGGCTGCATTATAGTAGTAGGTTGCATTTTAGTAGTAGGCTGCATTATAGTAGTAGGCTGCATTACAGTAGTAGCCTGCGTTGCAGTAGTAGGCTGCGTTATAGTAGTAGACTGCATTATAGTAGTAGGTTTCATTTTAGTAGTAGGCTGCGTTATAGTAGTAGACTGCATTATAGTAGTAGGCTGCATTACAGTAGTAGGCTGCGTTATAGTAGTAGACTGCATTATAGTAGTAGGCTGCATTACAGTAGTAGGCTGCATTATAGTACTAGGCTGCATTATAGTACTAGGCTGCATTATAGTACTAGGCTGCGTTATATTAGTAGACTGCATTATAGTAGTAGGCTGCATTACAGTAGTAGGTTGCATTATAGTAGTAGGCTGCATTACAGTAGTAAACTGCATTATAGTAGTAGGCTGCCTTACAGTAGTAGGCTGCATTATAGTAGTAGACTGCATTAATGTGTGGTAATTAATGTAATTCTTGGAAACTATATAACAAACTGGCTGTAGAAACGTTTACAAAGTAGTTATTAGTCCAGTTGTCAGTTGTTTTTATTTGTATAATTTCACAGGTGGTTTGACAAATCGTTGAGCTTAATTGTGACCAGTGATGGAGTGGCTGGGGTTAACTTTGAACACTCCTGGGGCGATGGAGTGGCAGTACTGAGATGCTTCCAAGACATTTATGCTGAAACTACAAAGAAACCTTTCATCCACCCAGATTCGAAGCCTGTAGATAGTAATATTAGTGTTCAGAAATTAGGTAAGAAGTGAAGTTTTTTCATAATATGGGATGAGTTTTTCTGATGGGACTTCATAGCGAAATCTAAAACTACTTATATGAAATAGAGCAAAGTAGTCCACGATCAGAAGCCATGTGTTAGATTTTGGAGAAGTTATACTAGCCTACAGTATGTTTAGTTTTTTTGGAAGAAAAAAGCTTTGTAATCCAAAACCAGCTATTGTTAAACACCCTATTCTAAAAGTCAATTAATGTTAAAATTCTTAATGAATAACATACTTTCATAGAAGATTAAAAAACGAAGGTCAAATAAATACAAAGTATTGCTCTTATTTAACTTCTAATATTTGCTTAATTCAATAAATTGCTCCTGTTCATAACACCTTATATTTTCAGAATTCAAATTAGATAATAAATCAAAGCATTTTATCGACAATGCCAGGAAAGAATACAAGTCATGGTGTGACTCCCTCAGTATAGATTACATTTTGTACGAAGGACTTAACAAAGCAGCTTGTAAAAAGTTCAAAGTTAGCCCGGACTGCATTATGCAACTGTCGTTTCAGGTATCTATTCATATTATAAATAAATGTCGCTTATCGTGGCTGTCTGTGTGACTGCGTTGTTCCGCTTAAATTACGCAACGGATTTTGATGCGGTTTTAACCATCATTTAGGGTAAGCGCGCACCGCGATACAATTTTGTTACTCGCATGCTCATGCGAAATAAAATCGCAATCGTAAAATAATTTTTCAAGCGATATTTTACTGCAGTGGGCGGACTCTAGTATATTAAAATAGACAAACTGCCGGTAATCCGTGACAGCATGAAAGTTGACAGACGCTTGCGGTAACGTTTGTTTTCGACCTTATTTCAACTTGCACAAAGTTGTTACTTATTTGTTTGGTAGTGAAAGCCACTCTGCGCTGCATTTTGCCAGATTACGTCCGTCTTTAAAAAAAAAACTTTAGTAGGTATTATACCAGTTTGCTAAGTTCTGAAAAAATCTTAACAAATGGAACTGTATTCCTTTTCAGGCAGCGCATCATTTATTGAAAGGAAACTTCGTCGGTACCTACGAGTCATGTAGTACTTCGGCCTTCAAACACGGTCGCACAGAAACAATGCGGCCTTGCACAGACAAAACAAAGGTGTGAAATAACTTGTTTACTTTTTAACCCCCTACGGAAAAGCAGGGGTGTATTAAGTTTAACGTGTGTATATGTGTGTCTGTCTGCGGCATCGTAGCTCCCAATCGGCTGACCTGATTTTGTATTGTTTGAAAGCTGACATGAGTGAGAGAGAGTACTTAGCTAAAAAAGAAAGAAAGAAGGAAATCTGTTCAGCTGTTTTTAAAGGCTTTTGTTTAAGGGGGGGGAGGGGTTTGAATGTTAAATTTAATATGATTTATTTATCGATAAGTAAATAAACTTTGTCTGTGATAAAATGGTTGGTATGTAATTATAATCCGATTATATTATCATATGGTCCTTCAGTGAAATCTAAGCGATATATAATTGACCTATAAACTGGCTTACTCAGTCATAATAATAACAACATTAATAAACGTGCAGTCTGGCACTAAACACGTTCACTGCTACCAATGAAAGGTCAAAGGTCGAAATTGACATAATCATCAATATCATGAAAGACACAGTGAACATCACGATATCTTATTTCTAGCGCACATAAGGATGGTGCCGCCCAGCGACTAATCAGCTAATGTAAACCCTTGGTCGCCAGTTACAAACCCGTCAAGCGTAGGAGAGGCTGGCCATAAAATAGATTATACTATAGAAAAGCTCTAATCCACTTTTAGAGCCATATCTTACTTGGACGCCATGGCGACGTCGCGTCGCCAGGTCGCGCTGCCAACTAAATGTATACAGCTATCTAGTGGGTGGCTCACTTGGCATCCGCTTGGTTACGCAGCCAACCATACATTTTGTTGGCGACGCGATTTGGCTGCGCCGCCTTGGCGTCCCAGTGAGGTATGGCTCTAAGGGGAAGCGCCAGGTTGCCCGCGGAATTCAAATTTTCTTACGTTTCTTGCAATTTGCAGGAAATTTTGTCAGGTTGTATGTTAAACAAGATATGATTCGCGACCGTAACAATTATATATTTACAGAATTATAATCATTAAGATCATCAATACAACCCTCTAAGTTCATGTAACCCTATATTGATTGAAATTTTCATTTAATAGGATTTATGAACTTAAGAGGGCTTAGGTCGTACTGATGATTTGAATGATTATAATTCTGTAAATACATAGGTACTGGTCACGGTCGCGAATCATATTTTGTTCTACATGCAAACAACCTGGCACTGACCTGCAAATTGCATAAAACGTAAGAAAATTTGAATTTCGCGGGCAACCTGGCGCTTCCCCCTTATGGATTAGTGTGTCTGTGACATTTGGTCATTGTTAGATTCTTTTGGATCATAATTCCGGTCCACTGACGGGTGTTAGTGAGGAAAGCAGCTACACTAGCTATCCAGTGCGTTCACGTCATATTTATGTTCTTCAAAATCATTTCGGAAGGGTTTGGCAGAAGTGTGTATGTAGTACCCCTACATTTCGCCTGCTATGTTTAAGTACCATGTAATAGGAGGCCAGCCCATTGCTACCAACCGCACACATCCAGACTCCGGCCTGCTACTGAGAAATTCCTAATGGCAAAACTCAATAACACTTTGTCCGACGGGAATCAATCCCAGGACCTCATGCTCCGGGAGGAAACGCCCGGGTGTCACCATTGTGTGGATCGCCCGGAGGACACGGTGGAGCAGACCTGCTTGGGCGGAGCACCACCGGGTCCTCTTGGAGGCGATTGGCGGTGGCGATCTGTCGCGTCCGGCCCTGGTCCAGGCCATGGTACGACGCGAGAGGGCTTGGGAACCCTTCACCTCCTTTTGCGAAGCACTAATGCTCGCGAAGGAGGAGGCGGAACGCGTGAGGGAGAGGCAAAATTCGCGCCCTCACGGCCCTGTACGCCGCAGGAGACGCCCTGGGCGTCGGGAATCACAAGCCGATTCCCGGCCACCGTAGGCGCGGGCTTGCGGACGGCGAGCAACGGGCAGCTCGCTGTCCGATAAGGACCAGGCCCGGATCGACGGCACGTGTGTTCCACGCGCGCCTCAAAGAGATGTCAGCACCAATGACGGGGTCCGCTAGGGCCGATGCCTGCTTGGGTTGCGCGAAAGTCCGAAAAGGACCTAATGCTCAGCAGTAGTGCTTGCAACCACTAGCCCAACGAGGCATTCTTCAAAATCATCACCACTAAAGCTCCTTCCCACTTTCCAGGCATTCTGCGAAACTCTACACTCCAACAAGAGTTCCGACGAAGAACTGCGCGCTAAACTGACAGAATGTTCCAAACTACACTTGGAACTCGTCAAAGATGCTGCAATGGGACAAGGCTTCGATCGTCACATGTTCGCCCTAATGAAGATGGCTGAGGACAACAACATGCCTAGACCAGAGTTATTCGACTCGTATGAGTACAAGTTCTTGAACAAGTCCATTTTGAGCACAAGTACTTTGTCGTCACCTAGCGTGATGGCGGGAGGATTTGGACCCGTTGTGAAAGAAGGATTTGGAATTGCGTACGTAATAATTTTTTATTTAGTAATAAGCTCAAGCTGGACTCCTTCAACAAGAACAGCATTGCTATTATCTACTTATTTAAAAATTTGCTGTGCCCGACAGGGTCCATAATTGTTTCTATTATTTTTCTTTTATCTTCCACCTGTAATTGTACATTATGGATTGCAATAAACGATTTGAGATTTATTCTGTAAAAATCTCACCATGAAAACTTAGGTGAAGTGAGCGTGGAGTGAGCTGTCAGTGTTATCCCACTGATGCTAGGGATTGACCAAGCATTACAATCATAATCGAGATTTTAATAATATTATTTATGCTAATTCTATTAATAATTTTATATTATTTCAAAGCTAGTATTTAAGTGTCATATCATTACTATTTAGGGTTTTTTTAAATAAAACAGCAAAACAGAAATTCAGAAACTATTTAAATGCGTGCTAAACTAATTTTTGATAATTATGCGGTTTTTTTTTTATATTTGGTGTTTTACAATATCTGCTTTTACCGCCTTTAAGTTATGGCGGCTGCGGAATTTTTTTCGTCACGGGTGTCGTTTTTATGGGTTACGAGGGTGCTAAAGCCAATAGTGAGGTCAAAATCTCGATTATGATTGTAAATGTAATGCTTGGTTAATCCCTAGCATCAATGGGACGACACTGAGAGCTCGCTCCACGCTCACTTCGCCCAAATTTTTACTGTGAGATTTTTACAGAATCGACATACTGGTCCTTGGCAGCTTTAAACAGAGAGAGCTGGAAAGAGAGTAGGGAGGCCTTTGCTCTGCAGTGGGACATCACAGGCTTTTAATAATAACAATAACATGGTCCGGGAGCTCAAGGTCCCGAGGTATGTCAAAGACACCTGACACAGGCTTCTTGTCTTGTTTAGAACCCTGTAACAGTATCGAGCATAATGTTCCTATGAACGATCGAACGAACAGATCGGCACTAATATCTGATTTCATAATAAAATTGATTCAATAATATCTGTCGTCAAAATGACGACAAATATATGTGATCATTTGTGGAAGGTTTAACACGGAACCTATCTGACGAGACAAGAGACCGACGCCAAAATATAGGATGCTGCATCTGCTTCAAAAATATGTGATTGAGATTAACTACTTCACGACTTTGCGTACTACTTAAATAAAAAAGTATTATTATTTATTAGAATAGGTACATGTATTAGACATAAATGTTATAAACATGCACGACATATTTTTGACAGGTATTTTACAAGACTTGAAGGAAGCAAGTATCATAACTTGGGTGTAAACTAGGAGGAAAGGAGCCCGAGCTAGGTTGAATAATAGAGATAGATAAACTCAACTGTATATTTAAAATTCTCAAATTACAATATAATCGTTTCAAATCACGAGCGTGTGTCATTTGACTTTTATGTCATCGTCTTAGAGTTTAAAATGCAATGGTTGACGCGCGATCAAGAAATAAAGCAAACATACAGGGAGATTTCAATAAGTTTAATTTATAGAACCCCTTTAAAACCCGTGCCTCGGAAACCACGTTAAGCCGTTGGTCCCGGCTGTCATTCTTGGATCTTTGACAGTCTTTACGGGTCATCAGAAGCCCGAAAGTCTGACAACCAGTCTTACCAAGGGGTATCGCATTACCCAGTAACTGGATTCAGGAGGTCAGATAGGTAGTCGCACCATGTAAAATACTGGTACTCAGCTGCTTCCGGTTAGACTGGAAGCCGACCCCAACATAGGTGGGAAAAGGCTAGGCAGATAATGAGAACCCCATTAAAACTCAGATGTGAGTGATGTACAGTGATCGGATAATTGGGCACTAATATACCTAAACTTCACTTTTAATACCACGAAAGAATAATACGGACATGCCTTTCAGAATCCCGGGCCCCGGAATCGTTTGAAATTCCTGAGATTGCTTAAAATGTTACCTGAATACAAAATATAGTTAGAACTCGTTGTGAGAAAAATATATAAATATTTTTTAGTCTTCTGTTCATATAAAATACAATGAATTAGTCGATTCGATCAATAATCGTAATCTGTTAGATGATAAATCAATTTCCACTACTTGACCACATTGTGCACTTTATTTTTTTATTGATATTCCATTTGTTTCAAAGAGATAATAAAAATCAAAATAACCACTGCTTTATTTTCATTAAGTTTGTTATAGTTGTTTTTACAAAATTGTTCAATCCCGGGAACCTGGGATTACTTATTTATTCAGAAAGGAATGGCAATATTATTATTTCGTGTGAAGAAGTTTTGTATATAAGCGCCCGATTATCCGATCACTGGTGATGTATTTTAAAAACTGTGAATTTTTTCAGATATTCGGCGTTCCCAGATACTTTAGGCGCAGCAGTTGCGAGCTATAAGTCACACAACGACAGCTCGCAGTACATTGAAGCATTGCACAAATCATTCTTAGACATTACTAAAATATTATCTGCATAAGTGCAATATCGTTAAGTTGTTTATATATTTCAATTGCGTTTTTGTTACATTTTTATTTTATCCTAAGACCAGAATTTTCACTGGGTTAGTGTTTTTAACAGATTGCATTTTTTGCCGACGATACTAAGTTTAAAAGAATATTTTATTTATAATATATTGTTTACTGTTTAAATACCGTAAAGATAAGAAGAAAACTATTTACTGGGCGTATTGTTCGCCATTATTTATGCTATGAATAAATATTAAAATAAGCGCATTAAATAGGTATATAAAATATGCTGTTGATATTTTTATATTGTGATTTACTACTGTTATTTAAGGCGACTGAAATCGACTTCGCAGAATAATATTATACGTTCGTAATACATTCAACACTAAGAAAATACATGTATTGAGATTTAGGATCCATTTTCGCAGCTTTTAAAAAGAGGCGATACTCCTCCACCTGATATACTTATGTCATTAAAAAACGAAATAACTTTATCAGTGCGTGCAATTTGTGAAAGTGCCTTAGCTTTTACACGAAATGACTTATTTTTAAAATAAATAACTTGTAACTCAAATAAATGAAATTGTTATACCTACGAAATAAGCACATTGTCATGCTGAGTTTAGGTATGCGACAGCAGCGCGTGATTTATGAAATGTGTTTAGTCATTTATTGCTAATATACAAACATAGTAGATAAAGATAATATACACTGTCCCACCCACGCGCCACTCTCCTCACGTCGCTATCGTGTAAACGCACTCTTAGTATTATGAATGTAGGTTAACCTTTGTGTTAAATAAAACACATTTAAACCCTAACAGGCTTCCGACAAGGATTTTGCTTGTAGAATATGAATTCTGCAATGCAACATAGATATGCAACTCTACGGCTTCTGATAATAATCTAATTACAACACGCAAGTTATGTTTTGCATTTTTTTTTGTTGCTATTCCACGTATTTTTTGTAATATAAAATGGTTGTATTTTGTATTAATATATTTTGTGGTAATAAACAATAAACTTTGATTTTCATTTATACTGATTAAAAGAGTTTGATTCGTTTCATTTTATCCTGGGCTTTATGTGGCTGTATTATGGAACACCTCTGCCTAATCCGTCGGGGCTTCAGGCGTGATGTTAGAAAAAAAGAAAAAATTGGTTAAAGGTTATGTAGGTATTAGTGTAGTTACATTGGACTTCAATATACGAGTCTAATTATGTACAATGACTGTTGACTGTGAAGTACCCAATTGTAGAGTTGTGCCTTGTTATGCCACAACTCTACAAGAATAATTGGCGTGATGATATTTTAATACGGTGGAGATTTAATGTTAATGCTCATAAAAACTTTTATTTTTGTATTTTGTGGTGTGCAGCACGGAATAGATAAATAAGGTTGGAAAGGCCCTCGCTGCAATTTTGTACTAGGACCAGCGTCGCCGCTTAACTCCCACTATTTTAATTTCTACACATACGCAATACTATGTTTACAAATATTTCGCACACAACCAAATCACACACACATAAATCTCAGGGCAGATATTCGTTCGCCCACTAGCAATAAGCTCCCGTAGGCATAGCATAGACACTCAAACACGCATAAATGCAATAAAAATTTTCATACACGCTAGTGCTTGACAAAGCCGATATTCTTTGTCGATAAATTATCTGATGAATTTATGGGGAAAAATGAAACATTAAATAAATACTAAGAAATATTTTTATTTTACTTTGATTAATTACAAATAATCACTGTCCTTGGAATAAAACATATTTATTAAGTAATTGGCGCTTGCTATTAATTGCGAACGAATTTTTCAAAACAAAGTGTAACTTCAAGTTAATATATTTTTCAATAATTGCTTTGGTGAGGTCTGTGACGTGGTTTGCTGTAGGGTATTGGCCAATTTGATGATAAATTATGTTTTTGAATATTTCACTCCCAACGAAGTGACGCATAATTTTTGTCACCAACATTTTTTTATTTATATTATGAAGAGTTTCCGTATAAATTTTGATAACAGATTCTGATATTTTACAGATCTGTATCAAATCTTTTGACGGGTATAACAGACCACCCTTATCTTTAGCAACTATAAATTTATGTTCTTCATTTATGCTATTAGACAATAGCGCTCCAATGCATATTTCGCAATCTATTTTTTTAATTAAAATATGCGCTATGTATCCTGCAATATGGCTAATGATTTGATTGCTAAAATCTGAAATGGTATTGACAAATGCGTTAATATCCTCTTCGTTATTATCATCATCATCATCATCTTCATCCGCAATCCTTCGTATGGATCTATTAATCCGTGCTACAGGAGATGATGCACAATCAAGAATTGAAATGTGTTCAAGCGCAGTACAATTTCCACTATCGAGAGCCTTTAACTCAATATGAACTAAAAGTTTTTTGTATGCAGCTTTAAACTGGCGGGCCGTGGGGTTATTATTGGCTCCACCATGTGACCTTATATTACCAAACAGCATTTCAAGGTGATCCTGGCTTACTTTGTAAAATGGCATAAAAATCAGAACTCCGGGACGTATTAACGTTTCATAAAAATGTTTAACAGCTGCTGCACATCCAATAAAACCATTGAAACCAGTCTTACGTAAACTTTTTGTCAAAAGAGTTCCTTCTTGTGTTCTCAACTCGGATAGGTATGTCGTCGCCATGTCTAGGTAACTAAGCAGCATTGCAGCGTTGGCTTCTGTTAGAGCTTTTTTGTAATTATATTCATATGTGTTTCGGGAATTAAAAATGTCAAACATATTATTAATAATTCTTAAAAAAAACGTTGTGCTTTCACTATTTTTGAATGAAGGCAGATTTAATTGGTCACGACAAAAGTCTATAGCGTCTGCGACACTTAGGCTGAACAATTGCGTTGCAAGCTTAACTTTCATCTTATTATTTTGAAAATTAACATGTTGGTAACGGAGCTTGTTCGCTAAATGAAAGTTCTCCTTCATTTGAAGGTTATTTAATGCCTCCAAAAATCGCCATTCAATGGTATTACCATCTTTATCTAAAAATTTATTATAACATTGAAAAGCATTACGGATTAATTTTATCATGTGTGATGGGTCTAGCAGTACAACTACTGGATGATTCGTAGACGGATTTGGAAAAGAAATTTTTATATCTTTGATTGAACAGTTTAAGCATTCCACCATTGCCATATTAGCAGCGCATCCATCAAAAGTTAGGGAAATTATTTTTATGCCTGTTTCTGCAATAAGTTCCAAACATTGTTTAATTAAGTCTGCACGCTGTCTTGTGTTAATTCCGTCAACTAAGAAATATGCAACGGGAACCTTAAAATTACAATTTATACCTGTCACTAGAAATACCAGAGCCTCTTTGGCTATTCCTACATGGTCTCCTTCGACGCCACTGCCTATATCGACATGTCCAAGTAATTTTTTTCCGTCCCATTCTATACGACGGCGTATAGCCATTTCATCCAAGGAAAGGGCTGCAATAATGGGATATTTGGTGCTTTTCACTTTTATTTTTAAGGCGTCTATGGATTCTGAAGTGAAACCAGGATCTCCTCCCATATTTTGGTACCATTTTTGGAGCGTACGGCGATCCGGGAGGCATGTATCGAATGTTTTGCGTACATACTCATAAGCCTTTGGGGAATAATAGTCAAGTGTTAGCGCAAAACTACGCAGAGCTGGACTATATTTTTGCTTAGATGGCCCGCCAGTATTTTTTGCGATCATACGATTTGTCAGTTCTTGTACCTGTGAATAAAATTATAATCTTAAATATAAAAATCAATTGCTAATCGTTAGTCTCGCTAAAACACAAAAACGGCTGGAATGATTTGAATATTTTTTTTTTGTTTTGTTCGTCCGAAGACAGGGAAGGTTCAAAAACAAAAAAAATAGGTAGGAAGTGTTTGTAGGTAGGGTAGCCAGTTGACGGGAGAGAAGCCGCGGGGGACAACTAGTAATAAGAATAATCTTTATTATCTCTGCTATTTTATAAGGCCTCGTCCAATATAAAACGTACCTTAACATTTATATTTTTGAGAACAGATATATCTTCGTCCTGCATCGAAAATTTTTCTTGAAGATCATTTAAAACATCTTGCATTTTATTGATTTTTTTTTTCAGTCTTCGGTTTTGTGCTTGTATTTTTCTTATCTTCAATCTCTGTTTCTTTATTAAACATTCTTTATTAATAATAATTTTTTGTAGCTTTCTTTTCCTAGGAGTGGTTGCATTTGAAGGTGACATTAAGTTTTCCTACAAATAAATGAAATATAAGCATAACTTAATCTCTGTATATAAAAAGTGTTATTATGACGGATATGACAGATTGATTAAAACCCATATTAAAGCAGAAGCAGAACTAGAAGCATGACATTAATTTTTAAAAAACAACTATGAAACGATTCTTGACCATTCTATATAGGCTTTTACTTACTTCAGTGTCTTTTCTTTTCAAAGATTTATCTTTTTTTGGTGTCAACAAAACTGAAGTTGAAGCCTGTGCTTGTAAATCCTATAATAAAAAATAGCATAAAATATCTTGAAATGTAGACTTGACAAGAGCGATTATAATTCAAGACAAAATAAAGGTATTAGGTAACCTGAGCGCCTTCGCAGTTTTGCACATTGGTGTCAATATAACTGGGCTTTTTAAGCGTAACAGCATTGCAAGAATTAGTTGTCTGAAAAATAATGCAAAAGTCTTTACATGCCACTTACAGTTATACAGTAGAACTACTTATTTCAAAATTGAATTCTTTTTATAAAGCTGAATGCTTGATTTACCGGATTGAAGTATTAATCTAATCAATAAATAAATATGGAACTTAATTCCAACAAGTAAGCATTTTTACAAAACTTACCAAAGAATTTGAACAAATCTGAACAATTTGTTCTCTTGGGATCGCCTCTGGTTTTAAGTACCTATAACCTGATTTTTTAATGATAAAATCATTTTCACTAAAATGTTTAGAGCAAATAGTACTCGTCTTTGTCGGCATCCAGTTTCCTCTACCTGTCACGTCAATCCATTGTTCCCTGGCGTTAGGTTCTTTAGGAAACCTAAAATTTATAATTTATTGCATAATTCAAATTCCTCAATTTAAACTTACTAAATAGTGTAAATAAAAGTTTTAAGAATATAAACGTAAATATTTAAATACAACAATATTAATACACCTAATGCATAAACTTAAATAAAAAATCAGAGATTAGTATACTAGATGACAGGTCTATGTCCCTTTATAACATTCGGTGGGATTCATTCAAAATACGTCTAAATAAAAATATAGTATCAATAATCATTAATTAAATATAAAATAATCCAAAAATTATCTTTGTCAAACGTAAATATAGTCGAAAATTCTATCGATGATTTTATTTAACCACATGGTTACCTCACTATCGATAAACATCCGCCGTGCATCACAGCCAATCACAGCAAAGGACGAAACGTCAACGGTTGAAGTGTAGAGGACGCAATGCATGTAGTACATTGTACGCGTACTTGTTCATTGTGTTGATTGAGCGAGTACACAGCGGGCAATGTATATTTTTTGTAAATTGTTGCAATAATGTTGTTAATGTTTGGTATTTCATAATGATCAGTATATTTTTATGTTTTTGACAAATAATATTGTAATTAAATGTTATTTTGGACTTACCGATGGAAAGATATACCTCCTCGCTTAATACTTGAGGTCTGACTTTTTGTCTTACATGTTATAATTGCACAACACGGCATTATTAAGCAGAGTTCTGTTCTCCGAAGTATTCCGAAGCGCACTGAACGCGGTGAATGATTGAATCGGTCGAGTTATGATTTTCGAATCATAACTGTGGCGCGCTTGCCCCGCCCACATTACCATTCCAACCTTATTTATCTATTCCGTGGTGTGCAGTACCTACGCTACAGAATAAATAAGTATACAATGCCATGATAAAAGGAAACTGGTTTCTATGAACAATCACCACTTATGCAAACTTATAGGTAATGTGGCAGGCAGCAATATGGCATAGCACATAGGTAATTACTGAAATCAGAAAAGTATTTAAACGGTATAGGTACCTAACCAGAATCAGTTGCGCTCTGCGTTTCACACTAATTCAGTGGGAGATTACCCTAGAAAATACGTACCTACCTACGTTTTTTAGATGACTTTATTGATAGTTGGAATGGGCCAGTAGGTATATACCATTGAGCTAGATTTTATGTCAATGGTATATATAGGTACCTACGTACGATACCTACCTACTGACATAATAGGTACCTACTAATTTTCTCTTCATTTACTATAAAACCTGTAATTACTAATGAAATAGCTTACTGCTACTGCAAATAGTGTACCTATTGTGTAAGTGAGTAGATACATATTATTTATAAATACACCGTCGATGCTTTAATTCTATGACGACTGCTATTGCTATCGATTTTCTCATGTCCATCTAGTAAAGAGGCGAATATTCATAGTCGAGCTGTGTATTTTCCAACATAAATTATTATTTGTCGTGCCATCAACCATCGGCAGCATATTAGACATTAATTATGGTAAGTTTTACAGAGAAACCCCTTTTAATATAGCGTGAAGGAACAACACACTGAGTAGAAATAACTACTCAATCTGTTATTGTCCCTACACTATTATTGCGCTTGCGCACGGAGGCTACAGTTCATTCGGGGTGTGCAGGTTGTGGTGAGGTGAGGGGAAAGTATCCTTCAC
This sequence comes from Brachylomia viminalis, assembly GCA_937001585.2. Lineage (NCBI taxonomy): Eukaryota > Metazoa > Arthropoda > Insecta > Lepidoptera > Noctuidae > Brachylomia > Brachylomia viminalis. The sequence continues at coordinate 15,765,767 of OW443302.2, read as the reverse complement.
GAATTCTATTCAATAGAATTTGTGAACTATAGGTACTTTCCGTAAGTAATACATGTATTAAATTTTAATACAATATGTATTACCTACTTACGCGAGTTTAGTGGGATTGATGGGAGGGCCAAGAACGTGCAATGAAAATAAACTGGGAACCTTGATTCTTCAGGGCTTATAGTTCTTCAGTTTGTAGTTTCCCTGCTGCTGACGTAGCCAAGATATCTGATTAAGTTGATATTTGGAAAAGCACCTAAGTATCTAAGCTCAATATACCCACGCCTACCTAATACGATCATCAGCTTGTATATAAAATGATTAAGACAAATTGGGAATACAAGAAAAAGTACCTTAAATTAAACACGCACATAATAATTATTTTTTGCCAACTCTCGATTCAATAAAATATGAATTATTATACTATCGAAAAAATCGGTATTTAAAATTAGAAAGGCTATGAATACGACTTCGCCGTACCTACGCAGAATCAACAGCGTTCCAATCTACGTTCGCGCTTAGGAACATAAACTTTGCTGGTACTCTAAACAAAGTATATTATTTATTTACTCTACTCATGGAACACTGGATTTGATGGTGCATTTTATAATTTTGTTTGTGAAATAGCCTTGCGTAGGATGTGATATCGTGCTGGCATATGAAGTGCATGCGACTGTTATCTTCTTCTGTGGATATAAATTACACCTTTGTTACAATAAGTGAGATGCTGGATGGTCGTGTGTACAACTTGAAAAGGAATGGCACTTAGGCCATATTGACATTACGATCGCGAAACGGCGAAAATGTCAAAGTTCATCCGTAGATCCGTACTCGGGATGTGTTTTGTGAAAAACAGAAATTATTGAATTAAAAATGCCCTGTAAAGTGTGATGCGGCTCTCCGCATATTTTGATCTGTTGAGGTAAATATTTGTGATATTAGCTTTACGAAGTTTTGTGAATAGAACAGCGTTAAGTTTGTAAGAAAAACGATACAGCAATAAAAATACGTGCACATTTTGTCTTATTACTATCTGCGTTCAATTAAACGGAGGATTAATGCTTTTATGTGTTAAAATCCCTACCTTATCACCTTTCAAGTGATCAGTTTAAACAAAAGATAACAGCATTGATTTTCAAATGATTACATTCTCATTGTTTTTTCATTCTCCGTTATATTATTGGCGTGATGAACTCAATGCACTTTGCATTTTAAATACATAATTAAGTATGTAGTCCCTTTGATTAATACCTACATGATTTTTTGATCTAAGAGAACCAACTGTTATAATAAATGGCATTGTAATAAAGCTTGTTTCTTTTTTAAGGTTTAATTAGGTAAACTTTGATAAGGTTTAATAAATATTGAAGAAAGCACTCAATACTTTTGTGCCCTTGACTTGATATTCTATGTGGCATTGTTCCAAATATTTTCCTACTACAATAACAACATTTTAATCTCTTTGTTTCAGAATATGTTTGATTATATTGAAGCCTCAAATTAGATTGCCAAAATGCTGATTAAGGAGTACCGAATACCTTTACCTCTCACTGTAGAGGAGTACAGGATCGCACAGCTGTATATGATAGCCAAAAAGAGTAGAGAAGAAAGTTCTGGTGAAGGCAGTGGTGTGGAGATCCTAGTTAATGAACCCTATGAGGATGGCCCCGGTGGAAAAGGTCAGTACACTCAGAAAATCTATCATGTTGGTAGCCATTTACCTGGATGGTTCAAAAGCTTGCTTCCAAAATCTGCCTTAACAGTGTCTGAAGAAGCTTGGAATGCTTATCCTTACACAAAAACAAGATACACATGTCCATTTGTTGAAAAGTTTTCATTAGAAATAGAAACTTATTATTTTTCTGATAATGGCCACCAAGAAAATGTCTTCAAACTAACTGGAAGTGATTTAAAAAGTAGAATAGTTGATGTTATTGATGTTTGCAAAGATCAGCTTTATGGCGCAGATTATGTTAGAGAGGAGGATCCTATAATATTTGAGTCACAAAAATGTAATAGGGGTCCCCTTACTGACAATTGGCTTGAAGAATATTGGAGTGAAGTACAAGGTAAGACTCAACCACTGCCAAATGGAAAATCTCTCATGTGCGCTTATAAACTCTGTAAAGTAGAATTCAGATATTGGGGCATGCAAACAAAACTAGAAAAATTTATTCATGATGTTGCATTAAGAAAAACCATGTTAAGAGCTCATCGTCAAGCCTGGGCTTGGCAGGATGAATGGCATGGTCTTACAATGGATGACATCCGAGAAATAGAGCGCCAGACACAATTAGCTTTGCAGAAAAAGATGGCAGGCGATACAAGCGATGAACAAGATGTGTCTGAAGAGAATTCTAAGTCTCTGGCGGCTACAATGAGCAGTTTAGAAAAGAATGAAGATGTGCCAACACCATTAGTCTCAAAGAAAAATGTTGAAAAGAGAATACAAAAACATCTTACACCTGAGGGGACTCCACCATCAGAACACAAAACCTCTTCCAAAGCGAATCTTAGATCATCATCTTCAGGATCTATTAAAAGTTTGCAAGCACAAGCTGCTAACTGGAGAATGGAAACTCTTGTTAGAGAATCAGAAACAGAAACAGGGTCAGAAGATGAATTTTATGACTGTGAATCCTCATTTAATAAATGGTCTTCCATGTGCTCTCTTGATGAAGCTGACATTGATATATCACCATCACAAGGTGATAATAGTCAAGAAGATAGCATATTCAATCCCTCTTTCTTAAAAAGGGTGACATCTGAGAGAGGCTCACGCAGAATGCCTAATTTACAAAGTCATCCTAGTATTGATGGATGCCCAGAGACACCTGTTCACAGCTCATGCCCAACAACTGTCTTGATACTGGTATTTCATGCTGGAAGTGTTTTAGATGCAAATGTTGATATGACGGCCAAGAAATCGGATGTCACCACTTTTAAAGGAGCTTTCGAATCAGTAATGCGCCAGCATTATCCAACTCTTATAGGACACATAGCAATAAAACTTGTATCATGTCCATCTATATGCACTGAAGCTTTGGGAGTCCTTTCAACACTGAGTCCTTACAGTTTTGATTGTTCACCATCAACTATTGAATCTCCTTCTCTCACAAATGATCTTATACCCATTGGTGCCATACCATTAATTGCAACAACTTCTCCAGATTATGCAGAGTCCGTAACAAAAACGATAAACTCGGCCAATGCCACTTACACTGAATTTATCAGATCCGATGATGGAAAAGGTTTCAATGGCCAAGTCTGTGTTGTTGGTGACAGCATGGGCTCAGTGTTAGCCTATGATGCTCTTATCAGAACTATGCAGTATCAATCCAGACACGACAGTGAGAATAGCATACTGGATACTGAAATAACTATTCCAAATGATCCATTAGAACCACATTACCTCAACAAGTCTCACTTACAAGCTCCGACACCCAGGAGGCGCTCGTCGTCCACAAGTGATAATCATATAAAATTTGAATTCGAAGTGAGCGAATTTTTCACCTTTGGCAGTCCATTGGCACTTATATTAGCATCAAGAAAAATTTCTGATGATAAAACTCGAGACATTACGAAACCTCCCGTACAACAAGTATTCAACTTGTTTCACCCTACTGATCCTGTTGGCTCAAGATTAGAACCGCTGCTGTCAGCTAGATTCACTAATTTACCACCAATAAATGTTGCTAGGTATACTAAATATCCTTTGGGTAATGGTCAACCTTACCATTTAATGGAATTGATACACAGTCATCCTCAATTATTTGGAGATCATTTGCAAATGCCGCCAACTCCTGTGTTGAGAAGGCTTTCTGAAGTATCTGTACAAAGTACTGTAAGTGGCTTAGTGGATAACATTCCTTTAATTACTATGAACGCGTTACAGCAGAAATGGTGGGGATCCAAAAGACTAGACTACGCTTTGTACTGCCCCGAAGGATTGACGAATTTTCCCACGAACGCTTTACCTCACTTATTCCATGCTAGCTATTGGGAAAGTTCTGATGTAATCGCTTTCATATTGCGCCAAATTGGTCATTTTGATTTAGCTCTTTATGGACACTCGGACGACAAAGAGTGTCCAATGTTTAAACCTGGACAAGAGAGGGAAAAATGGATGAGAAAACGAACGTCAGTTAAATTGAAAAATGTAGCTGCTAATCATAGGGCTAATGACGTTATTGTCAAGGAAGGGTGCCCGCAAACCTTTTCTGCCCGTTTCATGTACGGCCCATTAGATATGATTACTTTAACTGGCGAAAAAGTAGACATTTATATGATGAAAGATCCTCCTGCAGGCGAATGGGTTATATTCTCTACTGTAGTGACTGATAAGACTGGAAGAATCACCTACACCTTACCAGAACGACAAAGTGTCGCTTGCGGCATATATCCGGTAAGAGTTGTTGTTCGAGGGGATCACACCATGTGTAACTTTCATTTAGCCGTTGTGCCTCCCCAAACCGAATGTGTAGTGTTCAGTATTGATGGATCTTTTACTGCCAGCGTATCAGTTACTGGTCGCGACCCAAAAGTAAGAGCAGGTGCCGTTGATGTCGTGCGATTTTGGCAAGATCTTGGGTATCTCATTCTATACATAACCGGGAGGCCTGACATGCAACAAAGGAAAGTAATATCATGGCTGGCTGAACATAACTTCCCTCATGGCTTAGTATTTTTCTCTGATGGATTTTCAACAGATCCATTAGGACATAAGGCAGCGCATTTAAACAATCTTATAACAGAACATGGAGTAATTATGCATGCAGCATACGGTTCAGGGAAAGACATTACGGTTTATCATAACTGTGGTCTTGCCCCAAAGCAAATTTATGCTATTGGACGCATCAGTAAAAAGTACAGCAATATGGCAACGACTCTTAATGACGGCTACGCTTCGCATTTAGCTGATTTAAAGCTGCCTGGAGCTTCGAGGCCTGCCAGAGGCAACGCTCGTCTTCTGGTTCCTAGACGGCTGCTGGCTCCTGTTAGTGGCGGAGCTACGTCACGAATTCGTCGTTAATTTTGTGAAATCTTCTAATATAGTATTCCTTAAAACGCTTAATCTTCCTCGGGTTAGACGGTATTTGTGATAGGATAGTGCTTAATGTACATCGTCGTAATATTATCATCACATTTTTAGATAATGACTATTCTGTCTCACGTACATCGCTATTGTTTGGGCAGACTACATTTATATGCACATACTTTTCCAATTCGGGTTTGATTATTTATTCAGATTTGCGTAATGGATAAGGATGGATAAACATCTTTTAAAATAAGTAGGTAGATACATCGGGTTGGGAAAGCGCCCGTCTATTTATCCTCATTGTACAATTACCTAAATGCTAAAATATTGTAACGACTGTTTGAATGTTCTAACTGTAAAAACTTGTTACGTACTTCTATTGTAACTGATAATGTGCAGAATATAATTAAAGAAGATCCATATGATTTAATGTTTCGAGTGTATTATAGAGTGGAGGAGCGAAATCTCTGCACAGAATTTCATGACTTATGTAATGTGCTGTTTCTAGTCTATTCGCCATTTGTAGATACTATACTTGCATAATTATGTACTTTTTATTAATGGTGAGAATAGGTGAACAAGTTATATCGCAGTTTTACAGGAATGTTTACTAATCTTGTCTGGTAGTGTAACATCTCGAAATACATCGGCAGTCATAGTTAGATTACCCCTGATGTTTTGTTTAAATAATTTATTAGACTTTGTGTCATAACAGTTGGTTCGTATATTTTTATCACTACGAAATTTCAATGTTGGTAGATATGTGTATTAAGACGGATAGGATAAATATTTTTCTTATTTATTAGCGAGTTTTCCATTATTTCTGACATCTATGTAGGTACTTAAAGGTAAGTAATGTTAAGACGTTGTAACTATATTACGTGATATTAAATCTTGTTATTTATTTATAGTTCTGAATAGTTTTTGAACAAAATAATAATATATTATTGATATTTTATGCATTTGCAACTTACTACCCGACTACGGTTACGTATTAATCGTTTAATAAAATATTTACCGGAACATATTAGGTAGGTACCTTACCTATGTACGATATATTCTGGGCTTTATAATAATTTAGCTACTATCTAAATTACTATTTCTAAACTTTCTATAAATTACAACTAACTTTCTATAAAAATTACATTCTTAATCCTTAGTTCAAAATGCCTTAGTGGGGCTGTACTTAAGTAATCTGTTCTAGAATATTGATGTTTAGCTGAAACTGAATTGATCGTGTAAACTTCTTACAGTTAGGAAAAGTTCTTATTCTAAATATTTGTGCAATGCTATTCATTTTTGTATACCGTAGGTACCTACCTACATTTGCTATTCTTTTTATAAATTCTTGTTTAAAATTTCTTCTTGTATTTTTCATTTTAAAAATTGTGCTGATTGTTCAGTAGGTATCTGGAAAATTTAAAGTGTCACAAAGAGTGTGTTATACCTAACTTAGAAGTTAGAACTATCTAAGGTTACAAATAAGTAAATAACTGAAAAGGCAATATTGTAATTCAATTTATAATTAAAAATATATAATTATATAGTTGATATTAAAAACTATAAACCAGATCTTAGTAAAATTATTTTTCTAGTTCACGATACTTAAATACCTAAGTAAATTTATATTAATTATTATTATCTTTTATAAAGAAAATTGTATAATCTTTATTATGTACATTCCTGTTTCGGAGATTATATCTATTGTTATGATTTTTTTTTAAATTCATTATTATAATAATGTACTTAGTTACCCACCTAAACGCAAAATATTTATAATGTTTTCTAATGTTCTCATTGTAGCTAATATAGATTTATGTAAAGGTTCAACAAATTATTTTCATAAACCTTGGTAGGTATAAGTAAAATGAAGTAAAATCTGGCTTGGATTGTTAAATAAGACAACAATCAAAGCCAGTTATTACTACCAACAGTTTTTTGATCAGTGTATTCAATTGATGTTAGTATCATAATTTTGGAATCAGAAATATTAAGAGACCTATAACGAGAAGGGTGTGTCGTAGTCAAAATGATTAGAATAATATTATAACTCATTTTAATCGCTTATTCGTATTATCCGTAAATAACTAATTTCCTCTAACAAAGCAGTAAATTATGTATGCTATATTGCAATAAGTCAGTAGGTATTTGAATTTATATAAATTTTTCCGAAGCTATACTTTTCAAGGTCTATGTCACAATTGTCTTACAATAACAGTCTGCGATATAATGCGATATATGTGTCTGTTCGTAGTACTATAGTCGGTTAGTGTTGGATGTAAGTGCAACCTGTAGATAAGCACATAGCCACTTGCATGGCTTCACGCGAGGTCGGCCGCTCTCTACCAATCTAAAATTATCCGTTTGGTATAAACCTGAAGCCCTGGCATCGATGCTAACACGGGAGAATATGATCTATTTGATGTTTATATCCGAAAGCCGTAACGTGTTTCGCAAATAGACAGCTAACGCAAACGCGCCCTTGTATGTTGATACGATGTGCAGACATTAGCTATCAATCTTTATTACTACCTACCACGCAGAAAGATACAATTTAAATAAACTGATATCTGTTGCTGGCGCTCTGTACTATAAGTATTATTTCTAGCGGTTTTATTTAAATGCTTGAACTATCGTGGATCTCTTTGAAGGTCAATTACTTCGTCTAGACTTGATCAGTTAAGAGACTAAAAATATATCAACTGTTTTTAAACATTATGACAAGACCCATTAATGCAAATGCATTATTATTTTGTGGTTACTCAATCAAGTATACCTAAACATGTTCACGGTTAAAGTTCAAAGGGTCTAATTGTTTATTTTTATCCATATGAGGTCAGTTAGGTGTTATTTATCTTCCAGTATAAACCGCTGTTCTACTTTTTACGTTTCAATGGTCAACCATTTCATCTGCGATAGTCCGCTTCCTACTAGCGTGTTTATTGATCGGTAGTTCGGTACAAATTGTGTTTAGAATAGAGAACAGGTGCTCATTTTCATAATAAATACATGGTAGACATCCCAATCATGTCCTATAAATGGCTACTTACAACATCTCCATGTTGTACATATCGCTGTATTGCGAACCCGCATAAATTGCAAGTAAGTAGGTGTTAAAAGCGAGGTTATTGAACTGAGTAAAAAATTTGAGTGTATGTTTATGCGGTTAGTTAGCATTGGAGCCCGTCTGAAACCGGTAAATATTAGTCTAGAAGACAAGTTACAACATAACGCGCTTTATCAGTGAAGACCTTAAAGCATGGCCCGTATACGGCGGTACAGTTTTTTTTTAGTCTATCCTGGTACTTTTCGACTTACCGTTGTATGTTCAGCGATTGTTTTTATAGTTAAGGAGAAAACTTAGCTCAAAAGGACTCGTTCGTGAGTTTCAGTAGGGTACCTAAAAATTAAATAAAGGGAGGTGGAAACGACTTCCCAATAGTTTTAGAAACTCCTACGAGTCCTACGGATAACAGATCATTGGCTTGCCAAAGGGACATGATATAAAGGTAAACCAAGCAATTGTATGTAAGTAGGTACAAAGTTCAAAATAATTTTCAATTTTTTTTGCTGTCATTCCGAATTAGGAGCTTTACCTTTAAATTACACACTAAGTGAGGAGACAACACCTGATAGCATGGGCGTTGCCACGATGGGGTGGGGAAGGGAGGGGCACGGTGGAAGACCTTGGCGCACCCTAGTCCAGAAAACTAAACGCGACAAAGCGATGGATTTGTTGACCTTGTGTGCTGATTGGACTAATAATTACTACAATTGAATTGTAGCGGTCAAGATTTATACGGCGCTTTTGGCATCCAAAAAACCACATGTTTTAAATGTAATTTAGGTAATCTACCTAATATCTTAGAGAGAGTACCTAGACCACATTTATACCAAGTGGTTTTTACCCCATCCTGGCAATGCTTTTTTAGATAGCAACTATGATTCAAATTGCGTAATAAACTGTCTGTAATTATTTTAATTATTTTAAGAATGAATCAGTCTCGTATTTTGCAAAATACTATTCATTCAAATCCATGCCATGCAATCTCACGTCTAGTTTCCTAATCATAAATTCAGCAGCCGTAATTCAATCAGTATTTTGATAATATTGCGTAGTTTCTTTATTTTAATATGTATTTCATTAGGAGTTTAAAGGTATTTTAAGTATTATAATAAATGACTTAATGTGTATGTACCTGGTCTCTCTAAAACCCTATACAATTAGAAAATTTTAATGTATTTATTTGTACCTGATAAATAATTATTTTCTTCTATAAATTATGCTAGCTTCAAATTCATTTATGATGTATGTACTAGTGTGTGGGAAAATAAATTATTGTTGTTGGCAATTGTTGTTTAATTTTGCAATAAGAATTGTAAGTACGTACCTAGGTAGTGCTGGATTTCATCAGCCTATCGCAATCAAGACTACAGCATACTTAGTCTCTTCTCTCTACGTGACTCATCATCATCATAGAATACCTAAATCCAGACTTTATTTCGCAGGCCGATGACTATCGCCATAGAATAAAGAAAACCATATGTCGGTCCTTCAAAAAGCAGTTGACGCATAATAAAAGCTAAAACCCTCAGATTATGATCGAGGTAGTGTTAGTGAGTCGTCACAATTGAGTCATATTATTTTGTAGTAACGAGTAAGATAGGTGCTAAAACTATTTGGATCTTTATAATTTCCGTCAATGCATAAGGTATGCAGGATAAAGCAATAGTAGATTGTTATACAAGGAGCTAAAATGACCCATTATATACGAGGTAGTTTTACTCCCGAGATTTAGCGAGGGAGTAAATAGAAACCGAGTTTTAATGGGTTTTTAGCGCCGTGTGTTACACTCTACTTTCCACTACGATTGCGAGAAAATAAAACAATCCAATACAATATGAAATATGTAGTTTATTTTATTAAAAATTAAATGTACAATTTGTACAATTTTGGATATTTATCGAGATGTTTTTTCCCGGTAACAATCTTTTTTTTGTTTTTTCTTCTGCAGCCGCAACGCATTGCATGCATTCTACCAAAGAGATCGCCGATTTTAGTTCCATTTTCAAAAATAAAATGAAGTTCTCTTTTTATGAAACAGTAATAAGCGAGTCTATATTCATGATTATTCTACTTATGACTAAAGACTTTTTCGTTTTTGTAGGCTCATTGTCATTTGACACATTGTTTGACACACAAAAATTAAAAAAAAAAACTTTTTCCTCTAGAGGAAGAATTGCTATTTTTTCTTCGCTCTGGTACGCCACAATGACGGTCTTTTTGAGCAAGAGGAGTGAAAAGATATTTATTCGTAGGTTGGTAAAAGTATGTTCAGGACATGACATAATTATCTGCCGCTAAAAGCCCCATACGAATATTTACAATTAATTTTACATAATAAAGGTCTATATTAACCTGACGGACATATCAACGCACAGGCGAAACTACTTGGACTAAGAAGTCATAGTTTGTATGGAAGAATTTTAACGCGAGGTCCGATTAACTCGGAACAGTATTTAGATCAAAGTCAAAGCATTTATTTGAAATAGGCACTTATAAGGCACTATATATCTAAGACCAAATGAAAGAATAAACTGTTTTGTGTTTCTTTTTAATACTGGTGTTATGAAATTAAACTTGAAGTACCTATGAGGTAAAACTTTGTGTCTTTATTTCATCAACCTTTACAATATACACAGGAATATATTCACGACTATTACCGACCCAATCTAGGAGCGCACTGGCGCATGGCGGCCCCCGAGCCGGGCGGCCGCACCGTGCGGTAAACCTTATTGCTGTGTCAGCGATAATGCAACATTGTGTCTGTACAAGACGTGTATCAGGGTTTTTAAAAAATCTACCCCTAACGGGGTGAAGAGGGGTAAGTAGTCAATTTTACAGGGGAGTATTTTACTGCATGGCTTCAATAACTCAAAGATTGGTATACGAGTCCAACTATCGAAACATCGCAAAGAATTTTTCACAATTTCACCCCTGTGAGGGTGACAATAGGGGACACAAATTAAATGAAAAATCTCAATCCTTGTTTAATACACTAAGATTGTCACTTTTAGTTTTTTTAAAAACAACCGCTCACAGGTTTAGGGGGTGACGAAGTTAATAGGTAAGTAAAAAAATCATCCAACGCGCTGTTGGATTATCTCTAAACTCGCACTAATAATACCTACTTACTAAAAAAAACAAAAAGTAGGTACCTACGTGTTTTAGGGTTTCCAACTCCTGACGGGATGAAAAGGGTAATATAAAGCTTAAGGGGTGGATTTTACTGCTTGCCTCCAATGCTTCCATAGAGTTCCATAAATACATTTTTCATTTCAATTAATTTAATAAATACTTTGATTTAAACTTAGTAAAATAATCACGAATCACCACTAGAAATGCGAAATTTGCCAGCCGGTGCGGAATGATCGCTTCTCGAAAATGGGTATAAATTTGGGTACCTAATATTTAAGTCATAGGTACAATGAAAACGTACCAAACGCTTTTTTAAAACAAGCTATGTTGTGGTGAAAAGGTCACAGTTTATTTGAAAAATGCCTTTCCTTTGACATATCAACTTAAAAATTGGCCCAAATACGTATTTATCCAAATAGGTAAATGATAAAGATCGTAGACACAAATTTTCGAAAGCTACGTTTCAAGGGTAGAACGAGGTGTTAAATTTTTAGTGGGAAGCACGAAAGTCACGCGGACGAAGTCGCAGGCAACGTGCTAGCTTATGAACATATTAAAGAATGGTAGGACGGTAAAATCTGACTTGTGTAAAATAATATATGTACTTATCTACCTATGTTGTGTGAAAAAAAAAACTTTTACTTTTGACTGGCTATTTTATTTTATACCTGCATTTCGATGACGAGTTGATGACACTATTTTATAGTATATTTATTATAATTTGATTGATTAAGTTTTGATTTGATATGTAAATTACTATGATTAATGGTTTAATTTATAACTATTTGATGTTTATATCCTGATAATAAAAATAACCTACCTGTTAAACATGACTGTGTTATAATTTTATGTAACATCTTGCATGCAATGTGTGTGTATACCTACTTATGTTTTGGACAAATAAATGATCTATTCTATTCTATGGAGCATTTATTTATGTATTTTACTTTAACATAAAACGGCTAGATATCGGCCAATTACATAAGTTAAAGACAATTAGACAACACATAATTCATACAACACCCACACACGCTGTAGGCACCGATAAGTCGCGGTACATTCGTCTCATTTAGCTGAGCACTTGACAACAGCGGCATTAAATTCGCATTAATTACTTACCTATCTAAATTGACTAAGTGGTTATGTACTTGAACTGAAAATTTGATTCGTACTTATCGCATAGCTAATAATGATGTAATTGGCGACTCACGGTGATGTTTGCTCTTTAGTTAGGTAGATTTGGACATAAACAAGACGTGTGAACATTTCAGTAGGTACGAGCACAAACATAATGTTCTCTTGTTTGTGTATTTACCTTGGAGCCAATTTGCTGGACTACTACGGAAGGGGCCGTCAAAGGAAATACTGGCCGACCAAAACAATTAGAGAACTCGTTGGAATGCTGCCCACCCGCTCGCATAGAACCTCAGGTTCTGCGTTCGTCTTAGTACCGTTAAGCATAATCACAATCAGCCTATAATGTTCCCACTGCTGGGACACAGGCCTCCTCCTCTTGGTGAGGAGTGGGCCGTAATCCAGCGCGCGGACGCAGTGCCCAGTGGTAGATGTCATGTCTTCTAAGTTTTGGTTCTAGATGACAGGAAAATTTTCGTTTCTAGGACATGCCAGGAAAACATCATGAGGAAAAGTCAAGATGTTTTCCTTCGCCGTTCTGAGAGCAGTGCTGATGAAATAATTTTCACAAAGTTAAGCGCCTGTCTGGGTTCGAACCTCCGACCGAGTTGCGAATGACGTCACGATAGATAGAGCTGTCTTATTATTAGCTTGGCCAGCCCGCCAGTAGGAACTAATTAAACAACCATATGTGTACATAATAAGAAAGTTTATTTACATCAATTTACACCTACAAAGGCTTAGAACTAAATATATAACACTACATATAAAACTGGATTTTACACAAAATATAAAACATTTAAGGTAGGTTGAAATAATAGTAACTATTAAAACTATACTTTTCGTTAGGAATAAACGTAAGTGAGAGCAGGTTCTAAAACATAAAAATATACCTATTTATACAGGATTTATATGAAAACTCGAGGTTTGGCAGCAGATGTCATGGGTGGCAAAATAAATGTGCTAACTAGCCAGATAATTTCTTCGTCAGAAATCGAGGACGAGGCCCTTAGGAGACCTGTCGGAGCCGTCGGAGGTAAGTTCTGAACAGTGAACTCAAAAAATCGTTGCGCGGTTTTTTAATAGGATCTTGATTTGAACCTCAACGCTCCTCAATTACCTCTTCAACCTTCAACTAAGTCCTGTTTTGATCGATGTAACCATTACCAGTCTTCATCATAAGATCTATTTTTACAATGACCTCGAATTTAAATATAGCATCTTGTAAGAACTAACAGACCGACAGAACTGTCTTGTATGATACTATGCACCCATTGTTAGAATGCAACCAAACAAGTCAGTTTATTATCTAATCGTGATCGAAGTTCGATAACATTGAAATGAAACCATAAGTTACATTTTTATATTTGCTTGTTAATCAAACCTTTACCACAAGTAGTTTTAATATTATTTTTATAAAATCTGTCTCCCTTTTCCCACATCAGTTTACATTTGTAAAGGGAAAGAATAAAACATGATTAACAAATAATACCTATGTGTAAACAGGTTATATTATGTGATATAACTTAGTCCATAAATTTCATTAAAATTTTATAAAAAAATAAATAAGCTCCATTTTTGTCCTCAATGGACACAACACTCTGAACTCATAGCAAACTCTTTATCAAAATATAGGTATAAAGCAAGCGCGCACATACGCTATTGGGTCCAATCGTCCTACTTTCTGTTCCAAATGGTTGAACCAATTTTTAAAACGTCAAACCACAAACTAGAGAAGGGTGTAATGCAACATACTTGGTAGGGTCAGCAAATTCGATTCGGTAGTATTTGTTGAACATCAAAGCCGACCCGAAGCAATTACTACACATATTCGACTCGAGCTCTTGGCAAACTCCGTTCGGCATCTACCCTCGCTGAATCGGATCGGCACTTTCCGAGCTAAGCCGAGCGACTTTTTCCCAAACATTATAATATCTACATAATAATATATTTTATATTGCCACCCGGCTGTGCCGAATCATGCCAACCATAGAACGAGCGAAAACGCACTCACACAAGACTCGCGTCCTAACCAAAGTGAACCGGAATGCGCCCTCTATCGGCACGACCAGATGTTCGGGTTCGCCGAACAAAATGAACGCTACGGTCCCGTGTTCGTGTGACATCGCTTTGGTTAAGACACTGCCTGCAAGTGCACTCGCGAGGCATTTGTTTGAGATAGTTAGCCTGTTTACGCTCGTTCTATGAAGCCGGCCTTCTGTATCTATTTTGTGGTCAAACGAAGTGCTCTGGACGCATGGCATTAGCATAAATGTCCGCGCGGTAAAAAGCTCAGCAAAAGCATTTGTTGAGAAGACCCCGCTCTTCTTGATTTCATAGAATGCAAATAATTAAATGTAATAGCATTTTTATCATTTTGAGTCGATGAAATTGCTTCAAAACTTCAACAAAAAGTTTGTTCTATGTTACTGTCGTTATTGAGCTTGGTTTTGTTAAGCAAATTTCATCAGTACTTTTGTGATTATTTTTAATTTAGCAATAGGTGACTAGAGGCTAGTAAAAATAAATATTTTTGTTCAAACAAACAATTCAAGATAATAATATTATGTAGTATGTGAACAGGATCCCCTGAGTGAATACCTTTTTTAAACCAACTCTAGCCCCCTATTATTGGTGTATTATAGTAGACAATGGTGCCGATTCCCTTATTCACAAACTAAACTAAATTTAAGTTGAGTGCATCTTTGTCTTTCTATTGCATTATGAAAAGGACAGAAGATCAATTTTAGTTTAGTCCTGTCAAATTAATCAGCGCCTGACACTACTCCATACAAGTTTAGACGTGATTAAAAAGTTGACTACTAAAAATACGTCAATTTACGTCAGACCCTGACTAATTTGACAGAACTAACCTATTATTTATCTTCTGTCCTTTTCTTAATGAAATAGAAAGAAAACGATGCACTGAACATAAATTTAGTTTAGTTATTGAACAAGGGAATTGGCGCCAATATTTGTGTTATGTGGTAGGGCCTAATACACAGTAATGGTTTCGTCGAATGCTAGATTCATATTAATCATAGATAACGTTTTGTCAAAGTTTAGAAATCAGCTTTCAGCTAACTTTATTTTTAAAAGTTATAAAACAATTTTCTTCTACTAAAATAACATTTTGTAACCAAAAATGTACATCACTAGCTTTTCTATTCATAAGCTACATTGACACGACATTATTTTTGAAACGATAACGTTTTACTTCAAAAGAGAAAAGAGCATGCTCTATACAAATTATATCTGTGCATAAACGTGTAATTAACGTGTCCACAACAAAATAATATGACCATCGAATCTAACTATTCTAAAAACTTTATAGAGCATGCTCTGCTATAATTTATTTATTTTATGTCCTAAAGATCGCTAAAAGAATGCACTAGAAGCTATTTTGCCTAATAATTTTAGAAGTGTGTTAGATTGACGATTTAGTTAATTTGGCGACTATATAAATAATTTCTACGCAATATTTAGACAGATTACACGAAAAGCAAATTAATTTAGACATTGAAATAAAATATAATTCAGCTGCCGTTTTGTTATAAAAATCACAAAGATAACATCAATTTGAGATCTAATTGTACTTTAACATTTCTAAAAGTCACTGTACATCACGAATATAAATATTATTCGTTATATTCAAGTATCTATTTGTATACAAAATGTATCAGCGTTTTTTTCATAAGAATTCGATTTCACTAGCGAACCTTTAACACCAACCCGTAAGATTATTCGATCTCATTCCGAAATAATACACAAAACGAATACAAATTCGTACGTTCTGATAGTTTGTTGAATATGTTTTTCTTAACAGAGGAATAAAAGTTTTACGCTTATCACAACTGTCCTGGCGTAACAACGTCATAAGAATCTAAATTTATACCATTTTATTTATAGCGCGGTTATAACATGGCTGATCATTGCAGTGGTATATATCAGTGCTATGTAAATATCATAATAATTTTACAATACTCAGGTACATCCAGGATCACTGTGCTTTAATTACACATACTTACTTACCCCAAACAATTTAAGTAAACAGTAAATAAGTACCAGATGTAGGTAATCGAACATGAATCTAATCAATAGTGCATCAGAACAACACAAACCAATTTATACAAATTCATAAAATAAGAAAAACGCCATTCACCACACCACTGCGTACTTTAACAGCACTTTTAACACCCATTTTCTTAAATATAATTTGGTAAATTCAGACATTTTTCACAAAGACACAATGATTAAGAATACTCTTATATTATAAGTATCTGCAATATTTTCTTCCGTATTACATAATAGTTGATTCAATCGTTGGCACATAGTACATTTGTGATATTTTTAGTTCCACTCTTAAGTGTCATATTATATTGAAACTGAAGAAAATAAACTTGTTAATTGACACTGATACGATCGCTTTGAGACCAGAACTATATATCGCTTACATAATAATAATGTATTCTTAGTTAAATTCAATTAATTTTGTGCTTTCAACGATTTCTTTGATAAGGAATCAATGTACTTGAATATTACACAGCAGGATACATTAATTTAAAATTTACTATAGGCTAAATATATTAACCATTATATTCGAATTTTCTATCACTCATTCATAATCTCCTTCACTCGACATCATTCGTCTCATATTTCATAATTAATATTACAAATAACAATATTCAATCGACACAATCAACATGACTTTTACTACAAAAATATTGGAGACAAATCATTCAATGAGACCAATATTAGTAAATAATTTCGATCGTGTTAAATTCATAATTTCATTCATTCAGGGGGGGGCGGGCCCTGAACGTTATTTGACGGTATCCTCTCTTACTTGCTCGCATTGCTATGAGAAGGCGGTGCCGTTTTTGTGCGTCGCTCTGGTGAATATGATCTCTTCGTCGTCTGCGTTGATGCTTTCGGCAGTTGTGAGTGCTACGGTGTCGCTGTGTACAACGTGAGGGGACTCGTTGAATTCGTCTAGCTCATCAATGCCCGCTGGAAAAATATTAAAATATAGAAAAATTAAACATATACCAACTATGGCGGTTCAATGTCCACCAGTAAAGGTTTGGGATGAGATGACAATGGTGAGACAGTCATTGAACATGTCACAGGCTAGTGGCAGCCATAGCATTTTAAAGCTTATGTCAATATTCATAAAAGCCACATTGTGAGCGCTTTTAATTTGCAAAGAACTTATAAAACATTATGAATAGCTGTATCCCTTCAGTTATCAGATCCAATCCTGGTACACAAAAGAGGTAATGAGTAGATATAAATGGGAAAAATTCTTTATAAGAGGCGTTGCTTGATAAGATTTTAGGTACTTTTAACCTGAATAAGTGTTTGTAGCAAAAATCTATCGGAGCCAGCTTTATGTATGCTTCAGGTGTACCTAATCAGGCATGCGGTCGTTTCCATTACTAGATGATATTTTGTGATAGGCAGATGAAGTGCTTGATAAACGTACAGATAAAAATTAAATGAAGTATATAATGTCGGCAATGCGAGTATAATCCAGCCTACAGATATCAAGATTACTTTTTTATTATGGTTTGATTATTTTCTTTGTCAGTAAATCAATAGGGCTTAGTAAACCGTTTTATGTATATCATTTCGTCACTATAATCATGCTATAACCGAACAAAGTCAAGTCAATAAGTCAAATAATGCATGCTGTACTTCATATAATGGCGTTTTTGGTTGATTGAGATGGATATATTGTATTTGGTTTTTTGATAATAAAGATTATTATTTCGTTTATTTATTTTCATACATATTAAATAAATTTTCAAATATTTTTTTATAAAAGACATTAAAAAATAGTAGTCCGCCGGTATCGGGAGCAGGGTACAAGCTACCGGTGGTTAGGGCTCCAGAGACAGGAACCTCCTCACGATACGTGTCTTATCGAGAAGTACTGCCTTCTGAATCAGGCCCTTGATCCAACCGCCTAACGAAAGCTTCGAGATATGTTGATCGAGGCTTTCAGCCATCAGGCCATTGGCCGGTAAGATATTATTATTATTATATAATATCAGTTTAATATCTAGTTAGTTAGTTAGTGTTTTTTTTATGATTATGGGCCAATCCCCCTTTAAACGTCAAGCTCGTCCCGCCATCTACGCCTGGGTCAGGCGGGTCGCGCCCGTTTGGCAACGCTCCTGTTTGGCAACTCAACATAATTATACATTGGTTATGTTTGTAGATATTACGTACCTGAGCACACGTTAAAGTACACTCAGCGTAAAAAGTTCTAGTGTGCCGAATTTATTTAATATTCGTTTCATTTTCTAATTTTTTTTTTTTTTGAAAAACGTTTCCCCACACTAGGAATTTCTCCTGTATCGTGGGTGCGTTTACAAACATTTAAACTCACATACACAAACAGCCAGACCCGGAACAACTACTTGCAGGTCATACAAATATTTGTTCTGTGCGGGGATCGAACCCGCGACACGTAACGCAGCAGTCAATTGCTTAACCACTGCGCCAACCGTGTCGTTTTACAACACACATAAATATATTAATGACTAAGGACTGCATAGATTACACATAACCTATCTAAATGACAATATTTTTAAGAATCATAGGTAGGTAAACGTTTCTAACAAAAGAAGAGCAGGTGCAAAAAGGTTCTGAATATGCCTTTATCGTTAGTGATTGTTATATGAGTTGTAAACGAAAACTCGTTTCAAGACAATAAATCAAAATCAAAAGTCATTTATTCAAATTAGGCTGAGAATCAGCACTTTTTGAACGTCAAAATCACATAAGACAATCCCCCCAAAACGCCCACCCTTCACAATAATACTTTGCGAAACGAAAAAGAAGCTTTTTGAAAGAAAGGATTAAGTATTTAACTGCCTGTTAGTTCAAAATGCGTTATTAAACTAATTTCATTACTCGCTTGGCTACCATGGCTGAAGCAGGAGGCAGTAGAGGCCCACTCGTATAAAAAAAACTAAAAGTATAAGGGGTCGAGAATTGTTGTTTCATGCGGGGCATAGTTATTATACTATAAGAAAAACAAGGACTCTATTCGTTGGAGGTGTCGTAATAAAAAAAAATTGTGCAGTGGTTGTGTACAACAGCGAAAAATACAATTTTGAACTACTAAACACTCGTCACGTTGTATACCAGATTTTGAGTTATATAAAAAATCAATATTTGTTAAAAACTGCAAATGAACGTGTGTGCGATGATTATGGTTCGGTTCGAAAGATAGTGGAGAGTGAGATAATACATAAAAAAATGTACACTACAAAAATCTTAAATAGGTACTTATTTCATTTCAAACAAATATTAACGTTCCATAGAAATTAGTCTTAGCATACCGACTGTACCTGGTGCACGCGCGATACACCTCTATAGGTAAGTATATGTAGCGTTGCCAAACGGCCGCGACCCGGTCTGCCGCGATGCTGTTGGACGTTTTCATGGACACGTGTTGTGATCTTAGCCCACTGTGCATCCGACATGCGGCAAACGTGTCTGGCCCAGTCCCACTTGAAGCATGCATTTTGTACATTGTACATAATTTACCAAACAGACCACTCTTAAACTGTCTGCCCATTTTAGCGAAGAATTGCGACCTAGCATTCCACTAAATTCAAAGACGTGAATTTAGAAGAATTTTATTGAGTAACGTTTTCCTATCTGTACTTCTCCTCCGCTTCAATGGACAGCCAGCCTTATTATCAATTGTTGCGCGTGTGTGACATATACGGCATCATTGACATTATTCGCACAACCTACCAATTAGCAAATGAACTGGCTGGTAGATAGATAAGAGCACAATACAATAATATAGCATTATATTTATAACGCGTTACGATTACTTCCATTAATGTAGCATTCAACTACGTAAAGCTATTTGTTTCTATTTCATGACTGACCATTATCGATACCTACTCTTCGAACTGAGCGTTATCGAAACGTGGTCTACATTTAGGTAAACCAGAAATTACGATAATATCAAGTACATGAGGCGCTCTAATTTTGTTAGAACCCTTTGTAATGTTGGTATTGTAATGTTAATCTATACATTAACAATAGATACTCAATGACACTATTTAAGTATTGTTATTTTGATATATTCCTTCCTTGGCCTTTGGCAATAACACAAAATTACGGCTTTTGTTCTCCGATGGGCTAGACAGACGTAATAGTGTAGGTAGTGCACGACGGGGTGAATAGGGATGCAGGGTGAATCGGGACGAAACTTTAAAAAGGATCATTGTAATAATATAGTTTGTTAGCAAAAAGGACTCTTAATGTGTTTACTCTATTATAATTAACGAGTGCCCTTGTTGGCAACAAAGTATATTATTTCAATGTTAAAATCTATTTTAAAGTTTAGTTCCGATTCACCCTTGCATCCCTATTTACCCTGTTTTACGGTAATGTTTAAGTCTCATGTAACAGGGGTAACGAGCCTATTGCCATTAAGCGGGCACTGGTCCAATCACAATCTGTTACTCAGAAATTCATAATGATTCATAAATCCAATAACTCTGCCCGATTTGGGGATCGAACCCAGGACCAAGTCGCGACCGACAATGTTCTTTATTATTATTATTAATAACGAAAAAAAATGCCACAGTTTACACAATAAATACCTGTATAGTCAGAGGGCGCTAGTAATAAGTACTGTTCTGAGCGCGTCGGCCACAGCAGGTGCGCCATCACACAAAACGAGAGACAGTCCGCTGAATATGTGATACCTGGAAACAAGTGTAGTATTTTCTGTAGCTTTAGACTGAAATAATATTGTATACGTATCCCAAGAGGTAGGCAAAAGTGCCAATAGCGTTTATACGGTACAAGCCGTGTGACCAATCTATGGGATTTCCCATTTAATTTAATTTTGAAAGGAGATTTTTTGCATTGCTCCGGGAAAATTGTTTTTCTAATAAAAATAACTGTAAAATCTCTCCTTTTAATTAGTGAGCCTTTCCTTGTTTATTTATATAAAAGGCCAAATTCTCTCAACGAACGAGCCTATCTCACGCAACGCCCACATTACGTGAAACAGATTAGAGCGGACTGTACTAAGTGCAAGCATGCAAACATTGTACTACCTACTACGGTACGGTAATCCCATTGAAACGCCTGATTTACGTAGTTTTAATGAAGCGAAAATGCTCATTAAAACTAGTTAAAACATTCAGACTCATACAGAATGAGCCACGAGGCTGATTCTGTATGTATATATATTAAACATATATATTTTATATTTATAATAAACATAGATCGATTTAAGATCAATCAATTCCCGATAACTTAATTATTTTATACCAAGTTTCACAAACACGACTGTTAAAGATAATTGCCGATACGTGACCAGACATTATTCGGTTAACTGTAATTTTAACGAGACCCCATTATTGTTCGAACAAAATATATTCAAACGTTATTCAGCAACTGTAATAACCTATTCCGATAGGGGTAAATGAAAGTTAATTATAAGAGAAACATTTTAATAAATGGTGATAGCTTTGGTAGCGAATGTATAACGGCAAATAAAGAGAAAATGATATCTCCTCTGATATAGAACAATTAACAAATTATGTCAGTGAACCAACTTTCTACCACCTACAAAATTTAATCGCAACTGAGCTGAATGGGTAACAAATAAGAGTTGCGCAATGGCGCTGGGCTTACATAATGAGAAAGAAACTGTATCACTCACCTAATAAAAACTTAAACCTCCACAGAGGGCTGATCTGCAGCGCAATCAGCGCAATGATCGGCAAGTACACGAACCACACAAGGCTAGATGCGCCGAAGTGTAGTAAAAAGTTAAGCTTTGGCATATTGTGTTCATACATCATTGTATATCTGAGTTCTAGCACAAACCAAGTCATTATAGCTACGCGTAGCGCAAGGATCAACCAACCAGGCCATGTTTGGTATTCATCTATCTCTTCTATTATGTCCACTTCAGTCTATAAATAAATAATATTACGTTTTAAAAGAGATTGTTTCCAATAAAGGTCATCATTACAATATAATGGTATTGGTTATTAAAAACATTTTACACACAATAGAAGTAACAGGCGTAGGTATTGTAATTGTTGTCTTTTGTTATGCTACATTACAGTAGATATGTTTTTGCTCGTAATAAACTTCACGCAATGCCTTTTGACTTCTACCGCTCTGGGCGGAGCGGGATGGCGTGTCAGACTCTTACTGACTAAAACCCAGCCGTGTTCCTTCAGTTGCCTGTGCCAGGGGCCACGGTAACCCTTTCGGACTTTCCCGCATCCCTGGCAGGCATCGGCTCTAGCGGACCCCGTCATTGGTGCTGACATCTCTTTGAGGCGCGCGTGGAACACAACGCGCCATCGACCCGGGCCTGTTCCTTATCGGACGGCGGCTGCCCATTGCTCGCACTCCGCAAGCCCGCGCATACGGTGGCCGAGAATCGGCTTGCGATTCCCGACGCCCAATGCGTCTCCTGCGGCGGCTAGGGGCATGAGGGCGCGAATTTTGCCTCTCCCTCACGCGTTCCGTCTCCTCCTTCGCAAGCATTACTGCTTCGCAGAAGGAGGTGACGGCTTCCAAAGCCCTCTCGCTTCGTACCATAGCCTGGACCAGGGCCGGACGCGAGAGATCGCCACCGCCAATCGCCTCCACGAGGACACGGCGGTGCTCCGCCCAAGCAGGGCAGACCTCCACCGTATCCTCCGGGCGATCCACACAATGGTGCATGACACCCGGGCATTTCCTCCCGCATTATCCTGAACAGGAACCTCCCGAAACAACCGTGTCCGGTAAGGTCCTGCGTCAGGCGAAAGAGGGGACTTATAGCCGAAATTGTGGCGTGCCCAGCTATAGGTTGCGACAATCGCACTCTCCGTGCCGCCCTGAGATTCGGCCGGAGCTTTGTCTGCTGTGCCGTGATTTCTCGCGGCAGCGAAGTTACGCCCCGGCGTTTCGCCTCCTCGCGCCGCTCCCATAGATATGTGCGAGAGGACTTTTGCCTCCAGACCCCATGGCGGTAATCGGGCAAGGAGGCTCGCCGCCTCACCGGAGACCGTACCGTACGGTATCCCCGGACCAGCCGGTCGGAAATACTCCACGAAGTTCCACCGGCTGTCGAGGACGAGTCCCAGTTACTTTATCGTCGACTCGACGCCGATGTGAACCCCTCCTACCGGTGGCGCGTTCCGACGACCATGAAAACACATGGCCTCAAACTTGTGCGCTCCGCTGCGCCAGGACCAGCGTGTCGTCAGCGTAGCAAACCACGCTGATACCGCTAGGAGGCCGATGTCCCACAGATGCAGCCCCAGGACCGATCCCTGTGGGACACCGCACGACATCTCTTGCCGGTTCCATTCTCCCTGGTGACCGGGGTAGATGTTGGCCGTGTCCGTCAAATAGGCCTCGACCACACGACAGAGGTAGGTCGGCATCCGGTGATACCGGAGTGCCTCCCTGATGCAACTCCAGGGCAGGGTATTGAAGGCATTGGCGATGTCTAGAGACACAGCCAAGATGGCCCCACCCCGGGCCACAGCATCCCCCGTCATGAGGCGTGGGGTGATTATTTTTCTCGTGTAACGGGTTCGATGTCATATCTATGAATGCAGTTTAAATTGTTCTTTAAATTCAAATAATGTCTTCTTTCAGTAAAATGTTCAATCTACAACATTTAAAAGGTGCATAAACCCTTATTCGTTACGTAGCGATTTCTAAAATATTCTAAAAATTTTCTTGTACCGTAAGCTTGTTCCAAAAACTAACATAGATAAAAAAAGAACTATGTGATGCTGTAGACAGCATCACATAGTTCTTTTTTTGCGCCAAAAGTGTGTTTGTTAACCACACGCGCATGATGGCGTCCACCGTAGAGCGCCTCCTGCGGAAGCCAAACTATATCGTCCACCATATCCGGCCCCACCCGCACCAGCCGCCCGACGAGAGGCGATTTGCAATGACTCTTTCAAAGAGCGACTCTTCCAACGAAGTGGGAACTGGCCCCTCTCCATACATGCGCTTAGGAGCCCCCTTAGTCGTGACCCGAGAGCCTCCGAGACCAGGACCCAGGCTTTTCCAGGTACGCCGTCGGGTCCTGGGGCGGTATGTTTGGCACTCAGCCTACGTACCGCCACTCGCAGCTCTACCTCGGTCACCTCCGGAGCAACGTCGTCGTCGTCGGCGGTGTGGTCCGCATTGAGCACCGCTGTAGGCGAAGCCATGGGCGGGGAGATAAGTTCCCCTCTAGAAGGGAACAGAGCGCTCACCACGTCCTCCCCTAGCCAGGCTGGGCCCGGGACATTGCCACGTCACATATTTCGGACATGGCCGCCCAGATCCACTCCGGCTCGTCGTTGATGTCAGCACTGTCCGGTGATGACACCCAGACCTGCACGATCGAGGCTTCCAGGAAGAGCTCCCGGTCCAGCTGCTTCAGCGCCCACCGCGGACCACTCGGGGCCTGTCGGACCGACGCGCTCGAGGTCTAGGCGGAGACGTCAAACCGGATGTACCGGTGGTCGGAATAGGTCTCCACCCCCTCTATGACGCGCCAGTCAAGGACACGCGACGACAGAGCGGGTCTGGCGAACGAGATGTCCACCACCGATTCACCCCGCATTCGCACACACGTGAGGACAGAACCACGGTTTAAGACGACCAGGCCTGTCTCCAGAGCCCAGTCCTCCACCATCCTGCCCCGTGTGTCCGTATACAGGGAACCCCAAGCGACATTCTTGGCATTGAAGTCCCCGAGGACGAGCACGGGGAGGGAACGGAACCCGACGACAACGACTTTCAACTCCGCAAGGAAGTTGTGGAACTCGGTAAGAGTTCGGTTCGGGGGGATGTATACCCCCACCACTACAATCTCCCCGAACCGTGCTGCTACGCAACCCCGTCCCCTCGTGACAGCCTCGAGAGACGGAGTACCGGAAGCGGCCGACGAAATTAGGGTCACTGACCCGCTCAGTTCCTCCACCCAGTCATCCCTGGGCGGAACAAAGTACGACTCAGCGACCACGGCGATGTCAATCGACCACTGCGCCAGGCTCTGGAGCCACAGATCCTGAGCGGAGACTGCGCCTCCGCTCAGGATCTGTTGCTTCAGAGAGGTGATGTTCGCCTGGAGGAGGCGTAACGGGGCCATTATTGGCTCCATATCAGCCCCCTCCCGAGCCCTCTGTGAGGGCCCTGCCGCGGAGGTGACGGCGGCGACGACGACGGTGGAGACGGCAGCGGCGGCGGCAGCTGCAGCAGTGACGGGGGTGGCGGAGGGCTTGCCCCTGCCCCTGGCACTGGCGGGTGGAGCGCATGCCTTGTTCCCCACACGTTAAATGCCTAAGTCTCCAAATATTGTTTTAAAAGTAAAAATATGTTTCAAAAAGTAAAATACTCACTGTATTCCAAACATAAAGTAGAATATGAACAATTCC
Organism: Brachylomia viminalis; assembly: GCA_937001585.2. Taxonomy (NCBI): domain Eukaryota; kingdom Metazoa; phylum Arthropoda; class Insecta; order Lepidoptera; family Noctuidae; genus Brachylomia; species Brachylomia viminalis. The sequence goes on along the minus strand of OW443302.2, from coordinate 15,739,972 downwards.
ATAAGCAAGCCAGACTCCAAATACTAGTGGTTTGTATGTGAGCTCCAACCTAGTCACTGCCCAGCCTTTTGCTAACAAAAGTAGGAGCAACATGAACAGTGTCTGAAATACAACAAATATTCATTATTGTTTTGTAGTTTCCTAATGGATAAGTAACAATAGGTATTTGTAGCTAGCAGTAAAATGCATGTAAGTATGTAAAATTGCATAAATTTATAAAGTCAAAGGGATATGAAAGGATTAGTTATTCATTCATGTACTATATTAGGTATTAGAAATAGTGGATTTGTTAGTAGTACTTATACATACATTATTGGAACGAAGTTCCTTATCGCGCGTTGTGAAAGGGGGCTAGACGGAAAAAATTCTTACGAAAAGTTGTCACGACACTTTTTGCTATAGTAAGCTATTGTAAGCTGTGCGGCGTGCGCATGTTTTTGTCTGTCTCTCTCTCTCTCTTATAGAAAGCAAGCCAGATATTGGAACGAATATATATATAAATATATATTTAATTATATTTAAAAAATATATATTAACTTAAAAAAAAAAATTACAATTCCTTCACTAATTAATCGAAAGGAACTTCGTTCCATCCGGGTGTCCCTTGACACCTCTCAAGTTTTTTTATTAATATTTATGTAAAATGGAAACTCAAGGACCGCAAATCGAAAAAATAAAAGGCCTAAATTAAATATATTGCTTCTCACTCAACGTTCTCAGCCAATTAATTATTAATGGCTCATATTGAAACATCTATGGAATTTTCAACACAGGTTATACTTAGGTATCCTTCAATAAAATATTTATATAAGTCTATACATATACTGCTCATTATGAAAATAGGCAATCAAAATATGAATAACCATAACAAACATCAGTATATTATGTTGAATACTAAGTCAGTCATTGTTAAGCTTTGAATGGCAAACAAAGTGGGGTTATATCAGTTTTTTTTATTAACCTCTAGATAAGATGCTTGATAGAATGTTACATACTTTGTCAAGCTATCTGTATTAGTAGTAAGGCAGGATCAGTGGCATGCAAATGGAAATGTAGGTATTTATAAAAATTATAAAATAAACATTAATCATTTATCTTAATACCAATATCCCTAATATTTTAAATAAAATAAAATGTGTTTTTTTTAAGCTGTAGTTTCTTCAATTTGATTTTGTTTTGATCATGTTTGAATACTGATACCCAACATGTCTGTGGAGTTTAGCTAGCTAATTTAATTTAACCCTGTAGATTTAAACACAGACAACATACATCCTATAATATTAAATTAAGCACCACATAATTTTGCAGTTATTAGTTGAAGTTAATGAAAGAAAAGTTTTTTCAACTTTGTCTTGGACTAAGTGTGTGACCTATGACAGGGAGAGAATAACTGATATTATTAATATTAACTTATATTAGCACTAATATTATAATATTGTGGTTGAAAATAAATGATGCCAGGTCAGACATCCAGCCAGATGATTAGTGTAAGATGGATTTTGACTCACTCTGCTCATAATATCTAAAACATCCCCAGCAGCCGCCAGCCCAGCAAACCCTACACCATCCACAGCAAACTTCACAGTATGTAGCACATTGAAGCATAGAGCAATAAACTCCAAGACAAGGCTAAATGTGAACAACTTTGTCACTGGATGCTTTTGTGTTCTGAAATTAAATGTTTCATTTACTATGAATTTTTGTGTCAAAATTCAAAGCAATAATGCAAAAGAAAATAGTATACTTATAGCAATGCGATGAATAGTTATAAATACAGGTTATATGAAGAGTATATTCAATTAAACATCTGAATCATATGAATTAAGAAGCTCTAAAGATGTTGCATTGAGTTACACAAAAACCACAGTAAATAGGTACATAAAATACTGCTTACTCTATTGATCTAAAAGTTTTGGAGTGAATATCTCTGAAAATGTATAAGTAAATAATTTTACATATTGGTGTATGTAAACAAATATTATTTATTAATAATGTTTTAAAATCTTACCTGACAGCATAAATTTGTACAGGCAATAGGATTATATAGCATAGCCAGAAAACAAGATACAATTCCAGCGTGTTCTGTCTATCAAATGAAAACTGGTACAGCAATGTGTTGTAGAATGATAAGTTGGGACTTCCATTGACCAGCCAGAAATCATAGTTTATAGTCTGCGGCAAATTTGTCAGGGTTTTGTTGTCCGTTGAAGGTGCTCCAGTGTAATGGTGCCATGTACAGGAAATCTCATCTAGGTAACACGCCACCATTGATATATACCAAAACCTGTGAGAAAAAAAAAACATTGTTAATAACTAATACTGGCTTAACCCGCCACTTGTGACGTGAATTTGACTAACACCTTTTTTGACGCCGGTCCTACGTCCCGGGTTTTTCAACCTAAGATTTTCCTAATAAGCAAGACTCCAGGCTACTTTTACTTGATCAAATATTAAAAAATATATCATAAATCACATCTAGTTTATTAATTATTGTTACACTTATGTACTAAGAACACTAGAAATCACAGAGTTTTATCGAATGCTTATTTTAAAATATCAAAACTGGTAACAATATTTTTTTTTTTACAGCTTAATCAGCCTTTGTCAGTCTTATGACACTAAGAACTACAAAAAAACAAACAACAATGGTTAGAAATCCAATAAAAAAAACTCCAAAATTACTCTCCTTCAAGAGCCAAGCAGCTAGAGCATGTGGGCACATGCTCTAAAAACAAATATTTCTTGCTATGGTGGAAAGTATACTGTAGTAGTTACTCAGCCATCCACACTGCTAGCACCAACCATTTCTTGAAGGACCGGCTGTCCCAGGTATATGGTCAATCTTCAAAATTTCCGCAGCTCTTTGCCTCATCAATTGAGGCAAGTTGAACTGAGCCTGTTGTTCTCATAATTTTCAAAATTATGCAATATGGTTACTGCTTACAGAATATTAATGATAACAATAACCATACTATTAAAATAAAACCAAAAACAAATACATGGGCTTAACAACAAGTGAAAATTCAAATATTGAACGATGACTATTTGAGTTGCATCATTTATGGCCCTGGTCTCACGCACCGGGTTGGCACCAAAATTCCGAGATGTGCTTCCGCGTCGCCAGCGCGGTGGGAATATTGTCGGCGGCGCGGTAGGTAATGAGGAAAGTAAACGAAATCACAACTCAATTTGATAGCGGTTAAGTTATTCAACTCTTTTGAATCACCCTGTCTTACAGACATTCGCACGCTTAATAGAATATTGGCCTTAACTCAAAAAAGTAGATTTGTGGGAAATCACCGTTTAATGCGGAGCATTGCGTCGAATGTCTACTTGCATTCCTAAAAAAGCTCGCGCAATGATATACAACTCTCTTGTAAGACCTCACATAGAATATCTCATTGAGATATGGGGAACTGCAGCAAAATCAGTAATCCAGGATATACAAATACTACAAAATAAAGCAATAAAAGCACTCTACAACTACTACTACCTTACACCAACCACCAAAATCTACAATGACACTAAAATACTTAAAATTAACCAACTTTATACACTTAAAACATGCACTCTAATACACAAAATCATAACACAAGACACACATTTGCAACTTAACTTTAAAAAGAAAACTTACACATTTAACGCAAGATGACGAGACAAAATAGAATTAAGAAAACCTAGAACTAACTATGGTAGGAAAAATATACTATATGAGGGAGCAAAACTTTATAATGAAATACCTGATGATGTGTTTAACAGTGACAGTTGTAATACATATAAAAAAGCCCTAGAGGAATATGTTAGAATGAAGTACTAACACCGAATGTCACCTATATCTTCTAATTCTGTTGTTTTGTTTATCTGTATGTGATCACAGAGACTGTATCTACTTTTATTTTATATTTTCTATACATTTCTCAATAATGTAAGTGAACCATAATGTTCTTTTTTGAGAAATAAATGTCTTTAAACCCAATGTTTTGTTTTCAAGGTCTAGTCGGCTTATTAGCAAATATAATAAATATGTAATGAACAGTTAAATATAAATAATCCTACTTTTCCAAAAACCATTAATTTAATCAATGCTTTTTGGTTTCTGTGCAAAAAAAAATGCAGAAATCCTAACTTTGACCGAAAGCTCTATTATGTCAGTATTCTATTAAGCATGCAAATTATAGGTCACAAATGGCGGGTTAGGGAAAATTTACCACACAATAGATGAAATTATAGATATATATCAGCTATCATTTACCTTGGTTGCCCAGAGTTTTCAATAACATAAGTAAACTGGTTCTTCTTTATCACATTCCAAGGTGTGTCTTCATCTATACACAGACCACCTTTCGGACATGGAATCCTTCTAAAGAGATCTTGACCATAGGCATTGCATTTGGGATGATAGGCTGTTCCATTCAAATTTTGGAACATAACCTGGCATGCTAGCTCTTTATCAGCAATATCACGGCTTTTGTAATAGTGTAAAAAGTGACCTCTGTCTAATACAGCGAACGTTATGGGGTATTTAAATTGCACATTCGCTGTTATGTTCCCGAAAATATAGCCATATGTTTCCTTTTGATAATGGATGTCTGTCTTCTGGAACCCGAATTTCACTAGGAACTTGAAAAATTCATTTGTCGAAAATTCTCCCTTTATATGCGTGGACGAAACGAAGAGGAAAAATGAGCAAAATATTATTGTACCAGCTTTGATACACATTTTGAGAATCGGTGGCTAGGACCGCAGAAAAATAACATTTCTGTAAAACACCGCAGCTTTTTTGTATGATTTCGTTTTCTGCTATTTCATAACACCCAAATTTCAATACAACAGTACACTATACATTTGTTATTTTAATTGCACAATGCCCAAGCAAAAATGAAAATAAAAAACATTTTTGATAGGACAGATATACGAAATTTACAGAGACAGACACTTCGCACGCCAGTTGCCACCCGTCCCGGTCTTACTGCATGTGTTACCAGAATTCATATTATTGATTTCTCCTATATATCGAATTTAATACGGGAATCAGCAAAAATCAGATTTTGAATTTTACGGAACGGTTTTTGGACGTCTTCCTTCACAAACAAGGCTGCCATGGCTGCCACACTGCCACCCATCCAGGGTCATGGATTTTAGAGTCATGCCAATTTGTTTGTCGGTTCAAGCTGACACTGGCCACTGGCGGACTATGGGCCGGTTTTTTAATCCATAGTTTAACTCAACCATTAGTTAAAAATAGTAACTATAATTACGGATCAAAAAACCCTCCCTAAGAGGGGGGTGGCAGGGGTGGTCCACCCCGGGCCCAGGCTGACTTCACATTGAACGAAAAGAAAGCCTATACATTGCGAGGTCAGCTAAAACTGGAAATGTTTATCTTGATATGTCGTCGTGTGTACACTCAAGGGAAAATATATGTTTACGTTTAAACTAACTACAGTGCATAATATAACCCAATTAAAATCAATTGTATTTTTTAAATCACAATATTTAAAAAAAAGAAACGTGACAGATAGACCTTTGATTATTTTATTTGGCTACGTTGGTCTGATGGTCGCCAGCCCTACCGCTAAGCAGGAGGTCCTGGGTTCGATAAAAGAAGTCAGTTCAAAATATGGTGTTGAGTTTTTCCAGTTGAAAATTTTCAGTAGCTTGGAGTCTGGATTTGGACCTGGTTGGTGGTAATAGACTCGCCTCCTATTAAATGGTATTTTAAATACAATTAGTGAAATATGAGTATCTAACTAAACCTCTGCCAAACCCTTTGAGGAAACAGGTGTGATGAAATGTTTTTTTACCGACTGTACTTTGACTGACGAATTGCATAAAACTGTCGAATCAAGGAAACTGGCAAACACTTGAAACTGTCGAGTTGACGCAACTGACTAATCCGCAAAACTGACCAATCAGGGAAACTGGCTTATCAACAAAACTGGCGAATTAACTAAACTGACGAGTGAGGTAAAACAACCAGTGATACGCTGACTCCGCAAAATATAAATGTAGGCTGCTAAACAACTTCGAACTTGCTTCATAATTATATTTTGAATTATTATGTTGATAACTTTCGAACTTGCTTCGCTCGCTCTATATCTTAGGTACATTCTCTTCTCTCTCAAACAAACGTAAATAAATTGAAAAAGTTACTCGGTGCTTAAATATTCGAGCTCGCTTCGCTCGCTCTTGTAAAAATTCTCTTAACTGTCATGATTTTCTGGATGAGTCAAAATCAAAAGTCATTTATTCAAACTGGGCTAAGAATCAGCACTTTTTGAACGTCAAAATCACATAAAACAGTCCCCCTAAAACGCCCGCCCTTCATCACTTCCTAGTGCTTTAGCTGGGAAGAAGAAGTGGCGGAACAAACTCCCCAGCAGCACTGCTGTCTGTTTAATTAGAATAATTGGATTATATTACTGTATATAATATAAGTAATTAACGTTACGAACACAAAAACATTAAAATTATTTGCCGTATGTCAGCTAGCATACGCCAATATTTAAAACTACGAGTATACTCAAGATGAAATAAATAATAAAAACGTAAACCGAACTTAATACATAATAAAAAGCCTCCAGGCATAAAGGGCGTGCCCGCTTACCTAAGCAATGCTGCATTATGTTTATATATATAGCATAATATGATGTGACTTGTAGCCACAAATGATAAACTAGGACCTTTGAAGTAAAATAAAGAATCGGTTAATTACTAATAACAATAACAAATCCATAGTCAACAAGATGACCTGTCACCACAAACAGCACCCGTTCACGAGCATAACGCAAAGATCGGCCATTACCCCCCTCGCCATATTTGAGGGAAGGAGGCAACCCGACCCCCGACGCTACCGCAAGCATTGACATCTAAGGGACCATGACGAACTTGCTGCCGGTTGCTCAAAAGAGTAATATGACCAATTGTCGAGGTCGCTAGCTAACCATATATTGCAATTCAACTCATTATAAAACATTGAAATGAGTACATTATGTCAATAATAAATAAAAATTAAATTAAACTAAATTGAATAATATAGTCAAATAAAGTAAACAATTATGTGAACTCATATAGCTTGTCAGTAGGTAAGCTAAATCTGGAGAAAGAACATAAACATTGTCTTGAGTTAATCACAGCGACCAACTATTTTTATCGTTTAAGTAATCGTTGATTGAATAGTATGCCTTTGATCAAAGGTTCACTCTCAAAGTTTCGACTTATGTTGACAAAGCATATCCAATTTCCATATGAATGTTCAGAAGAAACCTAACCGAGAATTACAAGAGGAGGTGCAAAAAAATCGAGCTCACCTCACTCGCTTCCCTACATCCTTGCTTTTCGATGATCCCTTTTTTTTTTTTTAAGGATGGGAAATCATCAAATGACCCCTCTCGCTCTGGGTGGAGCGGAAGGGAGTGTCAGACTCTTACTGACTAAATCCCACCCGTGTTCCTTCCTTGGCCCTTTATGTTCCGGGTCAGCGGTACCCCTTTCGGATGATCCCGCTTTCCCGGCAGGCCTGGACCCTAGTGGGCCCCGTCTTCGTTGCTGACATCTCTTTGAGGCGCGCGTGGAACACGTACGCACCGTCCAGCACGGGCCTGGTCCTGATCGGACGGTGAGCTACCCATCACTCACCGCCCGCAGGCCCGCGCCTACGGTGGCCGGGAGTCGTCACGCGGCTCCCGACGCCCGGAGCGTCCACCGCGGCGGCTTGGACGGGAGACTCTCTCCCTCTCCCGTCCCGCCACCTCCTTCGCTAGCATGACTGCTTCGCAGAAGGAGGCGACTGCCTCCCACTCCCCCTCACCCCGGACCATGGCTTGAACCAGGGCCGAGCGTGAGAGGTCGCCGCCGCTGCCGATCGCCTCTACGAGGACACGGCGGTGCTCCGCCCATGCAGGGCAGGCCCCCACCGTATGCTCCACCGTGTCCTCGGGGTGATCATCGCAGTGGTGACACCCGGGCGTTTCCTCCCGCCTGATGATGTGCAGGAACCTCCCGAAAGATCCGTGTCCGGTGAGGACCTGCGTCAGGCGGTAGGCGAGGACGCCGGCGCCCGTGACGCCTCTCTAGCCACTCCTCAAAGAGGGGTCTTACCGCCGCTATCGCGGCGTGCCCTGCGCTGGGTTGCGACAGTCGCTCTTTCCATGCCACCACGCTCTTTCCATGCCGCCATTCGATGATCCCCCACCCATTTAAAAGCGGCTACGACCGTAAATAGCAAGATGAAAATTCACCTACCTGAAAATAATAATAGGACCCGTGGTGTAGAAAAAGCATAATTGCGACTGAGAACGCACGCTAAACTTTTCTTTTTGTTGGCATTATACAGTCACGAGCACCAATATGTATACACTTAGCAACTTCTAAATGTGATTTTCTCCTACTGTTTTGATTGCAATTTTAATTTGGTTACGAACAACAATTTTTGGACCTATACTGTTATGAAATAAATTTCAAAGTTGCAGTCAATATTCCGCGAGAAATTCGCTTTGAAATTTTGATAAGTGTATAAATTATTAATGCTCGTGACTGTACATTATTTGCAAAATGTAAATAGAATTAAATAATAATTTAGAAATACCTACCACCACCACCAGTAACTAAGAAGACCGGGGGGGGCTCATTTTATTTTGACGCTCGGCCTGATTGTACCAAGCAGTGGTAGACCAAAACAGTTTTAGGCTACCACTGCTTGGTACAATCAAGCCGTTGATTAGAAGTAGTTTTTTGATGTGTCTTTCCTCTCGCTTTCCTGCAATCCCTATCTAAAAAAAGTACTCCGTGCTGCAATCTGTGGGAGAGATTTCGCGAAATGCGACAGAAGTGTGTACAGGAAGCCGGGGACGCGCGCGCTATTTAATTTGACCAATGAGCGCACGTGGTGGTAGAATTGGCCGTCAGATGGTACCAACTCATTTTCCGAGAGGTTGGCACTGTCATGGTATAATAATATGTATATTATTATCTCCACTAGGAGTAATAGTGTTCTGTGATTATTATACCATGGGCACAGTCAGCCAACAGTTGCTTGTGTGTGACGAGAAGGGAAATAGAGAAGGTGAACGCATCAGCTGTGCGCTTAACCTCAAATATTCATTTCAAATAATACCTTTTTTTTTTTGTGGATGGGAAATCATCAAATAACTTCTCCCGCTCTGGGCAGAGCAGGCGTGTCAGACTCTTACTGACTAAAACCCACCCGTGTTCCTTCAGTTGCCTGTGCCAGGGGCCACGGTAACCCTCTTGGACTTTTCCGCAACCCTAGCAGGCATCGGTCCTAGCAAACCCCGTCATTGGTGCTGACATCTCTTTGAGGCGCGCGTGGAACACAACGCGCCGTCGATCCGGGCCTGGTCCTAATCGAACGGCGAGCTGCCCATTGCTCGCCGTTCGCAAGCCCGCGCCTACGGTGGCCGGGAATCGGCCTGCGATTCCCGACGCCCAGGGCGTCTCCTGCGGCGGCTAGGGGCGTGAGGGCGCAAATTTTGCCTCTCCCTCACGCGTTCCGCCTCCTCCTTCGCGAACATTACTGCTTCGCAGAAGGAGGTGACGGCTTCCCAAGCCCTCTCGCTTCGTACCATGGCCTGGACCAGGGCCGGACGCGAGAGATCGCCACCGCCAATCGTCTCCACGAGGACACGGCGGTGCTCCGCCCAAGCCGGGCAGACCTCCACCGTATGCTCCACCGTGTCCTCCGGGCGATCCACACAATGGTGACACCCGGGCGTTTCCTCCCGCCTTATCCGGAACAGGAACCTCTCCTAGTCCTAGTCTGTGGTAAAAATCTCACCGTGTAAACTTAGATGAAGTGAGTTTGAAGTGAATTTTCATTCCACCTGATACTAGGGATTGACACTGTTGACAGCTCACTCCACGTTCACTTCACCTCTCATTCACCTACGTTTTCACGGTGAGATGGTTACAGAATAGCACTGCAGTTGCGTGTGTGTGACGAGAAGGGAAATAGAGAAAGTGAACGCATCAGCTGTGCGCTTAACCTCAAATAATCATTTCAAATAATACCTGAATCATTTTTTTAGGATATAATGTTTTGTTTTGCATAGTACCAAGGTGAGATGTCAGATGTTACACATTATATGCGACTACTGTAAGGCTCGCTCATTTTTCATTTTAGTTATTCGTGTTGATTCGTATCAAAAAAACATGTACTTGTGAAGGAACTATTAAGTAATAAACTAAACCTAACATAGGCAACAATTATGTATTCTGTGACAACAGTAAATATTTAGCAAAAAATACTACCACAAAACATTAGTTTTTTCTTTTCTCAACATTCAATAGTGTTGTCTGTTTAGTAAGTTTTGAAGGTGGCAAGGTATTGCGCACTAAGTCAATCACTATTCTGCATTTCGATTCTATTCGATAGTCATAATGCATACCGAGTAACTTCGACGCACATCTGCAATATCGGCATTCGGTGGCGCATCACTTGCATCTTTTTTTTAGTATAGGCGAATATATAGATGGCGGACGGGTTTGGTGCTACTGTTTGACTTAAAAAAGGAAGTGAACGAAGTTAAATTGAGTTATTCTTTAAATCATGGATTTACCATATCCTTTTTCCAGGATAAAGAAATGATGTCCATGTACGCGAACTCCCACATACAGATTCAAGGAAGTATTAGTGCCATAGCAACAATCATCATACTCTTGCCCATTTCCTTTGTGATCTAGATACCTCTTTTTCGGAGTGTTGTTCAAGAATTGCCGTGTTTTAACTGTTTATGTGTATGTGAACTCTGTAAAATAGTGTTAATTATTGGTTAAAATTATACGACAGTGAATTAGTTGGATAATTTCGTGTAACCTCGAACGCGGAAGTTTTGTGATCTAGCCGCTCTTGTCGTTTTGTGATCCTCAGAAGATGTGTTAAAGTATGTTCTGTTTAAATTAGTTATTGATGAATAAAGTGAAAATCTCATTAAGTATGAACTTTGAGTGCCAATTATGAAATAATGGTTGAAATAGGCGCCCCTCAACAGTCCGCCGAAGAGAGTTTGGAGAATGCCGAATGGTATTGGGGTGATATCACTAGGTAAGTCTATTTCAATCATGTTTGTGTTTGTTTATGCAACATTAGGTTTACTATCATAGAAATCAGGAAGCAATAATATTGTGAAAATAATTAATTTTAACATTGATTTCATTCTCAAAAGTGTCAGCTCAGATAGGTCTGAGGCTGCAGGCTGCATAGTATTGGCCTTTGATTGACTAAAATAATCTGCATCTAGTTTATCAAACTTCTTCCACATTCCATTAAAACTGTTTTGGTAAAAGACATAGTTTGCTATTAGGTTAGAATTCTGGGTTACAGGACAGTGTGCCGATTCCCTTGTTTACAAACTAAACCAAATTTAAGTTCAGTGCATCTTTTTCTTTCTATTTCATTAAGAAAAGGACAGAAGATAAATTTTAGTTTAGTTCTGTCAAATTAATCAGCGCCTGACACTACTCCATACAAGTTTAGACGTGATTAAAAAGTTGACTACTACAATTACATCAAATTACGTCAGGTGCCGACTAATTTGACAGGACCAAACTAATATTTATCTTCTGTCCTTTTCATAATGAAATAGAAAGAAAAAGATGCACTCAACTTAAATTTAGTTTAGTTTGTGAACAAGGGAATCGGCACCACTTGTCAAACTTATGTCCTTCAACCCAAACGTCATGCATACAAAACCATTTAGGTTGGTTACAAAAAATACAAAATGCTCACCTAAGACCCAAATGTTGTGAAATATTACAACTTTAGGAGCAAATCATAGGTCTTATTATAATATGTACCAACACCCTTCTAAGCCATTTTTAGATTCAAGTTAGTGATCTTCTAAGTAATTTTTTTTTCTCATTTCGTCCCTCATTGATGCTAATTGTGTATTCCAGAGATGAGGCTACAGAGAAACTGCGAGATACATGCGATGGCACCTTCCTGGTGCGCAACCCATCTAACAAGGATAGTGGTTATACTCTGACATTGAGAAAAGGGGGTATGAACAAACTTATCAAAATCTATCACCATGAGGGGCACTATGGATTTTGTGAACCATTAGAGTTCAAGTCAGTGGTGGAGCTTGTTCAGTTTTATAAGAAATTCTCCCTGGTACATTGTAACAGCAGCCTCGATATCAAGCTTATGTACCCTGTGTCTACTAGACTACTTGAAAATGGAGGTGGAGAAAACATGAGTGATGAAACCCTAGAAACAAAATTTAAGGAAATCCACAAAAAATATGTATTGAAAACAAAAGACTTTGAGGGTTGCTCTTACAAATATACAAGAATTCGAGAAGAAGTAAATATGAAAAAACAAGCACTGGATGCCTTTAGAGAAACAGTTTCAATATGTGAAGATCATTTAAAGTTACAAGAAAAGTTGCAATCTGAAACGCAACCACATGAAAAGAATCCTGTTTTAGAAAATAATAGAAATTTAATATCAAGAGTTCAAACCTTAAAGCAAGCCAAAGCTGAACTAAATAATATTTTGAGAGATACAGTAACAGCTCAATTGATGCTTGAGAGAGAAATTGCTAAACTAAAGTCAGATGTTACAGATCTCTATAAAATTAAAGACCGCTATAAAGTGTAAGTAACATTCTTGAAATATAATTTTTATAATCATAACTATTTTCACAGAGCCAAAAAAACTATTCCAATTGTTATTGTCATTCATTTTGTATTCTAGTAAGGGGATTTGGAAACAGGTCTTTTGATATGCAAATGGTGCAATGGTGTGACAGGTAACAGGAGTTGTCACATACAAATGATTTGTTGCTTAAAACATGATTGATTTAGCATAAATTAAGGCTCAAGAATGATTTGCAATTCTTGGTTTCTATTTTGGTCCATTTGTACCTAACTACCTTAAAAGGTTATCCATGTACCTAGTTATTTTGATGTATGTCAACTATTTATTAGAGAATGGTTGTATGAGTTCTAGTATGTGTCATTAGATGATAGTGAACATAATATTTTCCAATATTACATATATTATTTCTCATACATTTCAAATAATAATTCAATAAAACAAGGTAAACATAGGGATATTCCTGGTGTTACCTTTAGGACTACAATTAATACAGTTTTTACTAGTAAAACTCAAATACATATGTGTAAGGGGTTTCAGATTGGCGAAATTACATATGATTTGTATCATGTTGTTGACTTGACATCCATAAGATGGGGACTCACAGCAGAATATTCAAAATATAATTTAATTAATTTTCATTGTCATGTTCATTACAGGTGGCTACAAGGACGAGGAAAAACAGATGAATACTTGCATTTATTAGAAGATGACAATATACATAAACTTGAAGAATTGTATGCACACAGAGAGATGATTAGTTGGAAAGTTGATTGTTCAAGAGAAATGGCGGAAAAACTCCTCACAGGGAAACCTCAAGGCACATTTTTAATTCGGCCTAACTCCACTGGTCAATTAGCATTATCTGTTTGTTGTAACAACATGGTCAATCATTGTATTATCTTTAAGACTGAACGAGGTTATGGATTTGCGGAACCCTATAATGTTTATGAGTAAGTTTTCTTATTGCATTTTCTTGATCAAATGGTAATAATGTGGTTGCATTTGATGAAACAATAATCAGCGATAAAGAATGGCTTGTAAATACATTTGGCGTAGATGCTATAAATTAAATACATATTGGTGATGCATCATTATGTTTTGATAGAGTGCCAGTGCATTACTAATCAGTGGTGGTACCACTTTTTAAGATTAATTTGACATCATAATAAGTAATTAATATTGGTTGAGGATTTTGTTTTTCTTTAATGGATTGTCCTAGAACACCTTAAAATGTCCAAAATTAATAAAACATTACCTACTTATTCTGTTAATGTCATTGATGATCCTAAATAACTTTAGAATATGTAATTAAATGATTATTCAATCTGGTGTTTTAAAACAATCAAATAAACCATTTGTTTATTCTAATGTTTCAGAACTTTGAATGAGCTTGTTCTCCATTACGCTGTGAACTCATTAGAAGAACATAATGATCAATTGACCACGGAACTAAAGTACCCAGTGAATGCACATCGTGTGAAGAAACCTGAAAAGAAGCAATAAAATGATAAATGCTGAAAAATTCTGGTTGCCAGTTTTGACTTCTATTTGTAGACATAGGACATAATGTCGACATTGAGACCTAGGTAATACGGGTTGGTGTCCACAAGTCCACGTCAAAGCGCGTAATTTGCGAACAGGCATTGAAACCTATTACTAATGGAAACTGAAGTTGTAATTACCTTCTTGTGACCTTTAAGTGATCAATGATAAATGAAAAGGATAAACTTCTCAGCGTAGCATGATTTTAAAGTACTAATCGAAAAAAAAATAGATTCATGCAAAATTATTCTCCCAAACGAAAAGGAGACCCCTAAATTACTCTTCATTGTTTCTATAAATGTACTGTGAGGGATCATAATAATACAAGAAGAAGTATTCATGTACAGGAAAGTAATGTAAGTTGATATTTCCGTGTTTTATAGCTTTATAGTGTCGTTATAATGTGATCAAATAATTATTGTACAAATAAAATGCTTTGGTACCCATGTACTATGGTACTTACCATATTATTTTAGATTTGTGCACAAATTATCATAAACTTCGATTTGAAAACTGCTTTCTATTGATTTGGTTTTATTTTTATTGTGATAATATTGTGATAAAACCATGATCAGTTTGGAAATCCTAGTTTTATCGTTTGTATGAACATTAAAAATGATTCTCGGGAGCTTTTATAAGTAGGATACTCTGTACCATATTTTTATATTTGTTGTATTTACAAAGATTGGAAAAGTGTTCTTTCTAATAATTGATGTTATTAAATTGATCGGGGCCTTTACGGATCGGCAGCAATGGAGGGAGGATAAGAATAACAGCTGATTCGAAATTGGAGACTGTTGAGAACAAAATTACTTTGAAATGTAAGCTCTCGGTTCAATTTGATATTGAGTCTGCATCCATATTGACACCTACGCTGCTGTAACAAGAGTGAATTTTGAATAACATGCATTGATCATTATGTTATAGCTGGTTGATTATCTTGAAGGGCCTAATGTTTTATTTTGACTTTTCCATTCATTCATATATCATTGCAGTAATGTTGAGTGTTGTTTAGTCTGTCTCATGTGTTAATTAATGCAGATGCAGACTTAATACATACGAAGTTCTCATAGAGATATTTATATTATGTATGTGATAGTAATGATTAGCATTTTAGAGTTCTGGTATTTGTGTATATTATGTGATTGATTTTTGTTACATTGTTTTTAATGTCATTTGAGGGTTAAAATTATTCCATATCATTGATATACAGGGTCTAGTAAAATTAGCTAGCGAAACTCCGCAGACGTGATGGGTATCAATAGCTGAACATAATAAAGCAAAAAATAAATTATTTGTTTTTTTTTTATCAACAACTCGTACTTGAAGTAAAAACACTACAAAGGTCGATAAACCTTACATAAAAAAACTTTATTTTATATATATCGTGTTAAGATATAGATACCCACCATACCTGCAGTTTCGCTAGGTAATTTAATTTAACCCTGTATATATCCATTATCAACTGAAATAATATTTTCCTGGTCTAGTGGTTGGGGTGGGGTTCATATGCAGTACATATGCCTTCAATATTATGAATCTGCAATATAAAAAACCTGAAAAGCATTACATATTTTGTTATACAGGGTCATAATAAATAAGCTAGCGAAATTCCGCAAACGTAATGGGTATCGATATCTATACACGATAAAATTAAAAAGATTTGAGGTTTTTAAGGGTTAATGATCGCTTGTAGTGTTGTTATTTCAGTTGAGAAAATATGTTTTATCGTGTTTAGATATCGATACCAATCACGTCTGTGAAGTTTACACAATAATAACAGATTTTTTTTTACTGATATTTCAAGTTAATACACTAACAGCAGGCCAGTCGATGATCCCACAAAAAAATTAAATTTATTTATATTTTGTTTTAATATGTTGAGATATTGATACCAATCACGTCTGCAGAGTTTCGCTTGCTAATTTAATTTGACCCTGTATATCTTAAATTGTGTTTATTTTCAAATAGATGTTATGAAGACCTGGTTTTATACTGTGCAATATTGTGATGTTATTTATATTATTTACAATGCGGTGTGTAGCGGACGTTGTTGTACTAATCTATCTCATTTTACCTTAACTTACGAATAAATAGATATGGTCAGATCTCTTCCTTGTGACTCTGAAATCATGTTAATTTCAACGTAAAGTACCGTAAGCGTATGTAAGTGTTATATTTGCAATGTCAATATTTTAAATGACAAAATATAAAATGTTGCACTGTATTGAAGCAGCATACTTCTACATAATTATATGTATCGAAAGCATGGGTGATAATAAGTTAAATGTTTAATTGTCGCAAATCTATTACATCGAATGTTTTACTTAAAGTAGAATCAGACATTTATCTCTACTGTTTTATCAGCAGTATTGATTTCAGTAAAAACATTGATAATAATGATTTGCCACAGTGGATGTCTTTTATGATTTCAGTGCGTTTAAGTACTGATATTTTACATGGAAGTGTGTATATTAGTGTGCGAGTCTCGTCAATTAATGTTTTTTTCCGTTTAATTTCTCTGTAATAATATGTATGAAGATATACTATGTATTGCTATATTAGTAAATAGATCTTAAGTAGGACTAACCAATTCGTAAAAGTTATATTTATATTTACTCTCGTTTAATTAAAAAATTAATGACTATATTAATTTGTAAACTGAACAATTTTCTTCTCAACTTATGTTACAATAATCTCATTATTAACCAGTAAACTAAAACAGACTACATGAAGAAAACTACAAGTTGCTTTTTTTGTCAGAATCCTCCCCAACTCGTTTTTATCACCCAGGAATGTCATTTTACAGAATGTTCTATTTATAGTGGTCACATGAATATCCATCACTTTAATATTATTTTTGGGCTATTGCATTACATTAATCGGTGATTAGTTTTCGAACTGGCCGTATAGACAGAACATCTGATTAGTATATAACCTTCCACCAATGAAGTATTGTAGCTTACTGAAGGATTTAAAGTAAGTTATTGATGAACTGAATATCTATGGTTTTGTATCTGTTTGTTCACCTAATATTATATCAAAGCAATCAGCAAACATCAAGCAAAGTAATCCTGAACAGTTTGAATAGTACCAGTTTCGCCATACTCTGAAACATATTGTCTGACTATATTCAGTGTTGGGTAAATTTTAATTGCAAGAACATTTAAAGATTAACAATTGATTAATTGGTAAATGTAACCACAACAACTAACAAATTTTAATTTAATTGTGATTTACTAAAATTAACAATTAATCAATTTTCAATTGCTTTTTGAATTTTTTTAAAACTAGCAATTAAAAAAATACTGCTGTACAGCCGGTATATATAAATATATAATATACCCGTGTGGCTCCGGGTAGTACAATAGTGCCCCCCCCCATCTATTCAAGCAGTTTTTTATGTAGAAAGAAATATTTAGAAAAATTAAGCTATACTTACAGCCTTTGACCACTTTTTTATTCGTCTCCGTCTGAGACTTACAGCTTAATTTTCCTAAACCATTTACTAATTTCGTTTTGATAAATAAATTTTTTGTTAGTTTTAATTGTTTCATAAAACAACAAAAAAAGTTAATTGCAATTATTTTAATTGTGAGTTACAATTGACATACGTTAATCAAATTAATTTAATTGCAATGTGCAATTAAAAGTTTAATTGCGATTAATTTAATTGCAATTACTTTTTTAGTCAATTAGCAAGATAATTGACTAATTAATTGATTAATGCCCAACACTGACTATATTATATTTAATAGTCTGTTAAAATGCATAATAATTAAAAATTTGGTGAACAAATGTGACTTTTCGACCTAAATTCAACACTTTGAAAATGTGTGTATGTGTACCTATTCATAATAGTTTTTTTTTTACAAAATGTATAATATAATTTAGATTATATACATAATATATAACTATTTACTTATAAGTTTAAAGATTATGTAAGTGAGATTATTGATCGCGTTGCGTTATTTTTGTATTCAAGTCAATAATACAATATTATCATTATAATGCAAAATATTCTGAGTTGCAATTTTATGTAAAAGTAAATATCATTAAATGATCTCAAGAGTGAATTATAACATAAGGTGATTCAGATGTTTGTTTGATAGTTTTTTAGACACAATAATAATATTAACTAAAGTCAATAGCAGGCAAATTGGAAAACTGACATACCTAAATTAGTCAACACTCAGTCGCCATTTTATAAGTGTAATAGTAGAACGTTTTAATAAGTGTTAATAAACAAACTATCAATGAAGCGGTGTTTTCTTCGCATGCCAACCTGCATACCCGGCCGTTGATAAGACTGGACGTTTTGGATCGTTGACTAGACGCACTGCATACAATTCGAATTTGAGATAGTCTAAATCTGGAGTTCGCACAAATGGAATTCCGATCCCGGGCGCAACCCCTCGTACGTACAAATAGTATTACAAAACCAAAGAAGTTAGCACAGCACGCTGACAGCATGATTGTGCTACTTGCACGTTTAAGTAACTTTACCTACGCTTATCTGTGCGGGGAAGGCAGAGAGGATTGAGCTGCACATAAGCGTGTGGATTGTTGTTGGATCCCATAATTCAAAAGATAAAGATGTTTCTACTCAGTGACTGCCATTTAAGTGTGTGTGTTACGCCAGCGGAATGTTGTCGCTTTTCAGGATTTCGACTTGACAGATAATTAGTACTCCATGTCGTGTAATTGTGATTGTGCCTCTAGGCGATCCAAAGATATTCACGAAAAACAGATTCCGCTGGAGTACCTAACGTTACCCCAGCGGCATGTTTTTTTCCTGGTGGTCGTAGCTAAATACAAACTAGCTGCTTAGATATATATAATTTGTGCGTCTTGAGGTTTCAGACTTATTCAAGATGCCGCTGGTTTAACGTTTAGCAAAATGCTGTATCTCAACGGCATGACATACAACTACGATGGGTCTTAATTTGTGCGATTTTATTTTTTCTTTAATTGACGCCGTTGGAAAATTAGGCATTTTTAAATAAAAACCCTAAAATTGATCCTTGCGCTTCAATGAGAAACCCTAGAAACTTACCAATTTTCAATCTTCGTAAGTATGACCATGTATCTGGGCACCGACTGCTTTTGAAATGGTTACCCATTCGTCAGCGCAGAGAGTTGAGGGCTCTGTCTACGTTGTTCTCTTCTGGACAAACCCACTTCTCCTTCTTACCTGACTTCCCAAATTCAATATTTATGCACTGCCCATAGTAAAAATCTTGGTTCCACCAACAATCGTCTTCTATGATGTCCTTCTCACCGTTTCGGCTTCATTCATTCTTCTTTCTTTGTCCAGGCGGTTTTTCTTTGGAATGCGCTCCCTCTGAATATCAGAACATCAACCAGTCGGTTATCTTTTAAAGTGAAGACACGTGAACATATCCGTCAGAAGTTGGCCGAAACATCCCAGCGCTGAGTTGCTGGATTCGTTTTCTCCTCTACCGATCGTTATTTCTCCTGGCCAAGGTTTATTTTGTTAGTATGTATAGGTAGGTACAACTTTTCTAAGTCTAGGTACTAAATAGTAAATTTTAGGTATTTTTTTTTTTTTGAAAATAGTACGATTTGATTAGTTAAGGTACTTACACCCGCCATTTTGACTCTCACAATAAAAGTAACAAAAATTGACGACAACAAGAATGAAAATTAATTGTTGCACTCGACTGTAAGTACATTGGCAGCCAGCACGCGCAGGTTTTGTGTACGAACGTAGCACTCACACTAACTCACACCCACAGAGCACCCTCACACCGCTACGAGACGCGATCGGTGGTGGGGCGCGGCGCCCCACCACCGATCGCGAATGGAAGCCCTAGTCGTGAGTGCACCGGCACTCCCGACTAGGGCTTCCATTCCGTAATTACGGACAGATTTTAGAAGTTCCACAAATACGTACCTAACTGAAGAGTTCAAGTCCGTAATTACGTAAGTATGGGATAATATTAATGAATTACCCATTTATTTGGTTCTATAGTTCCTGCCTAATCCATGGGAAAAAGGCATGAGTTTATGTGTGTATTTACAATTTATCCTAATACAAAATCATTTATTATAGTTGAAAATCCGACTTACATACATTACAGCAAACAGCAACTCTAAACGTTATGACAACACCAAAAGTCGTTCAGTGGGTACCTATCCCCCGAATTCCCAGGGCTTATTTTATAACTTCCAATTGAGTCTGCCCGATTTTATTTCTTAATCGTACAAAATAGAGTTCATTTTTGAGCAATCGGGAAACGAAGGAAATCCCCGTTGATTGTGGATTGGCTAGTTGGGTAGGTACATAACACAATCAAAGTTTAAAGCTCAGATCATATTTAAAGTGTTTCGCAAGTATTTGATCTATCTAACTCGTAGCGAATAGAGTTTTATATTGTGAATTGAGCAAGCTAAGGGAACCTCCAAGATTTTTCTTTACTTTCGTGAATTTAGAAACAGTCTCAATACTCAGCAGTGTTGCCAACGTAGGCAATTTCTCGCCTTTTAGGCTACTCAGCAGGAAAATCGGCGACGAATAAATCTGGAAACTGGTCGCCCTTTAGGCTACTTCAGGGACAAGGTATTAAAATTTGCCGAATCTTAAATAACCTTATCCTTGAACAAAAATCAACGTCCACGCAAATGTAAATGGTGCAAAGATGCACTGCTTTCCTTATGCGCTTAGTAAGAGAATCAGTTGACAGGCTATCACTTAATGTGTCAGTAGTGGAACAAAATTAACTCTTGTCACCTTGCCACGTGTGTCTCTCAACCAGCAGTCCCTACACTGAAGATTTTCCCAGGCAGTTAGGTGAACCTAATATTGACCGGGAAGCTATTATGAACCAATGTCGCGTATTAAGTAGGTACTATGCGCAACGAGGAAATAATCGGTAGGTACAGCTTCTCCCAATAACATAGTAAATTTTTGGGTACAGGTGTTGAAAATGCAGAATGCTGGAGGAAATCCCATGTTCAAAGATTTAACGGAGTTTTCTTTACACTGTCTTTCATTACCTTTAAGTAATGCCGTCGTTGAAAGAATTTTCAGCGTAATGGGTACGGTGAAGACCAAATTAAGTCGCATGCTGATCGCCATTCTTAGAATACGTATACCTACATATGAATGTCAGAGGTATTTGCTGCAACAGCTTTCAACCAAGCAATAATATGGTTACTTTACATGCTGGAAGAAAAACGTACGTCTCCAGTAATAACACAGCAGCTACAACAGCTGGTATCGCGGGTGACGTCGTTAACGACGAAAATCTAGCTGGTGCCTTAATATTAATAGTAATATGGCGACATCAGGCCCTGAGCTGAGTTGTTGGCAGCACTGATACTCGGTACTCACTCAGTCATCAGCTCATCACGTACACCTGCGAGAGACCCTAAGATAATTTATTGAGTTTTGTGTATACGTGCCGTAAAGTTTGACGATTGACGTCTGTAGTAAACAAATCTGGAGTAAACACACATCTTGAATCTATCATATGAGTGTATATATATATATCTATCATGTATATCTACGATAGCGCTGGCGGCAGTCGTGAAGTTTTCCTAACAGCAGCTTATAATTATTTACTTTCAATAATGCCTACTAGTGTTGGAGAAAAACGAGCATTTTCTTCTGCCGGCTATCTTTGTTCCAAACTAAGAAGTTCCCTTGGGTCATTATCATTTATGAGATCATAATATCAAGAACAAATATTGAACAAATAGGTAACCAGAATTTATATTGTTTCTTGCTTTTAAACTATTCGTGGTACATGTTTTGAATTGTTGATCGAGTCAACTCAACTCAACTCAAAGCATTTATTTCAAATAAACCAATTACAGGCACTTTTAAATTGTCAAGGGGTCGGTCCTCTCTAGAGTATATAATTATGTTCTGTGGGTCGGTCAGTCAGAAAGATGAAGCTAGTTGCCCATTCCTAAGCGTAGTAGGTACCTATGGAGAAGAACGGGCAAGAAACTCCATGGACACTCTTTTAAATCAAAATATTGTTACACAAAAGTGGTTACATCATTCATGTTGTAATTACCTATAGGTACAGTCAGCATCAAAAGTCGATGATCACATTCAGATTTTCAAAATTACTGTACACTATATCACCCATAAATTGCTGAATAAGATAGGGCGCCAGTATTGAATGAACATCATTAAAGTTCAAAATTAACTGAACACTACTCGTCAAAGGTCACTGAACACCATTTTGTCAAAAATTGCTGATCGTCATAATATCCGAAAACATCATAACATTCAGTTTTACAAAAGTCACTCAACAATATAAAATGCTTGTTTTGGTTATTTAAAGACGACCCACTGACCATCTAGTATAATCACGGCAACGTCCAAAAATAACTTAACATCATAAATAACAAAAGTTACTGAACATTACTTTGTTTCGGATACGTAGCGTGTAAACTTATACTATCAAATGTAGATGAACTGCAAACTAAAAAAGTGCTCGTTACTATCTTCAGAGTTATAAATCCAATCTTGTCCTATCCAAACCAAATCATGTAAAAATAAATTAAATGGATGCAAACGAATTTAACTTTCCAAAATATTTTTTTTATTTTTTCATAGTATCAATGAGAAATATTAGAAGTGGGTGTTCAAGCGGCAAGCACATTTTTAAGCCTATTTTTCAAAATAAGCTCGCAAGCACGATTATAAAGATAAGCATATTCCGCTTAAAAATTATTCCGTCGTCATCTATGCTTACTATATTACGATTGAATAGTAACCTTATTTGTATAGCTATAAGACTCACTATCAAAAATCACGCAGATTCTGTTCAAATTCATACCGTCGACTTAGTTTATGATTTTTATAGTTCGATTGAATTAGAACCTAATCTGTATACATATAACACTCATTTTCAAAAATCACACAAGTTCCGTTTTAATTCAATTATTTGGGAAACATAGTTGTGGGTATTTGAAAAACTGTTTACCCTTGAATGTAAAATAGTACATTGTTCACCGAGAGGAGAAAGTGACCGATTACCGTCGAGTGTGTCATTTGAAGCCCGAGCCGTAGGCGAGGGCTTTAAAACACCCGAGATCGGCAATCGCACTTTCTCTCGAGTGATACATAGTGCTTTATACTACACCTACGAGGAAAATAAAAAACTAAATCTTTACTAATTGAAATTTATATTGAAATTGTTGCAGTTAGTGAAGCTTAATGTAACACTTTTTCCATTAATGTTTGTTTGAGATGTTTGCGACAATGTAGGAGGAATAACTGGGTCTGCAATTTTCACATGTTCTTTTTCAAATTGTTTATCCTGCCGCCGCAGGGTCGTACTGCCAATCCGACACACAGCTAGTAGCCAGTGTCATTTTGCGAACTTGGAGATAAAAACTCACTGTAAAAACTTTTTGGCTGTTGATATTTAGGTTACCGGCGCATAGTCTTACCCAAAATTAAAAAAGAAAAACCACGTACGAAATGGATTTTCATACACTTTTCTCTCCCGCTCAGATGCGTTTTCTCCCCGCATATTTGTTCGATATGCAATGACGTACTTTATAAAGTATCAAGGTACTTTCCAAGCAGGTGTAGTATAAAGAATATTTCTACTTAAGAGCGTTTATACCTTATGAGTGGCAACGTCGCAATTTAGTGTCAATATTTCGTGGTTTTCAATTTTTATCATTTAATCGGATCTATATTTAAAAAATCTGTTTAATTAACTTTTTAGAATTATGTGAAAACTGTGTAAAAGGTAAGAAATCGTTGCGTTTACAGTTCTATTTATATGCAAATAATACATTGGAAACTTGCAGGGCGTTATTTTCATTGTAAAATAACACATATACCTACCGTAAAAAAATATACACACATATTAAACCCAAAAAACACTTAATTTTGTTCAGGGACTTTAGAGATAAACGATGGTATGCTATTTTTGTCAAAAATTTGTTCAGAGACTTTAGAGACGAAGAATGTTATGCTTTTTTTACTATAATTTTGTTTAGCGACTTTTGAAAAGTGATGGTCACCAACTTATGCCCTTTTATGATAATCATTCATTTCTGGCGCTTGTCATGTTGAGCGATTTAGGTATAATACGGTGTACAGCGATTTTGAAAATCTAAATGTGGTCATCAACTTTTGATGCTGACTGTACCTACATGTGAGAACGATGCCGATGTAGAAAGACGTGCACGTTAAAAGCGTCCGTAATAAAAATATAAAAACAATTATGGAATTAAAATAAGCCGTGGCAGCTAAGAAATGACCAGTGCCTACTGACGGCGCCCGTTCACGAACATGACGTATGGATCAGCACCATTCAGCTCAAACATTTTGAAGGGATCTGAATGATCTAATACACACGCCACCACCAGCGACACATTTGAGTGAGCATGACATACTCTCAGCCGCCAGGGCATATTTAAAGTCAATGAAAGACGAACCCAGTAAGCTTTACAGTGGGTACATAGTGAATTTATACAATGCAAAGATAGGTTGTACAATCTTCATCAGCTCCAACATTATTTTCGAATGCTAATTAATTAGTTAACGCGCCCTTGTGGAGCAGGACCAGCCCTGAGCCAAGCATTTTTGTCAGCGATATAATCCCCCAACTTATAATATGCTTGGCTGTATAGTGTGCGTTTTATACAAGATTTAAATTTCGTTTCATTCAGTTAGAGCATGTGGGGAGGTATTTTATTGTAACATTTTAAAAACAGTACACCATGGAGGATGAGTCTACTTTAGCCAGTCTGACACCTCGTTGAACTAATTGGACCCTATTTCTAGTCCTATAGCTGTCTTTCACCTCTTTTATTGAAAAGATTTAAAATTTTCCTTACATACACGACGTTTTCATAAATATATTGACAAGGTTTCGTCATGATGTTAATGTCTTTAAACCGTAGACAGAGGTTTTCTCTGTCTACGCTTTAAACAGTTCCCTTAGAGAATCGCGCCTGCGGAGGCTGTATGTATGTGAGTTTATTCGTAGGTAGTTGATTTTAGACTTGAAGTTTAATTTTAAAATTATTATCTTATTTCTGTAGTTTCCTTTTAATTCCATAATATTTAAAAATGTTTTATCATTTGAAGATGTTTGATTTTTTCTTCTAAAATACCTAAATACACGCAGAAAATATCGTCCTTTAAAAAAATCAAAACAGTTACGTAATTAGCAAATCCGTAATTTTGGAAGCACTACTCCAGACTATTTTATTTTATTTTATTCGGGAAACTTACAGCTAAAAACAGTGTACCTACCTAAACAATATGCAACTGAAGGTCATTTACAAGTTTCCACAGATAAAAATAGTCAGTTTCTATAGATGGGCAATCCACAGGGTTTAAACCCGGTGCTTTGGTAAACACCCAGAAAATTGGGTGTTTACTTGATTTGACGAAATTACATTAATGATGTTAAAAATTATATGTTCGCTAAATGATTTCATTGTATTGATATTCTGAAACACTATGTATCTTACGTCCTTGTAGGCAATATTAGTGGGATCAGGGAGGATAAAATAAAATGTTGAGATAAAAACGAACTTTAAATAATCACATTTTCTATTATTTCTACTTTGGAATAGCTTGTGTGGACACAAGTAGGCAAAGGGATTAATTAGCGTTGAAGACTCGAGCATCAGCGTGTTAGTTGTCACGTTCTTCATATTTTGTAAATTGATTTACATGATAGGTAAATAAAACTCACCTGGGTTTAAACCCGGGTGGGTGGATTGCCCATCTATACTCCCGACGCTCTGTCCTGTCCCTCGGACACCTATAGTATGCTTACTGCGTAGCCTCTCGCGTACCACTTCCGAGAGCTCATAGTTTTGCGCGAACTGTACCACAGAGAAAAATCCCCTTTGATGCTACGTGGTCGGTCTCCGAGCTTATGAATCTATGTCTTGTTACCATTAGATACGTACGAATTTGCGTTGGTAAATTTAAAATACCCCGCCCCGCCGACCGCCGATGCGCGCTTGTCTTAAGTCTACTGTGTAAAGGTGTAAAGCAAGTGGAATGAAATAATAACCATATATTTTTAAAACGTCAATTTATTGATCTCAAAATCAATCGTTCTTCAACTTAAAATCAATACACATACACAGGAATGATAAAATTCTTACAACTGATGAACAGGTGGAGTGGATTAAATTAGACTCGCTATCGAGTGACTGTTGAATAGAGTAACTGATATTATAATAAGCAAAACTTAATTTGTTCAATGTAGGTATGCACAGAACTAGTGTAGGTTGTTTAGGTGGATTTTTTTGAATCTTTGGATGGAGAACGAGATCTTGACCGCGACATAGACCTTGCCTTAGAACGCGAGCGAGAGCGGCTGCGGCTGCGGGAGCGAGAGCCGGAGCGCGGCGAACGTGAGCGCGTGCGACGACGGGACCTCGATCGGCTGCAAATTTACAGAATGTTGTCTTAGAAAAGTTTCCATTGTGGTTACAACTTTGCGCCTAACCTAATTTAGTAAGTACTAAACAAGTACCAAAAACTTCTGTTCTTAGAACTGAAAACATGCTGATAAATACATATTTACTAAATTAGGTTACACACAAATTTTGCAATACTATTGCTAATAAACCATAATTATGTCGTCTTTGTAACAACTGTTTATTAACAATAGTATTCAATCATTACTGTTCAGTTTTACCCATTATTTGAGAAGTACTATTTAAAAAAAAACTTCTCATTTAACGGGCTACCTAAACAGTGGTAGGCTAGTTTAGTTCTGCCCGCAAAGATGATTTATGTCTTCTGGTCCTCAAGAATCTTCCAGATCAGCGCTTAATCTATTGTCTATTCTAAACATACTACCTTCCTACTAAAAAAAATGACTGGCATAACAGCACAGGCTTTCTTTGAACACAAAAATGGGATAGTAATGTGTAACTCACTGAGTGCACGCAGTGATTACATTAGATGTGCGTTGCGACGCGCAGAACGAACATTACTCTCAATGACGGTCTCGACAAGTGAAGTGTGCACGTAGGCTGTAGCTACGTAGTTCGCAGAGCGAGCGAAGTTACCGATGCAACCAACTCAATTGGAGTACACGCCGCGAAGTGAAAGCTACGTAGCGCAGACAATAAGAAGTGCAGACACTGACGAGTTCGTTCTCGGCGCACAGGCCAATGATAACCTATAACATAGTTATCATTGGTATAAGTGAGTCCAATACAGTGGGATGGAATCTTTGAATAAGAACAACAGCTTGCAACAACAAGGCCAGTTATTTCTTGTGTTTCTAACACTAGGTTTGGAATAGTTCCTTTTACCTTTAAAGATTCCATGCCAAAGACAGGTTCCGACACACAAGATTTGTAAATAGATTTCAAATTGTCACCTGCGGCGGCGGCGGCGTGTACAGTCACGAGCGTAATGTCCTCTGTCACCACAGTCATAGCAGCGGTCATCATACGGCCGGGGCGGCAGGCGAGAGCGAGGTGGTGGTCCCCGGCCTCCGTAACCCCGCCCGCCGTTGGACATTTCTACACGAGCACGACGACCACATATAGTACGTCCATCTAAACCACGTATCTATAAATAGATAAATATTTGATTAAAAACACTAATAACGGCAAAATATTATTCAGATAAAAAGAGACCAACTTACGGCATCTTCAGCATCACGAGGATCTTCAAATTCTACAAAAGCGAAGCCGGGTGGGTTTCTAGCTACCCAAACATTCCTCAGGGGTCCGTAATATGAAAATGCATCTTCAAGTTCAGGTTTGCTTGCATTGTTACCTAGATCTCCCACATACACTTTACAGTCACCATAACGTGACATTTTTCCTGAAAAAATACCACGTAATTATCAGTAACAGGAAAAAAACCGAAGTCAAACAAGTGTGGCGGTGGATGGATGGATGCTCTGCGCGGAATGCGTAGTTTAACCCGGATTAGTGCAAGTATAACAAGAAATCATAAGTTTATCACGTATAAACATTAAAACACGTCAATGCATTTTATTTTGTTAATAGAATATCAGAATTATAATATTTACCAGTTATTAGAGCAACACAATCGAACTACACTAAATTATTACGAACAAAATGGCGTGCGGACGCCACCGGAAGGATTTAGTTGTTTTTTTTTTTGAACTTTGGAGCCCTTGTTTTTTGGAGCGAATCGAGCACAGACTCTATTAAAGTACGTCTAGTCTACTCTAATAGGCACAAGAGCGAATTTAAAAATAATAACTAATGGTTCAATTTTGAATAAATATTTTGATTTGATCAACACATTTTGAAAAAATTTACCATACTTACTATTTGGTTTAACATACTTACTAATGGTTGAGTTAAGGATCCACAAACCAGCCCTGAGCTTCAGTTTAGCTTTCTGAAGTTCAGCCCACGTTGAATACGTTGTTCATTAACATAATAAAAACACGCGCTAGTTCCTGATATATGTAATTATTGAAAACCCTCAACATTGAGAGGCTTAACTAACAGAGGGCGATGTTATGAGACATACGACTTGCAGCGCCACCTATTCATAGCATTGTGTTTTCTTCCAGAAATGCCCTTTCAGAAATTTTCAAAAATAGCTGATAGTGCTTGGTCACACCAGCGCATCTGCGTATAAGGGTTACTTGTA
Organism: Brachylomia viminalis; assembly: GCA_937001585.2. Lineage (NCBI taxonomy): Eukaryota > Metazoa > Arthropoda > Insecta > Lepidoptera > Noctuidae > Brachylomia > Brachylomia viminalis. The sequence goes on along the minus strand of OW443302.2, from coordinate 15,711,191 downwards.
ATTCCTCATCATGTTTCTGGAACTGATAGGGGGGCCAAAATGCAACAAATTGAACCCCTTATATGTATGTCCAAAATTCAATACTTTTCGATATATGTATTTAACCCTTAAAGAACCACATCCGTAGACTCACAGCGTAGACTTTTCAAATAGTTTACCTAAGGACAGTCGAATTTCAGACGCCTTTTCTATCGAATATTTGTCATGACGTGATGATCGTGCGAATGTAGTGGTCACATAAATACGGCAGACCGCGGCTTCATATTTTTTTGGTGGAACAATTATTTTTGGTATAACACAATAGTGGCGCGGCAGGCGCCACTATTCCGTTAGCGGGGAAAAAAACTGACATCTTTTGCCACGGGTGTCACTAGTGTCTTTTGTTTGTTTCATAGCTGCTTTTGACTCACGAAATATGCCAATAGCTGTCAAATAACATACAATATTTGTTTGCAAAACTAGTACTAGATACACAATCCCATACAAAATTTCACTTTAAATCTGTCACCAATTGTGTTTACGTGTGTCTAGTTGAAATAAATATTATATATGTAAATTCAACCTTACAAAGCTAGTATTCACAAAGCTATGTACACAAAGCAATACATTTTACGACTGAAGCTCGCTGGTCAACATACATCAAAAGAAATTCAACCTTACATACACGCATGATTTAAAGTCAGAATTACAAAGTGCCAAAAAAGCAATTAAATTTTACGACTGTGGTTCGCCACTTGGACAAGAACTGAGTGGAGTTGAACTGTCCATTATTTTTTTTGTTTAAGTCCTTGGTTTAATTCCTTCTGTCATCGGAGAAAGGTTATGAGCAATAAAGAATCGTGGCAAGGTCCGTACATTAATTTGTACAAAAAAATGAATTCATTTAGAGGGTTCAAAATATTTTCCAATTTTGAGAATACATTACGAGGAGTAGATTGATCTACTTATCATAATTTTAAAACCCCGCATAATTAAAATATTTCGAAATGAAAATATCAGTTTTTCGTTTCAATCTCGTTGCCCATTTTGCTGTATTAATAAAAAAAAAACGACGTGACAATGACGGATCTGTCAAACTGACAGACAACTTCAGATGAGTCATGTGAATAGTTTGTTTACGGAACAGCAGAGAATAGTTTGTTTACAGAATATAACGTTTACAGTGGCGTTATGAGTTGAAAAAGTATCATTATATCAGTAGAAAGGGTGTGACTACTGTGATGAAGGCTACGGGGCATCCAAGAGTCAAGACAGACAAATTAGGCACACTACTAACTTATAAACTGCGATAAGGACGAAAGAAGCCAGCCGCAGCAGCAGTACGACACCAACCGTCTACATTGAGGGTGCATTTATTGATATTGTATATAATATATACAATATTATGTCTACCGTTAGAAGACGTCAAATTAATATCAAGCTTGTGTAAATATTGATGGGCATGAATCTGTTGAAAGTGTAATAAGTTCATATGAAAAATTATCTATGTAAATAACATCAGGTTACATCTTATAAAATAAAAAACAACATCTTGATTACCTAATGTCTTTATTCCTCTTCTACAAAAACATGATTTAAATGCTGAGCTGGTAATAAAATGTTATCCTGATACCTTGCCCATCCCAAATACCAAACATCATCATAGGCCAATCGGGGGGAGAATAATATATTATCCCGATCAGCTGTGTTAATATATTATCCAGATGAGCGCCTATTAAGGTTCAATGAGACCACCACATCTGACAAGTTAGTATGCAATTGAAATTGTTCATTTATAACATTTAAAATATTTTGAGCATCACTACGATCTTTCAACCGCACAGCAAACTTATTGTACAAAGCCACTGCTATCTTGAAATCCTGCATGAGATGTAGCAGAGCTTTATTATTAAATTCATGCCTAAATAATTTATAGTCTCTTTTCATGTGACCATTCACTGCCTCTACCACCCAGCGACAAATAGTGACGCAACGGCTTTGGTTAGCTTGTTGTGTGGTTAATTGATTGTTTCCTTGCATTAAGGAGTGTGGCATATGGGGCTCATAACCACACTGTTCTAATAACGTTATTGAATCCCTAAAACCTCTATCCAAAATGAAAACGTCATTTTCTCTGAAATATGCTCTTACTGCATCAGTTTCATCATTAAAAAGGGACAACATAATCTCAGCATCTGAGGTTGTAGTTTTGTATGGACCCAGGCTATCCAAAATATATCCATCACATAAAACTACCATCATAGGTTCCTATACCTATGCAAAGAATAAGAGTCTTTTTGAAAGCTGCTACAAGATTGCTACTTTTGTAAGTAAAATTATAGGTGCCATCCCAAATAAAAATGGGTTTAACGTTATGGCCATAAAGGCCATTAGGAATTAATACATTGTGTGATAGCATCTGTTGTCTGGTAATATGGGATAGACCTAAATGTCTAGGAACAAACTCCTCTGTCATGATTTTCCTGACCTTATTCATGTAGCCCTCAAGTGTACGCCTCGGAACATTCATGAGGCTTGCTATTCTTTCAGCAGATTCACCACTTCTATATTTAATTAAAAGGGCCGATAAACCAGTCTTCATATTTTCTTCAGAAAGCCTTGGAACCAGGTCCAACAAACTTGAAAGTTTTGTCTTGTCAACCCGACCCAATATTGCAACAAATTGTCATCTATGTTAAGAATTTCTTCAAAGTTGTAAGTCTGATTGTGATTTATATAAGAAAATAGTGCTCAATTTGCTGCGAGTTGAAATATGAAGTACTGGAATTATACAGTGCATCCCACTCATTGGTTATAAGATGAGTACTACAAATCCTAATATGGGTTGGAAATATCTTGTAGCAACCTAATACTCAATGACTCTGATATAGTGTGAGTATCTATGTTGTTGCATTGTGGTAGTGCACAGTAATATGGGCTTCCGGTTGCCCTTTTGTAATTAGGTAATAGAATGGTAGGCGTATTTTCTTGAGGTACATTTGGTACATTGGCAGGTATCCATTCTGAACCTGACGATGGCGGAGAGCTGGGCTGTGATGACAACTCCTGATCAGAAATTAAGTGCAGTGCAGGGGGCCGTACTATGACGTGTTAATTCCATCATTGTTCCAGCGTGGAAGAGAGCTATACATGACCGATAGCACTATCTCTTTTTCTCAATGGAATCATGATGGCGTTAACAGCTCATAGTACGGCCCCAGGTACTACAACTGTATCTTCTTGCGGTTGCTGCTCTGGCTCTGCTCTGCTCAGGATCGGGGTCTGATGCGGCATCCGGGCAACAGTACATCCAGCTGCTCTGTAGCAGTTGTGGCACAAGTGATCCAATGGATTCACCTAGAAATAATTCAAAACTAAAGACCAACATCCTTTAAAGTATAGTTTGCCACTATAGTTTACTAATAACTATAAATATGTACTTAGATCAGTATAATCTCATACCATGCTTAAATTCACGCCTTTTGCATGGTGGTAAGCATAAAGTACAGAATCAACACTACTACTATTTATAATTATGTAAAGAACTAACCTGATGAGGTGCAATATTGTTTGAGATCAATAGTTGTATTTGTTGTTGCCTTGTAGTTGGGTTTGTACGCACTACAAGTTCACTTGGAATCCTTAAAACAGAGCGCCCACATGTAATGCAGACTCTTGAGTGTCCAATAACTCTTTGAGGCTGGCTTACGCTGCTAGAGCTAGCTTCAGATGGATGAATGTCAGTAGCAGTTTCCATAGTATTCAATGATTCATTGATAGCCCTCATAGCTGCTTCCCAGCACTGAACACATAAATGCAGTCCATCTCAGTTACCTGCAACATTACAACAATTATAACAATATATAACATAAAATGCCTTGTTTCCCCGAAGGGTTGGGCAGAGGTGTACCTACAGTACACCCACATTTCGGCAGTTATCTTTAAGTCCCATGTAATAGGGGGCGAGCCATCGCGACATATACCTACCTAACACGTGGGGAACTATGTGAATAAATGAAAATAGGTACTTACTATGACAGGAGAAATCCATTCTGCTATCATTGAGATTGTTCTTGTGTCTAACTCTTCTAAAACGAGTATACGCCGGGAATGGTGAAGATCGAGGTCACAGTTGATACACCTCATTGTGTAAATCAAAATCCAGTGTCGAGAATATAAGCACAAAGTCAAAGATAAGCGTGAAATTCAAAAGTCCGTGGTAGAAGCCGAGTTTTCAGGGTAAAGCAGAAATCAAACGTCCAAGAAAGTAGCTAAAAACCGTTATAGAAAGCGAAAATAACAACGAAGCAAGAATACACGCAAGACAGTCGATGACAGTCGACGATCAAAGCACAGATTACTAAACTCACAGAGCATGTCTAAACTAAACTAGTAGCTCAGAACAATAACTGCTTTAGTTATTGTTCTGAGACTAGTAGCAAGGAACAATTTTTATTTTTAAATATTAGTTTTATGGAGCAAGGATCAAAGATAGTCTGTCCCATAGATTAAAATAAAAGCGGTCTGGCGGTCTTACACTGACAACGGCTGTTTCGTTCTAAAATAAAGAGCTCCTAGTTAAACTATTTACTTTTAACATTATATTTTTATTGCGGGGTTTTAAAAATATTGTAAATTCCTGAAGATACTCTTCAGGTACCCAAGAGTACAAGAGCTAGAATTTCAACTTCTCTAAATATCTTAATTTTTTTGTACAAATTCTGCCATGATCCTTTATGTCGCATAAAAAATATTTTTTGTATGTACAAAAATATTTATTCTAAATTAAAACCTAAAATCTAAGCAATACGGTTAAAAACATTATGTTTACAATTTCGTGCTTACTCTATTTTGGAACTAGACGTAGTTCTTGGTATTACATTTCAATGCTCAGTATTTGATGAAAATAACCACAGGAATAGTTTACTTCCTATAAAGGTTTTTAAAAAAATTACCAGATTTGATAAATCATTCGTCAATTTTGAACATATAGCTGCCTACACTTTTGGTCGGTGTATCTTCAAAAAAAAACATATCAACTTAGTATTTTATCGAAACGTTATCTTACTCCAACTATGTATTTAAATACTTTATGATAATTGCAATATACATGCAATTTGGGAACCGCTGTTTTTTGTCGTCTACGCTTTTGCGTGTTTCCAGTTATTTCCAATATATCATAATAAATCGTCGAATTTTTATAAGGCTGGTTTGTTTCTTCTCTTTCTTTCGCAACAATAGATACCTATTCTGCACACCAAAATGCGTCGCTAGGAAATCTACCAACAAAAATAACATACAAAATAACAATACTACTCCATGCACTTCCTGTTCCAGAATAGTTGATGTTTGTTACAATCGTTGGCGCGCTGTCGCAAACTGTGGTCAAACAATCATAATATTTGCTAATTGATTTATATTTACTATTTAATTGTTTTTAATTTATGAAAAATACTAATTGATATAAAATTAACGAGAAAAAGGCATTCCTTCCAAAATCTTGGTGTTACGGTGGATATTTACACAATTTTAGAACGCGTACTACTGCATTTTGATTTCTTATCGTTGGCTATGCTTGGACCCAGGGGGTGGACATCTGGACACTTAGAACCGCTTAGAACATTTACCTCACAGACTACAATATAGTATAGGATTTACCTATAGCAAGAGAACGTGAGACCATCTATATTACGGAACTGGGAAACTTCTTCGGAGGTATCAAAAAGTGCCGATTGATGTCACTACTATCACAATAAAGCAAAACTAAAACGTTTTTTATAAAAAAAAAAATATTTATTATTATTTATTACTCAAAAGTTATATAATATAATTATTTACTGTGCTATTTGTAGTTGGTCTTCGTATAATGAACACACATGCACATTGACTTGATGTACACAGGGCATGTATGTTCTGTGCACACACAACACAATATGACTGATTGGCTGTCAGAACGTGCATTTGCGCTTGTATTTGCTTCCTCATATTTTGTGCGTAATTAAGTAGTTGTTTTCCGAGTGTTTGTTAATTGTTTTTCTCCGTAATAATATACGTTGAGTTGAGATTTGACTGATGTTTCATTAAATGTATTAATATTTATAGTTGGTGCAGGTCAGTCAATCGCATTTTAACCGGCAAATTAAAATATGATGGAGAAAATAAAATATACTTCTGGACTTGCTTGTTTTATTCCAATTTCCTTGACATTTTTATTACAACATTTTTGTTATGTAGTTATCAATCAATCGTATAGAAAAAACTTGACTAAATTGAAATAACTTGCTTACAAATACAATTTAAATTGTATTTTTATGCAAGTTATTTCAATTTCGTCGGTTAATCTCAGCAAAAGACGATAGTTTAAAACACGGAAAACAGTTTAATGCTAACACACAACAAAAAATAGAACAAAAAAAATTTTTTTTTTCGTTTTAAAATACGATTGACGTGTAAAAGTGTTTGTACACACGGCTACACATCAAGCTATACAAAACCAGTTTACGCTGGTCTCGCATCCTACGGAAATCCTATACAATGTGAGATCAGCTTATACTGGAAATGTATAGCTTGATGTGTTGCCGTGTGTACAAACCTACTTACAGAAATAAAATCATATATCATTTTTATAGATCTTCTTTGTCATTAGCGGCGTAACCTTTTACAAGTTTTACAGGAAGCGAAAAAAAAATTTTTTTTTTAGAATAATAAAAATACAAAAAAATGTATAGGTAACGATTGCAGCCGCCATCTTGGATTCACGTTTTGACAGCAGTATCAGCTTCAACACCACTGACCTCTATTTTTTAATAGAGGTCAGTGTTCAACACCCTCGAAAACCATGAAAACGACACCCATGACCAAAGAGTTTAATAACTATCATGACGAAAATGTTGATAATTTATTGCAGCCGCCATCTTGGATTTACATTTTGACAGCACTACGTAGACAGAGATTAGTTTCTCTGTCTACGCAGCACTATCGGCTCAATGCCCTCGATTTTTTTTTTAAATCTTTATTCTTGACCATGGATACATGTCCTTCAGTCGCACGCCCTCAAAAACCATGAAAATGATACCCATGGCGAAAAAATTTATAACTATTGCAGCCATCATCTTGGATTCACGTTTTGACAGCAGTATCGGCTTCAACACCCTCGAAAATTATGAAAACGACACCCATAACGAAAATGTTGATAATTTATTGCAGCCGCCATCTTGGATTTACATTTTGACAGCACTATCGATCGGCTTTAAGCTAATTATTCTACTTGGCGTTTAAAGCAATTAAAAAATGAGCTGTATTACCTGCTGACAAACAGTTTTCCCCCTCAGGGCCAGTTTTTTGATCCGTAGTTAACTCAGCCATTAGTTCTATTTACACCCCTTTACGCGCATGGCGAAGGGATCAGTAACCTCGCCCTGTAAAAGTACGTAAGCTGTTTCAGAGTAGTTTAAAATGCCATACTAAATTATTGTAAACATCTTTCTCAAATACTTCTAAGAGATTTAATTAAAGAAATGAAGTTATTTAAATATTTTGTAATGGTATGATACCAATAAATTGAATACCATGTTTATATGTATAATGCCGGCTCCACATCCTTGCTAAACCTAGACAAATAATTTCAATTAATGCTAGATAGGCATTTGGCTTGGCTTGGCTTGTGGTTTGGGCTTGCAACTTGCAAAGGCTTCGCTGGCAATCCACCCATCCCATCAAGTCGGATGGAAGATCGGTTTTTCACCACAAATCAAAAGAAGCTTGCGGGAAGAGCTTCCGATGTATCCACCCTTTGTGCATTTGTGGAGGTTTATTGTTTCCGGCTAATGTGCGTGTGGAGCTGGCTTCAAAGTTTGTGGTAGAAAGATAACAACGTTTTCAACACTTTCTCATCCAAAATAGGTTTCTTCTATAATATTGTCTTTGAATTGTCACGAAATGTATGGCAACATTGAAAAAAAAAGTAAAAGCAATGTAGCGGTCGGACGTCGTTGCGACTTTTCTTTCCGTCATGCAATAATTTTTGTCATTCATGAATTCGTCGATAAAAAATATTTTAGATGGTGTCACATACGTGAACATTAGTTGAAATATAGTTTTAATAATGTGTTAGTATTTCGTTTCACATAGTTCATCTTCGTAGTTCTTTATGATAGGTGTGTGACAAGTAAAGTTCGGTAATGGTAATGGTGGCCATGTCATGAAAATCCCCACAGCCATGGATGATAGCTCCGTATCTCATCACAACGGAGGGCAAGTTGGATCTCAAATCGGAGTCAGTGTAAATAACAAACAAAATGACGAACCTAGCCAAAGTGTCCAGTATTCAATACCGGGCATTTTGCACTTTATCCAACACGAATGGGCGAGATTCGAACTCGAGAGATCACAATGGGAGGTGGACAGAGCCGAGTTTGAGGTGATTTTTTTTATTTCATAATGTTTATCGTAAATAGTATAAGGTTCATTGACATCAAGCAATTTACAGACTGAAAATTAAAATCCAAATTGTCGTGTCGTTGGCTCCACGTATTTTTACTACACATTTATCATTTTGGGACTTCAAAACAATTAGACCTTAGTCTGATATTGTATTCAGACCAAAATAATTGGCATAATATACTTTATTTCATTTATTGTTTCTTATTTTTTTCAGTTTGTTTTTTTTTCAAATACTACTTGTGCCCTATTGTAATCAATGACTAATTCAATCTTGTATTCTATTTGTATATATTATATGAAACCAAATGGTCCTGGGTTCGAATCCCGGTAGGGGCAAATGTTTGTATGATGAATATGGACATTTGTACCCGAGTCATGGATGTATATTTATAATATGTATGTATTTACGAAAAAAAATGTATTTAAGTAGTGTATCAACCATCTGGTATCCATAACACAAGCCTTAAGTGCTTAACTTGGAACTAGATGGTGCTGTGTGCAATGTCAGACGATATTTATTTATTATTTATTTATATTTATTTGTTCAATAACATAAATCTGATCAGACATAAAAGTATTAGTGCTTGACTTCAAACTTATGCTTCCATTTCCAAATGGTGATTTCATTTTATTAAACCCACTGCTATGTCAAAGTAATATTGCAGTGATGTTGATAGTTAGAGAATTGTGTAATTTAATGTTTTAGAATTGTTAATGTAATGTAAAAATATGTTTTAGTAACTTTTTATGTATTTTGCTGTCTGTTTTTGAAATTCTTTCCCATTCAGATCTATCTGTAATTGTGTTTTGTTGTCATTATGTGCTATTTAATTTCAATTGCTGTCTTGAAGTTTTATTTTTTCTAGTATTAAGATGAATAAATTGCTTTATCTCAAATGACACAAGTCACTGATCATTAATGCAATATAAAAAATTATATTGTTAAAATATCTAAAGCTTGTATTGAATTTGCTGTAAATGAGAGATTGGGTTCAAAATACAACTGATTTCTTATAGGATTCTTACCTGTTGTCTTTGACAAATTATCCTTCATTTTGCTGAAGTATCCTAACATTAATAACTCAAATGTAAATTTGATTGATCAGGTCAAACTTTTAATTTTTGATTAAAACATAACTTGATAACATGTCAAGTCTTGAGTAATATGGCACAATTAATACTGTATTGTAAAATTATCCCTAGAGGAACACATGTAAAGGATTAATAACAATGTATTTTTATGATGTATGTATTTAATTGATAAAAACATTCATTAGATATATTTGAAATCATCTTAAGAATAGGTAACAATGACAAAACTCCCTATCATCAGGTTGCCAAAAGAGAACTTTCTCATGTTTGAAGTTGGTTAACAGAACATGATACTACAGAGAATGTTGTCTAGATTATTTAGGTTTTAGAACACATTTTACTCTAGAGCTATAAGTTTCCTCCCTGCCTTGGTCCCATGTGTCTTGTAGGTGTGTAATAGTATTCTCTTCCATTATTCCCCTGTCAGCTGTCACCTTATCATCACTCCCCTTTACCTCATATCAACCCTCATATAATCCATCCATATTTTCCTTGGTCTCCAACTCACCCTCCATCACTAAATTAATGGCATACATATTCATATACACACAAATATCACACACACACACACACACACACACACACACACACACACACACACACACACAACACATATTCATATTAGATGTTTGTGATTCCTCATAAATGGGAAGAGCTAAGTTTGTGCTACTATAACTAACTGGCCTACTGATAATTGGTTCTATGCATGACTGCTACCTTATTCTGCATACCTACTTGCTCTCATATTGCTGCAAATATTATTTTCCCTATTCTTTAAAATAATTCCTCAAACAACTGAACTGAAATCATAATAATATTGTTAATAAAATCTTATAATTTGTGCTATTATGAAATAAGACAAGTTTGTCACTGCAATAAATTGTTATTGTAGCATACAATTTATGTGTAAACAATTGAATAACATTCTGTGACTTATTCTTTTGTACATTATGCTTTATTTTATTGGTTTATGCAGATTTAAGTATTTTAATTCCTGCTCTCCCATATAAGGTGAAGAGGACTTGAAATTGGCCTGAGAGTTGGCACAACTCGCTGATGCTTCTATTTCTAGAATTGTCATATGAAAATTATAAAATCTATATATGGCATAATAGTTCTTTAGATCATATTACTCACCAGGAATGTCACAATGTGTGTGAAATGTTGTAAATGAGTAAAACAGTGCCAGTATAATCTTATGGCATAAATATGAACTATTTCCTAAAGCTGATGCTATTTGTTTTCATATAAAAAAAGTACTTTCATTTGTGATATTTACTTAATAACTTTAGTTGATGATTAATGTTGTTTTAAATCACATTACTTAATTGCCGAATTATGGTCACAGGCGCGGATTGCCTTCCTCCAGGGTGAGAGGAAGGGCCAAGAAAATCTAAAAAACGACCTGGTGAGGCGGATTAAGATGCTGGAATATGCACTTAAGCAAGAAAGGGCGAAGTTCCACAAGCTCAAGTATGGGGTGGAGTTACAGCAAGGCGACGTGCGCCCGCCGCCGGAGGAGCCCCCTATGGAGCCCGAGCCGGCTGAGCGAGCCCAGTGGAAGCAAGGCCGTCAGCTCATTAAACAGTACCTGCAGGTAGGTGCCATCTTATTCTATGTATTACCCCTGGTTACCAAAAGTTGAGAACTGGCGCCAAGACTCGCTGCCACTATACCCAACCCATTGCAAACCATTATGTCATGAATCCTTCCAACAAAAATATATTATGGTTATCTCTAAAATCATAGAGCTGGTAACTGCAGTTGCAGAGCCCAAGAATGGTAGTACCAGACACACCAGTGCCTAAAGTGAACAATATTGTTTTCTGTGCAATGTGTACACAAGTAGTTTTTAATTTTATAAACACTGGTAATTAGCATATAAGCAGCTTTTTTGGGAATGAGCAATAGAACTTAGGATCCTTTTATAATATTCTTAAGCTTTTAGGGTCACTCATGTACATAGAATATAGTATAGAAATGTACATAGAACCACACTGTTTATTAAGAATTTAAAGGAAAGTATGTACCTACAACAAAAATATCTTCTTTATTTTACTCCTAATTGTTATTTCTATCTGGTGTCGCAAATTGCTAATAATATGAATAAGTTAAAAAGAAAATACGTAATAAATTATAATTTTTAGATTAGGTGGTTTAGCTAAGTAGATAATTACGATGATAATACGATTTATTTAAAGGTTGTTGCTCTTACTTGAATCAAACAAGTTTAATGTTTTTAGGTATCTACCTTACATTCTAGCATGTAAATTACAGGGTTGGGAATGTTCAGCATTAGTGTACACACTAGGCTTTCCAATACCGTTGGTTAACAGATTGCTGATGATAGCACTATTTCGACATGTTGTTATTAGTGAACAGGAAAACAGCTGGCCACTCTTGTGACATAATTTTTCTAGGAGCCTTTTTAAGTCATATTAAGCCAGCTTAAATTTTTCTTTTGTATTCTTTACAAAACAAAGCACAAGGTTCGCGTCGCGTTGTATTCCCGACTTAGTGACAGTCTTGTGATGAAGAAACCAGGTATTTTATTATTCGCTACAAATTACGTGATCATTATGCATATTCATTGTAACTATTCCTTCTGCCAAACAGGAAATAGGATACACAGACACTATACTGGATGTTCGCTCTAATAGAGTGCGGGCTTTACTCGGCTTGAACAATGAGGAAGTAGAAAACCCAAACTACAGAAATTATGACAAGCAGCAACACGACAGATGTGATTATGCTATGAACCATATGGTTCGCAAATACGATTATGGTAAGTATAAATAATTAATTTGTGCCACTAACAGTTGTTAAAACACAAATATGTGTTGTAGAAGGTTGAATTCAGATTTAATAAATTTCTCAGAAGTTGGTTTTAACAAAACCCAATACATACATGGATCACCAAGATAACAATCTCTTTTCATAATGATGTGTCTGAACATTTCTAATGTTTTGATTAGAAGGCAGGCAATAATGTTTTTTTCTTAAGTTTTTAACTTGAAATCCTCCTTCTCTTATATCAATTAATTTGGGATTGGCGCATTATACATACGTCTTCCATACATAGCTTAGCTGAATTTCTTACAGATGTGTTCTATGAGATGTTATTATTCAGATACAGGAAAAGAGCCGCGTAAAAGCGGCGTTTCCGCGGGCGGCGGGTACAATGAGGAGGGGCTCTCAGTTCAGGAAACAGCTGCAGTGTTCGCCAACTTCGAGTTCCTCACCAACCAGGAAATGGATATGGACGAGATCGACGACTTGGATGCCAAGCAGGCACACCACCCTCCTGGTAAACAAGGTAAACTTCATTAAAAACTAAGCTTTTTAGTAGTTTATTCTTATTATTTTAGTAGACACATACAAACTTCTTTACGACTTATCGCGCAAATCGACCAAGTTGCTTTTCTGTTTTGAAGTATGTTTGAGTTATTTTTTAGTATGTCTTGAAGTACAGTTTCCTGTTTCATTACAACGGAAATACTGTTTAGTAATAACAATTATTCATTCATCGGTTATTAGTTCACATTGATTTGCGGAATATTTAGGTAAAACGAAATTAAGTTATGCATGGAAATAAAGTTGCTTCACAAATTCGGTTCCTAACTTTACATATCAATAGCTGTGATAGAAATAGTTTCTTCTATATCTCTGCTCCTATAAGTTCTTTCTAATTGGTTGAAAAAACTATGATTACATAGGTGTTTGTTTACTTTGTCACATAAGGCGAGGAAGTCGACCATGAGGCTGAGGAGGTCCTGAACGAGCTCAACTTGCTGACTGAGAGAGAGGCAGAAGGTGGAGGTCAGGGCGATGAGTACCCAGTTGGTAAGTTGTGTTTTCATATAATAAACTACCAAGATTTATATGGTATTTCTGGTAGTTTTCAGGAGAGACTGAAAATGTTTAAAGATCAGAGTTGCAGAATGCAGTTACAAACTTTTTATAGCCAGTCTGCACATTTTTTATAGTTGGTACCAAGAGCAATGGTCGCTATTGCCATCTTATTTGGCTTCAACCCTAGCAGAGCTTGAATAATTTGGAGCAAAAAAGTGGACTCCGATCATTGAACTTCAATTTTCCTCTACATTGCCGTTTAAATTATCCTAAAATTTATGTAATACTGTGGTAATACTAATTATACTACAACAACAATAACATTATGATTTCCCTAAATATTTTATATAAGTCTGAAATCGGCAACCCGCCTGGAACAAGCATGTGGTGATCAATGCCTTCTCTGTATGAGAAGTGGCCATTGCCCTGGAGTGGGACAATAGTAGGCTGGTATTATTATATATAGGGTCTAATTAAATTAGCTAGCAAAACTCTGCAGTTCTGATGGGTACCAACATCTAAACACAATTAAATAAAAACTAAGAAGATCTGATGTTTTTTTTTTGGGTCCACAACCACTGATAGTGTTATTAGTTGAAGTATAAGTAAAGAAAATCTGTTTTGTTTTTTCTTTCCCATCACGTCTGTCTGTGCAGTTTACACAAAATATTTTTTTTAACTGATATTTCAAGTGACTATCCTAATTGCAGTCGATGACACCACAAAATTAGTTTTTTTATGTTTTATCATGTTTAGATAACGACACCATCACATCCGCGGAGTTTCCCTAGCTAATAAAATTTGATCATGTATATATAACATTATGATTTCGCAGGCAGTGGATCGAGCGGCGGCAACGCAGTGGTGGCGGGCGCAGGCGCAGGCGCAGGCGAGGCCGACGAGGAGCCGCTGGCACTCGGCGAGCTCGCTCAGCTCACTGTCAGCAACGAGCCCGAGGCCTACGACGTGGCCAGCGCCAACAAGGAGTCCTTCCGCAAGACTTGGAACGCAAAGTACACGTTGCGCTCGCACTTCGATGGAGTAAGTACCTTTTTACTTATTATTCTTGCTATTTTTGACTAACTTCTAAAAAGGAGGAAGGTTATTTATTCGGCTACTATCTTTTTTTAAAAGAGAATGTAAGAAAAAATAAATAAATTGGGGCTCTCATGAATGTAGCCCAGTAAATTACAGATTTATCGGTGATTAACTGATTACAAGGCCGATTTTTTATTTTTTATTTGTTAGAGTAAGTTCGCGTGGTTTTTACTGTTGTTATATGTATGTTATATTTGCTTGTGTAATTTTTGAGTTAGCTTCAATAACACATTTAATCCACTTATGTTGATAATGTGATGCATTCCGGTCACTCTTTACACAGTAGTGGTATACGAATTTGATGAGGACGGGATGCAGACGCGGTACGGACGAGATGCGGATGCGACTTTTCAAATTATATGTATAGACGAGACGAGGCGCAGACACGGACAGGACGAAAACGCTTCATACTGTACTGTCTTTGACACTTACTGTCGAGGGGAGCAGCGGTGGCGTGCGGTGTGTGACCTATGACAATTTTATTTTGAGTTCGGCTATCATTCCGCGCCCTCTACGCACCCCCTGCGTCTGTGCTGTGTCCGCGTCTCTTCACTTTAGTATATTTTAACAATAGGTCGCCGACGGAAATGCGACGCGCCTCTGCGTTTTGTCCTTTCTATGTTTCGTGACAGATCGCGTTAATACATTTTGTATGAAGAATAATGACGTTTGGTGAAAGGAACTCTGCGTCATCGTCCCGTTCTCGTCTCATGTCTCTTCTGTGTCCCGCGCCTTAGGTACCACAAGTCGGTAGCAAAAGACGAAAACACGAGAAATAAAAGATACCGACTTCCGAAATTAAAGTTACTTTTCACTTTGTAGTGTTTTCTTTTGGAAGTCAGTTGATTTTTTTTTTGTAAAAATTTTTTTTTGAGGCCACGGTTTTCCCGCTGAATGTAGATAGGTACTCTGTTGTTACGCAACGTGCTAATTTAACGTTGCAATTTTTCCAGGTGCGAGCGCTCGCGTTCCACCCCACCGAGGCGGCGCTGGTGACGGCGTCGGAGGACCACACGCTCAAGCTGTGGAACCTGCAGCGCACCGTGCCCGCCAAGAAGTCGGCCGGCCTCGACGTGGAGCCGCTGTACACGTTCCGCGCGCACACGGCGCCCGTGCTGTGCCTGGCCATGGGCGCGCCGCGCTCCGAGGAGTGCTTCTCGGGCGGCCTGGACGGCACCATCCGCGTGTGGAACCTGCCGCCGCCCACTGCCGACCCCTACGACCCCTACGACCCCGCTGTTCAGGTACGACGCTTGTGTTATTTTTGGCTTATTTTGCTTCGATGGTCAATCCGACAATAATATCTTCTGAATATGACTCCTGGTCGAACTGCAAGTTGATACGTCTGATGATTGTTCTACAATCTATTTGTTGGGAATTGGCAGGACGTATCGCACGCAGATGTGTGTTCTATGTCGGGGAAGCTAATCGGGAATGGATAGAAAGCCTTACAACTGCCATGCTGAAAGTTCACTAAAATTAAAGGCATGTATGTATTAATGGAAACAAATCATTCCTATTTTGTTTTATTAAAAATATCGATACCGGAAATTTCAATTATTGTCGTAAAGGACATCATGCCGAAAATGAGTTATAAATATATATGGAAAGAGCGTCGCGAGCTCTGTCGATTGCTATATTTAAAATAATCCTATCTTTAAAAAAAGTCTCCTACGACTAGGATTTTCAACAGCTCTAGCTCAATTCAATTTTACTGTTTGAGATGTTTCGTAAAAATTTTTGTCTTTACCGAAAAGTCGTGTCGTGTCGTTGTCGTTTCTGGTATCGATATTATTGAACACTAATGTACTGAATGTGCTTCTTTTGGTGAACCACAAATAATTCCTATTTTGTGTTTCTAAAAATACTAAATAGCCTAGTAACTGCGACCAACTTGGATGTAACTACCGCCGGACTCGCCGGTTAAGGTGTACTAAATAGCCTAGTAACTGTGACCATCTATCGTCGTAAAATTGTCAAAAAGTTTTTGAGGTTCATTAATATAAAAAGCGTAAATCATTAGAAGGTTAATAAGTTTTTAGAGGATCAGATAAATATTTCCCAAAATGAAATCAGTACCGTGACGCGCAGGGAGCGGTGCTGCGCGACCACACGGACGCGGTGTGGTCGCTGTCGAGCGCGCACGGCCGCCTGCTGTCGGCGTCGGCCGACGGCTCCGTGCGCCTGTGGGCCCCCCGCGCCGCGCGCCCGCTGCTGGCCACGCTGCGCGCGGACGACGAGCCCGGCGCGCCCGCGCCCGCCGCCGCCGACTTCGCCGACGCGGCCACGCGCGCCGCCGTGGTGTACCGCGACGGCACGCTGCTGCTGTACGACCTGGAGACCGGACAGGTGATACGAGTCCTTCAGTGTCGTTGACGCGATTTATCGTTCGTTCGATCAGCATTTCCGATAACGTATGTGTTCCGTGTCGCAGCCGGTGCTGCGCGTGGCGTGCGACAGCCCGGCGCACCGCGTGCGGTCGCACCCGACGCTGCCGCTGCTGGTGACTGCGCACGAGGACCGGCACATCCGCTTCTGGGACGGCGTGTCGGGCCGTTGCGCGCACGCCATGGTGGCGCACCTGGACGCGGTCACGGGCCTGGCGCTGGACCCCAACGGCCTGTTCCTGCTGTCGGGCAGCCACGACTGCTCCGTGCGCCTGTGGAACCTCGACACCAAGACGTGCGTGCAGGAGATCACGGCGCACCGCAAGAAGTTCGACGAGAGCATCCTGGACGTGGCGTTCCACCCGCTGCGGCCCTACATCGCCAGCGCGGGCGCCGACGGGCTCGCCAAGGTGTTCGTCTGAACGAACCGCTCCACATATATATAGTATATATACATTACATGTAATTTTACTTTCGATACGAACTTTATGTAACGCAGTAGCGAGTCGCGTCATCGCTCGTAGACGAGCGACCGGTACTCTTGGATTATGTGTCTAGTCCCTTCGGTACGGTTACGAGTAGCGACGTATCTGCGATTCGACGACGCCGTTGTGTACGGACGGAGCCGCCGGTTCGTTTTATCGTATTTAATATTATAACGTAATGGACGCGCGCTCGACGCTCGTTATAAGCGCGTAGTGAACACTCATCTATGTATAGACATTTGAAATTTATTATAATATATTTTTAGACTTTCAGTATGTGGATTTTAGGTTTTTATCGCAACTTTTTCACCGAGTTTACTAAACGCAGTGAGAATATTGTTCGTTTCTATGCATCTGTAAGCGAGACCTTATAATAAATATCACATGGGCACCGACGATGTTTCCTTGATATGTGCATTATGTTTACGTGTCTGTACAGTTAGAATGTTACGCAGTATTTGCTAATATTATGCAAAGAACGAATGGTGTTTCTTAGCTAGATTATTTTTATTTAAATCGATTGGATTTCTATAGATGATATTTTCTTTTGTTTTGTGACATGTCTTACATTAACATGCTCTCATGATATCTTATGCGAATGAAGAGCAATCGAACAAAAATAATGATTGAGTAGAAGTACTATATCGAAAATAACATAGGTAATGTTTGTTCGTACCGAGTACTGCGATGTAGAGTATATATTATGAAACATTATTCCTTTATTTTCCTCGAATTCATACTTGTACACATACATCCAAAAATTGATAGTAAAAAGCAACATAACCGATTTGCATGTTGTTTTTTTATATTTTGTTGTTTTTTTCTTCCCTTAACCCCTACTTTAATAATCTAGTAAGTAAGATTTTATTGACTGAATAACTTTACCATGCAAGAAAAGAAAATAGAGTTTTGAGAAATGGATCTTCCTTATCTCATAAATACTCAATTCATACTATATAAACTCATTTGTTGCATTATGTACATTATTCAATTTATAACAATTCATTAAAGTCGGTTCATTGGGTTGCGAGTTTTAATGTAAACACTAGTTGTTGATGTTGGTAGATCTGTAACCCTTCTAGAATAACTGGCTCCCTATGCTATTGAATCAAAAACATTTAATCACATAAATAAATAGGATACATAGGTTTTATCAATTTCATTTCGCATAAATTGCACTACGAGGGGAATAAAGGCGTAAGTAGAAATCCGAATTACACACAGATTCAGGACCGAGGATTTTTTGTAACATTTCTTTTGAATTTTAGAAGTGGTATAAATGTGTATGTGTGTTATTAAGTCAATTTGTATAAAAATAAATAAACGCAATATTACAAACATACTTATGCCTTTGTTTCTCAGGTTGCGGTATGGCTATTTACGCTAGTCTGGTTGCCTGAATAGTGTTTAATTGAACAAATTGGGACAACAAGTTTAGCTATTTAGTGTACACGGTCACAATCATGCGCATCACACTAGTTAAATGTGTCAATGTACTATATTAGACCATACCTACCTGTTTTATGGGGGATAGGGCATCCAAACTTATGTTTTTGGGGCTAATGAGTAAAAATAAGAACAACATTAAAACCTTCACAGGCATATTCATGAGCGTGTGTCGATCTGTTTGGACCATAGGCATTCCCTTGCCAAGCGGCGACATCACTATTTATAAATCCCCTAAAAGACACGTGAACACTACTGGCATATTTGCAATTATGCTATACAGGGAGGCAGGGGCATTCACGATTCAGTACATGATTCTGAACCCCCTGCATTGAAACTTCGTGGGTTATTAAAAAAAAAATATTGGCTGTTGCATATGTTTTGACCATGGATATCAGAATTTTGATTGTCTAAGTGTTGCACTTTCGTAGCAGTTTTTTTTTTGATAACCGACTTATTTCTACGCTAGGAGGTTTAGAAACATGTGCTGAATAATCCATGCTTACAGTTTGCGCGTCGATGCTACCCTGCATTTTTTTTTCACAAGGGAATGCAGGGTTATTTACTCTGGATGTGCTCAGGGTGACCTGACCCAATGAAATAAAGCAGCATTTATTGCTATTTATCGATTCAAATAAAATTCCTTAGTCGGTTCAGAGACGAGTGAGAACATCAGCAGATGAGGTGAGATTTGTATGTTCATCTTGGTTCAACTGTAACGAGATTTGTATATTCAACTACAGCAAGGTTGGTATGTTCACCTGCAGAGAAAGGTCATAGGAAGGTATCTACCCTTAACACCACCAGACAAGACTATCTTGACACTCACGAAAATCCAGGACGCCACATGCTACGGTCCTTATTCAAAATGTTAATGTTCATACATTGTCTTAAATCAGAACGCAAGTTCCTTTTCAATTAGCTGTGCGAAGAAATTTAATAGTAATCAAATCAATAGTGAACCAATTCAAGCTAATTCCTAAGAAGCCTTGTGCAAAAAATAATTATTAAAAAAGAAAAAAGGTGTTTGAAAATAAAGGTGTTGTTTTGCATCCTCGTCAAATTCGAGGAGGTAACTATGCTAATATGATTCTCGACACGAATCAATAATAAAATAAGTAGGTACCTATTTATTTTTATTTTTTGTATTTTTCGGAAATCGGCATGTGTAGGTCTCGTGTGATACCGCCCTGTAACTGCGCTGTAACTGTAACGCATGCACACAGCGACATAGTCGTACGACACTGCCTACCGCATACGCAACGGGGCGATTTTGTTCTTTGAAAGTGGAGTATTCTGAAATACTGTCAAACTTAAATACCTAAAAAAACAAGTATGTATTAATTATTGAGCAGGATCGTAATTTTATTTGATTATTTATGTCTTTCATAACAGCCTCCTGAAATTTGACGAGGATGCAAAACAACACGTTGTATAACAATCAATGGAATGGCTCCCGCCTGCTTCCAAATTTTATTTAATTTAAAATGGGCTTGAGTTTAGCTCTTCAGTTTTTTTAACTAAGTAAGTTTTTTACTGCAGCCGGGTTTTTTTGTACTTTTTTATTTTTTAGTTCCTTCTTTAAAGTTCTTTAGTAAAGCTTCTTTAAAGTTAGTAGGTACACTATTTTCTACAGTATGCCAAGAATTCAATAGAGCATGTCCTGTAAAAAAGTTACAATCCATACTAAACCAAAATTTAATGAATGGGCCACCGCTGGCATTAGAAAACGCAGATATTTTATATAATTTGTATCACGGGAAATCATTGACTTGTGATCAAACCCTTCATGATTATGTAACAAATTATTCTAAGTTATTCAAAACAGTCTGCGCTCAAGGTAAATATAAATTAATAAGTAACAAAATATGTATATAGAAGAATAAAATAAAAGCAATGTGGCAAATAATCAACAAAGAAACCACAAAACGAGATCAGAATTAATTGTCTCTAAATATTGATAATAAAACCATCTCAGATAATATAAGTATGTTAAAAGTTGCTGAGACACTAGAACATTTCTTTACTAACATACCGATAGAAGTTACGAAATCTCTCCCCTCATCATATTAGCTGAATCTCTTCTCATAGAAAACTTCAGTAAGGAAATTCCAAGTTTTTAATTCAAGCCCATTTCTATTGTCACAATTAAAAAAGCATTAAAAAGTCTTTAACTTAAAAAAAAAAAACATTGAAGACTTATGGGGATTTCCGTTAAGGTTCTTGGACATACCATTGACACAATTGCCCCTGTCCTAACAGGTATATTTAATCAATGTTTAGACAGCGGTACGTTTCTTGATTTAATGAAACATAGTAAAGTAAGTAGTACCAATTTTAAAATCAGGTAGTAAGAATGATCCCTCTAATTATAGACCTGTATCTGTGCTACCAGCATTGAGTAAAATCTATGAAAAAATCATGCAAGACACACGCATTGTCACATTTGAACTCAAATGGATTTTACATAGTCGCTAGTTTGGTTTCACGAAAGGTAGGTCAGCGACTGATGCGGCAAGGAAACCGATCCGATATTCAATATCCTCTCTATATATACCCTCTGCCAGGTCCTCACCGTCAGACAGCTATTTATCCTCCAAACTATCCTTCGCAAACACAGCCAACTTACCTTTGATCCTAAATCCTGCTCTACACGCCACTTGGATAGGGTTTGTAACACTTTTTCTCTTAGAACCTTACCTGCAAGACGTCATTACAAACACATAAGTTCAAAAATCTATAACAAATTAAACAAAAGCTTACACATCTAGGTACCCATTAACCAGGAGCAAATGCAAAATGAAACTTGACTCCTGGTTAAAATCACAAGATTATGATGAAACAGAGAAACTCGTGGAAGTGTAAAATACTCATCACTCCCTCGCACACCCCAACAACCGCACACAACACACATGCCACAAACACCACACACACCCCTCGCACACCACATTAACTCAACGTCAATAATACATCCCAAATCATTGTCCTGTACTGTTTATTTTTATTATTTCTTTCCTAATTTATTTTTTGTTTTTATTATCTATTACCTAAATTTTATTAAACACTCTTCTTCTTCTTTTTTACCTATTAAGCACTTTTAGCATGGAACATCATTCCATTTTGTATCTGGAGAAGGGCGTTGATAGCTGCGCTGCAGTTTATACTTTTGCAGCTATCATCGTTTTATTTGTTGTAAGTACTCTTGTGTTATTGTTCCGAAATTAACTTTTTATTTATTATTATTGTTTTTGTGTTGGTATCATTAATTCTATTTGGGTAGGTTTGCAAACAAACAATAATCGTTTTGTTTACACATGAGCTTACGAACCAGTTACAGCGAAGTGCTATATTGAGCTACGAAAAAGTAAATAAATTGAAAAATTTACGAAGATTTATTCTTAGATTTAAGTATGTATTTAATTGTGGGTAGGCACAATAGGGAGGATCGAACTATTTCACCTCAGCTGCGGGAGAATATACAAACTTAGGTACTACCTACCTTGATAAAGTTGTAGGTACCTTTATCTAGGTAAAAATGTCAGTCGAATTTATTTTCCATTTTAATTTCAACTACTTCAAGATCAAAGATTTCTTTGTTGTTTAGTCTGACGTTTAAAGCCAACGTCCACTTTACTACACAGGCGCACCACACTCCACACCCTTATTTCGAGGTTGGCCCCAAATGAGATTCCCGTGGAACTCCTTTTACGTCGCCACAGCGTAATCTACCTATAGGTACTAATACTACTACTAATAAAGCTGAAGAGTTTGACTGTTTGTTTGTTTGAACGCGCTAATCTCTGGAACTACCGATCGGATTTGAAAAATTATTTTTGCATTTCATAGCCCAACTCTTAGGAAGACTCTAGGCTACTTAACATCACGCTAGAACCCTTAGCAACCGATCAAAAACAAAAACAATTAGAAACGACGCTAAGAGAAAACGTAGTAATCGCGCGGGTGGGAGATGAGAAGGGGTGAGACGAGGGCCGAGGGAGTTTAATAAAAAAAATCGAGTGTGCTTTAGACCACACAACTGAAGTAAAACTTCTTTAGCTCCATCCATATGCGTTCGCCTCGCCCGATCACACTTTTCGTAACGCTCTCGTCATGCATTCGCCAGCTTACTCCCCAAGCCAAGCGTGCCTAAAGAAGTTTTACTTCAAAAATGTGGCTGTTAAATTAGTGTATCGTGTATCTTACGACCTCCACGCGAACGAAATCGCGGGCAGAACCTAGTACTTAAGTAGGTACCTACTATAGAAACATTAAAATTAATTTAATTAGAAAATTTTAATATTGTTACCTACCTTTGTATTGTGTTAGATTAACGTTTCTGCAACACCATGAATACCTATACATTAAGAAATTAATTATATTTAATTGGTCTGAGTTTACGAACTACCGTTTCAAATGCACAGGTAAAAACAAAAAGCCATGAATTCTTCTAGGTTACTTGGGCTTCCATATTTGTGTAATAAGTTATTAGTGTATAAGTACCGTGAGGTATGGAGATTTTATCTGCTTAAGACCAGCTATTTTGTTGTGATGTGTGCTTTACCGTTACGCACCGATGTGCCATTATTGTTACGATTATCTCATTGTGTGTCTCATCGTTATACAGTCACTAGATAGACATGCAGCCCTCACTTGTGTGAATTGTGTGATCGGGAAGTCTTGTATGTACCTATAGTCATATTTAAATGCAGTGAATCATTCATTTTCTAAAATGTTGGGCATGTAAGTCTTGTACCTATAATAAGTAAGGTTTATTGTGCTGATCTTTATTCTTCGTATGTTCATAGTAATTGGATAATTAAAGTAAAAACAGCGGTACAAAAAAGTACCTATGTAAATTACTAGTTAGGCGCCGTCTCCACGGGCGAGAAAATCGCGGTGGTAGTCATGCGGTGCTATCAAATTATCGTCGCGATGATGTCACCGTGTGGAGATTGATTTATACAGTTTCTGGAGTTTCTATTGAATTTGATGACACGGAGAGACTATAGCTGCGATTCTCTAGCTCGTGGAGATGACTCCTCGAGGTTTCAAAGTTGGCTGAAGCTTGATTCGATAACCTAAGGCCAATTTGTCACGGTATCTATCTATGGGCTTTCCAGGTAGGTGTAGACTGTACAGTGGTCAACATCCACAAAATAATTTGTTTAAAAGATTCGGTACTTACGTAAACACCACCGTAAAATTGAGAATCAATATTAGAAGCACATCTTAGCGGTTCTTGTTTGTGTAAAGTTCTGAAATCTGACTCAAACTGACGCGTGTAACTAATACTTACATAGGTACGTTTTTATTCTCAGGATCTCAGGTCTGGGTATGTTCGTGTACTTCATGATATGGCTGACAAAGAAGCTGAACGAGCTTCCAAGCCCCCCCACACCTCCGACGTGGTGGACGACTACAACGGAATTCAGCCGCCATAATATTCACGGTTGAATGAAGTGCGTTAAATATATTATGAAGATCTACTTACAGCGAGTAACAGAATTCCTAAGCGTAAAATCACACGTACCCCTATTAGACTATTGAAATAAGCACGATAAAAATTGTTACGACTTTCAGGACTTTTGTTTATTCTGTAACGCGTTGTAAATACTTAAGTTAATGTTAAGCACAATTAATTAAATATATCTGTATTTTTTATTTATTAATTATTTAATTACTAAAAAAATATATTTATTTATTCCAAAAATTCTTAGCCGCTTCAGTCTTTGTGCGTAACATCACGCCTGTTAGCACAAACTCAAGTTTTCTCCATGCTGTAGTTTTGGATAGGCAGAACGAAACTACAAAACCCCATCTGTTACGTACGGTCGCTCCATAAACTCCTGTCGTCATTCTAACTTACATTCTGACTTACAGACAAAAATTCTTATTTTATTTCTGGAGTTGGAGTTAAAATTTAACTTATTTAATAATCCTAACAATATCAAAGTCCCACTGCAGGGGCTGCAAAGCTATGGCCTCTTCGCATACAGAGAGGAACAACACGATGGCACAGTCCTGCACCGTCACGTCAGTTAGGACGAAGCCGCACAGGGACACTGACTTAGTGGGTCTCCAAGTGAACATGCGCATCGCGCATCGGCGGCGTGGTAACAAAATGGAGGACGGATACATAAGCAGATCTCCTAGCACCTGACAACTAGCACCTGGTCTCCAAGCTCTGCACCAAGCGAATCTCCTAGCTGTGTCCCTTTGGCCTTATATAGTGGTAGGGTTTCGAACGCAAATTTCGGGACAAGATGACTATTATAAATGATAAATGATTTTATTTCTGTAAGTAGGTTTTTACAAACACTTTTACACGTCAATCATATTTTTTTTTTAAACTAGATGAGGTCGGCGTTTCCTATCTGACTACTCTGAGAAGAAAGGCCGAAACAAACTCAGAGGTCACAGTCTCTTTTAAAGTCCAGACAGAATCTTGGTCAGATCATGTGAAGGCTATGTAGATCGGTGTCTGAAATGGTCTTTTGAGGAAAGAACCCCACAGATTGAGTATAGTATAGGTGGGTGATAGTTAATATGACAGAGAACCAACCGTCTTTACAAAAATTTGCCTAGGTCCAGGAGTTGTCGGAGGCCCCAGGTTTGCGTAGAATTTATAAGTACTCCACATTAAACAACCTTCTATAGGTTACTGGAGGCCGGAGGCAATTGTGCACATTACATTTAACCACCACGTTTAATGCTGTTAACAAAAAAATATTTACAATGTTGATATTTATTTATTTTCTTCCATATTTTTCAAAGATTTTCTTCCAAAACTCCATTCGATCTTCATTCGGTACCGTCGTCATTTTGATTTCTTTATTTATTTCAAGAAACTCCAATTGCTCTCCACTAGATCTCCAAGTAATATTAGATTTTAAAGGTATCCTAGAACCAATAGTTTTAAGGTTACATTGCAATAATAAACATTTATGAACAATATTAATTGTAAGATGTATAAATAGAACTTACTCAGTTTTAGCAAAACTGGTCCATAACGTTGTCATAGTCTGAATCGTTGCAGCAACATTCGAAGTGGAAGGCAGCACAAAGAAGATGGCTGGATCGAATATGTAAAATAGCTCGTCCCCGTGACTCGCCCCTGGTGTTGTTGATAGCCGGGTCAGAAATTTATTCAAGTTTCTAAACGAATCATATTTAAAATAATAGTTATATATTGTTCTGGTAGGATTTTGAAGAAAACCCTCAGATGAAACCATTACTGGAAATGCAATCAAAGAGTCAGTAAAGTAATCTATTAAGCCGTTTGTTAAAGTTCTGTTGCTAAAGTAACATTTTATGACATCATCAATAAAAGTAGTTTTATCACTATCTTTTTCAAACAGCAAGTAAGAAGGTATTATATGATCGAAACTAGCTCTGAGTTTGTCAAGAGTTTGAGAAACATAATGCGTCGCCCAATAAATGCCTTCTCTATTATTGAAGCCAATAATAACAGATACATCAATACCAAGTTTATGAAGTAATTGAGTTGGTTGTTCCGTTATCAATGGTCTCCTGCTCGTTATAGCGGTCTCCACACATGGTGTAAACAAATAAGGTGCGAACGCGTTATTAGATTGATCAACATGGGAAGCTTTGACAATATCGTTAGCTGTTGAATTTTTGAATATTTTCAATAGTTCAGTTGGGTCTGACGTGTAATAGCCTAAACGCGAAGCTACCTTAGATGCGCTTTCAACGGGTTGGTAAGCAAAATTCTGTGGCATCAGAACTGATCCACTTTGCATAATGGCCCTATGGAATAATCCTTTGGCAGAATGGGCAAGAAGTAAATGATGGACAGAAGCTGCGCCAGCGCTTTCACCAAATATTGTGACGTAATTTGGATCACCTCCAAAGTAGGCGATATTATTCTGTATCCACTTCAAAGCAGCTAATTGGTCTTTCAAACCAACGTTTCCTGGAGCTTCTTGTAGTCCCAGGCACAGGAAACCAAATGCCCCAAGACGATAGTTTAGAGTAACAACAATAACTTTCTCTTTCACTAAATATTTTGGATTATAAATAAGTTCAGAATTGCTGCCCGAGTAAAATCCCCCTCCATGTATGAAAACCATAACAGGAAAAGGCTCTTGTTCCCGGGTGGGTGGTGTGAAAACGTTCAGCACCAGACAGTCTTCTTGACCAACAGGTGTTTTCAAAGCTGTAACGAACTGATTACACAATATGTTTCCTCGGTTTGCAGCAAGCGTGCCGTTCCATGACGGAGGGTTCCCAGGGTCCTGGTGAAAGAAAACGTACATTTTAAAACGAATGACAATCGCTCAAAACATAGAGCATCTGTATCTGTAATATTACGAGTAGTATCACCAATTGCAGTGTCAATTTTAAATATTAGGTCTTCTTTATCTATGAAATTGCCGTTTAGTATACAGAAAGTTAAAGTCATTTTTATATATAAATATTTTTTATTTCTATCAATCTAAATATGCGCCCATGCTATCGATGCATCTATGCCAGCGCAGTGGTAATTTTTCAATGCCCTTCTTGAAGAAGTCAGGTGTACGGGATCCAACAAACTCTTCAAGGGCATTTTGTACTGCCTCTCGGCATTTAATTTTTTTCCTGCCAAGAAATTGTCCAAATTTTGGAAAAAGTAGAAGTCTGTCGGCGCAAAACTTCCAACCCCTAGCTCTTGTAGCTCAGAGGCCGTCTGTTGTGCCGTATGAGGTCGAGCGTTGTCGTGTAGGAGTAGTGGGTACGAGCGATTAACCAAGGCTGGCCGGAGATTTGCGAGCTTCTCCATCATTGTGACCTGTTCCTCACAATACACAGTAATGCTGGTGCCATTTGGTAAGAAGCTGTGATGAATTATACCGGCACTAGACCACCAAACAGTGAATACGAATTTTTTAGGGGTAAGTTTTCGTTTGGGGCATTGCCTAGGCGCTGAACCAGGGTCTAACGTTTTAACGTTTATCAAAAGAATAAATATTTCATCGCAAGTGACAATGCGGTTCAAAATCCCTTCGTTTATGTGTCTGTTAAGCAACGTAGGGTTCGGGCGACCACGGGGTTCATTTTTTATATAAAAAATTTTCATGTCGTAAGCGTTCAAAACAATAACGAGTCGTGCGTTCATTTGCAGTGTTCACTCCGTACACGTAATTAATGTTGCGAGCCGTTTGTGCGACATTGTTACCGCGTCGGAACTCGTGTTCCATAATTACTCGTATTTTTATCGTGTCCTTAGTGATGAAAAAGATGCAAATGTTTTGAAAACATAACACTAATCAATAAACAAATGACTCAATTTGAAAATAGAATTCCACATTTTTGTAAATAAAATTATTTTGAATGTAGAATTTATTGCCAGCCATACATAAATTAAGTTTCAAATGGCCAGTATTGTAAAACGGCAACTTCATAGGTAAAGACTTATTAGGTAAACACATGACATCCCTCCTACATTCCTCGAAGGAGTAGAGGTAGATAGAAAATACATTCAGTCAAAAAAGTATCGGGAATGGATGATTTGTTTATGGTTCCAAATTCAAATTTTTGTTTTTTTGTAGTTGTTAGATTGGCACAACTGTTTTCCATTTTGGCGCGGAGTTTGAGTTGTATCTTTTATTTATATTAAATACAGTGCTGGTTTTAGTAATATCATATATAGTGTGTATTGCGAATTTCATAATGGACAAAAATATCAAACAAAGAGTTTGTCTTAAATTTTGCATCGCCAATGGAATTTCGTGTTCGGAGTCACTGAAAAGGTTACAGAAGGCTTACGGTGAATCGACTTTATCAAAAACTCGTGCTTATGAGTGGTTCAAAGCGTTCAAAAGCGGTCGAGATGTGATGGAAGATTTGCCTCGCTCTGGTAGGCCGTCAACGTCTGCAACTGAAGTTAACATCGCAAAAGTGAAGGAAATAGTGACTGAAAATCCCCATTCAACTCTGAGAGAGATAGCCGCCGAACTTTCTGTATCTCACGAGTCGATCCGTACCATTTTAACTAATCATTTGGGTATGAAACATGTTGCTGCTCAGCTAGTCCCAAAAGATCTGAATTTTCTCCAAAAACTCAATCGCATGAAAGTCGCTGAGGACATGCTAGAACGAGTCAGTTCGGACCCAACATTCATGAAACGCATTGTTACTGGTGACGAGACGTGGGTTTACGAGTTTGACATGCAAACTAGTCAACAAGCTTCGGAGTGGCGCCTTCCAACTGAACCGAAACCGAAAAAACCACGCCAAAGTCGATCAAAAGTCAAAGTCATGTTGACTGTTTTCTTTGACTATCGCGGTGTTGTGCACTCTGAATTCTTACCGGAAAGTCTAACGGCAAATAAAGAATATTATTTGAGCGTTATGCGGCGTTTAAGAGAGCAAATTCGACGAAAAAGGCCAGATTTGTGGAAAGAAAATTCTTGGATTTTGCACCACGACAATGCGCCTTCGCACAAGGCTATCATTGTGAACGAATTTTTAACCAAACACTCAACAAATACCATCCAGCAACCACCATATTCACCAGATATGGCTCCTGCTGACTTTTTTCTTTTTCCTAAACTCAAATTACCACTTCGTGGCACCCGTTTTCAATCGATAGAAGACATAAAGGAGAATTCGCGGCGAGAACTGAACTCAATTCCGGAAGCAGCGTTTAAAAAATGTTTTGATGAATGGATTATTCGTTGGCGCAAGTGTATCGTTTCTAAAGGAGCATACTTTGAAGGTGATAAAATAAATTTGGATGAATAACAGACATTTTCGTACCACTTGCTCAAAAAAGTGACATTCTATGCCACAAAAAGCGAACATAACAATAGTCATTTTTAATCTGTTAAAAACAGGGAAAGAAAATTGTACTGAATTTCATTCATCCTCTAGGGGGAGAATGTGATTTAAATTTGGAATACTTACCGAAATTTATTCTGAACTACATCTGTGTTTACACCATTGAGTTTGTATATAAAGCATTATACATCTTTTTGAAAAAGGAATACGCATTTATTATGCAGTTATGATTATTAAATAAAATTACGAAAACCGACGAGGCCGTATGAGCTTGATGCCTTTGCTTTTCCGACAAAAAAATATTAGTCTAGGAATTTGCCGCGTTTTTGTTTTCTTCAAATACATAAACGTTAAGTTTATTTTTATAAATAAGTTAATGTTCTAAAAATACGTTTAATTGTCATTATTTTTAATAAATGCTTATCTCATATTATTATTGTGTTAATTTTTTCGCAAATGGTACGAAAAGTAGAGTATTTTCCTCGGTGATATAGCTGTCTTAGTCTTGGGTGAACTTAAATCCCTCGCTACACTCAGGACTCGTCTTAAATCCCTCGCTTCGCTCGTGATTTAAGTTTTTAACACCCTCGCTACGCTCGGGAGTAAACCTCGAGTCCTTCATTACGCTCGCGATTTAAATCGTCACCCGCGACAGAAGACACTGCTTTATCCCCTAGGTTAATAATCTACTATTTGTGTATTATTGATCTTTTCCCGGTACTTTCTTGACAGAGTAGTACACCCACATTTCGCCAGTTAATTTTAAGGGACGTTACGGGACTATTGGCATCAACCGGCCGCAAATCCAGACTCCTTGCTGCTAATAAGAAACCATATAAAACTTTTGATGCCAAGCGCACATTAGAGCCGCAACGAGCCGCAACGCAATGCATTTTCATACAAAAAAGTGCGTTGCGGCCTGTAGTGTGCGTTGGTTTATAGAAAAAGTACGAAAGTGATGAAGGAGGATTTTTGCAATGCGTTGCGGCCCGTCTCTATCTGCGCTAGCCTTAAGAATCAGTATGAAAAATAAACACTTACCTGAAATCTTTCCGTTACTGAAGCGTATGGTATTCCCAAGTATGTTCTTTGATTTTTGAACCAGTCGTAAGATCCTTTAATTATTCCCTGTGGTAGATTGATCGTTTCTGTATTACTGGTACATATAACAGAGGCTGCTTTTTCGAACATATAACTCAGTAAGACCAGGAAGAGACATTGTGACACAGTCGATTTATTCATTGTAATAAAACAATACCTACTTAAAGTATACTAGTAAATGTCGCAACTTTAGTGCTATGTTTAAAGACTGGAACCGCTATTTAACTGATGTTTAAGGGGACTACAATCACAGAACTTTTAATAGTGATTAAACAGTCATTAGAATGTATTTATTAAAGAACCCGTAACTGTTACTTTAATGTTATCACATTACCTATTATTCTATGAATTGTTAATGATTTTGAAAGAGTCTATACGATTATAAATACCCATAAAACATTAAAGCATTAAGGGCCCGATGACACCAAAACCACAATCACACTACGACGACAACACGTGGACGGGCGCTAATTTGTCTGAAAATGAATAGTTTATTCACACGGACCACACCTGACCGTTAAAATCAACCTTGTAGGCGATACCGACCACATCAAGACCACGTCGCAGCCACAACGCAACTACCAGCAAGACCGCGCATTAGCGGCCGGCAACATCTCAAACACAACGTAACTATATCGCAACTACTAGCGGCAACTCAACCACAACGCAACTGCAAAAAGTTGCAGTGACACTATTCACACATAACCACTGCTTGCCCACATTTTGTCGCTGCGATGTGGTGTGGTTGTAGTACATTATGTGAACGGGCCCTAAATGATAACGAGGGAATAGGTATAATAGCTTCCAAACATAATTAGACAATTACGGTGACATACTACTTATAATCTAGAACTAAAGGTTTTTGGCGCGACGCCCACTATCGGTGGGCACCGATGTGCGGCTCGGTACAGCTCGGGCGTGTGTATCAGAATGGCGGGTGTAATTTCCAGATTTGCCTAAATTTATTACAGTTATTTGGTACCTTCTGTGTACCTTTACGTACCTCTCTTGAAAATCTGTGTACCTACACCCGTATGATGATATTTTAAAAATTAGGTACACCCGCCATCCTGATGTCAGAACCGCGGGTGTACTGCTAACCAATATATGTAGCCAAGCGTACTGTTTATGTAAATTTGGTACCTCTTGTGTACCTGCAGATAAAAGTATTAAATAAACGAAATACTGCAAGTTTGCTGCAAAAATAAAAAAAATATTTTCTTTCTTCGACGTATCTTTTAAAATAACAATCTACGTATTGATAACTTATCTTAAATATTAAAAAAAACTATATATGTATACATAATTACAAAAACAACATATTGCCCATTTTAGAATTGTGAAGGATTTATAGAATTAGGATGTTTGTCTATCAGTGTTTCCAGAATCAAAATGAAACAAGAGACAGTTTTAAAGGATATATTAATTAATTTTCACGATAACGAAATAAGTAAGGATTAATATATGAATAACGCACTGATTCCATGTGCATTTAACTCGGCCTTATAATTTGTTACAAAACTATAATCAATGTAATAAAAATTAGACTAGTATACAGGGTGGAAAGATAAGTCGGGCGTTGAAGGCAAAGTACCTTAAATCCTTAAGTTAGCTTATTTTACTTAAAGGAAACATTCCTTTATTTTTAAAAATAAACATAACCGCATTCAAAGATTTTCTAAAAGTTGCTTGCCCAGCCCGGGACTCGAACCAACTAAAATTTTAAAAATTTCAAAATTTAGAGGGTTGGTGTAATATATTAATACTTACGTCTACCTTCATTCGAAACGATAAACCAAGTATGTCTCAACAAGAAAATTATATGCATACATTATCTAGCTTGATATATGTTATGAATCTATTTCGATCCTGGAACTGAATGGAAATAATTTCATATTTTATTACTGTTGATATCAGAATCATTAGGAAACAGGCAACAAGGAAATATAATGACCGCGTCCTTGCATCAGAGTAATACAAATGCATCAAATAAAAATAGTTTAATTGTAGAGTGGTCCAGTGGTCGTAGTATGCGACTGCTGAACACGAAGTTGTGGGTTTGATCTCCACATAAAACAACAATTTGCGGATCACATTTAAAGTGTTGTCCTGAGTCTGTGTGTAAATTGTGTCCGTTAATTTCATTTCCGATTCCCGGTATAGTCACGCACGCAACAGTGACTAAATGATACACGGAGGTTTGGGATTACTATTAAAGATATTACACATTAAACGTATCTTGGCAATATGTTTAATATGGAGGTTCTAGGTTCAATTACCGAAGATTGTTATTATCCTTTGACGTCGTTACTATTGTTAGTTAGTATTATAAAATACAAAGTAACGCCGTGTAATAAAAAATTATTTTTTTATTTTTCGCAGCAACCTTATTATAAACAGTATTTCGTTTATTTAATACTTTTATCTGCAGGTACACAAGAGGTACCAAATTTACATAAACAGTACGCTTGGCTACATATATTGGTTAGCAGTACACCCGCGGTTCTGACATCAGGATGGCGGGTGTACCTAATTTTTAAAATATCATCATACGGGTGTAGGTACACAGATTTTCAAGAGAGGTACGTAAAGGTACACAGAAGGTACCAAATAACTGTAATAAATTTAGGCAAATCTGGAAATTACACCCGCCATTCTGATACACACGCTCGGGCGACTTACGGGAGCTTCGGGCGCCTGAGAGCTGCTTCGGGCGGCTTCGGGCTGCCTCGGCAGTCATAAGCATACCGCAGGACGCCGAGGCTGTCTTCGGGGTAGCTCGGGTGGCATTTTCGTGGCAAACACGTCGCAGAACAGTCATAACGTTCACCGTTCAAAATTTTCATAATTCATCCTATAGAAGTTGTAAAATTTGCGAACGTCATATCGTTAATCTTTAAACAAGTTATGAAATTCACCGAAAGTACATCTTTGCTTCCAAAGCTTATTCACCCAAAATCTTCTTTTTGCCTTAATTATTATTATTATTATTTATTTATTTCAGACATGTCCATAGATTATATAAAAATTCAAACAAATAAAAACAAATTACATTAAAATAAACAGCAATAAATTAAATTACACATATTACACATTACATTACTTATCCAATGTCACAGATAAATAAAATATATTATAAAGAACATTACACATTAAAAAATAAACTAAACGCATGTCAAATAATACGAGCATCCACCTCTGTATCAGGGATAGGTCCCACCGCTCGGACAACACCCTCAGGAGACTGTTCGAGCTGCTTCGTAGGCGACTCAATAGTGAAGCGCTGCGCTTCCTTATGATCGCGAAAACATCATCGGTCCGCGCCTCAGAAAACATAGTCGAAGCACTACAAAACCGCGGCAGCCCTAACAGTATCCTGAAGGCATTGTTGTACTGGGCTACTGGCGCAGTGCGGTGTACGCCCGCTGCGTAAACTTGGTGTAAAACGACTGACAATATGCCTTAAATTAAGTCACCTTCACAGGTCTAGTACATCGTGCAAACCTGCGAGCCAACATATTACACCGGACAGACAGCGCCCTGCGCTCCCTGTCAATGTCCAGATTGTCAGAAAAGTCGTCAGAGACCCAGTGGCACAAGTACTTGAAACGCTGCACCCTTTTTAAAGGAATGCCGCAAAGAGTGACAGGAGGTACGGATGAGTAACATTTGGTACCGGCTTTGAAGATTACAAATTCACTCTTTTTGGCGTTGTAACTGAGCCCATGGGCCTCCGTATATGACTCACAAATCCGCAAAAGTTTGCGTAACGCATCAATCGATGGGCTCAGCAACACCATATGATCCGCGTAACTAATGTTGTTTATGCACACTCCGTCTATGGAACATCCAATATTAGTGCTACTGAGCTCACCGATCAGCCGGTTTATGTACAGGTTATAGAGACGAGGCGAGGAAAAACCCCCTTCCTTGTCTCACTCCGCATTCCAACCGATACACGTCCGACCGCGCACCCGCCCATCTAACGGTATTCTGCTGGTTATTATACCAGTACCGGAGCAAAGACACAATCTCATGTGGCACATCTGTTTCACATTGTAGCTTCTGCCACAGCTTGTCATAACACACCAGATCAAAAGCTTTTGAAAGATCTAAAAAGCAAGCATACACTGGGGTGTTTCTGTCCGTATAGTACTGAACAGTTTGCTTGAGACAGAGGATAGCACTCTCAGTTCACAAACCGGGTCTGAACCCGAACTGAGCGTCATGTAAGTGGAGGTGCTTCTCCAACTGTCGGTCAAGCAAACCATCCAGCACCTTAGCTATGACAGTCGCGATCGAAATCGGCCTGTAATTAGACAGATCTGATGAGTCACCCGTCCTGTCTTTAACAATTGGCACTACGACAGTGTGCATTAAATTATCGGGTAAATAACCATGACTAACACACAAGTTAAATAATAGTGCAAGTTAAATAAGGTGCTCTTGGCAGGTGTACGCCCGCGTATTTCAAATGCTCGATGCTAAGACTATCGTGACCTGGGGACTTGCCTCTCACCATCTTCTTTATTATTTGGGCCACTTCCTTGGCGGAGAATCTAATGTTAACCTGCCCAGGCCGATCCTCAGCCGCGAGCACCTGCGACGCGGACCCGAGCGGTGATACCACACTAAAATGCCGCCGAAAGGCGCAGGCTATGTCCCGCGGCTCATGCGCACCACCAACACTCGCCGGAGAGCCCGACCGTCGATTCAGTTTATGGGTATTTTTCCAAAAATCGCCAAGGTTTTATTCGCATGATGTTCCGCAATGATCTTTATCTGACATTCATTATTTTGGCAGTACTTTAATTTTTCTTTAAATATTTTCCTAGACTCACACATATTATTATTATCATGGCCAGATCCAGGACGTCCATACGATACCCACGTCTGAAAACAAAGCCTGGCCCTCCGGTGAGCGTCACTTACATGCCTGTTCCACCCCTTTACATACTTAAAACGGTTGCACTTAGGTGCAATGCAGCTTCTTTTAGCGGCTTCAGTCAAAATCAGCCTTAAGGCAGTCAGCCTTAAGGCTCCAAGTTTCTCTTCTTCTTCTTCTTCAGCAAGATGAACAATGAGAACTAAGTCCCAATCCAAAATTAAAAATACACACGCACAACTGTTTTCACGTAACGTTACGACTGCTCTGCGACGTGTCTGCCACCCGAACTATTCTTAGTTTTGCCGAATCTACCCGAAACCAGCCTCGGCGCCCTTAGGTATGCTTCCGACTGCCGAGGCAGCTCTCAGGCGCCCGAAGCCGCCCTCAGGCGCCCGAAGTCGCCCTAAGGCGCCCGAAGCCGCCGTAAGACGCCCAAACTGTACCGAGCCGCACCGATGCCCACCGATAGTGGGCGCCGCGCCTTAGGATTACGTTTGCAAAACAATCCGATTATTATTAAACGCTAAAAAACGTGACAAAGTTTGTTTATTTTTACGCGCGAGTTCAATAAGCAATTACGTAATCTAACTTCAGTAGTGATATTTATATCTTCGTCAAGGAGGTAAAAGTTGTTCTTACTAGGTCATTGCAAAATGGATATGGCACCGATAGTGTAGAATTAATTGATAACTGCAACAACATGGGTAAGGTACATTGGATACTTAATTCGACTTGTGTGATGTCGCATGTGTAAACATAGATACTCGTATACAATTTTTTTTGACATTGATTGACGTATCTTAATTAACATCAATGTAAAATCGCAGTGAAAGCGTGGTGGATGCAAAAAACCTACGACGAAATAGAAAACGTTCTATTCTCTCCTACTTTTTAGTGAAATTCACCCTAGTTGAATACAAACACCTCATCTTCTTATATACACCTGACTCTTCACTAACACACACCCATTGTAATTGCACGCCTCATAACACGAAGCGGTTGAGGTGTAGGTATAGTGGTTTACTGTCGACTCGTCAAAGTCGTCACCGTCAAGCAATTTTGTGATCTTCAATTTTCAAATGCCTCTACCACAACTATATTGCACTTATACAATAATATGAGTAATGTACATCGAGAAAACACTTAAATTAAACCATCTTATACTTTATATAAAATCATTTTATGTTGATACTCTGAAAAAAAAAACGTTTCGATAATAAAATTACGTGGACGTCCAGGATCGCATATGTATGTACGCTGATTTTGTACCAACGATAGCTCCCGAAAAAAATGTTATATCGAGACCGGGCTTATTTTATTAATTCCAGAATTCGGTGAACTGGTGCCGTATTTCATATCAGTATAGCCTAGTTTACGTAGTTTAAAAAAAATATATAAGAACTTTTCTTGCATACTTAAATGATTTTTTTTTCATCCCACCATCTCGGAAAGAGTATTTTTAATCTTCAATATCTGAGTGGAAAAGCCGTTTTTATTCTCTAGAGGATAAAGTAAATTGAATTTAGAACATCGTGTGCACTAAGTTTGTGAATTAAAAAAAACATTAAACCTATTTACTGCTACCTCTATGGTGCCGAATATATCATACAACTTTTTTTTAATTTGTTAAAAACTCAGACTCGGAGACTTCTTGGTGTTCTTTTTTCAATTTGCTTTGTACGCGGTTCTTTACGCGGCATTTTTTCACGTCATTGTTAAACCTTATATTAAAAACAAGAAACTTGAAAACAAGTGAAAAAACTAAAATGAGTGATTCTAGCGACGAGGAAGTTTGCTTGACGCCAACAGAATTGACTGAAACTGTTAATAATGCGCAAATGAGCTTTCTCCCTCAACAATCACGCGAGAAGTATTTAAAACAGTACGATATGTTCAACACGTGGCGACTAGCAAAAGGAGCCAAAACTTTCTCAGAAAACGTTTTGCTGGCATATTTTATAGAATTATCCGAGAACAAGAAAGCAAGCACTCTATGGAGTACGTATTCGATGCTAAAAGCAACAATAAAGATGAAAAAAGACAAACATATCGATACCTATCCTAAATTAGTGGCATTTTTAAAAAGAGCCTCATCTGGTCATCAACCAAAAAAATCGAAGGTTTTCACAGTATCTGATATTGAAAAGTTTCTTAACGAAGCACCCGATTCCGTATATTTGGCGGCAAAAGTAAGTCAGTTGCACATTCAGTATCTACTTAAGTATATTAATCTCAATTAAATAGTATACTTAGTAGATGTTGATAGGCATAATTATGCGTTCATATCAATTTTATTCATTTATCTACTACAATACTCTTTACGTTACAGGTTGTTCTTATTATTGGAATAAACGGAGCATGTCGAACTAATGAACTAACACAACTTAATGTCAAAAACATTGAGAAACATTCAGATGACTTACTATTAATTAATTTACCTAATACAAAGACAAAAAGAGACCGCAACTTCGTCATTCGCAAGGAATACGTAACGTTTGTTGAGAAATATCAAGCCTTACGCCCGCCTAACACTCCAATCAATCGATTTTTTCTACAGTATCGCAATGGAAAGTGTGTTAGACAGCCTATGGGTACTAATAAAATTGGCAGTATCCCACGAGAAATAGCAACATTTCTTGAACTTCCAGAACCCCTGTTGTACACGGGTCATTGTTTCCGACGAACTTCAGCCACACTTTTGGCTGATTCCGGAGCTGATCTCCTGTCCCTTAAGCGCCACGGAGGCTGGAAGTCCAATGCAGTTGTAGAGGGATACATAGAGGATTCCATCCAAAATAAGTCTAAAATATGTGAAGGCATCGTAGGAGCCATTACACTGAAAGAGCCTCAATCGGATCCTTGGACTGGCCCTTCTACATCAAAAATAAGCCGTTATGAAACACCTAACCATCTCCCTCTCTCTCCAACATTCACGCCAAGGGAATCCGATGAATCGGTACAACTATTAAGTATGACAGATAGTTTACCGAAAAACAGTACACAAGTGACTAACACCAATATTACAGTACCAAACAAAAATATTACACTCAATTTAAATAACTGTAGCAACGTTACTTTAAAATTTTCTTAATTATACCTTAGTATTATTTTGTTATAATTTAAAGATTATTCTGTAATACTTACCTGTCATAATGTAGTAATTAATACCTAAACTGAAATAAAAGTGTACCTATCTTGTGATTGTAAACGTTTTTTTTTTGCATTTTAGTCATTTCCTCGCTGAGGTGGAATGAAAAGTTACGTGTTGCACTCGAGTGCAAAGATTTTTCCCCTCGTGCTCTTTTGATTCCCTCGCTAACGCTCAGGATTCTAATTTTGAATCACTCGCTGCGCTCGTGATTCAATTTTAGAATCCTTCGCTTGCTCGGTCATCAAAATTGAACACGCGGTTAAAAAGCAACTTTGCACTCTTGTATAACAAATAACTATTATATTACAAATCAAATATACGATTTATTATTTTTTTAAAATAAATGAGCGTTATCCTTATCAGGCGTGCACTTTTGGATTTTTCTACATTGTATTGGTTGATTTTGTCACTATATTTTGAATACCTTCCTTATTGAATGGAGGAACACTGACTCCCAAGTCACAGGTATAAACCTAGTTTAGGAGCCAGGGGACCTTTCACCTTTCTTTTCCTTTCCTGCGAACGGAGAGCAATGGGCAACTCACCGTCCGATAAGGACCAGGCCCGGGTCGACAGCGCGTTGTGTTCCACGCGCGCCTCAAAGAGATGTCAGCACCAATGACGGGGTCCGCTAGAGCCGATGCCTGCCAGGGTTGCGGGAAAGTCCGAAAGGGTTACCGTGGCCCCTGGCACAGGCAACTGAAGGTACACGGGTGCGCTTAAGTCAATAAGAGTCTGATTTTTGGGGTCTTCAACCGTAGTGTAGTGACTTGAAATATCAGTTTAATAAAATCAGTTTTATTTGTGTAACCTTCACAGTCGTGGTGGGTACCGATGTCTAAACACGACAAGAAACAAAAAAAATATATATTATTTTAACACATACTTCAAGTAACAACACCACCAGCGATCGTTAACCCAAAAAAAAAACATCAAATGTTTAATTTTATTATTTTGTCGTATTTAGATATCGATACCAGTCACGTCTGCGGAGTTTTGCTAGCTAATTTAATGTGACCCTGTATATGTTAAGTTAAGCTATAACAGTGATATCCTATCATGTCCTGACACGATGGCACCTAATGAGGATACCTGCATTGCTATTCTGTAGACATTTCACCGTGAAAATGTTGGTGAAGTGAGCGTAGAGTGCGCTGTCAGTGTCACCCCACTGATGCTAGGGATTAAACAAGCATTACATTTACAATAATAATCGAGATTTGAATTTGAAATAATATGAAATGATCAATAGAATTAGCATAAAACAAATATTATTAAAATTTCGATTATGATTGTAAATGTAATGCTTGGTCAATCCCTAGTTTCAGTGGGACGACTCACGACACTGACAGCTCACTTCTCCTAAGTTCACCTAAGTTTTCACGGTGAGATTGTTACCGAAACGACATACTGCTACTTACATGAAAAAGTAGATCTTTCGTAGTTCCATGTTTTATTTTGGCTATTTATGGAGTCGCCGAAAGATTTCAACAAGATCTAGTCAGTGATTGTGCAAGCGAAATGGTTGTGTCGTGGGTATTTTAATTTGAGTATTACTAATATTATAGAATAAGTAATTGTGATAAAAATGTGGAAACCTCAAAGCCTTTTATTCTGGGTTTAAGATGAAAATCTGAGTAACTTTTTCGTTCAGGCGATATTTTTCGTTTTTAGCTGAAACAATGTGTTCTAATGTTTCATTTGACATCACTAATATTTAGTATATACATGCCTACTAACTCTAATGAGAATATTCCTTTGTTTACCGAATATTTTAGTGAGATTCAATCGATTATAGAGGTAGAAAAGAATAGTGTTGTCGAGGCATTTTATTTAATAGGGGATTTTAACGCTCATCTCAACGAATTATTTTATAAGGAGCTAGAACATTTTTGTAAGGATCACTAATGGTGTTGTGCAGATAAACTTAGGACTGCAGTCCAACACCTTTACCTTTCGTAGTGAGGCG
Source organism: Brachylomia viminalis (assembly GCA_937001585.2). NCBI lineage: Eukaryota > Metazoa > Arthropoda > Insecta > Lepidoptera > Noctuidae > Brachylomia > Brachylomia viminalis. The sequence continues at coordinate 15,670,519 of OW443302.2, read as the reverse complement.
CATGCATTGACTTATAATAGGGCGCATGGGACTGTGAGGTGGTTAGACCACTGCGTTGTCACGCAGTCAGCTTTGCCAACTATTTGTAATATACAGGTGCAACATGACGTGTATTATTGGTCTGACCATTTCCCACTTTAAATCAAGTGTAATTTTTATAAATTAAATAAAAAGTTACTTCTTACGTGAAAAATAATGATATTAAGAAACGTATTGTAGATATGGGGAAATAGGCAGCCAGAACAGATTAATAAATATCATGACATGTGTCATTCTGGACTCCGTGACATTGATTTTCCTATGGAACTAAACCATTGTTGTGATTCATCCTGTCGTAACCCGGATCATTACGTAATACTGGACAAACTATAATGAATATAACTGATGTACTATCCAGAGCTGCCATACAAAATTATGTTGAGAAACAATCCGATAGAATGAGACAAGTTGCGGGGTGGAACAAATATATCGCCGGAGCTTACGGGGAATCCAGAATTAAATTTCAAATTTGGCTATTAGCGGGAAAACCAACTAGCGGTATTATTGATAATGAAATGGTGGAAACCCGAAAGATCTTCAAATCTAAATTAAAGTGGTGTCAGGATAGACAAGAACAGATAAGAATGGATATTCTTGCCTCAAATCATTCAAAAAAGGACTTCAGTAATTTTTGGAAAAACACTAACAAATTTAATAGTAAAACAGTATGTCGATTCTGTAAAAATGTGACCGTGAAGTGAACACTTAGGTGAAGTGAGCGTGGAGTGAGCTGTCAGTGTCATCCCACTGATGCTAGGGATTGACCAAGCATTACACTTACAATCATAATCGAGATTTTAATTATTTTGTATGCTAATTTTGTTGATCATTTTATATTATTTCAATGCTAGTATTTAATTTTGATTTCCTAAACTAGTTTCTGACTAAAGTTCTGTGTAGCTGTTTAAAAAAAAAAGAAACGAAATAATAATATTTAGACACTTAAATACTAGCTTTAAAATAATATAAAATGATCAACAGAACTAACATTAAAAAAATAATTAAAATCTCGATTATGAAATGCTTGGTCAATCCCTAGCATCAGTGGGACGACACTGACAGCTCACTCCACGCTCACTTCATCTAAGTTTTCACGGTGAGATGGTTACAGAATCGCAATGCTGGTTTCCCCGTGAGCGTTGACGGTGTAACTGATCATAAAATGATTGCTAATTTATTTAGGCAACAATTTACTGTGCAGTCGTCCTTGAGTACTCCGCTTAGTACTGATAGCGATCCCGGGACCATCGCGACTAGAGAACAAAATATCACTTTATTCTCCGTGAAAAATGTATCAAGATTCAAGACCTATTAAAAATATGCAAAGGGGAAAATCACCTGGTCACGATGGTCTCAGCATCGAACATTTTAAATATGCTGGTGTGCATCTGCCAAGAGTATTGAAGATGTTTTTCAATCTCTGCTTAAGTCACTCATACTTACCTACCTGAGTCGATCATACGTACAATAATGGTACCGTAAGTGAAAAACAAGAGAGGTGACTCGTCTGACAAAACGAACTATCGGCCCATCTCGCTTGCGACTGTAACTGCCAAAGTACTTGACAGTGTCCTAAATAGCATTTTCGAACAACATGTGGACTTACGTGATGCTCAGTTTGGTTTTAGGTCAGGATTGTCCACTGAAAGTGCCATTTTAAGCTTAAAGCATACTGTCAGGTACTATACTGAGAGGAAGACGCATATTCGCGTGCTTCCTTGACTTATCGAAAGCTTTTGACCTTGTTGTATATGACCTTCTGTGGGATAAGCTAGGAGGTGCGGGTGTGCCGGCGGATACCATCTCCCTACTCAGATACTGGTACTCAAACCAGAAAAACCAGGTGAGATGGGCTGGTGCGTTATCGGACGGATACAGGTCGGAATGTGGCGTCAGACAAGGTGGGTTGAGTTCACCTCTTCTGTTTAATTTGTACGTCAACCAGCTGCTTAAGAGACTCAGCGGCACTCATCGTGTCAACAATATTAGTTATGCAGATGACATGGTGCTGCTGGGTCCCTCGATAAACGCATTGAGGAAACTACTTTATATATGCGAGCAATATGCTGAAGCATATGGACTAAAATACAGTTCCAAAAAGAGCGAGCTGCTGATCTTCAAAGCAGGCAAACATCGACCTACCCATGTGCCTGCAGTATACCTCAATGGCGTTGCACTAAAGCTGGTGGACCAATTTAAATATCTGGGACATATTGTGACGGATGACCTCAAGGATGACGAGGATATAGAACGGGAACGCAGGGCTTTGGCAGTGAGAAGTAATATGCTTGCTCGCAGGTTCGCTCGATGTACATCTCAAGTAAAGATAACGCTCTTTAAAGCGTATTGTCAATCTTTTTACTCCAGTGGCCTGTGGGTGAGCTATACGCGACGATCTTACGACACCCTGCGGTTTCAATATAACAATGCTTTCAGAATGTTGTTAAGGCTACCGTGGCGCTGCAGTGCCTCCGGGATGTTTGCAGAAGCCCACACGGACGGCTTCAAGGCCATAATTCGCAAAAAATCTGCTTCTTTGCTGCAGCGTCTACGGGGTGCTAAAAATGGCATTCTGAAAGTCATTGCTGCTCGATTTGACTGCCCCATTCAAACACACTGGGTGAGGGTAGTGAATGGTTTTATATAGTAGTCTGCATAAAGATAAGTACTAACAATACTAATATAATTGTAAGCTAATATTGTTGCTAATATATTCTATTCTATTTTAAGAATTAGATTAAACAGCTAACATATTAAAACAAAAAAATCTTTTGGGAAGACTCGAAAAATTCCAAAGATCTTCACTAAATTTCGGGAACTATATTTTCTATCACCAAAATTTATATTTGTCATCAAGTTGTATCACCTAATAAATAGATCTATCGCCACGAAATATTTTCGTTCTCAGATAAACAAAAATTGTTCCCAGGTTGATATCTCAGGATTTTAGGTGATTTATTGTGGAACTGATTTTGCATTGTTTGGTGACTACATTTTGGTGACAGATCTACTATTTGGAGGACAAACCCTATTATTTAAGAAACACAAAACTAATTAAATTGGTAATAGCTTAAATGATACCCGAGACAAATTACCAGGAGAAACTGGATGCAATCTGGACTTTAGGGCACCCCGACTCGGACAGGTTAGGTTAGAAGGGGATGGCGGGGTCGAGAGACCCCGCCATCCCCTTCGTGGTTATTTTTTTATAAACCACCCAGAAGTAGGAGCCCCGCGAAGCGGGGCTCCGTCGACCAAGCCCTACCGTCGACATATTATGTATATCAATCGATCCGTGGTGAATAAGAAAACTACTACTATGGGTGATCTCTTTAAATTAGTTTGCTTAAATACTTATTAGGACACACCTATTATAATACATACAAAAACATTTATTTGGTACTAGACCTTATATCGCAGGATTTTAGGTGATTTATTGTGGAACTGATTTTGCATTGTTTGGTGACTACATTTTGGTGACAGATCTACTATTTGGAGGACAAACCCTATTATTTAAGAAACACAAAACTAATTAAATTGGTAATAGCTCAAATGATACCCCTAAATTTCTACAACTCAAAAAAAAAAAATCGATGATTTTCAGCATTCAGTTGATGAGTGAAGAGTTTGAAGTCCTATATCTAAAGTTGTTTGTTTTATACTTTTCCAGAAGTCTACTCGGTGCTGCTATAGTCATCTTTACCTTTACCTTGGTGATATCTGGGGTGTTGGAGCTGTTCCCTCGCCTGGAGCCTGACCCCACAAGGCCGCCGCAGCCCACGCCGGACCGCCACTTGCCGCCAACGACACGTTTCACTACTTATCGTCCGCCTCGAAAAGGATAAACTTAATATGTTCGGTTATTTATAAATGATAGCTATTAAAATATTTTGAGTACACAGTTTAGCGGTAGTTTCAGTGGTAGTTGAACGGAAACACAAGGACATTTCATAATTTGACATTTCATCATTTCATTTTTTGACGACACGGTTGGCGCAGTGGTTAAGCGATTGACTGCTGCGCTGCGTGTCGCGGGTTCGATTCCCGCATGGACCAAATATTTGTATGACCTACAAGTAGTTGTTCCGGGTTTGGCTGTTTGTGTATGTGACTTTAAATGTTTGTAAACGCACCCACAATACAGGAGAAATTCCTAGTGTGGGGCGACGTTTTTTTTTATAAAAAGAAAGACTTAATGTCGTTACATTATTATTATTTATTTATAGTTAATTTTTAATAATTAAATACAAAGCACACAATTAGACCTCTGGGGTCTGTCTTAGCATGCCATGGCGCGCGCATGCGTCAACGCGCTATTAACAGTTACGATATAATCGAGTTGATGTATTGTTCCTTCAGGTTTCTACTATTCATTGAGTCTCTAATGTCTACAGGTATTTGATTCAGTAAATTGGGTATTGTGAATGAAGCGGTACGCCTGCCATAACATTTACACTTGAAGTGATTTTAATTTGGCCTGTCGTGTATTCACGTCATATTTAACTGGAATTTGAATATCATTGTTATCAAAATACATCGTACCCTTATTATTACAAACCCTTATGTTTTTCATATGGCTCCAATTGTTTATAATAAGTTGCCTAAAAGTTGGAAGGAGCTTAATAATGTACACTTGAAAAGTAAACTTAAGACATATTTAGTAAATAAAGCATACTAAGTATAGCATTAACGAGTTCCTAGAGGAAAGATTTGTATTGACATAGTAGCTTATTTGATTATTATTATTTTATTTTGTGTTTGTTAATTTTGCAATGACTTAGTTTAATTATTTTTGTATCTATTGTTGTATGTATGTATTATTATTGTAACTATTATTTTATTGTTGACATGATTATTGTATAAAAGTCTTAATAACTTATATTTTAAATTTATTACAATATTATTATTTCATTTATTACTGATTTATTGTTATTTTATGAGAATGTTTTTAATTAATAATACTCTTTTTTTTACATTTGCTCGTCACATCAAGTGGCAAACATGTCTGTACGTAAAAATGGTTAATGTTACTACCTTGCATGCATGTTTTTTATTGTATGTATGTCACATGTTGACGCAATAGTAGATTATTTACCAAGGGGATAAAGCAGTGTCTTCTGTCGCGGGTGACGATTTAAATCGCGAGCGTAATGAAGGACTCGAGTTTTACTCCCGAGCGTAGCGAGGGTGTTAAAAACTTAAATCACGAGCGAAGCGAGGGATTTAAGACGAATCCTGAGTGTAGGGAGGGATTTAAGTTCACCCAAGACTAAGACAGCTTTATCACCGAGGAAAATACTCTACTTTTCGTACCATTTGCGAAAAAATTAACACAATATGTAATATGAGATAAGCATTTATTAAAAATAATGACAATTAAACGTATTTTTAGAACATTAACCTATTTATAAAAATAAATTAAAATAAACTTAACGTTTATGTATTTGAAGAAAACAAAAACGCGGCAAATTCCTAGACTAATATTTTTTTGTCGGAAAAGCAAAGGCATCAAGCTCATACGGCCTCGTCGGTTTTCGTAATTTTATTTAATAATCATAACTGCATAATAAATGCGTATTCCTTTTTCAAAAAGATGTATAATGCTTTCTAAACAAACTCAATGGTGTAATGTAAACACAGATGTAGTTCAGTATAAATTTCGGTAAGTATTCCAAATTTAAATCACATTCTCCCCCTAGAGGATGAATAAAATTCAGTACAATTTTCTTTCCCTGTTTTTAACAGATTAAAAATGACTATTGTTATGTTCGCTTTTTGTGGCATAGAATGTCACTTTTTTGAGCAAGTGGTACGAAATAGTAGATTATTAACCAAGGGGATAAAGCAGTGTCTTCTGTCGCGGGTGACGATTTAAATTGCGAGCGTAATGAAGGACTCGAGGTTTACTCCCGAGCGTAGCGAGGGTGTTAAAAACTTAAATCACGAGCGAAGCGAGGGATTTAAGACGAGTCCTGAGTGTAGCGAGGGATTTAAGTTCACCCAAGACTAAGACAACTTTATCACCGAGGAAAATACTCTACTTTTCGTACCATTTGCGAAAAAATTAACACAATAATAATATAAGATAAGCGTTTATAAAAAATAATGACAATTAAACGTATTTTTAGAACATTAACTTATTTATGAAAGATAAATTAAAATAAACTTAACTTTATTTGAAGAAAACAAAAACGCGGCAAAATCCCTGACCTATAATTTTTTTGTCGGAAAAGCAAAGGCATCAAGCTCATACGGCCTCGTTGGTTTTCGTAAGTTTATTTAATAATCATAACTGCATAATAAATGCGTACCTATTCCTTTTTCAAAAAGATGTGATGCTCTATATACAAACTCAATGGTGTAAACACAGATGTAGTTCAGTATAAATTTCGGTAAGTATTCCAAATTTAAATCACATTCTCCCCCTAGAGGATGAATAACAGATTAAAATGACTATTGTTATGTTCGCTTTTTGTGGCATAGAATGTCACTTTTTTGAGCAAGTGGTACGAAAAAACAATTATGGAATTAAAATAAGCCGGGGCAGCTAAGAAATCGAATCGTATGCGCTCGTTCACGAACATGACGTATGGATCAGCACCATTCAGCTCAACCATTTTAAAGGGAACTCAATACACACGCCACCACCAGCGACACATTAGAGTGAGCATGACATACTCTCAGCCACCAGGGCACATTCAAGTCAATGAAAGACGAACCCACTGAAAGCTTTATGCTGCAATTTCCAGTTTACACTAAACTGTCCTTGTGAAGGAATCCTATACAACGCGAGATCAGTTTATACTGGACATGTATAGCATGATCTGTAGCCGTGCGTACTTTTTTTTTTTTGTGGGTGGGAAATCATCAAATAACTTCTCCCGCTCTGGGCAGAGTGGGAGAGCGTGTCAGACTCTTACTGACTAAAACCCACCCGTGTTCCTTCAGTTGCCTGTTCAGTTGCCAGGGGCCACGGTATCCCTCTCGGATTTTCCGCAACCCTAGCAGGCATCGGTCGTAGCAGACCCCGTCATTGGTGCTGACATCTCTTTGAGGCGCGCGTGGAACACAACGCGCCGTCGACCCGGGCCTGGTCCTTTTCGAACGGCGAGCTGCCCATTGCTCGCCGTTCGCAAGCCCGCGCCTACGGTGGCCGGGAATCGGCCTGCGATTCCCGACGCCCAGGGCGTCTCCTGCAGCGGCTAGGGGCGTGAGGGCGCGCTTTTTGCATCTCCCTCACGCGTTCCGCCTCCTCCTTCGCGAACATTATTGCTTCGCAGAAGGAGGTGACGGCTTCCCAAGCCCTCTCTCATGGCCTGGACCAGGGCCGGACGCGAGAGATCGCCACCGCCAATCGCCTCCACGAGGACACGGCGGTGCTCCGCCCAAGCTGGGCAGACCTCCATGCACCGTATGCTCCACCGTGTCCTCCGGGTGATCCACACAATGGTGACACCCGGGCGTTTCCTCCCGCCTTATCCGGAACAGGAACCTCCCGAAACAACCGTGTCCGGTGAGGACCTGCGTCAGGCGGAAGGTGAGGACGCCATGGCGCCTCTCTAGGCACTCCTCAAAGAGGGGACTTATCGCCGCAATTGTGGCGTGCCCATAGCCGTGCGTACTAGCTTCACTTTGTATGAAAATGTGCATGGGGTCGTCCAATGTGACCCAAGGCCAAGGTTAGCATGCTACGCCCCACGAAACAAAATGTCAGCAAACCAATGGACTGCGGTTGCGCTGTTTGTTTGTTTGCAGTTGTACCCTGTTGTACCTAATGTGACAAACCTCTTCGTGTATATTATACGAGTACGTAGCAGTGAATGGTCGACTTTTATTCCTATTGAAGCTAGTTTTTTTAGGGTTAATAACAATTGTCTGAATTGAACCCTTACACAAGGCAAAGATTAAAAAAAAAATCGAGAAATAATTAAATGCCTATAAAATCAAAAAAAGTAAATATTTATAATAATACAAGGTGTCTGCCCGATGGGGTTCTATCGGCAAAAATTACGAACTTCCAAAAAAACATTCATCGCCCATTTAATTTTCAGAACTCCTTGCCTCGTGCTCACCTTCGTTATACAATTTACGTAACACAATTAACGCAAGACCTCATACACCCCAATTAGAGTATTGAGTTAAAAGCATAATACATTGACCAAAACAATTTTTTTTAAAGCTAACTATTATTATTAAGAAAATTGTGTTGACACTAGCATTACTTTATGCAATTAAAATTGAGTTTTATTGCCTTGAAATAAGATTTAATTACCTTTGGCTCAATTGGCGGTCAGTATAGCAAAATATATAATTAAAAAAAAAAACCTGTGTTAATAGTTACCGAAATCGATTCAGTAGTAAATTATGAGCAAACTACTTTTAGGACTTGTGTTTATTCTGTTACACCTTGTTTAGGGAACTCATGTGCAAATTTTCAAGGTTCTAGGCCCAACGGCGTAGGCTGTCCGTTGTCTGTCAGTAAATTTAAGTAGATCACCAAGAAGCAAACCAAGACCAACCAAGATAGGTTTATGCGTGTGTGTGTGTTTATTTAAAAATATTTAATCCAAAATTATCATTATAAATTGCACCTACCACTGTTTGTCTCTGCATCACGCAAAAGTTGACTGGCAGAAATGCCTCGGGCATTAAGTCCGCCTCTGTACATTTGTGTGTTTAAAGCAAGTCATTGGTTTAAAGTGTTAAATAAATAAATAAATATCGTCTGACATTGCACACAGCACCATCTAGTTCCAAGTTAAGCACTTAACACTTGTGTTATGGATACCAGATGGTTGATACACTACTTAAATACATTTTTTTTTTCGTAAATACATACATATTATAAATATACATCCATGACTCGGGTACAAATGTCCATATTCATCATACAAACATTTGCCCCTACCGGGATTCGAACCCAGGACCATTTGGTTTCGCTGACTACACTTAGCCACTGTAGCCACTACACCAAAAATAAACAAACTAAATAAATAAACCAAGTTTTTTAAATATTATTATAGGTACCTACTCATTAAGTTATGGGTAACAAGAAGCAAGCAATGGCGGATCTGACCTATATTTCTGAATTCATAGCTAATTAAGTGTGTGATGCAACTTAACAGTGCGTAAAAATAGGGTGCCACAGGTCATGGCGTAATTATAGATGGTCTGACGGTGTCCTTGGTCAGGGTTTCATGGCATTCCATAACCATGCCTCATATAGGGCTATTTTTATGTCACATGGGTAGGTATGGTTGAAATACCCAATTATTTTGAGAAAAGGTACCTCCTAGGTAGGTGGTAAAGGTAGGTAAGGCATTCGTACCTTCAGAAAGTCGTGAAAGTACTTATTTATAATAAGCACACGAACAGCACAGTCACTTACAATTCTAATAAAAACCAGATAGAATTGGCATTTCAGTAATACAAATAGCAGGAGTGTAAATCATAGTTGCAAACTTCATTGCGGCGATGTACGTTACTGCGAAAGTTTACTATCGCGACGTTCGTTGTTGCGAAAGTTCACCCAAATGATTCACCAACAATAGAGGGGATCGTTAATGGTCACTGTTCCAACCAGGTTAGGTTAGAACAGTGACCATTATCCTTTTTGCGGCGGGGTCTGTCAGACTCTTACTGACTAAAAACAACCCCGGTGTTCCATCTTACACCTACGCCGGGGGTCGCGGGAACGTACGATCGTTTTTTTCTTAAGGGTGAAATCCTCATGGACCACCTCCGCCTGGGGAAAGGCGGAGGGGCGTGCCGGTAGTGTGGTGTTTAACTACCCCGTGCATCGCCTCAGAGGCGCGCGTCGACACCCACACGCGCCTCTTCTGCGGCCGGGGAAGGGAGTCGAGATCTCCCTATCCCGTTCCGCAGTTTCCTACGCCGGGGGTCGCGGGAACGTACGATCGTTTTTTTTTAAAGGGTGAAATCCTCATGGACCACCTCCGCCTGGGGAAAGGCGGAGGGGCGTGCCGGTAGTGAGGTGTTTAACTACCCCGTGCATCGCCTCAGAGGCGCGCGCCGACACCCACACGCGCCTCTTCTGCGGCCGGGGAAGGGAGTCGAGATCTCCCTATCCCGTTCCGCAGTTTCCTTCTGCGACATCACGTCCTCGCAGAAGGACACCACCGCGTCGTCCGCGTCCCATGACTCTGCCCTACTGACCATCCTCCGCACTACGGCCGGCAGCGACAGATCACCTCCTACTTCGTTTCCTACACGGCGCTGCTCTTCCCAAGCTACACACTCGGCGAACGTGTGTAGCGCCGTGTCCTCCCCGCAATGGACGCAATGGTGGCACCGAGCGTCCGGCTCCCTGTCTATGCGGCACAGGTACTTCTTGCCGAAGCAGCCGTGCCCCGACAGCACCTGCGTCATCCTAAACGACAGGGAGCCGTGCCTTCTCCTGAGCCAGTCGTCGAGTACTGGCCGGATCGCCTCGACGGTAGCGAGGTCGGCGGTAGGGCGCAGAAGCCTTTGCCGCCATTCCGCCACCAAGACCTGACGGAGCTCCTCTCGGCGCAGCGCGATCTGCCGCTGCACCGGCCTCGAGACCCGTGCCCGCTCTTCCTCGCGCCATCGATATAATGACGCGAGTACTTTCACCTCTAGGTCCCAGGGCGGGGATCCGGCCATGACGCAAGCCGCCTCGTAGGAAATCGTGTGGTACCCGCGGACGACTCTGACGGCCATCGCCCTCTGCGGTTTGCGCAGAATGGCGAGAGTGCTGGCCGTCATGTCCATCGCCCACACAGGGGCCCATACAGGGCCATGGACCGCACGATTCCCACGTACAACCGCCTACAGGCGGCGCTCGGGCCCCCCAAGTTGGGAAGCTGAATTCCCATCGGCTGTCGAGCACTAATACCGGATACTTCATGGTGGACTCGACAGCTGACCACGATGTGTGATCCCGGCGCCAGCGCACGTCGGGGGCCATGAAACACCATGGCCTCCGACTTGTTTAGGGCCACCTCCTGGCCTAGGCGCCGGATGCGGTTCACCACCTGTGACACCGCAGTCGTGGCTATCAACGTCGCTTCCCTGTGCGAGCTCCCCCGGGCAGCGACAAGCGTGTCGTCCGCATAACACGTCAAGTCGGCGCCCGACGGGAGCTCGCCTCTCAGCACCAGCAGCACCACCACTCAGCAGCGCCTGTCGTAGCCGATGTTCCACAGGAGCGGTCCCAAGACCGATCCCTGTGGAACACCGAACGACATGAGGTGCCTACCGGCACCATCACGTCCCCGATAGGTGACGCATCTACCCTCCAAATAAGGCCCTACCGTACGGCGGAGGTAGGGAGGCACGCGATGGTATTTCAGAGCCTCCCGAATACAACTCCAGGGTAGGGTGTTGAATGCGTCGGAGATGTCTAAAGACACCGCCAGCACCCCCCCTCCCCGGGACACCGTCGCCTCCGCCAGGGCCCTCACGCGCATGATGGCGTCTATGGTGGAGCGCCCCCGACGAAAACCGAATTGGTTGTCGTCCAGGTCCGGCCCCTCCCTGCACAAGTGGCTGACGAGGCGATCTGCGATAATGCGCTCAAAAAGTTTGCCCGCCTCGTCGAGCAGCACTATGGGCCGATACGCGGATGGCGAGTCCGCGGGGCGCCCCTCCTTCCTGAGCAGGACCAGCCTCCCCTCCTTCCACACACTGGGAAACTGACCCTGCTCGAGACATGCCGTAAAGAGCCCCCTCAGCTGGGGCTCTAGCTCCTTCAGAGCCAGGACGAGAGCTCGACCAGGAACTCCGTTGGGTCCGAGCGCTGTGTTCTTAGCCCGGAGTCGCGACACGGCCGCTCTCGTCTCTGCTTGCGTCACCTCGGGGACATCGGTTTTAAACCCAATTGCAGTCTCACACAACGTTCACAACCTTCTGTTACACTCAATCAACATACACCTAATACACACGCATTTTACACAACGCACAATTTGAATCAAGATTTGGTCAATCGAGCTGTTATCACCAATAATAACTATCTGTTTAAACATCCCATTCCATTTATCATTTCACATCATAACATAATCACAATAGCCGCTGACGTACTAGACGAGTGACAACCAATTTCATAATTATACATAACGGGTCACGTTATAAACGTGACCTGCATCTTTCAATGTTAATAGTTCTCACATGAAGCAAAACATTGAAACTATTCACTCAGATCTGGATTCCTTGTCGGTTGCTCGAGTTACTAGATGTGATATAGATGATATAAAAACCCATGTAAATCATAATAAGCGCCATCTCAATATTCTCTCGCAAAATATACGTAGTATTTCATGCAACATGCCAAACTTCATTACACTTCTGCATAGGTCTAATGTGGCATGGGACGTGTTGGTTCTTTCTGAATGTTGGTTACGGTCAGCCAAGGATATACCCATCCTTGACTATTATAACAATGCATCAACCACTTTGCATAGGACACAAAATGAATGAGTCGTTATTTTTTACAAAAAACAACTCAAAGTGTCATTTGAAGAACAACCAATTAGTGACGCAAACTGTCTATTACTCAAATTAAATTCAGATACTTGTGTACTTGGAATCTACCGCCCTCCCGGCCAACATAATACTAGCAATTTTACTAACGCCCTCGATGTACTCCTCACTTCATTAAGCAACTACAAAAACATACTAGTTTGCGGTGACATAAACATAGATATAGTGATGAATAGCCCAGATAAACGCTCTCACGAATACCTTAATGTCCTGGCTAGTCACTGCATGCTGCCAGGTCATGTACTACCAACCCATGGAAAAACGTGTCTGGATCACATCATGGTTAAGACTAGATTGACGGCTACCTGCCTTGTGGTCGAATCATCAATTACGGATGACGAGAGTGTGGCCATTAGCTTAGACCTTGCTCTCACGTCTCAGCTTGAGTATTCAAATCAAAGTCAAAGCATTTATTTCAAATAGGCACATAAAAGGCACTTTTGAACGTCAACATTACATTTAAATAGAATTGATTCTAGTCGCCCCTTCCAAAAGGTAGTTTCGTTATTTAAATAAAATTAGTCACCGTATTGATTATGATAACCTAGACTTAGCTCTACGTAATACAGATTTTCAAATTATCTTAAATTGCAGCGATGTAAATAAAGCAACTGACTTGCTAGTAAGCTGTCTGTCAAAGGCTGTAAAAGATAACTCCAAATTAGTTAAAATATCTAGAAGGAAACTAGTCAGTAAGCCATGGATTACAAAAAGGCTTTTAAAATGCATGCACAACAGGGATAATCTGTATAAAAAATTTAAAAGGGACCCAAGTAACGAAATACTTCACACAACATACAAGCGTTATAGAAACTTTTGCTCTTCACTTCTGAAGAAAGCGAAAAGAAACTATGAAAAGCAAGAGATTGAGAACGCAAGTGGCAATAAAAAGAAGCTATGGGATGTTATAAAGCAGATTAGCGGCTCCAAAAGGGCAACAGATCACTCCTCCTCTCTCATCTCAAGCGACAACCCGACCAAAGATATCAACGAGGTCAATAGTTTCTTTGCAAACGTTGGACGCAACCTAGCCGAGCAAAATATCACTTCTCATTCTTTTCCTCCCAGAAACAAAGCTGATCATCTCACGGAAACCGCTCCTCTTCATTCCTTGGTCATGCTCCCTACGGAAGAGTCTGAGATCATGCAACTCGTTCAAGGATTAAGGGATAATTGTGCTGTCGGATGTGACCAGATCCCGGGCCGGTTACTGAAAAGATATGCTCACTTTCTGTGCCCCGCTATTACCCATATCTGCAACCTCGCCATATCTACAGGGACATTTCCGCAGGCGTTTAAATCGGCAATTTTAAAACCCATACACAAAGGTGGTGACAGGAACTGTGTCAACAACTTAAGACCCCATCTCTATTCTTCCAACGCTCTCAAAAGTTCTGGAGCGCCTAATGAATGACCGGCTGACTAAGTTCCTCGAGGTTGGAAAACATGGGAGTACGACGTCTTCCCCTACAATTATTCCAGGACTACCTATCTCACCGGAAACAGCAAGTTAGAATTGATGGTATGGTGAGTAACAAAGAGCCAGTGACTTTTGGAGTGCCTCAGGGCAGTATACTCGGACCGACCCTCTTTTTGATCTACATCAACGCCCTGTGCCAGCTTCACCTGAGTAATGGTCAAATTTTTACATTCGCCGATGACACTGCTCTGTTCTTTAGTGGTGATAGCTGGGAAGGGGTTTTTGGTGATGCTCAGGAGGAGGTTGGTTACGGAATAATGTGCTGACTCTTAATATCACAAAAACTAAATACGTGGCATTTGCACATCGATCTAACGTGCTGCCCCCACTTTCACTGTATATAACGGCTCACACGTGTTGGTCAACCTCCCAGTATTGCGTTTGTCCTCCCCTTCAAAGGACACATAACATTAAATACCTTGGAGTTACATTAGACCAGTAGGCCAATTCTCGTACTTAAAAAACGTTCAAATTCAAGTCGCAATCTCATCTCAGCGACAATCAATGTCAAAAACCTGTCAAAAATGTATGTAAATTGATTGTAATTTTGACAGATTGAGACTGAGATTAGAATGCGAACGGTCTTAAAAATACGGGAATTGCCCCTCAGTTCCTCAGCTTCAAACCTCATATAGACATCCTGGTAACGAGATTACGCAAACTCATTTACATATTTAAGAGTCTAAAACATGTAGCCGACCTTCGTACCATCAAGATGGTATACTATGCCTTATGTCAGTCGCTTATTGACTACTGCATCATCTCCTGGGGAGGTGCTGCTAAAACGCACTTGATAGAGGCGGAAAGAGCTCAACGTGCTATACTTAAGGTTGCTGCGGGTCTTCCCTTCCGATTTCCTACAGTCGACTTATACAAAAAGTGGGATGTACTGTCTATAAGACAAACTTTAGACATATAGGTATTATCGGGACGGTACATTCAAACTTGCACCGAAACCGTTTTACCGGCTTTTCTCGCTACATGTTGATATAACCGAGGGTAGCGATTGTGTTAACTTACTGTTTATTATTTTACCAAATAACTTTCTGGAAACGTATAGTGTTTAGAATTTTGAAAGAGCAATTGTCTGTTAATGGACTGTGGCGGTCAAAAGGTAAAACAGTTAGCAACTATGAATCAGCTGCACAAGCATTAAAATGTATCTATCCGGATGTGATTGTATAAGGCTGCTTTTATCATTTTCTGCATGCGGTGTGGAATAAATTTAAAGAATTGAAATTTTCCTCTACTGTAAATGGTCTGAAAGTGTACGCAATTAGCACTTTTGCCAAACATATTAATACCTGAGAGCTTTTTGTCAATAAATGAAAGCTGTTGTGCTTGGGTAATTTTGTTATTTTACTGCAAAGAGGTTCAATATAACCGTAAATCAGTTAATATAACCAGTAACCATACACACATAAAGATGCAGTTGAGGTTTTTAGAGTTGGCAAGTTATTGTTTAAGTGAATGGGACCACGGAACTCTCAAAATGTGATGTGATCCAACTATTTTTAAAGTTAGACCAGTGCCTCGGACCTCTTAAAACAAATTAATTCTCAATATAATATTGTAAGACAGGTCTTATGTGGTCGTGCCTTTTGTGTTATATAGACTTTCCTTGAATAAACACTTTCTAAATTTAATAGTACCTGTTTCACGGTTTATAATAGTAGATTGTTATACAAGGAGCTAAAATGACCCATTATATACGAGGTAGTTTTACTCCCGAGCTTTAGCGAGGGAGTAAATAGAAACCGAGTTTTAATGGGTTTTTAGCGCCGTGTGTTACACTCTACTTTTCACTACGATTGCGAGAAAATAAAACAATCCAATACAATTAATTACGGTCACTACCAATTCAATTTGCAATTAGAGAAAAATTATAAAGATTTCGCGCCAATGTCTTTTTTTTTGTTTTTTGTTCTGCAGCCGCAACGCATTGCATGCATTCTACCAAAGAGATCGCCAATTTATGTACATCAGGCTGTTCGGCCAGTTGACGTAGAGAGCTGGCTGCTACTCCAGTTTTTTGTGACGATTTGGTGACTCATAAATATGCCAGCCAAATAATTTGTGACTCAATGGTTCGAAAGTTAGAAGCATTTCGTTATGGCCGAACAGCCTGATCTCAGGCTGTTCGGCCAACCTGAATCTCCATAACTGAGGACTTTAGAGAAAATGTGACTGAATGAAGACTTAGTACTGATTTAGTGACTAACAACCACTGCTGTACTTTTACTCGTAATGATACAGGTTAAAAGGAAAATGAATTTTAGTTCCCGAAATATCAGGCTGTTCGGCCAACGTGATCTCCATAACTGAGGACTTTAGAGAAAATGTGAGTGAATAAAGATATAGTTACGGTACTGAAACAAATTAGTTCAATTTTCAAAAATAAAATGAAGTTCTTTTTTATGAAACAGTAATAAGTCGAGTCTATAATCATGATTATTCTACTTATGACTAAAGACTTTTTCGTTTTTGTAGGCTCATTGTCATTTGACACACAAAAATTAAAAAAAAAACTTTTTCCCCTAGAGGAAGAATTGCTATTTTTTCTTCGATCTGGTAGGTACGCCACAATGACGGTCTTTTTGAGCAAGAGGAGTGAAAACTTATTTTTTCACGACTATACCTACTCTGTCTAGATGCTAATTTGTCCAGCTGTGAAACTGTTCAGCTGAGAATCTGTCGAGTTGCGAATCTGTCCAGTTGATCCGGAGGGACAAACAGTACAGCTGGTTTGAATATTATCAGCTTCAGGGATCTCAGGAATAATTAGGTAGGTACCTACCTAGCTTACCTAGCAACGACCTTCATCTTTGTGACTGGCCGACCCCTTGAAAATTCAAAAGTGCCTGTAATTGGTTTAATTGAAATAAATGAGATTCGAGTTTTACCAACAATGTAAAATTTTACTTTCCTTGCCCGATCGACTTGTTAGTACATAATGTTGCTAAATTCAATGACATTGCAATTATATGCCTAGCCTTTACCCGACTTTTATTCTGGATAAGTAGCTTTCGGATTTAGATGAGTAGTAGGTAGACACGGTGAAAATAATCTATTAAATATAACGTAAGTTGCCGTCGAGGTCGATATTCCTGTTATATTGACTACTACCTGCATCACTACGTGTCCTGTTATGGTGACTGTGGCGTCGAGGGCACTATGTTTTTCGAACTTTATGACTGGTTTTCGTTTTTGTCATCTTACGTTACTAAAAATGAAATTTAACGAAAGCAGTTCACTTCAAATAAATTACGAAGAGTCAAGGTACCTAATTAACAAGGGAAATGAACAAAAAAATGCTGTTTTATGACATTTATTTACGTATAAAATTCGGTCACGCTGTCGCGACCGTGGCGAGCTGGGCACATTTTGGTGTTTCGTCTATATACGACTGTGGCGGTCAAAAGGTTAAGTAGCAGGAACGTCCACCTCCCAACCGCAGACATGTACTAGGTATTGTAGTTCCACTCATTCGAAGTTAGTAACTAATGGTTTCCGCAACCTTTGTAATATTTAACAGATAAAGTTTAAATTTATTTAGTTTTTTTTTTATTGAAAGGTTTACAAAAAAAGGTTTCTGTTCTTTTTGTAATTTTATTACTTGTGATGAACTTAATTGATAACAAATTGGAATGACAAGATTTTCCCAATTAGTCTCTCCGGCCATCCTGCTAATCAGGATCAGATGATCTCAGGTGCGGCGGATGTACAAGTATCTCCCAGGCTTCCGACTCATGTCAGCACCAATGACGGGGTCCGCTAGGGCCGATGCCTGCCAGTGTTGCGGGAAAGGGGAAAGTCCAAAAGAGTTACCGTAACCCCTGGCACAGGCAACTGAAGGAACACAGGTGGGTTTTAGTCAGTAAGAGTCTGACACGCCCTCCCGCTCCGCCCAGAGCGGGAGAAGTTATTTGATGATTACCCACCCTCAAAAAAAAAGGCTTCCGATTCATGGTAGTGGAAGGACCCGTGTGGTTTAAGTCGACAGAGCTGTCCGACATAACTCTCCGTTCTCCCCAGACGGAGGGTAGGTATCCAGGAAGATGTCCCCATAGAAAATAAAGGTTCAGATGATCGGGTAATCAGCAGCTGCTTTGTTTCGCCATTTCTTCTCAGGGATACTCAGATAGGAAATGTTGACTCGCATCTAGCTTATTAAATATATTTTTTTGTTATATGACGTGTAAAAATGGTTCCGATATCCCATTTACAGAATATACTATTTCATTTCATAACAAACGTACCTAATTGTGTGTGTTATTGTTTATTATATTTTCAGGTAAACAATATCTATAGACAATTGCGAATTTAGTTCTTGCATATTTTATAACATCCAAGGAGGAAAGAGTTATTATTTCGCAGTCATTGTAAAATGGATATGGTATTCAGAATCAGAATTTTGGAGAATTATTTACAAATTGTATAAGCACGTTACGATCGCTACGTATGTAAATATTGTCATGCCTATTTGATATAAATAAACGATTAAATTCAAAATCGTTTATTTAGAAGCGTCCCACTGCACCTGTCGAAATGTGGAAAAATTGAAATTTAAAAATTGAAAAATTGAAAAATCTGATTTGAGAACAAAAGTAGAACCATCCTCAGTACTCTTACCTATTTTGAGCTTCCTTATAATTGATTTATAATTCTTCCTATAATTGAATCGGAAGCATTAAGATTGCTTAATGCTTCCGATTCAATTATAGGAAGAATCGTACAGAATTATGTACCTACTTGCTTTTCACAATTATTATTATTATTTATTTATAGGCTTAACAACTAAACACATACACAGCATTAAGCCACAATTATCGTCATAAATATTATAGATCTCGCATGTACTTAACTAAATTATAGGAAAGCACGCCACTATTAGTTTTCGTACCGTTACATTATACACAAAATATATACAGCGTGGCAGGGACATACGCGAAAACTAAACCATGAATTTAGCAAATGATTCTAGACCACGCAAACCGAAACCATGTGTTTACCACATGATAGTTACTATAGAGGGTCTCGATGTTCGATTCGATCGACTCTTGGGCTGTATTGCGGTCACTCCATCGGTGTCAGATTGACTATCGGTACGTCGAAGTGCTACAAATGTTTGAAAGCGCACTATGTCAGTCCGACTTCAGGACCAGACATCGAAACCTATCCTTTTGTAGCAAGGAGTGAGACGTTATCTCTCCGAATCTGTTCACCGCTGCATAGGAGGATGTCTTCAAGGTTCTGGACTGGAAAGGGGTTGGCACCAAGATCAATGGTGAGTGCATCACTAACCTTCGGTTTGCCGACGATATAGTAGTCATGGATGAGACTATGGAGGACCACAGTAGAGCTTCAGAAAGAGTGGGTCTTAAAATGAACAAAGCCAAAACGAAGGTCATGTCAAAAGCCAATGTGCCACCCACCCACTCATCGAAAACTCCACTCGAAGTTGTGGATGGTTATATTTACAACTGTGCAATTAGGTAGGTCCAAACACAGAGTACATTTTTATAGGTCCAACTTCGAGAACGAGGTAAATTGTGAATCTGACTCGGCTGGGCAGCGTTCAGGAAGCTACGAAATATCTTCTCATCTCATATACCACAGTGTTTCAAGATGAAAGTCTTTGACCAGTGCGTGTTGCCAGTGATGACCTTTGGCGTGGTCACTCACAATGGGCCTCATTAGAAGGCTGGAAGTCACCCAAAAGGCATTGGAGTTGGAGTTTCCATACGTGATGTAATCAGAAATGAGAAGATCCGTAGGAGAACCAAGGTAACCGACATAGCTCGAAGAATTGCTTAACTTGGCAGTGGGCAGGGCACATTCCTCAGAGCAGATGGCCGATGGGGTCGAAAGGTTCTGATTATTGACCGCGTGCCGGAAAATGTGGCGTTGGAAGGCCTCGCACAAGATGGACCGATGACCTACGGAAAGCCGCAGGAATTCACGGAATCGGTATGCGAGAAGCACAGAATTGGTCAAAGTGGCGGTGCTTGGAGGGGCTAAATGTCCAGCAGTGGACGTCTTTCGGCTGAAATGATGATGACGATGCGGCAATTCACAATAAAGATCCATTTGTGTCATTGTTTCACTCTTCTTACATCCATGTTCAATAGAAATGGCTACTTAAAGTGGCATTGAAATACCTAATTCAATAAGAAGTAAGTCAGTGTTTGTGTGTGGACAATGGTTTTACAGTGAGTAACTATTTTATTTTTAAATTGTTTGTTAAGAATTGCGTTGTAAATTTTATTTATAAGACATAAAAGCCATCATTCATGAATCAGTAGGTCTATTCTGTAAAGATCTCACCTTGAAAGCTTAGGGGAAGTGAGCTGTCATTCCACCGGATACTAGAGATTTACAGTTAGTTCACTTCAAGCTCACTTCACCTAAGTTTTCACAGTGAGATTTTTACAGAATAGACCGGCTGTTAATTTTCTCGATGGTTTAGATGCCAAATAATAATAAAAAAAATTACCCACAGTTGTGGTGCAACCACAAATGACTAAATTATATACAAGCGCTTAATCTACTTAAACCATAATTCACTGCTTTTCTCTCTGTGTGTTGGTATCTCTCTCTTACTTGCCGCCTAAAATGACAAAACCTGAGATTGTTCCTATTATTAAGAAAAAGACTGAAGATACTCACGAAAATCCAAAGCGCGATGAAATCCCGCCGCAATATTTTTACGTCCGTGCGAAGAACGTGGTCTATGTGCGAATTTGCGAAATCTAACTACTTACTTATTTATCGAGTGTTGTCAGAGACACAATTTGTTAAGGTTCGGAAATACGTGAAAGTGAAGGGTACCTATCGCAGAAGACCCTCTGCTCGGTGCATTAGATATACATATTATTATACTTACAATCACAGATCATATAGTATGATCTGTGCTTATATAATGCAAAAGTTACATCTACACACAGTGTTAAAGACAATAATGAACATATTTAAAATATAGGTAGATACATGTAAATGGTAGATATGTGAATATATAAATATACCTAATATATATTTTCATTCTCCAGCACGGTGCTCGGCATAATTATTATCTACGGAACATTATGGATCGTGAAGCATGCGGTCGAAAACGCCTTACCGAAGACAGCGTTCGAGGTACCTACTACTCGAAAGTTTACCGGATGACATCAGTCCACATCGCGGCATCATGGGCACTCACAACCGCGTGGAGGCTCTTTTTAATGTTCGCTTTGTGGACGCACTTAAGTAAACTAGTTTCGTTATGTATTTATAATAATTTAGCCATCTAAGAAGAAATGTTGCATATTAAGAGTTTTTTTTTACAAATTCCTGCTGTTTTTCTTTTCAGTCCGACGCAATTTTGTGATAGGTCACTAAACACAATATTGCAAACGCAATATTTAGCCACTTGTAAACAATATTTATTGCAAACTTATTTACGTTTTTTTTCATTTGGCGAGAAAATACTATTTATTCCTTACTCGCTTTCTCTATATCCTCACTCTTATCTCCTCTTTAACATGCTTCGAACTGGAATAAATTGACTAAAACGATTGTACGCCAGATTTAATTGAATCATTTTAATATTAGTTAAAGTAGGTACAGCTTTCTAACCTCTGCCAATACGTTAAACAAACTACGATTAGCAAACGTAGTAAAAATGGCGACAAAGCCGCTATCAACCGCTTCAGTTGAGTGAACCCTTCACTTAAGTGACACGTCTGATACCGGCTTTCATTGAAGGTTCATTTTTGTTTCATTCTACGTTCACACGACACCGAGAAAATTATATAGGATTGAACATCTGCTCCTTTCATTACATTTTTGTATTATTCGGTAGGTAAGTGAAAGATCCAAATGGCCAAAGACCAAGTGCCGAAATCCTACATCGTTGGATCGGTTCATGAATAGGATATCACTATTTCGGACACAAATATCCATAGTGTTAGTAACATACAAAAAATAACTTATTGCCTAGTGTTAGTAATAATCAACCTCCGCACAAACTGCTGTATAATCGGAGAGCCGAGGCTCTCGGCTACAGTTTTCAGGATGCTGTTCTGACTGCCCCGCATTCATAATTGCATAGAAGCCGTCGGTGCGGGCTTGCGCAAACATTTCCGACGCGCTACAGTAACGAGGCAGTCTTAACAACACCCTGAAAGCATTGTTATATTGGACGCGCAAGGCATCCAGCGATCTCTTAGTACAATAGCCGCATAGATTGCCCGTGTACAAACTTTGGCAATAAGCCTTGAAATGAGTTACTTTTACTTGGTCGGTTACCGAGAAAATCTACGGGACAACATATTGCTCCAGACCGCTAGAGCCCTGCGCTCCCTCTCAATGTCTACATCGTCCCTGAGGTCAGTGGTGAGACAATGCCCTAGGTATTTAAAAATTGACACCCTATTAATTGGTGACCCGTTCATGAGCAACTCGGGTCCTTCTACACGGCGTTTGCCGCGGACCTCAAAGACCATGTACTCACATTTATTAACATTATATTTTAATCCATGTGCGGCAGCGTAGTTCTCACACGTGTTAAGCATCTTTCTAATTGCTCCCGCCGACGGACCCAGCAACACCATGTCATCTGCATAGCTGATGTTGTTAATTCTAACCCCATCAGCACTGCATCCGACACGCATGCCGCTGAGTGCGACTATCAGATCATCCACGTAGAGGTTGAAGAGCCTGGGAGACGCAAGACCACCCTGTCTCACCCCGCACTCCAACCTATACGGCTCAGAGACTGTATTATTCCATTTCACCCGATTGAATTGGTTACCATACCAATACTGGAATAGCCCACACATTTCCGCTGGTATACCCGTCTCCCATCTTTCTCCAGCGCACATCGTATGAAACAAGATCGAACGCCTTGGAGAGATCAAGGAAACAGGTGTACACCGGCGTACCGCGATCTTTATAATATTGAACGGTATGCTTGAGACTTAAAATAGCACTTTCAGTTGATAGTTCGGGGCGAAACCCAAACTGTGCATCATGAAGATTATGAAACAAGATCGAACGCCTTGGAGAGATCAAGGAAACAGGTGTACACCGGCGTACCGCGATCTTTATAATATTGAACGGTATGCTTGAGACTTAAAATAGCACTTTCAGTTGGTAGTTCGGGGCGAAACCCAAACTGTGCATCATGAAGATTTATAATATGTTAAGCAAGCATCAAGCATACCGTCGCAAGAGAAATGGGATGATAGTTACCTCCGTCCGAGATGTCACCTGTCCTGTTCTTCACAATGGGAACTACGATGGTCTTTATTAGATTAGCAGGTAAGTACGCGTGACTAATACACATTGTGAAAAACATAGACAAGACTCGCGGCAAATGGACACCCGCGTGCCTCTGGTGCTCAATGCTAAGCCCATCATGCCCTGGAGATTTGCCTCGTTTCATGTTGTTAATGGTTGCACGTACTTGCTTAGTTGAGAAACTTATCAGAGGTTTCGCGCCAAGACGGATGGGCTCACAATCATTCACCAAGGCCAAGGTCCAAGGTTCTGCCATTTACTAATGAATTCATTTATAATTTTGGATTAATTTGGTGTTTGCACGTTTTACTTCGAGTGAAAGATGCCAAATTAAAAGCAAAAATGAACCAAAAATTAAGCGTCTGAAATCGATCTAACCCGTTGTATGACTTTTCATTTTTAAACGTTCATCGTAAGACGCTCAAGGTCCAAGCTGCAGGAAGTATCCCGGCGCGCGGCGGCCAAGTTGGTATTGATCTCACACTTGTGTTTTATCGCATATGCCGCAGCGACACTCCCGTAGCGCGGTGCCAACACCATGGCAGTACGATAACTGAGAAGGTTGCTTTGCTATATCAATATCTTCTTCGGAAACTTTCCAACCACTCTGGAATACAAGGATTCATTAAGGGGGATGTCAGGAAGTGCTAAAATCAAATTTTCTTAGGTTTTTTATAATAATTTGCAGGTTTCTAAGTTCGGATCGGCTCAAAAACCACAACTAGACGAATTTGTTGCAACGAGTGGCACATTTCATGTTGCTTTGCATATAGTTGGACTGCATGATCGTTTCAACGTAGATATGTTGTAATTCATGTTACGTTTCACATATTATGGGTACCCACCGTTACGAGCGTGCATATTCTTTAGGGGTCAGATCACCCACACCTTATACTTACTACTTCATTCAGTGTTACCCATATCGCGTCAGGATATTGACGTCCCACCAACAACATCGAATACTTAAAGCTACAGGTGCTAAAGAGAACAGTCATAGGCAGCCCCGGATCTAGAACTTTTTCGAGGCAGGGCAAAAACTGTTGTCTGCCGCCCCCCGCTCAGCCAATCCCTTAACCTTTTCCATAAAGCCTTATTTTTTATACATTACAGGACACGTCGACCATTTATATGAATTAGGATAGAACAGGATAGAGTTTGAAATCAATCGTGAGATTATAGCATACTATACTGTATTCACGGAGACGAGTTAGTAGAGCGCTATCTTACTCACACAATTTTTTTACTGCGATTGGTCAGTGATAAACGCTAAGGCGGTGTACACAGTACGAGTACTTTTTAGTCTACTCATACTTCCCGTACTGTGCAGACGTGCTCTTACTTGTGACTGTATGCTCAACTTGTGAACCGGCTGGTGTATTGGATTTTATGATTGATTGCTTTCTTGACGACTTGGCGGCTTGTGAAAAGGACTTTTCATTGTTATCATAATAAAATAGCTTATAGCTTATGCAGCAACTTTGTACGCGTGAAATTTCGGCCCCCAACGCACTGCTCGCCCGCACTATCCCTTCGTTTTCGCTTAGCATTATTTCTGTGTCTTTTTTCTGTTTGCTCGGATCTAAGGGTTGTAGCGTGATGTAAAATAGAATATAAGCTTCCTCAAGAATTATCAAACCATGCAAAAAGAATTCTAATCCATGCAAAAGTTCCAAAGGTTAGCGCGTTCAAACCAAAAATCAATCAAACTCTTCAACGTTTTATTATTAGTATAGATTACAATTACAATTTTACTCTTCGAGCCTTTTTTTCTGCAAAAAAAACCGATGGTCGTATCCTAATTATCAGTTTGTCTTGTCATGATTTTCGATTGCTAAGACCGCGAGACTCAACTTATGCAGAACTAAAAGCTGAACACCAATTAAGACAATGTAGAATGCACGACCGAGCAAAGCGAGCACAATCTTTTTGTAGTCTGTCTCAGATAGGTTAGATTTTTCAAGTACTTTAGCCTGCAAGAGCGAGCGGAGCGATCTCGAATATTTTGCCAGCAAAATATCAGTCGAATTAGGTAAATCCCACAGCCAAGTTGCTGGGCGCGGCTGGCGCACTCGCAACTCTGCTTCCCAATCTGGGGGGCCCGAGCGCCGCCTGTAGGCGGCTCTACGTGGGGATCGTGCGATCTATGGCCCTGTATGGGGCCCCGGTGTGGGCCTCTGACCTGACGGCCGGCAGCATCGCTGTTTTGCGAAAGCCGCAGAGGGCGATGGCCGTCAGAGTCATCAGGGGGTATCGCACGATCTCCTACGAGGCGGGCTGCGTACTGGCCGGATCCCCGCCCTGGGACCTTGAGGCGAAAGTACTCGCGTCATTGTATCAGTGGCGCGAGGAAGCGAGGGCGCGAGGCGAGGGACCGATGCAGCGACACATGGAGCTGCGTCGGTCTCAGCTTCGCGAGGTCCTGGTGGCGGAATGGCGGGACAGGCTTTCACGCCCTACCACCGCCTCGTCACCATCGAGGCGGTCCGGCCGCTGCTCGAGCGTTGGCTTGGGAGGAGGCACGGCTCCCTGTCGTTTCGGGCGACGCAGGTGCTCTCGGGGCATGGTTGCTTCGGGAAGTACCTGTGTCGCATAAACAGGGAGCCGGACGCCCGGTGTCACCACTGCGTCGACTGCCGGGAGGACACGGCGTGGCATACGCTGGCAGAGTGTGCCGCTTGGGAGGAGCCGCGCCGTGCCCTCATCTCAGAAGTAGGTCGTAGTCGAAAGTAGGTCGTAGCCGTAGTCGAATCGATGGTCAGCAGCGCCGAGTCCTGGGACGCGGTGGTCTCCTTCTGCGAAACAGTCGTCTCGCAGAAGGAGGCTGCGGAAAGGGAGAGGGAGATCTCATCCACTCACCCGGCCCGCAGAAGGCGCACCGGGCGTCGGCGGAGGGCGGACAACGCCCTCTTCCAGCCCCCCTAAATGGGTCCAGGGGCGACGGACACGGGGACGTCCGTCGCTACTCACACACCAGGACCCGAGGTGGCGGCGCGTAGTGTTCCCCGCGCGCCCCTCTTAGGCGTCACGGGGGGAGTCAAACACCTCACCCCCCCAGACCCGAACAGGCCCGCAGCGGCGGGCCGGCACCAGTCGGGGGTTGCGGAAGGATCGTACGTTCCCGCGACCCCCGGCGTAGGTGTGAGATGGAACACCGGGGTGGTTTTTAGTCAGTAAGAGTCTGACAGACCCCGCCGCCCGCCGCAGGGCGGCGGACATCCATGAGGATTTTCCACCCGGAAACAAAAAAAAAAAAAAAAAAAAGGTACATCCCACAGGGGCGCCAGTGCTGTGGTTAAAAATTAAAGGTAATTGTGTCGAATTTGCACTTACAGCAGGCGTTGGAAAGGGCGCGAGGCCCCCGATACGCGTGTTAATACTTCGAAAACAAAGAACATCCGCCTCTGATTCGCCGCGGATAGATCTGTTGCAAGAGATAGAAAGTTATAGATCGTCACAAAAAAGTGGAGCATGTGCTTAAACGGAGAGTTCCGGCAGTATTCAACCGCGCCCCCCGCAACCCGCTGACACCATTTGACGATCTACTGTGGCATTTTGCTACACCAAAACCATCTTTTATATTTAACTTTTAGGGAGCTGTTGTGCCCAGTAATTCCTGCTATAATTCAGCACCTAAATCGATGTTTTTTTGACGACACTCATTTTACTCACATTTTATATGTTTTTGAACACTCTTACTGCTGAAAAGCAAACCTTTAGTTACCTTTGACTGTTTTTATATCCAAATCTGTATTTCATACTATTAATTTCCTCCTTTTATATAGGTAATCAGGTAATCTTAGAATATTTTTATACTTTGACATTTTTATCGTAAATTGTCATCTGTCTGTTTTTATCTCAGACTAAGGAAAAGAAAGGACTCGGCATAACGAACAGTAGTTACAGGAATGTGATGTATTTCGACGGCATAGTTACTGACATATCGGCATCTCTTTTTAACTTATGAGGGTAATCATATGTAAAAAAAGGACAACAGTAGTCTTATCATTACCAAAAATTGCAACATTATCTACAAAATATCTCACTGCGGCCGGTCGCCATGTTTTGTCACAGCCAACAAGTACATCAGTTGTCATAGCAACTTGTTTCTTTCAGTGTTTTGAATGCGCGCAGCTCTACCGCAAGCCGCCATCTTTGTGCCAGACTCACATTTTAGGTATGCACGTTTTTTTTCGTAGGTATGTCATGTCTATTCTTCTTTTCCTTAGTCTGAGGTTTTTATATAAAGCTTACATGTTCAAGCCAGCTAGT
This sequence comes from Brachylomia viminalis, assembly GCA_937001585.2. Classification (NCBI taxonomy): domain Eukaryota; kingdom Metazoa; phylum Arthropoda; class Insecta; order Lepidoptera; family Noctuidae; genus Brachylomia; species Brachylomia viminalis. The sequence goes on along the minus strand of OW443302.2, from coordinate 15,642,927 downwards.
GTAATAAGGTCAGGTTCTCTCTGAAAGCAGTTCTTATTGTTTCTGGCCGACAATCAAATATGAAGTTATTTGATTTATGTTTGACACGTTGAACACATACATCCAGGATGTCTCACAGAGACTATAAAAGCGGCCGTCAGCCCTGGCAAAAGCGATTCGTTTATCAATCCGTCCGTCTTTAGTCAGTCTTTAATCAGTCCTGACTTAGTCTTGAAGCAGTCTTAAGCAGACTTGAATCAGTCTTTAGCGCAGTCTTCAGTGCAGTTCTCTGAATAATAAATTCAGTAATTTTCGGAGAATGTTTCATACCTAGTGAATCCCCGCTAGTGTTGTGTGTGTGACCCCTTCCCTCCGCTCTCAAATAGCGAAGCGTGCGGCGCCACAACCTGCCACTCCTGGGCCGGAAGATCTCCGACACTGGGGTGCCCATCCCATGTGCCGGGACATTCCTCCTGCCGCTGCTGACATTCCACCCACGTCAGTTAACGACGATACGACCTCCTCCACGACGGTTCACCTGATCTGTTTAGCGTGGATACCCCATCCTCGTCCAGTTCCACCGCTATCTGCCGCTACATCTTGCTCCTGATTCCATGCCTAAGCCGTCCTGAAGCTCCTACTCTTCTTTTTATACTTTATGTTTTTGTATTGCACTCTTATATTAAAAAAAAAACGGTGACTTATAATAATTAGCCTCCGGCTAATCGTAACGTTACCATCGCCACCCGCAGCGATAGATACTAAGTGCATCGCATCTCATTTATCACCAAGTTATGGTGCGCTGGGTGGTGCACTTATGTGCCACGCTTAAATTTGTCACCCCCTGAAATTGGCACCCAGGGCAAGCGGGCCCCGCTTAGCCCCCCCCCCCTAGATCCGGGGCTGGTTATACTTAGGTGCTGTGTGATTGTGTTGTAGCACTTACAATTTGAGCCATATGGAGGCAGTATAAACGCTTGGCTCTGGGCATCACAAACTTGCTCAGAATTGCCCACGCCCGGCCTGCTTGCCGGTCGATCTTGAGTGCCTGAATGGCACAGGCTATTGCGGTAGCTATCGCCTTCTTATGTTGCTTTGCGATGCCAGTGGTCTTTGTTCCCTCTTCGAGGTGTCCTTCATCGAACTCCTATTGAAAGAAGTGAAAAGTTGAGTATTAATTTCTTGAAATTAAATTATTTATTATGGAGATACGTCATTATTTAGTTTTTTACAATTTAGCTGTTATCGGCGTACTTATGGTAGTGATGTGTATGTGAAACGTTTGACAGTTTTGGATGTTGTGTAATGAATGATATACAAGATTTTAAACACCTTTCCTTGCCAAACTTCCAGTCTTTGGTGTTTGAGGTATGTGGACAATACGTTGCGACCATTATTTTTTGGAAAAGTGGAGGAATTTAAACAGAACTCAGCAGCATAAATGCAGCTTATAGTATCTATTTATTACAATAATATAAATACAACACTTACAAACTACCGACTACTTACATTAATTCTTACTGTGGTTGTTTTATTTGCTGTAGAAGGGTTAGTCAACCAGTCTTCAGCGAGGGCCGTCCATGCGTACGCGCTGGGTTGGCGACGCACAAGGTCCAAGAGTGTAGCGCGCGCGCGCGTGTTGTCTCCAGACGACAGTGACATCAGTGCACTGAAAAAACAAATAGACAATAAAATTCGGTAATATTTGTACAGTGCTACAAGGATCTTATGGCGCTCGAATGACGTTAACAGGGGGGAGCGCCCCCCCTGTTAACGTGTAGTTATGCAACATTTGAGCTCATACGGTTGGAGTTATCGCCAACCGTATGAGCTCAAATGTTTAAAAATTCAGTTTCAAGATTTGACCTAAACAAACTAACATACATACAAACAAACGTTGCAAGTTAAATACAAGCTTGAAATAATAAAAAAAATAAAAACATTTAACGGTAGTGCTCTAGCGATCCAAAAGAACAAAACGTTGCGGAAGTACATTCATTGTTTCGCCACGTTCTTTACGACTTATAATTGATAAGTCATTTATTCATGAACAATAATTTGTATCTTACATTACATAGTATAAAACATTTTTTAAATTAAATTACTTAGGGGAATAAAAAAAAAAAGAAACACGCTAAATATTACAACAATGCATAAATACAACATTTACAGGAATTTCGTTAAAGATCTTCAACAGCATAAAGACACTTATTCAACAGGAAATTTTTTAGTTGCTTTTTAAAGGAGCTCGAGTAGATAGCGCTTTTAATATCCATGGGCAACTTATTAAATAATATAACGGATTGATATCGTGAGTTTGTCCTTCTCGATAGCTACTCGTATAATCAAGAATTATTCAAATCACTATGGATAGGTTAACTTTAGAAAAGCGTGCACTGTCGTCGAACATAACGTTTTTGACCATGTGCTTTTTTTTTTTTGAGGGTGGGAAGTCATCAAATAACTTCTCCCGCTCTGGGCAGAGCAGGAGGGCGTGTCAGACTCTTACTGACTAAAACCCACCCGTGTTCCTTCGGTTGCCTGTGCCAGGGGCCACGGTATCCCTCTCGGACTTTCCCGCAACCCTAGCAGGCATCGGCCCTAGCGGGCCCGTCATTGGTGCTGACATCTCTTTGAGGCGCGCGTGAAACACAACGCGCCGTCGACCCGGGCCTGGTCCTTATCGAACGGCGAGCTGCCCATTGCTCGCCGCTCGCAAGCCCACGCCTACGGTGGCCGGGAATCGGCCTGCGATTCCCGACGCCCAGGGCGTCTCCTGCGGCGGCTAGGGGCGTGAGGGCGCGAATTTTGCCTCTCCCTCACGCGTTCCGCCTCCTCCTTTGACCATGTGCTGAGATACTGATCAAATTAAATCATCATCATCTGGCTAGCGTTCTCCCAACTATGTTAGGGTCGGCTTCCAGTCTAACCGGATGCAGCTGAATACCAGTATTTTACATGGTGCCACTGCCTATCTCAAACTCAAAGCATTTGTTTCAAATGAACCAATTACAGGCACTTTTGAACTGTCAAGGGGTCGGTCAGTCAGGAATATGAAGCTAGTTGCCCATTCCAAAGCGTAGTGGGTACCTATAGAGAAGAACGGGCAAGAAACTCTATCTAACCTCCACAACCCAGTAATTGGGTAATACGACACCTCCTAGTAAGACTGGTTGTCAGACTTTCGGGCTTCTGACGACCCGTAACGACTGTCAAAGATCCAACTGATCAAATTAAATAAAGGCTATAAATAAACGATCATGCTTACCTAAAGGAATCAAGGCTGGTGCCGGCTTTTCCAAACCACTCGATGGCTTTTATAAAGTTACCGAGTCTATGTTGGACTTCAGCTTCTAGGATTCTCAGGTAACCGATCTAGATGAGAAATAACATATTTCATACGTAAATTGACAAAACAATTTATTGGTCGCAAGAGAGTTTTTCGTATAAAAAGCAGTTGAGTTAGGGTATTGTGGAAGGTAAATTACTGTTCCATATTACAGAGGAAGTACCAAACAGTTTTGGATTTTTGTGACAAGTGACTACAGAAGGGGTTACCTACTTGTTAATTATTTATCAACAAGTAGGTATAACTACCTACAGCGATTACTAAAAATCTAGTCTTTAGACTACAACTAGAGCTTTATTGCCATTGATTTTTTTTGCTTTATTTTTTTTGATTGATTGATTGATTGAAACTTCTGCTTCATATTGAGAACTTACCTCGCCAAACTTCTCGAGTCCAATATGAAGATGGCACAAGGCCTTCTCATACTCTCCCCGCAGACGGCAGCACAGACCGACCAGGTGATAGTACTGAGCTGACTCTCCTGTCACCGATAGAACTCGAGCTATGCAAACTTCTGCCAACTATGGGTTCGAGAGGAACAAAGGTTCAGTTTGTGGCTGTACCCACGTGAGACTAGTAGCCTATGTGTTTATTTTGGTTACGAAATCTTTTTAGAGGTTTTTCAATGGATAACTTAAAAAAATCACACACATAATCATCGTCACTTTAATTATACTTTCCACAGATAAAAGCGTTGTAAATTGCGACTCGCTTATCATTGAGCGTCAGGCCCTGTTCACACGGCCATTATCAGTACGATATTTTACGATGAAAAGTTGGGATCGCACGTCAACATCCCACTGTTCATACGGATAAAAAACAAATGTAGCATGGAACTGCCATGTGATCCCAAATGATGCCTTAGTGTTTAACTTCAACTACATGTCCCTTAATATATGTATTGTTACGCATGATGACGTCTACGTTACCCAATAAAGACCTCAAATCTTCAAAGGTCCTAACCCTTTTAAGCAGTACTCACAGGCACAGCCCTCAGCCTGAGCAACAGGTCTGCGGCATCATAGTAGAGGCTCATGCCGGGCAGCAGCGGCGTGCAGGTCCACCAGTCACCCAGCTCTTTCTCCCACGTACGTTGGAACCACACATCTTCTGCACACCGTAGGTTGCTCCATCTGGGAGATGCCAAAACGATTTTCTGACGTTTTCTTGTTTTCCGTTTGTGCACTTTTATAATTTCTAACTAACGTGTCGATATTATCGTGGACATCCACGGCAGGGATGTAAAATGTATGGAAATACGTTCACGTAATAACGTTACCGTAGACGGACGTTTAAAAGCGTCTTTATATATTTCCATATATTTACTTCTGTGTTATCGTGATGCCGATGCCGTGGACGTCCACGATAATGTCGTCATGATACAAATTATAAATACGCCCAATAGGTTATTAACGTAAAATAATTATAGAACATTGTGTCCCATAAAACTCTAAAAAGATGTTGAATTAATTAAATGCCTGTCCCTGTATTTGTGAATTGATATTCAGGAAGTTACTTAGGTATCTCTTATATCCTACATGACGTTCATTGAACAATAACCCATCTTTTGGATACCTAAAATTTTTCATTTTCTTTGCGGTACATTTGCCTTTGTTTTATAATATTTAAAAACATCATGTAAAAGCATAGAGATGTCTGACGAATACTAGAAGTTCAACGACCAGTAATAAATAAATAAATAATAAATATCGTCTGACATTGCACACAGCACCATCTAGTTCCAAGTTAAGCACTTAATTAAGGCTTGTGTTATGGATACCAGATGGTTGATACACTACTTAAATAATTTTTTTTTTTTTCGTAAATACATACATATTATAAATATACATCCATGACTCGGGTACAAATGTCCATATTCATCATACAAACATTTGCCCCTACCGGGATTCGAACCCAGGACCATTTGGTTTCGCTGACTACACTTAGCCACTGTAGCCACTACACCAAACGTGTCGTCGAAGTTCGTCGTGGACGAACACAGGTGGACGAAGACAGTTCCAAAGTTGCCATTCCCAAAAATCAAGCGAGAAATATGGGTATTTATAATATTTTTCTTACGGCTTTAATTTTCTATGCGTGAAATTGAATGGAAAATAATGTGAAGAGATGAGTGTGAAAAAAAAAATTCAAGCCTAAAATTTACTAACCTTCGGCAAAAGATATATCGCACACGCACGCCTTTAGCACGTTTGTTGCTATTGTATTTTTTTTTTTGGTTTTGTGGACATTTTGACAAGTTTCTTGTCTTGTTTGTGATAGGACGTTAATCCGATATTAATAGCTTCAGCTTAGTTAAGTAGTATGACAGTGCGAAATTGGACGCTCTCACAGATTGTTTTATCTTTGTTTTATGGTAAATATTAATTTTATAAAAATTGTGACGTGATCAGTGAAGTGGTGATTATTAAACTTATGTGAGTAGATATGTGGATTTTTGTGTTACAATTGTTTATGCCATTGCGTGCCCACTGCCTGCACTGCCTACTTGGGCAAGTAGTCGCTGCCACGTGCATCATGCATGCCGTTGCCGCTTTTACAGGCCAGTGCAGTAATCTTTATCTCACGAAGCGACGCGCGCTTAACATGTGGTAACCAAGTGTGCAAACAAGCTGTGAAGAAGTGTAGCATCAGGACATAACACACATACCCTCACAAACACACACTTCCGTCTTCACCATTGTCTCGGATGGTACCGAGAGCGCCTGCGCTTACACACACATTTACAGCGTGTTTGTACACTTGGTAACTACAAGTAAAGCGCGCGTCGCTTCGTGAGATACAAGTACTGTAACTTGAATAAATATTATTAGGCGTAGTTTATTTCGAGACAATTTTTACGCTTTTTGTTTTGTTTGAAAAACGCATTTTTTTTTGTGTTATTGTTTGTGTAATCACATTAACGGACATATTATATCAACTTATAGTAACCGGTGTACTATTTAATGTGATAACCTCATCGCCACTGTACACGCAGCGGGGTTAATTCAACAGCTGAAAGAAGCAGGTCCTTATAATAAGCCAATTTTAACAAAATTAATGAATGTTACCAAAAACATCAGTAAAACATACCTTTCCGCCATGGTCATGATAACGGTTGCTAAATGGAAGAGCTCGCGTTCGTAGAAGTATACGCTGGTGATGACCCACGCGGCGGTCCAAGTCGGGTGTAATGTGAGCAGAGCAACGAAAAACGGCTCCGCGATCGCGGGATCCTCTTCGAACAACATGGCGCCTTTAGATAGCAGTCTATGGAACATAGAAATGACATGAATAACTATTACTTATCAGGTCAATATCATATACCAATTGACGAGTAAAATTTGAAACAAAGCTACAAGAATCGAAGCTGAAACTCAAAATATTTTACCTGAACAAACCTGCACTAGCATGGGCATCAAATGTAAAAAAAAGCCTAAAAAATATCCAAGGGAACTTCAAAAACTCATGTTTATTAAACGTTTATTGCAACGTTACAATTTTTATTTATTTTTACGATGTGTTTGGCAGAAAACATTAAGAGCTCACGTCAGCGGGTGTCGAGGGTTGATGAATATAGCCTTGTCGAGACAGACTTTGGCCCAGTCTCTGTCAATATCTTTCAAGCAAGTCGATAGCTCCCGCCAATAGTCAGCATTTTGAGGGCTATCGGCAACCAACTGAAAATGTTGAAACAAAGAAAGTATTTATATATCTCATTAAATCATATCTACGGTTAGTTCTCGCGTAGTTTAATTTTTTGCATAAAAATATTTTAAAGAGCTGAAAGTGACTTATGCTATTTTTTGTCCCGGAACTTTCCCCCGAATGGGAGCGAAACCTTGGGAAAAAGCTAGTTTATAATGATAAGGTTACCCGTAAATAAATTTCCATAGCATGATGCGTGTCCTGCATTTGGCGGGCGTGTCTGGCAGCTCGTACCGCCGGCTCCACCTCGACCGTCAAGTGATCAGTGTGTATCAGCGTCTTGGATGCCGACTTCATCAGGCAAGCGTGAGACATCATCACCAGTTCCTGAAGGAAAAAGGATTAACTATTTATTTGAAACCATAGCCTGCCTTTTTATAAAATAAGTGATGGCAGGTGAAAACGGGGTGTCACCAAAAGGAGAATAGGTTGTAATCGAAGACCCGTTACTTAGTACTTTTTTTGAAAATAACAAACCTGCTATCTAACACATTACTTACGATGTTAAATCAATACTGAGCAAGAACATTAATGAGGTCATTACTTCAAAAACTTCATCAGATTGTTGATATTGCTGTACAACAAAATGATTGTTGACGAATGTCGCAGCGTCTTGCCAGCAAGATGTGGTCAGTTCCACTCGAGTCCTGGTCTCACTCAGCTGTCGATTGAATGTGCAAAATTCTGTAGCTCCTGCAAAATTGTACATAAAAGACTATCGAAACAGGCTCATTTTCAAGCAATCAAAAGACGAGCAACACATAAATGTTGAGAAGATATAGAGCCTCCATTCTCAAATGATAGCCTAGCCCTTACTTTTCCAGCAGTCAAAACTCAAAGCATTTATTTAAATTAAACCATTTACAGGCACTTTTGAATTGTCAAGTGGTCGGTCAGTCAGAAATGAATACGAAGCTAGTTGCCCATCCCAAAGCGTAGTAGGTACCTATGGAGAAGAACGGGCAAGAAACTCCATGGACACTCTTTTAAATTATATTGTTACATAAATATTAGTTACATCATTAATGTTGAATATAGGTATAATTATATGTGAGAACGATGTAAATAGGACAATAGTACACGTTGAGTGTCCAGAGTACAGCGAATAGAAATTTAAACAAAACAATCCATAAATAAAATAATTAAAATAAGCCGTGGCGGCTAAGAGATGACCAGTCCCAACCGACAACACCCGTTTCACGAGCATGACGTAGTGTGTCATAGAGTTCAAGGCTAAGCAGAATTATCGGACTCAGATCGCCGCGAAATATTCAACGGTTAATCCTGATAGCTAAGCATACACGACACTAGGAAGGTGGGCAGCATTGCGTCAATTTTGTACAACTCCAGCAATAACATCAGCCATGGGGCACCGAGATATAGGTCTTCTTATAATAAGAACATGTCGTTCATGGCCACACTTACAGGCAACTGACTAGGTAGGATCTAAGATAAGTACTCGTAGTTACCATAATAAGGTACTTTTCGTAAAGAGTTCGCAGCACTCCGAACGGTTGTCTGCCAGTCGCGCTCCAGTTGTCCACGACCAGTGCATATTCGTTTTCTGGGGGCTTCGAGTTCCATCTTCGTAAGCATGGCACCTATATCTTCTCTGTTATTAAAAGAAGCTGATTTTAATAGTAACCTCATTAGTACTCACATTAGATACTAATATTCAACCCAATATTTATCAAACACGGGATGAACAAGATTTTTGGAACGAAGCTCCTTATTGCACATTATACTCTGCTCGTCAAGTGTGCAAAAGCGAAAGGAACTTCATCCCAATCTGGTGGCCCGTGCACGACACGCCTAGATTTTTTTTAAATTCTCGGTTATTCCGTTTATCCACCCCAAAAAATCCCCCAAAATCCACCCCTTTTTTTTTTTTTTTTGAGGATGGGAAATCATCAAATGACCCCTCCCGCTCTGGGTGGAGCGGAAGGGAGTGTCAGACTTACTGACTAAAACCCACCCGTGTTCCTTCCTTGGCCCTTTATGTTCCGGGTCAGCGGTACCCCTTATGGATGATCCCGCTTTCCCGGCAGGCTTGGGCCCTAGTGGGCCCCCTCTTCGATGCTGACATCTCTTTGAGGCGCGCGTGGAACACGTACGCGCCGTCCGGTACGGGCCTGATCCTGATCGGACGGTGAGCTACCCATTACTCACCGCCCGCAGGCCCGCGCCTACGGTGGCCGGGAGTCGTCACGCGGCTCCGACGCCCGGAGCGTCCACCGCGGCGGCTTGGACGGGAGACTCTCTCCCTCTCCCGTCCCGCCACCTCCTTCGCTAGCATGACTGCTTCGCAGAAGGAGGCGACTGCCTCCCACTCCCCCTCGCCCCGGACCATGGCTTGAACCAAGGCCGGGCGTGAGAGGTCGCCGCCGCTGCCGATCGCCTCTACGAGGACACGGCGGTGCTCCGCCCATGCAGGGCAGGCCCCCACCGTATGCTCCACCGTGTCCTCGGGGCGATCATCGCAGTGGTGACACCCGGGCGTTTCCTCCCGCCTGATGATGTGCAGGAACCTCCCGAAGCTTCCGTGTCCGGTGAGGACCTGCGTCCCTAAGCCTATAAATTCCGTTTATGCAACTAGTCCTCGGGGATTCTTGGACATGCGATTCCGCGTATCCACCTTAGCGTGGATAAACGAAGTAACTCGAAATTCTGATATGCTACACCTGTTTAAAACACTGGAGGGTTGGGGTTGAGGGGGGTAGTTGGGATGAATTTATCCCAAGAACAAACTTAACATTGTAGTTGAAAAACATGTTCTCCCATACATTCCAACTGCAAATAACAACATGTTTGTACGCACAATGTTGAGAGATTTACCATGTTATTAAGACTTCTTATAGATTTTCCTGTAATCTATATGTAAAGAAATAAGTTCTATACAGTAGTTTCGGAGATAATGGTCAAATTTTTAAATATATTTGAAACCCTCACAGTAAGCCCTTTCATTTGATATGTCACACGGACGCGGTGCTATGTCTGCAAAACTCTTTTTTTAACTTTCTTATTTGCCTCCCAAAAGTGACATCCATATTCATAATTTCATTTATTTACGTTACACATCCGTGTTTGGGTCACAGAAGTTCATATGTGTACCAAATTTCAACTCAATCAGTCTTTTAGAGCTTTTTCTGAGCAAATTGGCTGTGAAAGACGGACAGACACACGAGTGGTCATATAAGGGTACAGGTTTAATTCGGACGGAACTCTAAAAAGTTTGGTTTAGTACAGTTAGGTCCGCTTGCAGCAAATTAACTTACTTGAGGATTTGCAAGGGTTTTACTATAGGCTTTAGAGGTCGTCCAAGTTCAACTTCGACCACAACAAAAGCATCATTCTCATCAGCGCCTGTAGGTCTGCATGGACCATTTGTCAAGGTGCTAACCGAAGTTCCGTAAGACTCTGGCGGTCTGAAAATTTTTCGTTTCATCACACTATGTACGGTAGTTAATATGAATCGCGTGTCCGCTGCAGAATAGTTTCAAAGGCTAATCTATACTCTGATTTTTATTTGCTAGACCAAAATGACAGCTGTTTACTATCACTTAACAAACATGTTAACAAACAAAAAAAAGGTTGATCGCAGCTGTCATTCTAAACTAGCAAATTAAAAATCAGAGTAAAGCGAGTAAGTAATCAAAGCGAAATTATCCCGATTCGATTTAGTATTTTCCACTTCTGATATAAGCACATTAATTCTCATAAAAAAATAGTTTTTACGCCCCGCTTCGCAAGCGTGGATGTCGGAAAATACCCCGCGGGTAACTACTACCGGAATTAAAAGTGATTTATTAATCCAGGTTATAAACTATCAGTGTGCCAAATTTCATCCAAATCCGTTTAGCCGTTTTTGCACCAATCCGGAACATACATTCAGAAAAACAGACAAACGGATCAAAATTCAAACAAAATTTAAAAAAAAGGAGGCAGCTCTCAGTTCGTCAGAATCTTTTTTTTAAATGTGTGTTCCCTGATTGCACGAAGCCGCCTGGACCGATTCCAGTGGTCCCATTGTCATCAGATCAGGATTTGATGAGGGGATCCTGGAGAAATCGAAGGAACTCTACTCTCCAAATGTTATGGGCACACCTATAGCGATTTGTGTATTTAATTTCGGAAGTTGGTTGCAAAACCGAAAATATAGAAGCAAAGACTACAAAAACAAATAATAATAAAAAAAAAAATGTTTATTTCGGAATATGTAATGTCCATATCTTGTGTAAGTATTTAGGAAAATTTTACGATAAAAAAAAAGATCGAATGTAAACGAACGCCGACAAATGGTAGCTTGAATTTTCCTGCTGAAGAGAAATCAAATTATATTCTTACTTGCTCGATTTGCTATTTTTTGGCCCAGTGAGAGGAGTTGGGGAACCCGGCTTATCATTGATGGACGGAGGTCTGTCGTTCGGAGTGAGCAGTAGGTCACAGCCGCATTCCCTCATCATAGATTCTGCATTTACCCAATGCAAGGGCACGGCGAGGCGGATGGTTTGTTCTGAACATTTGTAATACCGAATGAACATCTGAATATAATGACCGAAGCCATTTTAATAGATCATTTATTTCTATAAAATAAAGAAAAAGAAAACTAGATTAACAAATTAACCTCCTGGATATAGCAGCTTGAACAAATTTAAGAACGCCATAAAGCTGTATCCTCCGTTTTCTCCGTAGATATGAAGTTCAAGGGGCCACTTGTGATCACGGAAATGTTCCCACAGCCATTTGTCGCCCTTAAGCATCAGAGTGCGATGGAACGAGCCCCAAACCGCAGTGTCTGTTAAAAACACAAAATATTTTGAATCGAATTTGACAATAAAGTGTAAAGAAATCTATATCATGCAGCTGAGCATCAGCGGAGTTTTGGTCAAATACCTACATAATTGCAGGCTTAATTGAGACGCCGGCGCGGGCGTGCTGCGATAGCCCTGTATATTATGTTTGATAAAAACTATGTTGTGTCAAGCTTTCAGTGTCTCAAGGCTCTAAATTGACTGGATTTACAGATATTTTTTATTTTATCGTGTTTGGGTAGCTTATAGCTAACAATACAAAAGTAATAGTGAAGTAATTCACGACAAGCCATTTACAAGCCTCCACAGATAATAATATACATAGCTATACCTCCCAAAATAGAGTATTTGACTAGGTAATATCAAAAATATACATGATTATATACAGTTATTTTAAAGATGTTACTAAAAAAGACTATTTGCAAAAAAAATAATCCATTGATTAACTTTTGAAATAACAGTTGGGCTTCGTTAATCCAGACGGGCAGAAACCCAGCCCGTGGCGGATTCTCAAGGCGTCCGGATTGTGGTCTTCATTATTTGAATGGTAATAATAAAACATGTTTTTAACGGTTGTATCTTTATTTATATACGGAAAATCAAACCTTAATGATAAAAAGTCTTCTTAGTTCTTAAAGTAGTCTGTAATACTCTTCTGCTTATGATTTTCAAACTTCATTTCTAAAGCGGGGTCTCTAAGTCGACGGGGAAACATAACTCCTTGGTTATTTTGGCGTAAGCAGTGGAGGAATAAAATCATTATAAAATCCGTTATCTTCAGCCCATTTCAAGGAAGTATTTAATGCTTCCACCGCTTCTGAAGCTGAAACTTTTTTGGAAGTGCTCATCATCGTCACACATTGTGGCTAACACAAAAATACACGTACGCACACAACAGACTGACAACAGACTATACGACCTACTGATGACTCACAAACGCTCCCACCGCGCCCCGATCGTCAGTCCGGATTACCGCGATCACCGGATTAGTAGGAGTCGGAATCAGCGAGTTCCTACAGTATCCCGCACCCTTATCACGCAAAACGATCATTGTACTGAATGACGCGAAGTTACTACGGCGTTCCTGTGTTGTGACGTCAGATGCTAATAATGCTGTCTCTGTCTAGCATCGACTTTAACATCGTCAAATAGTCTATTCAAGGGAACACAATACTAAGTCTTGTGTTTAAGAGAATACGAAGTCCTTAATTATTTTTTCGAGTCGTATGAACCCCAATTTGAGAAGTAAGTGACGAGAGGATAGCGCCAATACCTACGCCGACCTAATGCTTTAAAATGACAAAACTCACGGTCAGGCACTCCTCCATTCAAGTAAAATGGAAGGTCAATTCTATGTTCAGTCTGTATGTCTTCTAGTTGACAGTTGAACTTTTGGTCTCCTTGTGTAAATATCTCTCCTGAACCTCTTAAACTCTCCCATTTTGGAAAGAAACTCGTACAGTCGAACCTTCGTGGCTCTTTGTAACCTTGGCTATATGTTACAAGGCCAACATTCTGAAAAAATTGTAGAAGGAATTAAAGAAGCTGTACCTAATATTAATTAGTATTGATTCTCATAATTATTTTATTAAAATGTTACGGTGGCGATGGTTTAAAACTGTTGCAGGTATGATGTTTTCGGATCGTATTCACACTAGGGCGTAATGAAAGACTGAGGGGTGAAAGAGAGTTTCCAATCTAAATTTTGGTCTTACAGTATCGTCTTCGCAGTGACTAGGTGTTTTCGAAGCAGCAGTATACACGTAGTCATCTTCAAACGGGATGATCATATTGTAGGAAGCAATAAGAGTCAATTTCATCCAGTTAACCTTCTTCAGAACTTTGTGATGCTCACTATTCAGTGGATTTCGTTCAACAGTCAGTTCCATGCTGAGGAGTGGCAGGGTGTCCCAACTCTTGCGTTTCAACTCCGGCGGCAGGACCATTGGTTCCATTCGTTTCTTAATACATATTTTTTGATTTTCTGAAACGATGATTGATGTTTTCAGGCGGATTTAGGCAGGGAGCATACAAGTTATAGTTATAATGAATTTCTATAACCTTAGATATGTACGTCTGGACGTCTGGGACTAGTGCAGTTGGTACTTTAGGTCGGTCGAGTGTTGTGGAAACTTTGTAGGTACTAGGTTCCCTCGTATATACTCATTATAGTTACATATATGTAAGTATATACATTTTATTACTTAATTCTGTTTTGAGGTATACAGGGTCAAATTTAATTAGTTATCGAAACTCCGCAGACATTATACAGGGTGTTTGGTAGGGAGCTGTACATACGCCTAGGGTAGAAACTAGGGATAGTCTGCTACCTACCCCCGCCCATTATATTGACCTTGGCCTAAGGTTTTTTTTTAATTTATTTTTATTTTTTATTTGACTTTTTTGTGATTTTTTGACTAAAACTACCTGTAGCTCAAAATCTATCCATGGGACCGGTCGGCTAATGGTCTTGTTTTAATCGTTAGAGTCTTAGGGTCCTGCAAAAAATTATTTTACACCAGAAAATTGTGGAGAAGAAAAGTTATGGGGCCTGAAGTACCGTAGTAAGGTAAAGAAATAATTTTAAGGTAAGGTAGTAAGGTAAAAAAAACCTTGAGGCCAAGGTCAATATAATGGGCGGGGGTAGGTAGCAGACTATCCCTAGTTTCTACCCTAGGCGTATGTACAGCTCCCTACCAAACACCCTGTAGGTAGGTATCTATATTTTTAACACGATAAAACAAAGAATAAAGATTTGATGTTTTTTTTCTGGGGGTCAATGACCACGGGTCGTATAGTTACTTGAGGTAGTTGAGAAAATCTGTTTTTATATTATTTTATCGTGTTTAGATATCGATAACGATCACGTTTGTGACGTTTACACAGAAAAAACTGATCTTGAAACTTATATTTCAAGTCGTTGACCCCCAAAAAAATTTATAGCTTTAAATATCGAGCTAGTTTAGTTTGACCCTGTATATCAGCGAGGTTTGACAAACCTTTCATATGGGTAAAAATAGGCAAAATATCAACATTGCAGCAACTGATATTCATAGTTCGTTCCGAAATGTTCAAGTTGTTTGGATCCAGGTTGAAATCTCCAGATCTGTGTTCATCTATATTCCTAAGAGGTTGAATTTGTGCTGTGGAATACAAAGGTACGAATGAAGAATAACAGTTTAATCAATCTGCTTCACTTTGTTTAAAATTGTGAATCTTGCAGGGGCCATCTATAAATTACATCACACCCTAAGGGAGAGAGGGAGGGCATCAACCAAGTTTGACATCGGATGACGGCGAGTCATAAGCTTCGTAACGTCACATGTATAAATTAACTACAATATAAACTAACAATATTATTTTATATTATAGAATTGCAAAATATATGACGTCACTTCAAGAGAGTCACACGGGTTCACACAAATACACCTGTGACAATGAAGCTCCAAATATCATGAAATTCGTGTGAGGTAATTAATGAATATCACCCAAGTATCAAACTCAAAGCATTTATTTCAATTAAACCATTTACAGGCAATTTTGAATTATCAAAGAGTCGGTCAGTTAAGTCAGAAAGTTGAAGATAGTTGCTCATTCCAAAACGTAGATCTCTATGGAGAAGAACGGGCAAGAAACTCCAAGGACACTCTTTTAAACCAAGAATCCTGGGTGCATTATTCTCGTTGCTTCTATATGTGAGAACAATGTTAAAAAATAAATGAAGAAACAATTCAAAATATAAGATTAAATATAAGCCGTGGCAGTAAAGAGATGACCAGTATCAACCGATGGCGCCCGTTCACGAACATGACGCGTGGGTCAGCACCATCCAGGTCAACCATTTTGTAGGGAACTTAATGATCCAATACCCACGCCACCACCAGCGACACATTTGAGCATGACATACTCTCAGCCGCCATGCCACATTCAAGTCAATGAAAGACGAATCCAGTAAGCTTTATAGTAGGTACATACTGCTCACACATGTGCTATGCAATTATTTTATTTTATTTTTTATTTATTTTAATTTTATTGAGATTAACAGCAAACAGTTACATCATGAAAACTTAAAACTAGTATAACAATATTTGCATTTTGTTAATAATGTAACCCACAACACTGTCCACAGGTTATCATAATAATATAAAAAAAAAAAACAATAATAGCTAGAGGTGAAGAAAAAAAAAATATATAAAAAGTATAAAATTAAAAAATAAGAAAAATGATGACAAATAAAAAGTATACAATCAGGACGGATTTGAAACAATAATTGTGATAACATCTTTATAATATATTATGCATTAATTCTCAAGAGTTTTGAAGATAATGTTTTTGAATGTTCCTAATGGGCTATTGAAGATGTCAATATCTACAAAAGTTTTGTTGTACAAGTCAACCATGCGGCGGACAGGTGAACGCAGGCCGGAGTTGGTTCGGCAGGAGGATATTGCAAACAGTGTACCTGCGCGCACCTGACGCCTGTGGAAGGTCCTAGGTATTGCGTAGCAGATCATGTTATTAAGGTTTATGCAGTTGAATTTATTTCTAACAATTTTGTATAGCGTGATAGCTTCAAGATATTTTCTACGACAGTTTAATGATAAGATTTTGTACTTGCTGAGCAACTGGGAATAAGATAGATAAGATCTGTGGCACCTGTAGTGCATAGCGCGTAGAAATTTGTATTGTACATTTTCTATAATTACCGTGTATTTTTTATAAAAGGGGTTCCATATCGAAACAGTATACTCCAACTGAGATCGAACTAGGGCTTTATACAGGCATAAGTAAGATGTGATTCTTTTAAAGTTAAGGGTGGACCGCATAATAAAACCGTACATCTGGTAAGCTTTGTTTACAATTTTATCAATATGCAGGCCTAAGCAGAGTTTCGAGTCAAATATAACACCCAGATCTCGAATAGAGTTCAATTTAGCGAGTGGTGTGTGACATAGGGTGTATGTAAAATTTATAACGTTCTTCTTTTTGGTAAAAGTGATGTAATTACACTTAGGCAAACTTAAATTGAGCTTATTACTGGCACAGTAGTCGGACAGTCGGTCCAGGTCTCGTTGGAAAAGAGCACAATCGTCAGCAGTTCTCACTGATTTGTACACCTTCAGATCGTCTGCATACAAAAGGAACTGAGTATGTTGAAAACATTTACCTATATCATTGACGAATATGTCAAATAATAAAGGCCCAAGGATAGAACCCTGTGGAACACCAGATGATAGCTTGGTAATGTCCGACCTGTATCCGCTGATTACGACACTCTGGCAGCGGTTAGTGATATACGATGCGAACCAACGCAATAAGTTTCCTCTGATTCCATTGAAGGCGATTTTATTAAGTAATAATTCGTGATTCACCCTGTCAAAGGCCTTGCAAAAATCTGTGTACACAGTGTCCACTTGCTCATTAGCGTCAATGCTATCAAACAAGAAACTAGAGAAAGATAGAAGGTTTGTGGTAGTAGATCTATGTTTGACAAAGCCATGTTGTTCCTGTATAATGACATGGTGCAACAATGGATATATTTCGTTATGAACAAGTTTCTCAAAAACCTTTGACAAGGTGGAGAGAATAGAGATTGGACGGTAATTTTAGTTAAAGAAGTTTCTGTTGTCGGTTGCCATTGTGATAGTAGTGTAGAAGCCTGCAGGTTCATACACCGAGTAAAAGAAATCAGAGAACATATTACAAATTACCTCTGGTTTATTGGATTCTGTATTATTATAATGAACTTTTGCTGGGATCATTGGTTTGTCCTTTTGGTTTGATACATATGTCCAGAAGTGTTTAACATTAGTGCGTAAACTGTCTCAACCGACTTTATATACGTAGTGAAGCATTTGTCACACAAATCATTAAAGTTTGTTCTATGTAGGGTGAATGTTTCATAGTCTGATATATTATTGTACTTTTTCCACTTGACACAAATTTTTTGTTTTTTTTTAAACAAACTTAGTAATGGTCGCGAGAACCAAACTGGGAATGCAGAAGATTTATAATTAGTCAGAGGTGTGTGAGGCTTAATGATCTCATCTAGCTTGTCACAAAATACAGATAAAGCGTCTTCAGAATTTTCATGAGCTAGGAGGCAAGGCCAATCCGTACCCTGTATCATTTTGTTAATTAAATCATAGTAATTAGCCTTGTGAAAATTGTATTTTTGTGTATATTGTTTTTTCAGGGGAGGGATTTTTACATTTATATTTGTATCACACACGAACGGAGGGTGGTATACGTCTACGGGTAGTAAAGAAGAGGACTCGAACTTTACGTTACAGGAACTATTAGATATATATTATAAGGTCAAGTGTTTTGCCTTTAACGTTAAGCAAGTTATTGTATTGCGAGGCGTTTAAGAGTGATATAAAGTTGTTTAGGTGGTTACAAGTCATGTTGGAATCCAAGCACAGTGAAGCACTTGGTGGTGAGTCCGGGGAAGATGACATGTCCCACGCCGTATCGGGAATATTATAATCCCCAAGTATATAAATGTATTCGACACTAGGATTGGCTAAAACGTCGTAGAGTAGTTCAAAGTGCTTCGCGTATACGTGCTCAGCGGTTGTGGGCGGTATGTATGTAGAAATGATAACATGACGCTTCTGATTTTGACCACTCGGTATTTCAATGGCAAGTTGCAATTATTATAATTATATTAATATTAGTTATTCAATACTAAGATATTGAATTTATACAATACAAAGATAGTATTTACAATCTTCAGCAGCTCCGATAATATTTTCGATTGCTAATCAATTAGTTTATGCGCCCTTGTTAGTTGGATAATTTAAATTGAATGATCCAACACACGCGCCACCATCAGTGAGACGTTTATCAGTTTGTGAGCTACTCGTACCTACATAAGTACGCCTTTAAATATCAAATCAAACTACTTAACCAATACGGTGCGTACTGACTACGACCCAATTTAAACACGTGAAACACGACGAAAAAGCAAAAGAGTAGTAATGTAAGGATGGTAGCAAGTGACGTTCTGTAGCCTATCCGTATGGGAAAAAGGCGTGAGTTTAAGTAATGTATGTGTATGTGTTAAAATGACAAATAAAATGAAATAAGAAATAATGATTTTCTCTTTGTTATGGAATATGCGGTGTATGGTGGCCAGATCTAATATACAGCTCCATTCACATGATGCGGGCTTCATTGCCTGTAGCTTACAATAAAATTGAAGCAACAAATAACTTGCATCGTCTAAACACTATTTAGGCGAAGAAAATGTTATTGTTGCTTTATGGTATGCTATAGGAAATTAAATCGCACCGTGTAATAAGGGTGTGGTCATGTAGAACGCTGGGTACAGCGCCGATATGCCAGTGCTTGTCGCTGATTAACCTGATAGGAACAGGTCCGTGCTTATCGGCGACGGTTCGCGCTGATGTGGCGAAAAGTATGAAAACTGCCTGCGTTGACAACCAGCGCAGCGCTTGTCGGCGCTGGCGCCGTGCAGCGCTGGCATATCGGCGCTGGTTACCTGCGTCCTACATGAATTCACCCTCAGGCTTTACAGTGTAGGCAGGTACGTAAATACGATAGTCCATTAGATAAGAACTGAGTAGGTGTGCGCGAAACTCTAGAAAGTGTTTAAAATATTATACAACGTGTAACATAATTAACGCAAGACCTCATACACCCCAATTAGAGTATTGAGTTAAAAGCAATAAACAATAAAGATTTTTTTTTTTAAACTAGCTGTTATTATTTAGAAAATCGTGTTGACCCTAGCATTACTTTATGCATTTAAAATTGAGTCTTATTACCTTGGATTAAGATTTAATTTTCTTTGGCTCGATCGGTGGTCAGTATTGCAAAATATAATATAATTTTTGAAAAAAATACCTATATTAATAGTTACTGAAATGGATTCAGTAGTCAATTATGAGCAAACTACTTTCAGGACTTTTATTCTATTACACCCTGGATGTATGAATTTTACAATGTGTCAGGCAGCAAAATATTAAAACCCAAATTCCTTTGACATACCGACGAGTGGAGAATCAGCAAACAAACACATTTTCTCGTAATCTGAGGGATCATAAACCATGCTGCCATTAGCTATTGAGTGGGTCGGCTCTTCATCTCTAGCGCCGATTGGCTTGATGATAGCGTGCAATAATAGTTGGTCAAAGAACGACACTTTTATTGCAAAGTTTTTAAGATCCTGATCTGAGATACGCAAACTCAATACTTTTAAAACCAGCGTGTCTGATGGTGGCATTTCGATCTCTGGAACCAGCTTTTCCTCTGACTTTGGTTGAGTTATAGTGAACGACGATCGGGCCTGAAAATAATAATGTAGGTAAGTGGGTAGGCATTTAAATCTAAAAAATCTCTGTGGGTCTGAAATAAATAAATTATTATTATTACACTAGGTCGATTTTCGCCATGCGGCTGGTCGCTTACCAAATCGCCTTACAAGCCGAATCGCCACCCCATTTATACAGGTCGATAAAAATCGCAGGTGACTAGTTAATTTTGCATCAGTGTCGAGCTCCATGCGGCGAGCGATCTCCTGCGACTGAGAATTTTCACGGTCGATTTTAGTCACCCGCCGCATGCGACATGTCGCCGCACGACAAAAGTCGAAACCTACTCTACTTTGAAACTTGCGGCTATAGTCACATGTGTAAAGCCCGCATAATGAAGTAATACATGAACAGACATTTAAATATACTTACGATCTTAGTACTTATCTTAAATCTTTTTGAGTACATGATTTAACTCTAATTATCGAAATGTGATCATTACATCATTACACACTTACCGACGCAAAATACGCGCATTGACGTGGAGTTGCGGACACCAGCCCGTATTATCTATCTACACACTTACCGACTTCTTCTTATTCATTTTTGTTTTATTTGTAGAACGATTGTATTGTGAAAAGATTTTTATTTCCTTTCGGTTTTATTTATTCCAGCAATACTATTTTACTGCTTGTGAGTGTGACAGTTGTCAGATTTGACATCTAGACTTTTTTTTTTTGGATGAAGACAGATTTTTGTTATACAATTTAACCGTAGACAGGTTTTCTCTGTCTACGAATTTGTAACCTTTTCGATTTCTTTCAAATACACACATCAAAAGTGTCTATTAAAGGGATCAAGGTATTTAAAAATATATTTTAATAGCCTATTGTGATTAAATAAAAATATCTAGTCTATAAAGATAGATGAATAAAATGTTTTCGTATGTGTTGATGACTGAAGTTCTCTCTGCTTTTGCATTAGTAAAATTTTTCACCTTAGCTAATCATGACATTAAAATGTGATAAAAAGATAATAATAAAGGTTTTTATTGCGTAAAATAAACAATTAGTAGTCTGCATTTCCACCCTTAACGCGTATAACACAATATCGATTCGGCATACTCAATATGAGTTCATCCAAATCACGTTGCGGAATGGCCGCCCACGTCTGTTGTAACAAGCGAAAAAGATTTTCTGGTGTGTGTTCGGCATCCATATTTCGCAAAGGTCGTGTTTGAAGCATATCCCACGCGCGTCTAATGTGGTTCAAGTCTGGCGATTGAGCAGGCCCTGGTAGGACGTTGATGTTTGCTGGGGCAAGTGTGTTTGCAACGATTCTGGCTGTAATTGGACGTGCATCTACATGCATAAGCAAACATGAAGCACTAAATTGGCTCTGCAAAGGAATGACGACATCTGATACAATCGTTACAGCGTAAATCTGTGCATTGAGATTGCCTCTATTCAAATCAGTTCGGTTCTTCCGCCGATCCAAATACCCGACCATATCATGATTGTTCCACCATTGTGTGCATGGACTTCCTGGCATGATTTTAAATGTTCTTGGCGTCCAGGAGTCCTCCAATACTTGACTGACTGGTTGGCGCAGTTGGTAGCGACCCTGCCTTCTGAGCCGCTGGTCCCGGGTTCGACCCCCGGATCCCCGGGTTTGACCTGTGTCTGGGTGTGTATATGTATATAAGTATGTATATCAGTCATCAGGTTACCGTACTATAGGCTCTGCCTAGTTCGGGACCTGAAGACCTTGTGTGGATGTTGTCTCATAAATAAATAAATAAATACAACGTAGCAATTCAGCCAGCCTTGAAAAAAAAAAAAAAAAACTATAATATATGTGAAAACAGATTCAGAAAGTGTGGCTAATATAACTAAAGATTTAAATGGACAAAGAAGAAATTAGATGTTCCAGTAAACTTATTAGTTATAATTGGAGTTAGAGCCCTATGCCAGACTGCTGATGTGGTGGCACTACAGGAGACGTGGCTCCTGCCACACGAGTTACCTGTGCTGAGTACACACTTATATTTTTTTATTGATATATGTTTAGGTTAAGGTTTCTATGGGTCTATGCCTTAGAGCATTGTTGGTTTAATGCTCTAAGGTCTATGCCACCCGAAATAAAGTTATTATTATTATATTATATATATAATACCGTGTGCCGTGTGGTGTCCGGACACAAAGAATAGCACCACCCCATATCTTCCAATGGGGGTCGTAAAAGGCGACTAATGGAGCTTACGACCCAGTGCATGATATCAAGCACATTGGGTCACCCGAATGGTGGCGGGTAAATAAACCACCAACAAATGCATTCCCAAAGAGGGTTAGTGTCAGGCAGGCGGCCGGCTATAAAATCTAAGCCAAATCCCTATGTAACATGGACAGTGAAAATGGTTTGCGCGATAGGGTTAGGGCGTACCCCGCAGGCGACGCGCAGGAGCAGCACCCGGCCCCTGCGGGAAATGGACAAGGGTTGTTGCACCACCCCGGGCGGGTGCGACGTAAGAAGCGAGCTCGGGAAGTGAGATTGAGGTATGCTAGTTGGAATGTTGGGACAATGACTGGAAGAGCAAGAGAGTTAGCAGATGTGTTGAAAAGAAGAAGAATAAATGTAGCGTGTTTGCAAGAAACTAAATGGAAGGGTACAAAAGCGAGAGAAATTGGTGAGGGATACAAGTTCTTTTACTGTGGAAGTGACGGAAAAAGGAATGGCGTGGGAATAGTATTAGATAGTAATTTGAAAGAAAGTGTGATGGATGTAAAAAGAATTAATGCAAGAGTTATAGTTGTGAAAGTCATGTTAGAGAATGTTGTACTGAACGTGATTAGTGTGTATGCTCCTCAGGTAGGATGTGAAGAAAGGGTGAAAGAGAAGTTTTGGGAGGATTTTGATGCAGTTTTAATGACCATCCCGGTGCATGAGGAACTGATAATAGGAGGTGATTTTAATGGGCATGTGGGAAGAATGAAAGGAAGTTACGAAAGAGTACACGGGGGATGGGGTTATGGTCGTTTAAACCACAGAACAGATAAAGAGGTTAGAAGGGCCTTGTGGGCGGGGCAGGCACGCCGCACTTATGAGCAAACGCTCAAAAGTCAACCGAAATTTGTTTCACGGGCTAACAGTCGCGCTCATATTGTGACAACGTACGACGCTCCGTGAAAAACAAAGAATTATGCCGTCTTGCGCTATTATAACGTGTCGGAAAAGAAGACAGGTGTGTAGTGTAGCCCGGGAAGGGATTTCTTTTCACCGGTAAGTCCAAAAACCTTAAAATACAAGTGATATTTGTAATTATTACTATAGTATTATGTAGTTTGTAGATAAAAACGATACAATCGCAACAGTAATTGCAAAATTATACATTGCTTGCAATGCATGGGTAGCATCTTGTACTAGATCAGTGATCGCGCAATGTATTGCGTTCACTGCGAACGTCGCGTACGCCTAGCCAAAGCTGAAATTCGGCGAAATCCATGCTTATCGATAGTGTTGTACCAAGTTGTAAATAATGTCGATATTAAGTATGTGTGTTTGATACAGCTGATTATTATCAGTAATATTATAATTAAAATAACTTTGTTTACTATCACCAATTATTGTTTATAGTGCGTTTTTAATTTAGTTTCTGAGTAGGTTTTCAATCTCCGGAATATTAACAAACATATGTTGACAGCAAAGATTTTGCGCAGCTTCGTCAGAACTGAATTATTTAGCAACATTAGTAATCATCAGGTTGGATTATATCCTACTGCAAACCATGTTACAGACCTAACTAAGGCTATTATTGGAAAATATATTAATTTAAGATTGCACTTTATTTTGAAAAAATCGAATTTAAAAGATAGCAAAGCGCATGTTACTTAATAAATTCGTATTATTTCAGGGACAATAATAAAATCAGCATTTAAATTGAGTTTAAATTATTGTTCAATTTTAAAATATTCTAGTATTTTTTAAGTGAAAACTTCTTTAGGCGCGTTGAGCACTTTTTTTGGTGAACAAAATCATGGAACTCGCGTCATCGTCACCGAACGCTTTCCACGAGCTATATGTATACTATGTATATATGTGTACTTTTTGGGTGAACAAAAAGCGTGAAACTCGCGTCATTGTCACCGCACGCTTCCCATGAGCTATATGTATACTGTGTATATATGTACATAGATATATCTCCTTGCGTTATACATTATATATATATATATATATATAAATAAATTAGCAAAAAACCAAAGAAAATTTGAATTTCGCGGCTATGTTAGATGTTCCCCCTTAATTTGACAGTATTAAGGAAAAATTTAAATCTTCATTAAAAGAGGTGAAAGACACAATTAAAGGACTAGAAATAGGGACCAATTAGTTCAACCAGGTTTCAGACTGGCTAAAGTATGTAGATTCATCCTTCATGGGGTACTGTTTAAAATGTTACAATAAAATACCTCCCCACATATTCCAACTGAATGAAACGAAATTTAAATCTTGTCTAAAACACACACACACTATACAGCCAAGCATATTATAAGTTGGGGGATTATATCGCTGACAAAAATGCTTGGCTCAGCGCTGGTCCTGCTCTACAAGAGCGCCTAAACGAATCGATTAGCATTCGAAAATATTGTGAGCTGATGAAGGTTGTACAATCTATCTTTGCATTGTATAAATTCAATTTCTTAGTATTGTATAATTGCATAGCACGTGTGAGCACTATGTACCTACTATAAAACTTACTGGGTTCGTCTTTCATTGACTTGAATGTGGCACAGGTAATTTCTTAGCTGCCACGGCTTATTTGAATTGCTGAATGGTTTTTATCTTTTTATTACGGACACTTTTAACGTGCACGTCTTTCTACATCGTTCTCACATGTATTATTTCAACATGAATGATGTAACCACTTTTTTGTAACAATATTTCGATTTAAAAGAGTGTCCATGGAGTGTCTTGCCCGTTCTTCTCCATAGGTACCTACTACGCTTTGGAATGGGCAACTAGCTTCATCTTTCTGACTGACCGAACCCTTGACAATTCAAAAGTGCCTGTAGTTGGTTTATTTGAAATAAATGCTTTGAGTTTGAATTATTTATATGTATTTAGGAAGTCCACACTAATTGTCCCCCTCTTCCCGGAAATATAGAGAAAAATTGCTAACTTATAAATTACAGTAATTTTATCGATATAAGTAATCGACCTTTTGGTCGCCGTAACATGCGTGAGAAATAAATTACCTTTTGCGCGTGAGTGAGTGTACGTCAAACGCAGTGTTTGTATTAGTGTGACAACCAATAGCAAACTCACTATCTAAGTGCGTGTGGTTTATTTGTGTGTGTAATACGCGTACGTATTGGTCTCTTGCTTGTAGTGGAGTTAAGGAGTGGGAGACAAGCGGCGACACGCGTTCTAATACAAATCAGGAACTATTTCCTTTCTAACCTGTTTTATCTGTTCTGTGGTTTAAACAATGAGGGGGAAACTATGTTGCAATCTGCTACTGCATTCGATCTAGCAGTAGTCAACACTTGGTTCCAAAAAGCCGATGGACACCTAGTAACATACAAGAGTGGAGCACATAATACACAAATAGACTACTTTCTTGTCAGACGCAACAACTTAAAGCACGTCAAGGACTGCAAAGTGCTACCGGGAGAAGATCTGGTCTCACAACACAGACTCATGGTTATGGAAGTAGTCTTACAAATAAGGCTTGTAAAACATAAAGAACGCCCCCCTCCTAGAATAAAATGGCATATGTTAGAGAAGACTGACTGTGCGACGAAATTAAGAGACCGAGTGGTAGATAAAATGATAGAGATGGGTGAAATGAATGACCGAAGCGTAAATGAATGTTGGAATGAAATGGCTCAGTATATTAGGAGTACAGCAAAAGGTATTTTGGGAGAGACGAAAGGAAGGGGCACGATAGATAGGGATACGTGGTGGTGGTCGACAGAGATTCAGAATGTGCGAGAAAAAAAGAAGAAATTTAAGGAATGGCAGAGCATTGGAAATTAGCGTTCTAGTCTGAGAGCTGAAAGAAAGAGTGAGTATGATGCTCTCAAGAAAAAAGCCAAAAGAGCTGTGGCTATAGCGAAAGCTAGTGCTCACGAAAAGCTTTATGACATGTTGGAAACTTCGGCAGGCCAAAAACATCTATACCGGCTTGCTAGAGCTAGGGAGAGAAAGGCGAAGGATGTGGTTCAGGTAAAATGCGTAAAAGACGAAGCTGGAATGATACTGTCAGAAGATGAGAAAATTAAGAATAGGTGGAAGGTTTACTTTGAAAGACTGATGAATGAGGAGAATGACTGGAGTGGTATGCTTGATAATAAACCAGAAAATGAGGGATTAGTAAGAGAAGTCAGTGTGGATGAAGTGAGGATTGCTGTAAGCGGAATGAAGAATGGTAAAGCATTAGGACCGGACGGAATACCTGTTGAAGTATGGAAAATATTGCGGATGGCCGGTTGGACGTGGTTAGCTTTATTCTTCAATAAGCTGTTGCTGGAAGAAGCCATACCTGACGAATGGTGTAATAGTTCGCTGGTGCCCATTTTTAAAAACAAAGGTGCTGTGCTGGAGTGCAATAATTATAGAGGAATAAAGCTAATGTTACACAGCATGAAAGTTTGGGAGAAAGTTGTTGACCGAACAAGTTGTTGTTGTTGTTGTTGGCGACTGAGAGAAGAGACCGAAATTTCACAGAACCAATTCGGTTTTATGCCTGGTCGGGGTACGACGGATGCCATCTTTGCTATCCGCCAGCTATGCGAGAAATACAGAGGTGCGCACAAAAACTTGCACATGGTGTTCATTGACCTCGAAAAGGCATACGACCGAGTGCCCCGTGGCCCGTGAGGTTCTGTGGTGGGCCCTAAAGGAGAAAAGTGTGCCAGGGAAGTATGTCAAGTTGATCCGTGCAATGTACAATCGATGCACTACCCAAGTCCGGTCTACAGCGGGCACTACCGGCAGCTTCAATGTGGCTGTCGGCTTGCACCAAGGGTCGGCTCTCAGCCCTTACCTCTTCCTGATGATGATGGACGCTCTGACGTCGGACATACAGGAAGAGGCTCCCTGGTGCATGCTGTTTGCTGATGACATTGTGCTGATTGCCGAGAGCAGTCTAGAGGTCCAGAACAGATTGGAGGTGTGGTGGCAAAGACTGGAGAATGTTGGCCTGAAACTTAGCAGAACCAAAACAGAGTACTTGTTTTGCGATTTTGGCGGTCTCTCCAGTCCTGTGCCTGTTACTCTTGCTGGAACGCCCATACCAATCTGTTCCGACTTCCGGTACCTCGGGTCGCTTGTCCAAGGAGATGGCGATGTAGACCGGGACATAACACACCGGATCAACTCAGGATGGATGAAATGGCGACAGGTCACTGGAACAACTTGTGACCCACACATGCCCCTCAAGTTAAAGGGGAAAATATACAAATCTGTGATTAGACCTGTCGTATTGTATGGATCGGAATGCTGGGCTGTGAAGAAGATGGATGAAAAACGATTACATGTAGCGGAGATGAGGATGTTGAGATGGATGTGTGGAGTGACAAGAATGGATAAAGTAAGGAATGAGTATATAAGAGTAAGTTTGAAAGTAGTGCCTGTGACAGAAAAAGTGAAAGGGAATCGACTGTCTTGGTATGGACATGTGATGAGGAGGGATGACACTCATGTGACTAAGAGAGTGATGGGTATGAATGTTGATGGATGGAGAGGAAGAGGACGGCCAAAGAAAAGATGGATGGATTGTGTGAGAAATGATATGAGTGAAAAGGGAGTAGATGATGCCTTGACGTCTAACAGGGGAGAATGGAAGAAGAAAACGTGTTGCGCCGACCCCAAGTAAAATGGGATAAGGGCAGGAAGATGACGATATATATAATACCGTGTATGTCAAGTATTTGCTCTCATATCAAAGCAAGATTCGTCAGAAAAACACACAAAACGCCATTCTTCTTCTGCCCAATTTCTGTGTTCACAAGCCCATTGTAAACAGGCTCTGCGATTGTGGGACTCAATAGGCGGTACACGTGGGGAACGGAGATTGACTTCATGCAAGCGAAATCTTATGGTTTGATTGCTTATTAACATCCCTTAAGAGCTATGAATCCTCGTAACCAACACCAACGCGGTCATTGTACTATTTCGTCGAGCAGTATGTAACGATCTTGACTGCGTATGGTGATGCGAGCTCGTCCTCCCTGTTGGTCTGCCACGCTGCCAGTGATGCGGTAACGTGTCCAAAGTCGAGTTATAATACTCTGCGTAGTGCTTAGAGCATTTGCCACAGCACGTTGCTGAGAACCAGCTTCCAACATTCACACGGCTCTAATAATTTCTTCTCGGGTCAAATGACGTCTTCCCTCCATAGTAACGTTCTTTTGTATCGATTCCACTCCAAAGTATGGCAGAAATTTTACTGATTTGGCCTCAAGCCCGTTGCAGGATTATATAGGAATACGACTTGACAGAAGATATGAAGTTGCATGGCCCTTCGCGCTCTGCGATAATAAAGTCGCACTCCACTCCCTCAGTCGGCATTCTACTCTCCAAGCGTTAATGTGGCACGTGATTCTGCAGTGGCGTCTCAATAGGAGACTCTGGAGCATTTTATTATAGATATACATGTCAGATCACCTTTGTGGGATATTTTTTTATTTTTATAATATGAGACAACATCCACACAAGGTCTTCAGGTCCCGAACTAGGCAGAGCCTGTACTACGGTAACCTATTATTATAATTTTAATTATTCAAATGGTACAGCGATTCCAACAATCGAGAGAGGAGGAGGTCCAACAATAATTATTGTCAGCAATTTGTCAAATGTTTGAATCTTCTGTCTTCATTCTATAATAGCATTAGAACTTTCTGGGATATAGTCAAGGATCATTGTGTTTCATATAAAATAAACATATGATATAGCTTTCAGCTGTGAAATGATGAATCCAATATTGATGAATTCTTTTTTTCTTCCTCCGCCTCTTCCAAAGAAGCGAGGCAAGACAAGCAACTTGTTCGAAATCCGTTGAGAATGAACAGTCCATCGATTTTTTTGACGAAGTGCGCGCTCTGAATTTTCTGCGTTATTTTAAAGCGCGATCCTAAAATCGTGTCGCAAAAAATAAGATCCTAGTGCGTGCAAGGCCTTATTCAAGCCTAGCTTCTGCCCGCAGCTTCGCCTGCGTGGAAATCTGAAACTGTCTCACGGGAACGTGCTACCGGGACAACAAGTAGTCTATGTCCTTCCCCAAGATGCCATCTCTGTCCTTGCCAAATTTTATCGAAATCCGCTCAGTGCTTTAGGCGTGAAAAGGTAACATACGGGCATAGTAACTTTCGAATTTATAATATTGGTGTGGATTTCAAATACTTTCTATATTTTATTTTACAGGGTCTAATATCGAGTCAACTGGGCTTACTTTAGACCGTACAAAGGACAAAATCGGAGAATAACATAAAACGTAATATCACGTCTGTATTCCCGGAATGTTTAGGCAGAGGTGTACCTATAGTTGATACACTCACAGTTCGCCAGTTTTATTAATTGGATTATATTACTCATAATACAATCAGCCTTACGAAATCCCCAGAGAACAGATACGCATTTAGTTGAAACGTAATTTCTTGATCGCAGGGCCTACTGAGGAGGCTCAATAAATAGGTACCTATTTACCGGTAAGTATAATATATACTTTTTAAATGCTCACAATATTTAAATAATAATTTAACCGTCGGCTGGTGCTTCATTTAATTAAAAACGTCTAACGGGCCTCTGTGAGTTAGCTACAGCCCCTCGTACGCCTTCCAAAGCTCCGGGACATGACATTTCTCGGGTCCCCGGGGGCTCCCGAGAAATGTCAACACAATAATAATATATACAAGTATATAAAAAAGGGAGGGGAAAGAATCATTGGGCATTTCTGTCAAAATGAAAAATGCCCTAAAGGCTGGCAGCATTGCCTCGTTGTATGTGAATACTGATTCTTTGGCCAAAAAATAGGCCAGCCGACTGGTCACGTGAAGAGTCCACCAACCGCTTGGCAATGTCTCGAAAAACCAAGTGGGCACTCGGACCCCCGGCCCTAGTGTTTCAACCCCAAACGGCTCGAACATATAAGTTCCAATAAGATTGGAATATTGGCGCCGTTTGAGGTTTTCCGCACCTGCAGCAGCCACCCCAGCACAGCTCGCCGTGCTAGGAAGATGGGATGGCGCATGGGTGTCTACACATCATGTTGCATCCCACACCAAAGGCCGACCTAACTTCCAAGCCATTATGGTCATTCCTTCTGGTCTCTTCCCATCGTCGCGTGCCAAGCCATTGTGTTCTAGAACAGCTGGCACCCCACAGCCGACAAGACAAAAGCCGACAAGAGCACGTTGGATGATGTCATTAATGCTGGCGTGCCGTGCTATCCGGCCTGCGGTCCTACTGCAGGATAGGCCACGGTGACCTAGGTAGTCGGCACCGTCACCGTATTGGCAGCGATGCTAAGCCACGCAAGAAGCGACCTGACGCAGACAAGTAGCGAGCCGGAAGGTTGCGTCACCCAGCATTGTGCCTATGTTGGACGACGGTAGCGCCTGTTGCCAGAGGCAAGACTCCCACTCACCCACAGCCAGAAGGCGGCGGCCTCGCTCAGCAGTATTGGTGGATTGAAGTACGTATTAATAAGATTATTCCGTACCCACCTGTAGAGCGGCCCATCCCACTGTCTTTGGGAAAATGGGTTCATGGGCCGATGTGTATCCGGGCAAGCCTTTTTCCAGGCATTCATCGCATCGGTCAAGCATGGCACTTCAGATTCAACCAGGGAAGGGGCTAAAATTGTCGCGGTCATCTTTTCAGTGTTGTGTTGTGGACAGAGGACAGGAACTAATACGTGTAAGCTAATACTGGTCATTTTATGGCCGCTGAGGCCACCAAAACGGATGGGTAGTGTGGATTCAAGCTACGATTGGTCGTCCTGTTTACCTACTTTTATACAAAACTCCTAAATCGTTTTGCTCCTGAAGTTTAACCTCTCAGACATAACCACAATGTTCATGTTGACAAAGCCTTTCCACGCAACCTTCGTTCAAACTCAGCACCATTTCAAGATAAAGAAATGTTTTACGATTAATTAAAGAGAATGTGAATAGGCGCACGTGTGAAGTCAAATGACACTCGTTCAGGGTTGGTTTACACAGGGGCGGATTAACACATTTCTCAAGTATCTATAGGCAGTTTAATTTTTGCCGCCCTATTGCCTTTTCCTAGATTATTTTTACAATTCAACAATTTGATAAAAATTGCACAAGAAATAGGTTTGAGTACCTACCTATATTTTTGAGTTAATCTAAGCTCGTAATTGTACGACTAATATGGTAATGTATGCTACATACACAATAATGTACATTTAGTAAACGTAATATAAATAATATTTACTGCTCTAACAAACAGTAAAAAAAAAAAATGTTGTCAACGTTTCTTACAAAGCTTTTTTCTCGATTTTATGTTGGAAAATCATCGATGATATCGTCGAAAGTAATCTTGTTCATTAATTCTTACTCTATGTACAAGACCTAAATCGTTGAATTTTCTTGACTTATCGTCGATCTCAGATATTTGTTTACCCATTGTAGGCAAGAAAGCTGGAGTAGAAATGCCATACAAAGAGCTACGAGTATGTCCAAGTTAGGATAAACGTTCTGCAAACTCGATTTTTGCAGAAAAGACTTTCTAATGATTTAGAATCTGGTTTTACCAAAATAAAATCCGAAGAAATATAGCTATCTAAGTCAGTCTCTTCGTGCTAATTACACCATTGAGTCTGAACGCGATCAGAACTTTTAAACCGCTAAAGAGCTGTCAGGGTCGATATTGTTGTGGAATATTGACACTGACAGCTCTTGATCGCAGTTTAGATGTGCTGATTGCGTTCAGTTTCATTGGTGAAATTGGCACTTAATCATTACATACAATAAATTCCTTCCAAGAAAAGGGCTTTAAAATTAGTGAATTGTGTGACAAATTAATTCACTCAGTTTGGTCAGAAATGAAAACTTTTCATTGAGCTTGTAGACCTCCTGCCTTTTTTCTACTTCGGATACGAGTCTACGAGTATCAATGACGACCACCCAGTCCGCAGCCTCCAACCAGTAGTCGGCCTTCTATACGTGAGTGGGTAGTGGGAAGAGTGTGAAATATATTCTCCGCAATTTTGCTCTCTGGGAAGAGAGCCAAAGAGAGAGAGATACAAAGTGGGCAGAGGCCGATTACTGGTTGGGGGAAGCGAACTGTGTGTTTTACAGAAGTTTGCGAATATAGAAGTTTGCGGTAGCGTTGAATGTACAATGAAAGGGAAGAGGGAGAATTCTTGTACCTATGTAAATATAGCTTGTTTTGCATGACATCAGAAAACATTAACAAAATAATCTAATACGTCCCTAATTCACCGCCCCTAAAATCTGCCGCCCTTGGCTCAAGCCTACCCAATCAGCCTGCTGATAAATCCGCATCTGGGTTTACAGAATAACTAGGGTAAGTCGAACTGAAATCTATACTAAATATTATAAAGAGGTAAAAATTGCTTGTTTAAATTTATTAAAATCTTGGTACGCTAGATTAACGGAACCGTGTCAGATGGGCAAACTCCTTTTCAGCTGAGTACAGGGTTCAGTGTGGAGTGAGACAGGGGGGGGGGGGGGTGCTGTCCTCGTCCGCGTTGTTTAATCTGTCATGAATAATCTAATCGATGAGCTTAGCAGAACCGGAATCGGCTGTCATATTGATGGTGTATGCATTAATAATATAAGTTATGTAGACGATATGGTTCTGCTCAGCCCATCGATCAGGGCATTGGGGAAACTGATTTACGTGTGTGAATCGTACGCTGGAACCAATGGCCCATGAGCTCAAATATAATGCACGAAAGAGCGAATTCGTGATATTTAAAGCAGGCAGTAAATGCTACAGCATAATTCCACAAGTTATGCTGTATGGCAGACCTCTAAAAAGAGTTGCAAATTTTAACTATCTGGGTCGTTGGGTCTCAGACGACTTGAAAGATAACGTTGATGTAGAGCGGGAGCGCAGGTCGCTGGCTGTTCGATGTGGGATGTTGGCCCGCAGGTTTGCGCCTTGTACGGCTCAGGTTAAGGTGACGCTTTTCAAAGCCTACTGCCAATGCTTTTACACGTGCAGCCTGGGGGTGAACTTTACGCAAAGTGCATATAGTGGCCTGCGCATACAATATAATAACACGTTCCGGGTGTTGATGGGGCTGCCGCGTTTTTGTAGCGCGTCCGGCATGTTTGCCGACGCGGAGGTAGTTAGTTTTTCGGCCATCATGCGCTGGAGTTGCGCATCTCTGCTACGCCGTGTTCGCGCTAGCCCCAACACTATTCTTAGAACGTTGGCTGATAGGTGGGACTCTCCGATCTTGGAGCGGTGGATACGACTGCGCACAGTCAAGTAGACATTCCCCAGGATAGGCGTGCCTCACGCAGCTTAGAATAAATGTTATGACACTAGAAGTTTACATTGTTACTAACAAACATGGAAGTGATTCTGAAATAAATGTTTATATATTTATTTATAGGGGGTAATCTCTGGAAATACCGGTCGGATTAGATTTTTTTTAAGTCCTGTTCTTAAGGAAGGTTTATAGGCATATTTAACACCACGCTACGACCCTTAGGAGCCGTGCAGAAAGAAAAAAAATCAGAAAGAACGCTAAGCGAAAATGAAGCAATAGCACGGGCGGACGATGCGATGCGACGGGGTCGGTCGGGAGTACAATAAATTTCACGCGGACGATGCGATGCGACGGGGTCGGTCGGGAGTACAATAAATTTCACGCGGACGATGCGATGCGACGGGGTCGGTCGGGAGTACAATAAATTTCAGGCGGACGATGTCGTGCGAGAAGCTAGTCTTTAATAAAAAAATACATCTTTATGCTGTGTTACTGGATATTGCCGTAACCCCTTACAACTAACGTTCTTACGATCTATACAATTTAATAAATATTAACTACTTAATATGACAAAAATTACAATTATATTGACTACACTGCTACAAGGATCTTTTGCCGTTCAAATGACGTTGACAGGAGGGCGCTGTCGGTAAACGTTTGTGCAATCGTAATGAGAAATGTTTTGAGAAACTAACATGGCGGCGTTATTTCCGATTTTAGCCACGCGCCAAAACATCCTTGTACAGATATTATCTATTTACAATATTATCATCGCCGTCTACAAAGATTTACGTTCTTAATGTATTAGCTCTAGAAAATCATTCATTGCCCTCACCATTAAATACATACTTACTAAAACA
Organism: Brachylomia viminalis; assembly: GCA_937001585.2. Taxonomy (NCBI): domain Eukaryota; kingdom Metazoa; phylum Arthropoda; class Insecta; order Lepidoptera; family Noctuidae; genus Brachylomia; species Brachylomia viminalis. The sequence goes on along the minus strand of OW443302.2, from coordinate 15,608,455 downwards.
AAGAATGTGCACTGGAATTTAAATCATGGCAGAGATCAAGACTATCATCCTCAACCCAATATATTGTTTGTAATCACACTGCTAAAGTACCTCCACATAGTTACTTGAATGTCACCTGAACCACCGCATGTAACGCCCGAATATGTGAATCTAGCTTTATAAATGATCCAAGGAATCAACTGGCTATGAGATTGAAGACTTCTCTCTTCCAAATACGAGAAAAAGGCTTCATGAACTCATATAATACACACTCTACATTAATGTGACCAGCTAGTCCACCATATGGTAGTGCGACTGACTACCAGTCGCTGGACGTGGGTTGGTATTTCTAGTTTGATAGTATGGCCTCACGGGGAGGTTATTTATCAAATGGAACAGTGGTTCCTCAACGTAGGCAAAAATAGAACCATATACACTAAAAATAAAGAGTTTAAAGGGCCAATACAGATGTTCAGTCTTGCTTATTCAATTCTTCTAACAATTTATCCTGTGACGCTGGTTTGCGAGCATAAACAACGAGTAAACGATAGCGAAACTGAACACTTGTTTCATAATTATTGTTGGATTTGGTCAGTAACTGCAATTCTTTTAGAATGTCCAGGTAATCTGACATGAAGTCATCGTACTTCTCTTGCGGGATCTTGAAAGGGTTGACCGCTGTGAGCCCATCTGTAAAAGGGAAAGAGTGATTTCATGAGTTTTCTTGTCTAGGTATGTCTATAGGATCAGTTGTGTTGCAGATGGCAACATGATGTCGAGCTTTTCCACGACGCCGACGTGACGAATGTCATGAAGTCACGAATGTTGGTGACGGGTACCAATATTTAATGTACGGGTCCTAGTGAGATGTCGTTTCTTACCACGGATAAAACCGTATTTAGTAGGGTCAACTCTCGTAGAGAAAGCCAAAAAAAAACATTCCTCTACAATTTTAAATTTAAGTTTTTTTTTTTAGGACAACCACCAAAGCATACGCCAAAGATAGGTACATGTTAAAATACCCATATTATTTTGACATTTTATAGTGTAGCCTTAATTAGAGGCTGCCACGGCATGCATTAAACATAGTTGTAGGAAATGCAGTTACAAAAGAGTTACAAAAAACCACAGAAAATACAAAAAGTTACAAGACAAAACATATTTTACAAATTTAGATAGATTTAAGTGAAAATTAACACAATAGAAACTACAATATGAAGAATGTCAAAGACTTGACTACTTAGCACATCTAACACATTGTTAGTTAGTGGTTTGATATGACTGTGCAGTTAACTTTTAAGGAGGAGGCTCCAGGTAGCCCGCGAAATTCAAATTTTCTTACGTTTTTTTGCAATTTGCTGGTCAGTGTCAGGTTGAATGTTGAACAAAATATGATTCGTGATCGTAACAAGTATTTAACTATTTACAGAAATAGAATCATTAAAATCATCAATACAACCCTCTAAGTTCATATAATCCTATTGATTGATATTCTATGAAATTGTTATTCAATAGGATTATGAACTGACAACTGGTAACCTAGTTTACCTTCGACTGACAGCGCCTTATTTTCGAAGCTGTATAGTTTTAGTAGTTCAGCCAGTCGATTCTGTAACCATCTCACCGTGAACACTTAGGTGAAGTGAGCATGGAGTGAGCTGCCAGTATCATCACTGATGCTAGGGTTGGCCAAGCATTACATTTACAATCATAATCGAGATTTTTATAATATTTTTTATGCAAATTCTATTGATAATTTAGTATTATTTCAAAGCTAGTATAAAAGTGTCTAAAAAAATTTGCGTTTCTAACTAAATTTCTGTTTTGCTGTTTTATTTTAAAACCCCGAAAATAGTAATGTTCAGCCATTTAACTACATACTAGCTTTGAAATATTATAAAATGATAGATAGAATTTGCATAAAAAATATAATTAAAATCTCGATTATGATTGTAAATGTAACGTTGGTCAATCCCTAGCATCAGTGGGATGACACTGACAGCTCACTCCACGCAAGTCTTCACGGTGAGATTTTTACACAATCGACCGGCTGATGTGCTGACCACAGATCTATGGCGCTGACTGTACTTGTAAGTGTTAGTTGTTGTCATTTTTGTAGACAAACATTCGATTAAAACCGTGCGAAACCAAAACATAAAAAAAAAAAAAACATTCGATTATTGCTTCATCATCTGCCTAGCCTTTTCCCATCTATGTTGGGGTCAGCTTCCAGTCTAACCGGATGCAGATGAATACCAGTATTTTACATGGAGCGACTGCTTATCTGACCTCCACAACCCAGTTACTGGGTAATACAATACCCCTTGGTAAGACTGGTTGTCAGAGTTTATGGGCTTCTCGACCCGTAACGACTGTCAAAGATCCATGTATGCCAGTCGGGACCAAGGGCTTAACGTGTTTTTCGAGGCTTGGAGTTGGAGGGGTCTTGGCATGTACAGGGTGTCCCGTAAATAATGGATCAAACGTAACGGGTAGGTAGCTTACCTCAATTCCAACAACTAATTTGAAAAGTAAAAAAATAACCGGTAAGGTAACCAAGAAATCGACAGCATTAAAAACAGTGAATGTATAGAAAACGGTAAAATTCGAAAAAAAAATATCTTGGTTACCTTACCGATTTTTTTTTAACTGTTCAAATTAGTTGTTTGAAATGAGGTAAGCTACCTACCCATTACGTTTGATCCATTATTTACGGGATACCCTGTATATAAAGATGGTCACCCGTTCACGGACCAACCGCGGCAAGCGTAGCTTAACCTGATCGATCGACTCTCGCGGCTGTTATTACTTAGCCACAAGCCCTTCAATTCTAAATAATATCGATAAAGATACAATAATACTCACTTCGCAAAACATTTAAGTTTTCGTACACAAATACTAAGTCTTTACATTCCACGTCGTAGTCAACGAAACCTATCTTTTCCAACACTTTCTTTACTTCTTTTTCCGGGTCCTGAAAAACATTTCATCTATCATTTAGTATCTGCGTAATTTACTTTTTTGTGTGACATATTTTATAACTTTTAACTTCAATTATAATTTCAATCATTTACTAAAACGCTACCGTCAAACGGGGTGAATATGGATGCAGGGGTGAATAGAGACGAAACTTTAAAAAGGATTTTATTTAACCTTGAAATAATATAGTTGATTGCCAAAAAGGACTCTTAATGTGTTTACTGTAATATAATTAACGATTAAGTGCCCTTGCTGGCATCAAACTATATTTTTTCAATGTTAAAATCTCTATTATATAGTTTCGTCCCGATTCACCCCTGCATCCCTATTCATCCCGTTTGACTGTAATCGGTTATTTTGTTTACTTATTATTGTATTTTCTCTGTAAGTGATTAATGTAATCTTTTGAGAAATAAATGTCTTAAGCCGTAATCATTAGGAAACTCAATGTTGTTCCACATACTCGTACTTAGGTAATATAAATCTCATCTCAACTCTAAAGAGTTGCGATCGGGATATAACATTAAATAGTACAGTGGTTATTACAATAAAATAAACAATTTTAATAAAAATAGAAAACTGAATTTTTCAGACATAATAAACAGCGTAAAAGTTGGCACGAAATAAACCACCCTTGATAATCAGGCTCTAGACACGCGCGAGACGATGGTATCAACAATTCAATTGTTATTCATTATTTTAATTGTGTACGTTTAAAAAACGTAATGTAAAATACGTGGTTTCAATTAATGTGATAACTAATCGCCACACTGTATAATAACTAAACCAAATTTTATAACCGAACATATAAAATATATTAATTGGCGAAACTTCACATAGGTACGGGATGGGCGTCACTACCTACATAATGATGAAAAATGATTTTCTAAGATGTTTTTTTTGATGGACACGTTTCTAATGATACGTAGAACATTGGTAGATATTATTATTTACCTTCGAATCATGATAAGGCGACACGAATCTATCAACGTCCTGCAGCCATTCACTCCACTTGTTGTTGCGTGCTAGCACACGGTACACGTCGAAAACTGGCGCGCCCGCCAGGAATATCGTGAAACACTCGCCATCCTCATTCAGCAGGTTGTAGATATTGGTGAATGCTCGTCTGAAACGATAATAATTTTCATATTATTGAAATTTGACGGCAAATATCTCCTGTGTCCTGAAACGAACCAAATTCCTACAACTTCAAGTGTTGATAGACAGAACATGACGTAAATAGCATTGTATTGCGCCTGTTATCACAGAAAGGTTAGGTAGAGGTGTAGTTACCTGTATGTGGCGGCATCTACAACGCCACATGCGAACTACGCATCATCCTGACGTCACGCAAATTCCTACATCACGCAAGCAGAGTTTACCGCGCAACTAGCATATACAGGGTTGTTGGTAATATGTCGGCAATCCATTAAGTGGATGTAGGGGAGGTCATTTACAACCAAATGACTCCAATGCAAATGTCAACCATTTCCAAGTAATTTGACATTTTATATTTTTTTGGCGGTATACAACTCTATAATTGTATAAAAAATAAAACAATGCATGATTTTTTTTAACTTGTATTATCTGCTTCTACTGGAATGTAAAATAATCAACCATAAAATGACAATAATCTTTAAAAAAAATTAAATCAGAGCACAAAAAATTCATTATTTTGAGCAGGATATATGACTAAAATGGTTGATTTCTGCAAAAAACACGAATAAAGTTTATCGACAGAACATTCCAACAATATGTACAACTTCTCAGTTATCCAACGGGACACAATAAGATACCAGATATCTTTAAAAAAATATAAAATGTCAAATTACTGGAAAATTATTGACATTTGCATAGGGGTCATAAGGGGTCCTTTGGTTGCAAATGACCTTCCCTACACCCCTTAATGGATTGCCGACGTATTACAAATAACCCTGTATACAACGTCCCGACATCAATCGTCGGGCAGTTGTCCACCAGACACGACACCCGTCTGGTCGGAGGATCCTCCCTTTTCTATGGAGGTATGAGTGAACTTTACACTCTGTTTCTCATACCTTCTATATGTACATTACACCCACATTTCGCCAGTTATAATACGGTACGAGCCTCGTGGCACTAACCAGAAACAAATACTCCTCCTGGCTACTGAGAAAGTCCTGTTGGAAAAACATAGAATCCCATGCTCCACAGTTGCACTTGCGACCTCTTGTCCAACGAAGCAGCTCAGTGAAGCGTTGATTGATTGTCGTACCTACCTAAAGTATTCGTTATCACGATTCATTTGTTAAGGCCAAGGTTTTAAACCAAAGAGCCCCGATCGTCACCTCAAGAGGTTCTAGTCAATGTCTTGTTGAGATAAGCGGACACTATCCTTGCTTCCGGTGTTAGCAGACCTAACTTATCATTTATCACGGTATACGATTTATATCGTCTTTAAATTATATATATACATCCACACAAGGTCTTCAGGTCCCGAACTAGGTAGAGCCTGTACTACGGTAACCTGATGATGATATACATACTTATTTACATAAACACACCAATTCATGGAAGATTATAATTCCTTTTGTTAAAGCAATGTCAAGCGTGCTAAAACTTTGGAAACCACATTTGGTATTACTATATTAAGTTCACTACTCAATGTTGAGTCTAGTTGTGAGAAACAAAGCGCCAATTCGGCCATTTTATAGGTTAGTTATAAGTAGATTCTATTCCTTTTACTGAGACGTGAACATTAAACATGGCACTAACGCTCGCCGGTGCAATGCATTCGATGTTGAAATTTTCATTAGGTACAAGTTTTGCATAGATTACTATAGTTACTCTTTTCAGCAAATCTGAAGACATGTTGAAAGAGTCGGTTTGGAATTAAATTGAAAGTAACCACCCAATTACAGACAAACATAATTAATTGTCTGGCTCTGAAATACGTATAAAGTTTTTAAAACGCCGCCAAGCTGCTGAAGTTTTTAATTTAAACTTTGTTCTTTGCTATAAGTAAGTATTGATCTATTAGTTAGGTAATCAGATCAATGCTTTTCACAAATCAACTGGTTTGTAAGTTTCAGCCACAAATTTATGAAGTCGATTTAAAAATCGCTTACCCATGGGGTCTTCGCTGTCCAATTAAAAGTCACACTTAACTATGGTTAATATTTAGATTTTTGGTATTTGACGTTTCAAAACGACGCCCGTATATTCTGGAGTACCTACTATTGATGATATATTATATTTCTACCTTAGTGCCCTGTATGGTAAAGGATTCCTAACAACGAACTATTACGTGAGTTTAATAATTGCGCTTGTGACCACTGAAACTATGGTGTGCCAAGCCAATTTATTTTAAAAGGATGTCAGTACATAATATACATAATATCAGTAGCAAAAGCTGCACTTTATTTACCTAATCATATAACAACGATCAAAACAAGCATTCTACATCGTAAAACATAATCGAAAAATTAAGAAAAGAGGTTCTACCAATATGTAGATCAAAAAAAGAAAAGTAAAATTAAACAATGAAGTAGTTTCCCACACTTATTTCCGCCATTCAAATAAAATAAAATCACTTTAATTTAGCTAATCAAATTATTTAATATCATGAATGTAGTTGAAATATCATGTAGTAGAAAATATTTGAAGAAATCTATCTCTTCAAATATTTTCTACTACGAAACTGAGAGAAAAATACTCACTCTTGATCTAGGACCCAGTGCAAAGCGTAGAACGAAAAAACGTGGTCGAATTTTCCCTTCATCCCTTCAGGCAGGTCACCGACTATATCCAGCACGGTGAAGGAAGTCTGCTCGTTACAATGATGATCATTTGCGAAGTTCACCATCTTCTCGCTGATGTCACAGCCGAGCAACTTGAAGTCAGTAGGGATGTACTTCTTCAACATATTCGTGACGCTGCCATCCCCGCACCCTATGTCTAAGATATTATTGTTAATCTTCTTCCACTTAATTTTTGACGCGTGCTCTTCTAAACACATGAGCGCATCCCGTTTCTGCAAGCTGTTGCATTTTTCATACAAGACGACGTTATTCATGTTTTATTTAATCAAATAGAATTTCAGTTGATGAATTTAGTGTGTTTATGATTTTTGTTTAGTATTTTCGGGTGCGCGTGCGCGTGGCCGGGTAGCGCGGTTTCGGCGGACAGTCGCGACGGGAGCGAGGCACTCTGCATTTATACGTGTCACGATCGTGCCTCAAACATTCACAGCAGCAGCGGATTTGGCAGGCATCATCTTATTTTTGTAAGCACTGATCGCTGAATACGACAGATTTTTATTTCATCTCCTGTGCAGTTAGTGCCGATAAGTAATTATGCGTACGTATGCAATAAGCATACCTAGGAGTAGAGTGAACATAATTGGTTTAGCTTATAGGTAAGGTGGCTCAATCAAATGTAAAAAAATTCTTACGTCTATGATGAATTAGTTTCAGAAATGTTTTCTTTTAATTTCATAAACTGTAACATACAATATATAACACAATTAACTATTTACACTAAGCTGGTACTAAATTAAATGACTAAACTAACAAACTATACAAATAAATACAAAACACAATGACACTTAAGGTACAAGTCCGTAGCCGACTGCACGCAGCAGCAGCAGGCGACGTGTCGCCGCGACACTACTGGTTTCTATGTACTTCTATGAAATATCTTCCGTAGATGTCGTTTTCATACTCTACTGCTTCTACCTGCAGTCGGCTACGGACTTGTACCTATAGGCGTAGAAGTACCCACCCATCCGCACCGCTGCTGTCATCCGGAAAGGTGCCCAATAGACTGCCAGTATTATACAATTAACAACAGCGTGTAAATGGATCAATACAGAGCTTATCATCTTCCCATAAGTACAGAGGTGGAACTCATGGCACATTCCAATTAAGTCCATTCTCCTTACTACGTTTTCCTCTGTCGTGGATTTGAAGTTAGTGGTTAATAAGTAGACAAATACATATATGACAGGTTTTAAGACCTAAACATAAACAAGAATTAATGCGTCGGAATGCTTAGTGTTCAATCGTGAGTTCGAATCCCACCTTTTTTACTATTGACGTGAAAACACATACACGTGTTATTATTTTTTACTGTCTCCATAGCAAAATATAACAACAAGTACAGTAATTTGGTAGGTATAATTTATACTCATCAATTTCTTACGCGGTTTTGCATTTATTTAATACTAGCTGACCCAACAGACGTTGTTCTGTCATTGAATCGTGAGTTATAGTCTTGAGTTCATACAAAAATCCCATAGAAAAGAGGACGTTTAGTTTTTCCCGAAATTGAATATTTCCCGGGAATCTTTTTAAAAATTTCTCTCCATAGTAACCAAATTCGGACTTTTACAAACATTACAAAACAAAAATGAACCAAAGCGGTCCCGCCGTTCTTAAGTGGCATTGCTCTCGCCAACGAATAGCATATCAAATAATTATATAGATAACTTACAGTTATAAACAACAGTTCATGCGCTCGCGCTGTTGATGTTGTGCAAACGTTCAAAGTTCAGTATTTGGTGCATACTCTGCCCGTATGGAGCCTAGCCATTCCTATGAACCTATTAAAGAAATTAAAAAGTTGATACATATTAGTAATCATTTGTTTTATTATATTTTCCTTGATAATTTCACATGTTCTGAAATGGTGGACTACACTCCATGCAAATCTGGCAGTACGTCTGAAGTAGGCGCGACACGTTGCATCGCAGCAATGCGCAGGCGCTGCCTGCTTTTGCCGTGTTGCAAACTTATTTGAATTAAAAATTTCAGTTCATCTGTCCGTTGTGTATAATTAGTTTACTACCTGCATTTGCTACTATTAAATCGCATCGGAAGTTTCAAATATTAAGACATCAATAAATATTATTGGGAACCGTTAAATGAACTTATTGCGATATCTGTGAGAATAAAATAGGTACCTATCTATCCTTCTTAAATACTTAATATAAAAAATATTCCAAAAAACTTGTTTACCTTTCCAATAGAATAGATAATAAATAGTACGACGCATATAATATCTCCGATTTAACAACGCCTGAAAAACGAATATTCATTAACATAACAGGTAGGTAGGTACCTATGTTGTTATAGCTATCATTATTGTTTGAAAAATGAATGCATTAACACCACAGCGATACGTCTACGCGTCTGTCTGCAACCACTAACATAAGGTCCCGTTGAAAACCAGCGTCAGGCACTAGTGGTCTGGCATTTATGCTGAACTGGGCCTATTTGGCGCAGCTGTAATGCACACAATAGTATTTTAAGTAATTTCTGTTTGTCTGTTTTTGTGTAGTATTGTGTGCTTTAACCTGGGTCAAATAAATTTATTTTCTTTCTTTCACTAGCCACAACGAAAGCACATCGCAACTACTAACGACAACGCAACCACAACGCAATTGCGAAAAGTTGCAGCGACACTATTCACACGTAACCATTGCTTGTCCACCTTTGGTCGCTGCGATGTGGTGTAGTTGTGGTACTTGTGAATGGGCCATAAGGGCTCATCGACCTCTCAGCGTAGGTATTCCGTAAGTAGTTCGGTTGCTTTAATATAAATTATACTATCTATGTAGTTAAACATAAATGACGAAGTGTGGGTGTACTACCGGTACACCTCTGCTTAACCCTTCGGGGATTACAGGCGTCATGTTATGTTATGTTATGTTACTACCTAGTTTTCTGCTAAACCTGCGATCATAAAGGCATAATCTTTAAAATCGAACATATAATGGTATGGTATGTATGGTGTATGGTATGGTATGGTGTACGGTATGGTATGGTGGTATGGTGTACGGTATGGTATGGTGGTATGGTGTACGGTATGGTATGGTGGTATGGTGTACGGTATGGTATGGTGGTATGGTGTACGGTATGGTATGGTGGTATGGTGTACGGTATGGTATGGTGGTATGGTGTACGGTATGGTATGGTGGTATGGTGTACGGTATGGTGTGGTGGTATGGTGTATGTTATGGTATGGTGTACGGTATGGTATGGTGGTATGGTGTATGTTATGGTATGGTGGTATGGTGTACGGTATGGTATGGTGGTATGGTGTACGGTATAGTATGGTGGTATGGTGTACGGTATGGTATGGTGGTATGGTGTACGGTATGGTATGGTGGTATGGTGTACGGTATGGTGTGGTGGTATGGTGTATGTTATGGTATGGTGTACGGTATGGTATGGTGGTATGGTGTACAGTATGGTATGGTGGTATGGTGTACGGTATGGTATGGTGGTATGGTGTACGGTATGGTGTGGTGGTATGGTGTATGTTATGGTATGGTGTACGGTATAGTATGGTGGTATGGTGTACGGTATGGTATGGTGGTATGGTGTACGGTATGGTATGGTGGTATGGTGTACGGTATGGTGTGGTGGTATGGTGTATGTTATGGTATGGTGTACGGTATGGTATGGTGGTATGGTGTATGTTATGGTATGGTGGTATGGTGTACGGTGTGGTATGGTGGTATGGTGTGGTGGTATGGTGTACGGTATGGTATGGTGGTCTGGTGTACGGTATGGTATGGTGGTATGGTGTACGGTATGGTATGGTGGTATGGTGTATGTTATGGTATGGTGTACGGTATGGTATGGTGTATGTTATGGTATGGTGGTATGGTGTATGTTATGGTATGGTGTACGGTATGGTATGGTGGTATGGTGTATGATATGGTAGGGTGGTACGGTTTATGGGATGGTATAGTATGGTCTATGGTATGGTATGGTATGGTTGTATGGTGGTTTGGTTTATGGTATGCTATGGTGGTATGGTGTAAGAAAATGTAAATATAAGGCGTTATAATATATTAGGTCTTTACCTATGAAATTGCCGTTTAGTACACAGAAAGTTAGTGATTTTTATATGAATATTTATCATTTCTATCAATCAAAATATGCACCCATGCTATCGATGCATCTCTGCCAACATAGTGAAAATTTTTCAATGCTCTTCTTGAAGAAGTCATGTGTACGGGAGCCAACAAACTCTTCAAAGGCATTTTGTACTGCCTCTCGGGTATTTAATTTTTTCCCTGCCAAGGAGTGGTCCAAATTTTGTAAAGAGTAGAAGTCTGTCGGCACAAGGTCTGGTGAGTACGGTGCATGACGCAAAACTTCCAACCCTACCTCTTGTAGCTTAGAGACCGTCTGTTATGCCGTATGAGGTCGAGCGTTGTCGTGTAGGAGCAGCGGGGTCGAGTGATTAACCAAGGCTGGCCAGAGATCCGCGAGCTTCTCCATCATTGTGTACAGTTCCACACACTACCTACACACCCGCAGTAATGCTGGTGCCATTTGGTAAGAAGCTATGATGAATTATACCGGCACTAAACCACGAAATAGTGACCATAACTTTGTAGGGGTAAGTTTTCGTTTGGGGCATTGCCTAGGCGCTGAACCAGGGTCTAACCAACATGATGACCGCTTACAATTATCAAAAATAATAAATTTTTCATCGCAAGTGACAATGCGATTCAAAATCCTTTCCTTTCTGTGTCTGTTAAACAACGCAAGGCGTTTGTCGACGCATTCGTCGCGCTGGCGATTGTTCAGTTCGTGCGGCACCCACTTGTCAAGTTTTTTTACCTTGCAAATTTGACGCAAATGGACCAATATTGTTTTAATGCTAACGTTGAAAGCTGCTGCTAACTCAGCATAACGAGTATCGTCAGCTTCCACTATCGCATTTAATTCGTCGTTGTTGACTTTAGTTTTCAGGCGATTTTGATCTAAAAAATGAACCCCGTGGTCATTTTTTAGATCAAAATTTCCATGTCGGAAGCGTTCAAACCAATAACGAGTCGTGCGTTCGTTTGTAGTGTTCACTCCATACACGTACCTAATTAATGTTGCGAGCAACCGCCACGGAACTCGTATTCCATAATTACTCGTAAATTGTCCATATTGATGAAAAATATACAAATGTAGTGAAAACAAAACAAAATTCAATAAAAACATTACTGAATTTGAAAATAGAATTCCATATTTTCCATATTATTGTCAGCCATACAAAAATTACGTTTCAAATGGTTGTAAAACGGCAACTTCATAGGTAAAAGACCTATTGTTATTTAATTTTACATTCTCTAAAATCGTTTCTATTTCTATCTGTGACATACCTAATACCGATCAATCAATAAACTGATTTGTTCTGAACATAGCTAAGTATATAATTATGTTAATAGGTACCTACAGATTACAAAATATTCATAGTTTTAGAACCTACAATCTTATTTTTAAAGCAAAAACTGGTTGTAATAATATATCAATCAAAACGTGGACAAGTATGTAAGGATCGTAGCGCTCTGGAGTTTCTGAAAACCCCCATGGGAAGAAGGCGTGAGTTTAAATGTATGTATGTGGACGACTCTGTCTCTGTCTCTGTCTCTGTCTTCGAAAACAGGTATGATGTGAAGATTTTTTCCTTTATCTTGCAGGTTTTGTGTTGTTGTAGCCTGGTTGTAACGTCATGTAATGTAGCCCACACTGTTTGTCCACCGCCACCGTCAACGGGACGTCAACGAGAAACGAGATTATTCGGACCGAACGTGTCGTCCCCGCGGTGTGCGGTGGATACGCGGCCATAAGTAAATGTATGTATCTCTACTTCGGCGCCATCATCTCGTTCTCGTTGAAGTCCCGCTGACGGTGCCGGAGGACCAACTGCATTAATAGTATTACGACAAAAGACCAATAAATTATACTATGAAGTGACTAAGTCAAGACAAAATAATAAAAAAAAGTAACTACGTGAATTGCGAAAAATAACAAATAAAACACAAAATTATCATTTACGATCATTTCACAGTCACGTTTTCTTTCAATTGGTTGAATTTAAATTTTCTGAAAGCAGCTCTGCTTTTCTACAGCAAAACATGCTGTTTTTCCTACAAAATATTATAACTTTTTGACAATACAATTTATAGGTATGTTATTATGAAGGTATTAGCTTAGTGTTTTCCCAACTGTGTTGGGTTCGGCTTCCAGTTTTAACCGTATAGGTACAGCCGATGTACTTGCTTATGCTATTTCATATATAATTCATATGGTTAGAGTACATCGGTCGGTATATAACGATATTACCAAACTCGGGCGTTTAAAGGCCATCATAGTTATAATTACAATCACAATTACAAAAATTCGTATAAATCAAAGGCAAGGACTGAATTATTCAGATTTTTTTTTTATTTTATTTTATTTTTCGTGAAAAATAACAATATAAAAGTCTTATATTTATGTAACTTAATTCATAGTATCGGTAACTTAATATAAGTAAGTACAAAGAACAATCTAAGTTCCTATGTTTGTAACTACACTGGTTTTTTAAAAGCCCTGTGACACTGGGATTGTATAATAGGTACAGTCCATTCGCAGTTATTTTCCTCTGTATTACCGTCAAAATCACAGTAATCTTTATTCTCGTTACTATACGTTTGCTGTTGGGTTGCTGTCAGGGGTAAAATATCTGTGACAGGACTCTTACACTAGACTATGGAGGGTAAGGGTAAGGAGAACTATCTCTTATGGTGAAGAAAGTTGAAAAAGTGTCCAGCTTAAACAGAAAATAATAGTTCAAAAACCCTCCAAAATGGCGCTAGCGTGGGCAAATGGTGTGGTATGAATGTAGCTGTTGTTAACGGATTGAAGTATGCCCAGTTAGATAATTTAATATTTTTAGTGTTTAGTGACAGTCCAGTATACCATACCTCAACAATTTACGTAGTCCAAGATTATTTTGTAAACATTATACCTAAAATTATTGCTTTTAAAATTTACCCGGTGGCTACTGTAGCGCCTCCCTTAAGAGCGTTTATACCTTATGAGTGGCAACGTCGCAATTTAGTGTCATATTTCGTGGTTTTCAATTTTTATCATTTAATCGGAGCTATATATTTTAAAAATCTGTTTAATTAACTTTTTAGAATTATGTGAAAACTGTGTAAAAGGTAAGAAATCGTTGCGTTTACAGTTAAGTTATATGCAAATAATACATTGGAAACTTGCAGGGCGTTATTTTCATTGTAAAATAACTGTAAGCATTACGGTTACTTACTTTTTAAACACTCTCAATTAATTCTAAAAAGTTAATTAAACAGATTTTTTAAATATAGCTCCGATTAAATGATAAAAATTGAAAACCACGAAATATGACACTAAATTACGACGTTGCCACTCATAAGGTATAAACGCTCTTAAGTAGCACATTTTGACGGACACTTTTCATACACAGAGATAGTTCTCCTTACCTCTACCCTCCATATACTAGACTTTTATAGATAGATATTTTTTTTTTTTAGGTAATGACAAAATTGTATATCAATAACACTGTCGCAGATGTGTATAGGTGGCTAATATTTTTTATCCACACACTGGATCGATTAGGTACTTTTAATATAAAATAATCTAGAAGTTCACAATATTTATAATAAAGTGGCAGCACAAATTATGTAAATTATCCAAAATGACAGTAAAATAAAAATAAAGTAAAGTTTCACAGGTTTTCCACAAATGAGTAATAATGCCTAAGAGCAAAACATATACATATATACAGTAATAGCCTGGTATTATTAAACAAAAACGTAACTTTGTTGATTATTACTCCTGCGATACCAATAATAATATGAAAATAAGATTGTTTCGAGTTCGTTGTCTAGAAACTATTTTCTCTTCATAAAAAGCAATTGAATAGGTAGTTAGACACTTGTTCTTCATCCAATTATATATTAAAAAAAGAATATTTTGAGAAAATGAACGGCCAATCCTAACTTCCATCACTATTTCCATTTACATATTTTTAAATCACATCAATAGTTTAAAAATAGTATTGCGTTTCATATTGAGAACACTTAGATGATCTCTCTCGATCCCGGAAAACTCTTGAAACTTTGTTGTATTATAAGTACTATACTATGCAACAGAATAATTACAAAAATAGGTTTTGTTCATTGAATACCAAATTAAATGCTGTGTTATTCAAATTAAATTAGACCCTATAAGAAAAGGAAGCTCGAGAAATTCTAATCTTCTTTCTTTTTTACAAATTGCAGCTCTTTATTACGTCGTATGATGTTTACTGAATGTTAATAATCATTAAAACGACTATTTCGTGAAAAAAATGACGTTGCCCATTAAATACCTACCTATAACTCAAAGAGCCGTTTCGATGAGTTTAATGTTTTTTTTTCTCATTTATATCATGACCATTACATGCACGAATTGTACCTATTTCATCCAGAATTACGTAAATCGGAGCAGAAATTTGCAAAAACCGAATAACAAAATTAATTTTGCAGTCTTGCTAAGAGCATCCATCATTTTGATGGTAGCTTGTTAACACTGTTATTGTTACTTACAACGAATAAAACTATAGTAATTAACAAATATAAGACACGATTTTCAAGTAATATTAACGTCTAATTATGAGGCAAGTATAAAATAGGCGGTAGTACATTAATCAGATCTAAGGCGGATTTCAGGGAATTTCATCATGGTTGCGGGACCAATTTTGGTCATTCCGATCATTTGCTTGCACAGACGACCAGTAGGCAATACTTGCAGTTTATCGAAGATTCTCCAATGTTATTATTGTTTATTTCTATGACACCGATTTCTTGTGCTACTGTGTAATAATCCTGCATGAATTCTTCGTAAACGTCTTCTGGCATGTCGAAAGGCTCAATGGCTTTTACGGTGTCTGAAAAATTTAAGTTTCAAGTTAAACTTTGGTCTTACTACATTATTAACTAAAAATAAAATAAAAATATATAGTTAATATTATAATAAAATAATAATGAATATATTTATAATATTATTTTATTATATTATTTAATTATTAATTAATTATTATTAGTAAAAGATTCCTATAGGTACGTATTATTTGATTTCATATTATTAATGAACGAGGTACCTAAGTAAAACTACTATCACTGAATTATTGACAGACAGTGTACAGCTCCTGGTTGAAGCTGTGCATTGTCTGTCACTAAATTAGAAAGGGTCAACATGAATAAAATTATGCACAGTGTTTCATAAACTTCCTTAAAAAAATGCTTTCTTATTGCTCAGCTACATTATAACGTAGGTTAGCACTAAGAAAAGATTTTCGAAAATTCATGGCCTAAAGGTTAGGGATAGGGGATAAAAGTTTGTATGGATGTTCGTAATGGTTGAAGGTAGAAATTTTAATAT
This sequence comes from Brachylomia viminalis, assembly GCA_937001585.2. Lineage (NCBI taxonomy): Eukaryota > Metazoa > Arthropoda > Insecta > Lepidoptera > Noctuidae > Brachylomia > Brachylomia viminalis. The sequence goes on along the minus strand of OW443302.2, from coordinate 15,592,277 downwards.
AAAAATTGATGTTTAGGCTTCTGTTTAGCCTGATTTCGATTATCATAAGAAAGTTGGACACTGTTGAGAAGATGCACATGTCATGGGAAATACCATCAAGAATAGGAGGACAAGTTCATGATTTGTGTCCACTTCGGTGATCTCTTTTGGGCACGTAATGGCTTATTACCACCTACAACCGGAATGATTGATGACTGCAGCTGCAATATGATTCTATCGCTTACTGACGAGGATTATCATTATTACCTATCTACCTGACGACAGGGCTTGATACAGATATCTACTGAAGAAAAATTAATAACCTGTAAGGTAAAGTAAAACTCACTTTTCATTGCAGCTACGCTGTCGAACACAAATAGCATATCTTTAACTTTAACATCAATATTTCTGAAACCTATTTCTTTCATCATTTGTGTGACTTTCTTCTCTGGCTCCTGCAAACAAAAATATTATTGCGTTTTTTTTTGTTTAGCCTGTACTGTACCACTGCTGGGCAAATGCGGGAGGCATTTGCCCAGCAAGTCCTTCCAGGAACTCTTTTCTAGCGCCACCTCGGGGGAGGGTTTGTCGTTTGCAAATTTATGTTTTGGCTTCCAACAACACGCTTCGCTTGCTTGATTGCTTGGCTTGGTTTTGTAGACGCAAACCTACCTTGCCTCCTCCTTCAGAGGCGGCAGGGTGGCGTGGTCTTGAGGGAGAGCGCAAAAGTCGTGTAGATCCTCAAGGCAAGTCTGGTGATGTTCCTTCTCGAGGTTGCCGCCCTGTTATTGGTCTAATTCCATATGAATTAGACGTAACAGAAATCACTGGACGATTTATGTCAGGGGTGGCGAGGTCATGCCCCTGGGTGTCCACCATCGAACAAGAGCAGATGATGGACAGCAATGACCTCCCGCGTGTTTGTGCCGTGCGCGGGGACCCGTACGGAGGGATGAAGGAATCCTGGTGATTGAGTGGAGCAGGTTGCACACAACACATCACTTTGGCTCGGATTTCCTCTTACACGGGAGATCGTGGGGTAGCTACCCACGACCAATCGGCTGAGGCATCCCATAAGTGGGATGTCAAGCGAGGGTCGGCTTAGTGGGGGGGGGGGGGGGGGGGGGGGGGGGCAGCCGGCGTGGCGTGGGGTCTCGGGATGAGTTGCGGCATAGTCTCGTGTCGTATACAGTTCCGTGATCTTCCGTCGCGTGCGGGCTCGTCAACTTCCTACTAGGTTGATCCTATACCGAAGGAGTAGCTCTGGCGTACGCTCGTTGAACGGGTGACGTCCCCGACTGAGGGCTCCGTGGCGGGTGGAGAGCTCCAACGGTGAAGCATAAACGTCCAAACATATGGATAAAGAGACTCACAAAACAAACGAACCACAAGCTGCGTCCCGCTCGTCGGATGCGCTTACACAAACAAACGCACCAAGAGCCGCGTCTTCAGATGCGCCTTCCATATCCAAAACAAGGGTTGCGTCTCAAGATGCACCTAAGCAGCAACTGCCAAAGAGTGCATCCACAGATGCACCCTACAAAACAAAAAAACGCCCGGCTGCGTCCAAGGATGCGACGAGGAAGGCACCCGTAAGGGATGCGCCACAACAGGCTGCGTCCCGAGTGACCCCAACCTCGTCTGCGTCCATGGATGCGCCTTCTAACACGAACCTGACCGAAAGGCCAAGGACAGCACTCGCTCATGGCGACTCGAGGAGTACTGCAAATGTGGATGCGCCCAAAACACGGGCTGCGTCAACGGCTGCGGACCCTGAGAGGGACCTGACGAGTCTGGCTAAAGCCCCACTGGCAGGAGCATCGAACGCCAAAAAAGGGCACACAGTGTCCAAGAAAAACACGTCCCTCAAAGCGGTGTCGACAACGGCAGAGATGCCAAAAGACGAGGCTGCCGCCGGCGCTAAGCGCAAGCGCAGCGCGAGGCCAAGAGGACGCAAAAACCCAACAAAACCAAACACAGAACCACCGGCCAGGGCGCAGAAGCGTTTGCGTCCCGAAGATACCGCCACACCAACTGGGGTAGGCAAGAAGAGCAAGCCTGCTCGCTCCCGTATGGTGGACGGAACTTTGGTGAGCTACGCTGAAGCGGCCGCGTCTTTCAGGAGCAATGAGCTATGCGTTGCCGTCATGACCGAGCCTTTCTTGGAAATGACACAGGAGCAAGCGGAGGGGATCCGTCAGACGATCGAGAACCAGCTCCGGGCTCTGCTAAAGGCTCCTGAACCAACCGACACAACTGATACCAACGACAGCACCGCGATCCATTTTAGAGGTCGGGCCCACTTCGCTGAAGGAGTCCTTAAGACATGGTGTGAGGACGACTTCACACTGGCCTGGCTGAAAAGGGTCATACACAACTTATCGTCCCCGTTACCGGGGACCGAGTTAACCGTTCGACCTCAAGCCGACATACCGAAGAAGGCAATGTGTATGTTGTTTGTTCCCGAGAACAGCGAGAACACAACGGAGCTGCTCAGGATGCTGGCGAGGCAGAACCAGAACCTAAAAATTAACACCTGGACTCTGACACATGAAAGGGCTAGACAGGAGCCCCCGGGTACCTGTCTCTTCTTTCGTGTGCCGGAGACCATGGTCAAAACCATTAAAGATCAGCAACGGCGAGTATACTACCTCATGGGTAGTATATACATCCGCTTCCTGGACGAGGGCGGTGCCAGGGAGGATGCCGCCGCGCCAACATCACGTACAACCTCGGTTGCGCCCCAGGGGGAGTCTGTTCCGCCGCTTCCTGAGCGCTCCCCGTCGCCTCCCGCGGTGGGGACTGTTGGGGAGGCGGTGGATCTGGCGACTTCCATGGCAGCAATGGAGGTTGTTTCAACAGTAGGTTCAACCAGGGATCCACCCTCGTCCGGTCTGACTTCGGATGAGGATTGCTTTCCGCCGGGGGAGAGTAGTGAGGGCGAGGACAGCAGCCTCTGCTCCTCTCCTCTGCGGGACTAGGATCCTACAGACTAACCTCCAGCACAGCCAATCTGCGTCGGCTACCTTGCGCAGAGAGCTGGAGAACCAACAAGGAAGAACCATCGCCCTCATCCAAGAGCCGTGGATCAGGGGTGGCAGAATATGCGGTCTTGGCAACATCGGGGGCAAGTTGCTACTAGACACCTCCGCAAGTAACTCGCGTACCTGCATTTTTGTCCCAAAACATGTACCTAACCTTTTAATCAACGAATTCTGTTCGAGGGACTTGACAGCAGTCAGGCTTTTCAGAACCGAACAGGAACTCCCGGACATTTTACTAGCCTCGGCATACCTGCCAGGCGACGAGGAGGTGCCTCTGCCAGAGCTCGCCTCACTGGTTGAGTACTGTGAAAAGGAGAAACTGGAACTAATCATCGCGACAGACTCCAATGCGCATCACACGCTCTGGGGTAATGTCAAAACCAACAACCGAGGTGAGGTAATGCTTGATTTTATTCTTAGTAATAACCTTGTTTTACTAAATAAGGGCTCCGAGCCTACCTTCATAAACGCGAGATCGCAAACAATAATAGACTTAACTGTAGCAACCTTAGGTATATCCAACTCCATACAGGACTGGCATGTGTCCACTGAGATATCATGCTCAGACCACAGATGGATCCGCTATACCATTAACTTCAACCTCACTAAACCACAGCCAAGAAGGGTTCCGCGCAACACAGACCGAGCCAAGTTTAGTAAACTGGTTAGGGCTGAACTAAGCAGATTACACGCCCTTCCGGCTGAGATACCAATAACCAACATAGACGAACATGTAAACCACATCACATCCATCCTTCTATCTAGCTATGAACAGTCGTGTCCCCTCACGGTACCCAGACAGGGAGCTCGCCATTCCTGGTGGAGTCCAGAACTGGAAAGACACCGACACAGGTTGAGAAGACTGTTCAACAGAGCTAGGAACACACGGTTACCAGTAGATTGGGACCGCTATACGCGTATCAGTTTTTTATAGGTTTTACGAGCTGTTGCTCGTAAAACCTATAAAAAACTGATACGCCTCAGAGGAAAGAATAGCTGGAGGCGTTTCTGCACTAACATCGAAAGTAACAATCAGGCAACAAGGGTCAAAACTTGTCTAGCTCAAGAGACAGACCACTCAATAGGATGCCTGAAAAAAACAGATAACACCTACACAACAAACGACGCTGAGACAAGCGAATTACTCCTAACCACCCACTTCCCAGGATGCCAGATTGCCACCCAGCAAAGCTGGGAACCACATACGGAGAGGGCCACGAGCAGCCTAGATTGGGAAATGGCGTTGGAAGTAATCGACAAAGACAAAATAACGTGGGCAATCAACACCTTCCTACCTTTCAAGGCAGCAGGACTGGACGGTATTTTCCCGGCTCTGCTCAGGTGGAGCCAAGATGTACTGGCTGACTACCTGGTTAAGGTTTTTCGTGCCAGCCTGGCCCACCGCTATATCCCCTTGAAATGGCGGGAAGTAAAAATAATCTTTATACCGAAACCAGGTAGGGGCGACTACACCCAGCCCAAATCCTTTAGACCTATAAGCCTCTCCTCGTTCTTCTTGAAGACCCTGGAGAGGCTGGGGGATAGGAGGATCAGAACCCAAATTTCGGTACAGAGACCTCTACATCCAAATCAACACGCCTACTGTGCAGGCAAATCAACTGAATCAGCACTCCACAGCGTAGTCTCACGCATTGGAAATGCTCTTAAAGCCAAAAACCCAACCCTAGGCGCCTTCATTGATATAGAAGGTGCTTTCGACAAAACAAACTTCGTCAGCATCGAGCAGGCACTTGCCAGGCACGGTGTTGCGCGAACACACATAGAATGGATCAATAACATGTTAAAATACCGTGCCATTCAGTTTACCGTGAACACCACCACGCGAGGTATCGTGAGTAGAGGCTGCCCACAGGGTGGGGTGCTGTCACCACTGCTGTGGAATTTAGTCGTAAATGAGCTCATTGCAGAGCTCAACGCCAGCAGTCTGTACTCGGTGGGATACGCGGATGATATAGCAATTCTGATCTCGGGGAAATTTGAAGGCATCTCATGTGATCTCATGAGAAGGGCTTTCAAAATAATCGAGAGCTGGTGCACGAGGCACGAACTATCGGTTAACCCCTCGAAGACAGAACTAATAATGTTTACCAACAAGAGAACTCTTGGACCCCATAGGCTTCCAAAACTCTTCAACACTGAACTAACACTTAAAGACGAAGTCAAGTACTTGGGGGTGATCCTTGATAGCAAACTTCTCTGGAACAAGCACCTTGACTACAAACTTAACAAAAGCACAATTGCACTCTACCAATGCAAAAGAATGTTAGGGAAAACATGGGGGCTTTCTCCGAAGATAACTCTGTGGTTATACAAAGCGGTAATCAGGCCAATGTTGGCTTATGGCGCTCTGGTTTGGTGGACAAGGACAGAACTCTCGACCACCATTACCAGACTACAACGTTTCCAACGACTGGCCTGTACGGCTACCACTGGCTGCATGAGAACCACCCCAACTGCAGCCATGGAGATAGCCCTTACACTAACTCCCCTTGACCTGTACATACAGCAGGAGGCGGCGCTAGCTGCCATCAGGCTAATGCATCTGGGCATATGGGGCAAAAACCATACCAGCCCACACGCTAATATCCTGGACCGGGCGATTGAGTACCAACCGCTCATCGCTGCCCCGTGTGATAGAACACCAAACCAACCAATGTTCAACAAAAACTATATTATACAAACAGTTCAGGAGGAAAGGGATCAGTCAGGAGCCCATGAAGTGCGCATCTACACAGACGGCTCAAAAACACAAAACGGTTCAGGTGCTGGCGTACACTCCCTTGACCTCAACATTAACCTTCACATACCACTAGGCACACACAGTTCGATATTTCAATGAGAATGTGTTGCCTTAACACAAGCCGCAACAGCAGTAAAGCGCTTAGGCATCCGGAACTACGGCATTAAATTCCTATCCGACAGCCTATCTGTGATCAAAGCTTTAGAAAACAAACAAACTAACAATAAACTAATTTTTGAGTGCCATTTAGCTCTGGAGAGTTTATCGACGTTTAATCGCATTACCCTTCAGTGGATCAAAGGGCATAGTGGATCCTTAGGCAATGATGCCGCTGATGAACTTGCAAAGAGAGGCTCTGATATGGAAGTGCTAGGCCCGTACCCACTTCTCCCTCTGCCTTTCTCACAATTTCGTGCGTGGATTCGTCAAAGATCGACCGAACTCCATAACAACAGATGGTCACGGGCAACAGACTGTAGACAGTCCAAATTGGCTTTACCAATTGTAGACCCGCGGTTAACCAAAAAACTTCTCAACCTGAGTAGAAATAACCTCAGAATAATTATAGGAACAATTACGGGCCATAACCCCCTTAACAAACATCTTTTTAACATAGGCGCCACAGATAGCCCCCTTTGCAGGGGCTGCCTTGACGCCGAGGTATCAGCCGCCCACGTCATCCTGGAGTGCGAGGCTGTGGCTTCTCAACGGGAAGAAATCCTCGGAACAGTGAGGTCGCTCCGCGAAGCCTGTGAAGCCCCCAGGAGGCTTCTGTGCTTTTGGGCGGAGCTAGGCTGGCTGTGTTAGCCAGTATCCCCACGCACAACGGACCAAATGAGAGTCTAAGTGCGGAAAAGGGAGTCCCCATCATCATCATCATCATCATCAGCGCCACCTCGGACCAGCCCTCGCGTCCAGGTCATTTGCGCTACCGTTCTGTGGGCCGACCTCGGCGACGCTGTCCATCTTCAGGCACCCATTTGATTATGTGGAGACTTTTGCCCATCGGTCATCGCGCATGCGGCAAATGTGACCCGCCCAATCGCATTTGAGCCTAGCAGCCTTCTTGCCTACGTCTATTAAAGCCGTTTTGGAACGCAGCGTGGTGTTCCGAATTTTGTCCTGTCTTTTTTACATTTCGATTGAATACCTAAAATATAGGTATATAATTCAGTATGTAATGTAAATTATATGTAATGTAAGTTTCCGTTTTTTTGTGCTAATTATTCAAGTTCTTCGTCGATATTTTACTAGCAGAATTTCCTGCATGCAACACTAAGAGAGATAGATTACATCGCGCATAAATCATTCTTTGTTATCTTTTGTCTCCCTAGGAGTAGGAATACAATTAGTTAGTTAGATAACTGCTGTAATATACCTGCATATCGTGGTAGGGAGAGATGAACGTTTTTACGTCTTTCAACCATGACTTCCACTTTGAGCACTGAGCCAGGACATTGTATACGCTGTAAACAGGTGTGTATCCCAGGAACGTTAGGAGGCAGTCGCCGCCTTCTTCCAAAAGATTGTAGATATTCCTAAAAGCTTTCCTAAAAAATAAAGCATGTTTTAGTTAAAACTCCTACTGAAATAATGAGCCATTTTGGTTGCTTATAATTAAATAAGGTTTTCCTTTAACTGAAACCAATTCAAAAACTTAAATCGAAGTGAAGATCGCACATTAGGCTTGCTGAAGCGGCATAAGACCGCCGGGTGGCTCCATGTGAACGTTCAAATTCTGAGTTTATGATGCATAATTATATCGTGCTTTGAAAAGGCAGTATCACTTTATCAGTAGATTGCTATTCCTAGAAAAGCCGTTGCATTGGCTCGTTTACTGACTCGCTCTGCTCGTTGACTGCAAAACATAGATTATAAAAAGCTAACAGAACTGTACTTACTCTTGATTTCGTATCCAGTGCAGAGCGTAAAAAGAGAACACATGATGGAATGCTGAATTCATTTCTTCTGGCAATTCTCCCTGGATGTCCATAACCCTGAACATAGTCACTTCATCGCTGTGATGTTCATTTGCATATTTAACAGCTTTTTCGCTGATGTCGCAGGCAACTAGTTTTTTATAGTTACTGGGCATGTATTTCTTTAAAATAACGGTTACGCTTCCATCACCACAACCCAGGTCTATAGCGCTGTCTCCAATATTCTTCCAGTTAATTTTCTTTGCATATTCGTTAAGACATTGGACTGCTGCTTTCTTTTGTAAAGAGTTTGCTACGTTATAGAACTCTGGATCGATCATTGTGATTCTGTGAAAGATGAAAAAATTGATATTTTTAGAAACAGGAAATAGTTACAGTGTTGCATGAATGAATGTCGTCACTAGATAAGATCTTCTATTTATTCAAATCTCAAATCGCAACGTTTTCCTTCTTGTGTAACAAGTACAAAATGTAACAAGGGGATTTCATACTAAGGTAACTGAAAATAGACCAGCGTTATCAGCATGGGATCAACAACGTCTGTCTTTTTGTCAATAGTCTTTTGTGATGAGAACAGTTCTTTTTTCAATCGCTGGCCTTGATCTGTTTTTTTTTATATATACAACTTTGTTCTAGCCCAAGAAGAAGGAAAGTCGTTGCGCAATTTTAAGAGCGTACAATGTTTTTTAAATTTTGCATACTTAGTAGATAATTTTGAGATCTAAAGACATTATTAGAAAGGTTAAAATGGCTTAGATGGCCATGAAAAGTAAAAAAAAACGAATGAAAGGTAAAAGGGGATTTTAATATGTATCGGGAATAAACAATAATAGACACAGAGTTTAAATAAGGATTGATATAATTTCTTTGCGACGTTCTTCAAGGTTTAGTGTTTATCCTGCCTTCGAAGTAAACGTTTTCATTCATATTTAAAAGCCCGATAAATACAAGGATACTTCAGATAGCTTAATTTCACATGCCTTAATTTCGTAGCTTAATTAAGTTATTTTAATATTTTGTCACTTATATCTGTATTTGCTTTTTCGCTTCAGTTACAGTTTTCAAAAGCTCTGTTAATTATGGTTATGTATTAATTATAACTAAGTATCAGCATCGGTGTCATAAATTCGAGAAAATAATATTTTATCTGTTATTGTTCATGTGCTTTTAAGATTCGGTTATAATGTGTTTTTTATAAGTAGGTTTTAATTAGTTTCAGGTAGTTACTTTAATGAAGATACAGGGTCTTAGCTTTTATGTGAGCAGTGAGAATTGACATTCAGCTCACGAGTACAATCGTTGCATGGCGACGATCGTCTCGACCGTTCACGAAAAAGTGCATTGCCCTGCGCCCGCGCATCCTTTTTGTTTTTTTTACTTAAGTTTTTGCGTCGACGGTATCTACTCAATTGGGTTAGGATGCCTGACCTAACATAATGTGATTTATATTGATGCCGACACGCATGGATTAGATGACGTTTTTACAGTTGGTTAGTTGTTATCACTATATTTTTGGCCATTTTTTTGAGTTTTGAATCTTTTCTAATTATATTTTTGTGGTAAAATTAGAAAAAAAATATTCTTACTACCCACATTCACTAAAAGCAGTACTTAAGTACAATACAGGGTGGTAGGGACATCGAAGCTCAACCAGTTTTTTTTTTTTTTTTTTTTTTTTTTTGAGGATGGGAAATCATCAAATGACTCCTCCCGCTCTGGGTGGAGCGGAAGGGAGTGTCAGACTCTTACTGACTAAAACCCACCCGTGTTCCTTCCTTGGCCCTTTATGTTCCGGGTCAGCGGTACCCCTTTTGGATGATCCCGCTTTCCCGGCAGGCTTGGGCCCTAGTGGGCCCCCTCTATGATGCTGACATCTCTTTGAGGCGCGCGTGGAACACGTACGCGCCGTCCAGCACGGGCCTGGTCCTGATCGGACGGTGAGCTACCCATTACTCACCAACCAACCAGTCAACCAGTTACCATGGATTCAGTACCTACATGATTCTGAATGCCCGCGCCGCTGCGTTGAAACCTTACGTTAGTTTCTTATAAAAAAAAAAATGCTTGTCCATAAATTGTGACCGCGTAAGTACCTATTAGATACACTTTTCTATATTAAAGCAATTTTTTTTTTGATACCCGACGAAGTATTTCTTCACTTGGGGGTTAAGAATCATTTGCGCTTGCAATCGTTTGCGCGTCGATGTGACTCGTACTAACCTGTATATTGATTATTTTATTACAGTATCAGTAAAAACCTGGATTATTACAAATTGATGATAGAAGGACGCAAAGGAAACCACAAAAACTGGAGAAAGTCTGTATATTTTGTTTCTATTTTTCCTGAAACTAGGTAGGTAAGTACTTATGCTGTCTTTCTTGCTCTAAGTATAGGTAGGTACTATTTATTACTAAGCTGATAGGCCAGCTAATTAATAAGGTTCAGGTAATCAGTAATTGATCTCACTCAAATGTGGCAATTGCACTAAAAATACAGCCACAAATTGTCTACTGTACTTAAAGTTGAAAGTTCTATTGATATCCATCGATGCAACTACATAAATTACATCGTTAACTGCCTAAAAAGCCTTGGATTTTATTTCGGCTCAAACAGGTTACCCGAATTCACATTTACATACATACACTGAAGTAAGAATAATGTAAGTATGCATTAAACCAAAGAATATGCGCGCCGTAATCTAAACTCGTATTTCAAGGACAAAGTTAAAAACTCGCGAAAAAAATTCAAGTTGGTGCATCAGTGCGTCCATACGCCATGATGCAAGTGCACCGAACATTGAGCGAGGGACCGAACGATCTTGATCATTGGTATAATTTAATTTTACTGTAGACGCTTCTTCTATTTCTTGTAAGGTAATTTTCAGTGGTTGGAGAAGCACAGGTTAAATAAGGTAGTTCCTTCAATTCCATGTCAATAATAACGTCACCAAAATCGCAGAATCTTTTGACACGACAATTACCTACTTTGTTCTATTTAATTTTACCATTACAGTTCAAGCTATTTTCACTTGAAGAATAAATGGCCAGGAAAATGAGGATGACTTTCCGAAAATCAGATTTGTCGATTGTGTTGCAATGTGGTTGAGTCGAGTAAGTTTCGAGTACCCACTAATTCGTTCCATCCTGCAAGTATCAAGACTATCGACAATGTAGTTGTGGTAGTCACCAGCAATGTCACCCCGAGTGGGTTCAACCGCCGAACGTGCAAGGTGAGGAAAAAGGACTCATATTTAGGGAACTTTATTGTACCAGCGACGCACTTAACCTGCTCCATATAGAGAGATTATTTCAAATGTTTGTTTACTTTCTGTATGGCTGGCAGACGAAATATCAATTGTGTCAGATTTTGCAAGATCTTTGAGCGAAGCAGGACCCATATTCTATATAATTTTACTTTCGATATTATGAACTGTAGCATCTTAATACTATGCTAAGCTTCGGTTCTTAATATTCTGATTCTATAGATAATGGTATAAAGAGAAATCAGAAATCAGATCATTCTATTTGCTCATTTGATGTAGATTAGCCTATTCAGTTCACCAAGGAACAACAGAAAATCGGGATTCTTAGGGAATTGGCTAGAAGTAAGACCACTAGAAAAGTAAATTGTTCGATTAGGTAAGTATGCTAAAATCTGGTTGATTTATTGAGAAAATTCTTCTAAACCCTGAAATTCCATCATTTAGTTATTAACGCACTTTTGTTTCCAAAAATACTTAATTGGACCAGAATTTGTCAAACACAAACTACTAAAGTATAACCAGTTGTGAGTTAATGATGTTCACACTCATCTAACTTTACGAAATCACTTTCTTCACACTCAAACACGCTATTTTGTAAGCCATCTTTATCGTCTTATTAGGGTTCACGTGGAAAAATGTGGAGACCAAAATTGTTTGGAAACATTGCGTAATTAAACAATTCAATCATAAAAATGAACTGGTAATGGGAATTGCAGACTTTACTTTTGCGATACAATAATTTTTGGAGAGTTTGCACTTTACTCTTTGTTGCTTTACAATAATGTGTACTTAGGTGGTAACTATTTATTTAGATCATTATGGACCCTGTAGGGCACAGCAAAAGGGTAGGAGAGAGGAAGCCTTGCTTTAGGAGATTTAAAATACTGACATACCTACTGCAAAATGTACTTAAATATTTTAGCTTATTTTTACATTCCTCTACATAATTATGTTTATTCATTCACTTTTATCCCTTATATTCACTTTTATCCCTGGCATCGAGCAGTATTGTGCCATTTCTTTAAAACATCCGAAGATTTGTCTTCAAATTTAAAATATCCTCCTTTGAGTTCTGCTACAATTTCATTGCCTTCAGTTTGAAGCTTTATTTCATGCGGAACACCTAAACAGTCTCAAGCCTGATAAGATGCATTGCCTTCTTGGATGTCCAGATCATCGACCTTACTGGTCTCACCTGTTCTAAGCCCTGTGACGCAACAGGCAAGTGAAAGTTTGAAAAAATGTTTGTGGTGCCTATGGCGTCATTTGGTAAATAGATTACCATCGTTGTCATGGGAGAAAGTTGACCTTACTCAATATTTTATTATGCATGTTCTGATAATGGTTGCTTGTTTATCAAAGTGATAGCGATATGTCTAGTCATAATGAGGCGGTGATTGTAGATAGCTGAGGAGCTCTTGAATTACGTATGTACTTCACACTAGTAGATGTTATGAGCTACATAACTATCGAAAGATTCCGATATAGATGGTTATTTCTCAATGTGGGATTTCCACGATTCATAGACTAATGTATTTGGCGTTTAAAGTTCCAGTTTAAAGTTCAAAATAATGTGAACCTTGCAATGATAGAATATGATCGTTGATCAGCCGATGTTCACTAAGAATTGACGAATGATTTATTATCATATCGTTGAGTTTTATTACTTTTAATGGATTTGTGATGTAATAATTGTTATTGCAAAGTTTCACCCGCATGTGACCTGTATATTAGCCGAACACTAAACATATTGCAATGCGTGCCTGCACAATATTTCTCTTATTATTGGAAAAAAATCGTACTTTCGTCCTCTCACAACCAGTCAGTGAGTGCAATGCCCCACGAATTTACTGCCCAATTTTTGTAATTATGTCTTGTCTCTTTTTTAGATGCACTTATCGGTATGTTTGAAGGAGACAGAACTATAGGTCGTTTAGTCATCGCGACGGTTAAAGTCGTCTCATAATGACGTCCCAATATTCTGGGCCTTTAGGCAGGTTATGACTAAGGTCATAAAAGGAGAAGTTGTCGTAGGCTTAGAAATTGTAATGGTCAGTAATCGATATTATAAATACAACATTATTATCGATGTGCACTAGTTTTCTTGGCTTTGCTTTATTAATATTAATGTTCCTTGAATGATTTGTTCATTGATAACCTAGCTGAGTTTAAATTAGTCACATATGAATCATTAGCGTATATTATTATTTATTACGCAGTCGTCTATTAATACGGCTAGGAATTATTTATTTACATGTTGCTTAGCCAATATGAGATTGATTCCCGCTAGTAATAAAACAATCGGTAGATATCTACCTACAATCGTTTGCGTCATTATTGTTACTAGGTAGGTATATGTATATTTTCTTGCACCTACTGCGCAATTATTTCATAATAAATAAGTACAATTGCTTTAGAGCAGTGGTGGCTCAGTGGTAGCAGAGAGACTTACGAGTTGCAGATCGTAGGTTCGAATCCAGGCAGGCGCTTTACTTTGTGTAAATAAGTTTATCACCACTGCTCTCAAAACGGTGAAGGAAAACATCGTGAGGAAACCGACATGTCCTAGAACCAAAAATTCGAGGACATGTGACATGTACCAACCCGCACTCGGCCCGCGTGGTAGATTACAGCCCACTCCCTCTCGAAAAAAGGAGGCTGGTGTCCCAGCAGTGGGAACATTATAGGCTGAGTATTGTTTTGTAATTTTACCAAATTGTAAACAAAATGGCTCAATTTTAGGTCAATTATAGCGTAAATCTTCCTGAAGCTCGTCCTTGCAAGCATCGACCCAGAGAAGGTTCAGACCTGATACTGTATATACCGAGAACTGCAACTTAAGGAAACTCACTGTGCAGATTATTTTTGTACTTAATCACAGAGAAAACAGAGTATTCATGGATTTTACACGAATAAAGGCCCGGTGTATTCTAAAACCAAAGCCCAATATACACTAAAGGCCGCTTTTTTGTAAAATGTGTTGATCAAATAAACACATTTTGCCAAAATTTTAGCATTAACTCAGCTAGATAATGGTGCCGATTCTGTTGTACACCGAACTAAACTAACTAAACTATCACTAAAATTCCTTACTTTTGGCTATGAGAATCTTAACGCTATTCTGCAAAATAAAATCTCTAAATTTAAAAATAATTTTGACACATCTAAAATCAAATTTGGCAATTGCGACTCCACGTGATACTTGTTTGCCGTACCACGTGATTTTTTTTTAGAGCCAGAGTCGCGCATTATTTTGCAGCCTCGACATGTTTTGTATGGAATTTTTCACTTTTTGTATGGAAAATATCAAAATTTTTTTTTTTTTTACCAACACGTTGCTATTTAGATGTTCCGGGGTTTTATAAAGTGGGTCGAAATTTTCATTATTTTTGCGATAGGACACACCGTTTTCGAGATATAAGCAAAAGAAAAGAAAAAAAGATACAGTACTGTTTTTGCATCTGAAGTCGAGGTGTTGGTGTGTTTAGTTCATGACAACTAATTTTATTCCACACCTTTTTAATCGCGATTAAAAACAGGCAGATTTAGTTACGACAATCAAAATTTTTGGTGAAAAACGTAAAATCCAGAATAGCAAAATTGCCATTTTCACTAAATTATAATCTCAGTGCCATCTTAGTGCTGTCAAACTAAAATTTGGTTAAGTTGTGTCACTTTAGTCAATTTCAGAATGGGAAATCGTCGTTTGACAGGAATAAACTAAATTTTGGTGATTTTTAGTCTAGTTTAGAGAATTTTGTGACAAGAGAATCGGCACCATTAGTAAAAAATAGTAACTATGGTTAAATTTTGCCAAAATGTGATGATCAAATCAAAACCGTTATTTAAGCGTGTTATTATGTATGTACCTACCTATATTCTGGCAAATAAATAAAATTCAATTTCAATCCTACACCTCTGCCTACCCCTTTTGGTAACAAGAAGTGTTGTTTATTCGAGTGCCATCTATCATTCTCACAAAGAAACGTCATGAAACGTGTCTGGAGCACCAACTACAGGAGTAAATTATTTTGGAGCTGTGTATTTCACACAAAGTTTCACTCACTTTGAAAAGATGGCGCTGTACCAGATCTTAGCACTGTAGGTACTTCAGGTATTCTGAAATTATGAAGCTGTTACCGCGAGGTCAATTTTATGTACTCAGGAAGATTTCTGTATTCGATGTAATTTTTGCTACTAGAGTGGAATAAAGGTCAAGTTTACGGACGTGAATTTAAAAGTTATTTTTGGGACACTGGCTCGATAAGGCGGCTACGAGTAACGTTTTGGGGATTTTGCTTTTTTAATCTATGAGTTAGTAGTAGAATTATTGAAGAGCACAGACAAATAATATAAAATAGACAAAAATATTGACATAATCTACTCATTTCAATGTTTTTTAATAAGTTGTATTGCAATATATGGTTAGATAGCGACCTTGACAATTGATCATATTATTATTTTGAGCAACCGGCAGCAAGTTCGTCATGCTCCCTTAGATGTCAATGCTTGCGGTAGCGTCGGGGGTCGGGTTGCCTCCTTCCCTCAAATATGGCGAGGGGGGTAATGGCTGATCTTTGCGTTATACTCGTGAACGGGTGCTGCTTGTGGTGACAGGTCATCTTGCTGACTATGGTTTCGTTATTGTTGCATATGTAAGCGGGCACGCCCTTTATACCTGGAGGCTTTTTATTATGTATTAAGTTCTGTTTGCGTTTTTGTTTTTATTATTTATTTCTGCTTGAGCATGTGTGCTAGCCGTGTGCTAGCTGACATATGGCAGATAATTTTAATATTTTTGTGTTTCGTAATGTTAATTACTATATAGAATCCAGTTCTTCTAACTGAACAGACAGCAGTGCTGCTGGGGAGTTTGTTCCGCCACTTCTTCTTCCCAGCTAAAGCACTAGGAAGTGGTGAAGGGCGGGCGTTTTGGGGGGACTGTCTTATGTGATTTTGACGTCAAAAAAGTGCTGATTCTCAGCCTAGTTTGAATTTGACATTTGATTTTTATTTTCAAGGCGGTAGTCTGATCTTCTGTCACGTTTAGGTACTATTTGACTAGCGCTATCACGCGTTAAGAGGGCTTTCAAAGTGTGTTTTTTCTAGACTGATATCGCGCGCCTACGCCATGCCAGCGCTACGCAGCGCAGGCGCATTGTTTCCGATAAATGTTTCATAACTGTAACTTGTACTGACGTTTTTTATCGTACGATATATTTTCTGGTCAGTGCTTCACAAATCAAACTAAAAAGGCTTATAAGCTTAAGCTACATATCCAAAAATATGGTATATCTTGCTCGTCAATTTTAAACACTACATATTTACGCCTTGTGTGCAGAGCAACACTCCATATTGTATCAACAGGTAGGTCCGATGGAATTGCATGAAACTATTCCTAGCAATGCGTTGGCCTCTCTCAATAGTGACAATACTAACAAGTGCCTAAAAACTATTGCAATAATCAGGACTTCATTTGTCCAGGTAAGCAGTTCGACAAAGAAACCAGAAAGAAATAGAGAAAATATCAGTCTTAGTGTCTGCTTAGTGAATGCGTCATGAATGAATACCCCCATGCGAGAAATGTGCAGTTCTTTTAATTAATAACAGTATCTGATAAATATGGACATTTGTACCCGAGTCATGGATGTATATTTATATTATGTATGTATTTACGAAAAAAAAAAAATGTATTTGAGTAGTGTATCAACCATCTGGTATCCATAACACAAGCCTTAATTAAGTGCTTAACTTGGAACTAGATGGTGCTGTGTGCAATGTCAGACGATATTTATTTATTTATCTAATCAAAGTTTTAGAGGCATACATTAAGAAGGGAAGTAGTTTCATGCCATGAACAACCAATGATTTCCATAGATAATTTTGCAGGAATTGGCAATTATTACTCACACAAAGTAACACATGCAGTTTGGGTAAACAAATCACTCCATCTCCATTTTATGTGCGACTTGTAAGATCGCCTCAAACATGTCCAATTTCCATAAAGTCGTGAATGTTTATTCGCAAAACAAACTAAAGATGAAACCCTATATACGTACCACTTCACAAAAGAAATAAGAAACTCTGACGTCAAGAAGGTCCTCACAAATAATAAACTTATTTCCCTACAACATCTGAAAGAGTAGAAGAAAAAATGTCTGAACTCGACATCGTTCTCGCAACACATACAGCAGTCGTACATACAACATTATTTACTGACTCACACAGACACGGAGCTACCTATCAACCTAAAGAATACCAAAAAAATACACAAAAAGCTTTTTTCCCAAGAATAAGCGGGACGGAGTACGGATCTTATTTTTCTCGTGGACGTTTCAGTCGCTCTGGGGTGGGTCGGAGCCGCGGCGCCTGGAGTGTGGGGTTCCACCGCCCCCTGCAATAATACTGCGTCACTATTTTGCGCCATTACCTACACTCGCTTCCTATTCTATAAGTAGCGTGGCCTCTAGAACGTAACGTAGGAACTTCCAACTTACTCGGTGCGGAACGTCGCGTCGGCAGGCGGACAGCCACTCATGTTGTAATCGAATCGATTATACAACTTTAGTATCGATTTGCGAGTTCAAAAGCCCTTGACCTCGTTTCATTAACAATCTATTTACAGTCGGTTTGGTATCAATATCAGGAGCTGCCTACTCGAGCAGAAATATTAATATTCAAGTACTTTTGAGGGGGTTGAATTCCTGGAGATGGCTTCAGGACCATCGCTTTCCAAGTCAG
Organism: Brachylomia viminalis; assembly: GCA_937001585.2. Lineage (NCBI taxonomy): Eukaryota > Metazoa > Arthropoda > Insecta > Lepidoptera > Noctuidae > Brachylomia > Brachylomia viminalis. The sequence continues at coordinate 15,574,549 of OW443302.2, read as the reverse complement.
TTTGGGTGCCTAAATAGCATTATACAGCTCCGTGTAATTAATGGTTCATGTGGTCACAACCATTCTGTTCCGGAGAGCATCCGAAGCTGTTATATCTCCCATTAGCTAGTTGGTTTAATGAACGGGTTATTACAATTGAAGGATTACTTCGAAAGCTCTATCATTTAGATTTAGCGATAATAGAACTCAATTTAAGTAGCAAGATCCTTACAAGGATAAGGATCTTGCTACTTACTATCTAATGCCAGCTACTCCAGAGTTGTGCTTTTTAAATGTAGGGAAATAAAAAATGTTAGGTTGAAAACTGCTTCGAAATTGTACTTTTAATAACTTTGGACGAGTTATTGTAAAGCCAAATGATTCAAGGAAAAGCTTTTAGCGCGTTATATATGGCATGTTGCTGGCTGTGGGGCTGTATGCTTGAAAAAATCTGTAGCACTGATGAGTTTTTTTTTTATTTGAAAAAGTCGCGAAACTAAATCCCTATTCTCATAATAATATATTCCTCTAAGTTTTCCTAGCAACAATAAGCACGGGAATAAAGTATGAAAATAATAATTTATCCCTAGCCTCGGATTTCGCAGAGTTACGTGCTAAATCTGTAGGATTTCGAGTGCTAGCGCTTCGTGGAGCGAGGCTGCTTTATATGTGTTGCACTGTTCCGACTGCGCGGTACTGCGCGGTACAGCATACACACCGCTACGTACCGCTTACGTGGGAAATAAATAGCATAGAATTTGTTACAATATATTCTAGTGTTTGCTATTGCGGTTGCAATTTTGGTGGGCTTAGTTCTAGTCGAGATGGAAGGTTTGTTCATAGAGATGTCTTGAACTGGAAAGGTTCAACTTGGAAAGGTCAACTTGGAAAGGTGCATTGGGATGTAAATGATGTCAACTCTTGGTAAATTGGAGTCAGTAAGCAAACGTACACTGGGCCGCAAAGAAAGCGGTACGGTTATATAAAATGCGATAACTTTTAAAATATTTGAGCAATCCTTTTAAAATAAAAACGAAATTAAATTTTATTTCATTACAAAATATGGGAAGAAATATATTATATTTTTTAATTTTTTGTGATTGTACTAAAAACCATAAATAAAAAATAAAGACGAACTTTAACAACTTTGAAACCATTTGTTTTACTCACAGAACAGATAAAGAGGTTTTATCTGTTCTGTGGTTTTACTTTTGTTTCTGTTTATAAATATGGCATTTCTTGTGCAGAAATTCATTATTCTGATCAAAACATGCCTCTAACCCTAACCCCTGAATAATGTACCAGAATTCTGACAATGTCTGAAGACGGGCGCGGTCAACATTATACAGCGAGAACTGTTGGTGTGTCGCTATTAACCGTTCAAAGAGTGCTGCAGTGATTTGAAGAGACTGGATCCAATATTCGCTGACCAGGAACAGGCCGCACAAGTTGCACCACAGCGCGGGAGGATCGATAGGTCAACAATGCTGAGAAATCGATTTCCAACGACTGTTAAAGTCAAAAATCATCTTTTACATGCTGGAGGGAGCAATCCGAGCACGTGTACAGTGAGGCGGCGTCTTGCTGAAGAAAACGAAGTTATTTAGACCAGCAAATAGTCCAAAACTCGAAAGGCAGCATCGAAATTCAAGGCTGAGTTACGCTAGAGTACACATGAATTTGACTCTGGATGACTGGTCAAGAGTAATGATTTCGGAAGAGTCGACGTCATGCTATATATACACGATGGGAGGCAAAGAGTCTATAGAAGACCAGGAGAGCGCTGTAACCAAGCTTGCATTGAAGAGAAAGTGCCATTCGGAATTTCTTCCGAAAGCCGCACCGTGCTAGTTGGTGATAGAAAATGGCACTTAAACTGCAGAAAGATACCTGAATGAAATCAATGAGTACGTTGGCCCATTTTTAGTAAACGCGGGCGAGAACGCCATCTTTATGCAAGATAACGCTCGTCCCCATACAGCTCGGATAGTGTTTGACTACCTTGAAGATGTCGCTATCACATGCATAGAGTGGTCAGCACGCAGCCCGGACTTGAATCGAGAATGCCTGGGATGAACTGGGACGACGTGTGCGCCAGCAAAATTCCCCTCCAATCACGCTTCCATGAAAGAAGGACTGATAGAGGAATGGGAGAATATTCCTCAGCATAAAATATGCTCAGAATAAACTTCACAATGTTGAACTTTATGGCATTGATTTAAGCATTATAAAATTGTCTTTATTTCATAAAGCTAGCTCCATTATTTTGGAAGTTATTGAGGTTTTTGTTACCAAGCCGCTTTCTTTGCGGCCCAGTGAAGTTAAAAAGTACTGAACAGACAAGACGAATGGATTATACAGGCATCTAGATTTAAAATAATTTAGAAGACTTAAAGTAGTTAGAGTACTTGCGTAAGTTTTTTATTTAGCTTTTTTAAAGGAATAGCTTTTGACCTTTAAAACTTTATAGACGAGGAATCTAATAAATAATATTAAATAAAAATATACATAAAATTTATTAAAAATAAACCATCGTAACAAGACAATACATTGGTACCTACAGCAGCTCTCCAAGAAACTTATAACTTGTCTCAATCTTCAAGACAGCGACTAGATTTTGAACAAAATATGTACCTCACAAATACCGATGCAGGCAATAATTTTAGCAAAACAATGAGCTAAGTCTGAACACCGCAGCCGATGCTGTGCGCATACAAATTATTGACAATCGATATTTAAGTACAACACGCATCCATGCACGTTTAATTCGATAGAGTTCGCCGTATCGATGCCGCTTTAAATCGATACCTTAATTATAATTTGGAGCTGTTATTATAAACAGTATGATTTACATGAGTTGGGCCGAATTCATTAATGGTTTGCTAGGCACGGACGTAATCGAATCCAATCTACGTCTGTCGTTCTATTGGTTAAAATACTATTGACTAGGAGCATTTTCAAAGATAATAATGATAATAATAATCATAATACCTTGGCGCCACTAGAACAGGACGTAGAAATGCATTACTAATCAAGAAAGATCCGAGACCACTCGACAAAAACAGAAGCTGCCCAGCTATGCAGGTGTTCGTCTGTGTCAAATAGCTACAATGTTATGCTTTAATAAAACTCCAGAAATAGTTATGTATAGGAGACTGGAAATGCAACTATCTGGTCCGGGGACATCTAAACATACCTTTGCAGATATAGGCTTGGAGACAAAGTATGTACCACGCAGCGAGTTTAGAACAATTTATACCTGTTTAACGACAAACATTGCTGTTTAGTTGCAGGGGGTGGAATCTCTGAGGCAGGGAAGTACGCAATGAATGTCGCACAAAGCGGTAGGAGCGAGGTATGTGATGTCGTACGATTGTTTTGGGTGCGGGGGTGGGTGTGAGGCGACGGTCCTTTGATTCTGGCGAGATTAAACGTGCGGCAGACGGTGGCGCCTCTATCGATTGTTGTTGTAATTACAGCGCTATCCTCGCCCAGTCGCAAATGAAATTGTTCCGGACAGAGCTAGCTGCGGATGCCAACGCCGTGTTACACTTATCGCTGCAGCGTGCCGCCACATTCTGAACTGTAAAACCTAGTACTAAGGTGTCTCCCCACTGTTTGAGGCACTCTAAAAGTACGGCAAGGGTTGCGGACGCATTGTTGCATACGATGTTGTATCGTGTTTTGATGAAATTCTCACGGAATGCTTTTAGTGGCTTCACGCGGTTTTAAATCGTTTGATCGAATGCTTTGTTGGGACTGTTTATAGATGTTTTCTGAAAGTTTTTGTTATTGTTGTTGCGACAGTATGTTGAAATTTTACTAGTTTTGTTGCAGCTTTGTAAGTGCAACTGAATTAAGCAAAATTTAAAAGTTTAATATTTGAAGATCCCTCTGTATCACTGTGTATTATTTTATCCCAACAAATAAATCAACATTATCCTCTACTTTTGATTACTTGCCTATTGCTATCTTCATCATAACAAAAGAAAGATCACATCAACCTGACATCCAATAAGATAAACTCACGTTGTTTCTAAACAAATACAAAAAGCTATACGAATCATCACGACTGCGCACTGAAAGCAATTCGAGAACAAATCCACATCTGAATCTGAAATGCGAATGGGAACAGAGAGTGGAATCCAATAAAACATTCGGAGCCCTCGAAACGTATCTACGTCTACGTGACGTAGACGCCTCCCCGAAACGCATGCGCACCGCACTCGTACAGAACAAATGGACAATTCCAATTTCAATTGTAGAAAAAAAATAACCAATTCGAAATGGAGAAGGCTTTGCGGCGACCAATGGGAGCGCTCACAGTCGTAATGCCAACTGTGTGGGCGGAGCGAGTGATATCTAGCATTGGAATGTTCGTTGTATTTGTTTTGCCGGATCCGAAGGCTTTATTGCATGGTGTTTGAGCCTCTTTCCCCTTGAGGGTGGTAGCGGCGGAAAGCTCGGTATGGATTTGGGATGAGGCTGTTCACATTATGTACCGTAGTCGTTTGCAGCCTACGGATCGGTGACCTACATATAGTATTGTGCGATGGGTTTGTCTTATAAGTATACGTTTGTAGATAATTATGAGGTTTTCTGGTAAAAGTTTCCTGAAGATACTTTAAATTACATCTAAAGAAAGCTCTTTCTTTTAAGCCAGTTAATAACCAAAGTGTTTACTTATTAAAATAAAAACAAAAATCTCTAACAAAAAATGCCCTGAAAACCAAGACTTAAAAAACAACTCGCAAGAATTAACCTGTAATGAAATCAAGGAGTGTCTCCGACTTTATAAAACTGTGAGTATTGATTTTTCGATAGGGAAAAAACGAAGGCAACGATCTATGCAGATCTGGAGTGCTCTCGGCACATCAGATGGCACCGTCGGGCAGCCTCCGCAGACAATCGAACGGTGGGGGGGCCCCCCACTGGAGGTCGGGGAACTGCCACAGATTATATGCGCGATGATTGTGCCACGAGACGTGCACGTAGGTTGAAACGTTGGTGTCTCAGTAACCGCCAGGAGGCAAGGAGTCTGAATTTGTGCCCGGTTGATGACAATAGGCTCGCTCTCTGTTACATGGCTAAATGTTGGTGTACTATAGGTACACCTCTGCGTAACTTCCGGGAATTCAGTTATGTTCTGGTCAGAAAGTGCGAAACAACTAGGTGATACAATCATAAAAGCATTCAGCTGCTGTGCTCGGTCTGTGTGTGTGTGCATACGACCTTTCGGTTCAATTTTCTTTAACACATTTATAAGACTAGCAAGTTGATATGAAAGGTATGCTATGCACAGCCACTGATAAGATGATTTTTTTTCAGGAAAATATTAAAAGCACTAAAACTTTTGGTTGCGCTAAAACAAGGTTGCTAGCTTTAGGTATATAGCCCTGAAAATGTTGAGTGGTCAGAGTAAAACCAACGAAATAAATTGTGAAGGTATTAATAAAACAATATAAAAAAAATAAGATGCAGCCGATTAGAGGTTTTAAAAAAGTGTAAGTAAAAATCGCGCTGCAATTACCCGAACTCTACCAACGTCTAAGACTCCGCCAGAAATAGTATTGCCTCAAAGTAGCTAACACTCATGACGACATACAATCTCACATGCCAAATCAGAAGCCAAGTAACATAATCTTTGGCGATATCGACCCGGCGGCGGCGACTTCCCATTCTCGAAGTAAAACACGGTGGGAAGGAAACCGCGGGATAAACCGCCCTCCCACTCCCCCCACCCGATCTTTACGTTTCAGGAATAAATATTTCAGAGCGTGTGCTTCGGAAGTTAAAGTTATGTATCGCCCACGCCGGTAACAATCTGAGAATGAGAAAAGCTCGCTTTACTTTTATGTATGTTCGCTTTATGGCATTTTTTGTAATGTATAGCTTGAGTTCTTTTTTATGTTTTGTTTATATGAAAATGGAGACTTTTTAAATGACCGTATCTATGAAAAAATTCAGTTGGGAAACGTTCAGAGATCTTGTTGTTGGTTCGTGATAATTGTAAGCTTTAATTTTTAAAGCTTTAAACAAACTCTAACAGAATGTTGAAAATATTCTTTCCCGTGGACCGTTATCATGAACGTTTGTGATATATTTTTGGCTAAAACATCAGGAAAAGAATGAGTTGATTTTGTGTGTAGGGTTTTGGTAAGTTCCACAATTTTTTTTCTATATTTTTAAAGAGACACTATTAATAACGCATTTGTTTACTGTACAAAATGGCATGTATTAATAATTCTTTTAAATAACTTTGCATGGGTGTCAAATTTAAACTGTCTAGTGAGACTGGTCATAGGATGTTATAACTACTCTTATGTATTATTACAAAAGAAAACTAGTTTCTTTTGTAATAACACATAGAAACTACATAAAACTAGTAGTAAAGTATTTAAACTTGTTTAACTTAACCGGTCAGTCCGCATAGATCATCACGCTGTTTGCTATGGGGGATGAGCAATATTGCAATTTATTCGTATTCTTCTTCTAGTTTACCGCAAAAAGTAAAAAGACGAGACATAGGTTTTAATATTGCAGATAGTTAAACCATATATGTTTATTTATTTATTTAACACTTTAAGCACACAAATGTACAGGCAATCACGACATGGTAGATTTTTGTGATGGGACAATAAGAGCAGGTACCTTAACCGTTGTCGCTATAAGAAAACTGTCTTAGGAGACTGTTTTTCACTTTTTGCAACATTTTGTTTTGCATATACAGATTTTGAAAAACAAAACTGTCGGGAAGAAAATCTATGGCTTCTTTTGAGTTCAAAGTTTACAAGCCCAGTTGCCCTTTAAACGTATTTTTCGAAAAATTCACAATGTTTAAGCATATTTTAACTTGACCATTACTTAAGCAATTTCAAAACGCTTACATACTACGTCATCACTATTGATTTCTTGATGACTGGGTTTGTAGGTGGATTGGGATGCCCCAGGCACTACAAACTTCACTTGTGAGGGGCATTGTCTACATTTTTAGATACAACAAAGACGGAAACAGATTTATATGAAGTTTTTTCATTAAGTGTCTAGGTTCTGCCCGCTGCTTCGCCCTCGTTGATGTCGTAAATTATCCCATGGGAACGTGTTGCCGGGATAAAAGTATCCTATGTCTTAACTCAGGTCATGGCCTATCCGTGTACCTATCGTCCAAATCCATTCAGTGGTTAAGCGTGAAAAGGTAACAGACAGACAGACAAACAATAAATACAAATAACGTTTTTTTTTTAAATTAAACTGGTTTTTATGATTCGTCATTAATTTGATTTTATTGACCATTATTTTGAAATACTTTAGAGTCACTATTGACCACGTAATACTTACATATCAGCTAAGTAAAGCTTTAAATTGTAATACTTTTAAGCGGGGTGACCGGTTTTAATGAAATAAAAACCAAAATAAATATTAACTCATAGTATCTTGAGGTAATATTTATTTTAGTATTTATATTTAATTTATTATAATATTAATATTTGTTTAGAAACTTGATTCGACGATTTCAAGATCCATGTGAATTTTAAAATCATCCCCTATTTTACCCCCTTGGGGATGATTTTACAAAAAACACGGAATTTTTTTTTGATTACCAAAGGCTCAAATTTGAATTTTCATTTCACTTACTTAAGAAATGCTAAGTTTCCCATACAAACCTTCATCCCCTATATTTATCTTTTTTTTTTTATGTCGCCAGGATGCCATTATCTCCTTGGCAAATTTTATCGTAATCCGTTCAGTGGTTTAGGCGTGTAAAGTAAACATACAGACAGACAGACAGACAGACCGACAGAATTACTTTCGAATTTATAATATGGATATGGATTACATGTATAATATGTAAGTATATAGAATAAGACTTTCAGAGCAACACACGATAAAAACTATAAATACTGCAATTTTTAAGTTGACACTGAAATATTTCAAAGCTATTATGGCGCAGATCAGAAAAATATATTAAAATCGCAGAACAGTTACAACGAGATGCTACAAAATTACATACAAGATGACTTCACTCAGAAAATGGTTGAACGTATGGTAAAAACACCAAAGAAAAATAAGGAAACATAAGACCACTTGTTTATTTTCACAAGTCCGCAAAACAACCTATAACACTAAAATCTCATTAGGATTTTCATTTTATTTACGTGCTTACTGCACCTGGTCTAAAACAAAGAACATTTGAATAGGTCTTTTTAGAGCATTTGGTTTTAATCAGACTGCAGCGCAAAAGCCATAAATTATTTTAGACTTGTGTTTATTTTTCTAGATACACAGTCTCTCCAGCTTTATGAGAAGTAGTTCTTTTGTTCCTTCTTATATTATTCTAACCTTACCTAGGGTGCTCCTCGGTGATAACCTATGGTATTTTCTATGATCAAGAACTAGGGTCTCCCATGCAACTGATTTCTCACCCAGTAGTAGGCGCTGTACAGTGTAGGTACTTGGCGCGCATAGCAACAGCGTAGACGCTTTTAACGCAAACAATACTCTGGTTATTCATATAACTGGTATTCTGGCCTTGGTTCATATTCAACTCTTACAGTTCAATGTTTACAAACTTTATTAATGTTTCAGCATTAGGCAAGAACTACGGTGAACAAATCAGTCTAGATAAAGTTTCAGTCTGAAAAAAATCCGGACCAAAAAGTAGCCCGGTAAAATGTAACGTGCAATAAAGGACATGATACGCAAATCGATGTTACGGTGCAACTACTCGTAACTCGTATATACGCATTCAGTATGTATGTGTTGCCGTACACGTAAATTTGCATTATCATGAATTTATTACTATACGACAAGGTCGGTGATAAGGATTTTCTGCGCTCATAGAAAATCTAGGCCGGCCGATTGAAACTGAAAGCAAAGGGTTTTTGTGTTATGTTTTGAACCGTATCCTTCTGTCTACATAGAAAAAATCAGAATAAGCTATAGCAGTCTATGTTATGATTCTTAGTTTGACGATGATTTAGGATTAAAATCACATCGATGAAAATTAAATTCCGATTGTAACTTGAAATAGTCTCGCAATTATATGAATGAAAACCCCAGTTGAATCAAGAATGAAAGAGACAAAAGATTAATGAACAAGATGTATGACAAGGAGATGACAAGTGTACATGGCTCAATTGTACTTACAGATGATATGTTAATCTCCAAGTTACCATTCAGTTTATAACGCCACATAAATGTACATAAGTATCGCTTATATATGCAAAGTTTCTGAACATTACCTGTTAGAGTGCTAATATTAAACGTCGCGATAAATATTATAATGGGCAATAAATAATTGATTGATGCGATAATTAAACTATTATACAAACTAATCACACGATACAATTATTTCTCGCCTTAACATCACCATATATATATGCAAAACCACAGAAACATCTATAAGTGGCGTATTCAAAAATGAAATCCAATAAGTTTCCAGCTCACTCAATAAATTAACGTTTAGTTTAAATTAAAACATCGAATATATACACTCACATCTTATTTCCTTCGACACTGAACTTTAATAAATTCAAAGTGCACAACTATCAATGATGTAAACTGGATTGATTGAATGAACTGTTCATGTACGTATTTATAAGCGAAAAACAAACGAACGTAATGCAATAAAACAGAGTTTATAATTTGGTATGGCGTCTGAACTACGCATTTGTAGGCGGCGAGTCACATGGAATATAGTCACATGTATGGTCTCGCATAGTGTGGTGTACTATGTTGCTACTACGGCATAAATTGCATTAACCTCCAATAATCTAATTAGAAATGTTGGATTCATAAACAATCATGTCGCTATCTCATTCTCTTGCGTTTGTGGGAATTTAGCGAGCTTTTTGTATCAATTTTCCAGTGGGGGAAGAGCACAAAGAACATTGACATGTACTTTCATATTCTTTAAATTGACCCTAATGGTGTCTGGTTGATTTAAACTTAGATATAATTACAATTTTCAAACGTCGATATTCGAAGACATACGAAAGTCTTGTCGGAGTAAGACAGCGACTGACTGGCGTCCAAGGACTGGAAGATGAGGTGTCGGTCCTCCGGAGGCGTGATGGCGTACGAGGTTGTTGCCATCGCGGACAAAACCTGAGTGAGACTGGCACAGGAGCGGGGGAATTGGCTTAAGAAAAGAGAAGCCCATCCTCAGCAGTGGGTGACGATAATGATGAATTACAATTTATATATTCACATAAGTCATTTATTTGGCAATTCAGATAGATACTTTGTCAATTTTCTTTGAGTTTTACTAATTTTAATATTGTTGATAAGCTTTTTACTGCGCAGGGGTCAAACCAGGTTACAGAGTAAAATATTACCTTGTTTTTGCGACATTAGTATTACTTGACTATTCTTCCGTAAATAAGTTTGTCAATATTAAGAAAACAAATGAAACTGATGGCATAACATAAGTAACCAACGTTTGATAGCAGACATACAACAATATCGTCACCTTTTCAGTTTTATAGTATTGATTTATTAGAATTATTAAAACTATGGAGGTGAGCAAACTGCCGTTTTGTAAAATAATTCCCCTTGTGTGATCAAACATTGTTATTTTTATCTTATAAAATCCTCGAACCAAAATCCATATTACTTTGAATTTACGAATAAGATGGTGTCGTTAGTTGTAGGTACGTACCTACAGCAATCTAAATATTTAAAAATATATATTAAGTACTATCTTCAAAAGGATAATTTCGTTCCAATTTTCCAATTCCCCTCCTCACTTTGTCCGCAAATCGAAAACGCGATTCTCCTCATTGCATTTCTGGTTTATTCGGGTTATATTTTATTTCACACTAGCTGACGCGACAGACGTTGTTTTGTCCAAAATAAAACGTGCAATACAAATGTATAAATATAGGAAATTATAAATATTTAATTTGTCCAATAATTCATAAAAAAATCCCATAGAAAAAGCACTTTCAGTTTCCCTAAATTTAATTAATTTTATTTAAATAGGTAATTTTTTCAACTTTTTTTTCTCTAAAAACCGCAAAGTCTAATCGGTCCAACCGTTCTCAAGTGCTGCAGCGCTTATCAATGTACAGCATTTCATTTTTATTTATATAGATGAGACATCCTTTTGTCAACTACTAAATCCATAAAAAAGAGTAACAGACTCCTTCGGGTGACGAATTCGTTGTAATAAACCCCTCACGAAATTAGTGAATCCCATGAGATCATAATAATAACAATAAAATCTAATTGTGTACAATTATATGATCGTCATCTACAGTGCAGTTATATGTTTCTACGAATACAATACACGATGACGTGCAACAATAAGTCATAGTTGTGAGTCGTAACAAGACTATGACATAATACTTTAAACTAAATCTTGGATTGACGTCGCATAATAATATATTCGTTTCGAACGTGTTTTCATCGACATCGTCGTTTTGCAATACACTTAGCAAAACATACCAGTGCATTCTAGAAGGATTTTTGTTTGCACTAGAAGTCTTGGTAGGTATAGTTTCTAATATAGCTTGCGCTATCCAGGTTTAGGTTCAAGGTCCCCAGCGAAATCTTTATGGTCATCAAGTGCGAAGATAAAAGGGTGTGGTGACCAGTTATTTCATGATATCAAGCTTGTATTCTTCATCCATAGGACCAGGATGGACTCACATTATGATAAAAATATAGATGTAGAGAACTGTGGAGAGGAATAAGAGTCCAACAATGACCGAAACCCAAACGGTCAAACCTTGTTGTTGAAGTTGGAATAGACGATGAAAAATTGGCTTTCTAAAGAAGAAAATCTCTAAGTGCTGAGGCCGGCCACGTGGTAATTAAAGCTAGCCAGAGAACAATCAAATAAGAGTACACATGAAGATTTTCCAAAAAAAGTTATAGTAGCAATACATAATACTAATAGAAGCAATATATAATAATAGATATGATAGCAATTCGGCTATTTCGATGGCTTTTGGCGTCGATCTCGATTCTATAAACTTTGAATAGGTTCTCAAGCAAGCTGGTGATCTTAAAAAATGTAATTAACGATAGATTTGATGTAAAAGACCTTTCAAATTACAGTGTTGTTGATTCAGAAATCCACAACACTTGTCTACAAAAGGCAGAGTTGATTGATTGATTAGGAAAAAAAGAGTGAAGCCTAGAAAACAACATTTACTCAAATTTCAGTTGGCAAGCGGTAAAGAAAACATCGCAACCAGAGTATAAGAAAGTTAAAAGCAGTAGTTTGATGTTTGAGGCAAGTCTTATCGATGGGTATTGTTGAATATTATTAAAAGCTGTTACTATAACTAAAAGTGCTGCTACGATTAAAGGGTATTGTTGTACTTAAGGTAACTTAACTTTGGAGTTTTGTATTGTTTAGGAAAAACACAAGGATTCTAGAACTATGTTAAGTAATATTTTAAACTTGGTGTTTTTGGGACCTATGGGTCAAATATGGTTACACGACGACCAGAGAGAACATTGTCTATATGAGGATGGGTTACTAGGTTCAGCAGAGGATTTTGAGTCCTAATAATATGTTGGTTTTACCAGAAATAAAGACTGCTGTTCCTCCTCTTAAGATTGCACTTATCGTAGTCACCTTTGACAGTTCTCAAAGATGAATTTGGTTCCTATTATTTGGTACCTATAGCACTACTACCTAAACACACAAATATACTCACACGGATAAGATAGTAGAATACGCTTTGGTAGCCTATTCTATTGAATGTCACTTTCAGGACTCTCAAAAGGTCAGTCAATGTGGTGCATATTCCCACAGGCTATCAAATAACGAGTAGAACAATGAAATGTGAACCTTATTGAGAAGAGTAGCGTTATGTTGAGTATGAAGTTTTATGGAGACCTTTTCCATAGTCATGATTATCTTAACTTCGCTTAACTAAGTAAGTTCTAGTGCTACAGATATTTTATAGTTTTATTAATGCTTGTAACTTGTTTTAAAATAAGGTCATTATTTAAAGATTATTTTTGAAGAGTTGGTTTTTCAATTTTATTCTACACCATCATGAATTAATTAATTGTTTCCCATGATTCCTAAAGTGATTCAACAATGATATTATTTTTACCTGAACGTTCTTTTTTTAAATTATTTCTCTCTTTTTTTATTTTTTATTTATTCAAACTGGGCTGAGAATCGAATCAGCACTTTTTGAACGTCAAATAGGTCGTCGAACGTCTCTAGTACAGCATTCATATATTTTATTTTATTATTTATGTCTGGATCAACTGCGGTTAATGCTAGTTTGAAACGCTTACCTAATATTAAATAAGACGATTCTCTTTTGTTATTCACAGAATAATAATAGTTAAAACGTTTAATACAGTTAGCAAACTATGTAAGCAAATGGTTAACCATAAAATCAAAGAGCACAGGCTCGACGTTACAGTACTCTTTCATTCAAAGATGACCTACTCAACAACTACGCAATAACAATAATTTCTAATGGATAGTTAAACACGGCATTGAAATCTATACCTCCATACAAACTGAAGGTTGTTCAGCAAATAAAATTTAAAACATAACACTTACGTATTCAACTGATGCGTTGTCCACCTCCTAGTTAGTAAACTATGAAAGATACACCGTTATTAATAAGAAGAAGGTTTGTTTCACAAATATTATAAATGGCGGAGTGAATATAAAAGCTTGTGTGCACCACGGTTCGTAGGTCAGTTACAACTATTTCATAGAATCAACAGCCGTGCATGTGATATGCACTCGTAATTACTAAAGCTACTATTATATTGCGTGAGCGCAGCGGATCATGATTTTCTGCAATTGCTACCGATCTTTGAATTATGTCGATTAATTCTTCAATAGCTCGAGATTTAATTTAGTTTGTTGTGACTGTACCTATATATATTTGTTTTTATAAGAGTTATTTCTCCAAAATTTGTTGGTAGGTACTAACGGAGTGTCAAGTGTGGCATAACTTGACAAGTTAGTCGTAATGTTACCAAAGTTAACAACTCGCTTAAGTCTATCATCGTAGCCTTCAAACACAAATGCCACATCATATTGCTGATATGTATTTTAATTGTCTTGTTATAAATATATTTACATGTATATTACCTAGTTTTTTTCCGATTGCGTGATTAATTATCTCAATAATAACATAGTGTTAGTAGTTTTAACATTAGATATGTTATCATTATTATTATAACGGGTGTGTTCTTGCTATTACGTGTGACCCATGATGACTTTTCCCGTAGATGTTACATTTCTTATGATTTAATCTGGACAATCCGATAGCGATGAGACAGGAAAATCGTTTTGTCGCTAGTCATTAATTTTTATGTATTTATGATGTTCATCATTTTTAGGGTTTGTTTTTTAAATGAATTTATAGAAACACCTTTTTTTTTTTTTTTTTTGAGGATGGGAAATCATCAAATGACTCCTCCCGCTCTGGGTGGAGCGGAAGGGAGTGTCAGACTCTTACTGACTAAAACCCACCCGTGTTCCTTCCTTGGCCCTTTATGTTCCGGGTCAGCGGTACCCCTTTTGGATGATCCCGCTTTCCCGGCAGGCTTGGGCCCTAGTGGACCCCCTCTATGATGCTGACATCTCTTTGAGGCGCGCGTGGAACACGTACGCGCCGTCCAGCACGGGCCTTGTCCTGATCGGACGGTGAGCTACCCATTATTTACCGCCCGCAGGCCCGCGCCTACGGTGGCCGGGAGTCGTCCCGCGGCTCCCGACGCCCGGAGCGTCCACCGCGGCGGCTTGGACGGGAGACTCTCTCCCTCTCCCGTCCCGCCACCTCCTTCGCTAGCATGACTGCTTCGCAGAAGGAGGCGACTGCCTCCCACTCCCCCTCGCCCCGGACCATGGCTTGAACCAAGGCCGGGCGTGAGAGATCGCCGCCGCTGCCGATCGCCTCTACGAGGACACGGCGGTGCTCCGCCCATGCAGGGCAGGCCCCCACCGTATGCTCCACCGTGTCCTCGGGGCGATCATCGCAGTGGTGACACCCGGGCGTTTCCTCCCGCCTGATGATGTGCAGGAACCTCCCGAAACTTCCGTGTCCGGTGAGGACCTGCGTCAGGTGGTAGGTGAGGACGCCGTGACGCCTCTCTAGCCACTCCACAAAGAGGGGTCTTACCGCCGCTATCGTGGCGTGCCCTTATAGAAACCCCTGACTCGAGGATTTTCAGTTTTGCAGCCGTCATCGCAAATGAACTTGTTAGGACACATAACTCTAACAAGTCCTGCGAAATGGTGGATTTCGTTGATCATTGGTTCAGAAGTTGATTTAATATAAGTTAAATATAAATACAGGCATAACGACGAGACTTGGTTGAAGACATAGTTTTTTTTTTAAATTATTGATTGGCTCTCGTTTGTACCACTAGAGTTATGAGAAAAATTTAACAATATAATTTAGTAAATTTAATATGTAATTTATAATTTACACAAAAAATATAAATATATCAGTAAATATAGTTACTTACTGATAAATACCAGCTTATTAAAATGCGTTTTGTGAAATGTCGTCGTATTGTTCTTGTCTCCTGAAAGTCGCGCTGATGTGGAACCTTCGGCGATGGCGTCCAACTTCCGCTTGATTGGTAGGTTAGGTTATTTCTGACCGCATCGATCAAATGATTATTACATGACATTATCAATTATTTATTTATTTTCCTTTATTGGCCAACCAACAATTGATTACACTGTAAATAGTTGGAATAAATATCTACCATAATCTAAGTTTAGTGTTACAATTTCTTACAGGTTAGCACCGCATGATAATTTGATTGATTTTCCTGTGTTTGATTAATAATAAAACCAAACTTATCATGAACACTCCTGTTTTGTATACCTACTTCCATTCTTCTTTCTTTATAGGGATAGTAGGTATTATGCCTTCCAATATCTGAAGGCCAATTCCCGTAATTAAAAACGTTCAAATTCAAGTCACAATCTCATCTCAGCGACAGTCTAATGTCAAAAATGTAGGTAAACGCTATACAATTTTTGACAGATTTGACACTGAGATTAGAATGCGAACGTTCTTAAAAATACTGGAATTGCCCCTAAGATGTGGCTAACATAACATAATAGAAAATCGTATAAATCAAGCTTACGTGCGTTATTGTAAGGCAATGCAGCTATCTTGTAGAAAAGTACCAGCTTCAGTTAGAAACAATCATGAGACGATGTCACTGATAATAATTACCAGCTACACTTTGAAACAGCCATTATTGCGATACTATTCTTAAACAAACAATAAATTAAACATAAAACATTCACCTTTGTTCACCTAGCCAAGTAATAATTTTATTGCAAGGCTAGAAACGGAATATAACCAGTACTTATAAAGGGTGTAAAAAGACAATTAATGAAGATGAAAGTCACTTGTTCTCCCCGTCATTGTAAGTTTTTTTTTGTACTGGACCATACCTGGGAACCTTCTGGTTACGGAGATATTGAAGGTCAAAATTCGAAGTTATAATAATATAATATGAGACAACATCCACACAAGGTCTTCAGGTCCCGAACTAGGTAGAACCTGTACTACGGTAACCTGATGACTGATATACATACTTTTAAACATATAAACACCCAGACACAGGTCAAACAGACATGTTTATGCACACAAATGTTTGACTTGTCCGGGGATCGAACCCGGGACCAGCGGCTCAGAAGGCAGGGTCGCTACCAACTGCGCCAACCGGTAGGTCAAGTTTTATTGACTTTTTGGGAAAACACGCTTATAATTTGTATAACACAACTTTAAATACCATATGTAACTTACACACATGATAAAGAGATTAGTTATTAGTTGGTACCTGGTTGTATGCAACAAATCGAAATAATCAAAACAGTGCGACTTTGTATTCAACAGGAAGGGACTCATTCTGTGCATTAGATAAATTGATTAAATTTGTATTAAAAATGTGAAAATTCATGGTCTTCCTTTTATTTTTGACACTGTTATTTAGAAAAAAAATATCCTTATGATGAAGCCTTTCGATCGGTATGATAAAGCTATAGGGTGATTATTTTTCTCGTGTAACGGGTTCGATTTCCGGTTCAACCATGTAATTATTTAAATATCTATGAATGCAGTTTAAATTGCTTTTTAAATTCAAATAATGTCTTCTATCAGTAAAATGTTCCATCTACAATATTCAAGCTACTATCCCTCCATGTTGCATATCCGTGGGATGCCCTGTATGAATGTAATCTAGCCCTTTAATGCGAGTAAAAAGTATTCTTATGCTCGCTACGTTTTGAGCCACCAAGGTCAAAAGTAATAGATAGATAAACCATTTATTTGGTGCACACAAAAAACAGAACAACACACAAAACTACAATCAGAAGATAAATATACTTAATAATTATTAAAAAAAAAAAAAAACAAGATGCCGATAAAGTAACAAGAAGAAAAACATACATAGCGCAGTAAAAGTGACACTAAACACACACACACACACACACACACACAAACACACACACACACAGTCATACTAGTGACTATAAAACCTCGCTTGCAAAGACTTGTTATATAGTAATTGAAGTAAAATAACAGTTTTGTTATATAAGTTCATGAGACAAATACCTGAGAGTTGTTATTAAGTGTCGAAGGAAAATAATTAATTGGAAATCTTTGGTACAACAAGTTCCCAGAGGAATGTTGAATGCCAAAGCGTGATGGTATGTTGTCAACATCTATGAAATACCATCACGCGGTGTCTCTGGCAGAGTGTGCAGAGATGTTTAATTATATTGTATATTAATTATTGTAACCTAATTAAATTATGATAATTATTTTCTGTTCTCTCCTAATGACATGAAGTTTGCTCTGATGGCCTTTTCGTGACATCTACTTTGTTGAGGTAAGTTTTGGCAATTATCTAATTGAGTATCTATATCTGGGTACTTAATATACTTGGCTTAATTTATCTACAAGTCTATTTTTTCCGTTATGTACTTGTTCTTCAATAAAATACAATTCCGTCGCCTGCTCTTAAGTGGCACAAAACCTTTTAGAAATACCCAACGAAAATTTCCACTTCATTTCTTTGTCTCTCAAAGCAAAGATATAAAGTGTTCGAAGAAAAATCCCAGTAACATGTGTTGTTCAAGGAGCGAGATTTCAGAGCACCCCTACCGCATCGGACATAGATACACGAAACGTAAAGAATGATCACGACATGAGACAGCACATGCGGGAAAAATAACGCCCATTCTCTCCAGCGTCGACATAGAATAACTTTAGCAATTTAGGGTTGGATTGCTTAGCAAAACAATCTGAGAGCGCGTTTTGTATATAGCAAAGTTTTATTTATCTGCTGTTTTCTTTACCTATGGAACAAAGATTTATCAATATCAACATGGAGACATGGGACATCGATGCGCAAACGTCGAGAAAAGTTTACACCTAACGCCATAAATAAAATTACCTACGGAAATCATTGATCTCGTTAATGACTAAATTAATAGATAAACAGGGTTATTTGTATTACGTCGGCAATCCATTAAGGGGATGTAGGGGAGGTCATTTGCAATCAAATGACCCCTTATGACCCCTATGCAAATGTCAACCATTTTCCAGTAATTTGGCATTTTATATTTTTTTTAAGATATCTGGTTTGTTACGTGTCTTGTTGGATAGTTGAGAAGTTGTACATATTTTTGGAATGTTTTGTCGAAAAAGTTTATTCATGTTTTTTGCAGAAATCAACCATCTTAGTCAAATAACCTGCTCAGAATGATGAAAATGGTGTGCTCTGATTTAAAAAATCTTAAAGATAATATAATGTATTGAAGTAGAAGCAAATAATAATAATAATAAAAAAAAAACATTGTTTATTTATTTTTTAAGTTGTATACCGCCAAAAAGTATAAAGTGTCAAATTAATCGGAAATGGTTGACATTTTCATAGGGGTCATACGGGGTCATTTGGTTGCAAATGACCTCCCCTACATCCCCTTAATGGATTGCCGTCGTATTACTAATAACCCTGTATATCTGTACCTACATAATATAAATTAAAGTTGCTTTTCGTGTCTGTGTGACTGCGTTGTTCTTCTAAGCTACGCAATGAATATTTATGCAGTTTTCAAGTTTCATTTAGAGAATTTATCCCGAAAGGTGTATGTATATAATACGATACTATTAAACTTACTTTATAATAAAAAAATCTTGATGTTTTGTCAAGTTGTAAAACCGTGCGAAGCAGGGACTGGTCTCTCAATTAAAATAAACAGGAAATCTATAAAGACAAGTAATTCCCTACTTAATACGTTACGTATTCATGACTCAATTAAAATATGTAAAAGAACCAATGGTTTACAATGGAAAACATATTTTTGTTTCCGGTTTTTCAGTCATTGCATTACCTACCTAAGTTTATTTTGAGCAGTTATGGAATAAATATGTTGTGAAAAGGTGTTACTTATTTGATTTTTGTAAGACATTTCCAATTAAATTACAATTTGTTTAATTATATAAATTATAAATAAATAGCCCAACTTCACCCATGCCCATCACTCACTTATAATCAGGGGAGGAGTTTTTATTTTATTCATTTAAATAAACCAATCGGCCAACCCGCAAACGCTCGTAACATTGCGATACATTTACGTCAGAGGGTCGGAGAGACCGAGAAAAATCAGCGGCAATGACTAGACGATTCCACGTTACGTTCCTAATCCCGAACCCTTCCTCGCAATATGATTTGCGTCAGTGGAGATGCGTTCAGAACAGATCACCGGACGGTAACCGAGTGGAAAAAGCGCTTCTCATCGGGACCGTTACTGGAGATCGTAAGAATTCGAGTGGCGTCGCCAGCGAACTACGCTCAGAACAAATGGGCGCGCCGTGGAATAGCCAATTATTGATTGTTTTTTAAAAGTACTCATAAGATATTTAAACGGAATTTCCACACAATTTTCTGCTAGTTAATAAAATGTCTCGAAACGACATCATTCATAGAGAAAAGATGAAATTAAAATTACCTACTCAGTTTCGGCATTCGCCACAATAAAACCTGTATAATAATTGCGGCGTACCTTTGTTTATGCCTCTATTAATTCTGAAGGCGTCCGACCACGAGGTGGGTAATGTTATCATTCCATTAATTACAACATCCACCCCCCTGCTTTTTAAAAGTAAATTAATCCGATTAAGGGGGGAATCGAAGAACCCGCTCCGTCCGAGTTTATTCAGGCAACTTTCTTTAGAATAATTATTTTTTGTAATTAAATCCATCAACACGATTTTTTCCTAATGATTCTCCCGTGGGAGTTGGTGGGTGGCAACCGGGAACAGGGGAGTTAAATTTTTTCTTTAATTTCATATTTCTTTAAGATCCTGTTCTCGTTGTACTTAACTAGTAAGACGGGATTTACTTTTATGTAAAATTGTTCTATCAGAGGATAGGTGTTGCTTCTTCTCTGTTGTCACTGCTATTTTATTGTTTGTATCTTTTTATGTGTTGTGTATTTTTGAGTGTTTGTTAGTATGTGTATTTTACTGTATGTTTCGTTCATTTTTGTAAGTGTACCTATGGACAGAAAGTCTGAAATAAACGTTTATTTTGACTGACCGGTAGGCGCAGTTGGTAGCGACCCTGCCTTCTGAGCCGCTGGTTCCGGGTTCGATCCCCGGACAAGTCAAACATTTGTGTGCATGAACATGTCTGTTTGACCTGTGTCTGGGTGTGTATATGTATATAAGTATGTATATCAGTCATCAGGTTACCGTAGTACAGGCTCTGCCTAGTTCGGGCCCTGAAGACCTTGTGTGGATGTTGTCCCATATTATTATTATTATTATTTATTATTATTTATTTATTTATAATTACTTGATGTGTGAACTATTACGAATGGGTAGATTAACCTATCCGTAATTTCAGTGTCTCGTTTTCATAGACAACTTAGCCTTTACTTTTATTAAGATCAATCATTCCAACACTAACACACAAAGTACGTCCCTATAAATTAAATAATAGGTAGGTACCTGCTTTTATTTTGGAACAATAATCGTCTGGCGGGCGCGGGCGGTCGCTCAGACCCACCACCCTCACACCGGTGTTAATGATATCTCGCTTTTAAAGGGCACATCATTTACTTACTTTTACGAAAATTAATTGAAATGAGTTTTGACGATGAAAAGATGGCTATACAAAAGAGAATGGTGGCCGCTAGGTGTCGCTGGAAGATAACTTGTTCATCTTTAATTAATTATTTTGTGGGCAAAGAATTTGTTTTCTTTGATATTCTAGGCTCTATTCATTGACTTTGCCAATTATGATTTCGATTAAGAAACTGTATAAATAAAACGATTTAATGAATTTATTTATCAAAAGTTGACATTACAAGTTAATTCTGAGAAGTTTTAAAATATGATTAATCTTCTTTTATAGCTTTTATATTTAGATTGATAGCATTGTTTTGTACTGCGTAAGTAAAAGTGATTCTTATTGTGTACTAGGGTTTGACCGCGGCTTCGCCCGCGCCGAGGTCGGAAATTATCCCACGGCAACGTACTATTACGTTTAATAGATCTTTTAAGAGGAATAATTACGTAATACATTGTTTTCAAATAACTCAATAGAGTTATTTGAAAACATAAACCTAAGCTCCCAGTCGGCATAATTTTTTCCGACATCTTCAACAATAATCGTCATATTTCAGCCAATTTATACAAAACTTAATGAATTATACACCTAAACCTTCCTCATGAATATCCGTGCATTGGTGAAAACCGTATGAAAATCCGTTCGTAATTTTTGATTTTATCGCGTTCAGAGACAGACGCGGCGGGGGGACTTTGTTTTATGATAATGTAGTTTTCTAAGAAATGAAACAAACATTTGAAATAAGTTACAAATTAAACAGTCAATTAATCCGTTCATGTTCTTATAAACTGACATAATGAGTTTATTTATGCACAAATAGGTTGTCTGCGTCAGTCAATTAAACCATAAATCTATTATTCTCAAACAGTCACAGCAGTACTAAACCACAAATTAATATGAAGTCACCAATAAGTACTAATATTTAATTAGTTTTCCAACTAGCGTGGGCCTCATTTTGTGGAAGCTTTTAGGTCACATCTGCGTATGAAACCGAACCGGTATGTAGGCCACTCGTAATATATATCGACATGAGGAGGTTTGCAGATTGATGAGCCGTCCCTCCCCGTGCCCCCCCGCGGTCCCGCGGACGTCCGGTGCGCCCCCACCGGCCGTCCCGTGGGACGAAGCTCTATTGCAATAGATTGAGCCTGTTTTGTTTCCTTCTGTTGATGTAACACATGAGGTTATTATTGGGAGATGACGTGGGTGCTGTTTTTTTTTTTAAATTTTCAATTTATTTTATGTAATGCGTCTTCGTGTGGGTTTCATGACATCCTTTATCCAAGCTTAAGATCTTTTTTTGGTTATTGACTTCAAACTGCAAGAAGGTGGTACCTGTTATTCTGTAGTTATTATTTTCTTCCACCTATATAGTTCTCCTAAAGTAACTACCAAGTTCTGACCATGTCGTGAAATTAGTAACAATCAACTGAGGTTTATAGCATTTGCAGGCAATGTGCCAGTGTCCTGTCGACGACTTTTGGACTACTTCGAATGACGTTGGTTATTATTAAACAGTTTTTCCCTTCACATCCTTTTCCTTTCCGCTTTGCCCTCCTGGAAAATTTATTGAAGTTTCGTGAACATTTTACTGAACGTTTTGAGGAAAAACTGTTTTTTCTTGCATGACCTGAAATTAATAGATGAGGGACGTATGTAAATATTTTATTTTTACCCGTCTGTGGGACTCAACAGAGAGGGAGGCTTTTGCCCAACAGTCCCATGTTGGGTAAAGGCCTCTTTCTCCGTTTTCATGTTTATCATCAGTCTTCACTTATCTTAAGATGTATCTTCGTACGGTCTTCACGCGTGCCTCGTGTATCATGTAAGTGTACAATCCATATGCATTGTCGAGGGATCTATTTATTTTCTTCACGATAAATGTTTCAGCCCCTAGATACAGCCAATCATTTTGCTGAGAATTAGTTCGACCATAAACTATAAATAAGTATCTATTTATAATAAGTTGTCATGTTATTTATCTTAGTGTTATTATATTTTAATCGTAAGTTCAGTTTTGTATAGTACCTACCTAACTCTATTGGTCCGCTTTGTTTTATACATAGACAAATATTTTCAAAATAATGACTGCAATTCGGTCACTTAAAAAAAAAAAAACATAATAATCACTGGCTTGTTGACACACTCGCACGTGCATCTACTTGTTTTTTTTTTTCAATTTATAATACATACATTTCTCTTTGACCTACAAGTACGATTAGAGTGATTCTAGAAAGAAACTGTAAGTAGCCGCCACTTCTAGAGATTGCACGACAAATAGGTTTTTCTTTGAATCCCTCTATGTCTTTTAAATTTATGCTCTTATTAATTTTCTTTAGTAAGGTTTAGTTTTCTATTAAAAACGTTAAATCTTCGAGTCTTTTCTAGAGACTAGTCAGGCATTAATCACCGAACGGGTCTTTTGAAAAGTCGGTAGAAATAAGTTTACAGGGTAATTCTTCTGAAGCATGTAGGAGTCTCCTGTGAAAATGTGCGGTAACTGAGCTTTGCCATCGGTGAAGACACGAGAGTATTCTCATTTACATTAACAGTTGGAAAGATATACGATTTGTGTAAAATAAGTAGGTGCATGAAAAGCAAAGTTCCCAGCTGAAATCATTCTTCACAGCACTGACACTAACTAGTGCTTAAATGGCACAGCCCTATTTCACACGATCAGGATCTCCCGTAAAGATAACACTAACCACAACATTATACCAAATAAAAGCTAGTATTTATAAAGAAATACGGGGATCACGCGAGATGGGATCATTTGAGGAAGCGGCCGGCGGTCGGGGGTCACCGCGGATACGATACATTTCTCACTTTCCCAGACCCAATGGCTATGATACTCATGCCTCACACACAAATAACGCCTTTTTATGTTTTCCTTAACATCGTGCTTAGAACTTTGTGTATTTTAGATTGAGCAGAAGAGTATTCAACGCAAAATTCATCGCATTTGTAAAAGTCAAGAGAAGAATTGTTATAAAGTAGAAGAAATACCTAAACTAATATTATAAAGAGAAAATATTTGATTTTTTTGTATGTTTGTTTGTTTGTTACGCTTTCACGCTAAAACGGCTAAACTGATTTGGATGAAATTTGGCATATGGGTGGAGCATGACCTGGATTAGGACATAGGATGCAT
Source organism: Brachylomia viminalis (assembly GCA_937001585.2). NCBI lineage: Eukaryota > Metazoa > Arthropoda > Insecta > Lepidoptera > Noctuidae > Brachylomia > Brachylomia viminalis. The sequence goes on along the minus strand of OW443302.2, from coordinate 15,550,317 downwards.
TTTATCCCGATATTCCCACGGGATCGAGACTTAGGCGGGTGAAACCGCGGTGTGCTTAGAATAAATGCATCGCATTTGTAGAAGTCAAGAGAAGAAAAGTTATATAGAGTAGAAGAAATATTTTAGAATAAATAGAAATAGATGAGATTGTAAGAGCGCTGAATGGGATGAAAGTTGGGAAAGCTGCAGGGTACGACAGAGTGTCTGCTGACATGCTGAAGGGCGGTGACGGGGTGGTAGCAAGCCTGTTGAGCCAGATCTTTAATATGTGTTGGAGATATGGGCGTGTGCCGAATGATTGGTGTAGAATAGAGTGAGATGGTCTATGATAGTGTGTGGAGGGAAGAACTGTGGTCCACACTATCCTTGTACGGTGTGAACTGGAGCTTCGTACGGGCACTGAAATCTTTATACAAGGATTCCAGTGCTTGGATAAATGGGCATGCACGAACTGGTTCTGCAGAACCAGTTCGTGTATGCCCATTTATCCCATTTATCGAGGGGTAATAGACAGGGTTGTGTAGCGTCACCGTGGCTGTTCAACATGTACAAGGATAGTTGTCTGACAGATTTGAAAGAGGGTGAGTATGGATTGACGATGAATGAGTTGCCTGTCAAATGCCTTCTCTACGTAAATGATCAAGTTCTACTTGCATCGTGAGCAGAACAGTTGCAAGACATGGTGACTGTGATGAATGAAGCATATAAGATTAAAGTGATGAATATTATGTGAATAAGACGAAGGTCGTGGTGATTGAAAGAGAGGAGGATGTGTCAGTATGTGATGTTAAAGGAGCCAGTAAGTGAGATCGTATAGTTAGGGAGTCTGTTTACAAGGGATGGAAATATTGATGAAGATGTGGAAATGAGAGTAAATGCGAGAAATTGCTACACATGCGATTGTGACCCACTAGTTGATGCCCAAAAAGGCCAGACTGGCTGTTGAGAATTGTGCGCTGGTGCCTACGCTTATGTAAGGAAGTGAATGTTAGGTGTGACAAAAGAAGCATGAAAGTAGAATAAATGCTGTGGAAATGCGTTCCTATCGAAGCATGTGTTGTGTGACTATTGATAATAGGCTGAGAAATGATATGATAAGGCCACGGTGCGGTTGAAAGGAACATGTAGTGAGTTAAAAGAGTAGATATGCTTAGATGGTTTGGTCATGTTGAGAGGGTGAATGGAAGGCGACTAACAAAGTTATTTACAAGGCAAATGTGAGTGGAAACGCCGGGAGGGGACGCCCTAAGAGGGCATATAGTGACCTTATTGGTGATGTTGTTCAGAACGGTCAGGTGCGTAGTACTCGCAACCGGCGTGCGTGTATGACCAGATCTAAGAACGTAAACGAGGCAAAAGGAGTATGTAAGGATCGTGGCAGGTGGCGTTCTGTAATTTCTGCCTACCCCATACGAAGAAGGCGTGAGTATATGTATGTACCTATGTATGGGTTGGCTTTGGGACTGATATGGTAGGACTACATACCAGTTTTTTTCATTCAAAATACGATATAGACGCGCTTTTGTTTTGGATTTTACCCATTATTTCAAAATAATAAGGAAAATTCAGGAAGTAAGGTAGTGAGGTAGGTAGACATTTGCCTGACGATTTTCCACTCGAAAATCTACAGGGAAATGTGTAGTTTGTAACTATATGTATATGGAATATAAATGTAATTAGGTATGCCTGAAAAAAGGGCAGATATGGAAAAGCCAATGTTTTGATGCCCAAAATTAGCGTATGTGTGGCGGTTTCTTCCGAAGACCCATAAACATCAACATTCATCAAGCCACAGAAAACACTATTCCAAGTTGGATGTCGAAGAGACACGGAGAACATTTCTTGACATAACCGAAAAAGAAATGCGCATACACCTAATTAATACTTAATGGTAAACCAGTGACAACCTTCTTTGAACAAAACTCGACGGTAAAAGCAAGATTACCATAGAGTAGAAAACCAGCTTTTATCACAACACAGGTGTGTATTGTTCCGCTCTGCTTGTAATTCTATACGAAGCATTAACGTGTTAAGTTTATCGATGGCAATAATGCATCACAAATAGTTGCAGGTACAATACTTCATCTGCGATGCTTTACTTACATATTTCTATGCTGTACTGTCACCTACTGTAACTTTAACAGAATTGCACACTTTAACGAAATTGTTAATTTTTTTATCATCATTTAGATTTTAGTGCTGAGGGAGTTTTTATAATAGGTACCTCTTTAACTGTGTTCTGGCAACGTTTTTGAAAATTGAATGACGTTTCTTCCTTTGGATGTCAATATCAGACATTTGAGCTTCAGATTTTCTTCGTGGTCTTATTAAAAAAATAATGCAACTACAAACGTCTTTTTAAAACGCGGAGATAGCCTACTATTTATTTTATTTTACTTATTATGGACAAAAAACGGTTACATGCTGCAGATTACACAGATATACTTAAACTAAGATTTAACAAACATAACCCACACCATTGTCCATATTTTAACTAAAGGTTAAAAGAAGAGTTTAAGACAATTGACAAACGAAGAAACAAAACAATAGTCGCTATCACAATAATGCCGTGTTGCTAAGATTAGCTCAAATATATACGTAACACAAATCACCTCGCCAGATAAAACATCAAGAGCCAATTTCTTATATAATTGATTAATATTGGGTTACGATCAAAGATATTAAGTTATTACTAGTATCTTAAATCTCTTTGGTTACGATGGTATAAATATCTTAAGTCGTTACATTTTTTTTTTTTTTGTGTGTGGGAAATCGTCAAATAACTTCTCCCGCTCTGGGAGGAGCGGGAGGGCGTGTCAGACTCTTACTGACTAAAACCCACCCGTGTTCCTTCAGTTGCCTGTTCCAGGGGCCACGGTAACCCTTTCGGACTTTCCCGCAACCCCGGCAGGCATCGGCCCTAGCAGACCCCGTCATTGATGCTGACATCTCTTTGAGGCGCGCGTGGAACATAACACGCCGTCGCGGTCATCGACCAGGGCCTGGTCCTTATTACATACTTACCTAACACCGAAATCTTAGTGCGCAATTTTTCTAAGATTGAAATATAGTGTTCATGTGAAACAGTAATTAAACAATGGAATTTATCTAAATTGAAAAAAAGAACCGGTTTTCCTTACAAATATGTTCATTTGTTTGATATGCTTATTAACATTAAATACGTTCAGTGATTGACTTACAACAGCGCAGTGGAAAAGTTAATTAAATTCACACACATTCTATAAAATAAAGAAACAATACCTACTTACATTTAAATTGAACTTGATACTATTCAAACATATATAATGTTGTCTAGACCAAGACCTTGACAGTGAAACTCGTTCCCTGTTTCTATTGCTTTCATTTTGATTAGTCTACAATATACATTGCGTTATTCTAACTGACGTAAAGTCGTGTTTTGTAACAAATAAAGCAATGGATTTTGTTGAATTGTCAAAAATTATAGCGATGGTAATGTGTGTTACGCAGTTAAGGTGCTTTACCTCAAAGCTTATGGTATACGAAACCATAAAGTGGTGGTGGTGGTGGTAAGTTTGGTGTTGAAATAACTGAAACAATCGCACAAAATAAAAGGAAAAAGGGGAGGTCTTTTCCCAGCATTGAGACACAACGTAGGATAACAAAACAACAATAAAACACGTCACTAAGAAAAACTTTGCAACTAATCTTGAAATCGCGAAAAACAAATCAGCTGCTCCATAAATGTTATGTTCCTTCTCAGTGAGAGGAGGCCAGTGTCCCAGCAGTGGGAACATTACAGGTTGATTATGCCTATGCTATACATATTATGTCTCCATAACTCGACAACATGTAGGGTTGGACCCATAGTAAAAGCAGATCATAATGATGAGTTCAATTACACCTTTTCAAATATTCAGTTAAATCAAATACACCTTGTGTATGGTGGTTGAGACTTACGAAGATCACTTATTATGTCTCAGCGTTTTCTCATGTCAGCTAATTCTTGTATCAGAGAGATAAGCCTAATCGACACCCTTCAAGGCCAGGTGCTCACTGATTATTTGTAATAACGAAGAATGAACAAAATTCATTTATTCCTGCCCACATGGTTATAATCTTGTGATGGGATTTCAGCAGTTTCAGGAAGTTGGAGAAATTAATGTGGAAACTAAAGAAAAGTCAAGCAGCTATAGGTATGGTGGTCTACGGCGAATTAACGAACTAGTAGTGGCTGATTATTTACTAGTTATTAAAAAAAAAAAACTTTCTTTTGTAAAAAGCTTTTATCAACGTTAAAAATATATTCAAGTCAAAACGTATTTAGGTACGACTATTTACTTCATGAGAATCTTGTGCGAGTTTAAAGCTTTAAGTTAATGATCATGAACATCGCGCGTTATCTTGTATTTAGTAACGGCACGCAAATGAGGCACATCCTGTATCATGTTCGTATTTAAGCACGTTCGCATTCCATCATTTTAAACTCGTTTAGTAGGTATTCCAGGTTTTAAAACGAATCTAGAAATACTAAGAGATATACGCTAAAACAAAAATAAAATACGGATTAAAGTTTTTAAAACGCGATAGGTTTTCAGGGAATCTGTAGTGAATCCATACTACTAGATATTATAAATTAGAAAGTAACTCTGACTGTGGGTTACCTTTTCACGTATAAACCACTGAACGGATTTCGATAAAATTTGGCAAGTAGATAGATGGCATCCTGGTAAAACACCATCAACCTCTTAAGGGGTCATTGTACTTATCATTATGAGCAGCTTTTACTATGGGACCAAATATGAAATCGCGAAAAAAAAATTCAGCTGATCCCACTTTTTTTTTCGCGATTTCATATTTGGTGATTTCATATTTGGTAAACTTGTTCATAATGATGAGTACAATGACCCCTTAAGAGGTTGATGGTGTTTTACCAATAACCCTTTATATGCTAGAAAGGGAATAAAATAATGCACTAGGTAGGTAACTAAGTGTTCTTTTTTAGTTGTAAAAGTATTCTACCTTAATAAAGCGTTACACTGTATTTCCACTTAGATTTTGAACAAGAACTTTCCTATTTAATATTGACATGCGATCTGAGGACGACCGCGAGCGAACCTTCCGCTGGATGCAATTATTATGCAAAACGATTAACATCTTAACAAGTGGGAGTGTTCGACGCGACACCTCTAGCGATCGATACCGATACCGAATACAATACCGCTGTAATATGACCCGAGAATATAGTCAACGTACCTACTTCTTACTAATGGCATTTTTTTAATAATTTACATTTTTAATTATTCAAGAATTCGCGGTCTGAATGTTGCTTGTTGCAAAAGTAATTCGTGTTGACCGTAGACAAGGGGCCCTTGTCTTCGGTCAGCGCGAATTAGTTTTAAAGACTATTGCCTACATCAATCTTTCTATATACCTTTTTCTAATACGATTTTGGGGAAGACTATCAAATTGATAGATATAATTTGAATTCAAATACAGGCACTGACATTTTCCAATGTAAGAATAGTATTCTCAATAGTGGGGATGACGCAAAAATAGTAAGGTAGAAACATTTACCTACCTATCGATGTATTCACTTTGAAGGGTCGCGGTTAGTTATAGAACATTTTATTGGAATGGGTTCCCAATGCACTCTTCGTGCAGAAGCTTTCAAGCTTTCCGTTCTTCTACAGGAGCCACTAACTGACTGTACAATAATATTTAATAAAAAAAAATGTGGGGCTTGTGGCTTAGTAATAACAATCGCACGGGTCGATCGATCAGGTTAAGCTACACTTGCCGCGGTTAGACCCTGGATGGGTTACCATATTTACTTGCATACCTAGACCCCTCCGTGCCTCGGAAAGCACGTTAAGCCGTTGGTCCCGGCTGTCATTGGTCGATCTTTGATAGTCGTTACGGGTCGTCAGAAGCCCAAAAGTCTGACAACCAGTCTTACCAAGGGAGTTGTGTTGTTGTTGTGTTGTGTTGTGGAGTTGGGTTGTGGAGATCAGATAGGCAGTCGCTCCATGTAAAATACTGGTATTCAGTTGCATCCGGTTAGACTGGAAGCCGATCCTAACATACTTGGGAAAAGGCTAGAAAGAAAGAAAGAAAAAAAAGAAAGAAAATGCGTTTATTTGCGGTAAACATGACGCAAAAAATAACACATATACAAAAAAATAAGAAAAGGTTGGGGGAAACATGCGTCACATCCACGCAAAACGGCTATCGCTCAGCATTATGCTGCGACCCTATGCAAGACAGAGCCCCAGCGCTGGTTTTCAGCGACAGGTTAGGCAGATGATGGTACAATATTTATTAAATTGCCACTTGACTTAAAAAGCATACTGTACACAGGGTCATTCAAGACAAGACTCAAGGCATCCCTGTTGGAAAGATGTACTCGTATTGTCTCTACTCATTAGATGATTTGTTGCTTTTCAAACTGAAATGTCATTATTTGTCTATAGTGTTTTATTGTGTTCCGTGTTCACTTGACTTTTATTTTTTAATTATTGTCTTTCGTTTAAATTGTTAATTTATCAACTTTTTTATCTAAATAATATTTTCAAATTTTAATTGGATTGCATGTATTCTTATATACCTACATATATTTGTACATCTAATACTGTTGTAAATGTTTCATGCTGGACTATATTCGTACGCAATATTAATTGTTACTGAATAAATAAATTAAATTTCTTTGAATATTATAAATAGCCTATTCTATGAAAATCGCAAAATTCAAAGTGTCCCAAAAGTATTAGGAACCCCAACTGCTTACCTAGTATTATTTCGATAATCTTACCATATCCATATACTTACGTAGCCTACCGAAAAAATCTTCTGGCTTAGATATAAAATGCACCAATGTCGAAAAAAATTCAGGAACAAGCGACTACTTAGAAGTATCTAAAAAAAGTTACCATTTCGAAGTACCTACTTACATAGATACTAAAAAAGTCTTCTTAGGGAAGAACATGCAGCTCCTCATGAGTCACTAATCTATTAAAATATAAGCCACCTCCGTAAATCAGAGCGAATTACGAGTATGTATCGGACACAGCCTTGGTAGATGGAGTTCCTAGCAAAATATTTGAAACACAGGAGTAAGTATCGATTGGTATCGCTGACGTGAGCGCTCATAGTGATCTATTTCATAAAGTACTTGCATGTGTACAAAGGTTCCTCTTGTCTGTGTGTGTGTGCTCGTTAATCATAATTTCGCATGTTTGTTCGTGTGTATGTTGGTTCATATTATTATGTTTTGGGATAAGAAATTAGTTAGTGGACATTAAACTTGGTTATAGTTCGATGGAAAGGTCTTGATACTGGCGAGCGGTTTAGCAACAATCATCTCAATGGTTTGAGCGATTTCCTGTGACATATTTCATAGACCATGTATACTATACTTACCTACTTCATATACTTAATCGGTCAAATATAAAGATTCAGAAAAAAAACCCAGAGAATATGTCAATAAAGCGTATTTATTGTTGTATTATTTATTAACAAATATATAATAATATATTATTAACTAGCGACCCGCCCCAGCTTCACACGGTTTTACGACTGGATAAAACATTATTTTAATATTAACGTATTATACACAAAAAACTTCCGAAATAAATTATCTAAATCGGTTTAAAGATTTAGATAATTGAAAACATCATCATGAAAAACCGCATCAAAATCACGGCCACATATACAGACACGAAAAGTGACTTGCATATATTATAATATGTATAGATATAGATTTTGTAACCCCCAGGAAGTCACACGTAAGGTAGGCTTTCAAAAATGAATTCCTGGAAATCAATGCAGTCCGAAATTGCACATATTTTTATTTGGTTTTGAAATTACATATCACGTAATCGATAAAACAATGACATTAGAACAATCCTACAAGTATTACAAAAGTAGGGTTTTACTAATTTTAACAAAAACCAATTGCTTACCGTCCTTTCAACAATGCGGCAGTTCCCATACCTACTTGCAAAGTATCAACACAACTAGTCGTCGTACACGAAACTTGGCAAGAAGCATTAAGGGCTCGCACATCGTAGGGACTGACCCGTCATGAAATTTAAATCTAGATCAATAACCGCGCTTATATCATTGTCTTCATTAGAGATAATTGGGTTCGCTCCCCATCGGCCACAACTTTGTTTGTTCGTCGATAACTTGAGACGAATTTCTTGAACATTAACCTATCTGCGTCATATAGGTTAGGCAGTCGTTAGCCGAAATGGACGTTACCATCTATTTATAATTTTGGTAGGAGAGGCTCACAAGGATCAAAGTGATAGCGAAGTATAGATTGTTTAGCTGTCATTATAATAGTTACGGAAAAATATGGTTGTTTGTTTTGATAATTTCCATAATAACAGTGTCCTTGTTAATTATAATAATAATGATCAGTTTCATGAATATTTCGAATTGATGAATGAAATTTTAATTTGCTGAACTATTTGGGTTGCAAAGAAAAGTATATTAGAGCCTGTTACCATAAAGCCCGGTAATTGTATTTCGTCTAAGTTGCTGGGAGACCGGTGTGTGTGTAACGCCGTCATTTGCGTCTCATATGTTTGTACACGGCGCGCAAACACGATTACCTGAAATTAGGTTAGTACGTTTTATGTTATTTACACTATCATGAGCGCCCCTAGGTTTTCGCTCATTTTAAATTATTATTATTACAGCTTTTAATATGGTTGTTGCGAAGTAATTGACTTTATTAATAATTGGTTGTCTAAAGTTTTTGCACCGTTATTAACATCATTATTTCTCACTTCTTAATTGCATCTAGTTATAATTTGATCCCGATTATGTCCTTTTTATCTACACTACCGGTATACAAATGGTCATACCTATTTCCCTATTGATTACATTGTTTAAAGGTATTCGAAATCTATTAAAACATTGTTCTCATTAATTAAAACGATAACATTGTTGTTAGGTGCATGTTATTGTAAATATAAAATCCATATCCAATACATTCCCGTTACATTATTTTGCATCGCACGTTTTGATGCGAAAAAAACACCTTGAAATATTACGAATCTTTTCCATTATTCCTTGTTTTTTAAACAACCGAGCAGCCCTTAAGATACACACTGTATAAGCGCCAATGTTTGAACACTCTCGCATCGATTTCGACTCGATCGCTTTCTAATCCCCATTTTCTCGATGCCATTACGATTTTTCGAGCGCTCACCTCACTCCATATTTCCGTGCATATCTCGACGATTCGCAGATCCATTATTTTTTATGGCTGGAATACACGATGCTTAGTAGAAGTATCGCCCCTGCCTACCGAGTGTTAACGTCTCGGTACACTTTGCTTAGGGGGTGACAATGAACTTACGCAGAAAAATGCTAATATTTACTTCGAGATACGAGTTCGTAATACACAATCTGAAACTTTTACTGAAGTTTCGTTACCACAAAATTGCAAGTTACAATAAATAAGAAAAATTTTAAGGTAGAATGTATTAAAAACGCAGGTATAAGAGTCAGATATGAACATTGTATAAGTACTTAGATGGTGGACCACTTTAAAAAATATGATACTTTTACGGCATGTTAAAATATTTATCAACACTTTCAACTTAGGAAGAAATGGACTATTCTTGCTTGAGTCAATAAATATGAAGTTTAGCAAAGCCATTAGTTAAATATGTTCTGTAGTTTTGTTTACTTTACACACCGGACTGAATAACAACTTTCAACAACCAGGGTGAAGCAACTGTGTAGGTACCTATTGGAATTATTTTGAAAACATATTCAGTATGGTAAGTTATAAGTAAGTGAACCGAAAAACCGCCTAATCAGTTACTTTTTCAGCGTCTAGTCACCCCAGTGTAAGTAAGTCCCGACTCAGCCACTCCACTCAATACATTTTATCGACAAACGTCAGTGACGCTGCGTGACACTTATGTAAATATTTAAATACGATCCAGTACAAGCTATGAATATTTTAAACTCTAAGTAAACCACTCGGCTTTATACTTCCACAAAGATATTCACACGCCAATGGAAGAAAATCTATTACTATTTCGTTTGCAATAAGGTTGAGATTGGTACCTACGTGAGATCAGCAAATTATGGTTTGCTTTTATTTTATATCTATGCATAAAGCGATTTGATAAGTGCTGGCAAATTGGGGATCGATATTAAAGTGACGAGTTATGCTGATTGGATTTTTTCAAGTGGTTCCGAGGGAACGGTGAATAATTGAGTGCGATTTAGTTTTAGCGAACAAAAAATGGTTTTTGAATTTAATTCCGTATGAATAATTACATAAATTTTATTCAAAACACCATTTAGTAAGTAACTTCTTACTTTTAATTTGATTTTGTGGCATCACAAGGTGATTCCTATGGAAATTCCCGCAAACGCCTAATAGTTTGTTCATCTGTGTATGTTGGGTCAGCATTATTGCCATAACAAAACTACAAGGAGCTTGAGTTTTCCGTTGACAAACTATCGAAGAAAGCAGTGTTACTTTTTTCTTAAATTACTAGTTTATCGAAGACAAAAAACTTTTCAATTTGCCCAATGAGCATTAAATTAAAATGCCAAAAGAATTTATAACGCGCAGTATCAGCAAGGAGCGATTCGTGCTGGTATCAATTGATCACGCAGATCGTCCTCGATACTACTCGATACCGGCTACTCGAAACCATTCACACAATCTCGGAGGGATCTATTCGAGGACCACTCGTCTAGCTTTCCGGTTCTCATTCTTTTGTTGGCAGCACTTGGTCGGTGTCGCCACTCGATACCCGAGGATGTCTTTGTTACAATGTCGCTTTGATAAAAGGGGCGGAGAATTAGTTGTGTTTCTAATAAAATTGGCTTTTGTTTAGTTTAGACGTTACATGGAGATTGTGAACGATGCAAAGTGCATTGAAAACAGAAAAGCAAATCAGTTTATAATGTGGTTTGAAAAATCTTAAATACAATATACAAGTTACACTAAATTATCTATATATTATGTACAAGTATATAAAAAAGGGGAGGGCTAAAAAGGAGGAGAACATAAAAAAAAATCTTTCGCATCGCTGTCAATGGGAAAAGTGCCCAAAAGGCTGGCAACATTGCCACGTTCGACAGCAAAACTCTGTTGAAATGTTCTTCGTGTAAAATAATTCATTGTTTTGAGAGTGCCTACACAATTTGGGGAAAAGACCTACCTAAAGCTAGCGTCCATTCGTCTTAAATATATACTTCCAGTTAAATAGTAATCTAAAGTTTATTGCAATCCGCCATTAGACAAACTCCCAAAGTGTGCACGGTACAAGCTTTTTCCGACTGGACTGACACATTCAAGAAATCGCCGATCATCAGTCATTGAAGTAACATTTTAAAAGGTGAGCACTTAGTTCGTTTTTGTAACCAACTAGTCTTAGATTTCTGAAAGCGATCATGTTAACAACGGTGAAGGTTTGACCATAATAACAATAACGAAAAACACGCTTCAGAAACCCCTATGAAGCTTAAATTACCTATAAGGTCTATGTAACAGTACTCGCAGCAAGTGAAATGTAAAAGAGTTTTCTAAAAGCCACTACCCCCAGGTGGCGACTGGGTGAATACAAAGTGTGCAAGGCGGGCGATCCGCCTTCGCCCCTGTTACATATCGATATTATTATGATGATTACGATATTTGGGTCAATTCAGAATCCGATATTGGCGAAATATGATGAAGAATACTTACGGCTGACAAGTTTTATACTGAATTTGACTGTTTACTATTTATTGTAATGTTTATTTTCAGAATCAGCGGAGGATAAGTGGCATTTTTAAGCTAATAGATAAAAGCTTTATTTCAGGTTTCTGTGCCTATTTCTGTTTTAGCTAGATGAGATACGAGCGTGTTCAGGCAAACCAGAAACAATCATTTCTTTAAGACGATAGCAATGGCCTTATCTACTTTAGTCACAAAACATTAATGTTAAAAGCAACATATTAACTTTGTTATAGGAACCCATCGCTTTCCCTACACGGGATAGGCGAGTTTGGGCGGGCGAATGGCATTGATCATAATATCGACGGAGGCTTACGAGAGTGATAAATGGACGACCGCAGCGTCAGTGGCGGGATGACGGCACCGCCATATTTAAATCGCTCCTGTCACATCCGCATATCGCATACGTGGTTAATATGATGGGGAATTGCAGGATAGCTTTTTGAGGTGTATTTTAGAGTTGTGGCTCAGAAGTGTTGAAGTTAGTGTGTGTGAGTTGTGTTGTGTGTGTCTGTGTTAGTGTTATGTGTGATGAAGTTATGTCTAATTATACGTAAGAAGCAGAAACTTAGAAACGTTAAAACTCTATAGGCACTTAATAAAATAGCTTATTTGTAAAGGCTAGCTTTTTTGATGAGCTTTTGAAGTTATGGTTCCATTAAAATTAATTCGAGAAAAGTAAAACGGAAGTTCTTAGGAACTGAAATGATACTTCTTTGAAATATCTACGGAAGCTTTGGTAAAATAAATATGACAAACAGGTAGCCTAGCTACTTATGACATAAGTACTCTCAATATTCTGAAACTGTACTTGAATAACATTGTAACTTTTTATTTTTTTTCTTTTCGTATCTGAGACTCAGACTCAGACATTCTATTTACACGTGATGTACATTTAAAGTCGAAACCGACGACTGTATCTACCACGCAAAATCAACGAACCAAATAGGAAATTAAAATCATCAATCAAACTAAAAAATACAAAAGCCCCGTTTCCCATTGTCGCCGATATGTTTGCGCAAAAACGACTTTGTCGCATCACAGTCAAAGTAATAAAAAAGCTATACAAAGACATAGAACATTCTAGAAACGACATAGCAATGTATGAGACGCCGCGCAGCTAGCCAAAGTGTAGAAAAGTATTTGTTTTTAAATAGTAAACCTTTAATTTTATCAACCTTTTGGTAATAATACTTTAAAAAGACAATGTTTTTATTCACAAAACGACATTTCATTCATAATTATCTTCTTAGATGTTTTTCATTCAATCTCTTTCAAACAAAATTCCAATATTTCCAATCTAAATAAGAATTAAACCATGAACGATGGGTCGCATTGAAAATCGGTCCATTTGTTTATTCGTTACGGTTCAGACGATACTTACGAAAGTCAACGATTTTGCGCATTGTAATTTCATGGAATATTAGTTGTTTTTTGTTTGAATATTATGGCAGCATTTTGTACTATGATTTGGATCTTCAATGATCTTTAAGAATTCCCATGGATTTCAACATCAAGTTATTGATTAAACTTTGTTGTTTTCCGGTCTAGCGTAACGGATGCTGTTATTTTTATGAATTGAAACCGCTTAGTAGAGTCAAAGCAAAGCAGTGTCGATTCATAAAACTAAAATAACGCGTCTCACTCATAAGTTTCAGTTACTTAATTGTATTAATTTTCACGATGGACTGAAATTAGCCACGATAGTTAAATTTAAATAGGTAATATGTTCAATTTAACTTAAAAAAAAAACAATTTGAATCATATTTTATTCGACAGCAAGCTATAAAGCAGTGGTGTCCCAGTGGTAACGGCCCTGACTTACGAGTTGCAGGTTGTGGGTTCGAACCCAGGCAGGCGCTGCACTTTGTGCAAATAATTTCATCACCACTGCTCTCAAAACGGTGAAGGCAAACATCGTGAGGAAATCGGCATGCCCTAGAACCAAAATTTTGAAGACATGTGACGTCTACCAACCCGCACTGGGCCCGCGTGGTAGATTATAGCCCACTCCCTCTTGAAGAGAGGAGGCATGTGTCCCAGCAGTGGGAACATTGTGGGCTGATCATGCAAGGTCATTTTAACACATTCTAGTATCTCTAAGCCTTCGTAAAAAGAGCTCGGGGCTTTGTGATAGGACACGTAATACGCTCACAATTGGTTATTGCGGTGCAATGACTCTGCGGTTTGCCCAGCTCTGATGACAGCTCCAAGGAGAATGCTAAAGGTTCGCCAATTTTTTACACACACTTTTTGGACTATGCTAACATTTTTAAACGACTGTCAATGGTGTGGTCGATTGTGTCACTAATAATAACAATTTTTTGTCGCTCTCCAGTGATGCCATCCGTGACAATCACGTTTGTAGTGATATATTTCTTTTAGTTTTTGAGAGGGCATTGTTATGGTTGTACTTTTAGAAAATAAAATAGTTGATGCCTACTGTTATGCCACTAACGAGGTATTTTTATATACCGGTCATTAGACGATAGAGTTTTTATTATAGTATCCATATATGCTCATATTATGTTTGACCCGCAATACTAAAACCAAAAAGCCTTCTTTTACTGCCAGCCAAGTTTCGTGATTACATTGCTAATTACTCGAGTCTGACCAAAATAAACATTTTAAAATATGACTTAGATAAGTGGTTTAGTTTTGATTTAAAGAGAAAGCTTGAAATTTGATTAATAGTAAACAGAAACGCGAGATTTCAGTCGCGATGTCGAGTCATCGCGCAACAGAATTCTTGAAGACATTAAAATGGTTGCTAACGATCGAGGAGTACCTCGGGAACTTAGCTCAGAAATTAAATTGGCTACCGAAACTTGCTTAGTTTATTTCGGAGATGGTTAGTATTTGATTTTCAGAATAGTTGAATAATTGTGTCAACGTCTTGTATGTAATATTTATTTGTAGCATAGATATGAGAAAAAAAAAATGCTATATTTCGGGATTAGGTAAGTACCTTAACCTAATGTAGTTTATAATTGATTGCATTTTCTAAACATATACGTAAAACTATATGTTTTTCAAATATCAATAACGTTAAAGGCGAGTCAAAATAAATGGTTTCGTGAAACAGTACGCCCTCGTCGTGCGCAGCTATAGGCCGAGTTCTTTCAGCGAGCAAGGGTTCGCAATCCTCAATGATTCAACACTTTCCATTGAAAACTTTATTCGAAGATTACTCCGTTGTATAAATGTAATAAGCTTTGCAGTGACGAGATTAGACCCCGAATTTCACTCAGACATTAATGACATTTTCTGTGGCAACGCGGGGGAGTCCTTGTTTATGTTAAGACAATCGTTTTGAAAGTCATTTTGTTGAGGAAAAATACACGCACAAATATCACATATTCTGTCAGGGTAGTTAATTGTTAAGCAGATTGCCGTGTTATTTACTTGATTTATTTGAGTAAGTGCACGGACAATTTAACTTGGTAGTCACTTTGCTTAACAATTTATTTCCCTGACAGTACAATACGATATTGGTGCGTGTATTTTTTGTCAACAAAATGACGTACGGTTTTCATTTATTTACATTTTATAAGATTTTATTGTGTGCATTTTTTCATGCATGGCCAGTTTATGTTTCGTGTTTCTGTCAATATTTTATTTATAGTTTCATGTTCATGAAACATGATTCTGAAATATTACCTATTATAGTTATGCTTAAACAACTAGAAGTTTTCATTAGAAAATTTACTTAAATAAACGTAGAAAACAAGTGCTTTTTTAAAAGAAAAAACTCAATTAATGGTTTAGCTATTAATAATTAGGTATGTTTGACAGAAATCAGCCAAAATGTTTCCAGACGACCGATTTTCTTATGATTTAGGCGCAAATTTTGATGTCATTATAGATATTGTTACATTGCAACAAAAACACAACAAAATGGAGATTTGTACGATATATCGAAACTCATTCGCTCAGTATATCGGGCGTGCATGAAATTTACATGGAATTTTGTGCTTGTAATAAAGAATGATGAATTGGATCCGCATTGGTAATTATGGCCAACGGTGAGCGAGCGAGCCAATATTAAAATGCAAAATTCAATAATTTTATTATATGAATGTAGTTTTTAATGGTTTCGGTATAACGTATACTAATTATACTGGCTCAGGAGAGTAAAATCGAACGACTCTTTCTTTCAGCGTAATTTTTTTTAATTTAATGTGTTTGAATGACTGGGATAATTATGTGTAGGAGTATATGATTGTTGCGATGGCACACCAGGCTGAATTCAAAACTATGGGTAAATAAGGCGAAGTTGTCACAGAAACCTTGATCTCAATTTTAAGGAAAATCGAATTAATTCATTTAAACTGTTAAATCTGTAACTATCTGCTATATTCGTTCCCTATTCAGCCTAGTAAGTAATGGAATATTTCGACTGTTGTCATACACTGGTAAATTGTGTTCTCGCTCATCACAGTCACATTTCCTATAAAATGTATGGGAAGCTGTTTGCGATTTCTGACTTTCTAGTACTCAAACCTCAGTGGTCCCACAGAGTTCGTTGATCCTTATAAGAAACAGAATCGAATGGCATTTTCTTGCTTTTTTTTTCAATATCTCTGAATGCAGATCAAAAAGATAAGAACAGTCTCATAAGACCGTTTTCTTGTAGCGACAACGATTAAGGTAAGTAGGTACCTGCCCTTTTTGCCCCATCCCAAAAATCCACCCTTTATGTGTTATGATGATTGACTACTTAGCTCCATAAAAGTATAGCGTGATGATAATCATTTAAAAGGTTAAATCACTGTCAAAAAAGTTGATACAATTCTTATAATTTTATGAAAAGTCTATAGGTACCTACTAGTTGTAATTCGTCCAATAGGTACGCACTTACTTCGTTTCAAACATGAAGCAAAATAGTTTCATTTTCGCAACATATTTTTTTTTTTTTTTTTTTTTTTTTTTTTTTTCCTTATTAGTAAGAACCAAGTTCTTACTAGTTAATTGCAATCTAGCCTAAGAAGACTAATAAACAATTTAAATCTAACTTATTATGCTACGTTATAAATTATGTTAATGCTAAGAATAGTGTCCATAATTAGGTATGCACTTTTACACACGTTCGTAACACTTCCTTAGAGTCTGGTAAAATTGATAAAACACTTTGTTCATGTGTTATATAAATAGCACAACATTGTTACTATTATTGATTCACTTACACTACACTAATTCAAATGGTTTAGTTCTCTTTAGTCTACGCACTATGCCTGTGTTGTCTAACAGCTGGATTGCCTCAACATTCACGTGTCGATGGAGTCTGTGTTCGTGGGCTTCAGCAAATTTTTGTATGATGGTGGTGACGAATTCCATGTCGAGGTCACGGTGGAGGTCATCGTTTCTTATGTACCAGGGTGCATTTACAGCAGCCCTGAGTACTTTATTTTGGAACTGTTGAATTATTTTGACGTTGGTTGGCTTAGTACAGCCCCAAAGTTGGATACCATACGTCCAAATTGGCATCAGAATATGCTTGTATATTATCAGCTTATTATGTATTGATAAACAGGATTTCCTTCCCAGTAACCAATGCAAACGTTTATAACGAATATCGAGTTCCTGTTTTTTCTTTTTGATATGGGCTTTCCAACGCAGCTTGGCGTCGAGAGTTATGCCAAGGTATTTGGCTGTATTAGCATAAGGTATTTGCATACCATTTATGTAGAGTGGGTGGTAGTCACTGTGTTTGTTTGTGAAGTTAATGTGAACTGATTTTGACTCATTCAGATTGATCTTCCACTTTTGCGTCCAACATATGACTTTCGCAACATATGACGTAGAAACATGTACATATGTTGCAGAAAACTAATAGTTTTTTGTGTAAGTAATTGGATTTCATTGGCGCACTGATTTACTGAGCCGCTGTGACGCATGGATGTTTGTCACGATACCATTTCGCCGCTGCTATTAGTTGCCGTACAACTAAAATGTATTTTCCCGTATTTTTCATTTCCTTGGCAGGCTTGTTTCCATGTTTAAGGTTTTTATATAATTATTTCTGTTTTGTTTTATTTATATATTTTTATCTACACCCATGCTGTAAATCTTCTATAAAAGTTTCTGAAACAGTTAGCTTATTGCCAACATTAAAACAACCAGTGTCATAGTCACCATGATATCATCCAAACGAATGTTTTAATGTTGTACTAAATTTCATTATGCAACTCGAACTCGATCTCTTCCTTACTCATCAAACAGCCACATTCTCACTACTCAATTCGTGGTATCTTTATGAATTTCAAAAAAAGATTATTGTCATGCACGCGCGTTTCACTAATAATTTAAAAAAAAACTTATTCGAATTCACGTCGTATCCCGCCATTTCTGTTCGATATTAGTAGACACTGTACAACACCCTATGGTTTCAGACTCTTTTATACAGGATTTATAGCATGGGTGACTTTATCTATACCTATGTGTAGATAAAGTCTTGTATGCAACTATACATAATTAGGTATTAAAACACTCATGTAATACTATTATTTATTAAGAGCGTTTATACCATAGGAGTGGCAACGTCGCAATTTAGTGTCATATTTCGTGGTTTTCAATGTTTATCATTTAAACGGAGCTATATTTAAAAAATCTGTTTAATTAACTTTTTAGAATTACGTGAAAGTGTTTAAAAGGTAAGTAACCGTAATGCTTACAGTTATTTTACAACGCCCTGCAAGTTTCCAATGTATTATTCGCATATAAATAGAACTGTAAACGCAACGATTTCTTACCTTTTACACAGTTTTCATATAATTCTAAAAAGTTAATTAAATAGATTTTTTAAATATAGCTCCGATTAAATTATAAAAATTGAAAACCACGAAATATGGCACTAAATTGCGACGTTGCCACTCATAAGGTATAAACGCTCTTAACCCACATTCTAGTGTAGTAGGTACCCCTAATTATACAATAGTTGCATAAATAACGAATAATCAACTAGTGACCCACTCCTGCTTTTTTTTTTTTTTTTTTGAGGATGGGAAATCATCAAATGACCCCTCCCGCTCTGGGTGGAGCGGAAGGGAGTGTCAGACTCTTACTGACTAAAACCCACCCGTGTTCCTTCCTTGGCCCTTTATGTTCCGGGTCAGCGGTACCCCTTATGGATGATCCCGCTTTCCCGGCAGGCTTGGGCCCCAGTGGGCCCCCTCTTCGATGCTGACATCTCTTTGAGGCGCGCGTGGAACACGTACGCGCCGTCCAGCACGGGCCTGGTCCTGATCGGACGGTGAGCTACCCGTTGCTCACCGCCCGCAGGCCCGCGCCTACGGTGGCCGGGAGTCGTCACGCGGCTCCCGACGCCCGGAGCGTCCACCGCGGCGGCTTGGACGGGAGACTCTCTCCCTCTCCCGTCCCGCCACCTCCTTCGCTAGCATGACTGCTTCGCAGAAGGAGGCGACTGCCTCCCACTCCCCCTCGCCCCGGACCATGGCTTGAACCAAGGCCGGGCGTGAGAGGTCGCCGCCGCTGCCGATCGCCTCTACGAGGAGACGGCGGTGCTCCGCCCATGCAGGGCAGGCCCCCACCGTATGCTCCACCGTGTCCTCGGGGCGATCATCGCAGTGGTGACACCCAGGCGTTTCCTCCCGCCTGATGATGTGCAGGAACCTCCCGAAACTTCCGTGTCCGGTGAGGACCTGCGTCAGGCGGTAGGTGAGGACGCCGTGACGCCTCTCTAGCCACTCCTCAAAGAGGGGTCTTACCGCCGCTATCGTGGCGTGCCCTGACCCACTCCTGCTTCACACCGTTTTTACGACTTGACAAAACGTTGAGATCCTTTCTTATTATATAAAAGTTTAATATTAATATATTACCAAAATCCGTTGCGTAGTTTGAAAGAAGAACGCGGTCATAGATTGTGTATATTTGATTGATTTTTTTCTTATGATGACCAACGAGTCATATAAAGTTCACCTACCAACAATTTTATTTGATCGATATAGTTTTGAGTTTGTTTGTAAATAAGTAGCCAAGAATGATAAATACGTATGTAGCCTTTCATAGCAAGCTTAATTTGCAATCATTTATTCGTTTTATTTCTTGTTGGACCCGTCTTCCTAATTCCCATCGAGCGTTCGGTATCAAAAACTACTTAGCTCCTTTATATGAAAGCGATTTTGCATATTTTTTTTTAGTTATTTGCGCGGCACAGTAAGTTGTTGAGATAACAATGGTTTAAGGAGAATATTGTTTCTGAACTGAACTATTTCGTTATTTATTGCTAGATTTATAACAGTGCATGGCTTTTAAATAGAACGGACTACCCCCAAATGTTTTTGTTTTGGTGAGTTTAACGTTAAACTACAAAAAAAAAGACTAAAAATAAAGTCTCTCTTGTCTGCAGACTAAAACCGAGGCCGCGTCCTAACCAAAGCGTCATGGCGCGAAGACGCGACTGTCGCGTTAGTTTTATTCAGCAAACCAAAACGCGTTGTCGTGCTGACAATGGGCGCCTTCCGAACAAATGAGTGACATAAGAACGCAATATCACATATTCGCGCGAGCGATCGGTTTGGTTAGGATGCGAGATTGATCGAACGTGCCTTCGTTGAACTGTCTCAAATGACGACAAAGAGAGAGAGAGAAAAAGAATTCCTTTAAATCCTGGTGCTTTTCTGTGACATAACTACACACGAAGCTTCCTCTTAACCCACTACACATTCGTAAACGTTAAGAGCGTTTATACCTTATGAGTGGCAACGTCGCAATTTAGTGACATATTTCGTGGTTTTCAATTTTTATCATTTAATCGGAGCTATATTTAAAAAATCTATTTAATTAACTTTTTAGAATTGAAAAGAAAAGTGAGCAGTGAAAGTGAAAGTGTTCAAAAAGTAAGCAACCGTTATGCTTACAGTTATTTTACAATGAAAATAACGCTCTGCAAGTTTCCAATGTATTATTTGCATATAAATAGAACTGTAAACGCAACGATTTCTTACCTTTTACACAGTTTTCACATAATTCTAAAAAGTTAATTAAACTGATTTTTAAAATATAGCTCCGATTAAATGATAAAAATTGAAAACCACGAAATATGACACTAAATTGCGACGTTGCCACTCATAAGGTATAAACGCTCTTAACACGAATTTTATTCGGCGAATACGAATTAAAGTAATATGAAGGCACGCTCCGGGCAGATGATCATCATTAAAATGTGTATTACGATCATTATGTATAAATATTACTCCAACCATATTCGTATCATTTAATTTGCCACCTAATTAAATGTTGTAACAAAATATGATATAATTTATGAGCTCTAATAAAAATCATAATTATGCATCAAGAGGTAAGTTTTGTTTTTAATCACCTTCATTTTAGCAACTAACTAACGACAACGCTAAATAAACACCAAAAAGAAGTGCTGTGTTTTCGCACCTCAATTTATAGGATTAAGTAGGCAATAATCAATTTAGGCCAAAGAATCAGCATTGCCATCCAAGGTGGCAATGTTGCCAGCATTTTGGGCATTTTTCGCATTGACAGCGATGCGGACGAAATTTTTGATGCCCAATAAGCTCTTCCCTTTTTATACTGGGTCAAATTAAACTTGCCGGTGAAACTTCACAGAAGTGATAAATATTATAATAAAATAACATAGATTTGATGTTTTTTTGGAGGTCACCGACCGCTGGTAGTGTTGTTACTTGAAGTATGAGTTAAGAAAATCTGTTTTCTTTTATTTCATCCTGGTTAGACATCGATATCAATAAAGTCTGTGAAGTTTACACAAAAACAAACTCATTTTTTTGAACTGATATTTCAAGTGTTACTGTGGTCGACGACTCCACCAAAAAGCCATCAAATTAATTTTTGTTATAACGTGTAAAGATATTTATACCCATCACGTCTGCGAAATTTCGCTACGTAATTTAAGTAGACCCTGTATACTTGTACATAATATACCTCTAAATTTTAGGGTTACCTTGTATATTGTGTTTGTCCAAATAAATATAAACGCCAGTAGGCGGTCGGTAAATAAGAGAATTTATCGTTTATCACATCATCGACTCCAACTTCATCTTCAATTCCTTTTTCAGGACCCACTCCAAAGCTTCAAAACATTTAATAAAACCCAAATTAAAAACATAATAATACCAATCCAAGTAAATGATAATTAGACATGTTGTAACATACTACGCTCACATAACAACAGCCGTTACCACACGAGTTCCCATAATAAACAATTAGAGCATTTAATTGCCTAGCAGAGCACAGCATAGGTTCTCAATAAAGTCCAAACCATCAGGGCGAGGCCGACGGCAAGGAAACCTCGTTAGAAAGGGTATCCCGATGCATGTTTTAAAATAATCAGCTTTCGTGTTAATTCTTAATTTACTGCTTGGATGGTGGCAGCACGTTAATTCGATTGAGCGCCGATGCTCTGCTCGAGGCAAAAAGTCGCCGGACGATATACTGGTACACTCTCCTCACTGTATTAGCTGAGCAACTAGTTTATGTTGTTTAATTTTGTGCGATTTCGTATTTACTTGCGTTATTTTAACACCAACCAACTAACCTCGCGTTATTTCCTTATGGTTTTGTGACACCGTGATGGAAAAGTGTGTGTGATTGAAATATTTGTTAGTGAAAGACTTGAAGAATTGAAGTGTGTGCATGGTGGTTACAAAAAAAAAAAAAACATTTGATAGGATAGGACGCTATACTTTCCATGTTCAGCCTAATAGCGATGTATGAAATGTTTTATTAACCATTTGTGCATTAGACCATTCGTAACCTCACCAAGAACTAGGAGCTTTCTTGGAACCATTCAGTAAACTTGATGCTTATCCCTTAACAAGGCGCTGATCCAAATAATTACGCGACTTACATCCGTAACACGGTAACTTGGGAGTTCTAATTAATTATTATAAAAAAAAAACTTTGATTTAATTTATTTAAATTTTTCAATGAATAAATAAAACTGTGCTGTAAAGCTTTTAACTACTTTTATGTATGACTACGAGCGATGTTAGGCGAACAATAAAATTCAACTGAGCGTGGCTAATCTAATAATAGTATAGACACATAAGTACCTGAGTGTATGAATACACGATCGTGATGAACTCCAATGTTGAATGCTAATGTTAGCACACTTTATAATTACTCAATTAATTCTAATTGCAAAAAAAGTTTAAACATGGGTTCGGGATTAACATGACATTTTACTATTATCGCCTCATTGATCATGCTGTTTGTTTGTTTCCCACTATAGGAAATCAACTCTATACAAGGTGTTGTTTTGCATCCTCGTCAAATTCGAGGAGGTAACTACGCTAATGATTCTCGACACGAATCAATAATAAAATAAGTAGGTATTTATTTTTATTTTCTTTGTATTTTTCGGAAATCGGCATGTGTAGGGCCCGTGTGATACCGCCTTGTAACTGCGCTGTAACTGTAACGCATGCACACAGCGACATAGTCGTACGACACTGCCTACCGCATACGCAACGGGGCGATTTTGTTCTTTGAAAGTGGAGTATTCTGAAATACTGTCAAACTTAAATACCTAAAAAAACAAGTATGTATTAATTATTGAGCAGGATCGTAATTTTATTTGATTATTTATGTCTTTCATAACAGCCTCCTGAAATTTGACAAGGATGCAAAACAACACGTTGTATATATGCTGGATATAGGCCTCGCCCAGGCTGCGCCACAACACTCTGTCCTCCACCTTGCGCATCCAGTCTGTCCCAGCCACCAGGCACATTAGGGCAGATACTGTACAGTTCTCTACCTAATATACTGGTTACTGACATGGAATACAGTCTTCATTGTTGGAAACCTGTCTGCTATATGATATGGACAAATGTATGGCCATTATCCAGTTGTTTCAACGTTTTATCCAAATCTTGCTGCGTAGCGTGCTACGAAAGCCATACTGTCGATATGTGCCACTTCTAGAACATATCTACTTGTTGGGAAGATCGATAACATTCACATAAATGTCCTAATTATCTACTAAGCAAGAATATATATAGTTCTTGGACTGGGATTAGGGTCTACGAAAAGCCTACGAAAATGGCTACGACTCTTTTCGCTTGAGTACGTTTTCTGTCAATAAAAGATTTAAACGCATTCTCACATAATCTCGATTTACTTAGAGGATATCAAAATCACTGAAAATAGGTATAGATATCAAATTAAAATTAAATCGTTATCCATATTATTTTTATATCCCACCACCGTTCTATAACGCTGCCATGAAAAATGAAAATAAATGATCGCAATAAAACCTAAACGAAATTGATAAACTAAAATCTGTGTATGATAGTGTAGACAATATCGAAAGGGTTTAATGAGAACGAAGCGAAACTAATAGTTCACCTTCCTGTGATACTGATCTTTAATACACTATGAGTGGGTGAAACATTAAAACTGGACGCGCACGGAAGCGCCGCGCCCGCAAAGGGTTAAGACTTCGAAAACTTCGAATCAATTTCTATTTTTATTTATTAAGACTGTATTTACTTCCATAGAACACGATATGTGTAGTGTATTATCGGATATTGCTTTATGTAAAGTTTGTACTGCAGCTGATGTTATCGCTTTCTTGTGTTTTGTATGGCTTACGCTGTAATTATATGAATATTTTTGTTTAATATAATTGCTGCATCGTTGTTGTTATCTTCAGTGGCATCGACTCTTGCTGACAAAGGTTTTTATCAATTGTGCCTGTGTTTATTTTGCTTTAAACAATACTGAACAGTTCTTGACTTCTAGCAGGAGACGAGATTATAGAATACTTAGGTGATCTATATTTGGTACGAGATGGGTACCACCTACAGTACACTTTGATCCGGAAGCCTTTGTTCAGTCTCAGCGATCGTATCCCATTTTGTGTGATACAAGTTTAATCTCAAACACCCTCCTAGTTAAAATTTTGCAAAGCCACGCGGCGAAACAATAACATATCCCTTGGGCTTCGGACCGGAACATGGAACCCTGATCCCTTATAAGTGAAACTTGGTATTTGTTACGTCAAATCTTAGTTAATAATTCTAGAAACATCTTTAGACAGGATGTGGTCCGGAGATGTATCCGAAAGGTTTGTGCGGTGTTTACTGGGCCACTGCTAACGGTCCCTCTGATATTTTGGGTGAATTTTCATTAAGATTTATGTAAGGAGTTAATGCGTTGTAGTAATGTTGGTTCTTGAAGTAATATTTTGTTTTGTTATTTTTTATTTTATTTATTTTCCTTCTTACATCTACCATTACAGGGTAACCCAATGCGATAAATGCGCTTATCTTAACTTAATTATCCTAAATACTAACATTCATGTACCTACCTATAACAAATTACAAACAATGCATTCCTTCTGAATTTACTCAGAGAACAACAGAATAAGTCCGTCTCACTCGGTATGAGGTTGAGGAAAAAAAAATTATGTCTTTGCTGAGAGTTTAAGTATTTTTATGGGTCTTTCCGTGTGGTGTGACCTTACAAAATGTACCTACCTGCGATGTATATTTTAATTCAAGTGCACTTGTTAATACATTATAATTATGTTGAAATTATGGCTTTATTTTATTTTCAGTCTGCCTTGGTTTGGTTTTCTTTAGCCATAACCATTTGCGTTATTTTTTTAGTACCAGAAGCAGTAATGCTTCCCAACCTATTTGAGTTTAATTGCAACTATCATACGTGAACAGTTTTGCCGGTAGAGCAACTTTTTTCACACAAAAGTTAAATTGAACTCCGGCAGATGTTAATGGAAATGAACAGCCAGACTATGTTACTACAAAAATTGCAATTTAAACTTTTTAAAACGTTTTTTATTTTCACGCTAACGGTCACTACGTATAACCGTAACATTTTGATATATGTATCGGAAGAGTCATGATTACGGGACGTCAATTGACAACGAAACGCA
Organism: Brachylomia viminalis; assembly: GCA_937001585.2. NCBI lineage: Eukaryota > Metazoa > Arthropoda > Insecta > Lepidoptera > Noctuidae > Brachylomia > Brachylomia viminalis. The sequence continues at coordinate 15,524,671 of OW443302.2, read as the reverse complement.
AGTGTGAAGTTGGCGCGCTCTGACAGAGTCTAACCTGACGTTCGTGCGCGCTATAGCGGCCATACATATGGCGGGCGTTCAATTTGTTGTATTTTGACCCCCCTATCAGCTCCAGATGGATATACGTCGAATTACAAGTAATCCTGTATATACCTATGTGGATGTACCTACTATCAGCTCCTGACGGATATACGTTGAATTACAAGTAACCCTACAGGTACCCCGTTTATAGGTACACCTGTGCCTACCCCTTCGGGTAATACAGGCGTGATATTATATTACAGGCCTAAACATGTAGCTATTATTCAACAACATTTCTAAGGTTAGCAACACAAGTGCAATACCTTCGGTGTTGCATGTGTCTATACTAATAATAATAATAATGTTTATTCACAGAAAAAATTGTACATCTTTCACAAATTAAGTGCTTAGTCTACAGGTACTGTACACAAAAGTATTTGGGGCCGAACTAGGTATAGCCTGTATTTCAGCCCTCAACGCCAATCCCCCTGAGTTACATATAAGTGTAGTTATGTATTTTAATGAGCCCATGTTTTAATGTACGTGCCTAATAGAATATAGAAAAAAAGAAAAGAATTAAGCAATAAACTTTCAAGTTAGGTAACATAGCATGGCAAGTGTGAGACCAGTCCTCTTTGTGTGAGATGGGGGCGCGCATGAGTGAGTGTGAGAGGGTGTGCGAGGTTTCGGAACCTTGGGACTAGTGTTTTTTTTTTTTTTTTTTTTTTTAATTATAGATAGGTAACTTGATAAATGAGAACTAATTATTAAGTTGGGACCTGAAGCCATTTTTCTGTCTCTTCGTACGTGAGCTTTTGAAGGTAATCACTTACTTTAATTTTGCAGGAATATAGGTAGGTGTTGTCAGTAGAAGTCACTTATTATCTCGTAGGCCATCGGCGTGTTTCAACCTATAAGTAGAAAGAATTTATCTAACGAGATGAGGTGACTGTTCCCGGTAATCATAAACTAATAATTTAACTGAACCAGTTCGATTATCCGGTTCAGTTGTCCGGTTTCTAGGATATCTTACTGCATCAATCATTTGATTGCTTCGTATCTTTTTACACCCTGTTTATCAAGATCTAAGTCCACGTTCGCACGGACGTAAAAAGATCTTCAACGCACTGCTTAGTGCCGAGAGTTGAAAATCGTGTGTTTTTTCGACGCGCTGTGATGCACTCTGTTGGATTCTCAATGCTCGGTTCAACACCGAGAGTTGAAAATCCAGTGCGCAGTGATAAAATCCCGCCGCGATGTTTTTACGTCCGTGCGAACGTGGTCTAAGATAGTCGGTAATTTAAACACCGACATCATTTTGTCTACTTACTTATTATTACGTTTCTGTACTTTACAGGGTGTGTTTTTGGGGTACGGACTCCAAAACTATGAGGAATAAAGAAAATTTGCACAGTAGACTTAAGCTCAATTTTGGAGAAAAGTAGGTATAACTGCATGCACTGATTAAAGTTTAAGATTTTTATATCAGTTCATTATACTTTTCCGAAAAGATCGATTTCTAACAGTTGTTTCCTGTAAAGTAAATATACAAAAATTCACTGTGTAGAAAAAAACAGCCAAGTTCGAGTCAGACTCGTACATGAAGCGTTCCGTACCACTGTACAATATTTAATAATACAGTTTTTTTAATACGTTTCTTGTATGGGGACGCCCCTTTATTTTTTTACTATATGTTATAGCAACAATAGAAATACACACTGTGACAATTTCAACTGTCTACTTATTACGGTTCATGAGATGCAGTCCGCTGACAGACGGACGGACAGCGGAGGCTTAGTAATAGCGTTCCGTTGGCAGTTCGTACCCTTTGGGTATGGAACCCTAAAAAGACTTCACTAGCTGAAGTAATCAAAGCTACAGGCTTATCTCATCCAACCACATAAGCAATAAACATCCAAACTATCATCCGAAGTGATATCAAAGTTTTAACATGTACCGAATTTTAAGGCGATTACACATCAAGTTGGATACGTTATAGCAGCGCAAGTTGTGATTGCATCGTCGGTAAGTTTAAGCTACGTTCACTAGATACCCTTTGTGTTTGCGGCGGTACCTTTGTGGCGCGTCGAGTGATACGTGCGTTTGCTTTACACTCGCCCGCCGGTGTACCCGTCGCTCAAACTGAAAATGTGATGACGTTTTCTCGGTATACGGTATTTTCATAATGGTTGTGGAGGAAAAATGGATACAGTTGGTGATTTTACCCGACAGTGTAGTAGCCATAAAGTAGTGGATGGTAGTAAGATGATTTGGGGGTTTAATTAGATAAATAATTAGGATACAAAATAAATGATGGAAAATGTATAACGTTAACATTTGAGCGAAAGCTTTTGCAAGTGTGAAATTGTTATTTGGTCAAATAATTATCAAAACATCGTCATCCTCTACAACTTTGTCGTTGTCTATAGGACAGCTACGAAAGATGTCCATTGTATGCCACACTTTTCCAGTCACCAATGCGATGAAATGGTGTTTTACATCAATCGTTTCTAAGTCTGTATCCTAGAGCATATTTGAACCTCAAAAGAGATGTTTCACAGAACCAACCACAGCAAAAGCAACAAAATAATCCTAGTACTTACACGAACGTAAACCCGCGCATCCCATGTAACGTATATCTTATCACATCAAATATTCTAAACTGACGACAAAATGCGGCGCTACAGGCAAAAGCGATAATCTCTCCCGTCTCAGACCTGAGTTAGACACCTTCGAGAGACTAACGAAGTTCTTATAATCCTCTACACCTCCCCCCTCTTACTTCACCCCTCTACAACCCCCTTGTAATCGAGTTATTGCCAGCACCTCATGTCTTACGAGTCCCCTTTTAATGACGTCTCTGTTTTTGGAGACTATATTTGTTTGATGAATATGGATGTTGATATCCTGAAGGCCTGGCCTTGTAGTGGGGCAGTTGCAGCTTACTGACAATGTTGAAGAGATGACATTTTTATTTTTGAAGTTTTCTATACTTAAACATCCTACCTTCTTGGTTAACATCTTAACTTTCAATGGTCGAATAATAAGAAAAAAATAATGGTAGTTTTTGTTCCGCATTGATTTCTATTGGACACACTTCAACGTACATCGGCCTATTTGCTTACGACGCGACCCTCAAAACATCAAGCAATTCGTCAATGGACGCTGAAGTGTGTCCAACAAGGCCCATTTCGTTAAGTAGGCACGATAAATATTATCTTACTATAAAATTATAAATGATTAGCTACCTGAAGAGTACATAAATGCCATCCTCAACTATGTCAGTAAAAAATAACCAGTCGAATACAATTTTACGGCATTTTCAACCGCATCTAAGTAATTAATTATGTCAAAAACTGTTGAATTAATTTGAATCGTGGAGTAATTGAATTTTCTCCAAGCTAACGTTTATGAAATTAAATAAAAACTGCTTGAAGATGGTTATTTTCGTATTATTTATGCGATTTACCGGGAACTCTCCGGAGGTATCGGTACGTAATCGTTGAGAAATTGCGACGATCGAGTCAGCCATCGATTTTATGTTGACAGTTAAACCGAAGAAGTTTATTATGTATCAATTAATAAAACGATTGACTTTACTTGTGGAATTTTTATCAACAAATTAAGGATAAAAGCTTAAATTAAACATTTAAAAAACCCGCGGAACAAAAAAAAACTCTAAAATAATAATATTTTGATTCAAGCGTCATCGTAAAGTAGAATAGCAGCTATCCATTCTACAATAGCATACATTCATTATTGCTAGATATATCTAAGCCTCGTCTGTTTGGCGTTTTCATTAGCCGTCCCCCGACGCGACGCGACAACGGTTGGATCGAAATATTACCTACAACTTATATTAAACTTAAAGGGCCACTGCATTTTATTTTTTTACTTTTTAGAGGCTATTGTTCGTGCTGGAGTTTTTTTTAAATTGAACTTTTTGTTTCCTGATTTTTAAACTTTATTTAAAACTAGTTGACACAGCAAATCTGCGCAGCTGTACGTATTTTTCCAACAGTGAAGCCAGTTTCTAATTTATTCTCATTTCTCTTTCCTACTCTATTATCAGACCCTGATCACCATCTATCTATAACCTATTCATTGACACTATTCCATTGAGCACAAACACGATACCTCTGCTGTAAGTTGGTGACGGAGTTGGGTATCCAGGTGATGCTGCAGCATCTGTTCAAGGTTACTATGTTCTAATATCGTTGAAGTAACAGAATACCAAATTTCTACTCGATCAGACCTGTGGAAGATGCTCACACCCATTCATCGACTAGAAAAGAGCTGATAATCTTCTAACGGCTGAACTGATTTTCTTGAACTATAGCTAAGAAAATTCTCGATCGAGTCACCTTTCAAATTAAAAATATAAAAATTGGTTCAGCCGTTTGGGAGCTACGATACCGCAGACAGACACACATTAAACTTATAACACCCTCTTTTTCCGTCGGGGGTTAAAAAAAGGAAATTCTCCTTATTTATACTAGTGTACCTATTATTTATATCAATTAGTAAATTAGAAGCTAAATACTACTAATATCTAGCACATAATATAAGTAGGAAATAAAATAAATAAATATGTGACAACATCCACCCACACAAGGGCTTCAGGTCCCGAACTAGGTAGAGCCTGTACTACGGTAACCTGCTGACTGATATACATATACACACCCAGACACAGGTCAAACAGACATGTTGATGCACACAAATGTTTGACTTGTCCGGGGACAGAACCCGGGACCAGCGGCTCAGAAGGCAGGGTCGCTACCAACTGCACCAACCGGTCAGTCAATAATAGAAAACGAATTCAGATTTCTGCCACAGGTAACTCAAAAAAAAAGTACCAATTCCCTTTTACAACTTACTATTTATTTTTATCTAACTGTGGAACAATTATCCAAGTGTGGAGGAAAAGCTGATACTCATTCAAAGTACAAACCCGTGCTAAAAAGGCGTAACTAATATTTCATTAGTACTGAACAATGTCGTGACTGGGAATCACTGTTAAAATCAACTACGATGCAATTTCTTTGTTTAATAAAAATCAGCTGTTTGAGGAATGTGTTGTGCTAGTACTAATGAAAACCAAATTTATTTGCACGGTGCAGCCGGACAGGGGAGAGCCGTGCTTGCTGGTTGAAGGGTTCAGTTGGTTATATATTTTTGTTTAACGATTTTCATTCAGGGCAATTGTTTGGGTTTACTAAGCTACTGTGAAACCGTGAGCACAATCAGGATGGTCACAAAAACGATGGACCTACACTATGATTCGTTTATTGCTCTAAAATCGGACAGAGTTACTGTTTTTGCACTTGGTGACGGTTACAAAACGACTGACTCGAACTGCCTAACACATCGGTATTTATAGATTTCGCTAACAACTTAATATTTAGATTGCATTACTTACTATAATAAGTAAAATTAAATAACAATTATGAACAAATAAATAAATGAAATAAAGTATATGAATCAATAATCTTAAGCAATCATTAATTAGTTACTACTTGGTGCGCTGGAAGCTGAGAACCTGAAGGCGCCATACGGATATTCAACAATTCTGATTTTAAATCACCAACAATAAATCAAACATTTAGCTAAATAATTTCGTAACAATTAGATATCTATTAAAATACTTAAATATTTACTTTAAGAATGATTATTTAAATTACTAAGTCGAGCTGGTATATGCAGGACCGGAAGTCGATAACACTACCTACATATTGAGAGTTTCAAGTGCTGATTTTGTATGGAATAGTTTTTTTTCTGCCACTCGAGCTATACGTATGGATTTACTACCAACCACCAAGTAGACAATGTGAAATGGTAAAACTGGAAATTATAGTTTTTTTTATTTTATTTTTTATTTTTATTAAACGTTGCCCCACACTAGGAATTTCTCCTGTAACGTGGGTGCGTTTACAAACATTTAAACTCACATACACAAACAGCCAGACCCGGAACAACTACTTGCAGGTCATACAAATATTTGTTCCGTGCGGGGATCGAACCCGCGACACGTAACGCAGCAGTCAATCGCTTAACCACTGCGCCAACCGTGCCGTCAATAAAATTATTAAAAGGTATTAGAGATCAATAAAAAAACGGTGGTACCGTGCCATTACCATTAAAATCTCGACCCCTGTTGATTAATGAGCTAATCAGTAGACATCATTAGAAGAAACCTTATTGTATTGAATGTGTTTCAGGTGCCTATGGAAATACCCTATACCTACGAAAAAAATTTATTTAACTTAAATTACAGAATAAGCATATCGGCCTATAACGTTTCCTTTGCTGGGACATAGGCCTCTTCTCTGCGAGAGGGAGTGAAATCACTGAATATTAACTGAATATTACATTACAAAATCAAGCCTTTTAAAGGTTTAAGCTAAAGGTTTAGCCGTTTCACCCACGCAACCCGAATAATAAAAATCATTAGACATAATAAATAGGTTTCTAGATAAGACGACGTGTCGCCACTCCGTACTGACCGTTGTTGGTTATTACGTGACAAGTAGATAAAAGGCTATTGCTTTCAGACGACTAGCTCGGTTTTATTACAATCATACATGGCCACGTTTTATATTAACGGAAACATTTAAATAACTATTATTACCCTTATTTGTACCTAAAACATTTATAGTATTATTTAAGAGTTATTTTCCTTTTGCAGTTGACTCCTCATCGTGACTAATACAGAACATAGGTACTTAATTTTTTAACTTGAAAGCACGACTTCTTTTTTTTTAAATTGGAAGTATATTTGTATTCTTTTAGTCAGAAATCGAAGTAACTTTTTGATCAAACTGTTTCCTGCGGGAAAGGCTGAAACATTTACTTCGCAAGAAAGATTTTTACAAAAAATTAAATGCGTTGTCTCGGTCGCGTATATTCACTTGTTACAAGCTTCAATGGGGATTACAAGGAGGTTTGTAATCTCTGTGATATGCGAGGAACGAAAACTGCCTTATGATGTTCATGTGTGTAGCACGTGGCTTAGCTCTATTTCTATCGACGTATATATGGTGGTCTAGATTTTATCTATATATAATTCATGATTCTACAAAACACGACCATTTTTCTTTCAGGATTTTTTTCGGGATAACAGCTTACGTTAGCATAGCAATAGCCTTTCCACACGTAATGAGTGATATTTTCTGGCAAACAGCCCAGGAGGGCGGGCTAATGGCAGCGAACACGCGACTCGCACTCACTGCTACAAAATGCAATTGGCCATCGACTGCCCAACTTGTTTTTTTCTTCTCTTAATTTTATTTTTTTTAGCCCAAAGTCATGGCGGCAGCAGACGATGGTGACAAAGTTGACTGCTTTTTTGGGCGGTCTTGTATTTTTTTGGCAAATTTTGGCATTATCATAGCAGGGTGTTTCAAAACACGTAGGTATGAAAAAAAGCGAAATACGGAAGGCAGGTGCTTTTTTAAAATTTGTTCGCATTATTTATTATTAACAATACCTAAAAGTCCTTATGCCACACATGAACCAGATTATCGCCTACAATATTGTTAAGTTGCAGCCATCAGGGATGATCCATGACTCAGCTAAAACTCTAAAGAAGACCCGTTCGTACTGGACTTACCTAGTATCTAATGTCTACATGTAAGCCTTCCGAAGGACCGGGTCTCTCCTTACATAAGAGAAGTTACCCGTGATTGAGAGACAAGGGTCAATCTAATGAAATGAGACTCTTATCAAGTAAAGTATCAACAGTGAAAACAGCTGCCAAGCAATAATAATACATATTACATGATGTTACCAGTAAATAAACATAATATTCAATTAATTTTGCTATCTATATTGTAATAAACAAAATGTAAAGTAATCAATTGATTGATTGATAGTTCACGAGTAACATAATAATTTGAAAATGTTATATCGTTTTTAGAATTACTAGCTTCGTCCAGTATTAGAGTGAATCCAAGCCATATTATTTGTGAATAATTTTGATTTTTTGTTTTAATATCAATCAGTGCGGTAATAAATTCCAATATCTATTATACATAATTTAGTTCTAACCTTATAACCTGTATTAAGTAATATTATTTTATAAGGAATACCAAGATTGCAAATACGATACTAGTTAATTAATCAATCGATAAAAAAAGCGTTTGTGAGCTATTTTTGTTCAAAGATCATGATTATGCTAATGTAATTTTAATAACACCACTTTTCTAAATTAAATAGTTTGGAAGTAAAATAGATTTTTGGATAATCATATCAAACTTGAGTCGTTCAATAAGCCTAAATTAGATAATCATAATATGCACCTGGTGTTGAAGTATTGTCTGACTGAACAGACAGCTATGTTGCTGGGGAGTTTGTTGCTTCAATTCTTCTACCCAGCTAAACCAAAGAAAGTAGAGAAGGGCGGGCGTTTTGGGGTGACTGTGTGTAAAATTTTGACGTTCGAAAAGTGCTGATTCTCAGCCTAGTTTAAATAAATGACTTTCGATTATGTCTCTCGTAGAAATAGATGCATACATTGAGACTACGATCAGAGGGGCAATTCTCGTACTTAAAAACGTCCAAATTCAAGTCGCAATCTCATCTCAGCGACAGTTAATGTCAAAAACTTGCCAAAAATGTATGTAAATTGATTGTATTTTTGACAGATTGAGACTGAGATTAGAATGCGAACGGTCTTAAAAATACGGGATGTACCCCTCTGGACACTTATCGAAATGCCTGTTACGCATGCTAAAATATTAGATTTCCATTTATATTTATGGCAACAACGCGAACGCCATAATATAAACAATAAATCTGCAACCACAAACCATTATACAACACATACATTAAACATTATAGAACACATACTAAATATTAATGTTTCACTGCCACATTACAATTTCTTTCACACACACTCACCTGAAAACAATGCACGAAACTTCGCTAAACAATAAAACACAACACAGAACAAAACACAACTGCAGCACAGCCATTGTTAGCAGCAACATTCTAAATTAAATCAACATACTAGTTAGAACGAATTTGTGAGCACATGCCATTGAAATGGAGGTACAAAATTCAGTTATAATTTGTGTATTTCGCCGCCATTGCTGCAAGTACGACAAACAGGAAAGACAAACATACGCGTATTGTGTGCTTCGAAGAGTGGCTGATGTAGCTGGCTGGTACTCGGGGGCTCTGCTTCATCTAAAACATATTTTGGTTTGTGTGATAACTTTGTGCTGGAAAGTTGTTGGCTTTGCATCGTCTGAAATCAGTTTTAGTTGAATTTTTCAGTGATAAAATAAAGTGATGCGATTATACTGAACACACGCTGCTGCAATAAAATATTCCACTGACACAGTAAGGTATTCTACAGAACATAACTTTGGAAGTAAATGAACTATCAAACTATTAAAATATAATAACCTAAACTAACTAAAACTGTTACCAAATTAAAAATTATATATGGCCTCAAAAAATTCCTCCGCAACACTGGACTGTTATTGTACCCAAGAGACTGGCGGCATTGCCACGTTGTATGGCAATGCTAAGCCTCTGGCCAAGGTAAAGGCCAGCCCTTGGATCACGGGAAGTGTCAACAAGAACTAAACTTAACTTTGGAACTTGATTAGGAAAATTGGCTATTTCTTGAAGATATCATTGACGTACTCGTATAAATACTTACTGTTTGTCTGAAGAACGTACAATAAGCTTGATGATTGTATTACCATTATGATGGCAATATGTATGCGTGCGATGTTGTGCAAAAGATTTGCCATTGTTTTACAATAGATGTGTCCTGGATAACTTTTTATAACAGTTGGTTATTTTTTGTTCGAAATAGCGCCACAATGTATTGACGTTGTTACTGAAAAAGCTGACGATGTTTTACTGCAGCACGGTTAAGTAGTACCTACCTAAAACTGAAAGGTATTATACCAGACTTACCACGCCTAAGTTGAAAGGAACAAACAATAATAATAAATAACACATAATAATTTTATAAATAAGTATAATGTTAGCTGAGAAATATAATTAAATCGCCATAAAATTAAACACAAGGAGATAACCCATTTACGAACGAATTAAAAAACTAATTCGATCGTTTGAAACCGTCGAAATTAACGTATTATTACGTTTATTCGGAACAGATTCTGATATGGTGTTTTGATCACCGCGCGATCTTTTATTTTTGGAACCAAAATTTTGACGTTTACGACGGCGATCAATCATTGGCTGGCGCCGAATCATCGTTATAAAGCCACATAGGCGGTTAGGTTATTGACTTAAACACTGGGTTTTTGGCACCGCAATTTATTCTAGCTTTGTCCGGCAATTATGTGATAATCTAGTTATCACACGTCGTTAATCAGGTTCATTCTAATTGCTGATCGGTTTGATTAAAGGATGTTGTGATTTTATAAATAAGACGACGATTAGAGACGATTTTATGATTGTGTCTAGTAATTAGTAGTACCTAATAAGTAATAGATTGTGTTTGGTTTCGTTACTTTGATATTTAATTAAACAGCTGTATTTTCTTGTTCCAGGTAGCTAACCAAAGAATCTATAATATAGAAGAGTTTATTGCCTTCACGGTTCTAGTTGTATCACATTATTTCACGATTTAATTATAATTTACAGCAACAAACTTACAAAAAACACAGATATACATAATATTTTAGTAGGTACGAAACCTATATTATTCCAACCATAATAAATTAATTCTCATTTACTGATTCTGCATTGAGATTGATCAATAGCTAAACCAAAGTAAGCTCAAAACTTTAAACAAAAAATAGGTGAAAAGTGTTGGAATTGGTGATTAGACGGATTGAATGGTATAGCGTCCACGGCAAAACGTTTACGGGCATAATAATCATTAAAATATATTTCCATTTTATTCGGGCCCGAACTCGAGCCTCGGAGATTATGATCTATCCTTTTATTAGGGTTCTGCGTGCTGCATGGTTTTTGGACTAAGTATTAGAACACCTACGGTCTTATTACAAACAAGGTTTTTCTTTAGATATGGTTTAAAACATCGCGCCTGTTTTTGAAACAAGAACCTAACAAAAATCGAAATCCAGGATTTTTACAAAACTGACAATTTAGTCCGGTCTTCGGTTGTCAATTTTGTATTAAGAACTTTACCAACGTCGGCATAAAGTTCGAAATACAAAAACTGGCTTGAAGGTTTAGGCTTGGGTTAAAGTTAGATCGTGTTTTGTAATAAGACGGAATGAGACTTAGGCCCGCTTGCACCACAAATTTCTAAATACATTTAGCGTTAAACAAATTTAAATCATCGTTCTATTTCTGTCAATCATTCGAAAATGATAGAGACAGAACGATATTTTAAATACGTTTAGCACTAATTGTATTTAGTGAATATTGGTGCAAGCGGGCCTTAGTATCAAATAAGAAGTCCATTCTCTAGTAACTTCTAAATTGAATTGATCACTATGGTGTTGACGATGTTAAATATCAATTCCCAAGAAATATTAAATAGAAGCGACACTGAAATACAAGCAACTGACAATTATTTTAGAGTCTATGTTAGGTCAGGTTTTCCCCTCTACTCAATGAAAGCTTCGCCGACTGCAAGGAAGAAATGAACCAGTTTATGGCTTCGTTAGCAATAGGTAGTCTGACCAATCAAATCGGGAAAGGATGTGAACACTCAACTTTTATCGTTAAAAAAAAAGAATGACTCGGGGAAATGCATCTGTACGAACGGTCTTCACGCGAATGGATAACGCGAAGGCATCATGGATCAGATCAAGCTTACAGAAGGTATCTTTGCTAAACTCTGCCCCTCTTCTCTTCAAATACCACTTTTTCATTAAACAGAATCTAAAACGGAAATTATTATGGAACATAATGTTCTGATTTATCTGTTACGATTTTCTTGTGCAAGTTCTTATAACTGAATAGGTAAATGAAAGGCGCTGTTTTGCGATAATAGATTTTGCAGCATGTTACTTATTATAGTAATTGAGAATTAATTTCTTGATTGGCGCCCGCAGATAATAAGGGCATAATTGTTTTCCTTTGTTTATGTCTTCTTTTTCAAGTTCAGTTTAAGGTGCAGATAGAACTTAGGTAAATTATGAGATTTGGTTTGTCGAGAGAATTCAATTCCATGATTTTTATTCTTATTGATATAAAATACAGAGTTATTTGGGCCATATTATCGGCACACGTTTAGCTATAACAGATGCACGTTACGTTAAAAGTACTTCAGGAAAACCTACGGAATCCCTTGTACCTTTAAACGAAACATGCTTGATTGTCTTTTTATAATAAAAATCATACTTGAATGCGAGGGAATGGAAAATAAACCAAGTAAATGTTTTGTAACGTGTAATTTTGGTAAATAGCTATTCGATACGTATCAAATCATTTTTGGGAACAAAACATGGTAATGTGTCTGGAAATTATTATGTATTAAATGTGCTCTTTCTGTTGTCTATTTCTTCGTATTTAGTTGTAGCATTTAATTATGTAAATTAGGGAAAAGTGTACACGAACAAGCCGTGATGACATATGGATTTGCAAATAATATTGTTTTATTATATTATTATACCATGGTTTTATTTATATATTACCTATTAGGCTTAAGTTCACTGTTGCATGAGTTTTCATGAATGTAGGTAGTTGCACTGAAATTGTTTGTATACAGAAGAATGTTAAATCTGAATTTACGATAGGAATAGACTCGGGGACCAAGTACTAGAGATTATAAGTAAAAGATTTTCCATTACCTTTTAGTTCCGTTTTCCGATACAGCATATTATTCACTAAGCTTACGAACACGCACACGAAACTAATTGCTTGCAGTACGAATGTAAAAAGTGCACACACGTGAAGGCAAGGTGGCGTGCCGTGCCGTGGGGGCAGGCCACTCCCACGGCAACGCCTGCTCATTTTAAATTGTAATTACAATTTATTATTGTCTCTGTGCCGCCTTCATAGCCCGACGCCATTTTATCGATTACGGTTATGTTTGAATGTTTTGAATTCCGAATCGCGAAGAGTTTTAGTGATGTGTGTGAGGATTTGATTGTTTGTTTGTTGTGTCGATAAAGTTGCTGGTCGGATGGGTTGTAAATACTAACTCAATGAAATTTTAGATTGATTGAAGGCCTATCATAGCCATCCTACCTCAGCTGCCTTCTTCTAACTTTTCAGATTTCCAATATCCGCTTATTACTGGACATGTATACTATGTCAAAAAATTAGTATCGAAGTTGTTTAGTCAAAATAGACATGGTTACCACAAGTGTCAAAATGTTTTATTAGTAGAGACACATAACGTTTTAGCTAAGCAACCACAAGAACTAGCTCTTGGCCGAAGTTAAGCAATGTCACACTACCTTCTGAGTCGTCAACGATTAGTTGTGACGTCTGCGAGTTACATAAACAATCGAGCATCAAACAGCCGGACCCTCACCGTCTCTAATAGAGGCAAACTCCTTGTGCCAGACAATTATCCACCACTAAGCAAGGGATACACTGAGGCCGAAGAAGCAAACCAATTGTCGTTCCAATTATTAGAATACTTTAACTACTTACTTACTATAACATCACGCCTATATAACCCCGAAGGATTAGGCAGAGGTGTAGGTACCTATAGTACACCCACATTTCGGCGGTTATACTTAATTTAATATACATCAATTGCTTACAGAAAGCAATCGGACATAATAATATCTAAGCATAAACAAAAGGTAGGTATACCAATAAATAATATCAGTCAAATACTACACTTATATTCATCTATTACCTACCGATAAGTGGTCTATGGTTGATGTTACAGTTATATTGTTACCCTGGTTTTGGCATTCCCTTGGGGAGCAAACTTATCAAAATATTTTGTTCTAACACATGCAATGTCTGCAAAAATTCTATCTATCGCGAGGCCACCTGACTATAGTTTCTTTTAGGATGTAATATTGTAGTAAGTAATCAGGGATTAAACTTTATCAATGTAACGTCCATATTAAAAAGAAATCATTGTAAACATTTATTTACTTTATTTTGAGAGCAGTGATAACCATATCGGCCCCGACTTACAAGTTGTAGGTCGTGTGTTCAAACGCAGGCAGGCACTTTACTTTGTGGATTTATTTTCATCACCAATGCTCTCAAAACGGTGAAGGTAAACCGGCATATCCTAGAACCAAAAATTCGAAGACATGTGACATCTACCAACCCGCACTGGGCCCACGTGGTGAATTATGGCCCGCTCCTTCTCACAGAGAGGAGGCCTGTATCCCAGCAGTGGGAACATTATAGGCTGATTCTGTATTTATTTACTTACAGTGCATTAAATTTCAGAAATACTTTTCTCTTTCATCACCTTCCTCGCAGCTTAAACTTAATCTTTAACTATATCCCGGTGTGTCCCATAACTAAATCCAATTGGATTTATAAACGGCAAGAGGTCTCCGGCTTAAAAGCGAAGTAAGTTCATCTAGGTGCCTTACTTAATGCGAATTTGTGAGAGATGAAGACGTGATGGTCGCTCCTGTCTGCCTTAGTTAACACTTTGCTCGGATTTAATTTCTTAGTACATCTTATCTTATATTTAGATACAGTTTGGTGTTTCATCTGAGTTAGATTGCTTTTGATTTGTTGGGAAACTGTCAATGGTTTTGATGCGACCTGGTTATCTAAAAATTATACAAGTTTACCTACTAGCCCTATGAGCAGAGGTGTAGCTCGCGACTTCATCTGTGTGTATTTTGTATTTCATCATTTTGAAATACAAATATCTAGGATGAAAAGTAGCCTATATCCTTCTCCAGATCCCATGACACAAATCCGATAGGTAAACTTTATAACGATCAGTTCAGTGGTTTAGATGTGAAAAGGTAGACAGACAGATAGACAGGCAGACAGAGTTACGTGGTCGCATGTATAATGTTAGTATGGGTGTTATCACTCATTTTCGATTTCAAGAGACTCATTTTCGATTTCAGCATGTCGATTCTGTAAAAAATGTGACCGTGAAGTGAACACTTAGGTGAAGTGAGCGTGGAGTGAGCTGCCAGTAAAAAAACCCGTAAATAGTTATTTTTAGCCACTTAAATACTAGCTTTGAAATAATATAAAATTATCAACAAAACTAACATTAGAAAACATAATTAAAATCTCGATTATGATTGTATGTGTAATGCTTGGTCAATCCCTAGCATCAGTGGGATGACACTGACAGCTCACTCCACGCTCACTTCACCTAAGTTTTCACGGTGAGATGGTTACAGAATCGCAGTGCTGGAGCAGATAGTTAGGGAATATATCCCGTCACATCCGTCTTGACAACTATAATGTCGTAGATTCTTATTTCCTACAGCGATTCCGTGTCTGATAGCTAATTTAAACATTCTGTGCTAATTAACGAACAGAAATAACCAGACTTATAATCAGATTTTTAACGACCTCTTAGTGGTACAAAAATAAGTCTTTGAAAGCGAAATAAGTATTTCAAATTCAGATGTAATGCAAATTGCTCCAACGGCCCCTTGGCAGGGAAGGGTTAAGATGTTTTCATAACTGAGTGTCGCCCTCGCAGTTGTTCAATCGCCTTTCCGCTGCCCTTATAATTGAAATGAATAAAGATTACGTGTGTTACAGCTCTCTGACATTTCGCAACCAATTTTCAGGTTATTATTCAAGCGTCGTGTAAAACTTATGTAACGTAAAATGGTAATAGGAACCTTTACATTGAATGCTATCAAGATGCATATTTGAAATATAAATGTGACAAAATAATTGTCTCATTACATGAGATCTCGAGATCAATCGATAGCTATACTTCTCGACGATCATACATTGACCGTTACCGTTTGGCGTTTCAAACATAAAATTGCATTGAAATAGAAAATGTCGTTCGTTGTTATTATGTTTATAAATGGACTCGAAAACGATGTACTTACGCATGTTTTATTATTTTAATTGTTCACCTGTCGACACGTGGTGGCCTCAATCATTGGTATTTACTGAACGCCTACTGGTTTCCGACTTGCGGTTTCATTATTATAATTTCCTTTCTTTAAACTTGACTATAGGTGTATAACTTTACACTACTGTCTGTCTACACGCTGTCTTATTTGTGTTCGGTTTGTATAGTTCACATTTGCTGTCTAAATAGTATCTATCCAACAGTGCAGATGGTAACAAAGCAGAGGCAACGTAGATTCACCTGGAAGACACATTTTCAAACCGTAAACAAAACATTATACGTTACAGAAGAGGTACTTTCTCAATATTTTGATAACCTGAAGTTTCCACGCTTTAATTAAAAGCATACAGAACATGCGCAATAATATAAAGCCGTATTCACACCCTCGCGTCGCGAACAAGACAATAAACACGGCCGTACATCACGCAACAACATAGCTCAAAGTTATTTAATTATCGTAAGGAAAAACTAATCCGTGGCGCTTCAGAGAGCGAAAATTGCTCTCCGAGTCCGCTACGTCAGGTGCGTGTGTCGCTGCGTCAGTGTACAGGGTGCTGCGTTTTCAAACTCTTACACAATTACAACACTTATACAATTTTACTCGTTATTGTCTTGTCCTCGATAATGATTGAATACAATAAATTTTAATCTTGGCGTTGTCACAAATTACCACCGAACTTCACTTACAGGTAAGTTCGTTTGACTATTAAATTTGATGAGTTTTCAATAGAACTTCAATGTAGATGTCTGGGTTAAATAGTATGAACTAAAATTTCATACAAAATTGAAACACTGAAACATAATATAAAAATAATGTTTGTCTTAATGTAACGGTATAGTATGTCGATTACAACGAAACTTACCGCAATAGTTCTAATTTTTATTTTAGCAGGATGTAGTTTTAAACAAATCTATATAAAGCACCATTTTACTGTGTTTTCCATTTAATCAAAACTATAAAAACATGTAACAGCAAAAACATACATTAAAACCTATCTATATAATGATCACATACTCAAAACAGCCTCATCCTGTATTAGCTGGCCATACTTCAATAGAGACTAGAAGCGGCAAGGAGCTGTCTTGTGCGACAATATTTATGCGCGCGATATTAACTGTGCTCCACAGTATTAACTAGAAAACGTTTCTCAACTTACAACGTATATGTTGTCTTATTATATTATTATATATTGTTAGGTGTCAGCGTAATGCGTGAATATACCTACATATGTTTAAGTAATTATATGGGATCATGAAACTATATCGCATTTAACGAGATGCAGCTCGCATTTACATAATTATGTTGCTATAGGATTAACTTTTTCTTAATTTTCTACAGATATTTAGGTACCTAACTAATAAGGAGGTGCTCGTGGCTAAATGATAACAGCCGCACGGGTTCATCGATGGTTAAGCTTCTCATGCCGCGGTCGGTTCGTGGATGGGTGACCATCCGTTACATATCAAGAACCCTTCGTGCCTCGGAAAGCACGTAAAGCTGCTGGTCCTGTCTGTCATCCGTAGATCTTTAACAGTCGTTACGGGTAGTTAGACGCCCAAAAGTCTGACAACTAGTCTTACCAAGGGGTGTTATCGGGCTACCCAGTAACTGGGTTATGGTGGTAAGATAGGCAGTGGCTCCTTGTAAAGTTAAGCTGAAGCTTGAAGCTGAAGAGTGATGTGAAGCTGGTCCCAAAGATAGTTGGGAAAAGGCTAGACAAATGATGACTTGGGTACGGTGGGCTGCATCAATTGGGTACCCCAGTTGTGACGCTGACTGTACCTACCTAACTAGATATTTTAGATAATGAATCAAACTTTACATCATTCGGAAATAGTGTAAGTACGTGAACAGGTGTCGTAGTTAAACTTTTGTCTCTCTGAGAATCTTCTCTGCGGCCTTTCAGCTTATTTAATGGTCCAAATCGATTCAACTTTTCGAGTGCGATAGTATATAAGTTTAAATTATGACGTATATAAATAGTCTAAAATAATTCTCAATTCGTTTTAAGCCGGATTCATTAAGTAATAATAACAATTTTGTATTTTTTGTTAATTTAACGATTTTCGTAGCAATCTCGTAGCATTGCGTAGCACGGACTATATGAGATAGTATCTAATGTCTTCAATGATTCATCCTTCATATAGTGAGTTCCTTCTTTCACTTTAATTTGTTTGCTAAGCCACACTTGTAGGTACCATGGTACCAAATAACTGGAAATGCTGCTATAGATATACCTAATAGGGGTTAAAGTATGAAATTGCCGTTTTATTGTATTAGGTAGGTACTTCGAATTGACATAGAACCTTCATGGTTTGAGATTTTTGAGTGAAACTTTTTTCAAATGGTACCTATGAAGTTCTTCTTTTAAAAATTGTGCTACATTAGATTATCGAATTTCAGTTGTTTTTTTTATTCAGCTTAGACAAGAAAGATGGATACTTCGAAAATTCGAGTTATTTTTGAATACGAGTTCCGACGCGGAACTAGCGCGGCAGAAACAGCTCGCAATATCAATGATGCGTTTAGAGAGGGGACTGGTAATGAACGCACCGTGCGATTTTGGTTTAAACGCTTTCGTGATGGAAACTTTGATTTGAAGAACGAACCACGTGGAAGACCACCCACACAGGTGAATAACAATTAATTGAAAGAGATGGTGGAAGCCGATCCGAGCTAAACTACCCAGGAATTAGCGGCATGGTTTAACGTTACCTTACCAACAATATTGATTCATTTGCGTCAAATCAATAAAATAAAAAAATATGAGAAATGGGTGCCTCATGATTTGACTGATCTGCAGAAATAAACGCGTGTTGAAACTTGTGTTGCCTTGTTGAATCGATACAGAAATTAAGGAATATTGGATCGAACTGTGACATGTGATGAAAAGTGGATTATTTACGATAACCGTAAGCGAAAAATGCAATGGCTGACCCCAGATCAAACGCCGCAACAGTGTCCTAAAGCAAAGCTTACCAATAAAAAGGTAATGGTAACTGTTTGGTGGTCTCAGCATGGTGTTATTCACTATAGCTTTCTCCGATCTGGTCAAGCAATAACGGCAGATGTCTACTGTGCCGAACTCCGAATAATGATAGCAAAACTAGCAGTGAAACAGCCCCAACTCCATGATAATGCGAAACCTCATACAGCACGAGAAACCGTTTTAACTCTACAGGAACTGCAATTAGAAACCATTCTTCACTCTCCGTATTCGTCAGACCTTGCTCCAACGGACTACCATTTTTTTCGTGATTCGGACAATTTTCTACGTGATAAAAAGTTTTCTTCTCAGGAGGTAGTACCAAATGCTTTCACACAGTTTGTCGAATCTAGATCACGAGAGTTCTATCGCAAAGGCATAAATGACCTTCCTATTAGATGGCAGCAATGTATAGATAATAATGGTAATTATTTTGATTAAATAAATATGTTAAATTAAAAAATAGAATTTCAATTTTTAGTACAAATCGGCAATTTCATACTTTAACCCCTAATATTCACCTGAAACCATCAGTCTAATTTCTAATAAATAAATACTACTGACCTCTTTATAGTAATACATTATGATAATGTAATCATAGTTTATAGAATTAATAAATATAGCGCCACCCAGAAGCGTAATTATGTCATGTTTATGTATGTAAGTAATCATACATTACCTACAAAATACTTTTAAAACGGGGACAATTTATTGCTGCGCAACGGTGATGAGTAAAAAATGGTTTTTAGTCATTTGTATTATATGTCATCAAGAACTACTTTTGAAAATGAGAAAGAATGCGTAAGACTTTCCATTTACCATAAATAAGTACCGAAGAGTTTTGAAATGAAATATGTACCTATATTGCGTACAACGGTAGCAGCTGATTATGGAGTAGTTGGCATACAGAGTGCTCATAGGTATATTTAATTTTCTACATCAATTTTCACTTACCGTGTTTCTGACGTGCACGAGAGAGTTCCTCTTTGGGCGATCGTATTTTGTTCGTTAGTCCGCATTCGGGGATTCAAATTATTTTAATCAAATCCGGACACTACACTATTTAGACTGGCCGACTGGATGATTTTAAGTTAGGCAGGTACTCAAAATCAACAGGTTTTCTTGTCTAAAGAGATTAGTTAGATGATGAAGTGGGACGTCCGGTGTTTTGAATGATGAGAAACACTTTTTTTTTGTGTGTGGGAAGTCATCAAATACCGGCATCAAAAAAGGCAGATTCTGACTCTTACTAACTAAAACCCACCCGTGTTCCTTCACTTGCCTGTACCAGGGGCCACGGTACCCTTTTCGGACTTTCCCGCGACCCTGGCAGGAATGATGAGTAGTACTGGCTTCTGATCACTCATTTGATATGGCCAGAGGCATACTCATTGGTACAAGAGATTTGTTGAGATGTTGAGTCGCTCCAGCGGCCGTCCTAGACTCCTACATCTTGAGGAAATAATAGAACCACGCTTTGCGGATCTGAATGAGGTTATACGAGTCCGAAGTTAGAGCTGACCGTGTATGGTAGCCCTAATTGCGTCATAAGTCTAATATGTGACGTGTTTGTGCAGATGTCATTAAGACCTTTCGATCAACTAGATACCTACTAAATTATCTTTCCAAGTGGCTATACTACTCCGTGTAACAATCATTTATGTATTCATTTATCTTAGCCCTATTAAATGCTATCCAATTTACTTCGTTTAATAGTGTCAGTGTCATGTGTTTATCACTATAATTATGAAGTCTATTTACATAAATTAAATTTAGTACAAAATGTACCTAGTACTCCAATAATTGTGTCACATAAGCAGCTTTCGTTAGAATAACAGAAAGATTATGATGGTTCTGTATAGAAACCCCATTTATTTTAACATGGCACCCGTTGTTTCACCAATTTCTTTATTTGAATGATTAGTGATCGATGATCTGAATGCTTTAACAATTGATTAGGTGGAATATTATTGAAATGCAAAGCCTTCTACAATTAAAATGTATCTACCTATGCTATGAATGATAATTCTTCGGTATTTAAATTAATATTGATTCAAATAGTTCTTGGGGTCAATTGAAATCAACAGAAAAACAATGATCCTTAACATAATATTGTAATTACTTGAGAACTGATAATTTTATGTTTAATAATTTATACGTATAAATTTACAACTATTTGATAACGTAAGTCAAAAGAATTTAGAAAATATCAACCACTAAAAATGCCCACAACAATCGTATCTCATTTTCCCTTCAAAATGCACATTGCCAAGTGAAACCAACCAACGAAGTTGATTTCGAAAATATTTTCCCGAATAACTGGTAGGGGCAAACGATTGCATGATGTCCGAAATCGAAATCGGAAAGGGGCCCTTGGTTCGCCACCCCGGGGCAAATATAAAAATCGTTCATATGGACAAAATAAAATTGCATCCCAAATAACCCGGTGTTCATCGGCCGAAAATCTATTAGCAATAAATATGAACTTTTCCGATTTCACAGGATTTAAAATGGCGATGGGCGACTGAACTTTAATATGAAATCTTCTTATGACTTTTCATGTTTATGACGACATTGTTCAATTGCTTTTGTTCTATTGGTTAATTATGTCATATTTTAGATTGAGCTACCGTTAAAGCTGGCCGGTTCACAATTCATAGGGTAATAGAATCAACATTAGTCATCTTTTTGATCAGCATCTGTTACTTTTCATATTCCCTAAAGACGTCGGTGTAATAATTAATGCTGCATGATTTGACTTGGGTATGTATTGATTTATTATATTTACTGACCGGTTGGCGCAGTTGGTAGCGACCCAGCCTTCTGAGCCGCTGGTCCCGGGTTCGATCCCCGGACAAGTCAAACATTTGTGTGCATGAACATGTCTGTTTGACCTGTGTCTGGGTGTGTATATGTATATAAGTATGTATATCAGTCATCAGGTTACCGTAGTACAGGCTCTGCCTAGTTCGGGACCTGAAGACCTTGTGTGGATGTTGTCTCATATATTATTATTATTATTATATTTAGATAGTTTTCTTCTTACTGGAACTAAGCACATGTTTACTTGCAATATATTTCCTTGTCTTAGATTACACATAGGAGCTCTAGAACGTTGATTCTTAATCATTAATATTTTAAATACTTTTGCAGTCTTGTTTATTTTTAATAGGCTTAAAAAAGTGAAGATGGGTTTTAGTAGGGTTATATAAACAAAACAATGATTTGATAATTTTCACTTTTAATCTTGATATTTTCATCTACGATACAAGGCACACACACAATTTTAAGTAAATTAATCATAATAATTATAATAGAAATAATAAATAGTTACACTTGCTTTCAGAACTGCATACTATTACCGAAATACAAAATAGATACATTGAGAAGCCTCAACATCTAACTGACAAAGAAAAAACTATTTCTACGACAATACTGGACCCGGCCCGGCGCGGGCGCATACACAAGTCATCGCTTCCACATCAGTATTGTCATTCTATTGTAATGAAATGAAAATAACTGATACAAAAGTACCACATTCACGCCCTTTACACAATCACACATGTTCAGCTAAACATTTATAGTAACAACTAAGTTTTATTCATTACGTCGTATTATCCTTTACAGATAATATGTAATTACTTGTATTAAGCGATCGTTTGCATCGGCGCTTGACTATTCAGCGATATCCTCGAATACATTTCTTTTCCACAATCACGAGAGGCGAATGGAATATTTCAATGGTGGTTCCACTAAATAACATTTGGTGTCTCAACTAGTAGGTAGTAGTTTTCCAATAGCCAAGCGCCAATATTACGCCCGATACAATCTCTAAAACCTTACTTTAAGCTATTAAGACATCCAAAGTCTCGTAAACTAAGCATCAATATAAATAACACTATCATTTTATACTTTATGTATAATGTTAAACTACTGAACTTATTGTTAGGTTCACTACCCATACATCGACTCTGCGTTATGGATATGAGATATAGCGATTATAATTATTTATACATCTTCTAGTTTATGAAGTTTTAAAGAAAACACTTAGGTTATATTGTACGCAAAAAACTGTCTCTTCTGTTTTCAGTCAATAATATTGAATTGTAAAAATGTATCCTTTTAAAACCACTAACTTAATTTAGGTATCTATCGTACACTTTTATGATTTATGAAATACACTAGTATCTGTTAATTCTAATCATTGCACTAAAATTGAATAAATTACATGAGAGTGAAGATCACAATTATTCACTATTAAATGTAAAACATCATGGGTGAAAGAAACGTGTACCTACTATTAAAAGTTTTACTGAAGATATCGTAACGGTCTTTAAACAATCATCTTAGGAACTTAAACACCTATCGTTTACAGAAATTGCGACACTAGTGACAACCATTTTAGAAAAACTCGAAAAGCAGTCTTAGATCAATTCCAACAATTGAATGTGACAAAGCGTATGATATGTATGTAGGTACAGATTAATTTGAAAATAAATCCAGATTTACAAAGACAAATAACAAGGGATACTTAATATATAAATATGGCATTTAACGATAAGTTAAAGGTACTCTTCATAAAAGATTAAAATATTGACGAATAAATTACTCGGATCGTCGATAAAACCGTACTGACTTACTCTAATAATAATTATAAAGGGATATTTACAAATTTTTCTATGGAAGAAGAGTTTGTGAGACTTCGTATTATAACACCACGAAATCTACATCTTACTTCGAATTCAATAACAATATTTACAGAGTAATCTCAACAACGAGAAGTAGTTTCAACTTCATTGAGATCGTTTATGCCAAAAACTTGAGTTGAATAAACCAATCAGATGAACAGTTTGATGGATTTGTAAGATATTTTTGGAAGTATTTTTCTTTGAGTTCCTATTGAGAGTTGTGTTATCGACGGGACGTTGAGACCACTGATAAGTTCATTCACCAATCTCGAATCTTTGGATTTTACTTTTCCCTAAACTCGGGTTTGACGCTGATCATTGGTTTTCTCGATTCGTCGATTTCTTTCTCGTATTCTTGTTGGTCGGGGTAGTCGCTGGCCCCGGAATGCGCCAGCTAAGTGGCCGAACTAAACAGCACTGAGTTCTTGTAGTAGCCGGCGCGGTCCGACAGGGGGCTCTTCACGTCGCGCTCCATGGCCTGCTGGCGGGATTTGCGCTCCATCTCTAACTCTTGCGCCAGAGTTTCTGTTGGGAAAGAGAAACAGAATTTGAATTAAATCAGAATTTACAAAACATAACTAGATAAAAATTGGTGTCAAGATCAAAAGTTAAAACACATTTAGGTACAGAAAATACAGAAACGACAAAACGACAAAAAGGGGACAAACGTTAGTACAGTGTCGCACAGAGAGCACACATACAACATATGTAGTTCTACGTGTATCGCTCCGTAAAATGTCATTAGTGTTTCGGGGAAAGCCAACTCACATCAAACGGACTTCACATCCGTATGGCACATTCTAATTTAATATTCGATATTGCCTTTGTTAAAAACGTAGCACTCACGTTCAGCGAGTGTTATTAAATTTCTCTTACAAGGGTTATTCGAACTCTACGGTTCTGTTTGGGGTAATATTCGGTGAGTAACTGAAGTTAAATGGAAATGTTGTATCTGTCTCTTGAGTTTCTGTATGATATAGGTACGTTTTACGGAATTACTTCGACGGATAGAGTTTGATTAGTTTTATTTTGGAATATAGGTACAAACATGTAATCCATGAACGAATGTCGAAGGATGACCAAGTTTTGTAAAGTGGTATTTTAAGAACTAAGAAGGCATCAACTACTTGCACATAGCGTTTTTTAAATAGTATACGCACCTATATAAGCGTTTCACATAAGCAAGCAATTTAAACAGAACATATTGTGATTGGAGTAAAGGTATAGACATTTCCGTAAACAGTTTGATACTAATTGCATGTTAAAAGACGAATTTCCGGGCAAAAGCAGCGCTGTAGCAAAACGTCGCAACAAATTAAGGCATAAAAAATGAAACACGTCTCAAGCGCAGGACATTCTCTAATAAGATTTCACGAAAATTGACAAAGTTCGTGAAGAGGCAAATAGTAGGTGAGGTAAGGCAATTGTCTCCGAAAACGTCGACGTTTTACGAAATATGCTTATTCAATTTCATGCAACGCTTGCCGCCTCCTGCAATTTACGAGATATAAAAGATATAAACGGAATCGCGTTTTTTGCTTACTTTGATGGAGCATTTTCTCAACGGGGAATTGAATTTCTCTTCCCGACATTCGTTTACAATTTATGCTCTGAGTCCCGAATTTATAACCTACACCAATTTTTGCACTTCCAAAAAATGTTTTAAACATCCCTAAACCGAAAAATAATTTGAATTTAAATTGTCTTTGCACCGCTTTGAAATTCGAATCAAAGAAACTATTTGAAAACATTCGTCAGTTGGAAAAACTCGATTATGATCCGATTTGTTTCAGTGTTGTCTTGCCGGAGGGCATCACACTCACAAGTGTCACCGTCGAGGGTTGTCCCGAAACAGAAACCTATTATCTCGGGCGAGATTATACGCCTAGGGCGTCACAATTAAATATTATACACTTAAAAGCTTCGGCCTTTGCCGTTTCACTTCGCTGCCACCCCTAAATGTCCCATTAGGTCTGTTTGAATACGTAATATTTTTGCATTTGCCGCTTCTAAAACAGAGTTGCCGGTTCCTTTGAGAGCTATAATCTATTTGTTCTTTGAAACAACTGTAATGGTTGAGCGCTTAGCTTAATAAAAGTTATCCTTTAATGTTTGTTTTTTCTTTCTCCTGTCTCAAGATGTTCGAAATAAATTCAGCATTAGATAGTAAACAGTTGGAGCTGTGAAATGTTTTATATTTCCAATCAACAGTGACATTAACTTTCACGGAGTGTTGTTCATAGACAAAAACTTGTAAAAGAAACAGTTCTTATTTCGTTTTGATCGAATGGTCAAGGAATGACAAAAAGGGACTTCACAAGGTGGACGTGAACCGATCTATTTGAAAAGTAACAGAAATAAAACGATAGTGGACACTGATCGATTGTGAGAATAAATAGTTTTTTGTTACAACAATTGTAAGTAAAGCAATAAACTTTATGTGGAACAGTTTCGCTCAAGCATTTATTATTACCTAGATGCGAAGTTGTGTCTCGTATCTTTGAATTATTATTGTTTTATTACCTTAAACCAAAGTATTGTTTAAGGTAACAGAAGGTACCAAATAAATGTTATATTTTGAAAATCAATTACATGTCAAATTGAGAACCGTTTAATATGTAATTCGAATAAGTTGGTCTTGATGTAACTGGCCGATAAAAAGTAGATGGTTACTATTTTGTGCAAAAACTCTGCAGCATCAAATAAATAACTATGTTTGGACAAAATACAACTCGTTGATTGCTTATTTCGCTACGGATCGTTAGACTGCATGCTAACAATTTCATGTGATTGTTGATCTGCCAAATATAACTGAAAAAATTGACACAAAGTAATCGATTATTTTTGAAGTTCCGAATCGATTTCCTTATTAAGAAGCTCAACCGAAATTAGTTTGGTGGTATTTGAAAAGAAAATGTTTGTGCAATAATAAAACATTGATGTTATTTTAAAATGTTATATGAAGTATTCTCTAATTATAATATAAAACTGTAAATCACAAAAAATGTGATTAATAATTTTTAAATGATGTATTTTTATGACATCTAATATCTCTGTGGAAATAATAGAAAGTACATCTGCTCATTATTTTTAACAATTTTTAAAGCAATCGACACCTCTGCTCGTTGTTAAAGCGAAATTAATTACTGCCGTAAAAATACAGAGAAAAAAAAGTGAGTGAGTGATTAATTCTTCGTTGGAAATTTGAGAAGGTTGTGAACAAAGGGTCGGTTTAAACGGATGATTGTGAAGGGAACTATAGGTGGATAACAACAAGCCAACTGGTTCCAACACAAGTCGAACGAATGGACGCAGTCGGGATGAAGTGCTACTGTTGCTGACTCTATTGGAGCGCGACGAATTATACTGATTGGATTGATTTTCTATTAAAGACATTCTTTTGACTTTTTTATCCACAGAATCAATTCCATCGTGACTCGGATTCAGTTCGCTTTAAATCTTTATCATTGTCGGTAATATTGTATGTATTTAGTTGCGCGCTAGGTCAATGTTATGATAATACACAATAAGTCTTCTATATAAAACGCTGAACACAATGATGCGGGTGATTACTAAGAATAAATAAAAAAGTTAATATCGTCAAAGGTTTCGAGCGCACCTGTGCGGTACAATTTTATTTCCATTCATTTTACAAGCTCACCTAAAAAGTAGCATGGAGAAGTTTCCTCTTTATTAATTTTTCAACTTTATATTACTTATGTAACACCGGATGGTTTATCCGTTTTACAAGCGCAGCTCTAATAACGGCATTAAACAATGTTTTATTAAAATATCCTGAAATAACTTGTTAGATTATTATTATAATCAATAATATTGTTTTTATATAATAAATTAGTATTGTGTGTATCTAATGAGAATTTATGACCATCTTCTATAAGTAGGTACCTTTGTATCAATCAATATAATAATGTCTATGATCGGAACATTATCATGATTGATCACCCGTCCACGTTTCTACGTAAGAATTGTTGTCATTTATTTATTTATTTATATATTCTTTATTGTACACCACAAAAAACATAACAACAAAAATTAAACTGAACACTACTTAATATACAATGGGCGGCCTTATCGCTTTCTGCGATATAAAAATTAATATATATAAATTGTCATTTTCGCAATTTTAATATCTCTGATTATTTGATATTAGTAGGTACCTATACAGTCATTACTCGGAACACTTTTGACTCATCCCGTTTCTTATGAAAAGCACGTAGAAAAAAGTTTTCTAATTTACGAATAATAAAATATGTTTTTTTCTTTTACCGAAGGCACTGAGGAAAGTTGATGAAAGGCTCCAAGTTTTAATTTTTGTTTTTCTGTTACCAACCTTTTTATATTTACAACCCTCTTGTATTTTTCGGTTTCAGCTTTATAGCTTTTTACCTCTTCTTGGATAAATGTACTTTTAAGGAAACTTTCTTAAACATTCTTCTAATATAAGAAGTAAAATATACATTTATTTTGACACATGTATCAAAAAAAAATACAGAATAATAGTTCTTGTATGAAAATGTTACCAGTACAAAAATAGTTGACCATGCAAATTCAAATATAGTAAAGCGATTCCGATTCAAACAATTGGTATTGCGTGTTCGCGTGCGTCTGAACACTCGGGGTAGCGTAACACTTAAATTAGTAGCAATTTCTACTTGAACAGACTGTCGGCAAAAGGCACTCGCCCGATCAAGGGAAATGCTTAAATCCGTATCAATGTTTTGCGAATTGTAAACACCTATTCGCCCCCTCAAGTTAATTTAGTACGTGGGGGAAGTAGTAATGAAAAATTGGTTGCAATTGGGAATTTATTAAGTGTCTCCTGTGTTTAATATCATGGTTTTAATGATATATTTTAAGATTTGAGAGACAATTTAAAAGAAATTGCTTTTATATGGTTTTCTTGCACAAATCTTTTAATAGCAAGCAAATAAAACAAAATTAAAGACAAATCATAAAAATACATGAGAAAAATAAAGTCCGAGAAATTAAAACATGCAGTTGATTTTAAAGAGTATTTAATGGAGCAGGATATTTGGTATCAGTCAAGTTCCGGAGCAAGTGTGCGCGCCACTACTTTAGGTATGCTGCAGTACGTCGGTGCATTTTTAATGAAATTTCTGGGCTTTCCACAAAGCGGATATAAATGAAAAAAAAAAAAACACGGTTTGATTCACCGATACGAGCAACAGATTTTTGCTTCTCGTTTCATCAAAGTTGAGCGCGTTGCATTTTTTGTGAATCAAACAAAAGTGGTTTTTGTGGGTAGGTACTGTTTTTGTTTTCGACAACATTAATGAATTGGAGGTATAATCAGTTCAAGTTTAGGGGTTGAATCAAGGTGGACATGTCTTGCCGCTTCGTAATACTAACACACTACAAGAATGTAATAATTCAGAATTCCTCGGTTGTAATTTTTTAAAGGATAAATTATGTTAAATTGGTATTGGAGCAATTACATTATTAAATGAGTTGATGGCTAATGGCTTTACAATGAAACCCGTGCAGAAGCGGAGACCAAAGAATTCAAACATAAAAAAAGGATATTTTTAATAAAAAACATATTCAAAATCATGTTTCTCCGAAACCATGCATTATGCATGCGTAATCATACAAACCAACATGTTATATTAGGATTCGTTCACAAAAGCGCGCCCCCAAAAATCACAATACAAACCGAGAGAGCTCGCATATCGTTGTACTTTTAAATACTTGACATTCCCGATACGACAGCTATGCAATATGATGAGTATAAATTTCATTTCGTTGGAAAAATGTTCATCTCCAACGGACCCTTTTTACATTCGAAAACCATACATATCCTCGAACGTATGAGTTCGTCCGGAGAATTCAATAACGTGGTCTTAATAACATTTCGTTTGGATAATGTCCTGATCATTGGGAAATTAACGTTGAAATTATTTCTCGAAGTTAAAAGGAAGAGTGGAAAAAATGAGGGACATTTCTAATTAAATGGACTGACATTAATATAAGAAACAGTAAGAATGATGAAACATCGTTGGAATGGAATAAGATGGGGACGATCCCAGAGATACCTTTATTTTTTTATCTAAACATTTCATTCTGTGGCTTACATTATTTTAAGAGAAAATTTGAGATTGATACTTAATGACTGCCGTTATTCTTTTCAACTCACCTAGAGTCTTCGGCAGAAATCGAGAGTACCAAATATTTTGATGCTCACCAGAGTAATTCTGCCAGAAGGCAGCTCCTCCGCTCATAATGTCGACTGGTGGCGGTGGGTAGTTCCACTGCGGCTTGTCGGGCGTGCGTGGAGGATCGCGCTGGAAGGGGGGTGATGCTGACGGGGGCTCAGCACTGGGGGGCTTGCTCTCCCGTTCGGAGCCATTCTCCCGCTCCGAGCGCGGCGTCTCTTGAGATGACGGGGTTAGGTTCTCTGTGGAATTAGGGCACGTTAGCAATAAGGTCAAAAGGTCAAGGATATGTTGTAGCAAAACAATACGTGTATGTAATAAAATTGTTCAAGAATGAGTCTCTCCCGAGCAAAGTGACAGTAGATTAGCAGTACTCGTATCAATTAAGTCAAACAGACAGCCAATAAATGTAGCAAACAGCGATTATGCAACAAAATCAACTCGAATGCGTGTTCGTTCAGAACCCTCGTTTCAAATGGTCTGCGAAACGATTTCCTGACACGGAGATTAGTACAAGCCATCACCAGCGTTCACCCACCCTTCTTACATCACGCACTCGACACGCATCCAACGCCAATACGTCACAAATCATCCCCATAAGCAATCAAAAGTTAATCTTAACTACTACACATAGAGCTCAATGTTCTAGAAGTACTGCTTGTAACATTAGTATGTTATTAGGTGAATATTCGCTACACACAGATAGTTTGACAGACGGAAAGTTAACATGTCAGGGGCACTAACACATGTTGAAACTTGTTGATACGATAGAGATGGTATTGACATTTGACATGTTTAAGGTAGGTAACATCTTAAAGGTTTCAGTACGTGGGATGATTGCTTGTTTCCAATCAGTATTTCGGAAGGTACCACTATATTTAAATAAAACTTACCAGTTACGATTCTGAGTATTTCGGAGGGTGCTCCGGACTGTTTGAGAGCCTCTTCCACTTTCTGTCGTCTCTTGAATTCTAGTTCAAGCTGCTCCTGGATCATTTGCCGCTGTTTTCTCTCCTTCTTTAGCCGTTTTTGGTACATTACTGTCAAAACAAACATTTAGTTTAACTTAGAGTTTAATAAAAAAATCAATGTTTTGAATGATGAAACATGGAATATTATTTGAATAAAATTGTACATAAATATTAATGTAAGATTGTAATATCCAGCCCAGTTGTACCGTATCGAAACAACAATTACTTGGAATACCGCACGCGGAGCAAAACAAAACTGCGACTAAGTAAACGGTTTTGCGTATGCGTCGTGCGCCATACTTCTCTTCACCTGCGCCCACATAGCTACGTATAAATCAACCTCAAGTAACATTATATCTGTCTCTTTCCCTCTTACATCACTACATACCGATCTTTATCAGAAAACTTAAGGATTCCTTAATTCACCTGCAATAACCACCTTACGTTTGGGCCATTTCTTCGTCAATAATCGCGCGATCGGCCACGCATCGATAATATTTCTCTTTCTAACTCATGCAGTAATGATATTTACGTCTTCTTTACTCCGAAGTTCGATTGACGAATGATTGAGTCGGTACACGTGTTGATAGACGCTGGAGGCCCAGCCTCCGAAAGGGCCGAGGGGCGGCGCGGACAAGGGACCAAACGATAAACCGATCGCTGAATGATTACAATTTTTTGGCCAAAGTTATTATGAAGTTTAGTCACGATTTCGTCACGAAATAATTTAACAAATTACGACAACCAGGGCAACAGTAACAACAATGAAGGTTTTAAAGGACAAAACATACAAACTGGTTACACATACAGGGTGGTAGGGTAATCGACGCGCGACTTGTTACTATGGATTCCGTACAGGATTCTGAACCCCAATGCGTTAAAACTTTAAGGGGACTACATGACCTAAACGCAAGTTTTATAATGCCTAAAAGTATATGATCCACTGCAGTAAACAAAATCAGAAAAATATATGATATTATTCAGGGTATATGCTAGTTAGATAGTGTGTTGAAAACATAATACAACTAATTTGGTACGTTAGCAAAAGGCACGAAGATACTTCTAAAAATTTCTTTTAACGATTAAAAACCATACTAATATACATAAAAAAAAAACATAATGGTTACTCTGTTTTTTATTCAGATTGTTCTTGAAACAACATATTAACGTGATAGTGTAGAATTTTTTTGATTTTTTGAAAATATACATAGAATTGCTTCATATTTTGCAATAAATTACCAGCTTTGTGTCATCGCGCTTCTCTTTCTTTTCTATGCAGTCCGACAGTGACCGCGCTTTAGCTGTTGTCAGATCCTTAAGACAGATATTTAAAAAAATATGGTTGTTCCATACGAACAACCTAAGACCTTAAGACCTTTATTGTAATACCTGTGTTCACTAATAAAGATTGATTGACACATTTTGACCGCGTGGGTATTGCAGTTTTCTACGAAACAGCAGTTTTTTTTTGATAACCTGCGAAATATTCCTACGCTAGGGGTTTAGAATCATTTACTCAGTTCGTGGTTACAGTTTGCACTTCGATGTCCCAGCCGCCCTGTATACAAATGAAACTATAAAACCTCAAAAAAGCTACAAAACTCGTATTATATTTCACCGATTGTAACAAATTCCACTTTAATTGAATGTGTCTGTAAACAATTCTGAATATCTAAAGCTTATTACTTGTGCCATAAGGTAAGTCGGGTAACAGTCTCTAGATGGCAAAAGATAGAGTTTTGATGGAGTCGAGCGGCGACTAAGATGCGGATAACTCGTGTTATGGAAACGGTATGAATAATAAACGAATAAAAATAAGACACGCCCTCTTGTCGTTGCGATACTGGAGTGTTGGAACGAGATTTGAGTACCGCAAATTTGAATATTGAGGCCGTTTAAATTCGTTGGGAGCAAAAAAAAATATGGAGTGAGAAGAATTAAATGTATAGAATTTAAGTAAGTTTTATGCAGAAGAAAGACAGAAAACGTCATACTGAATGATGAAGTAGGTAACATAACATATTGATTTCCATATTATCAAATCTTTAATGTTAATTACCAGCCATTGCAGTTAAACATCCAAAAAGAACTAATACAAAATTAACAACTCTAGAGCAATGTGGAATGAAAATAAAATGTAAGCTCGTTTTCTCATTAAAGATTTGCTAGTAATTAATGTTGTTGCTAATGAAACAGGCGAGGTTCACTAGCGATCGACTCCTACGCATCATTTGTCATCGTACGACCTCCGACACGAGTCAGTAATAACGTACGGATTGGAAAGTTCGTTTTTATTTCCAGTCGCATTTTTTGCAACAGAATCATACATATTAAATTAGCATCTCGATTTTGTTTGATATTTCTCAATACATTTTTTGCACCTTCTACCGACGTTTGTTTAGCAACTTCATTAAGGTCTGCCCGGTTAGCCACAATGTCAAAAGGTATATTATTTACACGACCGTACATAATTACTTTGTTAACAAAATTAGGATGGAAAGGTCCGTACGTTAATTTCTCGTCAATACAAAGGTCTACGTCCAGAGATCCGTTCAGTGGAAAATTCGTCGGACCATCGAGTCCGAGTATCGATTCTCTTTAACACCTCTGAAAAACAGGTTTGCACTCGACTGAAGCTTATTTTAGGATCTTTTCATCTCACTTTTTGTGTCTATTAACGCGTAAACGTTTTATTAATTAGCCAACGGCCAAACCTTTTCCTTACTTTGTCGTGTCTATATTTAGTTAGTCATTCCCTTTTTCAATCTTGATCAGCGATATAAGCAACCGCAACTGAACTGTCAATCAAATTCTTCCTACGCATAATCCAGCGGCAGAAGCGCCGTCTGCGTTCATTGTTTCTACAAGTCAATATTTGTCTATAGCTCGTCGGCACCGCTTTGTGCTCCATAATCCGGCCTATTGCTTCCTCTCGCTAGTTCAGAACGATGAATCGTAATAATTCCTCAATCGATTATTTCATTTGACGCTGGCTAAACAAAAAGTAATAATCTTTTGTGGCCGCCTTTGTAGTCGATGATGGGACCAATTTCAAATAGTAGGGATGTATTCACCGTCTTATGATATTATTATTATGGTAATACTTCTTTTGTTCCAATTGAATTCAAATTCAATTAATGATGACGGACCTATTGAGTGCTGTTGATCCTTAAATATATGAATCGTTCGAATAATGTTCTAAAATATACAATCCATCTTTATTGCGGCAGATTTGGCATTAAATCGCGGTATTATGCATACAAAAACAGGACAATAACAAGACACAAGGATTAAGAGAACACAACAAAGCTGTGATATGAAGCGAAACAATTCGATGACCGGGCGTATGAATAAAAACGACACACCAAAATATTGAAGGAATCCGTTCAAAGGGGAAAAAATGCAATAAAAAGCCCGGCCCGATACAGAACGAGAGTGTGGTTAAAAAGCAACGAACGTCTATGGTTGCGAACATCCGCTGCAGACAAAAGTTGGGCTACTTGACTATGCAAATTATATTTGCGGACCGCCGCGGCTGAGACCCGATCTCCGACGTTTCGTTTCACTTTTACGTATATAACGTGTATTCTTTTCATATTTTCATCCGATTTCCTTCCCCTCCGTTCATTTTGTTCCGTTTTAAAAGTCGCGGAACAATACCGCTTTCCGCGAGGCTTATTCGCCGCAAGCAGTTTTCCTTGCACGCGGCTTCTTTCTCTTGTTATTATAGGTATCTCTTTATATCTATCGAGTTTTCTTTTCTTTAATACTTTTTAACTCATAAATGGCTGATACGGTCCCCTAGGGTTTGTTGCCCGAATAACATGTAAATGAGTCGG
Organism: Brachylomia viminalis; assembly: GCA_937001585.2. NCBI lineage: Eukaryota > Metazoa > Arthropoda > Insecta > Lepidoptera > Noctuidae > Brachylomia > Brachylomia viminalis. The sequence goes on along the minus strand of OW443302.2, from coordinate 15,490,019 downwards.
TGCTCGAGTACAAATTTAAATGGGTTCCTCTGTTATTTCGTTGTTTAGCTGTTTATCATCTATAGCGATCGTTGTATTTTAATCGAAAAATGCGTAATTTGTATAATTTTTGAAACATTTTAATTTATTTAATGTTTTATTTGGTACTTAGATATAGTTTTTCATTATGATGATTGTTATAATGAATTCAAATGAGCTCGTTAATTTACGTACATAAGCATACGTTATTTGTAATGCTTGAGTTTTTTTTTATTATCATTGTTGTTGTTGGCAGATTATATAAGGGTTTAAAATTAAAATAACTCATGTGGTAATATTATAAAGCCCTTTTAAATGATTACTTACCGTCGGCGTTATTCCAAGTAAATGGTGTCACCCTACTTATCCTTGTATTAAACGACAAGGCACTAGGTTCTAAATAATTTTCCACAATCTTTCCCTACTAAGACATATTATTAGTACAAGATATACGCGTGTCGTCTAAATAAGTAAAGTTGGTGGAAGCGCCCGCGCCGAGCACCGTGTCGCCTTATCTGCAGCGCACAATGGGACCGGGCCGCGGATGCGGACGTACTTATTGCTTTATGGTACACCTACCCTCCACGCAATACACCACAGATACTTTATTTTTTAACGAAAGTAACATGTAGAAAAACATTTTCGTAGAATATTGCTGAACGTAAATCTTGGAAATTAAGTTTTGTTTTTTACAAATTTTTATATAAAATTAGGCTTTTATTAAATCAAAACAGGGAATTATAACTTAGAAGCAAATAAAGTGCATTGTAACTACCTACTTGTGATAAAAACAAATGAGAACCTTGATCAGTTGATCTTAATTGCACTAGTTATCTCTTAGCCCTTCTGTTCATTAAGAAACTATGTTCAACATGTACTTTATTTTTAGTAGGCATATAATAAAAATAAGGCACGCAATACACACTGGTCTAAGTCAAGAATACTAACTTGCAAAAATATCGAGCACTTGCATTAGAATAACTGTTCCACACACGTCAATTAAAATTTGTCCGAAAAAAAATACACTTTTGGTTTTTCCAACTGAGTTTATATAACACTGCCTTTTAAAAGCAAAAATATATAATTATAATATCGATAGAACCCAATAGTTTTCCCACCGGTGCAATACGACGTAAATAAGCATCGAGTTTTATGACAGTTGCTCCCCTACCAGTTGGAGCCGAACGATTTAGATAAGTCTTTTTATAGTTCTTTATTGAAAATAAATTGCCTAGAATAAAATCAGACACAGTTCAAATGGCTTTCCGATAGATGTGTATGAAATAATGTGTTTTAGATAAGATGTGTCGTTATCATGCCAACGTATGTTACATTTGGGTTTGATGAGCTGATCGTGTCGACGTGGTTCGCTGACGTTCGATATTAATGTTAATGATTCTCGAGTTGTGATATAACGTGATATTGCTATTTGTTTTTTTTTGGAGCCGTTGGTCCCGGCTGTCATTCGTAGATCTTTGACGGTCGTTACGGGTAGTCAAAAGCCAAAGTCTCAGACTGAAAGCCAACTCCAATATAGTTGGGAAAAAATAGGCAGATTAATCAATCTGCCTATTTTTTTTTCCTGGAGGTGTTACTTGAGGGATGCGACATGTTGCACGATGTTATTTATAGTTTATACTAATTATTTTCGTCGTCGAGTCTTCTCGTCGCGTATTCCGCAGAGCCTAAAGTCTTCAATCAGTGCGTCCTGCCTGTTATGACTCACGGAGCGGAAACGCGGACACTCACGGTACGCCTGATCCATAAATTCAAGGTCACTCAGCGAGCTATGGAACGAGCTATGCTTGGAGTCTCTCTGAGGGAAAGAATCCGGAATGAGGTGATCCGGCAGAAAACCAAAGTTGTCGACATAGCTCACAGAATAAGCAAGCTGAAGCGGCCATATTAGCCGTAGAACCGATGACCGTAGGGTAGACGTGTTCTTGCGTTGAGACCGCGAATCGGCAAACGTAAGGTAGAATGCCCTCAGGCTAGGTGAAGCGACGATCTTCGCAGGGTGGCTGGTAGCAGCTGGATGATAGTTGCCGAGAATCGAGCTAAATGGCGTGCAATTGGAGAGGCCTATGTCCAGCAGTGGACTGCTGTAGGCTGATGATGATGATGACTAATTATTTTAATGGCTAATTTAAAAAAGGAATATTATGTAAAAAAGAACCAACTTAGTGAGAATTTAATTATTCACTACAAAGTTCAATTTACCGTAATGATTCTAATCATATTTGTAAGTAAAATAACGCTAGACATTTTTTATTAAGTTCAATTATCGCATTAAAGTAATATTAAACCGATCGAAGGTGCAATAAAAAGTAACTCCGACACGTTGTTTTCTAAGAACATTTTGTCAAACTGTCCGCGCCACTGTCTCGTACAGTCGCTAACAGCAGTTTAGCTTTTTATCTATTTCCACTGTTTTATTTCGGTAAGCGCCATATTTATGGGGCGGGTGTCGCGATAGATAAACATTTTCCTCAAAACTGTACGGATTATTGTTTTTGTCAGACAAGTGGGGATCTAAGTTATGAGTCGGGGATGACCTCCGCTGATAAAAACCTTATATTTTCCCTGCACAAGATCGGACCTGACGTCATAGATATAAACAAACAGACATACGGAGTGCTTCCATATTTCATAACATTCCATCGTACATTTCAAATTTACAAAATATCAATAAAGGTACCTATGAGGAAATTTTTATGAAAAATAAGAAAAGAAGATCGCAAGCACTTTTATCAAACCGATCAAAGGGCCGGTCGGACATTCCGACTTCTTACGACGTTAGTAAAAAATACAATCTCTCTTTATAGTTACCATTCCACTGGTTATTATATCCGTATCGATACGGCTGAACTTACCGACCGTGAAATGCTCGATTCTCGATATTGCCTGCCCCCGGCATTACTACAGTAATTTCGGACGCTTTAAAAATAAAGAATTTACACAAAAAAGTGGTATTTATTATGGATAAAACGCTTCATGGACATTTACGTAATTACTTGTAATAAAAAGGTAGTAAATATTTGTAGTAACTTATCAACCATTCAAAATGTTTAGTAAAGTAGAGCAAAAACTTCCAGCTTGGTTACTTCAGATGATGGCATCAACATCACATCACATCAGGCATCAACATTTTACTAGATGTTAGATATACAGGGTTATTGGTAATATGTCGGCAATCCATTAACGGGATGTAGGGGAGGTCATTTGCAACCAAATGACCTTTTATGACCCCTATGGAAATGTCCACAATTTCCGAGTAATTTGACATTTTATATTTTTTTGACGGTATACAACTTTGAAAATGTATGAACAAAAAACAATTAATGATTTTTTTTCATTTATTATTGTCTGAGTCTACTTCAATACCTAATAATCAACCATAAAATGACCAATATCTTTAATATTTTTTTAAATCTGAGCACATACCTAAGTTTTATCATTTGGAGCAAGTTATTTGACTAAAATGGTTGATTGCTTCAAAAAACATGGACATACTTTGTCGATAGAACATTCCAAAAATATGTACAACTTCTCAGCTATCCAACGAGATACATTATGATACTAGATATCTTCAAAAAAGATAAAATTACTCGAAAATGGTTGACAGTCACAAGCACTACTGCCGAGCATGAGGTCCTGGGTTCGATTCCCAGGTCGGGCCAAGTGTTATTGGATTTTTCAGAATCAGAATGCTTTCTTTGTAAACATAGGTCAAATTATAACAGTGTGCGAGATGTTACAGATTGGTAGATCCTCTATGTTTTGCCTAGAGGCGCAAACAAAAACAAATATATTTAATCAATATTGTCGAATTTTTTACTTTTTAACACAAATTCAACTTTTAAGATCCATATTTCATAAGGAGGTAGAACTAAGTAAACTTTCACATTAGTAATAAAATCAATATTAATAGGTACATGCATATCAATACAGATTTTAAATTAAGAGCGTTTATACCTTATGAGTGGCAACGTCGCAATTTAGTGTCATATTTCGTGGTTTAAAATTTTTATCATTTAATCGGAGCTATATTTAAAAAAACTGTTTAATTAACTTTTTAGAATTATGTGAAAACTGTGTAAAAGGTAAGAAATCGTTGCGTTTACAGTTCTATTTACATGCAAATAATACATTGGAAACTTGCTGGGCGTTATTTTTATTGTAAAATAACTGTAAGCATTACGGTTACTTACTTTTTAAACACTTTCACGTAATTCTAAAAAGTTAATTAAACAGATTTTTTAAATATAGCTCCGATTAAATGATAAAAATTTTAAACCACGAAATATGACACTAAATTGCGACGTTGCCACTCATAAGGTATAAACGCTCTTAAGACCTTTTTTAAGATCTTTTTCATCAGGATTTTTTCAGTACCAGCCGGGCATCAGGATTTGTGTCCGGTTGATTGCAATAGACTCGCCCCCTATTACATGGGACTTGAAAATTTCTGACGAAATGTGAGTGTACTATAAGAACACCTCTGCCTACCCTTTCGGGGCAACAAGGCGTGATATTCGTATATCAAGGTACTTAAAAAATGGCAATTCAATATTTTCGCGAGTATCACTGACGTAGATTTCGAGTAATTGTCCATAAAACTATGCCGAATAGTCGTGTGGACTTAACGATGATTGTGTCCGGAAAATAGTCGGCACTTCGCACGAGTTGTCATCCGCCATCCAAACTTTTATTACATATATAAACATTGATCACCCTCTGTTTATTTATGTTTCTATATAAAATATTGTATTTTCGAAACCGGGTCACAACATTAGTAACATAATATGTACTTATCAAACGCGCCGGTAAAAATTAGGACGGACAGATGAAATAAAAAGTAATCGATTCTTAGTAAAAAATCGATGCAGTTCGGGATCGAATAATGTATTTATTTTCGTTGGAATGGCTCATCGGGCCATGCTTCCTGCGACATCGGTGTGGTCGTAACGTGACACCGTTTATTAGTATGCCTGAATTAATAATATTATAGATATTCGTTGGCAGGGGTCGTGAGTATCGCGTGCGAATGTATCGTGAGGCTTCAGTGCATCGATTTGAAAATGAAATATCGATTTACAATATCTAAAGGCTCTAGTAACCAGTACCGACGTAAGACATTATGTGCATGTGTATGGAGCACGAGAGCTCGGAGCATGGGTATGTTTGTTTTCCATAAAACACGACTTTATTTTATAACAGATAAACAAACTATCAAAAGTATTCGATTACTATGTCATTGTTAACGTTTATGATGTTATTTTATTATTTATGTGACTGAGGTCATAATTGAACATGATTAATGGCGTAGTCATTAATTTTATTTAATCACTATTTACGACTTACTATTTAGTAGGTAAGTTAATAATAATTCGAATGACAACAAATAATATATGCAGACAAAGTTCATCAAGCCATAAACGTAATGTAAGCTAAAATTTCTTTAATTCTTTTATTTAAATCAATTAAAAACGGCAAATAATCTCCTGCTACAGAAATAAGACTTTAATTAACAGCACTAATATGAACAGAAATATATCGATAAATAAATGATTATGAATTCCAATAAGCAGATATACAAAAAGTGACAAATGGAAACACGAGGCTTTTCACAATATTTAACGATAATTCTAAAAAAAACAAGTGGAGCTGGAACCTCTTTTGTTCGTATAAAAAATATAAAGCAGTAAAACATTGTAGCTGGTTATAATAAGTGCCCACTAGCAATTTCCAAGCAATGACGTAAAACACACGAGCGCAGGTAGACAAAACACAACAAATATTGACAGTGGATGATTGCACTACGTCCAGCCAGAGATCCCCTTAGCAAACTGCGAATTAAAATGGGGACGAGAAAAATTAATCCTAATGCGATTTTAATGAAGCTGAAATGAACGAATGCAGTAATGAATTGTTAAGCCGCCGGTTATTCGTTTTGTGTTAAAAGGGAGCGGAATGGAAACGAGAGAAACAAAACCAACCAACGTATATCTCGGTGCCTATAGAGTCTACGTAGCGTTTTGAACAATCTTGATATAATTTGCTTCAGCATGTAGAAGCTCATAAAGATTAAATTGATATATTATTACACAAGCTTACAGTCAGGAGAGTGTATTGAAGTGTAGAGAAGATAAAATGTAATAATAATTAAGGCTCAGCATTGCACAAAGATGCACGCCTTAACATCGAGTATAAAGCACACAAGCGCTGAAAATGTACACCTGAAGTCTGTGCTCGCTTTTGCATTAACGAATGCGGAAGCGGCGTTGTGCATACAGGACGCGTTGCACCCTCCCCCTTCCCCCCCAGGCAGCTCAGCTCTAGTACACGAGCTCACCCCCCCGCACCCCCTAGCAGCTACACCTCTCGCTCGAACCAGACGCCTCCAGCAGCCTGCATGTCCCACCCGTGCGTTCATTACCTCCACGCGGCGGCGACCCAACAATTCAAGTTTGCTTTCCGCCACACAATCTACGCTACCAGACAGACTACACTACTCCCATACACCGGCCACTCGAATAATAAAGATGCAGAAATTAACCCGTCCACACTGAAAAAGAGGAAACTAAGTGAAGCTATCTCGACGTGAATAGAGGTAATGCAACGCGAGCACTCGTACGGAGAATGAAAGAAACGAGCTCGGAATTGCCCGCTTGTTGAAACAGAGGGTAAATGTCAACCGCGGAATAAAAACAGTCAACAGATAAATGCAAACGATAAACACACTCGCAAACTGAAAAGGCAGAATGTGAGAGGGAATGTTTATTTTTCTCTGCTGTGGATAAACATACTTTGCCGTTAGAATTAAATTAGATTCCCGCGAAGAAACGTTTACAGCTATGAGAAATCAATAAAGTTTCCGCATTAAATTTGGTCCAGCCCATAAAATATTCAATTACGCATAAGCACACATTTGCTAAGGCCAACAACGACCACGCGGCACCCCCATTAAAGACGCCTAAGGGCCATTTAATCGGTCAGTGGATGTAAATTCGCTGGCCCCAAAACAAATATCCCGAAACTAATAAGGAAACGAAATATGTAAATCGGCTGCCATATTGTTTCACAAGTGAAATCTTCCTTTAATCTTATAACAAATCCGCGTCCAAATGGCCGGTCCGGGCTGAATTTGAATATAGTAGGGTTGAGTGAAGGGTCAGGTCGAGGAACAACCTTGTTGTGGCGAGGAAGGAGCAAATGTATGCAAGCCACGCACGGAGGAGATAGCGCCTAATGTTGTCCTATGCACATATTGCAGCAAATTAGTTGTCGACTTGTAAACAAGGAGGAGGAAAGTAAGGCCGCTAAGACGTCGTCGGTGGGTAGTTTGCATGGATATGAGAGCGGCAATATAGGGGTCCGCAGCTGCTGGCTGTACTCATTAAGATGTTTTATGGTCGGCCCGCCGGACCGTGTTGCCAATTTAAGATATTTCTATGCGGGACGGCACCACGATAGTTTGGCTTCCGATTAGGGGATTAAAGTGGTCCTTTAAGGTATTAGTGTAATAATTGCTCGGCCCATTATGCGGTTAGCATTGTCCCCAAAACTGCCTTGTAACGCTGTTAAGGGTAATTTAAGATCATCACATATTCTGTGTATATGTTGGTAAGTGGAACGGGAAACCAATACAATGAGTTGCAGATGGGACAGACGAGTGATACAAAACAAAAACAAAACAAGTGCGCAATAAAATCGAGTTACAATGGAAAAAGACAAAGCTCAAACAAATTTGGTCCGATCCGTCGCACACCTATTCCCCGCGCTGCAAGTAAATCAAAGGGTGTTGAAACTTTACACCCACTTAAAGCCGGACACAGTAATAAAGCGTTCGAACTTCATCGACCCTGGACATCAAATGGGACACCCCTTCCCGCATTTTGTACAGGGGAAATTAAAACTTCTGAGATGCTAAATTGATGACTGACTGCACGTAGCTATATTAGGTACATAATATTCGTATTTGCTTGTATTATGCGTCAATGATTTGATATACCTGTGGTCCTGTTTCCTCGCAAAATTATCGATATGGGTTTGTTTCTGAGTATAAGACAAGTATTGAGTGGAGCGATGCCCGTAGAAGTCCTACAAACTACCTCCTAGTTATCGAGAGCTTTAAACGTTGCACAAGTTGCTTTCAGAGCTGTAGTGTCTCGTGTTCATCATTGTATCTCGAACAAGTTTCCCTCGGAGGGAATTGGAGAGGCTACCGATATTGAATTGCCCTTTGCAACATAATGTAGGTAGACATGACATCACAATTAATAATGAAACTTTAGTCCGTATAAAAAGGAAATGGACTCTTTCAAATAAATTTTAAAAGCAAACAGCAACGATTATCATAATTGATCCATCATATCTAACGTTAAAGATCGATGAAGAAAACATGATGATAACAATTAAGTCCAACTTTGAAGTTCCTTTAATTAAAAATAATCGATAACAACAGCGTTACCGGGCACATTAAGTTTTATGAGCATAACTACGAAAGGTGGAACCCTACATCTTAGGAATGAGTTACAAACTGCTTAGTGTTCACCCGACACCGGTCAGAGTAGTCGGTCACTCGGGGACAATAATTACAGATGACACTTCCAAGCTTTGAAACGCAAAACCTTTGAGGAAATAGATAAACTTACCTCTTAACTTAAATTAACGTTCATACAAGTTGAAGCATTATAGTTCACGAGTTAGAATATTGATTTGAATAGGTACTTTCTTTTTGTTCCTCCTATCATAACCATTTCTGTCTTATGTGTCATTCATTCAATCATCAGAATTATCAACTGTTCAACCAATTAGTTAGTAATCCCGAATAATTTTCCAATTAGCATACATCCGTAATAACAAAACGAAATCTCGCAAATGTAGTCAAGCTTAATCACGGCCATATTAATTGTTTCTAAAGAGGTGATTTCATATGTACGCCCAGATTAAGCGCACGACCCGCACTCGGAACAGAGGGGTTATTAAATAATTTATTGTCTACTAACTATTCGTGAGAGCACTGCTCAAATGGTCCGCTAAGATTTTGCAAAGTCTTGTTAAGGAATATTGCTGGCGTAAAGTTTGTCTATGAAACTTAAATGGATTCGCACAGCGATACTATGAAGACGTACATATTTTAACCTTTTGCTAGCAAGATTGTTTCACAGTTGAAACATGGACGAACAATTTCATTTTATACATCAAACAGTAAAACGGGAAAGTGGTCTTGATTGAGTTTGGTCTGAACCTTTTATAGCTTTCAATGCACAATTCTGCCTGTCAGTGGCAAATTACGCAGGCTGCCCATTCACGCTCAAAAATCACTCTCAATTGAGCCAAGTGCGACTAAATAAAAGGTGAACTCATCATGGGGGTGCGAACCGACGCCGACGCCCCCTGTTGGGAAACCAAGGAGGAAAACGTATGTCCGGTCCATGTGTAAACACTAACAGGTACTGGCAGCTTTTTGACAGTTTATTAAATTAAATTGTATTGGCGATTGTTTGTGAGTGAGTAGTGTTGGTAAAGAAAATGTGTGGGAGGCGAGGCGGGGTGATGAATGGAAGTTTACTGTTAGGTGTAATCAGTTTGTATTGTAAGTCTGATTGATTTGTTGTTTGTGTAGAATTAAATATGAATAAACTAATACGAATCTATTCAATCGTTTTTTCCCTGGAGAATTTCTGGTTGGGTAGTTTTTCGTACAAAACATAACGTAATAATAACCTAAGTAGCTAACTGAAAGTAATCTTCCTTTTGCAAGTTCATTACATATGACATTAACTTGATTTCCGGAATAATCTACATAAATATTCCATCACTAAAACACGACGCAATCATGAAATATGACATTTAATGGTTTCCATAGTCACAAGCAATTATACAAAGAGCATTCTGTTGTCTGTATATTTTTTTTTACAATCAATTTAATTCTGAAACCAAAGTAACCAGTGCTGAATTTTAAAAGGCTATTTTTTGCGTTTAACCAATTACTTTGCAGGAGAGATATTAAGTAGATTAAAATACAAAAATATATAAGCTAACAAAGTTACTTATTGGAAAATTATCTTTTTGAGATTTATTTAAGTTTTTTTTTTGCCTGTACTGTCCCACTGCTGGGCAAAAGCCTGTATAAGCCATACTAAATAATAATAATCATGACAGTTAAAACATGAAAAATAAAATTAGTATTTATAAAAACACTTCATAAAGGTCATATTTTGTGCATCGACTGGTCAGCGTTAAACGACGGGGAAAGGTTTTTACGAATCAATTTCGGCTGACGTCATTTGATTATCCCAGTCGTGTACATGTAGTACTTACATCGAAAGGGCAGGAGATAATTCATTTTCGTCGAAATATTGTCTGGTGCCCGAAAAAATTAAATTACACGCTCGTATCATTTTGTGAGTCGCTGTTTGCAATATGATGGATTAGTCCGGAATGTATGATCAATGTTAATGTGCTACTGTTTGAATCGATGGTGCTCTTTAGTTATAACAAGTTTTCGATACTATCGGTTTGTTTAAAACAAGTCAATAATGCAGAATAACTGATAAAAGTAATGCTGGCAATAACAGTTAAAAAACTGAACCATTAACATTTCAGCAAATAGATAAAGCTGTAAAACAACGTCTAAATATTATCATTGCCATTGATTCGGTAGCTAACAGTAACACTGAAATCAAATAAGCAGTTCAGTCAGTATTAGAAGAGCAATAACAACTTGTAGAAGATAAACAAGCAAATGAGTCCGCGATAAAAGCAATAAGTCGATAAAACGAGCTGAGCTAAGCTGAGCTGAGCGCATAAACCTTGTGTTTGTTCGCAAATCAGATGAGAGTATAATTGGAATCATCTTTCACGCGCCGACGGACCGGCACACGAAAACAGAATTGATTTTATTGATGAAAGCTTCAATGAGTTTGATTTTACAGTTTATGTTAATGAGATTAGTTTTGATTTGTCTGAGAGATGTTGAGTATTGGATGCGTGATTGGAATTGATGTTATATAAGTGAAATGCTAGTACCTAGGTACTTAAAACAATGTCGCTGAGCTCCCTAAAATAGGGTTGAGCTACACGATGACTGATGCATGCATGCCGTCTGTTAGGACAGGTCAACTCAAAGCAGCAATGGCTCTTTCTTCAAAAGGCCCTTCCAGACATGGCCCTGCATTGTTAGACTCACATAAAATCCTAATAACACAATGTTTGGACTTTAAAAGAGACCATGACCTCTGAGTTTGTTTCGGCAATTCTTCTCAGGGATCAGTCAGCTAGGAAATGCCGGCGCCATCTAGTTTTAAAACATTGACGTGTAAAAGTGTCTTAAAAGATCTACTTACAGAAATAAACATTTCATTTCATTTCAATGTTGGCAAATACAAAGCATCTACTATATAAATCAAATTCACCGTTTAAAGTTTAATTGCAAACACGGAAAGAAACAACTCTCACAGACATGCTATCTGTACTAATAAAACTGCAATAAAACCAAAGCACTTTAGCTGGACCATGCCGGAAGTCTATTTTTGTCACTAACTTAACAGTGGCAGCAGTAAATAATTATGATATTAGCAGCAACTTTAATACGATATCCTGCAATCAAATCAGCGTATGGCTTCATCGACGTCTGCTACTCGTGTGTGGTCGAGCCGTAAACAAAGATCTTAATGATCGCACACCGGCCAACGTAAACAATTTATTAGCCCGCAATCGACATCGTTACAATCGGTTCGTGCATTCAATGCATTGATACATGTTCCCTGAATCGAACCACTTCTCCGTTTGCAGACGTGTCGATTTTAATTGCATCACTAGGTACGATTATAATTACGTAAACACGTTCTTTACTTGTTTTCGAATCCGTCTCGGGTTTTATTGCCGATGCATTGGTTGTTCTTCTGTCTGTCAAATTAGTTCACTCTTGTGTTTATTGCTAACATCATTAGGCTCGACGCTGTCATACTTGAAAATCTGCACATGTAAAAAAGATTTCTTGACCGTTTTAAGACTATGAACGTTTACTATAGTGTTAAATTTGTGATCAATAAGCGATTTCCCCGAGACACCGGATGCGGTCCGCCGTCCACCAAGTTCAATTATTATTGAATTTCCTATGTCCGGGGTGAGTGCCGTTCCGACAACTGGGGGTGAGGCAATTCCTTTTTAAATTTCGTGAAATAATTTGCCTGCCTTTGATACAGTTTTTGATGGTCAAAGGATTGTTGGACTAAAATTGACTAGAAACAGTAGGAATATGTTTTAAATTTGACGGAATTATTCACAAATTGTCACTTTGTTAAGTAAGTAACACGATACTATAGTTTGCCGGAAGATTTAAAAAAATGTGACAATGTAAATACATTTAAACGTAGATTCAGGCGATACATCGCAACCTTTGAAATAACATAATACAGAATACGCCAATACAATGTCTCCAACACCCTAGAGGTAACTAATGTTAATAGTAATAAATATAATCATTTAAGTATCTCATTATAAGCGAACTGTTATTTAAGTTCTTATTAGAAATAAAGTTCTTTAAACCCATTCGATCACTTTCTTCTCTCTATGAAGTCAGTCTACTGTGCTTTATCAAAAAACGCCCTTCTATTAAATCACATTTGATTTACGAGGGCAAAGGTCAATTACGTTTTAAGTGCACAATCGTCATAATTTACGCTGATTGTTGCTATGACTTCCGATCTCTAAAACGCGGAGCTCACCCCTATTGAAGAAAATTATTTCCACAACAAAGAGTTTTGAATTAAAGTCCCGACTCACTCCAAAACTCCACTAAGACATTGGAGATTCCTGTTTTTGTTTGTTTCTATAATTAAAACGCGACTTAATCGCTCTTCCGATAATTACAAATCTACTTGATGTTGTTATTGTAGTGAATCGGATTTACGAAGGGATGTTTTGGGCCAATTTTCTTCGATTAGTATTGTTTCGGTTTAATTTTTGGCCTGGATTTTATCAAGTCACGTTTTATCCTTGCGTTGTCGGATTTAATCAACAATGTCTGGATGTTGTTTGAACTTGCTTTTCGTTTTATCATTGCGTTCATTGTTGCATAATTTAAATTTTGACAGTATTTCGTCCAATTCCACCCGCGAATGGGTCACCATGGCGGCTTCGTGACGAAGTGTAACGTTTACACATCGGGCCAGTATTTCGTGAGCAGTATTTCGCAGCCCGGCCGGCGCACGGGTGGGCAGTGTTCACATTACCTTCGCCTGGTGGCCGGCTGACTCATTCCAGTGTCGCCGACCGCCAGTTTTGAACAGAGTTCTAACTCCCAGTGGTCTGGCGCTAACACGCAACTCCGCCTCAGTAGTTCATACGCTCCGGTGGGCAATTTGGAAATTGTAGCTTAAATTTTGCTAAATTTGTTCATTTGTACTCAACTCGCTTGAATACAGAAATAGTTTTGATTATTAATTAATTGTTGATCGTGGTACAGCTCTCTCACCGGAACACGTACATACCAGCTTCATACTTATCATGAATACCAAATTCGTAGTCAGCGTTACCTGGTTTTCCCAAGTTCATTAATTAGTAAGTATTTAATACAACATGTCTTGCAATCTCAATCCAAGTATTACAAAAGTGTATTGTGAAATAGACCCAGAATTTTACAATCAAGCCGCTGAAGCGAAATAGAGAGCCGTGTCAAAAACTTTCTGCTAATCGTATTCAAAGCTAGAGAATTATAATTACAGTTAAAAGTGACCAGTTTAGTATCATGTTACGGGCACTGCGAGCTGGTTCAGGGCGCGTGCACTCAGTTGTATAATCGACAGCTCGCCGTACACCGGACACGGCTCGGTCGCGACACTTCTTGCTGTGTCGACTCCGTACCGTCACACTACCGGCGAGCACGCCGCCAGATTGAAGAAACATTGTCGTGATTTTGGTCAGCCATGTTTGGTTAAGTTTTGAGCGAGTGCTTGATTGAATTAAGTTTTGTTGTTGGTCACGATTAGGTGTTAGGCACTTCTTTGATCTATGAACTAGTTTGCTCCATTTAATTATTCTTGATTTTCTTTTTTGGTGGCCAATTGTAAAATAAAAGTTTTATACCTATGGTGTTTTTTGACAAGTTTCCTGTCCTACCACCACAATCCTTGTTCCCAAAATTTTATGTAACTGAAATTGTAACTCGTATCTGATCAGGATGCGAATGAAGTTCGTTGTTCATAACGAAGGCAATACAGTAATTACAAAGTTCATTAGGTATTTCACCAATTTGCCGCTAAACTTCGTTTCAACTCCATCTTATTACATGAAACATTATAATATACATTGAAACCCGTTCCAACAATTTCACATACAATCATAAATTCTAATTTAGCTCGTTGGTGGATCTTGTTACCACCTCGCCTTCGGTTTTCCGGACTCATTGTATGTTACTCCCAAGACATCGCAGCCCCACGGTACGTATATACAAAATTAATTAGACAAAATCTCGGGCTCTAGTAATATTTTATTATTATTTTCTATGTTGTGCGAGATTTTATTAGGGCGTTATATTTATTGCTCTTCTCTTAGGTGTAATGAATCTGAATAGGGTCTTGATTAGTCGTTACTCTATGGATGTGTTGGGTACAAGTTTATAATTACACTAGTGGTAATTACAAGGTTGCTTACATTGTGAAACCTTCGTCGGCTTTCCGTTTCGTTATCTCACTTCGAATGTTGATGGTTTGTTAAATTAAACGTCATGCAGTGGACTGCTATTTTCTTGATTATAAAACGCCTATCTTTGGATAGTTTGCACTGTTTTAATTTATAAGTAATCGGCTACCTCCTTGATCACCTGGACGGAAACATACGCCGTGAGTATTTTTATAATTATGTTATAAAGATAAAGCTTCAGGTACATTCGATAGCTTTAATTAATTTTATATCTCGTAATATTATATCGACAGATAACGCTTTATGTTTGTAAAAGGTACCTATACAAGTAAAGTGAAACATTCTAGTTGCCGTTAAACCTTTAAGAGAAAATCTAAAGATAACCGAAAAGACTCAAACAATACTACTATCAGGAACACTAACAAGATAAATTAAAGAAGTTGAATGCACAACAGCCTACAGCATCCCGATAATCCCGATAAGGATAGGACAAAGCACTAGTTCTTAAAAGGTAGTCAATTGGTGTGTCCATCGGAACAACGGCATGGGTCCAACATCGTATTCTACTTAGCCGTGAAATGTTATGCTATGCGTTTCGTTTCAACGTCTTCGCCGCCCTTGGTGTTACCTACCATTTCGCGACTTGTTCGCAAAGTTATGGGGTACTTTCTACAGTTCGATTTATTTAATCCAAAGATTATGGGAGAGGCAGAAACGGCAATTCTGATTTATATTTTAATACAACCCTTTCGAAAGAATATGGCTCAAGAGGAGGGATTTAACAACATAAACCTATGATGAAACACAAATAAATGGAATATCTGCAAAATACAAATTGAAATAGAATGAATTTTTTAAATGCATAATAGTATTAGGTGGATGGATTGGGTCGGAACTCGGAGCTGACCAGTCGGTGAAATCTAATCATTTGCATTACTTCCGCGCGCTGATCTCATACTGCGCTTCATTTCACGAGAACAGCCGCGGTACCTACACTAATCACATTTTGTGTAGGTACACTTATGAGGTTCTTTTTAAACAAATTTCTGTATTAGATTGAAATGAGCAGTATGATATGGTGAAAACGCATCATTTCCAGAAAACATAAGGTATTTCCAAACAGTTTTCTTGATTGCAAGTATGTGAGAACATCTGAATCTTCAAAAACTACACTATCGGTATTATAATAAATAATAAATAAATAAATATCGTCTGACATTGCACACAGCACCATCTAGTTCCAAGTTAAGCACTTAATTAAGGCTTGTGTTATGGATACCAGATGGTTGATACACTACTTAAATATATATTTTTTTCGTAAATACATACATATTATAAATATACTTCCATGACTCGGGTACAAATGTTCATATTCATCATACAAACATTTGCCCCTACCGGGATTCGAACCCAGGACCATTTGGTGTTTCGCTGACTACACTTAGCCACTGTAGCCACTATACCAAACGTGTCGTCAATTATCTTTCCTTTGTACTTTTGTATTAGATACATTGGAATCTGCAGTGTGCCACTACAGATACGATCGTGTAGCAAGAGGAGCGTGTCCTGCATTCTGGAGGACACGCGTATCGGGAAAAATGTCACGTAGTGGATACCGCGGCTGTAATAGGAACTCAGAAGTATGGTGGAGAATTAAATAGAACTGATTAAGAAATTATACGATATCTTGGACACATGTGGGAGAGATTGGAAGTTTAATAAAGAAAGATCGAAAATGAGTTTATGACAAGTAAATAACTATAGAGATAAGCCAAATTTTGACGAAAAATAGGAATACGGAATACGATCACAACAAGGTAAAAGTCATATCAATGAAAATTGGCCGTTAACGTTCAAATTAGAGCTAAAACTGAGAAAGACGGATAATGAACACGAAGCTATAAACTGATTGAAACAATTTTTCCACAGCCACAGTTGAACCTCAAGAAAAAAACCGAATGAAACCGCCGAAGCAACGTTCCCGTGTAAATATTTACCCGACGTCGCCCACGAAAACTTTGTAGCGCCGCCGCCGGTAAATACTGCCAGACCTCACACTTGCAAAAAAATATAACATGCCAGGCGTGAGCTTAGGTTTGGGTTGGAGATTCATCATATATTCATTAAGTAGGTATGTATTTTCATTTGGAAAACAATGTATGGGCGTCTCAATTTATATTTTGTCACTTTAGATATAAATATCAACTTCCAAGTGGACAAACGTGTTCCATGCGAAATTAGTGTCATCTTGTGCCTACTTTCGGTGACGTATATATCTTCCATGATTTTTCTATTCGGTCTCATCCACGATATTTATTTTTCATGCATTTACAAAACAATATTCTGTTTGAATATTTTTTTCTGTATAGTATCCGTTATAGATATATTTGTATTGAAAAGTCGTAGTAAGGATTGCTAAATATCATAATAAGCTGAAACCGGTCCGCGTCCGACGAACCTCTACTATTATGGTTCCGTACATAACCTATGTTTAACGTTATACCTCAGCTTAATGATTGGAGAGACAATTGAATGTTTCTGTTTACGGTGGAATTAATTGCTTGCTTGAGTGGAGTGTAAAACAGTTACAGGTTGTGACGATATTACTTATGAGCAGTTCTACCAAAGACACGGTAAGGTTATCTCAAGCGGAAATCTATAGACCCATGAAAGGTTATTTATTTTCCGACCTTTTATTAAAACAATGTTCAATTATGTAATTGTCGCAATTGTAACAATGATCAATTACGAAATTGTCGTTTTCCTTGCCAATTATATGATGCATTACGTACGGAACCCTAAAAAGTATGTAAGTGTTTTCGGTAATTGAATTCCGTTCACGGTTCGTATCGGTCCGGTCCGGCAGAGCGCGGGGTCGCACGTCTCATCGCGGTCCGGATTTACCGTGTACTCGGAATATTTTTTCATTTTCCCACTCCTCGTGTGAGTTATCGCAGGTATTTTTATGAGAACTTCGACTTCATTTGCGGATTCCTTTCTGTTGCTTACATCTTAATAGGGGCTGACATCGTTCGTTTCTTATTGTAGTTGTAGGGATTTACTGGGATTGGATTACGATGAGTAATGGCTATTATTTGGAATGTAGGCGCAGACATTAGATAAATGATAAATGATTTTATTTCTGTAAGTAGGTTTGTTACAAACACTTTTACACGTCAATCATATTTTTAAAACTAGATGAGGTCGGCGTTTCATAACTGACTACTCTGAGAAGAAAGGCCGAAACAAACTCAGAGGTCACAGTCTCTTTTAAAGTCCAGACATAATCTTGGTCAGATCATGTGAAGACCATGTAGATTTGTGTCTGAAACGGTCTTTTGAGGAAAAACCATACAGATTGAGCGGAACTGTCCAGTCAGTGCACGCATTTGTCAGTAATCTTGCCGCTCAACTGAGAACGTAAGGAGCACAACGATTCGACGAACAATACCAAAGAAAGGACATTTGGGTAGGCCGCATAAATTACTCAAGCTGCCAGATCGTGAAACTAACTAAGAAATAAAATAAAAAAAAGTAATAATCCACATAATCTTCACATTCACAATAATTTAAATAATATAATACTTTACAAAGTAATTACTCATGTCATTGTATGTATAAAATTCATGAATGTCAATGTGTATATAAATATTCGAACATAATCTTTGAGGACCATGTAGATTAGTATCTGAAATGGTCTTCTGAGGAAAGAACCACGCAGATTAAGAGGACCTGTCCAGTCAGTGCACGCGTAAAAGTTTAGTACTTAAAAGAATTGGATTAGAACTCAATGCACTTCACAAATCTTTAGAAGAATTAATTCAATCAAACTTGGGACCAGCAAGCGATGAATACAAACATCAACGAAGACCCAAACTAAATATCAATGCAACTACACACAAGGTTCAATTCCCATACATCTGCAACGATTTATCAACAATCGAAATGGCTGGTAACATAGTTAGGCTATACAAACGGACTGTGCTGCCTGTAATAGGAAGCTTCCGTCTACATCGCACAATAGCAACGACGTCCAATGAGCATTCGACAGATTGTATCTATTAAGGCCACAGTGTAGCCGAATTGAAGGACGCCAAATTGCTATACTGATTGGTTGCCGTTGAAATATTGTTATTTTCAATGAGGTTATATATTATTTTAATGAATGAATGAGTCAGAGAAGAATTTTATCAAAATCAAAAGTCATTTATTCAAACTAGGCTGAGAATCAGCACTTTTTGATCGTCAAAATTACATAAGACAGTCCCCTCAAAACGCCCGCCCTTCACTACTTCCTAGTGCTGAGTTATCTTCTTAATGATGCTCTATTCTTGATCTACCATATTCAGTCAAGAGACTTTAACAAAGTTAGAGATAAAGAATGATACCGAATAGATACTTTTAAAACCGAAGAAGAAAAAATGGTAAGCAAAAATGTTGGACACAATGACCATCCGTACATTTCATCAAGTAAATCCACACTATACATAAGTTCATAGACAAGTGATAGTCCAGTCATCGTATTTCAAATGTGTATGAACTAATACAATTATCGCAGGGGAGCCCAGTCAGCGATAGATCGCACTGACTACTGACGTATGTTGATACGATTGTGCGCCTGTTAAACGATTTCATTTGAATTTGATCACTCGACTGTCCGCCAGTGATAATGTTTGCAGGGGCTGACTCACGTCAAATGTCCGTTTGCTTTGATGTACATTCATGTACAATATGCAAATGGAAATCTGTCATTGTAGCTACAGACCTACATTTTCATTTAGATTGTTTTTAATGTTGTGTATATGTTCAGTTTCAATTTAATCTCTCGTTTTTGTTCATTGCAGAGTGATTAAGTGAAAACAAATGACGATTATCACAACAATGTGACAAGACTATTGTTCTTTAAAATTCTATAAATTATCCTGGTTTATCCGCACAAGCCACAATCATCATCGGTAATTGTTAAGAGTTGTAAGAGCCAGCAATTATGGGACGCTAATCCATCATTTGCAAGGATCGACTTATAAATCTTTAGTGTCATTAGATTCTTATTTATCACGTGGAATTGTAAGATGAGTCTTATTAACGATCTCTAATCTGTTAGCAGTACAATTTTCTACATCTTCATTGCCGCTTGAAAGCTGTTTGATCATCAATTGACGAATCAGACCATTCCAGTTTATGATACACATACGAGTTAGGAAACAATATTTTCATGATAACAATAATGGTTTTCTAAGGACTACAAAATCAAAGCAAAGCATTTACTTGTTCCTCGTGTACAACATACGAAGACGGAAGAGGCATAATATCAAATGCCTCAATTCCAAGGTATATCTTTAACAGGAATCGATAACCCTCCATTCCGGACATAATGTACGCATAATTGGCGTAACATTTCCATTGCGAACCCTTTCAAGACGCCTGTAATGTTGAGGCCTACATGTTATTTAATTACACAATCTCGAGCACAATGAGAATTATACCAACTCCTTTACGTCTCAAATGCATGGGAAGGGGGCGACAGAGCCGTATTTGGATAGAGGGATGAGAAATACAGTTATGATGGTAAAGTACTATTAGATGATATTGTAAGAGTCGGTTTGATGGTTCATTAACATGAACATTGTCTGTCAAATGAGCTGTTGATATTGTGTAATGCTTTTAATCTTACCACCTTCTGGGAAGGTTTTCATAAGGACCGAATTTTCCACGTTGACAATATTGAAACCAATTCCAATTGTCTAGTTACAAATAGGAACAAAGCGTGATTAAAATGAATGATAGGTATTTCTAATTTCATCCCTGCCTTCAAAAGGTTAAAGCCGTGACCGGAACGCCTCAAAATCATAGGGCGAGAACTATGAAAGTCTTCCGATTTCCCTTCGAGCTCATAACATCCTCGGTAATGAAGGAGCACCCTCAAGGGTGTCCCTTACTGGGGGTGCCCAGTCCGACTCAATTATAAACGAATGTATCAAAATGACTGAGTAAGATTTAGACGGAACCCTACCATTACCTGAGAACTCGATACAAGATTAATCATCCCATATTAAGAGAACGCATTATCTTGACATTAATTAAATTGGCAACAATTTAAAACAGGTCACAACTATAGAACAGTTTAAAATTTAGACTATGCCAGGGCCTAAAAAGCTACTACAGCTAGAGTAAACGTATCCAACAAAACATCTTCACAAACGGCTGCCAGCCGATGAATTCTAATTTTCAATAGTAAATTAATTACACAGATTACCGCATAGTACGCAATTTAAATAGGACCGCGGTGCATTACGAAAGCGCTAGATGCCCATGCGATACTGGACTATTCAATACAATATCTATTATGAATGAACGCGGTCCGCGAAGGTTGATTAGGCTCGTCGGCTCTATTCCAATTTTCATGGTGTACTGCGATCTACGGGCCTGATTGATTGTTGTTGGATCGCAGTAGCCAGTTATTCGACTTGCTCTATGATCGCACGTAAGTTTTGACGTGCAAACCAATATTGTACGAGTATTGTTAGTATATAGGGATTCATTTGTTTTGCTTTTTGTATTTAGAGCAATCTTTATAAATTTATTTATTCATCTAACATATATAATACTGTATTTACATCTACGATTCTTCAAGTCGCGTTGGTATGTGTATTTTATTATGTCGATAGAAATTAGCCTCGTAATCTGAATCTTAAGATCAATTTAACCTTATCTACAGCAGAGATCGGCCATTTCACTGTTATTATCGATCAATTTTACACTGTTCAGTCATTTTAATAATCCTAAGGCGATATTTCCAAACTCGATCGCTGCAGTTTAACATCTTCGTTGATTTTTAGTAGAGATGGCAAACGGATCAAATACCTGTATTTTTATTTAATATTTCAGGAATTTTGAGTCAAAATGTGTCAAAAATTAAGCAGAATTTAATAAAGAGTGGTATATTCCAGCGGAACGGTGACTATTCATCTCAGGTTCGTGAAGCACTATTGGTTGGTGGCAAGCTTTTGTAACTAAAGTGGTATTTCACAGCGTCGACGCGTATACCGCTATCTGATGATTGGTTTTTGGCAATTAACAGTATTGCTCACGTCGCAATCGAGTTCATTCACCGTGTGAATTATGTATGGAGCCTCCATTTCCCTCTTTGTTACCCCGTTCTACTTACTTACACCTATAACCATACCCGAAATATTAAATCTTGTTCATGTGTTTGTATCCCACGCAGCGTGTGCGTGTTGTATATAAACGATAACGTTTTTAGATCACATTTTGCATAAAAGTGCGGGATCCTTCTAGATTACGGTTCACTGAACATAATTACAATAGAAGATAGTAATTATCAGAAGTGACAGGTTGCGTGCTCGACACCTGTTGGCAAGCAAGCTTCAGACGACCCTTTACACTATTGAGCGGAAAGAATGATAGATAGTTCTAGTTTAATACTAGAATACGAGAAGGACAGCGTTCAGCTGCAAATACAGTCCATAATAATGTCGGATTACAAAACGGAAGAGCCGTCGATAAAGGTGTTAGCGCGGGTAGATAAGTTGTCAAAAAGCTTTTAAACTAGATCGAAGATCGCCGAATAGTCTAGAAAAGCCATTAGCAGCCATTTCGCGGCTACTATAAACACTGTACAATTTACACTGGCTAAGAACTAAGCGACCAGTTTCATGAACATTATTACAGATTGTTAGTCACAATTTTGTAGTGTGCAGTAAGCGGTCATATAATTATAATGCATGTTTCAGAAGCAATAATATTTCACTATACGCAACGGGCAAGCTTGCAGACCTGTCGTTCCTTTATTAACATTTAAATTTATATTATACATATTAACAAAAGAGAAATGTCTACCTTGATAAAATATCTACGCCACCTTTATGTCGTTTGTGACATGTAAAATTGTTCTCATCTTTAATATGATGCGAATTAACGCGTTATTATTTAAACTGTAAAGCTCAATATGGCTCGTCGTATTGTCTTCAATAGAATTAAACCCTTTGTCTCAAGGCGTCAGTTCACCGTTGCCATGTCGCCTGACATTTGTACAAAGGTTACCTCCATTCTGTCGGTTTTCTTTTTGCCGGCTGACATCACGTTGTACCGAAGAAAGGGTGTTATTGTGTTGTTGGAATTAACCTTTTCGTTTGTTTGGACTAGAACTGTGCAATGATATCGCACTATTAGTTTCAGTTATAGATTCAAATAGAGCCCTATCTTGATACTTGCACTATGCAAAGTTATTGTAATTTCACAGATTACGAATTATGGCTGTATATATTTTCCAATTATGGTAGCTTTGACCCACAGCAATAAACGTACGTCGTTTATACCACAAACAAATTTAAACCTTCAATGTAGCGAAGCAAAATTGTCTTAATAAATAGCATAATTATGGTGATTACGTAGACGTCAAAGGAACCCATAAAACTATCAATGAACCTATAAATCGAAGAAAACGTTGGAACACGCAAGCACCGGGCTTGGGAAAGTACAGAAACAAATAGATAAAATTAACAATAAGAGACGGTGTGAGGTTATAACGTGTGAAAATACGTATAAAAATGGAATTAATTGAACAGCCACAACACATTGTAGCATAAACAATTATGGAAGAGGCGCCGATGGGTCGGTGGCACGGAAACAAAATTGGCAACATAAGGCTCACCGTGTAATATGAGAAAATAATAGTTTTAATGTTGGAAATAAATAACGCGGCGAGGAGGAAGACAATGGTCCCGTAACAAGATCTCCTGTTAATTGTGGCCAATGCGGTGCGGACCATTCAACCGTGATTTATGAACGTGTTCAAATTAAGCCCTATTTGTTCTTTACTGAATCCTTTGCTTGTTATCGACGGTTTCCACATATTTTACAGAAGACCGAGAATACGTGTTTTGCTAGTAATATTATCCTGGGCTAGATTCAGATGTTGTTTGTAATTTAATAGCACTCACCTCGCATTTTCTGCTCGTCGAGAAGTTGCCTTTCGAGGTTGTCTTTCACTTCTCGTTCCCTCAACACGTCCATTTTTAGTTCAGCTGCAACAATAACAAATAGTTAAATCACAGTTAAGGTGGATCTTAAAAAATATGGCGTGATTAACGAAAGAATTTGTTTCCTCAGAATCAATATCGTATAGTTCAATAAGCTAACTCCAATAAAAGAAAATGTTGGCATAAACAACGTTTTAAGTTAAATAAATGGTTCATTGTATACAAAAGGCATTGTATAAATTTAACAGTGAGCTACACCGGTAACAAGGCTTCAGTAAGGGGCCGATTAGGAGCATAAACACGGATTAACTCATTCGGAATCCCGGTACTATTGTGAAGGAGTCGAATTGAGAGATTTGCATAACTTTCAATTAAACCTAACCTAACGGAAATGATTAGGGGAGGAAGTTCCGATTTCCATCTAGTACCGAACTAACTGTGTAATAAATAATAAATAAAATCAAATTAATTTGTTTCGGGTAACTAGACCCATGTAAGACAATTTACAAAACATATCACACTAATAATAGTAATATTATCATATAATAGAATAAAATAATAAAATTCATAATAAACTAGCTGACCCCGCGAACTTCGTACCGCCAAAATTTTTTTTTTAATTTTTCTCTCCGTATGAACCATCCACGTACTTCAAGGAATATACTAAAAAAAGAATTAGCAAAATCGGTCCATCCGTTCTTGAGTTATAGAATTACAACGAAAAGTGGCATTGATTTTTATAGATAAGGATGTCAAACATTCAAAATAAAATAAAATAAGATAGCATTAAAAATTAAAGTAATATGTCGTAGTAAGTACGTAAGTAAGTGTAAGTAATGTGTCGGTTGATTGGTTAAATATACATTTGATGAGATAAGACACAAAGACTTCTTTAGAAACGTCACATTTTAGTTAGGTTATCACAGTACCGGAACAAATTACGTAAGCCAAGGAATGGCTCACAAAAAAGGAGCTAGACTCATTTAAATGGTGAAGACGACGATGCAGGAAACTAAATTACCTTATAATGATACTCACGCAACAGTTTAAAGTAGGTAATAGCAATTTTCAGACATTAAAAAATTTGCAACATTTATAAAACTATCATTGCCGTAAATTCTAACTAAAAATAGTTCAGTGTCAGGCTCTACTCTGCTGCAGGTGATACAGTTGCATTAAGTAGACAAGATAGCATATCGACTGCCTAGTATAATAAACACCATAGTAATTTGAAAATTGCAATGACATTGTTTGGGTATTTAGAAAATAATAGCAATTTTATCCCTGCTGGTTTTCTTTACCCGATTTGGTAAGTCAAACAATTTTATAATTGTTCTCCTTCGTATTTTGAATTATTAATCTAATGTTACATCACCTCGTTTCAGAAAACTATCGTCCCAAAACTTACGTAAAACATTGCACATACTAAAACAGATAACACAGACCCCCACGCCTTCAATCAGGTTAATCTCGCCATCGATAAGCGCCTAATATCTAGCCATACGTATGTAAAGTCATCTTAGGAGTCGAATTTGAATAGAAAGAGGTCATGCCCGTTTAATTTGGTCCCTTATTCAATTAGGTGCCTAAGCTGCGTCTATCTAATGGAGGTCGTAAGGGGATCTCACTGATTAACTCGCGTTGTTAGCACCAAAGGTTACTGCAGCGCATTACGTGAAAGATTTAATTTGAAAATATCGCTGTGAGGTGCTGCGAGGTCTACAGCCGGATGTCTTAGTGGGAAACTGGTAATTGATGCTTAAGGATGATTTCGTAAATGAATTTGGTTTTTTGGAACAGTTAACTTGTTTGACAATTGCATTTATAAATGTAACAGCGGTTGACAAAGTTTGAGGTGCTTTCGAGCCAAATGCAGGAAACACTTAATTAAGCTTTGAGAAGTCAATAACGAAAATAATATATTCTAGTTAACTTAGTCATGGGCGGAGTCATCTGAAGCCAGAATCAATAAACATAGCGTATCTACATTAAGATAAATATACAAGTATACGTAGACCAAGTTATCGAGTCGGTCCCGCAACTATCTTGTCCAATACAAGGCGCACAATTTCACTTAATAATTCCGTTAGCGTTTTAATTATTCCCGCAGATTCGATGTAAGGTAACAGTCTATTAAGAACCGCCAACGTATCTGATAATAGTCGTGTATGGACAATGTTGTATTTAAATTGAGGTGATGTAGATGCAGGAACTCTGGTTATTGATGTATGTGAAGAGCTGGCTGAATCAGTGTTGAGATAGGTCAATATTGAAGACCGTTCTGTGACAGATTTTTTTGTGAATTACAATGGGTTTATGGAGTAATATATCAGCGAAACTTCTGGTGAGACTCTTTATTTGTGAATTTTCAAAGGTTGACACGAAATAACTTGGAATACCCAAACAAATAAAAAACTAATATAGCCAATTACCAGTAATTCCCAAAGCGTCAAAAATACTGGTGACCAACGATACGCATCTACAATGATACGAACATACGAGCAAAGAGGTAGCCCGGTCGATGCTCATGCGCCGTATCGACGAACAGAAATCTTCGCGATAAACCAGAGACAAGTTAACTTGTGCTCGCGCAGCTTATAATAAGGTCTCGAGATATATGTATGAATATCGCACAATAGCTATCTGGGATTGTGATCTTGTAAATTGAAACGTTGGCTTACTCATCGTTTGTTACTAATATTAAGGATTCAATCCAAATCGTGGGCTTCCAAGGCCTTTGGGCGTTTGTGTTGTTTGGATCCCAGAAATAGGTACTATAGTTTATATGAATCTTCACCATAAAAAGTAATTTATAAGAACCTACATGAAAAGCCGAGGGAAATAACATCATCTAAATTGTGTCCACAAAAAGCTTTGCAGTTTTGTCGTAACACACAACTTGTTAAGCAACCTCAAAAAGGAGGAGGTGCTTATTTTTATCGATTTGTCATAAATCCCCAGCCACAACATCTACTACAGTTTTTTTTAAGAACAAAAAGCGTCAATCTCCAGACCGCATCGGCTGCGAGATTAATTTCGAATCAATCCCGGGGTATGCTGTAATTTAAGGGGCTTTTAGTTAAGAGTGGTTTCGCACATGAGACGTAAATTACCTTTGTCGAGGGATGGCCATTAAGGGCCCGCGTCGGTATGCGGCGTATCTCAGCATCTCGCGATTTGCGAGTAGAAGAGCCTTAACAAAAGGTGCTCCCGGTGGTCCCTGCGTACTTAGCAACCATCTAAGTATCTCTGTATTGTTTTAATACAACGATAGAGATACTTCATATCGATCGATTACTATGATTAGTCCCCTAGCCAGTCTCGAGACGAATCATTATTGAATATCTTACAATAATAATATCTAATCCCAAATCGAATGAAATAAAAACGATTACTAACATCAAAATTAGCGACCCATAAATCATCACGACACAGACACTAAGAAGGCAAAACAAAACCGATCCTATGAAAACGTTTATCGATAAAAGAGAAAACCAAAACATAAGCGGAACACTCGATTATTAAATCGATCTTTATATCGGATCAATCAAATTTAAAACCTGATCGACTTGCGTCCGACGAAAACATTATTACTTTATAAATAAAATAACAATAAAAACGATGCGAGCCGTTCAAGGGAATATATAATTATGGACAATTATTATGATATCGAAACTCAATGGTCGATAGATGATTGAAAGGATCGACCCATAAACAAAAGGATCAATTTTGATTACGCAATTTAATAATGTTTCGAAGGTAAGTAATTAGCTGATAATCATAATCGATACATAAACGATTTGAAACAGGGAAGACGAAACGTCAAGTTGCTTCATTTTTTTTTTGCCGGCAGTCAAATGTGATTCCCGAGTCGGGGAGGGTCGCAGGAATAAATTCTATTTCTCTTCAATTTCAGTGCACTCAGCAAAAACAACAATAATATTTAAATTTCGAATATGACGCCCTTTGAGACATGCTCTACGAGATCAAGTGCGCTCCGACTTGCTTAGAATAACGACTCCTTGGAGATCCGTTTCCATTGCTTCTGATTCAGATTTGCTGATTTTATTGAGATGGAATAAAGATATCATTAGTAGCTACAATTTTGGACAGTTTAAAAGGTGTTAGACAAAACTGAGAATTTATTACCTCAAATAGCTTAAGTACAAAGAACGAAACGGTTTAATTTCAATGAAACATAAGTCATAGGGTGACCGAATTAAGACATATTTTCACAGCCCCCGCCATCGCGAACACGAAGTTGAGCTTGCAGTTAAAATAACAATTAAAGTCTTCGTAAAATTTACGACTCAAAACTGGCAAAATAATTTAAACGAGCGTTGCGGTGGTAGCGACCGAAATGGGGCTTTGAATTGGGAAACAAAAGTATGCATTCAGATCACCCTCCGCACTGTCTTCAGACGTTTTAACACGAATGAATCGGAAGATTCCCGTCTTAAGGTGAAATTTTAATAGTAATAGCATAAGGAAATATTACTCACGAATATTGTTGATTTAAGCACTTTTAGAGCTTTAACAAAGACGCCTGATATGATTTATACAGAATCTTTTATGCGCGGATTAAAATTTGCCCGGAGATATAGGATTCGGGCATCCCTACTTATAGATTAAGTATAAACACATTAACTGAATTGACGATCCTCTTAAAAGGTAAATTCAAAGTAACGGTAATGGTTGTCATGGCGCGGAAAACGAATTTTCTTCCCTATTCCTTTTTTAAATTTACAAACCGGCAGCAATTTTATTTTATTGTTATTAGATTTTTCCGGCTTATGTCACACAGCCATGTCACTGCGGAGGATTATTCCCGCAGTCTCCACGCTAATAATCATAAGAATTGCTTCTCTTTATTATGTGTGAAATTTAGAACGTAAAATCTTTTGCAGTCTGTTCTTTATTGCGGAAATTTTCACCCTACACAATACGTAATAAGAGTACTTTTTAAAAGGCAAAACCTCTAGTGCCCTTCATAAAAAACACACTTGCTAGTAGTACTTTATTTGACGGGAAGATTTTGTCATACATGTGTAACACATAATTTTATGAATATATTATAAGGGATTTGCATTTGGTATGTCGCTACCGAGTCGTAGGTTTGACGAGCGTCGTAAAACTTGGCACTCTTGTAGAGCCTTATTACTGTGGTAAAGGTACAAATAATGAAGACGTCGTCGCAAAATGGATTAAAAAGTAGTAGCGTATCGAGCGTGCACTGTCTGAATAACTCGTGGTGTTATCGCCGCACGCGCACCCAATCTGCGATCGAAACACACCGGATAAGATTATCCGGTAGCCCTGTATTATTTTAATGAGACTACACGACTCCTCGAGATTCGATACGATACGAAAAAGCTTAGGTAACGAAGCGAATAAAAAATATACGGGTCAAAAGAGATATCAACCGGCCGCGGCGAGATGACGGGCCGGCCGACGGGAATATTTTTCCGAGAGGGATTTTTAAATTAGCCACCGAACACGATAAACTTGTGTACATCTACATACCAGCTGACGGCAGATCGGCTGATACCATTATGTCTCTGGTAAGGCACCGATTAAAAAATATCCACATTTATAAGCGGACAACATCTGGTGGTATTTAAATAAGATATAAACGCGGAGGTCCGCGAATGTTTTGTTTTTCGACAACACATTTTCTTCCCCGAGGATGCTCCCCTCGCCGGATATATTGGTATTAAAAATGTAAGGGAGATTTATGCGAATGGCTCTAAGCTTTCATTAGTTGTTTCTTATGCGGTGTTTTTGCGGTCGCCGCTCCCTGACCGGTAATTTTTCATTTTTGTGCAAAGTTTCCGATGTTTCCGCGGCGCACCTAAATTTAACTGCATATAAAGAATATTAATGCTCCTCCGAGTGGCTGGCAGGTGTACGCTATGACTTATTTTATTTCAATTCCCCATCTGCAATGGGAATAGAAATTGCTAGAAATATTTTAATGAAAAATAATGGAGCAAGTTCTGTTAATGGAGGAAGTGGAAAAAATTACTTTGCTCCGGGTGTATTTTTTATTCGACCAGCATAGATAATACTAAGTTAGAAATAACAGATGCAAATATAACTGGAGCAATAAACAAGACTATCAAACATATTATGCCGGCTTGTAATTCGGTATGTAAATTGGCAGTAGAGCAGGCGTTCACTTTCCACCCCATAGAGACAATATACGACCACTATAACTTGGGCTCGGATTATGTTATCAAAACTAACAATTGAGGATCTTATTCCTTGGCTAAGGAAACCATACTCGTATCCTTGGGTTACACGAGTCTTTAATATTAAGAGGACTAAGATATCTAAGGTACCACATAGTTTTAAGATGACTATCAATACACTTCTCACTCTGGCATATACTTTGTCTGCAACATAAAGAAAAAAATATATTTTAAGCTTCCTATAGTTTTGTGGCGTGTGTT
The DNA here is from genome assembly GCA_937001585.2 of Brachylomia viminalis. Lineage (NCBI taxonomy): Eukaryota > Metazoa > Arthropoda > Insecta > Lepidoptera > Noctuidae > Brachylomia > Brachylomia viminalis. The sequence continues at coordinate 15,459,895 of OW443302.2, read as the reverse complement.
TATTCAGTTTAACTATTAAAGAATTTATGTTATCTAAAGACAACATGTTATTTTACGGTTTTAAGTTTTGTTGTATGTTTGTTTATTATTGTAACTTAAATTTATCTTGATTTAAAAATTATATTTGAACATAGGTATGTATATTTTGTATATCTTATTAAAATAAGTAATCCATAAGTATTGATGTTAAATTAATTTGCATGCCCTAAACAGACAAAATATGGACATTAAATATGTTTTTTTTTTCTTCTTTTTTAATAACGTTGCCCCACACTAGGAATTTCTCCTGTGTCGTGGGTGCATTTACAAACATTTAAAATCACATACACAAACAGCCAGACCCGGAACAAACAAACATTAAACTACGAACTTTTACAACTGGTAACACCTATATTTTCTGCAAATAAATTATTTTTATTCATAGTTTTCATACGTTAGCAGTTTTTTTTTCCAAATGCTACCTAATGTTACATTTTATTCTCATAGATGTTTTACAATCATTGAAGAAGAAACATTTTTGCCGGACATACGCAGCAGTTTCACACATTCTGACGGAATACCAATTATTTAAAAAAATAACTTTATAATTAGATAAATAACACACGCTTGCTAATAAACTGTTCTAGACTGCCCTATTTAAAGAATTCTCAATAAATAAGTAAAATTTAGTTAGCGCATCCACACATTCTGTAGTAAGGCCACGCGCACACAAACGCGAACAATTCGGCGTGCGTCACATTAAATTATTTCAGCTAAGTAATTCCGAGCGGTTAATTATTGCGCACAACCTGCGACGAGAGTTGAGAATGTAATTATTATTAAACTTTACGATTGTCTCACTTTACCCCTTTGCTATACCTTTCCGTGGCAAACTGACCTATCCGACATCAACCTACAAAGGAATTTAGACTTTAGCACCTAGACGATAAATTCAAGTTTAAACACCTCATTGGGGGTCTGTACGTTTTCTGTTTGCAAATTGTGCTACATTAGATCCGGAGATCCTAAGGGAGTTTCTTAGCTTGTTGCGGTACTGGATTCATATTTGAGCCACTGTCTATAAATTTATATGTATGCATAAATATGGATTGCTATAACTTCTTAATTGAAAAACAATTCTATTTATAACTTTACCTTAATGTACCCTGGGGTTTTTGATTTTCTAGCTAGCTCTACATCATAATTATTGGCATGAAACATACAGGGCGGCAGAGACATTGACGCCCAAACGGAAACCATGAATTTAGCACACGATTCTAGCTTAGAAACTTTAGTTGGTTATCAAAAAAAATACTGCTGTTTCATAGAAAATTGCAATACCTACGCGGTACCAATTTTTTTTTAAATAACCGGCGTAGAATTTTAACTCATGGGAGGTCAGAATAATTATGTTCTGAATCCATGGTATCAGGTTGTGCACCGATGTCCCTACCGCCCTGTATATGTTTAGTGCTTAATTTTTTTTTTGCTTTGAATAGGTAAACAAACTTTCACATTATATTATTTAATAGGATAGTACAATACCTATACATTATAATAATTGCCTAGTTGTTATAATTTATTCACAAAAACTTCTTATACTAAATAAACTAACAAACTATTAAATTAAAATATAACAACCTGAACTAACTAAAACTATTAACAAAAAAGAATATGGCGTCGATAAATTCCTCCGCATCGCTGTCGACTGGTAATGTACCCAAGAGATTGTCGGCATTGCCACGTTATATGGCAATGCTTAGCCTCTGGCCAAGGTAAAAGCCAGGCCTTGGGTCACGGGAAGTGTCAACCAGCCGTTTGGAGATTTCGTTGAACGAACCGTGAGCACTCGGACCCCACGGCCCGGGGGTTTCAACCCCAAACGGCTCGAAAATATAATTACCGATAAGGTTATTATACTTTCGCCGCTTGAGGTTTTCCGTAGCCACAGCAGCAGCGCCAGCACAACACGCCGAGCCAGGATGATGGGATGGCGCAAGAGTGTCGACACACGTTGCGTCCCACACTAACAACAACAACAAGGAAATAAAGACGTGCCGTCCGGTCTCTTGCCATCGTCGCGTGCCAAGCCATGAGGTTCTAAAACAGCTGGAACGCCGACGGTGACAAGAGCTCGTCGGATGATATAAGCTCGGCACGCGAACATAAATTCGCGTGCCGAGCTAAGCGGCCCGCACTTCGGCTGCAAGACAGGCCTTGGTGTCCGAGGCTGTTGACAACTTCGCTACAGTGACAGCGATGAGGAGAACTACATAGAGCTCCTAGTCGCAGGGAAGCAGCGAGGCGGAAAGTACCTAGTGTCGTCGAACAAAGTGCCTATGCTCGACGACGGTAGTGCATGAAGCCAAAGACCCGACTCCCACTTACCCACGGCCAGCAAGCACGCACGCTCCGCAGTAGTAGCACACGTGTCAAATAAGTTGTTCTGTACTACTCTACAAAGCGGCTCATTCCACAGTCTCTGGGAAGATGGATTGTCGAGTTGATCTGAATTCGGGTAAGCGAGTCTCCAGGCAGTCCACAGCCTCGGTGAAGCACATCAAAATGAATCAGTGTAGAGGCTAGGATTTTCCTGATTATTTTTTCAGTGCCAATGACCGAGGATATGAAAGCGGCTAAACTAACACTAGAAATATTGCGGAAAAGAAAATTAAAATTAAATTAATTACATAAGAAAAAAGTATTGACTTGAAACTCGGAGGAACTTAAATCGTATGCAGTTGACAGATAACCCCTCTAAAAAACTTTTGCAATAAGACATTTTGCAATAGAGTTTTTCAAGATCAAATCGTTAACTTATGAGAATTTGTCGTTTGTTTTATCGGTTGAAAGTACACACATTCAATCGATAAAACAAACGACAAATACCTCCACCACAGATTACAAACACATCGCTTGAGTGGCTTGATGAATTCAACAGTAGTGATGAAGCCTCGGGCGATAGAACATCAGAACCCCTCCCAATACTCGATGAAATAGGATTATAATTCTTATGTAGATACGATACAGAACACAATACTATTATAATGTGTGTATTTCGAATAATTCACTAGAATTATGCATTATTCACTAGTTTATGTAGGACTCAAATTATTGATATTGAATTATAACTTTAGATCGGTTCTTCTTGCCAGTTGTGTCTGTTCAAAGATATATCGAGAAGCTTATGTACACATATATTACGAATAAGAGTTATAAGTTTACTAAAAACAGCTCATCTTATAATAAAGACACCCTAGCTGTTACCTAGTCTAGCAACTATATTATTCTTATTATAAAATGGCCCGTTTTACAAGCTTTTATTTAACTTGCAATGTTCGTAAGTAAGTTGTCCTCTTCAAAATTTGCAAGTTACGTTTGGCCCACTTCCCAGTGTTCTATTTTAAGTCGTTACTAACAAATATTATGGACCAATATGTCTGAAATAAAAAGATTTTATTTTATTTTATTTTATTTATTTATTTTTATCTATTGAGCTGAAATTTGGCACACATATGCAATATTATGGATATTGCATATTGGGTATACTCGAGCTGATCTGATTATGGAGCCGGAAGGTGGCCACAGGAACTCATTACTAAAACAATGTAATAACATCAACTTTGGGCTCGTTTGAATTGTCTTGACGAAGGTTCAGATCGTTGATGGTATCCAGGCTCTGATGATGGAGCGGGATGGTGGCCGTAGGAACTCTGCAATAAAACAACGCAACCACATCGAGTCTGGGCTCATTTGATTTATCTTGACAAGAACTCTATTAATAGGCGATGCCCAAGGTATGATTATGAAGCCGGAAGGTGGCCACAGGAACTCTATAATAAAACAACACAACCTTATCGAGTTGGGGCTCGTTTGATTTGTCTAAACAAGTACTGTTCAGTTTTGAAAATAAAAGGTGGTAATAACAAAAAAGCTTTAAGACTAAAATGTAAAACTAAAATTTAAAAACATGCCTTTAAAAAAAAGTGAAAGGTTAGAATTTTTTTTATTGGAATTGGAATTAAATTCTCAAATAAAAGCGTGCTACACCCTCTTTTGTCCCTCTTGCTGTTAAAATGTAACACGCTTTTATATGAAAACTAAATTAATTAAATAATTGACTTATACTAGAGTCAAGAGCAAACCCATCTTAAATAAAAAAATAATAAAAAACAAAACAATTCCAATCAGAATATTTTTTTTTCTTATTAGTTCACTTTTATATATAGAAAAGCTGGTTTAAAAAACGTTCAAAATAGGAGAAAATCTCACGACATAGAAAATATCAAGAACAGTTAGGTTTAGGAAGAAGAATACCTACAACTTTTGGCTAACAAATGCCTACGAGCATTGATCACCATTCAATAACCAATACAAATGTACCTACCACAACCACATACAGATCTTTGCAAAGCGACATATGAACAACAGACCAACTGTCTAAAAGTGAAATTTAATATTTCCATTGTTAATATTTTAGCATTACGCCTCGGGAGTAACACGCGCACAAAGTTTCCCCTAAGAAAATAAGGATAATTATTTATCCTTACGTAAACACGAAAGAAGCATTTTCTGATACAATAATACAATAATTGAGTCATGCCTTAAAAATGTTCTATCTTGAAAGTGTACGAAAACATATTTATTAAGAATTCGACCTTTTCGCGGAAACTTAAAAATATCACTTTGAGGGCTTTGTTGACACGTGTATTCTTTATAATCTAGCTTTTATCTTTGGATACAGCTCCACTTTTTAATTGTAATGATTTTCGTTCGTTATTGATAGATAGCCACTTTATTTCACGGAAACCAAGATATGAGATATGAGTGCCATTTACGACTCTTTATGCGTAGGTAGTCTTTAATACTGTACCTAGATAGGTAGGAATTATTTTGTCTTTGTAGTGTGATGACTCCCTGTCAGACTTTAATCAGAATCTAATTAGTGTCTGTCCATATTACAATTCAGTTCACACTAGTTCACAGATTTGCACATGTCTGTAATACGGTAAGCCACATTCAATATTCAAAGTAGGCCCCGCTAGATGGCGCGCGTGTGGTCGAGTCGCGTGCGCAATGTAACCGGAGCGACACGCGCAAGTAATCCAATATGGCCGCCCGTGTCTCTCGCGTATCGGTACATTGCAGGAATGGCATTTTAATATCCCGCACTTAATGTCACTTATTGTTTACTTAGTTCATCGAGCGAGCGAAAACCACAATGGAGCTGTACACATAGCTAGAGTTAGAGCTTGCTAAACAAGTTTTGATGCGAGCTGACATAATAGTGAATCTTGGATTTAGTAAGAATATTCCATAAGGCTCGGTAAATGGATGTAAACAAACAAAGATTGCATTAACCGATTTTTGCAGCACACCTCGGCTGCACAATGGTGCGAAAGCTGGCGCGGCGCGGCAACAATGCGTCGTTGCTTGTATCTGCGCCTGCTCATCTCGCGGTGGCTCGTTAAGGCGCTGGGGGCGGTTGTTTGTACTGCGATGGGAGCTAGCTAGCTCACTGCTGAGTTATGAACTTATGACGGCCGCTCGTGATGAACACCTATACTGACAAATCCTGACTGTGTAGTTGAATCTAAATGTTGTGTATAATCAAACTGGCAACGCTAAATCAATTTAAGCTGCGATGTCGTCATTTTGCACAAATGCTGCGGTTTAGCAAGCTTTTGTTGGTAGTGGTAAAATTGGTTTCAACAGAAATATAGCTAACGGCGTTATTGATTGGGATAGAACATTGAATATATGGCTGAAAAACTGCACAATACGACGAACAAAACGACGTCAAATCATATCATAAATCTGGTCAATCAGCAGCACAAATGTAAAATCGCACATGAAACAGTAATTTAGTTTCACCCCGATAATGTCGGGTCGTCAGCATTGTAAAAGCTTTCATATCAATTGAATCCATTAGCTGAGTACACAAGACTTGTCTGTCTATTTGCTCATCAGTTTTTATCATTGGCCAGTCCATGTTTGTTCGATCGCTCACTACGTTATTGATGGGCTGTTTCCCTATAACGTGTCATATTTGCAGTTTGGTGACGTCATTTGCGACACAAATTACAGGTGACAAGGACTTTTGTGTTTAGACTTTGAGCCATGAGATCAGCGATTAGCCTTAGCTATGAACTTTTGACTCGTGTCAATTAATTCGAAGTTATTTTTCAATGGTTACTCGAATGTATACAAAAATATAAATAAAGATATGAGTATATAAAACATAACATAGAATATATTATTATGTAAATTCAATAGCATCAAAACGTTGGTTCCATAGATTCCAACTAGATGGCGCTGTGTGTAGGCACATAGCCCATCCCAACACCACCTGCAAACATTACCGACAAGAAGGTATCACTCGTCTTACATTACATTCTATATTTAAATTAAACGCTTTCTTAAAGCAAATAAATACGAATCTTGACCGAAGCGCCATAAAGTGCTCACGGGCTATCTGCGCGCGCGCCATTTGTCCGTTGACCAGCACTTAGCTTAACAAAAACTGATAGTTGTAAAACAAAATAGTGTAACAAAACCGAGGCAACAAGATCGGACCATTTGGTACAGAAATAAACTAAGCAGTAAGAATTAACAGGGATAAAGGCTTAAAAGAGTAGCCGAAGCAGATTTATGTCGCAATGATCGCAATCGGCCGGTTCACCGTGTTACAGGCGTTTTGTTTTTTAGTTTTGATCAGGAATGCGTTGATGTACCGCTTTCGGAATTTTATTTGAGCGGAAAGAAAGTTTTTGTTCTGATTTAACCATTTAAGCTCTGTATTCTTGAGTGTTTTGTTAACTGAAATAATGTTACAGCGTTCATTGTCAGTATTTGTGAGACATTTATATAGACAAAATGCTTGAAAAGTATAGTATCGATTTCCGTGGCCTCCACGTGCACAAATGAGCTGCGATATGAAAAACCCATCATAAGACATGAAAACACGTCTAAAACCTCTCTCCAAACATGTTATATCAAATTCCCAACAAAACGCACTTGAAAAGGCCACAATATGACACCTATTTCCCATTCATTGGCACTCTATTTACACGTACGAATCGACACCAGTTTATCATGCACTCCTTTGCTACCCCTCGCCCGTTATCTGATAAGCCGGTGAATGCAAAACATTTGTCTGCTCCAACCCATTCTGTACTAGTGTAAAAATCGTCAGCGACTGTTCTAGATTGTGATCTGTCATTTGCGACTACGAGGGGACCTAGCCGACTGTGTTTGCTTAGTCGCTCATAGTTATGAAGGTTTTTACTTCTTTTGTGGGTTAAAATGTTGCCAGTTCGCGTGTTTGAAAATTGAAAACAAATTCTGCGTGCTTTTATAAACCATTTCTAAAACTCTGAAGGCAAAGGAATTATTTTCCTAGAAATAGCAGTAGTAGGCGCTCGGTTTTCTTTGAGAAATAACTTATGACCTTTACCTGAAGCAGACGCTAGCAACGCAAAAAAGAAGATGGCGTCCACAATTATGAATATAGTACACGTGCCTAAGTTGGTAGAGAACGCAAAAGATGAACTCAGAACTGATTGCTCCTTACAGAAAATAAAAGGATTAAAACAGAGAATCATATAGGCACATAAGAAACAAAACTGACCAACTATAGCTCGATTCAGCCAGTAACACCTATCAATTGAGTCGGAGCGGAGCGAGCGGCCGATTGCCGTAATTTATATAAAAAGAATTTCATCGGTAAAGTTCGCCAGACACATCGATTCGAAAAAATGTTTCATCAACAATAATTTTATTATCGTAATAACAAAATTACTGGGTTTGCTGATGTACCATTTTGATCCTTAAATATATGAAAGTAGGGTGTTCATTTAACTTTTACTTATATACCAGGGGGAGAAATGGAACCTTTTGTTAGCCTATAGCATTATTATTTCTCATTTTGTTTTGTTTATTAATACAATTGGCTGGAGGCGCAATATTGATATTCAAGTTTGATGATGACTCGCGCCGGTCTTCTCCCTGAGCTCTGTATTTTTATGGGTTTTTATAACAATTGTGTTTTGTTGTTTCTTTTCCATTTATGCAAACGCAAATTGAGTATTGTTGTATAAACTTTTATTCAAATACATATATCTATCTAAAACACTCTGGAAAATTCTATAGAACTTTTCTTAGTGTTCTAATTTTAAACATAAAGAAAGACTCCTTGAAGACTAGTTATAAAAATTAAAGCGTTTATTCACATTGAAACAAAATTATTTTAGCGCGCCGTTCTCATACCATAAAGCACGGATTATTTCTCATGGAGAAAACGGAATGACGTGAATAAATAACTCGCAGAAATATCAATTAAACAATTATGCTGTCCGAATGGAATCGTGTGTAATGATAGTGGGCCCGGCTATAACTCAGGCGCATCTGTACTACGGCTATTTGCAAAAGGCACGACATGCGCGCGCGCACACTACGCAGCCCTGTCTCCGCTCTCAGCTTAGCTTATCTATATTTTACACATTTTATATTGCTAATTTAACATTGTACCACCGCAAGGGAAATTCCACCCTATTGCACACCTCATAACGCGAAGCGGCTGAGGTAGTGGTAGTTCAAATGTCTCTATCAAACTATATTGCACTTATAAAATAATATGAGTAGATGTACATCTAGAAAACACTTAAATTAAACCATCTTATACTTTATAAAAATCACATTATGGACTACTATGAAAAAAAAACGTTTCGAAAAAAAAATTACGTGGACGTCCTGATGTCTGTACGCTGGTTTTGTATGTACCTACCAACGATAACTCCCGAAAAAAATTATATATCGAGACCGAGCTTTTTTTATTAGTTCCAGAATTCGGTGAATTGGTGCCGTATTTCATATCAGTAGCCTAGTTTACGTAGTTTTTTTATGATTTTTATTTAAATTCACTATGATACACACATAGAAAAATATAAGAATTTTTCGTATTTTTATATTTCAAATGAATTGTACGATTTATTATTTTATTAAAATAAATGAGCGTTAGGAGGCGTGCACTTTTGGAGTTTCCAAACTTTTTTATTCATTTTATCGGTTAATTCCCTGCATTTAACTGCAACAATATACTATCTGGGTCATCGGTGGTTAAATTGTTCAAAAAAATGTGCAGTAAAAATATCAAAGATCCGCCTGCAGTAATAACGAATATTAGAACCCTTTCTAAATGCCTAAGGCAACAGGTGTCAACGACGTAAGAATTTTTCGTGCGTCGAAACATAAAGTTAAGGGGACTACATGACCTAAACACAAGTTTTATAATGCCTAAAAGTATATGATCCACTGCATTAAACAAAATCAGAAAAATACATGATATTTTTCAGGATATATGCTAGTTAGATAGTGTGTTGATAACATAATACAACTAATTTGGTACGATAGACGAAAGTCAAGAAGATATCTCTAAAAATTTCTTTTAACGATTAAAAACCATACTAATATACATGCAATCATTCTATTTTTTTTTTCAGATTGTTCTTCAAGCAACATATTAACGTGATAGTGTTTTATTTTTTTAATCCAATCCATAGATTTTTGTAAATAGAGAATTCCTTCATATTTAGCAATAAATTACCACCTTTGTGTCATCGCGCTTCTCTTTCTTTTCTATGCAGTCTGACAGTGACCGCGTTTTAGCTGTTGTCAGCCCTTAAAGGCCCTGTAGATAGGCACCTACCTATAAGAAAATGTTTCTTAAGCACTAAAGGCCTCAATAAATAAAGTGTATGTTTATGCCTTAGTTAATTGACACAAACACATAAATACTCGTATCATAAAACGCAGCCCGGAGCGGTTCCTTACGTGTTGGGCGCACATATCATAAAAGTACCTATAATGTACAACAAAACTGCTGTTTACCGACTATTTTCTAATTTTAATAATTTCGCGTAATAACGCAATAAATAGACAACATATAATGCGATGCAAATGAAACGTGTGTCGTTAATACGCGCTCGGCTCCAGAATGTAGAGCTTACAGGTTAAAATACGTGATCGAAGATCCTAACAGCGGCTAATCAATGTTGCTTATACGTCAGATTACGCAGAATCGATTCACGCGAGATCTCGACTAATATCGATTATAACATTTACATCGATACGGCTTCCTGCATGTTACAGTGTCTCCGTTTTATAATCTATGATAATTTCATATGTAAATTCTGAAACGGTGCTTCCATATTTCTGAGAAATTCGTACCCACCTACGTATTTGCTACTCTTCAATGTTCTCAGTTTAATAATATGGACATTATTCCTCGATAACTCGGTAATTTTCAGTCGACCGTTCACATAAGGACAAAATATAATGATGACTCTATAGGTGCAAAGAAAAAAGCTCACTGTCAAACGTTTGATTTAGTTGACTTCAGAAGGAATTCTATCCTGTGCCCGTACTTTAGACTGGATCAACCAACTGCTGAACATTAGCTATATCATCTCTCATCAGGGTTAAACTCATGTAGTTACCCAAGCCATAATGTAGTACCCTTCTCCAAGTGAGAGGAGAGTTATACAATCTGTGAAAAGTAACCGCCTACCTTTCTCGTAGCTGATCTGCCTCTCCTGTTGCCTGGCATTGTCCGCTGCGACTTTGAGCAGGCCCTGTATGTTCCTCAGCAGCGTCTCGGTGGATGAGACCAGGGTGTCGGCTGTGGGGTCCACTGGAACGTTGGGAGGCGTGCTCGTTTGGGCCGCGTAGCTCACTGGCGCCGGCGACGACGAAGCCGGCATCTCACGCTCGCCGTCGCTCAGATCTCCGCCTAAACAAAATGAAGCTGTTGATAAAATATTAAGTTAAGGTATCATTTGGAATTTTGTATAATTTCAGTGTGAGTTTGGATAAAATTGATGGTTATTCATCTGACAGTTTAAAATGAGGCTACTTAGCTTCCTAGCTAGCTTAAATAATATAATCAAAGCTCAAGACCGATGAGGATATAGGTACACCTACGCAGAGACTGACATTTTTTGTTATAGCAACCTAAGACATATTCAAATAGCCATTTAGCTTTTAAATAAAATAGGGAGACTGACATTAACGTTGACTTCTGCACATTTTTGGCTAGCTGCGGCAAAAACGATTGACCCAACTCAAAATTAGCATACTGCATATTCAAATTAAGACAGAGAATCTGAGAGCACAGATTCATGCGACCATAATAAACGATTATTAATTTCAATAACAGCTTCATAAGAAGTCATAAATGGGTAGTATATCGAACAAAAAAAAAATACAATACCGACAAACGAGGATATTCGAGAATCGCGTGCATGTATCATTCGGTTCGCAATTATTGTAGCGATGAACATCGATATCGCGTGGTGATCATCGGCGCAAGGCTTTGATGGAATTCGCCGAGCGTGGCCTGCTTATTCGGAAATACATTTCGACTGACGCAACGTTAAAGATCGTAAATACTACTTGTCACACACAACTCAATTGTCAATAAAAAGGTGTGAAATGAATTCTTATCAAGAGCTTTAATCCTAGTTACGCGAATATTGCAAAGGTTTTATGAAATAATTTGGTGTATTTGATGATAAAAATTTGCTAAAAGCTCCCAAATCCAGGTAAACACTAAATAATAGTTTGAAAATAATACTTCTACGTAACGATTTCAAGACGGAATTTCCGATAGATCGTCTTCATGTTCACAGAATAGGGATACCACAAAGCTATTCGACACCGAATGGGCTGTCTCTAACCGATTTATATGCCCCGCTGCACTATGCCGCAAGTTATTCGCTGCGAGGACGGTGCAGCTATTCGAATATTATATCGATTTTATTCCATAATTACTCGCCTGGCATTTCAGACAAAGACATTAATTTGGAAAATCTGATGTCAATGGCACCTTTAAATTTTATGACGGTATTCATCTACTAAAAGTACATCGATAATACTCCGTCCAGCATAAGTGATGAAACATAATAAAAAATTATAATTTTTTCAATGACGAGATAATTACAATAATGTACGCCTTATGTCAATAACGGACCTCACACGTAAAAAAAAGCTTGGATTGGCGTCTCTCACGGTCCAAAATAATCTATCGATACATTTAATTTAACTGACAAGATAGTGAACGCTCATCAAATAATGAAGACAACGTCGTTTCGTCATTGTCGATGCGCACGATAGCACTCTCGGGTTGTCACAACACCATCTCCCTAATAAGGCCAATTAAGAGGATCCTAAGAATTTTAAACAGACGAACCTAAACTCTATAACTAATACTAAGGACGCAGAATCAATCAGCCCGTGCGACTGAGGAAAAGACTTCACGGATATAAAACAAAATTAGATCCGAGATGAGAACGTTGATTGAAAGGAAAACGTATCTTAAGATGAACAAAGATCAAAGTTGAATGACACAAGCTATAAAAAAAAGCATTTTTATAATCAGACTGGGGCGATCGTGACGAGCATGAATTACGTATCGACAGAATTAATTGTAAATAAACTATGAATATTTACGATAGCGACACAATCAAATGTGAATTACCAAACTCTGAGTACAGCCAAACTGAGTTCAGGTGTTGATTTTCTCATTGAATCTTTTGTTTGCTCAAATTTCCCGAGGCTCGTCCTGTAATAACGCGGCCAGGCGAGTGTTTCCTATAAATCGTAGCCAGTTATCCGTTCCCACGCTCTCGGAGCATTTTGTGTGCAGCTTGCAATAACCAATACACAATCCATATTGTTTCACTTAATTTATCTATTGTATGGAGCAAGTATTTACATTTGTGGATCAATGTTATGATTGGCACCGTCGCGGCACGTCGGTAACCGCACTATGCACGCTATATCTAGGCAATAGAAAATGTTCAATAATTAAATTACATTCTCATAGTTAGTGGCATTTCTTTATTGTTTATTTAATAAAGAAGCAATAAAAGTTTTAAATGCTATCTCAAGATCTAAATGCGCTTGCAATGTTACACCGTTATTTCTCTCCATCAAACACTGATTTTATGATTTTCCCATTCTATTTTCAAATGGCTGTAATTGCGTTTATAACTTAGTGACGTCGGCCTAATAACTAGGTTTCGCTTGATTGATGATCCAGAGGAAGATAGTGTACTAAATTGATTAAAATATTTAGTACGTCAGTAACCTCATGAATAAAAAGCTGAATATAAAACGAACCTAATACGTGTCGTCGGGGAAATTGTCATGCCATCCATCATTTGAGTCTAATGGAATGGTGTTAATAGTTCATGATATATGACGGTTAAGAAAGTACAGGCCTTTCTTGTGATTAAATATTACAACTTACATGTGATGAGACATGTCCAACGGCGTGGTTGGACGTTTTATTTTTGAAAAGTCCGGGTTATTGGTATTTCTATGTAATTACAGGGATAGTAGATTGGCTCATCTTAAGGTATTATTACCCGAGACAACTCATTTTAAAATAAAGGCATAAACAACAAAAGGTCTCGAACTCACGTGTAAAATTGAATTGGGTCCTTTTAAGCGCTATTCATACATCATTGGGGGCAATTGCCAGCGATACTCGTAATAAGATTTTATTATATAGGACCATTACAAGCAAATGTGCGGTGTCTAGGGATCAAGATGGGAAAACGTATGGGAACGCAAGCGCGAGATCATTTGGTAATCGACGGCCAGGATGCGCTGGCGCTGCACTCTCTATTGATTCTATACTATTATTTCTTTGCTGCAATGTGGGTTTACTAGCAGAAATGTACAGATTTTATATTACTAATTTAAATAGTGTACTTAAGACCAATTCAACGCGTTGGACTGTAAAATAATTAACATCAGTCTATACCTACAATGTATCGCCGGGAAGCCATTTTACACAATTTCCAGTCTAGAATAAAAGGAACCGTGGTTTTATGGCTGATAATTTCCGAACTATGAATGCTGAAGGTTCTAGGGCTATTACTGGGTAATTTCGCCGTGCATTACATGCCAAGTATATTGAGCGGGTGATACCCATCCGTGTTAATGTTACACGGACACTTTCTTGTCAGGCCTACAGCCGCGCCGTGATTACAGCAGAAAGATCGACTCATTTATCGATACATCTAATTTATATGAAATTAAACAGATATTCATCGCTGTGAAATTGCGATTATTATATTCTCTACAAGAAAGTAAATTGCTTGTCTACATTTATTACCTACCTTTATTACAAAGACGGAGAATGTATCAATATTCCGCGGTTGTTTAAGCTAAGTCAGCTTCTAGCTACGATAATGAGTTCATGCTAAGGGGAAGTCGTTGATATAATTACTAAGCTTAGTTTCCCTATATTTTTTTTTTAAACTTTGCCCCTCATGAAGAATTTCTTATGTATCTTGGGTGCGTTTACAAACATTTAAACTCACATACACAAACAGCCAGACCCGGAACAATTACTTGCAGGTCATACAAATATTTGCTCCGTCCGGGGATCGAACCCGCGACACGTAACGCAGCAGTCAATCTCTTAACCACTGCGCCAAGCGTGTCGACAAAATTAAAATATACATTAAAATAAGTTTCAAAACGTTCAACTCACCATCATCCTCATCCTTCACATTATGATCTTCCTGATCTGATAGTTGTGCGTCGCTTTCATCGGAGTGGGACCTTGGACTGGCGGCTGCTGTGGCTGCGGAGGGCAGTCGAGGGGGCTGGGGGCTTCGGCGCGACCCTGCGGAACTTCGCCCGCTCACGGAGCCTTCGCACCGGTCATTGCGGTCGCGATCGCTTCGTTCTGACCGGTCCCGGTCGCCACCCGACCCGGATTTTGAGAGGTTCAGCACTGGACTGTGGCCTGGAGAAGAGCCTGTTAGATTTTATAGTTAGCAGCAGGTACTGCAGTGACTAGGCATGTTTCGTGTACTATTTATGGAGATATAATTACGTATGCGTGTTAAGCCAGGGAAATTAACTGTTAAGCGAATTGACTATCAACTTAAATTTTTGGTCTAAACAAGTCACACCTGTCATTCTTTGACAGTTGCATGAAATGGCTAAATATAGCCAGTGTCAATTTGCTTATCAATGAATTTCCCCGACTGTACCTACCTATATCTTTAGACAAAACTTGCGGCAACCGTCATGGTTTTGGGTGCTTGGACGTGCGATTTTTTTCCTTAATAAGCATTTCATATTGAACTGATGTTCAACAGACTCAAAACATAATAGTTATGGTCACGTTTTAAAATGTTTTTTCGTTTGAAATGAAAGCTTAGATATCTAATCAGAACTCTACTAATTCAGATGCAATTATACGGCTGTTAGTTAAAAATAATTAGAAAGTTTTGCACCGATTCGCAATTCGCTTCTAATTGATTGGTAAATTCTAATCGATTCAATGTGTTCATATGCACTGACTATACAGAGTGTTCGGCAGAACGTTAAACATACGAACATGGCAGATAGGTGGGGTCGTCTGCTATCTACCCACCTCAAATGATTTGACCTAGGCCCAAAGATTTTTATATGTAGTTTTTTTTTTAATAACCGAATTTCATGAGTTTCGAGACTTTGAAGTAAGATTATGTTGGATAGACGAAACTGGCAAAAAAAAATAATTTTAGTCTCGACTGTTGGTAGATTCCTTTACCACGATTACATGATGAATTTTGCAAAACATTTTACAGTTTAAAATTATCGAATTGCATCAAAATTCCCGTTTTGAACTAAAATTCGTCAATAACTCAGTCGTTCAACACATTCGTCAAATTCAAAAAAAACTAAAAGTGGTTGAAGACTTAGGATTTCATCGAAACATCCTTGGTGTATGGCCTTTCGAACGGTTAATTATGTAATTTGTTTAATATAAAAAAAAATCAAAATAAAAAAATATAATGGGGCCTAGGTCAAATCATTTGGGCTGGGTAGATAGCAGACGACCCCACCCATCTGCCATTTTCGTATGTTCAACGTTTTGCCGAACACCCTGTATGTATACCTAGCTATAGACTAAGGATAATGACGGAAACTAGAGTAACTGTACTTTTGCCGAACACCCTGTATGTATACCTAGCTATAGACTAAGGATAATGACGGAAACTAGAGTAACTGTACTTTTGCCGAACACCCTGTATGTATACCTAGCTATAGACTAAGGATAATGAGGGAAACTAGAGTAACTGTACTAACGTAATTACAACGTTTACAGTTTTGTATCAAAAAAATATATATTTACTGTATTTATGGATACTTTGATCACAAGTTGTCGTGTGTACAGTACCTAATAGATACTAATAAAACAATCTGTTGTTTCCAACAGCGCTTCCACCACGTCAGTTCATTAATGTCACAGAATGACGGAGAGCTAAACGGGACTGTGATAATCTCATGACGATTATTATATCTTACCGTTATGTGAACCCTCCCGAGCCTTATCCATCGCCATAACTCGTTCCATGTCGCCTCGTTCGTCACGCAATCTGCAACAATCAAATGGCACAATTAAAAATGTATATCAGTAGCATTCGATATCTCGTTAACGGAATCAGATGTTGGTTGTCAGGAATCGGTCACGCTACCTCGCAAAATGAATCCCAACAAAGCTACTTACAAACAATTTTATCATTTGAAACCATAAAGCATACTTCCCACTGAGTTTTGAAGCTACTACAAAGGCAAACGTATAATATTATAGAACCCCGCTGCGCTTCTTTGTGAGCGGATGAAGACGGTGTATGTAATCATTTTGTATGCCGATCTCTCGTGCCGCTACCCTAATTCTGTAGGTCCTTTTTGATTGTGAATTATTGGACTTTTGATGCTTCCGTTCCGATTCTATTTTTATTAATATTTACTTATTAACTTTTTGCTTGTTGTTTGCTACGGCTGTTTCTAACTTTTTATAGGCAGATTCTTTGATTTATAAGTAGCTCCCTACTTATTTCATTAAGTCTCGACGTAGTCACTGTTATTTGATAAAAAAAAACAAGCGTTATCTCTTTGAAAGTTAAACGATGCTACGAGAATTCAAAAATACCCTTTTCACAAAACCGAGAAAAAAATGGATATCGAAAATTATTTTTCGCACAACCAAGTTAGTTCATTTCAAAGGGGTTAATCTGTACCTACTACAATTTTTGCCCAGTAATGCCTTTTGAGCATTTGAATATAAATGACGTCTGAAAGTGAAATGTAACATACATAATAAGTGGCTGTTTTAAGCCTTCGCGGAACCCTTTTGTGGATTACAGAGCAGTGACAAAACAGAGGGCGCAAGAACTTACGAATTCGATGAAATTGGTTTTAAACCGTTTTGTGACTTTATTTTGATTGTGTTCGTCAAGGTAAACGATTAACATCATTTGTTGTATTAGCTTTGATTACTCTATGCTAATTTCTAATTGGTCGCTTTATAGCTTTTCATATTACCATAAGGTAAGTAAACTTTGGCTTATATTAAAGCGACCAACAAACGCATTTGAAAAGATATCAAGTCTATTCAATTTCACGTACCTACCTACCTAACACGTGCCTACTTGTTTAAAAGTTTGTACAGTATCTCTGTGCTCTATGCTACTCTGTGTTAACCCTCCAAATGGAGTCGTTTGGTACTTTACTGACGAGTCACGGAGCTCCGTTCGAATTTAATATATTTTTCATTTCCCTCACCATTAATATGTAAATAATACTTCAGACCGTTCAAATCTTTTGATCGAGTTTTTATTATATAATATTGTACAAAATATCTGAAGTGCCCTCGTACAAATGTATTCATAGCGTAGCAAATTAGCAAACATTTCATATAACTTTATTATGCAAAAATAATAATTAGTTGAACATTCAGCAAGAACCTTAACAGGAAGTGTACATTTGTCATTTATTTGATTGTATCTTTAAGAATAATTAATCAACAGTAAATTGCAAAGGAACGTTTTTTCTCACACGTAACCAAACATCACATTATAAATATTTTTTTGTCAATTAAAAGCTCTTAACAAGGATATCCCGAACCCTAACGAATCAAAAAGAAATGATCGACTCATCGCCACCCGATCGGACAAAAGATAACAGCTCAAATCAATAAAATAATAAATTATTTCCACTTCCTCCATTTTATTTTTATCTTTACAAAAGTGTTGCTTTGATTGATGATGTTAGCTCACACTTAAATTAAAACAGATATGGCTTATTTTCAAATGTTTGGTTACAAGGACGGCTCTAGATTATTTCGACTATCAATCTATTTTGTTTTATCAATTTTCGGTTTAGCATAAGTAGGAATTGAGCATGGGTTTTCTGTTTTCCTTTTTCGTTGTCCAATACCCAATTAAAACACCTAGGATTTACATTTGGCTAAACCATTCCAAATACAACAACACAATCACTCATTCTTGCGTTGTCACCAACAACGCAATGAATATACTGACTAGGTAACATCACTTAAATGAAATCAATTTACTCTGTCTAACAAACTCTATTGCAGCGATACGTTCATTACTATTTTCACTAAACGATTTCGCAAATAAATAATTTTCATTAACTACAAAATTCAGTGCTAACGTAACATTCCGATGTAGATAAATTAACAAACACCCCATCTGTCGGCAGCAGCCATCATCAGTCTGCTAGCGAAATAATATTATTCATTCACTTGTCAAAACGCAAATTGGCGACGAATCGTAGCGAGCACCGCGGAATTACAAAATGAAAAACAATAGAGGCGTGTTTTTTTTTTTTTGACAAATAGACAAGGAAAAGATAATCGAGATTTATTGAGCGGGAAAATTCCTATTTTGGTACCATATTTCAATTCGCTGAAGTATCTTAGTGATGTTCATATAGTGTAGGGTATATATTAGCATAAAACCACGTAATGAAGTCATAGGAAGGTTAACATAGTTAACGTTAACTATTGCCATTACAGAATGGGTAGTGGCCTAAACAGATATTCCGGGGCCACGAGCGCGAACAATGCGTTGCAATCTACCACCAAAGCCAACGCACGTTGATTAGTTAATACTGGACCGTTCACATAACCTAATGCCGCACTACCGACCGTTCCTAACCGTTCTTGTATGCATAATCTGATTAGCGCAAGTATTAAACAAAGCTTTCGGTAATAGTGCTGTCAATTTACATTACCAAATTCCGTACTAAAACTGCAATGTTGATTGAAGCCGTAGAAACACAAGATCCGTTTAACTATATAAGTACGTAATTAAGTCTATACTAAACGAACCCCGAATTTGCATTCTCAAGAATCGATTAAGAAAATCAAATCCTGCCGGAGCGTCACTGCGTAAAACATTTGCTTGACACCCAAATCAAAAATCGTTTTAGCTCACCCCAGCGAGGGGATGGAGAAGCGTCGACGCCTCAACATTTATTATTTCAGACATATCACTCACATGCAAAACAAACTCCGTCCGATCCATCAAAAAGTTTCTTCTCATCCTCTCCCTCTCTGCTCCGCAACACAAATCGAGTGTGTAAGTGCCGCGGTTTCAAGATACTGATATTAATGTCTATTGTTTTATGTTAAGTGGCATATTTCTTTCAAATGTCGTTTCACCTTTTTCTATTCTTGAGACAGAAAGGTGTAAAAGGTGGAAATCGTTCCCAAAGAAAATTCGAAATAGTACCAACCTTGAACAAAGAGTTTATAAGTTAAAGAATAAATAAGCTTGTTCATCCAAAAGAAATGAGCATTGTAACCCCCCAAAACAGTCAACAAAGCTTCGAAGAAAATCGAGCGAAAAAAGGCTAAAAACACCTTAGGGGTTTACTAATCGAATAAAAAATATCAGCGACCGATGCCAATGTGTGGGGGAGAAATGGAATAAATTATAAAGAAAATACAAGTAGCAAAGGGGCTTTTGTTATGAGTAAAAAGTTCCAAGCATATGCAGATAACGTAATGTTGTGCTTTTGAAATGATGTAAAGGCAATATTGGCGAGTAATAACGCGGTGCATCAATTTGAGGTTATATTGCAGGAGGTACGTTATGGCATAACAAGCAGGACTTGAAATGCTGAGTAGCTAAAGCATGTGTTGTTTTGTTATATGGGGGCTTGTTAGGATCGAAAGGCAGTTTAAAGGAGTTAGTTTATTACCACAAGTATTTGCTAAATGACACAAGTGATTTTCATTGTAGAGGTTCTGAGCAGAACACAATTTCTTCGAGAAAAAACTGTGCCAAGTATAATTATGTAGATATGTGATGCATCCTAACCAGAGTATGTGCAGGTAAATGGCACCTTTATTTTCAGCCAATTTCCAAATTAGGAAGAAGAAACAAAAACCCACGACGTAAATTGCCTAAAGTAAGCAGAACACTTATTTAAAATAAAAGTGTAATTTGCCTAATCAATATGATTGTAGGTACAAACATTTAGGGCGGACTAATACAAAATAATAGGAACGAAAGTAACATGATGACTTGTCGCCGGGCGGCGCTCCCTACGCATAAACGTCACGACGTCATTTGTAAAAATTGCGGCCTTACAACTTCTCCAATTTTCTAACAGAGAAAACAGTGGAGACTCTATGACAACTACACATTAATTCAGAAATAATATTATGTTGATATTTCTGATAACTACCTATAACATTTATTTATATTTTGACTTCTTAGACAAACATACATATACTCACGCCTTCTTCCCATGGGGGTAGGCAGAACCTACAGAAAACCACCTGTTACGATCCTTATATACTCCTTTTGCCTCGTTTACGTTCATACATCTGGTCATACACTCATCTGGTCGTGCGTGTACTTCGCACCTGACCTTTTCGAAGAACGTCACCAATAAGGTGACCTCATGACCTCTTAGGGCGTCTCCTCCCGGCATTTCCACTCACATCTGCCTTGTAAACAGCTTTTGTTAGTCGCCTTTCATTCATCCTCTCGACATGAACAAAATTAGAAGAGTATGCTTAGATGGTGCTAAGCATACTCTTCTAATTTTGTATCACTACATCTTCTCTTGAACTTACCTTATCACATCATTCCTCAGCCAATCATTCATAGTCACACCACACATACATCGCAAGGAACGCATTTCCACAGTATTTATTCTACATTCATGCTTCTTTTGCACACCATTGTGGTCAGCCAGTCGCGCCTTTATGGACATCAACTTTTCGGCCACAATTGCATGTGTAGCAGCATTCACTTTAGTTCCCGCATTTACTTTCCTTTCCTCATTTCCATCAATCTTGCTATCCCTTGTAAAAAGACTCCCCAAATATACAAACTCGCTTACTTGTTCTGCTATCTTATTATTTATTTTCACATTACACATTGATACATCCTCTTCTCTTTCAAACACCACGACTTTCGTCTTATTCACATCATATTCATCACTTTCATCTTATATGCTTCATCCATTACAGTCACCACGTCTTACAACTGTTCTGCTGACGATGCAAGTAGGACTTGATCATCTGTGTAGAGAAAGCATTTGGCAGGCAACTCACTCATCGTCAATCCACACTCACCCTCTTTCAAATCTGTCAGACCACTATCCTTGTAGAAGTTGAACTGCCACGGTGACGCTACACAGCCCTGTTTAACACCCCTCGAGATGCAGAACCTGTTTGTGTATGCCGCATTTATCCTAACCCCAGGTCTGGAATCCTTCTATAAAGATTTCAGTGCCCGTACCAGGCACCAGTCCACACCGTACAAGGATAATGTCGACCAAAGTTCTTCCCCCCACACACTATCGTATGCCTTCTCCAAGTCAACGAAAACACAGTAGACTTTCTTTCTTTGCCAGATGCTTTTCGGCTATGCACCTTAGTGAGAACATCTGATCCATATAGCCCATTCCCTCTCTAAATACTGCCTGAACATCCCATATTTTCTCAACTGTCACTTTTATCACTCAATTTATTAAAACCTTCGCATACAATTTGTCGACAACACTCAAAAGATAAATACCGCGGTAGTTATTACAATCCTGCTGAGAGCCTTTTGCCTTATATATGGTGGTTCGATTACCGACTTACACCAATCATTCGGCACACGCCCATATCTCCAACACATATTAAAGATCTGACTCAACAGGCTTGCTACCACCCCGTCACCGCCCTACAGCATGTCAGTAGACACTGTCGTACCCTGCAGCTTTCCCAACTTTCGTCCCTTCCAGCGCTCTTACAATCTCATCTATTTATATTTCATTGTCTTCATCTACACTGAGCATCTGGTCTTCAAAACTGGCATCTGCCCAGTTACCCACTCCTTGCTCACTATCCTGAGAAACTAAATAAACTTTTAAAGTACTTTCAGCGTTCCAAGACCTTACATTCTTCGCTTAGTAAACATCCATCTTTTGCTCTTATAACATTCATACTCGATGTTCCTGTCACTCCGAGAGTTATCTTACCTGTTTTTAGAAAAGTTTAACATTGGCCCTGTAATTATCAGAAAACTTCCTGTTATACTTTTCTTCCTTTTCATCCTTTTTCATTATTGCCAACTCTTTCTCTCTTACTGTCTCTTGTCTGTTGACTTCTATGTGTTTTAAAATAATCCAAAACCAGACGATTTTGTTTATTTTCTGTAATCTTATTCACTTCTTTGATCTTCAACAGTTCTTTAAATGAGCAACGTTTTAGTGAACGTTCTTAGAGACGACAAAATTTTTATCTACTTAAGTACAACATGCAACTCTTTTGTGATAAACAGTTCTTATTTATTAGGTATTACGCTAAGCCAAGGGGTGAATACTTTTTAAGTAACATGGCGACTCCATGCAACTTATATTCGGGAGCGGAAATATCTAACCAAAATAGCCAAATTCGGGGGCGTCGAAAAGAAACAGTAGACAGTGGGATCTCCGCGGGGGAAACCGGAGACAGTTATTTAAATTTGAATAATATAATATGAAAAAAATTACATCATTTAATACCGTAATAAAAGTGCACTAAGCGACCGGAGCATTACGCTTGCCAAATACAAGAAGGGACATGCAAATTCCGCTTATGAAACGTGAAATGAAATATAAAATGTTTTCGGTGGAAAATAAAATATGTCTTTCGGAGCTTAGGAGCTCATTACGATATTACAAGTACGTGAGGAGATTTAAGTTGTCGTTGGAAAAGCTGTGAAGATGGACGATTTTTTAAGATGTTTTTAGAGTTATGTGCAGTAAGGGATGTGATCAGATGCCTCGTAAAAACGTGATGTTGTCGTAACTTCGATATAAAAATGCCTTTTTTCAGAATAATAAGTCCTGATAGATATACAATGGGTATATAAAGTGCTGGATATTTACAAGAGAGGTCAAGTGTTTATATTACGAGTATGTGACGAACCTAACAAGGTCTTAAGTGGGTGCAAAGCTGTCGATCATAACTAAGTAGTTGCTG
Source organism: Brachylomia viminalis (assembly GCA_937001585.2). Lineage (NCBI taxonomy): Eukaryota > Metazoa > Arthropoda > Insecta > Lepidoptera > Noctuidae > Brachylomia > Brachylomia viminalis. The sequence continues at coordinate 15,436,572 of OW443302.2, read as the reverse complement.
GATATTTCGTTGAGGCTCTAATGAAGAAAATAATAAAAGTGCACAAAGTACGTATTGAAACAGCAACGTATTTGTTCACAGTAGATTACCGTGGCGTAACGAGATTCTGATCGGGTCCAATGTTATTAGGATTTAAGCGCCACCGCGTCGCCTCTCCGGGCGCAGTGTTGGATAATTATGCAAAATTGCTCCTACGATTCGTAGACCCCCAGTTTTTAGGGACCATTACCATTATCTGTAATGGGAATGCGTTTTGATAATGTTGAATTTCATTGTACAATTATTAGGACAATTTATTAGAATTGCCATTTATGTTCAGCTGTTTTTTCTCATTCTCAACTTGTTATTCGATGGAGACTTAGTTAATTTTGGGATATTATCATGATATAAATCTAATATATCATATTATCGTTTCGTCATATCGTTACTAATGTATTCGACTCTACCCGCATGAAACATTTCCCTTCAAAATGAAATAAGTACATAACTACATAAGCCTTGCATAAAAACGTATCAGTCACAACTCACAACGTTTAAAAATGTATTGTAATCCTAGCCGAACAATTCACTAACCGCCGATTGCATAAATATGGCTTCAATGCACATGCATATGGAGCGACCGCAGAAAATTCACATCCATCGGCACACTTCCAATTCAATTCCTTCGATAATGTAAAGCGACAAAGATATGTGTATCTTCTAGCCGCTTGAATACTAACTCGTCGATCCGCATGAGTTTCTTTGAGTAGACGGTTGAAATTGTGCATCGTTTTTAGCGGCTGCACGGGCCAGGACCGACGTATGGGTAATGATTGTGATCGAAGTGATCGCTCGCGTTGACCGCAACATGTTCCGAACGAGACGATAATGGTGTATCGACGAGCACCTTTTATTTTCTGCAGTGATAATATACAATTTTATGAATTCAAACGCGACTCTTTATACACAAAGAACCATACACAGGAAGTTATAATTAAATAACTAGATTCGTGACTTCGACATAATAGATAAACATATCTCGTGATATAAACTCCTGTCTCTTTAGAGATGTTATCTGGGGGACAAACGCAGTATCTGTGTCGATTTATCTCGAACCAGAGTCGGACATTGTGAGGCATCCATCATAGTTTTGTCTACTCTATTGATAAAAATAACAACTCTATGTAGATAAATGAACATAGAGTTAATAAAATTAATGTTATAATTTGATTATTCAAAGTTAGATCATAGATAAGTAATTTTTGACCCTATAATCAATGAATGATTAAGAAAAATAACATTTAGTTTTTTTGTGTGACGGAATATGATAATAATTATCATATTATACCGAGCGGTCTGGTAAGATTATTAAATTCGATATACCTACATAATAAAACATGTGAACATAATATATGATCACAGACTAACGAATAGATTAGCATACGGAAAACAGCTTACGTTTAAGAATTCACTCACTTGAGAGATAAAATCAGAACTATGCTATGATAAGAATCTTACTTTCGCTAAACGAAACTGAAGGTTTAAGTGTAGGTGTAGTTAGTGTCTGACAGTTTGTTATGGCAACTACGCGCCAACCAATTACGAAAAAAATATTAAATAATAATTAACTTAACAAGCGGAATTGTTCAGCTTAATGAGTGTGACAACTTGATCAGATTGGAGCTACCTTAACGGATTAGGTCTTAGATATAATCGTAAATCATTAGCGAACTGAGTTTTTTAAGGCAACAAATTGAAACATAAAATATGAAGTTTATATTTGAGAATGAATTCTGTATTTTCCAAGCAAACGTGTTCATCGAACATTAAAAAAGCGTGTAAACAAATTGGTAAATGAACGCAATAGAAACAAACAAGCATCTGCTGTGCACACATACGTCACGGATCGAAACAGGGAGTTTGGCAGAAAGTAAACAGAAAATATAATTTAGAAGCAATTTGGCTCGGATATGTCCGCAATCAAATTGTCTCGTTAATACCGGTGCTATCAAAACATTTGATTTGTGGCGGCGTAGGGTTGAGCTGTTATTTAGCCATGCGATGGTTAACGTATGATGACCCCAGCTTGTTGTCAATTATTTATGACAAATACTATATATCGTTGTTTATAAACATAAATTTCCATAAATATTCATGTAGTTTGTTTGAGAATTATGTACCGACGTAATTATCTACTAACTTGTATTTTTCTATGTTATTTTGTCATCGTTTATTAGAAGTTTAATATGTGCAGTGTCATTTTGTAAATGTATTTAATCGCCGGTGACATGCAATTAGTTAGGAGACTGTCATAATGTTTTATTGAAGTCATAATGTTTTATTGAACCTCTGACTTGTTTATAAAAGTGACTCTTTCTGAATTGTTTATGACATAAAGAACCAATATCTTTTGAGGTGGCAATACCTAGGTCTTTAAAATGCCTTTTTTCACTGTCACCAAAATTATCAAAGGACAGTTACACCAATAAAACCACAGCACAATAAATCGAAAAATAAAAAGCAGAATTAGAATAATTCATACGGCAGCTAACAAATGTTTACATGGAAATAACGCGGGTTTTCCCGATTTATGCGCACTCACACTCGACTCGCACTCGACGCGAACTCAGCGAGTAAACATGTGAATACTTTTTATTCGCGTTGTATAATTCCCCCGGGAACTGGGATTTGCATAACAAAACGGGAAAAGGTCAGGAAGCGAACGAAATGGCAAGTGTCCGGTTTGATGTCCAGTCAGCAATGCTGGGTGACGGGAGTGCGATCAGGTTCACCACTTGACTTGCGGGATTAATAATTTATGACCACTTTAATGTTGTGTTGTGACTTTTATATTGTGTAGTTCGTATGTTCCACTTTAAAAATCAGAACTGAAACTAAAATTAAAACGACACATCATTGAACTATGTTACAAACATAGAGCAACACGGGCCACCGGCGAACCGGAGTGCTCTATGGTTACAAACAGTAACAAAAAAAAAAAAGTTTCAAATTCAACATTCAACACAAGTTCAAGTGTTAGCGTTTGTAAAAATGTTTTAGTTTCATGTTTTGTATGTCACAAATACTTCAATAAAGAGAGCATTTGGTATCGACATGTGTGACACCCGTTAATATAAACGGCTGTAAAAAAGGATTTTTTATTTAGTAACATTCTTTAGCAATTTTATTTGAGTGTTTGAACGCAGCACAGAATGTTCAAACTCAGGCGTCCCGGATGCATATTCATGGTTGCTCTGCGCCACATGCAAATTGTGATTTACACACTGTAATGAATTCTTTTGATCTGTGGATTCACATATTTGATTTACCCCATCGATGTCGGGTATTAGCATGACACGCTGATTTCATATTCATAGTTTCTGCGGTGAGCGATCTTCATTTGTTAAACGTGTTAATTACAGATAAAAATGTGGGGGGAGGCGCCAACTCAATCTGTGTCTTTTTATTGAGAAATACAAATCGATTTACATGATGTCGTGTTTACGATACAAAGTACAAAAACTGACTTATAATTACCCACAGCTCCCAGGACTTTCATTTTTAATTCGACCAATAAACTGAGAATAGATGGATCGATATAAAAGCTGCGCGAGTGTTCCAAATGGAAAAAATCAACTAAAAACTTACATAATTACTTTAGTGATTCAACTGCTCGAAAGAAACGCAGAAATGACAAGACGATGACAAATGAGCATCGCTCGCATCGCAACACAGTCGGGTGGCGGACCTCATCAAATTATTCCCCACTTAAAAAATCTCCGTAAACAAAAACGGGCCAAGGGAAAAAACACTCGAGTCGCGGGGTAAAAAATAGGTATTGGCAACATTGATTGATGTGTACTAATAGGGCGCGAAGAAATGAGGCCGCTGCGTAATTAAAGGAAAAGTGACATCTTCTGTCAATGGCAGCGTTGTACTAGAAATAGAACGGTCACGCCTTTTGGTGAGGAAGTGATTAGTGTAACAAACTTATTAAAAATTATTGAGTGAAGGCGGCTAATTGATCACCGAGTCTGTCGTCGTGTTACACTTCGCTAGATCCTACCTATGTGTTTTTAATTTGAGTCTGTTTTCTCTAACGCCTCGTTATACATTATTTGTCACTAACAATAGCTATTTATTGCTTGGACCTATAAGACGTTGCAATGCTGATGAATTTAAAAAAAACATCTTCCAAACTAATACAAGAATTCAAAAGGGAATCAAATGCGAACTCAAAAATGCTGTCTCCTTTTTCGCCAGTGAAAATAGAAATAAAATTGTATTTACGATTTAGCTAATCCCAAGCTAGAAGTCAGTGTTTTTGGTCACCCTCACCTCGGTGGAAATGACACCCGAATGAAGGATGGAATAATGAATGTTTTTCACCACGCCCGGCACGCGTCGCCGCATAAAATAACATTCGCAATTAACATAACCAGCTGTTAGAATATATCAACTTAGATTTTCGTGAATATTTTAATTTGTGACTATTTTTCAGTTTAGTAATGCAGTTGACGATGAACTGGCTGATTCACTGCAACATTTAGTTCTGAACTTTTGAAACACTGTAAGTAGGTACCAACCTACCAACTGTCAGAATTCTACAGATACCTAGTTTTAAAACATTACATAGCATAGGTAGCACGTTTCAAACCTTCTTAAAATAAAAACAAGTCACAAAAGCGCCACCAAATCATCAGGGGCGGTGACACTGAAGATTTTTCCTCCCAAAAGCTGACTTATCGCTGTGTACATATCATTAGTAATGCAAAATAATGGGATACAGACACCTCGTGCCGTTTGCCAGTCAATGATTAATGCCGTTCGCCATTAATTCTTATTTTTGATGAGAAATTTGACTGGTGCTGTCAGACGCCGGATCCAGATTAATATAGGCTGACGGTGCAACTTACATTATGACATCGTGAGTCCCGTTTACACTTCCCATTTATATCGAGTTTTGGAAGTTTGGAGGTTTCTATATAAAACGGGAGTAGATAAGCACGAATTGTGAGCTATGGGATCTCTGAAATTAACGGTTTTTATATAGCTTTCAAGAAATGCTCACATAAACATTAGGTACTACTGCTGGCTATAAGGGTTTTTAAGTAGATAGGTACATGCCTGTCTCTATATTTTGTACCTTCACGTTTTGTAATTTCCTTCGAAACAATATTTTAATTCCGAAAACCACAGCCTGAAGCTGCTATGCACGCCACGCAGGGTACAGCCTCGTTCACGTGAATGTGACATCAAAGCCAACGAAACGAATAGTTTGGTTCGCCGACAGAACTAACCGAATAGTTCTCGCTGTAAAAGGGCAAAGTACAAAGAGCTAGATAAAATTCCGGTACGACCGCATCGGCGACAAACTCGGAAGGTATTCAAAGGGCTGACGACTGCCGTGACGCGGCACCCTTTACCGACGCCCTACGCATATTAGTCCACTGAAAATCAAAACTCGTTATTATTAATGATTTTACGCCATGACAATCTAAATATCTTCGGAAGCGCGCTGAAAGTTACGCACTAATCGCGCGAAATTACCCCCGACTAATCCCGAAGATATAAATGTACAGTCACCAGATGCGATCCTCGGTATCATCATTCAACATAGCAGAAGAAAAATCACTTAAGATTCAAAGCATTCAGTATCTTTATCTAACGGATACAAGAGTTCATTTTATGACCATTAATTTCGCCTTTTCCTCGGGTGTTTTATCGCAACGGCTGCGAGGCTCTGTCGCGCGTCTCATTAATCAAAAGCATTTGTTTACAACGAAGGGAATTTGATTTGATTAAAATAATTCGCAATATCCTTGATAAATATCACCCTCGGTCTCCGTTTGATCTCACAGAAATTAATGGTGGAGGATTCAATCACGCAAGTGCTGACGCCCTGACGCCACTCTCGAGTCCTGATGCTCGCTTACGTGACGATGACGTATACTGCGCTGTAGTTACAAATTATTTGTATTTTAATTTATTGTTTCAATTAATAACTTTGCCCGTACTTCATGCTAAACGTAAACTGACCAAGATACTTTCAGAATTTCAGTCTTTCCGAACAAAGTTTTCCAAAAGTTTCCACTGAAAAAAGTGTTCAAAATGAAGGGTGAACAAACAATGCTATCTTGCCATGGCAAGGGGCACGGGGATGAATAACGATCGACGTCACAGCGATGTGTGCCGATCCGGCGATCCGGCGGCGTATGCCGGCTCCCGGCGCCCGGCCCGGCTTAACCCGCCGCGCGCCGATTAATCGCCGCCTAATTCCCACCGAAACCGAATTAAACCGGACGAATGCATTGAGCCGAACAATTTGTCCGATGTAATTGTCGTGTTTGATTTACAACTCCGTTTTTCGAAAATGGATACGATAATTGGTAGTGTTCATTAACAGTAAATTATGGTGCTAAATATTTGCTTATTAAAATGCACATGAAACTCCATGTCCGATTCTATGTAGGTATGTACACTTCATGTAGTTCATGTTAGTTGTGATACATACAACGGACTCACGCTACACATTTGTTGTGTTAGGGCCTTGTTATCTTCTGAATGAGCACTATTAACTTAGACTCCGTAATTAAATAAATTTGAATTTAATTGCAAATGAAACACGACCGAGTGCTCGTACAAGAGAAAACAAAACAAACAGTACGTACAAATTATATTAAATCAGAGATAATCCTGTCAATTAATTGGACTTAGCATTGAGAACCGGTCGCGAACGCATGCGCAAATTAAACGAACCAAGATAATGCGAGAGCAAGGAAGCCCGCCATTCAGACAAGGACATTAATATGACTTAACTACCTTACCTGTTGTTCCACTCAATTGTAATAATGTTTGAAATAATTGATCTCAGTTATAAAAAGCTACTTAACGGGGTTATGATGGCGTTTTGCGCAGTTAATTCTTACACAACTTTGCAGTAAACAAAACGACACGTTGCTACGTTTCAATGCCAATGATCATTGATAAACGCTTTAAAAACATTACCTAATTGATTTTTGTAAAAAAAATACCAAGAAATTTCTTTAAAAACAGCCCTAATCCGGGCCGTGGCCGGCCGATCGCCGGCTGACAGTGACACATCGGTACAAGGCGCGCTGTCCGACTGTAATTCTACCCGGCCTCGATCCCCGGACCTACGTGTGTACAATTTTATATTCCAATCTACACGATTAATTAGATGGATTTGGGAACTGAACCTCATTTTTTGTGCATTTTAATTAAAATAACACGCCAACAATATCAAATTATTACAATTAAAACATTTAAACAATATGCACCTTATGTTTGATTAAAAATCAGCCCCTGCAATGTGTCGGTATTTTGTGTGATAAATATTCAAAATCCAACGAAATTAAATAAATACCTACGTTTTTTATGTAACGGAATCACCGCATAACCAATAAAAGCTTTTGACATGTTACCGTCACGTGTATGAAAAGCTTCAAACGCAGTAAAATAGAAGTCAAAACCGCGGAGTATCAAAGCGACTCAACGATCAATCACCATCCATTAAACAAGAAAAGAAAAGTGCTTTCTCCCGCCGATTGGCCCTCGAATCAGCCCAATTTACATGAGAGCCGCTTTTTCCTCGCATCGAGATTAGCCCCTGAATGAGTTTGATGAATCGTTCGCACCCCGCAGCCGCGACCGTCCCGCGCTGTGAGCGGTCATTTGTTAAAAATACACCCGATCCGCGGATCTAATTGTCTCCTCTAATTTCACACCCTCCTGTGATATCTGCGCCCCGTTCAAATTAACAAAGATTTCGCTTTGTTTTAAAATAATGATCCTTCTGGGAGTGGATTTGTTTGTTTTCACTCCTCTTGCTCAAAAAGTATTGGTTTGTTTGTTTAAAGTTTGTCATTGTGGCGTACCAGAGCGAAGAAAAAATAGTAATTCTTCCTCTAGGGGAAAAAGTTTTTTTTTTTTAATTTTTGTGTGTCAAATGACAATGAGCCTACAAAAACGAAAAAGTGTTTTCGTACCACTTGCTCAAAAAAGTGACATTCTATGCCACAAAAAGCGAACATAACAATAGTCATTTTTAATCTGTTAAAAACAGGGAAAGAAAATTGTACTGAATTTCATTCATCCTCTAGGGGGAGAATGTGATTTAAATTTGGAATACTTACCGAAATTTATACTGAACTACATCTGTGTTTACACCATTGAGTTTGTATATAAAGCAAACATCTTTTTGAAAAAGGAATACGCCTTTATTATGCAGTTATGATTATTAAATAAAATTACGAAAACCGACGAGGCCGTATGAGCTTGATGCCTTTGCCTTTCCGACAAAAAAATATTAGTCTAGGAATTTGCCGCGTTTTTGTTTTCTTCAAATACATAAACGTTAAGTTTATTTTAATTTATTGTTATAAATAAGTTAATGTTCTAAAAATACGTTTAATTGTCATTCTTTTTAATAAATGCTTATCTCATAAATTGTGTTAATTTTTTCGCAAATGGTACGAAAAGTAGAGTATTTTCCTCGGTGATAAAGCTGTCTTAGTCTTGGGTGAACTTAAATCCCTCGCTACACTCAGGACTCGTCTTAAATCCCTCGCTTCGCTCGTGATTTAAGTTTTTAACACCCTCGCTACGCTCGGGACTAAACCTCGAGTCCTTCGTTACGCTCGCGATTTAAATCGTCACCCGCGACAGAAGACACTGCTTTATCTCCTTGGTTAATAATCTACTATTAGTCATAAGTAGAATAATCATGAATATAGACTCGACTTAATACTTTTTCATAAAAAAAGAACTTCATTTTATTTTTGAAAATGGAACTAAAATCGGCGATCGCTTTGGTAGAATGCATGCAATGCGTTGCGGCTGCAGAAGAAAAAACAAAAAAAAGACATTGGCGCGAAATCTTTATAATTTTTCTCTAATTGCAAATTGAATTGGTAGTGACCGTAATTAATTGTATTGGATTTTTTTATTTTCTCGCAATGGTAGTGAAAAGTAGAGTGTAACACACGGCGCTAAAATCCCATTAAAACTCGGTTTCTATTTACTCCCTCGCTAAAGCTCGGGAGTAAAACTACCTCGTATATTATAATGGGTCATTTTAGCTCCTTGTATAACAATCTACTATTTGTGTGTTATCTATACGACCTGTTCAAGAATTAATTGTAATACATAATTATTTATAGATTATGATGGCAATTAATGAATGAAGTAAATACACAGTGAAATAAGAAAATAAAAATAGTAAAAAAGATTAAAAATAAGAACGATAACCCCATTTTTCAATCTGGTAACTTCGATGATTTTCTAAGTTCATTTCTACGCAAGTCGATTCTTACCTTTCGAGATGTTTTACGATGTCCTCATATGCCGCTCTACAATTCTCCCAAATACCAGATCTGCAGACAAAAAGAAAATAAAATAAGAAAACCGAGAGAACAGTAAGTAAACTAGAATCAACTGGAATCATAAAATTAGGAAAGTAAGAAAAATGGGAAGAGTTGATGATAGTGAAGTTGAATTGAAATGACTGCTGATGACAACCGTGATGAAAAAAAAAACGTGTACGGTGGGGGACACCCGTCAGGCTCGTACGCACGTACACACAGGCTTGTATATAGAGAAAGAGATACAGAGAGAGAGAAAGTCGCATGGAGCGGGCATAACGCTTTTTCCTTACATGACGATTTCTACCAGCCAACTACTATTGCAGGAACTTCGGTCCAAAAATATGTTGCCTAATAATTTCGTATCATCATTATAATAAGTGCTCTTTTTCTTACGATATCATTGCTGTCCCTATAGATATCGTAGCACGTAAACCCAATTAGAAAGAGGTCATAAAGGGTCTCCTATAAATACAGAAATCTGCAACTAATTACTCAAGTATTTGCAAAGAAAGTTTCATAAAAAGGGTTTGAATATGAAAGGAATAATTATGAGCACTCAATATTAAATGTTCCGTTGGTGAAGCGAGGGGTCGTTGAAATTATGTTTTAAAAACAATCGTTTATATTTGTACCGTAACAACTCATGCGTGATCGTCCAAATTGTTTCTCGATTACTTTAGCTCTTTGTTTTTCATTAAACTTTTCTTCGTCGTTTGTAATCAAGGGAACGCCCTTTGTAACTAAGTATCATCTAGCAAAGGGTTCTCATTCTTTGTCTTAAACTTGAGTGCCCTTAAAACATCTTGCTGATAGTTCCCTTCACAGTAACGCTGTGGTTACTCGGACTGGTACGTGCGTATGAATTATAAATGTGTTTTGTTTGCACTCAGTCAATATATTAAACGAAGCGTTAAATAGTACATTACCGCTATATTGTACGGTTTAATTAGCTCACGTGCGTAGTTCGGTGGAAAAACAAAGCCCTATCTACGTTTCTGTCACAAGTGGTGAGTAAGTAATAAACTGTTTGTAGCAATTTGCCTTTTTCTCCTTTATGAACTTGTAAATCTGCCAGAAGACCATAATTACCCATGCAATGCGCGTTACAACGCGTATTGCATAGGTAATTATGGCACGAATTCACAAACCAAGAACAAATTGAACATAAATCGAATTAAGAGCCGGTTTTTTGATCGGTAGTTAACTCAACCATTGGTTAAAAATAAAAAATTGTGCAAAATATGTTGATGAAATCAACAGATTTTGCCAAAATTTTACCATTAACTCGACCATTAGTTAAAAATAGTAAGTATAGTAAAATTTTGGCAAAATGTGTTGGTCAAATCAAAATATTTTGCCAAAATTCAACCATTAGTTACTATTTTTAATTAATGGTTGAGTTAACTACGGATCAAAAAACCGGCCCTAAGAATTAACATGGCTATAAACGCCCGGCATCTTTTCGTTGTGTAACCTTCAAATCAACTCACATACCGAACTGACATCCCCATAACAACACTACATACCCGAATTTACTTCAACATACAACCTCAAAAGTGCACTACACATACATACAACACCTTACATGATAGGTAGGCACATACTTATATAACTTTTTACATTTTTACGAAGACAGATGTCACATATAAGGTTATACAGACACACTTAAGTTACATGAGTGGCAGTAAGACAGTGGGGTAAGTCAAGTGAGCATTGTGGGTCTTCGGGCGGAAGTGAGGGCATTCAGTGTTTGTACTTTTCTAACTGGATTAACTTCCCTCCTGGATATTTAACCTGAACCACTTGACCGACCTGCTTAAAGGTTTCTTTTCGTGAATTAATACGCACTTAAGCCGTTTATGACGTGTTCCGAAGATTTATTTTTTCGTCGTTTGAATATTCTAATTCGTTTCTAAGTACCTACTGAGTTTTTAAAGTTTTCGGTTATCCAATTAGAATTTAAACAGTAGGTACTTAATGGAATCTAAATGCATGTACCACAGACTGAATACGTATGAAAAGATATTTTTTTTCCTTGTATCAATAAGAACGAAAGTTCTTAATAATTTATTGCAAACTAGCTTATTAGACTTATGGGCAATTTAATTTTTAACTTCTATTTTACGTGACCTATTATGTTATGACTTAGAATAGTGTAGGAAAAGTTTAACTGTATTTCAAAGCTCTATTTATAGGTAGGTATTGAGAAACCACAAAAAGAATAAGAGCCAATAATCAGTAATTATGAAGCTAGTTACATGTCTTACAACGGCTGTTCTTAATAATACAATTGTGAAGCTTAACTCACGCTCACATAGGTACTTTAAAAGGCCACATCATATAGACATTTACTAGTAAGTGGTTGTCTTAATAATAATAAGTCGCGCTCGTCCTACAACTACTGATATACCTAGGTTCATATTATAGGCGAGGACGCTGGCATCCTTAACACAAGTTAAATCTTACTTTGGCTGCCAGAGTTCATCGAAAACACTCTTTCCTTAGTTGTAACGCTGCGTGGTGTTTAGATAAGTGTTTTTGTACAACTGAAGGTAATGAAAAATCCGCTTTTTTTTTAAACTACTGTTCAAGTGAAAAAAAATCGAAACTGAAACCTTGAACAGTGATTTTTGGAACCGTTCATTATTTCCCGAACCAATATGTAGCAAAATTTCCCTCTTTATAATTAATTCTAAAAACATTGAGCTTACACGTGCCGCCGAAATTCTCAGTACAAGTTTTAATTTTCCTCCAATCTATTTGTGTATCCGTTGTTTTTTTGTAAACTAAACGGCTACCTATAGAAAATCGTGGTGTTTTAGTATATTAAATTAACCTGTTTCGAATATTTTCATAAACAAATCTTACTCATAAATTATGGTGCGTCAGTTTTAACTTTCAATCAATAAAAACTGAAATAGTCTCACTTCCGGCCACAGGGTTTATGACAACCATAGATGTAGCGGCCACTGTATGTCCAAGCTTGGAAAAGGTCATAAAAGTTTGACAGAAGAAAGTCTGGGGTGGATGCAGTTTTATATTTTTCTGTGGCTCTCGATATTATCCTGGTTGGACCATTAAAGTCAACTAAGACAAATACAATAAAAAGGTGGTCTATCATATCCTTGTATATTCTTGCCTCTATAGGATATCGAGATCACAATCAACGACAAATGTCTGAACAAAGGCGCATCATTTCTTAAAACTTAAATTTCTAGTTCCATAGCGCTTAACTTTCATATCACCATTAAGAATGAATGTTGTCAGACTGTGATTACCAACCCTCATACCTAACCTAGCAACCTTTCTATGAGGCTTATGTCATCAATAGGATCTCCAATATTATTTCTTTAAGGAAACTGACCAGGATTTATCGCGTTTTGGAATTTTGTAGTATTAATATAGAACACAACATAAAACCCTACTTTCCCACACTTAGTACCACTTACACACACACACACACACACACTTGCTTACACTTTACACTTACTTTTTCGTTGTGGGCTATCTCACAACACAAGACAGTAAGTTGATCCTCGCCAAATACCAAACGGGAATCAAACCCGCAACATTCTCATTTAGTCGTAGCCACTGCGCCATCGCGCCAATCGGAGCGTCACATTCATATCATGTCTTCTTACCTTGCAATTGCTTCCATATTATGCATGGGCTGTCCCTTGATGATGGAGCCGTCTGGCCGCGGCACGCCGTGGTGGGGCATGCCCGGGGACATGAGTGCGTGCTGGTGCATGAACCCCATGGGGCCCAGGTGCGTCGGTGGTGCGTTGTAGCCGTTTGCCAGCAGCGGAGACTTCTCCATGCGAGCCATTTCTAAAACAGAAGGTTACGTTAGAATTGTAATAGAAAATATAATCAATATCGATACTCGAAAGGCCCTTGAATTTAACGATTCTAGCATAATAAAAGGTAATAATCTAAATTATGTGAATACAGCAAAAGTTTGTATAGTACAAAATCCCCATAAAATGGTAATATCAAAATCTGAGCCGTGGAACGGCATGAGGTTTGAGGTAAACATGAGACCACTTAGGTGTAACACTCAGGCAAAATCCAATTAATGCCCAGTATTATCATTTAATTACTCGTTCCAATAATCGAATCGCTCGTAAAACGGTGTATCAACAATAATAAAATGAGCAATGAATTTCGAGACTATTGTTTTCTGGGTACCACAAACAACCCGTGTAAACATAAGGGGGGAGAAGCGCAAATATTCTTAAAATTACCCCCCTTGAGGGTGTTTTTAGAGGTGGTCCTTCGCTGCCCATGACCTGTCTGCCCCCCCGGAGGTCACCAAACCTACTGGGGCGTCGGAAACAATTAACAAGGTGTCGAATTAAACACGAATTAACGGTTGGACCGTTAAAGGAAAATACCCTTTTCCATTGTGGCAGCGTTTTACAAAGGATTTTGGGATTGCTGAATATTAAATATTGTGTGTCGCTTTGTTCCGCGATTAAGGGCACAGGTATGTGATGCGGTGTGTTTAATGCGAAAATTTTAATTATAAGCAAATCTTTTGGAAGACCACTGTAAACAGAGCTCTGATTTTCATTGTTCGTATCATCAGCCGAGAATCCGGCAACTCAAGCTGAACTTTTACTTATAGACTAAAATGTAGGGTGGGTATGTAAAGAGTAAACAGCCCAAAAATCTAGGTCTACAATTAATTGAAGAAAATACTAAAACAACCACCACCAACAAAGAAAATCTCGACTTCAGGTCTGTATTTAATTCAGTAAATGTTGACTTAACTGGACTAGCAGATAAATCCCTACTACTAGAAGGTTAATACATTCTGAACTAACAAATCAATCTGTTCAGCCAAAAATCATGATCCCTAAAATAGGCATATTAAATATTTGGCTTACCACTCCACATCACACCGATAATTTATCAGTACACGCATGCAAATCAAACTCCAACAGAAATCAAGGGTAGCAAAGTTACAAACAAACATTATGACCAATGGACCCAGAATTAATTGTTTGGGTATATTTACTTAACTAACCGTTTCGGTTATCTTCGGAACCATACCGACCAACTTCCTATTTATTATTGTAATTAATTATTCTACGTTTTGTCTAGCAACACTTTTAGTAGTATGGCAGCACTTTCGGCAGAATGTCAACATTCTGGCTACCATCTTGGAAGCTGAGTGAAATAATTTTATTCAGGCTCTGCTTTAGGAATTTTGTTTTCACAAGCTTAGCTCGGTAAGCACTTGTTATTGCCAGGCTTATAATAGTTTTAAGATTATTTCCTTATGAACAGATTACTAGGTGTTTCTTTAAAGATTACTCATTTGTTATGCTTGTGTTGACGAGAATTAAGAAGCTAGTATATTGTAACGAAGCAATAAGTCTTGGAGTTTGAAGATATAATTTGCCATCTTTGTTCATGGCTGGCAAAGCATCGGCGTCTTAAAAAGTGACGCAACCCGTCTTTAAAGATACATTAAACGTACACCTATCAAAGTTTATTCGTAAACCGCCTATTCACACAGAGATAACATAATATTTTAACAGTGATGGGATGCTCCCAAAAACCACAATTAGGTCACTAAACCAGAAAGCATATTTACAAATCCCCGGACACGAACCCACGACCGCACCGGTCAACCGCACTTATTAATTAACTAAATACGTGTTAAATCTCGTAATAACCTGCGGTTGTTACAACCCTTAGTGTTGTCTCGTTCTTATTTACGGAGTTACGTGGTTGCGTCTCTTTCTAATTCGTAGAGCGGTCATTATGGTTGTTTTGAACGAGTTTTCTCCCACTAAATGTTGGACTTGTTTCACTAGATGATGGTAGAATGTTGTTGGTTTCAATAAAGTATTAAACAAAGCTTTGTATATGATTTCCCCCTTGTTATGTACGTCTATAGATGATGCTTCACATAGAGAAGACCGCAACTGCGCTAGTATATAAAATATATACTTAACACCTGCTGCAAGTTGACTTGTTTTGATGGGGTTTAAAGTTTCTGTTTCAGAAAACTATATTACTTGAAATTACCGTCCCTGACTCAACCTCAACGTTATTTGTGCACATCACAAAAAACACAAAAGTGATCCCTCACAAATTGTTGCTCAATAACCGACAAAAATGTTCATCGTTTAACATTATGGCTATTATTAAGTGAATCCACTGATCAGGGCATTTAAAGAAATGAAACGTCGATTCTCAACCGCTATTATATCGATACACATCGATTTATTGATCGAATATCGACTGTCCTCGAGAAATGGTCGTACCAAATTACTGGCCATTATTTCGAATTAGAATCGATAGAATCGGGACCCCAATTATATCACTTATGTGTTTAAAGGAGGTTGGAATAAAGGCAATCATAACCGCAAAAACTTTAAGGACGCACTCTCTGTTATAAAAAAAATCCAATTTCAGGTGTTTAGATGTTTGTTTTGATTTTTATAGTAGTGGATTAAACTTTATTGAAGGAAAAGATGAAGGTAGGTAGTATAAATTAATTTGGAATCGTTCGAATTTTTTAATCATAACAAAGGAGGCAACATTCGCAAGTTTCGAGATAATGGAACAGGCATAATAACCGTTGAGTTTTATTGCAGACAGATTACAAAATGACCAAACGAGCCGGGCATAAATGATTGGCCGTAAAGTTAAAGGAGCGAGTGCCAACACTGACATTGTATTCCTCCCTGACCCTTACCTACATAATATCGTTGAGTAGTTACTCATTATTGAACAATTTTAAATACACCAATTTATTCAGATACTCAAAAATCTTTTGACATCACATTTATTAAGGCCTGCAATCGTCAATTTCACATTCTTACGCACACACATTTAGCTGACTCCTAAATCGTCCACAAGGAATGTTATTGACCTCGCGTTTACAAGTTACATTTAACATAAACGTAATGCAATTAAAATTAACTATCAAGGTCCTTAAATACTTTTAAAATGTAACACACAAATGTACTCATCAACAACTTAATACCAGCTCTTGAAACATATATTTTGAAATTATAGTTACCGATAACATTCAAAGATTGGCACAACGTACAAGCGCCGAATGCCACATTTAACCTATATTTTGCTAAATAAATATTCCCTGCGAAGGAATATCAAGATATGTGATAGATAATACTGATCATATCTCTTCGGCCAAACAAATATTCATTTAACAGATACATTAGGCTGGGAACACATCCCATGCCGCACATAAGAATGCACGGAGCAGGCACTTTGTACACAGTTGTAACTAAAATAAAAGGAAAGCTTTATTAAAGTTTTGTTGCTGTCGTAAAATAACATATATCGTAAACGTAGCCTCCTAGACTTTATAACTCGGTGGTTTTAACTGGAAACCTTAACATTACCGTAATGGCCTGTAAATCATGTGAAAGGAATAAATTATTGGATGCATTAAGTCGCAGAGAGTAAATACGAGGGTTATAAATGCAATACAATGTAGGATTTGTGATTCCTCTTCGATAAACGTAAATAAAACCTCGGCTTCATAAGAGGCAGATTACGACAAAGCACAATGTACTAAATACTAAAGGAACAAAACGCCAATGAATCAACTGAACGACTAACTCCGAGCTTCAGACTAACAAAGTGTTATGGAATACAACAAATCTTGGAACGGTCGGCAAAACGAAGAAACTCGAAAATGATACGAAAGAGGGCGAATTAAAAGCAAATTACAGTCAGCCGGCAATCGTAGCGTTTACAATAAATACATAATTGTACGGTCAGTATACCAATGGCATATGCGATTGGCCAAAATAACGGACCGCGCGTTTGCACGATAAATCGCTCGAGTTGACGCTTCAACTGGCTTCAAGTGAAACAAAGTTTTAAATTGAAACACTTGCTTCCAGCGCTGATAAACTGTCTGTCAAATTCTTATCTGTTTACTAGGCAATAAATTAATACTGGCAACACCTTTGGTATCATTTCTGAAATAGCAATCGTAATTGCACTTGTTTTCGACTATGACAGATCTTATAATTAGCACTTGAATTACAACATTAGGTACAGGCCCTGCAGTCTCGACATAGTTAGCAATCGTTTTCGGTTGCTAAGTCCTAATAATCCAGATGTAAATGTTGATGTAAATGTTTGGTAGTCTCGACACTCAAATTTATCGGTTGTTACCTACCGGTATCTACCTAAAATACCAGTAACAACCGATATATTTGAGTGTGGAGACCACCAAATATCGTTACATCTGGATTGTAAGGACTTAGCAACCGAAAACGATTGCTAACTATGTCGAGACTGCAGGGCCTGGGAACACTCAAAAGCTCGGTTTTTGCTTCGTTAGCGCATGTTGCTCGTCAGTGAATAATCGCAGTTTGTATTATTAACCCTCATAAAACGGATGCTTATTATTTACAACATGAGTATAAAACTATCAAAGATTCCCCGATAACCGACACATAACGTTGATAAATAGACACATTAAATTGTATGGAAATGCAAGTATGGGGATGTAATATAAAGATTGGTACCTAAGTCATTGTAAAATTATTATTAAAGAAGCTTCTATAGATTTTAAATTCATAGAAGCTTGTTATGTGAATTAACCATTTAACACGTTCGTGAACGGGTGCCGTCTATTGGGACTGGTCCTCTCTTAGCTGCCACGGCTTATTTTAATTATTTTATTTAGCAAATGTTTTGTTTCAATTTCTATTTGCTGTACTCTGGACACTCAACGTATACGTCTTATTAACATCGTTCTCACATATAACTAGGTATATATTCAACATTAATGATATAACTAATATTTATGTACCAATATAATTTAAAAGAGTGTATATGGAGTTTCTTGCCCGTTGTTCTCCATAGGTACTACGCTTTGGAATGGGCAACTAGCTTCATATTCCTGACTGACAGACCACTTGACAAATCAAAAGGGCCTGTAAATGGTTTAATTGAAATAACTGCTTTGAGTTTGAGTTTGAATATTAAACCAAGTCATTAATTGGCAATACTCATTTTGTGTATTCAAACCACGTTAAACTTCTAGACCTTAACTCGTCCAACAAAAGAACTCTCATACATTCATTGACATTTGGATTACCCAGTAATACCCACTAATGAAAAAGCGTTTACGATTGTACAACACAAAGTGATTCACGCGCCCTGCCCGGACACTTCTATACACAAGTCTTACAACTTGTTTATCTGTCGAAGTACAATCGTCTACACAAGTCACGCGCCGAGTACAATCAATAACAGTAATACACCATCGGCATCGCCGACAAAATGCGAACGGTCAATATCGTGAGTCAACAAGACCGACCGATAGACTGGGTTGCCAGGTGCCAGCCTAGAAAAATGTCAAGTTATTTATTCCTCTATTTTAATTTAATAAGAAGGCTTGTCACAATTTTGCGAATGTGATAAAAATGATGCGTTTGTTACGACATTTGTATATTTATTGCTTATGTTTTTTTTTTATTATATTCACAGACTATAAATAGTTGGGACCTGAAAATAGTGCTATTTAATGCACCTAATATTATTTAAGTATTCGAGAAATAATTCCGAAGTAATAAGTTATTTCATTTAAGCTTATAATGAGACAGACGCCCCTACATTGGCAACACCGACCGACTTATGTCTTGCCATAAACTCTTTCATTTGGCTCGGACGAGCCTTATGAACAATAAAACGTTGAGGGCTGGAGATTTGGACTGTAATAAAATATTTGCCCTAGCACACGCTAATCCGCGTCCCTTACTTACGAACGCAATTTGAGAAGTTATAGTCCGTCTGCAAAGACGTTCATCCTTTAGAAATATTACACGTAGTTTCTCTGTACCTGTAGATAAGTATTGTGATTTAGCTATGTTTGATGTTTTTGGACGAGTGCTTTGAGAGTCGAGACTAGAATTTATGTTTCTTTGTAATAACTTCTGAAAAATTAAATGTAATGTGTTTAAAGTAGATATGTAAAAAAATATTTTGACATACTAATTCTACTTTGCTATCACAAAACTAAAGTTCTACAAATTGTTTTGACCTTTCCTTTTTATCACTTTTATAGCAAAAGTTCAAACTATCTTCCATAGTCACGTTACAAGAGAAGTACAATCACATTTGCAACTTAAGTAGATAAACAGAAAAAAGAAATTGAATAATACGCTACAATAAAAGCAATGTGTACTTACACTACAGTAATCCCGACGTACGTTCAAATATAAATAGCAATAAAAAGAAAATTCAGCGGTTCACACCATACGAACACATTAATCAAGTTCCCGGGAAACCGGGAAAATCTTTACGCGTTACCAGCCAATAGGATAGGAGTTTAGCGGCGATTCCGGACTATTTCAACGATCCAAATAAAAGTTCCTCCCCCGATGTGAAAGAGGGTCAGGCTTAATTACTCGTAAATTGACCGGGATACAGTTTTATCCCAGATAAATGCACGCGAGGATAACGATGTGTCATACGTGTTATTATGTATGGAATTAGAAATAGAATGCTTATGAATATAAGTATTTATATTAAGTTGCAAAATATTTATTTAAGATTTCGTGTTCTACAGCAAATACAAAACTCATAGATAAAAGTAATTCATCAAAATTAAAAACATACGACGTACTTTTTCTTCTTCTGGTGGTTTTTGTAATGAGCTGCTTAACGTATGAATATTGTAAAGCTTTTGATGACTGTAGGTAATGGACATAACTTCCTGAATATAATGCCTATTTAATTAGAATAATCTAGCCACCTGAGCTAGCAAGTACTTAATGTCTTTAACCAGCGGCATAATTTATTAAACCTTCTCGTACCTTTTAGTTCTAATAACTGGGTATGTATAAATAACTGTTCTTTAAAAAGTATCAGTTAGGAAAGAACTATTTGTAACTCAAATAAAATTACAAGGACTACAATATATCCGTATGTGAATGTGATTTGTTAAAAACGTTACAAAAAGGATCAACTCATCCGTGAATGTTAACAAAAGGAGCTGCACCATTGTTACATAATAAGTAGCAAAGATACTGAAATATCCATCCATATTTTTATTAATAACACACAAAAGAGAGATTATCTGTCAGTGGTTTTGGTAGCAGCTGTTATTACCAATCTACCTACGTTTCGCTTTTGAAGTTATAGGTAGTGATAGGTACTATTAAAAATGAAATATATGCCAACAGTAGCAATAATAATAACTAGCAATATATTAAACACTGACATGCTTGGGTAAAGCTCTAATTAACAGTGTAATAATAAACTATAAATTTACGAACGCGCAGACCCTTAATTAAAATATTTATTGCATAACAAAAAAATACGGATCTGAAGTTAGATTCATGTAAACTGTCACACTAAGGCCCAATAATTTCAACTTTACGTTATTAATAAAAACACTTCTTGATAATAATAATCGCAATTAACAGGTGCATTCGAACACATTCGCTCTAATTTGTTAAATATCAGAAATTGCCACGAGCTGTCGCCACTAAGAAAAAACTGGCAACACGACCACTCTGCAGTTCCATTTTCAAACAAGGTAATAAAAAAAAACATTTAATTGTCAAATTAATCTTTGTCGTGTATGACACTCGGCCTCTTCGCAGTTAATAGGTGTTATTATGTGTCGTCAATTTAATAACAAACGGACTTGAGTTACGGAAGACAGCAACATGTAATTTTGAATCGAGTCGATTGATCGACAATGCGCTCGAATACGAACGTCGATCGTGCTCCAGGCGAAACCGTATAGACTTGTTGATAAGTGGTTATAAATCAATCGTATTAACATAATAATTATCGGTGTGATTGGTCGAGCATCGAATCGTGACCAAGGACGTTTCTACTAAAATATTCAAAGAACTAATCGAAAACACGAATTGGTATAAAGTACATCCAAAAAACACACTTTTAACATTTCTCTTTACAATTCGCGTTTAATAAGTTTTCGAAACGCAAGAGATAATTTAATTAATTAAACAGATAACAATATATATGGACTTCCAACAAACAACGGAATATGTTCAGAATGCGGCGAACAGACGCTTACAAAACACCGGTATTGCTAATTACAAGAAATTCCTTCGCTATGCTTTTCCCCGGACAAAAAACATGAATCCGCCACGACGACTCCAAGGTGTGAGCAATGTCATAAGTGGCTAGTAGAACGACATTTTAATTGTAAGCGCCGCTCCACACGACACAAAACGATGGGCATTAAACACTTCGTTCAACAGAATTACGGTACGCATGTAAGGAAATTGTCCCGCGACGCAAACATTTCTTGTGACGCACTCACAAGAAAGCTCTATTACTATGATGGCCGATGAAAAAAAATGCGTTAGTTAATGTTATTATGGCTGTACATAATATGGTAAATTACACCAGTGTAAGATAAGTAAGAGCGGTCAATAATATTAAGATGTGTGCGTATGATGCGGTCAATAACATCGCAAATTTTATTATGGAGTCATATGACTAGCGTATAACCGCTCGTGGCAATTTTTTGCCATAATACAGGGTTATTAGTAATTTGACGTAGGTATATCCGTCAGGAGCTGATAGGGGGGCCAAAATTTAACAAATTGAACCCCCATATCTGTGGCCAAACATCAAACATTTTCGAGATTATTTGAATGTTAAGGGTTTTTTTTTATATTTACCCAAAATTTGACATGTAATTCCAAATAAAAAAAAAAATTACATATTGAATGGGTACCATTAAAAAATAATATTGTAGCTGGCACTTCAATTAAGCTATGAACATAATTAAAAGTTGTTAATTCAACAAATTAATTAAAATGATGAAAAAAAAAGTTGTTTTCGTTATTTGGATGATTAATGTCATAGTAATTTTTAACGAGACAACATTTTTGAAGCGTAAAATTAAAATATTGGTAAGTTATTAATTTTAAAACGGCTCTTCATTTTAATTATTTTGTTGACATAAGTACTTTTAACTATGTTCATAGCTTAATTGAAGTGCCAGCTACAATATCATTTTTAATGGTACCCATTCAATATAGTTTGATTTTTTATTTTATAATTTAGTTTGTGCACTTACTTCCTGTACGAGTCGCAATAAACACTTTTTCTTTCTTTCTTTCAATATGTAGTTTTTTTTTTATTTGGATATAAATGTAAAATTTTGGGTAAATTTTATATCAAAAAACCCTTAAAATTCAAATATCTCGAATACTATTGAATTTTTGCGATACATATGGCGGTTCAATTGGTTGCATTTTGGCATCCTATCAGGTCCTGACGGGTATACGTCGAATTACAAGTAACCCAGTATATCCATAATTTGCCATATATTATCTAGACTAGAGTAGCAAATAAAGAATCATAAACTAGTTCTCAGCCATTTGCTAAGGACTGTTTTATAATTCTTAGGCTAGAGGTAATCCTAAAGTGCATAAGTTAGTGCCAGTCTCTAAAGCTAATGAATAAAACTAAAGCGATGTGCCACCTGTTATTAGTGTATCTATTGCACATTCAGTTGGCAGATCTATCGGTCCCTTTTCCCATTTGAGGATGACATAGCTAGTAAAACACAGTGAGGGAGAGAATTCGTATAATTCCACGCGCGAATCCAATGTTTGGAATTCGAAATATCGGCAGCGACACACAGTGCAAAGAACCGGGATACCTGCCTACCTATTGTGAATTTTACCTTATACATATTTGCTTTAACCGTTTCGCAGTGGTTTATTTGGAACGCATAGAATGGTACCTACTGTTTGTATTATGATCCGACCTACTTTTGTACTTATCGGCTGTCGCTGAAAACCACCGGTGGGGTGGTCTTGCATAGGGTCGCAGCATAATGCTGAGCGATAGCCTTTTTGCGTGGAAATGACGCATGTTTCCCCCAATTTTTTCTTATTTTTTGCGTCATGTTTACCGCAAATAAACGCGTTTTCTTTTCTTTTCTTTATTTTCTGTATACTTGCGTAGCAATGTTGTAAAGTTCTGAAGGAAATGAATGTAGGTATGTAAGAAGGAAATTCCGGTGTTAATTATCTTAGCTTATACAGCTTGTACGCTAGATAAAAAGGCGTTCTTCAATTTACAGTTGTACATGCTGACAGCGAGATGTTAGTTGAGCAAATAAATTACTGTTTTGCATTACCTTAACTGCATTTCAGATAATGACCAAAGGAATGCAATAAACGTTAATCTTTCTTTACACAAATCATCAATCACAACTTTCCTAATAATTGGCACGGCATATTCTGTCGCTTATTGTTTATTTGACAAATCGCAGGACGTCTGGCGCGCACGCAGGTTTTCAAATCGATGTTTATTGCGAAATATACTGATAATTGAAAGTGGATAAACGATTTAATCGGCCAAGCTGATTGGTGACCGTAATCAGCAACTGCCGGCGCAGACGCACGTGTCTAAGCGCAGGTGGACAGAAACGACCTCACTTTTCACACTCATTTACATACAGAGTTGCAACAAGTGATGTTCCCATTGAACAAACGGCGCAATAACGACTGTTTTATTTAATTAAAATGTTAATTGCTTAATTTTTATTGAAATATCCCGTAACGAAGACTTATGTAATGGGGTTATTTATTGATACGCTTGCATTTCGTAGCTCATGTTAGTAGGCTGAGCTTCGATGTACATTGCTCTATTTGCGTTCATGACGTGCGTATGAGTATTTAGTAAGCCATCAATGGATACCACAGACTATTTAGCCTCGGTCTTGTGCATGTGAGAAATTCGACCAACTACTAAGAAAATAAGCGAACTTCTTCTGTGGTTCCCGCTAACACATACGAATAATTACCGAAGTATTTTCAATTAAGTAATTATTGTAACTTACATTGCTATGTGTTAGGTAACAGTTATTGCGGACTCGATTATCTACACACTTAATTTGAAATAAAAATACCCTCGAGGCGATCTACGAGACAGTTGTTACTTACTGACTTATTATGCAAAAGTGGCTCAACTATGCAAATCTATTTTTAGTAACATACCTATAGAAGTAGTAAAAACTTCGATACTTGTCCCCATGATGTACTGGCTACAACTGTGTACATAATTAAGGGAAATTGTGGCGACAAGAAGTTCTTTTTCTGGTATTTCTGTAAGTAGATTAAAGTTATTTGAGGACTCATTTATAATGACGGTGTAAGTGCATAAACTTTATGTTGCTCTACATGTCGTTCATTTGAATTAAATGTCTTGTTATAAATGCATATTCGTTCATTAATGCAGTATAAATTGTAACTGTTACAATGCCGATATTCAAATAACTCGATGGCTACTTAGTGGGTACCTATACGCACTTGTCGTAAGTAGCTAACACTTCTCGATCGTCTCGCATCGCTTCGGCGTTTAATTATTCTTGCCACCGCGTTTATTATTACGATTTCCTTATAAGGGGCAACGGCAATTTGTTTGATTACTTCCAATTGCCAGTTGATGTTTTAACCATTAAAAATTGTAATCGCAGCCGTGGATAGCAAGAAACTGCTATGATTGCCGACTCGGCCAGTGTTTATCGTACTTTCTTGCCAGCGTTCGATACGGAAATGGAAAAAATGGGCTTTCGATTCAGTGATTGTGGAGAATATGCGCTTTTTGCGATCCGATAAATGTGCAATAACGTTCTGCGTAGTAAAAAACGCGACTTAGATAATCATCGTCTGTTAGTGTGTTAGTTTTTACAAATGGACCCGTAGAAGCGTTAGAATAACAAGACGATTATAAGTTGTTGTCAGTACCTCTTTAATTAAATTCATATTCCACTTTATACTCATTAATTGAAAATTATCCAACGATTTAAAACAATTAACTTTGCTTATTAGCATTAGATAGTTGTAAATTGCAAAGAAAGTGGAAAAACTGGTGCAACGGGTGCTGTATCAATTCGACCCATATTGAAACAGCAAAAACTAAGTTACGTGACGTAAGAAAACTATCATTTCTTACTTACAATGTTACAACGTTACAACACAAAACATCTATAAGGAAGATGTCAAACCTCTTAAGATCTAAACATTAAGGTACCAATCCTAACGACGAGCTATAATAAATGTAATTACCGACATCCATCTATCATTATTATAATAATCATCTTAACACGAACACAAGTTACAATGCAACAAACAAAAGCGTGAACATACAAGAGATTCGTAAATGGACTGATCCCTTCTTCCCTTAACATAAACAGGCAAATCCTTACTTAATTTCAGTCGCAGAATTCAATCAGAACGTAAAGCTTTGTGCCCCAGCGAGTAATGTTATAATGCCATGCATTATCCCCCCGGTGTATCCGACTCGCGGCGACACCGTGCCGAACCTTTAATTATTATCAACACATCATTTTCATGGCACTTTCTAAAATATTAGGGCTGCCACTGGCACTTTGTTCATTAACCTCAATTATTTTCCTATTGCTTTAAATCAATACCAAGTATCTTTACTATCGCAACATTAAATAACCCTAAATCCTTAGTCTACTATAATTTTTATAATCTCCAGACCATGTCGAACTGATAAAGTTTTGTAATAATTTGCACGTCCAAGAGCTAAATTATGACTTGTAAATGTAGCATTAAGGATGAACTGCAATCTAATGGATATTAAAAATACATTACTTGAGACCTTTATCGCAAATCAGAGTCGTAACGCGGAATGAACAGCCGTTTAGATTTAGCGCCTTAAGATAAACATCGGTGGGTAACCCTTTCAACGAGCACGTGGGCCGACACATCCCTTTCACGCATTTCATATTCCTATTTCCATTCCGTTCAACCTTCGCAGGAGGATTATATTCTGCCTCCGATGTTTTCGTATCCTATTATTTCACGGGGTGAAAATGGGCCACCCGCCTCCTCACTCACTCACTCAGACAGTGACACCCCTCGGATGCGTGTGTGACGTGTACAGATTAGGAGGCACCTGTGTGAGTGCACCTTCCCAGGACTGATTGTGTGTGTGTGCGTTTGTTTCATCAACTGTAAACCACTGTCAACGACTCGTCAAAATAATATTGGCTTAACGCCGGAGCCCGTACACAGATACGGTACAAGGAAACTTGATACACGCACGAATTTAATTAGAATGGCTTTAATATTATGGGTGATGGAGAATTACGTAACAAAATTATAATTTGTATGAAAGACAGACTTTGTTTTATTTTTCTATGAAAGAGACTTTTAATTTAGATTTGTGTTAAGTGGGATAAACTGGTTGGAAGTCCAGTATCGTAGATGAAACCAACTTTAGAAACATAAATTCCCACGAATAATCTTTTGAATTAATTTAAACTAACCAAATGAATAATCCTAAAAGTATCAAAATCATTTAAGTTTCTCGTAAACCCATCTAAGTATACACATATAGACATAAGTATCGTGAGCTTCGAATCTCAAATCAAACCCCTTGCGAGACCCATCCATCTTCCCACTAATTGTAAAATAATTAAAACTAACTAAGCATAGATGGAACACGAAACACAATAACAAGAAGTGATACGAGAATACGAACAAACGAGGGTCGCGTGTTCAACAAAAAATGTGACTTGTTTATGGAATGGAAATGCAATAAGCGCAAAACAAAGCAATGCTTATTTCAGCCATGAGAGTGTTTCGAATTGCAAATTTCGGGAAAAAAGCGAACAAACTACACTCAAAGTCAAATGCGGCAGTGCGCGATAAGCAAGTGCCGCTTATGCAAGATCACGAATGTAATTGCTCCCTTGTCTGGCACGACACTTCATGCTGAAGCGAGACAAAATTTGCCTAATGCACACGACAAAAAGAGATGGAAAGTGGCAGTATCAACAAAGCCGTAAGCGACAAAAATGATTGATTGCTAGCCGTCTTGCGCTGAGCTCTATTTAATCACTTTATTCCCTTTTCTCCGTTTGTGTTGGGATAATTTTGTATTTGTGTAATTTGTATACGAAATGAGGAGGCATACCTCCCGAGAAGACGGGGATTCATATCCGGCGCCTATCCGGAGCTTACACAAACCCGATTTTGATGTTATCACATGTCATGGTACCGTTTGTTTTGATTTATATTACAAAGCCAGATTAAGTTGAGATTAATCTTTGGGTTAATAACTTTGTGTTTAATTCGCATTTTAAGGCATCATTGCGATACACAGACACATTTGTTATTGTGGGAATTTAGTCGTGTTGTTTTCATACCGTATCGTAATCTTGGTGACATCATATAGGTACTGTTAGCTATGCTCCCTCAGAAGTGTCCCCTGTGGCATTCTGTATAGCTAGCCTGCCTATAGTTACGGCTTCATATCCTAGCTCTTTAATGATGACTACATTATTAGACGATATTAAATCTAATATGTACCAACCTCCTGAGCGAGGCGCCTCTGACGCGCGCACTGCGCACTCTCAACCTTATAGCAGGGGACATAGATCTATTCAGCTGTACTCTGAATGAATTCACAAAGGTGGCAATGTTTATAATTTCTTACAGAAGTGTGTAATATGTGTACCTATGTGTTAATAGGGTATGTTGTACCTAGTGAAATGTAGAATATTATATGTGAGTGTGTATGTTTAACTATCGTCTTGGGTTGCCTGTAAAGATAGCTTAAATATGGTTAAATAAATAAATAAATAAATATATAAAAATATATAGTATAGTATATATATTAAAAAAATATGGGTAGGTATTAAAACTAATACCTACCCATAAAATGGAGATAGATAGATAGGCTATATCATGTTTCATTGAACGGTGAAATAGAACAGTAGAACAAAGTCAATACTCAATCATATAGAAAACGCATCCACCTAGTGTTAAAATGTCCACATTTTTGTTGGACTGTAACTGTAACAGTCTATAAGTACCTACAATAAACTCAATTGCACTCCAAAAAAGTCAAAACTTAATACTTATATCTATTAAGTAGTACTTACCACTCATATGTCCATTTTCATAAGGAGAGTACTCCCCGTTCTCGAGGCGGTGCTTCTTGAAGGGGTGACCCGGGAACTGCGTGGCTGCGAGTGACAGTCCTACTCCTGATGCACGCTTCGGTGGTCGGCCCGGTCTGGAGCTGCGGACATAGTAGCACGTTACTGCCGTTTAAGATGCTACACTTTACCTATGGAGGATTGCACCGGAAACACATTGAAATGTATTATAGAAATTGGGGCTCTGAAAGGCTGTTCAATTTCTTCAGCTGTCAAATTTCTTGGCAATATCTGTGATAGGTTGTTGTTATTTTAGTCAATGGTAATCTGAACAGCGACTTGAGATTTGACGGATTTGAGATTGAGGAACAGACTTTCAGGAACCAGGGGTTAACTCAGCCTATCGGAGTTAATAGCAACAGGAAATTCGTAGAACACACGTTATTCGAGATCAGGGTCCGACATTAGTACTTAGAGGTTTTAGGAATTTTTTCAATTACCTTGAATGGAGCGACGTTGAAACGTGTCCCCCTAAAAATATTGGGTGTCCAAGCCAAGTCGTAGCACTCTCGTAGCGTGATTATTTGCGCAAAAATATTGGCTACGCGGTCAATGACCCGCTTTCAGGACGTGACGACTACAAGAAATTCTAAGACAAATTTCCTTAAAGAAATTAACATAGATGGACTGAGTTAATAAATAATTCACAGTTAATTGTATAATAGTTGTGTAATTACAGTTTCGATCTACAAAACTAATAAGTCTTGTTTGTCAAGTGTAGCAACATAAATCACACATTCTATTACTGCAATAATAGACACAGACGTGTGAAAAAATTAAAACGCTAATTGATAAAAACGATCTAATAAAAAGCGTGCATAAAAATCTGATACGAAATCGATCAATCCGCTTTTACACATGATTCATTCATTATCATTCAGTACTCATAGTAAATTCTCATAAGTGCAACAAAAGAACAATAACGGAAACGGTAATTAATTAAATTCTATTAAAAGTGAGCAACGGGAGCTTCTCATGCGGTATCTGTACACTTATCAGATAAATCAACTTCTGTGAGGGGAGGGAGGGCACAGATTTATTTTTATTTATTTCACTCCCCTAAGATTTAATACCGCAACACGTCGGCCGCAGTTTCCACAATTTCACGCTTATTGTTTTCCCATCCGTGATTTATGTTCACTTAATAGACAACAGTATTTCTTGGGCGCAATAAAGTTTGTCACCTAAATCTTTGCCCGTAAGCCTATTGCGTACTTGCGGACCTAAAACTTTGTTTACCTTTATTGGAGTTACTATTAGTTTGTGGTCACGATAAAAAGGTGGTGTCTCTGAGTCGTTCCGAAATGTGCCAATGGGTTTACCGCGTTAGGATGAAAATAGTAATGGATTGGACTGACATATCTAGCGATTATTAAAATCTTAGTGCAATTAGCAAAGAATTTAAGCTAACGATATCTCTGGGTAGGTACCTACTACTTATATTTGTAAACTTTTCGATAGCAAAATCTTATTAATCATTTTATGCAGCTGGTTCAGCCTAGATCTTTAGAATGGAAACAACATCGAGATGACAAAAATCTAGAAGTAATCAAAATGAGCTTTCCATATATTAGAACTACTACAAAAATAGTTACGCCAAAGGAATACGAAGATCACTCAACTTTGGCGTTGGATTGAAGTTTTACCGTGGAGAAAAGAACTGGAGCATTATTTATAAACCAACAACATGTTTCTGTAATGTCGTATGGTATTCTGTTGTGGGGAAATGCCGCCGACATTCAGACTATCTTTGTTTTGCAGAAAAGAGCTGTTCGATCAATTTATAAATTAAGCCCGAGACACACTCTCAGAGAGAAATTTAAGGAGATTAATGTAATGACTGTGCCTTCACAGTATATTTTTGAAAATCTTTTATATGCCCATAAAAATATAAACTTGTTTAAAAAATACAGTGATATCCATAATATAAATACTAGGAACAAACACAGCTTCGTTGTACCTACAACAAGGCTCAAGAAAATAGGTGGCTCGTTCAGATGTCAATGTATACGCTTTTATAATAAACTTCCAAGCCACGTTCAAGATCTAAGCCTTAATAAATTCAAATCATTCATTAAACGTAAGTTGTGCCAGAAAGGCTTTTATACCGTTAAGGATTATATTGAGGACAAAAAGGCTTGGGATTGAGTTGTTCCAATTTTCTGCATACTGAATGTTTTCTTTTATTTCTGTTACATACACTGATAAATTGATAATTATTATAACAGAACGATCAATTATTGTGAATGTGAGGACTATGTGGGTCATTGTTTCAGTTTTAATCATGATCTGGCAGTTTAAGTAGTTCATGCGGCCTACCCAAGTGTCCTTTCTTTGGTATTGTTCGTCGAATCGTTGAGCTCCTAAAGTTCTGAGTTGAGCTGCACGGTTACTGACAAATGCGTGCACTGACTGGACAGGTCCTCTTAATCTGCGTGGTTCTTTCCTCAGAAGACCATTTCAGATACTAATCTACATGGTCCTCAAAGATTATGTTCGAATATTTATATACACATTGACATTGATGAATTTTATACATACAATGACATGAGTATTTACTTTGTAAAGTATTATATTATTTAAATTATTGTGAATGTGAAGATTATGTGGATTATTACTTTTTTTATTTTATTTCTTAGTTAGTTTCACGATCTGGCAGCTTGAGTAATTTATGCGGCCTACCCAAATGTCCTTTCTTTGGTATTGTTCGTCGAATCGTTGTGCTCCTTAAGTTCTCAGTTGAGCGGCAAGATTACTGACAAATGCGTGCACTGACTGGACAGGTCCGCTCAATCTGTATGGTATTTCCTCAAAAGACCGTTTCAGACACCAATCTACATGGTCTTCACATGATCTGACCAAGATTATGTCTGGACTTTAAAAGAGACTGTGACCTCTGAGTTTGTTTCGGCCTTTCTTCTCAGAGTAGTCAGTTATGAAACGCCGACCTCATCTAGTTTTAAAAATATGATTGACGTGTAAAAGTGTTTGTAACAAACCTACTTACAGAAATAAAATCATTTATCATAAGAAAAGTGAACCCTGGTCACCTAACAATAAGTGTGATAAAAGACGAAGATTTGGCACATTATTAGACCTGTTTAAGAATTAACCTGACATCCCGCAATTGGCTACTTCATAAAGGTAAACATGAATATGTACAATGTCCCGATGTCAAATAGAAAATATACTGTTTGAAACTGGAAAGCAACCCTTGAATTTAAGACAGGGTAATGCTAAGGATAAAAGAATCCTAAAAGTTCTGTATATTCTTAAAACACTTCATAGTTGAGGTACCTAC
Source organism: Brachylomia viminalis (assembly GCA_937001585.2). Classification (NCBI taxonomy): domain Eukaryota; kingdom Metazoa; phylum Arthropoda; class Insecta; order Lepidoptera; family Noctuidae; genus Brachylomia; species Brachylomia viminalis. The sequence goes on along the minus strand of OW443302.2, from coordinate 15,404,921 downwards.
ACAACGCATAAAACGAGTAAATAACACACCTAAGTTATTAGAGAAAATGGTATGAAAACCAACTTGCACCATAAGTCCTACCTAAAACAAATAGACCTGTCGTACAACAATTTTAATTGCTAGGAAAACCATTAGAAATAAATATATCGACAGTAGCCGCTAGTTGCAAGTCCGAACTAATTGGCGGCGCGAAGTAAGATCAATTACACTGGTACCAGCTAATCCGCACTACATTACTACTAGGTACCACATCAGAGGCGTCGGCCAAGTTCGGCAATTATCGGGGGAGCGATGCTGTTATCATAGTATCGGCTTACGCAGAAACTGAGTCTCGCCTATTTATTTTTATGTCAGCAACCGTCATTATGAGACACTCCATTAGCTTGGATTGCGGTGACACTCGTTTTCGGTTACGCTTTGGGGTGCGATTGTACGGTGCGACAGTTTTTTTCTTCGTTGCCGTGCTCAGATAAAGGGTTTGTTATTTTGATGGCCAATTTCATTTACAGACAACGGTATTACAGCAAAAAACTTAATAGCTTTAGTTTTTCTGTCATCTCCGAAACATTTGGCCATCGTCGCGGAACAATTATAAAGTATAAATAGTCTGAATGAACTTCAAAGGCCGCACATAAAAATTGATTTTATTTTGGGTGCAGGCGAGTACAGTTGGGAGCAAAAAAACTAAACACAATCGCGCCCGCGACGAAATCGAATATTGAAAGTGTCGAGGGACAGAGATAAGGAGAGCACGTGCCGCTCCCTTGCCGCCACTTAGGCCATACCCGTAATCTGAATACCGCAAAGCTCACTGCGATAAACTGCCATTAAAAAGCGTTCGATTTATTACCGAACGATTTCCGAACGATTTATACGGGTGTGCTAAGTCGAGAGAGTATCATAAACCAGAGGGTCCTAGAGGGTAGAAACTTACTCAATACTTAGTATCTACGAAAAGTAATGGAATAATGAGATAAACACGAGTTAAATTGCGATACAAGATTGAACTACGCTACAATGCATGCTTTAGAACTTAAGACAGCCCAGAAATAATAGGCAAGTGCGAATTAAAGTATACGATATAATTATATAGACATAAAACGGGTTTCGCCTACTCCGTTACTTACTAAATTTGACATATGGTTGCCTTACCAAGGTTCCTATGTCATTCAAACAATCAGTATAAATATTCAATACATACAATTTAATCGGCCAATCCAATACATTGGTCGTAATCCTAACAATTTCCCGAAATATTTATAAAATCAAACATGTTACGATTCTGCACATCGTACTCTTTCCTCCGACCAACCCTAGTGAAACTAACACCACGTATAGTTTTGCTTTTTGTATATTTGCTTGGCAATATTCATCACTCACCGCCCGTGTCACTGATCAAATAGCACCCACAAAGGAGTCCCCAGATATTTCTGACAGATATACCCTTGATAGATAGTTTCACAAACATTACGAAACAAATCCTGATCGACGGATTCTATAGAGAAAGATTGAAAATCTGCAGAATATAAATATTACAAAGAAGTTAGATAAGGTTCTGAACGAACGTGACTGTAACATTGATTTGGCGTCAAAAGTCTATCCGAGTAACTCCTTTCAATCTTCCGGACTCCATAAAAAGCTAGGATCTTAAGCACGTGAAGCTCTAAGTACACAAACAGTATCAACGCCATCGGCACTATGAATAGACTATGCACTCTCTGTTATTATATTTGTATTACTATTCTCAACTCTTAGTGGACGTGTTCACACTCACTAATTATTACTGACACTAAATCATAACATTCACGTGGCGTAAACATCCTTCCTACCTTAAAAAAAAGTGAAAAGACCAAAAACAGCTCGCTGACAGCATATTGTAAGCTAATAGTCATAATCTGTATATATTTTATGTTTTTGTTACTGAAGCGCCCGATTATTTACACGTTACAGCACTACAAACCGTATGGGAATGTTTACACATTAAATTAAAACTCTTTTTAAGTTTTGTTGGTCCAAATATATCCGTCTTTCGGAGGGTTTGCCATGACAAGACATTACACCTTATTTCTATTAACTTAAGTCATATTTTCATACGATACCTTTGAAGATACTTAACGCTTCTGATTCAATGCCACCGTTTTTTTTATTTGCATCGACTTTGTCGTTTTAGTGTTATTGGATTAGTGGCCTTATAATAAGATTGGAAGTTAGCTTCAATTATAGTACCTAAGTATATTGTTTTCAATCATATTAATAATTACTAGAATTTCAGTCGATATAGCCACCAAGTTCTGGAGTTGTTAAAAGTAGTCATAACGTGTTTAATAGAGGTCACTATTAGCTTTATCAAATTCTACTCTCAATCATTACTTCGATTTTGTTAGGAACTAGATTTGTCAGATGTGTTCTTGAATTTTTAATCATAAATTGGCTTTAGAATCCATTTTTCTATCTATGAATACATTTTTAATCACGTGTCTATCAAAAGCCTAACCGCTACTCGATAATATTTTAACGCACAAATTACTTTATACCCGTTTGATGCATTATTTCCTTTTCAAGTTAGTGGCTCGGAAATACCATATCTGGGTATAACACCAAACAATGAGGCTCTGTCTTAAAAATGGCCCAAGAATCGGTAGACAACGTAAAACAAACGTACGTAATCTTATCTAGTGTAAACTCAACCGCAGTAGCAGTTTGTCTTGGGTTCAGTTCAAACATGATAAATGATTTCGGTTCAAAAAATCGTTGCTCTATTTTTTTCTAAACGAGTTCCGGTCGGAGCGAGATGTAACCTCTCCTTGAATAGAAACACCTATTCACCTTGAGAAGTACCTGAGGAAGAAGAGAGGACCGAATTATTGATTACGTCTGGTAACTAATTTATTTCGACTACATTACAGATATTCTAAAAATAACGGAAGAAGAAACTATAAAATTCGATAATTTTGTCCAGATGACGATAAAGTTTCATCATTAAAACCAATGTTTTAATAAAACCAAAGGAAAAAATGTAATTGAAGCCAAAAATTACAGGGCACTAAGACAGTAACAATAAAAAGTGAAAGCAAAGCCGCGTTTAATTGTGTCGTAAAAATAAAAATTAAATAAAAATTGCTTTGGGGTGGAAAAGTTTTGCGACCGTAATTCTGCTCTACAATTATATCATGTTCTGTTGCAGCAAGATGTTATCCTAATGTTACCTGTCCCAAGGGCGAGGGATGCTTTTTAATTTATTAAAACTTAGTTTCTTATTTCGTGGAAGAAACTTAATACATTTTAACACAAAGAATACCTAAGTATTTTAACATCAACGCAGCGCACCGAACTGGAAATATGTGTTAATCTATAGGTAACGATTACAATGCGATATTCAAACTTCTAAGTATGCTAAAGAAAAACAAACTCAGAAATTGCAATTAACATTGATTCAAATATTGTTGTTAAACTCATTTTTGTATATTTTTGCATTTCAAATACATTTAATGCATTATAATGGCGAAACAATAGAAGTCTCATCTACGAGTACGTATTCTTAGTTCCAGAAAATAATAGTGAAATCATCGAGTGGGGGGATTAACCTCTGTGGTTCTATAAAGTTACAGCTCGGTTTAATAACACTATTCTATCTGACAGTACAATCATAAGTTAATGTAGCAAGTCACCGCAACAGTCAGGTAGCTGTTACGTTTCAATTTCTTCGAGGCATTTTATTTACAAAACTAATTACGTTTGTCTGATAGGGTATTAAACAGCTCCCTGTGCTTCTCTTGATTCGTTGACAGTTAATAAAGGCATTCCAAACGTATTTAAGATCTTAGTCTATTTCGTCTGCGATGTGATCGCTCCCTGATGAAGTTATTATCGCTTCTATTATTTGTTTCTTTTTTCGCATTCGACTGTACTATTCTGTTAATCATCTTCAATATAAAATGTCTTATTAGCGATAGAATTAGATACATAAAAATATTAACTAGGTCGGACACGTATTTTTATTGTTACTTTTTTTAATTTTATTACTGTTGGCACGAACATCATTGTCGGCACGCCACGTGGTCCGGATAATTGAAATGTCCAAACACTAAATTTATAGTTTGTACAACGTCACTATTTCTTTTTTATTACTCCTATCGATGTTGCTCCCATTGATCTAACGTTATTATATTGGACACAACACGTCTACCGCAGATCTGTCGCCTTTGTGACCAGAACAGATGTTTTTTAAAATTACTCTTTAATTAATTCACAACATGTTGATGTGTTTTATTAACATGTCTCAGAGAATTTGCATAAATTCATATTAAGTTAGAGACTATACTGAAAATAGAAGTATATATTTTAAATTGAAGTAAGTCTCGTATGAAAGCTCAGCTCAACTAATATTATTCCAACTTCAGAAACAAATGTTCTAGCGGGAGAACATTAAAATCTTAAATATTAATTGTAATAAGAGCGGCGTAGTCCCCAACATCCCTTTCTGCGAATGCTGGGGCAACATAATCAGCCCCCAAGGGACAACCTCTTGTAATTAGCGGCTGTTCATTTCTTAATTTCAATATTTAATTACAAAGGAAACTCGATGACTGCTTCGCATAGAAAGAGACGTCATCTTCAGAAAGTCTTTCGAATCCGTTTTGTTTCTAATTCGCTTAGAGTATCGTTTGATATGGCTTCTTTATTGTTTCTTTGGCTGGTGTATCAAAGGATTCTCGATTTTAATCATTTATCTGGACAGAGCGTTCGTCTTTGTGAAGTTGTATTCTCTCCAAATGATTTTATTGAGGCGTCTCTGAGAAACATGTAATTTTGAATCTAGAGATGATATTGCTCGTATATTCTTTGTGGTTGGTATCTAGGTATATCAATGTGCGTGAATGTTTGATGAAATTTAAGAGATCTGACAGACGAGATAGATAGAATTAATATAATTTTATCGTGTTCGTTGCACAGCCATCTTACAATTTCCCTTTGTCGTACCCTATTGTGAGACGTAATAGCTCCCGACATATTATCGTTTTATTTCATTTCTCAAGCCGCTATGAAATTCCCTTTTACTATTACCTGTCTAAGGATTTCATAACTGAAAAGTCTGGCTGGATGAATTTTGAATGACTTTGTAAACGGATTTTATGAAGCTTTATGTGATCTAAGTATTATAATAAAGACATTCGCAAGATCGCTCTGTGCGTGGATTTTCTTAGCTTAGTCTAGCAGCTCTGTGCCTTCGTCGTCATCATTTCAGCTCGGAATGCTGGGTAAAAGCCTCCTTTCATTTCTGCCATTTAAATACTACTTCGTGCCGTGTATTTATTTATTATTGATCTTTGCCTCAATGCTAATGTGTCGTTTTTTCTCCGTTTGTGGGGATTAAAATTTTGACAGGGTGCAAAACCGGTTGACAAATTTTTCTCTTTGTGGTATTTTTCATTGGGCACTTTTCAATTGATTCGGCATCAGTCGGGATGCGTGCGTTTGGCACGTTTTGTTATGAATCGTTGACGGCTGTTGGTTCGGACGTGTCCATTCACGCTCACCCTGTATTGGTGGATTGTTTTGTTGCGTAAAATTATACAATTTCTGGCCGGGTGACCACGGCGCGCGGCCGGCCAACACCACTGTCACGCCCTCCGCCATTCGATTGAAAATGAAAAATCTATTATTATGAGCAACGACAAAAGGTAGCTACTTCTTTTATTTTTTAAATTGTTTTAAATGAAAAGTTTTATGGATTAACCTTAATAATTGTGTGGATTTGTAAACTAAAAAAAAAAACTAGTTTAAATGTAGAAAATACTTTTTACGCACGCTATGACTAATAGATTTACGTAGTTTTTTGCTGTTGACGATGGCGCCAGAAGTTGTTAATTTGGCAAAATGTTTTCTCAAATTAAACTTTTGGGTCCACATCGAATGGAACACTATTTTGTTATATTTTTTTGATATTTAATAGTTTTCTATTTATATTGACACGCTTCATCAAGAATAATCGAAAAGTTTTGCTACCGTTCCCGGTGTTTGTTGTTTTTTTCTTCCCAAACGGCCTTTTGAAGCGATACAAAAAATAGTAGCGAGCTACCTGGCCATCAACAGACACAGTTAGTCGGTTCCTAAATTAATTTCGTCTAATTCTGGCGACTGATACTGTCGAGTCATATAGGTCGTATGCATGCCATCGGCGGCTTTTAGCTATACAAAGAAATTCGTTTGAAAAAAGTGCTGGAACTTGTTTTTCATCGGCCACCATTAGAGAGACACTTGAAAGATAGATGCAGTTGTATTTAAAACGCGTTCGGAAACACTTAAATACGCCATTGCATATCTAAACATAAACATGTTTAGAATAAAAATATAATACATGCATGTCGTATAAATAATCTTTTATATTTCCGTTTCAAAGATGATTACGACAATTTTATATGTATTCCAGCATGTTCAGTGCGATGTTAATGTATTACATTATTGTGGCATTTCTACATATAATCTACACGTTTACGTCCGCCGTTCTTGATAAAACTTCAATTTCTTATGTTCAATGAAAAATTAAAATAATCAAAACATACAAGCTTAGAGATTTGAAACAGAATAGAGTCCCGGACGTGTGATCGTTCAGTGTCGAACAAAAATAAACGTTATGATTTGTTAAACAGGTTATTAGAAAAACATCGGCGCTGTCGACAGGGAGTTTGGAAATAAACTATTAAAAAATGGTCAAGTGGGAGCTGTCTTCCCGTAGCTAGTGTTCCGTACTGTAACATGTTCATGACTCATTGTTTTTCTATGCTCAACGTTTTATTGTTACCGAATGTACAGATTTATCAGAAGCGTACACTGCGCCAGTTACATACGAAACAGATGTAAACTTCATAACTAACTGTCTAATTCGTAAATGTAGCAGAATACAACGGTAGCTCGAGATTATTTAGTATCCACCGACCACTTTGATATCATTCCACATACCTACACCGTACAAAGGAAATAGACAAATATTCAAAGATAAAAGTTTTTCGAATCTTAAAACAAAAGTGGGATTTTAAAGATAAACAGAAGTTAATCATAAATCATGAACGTAATAGTTACATTCTGACGCAGCGTAAGTACATCTGAAAAATCTTTTGTTTGATCAGACTCAAACATCTGGATGTTGAACAGAAGTTCATAATAAAATATGATGAAAAAATATGTTAAGTCCTTTTGTATCGACCGCTTCTGTCTATTTTTGTTCGACTAGTTAAAAGTCTTGATACTTGAACTAAAAAAAAACCTGATTAAAATTGCAATACTACTTAGCATAAGTTTTTTTATGAGCTAATGGGTAATTAAAATAGTTTATTATTAAGTAATAAGTAGTTTCACTCCAACCTTTTGAGTGAAACTTCCTTGTAAAAGCAGTAATTCCATTTTACGAGACAGTGCATACTAAATGAGAAGCTATTGATGTTTAATCTTTATCGTTTGATCATCGCCAATCAATGGATAAAGTAAAAAAGGTAAATTTGCAGTGACCCTTCGGCAAGGTAATAATACGCTAATTGCATTTGTTATATTTTATTCTGTATAGACATACAAATTAGTGACCGTGAATAATGTCGGCGTCGCGCGTCGGGCCAACATTTCACTAAATGCCAAACGTCTGCCACTACATAAATACCGGTTAAGTTGTTATACTTTTGCACCGTGACTTTTCAACAGTTTGAGTGACCAATATGTCAAAAAAACTTGTTGAGCGTAGATCAATATTAATAAAAATTACTTATAATAACACATATTATATAAATTGATATATTTCATTCATTGCGCTCATTATTAATTATAACTGAACCTTCTACAAGTTGGAGGGCGGCATTATATTCACACTACATAAAATATAAAACTGTATACCTCGAATGATGTTTAATTTATTTTCTGCGAGGCAATTCATCTAGCGTGCCCTTTAATATGTTCTAAATATGGAGTCATTATTGAATTAATGTTGAATGTAACCCATCCGTATCCACCAATATTAGCATTATTTAACTACGGACGTAGACAAGAGGAAACCCAATTATAATGGAACTCACAAGCTATAACCATAGACCATCATGCCAATTAACTGCTGTAATGTACGTATTACTCGAGCCCGGCATTGTATGTAAAGTCCAAATTCACTTGTACTTGCTTTCAATTAATTTTTATGATGCTGTTAACATTTCATTGGTAATAATGACAAATCGTCAATACGTTTTGTCAATGCATTGAATGTCAAAAAATGACAAGCTGGTCTTTTGAAATTAAAGATCATCATATATCATTCATTCATATATCATTGCAGATAATGTACCTACTTTAGTTGGTCTTGCATGGGATGCCAGACCAACTAAAGTAGGTACATTCACGAGGAAATATACATAAACATAAATATCTTTAAAAGTTACCTCAACGCTCGCACAAAATTCAACGAAATCGTAACAATCAAATATCAAAACCGTTTGGTTAATCATCGAATTGCAGCCGAAACGTACCGCAGTGGTTCGTAGTAACTCGGTGAGATTTGTTTTGATAATACATCATAAAACTATTAAATATTGGATCGCTGAGTGAGACTACCCGCTACTGTTTCCACGTTACTTTCCAAGTGATAAACGGTAGCGGGTACACGTGTTTTGTATAAAAATGTTTGACATACTGATAATAATATCCCATGGATTGTGAAGCGACACTAAATAACTTTCAATATGTTTACACGACGGAGGGATAAGAATAGGTAGGCGGTACATCAAAAGGGTAAGGTACCGTCGGAAGTATATAACTTGGACCATATAATACACTGATCATGGCGTAATCGGTTTGTTATTTCAGCGTTTAGACGATGTTTAAACCTTGTTTTGTTTTGTCAGAAGCATGTGGGAATCATTGCATTGTGTTCTACATCCGGGTTATGATTGGCTCTTTTGATTTTTACTTTTAAATTAATTGGTCATTTCATAGGTATTGCTTTTCATCAACTTGAGGTGGAATGGGTTTTGCTCTACATTCTATTTTCATAACACATAGATTCTCATCTCTATCTCTAGGAGAGGTATTTTTATTTTTACACTCGCTAGCTCTTGTTACGATTCAAAATCATGTCCAATAAAACCAATTGGATATTGAAACCTAATACCATCATTGGTGTATTGGGACAGAACAGTACATTTGTTCGCCTCCCTCGGGAATCATTAATGCGGTAGTTATTCTTGGTCAGTCGATAGTGTGAATAGTTTATAAGGGCCATAGTTTTATTTGACTTGGATGTAGAAATCGAAGAAGCTCCTTGCTTAGAAATCGAATAAGCTCTTTGCTCGATTCCCTAATTAGACAACTTTTCCATTTGCCCTGTACTGTGTATTATCATATGGCAAGATATTTAGATCACACGTGTTTGGACTTTAAAAGCCACACTACGTCAGTAGGAGTACAACGTTACTTCTAGAAGGACATCATTTTGACACCTGTCAACTACATATTTGAATATTGTTGCCTGTTATCGGTTAGTGTAGTGCTTATTCCCAGTCCGATGACAGGCTCATCTATTATATATTACTGGTCCTACAAATCGATTTATAACTGGGTAAAAAATAATCCGAATTATTAAGTTTTTCAAAATAAATAGGTCATGAATAAAATATCAGAAGTTTATAAAGTTACACAACCCTATTAAGTGCTTCTGTTTTCAATAGTCATAGAGCGGTTTATCTGTTGACGTGTGTCATCTAGTTGAGCTACCTACTGACTTCCGTTCCCATCTCGCGGCTTATCTAACACAAATATGACAAATTAAACGAATCTTAGGAAGGTCCCACTGGTTACACTTCACAATAGGGTATTTAAACAAAGGTTTAAGTCGTAACTCGGGCTATAAAACTAAATTCTTTGGCTTACCGCTGTGAATTTAGAAATGAATGCTTGTTATACCTACTAGTTTGTAATCAGAAATTCAAATTGAAATATGTATTAAGAGGAAGAATGGCATGATCACATGAGTCGATAAATTACCTTCTGACGACCTTGAGGAATGGGTAGAGTGAATTAAAAGCACAAATCAAGCTTACCAGCTCATTAGCATGAAGTGCTTACCTAATAAGAACAAGAGACTCAATATTCCTTTATTCAAACCAACTAAAACAAATGAAAAGTATCATCAGACTCAAATATATCGATTTAAACAACTGACAAACCTATTAACGGGATTCCGAACTTTAAAAATAGAATAAAAGCGCAGCCATCTTTAATAGTTAGGGCTGTCACTTTGAGGAACAAGTTAATAGACGTAATCAATTTGCTCGAAACCGAGTATGAGAATAAAAGAACACATAATATTAAGCTGGCCGGTCACGCGAAGAGAGCTGTCAAAATTTAACCTCTCACTCCTTAAGGTTCAACCTTAGCTGTACTTTCCTTTTAAAACTGGCACGTTTTTTAAACTTTGCAGAAATACCACAGTTTATTTATTTTACTTCTTTGTTGTACTCTTAAAATAATCGATCGGTTATGCTATGGTACAATATTAGTCATTATAAAAATGAATTAAGATTGTGAAGAAGTTTGTTACTCAATCACTCATAAACAGCTGCACTAATTTGGAGGAAATTTTATACACATTATAGTTAATGTCATCGATTAGGTAACACATACTTTTATACGTTCACGTGTGAGTTTCTCTAGTATGTGAGCGAAACCGCGGACAGCAACTAGTAAAGCTTAATGTTAAAAGCCTTACATAAGTTATTAAGTTAATAAAGACCATTTATCTGTCATGTGCGACATTATAATTAAGAAATGTGCACCGGGCTATATGCAACCGTATTCGGGAGCGGCTATGAGTGCTATTTTATAATGAAATGAATAAATGCAGCTAATTCAATTAAGTCTCATTACAACTGGCACGTTTTTCATGATATAGGGCGCCAATTGCAATGACTGAATCCGTGTTACTGGGTGCGTTTAATTCTATTAACTTTAAATGCCACTGTACAGTCGTGAACTAAAATAAAAATTTGTACATAACATTGTAACCAAATTTCACTCCATTCCATTTTTAAAGAACTCTACGAGACAGGCTCGATCTAATGTGGAGTTCATAAACAAAATGCTTCCTTTGCGTCTTATTCTTTTTTTTTTTTAAACCTAGCTGCTTATTGTAGAACATGAACAAAATGTAAAGCACTGTTTTTGGCAATTAACCATTATCATTTGACATAGCATCTTGTAAAATGTTTTGTAATTAGCATTTAAAAAGAAAACCCCAGTATCTGTTACATATTGTTGGCCATAACTGTACAGTATGTACCTACGCAGACAGTTAAAGTACGCGCGTCTCGTGCAAAAATTAAATTACTAGCAAGTACGCCACTAATGAACTTATTATTTCTGTTGAGTACGAATACGCGAAATAATTGGCCTTTGTAGTGTTAATTAGTAGATACACTGAAAGGCTTTAATAGATTGTAATTGTTGAAATGTTTACAAAAAAATCATACGTGTTCACAATGCAAACTAAAGGGTTCAGGTGATAAAAAGTGTATCTAGCATTGCTGAGCCCCTTATAGACATTACACCTAGTTAGTGCAGTCATAGCACATTCATATTCTAATAGACATTAAGATCATGATCAGTTGTACACACTAGAATGACAATGTCCACTACGACCCCCCCCCCCCCCCCTTATAGACTCGCTATGATCGTGAGGCCTATAACCACAATCACTTCGCTAACCAAGCAAATAGGAAGTTTTAATATCAAATTGCTTCGAAATTTGAATGCAAGATGAATTACCAAATGACTTTTTGAAAAACAATTGACAATCATGTTTTTACAGTTTGCCAGTTCGCGGTCATCACATTGAGTGAGGTTTGAATTTTATGAAAATGGAACTAAAATCAAAGGTAACATTTTAAGAGATTAGTCCAAAATCATTCTGATAAACGTTGAAGTTAACAGTTAAACCTCGATATCCGTTCCTAAATCTCATGTACCAATTAGCAAATCACGACCGGATGGCCTAATTGTGCTCGAGACATAATTATCCTATTGTGCAATCAAATCATGTTATTCAACATTGTTCCGCTGATCGTTGTATTATTGTTATTCAACACTGGTAGGGAATGGGTGCTAATTGTCCAAAGATACGATAATAAGTAATTTGAGAGCCCCTCATTGGTCGCGTGCCGCGGTCTGTGGTCGGACTGCCCGCGGACTGGCGTGGTTACCCATTCGGTACTTAGTTTGTGTTGGGTAATAGATATCATTGTTGCATACGAAAGCTTTTGGGAATGTTACCCTGAATATATTTCTTTGATAGTTAAGTCATTAGAATAGTAGATATATACAGAGTTGATATGACAGAGGGGCATTAAATTACACTACGTTTACTACACGTGTTTAGTATTTATTTATTTATTTATTTCATATGTCAGATTACATTGATCCATAATGGTTAGTAACAACAGGAGCTTAAAATCTATGTTAGTAGGTACATAATTAAATATAAATAACAATAAAATGACATCATAGGATTAGAAACATTAAAACAAAAATATCAATTAAAATCAGAATTAGAATTGTAATTGGAATAAAAATTAATTATAACTAAAAGATTTTATTTTACCGTCCCAATTACGATGCGTACCCAAAGCGAGTGCATTGGATACTGAAATTTACCAGAAATTATCCTCAGAATATTGTTGCTGCTGCCGCGTAATCTAGCCAGCAGAGACGACACCCGCTTGCGTCTTATTGCGTAAAAGTCATCCGTACGCGCTTCGGCAAACATCGCGGACGCACTGCAGAACCGAGGCAACTGCAACAACATTCTGAAGACGTTGTTGTATTGTACCCGCAGAGCGCCGTACGTCCTTTGAGTATAGTTAACCCACAGGCTGCTCGTGTAAAATGATTGACAATATGCTTTGAATAGCGCTACCTTGACTTCAGCTGAGCAACGAGCAAACCTGCGAGCCAACATATTAATTCGATACGATATAAAAATAAAAAGCACCAAAAAAGAGTTTTTTTTTTCAAACAAACTAAATAGCTTACAAGTGAGAGTATAACGCAACAGCCTTTGTAATGAAAGTGCAAGTGTGTGTGTATTTATTGGTTCCTTGTTTGCATTGCCATCTTTGTAGCGAACATATTTTGTTGTACTTGTGACTTGCGTCAGACATAATCAGCTGTTAGGAAAGACACATCGTGTTCAAACATGACCAAATCTTAAAAAATAATTTTCGATAAAACTACTGCTCCTATTTAATAGATTTTTGGTACAGCGTTTGAAAATGGTACCTAGTATAGGCAGTTTAAAGGAAAGCCCCTCTGTCGTATCAACTCTGTATAAAAGCCATTGGTTTACTCCAGATTTAAAAATGTAAATTGAGTTGAAAACTAAGTACCCTTCTAAAAAGACAGTTCTAGAAATTGTACAGTAGAAAACTTTCCTTGCTAACGAAAGTTATAACTAAAAACGTAATGAAAATGTACAGAACCTTTAAAACCAAAGTAGGTACTATCTACAAATCACCTCTAATTTCAAAACAAACCTAGGCAAGAAGGTGCAAAACTATGCAAATAAACCTCCTTTCATGACAAACAAATGAACGTTGAAAATCACTATTTACAATCACACTATGGAACGCACTCTTTCATATTGCTGCTACAAATCACAACGCACCCCTTTAATTAAACTGCCGGCACTAAGTCAACTTTAACTATAGTTAGGTAAAACTAGCCGTTAAATAAAGGCACACGTATAATTTACTCCTGCGATTGTCCCGGACTGTTTGTCAAGAGGGCGAATGAGCAGTACTGAATATAAGGTAGGAACAATGATGTTGTTGTTGTTTGTTATTTTTACTTTTTTCTTAATTATTAGAGCTAATTATCTTTTTGTGTGCACGTGTTTCTGTGACAAATAAATCTATTTTTCTTTCTTTGTCATTGAAATAGCTATGGAGGAAAGCTGTACGATTGGTGTGTGGTCGGACGTTGATTTGGACTTGTTGACTTTGACTAATGTCTTCAATTCGATTCAATTAACCTTTATTGCAATCCATAATTTACACATGCATGTAAGTATTAATAATTAGAAAAAAATATGGAGCTGGTCGGGCACAGCTAAATTTTGAATAAGTAGGAGAGGACGAGCGCAGAGCAGTGGTGGCCCAGTGGTAAACGGCCGCGACTTACGAGTTGTAGGCCGTAGGTTCGAACCCCGACAGGCGCTTTACTTTGTGTAAATTATTTCATCACCACTGCTCCGTGCCTCGGAAAGCACGTTAAGCCGGTGGTCCCGGCTGTCATTCGTGGATCTTTGACAGTCGTTACGGGTCGTCAGAAGCCCGAAAGTCTGACAACCAGTCTTACCAAGGGGTATTGTATTACCCAGTAACTGGGTTGTGGAGGTCAGATAGGCAGTCGCTCCATGTAAAATACTGGTATTCAGCTGCATCCGGTTAGACTGGAAGCCGACCCTAACATACCTAGTTGGGAAAAGGCTAGGCAGATGATGAGGAGAGGACGAGCGCTTATAGGGTTTTACTTTTACAATATATTTAAATGATTTCCTATCTATCTGTTTTTTACAACAGTATTATTTATTATTAGAGATCGGATATTCGGATGCATATTTAGCTAAAATTGATTTTGGGAAGCGGCTTTCTAAAATATTTTTTTTGTAAAAAAAAACCCGGGATGCCCGGAACACCGGGAATGCATAACTAGTCGGGTGTATAGTATGGAAGCGACTTCTAAAAATATATTAATTAAAAAATACCTAGGTATATCAATAGGTACTTAGGTACATGAATTATTCTAAATACATGTAGTCCGTTATCTTATCTTGACGTTGTTTGCTATGGCAGTTTGGTGTCTACCTGCCTAATTTACAATATTAGGTAGGTAGGTAGATATGCATTCGATTCTATAGTCTGAAAAAACCACAAAATTTGTCGATTCCGGAATCGCGGGATTTTTTCGATATAAAAGCGCATTCCATATTAGCCAACATATCAACTTTAGGTCAATATGCATCCGAATATCCGATCTCTAGTTATTATACAGGGTGGCAGTGACATCGAAGCGCAAACTGTAATCATGAATTCAGCACATGATTAAATATCCCCCCCCCCCCCCTAGCGTAGAAATTTTTCGTCGGTTATCAAAAAAAATATCTGCTGTTTCATAGAAAAGTGCAGTACTTATGCGGTCAAAATGTACTGAACAGCAATTATTTTTCCGAACCACTTGCTGAATCCATGCTCACAGGTTGTGCGTCGCTGCCACCCTGTATATTATAACTCATTTATTTATTCTGATAATATGTGTAAGTCAATATATTTATTTATTTTTTGTAGTAAATTATATATTAATATTGCTTATTTAATTATTCGTTTCAATATTTTGTATCGCTATTAGTGTATTTAATATAGCCATACAGGGTGTTTGGAAGCTGGGTACAAAGCCTTTTTTTTTAGGGTGGGAAATCATCAAATAACTTCTCCCTCTCTGGGTGGAGCGGGAGGGCGTGTCAGACTCTTACTGACTGAAGCCCACACGTGTCCCTTCAGTTTCCTGTGCCAGGGGCCACGGTAACCCTTTCGGACTTTCCCGCAAATCTGGCAGGCATCGGCCCTAGTGGACCCCGTCATTGGTGCTGACAACTCTTTGAGGCGCGCGTGGGACACAATGCGCCGTCGACACGGGCCCGGTCCTTATCGGACGGCCCATTGCACGCCGTCCGCAAGCCCGCGCCTACGGTGGCCGGGAATCGGCCTGGGATTCCCGACGCCCAGAGCGTCTCCTGCGGCGGCCAGGGGCGTGAGGGCGCGAATTTTGCCTCTCCCTCACGCGTCCCGCCTCCTCTTTCGCAAGCATTACTGTTTCGCAAAAGGAGGTGACGGCATCCCAAGCCCTCTCGCTCCGTACCATGGCCTGGACCAGGGCCGGACGCGAGAGATCACCACCGCCAATCGCCTCCACGAGGACACGGCGATGCTCCACCCAAGCAGGGCAGACCTCCACCGTATGCTCCACTGTGTCCTCCGGGCGATCCACACAATGGTGACACCCGGGCGTTTCCTCCCGCCTTATCCGGAACAGGAACCTCCCGCAACAACCGTGTCCGGTGAGGGCCTGCGTCAGGCGGAAGGTGAGGAAGCCGTGGCGCCTCTCTAGCCTCTCCTCAAAGAGGGGACTAATCGCCATAATTGTGGCGTGCCCAGCGCTGGGTTGCGACAATCGCACTCTCCATGCCGCCCTGAGATCCCGCCGGATCTCTGTCCGCTGTGCCGTGATTTTTCGCGGCAGCGGAGTTACGCCCCGGCGTGTCGCCTCCTTGCGCCACTCCCATATGTGAAACGAGGACTTTTGCCTCCAGATCCCATGGCAGTAATCGGGCAAGGAGGCTCGCCGCCTCACCGGAGACCGTACGGTATCCCCGGACCAGCCGAGTGGCCATGACTCTTTGGGGCACGTTATTTATTTATTTATTTTATTTATTTATTTAAATCGAACACACGTGATTCATATTGTTGTTAGTAATCCTTATAAAACTATGTTAGTAACATTTCTAATGAAAATAAATATAACAAAACAAAACAGAAACAAAAACACAACTAGTTCAAAAACCTATAATTATGACCGCTTCCCGCTGCACCAGACCCGCAGCTGTGCATACGGGTCCAGTGCCCCAGGAACGGGCAATCAGGCTTATTCACTATCACCTTTAGAATGCTGTTGGTGCTCCCCCGAATCCTTCGCATCAGGGATGCTGTTCTTTTTCGCATAATAGCTTGAAAGCTATCTGTATCTGCTTCAGCAAACATGCCCGATGCGCTACAGAACCGTTATTGAACGCGCTCACACCGGTTCCCCGTATAAAGGGCTATGGACCGCACGACCCCCGCGTAGGGCCTCCGGCAGGAGGCGTTTGGACACCCTAGATTGGGCAGGGAGCCAAACGTCAGAAATACTCCACGAAGTTCCGCCAGCTGTCGAGGACGAGTCGCAGGTACTTCATCGTCGGTTCGACGCCGATGTTAACCTTACACAAAGGTACAAAGCCTTAAGTGGGTGATAGTTGATACTATTTAGAGCATTTTGAGCCATACATGAAGTACGTTTTTATTCTTATTTCTAACTGCTATTTTTTGTTGTTTTTTTAAATAACCCAATGTCTGACTGCTAATTGCCAACGGTTAAAGTTGGTACGTAATTTTTTTCTAACGGAAGTCGTATAATACGTAAAATACTTAAAAAACTGCGTTGTTTGTGTCATTTAATAAAATAAAACAACCTCAATTGTACTTAACCTAAAAAAAACATGCTCAAAATGCTCAAAATGTTATCAACTGTCACCCCCCTTAAGCTTTGCACCCAGCTTCCAAACACCCTGCATATTTAAATGAATAATATATATTTTAGCTCATTAATTTTTATTATTTTACGTATCTGTTAAAAGTTGTATCTATTTATTATTGAAGTTATCCGCTAGATATTCGTCTATTGTGTAATAACTTTTATTAATTAAGAATTATTTTAACTTATTTAAAAATATATTGGTTGTATTTACTTGTTTTATGTTTTCCGGTAATTTATCATCTATCACCAATAGATAGTACTGTTCTACATTTTCCATTAAATTCTTCATACTCTTCTAAGCGGGTTTTAAATACTACCTACCTTTTGAACTGGAACTTGACTCGAACTTCTCAAAAGTCAAATGGTCGAGTTCTACTAAAGGCAAAATTTTCGGGAGTAAGATGCATCTAGTAACCTTATACTTTAATGGATTGATAACCAATTCTGTTTTCGATCACATCAAACATACAATTCAGTAAATCAGTATGCCCAATATATTACGTATCCGCAACTACAGTATCGAATGAAATAATAATCGAACCTACGCGACGTCCATTCAATTATCCCTGAAAATTGAGGCTCATTAAAATAATAAAACAGCCGGCGGCAGAATCAAATTGAATGATAACAAAAGCTCGTGTTAATTCGAAGCGACACACCGTTTTGCTATTGTAC
This sequence comes from Brachylomia viminalis, assembly GCA_937001585.2. Classification (NCBI taxonomy): domain Eukaryota; kingdom Metazoa; phylum Arthropoda; class Insecta; order Lepidoptera; family Noctuidae; genus Brachylomia; species Brachylomia viminalis. The sequence continues at coordinate 15,386,873 of OW443302.2, read as the reverse complement.
GTACCTACCACCCACACGCCTAACTACATGAAGAGCTAATAATCGAGCAGACAAGTACAAATACGATGCCAGTTAAAATAACGAATCACCCAATAACGCAGAAAATAATAAAAAAAACATTCATACAGAAAAACCACCAAAACGCAAGGCAAAATTGGGTCCAATTGATCAAATTATTACCGTATTCCGTATTGCAATTAAGTTACACTTCAATTAAAACCAACGAAACACAACCATCAATTTAAATAATTGAAAGAGAAAATCAATAAAATCATCAAGCTGTTTCATAATCACCCGTAATATCAGTCATTCACACGACATACAGTACGATAAAGGCCAGTCCACAAGAGCGGAAGCCCTTGTTTGCACAATAATAGCGTCCGTGTGTCAGCTTCTCAATGCAACCCCAAATGCAATTGTGTACATTCGTGCGAGGATTGAGTTACAGTGAATGCGATGGAAACATTTGCATCTAGCGCCCGCACTCCGCAGCTCCGGTGTGGAGAGAGTCTCGTTAATATAATTATTAGTGCAGGTAAAATTACTGAATGTCAACAGTATCGATGTATGGAGAATGATCTGGCAGATTGCATTTGGCTTCAGGACACACTTTTGTACTAAATGTGTAGGTTTTGATGGAGTTTTTCAAAAGCTAATTAAGTGTACTTAAGGCTAGGGTGAGTTTTAAGGTCAAAGTCGTTTTCAAGTATTCTCTTTCCGATGAACTTTTGTCAATACAGAATAGAATAATCAATATTTTGTTGATATTGCTAAGCTCCCTTTCCATATTATCGATAAGCTCGCAGCCACTATCGCAATTACAGTAACTATAAATGACAATTGCCCGCCAATAGCATACGTACGAAGCCGAACGTTCCCCTATTTGGTGACCACTTGGCGGCACTGCCTGGTCATCCCGCAAATTGCTCTTTCCCAGCAAAATTGTCAATAAAACTCATCTGATTCGCAGTTAAACAAGCGAGCGACATTATTAATTTATGCGTTGTAATATGGTGCAAACGTTGGCGTTATCCCGTGTAAATTATTAATAGTGCTGGGGTAAAAATTAAGCTTAAACCGAATGGGTAGTTTCGGCCATAACGCTCGTTTTATGTTTCCATGTGCAGATTAATATGTTGTTATATCCTGTGACGACTCAAGCGAATCGGTTTTATTGGCAATCGAAATCGCGCGATGCTGTCATATATCGATTATGTCAACGACGTTATTGTCAATGTGTCTGTGCCGATTGACTATAGTACGTTCCGAGTTATTTTTAGAACTAGCGATGTCTGTCGCTGTGAATGTAGGTGTTTGACCTGGAAATCTACATTGGAATCAGTAACATCAAAGAAATGCCCACCTCGCGGAGCTGAAACACAGAAGTGAATAGCTCCCTGGAGATTCACCTCTGTTGTCTTAAGAGAAAGCGATTACACAAATCTGAAGAAGCTATTAATCCGGCTCGCTGCCCCCGAATGGCATCACGGTTTGTTTAATAAAATCGCGAATTTACATATCAAAACCTACAAAGGGGCATAATTGGACCCGATGACTTAGAAAACGTAGTGGGTGAGGCGGGCGTGCCACCCCTTACAACAAACAAAGGAATTATACCCGCCTCAAGAAACTTTTAGCAATGGAAAGCTCCTTAACAAACAGACGCGTGTGTATCTAATGAAATTCCTATGGTTGCATAACATACTCGCGTGAGCGCTGAGCGTTATTAGCGGAATTATTTCTCCGGGTAAAATCTTTGAAGGCGGTTGCTCTTTCGGAAAAGTTGTTAAGAAAATGGGTTGAGATCTTTTCGGGATTTCATTAGTTGGTAACTATGCGGTGTGCTACGCGAGGCATCTAATTTATTAGGTAGGCGTAGCCGAGGGAACGAATGGGCAGCGAGCATTTGAAAATGGAACGGAACTGCCGAATCACGCCGCTTTGACTGGAAGCCGCCGCGACACGATTCGTTAAGAGACAAATGTTTGAATTCAATTCCAACAGTTTTTTCGTCAGTAATTAGTAACGGTATATTTACTCCGCGTTCGTTGTAGGACTGCACGGTAGCCGTGTTTTTTTCTGTAATTAATTTTTGTTGTTAATTTGGGAGCGCCGCCGCCGAGGCTGTCCGATTTACTCGACTGTTGCGAATAATTGGATGACCGCTTCGTCGATTATACTCGACGTTACCGAACACTCGAATACTATTCCACATTCCCACACAGTACGGAAAGTGCCATTATGTTCGATGAATGAATGAAGTGCAAGCCGACGACATACGGGCATCTTGTACTCCTCTTGCTCCATCAAGGATATTGACACTTGTTCACTGTCATCAGCTTTTGTTCCATCACGTGTTAGGTTACACACAGAAAATGGTGCACGTGTTCATGCCAACACGTAAGTAGTACGCTAGTTTTATTTTTCATTGCATATTTTACACAGGAAGCGGTAAAATGATAAATAAATTGGTTATGGTATAAGATAATTAGAGAGCCAGGTCTGTGGTCTAATATGTCGCAAATAAGTTTCAAATGTACAGTTTCTGATATTTCGTTCAGAAGTTCCAACCATTTGTTTATTTTTGTAATGAATTTCTATGGAATAGCGACAGAGAAAATTTCGAACATGCCTTTGGAAATAATAATAATTATCAATGCTTTTTGGTTTTTACTACCATTTAATTAACATAGATTTTGCTCTACACTTAGTTTAGCACTGTATATCATCAAGCTGTAGTTTTCTAAGTGTCGGCAGTGGTTTCGCATCGGCAGTGGAAAGCTAATCGCGTCGCGCGTCGTTCGCGCGTTATAATTAGTACAAATCGTCTGCTTCAAGCCGCCGCGCGTAGAACTAACAACTTGTAGAGTTGATTCATAGACTTTTTAAGTCATGAAATGGATCTCATGAAATATTTAAAAATAGAAGTTGTCAAGTAAGACTGGTTACTTTTTATAGTTTGAATTAGTAGTCTCTATAAAAAGTATTTAATTTTAATAAGTGATAATGACTGAATTATCATTAGAATAAATATTGTGAAGTCACCAGAACAATGATTTTTTTTTCATAGCATATTGACTTAGCCCACAAATTTATTTATTTAAATTGAATTTCTAGCATCTGTGTGCGATCTGTCTAGTCGTTCCACAGTCATTCTCTCCATGGAATCCGGTAATCTCGCGAGTTAATAGATTCGATAATTCATCGCGGCGCGCGTCTGAATCGATACCAGTACGATTGATGGCGCCTGTCTTAGCTGGTGAAACGCTCGACATGTCTGTCACAATGTTCCACTTCACTACATTCGAAATTTAAACTTTTAATGACTGCTCTTTTGTTTGATGCTTGAATGGGAGTATACGCAAGTGTACGCGACTGTACGCGCTTCATTCTGAAAGGCAACGGTTTGTGTTTTGTTTTATTGTAGTTTTATCTTTTTAGGATGCGATCTGCGTGTATGGTGTAACTAACGATATGAAAATTAAGTCATTTTCTTGTGACGTATACTATACCTACCACAATATTTACTTTTTTATTGATCGCAAGTTCAATCAGAAAATATTGGGCTAGAAAGTTATCCCTATTGAAACACGCACTGCATGTCTAATTAGTCAATTAAAAATCGAATAGGATTTCCTAATTTACAAAAAACTTGTAAACGCGCACTAAAACTGAATTGGCGAATTAGACAAATTAAACTAAATAAGTACCACAGAAGAAAATACGCAAGATGTAAGAATTTGATGAACCTCCCGAAAGCTGTATCAAACTTTACTGCGACTTCAAATAGCCGTTCATATTTCATTAACTTGACAAGTGTTTAGAAATCTATTAAACAATCCCATTTTTTCACTTTCCCATAGCATTGGATTCTACGAGTGACTTGGGTTGTGTCACTAAGCGATTGGTCTCGGCTCAAAATTCGAAGTTCGATTCACATTTTTGTTAAGAAATAACCGTTTTATTCAATTCTTTGTGGTCACATTCCAATGACGCTTCAGTGAAGATCTAGTTACGAGTTTAGATTGTTTTTTGTTCATAACAGACTGCTAAAGAGTTTTTATTGCCAAGCAAGAATGATACTTTTGTGATAAACAACTCTTTAGGAACTTCACATTAATTTCACCAATGAGGTTTTAATTATCAGATTTTATATCATAAGAATGCATAATTCAATACATAAATTAGATATTTATAATGTAGTGCACCAAAACACTAACAATTAAATCTTTACATTATATCTGACACCCATTAAAAGTACGAATAAATTAAACTGTCTGACCCATAAAAACAGCGTTTATGTCAGTTGAAAGCAAAGAAACAATACTTCTAAAAGTTTCCTCGTAAGGAACCTTTCACAAGCCATTAATGTCTATATTCCGACCCCCTAAAGAGTTGAAAACACGAAATGGAATTATGGCTTCCCCTAAAAGTCGCCATTAGAATTAGAGGCACAATTTATTCCACACCGAGGCCCAATATTTCCGCGTTTCCTGTATCCTGTGCTCAATGCACGATGCCACACTATCTCATGAACCTTAGCTTAAGCTTACTTAGGAGGGTGAATAAATATTATTATTGTGATTAGTGAGTGGTTTTGTAAAATGTAATTAAGCTGTAAGCTTTGTACCTATCGGTGGCTCATATTTAACATTTAAAAAAATTCTTTAACTTTCTTTTAACTGATAAAATACTATCGTAACTTATGATTTGTAGGAAATACAGAATTTAATTAAGAGTTGCATAAGATTTTAAATACAAAGATACATAACAAATTATTGTAGAGTCAACCACAGAAACTCAAGCAGACCAACTTCTAAATGATTTTAAAGGCCGACGAAGACATGCAAACACATTAATTTATAGGCACGAAAACAAACTTTTTAAGTCTGTAACAGTCGCCCAACTTTTGCATTAAGTCTCCAGTCGGAAAAGCAATTACGGTTTCATCTATTACACCGACACCGTTTGTTCGATTACTACCTACCTTTTATTTCTTCTACATTTGATATTACAATTCAGTTTCAAGGAACAAATTCTTATTCATAAAATCTGTAGATTTACAATGCTCTCCAATCGTAAATCTATTACAACATAATTACGATTGGGAGTCCAATTTGCAACAATGTACTGATGGGTTCCAATAAACATTTCAACAAGCTTGCTGTCAAATAAAGCCAACAAATATTTTAATGGTTCCATGCATCGACCCTTTTTATTGGCAGCATAAAGCCTCCATCGAACGCGTAGCCAGCGAGCAACCCTTAGGTACGTACACTCATACACAATACAGGACAAAGTCTCAAGCTGAACTATAAAATAAATCTAGCAAGTTATCGTCCACAATAAACAGTCGCCGCGGAAGGCTATCGCCAATTCCCACGCAAAGTTGCTGTTAATAAAAGCAACAAAATTATATATTCAAGAGTTAGGAGGTGGTGGTATGGCAGTTAGGGCCTTCTACGTGGTCCGAGTTACAATGCAAATTGCCGTGGAGGGGTGCGCCGATGCCCTCTAACTGTGCGACTCGCAAAGATGGCCGCCGTAATGGCGAAATGAAATTATTAAGCATTGTCTTGTGAAATCGGCCGCAGTCGACACCTGAGACACAGGGCTCGACCACTTAGCGTGGATACGCCGCGCCGCGGGGTAACGAGCCTCGCCACCGCCGCCGCACCGCCCGCAACACCGAAACACTGCGCTCACCCGGGATACGGTTTGACTACGCTACCTTCTAAATAACAAATAAGCCAAGGCCATTTTTGAATTACAATGAAACTCCGCACGGAAATGGAAACTTCAAATATCCCAAACTACTTGCACCGGGAATTAAGTAATGGGCAGATGTGTTTAATTTTCTTATGAATTTTGATAATGTTGCAAGCGTAAATTACTGTTTGCAAAATAGTACTGAAAAATGGCCACGGAAGCACTTCCACACTTTTCCAACGCCAAGACATTACTTACGACCCTCGGCTGAAAGCTTTGTATTAAAATTTAAATCTACTTTGCAAAGTGTATTTTATACACGTGCTCTTGCAATTTTGATCGTTCATAAAGCTCCGAATAGCTTCTATTATTACGCTTCACCTTTGCGGTATTGGGTGTTACACATCTCTCCCCAACCAGTCCTGTTAACATTTTCACTAAGTCTCCCATGAATTTGGTATGCATAATGTTAATATATTATAGATGCTTTAATTACTCGTTTGCGGTACACTTGTGGTTCCTCTGTTAATGTTCATTTCTATTCGCTCGAGCTTGAAGCTGAGTTATATCTGTATACGTTTATTGAATACATTATATTCTAACAGACAGATGCGTGTATGTTAATGATTTCAAAAACTCATCATCCAAATCGATCGAAACGGAAGCGACCATTAATTCTTGTAATGCGAAATCGATGGCCGAAAACGCGTCTTACGAAAATAAATTAATTTCACAATTTGTTTTGGACAACAAAGGCAGGGATCCCTCTACTTACTGGCCAAGTGAAATTCCTCTTTAATCCAACGCATGCCCACTCCGTGTTTTAATTTCACACAAAAAACAGCTCCGAGTCGGTGATCAATCAAAACTGCCGCTCGTTTCTTTTTTCTATACTTCATTGCAATACACTTTCGCCTCTCTGTAACCGCTATAAATGTGCCTGTATTATTTTGTTTGTATAAAGGAAACGGGTATCCCTTAAATTAAATTAGTTTGACGGATTTGTCCTGATGTCAAAGATTAATTACATTTTGCAAATGAGGTTTTTTAATCGTAACGTAATTATGAATTCTTGTTGTGATTATGGTTGTAACGATTTGTTCTACGAATTATGTTTTGGACGTTTAAAAACACGTGTGCCATCACCATGGCGCATTTATTTCAGTAGGGTATTTATTTAAAAGGCATGTGAAACGGATTTGCAGTGATGAATCAAATGAGAGTTCGACATATAGTCACGAGCAACCGTCGACGTATGATTGAGTGGTCGCATGTTGAGTCCCAATTGTAGCTCAGACTACGTGTTTAAGAATGACTCAACCACTATCAGTACTGACTACACAAACCGTAAATTTAAGCGTTGGATCAGGATAACATACCGCTACGAAGTCGTAGCAAAATCGTAGCAACGGACAGAACCTAAAACATCTTTAGATTTAGACATCTGCGTAGAGAAGTTTATTTTAGATTGGGACAAACTACCGCTACGATTTCGTAGCAAGTTCGTAGCACCTGACAATACAAATATTTTTGAATAATTTATAAGAAATTCGGCATAGATATGATTATTTTAAGTATACTGGGTCAAATTAAATTAGCTAGCGAAACTCCGCAGACGTGATGGGTATCGATATCTAAACACGATAAAACGAAATAGAAATTCATTTGATGATTTTTTTGTGGGGTCATCGACCGCAGTTCGTGTTGTCACTTGAAATATCAATTTAAAACATCAGTTTTTTTTTGTGTTATCTTCATAGACGTAATTGGTATTGATACCTAAACTCGACAGAAGAAAAGAAAATAGATTTTCTCAACTCATAATTCTAGTAAAAAAACTACCAGCGGTCGTTGACCCCCAAAAAAAAACCTTCTAATCGTTTATTTTTTATTTTATCGTATTAAGATATCGATACCCCTCACGTCTGCAGTTTTGCTACCTAATTTAATTTGGCCCTGTATGTATTTAGGCTGCATAGAGTTATTTTTATTGAGTTAAATCATAAACTCATTGTAATTTATTGATTATATACTATCCTAACAAGAATTAAAAAGAAAGTCGCGCACGTGTAGCGTAGCAACTTATTGCCTGATACCGACACTAACTATTCCCTACAATAATTTTCCGCAGGATTTTCCTACTCAACTTTATTGCCCAATCGTTTACATTCATAAGTCTATCGCAGATCTCACGAGCTCGTCGCAAAGTGCCCCGGAGTACCGTGTAAATAAACATTCGTATTCGTTTCACGTTCGTGATCATTCGGCCTCATTCGGCCCCGGTAGGGATTACGTGATTTATTCAACAGACTCTAATTGCTACCGAGACTTTTCTCGCTGACTGTACTTTAACATTCTTGAGCGTTTTCGTTTGACTGTTTTTTGATTGAAATGTTGATAGTTTTTTTTGTATAGATAGACGTGGCAATGGTAAAAGATATCAATTAAATTTATAGCAACTTAAACTTGTTACTTACTTTAAAGTAACTTAGCTGATCAAGTGTAATGCAAATATGGTTAAGCTGCTATTTCTTTAATTTAAAAATTGTATAGGTACAGGGTGGCAGGGACATCGCCGTGCAAACTGTAACCACGAATTCAACACATGATTCTAGATTGAGAACAAATTTTTCGTCAGTTAGCAAAAAAAAACTGCTGTTTCATAGAAAAGTGCAATACCTACGCGGTCTAAATGTATGGACCGGTAATATGATTTTTTTTAATAACACACTAAATATTTCAACGCGGGGGGGTTCTGAATACGAATACGAAGCATACTAAAAGAAAGAAGAAACAACTGAAAGTGTGCCGGGCATCCGGCCCTGGTGCAGGCCATGGTACGGTGCGAGAGGGCATGGAAAGCCGTCACCTCCTTCTGCGAAGCAGTACGCGAAGGAGGAGGCGGAACGCGTGACGGACAGGCAAAATTCACGACCTCACGCTCCTAGTCGCCGCAGGAGACGCCCTGGGTGTCGGGAATCCCAGGCCGATTCCCGGCCATCGTAGGCGCGGGCTTGCGGAAGGCGAGCAATGGGTAGCTTCCCGTTCGATAAGGGCCAGGCCCGGGTCGACGGCGCGTTGTGTTCTACGCGCGCCTCAAAGAGATGTCAGCACCAATGACGGGGTCCGCTAGGGCCGATGCCTGCCAGGGTTGCGGGAAAGTTCGAAAGGGTTACCGTGGCCCCTGGCACAGGCAACTGAAGGAACACGGGTGGGTTTTATTCAGTAAGAGTCTGACATGCCCTCATGCTCTGCCCAAAGCGGGAGAAGTTATTTGATGATTTCCCAAAGCCAAAAAAAATATATTTGGGTTCCTTATCATGTACTAAATCCATGGTCACAGGGTGCGTTTTGATCTCCCTGCTGCCCTGTATATGTCGAATCAATACATATATATTGTGTAATCGCATTTAAAAATATAAAATCATCACCAACAGCAAATACAAAACAGTTAACAGCTACAACACAAAATATCAAAATTGTCTCGTCCACATGACGCGTCAAGATCAACTCCATCTCCATATTTGCTTTACGAATGGCTCCGTACATTCAAAGCGTGCATTGGTTTCATTCATTTGCACGTTTTCATTTCAGATCTGTTAACATAAAAGCCGTTCGCGTTGACACAGCGATTCCTGCAGAGATAGGTACACGGTAAGCAAAAAATCTTCTTCTCAAAGGTTTCATAAAAAACCTAAGCTCATATGGCTTGGCAATATCATTTGAAAGGTTGGCGACAAACCGATATTTTTTACTTTAAAAGATAAGATTATGCAATCTCTAGCCGGCACCGGCAATCTGCACTAAATCCTATTTTAAAAACACGCAACGGTGGCTTTTAAAGCGCACTCTCGAGGACTAGCACACTCCCACACTCACACAAAACGATTTTCGTTAAGATGCAGTTTTTTGCACTCTTTTGTGTGCAAGCGCATTTGTAGTGACGATACGTGTTGTCTCTTAATCCGCTTGTAATTGAATTCGGTGTTGAATCCTTTGTGAGAGTTTGAAAGGATTCTTGAGTTTGTGACGTAGCGTGGAATTTTAAGTAAAGGTGCATGCATATAAATTCTGAGTTACTTATGGAAATCAAATATACTACCTCACAGGAAATATCTAATATATTTTTATCATAGAGACAGTGATAGACTAATTAGTAGGACACACAGTTTTTTCATAAACTTCGGAAGCTTCTGTAACACATTCTGAACAAACAAAGAAACACATTACAAAGCCATAAACCAAGCAACAAAGGAACCGACGAATACGTGTTGAAACTGATCCATCATGTCTCCTTTTAAAATAACAAAAAAAAAACTCATACGCTACACACAACAGATGTTTTACTAAAAAACCGACCCCTATCGACCCCAGCATATATAAAACGCTGACTATAATTTCTATTAAAATAACTGTAATTTCCCAAATTATCTTTCTATCGTAAACGTTTAAATGCAAATTGGGCATTCTGATGTATTAATGTGGTCATAGTTTTGACAAATTGGAGCAGACCTCGTGTCAGTGAATTAATTTTTGTAAAACAATTTCATCTATATTTGACAGGTGCTTACGTTTTTGATAGCTTTTCGAGCATTTAACAAGTTTCGTGGCTGTTAGTTAACAGTATTAAGTAAGAACTTGTTCTCGAATTGTGTTATCATTATCACTCCCATTCAAAAATTACATTATGTCTAGTTGTTTAGATGTCCACGAAATCTGCTTTTTGTCAAGTGCATATCAGACACTGGTATAGATAAAAGAATGTTATCACTTCATCTTGTTGACTTTTCATTAAAATGTACTTTGTTTTGGCGACACTCGTTTTGGTAAAATCAATAAACGAGCAATGGAAAAACATACTGCGTTTGTAGATTTCCACTATTTGAGCATTAAGCGCGTGCAGGCCGTTATCACTAATGAAACCGATATATATGAAATACAATCATCAATATCGGAAAACAAACATAATATCGACCAATAAAGAGTTCAGCATATCAACATGCAAAATTCCAATTAGATTCCAAACATATGATTCTGATAAACCAACCGTTATTGAAGTTGCTTATCTATGTAATTAGAAAGGAACTAAGCTGTAACCATTTGTGTTTATGGGAACAATCGAGTATTACAGTCATGTTTCTGATAACATGTATAGAAATAGTTGTTTTATGTATTGATAGTGATCATGTTATTGTTCTTATGCTAGGTGCACGCACTCCAACCTAACAAAAGTCTTCGAAAAGCGTTCGCCGAATATTGTTTTTCAATAACAGCGTGAGCTATAGTCAACGACGTAGGCCTATCTTTTGAATCGTCCATATGTTATTGAATATATTTATTATGCTAATTGTTTGCTTCAATTTCGATCATAATAACAACTGAATAGTTGGAGGCTTTATTATAATACACGTGCGATAACTTAAAACTGTGGGAAATATCAAACTGTTACCTACCTACCTTGTTAATAGTTTGCCAGAAGTATTAGTACCTACACCTTCACCTTAACCTAGAACCAAATACTTAAATACAACTACTCTTTATAAAATAAAACAAATAACACTCACAGTCAATAACAAATAAATTCGAACTTTTTTTAAGTGTCTCTCGTTTTTGTGTCCTTCTTCAAAGTTTTATTACTTACTCACTTTTTAAACAGAGTGCTACGAAGAAACATGTAACAAATTGTTGAAAAATAAATGAGGAACACCAAGTGGTACAGCGGGATTAAGGGTAATGCGTGCGGTCGTTAACAGAGACATTCAAAAAATTATCTACCACGGAATCCAGTACTTTCCACCCGCCGCGGATTCGTCAGAAGGGAATAAGGCATCAAATATTCAATTTTAAAACAGCCGCTAAAAGCGAAACGTCATCGTCTACGCAACCGCAGCTGGGACTTGACGATTTAGAAATTTTGTTACAGATGGGGACACGCACTCCGCTGCGGGAAAGAGATAAGTAAACAATTGCATTAGCAAAGTGAAAAACATAAATGAAGATGACAACAATAATGTTTGAGATGTCGCGAAATTGCCTTCCTTACATGTTTAGAGGGTGTGTTGGTGACGCAACAGAAGTGATTCCGAGTCCCTTGAAAATTATACTGTCAAGAACAAGAAAATGGCACGCAGAGTAGGAAAAATTTCATTAGCGCCAATCAAAATGACGAGGTCCAAAATGAAGCTCGCAAAGAGAGTCGTAATCACGGAGTTCAGCAGGCACCCCCTCGACGTGAGGTCTTATTAAAGGAATAATATTTACAAAACGAGACGCCTCAGAAATCCCCAAATTAAGATCTCGCCGAAACCCGCCCAACTTCCACAAAGTGGAATCATTAAATTAAAAATGTAAACTTTTCTCTTAGCAAGGTAATGGGCATCCCGATGTAGATAAATAGATGGAATAGCTGCAAAAAGGAGCATTTTCCTGTTCATTAAATTTTTCCTTCGCTTTTTTTATTTCGACCCCTGGTGCTAATTTTGTTGGAATTCACGCCCCTCGGCTCCACCCGCTGGGACTCAATCACAGAAATTTTATATCCGGAATTAAATAAGTACCCGACAGTATTACGAACAAAATTTAATATGAGCTTATTTTTAGCGGAGATCTTTCCTAATTAATCTGATACTCTTCACTGTATTTATTGGATTTAAATATTTCCCTGTTCTGGCAAACAAACAGAGCTCGATACTTTTCCGCGTCGTGAGGAAATTGGTTTAGAAGTTGCTAAGAAGTCAATCCTGGAGGGAATATTTCCATCAGTGGTAACTTATTACAGAGGGTGGTTTGTGTTAATAACTCAATTGTCTGCATTACTCAGCGATATACATTTAGTAGGAAACGACAGCGATCTCACTAGTAAATGCAATTACAACTGCTAATATGCCGTCTGCAACCGACGCGCGCTCATCTCCCAGCACTGCTTCAAGCGATGCCACCCTTTAACTGTTTGGAGATCACTTTGAATTTAGTTATGATACTAGCACTTGACTTTATTTATTCTAGATAGGTGCGTATAAACTTTTTGCATGTTTTGGTTCAATAAAACGTTACCTTGGAGATTTTTAAATAAAATTTGGAGCCGCATGTCAATCATTTAAAAATTCGTTTGATGGCGAAATGAACCGCACCTATTTTTTCTCTTTTGATTCTCAATGTCAATATCCAAATGTCTCCGTATTACGATATCGAGTTTCCTTATATACGATATTGATTGCTACAAATAAGGAAATCGAATTATTCAATGTCCGCCCCTCATTTGTTTCCCGCTCCCCTCACCAGAGATGAAGAAATTCTTTCCGAGTTTTCGATTACTTGTCCAATTAATTTTATAGATTCATTTGTCTTAGACGCTTTGAAATATGCACTGCAAATATTGGACGTTTATTTTTACAACGCTAATTTCGGCTTTCGGTTACCGATTTATTTTTTACATAGATCTAAATTCCTACAAATTTATTTACTTTCCACCGTCTCCACCGGTTCTGCGTTGATCGAGATTACTGTGAGAACCAGGTGAACAATTAGTACAAACTGTCAAGTACGTTAGGCGTCAGGCACCCTTGTCCCAATAGCTACATAGATTACTTGTGAGCCTCACTCTCACTTCAAGTGTGGTCCGGAGTGGGACAGGGATGTCGAGTGTTACGTAATACGAGCAGTTAGGGTATTCTGATGAGAGGGAAAGTTCACGTTCCGTTTCTCATCACGCCTGTGCGCGCAAGTGGGTGAGTGCGGTTACTGGCCAGAGCAACGCACCGGCCATTCATGACATAATTGGCAATCGGGCTCATTAAACAGATGTATTTTCACATGGTGAACATGTTAACACCTTTGTGGATGGTGTTCGTTGCGTACTGTAAAGGTGCGGTCCAGTGCACTGTTTGTATATATTGCTTCTTATTGTATATTTGTCACAATTGTTATTTGAAATTTTGTTGTTACTTTACATTATAATTGCCACAATTTTCTGCTTCAATCGTTCACAAACTTCACAGAATTAAACTATAACAAGCCATTTAGAAGATAACAAGAATGTCCGTGCAAGAAAAACCAAGGGCTCGATAGTAACTCATAGCTAACGAAACCTTCAATTACGTTTCAACTGTGACTGTAATAAATCAACAATTGAATAGGCTATTATTGCTCCAACCAATCGCATTACAGCTCTAACAGTGTGTCGAATTACATACACATTGATAATCAAGGACATCAGTCGCGGCATTCTGAACTTTAACTCTTAGGAGATAAACAAATGACTAGCCAAGATTATTATTCAATTATAGGCCATAATAGGTGGTACACGTTTCTAGCGATAGTATTACAATCGGTCAAGTGAAATTAAACTTTAGGTGTGGGAGTATTAGGAGTGGATAGCTGCGTGCTAAGTTTGTAGGTGTAAGATAACAATGAGTGGTCAGACAAGGTGTTAAGAGAATACCTATTGTTCAGACCGGCGTGAGCGCGGGGGCGAGCCGCGGTGAGATCAAAGCCGATTGACATTGAGACGTGACCACACCTTCGGCTTTACGTTAAGTATATTCACTATCCGATTGGAGATCTCTTCAACTGAGTTTTGTTGTTTTCAATTGTCTAATTATGGCTACTAATTCTAAGAATTGATATGAGAAATGACATATGGAAATTCTATGACATCATTTTTATGATTGATTAATCTATTAGAGATTCGCATAAAGTTATTTCCAGTTTTAGATTTGCCTTGGCGGCGTTTTATTTATTTGTTATCATTATCATTATCACTGCTGGAACAGAGAGCTCCACTCGGTAAGAGGGAATGGGCCGTAATATACCACGCGGGCCCAGTTCGGGTTGGTAGATGTCACATGTCTTCGAATTTTTGGTTCTAGGACATTCCTTTCCTCACGATATTTTCCTTCACCGTTTTGAGCGCATTGGTGATGAAATAATTAACACAAAGTAAAGCGCCTGTCTGGGTTCGAACCTAAGACTTGTAAGTCGCGGCCGTGACCACTGGGGCACGACTGTTCTTCGCACTGACTTTACTTGTAATGTTTCTTTAAAACTACTTTTTCATCCCAAATAGCTACTTACCGTTTTTTATAAATATTTCAATGATCATTAGTCCTTACTAACGGAGCAACAAAGTCATATTATAGCCAGGCAAACATGTACACTCGTACACAATGTAGGGGCATACTAAAGGGCATAATTTGCACACAAAGGCACACGTCATCAAACGGCATAGTCGGACACCTCCTTACGTCACAACGAACACTCCCGGCACTCCGCAGTACCTTATCTTGACATCACTCGATATTTCGTCACGCTACGAGTGCTACGAATAAGGACAGATGCACTGATTTTAAACCATGTTCTTTAGAACGATTATATTTTATTTGACAGGAAAATCTTTACCACCTACATGTAACTCTGGTGCCCTATATTGAAAATTGTAGGTCTTTCTTTTTATTTTCCTATTTTATTAGGAACTTCTTTAAAATTAGACTTAAAAAAAATAATCTGCAGTTTTTCTTTTTACGATATTAAGCATCATTTTGCCATATAAGGTGCCTATTGCTGTTTTTATTTCTATGGGTTAACTTTCACTGACAAGACGGTTACTTACCTACACGAAAAAAATAGTTTCAGCTAACATTTGCGGAAAATAAACCCTGACATTCAGTCACTTAAATTCAATTGATTTGAAAAATATTTTGAAAATAGACCCACTTCGCTCCAGGGTGTCGGGACTCGAACCCTTCACAAAATCATTTCTATTCCGTTTTCCGTGAAAATTGCCCACCGACGGTCAAAGGGTTAACGATTTAGTGTTTATTTGAATTCCGCCTTTGTTAGTTTAAAAGGCGTTAGAATGTAAACGGATCCTTTGTTGTGATTGCCGTGTGTTTTGTTCCGACCGTTCCCGGTTTATTGTTTTGTCGTTTGCAAGGATTTCGTTCGCACCCCTTTACTTGTGACGTTTCAATTTATCGACTGGTGCTGCTCGAATTTTAGGTTAGGAATTTAGTTGACATTTATTTGTATAAACTTTATTGATCGTGTTTACCTTATTCTGGTTAGTTTTATAACGAATCTAATGAACTTGATGAGATCTCCCGGATCGGTAGTAAGAATGGGGGTCCCTCAAGGCTCAATTCTAGGTCCATTTTTATTTCTTATTTATATAAATGACTTGCCTTACCTCATAAAGGATGAACATGATATAGTGCTGTTTGCAGACGACACTTCACTTTTATTTAAACTCAAACGTCAGCAGCTGGTTACTGACAATGTAAATAGTGCCCTCGCAAAAGTAGTTAACTGGTTTAATGTTAATAACCTTCTTCTTAACGAGAAAAAAACGAAATGTATTAAGTTTACGATACCTCATGTTAGACAAGTAGAAACAAGTATTCTCATAAAGGGTGAAGAGTTGAAACCCGAAAATACCACAGTATTCTTGGGCATAACTTTGGATGCCAAGCTTCAATGGGGCCCCCATATAGATAAATTGTCAAAGAAGCTTAGCTCTGCAGCATACGCCGTTAGGAAAATTCGTGGTTTAACTGATTTAGAGACAGCCCGTTTAGTATACTTTAGTTATTTTCATAGTGTAATGTCGTACGGTATTCTGTTGTGGGGAAATGCCGCCGATATTCAGACGATTTTTGTTTTACAAAAAAGGGCAATTCGTTCAATTTATAAATTAAGTCCCAGACACTCCCTCAGAGACAAATTTAAAGGGATTAATATAATGACTGTGCCTTCTCAGTATATTTATGAAAATCTTTTGTATGCACATAAAAATATTAATCTGTTTAAAAAGTACAGTGATATCCATAATTTAAATACTAGGAACAAGCACAAATTTGTTGTTCCTACTACCAGGCTCAAGAAAATAGGTGGCTCGTTTAGATGCCAATGTATACGTTTTTATAATAAACTTCCTAGCCACATTCAAGCACTAAGCCTTAATAAATTCAAATCGTTTATAAAAAGGAAATTATGCCAGAATGCCTATTATACTGTCAAAGACTATATTGAGGACAAAAAGGCTTGGGATTGAGTTGCTCCAATAAAGCACAGGCAATGTTAATTTATTTTATTTCGCTAACTATTTTTACTTATAATCTTTGCTATAAGTATCTATACTTATTTACATATACAATGACACTAATATTTACTATTTAAAGTATTATATTATTTTAAATTATTGTGAATGTGAGGACTATGTGTGTTTTTGTTGCAGTCTTAATCATGTTCTGGCAGTTTGAGTACCTGATGCGGCCTACCCAAATGTCCTTTCTTTGGTATTGTTCGTCGAATCGTTGAGCTCCTTAAGTTCTGAGTTGAGCTGCACGGTTACTGACAAATGCGTGCACTGACTGGACAGGTCCACTCAATCTGTGTGGTTCTTTCCTCAAAAGACCATTTCAGACACAAATCTACATGGTCCTCAAAGATTATTATAATATTATTCTAATTATTGTGAATGTGAGAACTATGTCGGTCATTGATTTATTTATATTTATTTTTGTATTTTTCTCAACGTAATCATGATCTGGCAGTTTGAGTAATTTATGCGGCCTACTCAAATGTCCTTTCTTTGGTATTGTTCGTCGAATCGTTGAGCTCCTTGAGTCTAAGTTGAGCTGCACGATTACTGACAATTGCGTGCACTGACTGGACAGGTCCACTCAATCTGTGTGGTTCTTTCCTCAAAAGACCATTGCAGACACCGATCTACATAGCTTTCACATGACCTGACCAAGATTTTGTCTGGACTTTAAAAGAGACTGTGACCTCTGAGTTTGTTTCGGCCTTTCTTCTCAGAGTAGTCAGATAGGAAACGCCGACCCCATCTAGTTTAAAAAAAATATGATTGACGTGTAAAAGTGTTTGTTCAAACCTACTTACAGAAATAAAATCATTTATCATTTATCATTTATCACTTGCGTTCTTATTATTACTTTTATTCTTTCCAAGGGCTTTAGAACTGCACATTCATACCTATATAATTTGGTAAGCGTATTCAAATACAAACTGATTCAATCAAATCCTTTCAAATCAATCATAATAAGAAATGCAAGAAACCTCTGAGTTCATCATAAGACCATTTTATCTTAATGCTCTAAAGTCTGTCAGGATTATTTTAATGTGGATGCTGACAACACACGCTCTTCATAAGTAGAGCTTTGAATTCCATTAGATAAAATATATTGAGATATTTGAACGTGATTTATCAACGGAGCAGCGTATGAATGTGATATCGATGCATTAATTAATCGAGTTGGAAGAAAAGAAAGCAATGCAAAGAGAGTTTTTGTTTAGCTCTTAAATCATTTTTGTATGTATCTCTAATGATGAAGATATAACTTCATTAGTTTCTTTATCAGATATTTTCTTTCATTGTTGTTTGAAATAACTGCAGTTCCCATCTAATTGCATTTTATCTGATGCTTGTATGCACAGTGGAACCCTAAGTAGAATCCGTTACACTAGTACATTATTACTAAAATCTGAAAAAAAAAGTATAAATCTGAATGTTTTAATATAGGGACTACTACTTATCAAATTATTGATACATTTCAACAACAGATCATACAAAATGCAAGTTTAACAAGCAATGATCAACCAAATCGGGAGTTGGAACATTCAGCGCCTTTGTGTTCCCATTGTAAGTGCCGCAGCATGGCATCGTTCTTCATTGAGCCTCTCTGTGGGGAGCCTACAGTAGCCCGACAGTCTCTTTTTGTACGTCCAACGTTTTATCAAACATTTTAATGGCCAGCTTTATGGAGCCAACAAAAGAAGTGTGCCAACAGAGGCGTTAAATCCTTTACGATTTGATGATGATGATCACGCGTTTGTCATTGGACCGCACTCAGGGCTCGTTGGCGGTCATGCGTGAACTCGCATATTGAAATACATTTGTTTTGTTATGAGATCTCTTTGATATATCTAACCTACTTTTTTTTGTCACTCAACTTTTTGTCTAATTTTTTTAAATGTAAAATAATGCTAATACTTACCCAACGCTGCCCCCGGAAGCAATAGATAGGTAATAAATAAATAAAAGGTCACAAACACAATCATGCTTATAAAACGAATCATAAACAACTAACGCATTCAATAATACTACTACACATGTATTACAATGTAAATTTATCTGTGATTTTCAGTTTTAATCAATAGCTAGGGTGTAACCTGGAACCAAAACAACGACAACTAACATTTCACCCACAATTATTCCAATCACACTTAGATACAGTAAAATAATCACACCATTGAGACATTATGCAATCGAATGTAAAGGACTGACTCACGGACCAACCAAGCATTTAAGAAAATCATTGCTCAACTTTAAAATGCCAATGAAATGAAATGGGACCTACCTGGTAAGAGATGGAAATTGCGCAAACACAATAAAATAAATGAAAAGAAAATAAAACACACCAATAAGCAATTTTGTTGGAAATATTATACTGTCTGTAAAGGTCCTGCGTTGCGGGTGTAACGTGTGGTCTTCCAGGCTACCCCCTTGGCCTGCGAGCAACCGGCCAGCGGCCGAGCCCGCTCGAACGTTTCCGAACGCAACCGAACCCGGCCGAACGAAACCGAACGCGCGGTGCAAGTGAGAGAGCGACATACCTGTCTGGCGCTTTCATTGACAGGCACCTGAAATGAAGAAAAAAATCGATCCAATTCGTTGAAAATTTTAAATTTCAAAAGTTTTGATATTCTACATTTGAGATTGACACAGATAAATTTACATGCAAGGATGTGTGTAGGTTTACATGAAAACGTTTCGCTGTATGACAAAACTGGATATCGATTCTGGAATTCTGAGATTATTTGCATTGCAAACGCAATCGTCTACTACGAGCAATGGATCTACAAAGAGAACAAGGGGTAACAAAAATGAATTATAAAAATTAAAAGTAAACATACCAAAAAAAGAATAAACAATAATGTGGCAAAAACAGTTAAAAACAACATTGCAAGATGTATTAGGACAGTTGTTAAAATATGGGGTAGCGTCGAGCGGCTTGACTCCGCGGCTCCGGTGTTATTGTGCGCTTGCACGCGATCTCTCTCTCGTGTTTGCATTCGCACACTGGTGCAGCTACAAGCCAACGGTTTGTTCCATTTTTGAATCATGTGCATAAAATCATTAACTATCCTATTAAGTATTACAGATACACCGCATTCCAATGTTACTGTTGCCTGTATGCGAGGATAATCAAGTGAGCATTGACAGTTCGAGCAGAATGCATAATTGAAACAGTTCGTTTTAATTTTTTACACTAAACGCCAATGATTTTCATTTAAGCTTATTGTACCTAGGTATTATTAATTAACCTACTTGCAAAAGTTGCAATAAAATATGTTGTAATTAATCACCATGGACGTCAACCCAAAACTACGACCATCACTACAAATTGCAATGACTCCCTCTAAACAAGTAATCAATTAAAGAAATAAGTATTATTACATGTAGGTACCTATATGAATTGACTAATAAAAACAGATTAATATTGAGTCCTTACAATACAGCAAACCCCCCTTCCCGATGGACGAATTTATTAGGTTATTACCGGACGAGATCACGCAAACGGAATCGTAAAATTAAAGGAAATCAATCCCGTTAAATTGAATCCAATTCCCTTAACATCGTTTCATTATAAAGAGGGCATAATGCACGTGATATCGGCCGGTACTCAAACGTAGTGCTAGCCATATCAAAGCTATGGAATTCAAACTTAAACGTTGCGATTAGAGAAATAATGGAAACGTCAAAGCTAAAAATAAATTTATCGAGACAGAACAAAAATATCAAACAATAGAAAGAGCTCAGAACGAATAAAGTGGCGTAGAGTAGGTAGCGGTTCATACAATACATTTCACTTCGCGTGTGAAAAACCACCGATGACTATCGTTTTGTGCTGTTTTGACACAAATAATTTTCTCGTAGATATTGTAATCGATGGTATTCACCGCGTACCGACGCATACATGCAACAAAATCAAAAGTCACCTACTCGAAAAAACCAATCTATCAATATTAGAACACAAAAAATATGCAAGTCAGTTAATAATCCCGAATCGGCAATCGACAATGGAAATAAAGTCACAGTCACTTTTTTAATAATGGCAACACAGTTTTTCTTTTTTATTGCCACCCTAGGTTCGTTTGACATTTGAACCGGCTGATGACTTAGCCGCCATGATTGATCGTCGCGACCCAGTAAATGAGTGCAATTTAGCGTTTATTTTCCCTTCTATTCAATGTTTGTTATTGTTAACTGCATACAATTGTGTCCCTTCAAGAAATTATATCTCTCTTTTAATAATTATCACAAAAAAATGATCTATTTCTCCATCGTCTGCTACAAAGTTTTTGTAAAAAGAAATTAATTTAAAAGCAAACAATAAAACGAAACAAAATCGTATTTACATACAAATTAACTGTTGAGCTGTGACTGGTAATCATTTGTCAATTCCAAGTGTCATTCTGAATCCCACAGTGAGCTTTTGAATGCCACATGATGCAAAATGCTTTTACGGAGCTGACGTTTAAAGTTCAAAATAACATTGCGCTTCGAACGATATGCCCAAGAATCTTCAAGAGAGTAAAAATTACAACTTTGAATCGTAACTCGTCAGTTTTAAAGTTCAGAATTCTGCGTTTGCATGGCCAGGATTTGAAGAAAATGAGCGACTGTATACGATTTATCATCCAGCCAAGTATCCGCCCAAACCGTAACGAATCACTAGTAAATAAATTGACCACAAACATTTCGGAGCATTTCTTTTGATGTAGCATCCAGAAACAACCTCCATATTAATTTATTAGTGATGTAAGTATCTCGAAGATTTGTTGCTCGGTTGATTTGCGGTGCCCGTTGCCATAAATCAAACTACTTGCGTTCAGTTCATTCTTTCTACATTTTATTACAATAAACGAATGGAGTACCCAACTATTCTGCTGAACTATTCTATGTGTTAGCGTAAAGATTGTAAGCGTAAGACAGCTTATTTCGAGACAGTAACATTACTAGATTGTTTTCTGAGTTTTCGTAAGTCAGAGAAAACAGAGAACGGAGATAGAGCAGCAATGAAACATTATTAATCATGATATTGTTTTCGTCTGCCAAAATTAATGTGATCAATGAAAACATGTAGTGGGTAGATCACGTGCCAGTATATGATATTATTTTAAGACAGTTTCACAATAATATTCCTCCCACAGGCCTGCGATGATCGAGATGACTGTAATGAGTCACAGAGTATAAATTATCTTTGACAGGTCATAGAATTAGATTGATACGTTCTCTAGGCACCTCATTCAATTGATAGTGATGTGCCGGGATGTGGGGGTCTACTGAACCATTTTAGACTACCACAAACTACCTACATACCTATTATGTACAACGATCTATCAATGAATACCCTGTTGGGACAAGAATCACAATCATTAGGTACCACATTACATAAATATCCTTTCCATCGGATGCTAGTGCATTATCTCAATGAACTAAAAATCTAATACTATTTTTTTTCTTAGGTTTTGGTAAATTATCTCTTTACCTTATAACTTTAAAGTTTTAACACAATCCCTATTAAAAGAATGAGATCTATTAAAATCTATGATAAATTATTTCAACAGTTAAATAAATTAAACTCAAGACAGCACGCTGCATGCAATCATAGATATACAAGTAAGAAGATAAGTATACATTCCCACTTAAGCAATGATCCGCTCAAGGGACTAGAAATTTCATAGCTCTCAATTAAAACGCAGAAATAATTATTTGGAAACATCCACCCCACTTGTAAATCAATTTATTAAAGTAAATGCGAGCCTGTCCCTCCTTGAAATATCACAAGTATCCTTATTTGATATTTTAAGACTAGAAATAATTTACTGATTAAATTATATTATGATGTCTACGTAAAAACACTGTCTGCACAAGTGTACACTCAGTAAGTATTTAATTAGTCTCTCCAAATTAATTTCTGTGGCTATAATAAAATGAAACAAGAATCATAAACAAAACATAGTAGGTATCCAGGAACTCGAATGGCGCGAACTCCTTTGTCCCACCTGCTCTCCTAACAAACTTTTGACACGACCGTAACGAACATTTTTCGGAAAAATAATTGCACATTTATTCTCTTGGGGGCATTAATTTCCCTTCAGCCGCGATTTTGTTGAGGAAACAGCCCAATTAGTGCATTACTTCTTACTTTAGCAAGGATCTGGTTTCTTTTAAAGCCTGTAGCACAATAAAAGATATAAACTATATGGCATTGGCATTGCTTCGTAAGCTAACGCTAAACGGTCAGTTTTTTTTTTCAAAAAATCGTATTGAATATCTTTCTGTGTGAATAATTGATGAAATGGTGTTTCAAAAGTATAATTCTTATACATAACTTTAACGTCAACTAAAAACATTATTTAGACGACGTCAAAGTAAGGCAAACAATAAATAGAAAATGAAATCGCGGCTATTACGGCGTTAATTATAATATTTACTATGCTAATAACAGATTTTTCAGCAATGCGTGTACTTCTAATATGAATACGGACACAAATTATCGCACAACTTAATAATAACACTAGTACGCATGAGCTATTCAACGTATAATTTTATGACAAAAAATGTCTTTGAAACGACCGCTGACATTAACTTTATGTAAGCAACATATTACAAGAGGTATTGACAATTTTATTCTTGACATACATTGCGTGCAACAAGTATCGATCTATAGCAAATATAATTATGTATGTATAAATAGGTTAATAGCACTACCTAAGCAAGCGCGGTGTGTTACCGCCTTAAAAGCGTAACCCTTCCAAGTCTTTGTAGGACAAGATTTTTATTTTTGTTATTTATAACACTCCGAAGAATTATTACTTTTGAATCGTTTAAGTCCTTGCTCAGTGCTTGTAATCCCGAGCCGAGATTAAATTGCTCGCCCAACACTAATTAAAAGGGTAACTTTTTTACCTAAGTAAATGATTAATCGAACATTTGTGTTCTTACTGTATTAAAACAAGGTAATAATAAATTGTTGTTATTTTGTTTGAGCAAAACACTTTAAACGATGGCCAAAATTACGCTGGGAATCATTTTTCTACAGATAAAACATAGTAACAGATTAAAGAACTTTAGTTTAAAAAAAAACTGTTTTAAGGCAAAATGGTCAGGGTAGCCCGCGTAATTCTTACGTTTTTTTTTTGCAATTTGCAGGTCAGTTTCAGGTTTTATGTTGATCTAATATGATTCGCGGCCGTAACAAACATGTATTTATAGAATTATAATCTTAGAAATCCGATGATTTCTATGATTTATAAGGGTGTGATTATTTAGGGTAATGAACTTAGAGGGATGAGTTGATACACATCCCTCTAAGTTCAGTTCAGTTTTATTGCTGATTAAAATGATTATAATTCTGACAAGCCATATTTGACATACGGTCGCAAATCATATTTTAATCAGCATACCTACAACTTGACACTGACCTCCAATTGCAAAAAACGTAAGTAAATTTGAATTACATGGGCTACCTTAGCGCATCCCCCTTAAAGCAATTTAACCCTTAACAACCAGATAAGAGTCAGTACAATTTGACAGAACCAATTACATTTTGGTATTTATAAAACAAACAGTTTATTCAAGCTTTACGTTTCGTCTTAATGACCAAACTGAGTGACATGTAAGACCTTTACGTAAACCTTTATTAGTCCCAAGTTCACAACCATTGATGTGTCGGTCTTTTTCAAGAGTATTTGCATTTTTTCAAGGAAATAATTCGCTCTAGGCAACAGTAGCGAAGTCCTAGTGACACCTGTCATGAGGAGGGTTAGTGACATTTTGTCGGCCTTGTATACTCTTCAAACGGGATCGCTTGTGCCAACATAATAACTATGGCACTTATTTGCCGTTTAGCTACTTATCTATTTGTAGCTATTTAATGGAAGAAACATTGAATTAAACTAGAATAAGTTATGGCCTAATGTTCAAGTTTAATAACTGTCATTTTATTTAGCTATTGTAGGTATAACATCACCCTACTGCAGTATCACTTAATTACCTGATAATATATTTCTATATAAAAAAAGCTTTTAATTTATTAATTACACTGGTAATAATTATATTAATATCTATAGTTATAATAATAAAATGTGATATCTACATAATTAATAAGAACACGAACGTTATAGATGTCAGCACCTCTATTTGACGCTAGGAAGGGTTGAAGCTCCAGTAATTGCAATTGTTTAACTAATTGCAAAATTAATTATGATAATTATCGAGCGGCTAGTGGCAATAATTTCGCACGGGTGCGCCGCAAGCGCCTTGAGTTATGAACGCCCTTTACCGCAAACTCATCCATTTTGCCCCACTGTGGTAATGAAGGGCCCTAATTGTGACTATAAAAACTGTTACAGTAAATGCATCGATGCACAGAATATAATAGTATAGTAACCACTTATTTATATTCACAGTCTTATCGATCGGAATTAGTACCTACGTGAATGGAAAATGTCAGTACCTCATCGGCAACATATTTCATTGTAATACCAGACGCCCTATTTGTCTTATCAATTACTATATGAAGATACGTATTATAATCAGTAACTATAACCATTTGTCAAACACAAATCTTAAAATACATATTTATTAATATAATATTGTTTATATTACGAGCCACAAGACGTCAACAAAGTCAGAATAAAAGGCAACAGGAGCGATTAGCCCGAGGCACCGACTGCGTGGTCACGATTTATTGTACACTAGAACCAAAATATTTATGCAGTCACAAACTTTAAATTAAACAACCCACTCCTCCGTTCCACTGTTCTAAATGGTTCAAATTAGTTTAGCAACTGTTTTGCTGAACGCAGCAATATCGTGGTCGATTCGATCCTCAACACAGTGAAGTCTGAGCTAGTTAAGGAAGATACTTGTCTATGCTCCAACCCCATTCTATCTGAAATGATTGGCAACGAAGCTTGGCTAAGAATTTCGCATTAACAATATATTGTATACAAATACGGTTGGTAAATCCATTATTACCCATTGAAGTCAGAATCAAAGTGATCGTTTTGTTTGACAAAATATTCGCAACCACTAATCTTCATGAACCTGGGCACAAAAATGGCCAAAAATGTTTAGGTGCCTATAAATATCTCGCGTAATAACCTACTGGTCACAGTCAAGTTTAGTCAATGTTTTGTAGATCGTTGTATTTTTATAAACAGACAGCTGATTTTCTTGTTACATTTAACGATCTAAGTACTAACAATGTATCAAGACGAGGCAAATTTTTAAACCGTCACACACAAGCTGATAGTATAAACGGCCACCATAAAAGAGAATTACGTTGTTACAACAACTGGCAACAATTTTTCTTCATACTAAGTTTGTTGTAGCACGCAAACCATGTCAGTATGAAATAAGTTTAGCAAACAACCCACATTTTTAAAACAATCGCTAGAAAACAGCTTTTGAATCAAGGAAATAAATTGTAATTATGGTGAGCTACATCATTGTAATAAACTAATCAGTCATAAGCATGGTGTTTAACGAAATTTACGAAGGCATTTGTGTTGACTTATATATATTTAAAGTCGTGGAATGCATTTACATGAAAATAATATGACCTCTGTCCATCGACTTAGCTACTTGTCATTGAAAGGGAAGAGCACAATATTCGCAACAGATGTTTTGGTCTAAACCTAAAAGTGTAGGTAGGTTATATATCCTTATCATTTGGAATTGTAAACCTTAAAAGTAGTTACGTTTGCTTTAGCATACCGTAAGTCCAACATTTAAAAACGACCTCACCACAATCTGCCAAAAAGCACTCACAACGTTAAAATAAAGCCAACAAATTGTTGGAAATTGGTCTATTTGTTCCCGGTCGACCGCCACTCATACTTCCGGCCTGCATTCATCACTCGGACGATATCATTAAGACATCAGACGAGGGTAGGAACACACACCTTATTATGTGTAGTTCAGGAAATCGTACTGGCTTATTTGAGTAAAAGCCTTTCATAATAATGTTTCATTTCCACTGAAGTAATTGTAGCTGCTTCGTGAGGAAGTTGGATTAATTATGTTATAAATGTAGCTGGCTGACTGTATTTGAAATGAGATTTGAGTTTTGAATTCAGAATCACAAAAATTTTAAGATTCTCGAGGGGCGACCGTGTACCGCAGGACGTAGCTTTGGAAGGCCTGGTGAAGGCCGCAAGAATCCGCTGGATGTGAGAAGCACAGAACCGGTGCATGGGAGAGGGCTATATGCAACAGTGGACGTCTTTTGGCTGAAATGATGATGATAATGATACTTTTAGGCTAACTCTCTTACCCTATCGAGAGCTACAAGTAAACATTAATAATAATATAAATAATATGAGACAACATCCACACAAGGTCTTCAGGTCCCGAACTAGGTAGAACCTCTACTACGGTAACCTGATGACTGATATACATACTTATAGACATATAAACACCCAGACACAGGTCAAACAGACATGTTCATGCACACAAATGTTTGACTGGTCCGGGGATTGAACCCGAGACCAGCGGCTCAGAAGGCAGGGTCGCTAACTGCACCAACCGGTCAGTCATTGGCGTTACGATCCCAATAAGTATTCTGTATTCTGCTACAATAAGCTGACTGAATAATACTGATAAAATCAATACCTTGAGTACAAGCGACAATAGATGCATCCACACACCACCACCTCACACATACTCCCCCCCCCCCCCCCCCTCACACACACACACATAACACTATGCGCATTCCTTATCTCTTATTTATATATTTTTTTTGTATTTTTATATGGTTAAAAACCTTTGGCATGCTTTCAAATGTATCCATTGTTTATTCTCTCACACATACCTATGTATAGTTAATGTAAACTGGAAGAGCGGAAACACCTAATACAAGCAAATCTTTGCTTAAAAGGTGACTCCAAACTTAACAATGTAATTTACATAAGTTGATGAAATAAACATTTTTTTTAATCCAAGATGTTGCTAGTCTTTGGACATAACCAGTTAGTACTACTTTTATGACTCTCATAGAGCGATGTACCGATGGTGGATTGTTTGTCCCAAACCAATTACACCCACATATACATCACAAGCAGGAAAGCTATATAATTTGGACGAATTAATTACAAAATCTGTCAAAATCAAATTGTAACATAAAAAAAATTACACTGATTCAATATCCAGAGTATATACATACCTTTACAGAGTATGTATATATATATATATATATACATTAGTCATGAGGTTATGGCTTCAGCGATCAATTAATGTAAATTGTTAATTAGAAAACACGCAGAACACTCGAACCGTACCGATCCAATCAACGGCTACTATCTAACCAGTAACAAAGCTACGTAATCAAGCTATATAAATAAAGTTAAAGTGTCCGACATGGTAACAATGCAAATCTGTCTATGCCTATGAATATCACGAACATTTTTATTTTTGGTGTAATATTGGCCTTTACTTTACAATTTGTTGGGTAGAACCTTTCATTGGTATATTTTAGAAAATGAAGGTGAAGATGCAAATACAGGAATGGTAGAATACAATACCGTTTGATGGGAAACCAACAATAAAACATACAGGCTTAGACGATGCCGAGATAAAGTGTAAAGATAGAGATGTACCAGTAATGCAGAACGATACCTAAGTCCTTCGCAATGTATATGCGGAAGGTCACAGCAAAATCGTCCAACTCACTTAACAGGGGCAAAGTCACAAGAGACTCCTAGTATTATAATACACACAGCCATAAAAGTTAACAAGCTGCAGACTGAAAAAGATTTCCACCAACTTTTTAATGGTGCAGTTACCGATGATCGTAACGCGAATGGAATTAAAAACTAATCGTTAGGTTCGCTCATCACGACGACAGTGTGTAGTCAATTATAATCCAATTGACACGAAGAGCTAGCTAGTTACGAAAGTGTACAATAATTAGAACTGTTGGCGAATGAAAAAATACCTGAGAATTCTGATTGCCAGATAAAGCGGCGATTGTCTTGGATTGCATATTGAAAAAACATGCAACAGAGATAAGGAGTTACATGGTTGAGCGACTTAAAGGCATCGCGGGTCTACACTGGCTAATTGCGTTTCCTACCTAGTTACTACACTGGTGCATAACGAGTGCAGTTATTCAGCTCGTTAAATTTTTGATGGTTTGAAATATTGCTTTTTTACTTTGCAATGTGCTGTTTGATTTGGTGCTTCTTTATATTCTAAAGACTGGATTTTATTGCAATATTTTCTCGTTTTATTATGAACTTAGTATATTAAGAGGTTTTTGAAGGCAATATAGTTTTGAACATACCACCCATAGGCCACGTATGTTCTCTATAAGAACCAATATTATTTATATTTTTATATATGTTTCTAAGAATACGATCTACAAGTGTTGTTACACTTGCATGAAGCATTTACGGTAGACAACATGACTCCCTCGCATTATCATCTCGACTTACGGAAGTTGAATTACCGTATCAAACTATTTCTTGTACATACAGCTTAGTTAGCGTCCTTACACCCTTATCACACTCACAGAATACACACTCAACGTGCACTTTTATGAGCATTAGTACTCAACGGTAATTTGAAACAGTTCCATCTTCATTTCCATTGTGCAACAGTTATCTGTGAAATCATGAATGGAGACATTAGTCTTAATGTTCAGCAATTTTCTGTGTAATTAGATAAGTTAAGTAAGCATGATGTAGTATTTTGTTTAAACGTTTCGTCATTCACAGTATCTCTTGTAAAGCTCACGTTACTCATAGATATGTGACTAAAAATGTATATAAAAACTAAAAGCGATTTCTAATTAACAAACACTGTCTGCACGTCTACATAACTCACTGAACTAATAAATGACAAAAAATAATAAGATTCTCATGAAAATTATAACGATAAACACGACCATGTGAAAATTACAAACTACCTACCTACATATAATAAAATACCACACAGAGCAGTAAACGGGTGACAAAGATTACATCAGCACAAAATTAATGATATTAAAATAGAAGTTTAGGCGGCCTCTTTGTACGTTGTAAACAATGATGAGTGAAACAGTGGTTTTATTCATAAATTTTTCCCTATAGCTGATAAGGCGGATTAGCCCACCGGGATGGCAGGATGTATCACTAATCTTGTGTGCTAAGAACGTGTGTGATGTGTTTACACCTCATTACCAGTCTTGATATAATTCTAAAGGGGACACCTGTGTAAGAACTGAAACTCTTTTGTTTGTACTTTAACTCCGCCTTAAATCCTATGTTTCCACGTGTTCGCCTGGTCTTAGTTGTTGATGACGTAAGGATTTATACTCTGGTGAATTGAGAAAGGCATTTAATAAATGTTCACTCTTTTAAGCTTAATTTGCTTAGGAAGAATTTTGCCCTGTTTTTTTTTGTGTTAGGTTACGGGAATCAAATCAGTATAGGTAGGTATTTGAAATACTCCTGCAATATCTGATTATCATCTACATACCATCACGCTATTACATTTCGTGTGCTACACCTCGAGCACATCACTACTGGTCACATTATGCCAGGCGACTAATTAATAGACCTCGACAGGTACATCACTATTCCCGGTGTTACCAGCACTGGCGGACATGTTTACATGCGACTCAACGATCAATTGCTAGAATCGCATAATAGGTACAGTCGTATGTGTCTGCGATATACAAAACTATTCACTGGACAATAGAGATATCTGATTCGCAACAATGCATATGTATAGGAATTTTAATTGGAAATATGAGAAGCGAATGTTGCGTTGCACGTTGTTTTGATTTAGCGCCGTTTCTATCCTGTCTACGATAGATTGTTACCAAGATTGTCTGTATTCTTTATGGCCATTGATTTCCATATGTAACGAGGTATAATTAAGGAAAAAACAGTGAGAATCGTATGCACACTTGTTTCATATTGCGATTGCAGTAATGACCTGCTGTCTGTTTGAAATGTTTATTTGCCGCGGTAACTGGCGTCTATTCTAAATGATTCTTACTAATGTTTATTTAATGCTCGCTGGTTGTATGTACGTATTGTCGGATCTTCTGATAGCACATATTTTCTGTAATCAAGTTGAGCAACCAATTTCTATTCAATCATCTTCATATGTTATGAGTATGAATAAATCCTGCATTAGCAGCCCTTTTTGTTTAATAATAATATTGAACAATAGTTTCTTCATTTAAAATCGCAGTTAAATTCCTTTTAGCAGAAAATTAAAATGAAATTAACAACGAGTCAATTACGGCCCCAAAACAAAACGAGGTATGTCTGTTATAAAAAATGGGAGCCAAGGGTTAGCGAATTTCTTTCCGGTTCTGTACATTTGTTTAATTAATCACATTCTTACGAATGGGCCCCTCGCCGGTCCGAATGTCCGAATATTTGGAGTTCTTCTTACGCTTTACAAAGTACTTCATAAAGAGAATTCGTTTTAATATTGATTTAAGAATTATTTCAACCGTTGTTTACTAAATGATAGGTACCTACCGTGTTACAAAAATCGGGATCTATTTTGGTAATATTTGTTTTTATAAATTAGTTCATATTGTCTAGACTGCGTCTATGCAGCGGCACAAACCGCCTACGCAGGTCCTACGCAACTGCTACGCACCGCCTACGAAATTGCTACGCAGCATCTTTGAAGCCTCTAACGTTTTCATAGACAACATAACTATTTCAATGAAAGTCTCTTCTGTAAGTTTTAGAAAAACCAATTTTCTACTTAAATATTTTAGTTATTTTGGATATATTCTCCATATACAAGATATAACCATGAAATTAAGTGTAACATATATACAAATATAGTATGTAAGTAATTGTAAAATTAAAAACTGTAATATAGAAGGGGTCGTATTACAAGTCACTTCGCAACAATCTCGCTTATAATTACGTTAGACTCACAAAAACAGGGGCGCTTTTTTGGAACACTAAAGGCATAGAATAGCTGTGTCTATGAAAATTATAAACAATTTGTTTATTTATAAGCAAAAAGATATAAGCAAAAAATCTTTCTACCATTTCTGTATGATGATAACATTTTCATATTTTGAAGTTTATATTTAAGCACACACAAACACGTTTATTAATATCCTTCATCCATTGAACTTTAACGGGAATCTTCATGAATGAATGAATTAAGTAGGTGGTGCTTGCAGGTAGCCTACCTACCTATCCATAAAAGTACCAACTTAGATTTTGCTTTATCCAATGGAAAACTACCTTAATTTAATAGAAACGTGAAACGTCACGGAAATCGTAATTTCGATGTGTCTAATCGATTTGCAACTCCATCGCACAGTGTTGAAAACACGCACGCAAACAGGAAAAAAAAGAATAAAAAGTGCAAAATCATATCGCTGTTACATCTCGAATGGTTCTTTTTTATTTCAATTTTCGAGGGTTCGCTAAACGTTTGTAGCGAACTCTATTATTCGGTTCCCGTTGTGACGTAAGCATATTCAGCACTCAGCAGCCGTTTGTTATTAAATATAATAATGTATATCATAACGTATTCATATCTATGATCTCAATGAATATGCCAATTCCATTATTTTGTGTTGCACGAGATGAATACTTTGTATTCTTTGCCAGATGCCATTATGCGTTGTACACATGGTTTCATTTGAGTATACAGCCTTGTTATGATGAAACAAAATTAGTTTGGTAAGGAGGTAATGTAATCTATTTATATAAAAAGCACATTTTTACGGAAAATGATTCATAATAGTAATCATAATATTATTTGAAACGCACGTAAAATATTGTCGAATCAAATTAAACCCGACTAAAGTTAACGTACCGACACATTAAGCCTCAAATCCCTATCAAGTCACGCATAGTATCAAGTAATGTTGGAACTATAAAAATCTAATAAATCCACTAACAAAAACGATTTATAACCTTTCTTAACATCGTATTACGTCAGTTTCTATTTACCACAAAATGTTTCATTTGCATAATAGCTTTTTTTCCCGCCATTACTATTTACGTTAATATTCTGATTCGTCGGAGTGGGGGTCGCACGCACAGAAAACATAAAGACAATTTGTATGTGGCGGCCATTTATGTAAATAAATCTACGATACCGCATTATTACAACAATATGTACGAACCGGGTGTGGCCACTATGTTTATCATTATATTTGGGTGTGGTTTTGTGTATGGAATAATTAAATTACTTTAATGCGCAACGGATTTACTGACTGTCATCATTCTCGCAATTAAAATATTTTTTAATGTGGTTGAATGGAAGATAATTAAAATTCGCAACCCAAAACGGAATAAAACAACCGGAGAACTTAATAACAATTTCTGTTCGTTTAATCAACAAAACATCAGAAAGCAATAAGCTCTATTAAGAGTCCGATAGAATTTCTCATTTCATTCGTCTTAAGTCGTCAGAAACAAAGTGCGGCCGTCGTCGGTGGTGTTATTAACGCGTCTAAATAATTATAGGGCACATCAATCACAGGGCATATGCAGATAGAACATTTTGTGCGAGTCAGCGCGCAGTCGGCCCACTGTGCAACCCTTTCTTTGATATCTGTATGATATTACGAATGGAATTATTAAAACTTGTTCCAAAATGTGCGCAGTAGGGATGGGCAATAGTCGATTTTATTATTTTATAAAACGTTGTTTTGTAAAAAAAATATTGAATTTAACAGTCTCATTTTTATTTTCTTATAATGTTTCTAGTACCTACTGTAACGGAAAAAGTACGATAACAGAAATGTAAACCAATATTTATTTAAAATCTAAATAAAATCTAATTAAGAATAATATTTTTACTGTCTTATATTAAAATCATTCTATCGATAACCATAGTGCTATAATTCCTAGCATCGAATTACAATAAAATAATAATATAATCAATATTCCCTGGAGAGGCACGAAGCCTTTGATGTAACGGCTCACCTCGACACACAATGATCGGCACATTTCGTCTAGAACGCCTCAAATTGACCGCAATTAAAAGAACAATGACTAGTTTCAATTCCCCAAACTTAATTTCCTCCATCGCAAATGTGTAACTAACCGAAAAATGCATTTATAAATAAATTAATACGCTTTGGTTCAGTGGACGTGTTTTGTGTGGGTTGTAATTACTCAAAATATCATGACGATATCAGAATTATTGATGCCCTAACATACTTTATGGTATTTACGAGTACCTACCTACTATAATATTGAGTATTAACCATTGCATGACTATTTTTTGTAGCTATGATTTATTTAGAATCAGTCGAATCTGTAACGTTTTTCCAATTATCATTATTTAATGTCCCCATTAATTAATGGAGATAATAATTAAATAACGTCAGATGCACAAACATTAATAATCATAAATATAAATTGTAAGCTTAATTAACACTTTTATTAACATCAGGATCACATTTTAATTTCTGATCCGGTAATTAAAGAAAAACATAAAGTGTATCGGCTTATCAGACAGTGTACCTACTGCGTAGTTATAAAAAAATATAAAATCTGCCGAAGGAAACGACTTTATTAATTGATAGACAATCTTTTGTTTACTTTAACTTCATGTGTTAGCGTTTATAGAGTTCAAGGTGGACGATTTCTTCGATGAAACTAGACTATTTCTATAAAAAATTAATTCAAATCATGCTTGAAATCTCAACTTTATTGAAGTATTGATCAACAAATAAAGTACTACATGACCAAATCTAAAACGATTACTCTGTTACGAAACCGTTAATCTGTCTATTAAAGTAACGAAAATAATAATTAGTCTTTTGGCCGTGACTTGGCGACTTGGACACACTGGGCTATCGGCACGCGTCAATACTGACGGACATCTTTACCCATCGTCACCACATTACATCAACACAAACTTACTTTTACCATCCAACACACTAAACTGCTCAATTCTAAACTTTAAGGCTCTACAAATAAAGTTGAGGGTACTTATGGAGGGAGTTATCAGCCGCATATCCAATTTGTTGGCCGATGTTACTCTGTCTTTGAAAGCAGTCTAATTAAGTTTTTTAGTACTATTGAAATTCATTATTGATTGACAGATGGCGCTAGCGGCTATTTAAAATGGATACATCGCTTGGGATGTGATTATTAAGCTATTGTTTTGGAGGTATGTTTGAGGAGTATGGACGCAGTTATTAGTTTTCAAGTTGATGATAATAGTTTTTCATGATGTGTGGGCCAAAGTCACTTGAAAGGCAAGCCAAGCAAATAAACTTAACAGTTTAATTTCCATTTCAAAAAAGTTTACTTAACTAAAGCCGAACTCATTTCTGCAAAGGAGGGGTAACAACAATAGACTGAATTTAAATATCGTCCAGAAAAAATAGATCTATCATGCTAATGAAGATGCATTCGAAAATATGGCAACAATTACGTGCGTGTAATCATTAAAACTAATTCGTGATCACGTGTTGGCGCGCGTCGGAGCCGCGGAGCCGCCAGCCACGGGATTCATAAAGAATCCATCAAAATAAGCGCAACACCGATCACGAAATCCGCCATCAATCATAAACATCAGAAAGGATTAAAATCTACGTTGCACCTTCCGAAGCTCGAGTACCCTTGTTTTTCTCTAACCCGTAAATACTGAGGGGCGTAAGTATGGCCGGGGGGCGGTAAATATTATCAAGGGGGACAGGGGGATACCCCCCGCCCCTGAGGGGGGGCACTATCCCTTATCGCGAACGTTACCCTCGCCGCCGGCGGCCGCTAGACCGCCAAAATGTGGGGCAAATCGATTTCTCTGTCCCATTTTTGTGCATCTGGACCGCTATCGATTTTTA
The DNA here is from genome assembly GCA_937001585.2 of Brachylomia viminalis. Taxonomy (NCBI): domain Eukaryota; kingdom Metazoa; phylum Arthropoda; class Insecta; order Lepidoptera; family Noctuidae; genus Brachylomia; species Brachylomia viminalis. The sequence continues at coordinate 15,351,294 of OW443302.2, read as the reverse complement.
GCTCTCGGCCAGCAATCGATAATTGCACACACTGGCAACATTTTAAATATTTTTAACGAAATTATTATAAAGCACGTGTTCCGTCGTTTATGTGTTGCGCTAAAAGTATAAACATAAAAACTATTAAGTTTGCAGTCGTTAAACTGGAAACAAAGTTATTTTAAGTGCAGTGACGATAATTATATTAAATGTGTCCGTCGTCGAAAAGAAATAGTTTTATATCGGCTGTAAATTACTTTAATCGGAGTATGATGGTCGCGGGCGCCTTCTGCGGCTGCCTCGGTCACTACCACGCTACTATGTTGTGGAAGACACGTTAAATACACCTAAAATAATACTCACAGCTACTAATGACAACATTTTATGCCCAATTACTTATGTTCATGTTAATTCGTAGTCGTCCGGCAGTCCAAAGAAAACCTGCCGGTTTCACAATATCGGTCAAGGTTAGGAGACTAAAATTACAATTCAAATCCTCGTTCAAGCTAAATTATATCCAGCTCAAAACATATGAACTATGTAGCAAATCTTTATTGGACAAACACATCACTAAAGACTCTCAAATGGCACTTTATTGCAGATTACAACACTGGAAATCACTTTCAGGGCAGAATTGCAACCATACCATTATTTGTAGAGTCTTAATCAAAATGTTTGGTATGGGAATGGACCATTGGTAGGTTTAGGAAGATCAAGTAAAGCTGAAAGACCAACAGGAAGCCAAAGCTTTAAATGAATACCTTCTACTTTGCCTTGCCGTACCTTCTTCCCTTCTAGCTATAACTTTACACCTATACAACTCAAGTTACATTGTTATATTTATTAAGGCGTGATTTGATTAAAAATAAATAACAGCCAGGTTGTAAAACGCAGTTTACTATCTTTTAACTGGCAACCTCCGACGCACATTTGATACTCGTCTACTAAGTTTTTTATCGATAACCCTTTTAAATTGTTGCAAATGTTTTATTAACTTTTATTATCAACCGTATATCAACGTTTAACGAGGGTTTCAGACCAACTTAAGTAGCCCTTATCTCATTTGGTTTCTTTGTTATAAACTTTCCTATGTGTTTGTATAAAGTTGGACTTACGAACACTATTACCTGTAATTTACATCTCTACTTTTATGTATTCTAATACTTTCTCACCTTACTATAAATTTATTACGCCTGCAATAAAGATATTTTGTTACGTTCGCATCTTTAAAACCGATGTTTTGCCAAGTAGACACAACATTTTGAGACTTCTTGTAGGAACTATATTTTACTTTGCCAAGCTTTTGTGATTTAATGGCATAAATAAAATACCTACCAACATTCACACTCAAACACGGCTTCTCAATGTTTTCCAAACTATTCGTACATAATAAATGGTCGGTTCTCTCTCCACCGAACACTTTCGTGTACCTAACCAATAATTTGCAAAAAGCACGATTAGGTGCACAAGCTAGTAAATTGATATGGTATCATGAGAAAAATAAGCAAAACCGCGGTACACGGCGTAGTATCAATTCATAATGGACTAATTGTGCGAATGCATTTCTTACACCGTTCTATGCTAGCACTCCGTACGAGTATAATGACTTTATTTTGTCACGTTGTAGAGCGCACTTAACTGCTTTTACAATTCAAATTAATAGAAACAATTACAATTCCATTGTCATTTACCTACTACATACGAATTGTAATTCGCAAAAGAAAACATTGTCTACTGTTATAATTGTCTGCAAGAACTAACTGCCGCGTATATTAGAAATATTGCTTTTTAAAACGTGCGTTTTTTGTTGTCAATCGCTGAATCAATCTTTCGAGATCCCACGATGTCGTTTGTACGTTTGAGCTTGTCTGCCTCCAATCTACGATCACGGTACGATTAATATAATTGTCTTAAACAGACAAACAGGTCTTAATTTAGAACATAATATAAATGAATCTGGTTTGTTTGTACTTATTATTTCGCTGGCAATTAGTGCACGCGTCTCATTCACACAATGGCAGTCTCGCAAAAACGTCATTCCGCTGCATTTCCGCCTCCCATTGTCTCAGCTCTAATCTGCATTGGATTAATAACCATGTACCTAAGTATGTGTGTACGGACAGAAGAAAACTTGTATTTAAATTACTGTCTCCCGTTATTCACATCGACGCAGCATGTCTTCATTTAATCGATGTAAGATTGGCGTTGTAAGGAAAATTTCATTTCTTGGTTTGTTTTTTCATGGTAAACTGCATGCATGCTTTACCCAATCCGTATTTCAGACATGATTCCAAATGGCGGAGTCGGCAAACCGACAAATGACGCCGTTTTAAACCAAATTACAAGCTATGATACAAATACTAAATACCCCGCAAATTATCTCATCGCCTAATAATAAATTACGCATATATAGGCAGAGCAATAAATATAAAACATATTTATAGCTCTAATCTATTCTAACGTTTACTAATTAATGTGAGCACCGTACTTTCATACTCGTAACTGGGGCAACGTTTAATCCATCATTTTCTCGCGGCGTTTATACGTCTGTAACAGTTCATCTCATGATAAACGGCAATGACTCCTTCTTCTTACTATAATTAAACATGATTAGAGCTCAACACATGGCGAGCCGCAATTATAAGACGTTACAACGGCTACCGGCGCACTACGCCTCACGCCATGCGATAGTTTCTATCAACCATACAATATCTAACTAACACGGAAGCGAATTTTAATTATACATGCTCATTATTACATTGTCGCATTTTGTGAATCGATCATGTTTCGTCAGTTGACCATAACTGTTGCCTAGCGTTAACATTCAACCGTAGAACTAGGACCAAATATCTGATGCATTTACTGACTCCAATCTTAAGCATTTCACGTCTGAAAAAAGTCGTAACAAAGATTCGCAGCGGATTCCGACGACACGTCCCGATGTCACCCGGCCGTTTTCCTGAATGACGTCGAATTGGAGACTAGCGGGAAGAAAACGCACATTCCGATTCCATTCAAATATACAGTCATGAATGAACCGAATGCGATAGAGACAGCGGTATACAGTCCCGGGAAGAGCGAGTGAGACGCGATTTCAATAGTACGCGAAACGGAAATAGAGAGGCCGAGATAATTCTGTCTAGCCGGGAGGGATTCCCTCGTGTCATTTGTGTGCGTTCGCTTTTTCGAATTGTACGGGAGGATTGGAGTGTTGGCGTGCGTTCCGAGCGTGCACGCCGCCGACGCTCGGAGGGTCCTTTATCGGTGTTCGTTTCAATTCGGAGGCTCTCGCATTCATTCTTTGCTTTCCGTCTGTGGCCCGAAGTTCCCCAGCTACTTGTTGAACATTCATAATAAATTGCCTCCATGATATTCCTATTGTGGAACAGATTGTCGCTTTACTGCTTCGAAGGAAATTGCGTTTCCTCAAGCCACTCGAGTTTATTTGTCGTTCAATTGTGAATGTAATGTTGTTTGGATGATTGTTGCACATTTATTATCGCGTTGGGTGGTCTTGCGTAATCGAGATGTACAGATAGGAAGTGTGAGGTGAGTTGAATAACCACTGAATTTATTTCAGGAAGAAGTAAACTACCAATCGATATGCGGAAATCTAGAAAGCAAAGAAGAGTTCCATTGGTGTGGGTGTATGTCTGTTTGAATGGCGATAACGCGTGCATCGAGGCGTGACGCTGGCGCAGTGGCGGCGGCCGCGCCGCGCCGCGCGCCGGTCCGTCGCCGCACCGACGCCGGCGCATTGTAGATCAACTCCTAGTAACTTATCAGACTAGGATACTATTGCATACTGCTAAGGTTTTTTAATCTTTTTTTGGGAAATACATTTCCTTGTTTATTTTAAAGGTTGCAATATAAAAGTGGCGTAATGTTTTTATTTTTACTTCTCTTTACCTTTAAAAATTTGTTAAATAAGTTTAAAAAACACAGTATGTAGGTGCAGGAAAATAGTACCACCTATTCCTATATTTCATAATTAACTAGGTAATATTCTCTTAGGTACAATTTTACGGAAAGTAGGTACCTAGTCAATTGATCAACCAGAAAGAATTTAATTGATAGGTACAATCGCAGACAAAATACTAAACAATGAAACTAGAAATTATTTTTAACCTTCAAATGAATATTTATAACTTAAAATCAAGATGTTAAATTTTATGTATTTTAAATTATTTACATTTAATTGTTAATCTACCTATCTACAAAAGATAACATTGTAATTAATGAATTAATTTGGCAACACACGCGTCTCAGACACTGCAATGCAGTGTCTTGGTTTAATATTTCAATGAGAATCAGCGCTTGGACCAACGCCAGTCGTAGTCCGGACACAACATTCATGATAATAATGTATTCTACATACGCTTGCATGTGGACTATGTGTGTCTAAGCAAACAAATCATTGTGCCATCCACGAGCTATAAACAAAAGCTAAAATAAATATTAAAGTAGGTACTAACATATCTGTTAATAACTAAGCTATTATTCTAGTTGACGTAATAACAAACACTGACCTGACTACGAGTAGGTATCCTACTTTTGACTAGCTTTTAATTTAATAGTGTTATAATAAAAACATTTCATCGTATCCCCCAACGAACGAACTGCTTTCCAAATCACAGGCCCCTAGCCTAAATTAAAAGCTAGTCAAAAGTAGGATACCTAGTCAAGGTATCCTACTTTTGAGTAGCTTTTAATTTAATAGTGTTATAATAAAAACATCTAATCGTATCCCCCAACGAATGAACTGCTTTCCAAATCACAGGCCCCTAAGTCACGGCCAAATCATTGAACATAGATAGATACAAGTTAAACAATACAGAGGAGAACCTTCATCTTTTTCATAACCAGTAAATATACTCCTATAAGTTTTTTAAACTAGCTACAAAAACGCTTGAGAAGAACTCCGCACCTACCGGCTCTACAAAGGTAATGAGGTAGTTATTTCAGTCCTTTGTTTATTTACAAAATATCACTCCGTTTGAAGGCGGACCATCAAAATGAGTCGTAAAGCTGAAAATTCCATAAAAAGTCGTGTTGATGACCTCCGTAATTGAACCTCGCTCTTTGTAGCAGAGACAATGGACGGAACCCTGTGCTTTGAATGTATTGATTAGAAGAAAAAATAAGTCGACGGCAGTAGCGCCTTTGCTTTCGTGTGGCACAAGTGCTTTCTATACTTCCTAATTAATCAAAGGAATCCGATTGACTAGAATCTGACAAAGCCATGAACATTCTTAAAAAAAGTCAGCACAGTTTCTGGTTTTCTGAATTAATGGCTTACAAATATTGAATGGATTTAAAACGCAATAAGTGACTATCCTAATATGACTCACATAGGTACCTACTATTATTACAACTCATAAAAGATTTTAAAAGTCATTGTGCTTATACATTAAGTCACATAAAAGAGTTATAGAAGTAAAGTCAGAACACCCGTGCAGATCCTCGCCGGTAACGTGATACCTCTCGTTTATCTGCTGTCGAGCAATTATTGAAGCGTGAAAAGGAACGGCCTCCTATTATTTACACTGCGTTTTGTAATGCGGGCGTTCCGTTTTTATTTAAAAAATATCGCATTTCCAAATGTGTGTAGTGACATCCATTAGCTATGCGTTTGATTTTTTATTAAATTGAAGAAATAGTTGTTTTTTTTATTTAATTGGTAAGTTATACTAAGGTAAAATAATTGTATATGAAGAATGAATGTTTATAAGGTTTACTTTTTTTATATGACCTAATTGTAACTAATTAGTTTAATAAACTATAACAAACAAAAATTTGAGCAACTACCTACCTATAACAAAAAATACCAAACTAGTCAAATAGAAACATTTTTAATACCGACTGTACCTACCTAGCTATAAAAAAAATAGCAGAGCAAAATAGTTATTTTATTTTACGAAAAGAAGTCAGGTATAAAAAGCGAATTGTTATTTATGTTAGATACAAGATTTCTTTGTCGACTGTATTAGTGGAATCGTAATACTGGAAACATGTCAATACGAATTCCGTCCGATTCACCGACCGCCGGCGAACGAACGAGTTTTTTTTTTTTCATTTATATTTAAGTACTCTGATTGGTATTTCTTATGATATTTCTTGTACCATTCATTTATTTTTGGAACTTAAATGACACGATTTAAATTAACACTTTCACTGTGGTGACAAATGTTGTACCGTCAAATGGGGTTACTTTGATACTACGGGGTTACTTTGATAACAACTTTAGGCTTATGAAAAACTTAATTTTATAATAACTACAACGCTATAATACAAAGAAACTATCAGTAGTGCCAAGTACTGATAGTTTATTTTTTAACTGGTGTTGTAGATATTATAAAATTAAGTTTTTCATAAGCCTAAAGTTGTTATCAAAGTAACCCCGTAGTATCAAAGTAACCCCATTTGACCGTACCTACCTAAGTCTTAATTGCTTTCTAAAGATTTAATGTAGATCCCTCGTCTGATTGTATTGTTATTGGTTCTCCTCGTTTCTTAATTTCTCTCATCATTTTGTTTGTTTTATTCTATTTCTGTTCAGATAACTGAAAATTTAAATAAATGTAACAACTTTTCCTATTGAAAATTTTATAATGCACTGAAGATTACCTACCTAGGTATTGAATCAATAAATTAAAATATTGTATGCTTAAAACTTAACAGAATTTCAGTTCCAACTGTTATATTTACACCCTAGATCCAACATCAATCAAATTAGTGGAACTCACGTATGACATCATTATTCATATGAATTAGGTGGATAGTGATTTCATAAAGTCAAACAAAAATGTGAGTCAGAAAGGCAAGCAGCCGCGCGTCCGCGTCACACGTCCGAGCGCTTCCGCCCATATAAACAAACATTAAATATTACACAAAGCGACAATAACAACAAAAAAATTAAACTTTACGCCTCCCAGATGCACAGTTCCCGGCAACATTACATTTTTAAAAACACATTCAGTAAAAACACCGATATAGGCCTACCGGGCCGCCGCGACCACAACACAACAAGATTTTTTAATCTAACTTTACCGTTTGTAAAAATTACTATTTAAATATTTAAGCCACAGCCGCTAATTAACTGAGATTTAACCCTTCCGTCGCCCGCCGAGCCCACTTTAATATTTAACCCAGTGGAAATATTTTGCGCGTATTAAAATGTGAAAAATTAATGGACCGCGGGGCTGTACTCGTGCAGCGGCACGGCAAACATACAATTACTTAATATTTATCCTGACGACCTTGATGACACTTCCTGGCTCATCCTCAGCCTAATTTAATTATATTTTTAAAGCTAATTACACTGGTATTCTTCGGAGGCATGGACTCGCGGACCTGTCTAAGTAGCTAGCTTGTTTATTAGGCCTATGTTGTCCAAACCATTCATAGGTTCATTTTCAGAAGACATGAAGTCACAATAAATTGAGAGCATGTGTAGTTCATTCATACCTACTTGACTTTTGACATCCGTTACAAAACTTTAAAATCCTGCTCGCGTGAAGAGGTCAGTGGAGGAAAAAGTGTGTCAGGGTTCATACAAAAATAACATAAACGTAACCTTAAAAATAAATAAATAAGCCAGTCACAGTAAAATTAAAATGAACACTACAGACACAGGTGGTACCTACCTTCCTAACTGACCGGTAGACCGGCCACCGGTCAGATCGGTCGGTGACACTGACATGTGACAACAACAAGGAGGTTCAGGGTGTTCGTGTGTTGGACGTACCTTGCCGTGGTGCAGTCGCGGTACAACACGTCGAAGTCCTTGCACGACAGCAGCTTGCAGCGGTTGACGCCCGGCTGGATGGCGCCCAGCCCGCGCAGGATTCGCACCTGCTCCACGTTGCACACCAGCGGCACTATGTCCAGTCTCTTTAACTTGGTGTACACTGTGTGCAGCCCGCCCACCAGATGCTTCAGGAACAGCTCGAAAGCCTGCGGCAGGCACAGCATCGTGTCCCCTTGGATGATGAAGGCCGCCACCTTCTGGCCGCGGTAGTCCACCAGCTTGCACTCGTTGGCCGATGGGTCGGACGTGGAGATGGGCGGCGGGCTGCCGTAGCGCGGCGGCCCGTGGTGGTGCGCGGCCGCCATGAGCTCGAGCGGCGAGTGGTGCATCATCTGCAGCGAGCCCAGCAGGCCCAGCCCCGGCGGCGGCAGTGGCATCCGCGGCGCCAGCAGCGGCGGTGGGCTGAGCGCGCGCGCCGGTGACACCGCCTTCACGCGCGGCGAACCCCCGGACGAGCCGCTCACTTCGCTCGCGGTTGACGCTGAGTCCACGGCGGACTCCATGCTCGCGGGAGACTACACACGCATCACACACCCGTCGCGCGCGCTGTTCCGCGCAACAATAAATAAAAAGCCGGAGCGAAGCGAGGGCGCGGCCGCGTGCGCGCGCCCGCCCCGGCCGCCGCGCGCGATTGGTCCGCCGCGGCTGCAGCTGCGCTGTGATTGGTCGACGACGCTGTCGCGGAGTCTCCGCCTCTTTTTTCGTTGCGTTGCGTTACAAACGCGCGAAGAAACGTTCCTGTTTCTTTTGGGTGTTGTGTGTGTCGGGCGTCGCGCGTCTGCTCGGGGATTGATAACAATGTCACCGGTAATCAATATGAGCCTAGAAGCCGCGGCCGCGCGCTCTCTGCCGCCTAATAAATACTAACGGTTACTTCTACAATCTTGTTCAATAACAAACTTTGATTATAAGGAGGAAAAGTCTTAGATTTATTTATGAACTGTACTTAGTCATTTTATTGAATGGGAAAACTGAGACCTACTTTTTATTCTGTTGCTTATTTTGTCACAACTTTAGAAAAAATATTTTATTATAAATACAAAAATAAGGCGTTGGTATGCAATAGGGAAAATTACCTTTTAACTATTCATTTTCAGCATGTTATTTTAGGTACCTACATGCCAATTTAGTTAAGCATAGAAACTCTAGAAGTGTGGCTCTACCATACTTAACTTTTCATTCATAAAAGTATGGATAAGTACTACTTTTCATTGAAGGGTTACCTACCCTTGAATATTGTGAATCTCAAAGTTTGTACTTAGAGTCTGAGTCTGACAAAAGATTACCTACTGATTTATTTTATTGTTTATCTTCATATTCACATAGGTATTGGTTAGTTTTGTTAATCAATTCCTAGCCAATAATAGGTATTAATATGTCTGAGAACTTTTTATAGCACTAGTAGGTAGGTAGGCTTAAGTCCGTAACTTATTTTTAGATATTTGATACCTAATGCTGTGTTACTCTACTATTGCCACTAGGTACATTTTTCCAACTACCCACAATACAAGTACCTACACACTTATTTCTACATATTACATCGTGATTACAATACAAAGGGGCTGAAGTGTCGAAACAATAGCGATCTCAACGATCGACAACTTCGCCAAACTCCCGAAAGCCACTCCAATAGGTTCCGTCTTCTACACCACTATAACTTTTACACCTCCAACACTTACCACACACGCTAAAACAACCCTTATGTTTCAGAAATAAGGGTTGAACGTTAATTTGGGAGGGTCAACGATAAGTTTGTTTAGTAAACTTCTTTGTTCAGGATGTTTTTCAATGATTATTCTTTATAATATTGGTATCAAAATCAACATATATAGATGCAGGGCACTTCTGTATTATTCAATATATCGAGTGTTTGTTTGGTTTTAAAGTTTCTAAGAGTATTGTTTCTGAGTTGTTGTTTGAATAGAGACTCTTAAGTTTTATGAATGAAAAGCTGTGGAGTAGACGTCATATGAAATGTGAGGGTAAGATCTAGTTAGTTGTTGTAATGTTGCAATAATTGTCATTTACTTAATTGTGATTGAAGTAAGTTTGGTGCAGTAAAATGAAGGTCTGCATTTCTATACTTATTTTCTTTCAAAAGTTAAAGTAATTAGGTATTGCAAACTTTATTTAAAACAAACTACTTATTTGTAAAGTGATTGGGGGAGTGGTATTTTTGTAAAACAAAACATAATATAAGTAGGTAGGTACCAACTACTTAATTTAAAAAAAAAACTTAAACGTAAAGCAGCTAGGTTACCTCGTCTATGTTCTGTAACGGTGTGGTCCCTTACAGAACATAGAGAGTAAGAATCAACCAACCGATTTTGAAATCAAAACTGAAAGCAGACTAAAACCTTCACTTCTTTAACTTTTACGCAAGAAAAAAGATCAATAAATAGTTTCTAATAAAATACATAGAACCCTTTTAAATAATTTCTCTGAAATGGTTTACCACAGGAGGTTCAGACGGTAGTTTGATCGTTCATTGGAATATTGGAATATCAACTATCAATAAATTAATCAACACCTCCCGTGATTAATGTTCTCCAAAATTTAAATTACAATCTTCTAGTGGCTCGAAGTTCAAGACATACTGCGAAGACATAGTTTAGGCTGCATTTTCTTCTATTTACAAAAAAACAACTTATCTATGCAATCTTGTAGCTTAACAACGACGCAACAACAAAATACATGAGACTCATCTTATGCGGGCAGCATGATCAGGTCACGAATAATATTGTGCCCTAGAAGGCAACGACTCCTACCCTAGCAAAGCAGATAGATTTATGATCTGTTCCGAAACTATCTGATGAAAATTTAAACGGATTGATCAGAAAACTTATCTGTGGATGCCAATTTGTATTGCCACTTACAAATTGAGTACTTCGATTTGATTATTTGAATACTTCAACCCGAAATTCTAATTTTAAATCACCTTCAAGATGTATTTCATTTGATAATTATATTGGAAGAAGTGGTGAGATGTGAAGTTGGAGCCTTCAAAATACAGAAGTAGGTAATTCCCCTTAGTGAGGGATTTTTTTTTTGAGGTTGGGAATTCATCAAATGACCCCTCCCGCTCTGGATGGAGCGGAAGGGATCACGTAAGAATTTAACTTGAACAGGGATAGTTTACTTTATTCGGATACTTTTGGAACAGACATTACGACAGATAGCTCCATAGCTCAAATAGCTTTTTTTCTACAACTGCAAGTAGACTGCTGCGCTTGCTAATGCTAAGTAAGAGTCTATGACTAATTAGCCAGAGAATGGCTAGCTACAATGACTAACTCTACGTCTAGGAGGTCAAGAAGACCGCTACGCTAGTCAAGTAGACTGGTCTACAACACTTGCGTAGCTCTGTGGCTACGAGGTCAAGAAGACTGCTACGCTAGTCAAGTAGACTGTTCTACGACACTTGCGTAGCTCTGTGGCTACGAGGTCAAAAAGACCGGTACGCTAGTCAAGTAGACTGGTCTACGACACATGCGTAGCTCTGTGGCTACGAGGTCAAGAAGACCGGTACGCTAGTTAAGTAGACTGGTCTACGACACATGCGTAGCTCTGTGGCTACGAGATCAAGAAGACCGGTACGCTAGTCAAGTACACTGGTCTACGACACATGCGTAGCTCTGTGGCTACGAGGCCAAGAAGACTGCTACGCTAGTCAAGTAGACTGGTCTACGACACATGCGTAGCTCTGTGGCTACGAGGTCAAGAAGACCGGTACGCTAGTTAAGTAGACTGGTCTATGACACATGCGTAGCTCTGTGGCTACGAGATCAAGAAGACCGGTACGCTAGTCAAGTACACTGGTCTACGACACATGCGTAGCTCTGTGGCTACGAGGCCAAGAAGACTGCTACGCTAGTCAAGTAGACTGGTCTACGACACATGCGTAGCTCTGTGGCTACGAGGCCAAGAAGACTGCTACGCTAGTCAAGTAGACTGGTCTACGACACATGCGTAGCTCTGTGGCTACGAGGTCAAAAAGACCGGTACGCTAGTCAAGTAGACCGGTCTACGACACATGCGTAGCTCTGTGGCTACGAGGTCAAAAAGACCGGTACGCTAGTCAAGTAGACTGGTCTACGACACATGCGTAGCTCTGTGGCTACGAGATCAAAAAGACCGGTACGCTAGTCAAGTAGACTGGTCTACGACACATGCGTAGCTCTGTGGCTACGAGGTCAAGAAGACTGCTACGCTAGTCAAGTAGACTGGTCTACGACACATGCGTAGCTCTGTGGCTACGAGGTCAAGAAGACCGGTACGCTAGTTAAGTAGACTGGTCTACGACACATGCGTAGCTCTGTGGCTACGAGGCCAAGAAGACTGCTACGCTAGTCAAGTAGACTGGTCTACGACACATGCGTAGCTCTGTGGCTACGAGGTTAAGAAGACTGCTACGCTAGTCAAGTAGACTGGTCTACGACATATGCGTAGCTCTGTGGCTACGAGGCCAAGAAGACTGCTACGCTAGTCAAGTAGACTGGTCTACGACACATGCGTAGCTCTGTGGCTACGAGGTTAAGAAGACTGCTACGCTAGTCAAGTAGACTGGTCTACGACACATGCATAGCTCTGTGGCTACGATATTAAGAAGACTGCTACGCTAGTTAAGTAGACTGGTCTACGACACATGCGTAGCTCTGTGGCTACGAGATCAAGAAGACCGGTACGCTAGTCAAGTACACTGGTCTACGACACATGCGTAGCTCTGTGGCTACGAGGCCAAGAAGACTGCTACGCTAGTCAAGTAGACTGGTCTACGACACATGCGTAGCTCTGTGGCTACGAGGTTAAGAAGACTGCTACGCTAGTCAAGTAGACTGGTCTACGACACATGCGTAGCTCTGTGGCTACGATATTAAGATGACTGCTACGCTAGTCAAGTAGACTGGTCTACGACACCTGCGTAGCTATGTGGCTACGAGGTCAACAAAACTGCTATTTTAGTCAAGTAAACGGTGCTACGAGTTCTACGGCATTCCGCTTTGCATGAATAACCACACAATCCAAAATATTACAATTTCTTGATAAAAACACAGTGCGATCCAAAATGGTTCGTATTACATGGAAAATAAATGTGATGAAGTAAGATCAAAAATGTTACTATGTCCTTGGTCGATGTTTAGCTAAATTTTTGGTCAAGATTCCACGATCGCCAGTTTCTACGATACTTTGCATGAACCACTTACAATTTTTCCTGAATAAAAACCGTATCTCTAAATAATTTTCGGATATTTAGTATTATTTCTGCAGAACGAATCCATTTTGAGTTGTGTGATTCTTCACGAAACAAAAAGAATTGTTTTCGAACAATTATTCTTCAAAAGTGCCAGTAAATTGTTATTGTTATTTATAATATTAATTTTGTTAGTTTTAAATGCTCTTTTATTTTTATTATTTTTACTGTTTGTATTGCCTGTGCGTGTTTAAATAAAATATTTTTCTTTCTTTAAATTGTCATAAGTCAAATACCTAGCAGTTATTAATAATTAACTATTTATTAACTTTGATTAATATCCTCCGCATTTTTGCATTTTTTTTTAATTTTCATGTTCCTTTAAAAGGTCCTTATTTGATTGTGTTATTATTCATGCAAAGCAGTGATCATGTGTCCCTCTGCGTTTGAGAGAACAAGAATACTCTTATACAAATAAAGTAGACGACTAAGAGATATGCGTAACTTCGTGTTTACGTCAAGTAACCTGCAAAGCAGTTACTGCGTTCATCTGGTTCTCTGATCTAGTATCTCACAACAATTTGCCAGATTTAAATCTTACTCTCAGATATGTAATAACTATTTGTGTGCAAACAGGAGTCACAACAGAATATTCCATACAATACTAATCCTCTATCAACGCAAACATGTTTTTCAGATTCTTATACTTACCTACGTGAGTCTAATCTATATTTACTTAGACATATTCAAGAAACCATATTCAACGACATAAGCACACACATTACGTACGAACCGTCATAAATATCTACATTTATACTACTACAGAGTACATTGATAATCGTAATTAAACCTACCTGTCTTTACGTTCTCCGTACCTATACAAGTGAAGGAAAAATATTTTTTTGTGCGTGATTATCAATCATATATCAAAGATAATGAGATGTCACCAAAGGGGCGTTGGAAACAAAGAACGATGTTATCTACGAGTATATTTACCCATTGAAACACTGGGTAATTCATAACAGCTTTAAAATTGTTCAGCATTAAAAATGTTTTATGCTGTTAAGGGGAATAGTGCATTGTTCGAACAAGAGTAAGAAAAATTATTATGTTTGAAAAAAAGTCTTTATTTCAAATATTTAGTTGGTTTTGTATGTGTAGATTACTTTAAGAACCGTTAATCGATTTGATTGTTTCACTGTTTTGGGGACGGTTTTGACCAAAACTTCAGGAGTTTTATTGACATGAAACGGATGGCTAAAAGGACGACTCCTGAAAAGTAATTTACATTTAATTTATTACGATGAAGAAGGTATGTTTGTATTTAGGAACCGGATAATATATTGATACTTGGTATAGGTCCCTATCACATAGAGGAGGCCTGTGTTCCTGGAGTGGGAACAATATAGCCTGATTATGTATGTACTTAGTATGTATAGGTAGGTACGACGCTGTGTACTGGCCAATACCTCGAAATTGCCTTGAGATGGAAAAAGAATGACGACATTCATTGAAAACGTAGCGGTGTAGTGGACGCTTGTTACTTCTTTTTCAGCGTTCCATGACATGCCCTTTTTTAGAATTTAAACCACCCCGCGGGCGCTTGGGAACGCGAATTTTTGCGTAAATTCGGCGCATGTGACGGTCTGCTACACTTTAATACAACCTGACGTAGTTATACCTATATTCGAAATACATACATATATTCTTGAGCTTATCATGTTTATCTTTATTTCTGTATTCATTTGAAACCTGTAAAACGGAACGGTTTAAATAAGAAGTTTTCTTATAAGGTTGCCTTTTATTTTTGGTTAGTAGGTATTTACTCCCTTAGCTAGGTAATCGATACGAATAACTACCTACCTAGTACCTACCTTACCTACTGTAGTTCTTTGTAAAAACAAACACTGATTTTACAGGATACGGTTATAGATGATAGAGAAAGAGGATACCAAGTTAATTGCAATGCAAGTTTCACATAATTGCCTGGCTTTGTATTGACCTTAAGCAAACGTTATCTACGTATAAACGTGGAATATTTTCACCGGCAGATAATCTCCAGTACTCTTTATCAACAAACAAATTAACAGCTCTTAGCCACTTGTTATCTGCTCTATAACTTACAGAGATTTCACAACGTAACCATATGTTTATACATAATTAATGTTAATTAATTACCTGCCACCTATTTATCTATGTCACCAATTTTTTCGTAGGCGGTATCTCTGTACGAATATTTCTAATACAGAAAAGTAGCAAACGTCAGAACATCTCGTAGTTTCTTGCGTAATAAAGTTCGTTGTTGACAGAATCACTGTCAGATACTTTTGAGATAAGTATACTTTTGTCAAATACTTCTGAGAGTTTCTTAGAATCCAACTAGAAGAAACTTTAGCGCGATATAACATGTAAAGTAGAAATTATTTATTGAAATGATTATTTAATTCAAGAAAAATATGTATTTAAAAATATATAATTAAACTAGATAATTTTTAGCATGAACTCATTTTTCCCTCCAAGTCTGGAAACTTTGTAGCTCAGTATCGTATCTACTAGCGCCATCTATCGCCGTCAAGTCGCACCGAGACATCTCAAGTTGTTTCTTATTGCGAAGCGGTTTGAACACCAGGGTTTAAATGGCGACATCGAGTAGTGACTATTACTGGCAAACGGACCATCTCTTCTATTACATGCTATATGAAAAGTATGTAAAAAAGCTAGGAAGTATATTGAAACCCCATACATTGTGTGATAAACAGATTTCAACTTCAGGAACTATTGCAGACAAAGGACATACACAGGTATGGCAGCTTGAATGTATCAATAGTACAACACCACCACCATAAACGGCATTTACAGCTTACACAACACACCTGTATCATTGCTCACACAAATCGAACAGGCGTTCTAACCACTAAAGTTCATCCCTACAACAATTAAAACGCTTTAATCGCAAAAGCGGCCAATTCGCGGGAAAAAAATGAAGAGATACAGGGGGATTAGCCCACAAAAAAGTATCGGAAACAAATGGTCTTTGCCGAGCAATAAATCGAGCTCAACATTGGGAAGCTGCAACAGACTGCGCATACTCGTTAAACTTTATTTTTATATTAAAGCCGTAACTTTGGGATGCGACGGCCAACAACTGTAATCCCCGCTGTGAAACGTGAAAATTTTGCATAGATATTAATATTAAATGGAATGCTACAGATTTGATGTGATAGGTATTGTTAAATAATTTCATCGAATTTACCTCTAGCAATCGAATATATTATATCTACTGCAGATATTTATTTATGAAATCATGTGCTCTTTAAAAAACCCATTAATTAAAAAATATATTGGATAGTGGGATGGTTTAATCATAAGAACTCAACAAGTGTAAAGATCTAGTAGGAAATATAGATCGGAAGATTTAGGTACCTACAATAAAAATTATCAGTTCCAGACATCGGTGTCACCCCAAACTTTAATGAAGAAATAAAATTAAACCAAGTTATGTTAACCATTATTAACTAATCACCTTTAATAGCACTCTAAAATTACCTCTACATAAAATTTTTCGCCTAAACAAATGATGTTTAACTTGAACAACGATAAAACCACAGGCTATAACCCAATTAATTACAATGCTTTTCACTAGCCGGGTCGAAAGTGCAGTAAATAATGCAACCAATAGGTGCGCGGCCCCCTGCTCCCGGATTCTGGTTTCATGCATTTGCTCGTGCTCGACTAGGAAATTAAATTTGTTCACAGTGAAGGTGCCACCGCTCTGCGCTCTCGATAATTTATGTTTTCACTAATTTGCTTTTGGCGCCGCTTTGCGGAAGTAGCGAGTACTAACGCGCCATCAGTCTGTGGTACTAATGATGGAGGTTAGGCTATAATATTTATGTTGTTTTAATATGGTTTTAAGACAATAGAATAAATAAAATTACTATTTCGGACAGGAGTCCATAGTGTTAGTAGGTTAAATTTCAGCGTGGAGCAGTATCCACCTCTGCAACATCGGGGAATATTTATTAGTGAATTATTAGTATAACTACCGTGCTCAATTAGCACCGTTTTTCTAAGTTAGATCCAACCAAATACTCTTACAAAGAGGCAAATCCTGTGTTAGAAACGAATTCGGAAAATCCAACGATGAGTTGGTGAAATTGTCATTACTTTCGACATTTATCTGAAAGGGGTGAAAAACCCATAAGGTGCACAGATATCAAAGCTACAGCCACTGTTTACTAAGCCCAGTCAAAGCTGTTATCCCCCCCACGTCAGGTCTGAACAAAAACGTTACCACACCTCTTACTCATCAAATGTAAATTCTCTCTGGTCTGCTTTGAGATCGTGTTGCTTTTGATGTAAAAATCATACGTCTCTCCCTGCAAGTGTCTGCCAATATTGACACGGCTTGTGTGAACACCTAGTCGCGGTACCGACTCTACTGAGTACGAAGTACCGACCACAGGGAATCATTATTCGGTTGAGAATTTACTTTTCTCAACATTTTTCGTTGGTGATGTTGAAATTAATGTGTATTTTGGAAAGGAGTTTTGTAACTGAATTGGGAAGTTGCAGTACCTAAGCCATGATTGGTTATTTCATTGCATTTCTGATACCAAGAAAATCAATGCTACTTATTAATTTATTACTCAAATGTAGTTTGAATAGTTATCCTGACATGAGTACGTAGGTAAATTCTTATTTTAAGAGTACGTATAATGAATGGTATCTACTTATGCCATCTGCCAAAATTCAAGTAAGCTATATTATTATTACGATTGTCGTAGCGTCTGTCGTAGCACTCGTAGCTCACGTAGCCCTAATGGCAACGTTCCTGTCTACGAGATTTTATTAGACTTATTAGCTTCAATAACCAGCAAAGGTCTGAGTAAAGTGCAGGTCACCGATCAGTGACGCTCTGTGCTTATCTGTGCGCCTCAAGATCCCAGAATAGTCGTCCCTCGCACACACTCGTAAGGGGCAACTTTATTATTTTTCCAGTTTTCATCACTTCACGCTCCGTCTGTCTTTTGATTCAATGGCTGTGTAATGTGCTGTTGCTGCATTTATTTTGCACTCTTACCTTAGTGTTGCCAGTTTATTTTGCATTCTCTTGGTGTTGCCAGTTATTCCCCAACGCTTTGAAGTCAAAGCTCTTTTGACTTTGCGGGGCGGCATAGTCGGCGCTGACCGCAGTGCAGTATGAATGATACTTTTTACGCTGAATAGTCTCGTGTACATTTTTTTTAGTTGCACACTAGATTTTTTGCGGCGTTGTGTACTTTATGTTCTACACTTATTTTTGTTCCCCTGGAGCTGTGTAAAGGAACGTTGACGTGGTTGACAAAATAGGAATAATGTTTATGATCCGCGCGCGTATAGTGCAATCAATTCATGTGGCTAAAATAGTTCGTTCAGAAACTATTAGGGCTACCTACGCAGTACATAAGTAGAACGCAATAATGCATGACTCGTATTATTGTAGTTGTACTAAGTATGACATTATAATGAACTGTAGTCCCGATATCTGATAGCGGCACTGACGTCACATTTAATGGGAATAGATGAAAAATTATTCGCAGTCGCACGTATTGACTGTATATGTGCGTGGCGACGGGGGCGGGCGCGTGATCCCGCGAAATATGACACAGGGCTGGCAATTGTTGCTGGGAAATAATGGACAGATTAAAACTGTATTGAATTTTATTGATTTAGTTTTATAAAATATGAACTTATGAATTGGATGAATTTAACAGTTGAATTATGTAAATAGTGACTCTCATTTAGGTACGTAATTAAACAAATAGTTTTGTAGACCAACAATAAGTGTAAATGAAAAACACGGTCAGGAAAAACATTTAAAATAACCTTCCCGGTATATCTAGTTTGTTTTTTTTTCCACGCAAGGTCTTCAGGTCCCGAA
Source organism: Brachylomia viminalis (assembly GCA_937001585.2). Lineage (NCBI taxonomy): Eukaryota > Metazoa > Arthropoda > Insecta > Lepidoptera > Noctuidae > Brachylomia > Brachylomia viminalis. The sequence continues at coordinate 15,332,391 of OW443302.2, read as the reverse complement.
CTAGGTAGAACCTGTAGGTACTACGGTAACCTGATGACTGATATACATACTTATATACATATAAACACCCAGACACAGGTCAAACCGACATGTTCATACACACAAATGTTTGACTGGTCCGGGGATCGAACCCGGGACCAACGGCTCAGAAAGCAGGGTCGCTAAGTACCAACTGCACCAACCGGTCAGTCAGTTATTTTACCTTTAAGATTTTCTTCAAGGCGTCTAACAATAAACTAATTGTTAGAATGGGATACATAGTAATGCGCCTGAGGCGCCTGAGGCTGAGTTAATTTACTAATTAAAATTCCCTACCTGTTTATTGCAAATTGTATTTTTCAACAAAATATTACCAACATAGCTGTTTCTGGGCAGTTGCCAACATAGCAGTTATTTAAAGCCTCAAATCAGTCAAAAAAGGATCATAAACAAATCCGTGGCAGCACAACCCTAAGCAAGCGTAGGTACGTGTTCGGAAACGCGGAGAAGTCGGATGTCAACGCGTGACGCGCTTTGAATGTACCTCCGCGGTGGCTCGTAATAAATAGAATACTTTTATCGGGCACACGCACTCTCCGCCCGCAAATATTGTGTCACCGTAATCTAACGCTTTGCTCAACTCGTCTGCTTAAAGCTTCAAGATGCTCCACTGATTCAAGGAGCAAAAGCTTACGTAAATTGCTAATAATATGTGTGAGGAAAATAAACTTTGCCTTTTCAATTCGATCTGGGGTGAACATATTGACTGGATGACCTGCTTATCTATCCGCTGTCAATATACTGCTGACAAAGCGGAGGGATTCTAAAATAATGACATCGCCTTCCGTTTGCATAAGAACAGTTGGGAGCTCATTTTTTTTATTTTTTTGGTTATTCGTACAATATTTATTGGACAAATTCAACTATTCCAGTCAATAAAAACGTCAGGCACGTTCGCCCTCTATATAAATAATTCTAAATTCAATTGTAAAAGATTGGTTACCTACATACAAAAGGCCATCCGTCAATCGATCAGCCCCTTGCCAATAAGTGTCATCCATGATTCTATCTGTACTTGGCTTTCTATGAGGTTAAAAAAATAGAGCGATGCAAGGATGCAAAAGCGAACTTAGCGGAGCTGGAGTAATTTTTTGCTCTTCATATTCTTGGATTTATTCTACCTAGACTACTTTGTTTATTTATTTATTTTATACTTTATTGCACACCAGAAAATACATTTAGGTAACACTACAAAACATACAATGGGTGGCCTTATTGCTTTCTGCGATCTAAACTGGTCCTTTTTTTTTTTTTTTTGAGGATGGGAAATCATCAAATGACTCCTCCCGCTCTAGGTGGAGCGGAAGGGAGTGTCAGACTCTTACTGACTAAAACCCACCCGTGTTCCTTCCTTGGCCCTTTATGTTCCGGGTCAGCGGTACCATCTAAACTGGTCCTCAATTAGAAATTTCGTTATGCCGATCCCCTACTGTAGGTAGGTGTCATTTGCCTGACCTATTACTTATTAATTCTTAACTATGTAACGTAGGTAACTATTTTTATTTTCTTCATCTGGTAAATTGAAGCAAACATAGCAATTAGTCCTTATAGTCTTGGAATTCAGGAAATAGGTTAATGAGCTCGTCGCAGGCGATGTGCCAGATACCTACCTTCTTATACCAGATTGCAATCTGGAACGAATACTGACCAACATGGCGATTTCAAGCAGTAGGAACGACAGAATTTTGCACAAAGCGTTTTGTTTTAGTTTTTCACTCTGAATAAATTTCAGCACTAAAGCATTATCAAGAGTCTCAAAATCAAATCTCTCTATCCAAAGCAGCTCAACAGCTCAACTATTATTGTCGTATTTTCCCTGAAAATTGCAGATTTTCCTATTTATTTACAAAATGATTTTAGACATAAATGTTTTTTTAGTATACAAAAGGAATGTTTTAATACTTGTGCGTCTACGATAAACACGTCTGGGACAGATTTAATTTAAATTTTTGCAACACTTTCGTTATTTGGCTAAAGGGAGGCTTAAATCTTTGATTGATCACGTGCAGTTGGCAGTGTTGGCACCCAGACCGCCATTCGTGTGTAGATTGAAAATAATATGAAACAGAAAAGGGATCTATTGCGGCATTCGAGTTTGGTTATCAAAAAACCTTCGAGTCATTTGTAATTTAAAACAAACAAGTGTTTTTCAATTGATTTATTATAATTTTATTTCATGTATGTTGGTTTAGATTCTTTATTTTTCTACAGCTGCTTTCATTGTTTTATATAGCATATTTTCTGATATGATTTGTACTTTTTCTTCACTATCGCCGAAAGGTAACCGGTATTTAACAGTTCACTAATTCCCAAAACGTAATACCTTGGTATCGCGAGTCTGGTTCATGAATATCACACAGATTGTAATGTAACGTTATTCAGGCGAGCTTTTGGTGCATTTTAGTGAGTTTCAGCCAGTTTCAGCTAACAGCGGAAGGTACTTTGTATATACATGACTAATCTCATTAGGGGAACAATGGTAGTGCCTAATCTGATACGATGCGATGCAACTTACACGAAGTAGGTATTTAGTTTAAATGAAAGTAATTATTAAGTGTTCAGGATTAACAACAACAGCATTGCAGGATTAACTAGCATTCCTACCTTTAATATCAACGTACCTATAAGTAGGTACCTATAAGCTCAATCTATGATAATTCACATTTTTCATGTCGTAGATGCAAATTAGCAATAAGCTTAAAGGCAAATGAAACTTAATGGAAATCTGTATTTAGATTTATTTCGATACAAATAAACTGTTAGGTACATATAGGTATCTAGCGCTAAAATTATTATAGATCGACACCACACAATAGGCTAGTTGCCAGTAAGAAAAATACGTTATGAATGTTGTATTGTAGAATGGTTGTGAGCAAAAAATATTAAAAATTAATAAATATTTTTAACAAATAATTGAGTAAAAATAAAGCCATTGTTCACGTGCCATTGAACGCGAATCAGAGCGCGAAACGTCACAACTTCCAGGCGTCAGTTTTAAATTGTAATTAGAAATAAACTTTATATCTACGTCAGATTTTTTTTTACGAAAGCTTCTTTTGCATTACCGATGGACGTAGGTACAAAAAGAATGATGTTGCAAAGGAACAAAATTGATTGGTAGTGTGTCCCTCTCGCACTATGTGGCAGTGTGCATTAATAATCTAGATAAGTACCTACTAAACAATATTCAAACATATTTTGTGTAGGCGCATTTAACATTAAGAAATCGAAATCGTCTATCTACGACTGTCAAAGTAAACATTAACAAAGTAATTATTAATCTGTTTTGAATAAAATTAAATATTTTTTTGAAAACGTTGTTGTGTAAGACTACCAAATATAATATTATAAAATAATATAATATTCCGACAGAAGTACAAACAATACCTACTGTTGAAAAAACTCGCAGATTTGACAGAATTGTATAAAAATGTACTCTGTGGACAGAATGAAAGTATTGAAGTCACTCGAGCCATCATCGTCATGACATAATGCTCCGTTCACGCCTCCTCCGTTTTGACGTATTATATAACCTCATTGACACTTTAGTGGTGTTAATGTTAATATTTCGCTGAAACATTCATATTTTAAAGAAAATAAATCATTGGTAACGAACATTACCTATTACTGATTGGTTTCTCAAATACCTACTACCAACTAGCCTGTTGATGTGCTTAGCTGGAGATAGTGCTATAAGCTTCATATTATAATCCTGTATGGGCACGTCAATAATCAGTCAACAAATATCTTACATAGTAGGTAGGTACCTAAACATCGTAAATCAACCACACAAACTCAATGTTTCCAAACGAAAAATATTTAAAATTCCCCAAGGAAATGGCTACTCGAAATGCGTAATTCGACATAGCGATCCCCGGTCACCAGCTAAAATGTAAAATGGCTCCCTTGCATTTTTTCCTAAGTGCCATAAAGTATGACATTTATTACGGTCAGATCTGCCTCAACCACTATTGATAGGCAAATGAGAGAGTTTTTTAAAAGAAAAACGATGTCTGCTTTTTATGTGTTCTTTGGATAAGGATGTTTTAAGAAGTTGTGACTTGCTTGTTGGTAATGGCCGATTTTCTGTGTTTTTGTCTCCGCGCTGCTCTTGATGTTCGACCTCTGCGCTAAAAGTTGGGCTGTCGGCGCGAGTTATGTTGGAACTTGACCCTGGCGCTACTTAGGTATACAACAACTTCTGCACCATGGAAAGTTACAAATTTATCATAAATTGTTCACGAAAATGTAATTAGCTAGATATCTTATTAGTGCTAGCAATCTTACTTACCGTTAGGCCAGTATACTTTATTCCATACTAAAGCTCTAAAAGAATCTCAAAATTGAGCTATCATTGTCGATAAGGGCGATAACTCAAAGAATAGGTCAAGCACAATAGTGAGTGCCACCGATAATCGTATATTAAGGCCCTTATCCCTATGAGCACCTTTGCCACAATAGAAAGGAATATAATGTCGAAAAGTGGCCACATAAAAATGACATACGGTTGCCGCGTAGGTTTGGATGGCGAAAAAATAGCGGGAATAAACGTCCAGCGATATGGTGATGATAAAAATATGGCTCCAATATTTTAAAGGAGTGATAAAATAGAAAAAGAACAAGGTACTTATTTTAGAAAAAAAAAAGATGTTCGGCTGTTTCTGTTATGTTGTTGATTTCTGGAAGTGATAAGGAAAGTCCAGAACAACAGGCCCTCTTTTCGTTACGATACCGAAACTCAAATCGGTTTTCCCATCGGGCGGCAAATGCGAAATCGTAATAAAACTCTCCATATGATATGTAAAGTAGCCATAATATTGAAAACTTCCAAAGTCCATCAATAAATGTGGCGCTGCGTGGGGAACGTTACGCAGTCTTATGGTGGTTAGTGCTGTGCCAACGCTAATAACGCTATCGATGATTTTAAAACAGTAATGTCAAAAAAAAAAATATTCTAAGCTGAAGACACGATTCATTCAACCTTCTCAATAGGTGAGTAGGTAAACTTATCACTCCTACCTTTAAACTCGTGTTCAAATGGTTTTTTTAAGCGCCAAAGCTGCAAGCTTTACCAAACAACATTGTAATTACATGATCGACAGAAGTTTGAATAACTAACCAAATAGCTAGTCTAAATCATTGATAGACAAGCAGCATCACCACTTGTCTACTGACCAGCGGTGCTATACGACATGCGTACTAATTTCGTTTTTCCTTTTGTTGTAGAGGTACATCTAGCCCGAGTAAAATACACTAAGGACCATAAATGAAATCGCTCTTAAACGTAGATAGAATATTTATAAACAAACAATAGGTAGGTATCGACAAAAGTTCGTCACAACACTAGCCCAAGACGCGAGGCGTCAAAACGCACGACCGCAACTATCAAAGAGAAATCTTTTCCGTGTATCAATAACGTCGATCGAGCCGTCGACTAGACACATTGCGCTCTTTATGTCGCCGCGATGTCACATTATAGTGCCATGTCGTATACCTACGTGATATCTTCGTGCAGATATGGTTAAGATATTCTCAGATTATGAATGGATATTTTGCCCTTGAAACGATGAAATCAGAGGAGCTTTCAGAAAAATCTTAGGAACTTATTGTTAGTGCGTCGATTGAAAAAAATTGATCCGAAGAGAAGTGTGTATAATATTGCTACGCCACTATAATATAATGCTCTTTTAGGCAGGTAGACAACTACCTACTTATATTGTGTACCTACGGCACGGCATACGGGTTTTCAGTCACAGGTGTGTCATGGCCACTGTTTGGCCAATGGTCGCCGCAAATGGGTGGTAACTTATCATGAGACGAGACCTAACCCTGATTAACAGATTATTAAGAATTGATGACTAAGCACCGACGATGTCATCTGTGTGCTAATCTAAATTAATTACTAATCTACCAATCAAGAATTACAATTTACTTTTTTCCTGTGACAATTTTTCTTTTTTACTTTTCTCCCGTTTATTGGGAAGAACATAGGTATAATTAAGCTTTAGCGTCAAGCATAATAATTAGGAATAGTCTGTCGAAGGATAATTATGGAAATTTTCACACAAGACTAATACCAGACGCGAACCGTCTGAAATATCTGGATACACACGAGCAACTGCAGAAAATCCGAAACTTAATAGAGATTCCAAATAAGCAATTTTATTGTCGCTGCCAAGTTATCAATGCCACAGTGTATCACACTACAAACACCCACGTATCAAAATTATTCATAAAATCTCAACAATGGCGCATCGTCTCCGTGTGGTTAGGGCGTGAAATTATTTTCTTGGCGTATGCAGATTAGGGGAGGGTGACTGGTGGGGTTCCCGGATTAGTTCCGGTTTACTTTTTATAGGATTCCGATGATAAATGTTACCATTGGATAGGCTAACGGGTGGTGCGTGTAACGTATCCAAATAAGCTTTCCAAATAGCTTACAATGTATTCATGCAATCGATGATGTGGAAACAAAGTGGCAAATAAAGTCTGTGTGAAACGTTCATATACATTTGGAAATGTATAGGTACAAACACGTGTTGGTAGGTACCCTAAGCGTTTTTGGCAGCTTGGCATTCTAGTCCTAATTTCCGTCTAAATACTAGGTGCCTTCATCCATTTATCAAGATACAATTGTTGACAACGTACGGTACCAACATATGTCGCCACCCTTCTATCACATAACACGCTAACGGTTTAGGAGTCAGACAAAAAACGAGGAAAGTTGCCGAGCAGACGGGCGGATGGACGATTGCCGATCCCGAAATATGATTTATAGATCGGGCGTCATCGGCAATGCGCTTTCTATACGTCACAGGACATGTCACCGCCTCCACACCGCTGTTCAGGGGTAAAGAAAATTGCGTATATTTTGGTGCTACAGAAATAAATAAAAATACAATCAAAATATTCATGATCTATGTACCTACTTACTTATTTGTGCCTATGGGTGTCTATCAGTATCCTGTTGAGGCGTTGAACTTGAACTAACAAACCGAACCAACAGTACCTAGTACCTACCACATGATAAATGATTTTATTTCTGTAAGTAGGTTTGTTACAAACACTTTTACACGTCAATCATATTTTAAAAACTAGATGAGGTCGGCGTTTCCTATCTGACTACTCTGAGAAGAAAGGCCGAAACAAACTCAGAGGCCACAGTCTCTTTTAAAGTCCAGACATAATCTTGGTCAGATCATGTGAAGACCATGTAGATTGGTGTCTGAAACGGTCTTTTGAGGAAAAACCATACAGATTGTGCGGACCTATCCAGTCAGTGCACGCATTTGTCAGTAATCTTGCCGCTCAACTGAGAACTTAAGGAGCACAACGATTCGACGAACAATACCAAAGAAAGGACATTTGGGTAGGTCGCATAAATTACTCAAGCTGCCAGATCGTGAAACTAACTAAGAAATAAAATAAAAAAAGTAATAAACCACATAATCTTCACATTCACAATAATTTAATTATTATAATACTTTACAAAGTAAATACTCATGTCATTGTATGTATAAAATTCATCAATGTCAATGTGTATTAAAAGTTCGAACATAATCTTTGAGGACCATGTAGATTAGTATCTGAAATGGTCTTCTGAGGAAAGAACCGCGCAGATTAAGAGGACCTGTCCAGTTCTAAACAGTGGTTTTTATCATCCATCTGGTACAGGACTTCAGGCAGGGGGTACTGTAGTCTCTACAGTAACCCTCTGTGCTCTTGGCTCCCCATAGGAACTCAGCCGTGGAACATTTTGTCAACTGTCTGTTGGGAAGATAAATATTTATACCAGTCAGAACAAGCTCCACAGGCGGCGGACTAAGCGTCTCGGGGGCCCGGGGCGGCAAAACAAAATGGTCGCCCTGGTCTTCTTCTCGTATTTCTAGTAACATTTGCACTAAAAAACAAGAATACTGTGCGTAACTATACTCTATCTACTCTTGCCTGGCACCCGGCAGGATATTTATTTTTCAGGGAGGTGCATTTACGAATAGAGTGAGCGGGGCAAGTTCGACATTTTTTGCACCTCGTCTTGGAATTGTCGGTTAGATTTCTATTGAACATTCTTTCTTCAAAAAACTTTGAGAGTTAGAACTAATAACATACCTAGGATGCAGGCGAGCGAAGCGGGCTCAAAATTTTTTGAGCACTGCCTTGTTTTGCTAAGGTTTTCTTTTGAACAATCATACATAAATAGGAGTTACTTTGTCGCCTTGTCGACAAAAGTTTGATAATGTATGCTGTAAGAGCGAGCGGAGTGAGCTCGAAAATTTTTGCAACCTACATTTGTATTTTGCATACGTACGGGGCCTCCAACTCCAAACTATTTCTTACTGAATATATTTTGACCGTGTTTGGGATTTGATTAAAAAGTTCTTCATAAGATTTGGCCCCCCTCCCCCAGGACCGTGGGACCGGCGGCGCGGCGGTTTGTCTTGACACGTTCTAGGGCCATTAATTTCTACGTCTTTTGCCTCTTCAAAAATCTGTGTCCACCTGTTCCCTTTTTTGTCTTAGGACACTCATTGTATCATTTATAGCGTCTTTATAGTAAATACTAGTTCCATGGGCATCCCCACATCGGGTGATCGGAATCACGGCCGGCAAAACCAAACTTGGAATCGTGCGAACAATATTTTTATTCACAGTGAACGAACCATTGACTTATAATAGGAACGAACCGGTGCATCATACATTTATAAATGTTAAATGATTTTATTTCTGTAAGTAGGTTTGTACAAACACTTTTAACATGTAAAAGTGTTTGTACAAACCTACTTACAGAAAGTTATTTTCCCATAATTATTTAATACATGATTGGCAATGATGTATGAAAAACTATATCCGCCAATTCTCCAACTTTGTGCCATTAAGTTTTAAAAAGCGATCGCTATTATCGTGTTTTACCAAATACACGCTTACTTATCGTGCAAACCTTTTCCAGAAATATTCTGCTTTTAGTGTTCAAAATTGAAAACGATACGTCCCTTTAGATAATCCCGTAGAAAAAAGTGAGGACCTGTCTATCTCGTGAATTTGAGGGTCAATTTTATTAATGTCAATATTTCTTAGTATTTATTGTTTCGGATACTCCTTTCAAAGTTTCAATTATGTTTCGAGCTGCATGGTTTCTGGCACCGTCTTCAATAATACGGTGCGAGAAACCACGCAGCTCGAAACATAATTGAAACTTCAAATCAAAATTAAATGATCTTAACATTGTTGCAAGTGCCAGTTGCAGTAATAGCAGCACCTGTCCTGTGGACTCTTCAAAGAATAATGGTATAATTACTCCACTTAACCAGTGAGACAAACAGAATTTATGGGCGTCTGTGATCCAAATGGGATTACTCCTACTAACTTGTTGGACAGAATTGCGTCGTTTTTCAATTCGTTTAGGATACAATTACTGACGTTAATGCGGCAGTCATGGTCTTATAAATGGTGCATAACGAATTGGCCACCTTTTAACTAAATAGTGATAAATTATTTTATTTCTGTAAGTAGGTTTGTACAAACACGTCAATCATATTTTTATTAAACTAGTTGAGGCCGGCGTTTCATCTGACTACTCTGAGAAGAAAGGCCGGAACAAACTCAGAGGTCACAGTCTCTTTTAAAAGTCCAGACAGAATCTTAGTCACATCATGTGAAGGCTATGTAGATCGGTGTCTGAAATAGTATTTTGAGGAAAGAACCACACAGATTGAGTGGACCTGTCCAGTCAGTGCACGCAATTGTCAGCAATCGTGTAGCTCAACTCAGAACTTAAGGAGCTCATCGATTCGACGAACAATACCAAATAAAGGACATAGGTATAGTAACAGCACAATGACATAGTATGTTTTGCGTGTCGCTCGCGTACCTACGTATTTGCTATCATACAAAGTATTTATTTTATTCAATTTATCAATGAGATCAGAATCGTTATAATAAGTTGTCAACCCGCCCATGTGGGGGTCATAACCCGAACGACCCCTGGATCCGCCCTTGCCGGTAAGTAGGTACCTACTGGCCCTATAATACATGGCAGAAGCCTTAGAATGATCCTCCATTAAAATGGTTTTATGAACACTTAATTTTGTCTCCTTATTTTCATGCACCATCAATAACTTAGGTAAAACTTTCCTTTTACAAAAACAGTATCCACGTCAAAGTACGATAACAATATTTCTCGGCACGGACCGAACATTTGTATCAAATCGAACAATAATCGCTCATATTGTCAGTTACAATACAATTTGTTTGGAAACTTGACGCGTGAGAGAAATAATAACAAATGATTCGCGCCCTAACACCGCCTGGCGTTGAAAGATCACGCCTATTGCTCTCCTGCTGATGAAAAAAGTATACAATATTACTCAGTACAGTAAGATACTTACATTTAGTTTGAAAGTCGTTATGTAATAGGTAGATACGTGTGAGGTCTAGTTACTGTTATGTAGCAGGTATTTTTTTTTGGCATTTCCTCGAAGCTGTTAAAGTATTAAAAGTCCACCAATTCGACAGACCTTCCAATATGTATCAGACCCAGGCAAGCAATACCTTAATGCGAAAGACATCCAGCCATGTCACACTTGACCCCACTTGAGCGTACACTGATGGGGTGTAAGTGGCTCTACCAATACCAACACCCGCGGAGCCAAAGTCAACCTCACCTGCCCGTGGTACACCCTACTGATTCACCAACGTGGCTCTGGCAAATCCCAGGTCTTAGAAGAGCGAGGATCTGGGATAAAGAAGGACGTGGTTAGACGAAATAGGGGTTTTTGTCTATTCAATTAAGTTTAAGTGCCGTATTATGCTTAAGTCATGAAACTATTATTCTTATAAAAAAATTACGTATTTGTAGACGTGACTCCATTTATTAAATATAACTTGAAAATTAGGTTAAGGAATAGTATCGTTTTATTTTAGAAAACCCTAACACTTCTTCTCTCATTTTGCCTTTTTTTCTTTGGTGGATAACTGGTTATACTCATGGATACCCGCTGTCTGAGGAGAACGGAGGACTCCTACCGACTAAAATCCCACGGTTCTTTCCAGTAGGTCCATTATTCGCAGCCCGGGAGATACCTACCTTTTTTATACACCTTTTGTTTGGCAAATCATCTCTTAAAAATGCTTAATTTAACTGTGCTTTCAAATGATGTTATTAGATCAATGTTTAACTATTACAATATAAATGAAAGATATACCTACACAATACAAATATTAAACCAAATAATAAGACTATAGGTACCTACCTACGTTATTTTGATCAGTACCTAATCTCAAGTGAAGATGACACTTTATTGTTGTTGTTCGTATTGTAAGGGTACAACGATTATTAACTACCCACTTCATAATTTTTTTTTATCCTACGTACCTACAAGAATTTCTAATATGTAGCTGTGACAAATAGGGTCTTAGGTCTATACCTAAGTAAGTAAGTAGTAAGTACCTATAGTTATAACCTATCTATATAGGTTATAAGTGTTATAACTATGTTATCAATTATTTTTATATTTTGATTTAAGTCCCCCTAGATTGCGAGATTCCCACACTGTGCGTCGGTATGATTCTATCTTGCGTAATATCATCATATACCTAAATATAAAAAGTACTCTGTGCCTAAATATATCGAATCATTCTCAAGGTCTTTCATTCAAAAAGTGGTGGATTTGTTCGCTATCATATTCAATGACATCTGTCAGTTTTACTACACAAACAATAGAATAGACCCACTGACCTCTATTAGAATTCTAATAGAGGTCAGTGAATAGACCTCAGAACAATAACTAAAGCTAACGACCATGTTAGGCACTTCTTTAGCACTTCAGCATGACCAAGCTGCATTTCCGAATGCATGCGTACATGAATACATGCGTTCACCGGCAGATGGTGTTGCATTATAGAAACTTAAACTTTCGCTTACAGTGTAGGTACAGTACAAAGTTACTACATTCGCAAAATCCGACAAATCTAAATTATCTGCACCGTTTATCACACATCGATTTATTTTAATAATAATAAGATATTTTCATAATACCTACTAAAAGACTTGTATCTAAGGTCATGAATAAAAAAAACCATTAGTGACATTTCTGACAGCAGTAAACGATAAATCAATAACGTGAGAATGTCAGTGAAAATTACAGAAAACTGACAAGTGTCAACAGAGGTAGTTCTACTCGATTTATAGTTCACGGTTGCAGCCTACCAGCACCAGCATATTTTTCACAATATTCTTCGACAGCAGCGCGGTTCCAGTGCGAGCCGTCGCTATCTAACATCAACCAGTGTTGGTAAACACTTGCCAACATGAGATGGACGGCGCATATCGAGGGTGGTCCAATGAGAGTTAATCACGCCGCTGTATGCATAGGCGAAAAAATCTATTCGTTTGGAGGATATTGCTCCACCGAGGAATATAAAGATTGGGAGCCAATACCAGTCCATGTCTTGGACACAAATTCCCTGAGATGGACACCAGTGAATTATAAGAGGACTGATGTCGCGCCTTTCCAAAGATATGGCCATACCACTGTCGCATATGGGGACAAGGTAAGTTAAAAAAATAATAAGTTTCTGATGATTATTATTCTAATCTCATAAATTATTTGTTTTATATTTCCAACTTGATGCTAGTGGTGGCCCAGTGGTAATGGCCGCCATGGTCGTAGGTTCAAACCCAGACAGGCACTTTACTTTGTGTAAATTATTTCATCACCACTGCTCTCAAAACGGTGAAGGAAAATATTGTTGAGGAAATCGGTATGTCCGAGAACCAAAAATTCGAAGACGTGTGACACTTACCAACCCACACTAGTCCCACATAATGGATTACGGCTCACTCCCCAGGAAGCCTGTGTCCCAGCAGTGGGAACATTATAGGCTGATAATGTATGTATGTGCCCAAGATTAGCACCAGTCAAAAAGTGCCCATCCCATGTTTGAGTAACATATCCTAAAACCTATTATATCATATTGAAATTATTTTGAATTTCCATGTTTTAAAATGAAACTGTAGTATTTATAAATAGAGGTACAACCTATTGTCCAGACAATGCCTTGTTGCATAGGTAACAAGCTTATTGATTACAATAATAAGAATATTAATGAATGTGTATTCACATGATTTCCATTTATCCTTGCCTATCTAAATAAACTTGTACTGTGAATAAATTACCACATTCTTCCTGATACCTTATTATGAAGATTATTTAACATAAACAAAAAGTCAACTGTTTGAGACTGAAACTGAACTGTTTGCCTTGCTTGTTACTAAGTTTGAAAGTAGGTAAAGCAAATTGCTCACAGTACATAATTTATTTATATGCACTCCATGGCTTATCTGTAAAGGTGAGAGCATGGTGTTCTATGCATTTGTAAAAGCATTCTGCTACCTATATCTGATTCAATACAAGTAAAAATTATTTATGAAAACTGAAAAACTTTATAAGCTTGTAACTTGCAACTATGTATGAAAGCTGAGCAACTTATGCTGCACATTTACTTACTAGAGAGCTTACTGTAGGAACATGGGTTTAATAATGTCTTACAGGTTTTCATGTGGGGAGGCAGAAATAATGCTGTGGCCTGTGACACTCTCTCATGTTTTGACACCAAGACTCTGGAATGGAGCACCCCAACTGTAACAGGCACGGTGCCCTATGCCAAAGATGGCCATTCAGCTTGTGTGATTGATCATAAGATGTACATTTTTGGAGGGTTTGAATATCTCACTGATCAGTATTCACAAGAAGTACACTGCTTGAATCTTAATACACTGCAGTGGAGCTTTGTTGATGCACGGGGCACTGCACCATGTCATCGTGATTTCCACACAGCCGTCGCTGTTGACAACAAAATGTACATCTTTGGGGGACGAGGAGATTTGAACAGCCCCTACAATTCCCAAGAGGAAATATACTGCCCCCAAGTATTTTATTTAGACACTACTGAAGATAAATGGGTGGCTGTAAACCCTAGTGGAACATGGCCAGAAGGAAGACGCAGCCACTCGTCTTGTAAGTTCTTTTCCACCAATTTCAAAAACTTACTAACAAATAATGTATATATAATATAATATAATGTATATAAAAACAAATATGTACCTATTATATAGACATTAATATGATTTCAGGGATATACAAGGACTATATGTATATTTTTGGTGGATTTAATGGTAACTCAAAGATTCACTTCAATGATCTCTACAGGTATTCTATAAAAGATAATATCTGGCAATTCATCAGCGTGGGCGGCTCAGTGCCGTGCAAGCGTCGACGTCAAGCTTGTCTTATTCATAAAGATGTAGTTTATTTATTTGGAGGCACAAGGTCAGTGTTTTGAGTTTTGTGAATTAACATATGTTTTTCTACTTCTGGTATTGCATAGTTTAAGGTCAAATTACTGGCAAATGAGAATTTAATTAGTAAACTAAATGTTTTTTTCTGCAGCCCCTGTCCTGGAAATAATCGAATACCAGAGAATGTGGATAATAACCCAGAGAGATTGTTTGATAACAGTGACCTACATCTCCTTGACTACCAACCATCTCTTAAGACCTTATCTATTTTTGTTGTGCTGGAAAACAACATTGACACATCAACACTTCCACGTGATATTATGTAAGTATTCATTAATAATCATCATAATATATTCAGATTGAAATTAAACTTGTCAACTGAAATACTATTGACTATGTCTATTGTTTTTTTTTCAGTGTGGACATCCGCCTCATGACTCTTCCAAACCGCATTAGCCGACCCATTAACCAATCTGGTTAGAATAATACTGGATAATTGTACTACCAGCTAAACATATTATGTAGGACAGCTTTCCTACTTCCATTATTTATATTAAGTCATTATGATATTTCGTCTATACTTATTTATAAAATACTTGTAAGTGCATGCATTAATAAAATACCATTTCTTAAATGTCTGTATCACATAATCTGTTAAAGTTACATTAATATATTTTAAATAAAATGATGTAACACTTGATTCCAATAAATATAGAAATATTCATTACCAAATGAAACAGGTATTAAAACTTGAAAGAGTGTATTTTCATTCATCCTCTTTAACAATATGTCTCTGTCGTTCAGGCACGAAGGGAACAGCGCCTGGCTTGCTATGCGCACGCCGATTTCCTTCTTTTCTCTTTGATTTGTCTTTAATTGTTCTGATTTCATTCTGGGCATTCAATATGTGTTTGGGGACATGTCTGTGACGCGCTATGCGTTTTACTTGCGGGTGGTTTGCGAACTTTTCCTTTAACGAATCTGCGTAGTTCAATGCAGTTCTTTCACGAGGTTTGAGCTGAAATATAATTGCGCTTAAATTAGCACCTGACAAGTGACAAATGAAAAAGTTGCTTGCGGCCACGCTAGTAGCTACTACAACCCTGGATATTCTCTGTGAAGGTCACTCACCCTCCAGATTACCTGAATTGGCATCTATAAGGCGTCACGCAACGAAAGGATAAAAACTTAACGACGTCACCTGCGCGAGATTTGACGGTTAGCACAAGACAAAGGCTTGATGTCACATCTACTTACATAAGAACGATAGGTACCTATGAATGATGAAACATTGTATCAGTATGTATAGTGAACACAATCTGTGCTGTCTATGAAAGGGGTGACAAGAAAGTTAAAACCTGATTTTTTGGATTTCCAACATGTGGTTTCTGGAACGAAAATCAACAATTGTCAAAACTAGATGCATGTCAAGTGACCCGATTGCTTGCTGATAATTCAGTTGATACACATTGTTAGCTAATTTCTGTGTTGGCTTTCACTCCAGAAACCGGCTGTAAACGTAAAACTACACGTACCTAATTAGAAATATAAGTCTGAAGTTCTGACACTTACCACTCCCAGTTTTTCCGATGCTCTTGCTTTCCACATTCTGATGTTCATTTCGTCAGAGCCAGAAAGAATGTATTTGTTGTCCAGTGTCCACTTAACACAAGTCAGTCTTTGCATTCGTTTTGTGTGGTATACATCTCTGGAGTTTCCTTTGAGACTCTCAAATATTCTAACAGTTTTATCATAGCTGCCAGCTACAAACTCTCGTCCAGTTGGTGCATAATCTAAGTCTATGACGGCGGATGTGTGTCCCATGTGGATGTTTACTGGTTGTTTTAGTTTCCTTACATCAAATGTGTATAAACTGAAAATTAAAGGGAAAGATATTAGTAAAATATAGGTGCTCTAGAACACAATGCAAAAGTGAAATAGGAATAAGAATATTAGTAAATACATACTTATAATCCTCATTAGCTACAGTGAATATAAAAGCTTCCATAGGATTCCAAGATAGAGCATTAGACCTCAGCTCCATTACAACCTTTCTCAAAGGGCCTGATTCACGACAATCATACAGAATTACACTTCTGTCACTTGCACATGATGCTAGCAAGTTTTGTTCTACCTGAAAACAATTACAAACAAAATTAATGCAGGTGGCTTATGTTGTTTATTATACACTTATTATTTGTTCAAATATTTCCAATATAATGAGGTTTAAAATGTCACCTGATTAAATGAAACATGATGAAGACTGTCCACACCCCATTTAAAAACTTTGACAGGTTCATTTCTTGTATTCTCCCATAACTGACAGTGTTCTCCACATGTTGCAAATATTGGTTTATTTCTGTGATGTGTAACACCTGTGACTACAGACATGCTTAGCAAAGTGTTTATGGGTTCCTCGTCATCCTGAGACTGGACTTCAGCCTTCCATGTTTTAATTGTTTTGTCATCACCAACACTGGTGAATGTGTCGCCCTTGGGAGTGTAACACAGAGCTCGCACCCAACCTTCATGAGCCACGAAGTTTCTAGTACATTTCCTCACAGCTAAATCCCACAAACGAATTTCACCATCAAATGCTCCACTAGCTAAAACTGCTAATTTGCTAGGATGTTTGGCGATACTGGAAACGCCATCTTTATGTCCATCAAGATTACCAATAAAAGGCTTAGCAAACACCCTTTCAAGTTTAACAGCATTCATTGCGCGCACATATTCACGCGGCGCTTCGAGAGGGTGTAAACTTGGATCATAATTTCTTGGTACTGAAACAATCGAGCACTTAACGGTTAGATTAAGAGTGAATCAATTTAAAAAAAAAAAACAAGTTTCATAGAGCGTGTTTAAACGAAAATGTATGATCAGATCACTGATCACTATCATCATTCTACTGAAATACGCCACTGCCGGTCAAAAGCCTCACCCAAGTTTAGCCACAACGGCTATCCTCGTGCTTCCCACATCTAGCGGGAATCAAAGTGTATATTAACGGGCGGGTATCAAATAAATTGCAAATGACATTATTATTCTCACGTTTATGGATATCCCTTTTTGTAGCACGCAAATAGTCATCTGGATTCCGGCTAATCACTTTTATTTTCATTTTCGACATCTTGTATGCCTATTTACTGCTTTCAGTTTTTCAAGTCAATCACGAAAACAGTCTACGATGTATTACGTTCACAACATAACCTCAAATCGTAATTTAAAAAAATATCACGAGTAGTACGATGTTCAGCAATTGACACATAGGCATGAGCAAAAAATATATTTATATCAAAATATCGATATTTCTCCACACAATTATCGATATATATCGTCGATATTTTTAATCGCGATTTATCGATATTCGATATTTATTTTAGAGTATCGAATTCGTATCAATTTCGATATATTTTTTAACGCAACTCTGGTTTTATGTTTAAATGTTACTAGATACTCCGTGCATGCTCTTCGCGTAAAAAAATTCCGCCACAATCTTTATGAAATGCAAAATAACAGTAAGACTACTGGCTGCGTGCACGAAAATGCTAATATTATTAAACCATCAGTGAAGGACAATTGACAATTTTCGTGTGAATAATCATGAGAAAACTGACGATATGTCGATATTTTTCACGCGATAATTATCGATACTGTTTAAAAATATCGATATTTTTTTCACTTGCCCATCCCTACTGACACAACCAAAACACATTTTTCTCTGTCTACGACTGACAGAAGTGACAGCCATGCTTTCAGTGCTGCCACTCTCTGATTTTGGATTTCCCCATTTTCCCCCAGCTCTTCGTAACTCCCGAAAATCTGATACTTCTTTCCCCGTAATAATAAAAATAATATTTATTATTCATATCTGAAAAGCCTTGGAAAGCAACTATTGTTAAAGATTTAAGTCGTGAGTGGTTTTTAGTTCTTAAAATCATTATAGTCATTCGTAATTTTCCCACTGTTCAAAGCTTCTAAGTTCAAAAAATTTGTCCATGACTGTTAATGTTATTTCAACTTGTCACTAAACGTGCCCTGAGCTATTTTTACTCCAACTTAGGCACAAGAAAGTCCCTAAGGTATGTACTACATGGAGCACTGCACACATAGACTTAAAATTTGAAAGATGACATTCTGTGCTGCCAGATGTAATAAAAAAATAGTAGACTCCACAAGCTTAGCACAACTTTTACAAACTAATTTTTGCCACAAGCTTCCTTTAATTTGTGCACAAAAAACCGACACTCGATCGGAATGGCATCGTGCAACATTGTTTTTAATAAATAAGCCCAAAAAAATATGATATACCTACAACTTTTACGAGTTAATATTTGTGATAGAAGTTGTGGTCGAGGTCGGACAAGCGTGGAGCCATGGAGTCGGCTTTTCTTCATCTTTTTTTTCGACTGACCACAAAGTAGCGTGTTTACAAAATGCTTCTTCATACCAACACTTGTTCAGCTGTCGAGTTGAAACAAGTTTTTGAGCATACAAATTGTAAATACGAGTTACGTATGCTTCTACGACACATGAGCAGTGTTAAGGCAAAATAGGTTTATGCTGTCTGGTTGCACGTAAACGTGTTAACAAATGCTTCTTCATGCCAACAATTTGGGTATCTGCTCTATATCTTCTTTAGCACAACACCCTTGCAAGTGTTGAATGAAGAATCATTAATTGTAAATAATGCGTACAAACAGAACGCATTCTCTTCTTCGCCTCAACACAGCTCATGTGTTGGGTTACAAAGGCATACATAGCTCCTATTTAACCCTAGTTAACTATCATTGACTATCATCCGTCACATCACTATTCCGTCCGTAATATCACTATTCGTTTGACGGTGTCCCACGAAGTCCCAGGATGCAATTGGTATTTTCTGTGACCTCCCAAAAACGTTTGACTGCGTTGACCACAATACACTGATCTGTAAATTACACCACTACGGAATTCGTGGACAAGCTGCTGATCTTGTATTTTCCTATCTATGAAACAGGCAGCAAAAAGTAACCATAGTAACGTTAACGGGGCGACATCCTCGGGATCCTTATTTAAGATGGGCGTGCCTCAAGGTTCAAGGTTCCTTACACGATGTCTAACTTCTCGGATATAATTTTATTCGCTGATGAAACTTCTCTTATTTTTAAAATAGATAGAAAGATACGGGTGTCGTACATGTCAACGATAGTCTGGCTGTTCTTTCAAAATGGTTCGCAGCTAATCTTACGTAAAACAAAACAGAAAACTAAATATCTTAAGTTATCATTACTAAATGTACCCCAAGTGGGTCTTAATTTAAAACTTCATGGCAAGAAACTAGACGCTATTAGGGAAACTGTATTTGTAGGAATTAGTATAGATTCTAAATTGCAATAGGGCGCTCACATTAGAGCTTTTTCAGGTAGATTAAGTTCAGCTGCATAAGCAGTAAGAAAAATAAGGCAGTTGACTGATATAGCTAGGATAGTATACTTTGCTTGTTTCCACAGTATTATGTCTTATGGCGTTTTGCTGTGGGGCAGCTGACGTAGATTCAATATTCATTTTACAAAAAGGGGCAATCTGCGCGGTATATAATATGGGTCTTCGCGAATCTCTTAGAAACAAATTCAAAAAAATATAGATACTAACTCTGCCTTCTCTATAAATCTTAGAAAGTATTTTGTATGTTCGCAAAAACTTAGAAATTTTCAAAATATGAAGTAATTTCCATAATATATATACACGTAGTAAAAACGAAATTGTGATAAGTACCCAAATTTAGATTAACTAAAACAAGCAAGTAATTTCTTTTAAACAGTATCCGCTTTTATAACAAGTTGCCAAAGTCAGTTACAGAACTTAGCGAGGGGGAGTTCAAAACCCACATCAAACGTATCCTTATCAAAAAAGCATAATATAAGATTAAAGACTACGTTGAAGACAAGGAAGTCTGGCATTAATTCCTTCTGCACATGTGGCTTCCCTGGTATGTACCTCATTAACGGTATCACTATGTCTACTAACTGCTCCCAAATTACTCTTTTTTTTACATACTTTTTTGACATAATCCAGATTTGTTATAGTTGTAACGGCAATCATGTCATTGGGTTTTAACTATTTACCAGGTACCAGGTACCTGTTGACAAGCATACACTGTCCTCCCATACCTATAAACACTGTAATTTGAAAACATTGTAAAAGCCAATAAAGAAGAATGGGAGTAATATCCTCCTGGTGGTATGAGGACTAAAACACGGGAACTTGCTTCATAAATAGTGGACTGTATTACAATAAATTAAGACGGAAAACAAACGATAAACAAGACTTGAATTGGCGAGAAAGAAATAGGTGTGTGGTTGCTCAGTAGCGTGGACGATGACGCAGTCAAAGAGTACAATATATATATGACGCAGTGCTGAGCCGGCCAGTGCGCGCCCGCAGGTCGAGGATGATGATCGATCTTAGGGCATGGTCGGCGTCACAGACTACAATATAGGTCGGCGTTATCGCAAGATAGCGCATGTCATGACGTTATATATGACGAGTCACGGTCGCGCTCACGCTAAATCGGTACGGGTGTTAGCACGCTCAAATCGATTACAGCGCAACTCGGAACGCTCCCTCAGACTGTAAATTTTTATCTATTGTCTTTCTGTCAGTCAGAGTAGTTGGGCGATTATTTTGTGTTATGTTATTGTTTAGTGCTGAAGATTAAAGTGATATAAATACTTTCAATTGGTTAATTTGATCATTACCAGTGTCTTGATCAACTCTGCCTTCGCCATTAAATTAACATACAGGGATACTCAATCAAACTGCTGGCAGTGGATTCGCTGTAGTCTGTAAGTCAATAATTTGTTGAACAATATTTTATGTAGAGCTTTTATCCCTTCCCTTAAAAACGAGTATTTTTATTAGTAGGTTTAATCTACTTTAATACATAATTATTAAAGTCCGACATGTAACTTGATGAGATTTCATCGAATTAGTTCTTGAGGTAAAAAAATACTTTACGATTAACATTGAGATAAAATATACGCTAGTAATAATAGTTCTATGACGATTAATTACAATTCACTGTGAATCAATTCAAAGGTTTTCAATCGTTTTTCTTATCCCTACCTGTTTATTATCCTTAACTGACTCGTCTATTTTTCTGATTTATGATCATTAGCTAACATTCCGAAGTTCAAAAACAAAATGCACCTTTCAAATTACTTGAAATGTTGACCCCTTTTAAATCATTGCCTTTGTAAGCAGCTACAAATTACCTACAGCAGTGGGACAAGATGGGAAAATTTTGAGAAAAACGAATTGAATGACTCGTTTTGTAAAATCAATGCACTTATTAAAAAAATAGATGTTTCTTTTGTCAAAACGTGCATGTTACGCAGATTTTTTTTTTTTTTTTACTAATCAATTTATCACGAAATCTATTAGCCTTCCTGTGTTCCCCTTTTCAGTTGGCGTAAAATGTATTTAATGTATTACTCTTCAATTTTCTGTTTGTCAAAAACACTTGTCTGTATAATATGTAGTATTAAATAGTCCTGTAGGTTTCGTGTTTGTGTACCTACTTCAAAATTCTCTTATCACAATGGTTACAAACTTAAAGGGTGTTATTTTTCATTGCTTAGGACCCCTGTAGAAACTGTTTTTTATAACACCAATTATTTAGGATCTAAATAATAATATACATACGAGACTCTAGTAGAAATAGCCAAAGTAGTTATTAAAAAAAAAACTGTTTTTATGCAATTGTCTTAATTTTTAAACCAAAGCTACAAAGTTACAAAAGTAATGTCTGTACTTACTTATCAAAAACAGTTCTATAGACTTATATTTTTTTAATTAACAAGAAAATCACGTAAACGTGATTGCATCGAAACAATATATATCGCATTTACGCGGTATTAGCGCCGCCATTACGCAGCGTTTACGCTGCGTTTACCATCGACGAAAATTTTGCCCGCAAATCTTTTATCTTTGGGTCTAAGGATCTAAGGTAGGTACTTATCCCGAGGTCATCATATTCCAAAGTGAGATTCAGGAACGTCCATGAAAATCTGAGCTTTGGCATGCCAAAACCAGAGTAGGTAAACTAAAGAAATAAGTTTGTGATCACTAATTTGTTTGCCGAAAATGTTTGCGTATTGTATCGTGTTGACATTGAATAAGTAGGTACTTAGGTATGTACAACTTGAATTTCGTCATATTATACAAAAAGAAGTGGGCCGAAATAAGTAAATATTGGTTTTGTTGTGGTGACTCGAATGATGCTTGCCCAAAAGCGAAATAGTGCTGACAACCGTATTTAGTATCTGCGGTTATTTTATTTAATAATATTCAAAGTCAAAAGTCATTTATTCAAACTAGGCTGAGAATCGGCACTTTTTGAACGTCATAATTACATAAGACAGGCGCCTAATACGCATGCCCTTCACCACCTCCTAGTGCATTAGCTGGGAAGAAGAAGTGACTCCCCAGCAGCACAGCTGTCTGTTCAGTTAGAAGAACTGGATTCTATAGAGTAGTAAGTAAGTAATTTTATTAACATTACGAAACATTAAATATATTATTTTCAATTCGTTAGTGTAAATGCACTAGCAAGGAAATACTATACATATAGCGTCTTATAAAAAAGTCACGCCAGCGTGCAAAGCTTCAGCATCATTTCGTGCACCAAAAGCACTCCGACCACTTACGCTAAGGGCTGTCGCCCACGGCGACTTTTTGCAGCGATACGGTGCAAAAAGACTGCGTTACAGTCACAATCGCGATCCTGTCGCTGGTCGAAAACGTTCGCTCACTTAATTAAGATTTTGCATCGCGTCTATCGCGATACAGTCGCGATTCAGCATCGATACAATCGCGATGCAGGGGGCCTACTCTCTAACTCCGTCAACGGTGATACGGGCCCGTCCGAAATCAGTTTGTGATGTCGTCAGAGTGAACCCTTCTCCCGATTAATTAACTTTTTCGGACCGGAAGGGCAAAAACACATTGGGAGTAAGGACAACTGTCAAAACGTGTTGTCATTCATTTTTTAGTTTGGGCCCCGGACTAATCTTATGTCCGTAAGTGATACGGAGTATGAAACGCCCATTACTTCGGCCGAAACTACGGACTCCGGCCTTATTCCGGCCGGCGGAGTAGGCCCCCAGCATCGATACAGTCGTGCGCTGTAGTGACTATCTGTGAATGCCTGTGGACGCTACAGTTGCAAGGTGGAGTCGGTCGAGACAACGTTGGTCGCGTTGTCTTTGTTGCTGCTTTTACGAAATCAGCTACAGCGTAGGCGTGGGCTACGTAACTATTGGGCGCACCCATATATTATAGAAAGGTTAAAACGTTTAAAAAACTAATAAAGTAAAGAAGAAAATGTTATAGAATGTCATATTATTATTCAACATTTCGCTTTACTACCCGACGCGGCGTTCACGCATTAGTAGCGGTGCTGAATCGATCGATACAGTCGCGCGTTTGAATCGATGCAGGAGCGATACTGTACCACTACTGAATCGCATTTGTCCTGCGTTGCAAATGCGACAAACGGCCAAACGTAGCTAGCGATGCAGACCCGCGTTGTCGAAACACGCTTCTGAATCGCTGCAAAAAGTCGTCGTGGCCTACCTCCCTAATACCTACCTACCTACGTAGAGAAAAGCTTGTGACATCCATTTAATACTTAATCATAAAATGAATCCAGAGATGATCCCACAACTCTTTTCGGCATGATAATTAGCCGTAGCTACGATCAGCAACAAAAGTCTATTAAAACTTCAATTTTACACACAAATGTAAAAGTAACAAAATAAAAATCAAATTTTAATCAAATAGGCAAATCGTTAATTTTAACATTTTCAACCGAATTACAAAATATCCTGTCTGATGAATTTCGCAACAACAATTTGCGGATAAGCTCAAAAGATCTAATATCACGAAATATATATTAATATAATAACAATATATATTTTGAACATTAATTTGGCTGAAACAATAAACTTCACGCTAGGCGGTCGCAAATCAATGTAAAATCATAAAGCGCTCCCCTAATGTATATAGCACGAATTAATAAAGGACGTCATCTCGTCACTATAGTAGTTAGATAAGGTCACCGCCTCGCTAGCTGCTCAATGGCAGTATTTTGTTCGTTGACCCGCGAACGGTTGCGTTGGCGCACGCTCGGTTGTGAGCAGCATTTGTTCGAGACCCAGATTTTCACATTTTGATCTTGTTTTTGTGTAATAGTACGTAGATTAATATCTAACTTATTATTTTCGTGTCTGTGTGTATTTTTTGCATAAATATTTGGCTCATTTATTGTTCGTTTTGTTGGTAAGTACATTTAAATAAATACACCGGTCTCATACATATCAATCTTAAATACCAATTCATAAAACCAAAATGCTATCTGATTTTGAATTAATTCTTTGGGCAGACAGGAACACATTTTATTTTTGACCGAATTGTGTTTAGTGTGTTGACTCATGTCATGTAACTGTTTTAAATGAGAATCTGGTAAAACAACACTGCCAACAAAGACCTGAATGCCGTTGATGGCTGCTTTATAATATGTCAATTACATTATCGTAATCACTGAGGAAATAGGTACCTACCTCTTTCCCCAGCGATTACGATATTGTATCGATTTTTAATTTAATTGAACGACAGAAAATAATATTACCTACAGTACCAATTAAAGTATTTCAATTACTGTGTGTTTTTGTGTGTTTGTGTGTGTTTTTGAGTTTTGTTTTTAACTGAACAATTTTATTACGTGTGTAATCCCCAATAATTGATGTCAAATAACTATGAAGTAACATCAAAACTCATTGAACAGTTCAGTGTTTCAGACGAGGGAGGAACAAACTTACAAAACGTTTGGCTCTAGTTTCTTTTAAACTCGTTGTGTAGTTCTTGTCAATTCAGTATCGTAAGAGTCTTCGAGAAAAATATTCAGAGCAGTAGAACAATATTCGATAGTGTATAGTGAACAAGTGTGTTATCGTTATTAAACAGATAAAGCGGTCAGTTGCCGGCCGGCATCCGTACTATTCCGTACCTACGCGCCTACAATCACGTCTACCACAGCAAATTCCTTCTTGAATTTGTATGCAAAAACATAAAAATTGAGCAATAATATGGGTACCTACACGTCTTAAGATTTTATCAAAATCCTGCTTGTGAGAGGAACAAAATGTATTTTAATGATAAAATCTTCTCTGCTTTGTCTGTGACACGCGAGTCACGACTCCAGGATGCAGTCTGCAAAAAAGTCGCAACAAATTGTTTTATATCACAAGATAAGATTCAACAGGACTGAACAAATCGTTTAGGATATTTTCAATTTCGATGAAAAGAAGGAATTCACATTCAGTTCATTCGCCTTATTTAAGCTCTTTACGAGCCGGGCCGGTCAAAATGTACCTATTGGTAATACCGCGAGCAGTCATTGCCCGACCGAGTAATATAAATCAATCGAAATGATTCGCACATTGTTTGCTTCATACGTAATTGTTATGGTACGGTATTATATGTACGATGACCTACTCGTAAGCTTTGGAAAGTTTAAACTTGCTTTAAATCTATGAAAATATTGGTAGTCACACCATCTGAGCTAAATTACAAAGTTGTCCTATCTAAGGTCATCTTCGGGTGTTGATTAAACATTCTCAAACAAGACTCTTGAAGATATTTCGAGAAAAAAATGCCTTCAAAATAACTTCACCATTATTAATACTTATGGTTTTTGCTAAAATCAGAAACCGTTGTGAGCAGGTCATTGTACCTACTCAAAAATATTATATAGCCAAGTTGGTTGCGTAAAAATAAAATAAAAATAAAAAAATCTTTAAGATTTTACCAAAACTTTGTTCATTCCAATCCTAACGTCAGCTAAAATATTGACTCACGCCGCCGACTTGTGGTCTTGTGTGTCGTACGTATTAAGCCGAAAAGGTTCACGAAATACTTTGGGTTTCACCGAAAGCACAAATACATCTCTTTATATAATATTTGGTCTTAAGGACGGTGTAGCGGTATCTACATCGCCACATGAGAACTACGTCACACTGACGTCACGCAAAATCCTGCATCGTGCAAGCAGAGTTTACCGCACAACTAGCATATTACAACCTCCCGACAACAATCGTTGCCCACCAGACACGATGCCCGTCTGGTCGGAGGATCCTCCCTTTTCTATGGAGGTAAAATACTCGCGAGACATCCATCATACAAGAAAAAAATATATAATCGTTGAAAACAAAGATTAAAATCGAACAAATAACCATAAGCGTGTTTAAACTTAATTAGAGCTTCCGAAGTTTCGAGTTTTACGATCGTTTTACTTGCCTTGTTCATTTGTTGGTTATATTTAATGACCAAGATCAATAAATTAATTTGTGAATCACAGATCGCAGCCACCTTTAGCACCTATGAATATAATTTATTACAAAAATGTAACTGGTTTTTTTTTATAATAATGAGAGGCTATTTCTTTAACCAGATAAAAGTTTGTGAAGCTTATTTCTTCTTTTACAAATGTGTTGATAATATGTATATCAACACATATATGAATTAACTGTTAAATTTAGATTCTGTTCATAATTTTTTTAGATTAAATTCTGCTGTTTTAACCGACTTCAGAAAAGGATGAGGTTCTCAATTCGATTGTAATTTTTAATTTTTTAAATATTTGTTACGTCAGAACTCCGTTATTTATAAACCGATTGAGTGCTCTTTGAGTCAGCTTCTTTAATAGGTATTTTTGCCACATAGTGTATGTTGATGATATTGTAATAACTTCTTGTCACTGCTATTTACATTACAGGTAGTGGTATAGAACTTTGTTTGTGGTAGGTACCACAACTAAAAAGCGAAAAATAAAAACTTTTTCACAATAAAAACCAGCGACTCAAAAAATAACTTTAATTTCGGAAGTCAGTGGCAAAAAACGAAAATACAAAAACCAACGACACCGACTACGCTATATTGTGTTTTTTTTTTTGGAAGTCGGTGTTTTTTTTTTGCGAATTAGTTTTATGATAATTATGTCAACCAATCGAATATTTATAATGAACATTACTTACTACATATTTCATTGATAATCAGCATATTGTAACTGTTGTAGGCATGTTATTTTTTTTATTTAACATAAACTTAGAAGCGAGATTTTCAATATCAATTCCTCATAAACAAGTGTCCAAAATTTTAGAAGCCGTTTTCTGAAACAATCGCTGGACATAAGTGCTTAGGACACAATTAGAGAGGGTTTCAGTTCGCAGTGAGCAATTATTTGTTGATAGAGGAATCCATATAACCCATACGGTGCACATAATAAAGTGTGTTCTGTTCTATAATTTAAAATAAATAAACCACAGTAAATGAGTCACCCTTGATTTGTTCTTTTTTTTCTTAGAAGTGGTTTTAAAACTGCCAGCTCATGACATTTTACTCGTGAAATTAAAACCAGTAGACTACCGTCCTGCGGAATATTAAAAAGAGTAGACGTGACACTTCTCTGGAATTTATTTTAATGGCTGTTTTTGTTTCTAGGTTTGTAAAGCCATGAATATGGTTCCTAATTTGAACTTGCTGCACGTAATATGTTTCGCACTGTTATTCGATCTGTGTGTGCGCACGCACGCGGAATTATTCACAGCAATAGCAGAAGTAGAACATTTGCTGGAGACACACAAGAGAATAATTGATGATTTAGACTTTTATATTAATAAGGAAGAGAATAGACTTTCGATCCTAAAGAGGTAAGAATTGAAATAAGTTGGAAGAACACAAAAACAATAAGCACTAAAAAAAATTGGTTTCTGGATGGATGTTACCTATAACATTTTTATTTTAATTCACAGGCATTTGAATCTTTACAAAAAGGAACATGAAAGGGCAATGGAAGATATTCCCAATTACTTGGGTAATCCAATCAACGCTTTCACTCTTATTAAAAGACTGACGACAGATCTTGATCATATTGAAGATAGTATTAAGATAGGAACAGGTAACTTTTTGTTTATGCTATTTATAAAATAACTCTACACAAGATCATGATTTATTGTTGGAAAATGGAAGGTAGTACACTGATGAACCATGAATATCTATGTAGAAACTATGAACTCACACAAAAACTATTGGGCCTTACTTTACCCAGATTTTGTGTCACCATGCGGAAATCGAGTCTGAAACGAAACAAACATTTAAATGATACGAGTAGACCGGCACAGATCGTGACCATAAAGTTTAGTTGCGGCTTCATTGATTTGATCTGGTTCAATTAGATGATGTACGAGAAGTTTTATTGTGATAAATCTTTATTAGCACCTACCTAACAAGCTAATTTTATTTATTTGGGAGGCCTTTTCACTTCAGCTCTATGTTCAACAGAATTCCTAAGTTTTCATATTTTAATTTCCCACGAATCTACCTTAAAGTTATTAACAAAGACTCAGGGAAAAGCATATTGCACATAATTGTTTTAATCAACGCCACACGGCTATAACAAAAAGATAATAGGCAATTTATGCCGTGGATATGTTTTATTAAATGGAGCAATAGCATTCTCGCGAACACGAGATTCGAGCGAAGTGTTCACCATCATTCAAGTTGATTAGGTTGAATTAACCTTCCAAAGAAATAACAAGTGTCACAATACAATAATACGCGAATTATGTTTTGCACATGATCTGGGAACTAAGAAACCTTATTGAAGTGTTATAATATGGTTTCCCACCAAAAGTAATGGAGGTGACAGACAATCATTGCAAATTTTGGATTTTTTTACTGAGCCAAATAATGCTGACTTCTTCGGTAAGATAGACAGAAATGGAAGAAGAAGTGCGGCTATTGCCCAGCAATGGGGAAATACGGGCTGATGATGAAAATAATGATTGTAAGATTAAATTTCCAACAAACTTGTCTTTCATAATACTAAGTTATTAACGATGATTACAGAATACATAAAGAATATAACGATGAACCACGAAGACGTGAAGTATCCCGCTCTGGAAGACCTGACGGGTGCCGCACAGGCACTCACCAGACTTCAAGAAACCTACCATCTGGATGTGAAGGACCTCTCCGAAGGACTGCTCAACGGTGTCGTTTATAGGTAATTTTTTGCTGCTAATTCCTTGACAAGCATAAAGGCTGCCTGCCCATTGAAGCAAGAGAAGTACAAACATTAGCCAATATATATCCATAAAGTTTACTCTATGTGAATTTAGAATAATTTGGTTATTGTTTTCAAACTGATATAACATAGTTTTTGCATAATAACAGGTCTGTAAAGATAAGATAAGAAACTCGAAAATACTCGAATAAACTCAGTCATATATTTTTTTCCTATATGAAGATATCAAACAAATACAATACAATCTTTCAGGGGTTAATTACAATTTATCTTTTTAAAAATCGTGTCATTTGCTAAATACCTAACTGTCTACATGTTTTTGGTTTCACTATAATGCGATGCGCTAAGTGTAGCTAATTCTACAATGATGACTTTATTACCGTGAAGCATGATATAAGCGATTTAGCACTAACTCGTATACTGATACAATACCTATGTTTGTGTGACTAAGTATAATTTGTGTTTGCATAATAACTTACCTCATGTTAAGTAATAGTTTAGCATGTCTTTAGATACATAATATGGTTGCCATCTAAAGTTTTGGATTTGTAGAGTGTATAGACATTTGATTTTATTTACTATTGTAATGCCCAATATACTAAATATGTCATAGTTAAACTAAAAGACCTGTCTGTACCTACGGACATAATTCAGGGTCAATTTAAATTAGCTAGCGAAACTCCGCAGACGTGATGGGTATGGATATCTAAACACGGTACAACATATTTTTTCAACTAATACTTAATGTAGGTACTTAACAAAACAACCAGAGATCGTTGAACCCAAAAAAAAATATCATAACTTTTTTATTTCAATTTTATCCTGTTTAGATATGGATACCCATAACGTCTGCGGAGTTTCGCTAGCTAAATTAATTTGACCCGGTATAAGCGACAATAGGCGTGATATATTTATATTCTATTGTAATACCTGTTACAATAGGGAAGTTAACACAAGTATTTTGTTGTATCCTATTATAACGCGACATTAATGGAAAGAGAAAAACAGTTCACTTCAGTTCAGTGTTCAGTTTCAGTTAAGAGCGTTTATACCTTATGAGTGGCAACGTCGAAATTTAGTGTCGTATTTCGTGGTTTTCAATTTATATCATATATTTTAAAAATCTGTTTAATTAACTTTTTAGAATTACGTGAAAGTGTTTAAAAAGTAAGTAACCGTAATGCGTATAGTTATTTTACAATGAAAATAACGCCCTGCAAGTTTCCAATGTATTATTTGCATATAAATAGAACTGTAAACGCAACGATTTCTTACTTTTTACACAGTTTTCACATAATTCTAAAAAGTTAATTAAACAGATTTTTAAAATATAGCTCCGATTAAATGATAAAAATTGAAAACCACGAAATATGACACTAAATTGTGACGTTGCCACTCATAAGGTATAAACGCTCTTAAGAATAACATGGACAAGTCATATTATTCTCTTACCCTTATCCTAATTTATTTGTGGTTGGTGCAACACATCTTCTTCCATCTCCATTAGTCGTCATCTCGGTAGTCACCCGCTTTCTAGCCATATCATCTTTCACACAGTCTATCCATGTTTAGTCCACATTATATTAATGTTTTATGTCCATTTCAGTACTCCAATGAGCGCAGGCGACTGTTACGAGCTTGGGCGCGCATTGTACAACGAGAAAGATCTAAAAAACGCGCGCGCATGGATGGTGGAGGCATTACGCAAGTTAAAGGAAGAAAATATTCATTATTCCTTCACTGAGGCTGACATACTGGAGTACATCAGCTTCTCTTATTATTTGCTTGGTAAATGTTCTTTATTTCTATTGAAATATTATATAAAAAATATAAGAGCATCAAATTTATTGAACGCAAATCTGTGTCCAAGAATGAATATAGAATTATATTTGTGTCTTCATGAGTCGAGTACTTTTTGAAAATACTGTGGCGCCATCTACAACGCCTCATGCAAAACTACGCGTCATAATGTCGTCACGCTAAATCCTGCATCGCGCAAGCAGAGTTTACCGTGCTACTAGCATAATATACAACGTCCCGACTTGAATCGTCGGGCAGTTGCCCACCAGACACAACACCCGTCTGGTCGGAGGATCCTCGGTTCACTATAGATTAGTGAACTTTACAACCTGTTCCCCGTACCTGTATACATATTACTTTCACCCAAAAATGTTAGAAGAGGCGATTGTAACAGATTAGGATTGGCATAAATAGGTTTTTCTGCCAATAGGGCATTACTTTGGTCACTAATGCAAAGAACAATATAAATATCCTTCCGATAAGGCCCTAGATTTTTAGCAGTGTATATATAATAGTAAATTATTATTGTTTCCAGGCGACACAAGAAGTGCTCTAGAATGGACACATAAGCTGCTAGCCGTAGACCCAAAGCACTCACGCGCCAAAGGCAACGTGCCGCACTATCAGAAGAGCATCGCTGAGGAAGAGCAGAGACTCAGAAAGGAGCGGCGCGGGGTACGTACCATAAACTGGTTGACTTAAGTTTTAAACTAAGATTTGAATATTGTGATCGATTTCTCATAACCCGATTGATTACTTAATTAGAAATTGGCATCATACGAGTAATAAAATAATAGTTATATTATATATTCTATTGATTGAACAAGAAAGGTTACATAAAAAGCCTTGTAGTGTGTAGGGTTGAATCTCGCTTGGCAGCATGTTGTACTTTAAGTCACTGGATTAAAATGTATTGTCTACATAGGTCTTGATAGTGAATATTAACTGTTAGGTTTTATAACAGTGCAGTATGTTAGCACGTGTGTACGTGGGTTGTGAGAGCACAAGGTCATCCTGTATTCATCTATGAGTGCCGAGTCTATGAATCATGTCCTTGTATGTTCAACTGTGGGGTCTCGGGCCAAGAATAGAACCCTAACAGTGCTACTGCTGTATGTAACATGACTACTCTCATTTTTTTTTTTTGTAAAAACATTGTTACACATAATTAATACATAACTGTACTTTTTACTCGCTTAATTATTTTCTAGTTATACAGGTGAATAATATCGATGTATTTTTATTTAAGTATGTGAATACGTCATAATAACAGAATATTCCGTGTAAAGGTCAATAACTTGTTTATATGACACATAATTTGAATATCAACAAGGCATGTTTTATATTATTTAACGGTTTACTTACTTAACAGCTTTATTTTTGTCAACTCCAATAAAACCTGTAGAATTGAGTTCGAACTACAGAATTTATCGCGGATAACGTTAACCCATTTTGCCTTAACGATAAAAATACCTTGCAGAAACATGAAAAACAAGTCGTATTATTATGTCATTGAAGCACATTTCTATAAAATATCATTTTTTAAATTAAGTCCGTAACCTAATCTAACTTGGCTATAAAATATTATTAGTATTATTGGTGAACGTAAACGAGGCAAAAGGAGGTATGTAAGGATCGTAACAGGTGGCGTTCTGTAGTTTCTGCCTACCCTACCCCCATGGGAAAAAGCCATGAGTTTATGTTTAGTTTATGAGTGCCGCGAAAAAAAATCTGCTGTTCCCTACATTTATAATGTCAAAATGTAGACCAGCTGATTTTTTTTTTTCGCGATTTCATATTTGTTCCCATAGTAAAAGTTGTTCATAATGATGAGTACAATGACCCCTTAAGAGGTTGATGATGTTTTACCAATAACCCTGTATTATTGGTTCGTCTACAGGAGACTGGAGCGGAGCAGCAAGAGGAAAAACCAGCTGAACTGACCGGCTATGCTAAGGAGAGAAAAGTCTACGAGTCGCTGTGTCGCGGTGAAGTGGACATACCCCTCACTATTTCTAAAAAGTAAATATTATTTAGATACTCTGTTATTCTAAACTATACTAAACGTCAAGACTCGTAACAGTCGCGGTGATAAAACGTGCGACTAGGACGGTGAATATTTAATACGGGATTCCTTATAGCTATTCTGAGTCTCGTGTCATCTCCCTCCCGTCTTATATGACCGCGACTACCACAAACGTTTTTGCCATTGCTTATATGACGTAGGTATACAGGGTGGAACTGACATCAACGCGCAAACTGAAACCACGAACTCAGCACATGATTCTAGACTATCAAAAAAAAATCTGCTGTTTTATGGAAAAGTGCAAAAAAGTTTACCTACGCGGTCAAAACGTATGCAATAGCAATTTTTTTTTTTTTTTAATAACCGAGGAATAATTTCAACTTAGGGCGTTTCAGAAGCATGCGCGTCGAAGTCCCTGCTACCCTGTACAATAAAGAGTAGATTCTATCTATCTATCCAGATAGTTACCTACTCTATTATGCACACCATGTCGGCCACTACCATGTCTATTTGATAGATAGATAAACCATTTATTTGGTGCACACAAAAAACAGCACAACACACAAAAATACAATCAGAAGATAAATATACTTAATAATTAGAAGAAAAAAAAACAAGGTGCCGATATAGTAACAAGAAGAATGAAGAAGAAAGACAAATACTTAAAAACTAATTGCAGCAGGGTCTCATGGAAAACTTTCTGTAATGGACGCATGCGTCTTGCTCAATTTCAAAGCTGCGTCAAAGCGCACTTATAATTACACAAGCTTTGAAAAACGTAAAATCATTTGAAAGGTTGTAAATTTTTTGCAACTAATAATTAATTTTTTAATCAATATTTGAAAGCAAATTCAACTATCACACGTTTGCAGGCAATTTTTGGTAATTTTCAGTCTTCCAGCTTCTCCTGGGATTAAGTCTGTATTGGAGACCAAAGCTATATAAAAAAAACTAAACTAAACTAAAAACTATCGAGTTCTAGCGAATAGTTTTGACGTCATTTTTATCGTGTTTTTTGTACAATGGCTTCACGACTGATAATTTTAGGGCATCAGGAAAAGTACCTGACGAAAACGAGAGATCAATTTTATTAAATATGTCAAAATAGGAATTCATTCTGTACTGCATACTTTAACTGTGTTTGTGTTTATCCCATCATAACCTTCAGAGTTAGTGTTGTTTAACACCATTACTTCCTTTTTAACGTTATCTTCAGTCATGATGGAGCCAAGAAACATGGAGTTAGAAAGTGGCATTATAATAATGTTGATTTTTGGACGACAAGATATTAGTCGAGTCAATAAAATAATTATTAAAAGCATTCGCTATGTCAGTGGGATTGGTCTGGGGCCGTACTATGACGTGTTAATTCCATCATTGTTCCAACGTGGAAGAGAGACGGAGCTATACATGACCGATAGCACTATCTCTTTTTCTCAATGGAATCATGATGGCGTTAACAGCTCATAGTACGGCCCCAGTACTTGCTTATCTAATTGTATTTCAGAAATATTATCAATACATGAACTCGCATTCCCAAATTCATGATTAATAAATAACCGACCACGTGGCTCTGCATTTGTTTTTGCTATGTTTAATAAAATTTATGTTAGAATTCATTTTTGATTTAAAAATGCACTTTTTCAATATGTTTGAATATTGTTTATATCTTATTTTGTATGATAATGTTTTATTCTTGTAATAGTGATATCGCAAAAAACGTTTAGTTTTGCAACTATTTCTAAGACCCTTACTTATCCATTTTTGCTTAAATGCATTAGAGTTTTTATTTTTTATTTTTGGGAGGCATAAATTATATTAAACATAAACAAATCATGGAATAGATTGAAAGCGTTATTTGAGTCAGTTTCTAAGTGGACATCTGACCATGATATATTTGTGAGACATTCTATGTTTTTTTTTTTTTCGTTGGAGTAATCTTTCTTATAAATAAAGTATGATTTACACTTTGAACTTTGCTCTTTTACCGGAGATTCTAACAGTTGTGCTGTGTCAGGGTCAGATAAGTGAAGAGGCAAGACGTTAGAAGATGTAGTCTATACAAGAGTCTACGAGTGGGGACATTAATGTGAAGTTGCAACTTGTACGTAATACATAGATCTGTTAGATAGGTAGTGACTTTCCATGGTTTCAGAGTATTTATATTAAAGTCACCAGCAATAACTACTTTTACACTTGACCCATATTTTTTGAGTATTTCCCACATAAATAGGTCCAACTTATTCAGGAATACGTTAGGTTCAGACGTTGGTGTTCTATAAACACACACTGTTAATAATGTATGCAATGGGATTTCAATGCCACAGGCCTCAAAAGACTTTTTTAACGCAAGTAAGCTCATTACAAGTGATGCCATGTTTCGCCAGTATACAGGTTCCCCCTCTCTGTAAGTCTCTACTAAACGCAGTGCGCCAAAGTAAAGTTATTTATTTTAAGAAATTTTTCGGTTCCGGCATGCATAAAAGTTTCAGAAAAACATGAAATATCGGGTTCATTATTCGCTATATTTTTATAGTAATGAATTACTATAATGTAAATAAAAACAAAAGTAAAACAAACACAACCGCTTTCGTATTTGTATTTATTCATTTGTTATTCTATTAGTTAGTGTATTAACAATTACCTTGTTTACATAGCATTAACCTGGTACTGTGACAAAAAAATGTTTACACATTTGAAGGGCGATAATGCGGTAACTGCCTTTTGACAAGGCAGGTCAGTACCTACCTATGCTCCAGTGAGCATAGCACGAATTTGACTCAGGGTCAGCGAGTAACCGTATCCTGTATGTTATGATTTGCGTACCTATTGGTCGTTTGCTTAAAGCCAGATAGGTAGGTTTTTATATTAGGTAAGTGCGTCTTCCTGCCATCTTAGAAGAATGTCTCTCACAATGCGACTTGCGTATTTTAAATTCGAAAACCGGGGTCTAACATTATGCTAATACCGTAACATTACTTTTTATTACTTTTGGCAGAAATTCACATTAAAGTAGCTAAATGAAGTTAATAAAATTATCATAAAAAAACTAGTTCTTTTCCTAAGTAACTGTATATGGTATGGTTCTATCTGGTTATATCTTCCCACGCGTACAGATAAAATGGAAGTATTTAACCCAAGTTCTGATGTATTCGGAAGGAAATGTAAACCATGACTAATTTCGTTTAAATGTATGATTGTTTACTTCAAACTATAAAAATGTAGGATAATACACTTTTTATCCCAGACATAAAATTGCTTGTTAATTGCAGCTCTATATTTTGGTGAGTCAGATTACATTAGTCTAGTTCTTCTCCATAGGTACCTACTACGCTTTGGAATGGGCAACTAGCTTCATATTTCTGACTGACCGACCACTTGACAATTCAAAAGTACCTGTAAATGGTTTAATTGAAATAAATGCTTTGAGTTTGAGTTTGAGTTGAGTTTAGTTGTTACTTCTTCTCAGCACAAACATTAGGAAGTACAAAAGTTGGTACTTTATAAGCTCTCTTTTCTAACTTTTAACCTTGTAAATTCTATAACGGTAATCCTCAGTTGTAGCCCGCCAAATTCAAATGTTCTTGAGCTGTAATTTGCATAAAAAAACCTATTCAAATTTTCTTTGTTTTTTTTTGCAAACACAGCTCGGTTTTACGTCGAATGTTAATCAAAATGCGATTCGCGACTGTAGGAATGATATATTTACTGAACAATAATAATACATTTCATAGCAATCGTCAAACTTTGAAAATTTGCTTCACCTAGTATTTTTATATGAAATTTTCTTAAGTGGAACAACTTTCCAAAGTTTGAATATTGATATGAAATTAATTATTATTTTGGCGGGCTGCAATCAGCCTCAGGGATCCTTAATGATTTTCATTTGTTTCTTCTCTTGTCATCCACAGGTTAACATGTCGTTATCTCACAGAGAACCATCCGTTCCTTCGCCTGGCGCCCATTAAGATGGAAATGATGTACCTCAACCCTGACGTAGTGATATTCCACGACGTGATTAGTGATGGAGAGATTGAGATGGTCAAGAAAATGGCCAGGCCAAGGGTGAGTTAATAGAACAGCATTTTGATATTACTAATGTCAAGCAACAGGGGATAGTTTCCTTTAATTCACTTTAGAACGCAAAACGCTTTTTTGGCTTGGGTTGCAGGTACTCATCACATATGAGTCGCAAATGTCATCGTTCTCGCTAATTCCTAACCTTGACTTTTATAGCTGTTAGATATAAATTAAAACACCCGATTTGTCAAGCTATTTTATCGTTTTAAATTCAGAATCACATCCATCAAGGTTACTTACTCGAATTAACAGCTTCTAAAAAAAATTTTTAGAGACACGTCAGACCAGCCAGATATATGTTTTATTTTTTTCATTCAAAGAAATGGATTGTTAAGCAAAATTAACTTACCACTGAAACACTCCGAATATTGAAATCACAACAGCTGTCTTAATTTATGAAATGGCTATTTCCCCGATTGTTTAATGTTTTATTTTTATTATGTCTATACGATAAAATACATAGAGAAACAACATATAAATTTGCTGTCCTTTCTCTGACTTTACTTTCCTTTATAACTTCTGTTTTAACTTGTTTTTCTGTTTAGTTCAAACGCGCCGTAGTTCACGACCCAAAGACCGGTGAACTGGTGCCGGCTCACTACCGTATCAGCAAGTCATCGTGGCTTCGAGACTCCGAAGCTGAAGCCATCGCGCGCATCTCTCGCAGAGTGTCCCACATGACTGGTCTTAATATGGACTTCGCTGAAGAACTGCAGGTCGTCAACTACGGTATAGGAGGGCATTATGAACCCCACTTTGACTTTGCTAGGGTAAGTCAATCATCATCATCAATTGTGTCAGTACTTATGCCTTTTTTTTTTCGAGGGAAATCATCAAATAACTTTTACCGCTCTGGGCGGAGCGGGAGATCGTGTCAGATTCTTACTGACTAAAACCCACCAGTGTTCCTTCAGTTGCCTGTGCCAGGGGTCATGGTAACCCTTTCGGACTGTCCCGCAACCCCGGCAGATGTCAGTATGTCTGGAGTTCTGTGGTGAAATTTATGTCTAAATTTATCTTTAGCTTATGTAATTCGGTAGATTGCTGTTCTCGCTAATCCATGCGTCATATTCGTGAACGCCGTCAGTAGGGACTGGTGATCTCTTAGCTGCCACGGCTTGTTTGAATTTAATTTAATATTTGATTTGTTTTTATCTTTATATTGCGGACGGTTTTAACGTTCTGCATCGTTCTCACATGTATAATTTCAACATGAATGATGTAACCAATATTTTGTAGCCATATTTTGATTTAAAAGAGTGTCTAGGGAGGTTTTTTTTTTTTTGTTCCTCTTTATTTGTTTTGGGGTTTTTATCTAAACAGATATGTCAACACCAACGTACCTCTTACCATTATAACGTTGATTAACCCATAAACCACACTAAACAGTCAAGCATTATATAAAACAGGTGATAACATAATAGGTCACTGATGAAGGACTGTTATTAATGACATAATTTTTTGGCACCTTCTGAAGTTGGTTGGGATAAAATTGATTGGATTAATCCCACGTCAAGCCTTTTTAAGTCTAATTCTCTCTAAAGAAACTCTCTCTCGCGGCTGTTGCGGACACAATCCATCAGCAAATGCTGAACGTCCTCAATCTGATTACATTCTCTGCAATTCGGTGAATCACTTTTTTTCCTATGGAATGCAAACTTCGCTGATGGATAGTGTCCAGAGCGGAGTCTTAAAATTAATTTAACATAGTTCCTACTAAGTTGATCCACATCGAACCAAGGCACACGGGGAGGCTCACCTTGTATGCTCCTGTACCATATACCTTTTTGCTGACTGATACTATATTTTGATTTAAAAGAGTGTCCATGGGGTTTCTTGTCCGTTATTCTCCATGGGTAACTACTACGCTTTGGAATGGGCAATTGGCTTCATCTTTCTGACCGACCGACCCCTTGAAAGCTCAAAAGTGCCTGTAATTTGGTTTATTTGAAAGAAATGCTTTCAGTTTGAGTTTTATGTTAAAGTAAAAATAATTAAAGATGGGCATAACTCGCTCCAATTGCATACATATAACTGGATCTGAGGTAACTCTCATCCAGCTCGTAGGATCTATCACGTCTGTGAAGTCTAAGTTTATATAACCTTATGTATGTATGATGCCTAATTATTATTTTATTGTCTCTAGTTTGCATTCCAAGTCTATGCTGTTTTAATTTAGTCATCGTTTTTGTTCACAGAAACGGGAAAATGCATTCTCCAAGACGGGTGGCAACCGAATAGCTACGGTGCTCTTCTATGTTAGTATTCAAATTCAAATAATAAACAGTTGTATACACAAACTAATTTATTTGTTACAAAGTCATAATATATAATGGGCGATCTATTTGGACTGTATTAAGATTTTTGACGCAATGAAAAACTAAAGCATTATTATCTTACGTTGTTTATTTGTAGTTTTTGGTTAAAGGCCTGTTCTGAATTGAGAACTTGACAAACCCTACTTTGGCACTACTTAAGGTGACAGCCGCATAAAATAAAATTACTTTCCAAGAAACCAAATAATTTCGCGGGCTATATTGAAGAAATCACCTTAATTAATGCGTATATAGTCGTCCAGACCGTATTTCGGCCCTGGCGGCCAATCTCAACGGAGACTAACCTTCGGCGCGGGAGATATTATAGTGCACAAGTGAGTGCGCAGACACAGGTGCACTGTCTCTTCTCTCGCTCTCATAGTCCGATGGGACGGCACGCAATCCGACACTCGCGGAGAGTGATCAGGCGCAGGAGCAACGGCAACACGTGCGCGCGAGGTACGGTGTTACCATACCGCTAACTTCCAAACTCATGGCTATGCTTTTTGGTTTTTTCATTAGAAATTTCTTAGTAATTAATGCATAAGTAAAGTAGAGCTTGACAAGTTCTCAAATCAGAATCCAGGTGTAAGACTTATGGGTTTTATTTTTTACTTACAAACCAAACCTGCATGGCATACAAAACATTCAGTCCAAAAAAAAAAACAGGTAAAAATAAAAAAGTTAATTTGGTTCTCAAAATGATAGAACACAATGATTTCCGTTATCGCCCACCCTTATTAAGCAAGCGTGGTGATCAATACTCGTGCCTTCTCTGTATCAGAAGAGGAATTTGCCCTGAGGTGGGAGAATGGTGCTGTGGCAGTGGGGCATTTGCCTCTTCTCTTGGGCGGAAGGCACATTGGCGATTACATACTTATATCACTTATATAAATTATAGTTCACAACGTAAAAGAACAATTTTTATTTCGTAAATTCCTTTCTGCTCAGATGTCAGATGTAGCTCAAGGCGGAGCCACGGTGTTCACGGAGTTAGGTCTGAGCGTGTTCCCTGTGAAGCGAGCGGCCGCCTTTTGGTTGAACCTGCACCCCTCCGGCGAAGGAGACCTCGCGACCAGACACGCCGCCTGCCCAGTGCTGCAGGGATCCAAGTGGGGTTAGTAACATACTATAGTCTTTTCCATAAATATGTAATGAAAACGTAAACAAATGGAACAGAAAACGTCACTATCGTCATTTGTGGATGCCAATTTGTTGTGCCACTTACAAATTCAGTGCTTTGATTTGATTATTTCAATACTTAAAATGAAATGCTAATTTTAAATCACCTTAAACAAATCAAAATCAAATCTTCATTAGACAATTGATTATGATGTTTATTTTATAACATAAGTACATTTTCGCCGTTGATTTTTTAAATAAAATTTTTGGAAGAAGTGGTAAGATATAAAGTTAAAACCTTCTAAAAACAGATTATTTAATGAGTGATTGCGTAAGAAGTTAACCTGAAAAGGGTTTGTTTACACTTTTATCAGGTACTTTTGGAACAGACCATATAGATGTCGTATTTCACGAATGCGCGTCGTTCATTCCAATCTGTTGAAAAATAACAATACATTAGAAGCTGCTAATGCCTTTTCTGGGCAAAATATCCAATTTGAGAAACCATTTATATAAACCATGCTCCAGTATAAATTCTTACTATAAATAACCTAAACAAAAGTTAATTTTGTTCTTCTTACAACATTCCAGTGTGCAACAAATGGCTCCACCAAGGCGGCCAAGAGTTGTTGAAACCCTGTAACCTGGAATACCAAGAAGAGGGCATGATTCGGCAGATCCCGCGCCCAGTACCTAAGACCTCCAGGTAGAACTTCCAGTCCATATTGATGAATAAACTGTACAAACAGTACTGATTAGTGCAAATGTAGTGCAGCAAATTGTGTATTTGATAACTATGAAGGATGTACTAGTGATGTCAACTTTAGAGGGAGTGTAGAGTTGTACCTAAAAACACGAAAATATTTTGTGTCGAGTGAAATGCGCACACACCGATTTTCATACCAATTTTGTTATGTGCGTATGTCGAAAGAATCAGAGGTGAGTTCTGCATTGTTTCTGCTAATATTATCGATATCGTTGGTTAAATCTCAACAGCAATCCCAACACTACTGAGTCGGTATTCCATTCCTATTAATTCGTTATTTAATTTTTATATGTTACAGATACGTTGTATATTATATATTACATACTTTCTAGTTATCAAATACTACGTTCGCTTTTTAGTTAATTGAGTACATGATGATTTACTAGCCAATGTAGTATTTAGTTTAAATAACCGTGTTGTGTAACGAATCATGGACAAGTAATAAGTATTTTAATCTTGCCTACAAATACACATCTAATCAAATGAAACATATAGAGGCTTCAGAGTTGCCGTTTGTCTGTAAAACTAATGTAATAATTTATTACCAGTGTAGTTATAAAGATAAAAATAGTTTGTTTAAATACTAATAGCTTTTGTAGTTCAAATACGTTGATATGTTGATTTAAATACAAAAATATTTATATTATAAGTAGAAATATTATGTTTAAATACTTATGTATGTGCAAATAATATTATGTTTATGAAAACCAGTCATTTAATTTAGTTTTAAGTAACAAAAGATACAAATTATGTTCAATCTCATGAAATGCATTTATTCAGCCTATAAAGATATCTAATGTTAATAATGACAATATTGCTTTAATAAATAGTTAACTAAAAATTATGTTTAAATTAAGTTGGCTATATTTAAGAAATATTTCTAAAATCGATATACGTAAACAAGCTTTGTTTTCCAGTT
The DNA here is from genome assembly GCA_937001585.2 of Brachylomia viminalis. Lineage (NCBI taxonomy): Eukaryota > Metazoa > Arthropoda > Insecta > Lepidoptera > Noctuidae > Brachylomia > Brachylomia viminalis. The sequence continues at coordinate 15,289,901 of OW443302.2, read as the reverse complement.
TTTGATTATACAATTTTCATTGATACATTGTCTTTTGATTATATTAATATTCAAATTAGCTTTGACATATCTAAAAACACTGTTGTGGTCTTCGAATCCGTTGCTGTTATATGCACGAATCGTCGGTAACTAATTATGACTCTTATTACGTTTACATAGAGTTATAAACTCCTGCTCAAGCTTATTCAAAGTTTATAAGTTCGCGGAATTCTAAACATCATCAAAATAACAAAGAAAAGTCTGAATATGTGTACCGACGTTTGTACAGCGTAATGTATGTGAAAAGCAACCGAAAGCTGTGGTTTCAAATGTATATTATAATTATAATAATAACTACCTTTTGCCCGCAGCTTCACTCGCGTTAATTTAGAATTTGACAATCAATTCGGGTTGTACTCTATTTGTTGTTCGGCCGTTGCTTTTTTTTTTTTATGTATGGCATCTCGCAGTTGGCCTTGAGAGGCCGTGACTGCTTAACCGGTCAATCCTGTGGTGCCTTCGAGCTAACTCAAAGCCTCCAGCCAGGGGCATAATATTAATTATAAACTAAGCGACCATCACCTAAGGGCACCCCCTGTGGGGTACGAACCTCGGCTTAGGGCGTCGCTGGGGGGGGGGGGGGGGGGGGGGGACAGCAAGTTGGGGACAGGCCGGATCGGAATGGATTCATTATTATTATGGGGGTTTAAAACTACTGGCTCAGCTACGCCACCAGCTGGCTCTGTAGATCCGATCAAGGTCGGCCGTTGCACTCATGGGCTAAGAACAGTACTTTTTTTAAGGATGAAAGGTAGTGTAGTGGTATCTACATCGCCACATGCGAGCTGCGCGTCATACTGACGTCACGCAAATCCTGCATCGCGCAAGCAGAGTTTACCGCGCGACTAGCATATATGTTGTATATATACAACATATATGCTAGTCGCGCGGTAAACTCTTGTTGTCGACGATTGTTGTAGGGATATATACGGGCATATATATATGCCCGTATATATCCCGACAACAATCGTCGGGCAGTTGCCCACCAGACACGACACCCGTCTGGTCGGAGGATCCTCCCTTTTTCTATGGAGGTATGAGTGAACTTTACACCCTGTTCCTCGTACCTCTATAGTAGGTATTTTTTTTTCTGTATCCCTGACAACGTATATGCAAAATGTCATGACTATCGGTTCAGCGGTTTAGGGCGTGAAAAGGTATCAAGCAAATAAACTTACTTTCGTATCTATAATATTAGTTAGGATTAGGCTTGATAAACCAGATACAAAAAGTACAAACAAAAAACATCGGCCGCGTTATCCAGTGTCCGCCATCTTCTTTCTTGATTCGCTGTGAGGAGAGCAATTTAAGACAACAAAAACGTTACATATAGAATTATACGTATACTGTACATAACATTCCTGTTGTTTATACATTACCCTAAAGCTTCTGGCGCCTTATTGGTGGAACCTGGCGGCGCCGGCGACGCTCGTTAGAGTACTTCAGAACAAACAAAGTAAGTACATGCATGGTGAACTTTAGCATTGCACACTACTGTGTTTGCTATGAAACACTCTTCTTGTCTTCCGATGGGTTTTGTTTCTTCAATCTTCTATTTGGTTCCTAATTTGGTTTGCTGCTTCTTAATATTCTATTTGCTAGACAAGTGGTTTCTTCACATTATTTGGGGATGCCTAATTGTACAGTTTGAAATAATTATAAAATCAATAAATCCCATCGCAGCATGTTAATTATCTTTCGAATATAATCTTTTAGTAGGTACGGTGAGCAACACAAGTCGATTAACACTTCAGTTTTTTTTTTTAATTTTAATTATAGAGTTATAATTAAAAAAAAACGGAACGGTACGGAAGACGTAAAATTTAAAGAATATTAATTCTTAGCTATTACATGAAACGCTGAAAAGCAGTTTATCGAATAATTAAATATTAATTTTAATGATAAGTCAGAAGTGACAGTGCTGATTGACTTTTGTTGCTGACCGTACTTAGTTAGTATTTCTAACGCTAATATCTTCTTATGTTATTTTTTAAAGCTAAAATTTCTTAGTTATTTTGTTTACTTGTATGGCAATTTAACAGGATATCTTCACAGTATTTTTAAAAGATATGGGCAATGTTCTCGACCGGGTGGTAGCGTCAGGCGTCAGGTCAAATGACGGGGTCCGCTATGGCCGATGCCTGCCAGGGCTGCGGGAAAGTCCGAAAGGGTTACCGTGGCCCCTGGCACAGGCAACTGAAGGAACACGGTTGGGTTTTAGTCAGTAAGGGTCTCACACGCCCTCCCGCTTCGCCCAGAGCGGGAGAAGTTATTGAATGATTTCCAACCCTCAAAAAAAAAGGCGTCAGGTTAAACAGTTCCTCTTGAGGAGCTAAGAGTACGTACATTATTTTTTTCAAATTGTATGTATTGTCATAAAATTTCTTCAAACTGCTTCCAGTCTACATGTAATTAACCTTCGGCGTTACATTTCATTGTCACTGTATAATGGCTCTTTGTTTTAAGGTCAATAGTGTAGTGATTGGAAAATGGGTTCTCGGGTTGCTTCTGCGGATTCCGCATTCACGGAAACGTTAATGTTTCCTCTTGAGTTCTCAATACTGAGTAAAAAACGTAAAGTTGCACTTTCTCTATGGTTGTACATAACGCACATTATGGCATCAGGTATAGGTATCCTAAAAAGGTCAATGAATATGAGGATAGCATTTTTATAAGTGTAAGTAGGTAACCTTATATTTGAGACATAAAATAATAATCTGCGTCTTGGTTTTTTTAAGACGTATTCCTATGTTACAATCATTCTCAAAATTCAAGGCAAGAAAGCAAAGTTTATCTTAGCAAATGGATTCTTATCCAATTGGGTACCTACCATAGGTATGAATTTAAGTTCAAGTAGGAAGGTAGTCATTTTCACCTTCGATAATTGCGGTTTACACAAATTGCGTGTCGAAGTAACAAAAAATAAAAAGGATGATAAACAGTAACCGGAAACACATGTAAACGAAGCAAGTTAATAAAAAACTTATAAAAACCAACTCAAAGAAGAATCTGAAAAAGGAAACATTATAATAATAACATATTATATATTATAATCCCCAGAATCCCTTAGGCGCTTTTAGGGCAAAACGAAAAGTAATAGAGCGAAAATAACTATATCAATTGCGACTGTAATCAACTTTCAAAGTGATATGCAAAGCAGGCAGAGCCTATTATTAAATTGAATGTCGTAGACCTTTTGATTTGTAATTGCTTGCTACCAACCGAGGATATTCGAAATACTTATAGGTATACAGGGTGGAAACTTTCAGCGGGGCAGTAAGGGGAAGTACCTTATCCGTTGCAGCTACGCGAAAATGGTCTTAGGAGACTATCCATATTTTTTTATGGAATTTTGATCCCCATTCACAGATTTTCAAAAACAAATACAGTTAGCAAGAAAATAGCCATTTTACACAAAAAAAAAATTTGATGCCAATCGATCCTGTTTCTAACACTGATCAAAAATTTCTACGGGACCAACCATCGTTGGAGTACTCAAAAAGTCACAAATTGCAAATACTCAACAACAATACAATTCGTTTATTAAACAAATTGCAAGGTTTGAGTTTAGAATCAGATGCAACAGTTCAATAGGTAGCTGCTAGAGTAAGAACAATAATGCTATAAGTATTATCTAATGTTGTCAGGTGAAACTTTAATTACATAACTGCTCCCTCGTCCAGTTTGCACGACTCATAGTTTTAATGAACTCCAACTGGCTCATCTGAAAAGTAGCTGATGTTCATAATTTATATATCGAACAGCTGACTCTAAAGTAACCGTTCAAGTTTTGTCGTAACTTCAGCTTTGGAGGATAGATTCTGAAAGTTTTGAAGTACGATCAAGCTCTACGTGAACGTAATGACCGAACTGTCGATCTCCCAAAGTACTCTTGGTTTAATACAATTTTGGGTTTAAGAACGATATAGTGAACCTAAATGCTTATAAAAGGTTGGTTGGGTTGGGTTGGTCGGCACTAGCCGGAGATAGTGGAAGTCGCACAAGTTCCCATGATCCCCGGTGCAAGTGTGAGAAGGGAACACCGGGGTGGTTTTTAGTCAGTAAGAGTCTGACAGACCAAGGAAAATCAAGAAGATTCTTCACCCCGGAACAAAAAAAAAAGGGTTGGGTTAGCAGCACCTTGGTGTCATCATTGCGTCAACTGTCGGAAGAACACGGCGTGGCATACGCTGGCAGAGTGTGCCGCATGGCAGGAACCGCTCCGTTCCATCGTATCAGTAGTCGGAGCCGACTTATCTGACAGACCTCTCCGGCCAGCCCTAGGGCGGAGGACATCGATAAGGATTTTCAAACCCGGAACAAAAAAAAAAGGTTGGTAGCACCTCGAAGCTAATATTATGAACGTTGCTAAAATGTTAAACAATCACGCAAACTCGATTATCTTGAACTGGCAGAAAAACGAAATCAGAGATGTTCCATGTACCTACTTACCATATTTTAGAACACCAGGGTCGTCCAGTTCCAAATATTATTTGATCAAGTCGTTTACTCTTCCTTTTTTCCATCTTTCAACAAAGAAAATAACTCAAATAAATGTATGTCCAGTTAACACGTTTAAGATCGATTGGAAATCGTTAAAGATTGCGACAAAAGGCACAAGCACTTCAATTCTGTTTTACAATAATTTTCTTTCAAAAAAGATCACTCACCCTTTCCGAAGTCTATGCAGTTTTTGTAAAGATATCCTTCTTCACAGGCCAAGCAATTGTGCAGAATTCAGAACCTATGAAAACTAATCTTAATGATTTCTCAAGAATATTTCTTGCAGATTTTTATTGATAATTAATGCCAATAATGATTTTAATTTTTTGGGTGGTCCACAATTAATATGTAGGTATACTAACACTACACTTTCGAATCAGCCAAGTGCTGGTAACAAACTGATGGCTAGTGGAGTCGGTCGTCGATGGCTAACGATGAAACCGGAGCTGTGGACTGTAAACATCCACTGACTGGAATCCTGGCAGGCTGTCGGCGCACAGCCGACGCTCGCGCTCAAACCTCCATTACATTAGTGATATGGCACATAAAGATAACTGTTTGACCACCGGGGAGATGAATTCTCGCGACAGGCCCATGACCTTTCAATTTGTATAGCCGCCATTAGATTTAGTATAAATAAATATTTATATTAATTGTGGAACTTAGGGGGAATAATACTGCATATCACATACCTTCTAATAGGTGACTATACTGACGTGTCGACTTACAATCGGAGTGGACCTTAATTTTGAACCATTTAAGTAGTTGGCAAATTCCACAATATGTCGTCGCGTTGTTAAGTGGCTCCTATATTTCCATTTTCATACGGGATACTTTTCATTATTTCACACTTTTATTTTTCAATAAAAGTACGCATCTAGAAACCAGACCTTTTAAAAGATCCGGTAACTTGAGACATTTAATACCAAACAGGGAATCCCCTATACGGGGGAAGCGTCAGGTTATAACCCTATGGATTGATATTTCATGAAATTGTAATTCAATAGGGTTTTATGGACTTAGAGGGTGGTATTGATGATTTGTATGATTATAATTCTGTAAATACTTTCTTCATTAATTCATTCTTGTTACGGTCGCGAATCATATTTTTTAAACAAAATATGTTTTATTTTTTGCCTGACACTGGTGCCGATTCCCTTGTTCACAAACTAAACTAAATTTAAGTTGAGTGCATCTTTTTCTTTCTATTTCATTATGAAAAGGACAGAAGATAAATATTAGTTTAGTCCTGTCAAATTAGTCAGCACCTGACGTAATTTGATGTAATTTTAGTTGTCAACTTTTTAATCACGTCTAAACTTGTATGGAGTAGTGTCAGGCGCTGATTAATTTGACGGGACTAAACTAAAATTTATCTTCTGTCCTTTTCTTAATGAAATAGAAAGAAAAAGATGCAATGAACTTAAATTTGGTTTAGTTTGTAAACAAGGGAATCGGCACCAATGACCTGCAAATTGCAAGAAACGTAAGTAATTTTGTATTTGGCGGGCTACTCTGGCGCTTCCCCCTTTAGGGGCTGACAACAGCTAATGCGCGGTCACTGTCGGACTCCACAGAAAAGAAAGAGAAACGCGATGACACAAACCTGGCAATTTATTGCAAAATTTGAAGCAATTCTCTATTTACCGAAAAATCTATTGATTAGACTTAAAAATGAAAACAGTAGATATCACGTTAATATGTTGCATGAAGAACAATCTAAAAAAAACAGAATGATTGCATGAATATACCTATTCCTAGGTCATGTAGTCCCCTTAATGAAATATTTTTATAGGTGAAGTTGACTGCGCCGAAGCCGAGGATAAAGTTAGGGTGGATATTCCAAGAGTGCCTGTAATGGCCCAATTCGAAACTTTCGTTAGTTTCGAATTGGGCCATTACAGGTACCGAAGAATACTCAAACGAATCTCGGGGCCAATTTTTATGAAATCTAAAACGATATCGTCTAGGTACACGTAGAGTGATGTTCTTAAAGAGAGCGAAATCGAGGGTTTATAAATGGGAACATATTATAATACAGCTGATGAGGGTTAACGTTAAACGTTGAGATGCACCCAATGAATGTCAGCGGTTATTATTACCCCATGGCCTTTAAAATATGCAAGACAGCTTGTCTACTCAACCTTGTGAAGAGGGTCTTCCCACGCTCTAGGTGTTCATCCCTAAAACATTGTTTGTGCCTGATTTGACAGCAGTTTACGAGTAATTGCGTATATCTACAATTATATATGCTTTTATAATAGCTACCGCAAATTAATATTTTAATCATTTTCCTAGTTTTTTTACTATGAGTAGTGTACCTAAGCGATGTTGACGCAGAACTCGATGATCTTTACGTAAACGATAGATAGTACAGTTGCCTGACTGTACTGTGCGTTTGCAAGTCCATGGTAACAATTTGTCATGGACACCGCCTTTATGTCGTAGTAGTAAGGGTAATTTTCGTCGTTCAAGTGTGACGGATGACTGTACATATCCGGTCAAGCCTTCAGGGATAATGACGTGGCGGTTTGTGTAAATAAAATGGTGTTGATTACAAATAATTATGTTGTAGGCACGTGCTTCAAATGTTTTCCAACACAAGAATCCTCGGAATGACTAAACAGGATGGGGCCTGTTTCTTTTTCACGTTTGTGGACATATGTTGGTATGTCACGCGACCTGTTTACATAATATTTTCTCTGAAAAATGCTTGTTGACGCCATAGCTGCGAGGAACCGATTTGCTTTTCCTTATCGTTGTGTTCTCTTTGAGAACCTCCCGTGCAGATAGTTAACTGCCTAAGTAATATGATGACTGTATAATTAAGTCGTTGGTCACAGGGTCAAAGTTAAAAAAAATACCGATGTGTTTTGCGACAGATAAAAAGACCAGTACTTTAGGTTTATTAAACTATAATATCAAACCTTTATAGATAATATAGAGCGAGTAGAGTTAGAAACTTAGATTATCAAGTTTGAACAAGTATCTACGGAACACAACTTTGTGACGCAAAGTTTCAGCAACTGTTCCTAATCCATTCGTAAAGAGAGAGTAAGTAGTATTGAGTCGAACTCTGTGGCAACTAATCTCGTTTTAAAGCTTCTATTTACTACTGAATTTGCAGTTTTACAGAATAAGGTCATCCTCATAATAGAGGTTTGGGGCTCGGTAGTGACTGATCGCTGTACTATATGGGTATCATTTAAGCTATTACCAATTTAATTAGTTTTGTGTTTCTTAAATAATAGGGTTTGTCCTCCAAATAGTAGATCTGTCACCAAAATGTAGTCACCAAACAATGCAAAATCAGTTCCACAATAAATCACCTAAAATCCTGAGATATAAGGTCTAGTACCAAATAAATGTTTTTGTATGTATTATAATAGGTGTGTCCTAATAAGTATTTAAGCAAACTAATTTAAAGAGATCACCAATAGTAGTAGTTTTCTTATTCACCACGGATCGATTGATATACATAATATGTCGACGGTAGGGCTTGGTCGACGGAGCCCCGCTTCGCGGGGCTCCTACTTCTGGGTGGTTTATAAAAAAATAACCACGAAGGGGATGGCGGGGTCTCTCGACCCCGCCATCCCCTTCTAACCTAACCTGTCCGAGTCGGGGTGCCCTAAAGTCCAGATTGCATCCAGTTTCTCCTGGTAAATTGTCTCGGGTATCATTTAAGCTATTACCAATTTAATTAGTTTTGTGTTTCTTAAATAATAGGGTTTGTCCTCCAAATAGTAGATCTGTCACCAAAATGTAGTCACCAAACAATGCAAAATCAGTTCCACAATAAATCACCTAAAATCCTGAGATATCAACCTGGGAACAATTTTTGTTTATCTGAGAACGAAAATATTTCGTGGCGATAGATCTATTTATTAGGTGATACAACTTGATGACAAATATAAATTTTGGTGATAGAAAATATAGTTCCCGTACTATATCACTGCAGAGACAAGTTGAGAAAATAAGATTTTCCTGAAAACCTTTACAGAGATTCCGTGTTATTCCAATACCGTGGGATCTATTGATTTTTGTGGGTAAAAGTGAGTTTTATTCAGGATAGGGACGTTAGGTATCTACAGTTTTTCAGTTTCGAGCAACGTTTACGTTTTCCTTATAAAAAATGAAAGGCAATCACTACGCTGAGAATCATTTTGCTTTTGCGCAATGCGGTACCAGGCCGAAAACTTCTCAGTCCTGAGGAAAATAATATGTTAATAAATCCTTTATCTATGTAAAAATTATGGTCACCTTACAATAATAATGGTTGTTTGTATGGGAAAATTTAAATGATCAATATCTTTGAAACTACTCAAAGTTTCTCCGTGGTTATCATTATCGTCCCCGTCACAAATTTTTGAACACATTTCGAAGGCCGTAGATCATCAGGCAGTGGAGATACATGTGTCCAGCCAGCTTCCACTCAGGCTGGCTGGTCATTAAGTTTTTATTGATTTCTCGTAAAGCCTTACATCTGACGCCATAAATCAAACGTTATTATTGTCACACATTGCGTCACTAAATGTTAGTAAAGGAACCATATTCGAAAACGCTCCCGTTATTGAGATTCGGAAGTGCCAGCCAGAAGTTTTATACGTAAATTCAAGCTGGCTGGACACAGATTTTTGCATTTCTCTATTAAACCCCTGTACGTATCACAAAACTTATAGCTCGATGTCTGTCACAAAGGAGATGTCCGCTTTTTGTATGGACGTTGGTTTTTTATTCCGAGAAAAATCTAACCAGAACGAAACTAAGCCTAAATAAAAGCTATAAAAATATGGAACTTGGAACCACTGAAATTATATTTTTGGACCCCTCCATTTCTGAGAAAAATTATAAAATATTGAATGTTGGTACATATAATTTTTTCTATGATGGTAACCCAAATTAAATCTCCCACACACTTTGACAATGTCTAAAATATGGATGGGAATTTTTTTTACTGGACGCGGCGTCAAGTCCGCTGCAAACTGGACGGTAAACTTGAACGTGTATGGCCAGCGTAACAGTTGCAAAAAGAGTACAAATCCGACTCGTAGCTCCAGAGATTAGCGCGTTCAAACAAACTAACTTTTCAGCTTTGATAATAGTAGGTATAATTATTTAAAGCAGTACAGAGGTAAATAATCTGATTCGTTTCGTATAAACTCGCAAATCTTGAAAGGTTTGTTCGTTTTACGAGTAAATTCACACTAATTTATAAAACGATTTTTCTCAAAATTAGAGGGGCTTAAAAATATAATTATGATATAAGTAGTTAGAAGGACTAGTTTTTGGGATGTCTATCCAAATGTATTTAACTTATTCTGGTTAGAATTATTAAATAATAAAAAAACACTTTTGGACATGTCCTTTATGTGACGCCCATTGATATGCAAAAACTCGTCAAAATCACTTCCGTTACCGAGATTGAGAGACCAGCGAAAAGTGGTTTTTCAAGCTGGCTGGACACGTTTTCGGTCGATTATCTAAGATTCTGTAGCGTCACAAATTCTGATGTAAGGGTGTTTAGCCGTTACATAAAGTGCCCTATTGACCTAGTTAAATGCGAGCTATTTTGAAGGTTTGTCCAGCCAGCCTGACTCACATAGTGCACACATGTTTACGAAACCAGCCTCAACAGTAACGTTGACAGCATTAGGTCTTGATTTTTTTATTTGGTCTGAGCATTTTACTAACTAGGTACCTACTCATTGCTGGCTCAATTGTGTTTTAGGCCGTAGCAACATCTGGCCGTAATAGCCTCTTACCTCTTGTATAAAATATTACCAGCTAGTCCGTTCCACGTCGAACTTCACGGAGGAAAATATACTTGCCATTCCATATCAATCTAGAAGTGTTTATCGGTAGGTATGTACTTCAAATAAACTGTTTCCATTCATTCGTTTAGTTCTACTGACAGAATATTTTAGATAAGACTGGCGGGCGGTTGCACAATCCAAATACGAATATGTTCAGCAAACCTTTATTGTTTTCAAGATGTATTACATCAAAAATTAAAAACATCTCATACATTTTTGCTTTAGCTTGTTAAAATACTTATCGAGACAAAACATTTAAAGTTTAAAATTCCACTACCCATTTATAACATTTAAGTAAGTACTTATATTTTTTAAATACATAAAGTAAATACTGATCAAACATTTAACACATAATAACATTTATTTTCTACGTAACTATCAGGTAACACAACAATTATTTTGGAACAAATACGATTAATGATTATATACGTCGTTAGACCATGATTGTTAGAAAGTAGAATTGTCAAGGTTGCAGAAGGTAAAACAAACAAAAGTCCTGTCTCGCAACGTTACCCTGTAAATATCTCACAACAACATCCGTTATATACTCATTCTCTTTAAAAATAATATCATACTTATAGTAAGATAAAGAGGATCAAAAATATAACTCTTCAAAATATCGAGATTTTTTAAGTAGACAATATTGTTCTATAGCAGAAATGTAATAAATCAGACTCATAAGTTTTATCAGGAATGTGCACAGCTTACATCTAAGGGGTAACAGCTAAGTGTTTTACACTAATACATCAATCTAGGGATTGGGGCTCCTACATCAAATATCTGTTCCTACTTACAACAGAAATACATTTAGTACACCAAACACTCAAAAACAGTAATTAATATTAGAATATCGAGCCACATTCGAGAAACGTACCGCGAGCTGACTTGATGAATATTGTGCCGTTCTTTTATAATATATATCTTACTAATAATAATTATCCTTAATTTTAAATATAATTAATAATTGTCAAATGTAACATGACTAAATTTGTAAACGTGTAATGGCAAGTAATACATTTTACAGCCTGGTTGCAAGAAAATCACAAAGATGTATTTGGATAAATTTTAAAATTTAAGTACAATAAATGGTGTTTAACTTATAATAGAGATTAGGGCACAAGTAACCTCTTCAATAAAAAAATAAGAAAATAGTCCCGGGAATTGGTCTAATAAAGTCAGGAGACTTTATTAGCCGAGAGAGGACTATTACCATTGGAGACTGACTCAAAGTCTAAACATAAAAGAGAGAGTTTGAGATCTAAACTTAGATCTCATAGTTGCGGAATTTGTTGATGACCTCAGTGGGAGGTTCTTGGTTGCCGGTTCCCCAGCGGCCCCAGAGAGCAGCGCCGCCCTCGGAGGCCCGGCGAGCGGCCGGGTTGGAGGGACCCAGGCTCGAGGGGCCAGAAGCGCGGCCACACTCGCCCTCCAGCATTCGATCCTTGGTGTTCGGCTTGGTCCAGTGCATGGACTGCTGCACGTGGTCCTTCATGCCGAGCCACTGTTTGTATCCCATGGCGATGCCGCTGTGGCGCCACTTGTCGTACAGCGCGCGCTTAGACGGATCGCACAGCGTCTCCTTCGCTTCCTGTTAAAATAAATAAATTAAATAAATATTTTTATTAAATTAACATAAATTTGTTTATGACGAGTGATGACTGTATGCGAGAAGCACAGAACCGGTCGATGTAGCGATTCTTGGGGGAGGTTTATGTCCAGTGGTGGACGTCTTTCAGCTGAAATGGGTGATGACTAGGTCCTGAGAAAAATTTTGAGTGTGTGCGTGTGATTGAGAATGTGAATGATTATAGATGTAGGGGAAGCCCTCAAAAAAAAAAAACGATGCATGAAACGATGTGTGCAAAGGATATGGCTGGAAGAGGATAATAAATAATAGTTTATACTACCTATAACTTTAGCAGAATATAAAGACGACTTATTCAGTTTTATTTGCGAAGTAGGTACCAAGTATCCAATTTATTGCGAGACGAAAAATATTGCATCAGTCGAGTAAGTACGTGATAAACAATGTTTTATTATTCAATGCGACACACAGATCGGCGTAGTAAATATCAATAATATCGTCTATTGCGGTTATGGCCCATCCACCGCGAACTGTATTAATTTCAGTGTTTCGATATCTTGACCACGAATGAATAGAGTACCTACGTACTTATTACCTAAGGTCATATTCATTATCTTAAGTACCTAGTTAATCTTTTATTTGCAGAAATGGTCAAGGAATACATCGCGGAACGCCCTAATAAGAACCGCGAAATTAAAAGGTCTGCAATAGAGCAAACAAAGCATTTCTTTCAATTAAACCATTTACAGGCACTGAATTGGTAGGAGTCTGTCAGACAGATATGTGAAGCTAGTTGCCCATCCCAAAGCGTTGTACCTAGGTACCTATGGAGAAGAACAGCTGGAGTCCGGTTACAATAATATAGGATAGAACTACATGAACACGAAACTCCATTCTTGGAAAGAAAGAAAATGATTTATTCTGAACAAGTAAGAAGCATTGTTGGGACAAAACGTCGGGAATAAAAAAGTACTTATCGTACTAATTTTATTACTATTATATATCGCGAATGTAATCCGATTCGAATATTTGTCCTATTGGTACTATCATTTCTGGAGAGATCATTCTGAAGTCTGAACGGACGAATCTGTGCCGGATCAGTCTGACCGGATGCGTGCAAATACGAAAAACGATCAGACTTTTTAGTTTAAACGATTTGCACCGTAACTAATCCATCTTAAGTCCGGAACAGCCACGACACACGGTGCACAGTTTGGTCAAATCAGATAATTTTTAAGCCAGCCTTTAGAACCATGTGTAAAACAATGTAGGAACGACAATAATAATTTAAACTTCTTATATCTAATGACGTTCCCAGTCTCCATAAAAAAACAATCAAATATTAATTAGGTCTTTAAACCTATGAAATTGTCGTTTAGTGTACAGAAAGTTAAAGTAATTTTTAGATAAATATTTTTAATTTCTGTCAATCAAAATAATTATGCACACATGCTATCGATGCATCTCTGCCAGCGCCGTGGTAATTTTTCGATGTCCTCCTTGAAGAAGTCAGGTGTACGGGAGCCAACAAACTCTTCAAAGTCATTTTGTACTACCTCTCGGGTATTGATTTTTTTCCCTGCCAAGAAGTGGTCCAAATTTTGGAAAAAGTAGAAGTCTGTCGGCGCAAGGTCTAGTGAGTACAGTGGATGACGCAAAACCCTAGCTCTTGTAGCTTAGAGACGGTCGGTTGTGCCGTCTGAGGTCGAGCGTTGTCGTGTAAGAGCAGAAGGGACAAGCGATTAACCAAGGCTGGCCGGAGAAGAACTGGACACAATGATGGAGATGCTCACACATCTTCATCATTGCGTCCAGTTCCTCACAGTACACATCCGCAGTAATGCTGGTGCCATTTGGTAAGAAGCTATGATGAATTATACCAGCACTAGACCACCAAACAGTGACCGTGACTATTTTAGGGGTAGGTACATTTTCGTTTGGAGCATTGCTTAGACGCTGAACCAGGGTCTAACCAATATGATAACCGCTTACGATTATCAAAAATAATCCATTTATCATCGCAAGTGACAATGCGGTTCAAAATCCCTTCGTTTCTGTGTCTGTTAAGCAACGCAAGGCATACCTCAACGCGTTCGTCGCACTGGCGATTGTTCACTTCGTGCGGCACCCACTTATCAATTTTTTTTACCTTGCCGATTTGACGCAAATGGACCAATATTGTTTTGATGCTAACGTTGAAAGCTGCTGCTAACTCAGCCGTAGATTGAGTATCGTCAGCTTCCACTATCGCCTTTAATTAGTCGTTGTTAACTTTCGTTTCCGGGCGACCCCGGGATTGATTTTTTAGATCAAAATTTCCATGTCGGAAGCGTTCAAACCAATAGCGAGTCGTGCGTTCGTTTTTAGTGTTCACTCCGTACACGTAATTAATGTTTCGAGCCGTTTGTGCGGCATTGCTACCGCGACGGTACTCGTATTCCATAATTACTCGTATTTTTATCGCGCCCATATTGATGAAAAAGATACAAATGTAGTGAAAACAAGACACTAATCAATAAACAAATGACTGATTTTGAAAACAGAATTCCATATTTTTTAATCAAATCATTTGAATTTTGAATTTATTGCCAGCCATACATAAATTACGTTTCAAATGGCCAGTATTGTAAAACGGCAACATCGTAGGTAAAGATCTATTATAACCAATAGTTTAGTTACTATAGCTTGTCAAACATCTGCAAAACCCATAGTCGGCCAATCACTATTATTTAGTTGATAAACCTTTTCTTTTTTAATTAGATTTTTAGATTTTTTGATCGTTTCAAAATACTCCTACTTATGTCAAAGAAGTATAGATACTATAGCGGGCTGGTGTCCGCAACTACACGTCTAGGCCAGTATTTTGCGTACGGATTGCCAGTTGGTATTTTCATTAATTGTTATATTATTGTCTCCGCATTGTGCTCCATTTCGTCCATTTCGCTCCATTGTGTCTCTTTGACCCTCCCTGTAAGCGCCGAAAGTCTTTCAAGCTACTTCTATTTTATAAATCGTAATCCGGCCCGAGAACGAATCTATTAAGACTACCACTATTTTCGCGGAATTGTGAATTTTTGTCGAGATCTAATAGAGCAGTTCTAAAATAATGGGCTGGACCTGCACGTCTATACTGTTGCGATTTTTGGTCATCGATGGTTTTTGGTGATCGTTTTAGGGGCTTAAGTAGAAACTTTCTAATCTTGCCTTAAAAAAGAGAAGTCGGAGAAGACGGGGTAAGCTAAACCCCTTCAACAAAGATTGGTGCTTGGCAGCTCTGGACAGAGAAATAGGTGGAAGGGGAGGCCCTTGTCCAGCAGTGGGACAATAATGACTAGTAAAAAAAATAAAAGCTCGGGAAAATACAACTGTTCGATTAAAAACAAAGTACTTAAGTAGGCACTTGAAGTAGGAATAGGTCCATCAATTAAAGTCTTAACAAACTTAAACATCAAACTTTATAAGCCCGAACTTCCCGTTTCATATTGCCATAATAAATATCTATGTTAAACTTTTAGCTTAAGAGAGTTTAAAACAGCTTAAATTTTGAAACAAGAAGTTAATATACTTAACTTATAAATTAATAAATAATAATCTTTTAGCTTGGTGTAAGACAGATTATACCAATTATTGATGTAATTACTGATGGTAAATTAGGTAAGTGTCTAAGTAATTAATTGAAAGTACTTAAGTTATAATTTATAAGCTAAGCTAAATTTAATTGTGGTATTTAAGTAGTCAAGGCTGCCTTGTATATTCCTCCGTTTGTTGTTCAGAAGACGAGTTCCATGATAACGTACCAATGTTTCGATTAAAAAAAATAACTTATAATTTTTTCTTACCTTCAGTTGCTGAAACTTGGCTTCAGCTTCCTTATCCCCATCGTTCTTATCAGGGTGGTGCTGCAGAGCAAGCACCTTGTACTCAGCAGTGATCTGCTCAACCTGTAATGAATGCATTTAATTATTAGCATCATAACATTTAAATGTTATGTTACAAACAGTTGCCAAGCAATCATGATAAAATTATCATTTAGTTTCTCATTAGATCTGGTTGATTCATAAATTATTACTTGGAACTACTTGGCCGCACGAAGTTCATTCGCAATGGAACGTAATATAACGGGGAACTGGAAAACCCAAACACAAGGCACTGACTCAGAAGAAGTTTGTTTCCTCCAACGCGCAATTACACCGTTTGCTTAATTAAAAATTCTACAAACATATTGCATGAATGCGCAAAAGCTGTATTTTTTTAAATCATATGTAGGTCAACTCTCAGGGCCCTCGACAAAATAAGGTCATCGAGCAGTACAGTAGAATCAATAATCTAGGCACTAGGGATCCGAAATCAGAGCACGTCTGTTATTGTGTCGAAATATGAATATAATTTAAGTAGGTACTTACACTTGAATTCTCGTCGCAGCCCAACAAGCCGTAGAAATCGTCGTCGGGGTTCCTTTGATAATTTAGTATTTCATCGACGCCAGTCATTTTCACGACCCTCCCGCACGAGACCGGAGCAGATACTAAATCTGAGGTAACGCAGAACGCTGCGCGGCTACACTTACTAAACCAACCGAGTTCATTAGTCGACTCGCCCGAATCGATTGACTACATACTAAATATGTAGGTGATGATTTGTTGAATATTTATTTAAATCATTAAATTATTACTATTTTATACAATGTATAAAGATATTGAAGTTTATTAACAGTTTTAAACGTTATTACGATTTCATTTAAAGACTCCATCAAATTATAATCTTTACTAAGTAGATAACATAGGAAGAGAGAGATACATAGAAAGTTAGGTATGTAACAATGATGATATTACTAAATTCTAAAGACCTTGTGTCGCTTTCTAATGTTGTTGACTCGGTTTTCTAATGTTGTTGTTGTTATAGCCCCGCCGCAAGGCAAGCACAGGGTGATCGGGTGGACACGGTGGAGCATACGGTGGAGGTCTGCCGGGCTTGGGCGGAGCACCGCCGTGTCCTCGTGGAGGCGATTGGCGGTGGCGATCTCTCGCGTCCGGCCCTGGTCCAGGCCATGGTACATAACGAGAGGGCTTGGGAAGCCATCACCGCCTTCTGCGAAGCAGTAATGTTGGCAAAGGAGGAGGCGGAACGCGTGAGGGAGAGGCAAAATTCGCGCCCTCACGCCCCTAGCCGCCGCAGGAGACGCCCTGGGCGTCGGGAATCGCAGGCCGATTCCCGGCCACCGTAGGCGAGGGCTTGCGAACGGCGAGCAATGGGCAGCTCGCCGTTCGATAAGGAACAGGCCCGGTCCGACTGCGCGTTGTGTTCCACGCGCGCCTGAAAGAGATGTCAGCACCAATGACGGGGTCCGCTAGGGCCGATGCCTGCTAGGGTTGCGGGAAAGTCCGAGAAGGATACCGTGGCCCCTGGCACAGGCAACTGAAGGAACACGGGTGGGTTTTAGTCAGTAAGAGTCTGACATGCCCTCCCACTCTGCCCAGAGCGGGAGAAGTTATTTGATGATATCCTTCCCTCAAAAAAAAAAAAGGGGGGGCTCGGGTGGCGGTACGCTTGCAAATAAGAATATAACGAAAGATCTTCTATAAACGGATTATCAAAAGAACAAATACGCGTAACTGTGTTCCATCCTTCTCTTAGTTTAGAGCCAACAATAGACTGAGGTTCGAAGTGAACACCGATGCAACCCACATCGGGGTTGGTTACGGAAACTGATTTTGAATCGTGTTCGTTATATTGTCATAGGTAAGTGGGCAATGTTTGGCCGCCTGCCAATATAATCATAGCATAGACTTTCCTGACTAACATTGATGATAACGTTTTATTTATTATTACTTAATCATCAAGTTTTATTTATTATAAGTCATTCCTTGCTTAATCAATTAACACTTTCTTTTGCATTTCCTTGCTGGGAATCGGCTTCGCCCAAGTTGCACCTAAATATCCAGGACTCTACCTTCCGCAGCCAGTTTTCTCCAGCCTCCTTTCAGTCCGCGATTTCTGCAGGTAAGACAAATATTCGACTAAAAAAACTAAGTAATTAGTTATTTTTGCACACACTACTTATCTCGCATACCTACATAAAATAAAACACGATCAAAACTTTTAAAATCACAGCAAGCAATTCACAAAAAATTAATCTGAGATCGTTGGAGTTATTTTCGTAATGAATGTCAGTGTTGCTAATGGCCGTAAAACAAAATAATTTATACTTATCTAATATTCAGGCAAAATTATTTTAGCATAAACAACTACCTACCTATATTCAATGATGATGGTTGTCATGAATATTGGTTTTTATTCGTTTAAAGGTAAGTACGTATAGGTCGTAAACTGTCCTTATTTTCCACCTTCACAATTCCCACCCCTAGGCAAATTTACGCCGTGATCTACATATTTCTTATGCATGTATCGGTGATGGAAGATAAATAACAAAACGTTATAGTATAGTTAGTAACACCGTTCCCCGCGCCGGGCGTTTACGGATCGATGCATTCAGGTAGATAGATACACTGCGCGGACATAAAATCACTACATTGCACCAGCCAGTCACTGGCCTGCACTGAAAGTGGGAGAGTAGGTTTGTAATATGAAATATTTGTAGTAGACACTTCGTCATAAACTTCGTTCGAAGTATTAATAACTTGTCGTTCGCACATAGGTAAATTAACTAACTTTTAAATCTGTCATCAATATTTTCGGACCTAGCCAAGCGTTTGTTTGGTCATACCTACTAAGTAATTTTAAAAAGCGTACGTCGCAGATTTTCTGAGACTCTATACCTAGAGGTTTAAAGCTAGAACCTCACACGACTAGAATCGATCAACCCGAAATCCAGACACAGTTTTCGTCTGCCCTTCCATTTCTTCAAATTATAGCTGTATGTCACGGACATCCCATTATCCCAAAAATATAACAACACAAAGTAAAGTTTAATTAAAATCGTTGTAAACAAACTTTATCATAGACGATAGGCAATAAGGCAACTGCGTAGTTATGTAATGTATGTTATGTACCTAAACTAACCGCGGTCGTACCAGATATCTATTACGTATCTATTGTCAGACTTTACATAACGAAGTAGGTAGGTACTCATAAAGTATAGGAGATGTACCACAAAATTTGGTATTTGGCCTTCCGTATCTAGATTACCCCCCCCCCTATACTAGCCGTTTAGGTAGGAGTAGATGTTGGGTCCGTTCGCATCTAGCAAATCACTGCTTGTCTGGCAAGTGACAAAGTAATCTACTTTATTTTTTTGTTGAAATGCGACATAAATTATTCTCCCACCAAAATATTAACCTTGGACTAACTACGTTGCTTTGAGGCAAAAATATTTCATAAAATCAGGTCACAGTTGCCCTTAGACGAGTATGATGGTTAATGAATTCGCCCCAGTTTATAGACTCCAACATAATATCCCACACACTGTTAGAGAGAGGCCCATTGCGTAAAGTGGACCCTGAGTACCTAATAACGTTAAGCAGAAATAGGATGGCCCACTATATGTGGCTTTACGAGCATCCAGGAAGAGCAACAACATCGTACCTATAGGTACATACGTACTATTTACTACGTTCACATGGCTAATCCCACAGGTAACGAACAGATTTACGGGCGTCTATTTTTATTTTCATTTTTCATCCTACGGAATTGGATATTGATGTTTCTATCGTTCAAATAAATTAGATATATAATAAAATACGTGCGTCTCATCCACTTAATGGCTTGAATGTTAAAATCTTTGTGTAACGTCCCGTGGTTATGTGAGGCAACTAAGTAATTCGTGGCTACTGTATGCAAATGACCAGACAACGAAATGAAATTAAAATAAATATATAACTACCTTAGTAATTACTTATCATACATGCAAAATATACATGCTATTCATTGAAATGTACGCGCCAGTGTAATCGTGAAGGCTGACGACATTGCATATTCCATGCATGCTCTAGACATTGGCGTCCAACGCGCTTTTGCATCAAAAATAGCTACTGAAGACGCGCTAAACGTAAGTTTACGCGGCTGAGCGGCCGCCGCGGCCGTGTGCCCCGCTCCACACGCATTTAATAAAGATCACAAATCGAAGTGCAGTATTAAAGTGTTGTTTTCGTGAGTTATCGGGACTTAATCACAAGTTATATTATGATTTGGAGGGGCAGCCATCGGTAGGCGCTGTCAACGAACTATTCGCTTGAAGATCTTCCATCTTTGGTAGCGGAAGTAGCGGCGGATGCCCCGGCAATGGGTGAGCGGTGGCATATGAATGCTTAACAACAATGCTCGCATCTTCGTTCCCATATTTTCTATGCGATCCGTGTCCCTGCCGAAAGTTTGTCAACCTTTATTTTTTGTTTGTATTCGTTTATAGCTCTATAGGTAGATTTATCAAATCCTTTTGCCCTTGGTAACCCTCGCTTAGTGTTTCACTTCAGATTGTAAATTGAATTTATAAGTAAGACTTGACAAGGGTATAGGTGGGGCTTTTGTGGTCAATTGTCTGGACAAAATGTGTGTTGTTTTATTAAACATAGGGAGTTGATTTATATTGTTATGAAAAATCAGCAGTATATTTACGATTCCCTTCACAGTGACGTGACTACCTTGAATAAAACATTATATTTTGACACGTGCTTATGCTTTGTAAAATGATATTTGCTGTTTTTTTTTTTTTACACTTCTAACATGTGTTACCATTAGGGAATGCAATCCAGATGTCGATTTCGCGAGATGTCGAGCTATTTTACGAGATCAATCCCGATCCATAAATTAGGCGAGATCTCGCGAGATTGACTAGATTGAGCGGCAGCAGTCAGCTACGCATTCCGCGTGGATTCGGTGCGAATTGAATTTACGTGCTGCTGCTGCTGCAAAAGCCAACACGACTGTTCAAGAGGAATTAGAAGAGGCTCTAGTGCATGTATACGTCCTTTTTTGCGTGATTCTACGACTACTGACCAGGTTGACCGATGCCAACCTTTGTTGAGTCTGAGAGAGCATATTCAGCTGCTGGGTAGATACCTAGCAACTGAGACAAGATGCCGTTTGTCGGACAGCACCACCAGTACTCTTTGTTTTTTAAGGAGTTATTTCCAAAATCACCTCTAGAGCTAGACTTGCCTATAAACGATAGATAAACATTATTTTAAAATTAATGTTATGTCTTATTTAATAACATAACACGCAGCATAAGCAGTTTTAATCGCGTTTTAGTTTACCGAATAAAAACTTTAGACTTTTTTCAAAAAGTACCCGAGATCTCGAAAACACCGAGATCACGTGAGATCGAAATTTCTAGTCTCGCAAGATCTCGAACTTGCGATCTCGGTTCGAGTTTGCATTCCCTAGTTAACCCCAAAAACGGTTGGAGAGGGTCTATTGAAGTGCAGGGTCCCGGGTTTGCATCCTCTACCCTCTTAAGTAGGTTCTTACTCAAGTCATTATACGTCTTTATTGTGTCCCTATATATTTCCAAATAATTTTGCATTTCCTTTTGTACTTTTATTCTACATAGATCGTCCTTTACCGGCCCAATGTCCTGTATTTCTATCTCCTTTAGTGCATACTTCCGGCGAGTATCCTGTTTTATTACTAACTTTAATTGAATTTCGTAGTTGATATTCGGATACCTGCCAGTGCCAGTAATAAAACTAACTATCCACTCAACAGAATTGTAAAAGCTTTGTTATGTGCTGTTAACTTTCTAACACTGATTAAATTAGCATAGGGTTACTTAGATAGAAGCCAATACAACCCTGAATTCGTTTAACGCTGAATCTCTCGCATATATGATCGCATTACAAAGTAAACAATTAAACTTATCAGTAGCTACCTACATAGTAAAATTAATTAGCCTACTGAGCTCAGAATAATATGTGTGACATTGACAGTATGGGGTACTGTTAACCGTGCCAAATAGATCTCTCTACGGGTACGGTAGCCGTGCCATTTTCAAAGAAGGCATCATTAAAACTTTAATATTCATTGAATGTAGCGAGACGTACTTTAACGAGCTTAGATAACGATCCAACTTAAAAAATAAGCTAATTTGTATTAACAATCGCGTCCGCTATCGGTTCACATACTCGCGTTTATTACATAGTTGAGGTTGGAAAAATAATACCATGTAGTCGTCGTGTTATATTACAATTTATTGAAATGGTCGTAGAATGTAGATGTACCTTGGTACTATTAAACCTATAATATGCTTCATGGATGAAACGCAGCCGTGTGTTGTAGTTATGATGTGTGCATTAGAGAAATAAACTAGAAATAGAGAAATACGAATGTGATCTGAATTCGAAATAATAATTATTAGAATTAGGACGCCTCACTACGCCATCGCCACGATCGAACGAATCTTCCCGAAGCGTGTTCAAATGACGATTTTGTAACCTCTCTCCGTCCATCACTCACATTAAATGAAATACTAAAGATCGGAAATAAAATTTTACGAAATATTTTTCAGCGGTATAATGAACAAGCACTTCAGTGTTATAGCAGTCTCATAAAATATGTGGGTTACGTGTGTTGTGTATATGAGTGAGATGATCTAAATCACACCGCGTCTGGGAAGCGTTTCGTGAGAAGACAGGGTGGTCGATGAACTCTTCAGTTCGGCTTTCTGGGACACAGACTACCACATCGGTATCTGGTTATCATCATATTTCATTGTTTACAGCGATTTCCGTAACACAGGAATATTCTTGAATATAGTCTACTGGGCCAAAGTAAATCCGGAACAAAGAAAAGTATAGTAATGCGTAGGTAGGCAGTGCTATAGAATTTAATGGCCGCCTGTGGGCGTCCACCGACACTTGTTTTAGCTCATTACTTAGAAACCCTGTAAAACAGGGATTATGGCCCTGTTTAGGTCTCACATCTCCATCGTCATTAACTAAGTGACGATCGATCAAATATATTATTGTGTTGAATTGAGCTATAGGTACCTATCCATTTGAATGTTCCTCTTAAATTGTGCCATGAATTACGTCATTCGGATTGCCTGTCCTTCCGTATACATATTTCCGTATACTCTGAAAACTTTTTGTCTTTAATAAATCATAATATAGGTACCTGCTGAATCAGTAACTACTTCATCATCATCATCATAATCAGCCTATAATGTTCCCACTGCTGGGACACAGGCTTCCTCTCGGTGAGAGGGAATGGGCCATAATCCACCACGCGGGCTCAGTGCGGGTTGGTATATGTCACCTTTTTTAACTGGAATATTTATGAATTACAAATTTTCGTACTAACGACCCGCCACGGCTTTGCACGGGTGCAAATTAAATGAGTGTGAATTTGCAAAACTCTACACAAAAAAAAATCAAATGAAATTATGATGGTGTAAACCGCGTCATCAATCGAACTATTAGTAGTAACTACTTACCTACTATTTCTTGAAATTTGTTTATATATATACAGGAATAATATTAAATGATCGTTTTTCCTTCCTGTTAAACATTTGGTAAGTAATATAGGTTATCTTAAAATTTGTGATTCACTGTTTTTTGAAAGCACCTAATTAATTATGCAACTGATAATCGTAAAGCTTCTTTATGTCATGGGATTTACTACGTGCTTATATTGAGATACGAATAAAGAACACGAAGCTTTTACTTAGCACCAATGGTTTTTATCGTTTGTAAGATGCCTACACTTATCCGACTATTAAGGCATATTTCAGCCACCAGTTGGCATTTTAGCCCCTGGGGCCGTACTATGACGTGTTAATTCCATCATTGTTCCAGCGTGAAAGAGAGACGGAGCTATACATGACCGATAGCACTATCTCTTTTTCGCAACGGAATCATGATGGAATTAACACGTCATAGTACGGCCCCTGTTCCTGCTCTCCATAATAATATTGGTATGAAGGTAGGATCCTGGTCTTTGGAGTAGTTCTATAGGAACAATGTTCTGAAACACGTAGTCAATTATTAAGTAGGTTCTAAAAATGTTAATTTATTCCCAGAGTACCAATCGGAAGAAGACCTTTTTTATACATACGGTCAATACAGTACTCAAAAAAAAACAAAATAATCCCTTTTCCATATAACGTGATAATTTTTCAATAAGTACATTGGATTGGTTGCTCCATGTTTATTTGAGACAGTTAAGTCGGTACACGTATACAGTAAATTGGTTCAAGAGGAACGGAAACATCCAATTGTATCTAAGCCATCAGTCGTCGCGATGGTAGGTACTCATACAACTGCCTAACTTTATTCATGGCGGTCCCAATTTATTTCTCTTATTGTAACTTTTGTATTTCAAACCAAAAAGGAGAAAAGGGCAGCTTGTGTATTTGTGCACGTGTTTTTCTTCTGAAAACTAGAATCAGAACTAATAGATGAAATAGAAGATACAATGGTGCCGATTCCCTTGTTCACAAACTAAACCAAATTTAAGTTCAGTGCATCTTTTTCTTTCTATTTCATTAAGAAAAGGACAGAAGATAAATTTTAGTTTAGTCCTGTCAAATTAATCAGCGCCTGACACTACTCCATACAAGTTTAGACGTGATTAAAAAGTTGACAACTAAAATTACATCAAATTACGTCAGGTGCTGACTAATTTGACAGGACTAAACTAATATTTATCTTCTGTCCTTTTCATAATGAAATAGAAAGAAAAAGATGCACTCAACTTAAATTTAGTTTAGTTTGTGACAAGGGAATCGGCACCAATATCTACTCTGCATTTATTGCATGTTTTATCAAATCGATTTGTAATATTGAAAGTTAAATAGGTTGTTACAGTGGGCGATCTTATTGCTAAAAGCGATCCAATGCTATCGACTTTGAATTTGATCGAATGATATTATCATCTCGTGCCAGGCTCGGAGCTAAACGGTAACTAGCACGCAGGTCAATCGATCTGCAAAGTTCGGCCGCGCTTGCGCGGTCCAGTCGTCCTCTAATAGTCGTAACGGGGCAAACAAAAGCCCTAAAATCTGATACCCAAGCCAAGCTTTTAGTTCCCAAAACTTAAATAGGTAACTTTATAGTATTTTGGACTTAGATCATACCACCAAAAACTACCGTCTCTCATCTTCCAAGTGTGGAAAATAGAAAGGTAATGCAAAAAAATGTCTCGAATCTCGATTTCAAAAACATAATGGCTTTGGAAAAGAAAATATTTTCCTTTTCATATTTCCAACTTCCACGTAATCCCTGAAAAGAAATGAACAACTTTTTATCCTGCCTTTGTATGATTTCAAAATCAATAAAGCTTCGCCATTAAAGCTTTATGCCGAGCTAGTAACGTAGGTAATCTAGTTAGTGCAGGGTGCACTTTAGTACTAAACGAGTCTTTGATGGTGCCAACGTAATTAGCGTTGGTGTAAAGTTAATTTACTAAGGCTCCATTCATTTCTCGGAATTTCGCTTGTGGCAACTACATCAGCTTCGGGCCTATGGCACAACGATTAATTATTATTTCTCAAGCGCGAAACCAATTAATAAGACAAAACAAAGTTGGTTTGTAACGTAGAAGGTTTCAGTTACAGCAGTAGTTAAATATGTTGGAGTGTTTTGGTAGTACCTACTCTCGAAATTAATATGGATCTAATTGAAAAGCTGTTTCTTTACATCATTTTGAAGAGTCTCGAAATTACATTTACATGTGGACAGTGTACCTAAGTCTTGGGTTTCTGATTCCAATGCAATGATGATATTGTTGCGACGGATCTTAATACTGAAATAGAGCACCTACCTATTTTAGTCCTCCTTATCAATTTCGATAACGACCCTGTCAAATAATTATTTTCTAGCGTGTGCCCTAATAAATGACTCGCCCGACCGAATTTTGTTTTAAATACCCGGTCACAGCTAATGCAATATAGTTGACCGGCAGAGTTAAAGGTATAAGTATAGGAGGGCTTAGGTCTCTCTAGGTCTCTCTTTATGTATTTGGCGTTTCTCGGTTAGTGTACCTACGCGCTTTTTTTCGAAAGTTTTACATTTTACCGTTTTTTACCCACCTATAGTATAGGTTTGGGATACATGTTGCATCATTAAAATAACCGCATCGTCTGCATGTGTACGAGTAGGTATATTTTTGCAGGCTTGATTCTACATTCTTACATTCGACATCCAAGCGTGGATTTAGTTATTGTGGAATTAAAAGTAAATATTTTTACATAGGTACATATTTAAAATTTTTTTCATAACATAATATATTTTTATATTTTATAAATTCACCGTAAGTTCTACACAATATTCTCTAGGGCTGCGCTCTTTATTCCTTTCTATTTATGTTTTAAAGCCGTAGCTATAATGTTTATTTTACGCATAGCACATAAAAGTTTTGTCAATATAAAAATTGATCAACACGTGGTTGAGGCGAGAGCGCCTTTGCTTTCAAAATCCAGCTGCAGGATACCTATTTATAAGTTTAGTATGTACGTTATGATCGATTTTTTTTATTACGTCTTGAGAATATTTCTAGAGTAACCTTTACTTATTAACGCTCAAAAACGCAAATTATACCTATAAGAACCTATAGTTGTAGCTTACGTAATGAACCATAATTTATCTGTTCATCATCATTATAATGTGGATCCCATTACGCATCCTTCGTTGAATATGACCCACATGGCATACACACTGAATTCTTCAGCTGCTTAAATTTTTACATGAATGGCTTTACATTAAGGAAATATCCAATTACCAGAGCTCTGAAGACTGCGTCGTACTTTTCAATCGTCGATTTTTTTTACCTACCTACGCTGAAACATATATGTTTCCTTTACTTGGTTGGTGCTCTAAGTAACAATAATAAATCATTCTAAGCATAATCAGCCTATAACATTCCCACTGCTGGGACACAGGCCTCCTCTCTGTGAAAAAGACAGCGGATATCGACAAAAAAAAATCCCCCGTAATAATAAATAATCAATTTTCATACCAAAATTAAAAATTGTAAAATACAGAAATAATAATATAATCTTAGAAATAATGTAGGTATTATGAAGAACGATGCTTAAGTAAACGAAACCTACCACCTAAGTTGAACCATTGTGGAATGCAAATAAAATTGAGTAAGTATACCTACATAATAATATCGAGGGGTAAAAGGCTACTTGTTTGAAGCAAAATTTTGGACGATATTGAGTTATATAGATGTTCGGATTCAGCTAACTTTTTTGCGTCTGATGAGCTGAGTTTCGTACAATTCTGTGTTCATTCCCAGTCGCCCCCGCGGGGATTGCCACCGGAGGCAAATGGGAATAAAAATTCCCAGTCTCACCGGCGGTGACTGGGAAGTCATTGCCCCCACTTCAGTTTCGTTGTACATTGCTTTCTCCATCGTAGAGAATAAAAGGATGAGGCAACTTATCCTAAACCTGCCTCTATCTCTAATAAAAAAGACAAAGTGCAGACACCGATCTTCATAGCCTTCACATGATCTGACCAAGATTTTGTCTGGATTTTAAAAGAGACTGTGACCTCTGAGTTTGTTTCGGCCTTTCTTCTCAGAGTAGTCAGATAGGAAACGCCCACCTCATCTAGTTAAAAAAAAAATATGATTGACGTGTAAAAGTGTTTGTTCAAACCTACTTACAGAAATAAAATCATTTATCATTTAGAAATATTTTTTTTATTTTGATTTCGAAATGAATAAACTTGTTAAAATTAAACATTTAAACTGGTATTTTGTATCACATATAATCAGACTCTTATAGACAGTATTTAAATTAGGAAAGTAATACATAGTAAGTAAGTAATCATTTCTTAATAAATACGTATTATAAACAAGGCGGTAAATATTCATATTCATAGATAACAGACTTTTTTTATTATGGTCAATTATTAATTTACCATTTCTATAACCTTATAACACCTACATATATATTTCTGGAATACTTAATATTTAAAATTAGTCATAAATTTCAATCACAGATAATTCGAGCAATTAACAATAATACAATAATTTTCGTAAAGTTTTGGGCTAAAGATAAAAATAAATAATAACAATATTATAACAAAAATATTCTAGTACCTACACCATTAATTAAAACACATATAAAATCAGACTTTTATTCCGTTACGTTACTATCATCAATCATTCGCTTAATCGTTAAGCAGTATTCGTAAAACAGTTCTTACTAATTCTTCTGAACTTGAGATACTAAAACTAAGATACATTATTATCAAAGATTAATCAAATTATTTACAATAATTAAATTACACAAAATCTCACAGTCTAGCAAATACCGAATGAACCATAATATAATATAATATATATATATATACACATATAATTATAATAATAAATCACAGAAAGTCGTAACAACAAGTTTCGAGAAAATTTTGTATATGACACTGGTTGCTTTGTGTTTCAAAAGCAAAATACTTACGTCGTATTTGCATTAGTGTTATCTTAAATCATGTCAGAACAAGGCGCATCATCTAGTTCCGGTCAAAGTGATCTAGTGTATATAAAAAGACGGCATGGAACAATAATTTTACGTGCGGGTCACCAATATTGTTAAAAAGAAAAAACAAAAAAAAAACAGATGTTTATAGGTGAATTCATACAAGAAATTCAACTCGAGTTTGTTCATGGAGAAATGACAGTGGGACATTTTCTATGTATTACTTTCCTAATTTAATTACTGTCTTTAAGAGTCTGACTATCTGTGATACAAAATACCAGTTTAAATGTTTAATTTTAACAAGTTTGTTCATATCAAAATAAAAAAAATATTTCAATGCACTTTGTCTTTTTTTTAGAGATAGAGGCAGGTTTAGGATAAGTTGCCTCATCCTTTTATTCTCTACGATGGAGAAAGCAATGCACAACGAAACTGAAGTGGGGGCAATGACTTCCCAGTCACCGCCGCCGGTGGCGACTGGGAATTTTTATTTCCATTTGCCTCCGGTGGCAATCCCCGCGGGGCGACTGGGAATGAACGCAATTCTGAGCACTTATTTGGCGCTAAAGACAATGCAATTTTAGTGCATAATTCTCAAACATGATGTATGATCCGACATCAAATTTGCCATTAAGTACTTCGTTTAAGCTGTACCTACACAAAAATAGAGAATCGGAGCATAAGCCGTCATTCTCGTCCTAAAATTTCAGCTGGATATCATATAAAGCGTTTTTCGATATAGCTAACTTTAGATGAAAAGTCCATTCATACATTTTGCTTTCCACTACTAACACTATTCAATGTCGCTTCAGCCAATTTGCCGTCAGCCAAATTCAATAAGACATGTCAGTTCAACCCTTTTCGCTGCAACTGCTATGCACTCTGGAGCTTCAAACAATATTTCTGTTCTTAAAACTGTGTTCTATAGTCGCTTGAACAGTTTGTTAGTAACCACATTTAATCTAATATCAAGTGGTTAGATTAAAATATATTTTTCCTGTATCACATATAAATAGTTCGTCTTTTAAACCATCCAATTTTAATATTACACTAACAAAATAAGTAATTTAAAACAAATCAATGTTGGCATATTTTTCGTAAACGGTGGCAGTATTATAGCGGTGCCGCCCCACGCGGGCGCATCAGTCACTCGTCTGTGGCGGGAGACAGGACGCGCGCGGTTGTGGTTAGGAATAAGAACGAACAGAATAAGCTTTTTTTTTTAAAAAAAATAAGAGGTCTCCGACAAATATTTCAATGGAAACCTGTATACTTAGCCATTTACAACCAATCGTCAAACTATCGCAGGAAAATTACATATTTCGATTACCTGATTTGTCTTGATCCCAATAGCAAACAGCTGTCCGAAGAATAGGGGGTCGTCTATTTCATTCAAACTGTCAAAGTTTTCGGGTTTTCGATTTGTGCACAGCGTTTAGAGGACTCCTTCAATAACATTGTTTGATGTTAGATTCGGCACGGAAGCGTAGCGACTGTTGAATGCTGGTCGGAAAAATTATCAAAATACGGACGGCGACGTTTAAAGTCTTCTCCAAATTAATTAAAAATTTAGTATACCATGAAGAATGATGCCCTTTTCTTACTGACTAAAACCCACCCGTGTTACTTCAGTTGCCTGTGCCAGGGGCCACGGTATCCCTCTCGGACTTTCCCGCAACCCTGGCAGGCATCGGCCCTGGACCCCGTTATTGATGCTTACATCTCTTTGAGGCGCGCGTGGAACAACGCGCCATCGACCCGGGCCTAGTTCTTATCGAACGGCGAGATGCCCATTGCTCGCCGTTCGCAAGCCCGCTCCACGCTCCACGAAGTTCCACCGGCTGTCCAGGACGAGCCCCAGGTACTTCATCGTCGACTCGACGACGATGTAAACCCCTCCTACCGTTATTTAGGAACCCGACGGTGGCGCGATCCGTGGACCATGAAAACGCATGGCCTCGGACTTGTGCAGGGCCACCTCGAGTCCCAATTGCCGGATCCCCTCGACGATTGTCGCAACCCCGTGTGTCGCTACTTCGGCCGCCGCCTGGTGCGACCTCCCCTGCGCCAAGACCAGCGTGTCGTCAGCGTAGCAAACCACGCTGACGCTGCTAGGGAGGTCGGCGCGCAGCACCCAGTCGTAGCCGATGTCCCACAGATGCGGCCCCAGGACCGATCCCTGTGGGACACCGCACGACATCTCTTGCCGGTTCCATTCTCCCTGGTGACCGGGGTAGATGACAGAGAGAGTTTCAAAGAGTTTACCCACCTCGTCGAGCAGCACGATGGGCCGGTAAGCAGACGGAGTGTCCGCTGGGCGCCCCGACTTCTTGATGAGGACCAGTTTCCCTGTCTTCCAACGAAGTGGGAACTGGCCCCTCTCCATGCATGCGCTTAGGAGCCCTATAAGTCGAGGCCCGAGACCCTCCAAGGCCAGAACCCAGGCTTTCCCAGGTAAGCCGTCGGGTCCTGGGGCGGTATTTTTGGCACTCAGCCTACGCATTGCCACTCGCATCTCTACCTCGGTCACCTCTGGTGCATCGTCCTCGTCGTCGGCGGTGTGGTCCGCATTGAGCGCCGGAGTAGGCGGAGCCATGGGCGGGGAGATATGTCCCCCTCTAGAAGAAGGAACAGAGCGCTCACCACGTCCTCCACGAGCTGGGTCCGGAGACTGCGTCAGCGGGGGAGCCCATGGGCGGAGCTTCTCTCGCACCAATTTGTAGGTGCGTCCCCACGGGTCTCTGTTCAGAATCTCCAGCGACTCCTCGCGGGCCAGTCCACTGGCCCGCAGGATCTCCGCTTGGAGGGTGGACTTCGCCGCTCTGTACCCCTCGTACAGGCCTGTCCGGTGATGACACCCAGGCCTGCACGATCGAGGCTTCCAGCCCACCGTGACAGCCTCGAGGGACGGAGTACCGGCGGCGGCCGACGAAATTAGGGTCACTGAGTCGCTTAGGTCCTCCACCCAGTCATCCCTGGGCGGGACAAAATACGGCTCAGCGACCACGGCGATGTTAATCGACCACTGCGCCGTGCTCTGGAGCAACATATCCTGAGCGGAGGCGCAGTGGTTGATGTTCGCCTGGAGGAGGCGTAATGGGGCCGCTATTGGCACTCCACGTCAGCCTCCTCCCGAGCCCTCTGTGAGGGCCCCGCTGCGGTGGTGACGGTGGCGTCGACGGCGGTCGAGGCGGCAGCGGCGGCGGCAGTGGCGGCGGCAGTGGCGGTAGCTGCGGCAGTGTCGGCGGTGGCGGAGGGCTTGCCCCTGCCCCTGGCTCTGGCGGGTGGAGCGCAGGCCTTGCTCCCCATCCGGTGATCGGCCGGCTTGCCAGCTGCCGCACATACGGTGCAGTGCGGCGCTGCATTACAAGAGCCGGCCTGGTGACCGGGCTGACCACAGCGGAAGCAATGGTGGCTGCGGTCCACCTCCGAGGTACATTTAGCTCCCACGTGGTTGCCCACCGGGCAGCGGAAGCACCTCAGAGGTCTGGGTTCCAGCAGTTTCACCTGCGCGGAGACCCAGTCCACCAGTAGCCTACGGCCCTCGGCTATTTTCTTGGTCGCCGACACGGGGCAGCTCACCGTAACGGCTCGCATCCTCTTGAAGTCAGGACGGATGGTGCCTGCTCTCACCTGCTCGGTAGAGCACCCCCCAGTCCTAACTAAGGCGGCCACCACCTCTCCCTCCGTCACCGAGTCGTCCAGGCCTAGGATGCGCATGTCAGCGCACTTGGTGGGCCTGGACACTCGGGCCTCGTCCGCCTTTAAGGACGCCCTAAGCCTTTCAGCCAGAGCGTCAGCGGCCGGGCTGCTGGCCGCACCGGGGATCTCGAGCATCCGGGCCCGTCGCCGTGAGCCTCACCCGGATGCTTTCGGTTGCGCCGATCTCCTCGAGGCTCACCGCCTTCCCCACCTTGGCTAGCACGTCGCGGTAGGACACGACCTTCTTTTCCGCTTCCGGCTGTAGTGTAATCACTACAGCTGCGGACTTCGGGGTGAGAAGTATAGCCGCGACGCTTCGCGCTTTTTGCCGCTGCCGCCTCTCCTTCCTTTTGGCTGCCCTTGCCGCCTTACCGGCTCTCCTCTTCTCCCCGGCTACTTGCCATTCGGCGGCGGCCCCGCGAGTTTCGGCACGGAGAGGGCCTTTCTCTGTCCCGATGAGCCAGGTTTGGCCGCGGCAGCTGCGACGGCGGCAAAAGAGACCGCCTTCAGCCGGCGCGCGGCCGGCTGGCTCGCCGCTAGTGGGGGGCGCAAGACAATGGCCTCCAGGGCAGAAAACCGGCTCTGGAAGGCAGCCAGCCCCTGCCGCACCAGGGTCAGAACCCGGTCATCCGCAGGCACGGGCCGTCCCTGCCCATGCTGCTGCGCCCCCTCCTGCGGCACCTCCCTGGGGCCGGCTGCTCGCAGCCCGGCCAGGTCTGCGGAGCTCCTCATTCTCCTTCCGGAGAAGTTCCATGGTGGCTGTCAAGCGGGCGACCTCCGCCCGCATTTCAGACATTCCGTCCGACGGAGGCCCAGGTTGGATGGCCTCCGCTGCCGCCATAATGGAGGCCGTGGCCGCGGTTATGGCCTTGTCTTTAGAGGACTTAATCCTCTTCACGGCCACATCCTTTATAGCAGCTACCACGACCTCCGCAAACCTGGCCGCTCGCTCCGAATCGGAGCTGTCAGCGGCGACCGGCTCACCACCTGAGAACTCTGAAATGGGCGCCCTGCGGCCGGTCACTTCTGGGTGTGGTTCTCCTCCATGGCAAGCGTCTCGACTTGTTGGACCGGCTCGGCTGGGCTGGCTCGGCTCAACTCCTTGGCCTCCTCCTGGGTGGCCAGCCCTCTGCCCAAAACTTTTTCCCACCCCGCCGGCTGGAGTGGAATTTTTTGGGGCCCGAGGTCCACTCTTCGAAGGACGACCCCAGGCCCTCCCCGATTTGGGGCGCTTCAGGAAGAACCTTCGGTTCCTCCCAGCAGCCCCCTCCACTTCGCGCTCCGAGCTCTGGCTTGAGCCTTTTGCGCCAGATGCGGCGTCGGACTCCGACCCCGCATCACTCCCCTCCTCTACGTCCTTTTTGTTTTTAATTGTATTTTCCATAGTATTCCCACAAGTAGATATAGGGCAAAAATTTCCACCGGGCAGAGCTTAGATGCCCGGTAAGCCTACAGAGAGAGCCCGCAGAGTGCGGCAGGTGCTCTGTAGGGGAAGCGCTCACGACTGGACTCCCTCCAGCCATTCATTCTCTCACCGCGCTTCAAAGCTTAGGATTGGGTGTTTTTTTATCTTAGAGGTAGCCTTCCTTTGGGCCAGGCAATTACGCCAAGCCCCCGGCGGCGGCATTAGACATGCCTCCGTTCGCTGTCTGGCCGACCCGACTCAGCGAACCCGCCGAAAGTTCTCTCCTCGAGGACTACTCCTCAAGGAGAGAAACACGCACCGCTTTGGTGCGCCTGCACCGCAGCCTTGGCCCTTCTCAGTCCACGCCCACTCAACTTCCTTTGTAAGCAGAGGAGGAGTGGACGTATTGACCCTCTGTAGCCCAGTTCCCTTCACCGACCATCAAGCTTGATCGGTGATTGGAACCATGACCTTTCCCCGTTTGTTGAAGATTAGCCGCCAGTCCCAATTGGCCACAAAAACCTGGTGAGCAATTGGAGCCGATGTGGTCCAGGGTGGGCCACGAGGAGGCTCTTCAACATGCACCCCAAGAATGATGCCCTGGAAGAAAAGATACCAATATAAATCTTCGTTAGCAATTACCAAATGTACCTAAATACAATGATCTAAAGAAATTAAGTGACACTAACGTTATTCCAAAAATATTTCATGCTGAGTTTGTACGTTATTTGCGAACCAACAACGGTAAAGACCAACTACATAGTGGATACTGATATTGAAGATGAGACGGAGGAATTACATTAGAAAATGGATTTAGATAAAAGGTAATGCTTACCTAAATCCATAATTTTTGTTTAATTTTTTATATTTCTGCCATATCTCTTAGTTTGTAATATTTTTTTTCTTTGTAATTATTTTTATAAATGCATCCAGCTGTTCCAGCAGCAGCATATTTTCTTAATAATATTTGAATAGGTACTGTTAAAGTTTTGAAACAAACCTTAAAGTGTCTAACTTGACGGTGTTGTTACAATACTACACACCCTATGACCCTACCACAGGTCATCTTGCTGACTATGGTTTTGTTATTGTTATTAGTAATTAATGTTTCTTTATTTTACTTCGAAGGTCCTAGTTTATCTTTTGTGGCTACAAGTTACAGCTATATACATATAAAAAACATACTGCAGCATTGCATATGTAAGCGAGCACGCCCTTTATGCCAGGAGGCTTTTTATTATGTATTAAGTTCTGTTTGCGTTTTTGTTTTTATTATTTATTTCTGCTTGAGTATAGGTTTAAATATTGGCGTGTGCTAGCTAACATATGGCAAATAATTTTAATATTTTTGTGTTTCGTAATGTTAATTACTTATTATATATAGAATCCAGTTCTTCTAACTGAACAGACAGCAGTGCTGCTGGGGAGTTTGTTCCGCCACTTCTTCTTCCCAGCTAAAGCACTAGGAAGTGGTGAAGGGTGGGCGTTTTGGGGGACTGTCTTATGTGATTTTGACATTCAAAAAGTGCTGATTCTCAGCCTAATTTGAATAAATGACTTTTGATACCTATTTGAAAAAAGCTTCGTTTGTAATTTTTATTTGTTATGTTTGATTTTTATGTTGTTTTGTAATGGTACAAACAAAAATTATAATAGCTCTAAATAGGTCACAGTTCACCTATTTAGAGCTATGTTCAGTTACTTTGTTAATTAATACCTAAGATCATTTTCTATACTATGGTAATAAATTGGATAAATGTGCTTAGTAAGTATAAAGCAACATTGTTTAAGTATGAAACCTATTGTGTAGAGTATGAAATAAACACTTCTCATGTACAGACTTGTTTCTATTGAGCTTCATAATTCATGGCGAATGCCAGTACCCAGAAGTATAGAGCTCAATAGAAATACGTCTATCTCAATATAGGTCTCTTAAACAATGTCGCTTACTCACTATGTACATTGATCCACTTCAGTAACTACTTCAAAGTTTAAAATACCTAGTTAATAAGGATACTTACGATCTTAAGATATTAGGTAAGTACGTTATTTAAAAAAAATCCTGACGTAATCTTTATTCACCCATTTCAATACCTACTACAACTTCGTAACTTATTCTTCTTAATTATCTTGTATCAACAACCATGTTTGATAAAGTCCTTTCGAAACATGAGACAACAAACAACTCATTAAGAATGTTCACCGTTGCTTAAGTCAACTTGCCTGTATCGTTATCAAAACCCAATAGGTATTTAAACAAAATAGCCTATTCCTAATAACATTGAGTTACGTCGATTAAATCATTTTACTTTCTTTTTTTTATTTAAGATTGGTTTGCTCTCGACTCTTCTAGTCTAGGTCAGTGGTGACAGAGACAGAGTCGACGATAGAGTGAGCTTACCCAGAAGAAGCCTGTTCACTCTCACTTTGAAGAGATTAGGGTTGTATGCGTTCGGAAACACAGACGCAGGTAGAGAGTTCCACTCTTTTGCTGTGCGCATAACAAAAGACATTTGGAAACGCTTAGTGCGAATTGGTGGAATAGCAACTAGGTAAGGATCGTAACTTGCAGTGTGTCTAGATGACCGATGGAACAAGGGGGCCGGTGGAATGAGGTCTTGGAGATCTTGGGCACACTCTCCGAAGTACAATCTGTAGAAGACCGACAAGCAGGCGACCTTACGACGATGAACCAAGTTGTGAAGCTTCACACCGTTCCACCAGTTTTACGTCGCCAATGAGCCTCTTAGCTCTGCGTTCCACCGAGTTAAGCGCGGCAAGTTGGTACTTTGCTGAGCCATCCCAAAGGTGGGCTCCGTACTCGATCGTGGCACCGAGCTTGAGCTTTCTACTGCATAAGCACTGTAATGTCGCTTAAACCATTTTGCCTGCTGCTGTTTGGTGACACTGTTGGAAGTTGAATCATTATTCTTTACTCTAGAAATAAGGCGATACAGATCATATTGTATTACGCGACACTTATCTTGCAACCTATAGCTGTTTTTTATTAAAAATTGTACCAAAACATTAAGGATTTTGTGCAGTAAAGATCCCCGATCCCCATTAAGATAAGAGCAGTAGTGTTTTTATAATGTTTTTTTTTTCAAAATTGAATCTTTAAATGGCTCTCCTGTAAAGTTCGTAAAATGTCGCTTCAAACAAATATGCCTTTCACCCCTCGATTATTATGTTGAAGACTAGGCGTAGGGGTTTCTGACGGCCTCATAGAAGTCATTAAAAAATTGGACTTCGCGACTGTCAGCTGAAGTTGCACATTACAATCAGTTTTGTATTACCGTAACATCAGTAAGAAATGTCGGCCCGCTATTTCCTTTCAGAGGTGGGCAGGAACAAGACATTGTCACGTTTTACAATTCAAAGGTAAATGTAACAACGGATATTGTGTTAGGCTCAGCTACTATTGTGTGCGCTGTAGCGACAGATTGCCATCCCATCGCCCACGAGCGGTAGGGGAGACCGGGGCTGTTTGCCTATAGGGTAGGTAGACTAACTGCCAAAAACTTTTCAGCCGTACGAGTTTTTGACCATCTATTCACATCCGAAGATGAATCTCTATCTATACTCCCAACATTTGTGCAAAGCACGGCATCCCAGTCGCGGGCCGTTTAGTACCTAATGGTGACATGTTTTTGATTTATCATACTCGACCATGAAATTTTACCATCGTATACTTTTTATTGTGAAGCCTACAGATTTATTGTGAACTACTTTCTTTGTAATACAAAAGTTTGATTAAGACCATATAACACAGTGTTATTTTTAAATCGGAGTCAGTGTCTAGGTTTACCAGTTATGTAATGAAACAGAACAATGTCGTTTGGGTCTGGTTGACTAACTTTTTGCGGGGTTTGACTATACTGATACACCAAGAGATGTTATAGAAAAAGCTAGTCACGTACTTAGTTATTTTTGACAAAAGAGACATTAAAACGGTGGCAAAAGCGTTTGACACTCATTATTATATGACTTGAAATATAAAACCTACGTGACGAAATTTAAAGAAAAAGGAAAAAACATGATTAAAAATGAGACTATGAAAATATTTTTGTTGCGACCGTTCTAACTTTAGAATGGGTTTTAGATGTTTAGTTTTTTGAGACTTATTGAATACAATGATTGTTTAATAACCTATCCATTATGATGATTTCTCACTAACTTAATTACTTCTTACTTAATCTGCACCCTAATTGCGTAACATACTATTAATCAGAATCATTTTGAAGGATATTGCTAATCCATTGCTTCATATGTTCGAAAAATTTGTCTGCTCGGCGACGTAAATAACGCAATGGATGTTGTTCAACTGTCAAAATGCCATTCCTACTGATAGTGTGTTACGCAATTACCCTGCGGGTAAACGTACTCCGATCCTGGGGTAATTTGACTATGATAAATGATGATATAGATGTATTACTTTATTAGCCTAATAATGTCAATATCAAACAAGGTCATTTTATATACAGTTGTGGTCATATACAAGGTTATTCGTAAAACACCATCAACCTCTTAAAGGGTCATTGTACTCATCATTATGAACAACTTTTACTATGGGACCAAAAAAACTAAAACAAATCAGCTGGTCCCTACATTTTGACGAGTTCTGCCAACATAAATGTAGGGAACAGCTGATTTTATTCGCGATTTCATATTTGGTCCCCTAATAAAAGTTGTTCATAATGATGATGATCAATTACCCCTTAAGAGGTTGATGGTGTTTTACCAATAACCCTGTATATATGTAATTAGAAGAAACACAGAGTCACTTCGTAGTATTAATTAATTTTTATGTTATTATTGTAATTAATTGCAGGTAACAGATTCATTTATCACATTATAATGTACACTCGTAACTGTAGTTTAAAAACGATCAATAACGTTCTGCTAATAACAATTTAAATAAAAATACAACTTGCATTTTTTATCAATATATTTCTTACTGGCAGTAGGAAACTAATTAGAAACGAAGTGTAACGTACTTCTAAATTTGAATTTTGAAACTACATTAATTTGGTACATCTTTAGTAATGTCATGACATTAGGCAGTTTGCCGCCTTTTTCTTATTCATATAGTAAGTTTACATTGTGATCAATAGTCAGATAACTTTTACCTGAAGAATAAATATGACGGTTTGACATATTTTTTTATAGAAAAGCTGTCAAACCGCCATATTTATTACTCAGATAAAAGATATCTGACTATTGAAAAATCAGCCCTTAATTATTAAAAATGGGTAAAAACAAGAGCTGTGATTTAGCAACAAGAAAACTTATTATGACTTTTCTTTTCAAACGAAAATGGGCATATAAAAAATAGCCGCTCACTTATGAGTGTTCCGTAAAGTTGGTATTTAACGCCATTGCACATTACAAACAGCATGGAACATCGGATAATGTGCCTAGAAAAGATCGGCCAAGGAAGACCACAATTCAAGAAGGCAGACTTATGATTCGTTTGTCTAAGTCGGACCCGTTCAAAGGTTCTAATGCACACGACGACCCTCTAAACACTAGTCTAAGACTAGTCCGTAGGCGGTTTGTTGAAGGGAAATTGAAGACTTGCTAGAAAAGTACCACTCCTTACCAGGCAATATAGAGAAAATCGTCTAGCCTTCGCTAGAAAATATGACAGTTGGAATGTTCATCAATGGAAAAACGTTTTATTTTCGGATTAAACAAAAATATATTCGGTAAATTCCGATGGAAAACGATATGTACGACGACCAACCAAACAGACAGTTAAGCACGGCGCGCGGCGGGGGATGTTTTTCGAGATACTGGGTTGGTCCCGTGAGAAAGATTGAATGGCTAATGGTCCAGTATCAGTACAGAGGCATCTTAGAGGAAACAATGATTCCATATTCCGATGAAAATTTGCCAGTGACTTGGATATTTCAACACAATATGACCCAAAGCATACAGCAAACCGGGTAACCGGGTGTTTTTAGAAATTAATCGCTGACACTGTTGAAGTGGTCTGCTAATAGTCCGAATTTAAATCCGATAGAGAATTTGTGGCACGTCGTGAAGAAAACACTGTCGGATAAACATATCACTAACGTCAACCAAGTTTACGACGCATTTATTGAAGTTTGGAGAGGTATTTTATTGGAAACGAGTGAAAAATTTATAGAATCAATGCCACGTCGTTGTAAACCTGTAATCGACAACAAAGACAAAAAACTGTTTAATTAACTTTTTAGAATTACGTGAAAGTGTTTAAAAAGTAAGTAACCGTAATGCTTACAGTTATTTTACAATGAAAATAACGCCTTGCAAGTTTCCAATGTATTATTTGCATATAAATAGAACTGTAAACGCAACGATTTCTTACCTTTTACACAGTTTTTACATAATTCTAAAAAGTGAATTAAACAGATTTTTAAAATATAGCTCCGATTAAATGATAAAAATTGAAAACCACGAAATATGACACTAAATTGCGACGTTGCCACTCATAAGGTATAAACGCTCTTAACGAATAATCAAATTATTGGAGTTGTTTAAAATTATACGGTGTTTTCATTTAAAAAATACAATCGTTTGTTATTACTAAACTTATATTTTTATATCTACTATTATAATAAAACAGATACATCCATACAGTAAATACTTAAGAACCCTCTAAATATTAAAACACAAGAATATGCTTCTTATGTTTTAATACCTACAACCTAAAGGTGAATTTTAGTCAACCAACCCCGGTCTCCCCTACTACAACACATTTCTCGCTCCAGAACCCGGCGTGGGATGATAAACAGCTGACACTCCGCTTTCATTCCGCTTCCCGATTATCATTAAAATATTTCAAGATTCAAATGGATGACAGCCATATTTTCCCTAAAAATTTGAAGTTTTATTTCCCTGAAAACGTCAATTTCTTAGGAACTTAAAACTATTCGTTTTTTCTACAGCTCGCCAATGGTGCCGATTCTCTTGTCACAAAAATCTCTAAACTAGACTAAAAATCACCAAAATTTAGTTTATTCCTGTCAAACGACGATTTCCCATTCTGAAATTGACTAAAGTGACACAACTTAACCAAATTTTAGTTTGACAGCACTAAGATGGCACTGAGATTATAATTTAGTGAAAATGGCAATTTTGCTATTCTGAATTTTACGTTTTTCACCAAAAATTTTGTTTGTCGTAACTAAATCTGCCTGTTTTTAATCGCGATTAAAAAGGTGTGGAATAAAATTAGTTGTCATGAACTAAAATTCATACCAACACCTCGACTTCAGATGCAAAAACAGTACTGTATCTTTTTTTTCTTTTCTTTTGCTTATATCTCGAAAACGGTGTGTCCTATCGCAAAAATAATGAAAATTTCGACCCCCTTTATAAGACCCCGGAACATATAAAATCCAACGTGTTGGTAAAAAAAAATTTTTTTTTTCATATTTTCCATACAAAAAGTGAAAAATTCCATACAAAACATGTCGAGGCTGCAAAATAATGCGCGACTCTGGCTCTAAAAAAAATCACGTGGTACGGCAAACAAGTATCACGTGGAGTCGCAATTGCCAAATTTGATTTTAGATGTGTCAAAATTATTTTTAAATTTAGAGATTCTATTTTGCAGAATAGCGTTAAGATTCTCATAGCCAAAAGTAAGGAATTTTAGTGATAGTTTAGTTAGTTTAGTTCGGTGTACAACAGAATCGGCACCAATAGCTCATTGGATTCTAATGAGACTGCAGGAGGTAATGCGGTACCTAAACGAGATATATACTTATTTGTATAGCTTACACAAATAAACTCAGCACTGTATCAGAATATACTAATATGTATTACATGTAAGTAATGTAGAAGAATTCAGATTTTGTAGTATGTTGACCCATATGAGTGACAAATGCAATGAGCAGTCATAGTACCGTTAATGGGGTCTTCCACATCATCATCATACTTGTAATATTTTTGTACGACTCCAAATAAATCGGGATAAGGGAAGGAGAAATATGATGATCAGAATATGGTACAGCTCGATATCTAGGCTCTTCCCCATGCAGTACAGTCCAGTCCTTTTGGATGATGTTATTTCCTGAAATTCATGCGAGCAATGCCGCTCCCTAAAGCTTGTATAAAAATAATTGTATGAAATACTGATCATCGTATGGTGACTAATGAGGGATTTTAATCACAACGTGCCATTTCTCAGCGATGAGTACGAAATGCAAAAATAAACCAGCTTGCATTCCCTGCATCTTACCTCGGATTTTGAACTTCACAGCATATCGATAACTATAGGTCTTCGGTGTGTGGACGTTTTCGGAAATGATTTCGTCTTTTTTAATCTGTAGTATTTCAATATGAAGGAGACCTTTGTTAGAATAATTTTATGTCGAAATTGTAGAGGTGCCGTTAATTTTGCACACCTACCACGTCTTTCATTTACCGACATCTTAAATTATAATTTTTACACTTAGGTAAGTGAGTAATTATGTACTTACTTAGGTACTTTTAAAAAGGCCTTCGGTTCGAATAAGCATTTAACTTTCAATAGGATTCTACAGACATGGGATTTAAATGCATCTCCAAAACAACTAACTGCTTCAAGAATAAGTAAATATATAGAAATCTATGTAGGTACAGACGTATAGTGAACCAATACTAATGCGCGGTACATCGCTATGCTATGCCCTCTATAAATCCTTGCGCCACAAGACTGAGCTTTGTTTTACAGCAGATGCAAGTAAACACAGTCGACCCGACATCTGGTATATTTTTTTTACTTCCACTATACGAAGGACCTATCCCCATGTCAATCGATATGGCTCAGCTGTAGGAAATATTTTTAACTTTTGACTTTTGAGGCGAAATAAAACTTCAAAGAATCACAGTCCATGCGTGCTCCGATTCTTTTGTTATCTACTGCCCTATTTGTTCCTAGAGATCGATGAACTCATCGTAATATTTGATATTAGTTAGGACAACAATGTGGAAAGGAACTGTATACCTCAACATGACATTATGTAATAAGACGTAAATCCATGCCACATTGTGTACAAACCAACCATACATAGCCCGCGTCTGCTTTCCGGCATAATCTCATTTTATGTTCTCTCATGTAATTACTAAGCTCTGTTTATTTTACTAACTAAATCGGATTAAGTTATGTATTTAGTATTAAAATATATGAAATCTAGTTAATGGAACATGTACACACGGCTACACATCAAGCTTTACAATTCCAGTTTACGCTGACCTCTCGTTGTAACATAAACCTATACGATGCGAGATCAGCTTATACTGGGTTTGTATAGCTTGATCTGTAGCCGTGTGTACCTATTCGAGTTTTAATTAAACGGCTAGTAGGTTAGGTAATCGCTGGTGGGTAATTAATGTTTAAGCCGTAGCCCCGCACTGCTGGCTAGGACAGCCGCTCGTTTTTCACAGAGTTCTAAAAGCAGTCTATTGTAGGATTGAATTTTACTGTAATCATAATAAATGACCTAAATATGTGACTTAGAACTTAAACACAATAGCGAACATTAACTTAAATCTGAGCTTAAGTTAAAAGCTCTACGCTCCGTAGCACGTGCTACGCCGCGCCATTTAGTTTAAAATATCGTATGCGACTTTAAACTCAAAATATTTTAGTAATAGCGTCCGACGTCACAGTTCTCATTTTTCGAAAGGGTCGACAGACGAGCCGAGATTGAAATTGTAATACATACGTACAGCGCCACGCACAACTGGCTCTTGGATGTTCTTTTCAGATTTTGTGCCTCGACCCTGTTTGTTTGTTTTGTTTTGTTTGTTTGCTGTTTTAAACAGATGTAGGTATATAGGTCTACGCAGGCATAGGTAATACCTGTGTATAAATGCTCTTTGCAGGAATTATATATGTATACTTACTGTAAAATAGATAATATGGAGCTTGAAAAAATATTTAATGTTTAAGGGATTGGTTTATTTATAATATAGCTAAAAGTACTACACGAAAACATCATTCTATAAAAAAAAAACACAAGCTCCGGATATTCAGGCTCCCCCAAAACTTGTTTACCTGTAACATTCATAGCTACATCCTCCCGTACTTCCTACAGGGTCTGTGTCTATTATTAGAAGGTTTATAATTACTCGGATACAGTTTCCCCGAGGGGTCTGTGAATGGGCGCGTGTTTACAAACACCACGCCTGACTCCTGGACGACGGGACGCAAGCGCAACACACGCATAAACACAACACTTAAAATTAAAACTGGCCACACAACTCCCCTTTTCATGAATATGTACTGAAGGCGCCATGTTTCGACAAAGTATTGGGATAGTCCTGGCCTGAAAAGTTTTTGTAAATCCCTGCATATCATTGATGTTTGTGGCTGTCAATACCTTGAATGCTGAATAAGCATATTCAGAGAAAGATTGGCGTGTTTGAGGGGACCATTGGATTATATACTGAGTTCTGACTGTCTGGTCACGACCATTACGTTTTAATATATCTAATAAGAAAACGTCTAGTCGCAGAATATGCCGTTACCAAACTAAAAGCCGTTGTATCAATCCACATGGAGTTGCACAGGCACAGGAAATCCCAGAAAATTAACCTCCATCCATATCGTTCAATATTCATCGATACATGGTTACAGCGCATCAGGGCTGTGTATACACCGTGCGTTTCCTGTGCGCGCGTGCTATGAAAGCTTTGCTTCCTTGTGAAAGCCCGCACGTGTGCGCCTAAAACTAAAAGCCGCGCTGGTTCCACCTGCGCGCGCGCCGTATCCCCGACTCCCGAGCAAGATACGCGCAGCAAGCCGCAGAGCACGCCGCGCGCCCGTCCAGATGTGTCGTGTTTAGTGAACATACCGTAATCTCCGACCATGGGACCCCAGTTTGACTATTGCCTCCGTGCTACCAGTGAGTTATCAATACTTTACTCGTACTTTGTTTGTTGTGTAAACCTCATTATGGAAGCCCTGGATCGAACCGCCTGCGCTGTGTATCAAAACTTTTGCAATTTTCCAAGCAACGGCATAAGTTATTTAATTTTCCGATACATAAGTCACTTTACAAAACTCGTGCTTAATTTGTGATAAGTTTGTCTTCAATATTTTTATTGGAAAGTCTCGGTTTTGAGATTCGTATTTATATTTACAAACAAGCTACTTTGTATAGGTACCTACATATATTATGTTACGATGGACGCTGATACGTTTATAAGGATATAAAATACATTGTTTCCTAATTAGGCATCGGTTTGTATTATTAATGTCGATGATAACTGTTGTGGTGGGCAATTAGTATTCAAGTGCACTCTCGTAGCCGTAGTAATTAACGGTGAAATCGGGAAGCGTTTCAGCTCTGAAACAACTGAACATTTCCAAACATATCGGTAAGAATAAAATTAGTCATTCGTTCCAAATTCTCAAAACACATTTTGAAAGCTTTTTTAAGCTTTCCGAGAAATACGATTGATTCATTAATCAAGAGGCGCCTAACTTCATTTG
Source organism: Brachylomia viminalis (assembly GCA_937001585.2). Lineage (NCBI taxonomy): Eukaryota > Metazoa > Arthropoda > Insecta > Lepidoptera > Noctuidae > Brachylomia > Brachylomia viminalis. The sequence continues at coordinate 15,245,000 of OW443302.2, read as the reverse complement.
TTTAGACTGCGACTGATGATTGTACTAATTAGAAATGTTGGAAAGTTTTACTATACCGAAAGGATAAACTGATTTATTATTTAGTAGGTATGTAGTATAATTATGACAGTTATTTTAAATTTATTATTGACTAATTGTAATTAATCAATGTAATTATGTAACTATTTATCGATATCGTTTATCCGGTTTATCATTAAAATTATTTCGTCATAACTAACCTAAGCAGGTCGGTAAACCAATAATGTAATTTTTAACTACGTCATGTAAATTAATAAATAATAAATTACACAGGCCTACAATTTTGGGACCTAAACACGAATATGAAATTAGGTTTTTTTTGTCACGTCAGTTTTTCACAACACACATTTATAAAAATTCCGGTAAAAAAAAAACTCAAATGCTAATTAAGAAAATTAAGTACACTCATATAGGTAGCAACCTAATTTTTGGAAAATTTGGAGCATATTATGTCTAATATTTTCATAATTGGAGCTTATATGCTTTCCTAAGAAGTTTTTAATATCATCTTTTAACGATACCCATGCTGTCAATTTTATACGAGCCAGTTTTCCATGGTCTTGTTTTCTCAAAATTCTAACGTGATGGATTTTTTTTACTATTTTTCCCGTAATCACCACACACCACAATCTACGAGAAACAATTAATGAATTTAAAAAATCTCTTCAACATCATATTAATAGTTAGGTACACATTATTCTTATAGTAGGTACCTAACAGAAGCTTGAACCATGTTACTAACTGTACTAAAATGCAATCAATTACTGTCAAATAGGTCATTACTGGTCAATAAGGCCACAACAATAATGAATAGCATTGTACACTTTATTTAGGAGTGGGTTCGTTATTGTTTGTCACTTGTTTTTATTTAGCCACATGTGCTAAGGGCCATTTCTATTACCGCCCCGCGGTCCTAAATCCACCCGAGAACTCGCACATGCGGGCACAACAAAAAATACGAATCTGGTAAAAGCTCTGTCACATCCCATGGCGACAATTTAGAAACATAAATCTTCATTGGGCATAATTTATCCTATTTTGCTTTGATTTCTTCCCTTTTATAGTTGAATGAAAGAAAACAGAGTACCTATAGACTTTGTTTACTTTATGTTAGATATATAAAATGGTTTTTGATGTAATTTCTGCACACATTCTAAAGTGCGTTAAATTCCTAAGTGTCGTTTACGACTTCTGATGCTGCTATTAAAATTAGCCAAAGTTATATAGCAACCAACGCAGTTAATGTAAGTTGTACTTACATAGTTACTAGTAGCATCTATTACTGCACCATATTACCTCGTAAGTAGGTACGTGTCATGTCATCTAGCCAAATGGTTTATCATTGCACTAGTAAGACATCTACATAGGGAGTAGACAATGGGCGAAAATTGCCTTCAATTCGCATTTTCCGGCTTTCAAAAGTAGGTTGCTACACTCTGCCCGCACTGGACGTAATGGAGAGCCGTTAGTTCATTGGGGTTATTGAATAATTCCCGCGTGTCGGACTCGTAGAGTGTAGTACTGGCCACCGCCAGCGAGCGACGTCGCACCGACCGCCTCGATGATACTCGGTATAGTGTGCCTTTTGTTGGAGTGGATGGAGTGTTGATACGTAACTTTGTTTATTTACAACTCCTATCTTCTTTCCAGATAATCCGTCATATTTCGCGTTGCCGAACAAGGATGTGCCTGATAGCGGGGAATCTCAGGACTCTTCTGAGCCATGTTCCCGGTCAGCTCCCGGGCGCGTCTGGCCGGATGCTGGCCGGCCATTGGGCTCCCCGCGCCGCAGGGAACCTGAGAGCCCCAGACGCAAGGAATTCAGGGCTCTGCTCAGATCTCTGTCTGCTCGCGAACCAGAACAAGCCGAAGCTTTTTTAAAAGGACAGCCGAGACCAGGGGATTGCGCTCCTAGAGACATGAGACACACATTTACTGCTCCGCGAATCAAGTAAGTTAAAAATATCTTGGAAATAACAAAGTAGGTACTGATATCGGTTTAATTTAATGATATATTAATTTATAACTTCATTTGTTCTACAGGAAGGGTAAAATAAGCACAACAGTGATAACAACAGATGGTCCACAGGAGCGCGAAGAAGTATTCTACACAATTCCCCTTCACGGCAGGAGAAGACACTCGGTTGGCGGGTACTTGACAACGGGTGCGGCCGGGGCTGGAGAAGTGACCGCAGTTCCCAGCGAAGTACCAAGAATGCCCCCACCAAGGTTTAACCAAATAGAAGACGATACCATCAAGAGAAGAAGACCAAAGAATTTCTCTTTTAAAGGTAATTTCAATATTATTGCTTGTTTGTAAAAAATTTGGACGCGTTGACGGCTAACTTTCAATCGTTATCTTCAAACTAAACATGAGGAAATAAACGTATTGGAAACATCCATAAATAAATACCTATATTTTATTATTTATCTTAGCCGAGTGTGAATTATTTGAGTGAGGAACATATACAATATTTACATAGGCTGTTTGCAATCGATCAAAACTCTAATAGATTTGAATGAAGATTATTCCAGAGTGTAAAGTAAACTATTATTGAATGGTATATTTGCCATGTCTTATTTACTTTAGAATGATGTACACGTAAACATTTACTTACATTTTATAAATGCAGTTTACTTGGCAACTAGTTAGCATTCTTAGTTTAATTGTGTAGTTGGCATCACCTACTTATTGGTTCATTAAGGTAATTAATGTAGATTTAGTTAGTCTTAGATATTATCTAACTTATCGTGACCAGGATGTGAAAAAATTACCATTTAAATCTTTCTTTGTCTTCATAATAACTTAATATTGAAAGTTGAAAGCGACAGTAGAGGAAGCGCCCGCAGTAAAATCTATTCTGAGATAATAATGATAGATACGTGGAAGTGAATAATAATGATAAACTGTCATAAACAAGTCAATCGAAACCTAGGGCCGATACCAGAGAACGTTGCTCCCGACAGACGATCCGCCCTTCGACCCTCGGTGATACTTGCGCTGCACTGCGTGATACAGATGAATCTCCCAAATGTCCAATAACCTCAGCGGCGCTTTTGATATCTTCATATCTCACTTGCCCTTTAACTAAAAGCTATCTAAAACAAGGATGCGATGCAATATGTTTTATCAGAAACAATAAAAACAAAAGCCAACCGTTACGTAAAATGTCAAGCCAAGCGTAATTTATAAAAAGATATCTCTTAACTTCGATATCATCAAGATTATGTCAACTTATAAATTTTCTGGATTATAATATTTTGCCGATTAGGCGTATCTGCGAAACGCGATCAGAATATAATAAAAACGTTTTTCGTGTTTACCATATCGTATTTGGTCGTTGATAACGCTTGGAGAATATTTACACAAGGGCCTAAATTTCTTTTGCAAGATTATGCGGTTAGGCGTCAGGGATGGCGTTGCGGCTTGCGATTATCGTTGTCGCGTCAAGCTTTTAGTATGCGAAGTGCGTGCGCTTGCGCCGCCGCCTGACGCCAGCGCGCGCAGTCACCAGCCGCGCGCCACATGATCGCGAACCGACACTTCTCGCTGTCACAGTTCTTAGGGCTCTTGTATTAATTTCATGCGCTTTCTAGTGCTCGCTGCAGTTCAGTCAGTGCAATGACAAGCGTTTAACTTGAAACTGTCGGGAACAACGTCTTCTCTCACTCGCGTCGCTATCAATGGAGGATAAAAAGAGCGAAACAATGGCTGACACAAGTGAGTTTTGTTTAAAATTTAAATGTTTAAATGTTACACTTTGTGCTTTCGAAAGTTTTTTGGATGGTAACAACTTTTAAGGTACAGTATACGTTACTGTATATTTTTTTATGTCATGAGGCTTGAATTATTTTGACATTAATTTAATTAATTTGAGTGTGTTGGTGCGAGCTTCTGTTATCTAATTCACACGTAACAATGAAGTCCCCTAACATGAGACAAATACGCCGTAATCACGTGGCAAGCCGTTAAGCGGATAAGCTAGCTAGTAACTCGTAAGCTCCTTAACTAATATATGAGAGATTACAGCATTCCATATTAATTATTTGATATTACTTGCTTATGTAAACGAACTTAATTATAATTACCTTAAATCACGAATACAGATAGATATTAATAATTAATCTTTAACCACAATTTCCTTCATATTGCTACGAGGCTGTGAGGCTACGCGGGAAAGCTTTATGCTTTATTTCCAAGGTCCTTAATTTAATGTCTCTGTACTTTCAGCGTAGAAAATGTGTTATTCGGAGAGTTTATTACAGTTATTACTTATACGGTATGGATTTACGCGATCCCCTTTTATATTTTATGAACAGGTTATTATGTTATGCGATAGTGTTAGTTGATAAATTATTGGATAAATATACAGTGGCTCATAGCCTCATACAATGACACTGTAACACATGTGCATGGCGACCAGCACAGCTCCCTTAATGCGATAGATAATAAGCCATTGTCTTCGCTAAAGACGTCTTCAGCGGCCTTCACTTCACTGAACCCAACAACGTCACACTTTGTAATTCGAAAATGTCCAGCTCCATCCAAAATCAATGTCAAAGAAACACCGTAGGTACAACATCACCAAATTAGATTCACCGTTGCCATGCTGATGTTTACACGATAATGAGCTTTACGAGCTAAGAATTAGGAGGGAGCCCTATGGGTTGGTTGGCAGCCGAGTTGGTCGCAGCGAACGCATTAAATATGCAGGGTGGCATGTATGGCTGAATAAACATAGTGTAATTTACATGCATCGAAGCAACTCCCGTAATGTACTCGCATTGGGAATGTAAATGGGTAAACGTCTTGTAGAACTTGTCTATATTGTCGGTAGGATCGCTCCCACAGTTGTGTTAACTGATGTAGTGACGACGGACAATTGTTCAGGGACAAAAGATGTAACGTTGACTTGTTGTTTTGATCCGGCACAAAATGTGCGAAACATAAAGCCTGACGTACACGAGATCCAAGAGATAGAATTAAAATAATGCTGATCTGAAGATTCTTAGATGGAAATCTTAAATTAGTGTCAGTGAAGTAGAAGCGCATTTATCTAGTAAAAATACCAGAAACATGCGGTTATCTATAGGTACTAATGTAGAGACATGAACGTACTTAGGTATATCTTCTTTTGTCTCCCGAGCTGTTGTCAAGTTATCAGTCAGAGTATGAATTATAACTTTGTTTGTGACGTCTATCGCCGTTATATCGTGATAAGCACAAGAGGAGACAAGGCGTTATCATCAACGACCGCATACAAGGCTATTAGTAGTTAATACGAGGAAATTGTCTAATAAAATCGATATAGTTAAAGGTATAATACATTTTGTACTCTTGTTGAACATCAACGAAGAACAATGGTCCATTCAAACTAACCCAAAAAAAATTCAAAGTTCTCTTTATGAAGCTCAAAGGGAAGTCCTATTTATCCAATTTTTTTAATGAGTCAGTTAGCGGAATTTGTATTTAAGCCAACATGTGTATGTTCGCTGTTCATAGGGCTTGGAACAGTCTGTTTAATGATAGTGACGGTGAGTCAACAATAAAGTACTATTAATATAAAATGTGTCTTATAATTGAACCAGAAATTATGATTTAGCACCGAAGAACTGACAGTAGCCAGAGAAAAAGAACGTTTATTTTGATATGATGAATCACATGGCGGCGGGTGCACGCCAGCACACATTCACTATTTGTTAGCGAACATGTTTCATATTAACCCCTTTTTTGGCAAACAATAATATCCTCTTGTAAGTAGGCTATAAACATTATCATAATCGAAACATAAACGCAGATTGAAGAAATCAATTTTAACTATAGCATCTGTTAATGAATGAGTAAGAAAGTGTAGGCTTCTGCATTACTCACGGGTTTTAGGAAACAACACGTAGGTACCTACATACAATTTTTTCAGTAAAGTACCTTCTTTATGTAGATGCAACATCGTGTATTTAGTAATTCCCTAAACTGTGATCTCATTCTGACTGACTTTGCTGGAAATCTACGGTGCGTTTCCTCGTATTTCTTGGAAACGTCTTATAACGAAATGAATAGGCAACGTCTTGTCACCCACGTTCAGTCCCACTGGGGACTATTGAATGTCCTATTTACTAACAATGTACGAGGGCAGATTGTCATCGCATTATGTGTCTCACAATTATTTTCGTTACAAGATGAGTATAGATCCAAAGGAAACTAATCTCTTAAGGATATTATAGTTCGGTCAGTAATTACATTAAATCTCGTCCCTTTTGCTAACAGAAATCGAGCAATACCTTAAAGAAAATACAGATTCATAAGCTACCTGCCATATTGGGAGGCGTTATAGGGCTACAATATTTTACTCGGAACATCAAAGACGTCCGCGGCGGCCATTGAACTGAAAACTGAAAGCGGTGGAGCAGCGAGCACAGCCCCAACTGTGGCCCAATGTACCTGCTTTGTTCCACTTTCAAACTTGCGTAACGTCCTTATTGTGGAGATAAAAATAGGGTTTTAAGTGTAACCTGACGGAAGACATGCTGAGAAGGATTTGGTTCAATTGGAGAACTTGGTACTTAGCTTGAACAAATATACTTTTTAAAGAAGCGACGAGCATTCCTTTTCTTGTATTGTAGCTTACATTGAGGCCCAATTTCACCGCCAATTACTAAACACTAAACGTGTTTCAAACATAATTCTGTTTCTGTCAAATGTTTGAAGATGACATAGACAAAATGATGTTTAAAACTCGTTTAGCGCTAAACGTGTTTATTAATTGGCAGTGAAATTGGGCCTAAGTTGCTCGACATTTTCTTGATTTTTATTTGTTTTTAGACTTATGTAGGTAGGTACCTAATAATTGGAAACTCGTGTAAAATAACACGATATAACAAATATTCTTATAAAACAGCAATCATTTCACGATAGCCATGGCAGCCAGAGTTTATATAGCCATACACAGGACATGCTAATGTATGATCTATAAAATAATAATCTCATAAGATTTTGCGGCCTACCCTGACTACTAAAGCAAGCATATAAACTTAAAATAATCTCCATTTTAATTCTAAATCTTTCAAGAAGGCACTTCCGTTCTACTTGAGCAGAAAATAGTTGCATAGCAACGAATTACTGCATATCGGGCGTCATATTCAGCCCTCCGGTTCTGTTACTCGCTGGATTTAATCGGCTATAGTTATTCCCGGCGACGCTGATAGACGTTTGTCTATTTAGGAAACGGATATTACATTTAGTCGGGTCTTCATTTGGCGGCAGAGGTGGGTAAGTATAAACCCGTACGAGTTTCCGGCGCGCGCGCAGTGCATAGCATATTTTGTAAGCAGCCGATGCGTATGCGTGGCACTGGATGCAATAAAAAATTTAACAGCGACCGTATGCTTTCATTCATACGCTAGGGAAGGCATATATATGTTTTTAGGACAGTGTTGAAGCTTTTAACGCTCTTACACCTAACTGACCATCACGCATTGTGTAATGAAAGTGAAAGATAATGGTTCTTAGAAATGAACGCAATGTTTTGAGTCCAAAAATAAAAGCGCTGTCAAAGATTAAAGAGGAATTCCTTAGAGTTGCTGAGATCACTTGACTTTCAGGCTTTTTCTGTTCTATATCGAATTTAAATGCATTCATTAATCAATAACGTTCGATTGATTTCAAGTGTCTTTACAATTAACGTAAGGACGCACTTAACATGAACTAAAACGGCATCATTACATGCACAATTGGCTTCTTTATAAGCTTCACGTATAATATTACTTTTCAGTTCCTTTTATACAGATATGAGTAACCCTTTTGTGCACACTTCATTAAAAATAATGTGCGATTTGTGTTTAAGTTTCTTAACAAGGATTTAAATTCAGCAACATGTGTAGAAAGGTTTATGAAGCGTCCGCGCGATCCGTGAACTTCGATCCAGCCAATGACCCCCATCCGATATCAAGTGAACGACATCGTTCATGCCTTGATTATCCCTTGACAACACTTCCTTTCAATGTTAGGTATCATATTTGAGCTCGCTACAGACTTATTCATGACAGCGACGAGTGACTATTCACATTTGGAATATAATATTGCTTATTACGCGTTTACAGTCGCGCTATCGAATTTGGGATGATTAAATTATTTTAAGTGAAGTAGGTTTTTCTGAGAAACCACTCGGCTTCTCTCTTATCTCCGAATAATTCTGAGAAATTTCGATTACGTGCTTTATTACGTTTTATACCAAATCAATAGTCTGTTTAAAGTCAGTCGGGCTGAATGATTGATTAATGTAACAGGCTGACAATATTGGTTAAGTCGGTTCTCCTCGATTGTAAATAGAAGACATTTCGGTTGTTATAAAATATCTACATAGCTAGTTTTGGTGATAAATATTTATTAATTACCTATGTTTTTAATATCTTTGTTGCAGAAATGGAGGACATAGCAATACTGTGGAGCTCTGGGTCTCCCGAGAGCGCGCTATGGTCCGATTACTTGGTCGCTAGCTTTGATAAGATTATGTCGCAACGAGCTAGACATCACTACAGGTAGGTACCTGCCAATTCATTCATAAGATTTACTACTATCCGATAAAGTTATAACTTTGAAAAGTACAAGGATATCAGTTTATCCTATCAATAATAACGTAGATAAGATTTCCTTTGTTCTTATTATTATTTCGTAACGACATCTGGATTTATTTGCCCATATGTTGGATATAAAGGTTTACTGAGCTATATATTATTGCAGAGTAACACCAATCACCGCAGAGGATTTGCTTGCGGCAGACTCGCAAGAAAAAGTAGACAAACTGACGAAGGCGCAGTTACAAATAGTGATCCTGTGCCCAATACTTGCGACTAAGTTAGCAGATCTGAAGAGAGACGTCAACGGAGACAGTTTGTTCAAAATGGACAAGGTATTAGTTATGTTGCTCGGAGTCGAGAAGAATCAAGTCATCTCCGGTAATTGTGAAGGTATGCTAACCGAATATCTAATGAGTAGCTTCAATTTAAAATCTTTTAAAGTTCTTGGAAGACGGAGTTTCGAAACAACGTCGCATTTTAAAACTTCAGTAACTTAGAATAGAAAAACAATTTCGTTAGTGAATTTATTTTGTGTTTACCCGTAATTGGAATTTTGATTAGTACATTAATTTGTAAGTTCTCAATCCATTAGTACCTAAGTTGAAAGTTTAATTTATGGGAAATACGCAATACATTGTTTTATTTTTCACAGATTATCCGACGATAGACCAGTGGCCAATGATGTGTGTGCGGGAAAAGGACACGTCTTTCGTAGACACCTTCCTTACAGCAGCCGTCGGAATCCTCAGAACCAAAGACTGTAAAGACACAGCGACTGACAGAACAAGCTTCTCTATCGTCCCCAAGAAAGTTAAAATCGTAAGTACAGCCTAATTACAACTAGAGCGAAACATTAACAACAACTATTTATCTTAACTAAACACAAGACGGCATGGCGTTACTGCAAACATGCCACAAATTCTTACGAGTCAATTTAAACGTTAACGAGGAAATCCAAGTCCATTACCGACAAATTAGACCGTTAGGAACAAACGTTTATGAAAACGTCCACACAATTTTCGACCTTGCACTCAAAGCTTCAGGGTACAAAATTGCGAGGAAGGTTCTGTGGCACAAAGTGAATGCCTGTTTACCTTAACAAAATAAATTCACAACGTGAGTTAATTAATGTCGTTTGCTCGCAGGGACAAAGTCGAGTGATAGCGCTCCTCAACGACCCTATTAGAGACGAAGACAGCATAAAGATAATGGTGGACAAGAAGGGGGAGGTCATTAACATCCCCAGCTTCAAGAAGAGGAACCCTTACACCCTTCAGTTTGATATACCAGGTAAAGAGGCTTGAACATATTTTCTTACAGGGCGACCCATCGCCATGCCACCTGACAGCCTTACGAATAGAAGAGCCATGGAGAAAATTCATTTTTTTTATTTTATATAAATCTCTTTTGAGAAGTCTATTTATGTAAATTTTGCTATTTTTCATTATTTAAAGTACTTCCTCAGTTGGCATCACGACTGGGATGCATATACCCTATACTGCTGTGTATTCTTGTCAGATTTTATTTTAATATGTGGAAATACTAAAGTGATATTATTTATTGCAGAGTCATGTCTGGAAGTTTCAATGCTCGTATGGGTGCGTGTGAGCAAGAACGGCCAGTCGCTTGGACGAAGACAGATTAAGTGCGAAAGTAGACTCAGGGAATTGGATCAGCTGCTAAGGGCATCGGATCATCCTCTCGAATTCATGTGCCAAGTTAGTATCCGTGATTTCCATAGTTTTAGGTAGGTACTTTTCGGTACGCAGAATTTTTCTATAGCGATATCTACAATACCACATTCAAACTTCGCTTCACACTTGCTCCTACCTCTAAATATCAACCTCCATCTAAATTGTTGTCACCAATTCATGGACAGGGACTTGGTAAAAATCTGACGAGCAAGAGTGTCTGAAGAAGACTCAATGAAAAATTTTCCTTATAATATGTGAACTCATAACCAATTAACGTTCATTGTGTTTCTCTAATGAATAATGTTTCTTTACACAGACTTTGGGCTTCAAAACAACCAGTAAAGAACAACTGGACAGTTGGATGCTTAACGCATTCCAAAAGAACATACCACCGCACTTCAACCTGCTAGCATCCACTGAACAATTTAACCCGAAAGCCGATATGTCCAGTACGTATCCCCTTTCATTTAATTGACGATTACAGCTTATTAGTATCGGCTTTCAAAGCATTTCGTTAAATCGAAATTGCTTTCCATGCAATGCAATTTAGTTTAGTACTAAATGAGAAAATAAATTATAGGTGGCGAAGAATACCCAACATTGCTACATTGGGCGGCGCGGTTCGGTCTGGAGCGACTTTGTTGGCAGTTGCTAGAATGTCCCGGTGGCGGCGCTGCAGTCGCACTCCGTAATGTGCGTCAACGAACTCCCGCAGACCTCGCCAGGGACCACAAACATTACGCACTCGCTGACGTACTAGCTGATCATCTTGTAAGTATCTCATTAGACTGTTACAACGGAAATTGATCATTATATAAGAATGTTATGTTGCTCATTTGAACACTTATTTCCAGAAAATTAATGAATTCTCCAACATGTATTATTATCTGAAAAACATGTCTGACAACGACAAAGAAGAAAGCCAAGACGAAGCTAAACAAGATGACCTTCGAATTGTTGAAACATGTGACACGGTCGACTCACCAGTACGTGATCACACCTCTTCCGATCCTTTCAGTGAAGCGTGCACGCAGAACTTAGAGAAAAATATCGAAAAGCCAGTTGATTTCGAAAAGAAGCAACGACCAAATCTGAAGCTTCCGAAAATTAAAGAACAGTTCTACCAAAACGAATTCCCGCTTCACGATAACACGGTGGACAGAATCCAACAAGCCCTCGAACATGATTACTTAGTTCAACCTTCCAATATAAAAGTAGAAAGCCCCAAATTCAGACCAAATAACTTATACGCGAATAGTTCAAGACTGATGCCGCAGCAGTCGGACATATTCTTGTACTCGCCCACCGAAGAATCAAAGACTTTTACCATTGACACTCCTACTAGTGATATAAGCCAAATAAATCTAAATACCAAAGACGTTCGTAGCAGCGGTAGTGTGAAATCAGGGAAAGAAACATGTCCCCTGACTGGCCAAGAAGAGTTAGCTGAAATAATTAACGATTTCAAAAACAACGTTTTTACGATATCTGAAGTGGAAAAGTTGGTGATGGAATGGAAGAATAGGAACGAGACTCAACAGTCACTGAAAGAGAAACAAGAACAGTTGAACAAAATGAGAGACGAGTATGATAGGATCCAACTGAAGATAAAGGACAACATGAAAAGACCAACGCCCTTCGAGAGGGTGAAGAAAATGTTCTCCAAGAGCAAAAATAAACGTAAGTATTTCCTTCACGCATATAAAATCAGTACTAAATAACGTGAGTTTTTGTTATTTGTTATTTACGATAATTTCATTTCCAGACCACCACAACGACAGCAACAACGGAACTATTGAAAAACGGAATGGAAACACGAGACCAAACAGCAGCCTGAGTGAAAGTAAGTACAGCAAACTCAAACTTATAACATTTTGTAAATAAAAACACAAATTCTAAAACCTGCTGTCTTGTATGGATCAGAATGTTGGGCCACATAAGGGATGAATGAAAGGCAATTGTATGCAGCTGCGATGAGAATGCTAAGAGGAATGTGTGGTGTTACACGAATGGATAGAATATGAAATGAATTAAAAAAAAAAGTTTATTTCAATTAACATAATTTGGTTTACATTATATGGTTTGTTGTCTCCTTTTAAGCAAGGAAATGCGTGTGTGTTAGGAGACTCCGCTTTTTCACTTATCAATATCCGATATATACACGGTGACATTTGAATCACAGTTTTGCTAGAACAAACGTTGTTCAGACCCATGGTCTACAACCATTCTATAGCATCCAATAGAAAAAAAAACGACATTGGTTTTCGAAAAAAAAAAAAAACAAAAAAGGCAATGTTAAAAATGTCGGGATTATCGTTACGCCCTACAACACAGACACTGCGGCTGCGACGCGCGGCGCTCGCGTCTTGAACGCAATATCGTTACCGTGATGAGTACTTTGATGTAACGGTTAATGTTTCAAACATTATTACACGTTTGAGCAACATAAGACTAATTTGAGAACTCCTAGATTAGTTTGTTTTAATGACATATTTGATGCTGTAGAATTGTAGTAGACCATGGTCTGAACAACGTTTGTTCTAGCAAAACTGTGATTCAAATGTCACCGTGTATATGTAATTGAAAAACATGAGAAAAAAACATGCAAGTAGATTTAAACAATAAACAAAAAGGAAAAAGATGCGCGCTTGAGTGAAGTGTAGTGTATTAGGGTATGTGTGTGTGAGTGAGTGAGGATGAGTGCAGGTGTACAGTAATGAGTAGGTACTTATGAGGAAGTCTGCAAGTGGCACCGGTAACTGAAAAGTTAGGCGGAAATCGGTTGTCATGGTATGGGCATGTGATACGGAGGAATGAGGAGAATGTCGTGAGGAAAGTTTTGAGTATGAATGTCGATGCTATAAGAGTAGGGGAAGACCAAAGAAACGATGTATGGACTGTGTCAATGGTGATATGGTTAGAAAGGGTGTGAGTACCGACCGAGATTACGACTAATAGATAAGTATTGAAGAACAAGACATGTTGCACCGACCACAAATAAATTGGGATAAGGGCAGGAGAATGATGATGTCAAATTCTAAAACCTTCATTTGTTTTTAACAGGTTCGTCATCATCGGGACGCCTAAGTACGGTCAGTGGGGGCAGTGTGGCTGAAACTAATAGTGTGCAGTCTGAAATCGACGACAAAGCTAGGTCTATTGTAAGTATTAAAGCTACTCACCAACATCCGTCCTTTGAATCTCTTTCTCCTTTTGAATACTTTAACGACGCCTTAGAGTGAAAACCTCGTAAGTGTAGTGTAGTGTTCCTCTTTTCAGGAGGAAGAAAATACTGCGTGCTGGAAAATGTTTGTACGGCGTCTTTTATGTTTTTTTATTGATTAGTATGGAATTTTAACCCCCTTTTATCAACGAACAAATTAGTCAGATCAGGATGTGCGTTGCGAGGTTTTCTTCCTAGAAACGCAATAAAATAAATTTGAGCAAAAATGCATTCCCGAGGTTTTCACTCTCGATATCTCCTTTCATATTTAGAATTTCTCTTTTCCTTCGTATTTTAAATCTTTGTCTCTTTTTCATTTCATTCTTCTTGCTTATTTTGAATATCTTTCTTCCATTTCTCAGATATCATCCAGCACATTGACGATGCATTCTGCGTGTGACGGTGAGAACAGAATGGATGACTACTTGATCCCGCCGCCGCCGCGACCTCTCAATGGCGGCTGCCCACAGTTTACCACTTTCGGACACCCTAAACATGATAACAGGTAAATAAATATATCAAAATAAGGTGTTCTAATCCATACGAGTATTAAATGGAAAGTAACTCTGTCTGTCACCTTTTCACGCCTAACGGCTGAACGGATTTCGATGAAATTTGGCCAGCGTCATGACCTCTTGAGTTATGACCTTGGATACTTTTTAATCTTGGTAGAAGTTCCCGTAGGATAATTTCCGGCCTCCACGCGGGCGTAGACTCCAATTTCTGGAAATCTGTGTCTGGATCAGTACATCTTCTGTTGGTAGTTGTGTTCGATTGACCTGCTGTACAAAACTAGCTACCAAAAAAAAAACTGATTCTTATTATTAAAAACTGTAATAAAATAACATCTTACTAACCCAATTTCCGTGTTTCAGAAATCAGCACATGGCTACGATCGTTGAGCGTGAAACGTCAGCATCTCGTGAAGCGCTCGACTGTGACGCAGACACGCGCACCGGCACACACTTGCGACTAAACTTCGGCTCCCGCGAGCGATCGCACGCGACAAGTCGCTGCGACGACCGCGACGGCGCACACATGTACATGAACATATCTGCCACTCACACGTAGTTTATATCTACAGCTGTATCCCAAATGACATGACATTCGCGTATTTTTTACAAAAACATTCGTTGTTGGAGGACGCTCGGTAACAACGAATTGTTGACATTCTAAAATAGAAATGACTATTTCTCGTGGGTGTTGCGTTAATCCACGCGTAATTTTGGATTTAGAGACCGTGCCAAATAATATAAGGTTAGTCATTTCGTAAAAGAGATAAGTATAGGTAAGTCTCTTACATGTATATTAGAAATAAGCTGACTAGGCAAACGTTTTAGATGAGAGAAGTTTCAATATTACTGCCAAAGCACTACATCGAATCATTAAAAGACTCACAGACTCCATATAGCAGTTTTGTATCAACATTCGAATAGCGCGATTTTCCATTTAATTATATGAAGACTGAATAGATGCATGTAGATATTGTATATATTTTTTTAATCATTTAAACGTAATATCTCTATTTATTGTCGTCGTCGATTTTAAAGCAGATACGTAATATTTTGAATAGTACAAAATATATTCACATTTAGTTAATGTAGCCAAAATTAAGTTATTATTTAAGAATTTATTGTATAATTAGAAAAAAAAACATTAGCATACGAGAATCTTGGCATAAAGATCTGCTTGAATAAAATATTTTATACCTATTAATACTTTTGTATTAAATCGTCCAATATGCATTTATAGCTCCATGTATACTATGTATTGTGAAAATAAATTCAAAATGCTATATTTTTTCTTGTATTCTTAAGCCCTCACCCTAGTCTGTGCCGTTTGGTCCATTGCTATAAATAGTTCGCTCTAGTTGGGGACCACCACAGGAAGAGATCTTCCTGTCGTTTATCAGACGGTGACTAATCCATTTTATAAGAAAGACGGTCAGCATCCGTCGATAAACTGATAACACCGAAGCGCGAGGATCTGGATAATCATCCGTCAGATAAATTAGACGTCCGTTCCGTCTGTTACCCTTTGATCTTATGTTATGGATGGCTATCAGTTACACACTATTTATTATTATATTAATAACTAGCTTCACCCCGTGGCATCACATCGGCTGTCCGCCTATGACTTCGTTTTCGCTTAGCGTTCTTTCTGACTTTTCTTTTTGCCCAGATCCTAAGGGTCTAGCCTTCCTCAAGAATTGGGCTATCAGGCTAATGCAGACTGGTTTTCAAATCCGACGGATAGTTCCAGAGATTACCCCTACATACAAACAAACAAAATTTACCTCTTTATAATCTATATAAATAAAACAAAGACGGGTTTGTTGCAACACTTATAACTCGAGATCTGCTGGACCAATTATCATGGTATTTGATTTTTTGGATTTGTCTCCGCCCCGAATAGAAGAATAACGGGAAAAATTCAAGAAAAATATTATAATGAAGATAACAATCATTCTGAGGCGGTACGAAGTTCGCCGGGACAGCTAGTATTAGTATAAATAAGAAAAGGATGTAACTTTGCAAACAAACACATTTAAATATTGTTAGTATTTTAATTTGGCACCTACTTCTTGCAGGCAATAAGTAAGCCACCAAATGATAAATACATAAACTTATATTATTACTAGGTAGGTATAACATAAATTAAACGAATCAAAAATAAATTATACAGTTTTAAGACAGTATTTGCTAAATTAATATAAGCACATAAAATGCACAAAAATTTTGCTAATTATTAATAACAAACGAACAACATCACTTAATACTCTTTCACAGTTTCATTGCTCTAACAATACGTAGGCAAAATAAATGCGTAACTAAAATAATCACAAGTAGATTCGCGTTCATGAACAAAATTTGCTATAAGCTGACAACTATTTCGTCGGAGATAAATGCATCTCACGCCAATCGGCGAAAACCTATACATATTCTATGTAGTTTTGTATTGAGGAAATTTAATTATATTCTAATTAAAGAAATACTTTACACCAGAAAATGATACGTCATCTCTTCAAGGCTTCTCAACGAAAGTGTACCATTAGAATTATCGCTAACTAAAAATAAGCAAAATATCACAAGGACAAACAAAACAAATCTACCCACAATTCGTCACTAGACATTTATGTATAAAATACTTAAGAATACCATTATTGCCAGCTATCTCAATAAATAAACATCAAACCTAATTGTTTCACTGGTTTATTTCACTGACTCGTATTACTATTCATTTATTTGTCTAAACATACCGTGCATCGGCGCCTCTAAGGCTGTTCAATAATTGCGAAACTTTAACAATTCGACAATTTCATTGTTCGAAAGAAAATCGACCGAATATATAATATTAGGTAAGTACATAATTTAACAACTTAGGCGGTCATTTCTAGCCGTTCTATCCGATTTACGTACGAAATGTCAATCAGTTCATGTCGGTGTACCAAAATGTAAAAATCTTACGTATTAACTGGAGTTTCGTTTGGAGTAACTATAATTGCGCTTTTTCTTTGGTGTGATGTGGTTGTCCGTTGGCCACTAGTTGCGGGGGCGGAGGCCTGGTCAGGAGGGCCTGGTACATGCTCCACACGGCAAGAGGTCGCATGTAGCCCACTGAGCGATGGTTACCATTCTCATAAAGAGCCTCTGGGGTTTCAAACGACAGACCCATTTGTGTTAATGTGTTGTATAAGCCGCCGGCAGTCACAAACGCCTCTTCATGCATGCCTGAAACGATATAGTTGACATTTGGTCATCATAAAATAAACAAAAAGTACCGCATAACAAAAACTAATATTTTTTTATGTACTTTTATTCCCACGAAATACGTAGGTATTTTATGCGATAAGATAAAAATAACTACAAGCGAAATATTTTCATATAATCGGAATATTTTATTATTTGCACGTTTTTCGATAAGATTACAGCTAAATCGGGAATTCCCTTTAGCTCATATCTACTATCTTCTGTAGGATATCCGGGATTTTTCTGGCATAGTAAACCTAGCCTATGGACCGGGTCACAAACTAAATGCGAAAAAAACCGGTTGCGTGTCGGACCACGGATAGCGGTCCGATAGTTGAGATGAATATTTACGCATGCACATTATTGATTTTAACGCAAAAACAAAGTTATTGCTGCGGTTGTCAGCGAAAATACCCCATTTCCTAAAAACTATTGATCAAAGTCACTTGGAAACATCATAATACACATTATGTCCAAGTTTCATCGATGTAGTGCAAATAGATTCCAAGTAAAATGGCTGTGTGTAAATAAAAAAAAACATTTCAGAATCACTTTCATATTTGTCAGTAAGAATGTAAACTTATAAACTAGTGTTAGTAACATTTATTCTAAGCTGCGTGAGGCACGCCAATCCTGGGGAATGTCTACTTCACTGCGTGCAGTCGTATCCACCGCCCCAAGATCGGAGAGTCCCACCTATCAGCCAACGTTCTAAGAATGGTGTTGGGGAATAATCTGTTTCCTACCTTCGTATATCATAAGCGCGGCCACTCCATAAGTGACGCCGGTCCACACCTCTTCGCTCTGCAACGCCGTGGTGTCGATGTGTCCGCGCGGGCCCGTCACCCAACCGTTGACGGCGCCCATCTTACCACCTTTGAACTTCTGCACGTTGTTTTCGAAGACTGTCGCGAGGGCTTTCCGTACGTTGGCCTCGGGGAACACTTGCTCGGTCCAGCCTGAGGCGCGGAGGAACCTGTGAAAAAAAATAGCTCAGGTGTAATAACTTTATAAACAGCTTGAAACAAAGCGCTGAGAATAAATTTGTCTGCGACGATAGAACGTATGGAAATCTATGCAATAACGCACACATAGAACAAATAAACTCAGAAAATAGAGTGTTACTTTTTGTCTGGTGGACAAGTAGTCCATCGTCTGCGCAGCGCTAAAGAAGTCGGTTGAAGAGATGTCTTGAGGATTTTTCTCATATATTTATGAAACATCGTTAACATCGTTATTACGATGTTAACACTACTTTTACTATGTCTTAACAATCTTAATGTTGCTATTTAAAAAAAAATAAGTTGGTTTACTGTTTAATTGTAGTTGTGTTAATAAAATATTGCTTATTCTTCAACAATATTAAATTACTCACCAGTGTCCCGCCAGCTGATCAGCCATCACAACTTTACTATTGGAAGGGCGCACGTCGAACTTGTAATAGGAGCCGTTCCACAGCTTCTCTTCAAACGACTGTTGTGCTTGCTCCAGTAGCTTGGCGAACTCTTTCTCGTCTTCTTGATAGCCTAGGATACGGGCCATTACGCTTACTGCGCTTACTGCCGCTACCCATAGACTACCGCAATATGCACTGTAAATGGATGGTCACGTTTTAACATACTGATAGATGGCCAAAAGACATTTGGCAAAATCTCCGATAAATGTTTTCATTAGGGCGGCAATACCAGCGGTCTAAAGATGAGTGATAACTACAATACCGGCACGTATTCGGTGCAAGCATAGAGGAAAGCGTGCAAATGTGGTTTTAAGATAAGAAACTTGAATGTTACGCACATCTACCTTTAGACGGTAAGACATGAGAGGGAGAAAATGATTAGAAGAATGTGACAAAAATAAGTCCGTAAACAATCACCTGGGGCCAGACATGACCCACGCGTCGTAGGTCTGGTCGGGGAAGCCTCCGTTCTCGATGAGCCCGTCGCCGTCGCCGTCCCAGCGCCGCGCGGCCCGCAGCAGCGCGCGCGCGGCGGGGTACATGTCGCCCACGTAGCGCCGCGCGTCCCACGCGGGGCCGGCGCGCGCGCGCCCGCCCGCCGCCCCGCCCTCCTCCTCCGCCTCCACTTCCGCGCTCCTGTACAACATGTCTAGTATATCCCCCATCCCGTACGGCGGCTCTTCGGTCGCGACCGGCGTCGACTGCTCCGTCAGATCCGGTGACTCATCCGTCGTCCCGTCCGTATCGTCGACCTGCCCCGTCGACCGCGAGTACAAGTCGTCTTCCGTCCCATCCTTCACGTCGTCTATAAACGCCATCGTGCGGTACCTTTCGTTGCTGAACGGCGCCGTATGCCCTCTCAGCAACTGGTAGTCCCGTACCACTTGCAGTATGAACTTGAGATTTAAGTCCTTCCAGTCGCTCACATCGTGGATGTTGTAAGCGTTTATATGGTCGAATGGTACGTCTTCTGTAAAATTATATTTGTTACTCAACCTAATCATTAGTTGTAGTTAATACAACGTATTTGTGTAGTCTCTTAAGCGAAGTCAAAATTAGATTTAATGATTAGAAAGACAGAAAAATTTATTCGCTATATGCGAATTACGCCTCATCCTGACGTCACGCAATATCCTGCATCGCGCAGGCTGAGTTTACCGTGCAACTAGCATAATACAGGGTGGATTTTTGAGATGGGGCAGTAAAGGCAAGTACCTTAACCGCTATAGCTACAGGAAAACGGTCTAAGGAGACTAACTTTAACTTTTTAAGAAATGTTGCTTCACACAATTAACAGATTTAAAAAAAAATTGTCAGCAAGAAAATGGTAAATTATCACAAAACAATTTTTTAGTGC
The DNA here is from genome assembly GCA_937001585.2 of Brachylomia viminalis. NCBI lineage: Eukaryota > Metazoa > Arthropoda > Insecta > Lepidoptera > Noctuidae > Brachylomia > Brachylomia viminalis. The sequence continues at coordinate 15,224,929 of OW443302.2, read as the reverse complement.
CAATCTATCCCGTTTCATAAAAGGATCAAAAAACTCTATCGGACCAACTGAGGTTCGAGTACTAGAAAGGTCAGAAATCGCAAAAAACTTTTCCCATACATTTCGTAGAAAATGAGAATCCATATTATTTTTATATGATGGAAAGACTGACTGCTACAACGAAAACTGGTCGAAAATAAACAAATAAATATTAAATTCGAATTTCGAACGAATACGAGTCGAGTGTTTTATTTGCTTTGAAAACCAAATCTAGATAGTTTGATGCACGCGGTTTCTAACATTCGCTGGCAAAAACGACTTCAAATAACTTAAAACGTTAAGACTTGATAAAAGATTATTACGTACCACAACTAAAAAGTGAAAAAATAAAAACTTGACAATTTGATTACAATGGCTACGTGTATAACTTACCGGGATCACCAAGATCGTGTGGAATTGAATCTTTTATTTTAAACTTCACTGATTTACCATTGTATAGTGATTGTCTACATTTATCCGTTTCTAATTCGATGGTGTCACGGAACATATATTGTAAGACCACCTGGAAAATCCAGAGTATTAGTGTAAGTAATGTAATATAAATAAAATAATAATAAAACTTTATTGCAAAAGGATTAAGTACAGAGATTTTACATTGGCCCCAAATTAGGCAAGCCTGTATGAATGTAATGAATGAACAATCTAAGTGATTTTACTAATATAGTACTTATAGGCAAAGACATCTACTTACTTGCAAATTAGGCCACAGTTGAGCTAATGCAAATGAAGCATAAAAGTGTACATCATATGTATTATACATTCTATATTCGTGGCCTTCTAAATACCCGAACAAACCAAAGGCATGCCTAGAACAAAATTAGCAAGTTTGAGATGAGCGAACCTGACCTGTGACCTTTAACACTTCATTTAATATGGCTATAAATGTGACGTGTACTGAAATCAAATTGATGAGTAATTACCTAGGATCGCTTTCCGGAAATTCATCATGGACGTCAAACCATATTGTGCCGCCATCAGCGACAAAATAAAGCTCATTCATTAAGGCACTTTTTAACCAGTCAGGTATATTCCTGTGAAACAAAAATGGATTAAACGTTATTGTCATATTGTTACTTTGTTCAATATATGACAAGAAATAAGACGAATATAACAAAGAAATGATGTAGAGTATTACCTATTGTTAAAGATGGGGTCCTGCCACTCAGCGAGTAGTTTCTCCCAATTCTCGTAATTTTTTAGAGCGTACGCAGCTATGCTGGCACCGGCAATGCCATCACTACCAAAGTATTTCGTATAAAATCTGAAATAAACCAAAATTGATGATTTGACTGATCAATAATACACTCCAGGAAAAAGATATGAAGACCTACCTCTTATGTACTTTTTTATCTTTCTTATATCTTATAATAGGCATGTCCCAGACAAGACAGAACTCAGTTGAACCCGTTCCTCCCGGTGCCAAAGATATAACACTCGAAAGTGCTACCGAATCACCTGCATATAACAAAAATTATTGTATAAAATCCCATTTAAGAATTGGAACAGATTAAAGAAATAAATAATGTCAAAGGAGGTACATTTGTAAATCTTTTTTTGTTTTTCCTTTTCTTTCTCTTTTTTCTCCTTCTCTTTCTCTTCTTTTGTTTTGTTCTTGTCTGGCACTTTCGGCGGTGGAGGCGTGAGGCTCGGATCTGGTGTTAGCGTGCCGTATTTCTTAAGGCAATCCCACACGTAACCGGAGGTCTTCGCGGCGTTCCATAGACAATAACCGTCGTGAATTGTCTCCTTTTTATCCTTCCTCTTGGCAATGGTGAATGTGCAAGGAGTCTCGGCGACTTTCTGTTCTAGAGTAACGCCACACGTGTTTTGCTCTGAATATCTCTCTAAATCCAGTTTGTCTGGAAGAAATAACCTTTTAATGCTACTGTTTATTGACAGGACTTATTTTTTCAATGTATCTTATACTTTTTACAGAACCCAGCTAGCTAAACGTTATACCAACCAATGGTTTTCTTCTTGTGGGCGCCTCCGAGTACTTCAGTCCATGTAAAAGAAATACTAACATTTCGCTTCTCATTACTAACATTAATAGCTGTAAATACAAATACTGCGCACGGCAGACTGCTGTCCTGTAAACAAATAATTATTTTTAACAAAAAACTAATAGTCATGTTTTAAAAGGGGAATAATGAATGGCCACTGGCCGCGTAGGTTGCGTACGACGAAATGTCGAACATGACTCAGACCAACATATCTTTCAAAGGCAACAGGGAAAATAAACACTAAACTTAGACATTAAACATTTATTTATCTCGAACAGGCAAGTAATAGAGAGGAAAGGCTTTGGTTTATAGAATAATTTGTATGCATTGCATAGCACAATGTTAAAGCAATTTGAAAAGCCCATGACTGCATAGTATTTGTGTAGATCAAAAACTTGGGATTGATTTTACGATCCTTATGGACTATGAGTGCAGTCCTAATGTTTACTGTACCTTGTAATTATGAGGTATTACAGGTGAGATCTGTCTGCAAACAAGCTTTATTCCATACTTGCTGAGATCGTATGTGGTCCACGCACGCGGATAAAGAGCTGTGTATTCACAATCTGCACCATTCAAGTTCCATTCCCAAGTAGGTGGTGCCTTCTTTGGTTTGCTAAAAGGAATGTTTAGAATATAATGTATATAGTGCCTTTATCAGACTATATGAGGAATGCATTCTCAAGATTCATCCCACATAGCAGATGTGGTAATTTCTAAATTTGTTATCATTTAGGTGGATCCTGCTACCTGATAAACTTATTTAAAAAATACTTCATGTAATTATCTAAATAATCCCTACCTATCAAAGTAATTCATTGATAAGATTAAGGAATCATGAACTTGATAAACCTTTTAGTGACTACAAAATAAAAATTAACCAAATACACATACATAGGTATAGGTCCCGTCATATAAAAAGAACGCTGACCTGTGCCTGCGCACTGAGCGATAAGTTTAATTCCAGCTTATTCCAAAGTACTAAGTAGCTAGTAAAGTAGCCATTACTATTCTACAATAAAACAATTACACTTATATTATAAAACAATAGCCTATAATATAGTCATTGTAATTGTATATAATATTAGAACACATCCACCCCATGTCGCTCAGCGTTCTTTTTACGTGACGGGACCAGTACACTAAATTAAGACAATTAGACAGCACAAGATTGAATGTATTTTAGTGTTAAAATGTTCATGCAAACATGCAAATTATATTAGCATAATGATGAAATAGGAGTAACTTACTTATATGTTGACAAAACTGACTGGTAAACAGTTTCATTGTTGGCATTTCTTATGTTCACAATGAACTGACATTCTGGCACTGTGACATACTCGTATATGCCCGGGTATAGCTGGAAGCGACAGAACTCGCCTTTGAACCCTCGGCCTATAGTCCCACCACCGATACCTCCAATAGGACAGCCTACAAAATACATAAATATTATATTTACTAAATAGATAGCCATCTAAACAACTTTATAGGCCTTATAGGTGTAGCAGAGATAAGAGAACAAATATTTTAAGCATAAGGTAACATGTACTAAGTGATAGGTAACCAACTAGATAGGTCTGGAAAAGCATATGGATTAGATTAAAACATAAAAACAAAGCAATCCTACCTACCGCCACATGATAAGTACTAATAACAATTAAGTTATTACTAATAACTGTCAAAAACGAGAGAGAGAGATGCTTTGGAGTAACCTAATGTAAATGTTATACATAAAAAAAACATTAGAAAAGAAACTATTACTTTGTGTTTCGTAATGTTACTATATAGAATCCAGTTCTTCTAACTGAACAGACAGCAGTGCTGCTGGGGAGTTTGTTCCGCCAATTCTTCTTCCCAGCTAAAGCACTAGGAAGTGGTGAAGGGTGGGCATTTTGGGGGGACTGTCATGTGATTTTGACGTTCAAAAAGTGCTGATTCTCAGCCTAATTTGAATAAATGACTTTTGATTTTGATTTTGATTAAAATCAGTGCAATTTTGTTCTCAAACAAATTGAAGATAGATTGGAAAGCAGATGTAAGACAAGTTGCTTAAATGATTGGGTAATCTACAATTCTAGATAGTTAAGATTAATTAATGTTATTGAGCAGCTACTTCTATTATAAGTTTTTGGCATGAAGAGGACCACATGTGTTAAGCTATTAATTATAGTAAATCTGCAGAATAAAAATTGTGCAATGAGAATGTTAATCAGTCAACTTTTAGTTTATTAGAAACAGCAAAAAGTTTTCAACAGGAATTTTGTACGTTCTACAGACCACAAAAGTATAGAAAAGACAAGACATTGCATTTTATAAAATTATTTATTTATTTAAACTATAGTTGGGCAAAGTCTGTGTCTCTCAACAGACTTTAGTTTGTTAATGAATGGAAATGACTGATTTAATGTAATTGTGTTTAAGAGAACTTACCATACATTCTTTGAGCTGATATCATGTGAATGTAATCCATTATAGGACGCTTTTTATTCAACTTCTTGCCAATGTAGTATTTCAGATACCTGTAATAAATATAACAATTACAATGCTTTTAAATATTACATTAATAGGTGCTGAATGAGATAAACTGATGAAAGAAAAAACAAATGAATAGTTGCAAAAATAATCGTGGCTCAAGCTAATACCTCAGGGTATCATATGAATTATAAAAATGTTGCACAAGAATAATATAATGAGCTCATCTAGAGTAAAATAAAAAATATTCACCTGGCAGTTAATGGCATCATGTCGAAAACTTGACTCGCTCTTGGTATGATTATTTGTTTGCTTTGTAAGGGAAACTCATGGTTCAGCGGTAATTTTAGGCCGTATTTAGGAGGCTCGTCCAGGCCTAGCCCGACGTCACCAACTGTTTCCATCTCCATGATGTTGAATAATTCGAGAATGTATTCCAAGCCTGGAAGTCTTTAAGACGAACCCTCTCACACAGTCTTTAAATCGAATCGTATATCACATTATATCTCTGTACCCAAGATACGATAGCAAATCAATTTATCAAATTAAGATATAATTTCAGCGTGACACTGTAAATTGACTAATAAATAACACAAAAATGAGACCTCTCGTGAGATAATATTCTTGAAGATATATTTCATAGACAGAACCAACTCAGTCTAATCAAATTAAATTACCTATTATTTGAAAATCTAAAATAATGACTCGGGAATGCATCTCTGCCACCACGAATCTCAATGAAAATTTATGAAAATGACATTAATATTATTGTATGTGATTTGACTTGGCTTGTCACTTGAAACTTTGACAGCTTTTTTTTTTTTTAATCTTTATTCATTTCCATGGATACATGTCCTTCAGTCGCAATCGCTAAACATACTACTCATACTAAATACTTTGACAGCTTATTTATCGATGCTGTCAGACTTCTTCATAATTTCGACCGGTTAATCCTTTATTGAGCCATTTAGTATTTCATATGATTGGAACCTTAATTTTTATGTTTGGAAAGCAGAGGTCATAAAAAAGTTTAAATAGTTTATGGAATTCTTCAAAAGCAGTGTTTGAGTCACTTTTACCCTCACTAAGGAAAAGAAGAATAGACATGACCATATACTCTTTGGACATGACATACCTACGAAAAAAACGTGCATACCTAAAATGTGAGTCTGGCACAAAGATGGCGGCTTGCGGTAGAGCTGCGCGCATTATAATCATTGACTTATAATCTCAGAACAATAACTAAAGCATAATAGATTATAATATCAAAATTTTCTTCAAAACACTGAAAGGAACAAGTTGCTATGACAACTGATGTACTTGTTGGCTGTGACAAAACATGGCGACCGGCCGCAGTGAGATATGCTGTATACTCTGTATACTGTTCGTTATGCCGAGTCCTTTCTTTTCCTTAGTCTGAGCTTTTACCTTTTACCATGCTTTTACTATAGCAATCACTAAAAGTCAGGGCTTTGACACATTTGATAAATTTTTCAAAATTTTCGTTGCTATAGTCTCTTCTAAAGTACCAGTGGGTTAATGAGTATGTTTTCCTAACAGGACATGATAGTATTTGTGCTGTATGATCCGACAGTGCTAGATCTAAGGTACACACATCAAAAGTGTCTAGGGATCAACATATATTTTTGCAATAACTTTTCTCCTGATTGATATTAATTAAAATTTTCTTTAAGGATTCATAAAATAAAGTGTTTTCGTTTGTCACAGTAACGATAAACCAAGTCACCTTTGCATTAATAAAGAAATTTGCCATTTTCCTAATAAAGGGATTTTTGACATTTGAACCACTAACACAAAAGTTCGAAAAAAGGACTGAAATAACAGTTTTCTTTAAAATTTTATTGGGTAACTTAAACAATTAATAATCCGTGTTTCTACCGCGAACACTAACAACACAAGAACATCGGTTTGGCATACTCAAAATGAGTTCATCCAAATCACGCTGTGGAATGGCCGCCCATGTTCGTTGCAACAACAAAAAAAGGTCTTCTTGCGACTGGATACCCTCCATATTCGGCAGAGCTCTTCTCTGTAGCATATCCCATGCATGCTCAATCGGGTTCAAGTCTGGCGACTGAGCAGGCCAGGGCAGGACATTGATGTTAGCTGCGGCGAGAGTCTGTCTTACAACTCTTGCGGTGTGCGGTCGTGCATTATCATGCATTAACTGAAATAAGGGACCGATTTGCACTTGTAGAGGAACGATGACGTCTGATACAATAGTCTCAGCATAAATTTGAGCGTTGAGGTTGCCTCTGATCCAAATCAACTCAGTTCTTCCGCCGATCCAAATACCCGCCCATACCATGATGGTTCCACCACTATAAGGATGGACTTCCTGGCAGGATTTTAATCGCTGTTGGCGTCCAGGGGTTCTCCAGTGTCGTATACGTCTTGTATCCGGTCTCATACCAAAACGAGACTCATCAGAAAAGCACACGAAACGCCATTGTTCTTCTGCCCAATTTCTGTGTTCAAGAGCCCATTGATATCGAATCCTACGATTGTGCATTGCTATAGGTGGTACCCGTAGCGGTCTTCGGGAATGAAGGTTCACTTCATGCAAGCGGTTTCTGACTGTTTGGTCGCTAATTAAGTTCCCTGAAGAGTGATGAAGCCTCACGGCTAACATCATGGCGGTTATTGTTGGAGCTCTTCGAGTTAAGATTTGAATGTATCGGTCTTGTCTCCGTGTGGTGCAGCGATACCGTCCTCCATGGCGCTCAGCCACGGTACCAGTGCTTCGGTAACGTGTCCAAAGTCGACTGATAACACTCTGACTTGTATTCAGAGCTAAAGCCACAGTACGTTGCCGGGAACCAGCTTCTATCATTCCCACGGCTCTGAGCATTTCTTCCCTGCTTAAATGACGTCGCCGCTCCATAATAACGTTGGTTTTAATCAGTAGTAGGGAAACAGTAGCACTAATAATGTCTTCAATGCGTTGTATGTTTTTATAGGGAAAATATTGACAGCTGATTTTCATCTTTTACTCGAATTTGATTCACAGTTCCTGATTCAAATTATGAAATGCACCAAAAAGGATCCATACAAATTTATAAAATCATAAATTTATTACAAAGCCACATCTTAATCTCAAGAAATCCGCATAAAAATGCTTGATCCCTAGACACTTTTGATGTGTGTATCTTAGGCGCGTTATTATGTCGTTCTTCTTCACAAGCACGTTTGACCTTCAAGATTATAATCTCAGACGGAGTTTTTATTACTTTCTGCATAATGTACCCGTTTAGTGTACTTTAGCTATTTTCATAGTGTAATGTCGTTTGGTATTCTGTTGTGGGGAAATGCCGCCGACATTCAGACTATCTTTGTTTTGCAGAAAAGAGCTGTTCGATCAATTTATGAATTAAGCCCGAGACACACTCTCAGAGAGAAATATAAGGAGATTAATGTAATGACTGTGCCTTCACAGTATATTTTTGAAAATCTTTTATATGCCCATAAAAATATAAACTTGTTTAAAAAATACAGTGATATCCATAATATAAATACTAGGAACAAACACAACTTCGTTGTACCTACAACAAGGCTCAAGAAAATAGGTGGCTCGTTCAGATGTCAATGTATACGCTTTTATAATAAACTTCCAAGCCACGTTCAAGATCTAAGCCTTAATAAATTCAAATCATTCATTAAACGTAAGTTGTGCCAGAAAGGCTTTTATACCGTTAAGGATTATATTGAGGACAAAAAGGCTTGGGATTGAGTTGTTCCAATTTTCTGCATACTGAATGTTTTTTTTTATTTCTGTTACATACACTGATAAATTGATAATTATTATAACAGAACGACTTGAATAGGTACTTACCTTGAGAAGTACAATTTATTGTTTTAATTATTGTGAATGTGAGGACTATGTGGGTCATTGTTTCAGTTTTAATCATGATCTGGCAGTTTAAGTAGTTCATGCGGCCTACCCAAATGTCCTTTCTTTGGTATTGTTCGTCGAATCGTTGAGCTCCTAAAGTTCTGAGTTGAGCTGCACGGTTACTGACAAATGCGTGCACTGACTGGACAGGTCCTCTTAATCTGCGTGGTTCTTTCCTCAGAAGACCATTTCAGATACTAATCTACATGGTCCTAAAAGATTATGTTCGAATATTTATATACACATAGACATTGATGAATTTTATACATACAATGACATGAGTATTTACTTTGTAAAGTATTATATTATTTAAATTATTGTGAATGTGAAGATTATGTGGATTATTACTTCTTTTTTATTTTTTTTCTTAGTTAGTTTCACGATCTGGCAGCTTGAGTAATTTATGCGGCCTACCCAAATGTCCTTTCTTTGGTATTGTTCGTCGAATCGTTGTGCTCCTTAAGTTCTCAGTTGAGCGGCAAGATTACTGACAAATGCGTGCACTGACTGGACAGGTCCGCTCAATCTGTATGGTTTTTCCTCAAAAGACCGTTTCAGACACCAATCTACATGGTCTTCACATGATCTGACCAAGATTATGTCTGGACTTTAAAAGAGACTGTGACCTCTGAGTTTGTTTCGGCCTTTCTTCTCAGAGTAGTCAGTTATGAAACGCCGACCTCATCTAGTTTTTAAAATATGATTGACGTGTAAGTGTTTGTAACAAACCTACTTACAGAAATAAAATCATTTATCATTTATCATTAATGATAGCGATTATTTACTTAGGAAAACACGGAATTCTACACATTGTTAACACCAGACTGCACCAGCATAAACGTCAAGATGGCGGCAAACTTTAGTTTTGATAACGGCCGCGCGCACTCGCGCTTTCTTATTTTGCGCTTTCTCTACAAATGATTTCGGGACCAACCATTGTATAGCTCAATGGGACCAACAGCACCATTGTATTTTCATCTATGAGCAACATTAGAAATTTTTTATATTATTTTTCTTGTGTATTTTCTGCTGGGTTGCCAATTGCAATATAAATGAAACAATTTTGCTTATTTTTTTTTTTTTTTTTGTATGGTTTCTCGCAGTTGGCCTTGAGAGGCCGTGACTGCTTAACCGGTCAATCCTGTGGTGCCTTCGAGCTAACTCAAAGCCTCCAGCCAGGGGCATAATATTAATTATAAACTAAGCGACCATCACCTAAGGGCACCCCCTGTGGGGTACGGACCTCGGCTTAGGGCGTCGCTGGGGAAGGACAGCAAGTTGGGGACAGGCTGGATCAAAGTGGGTTCATTATTATTAAGGGGTAAAACTACTGGCTCAGCTACGCCACCAGCTGGCTCTGTGGATCCGATCAAGGGAGGGGAAGAGGAATCTATCGGGGAGGAACGCGGACGCGGACGCGGATGCGAAGCACCTCGGCGGCGAGGTCGGAACTTCGTTTTGTGTCTGTGTTTGTATACTGTACTGGTGGCCCTACTGCTTTCCTGGAGGAGGGTGGTGGGGTCGTCGGGGTCGGTCAGTGCGTGCCTTGGACGGCGGATTCTACTGATTCTAGAGGGGACATAACTGGCGGCCTTCGCAACCAGAGGGTTGCGATGGCTGCCAGCGGTATCGAAGAAACGCTTGCAAGCGCGTTTCATGAATTGTTGAATGGTGGGGATTTTCAAATCTAAATGTAAGTTTATGTTACGAACGAACCAGGGGGAACCCGTGATTTTACGTAGAAAACGGTTCTGTAGGGTCTGCATCCTGTGGATGTGCCGGGGGTGGGCCTGTGCGAAAACAGCACAGGCGTATGTCATAATAGGTCGGATGCATGCCGTATAAATGCGCAGTTTGCACCTGAGTGACAATTTACTGCTTGCATTTAGGACGGAATGTAGTCTACTCAGAGCAAAGGCGGCTCGCGAACGAACCACCTTTATGTGCTCTGCGAAGGAGAGACGTCTGTCCAAAGTCACACCCAGATATTTGGCATGCTTCTCCCAAGGGATCGGCTTGCCAAACATCTTGATCGGGCGGGCAATTTTGCTTATAGAAACCATTGACTTATATAGTGCGTTTCATCCACTGACCTCTAGCGTATTCTAATAGAGGTCAGTGGTTTCATCAAAGAAGTCCCTTCGCTGTAATGTTGGTAGCGCTTAAATGAGTGCTGCCAGGCTGTGAAAATTATATTACCCAATAAATCAGTAAATTGAAAACGAAAATTTATTTTGCTTGTTCTTTTTGTTTGGTCACCTTTCAACAAAGGTCTATAGAAAATTATACCTTACGTGTAAAGATAAGTATTCATAAAATTAAACTCTTAATATAACCATAATAATTATTTATTTGCGAAACTTCTTAATAAGCTGTAATGATTCAACAAAATTACTTTTTAAAATAACTGTGCTCCTCCAAAGGACCTACACCCGATATAGCACTATCTCCAGGGTCACTATCGTCTGAAGTATCTCCTATAGTATATCTAGTATATCTAGTCATCTCCTACTTCTATTATAAATCGATCTATTTTGTTATCAACCATTGTTGAAGTACTTATCTTCTATGGTTTCTACGTGGCTGCATTCTTTTATCCACTCTAATGGCGTGCTACTGCAAATTGCCTCTTCAGTTATTTTTACAATATTTTTTGCTTCCTGACCCACGTTTTTTTCAGCAATCCGCCTTTACAAAAGACTCCATATGAGTTCGATTGGATTCAGGTCACAATGATAAGGAGGAAGTCTTACAACTTTATGACCGTGTTCTTTTAACAATGAATCGACTTCGTAGATAGGTGGTTCTTTATGGTCTTTAATTATTTTAAAAGGTGTAGGTAGGCACCTACGGGGTAGCAGCGGGGACTAGGGAGCATCTAGTTCTGGCAATGGCAACCCTATTTTATGGCGGCGACGCGAAGTCTCACACATTCTAATGGAATTATTGGCGCTTTGTTACGTTTTTCACTCTCACAAAACGTTTTGACTTTCAACACCAACTCTCTTTCGCCACTTTTAAGTGTCTTCGGCGTGATTAAAACCGTAAAACAACTATAAATCTTGGAAAAACTCAACAAAGCCTCCCCGTCTTATTCCAAAACACGATCTAAATTTAGTACTAGGATTGTTACTAGGTTTAAACCATGACTAAATAAAACGTTATTATAAAATGAAGTTTATCACTAGTTCAAGAACTATCTATGGTACTAAATTTAAACCGCCGAGACCCCTAGTTTAACTATTGGACTAACTTCGGTACTAATTTATTTTGTGGTTAGCGTTGATTATTATTGTGTCTTTTTATTTACAAATCGTTAAAAATGGATATTAATATGGTTGACTTGATGGATTTGGAAGATTTGGTTATGCTGGAGACTTCTAGGCGATCTTACCGAAATCGTCATCGTGTGAATCCTTTTGAATTGAATGACGAAGATTTTAGGTATAAGTACAGGTTCACAAAACGTTTTGGAGAAAACATTGTGGATGTTTTACGTGAGGATTTATCCCACGACCCTCGAGGATGCCCATTGAGTCCTGAAGTGCAAGTGGTTCCATTTTAATTTTAGATCACGAATTAACACAACCACTCACGAACAAACCACTTATCAGTAATAATAAGAACAATGAGTAAAATTATGAAGTGCATTTAGTTATTTTATTATTATAGGACGCAAACGCAACAAAATCATTCGTCTCAATCTCAAGTTACGCGCGCCGCGACGTATTTAATGCACTCCACTTCACGTTAGAGGTGTTAAAAAATATGACAACTTGTTTATAAAAAGCGCGTCAAAAGTACAAGTTGTGCTTGTTCAATATATTGTAACATAAACAAAGAACAATTTATGAAATATTTTTGTATTGATAAATAATTATTTAAGCATCCCAAGTGTTATTATAATATCAATATTTAGAGAAACAGAACGTTGCTTCAAATAAATCCTCTATGAACGAATGAAAGAATGCCATTTTTGTTTGTTATCTGTGGATATTATTATATTATCATGGACTTTCTTTGGTACTATCTGATCCTTGGATAGTCTTCGTTTTGTAATCGAAACACATTTTGATGCTGGTACTAACTTTAATACCGTAACAATCCTAGACCTTTTAGTCTTGGTTTAAACCAGTACTTAAGTACTTTTTTGTAATAAGACGTTCCGGGTTTACGCCTCCGACTAGTTTAGAGCACAGACTATATAGAGAACTACGGTTTAGACTTTAGAGTTATCTGTGGTTTACGCTACGAACCGTCAACCGATTTATTACTTTCACAGAGTACATTTTATTACTTTCCTCTATGTTTACGAATGAAAGTTGTTTTTATTATGAAGAATCAATAGAATCTTCATTATAAAAAACAACCCGAAGGTGTGGTGATATTATTGCAAACAGTCGGGCTATTTGTAGTAGTTACAGTATGGTGTCAAAGTTCCACACTTTGAAGTGGTAGAAGGCCTTTAAATTTGGATCGTAATTCGTAAACAATTACTAAAGATGGATATCCCAGTGCAAATAGCTATAAGGCTGAAGCCTCCCAGTCTAGAAGACTCATCGCAGTGCATATTTAGCAATCCTGTGACCCAAATAGTGATCACTGAGAGTGGGCAAACATTTCATGTGAATAGGGCTTTGCCTGTTGATTGCACTCAGGCGAATCTCTTTAACTCGTTCATGATACCACAAATTAACTGCTTTCTGGATGGGTGTGATACTTCAGTCGTCGTATTCGGCCAGGCCAAGACAGGCAAAACTTACACTTTATTTGGACCAGGTCAGGATACAGACAGACATATTTTTACTAGTGTTGATTGTTTACCTAATTCAGTTCTATAATTTTTAAAACATGTTTCATTAGCCCAGATAGTCATTACTGGCAGCTTAGATATAGATAATGAAAAGTGGTCAAATACAATATTATCCTTTCCTTATTAGGATAACTCAGATGGAAACTGTCATGATCTGGCTACATGCAAAAAAACAGCCTGCCACCCAATATGACCCAAGGTTTTCCAGATGAAGACACACTCACAATCATTTTAGTTTTATTTGTTTATTTAAGTACCTTTATGTACTAAACAAAACAATAATACTGACATTTTATTTTAGGTTTTGAATGCATTCACAGTGAATGTGACCAAGGTATTGTACCTCGTTTCTTGTCTGAAATATTCCACAAGCTGAACCAAATGCCAGAGAGGGAATTTATATTACACATAACATGGATGCAAGTCGTCAACAATAACATATTTGATGTGCTGGGAGCAGGTCTGGTGAGGTGCTGCAATGTTGAGGAAGCCTTTCAGTACTTACAGCTGGGATGGCGACAGAGGTGTCCAGGAAACAACCACACTGTGTTCACAGTCAGTGTAGAACAGAAGTGGGTCAGCACCAATGGAGTACTTAATCATAGAATGTCCACTGCCAGTTTTTGTGATTTAGCTGCATACCCAGAACCAGGGCTATTTGCCCTAGAGAACATAATAAAAGAGCTGCTAGCAGGCAATCCACCAAAGCAAATCAATTATGATCAGTGTATTCTTACTGCTATGCTCAGAGACTCCTTCGGGGGCAGAGCCTTTACCTGGGTAATTGGATGCATAAGTGCAGAACCTGAGGACTATCAAGACACTTTAAAGACTCTAAACCTATGTTTATGCTGTAGAGGCATCAAGAATTTTGTTACTGTCAACTTATTCGCTGACAATAATACTCCTGTTTACACAGATAAGGCAGTTCTACCACACGCAGACAGTAATTTTAATTTACAATTTGCTACAACTCAGTGGATTAAATTGGTTTCAAATGCAGAGGGGCTTTTTAACAAAATTCTTCAGTCCAAGTCCTTGTCTGAAGCTGATATTAATCAAGTCAGTGAATGGTTGTTTTTAAAGGCTGAGTGTGATGAATGTCTGAATAATGATGCCAGTGTTGATAATAAGGATGCAAATATAAAGCAGGGATTGCCTAGAATAGCTGAGGACACAGAGCCAAGTGAGCCCAGTGAGTCTGATGTTGACTCGGACTCAGAGGAAGATACTCATTCTGACACAGTATTCCAAGATAAACTTGAAAAATTCATGGAATATTTTAGAGAAAAGAATGACCAACTTTTTGCTGACAGATGTGAAGAGTATTTGAATCACATCGACTCTGATGATATTACAATTTCGGAGTTAAGTGGATCACAGTCTTTGCCCGTTATGACATCACAATCAAATTCTGGGCGAAGAAGAACTATACAACCGGGTGAAAGTTTGTCAGGAGCAGAGTTAGAGCTATTGAGAAAAGTTGCAGCTAAAGCGATCTCACCTGAATCTCAAAAGATACTCATAGAATCTCACAAAAAGGATGTTGATCCAGAACCTAAATTAATTGAGAGGGAACTACTTAAAATGATTGACCCTCCAAAGACTGAAGAAATATGCAAGAAGTACAAAATGACGAAAGAAAAATACACTCAAAAGCAAATACTGGCCAGAAAACTTTCAAAAGAAATTGGTAGCAGCCAGTCACAGCTAAAAGAACTGATAAATCTTTGTATAGCCAAAGAGAGACTGATAAATGACTTGTCCAAATCTATGTGTCATACACAAAACAAGCATTATTCTGATAAGCTAGAATCTAGTTTAATTGATCAAGATACTATGAGGGAAATAAAAAGGCATGAGACAAATCTCAAAACTTATAAAAAACAAATTGAACAAATCAAAAGACAGATTAAGAAAGATGAAAAACGCAAAAATACATTAGATGTAGAGCTGGTTAAAGATAAGTTGAAGCTGGATGAACTGTCAGACACATCAGTTGATGTGAAAGACAGGAAAACAAACTCATTGAAACATTTTACGCATAGAATAACACAACTCGACAGTATTTTGAAGGAAAAGACAAATGATTTGGAAACCTTAGAAATGTCCAAAGAAAAGGAGTTGCTGTTGAGGAAAGAAATCAAAAACCTGAGGAAGACCAGAGAATGCTTGCATGAACAGAGGTGTAGTTTAGGACATAAGAGAAAAATATACAAATCTCTTTCAGATTCTGAGGTAAGCAATTTTAAAGTTGAAACTTAAAATAACTATGCATTACTTATTATAATATTATTGATAAATCTTTTTTTTTTTGTTAGGAGCGCAAACTGCTGGAGTGTGAAGAAGCTATTGAAGCAATAGACACAGCAATAGAGTACAAAAATAATTTAATTTGTGGCAAATCACCATCAGCTTCTCTGTCAGATTCTCAAGACAATAAAGACTCGAGGAGTAGGGGGGAGCAAATGTTGATGGCGCGGCTCGACAAACTGTCGCACGACGAGATGAAAACTTTGCTTTATAGGTACTTCCAAAAGGTGAGACTGGCGTGATTTTTGTTGTATTGAGAATTGAGTAGAAACATCAGATTTTTCATTTTAAAAAACTTAAAAAAATGGAGAAGGTTCTCAGTTCCTCGGTTTTTTTTTAAATGTATGTTCCCCGGTTACTCGAAGACGGCTGGACCGATTTGGAAAATTATTTGTTTGAAAGGGTATACTTCTTGGGTGCTCCCATATAAATTTGGTCAAGTTCTGATGAGTGGTTTTGGAGAGTCAGCTTCAATAATACTTATTTTTTCCATGTAGTGTATGTTGATGATGTTATAATAACTTCCTGTCACTGATATTCACATAGCAAGAAGTGGTATACGAATTGGTGTGGGGTAGGTACATACCACAAATAAAAGGTGAAAATAAATACATTTTCAAAAAAAAAAAAACAACTTCCACACAACACTATAAAGTGAAAAATAAAAAAGTCTTGAGTTTTGAATGACGGTTGTTTTACTTACGGTAGTCAGGCGAATGACACGCTTGTTTTGGTTTAGAAGTAAACTTCCCTACAAATAAAGTGCCAGTAGTACATAATAGTATATAATTTCTGTTAGGCACTGATGTTGCTTATCATTTAGGTTTATATAACGATTTTACCAAGTGTTATT
Organism: Brachylomia viminalis; assembly: GCA_937001585.2. NCBI lineage: Eukaryota > Metazoa > Arthropoda > Insecta > Lepidoptera > Noctuidae > Brachylomia > Brachylomia viminalis. The sequence continues at coordinate 15,208,523 of OW443302.2, read as the reverse complement.
TTGAGTAGCGAGTGTCATAAACGTAAAATTTTTGTTTACGCAATACCATTATTCCGCAAACGCTTTCCGCATTCACCTTGCATAATTTAGCTTTTAATCGATATGAAATCAAATCCTTTTTTCTAATTGACGTAATATCAACTTTACAGTAATGTAAATTAAGTTGATTTCAAAATGACTATTAGTATTGAACATATCATAAAATTATTGAGGCTGTAGCTGAAACTGAACTTCCTATCCTTGTTTTCGCAAGGTGGTGGATTTACGCGGCGCGTGCGCAGCGCTCGAGTCTGGCTTGGCGTCGGCCAGCGACGAGGCGACTGTGTGGCGCGCCCGGGCTGCGGCCGCATGGAGGCACGCACAACGTCTTAGACCACATGCTCATTCCAGGTAAGGCAGAGGAGCCTCTTACTTCTCAGAGAGTTAGTAGTGGCGACGACGTCAGACTTCTCTTTACTCCACAGAAGAATTCTCGAATTCGTCGATTAAGTTTAGGAATGTTTGATTTGAAAAAAAGTACTATTTCAAAATCTATTGGAAATCTCGAAAACGAGATTGATGGCCAATCTTGATACCTGAATAAGCATGCGAGATCTCGGGTTGTCAATCTCGACTCGAGATTGCATTCCCTAGGTACCATGTATAAGTTTATAACATATGTAATTATGATGTTTCAGACACTTCCAATCATTCCATAGATGTTTGGATGGAGGTAATGCGGAGAGGGCGTTGGCCCTGGGCATGACGACCGATTCAGAGACGTCCGACGATGCCATGAGACTGGTGGATCGCATGAAGCAGCTCGCGCGGTATCCTCCGGTAAGTTTTCCGGTAACAGGGTCTATAAGTCGTTGTACAATACTATGGAAAATTTTTTATACATCCTGTATTATGTGATACACGGTGAATGGGCATCAATATTAATAACTCAACTCGCGACTCGGCGAGTTTTATGGCAATACTCATAATTTTTAATAATATTTTTTATTCATGTTTTAGCCACCCGTAATACCTAGTCAAAATCTGCGACAGCTCATGCCGGCGACAAATCTGCCTGTGGCTAAGGTGACAAAGGAGAAGAACAAACTCATCATAGTACAACAAAATAAAAAGCACTGATATTTGTACATAATTTTATTTGCCGTTATCAATTCTATCTTCATATACGTTTTCATGAAATACATCATGTTGTATAATGTTAATGATCTAGCAATGTAGTCATAGTACGTTATTTACGAATTCTATTGCAGTTTCACTGTTTAATACGCTATGCTACTTTAACATCACAGTTTTAAATCATACACTGTAAATAATTTTAATGTTATTCGTATTCGCAATGTTTGTATATATTTTTGTCAATTAATTGATACTTGTTAGTGTGTATAAAAATATATTTATCGACATTCTTTTCTTAAATGTATATAACACCTTATAAATTACGAACATTATAAAATTGTAAATAGCAACAAACCATTCACAATTGAACGCATTCTTTTTTGATAGTTTATAAATAATCTGTCCAAATTGTGAACTGCGGGGCAATTGCGTAAAACTAGCAGTGAGAATGGCTTTCATTTTGACAGTTAGACAACATTCATTGCGTTATTTACGTTGTTGAGCTGACACATATTTCGAACATATGAAGCAATGGATTATCAATAACCGTCAAAATGATTCAGATTGTGATATATTAGTGTGTTACGCAACTAGCGACGGATCGCACCTTGCGCTAATACTAAATAGCCAAGCACGGTCAAGCACCTGCGACCAACTTGCAAGTAGCGCGTCAAAGTTCCAACCCTTTTTTTTTCCGGGGTGGTAATTCCTCATAGATGCCCGCCGCCCTGGGGCGGGCGGCGGGGTCTGTCAGACTGTTACTGACTAAAAACCACCCCGGTGATCCATCTCACACCTATGCCGGGGGTCGCGGTAACGTACGATCCTTCCGCAACCCCCGACTGGTGCCGGCCCGCCGCTGCGGGCCTTTTCGGGTCTGGGGGGGGAGTCCGGGGAGTGAGGTGTTTGACTCCCTCCGCGACGTATAAGAGGGGCGCGCGTGGAACACTACGCGCCGCCACCTCGGGTCCTGGTGTGTGGGGAGCGACGGACGTCCCCGAGTCCGTCGCCCCTGGACCCATTTAGGGGGGCTGGAAGAGGGCGTTGTCCGTCCTCCGCCGACGCCCGGTGCGCCTTCTGCGGGCCGGGTGAGTGGACGAGATCTCCCTCTCCCTTTCCGCAGCCTCCTTCTGCGAGACGACTGTCTCGCAGAAGGAAACCACCGCGTCCCAGGACTCGTCGCTGCCGACCATCGACTCGACTACGGCCGGCAGCGACAAGTCACTGCCTACTTCTGAGATGAGGGCACGACGCGGCTCCTCCCAAGCGGCACACTCTGCCAGCGTATGCCGCGCCGTGTCCTCCCGGCAGTCGACGCAGTGGTGACACCGGGCGTCCGGCTCCCTGTTTATGCGACACAGGTACTTCCCGAAGCAGCCATGCCCCGAGAGCACCTGCGTCACCCGAAACGACAGGGAGCCGTGCCTCCTCCCGAGCCAGCGCTCGAGCACCGGCCGGACCGCCTCGATGGTGACGAGGCCGGCGGTAGGGCGTGAAAGCCTGTCCCGCCATTCCGCCACCAGGACCTCGCGAAGCTGAGACCGACGCAGCTCCATGTGTCGCTGCATCGGTCCCTCGCCCCGCGCCCTACAGTTCCAACCCAACCCATTTAGTTGGGTGTTTAGATATGAATCAAATAACTTCTCCCGCTCTGGGCGGAGCGGGAGAGCGTGTCAGACTCTTACTGACTAAAACCTTCCTTTAGTTGCCTGTGTCAGGGTCCAAGGTAACCCTTTTGGACTCTCCCGCAATCCTGGCAGGCATTGGCCCAAGCGGACCCCACCGTTGGTGCTGACATCTCTTTGAGGCGCGCGTGGAACACAACGCGCCGTCGACCCGGTCCAGGTCCTTATCGGACGGCGAGCTGCCTATTGCGCGCCGTCCGCAAGCCCGCGCCTACGGTGGCTGGGAATCGGCCTGGGATTCCCGACGCCCAGGGCGTCTCCTGCGGCGACTAGGGGCATGAGGGCGCAAATTTGGCCTCTCCCTCACGCGTTCAGCTTCCTCCTTCGCAAGCATTACTGCTTCGCAAAAGGAGGTAATGGCTTCCCATGCCTTCTCGCTCCATACCATGGCCTGGACCAGGGGGCCTACTCTCTAGTCTGTCAACAAACTCAAAGCATTTATTTCAAATAAACCGATTACAGGCACTTTTGAATTGTCAAGGCGTCGGTCAGTCAGAAAGATGAAGCTAGTTGCCCATTCCAAAGCGTAGTAGGTACCTATGGAGAAGAACGGGCAAGAAACTCCATGGACACTCTTTTAAATTAAAATATTGTTACAAAATAGTGGTTACATCATTCATGTCAACGAGAGTACGGGCCCGTCCGAAAGTAGTTTGATAATTAGAAGTGAACCCTACTACTGATTAATTAACTTATCTGGACGGGGGAAAACGCATCGGGAGTGAGGACAACTGTCAAAACGTTTTGTCATACATTTTTAGTTCGGGCTCCGCACTAATCTTAAGTCCATTAGTGATACGGAGTAGTAACTTCGGCCGAAACGAAGGACTAGGTGCATAGCGATCTTTCGCCTCCACGAGGACACGGCGGTGCTCCGCCCAAGATGGGCAGACCTCCACCGTGTCCTCCGGGCGATCCACACAATGGTGACACCCGGGCATTTCCTCCCGCCTTATCCGAAGCAACCGTGTCCGATGAGGACCTGCGTCAGGCGGAAAGTGAGGACGCCGTGGCGTCACTCTAGCCACTCTACAAAGAGGGGACTTATCGCCGCAATTGAGGCGTGCCCAGCACTGGGTTGCGCCAGTCGCACTCTCCATGTCGCCATGAGATCCCGCCGTAGCTCTGTCCGCTGTGCCGTGATGTCTCGCAGCAGCGGAGTTGACGACCCGGCGTTAGGCCTCCTCGCGCCACTTCTATATGTGCGCGAGGACTTTAGCCTCTAGATCCCATGGCGGCAATCCGGCAAGGAGGCTCGCCGCGTCACTGGAAACCATACGTTATCCCTGGACCAGCCGGGTGGCCATGACACTTTGGGACGCGTTCAACTGGCGGGCTGGCTGCGGCTGAGTTACTGCGACCAATTCGGCTACCGCCAAGACCGACAAATCAGTAACGGTTCACAATTTTACGGGTGATAAAATCGGATAAATTGTGAACCCTGTCGGTAAGAGCAGGTTCGTTCACAATTTGACGGTTTGACATGGTTTAGATTATAAAGTATTGCAAATTAATACGTTATATATTGTAAGCAGTTTAAAATTACAATTTATCGACAGTTTACAATTTCGCGAGATAGATTATAAACTACCGGTGTTCACAATCATAAGCAGACATATACATTCAACTAGATTCGAGCATTATAAGATCCTAGTATGTTCTATAAAACAAAAATAAATTGAACTATTTATTATCTACGTATTATTTACACTATCTAAGGCATTTAGACACCCCTAAAGTTCTAACTCATGATTGAAAATTCCAAGGTATGCATAATATCCCTTCTGATAGAACGGAGTAGTAATGGGTTATGTAGACGACTGTCCCGTGAAGTTTCTGAAACAAGAAAAGAAAAAAAATATTGAATCGAGCTTTAGGATGCGTCAGGACTGTTGGGTCAGGATCGTCGCGCAGTGGGTGCTAGAAGACTTGCGTCATCAACGATGCAGGCCTATAAAACGCTAGCGTGATGTTTTGAGTGTGATGACTTACAAACGTAAACAGACGCCTTCTTCAGACAGAACGAAGCAAAAGGAGTATTTAAGGATCGTAGCAGGTGGCGTGATGACTTATGGCCAAAAAATGCAACAGAGATATTGAGATGAGGAAATATATGGGGGACACCCGTGTCAGGCTGCCGAACGACACCTCTACATAAATTACTCAACTCAACGCTAAATGAGTTTACTCAAACTTTTGAGTCGTACAAGGGTCACAGACTTCGCTGCGTTATACTTGTTGGCGACCGCCCGCTTAACTGGTATGAAAAACTCACTTAGAGATAGACAAGTTTTTTTGGCACATGTCTTAAGTACACACAGTGTCACAATATAAAAGAGAAAACCTTATTCTGAATAAACTACCTACATATATTACGTTCCTCACGGTTGCACCAAATAGACCTAGTTCAGAAAAATGCCTGAGTAGTGCCTGATGCTGGTTTTCATCTGGACCTTACGTTGAGTTTAACAGATATAAATCAGTTTTTTTACTTACATAATAAAACCTCCCCCATCCCAACCATGTGGTAATATTACCCCAAAAAAACGTAATAAAAACAATATTTACCGCATGTAGTTGCTCCGTACGCGTAAGTAATCTTTCACAGCAAGAGATCATGTATGCAGGTGTGATGCTGTCATCCTTTTGAAGGTCCAGAAGCCCGAACCTTTGCACGACTTCTTTGTGGAGAGCTTTCTCCACATGCTTGTTTCTGTAATACATTAACAAGTTAATTCGTTTTCGATCAGCACTAAACGTCTTTCGTACATACTTGCGATTTTATAAAGAACAGTGGAATTAACCACAACGCTATGTTTATAGAGGGAACAGGGAGTTAAGTTCACTCAGACGTCCATAGAAAAGGGAGGATCCTCCGACCAGACGTGTGTCGTGTCTGGTGGGCAACAGCCCAACGATTGATGTCGGGAAGTTGTAAATATGCTAGTCGCGCGGTAAACTCTGCTTGCGCGATGCAGGATTTGCGTGACGTAGGTATGACGCGCAGCTCGCATGTGGCGTAGATACCGCTACACGTTAATATCTAACATTGAGACCTTCTATAGTTGTCTTAGCAACATTGGTCACCAGCAGTCATTTTACCTCTGACTTTGCATCACTGTCAAAATCACAGTGATCTTTATTCCTGTCACAATAAGGTTGCTGTTGGGGTTGCTTCTGTTAGAGGTAGGACAACTGAAACGACTGTAGCAATACTGAAATTGCCTACAAATAAGGCAGAATTCTCGTGTCCCTAGTGACCACGGCCTCCACGACTGTCAAAAAAACAGTGAAAGAGCTAATAGGGATACTGACATTTTTTTATTTATTTTAAACTCATAAAAGTATTGGTTTGCAAATAGTTCAAACAATACTGTAAAGAGATATAAACGTTTTAAAATAATTGATAGACAAGGACGGCACTATAACAGAAATGAGATCACGACTATGTAACTTCATACTAACGCCATAAATTGTCCGTACCGACAGGGACGGGAATAATCCCTTCCAAAAACTTTTAAAACATGTACCTAGTTGTCCATCAATCTCATGGATTTAACAGATTTTTTCGATTATCTCATTTTACTATGCCTTCTTTGAAATTGCATTATTTGTTCGAACATTTCTCATCCCTATTATCTCGTAGCTAGTTTAAAAACTTACATGCTGTATTCAGTCATCAATAGGGTTGCTTGGTCTAAATTCTTGGCAATGAATGCTATTAGTTCTTCAGCTGGGCAAGACGATGGGGTAATAATCTGACCCGTAGGCGATACCATTAGTGGACCCGCCTCACTGAAATACGAATAAAACAGTAAAATTTGAAAAAACTTGAAGATAATGTCACATGATGACACGGGGATTTTGCGTCAATTTTTTAATCAATCGTTTGTATGCAAAATACGATTTTGTTTTTCTACGAGTTATATGGACTGAATTTCGTTTCGACAACCCTAGCGTGTAAAAGTTTTGACCATTTCGCCCTCTGTGGCGCCAAATACATAAATTATCTAATAATCATCATAAGTCTGGCCTGTACCAGCGCAGCGTACAGAATAATAGTGTTATGTGGTGTACTTACGATATGTCAGAACAAACAAAGATACTTACGGTTCAATGACTATTTCATATTTCTTTAGAGATTCAGGCACCCCTGACGGGAACTTACTGCCTCTACCATAGAAATCGCCTATGGAAGTGATCAGCTGTCTCAAATTACTGCAGTACTGATGTGCAGAAACTTTTGGCATGAATTTTCTATAAATAAAACAATTCTTTAACTTTGCTCAAGTTTGTAAAGACAGGAAGAACCTGCGCCCATCTGCACACGCGCGAAGACGTGTCAGCCAATTAGTTGAAGTAAGTAAGTAACCTCTTTGTGTAAGTCAGTCTCCATATTGCGACTGACTGACACAAATAGGTTTGCGCGAACATGCTTGTATAACCCCGACAATAAGCCCTTAGAAAGTTATTCCATTATTTTGCAGTATGTATCTACAAATAAAATTACAGCACATATAATTATATATATTTTAATAATGAAATCGTAAATCTTACCTACGACAAATGTGTATATCTCTCAATATACTGGACAATGTTTTCTCATAATTTGGTATCATTACTAAGGCACTATCCTCTTGGCTGACTTTTTTTATGAGCTGTAAAAAAAAGATTAATTGACAACTATGCACGCTATGGACAAGTAATTTTCCGAGATCAGTCTGTAGACGTAGCCCCAACACGCGAAGTTAACATAACGAAAATTTAAACGGTTTTTGAAATCAAAATCAAAAATCATTTATTCAAACTAGGCTGAGAATCAGCACTTTTTGAACGTCAAAATCACATAAGACAGTCCCCCCAAAACGCCCAACCTTCACACCACTTCCTAGTGCTTTAGCTGGGAAGAAGAAGTGGCGGAACAAACTCCCCAGCAGCACTGCTGTCTGTTCAGTTAGAAGAACTGGATTCTAAATTATCATTACGAAACACAAAAATATTAAAATTATTTGCCATATGTCAGCTAGCACACGCCAATTTTTAAACCTATACTCAAGCAGAAATAAATAATAAAAACAAAAACGCAAACAGAACTTAATACATAATAAAAAGCCTCCTGGCATAAAGGGCGTGCTCGCTTACATATGCAATGCTGCAGTATGTTTTTTATATGTATATAGCTGTAACTTGTAGCCACAAATGATAAACTAGGACCTTCGAAGTAAAATAAAGAAACATTAATTACTAATAACAATAACAAAACCATAGTCAGCAAGATGACCTGTCACCACAAGCAGCACCCGTTCACGAGCAGAACGCAAAGATCAGCCATTACCCCCCTCGCCATATTTGAGGGAAGGAGGTAACCCGACCGAACCAACTGAATTGGAAATGCTTGTTTCTCACATAATATTGGTGTAGTATTCAGACTTTTTTCAAATCTATGGGTGGTACTAATTGTGCTTGTCACATAAATTTTAACAAAAATCATAGTCGAGTAGTAATTTCTATAAAAAAATCGTTCAAATTAACGTAACATTCCTCCGCGCGTTCGTGCTAGGCCTACAGACTGATCTCGGAAAACGAATAATATTTTACTTTACTTTTCGACGCTTGTCTGAACCTTGTAACGTTTGATTGGTAAACATTGATCTAGTTGATGCTCAAGCATTGTATGCTCACCGATATCCATTCATTTCGCACGTCCATTATACTGAGGAAAACGTCGCCATCTAGACTGACCCCAGTAAACTGCCCCAGCGCAATGGTTCTGCCTGAAATAAAAAATATAAAAATATTACAAGTGCTCAAGAATAAAAACACAAGAGACATAATAAAATAATCATTGCGTGTGTATCTGTGACACATCTGTAACGACTGTTGGCTATTGAAGCAGGCGGGGCCGATGTCTGCCAGGGTTGCGGGAAAGTCCGAAAGGGTTACCGTGGCCCCTGGCACAGGCAACTGAAGGAACACTGGTGGGTTTTAGTCAGTAAGAGTCTAACACGCCCTCCCACTCTGCCCAGAGCGGGAGAAGTTATATGACAATTTCCCACCCTCAAAAAAAAACAAAAAGAAAAATGGCGGGTCCTTGAGAGGCCGCAAATCGGAAAACGCAGCGAGAGTCGCCCCTACGAAGAGCGTCTGGGACAGCGTGGACGTGAAAGGCGGAGGACTATGTGTTGCGCCGTCGCAAATTGGAAGAGGCCTCAGTCTGCAGGAGTGTGATAGGCTGAGTTTCTTGATGCTGTGTCTTTAAATTGATAAAGTTGAAAGCCTAAAATTATTACTTACATAATAAAATACTAACCTTCTAAATTAGTCATAACATTAGGATGCTGTGAAGCTAAGGCAGCCAAGCTCTGCAAGGCCCCTCTTATATGGCTCATATTCCAACAACTGTCGTATTTCACCTAAAGCCATATAATAAATACATGTTATTATAGTTTTATCTATATCTTAGCGTTCCTTCTGACTTTTGTTCTTTCTGATCGGCTCCTAAGGGTCGTAGTCTAATGTTAAATAGCCTATAACCTTCCTCAAGAATCGACCTACTTAACAAACACAAGAAAACAAAAAATTAGAATTTTTCAAATCCGACTATAGCAGTTCCAGATATTAGCATTCAAACAAAAAAACAAATAAACTCTTCAGTTTTATTATTAGTAATTATATAGATAGATGTATCTTTTGAATACATGACCGTTAGGTGTATAATTAATAATAATAATAATGTTTGAACATTACACAATTATCATTTTGAGTTTGATTAACATTTGGAACATTATAGGCTGATTATGAATGTTTGATAATAAATTATGGCCTGCTTCACAAGTGTCCAGATAAGAAAAATATGGAACAAGTCTCAAATTATCCACCATATAACTTAACCAAAACTTATTCAAAAGTGGTAGCAAAGGCTTTTACTGACCGTGTGTTTTTTATTCCAATATGGTAACTAGGGTGCGCCAAAGTTCACCTAAATTTTCAACTCCGATAATTGGAAATCCGAAAATGTTCTTCCTAACATTTTTCATCCTAACAATCACAATTCCTAACTACTCTGTCTCTAATGTTCATAATTCCGAAGCATTCAACTTCATAATGTCAGTAGCAATAAACATCTATTATACTTTTATTTGTTTCCCTATATTTTCTCAACATAACCATCTTTTATACTATTATTCAGTCATATCTTTTTTGTTTAGATTTCTTTTTATTCATAATAATCAGTATTATATACATTAATCATTGTAAGCCCTAATTATCTCATGCCATAATTATGATATGCCATAACATAATTTGCCATCGACATCGGGTGTGTAACGGTTGTTTATATCAAGAGAAAAATTGGATGCAATTGGGACTTTAGGGCACCCCGACTCGGACAGGTTAGGTTAGAAGGGGATGGCGGGGTCGTGTGAGCGAGCGAAGCGAGCGAATAGACCCCGCCATCCCCTTCGTGGTTATTTTTTTATAAACCACACAGAAGTAGGAGCTCCGCGAAGCGGGGCTCCGTCGACCTAGCCCACCATCAACCATGCACAGAAAAAAAAACCTAAAACTATAAATATCATCTTCTACCCACATATATTTTTTATAACACTTGGTAAATGTTTCTTTCTGAGTATGAGTGAAAATATTATGGTAATTATGTTTAGGGATAAAAGCGTTATGATAAAAAACAGTATGAGTTTAAATATATTTACATTAATGATATTATTAATTACAATTTTAGGAAACATGAGTGTTATGAACATCGCCGGTAGCACTACAAATAGTATGAATGAAAACTTTAGGATGAAAAATTTTAGGAAGAGTGATCATTCGGATTACAAATCGTTAGGAAGAACAATTTCGGGTAAAGAACTTTAGTTGAGCCAATATGGACCCGGTAACTATTGTAATGCAAGCTTTTGATGTAAAAGCAATGTCAATGAATGTTTATGATTATTGATTGTTTATAATGTAGTGTACCAACTTGTTTAATACCATAAGTTTTGCAAAGGTTGTCAATCAACGAGTGCACTTGGTCCCTTATTGCAGATGCTGACTCATATTTGTTCTTTGCATCACTGCTGTTTGCAAATACCCATTCTCTGCAATATTACAAAATAAACAATAAATGGCCTACATATTATCGAAACTAGTCTAAAATTTTGTGCAAGTACAGAATTGAAGTAGTTACTACACTCGCGAGCAACTAAATCGACTCAACCCATAAGCACATACATACATATTTTTATTGTTCGGAAAATACATATTTTATTTATAAAAACCATATGTCCATTAAAAGCTTGAGACTTTAGCTTTACATCAACACCACTGTCATAAAAAAATATTCAGTACTTTTTTATTAAGCAATTTAAACGGGTGTATAGGAAAATTCACTCTCTACGGTACACACGACTTGTGCTACGATCCACCCCTATAAAAACCCTCACAACCGATTTACCTTATCGTCCCCTGGCTGGAGGCTTTGAGTTAGCTCGAAGGCACCACAGGATTGACCGGTTAAGCAGTCACGGCCTCTCAAGGCCAACTGCGAGATGCCGCCATACAAAAAAAAAAAAAATCCTTATCAGGTCGATGCAGGAATTGAGGCGTGTTTGTGGGGTGGCTGTCAGCGAGTGGACAGTAAGAAGACGCTTGAGGAAACCCAATCTCACTCCAAGACGGCCTGCCACGGGCTCAAAATTAACTGCAGGCCACCGAAAAGTGCGCCTTCAATTTGCTCGAGAGCATCTCAATTGGAGCGTTGAGCAATGGCAGTCGGTCTTGTTCACTGAAGAGTGCAGAATGTGTCTGCATGGCAGTGACAGGAGAGGCCGGGTCTACAGGCGTCCGGGCGAGCGATTTGCGCAGTGCTGTTTCGCTGAAACGGTTGCATACGGCGGCGGCTCCTGCATGATGTGGGCTGGTATCCATTTAGACGGAAAAACCCGAGCTTGCTTTCGTGCCCGGCGGAGGCCGAGGAGGAGGGCTGACAGCTAATCGGTATATTACCGACATACTTCAGGACCACGTTGTTCCCTACGCAGGATTTCGTCTTAGAACTTCGTCTTAATGCATGGTAATGCCCGGTGTCATACGGCGCGTATCACTCGGCAGTTCCTGGACGAAGTGAAAAACAATGACAATGACAATGGACTGGCCTGCACTCAGTCCAGATATGAATCCCATCAAGCACTTATGGGACGAGCTCAAAAGAAGGGTCAGGGCCAGAAATCCAGTCCTTTCGACCATAGAGGAACTGAAAGCGACGTTATTAGAGGAGAGGGATGGAATTCCTCAAGACACTGTCAAAAAATTGATCAGGTCAATGAAGAACCGACTGCAAGCTGTGATTAGAGTTAGGGGGGGGGGGGGGAGGGGGGGCAATCCCAAATACTGATATAATAAATTATTTTATGTTTTTTTAACAGTTTTTGTTTTATTTTTAAAATAACTAACCACCACCTATATTTTTTAAAATAAGTAATATATATTTCGAAAAATACATATATTTATGCGCACTTATGGGTTCAGTCGATTTAGTTGCTCGCGAGTGTAGTTACCATTAGTTATAAAAGGGTTTATTGCAAGAAGCTCAAGTTCTTGCAGTTATACACACTTCACTGAACATTAACTTATGGAGGAATGTTCATGGTTGAACCAAAATTAGTGATCAAAATGTAGTTAAAATCTTATAGGAAGTTTCTAATTCTTAACTTGCCATTTTGAAGAAATCTATAGGCCAAACCTTTGTAAATTGGTAGTTTACCTATCCTGCAATCGCAATTTAGTTTCCAAAAATGTAAACAAATAATAATATGTGTTTTTGGAAAGAATACTTTAACTCTCCCACGCATTATGTTCAGTTTGTGCTAAAACTTAATTTTTTTTTGTGAATTTTTGATGAGTACTAGTCATTGTAAAATCAACTTACTGTACACTTATATAAAGTTCTTTTTGTTGCAGTAGAAATTACATCAGTTGGAAACAAGGATTTGAATATGAAATAGTTATAACTTACACAATATTAGCACTAGCTTTTTTCTCCACCACTTTCCTCTTCATTTTAGATACATCAAACTCATTTTCATATTCCTCATATATAAAATCATATTTTCCTCCTTTGCCGAAACCCGTTTTGCTGTAAATTATACAAGTTTATTAGTTTGGATGCCAAAGGCAGTTCAAAACGGGTGCTTTAAATGTACATGAGATAAAAATACAGCCTCAATTTTCATAAAGTACAAGTTTGCAGAGGAGCTTAGTCTGATATGAGTAATATCAATAACATATCATAGTTTCTAGTGCTTTAATATCTTAGTAGGTGTATACAGATTCACAAATACATGATTAGATAAAATATTCAAACATTCTTACCTAAGGTTGGATATTTTTGGTCTGTCAGGTATCTTATCAATGTACTTGGTTGAGATAGCACAGGCAGTCAGAACTCTGACTATTGTCTCCCTCACATTATTACTGTTTAACTGAATCTTTATGAGCTTAAATTCACCTGTAGGTATAAAAGAAATAAATTAGGTATTAATTTCAGGATACAACCACAGCACGAAATTAGAATGGACTGACACAAATTCAAAATGGTGCGCAGTACATTTTTAATGGAATTAATAAAAAAAGGATTTACATATTTTGACTCTAGTGGGAAAACACAGACATAAAATAGAATAAATAAGTAACATTTTGGTTAACAGTTAGAGTGTGTAAAAATAAAGATTACCATCAGGCATATCCTTTTGTCGCAAATAAAATGGTAATGGAGGTACAGACATTCTTTTGCTGGATTGTTGGGCTTCTATGAATGCGCTCAGCTGCTGCAGAGAATGTTCATTGATTTTCTGGAATCAATTTGAATAAATAATCTGAAATGTAGGTGTTATAAATCATGTGGAGAACCGTCTATTTTGCTTATTAGGGTTTAATAATTTAAAAGGTTATTTTACTTAATTTCTGTTTAAATTTATAGTTTAAACAATACATCTACCATATGCCATGTTTCTATCCTCAGTGACCTAGGCTGGGTTTGTCTGTTAGTTGGTTACAGAACTATATGTAGATTGAATGTTTCAGTTGGCCATGGTACTATGTATGACTTGAATGTTGAGCTGACTTACTCTTTGTGTAGGATATTTTCCAAACAGATCAGGATGAACGCTGAAGTAAAAGGGACGCAGGGCAGTAGACACTTCAGCAGAACTTAAATATCTGCCTATCAGACCACTAGTACACCTACCACTGTAACATTAAACATTTATTTATAAACTACAATATAACATTTCATAACACTTCACATAGTAACGATCGGAATGAATGCTTTTAATAGTTTAGTAAAAACCATCCATTTGAAAACAGAAGAAGTTGTAGGTAAGCTCACAACTAACCATATTTTCGTTCTGCTGTACATTTTGAATTCATTTACATATTACAGCAACACATTTAGCTGTTTTATTTAAAATTTGCGTATTGAATAATGCGGAAATCAACCCTTTTTAACTCCTACATTTTTTCGGAACGACCCTGAACTTGATGAAATATTTTCAAATTGGACTTTTAATACTTTTATGACAATGACAGTGACAGCCATGACGGATGACGTTTTTGTTGGATGGTATTCTAGAATGCGCGCAAGACGTAGACATTAGTTTCTCTGTCTACGGCGCAAGATAAGTCTGCGCGCGTGATTGAACTTCAAGACTAAATTCCTATCAGCACTTTCGGCATAATGATGGCGATTGTTTACTTTGGAAAACACGGAACATAGCACATTGTCTTGACACCATAATAAACGTCGAGATAGCAACAAAGCAAACGATTATTTCCGATTTCGGCCGCGCGCAGATTTATTTTGCACGCACTTCGCTATTCATACTTTTTGATGAAGTTATCTAACGAAATAATACCTAACATAAAAAGAAATATATTTTGTCTCAAGTCCGTATAATGCTCTAAGCCGTAGACAGATAGTTTCTCTGTCTACGCCACTGACCTCTATTTAATAGAGGTCAGTGGTCTACGCTCAAATCCAATAACTGAATTAAAAAAAAACATCTTTCAATTAATTATCTTCTGGACCAGGAGCTGGTTTCTATTTATGCTTGCAGCGTAGAGCAGAACTTTTTTCGGTTTGTCAATATTCCTGAGGTTAAGGCCCGCTTGCACCAATATTCACTAAATACAATTAGTGCTAAACGTATTTAAAACATCGTTCTGTCTCTATCTTTTTCGAACGATTGACAGGAATAGAACGATGCTTTAAATTTGTTTAACGCTAATAAAATTGTATTTAGAAATTTGTGGTGCAAGCGGGCCTAAATGACCTAAGTTCATAAACGGCTATGAACTCCATTCCATCAGTCGATAACACTTATAGGTAAACCACCATGACTATGGCCATGATGACGGATATTCCTATCGGTAGCTAGCTACATACCTACTAGTAGCCACGTATCACAACACATCCACTTCCGATCTCAACAGCTTACTTAGTTGTGGCAGTTGGAAACGCACCTACCCTACCTACTAAGAACACCTCCGGTAAAATAATATCACCTTTGTAAATCCCAGGGGTTGTATGACATTTACTGGGCATAAATCCAGAGTCCGGGGACTACCAGCAAATTCATAGTGAACAAAACCAAAAAGGTATACCGAACACGTAGCTCGCACCGGGGATGGAACCCAGGACCCACGCTGCAGCAGTTGCGTCGTATGATTGCAGTTTAATGACAGGTTTGTAGTGTGAACGTGTAAAGCTTTTTTTCAAATTACCTGTTTCTCTGATTCGCGTACATAAACTAGTTTTAGACCAACCTTACGCGTGACGTTAGTGTTTATTTTTTTACTTTGTAGTAAGTACTTAAGTCAACAAAATAATTTTAATGATGAGCGATTGCATAATATCTTACCAATATTTACATTTTACGCTTCAAAATATATTGTCTCGTTAAAGAACTCGCAAAATACTATAGGATTTTTCTGTGATCTCTCCAAAGCCTTTGATTGCGTGCACCATGACACGCTTTTGCGTAAACTACGTCATTACGATGTTGAAAACGAAGCTCTCAACGCATTCATATTTACATAATAGGCACCAATGTGTAGATGTTAATGGTGTGAAATCTTCCGGGCTACCTGTTCTTTTAGGTGTACCTCAAGGCTCAATACTGGGGCCATTCTTATTCTTGGTGTATATCAATGACTTACCATTCTGTGTAAAGGGTATCTATCTGTGACGTTGTACTGTTTGCTGATGATACCTCTCTTATCTTTTAAAGTAGACAGGGATAGACAAGATTTTGACGACGTAAACAGTGCACTATCAATGGTTACGGATTGGTTTACCACACATAACCAAGTTCTCAATGCCAGGAAAACGAAATGTGTAAAATTCGCCTTACCGAATGTTAGAAATCCTAGGACCCAACACCGTCTTAGATAAAGAGGTGCTTGAAACTGAAGACTCAGCAGTTTTTCTGGGCATAACAGTTGGTGCCAAACTTCAGTTGGATCACATATATCAAGCCTAGCGGGAAGGGTCAGTTCAGCCGTCTACGCCGTTAGGAAAATAAGTTAATACATTGACATTGATAAAGCTCGGCTAGTCTATTTTAGTTATTTTCATAGCGTTATGTCACACGGCATTCTGCTGTGGGGCAAAGCCGCTGATATTCAAAACATATTTGTTCTTCAAAACGAACTGTTTGAGCAATTTACCAGCTAGGTGTTAGAGTTACTAGAGATTTTTAAAGATTTTGGTATTCTCACGGTGCCATTACAATTCATCTTTGCTAACATCTAATATTATAGGTATTAGGCAAAATATAGGTACACTTATACACAAAAAACTGTGATATTCATAACATTAACACTAGAAATTAGTACAAACTACGTGCTCCCTTCAACCGGCTTCATAATAAGGTTCATAGCTCATTTGTTGGGTTTGGTATAAACTTTTATAACAAGCTCTACTTTGTTAGATTTGCCTTTTAATGCGTTTGAAGCTAAAGTAAAATCCAATCTTTGTTCAAAGGCATACTATACTATCAACGATTACTTAATCGATAAGAATAGTTGGTCGATCTGATTAACTCAAGACAATGTTTATGTTCTTTCTCCAGAATTAGCTTACCAACTGACAAGTTATTATTCATATAATTGTTTATTTATTTGATTATATTAGTCAATTTAGTTTAATTTAATATTCATTTATTATTGACATAATCTACTAATTTCAATGTTTTTTTTTAATGAGTTGTATTGCAATATATGGTAGCGATCTCGACAGTTGATCATAATATTATTATTTTGAACAACGCAGCAAGTTCGTCATGCTTCCTGAGGTGTCACTGCTTGCGGTAGCGTCGGGTTCAGGTTACCTCGGCTCCTTCCCTCAAATATGGCGATTGGAGTAATGGCTGATCTTTGCGTTATGCTCATGAACGGGTGCTGCCTGTGGTGACAGGTCGTCTTGCTGATTATGGTTTTGTTATTAGTAATTAGCTGTTTCTTTATTTTACTTGAAAGGTCCTAGTTTATCATTTGTGATTTCAAGTAACAGCTATAAAAACACAATACAGCATTGCAAATGTAAGCTGGCACGCCCTTTATGCCTGGAGGCTTTTATTTAGGTATTAAGTTCTGTTTACGTTTTTATTATATAATTCTGCTTGAGTATATTTTTCAATGTTTTTGTTAGTAGGCAAATTGGCGTGTGCTAGTTGACATAATATGGCAAATTATTTAATTTAATTTTTTGTGTTTCGTAATGTTAATTATTGACTGCTGTATAGAATCCAGTTCTTCTAACAGGCAGCTGTGCTGCTGGGGAGTTTGTTGCGCCACTTCTTCTTCCCAGCTAAAGCACTAGGAAGTGGTGAAGTGCGGGCGTTGTGGGGGACTGTCTTATGTAATTTTGACGTTCAAAAAGTGCTGATTCTCAGACATATTTATTCTCATAATTGAGTAGGTATCATGATTGTAACGCTTACCTACCGTTTAGCGGGAATATTCAAGTTAATTCTTACCCCCGTTAGAGCTAGCCCCGGTCTCCCCTACGGTAAGCAACAAAGGTCCATTTACACTGTCACTTTTACATAGGTACATCATCAAAATTGTCACAAAACCATTCGATAAATTGCTTTTAGCCTTTGAGTTAATTTTCTTAAAATTTTAATCAGGTATATTTTGATATTTTAATTAAATATTTTCATCAACTATTAAGATTTAAAAAACTGAAGTGTTAATCGACTTTGGTCGCTGACTGTACGTGTTTGTTTGTATTGTAATGCATAATGTAGTCATACAGTAATTAAGATGATATACCGCGGAAACATAAGACAGGAAGATATCACAAAATGATGTAAGTTGGAGGTTAATGTTTAAAATGATTATAACAGGTGAGCAGCGGATTGGCTGTCGGCTGGCTGAGATAAAATCTGAAGGCTGCGCGTGCGGCGGCGGCGCTGCGCGGCTGTGACGCAACGCGCCGGCGCAGACGCGGTAGCGCCGCGCGCACTCGCCAGCGCGTAGCCTGCTACTCGCCGAGCTGCTTCAGAATTGTTACACAGACGAGTTCAGTAATTAAGCGATAAATATACCAGCAGTGGCGGTGAGAGGAGGGCGGCAGTCGAGCGGCGGCCGCGTTCCGTACCACACACCCGCACCGAGTGATGGACCCGAAACTCATTCGACATTTTTCTATCGGACGCCGTAGGAATCTCACCGGACTGGTTCCCGCGCAACGCTGCGTTAGTGCGCCGCTCTGGTGAACCCTTTCGCTTGTAAATGTGCCGATATTTACATATGCGCGCTCGATCTCGCGTCGAACTTTCGATCTGCGCCCGCGCCTCGCGGCTGAGTAGTGAGCCCCGCGACCTGGCAGCCGCCGGCGCCTGCGAGCCGCCGCCGCCGCCGCCGCCGCCCCAGCGCGCTCAACTGCTGCACAACGTGCGATGACCTACGTATGTCAATACCTACATATCACACATTGTTTACACTATTTAAATTCAATGATAAGCTTATTGTCTACTGATCACAAAGTAAATAAGTTTACGGACTGTACGTTTTGCTCGCTGAAAAGGTAAGCTTATCCATTGGATGTAACTCTTACTCCAGTTAATGGTGTCCTGTAGCTTTAGTACCTTGGTACTAGGTACTAGGAGAGTAGTTCTTTCTACTACTACTAGTAGTAGTAGTAGAAAGAACTGAAACAAGTAAATGCGAATTGGGCTTTTTCTACAGTGGCAGTGTGGTGGCATCTACCATCTACATTGAATAGTAATAATGGATTACTAATTTGCATAGAACATATTTAACAAACAAAACGAACGTTGGTAAACGTACTGAAATATAATTAATACTATACTAACTAAACACGTTATAGAAACATTGCGTATAATGTATACGTGCGCAAACAAATTCTGAGAAGATCCAATGTCCATTCGTATTGATAATACACTCGTATTAGATACGAGTATGTAAATTATTACCTTGTTCCAATTAAATCACTAACAGTCTGTATAACTAGTGACGTTTTTGGTAAAGCTGCTATCAGTGCGACTTCGAATGACGTACTTTCACGTACCTACAGGAAGCACAGAAGGTTTGTTTACAGGACACAGCAGAATGTAAATAACAATTAATAGAAACACAATTTCATTGAATTATGCATAACAGGAAAACGAGGAATGTTGATATTAATAAATGCGCTACATGCATGTCCATTTGAAAAACGGACTACCAATGGTAACTCGATTGTTCAACTAAACTGTTTACTGAACTTCTTAATAAGTGGTCTGTATGTATTGAAGGATACCTATGCATTGGCAGTCCTATCTGTACCATGCGATGCCTGTAGAATATAGATTCACAATAAGATAACAATTCCGTCTCGTCTAGTTTTGGATGTGTCGTGAACTGGGTTGTTCGCTGCACATGACATGTGCATGATAGCTGTGAAATAATGTGGATGTATGTGGTATCAACTGGTTTATAGAAGTTGTAGAAGTCATCCGAGGTGAATTCGTTGTTATCATAGCGGTTTCTAAAGATAGGTTGCCCTGTCTTTTTTTTTTCGCGCGCGGTTTCGGACGACCGGATAACAATTTATCCTTTGACTGTTTAAGATGTTTTTGGTCCATCTTTTTAATTTCCTACGGTAAACTCTATAGGTAAGTCTAGGTACACAGAAGCAACTGCTGCAACCTAGTCCACACAACCCAAATATAGTAGCTAGTAGTTTAACAGAAGAAGACGGTGTAGTACGGTGTACACCTGCTTTTTTTAAATAAGTTGGGGTACATTAAGGAAAGCTTTACAGGCATTTACGAGTACTTAATCTTCTATGTATATATTACTTTAGCTGTCCACGATGTGACCCGCGTCCACTAATTTAGTCCACCAGACCATATTTTTACGATGACAAACACGAATCAGGTGTCTTAATTCTCAGTATTTAAAAAATGGTGCAATGATTATACTAATCAAGGAACTTTGATAAACGAACAACTTAGGGTCAGCTCACACCGAGACGCGACGCGACGCGACGCGACGCGACGTGACCAGTGATTTCGCGCTGCGCCGCGCGGCGCAGCGCAACGTCGCGAGGCGCATCTTGAAATCGTTGGCAACACGACGCCTCGCTGCGCCGCGCGGCGTCTCGCTGCGCAGCGAGACGCCGCGCGGCGCAGCGGAACGTGTAGCTGCATTCGCCACGATCACCCGCCCCGCCCGTCCACCCGCACTCTACCATTTGCATGTAATAATCATAAAATTTTTCTGGATAATTGGCAAGGTGGTCATAAGCCAAGCTTAGAGCATTAAACCAAAGCCAAGGTATGAAATTCACCATGAATTATTCTATTTCTCCACAAATTATGCACCCAAATACTCCTGTGTGATGTCTTCTTTTTAATTTTATTTTTGTTTTCTTCTTCCTCTTCCTCTTCTGCGAGAAGTCCGATTATAACAAGATCCCAGTCTATCATTATAATTTCACTCGAGCACTCGACCGAACTGCATCAATTCTACACGAAGTCTGGACGAAAATAGTTCGCCACGGTGACCTCGGCTGCGCCTCGCGGCGTCGCGCTGCGCAGCGCCGCTCCTGCACGCCGCGCGCACCGGCTGCGTCGCTCTACGCCGCGAGGCGCTGCGCCGCGCAATTCTCACAATGAAATGTGTATCTTTTCGTGTAGAAAATAAAGTTGTATTTTGAGTCGCTCTTTTAAAATGTGCGCGCAGCGTCGCGTCGCGTCGCGTCTCGGTGTGAGCTGACCCTTAGCAACTGCCCACCGCTATTCGTGAAACTGAAAAAGTGGTAGGTACTGTAGTAGGTATTCTTTTTGTGTAGCCACTTAGAGATCTGTCTATGTGTGTTTGAATGAGGATCAACTGCTAGTTAGTTTCAGGTTCATCAATAGTTGTTAAGTTGTTCGTTTATCAAAGTTGCTTGATTGTAAACTAATCAAGCAACTTTGATAAACGAACAACTTGTACCTTTTTTGCGGACGCTATGTGGCAGCTACTGCTTTTCAAGGAAGCCGTAGCATTTGGTAGGTATCTAGTTTACTGATAATTAAGAATTAAGGCACTGGTCACCTAACGGCCAGCAGTAAAAAAATAGTCAGTAGGTCCCTATTAAGTATCCTGTAAAGTATTTTTCCTATGCGAAGCCTGATGTGCTCTGTTTTAGTCATATCTTATTAGGTATGTAAGGCTGAATATCTGATAGAAACTGTTCAAGCTGTAGAATTGTAGACCTTAATATTTCAACTAGTAGGTAATTAGGTACTTATAGCGTACAACTACTGTATTGTTGTTATTGTTACTAAACATTATAGAACTTCTAAAGTGACGTGGGCTTCTGTCAGTTTTATCTACAGTAGCAGTAGTATATTGACCGGCTATTTGCATGGTACCCATCTATGTTAAGTTTCCATACGTATATCGACAATATTGAGCTATACGCTGCATGTTTGAGGCTTGCACTTAGTACCATGAAGCGACTGCTGCAACATAATCCACACACCCCAAGATGGCGTCGCTTATATAGTTAGCAGGTTTGCTCAACAAGAGCGGTTGAGCTTTATAAATTCACACTTACAGAAAAATACCACTGGATTTCAATTGCACGTCATGCTGCAAAACTCAGCACATCATTACCATTCTCTTCCTATCTATTTCGGGTCGGCGCAGCGTGTCTTCTTCTTTTATAGCTCCTTATCTATTAGTCGTTATCTCGGTTGTCACACCCTTTCTAGCCATATCATATTTCACAGATTCCATCCATCGTTTCTTTGGTCTTGGTATTAAAACTTAGCATATCATACAACTATAGTTAGCTAAAATAATCCCGTAAGTCCTATGGGGATTCCTGGAATCTACTCCCTAAGCACGAAATCCGTAGTTTCGGCCGAAGTTACGGGCCTTTCCTACTCTGTATCAATTAGGAACATAAGAAAAAAAAAATACTCCCACCGCCGTATCTCTACGTTGACGTCGTGGTGGGGCTTGTGCGCTCCGAACTCTAGGTATGTGCCGGTAGAGTTTACTTTGCTGGAACAGGTCTAGGGTGAGGAGCCAGATCAAGAGAGATACAGAAACCCACAGGGCAGCATGTGGCGAGCTGTTGGGCAGTAGCGACGCCACGGACCCTATCTCCCGACAGAAGTCTTGTTACTCATCTCTGCCTTGCCTTTAATGACCGGCTGGAGTGAACACTGACGTAAACAGAGCTCCTACCTCTTTCTTGCCTTTATTGGTTGGCTTGAGTGGAGATTCGCAAGAGCAAAAGTCTTCGTAGGAAGGAATTATTCTAGTAAGTGCTCGTAGGGATTGACCATCTTCCGGGCTCTGGGATTGTCCTGATAGTCATGGAATACCTCTTCACTCCTTAAGCACCTCAGGATATGTTGCCCCCTTGTCGCTAAGTCACTAAGTGCTAGCGACAGTTTCCGGGGCCCATTATTAAGTGTACAAGTCACCCCCTGCCATTTTTTCCGTGTACAATAAAACATTGATCAGGCAGGGGCCATAGTCCTAGGTAACCAATACCTACACTATAGCCACCCAAACCCATAGTCCAATATAATTTGTTCCCATGTTCTGCAGTAGTCCTGCACCAACCGGGGGTTGTCCTTGGATGCACTTGCATAGTGCATACAGGGATAATCGTCGGTTGGTGCCTCAACGCTTAAAATTGTCTAAGGGGCCTCTGCGAGTTGGTTTTGGCCGCTCGTACGCCTTCCAAAGGTCCGGGACCCTAGGGTCTCGAGATAATTATGTCAAAGACATTTAAATAATAATACCTGCAGTTCAAAAACACGTATCTTATCACCATGCAGCGTTCCAACCACAGAAATATTACTTTATTATATCTATGATTACAACTAAGGGAAATAGTGTTTTCGATGAACTCTGGCACCCAAACTAAGACTTAACTTGTGTTTAGGGTGCCAGCGTCCTCCATAAGATTAGCTTGGAGCCCGAATTAATTTGTCCGTAATCACGATGTGTTTTTGCCGAAAAATCGATTTTTCAAATGCTTTTAATACCGTCAGTCACGAAGTCCTTTTATCCATCCTCTCCTATCGCATGGTCTCTCCCGAGTGTTTGGATTGGTTTTCTTCCTATCTTCGGGGGCGTCAGCAATCAGTTCTTGCTGGTGACTCTAACTCCACCTGGTGCGATCTGGAAACTGGCGTCCCTCAAGGCGGCATTTTATCTCCACTTTTGTTCTCTATCTTTATAGATCTCATAACTTCCCTGCTTCAGTGTGCGTATCATCTCTACGCTGATGACTTACAACTTTACTGTCAGGCAGGTGTTGACAGCTTAACCCGTGCAGTCGAGGAGCTAAATCGGAATTTACGTGTTGTCAAAAACTGGTCTGATCGTTTTGGGGTGGCGGTTAACCCAAGCAAGTGTCAGGCTATCATTGTGGGGAGCCCCTATAGCTTGAGGAGGCTGCATGGTTTAACGGTGCCACCTGTTACTTTTGATGGCACAGTGATTCCGTTTAGCTCTGACGTCAAGGATCTGGGTTTGCATGTTGACACTTGCCTCGACTGGCGTAAGCAGGTCGCGATTGTGAGCAAGAAGGTCACTGGAACGTTGCGGTCGCTCTATCGGTTAAAAAATATTCTCCCATCACACATTAAGGCAATGCTTGTACAGTCCCTAATCTTTCCCATAATTGACTATGGTGATGTGTGCTACTATGACCTGAATGCAGATCTCCTCAATAAACTTGACCGACTTCTTAATAGCTGCATTCGATTCGTTTTTAATCTCCGCAAGTACGATCATGTATCCGCACATCGATCGCTTTTAAAGTGGTTACCCATCCGGCAGCGCAGAGCGTTGAGAGCTTTGACAACCCTGTTTGCTATCCTTCACAAACCCACTTCTCCTTCTTATCTGACCTCTCTCTGTCAATATTTATGCTCTGCACATAGCAAGAATCTTCGGTCTGAACATAATCGTCTTCTTCGTTGTCCTTCTCATCGCTCTGGTTTTATAAAGTCTTCTTTCTTTGTCCAGGCGATTTTCCTTTGGAATGCGCTCCCTCAGAATATCAGGACGGTAACCAATCAGTTCACATTTAAAGTGAAAGTTCGAGAACACATACGCAAGAAGTTGGCAGATTCGTCTCAGAATTAAGTTGCTGTTGGTTTTCTTGTTAACTCTCATAATGTTTTTAATTTTATTTTTTTGTTGTATGTATGTATATATGTATTTATTCTCATTATTATTTTTTTTAGTTATAAATATATTCTAAGTTATTTTTGCACCTACTATGTATTGTCTCTGCATCACCCTAAGGTAGACTGGTAGAAAATGCCCAAGGCATTAAGTCCGCCTTTGTACAGTTTTTACTTGTGCATAAAGTTTTAATAAATAAATAAATAAATAAAAATTGAATTTGTCTCTTGTTTTGACGAATCAGCTACTTTCGGACGGGCCCGTATCTTCATTGACGGACTTAGAGAGAGAGAGCCCCAGAGCTCAGATATCATTCTTAGGACATAAACTTGGTATGTTCTTCTAAGAAATAAAGGTGTGTTAACTATGACCAAAATAATGGCGGTAAGTAATTGATTTAATAAAGCCGCTCCACTTGTCGAAAACAATATTCTCCAAGAAATACTTATTTTACTGACAACGAATTTATGTAACACTAGGTAGGTAACCTTTACCAATTAACTTAAGGATTGCATTACTTATGCTTGACCTATTTCGATACTGAAATGTATTTCAGTAATCATTGGACTTCATCTAAGAAAATAAAAGGAAAAACGATAAGTACAAAGTCTGATGGTACACTATTTCCAAGTGATGATATATTATGATGAGCTGTGTAGATAACATTAGTTATTTAACACCAATGTTACACAAAATCTAAAGGAGAAAGTTAAAGCAATTTGTACACATTTCTTTAATAGGTATGTAAGTAGGTACTATAGAAATGGCGTTAAAGAGATTAGCTAAGAACCAGAAATGGTCAGGTGGGTACCACGCACGTTTCAATATTTTTAATCAGTTAGTGTTAATGTTAACAAAGATTCATCAAGAGCATTGTGTATATAAAATACACTAGGTCGTGTGGTAGGTAAATCTATAAATACCTAGGCAGGAAAACTGCGCTTAGGTATTTAATTTATCCCATTGTTTTATTAACGTCCTAGGAGAACCATTTGCTACTGGTGCGCAGATCATGAGTGTAATGAGGACATCAATGAACAACAAAAGAGACTGCCATGACCTCTGGGTTCGTTTCGGTCTTTCTTCTCTGAGAGTCAGATGGAAACCAAACTCACCTAGTTTTAAAACATAATTTATTAGTTTTATTATTGATGTGTAAAAGTGTTTCTTTAGACCAATTTGCAGAAGTAAATATCATTTTCATCCCACCATCTCGGAAAGAGTATTTTTAATCTTCAATATCTGAGTGGAAAAGCCGTTTTTATTCTCTAGAGGATAAAGTAAATTGAATTTAGAACATCGTGTGCACTAAGTTTGTGAATTAAAAAAAACATTAAACCTATTTACTGCTACCTCTATGGTGCCGAATATATCATACAACTTTTTTTTAATTTGTTAAAAACTCAGACTCGGAACCTTCTTGGTGTTCTTTTTTCAATTTGCTTTGTACGCGGTTCTTTACGCGACATTTTTTCACGTCATTGTTAAACCTTATATTAAAAACAAGAAACTTGAAAACAAGTGAAAAAACTAAAATGAGTGATTCTAGCGACGAGGAAGTTTGCTTGACGCCAACAGAATTGACTGAAACTGTTAATAATGCGCAAATGAGCTTTCTACCTCAACAATCACGCGAGAAGTATTTAAAACAGTACGATATGTTCAACACGTGGCGACTAGCAAAAGGAGCCAAAACTTTCTCAGAAAACGTTTTGCTGGCATATTTTATAGAATTATCCGAGAACAAGAAAGCAAGCACTCTATGGAGTACGTATTCGATGCTAAAAGCAACAATAAAGATGAAAAAAGACAAACATATCGATACCTACCTATCCTAAATTAGTGGCATTTTTAAAAAGAGCCTCATCTGGTCATCAACCAAAAAAATCGAAGGTTTTCACAGTATCTGATATTGAAAAGTTTCTTAACGAAGCACCCGATTCCGTATATTTGGCGGCAAAAGTAAGTCAGTTGCACATTCAGTATCTACTTAAGTATATTAATCTCAATTAAATAGTATACTTAGTAGATGTTGATAGGCATAATTATGCGTTCATATCAATTTTATTCATTTATCTACTACAATACTCTTTACGTTACAGGTTGTTCTTATTATTGGAATAAACGGAGCATGTCGAACTAATGAACTAACACAACTTAATGTCAAAAACATTGAGAAACATTCAGATGACTTACTATTAATTAATTTACCTAATACAAAGACAAAAAGAGACCGCAACTTCGTCATTCGCAAGGAATACGTAACGATTGTTGAGAAATATCAAGCCTTACGCCCGCCTAACACTCCAATCAATCGATTTTTTCTACAGTATCGCAATGGAAAGTGTGTTAGACAGCCTATGGGTACTAATAAAATTGGCAGTATCCCACGAGAAATAGCAACATTTCTTGAACTTCCAGAACCCCTGTTGTACACGGGTCATTGTTTCCGACGAACTTCAGCCACACTTTTGGCTGATTCCGGAGCTGATCTCCTGTCCCTTAAGCGCCACGGAGGCTGGAAGTCCAATGCAGTTGTAGAGGGATACATAGAGGATTCCATCCAAAATAAGTCTAAAATATGTGAAGGCATCGTAGGAGCCATTACACTGAAAGAGCCTCAATCGGATCCTTGGACTGGCCCTTCTACATCAAAAATAAGCCGTTATGAAACACCTAACCATCTCCCTCTCTCTCCAACATTCACGCCAAGGGAATCCGATGAATCGGTACAACTATTAAGTATGACAGATAGTTTACCGAAAAACAGTACACAAGTGACTAACACCAATATTACAGTACCAAACAAAAATATTACACTCAATTTAAATAACTGTAGCAACGTTACTTTAAAATTTTCTTCATTATACCTTAGTATTATTTTGTTATAATTTAAAGATTATTCTGTAATACTTACCTGTCATAATGTAGTAATTAATACCTAAACTGAAATAAAAGTGTACCTATCTTGTGATTGTAAACGTTTTTTTTTTGCATTTAGTCATTTCCTCGCTGAGGTGGAATGAAAAGTTACGTGTTGCACTCGAGTGCAAAGATTTTTCACCTCGTGCTCTTTTGATTCCCTCGCTAACGCTCAGGATTCTAATTTTGGATCACTCGCTGCGCTCGTGATTCAATTTTAGAATCCTTCGCTTGCTCGGTCATCAAAATTGAACACGCGGTTAAAAAGCAACTTTGCACTCTTGTATAACAAATAACTATTATCATTTATCCCTTCTTGGAAAGTCTTATATGTAGGTACTGTTGTGCATCGCAAAGGTAAAGGAAGGGAATCTCCTCTTGGCACCAAACAGGCATTACCTATAGCGTCCACAGAGATCTTTATTTAGTGAGAACGTTCACTTTGTCAAAAGTTAGTTAAAGTCTCTTCATCTATACTTAGCCTTCATCAAGATTTCCAGATGACAAAGGATTAAAGATGTAAGGAGGACGAGTAACATCTGCCTATGCGCTAATAATAGCAATAAAGCATTCTTCTATGCTCTAATAAAAACTCATTTGTGATAGTGATGCACCATTGCTATGAAAATATCCGCAACTAATGAATCTATAACCTTCTAATACCTAATTACCTACATAGGTACATCTTGTTCCACCTATATTTAAAAGCTACTGAAACCAGTAGCTTTTAAATATAGGTGAAATAAGCTGTCTCAATCGGTAATAGTGAGGAAAAGCTATGATTATTTACGTTCTGTGCAATCCCTACTAATGGATTTGGATGAAATTTGGCACACGGATAGACCATGAGCTGGATTAGAATCTAGAATATCCTGATAGTACGTTCCCGTTGGACCTTTTTCGATCTTACTCGCGGGCGAAGCCGTGGGCAAAAATTAGTAGGTAGGTTATAAAGATTTTTGTAATTTAGTACATACTAATTCCATAATCTTTAGCTCGGTAGGTATTGTTCACTGATTTATTACCCGCTTTTTATTCCTTACGTCTAAATTTAAAAACTAGCAAATATATTATACTTAGCTATATGTTATACAGGGTGCCAGAGGCATGGACGCGCACCATGTTACCACGGATTCAGTACTTGATTCTGAACTCCCCGTTGAAATACATCGTCGAATATTTAAAAAAAAAATTGCCCTGTCATACATTTTGACCGCGTAGGTACCTATTGCACTTTTCTATGAAACAGCAGATATTTTTTTGATAACCGATGATAAAATTCTATGCTAGGGGGTGTCTAGAATCATGTTCTGAATTCATGGTTTTTGTTTTGCTTTCATTCATACACGTCATGAGTATGTAAATACAGACACGTGACACCTTTGTGGTTTTCCTTAACTCCCTATTTTAAACTCTATCTTAGAAAAGCCATAGGTTCTGCTTCTTTCGTGTTGGCCACAATCATTACGGGGAAATTAGTTCGTTCAAAAGTAACTATAGACACGGCCAAATGGTAAAAGATTAGCCACTCAGCAGGTTGGTAGGCTTTGGTAGCTCGACTATAAAGTCTATAGTATGTGTGCATCGGAGAAAAACTTGGTCCTGGCCTGGCACAACTGTACACAAAAACCGTGGTAATAAATAGCTGATCTAGATATAAGTTTCTTGGTTTACTTATACATAGCCAGTCTCAGATATCAATGAAAACAAAACGAAGTATTTTTTTTTACACAAACTATAGTTGAAGTTAGTAGCGTGTAGTTAGTTTAGTTGTTAGTTAGTTATCTAAGGTTCAACCGGGAATGAAAGGGTCAAATTGATTTTCCCTACAAAACAAATTCAAGTTTCAGGCCATACCAGACGGGGTGCATGTTGAAGAGCCTCCTCGTGGCGCACCCTGGGCAACGTCAGCTCCCATTGCCCACCAGGTTCTGGTGGGCCATGGGGGCTGGCGGCTAATCTTCAACAAACGAGGAAAGGTCATGGTTCCAATCACCGATCATGCTTGATGGTCGGTGAAGGGAACCGGGCTACATAGGGTCAATACGCCCACTCCTCCTCTGCTTTCAGAGGAAGTTGAGTGGGCGTAGACGGAGAAGGGCCGCCGCTGCGGTGCAGGCGCACCAAAGCGGCGCGTGTTTCTCTCCTTGAGGAGTAGTCCTCGAGGAGTGAACTTTCGGCGGGTTCGCTGAGTCGGGTTGGCCGGACAGCGAACGGAGGCATGTCTAATGCCGCCGCCGGGGGCTTGGCTTAATTGCCTGGCCCAGAGGAAGGCTACCTCTAAGATAAAAAACCACCCAATCCTAAGCTTCGAAGCGCGGTGAGAGGATGAATGGCTGGAGGGAGTCCAGTCGTTAGCGCTTCCCCTGCAGAGCACCTGCCGCACTCTGCAGTATGTAGGCTTACCGGGCATCTAGGCTCTGCCCGGCGGACATATTTACCTATATTTACTCGTGGGATTAACTATGAAAAATAAATTAAAAAAAAACAAAAAGGACGTAGAGGAGGGGAGTGATGCGGGGTCGGAGTCCGACGCCGCAAAGGGCTCAAGCCAGAGCTCGGAGCGCGAATTGGAGGGGGCTGCTGGGAGGAACCGAAGTTTCTTCCTGAAGCGCCCCAAATCGGGGGAGGGCCAGGGGTCGTCCTCCGAAGAGTGGACCTCGGGCCCCAAAAAAATCCACTCCAGCCGGCGGGGTGGGGCCCGGGAAAAAGGTTTAGGCAGAGGGCTCGCCACCCAGGAGGCCAAAGAGTTAAGCCGAGCCAGCCCTGCCGAGCCGGCCCAGCGAGCCGCCATGGAGGAGATCCACCCAGGAGTGACTGGCCGCAGGGCGGCCATGTCAGAGTCCTCAGATGGTGAGCCGGTCGCCGCTGGCGGCTCCAACTCGGAGCGAGCGGCCAGGTTTGCGGAGGTCGTGGCAGCCGCGATAAAGGATGTGGCCGTGAAGAGGATTAAGTCCTCTAAAGACAAGGCCATATCCGCGGCCACGGCCTCCATTTTAGCGGCAGCGGAGGCCATTCAACCTGGGCCTCCGTCGGACGTAATGTCCGAAATGCGGGCAGAGGTTGCCCGCTTGACAGCCGCCTTGGAGCTTCTCCGGAAGGAGAATGAGGAGCTCCGAGCAGACCTGGCCGGGCTGCGAGCAGCCGGCCCCAGGGAGGTGCCGCAGGAGGGGGCGCAGCAGCATGGGCAGGGACGGCCCGTGCCTGCGGAAGACCGGGTTCTGACCCTGGTGCGGCAGGAGCTAGCTGCCTTCCAGAGTCGGTTTTCCGCCCTGGAGGCCATTGTCTTGCGCCCCCCACTAGCGGCGAGCAGGCCGGCCGCGGGCCGGCAGAAGGCGGTCTCTTTTGCCGCCGTCGCAGCTGGCGCGGCCAAACCTCGGGCATCGGGGCAGAGGAAGGCCCTCTCCGTGCCGAAACCCGCGGGGCCGCCCATGCTCAGGGAGGGCGGGGCGGCTACACAGACGGCGAGGGTGCTGGCCCTGGCTGCAGGACGGCCGCCCCCACCTCCTATAACTCCTCCGGCTGGCGCCGAATGGCACGTAGCCGGGGAGAAAAGGAAGGCCGGTAAGGTGGCAAGGGCGGCCAAAAGGAAGGAGAGGCGGCAGCGGCAAAAAGCGCGAAGCGTTGCGGCTAGGCTCCGCGCCCCGAAATCCGCAGCTGTAGTGATTACGCTACAGCCGGAAGCGGAAAAGAAGGGCGTGTCCTACCGCGACGTGCTAGCCAAGGTGGGGAAGGCGGTGAGCCTCGAGGAGATCGGCGCCACCGAAGGCATCCGGGTGAGGCTCACGGCGACTGGGGCCCGGATGCTCGAGATCCCCGGTGCGGCCAGCGGCCCGGCCGCTGACGCTCTGGCCGAAAGGCTTAGGGCGTCCTTAAATGCGGACGAGGCCCGAGTGTCCAGGCCCACCAAGTGCGCTGACATGCGCATCCTGGGCCTGGACGACTCGGTGACGGAGGGAGAGGTGGTGGCCGCCGTCATTAGGACTGGAGGGTGCTCTGCCGAGCAGGTGAGGACAGGCACCATCGGTCCTGATTTCAAGGGGATGCGAGCCGTTACGGTGAGCTGCCCCGTGTCGGCGGCCAAAAAAATAGCCGAGGGCCGTAGGCTACTGGTGGGCTGGGTTTCCGCGCAGGTGAAACTGCTGGAACCCAGACCTCTGAGGTGCTTCCGCTGCCACGTGGGCAACGACGTGGGAGCTAAATGCACCTCGGAGGTGGACCGCAGCCACCACTGCTTCCGCTGTGGTCAGCCCGGTCACAAGGCCGGGTCTTGTAATGCCGCACCGCACTGCACCGTATGTGCGGCAGCTGGCAAGCCAGCCGACCACCGGATGGGGAGCAAGGCCTGCGCTCCACCCGCCAGAGCTAGGGGCAGGGGCAAGCCCTCCGCCACCGCCGTCACTGCCGCAGCCGCCGCCACTGCCGTTGCCGCTGCCGCCTCGACCGCCGTCGTCGCCGCCGTCACCACTGCGGCGGGGCCCTCACAGAGGGCTCGGGAGGAGGCTGACATGGAGTGCCAATAACGGCCCCATTACGCCTCCTCCAGGCGAACATCAACCACTGCGCCTCTGCCCAGGATCTGTTGCTCCAGAGCATGGCGCAGTGGTCGATTAACATCGCCGTGGTCGCTGAGCCGTACTTTGTCCCAGGGATTTTCTTTGCCCAGGGATGACTGGGTGGAGGACCTGAGCGGCTCAGTGACCCTAATTTCGTCGGCCACCGCCGGTACTCCGTCCCTCGAGGCAGTCACGAGGGGACGGGGTTGCGTGGCAGCACGGTTCGGGGAGATTGTAGTGGTGGGGGTATACTTCTCGCCGAACCGAACTCTTGCCGAGTTCCACAACTCCCTTGCGGAGTTGAAAGTCGTCGTCGTCGGGTTCCGTTCCCTCCCCGTGCTCGTCCTCGGGGATTTCAATGCCAAGAATGTGGCTTGGGGTTCCCGGTATACGGACACACGGGGCAGGATGGTGGAGGACTGGGCTCTGGAGACAGGCCTGGTCGTCCTGAATCGGGGTTCTGTCCCCACGTGTGTGCGGATGCGGGGTGAATCGGTGGTGGACATCTCGTTCGCCAGCCCCGCTCTGTCACCGCGTGTCCTTGACTGGCGCGTCATGGAGGGGGTGGAGACCTATTCCGACCACCGGTACATCCGGTTTGACGTCTCCGCCCAGACCTCGAGCGCGCTGGTCCGACAGGCCCCGAGTGGTCCGCGGTGGGCGCTGAAGCAGCTGGACCGGGAGGTCCTCCTGGAAGCCTCGATCGTGCACGCCTGGGTGTCATCACCGGACAGGCCTGCTGACATCAACGTCGAGGCGGAGTGGTTCCGGGAGGCCATGTCCGAAATATGTGACGTGGCAATGCCCCGGGCCCAGCCCGGACGCGCTCAGCGCCAGGTGTGCTGGTGGTCGCCAGAGTTGACGACTTTACGCAGTGCGTGCGTCGCTGCGCGACGCCGGTACACCAGGCACCGCAGGCTCCGTATTCGCCCTCCGGATACGGAAGCCATTCAGGCGGAGCTGTACGAGGGGTACAGAGCGGCGAAGACCGCCCTCCAAGCGGAGATCCTGCGGGCCAAGGGACTGGCCCGCGAGGAGTCGCTGGAGACTCTGAACAGGGACCCGTGGGGACGCCCCTACAAATTGGTGCGTGAGAAGCTCCGCCCATGGGCTCCCCCGCTGACGCAGAGTCTCCGGCCCCAGCTCGTGGAGGACGTGGTGAGCACTCTGTTCCCTTCTAGAGGGGACCATATCTCCCCGCCCATGGCTCCGCCTACTGCGGTGCTGAATGCGGACCACACCGCCGACGACGACGACGATGCTCCGGAGGTGACCGAGGTAGAGCTGAGAGTGGCGGTACGTAGGCTGAGTGCTAAAAATACCGCCCCAGGACCCGACGGCTTACCTGGGAAAGCCTGGGTCCTGGCCTCGGAGGCTCTCGGGCCTCGACTAAGGGGGCTCCTAAGCGCATGCATGGAGAGGGGCCAGTTCCCACTTCTTTGGAAGACGGGGAAACTGGTCCTCATCAAGAAGCCGGGGCGCCCAGCGGACTCTCCGTCCGCTTACCGGCCCATCGTGCTGCTCGACGAGGTGGGCAAGCTCTTTGAGAGAGTCATTGCAGACCGCCTCGTCGGGCGGCTGGTGCGGGTGGGGCCGGATTTGGCGGAGAGCCAGTTTGGCTTCCGCAGGGGGCGCTCTACGGTGGACGCCATCATGCGCGTGCGGGCCCTCACGACGGGGGATGCTGTGGCCCGTGACGGACAGGGCCGTCATCTACCCCGGTCACCAGGGAGTATGGAACCGGCAAGAGATGTCGTGCGGTGTCCCACAGGGATCGGTCCTGGGGCCGCATCTGTGGGATATCGGCTACGACTGGGTGCTGCGCGCCGACCTCCCCAGCGGCGTCAGCGTGGTTTGTTACGCTGACGACACGCTAGTCCTGGCGCAGGGGAGGTCGCACCAGGCGGCGGCCGAACTAGCGACACGCGGGGTTGCGATAATCGTCGAGAGGATCCGGCAATTGGGACTCGAGGTGGCCCTGCACAAGTCCGAGGCCATGTGTTTTCATGGTCCTCGGAACACGCCACCGTCGGGTTCCCAAATAACGGTAGGAGGGGTTCACATCGGCGTCGAGTCGACGATGAAGTACCTGGGACTCGTCCTCGACAGCCGGTGGAACTTCGTGGAGCATTTCCGACGTTTGGCTCCCAGACTGGAAAGGGCCGGGGCTGCCTTAAAGCGGCTCCTGCCCAATCTAGGGGGGCCAAACGCCTCCTGCCGGAGGCT
Organism: Brachylomia viminalis; assembly: GCA_937001585.2. Classification (NCBI taxonomy): domain Eukaryota; kingdom Metazoa; phylum Arthropoda; class Insecta; order Lepidoptera; family Noctuidae; genus Brachylomia; species Brachylomia viminalis. The sequence goes on along the minus strand of OW443302.2, from coordinate 15,174,304 downwards.
CTACGCGGGGGTCGTGCGGTCCATGGCCCTTTACGGGGCACCGGTATGGGCGCGTTCCTTGAGGCGGCGGCCAGCCCGCTGGTTGAACGCGCCCCAAAGGGTCATGGCCATCCGGCTGGTCCGGGGATACCGTACGGTCTCCGGTGAGGCGGCGAGCCTCCTTGCCGGATTACCGCCATGGGATCTGGAGGCAAAAGTCCTCGCGCACGTTTGGGAGTGGCGCGAGGAGGCGAAACGCCGGGGCGTAGCTCCGCTGCCGCGAGAAATCACGGTACAGCGGACAGAGCTCCGGCGGGATCTCAGGGCGGCATGGAGAGTGCGATTATCGCAACCCAGCGCTGGGCACGCCACAATTGCGGCGATAAGTCCCCTCTTTGAGGAGTGGCTAGAGAGGCGCCACGGCGTCCTCACCTTCCGCCTGACGCAGGTCCTCACCGGACACGGTTGTTTCGGGAGGTTCCTGTTCCGGATAAGGCGGGAGGAAACGCCCGGGTGTCACCATTGTGTGGATCGCCCGGAGGACACGGTGGAGCATACGGTGGAGGTCTGCCCGGCTTGGGCGGAGCAACGCCGTGTCCTCGTGGAGGCGATTGGCGGTGGCGATCTCTCGCGTCCGGGCTTGGTCCAGGCCATGGTACGGAGCGAGAGGGCTTGGGAAGCCGTCACCTCCTTCTGCGAAGCAGTAATGTTCGCGAAGGAGGAGGCGGAACGCGTGAGGGAGAGGCAAAGTTTGCGCCCTCACGCCCCTAGCCGCCGCAGGAGACGCCCTGGGCGTCGGGAATCGCAGGCCGATTCCCGGCCACCGTAGGCGCGGGCTTGCGAACGGCGAGCAATGGGCAGCTCGCCGTTCGATAAGGACCAGGCCCGGGTCGACGGCGCGTTGTGTTCCACGCGCGCCTCAAAGAGATGTCAGCACCAATGACGGGGTTTGCTAGGACCGATGCCTGCTAGGGTTGCGGAAAAGTCCAAGAGGGTTACCGTGGCCCCTGGCACAGGCAACTGAAGGAACACGGGTGGGTTTTAGTCAGTAAGAGTCTGACACGCCCTCCTGCTCTGCCCAGAGCGGGAGAAGTTATTTGATGATTTCCCACCCACAAAAAAAAAAAATAAAAAAAAAAAAGGCCTTACCAGACCAATTTCTTTGTAGGTACATGTAAAAGTAGGTACATCGGCCTAACAACCGATGACATGAGTGTAGACTGGGGCATGTTGTTATAAAGAATATGCTGGTAATTTGGGATAGGAAACTAAGTACTAAGTATTTAAATGGTAGGAGTACCAACCCTTCATAATGTAGTCATGGAGATCAGCTGGTGAGGAAAATAATATTATTTTGTTATATACCTATACCAAACATAACATGAATTTGCGTAACATAAAGCTGCTAGGCAAGGATAGAAAAGTTTATGATGACTGTTCTTTGGAAAAATCGGCTGTTTTGTATTTTGTAAGGCAATTTCAGTGTAAGAAACTTGAATAATTATTCCATAAAATTCCTTTAAATTATAGTAATATAATTTACAAGCAGCGAAAAGTGGACATAACACGTAATCGTAAGTAACGAAACGCCAGAGTAGGATTGGTGAGCAGTAGACCGTGGAGACAGAAGGCCTTCACGTCCATGCTTCGGCGGTTCCATTGACGCCTCCTCTTTTACGCAGACAATTATATCTACTACTAGGTAATGTACCTACATACTGCATGTACGTAGTTGTATTTAATTGTTTTGTTAAATAAGTGGGAAGATTTTAACTGGGAATAATAAGTGATAGGGATAAAATTTAGTGGACATGTAAATGCAAAAAAACGTTGCGAATGTTTTAGTTTATTTCTCATGTGCATATCTTATTCAATAACAGTTAAACTAACCAGTCCATCTATCCAAATCCACAGTTAACTATCCAAACACAAAAACAAAATAAACAAAGGCTACCAATTATATTCGTGGAGTGTAACGTTTTAACAAGTTGACGTGAAGTAGTTAGAAGCCCTTCGCACGCTTTGTCTCGGCAAGACAGATTCACGCAGGTTCTAAGGAGGTTTGGACCTCGGCCGTGTAGCAACAACGAGCCAGGTATGTGTGTGTGTGTGCCATACTCATTTGTGCGCGAACCGGTCCTATAGACTCAAGCCACCGTTCGATTCAAACACATAATTTAAATAAATGATAAAGTCTCATGCTGGGTTTCACAATTAAAACTATTAAGGCCGACGGAACGCTACGATTTCGTTTGCCCGTTACATAATTAGAAAGCAACAAGTGACAGAGAAGTAACTCTATAAAACAAGAGCAAGTACTGGCGGGTAAACATGAAAATTGCAATTCTAACATCCTTTCGATCAGTTTAGAGAAATCTGGGTAATTTTCATAAATTACTACGTTTTTACAACCTTGCTTAACAGGCGTGGTTTATAGATTTAACTTAACTTTAGAGATGTGTTCATCAGCATTTCTGTGTTTAACCGTTTCATTTATCAGCTTCCGTCTTTATCTTTTTATCTGATCTCTCGCGTGTGCGGAACCAACCTGTCCAGGCGTACGGTACATGTTTTCGTCATTAAGTGATACCGTTGGTACTTGCTTTTGTTGATACAGATTACCGTATGAATTAGAGTACATTGAGTTACAACACTTTGTTATTCAACGTGTAGATCTTATCTTCTCGATCGTTTTCGCTAACGGAGTGACCCCTGACCTGTAACACCAATTTTGAAGCATGTCTTAATGTATTCTTAACTTTTGTTGTTGAGGTAGGATCTTAAGAATCAATAAGTAATAAGCTTAAGACATTTTCGGCTCACAAAATTTCTTATAAGATTAAAATTTAATCATAGTTGGAAACCAAACCAAACATGCTTGGAAAACGTTACCACTGAGGAAAAGCTTATCATATAATCAACAGTAATGTTCTGGAGCTAAATGTCAAAGTGTGCATAAACAGTAGTTTGTAACTCATCGTCCACGACCAACTCGATAAAACTTGTTTCCATCGTTGACTCTACAAGTAGTCGTCGTTGTATATTGTGAGGTTCGCGAAAACGTAGGAGTGGATCAGAGAAATAATTTCCACTTAGTCGATCGCTATTACTACTATTTTGAGTTTTCCACGTTCTTTTAATAATTATGCTATTAGCTGTGAGCAGTACGCAGGTCCTTCCGTGACTGCTGTACAAGTAACTCTGTGTATCACCAAGCCGACTGTTATTCTGGATTATGGCCATATAAATCGTTCGTCTAAAAGGTATGTTATAATAAGAGTTGTTTTAAATTGGTCATTTGACCATAATGTGTAAGCTTAGAAAGATAGTAAAATTACTATTTGACAAGTTCCTATGTCAAATAATAATTTGGCTTTCTTATATAGTAGACTGTGGTAACAAAAAACCAAATTACCTAATTAATAAATCTGAATTATCATAGCATCGTATAACACGTATTATATTAACTTACATTTAGGTTTACTCAAAATGTTTTGCGGTTGTATATTTACTACGTTCGATCACAACCAACTTTTGTTGTTTCATAAAAAACAAGACTTGTCTATGGTGTGTTATTAGCTGTTAATTTTCAAATTTCTCAATATTACTCGTTGAATGGATTAAGTTTTATTTTCGGTCGTGATATTATGTTTTAGCATAACGAGTTCTTCAAGGTTGAGATGGGTTAGACGCATTATCACTTGACAATATGGATGTCCCCCTGTCATTCAGACGAAGTATACCTTTTTTGTCGTGTTGAGTTGTGTAGGACATTCGACCCACGTTTGTTGTGAGTGATAAGAAAGAAAAAGGTTAGTTATTTAATTGGGAGAACGGTGATTTTCTTTAAGGAATCTATGATCTCAGACTGGTGATATAGTAGCATGGGTCGTGTTATGTCGCGCGGACAGTATGAGAGTCAACTGAGGTCAACTGTATGGTGCTAGAGGCGACACGAACTATCCGCACCGCGCCGTACAATGTTGTGAATGTTGCAGTCTTTAGATACTGCACCTTACGACCACACGTGTCTTATGTGACACTAGTAGATGTATCTTACGAGACCTCAGCATTTTTACCAGCACTTATTTACAACTTAAACATAGGTTCTTCTACGAGAATGATAGGTGTACAAAAAAAAAATGATGTAGAATCTTACGATATTTAAAATGAAATTAAAATTCTCTGTATTTACGAAGAATTACTATAACATTTGAAACTGCAATCAACAGCTAAATGCAGATACAAACTTACATACTAACTTTGGTTTTGAATTGTAAATTACTTATAATCGAAAACAAAGACTTCTTAGGAAGTTCACCTGATACTTAATTAGATACCCGCATTTCAATAGAAGGCAAATACTGCATGATTAGCACTTATAGGTTTAGTATTCAAACACTAAATCATGTATTTCGGCTCGTTTTCTTTGTGGGAACTTGGCGTTTTTATGTTCTTAATAAGTGTCTTTGACGAGCTCCTAATCTACAATATTATATCATCGCTTTAATTATGTCAATGGCAGTTTCTAAGAAATGTTAATTGATGTAATTGGCTGGTGCAAAGTAGGTAATCTTTACGCTATTAACAACTGAGTATTCCCCATTTTAATGTTAAAAGAACTACTATTAAGACTTTTTCCCTATTTTTAGAACATGTTTAATATGTCAACATTAAAATAAAAAATAAATATGTCAACATTAAATTATATTAACTGGTAATATAAATTATCTCAATATATTATATATTAGATATAATTATCTCCATTTTCCTCTTAGATAGATTTCGTCTCCCTGTTCTACGTAGATACCTACTTAGGTACCTATAATCAAGTGTGAGGTAAAATAAAATCAGTTTTAGTTAACTGGTTATTTATTTAAAATCAAAGCGATACGTAATTTTTCATGTAAATGTGGGATCTATAAAAATCAACTCACGTGAATAAGTATGAAATATAGTGTGACGTAGACTTGTACAAACGGTCAAGCACGAGTAGGCTCGTAGCGCTATAAAGTCCCGCATGAAACATTATTATGAGAAAATTGAACTATATTATCCCTATAGAGGTACGAGGAACAGGGTGTAAAGTTCACTCATACCTCCATAGTAAAGGGAGGATCCACCGACCAGACGGGTGTCGTGTCTGGTGAGCAACTGCCCGAGAATTTATGTCGGGAAGTTGTATATAGGTATGTTAGTCCCGCGGTAAACTCTGCTTGCGCGATGCAGAATTTGCGTGACGTCATTCAGTATGACGTGCAGCTCGCATGTGGCGATGTATATACCCGCTACATTACTCCCCTCCGGAGACCGGAGGTCGATAGTGGGCCGAGTTTGTTTTTTGTTGTTGTTGATTGTTGGATGATTAATGTTCATCACGTCGGGGTCACCAATATAGAGGTACGAGGAACAGGGTGTACGGTTCACTCATACCTCCATAGAAAAGGGAGGATCCTCCGACCAGACGGGTGTCGTGTCTGGTGGGCAACTGCCCGAGAATTGATGTCGGGAAGTTGTAGATATATATGCTAGTCGCGCGGTAAACCCTGTTTGCGCGATGCAGAATTTGCGTGACGTCAGTGTGATGCGTAGTTCGCACGTGGCGATGTATATACCGCTACATCCCTGTAGAGAAGTGAACATTTCCAAATTGAATGGAAATTGGGGAGTGAGTTTTTGTTACTGGCGCATGACGTGGATAACGTTAAAGAGTTTGGCAAATCATAATGACTGTCGTCGTTTTTCTGTCTTCTTTTAGAACCCCAACAAGTAAGCCTCTATCTTATTATAAATTTCAAGAAATCTTTCATTATTTATTCATACCCACGTGACTTTGATGAGTTACCTACCGTGGAACGGAATTAATAATAGATAAATTTACTTATTTACGCGCCGTGGCGCCGTCGAAGAGTCCGTATCTATTAGGATTTCTAAGCTTGCTACCGGTGTGAGTCGAATCGTTTGAAAGCTTATGTCTCGGTAATGGATTCATTTAGAATCCATTATTATTTGCCACACAGTGGGGGCAATGTTGTAGAACTGCTAATAGGTAGTTATATATTTAGCACTTATTTATAACTAGCTGGACCCGCAACTTCGTTCGCTTGGATGTCGGAAAAGAGCAATGTGTCGCTTAGAGAAGGTGTAGAGTACCACTCCTCCATGGAAAACGAAGAATATTGCCGGGTGGGAAGCGCTACCTGGGGTTCTTCACCACAGTTCTTTCTAATGCAGTCACTGCATCTTCAGGGTTCATAATGTCAATGCGACGAAGTGTCACTTTGATTTTTGAGAATAAATAAAAATCAAGGCACCTGCCTGGTCGAGGGTCATCTGTAAATAATAAAATCACTCAATAAATCGACTGTCCGTCTGGCGAAGTGTGCTGAAGCGTTATCATGGTGAAGATAACGCTTTGGAAAATCAGATATTGTTGAACATTTTCCGAGAAAATAGGCAAAATAACTATGAAATTATTATGATCTTAAAAACTGGTGTAATTAAGAAAATCCTTTCTTGTAAAAGATGTTTGAGAGGAAGCTTGCCCCTCGAAAGAGCTCCTACATATCTAAAGCAAGCAACCCATTTACTCTGGTTATGGCCGTCATTGTGGAATTTCTTTGTGATTTCCTGATTCTGGGCACCAGCCACCCTCGAAAACTACGAAGATGACACCCATGACGAAAACTTTGCACATTAACTACTGATAACTATAACAATTACACGTACGCTTTAGAATAAATACAGTAGGTATTTATATGCACAATCAGCTTCACGATGTGGGTACCCCTGTTGAAAGTTAATTTTAATACAACTGGTGTTCCTAATAGACGCAATTCAATGTACCTACTACATCGTAAAAAAATCTGATTACTAAAAAATATAACAGACTCCCATAAAAACACTACAAAGTGCAAAATAACTTTAGTTTGGAAAGTCGTTGTCAAGAAATTACCGACTTTTGAAACCAAAGGTCTTTTGCACTTGTGCGAGTAGTTTTTGAAGTCGGTTGCATTTTTTGTAAATAAGTTTTTTTATTTTTTATTGTGATACCCAACTCACATAAATCCGTGTACCTACTACTTTATATTGATACTCAGCAACTTATTTTTCACATACCGTACGAAAACCCAGTCACAATAGGTATGTAAACCGTTCGTCATTGAGGAGTTTCGTGACAGTAGGGTTTTTTCGCAGTCCATGATCAGTTGAGATAGTAACTAACCAGTAATTTTCTTTGATATCTGTACAATAACCAAGTCACAATACGTGTACTGTACGATATTGAGGAGTTCCATTGTCAGATGTACTATCGAGGAAGTTTTTTATCTAAGCAGTTTTAGAACAAAATCCCGTGAACACGATGACCGCATCTGTTTTACGTTAGTTACTGTTAGCGCCCGAGCGCTACAGGGAAAAATAGTCCTAAAGGTGCATAGATATGAACTTCCTCGATAGTACCTACACTGTGCAGGGTGACATGAATTCAAAACATGACCCTATTAAAAAAATTGCTGTTTCATACATTTTGACCACGTAGGTTGCAACGCAGTGGGCTCCAAAATCAAACTCAAACTCAAACTCAAAGCATTTATTTCAATTAAACCATTTACAGGCACTTTTGAATTGTCAAGTGGTCGGTCAGTCAGAAATATGAAGCTAGTTGCCCATTCCAAAGCGTAGTAGGTACCTATGGAGAAGAACGGGCAAGAAACTCCATGGACACTCTTTTAAATTATATTGTTACATAAATATTAGTTACATCATTAATCTTGTATATAGGTATAATTATATGTGAGAACGATGTAAATAAGACGTACACATTGAGTGTCCAGTGTACAGCAAATATAAATTCAAACAAAACAATCCATAATAAAAAATAAGCCGTGGTGGCTAAGAGACGACCAGTCCCAACTGACAGCGCCCGTTCACGAATATGACGCATGGATCAGCACCATTCAGCTCAACCATTTTGAAGGGAGCTAAATGATCCAACACACGCGCCACCGTCAGCGAGACATTTGAGTGAGCATGACATCTATCAGCCGCCAGGGCACATTCAAGTCAATGAAAGACATTACCCGGTAAATGGTAGCTCGATAGTACATAGTACTCACACTTGTCCTATGCAATTATATAATACAAAGGAGATTGAGTTTATACAAAGCAAAGGTAGTCTTACAATCTTCAGCAGCTCCAACAGTATTTTCAAATGTTAATCAATTAGTTGTGGTTGTGGAGCAGGACCAGCATTGAGCCAGGCATTTTTATCAGCGATATAATCCCCCAACTTATAATATGCCTGGCTGCATAGTGTGCGTTTTATACAAACTTTGAATTTCGTCTCATTCAGTTGAAGTATGTGGGGAGGTATTTTATTGTAACATTTTAAACAGTACCCCATGAAAGATGAGTCCACTTTAGCCAGTCTGAAACCTGGTTGAACTAATAGGTCCCTATTTCTGGTACTATAATTATGTCTATCACCTCTTTTAGTAAAAAGATGTACATTTTTTCTTACGTACATGATGTTTTCATAGATATATTGACAAGGTACCGTCAAGATCTTAATAACCTTAAACAGTTCCCTTAGAGAATCGCGCCTGCGGAGATTATATATGGCTCTGATGGCTCTTTTCTGCAGAATAAAAATAGAATCGACGTCTGCAGCCCGTCCCCAAAGTAAAATACCGTAAGACATGATACTATGAAAGTAACTAAAATAGACTAACCTCGCGGTATCTACATCGGTAAATTGACGGATTTTTCTGACAGCATATGCTGCTGAACTTAGCCGTCCCGCCAGAGATGTTAAGTGAGAACCCCATTGAAGCCTCGAGTCGAGCGTGATCCCCAGGAAAACAGTTTTATCGACGAATTCTAGTTTCTCTTGATTCAATACTATCTCACAATCACTACTTTTGACATTAGGTAAAGAAAATCGTATACACTTAGTTTTTTTCCCATTTAATACTAAATTATTAGCAGTGAACCAATTATGGACCTGCATTAGGGCGTTATTAACGTCGTCAAAATTTGTAGCACTTCTTTCTACCTTAAAAATTAAAGAAGTATCGTCAGCAAATAACACCATTTGTGGTTGATTTTTTAATAAATGGAGTAGATCATTAATATACACTAAAAAGAGGAAAGGACCCAATATCGAGCCTTGTGGAACTCCCATTTCTACTTTTAAACTAAGTGAATTGACACCATTTATTTGAACTTGCTGCTGCCTATCCTTTAAATAAGATTTTACTAGACTGAGCGCAAGTATTCCAAGTCCATAATGCTCAAGTTTCAAGAGCAAGGTTTCGTGATCGACGCAATCAAATGCCTTGGAGAGGTCACAAAAGATTCCTATGGCGTCTTGGGCCTCTTCCCACGCCGTAAATATGTGTTTTAATAAGGTGACCCCGGCGTCAGTCATACAACGTCCCTTGGTGAAACCATACTGTTGATTGTGTAAGATTTTATTTATGTTAAAATGAATGAGCATTTGATTAAGCATTACCTTTTCAAATACCTTGCTGAAAACTGGCAACACGGATACGGGTCTATAATTATTGGTGTCTTTGCTGTCCCCGGATTTGAAAAGTGGTATTACCTTACTGTATTTCATTAAATCCGGGAAGACTCCTTGATCCACACACAAATTAAATATGAAGGCTAAGTAAGGCGCTATAGTGTCAATTATGGATGTACAGACTTTAATGGACATTCCCCAAAGATCTTCAGTCAATTTGATCTTGATTTGCTTAAAAGCTTTTATTACTGTTATGGGGTTAATATGCTTAAAGTTAAATTCAATCGGGCAGACCGAAACGTTCGCCCTTACTAAATCAAAAGCGAGCGTGGGTGAGGAATTTAAAGTGTCAGTAGTTTTAATTGGGATACTGGTAAAGAAATTTACAAATTCTTGAGCAACTTCTTTGCTATCGCAAATGAGACCACATGTCGTCTCCAGTGCATAATCAGAATTATGCTTTTTGTTCCTGTTCGTTTCATTATTGATAATTTTCCAAACAGTCTTTATTTTATTGTCTGCTGATTTGACCTTGTTGCTAATGTATGAGGCTTTGGCTACCTTACAAGTGTTCTTAAAAATTTTAGAGTAAGTAGCAACATACTTATTAAAAGTTTCCGTGTTAATATAAGGCTTAAGGCCATATAGCTCAAAAAGTATTTCCCTACTTTTCCTAAGTCCTTTAGTTGCCCAGTCACTAAATAAAAACTAAATAAAAAAATCATGTATTGAAACCATGGTAATAGTAAACAGGCTGCGCATCGAGGTCCCTACCACCCTGTATTAAATGGGGCTGTCTCGGTAGAAAACTCTTTCAAACAACAAATAATCCTCCCGAGTAAATTGGCTGTGTGACATACGGACAGGACGAAATGATAAGTGACTAGCTTCTGCCCGCGACTTCGTTCGTGTGAAATTTCTCGTGCCCCCGACCCACTCCGTCGCATCGCATCACCTGCCCGCGCTATCACTTCGTTTTGGCTTAGCGTTTTTTCTCACTTTTTTTTCTGTTTTGCTCGTGTCCTAAGGGTCATAGCGTGATGTTAAATAACATATTATAGCCTTCCTCGAAAATTGGGCTATCAAATGCAAAAATAATTTTTCAATTCTGATCAGTAGTTCCAGAGAACCCCCTCCCCCTACAACCTTACAAACTTTACCTCTTCATAATATTAGTATAGATGAGTTCCGTTTCTATATGCCATTTGGCTACCAAACCCTTAAAACAGAGGAATTGAGAACTTCTTCCTTTTTGAAGTCGGTTAAAAAGAATCCTCAAAGAATCTTCAGTTTTTCTTCTAATTTATTTAGATTCGGTTGAAGAGACCCGAGGAAGAACTTGAGTGAGATAGGATATTTAGAGAGAAGACAGAAATGGAAATCCAGATTCCAGAATTCCAGAACCAAATATTCCAAGAGAAAGCCAGGTCCAGAGTCCAAAACTTCAAAACAGCATTTTCAAAACTACTTTGCCGACTTTATTACAACAAATATCAGATTTATTTAATCAACTGGCTTCAATCGTTGGAAGTCGCTGCGCCCCCGTAACGGGGGCGCGGCGAGCGGTATTGGGGCTACTAGCTTCAGTTCAATAAACGAATGAACATCACTCTTCTAAAGAAAATCTTAACACCGCGATTCAGAAAATTACGACCTTTGCTCAACGCCATCTATCGAATAAAGTGGTTAACCCGAAACTCGCTCTGCATTTAATAAACTTTCATAAATCAAACTGGGTTATACGATTTACTTTTGAACTATTAAATAATCATATATCATTGCATTTTTATCACTCAAAAATGCACATCAAATATTATTATCTTGCAACCTCACTTTTTATTTGAAATTCTTATAACGCGACAAATCAATCTCCAAAGGAAACTGATTTTTATAACATTATAATCATTATCATTACTTTTTGAAATAACACAGACACAGTTAGTTACCTTAATGACGTGTTATTATTAACTTAATATTATTATGGATAACACATGTCATCTTTAGTACTATTTCGCGTCAATAGATGTCATCACCTGTTTCTACCTTACGTAATGGAAAGTTCCTTCGATATACCGAAGCGATTCCGATGACACAAAAACGAATAATTACACCAAGATATTTGAGTATAATAGGTAACTATATTGGTTCCGTACTTTTTTCGTGATACCTGTTCAAATTAATCTCTCACGTCCAAACGGACAATAGAAGGTATGAGAAACAGGGTGTAAAGTTCGCTCATACTCTATTGAAAAGGGAGGATCCTCCGACCAGACGGGTGTTGTGTCTGACGGGCAACTGCCCGACCATTGATGTCGGGGCGTTTTGTAAATGCTAGTTGCGCGGTAAACTCTGTTTGCGCGATGCAGGATTTTGCGTGACCTTAGTGATGCGTTGTTCGCATGTGGCGATGTAGATACCGCTACAAGACAAACAGACAAAAACTCTAAAAATGATAGAAATGGCATCTGATGGTTAGCCTTTAACACCCCAACTACACTCGGCGTCAAAAAAATCGCACCTCCGCGAAAATTATTTTCAAGCGTTTATAACCCTTAACACACGCATTTACCCCCACCAATATTGGTATCATTTGAAAGCCCATTAAATAAACTTAAAAAAACAATTCAATTAATTTTTATTTTTTATTGGATAAGTGCAAAAAACAATAAAGTTTACAAAACAATAAAAATCCTTAACTAAGCCTTAATTAAAAACAGATTAATAAACATAAAAAAAAATACAAAAAGTTTCTTAAAACTAACCTAAAACCTAGTGTTACCCCCCCTTGCCCGGATGACGGCTTCCATACGCTCCCTCATGGATCTTACCAATTTTAGGAGCTCTTCTTGAGGGATACTGGCCCATTCCCCAATAACAGCCTCTTCGAGCTCCTGGAGAGTCGTGGGAGTGGGATCACGAGACCGAACCTTGCGTTTCAAATGGTCCCAAAGGTGCTCTATCGGGTTCAGGTCTGGACTTCTCGCTGGCCACTGCATGACAGAGATCCCAACCTCTTGAAGGTAGTCGCGCACAATTAATGCAGTGTGAGCGCGAACGTTATCGTGCATTAATGTGAACCCCTCGCCAACAAAACCGGCATAGGGGACCACATGCTCTTCCAGGATCTCTGTGACGTACCGGTGAGCAGTCAGCGACCCTTGCCCGCGAGCACCTCCAGTCCGGGAGACGCTTACAAGGTCGGTTTTGCCGTCGGCCGACATGCCGCCCCAAAACATACAGGAACCGCCCCCGTATTCCACCGTCTCCTGGATGCAGGGTTGGGCGAAACGTTCCCCCTGTCTTCTGTACACTCTTCTGCGTCTATCGTTGCAAAACAGACACACTCTCGTCTCGTCTGAGAAGAGAACAGCTCTCCATTGGTCAAGGGTCCAATTGACGTGGTCGCGAGCAAACTGCAAGCGGGCTCGCCGATGCTCTGCGGTCAATTTTGGACCCGTAGCAGCTCTGTGTGCCGCTATCTTCTTCTCCCTCAATCTTCGTCTAACCGTAGAAATACTCACGGTTGTTCTGCGAGCGGCCTGGAGCTGCTGTTGCAACTCAACAGCATTAGAGAACCGATTTCTTAGGGATGTCGATACGATGAATCGGTCGTCTCTCTCCGAGGTGCAGCGACGTCTACCAGACCCATGCCTCCGGACAAGGCCACCGGTCTCCAGGAACCGCTGGTATACTCTTCGAACCGAAAAACGGCTCAAGTTCAGTTGCCGAGCGACATCACACTGACGCATCCCTGATTGCAGTAGTGCAATCACTTGAGCGGCTTCATCAGCAGTGGTATCCATCTTCAAGGTGGTTTTTTTTGTGAAAGTTCTTCTCGTATGTCCTCTTCAACGGTTGGATAGCGAATGACCTCCATTGAACCTGTATTAACCCTTTTATACCCACTAAAGGTAGCGCAAGTTGTGCCCCTTGTGAGGAGCAAAATTGCCATTTTTTTTTAAAGTCACATTTGTGGTATCAAGCTTTTTTTTTTAATGAAATGAAATGTTTTTTTTTTTAAGTTTATTTAATGGGCTTTCAAATGCCATCAATATTGGTGGGGGTACATGCGCGTGTTAAGGGTTAATAACGCTTAAAAGTTATTTTCGCGGAGGTGCGATTTTTTTGACGCCGAGTGTATTAGTTATTTAAATATTTTCAATGTACAGAAACGCCTCGTCTTCAGATTTGTTATTTATGTATTCACAAATATTAAAAAAATAATTAATTAATTCAAAATTATTTATTTGGCGACAACTAGATCCAAAGCACAACTTAGAAACTAAGTATTGTTATAATACCTAGTACTTAAATACAATTACAAAGGATAACCCTCGTCATACTTAATATCTAATTCTAACTAATGATAATGATTCTATTGTTATAAAATCGCTTTCTATTGGTGGTTGATTAGTCGCGCTAAAAACATTTCAAATAAAAAGTGAGGGTAATGTAAGATAATAATAATTGATGTGGTGTTCTGAGTGTTAAAGAATGCAATGTTATATAATTATTTAATAGTTTAAATCATAAAACCCAGTTTGTTTATTGTACGCAGAGCGACTTTCGAGTTAACCACTTTATTCGATAGATGACGTTGAGCAAATGTCGTAATTTTCTGAATCGCGGTGTTAAGATTTTCCGTAGAAGAGTGCCCGTCATTCGTATATAATATTGAAGAAGGTTTTATAAATAAAACTGATATTTTTTTGCAATACAGTCACAGTAAAGTAGTTCTAGTTTTGTAAATGCTGTTCTGGGTCTGGAGTTCTGGACTCCTGGACTTGGCTCTTGGAATATTTTGTTCTGGATATCTCTCTCTCTAGATGTCTCATCTCACTCAAGTTCTTTCTCAATTCTCTATTAATTCTCTTCAACTTCAAAAACTGAAGATCCAAAAGACCTTTGGTTTTAAAACTCGGTTACTTCTTGCCAACGACTTTCCAAACTAAAGTTATTTTACACTTTGTGTTGAAAGTCCATTATATTTTTTTCTAATCAGTTTTTTTTTACAATGGTCACTTATATACTGTATTTATTCCATTGAGCTACCTACTATTATAAGTCAATGATTTATTCTAAAGCAGGGATGTAATTTTTATGGTTTTAGGTAGTAAAAGAGGTCTTAATCAAAATTATGTCCAAAGTTTTCGACTCCGGTCCGCCGGTGGTCCGTGTTGCTCTATGGTTTTCGATGACGAAAACGAAGATGATTGCCATGAGGGTGTCATCTTCGTAGTTTTCGAGGGCGGTTGGTGCTGAAAATTTGAAAATTATAATCAACATCCAAAATAGCAGCCATAACCAGGGTAAATGGGTTGCTTGCTTTATGTAGGAGCTCTTTCGAGGGGCAAGAAACCTCTCTAACGTCGTTTACAAGGAAGCATTTTCTTAATTACATAAGTTTTTAAGATCATGATAAGTTCATTGTTTTTTTGCCTGTTTTCTCGGAAAATTTCCAACAGTGCTTTTAAAGAGTAATCCTTCTTTATCACGATAACGCTTCAGCACACTCCACCAGGCGGGCAGTCGATTTATTGAGTACGACAGGTGCACAGATGAGCCTCGACCAGGCGCCTTGATTTTTATTCTTAATAAAGAACAATGTAAAAAGAAGCTTGCCACGTGGCTCCAGCGGCTCAACTATGATGACACCGAAAAACTACTTACCAGTATGACTTAATGTATACCAACTGCTATTTAATAAACCCTCACCCACACGCTCTCATACACACACCCCCACATACGCACTCTCACACATACACACACGAAACAAATCTTACGTCTTCACTACATAATGTTTACTAACAATTCTAACACTATACAAACACATCTTTACTTTTTTTTCTTTTTTTTCCATTCATGTATTATTGTTTCTTTTTTAAACACCTTATGTTGAGCTACAGACCTTAAAAGCTACTATACAACCTCCTAATTCAAAATTTGTTAAGTAAGTCAATTTTATTATTATTATCATGCAATGTATCGAACTTCTAGAGGGCGGAGACCTGGTGACCTGAAACACAGGTCCTTAAAGCCTAGCTTAGGCACCAGACTCCCACAATATTAAAATGTTGTCCGACTCTGATACCATTTAATAAGTATTTTGTAATATTGTGGTGAGAAAATAAATCTTATCTTATCTTATTTGTTCTCAAAAATCAAAGTGACAGTTCGTCGCATTGACATTATGAACCCCGAAGATGCAGTGACTGTATTCGAAAGAACTGTGGTAGAGAAATTAACCAAACTAGCATTTCATTGATGCTCTAATAGGGGTTATGCTGTAGAGATTTCAGAATCTAGCTAGGAAGGAAAACAGCACATTTTCCACTGATAAATGTATGACAAAATATGAATGACTTTCGTAAATACGTTACCAAAACCCTATATAGATATAGTGCTCCAAGGTTTTCTAACACTCGAGTAAGTCACAATTAACTTGTCTAAATAGAATTTATCTAAAATTGTTAGAGTATCTACCGATTATCATGTAGGCAATGTATGAACACCTCGTGCCAATTTCTGCGTTTGCGGCCTTCGATCTTTCTCACTAACCTGTACTTGATATGACAGTGCAGCGTTTTATCCACTTCTGCCAATGAAACCCGAAACTTTGCTACAGTGTATGGACTCGAATTTAATAAAACTTGAATAACTTCTCCCAAGAGATTGCATGAACGTGCTCTAGCTTTAGAGATCAGTTTAACTTCAATTTCTAGTAAATAGAAATAGGTTTATCGAAATATGTCCGTAACGTATATATTCATTGATATTAAGACTAGAATAGTCAATAAAGTACTTAAATAATATTGGCCTTGTGACAGCAAGTTATTGAGAGCTTTTGTCATATCCGCGTGATATATATAGGTTTACTAACAGATAAACCAGAACATTCATAGTTAGGAATATCTGCGTTTTCCCGGCAAATAATAAACTAGGTTGTAACTGTCCCATTGCAAGGTAACTAGGCTGATTCTTACACAAAGCAGGAACGACCACTTTGTCACCTCGCAAGTTGCATGCGTGTTGGTGAATTCAGTTGATAACAGTAGGTAAGTATAGGTTTTCCACGACGTTTCCCGGCACAAATGATGTCCAAGATTAAGTAAGGAAGTACTGCCAGGGAAATTGATTGTTTATTATATTGACACACTACGTCAATTTGTCGTGTTATAGCCATTTCATACAACAGTCCAAAAATTACAATTGTTATTTGAATATACAGAAAATTTAAATTGGTAATCGATTTGTTTAACAATTAATTTCTTATAGTTAGTTAGGTACCTACTTAAGTATTGTGAAATGAGGTGCTATCTCTGGGTCGTACCTTACGTTACCTTGAGATTTGGTTTACTTTCCGTCCATAGGTCAGTGTTGTTTAGACAACTTACCAGATTCACACATCATTCTGTTCCAATATTTGAACTTAAATTGTTTATGTGTTCTAGAATTCTAATTCAGTGAGATTATTTGTTGAGTGGGCGATGATTGGCGTTGATTAAAGTGTTATTTTCACGAATTCTAAAAGATTTTTCTCATTCGAAGTAGAATCTAGAATTTGCCAGAGAAAAATACTTACCACGAACCGTTTGTTATCTTTTAACTCCATTAGGTCGGTTCGTGTTAAAAACGTTTTACATCAATTAGAGTTCTCATAACCCTTATGAAGAAAAACACACAAAAACCAAAAGCCAAAGTGACGTGTCGGTGTTAATTTCCTTTAATCCAATCTTAAACAACGTTAGACAAAAGGAGAACTGTCAATTACGGTACGGCATAGCGGGCATTTTATCCTGGGTATCATTGAAGCAAGGAGGAACGTAATCTGCAGCTATTCCCGACGGTCGTTGATCTAATTGAGCATTTGAGCGGTGCGTGCGTGCTAATGGGCTAATTACGTACATGAAGCCGTGAATTGGTGAGTCAACAGCAGGACGCGGCGTCCGTGGGAGGCAGACGGCGTGGCTCCGACACTCACACCGCTGGCATACTTGGTTATCGTAAAACGTGATTTAAACTTACTTTGATAGTAATCAATAGTAAGAATAGGCGTTGTGTAGGTTGGTGGAGCTTGCAAAACCATGCGGTTCCTCCCTGACCGGTTCCGTAGTTTTCAAATGGTGTTGTAATGTTTCTTGAAGCGGATTTTAATCGCATATTTGTCTGAGACTAATGGTTATAGAATAATTTACCCTTTTCTCAGTCTGTTTTAATAATTTTCCAGTTACATGCATTTGAGATAGACTGATATATGAGACAAGAGAAACAATTCTGAACTTCTCTTAGGGATCATTGGACATTAGTATCATATGGGCCATTTCATTTTCCTACTCTACATTTTGTGTTGTTTTTATAGATAGATCGTCGTCTATTTCAATCAGTTACTATAAACACAAAAAAAAATGCTGTCAAACACCTTAAAATGATTTTTCATTACTCATACTCGGAAAGTAGGTCTGAAGTTGCCTGAGGAGCGGGTTGAAAGTAATACTTTTCAGCCCTAGGGAGAATCGCTTTCAACTGACACCTGCCAAATTATTTTTTAAACTAGTTCTATTTTCACATTTCAATTGAACCATGTTCCAACTTCCTATACAGCCACTCAATTAAAGCGCGATGTAAAATAAAAATAACATAAAGTTAAGTATTCATTAAAGAACACATTTTTTAAAAAGACTTAATTTACTTTCAACTATTTCTTTATAATAACATAGATTTGGGCAAACAATTTACCATTTTTTCAATGATAGAAATGAAAAATAATGGCTGAATAGCTAGTAACTAGCGACAGAAAAAAAAAACTGCGGGAAAGCGGCAATCCGATCTTCATTTGTTTTTTCGAGTTGTAGAGTTTTGTTTATACTTTCGTATAGCAGATATTTGTATTAACACAATAGTTCATCTGATTCAGATAAGGATTTCACTCCTGATTTCATAAGAGAAGAGGCTCATTTTTTGTTTAGCTAATTCATGTTTTTATTTTTACTTTCCTTATATTCGTAATGAAAAGCACAGTGTTTACCTCGGGTTAAAGACTTATTTAGTCCCTCAAACTATTAGCGCCATCGCTACGCTCGGGCACCAAACCCCGTCTCGGGACTAAATAAGTTACTTTCACCCCTAGAGTAACAATGTACTATTAACATCAACCTAATATTGACCCCAACAGCAAATATAATAGTGAACAAATATGGAATGTGGAGAAGTTATAGAAACCAGTTGTGTTTTTAATTAAGTATTAAAACTGACCGTTCGTAGTTGATCTAACTTTTGCTATTTTAGATAGGTGTTAAATAGGTACTAAAACTAACTTTTTAATTGAACTTCTTAATATTAATAATCTGTGAGGCATTCCTCACAGCTTATTAATATTATTATTATTAAACTGTAAGTTTGACAAGTCATTACTTGTCAAACTTACAGTTTGTAGTACCTACATAAGGATTATATACCTACCTGTGTCTGATATTATAGTTTCTTCCAGACACTATAGCATTATTCCTATCAAATTACCTATGAATGTTAAGAACTTAAAATTTAACAAGTACCTACACTGGAGACCCAGTCTTAAACTATAAGTAGATGCTCGTAACGAGTGGTGCTCCCATTCTAGCAATTCTAACCTAGAAGGTGTATAAATTTTAGATTATTAGATGGAAGTCGCTTATAGGAAACCCGTCTTGTAGTGTTTCTTAAGTCAGAAAGCACACAAACATTAATGTTCGATTAGCATGGTGAACTCTTGAATTAAGAAAAAGTAGACAAGTTGTTATTACTAAGACCTTTGACTCTACAACTTATTTATTCATCTACAATCAATTCAAAGTTCAAACAGGTTGACAAATCTTCAAAATACGAGCTCTACAAATCATGTTCTATAATTGTATGCTAACAAAGTAAGAATACTGAACAAGTTTTAAGAAAAAAGTTATTAAAGCAAAGCTAATGTTGGCAATGTTTCAAAGCCAACAGCATACGTCGCGTTAGATTTAATATCAATTATTATTCTATATCTTCCGAATAAAAACTGGTATAAAGTGATTCTAACTTTCGCTACCGTCAAAATACCTCATATAACGGCTCCTAGAGACACGCGCCAAAAAAAGAACACATAGCCGACAGAGCATTAGTTATTTGCGCGTAACGGCGCAGGCGCAACTCCGGTAGCCGCGGTGCCCGGTAGCACTCAATAAGTTGCCAAATTTCATGCTCACAATAATTATTGCGGTTAGGTCGTATTTATGAACACTCATACTAAATAATAATTGAGGTTTATTATCGTTAATAAACCGCATTGTACCGGTATCTCTTTTTAATTCTCCATTCGATATAGGTGCACACTTCGAGATGCTCGATTGTCCGGATCTTTTAGTGGGGCGTTTTATTGGAACGTAGATAAAACTTTATTCGTTTTTTTGAGATATTTATTTAAGCCCTCTTAAAGAATGCATGTAAAATATTGCAAACAATTCAGGTTACGATGTTTTAAAACGAATCATGAATTATGTTACGAGTTTGGGAGGGCGCGGGCGACGGGAAGACTTCCATAAAAATGTAACGGTATTAAACGTGAAGTTTGTTTGATATTTGTTTATCTTCACTGTTTAAATAATTGACTTATTGAAGTGTGAATTTACATTTGGCTCTAATAGTAGTTTTATAGCTGTTACCTGCTCGTAATTCGTCAGTGTTTGATTGCTCTAACTAAAACAAATAAAGTTGTGATGTGACCACAAAAATGTCACAAGGAATGTCTAACAAAAGTACCTACGACGTTGGGTGATCTCGTAGGATAATGTTAAACAAACGAAAAAACGTTTTTACGATAAATGTTCAAAATAATTTATAACACGACTTTATACAATTATATTAAAGCTGCGTCATGTTTTGATGTGGCTTTAACCTATATATTTACTGATACAGAATGCCTCATGCCATTAACGTCTGCTTTTTGCGCCACCTTGTCTATAATTAAATAAATATTACAAACAGAGTTATTGCTTTAAATTGCGTTTATCATGTCACAACTTCACATCTCGACGATACGAAACGCACTGTTCAATTCAAATAATGTACAGGGTTATTGATATTATGTCGGCAATCCATTAAGGGGATGTATGGGAGGTCAGTTGCAACCGAATGACCCCTTATGATTCCTATGAAAATGTCAACCGTTTCCGAGTAATTTGACACTTTATATTTTTTTGGCGGCAAGTATACAAGTTTGAAAATTTATTATAAAAAAACAATGCTTTTTTTTCTTCTTATTATCTGCCTCTACTTCAATACCTACATAATAATCAATCATATAATGTCAATTCTCTTTTAGTATTTTTTAACTTAATTTGACCTAAGTGGTTGATTTCTGCAAAAAGACATGGACATACTTTATCGGCAGAACATTCCAAAAATATGTACAACTTCTCAGCCATCCAACGTGTTACAATAAGTTACCAGATATCTTCAAAAAATATAAATGTCAAATTACTGGATAATGGTTGACATTTGCATAGAGGTCATAAGGGGTTATTGGTTGCAAATGACCTCCCCTACATCCCCTTAATGGATTGCCGTCGTATTACAAATAACCCTGTATACAAGCGAAATAAATGTAGGTACCCTGAAAAACATGACCTATCACACTCTCTTGCGTAACGCAAATCAAACATCTCTGTGTTAATGTTACACCTGTTTCATAAAAGTATGATTGAGATGTACATCTGTGAGGGCACGTGGGTCAACATGCTCACCTGAAACACTCGCTCATCATTGTTCACGACACACTCATCGCAAAGACTCGCTGCTTGCGTTTTTTCTTCGCAATATTTACTCAACCACATCTCATTGTTATAACTTTCGTGGCAGCTGCGTCCTGCATAAGAGAAAGGTATAAAAACATCTACGCATCACCCATTATCTGAAATACGTGAAAAAGACAACGGCCAATGTATTAGAGGAAGCGCGTCGCAAATGATAAGCACTATTGTGACTTCCTATCACTGGAACCGAGTTTGGTGAGTGACTAAAGCTTTTGTTTGGGATCTAAAACGTTACGCTGATTTGACAGTTGCAAAAGTAGTTCAAAAGAAATGCTAGCAAAGGTATTACCGCCATGTCTCTGTAGACTTTTAGACTTTGTTTCGTATTCCGTGTCAGGGGGCCCTCTCCTTATACACAAAATCCGTCGTTTCGACCGAAGTTACGGACGTTTCATACCCCGTATCACTTACGGACATAACATTAGTCCCGGACTAATGTTATGTCCGAATTAAAAAATAACAAAACGTTTAGACAGTTGTCCTTACCCCCGATGTGTTTTTGCCCGTCCGAAAAAGCTAATTAATCGGGAGTAGGGTTCACTTTTAAGTATTGAACTACTTTCGGACGGGCCCGTACCTATCCTCGTTGATGGACTTAGAAAGTAGGCCCCCAGCTACGAATGGGTTTTTTGGAGTAACAGTAGATCGTTATTTAGTTACTAAATACTACTTACTATGAGTAATTGAATAGTTTTTTATATTTGGTGTTGTACAATTACTGACGTCGTAGGTCTAGTAAAAAAAATCCATTTCATAATCGCTCCCTAATCGATTTCGGCGTAGCACTCGTAGCACCGTAAGACCCAAAATAATGACAAAAATAGATTAATAGTTCGTAGGCTTTTCGTAGCACACTCGCTTCTTCGGCTTCATGTGTCGCGCGTCGTATCGTATTTTGGCTCAAATTTTTTTAAGCCCTGAAAAAGTGTAGTGTCAGGGCGTGGTAAGTGTTAGTTCCGCGGATATTATTTACGCGTAGCCAACTTAGCAAATAAACTGAGCGTAAGCGTAACTAATGGACGTAATGTTCAGACACTACTTCTCGTACTGGAACATTCAGACATTGCGTCCCGTTTTGGAAGAGATATAATTTTAGGTTTTGACCTCGAAGGACTGTGTGGAGCAGACTTGAACTATTTGACGAGTGAAATGGCGCTGACGCTTTGAACGAGTGTATGGTGTGTGTGATTAGGTGGTGGTGGAAGCAGCTATTGTTGTTGTTGGTGGTGGTAGTGGTAGCTAGTGGTGAGGGTTGTTCCCGAAGTGGCAGGCATGATGTGAGAGGGGCGGGGCGGTGCGAGAGGGCGCGGGTCGGGGGGCGGGGCGGGCACGCCCGCGCTCGTCGGAGCAGGCGCGGGGTCCGGACTCCGGACGACGCCGCCGCGTCTGCCGCGCCCGGCGCTCACTCGGGCCGCGAGCGCAGCGCCGCGAGCACGCCATGAGCTTTACCTCTGTTCCGCACGCACGAGCGCGCGACCACTCCCGCGCGCCTGCCCGACACAGTGATGTTACCAGACTCCGCTGTAATGTGCCATCGGTTCGGTCGTGAACGAGTGCCACTCCATCTGTTTCCCAAGCGTTGACTGTGCGTTTGTTCGAGGATATTGCGGATTTTGCGTACCCGTCGACGTTGGATGCGTTAAAATTTCGGGTGAGTGAGAGAGGCGAGCGGTCGTGCGCCCGCGGCCGGTTTGACCGCATTATTTTCGAAATACGTACGCCGCAATCCGGTCGACCGCGCTAGAACGATCAAAACAAATTATAACAAAAACATATAAATTCGGTGGCGTTAATATATTTTTCCAGATCAGCCGTATTTTCGTGATCGTGAATACTTTCACAAAAAGTTGATTTTGTTTCAGAAAAATGTGTGTTTGTTTGCCGTAGGTATTACAGATAGTACAGATGAACTTAAAGATAATTGTTAGATTCAAGATTTTCTCAATGTTGTTTATAAATAAATATAAATAGAGTCAAAAGATCAGATTGAGCTAAACAATCGTGATTAAATAATGTCGTACAAACTAAACAGCGCGTACAGTTATTCGTAGCTGCACGAAACGCATCCCGTTGATGTCTTTTACTGAACGCTTTTGGAAAGTGCTTGAGCGATATAACCATGTTTATATTGGCTGTTTGTGTAACATGACATGTGATTTTGGTTTCTCTTCATTTTAATATGGTGTGTATCGTCAAACATGCATTTTTAGTAACATATTCTCGCATTTTGTCTTTCTCTCTGTTTGTGCTAAGTACTTAGATCGACGTTAATGTGTAGTACCGTCAAACGGGGTGAATAGGGATGCAGGGGTAAATAGACACGAAACTTTAAAAGGGATTTTAACCTTGGAATAATATAGTTTATTGCCAAAAAGGACTCTTGATTTGCTTACTGTATAATTAACGATTAAGTGCCCTTGTTGGCATCAAACTATATTATTTCAAAGTTAAAATCTCTTTTAAAGTTTGGTCTCTATTCACTCTTGCATCCCTACTCACCCCGTTTGACGGTAGTGTGTTAACGCAGTAGTGAGCCATACAAAGTAAATGCCAGTAGTATTGTAGAATTTCATTGATATTTAGTTTTTGTAGAGGTTGTAACTCATCTACATTTGAATGTATCGCGTCACATGGCCACTTGTATTTTGATAATCCCCACCACTTGCTACGCCGTAGTGATAAGTCATTCCGCTATAGTTTTAGACATAAGTATTTACTTTTAGAAAACTGGGTTAGCTTTATAAACTCTCTTCTAATCTTTACATAAATAAAAAGCTGCAAATTACCGCAAATACAAAAACATGTTATATCTCATTCATTACATCCGAAGTAATCTTTGGTTTTTGTCTGTGTTGGGAATGTTTTCGTAAAAATTACCGGGACGAAAACATTTTTGTACACAAAAGCAGGGAAATTCCAAAAGAGTAAACAAATAAACGATAAAATCATAAGCAGCTGTGTTGTGGTTTGGCGTTGTACTACGAATATTGTTTTACTGAAGTGCTGATATTTGTTTACCTGCTAATCTTTTTCTTACTTGTCTCAGAGCGTGTAGGAGGACTATTTTTAGTTGTTGTTGTTTGGTTGTATCTTTAAATCTGCAACCAAAATGTAAAGTCATAATTAAGGATTGCTAAACAACTATCGATCTTATGGATAAAAAAGGAGGCTATGCCAAAGTGGATGCCCATTTAGCCCTCAATACAATGACTACGAATTTCCAATTTGTGTGAAGAGAAACACGTTCAAAATGCCGGTGATAAGGGAGGTATTTGACCTTTGATGTGGGACCGTCATCACCAGGGGGCGTGGCCTAGATCTTCAATAATAATAGTAACCATCGCCAACCACTATCAGTCAACGTTTACCTCTGGTCGGAAACGTGCGCGTCTATTGAAGTCCACCTAATGGACACATTAGTTAATAATTGCTTAACCATAAAATATCTGTTAATTTTTCTCAATTTAAAATACGGTGTACAGTTAGTGACCTAACCGATGTTTATTAAAAACTATCTTTCATACATAATATTGAAATAAAATCAAAAGATATTGGAACACCGACGGTGAACTCTTATGGTTGGTACTAGGTAAGCAAAGGCCTGTTCAGTTTAACTTAAATGTGACAAGAGGTTCGAAACGGGCTTCTCCACTTGTGCATGTTCATCGGTACATGTACTAGTCAATTGAATTAAATATGCATGAGTATATTACAATGTATGTTGGTGCATTCATTAGAAATACACCTAGAGATAAAACGACTGCCGGTTGGACACAGTGTCGGTCTTTGTTGGCTAACTACTAGTAAAATGCATCAGTGTTGTAAGTTCCTTGGAAATTCTTACTCAATTAGATTACTTGTGTCGATGTGTAAGCCTCGATAGACCTTAGGTCCCTGTGATCAAATCTTCCTTCGGCTTAATTCATCAAAGACTCTAAGCTCTCTACATATTATAAAACGCAAGGTCTGTCCGCTAATAACTTACCTTCTAGTAAACGGATTTTAATTAATCTTATATTGCTATAGTGAGGTCGTTTATTGATTATGATTTAAGTTTATGAAACTTCGCTGCGCCACGACATAAGCGAGCGCAAGCTCTACCGCCGCAAAGCTAATAGTTTGATAATACTGGATTATCTTCCTATCTAGAATCTTATGGTTTTTCAAAGTTCTGTTTTACTAGTAAAAATGTTGACTACTTTTATATCATAATGAGCAACAAAAGAGTTTATCTATGCTGCTACTGTCGATTTTGTATTAATTAGTAAACGTGTAGTAGGTAATTAATTACCAATTTTAACGTTTGTTTTTGCATCTTTGCAGGTGGGTCGAGGAGAATTATGCGTGGGGCGTGCGCATGCGCGGTGGTGTGCGCGCTGGTGGCGCTGTGCGCGTGCGCGGGAATGGACGAACGCACGCGCGGTGCCGCGGAGCGCCAGCTGCTGGCGCTGCTGGGCCTGCCGCGCCGGCCCGCGCGCCGCGCCTCGCCGCCGCCCGTACCGCGCGCCATGCGCTTGCTGTACGAGGCCGACGGCGCCATCCCCGCCGCCGCAGCCAACACGGCGCGCTCATACCACCACACTCCCACCGAGCTCGACCTGCGGTTTCCCGGCGAGCATCGATTTCGTCTCTACTTCAACCTGAGCGGCATCCCCAGCGACGAGCTCGCTCGCGGAGCCGACATCACGTTTCAACGTGTCGACGGAGTCGAGGACGCCCAGCGGCTGCTCTTGTACGACATTGTGCGGCCGGGCCGCCGCGGCAAAACGGCGCCCATCCTGCGGCTGCTTGACTCAGTGCCGCTGAGGGCCGCTAAAGGTGCTGTCACAGCAGACGCGGTCGGTGCAGCGCGCCGGTGGCTCGCGGAGCCAGAAAATAATCATGGACTATTAGTGCGTGTGTTAGTAGAGGGTGAGCAAAATGTAGACGCTAAACAACCTCATGTGAGAGTGCGGAGACGTGCCACGGAGGAAGACGAAGAGTGGAGCACGCGGCAACCGTTGCTGCTGCTGTATACTGAGGACGCGAGAGCGCGCGCCGCGCGGGAGAGCGGCGAGACGCGGCTGGTGCGCAGCAAGCGCGCGACGCAGCGGCGAGGCCACCGCGCGCACCACCGCCGCAAGGAGGCGCGCGAGATCTGCCAGCGCCGCCCGCTGTACGTGGACTTTGCGGAGGTTGGCTGGAGCGACTGGATCGTGGCACCGCACGGCTACGAGGCCTATTACTGCCAGGGCGACTGCCCGTTCCCACTGGCCGACCACCTCAACGGCACGAACCACGCGATCGTGCAGACTCTCGTGAACTCAGTGAACCCGGCCGCGGTGCCGAAAGCGTGCTGTGTACCTACGCAGCTCTCCTCTATTTCCATGTTATATATGGACGAACTAAATAATGTGGTGCTCAAAAACTATCAAGACATGATGGTGACGGGCTGCGGCTGCCGATGACGAAGGCGCCCCCCTCGCCCAGTGCGGACCTAGTGATAACTCGTGGACCCAGTGTACATATAGTGACGGCCTCGAACATTGTAAATACTTATTTGTGTATATATTCGTGTAATTATTATTTTATTAAACTGCAGATGTAATAAATGATGTAATTTTAAATTGTATCTGTCTATTATTCATTATAACGTAACCCATTATGTAAATTACGATCAAAATACAATTTGTAGTGCAGTAGATTAAAAACTGTTTAGAAATGATTTTGTAACAATTCCGTACTTAGATATACCTATATTTTTTTTAGGTACATAATAGTCACCATACATAGATACCTAAATATAATTGTATTTGCTTGTAACTAACTGATATTTACTCTAAAAAGTAGTGATAGTGCAATGTGTAGATACAGTAGTGTTTTAACTTTACTATAAATCGTTTCTTATTATTTATAGATATGTAGAAAAGTTTCAGCTTTCTCAGGTATTCAAAAGACTAACAAAAATTACAGTATAACCACTAAATTGTGTGCGTAGGTCAGTAACGTATCAAACGCTCCTTATAAAATAATGTAGGTATAGCTTACGCCATACATCAATGACGAATCTACGCAGACTGCAACCATAACCTTAGCTAACAACTTAGAGAAACAATGCCTTTATACATTAACACGGGTAAAATGACCTTTAATACGACCCAAAGGTGCTACAGGTCCGATTCTCACCTTTCGGCTCATGTTATGCCTACAGCCAACGGAAGGTCATGTTCAAGTCGCAGTCAAAATAAGCCTTATTAGATGAACGTGACAAGCTGGGGTCGTCTAGAGGTGTGTGTCACAGTAACCTCGCTGTAAGGTTACGAATGAATGAAACACCAGCAACGAACTTTACAACGTACATTATATGGATGAATTCTTCCGCATGCTGTAATAAAAGTTTAACAAATGTAGTTACATTTTAATTTTAAAGTATTTTTTGCCTCTTTTAAAACGAGTGAGGAAAATGTATACTTTCAAAGCGTTGTTCATCAAGACAACATTATGTTTAATACAGACATACTTTTTTATTTATTTTTTACAATGGGAAATCATCAAATAACTTCTCCCGCTCTGAGCGGAGCGGGAGGGCGTGTCAGACTCTTGCTGATTAAAACACACCCGTGTTCCTTCAGTTGCCTGTGGCAGGGGCCACGGTAACCCTTTCGGACTTTCCCGCAACCCTGGCAGGCATCGGCCCTAGCGGACCCCGTCATTGGTGCTGACATCTCTTTGAGGCGCGCGTGGAAAACAACGCGCCGTCGACCCGGTCCTGGTCCTTATCGGACGGCGAGCTACCCATTGCTCGCCGTCCGCAAGCCCGCGCCTACGGTGGCCGGGAATCGGGAAACAGACATACCGACAGCGGTTTGGGTTTATAAATCCATGTGAAAATGATTTCTTTTGTAGAAAAGTCTCAAGAAAATTTTAAGAAAACTTGTTTGAAACTAACGAAAATTAAGTTTTTCTTCGATCCCTATTTGTAGAGGGTAAAGCTAACTTAATTAAACCCACTGAAAAAATGTAGTAGGTCGATACCTAGATACTAATATTATTTGGTCCAAACGCTGTTTCAAGGCTTGATAATTGATACCTTCTGCGTCTGCTACTGTGAACAACCTGAGCGGAAAAAGGAAAACTGGATGAAAATCAAGAAAATCTGCAAACATAATACGATGTCGTTTCAGGAAAGGACTAATAGTAAACTAGAAAATAATAAAATAAACCTATGTTTCTGGTTATATCAACGAATCGGTCATCCAAGACTGGCAAGATCACTAGAGACATACTGTCTACAAAAAGGCTGCGCAACCCCAGGCCCGCGGGCCGCAAGTGACCCGACAACGCATTTGAAATGGCTCGCCAAAAGCTATCGGCTGGCGAAAGACTTTTGAGAATAGATTTCAGGCCATGAAACCAGGTCTTAACAATATTTTGCTTCTTATGAACCTATTTTCAATTAAACATACAACAATAAAACATATTTTCAGTTTTAGAATCGACCTCAGTTTGGTCGCCAAATATTGATAAGTTGTGAGGATAAAAACCGCTTCATAGATACAAATATCAGTGAAGATTTTTTTAGATTATTCAAACTATGAGTTACTTAAAGTTTTGTTGAATTTTAATAGCTACCATAACTGTACGCAAGTTTTGTTGACTGGATGACCCGCCGGTTGACAAGGAATCAAAATTATGGCCCGCATTCAAAATTCAAAATTGGGCAGCCTTGGTCTACAACGATCTTTATGAAATCTGTACACTCTCAGACCATACATTATAAACTTTAGAGATATTTTACTTCCTTAGTAACCAAGCTTGCTCTGACAGTTTGACCGACTTCCAAGCATGTTGTATAAAGAAACAACAACAAAATAAAAAACACATTGAAATATATACGTCAAGCAATGACAACTTAATTATTCATATCGATCATTTATAATGATCTAACGCTAGACTTCCGCTCGGAAGTTGTCGCTGGAAGGCTTGGACTGGACGCCATTGAACTACCTACTGCTACTAAGCTTAAACCACACCTAGCCATACCATGACGAAAAAATCTATCGAACGCATTCCAATTCCGCACACTTCGTGAATTCGTTGTTAAACACGAAATATACATATCGTAACCAGAGACGTGAATCGTACCATACACAAAATGTTTCGAAGTCTGGAAGCTTGAATCACTGGATACATAATAATTTAATTGACCAAGTGTGTAGAGTTTATTTTCGGACGCCCCGTATGCCGTATGCATCTTGGGCCGCATTCCGCCGAGGAAATTCATCTAGTTGAATTCTATAAGGTTAGCTAAGCCCATGACGCGTGTTCTCGAGCCTTTCTTTTCTCATGCTATCCTCTTGCAATTTAAGCCCGCATCCAACTATAAGCAACTATCTATATGTACGCATACTGTCGTGATCATCGTAACACGATAACTTCATGCCCCACATTCGTTCTCAACATATCATGTAAAAGCTTATAAAGTCGTCTGAAAAGAATGTCAGAGATAATATTTAAAGTGGATTCCATTTAGAGTGTGGCGGGCAGGTCTCCGAATTTCAAATATTTCGTCACAAGGCGGCTATATATCATGTTTTTGCCTGGACGCAGGAATGCGCGCCGTATAATTTGGCCGGCCACCCGGTCGGCAACTCGTCTGCCGCGCCACCCGCCCTACGTCTATATTATCAGTAGATAAATTCAAGCTTTGTCTTTGCCTCGTATTTCGTCCTCTCGAGATTTTGCTTTTGTTTTTTTTTTCGTTCGCTTTGGACGGCAACAAAAAACTGAGTGGAGGCGAACGAAGTGGGTATAATTTATTTTATAGTCGGCTCGCTCGTAACTCGGCGGTGGACGGCTGGACGCCGATTTATCCCCATCTCGGCGTAATTAACGTAAATGGATTGGTCCGCGTCGGTGCCTGTGTGTGCCCGCCTCGGCTTCTCTGCCCGAGCCACTCCCTGCTCATCAGCAGCAGCCGGGGCCAATCCGCGGAGGGCAGTGCTAGTGCCTCCAGATAATGCACGAGGTGATCCGGCTTAATCCAATTAGAGTTTTTCAAACCGCAAGCCGAATAAGATACGAAAATTGTTTGTTGATTACGTACGCTCGGTTCCCAAGGAGTGCGACGACTTATCCCTAAGGGAATTATAATTGTTTTGCATTCTTGCACGGGTATAAAAACAAAAGGGCGAGGAGCGGCCCCCCGCGCTGCTGGCCTGCAGGCCAGACTAAAGTCTGACGACTTGCATTCCCTTGAGACAAAAAGCTACGAATGAATTGGAGCGAGCTTTCGACTCGGCCTCACGTGGAAAGTGATTGCTTTTGTTTCAACCATCTACTTATCTATACATTGTTGGAGTCGTTTTATTTTTTACTGATAATGGTAATAAATACAATAACAAAAGCAACATACATAAACAGATAATAAATAATAGTCAGTCAGCTTTTATTATTGTTAAATAAGATTATAGTAACTTTGTACAATTTAGATAGGCCCAGTTGCTGTAGTTTTGACTTAAGTAGTCTTATACTGAAAGTTCGTAGAAGCAAACACTGTTTTTTTTTGTGTCTCAAAAGAAAAAGCTGTTTGCATTGCAGCCATTTGCAGCACAAATAAAATGTGCTACTAATGATAGTAGGTACATCTTTTTGTGTATCAGAATTTATTAGCTTTTTATTTCAGAGCTTAGGCTCTGCATAACATAACATTACACACACACACACATATACATACACATTACATAAACAGCATTATCTCCGTCGTATTAGTACGACGGAGATAATGCAGAAAAAAAATACTAATATTTCAGAATTCCTGAATAAACTGTAAGTTGAGTATACCTAATTAATTAGTGTTACCTACAGTCTCAAAGTGCTGTAATTTTTTTTTCGATAAGTTTCATTTTCTGTTTATGGCGAGGTCATGGCATCGATAGAACCAGCCTCAACATTGATGATAGCTACATCAGAAACCCATTCAATATAATAGCTAACAGGTGTGCTATATTGCACAGAATCGCGAAATTGTTTAGTTTACAATGTTTTTATGCAAAGGTAATATGAAGAAAAAACCAGTTTAATTTGTGCATGCTTGGAATATTTTAGAGCAGGCGTGCGGTCGATGGCCGTGCCGCGGCCGCGAGTCTCGCGCAGGCGCACCACGCCGCAAGCCCGCGGATGCGCCCGCGCACCCCGCCATGTACACAGGTACCTTATCTTATCAAGTGCAAACTCAACATACGGATACCATCTGGCCACGCGCGCCAACAATCACATTGCACGCTGTTATTACCAACCTTCATCCACTTTTTGACGGTTTAGCTTATCTTAATCACAAGCTTTTTCATTTAATTTTACCCAGAATTTGTTGTGCAAGACATGATTGTAATATTTTAAAGATTTTATTTTTATTCATATTTTCATACAGTATCCATTTTATACGTGGCAACCCTAAGAACTACTTGCGTTACGTTCAAACTATAACAGCGCGTAATCTGTCTTCATTCTTCGGGTCATTTCGAATTTTAAGAATTCTTGTTCATTTAAATGAAAAAAATGATAACGCGCGCGGAGCGTCGTGCAATATTTAACACGTACCAGTGACTTGTTTGCGTTTCGAATTTGAGCATCGGAGCGCATCTCGCTACCATCAATTTGTCTGTTCATCACACTTTCGACCTTTCCCCCCGATGCTGAAGGTTGAAAAAGGAACATAATTATTTTGTCGATGTAAAACTTATTATAGTCGCGTGCCGCGGAACTCGCACGCCTCGCGTTTTGTTTGTCTCGTACGCACCTCAATCACAATCGACTTTCACCATAAGGGCAGCGTCA
This sequence comes from Brachylomia viminalis, assembly GCA_937001585.2. NCBI lineage: Eukaryota > Metazoa > Arthropoda > Insecta > Lepidoptera > Noctuidae > Brachylomia > Brachylomia viminalis. The sequence goes on along the minus strand of OW443302.2, from coordinate 15,142,162 downwards.
CATGGACCACAGCCGCATCACCGATCTCGAACCGAGCAACACTAATGCGAGAACAAGGTTTAATTTCTTATAAATTAACTTGCTATGCAAAGTTATTTAAATCAGGCAGCCCGTATGAACTCGGCTTTATCGTCAAGTGCAGTTTGTAAAGCGTGTCACTCAAGCATTACAGCTATCACGCTGAGCTGAGCTTTTGATGTACGCCCTTAGCCTGTTCGCTGTTGTACAGTTTAATCATTCCGTTACAACATTGTAGCGAGCTTTTCTGGAATGGTGCGTACATTATAAACGCTATTAATCACTTTCATGGAGAATAACGTTTACAAATACGTTTATATTTATTACAAACAATCGTTCTAACTTTAATTACCCGATTAGAAACCTAGAACGACCAAAAAGTAATAATTGTTGAGTGAGAGTTTAGCTCTACAGAACAGTTACAAGTGAAGCGAAAATAAAGTTAATTAGCGTGGATGGTAATCCCACTAGTGGTGTAGTTGTCACGTGTCGGTATAACGGTGATGACATATTTAACCGGGCGGCAGTCGGCCCCGCCAGCCGATGCATGCTACAGCGCATCTCTCCGAGTCGTCGCGACAACACTAAACGAGTATTTTGTCACCACTAAGTATAAATGCAACGTAACATGAAATTCTACACAAGACCGTTGTTAACGTGCCGATTGTAGTACAAAGAATTTTAATTTGTTATTAATTGCTGGTAGGTAAAGCCCTTTAGAGTTATTTAGGAAAAACTGTTTATTAAAATCTTATCTTAAGAAGGTAATTTAATTGCACCAATGCAATATAGCACACACACAATACGGGTCGGATCCACGCCTTATTAAGTCATGCGGACTTACAACGTTTTCATAATACCTGTATGTAATTGGCACAGAATTTGAAACTGTTGTTTGAACTCTATACAAATAGCTTCAGAGAGTAAAGCTAAATAAGTAAACCTCATTTGTGAACTATTTTCTTCCGCCTTTTCCTAGTCAGGGAGAAAGTGGCGAGCGTAAAAATTGGGCCACGAAACATTTAATTATTTTTATGATTTTTGATATTATGACAATCGTGTTATCCAGATGCTCATCGTCTATTATGATAGTATGGCCCACGGAAGTGTAAATATTGACGCTCAGAAAATATATACGTAACAGAATAATTCTAGTTCACAACATGTTGAATAGTAATTAGCACCTTATCATGCTTATTACCTACTTACTAGTCTTTAGTTCACTCGTAATAACTTAACACGTCCGCCGCGTTACAGACTTATTAACCGATCGTGTTAAGTTTCTTGTAACTGCGAAAACCATATATCTTTGTTAGTAACAGCTTGTAGGACATGTCTAGCCTCGTTAGTAGTTCAAACTTATTTATGTAAGTAACTGTCACTTAATGATTACCGTGCAGTGCACTGGTACGCTGTAGATTGAATATTAAACAAACGCTTATTCATTCTAAGTATTAGCTAAACTCGAAGCGCAGAAAAACTCAGCGTTTCATAACGTACTCGTAAGTTAACAAGACAAGGCCTTTTTGTAACTGTACAGTTACAAAAAGGCCATAAAATCTTGAAGCATTAAAAGTCTAATACATGTCAACCAGGCATTAGAACTACGATGGAAAATAATTAATTACCCAGTATGGGTTTTGATTCGCGGGCAGTGTGCGCGGCCCGCAGTGTACACTAGACAGACATAAACAGCAATTTATTTCTGGCAACGAACCCGCGTCCTTGGCGCCGACCTTATTGCGCAACACCGGTTTCGAAATGCGCACACGCACGATCTATGTGTGCCTATGTGCTTTGCTCGGTACAACTGATGATACATATATTGATTCTTGATTCTAGACACCATACCCTAAATTGGAAAACTTTTGCAGAATATTCTTAAATTTTCATTTCAGAATGATCAATAATATTTACACGGAATTTTAATTTTTGTTTGTTCCTTAAATTAATATGACTCTAAAAATCACTAAATCTTACAAGCATTTTAAAACTTGGTGATACAAACCCACAGATTACGTACACCTGTAACAAATTCGTAGCAAAGCGAAACTAATTTCTGTACACCAACCGACGTTTAAAAACATACCTTCAAGGCATGTACGAAGAATTTTTATCTATGTGTGTGTGTGTATAACCGTGTAGTGAAAAAGCTATCAAAACAAGTTGCCAGGTGCGAGTAGGCACAAGTGCAAAACAAATTGTGTTGGCACTTACGTATTGTTTTCAAGTCAGATTTTTTCTGGTAAGAGTATGAACCTTCCAAATCGAAGAGCTACGAATGATTGGAGGTGATTTTTCTTCAAATCATATTAAGTACCGTTTCTTTGTATTTCGCCTGTGTTGAAGTAAGTAAGGCTATGACGTAGTTTACTTTTTTAAAGCATACCTGCTTCACAGAAACAAAGTTGTCAATCTTTTTTGCTGGATCAAAGTTAGTTTTAACAAAGTTCATTAAGCCGTGAACAAAAACACTTCTTGTTCTACAGTTTTTTAAGAAAAATGCCACATCCACGCATCTAGAATAAGGTGTTTATGGATGCGCGTGGCGGTGGTCGAGTGAAAGTGGCAGCAAGCCTCTTGTCTCCGTCGAACGAAGGCCGCCCAGATCGAGACCGCTCCGGCTGCGACGTTAATAATATCCACACAAAAACTGTTGCACACACGATAAACTAATCCATCATAAATTATAGCAAATTATTTCCGTTTTCCAAATAAAATATATTATAATGTCTAAGGAAAATTACTCAAAGGCCGCTTGATGTTTAATCAGGGTCTTCTATGAATCTTGCCTTGAACTTGAGATCACATTGAGTGGATTCTTCGGTTGGAATTTAGGGCAACATCATACATTGAGTCTATGGAAGAAGCTCGTTCTTGAAATCGTACTATGTACACCAAATTGTAACTAATTAAAGGATATGGCTTAACCGCTAATATCAACTGCAATTCAGGTGATATATAATTAAACTAAGTCCAAGTAGGAATTAAGGTAGAGTGTAGAAAGACCGTAGAGGACACAGAAATTCAGTACTCAGTTGTATCATGTTGTAGCTACCTACATGAATGCATAGAACTGTGGGTGCTTGTTTAAGAAAAAGTCAGTGTTTTTAATAAAAAAACATCAATTCAATGACCTGCAAATCCCAGCTATCGTATTCGAAACTACCTACCTACTTAGTTAAATTGCTTTCTATATTTTTTCCTCAGTCTATTGCACTTAACTCTAAACTGAACCTGCTACGATGTGTTGTTATTTTTTTACGGTTTATTCACACAATTTTAAATTACATCCTTGGTGTTCGATGTTCAAAATTCTTATCATAAATGCATTAATGTCATCTGTTTCACTATCGTCCATCAGTCGTCAGTTCGTGGAGTATGAAACCTCATTGATTGATAATATTTTACTCTCACATTGGTAAATTATATAGGTGCATAGGATGTATAGAATGTAACACTTGATCAATAGTTATCATCCGCCTAAAAACCATCATACATTGGCCTAACCTTGCGCAGTGGCCGACATTCTGTCAGTGAGTTAGGCCGCCAATGCGCAAACAATTTTTTCCACTACTACCGTTATCAAAGTAGTAAATTGGTTTGACGACGCTATTTACTGCTATATTTGTATTGATTAAATAAATAAAAAAAGATATTTCCAAAAATGCTATGTGCATGTGATGTTGTAGAATGTATGCATAAAATTATTATTGTCTATTGTAAATGCAATAATACGCGGCTATTTATATTTCGTATTATATGTAACTCATTAGTTTCTAGTTATAGAATCCGGATGTAAATAAATCTTGTAGCAAAAGCTTCGTTCGCACTGATGTGTGCGCCCGCGCAGCCGGGGGCGCGGAGCGGCGCGCGCGCTCTACAATTACCGGCGTGGCCCGCGGGGCATTCCTCACAGCGTTCAGCCTAATTAGTTCAGCGTGCGATGAGCCTTTGTCTAACAGTTCAGTTCACCTTGCAGAGTTTTTACGACTGGCATGCATTCGCATATTTGACCTCTGAGCTAAGGACACGGCCCTTTTTGCTTTTGCTACGAAAAATTTAGCTGTGTGATGCGCTATGATCTGTAGGCACAGATAAACTGTAAGATCTTGTTGACTTAAAATATTTCCTCATCCGAAGCCAAGTATGCATAGCGTAAAGGTGAAGAGGCGGGTCCGAGGACGATGACATCGAATAATTAAATACGGTTGAAAAAACTCTACGTGTTTTATCGACGAGCGAAAAATCAATCACATTTATCTTTTAACTCGAGATATTATGTAGGAGTATATTAGGGCGCGACTAATGTGTTGGAACGGAGAGCGGTGAACAAGAACTAGTTGGTGAGCAAACATCGGGTCGTGTGTGTCGTGTGTTGAACACCGTTTGGTGTGTTTGCCGACGACGAGAGCGCGGCCGGCGCGCGGCGGCTGCCGACATCTGAACACTGTTGCGTAAACATGTCGAACACATAGTGCACAAACACCGGCTGCACTGATCATTAAAAATAATATTTATTCAACTACTGGTAGCTACCTCAGCACCTCGCTACCTCGCCACCTCGCACACTCCACGCGAACGGAGTTCAAAAGCTCGCACCTACCAGGTGTGATTGTTATTACGCTGGCAATTGTAACTATTCTTGTTATGCAGATACATAAAGACATTACGGAAAATTATAAACAGCGATGCTGCGCAAAAAGCAGGTAAACAATATATTATTGGGTGCAATATAGCTACTAAGTATTGTGTACTAGAATAATGTGTTGGGTACTATATAGTCATAGATAAATAGCAATGCACAACGCACTGGTACGAGCTAACATCTAGAAGGGACACTTCGTTGCAGCCGCTACAGAATGATACTTATGAAAGGGTTTCGTGAATAAAACCAATTAATTAGTCATTATGATTCTTTGAAAACACATTCCACGAATAAAAACTGTATCAAAAGCTCTTTCTGGAGCTTTGTCATCCAAGGCCTTTAATGTGTCACGTGCTATCAAAGTTTCCACGCTGAAGTGCTAAGTAGAGCCTACCTAAAACCGTGTTGAATTATGCAAACACAAACCGTGTTGTTAATACACCTTTACTAGGACTTGACTAGGAAACTTACAAACAAGGAAAGCAAGCGTGATAAGTGACAACACTAAGTATAAAAGGTAATCAACAAAGTTGACGCATGACCACCTTTCTTTACAGCGACTAGACCCAACTCCCGCCATAACCAATTTGACCAACCAATCAAGGAAGGAAGTACCAAATATTTTTTGTCCAGGCAAAAGGATAAAACATGTGTTCCTTTTAATAAAAAAAAACTATGTTTATTCTATCAATTTAATACAAAATTGTGGGCGGGGGACTGAGCATGGTCACTTCGTGCAAACGAAAAATGTTTAAAAGTGATCATGCGTCGACTTTGTTGATGGTACAACGTGCGAGTCCAATAGTCCAACTAGAGCTCTGAGCGTCGTAGGCAGAATGAGAGAGGTTAAAAGTTGAGGCGTGTCGTATTTGAATAAGGCTTATTCTATGTCGGAGGTACGGTCTGGTTTATAAATAGCTCGCGGCGCGGCGCGGGCAGGTGCTACACGCTCAGACGGGCGGTCGCCGCGCGCTCCGCTTCCGCGAATCTCCTCACGGAATATCTCAGCACGCTATACACGCTAAACTTGATCATGCACTCGCCCTCAGCGCCTCACCGCCTCACCTACATCGCCTCGCCTCACGATACCCCCGGGACGTTCAACATGTCTGCCCGTTAACGTCCACTCCTACAGGCCTTCTAAGACCGCTACGAACGGTTGTACGATGTTGAAGTAAACTTTAGGGCAGGCCTAGGAGATTACTGGATATTAACAAAGCTTTTAGACTTATATCTATGTCGTCTTTCACGACACTGTAAATTATACGGGTAGTTCTTTTGAGGGTAAAAAGTTACTTGTACCTCTAAAACAGAATACAGTATCTACGGTTTAAAGGCGTGGCGTGCTAAAGTAACCAAGGTGCCTAGAACCGTTCGCCAGGTGTGCTCATACATTTAAACCACTTAAACTATAATAGCCTCGTATCTAATCCTTATTTTAATAAACAAGATACCTATAAATGTCGATGTTAAAATAAATGTTTGTATCTATCGATATCATATTTCGAAAATTAATGATAAAATATTGATTCTCGATTCAATACAAGCTTAGATCGTAGAAAAAAGAACGAAATGTTACACCGATGTTTTAGTTAATTAATAACGATTTAATTCTTTCATTTGGCCGCGTGTTCCGAAGCTTACGTCATGAGAATTTTATTACACAGATGATTTGGCAGCGGAACGGATTAATTAAATGGAAGATCAGAAAACAAAACCATTTAAAAGTTATTTCGCCTACCGTCATTATTGTGTGGTTTATTTTTTCCTATTTTATGATACGGGAACGTATGTTTAGCTTAGCGTAAAAATATGCCATTTAGAACGCCGTATTGTTTTTTTTTCAGGTTTAAATCTACGTCATAGCATAGTCATGGCAAAATTAAAAAAAACCCGCATGTTTACACCAACGCATTTCTACTTCACAATAACTTCGCATCAGAAAGTACATGTTATTGAACTCTACATAATTCAAACGAACGAGAACATCTGCTGAGAAAAACCTAAGCTGATATTTATACACCTAAATATAAGTACGAAGGTTCTACAAGTAATGAAAGTCGCTTGCGATGCTGGGCTCGCTATGCGCCTGCGCACACCAGTCGCACGCAGGAGATTGCTGGAAACAGAAAAACATCAACGATACGTATAAATGGAATCCCGATGTAGTCGGTCTGCACCCGATGCGCGGACTTTATAAATAAATATTGCTTTCGAGTCCCATCCGCGTTCCTTGTGAAGTAAAAAAGGGTAGGTATCGGTAACGGTTGAAAAAGTATCAGAATTATATTCATATTATTTAACTTCTTGTCCAGATGATACGTGCTGGACTGAAAGGAAATACAGAGAGGATTAATTAAATAGCACAACGTACTTACAACCTGGAGTTTATATCGCAGGCAGTAATTACATACAACGATTTTCCGGTCAATGAAAATTCTTTCCTAGACGCCTGTCATAAAATGCTTTATTATGCAATTATAAACCCGTGTCTGATGAACTTAAGTCTACCATGTTTCGTTTAGATATTTTTATAAAACCTTATCTAAAATGCCATTATTTATTTTCAAAGCTCGACACTAAAAGCGTTTATCGGTTCAATATGAACAGTAAATATCTGCCCAAAGATATTAATACCTCACGATGTCTACCTGATAAGTGGAAGTGGAGTTTGTGAAAAAAGGCTTCAGGATAAAAAGGTCGACTGGTAATAATGTTTGGATGGGAATAATGATAGGCGGTCGGTAGACGATAGGGCGCCGCGCGGTGACGCCGCGCCGCCTGACCGTGTCGCGCGCGCGCCTACACACGGCCGCCTCCACCGCTCAACTTTGAACTGAGTAACATTATGCTTATCACTGCTCCACTTTATTGTACCCTACTATCCAATAAATCTTATAAAGAAAGCGACACAACGGTTACGTGTCAAGTGCAACTTTAACATCTCATTTATTTAATTAACAAGTTAGGTGTCACCAGGATGTGTAGTAGTGTTAAATTACACGCGGATAATTAAGAAATCATTACGCAAAAATAAATAGTGCAATGATAAGTTGGTATCTTGTTACGGTCCTAATGAGTTGCATAATGCTGCGCTGCGTTGCTGGACGCAGCGCGCGGCCGTAGCGGTCGGGTTACCGTACACGTCTCACCTGCGCCCGCGCCACCGCCACTTGCGTCATTTACAACTTTAAAATAATAAAACTGGTTTTGATTGTGATCTATACGATGGTGTATCACGATTAATGTCCCAAGCAACGCACCTGGCAGCCGACCCCGTGCTGTCACGACACTTGATACCGTGTAAACCGAAGCGCCTGATGTTTGTACAACATTAAATCCATATTCATACCACAATGGCACTAACCAACTAGTTTACTGCCCGAATCTGACATAATCGTTCTTAATTATGTATCCAACTTGATCGCTATCGGCCATGTTGAACATGTTAATGACAATTAATATAGAGATGACGACTGACTTGACTTTTCTGAGCTGCAACTCGTTTTTATGTAGGTTACATTTTGATAGGCCAGTGGTACCTATATTTTAGGTGCAATGTCTCGTCTTAACACCAAAACTAGTTGACTACTGAAAAAAGAGCACTTATGTAAAATATTGCATCCAAAGTGCATAATAGACATATCTCAACAATGAATCTTCGTTTTCTTTTAGACATTCATAAAAACGAAGGATTTTACAAATGACAAATTTCTCAGTTGATTTTCCATACACGTACGTTCATACATATGAGACGAGTGTTATTTTTTTAAACAAAGAGGACAACGACGGAGCATCGACCTGCCCTTATTTGGAGAATACAACATATCGACTGCGGCTGTTCTTTTTGAAGTGCCTGCACCCAGATAGCTCACCTGAACGTATTGAAAAACAGTAATTCTAAAATAGATTACGTTGTGTTGAATCTTTAGAAACCAAATAAACTGGATATTATTTAGAAGATCTTTAAAACATTACATTTTATTAAAAACGAACCAAAAATGTATCGTTAGTAATCGATATTTCTGGAAAATTATTAAAATGAAATAAGTTTGGTCTATTACCGTAGTTGACGTGAGCCTCGCCAGGTGGCCAGGTGTAGCTGCAACCTGTTCGAGCTCAGTATCATGTTACACTAGGTTTCACGTTAGGAAATTTATACGACGGCTCGTATGACTACTGACTGTTAATTATTGTTTTATTGACGAGATAAATTATTATAATTATTAATCGGTTCCGAGAACGTACTGCAAAACAAGGTGATTCATCCGCGTTTATTTCGCCGTGGCCCGCGCAGATGTGCGCCCGCGCCACGGGGAGTGTTGATTAAATTAAGTGACATTTCATTTTAATTCACCGACATAAATCTCGGACATTATGAGTGCCATTATCGTAGCTCGCAGGTGCCGCGCCCCGCTAATAAGCCAAAGGTCTCAGCACGATAAACGGACTGACACAATGTCTGAGGGACAGTCGTGTTGTCGCCGATTATGGTAAACTTATTGTTATTGTGCACTCGCTCGCTACACATAAACAAAGTTAAGTAACCTTATATCAATCGGTTATTGTTGTTTGCATCAATTTTATGTAATCGCGTGCTAAATGTGATGTAAGCAAACTTTATATAAACAAACACTGAGAGTAATTGTTGGCTCTCATACTCGTACGTCAATGTAGCGTATCGACCCCAACCCATTCCAGGAAAGGCAATCTTCAAGAAGACACAAACATATATGTAGGTACAAAGATTGGATTATGAACCCTTTTAATACGAACTATATATTCTACAATCGCTTCAGTGTGCAACAAGTGTAACAGCGCACCCATTTGGCTCTATTTCAGAGTTAGGATATATTTAACCAGTGATTAATCGGTAGCAATTTAGAGTTTCATATAGCTGCAATCATAACTTAATGAATACGTGATTTATTAAAATAACTGATGTATTTACTCAATGCGTCATAAAGCCGAGCATTAATTGAAACAACTTAATTACATGCCATTTACCTAGAAATAAAGTAACCGTCACTTGTTTTAACATCAATAAATAACTTAGTAAATCGATGCAGCGCTGCTCATAAAACGTGCGGTGTTGTGTGTGGAGTCCCTTATGTGCCTCCGCTGGTACGCACCCAGTCCCTGTCACTTTTATGCGTCCACTTCATATATTTCCATGTATATTGTTTGTCAATATACTGCATTTGCATAAGCGAGCCGGAGGAAATATTACGAGGTAGATACCAAGTACGAATGTGGCCGGTCCGCGGTGCGTTTCCATTTTGCAATACAATCAACGCTATGATACGAGTACCTACGTACGACGGTACCACACCTTATTATCATAAATATTTACGAGCGCGGTAAACCAACACATTTATGTGTTTGTACTTAACGCATTGAAGATTAGGCACGGCCGTTAATCGTTCAGCTATAACAACCATTAAATGATGCATTAGCTGATTTATGTTGTATTTACTAATAACGTTGAGTTATAGTGTTCTGTCGCTGTCGAGCGCCATCGAGACATCGCGGTACTTAGCACTCGTGTTTCTAACTAAAAGCATGCATATCGTGCTGGAAGGGTTAACAGGAGATTCGACTTTGGATTATACAACTTAATGCGTCTGTTGCCTACTTTGTTTTGAAGTGACAATGTTTATGGTTACACAAACTGAACAACTTAGATTATATGCGATTCCTATAAATATTACCTGAAAGCTAGTAAGAAATCTGTTCCTTTCATCTATTTGACGACATGGTTGGCGCAGTGGTTAAGCGATTGACTGCTGCGCTGCGTGTCTCGGGTTCGATTCCCGCACGGAACAAATATTTGTATGATCTACAAGTAGTTGTTCCGGGTCTGGCTGTTTGTGTATGTGAGTTTAAATGTTTGCAAGGTTTAAAAAAAATCTTCATCTTCATTCTGCTATTGATTTTTTGCCCCAAGATTTCGTTTAGCATCTCTATGTTTCAAGCAAGAGGCTGGCCTGCCTTCCCCTAATCAAGCACAGGATCACAGAGGAACAGGAGAAGGAACAGATTCTATAAACGATGATACTGATGAGCCCAAAGTAGTTTGCCCATGCTTCTCCATCAATTTATGTTACCAACCGCGAATCACCAACAGGTTTATCTCGTTTCTGTACAAAGCTTTCTGTAAACCTAGATATTAATTGACGAGCAAAACTTCTTGTTATAATTACTAATGACTAATTCACTAGTTTTCTGTTTGAGGTTTACCTTTACTACTTCAAAGTAGTAATTCATTGGATTTAATTGCGTGCGTCAAGTTTAAATTCACGTCGCTGTTGGTTTACATTCTGGTCAATTAAAAGCAATAATATCTACTTAATTAACTTTCATTACATAGGTACATAAAGCACCACGTTTATAATAACCAATATTGTACTTACACTCGCGGACAAAGAATACGGGTCAGTACGAAAAACTACAATTACTCTTAAAATAATAGAGCTAGCGGCATGAATGAAACTGTATGTTGTATATAATTTACTAATTAATAAAACAACACCAAATGTTGGAAACATTATTAGCTTAATTGTTAAAATTACACAATAAAACAAAATATCAATAATTTTGACGTTGAAAAAGTAATGGTTACTACCTCACATACAACACAAAAACGTAGGTACTTTAAAACAAAATGAATACTTTGTATTGCCTCCACGGACTCTTGTCACAGCTGCCAGGCGATTGGGCATGCTGTTTGCGGGACATTGGTCCATTCTTCCACGCATGTTTCAGGTCTCTAAGTGTAGCTGGGGCTGGGTTTCTATTTCTTATACCTCCCAAGCTCATCCCAAGCGTGTTCAATTGGATTCAGGTCCGTGCTTCTCGCGGGCCAGTCCATGGGATTGATGCCAACGCAATGTCCTGAAAATACTCATTTATATTCATATTCATATCTTTATTTGCATTCCATAATGTTTAATGGTGTTACAATGACTTATAGTTAAGGTACAATTACGGACCCTGTAGGGCACATCAAAAAGTATTAAAAAAAAAAAAACATAAAATAAAAATAGGAAAAGAAAAATAATAATTTATAATATGAGCTGTATGGAAGCTGGCGTTGTCGTCACTGAATATATATGGGCCGACATGCTCATTAAGAATTTCTTCCACGTATCTTGCGCTATAGTTAGCTATCAGCACTGACTCCGCGCGACTCTCTGAAGAGATTCCAGCCCAAACCATAACAGATCCACCGCTGAACGGCACTTTTTCCTCAAAACAAGCTGGATTATAACGTTACCCTGGCCGTCGGTAGACTCTTCGCCGCCCATCATGTGCATACAGCATAAATCTAGATTCGTCAGAAAACATTACTCTTGCCCATTCTTCGTCTCCCCATTGTGCGTGTTCGCGGGCGTAACGTAATCTTGCTACCCGATGTTCCCTTTCAAGTTTTGGAGAAGGATTTGCGGGTCTATGTGGGATCAAATTACCTTCAAGGAGACGCCGCCTTACAGTCCGCTTGCTTACGTCGTCTCTACGGGTTTCCCGAAGTTGATTTGTTACTTCAACTGCCGTGAGGGACCGATTTCGGAGCATGGTCGTAACAATAAATCGATCCTCTCGAGCATCTCGGTCTGCCGGTTCCTGGTCTTCATATGTTCTGCCCTGTTTCTCAGAAACGTTGGACGACTCGTTGCACTGTAGAAAGTGACACGCCTATTGTTCTTGCTGTACTTCACTGACTGCTGCTTTCTTCTAACATAGTGAGGACGCATGTAATTCTTCTGGTGGTAGCGACATGATAGTAATTTAATAATGATTGTGAAAGACAACAATGACAACCTTTTATCATTTTCATTTGACAGATTGAAAACAAAACTGAGAAAGCAAGCAAAAGTAGTTTAATGCATATAGGTACCTACCATTATTCATTTGCAAGTTACAGGGATTTTCGTCTTCGACCCCTATTATTTGACCGCGAGCGTATAATTATTATATAAAGTTAGCTCAAAACTTAAAGTAAGTTAAAATACTATATCATCGCCGGCGTGTCAGACGGAGCGTCGCGCGGATTCGTAGACGGATCGAAGGCGTGGCGTAGCATTATCATAGCAGCGTCGTAGTGTTGTCATAGCCGTGTAGTAGACGGATCATAGGAATGGCGTAGCAGCGGCGTAGTTGTCGTATCGGTAGCGAGGAATGTTGTAGCGGTGGCGTAGCAATGTCGTAGCAGTGGCGTGGCTGTAACTTACCGGTGTCGTAGCAGTGTCGTAGTGGTGGCGTAGCAGTCTCGTAGCCGTGTCTTAGGCTTCTATTATGCAACGAACACATAATATTCATTAGAATCCTTCAAAAGTGCTTCAGCGTGCATTTTTTTGCGCTAAGCTAAATGTGACGCTACGGGCAGTTACATTGCATTTTGTTTGGTCCAGTTGATATAAATGTTAGGTGTATTGACTTGAGGCAGAAATCGCGTTGGTTGGTAGCTTTATTGTAAAATTAATTCCATTTTCATGTTCCGTAATGAGCACTCTGGTGATATGACAGACCCTTCAATGAGAAGACATGACGTAGGAAAACAATGGTTGAGTAGTGGTGCTGCAGTGTTAGCAGCGCAGCGTGGTGTGGCGTGGTACGACGTGGTGCGACGTGGTGCGGCGTACTGGTGTCGCGCTAGGTCACGCATGCGCAGTGCAGTAGCCGACCTTGCGGCGGCGCGGCGCGGGCGTCTCGGGTTGCGCCCACATTTCTGCCGCTCGCCGCGCGTGCGGTTCAATCCCGCGACGGAATGCCTCCATCCGATAGCTTCGACTAACATTTGATATACTCTCGACGACATTTCTCACATGCCATACACGCAGCCAATGTAACTGTACGAGAATCAATTGAACTCGTGTCACTGCGAGACAGTCGACGAGATCCTACTCGACTTTCTTGGAAAGTCTGAGTGCCTCTCGCAGATGGACGAATGAGAAGCTGTGGCCCAATTACACTAACACTTGCAGATACATTAAGCATTTCCTCTTCATTTAGGAAGGCAGCTGCATACATTTGAATTATACAGTAAATATCAGATCTAATCTTAACTTAGATCTCATTATATTCTTGGTACCTATACCTCAAACGTCTAAGTTTGAACATAGCTTGCAACAATAATAAGCTTTCTGTACAATGGATCGCTTCGTTCAATTGTCGCTGTTTCACACATAAGGAACGTTTGACGTAATTAGATAATTAAGTATTTAATCTGCGAACTTGTATTTGTCTTGATCTAGCCGCCTTGTAAGCAAGATAATCGTGTTGTGACGTGACGTTATTTATCATCAGCTACGGAAGCAATGGAAATATTGACTATGATTATACATAGATATCGCAAGAGCCGCACGTCTGCAGGCAGTATGTAGGCCTGCGGAGATACTGCGCCAAACACGTGCGCGTGACACCAATCCCTATCTGACAAATGCAACTATTAAAATTTATGTATCCACTTCTATTAATACCGCAGATACTGGATGTAATAGCGTGATTTGCATGTTATACGGCGGCGTTTACACGTCGCTCCACACCGCCCGCTGCTCTAATTGAAACCTAAGCCTGCGAGCGAGAACTTTGAATATTCTGTTGCTGTTAACTACTTATAATTAAACGAAAGCCTTTAATTGATACAACCTTTAGTTGATATGCCGGGTTAGAGCCCGCGCAGATCCTAAAAGACTTCGCCGCGTAAGCCTGAATTGTTAACGACCTGGTAAAGCTATTCATTTCATGAACGCTGCAGGTGACATCATTATTGTTAAAGTATAAGGAAATACTTAGTGTGATTACGATATAGTATTCAAATACTGTGAGAAAATATACCTCTCTCGGCGACGTTTATTACAGGTGCTCGTTTACCTACAGTGCTAATTACCATTGCAAATGATATGCCTTTGAAATATGTATGCTTTTACTAAAAATATACCGACCGTTAAGTTAAATGTAAGTGGTGCTTTAGTTCTGAGTATTTGCATCTATTTTTAGTCTGGATTGTTGGTCGTGCTCGTAACCACAGGCGATAAATAATGCAAATAGAGCTTTTTGCATTGACATAGTATCTTAACTGGAAGCAACTCCCGATAAATTGTAAGGCGAACCCTGCACTGGATCACGACGACAAGTGGACTATAATGTTCTAAGTACGTAAATAATTATGGCATGTCACCGCAGTGTGCTCTAGCTTATTCTATGGAGTATAGTAAGATAGTTACAAATATGATTGTGAATTCCTTCCACATAAACACTTTAGCATGTTCAAGTTAGCACTTCAACTTAATCATTATATTCTTGTATTATATGAGGTCTAGTTTGCACATTGTCCTTTAAACATTAATTATCAACATGTCAATTCACGTCAATTTAAATAAAACGAAATGATCGAGCTGTTGAAACGGGAATTTACGCCATTATCAATAACAAAACGTATCAAATGTGGGGTAAAACAGATTGTGGTTCACAACAACAAAAGATACACAAATAAAACGATTGGCACTTCAATTTAAATTTCGTAGCGCATGTTAGTAACTTTTCCTCTGGTAAATGGATGTTAAAGTCGCCTTACAAGAGTGCTCGAAGCGCGCCAGGTAAGGCAACTTACCGACATGAAAAACTCATCTTACTCCCTGACACGTAAGCCTCGTTGGAATCTATCGGCTGACAAATTCAGCCACCTTTTAACAGGTAGGTGATCACACCGCTACGGCTTACTCGAGATAACTCGTGTTTTAAAGGCCCCAAAACAGAGGTCTAACGATCGATCATTAGGACTTATTTGTTTTTTGACGTTGACGGGACACCGACAGGGTTAGTAGTGGACGCGTTTTTGTTATTATCTATGGGTTGCATCAGGCCATTCGTCATGCTGTCAGAGGAACAGGGCCCAAAGAGACAATCAAAGTGACCGCTTGATAACGGCGCATGGTGACACTCTACACTTTCTCACTGCCTGGTGCTCTGGTACACCTTGTCTGTGATGCCTGTGTGATGACTGAAGCAGATGTTTGATGTTTCACTATATCTGAGAAGCGACTGGATCCATTACGGATGACTTGTACTAGCCAATACCCGACATCTTCATTCAGAGAGTAGCCGCGATAGCTCTAGGTCGTCCACTCACTTTTCCGATCATTTATTCTATCAAGCGGTTTTTCCTATTTCTGAAGAAAACCTTTATGGTTTGGATATCTTCCACGACCATCCCTAGCGTTTGAGATCTAAGATTATAAATGAGGGGAAGACTAAAGACAACAAAACAAAATAATATAATTAGTCAATGTTTAAGTCGATGAGGGTATTCTCTCTACTACCGAGATTTTAGCTTGAGCTTTTGTTCTTTTATTTTTTTTTGTAACGTGAATACTGTTTTTTTTTTTCTTCTATTTTGTTGTGAATGCTGTGCACGTCTGTAATTGACGTAAACACTAGTCCATGTCTCTGTTCTCTGTTATTTGTAAATATTTGTGTTTGTGTTGTTGATGTGCCTTAATAATAAATAAATAAACAACCTTTAAATTACGATTTATAACCGAATAGATGGATTTTCCCATCCATTTGCTTATTCTATTCTTGTAAACATGTCCAAAGACATTTATTCAATTTTATTCTTAACCATTGACCACAAACCACAATTTATATCATCGCACTGAAGTGCACGGATTGCAACAGGAGTTTCATGTAACTAGGAAACATTCTTACTTCATTCACTACAGCGTTTAGTTTTCCTTTGGCGTTTACAAATTTTCCTACACAACCACAATGAACAAGCACTTTGCGTCGTGACCTGTAAATCATTATAACTTAGTTCATCTTAATAGTCTCAACTAGGAATAAAATGTGCATATTATGTTAAACAACATTATGCATAATTTAATAGGTACCTATGTTCCAACAGAACTTTGTACCGATGACTAGAGTGGTCTTCTAAGATCAATAGTGGTCATCACTCTAGTATTTATCTCACTTCAAGATTGATGTAGTTGTAGGTCCAATACATTATGCATTGTAAAGATTGATTTTAAATAGTCTTCATAATATGTATATTAACAATGCACATGGGAACCACTTCTAGAACGTTCAAAGACAACATTCCAATACCTCCATCGATATTTAAGAAATACTTAAATCCATATTCTGATTAATGTTGATTTAACTTTGTAATCGAACCTCAAGTACTTAGTAGTCGATTTAAAATCATAATCCAAACGTTTGTATGTGACACTGGAATATTTGCAGAAATAATAACTTATTGACGTGGACCCGTCGACGGAGAGTCGGAGACCAGTATCTGTTCTACCACATAAATACATACTGATATGAGTTTTAACGTTTCTTAACAACCTTATATGCTCCTATGGGGACGTAATAACGGCTATAGTGGCTTGTAAACTTGATTGATGAACGGTAAAGTTATATTTGTGTTGGCGTACGTAAGATTATCGAAGGCAAGTTTTGCATACCGCAGGCCACTACCATAAAATACAATACATTACGAGCGAGCCAGCAGCTACCGAGTTACGTGAAACGCTCTTCTAAAAAAATATAAATGAATATCAATAACTATTAGACACTTTCTTATTAATTGGGCAACCGTTCGGTTCTCATTTTTTGCATAAACCGTTGACTTGTGAAATTGTTTACTGTTTTATACGATTATGCCTATGTTACGTCACTACACAAGTCCTGGAATGCTTAAAACTGGATAAACCTCAGAATCTCCGTACTTAACTCGTAATGAACGTATAAAAATTCCATAAGAAAGTGAGATCTCCACTTAGACCCCGATAAGTTACCTTTCGTTTCAGATGTCTATCTCAAAATGTCATAAAATTAATTTAAAGAATGTCTAACCGACATAATATTAACCTTATAACTGCCTCTAAGGTCCAAATGCTACGTGTTCAATAGAAATAAAATGACGTTTGATTACTCTCATTCATCGGCAACATCATAAACGACACAAATCCCGTCCTAAAACATTGTTATCAGTGTTCCCACTCTAATCTTAAGGCAATAAAATTTCGATGGCCCAAGAAAAACGGGGCAGCTCGATAACCATAAATTTGGGCCGAAACGGATGGGACAAATTTTTATAATGGGCCTCCCCCATTTGGGCGCTGAGTCGCGTTAATGACAACCTAACAGTTTGTTTTAACATCATTATAGGAGCGTATCGGGCATTCCATCACAGGTACCTGCGTGCACACCCGCGCTCATACACATGTCTCGACTCCCCAACTTGATACATGTACCGATTATTGTCATTCTCTTACCGATTTCAACCGATTGTAATCTTACCGACTCAATTCGATAGCGCTGGGTTAATTAATAACATTCCTAAGAAATATCAAGTCGAATGTACTTTAAGTATCTAAATAAAAACAGGTCAAGTATGATTGGTTTCTGTTACCAAGGGTTCCTTAGTGTCATTTTATCATACTAAAATAAAGTAAAAGTAAAAATCGTCTATTTCAAACTTCAGACTTACAATATGGAGGAGGTATCGTTGGTCCCAAACTAGTATTTTACAAGAAATATTTTAGTGGACTAGTTATTTAACGTTACTGTATAGTCTGTCACCGGGTTTACATACTTTCAGGTGCAGCTTATATTTAAATATTTCATTTAAGCTGTCACGAATCAAAATGGATAATTTTAAGTTCTAGGGAAAGGGCGGAGAAAAGAGAAATATAATTAATTTGTTGCATATTAAACAGGTTTATATGAGTTTCCATTTGTCAAGTTTTATCGATTTGCTAAATTATGGATAAAGAAACGACCGATCTTTAAATGAGGAAACTGTTTTTTCATTTCAAACACAGAACCCAAAAAACGGTAACTGCCTCTAATTAGAAACGGCTATTAAAATATTCCATTTTTTATATTCATTCCAACTGTCGTTCTCAATTATGTCGTTGACCTTTTGTGGCATTCATACATAGGACAATAGGAATTATTTGAAAATGTTGCTTTTCACGGTGTCGAATGTTTACTGTTCACATATTTAGGACTCAACAAGCGTATAAGGAATGGGTTGGACGGAGGTAGAGGCAAAGCGCGGCGTCCCACAGCAATATATCCCGGGGACAGCTACACGCATTCACAATTACCTTATCTCGGTCTGTGCCGGCTCCTGACATCACGCGACAAATATTCGTGATCATCGCACCAACATCGGCCAACTAAGATACTTATAACATCCCCAAGTTCTCAGTTCTTGCATCAGTTAAAGGAATTCGCTTTCAATAATGTTACTTACTCGTCTGCATGCATCATTTTCCTCGTATTTTCCAAAGCGCTAATTGATTTCATTTTGTCAGGGAAATCCGTGTGAAAAACTTAATTTGCCATTAACTTTTCCACTCAGTTAACATGCTGAGAACACTTTATCAGCTTATTAATTGTGGTACTCCGCGTAACATCTGTACATTCTCAGTGCGCAGAAAATTAGCATTCGGCTATAAAAAAGACAATAGAGCACTCGGCAATCGAAAATAAAAATAAAAGGCGCAGTTTTTAATTGATTTTAGGCTCGCAGGACGTAAGGTAGGAAATTGACATTTCAATAGCAAAAAAGAAGAGTAGCGTGGTACAGTCACAACCAAAGTGATTTAGCGCAGTCGCAGACAGGCGCGGTTCCCATGGGAAAGCGCCCGCAAATATTGACACTAACGCAACATGTTTATATGCACTTAATGCATCGCTCACCTTTTTATATTTTATTTGTTCTGAGCGCGCGAGGCAGACGAAACGTCGGCCTCGTGTTTAAGTTGTTTTTCTCGTAATTTTGTTTAACAGGTAGTGTCTAATGCCGGTTATAAAAATTTTATTTTAGAATAACGAAACATGTGATAGACACGTATTTTGAATATCAACTATTCACAGTTCAATATTAGGATAGGTTTCTCGTGAACATTGTGTTATCGTCGTAGAAACCGTTACAAATTATAAGAAAATCAATTAATTTTCAGGCCACAACTGGGACCGGATAGGCCCAAATTATAAACCACAAATCATAAGAAATCGTGAAACACGGAAACCAGCTATTAAGACAATAAATAGCGAAAGGCGGGCTAAAAGCTCTTAGTTAGTTTTTCTATGTTGTTCTATGTTGCCGCTTGTTACACCCGTAGCGTCACAAAAACATGCGTTACCTACTGCCAATTAGTGTGTCCCTGTGTCTTTCTATAAATGTTTATTTACATTCGATGAACCTAAATGAAGCAGAAGTTACTAATACAAAGTTCATCGGATTATTATTATTGGTTTGTAAGAAATATTGGTTCAACTTTGGATTAATAATTGACATAATTATACCGTATGTGTCAATCGCTCTGAAATATCCATTGTCTATACAGTTTTAATTATAATTTTGTTTACGTTGATTTAGTAGTGTATTGTGTAGTGTAGGCTTTTCCAGTACCTAGTAGAAAATGTCACAAGGCCCTCGGAAAATTCACTTAGGTGGTTATGTCAAAATTTAATAGAAAAAATTCCTATTAATTACTTATGGCCACGTTTCCGCGGTAGACACGGTGTGACTGCAGTCACTTTGTGGTCAAAATAATGGGTTGAAATTACGTGTTATGCCCTTGGTTGTCCATGTGGGAATGCGCAACATGGTGCGTCACGTCCCCCTAATTACGTGTCGATGTGGATGCACAAATTATAGGCTGTGACGGTCCTGGAACAAGCCACCATCTCGATTGGAATGTCTTTGATACGTTTTTGGCCTAATCATTTTGTGTGAGACAAAACCACCGGCGATTTTTTACATGATTTATTGATTCACTTAGGCAGTTAGTCCCTCGTTTTTTTCCACGACGTAGATGCTGCTTCAAATGTCTTTTTTTAGACCCGAGCATATAATATTAGGAGACGAAAAAATTATCTTACCTTTATTTAATGACTGGCGAAACTTTTACGATTCATGTAGATTGTAGGGTAATATAGAGGCCATATAATGGATTTTGATTATATCGTCATTTAAATATTCATACCTAACAATAATATTGTTTTGTCATTTTTCCAAGTCTGCTAAAGATATAGGAAGGAATGTGTCATAGCAATAATTAGATAACAACATAAGCTCTCCAGTTATTAGACTCAACGAGGGGCGCGGCGCTCTTTGAGCCGCCAACTTGTTAACACTCGTACGTTAGCGTTATCTCTTTTTATTTTATTCCTGGCTCAAACCTCTTCCAATACATCCCCTATTAGGTTAACCATAAAAGAGAAAAACATCACATTCTCAATACTTTATATTCAAGTCAAAACATGTTCATTATTCCATGACATGGAATGTTCAAAACATAAAAGTAGGCAGCGTTTATAAAAATATGTTTCAAAACATACAATCGTGAATATTTTATGTTTAAGACATCAAAATCAATTATTATTCCCCAACTGGACCTATCCTTTGGGTTATTTATCATTATGATCTCGATCACAAAAGGACAACAACACGAAATAACTTATTTAGGTGGTTCACACGAATTTATGTCTTACGGGCTAGGGGCGAGGTGCGTGTATTCTTTTATCAGCGCGTTTGATGCTCGGAGCGATTTCGATTTGGGATACATGAAAGCGTGCAAAGGATTTGGACTGTTTACGACTACGTGGGTGGTTATGGGCGTGGCATACTCCATCCTCGTTCCTCCTACTGCATTTTAATATCTCTCTCTCATCCGCGGCCGCTCCCACAGGACCATTCTTGTTAACATATTTTTTGTTCCTCTCAGCTTGCTTTATGAAATGGTCAGGCGAGCAAATATTTACTCACGATTTTGAAAATCTTGTTTTCATACTACCAGTGCTTTAAGTATAGATGATGACTGGTCGCTTTAAGAGGATTAGAATCCTTTTTAACATTTTATGTATCTTTATGTAAAACATAAACTAAACGGGTTATGTTCTTACAGTAGTAGGTACTAGGTTCATTGTTCTCGTAATCCATCGATTAATAGTGTAAATCATTAGAAAAATACTTGAAACGCAATTAAGAGATATAAATGATGATACATAGCATCTTTCCAAAAGTTCTCAGTAAAAGAAATTCAACTATTAGGCCTGACGCTCTCTTATTAAACTTTATTTCCCACACTAGAATTTATATGTGTTATAGATGTGTGTGTATATACATTTTATTTCCCTTAATTGAAAAACACTTAGGTAGTTTGGGTAGGTGTTGGAGACTCGGCGGCATGGACCAAAGGCAGGCTCGGACCTCACGCGCGCCCTCTGCCGACGATAAAGAAATTATCCACTTTCGAACATCTTTCGTACTAACGACCGCCAATCCGGCGCACGGTGCCTAATTGGTAGGTACCGACAGTACCTACATATTGAATCGAAGCCTTAAGAACATAATTATGAGCAACTATGTCTTAATACGTTTTATGCTGTAGATACATACATCATTTTCCCTGTGAAAATGGCCTTGTAATGACGAAGAGACAAACTCACATAGAAAAGATTTCAACGCGCTCGGAATTATTTTTTAACTTTTTGGCTTTGGTTTAGCAAGTTGCATCTTGTGAATTTTTATATTTGTATTATGTGTTTTCGGTTTCCTATGAATTTACTAATATTTAGTATTTAATGTTTATTTATTTAAAAACAATCTTCTTTTACGAATTATAATAGGTATTCACTAAGTCTCTGGTAAATATAAAGACATTTACCGGTTTATACTGATTCACAATTCTCAAAATAAGGAGGGTGTTTCCGTTTTCATCCCAAGTTTTCATCCCACGAATATTTTATTCCGTTTTCTACCGTTGAAAGCGGAATAATTATTATTATTTTTAACTCCTGGGATGAAAACGTGGGATGAAAACGGAAACACCCAATAAGGAGAACCAAGAACCAATAATACCACATCCCATTTTCAATGAAAAGATAAATATTACTGTCTTCTTTTATGTTAAACAAAAGCTGTCGAAAGGAGCTATTAACGTTTTTGAGTAGGACAACGTAAAAAACATTGACTCACTAAACGAGGAGTATGAATCACGCGACGTTATCCGCTATTTCATAACATTTTACTAATTGTTACCAAATATCATCAATTGTATAGAAATAAAAGGACAGTAGCACCAACCTGGCACAATATAGTACTTCATTTAATCCTAGCATTTTAGACCTAAATGTTCAAGTTAAACAATTGGCTTGACTAAAGATAAAAATAAAAGCAAATAGTTCTAAGTACAGAAGCTTCTCTGCGATGCCGCTGGCGCTTGCAGGACAATGGCGATTATCTAATGCTCAGATGAATACAAACAGTACGACATTACACCGCTGTGAAAAAATTGACAGCGGCGCTAAGGGAAAGTCAACAGGCACACAAAAGCCGGTCCACAAAGTTTTAAGACAACGCAAACACGCATTTTGTGAAATATGCGGCGTACGGTACCCTTTTGTGTTGGAGCACATTGTTCGATACTTGTCCTGTTACATTTCTGACGATGACATCATAGTTCACGTGACAATTTCCCTCATGTGTGCATCGTGAAGAGGGAAAACTTGTTTTGCAATTAGCTTGTTCACCGGAAAAGCTCTGAATTGTCAAATGACATTTGACGCTATCAAAATCAATTAACTATAAATTATATGTATATAGTACCTATGTAAAACCACAAATTTTATTTTTATCCGAGAAATGATTTCTAATAGTTTTATTTACCTACATTTGTCTTTAAACAAAGTCAACCGATGATTAAACTTTACACTACGCGGTAAACAATACACCTAATTATTAAGTAAACCCATCTAAAAATTATTAAACACGCTAAAACATGTGTGCACATCGATTAAAATTTGCGTTTGCGCAATTCATATTGACGACATACCTATGGGGTGACGCATTTACGAAGAGTGCTGATTTTAGAGAAACAAGAGTGTGAGGCGAGGTGGCGCTTACGCACTATTTTGGCTCTTATATTAAATCTTTTGTGTCGTAAAGTTAGCGCCACCACAAAAACTGTACCGACGGAAGTAAGCCCACAAAGCGAATGCCAGCGAGCAAAAAGTTCGTGAAAAAAACTGCATAATGCGGTCGAGAGGCAGTGTGCCCACTCGACTGCTATTGTAAAATTTATAACAGCTCTATTTTGTTTACCTGCTTGACTCCACTTTATATTGTGCTGTAATTGGAGGCATTTGACGATGACTTATTAATTTATTGACCATAGTTTTGCTTCAGATTTTATGGAGGTGCTAAAACGTTCTTCGCTCGCTTTTGTTTATGTAGGTAGAGGTTTTAGTGCAACAACAATTTTTACTTTTTATTACATAATTGTTTATGAGATGACGTAATTTGTTGCTGTTCTCTATTGGATAGTGTTATGTAAGAAATGCAATGGGGAATGCATAACGTCATTCAAAATAAGATTTTTAAATATTAGGGCAGCCTTATTATTTGGTGAACTTGACAAAAGTCAGCAGGAAAAATAAAACGCTGAGCATTTTCTAAGCAACTTATGTCAAGTTTTCATCAAAAAGCGTCTAAAGTCCGGGACATAAGTCTTGTCAAGTCGTGCGTGATGAGCCTGCAGACCTTCATACAAGACTAAATTGTGACTATTTGATTATGTATGTCAGTGTTTAATGTTGTGACATGTTACAAGCTCGCGTGGCGGCCGCATAATATCCTGGACGAGTGCCCACTTGGCTCGCCCCTGGACACTTCGCTTTCTACACTAAATATAACTTTAAGCTTATGCCAGGACTCATGCATAAATATGTCCTTACAAGCACTTACCTGCAGAGACATGTTTAAACATTCCTGGTGGCGGGGTATAAAAATAGGCAATGAAATGATGTGTAATATTTTTTGCTTAGTAGGTACCTACCTACGTAGATACTTCGGAAACTTACTATAACGAGGTACCTACTAGTGTTTTTAAATTTTACATTCATATTTCTTATATACTTAGAATTGAATAACGAAATAAATTTCAATAAAGTCAAAATTCCGTTTTATTAGGAATTCGCCGTCGTCGTTTCAAAAACTTAACAAGTATTTATTGATCATATATCTTCCTAGACTCTAATATGTTGGTTTTCCAAGCAGTGGGATTTCTCCCTAAATTTCTAAGCTTTTTCGTGCTCATAATTATTTTTAAACAATTCTTAGAACATGCAAGGTTTGTTTATAATCCGTAGTTATTCCAAACAGCCAAGTTCCTCACAACTCAATTTCGTGAGGTAATTTCAAATAAAGTAATTAGTGAGCTATCTATTTGCCGTCATAATGATTATAAACAGTTTGGTGTTGCCGGCGCAGGCGCAGCGTGGGTAAGAACGTGGTTCCAGCTGGGATCGAGCTTACACACGCGATCACTCATGTTACACTCTTTGTATTTGACACCAAACTAATATTATGTAGTGTATTTTTAATAACATTTCCATGCCACCTGCTCACTAACGTCAAATTATATGCTACAATACATTTACATTACAAGGCTGGACTACCACCAGGCCCAGGCGTCGGATGCGACTCACGACCTGTGAGACCGCAGCCGTAGCCAACAACGTTGCCTCCCTGTGCGATCCTCCCCGAGCCATGACCAGCGTGTCATCCGCATAGCACGCTAGGTTCACCCCCGGTAGGAGCTCGCTTCTCAGCACCCAGTCGTATTCGATGTAGGTACCTACCACAGGAGAGGGCCCACAACCGAACCTTGTGGAACACCGCACAACCTCTCGCGCCGGCCTCTGCCGTAGCGTCCCGTCATCCCGTGTAGGTGACAAACCTCCCCTATGCAAATTTAACCTAAAGCAAGTAATTTGAGCCCTAGGCTCTGGCCGGGCATTAATACTGTGCTGAATTTCATTATGACCCGCTGGTAATTAACGTCATTTGAATTTAGAACCTCAAATGAGAAAATCGTATGGTTATTTTTTTTACTGTTATTGTAGGTAGGTACCTACAGCTCGACTGATGAGTTCTCACTTCATTGGTTTTAGTTGACGTCGACTAACAAAATGATCAGTTGTTGTGGCGCGTAGGTACCCCCGCATTCGAATATTGGATTAGGGCTGACGCCCTATTATTATTTTTTATTTTTTTCCTTGTAAAGTATCACAGTTAGTGATACTTTATTCACATTTTAATCTAGCCTATTCGCTAATAAGTAATTTAAATAGGTATAACTTAAACTGTTAAGTAACTATAAAAATTAAAAAACCGTCCAATAACGTCTTTCTTATTCACTTTACATTAAGGGGAAGACATTTAATTCACGTGTTCTTTAGTCAGCAGTCACTTGCACTGCAGTTTTCGTTCCCTCACACTGCACTAAAGTAACTCAAAAGGTTTCACCCTTTTTAGTCTTCGCACTAATTCAGTGATGTCAAGGAGTTGGATTGCCTCGACATTCACATGATGATGAAGTCTCTGTTCATGAGCTTCTGCATATTTTTCTATTACCATGTTAACGACATCCATCTTGAGGTCCCGGTGGAGGTCCCTGTTTATAATGTACCAGGGCGCGTTAACTATATCCTTGAGCACTTCGTTTTGGAATCGTGGTATGATTTGACGATTGCTTTGGCTGGTGCAGCCCCACAGCTGAATACCATAGGCTACATAGATACAATTGACTGACCGGTTGGCGCAGTTGGTAGCGACCCTGCCTTCTGAGCCGCTGGTTCCGGGTTCGATCCCCGGACAAGTCAAACATTTGTGTGCATGAACATGTCTGTTTGACCTGTGTCTGGGTGTGTAAACCTATATAAGTATGTATATCAGTCATCAGGTTACCGTAGCACAGGCTCTGCCTAGTTCGGGACCTGAAGACCTTGTGTGGATGTTGTCCCATATTATTATTATTATATTAATTCAGGCTTTAAAACTTGTATAAATAACAACAATTTGTTAGCTATTAACAATGGCGACTGTCTACCAAGTAGGTAAACAATATTTTTTTTTTAAATCTAATAGGTATATAATTCGGCTCTTTTCTTTTTGACATGCTCATTCCATCGTAATTTTGCATCCAGGGTCATACCGAGATACTTAGCAGTAGTCGCGTATGGTATTCGTTGATTATTCATGAACACCGGGAAGTATTGTGGCTTTTTATTGGTGAAGTGAATGTGGATAGACTTGCTTTCATTCAGCTTGATACGCCATGTTGCAGTCCACTCATAAACACGATTTATGGACTCTTGAACGTTTTCTACGGTTTCCTCGTGACTATTTCCAACAGCCATGATAGCTGTGTCATTAGCAAAGGTTGCAATGCTATTATTTTTTGTCTCGGGAATATGACGCCATATTGACGAAATTATTTATTGTGTTTTTAATGAAATTGCATGAGTTTTAATTTAAAAAATAAAAAACCGACCGGCAGTAAATTATTTTAGTTCAATCTCAGTTTTTATTTATTTATTTAAGGAAAAACAATCAGTAGCACAATAAGAGATAGTTATAATATATTACATTTTAAAACAATTATGCTACCCACTGAGTTCTCCACAGATTACAATTTAAAGTATTTAAAACTAGCTAGTAACACAGATACAATACCTATACAATAGTCATTGTCCTAGAACTCATAAGTGTTTTTTTTTTTTATTATAAAAGAAAAAGTAAATTTGTGTGCGTACACTATAAACATTACGCTATTATATATCACTTTGCTGGTCCTTTAGGGTTGCATGGATTTGCTTCTTAAATACATTTTCACTAAGAAAAAGAATGTCGAATGAATTGAACTCATTATTTATATGTCTCAACCAAACGATGAATTAGTGAACGCGAGCCAGCGTTGGATTTACAGAGGCTAGTAGCAAATAGACGACGAGTGCGTACCTCATGTACCTACATGAACTGTTCGAGGAACCAGGTAACACAGACTCCTAACAAAGTCCGGACAATCAAAATCATTGCGGCACACATTGAACAGAGTCATAACTTCCAGAAGTTTCCTTCTTGAAATCATACTTTTTAAGAAGTAGGTAGTGGTATGAATTTTATTCCGATAACATCTAAAATTCATGGCGCGCAGATAATTACGTTGTACCAGTTCTAATCTTTGACTATATTTTACGTTAAAAGGGTTCCAAATAGGTACAGAAAATTCTAACTGTGGCCTAATTATTGATTTGTATAAGTGCAAAAAGGTGGAAGGTCGACGAAAATCCCTGGAAGGTCTCATGACAAAACCAAATTTTAAGCTTAAGCTTAACTGTATGTAAGCTTTGTTAACAATTTTTTCTATATGAGCATCCAGATGAAGTTTCGAATCTAGCACAACACCAAGATCGCGGAGAAAACTTACTGTACTAATTGTCGTATTGGCAAGACGATAGTGGAACTCAGTGATATGTATTTTTATTTTTGGTAAATATGTTATAACATGACACTTTGGGAGACTAAGGTAAAGCTCATTGGAAGAGCAATAGCTAGAGAAACTGTCTAAATCTTTCTGGAAGTTAAAACAATCGACTTTATCAGAAATTATTTCATAGACCTAAAGGTCTATAAAATTATTTACGATTTAAAAATCGTCCGCGTAGAGAAGAAATTTTGAATGTTGAAAACAGTCTTGTCACGAACTGCATCAGACTACTTGAAAAGTGAGCTTGTTTTGCAGTGTTGTTTTGTTATTTGGTATTTTTTTTAATTTTAATACTTTCAATACCTATTTCACGATATCCGAATAAGCAGCTGAAGATTGTAAGACTACCTTTGCTTTGTATAAACTCAATCTCCTTTGTATTATATAATTGCATAGGACAAGTGTGAGTACTATGTACTATCGAGCTACCATTTACCGGGTAATTTCTTTCATTGACTTGAATGTGCCCTGGCGGCTGATAGATGTCATGCTCACTCAAATGTCTCGCTGACGGTGGCGCATGTGTTGGATCATTTAGCTCCCTTCAAAATGGTTGAGCTGAATGGTGCTGATCCATGCGTCATGTTCGTGAACGGGCGCTGTCAGTTGGGACTGGACATCTCTTAGCCACCACGGCTTATTTTAATTATTTTATTATGGATTGTTTTGTTTGAATTTATATTTGCTGTACACTGGACACTCAATGTGTACCTACGTCTTATTTACATCGTTCTCACATATAATTATACCTACCTATTATATATTCAAGATATAATATTCAAGATTAATGATGTAACTAATATGTATGTAACAATATAATTTAAAAGAGTGTCCGTGGAGTTTCTTGCCCGTTCTTCTCCATAGGTAGGTACCTACTACGCTTTGGAATGGGCAACTAGCTTCATATTTCTGACTGACCGACCACTTGACAATTCAAAAGTGCCTGTAAATGGTTTAATTGAAATAAATGCTTTGAGTTTGCATTAATCACCGAATAAAATCAAAAATAGAACAGAATTTGTATGAAATTATCTGCCAAGTAACTTAACGGGAACCTAGTTGTAGGTGGTGAACCAAGTCCTTTGTGTGTTATATTTTTGGAATCGCCTGTTCAAGCCCTTTGTTTTGATACCCCATATACTCATGGTACTATTTTTTGTTTCAAGGCCTCTCTAATTGACATTTCAATAGGTAGGTACGCCATATTTATTTTATAAAAACAAAACTTTGCGCGACCCAGACGAGTCGACAGACACCTCATGTATTCAAACCCATCCGGCCGTTAGGATGCTTAGAGGGTATAAAGAATTCCACAGAGAAACATACATAGATAAGTACGCATGAAAAACATAACCCTGCCTTTGCTATCACGTAGTCGGGTAAATAGTGTATGAAACTGCACATACCTAGATATTACCCGGTTATTTAACAGTATCATAAAGTACCAATTCGATAATCGAATTGGTTTTTATTACTTCGCAGTAGGTGTGAAAAGTAGAATATTCTCCTCGAGGATAAAGGTGTCTTCTTCTTGGGCGAGCTTGAATCCTTCGCTGCACTCAGTATTCTGGTCTTAACTCCCTCGCTACGCTCGGGAGCCTTAGAATCCTTCGTTGCGTCCAGTATGCAAAATAGCGCCCGCGACCTTAAGACACTGCTTTATCCCCTTAGTATATAATCTACTATTACTACATAATTTATTTATTTGTGACAAACAAACAGTAACACATTGTATCTGCGCAAATAATATAAACAAAGATATTATATAAATGTGAAATTCACACCGTTATCCACAGCAAAATTATATATAATATTAGTTTATATCATATCAACTTAAAGCATACCAATAACAAACATGCACGACTCAACAAATGAGGACTACTGTAGGTAGGTAGGTACCTGCGTACGTTTCAGAAATATTTAATTTTAATAGTATTTTTGCATTGACCATGATTTCATGAAGTCTATAGAACCTTCAAAACAAAGCAACATGCTAAGTATATTCTTTTTAGAACCTGCCCAGAAAAGGATCACAATTTTCTCTACAAAAGGAAAATGTATTTTTATTGTTTTTTTTTTCCTGTTCAGTTTCAGTTTACAAGAATCATTTTCCCATCACATTTTTCTTTTGTTGGTAACGATAAGCGCCTAGTATACTTCCTGATACCTACATTATCCTATTTTGAAGCTAATTTGCTACTGTACCCATAGTTTATTAAGGATTTGAATGTAGGTAACCGCAACTATCTAAACTTTGCACTCATAGAATTCACGCAAAATAAATGTCAATTAATATTTATGATCGAAATGGTAGTTCGGAATCTTGTAATCTTCATAATCAACCAACTTAATAGCTGTCACCAAGCAGAAATCTTTTCGATATCAGTCCATTCATTTAAATATTTACGTCAGAATACTTTCTCAGAATTTCTGATTGTTAAGAGTATCGAACGCCACTTGGTTACTCGGAGTACACTTCACAGCAGCCTATCAGCGGGCTGTGATTCTGTAGGAATTTGTGCCTTCACTAAATGATTATTACCTTTGTTTTGTTTTTCATCCGCGCCTCGACTCGTAATCTTTGAACATTATTATGAGTTTTATGTTGTGGGACTCTGTGCCCAGGCAGACGGTATAGATTCATGAATTATGTCGTGACAGAACACACCCGAAACATTCCACATGTTTGTATTCTTTAACAAGTTTTTTCCTTTCTAAAAACCATTAGTATGGAGGTAGTTGGAAGACTAATAAAGTTCGCAAACTCTAATGTTTCATTCTAGCGAAGAAAATGGCCGATTAACAGAACCCGTGAAGTTTGATTACTGCCTAGTTCCATTGTTTCCATTAAAATATCTTTACCCGCGACTACGACGGCTACGATATTTTATTGATGCCAGGAAAACGCCTCGAGGCAAAATAAATTTCTAGTTTCTTCAACGAACTCAGGAATAATGGCTAGCTGATTATCATAAATCGGAACCAAACTAACCCTGACGCTTCGGGCAAGTTGGCCCCAAACAGAAATGACTGCATAAACCACGAGACAATATTTCAAATGAGGCCAAAAACCCGTGAGACCTCAGTTCGCTTAAAAATCTCCTGCATGTATTCTCATGTATCGATATATACTTAATAGTATCAGTTGCATTTCCACATCGTCTGAGCAACGCTGTCGCCCGCGTGTCTCGTACTACTTACACCTGTGACCTTCACCAAAACATGTCAAAATCTCTCACTACGCCGCGACACCTTTTGAATGGCAATTACATAACGCCGAGAAACACTGGCGCCGTGCTACACCGCCGACTTCGAGGCGGCAATGGATACGTGACAGACGAAATGTGTTATTCAAATGGTATGCGTGGTGCAGCACACAATTCAGGTTCTCTACGGCACCTGTAGACGAATGTGCCATTTACATTGTAATGCACGCGCACTGCTTCCAACCAGTTCGATTAGGAGGGGAATGCTGTCCACATCACATATCTAATACTTCGGTTTATAGATAAACTGCTATTGTTCACTATTTTTAGCTAAGTAGATACTTATATACTTTAATGGGTACCAACGTGTAGTACGGTTTTAATTACAACGAAGGTGCCTAGTTAGGAGAAAAAGTAGAGTGATTAAGAAAAAACAATTAAAACATACCTAATTAAATCATTTGAGTGGGGTACATGTATCGTTTAATGGTCTTATTTAATTGATATAATTGCTGGATGTGTATGTATATGACAGCAAGTACCCATGTGTACAGGTACTTACGTGATTGATCCCGGCGTGGGGGGAGTGGGGAATGCGCTGGCGCAGCGGCAGTGACCGCTGCAGCCAGGTGCGTGCGGCCATCGACACCATAAAATTAATAACCCGTCGAGCCTCCTAACCAATGCACTCTTGAGAATCATGCGCACTTCACGCAAGAATGGGACTTGCAATGAAAAAATGACAATACCTTAAACTGTAGTAACTAACTTTGTTAGCTAACAAATGTACTAACTGTGGATGATTAAAATATTGAAGAGTGTTGTCAGACACATTTTTCATTGTTTATGAAATTCACATGTGGAATCATTAATTTTCTACGGCTGGTTTTTTATTTATATATTTTTTATTTATGCGCGTTAAACTACCAAGAAAATAATTTCCCCTGTATGAATGGTCCCTTAGACCCCATCGCATTGCACTAATGGGAAGTTCTCAGAGCTATGTCTGATTCCGGTTGCCATTGATATATTTTCTTCAGATGCGTTTTACTTATTAAAGTATTATAAAAAGAAACCTTGTACTTTTTCAATGGTAATTGCAGATATCGATAGACGCTTTATTTTATTCCAATCACGATGGTTTAGTTTTTTTAATGTTGAATTAATTGGCAATTCTAACTGAAGACTCTCCTGATTGTAAATGATTACCATCTGCAAAATTAAGGGGTAAGTATGCTGACGTTAACCAACCAGCGTGGAAATGTCTAAAGACCTGCTATATTATGGTATAAGTATCTACATACATAAGTAGGTACGTTGGTATCCTATATAGGTATGTAAAAATACCTTATTCATGCTCATTGATAATATAAAAATCAGTAGGTACTTAAAGACCCCCTTGCATCACAAATCACTAAATGCGTTTAGAGCTAAACATAATATTTAGAACATCATTCTGTCTCTGTCATCTTCAAACCAGATTTTCCATTTTCATTTCATTTTCAAGGACAGGAATACATGAAAAAAAGAAATACTTAAAGAAAAGCTGTCCGTCTGAAAGATGTAAGTTATTTTACCTAAAGAATACACAAGAAGCTACCTTCATGTAAAACTACTTCTTCTAAATATTAGTAGGTATATTTTTATCTGTACAGAATAAAATAAAGCCGTAAAAGCTTTCTATCCATAGAGAGTTAAAAGGTTTATACAATTTATAGTACACATAAAATATTTCATTCGTTCTCTCACAAATTGAATTATCATAAATTGATCCTTTCAACGTATTAGGCTTCATTCAGGGCTGATGTTAGATTCGTATTTAATTGCGGCTCAGGGCGCGGGGCGGCTGCCCGTGCGCAGACGGATCGCCGCGACCCGCTGGTAGTGGGACAGGGGGAGGGGGTGAGGTGGTGCGGACTCCGTCGAGACGGTGAGTCTGCCTGATAAAGGAGGATTTTATCCGCTCGATTTAGCATGAAATTGGAACACAAAGTGAATAAAGCCACAAGATTGTAAACATTACGAGGTTCCCTTTTTTTATTGCTGGCATTCGGCTTATTTACGGTTCTCTTTTTATTGGTCACCGGTGTCTGCCTCGAACCCTCTATTTATTACCTTGTTAAACTCTAGTTAACGAACTGATCTCTCAGTACCAGTTCAGTGCTTGCGATGCACTTAATTGGAAATTTATCGCTTTACCCTAACAGAGCTTAATTGATTCGCGTTGTTCGCGACTGTAAACGGGGCTGTGCACTATTTCAGGAACAGAATACGATTAAACCAAAAAAACGTAAGAAAATTTTAATGGACAGTTTTCAAGTGAAGTTAAGGCGGTCGTTAACGCGGGTGTAACTCTCTAACGTGATCCGTTCCCACGCGAGAGGGTAACGTCGGATCCACCGGAATGAATGACTCACTAAACTCAAAGCTCCATATCCACAAGTCATAGTGCAATTAATAATATGCGGCATCCTGTCGAATTATCTCTCGTCGTGGCAGGGGTCCGGGCGGCTTTAATTTACCACAATGGAAGTTGGTTCTGAGAAGCGTTCGCCGGCGAGGCGGGCCGATTCTTCGACGAAAACAAACAGAAAATAATTATCATAAAGATGAAGAGCGGCCGCTCGAGGCTCGCCGCTGCTAATGGGGGCCCACCTGGCAGCCTGGCTCCCTCCCTCGCGTGTGTGCGCACCTACCTACGGGCCCACAGCCCACCGGCCCACACATTCCTACCGACAGACCAGCGCAGTCATGTTCCCGTCTAACTAATAAACACGTGATTGGTTTTTGATTGCGCGTACTCACTTCTGGTAAAGTTTAGGAATACCTAACGCGTCATACCGGCGCGTTTCGAACTTGAATCCATTAAAACCTCAATACACGTGCCTACGTAACCTTAACACTTATTACTGTTCACTGTAGAGAAAGTTCGATGCGGAAACTTTCAATTTTAATCAACGGCTAAACTACGGTATTTTTAGCGCTTATGTCATGTTATATCAAAATATGAGTCTCTAAACTAAACCACGTAGCAATTTATCTTCCGATACGCTACGACGTAGTAAGGATCTCGTAGAGTCTACGGACAGTTATTATTTGAGCTATGTAATTATTACATAACATTGTTTATTGTATTTCTCCTATGAGAGGTCACACCGACATATACATCATACCTACTAAGAATAAGTCTGCAATCAATCCATCATATTGATTTTCCATTAGCTATGAAAACTATTCGATAACGATCTAACATTCTAACCCATCACAGCTACGCATTTTAGCTTTCGTTAAGGAAAACTTTGACGTCAGTTTATATGACTTGTATAGTCATACCTAATATAAACTGACGTCAAAGTTTTCCCTATAAAAGATCGGATTGGATGGGCATTACAAAACAATTACATACTTTATTTTCCCACCTTCTGAATAGATTTATGTACTTCTAATTTCATAAAAATCTTATTAGCGTAAAACTATGGTTTTCCACAGAGTGGAGAGTAGTGACTTACGTGTTGTAGGTTCGAACCCAGACAGGCGCATTACTTTGTGTCAATTATTTATCATCACCACTGCTCTCAAAACGATGAAGGAAAACCTCGAGAGGAAACCGGCATGTCCAAGAACCAAATATTCGAAAGACAAGTGACATCTACCAACCCGCACTGGGCCGCGTCTGGATTAGGGCCCACTCCCTCTCACCGAGAGGAGGCCTGTGTTCCAGGAGTGGAAACATTATAGGCTGAAGATGATGATTGATGATGCTGCTTTTCCAAGAATATTGCGATATCGCGTTGGATAGGTGCAAGTTTTGCGGTACCGCTATCAATTGTTTTGCGTATTCAAAAAGATAATTTCTTTGTAGAACAGAAGCACAAGCCAGCTAATGTGTCCCTAGCTTTTGTTTAGGTACTTTGGCGCCGATATTGTTCATATTTACAATTACCTAGCTTTAGAAACGGTTTCACTGATAACAAACAGTTCATTCATTTCCTAAGAGTCACCTGATAACACTCAATGTTAACATTTTTGCGATCTTTTTATCTTTGTGTAACAGTGGAAACTAATGGGAACCGACATTATTATCTTAGTATTCAGAAGGCTGACTACGGTACTTTCTTTAAACAATTAAAGCAGAAGATGGCTACTTTATAAAGAAATCTTAAAATAAAAGAGCTTAGGCGAAAAGCTTCGCCGAAAGGCACAAGTTATGACGACATTCAAAGAAAATAGTCTAAGAATATGTCTAAAGGGTCTCACATTACGTCGATAACTTTGTCTCGGCAATAACTTAACACTGGCCGCCATCGAACTGTGAAAGCTCGAGATAAAATACTTTGACGAATTCCTCGGCTACCTACCTCAATGGCGAAATATGTTGTTTTTCGTATCCTTTTTCCGATGCCGATATTTCGGAGCGGTTTTTGCGTGGATGCCGATGCCGCAGCGTATCGGTCGGTGGTCCATTAAACGTGAACAATGGCCCACTCAAGTTCTATTTCCCGTTTTATCTAACTTTGACGCACATTATGTGAATTTTGTCGGGACGTTTTTTGTTTACTTAATGACGGTCACCGGCTGATGACTAATTAGGTACACGTTCAAATTTTTGGGTGATTCTTAAGACTTACTACTTCACGTGTAGCCAGTAATATTGTGTAGGTACTCATATCTACCTATACAACAGAAATACCTGCCTAAAATGTTTTTTAAAACGTAGATTAAAACAGGCTTTGATGTTAACGAAAAATAATTACACCGTCAAACTGCTCAATTAATAATTATAATCAGAAATGGATATTTCTATAGTTTATGTTTTATGTGTCATTCAATTTATGCCAAATAAATTAATATATTCCTATAAACGAAGGTGGGTCTCTCAAGTTAGTTAAGTCAGACAAATCAGTTGTTTTTTATAAGCGTGTCGAGTGTAAACAACCGCATCATCAATGAAATAAATAATATCAAAAAAATTATACAGAAAAAATGAGTCACTTCTCAAAATAGTAAAATGTCGAGAAGAAATTGAGTAGTGTGTTGAGAATTTTATCAATTATAGATGCTCCGGAGCCCCGGGCTGCGCCCCCCGCCGTTTTCAACTTTAGCCTTTAACGTTAACATGGAAACGGCTTCTTTATTATATGTAATTAATTTAAATTAATTTTATAATGTTGAGGTGTCGGCATGTAATATGATATTGTTATAAAGTTAAAATGTTAGCAATATCCATATTTCGTTCAGCTCAGGTGTTCAACTACGATAATTTATTGAAACATAAAATTGTTTTGCGGTGACGTTAATACTCCTTACACCTGCAAAATGGTAGACGAAGCTGACTATTACGACTTATTTTTCATTATAAATTAGTAAATAATTACTTTAGCTTCTACACATGTAGGTATAATGGAGTATAGGTAAGCAATTTACGTTACTACTTATATGACTAGTTTACAGATGCATATTTTAATGAATTATGTATTACTAAAATACTATGCACAAATTAATCTTATTGCTTACACAATCAGCCTATAATTTTCCCACTGCTGGGACACAGGCCTCCTCTCTTGGAGATGGAGTGGGCTGCAATCTACCACGCGGACTTAGTGCGGATTGGTAGATGTCACATGTCTTCGAATTTATGGTTCTAGGACATGCCGGTTTCCTCACGATGTTATCCTTCACCGTTTGATAGCAGTGGTGCTGACAATATTTACACAAAGTAAAGCGCCTGCCCGGGTTCGAAACTACGATCTACAATTCTTAAGCCGGGGCTGATACCAGTGGGCCACCACTGCTGTTTTTGCTTAATGTTTAAGAAACGTTGGGACGAAGGAGAAAGGGTAGGTAGGTACCTACGCCTTTGCTTAGCAGCGAGACACGAGGTAAGCTAGCAAAAAACATATTGGGATGCTGGCGAACTATACATTCTAAGTAGCAATACAATTAGTCATCACAACGTATCTTGATATTTCGTTTATTTAAATAGGCTATTCTGAATTTCTCTGTAGCTGGCTGAGAAGACCTGTAGGTACCTACATTATTATTATTACATGGAGTACCCTACCTAGTTTATTATAACTATTATAAGATTAAAGACCCCATCCGTTAAAAACAGTAGTTACAATTACCTACCAAGTACCTATATTTTTCCAGACTTGTAGGTACAATTTTTTTACTAAAACGCTTAGGTAACTGTCATAGACGTGCGTTGGTCAGATTTGCACTTAGGTAGGTACCTATTGCAGTTTTAGCTCTGAGATTTCAGCAATAATACGATCGACTATCGGAAAGCTATATACTAATTTTCTTCGCTCTTCTCCTAGATACCTACTGATGGTGTCATAGGATGGAATCTTTTAAAATAATAAAGCTCACAGCAGTTAAAATTAAATTTTCCGGCTCTACGGGATGTACACACATCAAAAGTGTCTAGGGATCAAGCATTTTTATGCGGATTTCTTGAGATTAAGATGTGGCTTTGTAATAAATTTATGATTTTATAAATTTATATGGATCCTTTTTGGTGCATTTCATAATTTGAATCAGGAACTGTGAATCAAATTCCAGTAAAAGATGAAAATCAGCTGTCAATATTTTCCCTATAAAAACATACAACGCATTGAAGACATTATTAGTGCTACTGTTTCCCTACTACTGATTAAAACCAACGTTATTATGGAGCGGCGACGTCATTTAAGCAGGGAAGAAATGCTCAGAGCCGTGGGAATGATAGAAGCTGGTTCCCGGCAACGTACTGTGGCTTTAGCTCTGAATACAAGTCAGAGTGTTATCAGTCGACTTTGGACACGTTACCGAAGCACTGGTACCGTGGCTGAGCGCCATGGAGGACGGTATCGCTGCACCACACGGAGACAAGACCGATACATTCAAATCTTAACTCGAAGAGCTCCAACAATAACCGCCATGATGTTAGCCGTGAGGCTTCATCACTCTTCAGGGAACTTAATTAGCGACCAAACAGTCAGAAACCGCTTGCATGAAGTGAACCTTCATTCCCGAAGACCGCTACGGGTACCACCTATAGCAATGCACAATCGTAGGATTCGATATCAATGGGCTCTTGAACACAGAAATTGGGCAGAAGAACAATGGCGTTTCGTGTGCTTTTCTGATGAGTCTCGTTTTGGTATGAGACCGGATACAAGACGTATACGACACTGGAGAACCCCTGGACGCCAACAGCGATTAAAATCCTGCCAGGAAGTCCATCCTTATAGTGGTGGAACCATCATGGTATGGGCGGGTATTTGGATCGGCGGAAGAACTGAGTTGATTTGGATCAGAGGCAACCTCAACGCTCAAATTTATGCTGAGACGATTGTATCAGACGTCATCGTTCCTCTACAAGTGCAAATCGGTCCCTTATTTCAGTTAATGCATGATAATGCACGACCGCACACCGCAAGAGTTGTAAGACAGACTCTCGCCGCAGCTAACATCAATGTCCTGCCCTGGCCTGCTCAGTCGCCAGACTTGAACCCGATTGAGCATGCATGGGATATGCTACAGAGAAGAGCTCTGCCGGATATGGAGGGTATCCAGTCGCAAGAAGACCTTTTTTTGTTGTTGCAACGAACATGGGCGGCCATTCCACAGCGTGATTTGGATGAACTCATTTTGAGTATGCCAAACCGATGTTCTTGTGTTGTTAGTGTTCGCGGTAGAAACACGGATTATTAATTGTTTAAGTTACCCAATAAAATTTTAAAGAAAACTGTTATTTCAGTCTTTTTTTCGAACTTTTGTGTTAGTGGTTCAAATGTCAAAAATCCCTTTATTAGGAAAATGGCAAATTTCTTTATTAATGCAAAGGTGACTTGGTTTATCGTTACTGTGACAAACGAAAACACTTTATTTTATGAATCCTTAAAGAAAATTTTAATTAATATCAATCAGGAGAAAAGTTATTGCAAAAATATATGTTGATCCCTAGACACTTTTGATGTGTGTAGTTCGTGTGTTCTTTCAACGTTATGATTATCTGAATTATATTTTATCATATTCGATCCTTATTAATACCGTGTAAAGTTAATTCAAAATGAAAGCGTTCGCCTTATTATGTCATCAACGAAACTATTCAAAAGCAAGTGCTTCGCGTGTGTTCGGGAGTTTTACGATTTCTTCTACATTCCACAAAGCAGGGCGGACTATATTATGTACCTAGTTACTTTACGCATGTATTGTGGGTAGGTATAAATGATAAATTATTTTATTTCTGTAAGTAGGTTTGTACAAACACTTTTACACGTCAATCGTATTTTAAAAACTAGATGGGGTCGGCGTTTCATATCTGAAGGCCAATTCTCGTACTTAAAAAACGTTCAAATTCAAGTCGCAATCTCATCTCAGCGACAATCAATGTCAAAAACCTGTCAAAAATGTATGTAAATTGATTGTAATTTTGACAGATTGAGACTGAGATTAGAATGCGAACGGTCTTAAAAATACGGGAATTGCCCCTCTGACTACTTAGTCTGAAAAGAAAGGCCGAAACAAACTCAGAGGTCACAGTCTCTTTTAAAGTCCAGACAAAATCTTGGTCAGATCACGTGAAGGGTATGTAGATCGGTGTCTGAAATGGTCTTTTGAGGAAAGAACCACACAGTTTGAGTGGACCTGTCCAGTCAGTGCACGCAATTGTCAGCAATCGTGCAGCTCAACTCAGAACATAAGGAGCTCAACGATTCGACGAACAATACCAAAGAAAGGACATTTGAGGAGGCCGCATAAATTGCTCAAACTGCCAGATCATGATTAGACTAACTGAGAAAAATACAAACAAAAAACAATGGCCGACATAGTTCTCACATTCACAATAATTAGAATAATATTATAATATTCTTTGAGGACCATTTAGATTGGTGTCTGAAATGGTCTTTTGAGGAAAGAACCACACAGATTGAGTGGACCTGTCCAGTCATTGCACGCATTTGTCAGTAACCGTGCAGCTCATCGTATAAGTGGTACACACTAAACATGACGCTCGCCTAGTTACAAATAGGTACCTATGCATAAGCTAATTAGATACTTGTTACAGTTTATGCTTCATTGTATTAGTGGGTACATATCAGTACCTAATAACTAATAAGTATTGTAAAATGAGCTTTATTTCTTGAGCGTAACTATCACTTCTGATAAACTCAAACTGAAAACATTTATTTCAAATAACCTAATTACAGGCACTTTTGAATTGTCAAGAGATCGGTCGGTCAGAAAGATGAAGCTACTTGCCCATTCCAAAGCGTAGAAGTTATCTTTAGAGATGAACGGGCAACAAACTCCACGGACACTCTTAGAAATCAAAATATGGTTAGGTACTAAATATTGTTTACATCATTCGTATTGATATTTTGCATGTGAGAACGATGCATAACGTTAAAAGCGTCCGTAATAAAAAGTAAAAAACAATTCAAATATTAAATCAATTTAAAATAAGTCCCTACTGACGGCACCCATTCACGAACATGACTGAACATGATAGAGCTCTGTTTCCTGATGTTTCACTATCTTCTAGAATCCGAGAGAAGATAAAATATTTAATTAGTTAGACTAAAATCATTTCTGCCCGGTTGATGGCAACAGGCCGCTCTCTCGCACTCTATTACATGAGACAATAACTGGCGAAATGGGGGTGTACTATAGGAACTGCGTAGAACTTTTGGGATTGTGGGCTCGATGTTGGTATGTTAGGCTGAAATCCAAATTAAACAATTGCTACTCGCCAATAAAGGCTAATGATGACTCACAAAACAATACATCACATAGGTCCATTCTTCCAACGAAAGACATGTTTAATTGCTTTGAGCAGATCAGAAGTTAGGTATTATTTGAAGACCATTTAGAACTTTAATCAAGTCATTACTTAAGGTTCAGTCTAAATCTAGATCTTTTTGTTGATATCATGTACTTAAGGACATAATATTTTACAAGTTAAAAGTTAGGCATCGATCCGTCTTTTCTCCAAAAGCTATTCATAGTGATCTGTCGCTTCTACAAATGCTAGGCATAGTGATCTGTCTCTTCTCCAAAAGTTAGGCATCGATCCGTCTTTTCTCCAAAAGTTATTCATAGTGATCTGTCGCTTCTCCAGATGTTAGGCATAGTGATCTGTCTCTTCTCCAAAAGTTAGGCATAGTAATCTGTCTCTTCGCTAGCTAAGTATGTTCCTGGTTTTTCGCCAGTGATCTACAGTGGCTCATGTCTATGAGACAAGATAGGTATCCATACCTACGTAATATTCATGTATATTAAGAGAAATCTTGCTTTCAGAGTTAAAAACCCCACGGAACAATTCAAATCTATGTAGTTATTTCCTCAAAAGACCATCTCAGACACAAATCTGCATTGTCGTCATATAGCCTGACCAAGATTATGACTGGACTTTAAACGAGACATTTTCTTCTACTCTCTACTCTTTCCTTTTCCACTACCTACCTAAGTACCTACTGGAATAAATATCATTTATAAATTAAATAGATAGGAAATCCATAACTAATCCATACTAAAACTAGAAATTCGAAAGAAACTCTGTCTGTCTGTCTGTATGTTACCTTTTCACACCTAAACCACTGAACGGATTTCGATAAAATTTGGCAAGGAGATACATACCTAATATGGCATCCTAGGAAAGGACATTGACTACTTTATGTCTCAAAAATAATCCTAAAATGGGTGATATAGGGGATGAAATTTTGTATGCGAAAGCCAGCATTCCTTAAGTTAAGTACTTATATGAAAATTCAATAGTTACACTTTTGGTAAAAATACCGTGTTTTATTACGTGTTTATGCGTTATTGTAGAATCACCCTCTAAGGGGGTGACATACGTGGGATAATTTCAGAAATTCACGCAGGCGAAGCCACGTGCAAAAGCTAGTCTTTGAATAAATCCTTTTAAAAATACCACGATTACCTTTTACCTATAATATATTTATTACTTTGTGGAAAATATAGGTACCAACAATAGGAGCCATTAAAACAAATTATAGAATAGAAACGCAAAATGAAAATGAACGATGAATGATGATGATGGAGGATAGGAAAGCATTAAAACAGAAACCTTGATTTTATAACTCATCAAAGGGCAATGCTCTAAAGCTCAGGATCCCAGTACTGCTTCCTCCTCATAATTAGATGTTGTCCATGCGAATTATCCATCGTTCGACCGCACAATCAATAGGAGTTGGTAATTCCACTGTTATCAGTCTATGATTGTATCAGGACCGTTACTACCGGCCGAGAATCTGCTAGACTCCTAACTGATTTGATGTAACGGATTACCTATTCATGAAGGGAACTACTATCGTTTCTCAGTTAATCGAGCTAATCTCGTTATAAGAGCAGAAGAAAGCATCAATCGTTTTATTAGGTGGTCGTATTGAACAAAATTCCATATGTAGCAAATAAAATTGCTGAATGCTCATGCTTATCTAAGATTTCCCTTTTTCATGTGAAACATCTATAGCCGCACGTAAAACCAATTGCTGGCGTGGCGAAGTATGCCGTGGCGACGCGTCGCCACGCTGGTTTTTAAATAAAGAACAATTTATTTATTTAAAAAACACTGAATATTTGGTTTTTGATTATGCCATATTTATTTTCTTTTTTTAAACCATTCTTTCATATTTATTTATTAAACTATTTTGTATAGGTACTTAGTAAATAAGTATCAAATAATGGTTATCGATGTTTCACATCTGCCAGGCGTCCCGCGACGGCAATTTTTGGTTTTTCAGAACAATTTTCTAATTACGTCTTGTGGATTTTTGACGCCATGTTGTTTTCGGTAGACAAGTACAAAAGCACGGTGAACCGGAAAATGATAGGAACTAAGAGTTATACTGAGAACTAGGTACTCAAGTCCTAAGAATCCCAGAAGTTGGGAATTGATCAATCAAGTAGGTACCTACTTCATCAAAAGGTTGTGACATAATTCCAAATCAATCTGAAGCTGTTGAGAATTGCAAAACAAACAATTGACTGTTACGGCTCAAGTAAGTAGTTCAACGGAAGGAAAACAACAAAACCATGTTTATATACTTTTCATAGAAAATTATTTAATCTCGCACGG
This sequence comes from Brachylomia viminalis, assembly GCA_937001585.2. Classification (NCBI taxonomy): domain Eukaryota; kingdom Metazoa; phylum Arthropoda; class Insecta; order Lepidoptera; family Noctuidae; genus Brachylomia; species Brachylomia viminalis. The sequence continues at coordinate 15,098,845 of OW443302.2, read as the reverse complement.
CACAAACGAAAAACAGCACACCGTTGTTTGTAAACGAAAAGACGGGAGCCTTGGGAAGTGCAGCTAACATGTTCCATCTTTAGCGAGCAAACTCACGGACAGCGAAAGAAACTCAACCCTCGACATAAGACATAAGGAGTGAAATCCAAAAACTATAAGATCCCAATTTTCTCTTAATTTGTTCGTAAATTGTACTGAAAAGTAAAATCTAATTCGCAGCTCATAAGATTCAATTTGGCAATGCGAACTCCTGGAATCTTCGGGAATCGGGCACCAAAAAGTGTTTACTCGTAAACCACGCTCATTGTTTAAGTAAACTTCTATTTCGATGCTTTACTGTGAAGCACTCGCCGCCTGAGATTCGCGCTAACCATTATTTCTCAGTACCATAAAAGAAACGAAAGCTAACTGCGCACTTTAATATGGGCAAAGAAATGCATTATTTAATTTATTTTAGTACCAGCCGAACACTAATATGTTCATATTTTTCATTGTTTACATCGCTAAACTTATTGCACGTAATAGTTATGCCAAGCTTTTAAAATGTATTGAACGTTGTCAGTAAAAGCATTGTTTTGGTTATGGCAATCTACACCTAGGTACCGACTTACCTACTGCGCTGTTACGAGTAGCTCACCTTTGGCCACCAAATTTACCCTCGTTCCCAAGTGTACCTACGTTACCGACGTATACCTATTTTTAACGTAAATTATATTTTGGTACGCACCTACCTACTTACGAGACCTTATATTCCACTTTCTGCTGAAAATTACATGTCTTTGTTTTTATAACAATATAAATTAAATGTGAATAAGACGAAGATGTTTGGAAGAGAAGAGGATGTAGGTATCGGTGTGTGATGTGAAAATAAATAATATGAGTGTCGAGCAAATAAGTGAGTTCGTATATCTAGTGTGTCTGTTTTCAAGGGATGGAAAGATTGATGAAGAAGTTGGAAAGGAGAGTAAATGCGAGAAATAAAGTGAATAGTGCTACACATGCGATTGTGACCGACCAGTTGATGTCCAAAAAGGCTCGACTGGCTGATCACAATGGTGTGCTGCCTACGCTTATGTTTGGAAGTGAATATTGGGTGTGGCAAAAGAAGCATGAAAGTAGAATAAATGCTGTGGAAATGCGTTCCTATCGAAGCATGTGTGGTGTGACTATTAATAATAGCCTTTTTTTTTTGAGGATGGGAAATCATCAAATGACCCCTCCCGCTCTGGGTGGAGCGGAAGGGAGTGTCAGACTTTTACTGACTAAAACCCACCCGTGTTCCTTCCTTGGCCTTTATGTTCCGGGTCAGCGGTACCCCTTTCGGATGATCCCGCTTTCCCGGCAGGCTTGGGCCCTAGTGGGCCCCCTCTTCGATGCTGACATCTCTTTGAGGCGCGCGTGGAACACGTACGCGCCATCCAGCACGGGCCTGGTCCTGATCGGACGGTGAGCTACCCATTACTCACCGCCCGCAGGCCCGCGCCTACGGTGACCGGGAGTCGTCACGCGGCTCCCGACGCCCGGAGCGTCCACCGCGGCGGCTTGGACGGGAGACTCTCTCCCTCTCCCGTCCCGCCACCTCCTTCGCTAGCATGACTGCTTCGCAGAAGGAGGCGACTGCCTCCCACTCCCCCTCGCCCCGGACCATGGCTTGAACCAGGGCCGGGCGTGTGAGGTCGCCGCCGCTGCCGATCGCCTCTACGAGGACACGGCGGTGCTCCGCCCATGCAGAGCAGGCCCCCACCGTGTTCTCGGGGGCGATCATCGCAGTGGTGAAACCCGGGCGTTTCCTCCCGCCTGGTGATGTGCAGGAACCTCCCGAAACATCCGTGTCCGGTGAAGACCTGCGTCAGGCGGTAGGTGAGGACGCCGTGACGCCTCTCTAGCCACTCCTCAAAGAGGGGTCTTACCACCGCTATCGTGGCGTGCCCTGCGCTGGGTTGCGACAGTCGCTCTTTCCATGCCGCCATGAGATCGCGCCGGAGGTCCGTCCGCTCCGCCGCGATTTGCCGCGGAAGCGGGGTTTCCCCCCGGCGTACCGTAGTGCCTCCGCGCGCCACTCATACAGGCGCGCGAGGACTATCGCCTCCAGATCCCACGGCGGCAGTCCGGCAAGGAGGCTTGCCGCCTCGCCCGAGATCGTGCGGTAGCCCCGGATCAGCCTTACGGCTACCACCTTTTGGGGCGCGTTCAGATAGTGGGCGGCTCTCCGCCGCAATGAACGCGCCCACACCGACGCCCCATATGTAGCCATGGACCGCACGACCCCCGCGTAAAGCTTCCGGCAGGAGGCGTTTTGACCCCTCAGGTTGGGCAGGAGCCGCTTGAGGGCGGCCCCAGTCCGTTCCAGTTTGGGGGCCAAACGTCGGAAGTGCTCCACGAAGTTCCACCGGCTATCGAGCACGAGTCCTAAGTACTTCATCGTGGACTCGACGCCGATGTGAACCCCTCCTACCGTTAGTTGGGATCCCGATGGTGGCCTGTTCCGGGGCCCATGGAAAGACATGGCCTCGGACTTGTGCAAAGCCACCTCGAGACCCAACTGCCGGATCCTCTCCACGACTATCGCAACCCCGCGTGTCATCGCGTCGGCCGCCGCCTGATGCGACCTCCCTTGCGCCAGGACCAGCGTGTCGTCAGCGTAGCACACCACGCTGACGCCATCAGGGAGGTCGGCCCGCAGCACCCAGTCGTAACCGATGTCCCACAGGAGCGGCCCTAGAACCGATCCCTGTGGGACACCACACGACATCTCTCGCCGGTTCCACTCCCCGTAGTGACCGGGGTAGATGACGGCTCTGTCCGTCAGGTATGCCTCGACTATTCAACGGAGGTAGGTTGGCACCCGGTGATATCGGAGTGCCTCCCCAATGCAACTCCAGGGCAGGGTGAGACACCGCGTCCCCCGTCGTGAGGGCTCTAACGCGCATGATGGCGTCCACCGTCGAGCGCCCCTTGCGGAAGCCGAACTGACTATCCGCAAGATCCGGCCCCGTCCTCACCAGGTGCCCGACGAGGCGGCCTGCAATTACTCTCTCAAAGAGCTTGCCGACCTCGTCGAGCAGCACAATGGGCGGCAGCACATGCGGACGGAGAGTCCGCAGGGCGCCCTGGCTTCCGAATGAGGACCAGCTTCCCCGTCTTCCAACGGAGTGGGAACTGGCCTCTCTCCATACATGCGTGGGCGAAATGATATGGTAAGGCCACGGTGCGGTTGAAAGGAACATGTACCTAGTGAGTTGAAAGAGTAGATATGCTTAGATGATTTGGTCATGAATGGAAGGCGACTAACAAAGGGGCCTTACGACCACATCCCCCCCCCAGTAAAAGTACAAGAACAAATGTTCTAGACCGTTAGTAAAAACTACTTTCCTATCGATTCTAACGCATTTCGAAAATCGTTTTCAAGGCGCGTGGAGCTCCGTGAAAATGCCTGGCTGTGCTGTTAGATTCTTCTTCTGTTTGAAACTTACATAAAGACGACCTGACTGACCTGGACTTACCTTCCATATGTAAATATTTTTTTATAATTATATTATCATATTTTTATTGAAATTCTAAATTTCACCTCATTCATTTTGGTTTTTCATTCGATTCAACCATGATTCAACATAAAATGTGGCATGAATCGAGTATTTTTGACGCATTGCTCTTGAGACGTCACCGAGTCTCGCTACACCTCGTTTTTATGTTCATAAAGCTTAAAATATTTTTCTTTTGCATTATGAAAATATACGTCTACTACCGACGTAGTGTGACTATGTGGCGTTCTAAGCAACACTAATTACTCTACTAATGAAATATATACGTGTAGACAGTTACTCTACTGAAACTGGTAGTGTACTTGGAATTGGTAGAGTATTACGCTAATTGACTCTAGAGTTAACCCTACCCGTGTACACCAGGCTTTAAAGAGAAAACTGACTGTGAATGTGAGTAATATGCAGGCTAGTTAAATACATGACTTTATAACTGTCTGGCGGTTTTGAGTATTTTATATTCGGTCTACGCAAATGTTCTGCAGATCTGGTAGCGTCGTGTGACGGGTCGTTGAGCTCCCTAAAATAAGGTTGAGCTACACGATGACTGATGCATGCATGCCGTCTTTTGGGACAGGTCATCTCAAAGCTGTAATGGCTCTTTCTTCAAAAGGCCCTTCCAGACATGGCCCTGCATTGTTAGACTCACATAAAATCCTAATAATATAATGTTTGGACTGTAAAAGAGACCATGAGCTCTGAGTTTCTTTCGAGATTTCTTCTCAGGAATCAGTCAGCTAGGAAATCCCGGTGCTACCTAGTTTTAAAATATTGACCTACAAAATATTGACGTGAAAAAGTGTCTTAAAAGATCTACTTACATTACAGAAACAGAAATAAACAGAAATATTGGTGATGTTCTTCAGAAAGGTCAGGAGCCTAGTAGGTACAGTCACGAGCACTAATAAGTGTACACTTAGCAAAATTTAAAAGAGAATTTCACGCGGAATATTGATTGCAACTTTGAAATAAGACCTATTTCAAAACAGTATAAGGTCCTAAAATACTATGTTCGTAACAACATAAAATTACAATCAATACAGTAGGTGAAAATCACATATAAAAGTTGCTATGTGTATACATATTGGTGCTCGTGACTGTACTCGCATCCGGCGAGTGTGTATGACCAGGTGTATGAACATACACGAGGCAAAATGAGTATGTAAGGATCGGAGCAGGTGGTGTTTGGTTGTTCTGCCTACCCCCCTTGGGAAGAAGGCGTGAGTTTATAAATAATAAATGATTTTATTTCTGTAAGTAGGTTTGTACAAACACTTTTACACGTTAATCATGTAGGTATTACGACTAGGTACTCAGTCAATCATATTATTTAGGTATTAAGACTACTCTGGGAAGAAAGGACGTTACAAACTCAGAGGTCACAGTCTCTTTTAATGTGCAGACATAATCGTGGTCAGATCATGTGAAGACCATGTAGATTGGTGTCTGAAATGGTCTTTTGAGAAAAAAACCACACAGATTGAGTGGACCTGTCCAGTCAGTGCACGCATGTGTCAGTAATCGTGCAGCTCAACTCAAAACATAAGAAGCTCAAAGATTCGACGAACAATACCAAAGAAGGGACATATATATAAAGGACAGGGTACGCCGCATAAATTACTCAAACTTTATCTCAAATTAACTGAGAAAAAAAAAAACAAAAAAGCAATGACCCACATAGTCCTCACATTCACAATAATTAAAATAATATAATACTTTACAAAGTAAATACTTACTTATGTCATTATATATATAAAATTCGTCAATGTCAATGTGTATATAAAAGTTCGGGCATAATCTTTGAGGACCATGTACCTAGATTGATGTCTGAAATGGTCTTCTGAGGAAAGAACCGCACAGATTAAGCGGACCTGTTCAATCAGTGCACGTATTTGCCAGTATTCTTTATACAGGGAGAAATTGAATTCATGGTCATTACTTTAAAGGGTCATTGTACTCATCATTATGCACAACTTTTACTAGGGGACCAAACCTTTTTTTTTTTTTTTTTTTTTTTGTGGCTGGGAAATCATCAAATAACTTCTCCCGCTCTGGGCAGAGCAGGAGGGCGTGTCAGACTCTTACTGACTAAAACCCACCCGTGTTCCTTCAGTTGCCTGTGCCAGGGGCCACGGTAACCCTCTTGGACTTTTCCGCAACCCTAGCAGGCATCGGTCCTAGCAAACCCCGTCATTGGTGCTGACATCTCTTTGAGGCGCGCGTGGAACACAACGCGCCGTCGACCCGGGCCTGGTCCTTATCGAACGGCGAGCTGCCCATTGCTCGCCGTTCGCAAGCCCGCGCCTACGGTGGCCGGGAATCGGCCTGCGATTCCCGACGCCCAGGGCGTCTCCTGCGGCGGCTAGGGGCGTGAGGGTGCAAACTTTGCCTCTCCCTCACGCGTTCCGCCTCCTCCTTCGCGAACATTACTGCTTCGCAGAAGGAGGTGACGGCTTCCCAAGCCCTCTCGCTCCGTACCATGGCCTGGACCAAGGCCGGACGCGAGAGATCGCCACCGCCAATCGCCTCCACGAGGACACGGCGTTGCTCCGCCCAAGCCGGGCAGACCTCCACCGTATGCTCCACCGTGTCCTCCGGGCGATCCACACAATGGTGACACCCGGGCGTTTCCTCCCGCCTTATCCGGAACAGGAACCTCCCGAAACAACCGTGTCCGGTGAGGACCTGCGTCAGGCGGAAGGTGAGGACGCCGTGGCGCCTCTCTAGCCACTCCTCAAAGAGGGGACTTATCGCCGCAATTGTGGTGTGCCCAGCGCTGGGTTGCGATAATCGCACTCTCCATGCCGCCCTGAGATCCCGCCGGAGCTCTGTCCGCTGTACCGTGATTTCTCGCGGCAGCGGAGCTACGCCCCGGCGTTTCGCCTCCTCGCGCCACTCCCAAACGTGCGCGAGGACTTTTGCCTCCAGATCCCATGGCGGTAATCCGGCAAGGAGGCTCGCCGCCTCACCGGAGACCGTACGGTATCCCCGGACCAGCCGGATGGCCATGACCCTTTGGGGCGCGTTCAACCAGCGGGCTGGCCGCCGCCTCAAGGAACGCGCCCATACCGGTGCCCCATAAAGGGCCATGGACCGCACGACCCCCGCGTAGAGCCTCCGGCAGGAGGCGTTTGGCCCCCCTAGATTGGGCAGGAGCCGCTTTAAGGCAGCCCCGGCCCTTTCCAGTCTGGGAGCCAACGTCGGAAATGCTCCACGAAGTTCCACCGGCTGTCGAGGACGAGTCCCAGGTACTTCATCGTCGACTCGACGCCGATGTGAACCCCTCCTACCGTTATTTGGGAACCCGACGGTGGCGTGTTCCGAGGACCATGAAAACACATGGCCTCGGACTTGTGCAGGGCCACCTCGAGTCCCAATTGCCGGATCCTCTCGACGATTATCGCAACCCCGCGTGTCGCTAGTTCGGCCGCCGCCTGGTGCGACCTCCCCTGCGCCAGGACTAGCGTGTCGTCAGCGTAACAAACCACGCTGACGCCGCTGGGGAGGTCGGCGCGCAGCACCCAGTCGTAGCCGATATCCCACAGATGCGGCCCCAGGACCGATCCCTGTGGGACACCGCACGACATCTCTTGCCGGTTCCATACTCCCTGGTGACCGGGGTAGATGACGGCCCTGTCCGTCAAATAGGCCTCGACCACACGACAGAGGTAGGTCGGCATCCGGTGATACCGGAGTGCCTCCCTGATGCAACTCCAGGGCAGGGTATTGAAGGCATTGGCGATGTCTAGAGACACCGCCAAGACGACCCCACCCCGGGCCACAGCATCCCTCGTCGTGAGGGCCCGCACGCGCATGATGGCGTCCACCGTAGAGCGCCCCCTGCGGAAGCCAAACTGGCTCTCCGCCAAATCCGGCCCCACCCGCACCAGCCGCCCGACGAGGCGGTCTGCAATGACTCTCTCAAAGAGCTTGCCCACCTCGTCGAGCAGCACGATGGGCTGGTAAGCGGACGGAGAGTCCGCTGGGCGCCCCGGCTTCTTGATGAGGACCAGTTTCCCCGTCTTCCAACGAAGTGGGAACTGGCCCCTCTCCATGCATGCGCTTAGGAGCCCCCTTAGTCGAGGCCCGAGAGCCTCCGAGGCCAGGACCCAGGCTTTCCCAGGTAAGCCGTCGGGTCCTGGGGCGGTATTTTTAGCACTCAGCCTACGTACCGCCACTCTCAGCTCTACCTTGGTCACCTCCGGAGCATCGTCGTCGTCGTCGGCGGTGTGGTCCGCATTCAGCACCGCAGTAGACGGAGCCATGGGCGGGGAGATATGGTCCCCTCTAGAAGGGAACAGAGTGCTCACCACGTCCTCCACGAGCTGGGGCCGGAGACTCTGCGTCAGCGGGGGAGCCCATGGGCGGAGCTTCTCACGCACCAATTTGTAGGGGCGTCCCCACGGGTCCCTGTTCAGAGTCTCCAGCGACTCCTCGCGCGCCAGTCCCTTGGCCCGCAGGATCTCCGCTTGGAGGGCGGTCTTCGCCGCTCTGTACCCCTCGTACAGCTCCGCCTGAATGGCTTCCGTATCCGGAGGGCGAATACGGAGCCTGCGGTGCCTGGTGTACCGGCGTCGCGCAGCGACGCACGCACTGCGTAAAGTCGTCAACTCTGGCGACCACCAGCACACCTGGCGCTGAGCGCGTCCGGGCTGGGCCCGGGGCATTGCCACGTCACATATTTCGGACATGGCCTCCCGGAACCACTCCGCCTCGACGTTGATGTCAGCAGGCCTGTCCGGTGAGGACACCCAGGCCTGCACGATCGAGGCTTCCAGGAGGAGCTCCCGGTCCAGCTGCTTCAGCGCCCACCGCGGACCACTCGGGGCCTGTCGGACCAGCGCGCTCGAGGTCTGGGCGGAGACGTCAAACCGGATGTACCGGTGGTCGGAATAGGTCTCCACCCCCTCCATGACGCGCCAGTCAAGGACACGCGGTGACAGAGCGGGGCTGGCGAACGAGATGTCCACCACCGATTCACCCCGCATCCGCACACACGTGGGGACAGAACCCCGATTCAGGACGACCAGGCCTGTCTCCAGAGCCCAGTCCTCCACCAAAGGGGACCAAACCTGAAATCACAAAAAAAAAACAGCTGTTTCCTACATTTTTAAGGGTTATGCAAACATAAATGTAGGGAACCGCTGATTATTTTTTTTGTCCCATAGTAAAAGTTGTTCATAATGATGAGTACAATGACCCATTAAAATATTGCCCTTGAATTCAATTTCACCCTGTATATGTATCTATGTTAGTATGTTGTTTTTTTTTTGTAGTTCATGATGGCCCAGTGGTTATGCCACCCGCCTCTTATGCACAAGGTTGGTGGTTAAAAATTGAGCAAGTATCTACCGATGTACCTTTTTTTATTCGTATGAACTTTCTAATTGTATCTTAGACATCACTGACATCGGTGATGGAAAATATCCTGTGAAAACCTGGACTTCATATTAATTCTAAAATCCACAATCCGCCTTGAGCAAGCGTGGATTATTGCTTGAGCCTTCTTGTACGACAATTAGGCTTTCGCCCTGCAGTCAAACTAAAAACTCAAAGCATTTATTTACTTCAAATAAACCAATTACAGGCACTTTTTAACTGTCAAAGTGTCGGTCAGTCAGAAAGATGGAGCTAGTTGCCCATTCCAAGGCGTAGTAGTTCCCTATGGAGAAGAAACGGGCAAGAAACTCCACAAAACACTTTTTTGAATCAGAATATTGTTACAAAAAAATTTGGTTAAAAAATTAATGTTGGAAGTGTACATGTGACAACGATGTAGAAAGACGTGCACGTTAAAAGCGTCCGTAATAAAAAAAAATAAAAAAAAACAGGAGTTAAAATAAGCCGTGGCAGCTAAGATATGACCAGTCCCTACTGGTGGGACAATTACAGGGTGGTATTAGATAGATACCACCTATGAGGTCTACCTGCTAACTAGTATCCTAGTCTTGGTTTATGCCAAACGCAGGTAGCATCAGTCAAGTTATAAAAGCTCCGGCAGTCGGCACTAGCGTTATACCGCTACCACATTCATCATCCATCTCAAGTATCCTATACTACCTATATTGTAGTCTGTGATCTCAAGTTTTCATAATTTCCAAGAATGTAAACAAACTGTCGAGTGAAAAACATGAATGTCTGGAATATTCTCAAAAGGTACAATGTTGTACTACGAACTCTTTTGTTTTATGACTCATGTGTTTTGAAGTGAAATGGTTCATAAGATAACAATAATACATTTCACGTTCATTCCATTCATAACATGTTTACAGTTTTAAAAATACCGTTCAAGTTTAAGTCTAGACACTGTGACTAAGTAGGTGTAGCGAATGGAGGGTTGACGAGAACTTTCGACTAGACACGCCGGCTCCGCAATGAGCAATATGACCATAAAAATGGCAATCTTGGTTACTATTATAATAAACCATGGGGGGAAGTAAGTCTCATTGAAAACTAAATGTAGATAGGAAAAATTGTTGGATAGTGTGATGGATACAAGCGCGGATACAGGGTTTGTGAGCAACAGGTGCAGTTGCCCTGTTGCCCTCCTCCCCGGGCTTCGACCAAACTGAGTCTAAAACTCTAAATTGGACATTTGGACATAAATATAGTTTTATAACATGTATTTTTACTTTGTATACAGTATATTACTAAGATATTTATTGAGTTCACACAAAATAGGTGCCGAATGTTTTTTTTAAAGGGTTTTCATGGCCTGCGACATTTTCACCCGAGTCCCCCATTCTCCAAGAAAGAAACATTTGCCCCAGCCCTTGAGCGAAAACCTGCATCCGCGCCTGAATGGATATTGGTAAGTCAGCAGGGCCTTCAACTCTCGAGTTCACTCTGATGCTGGAACCGAAGTAGGTAGTTTTCAGGGAAGCAAGTTTTAGATGGAACTTTATAGGAAAGGTACCCAACATCAACATGCCTCGTTGCTGCATGCTCATTGAAGCCCTTTGAAGTTTGGAATGCCTTCACTTTGCTCGTAGATTTTACTAGGTACTTATCTGTACCTACCGACGAAAAACGGCACGGTTGGCGCAGTGGGTAAGCGAATGACTGCTGCGCTGCGTGTCGCGGGTTCGATTCCCGTACGGAACAAATATTTGTATAAAGTCAAAGCATTTATTTCAAATTAGGCACATAAAATGCACTCTTGAACGTCAACATTTACATTTAAATAGAATTGATTCTATTCGCCCCTTCCAAAAGGTAGCTTCGTATGGAGAATAATGGGCAAGAAACTCCACCGTTACTCTTTTAAAATGTGTTACAATATCTTGTATAGGTACATTAATTATATGTGAAGACGATGCACCTATAATAAAAATTACCCTACCACAATAGGTAAAAAGAGTTTAATAAACGTAGCAATGATAAATAACTTAATTAAGTGATAGATACATGGTGTTCACATATTAAAAAAATTGCAAAAAAATTATGTAAACAAGTAATAATTATGTCAGTGTGTGAGTAATCACAGAATGTAAATCAATTTCATTAAAATAATAAACTACCTAATACAATTAAAGTAGCAACAAGTTTAATTTTGTCTAGACCCTAGATTGTCCTATGGAGCTGGACCAGCATGTTTCTAAGCATTCTTATCTTGGATATAATCCTCTAATTTGTAATATGCTAGTTTACACAGTGAACTTTTTATATGAGTTTTAAATTTTCTATCATTTAATTGCACCTCGTTTAATTGGTATGACCTACAAGTAGTTGTTCCGGATCTGGCTGTTTGTGTATGTGAGTTTAAATGTTTGTAAACGTACAATACAGGAGAAAATAATGGCTAGTGTGGGGCAACGTCTTTTAACCCTTTATGGGGCTCTGTCCATATATTGGACACCACACATTTTGAATTTTCGCGGCTAAACTAAACGTTGGACAAATGTCACTTTTGGCTCTTTGGGTTGAGCCTCTAGATACTGTTAACAAAACGTAAAAAAAAAAAATACTTACATGGCCGACTTTTATCAGGTGATCGATCTTATATCAAAAATTGATGATTTTTGAGTGTTGTTTATAAATCTAAGAAAATCTTCAAAAGCAATGAACCAAAAGGTAAGTTTTGTTTTACGTATCGTTCCAAATGTTGTAAATATGGGGTAAAAGCTCTGATTTTTGAGAATTTGGTTCACATGTCTTGTTAGAAACGAAAAACTATGACGTCCATATTTTGGACACTGCCCGCGTAGGTAATGGAAATTTTTCATGGTTCAGAATTATAATTTTGTTTTTTTTTTTTGTAACTGAGTGTTTTTATTTCAGACGATTCCATTAGATAAACTGGAAGATGTTCTGGAAGACCTGTTCGCATTGTCGGATGGTGAACACTCCGAAGACGATAACGAAAGTGACGAGAACGACACCGAAACTATTTTCATACCGCCAAGTAATGCTGAACTTCAAGAAATTTTGGATCCAAACTTGCCTCTTAGATCTGTATCAGTTTCAAACCTGGGGATAGAGTCGTCTTCTCCTGCAGGTACAGTTATACCACATACTAGCTCCACACAGCCACAGCCTTCTCCTGGAACTTCTAGATTGTCTCCTGTTCTAACAACTGTTTCTGCAACTCCAATACCAAGAACTATTACACGTCCTGCTGATGTAGTAGATACAGAATCGTCTGACGATAGCTCCGATAGTGATGACGGTGATGAACATTGGAAAAAAGCGCAGTTTCCTCACAATCCGCCAATTGATAAATTCGATGATAGAGTATTGAAACCGAAACAGTTTATTCCGAACAGAAGTAGTCCTGCTGTATATTTTAGAGCTTTTTTTACGGATGAAATCCTAGCTACCATTGTTGACCAAACTAATTTATATGCAACACAAAACCGCCAGAAAGACTGGGAACCTGTCACAATAGCTGAACTGAAAGCCTTTTTTGGAATTTTGATATTCATGGGACTTCATGTCCTTCCTAATGTGACACTATACTGGTCTTCTGATCCACTGTTTTGCGTAAAAGAGGTTGCAGACGTCATGCCAGTGAAGCGATTCAAAAAGATTCTGTCTAATTTACACATAAATGACAATAGTAAAATGCCTAAGAGAAATGAACAAGGGTTTGATAAACTCTACAAAGTCAGACCTTTGATCGACAGCATGAATGATGCTTTTCAAAATAGTGCATCATGCTCTTCCTCACAAAGCATTGACGAATGCATGATAAAATTTAAGGGTCGCAGCACGCTCAAACAATACATGCCAAAAAAGCCCATCAAGCGAGGATTCAAGGTTTGGGCGCGCTGTGATAGTCTGACGGGGTATCTTTACCAGTTTGAAGTATACACTGGTAAAAAAGACGACACGGAAGTTGGATTAGGTGCAAGTGTGGTGAAAGGACTGTGCAAAAAACTGATTGAACAAAATGCTGAAAACACTCATGTCGCGTTTGACAATTTTTTTGCCTCCTGTGAGCTAATGCAATTTCTATTCGAAAAAAATATATACTCAACAGCCACAGTACGTCAAGACCGCACAAATTTGCCTGAATTGATAAAAAGCCACAGGAAAAAGAAAAATACACCTAAACCAGCTGCTCTAAAATTGGCCAAAGGCCAACACAAATGGCGAGTCAACAAAAATGTTGCATTCTTCGTATGGATGGATACCAAATTGGTATATGTGTTAAGCACAGCATATCACCCTCGACAAAAGAAAACCTGTAAAAGAACGCAAAAAGATGGGACGAAGTCTGATATTGCTTGTACTTTGGGCATTTTAGAGTACACAAAAAGGATGGGAGGTGTGGACAGATTCGACCAGAAAAGGGGCACTTACCCTATTTCAAGACGCAGTAAAAGGTGGTGGATGCGTATATTTTATTTTTTGGTGGACGCAGCTATCACAAATGCCCACATACTTCATACTCACAATGACAGAGTGCATAATCCAATAGGTGCATTGCAGTTCCGCACTGACCTGGCACGAAACCTGATCAACAGTTACAGCTCCCGGAAACGAAGGGTATCTGTTTTGCCCAACTTTGTAACCAAAAGACCAAAGGGACCAACAAGCAGGCAGAAGTCTATTTATGGTATCCCTGATGAGATAAGGCTCAATGATGTGGGATCGCATATGCCGGGAGAGCTGCGCAGTTATAGAAGGTGCAGAGCTTGCAGCAGTAAAGCTCTTGGAAAAAAGAGCAAAATAGAGTGTGTCAAATGCAAAGTGCCATTATGCATTGCACCTTGTTTTGCACAATTTCATACGTGAGAAAGGGCAGTGTCCAAAATGTGGACACCATAACTTTTTTAAAAAAAAAAAAAAAAAAACTTGTTCAAAAATTTTCATTAAATATTAGTTTTAACATCCACGTGTTTAATTTCTAACATATAAGCCAGAATCTTCTGCCCCATAAAGGGTTAAAAAGAAAAAAAAATGTTCTATGGTTAGTAAGTCTATAGCGATCTGAGACGGCTGTTGTTTTTAGCCTACTGACCGCTTGGTTTTATATCAATTGCCGTGCCCCCAGCCTTCAGAGAGCAGTGGTGGCCCAGTGGTATCGGCCCCGACTTACGAGGTGTAGGTCGTGAGTTCGAACCCAGGCAGGCACTTTACTTTGTGTATTTAATTTCATCACCACTGCTCTCAAAACGGTGAAGGAAAACATCGTGAGGAAACGGGCATGTCCTAGAACCAAACAATTCGAAGACATGTAACATCTACCAACCCGCACTGGGAACATGATAGGCTAGTTATGACGAGCCCAGCTCATAAATCGACAAATAAATATCTACGACGAATAGGGTCGTGCAATCCTTTGCACGACAGAAAAACACATAGGGACATAAGGGTAGACACCTGTATATCTATGCCCCTATGTATTTATGTGTGTTCATTAATAATAAAATACATAAATAACGTAGGTTCTCAGTCGTATAAACGACTGAGACGGCACGGACACGAAAACGATTTGTCGTATTCATTCGAATAGGTTAACAAATACTGTGTTAAGTAATGTAATAGTAAGCAAAAGTTGCACCTGAAAAGTAAGAATCGTAGCGGGAGGCGTTTCGTAGTTCTACCTACCCCCAAATGAAGAGAGTTTATGAGTATGAGTGTGTCTTGAAATCTATTGCGCTTCCCTGTTCAGAGGACGCAAAACGTTTTGACTTATTTATTTATATATTCTTTATTGTACACCACAAAAAACATAACAACAAAAATTAAACTGAACACTACTTAATATACAATGGGCGGCCTTATCGCTTTCTGCGATTGATCTTAACTACTCTTAAAATTGTCCTGGAGAAATTGAGCAACCTTATCCCTTTCAGGGAAACCTTTTCGGTACAGACCCTGAATTTGACTACGCTAGAAACGCTGAAAATTAACCCATTCCTTCGCATCAGGGTGACCTGCAAGACTGGCTTGCTTAGTAATTACGTCGCTGGTGATATTGTTAAATCTTACAGATTTTTTTTAGACTTTAATACCGAATTTATTCAAAATAAGAGACATGGTCCTTATTGAGACAAGTATACCAGCGCCCCCTATGGCTGGAATGGAGAACTGCTGACTAGGGAGAGCTGACTGGAGAAAAAAACCGCACCGTTCGCCAATTAGTAGGTTAGTCCTTAATAAGGATGAGGAAATTGAACAACCACAAATACACATACATTGAATTAATCATACATTTATTACTACAAATTACTACGCTACATACAAACTATCAATGTGACTCTTCTATTAGAAACTCTTTTACAGATTTGTTGTATTTCTGTGGTAATATTTGCTGCAGTTCATTACGGGTTAGCCAGTCGCCTTTAGTCTTACTTGGTTTCCCACTTTTGTAGTTAGCATAATAGAAGAATACCTGAAAATGAGATAATGTTTTTAAATATGAATTTACATAATATTGTTCTGCATGCCCTTTTCAACGACTTCCGAATGACAATGACTTTTCCTTTTCATATGGCAACATAAAAATAAAAAATAAATACTTAGGTATAAGTTTTAAAATTAGGCTTGGTTATTAACTAGAGTTGTTGACTACAGATTTCTTGCAAGATTTCTGCGTGCTAGATTCTACACTTACTTTAGCCCCTATCCTTCCATTGATTTCTGAGGGATATTTGTACTTGTAAAATCCGCATGGTGCATTTGACAGAAATTGTACTTTTAGTTCTGGTCCACACTGTTCTTTTACTATTCTTTCTGCTGTCTAAAACATAAAAAAGTTTACAAGAAGTTTTTTAGTCAACACGGATTACGGTTTTTTTTGTTTCACATTTTCACTTGAACCTTATATCAAAATATTGACTTTCAATAAGACAACTACATAATAAGATATATAAAATTATGATTTATTTTTATGGTTGGTTCTCTCTGTGAAGTTGACCCTTTCTATAATTTGAATAGTATTCATATTATGTTTTGTAGGTACAAAATTGAATGTAGTCTACCTGTCTTAAAGTTTCTCCTTCCTTCCACAAGCCTTGAGGCAGCAATGTCTTCACATCTGAACCCAGCTTTATTGGTGCCACTAGCACCAAATGTCTCTGGAGGCATCTTTCTGTAGATGTTTTGTCATCTTTCTTGTCTGCATCTGAATAAAATTAATGAATTGATACCATTATGTAAAACTTTACTACAAAACAAAAAAAATTGGTAGAGAAATGGTTATGGGAATTTATTTTGAGAGTTGATAGGAAAATCTGATATTATTTTAAATGGTTTATACTCATTTCTCAACGTCTGATGTTTTCCGTGGCTTATTTTGAATTATTTTTATATATTTTTTAAAATGAATATGTAGATAGAATATATTACCAGTATCTAAACTGGCAAATTTAAACTTAGCCAGGTCTTCATTGGCAGCATCCTCAAAATCCTGAGCTGTGATTTTATTCACTGCATCAATGTCCACATCAGCCGATTCATTTTTGAGAAGCTCAGCTTGGACCCTTCAATTATAAAAAAGGTATTTTATTACTTTATGAGCCAACAGGGTTCTTTCCGTCACTAAGCCATTACCATTAGTATTGGGCAGTTGGAAAATTGCCTTATATTAAGCTTAAAAGAAGCTATTTACTTTCCACTTATTTTAGAGACATGCAAGCTTCGAGGTATCCAAATCAATCACTTACTTATCATTTTCATGTCTAATTTCATGGTCAGATTTCATGCTCTTTTCAATTTCTAGAGTGTACTGTAAATCCAAGTATTTCTTATACATCTCATTCAACGGTGGAGTGACCACTGGTAGTCTCTCTACACAAACTCCTGTTGCAATATCCCATGATGATCTAGTGCTAAGACCTGTTAACAATATTAGTTTACTAATAAACCAACAAAAAATTTATTAATATACAAAATAACCTAAAAGTTATTTACCTCTTACAAAAATCCGGCGGCATAAGTTCACGTCTGCCTGAATAAATGTTTTGAAAAACATCGTCACAAAAAACGTATTTAGATTTTAAATTGCGTATTTACTATTCTCATTTAACGCTCTTTTTATTTTTATATCCAAGTCCAATGTTATTTTTATTTTCCCGTACTTGACAGATACTCATGTGGGTGGGAGCGTTCCGAGTTGCGCTGTCATCTATTTGAGCGCGCTAACAGCCGTACCGAATTAAGGTCGATTCACACATATCAGTGAACCCACAGTTCCGGCACAGTACCGTTACAGTTCCGTATCCGTGCTACAGTGGTGCGTCAGGGCTTCAATTCACACATATCAGGCACAGTACAGATCTCTGCGGGTCTTCGTGCACGACGTTCCCTTCAGACTAGCGTTGACGTTGATTGTTTTGATGGCACTCTTCAATAACACAGAATTAGCTATGATAGCCATTGCTTTAGACGAAGAAGAAGAAGAGAATCGAGGAAAAAAAAGAAAATGGGTACATGAAGCATGGAAGTTAAGAGAATCAGAAGGAGAATTCGTGACATTATACAAAGAATTAATTAAAGACGAAAGAAAGTATTTTGAATATTTTAAAATGTCGGAAAGCTGTTTTAATATTCTCCTTCAGAAGCTAGGAAATAAATTAGTAAAGAAAGATACTCGTTGGAGGAAGGCTATATCTCCTAGAGAGCGGCTAGCAATTTGTCTAAGGTAGGTAAACCAGATTTTATTAACTTTATTTTTACCTTTTTGGAGGTAGGAACAGTCGACAACATATCAGTGAACACATTTTTTGCAGTGCAGATGTATCCATCCACTGACAGGTATGTTAAGGATAACTTTTTAATTAAAATTCTGAAAATATGTATTTAAATCAGTTTTATTACTTCGTATGTGGCACATAAACACATTATACTTTTAACACTTTGTTAAGTTCTAGAGCATTATCATTCGTTAACTGTATAGTTCATAACAAATTGCTGCACATCACTATGTTGAAGGTATGATTTTGTGGGATCTACTAAATTAGCCAATCCAGTAGAGTCAAGAATAGATTGCGATGTGAGATTTGTATTTGTTGGTTCAGTTGCAATATCTCTTGGATATAATGGTACATTTTGCTCTGTCATCATCTTCATCTCATATTTTTGCACAGTAGTAAATATTTCAGTCTTAGCCAAATTTAAGTAATATTGATTCAAATTCTTCAGTGTGGGTGCAATGCCATTTAAAAAAGCATCAACTGGGTGCTCGACGCGTTCAGCTTTTTCTTGATTTTTTTGAAGAACATATTCCATTAATGAAGATGCTGAG
Source organism: Brachylomia viminalis (assembly GCA_937001585.2). Lineage (NCBI taxonomy): Eukaryota > Metazoa > Arthropoda > Insecta > Lepidoptera > Noctuidae > Brachylomia > Brachylomia viminalis. Next base: position 15,080,611 of record OW443302.2, on the reverse strand, counting down.
GATGGTTTTGGTGTGCATTTTGTCGAACCTTTTCTCTTTCTTAAAGTAGATGTAGTAGATGGAGACGACAGTGATGGTGGTGATGGAGTGGATACATGGCTTGGTGATGGTGTGGGAGTGCGGACGCACTGTGGTGATGGAGTGGATACGTAGCTTGGTGATGGAATGGATGCTTCTTTACTAGCGACAATGGGTATATCAGGTGAAATGGATACGGTATTTCGAGGGTCGTTGGTTTCGGAGTCAGAATTTTCTTTTTCTGGTTCTACACTTTGTACTGTCGGTCGTTCATTGAAATATTTTTTCAAAAAATGTAATTGTGCATAGTACTTGTATAATTTAACATTGGTCTTCTTTTGTCCACTTTTAGTTTCCGTTTTCTTCAACGATTTTCGATAGTTGTCTCTTATGTTATTCCACCGTGTTTTGCATGTTGAACCTGCAAAGAAAATAATATTATACATAGATTTATTTGTTCCAGGTATCTAACAACAGGGGATTCTCTGAAGACAATTTCATTTAGTTACCGCTTGGGCCACAGCACAGCATATTCCATAGTTATGAAAACATGCAAGATAATAAAGGAAACTCTGATGAGTGAAATGCTACCTTTGCCTACAGAAGATAAATGGAAAATTATTGCCAATGACTTTAAATTGTTGTGGAATTTCCCTAACTGTGTCGGAGCACTGGATGGTAAGCACATAACAATTCAGGCTCCCTCGAACAGTGGATCTCTATATTTTAATTACAAGAAAACATTTTCAATTGTTTTGATGGCCCTTGTGGACGCGAACTATAACTTTATTGCCGTTGATGTTGGGTCTTATGGCAAAAACAGTGATGGTGGCATTTTTGCAAATTCCAACCTAGGAAAAAGACTACAGCAAGGAACTTTAGGTATACCTGGAAATTCTCCGTTGCCAGGAACATCAATAGAAACACCACACGTGATTGTGGGAGATGAAGCATTTCCTCTCAAAACATATTTAATGCGACCTTATCCAGGGCAAAATTTGAATGACGACAAGCGCATTTTTAATTATCGTTTATCAAGAGCAAGAAGAATTGTTGAAAATACTTTCGGTATATTAACACAAAAGTTTAGAATATACAATAGACGGATCCAAGCTAACCCAGAAAATGTAGATAATATAGTACTCGCTACTTGTATTTTACATAACTTCATCAAATATTTCAATCCAAATACAACACATGCATCAGATTATGAGGGTAATCAACCTCATACAAGCAGTTTACTGGAAACTGTGCAACCTCAAGGCGGAAACGCCACAGCGGGCGCATTTCACGTTAGAGAAGTATTCAAAAATTATTTTATTTCTGAGGCAGGATCAGTACCCTGGCAAGAAGATAATATTATATGATTTGTACTTTGTCTATTAAAATAAAGCAACTTACTTACACTGTATTATTTTATTTTAAAACTAGCGGCCCATCTCGACTTCTCACATGTTGTATTTCAAATGCAACAACAATATAATCTTTTTGCGTCGGATTACTATAAAATCTACTATCTTTTAAAATCGGTCCAGTTGTTTGTAGGTTCAAACACATAGACAAAAATCTAATCTTTCCTCTTTACAATAGCACTGTAGATAAGTAAATTTTGACTTACCGTCTACATTCATTTGTGTTCCTATTTTGTTCCACAAATTGTTTTTGTATTTTGTATCCATATACTTTGCATGAGATAAATCATACAAAACAGTATTCTCACGAACTAATTCAATCAACACCTCGTCCTCCATTTTGTTTTCGATGCAGCGGCGTCAGTGATCCGTGATAAAATATCGTCGTCGCCGATCACGTCCGTGATGGCCGGTGCCGGCACTGACACTGACGGTACTGAGACGACACTGACACTGACAAGTGTGAATACATCCATAGAGAATGTTTGAAAGAATAATTATCACTGATGCGGTACTGTGCCGGAACTGTGGGCTCACTGATATGTGTGAATCGACCTTTAGCGTGAGCGCGATAATGATGTTCCGTGAATCGTCATATAATTTATGACGTCATGACATTTTTATTTTATTTTATTTGGGAAACAAACAATCATACACTGAGTGTTACATCTAGATAAACAGTATGCTGTAAGTAAATGTACAATCCACTACGTTTCCACATATTACTAGCTTATAGTAGATACAGTTTTGGTAAACTTAAGTAATAAAAATATAAAACAACAATACAATTTTTCGCTGTCTAATAGTTAAATAATGAAAAAAGGAAATAATTAAATTAAATTGCCATGACATGCGCCATCTTGCGATAACGCCGACCATGCCCTAAATAAATATCACCGTGAGCACTGTCAAAAATCACAGTTGAGCGTTTTGTTTCGAAACGCATCATATCTTTAAACTAAAGCGGCATTTTCGAAATTGTGCTGTAAAACCATGACGTAATAGAATACCTGAACTGAGTTTTGAACTCATGCACATTATGTTTAATTATTGTTGCATCTAGGTTATTTGTAATTCTTGGTAATGATTAAGAGTGTAATTGTATTTTTATTAATTATATTTAACATAGCCAATAATATTGACATACATAGATATAAATATTGTACAGCCACGGGTATGTTACATTCATACAATAATGGTGTAAGAGCTCTCTTTTCACCTGTGACAAACAATAAGTAAATGGATATGAACATGTTATTTTTCTTCGGGGTAAATCTTTTCCGGGAGCATGTAAATAGGCTAATACAAGCACTTTGTCATCCGTTTCATCTCTGGACGAATCGTCGTTCTCAAACTCAAAATCTGAGTTATCAGAGTCGATCTATCGACTATCTATCTATATATCGTTCTATCTAACTATCTATCTATCTAACTCAGATCAACTAGTGACTAGTGACTCTAGTCAACCAACAAACTATAAGTGCCAATGCGTTGAACTTCCGTTTGCAGAAGAATATCAAATCGGTCTTTTTTGTGCAAAGTTTGAGGTTGACGTTAAGTCAACCGACCACACTGTGAGCGCGTTCACGCGCGTTCCGAATTGATGACAGTTCTTAGCTGTCATTATCATGATATCTAAGGCTGCATTCCGAATTAGAACGTGAGCGCTCACAGCGATCACATCGATATTTTGCGTTCCGTATTAGATATCATGATTATGACAGTTTAAAACTGTCATCAATTCGGAACGCTCGTGAACGCGCTCACAGTGGTCGCTCAACGTCAACCTCAAACCTTGCACAAAAAAGACCGATTATTCTTCTGCAAAAAATGAAAGTTTAACGCATTGGCACTTCTATTTTGTTGGATTACTCTATCAACTCGGATAACTCAGATTTTGAGTTTGAGATCGACAATTCGTCCAGGGATGAAACGGACGTCAAAGTACTTATATTAGCGTATTTACATGCTCCCGGCAAAGATTTACCCCGAAGTAAAATACCATGTTCATATTCATTTATTTATTGTTTGTCACAGGTGAAAAGACAGTTCTTACAGTTCGCATTATTGTATCACTTTAAAACATAAAACATACCCATGGGGTTCACAATATTTATATGTGTGTCTATATTATTGGCTATGTTAAAAATAATAAAACTACAATTACACTCTTATTTGATACCAAGAATTACAAATAACATAGATGCAACAATAATTAAACATAATGCGCATGAGTTTATAACTAATTTCTGGTATTCTGTTACGTCTTGGATTTTACAGCATAATTTCGAAAATGCCGCTTTAGTTTAGCATCATTTTTGACAGCGCTCACGGTAATATTAATTTAGGGCATGGTCGGCGTTATCGCAAGATGGTGCGTGTCATGACGTCTTCTATGACTATTCACGGGACATCGTTATCGCGCTCACGCTAATTCGGTACGGGTGTTAGCGCGCTCAAATCGACGACAGCCCAACTCGGAACGCTGCCTAATACGGAACGCAAAATATCGATGAGATCACTGTGAGCGATCATGGTCTAATTCGGAATGCAGCCTGAGTGTGACTGTGACAACCAGCTGTTTCAATGTCAATGTGAAATAGTTACTGATATTCTCGAATAAATACCTATTATATTATTATTCGACTATTGAAAAGCATGCTGACTGCTTAATGGGAGTTAGGAAGGCTGAACATTACTTTACTCTTGATTTTACACACAGAGCACGAAGACGGCTCGGCATTCGCTGATACAGGCGATGCTGTTAACACTTTTCATACAAACCAAGCGTGTCACAGTTTACTCGCACTACTACACCACTGACGCGAACGGCTTTGAAGGCGGTCCATGGTAGAAGTGTTACGCTCAACACACTTTTGGAGCCATTAATTTCAAAAGTACTGCCGATGCCGTTTCTCTCTAGACGCTGTTGGCGGTGATTCCATGCTCAGTGGTACACACGGCCACATTTAAAGCTATTACATTTCCAGTTTATGTTACCTCCTCGCATTGTATAGGTTTTTCGTACAATGAGAAGTCAGCTTATACTGGAAAGGTATAGCTTAATATGTAGTATGTACCTACCGATAATAAAACAAAGTATTTGGTTCTTTCACAAAGTCCAATCACATTTCGTCTACAGACCGAGATAAATGACCAATCGACCAAAATAATGAATGATCAATCGATTAGTAATATTTCCAAGATTATCGAGAATAACAGCCGCCTGACGTTTAATAAATTTGTATACTAGCAACACCTTTTTTCGGATTCTGCCTTTTCCGGCTCTTGTGTCAAAGAAAGTAGGTGAATATGTTTGTAATTGCAAAAATCCATGAAAATCTCCCAAATTATATTATTTATCGATGTGATAGTGATTACTATAAATGAGAAATATCATATAGCACCAGTTCCAAACTATATTTCTTAAACCAAACGTAAAACATAGCCTCCCGAGTTGACAAGTGTTACAACAAACAGGTTAAGTTTTGTAACTGAATTTATTATCATTTTAGGCTTGACCATGAAGCAAATAGTTGCGAATCAAAAAGTGAAGATCCCTGAGGGGCTCACTGTACACGTGAAATCGCGGTTGGTGACAGTGAAAGGACCGCGCGGAGTGCTGAAGAGGAACTTCAAGCACTTGGCTGTTGACATTCGCATGGTGAACGCTCGAGTCCTGAAGGTAGAGAAATGGTTCGGCTCCAAGAAGGAGCTCGCCGCTGTCAGGACAGTCTGCTCGCACGTTGAGAACATGATCAAAGGTAATTGTTTACTTGTGTTGTTATTCTACTAACTTGTGTTATAACCTGAAAATATATTGGAGGTTAGTTTAGGACTCCCAGAAGTTAAATTTACAAAGTCCCAGAAACCCAGTTTTCGAGAGGTAACAGTGTTATCAGCAGTTGCAAACTAGGTTCACAACCCTAGGTGTTAGCTTTAGTTTGTCAATATAGCTTTAGATAATGTAGTACAACAATGACTTGTTTCAGTGGCATTCTAACATAGCACCATAGATATTTATAGCTTACTGTAACTGAACTGTGCACTGAACACTGTGCCTGTGATTTACTCTTCAAAAAAACTTGGTTACTTTTGGTAAGTAGGGGCTTTGGTTGGGCAATATAATGTATGGTGCTTGTCAGACGGAGCTTGTTCAATTGTGTCTGTGTAAGCACTATCTACTAGATAATATAAAAGCCAGAAGTTATTTAGGTTTTGACACACGCTGGTAATCTTTTATTTTTAGGTAGGAATTGGATTAATTATTCTCTGGTAGTATTATGACCAACTTCCTGATTGAGTTACACTGTTGCACTTTACAATTTTAGTCTCATTTTGCCAGATTAACAATGCTCTCAGTACAAAATGTCTTGAAAACTACATAAATTTTAAGAATATGAATAATTAGTCAATATAATTAAAGCTTTTGCATGGGTACCAATGAACTCCATATGCTAAGAACAGCATGTGTAGCATGACCACCATAGAAACTGGTTTTGTTGATGGAAGAATAGACGAAATGTCAGGTTGTAGATAGATTTCTAAAGAAATCTTTCTTTTTTTCTATTCTTCTGATGACAAAACCCGTTTCCATGGTGGTCATGGTACACTATCAGGTAGTTGTATTTCAGCTTGAGAGAGAGACCTAAAATCAACCTGCAATAGACTTGAAAGGTTTATCACCATGGCAAAATTTTAATACAGCAAACATATGTATCACCATGGCAAAATTTAATAGCAGTTTTTGGTATTATTATTCACACAATGAATTTCTGCATTCCACCCAAAATATTCTTTTACCATGTTCATGAATGCTATGTGGTTCCGATTACCTATTTGCCATTGCTTAAAACTATTTTATTTATGAAACATAAAGTTATTAGTGCCAGATTAACCCATACATATTTTATGTGAAAATGAGCGAGCAACTTTTGGCTCAGGTATGATTATTTGGGTCACAGGTCCCACCATTGGAAAAATTTCAATATGCAACAGATTTGCATCAAAAATTTTTGGGAATTATGACTGCCAGTTTTATTAACTTATTGAAATTATTCACGTTTCAGGTGTGACCAAGGGATTCCAATACAAAATGCGCTCCGTATACGCCCATTTCCCCATCAACTGTGTCACCACTGAGGGCAACAGCATCATTGAAATCCGTAATTTCCTTGGTGAGAAATACATCAGGAGGGTAAAGATGGCACCTGGTGTGACCGTCGTCAACTCGCCCAAACAGAAGGATGAACTCATCATCGAAGGAAACTCTTTGGAGGATGTGTCCAGCTCAGCTGCCCTGATCCAACAATCAACCACAGTTAAAAATAAGGACATCAGAAAGTTCTTAGACGGTCTTTATGTGTCTGAGAAGACTACTGTTGTATTGGATGAGATGTAAGGACATAAATAATTTTAATTTGACTATATTTGTATTATTTTCAAACCATGCACTTTAGACCTTAGATAATCAACCTGGCATCAGCTCAATTCATGATCTAGTAAAGCTGGATTGAAACAAAATATCCATGTATTTTAATTCTTATCAGCTGATGTCTCAAATCATCAGAGCGGATTGTCACCAGATCAGAAATGCATGATTAAGAATTCACAAACACAATTCTTGTAAGCACCCATTCTCATGGTGCTGTCCGGTATGATATATTACGGTAAAAGTTTGAATCACACTTCAACATCTCAATGGTTCATATAGGTTTAAAAACAAAATAATGCAGTATGTTACTCTGCCGTCATAAGAAAGCAGGCCGTAACTGACAATTTTGTTATTAACATATTCGGAATCGGCAAATAAAATGCTATCTTGTGGTCTTATACACACAAAGCTGTAACTCATATTAGATTAGAGATATAAGGCAAGGAAAGTATAATATAAGAAGGTGTACAATTCTATAATAACCAGCTGAGGGGAAATTCCCGTATTTTTAAGACCGTTCGTATTCTAATCTCAGTCTCAATCTGTCAAAATTACAATCAATTTACATACATTTTTGACAGGTTTTTGACATTGATTGTCGCTGAGATGAGATTGCGACTTGAATTTGAACGTTTTTTAAGTACGAGAATTGGCCTACAGATATCAGGAGCACATCCCCTTTTAACCCTTTACCAGGCCTCGGACAAATCCTGCAGTAATAATGTTTTTTTTGGTAGATTTAGATGAGTGATAAAATTTGGTATGAGATTTTATCAATTATATTTAGAAAATTTGCTGAAAACCTGAAAAAAAACATGTGGGAAAACATAATCCCATTGCCTGTCTAGACGACGACTTTTTATCTATATATATAAAATAAAAAACGATTGTCATTTTGACTACAAAAGTTTACCACTAAGTACCCACATTTTATATTTCGATAAATGAGATGTTTGAGTAAATCCTAAATAAAACCCGTGGCAAAAACCTAGTATAAAATAAAGATTTTAATTCACCGGGCAATGGACATAATAACTCCCGCAATAACTATGAATTCACAGGCTTAGGTCATATGGTTCCCCACATGTTTTATTTAGTTACATCATGATATTTTAGAAGTTTTTACTTATAATTTATGCACAAATCACTAGAAAAACTCAAATTCTACAACATATCAAAAAATTGTACGACACTACCTTTCTCCGATTCGCCATAATGATTAAAAATACGGTGCACTTGTCACAAAAATGTTCGTTTAGCGGCCGAACACAGATGTAATGGCTGCAAAAGTGACATTTGCGTTCCGTTCGCCTTTTTTTTTGCTTTTCCTATATATTATTTTTCTATGTTGGCGTTTTTGACAGTTTGTGGTAGATTCTTTACCAAAACCTGGTAAAAACTCTTAAAAATCTAGATGGGAAATGCTTAATCCATAGCCTGGTTAAGGGTTAAGCCAAACTCAAGCAGTATGTCACTAACAACACAAAAATATCAAGTTAACGACATTAGATAATCTTGCACTCATGTGACATCGTGCCTACCTATATTAAATAAAAACTAAACCATTCGCTACTGGACTACACTTACCTTAGTTACCTATGTATTTCTTCGCTAATTGAACAATGTAGGTTCTTTTAGAACAAAATAAAGGATCTTGAAACCGAACTACGACATAAATTCTGGTTTTTTTAATCTGAAAAGCCTTAATTAGAATTACACAATAACGGCCTTTTGTTTCGAATATAGTTCAAACGTCTTTTAAAACAAGAATCGCTAACTAAAACCATTCAGTTAATCGCGAACCTTCATTTTAGATAAAACTTCAATTATCTCTGAGTCAACGTTGACGTAGTTACGGCCTTCTTTCTTATGACGGCAGAACTGACATGTGATCCCAAAAAGAGGGTTAAAAACAAATGCAGCATGGAACTGCCGTGTGGTCCCAAAATTGTCACTAGTAAAACTGCAGCAGCGCAAGCGCTACTGCTGAGCATGAAATCCAAGTATTATTAGGTTTTCCATCAAGAATTTCTCGGAACCAGTCCGGAGTCTGGATTTGTGCCTGGCTGATAGCAATAGGCTTGCCTCCTATTACATAGGACTTTAACATAACTGGCGAAATGTGGGTTTACTACAGGTAGGTACATCTCTAATCTTTAGGGGATTACAGGCGAGACGATTAGTAAAACATCTCGTATTGATCAACGCCGTGTGGTGTGATTGGGGCCCAAAGCTCAAGACTCGATTGATTCAAAGAATGTGCACAACCACTACAAACAAATTTGCTGTCAATTCTTGCGTCTACGACTGTCGGAATCAATTAACTCTCCGTACGTACACAGCTTTATCAACTTTGTACCCCATCAAGACACGCAAGTTTAAATCCGACTACTACATTATCATCAGCCCTTTATATTTTCATAAAAACATCTTATAATAAGAAGTGTACGGCTAAAAGCCGAACGTGGTCTGTCCGCGGATTGACTAAAAATATCGCGCACTGGTTTTTTAACTGGTGTTGAACCGAGCATTGAAATACAACAGAGTGCATCCCAGCGGGTCGAAAAAACACTGTTGCATGTTCAACTATAAAAGCAAGCTCGAAAAGATAATTTTTTATACCATGCGCCAGCCATGCTTAAAGAAATAAGAGATACTTTGTCGAAATAATATAGAAAAGCTAGAACATCAGACAAATATAGAATTCTACAGCGAGCTCGAAATTTTTTGCAAACCAATCAATCAATAGATTGGACAGCCCAACCGCCCCCATGGATGGAGGTCGGGTGGGCACTAGAGCAGGTAAAGCCTGCTGCTGGTTTCGCCAATTCCATGGACTTGGTCTTTGGGGACCAAGTCGCTCAGGAATTTGGGAGGGGATCGCGTATGAGAAATTGGGGCTTTCTCTTTGCTGACGGGCATCAGCACGCTTGGTCAGTTTCGGGGCTTTTGTAAAACCCCCGGTAGTTGGCTGGGTGGCCCGATTCCCCACCTAGCACACAGCTAGGTGGGTCGGCACAGAGGGTACCGTCCTTGGGGCGCGGGGGGCAGTCAGAAGTGCCATGCTCACCCAGGCAGTTGACGCACCTGGGTTTCGCATGGCAGTTCCTCTGGGCGTGGTCATAAGGTGGCTGTTTCGAATTGAACACGGCAAGAGATTTATACGCCCCCGTGACACCTGGATGTACGAGGCTTTTGTGTCCTCATTTCGGAATAATAAACAGACTTACGCGGTGTCCTGCGTGAGCGACGAACGCGATCAACTCAACGACATACCCTACTTGCGGCCTATATGACAGTCTGCGGCGAGACGCGACGTAATGCGAACTTGTTTTGAGGGCGACCAGATGCGACACCACGAACTACCTACGTAATGGTTGATTCAGAAGCGTTTATCGCCGCAGTGCGTTAGCAAAGATTGTTGTGGGACAAAAAACATAAACATTATAGGAATCGCTTATTAGTACAAAGAAGTTTGAAGAATGTTGCCGAAGCAGTAGAAGACTCAGGTTCAGGAGATGCTTATCAACGAAATATCAAAACTGAACACCCCATCAAACACAGAATCTTCAATGATGGGTTACTTCACTTCTGGTGATTCATCTCAGTGATAATTTCATAATAATTAAAATACTTTTGTAGTGTGTTAGGTAGGTTAAGGAAAACCTATTAATTAAACACTACTTGAGTATTAGGTATAAATGTTTATTAACACGAAATACTTATAAGAACATAAACTAAAACAATAATGCGCGGCGCGAATATTATAAAAATGGCATGCATTCGCCGTAGAGGTTTGTAGCGGACTGCCGAGGGCGTCCGAGGGACGCGTGCGCGGGAGGCGCGGGCGGCGGCGCGGCGATCCGATCGTGGCTTGTTTGTTCCACGCGTAGCTCGTAGGTATCGACGGCGTGCGGCACAGCGCGGGCGCAGGGCTCCGCTAACCGTGGCGCGCGGTCGAGCGGTAGGTAGGCAGTAAGGCGGTGTACAGACTCATGAATGTTTTAGGCCGTGTACACACGGTTGTGAGTATTTAATTAAGAGTAGTTATTATACATATTACTATAAGTTACATGTGTTTATGTTGTGTGTAATAACTTGTATGTAAGTATGTGTGTTATAATATGTATGTATAGCCTACACTTTCAATAATACAATATTATGTAGTTTCATTTCTATGTACCTACTCACCGCAATGTCAAGAGTAATCTTTCTTCAATAGAAATAGGTTTTTGAAAATTTGTTGTTTTTAATTGAAATTCAGCCTTAATATCAGCAATAATGTAATCGAAAGTAGACGGTAACACTCCACAATATTGTTTAAACATTTTAGAATCGTTTCTTAATTTTGGATATAAATGATGGAACTCGCCAAATGTGTTTCTTTGTAAAAATATTATATTTGTTTTCTTTCTGTGCTTTTTACGATATTTTTTTAAAAGTCTGTACTTTAAGAGCGGGCCCAATGGCAGGATAAATTCTGATTTCCCCCGCGCGTCTCGCTACACCCACATTAGTGCGGCTAACAAACACGGGGCGGCGCGGCGGCGCGACGACGCGCGGAACCAAACTCGCGTACTTGACGTCATTGTGCGGTCAAGTAGGTACGTAGCGGGCAGTGCGTAGTATATGCAACACAGTTAGATAAAACCAGACTTTTATTTTCTTTGTATAAGACAGTAGGTACTGTACGCATGGATATTACTATGCGCGTATGCTAGTGCGTAGTATATGCAACACAGTTAGATAAAACTAATTTTTTTCTCTTCGTATAAAACAGTACTGTACGAATGGATATTATTATGCGCGTATGCTTTCGGTTTCACAGAATCATCAATTCGCAAAATGTAGGTACTTTTATTAAGAGTGTACTTATTGTGTTGTATTATGTGTGGTAGGATATTTGTTAAATAAAAGTTTTGTGTACTCCATAAACTCCGTTTCATCTTATTTTTTTAAATATAGGGTGTAAGTGTAAACAGTGGCAACCTTTTAAGGGGTCATTGTACTCATCATCATGAACCACTTTTACTATGGGACCAAACATGAAATCGCGAAAAAAAAATCAGCTGTTCCCTACATTTTGACGAGTTATGCGAACATAAATGTATGGAACAGTTGATTTTTTTTTCGCAGTTTCAGGTTTGGTCCCATAGTAAAAGTTGTTACACTTACACCCTGTATTATGAGTGATGCTGAAGATATAATTAGGTGATATAAAATAAAAAAAGGTATTACAATTTCATAAATTGATATATTGTTACATAATTATTATGTAGTGTGGACACACTGATCTTTTACTTGTTCACGGCAATTATTTATGAAGAATTCCTTTATTTACACTTTTTTTTTTCAATTATTTTGATACTAATAAAACACGATGGTAAGAAATATCTTATAATCATCACAAAAATATTTGTTTAATTTATTTTATTCAAAAACAATGATTCTAATCAGTCATCATCAGTACTCAGCAATCGGTGAAACATGTTCTTCATTTGATGGTACAGGAGTAACGAACTCTCTAGAATGAACTATTTCATGACAGAATTGCTTGCTTTTTGAGGGTCCAGCATCAGTTGGTTCTTTGAGCTGACGTTTTTTGGGAATTGTTGGTCGCCTCAAAGGCATGTTTCTTGTTTGGCGTGGGTCAACTAATTCAGGCAATATGTGCTCCATATAAAATTCGGTAAGCTTACTAATCATTTTTTTTTTCCCAAAAGTCGTCCTCGCGAAATATTGTTTCAACAGTCATTCTTTGATTTTCACCAGACCACACTGCAAAAAGACACTTGTTTCTGTTGCTTATGTGCAACTGTCCTTGGACTTGGTAAAACCAAGGGTGGTTCTTGTTAATTATATTTCTTTTGTCTTTTATGGTCCAAAATTTAATTTTTTTCTTCTTTATGGCCTCTTCTATTGGTATTTTGAAGGCAGAAAGTGGGCATTTGACCTCTACAATTGTGTCGTTACCGACTAAGCCATCTGGGGTAGCTGCCAAAAATTGTATTTTACTGTCTATAAATAGTCCACATGGGCGTATTTCCACACTTTCTTGTATTGCAAGCTGGTCAAGAGCAATAGCTTCATTATCTACATCGTGTTTTATTGAAGCTACTCTTGAAATATTACTTTTGTATAGCAAAGCTTTGACGATACTTGCACTGGTAGTCGGGCGACGATTGATAATCTTTCCAAAGTTTGATGCAGTTAATAAATTTCTACGAAGCTCTAACCACTCACTACTATCTCTTTGTAAGATTGTAGCTCGTTCAACCTGTGACTTTTCAAGATCAGTTTTTTCTAAATTTTTCAAGAACCTTCATTTTGTTAGCTCGTAAAGTTCTTCATCCATATCAGGCTTTTGACAACTGTCTGTTCCATAATTTTTGTCTGCGGTTGCAGCCGATGTCAGTGTTTTGGTAAAAGAAAGTTTCCTGAAGCTTTTAATATTTCTTCTACACTTATTTTTTTGTTTTCTTCTGTCTTCCAATGACTTCGTTTTCGATTTAGGACTCTTGCCCAAAAGTGATTTTTGTATACTGTATAATGGACTTTTCGTATTGAATGCCACAACTGCTGCTGCACATCTGGATTGATATGTTTGCCGTTGAATTAAGTTAGTTCGTTTACCGCCTACGAATTTAGCTATTATGCTATTGAACTGTTCAACGGGATTACTGTCACAGTCATTGACCAGACTTCGTGAGTGCGAGGCAACCAGGCCCACAATGTATTGAACTTTCGCCCAAAACGCAGAAGTTTTTACTTTCGGCACGAGGTCTTCATTTTGCCTTTCACTACAACAATAGTGATCTATACAGTTGTTGTGATGACCGAATGCATGATTATACAGCGTGGCGCTGCTATGGTGACCTTAATTTAACACACATATACGTTTTCACATTTTCGTTTCATGACAATTTTTTATTTCCATTAAACGTTATTATTTACAGATTTATTAAAGAATTTAGGAAATAGCATCTTAGAGCAACCTGTACTTAAAGAACTGTCGCGCAGCGGTCATTTCCCTCGGTCACGGATCATAACTTCGCATCAATGAAATTAAAACGAATAAGCAATACTATTAGGATGAAACAAATGCATAGAGTAGGCGAATTTAAGGAAATTTCCTTTGTTGGCGAGCAGCGCAGGCGACGCGCGCTCTCCCTTCCACCCACCCGCCGCACCGAACACGAATTCTTTTTTTGCTTTTCTAGTGCTAGTCGAACCCGTGTCCTTGACGCACTTATTTATACTAGTGCGCATAATTACGTCGCGAAAAAGACTCTTAGCTATTGTTTTATTTATTTCTTTTTGTGTAATTAGGATAGTAATTAAATCATGGTACTGCGATAAAGACACTTTGATTGGTTTTCGTTTTCTTATCTAGTAGGTACGTTTACACCTCTTGCGATACGGACGCATTTATTTGTGCTATTAGTGCTTGTGTAAACTTATGATCGTGATGGCAGTGATTAGTGATGACAGTTATTACTAATAGTAACAAGAGAGGGTGATGTGATAAGTGTTTGTACCACTTGCGCCGCTCGGTTTCTTTGATAATATGCCGTCAAAGAATCGGACCGATCACGAGTAGGTACAAGACGCGATGCGCCGCGTCGCTGCCGCTCCGAGTTAACGTAAGCGAGCTAGGTAAGTAATTTCATGAATGAATTTTTGCAAGGGTGATCCCAATTTTAATGACTTTTTTATTATTTAGTTTGTTTGAAAAATTTTTTTTTTCAGTTTACGTATTATTTTAACCTATCAATATTTATATGGTTAATGGGCACTAGCCCTACCCGTGTATTAAATTAAAGTCACCGTTGTAGCGCCACATTGTATGAGTTATTAATGTCAACAAATAGGTTATGTATTCGCACACTTAATTCAGCAGTATTATTTTTGTTATGTTTTATAGCTGAACAAATAACTTTTCTGATGGCAAGAATTCTTTGGGTGGTTAGCATTTTTCTCATACATAGTGGATATTTAGTATCTTTACTGATGGAAACTAATTTGTTGCACATATTACGCAAGATGTGATTTCTACATTCAATTTTCTCCACGGTAATATCTTTATAAGGCCTTTCTTCCAGGATCTTTGCGTATGTGCTCGAATCACCATCCGCTATAACTCGCCCATATATGATGTTATTGTATACATTTCAACGGAATTTTTAAATCCTTCTACTATTATTTCTGCCTCCATGCCAGAAGAAGAACCCGAGTAGTTTCTGTAACATTTGTGTTGTTTTGGCGGTACTCCTTTATTTTTTGCACGAGCACATATGCAACAGAATTTATTTTTCACACCTAAATAAAGAGCTTCTTTGAACTTCCTGCCAACTATCGCTGCTGCTCCAGAAAGTGCAGAATAATTACTCTTATAGGAGCGCTTAGACCAGCAACCGTCAGCAATGACATCAACGATTGCTATTCCATCCTTATTTACTCTACCTTCTTCTATTGCTGCTTTTCTTTCGCGTTCCGCTGCAACCTCCATAGCCTGTTGAGCAGTTTTTTCCCAATGTTGACAAATTTCAACGTGTTTTTTTCGTACATTTGTCCTGACCATATGGGAAGATTCATTGCAGCACACAACCCTTGGAACTGTTCTAAACCAATGCCAGTGCTTGAGATACCAGATACTGCAGCTGTATTTATATCTACGTTTTGGGTTGGCAGTGGATCTGTTGTATTTACGATAAACTCAGCTTTACACATGTCACAAGAAAGTTTCAGTTTTGAATTAAGACCTATTTTCGTTTCTCCTGTGATGTGTAAATTGGATAGAGTGCAGCCGAATTGAGGTGCGTGGTTAGAAATTATTTTTAATTTTTCAAAAAAGTACATTTTGTCAATTATTAATCTTTCTGCAGCGTCATAAAGATTTTTGTCATGATCTTTGACTTTGGTACTTTTATTTTTTTTTAAATTATTCTTTGGTCCTTTATACACTCGTAGTTCGGAGTTTCTGTAATAAAAAAAAAACGTAATGTATAGAAATTTACGGCAGGTTTTTTAGGGTTTGAGTCATATAGCCATAAGTACTGACTGCTTTGCAACTATACCATTTGAAAATGATTACAAAATACGTACTGTTCGCTTGCAACACTCTTGTTATTGTGCAACTCAAGCTCCGCTTCGTTGTTACTACTCAAGGAACCGCCAATTTTGTTTTTTAAATCGTTACTGAAATGACAAAATAAATAAATTAATAAAGGAAGTTTGGTACATGTGTAAGTTAGGTCACCGCAAAAAACTGACGAACATACTTTATAAGAGTGTCAGCTAGAAATTCCTCTTCATTGGTCGAGCTAAAACTATATGGTTGTTCATGCTGAGCGGCTGAAGTGTTACCGCCTATTATCTCCAACGTCTTCAACATTGGTCTGAAAAGGTTGAAAGGTTGGCTATGAATAGTAAATATTCATAATACTTTATGAAAACATAGGTATATACACTATGTATGTGAGATTTGGGTAGTACGAAAGGATAAACGTACTTCTCTGGTGGCAAATCCTGGTCATCATTCAAATTATTTTCGACTTCGATGGTACTATCGATGATAGAATGATCACCAAACTCGATCACTCGATTAATATCCTTTTCTGGGAATTGATACCTAAAACAAGCGAGTGTTTAGTCGTTTATAAATCTTTATTTTAATACTTCACTCGACTAGTTCAAACAAAAAAGGTAACAAACAAACAAAGAAACGGGGTGAAGAGAGGGAGATCACAATAATTTTGGATTTCTTCCTTTAACTTATAACTAGCATAATTTTATTATTTATAATATACCTGCACATATAGATATATATAAATATAATAATAATAATTCCGCACGAAAATAATACCTACACGATCGCAGCGGTCAAATGAATAATCTGTTTATTTTGCGTATACTATGCACTATAACGTGCAAGAAAAAAAATTAATTTACTCCTGTCAAAAAAACAATAAAGCAAGTAGAGATAAACCATTATAACAATGAATCTCTACCTACTGTGTAATTCATAATGTGGGGTAATTTTTAGCATAAGAATAATCATCAGTACATACAGAAAGAACGGAATTCATTTATATAAAATTGTATGAATATCATCACAGTCGGCACTCGGCTCACGCGAGCCAACTGTGTCACATTCATAGAATTTTATATTTTAGACTATGGTAATACGGTCCTTTTTTCAATGGAACCAGTAAATTGCGCGAGTATTTTTCCGTTCTGTCTATACTGACCCATAATACCTATTTAATATCAGTTGCAAAATATATTATTATAATAATTTAGATTTTAGATACCTAAATTACTTAAATAATTAAAACAATATTACGCAATGACCTCGATATAAATACAAAAAACTACATACCTTCGACTTCGGCAATCAGCAATCATTTGAGTCTTCAACTGTTTTAGTTCTCGCTTTTTCAGTTTAATCACTTTATTTTTTTTTTGTTACCCATATTACTCAAAAAAAATGTAGATATTTATTGATAATAATAATGGCGGCTAGGCGCGGAGGAAACTGACGTAGACTACCCGTCTCAACAGAGCGAGGGCAACTGATCGGTGAAACAAACTGATGTCGCAAGCTCGTGTCGCGTGAGACGGCAGACAGCGTATTTCGCGGATTAAAAATGTAGTAAGCGCCAAATGCTGTTATCTTTTAAAATAGACAATATTTTTTTAAATCGTTAGGGTCAGCTCTAGCTTATACATGAGTGATAATATTTATCTAATTTATGGTTCAATAATATGCACCAAAATAGAATACAAACCAAAAATGTTGAAAATTAGAGGTAACTTTGTGATGATTTTCTATCGAGAAAATTTTATCCTACTATGTTTTTCGTCAGGGCCGACCTTTACATATATAATGAAATTTCCTGACATATTTTTTTTTTCCAATTTGAGCATGATTTACTACTGTGAAAATCTAATCAAAGATTGAAGATTTTGCTTTAGGCCCGATCTTAAATATGAACTTTCAAGCAAAATTGTACTGTACTTCTCCATGATTCGAGAAATAATGACCAAAATCACGTAGGAAATTTGTCGCGTGTAGCATCGCGTCGCATTACGTCGCGTCGTGTTGCGTCGCGTCGCGTCGTATTCGTCGCTCAGTTAGTCTTCATTCTTATGCTACGGCTATACTGTCGCGATAACGCGAACTACACTTCGCGCGCTCTGTTGTACAGCGAGACGTCGAACGGTGTGCGAGAGAGACCCTGCGAAGTGTAGTTCGCGTTATCGCGACAATGTAGCCGTAACAGTAGAGCTCCATGGAAAGGTAAGGTCTACTACAATAAAAACCAAAATCGATTTTCAACGTAAATAATTTTATTCAAACTATTCTATTGAACATCACTAACTCATAAACATTGTACATCTGCAAATATGGATGTGGATTAAAATGTTAAACTACTCGTTAAAAAGACATTATACACTTAATTTGCACAAACTCAATTTATTATTAAATAAAATACCTACTTATAAATGATAAAATAAATAGCTTTAAAAATAAACCATTTTCGTGACTATGGTGTTAATACATTGATATAGAATCTTAAAAATAAATTAAAATATCTATAATTATTATTATTTACAATACACAACAAAATCATAAAAAGGAATCACGACAAACGGCAGTGAATATAACTTTCGTGTAAAATAGTGCTCGGCCAATAATGCTAATATAAACAGTGTCAAACCTCTTTGGTGGATTTAACAATTTATCAGTACTAATACACCTATTATATTTGTCGTAATGCCTTTCTTGTGTCAAAGTTTAAAATATTCTGTAATAATCGTCATTAGCATGTCATGTAGGAGTTAATACTTTAACATTCGCATTAAATTTGAAACATATTAATAAAATTATTTAAGTACCATTGTTTTTAATATATATATGCATCATATTGTTTATACGAAGGTAATACATAATACTCAGGGGTAATCATTACTTTGTTAGGGGACATAATAATTAGAAAGACGCAACAACAAGTATATAGCAACCTAAGCTTTACATGGTCGCTTCTAGTGCCATATTTGCAGATGAGCATCAATTATTCCGTAAGAAAATAAAATTCTCAATAAATAAATGTCAAACACTATTTAAATCGGTGAGACATTTCACACCATATAACACAAATAGCTTACTATAAAAATGATCAACAAACAACTTTGCACCTCGCCTAAAGTGTCAAGGAGGACAACGGTGTGCAGAAATGTCATGAGATTCAATGGTTACGATACGATATAGGTTGCCGCTTGAGCAAATAATCCTGATTATGTACGTCTTACACTAGCCATGCGTGAGGTGGGTCCAACTATACAGCGTAACTATCATTACTAGTAGGTATACATTTTATATAGCGGGTCAACGTCACCTGTGCACGTGATTCGTCTCATACGAAAAATCCACTATCTGAATAATGTAATTATAGTAAACTCTTAACACTGACGAAAATTCAAAATGTATCTAGCAACCTGAGTAAATTAACATGTATAATACCATTTTAAAAGGTTAATAAATATACAATAAATTTACAGTTAATTGAAGCACAATTAGTGGGCTTTGTCAAATAATTAAAAAAATAATTCGATATAAAACTTGCATTCGACGACATGTCCTCGTTATTAAATTTGCACGATAAACATAAGCGTATAGTGAACAACAGTGAATGCTATTAATAGCGAGTTCTTGGTCAACAATTTTATCCACATGTGACAATTTACATTAATTTTAGAAATAATCTCTTTAACGCTAAATTAACTCCGATATGGTCTATCTATGAAGCGGTGATTGAAGAAAGTCGGATCGTAATTCTAAAAATACGCGAAAAACGCACGCTTAGCGCGCATATAACATGGCGGCGACGCGGGACGCTCTACTGCTTATTGCTGTCGGGAGGAGTCGCGCTATCGCGGGACTTGGTAAAAAATATCGGAGCCGCACCTTCGTACGTAATGATGGCGAGTGGACTCGAGGCACTATGATAGGTACTAGTTAGGGAGTACGCGGCCGCGGGCTGGCTGCGCGCTACAGCGGCTCGCGGCGCGGCACCCACACGCTGGGTCCGCTCTCGGCCGTGATCACCGCCTTCACCTTGGCGTAGATCTCCTCCGGCGTGTCGCCCGTCACCACCGCTGCGGACGCACGAAACATTTATTGCAGGTTCTACGCTAAGCCCAGGTAGCACGGGCGATTTTTATTCGCGCACTTGATTTTCAACTCTCGGTGTTGAGCCGAGCATTGAAAATACAACAGAGTGCAATCCAGCGTGCAAAAAAATACACTGTTACAACTCTCGGCGCTGAGCAGAGCATTGAAAATCCAGAGCCTGATAAAACAAATCGCCTGTGGGTACGAGGGCTAAATATTAATTCTGGCGTGATAACTGGTGACCTATAGTAGCTATAGTAGCTGTAGTGGTCTAACATCTATGCCTATGGTGCCTTAAATTAATCAACGTATACTAACCGGTGAAATATTCGGCGAACTCCTGTTCCATTTTTAGCGCGCGTTCGTAAGTTTTCTTCGCTTGTTCTTCAGTCATTCGCTTATTCATTTCCCTGTTAAAATAAAAATAAAAAAATTGCCACAAAACATAGTAAGTAGGTACATAATGCAAGGAAATTAATATTAGTAATTTACTTACATTATAGACTCTATGCTCTTTGGTTTTATAAATATGGCAATAGGGTAAAGTTGCGCCACTTGTAATCTCTTGATTGCATTGCCGCTCACATCCAAAATGCAATGTTTGCCCTGCAATACAATAATAAAAATGGATTAATATGATAGGCCAATATTACATGTACAAAGAAACGGAAACTCATAACATGTATAGTAACGGAGTTACTCAGCGTTTTAGCTGATATACACATGTTATAGTCTAGCTCTAGGGCTTAGTTAAGAGCGGGTGCGCCTTCTACAAACCGTCTGGATCATACAGTGAGGTCAGGCTTTATATCGGCCACTCGATGATGTGATGAAACTGTAGCTCGAGACTTTTTTTACCGTTCGGCCTAGTTCCCATAACAAAAATCTGACGCTTACTTCCCGCCTTCAGATCAAGGATTCCTGGGCGCTTCGAAATATTTTTATCAGCCAGATACATAAGCGTTTAAGCTTTTGTTATTTACGCCAAAATTACCAAGATGCCATCACCCAGCTCCCCTATTTGGTCCTATTAATTCCAGGATCTTTTGGCGCTCGAATGACGTTGTGGAGGGGGGAGCGGGGCGCTGTTGATAAATATTTTAGTGAAATGTATTGAAAAACAAGATGGCGGAGTTAGTTCCCATTTTGGTCACGCGCCAAATGATTATTGTATAGTAATACGTACCTTCTCTGCGACTTCCTTAACAGAGGCGACGGAGGTCCCGTACAAGTTGTCGTTGTACTGCCCCGCCTCAATGAACAGGTGGTTCTGTATGTCGCGCTCCATCTGCTCGCGACTCGCTACGAAGTGGTAGTCGCGTCCGTCCACCTCGTAGTCGCGCCGCGGGCGGGTCGTGTCTGGAATATTTGGTAAGTTTATTAGGACATTCTAAAAAGACGAATACGAGATGCCCAGTGACCACTAGCAGGTTTAGGATAATCAGCTTGTAACATTCCCATTGCTGGGATACAGGCGGAGGCCTGCGCCAATATTCGAAAACATGTGACATCCATCACGCTGCGCATCCCAGTGCCGGTTGGTGGCTGTCACATGTCTTTGAAATTGTGGTTCTAGGTCATGCCAATTTCCTCGCGATGTTTTCCTTACCCGTTTTGAGGTGGTGATGAAATCGATTACACAAAATGTAGCCTGTTTGGGTTCGAACCCAGGACCTACTACACGTAAATCGGCTTGCACTGTTTACTTGGCAAGAACTGCGGGCGACGCTTACAAGTTGGGGCAAGCTCGACTCTAACGACTTTTTTGTTGCTCTCGACTATGGAAATGACTATACGATAGTCGTCCAGTCAACGTAAGAATTTGTCATCGACAGCGCCTTTATTTCGTAGCGGTAAGGATAGTTTTCGTAGTTCGAGTTGCACGTAAGTCTGTTTCACGGACAGAACGATTGGCTTGAAGAATTGTTGGTGCTGCAGTCCAATCCAACTAAACAGGTCTAATGGTTATTGGTTACCTATAAATCAGCTGTCTGCGGGATTCAGGATGTTCCCTTACATCATTCAAATCGCCCTGTATCAGAATAGTAGGTACCTATAGCCATCCGGAGTAAAACATTCTTACATTTTTGACTCGATATAAAAACAAACGAATCCCAATTTTCCTCCGTAAAGTATTCCCCTACATCCTAGTAATAATGGAAATTGTGAATTTGATAGTCATGATTTGATTGACACTTTGTTTGATTACTTCTACATGTGGCCCATACTAAATGAAGCGAGTCACTTTTATAATAAGGAAAACAAAGAGAGTTCTGAGTTGAGCTGCACGATTGCTGACAATTGCGTGCACTGACTGGACAGGTCCACTCAATCTGTGGGGTTCTTTCCTCAAAAGACCATTTCAGACACCGATCTACATAGCCTTCACATGATCTGACCAAGATTCTGTCTGGACTTTAAAAGAGACTGTGACCTCTGAGTTTGTTTCGGCCTTTCTTCTCAGAGTAGTCAGATAGGAAACGCCGACCTCATCTAGTTTAAAAAAAAAATATGATTGACGTGTAAAAGTGTTTGTAAAAACCTACTTACAGAAATAAAATCATTTATCATTTATCATTAAAGGAGTAATTATCTGGAGTACTATTAGGGGACGGTGTAGTACTTACGCAATACACCCATGAAATATAATGAATTTTTATTTTGTGCACTTGAATGTACATTATACCATAGGTTTATACATTTCAGACGTTCTACTATAGTATAGTTAAAATCTCGCTGCAGACTTGGTCATAAATCATAATCGGAGTAGGGATGTGCGCTAGTTGCGCGCGCTCAAGGCCATTATCGATGATGACTCAGACGAAGAATTTTAATTTTCTATTTTAAGTTTTATATATACGTTCTTTTGTTTATATATTTATTATGCTTTGTAGTAAATTTGGTAATAAAATAAAAAAAATGTGTATTTATTTCTATCACCCATTTATAAATATATAAAACTATCGATATCACTCATCGACTGCAGTAATACACAGGACTACGTGTGGGCGTGGTCTGCCCATAAGGCCCGTGAGTGGGAAAGAGAGCGAAACACTCGAAAGATTTATGACCGAGTCTGCAGCGAGATTTTATCTATACTATAGTATGACTTTTTACTAGTAGGTCGTTTTACTTTAACGTAATTTATCCCACAAGGGCATTTCACTAGATTGTCCTTCTGATAAGGAGCGATTCAAATGAAATGACGGATACTATGTTAGATCCAGATGTATTAGTAAATCATGGTATAAAGATACTTACGAGGAACGCAGCTGCCGAATTTCTCAGGGAACTCAGATATTAGATCGTCGTTTATTCTGTCCTTGAGAGGGCCCAGGATTATGACCGGTCGCGTGTAAGTTATGGTCAACTGTTGTACGGTCTCATACGATAGCACCGTTTCATCTTGACCTGTAAAACATTACATTTTAGTATACAAATCGAATAAGTTTTGTTTAATTTCTACCTTCTCGGAGAAGACAGTCAAGGTGCCCATCTATATGCGTTTATTTGATCTTTACTTTGTTAAATTATAAGATATGTCTCAGCATTATTTTACAACCTTTAATCCAGCTCAAATGATAGTTACGTCGCTTAGATCCGTGTAACCATAACCATTTAAATGTGTACACAACATCATTCGTGCGCTTTGTGCCGATATCAAAGTAACGTATTACGTGCAAAACGTGTGCTGCAAAATCAACCTATTTTCATATCAAAACAAAATGCACGCGTTTATGTAACGAAATCTATAGAAACTTCATCTTATGGACACAAAAAAAAAAGTTCAATAGTCTATTTTTGATTGAACATAACATCTACATTCTCTATGAGAGTATCACCAAGTATCTATCTAAACCTAATTTCATTTATTTATAACCTAATAGTAAAGGGTATGTATTTAATAAAAACTATAAGAGTTCTCGGTATTGTTTCGACTTACTTAGCGAGAAGGTATGTAATAGACACCTGCCTGCTACGCAAAACATAATTCTGGAATAAAACTACATTTCGACACAAGAAATAATCATTCATCATGGCCTATAAACATTGATTGGGCGACTTCGTACGAAAATAGTATAAAAAATTATGGGAATTGAAATATTTCTTGGATATCGAACTGTATTATGCTTTCTTCTAAATTACTCTAAACAACATGAATCTGTTTACTACTAGCCAAGATTAAATAAAAACCATATTGTCTTGCCAACATTTTTCAAGGTGTGACTTATTTAATTCTGGCTCAATAATTATGCCCATCAATATCATCTTCAACGGAAGTATATAATAAGCAAATGTACACATTTCAATACAACAATTATATGTATGTCAGCGACAGCTAGGCTAATAAATAATTACAGCATCCCTACACATCTGAAGCGGCTCACGCACAATGGTCCACTGCAGGACTAAGTGCGGAAACCAAACCCATAACATAGATAACATAGATAGAACACATCTGAAGCGATAAAAACTAACTCTAAAGAAACCAGCACAGCGTAATTTTTGAAAACGAAAACAAGCTCATATGAGAATGTCGTGAGATCGAGAGTACTTCTGAAACATGCCAGTGACGTAGTGTGTAGTGTAAACTAAAGGCAAAGCGCGTTTATCTGTGCGAACATGCGTGGCGCCTGAAGCATCAGCTAGTGTGACAGAGGCGGCTCTTGTGTCCTCGTGTGCTTCCAGTGGCCCACACTCCCTCCACAACCAACTAGCTAATCAATCGAGGCTCGAACAGCTGTTCGTACGCTCAGTACGAGTGAACCAGTGTGTGACGGCGGAGCTTCGCCCACAGCCGCCAACTAGTGAGCCCGGCGTGATTCAACAATTTAGAAACAATGATCCAAACACTTTCGTGAGCTCGATGGTATAATATTTTCGAGTGCGGAGAGGCTATTAGAGTAATCGCGTTGTATGAATTAAAAACAACTGAACATAAAGAAAGTATGACAAATAATAAAAAAAACTGGAGTGTTATTGAAATGAAAACTACATTTCTAATTGATGATCATAACCAGAATGCGGGAGGTAAGGTATCGGCTACGGCACTCGCAAGCTACGCCTCACTCCCAAAACTTACTCTCGTCCTCGAGATAAATGAGCGTTATCTCCTCCATCATGGGAAGTTCCACTCGGTACAAGATTTCCCCTACACGTAGAAAAATTAACGTTACATATATTTATAATAAACGCAGCAATATGCGTCCGTACAGTGGTACGGGACCAGGGATGGGGAACCTCCGGGCAGAATGATCGACAGGTATGTTCGACATCACTCCCTAGCATGGTTGTATAGCAGAACTCTACAAGTTCGTGAATAGCGGTTGGGAAAATAAATAGCAAATAATAAAAACACGTCTCATAGACGGGATGATAGTAAGATGTATCGTTGGCTTCGGTTAGGCAACTAGAAGCACGGGACGGCGGCCGACGTGTCTCAAACCAACCCGTGTGCTCGCTGCGACCACTTTTCATTATCAACATTAACTACTTGTGGATTGTGGAGCACCAAATCGTAATTTCTAAGCTCTCATCACACGCCCATGTTTCATGATTTACACACACACGTTTTAGATAATATCTGCATTGATATTGTAATAACAAAGTCTGTTATTTATGATATTTGCTCAGCAACACAGCTTACTTAAAATTGTATTAAAAAAATTGGTCACAGCTAATATTCAAGGTTGCATGAACGCCTCATTATTGAAATCTTTCTAAACACAGTAGTGCGATAAGAGCTGCATATAAAAAAATAAAACTATCTAACACACAGAGGTAATAAGTACATAGCTTGTCACCGGTTCGCCGGTCGCCCACAACATCGTATTAATCGACAAGCGACAACGATATGCCGATTACTGGCAACATTGCTAGACCTATATTTTAATATTATAGGCATCACCATGCGTCTCCAAACACACTACAAGCGATAATTTACTCACATAGATCCGGTACATTTTGATTAAAAATAGATAATAATACAACTCACTACACTGTGGTGTTTTAGATGTTCACACATTAATGGAGAAACGCCAGGTTGCCCGCGAAATTTAAATTTTCTTACTTTTTTTGCAATTTGCAGGTCAGTGTCAGGTTGTTTGAATGTTGAACAAAATATGATTCGCGACCGTGACAAGTAGGTATTTACAGATTTATAATCATTAAAATCATCAATACAACCCTCTATATTGATTGATCATTGTGATTTTAACGATTATTATTCTGTAAATACATACTTGATAAGGTCGCGAATCATATTTTGTTCAACATGCAACCTGACACTGAAGAAAACAATCCCGGGAACACGGCCGTTTTCTGACCCCGAAAATCTCGAAATTGCTATTTTTTTTTCATTTGAGCCCAATTAGAAACCACATAGTCTAATCCCGAGAGAGCCCCGGGATCCCGGGATTACGCATCAAAAATCCCGGAATTAAAAACCTGGTTGGGATTGTATTCTCTACCTGACACTGACCTGCAAATTGCAAAAAACGTAAGATAATTTGGATTTCGCGAGCTACCCTGGTGCTTCCCCCTAATGGTCTATGTTCCTTGAAAATAAATTTTGAGTGTGTTTTCAATATGATGTTAGATTTCACATTGCGATGATCAATCAAAGTATTATAAGGATAAAATACATAAAGTACAATAGAAACAAAAATATTCATAATATAGTATTGTTTTCAAAAGTAAAAAATTAAGATTTGGACAAAAAAAAATTGGGTAAGTATATAATAATATACATATACTGAAAAATCAATGTACTCAGGGCAATCAAGCTGGACATCTCTTTTAACATCTCGTTATTGTTTAGCACTATGGGTGTGTAAATATGTAACTCCCACTGGTGATGTTATACATTACAAGTTCATTTTCATTACTCCCACAGTATGTATCGGATTGCCCTCAGTAATCAACAGTGTACTCTTATTTCGTCGTGACATATGAAACCGTTCACATAGGCAGCTTTATCCACTTGTTTAACATCGAACGTGAATTGGTTCTGTGGTTAGAATAAGCAAATAGCTCCAAGGTAAAACGACCTAACTTTAAATAGTGGTTATTAGCAGCCGCATGAAAAAAAAACTGCGTAATGACCTACATACGATTAACAGCACAGTAGCGAAAGTAATAAATATGAGAGGACAAGGGAATGTGCACTTACCGTCCGCGTTAGCGTCCTCCTGTGTGTAACAAAGCATGAAAGCTGTAACAAAATTGTTTTATTAGTTTGTCTGTGCAGCAAAGCCTGTACTTAGACATACACCAAACCCCTGTGACACAGAATGCGAGGGTGAATCACCATTTACTTGGTTACTTTTGCACAAAACAAAATCAATCTGGCTGGTCTTTTCCAACTATGTTGGGGTCAGCTTCCAGTCTAACCGGAGGCAGCTCAATACTAGTATTTTACATGGAGCGACTGCCTATTTGACCTTCACAACCCAGTTACTAGGTAATACCAATACCCTTCGGTAACACTGGTTGTCAGACTTTCGGGCTTCTGACGACCCGTTACGACTGTCAAAAATCCACGAATGACAGCCAGGACCAACCTTAACGTGCTTTCCGAGGCACGCAGGTTATAGGTATATAGATTTTTTCCGTCCACGGACCTACCGCGGCATGCGAAACTTAAACCTGGACGATCGGCCCGTGAGGCTGTATTACTTAGCCATGAGACCCATACTGATTACTTCGTCGAACTCTTGAAATAGAACCATTATCATATTACATGTACCACTGCACCATATAATACATTATTTATAATGTTTGTGAACAGTTAATGATATTTAAATGGATGAGGAGTGATTCATGTGCTGTGAATGTGTGTACAGTAGTAGAGGAAGTTAGGTCATTGTTTCAACTTACGTTCTTGGTCTGAACCGTCTTCAGATTTGCCGTCCTCTCGACTCTTCATAAATGGAAACTTTCTGCTGAACGACAATGTTTTCTTTTTTCTTTCAAGTGTTGATTGGCTCTGAAATGGCATATAAATAATAATCGTTACAAATTTGAAATACATTTTGTTGAATCTTGAATCATGTTGTTATAAAATATTAGCGGTGTTTATTGCTTTCAATTCTAGATTTACATTCTAGCTAGCAAATAACGTTCCCATTAAAGGATATAAAAAATCGAGTAAACATTAAATTTAAAGTTAAGTGTTAGACAGTCACGACAACATTAGCATAGTTAAACAATAAATGTAAATATTACTAAAATGTTAGTTTATTTATTAGACATTTATTTACATAACTGATTTATATGAAACCAACCTTAACTCCATAGGTCTCGTTTTCATAACGCCCAGAGTATTTTATTGTGTAAAAACGTATTAACAGAGTAGTAAAGAAATGGACAGCTAATGCTCGTATCTATAACTTATCGATCGAAGTTGTTATGGATGTGTTTGTGTTGGACTTCTTCTTCTTAGCGGATTAATGGCAAAAAGTTCGAACATCTCTGGCCCAAAATTCAGCCGCGCGAACTCAGCTCACTGACGCAGTCATAAGGTCACTAAGTGCACACGTGAGGTGACGGCATGTGACGCAGGGTGACGGGCCGCCCGCTGTGGGGAGCCGAGCACGAACTTGAGACCAGCCGAGGTATTCTGTAACAATCTCACCGTGATAACTTAGGTGAAGTGAGTTGTCGATAGTGTCAATCCCGAGCATCGTGGAATGATAGCTCAATTCACCTAAGTTATCACAGTGAGATTGGTACAGAATCGACCGGCTGAGCCGTCCGTGAACCCTCATCTGTGTTGGACTATTTGATGCGTTCCAACTTTATTCCGAGCTGATCAATACGCGAACTTTATTATATTATCATACAGCTGTCCACTGTTGGACATAAGCATCTCCCAAATTACGCCAAAACACCGGGTACTCCGCCTTCCGCAACCAATTTGTGCCAGTCACCTTTTGTCTATATGGCTTGTAATTTAGTGTGGCAACGATTTTTTGTAAGTTTAGCCCATGCAATAGTAAATTAAGATTTGTAACACATAATAGCTAATAATAATAATAAGTTTCCTGAAGTACTCACAGTGCTAACAGGTGTGCCTTGTCCCTGGAACTTGACTTGTCGGTCGCGAGCTCTCTGCTTACGCTCCCAGCGTCGCTTTGACGGGATGATGCCGATCGCGTCTGAGTCTGATTTGTCCAGCCGTCTGTAATCAAACATTTAAACATCAACATTGGTAGTAAGTGTCAGTAAGCAGGGCCGTTTTAAACCAATTGGAGGCCCTGGGCACTTTAGGATACTGGGGCCCCTGGATAATCTAGGATGCAAGAACGAGCGAAGTGGGCTCGACATTTTTAGCACCTTGCCTCTGATAGACACTAGCTATGACGCTGGCAGAAACTAGTGGGCCCCATGGACCGCGGGGCCGGGGGCACTTGTCCACAGTGGACAATGGAAAAAAAGGCTGTCAGGTGTTGTGTTGGTAGTGGCGGTGCTTCGGGGAGGCCTATGTCCAGCAGCGGACGTCTTTCGGCAGAAATGATGATGATGACGATTGGTAGTAATAGTAATCACAAAAGCAAATTGGAACAATAAATGCTTATTTTGAAAATATTGTGTCAACAAAAATATATTGAATACTAGGTCAAATGATTAGACTAATTATAATAATATCATGACGTGTTAAATTAAAAATCCCTTTATGATTCCAACCCTACTTTGCCTTGTTGAAGATACGACGCAACTTGAACAAGGTACATGTGCTGGGTTTTTGTTAAAAATAGTCCACAAAAAGTAAAATAAATGATAAAGATATAATGTTACTGTACCTAGCTTGCCACCACTCGTCGTCAGAAGCGTTGGTAACGTGCAGAATGTCTCCGTATCTGAATGGTAAACCTCTTGAAGGCAGGCCGTCGTCCCGGATTGGATCGTAGTCGAACAATGCTCTGAAAAACGATATTATTACTCTTTATTACCACCATGAATATAGCTGATACGCTAAGAGGAAATATGTACCTTTTTCCTATAAACTACAAAATTAATTCTACAAAATTCGAATGATTCGGTATCTGGGTACAGAGTTAGTTAGACAAATTTGTAACTGAATGGATTTAGAAGAAGTTTTAATTGGACGTAGAATTTATCATAATTTAGCACAACATTTTACCCAGGAAAAATTGGTAGATTAAATCTATGTCAACAAGGATATTATGTTAATATGATAAACCGCAGTGTGATTATGAATAATCACGACAGATAGGAAAAATATTTTGTGTTCGTACAAAATCATTAATAATAATAGTAAATAAATAGCTGTGATCTCACCTAACATAAAGGGATCGCTTTTGGGATGTTCTGAGAAGTGTGTGATGCTGCTTCAGTTCGTTGATACGCGCTTCGAACTTGTTGTACTCTTGAGGTCTATACACAACTGTTAGTTTCACATTCTGTCCCGTGCTCTGAAATTGTATATGATTTATGGTCAGAAGAGATACGGCCAGT
Organism: Brachylomia viminalis; assembly: GCA_937001585.2. NCBI lineage: Eukaryota > Metazoa > Arthropoda > Insecta > Lepidoptera > Noctuidae > Brachylomia > Brachylomia viminalis. Next base: position 15,050,091 of record OW443302.2, on the reverse strand, counting down.
CAGTTAGTATGTGTTAAGTGTAGCATGAGCTTAATCCTATATACACGGTGACATTTGAATCACAGATTTGCTAGACCTAACGTTGTTCAGACCATGCTCTACTACTATTCTACAGCATCAAATATGTTATTGAAACAAACTAATCTAGGACTTCTCAAATTAGTCAAACATGTAATAATGTTTGAAACATTAACCGTAACATCAAAGTACTCATCACGGTAGCGATATTGCATTCAAGACGCGAGCGCTGCGCGTCGCAGCCGCAGTGTCTGTGTTGTAGGGCGTAACGATAATCCCGACATTTTTAATATTGCCTTTTTTCTGTTTTTTTTCGAAAACCAATGACGTTTTTTTTTTATTGGATGCTATAGAATGGTTGTAGACCATGGTCTGAACAACGTTTGTTCTAGCAAAACTGTGATTCAAATGTCACCGTGTATAACGTTAAGCTGTCCATACTAGCCACGGACCGAAACATCTAGAAGTCATAAGGGAGGGTTTTGCCCAGCAGTGGGATGATGCAGGTTGACAGTAACCAGTAAAGTATTCGTCAATCCACAATTCCACAAAAACATTGACCATTAGACCGATTTTATGTGACAATATCAACATTTATTATAAGTCTTGTTTCATAGAGCTTTACTCCAGAGCATTAAATAACCTTCAAGGCTAAATAAAATCATTACAATTAACTTTAAATTTTAAACGATCAACTTCCTTAAACATATCAACATCAACAATGTCATACAACGCATCCAGTAGTTTTCAAATGACACTACAACAATTTATTGGCTCCTACTCAATGCTACTGGTATATTGATACTTTAGTAAATAGAATCATGATAATGTAGATTACCTTCAAAGCTTTAGCGGCTTGTTCGTGTGTGGCGTGTGTAATGTCTACGTCGTTGACGGCGAGGAGCCGGTCGCCGCGCCGAAGCTGGCCCGAGCGCTCGGCGGGCCCGCCGGCCAGCAGGAACGATACGTAAATGCCGTGCCCGTCTTCACCCCCCACAATGTTGAACCCGAGCCCTTGCTGACCCTTCTCGAGGTCAACGACCCGGGACTCTTCATTGCTATCCGTCACATCTTCACGACGCAGTGAATTCGCTGCACTTGACGCTGTCTCAGTATTTTCAATCGTCATTCTTGTGGCTGTGTGCAATATTTAATGTGATAAATAAGTAAATAATAGTTAAGTACACATTACATCAGTCTGTTTGAACTGGTAATCAAGTATGACATTGGTAAGAGGCCCTCAGTTTAGGGCCAGGCTATTAAGGTCAGTAGTGATGTCACTCACGTGTGTTGGCGCGGGATGTGCGGGGGGAGGGCTGCCCGTGGCGCGGGCCCGGCACGAGCACGAGCAGCACTCGCTCGCCCGTCGCCTTCAGCGCGGCCACAGCATCCTCGTGTGTAACATTGTCTAGGTTCACGTCGCCGTGCTGGAAATCAAACAACATCATAAAAATAAAGCAAAGCTGTTTCAGGTTTGCTAAGGGCGTTCCACACTGAGGCCTATCGTATACTATAATGAGGCAGTGACAGAAGTCAAGCCTCCGATTTGTAACGTCTTTCGTGAATTAATTAGTTAGTGTTTAAGACCAAAACTAGACTTACCGAAGTATTCTTGACCATTAGCAGTTTATCACCGACCCTCAAACGGCCGTCTCTATGAGCAGCACCACCAGCCATAATCTTGGTCACATAAATACCATTATCGCCCGGTATATGTTGATTACCGAGACCCCCCGCTATACTGAACCCGAGACCTGAGCCACCTTTCACCAGCTCGATCTCTACGGATTCCTCTGGCTTTGTAACTTGTAAAGAATTAGAGGTATCTTCAGTCGTGCGACGTCGTATTTTCTGTAAAGAGTATAAATATAATTTTATAGTAGCGAAGTCGGGCGCGTTTAACAGCAGTGCAGTGAGTCATGTCTTTCGCGGGACAATGTTTATTGTAAAAGAGTCCTTGTATGAAGGTCAAACGCTGGAGTTTCGCTTAATAGTGTGCTGCCAATAGTTCGATTATTAATCAAAGTTGGAAAGAATTAGTAGTCGGCAATCAATTCTCCCAACTCAATGACGAAATGATTATGTCCATGAAATAATGTCACTTGTGTTGTACATACACATACATTCGATTCTTCTGATTGCATTTAAGAGCGTGTATACGTTATGAGTGGCAACGTCGCAATTTAGTGTCATATTTCGTGGTTTTCAATTTTTATCATTTAATCGGAGCTATATTTTAAAAATCTGTTTAATTAACTTTTTAGAATTACGTGAAAGTGTTTAAAAAATTAGTAACCGTAATGCTTACAGTTATTTTACAATGAAAATAACGCCCTGCAAGTTTCCAATGTATTATTTGCATATAAATAGAACTGTAAACGCAACGATTTCTTACCTTTTACACAGTTTTCACAAAATTCTAAAAAGTTAATTAAACAGATTTTTAAAATATAGCTCCGATTAAATGATAAAAATTTAAAACCACGAATATGACACTAAATTGCGAAGTTGCCACTCATAAGGTATAAACGCTCTTAATAGTAACTCCTTCATGGCTCGTTTAATTGTTCGATACGAACCGACTTCGTAATGCGTTCACTTGATGTAACACCGCGCAATAATACACGCGGCACTGTTTATTCTTGTATCGCATGAACGGAACTTGTCACTAAATTCAAAATAATAACTACTTTGCGAGCTGAATTTACTTGAAATTACACACCACACCTACTCAGAAACTCACGTCGTCAAGCCTCTTGGCTTTCGAAATACATTAAGTTGTTTTTTATAAGTACCCGAATGTGGAAACTCCTTAAATGCTGTGCCGACCGTGTTATCAAATGACGTGAATGAGCCATTGAGCTTGTAGCTTGAGTCACATATTTGCTTAATCTCGTAACAGCTGGTGTTTGCAAGGTAATAAAGTAAATAAACAAACTCACCAGTCTCACAGTATTGCCAGCCTTTTTTAATGCATCAACTGCGTCAGCGTGTGTAACACTGTCAACATTCGTATCATTCACCTGTGGGACAAATAAAACAACTAAAAAGTAAACAAAATAGTGTACCAAGTAGTAGCAGCTTCGGCTTCTTTACGCGGAGTAGTGAGTAACTGGAGTGCTAATTTGGAGGCGATCATTTTCCTCAATGCCACAGATTTAAAAATTCTTAAGTCTGCATATGATGCGATCCTAGTGTCAACGGTAGATGGATTTTAACCGCGTACGATTTATTGGGGCAATAATAAGTTCTACCACTCGCTTATACTATGTGTTGTAGTTTATAGATAACGTCAAGGCTTCTCATGGCCTTTAAGTCTTTAACTACTTTACAAGACATATTACATTAGTTTTCTTTTTTGATGTACTTAGATAATTTTAATAACTGGGTTAAAACCTTACCTGTAATATCGCATCATTTATCTGTAGCTGGCTGGCCGCCGCCGCTCCACCGGGAATGAGTTTAGTGACGTAGATGTGTGGGTCGTCGGCCACGTGAGGGTTGTCGGAGCCTCCGGCGATGCTGAAGCCGAGCCCGGCGCCGCCCGCGCGAGATAGCACCACCGTCATATATATGTACCCATCCTCACCTTGTGTACGCTCCGTGCCACCACCTTCTATGCCATTTACCTGCAAAGGCTGAAAGTTTTGTTTAGTATACTGATAATAGAAAGTCAAATCATTAATTTCAAGTAGGCCAGTAAAAGGCGCTTTTGAACGCCAACATTTACAAGAACATAGAACTGATTCTAATTATTAAGGTGGCCAGGATTCGAGTCGTAAACTCACGAGAGTCAACAAGGAGTGTTAATTATATAGGTATACAGAGCGACCGCGACTCGTGTCGCGATTGTCACCACCATACAATTATTGTATTCACAGATAAGGTCAGTTAGGACCTAACTAAACCTCTATTCTTTGAAAATTTGTGTTTTTAACACTCCATATGCTTGCTCTTCTGTGTGTTAAATGGAATCTAGCTGGTGCCTAGTGAAATAATAAAGTTGAGAAACCACATGTGCAATAATAATTCTGAATGCAATAATCAATCATCAATTCATTAAACCTTTGGAATTTAATTAATTATGTGTCCATTATATTAAATAATTACCTGCTTCATTTCTGGTGATGTGACGTGAGCCTGAAAATAATAGTTAAATTAACTTTATCATAATAATGAGAAGATAACAATGAGTACTTTCGAGGACTACTATATGTATTAGGTCAATGTGGTGTGTAAATGCAGGGTGGCAGGGAACAATGTGCAAACTGTTTTATGAAAACCAATGAAAAATTTCTACACTATGGGGTCTAGAACTATGTCATGTGGTGAATTCATGGTTACAGTTTGTGCATCAATATCCCTCCCAACCTGTATGTCTTAATAAAAAAAAATGAAATAATTCATTTTTTTTAAATTAATGAATCAATAAATAAAATTCTGTGTTTCAAGTAAAAAGGAATTAAGAAGAGCCTTGAAGGTAAAAAAAACTATTGTAATATTTAAGTACACAGGTTTATTTACTCATTCAAATTCTGGTTTATCCGCAGTACAAAAGTTTTATAAGACTAAGGACAAAACATAATATTAGTATTGGAATTTGATATCTGCAATTACTTGGTTGAATTTTATATAGGTACCTTCTGTGGCAACAAATACAGGAATATTTTGATACACAACCAATTCACAGAAACAGACTTGTTTACAAATTAAAATATGTTTTAATAATAAAATATTATTCAAATTATAATAAATGGTGTTATAATTTATGTTAGACAAATATTGCTTTAAATCCAGAATAATCTATAGAAAAGTTTAGAAAAGAACAGATTGTAATATTCAAAAAATATATTATGTTGAGTACTCATTGGCATAATATGATTAGTTTTAATGAATATTATGGATAGAAACAGGAGGGTCAAACCAAACTGGTGAACATCATTCACACACATAATATACATACAAGTTGTACATACAGAGGAACGGCTAAATAAATAACAGTAATTAAAATGTAAATAGGTAAAGAGTATGTTATATCTTTAAAGGGATTAGTAGATATCAAAACATTATACTCAGAAATAAACTATATATTATATTAGTAAAAATAATAAAGTTTAAAATAGATGAACAATAATCTGCCAATTATTAATAAATACCCTAGAAGAATAAGCAACAATATTGTCATGTGACAATGGTGAAAATTCTTTGTTTTTTATTGCCTGGTATTGAATCAAATTGAAGTCATGTCACCTACTCACCGTATCAAGATTAAACAAGGAGGAGACTTTCCGAAGGAATCCATTATGTGTTTTTTTCTTCCGTCTTTCTGTCATTTTCACGACCAAGTGTGCATAGCCCTCAGGGAACTTATTTTGTTGTCCGTACTACACTATGTACACTGCATGCATTGTTAGTTACACACTTGTGTCCACTTTCAGCTTACTTGACGATGTTCAGCATGCCTGCATGCACCATTCTCTACCTAGAACCCACAACTAACTTGCACCAAAACATATCAAAAGTATGTGACCTTTTAGAAGGTATGCGACCTCTTTTCATGTTGCAGGTAATCCCATTACATTGAAAGCTCTTTATCATGTTAGCTTGGTTTAAATTGCAGCAGTCCTTATCTAATGAATGGACGAAACTTAGCCGAGCCCTTTATTGATAGCGATTTTAGTAGATAAATGTATGTATGGCTGGGTAATTATTAGGCGTGTTACCAACTTGTGTTCGATGATAGGATGGTATGAATGTCAAAGCGATGAACCTTAATTAGAATGTCCGTGTTACATTATTAGTGTGCAATTTATGGACACTTGATAGTATCATAATACATAATATTGTACCTATCAACCATGGGCAAGTAACAGCGAATTGTTACAAGCAAAACTAACTCCGAAGTCTCATTAGTCTCACCAAGAATTGAAAACGTTCCCAGAGTAAAGAAATTACTAAACGTTTAAAAATAGATTAGTGTTTATTAAATGGCCTTACTTGCAACGAATACGAAATCTCGGCAGTGTGAATGTCAAAATTTTGTGTGCAATATCATTTCACTGATTATCATTTGGAGCAGTATACTTTCAGTCGATGTAGCGTTCGTACGTCATTGGCACAATTGTGAAATTTAACGGCACCGATCCACACAACGAAGAAACGTTAGCGCACATATCGCCGAAAACTTGTACTATATTTTAGGTTATAAATAGTACTACGAGACGCGAAACACCAACCATCCGCCATTACCGTCCACTTGTTGTACCTAGCGCTCCGTTCAGCCACTTTCGTAAACGTCACGTCATCAAAATAAAAAAATGGAATCATCGCATCGATCCTCCGCCCGATCCGCAACTAAAATTCTTTGGATTGTAGACTATTTACGAAAGATGGCGCTGTGCGTAATAAAGGCTATGAGCTTAACAACAATAATAAAAAATACTAGAAGAAAAGCCCCGGCAATATTCAAGAAATAAGTATATACATGAAGGAATTTTCACCATTGTTTTCATGATATTACCTATTTACATACAAAAAGTGTTGTTAACTGAACAGTTTTTTCTTCTTCATTTATTTATTATTTATTTAACCATTTATGTACACACATAAATAAACAGACAAGAAGAAAATAACAGAAAAATAGGTACAAAGGTGATGCTTATTTCTAATATGCATCAAAATTAATTGATGCAATTTGATTTTCTAAACGGGTAGAATATCACTTACCTTTTTTTCCTCGATTTCTCCAGTCGGTAGAACGACAGAATAAGCCTAAACACAGAAAAAGGGTAATATGAATGACTTTTTCTGTTTGAAGGGTTATGTCCTGGAAACACCAGGAGATTTATTCTGCAGAATAAATATCCTGACGTTTCTCTGGTCATTGTGGATGTGGTATACGAATCGATAACCATCTGAGCTATCTATGTTGCTCATGAACATGATCACCCTTCGCTTACTTCCTAGAGGGCTCCTCTTAGTACCGAGTTCTGACAACGCAGTATCTGACTCTCCTGAGGTTTGACCGATATCCTCCGCACCATTAGCGACATCTATTGGTCGGGACCGTGCATTGCATTAATCTGTAAGTAGGCTGTGTGCAGAGTGCAGACCTGCAGAATCAGATGTTACGACCATGGGCTAATATCTTATCATGATTTTGATTACGTAACGTGGCATAATGCCGGCTCGAATTGCCGATTTACTTGTCTGATAGTCTAATTGGAAAACCGTCACGGACATACTTCAGGACATGTTTAGATAGTAGGTGAAGTATGTGTTAATTATAATCGTAAAGTGGGTTTTCAAAGAGTTTATCGTTACTACTAGGTCTTCCTAGGAGTACCCTACCCTTTTTTTTCATTGCTAACCTTAGAGCATTAAACCAACGCTCTGCAAATCTACTCTCTAAGTAGGCGGAACTCGGAAGAGTAGGTATAGTTTCGGTTATGGCTTTATGGCCCGGACTTTGATTACGCGTTTCAAATTCCGGGCCATAAAGCCATAACTACCTAGGTATTCTATTTTACGAATAAAATCTCATGACACAGTGTAGGACACTGCCATGAACATTCTCTCTGGATTCCATTATTTTTAGTATCATTCTAAAACCATTTTATAGGTATGCGTAGGTAATGTAGGTATCCATTTTTACCCAACTGCTACTCCATGAGGATTATGTACCTAGTTTGTTGTGTGTAAATGTTTTGGTTTAATAAGTAAAGTGAATACGAACATTACGAACCTTCGTCGAATCTGGCGTGGCATTTCGTGTTTCCGATTTTCTGTGATTCTCTTGAAGGAATGCATTGGATACGCTTCGATAGTCACTGTCTTCTGTGTGAGGTATCTGCAAAAGACATTTATATTAAGATTCCAATAATTTTAGTTCAAGTGCATTGGTATTCGTCACCTGGTACATATAATAAATATAATTGAGCAACGTCAATGCTATTTATCTTTTTCTGCGACAGCTAAGACATTATGAGACATTATTATAAATCTGGGTCTCATCAGATAATTTATTGTATCGTTCTGTTGCTTATTCAACCAGGTCCAAAAGGCATAAATTAACCCCGTATAACTAAACCTATAACTGAATAGGACTCGAACCAAAATACTTATCTAGAATTACCTAAAAGTGCAGTGCCTGAAACATTTGTGTCATAAAATTTAAGTTATAGCTAGATATCTGCCGTAAGTTACGGCCTGTAATTATACAGTAAAAACCACGCCGGCTGTGAGGCAAGCCACAGTGAAATAAAGTCAATAAAAAGAGCAGACATCGGGAAGTTTACAATGAAACTGTAAATAACCCAGTTAAAACTGCAGAATCGTGGATCCAACAATCAAATCATTCATTTGTAAACCATTTGCAGACCATACCTTCCTTAGATAAGAAATAAATGCCATGATTTGCTCTGGTTAAGGTGGATCCTCAGTTGTAGCCGCCAAATTAAAATTTTCTTTGGTTTTATTCGTATATTAATCAAAATGCGATTTCCTACTGTACTGTAGGAATGATAATATTTACTGAATAATAATCATTAATTTCTTATCAATCGTCAAACTTTGAAAATTTGTTTCACCTAAGAATACTCATATGAAATATTCTGAAAAATTCTTAGGTTGAACAAATTTCCGAAGCGAATCGCATTTTGATTAACCTATCTACGTCGTAGAACAGAGCAGCAATTTGCAAAAACCAAAGAAAATTTGAATTTGGCGGGCTACAACTGAAGATTCACCTTAATTTATATAAAATCTGAAATAAGATAATTATTAATTAAAGATTACATTAAAATTCACTTACTTCTCGTCGCACTTTGTCAGCTTCCCATTTGTTCGCGATGCGTATCGTTTCCGCAGTCTTTTGTTGAACCGACTTGGTGTCATCGAGAAGTGTGAGCTCGTAGAATTCTTGAATATCTGTGACACAACATAATTTTGAATAGAATAATTATACCACCAATCAATCGATTTTCTCAGAGCCTCGAATTGTCATTATAACTTATGCATCTAAGACTTTAAGTAGGTAGTTCGTTTACCTAGCTGTTACTCATTACTAGACATCGCATTATACGCAATATTAAAATGCCAAAATGTGCATACAAATATGCAAAATACTATTTATTAGTTCGGTTGGTGCAGTTGGTAGCGACCCTGCCTTCTGAGGTGCTGGCCCCGGGTTCGATCCCGGACAAGTCAAACATTTGTGTGCATGAACATTATCTGTTTGACCTGTGTCTGGGTCTGTGTAGGTATATGTATATAAGTATGTATACCAGTCATCAGGTTACCGTAGTACAGGCTCAACCTAGTTCGGAACCTGAAGACCTTGTGTGGATGTTGTCTCATATTATTATTATTAATTTACGTTAATTTTCACTACATATTTATTTAAAAGTATAATATAATAATCAGTTGTAATTCTTGTTACTGAAATATGCAATAACGCTATAAAAATAGCGTTACTTATATGCATTTGCATATGCAAACATGCAAATGCATATTAGAATCCGATGTCTACTCATAACAAAATCATTCGATAAAGAAGTCCGTAATGTTTATGGTGTTGAAAGAAGGAAGCTATGGGTTGTTCAGTTAAATATGCAGCCTTTACAGGCTTATCTGAAAGAGCTAATCTGGAATAATTCCGTTCAATGGTTGGTGGGTAGGTTAGTAGGTACCTACCTACTAGAAAGTATCGCGTGAGTCGTGTCGTGTTGAGATCGATATCGAGCGTGCGGGCGGCGACCCCACGGTGTTTCATGTTAAAGTGGATGAACTTAGTGCATATTGTATTATGAAAATTAGCTAAGTAGGTAAGTAATATAGGACTACTCGGGTACGATACTCGGGTGGCTAAGGCAGCTTTGGCCGGATTTTACAGTCTGCTTCACAGCGTCTTTTGATCATAGCGCAGCTCGTGAAACTGGGACATTATAAATAGATACCTAAAGATCCAAGATAGATACCTATTCTGTAAAAATCTCATCGTGAAATTTATCTGTGGTGTAGTGAACTTGAAGTGTGCTGCCATTTCACCAGATGCTATGGGATTGACATTATTGACAGCTCACTTCACCTAAGTTGTCACGGTGAGATTTTTACAAAATAGACCGGCCGATAGCTTAGCCCGCCTAAAAATACACTCAACAAGCCCTCTAGTTATGTCAATCAAAATTTACAATAATTATGTTACCCGAATATATAAGAGAAGAAAAAAAAACTACATCTATTCACGAACAAATTAAAAAAGTTATTAATTTATTAAGCACATGTTATTAAAGTGTCAACGAATATTTAAATGATAAATCCTTAAAACACATAAGTAAGTATTTATTACTCGTAAGCTAAATGTTAAATTATATAAAAAATAATTATTTTGTAAAAATGTGTTGAGAATAAGTTAGATTATAAGTTATGTAAATGATAAGTCCTCTTCTCCACATACCTATCCTTCTTTTGCTGTGCCCGACAGGGTCCATAATTGTTTCTTTAGGCAAGTATTTACCACCTAAGCCTACATTGTGGAATGCAATAAAGAATTGAGTATTGAGTACCTATATGAATTGTTCCTAAGTACCTACCTAGTCGTGAGCTTCGGTAGGTAACTACCTTAGGTACCTATATCTATTATGCAACACAGAATCTTTGTTTGGGTTAAGAATTCACATCACTAGTTCGATGTAGGTTCATCTTTGCGACACAGTGCCACTGTGTCAGACAGCCCAATACAACGAGTAGGTACCCATTGTATTGTTTCGTATTTTCACAGAATTAATTTTCAGTAATTTTTCAGCTATCTTTATTATTACAATTATTTAATATTCTGACATGTAGGTATTGTATGAGAATATGGTATTCTATGAGAATAGCCCCCAGTATCTTAACAAAACTGTCACTGGTCGGATCCTGCGAAACAGGTAGTAATTTTTAGGGTTCCGTACCCAAAGGGTGCCAACGGAATCCTACATCCTACTATTACTAAGCCTCCGCTGTCCGTCCGTCTGTCTGTCAGCAGGCTGTATCTCATGAACCGTAATAGATAGACAGTTGAAATTTTCACAAATTTGTAGGTATTTCTATTGCCGCTATAACAACAAATAATAAAAATTAAATAAAGTTTAAAAACGATAGGGGGTCTTCATACAAGGAACGTGTTTTTTTCGGCGTTTTTTGTCTTGTGGCAGGTACGGAAACCATCGATCGTGTGCGAGCCCGACTCGCACTTGGCCGGTTTTTTACTGACGAGTCTTCTCAGTGACTATTAGGCAGGGTGATTTTTAAATTCACTTATTCCTTCCAGGACGAGAAAGTGTGACACATTTGCAACGATTAAGCACCCTATAAAGCCTAGGCGTAAATTCAATGGCGTTCGAGAAAATTATAAATTGTCCTGTATTTTTGAATAAGTACTTAACTACTTACCTATGTAGATATAAATTAGGTAAAAAAAAACTTTTATTCGAATTTAGGTGCTAAAATACCTACACAATACAATAAACAAATGACACTAAATATTCGTTAGCAGAGATGCCAAGTACTTAATGACCCAAGCAGAGGCGGAATAAGCCTGTCGGGGGCCTGAAGGTGATGAAACTAAATGGGGCCCACCCGCCCAGCTATGCAGAAAAGTTTGAGAAGCAGGATATAAGAGCGAGCGATCTTTATTGTTGTTGTAATAAGGTTGCTGTTGGTAGCAGCTGTTCGCGCAGTCCGAGGGAAACTTCGAGCCGCGGCGCCCCCACTTACGGAGAGTCTCCAACCCAAGCTGCTGGAGGAAGCGGTCGCTGCCCTCTTCTCGGCGAGAGCGCAGCACAGTCCGCCGCCGATGGCTGTGCCCACAGCCGCAGAGCCTACAGGAGAGAACGCCATCAGCGTCCCAGAGGTGACACAGGCAGAGATGGGGGCAGCCGTGAGGCGGCTCCGGGCCAAGAATTTGGCTCCGGGGCCCGACGGGATCCACGGCTGCGTGTTAGCCCTCGCTCTGAAAGAGCTTGAGCCCCAACTGAGAGGACTCTACACGGCGTGTCTTGAGCGGGGCCAGTTTCCCACTTTGTGGAAATCTGGTCGTCTGGTCCTGCTCAGGAAGGCGGGGCGCCCGGCGGACTCACCGTCCGCGTACCGGCCCATAGTGCTGCTAGACGAGGTGGGCAAGCTGTTTGAGCGTATTATCGCAGTCCGTCTCGTCGGCCACTTGTGCAGAGAGGGGCCGGACCTGGACGACAGCCAGTTTGGGTTTCGGCATGGGCGCTCCACCATCCACGCTGTGTGGCGGGTGAGAGTCCTGGCGTAGGAAGCGGTGTCCCGGGGCGGGGTGATGTTGGCGGTGCCCTTGGACATCTCCAACGCATTCAACACCCTGCCCTGGAGTTGTATTCGGAAGGCACTGCGCTATCATCGGGTGCCTCCCTACCTCCGCCACATCGTTGGGGCTTGTCTGTCGGAGAGGTGTGTCACCTACGTGGGGCGTGATGACGAAACAGTCGCCTCGCAGAAGGAGGCTGCGGAAAGGGAGAGGGAGATCTCGTCCACTCATCCGGCCCGCAGAAGGCGCACCGGACGTCGGCGGAGGGCGGTCAACGCCCTATTCCAGCCTCCCTAAATGGGTCCAGGGGTGACGGACTCGGGGACGTCCGTCGCCCCCCACAAATCAGTACCCGAGGTGGCGCGTAGTGTTCCACGCGCACCCCTCTTAAACGTCGCAGGGGGAGTCAAATACCTCACCCCCCCCCCAGACCCGAAGAGTTCCGCAGTGGCGGGCCGGCACCAGTTGGGGGTTGCGGAAGGATCGTACGTTCCCGCGACCCCGGCGTAGGTGTGAGATGGAATACCGGGGTGGTTTTTAGTCAGTAAGAGTCTGACAGACCCCGCCCGGCAGACATCCATGAGGATTTTCAACCCCGGAAACAAAAAAAATATATAAAATGGGTTGCAGCTGTAGAGGTAAAATAACCGTGAAATGACTGTATTGCGCTTTTCTTTGAAATAGGATTTTTTTTTTAAACAAGTCAATTTCATAAAATCCACTACTACTGTAGCTATAAGAATAGAATAGAAAAGCTACTTGGTATCGAGTCCAGGTTCTTTGGACGGTTGAACGACTCGCTTTTAACCGCTGCCGCGCTGTGAGATGTAATAAGCGTAACATTGGCTGCACCCTTCTTCCAGCAGCGCTATAATTTTACTAGCTCTTATTGCTTTTTCTGCCATTACAAATGACACAAAAATATCTGTTTTCATTCACAATAAGGCAGGGTTATGCGACTTACATAAATATTCTACTAAAAATAACGAGAATAAGTTAGTTTTAGTTGCCTGTCCTTTTAACCGCATACCCGCGAAAAGTACAAATGTAGTAAAAAGTCACAAACTGAAAAAGGGATTATTACTTATTTTAAACTAAAGTTTCGAATTTGGAATTAACTTTTTTCATACCCAGACTCCTTAATACGGTCGTGCCAGTAACATAGTTTGCCAGTTAAAACCTCTTTAGAAATAAATTATTACCAACAATGTAGAAAAATCAAAACCGCCCGTTTTTTTTGCAAAGGAGTGTATTTGTACCCCTTTAGATAGCTGATGAAATGAAGATGACTTCCCCCTTGGAAAATTTTCGAGATAACTGGTGTCAAAGTTCAAGGTACCTACGTGGATAATTATTGATAAATGGTCAATAAACTTCTTCCAACACTGTTTTTTAGAAAAATTACTTGAATCGAAAGGTTTGTTAAAGTATTAGGTACCTACCCGATGGAATAAGTAGCAATGAAGGCCATTCAATTTGAGAGTTTAGAGAAAAATAATACCTACGTATCTATTTGGTGACGAAAACTGGGAATTTTTCAAAAATATATACAGATTTTCTCGAATCCCATGAATTTTCGTCTAGGCTTTATGGGGTGCTTAATTGTTGCACATGGGTCACACTATCACGCCCTGGAAGGAATAAGTAAGTACCTACGTCAAATTACAAGTCGCCCTGTGCTGTGGATACCTATAAAGTAGAGGTGATGTGCTTTTAGGTCTCGTAAAGGTAATATTTCGTACTTACCTATAGATAAATTCATTACCGTCCAACTTTTGTTTTATACTCGAAGTTAGACCAATTAAATAAATCAAAGAACATTTTGTGACCCACATTAAAGTAGGTTGGCTAATCATTAATAATGTTATACGCGTTAAACCACAAAGAAATAACTAATAATAAATTTAGATAACCGACCTCTCTACGATTATAACGCGCGCAGCCGGCAATACCTATTCCGTAAAATAAGTACATTGTTTTCATACTTATTAACTGTATTTGTTTACGCGGCGCACGCCAGTACCAAAAGCTCCACGTCGGCATGAGTTTTTCCGACATCATCAACAATCATCGTACTAACCAATTTGATATTTCATTTAAATAAATATAAAACTTTTAATCTTAACAAATACTCTAAAATTAGTTGCAAATAAAGAATATTATTGTGAAAGTACTTATATAGTTTTTTTTATCAGTAGTCACTATGTCAAGATTGTTTGTGGGCACGTCATTCATGGCCAATACAATATTTATTTGGAAAAAATGGCACGTTGATGTAGGTATAGAGGTTCACCATCCCTGACCTACGTCATAATTTCACCAGCCGATTTATTCAGTAAAAAAATCACTTTGAAAACGTGAAATGAGCTGTCATTAAACCTGATGGAGGAATTGAAACCGTTGACAGCTCACTTCAAGATCACTTCACCTATGTTTTCACGGTGAGATTTTTACAGAATAGATTGGCAGTATCTCAATACTGGCTCGTGATGTTGTACTCGTCCTGAAAAAAGTACGCTGAAAAAGTTAAATTTCCACCCGTATGAACGGCGGTGCCGGGCGCAGGCGATCAAGCGTAGGTATTGTTTGAACAGTCCCTGTAATAGTTACATGGAGGGTTCTTCAGTAAAAAAATTGTTGAACAGTTCAGCTCACATAGTTTAAAATTTCAATTAAAACGTGTCGAAGAGCGAATTGTGTTGGCGAAAGCTCAGTTAAAGCCGGTGACCCGTATACAGCAGATGTAGGTCAAACAGACCACCGCACATATTGTCGAGTTTAGGTACGAACATACGAACGCAACCGCCTGCCGCAGCACGATATGGATTGATGGATTTTGTGTATTGTCAATCAAAGTTTCTTATGAGGTTAGGAATGTAGAGTCGGGTGACTCGAGAACCCAGCGTCGTGTATGTTCAGAATGTTTGGCATTGATAACAAACTGTTTTAAGGAAAATACTTATGCGAAATTGCTCAAAACAACAATAAGCTCAAAGTGCAGTGTCTACACACTCTACCTAATCATTTATTGACTAACTGCCGGTTTTAGGTAAGTAGGTGGTACCTGGTTGGTGATTTGTATTTGGACTGAATTATTTAAGTTTACCTCCTACTTAATTACCAATGCATTTTCAAATAAGGTGTTTAGTAATTACCTAGTTAAGTTATGCTAATATTGTTGTTGTAAATACAGGTAAGTCCTACGTTTGTAGTAAATACAACACAAATTAAGTTACTATATGTGGGTATAGGTACGCTACTACGCTACTACGCTCCAGCCTCCAACACAATGGAGGATAATAGGATAAAGGCTCCCGCAGACGACGGCATCGTTGGCGCAGTGGTTAAGCGATTGACTGCTGCGTTACGTGTTACGGGTTCGATTCCCGCACGGATCAAATATTTGTATGACCTGCAAGTAGTTGTTCCGGGTCTAGCTGTTTGTGTATGTGAGTTTAAATGTTTGTAAATGCACCCACGATACAGGAGAAATTCCTAGTGTGAGGCAAAGTATTAAAAAAAAAAAACCATTAAGTTTTCTTAGAAATGGGAGGATAATAGGATAAAGGCTCCCGCAGACAGGCGCGACGCGACGCTACAGCGCCACGCGACTCTTGTAGAACCATTACCATGAAGATTTTCATGAAATTGTTCTACTAGAGTCGCGTCGCGCTGTAGCGTCCGTCGCGCTTGTTTGTCACTACTATAACTAAACAACGCGCAACGGTGCCACATAGCGCCAAGTGGAAACCTTGGTGTACAGCACCTTGTTCTTTCTTGTAGGTAATTTGACTAAAGTACGATTGAATTATTATGTGGGGCATTAGTTCCATTCAATATTTTTATTTCCAGATGATAATGAGAGCACATAAATATAAAATTATCTAAACCTAAGTAGGTACCCCAAGTAGATACCTATTCATAATAACCTTATCATAAGGTCATTTAGTATCTTTAGTACATAAAACTCATCAACAGAGGCTGGACTACTCAGTTATCTCGTCCAACTTATAAACAAGGGGATTGAGACGAGATTATTCATATTATTTTCAACTGATAAATAAATACATTGCGTGCGTAAGCAACACATTTGACAAATAACAGAACTATAAACTGCGTGCGCACTCAATCACACTGAACGTGTGTAATTAGTTTCTGCTTCGAGATTTGTGTCAACAGTAAAACAATATTATCTGGACATCCAAATATATCAGCACCAGAGGCGTAAATATTTTTGGTGAAAAAGCGTTGGGAGATTACCAAATAACCGACTGATCTACAAACCTATTAATGATTATATACAGAGTTGATATGACAGAGGGGCATTAAATTACACTCCGTATACTATACATGTTTAGTATTAATTCGATACGGTACCTATAAAAATAAAAAGCACCAAAAATGAGTTTTTTTTTCTTTCAAACAAGTTAAATAGCTTGCAAATCAGAGTAAAACGCAACCACCCTTTGTAATGATAGTGCAAGTGTGTGTGTATGCATTGCCATCTTTTTAGCGAAAATATTTGGTTGCACTTGTGACTTGCGTCAGAGCGGCAACAACGCATCGTAGGTTATACTCAGATTTATCGTTTTAAGGTGCATGGCCTATGCGTAATCATTTGTTAGGAACTTCGATCAATAATAGTTATTGATCGAAGGTTAGGAAAGATACATCGTGATCAAACCGGGCAAAAACTTAAAAAAAATAATTTGCGACTAAACTACTGCTCCTATTTATGTGATTTTTGGTATAGAGCTTGAAAATGGTATCTAGTATAGGCAGTTTAAAGGAAAGCCCCTGTATCGTATCAACTCTGTATAAGTACTCGAGTTTATTTTATTATTTTATTTTATTTTTATTTTCGATTTGACGCCTGATCTACAAACCTATTAATGATTGTAATAATACTCGAGTTTCTTGATTTGACGCCTACTACGCAGGTACGACACTTGTTTTGTTCGAATATTCAAATATATTTTTTTATGTTCCATCAATGGAAAACAGAAGGGTTATTTGTACAAACACGTTGAAAAACTTCACGCCTGTGACTGATGCAGTGAAGCCCATATGTGTTCATTACACATGACGCATGCAGTCAGCTCACAGCTGCAATCAAGTACGCATCGACTACGGGGCAAGGTTAATCCAATGTAGATAGTATACATGTTATAAGTTAACTTCTAAGTAAACTTGCTCACAACTGACACTTCTGATTTTTTAGAGCGCGATATTTGTTCAGCGTTACCTGCCCAGAATGCAAAAATCTTACTCCCGAAGTTCCGAGTCTGCACTTTTGGTGTGCACTACAGTCTACACTGCTGGTGCTGGCAGTGTTGTGAGGTCTTGCACGTAACATCAAAGAACATCATCAGAACCAGTATGGAGACTGGCAAAATAAGCCTTAGGGATTGTGTGTTGAATTAGACCGTCTGAAGGCACTCTATTATACATAGGCTCAGAGAAGTAGGTCATCTATTCACACCTCTTAAGTCTATAGAGGTGCTTAGATTGTATAGGGTCTTATTAGTGCTCTAATATCAATACGTTTTAAGCACAGGAGCCTTTTTATTAAAATTACATTAATTACGCCTGACCGTATCAGTCAGCAGCACCTTATTAGGTAGACATAATTTACATATTAAGTACCTACCACTTACTTGAAATAAAGTTGTTGCCTCTATGCTTAGGTACGTAAACGTGAATTTATCTAGACATGTATGTCTGTCTGATTGTCTAGCAACATAATGAGACTGGATAAGACTTATAGAGAAGAATTAGACTGGATAAGGTGTCCGCCCTAAGGCAAGGTTTCCAGCCCACAAGAAACAGGCTGACACCAAAGATTATCTAAAAGCTGGTTAATTATTTTACATTTCATGGAACAATTTGCCCTAGATATAATACACACAGAAATACTGCTTACAAATAATTTATCCAAGCGTTTTGCGGGTAGAGACCTTCGTGTTGTTGATACCAGATATACTAGACTTGTGTACTGTTCATTACAACCGGCTAAATATATATCGTATCACAATAGCAGTGTCAAGGAAGATTCAAGAACGCCAGTGACGTGATATGCGGTCACGCGCCTGTTCCGTATATTTATAGCATAGTGAGCTGAATCGGTCCCTTCGACCACTGAACTTCAAAGTCGAACTGAAGTTCAAAGCTAACGGCTAATTCAAAAGGGGTGTTTGTTTCTTTATTGTTGATTATATTTGGAACAGCCATTATTCAAGAGGGATTAGCGCTTGGTGCTAAGCGCGGGTTATTGGGGAATTGAAAGTCAATCTATTTGCCTAGGCTTATCCGATCTATGTTGTGGTCGACTTCCAGTCTAACCGGCAGCTGAATATTAATATTTTACATGGAGCGACTGCCTATCTGACCTCCACAACCCTGCTACTGGGTAGCACGATATCCCTTATTAAGATATGTAAGACTGCAATTGAAAGTAGCTACATTATGTAAATATATTTTTTCATACGAAAAATTTGTCTTCCTCTTTGGCACACGTGGGAACCTGATTCAGTCTCGTATGATTCATTTCATTATGGTCCCAAGACTGTACGCGCGACATCAACGTGTGTCGAGTACTTACCTACCCTGTGACCCCTTCACAGGAGAGTCTGTTATAGGTAGGTATACCCATCCACGTGACGTCACATTTCGGGAAGGGTTACTTACGCATTCAACTTTTAATTAGAATGATTTCAATAAAATTAGGGACTCTTCCTAAGTATAATTTAAGATTATCTTTCCTGAAATTCGATTTGTATTTGTCTGGTAGGCTGTGTAGAAAACTAGGAAAGTCTGTAACTGCCGGCAGCACTGTTGGCGGTGATCTCATTCAAGTCACGTCAAGATGAAAGAAAGAAAGAAAGAATAACGTTTAGGTATTTGACATTAAGATGACACAATTAATCCCGATGGCCTGTGCAACCTAAGGAAATTTTCTGGCCTTGTCTTCTGGTCGGACAGAATTCATGTGGTCCACCTACATAACAAAGAATTACTTGACATTTGGAACTTGGGTGTCAGATTAAACTAATGTCAAGTGATTTCATTGGCTTTTGTTGCTTAAGGGCAGATTTTTCAATAGTCAGATATCTTTTATCTGAGGAATAAATATTGTGGTTTGACAGCTTTTGTATGGAAAATATGTATGTCAAACTGTCAGATTTATTCATCAGATAAAAGTTATCTGACTATTGAAAAATCAGCCCTAAGTCGCCCAATCACATCAGTTAAATATTTGTCGCCACGGTTGGCGCAGTGGTTAAGCGATTGACTGCTGCGTTACGTGTCGCGGGTTCAATCCCCGCACGGAACAAATATTTGTATGACCTGCAAGTAGTTGTTCCGGGTCTGGCTGTTTGTGTATGTGAGTTTAAATGTTTGTAAACGCACCCACGATACAGGAGAAATTCCTAGTGTGGGGCGACGTTTCTTCTAAAAAAAAAAAAACAGGCTGTTAGCTATTGTGTCGTTGGCCTTTGAGAAACTGGAAGTAAAATGTACAATGTAGGCATACCAGCGCCTGTACCAGTAAAAAAGTAGGTATACCTGCATAATAACATCCCATAGATAAGTATCTACTACTAATCCAGTCACGACCTATGAAAGGCCCGAGTACCTGCCTCTGGCTAGCCTTTTCCCAACTTTGTTGAGATCGGCTTCCAGTCCAACCGCGAACGTAATATAAACTGGCTTTAGTCCGACTCATAAATAACGACAAAACAAGGGATATCCTACCTGTGTCGTAGCTTCCTGTTCTATTCACCCCAGAAAAGTATCAGTAGTTGAGACAGATACGTATCTAATAATGTAGGTCACTTGAGTTATTAAAACCGGTACGTATGGTAAGTATACCTACATACATTTGAGAGTCGCTATGGTGTCGTATTTCGTGCTTACTAGGGTTAAGTGACGTAATGTAAAGCGAACTAAACGCAGCTCTTATTAGAACAATTTAGAGTTCCTTACCCTGTGACCAATAACGTACAGTATACCTATAGGTTACAAGAAAGCAGTAGGGTATATTAATTCTATTGACTCACCAAGAAGAGCTTGAAAAAGACGTGATTTAAAAATCCTAATGACTCTCTCGATGGCAAGGCGAAGTTGTCGGTCCTGCGGCTTCACCAGTTTGCTGTGGTAGTCTTCCAGCAGTTCTAATGCTCGGTGGGCCTCTGTGACACCAACAGCAATATATCAACAAAGGGTACATTGATTCGTCTTCGGTAAAAATAGGCACATTGAAAGTGGGTCATGTTTACTTCGTTTTCAAAATGTATTAGACAGCTATTAGATACCAGGCAAGGTTGCGAAGACAATAACGTTTGAGGGTAATTTAGGCTTTCTACTACGAATAAAATAACATAAAATGTATTAGCAACAGCAAAGTTTTAAGCGCATGAGGTGGATGTGTGTGTAGTGGAGTGAGTAGGCTATATCATGCTCGACCTAAATTTTATTGAAACGAAGGGCATGTTTTCTATTGGTAGCAATAAAACGAAACCATAAGGGATATATAGTTTTAATACAGGAAGGTTAAATAAAAGGTAAGTGTAGCATACTCGGTACGGAACGCAGAAGCGGGTGCTTTACAACCCTCATATTATCGATACGGATCAACAAAAGGGTGCTGCGGCGAGCGCTGCCAACCCCTTGTGCAAATTAAATAATAAGTCAATGACAGCACGGACTAAACACGACCACTATAGACCATAAACGTCGATAACTGAATATCGAAATTCACCTTGCTTACGAACTGGCATCACGGCACCACCCCCTCACGATATTTTAGAAAACTAATACACTTAGGCCAAAATAAAATGGAAATGATTTTTCACAGTGGCAAAATGATGACACTGATCATGTTAAACAATTTTAATCACAGCTAGGATGATTTTGGAACGGCACATATTGTCGCACAACGAAAACATTTAGAAGATATGGTACGAATTTACGAAACGAAGCGCGGTAGTGATGCCGCATATAAGGGCCATCGAATACTGCGCCCGATGGGATTGGTCGATTTTCACAGTGACGTCAGGGGGTGGAAGCATAGACAATGAAAAACGTAGACAGGGGTTGGGAAAAAGTAAATTGGGGATGCCAGATAGAACGCTTTATGAACTTGTTGTATAAATCATCGACAAAACAAATGAGGACTTTATGTAAGACTTTTTATTTTATAACGCGTAGACAGAGTAAACTAATGGGTATTCAGCGTCTTAACTATTACCTTAAATAATTTCTAAGTAGTTTTTTTTAGCACCATACCGACTGATTTACCTACTAACCATGATAGCTACTCTGCAATGTTAAATCTTCTCGGTAGGTAAGTTTTACCAAACCAAACACGCAGTTAAAATCGCCTTAATGAATTCAAAAACTAAAAATAATTCATATTCAACATTTTGATAGGACAAGCACGTAGGAAATCAGTAACAGCACAGTAGTTGAATTGAAAGGCCCTGTGAAATTACTATTACTTTATTTTCTATTCTATATAATATAATCTATTTATAATATTAATATCGAAACATCCATAATATTATGTATTCTTTTAAACTCCGATAAAATTATTCTTACATCGGTACTATGTAATTATATTAAAACTATTTTAATTAAATAAAAACGTTCTTAATTTGATTTCATCAATTAGGGACGAAAGAACCGGTAGAACGTGATTATAGTAAAAAATACAAATAATTAACTTGTGATAAATTTCCTTTTTTTAAAACTAAGTTCTAAGGTATTTAATATTATACTATATTTTTTAATACTTAGTAATATTATTTTAAATCTGCTCATTTAATATCGTAAATAATAAACATCATTACATACATAAAATAAAATATGCGCCAATAAATTAAAAAGGTACCATTTTTTTAAAATGCTAACTGTGTTTTTAAACTAAATAAATTTGAACAGTTTTTAAGTCCCGCTGTCGCCTGTTACGTTTTGAAATAATTAATTTATCCAATTACGTAACTCGTCTTTGTTTCACTATAGAAAAGAGACGCAGAATATTGGATACCAATAATATCTACATGAACAAATTCATTTTGGTCAATTGATTGTAGTGCAAACTTGATTTCGAGTGGGGTAATGTGTGTCGCGAGTCGTGTCGTGTGTCATGTTGGTGATAAGTTTACGTTTTATTTTACCTAATAGCATTTGTTATCACAAGTTAAAACAAACGGTATTTTAAATTAGGATTCATGTGTTTTCTTCACTAAACAATGAAATAAATATGGGTATAATGAAAACTTTGTAACTAAATACATGACAATGCCACTGTTTTAGCACAGACTATTTCTAATAATGAAGATAACGTGGAATAAAACGCATAACGGATTTTTGACAAACCGTCTGACCTTGGGCGCCCTGCGCAACATTCGTGAATCCAACCGAGCCAGATTATTGTTCTGTCGAGCTAGTCTCGACATACCTATCTACATTCTGCAGTGTGTATGTAGATATTTATTAAGTAGTAGTGTAGTTCAACATCTGCGAGTGTGGGGCGCGAAGATGCCTCTTTTTGGCAAGAAAGATTTCGGGAGGAAGTCCAAAAAAGATGGCAGAGATTCTGAGAAGCAGCCGTCAATCGAAGACAAGTACGCCGTCAAAGATCTACTGGGCACAGGAGCATTTTCCGAGGTACGTTTGGTAGAGAGCAAAGAAAACGGGCAGATGTTCGCTTGTAAAATTATCGACAAAAAGGCTCTCAAAGGCAAGGAAGATTCATTAGAAAATGAAATTCGTGTCTTGAAAAGATTTAGCGAGCAAGCCAAAGGCGAGGGTGCCGAGAAGAAAATGTTTTCCCATCCGAATATTGTCCAGCTGCTCGAGACATACGAAGACAAAAATAAAGTGTACCTTGTGATGGAACTTGTCACAGGTGGCGAACTGTTCGATAGAATCGTTGAGAAAGGCTCTTACACCGAAAAAGATGCGTCCAATCTAATTAGGCAAGTGTTGGAAGCAGTAGATTACATGCACTCCCAAGGAGTAGTGCACAGGGATCTGAAACCAGAGAATTTGCTGTATTACAGTGCTGATGAAGATAGTAAGATCATGATCAGTGATTTTGGATTGTCTAAGATAGAAGACTCCGGAATTATGGCCACAGCATGTGGTACACCTGGATATGTTGCTCCTGAGGTGTTGGCCCAGAAACCTTATGGCAAGGCTGTGGACGTCTGGAGTATAGGAGTAATATCATACATTCTACTGTGTGGATACCCTCCATTTTATGATGAGAATGATGCCAACTTGTTCGCTCAGATCTTGAAGGGAGACTTTGAATTTGACTCGCCGTACTGGGATGATATAAGTGACTCTGCAAAAGATTTTATTCGGCATCTAATGTGTGTTGATGTGGACAAGAGATACACTTGCAAGTAAGTCTCGAGTATTCTTGAAACATATTTCATAACAGCTTCCAATCATACTCATATTTCACATCATAACTAAGCAATTATTGCCTAATGCATGTGTGCCAAAATAACTAGTACAAATGACTATAATTTTGAATATTATTGTTATGTAGGCTTAATAGCAGTGGAGCAGTGGTGGCCCAGTGGTAAAGGCTGTGACTTACCGAGTTGTAGATTGTAGGTTCGAACCCAGACAGGTACTTTACTTTGTGTAAATTATTTTGTCACCACTGCTCTCAAAACAGTGAAGGAAAAGATAGCGAGAAAACCAGCATGTTCTAGAACCAAAAAATCAGACATGTGACTGACATGTTGATTACAACCCAGTCCCTCACATCGAGAGGAGGCCCATGTCCCAGCAGTGGGAACATTATAGGCTGATTATGCTATGTATGCATAATACAGAGATTTTTAGATATTCATTTAATTTACTAGAAAATGTGTGTCGCTCAAGGTTAACATACTTCTTTGGTTGAATATTATAATAAAGATGCATTCTGGGCAAACCATACTGCCTTTAGTATGGTCTACAATTCTTTAAAAATAAATTATAATCTCAAAAATATTATATGCAATAGAACCTATACATATTAGTCCAAATGTAACTATGTATAAATTTCCACAGATAGTAATCATCAAAATGTTTCTTTTTAAATTGTCTCTTAAAATATTTTAATTAATGCACATACTAATGAAGTAATATCAAAGGATTCAGTGAAGTTCTGACATTGTCACACAATGTCATAAGAACAGGTTAAATTATTATATACCTACCTACATACATATGTTTGGACTTACTTATTTTAACTGAGACTTGTGGTCCATCTTAAGAGCGTTTATACCTTATGAGTGGCAATGTCGCAATTTAGTGTCATATTTCGTGGTTTTCAATTTTTATCATTTAATCGGAGCTATATTTTAAAAATCTGTTAAATTAACTTTTTAGAATTACGTGAAAGTGTTTAAAAAGTAAGTAACCGTAATGCTTACAGTTATTTTACAATGAAAATAACGCCCTGCAAGTTTCCAATGTATTATTTGCATATAAATAGAACTGTAAACGCAACAATTTCTCACCTTTTACACAGTTTTCACATAATTCTAAAAAGTTAATTAAACAGATTTTTTAAATATAGCTCCGAATTATAAAAATTTAAAACCACGAAATATGACACTAAATTGCGACGTTGCCACTCATAAGGTATAAACGCTCTTAATTATACTACATTTTGACATAAGAAGTAAAATGACTGAGCTGTGGAGTAACATCACCCAGGGCAGATTTCCATGAGAAAGGATGACGGTTATTACTATTTGTCCTAAAAATAATTCTTATTATTTAAAAATAACAATCATAGTTTTGAATAGATGATAAAGTCGAAACGTTTGGTCAAGATTAGGTATCCACTTTACAGTTATTACTTTTCCTTGTAGGAAATTTTTCTTAATTTTTATATCATGCTACAACAGTCATGAATTAAAAATAACTTGCCACATTTTATCATATATATATTGATATTTGAGAAATAAATGGAAAGAACCTACATAATCAACATAACATGTCTCATTCTATTTACTGAGTTTAAAATCTAAACTCAGTCTTATTAGGTAATCTAAACTAGATTATACAGGGCTACTTGGACGTATATCCGTTTAGAGCTGATAGGGGGGCCAAAATTATCCTATGGGGGCCTACCACCAGGATAAATACTTAAATAGTATCCTATCACCCAAGCCATTGAAGCGTGAAAAAGTAACAGACAGACAGATGATAAAGCCAATTATTTTTTATATTTTTTATTAAACAGGTTTAAATGATTCCAAATGTCTAACATAGGCTATTGACCACGTATTATTACTTACATTTATTAGCTAAGTTATTTTGTTACTTCAAATTGTAATAACTTTTAAACAAATGGACCAATTTAATTGATATAAATATACAGTACTAAAATAAATAATGACTATATTTCCAATTCCTTAAATCTCTTAAAAAGAGAACCTCACCAAGAGAAGAGAAGAGAACCTCACAATGAGAGACTTCCTCCCACTGTTTTCTGAATATCTTGTGTGAATAACTGTCTGCTTGGTTTAGGCTTACTGTCTTGTGTTCAAAGTAGGTTTTTAGCAGCCCTTCGTCCTTTTTCCATCACCACCCCACCCTGAGACACCGTCTCCTCCGCCAGGGCCTTCACGCGCATGATGGCGTCTATGGTGGAGCGCCCCCGACGAAAACCGAATTGGTTGTCGTCCAGGTTCGGCCCCTCCCTGCACAAGTAGCTGACGAGGCGATCTGCGATAATGCGCTCAAAAAGTTTGCCCGCCTCGTCGAGCAGCACTATGGGCCGATACGCGGACGATGAGTCCGCGGGGCGCCCCTCCTTCCTGAGCAGGACCAGCCTCCCCTCCTTCCACATACTGGGAAACTGACCCTGCTCGAGACATGCCGTGAAGAGCCCCCTCAGCTGGGGCTCCAGCTCCTTCAGAGCCAGGACGAGAGCTCGACCAGGAACTCCGTCGGGTCCGGGCGCTGTGTTCTTAGCCCGGAGTCGCGACACGGCCGCTCTCGTCTCTGCTTGCGTCACCTCGGGGACATCGGTGCTCTCCTCTTCTGGAGAGTCTGTGGCTGAGGGCGAAGCCATCGCCGGGGGAACGTGTCCCGCTCGCTCAGGGAAGAGGGTCGATACTACCGCCTCTAGCAACTGGGGTTGCATGCTTTGCACCAGTGGAGGCGCCCAGGGACGCAACTTACCCCGTACCCAACGGTAGCCCCCACGGATCCCGATCTAGGGACCCCAGCAGCTCTTCCCTGGCACGCGACTTAGAGTCGCCGATGGCCAGCCACAGAGTCTCCTTGGACGCGCGGTACACCTCATACAGCGCGTCTTCCTCGACGGAATCCCGTCGACGTCGTGTCCGGTATCGCGTGTACTGGAGGCGAGCCGCATGGTTTTTTACGAAGTAACTATTTAGTAATCTGTGCTTTTTCTTCATGTGGCTGGCATGGCATGAAAATATTTCAAATTATGATGGCTCAAATCTATGCCACTTCCTCGGCGTCATTGGTGGCAGAACTTTTCCACACTCCACAATATCATAACCAATCAAATGCGTACTTACCTACCTGGCTATCATTATGCTGACATTTGCCAATATAAAACCATTAAATTATTTATAGTTTAAATGTTATAACAGCTCAAAGAGGTGGGATCCAATAAGATAAGAGGAGGATTAGGTAGGGTTACAAGAGGTTAACTGCTGATCATTTATGCACAAACATTCATGCATGTTCTTATATCTCTCAATACACTCCCGGACACCTGAATCGAGCCACCCTGCACATTTTTGTTTAAAGGTCTCTCTCTATCTTTTTAAATAATGGTACTTAGGTACAATGAAAAAATAAAACCACTGGGTATCATTTCTGTTTGACACCACTAGGTTTTGAAAACACTAGGTATCATTTCTGTTTGACATTATTCTAAATGAAATAGAAGTACAAAAAAAACAGTTTCATTTGCAATAAGTCGTCTTTTTGCGTGGCAAAATTATTGTGGAATTTTTGAAGCAAACAATGGTTTTCATAGAGAAAATGTTTATTTAGTAACTTGTGTTACCTCCAAGAGCATTTACGACGGCCGTCATGCGATTCGGCATGGAATTAATTATTACCACTATGACATGTTGTGGAATGTTCTACCATGCTTCCAAGATGGCAGTTTTCAGCGTCACAACAACCTCAAGGCCAGTTTTTCCTTCGGTGAAAATTCCGCCCCGGACTGTCCATGACCCACCGGCCTAGCGTTGCCAGGTCCTCATACCGAAAAGCCGGACAGAGCTGTGAGTTTGGCCTAACATTTGGGTCAAAAAGCCGGACATCCTGCATTTTCAACAATTTTAAATATTCGTGTAAAAAATATTTTTTTTTTGGCCTAACATTTTGGTAAAAAAGCCGGACACTTTGCATTTTAGGGGATTTTTTGGTATTAATGTAGAAAATTAATGAAAACCAAGTTTTTTTGATAATTTACAATAAAACTAATGCCAAATTAGTCTAAAAGTACTTTATTATTAATCAGTCTCAATAATTCTTTCCTTAATTCAAATTAAATGCAACATCAGTCTAAATTATGTGTCTTAAATTCTCAATATATAAAACAAAACAGAACTTATTCTGTAAATAATCAAAACAAAACAAAACTTCTTCTCTTAATAACCAAAACAAATCTCTACTCTTATTAATCAAAACAAAACTTCTTTAAATAATATAAACTCGACACTTCTTCTCTTAAATAATCAAAACAAAAAAGACTTCTTATCTTTCAATTAGACAGGCGCTCGCCCTCGCTCGGCCGGCCGGCGATGGCGCGGCGCCGGCTTCTTTCATTCGCGAATTCGGTCTCGATGCGCGCGAATTTTGAAATCTAAAAAGCCTAACAAAAGCCGGACAGGCCGGACGACGCTTATTTTGGCCGGACAGGCAATCAAAAAGCCTGACTATGTCCGGCTAAAGCCGGACGCCTGGCAACGCTACACCGGCCTATCTCTCTTTCTCTTCAATGCAACATTGCTCAAAACGTTCTCCCTGTCTTCGGTAGACTTTCCTACATCCATCATTGCCATACAGCATAATCTTGGTTTCATCCGTAAAATGAACCTGGCTCCATTGATGTTGAGTACAATGCAAAATGTTCGCATGCAAACGGTAGGCGCGCCATTTTGTGGGCTCGTGTAAGTTTGGGACCATTGGCTTGCTTATGAGGTTTCAGGCCACGTTCTTCGAATCTCCTAACAGTTCGAGCTCAAACAGCCAGTCCATGCAAAGTCCCGAAGCTGTTCTTGGACCTGTATTGAGGTTAGGTAAAGATTACGCAGGCTGGTGGTAAAAAAAAAACCGATCGAGTCTGGCTGTAGTGGCCCGGTTTTGTGGTCCTCCTGGACGGCGCATGAAGCCCATAGTCTCCAAGTATCGATCGTAGTCTTTGAACTGCAGAATGGCTTACATGAAGTGGTCCACTTACTTTTCGCTGACTAAGCTCAGACTAAAGAAGTTCCACAGATTGCGCGGCTACTTCAGGTATACATAATATGAACGTCAGAATAGATTAAAAAGTAAGGAAAAACAATTTCGATACTCTTTTTATGCAAAACAAAACAAGTAATGAAATAACTATTGGAACTAATGGCCAGTATGTCAACTTCAAAAGTGCATAAAAACTTTCTCTGACTCATCATTATTTTGATGTTTTAGCATATACAGGTTGTTCAGCAGAACGTTGAACATACGAAAATGGCAGATAGGTGGGGTCGTCTGCTATCTACCCAGCTCAAATGATTTGACCTATAGATTTTTATTTAATTTAATAACCGAACATCATGAGTTTGTTTGATTTTTTTACACGTGGGGTTTTTACCAATCAGGTATTTACCCAATTTACTATCGATTTTTAATTTTTACCACAATTACATGATGAATTTTGCAAAACATTTTACATTTTACAAAAATCGAATTGCATCAAAATCCCCTTTTTGAACTAAAATTGGTCAATAACTCTTAAGTTTTTTTTTTTTAATTAAACATATCACATACCATTCGAAAGGCCATACACGAAGGATGTTTCGATGAAATCCTAAGTCTTCAATCACTTTTAGTTATTCTTTTAATGAAATGTAAAGAAAAGCTTAAAATCATGTTTTACCCCTTTTTGTAATGTTTGAAGGCTCATAACTTTTTGTCTAGCTGTTATCTACACCAAACAATAGTTTAAGAGGAATCTACCAACAGTCGAGACAAAAACAAAAAAAAGTGTTGCCAGTTTCGTCTATCCTACATAAAGTAATCTTACTTCAAAGTTTTCAAACTCATAAAAATTGAAATATAAAAAATCTATGGGGCCTAGGTCAAATCATTTGTGCTAGGTAGATAGCAGATGACCCCACCTATCTGCCATTTTCGTATGTTCAACGTTCTGGCGAACATCCTGTATAAACATGAAAATGGATGGTGCCTCGATTTAGGAGTCTGGTAGTGTATTTCATACTAAGTACTACAATGGAAAGAAATACAACTAATGCAAAGAGCATTTCTGCCTATTGTAGGACTTAGTTTCACATGTCAAAACTATTATTATTTGAGTGTATTAACCAAGCCAAGGCCTGGTGCTGCAAATATGTCTAACCGGAGTTTTCAGTTCAGTTATGCAAACTTGATAAAAATTGCTTACAAAAATGTGGGAACTCCTGCTGTATGATTTATGCAGTTGAGCTAGCACATTCATAACAATAATAAAATAAATTGTAATCATGACATGTCATAATGAAGAAACACTCCTCAAACAATGTGTTGTGTTGGGTTATTGTTCTTTTATCAGGTGAACATAAAAGTGCCATTCTATGTTGACAGACTGTTTAAATCCAGAATTTGCCCTGCCCATGAGCTACGGAAATTAATTTAGTATGATGTGCATACTGGGAACTGAACCTGCCTTGCTTAACAAAAAAAATATTGTTCCAGACAAGCTTTGGATCACCCATGGATTTCAGGAAACGCTGCCAGCAACAAGAACATCCATGGTACTGTTTCTGAGCAACTCAAGAAGAACTTCGCCAAGTCGCGCTGGAAACAGGCATACCATGCGACCACGGTCATCAGACAAATGAAGAAAATGGCGCTTAACAGCAGCAGCAGCTCAAGTCGCAATGCTAACGCTTCAGGCAAACAATAGTTATATTGTTTGTCTGCCCACCTTCCGATTGCCATTGTTACACCTGCCTAGAAAGGTTATATAGTAGGTTTTTAATGGTCTCAAAATGACTAAGTTCGACGCGATCTTGTTATTGCAGCACCATTCGGTGTAATGCTTGTTAAATTGGTAGATACCACAATTAATTGGAATTCATTGTCAAAACAGTTGCTAAGAGTCGCGTCTGAGATTCGTGTCATCGCTATAATTATCATGATGCCTTTATGCCATATTTTCCTTTAAATCAGCGCTTCACAAAATCTATGTGGGGCAGTGCTTATAAAACTATATTGTAGGCATGTTACATAATGATTAAAAATCAACGAACTGTTTATAAGACACTATGTCTAGTCATTTATAATTTCTGCTTGCATAAAGGTATGTACCATTTTAATTGGATTAAATTATGAATAATATGATAACTGTAGTCAAAGGTAACAACATATATTATTATGGAGTTACACTATGCTTACCTCTTCAACTCATCATTGATATTCCTATTCTACAATTTCATAATACATGTATCTCCTGTTTGATAGACTTATCTTTTGATGTCAAATTACACTTTAAAAGCGACAAGGTATATCTATTACATTATTAACTCTTGACCATGAATATTTTTACGAATTTTCAAATTTAATTTTTAAATACATTCGAAGTGAATCAAACTAATTAGGTAGGATAATAAAATGTTCTCTTTAAAAGATACTGACTAAATAGTTATTACTTAGGTATGGTGATACTGACAAATCACATAAAAATAAGGTCTGTTGCAAAATTCATTAGAATTACAAATTAATAAAGTGACGAATATTTACACTTAAATGATAATGGTTGGATATGATAAAGTATATTAGGCAATGAGAATGTTGAACCGCTTCTTACATCCCATATCCATTTGGAGTACCTAATTAGGTACTGGTTTAATGAAATTGCTGTAGTGACGACATGTATCGTGATTATTCTATTTGACCCTTCAAAGTAGTTGTTTTAAAGTTTGTTAAATGATCACCTATGCTATACCTAGCGTAAGTTTTGTGATTCTAAAGCTAAGTCCTATATATCCACTGTCATATTCAAATACCTGTTAAGTAGTGATTTATGATATCTTACCTATATGCACTGTTGAATTCAATGTTGTTATATAATACTCCGCGTTTAAAACGATTGTAAAATAGCGCTGTTTTCGCAAAGTATCATCTCTTAACGTTTCCTAGCTACATGATTTAATCCAACAATATTTTGCGCAACTCAACTTATTGTTTTATCGGTAAGAGTGAAAGATCTGTACGCAAGACTGACATTGTAAAGTGATAGTTAGTTTTTTTCAGTAAAACCCTGATGTAGGTAATTTCCGTCGCAGTTTCAATATTCCATTGTTTTGAGTAAAATTTAAGGTAAAAAATGTTAACGACGATTTATGCATTTGATAAAATATGTTGTTTCTCCATAGCAGTAGAATAGAAAAAAAGTTTATATTGGGTATAAAAGGAGTTATCACAGTATCGCTAACACGGGATTTATGTAACGCATAATAAATCTTGAAACGAAGATTAGTTATGTTTGAACATGCACATTACTTTTTTACTATGCCTAGCTTCCTGCTACATTGTGGATAGCCCAATTTATTATATAAGAGCGTATCATGTACAGATTCGATGAATCTCATTTTTTTCCTTTTTAAATACTTCTGTATAAAACGAAAAACTGATGAGTAATCAAATCACATCGCAGCCTGTGCTGTTTGAAATCAATTTTGAAACCAGCCTTTTTAAGCAAAATTTAATTTTGTTATGTAATGAAGTTTCCCTGCCAGATGCTGAAGTCTAAAATGTTAACATTCCGCATATGAATGATAATTTGGCATATTTGAAATGATTCTAAAACTTTTTACATTCCATTTCTTCAGTATATTTTTATTATTATACAGGAATATTATACCTACTTGTTTATCTTGATTGTATTTGAACAAACAGGGCGGGAAGAGCATTTGTTTTATATTATTTTCATTTATTAGCGTTGATGTATTTATCTATTTTATACATCAATGGTAAGTACTTAGTAGATTATCATAAAATATTATGTATTTGCTAGGCTTATACACAAAATTAATGAACATTCCAATTAGGATTTTATTTAGTTACTGTTTATGTACGAAGCTACTTGTGTTCATGTGATCGTTTTAATGTCTATTTATATGGGGAAAGGTGGCAATGCGAGTGCTTTTTGGAAAAGTCCGATTTTAATTTTGTAATAGCTACTAGCTGTTTATTATGTATCTTCCGCCCATAACTTACACTGGGATTTTCTTTTTTAACACAGCTTATTGAGTCTGCAAATCCGTGCCATGGTGTTGCTAATGATTTAATTGCATTTAATGATTACGTAATAAATTGTTTACCAATTTTCCATTTCATGTTTATGAAAATTGGCCTAATGAATCTTATAAGGCTGATATCATATCGTGTGTTGTGTCTAAAATCAAGCTTCCGTTCCATAACACTTTAGAGATCTGCTTCTGTAACTTGAACTAAGGCCAATCAACGCCGTGGCGCGGCGATCTAATGTGCGGTACGAAAGTATTCAGTAACTTGACTTTGACGACACGGTTGGCGCAGTGGTTATGCGATTGACTGCTGCGTTACGTGTCGCGGGTTCGATCCCCGCACGGAACAAATATTTGTATGACCTGCAAGTAGTTGTTCCGGGTCTGGCTGTTTGTGTATGTGAGTTTAAATGTTTGTGTAAACGCACCCACGATACAGGAGAAATTCCTAGTGTGGGGCAACGTTTTAAAAAAAAAAAGAAAAAAGAAACAAAAAGAACTATCTCAGTAAGAACTAGGACAGGAAGGTATTTTGAACGTCTTTTTTTCTCATAAATCGGTTTTATTTTAAAATATTGAAATAATTCATAATAATCTTGACACAAATACTTGTTGATTATGCAACTTGTTGGTAATTAAGTGACGCGCCTCTCGAGTTAGGCAAGAGCCAATAAACGTGTGTTATTCGTTATTGTTTTCGAGTTATTG
Organism: Brachylomia viminalis; assembly: GCA_937001585.2. Lineage (NCBI taxonomy): Eukaryota > Metazoa > Arthropoda > Insecta > Lepidoptera > Noctuidae > Brachylomia > Brachylomia viminalis. The sequence continues at coordinate 15,016,533 of OW443302.2, read as the reverse complement.
TCATAATAAATCATCGCGCTTGATTGTTAAGCATGCACTGCTTTAAAGTTTTTAATAATTGTAGTGTAGTAACGTTCAATAAATAATTGTCTAAATGCGCCTTAATATCTGTGTAACTTTAGTAGTTCTGTCAGTGCTCCTTGTATTTACTATAGTTTAAATATTAAGAGTACTAATATAGGTTTCGTCATACTTTTCAGAAACAGATAGAAATTCTTAAATTGTCGACGGAATTTTTATTCTTACGTCAATAATCTACTTCATGTAACTCCTTTGTGTATGTTTTATCAAATGTCGGTATACTATGTAAAAGTGATTGATCTTTATGAGGATTTTTATAGTCATGTATTTTATGAATTGACATACGGGCATAGATCCCATTATAATCTCTTAATATTATAGTAATCTTTGTTTTAACTTTGGGTAGAAGTTTTTGTGTCAATGGCTAAATAAAAAAAGTGCCATGTGTCTATCAATGTGTGTTTCACCACTTATTTATAAATTATGTGATCGATTTTATATTTCAATTTCCATGATCTTTTTACTGCGCACAATGTTTTGAGTAAGTCTTAATTTTAAACCTAACTATGATTTATATAAAATGTACCAAAAGCCGGTGTCAGAGCACCTAGTTTGCTGTGTAATGTGTCAATGAATCTGTTCCTTTTTCTGCACAAACACTTATATCCCATTAAACCGTTGGTAGTTCATGTATAAACGAATAATAGTAGATACGCTAATGTGATCTTGCCATTGTTACACACGTTTAGCAGTTTAAACGACTTCAAAGTTTGCTCTCTAAGGTATTTTCCATTCTGTTATTAGTTGAGTTTTCACTGTGCCAAAACCATATCATGATCAGTGATAAATATTATACTTGTAACATATTATAAGATTTCTTGTTCGTTAGACACATAAAACGAGTTTTATTGCAATAGATAGCAGACCGCAGACCGCAGTGCTACGCGAGATATTCAAGTTCCTTGTCATTTCAATACTAATTATTTTTTCTTTATTCATTAATGTATGTTTAGTGTAAGAGTAATCTATAACATATTTACTATTTTTCGAAGGTTATTAACTATGTATATGTTTTGAATAAACATACACGTTTTAGTTTCTATATTTATCTAATTAAGCACAATAGTCGTAAGGGCTGGGATGAAATTCAACAAGTTTGTTTTTTCGTATCTCCAACGTGTTTCTGTTCTATCTTTTGTTTGGGTTGTGAAATTATATTTCTTTCAAGTCTTTACATGACGGATACTTCATCGGGAAAGTTGGAATAACTTGTAACTAAGATCTGATTAATGTTGAAAAAATCTTGTGATTTAGATTTTATACTTCTTGTTTAAAACAATCAAAATTTATTAGTAGTTTCTTAGATGTTAGCTATATTTTCAATGTCATTGTAAATAAAATGCCAACTTGTTGAGACATTTGTTTCATTGCGTATACAATAAACCACCGATCTTTATTATAATTTAAATTATTTATAACATTAACTTTATATTACAATATACATAATTGGATATAATATCAGATGTGAGGAATGTCTACTGTATCTCCTCGCCGAGGAGGGACAGTTGTTTGAGGAACTGCGAGGCGTTGGGGAGCGTGGTCGCGCCGTAGATGATCTTCCTTGAAGTGCCGCTCGTTGCTTGTTGCTGTAAGATATTATTATTGTTAGTAAAGGCCGTTTGAGGAACCTAAAACTGCTTTCCCTTGGTTTTGCATAGATGTGCACTCGACAAGAACTATTGGATTGGACAAAAGTGCGAAGACTCAAGGTACAGTCAAACGGGGTGAATAGGCATGCAGGGGTGAATAGAAACGAAACTTTAAAGGGGATTTTAACCTTGAAATAATTTAGTTTGACCCCAACAAGAGCACTTAATCGTTAATTATATTACAATAAACACATTAAGAGTCCTTTTTGGCAATAAACTATATTATTTCAAGGTTAAAATCCCTTCTAAAGTTTCGTCTCTATTCACCCCTGCGTCCCTATTCACCCCGTTTGACGGTAGCTCAGAACTGAAGATTTTCTGGTGACATAGAATGATAAACTATATATTTAGGGTCACAAAATTAGAATGGGTTCGCGCAGGCGCGCAATTGCTTCAAACGGGTCTTTGTACCTCATAAAGAGCCGTGTGAAGCCTGCGTCGCTGTTTGTACAATTTTGCACTTTACGACACTAACAATAAAGTGGTTTATTAAATGTCATTGGAAAATCCTATTTGCAACACACTATTTAATTAGCGTGCAACATCGCTTACCAACCGGTGCGATAAAGCTCGAAAGATGGACCTCGTCATCTGCCTAACCTTTTCCCAACTATTTTGGGGTTGGCTTCCAGTCTAACCGAATGCAGTTGAAGACCAGTATTTTGAATGGAGCGACTATTTATCTGACCTCCACTACAACAACATGACACCCCTTAGTAAGACTGGTTGTCCCCACTTTCGGGCTTCTGACTACCCGTAACTACTGTCAAAGATCTACAAATGACAGCCGGGACCATTGGCATGATTTATGCTAGACCGTCCCGGGTGTGACTCTGATCAATCTGTAGGCACCAAGACTCTGACGGGACACGGACGCTGTACCTACGGTGTAGCATGAACTGCTTCATATAAAATGTTCGTGTAGTTTCGGATCCACGCCTCGTTCATGACACGGGCTGCGCCTGACACGATTTAGCATAAATCATCCTCTAACGTATTTTGCGAAGTACGAAGGGTCTTGGTAAGTAATGGATGGTCACCCATCCACGGACCGGCATCAGCAAGTGTAACTTAACCCTAGATCGACTCGTGCGGCTGTTATTAATTAGCCATGAACTATACATACATACATGTCATGTATTATTCCATTGAAATTAAACATTTTTCATTCACCGCCGTCTCATCATCTGCCTAGCCTTATCCCAAATAATTATGTTGGGGTCGGGTTCCAGCCTAACCGGATGTAGTCTACAATTATTTAGCCAGCGAGACCAAACGGCGAACCGAACAATAAAAAAAAATAACCTTAGCGAAATCAATAAGATTGTGATACTCGATGTAGTTGCCTCCGCCCACGACGAACACCACGGCGTCGGTGGGCGGCGCGTGCTTGGCGGCGCGCGCGCGGGCGGCGGCGTCCGTGCGCGCGGCGCGCGGGTCCAGCCACAGCAGCTCGCCGCCCGCCTCCGCGCCCGACAGGCCCGCCTCCACCGCGCGGCTCACTGGCAGCTTCTGTGGAGTTTATACAGGGATTTCAGTGCAGGACCTGATGGAGTTTCAAAGTACGATATACAACGTGTAACATAAATAACGCAATACCTCATACACCCCAATTAGAGCATTGAGTTAAAAGCATTCAACAAAAAATTAAACATCGTGTTCACCCTAGCATTACTTTATGTGTACGTTACCCTAGCAAGAAAGTGTCTCCTAGAGTTATAGGAGTAGAACGTATAATTGGTGCCTTATCTGCTGTAAATGTGTCCCCACATAAAAAATGTGTGCGTTCACACATAAATTACTGGATGTATTTTAATGAAAATTGGAACCGAGAAGATAGCTTACCTTGGAATAGCACTTAGGCTACTATTTATAATGTACTTAATCATGTGTAAGGTCATAGAAACAGCTAGTAGAATATAATCCAATAACAACATTATTTTATTACTTATTACTTTTCTACGTCAGTGTACTTAGGCACAACACGTGTGAACCGGTTAGTGAGTAAAGTAAAGAAGGTCATCGATATGTAGGTATGAATCCGTCGCTTTTTAGTAGTCATTCAAATTTGGTCGGATAACCAGCCGTTGCTTACATATTTTGGTTTTTTGTTAATATTTACTTAATGCGAAACATTCCAAGCTGAATATTTTCACCATATATTTTTGACTAAAGGCACAAGATTTTGGTTTACACCTACAAATCTGGGATTGAGCCGGTTCCTTGTATTTTGCCGTCAAAGTTATGACACCATCGTTTTGACTTCTAGCGAGATTATTCAAAAACGCATGCATGAACAGTTTTGAAACTTTGTATGGTTATTATTAGCGTCAAAAAAGACCGAATACAGTTTTCAGCGAACTTGTGCCTTGTCTAATTTAGGCGCTGCGATGTTTTTTCGGGTTTTCATAAAACCGCGATAACTTGAAAACTATAAATATTTTCTTAAATCTAATTTGGGGCACTAAGGGGCACATATTAAGAGCTACTCGTGTATGTTTATTCTACAGGGGCACATGCAATGGTTGTAGAGATATACGATTCATCAAAACGTTACTCCAGCAGGAAATGCAATATCTCGAAAACCTGAAGGGGCACAGATTTTATTTTTGGGGGCACATTTTGGCACACATATAAGCTCTCTGGCCATGCACAATTTTTCTCTCTCCGATCATTCGTTTAGAATTTTCCTGCTAGAAAAACGTTACTCCAGCAAGAATCGTTTTTTCCGTTTTTTTTCCAAAACGACAGGGGGCACACATTTTTTATGTGGGGACACATTTACAGCAGATAAGGCACCAATTATACGTTCTACTCCTATAACTCTAGGAGACACTTTCTTGCTGGGGTAACGTACACTTACTTTATGCATTTTAAATTGAGTCTTATTGCCTTGAAATAAGATTAAATTTTCAGTATTTCAAATACATAATTTCATTAATAGTTACTGAAATGGATTCAGTAGTCAGCTAGGAGCAAACTTCTTTCAGGACTTGCGTTTATTCTGTTACACCTTGTATATTTACTTGCTTCTAATACTAGTGTGGCGCTATCTACATCGCCATATGAGAACTACGCATCATACTGATGTCACGCAAAATCCTGCATCGCGCAGGCAGAGTTCACCGCGCAACTAGTATATAATATATACAACGCCCCAACATCAATCGCGGGCCACAACACACGTCTGGTCGGAAGATCCCCCCTTTTCATTAGAGTATGAGTGAACTTTACACCCTGTTCCTCATACCTCTATACTAGGCATAGGCATTATTAATTGGCAGATGATAAGGCTGTCCGTCTTTACATTTTACTAGTGACCCGTCCCTGCAGCTTCGTACGGATGGCGACGAATGCGACGATGACGGACGCACAAAAATGTCGAGATTTCTATACTAAATCTAAGTTAACTAATAATCTATTCTACATACAAACCGCCCGGAGTAAATGCTCTAAATGATGGTGAACACTGTATCAAAATCCATTGTGTACGTTAGAAGATCTAAGCGGTCACACCGACAGACACGAAAAGGGACTTTGTTTTAAACTACGTGTAGATTTATCCTTTTTGAACAGAATAAAAAATTTGCGAAGACCTGATCTGCCACGGAGTTTAAAATGTAGTGCTCAGACTGTCAATAAATAATTTATCAATGCAGATTTACATGCTAAGCTGAGAAAAGACGTGACCTTTATCTTTTGTCGTCATCGATGTTTGTCGTACGAGTACGAAATGATTAGTTTTACAAAATAATCCAACTGTTGAACGTTGAGTTGGTTTTGCTATCGCTAATAGGTAACCAATTCGACACACACTTTATTTTTGAGAAACAACTGTAAACCAAGATCAAGAAACAACATAAATTATAATCTTATTGTCATTATACTCACGTGTTTCTTCACGACTAAGTTCTTAACCCCTTCCATCACGAACGAAGATCCTTGGGACACCAGTTTGGAGAACATGGAGACAGTTTTGGTGCCACCACCTTCATACTGGCTGGACATTTTCGTGAAGCCTCTGCAAAGGATAGAAAAACATTTTCTTGAATACTTTTGATACTAGGTAAAAATATGGACAAAAAGATCTAAGTCTACAGGAAAAAGAAATCAGACAGTCAACACTTTCATCACAGGGGTTAACACTAAGCTATAAATTTTGTAAATTAAAGTCTTTCTTCATGTCTATCTGTGTGACTGTGTCGTTTTTCTGAACTACACAACAGATTTTGATGTCGTTTCCACCATTGTTTAGAGAATTTATTCCGTAAAGTATGTCTAGGTATAATTATATTTCTATTAAACTTGCATAATTAATAACTTATTATAAATAAATCTTAATGTTTTGTCGTAACAAAGTTGCCTATTAAAAGGAGTAATTTTAGTTTATAAATTCTACTCACTTCCACCGCCTCATGTAAGCCATAGGTTTGATGTCACAACCGGCGCTTACTAGTGCAGCTTCGTACTTCTTGTACTCGTCTTCAGGTATTTGTGTCGTGCACAGATAATAAATGATGAAGAGCCTCATCTTGTCTTCAGGGGTCCCAGCGCTAGGGTCCGACAAAAGGTCCATTACAGCCTTGTATTCAATACCGCTGCTTTTACTCATTATTTTTTCTTCCAATTCGAAAAACGAATCTAATCGCCTGGATTTTATTGAGTTTAGGATAGCTGGAAAAAAAAAGTGGATTTGAGTTCGTATAAAAACCATGCCAGTTCTCTAAAAGTAAAAAGGTTTTTCATAAAAGATAAAAATAGTTAGCATACTTGCAATAGTACGCTCTCTATTTATTTACCGATTTCAAAAAAGGAGGAGGCTATAAAATAAGTTCGAATTTTGCCTGATTTTGTAAATTCTTTTTGCATTTGGTAGCTTCCGAAATTAAAGTTATTTTTCAATTTGTACCGTTTTTTTTGGTAGTCTGTTTGTTTTAACTTATCCAGAGAAGTTCCAACACAATATTACAGATTACATCGTCGGCTTTGGTCCAAGACCAACCTGATTTTTGGTGTTTTTCCTTGATTGCACGGATCCTTGCAGCCCAGTATCGAGGTTCCTTTTTAACTTACCAGTAGCAATAGTGGTGTGCATATCGATAAGCCGTTTCTTCTCCATGAGTTGTGGCAAGGAGTTGACGGCGCTCGTCAGTCGCTGGGTGTTGTCGCTGACCATGCTTAGAGCCAGATCGCTTTCGCCGTCAAGTCCCATGGAGCTCTTTAACTTCTTTACTTCGGCCTCTGAACTCCTATAGGATTTGAAAGATACGGGATTATTTTAGTATGTGTTCAATGCAATGTCGTCGGCCACGATTTTACTGATCCAGCAATCCTTAAAGCTGCACGCAGTGCGTAGCGACGTAGCAACAGAAGCATTTACGCAGTTTTTAGAATATCGGTCAATTAGCAATACACTGCCAAATTAAAAGTCTGAATGAGTTTTATTTCATGTGTATTTAATTACAATGTAAGGCGAACAGTGTGGGTGGCATACGAACTCAACGCGAATCGAGCACTGGGAGTTCCTTTGTGCTTGCGTAAGACACGCGTCTGTACGCGGCTTCATGTATCGTTTAACTTAACGCGAATTGTACATGTGGACGGCAATGCGAGATCTGAGAGTCCTTGGATGGAGACCATTATATTAGTAGTTATTCCCAACAACCAACATCCTTTTGGGAGTCGGTCGTATTGCCGTCCACACGTATACGACTTTTCACTTGGTAAAGTGAAAATATTTTTAATTTTAGAAGTTGTTGTCTTTGGTTTAGTATTTTCGTACTTTGCTACCGACTTCGGAGAGGGCTATGTCCAGCAGTAGACCGCGCTAAGCTGAGTTTTAGAACTGACCTATATTTATCGAGATCTTCTTGTATTGCTTCAGCGACGGTGGGGAATGGGCTACCCTTGTGTTCGGTCCACAAAGGGTCTTTGGAGTCCAGGTCACATACTCGCGTCTTTGATTTCTGCTCCTGCACTGTAGGAGTTTGGTTTTCAGGTACCACTGCTCTGAGGAGAAAATATTCATGTTTCAATACGAAAATGTAAAAATAGATATACGAGGCAGTAGATATAATCTTTAATGTTGAAAAAGTTATATTATCTGTTGATATTATCGTAAAACATACCTATTCAACGATAAATCCAAGACATCGTGTGCCAAAGCCTGGTATGTCCATGTGTGATGTAGAGGTGTGGCCATATCAATGTTCCTATCCAGCAATATTAACATTGGCCGAGTGAAACTGAACGACCCCGCTTGACCAGTGTTGCCATGGAATAAATTATTTCTAGCGTCCCACAGGTTTTCTCGTAGTTTTTTGTCGAGCTTTTTCGCCACCATTTCCGCAGCGTTGCCTTTGCTACTCCTTATTATAGGAACATTACCTAAAATTGAACAAATGATTAATACAGGTAAAACTGTGTGCACAGCTTATCTATTTTTCAATGAATTAATAAAACTCTTGAATTCATTCATTTATTCACTGACTGCTGCAAAATTTTGCAAAAGAGTTCCATATGTAACAAAAGTGAGCACTAATAAAGGATTTTTGAGAATTCATCCCCTAAGGGGGTTAAATAGGTTACGAAAGTTTGTATGTGAATTAGTCATGTTTGAAGTGAGAAATGTGGAGGTTGGTTGGTTAATTTGTTTCATCTGTAGCGGTATCTATATCGCCACATGCGAGCTGCGCGTCATACTGACGTCACGCAAATCCTGCATCGCGCAAGCAGAGTTTACCACGCGACTAGCATATATACAACTTCCCGACACCAATCGTTGGGCAGTTGCCCACCAGACACGACACCCGTCAGGTCGGAGGATCCTCCCTTTTCTATGGAGGTATTAGTGTACTTTACACCCTGTTCCTGTACCTCCATACATCGTTTTTTGGAAACTTATCTAATAAGGCTCCTGAGAAGCTGCCGATGGGGAATCTCATTGGGCACGCGGTTTCTAAATTAATCTTTTTAAATTATGCCTAAGGAAATCCATCATCATAATAATAACACTTCTCGTTGTATTATAATGACACATTTTGTACTTTTAATGAGTGTTATAATTATTTTATTGCTTTACTAATTATTATTGTTCATGTATTGATTCATGAGTCAGAAACTAATAGCCTTTAACTTACCTAATGTCACAAATACTGAGAAAAGACTTTCAACTATATTGTCCATGATGGCTTCCATTTCAGTGTCCTTTGTGTCACCTCTGTTGATAGCTGGAAAGAGATTCAGGAATTGAAAAATAGGCTAATAGGTTGAACAAACCAAATCCAATTATTATGCTAGTGTAATGTAGTCCATGTTGTGCTTCTTTTAAGGTAATGGGGCGGTTAGCCTAAACTTAAGGGTAATCGCAGTGTACAATTTGTTGAGTAATAGTGTACACATTGTTGAAAAACTAAATACATTATCTAATAGAAAGAAAGAAAGAAAAATTGGTTTATTTGTCACAGAAACATGTGCATACAAAAAAGATAATTAGCTCTAATAATTAAGAAAAAAAAAGGAAAAACAACAAAGAGATCTCTAATCACAAGCACAAAACAGAAATAGTCGACAGCTGCAAGTCATGACTGTGACAAGAAGGCTTCCACTCAGCATGATGCAATACAACTAATACTAATTCATAATACAACTACTGTATACAAGAATCCATTGAAAGTCATTCCTGTATTTAACTGTAGCATGCTATATAGTGGATTCTTATTAACAGTTTGTAGTAACACATATTTGTCCCACACAACCAAACTAATTGGTGGCTACAGTAAATTGGATGGAAGCACACTTTCTCATGAAAATAAATCAAATCATAACTACTTTGGGAAGAATCAGATGTGCCCTATGAGAGGCAAGAAAAGCCTCATTTATATGTGGAGGTTAAAAGTTTTCACAAAACATTAATCAAGCTAGTTACCATAGTAAGACAGTGGATCTGACTGCTGATGTTTCATAATAAACAGGTCATCTTCCAGACATATGAAGTTCAAATACTGGTCAAACACTTTATGAATGTTTACAGCCGAATTAGATTGGATAGCTGACGCTGCCAAGTCCTCAAGTTTTTGTCTAGTGATTGGTGAAATGAAGTTCAAGTGGTATTGGTCGTAGATTCCATTGTCCAGGTCTTGGCAGATTCGGCCAAGGTTTTCCTCGGTTGGTGCACAGAAGTATACTGCAGGCACTTCTGGTATTGGATCTCGGTCCGAGTGCAGTTGGCTGGAATAGGATAGATTTCTTTAAAATAATTACTACTTACTTGAAATCAAAATCAGAATGTAGTTTTACATAATATAGCGGCATCTATAATGGCACAAACGAATTACGCATCATCCTGATGTCATGCAAAATCCTGCATTGCGCAAGCAGCTACTGGGCCCATGTGGTGGATTATGGTCTACTCCCTCTCACAGAGAGGAGGCCTGTACCTCAGCATTGGGAACATTATGCTTATGAAAATATGCTTAAAGGGCATGTCCGGGTTAGAACCTACACCCTACAACTCTTAAGTCGCAGCCATTGCCACTAGCTCATCACTGCTCATTGACGATGATAATCATTTTATAAGTTCTGTACATTCTACCACAACAAATCATATAGAAAATACTACTACTACATCTACTTGAAGTAGTCATTCTATATTATGTAGTAAAGTTGAGTTTACACAAATGTTTTATTGAAAAATTTTATAATATAAAATGTTAACATTTATTCATAATAAAGATAAGGATGAAGCATTTAGTGTAAGTCATTTATTTATACATTATGATTTATTATTACATTATAAGTTAAGTAATTTATATTGTTATTGATGAAATCATACATTATAACAGTGATTCCAGCCAGTTTAACTTTCACTTGTTAAATTATATCCAATTTGTGTTTGCGATTTATTCAATTAAATTTAAGATAATATTTATTATCTCAAAACTTTTAACTTTTGGATGTTTTGAAATCCAATTACAGTAAATAATTAAATTAAGTACAGTAACGACATTATGGTGCTAAGTTTATAACTAGATAATTTATTGTTTTTGTACAATCTTTATAAGCTACTAGCATTATACTCATAATATTTTATCAGACCAGGAAGTCAGTCAATTCTAGAGATGCAAAGAGTGAGTACCTAAGCAAGAGGTTTTATGAATGTACAACTCCTATGTGTCAGACTGACCAATTGGATAATCAGGGCCTGGCTAAATATAAGTACCAGTAATTAGGGTGCTAAGGTACATAATGTAATGATTACTCACACATGCAGAGTCACGCCGAGCTCTCGAAGTTCCTTGACAGATATCAGTGGGGATATAACATCTTGACCCACTCTGTCGTAGATCAACACTTTCCACGTAGGTTCAGAAGCCACGCTCTTTGTTAGGGGCTGATTCAAATTCAGCATTTGCTTCAAAGCATCTGTAATATTACAACACAAATAAATAATCCATAATGTGCACTACGTGTAATCATGAATTATCATCAAATCACTATACGCACTGAGCTGTCGTTCACGTAAAGTACTCATTTTGTTTTGTTAAATAAATAACCCTTTCATTCAATGGCAATATCTGTCTAATTTCACAACTTTTTAAACGTTTAATTCCCTAAAGGCATATTTTCTTCGGGGAGTTGTATTTCTCCCAAATGTCAAATTTGACGTTTGCAACAGCGACACGTCGGCCACACAGGGATCGTTCAAAAATAATTCGGATACACATCCAAAATAAACCTTTGGTTATTTCAACTGAAATATGAATGGCAATTTGTGCAGAAAATTAAAGTTAACACGTTAAAAAAAGACAAGTTAAAAAAAAAGTTTTTTTTACTTTTTTTATTTTTTTTTCCTGATTGTACTGAATAATATTTGTTTTGGTGAAATTGATTTATCTTTTTGCTGAAATAATAAAAAAAAAAAAAACAACAAAATAAGTAGGCGCAGTTCAAGACCGCGCCGTTGGTTTTTTAAAAAACGTTTGGTCACAACATTGACTTATAATAGTAGGTCACAACTTTACTGTAAGCGCCCTAACCTAATGAGAGTTTCCTAAACCATCCTTAGACTGAGCTAGCACTTTGCCAGCCAATATCACGCCAAGCTTGCTCTATCCCAACTAACAAGTGAAGCGAGCACACACACACCAAAAAGACAAGCGGAGCGAGTCTTCTCCACAAGATAAGCCAGTGGAAGAAGACTACTCTCGAGACGTGCGAGCGAAGCGAGCCCACCTTTTCCACAAGTAAACGGAGCGTGATTAGGTAGGTACCTACCTACTAACGAGTGGAATAAGCTGGTTTATGAGCGTAGGGTGGCGCTCCTTAGTTTTCAATGTGTGTTCACATCGTTAGCTCGTCGTGAGAGCGCTCGCTACGAAAGTATAACCTGGCTAATCAGTGCTAGCCTTTGACCAGTAACTGCCGTGCTATGCTTGCTTCGCTCATTCAGATCGAGCGCGGGTGTACTTTTGATGCAATCTTTCTTCGATTGTCGTTTTTTCACAATTATTATTACACGCAGATTTACAACCGATATGAGGCGAAATATGTTTTGACTTATGTACGTGGGTCACACTGAAAGTTTTTAGGTTTTTTTTTTTTCCTTTTGTGATGATCCGCGATCAGTTTTACTTTTAGCGGATGAGTTAGGGGTAAACATTGGCGGGAAGAGCGTGACTCCAGCGAGCCATCTACTCGTACATATTCGTGCTTAGGTCCACACAGGTGTGGGTGGACTACACGATGTCATTCCTTTTAAGTCTTTTCCTGTAACTTCTTGTTTTCAGTGCGGTAGCCAAATCGTTGGGGTGCCTTTGCAGTCTTTCCTGGTACCTTTTTGTGAAGTTCTTGATCTCATCCATGACAGAATTCATAGATAACTCCTTGTGTATTTCAGCGTTCGTGACAAGCCAAGGAACGCCACTAATTGACCTCAAAATAGCGTTCTGCATTCTCTGTATGATGCTAATGCTTGAGTTACAGGCGCTGCCCCAAAGTTGGATTCCATAAAGCCACACTGGCTTCAAGATCGCTGTATATATTAAAAGTTTGTTATCGGTACTCAGTTTACTGTTTCGTCCCATGATCCAATGTAGGTTTTTGTATCGGATATTAAGTTCGTGTCTCTTGGTCTTATGATGTTTCTTCCACGTTCGACGTCGGTCAAGATGTAACCCTAGGTATCTTACGCTTTCGTGATGAGATAGTGTGACATTCTCGAGATGTACTGGTGCATAGTTACCTTTTCGCAGCGTAAATGTGACGTGGACTGATTTGCTTGCGCTCGTCTTTATCCGCCATTTTTGTAACCATGTGGTTATTTTGTCGAGACTCCCTTGCAGCATGTGTGAGGCCATAGCTGAATCTGTGTGGCTTGCCACTATTGCAGTGTCATCAGCAAATGTTGCTGTAGTAACTTCATCAATCTGCGGGAGATCTGCAGTGTATACTGTGTACAGCACCGGTCCCAGTACCGACCCTTGCGGGACTCCAGCAGTTATATAGCAGAATCGTGACGTCACATCTGCTTCTTTCACCTGAAATATTCTTTCCGACAAGTAGGATTTCATTAGTGAGTAGTTTAGAAAATATAAAACGGAATAATGTAGAAGCCTGTTAATATTTTTATTGCTTTTCGAAGTTGTCTCCGTTCCTTTCTAAGTACCGTCGCATGCGATGGAACAATTGACTGAAGCAGTGGACCCACTCTTCTATATGGATTTCTTCTACGCCTTCTTCACACGCAGCCACGGTTTCTTCACGGTTCATAAAACAAAAGCTTCTAAGTTTATCTTTTATTTTTGGAAATACATAAAAGTCACAACATGCCAGGTCAGGACTGTAGGAGGATGACTTACTAAGTCCACACCAACGAAATATTAAAAACAGTATATCTACTCGTATGGTCCACACTTTCGATAGACAAATATTCGATAGTCCGTCTGGCGGAGTGAGCTGGAGCGTTGTCGTGGTGGAGTAGGATCCTGCTTCTTGGACGCTGCTGTCTAACATTTTCCAAGACAACTGGTCTACAATGACTGACATACCAAACTGCAGTAACAGTCTTTTTATCTTCTAGGACAAAAGTTGCGAAATGACCCGTCAGTTCAAAGAATAATGAGGCAATCATCTTTACTTTTGTCAGCAAATCTACGAATGGAAACATCTATTGCGCAGATTATCTTTTGGTTTCGGGTTCGTAACAACATATCCAGCTTTCATCACCTGTGAAAATGTCATATACAGCATTCGAGTCACCTCCGTCATACTTTTCAAGCATGCGCGGCACCAACCCAAACGACGGCTTTTTGATCTTTCGTCAAATTATGAGGTATTCATCTAGTACAAAGCTTTCTGACGCCAAATGTTCATGTAAAACTTTTTGTACTTGACTCATACCAATGCCTAAAGCTGTCCGAATCTGTTGATATGTCACTCTTCTATCAGGTTCTATCATTAGCTGCACAGCACTCACGTTATCTTCAGTAGGCGCCGTAGAAGGACGTCCTTCTGGCGAATCATCAGTGAGTTTGCTTCGACCACGTCTAGACTCATTAAACCAGTTGTAAGCAGTGGCACAGGATGGGGCTTCCGTTATGAAATGGTAATCGAAGTCTATCGTAACATTGTTGTTGAGTACGACCGCAACAAATGTCGTAATAAATCATTGAACGAAATTTTTATCTAGTCAAATCCATGCCGAAACACGACAGACACTTTTTAAATTGCCGCCAATTTGTAAAAACAAATGACATATTATGAATTCATTACTCATCTACAGATTCCCAAAGAGTTCATAATTCGCACTTTAAATACAATTTTTATCGGCTGCTTTTCAGGGGTTACACTACTATTATAAGTCAATGGGTTACACTGAAAGTTTTTAGAATAGGCCAGTAGCTTTTTCTAAAAGCTTTCAGTGTGACCCCCGTAAGTAAGTATTTGTAATAACTTTTCCTACATTTTCCGTTACTTCAATAACGGCCGTAGCTATTGTATTTGCTCGACACTAGACTTAGTAGGGTCATTGCATTCAATACGAAGTAAGTTTTCACCAATTATGATATTTTTCAGTTTCGCAGATTTACGGCCGTTATGAGACGACATCTTAAACTTGCTTGCTATTTGCAACAGATTTTCTTTCGGTTTCTAACACTACCGCAGCTATTGTATTTGTTCGGCACTAGACTTTTTAGGCTCATTGAATTCTTTTTGATGCAAGCTTTCTTCGATTGGGATATTTTTCATTTCAGAGCAGTTTAACGGCCGGTATAAGACAACATCTGAAATTATTTTGCTGTTGTCAGCTTCATATTAATTTTTAACCTTATTTTGAGCAATATTTCTGGCGTTTCCCTTTAGGTACTGGTAGTACTTTGTCAACTCTTGACAACGACACTAGAATCACTGTTCTAGTTAAACACGTTTTTGCGCTTTACGAATAGGAATTTCGACACATAGTGAAAAATAGAGGGTGTGCGCATGCGCGTATACTCGCAGTGTGACGTAATATGTAAATTATACCCTGCCTCAAAATTGTTATAAATATGATCTGTCTTTTGAATTTTCAACCATCATTCTAGCACTAGAAGTCTCGTAGTAATTAGCGGTTGAAATCTTAAATGTTTTTGTCGGTCAAAAAGTCTGAGCGAAAAGACGTTTTCACGTCAAAAACAAGTTGCCTGGTTTAGTTTGTGAAATTAAATTCATAATACAATAATTCGAAAGGAAATAAGGATAAGTTAGTGCTTACCTAAGTAATGGTTTACGGTCCTGTTATTATCTGTTAATACGGTCTTATGCTTATATGGCCAAATATTATGATTATCTACCATAACGTTATGAAAAGTAACGTCATGAAGTAAATTAAATAACTATTCTGTCAAGACCGGTAAAATATTTGACTAGTTTTCGATCACATAGTTAGGTAAGGGGTTTAGGCAGCTTCAATACATTCTATACATATGCGTTAGTTAATTAACCTACTGCAAGAATCTGTGCGCGCAACAATGTCCAATTACGGCGTCCCTATTACAAAATCTGGCTACATGATGAATTTGGATTAAAACATGTAGGTCATTAAAACTTTTTTTAACAGAAATTCTGTTCTAGTTTAAGCACGGAATAATGGTTTAACGGATAAATTAATTCATCATCATCAGCCTATATTCGTCTACTGCTGGACGTAGGCCTCTCCTAGTGAACGCCACTGTGCCCGATCTTCGGCTCTCCTCATCCAGTCTCTGCCAGCCGCCTTTCGCAAGTCGTCACTCCACCTGGCCGGCGGGCGTTCCACACTACGTTTACCTAAACGCGGTCTCCACTCTAAAAGTCGTTTTCCCCAACGATTGTCGGTTCTAAGAGAGATGTGACCAGCCCATTGCCACTTTAGCTTGCTTAGTCTTTGGGCTATGTCGGCTACCTTGGTTCTCTGGTGATAAATTAATTACTTACGTTTAAAATAGTAATTAGCGTTACTGCTGAGCATGGGGGTTCATTTCCCGGGTTCGGCAAAGAGTTATTGGGTTTATCCATCTGGAATTTCTCTGGATTTGTGCCTGGTTGATGGTAGGCGAAATGCGAGTGTCCTTAGGTACACTTCTGTCTAACCATTCGTGGAATACAGGAGTGATGTTATGTTACGTTTAAATAAATTAGCGCCGTGGTGACTATTTAATCAATGGTGCCGATTCCCTTGTTCACAAACTAAACTAAATTTAAGTTGAGTGCACCTTTTTCATTCTATTTCATTATGAAAAGGACAGAAGATAAATATTAGTTTAGTCCTGTCAAATTAGTCAGCACCTGACGTAATTTGATGTAATTTTAGTTGTCAACTTTTTAATCACGTCTAAACTTGTATGGAGTAAGTGTCAGGCGCTGATTAATTTGACAGGACTAAACTAAAATTTATCTTCTGTCCTTTTCTTAATAAAATAGAAAGAAAAAGATGCAATGAACTTAAGTTTAGTTTGTGAACAAGGGAATCGGCACCAATGCCTGCCTCATTGGTTATGTGATGCCTGCGGGTTCCTGAGTTTAATGCACGGGTTGGGCAGTGATATTCATAGTAGACATTGTGGTCTACACCTACCTACCTTGTGGCCCGTATGCGGGTAGATAGGATAAAGGTCGTCGAGGCAGGTAATAATAACTGACAGAGATGTAGGTACCTAACAAAGTCTACCTTGAAGAGCTCAGTGCCACGTCCTAGCGGTCATGGAATTACCGACGAGTGACCACAAAACATGTATTTACAAGTATTTTGACAGTAAGAACAACAGAAAATGTGTTCACTGTAGACACACACGAATTAATTGTAACTGCAAGGGCATCGTTAAAGTAATTACACTCACTGTCGCTGTGTCAGCGGTCGGCGGTGTGTGACGTCACACTGAAATTACTCAAAGCAAGGACAGATCCAGGGGGTCAAGAGGATCATCCCTGGGCTGTGTGTAGGTCGACCACAGATAATTTTTCTAATAAATTATTTTATGATGTGACCCACATACCTGGTCACACCTGCGCAAACGACATGCATGTCCAATACGACTATGTGCTGTTATTGTGATGATGGACCGTGGAGCTTCTCCTTAGGAAACGACCAATTGAAACCGTGCACCTAGAGTTTATTAAGGCATTTCGTGTGGCTAACTAATACTAAGGCCTCGTTTACGGAGACGCGGGGCGTCGCGCGTCGAGTACGGCGTGGCGTCTTGCGTCTCTCTGGGTCTCATACAGCGTGGCCGAGAGCGAGAAAGACGCGAGACGTCACGACACACGCGACGCGCGACGCCTCGTGTCACCGTAAACGAGGCCTTACGAAAATGCATCTTTAAACTAGGTTAGGTGGCGCTTGTCGCGGTCAGTAATGGCATAGGCATTAGTTACTACTTATTTATTTATTATACACTAGCTTCTGCTGGCGTCTTCGTCCGAGTGAAATTTCTTGTATCCCCGACCCACCCCATCGCATCGCATCGCCTGTCCGCGTTTTACGTATTTCGTTCTCGCTTGGCGTTCTTTTTGACTATTTGTCTTCGTGCTCGGTTCCTAAGGGTCCTTGCGTGATGTTAAATAGCATATAGCCTTCATCAAGAATTGGGCAATGAATTGCGAATATATTTTTTCAAATCCGACCGATATTTCCAGAGCTTTTGCTTTTTAACAAACAAATTTTACCTCTTTATAATATTATATTATTAGTACTTATAGACTAAAAGTCTACATTGATGGTATAGTAACGTATAATATACCGAATGGTAACTTAGTAGGTACACCTGGACCTGTCTCTTGAGAGCATGTTAAATCGTTGGTTTCAGGCAGAATTCTCAAACTCAAAGCATTTATTTCAAATAAACCAATTACTTACAGGCACTTTTGAATTGTCAAGGGGTCGGTCAGTCAGAAAGATGAAGCTAGTTGCCCATTCCAAAGCGTAGTAGGTACCTATGGAGAAGAACGGGCAAGAAACTCCATTAACACTCTTTTAAATCAAAATATTGTTACAATAAAGTGGTTACATCATTCATGTTGTAATTATACATGTGAGAACGATGTAGAAAGACGTGCACGTTAAAAGCGTCCGTAATAAAAAGATAAAAACAATTTTGGAATTAAAATAAGCCGTGGCAGCTAAGAAATGACCAGTGCCTACTCGCCCGTTCACGAACATGACCATTCAGCTCAACCATTTTGAAGGGAACTCAATGATCCAATACACACGCCACCACCAGTGACACATTTGAGTGAGCATGACATACTCTCAGCCGCCAGGGCACATTCAAGTCAATGAAAGACGAACCCAGTAAGCTTTATAGTGGGTACATAGTGCTCACACATGTGCTTCATCATCAAGAACATACGTGTGACTAAGAAAACAAATAACAGTATTTCAGGTAGCCTGAAAGCCGCCTTCCCCTAAAATCTTAGGATAGGTATGGGAAATACGTAGCCATAGGACACACACTACACAACCTCAGGACATCGAAATGGTCCAAGTAATTGGGCTGTGTCTGGAAACAGATGGAAAGAAAGGAAAAAAAAAATATTTGACCCAGGCCATACCATACCAGTATAGGCTAGGCTATGTTTTGCCATAGTTTTGGTAGCTGGTTCGATGGCATTGGCTTCATGTAATGCAGTTACTAAGCCGTATCTGGTTGATCTTGGAGTTCATTCTTTTTTCGGCCTCAAATCCTGCGTTTTTCCTCTTTTCAAATTTGCCCAGGGGGAAGGGCGCGTCATCTAGGTATTTGGTAAATTGCCTCCATCGGTACTGACTTACGATTTGCGTTAAAGGTATTCGAGCTACCTATAAGGCCCATTGGTTGATATATACTTTTTTCGTTTTCCTGGGGCCAGGTAACAGAAGTCGAAACAAAAATCGAGGTTCCAAAATAAGTAGCTTAGGTGCTAGAATACAGGATTATGAAGATTACCTAGAACTGCGCGTAACGGCGGCGGCAACGAGTAGCAAAGCGAAGTTACATGTTTTTATGTAAGGGTCATCTTCACCTCTTGCATCAGTGCCTTTCCATTTAAAAGCGTTATATTGTCAATATCATTGGCTGCACACGGAACCTAATGTGACACCAATGCGGCACGTAAGCAGCACCTACCTTTATTTGACGAATGTCAGGGGGTTTGAGGAGAAAGCCGCCCGCGGAGGTCGGCTGGTGATGGCAGCGCACGGCGCGTCGCCGGCGCAGTGCGCGCGCGCCGGTGAAAGGCACCAACCATGTCGATACTACACGCAGTGAACAGTGTGCGGACCGCGAACGCCATGGCCGGGTTACCATATATGCGAATATTACTCATTTGTGCTATTTTAATCAATGGTTTGTTCCAATTCATTAATATGCTGTTATTTTTTTATTTGTCACCTTCTAATTCAGTGATATATGACCACTCTAGAACTGTTTCTACATTTATAAGGAATTAAAAATCAACCAATGCGTAATTTGTAATCTTATGCAAGCAGTCCGACGATCAATTTGTTAGTAGTTAATTAACGTAACTGTTACAACGAAATGGTACTTAGTGAAAGCTATACATCGTGTTTAGGTAGAATTTTTAGTATTTCATAAAATAACGTTGAATGTGAAAGCGTGCGAGAAAAATCTCAGTTATAAGCGTTTCTCATTAGATACTTAGTGAATTACAAATAATATGTTATATTTAGAAAGTGTCAGATGTGGTTGAATATTGAACCTAATTGTAATTCGTCTGGCACGTCCATCTTTCACTTGACATTGAGGCCTGTGACCGGTTGCTGTCGAGGATATTGACACTTACGTCGGTACTTAATGTAGTTGCTTGATTTTACGTCAACTTATCATGCAAGGCTCCAGTCCGGAAATTTATTGCCGACAGTTTTGCAGATTTTTTTCTCGTTGAAGTCTTTTGACGGTCGATTTTAATTTGCTCGATAGTTATTGATTGCGGTGTGATTTTTAGAAAAGTTAAGCGAAGATAGTTAAAAAAAACTTAAGACAATTAAACCTCAACAAATAAGGGTAATAAACAGTATTTACAAAACTTTTTAAATTAACTTCAGATCTAATAAGTCAACGCTCAAACGTCTGCACCCGTAAATTGCAAGTAGCTAGGTAATCCTCCAAGTGTTTAGTTTTACCAAAACGAATTTCGTAAATTCAAAGCTCTCAGGACTAAAGCGCGGCTAACTCTCCGGGACAGAAACCTGGGACAGTCAACAACAAAAGTAATTAAGAACTGTCAAACAGACCAAAAGAACAAACCTAAACCGATGTGTAATTCGACCATGAATGTGTCTAGTGGAAATATTTCTTCGAATTTATGCCTTTAACTAACTGAAAGGCGTGAAACATACATGTAGGTACAGACAATGAAGAAACTTCGGTAGCTGTTAGTAATGTACATTTCAAAACGAATAATGCGTAATTTCAGTATTAAACAATTTATTGGCACGTTAAACAGACGTATACAATCAATTCACAAGGCTCTGAAGGCCCACTAAATTTTGTAATCAGTTAGCTTATAAATAATGAATGAGGTATGCGATGTGGTTTGTCTGTCTGCTTACAAACTGTGAGATAAGCACTCAAAGATTAATCTACAATTGAATGAGCAGGAAACATTGAGCTACTGAAACTCTCACACCTATTGTGCCTAGGGGTGATTGTTTTGTTAGAAAAAATACTGCATGAATAAATTTTGGCCCGGTGTCTAAGATATTTTGGTTTTTGATGTTTGCCGTTAACGTTTTTTTTATTAAAAAAATAATTACTTACAAATTACCTTAGGGGTACCTACAGATTGTCCTCAACCTCAACATATTTTTAAAACAACTCAAAAGAGACGAGAGTCAGTTATGAAGAGTTTGTTTGAAGATAAATTGAAATGTAAAAACCTTTGTAAACGTCTTTATTAGAAGAAAATATCTTGTTATTAAGCTAAAGTGGATGATGGATGTGAAAAAATTAGAAAAAGTTTTATTTTTTGTATTTTCTTGTCTCTATGGTATTTTAAAGTGAGACGTGAGGTACCAAGACCTCAGCCGTTACAAGACGTCATTCTAACTGGCCGTAATTTGGCAAGATGTCTAGACAGCTTAGCGTCAGTCTTTTCTAATAGCTCTTATATTCTACAAATGTCTACAAGGGGCGTTACATTTGTATTTGGCTCTAGGTGTATTGGAGCTTGATGCTCATGAAAGGCTCTTCATAGTTTGAAGTACCATTTCGTTTTTTCACTGCTTCACTTTAGTTCTACTAGTTACCAGTTTTTTTTTAATTATTACGACATAATCCTTCATCAATCTACTAGGAACTTTATACATACTCGTATTCTCACATTCTTACAAAGTTAAAAATAAAATTCAAGAATGTCTGCGACTCGCTTACGCTACCAAATACGTTTTAAAAAATCCTTGAATTATTTTAAATAAAATAACTTAGGTACCTATTTATAAAGACATACATAATGGCATTATTAAATAATATAATAACGCGTCGCACGTTAAGTAGGCATCTTGATAATTTGGTCAAGGAATGTGATAGTCAGTCTGATAAGGAAGATCGATTAAATAAATAATATCTCAGTCGTGACTTCCCTATTCAATCGATTCCGATCAATTCGGGACTATGAAATGTTTGCATAACAAACTTTCTCTTTTGAATATAATAATACGAAATTGAAGTCGAAAGTACTTGTGCTGGCACTGGCACATATAAAAAAAACACAAATTAGTAAAATAAAAGTGAAGGTAATTTATTGGCGGTTTAATTAGCCACGATCTCTTTACAGCGTGGCTAAAGAAATATACTACAAATTGAAGATTATAATTATACAAGATCATTATGTCTGACTAACTGTTAAGAAATGCGTCTTTATGTATCGTAGAAAAAGTTCCAGTAAGAAGATCAAATTAAAACTGTTCTCAGGTTTTCCCTTAATAAAGTGTAGTCTCCTGTCTGTGTTAAAGCTTGGAGCTCGCTATTTGTTCAGGACAGAGTTTTAAGTACCTTGGAGTCCTAAAACAAGATGACACAATGCTAACAGAGTTGTCTAGGTACCTACTTTCGGAACTATAAACAGCGTTATTGATTTTCAGGAAGCTACCAACAGAAAGATAAGCCTGAAGACTTTGTTTGTCCTGAAGGCACCACGGGGAATGGAAATTTCGCTGACCCAGCTACGTGCAGGCGGTTTTATCAAGTAAGAATTTTGTTACTGACTTAACGTTAATTTGATTTTCATGTACCTATGTTTTGTTAAAGTTTATGTGACCCTTGGCCCTCGGATTATTGTATCCATTACACCACTTAGAAACTATTAGCCGTCTAATGATGATGTCTTTATTTGTATATATTAAACACCTTTTTGTGTAACTCACAGAAAAACAAAAATCCCTTTCGTAAGTGGTGTTGTAATTGTTTTAACAGGCGCTGTCGTCGACTGTACTCGCGCGATGTCATTTATATAAGTAAAATTTTTATAATTGGCCCAGTTGAACCTCCGCGTACCCTAAAAATGTTTAAATATACCCTTCATATCTTTGTATTAAATAACTGCTTCCTATATAAATATTAAGTAATGAAGATTCAACTGTTTACGTTTGATTACCAAACCTCACCGATTTAGCTTCTAAACCGAGAATGTGATCCCAATATCGTTGGGAAAGCAAA
This sequence comes from Brachylomia viminalis, assembly GCA_937001585.2. Classification (NCBI taxonomy): domain Eukaryota; kingdom Metazoa; phylum Arthropoda; class Insecta; order Lepidoptera; family Noctuidae; genus Brachylomia; species Brachylomia viminalis. Next base: position 14,993,633 of record OW443302.2, on the reverse strand, counting down.
TTTAGAGTTATTTACCTTAAGCAGTAATATTAATGGTGCAAACTGCATCTACATTCAAAGAGCCGAACTGTTCATTTTACTTTGTGCCCAGATTTCTACAATAGATTTACTTTGAATATCCGTGAACATCATGTATGAAACAAAAAACTGCTTTAAAAACGAAGAACGTAGGATTGAACGATTCCGACTTATTATGTATATTATACGATCAAGTATATTATACATTAGTAGGTATGTAACAGTATAATCATTCATCTGGACGTGTTACGAAGTTGATGAATTCAAAGAAAACACGTAGTCTAAGTATCTATAAAATATTTTTTCAGCAATGTAAATAACTTCACTTTCCTGTATATTTTACCACAACGAAACATTGTATGAAAATAAAACAATCTATTATATATATATATATATATATATATATATATGTATGTCGAGACATCATATGGCACTAAATTGGTTAATCAACAATAATGATAATTCATACATGAATGCTATCAATCAGTCGAATTATTTGTTTATTAGTAATATAACATCGTTTCAATTATGATTAGCCGTACTCATAATAATAATATTTTATTATACATATGGACGATAAAAATATTACGTCTATTAATGTCATGAATAAGTTAGTTGGGTGTTTTATTAAGGAAATAGTATTTATTTTGGCACTTATTAACATTTTCGAATCTCAAGCTACCGGTTTCGAAATAACCGGTGGAACAAGCGTGGTTTAATTTAAACAATGGTGCTCTCGGAATTGGAACGTAAAAATAATTGGGCCCCAGTTTTTCGTATGCGCTGTAAGTATTTATCGAGAAATATCGGTATTTGAGGTATTTTTGTATTGGTTGCCGGACCTTTGTGAGGTTTTTGTTATTCACGCGTCTTTATTACGCATGACCGTTGAATATTAAGTCGATGGAGGTGTGATGGCCCGCTGTGGGCTATGACACATCAATTCTCAGACAAGAGATCAGTCCGTCTATATATAACACTACATACAACCTAGAACGATAAAAAATTGTGAAGATAGTTCCAGTTAGTGGTATTGTTAGTAGTGGTGGCACAAGTACCAGGATGGCTCACAGCGTCATTGAACTTAACTTTTTATTGAATGAACACGTTACCGTAATCGAATATACTTTTACGAAGATAACGTTTAAATGCTGCAGAAAACCTGAAATAATTGCAATAAAACGCGTGTATTCGATAATAACGACGGCCTTGATCTTGATCGTCTTGAGTTCAGTGAGTTTGAGGCTGTACGGGTCAACGAGTTATTAAAAATCGAGTCTTTTTTTAGGTGCTTCTTCTGTCTAACAGGTTTAGAGTTTATATATCGGTATACCGATTTACTGGGTTTGAGAAGGGTTAGGCATTCATTCCGTACAATACTTATATTATATTTTGAGCTGCATACTGGTTCTGGTTACACTGGAAACCGATCCCAACGTGGTAAAAAATGTACGCAAATGTAGGAGATCATCAACATGCATTAATACACAGGTAGGTAGATCCGCAGGCGGTTATCATGATTCCGATATCCTGCAAAGAATAAATAGATAGACATAAGGGGTAGGCACAGCCGCTAAATTCATATTTTTATGGACAAACACCGAACATTTTTCGTATAAAACGGTGGATTCCTTTTTTCGTATGCCGTTGTATGTAATAACGTAACCCCGCGTGACTAACCCCCCTGGGATTACACTTGAGTTTATGCTACGTCCGCGAAATTGAACGGATTCAAAAATAAAAATGGCTGCCCATAACCGTGGCTAAGTAATATCTAGCTGTTCGTTATAGTTATAGTGTTACATACATTTTAGTTGTTGTCTTCAAACTGGTTATGACCGAAACTACTATAGGACCTCATTCGGCTGATAACCTTATCTCCGACGGAGTAGGTATGTGCCTCTACCCCTTTAACCCCTTTACCCTTGGTTGCCTTATTAGGTGGCTATGGGATTATACAAAGAGGGATGCGACACTCTTACAACCCCTGGCGAGCTGGTGACGTGGTGACCATTTTGGCATATTATATTGGTGATGTAATTATATACATACATTTTAATATAAGAGGCTCATATGTTTTTGCTCGACGCGTTTACGGGTAGGCAACAGTGCCCCAAAAGTTTTAGATACGTTTTTGTGACAAGAAACAATATCATTTCAGAATAAACCTTTTTATATGTAACCGAAACAAAACATTTTCATGAATGAAAAGACTGAAACCTCTTGAAAGTAACATGTGCGAGGAAATTGAAGTTGATTCGTGGAATCATACTTATTATTTTATTTCCAAGTAAGTAAAAAGCGTATGAAGCCTTCGCTTTTGGCGCAGATTGGTTTCAAGAAATACTGCTGTAGGTACCTCTATGTAGCACAGTATAATATAGTAATTATTATACTGTGCTACAGCTAACAGTATTTTATTAACCCCGACGGAAAAAGAAGAGTATTATAAGTTTAACGTGTGTATCTGTGTGCCTGTCTACAGCATCGTAGCTCCCCAACGGTTGAACCGATTTTGTTTGTTTTTTTATTGTTTGGAAGGTGACTTAATCAAGAGTGTTCCTAGCTAAAAAAAAAGAAGAAAATCTGTTCAGACGTTTTTAGAGGTTTTTGTTTGTGTCGGGGTTGTTTAAATTTTATACCTTTTATACCTATCTATTAATGTTTTGTAAGTACTAAGAAATATATAGGATTTCACGCACGTTTTTACTTCATTTTTTTCCGGTTTACTGTACCTATGATATACTGACCTGTACGATTCACTGCTCACAGTGCAATCTGCATTCCTAGACGTAATATTTCATATATTCATAAATACACACATACAGGCTGACAGGGACATTGACACAAACTGTTACCATGCATTCCATACATGATTCCGAACGCCCGTGCGTTAAAATATTTTGTTCGTTATTTAAAAAAGAAATTTTGATCACGTTGGTATTGTACAGACGCCAGCAGGTCAAGCTACCCGAAACTGTCAAATTTTCCCAATCAACCTTGAACCTTAATGCTTTAGCGATAAAGTTGAAAATCTATTAAAGAAATTTGACAGATTGTAGTAGCTTGATGTGCTGGCGTCTGTACTTTCCTATGAAACAGCAGATTTTTTGTTTATAACCTAGGTACTATACATTTCTACGCTAGGGTCTAGAATCATGAATCCATGGTCGTGGTCCCTGCCACCCTGTAGGTATATGAGGTAGTATATAAGGTGTCTGTGGACTCTGTAGTCAATTACCTTTAAGTTAGACCATGCGATTAACCGATTTTTTCATAGTTCATTAATTGAAGGCGCGAAAGCCCCCTACCCGAGTAAATCGAAGTAACGAAGTTTTGCGGCTTAGGTATACTTACTTATTAACACTCATGACATTAGCCCGTCTCCCCTACGGCACTAGGGCTCTACCGTAATTACCCTTCTTAATGCTTAGCTTGGGGATTGCTTGCTTGAGCTGGCACAGTCTATGTACCTACCCTACTGTACATACACGAGTGTTAATACGTCACGTCGAGATTTGAAAAAGTCTGTCACAAAGATATGCCTAGTCACAGGGATGGTGTTCTAAACATGCAAAGGCAAACGTTTTCTGCTATTCGACTTTTTCTAATATTTAACGGCTACGTACTGTATGTAACTACGTCTGTCTGTACCTACTTACAGGACGCTGTCCCACGTAATACACGGGATATGACCATAATTCGCGTATATCCTGCTAAAACTGCACTCATGAGCAAAAGTATATCTGCATAGCTCCAACTATATTTAACAAGCTACCTAAGCGTTGGAAAGAGCTAAATATCAGTCATCATCATCTATCAGTTGATAGTGTTTTTATCGCAAAAAGCTTATTAATAATAATAATTTATTTATTTCAGACCATTGATCCATATAGTGTTAGTAAAATCTTAACCTATTGTTAGTACATATAAAGCTTAAATTAATTGGCGACATGTACGCCAGTACGCACATGCCTAGCTGCCCAGTGCCTAATGAAAGGCCCATCAATTTTGTCCGCCAGTGTAGCCAGTATGTTGTTGGGGCTACCCCTGAATCGCTTCAGCATACTCGCACATCGCTTGCGCATAACGGCATAAAAAATAATAACCCTTATTCGCAGGCACATAAAAAGCGCTACAACCCGCTAATAGTATTATAGTGTAGTATTATTAGTTTATTATAGTGTGTCTGAATTTTTAGTCGAAAAACTTATCTGACATTAAATTTATTATAATTTCTATAGATTAAAAGTAGCAATGTGACTAAAATATTTGTACGCCAATATATTATAAGGCTAAACATGATTGGACTATATTGTAATGACCTATCATCAAACCTATCATCTTGCATGCTCTTGTATGTATGCATATAGGTACCATGTTTATACAAATAAATAAATCTTATCTTATCTTATCTTACGGCCAAGGAGCAATAAAACAAACTCCTTTCCCCTTTTGTAACTGTCCTTTGCATTAAAAATGTTGGCAATGACGTAATGGAAACAATAATAATGTGCGATTAAAAATTAACCTTATGGTAGTTAACATATTTATACTTATTCCTTGACTGAACGTACCTAATACATTGAGCTATAGTCTAGAGTTTACAAGCCAATACTTTTTAGTAATAGTTTTACAAGACATACTAAGAATGTACTCACATCTAAAAACGCGGGCGAGAACCAGTTGGTTGGCTGTTGACCCAACTGTGGGCGAATTCAAGCTGCGAACCCGACTTTGGATTTTGTTTTGATAAAATTTGGTTAGCGGATTGTAGAGCTTTTTATGTGCCTGCGAATAAGGGTTATTATTTTTTTTTTGTGAGAACGCATGGTTTACATGGTTTTTTTTTATGGTTCCTAAATCATCAAATAACTTCTCCCGCTCTGGGCGGAGCGGGAGAGCGTGTCAGATACTTACTGACTAAAACCCACCCGTGTTTCTTTAGTTGCCTGTGCCGGGGGCCACGGTATCCCTCTCGGACTTTCCCGCAACCCTGGCAGGCATCGGCCCTAGCGGACCCCGTCATAGCTAACAGGCTGGTCCGTTGAAAAGTTGATACCACCTGTAACGCCAAGGAAATTGCCAACCTTGGCGACTTGGTATTAAAGAAACAACTCATGTTTTTATTTTAATTATATCAGGTGGTACTTATCTGTTCGAATTGAAACAGCATTCTTCGTCGGACAGCACTTAGCGCAATGCTGATTAATAGTAGTACTTACCTATGAATACTGTGGTACTTTCTAGATAACACATTTCACAAAGTTCTCTTCGACTACTCATTGATTGATTTATTTAGTTGATAATGACTTTCATTTTCTTCCAGTGCGTCGATGGCTATCCCTACCTGAACAGATGCCCCTCCGGTTTGTACTTCGACGATATCAGCAAGTTCTGCACCTTCAAAGTTGAAGCCAGATGCGGCCCCATAGCCTCAAGTAGGTACCTCTATTACAATGCTTTTGTATTACTTTCAAATAAATTATAGGTAACGCGTAGATGTTTTTTTTTGAAAATTGCGATTTTACTTAGGTCGTCGTAATATCGCTAAATATTTTACTTAAGTCGTCGTAATATCGCTAAATATTTTACTTAAGTCGTCGTAATATCGCTAAATGTTTTACTTAAGTCGTCGTAATATCGCTAAATATTTTACTTAAGTCGTCGTAATATCGCTAAATATTTTACTTAGCTCGTCGTAATATCGCTAAACCAAAATAAGCAATGGTCTTCATTTGTTCTATATGGAAGTCATAGCAGGAGGCTTTGTTCAACAGTGGGATAACTGATGAAGGCTTACAATGCCAGTCATTTGTAAGATGTGTCCAAGCGCATTCTGTAAAATCATTCACGCAACACTTTTTATTCTATGTAATAAGGTATTATTAGCTTGAATAAAAAGTGTTTTACTGATACAAACACTATAAAAAAAGACAAGAGGTCGTAAGCCCAAAACAAAAACATTAACATATAGGAAGCTAGACAATGTAGATAAACGTAATCAATTAATCGGCTCGTTGATTGGGTGTAAAATTGCACATCTACGAGTAAATACCTTGAATTAAACTTTGCCTTGTAACATTTAGCTTTTTAGTACACTGATGTCATGTAACGTTATTTTAATTGTGCCTTACTCATGATTTGATTTTGTATTACCTAAGAACTTTGTATGAAACATTTAGTTACTAATATTTTAAATCTAAACCTATGTGGCAGAAACGTCTTTATTTGATATTTATTACAAAACATTGATTTTAAAATCATCTTTAATTTAATTAAGATGTCATGTTTTTTTTATTTATTTGCGAGAGTCTTGCCACTATTTAAAAACTATTTTATCTTTATAAAGCGCCTGCGCCGATCACGGAAACGCCGCTGGACTTGGCAACAAAGTGCGACACTAGCGAGTGCCAGTTGCCTTACTGCTTCTGCTCCAAAGATGGCACGCTCATCCCTGGAGGTCTTGACCCAGAAGACGTAAGTGATAATCTATGTTTTAAAATACACACACGAAAACTGGCACGTTTTTGCTAGTCTAAAAATCTGGTTTTTTAATTATATTTTGTGTAACTCCGATGGATACTTTTTTGTAAATTTCTTCATTTAAAAAGGGAATAGTTTAATCTTCCGTCAAGCCGTATTCCTATATAATTCTGCAACGGGATTTAGGGCAAATCAGTAAAATTTCTGCCATACTTCTGAATGGAATCGATGTTAATAAGCGATCAAACCATAAGAAATCGCTAGCATGAAGTCAATCTCCGTTCCCGAAGGCTACGTGTATCACCTATTGAGCCCCCCAATCGCAGAGGCCGTTTAAAATGGGCTCGTAAACACAGAAATAGGGCAGAAGAAGACTGGCGTTTTGTGTGTTTTTTGATGAATCCCGCTTTGGTATGAGGCTAGATGCTAAGCGTACACGGTATTGGAGGACCCTTGGAGGCCAAGAACGTTTAAAACATTTCCTGGCATGATTTGCATGCATACAGTGGTGGAACAATCATGATATGGGCGGGTATTTGGATCGACCGAGGAACCGAACTGATTTGGATCAGGGGCAATCTCAATGCAAAGAATTACGCTGAAAAAATTGTATCAGATTTCTTTGCGGACCCAATTTGGTGCTTCATTTCTGCTTATGCATGATAATGCACGTCCACACACTGCCAGAGTCGTTGCAAACATACTTGCCGCAGCTAATATCAACGTCCTAACATGAACTGCTCAATTGCTAGACTTGAATCCCATTGAGCACGCATAGGATATGCTTCAAAGAAGAGCTACGCCAAATATGGATGCCGTACACACACCAGACAATCTTTTTCGCCTGTTACAACGGACATGGGCTGCCACTCCGTAACGTGAGATGAGCTCATATTGAGTATACTCGTTAAGGGTGGAAATACAGACTACTAATTGTTTATTTTACGCAATAAACCCCTTTAAAAACTTTTATTGTTATCCTTTTATCATATTTTAATATCAGAATTAACTAAGGTGAAAAATCCAGCATAAGCAAAAATCGCGAATTCTTTACTAATGCAAAAGCAGAGAGTACTTCGTCGATCTACACATACGAACACATTTTATTTAATCATCTAAATATACCTTTATATTTAATTTCAATAGGACAATAAAATATTAAAACAAGAATACCTCGATTCCTAGACACTTTTGATGTGTGCAAAATATTATCGAAGTCTATTCAGCCATCACGGCTTGATGAAGCAACCAACATACATACACTCGCATATATTCGTTTGTATTAGATAAATATTTGTCATTGACGCCTATCTAATGCCAACGAATATCGAGTGATTTCCTGGTAAATAGCTCTGTTTACGAAAAGCTCTAAATAAACGAAAATTTATTATTATCATTTAATGTAACAGATATAGGTAACTGGAATCAAATTAAAGTCGATAGTCGTTTATTATTTAGAATTAGTATGCCATTCACAAAATCAGCCTTGAAAATATTCAATACTGTTAACATACTTAATTAAATATTAATTTCGAGAAACAATTTAGGCTAGTGGGTATCATGTTCTATAGAGCTCTAAACCGCAATGTCAGCCTTAATGGTTTCTAATTAATTATGATAATCGTTGCGAAGTTGTTATACTCGTAATAATTGTGTATAACCTAGCAACACATCTATGGAACTAACGCTTCTCGTCTGTGACCTACAGTTTACCGTATTTATACATATCCTCCATTGCATAACAATTTTTAAAAGCTTTGTCGTGCATGTTAAATAGCTAAAAAGGCGTATCATGTGCATAACATATTATGTGGTTTTGTTCACGGCCAATACTTTAAAAGCTTAACGTTTCTTAAAAATCGTAAGTTTAAAGAAAAAGTGTTATGTTCTTAGAAAAAAACGCTGGTTACGAATGAAAAGCATAACCCAGCGCAGTCGGGTAAAAATGTATACTTATCTAATAAAATTGTGCCGCCTATCTACACGCCCTACCTGCGGGAACTCAATGTAGCTTGGCCAAATTTAATAAATAGTCTTCCTTACTCGATTATTTAGCCCATCTAACGGTCTGTGAAGACAAAAATAAATAACACAAAAATACGATAGACCGTGTGACTTGATCTTTGTGTGACAGAGACGTTTATATTACTATTCTGGTCTCATAATATTAGGTAATATGTACAATAAATGCAAAATTGTGGATTAGGTAAATGCCTAATAATTAATTGAACGACGGCATTACGTTAATGGGTAATTTAGTAATGATTTAATTAGCTGATTTACTTGCTTTGTTGATTCCTGTCTTTCTAGAATAGGAATTTGATTCATTTCAAAATAGTGTTATTCTTCTATTAATAAATAGATCTCTGTATAGTGTTGTTACACTACACAGAGAGACAGAGTTGAGGTCAGTTTTTGCACAATAGTGCAAAAACCGGCGTCAACTCAGTCAACAATGCTACGAATTTTACGTGCAAAAAGTGGCCGTAAAAAATTACGTTCTAATTTTTTTTTATTCGCAGACGCCCCAAATGATAATGCTAACATTCGACGGTGCTGTTAACTTGAACAACTTCGAGCTGTACAAGAAAGTGTTCAATGAGAAAATCAAGAACCCTAATGGTTGCCCCATTAGAGGCACTTTCTTCCTGTCACACGAGTACAGGTAATTATAAAATTTGTCATTACTTCCATTCAGGGGCGAGACCAAGAGTAAATATTTGTCAGAGACCGAAGTCCAAACAATCGCATTGCTTCAGCTTAGGGCCCATTTATACGGTCTGCATTTGGACTGCAATCTAGCTGCAAATTAGGTTTTGTGCAGTTGACGTAACTGCAACATATTGTAGCCAATTGTGCACTTCGCTTGCAGTAGGCGGCAAGTTCTAAGATTGTGGTGACTGTTAAATCTCAGACAGTCATGCGTTAGTAGCATTACACACAGCGAGATTTTATAGATATTGGTCCCTGTTTCGAATATTTACTCATGATATTTAAAAGCTTTGTTTGTGTCGTGAAAATAATTTTACTTGTGATAACTACATAAAAAAATAAGAGAACATTTGTTAACCTAATTTTCCGCTTCAGATTTTCTCATGAAAGCTGTGTCCGAAATTAATATCTACCAATATTTCAATTAATTAGTAACAAACAATTTGCTAAGTTCCTGTGATTAATTTGGACGATAGTTAAGTAATTACTTACACAAGTTTCGTGTTATTTACTACATTATGTATACCTTTGATAGTACATAGTCAAAAGCTACTGTAAGTTCCGTATATTATGTGTTACCGTAGTTATTGGAACTTTCCCTAGTAGGTATAAATAAAATTTAATTGAATTACACCAAATTTTTAGCTTTAATTAAAGAAACGGAAATTTATAAATGTTATAATGTTAAATTTTGTGCAGGTCCAAAATTGGTTCACTGCTAATAATTTAGTATTAAATGGAAAAAAAACTAAGCGCATAAGAATTCCTTTACCAAATGTCAAAAGTAGTGATTGTGAGATAGTATTGAATCAAGAGAAACTAGAATTCGACATAAAACTGTTTTCCTGGGGATCACGCTCGACTCAAGGATACCATGGGGTCCTCATTTAACATCTCTGGCGGGACGGCTAAGTTCAGTTCACGGGACAGCATATGCTGTCAGAAAAATCTGTCAATTTACAGATGTAGATACCGCGAGGCTAGTCTATTTTAGTTACTTCCAAAGTATCATGTCTTACGGTATTTTACTTTGGGGACGGGCTGCAGACGTCGAGTCTATTTTTATTCTGCAGAAAAGAGCCATCAGAGCCATATATAATCTCTGCAGGCGCGATTCTCTAAGAGAACAGTTTAAGGTTCTTAAGATCTTGACGGTACCTTGTCATTATATCTATGAAAACATCATGTACGTAAGGAAAAATTTACATCTTTTTAGTAAAAGAGGTGATAGACATAATTATAGTACTAGAAATAGTGACCTATTAGTTCAACCAGGTTTCAGACTGGCTAAAGTAGACTCATATTTCATGGGGTACTGTTTAAAATGTTACAATAAAATACCTCCCCACGTACTTCAACTGAATGAGACGAAATTCAAATTTTGTATGAAACGCACACTATGCAGACAGGCATATTATAAGTTGGGGGATTATATCGCTGAAAAAAATGCCTGGCGCAATGCTGGTCCTGCTCCACAACCACAACTAATTTAATAACATTTGAAAATACTGTTGGAGCTGCTGAATATTGTAAGACTACCTTTGCATTGTATAAAAATGCAAAGGAAATTCCTTTGTATTATATAATTGCATAGAACAAGAGTGTGAGTACTATGTAAGTACTATCGAGCTACCATTTACCGGGTAATGTCTTTCATTGACTTGAATGTGCCCTGGCGGCTGATAGATGTCATGCTCACTCAAATGTCTCGCTGACGCTGGCGCGTGTGTTGGATCATTTAGCTCCCTTCAAAATGGTTGAGCTGAATGGTGCTGATCCATGCGTCATGTTCGTGAACGGGCGCTGTCAGTTGGGACTGGTCCTCTCTTAGCCGCCACGGCTTATTTTAATTATTTTATTTATGGATTGCTTTGTTTAAATTTCTGTTTGCTGTAGGTACTCTGGACACTCAACGTGTACCTACGTCTTATTTACATCGTTCTCACATATAATGATACCTATATTCAACATTAATGATGTAACTAATATTTATGTAACAATATAATTTAAAAGAGTGTCCATGGAGTTTCATGCCCGTTCTTCTCCATAGGCACCTACTACGCTTCGGAATGGGCAACTAGCTTCATCTTTCTGACTGACCGACCCCTTGACAATTCAATAGTGCCTGTAAATGGTTTAATTCAAATAAATGGTTTGAGTTTGAAATTGATTTTAATAAGGATAGATCTGAGGCAAACAAAGCGTTTTCATATCTTGCTGATTATTTCTATTATATTCATATTTATTATTATACATATTCAAGTTAATTTGCTATTTTCTTTGATATTACAGTAACTACGTGCAAGTGCAACATCTTGCTCACGACGGTCATGAGGTGAGCTTTTTATTCATGTATACTTATTAGGTTATACTATTTTGATTAATCTGACAATGTTACAGTGTTTAACTGTTGATGAAAATATGATACCTACTATAATATATCAAGGATGGAAACATCCATCATATCTAGGCTCAAAGATCGAGTTAAACTACCGAGAGATACCTACCTCCCTATGGATCGAGGATGATCCATAGGGAGGTAGGTATGCTAAATTTGTATCATATACTTCTCCCTATCAGTATTTCTAGTTTTCTTTTCTTTTTCCGTATTGTGGTTGCGTTTGTTGACAACAAATATGCTCTCGGAACATTTATCTTTATACAATGCCAATCTCTGTTGCTGCGCCACTGTATTCAACAGATCTCTCCATTCTCTCCACAATCTGTAAAAACGATCTAAAAACACAATGCTTACATTGACAGATAGCGACGGGCACAGTGTCCCAGCAGCAAGGCCTGCAAGACAAAGGCTATGAAGAATGGGCCGGCGAGATGATCGGCATGCGCGAGATTCTCGGCAAGTTTGCGAACGTGTCGCGCTCTGAAATCGTCGGCGCAAGAGCACCTTTCTTAAAACCTGGGAGGAATACTCAGTTCAAGGTAATTATGAGTATTTTATGGAATTCCCATCTGATGTTCGCGGCGTCGTCTACGTATATTTTGTATTTCATCATTTTCTAATAGAAATATATTCATATATAGGTAAGTAGCACATTTACTGGTCTTAGGCTACCTGTCTGTCAAATTTGAAAAAGATCTGTTCAGTGGTTTGGGCGTGAAAAGGTAACAGAAAGACAGAGTTACTTTCACATTCCATAATATTAGTATGGATTATATAATTGTTAATAGAACAAAAGTTACCTATATAGTGGAAAGCTCTACCAAGTGCAAGATATCTTTGCCTTTGGTTATCAAAATTATTTGCGTGAACTACCTAAGACTGCATTATAGAATAGAATTTGCAATTGTCTGCCAGCTTTTGTCTTTTAACCAAGGATACGAAAACCTCAGTCTAAAGATATTTACAAAATTCTTCCTTCCGTAATTATGAAATATTTTTGATGTTGAAAATGTCTGCTATTAATTTCTGCAAATATTACATTACGTAGTCCAGCCCATCTCAATGCGACTTCAGTTGACAAACAAACTTCCTGCAACAAAGGAAGTTAACGACACTGAAAATACGGAGGATGCTTTTTACCTCGGCTAGGTACGCGGTTCTTTTGGTTGCAGAATAAAATATGAGACTGACTAAATTCTCGTTGTGATGTGAGTCACAAACATCAATAAGTAATTTTACAAAGCTGGAGAAAATATTTAAAACTATTGTAAAGAGCTTGTGGACCAAATTACGTATGCAGAACCGTTATGCCGAAAGATTGTAGGTATGGTAAACAATGTTGATATGTTTCTTCGAAATAATAATAGCTACCAACAATCCCTATTACGTGAAATTGACGTTGATAAGTGCTTACATAACGAAATTATATGTGCTCGTGTATTTCAAATGCCAAATCATTCTGCCATATATTTTTCTGACGAATTTCTCGAACGTTCTTTTGTCTCCAAATTGGTCCACATCGAATATCAGGCAGCTTATTAGGGTAATATTTTGACAGTCATTCGATATACTGCGTACGCCCCAAGTACTTCGCTACACTTAGTGTCAATATTTCAGCCGGTGCGTCTATTCGTTACCTGACAATTACGGCCGTCACGTTCGCAATACAAAGTGAAATACGTAGAGATTTTTTTTGCAGTGCGTCGTCATCAGGGAGCTACGTCAGTTGTCAAACAAGTCGCACGCTCCAGTATCGACGTTTAGATAGGCACCGATCGACAAACGTGTCTAAATAAAACTGATTGAAGTACACTTTGTATGGAATTTGTTGTGTGAGATGACGGTTTGGAGCGTACAATTAAATTACACGTAGAGGAAAATAAATATTTTGAACGAGTGTAAACATGGTCATCGTACATCGACGAGCTGACAACAAACTGCAAACTTGCAGCTTGAGTAATTTATGCGGCCTACCCAAATGTCCTTTCTTTGGTATTGTTCGTCGAATCGTTGTGCTCCTTAAGTTCTCAGTTGAGCGGCAAGATTACTGACAAATGCGTGCACTGACTGGACAGGTCCGCTCAATCTGTATGGTTTTTCCTCAAAAGACCATTTCAGACACCAATCTACATGGTCTTCACATGATCTGACCAAGATTATGTCTGGACTTTAAAAGAGACTGTGACCTCTGAGTTTGTTTCGGCCTTTCTTCTCAGAGTAGTCAGTTATGAAACGCCGACCTCATCTAGTTTTAAAAATATGATTGACATGTAAAAGTGTTTGTAACAAACCTACTTACAGAAATAAAATCATTTATCATTTATCATTTATCAAATGTAATAGATTTTTAGCAAAAAAAAAACCGTTGTTACATATTGTTTTAAAAGCAAAACAATAAGCAACGAAGCTGTTGAAACAATTTCGATTGACGAACAGATAATTCTAGTGTTATTTATTTTAGAAATATGTATGTATGTTTGTATGTATGTATGTATATTCTCATATTATTTGTTTTATTTTATTAAGTGAATTGTTTTTGATTTTATGTATTTTATTTTCTCTTTTACTCTTACACACGCTGTCTACATCTCTAAATCTACTATCCTATCGCAGGTATGCTGGAAGAGATTTCATTAGAAATAAGCATCACCTTTGTACCTACTTTTCTGTTATTTTCTTCTTGTCTGTTTATATAAGTGTGTACATAAATGGTTAAATAAATAAATAATAATTAGCAATAAGCTTTCTCCTGTGAATCGGAGTTCCCGGGAACAACAGTTTATGGAACACATACTTATTCACTACAAGCTTCTGCCCACGACTTCGTTCGCGTAGAAGTCGTAAGACGTCACTATATACTAAACTAACAGCCACAAGCGGGAGCAAGCTCCGTACAGTTGTCCGTGTGAGAAGCAGCTCGTCCTGACGTCGACACCAGCAGCCTTCAGTAGTCATTACCCATTGCTTGCGAAAGTTTTTCGTTGTTAGTAAATTAATGAACGCCTGTGTTCCTGCATATACTACACTGATACACTGACTAATGCATTCTTACGATTATTCCTGATGAACAGCTATCACTTAAATAATATTATACAGTAGATTGTAAACACACGGAATTTCTCATTAGCCTATACCATATACTATACTATACCATATATACCATATTTATTTATATTTTATCCAAAGATGACGGAAGAGGCCTACACTTAATGTTTTTCTGTGTACGTTCTACGAACTATCGTTTAATAATATACCATAATGTTAAAAAAGGAAGCTGAGACATATCAATTGTTGGGAGGCGAACATGGGTTTGCAAAGCAGTCTCGAACTTTTAAGCTATTTGCTTTGTTAACAGTTGACTAAAATAGCCGTTTTTATATTATGTCATGATTGACTGCTTAGCTCCTTAAAGGTATAGTGGGATGATAATCATTTAAAAGGTTAAATCTGTAACTATCTGCAACAATCTAACCTTTAGGCTTGTCTTTTTACATTTTGCGGCAAACTATAGAAGAATACGAATAAAGTTTAATATTGCTCATCCCCCATTGCAAATAGCGTGATTATTTATAGCCTACAGAATTATATGGAATATCTATGCATAATTTTAACTAAATCTATCCAGTGGTTTTCGCGTGATGCTGGAACATACATTCAGACTATAAGATAAAAAAATAAAAATTAATTTCAGCATTAGAATCGTTCCCAGATCTTGTAAAAATAAAAAATACAGTTTTGACTTCGCAACGATTTTACTATATGTATAGATACTGGGACCATCAAACGAAAATGTTTTTGAATGCACGATTGTAATTAGACAAGCACACACTCGTGTGAGTTCCTACCTATATGACAAAAACGTTCGTTTGATCGGTCCCCGCATGTATTCCTGCCCGAACCATCACGAACGAAAAACTCAATCCTCTTTAACACATAACCTCTTTGTTCACAGGTGTTAGAGGACTTCGGCTACATCTACGACAGTTCGGTGGGCGTGCCCCCGCTGCCGATCCCCGTGTGGCCCTACACGCTAGACTACAAGATCGCGCACGAGTGCAAGTCGGGCACTTGTCCCACCAAGTCGTTCCCAGGTGGGTGGTCGTAACTTAGCTACTCGATAAACTAGCTAAGAAGTAGAAAAGATTTGTTAGGAAGCGCAGCGGGAGCGGAAATTACAGACAAATGATGCCCTTTGTGTAAAACGTTGAGCTAGATTCTGTGCCATTCTTTGTCACTAGGCACCTTGCAACTGAACCATAGCATTAGACAAATCACAGCTATTGTTAATTTCAGAACTGTGAAGCGACGAAAATTTGTTTGCATTTGACAGTCCTCGTCTGAATTTCAAGTGTGTAAAACTTCACATTCTATGCTATGCTTTCCAAATAGGTTTTTGCGTGAAAACCAATAGTGATCACGGAGTTCCTAAATTTCCTATCGCGTGCGGTGTGGCGTTAGATAGAACGAGGTGCTCACACATTTCCTATACAAACGCCAAGTTGCGAGCTTCACGCGGTCGGAACAATGCACTCACCGAGTTTAATTACAACTAACCGAAACTATGTCATCCGTACGTACTTTTTTGATGAAAAACTATTTCAGGAGAGAACACAACTCATGTAATTGTATCCATAAAGTTGTTTTCTTGTATGCGTACTATGTATAGCTGTCTGTACATAATAATAAAGTACACAGTCTGTTTGCACGTGCCTCTGTCAACATTTTTGCAATTGCGCTGTTGTTTAATGATTCGTCAGAGAATACAGAACATACCCATATTTGATTTAAAAGCATTTTTATGAACAAAGAGGTTATTTGTTTACAGGTCTGTGGGAGGTGCCGTTCAACGCTCACTTCGTTGAAACGTATGAGGGCGGACACTGCCCCTATCTCGATCAGTGTGTGCTACATAATCACGATTCAGATGAGGTGAGTACACAATGTTTTATTATTGTTTTGGTGAAAATAGTTCTACCATTTGCAGGCATTTATCGTCCGTCCATGTTTGTATTTTTGAAACGGTAGATTCTTGGACGACGACGACGACGACGAATTGATTCATGGAAAGTTTTTGGTGTTAATGGCAAATACATAGTTGTTCAAAGCTTGTAGACGACTTTAACTAACCCGTTGTCATATTAATTTACAGACAGGTTTGAAAATATTATATTCGACCTGATTAAAAAATTAAATTGACTCTCACTAGACCAGTTTATTTATTTATTCACGTAACATCGGCATTCGAATTATATCATTTATAATAGTAACTTTTTATGGTAAATACGATGATATAAGCCCTATAAACATTTGCATAATTATGTTAAACTTTTCGAATACACAATTATTAGTTGGCGTTTGCGTGGATTTCCATTTTTATAGCTAATTTATTTTGCATTTCATATGCTCGCCTATTTCTATTGATCCACGTAGTCATTTTGGTCGAATACTAATTGACAAAACTAAATGACTGAATACGCTTTTAATAGAACGGTGACAATTAATAATAAACATAAAATCACGCCTGTAAACCTGAAGGGTAAGGCAGAGGTATACCCTCAGATCATATAAATATGATCTGAGGGTATACCCTTAGTACAACCACACTTCGCCGGCTATGTTTAAGCTCCAAGTAATAGGGGGCGAGTCTATTGCCATCAACCGGGCAGAAATCCGGAATCCGGACTGCCAACGAGATATTCTTGATGAAAAACCTCAATAACACTTTGCCCGATCTGGAATTTAAACCCAGTACATAATGCTCAGACTAACAAGGTAATTATATATACGAGTACAATTATTTCGCTCTAATAGAGTTTCCATATGAAATAGCACAGGAAGAACTCCGTAACTGTCTTTTTCTGCTTAGAGACATTGTCTCGTCTCTCATTCCTGAAGCAGCGAGGGATTAATAGGGGTGATAGAGGCTTGGACTTAATGTGCAATATTTCCCTGAGAACTCATGCGCTGACTATTGTGTTCCAACTATGTGAACTCGAGCTTTTTCTCTCTCAGTATAGTATTTTTGTTAAACCACAAAATCATATTTAACAAGTAAAAACAGACATGTATTGGAGAGTCAGAATAAGAAGCTAAGCAGAATTAATTCGTTTGTAATTTGCAGGCAGATTGGTTGGCCTGTCCTCGGGCTTTCCGATATCCTTTTCAACAGGTCTAAAACAGACTTCTGTTTGCTTTTAAACCGTATTAAATATGCTCTTTGAAATGTACCTACTGAGCTGGAGCTTTGATATTCTAAATTGCGGACCAAAATTACATAAAAAAATGTTATGCTCTCGTGCTCTGAATCGTATTCATATTATATTTTGTACAATATGCAAATTCCGATTAGCCTAAATAGTGGAATGAATATGAAAATAACCAGCATTTTCTGAATATAACTCCTCCAATCTGTGGTAGAAAATGGCCGTTTATATCATGTTAGTACAGTCAGTACAGGTAAGCAAATGTTTGTAGTTGTGCATAGTTGAATCGAGAAGTGGAGCGGAAGGCGGCCGAGAATAATTTCATATACGCACGTACGCGGTCGAGTGACCTGCTATTTTATCTCTCGCTTTAATTTTATAACCAAAGCTGGGTAAACAAGTATAAAAAAGTTTATAATACCGTTTTTGTACACCAGTATTTGTATCAGTTAGTATTAGCTATTATCTAGTTACCCTGTTTGTGACTGGGACTTCGACCGGTCGGCCGATAAGTTTTACGTTGATGACTACATTACGGCTTTGGTATCTTTTTTAACTCTCTAGATAAAAGGAAACGCATTGGATGTTTAATATGTATGATGGTCACATACATACATAATGTAATGTGTTGTTCTAGTTTCATAACTCATCAACGAGGTTCTCGTTTTAATGCGGTTTTCTTTGATTAAACCACTTCTTTGTGCGAAGTTTTAGAGACACCGAGTCAACACTTTTGAGCATGAAATATGAAAATTAATATTGGTATTGAACCACAGCGACTTGTTGATTAAACAGGGTTGTTCGGTTTCGTTTTTGTGTGTTCAAACTAGTTATAGCTTCGTTTGTAGGAACTGTGGTGTTATTTGAAGCACTTGCTCTTTCGTTCACCAATTTTTATGCCAGTGTTAATTTTACACAGAGCGTTTGAGTTTTGAATTGCAATTAGGTATTGGTTGTACTTTGTGTTTACTAACTACGTTACATCGATGAACAATTATGGTTTTGGTAAAATATTACAAGACCTCGTTGGACTATGATTGGTGTCTTTACACCTTTGCCTAATCTATTTGATGTAATTTAAGACTACTACGGATTTTCCATTTCTCCATCTAGGCCGTCACATTGTCTTACATTGTCATCAATAACATCCCACATTGCAGGTGCTAGAATGGCTGCAGGAAGACTTCAATCGGTACTACGAACAGAATCGCGCGCCATACATGATGCCCTTCCACACCAACTGGTTCCAGATTAAAGAGCTGGAGCGAGGACTTCACAAGTTCTTGCAATGGGCCTCCGACCTGTGAGTATGCTAACCTAAAGTGTATTTAATTTGTCCCGTCTTTAGCACACTAAACTACATAGAAAGGTATGCGCTTCGGTAATCTTCGTGTTTCCGAATTAGCACGAACATCGCGCCGAAGAGCTCGAAGTTTCTGAGTTTTGTACTACCGGGGTTTTTAGTAGTGCGTCTATCATTGCGCGTTTGAATAATGTTTTCTCTCTGTCGGGTTACCTACTCCAGTCACAGATCGTTAACTGTGACTTTAAAGTTTTAAGAATTGCATAGAGTGGTTAATCAATAATTTTGTAATCATGGTAAAAACAAAATAGGCAAGTATTTCCAAGGTTGTAACGGGTCTAATAAGGTTTCATCTTCGCTCGATCGTATTTCCAAAGATAAACGATGATGATGATAGAACAATAAACACCCGGCAATATTTTTCTTGGGATATCTGTGCACCCATAGAGTAGGTACGCGGATAAAGTAACAAAAACGATGTTACTCGACCATTTAAAACCACAAATTTAGTAACTAGTGGGTTGTTAGTGTTTAGACGGCTTAGTAGCTGCGTGGGAGGTGGTATTAAGTAGCGATGAGTTATATTGTGTTATACTTTTGAGAGAATCCAAAGGAGGCTAAGGTTGTTATGTAAAGTCAGGGAAATTAAAAAAATTAAAACCGTCGACTCTGTCTCTGTCACCACTGACGTAGACTAGAGTCAAGAGCAAACACATATTAAATAAAAAAAATTGTTAAGTGAATTGACTACCGACAAAAATTTCCCGTATATTCAAATCGTGGCTAAAAAGGGGCTCGTGGCTAAATAATAACAGCTGCACGGGACGAACGAAGGTGACCATCCATTATACATCGTTACAAGTAGTCAGAAGGCCAAAAGTATCTGACAACCAGTCTTACCAAGGAGTATCATGTTACCCAGTAACTGGGTTGTGGAGGTAAGATAGGCAGTCGCTCCGTGTAATATAATAATAACCTGCCGAAGTCTCTATTAATATACCTGCCGAAGTCTCTACTAATATACCTGCCGAAGTCTCTACTAATATACCTGCCGAAGTCTCTACTAATATACCTGCCGAAGTCTCTACTCATATACCGGCCGAAGTCTCTACTAATATACCTGCCGATCTGTTCTGTTAAAATCGCACTGTGAAAACTTAAACTCAAACTCAAACTCAAAGCATTTATTTCAAATAAACCAATTACAGGCACTTTTGAATTGTCAAGGGGTCGGTCAGTCAGAAAGATGAAGCTAGTTGCCCATTCCAAAGCGTAGTAGGTACCTATGGAGAAGAACGGGCAAGAAACTCCATGGACACTCTTTTAAATCAAAATATTGTTACAATAGAGTGGTTACATCATTCATGTTGTAATTATACATGTGAGAACGATGTAGAAAGACGTGCACGTTAAAAGCGTCCGTAATAAAAAGATAAAAACAATTATGGAATTAAAATAAGCCGTGGCAGCTAAGAAATGACCAGTGCCTACTGACGGCGCCCGTTCACGAACATGACGTATGGATCAGCACCATTCAGCTCAACCATTTTGAAGGGAACTCAATGATCCAATACACACGCCACCACCAGCGACACATTTGAGTGAGCATGACATACTCTCAGCCGCCAGGGCACATTCAAGTCAATGAAAGACGAACCCAGTAAGCTTTATAGTGGGTACATAGTGCTCACACATGTGCTATGCAATTATACAATACTATGAGATTGAATTTATACAATGCAAAGATAGGTTGTACAATCTTCATCAGCTCCAACACTATTTTCGAATGCTAATTAATTAGTTTACGCGCCCTTGTGGAGCAGGACCAGCCCTGAGCCAAGCATTTTTGTCAGCGATATAATCCCCCAACTTATAATATGCTTGGCTGTATAGTGTGCGTTTTATACAGGATTTAAATTTCGTTTCATTCAGTTGGAGTATGTGGGGAGGTATTTTATTGTAACATTTTAAACAGTACCCCATGAAGGATGAGTCTACTTTAGCCAGTCTGAAACCTGGTTGAACTAATTGGTCCCTATTTCTAGTCCTATAATTGTGTCTTTCACCTCTTTTACTGAAAAGATTTAGATTTTTCCTTACGTACATGATGTTTTCATAAATATATTGACAAGGTACCGTCATGATGTTAATGTCTTTAAACAGTTCCCTTAGAGAATCGCGCCTGCGGAGGCTGTATATTGCTCTGATAGCTCTTTTCTGTAGAATAAAAATAGACTCAATATCGGCAGCCCGTCCCCATAATAAAATACCGTAAGACATGATACTATGAAAATAGCTGAAATAGACTAGCCTCGCGGTATCTACATTAGTAAATTGACGGATTTTTCTTACAGCATATGCTGCTGAACTTAGCCGTCCTGCAAGAGATGTTAAATGAGGACCCCATTGCAGCCTTGAGTCTAGCGTTATTCCCAGGAAAACAGTTTCATCGACAAATTCTAGTTTCTCGTTATTCAATACTATGTCACAATCACTACTTTTAACATTCGGTAAAGCAAATCTTATGCATTTAGTTTTTTTCCCATTTAATACTAAATTATTAGCAGTGAACCAATTATGTACCTGCAGTAGGGCATTATTTACGTCGTCAAGATTTGATGCACGTCTATTTATCTTAAAGATTAAAGAAGTATCGTCAGCAAATAATACCATTTGTGGTTGGTTTTTAAATAAATGGGGTAGATCATTAATATATACTAAAAAGAGGAAGGGACCTAATATCGATCCTTGTGGAACACCCATTTGTACTTTTAAATGAAGTGAATTGATACCATTTATTTGCACTTTTTGTTGTCTATCATTTAAATAAGAATGTACTAAACTAAGCGCGAGTTTACCTAGTCCGTAATGCTCAAGTTTTAAGAGCAAGGTTTCGTGATCAACGCAGTCAAATGCCTTGGAGAGGTCACAAAAGATCCCTATGGCATCTTGGGCCTCCTCCCACGCTGTAAATATGTGTTTTAATAAAGTGACACCGGCGTCAGTCGTACAACGTCCTTTGGTGAAACCATATTGCTGATCGTGTAAGATTTTGTTGGTGTTAAAATGATTAAGCATTTGATTGAGCATTACCTTTTCGAACACCTTGCTGAATACTGGCAACACAGATACTGGTCTATAATTGTTGGTGTCTTTGCTGTCCCCAGATTTAAAAAGTGGTATAACCTTACTGTATTTCATTAAATCCGGGAAGACTCCTTGATCTACACACAAATTAAATATTAAAGCTAAGTATGGTGCTATAGTCTCGATTATTGCTGTACAAACTTTGATAGACATTCCCCATAGATCTTCGGTCAATTTGATTTTTATTTGCCGAAAAGCTTTTATAACTATCATAGGGTTTATATGTTTAAATTGAAATTCAACCGGGCAGCCTAAAACGTTCGCTCTTAATAAATCAATCGAGACATCAGGTGAGGAATTTAAAGCTTCCGTCGTTTTAACTGGTATATTAGTAAAGAAATTTACAAATTCTTGAGCGACTTCTAAGTTAGAGCTTATGGCACCACGTGAAGTCTCCAATGTATAATCTGTGCTACGTATTTTTTTCCTACTACTTTCGTTATTTATAACTTTCCAAACCGTTTTTATTTTATTTTCTGCTGATTTAATCTTGTTGCTAATGTACTGGGCTTTAGCTATCTTGCAAGTATTCCTAAAAATTTTTGAATATGTAGCAACATACTTGTTGAAAGTTTCAGTGTTAATGTAGGGCTTAAGGCCGTACAGATCGAACAGTCTTTCCCTACTTATCCTAATACCTCTAGTTGCCCAGTCACTAAAAATAAAATTAGGACAAATATTTTTTGTTTTCTTTTCAAAAGTTTTATTGAATTCATTGTGCACTACTGAAAAGAAATTCTCATACAATTTATTTGCATCGTCCATAATATGACTCAGAACATTTAACTTATTGTTTAGGGTACTATTGAATCTACTTAATTTGCCAGTCGTTATTGGTCTAAATTGTATTTGCACTTTTTGCAAAGGTGTTTTAAACTTAAAAGTTACCGTTTGTCCACTATGATCAGATGGCAAATAATTTACGATGGCTTTCACTAAATAATCACAATCGCAGAAGACATTATCAATACAAGTAGCAGAACTTGGAGTTACTCTAGTTGGTTCAGTAAAAACATTCGATAAATTGAACGATTTAAAAAGGCTTAATAATCTACTGCTATTTGAATTAATTTCCAAAATGTTAATATTAAAATCACCACAAATAATTGCAGCTTTATTACTGGATGCAAGTTTCGCTAGGACATCTTCCATTATTGACTCAAATAAAGAAAAGTTCTGATAATTAGGGGGTCTGTAAACGCACACTACAACATGCTTATCTAGCTCAACACAGGACATTTCGATGCAATGTTCAACTGATAAACCAACTATGTCATTCCGTTGCTTAGATTTTAAACAATTTTTAATTAAGATTAGAGAACCTCCACGCAGCATAGATTTACGGTTAAAACAACTGCCTACACTGTAGTTCTCATAATTAATTAGCATTTGATAATCCTTTAACCAATGTTCAGTAAAACAAACAATGTCAAACTTTGTTTTTTCTAAAAACATTTCAATTTCTAATAATTTGGAAGAAATACCTTGAATATTTTGATGAAATAATTTCAAGACATTTTGCTGATGTTTTTGATAATTAATTAATTTAAAGCAAGAAGATACCTTGTAGTTGTTACGTATAGGAATATTCTTACTGGTACCTTCTGTTGTCTTACAAACTAGTTTAAATGATTATCCGGAGTTATCCCCAATACTTCAATGTCATCACCAGGCAATGAGCTCCTAGTGAGTGAGGGGCATGGAACCTCCTTCGTACAATTTGTAAAAATACTTATAGCATTTGAGCTACCTTTATTCAAGCTCACCACCTTATTATTAGTACTATTACTAACCATTGTGGTGTTAATAACACAAGACTTCGACATACTACTTATGTCTGAGTTTATATAAAAAGCTAATAGCCTTGCTATTATGTGTCTAAAACTAACAGGCAGATACACAGTATCTCTAGTCGATTTTAAAGTTTCCACAAAACTATTGGTGTCAAAATACACAAGCTTGTCACTGTAATGAGTAACTAAAAAGTGCATATGGTTATTAAGCATATGAATATAATTGTTTTGTCTTTTCGTCAAAGTTTCAATATATGGGAAAGCACACAATATTATTTTACTACAATTTAACTTTAACAACTCAGTTACACATTCAGTGATTTCTTCCTTTTTGACCTTAGCACTATTACCTACAAATACAGTAATAGTGGTTCTAGGATTAAATACCTTTCCTGTTACTGATGCCATTATTCGTTTGTAGGTTGACCCTGGCATACAATAATTGTGGGTAGAATAACTCTGCTTGTTACTAATTAATTTACCTAAACCTCTTCCTATACTATCTGAGAACATAACTGAATTGTAACAATCATGATTACTGAAAGCTGGACAAGTACCAATCTCAGGCACTTGGGATAGATGTTGTACTATATCTGGTTTATCTTGGTTGAGAGTACAGTCTTGAGACCAACTCTCAGTCTGGGACGGGTCCTCCGTTACCTCAGGCTGGACAGCATCAGGTTTTGAAACCTTCTGACAAGTGCACTGACACATAACTAACTCATTAGCAGCAAGAATATGTTCTTTAATTTGGTTCTGAGAACCCACATATTTAATGTAAAGGGAACTGAGTCTACCTTCAAGTACCTGTATGTCAGTCTGTAAGCGCTGTGTATCAATTTCATAGATTTTTTTGCTGTCCTCTAATTTGATTTGATATTTGTTTAATTTATTGATTAGCTCAACACGTTCTTTTCTCAGTGGAATATTTTTGAAAAAGTATTTGTGTTGTTTCCTAACTTGGTTACATTTTTTAATTATTCTATTTAGTTTTGCATATTTTTTTATTTTGCTAAGACTAACTTTGTTATTATAATTCTGTTTCAGCAAGGAATCTTCAGTTAGGTCAATAGTTGTTATGGAATGAGGGTTACATTTACTATTTATTAACTCATTATACAAATGGTTAGTTTCTTTAACCTGGGTATGCTCTTTTTCTTTCTCTAACCGGATAATATGACTATTAGCATAACTTAATTCATCTTCTAGGTCCCTAACTTTGCTTAAAGCCTCCTCATACAAATTACTACAGTTGTTGAAACCATCCGTGACTACCTTCAATTGATTGCGTTCATCAACAACATTCTGATATTGCTGATGTAGGTCTACTAACTCCCGTTTAAGGCTTGAGTTTTTGTCAACTATCTTCTTGACTTCCTCCTCACTTTCATCATTCTCCTGTAACAATTGTTGACATTGGGATTGCGATGCTTCAAGTTTTTGGAGGGCCGTTCTCAATTTAAGCTCCATATCCTGAGCAGTAGCCTTACGGGTCATCACAGGCATGGTTTCAAGATTTGTTACTGAAATTAGAATAAAGTAACGGTGAGAACAAAAAGGATAGAAAAACAAAATAAAGTTGGAAATGAAACGTAAAATGGGAGAAAATAGTGTACTTTAGGGGAGGAATGAAGTTGGGTTTTGAATTGGCTTGAGGAGTTATTATCAAAGCTATGTTATCAAACTGAATGTAAAAATTTTGATGCTTTTATTGAATTAGGAATTTACTTTTTCATATGTGGGTAGGTTGCCTAGATTTTAAAGTTATTTTTTGTTAATCCAGTATAGCAGCAATGTAAAAGTAATGATCATTAACGCTTTTATTGTTGAATATATTATTAAAGATCAGATTGAGGCTAACAGAATCACCGCTAATTTTGGTTTTCTAGGATGTAAACAATGCAATTTAGGGCTAATGTAAATAAGTGCTAAATCAGCGAACTATTTATGCTTAGAAATAACGAGGATGTGTAACAGAGTTACAGTGACGATTGTGTGCTATTATAAAGTAAAAAGTAAACAAATACTCCCCGTTAAAATCCGCAATTCGAACGTCAGCTGTTGGTTTTAGGTTACCGGTGTGTAACCAATAAACTGTGATTTACGTTATATATTTACAGGAAAACAATAATCCTGAGTATTTATGCAATTATATTAGGTTTGCACATAAAATTACACATTAATTTCACTTAATTACTAATTTAAATTAATTTTAAAACACGGAATAAAAATTTTACATGTCACTCGGGCAGTGTTGCCACTTTTTTTCACTGTGAAAACTTAGGGGAAGCAGTACCCCTAAGTTTTCACAGTGCGATTTCATCGCACCTGATGCTGGGGATTGACATTACGTGGGTCACACTGAAAGTTTTTAGAATAGGCCAGTAAAAAAAGCAGCCGATGAAAAATTCATTTAAATTTCGAATTAGGAATCTATTGAATTAGGAATGGTATTCAGCTATTCAGCTGCATCCACTTACATTTTGACGTAGTATGTCTATTTGATTAACAATTAATTTCCCAAAAAATAAAGTAAGACTCCCTGTCTTACGTTTTTTATTTTAACTTAAAATATAAATACAAGTTTAATACTTACTTAATAATGATCTTGCTACTTAAAAAAATTGAGTCTACTGTCAATAAATTGATAACTAAAATAATCCATTTTGAACTGCATCCAGCCGAAACAGTAGTTTTTTAAAGGTCAACTTACATAACCACAATAAAATCATATTTTAAATAAAATATATATTCATCTGGTTTACGTATTAACTTAACTTTCATGTTATTGAGCATTCGAAGCAAAGGCAGACATGTAATATTTCGGATTGCTTTGAACTTGAATAATTGGTTTGAAACGAAACTAAGATGGAGCGAGTTGCTGGCAAGAAATATGTGATGGAATTTTAAGTGTGTATGGAACACCCAGACATTTTTAAATTGGGATAAGCAGCTGTTCCATGCCTTCACGTCGTTTATGGGGACTTTTGTTTAGCCAATGATACTAACGATTGTAGGCATAAGTGTAATAAAAAGAAATTAGCGACTGGTGATGAGACACTGTTTTAATAACTCGAGCGGTATGAATTTGAATAAGCGAAAAATGAACTAAATTAACGACGAATATTGATTAATAATGAAATCTAGAACGACGACGAGCTTACTAAAAGTGGGTTGTGATTAATCCATTTCAGATATTAAAATTCTAGCCGTGCGACTAAATGACTAAGTGAGCGACTAGGAATACAGAGAGGGCAACTTCAATATTAAGATAGAGAGGACTTTTTCCAATTGAGGTTAGGTTAGTATAGTTTTATAGTATTTTGGTATTTGGTATTTTGGGTAAGTGGTTTTTCTATTCGAAACACTTCATTTAAGATAAAATGTATAAATAGTAAATCATTTGCCAAATATTGAAAAAAATGTAGGACGTAACGTTGACACTCAAACAAATATTAGGTCGCTCAAATATTATGAAGCTTCTCATTTTGTATTTTAAGTAACTCAAATTAATAATAATAATAATAATAATATGGGACAACATCCACACAAGGTCTTCAGGTCCCGAACTAGGCAGAGGCTGTACTACGGTAACCTGATGACTGATATACATACTTATATACATATACACACCCAGACACAGGTCAAACAAACATGTTCATGCACACAAATGTTTGACTTGTCCGGGGATCGAACCCGGAACCAGCGGCTCAGAAGGCAGGGTCGCTACCAACTGCGCCAACCGGAAATAAAAAAAAAACCGGAATTAATGTTTGTAAATTGCTGTTCTGTTGATTTGTCGTCACTCGCAGTCAGTCGCTCACTTAGTAATACTTTAACGTAAATTAATTATTTTTGTCACTTAAAACTTTAATTTACAGTCACTCGTTTAAATAATACCCTAAGTTTAATAAATATACATTGTTTGGTGAAATAATAGTAATCTCTTTCTTTTTTGCAAACGATTTCTCTTCAGAGTGCCATTGTAACGAAACATTTCATAGACTTAAAAAAAGATTTTCTTATCAATCAATGCTCAAAACTATGTTTTACGCGGTAGTAGATACCTTAGTACCAATTTCGGAAAATAAAAATACCTACAGCTATAATCAAATGTAGGTTTTCATTCATGCTAGTTGAATACCAAACGTTGATTTTTTATTAATTTTTGCATGTAAAATAAACAGAATAAATAAAAAAAAACATACATTGTATGAACTGTTTAATTTCTTACCTAAGTAAAGCAGATGTAACCGAACCCAAAATGTACGGTCCTTTAAAAATTAACCCGTTTTTCATCAAATCTTTGAGGACAATAAACATATACCAAAATTGGTAATTTCGCTATAAGTAATAAAATTGTAGATGGCATATTTTACTTCTGCAATTGGATAGTTACTTCGCAGTTAACACTAAAATAAATAACCGATCATTATACATAGAATAAAAAACATTCACTTTAATAAGTATGGAAATCTACCTATTAATATCAACACAATAATATTACATTTTAATCCCAACTATTTATTCAACGAACGAAAACACAGCCCAATCCATACCTACTAATATTAAAATTCGAAAGTAACTCTGTCTGTATGTTACCGTTTCACGCCTAAACCACTGAACGGATTTCGATAAAATTTGGCGAGGAGATAGATGGCATCCTAGGGAAGGACATAGGCTATTTTTGGTCCAAGTAGCACGTTCCAGTGGGATAATTTACAACATCCACGCGAGCGAAGCCGCGGGCTGAAGCGAATTGTAAATAAATAATGAGGGTAAGCAAATATTGCATAAAATAAATACAAATACGAAAATATCATTACAAAAAAAGAAAACAGATTTTCACGATTTGGACTGGCTGTTTGCATATCAATCCCATCATACGAGTTGGTAATATAATACGGATGCCGTTAATTAAAAATATAATTAAAGGATAATAAAGGATTTTAACCTAACCTTTGTCTTTAACCTACAGGATGTTTCTCTCGTAATTTTTTAAGCAGCAACATCCACCTGGGTAACAAGCTTATTATGTACTTCGATTCCGTATCTCGTCCTGCAACGTAGGTATTTAAAGTTGCAGTTAAAAGTGCCACGTTAAGGCTCCTTTAAACAGGCGCGACACGCGACGCGAAATGCACGCGACACAAAGGCAGCGCTTGTCGCGCGACGAGGGGTGCCTTTATGTCGCATACGATTGTACTATACATACATACTGCTTGGAGGAGCCTTTAAACCTTGATTAAGGCGCTGCCCAAACGCAGGGCATCGAAAACACTCAGTTTTTTTGTCGCACAGTAAGGCGACTTAGTCTAAAATATTTCATAAAAATAAAATAGTATCATCGTAAAACAATTGTAAAAAGAGTTAAAGAAAATTCTCAAAATGTTGACCGTAGACTATCATATTTTATGTGATGATAATAAAGGGAATACAAGCCACTAATGAAACACCTAAAAAATTTACCATTGTGCCCGCCGGAGCCGTGTATTTTTTTTTATGTTTATGAAAACTGCAAAATTACTTTTATTTTGGTAGTCATTCGATTCAACTATCATCAAACACATCGCTGTTTTGAACCCGTTGTTGCCGCTATACGCTATTGTCAATTACCAAAAAAATGCTTCTTACCGCGGCCGCGCCTTGACATGATACTATTGATAATTGGGTAGCAACAGAAACGTTTCTTTGTATCGGTAGTTACTAAATTCTCATATACTCGTAGAAGGTATAAAGAAAACCATGCAGCAGGGTTGGAAAATGGAACCTCGGGGTGCTTTAGTCATACTCTTTCATACTGGCATCCATTATATGATGTAAACAAATATCAATGCAAACATAAACTTGACTAATTACATTGGTGCATTGGTGATATACAGGATGTATCAGAAAGGTGTGGTAAAATTTAGGAGTGTGGTACAGACCATCAAATTGCTGACTATTTTTACTCGATTACGATGTTGGTCCCATGTTGAAGTTGTTCAGTTTAATGGACTGTACCACACCCATAAATTTGACCACACCTTTCTGATACATCCTGTATGCATTGCGGTCTGAAAACACGCGTTAGAAGAATCCCCATATGCCCATGCGCAGTCTACAGACTCCTAAGCATCTAAAGACTAATTTAATTAACCAACATCTTTTTACTACCACAGGCCAGACGTATGGTTCGTGACAGTAACGCAAGGTCTGACCTGGATAACGGACCCGAAGTCAGCCAAATCTCTGAACAACTACGAAGCTTGGAGGTGTGACCGCAAAGACTTCCCGCCAGCACCGTGCAATCTGTCCAACAAGTGTGCACTGTCCTTCAAGCCTGGTGACACAAACATAACGGATACGAGGTATATGGAGACCTGCACCGAGTGCCCTAAACAGTAAGTACTTTTTTCACATTTATATTTTTACAATGCATGTAAAGGATATAAGCTAAAGTACATACATCTTTTAAGGGGTACTGTGTTAAAAGCTACAACAAAATACCTTGTCATATATTGCAATGAAATGAAAGAAAATTTAAAACTCATATAAAAACTTCACTGTGTAAACAAGCATATTACAAATTAGAGGGTTATATCCAAGATAAGAATGCTTGGAAACGTGCTGGTCCAGCTCCATAGGACAATCTAGGGTCTAGACAAAATTAAACTTGTTGCTACTTTAATTGTATAGTTTATTATTTTTATGACATTGATTTACATTCTGTGATTACTTTAACTCACGCACTGACATACCTATTACTTGTTTACATAATTTGGGAAATCGTATACTTTTACAATGTTTGTGAATATGTATCTATCACTTAATTAACTTACTTATCATTGCTACGTTTATTAAATTCTTTTTACCTATTTTGGTAGGGTTTTTTTTATTATAGGTGCATCGTCTTCACATATAATTATTATAATTAATGTAAACAAAATATTGTAGCACATTTTAAAAGACTAAAGGTGGAGTTTCTTGCCCATTCTTCTCCATACGAAACTACCTTTTGGAAGGGGCGACTAGAATCAATTCTATTTAAATGTAAATGTTGACGTTCAAAAGTGCCTTTTATGTGCCTATTTGAAATAAATGCTTTGACTTTGACTTTGGTACAAGAGCGGTCTCTTTCCAGTAGTAAGTCCTAGTCGTCTTTCGGCTGACATGAAGCTGGTGAAAGGTTAAATAGAAAATGTATGTGCATTGAAGAATTGGTTGTAATGGTCTAGCACGGAGGAACTGCAGCTCATAAAGTGAAGCAGGGAGTTTAGATAGATAGATTTATTTATTTGCATAGAATGTAGGTAATTAATACAATTAGGTGTTACAATATTTAGTGTCATAAATAATAATGGACCAACTTCTGGTGGAATTTAAATGTAATTCTATCCGTCAATCTTCTCCCACCTGCCCTGGTCCCATGTCAATTGGGGTCAGTGCCATATGTTCTTCTGTTTCATACTCCACCATCAGTCTTTATTTAAAACAAAATTACAGCTGCAATAAGACATACTACTGCTGTAGTATGTCTTAAAGGTTCATTAGAAAACCAGCTTTAGACAGCATCTGAAATGAAATTTTTAGGCGCAACCGTGAGGCACACATTATTGTTGTTGAAACATTATTTTCACTTTTTTAATTTGTTATTTGTATTTTGTCTTTCACGAACTATGTCCAAATAATCGTTATTCTTTCTTTCTAATGCGTAAAAATATCTAAGCCAGAAATCCTTTGACTCATTTTCAGTGACAGCAATAACACTCAAGTTATGTTATTATAAGGTTCATTTTACGGCACACCACGGAAAGGTGATCTTGCTTACTTTGTCATGAGAGTTTTAAATTTTAAAAGTTTTTTAACACGGTGTCAGGGTTCCGTCTATCGCGGGTTGACTCAGCTTTCACGAGCGAAGGGGGACGATGTGATTTTGTAGCATCGTTGTGTTGAATAATTTTGGTAGGTTCATGAGAGCTGGTATGCATCAAGAAAAATGTGATTGGAAAAGCTTCATTCATCTCAAAAATTATAGAGCTGCGTTATTATTCTATAATATTGCGAAAGGCAAACTTGGCAGGGAGATTTGATTATATTTAGGCGTTCATTTGTGAATCAAGTAACAGCAGTGACATTATAAAAATAAAACCGACAATATTAAATACAAAGTTTACAGATGAATCAAGCAGAAACAAAATTAACTAGCAGACACTAAAAAA
This sequence comes from Brachylomia viminalis, assembly GCA_937001585.2. Taxonomy (NCBI): domain Eukaryota; kingdom Metazoa; phylum Arthropoda; class Insecta; order Lepidoptera; family Noctuidae; genus Brachylomia; species Brachylomia viminalis. The sequence continues at coordinate 14,961,369 of OW443302.2, read as the reverse complement.
AAAGGCGGTTATTTCAACCGCACAAGACAGATTTGTAATACGATTATTATTTTCAGATACCCATGGCTAGGCGACTCCGGCGGAACGGGCATCCCCGGCAAAGACAACTACATACCCGATAATCTCAGGAGGAGGTAGTGTGTATACGAGTAGTACCCTGTTACCCTTGTATATGATCTATTCAGTTCAGTCGACTTTCATCAAGGTAGTCAACACTTTAGCTAACATTTCACCTGAAGCCACACTTTGGTTAGACAGTTTGTCATTTATAACATGGCTACAACTTACAGTATCATAATAATCTATCTATACTTAATAAAACAGAGCTGAAGAGTTTGTTTGTTGGTTTGAACGCGCTAATTTCTGGAACTACCAGTCGGATTTGAGAAAATCTTGTTGCATCTGATAGCTCATTTCTTAAGGAAGGTTATATATTATTTAATAACAAGCTACGAACCCCAGGCACCGAGCAAAAAGAAAACAAGTTACAAGAACGCTAATCGAAAATGAAGTACAAGCGCGAGCAGATGAGGGAGTTTTATAAAAATTTGGCTGTTATCTTAGTATATTGTGTTAGGACTTCCACGCAAACGAAATCGCTGACAAAAGCTAGTGTAGAATACTAAGGGGCAATCATTTTCTTAGAATTACCCAGTATATTGTCAGGTTAAACCTACGCATTTCAACGTTTCCTAGAAACGCCTGAGAATCAATTCCGTTTTCTGAATTCTAATAGAGAACTTGAAACTCGGTGAGAGATAATTTCCTAGAATCTGTACGAAATCGCGCATTATATCTACGATCTAAATGGGCACAAAGGCGATGCTAGAAGAATATAATTGGAATTTGAAATAACTTATCTTGGAATATATATATTTGAATTTAGAAGCTAAATCTTCAACATTACAATGCTATGTGGAACGAGTCTAGTCGAGTAGTCTTTTTAATCTTTGAACCAACAACCAGAGAAGGCTTCAAGGTGGGTTTAAAAAACCAACGATAGTTCCGGATCCTGTCCTGAATAGATTATATTCAAGCATTTTGTATATATTTCGTTTTGTAAGTAATTAAGGCACAGTGACTAGTCGTCGCAATTTATTTTTTAAATAATTATGATTTGAGACTTTCTAGTACTTTGTGACGAGACAACTCGAACAATTTATTTAATGATTTCTAAGATTTAAATTTTGTGTAATTATTACTGAACGGTTGCCATGTTTGAACCAAAATACTCCTTTTAACAATAACAATCTCGAGAGCATGTAAACTAATAGACTGTAGTAAAGTAAAGGAATGCTGAAAGTAACAAAATTCAGAAGATCTTATGTTGAAGACTAAATTAAATTAGGAGCGTAAGTTTTTATATCAACATGTTGATCAGATTCAAAGTTTCAGTCTGTGTTTTGAACTTTAGTTCTCGATGTTGTTCAACAAATACCTCGATATACTCCTAGCTTGGTAATATATAATAATATATATATATCTCAGAAAAAGTTTGGTGCTTTGTATTAAATTATAAGTGGAATAACTGTTTTCATTGTTAACGAATAAATATAAATATTTTTACAAACGCCTGTTATATTATTACCTGGCAAACGTAGGTCACAGGTTTTCAACGCCCTTTGTGGTATTTATGGGGGGCCAATTAAAAATGTTTCTACACCACAAAAAACCTATCTTTATTCAGCTAAAAAGAAATATCACAAGTAAACGCAAGGGTTTGTCACGCCTACTGCTACATATTTTTTTTTTGTGTGCTTAAAAATACAAAACGCTTACTGCTACCGAATTATATAACTGTATAATGAGAATGGCCTAAGGAAAAGAGCTCGATGGTTATAATGGATGGTATTACCAACTGCCCCGTTGGTCCTGTGTTCGATTCCCGGGTCGGGCGAAGTGCTTTTGAGTTCCGTTCTAGATATCAGCGTACCAGCGCCCTTACGGGTGAGGTCCATCTGAAGGACCGCCAACATAGACCAGCTTGGGGATAACTGGCTTCCCTCGAGGCGATTGACCTCCCTAGTGCTTTTGGGTTTTTCCACAAGGAATTTGTCAGTAACAGCCCTGAGTTTGGAAGTTGGCGGTGTGATACGCCGTGCCTTGGAAAGCACGTTAAACCGTTGGTCCTGCGCCTGTTCTCTCACCGGTTGTGTCGGATTGCCGTCACATCAGACTATGAGAATGAGGAAGGAGTGAGTATCCCTGTGTCTGCGCATACACTTGTGCACTATAATATCTCCCGCGTAGATGGATAGTCTCAGCTGAGATTGGCTTCTAAAGGTTTCCGCATATCTCGGGATCATAGGGTCCCGGACCATTGGTAGGTATACGAGGAGCCTCTTAGAGGCCTGTTAGATTCTATAAGTGAAGGAAATTAAACACCAACCAACGTTTATCCCTGTATGCAAGTGCACCTAAGGACAATCCCCGGTTGGTGTAGAACTATTGCAAGAGAGGGAAACAAAAAAAAAAATGCACTATTGGATCGGTTTATATGGTTCGGGTTCATTAAGGACTATGACCCCAGACTGATCAATGTTTTATGCAGAGTTGATACGACCGAGGGGCTTTCCTTTAATCTGTCTATACTAGGAACCATTTTCAAGCTCTGCACCAAAAATCTATTAAATAGGAGCAGTAGTTTAGTCGCAATTTTTTACTAAGTTTTTGCCTCGTTTGACCACGATGTATCTTTCCTAACAGATGAATATGTCTATACGCATAGGTCATGCACCTTAAAACGATAAATCTGAGTATAACGTACGATGCGTGGTTGCCGCTCTGACGCAAGTCACAAGTACAACCAAATAGTTTCGCTAAAAAGATGGCAATGCAAACAAGGAAGCAATAAATACAGGCACACTTGCACTTTCATTACGAGAGTGACAATCATAGCAAAACATACCACGCGTTAAAGAAATAGAAATAGGTCAGTGTGTTGCTATTGCATCCTAGATCCTTGCGATCGGTAAGTGGGGCCTCAGTGCGCCGACGGCCGGTATCCTTTCGGAACGTAAGTTACGTAACACGGAAGCTCCTGCGCCGCTTTTGTTCTGTCAAGCTGCTCCGCGCTGACACTAAATTGTGATTTTGTTTTGTTATTGTGATAGGACACCAAATAAGTTTAAGACCTCACTCCCATAGATTTCTTTTTGTGGGGATACATTAAGGGTGAAGTGTATGCCTCAGAGGTAAATACAATTGTTGAACAAAAAAATTGGATTATTTTAGCATTTCACAAATTAAAGTGCTTAGCAACGGACAGTGATTTAATTAGAAAAATAAGTAACAATATTCTCCGTTAGTATAATTTGTGCATTATTGTGAATGGAGGACGAATCGAGAATTAAAAAAATTGTGTTTTTGTTGTTATGCGCGTACTTCATAACCTTACCTAACATAAAAGCCAGTGCGAGCGGAGACCTAAGCCGCCGCCCGCGCCCCCGCCGGCCACCCGCTTTGACACGAGGTAACACTCGCCGCACTCCGGCGCGCGCGCGACGTTGCCGCTTTGTTACCTAGGTATCTAAGGTCAGTTTTTATTTACAAAGGGTGGTTGCGTATTATTCTGCTTTGTAAGCTATTTAGTTTGTTTGAAAAAAAAATACTCAATTTTGGTGCCATTTATTTTTATACCGTATCAAATTTAATACTAACTACGTATAGTATACGTAGTGTAATTCAATGCCCCTCTGTCATATCAACTCTGTATAAACAATATGTACACGGGTAAAATGGCAGGCGGTCACTTGCACACTCAATAATGGGCTCCCGAAACGGTCGCTGGCACTTTGATGATGCATATCCTGAGGTGCTAGAGAACCGAAGAGGTATTCCACGTCTATCAGGACAATCCCGGAAGTACATCAAGATCTTACTGGAATATTTCCTTCCTCTGAGCACGTTTGCTATTGCGAATCTCCACTCAACCCGGCCAACAAAGGCAAGAATGAGGTGGGAGCTCTCTTCGTCGTCAGTGATCACTCCAGCCGGTCAATTAAGGCAAGCCAGAGATGAGGAACGAGACTTCTCCTGGGAGATGGGATCCGTGGGGACGCTACTGCCCAACAGCTCGCCACATGCTGCCCTGCGGGTTGATGTATCTCTCTTGGTCTGGCTACTCACCCTAGACTGGTATAGGCAAAGTAAACTCTACCGGCACAGACCTAGAGTTTGTAGAGTTCGGAGCATAGAAGTAAAGGCTACTTGCCCATCCCTATACTCGCATGGCATGTTACGGTAAACTAAAGCTTGTTTCACACAACACGTATGTGTGCGATGCGGCATAAGTTGCAGTGATATTATGAAATAATATGCAAGATGCCACAACTAATTCAGAGCGTTTGCACGTCAGTAGCAGATAGCGGACGTCAGCGTAATCTTGCGGTGAATAAATACGTAGAGCGTTGCTGCAGCGCTGCAAAGGTGTTGCATTTAGTGTGTCCAAGCTTTAAACGAGACCACAAGGTGAGTGTAACCACATTTTATTCACTTCCGGTGCCTTTGTAGGCAGTGTTTAGGATTTAGTCAAGCATGAACAGTATTCTAATTAAACCCCTGTAGTCATTACTGCTTGCATGCTTGCTTGCGTGCGATATCCATGCATTTATGACTCCAATGTTTATGAGATAGTCTGAAAGACCAGATAGACTGATTAACATTGTAATTCAATACAACCAACTTAAATACATACTGTAATCATCCACTCAATGAAATATTCAAAGCCCAACAGGAACAAAAAAAGGAAACCCACGAAAAAATTGCCAAAATTGTTACAGTACCTTCGCAAACTTGTCAGTATTTAGAATTTCACCTGCCACCAACATGCGGCGGCTTAAAAAACAATTCGTGTTTAGCTTTATTAACAGCTTCGTGGTCTATACATTACCTAATAAAAGTCGCGAAAAAAGACTATTGTATACATTTTTATAACGACGACTGGCATTTCGCGTCTCCGACCCGCCGGCAGATTTAATTTGAGATTGCGCTGCGAATGGCTGCTCGGAAACTTTCTCCATATTCACATGCATTAGCTCCTATTACAGCGAGTTTTTGTTATACATATTCTGAATAGGTCCCACCCCATCTTCGATGTCTTCCTCTCAGAATCAATATTCTTAGTTAAGGTTTAAGACGATAGATAAGGGTTTCGCAACTTTGGCAACCGCGGCTGTAAAATGTAATTTGTGAAGTTGAGATATATATAGACGTATCTCGTGTCATTCACACGTAATTTGGGGACGTGTTTTGGGATTTAGTCGGCAGTAAATGTTGAAGTTCCGCATCGTTTTGGGTTGTTTTATTAGGGAGTGGGAAAATGTATAGAATTTCGGGAGGATGAAAGACAAGAGCAGTGAGCAGTACCTACCAAATAGGTCAATTGTGGGCCAGTTACCGACAGTGTATGAAAAGAGTCTGTTTTTAAGTCATTATTTTCTTTCTCCTGTAATCTCATTTGAATTTACACTAGCCAGACATTTCATTTCTAAAAAATAAAACGATGCACCTAGGCTGTTAGTAAAATTGTTTCTTCGTGGCCTCGTAGCAGTAGGTAATGCTACGAAGCGACAGATATCATTAAAGCAAAGAATATACTCGCTCTCTCTCTCGTTTTAGCATAGAAATAAAAATGCCTATCAAACCTCTGCACGCAAGTTTCTAATGTGAATTCATGAATGCTGTTGTAACCAAATAAATCGTTGCCGTAAATGAGCAAAAATAACAGCATCTTGGCACGTACAGAAAATAAACACTTTTCCCCAATACGTGGACACAAATCACGGCACATATGAACATAAATACTAACAGCAGAGGGTAATGTAGAAAGGTGGTAATAAGATCCAGCGACATTGTCGCCGAGTGGCGAACATTACAAATCCCCTCAGGCATGCAAGGGAGCTTCATAAAATATAATAAGACCACGCGAGCCCCGCTGGAAACAGGTCAGCCGCCTCAACGATACGAAAAAGGCTGAAACACCCATTCCTACAAGGTATGTATTTATTTGTGACCGCAAATAAATTAGATTTACTATGTATGTATGTACATCTGTAGGCTTTCTTCGCCATTTTCAGCATTCACAAAAATGGTTTATATGTTAATAATGTAATGACGCCAGAACTTTATGAACAGCAAAATCTCCTTGATTTATCGTGAATAGTTACCTAGCTAATATAATTTTATGACGACGACGGCTGGTTATGTGTGTACGAGGATGGATATGCCAGAAATCCATTTCATGCGAAAATTATCCAAGGATTCATCTGTCGACTATGAAGTCGACCGTGAAACTTTCCCAAATATGTTAATGGAAACATTGGAAACAGAGAAGACGGAGTTTACGATATGGGACAAGAGAAGCCAAGTCATACAATTCCGAAAAAATACTTTTCTGATTACAATCTCACCACGGATAATCACAGACTTTATTAAGTCGACCACAACAACAAGTTAATCGGAATCGATCCGTATAAGTCGTCTCATTATTTTCCCTTATCAATGTACGTACGCAGATAAAAGCTCCAAGTTATTCTCTTGGACGACATTTTTATGTCGTAAGAATAGGGAAATAACGAAGTCATAAATGACAGTCGGACGATAAACAAGCCATAGCCTTTGAGATAAGAGTCTGTTCTCTCTGCGAAGTAATGTGACTGCGAAAACGCGGATAATAACTATACTACCTGCTTTACATACGAAAAGCATACGAGTGCCGAGGGTCCTCTAAACGTTCGATACATGACGTCATAAATTACTTAGATTAACTTCTTATTTGGTCTCCAGTTGATTTTATTATGCCGGTGTTTATACAACTGAGTATTGTGGTTGTTCTTTAGCGTATGTTTTGGCGATAAACATTTTTTTATTGTAAACGAAAACCGAGATGATATTACTTTCCATAAAGAAGAACCGTCACAAGGGAATGGGCTGTAGTATATAGAGAAGATGGACGAGTAACCTGTGAGTCGAACGAATGTTGTTTATAGCCTCAAGCGGTTCAGTAAGACATGCAATTCTACTTACCCTGTGCGGGATAAAACCGTGGCATTCACACACACACACAGACTCGTATGATAATTTACAGTCTACAAACAATCGATTTTCCATTGTTTACAGAATAACTAAAATAACAATTGTGTAGAACTAACCCCAACATCTGGACACGAATAGAACAAGTTTCAAGTGAAAACGGATCCAAGGATGTCGAGAGTTGAATTTCAAAGGAGCTCGCATTTCCTTCGTGAAACTGACAAAACATAATTCTAGTGAAGCAATGTTAAAGAATACTAACATTTTACGTTGAACTCAAAAAGAAATGTATAAGTATAAACATGCGATTGTCATGAGGTTTAGAAATAGGTCGGCTGTCAGTGACGTCTGACCCGCAGGTGACATTCAGGTAGTAGGGTCTATATTGGGCGGATAGATACCGGATTCACCTTGACAACATCACTCGTTCAAGTGTACTCATTATGGTATTATCTTCAGGAGAGGTCAAGTAGCTACGTTAGGTTGAGATTCAGGCATATAAACTAAGGAATCTAAGCATATCAGGTGTCTCGTTAAACAAGAAAAAAGAAGCAGCAATTGTGTGTTTGGCCACAAACCTATAAGAAGAATATTGTCTAAATTAAACCCACATTTTTACGGCTGCCCTCTAAAATTACTCTTGTGTAATATATTTTATCGCAGCTCTATATTTCGGACTGTGTTTGCCTTAAGTAGCGTATAGCGTGCATTTTTATTGGATCAGAGACATTTTGTATTCCTAAACAGTTCGCCAGCTTTGGCCTGTCCGGACGAAGGCATTTGGCTGACTTTTGTATTTTCCTCAAGACAAATAACATGTTTCATCTGATAAGGGGCTGTCGTCGGCTCGTCCGTCTACGGAACCAATCGCTTTGTGGACGTTCCTTGTTATTCCATCTTGTTTTTATTGCGCAAGCTTGAGCGTTTGTTTTTTGAAACCCTATTAACGTCTCTCCTTTTGTAATAAGAAAGGATTCCTAAATCATTAGTGTATTTATGTGAAGAAATACTTAGGTTTATTCCTCCACATTCATGTGGAAAAGATTGAAGTTACCAGGCCAAGGTACTGCGTAGGTATTTCTTCTTCACTGTGAAATAAAAGGGAGTAGATCACCTAGTAAAAAGATTGATCGAGATTGGCAGTGGGACAGACTAGATACACTTTTGAAGCACGAAAGGAGGCGATAGAAGTTCGGACTGTATATTGGCTTAGTTACCAAGATTAAATTCAAATTGTCCGAGGTAAATTCCTGTAAGCACAGAATGACTGAACGCTGCACGTAATCGCCGCCCGGCTGCGGCTGCATTATGAATTTGTACTCTTTTGTCCGCAGTTTTTAATTCTACCGGTAAAATGTATTGTTCATGGAACAAAAGTCTCTAGTGTCATTGTTGTTGGCCAAAGTTCATTTAAATTCCGTGCCCGTGAGAGGGAACAGTAGCAAATATGAATTCCTTTGCTCCTATTGTCAAACTGCTTTTGCTCGCTTTGGTATACCTAATGCTTTTGAAAGCCACATTGTGTTTTATATACATGTTGAAATACAAGTCTATTTGAATCTTTTTAGTTAACAAAGAAACAGAATGTGATGTAACAATATGAAATTAGCGTGTTTGTGTAAAATTAAGTTTAAACTTGAAAGCAAGGGGAAGTGTGCTAAACTGCTGTTGTTGTCGGCCGACTCCTTTTCCCTGGCTTACTTGCTTGTAGTCGTTAATAATTCAAAACGTTGTAGGTACTAATTAAAATTCCGAAATTGCACAACAGGTATAGGTACCTATATAAACGCTTTCTAAAGCAACATTTATCACGTTTTTTTTTGACGGCACGCTTGGAGCAGTGGTTAAGCGATTGACTGCTGCGCTTCGTGTCGCGGGTTCGATTCCCGTACGGAACAAATATTTGTATGACCTGCAAGTAGTTGTTCCGGGTCTGGCTGTTTGTGTATGTGAAGTAACGCTTTAAATGTTTGTAAACGCACATACAGGAGAAATTCCTAGTGTGGGGCAAAGTGTAAAAAATAAAACAGGCCGAAAACCTCAACCAGAAATGCTAAAATATTTTTAAAACAATGTAATATGTAGTAGGTATATCGCAGTAGTAATCGAAGCGTTGCAAAGTTTCGATGGCTGGCAAAGAAAAAGGAATGACCGCTGCGCACTGGCTCCGGTCCAGATCCGTCGCTTTTCATCACGTTTTACAGGCTTTGCAACAAGTTATGGGCCTCTTTTTGGAAACTCTCCCCCATCATACTTGAGGAATAGCGTGCTATACGGTTATCAATGCGACATTAGGTACTTCGCCGGTTTTCATTTCATTACACGAAAATCTCCGTGTTTATGTGCGATAAGCGTTCTGACTTATGACGGCAAAAAATGGACGGACATGACAATTCCTGACCAGGAGAAGGAAAACAAAAATACTTAGTTATAAAAGACAATGAGGAAAAATGATAGAACCTTTCGCAGACGCGCAAACAACAGCGCTAATTACAATCAAAAAGATTTTTATACTTTTTAATGAGGCAATTAATTCACACAGTTACAAAAAAATTACATAATTTCTTTAGAATCCAAGTACCAGTACCGAGCTAGGGAATAATTTGATTCATGTAATTATTACAGTCAATTTTCATCATTTCTTGGTTTAAATGGTGGGTTGCCGGGCTGAAGTAATTTTGTCCGGGCCAAGAGAAGTTAAAAAAGGAAAATTACACAATTTGCTAATGGCCACGGCACGGATAATAATTTGTTGCACGGTTTTTATTACTAGGAAAGATATTAATGTGAATTGAAATTTATATTTATGACTTATGATTGAGTTACGGGGCGGTGAACGGGGAATGTATTGGCTCTCTTTTTATGTTCATCGATCAAGTATGAAAATGTGATCTTTGAGTTAGTTACTTGTGTAGGCCTTCGAAATGTCTTTGGCGTCAATGAAATGGAAATACAAGGCAGAATAATATTTTTATTTTTTTTATTTATTTATTTAAAATTATGCAAATAACACCTTAACAGCTATAACGCCAATGCGATGTTACTACCAAGATACACATACCGATAACTCACTTACAAAAATACAATTAGGAAAAAGAACAATTAACATACATTGAAAAAAAAATATATATTCCCTAGCATGGAGTCTTCAGTAGGTACTTATGTCTTTCAGCTAGCCTTTATTGCGGGAAGAATAATACTTTTTCTGAATTTTTATTTATTTATCTTGTATTGTCCTACTCCTGGGCAAAATTATCCCCCATAGCTTTCCACTAATCCTTGTGCGTTGCCTTTAGAACATTTACGAGGAAAAATATATATACGCGTCGATTTGAGAACCTCCTCCTAATTATTGTCGGTTAAAAATTTAGGTATTGCATCGATGAAAAATCCAATAGTGAATGAAATAAAATAGAAATTTCTTTCTTTCTGACTGAACTAATAGTGTTCCTTCGATGTCTTTAAAAAGTAAACCGTTAATAACAAAGGCAGTTTATAAAGCAATTCCATTATACATGAAAAAGTTTCGGTTAAGTAGTTTAGTAACTGTGGTAAAAGACCTGGAACCAAGAAACGAAGACTCCATCGACACTGACAAAGTTGCACAAAAACTTTGCCATTCAATGTAGGTTAAAATAAAAACTAGGTAAAGTCCGCGGGAATCCTGCCACTGTCAACAATGCCCGCTGCAAACAGAGGGAACTTTGGTAAAAATGCAATGTAATTAAACTGGACGAAATACAAAATACAAGCACTTTTGAAGGAAGTCCGGCCGTTGTTATCTTTCCGGAAACATTTGATGAGGGGCTAGGACTTGTTGTTGGTAACTAAATTATCATGTGCACAAAATGTACGTAACCCATTTAAATAATCCCTTGCTACTTACACAGCCTCATACACAAAATTTTGCTCCGACCCCTATTCGAACCCGTTACCTAATTATAGAGACAACTATGTATATTAATCAATTATAGAGATAACTGTGTAACTGTGTATCTGTGGAGAACGTGGTTGATTTCACATTTATATAATTTCTGTATCCTATCTTTCTGTTTTTCTTAATGTGTAATTGTTTGTTTTCCCTAAAAAATTAAATAAAATAAAACTAAGCCAGCAAGAAATCGACAGACCACAAAAATAAAGTAACGTACCTACATACTTACATACAGTTTCATGGCTACCGTAACTACGAGACGTTATTAAAACTATTGGTAGAGCCATCCAAGGAAGTTCAATTTTTGCCAGGTCCGTAACGAAAGCGGTTAAGGCGTTTGAGGTCAGTCGAGTTGTATAAACGTCCAATTCGGCGGCAAATTTACAACTTTTTCTCACTTCCCTGTCTCAAGTCGGGGCAGTAAACTGGGAAGCAATCTCGCCCCGACTACAGAGTTATTTCCCAGAATATGGCGGAGTGAGACTAATAAAATGACAAATGGCTGGTGTTTGTGCACTAGAGAGCTGACATGAAGCAAGATGCATGCGGCGACATACTTTCCAAATGTATTTGCCAATAATTTGCATATAATGCGGTCTTACTATTGATATAGAAATATATTGCGATCTTACGATGTAGGTAATATGTGTATGTTCGGTTCTAGTTCCGGTCGGGTGAACATATTGGCAGTGTGTTCAGTGTAACCGATACCTTGGAAGGCGGGCTCACTATGCTCAAATTCTTGAGTAGAAGTGCTCTTACCCACAATATCGGCCGGCCTCTCCCAAACGTCTCGATTTCACCTCGGCTGAGGACGTCGATACGTTCTACCTGTGGAACCCTAATCCAATCTGTCCGTGTCTGTATGCATGTTATCGTACATAGTAGCTTGCACGTAGGCATCATGTTGCCAACTATTGGTTTACATTTTACTAATAATTTGTTACTAACACACTAAGATTTTGTGATTTTATGTTTTTGTGATGTGATTACCAGCCTTCTTTTTGTTGTTTCTTGTTATTATTATTGTATTTTCGATCGTATTTGTGAGCGTTGCTCATTTGAATTATAATTTTACCTTAGTTTATAACTTTTAAGTAATTCAACTAGCGATGTCTTGTATGTACTATTAATTTCTGTGCTAGTGCTGTGCACTTCTGTAAGTGACGAATTCACAATTCCTAAAACTGTATGTGTTTTTAGTTTATGTATGTCCTAGTGAGTAAGTCGTTGAAGTGCCATATAAATAAATAAATAATTTATGTAGCTTATATGGAGTTTTTTCTGAAATATATAGGTAAATAAATAATAATTATTATCATTTTATGAATGAAGCTATCAACAGTTTATCGGAACGTGGTAAAGAGTTAAGTACGTCCTACACATATTGGGCGTGTACCTACCTGAGGCACAGAACATTCGTGTTTAGACACGAACACATTTGTGTTGTGTTTATTTATACGGTTTAGACAGAGTTTAGACTCTGTCTAAACCGTATAAATAAATTCTACTAAACAATCGAATTATTCAGACTAGAGTAGCGATTAATAAAGCCGAGTTCAATAGCTGTTCATTCAACCTCCGATTCCGTAAATAATTAAGCCCTACATACATACGTCAGTCACAAAGAAAACGTGCCTAACCAATAAAACGAAACAACGAGGCTATCAGAAACAGACGCAAGCGTCACTGCCGCTCCGACATTGACAAATAAGCCATTCTGAAAAAGATCCCATTTTCCCCAAGACCCCTACTACGTACGACTATTAATAACAATTAAAGAAACGAAAATAGCGCTGAAATGCAAATTAATGGTAAGAATATTTCAAGAATACTTGTTATTAAATTTGTGTCTATATTAAACTGTGGTCGTTTGCGGCAGGTTTTTTTCACAAATTTATATTTGCGCAAAGAAACGATCAATAACGTCCCCGATCGTTCGTGATTGGATTCAATTTTACTGAATTTGAGTTTCTATTACTGGGTAGGTATGTACTAGATCATCAACAAACGGCCATCTTTTTCGTATTTGTTTCGCCTTGTTAACATATTTATTAACCTTTCTTTAAAAAATATCATTGCAATGATTTCAGATTTAATAAAATCGGGAGAAATGGCTTTCCGTACAATACTAGCGGTTTTAAAATGTATTATCTGAACGTGTTGAAATGTAATTTCGTTCATATTGATACAATGTGTGAAGTTTATATTTTTATGGAGTTGAACGTGAGGCTATGAAAACGGCATTCAAGGAACGAATGTTCTTTAAAATGGCTTAGCAATAAAGATTTTGTGGCCGCTAATGTGTTTAATCTTGTAAAGTTAACGATCCAATGCTATTTCGAATGAAGCCACATAGTGATAAAGTCTAGATCTGAATGCGTTCAGTCCGTCAACAGACCGTTTTTCCAACGCGAAAGGCGGGTGGATTCCAAATTCGAATCAAAATCAAAAGTCATTTATTCAAACTAGGCTGAGAATCAGCACTTTTTGAACGTCACAATCACATAAGACAGTCCCCCCAAAACGCCCGCCCTTCACCACTTCCTAGTGCTTTAGCTGGGAAGAAGAAGTGGCGGAACAAACTCCCCAGCAGCACTGCTGTCTGTTCAGTTAGAAGAACTGGATTATATACAGTAATAAGTAAATTACGAAACACAAAAACATTAAAATCATTTGCCATATGTCAGCTAGCACACGACACTATTGAAAACTATACTCTAGCAGAAATAAATAATAAAAACGTAAACAGAACTTAATACATAATAAAAAAGCCTCCAGGCATAAAGGGCGTGCCCGCTTACATATGCAACCTAAGTAGCTGTAACTTGTAGTCACAAATAATAAACTAGGAATACAATCTATTTCCTATAACGTGCATCATGTGACGACTTTGTAGAAACGTTAAAGCTCTGGCGATATCAAAGGCGTGGAACTAATGCAGCCGGTAGTCACCCGGTGCTAATATCGAGTTGCATGTGATTCGTGGATAGAACTCGATATCTGTTAACGTTTACTCAGATCCTGTAGTAGGCGCGCTGAATACGGAACTGAGCCAAACGGAAGCCGTATTACGAATTTAATCTCGCAGAAATGTGGTATCGTGGAAATTGCTGCAACAAAGCCTCTGTTTACGACAAACGTCTAGAAGCAATATTACCTAGAGGAAAAATTTAGAACAGCTGGATTATAATATTTTCTACATGAGTTTGAAATGAAAATCTTGGAGTTCCGTTGGTAAGGAGGTAACCTTATACGTTTCGATGGTTCGCCCGTTGCTCCAATGGCTTCTGTTCTCCGGTAATTCTAGTAGTCTTTGTACATTGATTTCTTCTGTAAATAATATTGTTTTCAAGTTTATTCCGGTTTTATAGAGATTTCATTTATAAGTCATCATTTTTATCAGATTTTTATTTTTGCTTCACAACATTTATAAAGCACTAGCTTCTACCCGCTACTTCGTCTGCGTGAAATTTCTTGTTCCCCCGACCCAAGCCCGTCGCATCGCGTCACCTGCCCGCGCTATCACTTCGTTTTCGCTTAGTGTTCTTTCTAACTTTTTTCTTTTTGCTCGGCTCTTAAGAGTCATAGCGTGATGTTAAATAGCCTTTCTCAAGAATTGGGCTATCAAATTCAAAAATATTTATTCTAATCCGACCGGTAGTTCCAGAGATTACCCCCTACATACAAGCTTAAAAACAAACAAACACCAATGGGCCCCGTAGTTTTGGTGCCGTGTCAAGACTATTTACTTCTCAAAAATGAAGTCGTATTTTTACATGTTCAAGTTTTTTTTATTAACATTTATTTTACCCTAGCATTGGAAAACATAATTAATATTTATTTTATCAGTTCCGCCATTAAAACTTAACCTAAATGTTGCCAGATGAAAGACTATGTCAATTAAATCATTGTGCTCGATTGAAAATATCGATATTTTACTAATCCGCCTACTAAAATTACCGGAGATGGCTACAATAGCTTTTCTCCCGTCGTGATATAGCTAACACTCTCATGTAACTGATTAGGCGCGAAGTAGACGACGGGCGGTCTCAAATAAAGAAACAAAAGTAGTAACACCACTACAGTATCATTGAAAAACAAAAGTTAGTACCACAGACATTATTGTAGTTAGTACCTCCCGTACATACCTAAATAGCGTTTATAATTATCTTTTTAATTATGAAAATAATATTATTTATAACAAATCGATTTGGTAAATCGATTTCCAAAATATTTAACATGGTCACACTTAGACAGATATATATCTGTCAAAGTGTCAAATCAATGCATCAATCAAATTGCTTCTTGCCCAAAGAGCAACACGGGCCACCCGGCGGACCGGAGTGCTCTATGTTCTTGCCGTTCATTTTGCGTCAAGTTGAATTAATTTCTCCGTATTTACTTCAGTTCGTTACAATTTGAAGCTGTCCAATTGAGCGTTTACGTTCCTCCAGTGGATTTGTTTTGAGATATTGGACTCTTGTTTTAGTGATAAGTGAGCAAATTGACTCTATTTTAGTTTTTAAGTGAGCCTTGGACTCTGGTTTTACTCCTGTAAAATGTCTACACCTGGTAGAGGACGGAAAAACCGCCCTCTCTCTCCCCGGTGTGTCAATTGCTCCCTACGTTTGGCGCCTAATCTTCGTAGATGTCAAATCTAAGAAATAGATGAACCAATGCTTATCCTTCTGAGATCCTCGGTAACACCTACACCGGTTTATAATGTGTCATTTACAAGACTGAACATTTAGGATGACTGTGTTTGGTCAATCAAGGGGCCATCGTCAACTGTAAATCTCTATTATTTCCGTTATAACGGAAATCAAAGTTTTAGGCAGTGTAAGGTGATCTGTGAGAAAACCTAGACCATGGTAATGAGCACATGAATAAATGTATCTATTTAGGAATTCACTGATTTATTTTTGCTATCTTTTCAGTTATCCTCCAATGACATCCTGTGTGTTGAATGTTTTGTTGATGATGTACGGTTTTGTAAGCCGTACATCATCAACCACAACTCTATCCCTTCTATCCCCTGCTCTTGGACACCTCAACATATGTTTTGTCGATTGCAAGTCGCAGAACTCATAGGGTTAGTCAAGCCGGCTCATCACGTCAGTGTTTTAATCGTTGCAGAATAGCTATGATTGAACTAATTGAACAAAAATAAATAATATAAATACAATATTTTATTTTTGGGTCTTGCATTTGAAACAAGTTTGTTGTGCTTGTTGGGAGGCTGCATCGAGAGAAATACAGAGCCAGGCGGTTGGTGGTGTTAACAGATCGTGGAGTCTGTGACTGATAACATGGACGATAACATCGCTGATGCTGTGATTCCTGTACCACCTCCGCTACGACTGCCGGTTCCGGTTGTGAATTTGTTCACAGGGAACATATAAATAGAAGACGTACGATTTTTTAAAGCATAAACAGCAATGCTCCCCATCTAAATAATTTTCCAAGATTAATTGAGTTAAGAAGATTTGCTTTAGGATCTGACCAATTAAAACAGGCAAGATCCTACTATGGGGAGCGTGTGCGGGCGAATGGTACCTACAGTGTAGAAATATGCAATGATTTAACAAAAGAAGATTTGCCCTTAATATTAGGTCAAAACAATTATCTAGTTAGGGCCTGAATTAAATCGAGACATGTGAGTAACAGGATTTATTTCACATATTTATTGATAGGTAAAGAGAGCAACATAGGGCAAATTCTTTAGAGTGTATAACTGCTTATTATTGTAGTTGCTTAGTGGGAAATCATACAACAGAGTGCTGCGTTCATGCTAAGACCGTATTGTGGTATTTAAGCTGGGGTCGTTTTAATGATATAAGCGCCCCAGCGCAATTTATAGACCATATAATCCTTGAAGAATAAATGTTTTACACTCTATTTATTGTTGTTTTTTTAAATTAAGTAAGAAGCCTTAGAGCAGCTTAACTTAACTTGAGACTGATTCGTGCGTTTGTTGTAACTTAGCCATGAACTTCTCTAACCTAAGGCTTTAGTCGTAGGTAAGTATTTATTTTTAACAACACCACCTACTTGTGGTGAGGGTACAGCCTACTTAACGCTGACTGCTAGCACGGCACGGCAAGGTATATTCATTTGTAAGCACAAGTACTTAACCTATGTAATATCCAGCAAGAGAAAGTGTTTTCTAAATTCAGGAGTCAATATTAATACTTATTTTAGTTTCAAATATGTTTAGAACAAAAAAATACTTGTTTTATAACCTCAATTCCAGAATCCGAAAACATACGATTTCTCTTAAACTAGGGTGTAAATTTGAAAATCGATTTCAGGATATGAAAAGGTAATTCTAGTTCTACAAAACCAAGTTAAAACCACCGTGACACACGAAGTTTTTTAGGGGCCCAAAACTCCTAACAAAATGGGCATTGACCTTTTACCTCTTTAGAATATTAGTATAGATAAAAGTGGAGTTACAAATAAACGTACGTAATGCTAAGTTCCTGGATGTAACACTTGATGAGCATTTTACTTGGAAGAATCACATCGAAATAATAAAAAAAAACAATCAATTCGTATTTGCTTTAAAAATAATTAAAAATATTACGTCTTTGCATACCGCCATAATGGTTAATCAGTAATCACGCATACGTCTGTTCAGTAATACGATATGGTATAGTTGTGTGGGGAAACTTTTCCGAAATGAAAGAAAGAAAGAATAACGTTGATTTGGACACAGTTTGTGAAACACAAAATACAAACAACAAAATAAAAACTGAAAATAATGTTTTAACAACAATAGTGTTTGTCTCACGGCTGCGCCAAAAAGGATCATTTCAGCATTAATGCCAGACACATGCTGTCTGACGCTGGTTTTCTAATGAACCTTTAGGGACAAGTGACGGGGAGTACAAACAGTTTCGACATAGGTAAATACCTAATAAATAATAGATATTTTTCTACATAAAAATAAATAAATGAACTAGTAATTAAATATAATTACGTACAAAACGAAAACAACAAGAACCAATTCGGCAAAACCTGTTTTTAGCGATTACCTTTCAAGATTGATCCATCCACGAAAATCCATCCATCGAAATGGCGAAGATATTAATCGCCCAAAAAAGTGTATTCATGCAATATTAAAAATTCGGTGGTCTGACTCATGCAGGCCTATATTCAAGTCGCACAATCTATTGATTGTCCCATGTCTTTATATTTATGAAATTTCTTTTCCTCGTTTGTGAGGTCCAATCTTGAACTATTTGAACGGAAAGATAACACAAATAAAATGTTACTAATTTAGATTTTGACATGGCTCCCCTAATTTACAATGCTTTGCCTAGGTTAATTACTCAACTACCCTTCAATAAGTTATGTGTTACGTTGCGGTATTGGTTGTTACAATAATGTTTTTATTCGATAGACGAGTTCTTTCTAAAGTGTCCCGGTAAATTCTACACATTAAAGTACAGATATATTTAACTGTTACCTAGATACATAAATTGACAAAATGTATACCTAGTAATTAAATATAAGAACGTGTATCTACTATTGCATGCTAAATAATGGCCAAATGTGTGTTATACGAACTTCATGTACCTACCATATTTGATGCAATAAATGAATTTGAATTGAATTGAACACTTTCGTTTAGATATTTCCAAAATGTTCTTAATTCAGACTTTACTTTTTCCAGATGCTTATTGCAAAGTTGAATAAATAGGTACTGCTTACTAGTTACGGTAATATGAGAGCCGCAGTAGAACAGGCACAAAACTTCTCATGCTGCAACGTGCTATTGCTCTATAGCACGTTGCAGCATGAGAAGTTTTCCAATCTAACTTCATGGTACATCAGGAATTGCTCGCTTCTTACGTGCCGGTCTCAATGTAATTTTGTGTTTATATCCACAGTTCAGCCATCGGCGTAGCGTTCTTGCATCGCACCGGCAAATAATTTCGGTAATGAATACTGTGTGAAGCGGGCTTTTAACATAAACTCTTTTAGGAACCTCTTAAAAGGGAGCTTTTAGCATGTTGTTTTTTTCAGTTTATTTCTGTAGCCAAATGGGAGCAGGGGTTCTGGTTAGAAGGTGGCTGCCGACTATTCTAACGTAGCGAGATTAAAGGATGGCGTTATTCAGTATGTCAAGTCGGCAAGCGAAATGTTCTGTATAAATAATCCCGAATAAAGCCTTCACACAAAACGGGCGACACAAGTGGGGGGACGGAGAGATTTATCCTCTTGAATCTAATCTTGCGGATGGCGAAAAGAGCATTTTCTACAAAAAAATTGTGTGAGTTGACGCGTCTCGACCCGTCTCGCGACTGTATTGAGACAATTCCCGCCGTCTGCGCTCAACTCATCTGGCGTCCTGGCGGCGATGCCATCTGAGCGCTCTTTAAAAGTCGTACAAACGCAACACTTATTGTTGGTAGCATCTACATAGCCGCACCTAAGTTAATATAAGAAAATAGCGGTGAATACTCGTTTAACATGGTCTTACACTATTCCTTCACTTCTCATTTATTATATCTTAAAATATTTGCAAGTTCATAAGTATTTAGAATAGCAATAAAGAAAGCTACATTTTAATTGACATCAAAGTCATGAAAACGATTCAATTTTCATATTTTCAATAAACTAATGATCCCCAAACCTACCTGTACAAACGTCCATTGGAAGGGATTTCCGTCCAATTATCTAGTTAATGAAGAAATTTTTATTAAAAAAATCCGATTTCCAATTTACCTTTACCAACAAAATACTCTAATAAGGCACGATATCTATTTTATTTTTGGTCCACGTGGTGCGGTACAGTCAAGAGCAAACGTTTCAGACAAATTGAATAGAGCAGTTACTTATATCGTAATAGTAGGAATGCAAACATTGCTTTGCTTGAGTCATTGTTGCCAAATAAATATTGTTCTATCTTTCTTTCTTTTCATAATAACTGCCTGAAACAAATACTTTATCAGGCTTTAACTAACAAAAACAAACAATATCTTGAATGTTTCACACACATTAACATTTAACGTTAGTTCCGTTACCTTTGCTGTCGAATGTACGGTTACTGTGCGACGTACGTACTCCAGTAGAATTGTTTCCGAGTTAATTTAAGATTAAAAGGAAACAAAGGTGCACAGTGAGTTAACTCGCCCGAGGTGAACCAACTTTGTGATTAAGTGGACCAACCCACTCCAACACTAATTTTGTGTGGATGGTCTGAACTCTGGATTAGTTTCAAATTTTAACGGAAATATTTAATTTAAAAGGTACCTATCGGACCTGGTCGGTTATTGCTGTTAATACATTTTAGTTGTGTTTGAGGTTGGAGTGTTTTTCGTTTACACAGTTACGGAAATTTCGGATAGAAATATAGCTTCAATGTTTTATAATGAAAGTTGAAAAGTTGATAATTAAAGTTATTTTTGCGTAGGATCCCGTACAAATTAATTTCGCAATGTCAATGAT
Source organism: Brachylomia viminalis (assembly GCA_937001585.2). Lineage (NCBI taxonomy): Eukaryota > Metazoa > Arthropoda > Insecta > Lepidoptera > Noctuidae > Brachylomia > Brachylomia viminalis. The sequence goes on along the minus strand of OW443302.2, from coordinate 14,940,944 downwards.
TATTAGGTTTAAATGTTTTATTTGTACTTCAGTGTCTATGCGTCTGCCAGGGTTGCGGGAAAGTCCGAGAGGGATACCGTTGCCCCTGGCACAGGCAACTGAAGGAACACGGGTGGGTTTTTGTCTGTAAGAGTCTGACACGCCCTCCCGCTCCGCCCAGAGCGGAGGAAATTATTTTAGATTCCCGACCTCAAAAAAAAAAAAGTGTCTAGATGCGTGAGTTATAAATAATATCTACTTATCTATATATATCTAATCCGTAGAAAAATATTATATTAATATTTACTTATGATGCTTTTCAAAGTCTTTTACATATCTGAAAGAACAATATTATATACCTTTGTACTCAATTTATAATTATGTCATATCTCTTGTATTTTACTGTGTGTACATAAATAATAAATAAATAAATAAAAATAAATATTTTCTCAGTGTAGAGTTTCATCTTGACAACTAGGTTTCGTATTTCTGCATAGAGCTGTTCCTAGATATATTATGCTGTGTAATTTGCTTAGAAAAACTTACAGTTTTATACGCAAGGCAAACGAAAGAAGCAAAAAAAAAATAATAAAATATCTGACTTATACGATGCCAGATATTTTTGCATTTCCATTTTTTTTTCTGGAGACGTTAATGGTCTACAAGTCGCGGATTTCCGATAATTTTGTTAACTGATTTCTGTATTTTCATGTTTTATGTTTATACTACCTTCTGCCCGCGTCTTCGTCTGCGTGAAATTTCGGCCTCCGACCCACCACGTCACATCCCAACGCGCGCCGGCCCGTCCTATTACTTCGTTTTCGCTCAACGTTATCTCTGATTTTTTTCTTTTTGCTCGGTTCCTAACGGTTGTAGCGTGATGTGATGATGTGATGCCTATAACCTTCCTCAATAATTGGCTGTCAAAGGCAAACGTTATTTTTCAAATCAGACTGGTAGTGGTGGTAGTGGTTCCAGAGATTAGCGCGTCCAAACGAACAAACAAACTCTTCAGCGTTATTATTTGTATAGATAGATTATAACTAGCGACCTGCCCCTGCTTCGCACGGTTTTTACGACTTGACAAAACATCGAGATTTCTTTAAGTAAGTTTAAAATATTAATGTTTTACGTACGCCTAACCTTCCGGAATAAATTCTCTATGGGCCGGTTTTTTATGAGTAGTTAACTCAACCAAAAGATAATAATAATTAAAAAAATATATTTTAACTAATAGTTGAATTAACTACGGATCAAAAAACCGGCCCTAAATGAATTCTCCAAATCCGTTGCGGTCACACAGATAGACACGGAAAAAGACTTCAATTTATAATAGTAAGTACATATATAGATGATGTATTGTTGAACAGGTACAACAAGGTAGGTACAACAAAGTTATATATTGACTGACCGGTTGGCGCAGTTGGTAGCGATCCTGCCTTCTGAGCCGCTGGTCCCGGGTTCGATCCCCGGACAAGTCAAACATTTGTGTGCATGAACATGTCTGTTTGACCTGTGTCTGGGTGTGTATATGTATATAAGTATGTATATCAGACATCAGGTTACCGTAGTACAGGCTCTGCCTAGTTCGGGACCTGAAGACCTTGTGTGGATGTTGTCTCATATTATTATTATAAATATTCCTTTGCTTGACATTACATTTTTTTTAAAACGGCACCTCAACTCCATGTTCTGCAGCGGATTGTATGATTGATGGCTGTTTGTGAGGCTGACTGCCCACGGTTGCAGTGGACCCAGGTACCTACCTACCAAAGTGTACGTAGAGGCACCTCCCCTTTTTAAAACATTAATGTTTAATTAAAGGGGTTGACTTTTCGGCCCGCTTGTACCATAAATCACTAATGAAGCGTTTAGTGCTAAACATATTTAAATCATTGTTTCTCTGTCATCTCTGAAAGATTGACGGACACAGAACGATGTTTTAAATTCGTTTGGTGCTAAATGCATTTAGTCATTTGTGGTGTAAGCGGGCCTTTGAGTGTCACATCAAAACATCGGAAAACGTTAAATCATTCATAAACATTAGAATTCGAGTCAAAGCACTCAATGATCCATCTATGTACTCTTATCTTTCGAACGAGTGCCTTCAGTCGACAACGGTTGGTACTGAATTAAAATTGATGAGCGGAAATTTATTCAAGCATCTTGATTTGAGCAACCATAAATCATGCGGCTTGTAAATGTTTCGTCTTCCTACAATTTTTGTAATGGCGGATGAGAAAAGTCCTTTTTCAAGGAGCTATAAAGCTTTTTGAAGGAAATAAATGGTGCATGCAATAATGGGTGCACATTGTCGCGCGCTGGACCCTGCTGGAAAACTTTCCAATTTAAGATTTTCAAGACTGTGCTTCGTGTGCTACATCGTGGACCGATTATTCTTCCTAAAATTTCGTTACGACGAACTAAACTTTGTTGATTTTCACCTTTTCGATACATACATCTAATCACAATACTTTTGTTGCCATATGGCAGGTAGCTGCGGTATATGCGCTCAATTTATTTTAACGTGTACATTGTTGATTGTAGTTGTAATAACGTAAGTATAGAAAATAAATAACGGAATGACGTAGAAGCCTCTTAATATTTTTATTGCTTTTCGAAGTAGTCTCCGTTCCTTTCTAAGCACCGTAAGCGATGGAACCATTGACTGAAGCAGTGGGCCCACTCTTCTTTAGGGATTTCTTCCACGCCTTTTTCAAACGCAGCCACGGCACCTTCAGGGTTCATAAAACGAATTCCTCTAAGTTTATCTTTTATTTTTGGAAATAAATAAAAGTCTCAAGGTGACAGGCCAGGACTGTAAGGAGGATGACTTACTAACTCTCGATAACTTTAACTTTCGATAGACAAATATTCGATTGTCGGTCTCGCAGAGTGAGCTGGAGCGTTGTCGTGGTGGAGGAGGATCCTGCTTCTTGGGCGCTACTGTCTAAATTTTTCCAAGACAACTGGTTAACAATGGCTGACATACCGATCTGCAGTAACAGTATTTTTATCTTCTAGAACAATTGTTGCGAAATAATCCGTCCGTCCAAAGAATGAGGCAATCATCTTTTTCCCCTGACTTCTGCCCTTCTGTATTTTTGTCGGCAAACCTACTAATGGAAAGATCCATTCCACAGATTGTCTTTTCGTTTCGGGTTCCTAACAATATATCTAGCTTTCATCACCTGTGAAGATGTCATATATACAGCATTCAAGTCACCTCCGTCATAATTTTCAAGCATTGGGCGGCACCAATCCAAACGACGGCGTTTTTGATCTTCCGTCAAAATATTATGTGGTACCATCCAGTACAAAGCTTTCTGCCGCCTAAATGTTCATGTAAGACTTTTTGTACTTGACTCACACCAATGCCCGCTGCACGTTTAAACTCATTAAACCAGTTGTAAACAGTGGCACGGGATGGGGCTTCGTCATGAAATGCTAATCGAAGTCTATCGTAACGTTGTTGTAGCGCAAGACCGCAATAAAAGTCGTAATAATACATTGAAAGAAAATTTTCTGACGTGAAAAAATTATCTGACGTATGAATTCATTACACATCTACAGATTCCCAAAGAGATCCTAATTCGAAATTTTAATAAATTTTTCATCGGGTGCTTTTCTTACTGGCCTATTCTAAAAACATTCAGTGTGACCCCCGTAAACTTTTCATTTTTGTTCCTCTGCTTATGTATATACCTAATTTTTGTGATTTTTCAGCTGAATCAAGCATTAATGAATGGGAACTGCTTCAATGTACGTGTAAGGACCAACAAGTGACAAAATGTTTCTAGGTTTAACAAAAGACGGGCTGATCTGAACAATCGATCTCACTCGAGCCGTCAAGCAGTACAAGTACCTACACAAGTGACTTTGTTTTCCCGTCATTCCCAAATCGGCAAGAAATCATACAACAAATATACGTACATATCAATGTGTCTATTTGTCACATCCATTTTGGTTGAAAGTAGAACCCTTGGGGGATAAAAATAACTTTTTTGTTTTACGAATTCTATGTGAGTGACGCCCGCGGCGAAAGCTTATTATAGGCACAATGCTCAGTAACATGCATTCCACGCTCGGTTATACTCACATGAAAGGGCCAACACAATCACAATACCTTAAGTAAGGCGTTAAGCAATTTAATAGTTTCTCGAAAGTAGTGAAAGTTAAACGAAGCTTCTCTTTGTGTTTTACCAAGTTAATCTGTTTTAACCTTTAATTCTAGATAAGCATCTCATGTGTTAACAGTTGGAATGTTCGAGACAGGGCTGTCGATACGTAGTTCTATAAGTTTGCTCGGATCTTAGGGCGGCGGGTCGACGTCGAGAGTCAGATTTATTTAGTCACGTAACCCCCAGTCCGAACTCGCTTCTTTCGCGTACTTTCTAATCTGCTATCAAACTAACTTTTTTATTACTTGGTAACTAGTAAACAACGCTGGGGGAGCGTTTGTTTCCCGAAGCATGAGTTGAACGTGCAACATGAAGAAAACATATAGTAGGTATGGATATATTTTCCTACTTAATTTATATTAGTTTTTAAATACACTTCTGTTCACTTAACAACTCAAAACGAAAAGTTCTTCAACTGCACTCAATCTTACAGAACCGTTTTCCAGCAATCTTTTTTATTTATTACGCGATGAAAAATCTATGGGTATCATTTATTCAATAAGTAAAAAGCCTCTTCGATAGACTATAAATAGCCTCTAATCGCCATTGAAAATCGCGGCAGAAGGAAAAATACATGATTGAATGTAATAACGTTTTCCATTTTAATCATGATTTTCCTAAGGGGAGCGGTGAAAAATTGTGAAATCGAATCACGAATGCGGACGTGAGAAAGTAATCAAAATTTATTATTCTTCTCTTCAATGTCGGTGAAGTTACTTACAAATCGAATATAAGATTCATCTGTGTTTTACTTTTATTATTTCTGCGTACGCAGCGGTGTGCGGTGTGCCCTCGTGCAAGACCTCTAAATTAGTATAGCACTGAATTACTTTACACCACTAATTTTGGTAGCGGAGTGGTGTTCCATGTTTCACTCGGAAACGTCAATACAGTGTGGTTTTTCATACATTATGTAAAGGCAATTTTCTTGCTTTTAGTGTAAAATATCCCGTAAGTGGATAGAACCTCGCCAAAAGTGATTATTTCCCTATTTGGAAGGTGACAATAAATCCTAACTACTTAATATTATAAATGCGAAAGTGAGTTTTTTTTTGTATGCTACGCTCTCACGCTAAAACGGCTGAGCGGGTTTGGATGAAATTTGGCACATTGGTAAAACATGACCTGGGTTAGGATATAGCTTACTTTTTTACTCGGTAGTACGTTCCCGTAGCAAAATTTTCGACTTTCACGCGGGCGAAGCCGCGGGCAAAAGCTAGTACTGAGATAGTAAAAAGTAGTGTTAGGTAAAGTTAAAACTGACTTTGAACTGAGATAGTATAAAGTAGTGTTAGGTAAAGTTAAAACTGACTTTCAACGGCTTCATAATTTGAGGCAGATTTTTTGAAAACTGAAAATAGGTCGCTATAAAGGCTCCTTTAAACAGGCTCGACACGCGACGTTAGTCACACGCGACACAAAGGCAACGCGTGTCTTTGGGCCTCGCGCGATGCGTCGCGTGTCGCGCCTGTTTGCTGTAGCCTTAATACCTACATACTACATTATAAAACAAAAGACTACACAATCATCACGTAGGTACCTAAATAAGCAAGAACAGTAACCAGATTATCAACTCCGACAGAACAATTGTCTCACAATAGAGAAAGTTGTGATCAACGTATTGTATACAAACTATTACGAAAGGTTTGATACACAATCGGCGTCGGCTCATGAATAAAATTATGTAACTCGTCGAAATATTCAGCATTATCCGTCGCCGCGGTGTAGGGGCTGCTATTGGTCTACAGGGTGTACTTACTTTCATTTTAACTTCCACAACGATGTGAAAATATTTCTCGAGGCGTTCATTGCTAGCTAGAGAGTTGCGGTGCGAACTGGAGCCGGGATATAGTTATTCAGTTTAGTTATTACAACTACTCCGTGTAACCTTCGGGTTATATTAATGCAGGGTGTTTTTTACCTGGTTTTCTTTGTGAGGGAAACGTAAATCGGCTTATTGTAAATGTTTTGTTACGAGATAGGTTCTTGTGTAGCTTGTTTATGAAAGGGTTACAAAGCCTCTGGATGTAGTAATGAAGACTATTTCTGATGAATACCTAGCTGTCAGTTTACACTAAGGATTAAAGAAGAAAATGGTTCCTAGCAAATAAATCAACTTATAGTTTCTGGGGTCGGTGCCAAACTGTAACGAATTGAAATCAAATCAAATTGAAAACTTCTTTCCTTATAAATTTAGTTTTTACAATCCAGCACTTGACACAGATCATGGAAGTATTCTGGAATACGATCATAATGTATGACAACTATAAATCAGTAGGCCAAGAGAATTCTAGGTCATATACAAAGAGCGAGAATATTGTTTGGAAAAATGAAAATCGCAACTTGTCATAGAAAGAAAAATACTTTCTTGGGATAGGTAAGTGAAGTATTTTATTCCGTTATAGTTGGACATGCAAGAAGAATACCCTTCTCTGGGGCATACGGAACTAAAACTTATAACACCACACAATTTATATAGGTACCGACTTACTTACTTAAAGAAATGCGTAAGTCTTTTGAACACATAATATTCTATTTCTGTTGAGTATGAGATATGTACCCATCATCAACGTCTAAGTTAATGAAAAAATCGTGATAAATAATACTAAACTATAATGCCGTATGCCGAAATGCCGTAAATCCCTTTTGGTTATTTTTCTTAGAGCCAGTATTGCAACTGCAAGTTTTCAAAATAATAAAAGCAACTTCTAACATACTTAAACTTATACCTCTGCTAAATCCATCCACGGATTTCAGTGTCTATTCAAGTAAAATAACTTCGTTAGATTTAGATGCCATAATTTCGGAAAAACGAGGGATGAAAACTTTTATAGCTTCGAAAGCTTTTAACGCGGGATTGTGTATCGGGAATGCTATAATTTTAAAGTATGTTCCCTGTTACAGCCCGAGGAAACTTAGTGTGTTTTCTTTTGTTACTACACTCATTCTTGCTCATAAGAAACAATTTCGCCTGACAAGGCAGATTAATATTGCAACAGTAAATAAAACACGACGTAAATGTACCACAATAAATAATAGCTTTGACTGAAAGAAACTGTATCGGTTGTAGATTGAAAATGTAATAGTTGTACCCACTATATTATCGATAGGTACTTCGTTATTATGCCGCCTCACTGGGCACCAAGTACTGAGCACAGCTCCGTTAGTAAGTACTGGATTCTCGACAAAAAATAGAAAAAATATTGCTGTTTCATTCAAAGCGTACCAACGTTGATTGTCGGAGAGATTCTTGTAAAGAAAAATCGCTGGCAGACGCTGCAGTCACAATTCTAGTCCAACGCAGTTACCCACGGCGGCGGCGGTAAGAAATCTTGGAAAGTAGGTTAGATAGGTACCGATGATGTTAGATACAGATGATGTTAGAAATATATCGGGTTCCAACTTCGTTGATACTTTGATAAGATCATTAAAACTTATAATCAGTGTTAGACTTCATTGTGGTGAATTTTCTTTAAGATAACAAGGAAAGCAGACTATTCTATAAACAAAGCTTTAATTCTTCTCGTTGAAAAATACTGTGCTTAATAAATATTTAGTGCCGGTTATAAACCTAAAGGTGTTACGGATAAAAATGGGGATTGAAGTATTTTTTTATTATCATTTTTATAACATCTCATAATAATAATTTTTACCATCTTTTCTACGATGATGGCAATGAAAATCACACAGGAGACTGTTAAAATATACGAAGCGCCGTTATCACGATTTAAACCACAATCAAGTTAATACACCGAGCGGCACCGCCGCTTTACCAGAAATTAAAATTCCTCACTTAAGCCAAGTACTAAAACAGATTCGCGGGAACTTTGTCTTAATTCTCTTCGCGTGCCGACTTACCTGCGTCCTAATTTATTGGAACAGTGGAACAAGGAAGAGTTCGATCGGTACAATAAATTTCAAATTTCATTATTTGAAGAGGAAGTCGCGAGCTGCCAATTGCAATTTGGTTTTCCGATCACGTCTCCATACCATTGGTGAGGATATTCGAGCCACCTGTGCCCGTACTCTATGAGGCTTTAAACACGCCTCTGCTCTTTCGATAAACCGACTGTGAAATATTCGCGGTGTACGCCAGACGCCGCATTTCCTTATGAATGATACATGCCGCACCACCACACCGGTCGCCGTTCTCTAGCTGCAAACGTTATCGAACCACTCGGATCTGGCAGTCAGTGCATAATTCCTGACTCCGCTGTGAAATCGGACTCGGTACCAAGTGTTCAATATAACTTAATAACTTTGTATAAAGCTCGCCAAGTTATTTGTCACCTCTGGTTGTTGTCCGCAGGATAACGCTCTGTCGGAAATACAGTTCGCGATAAATCTCATAACTTATTAATAAGTCGACTAGGTAACTATTGGTTATTGGTTGCTCATCGATATTAAACATGATTCTCGAGTATAATAACATGACTCGCGTCTAATTACAGTTTATTTCGTATCGTTAACCTTACGACTCAAATTACTAAATAGATCTATAGCATATGATATTTATATTGTACTTCTGAGTGCCTAATGATTGGTGTCTTTTTATATCGGTTGTTATTCGTGAAATCTAATATGATTCTATTATTTTCCTTTACCTATAAGCAAATTAGCATAACAGTGACATATCTAATCATCCTTCAGCAAGCAAATTCATTTTAAATTACTAAATAGCTACGAGAGAATGTTGCTAGCTTCTCAATATATCTTTAAACTGTTGGCTGCTAAAATGTGCCGAGAGCAGTATTAAAGTAATACAATGGCAGCTAATTCTGTGTATAGTAACGTAAAAACTTGGCGACGGCGGCGTGTGGTCGCGACCGTATCTCAAATTAAATCTCACCAACAAATCTTCGCGGGGGGATGAACCGCGGCGACCTCTACCATCGACCTTTTATATTCGCTTTGAATTCTCCTTAACTTTGTGCTTGAAGCATTTGATATGGAGTTGTCTAGTACAAATAGTTTGAGGTCTGAGGAACCTCAGACTATATAGACTGTTTAACGAAAGAAAGCTAGAGGAACATACAATGAATGAATCTGTAACAATTAGCCCAAAGAACTGAAGAAAGACAGTTGTTTTTTCTTATTCTCGTCTTCTGCACCAGAAAAGGTATCTGCTGCAAGAACGAGGATCATGAAAAATTATTTGTTAATAATTTCCAGGACACAGAGCGCCTTTGGACTGTTAGGACTAAAACCTCCAAAAAATTTCGTCGTGGCTCGCTAAGTATTAATTTAGTCGCCTTGTTTAAAACAGTTTGTGTACCGTGGTAAGGGCTTGAGCTCGGGTCCTGGTTGCCTGCGAACGTTCGGAGTCGCAATTTGTTCCCGTACAGCCTTAAAAATCCGCATTTTATTGTTCCGCCTCTCATTTCTACTTGACTGTGCTCGCAAGGGTCTCAATGAGCTCACCCATTGTGTTTTTATAACTCAAATTTGCAGTTTTATATAATATATAAATAAATAATTATGTTATAATGTTTGTTTGATTACCTATTTCTAAAAACTAATGCTTTTTGTTAACCACCGGCAGCAACAAGAATTAATATTATTTTCTATTCTACACTACTAAATGATGCTTGAGTCGCAAATGTCAATTAATAATTAATATTATATGAATTTATTAATGTTTATATTCAACAAATTATACCCACGGGTGTGTAGAGTCTACGCGCTACACAATTAGAATTTGAACGGTTCACAAACAAAACTTTAATTGCTCGTCTATAATTGGGGTCAAAGAACTTTGGAGATAGAAGTTAATTAAACCATTTGTGAGCCACCTACCACCAAAGTAAATTTTGATGTTAATAAATTATGATTTACAAAAAACTTGCGAAATTAGAAGATAAAAACAAATGCCTAGACTAAGGTCTGTTTTCTGAACAGTTAGATATACAAGGTGGTCTTGAAAGTAGTATGCTCATAATTGACTACTGAATCGATTTCAGTAAATATTAATATAAGTTTTTTTTTAAATTATGTATTTTGCAATTCTGACTGCCGATTGAGCCAAAGAAAACTAAATTTTATTGCAAGGTAATAAGACTCAATTTTAAATGCATAAAGTAATGCTATGATAAACACGATTTTCTTAATAATATGAAGTTAGCTTTAAAAAAAATGTTTTCGTCATTGTATAATGCTTTTAACTCAATACTCTAATTGGGGTGTATATGAGGTCTTGCGTTAACTATATTACACGTTGTATTTATTGGTTAAAAATAAATATATATGGCTGTTAAAAATACAGCATTAGTTTGGTAAATATGTCAAGCTGTCATAGCTATTTGTTCTTGTGACAAAACCTATCGGACTGTAAAAATATCAGCCCTAAGTATTATAAACGAAAAGAATTTCACAATAAAGTAGTTTGTCAGTTTTGTTAAATAATTTATCAAAGAATTTAGCTAAACCCCCATCCCTTTCATTTCTAATAAATTCTGTCATCTATGTTTAGTTGCAAATACTTAGTTTACTTAAACCGAGCTTCGTACCATGCATTTAGCATATAATTTATTTACGTAAGTAGGTACCCAAATCATATAAAACTGGATACCGACGTCAGATCGTCTGATGATCAATGATCCAACAAGGTTATTTTCAGCCTAAGGGTACCTACTCTGGCTAGAGAGGCGTCACGGCGTCCTCACCTACCGCCTGACGCAGGTCCTCACCGGACACGGAAGTTTCGGGAGGTTCCTGCACATCATCAGGCGGGAGGAAACGCCCGGGTGTCACCACTGCGATGATCGCCCCGAGGACACGGTGGAGCATACGGTGGGGGCCTGCCCTGCATGGGCGGAGCACCGCCGTGTCCTCGTAGAGGCGATCGGCAGCGGCGGCGACCTCTCACGCCCGGCCTTGGTTCAAGCCATGGTCCGGGGCGAGGGGGAGTGGGAGGCAGTCGCCTCCTTCTGCGAAGCAGTCATGCTAGCGAAGGAGGTGGCGGGACGGGAGAGGGAGAGAGTCTCCCGTCCAAGCCGCCGCGGTGGACGCTCCGGGCGTCGGGAGCCGCGTGACGACTCCCGGCCACCGTAGGCGCGGGCCTGCGGGCGGTGAGTAATGGGTAGCTTACCGTCCGATCAGGATCAGGCCCGTGCCGGACGGATCGTACGTGTTCCACGCGCGCCTCAAAGAGATGTCAGCATCGAAGAGGGGGCCCACTAGGGCCCAAGTCTGCCGGGAAAGCGGGATCATCCATAAGGGGTACCGCTGACCCGGAACATAAAGGGCCAAGGAAGGAACACGGGTGGGTTTTAGTCAGTAAGAGTCTGACACTCCCTTCCGCTCCACCCAGAGCGGGAGGGGTCATTATTTTGATGATTTCCGATCCTCAAAAAAAAAAAAAATCATTTTCAATTTACAACTTTCAATGAATTTTCATTGTTCATAAATATTTTTTATAGAATTAGATTATTTTAATATCTCGATTTAGGTTAATCGACCTACGAACCTAACCTACGTACCTATTTGAATAGTTTTTAAATATAATGATCCACATAATAATTACACGTATTAATACCTATTAGCGTAAAACCGACGAATGTATTAACTGAATATAATAAAATAATAATAAGTCTATTTATTTTCTCTTCACTGAAATGAAACTGTTTCGTACACACATACCATATTGTGGTACATGCCTATGTTCGAACGTAGTGGGAACGGAGAAGTCATCAATCCTACTCTGCCTTCCATTCCCAGAAAATAGTTTCGCTGCTCATTACCGCATCTGACATATGCATAATGTACTGTGATGCATTATGACGTCATACACAGGATCCGCATTTGTAACGTTAGGGGTATAATTAAAGGATGCTACCTATTTACATACAAATTCTACACAATTTCGGACCTCCAAATGGAACATAAATTATTTGTAGATACAGTTTTGTGAGCTGTCTCTATTTTTGTGGAGCAGCTGTTACTATTTTAATCTTAGCAAATCTTTGCAATGTTTTCAAGCATATTATTTGGACACCGGCGGCAGATGGTTTAGTTAAGTAAATATTTTTAGTAATAATAAATTTAAATTTTGGGTAGAATTTCGATGTTGGCAGACATAATATATCTGTAGGTTAGATAGAGGTATGACTTAATATAATGACGCTAACAGGGAAACATATGTAGCAATCCGTACGCACTGCAATAAGGTGTGTAGGAATGCTAATCGCCATCACATTCATAATTCTGTCCAAAATGGGGACGCGCCCAAAGTTTGGAAATTTCTTAGGTCAATAATTGGGGGTCGGCAAAACCCGACAAGAGACAATCCCAAAAGATTTAGACATTGATGCAATGCATAATCATTTTACTCCTTCGTCCGATTTTGGTAGGACAATAAAATTTAATACACTGCATTATCTTTCTTCTCACCCGACTCTCCATTTGTTTTTGTTCAATTCTGCGCATGTGATGGTAAGAAGATCATACTATCGATTACTTCCAATACAGTAGAAAGTGAATGTATCAGCCTTCCCATCCTTCCCGTCATTTGTCATATCCCATTTTTTTGCATCTAGTGGTGTCTTTCCATATTCATGGAAATATGTTCAAATCATTCCGTTACCTAAAAAGTCTAATCCCTCATCTTTATCTGAATATCGTCCAATATCCGTCTTACCATTTCTATCCAAAGTACATTAACAGTTTATCCATGATCAAATAATCAAAAAAAAAAATAAAAAAAAATCACTGTCCTCTCCAAAAATAATCTCCCGTACTCTTTCCAGTCTGGCTTCCGTCTTGGTCATAGCACCACCGTAGCACTTCTGAATATTACGGATGATATAAGGTCAGCCATGGAAAACGATAACCTACCGGTCTTAGCTTTGCTAGATTTCAGTAATGCTTTTAATACGGTTGATTTCGATGTCTTGCTTGGCATTCTATGCTCTCTTAATATATATCCATCGGTAGTTGACTGGTTCAGGTTCAAGACAGTCGTAGTTACCTGTTCGATCATTCGGCAACGTATTCGCTTTGAAGCGACCTTGTCTTCCTGGGGTAATACTTCTGCCGGTGTACCACAGGGTGGCGTTCTATTCCTTTTCGCAGTTTTGAATAATTCTTTCTCCGGCAAACTAATTTCTTCCTACCATCATTATGCGGTTGATTTACAAATTTAGTCACGAGCTCCTCTTGGAAATCTGTCCGAAGCTATATCAGCGATTAATCGTGATCTGGCCCATATATGCGCTGGAACAAGAGGTATGGACTTATGGTCAACCACATAAAGACGCAGGTTGTTGTTGCTGGCAGTTCTAGAACTGTCTCAAGGATTGACTGGACGACTCTTCCCCAAGTTTCTTTTGATAATTCTGTTATTGCCTTCAGCGAAAAGTTAAAAACTTGGGGATAATCATTGACAAGAACTTCTCTTGGACTACCCACCTACAGGAAGTTAGCCGCAAGCTATTTGCATCCGCTGCATCATTGAAGAGACTGCGTAATTTTCTACCGACTGCCACCAAGATTGCGGTTGCACAATCACTTCTTCTACCCATCCTTGATTATGCTGGTGCCAGCTATCTTGACCTTACTTAAGACCAACTCGATAAACTGGAGCGGCTTCAAAATTTTTGTATAAGGTTCATCGGGTTCGGGTTGTTAGGTGTTCAGGTTTGTGTTTGGTTTTCGAAAATATGACCATGTTTCCGAATTTCGAGCGAAGCTCAAGTGGTTACCAATTGGCCTTCGCCGGAATGCTCAATTATTTCCCTTTTGTATAGTGTGCTCTTTATCCCTTCCACCCCTCTCTATCTCAAGAAACATTTTGAGTATGTTTGCTCTCACACCAAATTCTTGAGGTTATCAAATAACTTGAAACTTAAAATATGCTTAAAATGCTAATGCATTTGACAATTTTCTTCGACAAATCCTTTTCTGTCCAAGCCGCTCGTTTGTGGAATGCATTGCCAGTTCAAATAAAACGTGCTCAATCGATACCTGTATTTAAGAGACTTGTGAAGGAATATTACTTGTTGTTGTGATCTTATTCTCGTAGTTGTAATAATCTGTAGTCGTCATTTATTTTTGTTGCTTGGATATCAAGTATTTATGTATCTATTATTTATGGCATTTATATATGTATATCTATGTATCTACTATAGTGTATTGTATCTATATAGGTACTTATTAGTTTTCATCAATGACAACCCTATTTTTATGTCCACGCAATCACTGTCCATTCCAAGGTTGCCTGGAAGTGATCGCAGAAAGTGATAAGGCCGTCCATTCTATGTTTTGTAGTGTTAAATGTATTTTTTTGTTATGTTTTTTCTGGTATACAATAAGTTTATATAAATAAATAATGCAAATCAGTCATGTTACTAAACGACTTGAGCAAGCTTGGGCTTGGCTTGCTAAGGAGCTCGTTATAGAGAACGAGGTATTAAGTAGTACAAATTTTAATGGCAATCGTTATCTAGTAGGGCAACCCCTTATTTTTAATTCAGGCAATTCACGTATTTTTAAGAACGTTCGCATTTTTCTCTAAGTCCAGATGACTTAGAGAAAAATGCGAACGTTCTTAAAAATATCTATAATTTACCTAAATTTTTGACATTGATTGGCGCTGAGATGAGATTACGACTATATTTTAAGCGTTTTAGTTTTTAATTACCCACGGGAAGGGGCCTTCAGATTCAAATGACTCGTTTAAGTTTATTAAATATTTCCTTTTCGAAAATGTGAAACAGTAGGTAAGTAGGTACCTTGCTTTAGTAGCAGACATGATAGAAAGTATGCGGAAGGCGTAAGATCTGGTGCAGTGGCGTATCTTGGGTAAGGAATGACATGTTAGGCTAGCGTATTATTTTTCACCCGTGAAATAGTATGAGCCAGAAACACGAAGAAATGATTACCATCTAGATCAGAGAAAAAACACAAAAATAAACCATATATATTAATACGAGAAGACAAGTCCTAGGTTTTCAGACCGACATCGCAGAAACATACTGAAAGCTATATTCAGGTCTGCTTGACATACTGTTCAAAACGAAGTTGCCCTTCCATTATACAGGGTGGTCCAAATATATACATATATATATTAATAATAATAATTTTACTTGGCTTGGTCCGTAAATGTAGCTAAAAACCAGCCTGAGAACTAAGAAAAAAAAACACTCCAAATATTAATAATAATAATATGACACAACATCCGCACAAGGTCTTCAGGTCCCGAACTAGGTAGAGCCTGTACTACGGTAACCTGATGACTGATATACATACTTATACAGGGTGTTTGGTAGGGAGCTGTACATACGCCTAGGGTAGAAACTAGGGATAGTCTGCTACCTACCCCCGCCCATTATATTGACCTTGGCCTCAAGGTTTTTTTTTAATTTATTTTTATTTTTTATTTGACTTTTTTGTGATTTTTTGACTAAAACTACCTGTAGCTCAAAATCTATCCATGGGACCGGTCGGCTAATGGTCTTGTTTTAATCGTTAGAGTCTTAGGGTCCTGCAAAAAATTATTTTACACCAGAAAATTGTGGAGAAGAAAAGTTATGGGGCCTGAAGTACCGTAGTAAGGTAAAGAAATAATTTTAAGGTAAGGTAGTAAGGTAAAAAAAACCTTGAGGCCAAGGTCAATATAATGGGCGGGGGTAGGTAGCAGACTATCACTAGTTTCTACCCTAGGCGTATGTACAGCTCCCTACCAAACACCCTGTATAAACATACACACCCAGACACAGGTCAAACAGCATATGTGTATAGTGTATAGTCAATATGCATTGCATTAGTGTATGATACAATTTTTTTATTATCGAAAGTGTTAGGATTATATTTTTTTATACATGAAAAGGTATTTCACGATAGTCCCATCGCAAAAAAAATCATAAAAGTTATTAATTTTTAAAGATGTCCCCGAATGATTTCACCAAAAATAAAAAAATAAAAATCCTAAACTATCAAAAGTCTCGGAACATACATGGGGTATTTTCGGATACGCTTAAGTATGAGGATTTTTTTATTTTTATTGACATCACTATTTGGACCAATCTGTATATTATTTAGGAATACAAACGCACAGTTTCCTTTTCAGAATGAGCCTATAGAGCCGGCCCTTTGCTTACCTACATTAGCGCTGCTGAACTTTCCTTCTATCGAGCGAATGACAGGCTTGTGCCACTATAAACCTTTTATTCCAAGCTCAGTATGATAAATACGCGAATAAGTTGCACGGTCGAGTCTCGCTGACACACAAAGTGAAATAAATTGTATGAGTTGGTAGTTGCGTGCGAGCGCCCGCGCCGTCCTCGCCGAACGTGCACCTGTCAATTCCTTTCCTAACTTTTATTTTTCTTGATTCTATTCAGCTGGCTCTTGGAATCGAAAATTTATCTCTATGTAGTTAAGAATGGCGAATTTTAACATGGTAACAAATCAATCATGATCTATTCGTTTGATTCAGCTGGTTTATCTGTTAAAGATTATTAAGAGTGATGGTGTTTGGATAAAGTGGTTTTTAATGTGTTGAATTTATTGTAGCTAAGTATTCATTCATCATTGATTCTTCAGTCTCTGATGTTTACTCCAAATTGCACTGTTTTTTTTATAATAATGAAAACATTTACGATTTTTGACAGTCAAACCTTTGTAGATCTTAGACTTTCGACACACAGTGACTAACCAATGGCCATGATTTGTTTGATTGTTTCGGCTAGACATGCTAACGCCTATCAAAGCCCTATTCAAATAAAAACTTTGTTAAAAACGGAATGCATAAAAATGACGTCACCGGGAGAAATAAAATATAAAAATTGTGAAAAGAGGCCGTATTACGCGGACGTTTCCCGCCGAGATTCGGATCGCGCTCGGAACAAACAACGTCAGTCGGGCCGTGCAAAATGGAGCGGATAAAACGCGCCTATCACAGCGTTCTTCAAGTACCTCTACATAAATTGCCTGAGCTTAATATACTGCGGATTTTTCGTATAATTGCAAAAAAATATTTATTAACTGTGTTTGGGATGGATGTTTATCGGGGTTATTTTATACTCACAGTTCTCCACCCAGTAGGGATTCAACTGGTTTGGAATTTTCGGACCCGTTTGATATTTGGTAGATTATCTTATAAAACTATTAAGGTATGAAGGCAAGACAAATTACGTGTTCCGGAACCGGGTATCTACATAATTATGTATCAATATGACATTTTTGGTGTAAACCTATACGGTGCGGCACTTATCTAGTATAAAGTGCCGATACTGTAACAAAATTGCAAATATTCAACTGCCTCAAACAGAATTTTAGATTTCCTAAACTTTTAGAATCGAAAATACTCGGGACACGATGAAAATTTGATTAAAACTAGGTCTGCAGTATCTCCAAAGAGAATACGATTAAGTTCAAATTTTCTATAA
Source organism: Brachylomia viminalis (assembly GCA_937001585.2). Taxonomy (NCBI): domain Eukaryota; kingdom Metazoa; phylum Arthropoda; class Insecta; order Lepidoptera; family Noctuidae; genus Brachylomia; species Brachylomia viminalis. The sequence continues at coordinate 14,923,399 of OW443302.2, read as the reverse complement.
ACGGTTTCCCCGATCCTATGATTCAATGGAACCACATTTTTTGTAGAATAACCTATCACGTAAAATGTGAGCAAGTGAAATTGACTTCTTTATTATTTCAATTTCGAAGACTCACGAGTCACGGCTCTATTCCTTCCGAAAAAGTTATAAGTATTATTTTATTACAACAGCGAATCAGCTCGAGGTACAGTCACGAACAGTCCCCTTAACCAAATTAAAATCCGGCAGTAGACCTCGAAAAAGAAAAAGACACCATTAATAAAAGTTCCCCCGCCACGCTTCGTTAGATAGTGTTGCCATCATGAAAATTAATTACCCCAAATCATCAGCGTAATTTTTAACTGACCAGAAGTGTTGCCAGCTGTGACAGATGTAATTACTTATTGGCGATGCGAACTCGCCATAAATGTAATTGGCTTCATCGTACTTTAATGGACTCGCATTAATACAAATGGATTAAGTGAGATTTTATACATCCGTTGCTGATTTAAATATTAAATTTTGCGCTGATCTATCTATCATGTTGGTGTGATAGCGAAACTAATGTGTGATGTATCACATGTTTATATAGCTGGATTTCGGAATTATTGATGGATATAAAAAAAAATGGATGAAATAATAGATGGATAATAACTCGTCTTGGGAAGAAAGTAGGAAATGTGAGAGGATCGGTCACCTAAAATGTTGCTAGCTTGATAGTTATTGTTCAGTGAGAAAAGAATAGACTGAGAAGAGAAGTCGTGAAAGAATTAGATGTATTTTTGTAGTACTTACCAGTTCAAAAATAAATCAATTCTAATAAAATATTACCTTGCTGCCTCATTTAGCTTTCCTTTCCGACGGCACAATATCTTTTGCTTCAACTCTTCTAGTATGGCATCTTATTAACTTCAACATAATTAGAGAGCGCGGCCATTTTAAAAGAACGTGCAAGACTATAAAACTTTCCTCAGGTGTACACAATATAAAAAGTCCTCTACAATATTGTGTTACAACACCTAATTACTGTCAGGCAGCAAAGAAGGAAGAAAGTGTACACCACTGTAGTTACCTTTGCCTTTTAAGTGGTCGTTTTTGTTCCAATCTACGTGAGATTGGATTCAACTAAACGTAGAGAAGAGGCGCTTTATTTAGAACTAGTGTGAATGTGAGAACTATGTCGGTCATTGCTATTCTTTGTATTTTTCTCTCTTAGTGTAATCATTTTCTGGCAGTTTGAGTAACTTATGCGGCCTTCTCAAATGTCCTTTCTTAGGTATTGTTCGCCGAATCGTTGTGCTCCTTAAGTTCTGAGTTGAGCTGCACTGTTGCTGACAACTGCGTGCACTGGCTGGACAGGTCCACTCAATCTGTGTGGTTCTTTCCTCAAAATACCATTTCAGACACCGATCTACATAAGTCTTCACATGATCTGACCAAGATTCTGTCTGGACTTTTAAAGAGACTGTGACCTCTGAGTTTGTTTTGGCCTTTCTTCTCAGAGTAGTCAAATAGGAAACGCCGACCTCATCTAGTTTAAACAATATATGATTGACGTGTAAAAGTGTTTGTACAAACCTACTTACAGAAATAAAACCATTTATCATTTATAGTGGTGCTGAACGTACCTACCTGAAATGAAATAAAAACTATTGTATTTAAGAGAGTTCATATTTATACCGCAGACAGCAGTGAGAGTAGTGGTGGCCCAGTGGTTACGGCAGCGACTTACGAGTTGCAGGTCGTAGGTTCGACCCCAGACAGGCACTTTACTTTGTGTACGTTATTTCATCACCATTGCTCTCAAAAAAGTTAAGGAAAACATCAAAAATTCGAAGACTTGTGACATCTACCAACCAGCATTGGGCCCGCGCGTGGTGGATTACAGCTCACTCCCTCTCACTAACAGGAGGCCTGTGTTCTAGCATTACATTATAGGCTGATTATGCTATATTTATACCAGTCCGAAAACTATCAGCTATCACTTTCCATTTTATTTATTAAGGAGAAGGTTTTATTTCTGTACTTTCGACTCGAGGGTCGACTTGGGATATTGAAATATCACCACTGAATTACGTCACTACCCGTATATTTAATTAATTAGTTGCACGTAATTCCGATAGGTGCGCTGCTAACCAAAAAATCTAATATTCCAACGGACCTAACCAAATGCGCGTAACGAAATCATAGCGCGATCTAACTCGACGCCAACGCCATCTATCGAGCTATGCAAAAAACATACTATTTAAGTGATCGCGCTATGGTTTCGTGTCCCGCTGACAATTTCTGTATTTTCTTTTACCAACCATAGGCCCTCTAATGACCATACTCAGCAGATTCATATGTCATTGCTATCTTAATGGCTTCTTGTAGCAGATTTTTTTAAGGCCTACGATTAACTGTGAATGTAGGAAGACATTAATTGCTAAAAGTCTATAGTATAGACTCCATACGATTGAATATTGAAGTAGCAAGCTCTGAACCACTTTTATAATCATAATAAACATAAGTTTGACGTCATAATACCCTTCAAACCTTCAAAACTAAGGACCTAGTGGATGGAACAAACACACGCCACCTTCAGATGGATACAGTTCCTAATCAGAGCTATCGGCTTCAGAGCAGTTATTTACTTCCTGCGAGCTGCGTATCAAAGACGACTGCGGAAATTAGGGCCGGCCCACACACGCTGCACAAAGTGTTCACACCTCACTAACGGCGCCACGGAAACGATACCCCACGGCTCTTCCTAACGGCTATATTATCAACCAAAAGATACCACTCATTATTTACTTAAAGCTCGGTTATCGTTTTGCAATCTACACAATTTACCTACCCTATTTCCTCAGGCAATCTCTGTGTTATCGATTATCAATAAGAAATAATTGGGTAACGAAAATATCTAACAACATCGCCAGCTTTTAGCACTTTCAATAACAATAGTCGTTTAAAAACACTTCTACAGAATTGTACAGCTTTCAAATCAGGAGTCTTCATAATTATTATGCCAAAAGGAGGAGTGGAGCGGGTCCCGGATTCCTAAAATTGAAAATAAGACGTTGAAGCAGTCTCATATTTTTGGGGACGACCAGCACAAAAAATGTATTTACTTTTTTTTAAAGACACTCAGTTGTTTATAAGGCGGCCATTGGCCGGATCCCATTCAGTTCGGTCTCGTCGACTACATTAAACTGATTGCTGCAATTAGCGAATGGTGTAATTCTCGTTTTTCAAGCGTCTCCCGTCGCTGGGCCCCGGCCCCTCACCCCCTTTAGGAAATTACTTGAGCCCCGCAGGTCGTGGCGACTTTCCTGGGATTAAATAAAATTGAAGAACTCGAATGAAATTGTTTTGGATTTCTCGTCTTGATCAGTTAGGTTTGTCGGCGTTCAACTCGGGATTGTGGCCTTAATTATAGTAAGTGGATTGCTAATCGCATTTATTTCGAGATTGTGCGGAATTTTAGCGAATTGTGGCGAGCTCGATTTGGCGACAGAATTATAGTGGTTTTACTTTCATCGTTACCACTCCCACAGACGATATTATTTTCAGGCGCTGTTGTTTACCTAAAGAAAGGCTCGGATAAGGTTAACGAAGTCCAACCTAATTTAAAATTAATTCCATAATATGAATTTTTATTTACGTATTTGTATGAATCTTCTTACTAATATAGTCGTTTGTTAAATACGCATGATTATTCAACAGTCATTCGTTTGAAATAACTTTGACACTATCACGAATTTAGTGATACAGTTTGTATTTCAGTGCAGTCGAATATATCGTCCGAGGGAAAAACGAATAGTCATAAAGATAGCTAACTAGAGTCACATCACTGGCTCATAGGAGCCGAGCCAAGCAGTATTCTTAACAAGATGCAGCTTCGCCAACGAATCGGCTCCGAAATGAGGCAATACGGGAATTCAAAGGCGACGGTAAAGTGGTAAAATGATATATTTCTGGCATGAATCGCGAGGACAATAGCGGATTGTGTATGGTACTGTTATACTAGTTTTGTATGATATGGAGGGGGACGGCAATAAACAGGACGATTGCACGGCCGGCCCTCGTCCCTGCTATATACGAGTTTGTGTTGGCGTACACTGTACGTGTACACTCGCCGACATAGGTTATACGTTCTAATAAAAATATGTGTTTTACTAGAATTTTCTGATATCAAATATTGAGAGAAAACGCGATTGAGGGGTGGAGTTTACAAAGTCTGTATACATATCACTGCAATAATGTGAGTTTATTGCTTCACTATGAAGTAATTGAATAGACACACAAACGTTATCATTATATGAAAAAATTCATATAACGGCAAAAGCATAAATCATAAACTAAAGTTAGCGACTAGATAAATGTCTGTCTGTACACACATGACTAAGCATAGTTTCCAAAGTTGAGGGGTGACTCAATAGTATTCTAAAATGTAACTCCCGTAGGTATACCGGACATACAAACTTTATGGTCAAACGGTCACGCGTGAATTGTTCAAACTGCTATTAAATCTGCGACTACGTTACTGCGATGTAGTGTGGTGACGTAACGAAGTTTCAACCGGTCTCGCCCCTCGCACTATATCGACGGTAAAATGTAACATAGTGGCTAAAATCGGGGTTAAGAGTGATTCATGTGGTACATACATGCAAATAAAATACCTCATAGTTATACTAATGTGAATTTACAACGAGACGATGAAGGAAAAATTGCGGCGCTACCATTTTAATAAATTCTCAGGTAACTAGTTTTATGGACGACTGTACGCTCGCACATATCATGTAGAGCATAAATTAATGATGCAGTCGGACACTGCTTTATATCACATGCTTACGTATGAAGGAAACGAGAATAACATTTATTTTATTGTAGTTGAATGCCCTCAATAGCAACCGAAAGTAGGAAAGAGCTCGAGTCACGCATCAAGACGTTAAGTATCGTTAGGTAACAGAATCCCTCCTAGGTGTACCGTCCAACTATTCCAAGTTACGCGAAACTATTCAAGGAGTTATACAGGAAAGACGAAGTAACGTTGGGGGTTATTAGGCACATAGCTTCCCCAAAACAATATCCTAAACATCAGGCGGAACATAGTTGGCTGTCAGTTTCGTGTTGTGTAGGAGCGGTTGGGCTGCCCACTCATAAACACAGATATATGGATGTTAATAACATTTACCTAACGCAATAAAATATATTAATGTCAGTCCCTCGTAGGGCTGGCACAGCGACACAGCGGCGCAATATGGCCTGTATTCGTACGATCAAACATGGCTCCTACCACACGTACGAATAATTCATCGCTTCTCTCACGCATCACTCTCTCCACTAATTCTTTCTTGTCGTCTACAGATAGTCATATAATAATTAATCAGTTATTTATTGGTAATACGTTGTTATAGGATATTTCGTTCTCTTTATCCGAAAAAAATAATCTTATGATTACTTTGATCTTGATCGGCTTTTGTCTGCTTTAATTTTTGATGGAAAGATAGCTTATAATATCGTTGTTCCTTTGAGGATAAGAGCCTTATTAAATATTTTTAGAATAATGGAATAAAGTTATCTAAATTACATAGGTATATTAACTAGTTATGTACCTACTTATATAAATTGTTAGTAGGTACTAGATAAGCAGTAAGCAGTTTGCTAAAAAAATCTCTCATTTGCTAGCGTTCAAATCCGCATCGACTTCCAATATTCACACTTTTCATGTTCGCGGATTTTGGCAGGTATTACGCTAAAATAGAATAGGCGTGATAAAATAAACATTTTTATGACATTGCTCGGGCGAATTGCTTCATAAAACGCAATTATCCCGGGAATAAGGCCAACCTAACGATATAGGAAGGTCATTGGGTAGTTGTGAAAGTATAGTCTACTTTAATTTCGGTGAAGTAGGTACCTTTGTAGTATTGTTCAGGGGAGGGGGGGGGGGGGGTCTACAGGCTTTCAGTATCTAAGTATCAGTCACATAGTAAGGAGACGGGTACTTACTCGTACTTAGGTAATTAGATATAGCTTCGAGGAATCAAGTGTAAGTATTTTCCTTACACTTTTAATTTGGGTAGTGCAATTAAGTACGTACGTAGAAGAAACTTGAAAAAAGGTCTGAAGGAAATGCCACGAGGCTAAAACTTCGATTATTCAATTCTGCCACTTTATTCACCACAACTCTCTCATAAGTCCATTTCAATCCGGTTTCAGGCCCGGGCACAGTACCGTTACAGCTCTCCTTAAAGTGACCGACGATATAAGGCGGGGAATGGAAGACACTAAAATTACTGTCTTAGTGTTAATTGACTTCCCGGTGTGGGCGCGTTCACTGCGGCGGAGAGCCGCCCACTATCTGAACGCGCCCCAAAAGGTGGTAGCCGTAAGGCTGATCCGGGGCTACCGCACGATCTCGGGCGAGGCGGCAAGCCTCCTTGCCGGACTGCCGCCGTGGGATCTGGAGGCGATAGTCCTCGCGCGCCTGTATGAGTGGCGCGCGGAGGCACTACGCCGGGGGGAAACCCCGCTTCCGCGGCCACGCGGACGGACCTCCGCCGGCGCGATCTCATGGCGGCATGGAAAGAGCGACTGTCGCAACCCAGCGCAGGGCACGCCACGATAGCGGCGGTAAGACCCCTCTTTGAGGAGTGGCTAGAGAGGCGTCACGGCGTCCTCACCTACCGCCTGATGCAGGTCCTCACCGGACACGGATGTTTCGGGAGGTTCCTGCACATCATCAGGCGGGAGGAAACGCCCGGGTGTCACCACTGCGATGATCGCCCCGAGGACACGGTGGAGCATACGGTGGGGGCCTGCCCTGCATGGGCGGAGCACCGCCGTGTCCTCGTAGAGGCGATCGGCAGCGGCGGCGACCTCTCACGCCCGGCCCTGGTTCAAGCCATGGTCCGGGGCGAGGGGGGGTGGGAGGCAGTCACCTCCTTCTGCGAAGCAGTCATGCTAGCGAAGGAGGTGGCGGGACGGGAGAGGGAGAGAATCTCCCGTCCAAGCCGCCGCGGTGGACGCTCTGGGCGTCCGTAGGCGCGGGCCTGCGGGCGGTGAGTAATAGGTAGCTCACCGTCCGATCAGGACCAGGCCCGTGCTGGACGGCGCGTACGTGTTCCACGCGCGCCTCAAAGACATGTCAGCATCGAAGAGGGGGCCCACTAGGGCCCAAGCCTGCCGGGAAAGCGGAATCATCCGAAAGGGGTACCGCTGACCCGGAACATAAAGGGCCAAGAAAGACAACGGGTGGGTTTTAGTCAGTAAGAGTCTGACACTCCCTTCCGCTCCACCCAGAGCGGGAGGAGTCATTTGATGATTTCCCATCCTCAAAAAAAAAAAAAAACCAGGAAGCAGGTTGCCTGGAAGAGATCGCAGAAAGCGATAAGGCCGCCCATTGTATATTAAGTAGTGTTCAGTTTAATTTTTGTTGTTATGTTTTTTGTGGTGTACAATAAAGAATATATAAATAAATAAATAAATAAAAAAAGTGTTAATTGACTTTTCCAATGCTTTTAATACCGTCAGTCACGAAGTCCTTTTATCCATCCTTTCCTATCTTATGGTCTCTCCGGAGGTACTGAAGTGGTTTTCCTCTTATCTTCGGGGACGTCAGCAGTCTGTTTATGCTGGAGACTCTTCGTCGAATTGGTGTGATCTTGCAGCTGGCGTTCCTCAAGGCGGTATATTATCTCCTCTTTTATTCTCTATTTTTATTAACCTCATTACCACCGAACTTCGGACTGCGTATCATCTTTATGCTGACGATTTGCAGCTTTACTGCCGGGCAAGTGTTGGCAACATATCCGATGCGATTGAGGAGCTAAACCGGGATTTAGACGTCGTAAAAAACTGGTCTGATCGATTTGGGGTGGCGGTTAATCCCGCAAAGTGTCAGGCTATCATTGTGGGGAGCCCCTACAGCATGAGGAAACTGAACGGCTTAACTGTGCCACCTGTAATCTTCGACAACTCAGTGATCCCGTTTAGCTCTGATGTTAAGAATCTTGGTCTGCATGTCGATACTTGTCTAAACTGGCGAAAGCAGGTCACGACTGTAAGTCAAAAAATTACCGGAACGTTGCGGTCGCTCTATCGGTTGAAAAACCTTCTCCCATAACACATAAAAGCAATGCTTGTACAGGCCCTTATATTTCCCATAATTGACTATGGTGATGTGTGTTACTATGACCTGAAAGCAGATCTCTTCAATAAACTTGACCGCCTTCTCAATAACTGCATTCGATTAGTTTTCAATCTTCGTAAATATGACCATGTATCTGCACACCGACTGCTTTTAAAATGGTTACCCATTCGTCAGCGCAGAGAGTTGAGGGCTCTGTCTACGTTGTCTCTATTCTGGACAAACCCACTTCCCCTTCTTACCTGACTTCCCAAATTCAATATTTATGCACTGCCCATAGTAAAAATCTTAGTTCCACCAACAATCGTCTACGTCGTACGATGTCCTTTTCACCGTTCTGGTTTCATTCATTCTTCTTTCTTTGTCCAGGCGGTTTTTATTTGGAATGCGCTCCCTCTGAAAATCAGGACAGCAACCAGTCGGTTATCTTTTAAAGTGAAGGCACGTGAATATATCCGTCAGAAGTTGGCTGAAACATCCCAGCGCTAAGTTGCTGGGTTCGTTTTCTCCTCTACCGATCGTTATTTCTCCTGACCAAGGTTTATTTTGTTTATAAGTATGTATCTAATTATTTTGACATTTACATATCTAATTGTTTTGATGTTTACCTAAAAAATTATTTTGACATTTACCTAACAAATTATTTTGACTTTTGTTCCTTTATTAATCAGATAATACAGTCATTTATGTAGTTAATTTTAGTTTAGTACGAGTAAACTCTTTATTTACATGTGAAAGTTGTAATTAATTCTTTTTGTATGCCTATAATAGGCTGATCATAGCGCACATTAACCTAAAACATGTCCAACCACTGTACCTACCTATGTATCATAAGTAAAATATTTCTGATTTCTGATTTCTGATCTATATATCTATATATTAGTATTTATTCTTGTATTTTATAGTCATTTCCGAGCTATCTATCCCGTATGTTGCACCTGCCATGGTATCTCTGCATCATCCTAAGGTTGACTGGTAGAAAATGCCTCAGGCATTAAGTCCGCCTTTGTACAGTATTTTTTTTAACTTGTGCATAAAGTTTAAATAAATAAATTAGCGCCCTATCGAAGTTGATAGTGGACAATTTTATCAGCAGACAGCCAATCGCAATTCGCTGCTGAAACATGTCCCGAAAAAAATAGTGTCACGAACTCGGCCTAGAATTGTTTATCTAACATCGAACTGGAAATATTTAGGCAGAATATAAATACTGGACTGGTCAAGGCAAGGGCGCCGACTTAGTAGTTGAACGATAAAAATAAATAAAATATTGACGTTTTTCACCTGCAGATAAAACAAAAAAGAAATGAGTGATCCTAAAGTCATTATTAATTAGATGTTGATACATAGGACGAAACAGACTTAGGACACATGTATAACTCTGTCACTTAAAACATATAAACTAGAATAGTTCGTGAATAGAAAATATGATATCAAAACTATTTACTAGGCTTAGAGCTCTAAAGCTAGTAAATAGTTGCCAGATAGCATATTTTACAATATCAATGATAAATAGTTTTTGTATGATCTCAGTTGTGTCGTATGTTTTTGTGCTCAAGAAAAGGATTTAAAGGGTCCATCCTGGCTCTAGTCCTAATGTCACTTTGATTGAAACTGTTCAACGTATATTCGAATAAAAACTTAGGTAGGTATTAAAGTGGTTTTATTATATGCTTGACTTTGTTATTTATTCATTGAATTTGCTACTTTTTTTCTACTGTAAACATGATTGAGTGTTTTGTGCACATTTTTGTAGGTAAAATGTCTGTCATGCATCCTGATCTAGTTCGAGAAAAAAAGAAAATTCGTTCTATACCTAACTGGTTATTCGGAGTACTAGCAAGTTATGGAAAGATTTATTCATAAAAGATATCCCTGCTATATTTTTTGTTCGAATCAAATTCAGAACCTCAAGATTCTCGCCAATTCCTATATTTGCATGAAATAGCATATGGTGAACTTAAGTAAGTACCTACTTACTGACTTAGGTACTTACTTATAAGTTTTAATAATTATTTACGGCTAACTATGTAATAAACACGTTTTAAGATTAAATTCGTTTATGAGTTCTAAAGCTAACGAAAATGCCTCGTAAAGTACGATATTATTAATTTTGGCACAGGACCACAGGTTGATTCATGGTAATGGAATATTATGTGAAACGATGGTTTTAATAACTTATAAAAAACAAAATGATTAATATAAGAATTCTCCACGTTTTATATAATTTTGTTAAAAACTAAATGAGCAATCAAAACGGCAACAAAAGAAGACGAAGATTCTCATCAAATGGGTCCCCTCAATTGAGAACCAACTTTATTTACTGCTAAACCAAACAGTCCTACCAAAATCTATCCCACATTCACTAAAATAGTTGAAAATCCCGCCGGCTGCACTTAAAAATCGCATATCTCAATCCTTTTGTTAGCTTTAACAATAGGTAACTGAACCAGTTGGCTGTTGAAAAAGAAACAATGGGATACAAATTTATAATGCACTCTGGAAATGAATCACGTCATGCCTGGGTCCTTCGGGAGCCGCCCTGAATGAAAATGAACAACAATACTGATTCAACGTGGACATGAATATAAAATATTTTCAAATAATCCATCATAGAGAGAATCTTTCTGTTGGCTTATTTACACAGAAACTCGCAATCCGACGTAACTTTGTACTGGCATGCTTCTTTTACTTGCCTTGTTTAGATTGTAAATCAAGTCTAGATTGTATTTGTAGTTTTGCAGGGGGAGCGTACACGAGGTGTATAACTCACACATCAATCTTTATACGGGCGGTGCATGTTTCTATTCACTGGCGAGACTCAGACGATCGACTGATAGCAGAATGATCACCCAACACCCATCCCAAAACACCTTGTACTGTAAATCATCAGACTCACTGAAGCGAAACAGCTTGCTTCGTGTCACTACACCACATGTCCGTAGTGATTGACTATCGACTTCCAATAAATATTAAACTGAACAAATAATTCGCTAGTTTCAATTTGCTATCGATTAACAAGTTGGTTACTAACTGATGCAGTTTCAGTAATAGTAGATAGGTATGGCACGCCGCTGAAATCAATGCTGCGATCATGCTGAACATGAGATATAAATAAATTAACATTGTGTGTCGCAGTTGTGTTCATTTGGGTCCCAATTAACAGCGATGTACGATATTAATTATAATTACTGTAACTTGTTATAGTAGAAGGAGTTAGGACTTAGTACATAACATAGAATAAAGTAGTTTGTCAGGTCTGACTGTGTGACCGCTTAGTCCTTCTAAACTACACAATGTATTTGATATTTATTTGATTTGAGAATTTATTCTGTTAGGTTTATGTGTATTATAAATTAATAATTAGTTAGATAAAGTACAGAAATCTTGATGTTTTGACATGTCGCCATATCAGTAAATTGCACCCGTGCAAAGTAGGGGCGGGCCGCTAGTTGATTATTAAATGTTTAACCCCTTTTATTTATAAATTATTTGGCTTTTGTAATTAGGGTTCAACGGGTTGAGAATGATACTGGAAAATAATGACAAAAGTTCAGAAATCCGGTGGGTTTATATACCTACCTATATACAGAGTTATGTATAACCTACTACCAATATATAGTTTCCCCTGTGCACGAAAGTTTTGTAATAACGCTCCGTGAAAAAAGGGAAGTTGAAAAATTCCACGCACTCAATCAAGTGCAAAATCGTTGGATAGGTCAAAAACACGAGTCATCAATTTTGAAAGCACTGCCGGTGCGGTGCACACTTGACTGGTTATTGACTTCATTACTGCGTACCTTACTTAGATTGGTTACAGGTCGTGTCCGCGTAACTCGCAGGGGTCTATCACCTTAAATCTATACTAATAATAAAGTTAATGATTTTGTTTGAACGCGCTCTTCTCTGGAACTACTAGTCGGATATGTATAATAATTTTACCGGAATTTGGACAACTTCTTGCAAGGAACTAGATTCAATTCCGATGAGGCTGTCAAAACCGCCATTCAAGATTTTATTGATTCTCGCTCCCACTATTTTTTCAGCAAAGGAATCAACGAACTACTGATAAAATGGTGAAAGTGCATAGATAAAAATGGTACCTACACACTTAGATTAATTAATTAAAATATTTGATTAAAAAAAATCGTTTTGCTTCTTCCATACAAAACGCCAATTTCATATGTACGGACCCAATATAAAGATAATATGTCGTGATGACTCGGAAGTTAAGCGACTAAGTTCTACCGTTACAAGTTTGAACCTGGCCAATGTAGCTTTGTCCAATTGCTAAGTAGGTATGTACTTTCTAAATTAATCTTGGACACTGATTTACGGTGAAGGAAAATGTTGTCAGAAAAGTAAGGAAACAATCTGAAATCGCAAACCACTGGTCCATGAAGGACGTTCATAACCTTATCTGAATATAAATTTTAGGGAATTACTTACAGTAAAACCGTAAAGAGATGTGAAAAGTATAAAAATTGAATGAAATTCAGCAAATTGTTTTAATTAAAATTTGAATACACGTTTAAATTAAACTCGCTCGTTACCAACGTGACACTTTTTATTGCTTTGGTCTCCCATGAAATAATAATATTTTAAATTCGTAGAGTTGCTATTGAAATTAAGAATACATTTCATAATTTTATTCCATTCACCAAAGCGTCTTTTCATCAATTGTATTAAAAGGTTTTAGGAGAAAATAAGATCATACAATTCAGTACCTAAATGCTTGTCGTAAAAAACCGTATGAAAAGAATCTAAAACCTAAACAAAACTGTAACACTGATCCTTGTACCATTTGCTCGCAATTAAACAAGATTTATACTAAAAAAGCAGGTTAGTGTCCCGTATATGTTTTGTAAAACCATTGTAAAAGGCTTGGGTTCCGCAGCTAAGCCGTTAATCCGGCGGTTAGCCAGCTCACGACGACGGTACAGCGACACAACCATACCGTGTAATTGATTTTACACGACTAACTGCGAAGTGCTAACCCTGCTGAGTCTGACGCCAACGTTGCACTTGACGGCATTCATTGACACGCACTCGCATGCGACAAGAACGTAATTGTGTCACTAGGGATGCCCCAAAGACGGATGAAATGTAATATGATGATTTCTGTTAGTGTTTACGCAGCGTACTTTGTTCTCTGTACCGCAGCTGGGTACGACATTATGTTAGATAAGCTGGAACGATCATTATTATTTTTTAACAGACTTTAAAAAAGGAGGATTTTTTTTTGTAGGTAGGTATGATGATTCATTTTTTTTTTTGGTAGTGGTGGTCCCATATAAATTTTATCAAAATCGGTCGAGCGGTTTAAAAAAAATCAACAATAAATTATTTTGAAATAAACAAAAAACGCCTTCAAACGGACGTGGACGCTTAAGACGATAGTTTTCGAATTTGTGTGGGGTAGGTACCTTAACTTAACAGTGAAAATAAAAAACTTGTTTCAAAACAAAAACAACCGGATTCCAAAAAAAAATACTACAAAGTGAAAAATTACTTTAATTTCAGAAGTCGGTGGAAGAAACTAAAATACAGATGCAAAGACACCGGTTCCGAAATTAAAGTTCATTTTCACTTTGTAGTGTTTTTTTTTTGGAAGTCGGTTGTTTTTTTTTTTGTAAAAACGTTTTTTTTATTTTCTTTTAGGTAAAGTACAACAGAAGGAGACACATAAAATGATCCAAAGCAAGCGTTCAAAATGCTGCCACTACTGTCAAAAGCTTAAAATTAACCGATATGTTATGTTGAAATACGTACCGCTGCCTTTAGAGCGTTAATTAACACAATAATTAACGCGATAGTTATCTAATAAACGAATTAAAACGATACTCGCTGTTCGAGTTTTACAAGGGGTAAAAACACAGCGTAACAACACTCGTCGCTGTCATAAATCATTGTAGTACGCAAACTTAAGTAAAATAAACATGGTGGAAACTAATTAGTGTAGAAAATTCACGTGGGACCAAACAGGGTAATATGGGCGAAGCACAGTTTGATGTTGCGCTCACAAAATTAGGGAAGTTTAGGGCCAAAGTCGCCCCTGCCCGGAACAAGTTAATTTAAACTAGCCGAGTAATTTGCACAGAACCGTGACACTAATTCAATTAGTTACAAGGTATATAAACAACGCGTGGCCTACACAATTGTTCTGAATTTTCCTTCAAACCCCACGCATAATTATTATTATTATTGCTGAAAGAATAAATCATCCGAATACATTGCTTAGGGAAGACCCAACCTACATTCAGGGAAGCCTAAGTTCTCACAAAGTTTCCTCTCTCCAATAGAAACCAAAACTATCTTTCCCTAAAGACTATTAACATATTTCTTCACATAAATAGGTATGTAATGATCATCTTGGCTATCGAAATATTGCTTCCGGCGCCGGCGACGAGGTTCGCCAAGAAATTCACTAGTTATTTTCTCAACACGTCTGATATCACGTGACCTGCCAAAACTTATAAAATAACTGCCACAAATGGTCTGTTCAACCTATTTCGGTATTACTTTAATGCTTTTATAAATATACCTCAAATCATGAAAGTAAGACTGTGCATATCTAGACGAGCGGCAATTTCTTACTTGATATTTAAAATTTTAATTAACATACAAATATTTATAACAAAATAAACAGTTATTCATTTTTTTCGAATTCAACATGTTAAACATTCATGGAGGTGGTTCAATGTGGCCCGTGTAAGCGTTTAGAGTTAATATTCTTCTGTAAGACGAGACGGCAAAAGCCTCTCCGAACCACGTAGGGATTTGGGAGGTTAACCCACTTTCTGCAGAGGTAACTTTAATTTAGTTACGTTGTTGGTCGTTTGTACCTTTGTCAAATTACATATCTACGTAATTCGTTGGTTGGTTTCTTGTTTATTAACCATGTTTTAAGGGTTACAATTTCACGAATGGCAAAATTGGAATTAAGGACTTATGTTTTGTTAATAAAACTTGTGTAATACAATATGAAAGTGTTCATTGCTGATGACAATTTTGATTAATTATTCAGTTAAATCTCATTGAAACTTTAGGCAGCTTAGCTTTAGTATTTATTTCATGAAAATACTTTAAGATAATTTTGTACCTATATTCAAGGTTCATTTACTGTGGTCGGACCAATCACGCTTACACATTCAGCTTCTCGCTTTATAATCCTTTATAGAATAGATTACGTCTGATTCTTTAAACCATCTGTCAATTATTGTGTGGGATAATATTTACAAGTGTTTTAAAAAGCATCTACTAAAAAATAAATAACGTGTTTTTATTTTTAAATAGCTGTACTATTATCTACCAACAATATTTCATAAATTGCTCAAACTTTTCATATTATAATTTATAATCGTATTCACTCTGAGAAGTTTCAATTAATGCGTTCAACATAAAACTAGTAAGCTAGTTTAATTATATTCTTAACAATTTAGGTAACTTTTACTAAAACATGATGAATGAAAGGAAACTCGACAGCGAACTGCCAGTGCAATAACGATTAATAAATAATACTACCAGCCTGTAACTATGAGTATGAATGTGGATGGTTATTCGAATAGGGAAAGACCAAATAAACTATGGACAGACTGTGTGAAACATGATATGGCTAGGAAGGGGGTGACTACCGAGATGACGATGAAGAGAAATATGGAAGAACAAGACATGTTCCACCGACCGGAAATAAATTGGGATAAGAGTAGGAGAATGATGATGACCAGCCTGTAACAGTCCCACTTCTGGGTAAAGGCCTCTTCTTATAAAGAGAAGGAGGAAGACGGGGACGGGGAGGAGGAGTAAGAAGTCGATCAATACAGTTAAATATAAAATAGAGAGATTATTGTATTGGTGGGGTTTTTGGTGACAGAAATTGTGTGTGCAAATATATGCAGTCATCAATATCAATTTTGTATCCGTGTAAATTAAGTTGATTTCAGAATTACTAATACTATTGAAAAAATCGTGAAAATTTATGAAGTTGTAGCGCATACTGAAGGTGTTTTAACGTTGTTTTTCCATAAACAAATATTTGTTACATGTTTTAAAACTTAATTGCAAACGCAGTATACAACAGTGTACACTTGCAGGGACGGTTTCTTTTACAAGAAGTGTTTGGATTATTCAATAATTTTCACTTAAAAATACCTATTTATCAATAGTAGGTAGTATTGTGTAGGCAGGACTTTTCTAAATAATGAAACAAAAGAATCCCACTCTCTGTGCTGTTCTCTGGTCTTCTCTGTGTATTAATTCACTCATTACTGGCAAAGAAAACAGACCATTTGTGAACAAAAACAAGGTTTTTATGAGCCGTGAACGGTACGTTTTTTATCTCGAGGCGAAGGGTTTCATCCTGTGTTGGTGTTACAATAAGAATTAAGTCTAAGAATGAAGTCCGGTTCCTGTAATTTACCAACCGTTACAGGTTAAATTAAACTATGAATCGTTCATTTAAATGACAAAGCGATTTCATTCGCCTAATTAAACGTCAAAGTGTAAAGGTCGAAACCACTCAGTTATAATTGTCTATTTACTTTATAAGAAATATTAAGATACAAATATTGGAAGACTTTGTGTCCTAGTGTCAATCTAAAATTTGGTTTTGTATCTACACAAGGACAGATATATACTTTCCTATACCTATTGTGTCTATAGAAAACTCCTTAACGGAATTTTGGTGTTACCTTACAAAAACTTTTAAGTAAGATTGAAATCGATTCCTCGTTTGAGCGGAAGAAACGTTCCCGAGGGAAATTAAAAATAATCGTTTGGGTATCGTCGCAGGTAATACTTATATTGTAAGCGATTACTTTAATATATTAAGCAAAGTTAGATAAATGTTAAACATTGAAGGCCTTTTTAACACAGGGTCTGTACCCGGAATTATGTTGAATTTAGAGATATGGTATTTCAGTATGTTTTAAATTGATTTGCATACTTGGATGATTTTTGGACTGTTGACACTTTTATGAATGGTCAGTAATGTTTTGACTGCAAAATAATCGCTATTAACTATATATTTTTTGTTACTGTCTTATTATTGGTTAATAACCTACTACATTGAAAGAGATTGTTTAGCTAATTCATAACTAGATCTTCAAAACCAAATTTACGATAAAATCTGCTCGTAAACCTGTTCAACCGTATTTACATCTCCAATTATATCTCCAGTAACGACTGTTACTTTAAACTCGCATAAAAAACCTAGAATTTCTCTTTTCAAACCGAATCAAATTTTGCAAAGTTTGATTAAAACCAGAAAGTTTTGTACCTTTGTATACGTACTTCTTATGAAGTTACAAAGTCTAATCTTACATTCAATCTTAGCTATGTACACTTGGGTGATCAAAGCAAGTCACTGGGAACAAAGTCGTTTTGTTCAGGCCACTAAAAGGTCACTATGAATTTTTAATGGTAACTATTTTCCAAGAAAAGCGAATCGTATTAGTCCTCGGGTCAAGTCGGGTCTCTTAATGTGACCGGAGAAAAGTGTCCATAAATAAATAAATAACAACGTAGCAACAGGCCTTTGTGCTACGAACTGCTACGAGTTACAGCTACGCGTGCTACGACATGAACAGAAAAGTATTTCTCTTGGAAAGTGTTACAATTAAGTCAAAGGATAAACTGGTTGTTGTTAATTGTAGTAGTGATAACAATTTACTTTGTATTTTATTAATACAACAACAAAACATGCTATTCGTAAATGTGTAAGAAAATGAGAAAACCAATAAAATTTCTAATTTGTATGCTTAACGTCCACCTTCGTATTCAGAAGAGGATTAAACAAAAAAAAAACTGTCAACAGTGATGTATTATAAGAGCTAGTCTACCCCTATGCCTACCCCATTTGTCATTTTACCTTGACTCAGTAGCACACGTCCAATACTCACACGGATAGTGCATTAGTCAATGGACGGTATGCAATCTGTCATTACATCACAGAGATGGTATCAACTTTGTAGCACCTCCATTCGGTGCCAAACGTGGTTTCAATTAGCTCTTTGTTTACTAATTGTATCTTTGCTTATCCCGTGAAGTATCGTAAGCCTGGCTTTAGATAAGGAAATGGGTATTAGGAAGTGCAAAATGCTTCTTATATTTGCTAAGAGAACTTGTTTAGATTTTGTGCTAGATATACCAGATTTTTTCTAGTAGTCGAAGACTTAGAACTCAGTACGAAAATGCGAATGATTATCAGCCAAAAAACTTCAAAATCTATTTAAACAAATAGGTATAATGGGTAAAGAATTTCTGTAAATTGTAGTGTAAGCTCGTTCCTCGGTTATCTTGAAACAATTAGGAATTAAGAACAATCTCTATTAACTATATCGTAACACCAAGGATTAACTATGTAACCTGAAATATTCAATTCGGATATCCGTCTTTGCCATAATGCGGATCAATCCTCAATCTCATAATTCAATTTACTTTATCCCTTGCCGAGAAAATGGCTGTGTATTTTCATCGATAATTACGTTAATAATTTTTGATGATGCCAATATTTCATCGAAAATCAATTGCCATTGTACGAAATTAATACCTTCTCCTCCGTTACCTGACTAAGTTAAATTGTATTTGAAAACTTTATGGTCTCTAAGTGAATTTCAGTGCATTCAGCTGCGCATTTGAACAATTTACAAATTGGCCAAAGGCAGCAGTCAAACTGAGTTTAAAGCTAGACCCTGTTGTGTGGCCGGCGACATCGGTACTAAACCTATTCGAAGATTAATAGCTATATGACTAGGCAGATAATCAAATCACGCGATTATTGAAAACTCACGTCACGTTTTGAATATCAATTTTTGAATAGAATATTGAAAATAAAAAGATAATAACCCGTGAAATGTCCAGGGGGTTCACAAACGCGAGATCATTCGATAAGGGGCTGAGCGCGGAAAGACTGCGATGTGAGCGGTTACCCAATCCTAGACAAATATTTGAAATATCAAGCAAACCATCGGGAAAAGAGTAATCGTGATAGCAGCGATATCTCACATAGAATATTGGGTTATAACATAAAAATCCGATCATTGGGAAATAATAGGGATGCCCGTGTTATGGAAATCATTTATATGATGCCATTTTAACTGATTTTGTACTCATGAATCATCTTTGACCTGCAAAAGATTAATTAAAGAAAAGACAAAAATAATGTTTGGAATAAGTAGCAAAAATGTTGAATAAGTCGTCATTTTGGTGTACAATAAAGCATACACTAGATAGCTATCTAAAAGAAAACGAACCATATAAAAAATATTTTAACGGCAACTATTTTCATGTCTATTTGATAGCAATAAGTAATTCAGACGTAAGTCAGGCAGAGATGAAAACTCTTTGAAGAACGGCAACACATATATCTCAGACAGCGAATTCGTTCTGAATAGATCCTCCTGTCATCATCTCTCCGAGTAGATGCAATAACGGCAACGTCGCCAAGATATGTGACCCACTTGATCATCACTACGTCACATACTTGAAGGAAAAAGGTAATATGGCATTACAGCCTATATATTATATGGGCTACGTATTAATTAGGGTAATGTGTATAATATCCGGGTAGTGGTTAGGACATGGTATACTTTTTTATATGAGGTAGACGCTACTTTAGTTAATTAATAGTTGCGGTTTTGGGCAGACATCGACGTTCAGTCATTGAACTATGTCATCTATGACGATGACAAAAGTAGTTTCAGTAAATTGTAAATGAGCAT
This sequence comes from Brachylomia viminalis, assembly GCA_937001585.2. NCBI lineage: Eukaryota > Metazoa > Arthropoda > Insecta > Lepidoptera > Noctuidae > Brachylomia > Brachylomia viminalis. The sequence goes on along the minus strand of OW443302.2, from coordinate 14,903,566 downwards.
CAATATTAGAAGTTATTTTCATGGTAAATCTAACTATAAATAAAATCACTTACCAACTTCTAGCAGTCAAACATACCTACTTCTTATGATGTCACCCTAACAGTTTCCCTCCCACTTAACCCTTCCAAGGGATGACAAGCAGCTAATGCACTATGTTTTCCCCTCCAGCTCAGTAGGGGGTAATGTAACGTAATACTGTTAACAGTCCTTATTATTTTTCTCAGTTGTTTTGGAAATTTTTCGCATTGCCTGTCCATTATCAATAATGGCACATAAATCATTTAGCGCAACGCATTACCGTGAGTGAAAGAGCTTCAAGCTGTCATTACTACTCTGAAATTAAAGTCGTAACCAACATTTAACAAATTATATTCATTTATTTAGGTGATTTGCCAGCGGCAACATTAAGTACCGCGCTGTATAAAATGGATGTTTATTAAAAATATCTATTGTTTCTCGAAACATGATTTCAAACAATATTTTTAAAGCATACCGTAATCTTATTATTTATAGTAATATAAATGGAGATTTTTCTTAGAATTGTTTTATTTTAAATGTCAAGAGGTTTATTTGAAAAGTAGAGCTTACAAGATCGCTTCAACTTTTGACGGTAACACAAAAACAATATTAATTTATTGTTAGCGAGCAAACGTCTGCTCCATTTCGCTTTTATTATACTTGTCTTCACTTCTGAACTCTAATGAACGTGCAGACAACTTTACAACTGGCTACCTATTAACTACACAAAGTCTTTGAATCCGTTGCGTGATAAGTCACTGTAAACACTTGAAACAGACGAAGTATTACGTTTAATTATACAGTAACAAAGACTTATACCGCCGGCTTATCAGTAACCACTCCAACTTAACAGCTATGAACCCCAGTGCCTTCTGTGTACAAATTATATCGTTCCACACTTTAATGGATACGGTCCCGATAGAAACGTGTTTTGTGCAATTTGATATTAACTACGTTTTTTTTAATTGTATACAACGCTCTTTTATACGTGGAAGTGCGCTTGCATGATGTTTGAATCAAGATTTTTTTTTAAATTATGTGTAGGTTTTGAATTATATTAAGGACAAATGTATTTCCCACTGCTTTAAACTGAATAACACACGCAGAGAAACGAGGAGCAGTGAATTTTGCTAATTGTATTTAAAGGAGGTACCGATGATCGAGTAGGTAGTTATACTGACCGGTTGGTCCAGTTGGTAGCGACGCTGCCTTCTGAGCCGCTGGTCCCGGGTTCGATCCCCGGACATGTCATACATTTGTGTGCACATTTCTGTTTGACCTGTGTCTGGGTGTGTATATGTATATCAGTCATCAGGTTACCGTAGTACAGGCACCCTAGTTCGGGACCTGAATACATTGTGTAGTTGTTGTCTCAAAAAAAATTACCCCGTATTTCTATAAACGAATGCTTGACAAAAGGAATCACGTAATTTTTGATCTCTTATTAAACTCGCCTTTATTCGATTACGCCTCACGATCAAAAGGGGAATTATGTACACGCATAATATTTCCTTACCTAACCCAAAATAGATCGGAATGTCAATACTCTCACGTAACGCTACTTGTTCACGTAAAGCTAATAATGTAATTCGATCATCTTTTGTTCAATATTTACTTCCTCCTCGTGCTGAATACCTCTAAATTGTGAAGTTGAATGTCTTTTGAATGTATGGCTTTATGTGTGAAACGGAGTCAAAGAGAGAGATATCGAGAAGTGCTCTGTGACGCCGCCCCCGCGCCCGCGCCCGGCTACGTGAGAGATGGCTTTCAATATCAAATTGAATTCCGCGGTTCATTGATTTTCAATTTGTTAGGGAGTACTCTCATCGTTTACCATAGACACACTGGAGATCCGACTATTGTAAATCTTCCGAAAATTTTCACGACGAACAGTCGTCCATAACTTTTCTTGAATGCAGGAGTTTAGGAGGGTGATAAACTTTCCGTTTCCCCTTTCAAGGTATATTTCAATTTAATCAGTGAAAAGTTCATTTTAAAAAGGCAAGTAACCTCATTCAGCTGGCTGTTTATCTTTCTTAGAAGCTAAGTGGAATGTAAAATAAACTAACATCCGATTTAAAATATGGGATTAGCTCGAAAGAGGAAAACCTTTTACTCTTGCGCTTTAGTCTGTTTAGTAACTTTGTTAAGAACACAGAAGTTGGAGGAGTTGTGCACTAATCTTATAGACTATGAAATACTGAGTGGGAACAATAGATAATATAATCCATATTTTGTCAGTTGTGAAATGTGCAATTGCTGGAAGTACTTACAGCAGAGTTTCAGTTGTGATTTAGTTAAAATCCTCAAACTCGTTAAACTTCAACTGCGACTGTGCGTCGGGAGACGTTTTCATTTATTCAATTTCGCAAAATAATTTATATACCTAATGTTAAATATTTAATGTCATATTCTGTAATAATATTACTGTTTACTGCTGTGTACATTCTAATTTACCCTTTCAATAGTTTTTTTTTTAAACTTTGCCCCGCACTAGGAATTTCTCCTGTATCGTGGGTGCGTTTACAAACATTTAAACACTTGAAATGATTTAAAATAAAAGGTAGGTTAGTAATTTTACTAACCTACCTTTTATTTTAAATCTTATTAAATTAATTATTTATTTAATAATAAGGAAATTATTTTCTAGGAATATTTATTCCTAGAAAATAATTTCCTATATATAGGTACCTAGGTATCTATATTTAGATCGAAATGAGAAAACAAAGAAAGGACCGATTTGTCTCAATATTTGTTCAGACATGTCAGTCCACCATGCGGAAGGGTGGAGCCGAGCCAAAAAGCCATGTCCGTTAATGACACAAAAATCATTAGTTTTGCAGTTGTATACACAATCGGCTTTTATTTATCAATAACATTGCAAAGAAAGTAGATTTTGCCCTAACCATTTTGTGGAAAGGAAATGTGTGTTTCTCATGATTTATATCCCGAATAGGGGCGTGAGGTGGCTGGCTCATATGAAGCCGGCTGCCCGCTGGCGATAAGCTGAGACCTTTCTATACACACTAAGAAAGAAAATAAACAAGTTGCCTCACAACCTTACGCTCCGCCAATAATCTCGGAGAGAACGAATAACATTGGGTCGTTATATAACTCTTATTACAGACGCAACATTCACGAAAGTATCGCTTTAAGTGCCTATAAACTACGAACTCCATAAAAAGAAAAGGGGTTTTCAATTAGACTGTAGCGCTCTTTGATTTTTATATCTTTTAGTATATTAACTGACCGAGTTCCGGGATCCCTTTATTGAGTTACGATTCTTCTAAAGGTACGTGTGTACCAAATTATCGATCAGCTTTCCTAGTTTGAGTAGAAAAACTTCTTGATCCTTATTTTCAAAAGTCGTCGCAGAAAGTATTAAGTTATGACGAATAAACCCATTTCTGAAAGTCAATCAATCAACTCAGCCTATTGCAGTCAACTGCTGGACATGGCCACTCCCAGGCTGCGCCACAACACCCTGTCCTCCGCCTTCTGCATCCAGTCTGTCCTAACCACTTTCTTGAGGTCGTCGGTCCATCTAGCTGAGGGGCGTCCCACGCTACGCTTGCCGATGCCCGGTCTCCACTCCAGGACTCGTTTATTCCACCGACCATTCGTCCTTCGAAACATGGTCAGCCCACTGCCACTTCAGCTTGCTTACTCTGCAAGCTATGTCGATAACTCCGGTTCTTTTCCGGACTATTTAATTTCTGATTTTATCCTTCAAAGAAACGCGCGATAGCGCGCTGAGTGACCTTGAATTTGTGGCCCAGCCCAACTGTCAGTGTCCACGTTTTGGCACCGTACGTCATAACGGACAGGACGCACTGGTTGAAGACCTTAGTCTTCAAACATTGTGGGATTGGCGACGAGAAGACTTGACGAAGTTTCCCAAACGCTGCCCAACCCAATCGGATCCGTCTGTCCAGTTCTTTCTCAAAGATGTGTCTACCGAGCTGGATGACATTCTGAAACTCACTTACCCCTAAAATACACGGTGAATTTATCCCCATCATATAAATATTTTGCGTGTTTAACACCCTGAAAATGACATACCTTACCTAACCTAACCTTACCATAAGCACACGAATTCAGGACAATAAATCAAAAGTAATAACTATCCGCTATATCTGATCCCAACGAGTTTTATTGCTTTATAAAATTTTATAACGAGAAAACTAATCCAATATTTTTCTAGATATGGTGAGGCAAAGAAATACTTCTTACATTGTAAGTTTTATAAGAACGTGGGCTAGATTACCAATTTTTTATATAAATCTACCTGTAGGATCGACTAGAACACAGTTATTTAGCTAATTTAGGCGTAAAGTTTATACAAGCGCTAATTTATTGCATGAAATAAATTTGTCTGTCTTTTCAGATCCATTTTAGACCTCATGTCAGATAGGTATTTGTGGTATCAAAATGAATAAAGAACAAAAAATACTCACCCACTTGTTTTAATAGTGTTGAAAACTTAGACAAACAAACATTAAGTATACTGTCGTCAATAGCCAGTATTAACGATATAACAGTATATTCAAACCTATATCTGATATTCTAGGAATTCCAACATGTTTAGTAACGTTGCACAAGATGTGTAAGATGTTACAGTTATTGGTACACAGGTTCACTTTGCCAGAACTTACAACAATGACAAATTGTGATTGGATATGCATGCAGTCAAGACCAAACACTAAATAGGCCATTTACGATAAAAACTCCAGGATCTCTGTGAGAGTTTTACCCAGGTACACAAATCTGTTGCTCAAATACATCTTTGAATCAGAGATTGGATCTTACATAGTTGAAGCTGAGCAGGTGGACGCTATAGTGTTGCGCCATAACGCCCATAGCTTTCGTACACATCTCACGCCTTTTGCCTTGAGTCAACTATGTTGACTACTTTATTATTTTTGTAGTTTTCGACCAATCAAAGAAGTCACTGTCATATGAACACACAAAAACTGCGAACTTCCCTTTCTAATAACATTAATACGAAGATTTCACTAAAATTAAATTGTAAACATCCACCATACCCCTCATAAACGAAAAGCATTAACAAATTAAGAACTTAATATAAAATAATGTTTCCGTAAATTATTCATCGCATTATCAGTCTGCTACTAATAAGCTCGAACGTTGCCAGAATTAAGATGAACGCGGCAAAGTAAGGGTTAAATTGAACAAAAACATTTCTGTGCAGGTGTGTTCTCTGTTATCTGTGAGGAGTGCGAACTTGACGGCATGTACCCTAAGTTGATATGCTAATTCAGCCAAGATATTGTTTATGTCTACCTCTAAATATAATTTCCAAGGGAGTTTGTTTTCAGTCACACTTGGCATCTCATTCAAGAGAAGTTTACCTTAAATCAGTAACTGCCAACACTGAATGTATAGTACTATACATTCAGTGTTATATATATATATAGTGTATACATTCAATTATAAATTAACCCTATTTCATTATGGATTTAATTAATTGAGATTCCCGGCGCGGTGATATTGATTTATAATTAACTATCGAGAAGGCAAGATGTTATAGCTGTTTAGGGTAGTAGGTAACTGTGTCGCATAGGCCGGGAGCTGACGTCCGGATATGATTTTTGCGGAGATTGCGGAAGTGGAGCTGTAGATTCACGCTGGAGGACTGTCTAGCTTGGACAGTGTAGAACGGCGGTATTGTTGCAAGTCAGTAGGTATGGTTGTACATTTACCCACGGCTGTAGTCTGCCTGTATAATTCATTTACAGAGTATTTTGAAGATTTGTTTAGATAATTAGTAGGTTCATAAATAACTGTAAATTTTATCGCAATTTGATTAATAAAATAAAGTGTTTTAAATGTTACTATATACCTAAGCAAAAGTAACTAGCCTTACTGTTTTATGACCCGGTTAACTCAGAACCCTCGGCTTCTGGAATACACGACGTCAGAAGTCAGAATTATATCTGGCGGTGACATTTCCATCTTTCTTTGTTGTGGTAAACACAATTCGTAAATATTTTATTCACATCAAAGAAATAATGACTTGAACTCGTACCTCGGAACAAAGGAACTTGCCTGCCAATTTTAAATGAGATTTAAATATTTTTATTTTGTAGGATTATTTAAACCACCTGAACTAATATTTACATAATTTAAAAAGCTAAGTCTTCAAATAATAATATGTACAAGTACATAGGTATATAGACTATATATATAGTGTATTGGTGACAAGAGCACGACGGATAATGTCATTGATGCTGCCGTGCTATCCGGCCTGCGCTCTTACTGCAGGATACGCCATGGTATTCGTATTCGCATGGTATGTCGGCAGCTGCACCACATTGGCAGCGATGCGGAGCCACGCGAGGAGCGCCCAGACGAAAACAAGTAGCGAGCCGGAAGGTGTTGTCACCCAGCATAGTGCCTATGTTGGGTGACGCTAGCGCCTGAAGCCAGAGGCCCGACTCCCACTCACCCACAGCCAGCAGGCGGGCACGCTCAGCAGTATTGGTGGACGTATTAATAGGATTATTCCGTACCTACTAACCTGCAGAGCGGCTCATCCCACTGCCTCTGGGAAGATGGGTTCACGGGCCGATCTGTATCCGGAAATAATAATAGATTTAAATTAATATTTTTTGTTTTGTACCTACCGCTCAAATTCACTGGTTTACATTTATATGTCGCAGCCAACAAGTTTAATTAGCCTTTCAGTTAACAGCGCCAAACTTTCCAAATGGAGCCGTTCAACTAGCGGCCTGAATGATATTCAGCCGATGCGTCTAATTCAACATTCAACGAACTGGCTGGCTGATGCTTTGGCCATTTATACAATAGGATGACCATGTGACTAAAAAACTAAAAAATATGAAATATCTGTCGTTAGTAATTGTTTATTGCATTGATTTCAAGCGACAGTTGTTTATAGTAGTTTTGGTAAATAAAAAATTACAAAATTCATTTTTATTAAAAGTTCGGCTGTAATAACTGAGCAGTAAACTAAATAAAAATGAGTCGTATCAAATATCTAAAAATAAATATTAAGCAGTAAAATGGCTCAACGGGCAGTTACGTGTGGGCAATAAACAAACCGGAATTAGTCGGTTAGAAATCTAACTTGGAAGAAACGCTCGCTCGGCTCGCGCACAGTCCGGACGCTCGGTCTCAAGACTATCCTTTTTTTTGTTTTTTTTTTGCTACGGATAGGAAATCCTCATTGGTGTCCCCCACCCTAGGGCGGACGGAGGGATCTGTCAGACTTCTACTGACTAAAACCACCCCGTGTTCCCCGCACACTTGCACCGGGGGCTACGGGGGCACTTAAGCACTCTTCAACGCAGTCCCCGACTGGTGCCCGCCTCTGCGGGTAACGTCTGGTCAACCGGGGCGAGTGAGGTGTTTGACTCCCACCGCGACGTCTAAGTAGGGCGGGCGTGCGTGGAGCACTACGCGCCGCCACCTCGGGTCCGGATTTGTGGGGGGCGACGGACGTCTCCGAGTCCGTCGCCCCTGGACCCATTTAGAGGGGCTGGAAGAGGGCGTTGTCCGACCTCTGCCGACGCCCGGTGCGCCTTCTGCGGGCCGGGTGAGTGGACGAGATCTCCCTCTCCCTTTCCGCAGCCTCCTTCTGCGAGAAGACTGTTTCGCAGAAGGAGGCACACTCAGCCGGCGTATGCCGCGCCGTGTCCTCCCGGCAGTCGACGCAGTGGTGACACCGGGCGTCCAGCTCCCTGTTTATGCGACACAGGTACTTCCCGAAGCAACCATACCCCGAGAGCACCTGCGTCGCCCGAAATGGCAGGGATCCGTGCCTCCTCCCGAGCCAGCGCTCGAGCACCAGCCGGAACACCTCGATGGTGGCGAGGCGAGGGTAGGGCGTGAAAGAATGTCCCGCCATTCTGCCAACAGGACCTCGCGAAGCTGAGACCGACGCAGCTCCATGTGTCGCTGCATCGGTCCCTCGCCCTGCGCCCTCGGTTCCTCGCGCCACCGATACAATGCCGCGAGTACTCTCGCCTCGAGGTTCCAGGGCGGGGATCCGGCCAGTACGCAGCCTGCCTCGTAGGAGATCGTGCGATACCCCCTGATGACTCTCACGGGCATCGCTCTCTGCGGCTTTCGCAAAATTGCGATGCTGCCGGCCTTCAGGTCAGATGATCTGAGTTGGTTTCGGTGCTTCAGCTCAGAGTAATTGGATAGGAAACACCGAAATAATTTTGAAAATGTTTTTAAAGCCAATTTACAGAATAATCATTTATCATTGAAAGGCTGGAAATACATTCCTACAAAACAATTCATACTATATGTGTATTCGCATACAGCAATTAGTGCTAGGTCATAATGCCGAAATAGAGCAAAACATTAGTATAATTAATCGCTGAAATGCAACCTAATCTCTCAGGGGAATGACGGGAATCCCCCTTCCCCCACTTGCCTGACTAACGCCCTAATGCATGGTTAAACTGTTAGGCAATAGATTAGCCTAACACCAAGTATACTTAAATATTAAAGAGGCTAGATAATTTGAGTGTAGAGCCGTCTAGTTTTCTTTGAAAAATACTCGTGAGAGATGGCTGTACGCCTGAATTATTTGGGGAGATGTGAGAAAGCCATTTTGTTTATTTGATTGAGTTATTTCGTATTTGATGCCTACATATAAAGGTGCTTTATTAAATCTAAAGGGTTTCTGATGCATGTACAAAATTAATTGAGGTTTTCGTGATTACTGGTTGCCAGTGAAAGTAGGGCATAATTCTTTTTTCTAGTAGAAAATTCACGATTTTACGTTGCTTGCTGTACGTTGTTACTCAAAAACTAACCACCTACTCGTAGATACGTACAGACTTTCCTTAGACACACCCGTGGCATATCAAATTAGCGCTGTCTAAACTAAAACTTCAGACACTCTCAATTAAAATTGTTGGCGCAATCTCTACTTCCAAGGAAGTCAAAATTGCAATGAGAAATACCACAGATACCTTTTTAAGAAATTCAAGGTAAAAATTCTTAAAAAAATAACAAGATAGCGTCAATAAAAATTCCGGTGGAGTTCCATTACGTCCGGGAAAATTATTAGGCACAGAAATGACTTCGTTCGCACCTCTGTACTTCACTGTACCTGCGGTGTTCTTTTATTGTAGAATAGAAACTAAAATATTCACGAATACATGCTGATAAAATGTATTAAAGAAATCAAAGGTTCTCCATGATTAATGGGACTAAACTCATATGTGGCTGTCATTCTGGATAGATATAATTTTGTTATCATTATGAATAAAATTTCGTAAAGAAACTTGTTTCAAGTATTCATATTAATATTTTTATCCATACGGAATGTACCTTATCAACAATTTAACTTTAATTGAGGTAACTACTATGTAACAGCAATATAATAATTGACAAGGTATCTTCACCAGGCCACACAATTTCTTTGCAATCGCCGATCTTGGGTTTTCTAAAAGGTTTTGAATTCGCCCAACGTCCCCATGTCAATCTAGTTTGTTCAATAACAAACCTACTTGCTAGATTTTATATCTATTCGATATTTTCTCGTTTCTATGGCTGAACGGTCAGGCGTCTACTTATTTCCATTGAAATGACATGATTAAGCTTCTAGACACAAAACATACATTTAATTGTTATGTATTTATTTCCTAGAAAAAATATTGCGATGTAGATAGCGGGGAGTAGAAGACACTAAAGTTACAGTCTTAGTGTTAATTGACTTTTCCAATGCTTTTAATACCGTCAGTCACGAAGTTGTTTTATCCACCCTTTCCTATCTTATGGTCTCTCCGGAGGTACTGGAAAGGTTTTCCTCTTATCTTCGGGGACGTCAGCAGTCTGTTTATGCTTGAGACTCTTCGTCGAATTGGTGTGATCTTGCAGTTGGCGTCCCTCAAGGCGGTATATTATCTCCTCTTTTATTCTCCATTTTTATTAACCTCATTACTACCGAACTTCAAACTGCGTATCATCTTTATGCTGACGATTTGCAGCTTTACTGCCAGGCATGTGTTGGCAACATATCGGATGCTATTGAGGAGCTAAACCGGGATTTAGATGTCGCTAAAAACTGGTATGATCGTTTTGGGGTGGCGGGGTTAACCCCACAAACTGTCAGGATATCATAGTAGAGAGCCTCTACAATATGAGTAAGTTGAATGGCTTAACTGTGTTACCTGTAATCTTCGACACCTAAGTCATCCCGCTTAGCTCCGATGTTAAGAATCTTGGTCTGCATGTCGATACTTGTCTAGACTGGCGAAAGCAGGTCACGACTGCAATTCAAAGAGTCAGCGGAACGTTGCGATCGCTCTATAGGTTGAAAAACCTTCTCCCATGACACATAAAGGGATGCTTGTACAGGCCCAAATATTTCCCATAATTGACTATGGTGATGTGTGTTACTATGACCTGAATGCCGATCTCCTCAATAAACTTGACCGCTGTCTCAATAACTGCATTCGATTCGTTTTCAATCTTCGTAAGTACGACCATGTATCCGAGCACCGACTGCTTTTAAAATGGTAACCCATTCGTCAGTGCAGAGAGTTGAGGGCTCTGTCTACGTTGTTCTCTATTCTGGACAAACCCATTTCTCCTTCTTACCTGACTTCCCAAATTCAATATTTTTATGCACTGCCAATAATAAAAATCCTCGTTCCACCAACAATCGTCTTCTACGATGTCCTTCTCACCGTTCTGGCGTCATTCATTTTACTTTCTTTGTCAGGCGGTTTTCCTTTGGAATGCGCTCCCTCTGAACATCAGGACGGTAACTAGTCGGTTATCGTTTAAAGTGAAGGCACGTGAACATATCCGTCAGAAGTTGGCCGAAACATCCCAGCGCTGAGTTGCTGGATTCGTTTTCTCCTCTACCGGTCATTATTTCTCCTGACAAGGTTTATTTTCTTTATATGTATGTATGTATTAGTATTTATTCTTGTATTTTACAGTAATTTCTTTTTTAAACGTTGTCGTTGTTTTTTTTTTAATTGCGAGCTATCTATCTATATATCTATCCCGTATGTTGTACCTGCCATGTTTTATCTCTGCATCATCCTAAGGTTGACTGGTAGAAAATGCTTCAGGCATTAAGTCCGCCTTTGTACAGTTTTTTTTTTACTTGTGCATATAGATTTTAATAAATATTGGCATCTGATAGCAATCAGATATTCATTTGAAAATGTAACAATAATTTGTGTTGACTATAAAGAAAGACAAGATTTGGAATACTCCAAAACAGATGAAGAAGGCTTAGATCCAGAATTGGACGACCAAGGGTTGGTTATGAAGAAATGGCAGAGTGGCAGCAAGAAGGACGTCAATCCAGAATACACGTTAATTAATGGAGTTTTTTAATGCAATGGTTCGACTTGTAAGGAGATCGACTGAAGACAGACTTTTGATTTCTCATGCACTTAAGCAATTCAGTGCGATTCTATCTGTGCGTGATAATTCTATGATTTGAACTACTGATAACCGAAAATATATAATTTAAGCATTCTAAATACTGGATATACCTACTTGTGCGGCGCTAGTGAAATTATGCATTTTTCAGAGGCACAACGGCAGCGAACACTTACTCCAAGTACTAACAATTTCACGGACTAAGCTCCACAAATGTAGCTCACTTTTCTTTTGTAAGTATACAGCTCAAACGACCAAATTGTTTTAACCCTCGCCTTAAAGTAACTCTGAGTAAGAAAATTGCATCGTCTAAAAGTTCAGGAGTAAGCGGGCTTAAAAATAACGAAAGGGAGAAATGGTACGGAACGCGTTGATTTTGACAACGCGCCCCGCGCCGCAGGATTATCGTAAGCAATCTTGATGGTGACGCTAATTGTGCGCTGTGAGATTGCGCGCGCACTTTTATCATAAACCCGGACTTTCTGGCCACTGTCATAGTAATAAATTCAATATCTACAGCGTAGTAAATTAACTTGTTCGATATAATGCTCATCGCAATATTTATGTCACGCGGGACAAAGTTATGTCAGCCGTATAAAATGGTTCGCGGGATATTTTTTATTTAAAGCACCTACCGTTTTCATTTTTCTGTGTTAAAAAATGACTTGATTACGATTTTCCATTCGAGTTGAAAATTCCTAATATAATAAACGAAATAATTGTATCTCTGCAAACGACTTTCAAGCAATTATCGTAGGTGTATTAAGATGCGAGGGTAGGTACTCAAGAAATTATGCGGGTAGTATGTGGGTACGTTCTAGCTTGAAAGCTGACACTATTGTTATACGTAGTGCCCAAGTGGCGCAGGTATGTAGCTGGAAATCGTGAAAAACATTGGAATTTGACAACTGATTCAGTTTAGACATTAATAGCCTTATTTATAAAAATCTCGCTAATCACTGATTAGCCACTGACTAACTAACTCATTGGTTAGCTCTTAATCAATGATTAACTTTTCTTAATTTATAAACGCTAGTTAGCAGGTGATTAGTTGCGAAACGAAATAGAAGTGAAATTATGCTTTCAGCACCGATTATATTCAAAATAGTCGATTCAAAAACAGAATTTTACGAGTTTTTTTCAAACCCACGATTTTTGTATCTGTCGTGACTGACAGACAAAAGTAAAAAAATATATCGGATAATTTAAATTTGAATAAAATAATTTATTATGTTCATTTTATTGTGTTTGCGATTGTAGCAATAAAAATAATAAACACCAATAATTGGAGTAAACAGGAAAAGGTAATTATCGCTGAATTTATATCAACTTGCTAATGTAAACTGACTAAATTAATGTCAAGCAATAGCCGCTATAAGCTATGTATTTTCATATACTTTATGCTAGTTAACATGAATATACTCTTTTAGAAATGTATGTAGGTACTTGTGTATATTTTATATTACTTCCTATTGTTTTTGCAACGGCGTTTCAGTGTCTTTTAATAACAATTATTATACGGGGGTCACACTGAAAGTTTTTAGAATAGGCCAGTAAGATAACCAGCTGACGAAAAATTTATTTAAATTTCGAATTAGCAAGTCTTTGGGAATCTGCAGATGTGTAAATGAATGTCATTTGTTTTTACAAATTGGCGGCAATTTAAAAAGTATCTGTCGTGCGTCGAAATGGATTTGACTTCAGAAAATTTTAGTACAATGCTTTATTTTTTTTAAAACGTTGCCCCACACTAGGAATTTCTCCTGTATCGTGGGTGCGTTTACAAACATTTAAACTCACATACACAAACAGCCAGACTTGGACCAACTACTTGTAAGTCATACAAATATTTGTTCCGTGCGGGAATCGAACCCGCGACACGCAGCGCAGCAGTCAATCGCTTAACCACTGCGCCAACCGCCGCCTAAACGACTATTACGACTTTCGTTGCGGTTTTACTCAACAACAGTGTTACGTTAGACTTCGATTAGCATTTCATGACGAAGCCCCATCACGTGCCACTATTTACAACTGGGTTAATGAATTTAAACATGATCGACGCAAACTCACTGATGATTCGCGAGAAGGACGTCCTTCTACGGCGACTACTGAAGTTAACGTGAGTGCTGTGCGGCTAATGATAGAAGCTGATAGAAGGGTGACATATCAACAAATTCGAGCAGCTTTAGGCATTAGTATGAGTCAAGTACAAATAGTCTCACATGAAAATTTAGGCGTCAGAAAGCTTTGTTTTAGATGGATACCTCATAAATTGACGGAAGATCAAAAACGCCGTCGTTTGGATTAGTGCCGCTCAATGCTTGAAAAGTATGACGGAGGTGACTCAAATGCTGTATATGACATCGTCACAGGTAACGAAAACTGGATATATTGTTACGAAGCCGAAACCAAAAGACGTTTTTTTTGTTTTTTATTTTCTAAAAACTTTCAGTGTGACCCACGTACTTATTTATTTATAGGTACACGTTTGACTGCTGCTATGAAAGCCACTATTAGCACCTAGCACCAATACTTTTCAACCTCGCAAAGACGGCGATGGAGAAGACCACGCTACGTGATATAGATGCAATGAGAATTAATGAGAGTGGCATGAGAAAAGAATGGCACAGTCCATTACTTTAGAGGAAGAATATTGGAAATCAAAAATATTGTGAAATAAATTGTTTCCACAAAATGTCTCTTGTTATTTGTGTATGATTGCCACAATGTGGTTTTTTATAGTTCTGGGCCCTAGAACTGGCGCCATAAGTTGAAGGGCACATGGGATAACACATTGGATAATCACTATCTCTCACAAACTCATTCTCTTCAAACCTCTTGAGCACCTACTGAGCCTCCTCCTGATTGAGCTTTCCCTATAAATCCTTTCATCATGTGTACTTTGAATGAAGAATACCTAAGTGATAGACAATCATTCTCGCAATGGATTTAAACGAACTTTGTAGGTCTTCCTCCAACTACTTCCCGCCGGCGTATCAAAATTATTTAATTCTTCGTCGTTGTTCTGAAATCCCGTAAAATATTGATGAAATCGATATTTGCTAAGGCACAACTCAATATGAGGAACAAAATAACCTCGAGGCACACAATAATCCTATTGAACCGATCAGCTGATTCAAATAAAATCCGCCATCTTGCCTCTTAGCATCCTCTTAGCAAGCTACCGATGATGTTTAATTTTGACAGCTACTAATCAATTGCTAGGCGAACTCTTAGCGCTGAATAGCGTTTATAAATAAGAATTTCGGTAAAATTCTTGTTAACTTAGCAATTGATTAAAATTTAAGACACGTATATAAATACGACTGATTATATCACATGTGAAATGTAAGGACTGCATGATTAGATACAGAGCCAGAACAATGCTAATTAGAGTAGAATATTATCGGTTAACAATGAATACAGACAATAGTAGTATCTTATTGAGAACATCTCTGTTATCGGCATTAAACAGCTTTCCATTCCCTTTGTGACGATGTGACCGTTTGCTAAGACTGTTAGCCTTAGAATATTTAGGCTGTCCTAGTATATTTCATTTTCAAGACTTCTAAATCGTAATATGTTTTGTAATATCTCGAGACTATTATAATTTCAGTTGTAACATGCGATTTTTCAAAGGGCTTATAAGGCTATATAGTAACAATGCGTCCTCAGATAAGACCTCTCATTTATCTACCAACAAGGCTTCGTAGTCTATTCAAATACAGCAGAACAATACCAGTTCAATACGAGCAGGTATTATGAGCGCACTTTTTGCAATCTACAAAGAATTGGGTCAAATGCCAGACAATATTGTATGTATCTACTTTTTGTTTATGGAAACTCATAAAGGCATTGCTAAAATCTGAATTCAACATGAGATATTTTTAAAATAGAGAGATTATTTTCGCAACTGCGCAAACGCGATGCTAACGCCCCGTCAACGTGATATGAGTTTCAATATAATCACATCTGCGCGAGGCTAGCGCACGTCTATGTGGCGTCAACGCGGCGATGACCAACGCCAGAGGCAAATGCTGCCTTTTTATCCCCTCCCCCCTATAATTATATTGGTTTTAACCACCATTGTTATATTTAATACTTCAATTATAATCATCATTCTCTTGCCCTTATTCCAACTTATATAAAAATTTAATAAACATTTTTTTCCCAAGTCAAGTCTACCGAGCAGCTAAACAAAATGGGACCTCTGAATCACCATCTCCATTGTGAGTAACATAATGTTCGCACTTCATCGTAATTAGCAAGCGATTGTACATACGGTGCGATATCGTGTCTAATGATCGTGTGGAATCCATCAATACCGAGATATTATAAACGTGGGATTTCATCAATATCGGATGTAATTAATCGAAATTCATGCTCAATGAATATTTGAGCGAGAATTCTGACGCTATCGCATGTTAAATGGAGTGATAGCCATCGGTTCGTAACTCAAACATTTACTAAAGAACTACTCTAATCTTATTATTTCTGAGTTTCATTAGACATTTGAAAATAAGAAAAGACTATTTTACTGTTCCATTTCACTTGTCCAATAGCCGTAGCTGTCACAGCAATTATTTAAATTGAGCGTGCCATTCCGCACAAACTGACATTTCTAAAGTACTTTTGTTCTGACATATTTTTAGATAACCATCAAGACTTGGTACTACTTTAGTACAAGAGCAGTAACATAACATTAACAAAAGAGATAACATAACGTGCAACAACGGCAACAACGCGTGGGCTTTAGGCTGTCTTTCCACCAGAGATGTGCTAAGCTGTGATATCAACCAATAGAATCATTTGATTTTCATGGCGTGTCTTGGCTAAGCTCTGGTGGAAAAGGGTTCATCGAAGCCTATGGCATTAAATGGCACAGCCGGGCGGCAATAAACATTTTGCCTCCCGGCATGGCCGAATCAAGCCGCATTATGCCACCCGAACAAGTGTGTACTCAGCGCATCTTCAAATGAAGATGCGCTGAAAATATAAAGATGGTGTAAATACACCACTCTGCTCTAAACACATTCGGCCTTATTACAAAACAAGGTTTTTCTTTTGACATGGTTTAAACCATCGAGCCTGTTTTTGAAATAAGAACATAACTGAAATCGAAATACAGTTCCTTTTACAAAACTGTCAACTTAGTCCGGTCTTAGATTGTCAATTTTGTATTAAGAACTTTACTAAAGTCGGCATAAAGTTCCAAATACAAAAACTAAATCGAATGTGTAGGTTGGGGCTAAAGTTAGATCGTGTTTTGTAATAAGACGGATTTAGTTTCGCAGCTTAGCTTCACCGCTTAGCTACCTCGCACATGTTGGATAGGCAGTCTTACCGACAGTTTAGTCCCATTGCCATAGCTTGCGTCAAGTCACGCGACGTTCAGGTTCCTGCCGAAGTTTTAGATGAATGCCCACCAAAGTTAAGTCGTGAAGAGTTTACTGAGTTACGCTCCGTCGTACGTGCTACGTAGCGTCGAACAGCTTTACTTAAACAATTACTTAGCATTTTTTTACGTGGAACGGGTACATTTTTTATCATTATCTAACTAAACTTATCTTATATATTATAAAGAGATATTATAAAGAAATATTATAAAGAGATATCTAACTTATATATTATAAAGAGAAATGGTTTGAATTTTTGTATGTTTGTTTGTTACGATTTCACGCTAAAACGGTTGAACGGATTTGGATGAAATTTGGCACATGGGTAGACTATGACTTGGATTAGGACATAGAATACTTTTTAGCTCGATATTCTCACGGGATCGAGACTTATGCGGGTGAAACCGCTGGGCGCAGCTAGTTAGATTATATAAATAAACGATTATTATTATATATTAGGTGTCATTGAAGTTTTGAATAGGTGTAGACCTTTTTTCATCGTTATAAACCCAGATTTTATACACAGGTCCTTAGGTGCATAACATAAAAAATATGTTTGTGTGTGAACATTGGAACAGCAAGGCTAAAAAAAAAAATTTAAATCGGACTAGCCAATTCAACATGTATTCCATAGTGTTGTATGAAATTGCGTCGTCAGAAAAATTGCTTTTTTCCCTGAAAACGAAAATTATACACACAATATTTTGATAGTTCAAAGTGAACGGACTCGTGGGTTGCGTCAGAGTTTGATTTGCGTATAATTATGTCGAATAACTTTTCTGTATAAAGTATTTCTCAGATACATGGAAAACATTGACGGAACTGGCGGAATGTATAAAGTAACTTAAAAGATACATTCAAGAAGAAATACGAGAAAAGATATCGAAAATAAAGAAAGAAAAGAATAAGTAAGATATCGGTCAATCTTAGAAAATCGATACCATTCAGTTACCCAAAACCAATAAGCCTTTTAACCCGATATTCAGCAAAAACTGGAAAGACTGAAAGCCGATTGCAATATACTCGGGAAATTCTAAGCTGATGACGGCGTTGATGCAAAATAGGTGCAATCTAACTACGTGAGACAAACGCGCAATCAGTTAAGTGCTCGTTATGTACGACAAGTCGTATGAATGCAGCCATCCTTAGATGACTTCATAGATTCCGCGATGAAGTTACATTCAAGCCAGAATTAGAGATGGATCTTTTGAATTACTGCAGGCTGATTGTGTTAATAAACATCGAACATACTTTATCCTGTCATTATTCAAATCACTACTTCTTTGCTTAGAAGCTTGTTGAACATTAATTATGTCTTAACCAGAAACATGTACATGTAAGTTAAAATGGCATTATACTTTCATATCATTAATTATTAGACTCTAAATACTCAATATCTTTATTGCTTTACCATAATGTGTACTTAGGTGGTAACTATATAATTTAGATCATTATGGACCCTGTAGGGCACAGCAAAAGGGTAGGAGAGAGGAAGCCTTGCTTAAGGAGATTTAAAATACTGACATTTCGCTTATCTCTTAGATAGCTAACTATTATTTTAACTGCAAAATGTACTTAAATATTTTAGCTTATTTTTACATTCCTGTACATACATTACTACTATTTTGGTTACTTTCAATTAACATCTCAGAAAGTCAATTAGAAAAGACTTAGAAAGTTTAGACATAACATCATCTTAGTACAAAAGTCAGCGTGATATACGATCGGCCAGGGATCGAAAGAAAAACAAACGTTAATTTGCCGACTATCGGAAGGTACGAGTTTCCAAAGTTAGCTAAAAGCCAGTGGTTATTGGGTTTTCGACAGGTAATAATGTATTAACGTTATGATAAACATGGATTTAAGGATTAATTCGTTGCCTGTGTGGTTGGTCAGATTATCTTATTATCTGATTAAGTAGTACTTAAAGATTTATACAGATAAAAACAATCCGCGCGTCGCGCTTTCTTTACGACTTCGAAAGGGGAATGCCCATCGACCACACAAAATGCTTGAAATGAACAACAATAAAATATACGCCAAATTGCACTACAAATCGTAGGGAACGCAATACAATTTCAATAATTATCAAAAAGCTAGGTGGAAGCCAGTTCCAAGCATTTTTCTAAAATATAGGTTAAGTCAAGGTCAAGTCATATAAATAGGCAAGAAAACTAGGGAATCTCAATACTTACAGCTTGTGGTGTTATCCATGCCTGTATTAAACAACGTACTTCATTATTTTGCACTGTTATGATTGCAATATCAAGAGAGCAATTAAAACCGGTTCAGGTCCATCGTCAAAAAAATGGCCACAGCTCTCGTTAAATATCCTAAAAAGCAATCTGTATATAACTCAAGTCGCAAACGCAAAACCATGAATCGATCAAGTAAGTAATCAATCGAAAAACTGAAATGCAGTAATGTCAAACTGTCAGTAAGGCAAAGGAAATATGATTCATACAGCCTACGATACGTTTTCCATTTAGAAAAAATTTTTAATAATTTAATACTGACACTCATAATTAGATTATTTTAATTAGATTTACGGTAGAAATAAGTCGAATTATATTAAATTCATGGCTACTGTGCAATAACTCTATAAAATAGTTCGTGGATTATTTGACGATTCCTGTTTGGCTGAATGGAGATTACTCATGTCAAATAAACACTAACGTCCAACAGAAAAATAAGAATGGATTAGACGGATATCAAGTTAAATATTTTAGTGATCGTGATATTTTCACCCTAGGTTTACAAACTTGAGAATTATTTAATTATACATATTTTATTCTAAATAGAATTAAGGACTATTAGTAGTTTCTGTCCATTTCAAGCATTTTTTAGGCATTCCCCTTTCATATATAATTGAAAATTTAATATTAATGTCTTCATCATCTGTGTGTATGTGTGTTCCCAACTATGTTAGGGTCAGGTTTCAGTCCAATCGGATGCCGCTGAATACCACTATTTGACATGGAG
Source organism: Brachylomia viminalis (assembly GCA_937001585.2). Classification (NCBI taxonomy): domain Eukaryota; kingdom Metazoa; phylum Arthropoda; class Insecta; order Lepidoptera; family Noctuidae; genus Brachylomia; species Brachylomia viminalis. The sequence goes on along the minus strand of OW443302.2, from coordinate 14,883,764 downwards.
CGACTGCCTATCTGACCTCCACCATCCTGTTACTGAGTAATACGATACCCCTTGGTACGACTGGTTGTCAGACTTTCGGGCTTGTGACGTAATGACGGTTATAGATCTACGAATGACAACCGAGACCAACGGCTTAACGTGCTTTCCGAGGCACGGGGGGGTCTCGGTATGTAAAAAACCACCGACTTCCAAAAAGTGAAAAGTAACATTAATTTCGGAAGTCGGTGTCTTTGGATCTGCATTTTAGTTTTTTCCACCGACTTCCAAAATTAAGGTTATTTTTCACTTTGTAAGTAGTGATTTTTTTTGGAAGACGGTTGTTCTTTTTGTGTAAAAGTTTTATATTTTTCTTTTTTATTGTAGTACCTACCCCACAACAATTCAAAAACACACACGTCCACGTTTCTTACACGTCCACGTCCGTTTGAAGACAGTTTTTTTTATATTAATTTTAAATAAATTATTGTTGGTTTTTTTGTAAACCGCTTGACAGATTTCCATAAAATTTAAATGGGACCTGGAAACCCTTTGAATCAAAAAAGAATTTTCCAAATCGGTTCAGGCGTCTTCGAGTAATCGGTGAACATAAAAAAAAAAACGGTGAATTGAGAACCTCCTCCTTTTTTGAAGTCGGTTAAAAATGGTCACTTATCTACGGATCGACTGTAGTAACCGTAGCTTAACCTGATAGATTGACGCGTGCAGCTGTTATTTATATACAAAAACCTTCTGGAATAAATTCTCAAAATTATGGTGAATAGGTACCCCATCGAATTCTGTAGTGTAATTTAGAAGAACAACATGGTCACACAAACAGACACGAAAAGCAAATATCCGACTTTTTTTATTTATAATTTGTATAGATTAAAAAGAAGCAACCTTTTAAGTCTTGCAAACTTATTTAAAGTAATTTAAGTCTTCACAAATCAGCCTCTTAGAAAAGATTAAAACACGCGGCTCACACCTTAAATCCTTAAGCCAGCTTAAGCTGCGTTCGGCGATCGATGAACATTAAATTCTCAATTTGTACTTACATATTTACTAATTCAAGTTAATGGCAAACAACTTTAGAGCCTCATAAACCCGAAATCAAGGCTCAGGTGGGGATTTTCTAGGAAACAGCTCTGCCGAGGCGTTACATTAAAGTTTCAGACACCAAGTCGCACCTCGACCGGAGCGGCCTCCTTCCTTAGCACATTTTATTCCGTGTAATTTCACACTACAGATTTTCAGATAACGACGTAATAATGTTTCCCTTCGTGTGTCTTGGTTACTAGATTGGCACACACCTGCCCACTAAATATGTATGCCGTATACATTTATAATATTGTAATTCGACCCTTCGCAAGGTAATAGCATTTTATTGGCTCACCGGTTCTTAATATAAATAAGGTTGCTCCCAAAAACCGGATCCATGTTCCGAAACAACCGAAGCCCGGAATGTTAATGGTGTGAAAACGCTTTAAGACTCATAAATAATAATAATGCCAAAGAAAAGCTTACAATAACGCGTGATTTGGCATACCTAGCTACGACCATAATTAAATTCTAGCGAGCGGAAAATTTCTTGCAAAAAAGAAAGTAACATTTTTGACGTCAATTACCTACAATGTTTCAAGATACCTTAAAAATTAAACTCGAGTGCTTCTCAATGTCAATTAGAAAAGAAATTGTCTCAGAATGCCTTCATTAGAAAACAGCCATGTTTGTCTGTGGCCTTGTCCACTTAAAAGGGAAACAATTATTTTGCAAAATTAAAGGTATTTTAATTTTCTTGTTATAAAAATAAAATAGAATTTCACGTACTTTATATTTTATTACTTCGTCAAAGTAATTTCTTATTCATACACAAGCAAAATCAATCCCAAGGCGGCAAACGTCCCATGTGCAAATGCCTAACAAAGACAAGTCCTTGTTACACCTGACTAATTTATTACAGCTCCTCAAATAAATAGACAGGCCCCAATTTATAATGAATTCTCCATCGTGCTAACCATTTCGTATACTAGATCAATGCTAAGTTAGGTACTGTTAATTACATTTTACGTTAACAAGCAGTGCAGTATAAAAGCGATTTGTTATGGCTCGAGCGACGGTGCACACACTGGGGCAACTAACATTGTTTTGTGTTAGTTTATGACCATGCTTAACAATAGAAACTTTACTCATTCTGTATCATAATCTACTCTGTAAAGCCCTTTGAGAATAGGAACGTAGCTTAGAGGGTGTTAATAAAACAAGTGAACGTGCACTGTGGCTGTTGTTTATGTCATTCTGGATAGTACTTAAGTTATGAAATTTAAAATATTGTGTTGTGTTAATAAAAGATGTACTTAGGCTGTTTAATTCAAATACTGCTGTTTAAGGACTTACAGATGAAAATTTGTCCAGAAATAGATACGTAAGTTGAAAGAATTTTATAGAACAACATTCGTCAAAGTCCTTTATCATTTTGTTGTTTCAAATTCATATTTAAACACACAAAAACCTTATCCAAATTTTCATCTGCCATAAAACAAAAACACTTTACATATTAAACAACGTGAGAAGTCAGTTTAAGAAAACGCGAGTAAGATTTCCACTGAAAAATATGAACGAGAAAAAAAAGGGTGTAATCATTTTAATACGTTTGTAAGGCTCTGAATTTAAATCAGGGTAAGAAAATAAGTTGCCATTTCTCACGACACGGCGTATTAAATCTTAGTGAAATTTATTTACCATAGCTGCTGTTGACATTTTAGGCGGAGTAAAGTGGATTAAGTAAATTTTATTCGAGTAGATTAGGTAAACTTAGTTTGGTTTTTCATGTATTAAGGTAGTTTGTAAGGGTGTTTGAAGGGTGGGGGAAGATGGTTTTAAAATGTACCTAAGTAAGCCTAGGGAAAAATTGGGGAAAAAAAACGCCACCCACGATCAGCGGAAAAATGCTCGCGAAACTCTGCCACGTTTTTCTTCTCAGATTGGTCGTTTGGTTATCATTGACATTACTTGTCCAGTGTATATTTTCTTCAGTAAATTCCAAACACATAAGGAAACAATTCGATTGAATCAGTGTATAATTGTTTAATAACGTTTAAAGTTTTATTTGATTGGTCTGAAACGCATATTATTATTGGTTGCAGTTACACACGCAAACCATAATAAATGCTATGAAAATGTATAATACCTACCGACAACCGCGACGGTTATCATATAAATTAAGCGACATTGTATTCGATGCCTGAGTGCAACAAGTTTGTAATGGGCCCTAACTCCACCTCGGCTAACTTCGATCTATTGACAAACGAATAGACATTGTAACAGCGACATGTAAGTGTATTCGTAAGTTTAACATTTTAAACAAGAACTTTGACAATCGCTTTTGTATTGACACTAAACGCGTAGTACGTAGTTACTGGTCGTAGTTACTGTCATCGTCAGGAAAGCCCATCGTCCGCGGGTCTACTCAATAGTAACGTGATACAAACTCAAATCACCAATGAGTAGGCAGAATGTCACAGCATTTAATAGCGGTCCGTTCATCCAGTCTCTTTAGTAATTTGAGTTCGTAACACGTTACTTTTGAGTAACATCGTGGAGGATGGGCCTTACTATTATTTCAGTAAATAAGTAGGTACATCACGATAATTTTCATCATCATCATCATCAGCCTACAGCATTCCAGTGCTGGACAAAGGCCTCTCCAATTGCACGCCATTTCACTCTCATCCAGCTGCTACCAGCGACAATTTTGCGTAAGGTCATTTGCCAAAATGCTTGATAACTTCCAAATACGTTCAAAAACAACAACACTATCTATCGTTCTATAACAACATGCAAAATTGCTCGATAGTGACACAATAATCGATCTACGTACTTACTATTTTCCTTTATGTTCGTAGACATAAGCATACTCTAGAACCTACTTTTTGCAAAGTCTGCCCGCCGGTACTTATACTGCCATCGGCTACTATTAGTTTTGAAGAATGAAATTATAGCTTCTCCATGCACGCTGATGAAAACCACTTTAAACGAAAAACGTGGTTTACGGTAACCGACAATTTTTACAAAATAACGGCCATAAACAGTTATCGGGTTTTTAAAGTATCGGGGCCTGGGTCCAATGACCCAAAAACCTTAAAAATATTTGGAGTAAAGTATAAAATCAGGTTGAGTTGCCGGTACACCGGTGTACCAGACATCCTTGGCGGTGTAGTGACACCGTACCTGTCACACAGTCACCTGCCAAGCATGACGTCACACATGTTATCGAGACAACTGGGCCGCCGATCTACTCACGGCCGCGCCCTATACCGCCTAACAAATATAAAGTGGCAAAACTCGAATTCGAGCGCATGATCGAGATGGGAATATGCAAGCCGTCAAACAGTCCGTGGGCTACTCCACTTCACATCGTGAAGAAGAAAAACGGATCACATCGAGTATGTGGCGATTACAGAAGACTCAACGCCGTCACCGTTCCCGACCGATACCCCATTCCACGAATCCAAGATTTCACATACCAACGCCATGGCAAGAAAATATTCTCGAAACTCGATTTGAAAATGGCATATTTCTGGATACCTATCGCAAAACAAGATGCTCAAAAAACAGCAATAATAACACCTTTTAGACTTTTCGAATTTACCTGCATGACGTTCGGCTTAAGAAATACCGGTCAAACTTTTCAACGTTTCACGCACGAGGTTCTACGAGGATTAGACGACAACGTATTCTGTTTCGTCGACAATCTGCTCGTACACTCGAGAAATAAGGAAGAACACCGCTGCCGCCGCCACTGAGAACTAGTACTCGAACGCCTAACTACCTACGGCGTCAGTCTTAACATCGATAAGTGCGAGTTTGACAAGAAACGTTACGGAACGTTAAATTTTTTCGTGCATGCAGTCGGTGTTCATCGATTTATAAGACGTTATCACGTCAAAAGGAGAAGGGAAAGACTCCATAGTTTCCTGGGCCAGGTGTTAATTCAATCAAACTAGCTTCATTTGTAAGAGGATATAATAAAGGGCCTCACTGTTTTTTTTTTTAAATTTGGCTATCCAGGAATCAAGTTATATGAAGTATAGTAAAAGTGACTTTACATTATAACATTGTAGTTTTTTTGATGTTATTTACGAAATATGTTTGAATGGCTTCGGCTGTATAGTGGCTTTATGCATGGAGTGCAAGTAGAGGGCCTCCATGTGTGACGTGTCCAAGATCTGACACGTTTGGCACGCCCTGGACAGTCGCTACAGTCGAATACTCTCTCTACATCTCTCGTCTCTACATCCAATATCCTGCACTTAGAAGCAGTAGGTAGGACGACCGCAGCGGACACAAACACTGGGATGGCCAATTTGGGTTGGTGCTTCAATCGGACGTCTCCCAAGGACCACATCTTGGGCCAAGTTCCAACAGGCTTGGCATACATAGTTTTCACTGGTTACCTATAATAAGTTAACTATTTAAATCCTGTTCCACCATAAACAAGCTTCATTACATGTACCTAATCCTAATGCATGTTCAAACAAATCGTTACGTCACGGCCGAGACCGAAATGGTCCCAATAACTGTCAATACCTCAAAGCACCAAACCCTGGGACCGAATCGGTCCCATCGGGACTTAACGGTTACCTACACCTTTTTTATGAGTGAAACGGTCAAACGGCACATTCCATAGATTCGTATGGCTAATTAATCAACTAATTAGCTATTACGTAAGTATTGTTATACAACTATCCTACAAAAAGACAGCCGACAGACATGACGCATAGACAGTAAACAGTAGGAACATGTTCGCTTGATAGGCTAAAAGCTCGATTTGAATAGGTACTTTACAGGCTGAGATGCACGCCACTCACTGACGAATAACTGATAAAATCGCCTCATCATCCAAGGCTCTTCCGCCAATAGAGTTACTGCGACCAATCGCAATGGTACAATTTACACAGCGATCCATGTCGTAAATATCCGATCGATAGGCGTAATCAGTTATCCAAAATAGAGAGCCAGGTAATTCAAAATAGCAAGATCCGTCGAATAGTCCTTTATAACATGCGAAGCTGAGGTCGTAGGGTTATACAATAACCCATAGAAAATACGTGCGCACTCAGAACGAAAGAAAACTAACGAAAACCAACTGAAGCAAAAATTAAAGGAACTCGATTCGCTATGAATCGATTCCACGAAACGATTGACAAACTCTTTTTTTTTCAAATTGTCACTTGTCACTCGATTTTCATACTTATTCTGTATTTTACCGATTTATTAATGATTGATTTCTATGAAATCAGGCATGTATTTAATCGATAATTTAGTTTCATAACTTAATTTAACTTTTCCCGCTTCCTAGATAGAAACATGGTACTGTATTTAGTGATTTGTTTTAGAAAAATATAACGGTTTTTTTTTAATACACATTTCGACTAGTTAACTGCCGGGTCCAGAATTTCCCATCTCCTTTGGTAGTGATCAACGCCGTGTGAACCTGGCCTAATTATATGAATAGGAAAAATTATGAAATACATATTTTTTCAAAATGCATTGTTTTCACATATGCACAAGTAAAAGCGGCTTTGATAAAGTATATTGCTCACGTTGGGGTTCTGACGAGCAGACTGACCATGTAAGTACTTACATACTCGTAAAGCCACTGGCGGGAATATCAGATTGTCCCAGAACAAGCAAATTCCTGTTTCATTTCAAAACGTTACAACAACATGGAGTCAAAATTGAGATGAAACACAATAATCTGTGTACGTATCCCGGATTTTGTATCCTAATTTTATTTTTGTCCGCTTTTGCTCGCGTAGGTTTAGAAGTACGACTAGGTTTAACATTTATTACGTTCTTCTCTCGTATAATACGCAGAAATATTCAACCGTAAATGTTTGTTGAAAATCCACTCATAAAAAGGGGATTTATTTTAGTTATTAGCACAATGGTTAGTCTGACCTCTCGATAACATTGAAATCTTTTAACGTACTCAACCTCCATATGACTTTTGCTGTCTACTCCAAATAAATTATATTCGGGTTTAATAAAGTTAACTATCGAAGTATTTGCCTCTCATCACTATAATTTAAATTCAGTCTGCTGCCTAGTAATTTGAGAAGAAATTTCGAACATTAATTACGTTTCTTAGTTCTTTCCATTTACAGCGGCTTCGACGCAACGACTTTTGTAAGCCTGTGCATACCAACTGCAATAAAGCTTAGGTCTGGTAAAGTTAAGGAGTTTGGAAGAGATACAGCTTCCAAGTTACTCTCAAAACGTACAAGTAAAGTCGGACTGTGAAGTACCTCAAGTAAGACGAAATGTTTTCCAGAGATCCGTGCCGTAATTTATTTGAGTTTTATAATTTTGTGTTTTCATGTGTACGAAAAGGTAGAATGTTGTTCAACGTGTCTAAATTAACATTTTTAGCTTTTGAGGGCTTATTGTAGTTTTAACTGCAACGATTATTTCCAAATTCAGCCGTTTGTCATCATCTCGATGTTTGTATCAGGTGTCAAGAGAGTGTGTTGTGTTTTGTGTTTTCTAAAGTGAATAATCTCCATAATTATTTCGAAAGTGATTAAAAGTTCTGGCAGGGACATAGTCTTGAAGGTCAAACAACCGCCCAAACTTTTCTTGCGCGCACTCTAGATATTAAGGCTTCGTTCACGAAAATTTTTTATAGGTTTTAAGTATACAAAACCGATTGCAGCACGTAGAGTTTGTATAGCAACTAAATAAGTAAAACTTTAATAAGTTTCAACACTAAAAGATAGTACTATAGAGCTACAAAAACAAACTTATTGCGGATAGTTTAAAACCGTTTCCGAAGCTTTAGTAAAACACACGCGCATAGAAAGGGCCCGAATAATGAAATAAAGTTGTTTGAAGCATCTGGCGTCCCGTGGACAGTTGTAATGGTAATACGATTCAACGATTATAGCGGGACCCAATGTTACCCTCCGTAGATGTTTGGAATAATGAAAATCTTAACGGTTTGAGCCCCAAATTAGTTCTGTATATTACACCTTACAGATGGAAGTAGGTAGGAAGTAAGGGTAATGGTTATGGAGAAGCAGGGGAACTTATCCAATTGAGGGGAGTTTTTTTGACTTCGCCTCATATTAAATTTAAGATCTTCCCTCATAGCTGACTGAAAGAGAGATATCACATTAATTTAAAATGTATATAAACTCTTTACTTAAATAACTTTGTCCCTAAACCTTTTGAAATGAAATATTTTAATAGTCTTCACGTTTACTTTGCTACACAAAAGATGATTAATTTTCAGTGCCTTTAATTATTGTCGCCTGCTAAGCCTTGAATGGGGTTATTCAAAAACATAGAGCAACATTGTATTGTGCGAAATCGCGTGACTTAAGCCAATATCTGGGCAATTGGAAATAGAAACGCTTCTATTTGATTCATTAGGTAACAAAAAATATGTGAATGACGCTATTCTATTAACAGAAAATGATTATGAAAACAAAATTTACTAGTTTCTTCTTAAAGAGCTTACAAAGTCTTTCCTGCGGCAAGATTAATATTAGAGTATAAGATTGTATGGAAGTCGCTTCGTCTAAAAATATAAAAACATTATCAAAAGGAATACATGACTGAGCCTCTATATGGGGCTCAACAAAGTGATCTTGTTTCTTTACAACTCGAAACCATTTTTAGCTTTCAGTTTAAAACTGCGGTCGTCTTTGATACAATATCTGTTACACGAAGACATTGAACAAAACGGCCAGAGCTGCTGGGGACGACACGCCTCAGTATCGGGTCATCGAGTAGGCAGACATTTGGTACGCGCCCAGAATATATCGCTAATCGTTTTTATATTTTATTCTCATGTTCGCAAGTAAGTCGTGGTACCTATTGTGTAATACACCGGCACCTTGTGGGGTATCGGGGGTAAACGCTAGCGAACGTTCCCTCGAACAAATTGAAAAGCAATGAACCGCGGAATTCAATTTCATATTGAAAGCCATTCATCTTTGCCGCTTCTTCGAGACCGTCTGAAAGCGTTACATCTCGACTTTGCCACTCTGCTTTATCCCTTAAAAGTTCGCCTTTTTCAGAATTGTATTGAGCAACCATGTATAGCATAGTGATTCGTGGCAAAGTATCGTTGCTATATTTTTCTAAAAGAGCTGTACGTATGAATAGCTCCTTTACAAATAAATAGTTATAGTCTATTGTAGGATGAATTTGGATTAGCATTAGATTAACCAGATGTGGCCGAGTGACCACATCTGGCGAAACAAGAAACTGAACACAACAAGGACGGAAAAGGGTAGCTTGCCTGATGATTGAATTAATTAATGAGATCCTATATTTTACATGGATATGTCTAAATTGAAACGCTGAAATTAAAACTTGACCTGAAAGTAAAACAACCACTGCAGCCATCAAGCTGCTGTAAAAAAAAGAAATCTAGGAAAATATTTCAGATACAGCCAGCAAAACAGCACGCGCAAAATGAATAACACAAAGGTGACTTTTACATTTACAAGTAATAAAAAACCTTTCAGCCTCGCAATCATTATTACGAAATATTAAAAGTAACTTTGATAATTTGAAGTCATTTGTGGCTTTATAGCTCCCTCCTTTATGGCAGTTATTACGAAGGCACCTATCAGTTGTTATTTTTTGCGAAACCAACTCACTAACATTAGCACTAATGTGCTGCCATGAAATAGAAGTTACCTTGGCGAAATAATTACCTTACTTTTGTGAGAGAGGAAAAGTTTTAGTTCACCATATTCATTAGAGTATGGACCCTAGGTGAGCATGAGGTCTAAAGCCAGAGCTGTAATAAGACATATTTTTTGTGTTGTCTGCACTTTATGCGATATATAGAAGTTTCTTCAAAAGTGAAAAGCGTCGGTACCTAAGAATGAAACAAAGATCATTGATTTTTGGGTGAGTGTTTCTGGTGTTTTGAGTTTAACATGTTTTACGGTAATCTCGAGTGGAAAATTAATCTCAAGCATTTATTTAATTACGAACATACACTGTTTAGTTCAACGTAACTCGTTCAAGCCTCCTGTTACACTAAAGAGCATTTTAATTGAGTAACTTAGTTATGATTCCACGTTACACATGCACGTGCTGTACAATACCTTGATTGTCTACATAACTTACACTTTAAGTACATCCACATACTCGGTGATCAAACGCTGACCAAAGTTTTGTTCGCAGTAAACAGAACTTTATAGATACTTGATAGTTGCTCAGGAAGTGTTGATATTGCCCGGCACATACCTACTAGGTACCTGTTTGGCTTAGGATCTTTACAGTGTATAAATGTTGCTAGCTCGTCGCTTACTTAATGGTATGGTTAGTTTATGGTACAGAGTCTATTAAGCGCTGTACCAGTTACACGAAGTTCACTTTTATTGAATGCACATGTGTGCCATGTATGTACAAGAATTCATACATGAAAAGGCATTTACCAATACAGTATTTTTATCACACGAAGCGACGCGCGCTTTATTTGTGGTTTCCAAGTATACAAACACGCTGTGAATGTGTGTGTAAGCCCAGGAGCTCTCGATACCATCCGAGACAATGGCGAAGTTGTAACTGTTTGTGTGTGTGTGCGTGTTTGTATGTGTGTTATATGCTGACGCTACTCGTCTTCACGCACACATTCACAGCGTGTTTGTATACTTGGATACCACAAGTAAAGCGCGCGTCATATCGTGAGATGAAAATAGTATGCTCGAGTTTTAGATAAAGTGTTTTATAGTTATCTATACTATAAGTTAGTTATGACTAAATAAGGTATTTTTATTTTAATACTATGACCAATTATTTCAATTATTCATCATAAACTAATTCCTATTAGTAGTAACAATATGAACACCTGTAATGAGTCGCAATTTCGTTATTCAAAATTAAGTAGAACTTATTTTCATCATGTTGCGTCGGATTTGAATAAAATTAACGAGTGCTTTGTTTCTGGCAAACACTTTAAATTAAGTAAACCTCAATGGCTATATATACAATATTTTCCAAACGTTTTTTAACGAGAATGCGTATAAAAAGTCTGGAAAATGGATTAAAATATGTTAACAGTTGTAATAAATAAGTAAGTAGTAAATAGGCGCCGAAAATTGAATGAGAACAGTGAGTTCCACCACATAATGTTCATTACCCTGCATAGGGCGCTTATTAATAAGACCCTATAGAAAGTAGGCTGCGCTCAAACACGAATGACCCATGAAAAGAGCTAGTGAACGCTATAATGTGTACACAAAGGCTTACAACATCTAACGTTTCCACCCATTATGAGGCGAGACCACCATTCAGGGGCTCAAATGAGTCTTAATGAAAGGTACGATACCATTATGAAGGCAATTGTGAGCTCATAAAGGAAATTAAAAAGAGACAAAAAAGCCCCACTAGTTCCGTGCAAAAAAGGAATAACAAAAAGGTGTGTGCGTTTTCATAGAGGAGTGCTTTACGAGCTCCTGAAAGAAACTGTCTTTTTCCTCGTCTCATAATAATGATGAAATGATCGCGTTGGTAAACAATGGAGGGAACATGACGCTAAATTATTATAACTAACGCGTTTAGAGCTGAATATTAAGACACTGATTTAGGCTCTTTTGTAGGACATATTTAGGTTTAAAGAACTTTAATTCTCATAAGAACTAAACAGTTCGCTTACAATGAGATACTTAGGTGATTATAACTATGTAGTACATTAGTTAGTTACCTCTAGGGTGCTGGAGACATTATATCAGTGATTATAACTAGTTGGTACCATTAATATTAGTTACTTCTAGGGTGTTGGAGACATATTACTATGTATTATTAATCGAATTCCAAAAAAAAAAAAATGGAATCGGATGTTTGCATTCTAAGACACAGATTAAGGCAACACACCGCAACACTTAAATAAACTAAAACTTTCAGTTCACCTCTGATGCTGCGAAGTATTGCCCCAATCTGCGTTTGAATGTGTTTATGTTGTCACATTTTTTCAAGTCTTCCGGTAAACTATTGAACATTATTTACAATGTGTATTTTGCCGTTATCGTACAAAGAGGCCTTTATCGGGTTAGTGTCAAATGTTTGCAAATCCTGGCACCTCGCTTTTTAGATATGATAAAATTACTTTAGCTGACCTCCTGATTTTTATGACAAGAAAAAAACAAATTCCAATTTGTGAATTCAGCGATAGGTTCTCCGATAAACTAGAACTTGCCTTAATTCCTCTTAAGGCAGACTTGCAAATTACTCTTAATCCAGTTCAAAAATTAGCCAAATTCTTAATCAGTTTGAACATTAACATTAGAGCTACCATTCTTTGCTGCTGACACGGCATAATTCCCTCTGCCATAACTACCCTCATTAACTTTAATAGATAGGCCCTAGTTAGCTAATTAATGTAACGTCGTCTTTATCTTTAATTGTATCATTATTAAGTTTCAAATTGTGCGTAAGATTACAACTTTGTTAAGAACTTGCTCTTGTCTCCAGTGGCCACCGGAGAATTGTGGCTGCTCAACTATTTCATTACTACGAGTTTAAATTTAATGAATTATTCTCTCTATGTTAGTTTGTGAACAATATGAACGTGTGGAAGCTGGGAGGTTGACAATACACAAGACGTCTTTGTTTAAAATGTCTGGATTTACGACGGGCATAATTCATATTTAAGTTCAAGAAAATTACTTTGCTAGCTAATTATAATCACTCTTTAAAGACATAAAATTATCTCAGACAACAAAATCTGCCCAGCCTTATTCCAACTATGTTAAGGTCGGCTTGCAGTCTAACCAGATGCAGCTAAATAATAATCAAGCCTTCGTTATTTTCACACGTTTCCTTATTTTACATTTCAAATTTTGTTAGTAGTATTCTTCTTTCTTTTAATACCGTTGACCCACACTAGGAATTTCTCCTGTATTGTGGGTGCGTTTACTAACATTTAAACTCACATACACAAACAGCCAAACCCGGAACAACTACTTGTAGGTCATACAAATATTTGTTACGTGCGGGAATTGAACCCGCGACATGCAGCGCAACTGCACCAACCGTGCCGTCAAGTATTAGTAACTTCACTTAAACTAGTTATTGTAAGTAGGTTAGTTATACCTACAGTTCGCTATATATATTCAGTGATACGAATCTCGCTTTAAAGGCCTCCTCCAGCTGCTTCCATAGTCCTTTCTTTTCACTTTTACTCATCCAGTTTTTCGCTCTATGTCATCAGCCCACCGTTTATTTGGCCTTCCAACTTTTCTTTTATCAGGTATTGGTCACCAACGATGCAGCCGAATACCAGTATTTTATTCATAAGCATGATAGGTATAGTTCATATGTTGTACGAGCTACGCTGTACATTGACCTTTCTGGTAGTTTGTACGTCACACCCGTTTATGCACATCAATATTGTTTAGCTGTGCATTCCTCCAACATAGCATTTAAGTAGGACAATTGTGTAATCATATTCAGTAGCAATAAATACATCAAGTGAATCGTTCGTCTATTCATTTACATAACATACCTAACAAGTTTACATAACATTTTCACGGTTGGGCATTACACCCCAACATATGTATTATGCAAATCAATCTTTGTTTCATGGTCGCTAAATAAAAACAGCAAGTGATAGCACTGCACGTAAAGGAAATCGATCCCGGAATTACCTTACTCAAGACCGAATAAGCTGGGTGATTCGAGATACGCTTAGTATCGAGTAATTATTATGACAGCTCTAGATTTCACTAGTCAAACAGCCATTGGAGAAGTTTAGTACTGATATTAATATTAGGATCTTTATTGGTTCAGCAAAATGATAGCCATCCATTTATTAGAATAAATCCAGCATCAATTTTCAAACAGGAAAGTCAAACAATCTAACTAAACTGTCCTCTGCCTAGCCTTTTCCTAACTATTGGGGTCAGTTTCCAGTCTAACCAGATGTGACTGAATATTAATATTTTGTGTGAAGCGACTGCTGTTTGACCTTTACGACTGAATAAAGCTCTGCTTAGCTATCGGTTTTCTAAAGGCTGACCTGCTGTTGTCTGACTTTCAGACTTTATATCGGAACATGCGGCTTTCCAGGACACAAAAGTATCTCAGAGCCATAAGTATAGACCATAAACTAGTATTGAAGATAAACTTTCCAAATCTAATCCATTTTATTCATAGTAATATTATAATGAATGCGAAGGAATAATTAATATTTGAATATAATTAATGTTTGTTACCTTTTTACGCCCTAACTGCTGAACAGGTACTGAAGAAATTTGGCACTCAAATAGGCCATGACCTGGGTTAGGACGTGGTGAATAAATAGTATCCTATCATCCAAATCCATTCAGCAGTTAAAGCGTGAAAAGGTAACAGACATACAGATAATTAATGCAAAAAATCTTATTAAACAGATTTTTAGATTCTACACGTCCAACTTAATAATATTCAGTATGGAAATAAATAGTACCTATAGTAGTACGGGTTCTGTCTAACTGTCCAATTCCTTATATATCTCTTAAAAAGAGTTACAGAAAAATTTCAATAATCATGTGAATTTTAAAATTGAGTCATATAGATGCAACATTCTATTTTTCAATGATAGCAACTTTGAATGCAATCTGTCAATGTCAAATCAGCTTCATTATTTGACTTAATAAGTTTGTAGCAAAAATAACGAACTCCCATTTAAAATAACCGTTGAAATTATAGGTTTGCAGCAAAAAAAGCAATATCCAATAGTAAGTGCACTGCTTTAAAACCAAAAATATTGTTTGCCGCCATTTTGGTTTGTCAGGATGTTGCTGCCTTTGCATCTTTAAGACTCAATTGATTAAAACTTAGTTACGCAGAACTTAGTTACAGAGTTACTGCCGGAGAAATTGAAATTTTAAAATCAGCCCCTCTTTTACCTCCTTGGGGGGTGATTTTACAAAAATGCTGGATCAAATATTTTTTTTATATCTTACTTACATACATTTTAATTTTCATATCCCTAACTTAAGAAATGCTAAGTTTCCCATACAAACAAGACACAAAGACGAAAAGTAGTCTATGTCCTTCCCCAGGATTTCATCTATCTCCTTGCCAAATTGTAGCGAACCCGTTCAGTGGTTTAGGCGTGAATAGGTAATATACAGACAGACAGACAGCGTAACTTTCCAATTCAAGTATGGAATATGACTATGCTCTATTCATATTCCGGCTTCCAAATTTAATATTTGATTGAAGTGGCAGTACATTAGCGAAACATGAATAAGAAGAAGAATGAAGACGTCCATGGGCAGCGGTGCCACTAATGATCAAGTCAGCAGACATAAAAAATAAGCAATATTTACTAGAACAAAGTAATTAGAGGTAAAAACAAGACAGTCGGAGCCTTGCCTTTCCGCCATCCCATAAGTGCTCATATACCAAAGCGGCACGTTGTCGACGGCAGCCACCGGCGCGTCGACGGCAGCCGCCGGCGCGTCGACGGCTGCAGTTGGATGCGTCGGCGGCAGCCGTCAACGAGTCTCAACGGCTGCAGTTGCCTCTGCCGTTGGCAAGATGCCACTCGTGTATATGCGCACTTAGAGTGCAAATTTGAAATAAACTTCGATATTAAATTATCCAATGCAAGCCACAGCGCGTGACAGGACTATTTGGATGGTCTAATTTGACTTAAACTTTAATTAATAATTATACATATAATTATTAATTAATTTTTTTGTGAGCCTAGGCGCGTTTACACTTATCCATAAACAAGTTATGATATAAAACAAGTATTTACATGATGAGTTTTTTTATTTTATTTAATATAGGCTTGCTCATGACTCTAGTCTAGGTCAGCGGTGACAGAGACAGAGTCGACGATGGAGTGAGCTTACCGATATGATATGTATGTACGAGTATATGTGTAAACCATTTTGTTAAAAATTTCGAAATTTTGACAAGTTTTGTACACAACTTGTTTAAGGTGTAAACGATAGACGAAAAAAGTAGACGTAACACGTAGAATACACGTTTTATACCTTAGTGTAAGCTCGGATAATAATGGCACTACGCCATTTTCTAAGATCATCTGTTCTGTGGGGTTAAGCTGCGTTTACCGTGGTAAGTAAGCCTGCCCATCGGAGTCAAATGGAGCGGAAAGTAGAAGTAAAGCTTGTAAAACGTTAACCAAAATAATTAACTCTGCTTCAATGGAGATGCAGCTAGACGATGTCAGAGTTCTTTACAAATTGAAACCTCGAAAACAAGTGAAAAGTCCCAGTCGTCATACATTGCGTACTATTAGGAGTAGGGTAGTTAGAAGCTTGAGTTCTGATTCAAACCTAACTTAGCTTGAAATATGGGTACCCAAAGTTATTATGACCAGATGTTTTAGTCGTTCCGTCTTTTAATCATGTTAGTCAAACTGGAACTTTCCTAAAAGGTACCTGAGGAAGAGACAAATGTTTCAGATTTCATGCTATTGAAAACTACTTTTGCATAGCTTTCTAAAATAAATCTTTTCTACGATTCCAAAGAGGAATAGAGAATAAAATTTTGCAAAAGAGTTCTTTATCTTTCAAATACATTCGTATGAACCAGACAACTGCCCGAAGCGGTTCTTTCGAATAAACATTTCACCCCATTTCACCCTTACACGAATCTTCCGTAGTGGGTAGGTTTAATATGTAAGTAAAATAAACGTGTTTTGTGATTATATGATAAAATTGTTATTTTTTTAAATAAAATTAAAGGTATTATAATTATATAAACATTGAATGCTGTCTAACTAGTATCTCTCGATTTAAATAAGTAAGGGCAGAATTTAGTCTAGAACAAAAAAATGCTGATGCTTTTTAAAATTTTAAAAAATCGTGTAAAAATTCTTTATAGGTAAAAGCTGTACAAGTTTCTGCAATAAACATTTTTTTTATACATGTCGTGAATCCTGTTAGTTACTTTCCTTCTATTTATAGGTATTTTAAGTGTTTGTTTTTAAACTAAATACGCAATATTTAATTAATTACATCTCTATAAATCACTGATATAGATGCAACCGATTTTAGGAAATCGTTGCTCATTTCAAATTAATTAGGTACGAGCTGAAACCTGTTTATTGTAATTAATTATCCAGACCAGTAAACTCGAGTACATTTTAATGTGTACTACGTGTTACTAAATCATGCGCAAATAATTTAGCTCGTAACAAACTGCTGTGAGTCTTGTTACTGTTGTTTGAGCATTATTTTAATTATATTGTATTTATTACCGCTTCGTTGGTCTAGTAGTCGATTCAAAGGACAGGCAAAGTGTTTTTAGATTTAAAAAATATATTCATAACTTACAAGATACTAGTCATAAAATAATAATAATATTAACCCTACCACCGTATCGCTACGTTGGCGTCGTAGTCAGGTTTGCGCGTTCTGAACTCTAGGTATGTGCCGTAGAGTTTACTTTGCTGGGACAGGTGTAGGATGAGGAGCCAGACCAAGAGAGATACAGAAGCCCGCAGGGCAGCTTGTGTCGAGCTGTTGGGCAGTAGTAGTAGTAGCAGTGTAGTGACCCCACGGACCCTGTCTCCCGGGAGAAGTCTTGTTCCTCACCTCTGGCTTGCCTCTATTGGCCGGCTGGAGTAAACAATGATGAGACACAGTGCCTGGCCTTTATTGACCGGCTTGAGTGGAGAGTCGCAAGAGCAAACGTGCTCGGCGGAAGGAAGAATTCCAGTAAGTGCTGGTAGCGAACTTGACCATCTTTCAGGATCTGGAATTGTCTTGATAGCCGTGGAATATCTCTCCACTCCTCAAGCACCTCAGAAAATGTTGCCCCTTGTCACTACGTCACTATGTACTAGCGACGGTTTCCGGAGGCCCATTATTGAGTATGCAAGTCACCCCGTGTCATTTCATCCGTGTATATATAAAACATTGGTTAGGCAGGAGTCATAGTCCTTCCATAGTTCTTGGTAACAAGTCTTGGCTACCCAAACCCATTCTTAGCCCAAAATCTTATTTTCCATACCCTGCAATAGTCCACCACCAACAGGGGGTGGTCCTTGGGTGTACTTGCACAGTGTGTAAACAGGGATAATCGCCGGTTTGTGCGTCATTTCCTTTAGTTATACAACGTGTTGTTTTGCATCCTCGTCAAATTTCAGGAGGCTGTTGTGAAAGACATAAATAATCAAATAAAATTACGATCCTGCTCAATAATTAATACATACTTGTTTTTTTAGGTATTTAAGTTTGACAGTATTTCAGAATACTCCACTTTCAAAGAACAAAATCGCCCCGTTGCGTATGCGGTAGGCAGTGTCGTACGACTATGTCGCTGTGTGCATGCGTTACAGTTACAGCGCAGTTACAGGGCGGTATCACACGGGCCCTACACATGCCGATTTCCGAAAAATACAAAAAATATAAATAAATACCTACTTATTTTATTATTGATTCGTGTCGAGAATCATTAGCATAGTTACCTCCTCGAATTTGACGAGGATGCAAAACAACACCTTGTAGAGTCTAACGGGCCTGTGCGAGTTAGCTTCGGCCCCTCGTATGCCTACCAAATGTCAGGGTCCCTATGATCCCGAAGTATGCGAAAAGCTTAAAAATATTATAACAATAATAAAATAAAAAAGGGTGAAAGGAATTATTTTTAGGTAACAAAAATTCGTCCGCATCGCTGTCAACGGGAAAAGTGCCGAAAAGGCTGGCAGCATTGCCACGTTTAAAGACAATGCTGATTCATTGGCCAAAAAATTGCTCAGCGTTTTGGTCACGTGAAGAGTCGACCGACCGCTTGGTGATGTCCCGGAAAACCAGGTGGACTTCATGGCTCTCGGACCCTGTGGCCCTGGAGCTTAAACCCCAAAGGGCTTGTACATATTATAACTACAACTAGTTTCGTATATTTGCGCCGTTTGAGTTTTGCAGCACATGCAGCAGCCTGTCTTCAAAATTGAATATGACATTGAAAATTGCATAGTGATTTCATTGTTATTTGTCCTACCACAGAAAGCAATGTATCACAACGTAATCACACACGTGTAGCCTGCAATTCCACACACGGTGGAGGTTTTAATCGTCGGCGACAACCTTTATAAATGTACAAACAGTTACTGCAAAGGTATAAACATTCTACTCCAATTGCCTCTATTGTTCACAGAGGAAAAGGGTTCTGACCAAATCCGCTGAAACTTTTTTAATGAATTTGTAATTCCTTTGTCGCAGTCCGTGTTACAAGTTTCTTTTACTTTTTGATCAAAAATTTATTGTCTGCGGAATATTCACTGAAAATCTGCCGAGAGGTGCCAAATAATGAAATAGGGCGGCTTTCGTTTTTTATGTAAGTATCCTCCATTGAATGGTTTCTTTTTCTGTATCCATGAATGATGGAATCTTTTAAAACTACTCGTATTCGAGGATCTTGAATGGGGGATTTGATTTTATATTTTCTTATTGATATTTTATTCTTATCCACTTTTATTTAGGACTCTGAAAACGATGTTTTCAGTTTTTTAAACCTTGGTTGTAATTGAGAGTCATTGTCAAAGGAAGTACAGTCATGCAAACTAAAAACTTAGGCATAGTTTTGGAAATTGAAAAGGATTTCCACAATAACTTAACTATGACTTAAGTAATGTGCGTCTGTCTGGACGAAGAGATTACTACATTGTTTCAGTGATATTGAGAAACTCACAAGTCAGTGTAGTGTAAATACTCAAACTCAACTAACAGTACCGTCAAGTTCTACATAGACCTCTTATATAGAGGGATTATTTAATCTAGGACTCAGCACGTTCAATTTGAAGTTTGTTAGACTAAAGCCTTGTCCAGATTATGTAAGTTTGGTCGTCAGCTTTAGTTTCAATACAAACTTTTAAAGTTATTAAGAAGTAAATTTACAGACATGTATGATATTAAGTATATTTTAAGTTTTGTGGTATACTGATTGAGATATTAATTATAAACCTCATTTGCGGGTCGCGTCGGCTTTGCAGCTATAAATACAGGGCTAGCCGCATAAATCTATCTCAAATACCGATAATTGGATTGCTAATATGTATGAGACATTGAATAGAATATTGTACGATATACATTGAAGAGAGTGCGTATATTTACCTGGCCCGATTCGAAAATCCAGTTTCGAAACTATTAATAACCACTAAGCCACAAAATTTATCATCGCACGAACGTAATCAACTCGATCAAAAACCATAGCAGACATTGAATAAACAAACGAAAACCAAACAAATCAGACTAACAACCGATTTTAGTAAAACAGACAACGCCACCATTATACAATAGAGTGAATAATGGCTTGACGACACCAGGTAAAAAGTAGGCAATAAGAGATTCGACGCAAATGGTTGGAACATTGTCGCATTAGTCATCACAATGCCGACTTGGTGACGTTTGGACAGCCCTGACAAATGATGCCTTTTATTGAATAATTATCGCGACTCGACTGTCACGAAGCTAGAGTACCTACATAAATGTAGGGACGTACGATGTATAAGTACCTAATGCAAGGTATAGTAAGGTCAAAGGTGTTTGCTTACACTCAACACATGCAGAGGCTGCTTTCGTTTATTATTCAACGGATTTCGTTTGGATAATAATCTCTATATATGTTCCAAATAATATTAGTTGTCGTCACGATAAAGCCTTTGATGAATGAGGTTAAACATGTCCGAAAATAGTGAATCTTTACTTACATCATTACGGTGGTGTTTCGAACTATACAAGGTCTAACAGAATAAACGCAAGCCCTGAAAGTAGTTTGCTCATAATTGACTACTGAATTAATTTCAGTAACTATTAAAACAGGTATTTTTTTTAAATTAGGTATGTATTTTGCAATACTGACCGCCGATTAAGCCAAAGAAAATTCAACCGTATATCGAGGCAATAATACTCAATTCTATGCATAAAGTAATAGAGGGTCAACACGATTTTCTTAAAAATAATAGTTAGCTTTAAAAAAAAATTTTTGGTCATTGTATAATGCTTTTAACTCAATACTCTAATTGGGGTGTATGAGGTCTTGCGTTATTTATGTTACACTTTGTATATATACCTACGTATTTTCATAACCTAGCCATCACAGTATCTCAGGTTACTCCTATACTCCTATGACAAGATTAGAAGAAAAAAAAACAAGATAGAGGAAAACATGTAGCTACCTACTCATAAGACATTGAAAGCTAGTTCTAGACAGGATACTACTATTAATATTCTTTTTTTGTACCTACGGTTTATTATTCCTAGTATGTACACCTTTAATTATCTGTATACATATAGTTGGTCGAGCACGTTACGGTATCCCAGACAGGGATAACTTTCTCGGTATCCTCTCCAGGCTCACTGAAGGGTATGTACGTGCCTGTGCAAAATGGTGCCGTAATATACACATTCAGTATTGTTTATATCTGTATATTGCCCAAACAGTAGCCTTTGGATGGGATGTACCTACTCATCGTGGAAAAAAAATATTTCAAATATTTTGGGTAAAAAACAACGAACAGCTGACAACAATCTGTGTGGTTGTTTCCTCAAAAGACCATTTCAGACACTGATTTACATAGCCTTCACATGATCTGACCAAGATTTTGTCTGGACTGACTGTGACATCTGAGTTTGTTTCGGCCTTTCTTCTCAGTCAGATAGGAAATGCTTCAAACCTACTTACAGAAATAAAATCATTTATCATTTATCATGAACACAAAGATACTGATTACAGACCATCTGATTACAAACAAGTCTATCGTTCCCGCAGTACTTTGTTTACACTCAAAAATAGGCAAAGGCCTTTTGGATTCAGTTAATGCAAAGCCTTCGTCGGTGAGTAAAGCGACTTTTTTTGCTAGTTTACCTGTCACGACGTCTCCCGTCCCTATGGACCATTTTATTTTTGCTTCGTTCTCATCTTTTCGTCGAGACTTACAGGTATTAATTATCTTGAACTCGAATTCGCTTCGTTTGCGATGAGAAACGTCAAACGGCAAATCTTGGTGAATAAAAAACTTTAAAAGGTTTTAATCAGTGGAAAAGGTAGAGGTGCATTTTCGTTTCTTTGGTAGTTGATTGGTTTACGGTTGGTAAAAAACTTAGAAAGTGGTGCTGTGCCGACCTATCTATCCAGACACTTAACTTTAAAAACTATCTTTAGAAGAGTGTTCTATATAAACCGGCCAAGTGCGTGTTGGACTACGCACAATGAAGGATTCCGTAGTTGGGATGAAGTTATCCCAAAAACAAACTAAACATGTAGTTGAAAAACATGTTCTCCGGTACATCGATATACGTCACGGTCAATTCTACAACTCCAAATGTAAGTTTGTAATTGTATTTTTATTAAGTGATAAAATAACTAATGAACGATTTTCGGACTTTTCTTTACTTGTGCTGCTACCTACCTTGCTTAGTACCCTTAAGTTAAGTTAAGTAGGTACCCTTTAAGTTTTGATTTAATTGCGAGTATCAAAATTTATTATTAGTATTTTTTTATCGCGTTGACTTTGAAGCTTGATTTCTTTAGAGCTCTACGGGAGCGTAGACCTTCGTATTTGATATTAATTTCAACTTGATACCTATACGCGTTCCTGAGAAAAATGGTCTTTACAGACTGACAGACAGATTGACAGACATACCGACAGACGGATAACGAGGTGATCCTATAAGGGTTCCGTTTTTTAATTTTGAGGTACGGAACCTACGGAACCCTAAAAAACTAAAATGTTCTTTCTCTAAAATCGTTCAAATCACACCTAAACAGAAGAGCTTAATCCAATATACTAGTAAGTTCGTATAATGTGTTGCATTAAAGCAAAGCTTGCCACAAACCAGTGCAACTGTGTGTCCAAATTGCTTATTTTGACCGGCTGTATTAATTATGTATGAGGGTGCGACACTCCTGTCCGCGCCAGATACGACGTTCTACGTAACTATAAAAAGATTGCCATGACATTTTCATAGCAAACACGTCTAGTTAATTTTATACATGGAGAACAGACTTAAACTCGTTAAAATGTATATGAGGATAGTTACTGGTGGTAATTTTCTGTTTTGTGGTTTAGTACTGCTTCGGAATTAATTGCTCCTTGCTGTAAAAAAAATAAGGTTTGTTTCTCTTTTGTTTTGCAATCAATATTGCGAATATTGATTACGCAGGTACACAAAAGGGATTTACAAAAAAAAAAAAAACGTAATCCGGGAGGTGTTCCAATCGTTTCAGGGATGTCCCAATCAGATTCAGTATAGATTTCAAAACAGCTGCTACTAGTTGCAAACAGTTGACGGCTAGCAAAACCTTACCCCGAAACTCGCATAGAACAACAAACACAACGCTCTTCAAATCGAATACTTTAATGATTCCGTGTACTATATTGTGTACTATACGATACTATGCTGGTTCGTGCAACTATTAGTCCGTTTGGCACGACCTACACTTCAACGTTCCACTTATTCACTAGGTACCCCATAAACTGTAAGCGATGCCTTTAAAACTAACTGTGAATCATAAACAAGCTTGTTACTCACGTGGAACTTTGTCAGAATGAAGGACGTTGCACTCCATTTAATACGAGTTGTGTCTATGTTAGCAAACACAGATTACACTCATAACGCCGGTTATAGATTGCAGGAGATACGACTTTTTTACCGCTTCAGTAGATACGTCAAAAGTTACGTTAAGGTACCGAGATAATATAAGTTTCGCTCAAGTTGCCCGCATAAACAAAGATACACAGTTCGCTGTAAGTAAACTTATCTCAACTTCTAAGATATAAGAGAAAATATTATGAACATAGTCACTCACGTATGAAGGTAAGGAGTCAGATTAGCAGGACGCGTGTGAGTCTCATTACAGGGAATTGCCGTAATTATGAAGATTAATCCTGAAAATGAGGCATTACACCAACAACGTAGATATAACGGCACAAATCTTCTTTGTGTACGTGAGGGTTGGCGGTTAACAGCTCTGGCCCCCTTCGACGAATGCCGACTTCAAACAGTAGTTCAACTTTTGGTCGTTAGTGGCCGAGATTTTGTAGACCCTTTAGGTGTTCGTTGGACGAATAATAATAGTCTGGATAAAAGTTGTAAAGCGAACAATAGATAAAAGAGACGAGTATGATGCGAGCTTTGTAGTTCTCGGAAAAGAATAACAAACTGTATGCTTGTGCAGTGTGTGTTGGATTATAATGCGGCCAATCTGTCTATCGAGGGTAATGGGTACGTGAATATTAGGTGGCTCATTTATTCTATTGTGTTACGTTCGCATACGAATATTTGGGCTGTTATGGTGGCAATTTATGATACAGTTTCATAGAAATATGTATATTGATCGCAATATTTTGGAAAATTAAACTTCTGAGTTATTAATCGAGTAACAAAGGTTCTCCAAAAAGGATAATTTTGCGGACGCATAATTAGAGAGGTGTTTGTTTACTCTGTTGATAAAGGGTAGGTTTGTACACTATAATCTGAACAAGCTATAACAAGGTACTTTAAAAAGATATAACATCCTGCAAGCATTTCACTACAGTCTGATGATCGTACGTTGAATACTATGTGGTACCTGTATATATTGTTTAAATCGTTGTAACAACGATACATCCATACTTGGAACGTTACTGAGAAAAATACTACCCGTCTTATTACAAAACACGATCTAACTTTAGCCCGAGCCTAAATCTTCGATTTAGTTTTTGTATTTGGAACTTTGTGCCGACTTTAGTAAAGTTCTTAATACAAAATAGACGATTGTCTATTTTGTATTAAGAACTTTACTAAAGTCGGCACAAAACTGACAACTTGGTCTGGTCTTAGATTTAAGACCAGACCAAGTTGTCAGTTTTGTAATAGGAACTGTATTTCGATTTCTGTTAGGTTCTTATTTCAAAAACAGGTTCGATGGTTTAAACCACGTCAAAAGAAAAACCTTGTTTTGTAATAAGACCGTACAGGTTTTGACTGCTCTTACCTACGCTATGGAAAGTGCAACTTTAATGGAGAGCTTTTGAAAGTTTTTGTTCATTTTCATGCACTTGCACTAATATCCACAAATTGGACAATATTTATTGTAAGTCATTCTGTTGCAGTCCAAACGAAAATTAAAGTAACTATTAATGACTATTAAATCACATTTTTCTTAAATAAACTTTTCATATAAAATAGAAAAGACTGTTCCACTTTATTTCATACACACCTTGCAAACTCAATAACAACAAACAACGAAGGAAGGAAGCGAGAAACTTTACAAATGCAGATATCATAGAGATAAAAAAATAGTCTCCCGGAACGTATTGAACTATTCTTATTTCTTTTGTTATGGTTCCAGTTTGAAAAACAATTCACTTTATGCTAGGCCTCCGCTGTCTATGTTTGTTCCAATGATAATTTTAATTTAAATCGATGGTTTGTAGTACAAATTTTGAGCTACCTTGCAGTTTGAGTTTTGCAGAATTAGGTAATATTTTTGTTATTCTAGGTAAAATAAAGACCATGTTGTTCATTTTGTGAACCAGAAATGTTGGTCTTGGTAAATATCCTGCAATGGTAGGTACCTACAAGGTTTTTTTACTATTATAGTCAGCGCGTTATCAACTGAGTCGTGAGGCCATAAATGTCAATAGAGATAGGACTGTGCAGCGCCGCGGGACCGTTATCGGTAAACGGCTACCTACTCACGTGGTGTACGCTTGTATGAACAAGATGGGTACGTATTGCAATATCTAAAATTAAAAGAACTAACGTAAAATAACCTACGTTCAATATCCCTAAAACTAAATACCTAATGATTGGTTTACCTCACCGTTAATTGTGAAAAATACCGATCAGAGTACCTATGTAAAGTTCAAAATCCAAATGAAATCCAAAAATTCCAATAAATCCAAAAACTTTTCTGTGAGAAACTTGGAAACAGCGCTCGCCGGGCCCTGCCGCGGTTACCGCTTGCTTCGCTTGCTCGGCTCGCGCGTGTTTGTGACAGTTTTAACCTAACCTAACCTATTTCACTCCCTTCAAAATGACGAATCATACAATCTGCCTGCGAGTATATTATTAGACAATGTTATATACATTTCTGCGGCAGATCGTATGATTCGTCATTTTGAACTGGGTGAAATATGTTAGGTTAGAGCTGTGACAACCGCGCGCGAGCGGAGCGAGCGAAGCGAGCGGTGCCGCGGCAGCGGCCGGCGAGCGCTACTTACAAGTTTCTCACATAAATGTTTTCACATGATATTTAGGACATTCGATACTCTTTACTTCGATATTTAGGTCATTAGATACTCTGTACTTCGATATCGATGTCACGTTTGTTGATAATTAGATTTTATATATATTGGACGTAGGCTATTTAACCATTCGTTATTATAAACCTACGTTATTTTAATTTTCGGTTTTATATTCGTTCGATATTTAAATGGTCTATGTTTTGAACATTGACATTTTAACCGTAGATATTTTAATTTTGACCATTTGGTATTTCAAATGTTGGTGTATCAAACTTAGGTGTAATAACTGTTAATATTTTAAACATTAGATATGTAGTCCAATCAGTATTTTAAACTTAGGTAATTCGTAGGTAGGTGTTAGTTGCTTAGGTATTTAAAAACATTAGGTAAGTATTTAGATTTTAGGGACTTTGAACGTAGGTTATTTTACGTTAGTTCTTTTAATTTTAGATATTACAATACGTACCCGAACAAGATACGATAATAAACGTTACTTAACGATATATTTCTTTTATTGTTACGCCTTTCACTAAGCGGCTCCATAAGGCCCGTAAGTGCAAGCGAGATAGACATAGGTTAAATGATTTATGGCCCGACGAATCAGTTGTTAGCGTGCTTACTATCATTATTATTTTAAAAGATTTCCAATAATGTGGTTGGCTCAAGTAGGTACATTAAGAACCACATGCACCACAAATCACTAAATGCATTTAACGCTAAAAGTATTTAAAGAATCATACTGTCTCTGTTAAAAGAGTTGACAGAATTAGAACGATGTTTAACATTCGTTTAGCGATAAATGCATTTAGTGATTTGTGGTGCAATTGGTCCTTAGAGAAGTAAGCTTAATATTTTAGGGCAACGAGTGGCCATCAAACTCACAATCTCCCTTAACCGTTGAGCAATCGTTTCTTTAATTAAACAATACTTAATGGTTATTTCTCTACGTAGAATTGTTCACAAATGCATATTAACGAAGCGATTCATAAAAGGTATTAAGAGCACCTACCTCCCTTGTATAAATAGTAGTAACCAATACACACATTCGAGGGTGATTGAGTACAATTGAGGTAAGTACGATACTAAGTTGCTTGTAACTAGCCAGGGTGCTATGTGGTCATTGATTCAGATGACCCAAGTCAGGCGAAAGATTAGGCTGATTGTTCACTACTAATTTATTTGAATTATACAGGGTGTCCCGTAAATAATGGATCAAACGTAACGGGTAAGTAGTTTACCCCATTTCCAACAACTAATTTGAACAGTTAAAAAAAAACCGGTAAAGTACCCAAGATTTTTTTTTCCGAATTTTACCATTTTCTCAACCAGCATTCAGTGTCTTTAATGCTGTCGCTGCAAATAATACAATTTTAAGGTATGATTTTTGTCAAAAACTTCTTTATAGCTTATTAATGTTATTAGTTTTTTTTTCAAATAACATTTTATTTGCCTTAGAAAAAAAATCTTGAAATCCTAAAAATATTATTATTTGCAGCGACAGCATTAAAAACACTGAATGCTGGTTGAGAAAATGGTAATATTCTAAAAACAAAATATCTTGGGTAGCTTACCGTTTTTTTTTAACTGTTCATAATTGGTAAAAACTGTTGTTGGAAATGACGTAAGCTACCTACCCGTTACGTTTGATCCATTATTTACGGGACACCCTGTATAGGTATATGCGTTTGTGTACATGCCTTTGACTATCTATTGTATCTTCTGGTTAATTGTCCTTTGTCTCAGATCGTTTTCGTAAGGCATAATGATTGTTATTTATGCGGTCTGTTTAAGCATATTCCATGCCGCGATTAGATAAAGGTCTTTTCTACATTGTTCTGGGTTAGAGCCTCTGTGCAATATAATTAGGACCTTAAAGAACTAGTTTCCGGGTCTGATAAGTACACAGGCCTGGATCCGGTAAGTTGAAAGATAAGGCTGTAAAGGCAATTTTAGCTAAAGGCGTGAGGCCTGGGGGAATATTAGGTACGTTACTATCGTAGCTTTTTTTGAGACTGTATCGCCGCAAAGAGTTGCCATGTACTGTGGGGCATGATGCTTTTATACTTAGGAAGAAAAAGTATCCTATATTAGCTAGAATATTAATATTACGCTTCGATATTGGCAAAGTTACGAGATCATTAAGCCAAGGTTATTTGATAACTTTATGCGAAGATTTCATTATTGACTCTAACATGTGATTGAAATTGGCAATCTAGATGTTACACACAGATTCGGTCCAACTTTATATTATTTAGTATATACGAATTTCGGTCTACTTTAAAACATGACCAGACGATAAAATTAATACGGTTACTCAGATCAGCTTGTACAGTAACGTTTTATATATTATTAAACAAAAAGGTACCACATTAAATCCACGTTTATGGTCTCGAAATTAAAATTGTTATACAACTTTTTTCGTGTAACAAATCCAGCTTACAGTATTTGTACCACCGTAAAAAATAATATTCGGTGCACTTTCATAAAAGCAAGATGTCATAAACTCTGTTATGAATAGGTAGGGGAGGAGAGCGAGAGGGGTACGGTGTAAACATGCTGTAAAAACAAAAGTTTCAGTTACTATCTAACGGATACAGATATAACGCGCTCATGCATGGATCATAGTACATTTTCCTAGATTAAATAGAATATTGTCGCTGGTCTTATGACATTGTTTGTTATTCTGTTCCATTTATGGTATACGATACCGTTTATTTATTAAGTGAAAGAGTAATTGTGTGGTCGAAACCCCGCTATTACTCGGAATTGTTATTGTAAATACTGATATGTACTAAGTAAATGAAAATCTTGTTCAAATATAATGCGGAGGTTGGTTTTCCGGCCGCGCGCGTATGCCTACACACCTCTACATACCATCCCCAAGGGACCAAAAACCCGTACATTATATACAACAACTTTGGATACATAAAACGGGTCAGTTATCAACTTTGACAACAAAGTCATTTATGGGTCACCCTTTCAATCGCATCAATGGGCGACTCTGTACTTGTAAATTCATTACAGAAACTTTCGGATCTCGATACCATTTGAACTTCATCTTTTGATGCTAGATTACTTCATAACTTTCTGGCGAAATTCAATTACTAAGCCGTCCAAAGGACGAATTTGTTCACAGAAAGCCGATAAATCTGTGATCGCAAAGAAATGGATGCGTCAATAACAGTCATACGAGATTGACATATATGCCGTCGATCGGTCTCGTTAATTCTACCCTGGTAGCAAAGCTAAAGCAAGGGTATGAAAATGTATGGGTGCTTGGCAAATTACTGGCAGTAAATGAAAAAGCACACTTGTTTGTCTATGAGTTCGTCAATCACCGCCAGTTACTTATCAATAGTTTGTTATTAATTTACTACACTACTGTTACATATAACCGCCATCAGAAGATATGTATTAAATCCTTCCCACACATTTTTCTTCATTTATTTCCCTCAGTTACAATTTCAATCTTAAATTCTCATCTTGACTGAACTGTATATTACGTACGTGACAAAAAAGTTAGGTAATGCAAAGCATCGCCGACTTATGACTAAATGCCCCCCACTGGGGAGACGGAGGCAGGCAATATTAATATCTACATACGTAATACGCTCACTTCGTCTTCATAAGTCGACCACGTACATATTACGCAATTTTTATTACGTTCCGGCCTAGCCCAGCCTTCTGGAGGAATTTACTAAACAAGAAACTGCAATTTCCTGTGACTAATTCATTGCTGTTATTAATCTTGTGGGTTGTATTCTTACTTTGTGGTGGAATGTGGTCAAATGTTTATATGGTTTACCGTTTACGTCCGCATTTGTATAGTCTTTTTATGGATGTTTCGTTGTTTCATAACGATTTTCTTCGGGGTAAGGAAGCTACTAAGATTTTATGAATAATAATACAACAATTTTTCTAATATTATCATAATCAGTATACAGTGGTTTGTAACTAAAGTAAGGTTTGGGTACAACTGACGCTTTTGTTTGTCATAATTTCGGAACATTGAGCTTGCGCTTTATTTATTACGAAAATGAATAGATGTATGTAACAGTACTAACTGTTACATCTCACACCTACGATACGTCGACGATATTGTCCTGATGGCGGAGTAACTGCAGGATCTATCAGGACTACAGGATCTTGATCGAATGCTGACTGACCTAGCTATCGTCTCTCGACGTATCGGTCTTGGAATGAACATAGACAACAACAAGGTTATGTTTAGCGACCTTATTACCCGAGACCGATTATCATTGACGGACGTACTTGCAATACAAACATATTGCTGAACAACTTCAAGGGGGACACCCCTTGAAGTTGTTCAGCAATATGTTTACCTCGGGTAAGGTATGCAGTTGTGTAGGAATAATTTTGAGAGGGAAGCCGATAGGAGGATTCAGCTGGAATGGCCAACATTTGGTAAACTTCGTCCGGTCTCCTCGTCGTCCATACTATAGTGCCTAAAGACGAAAGTCTTCAACGCGTGCGTTCTACCAGCTATGACTTACGGAGCCGAAACGTTTACACTCACGGTTATATTGGTCCATTAACTGACATAGAGACAGCCCGTTTAGTGTACTTTAGCTATTTTCATAGTGTAATGTCGTATGGTATTCTGTTGTGGGGAAATGCCGCCGACATTCAGACTATCTTTGTTTTGCAGAAAAGAGCTGTTCGATCAATTTATAAGTTAAGCCCGAGACACACTCTCAGAGAGAAATTTAAGGAAATTAATGTAATGACTGTGCCTTCACAGTATATTTTTGAAAATCTTTTATATGCCCATAAAAATATAAACTTGTTTAAAAAATACAGTGATATCCATAATATAAATACTAGGAACAAACACAGCTTCGTTGTACCTACAACAAGGCTCAAGAAAATAGGTGGCTCGTTCAGATGTCAATGTATACGCTTTTATAATAAACTTCCAAGCCACGTTCAAGATCTAAGCCTTAATAAATTCAAATCATTCATTAAACGTAAGTTGTGCCAGAAAGGCTTTTATACCGTTAAGGATTATATTGAGGACAAAAAGGCTTGGGATTGAGTTGTTCCAATTTTCTGCATACTGAATGTTTTCTTTTATTTCTGTTACATACACTGATAAATTGATAATTATTATAACAGAACGACTTGAATACTTACCTTGAGAAGTACAATTTATTGTTTTAATAATATTGTGAATTTGAGGACTATGTGGGTCATTGTTTCAGTTTTAATCATGATCTGGCAGTTTAAGTAGTTCATGCGGCCTACCCAAATGTCCTTTCTTTGGTATTGTTCGTCGAATCGTTGAGCTCCTAAAGTTCTGAGTTGAGCTGCACGGTTACTGACAAATGCGTGCACTGACTGGACAGGTCCTCTTAATCTGCGTGGTTCTTTCCTCAGAAGACCATTTCAGATACTAATCTACATGGTCCTCAAAGATTATGTTCGAATATTTATATACACATTGACATTCATGAATTTTATACATACAATGACATGAGTAATTACTTTGTAAAGTATTATATTATTTAAATTATTGTGAATGTGAAGATTATGTGGATTATTACTTTTTTTTATTTTATTTCTTAGTTAGTTTCACGATCTGGCAGCTTGAGTAATTTATGCGGCCTACCCAAATGTCCTTTCTTTGGTATTGTTCGTCGAATCGTTGTGCTCCTTAAGTTCTCAGTTGAGCGGCAAGATTACTGACAAATGCGTGCACTGACTGGACAGGTCCGCTCAATCTGTATGGTTTTTCCTCAAAAGACCGTTTCAGACACAAATCTACATGGTCTTCACATGATCTGACCAAGATTATGTCTGGACTTTAAAAGAGACTGTGACCTCTGAGTTTGTTTCGGCCTTTCTTCTCAGAGTAGTCAGTTATGAAACGCCGACCTCATCTAGTTTTAAAAATATGATTGACGTGTAAAAGTGTTTGTAACAAACCTACTTACAGAAATAAAATCATTTATCATTTATCATTTATCATTTATCATTAGTTTAAAGTCGCTCAGCGAGATATGGAGAAAGCTATGCTTGGAGTTTCTCTGAAGGATAAACCTCCGAAACGAGGTGATCCGCTAGAGAACCAAGGTAACCGACATAGCCCAAAGACTCAGCAAGCTAAAGTGGCAATGGGCTGGTCACATCTCTCGTATAACCGACCATCGTTGGGGAAAACGAGTTTTAGAGTGGAGACCGCGTTTAGGCAAACGTAGTGTGGGACGCCCGCGCCGGCTAGGTGGAGTGACGACTTGCGAAAGGCAACTGGCAGATACTGGATCGGGCTCAGTGGCGTTCACTAGGAGTGGCCTACATCCAGCAGTGGACAAGTATAGGATTATGACGATGAACTGTGGCCCGCGACTTCGTCTGCGAACCAGGATGAAATGTAGCCAATTGGCTTCTCCAGGTCCCTAGGCTACCTATCTGTGAAATTTCATAACGATCAGTTTTGTGATTTAGGCATGAAAAGGTTACATACAGTCGGACAGTTAGGTACTTTCTTATTTATATATAATGTTAGTGTAGTTCTTGTAATATAAACTTGTTCTCAGACTAAGATTTATTGAAAGCATTGATCTAGACTAGAGTCAAGAGCAAACCCATCTTAAATAATAAAATAAAAAAGCACGACTTTCGCACAAAATTCTATTTAAATCATAGTTAATAAAGCACCGTACAGGAACATGTGTTCATAAAAATGGTAACGTGTGTAATGCTGTGAGAACGATAGATCACTTTCAGTAAAGGACACACCGGCGCAGCGTGCATACATTGAGTTAAGTGCCACTTAGTTGGTAGCTAGAACATTTCTATGTACTACACGTGTAGCAAGTGTATTGGAATGTCTTCACTTATGCAAATACTTCATTCTACATATAGTGCAGTATCTAATATGCATAACCAGTCTATAATATTCCCACTGCTGGGACACAGGCCTCCTCTCTTCGTGAGGGAGTGGGTTGTATTCTACCATGCGGGCCCAGTACGGGTTGGTACTCGTAGAAAATCACGTCTTCGAATTTTAGGTTTTAGGATATGCCGGTTTCCTCCCGACGTTTGCCTTCACTGTTTTGAGAGCAGTAGTGATGAAATAATTTACACAAAATAAAGGGCCTGCCTGGGTTGGAACCCACGACCTACAATTCGTAAGTCGTGGCCGTTACCACTGGGCCACCACTGCTCTTATCTAATATGGAGTGGTGTTATTAGTTTTTTTTTTTGGAAAAACTGAATAAGCAGTTGATTTATTCAATTTGTAGCAGCTACGTGGTTTGCTCAATACTCACGCAATCCCACTTTATTTTTCTACCCCGATGCTATTTCCCGACAGACTTTTTACTTTTCTTGATCGGGATAGGTAATTTTTAGGTTATGTATTAACTTATCAATTATTTATTCTTTTTTTACAGTTATTTTACTGTTTCATGGAATCTTTGTCCAGAAAATGATATTGATGATGATGATAATGATTTATTATACTTTTGACGCGGCAGATTACAGCCTACTCTCTCTCACAGAGCTCAGGCCTGTGTCCCAGCAGTGGGAACGTTATAGGCTGATCATGCATTATAGTTTTACAAATCTCGGAACCATCAATCGCGGTCCTTTGGAAGGAGTAACCAACGAAGGGACGAAGCCAACTCGCAAGGACTTAGAACAATTTAAATGGAATATATTATTATAAGCCTTTATCTGTGCAGTCATGTGCAGTTGGCGTTATTCCCATATTAATTTGGTTTACAGTCAATAAGTGCGTGGTTCCTGAAATGCCACATAATTAATTAGAACATTGTGTTATACAATCCGGACAACAATACTGAAATAATTTAGTACGATGCATTCACATAATTTGTTTTACGGGTTTTATGGCCAGCAATGATTATTATGTATTTATCCTGGTTTATGAAATACCCATGTTACCTAACTTCTTACGCTAGGTATTCTGATTCTGAATGATTCTTAATATAAACTTAAACTATTCAACGTAGTTTATGGTAAGTACGTACCACGATTCTGCAGTGCTTCGACTATGTTCTCAGAAGCGCACACTGATGGGTTTCATGCTCATAAAAGGAAGCAGTGTTGGTCGCTGCTGAGTCGTGTTAGGTCCAGTAGCAACAGTATAGTATGCGTGTTCGAGGACAGGTGGGACTGGATACGTTTGCAAATTGTTAAAAAAAAAAAAAATGGATTCCAGTAACTAAAAATAAGACATATTTTGAGTACCTAGGTATTGTATTAAGAACACCACAAGTCAAGGAAATAAACGGTTCCACTTCCCGAATTCAAAACCATTAATTTCACGCCAACGAACATAAAAGAGAAATCCGAAAAAAAATCTCAACTTCCGCTTTTCAACCGCTCTTATAATATATAATAAAACCGCGATCAGTTTTATAAAACAGAATTTATTTATTATTTTCGTTTAGAGCGATCAAGTGTGTAAAGAAAAGAGTCTCGCCAGAGATTGTTGGCATAAATCATTTTTCAATTCAATTTAAACGACACGGTGTTGTTGTTGCCGATACGGGGAACTCGCAAGGCGTCCGTGGCTGCCAGTGGATACACCACGTATTTTTCTTTCCTATTTATTTTCAAAGAAAGAAAGAAAGAAAATAGGTATGTTTATAAACATTTTAAAACATTGTATGTGGTCGGGTATTTTTACTCTAGCCGCATTAAAACAAAACTCATTTAATCATCGATGTTCGAAATGTTGTTTGTATTTACGCAAGTCGTATATTGGTTTAATTTCAAACTAAAATAAAATGTTTCTGTTTATTTGTGTTCACCACAATGTTTATTAGTTCACTTTAACATTTTGGCATTTAGTAAAGATAGGTAATTAATTGGTTTTAGCTTTACGGTATCGCAATTCGTTATTAAAATATCTGAATGATTCAAATATTGACGCAAAAATGTAGCGAATATTTTAATTACGTATATAGAATTAAAAAAGTTATCAATACCTACATAAAATTTTATTCTGTAATAAGTAGTTATATAAAAAATATTTTCTAGTATCAGTGAGTCGTAACTATATCGGAATTCACATTTCTTTAAACCAATAATATAAGGTCCACTCTATTCAAACGCGCCCCAAAGCAATTTCGTCTTGCAGTTTATCAAATCCAACATTTAAATGACCAAAGTCGGCTTCTACAAACAACTTGTTTGGTTGATAGGATGGCATCGGGTCGTATTGCATTTGTTTGGACCCGTTTGGACCTATAAATCTGTCTCTAACTTCTTCTTAACGCGTATCTAGTGTTTCGGCGTCGGCTTCCCGTTTCGCAGACGCTGGAAAACCAATTTTAGTATATAGCATTAAAAGTTGTTGCCAAATGCAGTTTGTGTGTTGATTTTCTCGTTTTCTCACTCCGACCCCGTTTTGTACCACATGAATACGCATTAAAGTTCGGCTCATACAAATTGGAATTCGCCTTCCTACCTACCGCTGTATATAAGAACCAAACGGTAATGGAAATTTTTGCGTTTGATTTCCCGGAACAGACGTGAGGTAGGAAATATTTTTAAACGAAAGGTTTTTAACGCAATATACTTACAAGGTGATTTAATGTGTGTGTCACAAGTTTATTTCCCGTTTCTCTAACACCAAGCTACGCTTAAATTCATGCTTAAATAAAAGTAGCGCCCTGTTGGATTTTGAACGCTCGACACAGCACCGAAAATAGAAAATCCAAAAGCGCGCTTATAATTAGTAATTTATTTAGATAAATGGCAAAGTGCTAAGAACATTTTGTAGGTAGGGACCTACTAATAATGTAATGTACCTATACGTAATTTACATTCACAAAAATAATTTACTCGATAACCTACAAGCATCTACCGCACTTGTAATATATTGCAATTAAATGAAAGAAAATTTAAAACTCATATAAAAAGTTCACTGTGTAAACAAGCATATTACAAATTAGAGGATTATATCCAAGATAAGAATGCTTGGAAACATGCTATGCAATTCTATTTAAATGTAAATGTTGACGTTCAAAAGTGCCTTTTATGTGCCTATTTGAAATAAATGCTTTGACTTTGACTTTGACTTTGACCAGCTAACATGCCTCAATACAGTCGTACGATCCAATATGTCGTCGCGACTTTTATCTAACATCACAAACGTCCCACTTTTACTGGCGGGCGCTAGTTCACGGATAATAACATTCAATTTTAGTCGAAGTATTTACGCGTCCCCGCTAGGTCCCAACGCGCCAGATATTTATGGAGGTCTGTAGCAGCCTTCTCAAATTGAAATACATTAATATTTTACCATAAATGCGACACTTTCATGCGGAACATAACGTTATCGTAATTGGATTCTTCCTTCAAAACGATAAACGTCCACATATCATGTGCAAACTACCAGTTTAAGTAATTATATGCGAGATATGAGTTATTTATAGTGGTGGACCTGGTTCTTTTTGCGTAGGTAGCAAGTATTATACACTATAGCGTAGCAAAAATAGACTAACAGCGAAAGTCAATATTAGAAAGGTAGTTTCCCAGTATTAATATACTTCGATTGGAGAAGTTATCGAAGGATCGTAAGCTCAACTTTAAACCTAGGTACTTAATATAGAATAGGTATTACTTCTTGCTTTCGTTTTATTTTTTATTAAAGACTGCTGATGGGCTGAGTTGCTGGGTTCGTTTTCTCCTGTATCGATCGTTATTTCTCCTGACCAAGGTTTATTTTGTTTTTATGTATGTATCTATGTATTAGTATTAATACTTGTATTTTATAGTCATTTCCGAGCTATCTATCCCGTATGTTGCACCTGCCATGGTTTATCTCTGCATCACCCTAAGGTCGACTGGGAGAAAATGCCTCAGGCATTAAGTCCGTCTTTGTACAGTATTTTTTTACTTGTGCTTATAGTTTTAATAAATAAATAAACAACAAATAGCTACATTATGCAATATTACAAACAAAAAAATCATTAGTAACGTGAATAATAATGTAGCCCACAGCGCTGTTCACAGATTACCATTAATTAATAAAACTTTAAAGTCACTAAGGAGGTGAACTGTTCATGCATGACAGTTACACGAAAATTATATAAAAAAAAAGTATTTTAAAAACAACAACAAACAATATTAGTCTAAGAGCTCAAGTGTCTCATACAAAAGGCTACGAAACCTTTTCAAAGAGCATGAAAATATGTCTTTGTGTTGTACCTACTGCAAAGAGTTTGCCTGCACGCACCTGCCGTCTATGGCTGCCCATAGACGGTAAAAGTAATGCATAAATTGTTTCATGCATTACTTTTACTATTTCACGCATTTTATACCTCACCATTTATTCTAGGCCACATCCTCATGAGAAATTAACGAGCCCAACTTGCAGAGACACAAGTCCGCTATTAAATTGAGGACCCAAAGTCACGAGACG
Organism: Brachylomia viminalis; assembly: GCA_937001585.2. Classification (NCBI taxonomy): domain Eukaryota; kingdom Metazoa; phylum Arthropoda; class Insecta; order Lepidoptera; family Noctuidae; genus Brachylomia; species Brachylomia viminalis. The sequence continues at coordinate 14,846,151 of OW443302.2, read as the reverse complement.
ATAAATGATGCAAGACACATGTCTATAAAAATACACGCGCCTTGTCACACAAAAGTTCAGTGAATTTCTAGTCGCATGTGAAGGTACACTTAGGACGTCTTGTCGCGCTTGTACACTCGCCGCCAATAATGTTGCGTTAGCAATACTTTTAAATACAGTAATGGTTTGCTCATCCATTCAAATACGAATACGCAGAGAGATCTTTTTATCTCGCGCCCAAATCGAATTTTCGTCTGTCGAGATATTCCGCAAAGATGCAAGCAGAAATTCCTTTGTGATTCCTATGTGTATAGATAATGCTGATATTAGGGATATAAGAGATGAAACTGGAAAAGAGCATAACTCTGTCTTCTCTGAATCGGGGTTGTCCCGCACGATAAGCCTTACCTACGTCTTCATTTCAGCAAATTGGAAGATTCCTGTAATGGACCGTTTTATAAAATGGCCTCTTTGTCTAAGGAAATCGATTGAACATACCTTGAATAAGCCTTTTGTCCGTTGAAGAATACCCTTAGAGATGAGAGAGAAGAATACTTTTGTATGGGTTGTACAGCCAGTACAGGCCTGTGATAACAAAGGTTAATAAAATATTTTCTAGAACATCTCTTGGCCTATGTCGACCTGTGGCTATATTATTATTCTTTATTGCAAACACGAGATTTAAAACTCAAGAGTTGATAAAAAGAACCACATGTCTGACTTAAACAGTGTAGTCAAACATATTCAATGCATCGTTATGAGTGAAATCATCTACCTAGATTGAATAAAATTAAAATTATGGTTGTCTGTGTTTTGTACTGACCCTAGCAAATTGTAAAAATACTCATCAGCCAGCAGCCTGCCATTAAATCATAATTAGCACGGTCGGATCGTGCGACGGCAATTTTCTCATTTTCCTTGCAAAATTATTCCGGCGAAATCGTCATAAACATTTTTGTCTCTTGAGCTAAATATTTCACTTTTATGCGCAGACGTTTGTAATCAACGTATTATTGTGTTTGTTAATAAGATTTTTATATCCTACTTCCACATCTGGGGAAAATAATATCATTTTCTCGGATACCTACCGTGGTTTCGTGTGTTTTGAAGAAAAAAAAACATAATAACATTACCTATAACATTAAAAATTTAAAGTCTACAATATAAAAGAACAAGTATTGATACGGTGTTAGCAAATATTTCACCGTGCAGCATTCTTTTAATATCGGGGCGGCTAAAAACGTCGTCGTCACACAATTCCCAGAGAAAAATACTAGTTTCAAGAGAAAATGTGCGATATATTTTATTTTTAAGGTCAAGCAGATCCGCCGCGGAGGGCCATTAAATCACAATTAGAAGTAATGCGGGTGGATGCGTGAGCGGCGACCTGAGGCTTAGCGGGGGCCCTAGCTGTTAGGCTTTGTTGGACTTACCCTCTTGTCTTTTAAGACTTATATTTCACGCCTCCAATAGCCATTGTTATTGCTAGAAATACTTACGTCTTATGAAAGCTCCTCAATATGAACTGAATAACATCCGATTTATCTCCATTGCTAGATAAAACTTTATTATAGCTGAAACATTTAGGTTACATTTAGAACGGATAAGTAATGAGACGATGGCGACTATTTCAGCAAATGTTCGTGATGTAGCAGACAATAAGATAGACGTCTGAGGTAACGACCATATTCCTTGAAAGCCGTCGGGCTATTGAGAAAACGACGCCTCAACTCGTATGTCCCAATAGTGGGTCCCATCGGTCGGCCCAACAATATATATATAATATATCGTCGTAAGGACCGATGAGAGAAACCATCCCGAGCCATTGGACAAGGTGGAGTTGTGAAAAATTGTACGAAGAAGTTTAGCCATGTCGCGATAGTAAGATAAACGCGAAAAAGAGAATCTTAAAAGACTTATTACGGTCGAAAAATTACTGAGTAGAGGCACTAAATCAATAGATAGCACTTTATCTAAAAAGTAGAATTATTGCCTTTGAGATAAAGAAAGTATTTGCAACTAAAACTTTGGCGGTGCTTAGAAAGTAAAGTAACAGAAGGGTTTACAATATCAGCTAACGTGGGATTTCAAATCATTTAGACAATAAGTACCTATTCTTGGCATAGAAATCCTACGTTCACAAAACTTATTCAAGTCCACAAAAAATCTTTCGAAAACATGACGTACACATTTATTCACTTTAAATTAAATAATGATTGACCCCCCCCCCCCTCAAGGTCTAATGAGAGTGGATAAAGCTGAATTAAATTTCCGGCACTCCGGCTCTCTTTTGTTCTTTACAATCTCATTAGCGCGAAATACTTTACAAATACCGCCCAATTCACCGCGAAAATCTTATTATCCGAGATTCAGGATTGTCTCTTATTAACGAGAAAAAAGGGACAGCGATTGACCGGGGAGAAATACCCACTATTTAACACGACTTAACAACCACAATGGCTTGAAATAATGAGTGGAGGGAGGTTGAAGTTTCTGGCGAACCCTCAGGAGGCTTCCCAAGATGATGATTGATAGATCGAGTTAACGTGCGAACGCACTCGCGGTAATACGGATTATTGCGTATTGATTCGGTTTTATCTTACCGATTACCCACTTACAAACTTATTCGGGGCTCTCACAGAGGTCAAGTGTGAATATGTAAGTAAGGCTTTTATATAAGTGTGCTTCTTTTGCAAGTCAAGAGAAAATACTCCTTATATCGAGGATGCTCGATGATTGGCCACATTGTTGTTCACGGTGGCGCGTGTCATAATATTCTTAATACAAAATAAATTCGAATCTGGCAAGGGTATGCAGTGAGCTTAGTTGTAAAACTGTGCTAAAAGATTTTTGTTTAGATTTTTTTAGACTCAGTTGAATTTCTGGCGCAAAAAGCACGTAAAATAATAAAGTGGATCATTATCATCTGGCTAGCCTTTTCCCAACTATTATGGGGTCGGTTTCCAGTCTAACCGGATGCAGCTGAGTACCAGTATTTAATATGGAGCGACTGCTGGTCTGACCTCCACAACCCAGTTACTAGGTAATACGATACCTCTTGGTAAGACTGGTTGACAGACTTTAGGCCTTCTGACGACCCGTTACGACTGTCAAAGATCTACGAATGACAGCCGGGACCAACGGGTTAACGTGCTTTACGAGACACGAAGGGGTATCGGTATGTAAAGATGGTCACCCATCCACGGACTAACCGCGGCAAGCGTAGCTTAACCTGATCGGTCAACCCGTGTGGTGGTTATTACTTTACCACGAGCCCCCTTAATGCAATAAAATGAATATGAACCGTCAATTCTCCTGCGCATTTTTTTTAATACATATAAAATAAATTCCTGTTCTTTCAAAAAGCTTCTCGTAAGTATAACAATATTTTTAAACTTAAAAAGAAAAATATTTACTAAAAAATTATAATAAAAAAATATTTACTAAAAAATAATTAAACAAAACAATATTTCCGAATCTGCATGTAGCCGTTTCATTAACTTACAGCGAGAAATAAGGCAGAGCATTCATTGGAGCAGACAGGTCAATCAATAAATCAGTCGTCACAGGCGGCCATTAAGTAACAGAGCAATCGAACATTGTTTGAATTCAGTGCAACGAGCGGCTCCACTCGTCCGGAAATGAAGAACTATTCATTGTTGAATTCCAGGTTATAACGTCCGACCAACGTATGGATAATGAAAACTTTCTTTTGTTGTTTATTTTTAAGAGCTGTGTTTATAATTTAATTAAAAATTGTGCTGTTTAAAAAAAAATGTTTTATCATTTTCTTTTAAAGTTATTTATGTTAGGTATTATTCTTATTTATTATACGGCTATAGTTTCCAGGCAAATACCTTAACCAGAAATAAAATACGCAATTCGTATTATTATTGTTTAATTCAAAGAATTCTGTTGTAGTTAGTTTGGACCAAAAGAATGAGCGTTGTAAATTCTGAGAAAACAAAATAAAAGACCATTAACTTACATCATTAGACGTAAATTGTATGGTGTTCCGATGCTTGTATTTTTCGGGAAAATACACTCTTTCCAATTACCGTTTGTTCTTTTTGATAAATTCTTGTTCATTATAAATCTTTCAAACAAATTCGTTACATTTTCAGCATTCATTTCTGTAAATAGGGCTCTAATTTGGATTTTCAAATTCTGGTAAATTATTAGCAAAATAATGTAAGGAATTCATTCCGTTACAACAAAGACTATTTAATTATTCATATAAATTTATTAGGTACCTACTAGTTGTTTTCAGGTGATTTTATGTGAACAGTTATTTATGTATTAGTTTCATGTATGCAAATTTATAATTAAAATGCGTTGTTGATGATTGATAATATACCTATCGCGTTTGTTAGCCGGTTTTAAAAATTGGCCATTGGCTTGGCGATTTTAATAACATAAAATAAAAGACATATTAATGCTATTTTAAGCATTTTATGCAAACGAAGTCCGAAAACAAAACACGGCATTTTTATGCCGTATTTTTGTTTTTGTGAATATTTTAATATCAACATTGTTTTTAATGTTGGTATTAAAAGTATTCCTGATCAGCATTACAATCACGGCATGTAGAACGTTAAGAGAATGCAGAATGTTGCGTATTGCCGAATATTTTCCGTGACGCCAGAATGAGCGCGTGAGACTCGGGCACCGAATAATATATTATATTGCTAGGAGGTATATCACGGCGGCGACAGGTGTGCGGAGGCAATCCTCTTTTACCCTCCTCCGAGCTTTTCGACCCCAAGAAACCCCTTTTAAGTAACATGACTTTTAACTTTGTGACCCATCTTTGCTTTAAAGTGCTCAGACTTATCCAATTCTGGGCTCTTATTACGGAGCTTCCGAGGCGTAATTTTAGCGGAAAATCAGTGCGTTCCAGACCATAGATCACTGTAATGCTCCCCTTGTATAGATTGAGTATAAAGGATCAAAATTACTGAGTTGCTTTTACAAGGGACTGACAGGTTTGTGGTAACGAACATTTAATTAAGTTCCTTGAAGACTCAGGTTTATTTAAAATTGCTTTACTTCAAAGGAAAAAAATCTGTAGGGATTACTTTAAAGTAAAATACAAAATGGTATTTAGGTTTTTCAAAAGCTAACAAAATTAATATAATTTACTTTGAAATAGAAATATTATGCTTGAGATCATCGTGATGTAGAGAGAAGTGGGTTTGGATGGCTGATGTAACCTGGAACAGCCCGCCTGTTCCAGGTTCCCAGACATATTTCTGATACTTTTTAGATATTTGCCTGTAATATTTAGATCGAATTGGGATGTTATACATGCTTATACAGGATTTAATACTATTAGATAAACGCTATTTCTGTTTACGCAACCAGGGATAAACTGACCCAAGAACCAATTCAATAAAAAATATTATATAACAATTTACTTTAGCAAAACTAAAATTCTCGGTACTAAAAGTTTATTTTGCTTAGGTAAAAGCTACCTGCTTTGAAAACGTGCATTGTAAGACCCGGTTTAGACAACAGCTTATAAATAAACAATCTTTGATGGCAGAGAGTGTAGCCTGCAGCTATTTTATATTATTCTGTGAACATATTTTCGGCAGCCATTTTCCATTGCCGATCAACCCTTTTGACAATTTATCGGGACATCACATTTTCATACAAGCGGGTGGCACGAACTACGCGACCGCGTCTCATACATATTCAAATAACAGGGGCTGTACAAAGCAGAACCACATTTTGCCCCCGACGTGTTAGAATTACAAAAAAGTATACAGAATATGCCAACTGATAAACAATCTATATCGTGATAACTTTACGGATACCCATCTATGTATTACTTACTTAACCCGCGTGGGAGCCATATTTATAAATGTTTCACGTATTTGCTGACCCTTGCTCGGAATATAAGTATAATAATATAATACATATCCATATTGTTGTAAAAGACTCGTAGAGAAAATATTTGTAACGTAGGTGCAATCCAAATTGCGTATCTAGACATTATTTAACCATACATTGTTCAGTCTAGAAGTCTGTTACTAATAGTAAGCACATAGCTACTACAGCTGGTACTTAAACGACTTATAAGTTCTCAGTGAAACAATTCGCTTTTTTATTTTTCTTCACATTGAATGTAGCCTATGGTTAAACTGAAGTCAATTAAAACTTGGTCTTAATTTCCAAGTTACGTCTTTGCTCTTGGTCCAATGTTAATATCTACAAAATCATTTCATAAAGTTGATTTATCTTCATATAAAATTGAATCAAATTACTGACCGGATGTTACTTTATTGTGACAATTAGGTAACCGCCGTGTTCCTATGATAATATATTCATTTTATGATTCTTAGCATCATGTTCTGGATATGCTTGAAAAATCGACTTTCGAGTTATTTTTTGCTACAACTCAAAAGCTCTTACCATACTGTGTCATATAAACTATGACGAAATAAACAGAGAAAAGCTAGGGTGGTTCATATTCACCATAAGAGTCAACAGAGCGGCCCTGATATGCGGGCGAGAGGTTTCTGCTCGGTACAATAAACACTACGCGCCTACATTTACATAAGCCTTTCCTGACGGGCGTGAGATGCAGATTCATCGATATACTCGTATCTACCCAGTCAATCTATAGGTAATTTACACAGAACGTTTCGATGAAAAACTGAAATGATAAAAAAATCTTTGTAGAATATTGTGTAGCCGGCTTAACATTTACAAATCATTTGCAAGGTATGAATACTAACATGTAAAAGTTAACAATTGATACAACTTTTTTTTTCTTTTTTTGTTTTAAACTTGGCCCACACTAGGAATATTTTCTCCTGTATTGTGGGTGCGTTTACAAACATACACTCACATACACGAACAGCCAGACCCGCAACAACTACTTGTAAGTCATACAAATATTTGTTCCGTGCGGGAATCAAACCCGCGACACGCAGCGCAGCAGTCAACCGCTTAACCACTGCGCCAGCCATGCCGTAATACAACTGCACTTAAATTATAAACATGTTTAGATTTAGAAACTAGTTTTGCCCGCGGCTTCGCTCGCGAGGATGTCGAAAAATATCCCACAGGAACGTACTGCCGGGCTTAAAAGTACCCTATGTGTTAATCCAGGTTATAAACTATCTGTGTGCCAAATTTTGTCAAAATCTGTTCAGCCGTTTTTGCGCCAATCCGGAACATACATCGGTACAAAAAAAAAACGGACAAAAATTTAAAATAAACATTTTGGCTTCATATTCGTTCCCCACACATTGTAGCAATTACTTTGTTTTCTAAAATATCCAATGTCAAGTTTTGACTTCGTTACTATTTTAATATACATAATTATGCAGGCATAAATATAGATCTGAAAGATAAATCGAGCGTATCAAGCTATCGTAATTTTCAGAACACATACCGTAAGCAACACGGGAGTCGCATAACCAAATGAGGGAATGGCTTATGAGTTACCTACAATATCATGTGACCAGACCTCTGGAAAGTGAACTTCATACAGGCATCAACAATCCGTCAGTTCGTGACTTCGTATGCGATTCAGGATAAAAACTAGCTTATCTCCTTACCCAGAACATGGTCTACCTGCGTGATAAATTTCATCCAAATCTGTTTAGCCGTTTTGGCATGAATGCATAACAAACAAACTTACTTTCGCATTTATAATAAATATTAAGTTAGGATTAGGATGCCACTCTCGCCATTCTGCGCAAACCGCAGAGGGCGATGGCCGTCAGAGTCGTCCGCGGGTACCGCACGATTTCCTACGAGGCGGCTTGCGTCCTGGCCGGATCCCCGCCCTGGGACCTTGAGGCGAAAGTACTGGCGTCATTATATCGATGGCGCGAGGAAGAGCGGGCGCGGGGCTCGAGGCCAGTACAGCGGCAGATCGCGCTGCGCCGAGAGGAGCTCCATCAGGTCTTGGTGGCGGAATGGCGGCTAAGGCTTCTGCGCCCTACCGCCGGCCTCGCTACCGTCGAGGCGATCCGGCCAGTACTCGACGACTGGCTCGGGAGAAGGCACGGCTCCCTGTCGTTTAGGGTGACGCAGGTGCTGTCGGGGCACGGCTGCTTCGGCAAGTACCTGTGCCGCATAGGCAGGGAGCCGGACGCTCGGTGCCACCATTGCGTCCATTGCGGGGAGGACACGGCGCAACACACGCTCGCCGAGTGTGTAGCTTGGGAGGAGCAGCGCCGTGTCCTCACAAATGAAGTAGGAGGCGATCTGTCGCTGCCGGCCGTAGTGCGGAGGATGGTCGGTATCGCAGAGTCGTGGGACGCGATGGTGTCCTTCTGCGAGGACGTGATGTCGCAGAAGGAAACTGCGGAACGGGAGAGGGAGATCTCGACTCCCTTTCCCGGCCGCAGAAGGCGCACCGGGCGCAGGAGAAGGGCGGACAACGCCCTTTTCCGGCCCCCATGAATGGGTCCAGGGGCGTGGGACTTGGGGAAGTCCTCGCCCCCTATTTGATGGACCCGAGGCGAAGGCACGCGCGGGTGTCGGCGCGCGCTTCTGAGGCGATGCACGGGGTAGTTAAACACCTCACTACCCCGTGCAGGAGACGAGGCCCGGACAGACCGGGCCAGCACTAGTGTGGGGCTGCGGAAGAATTTCGATTCCCGCGGCCCCGCGCGCAAGTGCGAGGAGACACCGGGGTGGTTTTAGCCGGTAAGAGTCCGGCACGCCCCTCCGCCTTTTCCCCAGGCGGAGGTAGTCCATGAGGATTTCCACCCGTAAAAAAAAAAAAAAAAGGATTAGGATGCCAAACGAGATCGCGCTTTATAGTGGTTAGTATACAGACCCCATATTCAACAGCAGCTTACATGCCGTAGTGTGATCCTGTGTAACTAATTATCAATCAGATGGAAATGCTGAAGTAAACGGGGCTAAGTAACTAGGTTTAGATTAAAGGTAAACTACGTCCCTTATTCAAAATATGAAGTTACGCGTCCAAAAGCAAAAACTTTGTAAAATATCTCTAATATCTCGTTAAGCACTAACTTTACAAAGTTGCTAAATATACGGCTCTTTTCGACGATGACGTACCGAGAGCCTCATAAAAGTCTATAGCAGTTTTCAAACGTTTAATGGGCGCCTTTCGCTCGCGTGGAATTGTATTCCAACTTTTAGCGGCAACTTTGAATTTCGTTGTGGTTTTTGTTTTAAAAGTAAGTTCTATATTTTCTTACATTTTTCCGTCATTCTCCACAAGCACTTATTTGTGCCAGTCTTTACCGTTCCTTATGAATGAATCCTTCTTACAGAGCGTCCTTCTTTAAAAGGAAGAGGCGATCCTTAGTTGTTAGTTAAATGCAAAGAGACTGAACGGATGATATCTTGATAAAATTAAAATAAGGGTTGCAGTAAAGTCTATGAAATAAAATATTAAAACAGTATTCTTAGATATTACAAAGGACTTATTCGAGCAGTTTTGTGTTTATTTGTGAGAAACATCGTTTCTGCCAGCAGAAAAAAGACAAAACATCGTTGAATAAGTTCATTTCTCTATAGTTTATTTCATAATTTCTTAGATGCAACTTGCTAACTATTTACTAAATTAAGGCCCTTTGTACACACAGCAGCAGGTCAAGTTACCACAAACTGTCAAATTTTCTCATTCGATTTTGAAGTTAATGTTGAACATTTTAAGGTTTAAAATTATTTGGAGAAATTTGACAGTTTCGTATAACCTGATGTGCTGGCGACTGTACACACATGTGTTTCTGGCCGTGAAAACTATGGTTTGTTCGCTGTGTGTAGGCACGTTCGTCAGTGTTGTATGGATCACTATGGAAGTTTGTTGACGTCACAGCGGCACTACTGCACGGCACCGTGAGTCGCCGTATTCAATAGAACCGTGTCCTATAAAAGGTCACACGCTTTTTCTACCGCGCTGTTAACCGTGTACAAAGGGCCCTAAGGGGACTACATGACCTAAACGCAAGTTTTATAATGCCTAAAAGTATATGATCCACTGCAGTAAACAAAATCAGAAAAATATATGATATTCTTCATGATATATGCTAGTTAGATAGTGTGTTGAAAACATAATACAACTAATTTGCTACTATAGAAAGTCACGAAGATTATTTTAACGATTAATAACCACACAATAATACATGCAATCATTCTGTTTTTTTTTTCAGATTGTTCTTCAAGCAACGCATTAACGTGACAGTGTTTTGATTTTTTAGTCCAATCAATAGACTTATTCGGCCTTATTACAAAACAAGGTTTTTCTTTTGACATGGTTTAAACCATCGAGCCTGTTTTTGAAATAAGAACATAACTGAAATCGAAATACAGTTCCTTTTACAAAACTGTCAACTTAGTCCGGTCTTAGATTGTCAATATTGTATTAAGAACTTTACTAAAGTCGGCATAAAGTTCCAAATACAAAAACTAAATCGAATGTGTAGGTTGGGGCTAAAGTTAGATCGTGTTTTGTAATAAGACGGTTTATAAATAGAGAATTGCTTCATATTTTGCAATAAATTACCAGCTTTGTGTCAACGCGCTTCTCTTTCTTTACTATGCACACAGCGACAGTGACCGCGCTTTAGCTGTTGTCAGCTCCTTAAACAAACAAACTGGATATTATAATAACAAAGAAATATCGAATTCCTATTCTCAACAAACATCTACCAACCTTAAATAGAATTAACCTCAGAGCATAATTATAAAATAGATAAAGTGTCCACAGGTAGATGTGACTGTCCACCCACTGGATATAATTTCTTAGTTGACTTTTACGACACCCTTGGGAACAGCTGGGGTGACTTATTTTTAGCTAGGGACTCGAGACGCAATGCACCTTCTTTTCTTTTGTTGTCTTTGTTCAATCGTGGCCTGAAAGCTTTACAGTTCCACAATTATAATGTAAATTAACGCTGAATTATAAATGTTTCACACTCCTGCCATTGTGCCGGTTTTTGCATTTCTGCTGTTACATACACTGATACTTACCAGGGCCTTCTTTAATCTATTTGAGGCCCTGGGCACTTTAGGATAATCAAATGGGGCTCATATGGAGAATGCAGGATGAATTGAGGTTAGGTTTGCTTTGGACCGTTCATACAGGAATAGGAGTTACTTTGTCGACTTGTGCAGAAAAGTTTGAGAACTAAGAAAACGGAAGATGCACACGAAAATTTTAGCAACCCGTCCGGGGTTTACTTAGCTTTTCTTTTGACAGGTACGACGCTGCGGGAACTAGGGGTCCCATGGATCGCGGGGCCCTGGGCACTTGCCCAGAGTGCGAGAATGCAAAAGACTCCCTGATACTTACCTACTTACTCAATAAAAAATTATGAAACAGGCGCTCTTTTTTTCGAGTAAAAGTTGTTTAGATTCATAAGAATACTAATGAGAACAGAAGAATTTCTGACCATAATTTCTAACATAAATCAATCAACGGTCCAGTTCGCAATAACCCTATTACCAAACCAAAATCAATATGCAATCAATATCCATCAAAATTTTACTTACCGTGCAACATCACGATCATAACTCCGTTATTATTTACGTCAATCAACACCGCCATTATATTTGCAGAATATCGAGTGAAGGCTCCTTTGTAGAGGTAATATCGCATGTTCGTATGTTACCTACACTTCGACGTCCATTGTTTCGTTTATAACCCGTCTCTCAAAGCACTGGTTGTAATCCATCAATGCACGTCGAACGAGTGTCCATTGTTGTTGGTGCAAGGATATTTCGTATTGCAAAATAGAACTGCGTCATGAATCGTCATTGAAAGCTTGAGAGTAAAAAAAATAGGTATGTAATAGTGGTTGATTTGAAAAATTGTAAGATAGTTTGGTTCGATATTCAACAAAAGTTCAATATTTGTTTGTAAAAGACTAAAATTATTACAAATTTCTTTTATTTAATAAATACTAATTACAAACTTCTAACATTCTTTTTCATATTATTTTTCTATTTCAGCCAAATATTTTTTAAAATTATTCTGCCAATAATTTGGTCAAATTTGATGACAATGGTCGTCATTTAAATTAGAAATTAGGACAAAAAGTCAGCCTCTTGCAAAAATGTAACTAAGGCAAATAACCTCAGATCATATTTATATTTATAAGATTAATTGACTGTGCCTTCTCAGTATATTTATGAAAATATTTTCTATGCACATACAAATATGAATGTTTCAAAATACGGTGATATTCATAATATAAATACTGGAAATAAAAACCAATTTGTTGTTCCTACAACAACGAAAATAGGTGGCTCGTTTAGATGCCAATGTATACATTTTTATAATAATAAGTTTCCTAGCCACATTCAAGAACTAAGCCTTAATAAATTCAAATCTTTTATAAAGAGGAAACTATGCCAGAAAGCCTAGTATACTGTCAAAACACAAAAAGGCTTGGGATTGAGCTACTCCAATAAATTTACTCAGGGAATGTTGATTTATTTTATTTTGCTATTTTAATTTTTGCTTTATGTATATAACTTACTTTTAATTAATTACTTTACCTTTTTACATAGACAATGACATGCATATTTACTGTTTAAAGTTTTATATTATTTTAATTATTGTGAATGTGAGGACTATGTGGGGAATAAAAAATTGTTCCAGTTTTAATCATTTTAGTTTGAGTAGTTTATGCGGCCTACCCAAATGTCCTTTCTTTGGTATTGAGCTCCTTAGGTTCTGAGTTGAGCTGCACGGTTACTGACAATTGCGTGCACTGACTGGACATGTCCACTCAATCTGTGTGGTTCTTTCCTCAAAAGACCATTTCAAAGAAAGAAAGAATAACGTTTATTTGGACACAGTTCGTGAAACACAAAATACAAATAACAAAATAAAAAGTCATTTCAGACACTAATCTACATGGCTCTCAAAGATTATGTCCGGATTTTTATAAACCTACACATTGACATTGGTGTATTTTATATATACTATGACATGAGTATTTAATATTTTGTAAAGTATTATAATATTATTTTAATTATTGTGAATGTGAGCACTATGTCGGTCATTGCTTTTTTGTATTTTTCTCTGTTAGTTTAATCATGATCTGGCAGTTTGAGTAATTTATGCGCCCTACTCAAATGTCCTTTCTTTGGTATTGTTCGTCGAATCGTTGAGCTCCTTAAGTTCTAACTTGAGCTGCACGATTGCTGACAATTGCGTGCACTGACTGGACAGGTCCACTCAAACTGTGTGATTCTTTCCTCAAAATACCATTTTAGATACCGATCTACATAGCTGGAAGGCTATGTACATCATGTATCATGTGAGCATGATCTGACCAAGATTTTGTCTGGACTTTAAAAGAGACTGTGACCTCTGAGTTTGTTTCGGCCTTTCTTCTCAGAGTAGTCAGATAGGAAACGCCGGCCTCATTTAGTTTAAAAAAATATGTTTGACGTGAAAAAGTGTTTGTACAAACCTACTTACAGAAATAAAATCATTTAAGAACTAGATACACACCATAACACTAGCCGATGACAGATGATGATGAAACTTAGAAATACAAAAAAAAAAAAATATCCGGCACTATTATCTAGAACAATAATTACTATTTGAATACAACTAAAAACTTAATTTCATACAATTCCACAAAGTTCAAAAACACTTAACGAAACCCGTATTGAAAAATGGAACCCGTTGCTAATTGTGGCCACATGTTCTTTCATACACCGTATGTTCAAAGGAAATTGCGAAATAGGGCTTTCGAATAAGAAAATATAAACAATGGATGGAACAGAAGCTCTATCGTAAATCCAATAACAGAAGAGACATTATCAGACGGTGAACGCCCCCCCGGTAGAACGTGGATCGTAAAAAAGTGATAGGTATAGTCGATAAAATTATAATCATTTTTGTCTATGTACTATGGTATTTGGTCGTGAAATTTTATTACTACCTAGGTTAATATCTGTTAACGAGGTTCCTCGAATCTTTTTATGCCGAAATGGAGTAATATTTAGAGTTATTATCGTGGCTATAATAGTAAAAATGTGAGTAGATATTACTGAATTACGGGATATTATTTTACCATTATTTCTTCGTATTACTTTATATAATTAATGGTTACTCTACTCGGATCAGGTTTCTCTCATATTGTTTTAATAAAAACTACCTATGTTTTGTTTTCTAATAATAGGTTAGTAACGTGTCAGCAAAAAGGTTCAAATAAAATGTATTATAATTAAAGAATAGCGTGGGTTTTTCCAACAATCCTTAAAGTAACGAGCAATATGGCCAAGCGACGATATAGCCGATATCTTTGTCGAGTTTAGATACGTACTCATGTAATAGCAAGCTCCAAGTTGTAAAGAGAGCAACGTCGAAAGCAATAAAATGACCGATAAAATTGGTTCGCCGTCCAAAAGAGGAAACTTTGCATACGAAAAGTACCTACAAACGAACATTATGTACTCTATATACGTACATGGAAATTTTAATGCTCAATTTGAATCGAGTACTCATACTGGAAATGTATTTTGTTTCGATTTAACACCCACACCTGCCATTTGGCATTTATTTGGTAAACTCGTCGCATTAAATAGGTGCACCATTATGTACGGTTTACATAACTGTATCAGTACATGTAATAATAACAGTAGCCAGTAACTGCACTAGCGACCCGCCCTTTCTTCACACGTTTTTACAACTTGACAAAACATCGAAATATCTTTACAATTACACACACAGTAGAGAATTTATTCCGAAAGGTTTATACCTTTCGGAATAAATTCTCTACTTAATGGTAAAATCCACATAAAAAAAATATTTATTTATTTAACACTTTAAGCACACAAATGTACAGAGGCGGACTTAATGCCATAGGCATTTTCTACCAGTCAACCTTTGGGTGATGCAGAGACAAACAGTGGCAGGTGCAAATTATAATGATATTTTAGGTTAAATAATTTTATATAATATATAGACACGTATAAACTTATTTAGTCTATAAATACATATAATACAACTAATTATATATAAATATAAGCACAAATAAATGTACATAAATACACGAGTATGTTAAAAACAAATAGGACAAACAATGAGAAAACATTACCGCTGTGATGATACTGCTAGCTGCTAATTTGTTGCGTATTTTAGAAGAATTACGCGTTTACACAGAAAAACACGAAAAGCGATTTCAATTTATAATATTTTTCGTATATACGAGTAGGTACTCGTAGGTACCCTACTCTGTTTCAGTTCAATAACATTTAATTTACGTAAAAATCGCCGTCTCATTTTTCATAATTTATTTCCAACGAGCCCCCAATTTAAATTCTAGAGAGATAAACAATTAAAATTATATCGATTCACATAAATAAAGATAAGAATAAAATATAGATAAGTGTTCTATATTTATAGCTTTAGAGCGCAAATCCACTCGCTTACAGTAAAAAAATGAACGTTTGATAAAGACAATAAATTGGAATAGGAGCGGCGGGCACAAAATAAAATTAAAACTGTGTATATGCACTGAATCATGGGGTCAAGTAAAAGTCCCCCGAGGATTTGGCAACCGATACACGACTGTGCACTTAGGTACAGGCAGCTGGACCGGGGTACTGCCACTGATGTGATAATAGGCTTATGTTATTTTAGCAGCCTGCGATTGATGTGCTTATGAATGGTTGTATTATTGTAATGGGTTAATTCAATAGCCCCTTTCGTTTTATGGCAAGGAAATGATTTCCCGAAATCTTTTGTGCTTAACATCATCTCGGAAATAAATGGTTGTCCAGGATCCCAGAAAATTATAAGATCAATTGTGTATACACTATTTTGTTATCACTCAGTAACAATTACGTAAATAAAATAATAATGTATCAGATTTTACACCACAGCCAAGGATATGTATTGTTTAGGTGTACAATAAGGAGTTTTTTTAATAAGGACATTTCAGAATGACAGGTGTTATTAAAATTTAATAAACAGTCAATTTGCTACACCAATCTGTTTGACTGTACTTGACAACCAGCACCCTAATTGCGTAAGACACTATCAATCATAATCTTCATAATTTCGAAGGATATTGCTAATCCATTGCTGCATAAGTTCGAAAAATGTGTCTGCTCCACTACATAAATAACGCAATGAATGTAGTTGAACTGTCAAAATGAAAGACATTCCTACTGATAATGTCTTACGCAATTACCGCGCAGGAATCACTGCCAACTATGTCCCGAAGCGGGTACAATCGCGTGAATAACGCTCAGATATTTCGACAAGTACTCGTATACTAGTAGAGCGGATACTCGTGATATCAATAAGCATCGAGAACCTATTTACCTACTATTAGAGATCGTCTGACTCACAACCCCACGCTATGAGCAATCCGGTGATAATAAGGCGCCGATAATGACTCGTTTATGTTGAAATCTGTACATACGTGTAACTCTATGGAAGCTTGTTGACAGACACGTTTTTTCTACGTCGCCGTTTATACGCCCTACCATAAAGAAAACGTGCCGTGTACAAAGGGCCCTACTTTATAGAACGTGAACTAACTACGAATTTCGTGTAACTAATGAAAGAATAATGCTTTCTTGGGCTATGCCCAAAATCACTGTTACGTCATCAAATATCAAACATTTATTCAGCGTAAATCTTTTTGTGCATAATTATAACAAATAAGTAAACATTTCAAATATCATTCTATTTAAACAGAAATGCGATCAAGTTATTATTTGTTTTAATATTGTGAAACCATTTATAACCTTTTTTTAATAGCATCGTAATGATATTAATTGGGAACGTAGTTAGCAGTAATGTGTTAAGAGCGTTTATACCTTATGAGTGGCAACGTCGCAATTTAGTGTCATATTTCGTGGTTTTCAATTTTTATCATTTAATCGGAGCTATATTTTAAAAATCAGTTTGATTAACTTTTTAGAATTATGTGAAAACTGTGTAAAAGGTAAGAAATCGTTGCGTTTACAGTTCTATTTATATGCAAATAATACATTGGAACGCAGGGCGTTATTTTCATTGTAAAATAACTGTAAGCATTACGGTTACTTACTTTTTAAACACTTTCACGTAATTCTAAAAAGTTAATTAAACAGATTTTTAAAATATAGCTCCGATTAAATGATAAAAATTGAAAACCACGAAATATGACACTAAATTGCGACGTTGCCACTCATAAGGTATAAACGCTCTTAAATGTCAAAACTCACATTTTTGTGTTTTTTTTTCATGGGAACAGTATTATAACACGTTTTGTTTTTGTTAATATTATTTATATTGTTGTATGCCATTGTACTTATCCCATAAGCTTGGCCGATAACTATTGCTTATAGTCAGGGTGTGCCGCACCCAAGTATCATCAACTGAGGAGGCTCTTTCATAGCAACTAAAGATAAATACGCATCTTTATCGTCAGCAAAATCAATAACTTTTACCAAAATAATGAGGCGGCAAAAAAATCCATTATTTACGCAGGCCGTGACACTTACATTCACAATCCCTTCCTGTTTCTCTCTTCGTTGTACAAAATCCTGCTAATAGTATATTAGATATTCTGGGCACGCCCTTCCTCTATTACAAGGTACAAAGTGACAATCTAAAAACAAAACGTTTGTAAAGTGTAACACCGAAATTGAAACCAAATAGAGTGTGCTATGTAATAGTACTTTCACAAAATAGGTTTTATATCTGTAAGTTTCTTTACGAATAAACATAGGTACTTTGTATTACGTTTTTAAGATTAGTTTTAAACCGACTTCTTAAAATGGTGGATTCTTTTTGCATATATGTTACGCGATATCTCCGGCAATAATTGTAAATAGATTTCGAAAATTCACTGTTATTTACATAGCAAATAGTGGTTACGAATTTATGTGGGGTAGGCTAGTGAGGGGCAAAGTTAAAAAAAAAAAACACTAAATACATAGTGAAAAATATTCCTTTGAAAGACTTTTCATTCCAAGGATTATAATGGACTGTAAATACATACTTGTTACGGTCGCGAATCATATTTTGTTCAAGGTACCTACAACTTGCCAAAGACCGGCAAATTGCAAAAAACGCTTCCCCCTTAGGCACTTTGTCTCACTGGCCACGATTAACGAGTAACGAGTGGAGCTAGAACTAGAAACGAGTTAGCGAGACGCGGGGAGCGAGTGCGTAGTTCCGATATTTGTGTAGCTCGGCTATAAGCGAGTGTGCGAGTGAGGCGGGCGATTACTCGCATCACTCGCGCAAAACGTGTACTTTCAGATACGCACTGTAGAGAAATGACCACTGGTTGCTCTCTCGGCGTGAGTTCTAATCGCTTGGCGAGTATCGCCGAGCGAGTGTTATCTTTCATAGCTCTTGTCGCTCAGCGACAAACTAGTGAAGCGAGTGCTCGCCGGCAGTGTGAACAGTCAGCGATCAACTGTTTGTATATGCATCTCTTTTGTTCACACGGAAAGTATATCTATTGTACGTTTCTTGAGCGAGAAAATAGCCGATAGTTAGTCGTTTTCTCGTCGTTGGTGGGACAACTGCCTAAAGGTCTATTTTAAATGAAAAATTTAGCTTTCAGACAATGTGACAGTTAGTTAGTTTCAACTTATCGAGGTTTCAATTTACTGGGATATTTTGGTAAACCGGTTACGAGGTGGACTGTACACACGGCTACACATCAAGCTATACATTTCCAGTTTACACTGACCTCTCATTGGAAGGGAATCCTATACAATGCGAGATCAGCTTATACTGGAAATGTATAGCTTGATCTGTAGCCGTGCGTTCTACGTAATCAGTTTTGTTAATTTTATGTTATCGTATCGTGACCCGTATCGAATGAAACAGTTTAGGTAACAAAACTGTAGCAAAAGCATCTTAGTTATATAATAGTGGTGTGAGACGAGGCTTTAAAGCGTCCATTTTAAATGTAAATAATATCCGTTGAGTGTCCAGCCAGGTTTCCATTAAAATTTAATTGGAATCCTTTGAAGAGCTGCCGATAATTACCTGGGCAGTGGTTCCGCTGTCTGACGGAATTTCTGATTAAAAGGAAAGGTATGGTAGTGATAAAGAGTTTTTAAGCAAACCTTTCTCGTGCCATTAAAAAAATATTTATATTTTTTTGCCTTTATTATGAAAACTACATATTGATTTACTTACTCGCAAATAAAGCACTAAAATAAAAATAAAATCTCCGTTTGTACAACAAAGAATCATAACACAAAACATTAGAATCCCAGAAACCCATTAGCTGAGTAACCTAATCAGTTTTCCGGTTTTAAATAGAATCCTTTTAAAGCAATCCGTTCGGGAATCGATTTTGGTAGACAAAGATGAGTTTACGTATGTAAAATTCGGTCCTTTCCGGACAGGAACTGAATCGGTATTAGGACCTACATTAAAATTGATTGCACGTGTCCATATCCTTTTTGGGATTCATTTTCTGCAATATAAAAGGAGATGGGACGAACCGTATTGAACTACGTTTTTGTTTTCTTACCAGGAAAAATACAAAACCAGCCTAAAGTGACGTTTTATGCTGATGGTTTTGTGCTTCAATATTTTTTTTTTTGTGAATGAGAATCACCCACTTTTGTATTGTTGTTTTATTTGCATGAAAAAGTTCTGCTCGTCTGATAGAATCTAGCACAGCCTATGAACATCAACAAATTGGAGTTGCTGATGTATTTCAAATACGCTTAAGCCCCATTTACACGATGCAAGTTTCTGGCCCGTAGCACACAATCAATTTGAAGCAACTAATGAGTGTTAGACTTTAGACGGTGCAACTTTAATTGTTGCTTGAAATTAATATATGCCACAGGCAAATAACACCGTAGAAATGAACTTTCGTCAAGACAATATTTAAAAAAAACGAAGAGAAGCAAATAGTACGTAAATAAATAATACCTCACTTCTAAATTCCGATACAAACAGCTGTTAAATAAATACTATACATACCTATTTTATAAACATCCACATTTGCTTTCGAGTCAATTGAAACCGACCCAGCTCTGAAATGCATTACTGTGGTTCAATTATATGATAATTCATGTAGCTGTCATGAGTCGCGTCTGTTCTTTGAGATATGAACTAGTGTTGGGTATAGTGTATAGTGTTGTGACCTATTAGTTCGATAGGTTTCATGTGTTATTAAAATTAGTAGGTATCTACTTATGTCGCAAATCGTGATTTTGATTACTTATGAATTCAAAGCATACTGATTGCTGGAAATAAGATTATGGGACACACTACACGAGATGCAGTCAGGGAAATTAATTGTTAAGCAAATTGTCATCCTACGTCAATTTGCCATTTTATAACCATTTCATATAACTGTCAAAAAAATTATGTTACACATAATATAATATACAGTCAATTTAAGTTGTTAGTCAATTTGCTTAACAATTAATTTCCTTGTCTTTACTACCCGCATACGCTCACCACTATTTTTTTTTTTAAATTTATTTATTACTTCAAGCACAGAAATGTACAAAGGCAGCCATAGGCATTTTCTACCAGTCAACCTTTGGGTGATGCAGATAAAAACAGTAGATGCAGTTACAAATTTCCCGCTATCACAAAAAAAAAAAGTGTAATTACGAATTTAGTAATAAATATTTATTTTAAATATAAAGATACACATACAGGGTGGCAGGGATATCGACCCGCAACCCGTTACCATTAATTCAGTAGGTACATGATTTTGAAACCCCCTGTGTTGAAAATGTTCGTCAGTTATAAAAAAAAAAATGCTGTTCCTTACATTTTGACCGCGTAGGTATTGCACTTTTCTATGGAACAACAGTTTTTTTTTATAACCGACGAATCATTTCTTACGCTAGGGGGTCTAGGGGAGGGGCGGCGGCGGCGGTCGCTAGGGCCGATGTCTGCCAGGGTTGCGGGAAAGTCCGAAAGGGCTACCGTGGCCCCAGGCACAGGCAACTGAAGGCACACGGGTGGGTTTTAGTCAGTACCTAAGAGTCTGACACGGCCTTCCGCTCCGCCCAGAAGGGGAGAAGTTATTTGATGATTTCCAAACCACAAAAAAAGGGGATCTAGAATCGTGTGCTGAATTCATGGTTACAATTTGCGAGTCGATGTCCCTACCCCTCTGTAAACTTATTATAAACTATAAATATAATATATCATCATCATCATTTCAGCCGAAAGACGTCCACAGCTGGACACAGGCCTCCCCAAGCACCTTCACTTTGACCGCTTTTGTGCTTCCCACATCCAACGGGTTCCTGCGGCCTTGACAAGATCGTCTGTCCACCTTGTGGGAGGCCTTCCAACGCTACGTCTTCCGGTACGCGGTCGCCACTCTAGAACTTTCCGGCCCCATCGGCTATCTGTTCTGCGAGCAATGTGCCCTGCCCACTGCCACTTAAGCTGCTACTTATATAATATATATAGGTATATATGTATATACCTATAAGTAGGTACTTAATTAAACATAAGCAGAAATAAATACATATACCCTAATACACTAACACTTATTTGATTAGATAATTTTATAAAACCATTATGAGTCAAAATTACAAAAATTAAAACATAATCCTCAATGACCTAATTCACACCAAAAATTTTATACTCATACAGTTATTATTTAAATGATGGGATAACATGTTTGTCAGGTATATTCAATTACAGTAAAAGCGGAAAATGTGGGAGACAGTGAAAGCTTCTTGAAACGAGTCAAAAAACATTACTCATTTAATTTTGTTGTAACGCATTGAACATTGAACATAACGCGCCTTCGGTGTTGTGTGTTCAATTTGTTTGACAAAGTGATCGGAAGCCTCTGCCGTGTTAGATTTTGAAACACCATTTCACTTGTTATTGGCATTGACAAGTGGATTTTCAGTCTCAAGTAGACCCACAAATATTTGAGGGTAGTATAATATTCAAATCAAACTTAACAATGTAAATTCACTTGACTGGTCGCTATTAATGTTGATGATGTAGATATTGATCCGGGGCGGTCGACTGAAAGGAATAAGCTTGTTGACATCGGTCATCGAGCAAAGTTTTGTAATAACGACCATTTCTAGATAGTCCTTTATTAAATGATGGACATACTCTGTTTTAGTTCAACAGACTCATTCGCCGTTTATTTTTTGTTAAATGAACGTTTTTAAAGTTCCCCATTCAGCGCTTGAGTTCTACTGAAGTGGCGAGTAAGTGAGCGAAACTTTAATAATTATAACTAAAAATGTTAGGTTCAAAAACTGCCAATTACAATCTAATCTAATGTAAACAAATAAATAAAATTGAAGCGTCTGTTTGTAATGTCAAAATAATATCGTTTTTACTAAATGCATGTTATATGGTACTTATAACAAATTACTTTTTTTTTGTCTTTCTGTCTGTCTATTCCAGTTAATCTACGAAACGGCTGGACCGATTTTGACGAGACTTACACAGGCAGATAGCTAATGTTATAAGGAAATACCTAAATAGACTTTTTGTACCGGTATCACGTTCCCGTGGGATAAATTCCTTCATCCACACTTCCGAAGCCGCGGGCAGCAGGTAGTCTTAATATTATTACCTAATGAAGTCCGGTTTTAGTAGTATTAACGGCTATTACATTTGTATTAATATTCGTGTTGTAGTTGCAAAAAGTGATCATTATTTTTTCTTTTATGTTATCCTGCGTCCACATTCTTATTCTTGTAGGTGTACACATGTCAAATAAATAACAACCTGTACATTCTGGTCCCATTGCAGGGCAAAGGTCACGCTACGGAAACAGCGCATTCAATTCAATATTTAGAAAGAAGAAAGAAAGAAAGGAATATAGAAACACCTGCATACAAAAATATTATTATCTCAAATAATTAGGAAAAATAAAAACAAAAAAGATCTACAATTACGAGCACAAAACAGAAATAGTCGACAGCAGCACGTCATGACTGTGACAAAAAGGCTTCCACTCAGCATGATGCTGTGCTGAGTGGGGGACCCACAGCACAGCGCTGATTTTCAGTGGTTACCCGAAAAGGACGTACGGACACCAAGTCAGGTTCAATGATTGGTACTATAACATTATAAAATAAGATAAACAGTAAGCACAACCAATTATATGAATAAATATTATTAAATAACATAAAAAAAATATTATAATTGATTATATGTTTTGATCGACAAATCTTGTTAAACAGAGCTACAGTTTTCACTGAAAATCTTTTAGCTTCGAACGAAAAGTATCTCGATTTAACTTCCGTGGGAGCCGTCTAACAAGCGAACCGATCTGTGCGAGACAGTGATGACCCGGACAAAAGAAAAGTAGCTTATGTTCTGCAGTTGGCACACCTGTTAGACGGACATGTTTTGAAACAAGATGATCGTGTCTTACGAACTCTGGAGGAAGTCCTTTCTTTAGTCACAAGTTTTTTTTTGGGTTCAAACGATTAGATTCTTTTTGCTTTTGAGTTAAGGGGCTCACAACAGCTAAAGCGCAGTCACTGTCGGAATGCATAGAAAAGAAAGACAAGCGCGATGACACAAAGCTGGTTATTTATTGCAAAATATGAAGCAATAATCTATTGATTGGACTAAAAATTGAAAACACTAACACGTTAATATATTGCTTGAAGTACAATCTGAAAATAATCTGTATGACTGCATGTCGACGTTTGAAAGGCAATCCTTACTAACCGAAATAAATCCGTAAAATGAGTTATTTATACCATTCGAACCGCCAGATTTTTCTGCGTCGTTTAGTCTAGGTCTCATAGTTCTACGACGAGTTTTATTGTCGCTTAGATATTGCGTGATTTCGGTCAAATGTACGTTTTGTGCTTAATAAACGACCAAAAAAAAAGTGATTTTAACAATATCTATATAGCAGTTTCGACATTCTAACAATTAGGAATATGAGCTTAGTCGGTTTTTCATGTATTTGTATTTACGTATTTTTACTGGTTATGAAATTTTCCTTTGAAACCACTTAGTAGATTTTACATACACAAAGCAAGTGTAATTTAGGTGGTTATGTATTTTAACCTGTTCACACTTTGCACAGTAGGTTAATCTTGCTATTTTGTAAGAATGTTAATAATGTGGTGTGTTGTAATGATAACAATTATCTATGACAGTTCTTGGTTAAATGTCAGTTACGAAGGGAGGTTTGGGGTAATTTTAATAACTGAGATACAATATCCACAATCACAAAACTCATTAAATAATGCTCAGGTAAATTTACTTGATTTATTTTAAACTATCAGATCTTTTTAGATCAATCTTTCTGTATCAACATTCTAAACTAAGTGAGTTTACCTATTTCTACATGTTACCGCAGTACCGCACACACTACAGTGATGATTTAGATAATTTTACCTGTTTATCAAATCAGGTAAATTTTATGTAACCGACACAAACCAGTGTTTATAAAATAGTCAGGTGTCTTATTTTGACAATTAAGATAGCTATAAAAAAAATGATTTCTACGAGTGTTAGCATCATTTTAATCGAACAATTAGGTGAATTTTTATGTTTTTTTTTATTTTATCTTTGAACTTTAAATCACTGTCCTGTAAAGTTTACTCAATGTCGGTTAGAGAGGGTTGCCTTTCAAGCATCGATATATATTAGTATGGTTTTTAGTCTTCGTGACTTTCTTATGTTTTCAACACACTATCTAACTAGCATATAATATATCCTGAAGAATATCATATTAAATGTTTCTGATTTTGTTTACTGCAGTGGATCATTTACTTTTAGGCATTATAAAACTTGCGTTTAGGTCATGTAGCCCCCTTAAGGAACCAGTTTTTTATATTATAGTAGTATCAAATGAAAGAAAGAAAAGTAGAACATTCATGTTCATTGTCTGACCGCGATATTGCTTCGTTTTCGCTTAGCGTTCTTTCTGCCTTTTTATCTTTTTGCTCGGCTCCTTAGGGTCCTGGCGTGATGCTAAATAGCCTTATAAACTAGGCTATCAAAAATAAAAAAATAAAAATCTAATCCGACCGGTAGATTCAGAGATTAGTGCGTTCAAACAAACATTCAAACAAAAAAATAAACTAACTCTTCAGCTTCATTGTTAGTATTATATATTTTATTATTAGTATAGATATTTGCTCTATATTTCCCTCTTTCTTTTTTTAAAAAAAACGTTGGCCCTCGGACGGCATACACAAACAGCCAGACCCGGAACAAATACTTGTAGGTCATACAAATATTTGTTCCGTGCGGGAATCGAGCCCGCGACACGCAGCGTAGCAGTCAATCGCTTAACCACTACGCCAACCGAGCCGACAATAAAATTACCCGATTAAAAATTGAGTGCTATTTAAAATTGAGTCAATAAATTAATGCGGTTTGTAAAACACATTGAGAAACGAAAAAGTAACGCCTCGGTGAGTTGTTCATGTGGAAAGTATGAATGGAAGTCGATTAATGAAAGGGGTCTAGTGAGTGAATATTCCGAACCACCGTACAATGTTACACATTTTTTTTTTGTTTCTTGTCCTTATTTTATTTTTATAATTTGTTGTTAAAGCGGCATTAGAAATACACACTCTGTGAAAATTTCAACTATATACCTAAGTATAACGGTTCATGAGATTCAGCCCGCTGACAGAGACGGACGGACGGACAGCGGAGCCTTATTAATAGGGTTCCGTTGAAACCCTTTGTGTACGGAACCCTAAAAAGTAACGCTTCAGTGAGTTCTTCATGGAGAAAGTATGAATGGAAGTCGATGAATATATAAGTGGACGTGTTAAGAAGACTCACGGTAGACATATATTATACAGATCATGTCGGATGACGTTTGCCCTTCTAAAAGGTCAAGTGCGTAGTACGGATACATGTACCTACGTTGTAAAATAAAATAAAAATAGGTAGGTATGTCACCGACACACAGACTGCCTCGTTGGCCTAGCGATCTCAAGTGGTCATGAGGTCCTGGGTTCGATTCCCAGGTCGGACAAAGTGTTTTTGGGTTTTTGTTACTGATTGTCTGTTTTTGTGTAATATTGTGTGCTTTATTTAACCTTGGTCAAATAAATTTATTTTCTTTCTTTCTTTTCTTCTTTCTTTCATCTGGAATTTCTCAGTAGCACCCTGGGGTCTGGGTTTGTACTGGATTGATGGCAAAACGCTCGCCCCCTATTACATGGGACTTATGTAAACATAGCTGGGGAAATGTAGGGGTACTATACGGGGTGATTGTAAGATGGGTGCAAAGCTTTACGGCGGAGATAGTACAGACAATTTAGAACCATTTACACACACACTGTACAGGAGAAACTCCTAGTGTGGGGCAACGTTTAAAAATATAATATATATACCTAATATATATATATTATTATTATAATTAATTATTATTTAAGCCATGGTTGTCTTAGATGGTTGTCTCATTTGTTTTTAATCATTTTTTATGAGTTTTCGGAAACTCCCAAAATTTTAACTAAACTGCTTATTTATGGCCAAATTGAATGATACATGAATTAATTTTTATTTAATTTAATTTTATAGACATTTAAGTTCATAAACAATTTAAAATTCATAAATTGTTTTTGTAAACCTTATTTTAAAAAAAACATAAAAATTAGGTAAAAAAATGGTAAGACTTCGTCTAAGATAACCATGGCCTAAATAGTTAAAAAAAAAAAAATCTGTAAACTTTGCCCGACACTTTTTTTTTTGCCCCACACTAGGAATTTCTCTTGTATCGTGGGTGCGATTACAAACATTTGAACTCTCGTACACAAACAGCCAGACCCGGAACAACTATCTGCAGGTCATACCTACAAATATTTGTTCCGTGCGGGAATCGAACCCGCGACACGCAGCGCAGCAGTCAATCGCTTAACCACTGCGCCAACCGTGCTATCGCTACCGTCTGTACTATCTTCGCCCTAAAGCTTTGCACCCATCTTCCAATCACCCTGTATATACACCTCTGTCCAGCCCTAAAGGGTAACAAGGCTTGAAGTTATGTTGTGTTATTCTTACGTTTTGAAGCGGTTCTGGGGGCCTACACTCTAAGCACGAAGTATCCGTAGTTTCGGGCGAAGTTACGGGCATTTCATACTCCGTATCACTTACGGACTTTGGATTAGTACGGAGCCCAAACTAAAAATGAAAGACAACACGATTTGACAGTTGCCCTTACTTCCGATGTGATTTTGCCCGTCCGAAAAAGTCTATTAACCGGGAGAAAAATTCACTCCGAGGTCTAGAACTGCTTTCGGACGGCCCCGTATCTTCGTTGATGGACTTAGAGAAAAGGCCCCCAGATGTAAGTTGCTGCTAAGTAAAGGATCACACAGAACACTAATCAAGCCATCACGTTACACACTTGGCTGATGTATCTTTTATTCAAGGGTACTTCCACGTTAACTTCTGATCGAGGGTTCACTGTTCAAATTCTCATTACTAGACCTATGTCAACGCTGAAATCCAATTTGTTTTATACCATGGACTAATACATTATATTTTCTTGTGAACATAAAAGAAGGTTACGTTTTATTATTTCAATAACGAGTTTAAGATTTGGCTTTATAAAGGGATTTCATTCTTGATACTTAATACCCTTGTGTCTACTTTTTAGAGCATCTACCATTCTGAATCCCGATCCTCTTTTATTTTCAAGTTTAGCAGAAAACACTTTGTAATGTGCACACTTATACCTGCCTATTCGTACTACACAATATTCCGTAGAAATATAATCTCCTCGCCAGAGAGCAGTGGAAAATGCATGGACTGCACAGAACTTGTTCATAGGTTTAATTGAATATCTACCTCCCTTAGTAGCACCCATTATTCAAAATCAGCTTAAGATAAATTATTACAAAAATCACATAAAAAAACAATTTAAAAGGCATCACCAGCGAATTATCTTCCTTAAAACCGGCTTGAGCTTCATCGATATTTTATTCAGTATTTGTTACATCGACAGCTCAATAATCAGATTATGTTCGTATCTCATAAATATCATGTTTTAATCTGCACACAGAACAAAACGAAGCGTTGGCGGACAATAAAGAAAGCTTAATGTGTAAGTTCTGTTTTCTCGTCACGTTTTTTCGCTGTTTAAATGTCCCTCCAACAAATGGCTCGGAACATAACTACATCGGCGACCGTATACCTACTAAGAAAAATAAAACGGAGAACAGATACACACTTTTTGTCTTTGATAGAATTGCGGAAATGTCCTTCCTTGTCCTTAGATTAGGCGTCCATGAAAATACACACATCAAAAGTGTCTAGGGATCAACATATATTTTTGCAATAACTTTTCTCCTGATTGATATTAATTAAAATTTTCTTTAAGGATTCATAAAATAAAGTGTTTTCGTTTGTCACAGTAACGATAAACCAAGTCACCTTTGCATTAATAAAGAAATTTGCCATTTTCCTAATAAAGGGATTTTTGACATTTGAACCACTAACACAAAAGTTCGAAAAAAAGACTGAAATAACAGTTTTCTTTAAAATTTTATTGGGTAACTTAAACAATTAATAATCCGTGTTTCTACCGCGAACACTAACAACACAAGAACATCGGTTTGGCATACTCAAAATGAGTTCATCCAAATCACGCTGTGGAATGGCCGCCCATGTTCGTTGCAACAACAAAAAAAGGTCTTCTTGCGACTGGATACCCTCCATATTCGGCAGAGCTCTTCTCTGTAGCATATCCCATGCATGCTCAATCGGGTTCAAGTCTGGCGACTGAGCAGGCCAGGGCAGGACATTGATGTTAGCTGCGGCGAGAGTCTGTCTTACAACTCGTGAGGCTTCATCACTCTTCAGGGAACTTAATTAGCGACCAAACAGTCAGAAACCGCTTGCATGAAGTGAACCTTCATTCCCGAAGACCGCTACGGGTACCACCTATAGCAATGCACAATCGTAGGATTCGATATCAATGGGCTCTTGAACACAGAAATTGGGCAGAAGAACAATGGCGTTTCGTGTGCTTTTCTGATGAGTCTCGTTTTGGTATGAGACCGGATACAAGACGTATACGACACTGGAGAACCCCTGGACGCCAACAGCGATTAAAATCCTGCCAGGAAGTCCATCCTTATAGTGGTGGAACCATCATGGTATGGGCGGGTATTTGGATCGGCGGAAGAACTGAGTTGATTTGGATCAGAGGCAACCTCAACGCTCAAATTTATGCTGAGACGATTGTATCAGACGTCATCGTTCCTCTACAAGTGCAAATCGGTCCCTTATTTCAGTTAATGCATGATAATGCACGACCGCACACCGCAAGAGTTGTAAGACAGACTCTCGCCGCAGCTAACATCAATGTCCTGCCCTGGCCTGCTCAGTCGCCAGACTTGAACCCGATTGAGCATGCATGGGATATGCTACAGAGAAGAGCTCTGCCGAATATGGAGGGTATCCAGTCGCAAGAAGACCTTTTTTTGTTGTTGCAACGAACATGGGCGGCCATTCCACAGCGTGATTTGGATGAACTCATTTTGAGTATGCCAAACCGATGTTCTTGTGTTGTTAGTGTTCGCGGTAGAAACACGGATTATTAATTGTTTAAGTTACCCAATAAAATTTTAAAGAAAACTGTTATTTCAGTCTTTTTTTCGAACTTTTGTGTTAGTGGTTCAAATGTCAAAAATCCCTTTATTAGGAAAATGGCAAATTTCTTTATTAATGCAAAGGTGACTTGGTTTATCGTTACTGTGACAAACGAAAACACTTTATTTTATGAATCCTTAAAGAAAATTTTAATTAATATCAATCAGGAGAAAAGTTATTGCAAAAATATATGTTGATCCCTAGACACTTTTGATGTGCGTATATAGAAATTATTATTATTATTATTTAAAGGGTCCTTGACATATCTCGGAACCCTGGGGTCCCGGACCTTTGGAAGGCGTACGAGGGGCCGAAGCCAACTCGCAGAGGCCCGTATATACGCTTTCAATGAAATGAGGCACTAACCGACGATTATCCCTGTACGCACTATGCAAGTGCAACCATTTTTTTTTTGTTTCGGAAAATCCTCATGGATGTCCGCCGCCCTGAGGCGGGCGGCGGGATCTGTCAGACTCTTACTGCCTACAAACCACCCCGGTGTTCCATCTCACACCAACGCCGGGGGTCGCGGGAACTTACGATCCTTCCGCAACCCCCAACTGGTGCCGGCCCACCCACTCTCTCTGTGGTCCTCCTCGGGTCTGGGGCGTGAGGTGTTTGACTCCCCCTGCGACGTCTAAGAGTCCTGATGTGTGGGTAGCGACGGGCGTCCCGGAGTCCGTCGCCCCTGGACCCATTTAGGGGGGCTGGAAGAGCGTTGTTTGCGGGCCGGGTGAGTGGACGAGATCTCCCTCTCCCTTTCCGCAGCCTCCTTCTACGAGACAACTGTTTCGCAGAAGGCAGGGGGTGACTTGCACACTCAATAATGGGCCCCCGGAAATGGTCGCTAGCACAAAATGACGTAGCTACAAGATAAGACAACAACAAGACAGGGTGTCCACTCGAGTCAGCCAATAAAGGCAAGAACGAGATGGGAGCTCAGACCCTCGTCAGTGTTCACTCCAGCCGGCCAATAAAGGCAAACCAGAGATGAGGAACATGACTTCTCCCGTGAGATGGGGTCCTTGGGTATCTACTGCCCAACAGCTCGCCACATGCAGCCCTGCGGGTTTATATATCTTTCTTGGTCTTGCTCCTCCCCCTAGACCTGTTTCGGCAAAGTTAACTTTATCTGCACATACCTAGAGTTCGGATCACGAAAGCCCCACCACGACGTCAGCGTAAAGATACAGCGGTGGGGTTATTATTATTATTATTTATACATAATCAAGTAACACAAGACTCGCACTAATTATTAGGCACACAATTACAATAACAATACAAACATACAAGACATTAAATTAAACTTATTCACTCACATAATCCCATTTACGTTATTGGTCATCAGAAATAAACACAATAATCATACTTTACTATCCGGCATTGGAACAGCAACATGCCTGCGAAATTAGCGACTAGGAATGGAAAAGAAATAAATATTATATTAGATTATTCCGATTTTTTACCTAAATTTAAAAATATGTGCTATGATTATTGGAAAGAATATTTTAATAAACGGTCATTAGAGAAGGGTTTATGGTATAAAACCATACAGAGTGAGCCTCTTCGCGTGCCCTGGTTCATGAATAATGATATTAGTAGAAAACTGATTGTTACTGCTCTTAGACTCAGATCTGGACACATTCCATGCAAAAAAATTGCCTTCATGATGAAGAAAATCGATTCACCTAATTGTGAGGAATGTGGAGTTGTGGAGGACCTACAACATTTATTGATGGAATGTGGCCAATATGAATCCAGTAGAAATAATTTAGTAAGGTCCCTGAACTTGAACAGAA
The DNA here is from genome assembly GCA_937001585.2 of Brachylomia viminalis. Lineage (NCBI taxonomy): Eukaryota > Metazoa > Arthropoda > Insecta > Lepidoptera > Noctuidae > Brachylomia > Brachylomia viminalis. The sequence continues at coordinate 14,814,849 of OW443302.2, read as the reverse complement.
CTGATGTAGGCATGTTCCATACAATTTTATCCCAACCAAATTGCGATGATGCAAAGGATTTGTTCAAATTCATGGCCCACGTCTTGTGAAAGTACAATTGTTTAGGATACGATGGGACTGGCATACGCTATGCGTAAAAGCCCCTATAAATAAATAAAGAAAAAAAAAAAAACACATGCCTGCCACAGCAATGCCGGACATAAGGGCAGTCCAGCCTGTTGGCGATCATGATTATGAAATGATTGGACGAATACTAACCTACTAAATTTTGTTAATGTGAACGTTTGGATGTTTAAATGTTTGTTACTCAATCACGAAAAAATGGCTGAATGGATTTGGATGATATTTTAGCACACAGATAGTTTATAACCTAGATTAACTCATAGGATACTCTTATCCCGGTAGCACGCACGTGGGATAATTTCCGATACACGCGGGCGAAGCTGCTGGGCAAAAGCTTATAAAATATTGACTTTTTATTCGGAGCCTTTTTTTTGTGGGTGGGAAATCATCAAATTACTTGTGTGTCAGACTCTTACTGACTACAACCCACCCGTGTTCCTTCAGTTGCCTGTGCCAGGGGCCACGGTAACCCTTTCGGACTGTCCCGTAACCCTGGCAGGCATCGGCCCTAGCGGACCCTGTCGTTGGTGCTGAAATGTCTTTGAGGCGCGCGTGGAGCACAACGGGCCGTCGTCCCGGGCCTGGTCCTCATGGGACGGCAAGCTGCCCATTGCTCGCCGTCCGCAAGCCTACGGTTTATTCGCAGCCTAAGCCTTCATGAGTGACAATGCTAATGTGCCCGGAGCAATCTTGACAGTAAGCACCGTTTACCCAACATGCAGATTTGGCATTTAGAATAATGTTCGTGCTAGCACGTAACAAAATATGTAACTATAACTCATTAAATCTTTTGGGTACATAAATCTTGTAAATGTAGATTTACTTTAGGAAATATTACAGCATTTCATTTTGATGAGATTACAGATAATCTCATCAAAATTAAACCCTTTAATTTTAATGATAACACAATTAAACATCGAATAGTTTGTCATCTTAAGTATAAAGGAGATGCTTTTAGCAATAATTACGTGATTAATCTTTTTAAGTGCTAAATTTTGAATAAATAACTGAGTTTTCTCTGAAATACTCTCTTCATGATTTTTATTTTACAATTGTTGTTGCACTGAGTTTTTTTTTTTTAATGAAACTTTTAATGAATTCAAATACAGAATTCACTAAAGCTTTATTCAGGATAACACAGGACGATGTAAGATAAATAAGTCGGGAAGTAGGATTGTAATGTATTCATTCCAATCTCGTCCTAAATCCTTTTTGTTATTTTCTGTCCCCAATCCAGACGTCTTTGGGAGGAGCAAACCTCCAAAATTGCAATCACGCAAATTGAAAATTAATGGACCGCGAAATCCAATTTTGCATTAAAGCTTTCTGGTAGATAAGTAGGCACTCGCCCCAGCTTCGCTCGGAGTGGTCATGGTATCATACTTATTTATGATTTTTGAGACAAGAGTGAACGAAAAATATTCGTGTTCTTTAGCAAGTAGAGAGATAACAAAGTAAGATTGGTTTGCGTAAGCTGTTGGAAGGAAGCAAAATTAACTTATAGAAACAGACTACCATACCTTTTGTATTAAGTTGGATGTCGGATTCAGTATTTCAATTTCTGTTCATAAAACATGAAGAAGGTATAACTTATTGTATGAAAAATACTAAATCATAAACCCACAAACCCTTAGTTCTCATTTGGAAGTGACGTTTTATGAAAAACTTGTATTTCACAGGCCATCAAAATGAATTGAATGTAACTTTGTGAATAAAATATGTAGGTACTTTTAATGCATTCCTAGGACACTAGAATAAACAAACTAGTTTATAAAGTAGGATACCAACATTACAAACTAGATTTAGTTTTATAATGATTCAATAAAAATAAATTTTTTGTAACTAGAAAAACGACAGCTTTAGGTATGTTTAATATTAACACGTGGGACTTCATCGTCGGGGGTGCAGCGCAGCGTGGTGCCGCGCGGTTGATGTGCCTTTGTTTAACTTCTCAGAATATGAGCTAATTAAACTGTTATTAGAAAACTAATAAAATTGTTTTAAATAAAGAAAAAGAATGTCTATTAATTAAATAAGCAGCTACAAATACTTCGTTTACATAAATTGATTACGTAAAACCTTCGTCCAAGCGATCTGTCTACTTCGTAAATAATATGCCATGAACATACGCACACGTTCGTTCCTTCGACGATACCCTCTTAACTCGAGGTCGACCCGAGAAAAGTGTCGTTTACCCTCACGTTATCTTGAAGTTCCAATGTCCAAATTCGTTTCATTTCGTTACAAGTGAAATATAGTTAAAGCCGAAGACTAGAACTAAGTATAAGACGCTTCCTTCGTTTCATTGCTTTTCAGTTTTGGTGATGGACATTTTGGATTCCTCCGAGTCACTGCCGACTGCCGAGAGATATTAACTCCACCCGGAGCGGAGTAAAAAGTTTTTTTTATAGTCACGGTATACCTAATCCTAAGTTAAGTGCTCGAGATTTCATAGGGTAGCTAGGTACGAAAGACTTTTATGAGAGGAAAAACTGTTTTCTGTAGGAAATCTTTACCTCGTCTTTACTTTCTTATCTTAGTTCAGCACGTTTAAGCTTTAAGAAGATTCAGCACTTGGTGTAAACTATCATTATAAGAAGAAAGGCACGTGTATAAGCCCTTTATAAATGAAGTAACTATTCCTAAGAATTATAACCTCGTAAAGTCCTGGCAATTTTCCGTGGTGGCCATGTTTAGCACTTCCAGCAATCTTTTGGATGATATAACAAAGTACCCAAATATTGTCGTTAATATCATTATGAAATATTAATATTAAGTATAGCAATAAAGGTAAACGGAACGAAGGAGCCTGGATCTCACGACACAGGGAATCCTAATTTGAGTTCCAGGAATCAACGCAAACGAATGGAATTTCTTAAACAGTAAATTATTCTTATTCTTAAATAAATAAAAAAACAATCTGCCTAGCCTTTACCCATCTATATTGGGGTCGGCTTCTAGACTAACCGAATGAAAGAACAGAAAAGAATGAAAAATATTTTATTTAGAACACGCACCGGACATACAAACAATGAAAAAAGAACATTAAATCTAACAAAATCATAAAAACAATAAAAAATAAAGAGAAAACCTTCGCGAGGCCAAAAAGGCTCCTATCTCAGCATGAAATCAGCTGAATGCAGCTGGATATCATTACTTTACTTGCAGCGACTGCCTATCTGACCTCCAAAACCGAGTTACCCAGTTGTCAAATTTTCATTATGAAATAGAAAACAAAAAAGCAATATTCTCCAGGCATGGGTTTAAAGAAAAATAATGTGTGAGACTGGTGCCTAAACTAAACCGAAGCCTGTATTTCAGGCCACCAGGTCTCCCCCCAAGTACATAATTATGGTCTCCTGTAAACTAAAACTAGACAATAATTTCCATTTGAATTTTATGAAGTTGTATTCGTGTGGAGTTTGTGAGTGCGTGTGGCTGTGTGAGTGTGTCGTGGAAAAGTTGGTGCGTATTAAATTGTATGCTGAATGACATAATTATGTATGTGCTTGTGGGATATCTTTCTGACATACCGCTAACTAAACTTATATATTTCACAATTGCACAATACACAGAGCTGCTAATTACTTTTTATGTCATTGTTTTCTCTTTGTTTCTAAATTACACAGCTCAATTAGTTTTTATTAGATTCATTTTAATTGTTACAGAGTCTCAATTGTGTATAAGCTATCAATTATGGGAAAGAGCGAGACAAACCTAACACAAGTATTATTAATTACTTACTGGGGCTGTCTCAATCACATCTGCAAATGTAACTGTTTGAGACCCAATAAACAATTTTAATTTAATTTTAATATTAATAAGATAAAAGATTTGATTTTTTGTGTGTTTGTTTCTTACCCTTTCACGCTAAAACTGCTGAACGGATTTCGATGAAATTTGGTACATGGGTAGACCATAATCTGGATTAGGACAAGTAATACTTTTTATCCCGATATTCCCACGCGATCGAGACTTATGCGGGTAGAACTGCGGGGCAGAGCCAGTAATGAATACAATGGACATACTGTCATAATAAGAGGGTTCTGCTGAGGGTCTCGTGGCTAAATAATAGCTTCACGAATTGATCAATTTATTAGGCTCAGCTGCGTTTGGTGCCGTTAGTCCATGGACGGTTACGGCAACATGTTAAAGTGACGGTACCGGTTGTCATACGAATATCTATGTCGGTCGTTATGCATACTAAGGGCCTAGACAAGAGGCAGTCACTTTGAAAGCGTTTCGTATTTCTATACTGGTATTCAGCTGCATCTGGTTAGACTGAAAGCTGATCCCAACTTAGTTGGGAAAAGGCAGGCATATGATGATGACTTTCAACAGGACATGCCTGTCAGGGTTGCGGGAAAGTCCGAAAGGTTTACCGTGGCCCCGGCACAGGCAACTGAAGGTACACGGGTGGGTTTTAGTCAGTAAGAGTCTGACACGCCCTCCCGCTCCACCCAGAGCGAGAGAAGTTATTTGATGATTTACAAACCTCAAAAAAAAGGTAGTCGTTTTTTTATGTCAAAGATATTTAGCCGTCAAACTGGTGAGATTGTCTACATATATTTTCCTAGAAAAACTGTTTATTTGAAAAGTAAAGTAATAAACCTAATAGCGAAGCATGTTAAATTGCATGTCCGTCAGTTATATAAACAAGTCTAACATACGATTAACATTAGCTCATTGTCGCCTAAAGTGGATTTCTGTGTTATGCCTAATGCAAAAACCATGTCCCTGGTAATTAGGACTCATAGCTTAGGCGCGTTGAAAAAGTCAAAGGGGAGAAAAATTTTGTGTTGTCTTTTTACCTCCTAATTAAAACAAAGAGGGCAGATGGACTAACGGTTTTGTATTTCCATCAGTTGCCTTAAATATTTGACCGGACAGCTGGCACAAAATCATAGACAGAGGGAAGTATATAGAGCAAGCCGTGTTCTAAATGGGAGTACGAAATTTCATACAAACCTCCATCCCCGCAGTGATGGCCCAGTGGGAGCATTGGTGGGCCCAGTGGAAGCAGTAGTGGCCCAGTGGGAACGGCCCCGACTTACGGGTTGTAGGTCATGGGTTCGAACCCAGGCAGTTGCTTTACTCTGTGTAATTTATTTCATCACCACTGCTCTCAAAACGGTGAAGGAAAACATCGTGAGGAAACCAGCCTGTCTTAGAATCAAAAATTCGAAGACAAGTGACATCTATCAACCCGCTGGGCCCGCGTGATGGATTATGGCCCACCCCTTCTCACAGAGAGGAGGCCTGCGTCCCAGCAGTGGGAACGTTATAGGCTGATTATGCTCCATCCCCTATTTAACAACTTATTTTTTTTTAAACCATCGTTGTAAGAAGAACTCTGGGAAATATTTGATGCTTCAAGACTCTGCGGTTAAAACTGTGGGGTGTTTGTCAGTGAGTGAATAAATAAATAAATTTAAGATTTTTATTAGGTAGAAGATGAAGTAACAAACAATCCACACAAAACAAAACTAAAATAACTTTAGCAGCATGTAATATCCCATAGGGCTAAATGCACATCGATTTTTAATCTCGTTAAATTGAGCCACACGAGTTCAAGTTTTCTGACGTTGTTTTCCTTCATCATGGGTGAGTGGCATGTTGCGCTAACTTAGGTAGAATATAATTATAGAAAAGTCTGTGGGCTGCAGCATCCTCTTATGTAATACCAGGAACGCGTCTCCTAAAGGCTCATAGTTATTATGGTAATATTTCTATTAGACCGTAAATGTCATTTTCTCAAGAGTAAACTCGTTGTTCGGAACTGGACGTTCACGTTTTGATAGTAGTTAGATTTGATTTTAAACAACGAAGTAAATAAAAGCAGTTTGTTTAAAGTTCTGACACTAACACTGTTGTATTAATGCTTCCACAAAATCACTTTTACGACTGTCCACTTCAACTGTTCAATCTCAACTAACTCGATAAGTGCTTGCACCACTTTCCACCTTATGATTTTTACACCGGAAATTATGTAAGTTGGTATTAATGACGCGTGCGCAAAAGTGCGTGCGCTTATAATTATTGTAAACAGTATTTAAATATTATCATTAATTTTAAATCATATGACTGTTCATAAATAACCACAGGCTGATAAAATTTTAGTTTTTTCTAACTATGTTACTAATTACGGTTTGAATTCATTTATTTCTAAAGATTACAAATCACTTGTACAGAAATAAATACTAAAACTTACTTGATTTATAAATTTTTGTCGTCCAGGATTAGTAAGAGCTTTTAGTGTTAACATTAAGATATAGGGAGGTAATTGTTAAAAGTGTTGTATCGTCAACCGCCGCCGCGCCGCCCGCCGTGCGGCGAGTTGACGCGGTCAACGTGCGGTGACTCGTTATCTTTGTTTTTATGCTTGAAATCTTAAGACTCGTTTACACCAGGGCCAAATGGATTATATAACTTATATTAGTTATTTTATTTTATGACCCTTTAAGATGCGACATTTTAGTAGTTTTTAAATAGTGATAACGATTGTGTATTTTTTTATATCTTTTGGTAGTGAGTTATACAGTTTAGCTCCCTCATGTATTATTGTTTTTTTCCATAATCAGTTCTAGTATTAGGTATATGTAAGTTTTGTGCGCGCCACAGAATACGTTTTTGTATCTGTATGTTTATGTGAATATGATTTAGTAATAATATAGGAATAAATAGTATTACAATTCGTTAATCCGGAAATAGAACGTGGTGTACAATCACAGAGTATTTATTATATTAAGATTAAATTATTGACGATAGTGTTTCTTACAAGATGTTTGACTATGTTTATAGAACAATGTTTTAATGTTTTATGTTAAAATAACTATTGTTTTTGTGATAATAATATACTATGGATAATTGAATACAGTTTAATGTACACGAATGACATTGCCGCATATAAATATGGGTTACGTTTGATCCCGACACTACGACTAGTGTCTATGCTCGACAGCATGCTCGTAAAATGCTTATGAGTTCAACCCTATACTTCCATAATCATGGATGTGAAACTCATACAGATGGTCCAAATAGTGACGTCAATAAAAAAAATACCGAATGAGGTATTTTAGAATACCCCTAGTATTCGAAAATACCCCATGTAAGTTCCGCGATTTTTGATAGTTTAGGAGATATGAATATATTTTTTATTTTTTGGGGTAATTTATCGGGGACATCTTAAAACAATTATAGCTTTTCTGACAAGCTCTTTTTATTTTATTTTTTGCGGTGGAACTAACATGAAATACCCTTTCATGTATAAAAAATATATCTTCCTAACATTAGTGCAACATACAATTTTATTTTATCGAAAGTGAAAAATTTACATTGTTACGATTAAAAATTGATTTTCTTTTTCAATTATAAAAATGATAACAAATGTTTCAAGGTCTATTAGTAATTTTAAAGATATTTGGACCATCCTGTATAAGGAATTCCATTAAGATTGTGATGTGATGACGACCGTGATAGTTACAAAATTAACCATCGTCATTCTTTTGTTTTGATGTTGCTTTTTGTGGCACGTTTCGTTACATTATTGTTCCGCATAACCTACCCATTGAAGATCAGATATATCTGGTGGAAATATGGCAGTATTATCATAGCAATGTTCGTAAGCTCTCCCTTGGGGGCGGACGCCGGTTATAACTGTGTGCCGCTTAATTAAGCTGACTTTTTAATTACGTGAGTGTCGCCTTTTTGGTCTAGCGGCAGTCGGCAAAGGTTCGATTTAAAATAACCATAATGAAGAAGTTTTTAGAGTATAAAAATGATACAGCTTGTTTTAGTTTCTTTTATCTCGATATAACCTCTTTATTTCAGAGTAAAAAAATTCGTAATGAATAGAAATATTCCCTTTTGTCTCCTTTGTTGAAACAGTGTACAATCAATAAATATCTCCGGATATCACCAGGGGGGTAAAGGCGTGACAATTAATATTCATTAAATTAATTTGCATATCGATTGGTAAAACGGCAAAACAATAAAAACAGGTACTATTTAGTAAATTGCCCTTTATTTTTTTGGGTTTAAGCAAGTTGAGTCCCAAACAATTTAAAACTATGATCCTGCCTTATTTGTTTCAAAAATGAGGTAGTTTGCTATTACACACAACTTTTTCAAAACGTTATATGATCGAACAAAGTTAAAGAGATGTGATTCGACGCGTAGCGGAGTTGGCATTTGCTACGACAGCGTAACTGGCGTAGCGGTGACATCGTAGCATCAGCTACGGCGTAGCAACAATGACATCTTTTATTTTGAACAGTGGACAAACAGGAAAAAAGTAACCTTCATTTATGTCAGTCTATGGCGACGATGTGACGTTGATCCTTCAGTATCTACTTGATAATTCCATTAGGCAAACAGATAGATCATTGAGAAAATTATGCAAAATCACCCAACTCTGTTTCAAATAGCTATTAATACCCGTGAGAAAAAGATGACGGGCGCAACTGCCCCCGGGCCGGGTAGCCCAGCTCATACAGCCACTGTACCTTTTTCAGAAACATCATTTAAAAACGTTCAATGGTTCCGTAGAGAGATCCGAAATCATATCAGACCAAATACTTTACCGCTTTTAATGACAGAATGAACATCAGAAAATGAGAATTATGAAGGAATTTTTGCGTTTCGAATGAAATTCCCTGAGGAGTCAGTCTGTTTGTCACAGCTTTATTTTTGTTTTAAGCTTTGGACGGTGGAGAATTTAATGTGTATTGAAAAACCGAACATCTGCTTTTAACGTTTTTGTATTTATAATACGCGATATTTTCCGACTGTTTTCGAATATTTTTATATTAAAACATTCCTGAAAATTAATTTGCTACCGTCGGCAAAATATAGTTGTTAGTAAAAAAGGAGTTAGCAAGGCCGCCTTTGTTCCACCTGGCACACAATGTGTTTTGTCATTTATTTACCTCTCATAAATAACGACCCTAACACAGTGACGTTTACAGCAGTTACGCCAGTTACGCCCCAGTGGACAATGTGCCTTACGCAAGTTAATGCTTTGTGCCGAACTGTGAGTACCCACAGTCTCCAGATATTCATAATTAAATTCTAGTTAGGAAGTAGGGACGCCCGTGGCACAGACTAGCTTTTCAGAAATGGAATTTAACAATTCACACGAAGTTCCAACTAGAGACGGAGAAACTATAACTAGGAATAATAGCATATGTATAATAGGTTGGGTTGCTGATCAGGTATGCTTACACGGGCAATTTGTCAGCAATTACTGCCCAGCAACAGTTGCCGCAATTAGTAATCGATGGAGCAAATAATTAAATTTTTAAAAATGATTAATTTCTGCAATTTTATCTATAATTATTCCATATCCATATTCTATATTACTTATGAATGTTAAGTCTAGTTTATAAAGGTGCATAATACCGCGCAGTACGGTGTTGTAATCTTTAGCAGTTTGGGGCGTGACGTCATATTTGACCAATACTGCCCAGTACGAAGCAACTTAAGTTCCCCGTGTGGGCGCACCTTAATAGGTTGGGATGGTATTATAGTTTGTCTGCGGGTCTCCATTGTTTGATGCTGCGGGTATCGGCCTCTTCTGCTTGCTACTCAGCGTTCACGACCGTACAATCCATTTGTTAAGTTACACTATTGTTATCAAGTTATTACTACCGAAAATTATGGAGATGGGATTAAATATCTTGAGACAATTGAAATGATAGTTGGACATTGAGATCTTACGTACTATTTTACATCGTCTGCTTAAATATAAATTTTGCTTTAAACAAAGAGACGAACACATTGAACAAAGCTAAAGATTACCACGATTGATCACCGTGTGACTTTAAGGCCCACTCGCACCACTAATCTGTTATTACATTTATCGCTAAAGAAGTTTTAAACATCGTTCTATTTTTGTCAATTGTTTGAAGTTAACACACATGACATAGATTGATGTTTTAAATTACACATACACCTTACTCATTAAACAAACACACAATCATACAAATACTAATAAACATACTAACACCAAGCACCAATGATGATTGCAACTAATTTCCTTTTCTTTATTTTTGTATTTAATTTTTATTAATTCTTGCCGCACTGATTAGTACAACATTAAAATGTAAGCACTGCCCAAGGGTTGGAGACCTGGTGACCTGAAATACAGACCTCACATCTAGTTTAGGCACCAGTCTCCCACAGTATAATTACTGCTGTTACGTATTTTGTATCGATACCTCTGTAATGTACATATATTGTGGTGAGAAATAAATCATTATTATTATTAAAAATATGCTAAACGCTAAATATATTTAGTGGTGAATGGTGCAAGTGAGTACCTACAACCAAGTACCTACCTACGTAATCCAGTCACATTGAACACTGAACAGGTTCTGAACCCGCAACCCAGTCCTTATTAAGTAGGCCTTAAGCCATGAGACCGATACGACAATTTAAACTAATTACTTTATTTAAAACTCTCATCTTCCCTCTATAATAATTACACCTCTTATTTGATCATAAATGTGTTCAAAAGAGCTTCAAACCCAAAATTCATTTTAAGCCAAAGTTTAAACGCATCCAAAGTATATACGAAATAAATGAGCATATATTCGTACATGTACGCGCACACAACTCGCCTCAAGTACTGTCTATGCTGTGCCAAAATATGAAATTCAAATTCAGAGTGATGCACCTCAAGTCGTTACAAACTCGTTTGGTTAGCCTTTGCGGCAGTTGATATATTTACATTCGTATATATTGCACGCGAAGACAAGATATAGTTAAACTGGCTAAGAAAATATTTCAATACAGATATTTAAATTGCAACCAGAATACGATTAAACTACAGCGTTTAACGAGGATAGAGAAGACTATGGGTTCTATGAGCGTAATATGGCTTTATAATCCTACGCAACCAAAATTACAATACATGGAGTTTGTTTGTAGTTTGCACGCCCAGACAGAGATGGCGGTATGAGCTGGACTCCTTCAATAAGGTCAGGTCCTTAGTAGCCCCAGACCGAGAGGAGTGGCAGGATAGTAGGGAGTACTTTGCCCTGCAATGGGACATTAAGCCTTTTAATAATAAAAAAAATTGACTTTGTCAGTAACAAAATTGTGAATTACTAATTTAGTTGTGGTTTCGAGTATATTTAGGGAATAAAGTGGCGTCAATTATTATTCGCGATACAAAATAAAGTATATTGACTGACACTTGCATCGTTTTAATGTTATAAAGATAACACGCTTTATATAAAATACTTTTAAAACTAGCACGGTAGCTGAAATATTTCTATTTAGATACGTTTTTATCTCATACCTAAAACAAGTCATTGTAAAACAGTGAACTAAGCTGGTAAAAGTTTTGCAAATGTATAAAAACTCCTAATATTGGGGGAGAAACAGTTTCTTGCCGATAAAAATGCTATAAATCTTTTTCCCTTCCTTTTGATTGAAAACAGATAACAGTTAGTAACGTATCTACAAAAGTGTATCTTGTCGATAAAACCCTAACAGCTCACAAATCGAACACTCGCAGAGCCGCAGCCATTGATACTTAACCGCGCATAATATTTTCGTGAAATTTGCATCATCATTTTGCGTCAAATGTCGAATACGATTTCCCTTGTAGGCACGAACAGGTCTATTTCCATTTTCAAATGTCGGCCCGAAGCTAGAGGCTCAAGTGTTCCGTCAGAATATTTGAATATTTTAACATCGACGCCCGCGCCAAAATAAAATATGAATTTTTATTTTGTCAGTGAGCAACTCAATAAAAGATATCGTTATATGATTAGGCATGGTTGATGAACCCTTTTAGTTTTTCGATGAACTGCAAGCGAGCGATAAACTTCGTAACACGAGAAACAAAATAATTTGTGTCGGTTTCAGTTATAGTTTTACACACAAAGTAACGGAATCTAATCTAACTTTAGAATAAATTAAGTTTGTGTTTGGTCGCCATGTTAACTGTACCGTGTGAGTTTGTGGGATGAAAACAATTTGAACACCGCCAGGGCCCGACCACTTTTATAGTGACCTCCGTACGTGGACCGAATCCAAACCGCAGGGCATTAAAGCTGCAATAGGCATATTGCGCCAGCGCCCGCGGCATTACATGCTAAATTCACAAACTTGACAACTCCTGGCTGTGTGGATGTATGATATGCGCTAGTGTAGTTCTTGTTTCACAAAGTTCATTAATGCTTTATTATGAGCTAACATTGTAACAATGGTAAATTGTTCGAGATACAGAACATCGCTTAAGAAAATAGTTTGCTACTGTGATAGGTACTGTTAGCCCATGTGTGTTTCAATTTAGCTATGGCACATAGAAGTTTCATATGAAAAAAAAATCTAGGTTATGATTGGTCAAACAAAGCGTTATTCAATTGTCTATCCAATTACATAAAACGGTACGTACACTGAAGCCGAGTTTTTAGACGCTGAAGTGACGGTCAATGATTCGATGAATTATAAACATTTGCAATCATAATCTGTTGTAAGTACAAAGCGGGATTTCAAATATACAAGTCATAGAAAATCAAGGCTGTATGTTCAGAAAGTAAGACACAATAAAATGTTTTGACAAAATAATATTTTTTTTTAGAAATATATTATACTAGGTACCTTCTATGATTTTTGAAAGCACTTACTTAAAAATGTAGTGAATTGTCAATATTTATAAGAATAATGGTTTCATCTCATAAGCTTTCTAATATAATACATGTGTACATTCAAGACTAAAGAACAAAATCAATACGTCTTTCTTATTTAATTTTTGTCATGAAGTTGATCTGCAACTTCATGTCAACAAGAAAATCACTTGCAACAGCTGCAGCAAATATTACCTGTATTGTTTGGCCAAGCATACATAATACCCTAGGTCTCAGAAATTCGGGTCACAATAGCCTAGCTCCGGTAGAATTACACTAGCTCTGAAAAACCAACTGAGTCGCACGGTCGATAAAAGGAAATTGGAAGTTGCTTACTATTTAGATTGTACCTATTTTCGTTATAAATTATATGGTATATCTTTAGATGTCTACGAAATTAGGAAATTTACTTAGTACCCTAAAATATGTCTGGAAATGTCTTTAGCCTAAAATAAGTGGGTATTTTTAGTGATGTTATACTACTAACTACATAAATTATACATCCAGTTTTCAGTTTTACAGTTAATAATGGCTTGACCTTACTACTCCAGTTAATTGCCTACTATTTTGGCGATAAATATATTATTTCAGAATAAATAAAATGAACGGGAACAAGACTATAATTTGACGTCAGAATAAAGAAGATTGTTTTACAAAGCTCTAAAGTTTTCAACCTGATAGAAGAATAAGCATGTTATTAGCCAACGAAAAGCAAATGTATTCATGTTTATTTTAAAACAAGCTACCATTGAGGATATCTTTTACATTTCAACTTGCAATCTTGTTTGCAATCTTTCCAGTTGTTCAAACTGCGTTTTATTTGAGTACGGAGGCAAAAATAGACGAACGCAAAGTTAAACATTCAAGTGAAAGAAGGCTAATTATTGTGTATTCCGGGCCTTCCAAACGTCACTAATTCAAAGGAAAAGAGTGTCATAATTAGTTGACTCCTCCTTCGCCACACGAACGTGCAGGAAGCACTTAATTGCGATCCGAGCGTTGGACGCGCGATGTACAGTATGAATACTTGTGTACGTCTTATTGCCGTGGAATAAGGTTCAAATTGAGTTAAGACTTTTACAAACATAATCGAAGATGGACCAGTGCAACATTGCACAGTAAAAATTGAACACATGGTGCCTGTCGGGCAATGACGTGATACGAGTAGTTGAAATATCAGTTTCTTTAAACTTGTGACGTTATGTTTGTAGCTTTCAAAGTTCAATACGTATTACATAAATGTTTCAGTCATATATTTCAATTCCATTAATGGCTATCGTTTTTAAGACAACAACAGTAAGAATAATTTAGTAAGATTAACAGAATTGAGCCGTTTATTTATGCTAATCTCGAAACGTAAAAAGTGGAGACAAACGTGCCTGGCAAATTAGAGGAATTAAGTCAGGATTTCAGACTAATTAATGATGTTCGTACTAATTTATGATCAACGTAAGACATATACTATATGGCTTTGAAAATGTACATTTTCAAATTTTCATTTTTGTCACTCTGGTGGAGGAAAACGTCGTGAGGAAACCGGCTTGTAAATAGGTTAAAATTACCATCACGCAAAGATGAAGTGTGGTGACCGTTGCTCGTTTCTTCTCTGTATGAATTATATTTTTTTTTTGGGGTGGGAAATCCGCAAATAACTTCTCCCGCTCTGGGCGGAGCGAAAGGGCGTGTCAGACTGTCACTGACTAAAACCCACCCGTGTTCCTTCAGTTGCCTGTACCAGGGGCCACGGTAACCCTTTCGGACTTTTCCGCAACCCTGGCAGGCATCGGCCCTAGCGGACCCCGTCATTGGTGCTGACATCTCTATGAGGCGCGCGTGGAACACAACGCGCCTCCACGAGGACACGGCGGTGCTCTGCCCAAGCCGGACAGTCCTCCTCCGTATGCTCCACCGTGTCCTCCGGGCGATACACACAATGGTGACACCCCGGCGTTTCCTCCCGCCTTATCTTGAACAGGAACCTCCCGAAGCATCCGTGTCCGGTAAGGACCTGCGTCAGGCGCAAGGTGAGGACACCGTGGCGCCTTACTAGCCACTCCTCAAAGAGGAGACTTATTGCCGCAATTGTGGCGTGCCCAATGAAACGAGGCCTATGCTTTGCATTTGGACAAGCCAATATTAAGTTTGATATTGATTATAATATCATTAGATATCATCATCATCATCATTTATATTATGATTATCATTTTATATTTATTTATTTTAATCATTAATATTATTGATTGTAATATTTAGTCAATAAAGATAACATTCTACCTAACGATAACGCACAAGTACTTCCTAAACGTAACGACTTCGGCCTGGGCATTAAGTACGCCAATTATCCTCTCCCACGTGAGCTGCCTATTAATCATTTTAATGAATTACAGGTTTTAATCAAATATGTTAACAAATGACGGCGTTACGAGCGTACTCCTAAACTTAGAGTTATAACCGGGACATAGGTCGCGGTCGTAACGCAAAGGGTCGCCATTCAATGTCACCCTGCTTTGTTTATTAATGAGGAAGACCCAAGACACGGAGATTTAGTATCGTATTACCTCATAAATATACATTGTTAATTGAACTGATATTGGTTAAAGGATTTTGGCTTAAGGTGGACTGATTGATTTTCGTGATTTGGTTGCGTATGAGTTAGGAGTAGGTGTTCTATTGATAATTTCTTAGTACGTAGAAATAACAGGGAAATTAATTGTTAGGTTTAAATAAACTTTATTCTCAATAAAAACATAACATGTCGCTTACTTGAGAACAATAACGATTATTTAATTAAATACTAATATTAGCTTCGACAACATCCGTCACAAACTAATTAAAACTACCCGAAACTAGATCCACCCAACGCTTTCATTTTTCAAGCAATGACCGGTTTGCAATTAGATACAGGCTAAGCTGAGTTTTAAATGCATTGAATGAGTGTAGGTTTCTTCTGCGTGCGGGTGTCATATTGTATAGCTGTGCTCCTTCAAATGTAAGCATTTTTTTGCCATAGTTGGTCCTGGTTTTTGGTAGAACTAGTAAACTTGCTCGTCGTGTGCTTCGTTGACTAACTTGTCAATGCTGGATAAGTGTGATATTTGTGTGAATGTTTTTGTTAAGAACTTGATGATAAAGATACATGTGTTTAAATGTAAAGTTGCTTTATGTTCATTATTTTTGTGTCTCTGTAAACTTTAGTCGTTGATGTTAAGTACGGATAGTTGAAGAGCATTTTTATTAGTTTATTCTGGGAAATTTTTAGTTGTGCTAGTTTTGTTTTTGCAGCACTAACCTATACTTCGACCAAGTCTAGTAGATGTGGCTTCACTAGGGAATTTTAGATGGTGTATCGCAACCCTCGTGGAATGCATCGAACTATGTTGTGGAGAGCTTGTTCTTTACGTATTCGATGTGAGCATTCTAAGAAAGGGAACCATCTATTCTAAGTCCAAGATATTTTTTGCAAGTTTTTAGCTGTAGTGGCGTATCGTTAATTGTAATTGGGTTAAACGGGGGAATATGCTTATTTTTTGCCCTATACCAGGTGTTTTTTAATTCACTGTTAACCTTGCAGGAGGTGAAATAACTCATGATTATAAACCACTTTCATTACGAGACCAACTTCGAAATAGCAAAAACAAATTACATCTGTTGCATACATTTTCATCGGGTAAATATTGCATTTTGTATGAAACAGCTGATATTTTTTTCGACATTTCAGAGTTGGTCCCATAGTAAAAGTTGCACATAATCATGAGTACTTTCACGCCCTGAAAGGTTAACAGTAAATTAAAAACCACCGTGTATATTACTGGCATGTTTTGGAGGTATAAGTCCTCTTGGGCTTGTGAAATAATCTCATGTCAAAGTTAAAGTCAAAGCATTTATTTCAAATAGGCACTTAGAAGGCACTTTTGAACGTCAACATTTACATTTAAATAGAATTGATTCTAGTCGCCCCTTCCAAAAGGTAGTTTCGTATGGAGAAGAATGGGCAAGAAACTCTAAAATATAATTATATGTGAAGACGATGCACCTATAATAAAAATTACCCTACCAAAATAGGTAAAAAGAATTTAATAAACGTAGCAATGATAAATAAATAAATTAAGTGATAGATACATGGTGTTCACATATTTACAAACATTGTAAAAGTATACGATTTCCCAAATTATGTAACCAATTAATATGTCAGTGTGTGAGTTAAAGTAGTCACAGAATGTAAATCAATGTCATAAAAATAACAAACTATGCAATTAAAGTAGCAACAAGTTTTAATTTTGTCTAGCCCCTAGATTGTCCTATGGAGCAGGACCAGCATGTTTCCAAGCATTCTTATCTTGGATATAATCCTCTAATTTGTAATATGCTTGTTTACACAGTGAACTTTTTATATGAGTTTTAAATTTTCTTTCATTTAATTGCAATATATTACAAGGTATTTTGTTGTAGCATTTAACACAGTACCCCATAAAAGATGTATGTAGTGAATACATGTACAGTATGTACATGAATCGAAGACCCGAAGTAGAATAAACGTGTATCATCGGCATACGAGGTAAAGTGACCGTGTAACCTTATTACATTAAAATTATTTATATATATTAAAAAGAGCAAAGGGCCTAAAATGGATCCCTGTGGAACGCCATATGTTATAGGTCTTGTGCTTCTTTGATGATTACCGAGTTTAACCACTTGGGAGCGGTTGGTTAGGTATGATTCGAACATTTTTAGAGCATTGCCAGTAATATTTATGGATTCTAGTTTCTTTAAAAGTAGCTGGTGGGAAACCGTGTCAAAAGCCTTTTTCAGGTCTATAGTGATACCCAAGGATATGTTTATATAGTCTATATTGTGTTTTAATTTGTTTACGAGATCAATTGTAGCTGTAGTGGTATTACTTTTTGATCTGAAACCATATTGCCGGTCGGTGATAAAGTTGATAGAGTTTAAGTATGTTTCTAGTCGGTTGTGGAGGATTTTTTCTAGTATTTTTTACATTACAGGTAATTCTGAAATCGGACGATAATTACCAGGATCAGTGGCATTTCCTGATTTGTAGATAGAAGTTCTTTTTGCTACTTTTAGTGTTTCAGGAAAGTTTCCATCGGCTAGTAATGTATTAAAGCATTTGCTTAGGGTATTTACTATTAGATTTTTGGTATATTTTATTACTTTGGTATTAATAACATCTATGCCCGTGCTACAGTTCGGATCAAGGTTTGTAAATATTTTAAGTTATATATATACACACAGAGTTGATACGACAGAGGGGCTTTCCTTTAAACTGCCTATACTAGGTACCATTTTCAAGCTCTGTACCAAAAATCAATTAAATAGGAACAGTAGTTTAGTCGCAAATTATTTTTTAATTTTTTGTCCTGTTGAACAGGATGTATCTTTCCTAAGAGCTGATTATGTCTTTACGCATAGATCATGCACCTTAAAACGATAAATCTGAGTATAACCTACGATGCGTTGTTGCCGCTCTGACGCAAGTCACAAGTACAACCAAATATTTTCGCTAAAAAGATGGCAATAAATACACACACACACACACTTGCACTTTAATTACAAAGGATGGTTGCGTTTTACTCTGATTTGTAAGCTATTTAGTTTCTTTGAAAAAAAAAAACTCATTTTGGTGCTTTTTATTTTTATACCGTATTGAATTAATACTAAACACGTATACATAGTGTAATTGAATGCCTCTCTGTCATATCAACTCTGTATATCTTTAGTAGAACAAGAATTTAAACTGGACAGCCTTTCGAGGTCTTTAGGAGGAGAAAGAGGTAACGCGCGATCACAATCATCATGAAATATAATAGGTATTTCATTCGCTAGTAAGGGTCTTTTAGGGGAAAAGTTATAATTAAAGATTTGACTGATGTCATTAGGTTCTGTAACCGTTTTTGAATTAACTACTAGTTTTAAAGGAACATAGTTTTGATTTGTTTTATTATGTGTCAAGGGGTTTACTAGACCCCACATTTTTTTTGGGCTTTTTGATACATTTAGTAAATGCTTCATAGTAATAGGTATTTTTCGTTCCTTTTATTAGTTTAGCTACACATTCTCTTTTTTCAGCAAATGCTTCTTTCATTAGGTCATTGTCAGGATTGTTTTTAAGTTCCGTCCCCATCATATTCCTTTGATTGATTTGGCCTTTAATATATTTATTAATCCAGTCTTTTTATGGAAGATTGAGTATTTTAGTCAACGTAACTCTGCTTTTTTCTATACATGACTATCACATTTACCAATGCCAGGTCATCATTATGAGGGTTCTTATAGTCAGTTCCTTCCATGGCGTTATATAGGTTTGTGTAATTTATTGCTTCGTACTGAGCTCGCTATTTTCGAGGGGATTTTACTTTCTTGAGTTCCAAATACATTTGATAGTGATCAGACATAGAAGATTTAAATATTACCACGCGGAAGGTGTCGCTCTTTAAATTAGTGCTGATATGGTCAATAATATTTTATTTTTGTTTTCGAGTCCCTTGTACAGCATTTCTTTGTTATTTTGTTCAGTAGAGCCTACGTACCTAGCCTTTTTGGTTGCTGCTTTGTATTGTTTAGTCTCTTTGTTGGTTTTAGCTAATAGATCGATGTTGAAATCACCGAAAACGATTGCTCTCTTTCTTTGTTGTAGTTGGGACTCATATTCATCAAAGAACTCCTTATAGTTGGTGTTACCAGGGTTGTATATAACTCCGATTTCAAAAGCATGCCTTTCTAAGTGTATCCATAAATAATTATTTCCACCTGAGTACTTTGATTTCGATAAACTATGTTTGAAATTATTGTGGATGAATGCTGAAACTCCTCCTCCTTTTGAGTCTGTTCTATAGTTATAATAATGGGTATAATTCTCAATTTGCAGTGCCAAGGCTTGGGTTTCCGATCTTATCCAGGTTTCTGTTACTAGAATGCTATGTGCGATTTTCGCTAATGATTTTAGGATGTTTTTAGCTCGTCCAACTTTCCGCTTTTCCGTATACTTCTAGCATTTACGTACAAAAATCTTAGTCATGATTTGCCAGTATTAATAGTGCGATAGTCATTAAGTGCTAAATAGGTGTTACAGTACATATCGGCAGCTATACTTCCGCTGATTAATTGGGGTTTTTGGAGACCTTTTTACAACTGTTGGTGTCCCGTGTATGTATTTTATTGTAAGGTCCGTCCATCTCACCATCATTTTGACGGCGTGCTAGATCTTCCTTCAGACTCTTTAAATACAGCTGCTATGTCGGAGACTGGTCCGAGAATACCTATAAGTTTTGTGGCAGTTTGTGTCTGTTTTGTAGAAGGTATTTAGCAGAATCTGAAGTGCTAAACCATGCTTTAATGCTACGGTGTTTTCCAGGAGTGTATTTTCCAATTCTAAAAAGGTTTGTGGGTTTTGGAAGATCTTGACACACCTTGGTTGTGATTTTCCAGACCTCTTGGTCGTCTTTAGACATTCTGTCTTGTGTGTCGGTGGCAGTTTGTTCCGGTACCCCAACTATAATAATATTATTTTCTCTGGCTTTCCGATCTGTTACTTCTTTAATTACTTGCTCATTCGAATAGAGTTGATTATTTATTTAAGACTAGTCTGGTTCGAAATTGGATGATTGCTTGAGATCCGATTCAAGTGATACTATTTTCTGTTGGTCCTGTCGGACTTGTTTTTGTAATTGTGACACAGTTGAATGAAGTTGTTTTTGCCCTTGTGTGATATTAGATGTTGATTATTTGGTCTCATTAATCTGCAAGTGCATTGTATGCTCGTTAGATAATTTTAACTCAGAACTTTGGGTATTGACCTCTGTTAGACTTTCTTGCATTTTTTTATGATATGCTCATTGGATCCTATATACTTTTCAAGTAATCGGCCGATATGGCCTAATTCTGATCTGATTACTTTTGTTTCATCAGCATATTCACAGTTATGGTCTGACGGCGGTTGTTTACGTTTACGCCGGAAGGTAATTTAAGAATCTGCTGCGAGCGCACTGAGATCGATAGTTCGGGGGAGCTATGTGTGGTACCTATGGTACAGCTTGTATCCGCACCGATAGGTGTACCGGGTGTACGTGATGGTGGCGATATTTGTACATTCATTGTAGTTAATATAATTCGTATGCACAAGCAATCAACGTATGAAAAACTTCACACAGTAGTTTGAAGTAAATAATAAGGTATACAGTGATTTGTATTGAATCGTACAGCAATTGTTAACTACCAACTTAAATTGTCCGTATATTTAAATCACTCATAATCACCGGCATTGGCCTCCTTTTCGTGTTATAAAAACAGTTGGTAGTTTTAGTACTAAATATAAACAAAACTTGATACGACAATCACTTAATTGATTGTATTGAATAATCACTTGCTTGAGTTTCTGAACGACAATTATAAATAACCGGAACTGTAAAAAAAGAATTATCCCAATTTATTTTTTAATAATGTAACTTATTTAATTTTGCTAATTTTTTATATAATATATTTTCTTTATAATTAACAAATTAATAACATATTTGTGTGTCATTGTTGACAAAGCATAACGCAGTTTATACTATTTATAAGATCTTTATAATGTGTTTTCCTATGTTTGACAAAGAAATGATTCTGATTTTGATTCTGATACGAGCACAAAAGGAACCCAGGTTCTAAACTCTCCCTGGGACTGCACGCAGAAGGTATTGGTGACCTTAGCGGAGTCTTATGTACCAAGCAGCATGATTTCTTCTATCACTTTGTTTCGTTCGGTGATTGAATATTTTTCTTCCGAGTTATGTCATACACAACAACGATAATTATTTATACTAAATATTGCAACTTTCTGGCCTTGTCTTATGTATATTATTTACTCAATTCTGTTGTATTATTTATTCAGATGCTGCTATTTGTCGTACGTCCATTGTTTTATTTGTATCAATAATTTAAGTTATTTTTCTAATACATTGACAGCCGATTACATCGCCTGCACCCGCGTCCTATCGTTTGTCATAGACTTGTAATAGCATGGACAAGCGTGGGGCGTGTGGCGATCGTGATATTTATTGTCAAAAATACGGTTTTTATTTATTTTTATTGTTTTATTCCGTAGTGTGTTTGTGGGCCCTATCAGAATACCAGCGCTGCTATGCTGAGATAGGAGCCTTTTTGACCTCGCACAATTCTTTTTTCAACAATTCATAAAAAAAGGGTTAGTTTTGTAAGATTTGAATGTTCCTTTTTTAAATCTTTTTCGATAGTTGTATTTAATGGCTATAAAACAAAATAAAATCCTGTTGTTACTTTGCTTAACAATTAAATTTCCAGTACCCCCCAGTATTGATGGTAACAAGACTCGACAGTGACATTTCTAAGATGAATAATAAAAAACGTTTAAAATCATCACATGCAAACGTCCAGTCCAAAAAAAAAAAAAAAAAACAATCGCAACACAGAAACACAACAACGGTTATTTTAAATTGGCAATATCTTTTTATTTTATCGTGCTTAGATATCGATACCCATCGCGTTTTCGGAGTTTAGCTAGCTTTGCCACAGTCATTACACCTAAGTATTGACAGTCAGATAGTTGCTCGCATTTTATAATACTATCCCCCACAAAAGAACGCTGCTGCTTACCCTCTTGAAGAAAAAGACTAGTAGTCAGTTGATTGCCTTCTTTCTACGGCTCACAAGGTAGGAAATTAGTCAATTACTTTCGGGAATGAACGAGAAATAAAATGTTGTTACGTAAAACAATAACATTTATTGACTATGATTCGGTGAGATATAGCTAACGAGCCAAATGATCGTCTACGATTTAATGTAACAAACGAGATAGTAAACAATAATTCATTGCGTCGTTAATTTCGCACTATTTTCAAGATGTGGAAATTAATTAAAGGGGGTAGTAATAAACATGAAATGTCTGCTTTCGATTCGAAAACATAACGATCACGTTCGCGTTCTTTGATCGAATAATATAACATGACGTTTATTGATCAAGTGTTAACGTGTAATTGAAGCCGATATTATGAGTATAATGTTATTTGGTTAAATTCATTTCAAAATCAAAATCAAAAGTCATTTATTCAAATTAGGCTGAGATTCAGCACTTTTAGAACGTCAAAATCACATAAGACACACATTTGGGATCACAGCCTGTCTTTCATTAGGGTATCGTAAGTCGCCATGGGATCTGGAGACAAAAGTCCTCGCGCACATTTAGGAGTGGCGCGAGGAGGCGAAACGCCGGGGCGTAGCTCTGCTGCCGCGAGAAATCAAGTACAGCGGACAGAGCTCCGGCGGGATCTCAGGGCGGCATGGAGAGTGCGATTGTCGCAACGCACGCCACAACTGCGGCGATAAGTCCCCTCTTCGAGGAGTGGCTAGAGAGGCGCCACAGCGTCCTCACCTTCCGCCTGACGCAGGTCCTCACTGGACACGGTTGTTTCGGGAGGTTCCTGTTCCGGATAAGGCGGGAGGTAACGCCCGGGTGTCACCATTGTGTGGATCGCCTGGAGGACATGGTGGAGTATACGGTGGAGGTCTGCCCGGCTTGGGCGGAGCACCGACGTGTCCTCGTGGAGGCGATTGGCGGTGGCGATTTCTCGCGTCCGGCCCTGGTCCAGGCCATGGTACGTAGCGAGAGGGCTTGGGAAGCCGTCACCTCCTTCTGCGAAGCAGTAATGTTCGCGAAGGAGGAGGCGGAACGCGTGAGGGAGAGGCAAAATTCGCGCCCTCACGCCCCTAGCCGCCGCAGGAGACGCCCTGGGCGTCGGGAATCGCTGGCCGATTCCCGGCCACCACAGGCGTGGGCTTGCGAACGGCGAGCAATGGGCAGCTCACTGTTCGATAAGGACCAGGCCCGGGTCGACGGCGCGTTGTGTTCCACGCGCGCCTCAAAGAGATGTCAGCACCAATGACGGGGTCCGCTAGGACCGATGCCTGCTAGGGTTGCGGGAAAGTCCGAGAGGGATACCGTGGCCCCTGGCACAGGCAACTGAAGGAACACGGGTGAGTTTTAGTCAGTAAGAGTCTGACACGCCCTCCTGCTCTGCCCAGAGCGGGAGAAGTTATTTGATGATTTCCAACCCTCAAAAAAAAAAAAAAGGGTATCGTAAGTATGACTAGATGAGGTATCGAATTATGCCATCTAAAACAAAAAAAAACGTCTAGTTCCATGACAAACCGGAACCCAATTGAATATACGTTAACATCCCTTAATATGCCGTAATAATACATTTTGTTGACACACGTTTAAATACCTAAACTGCTGACGTAACAAAGGCCTAATTTAATGTGACATTCGTGAAACGGAATCGCCCACACGCATTTCAAAGTAGCTTATAAAATTATAATACAACAAAATTTGCTGCGCTCGCTTTGAACACTATGTCACGTTACGTGGAACTTCGGCACGGCGAAATTTTATGAGTGTCGCCTCCACACGACCCACCAGGGACGCAGTGGCTTTTGAAACGACTGGTAGTCAAAGAGAAATGGAGATTTCCCAGTTACAAATGTGGAAGCAGTAGGTAGAGGCTGTATTTCTTCGCGGATTACTTTCTCGAAAGCACACTTGTAACGCGCGTGCCGGAATTTTTATTACTCGCGGTTCCCAGAGGTACCGTTTCACGACAGAGATACATTCGAATCATTATATTTTGTAGCGACCGTACACGTTACTTCAGAATATGACTTTAAATAAAGAAACAGCCCCTTTAAACGCGCACAATGCTTTTGGCATAACAAATTGTATTACATGTTAATAAAATATTTAACGTCAGGACGTTTTCGTTTTGACTAGATTTATCGCAGTTACTTATTTGGGGTTAATTATATTAGGCGTGCCAATTGATTCTACAATGGCGGACAACATTAATCAATTAACTGATAGCGCATCAATTAACATTGCAATGCATTGTTTATCGTTTGACGATTATTGAATAATACATAGAATATCGCGAAGTAATTAAAGCTAAGCACACCTACATTATTTGTATGCTCACAAAACACAAAAAAAAAGGTTTTAATATTTTTGAAGCTTCTTTGTGCAAACTTAATTCTTCTTTTTCTGTGAATTCAACATCGGAAATGCCATTCTAATCAACCCCGTGGTTACGGCAAAGGTTTATTCTTTTTGCGCCTAAAATTAATCATGTACCTACGTGTTTATTTAACGTTCGTAGCGCAGTCTCAAGTTGTAAAACATTCAGATGCGACAACTAGTAGAATATTTTATGTTACGAGTAGGTATACAGTATTTCTTAAATAGCTACGTAGCTATCTGTAAAGTGCCATAAGTTCCCAACCCGTGTTAAATCACACATAAAACATGGTTCCCGCCAGTTACCTCGAACATAACGCTTACTGGGTCGTGTGTCGTGTGCCGGCGGGACACTTCCAGCCCGGCTGCGGTGCTTCAGTGCCCAATATACTCTAATAAGTAAAATCGCCCCGCAGCTCCATTATACCTAAATCTTATCATACAAAATTTCATTACAAGTAGGTGCAGGCAGCGCTTGTTACGTAGTTACTCCGACGCCCCGGCCCGCGTTTATTAAGGCTTGATGAAAACTTTACATCATCATATTTTCTGGATCGTTCACCTAAATTAAAGGTAATTTATATCCCAATGTACACAGGCGGTGCCCGTTCGAGCTTTATTAAACAAATAAAGTAATGAATTGGTGAGCTTTCAAAAACAAGCGTGCAGAAATTTGAAACTTTATTATTTACGGACGGTAAAAGACACAATGCTAAAATAAATGAAGGGTTCAGTAATGGCTTCGTAAGGTTTGTTCGGTTTATTTACTGTGGCTAGACTTTTGAAAGTTGAGAGGTTTGTAGAGTTAACAACATAATTCTGTTGGTATATTTTGCTAGAATAGGAGAAAGTTTTGCGTCAGCTGAAACATAAAATCATAACATAGAATAAGGTAATCAGATAAATTCAAAAGTTTAATTAAACAAAACAAGGGCGTTAAAAGTTCGGCCGTATCGTTGGCATCACGAATGTGGCACATTGTGTCGGTTGCGACTGGTTGCCGTCGAATCGCAGTCGCGGTTCGGGTGTGGGTTCAATAGACTGTGATAGAGCCAGAGTGAGCGCAATGAAAGTTTGGCTGTGTACCAAAAATATTAACACAAATTTTAGTATAATCTCTGTGTGCAGAGTAGCGTGAAATTAAAAATATAAATATTGTGAGACACCGCAGCTGGTATTAATACGAGGCGAGATTACGTACAGCACGAAGAGTAACGACATACGCGCCCGCGCCGGCTCATAATATCACTAACGATGTATAGCCGCCGAGTACCCAAATGTGTCGTTAAACAATAACCGCATCTTACATTATTAATAATAACCTGATTCTGTTTCTCATTAGCATCACTTTCTTGGGTGTTTGAGCTCTTCGTAAGTGATACTCGACATATTATTATGGTTATTGGGTTGTTATTAACAGGCTTTAAGAGAAGAGGAAAACCAAGGTAACAGTGCATGAATGGTGATACGGTTAGAAAGGGATACAGAGATGACGGTAGACAGAGAAGAATTTATGAAAGAAGGAAGAAGACATAATGCGGTTTGCGCCGAAAAAAAATTGGGATAGGAACAGGAGGGTAATGTTGATGATGACCATATAATTAAAGCTATGCCGCAGGTTCTTCAGCATGGAATGGTCAGTGATTTTATAAGAGTGAACTAATGGTTTTCAAAGCAGGCAGTGTGACATATTCGTGTATTCCACATGTCGCAATATGTGGAGAACCTCTACGAAGGGTGGACCAGTTCAAATATCTGGGCCACTAGGTCACTGAAGATCTTAAAGACAATTGTGATATTGAAAGGGAGCGTAGGTCGCTGGCTGTCCGTTGTAACATGCTGGCCCTCAGGTTTGCGCGATGTACGAGTGCAGTTAAAGTAACGCTCTTCAAAGCTTACTGTCAGTCCTTCTACACGTGCAGCCTGTGCGTCAACTTCACTCAGCGGGCATACAGCGACCTACGCATTCATTACAATAATGCACTGAGAGTACTGCTTCGGCTGCCGTGGCGTTGTAGTGCATCAGGGATGTTTGCGTATAATAATATTAATAGTTTTGCCGCTATTATTAGGAATAGATGCGCATCCCTGATGACGCGTGTTCGCGGCAGCACCAACAGTATTCTCAGTGTGTTCGCAGATCGGTGGGATTGCCCGATGATGAGGAGGTGGATGCAGCTCCACGCTGAATTTGAAATATATATCTGTAACCTACCAACACTAGAAGTTAAGTAAAATTGTTACTAACCCTATGGACTCCGATCTGAAATAAACGTTGACTATTCTAGTATATAAACGAATCATGCATTTTCAACGAGCAGGGTTCGAACTGACGACCTTGCATGGGGCAGACAAACACCCCAGCTTTTCACGTTAGACTATTTTGCTTAAGTCAGTAGACGTATACGTCAATTAGTTTCTCACAGAACAATATCACGCTGAATTTCTAGAAATAGGTTTGACTTTCAAATTAGGCGCCCTCAACGATATCCCTTTATACTATCAGAATATTTAACTAATTTCCAATTATGATGAGCTCCTTTGACGTTCGTAGTCTACACAGTTTAATTGAATACTGTTCTGCAAAAGAGATAAGTATTATGTGAGTAGTTAACCACAGTTACGTACTTTTAATTTATGTTTTGCTTTTGCTGAGTAGTCAAGTCTTTAACATGGCAATCGTCTGAGTGCTTCTAATATCCAAAAGTTATGAAGCACGAAGTCATATGAAGTGTTGCCTGCGTATGGTCTGTTCTATAAGTATCTAATTTAAGAAACAAACCCTGTTCAGGCTAAATTCTTACGCAATCATACAACAAGCGGTAACACATTCATCAAGAGGTCTCAACTTTATATCACACCAGTTTTTCCAAAAATGTTTGTCTGAATGTCATTATTAAATTGTAAATTAATAATCATCGTCGGAAATTGTCAAATGAAAAACATCTTTAAAGTTTATAAACATTTGAATTTTTGGTTGAATTATTCAAATAATCAAATCAAATCACTCAATTTGTAAGTGGTACTACCAATTGGCATCCACAGGTATGTTTTCTGATTTATTTGTTAAAATTTTACCGTTATTTGCAGTTCATAAAACGTCAAGCATGATTTTTTGCTACGGTAGTTCGGTAGTTTAACATTACTTAATTTACTGAGAGTTTTTGTCAAAAGTGGTAAACCAATTACGAGGTCGACTACAAATAATCTTCAAAACTGAATTTTTTATTGTCCATAAATAAGTTTGCTTTGTGGTTTCAGACGAGAATATACCATTGCGTATTAGGTACCTATCCTTGACTGTCATCACATTTGTAAGATGGGCAGCAATATCATCCTGCATGTTAATAACATGTCCCCTAGTATACATTAATCAATCCTTCTGTCATGCGCGATGATTATTACAATACGCCATCTATGGGGGAGTGTCCATAATCAACTGACATTGCTGGATGTTATTATTGAATTATTATTGTATATGTATTAACATACATAATTATATGCACATAAATAAACCACAGGGCTCAATTCTTGGTCCTTTTTTGTTTCTTATTTATATTAATGACTTACATTACCTCAAAAAGGATAATCATGGTAGTTGTTTGCGAATGACACTTCACTTTTGTTTAAACTTAAACGTCAGCAGCTGGTTACTGACGATGTAAATAGCGCGATCTCAAAAGTAGTACACTGGTTCAATGTTAATAGATTACTGGTCAATGAAAAAAAAAAAACAAATGGCTTAAGTTTGCGCTACCTCACGTTAGACAGGTGATAACTAATGTATTGATAAAGGGCAAAGAATTGAATCCTGAATGTGGCACAGTAATCTTGGGCTTAATTTTGGATGCTAAGCTTCCGTGGGGACCACATATAGATAAATTGTCAAAAAAGCTTAGATCCACAGCGTACGCTGTTACAAAAATTCGTAATTTGCCTGACATAGAGGCAGCCCGTTTAGTGTACTTTAGTAGTTTCCATAGTGTAATGTAGTACAGTATTCTGTTGTGGGGAAATGCCGCCGACATTCAAACTATCTTTGCTTTGCAAAAAAGAGCTGTTCGATTAATTTATAATTTAAGTCCGAGACACACTCTCAGAGATAAATTTAAGGAGAGTTGCCTTCTCAGTATATTTTTGAAAATCTTTTATATGCCCATAAAAATATAAAACTGTTTAAAAATATAGTGATATTCATAACATATACTAGGAACAAACACATATTAGTGGTACCTACAACAAGGCTCAAGAAAATAGGTGGCTCATTCAGGTGTTCATGTATACGCTTTTATAATAAACTTCCACCAAGCCACGTTCAAGGTCTAAGCCGTAATAAATTCAAATCATTCAAAACGTAAGTTGTGCCGGAAAGCCTTTTAGACTGTTAAAGATTATATTGAGGACAAAAAGGCTTGGGATTGAGTTGCTCTAATTTTTGCATACAGAATTTGGTTTGTTTTTTTTTTACATATATTTTGACATTTGATAATTTTTATACACACAATGACATGAATACTTACTTTGTGAAGTATATTATTATTATTATTTAAATTATTGTGAATGTGTGGACTAAGTGGGTCATTGTTTCAGTTTTAATCATGCTAAGTAGCTTATGCGGTCTACCCAAATGTCCTTCCTTTCTTTGGTATTGTTCGTCGAATCGTAGAGCTTCATAAGTTCTGAGTTGAGCTGCACGGTTACTGCCAAATGCGTGCACTGGCTGGACAGGTCCGCTTAATCTGTGTGGTTTTTTCCTCAGAAGACCATTTCAGACACCAGACTACATGGTCTTCACATGACCTGACCAAGATTATGTCTGGACTTTAAAAGAGACTGTGACCTCTGAGTTTTTTTGGCCTTTCTTCTCAGAGTAGTCCTATAGGAAACGCCGACCTCATCTAACTTTTAAAATATGATTGACGTGTAAAAGTGTTTGTACAAACCTACTTACAGAAATAAAATCATTTATCAGACAGCTGTGGATAGCCTGATGACGATGATGATTGTGATGATGATGGTGATAATAACTGTATATTATTTAGTATGGATTGATAATTTGTCTTCGTTATGTTAAGTTTGTGAATAAATTAGGTAGGTACGGTTAGCGACAAAAGTCGATGAACACTGCCTCTTTTACACATCATCTAAATTGTCACAAAATTATTTCGATACATTTTATTTCAGCATTTCAAATCCACTCATCTGTCGTGTAACCTCCTAGAGTACAGTAACAATAGAAAATTAATTGTGTCTCATTACAAGACGATTGAGCTCATTTAATAGCTAAGAGTTAATATTCGTTTAAATCTTAACCGATCGATGTTAATTGTATATTTAGCTAAATAGTTAAGATTTTTGTCGCTGACTGTGCCTACATTAAACAAGCTAATTTAGCAACAATAACTAAAACACAACATTTTCTTAAAAAAATACCAAACCAAGAACTTAATCAAGCGCATAGCGCATCATATCCAATTATAACCACAGCGCGCTTTGCGGCTAATAAATGACGTAATATATCACTGTGTATTAAACGCTATGCTCAAGCGACACTGCAGGTGCGATTAAGTCGGCGTGCGATGTACAATCCTGGCTCTTGATTTATACCGCTGGCTCTGGGCATAGATGAAGAAATAAGACCTCGTATAGATGCGATACTCTCGCCTACGTTTCAAGCCTGTCGACAAGACAACGCAGTCGGCATTGGTACGGCGCTTGCGGCGCACACCGTGCTCGTTTCGCGCTCTGCGTTCGATCAGCCATTTTTGTCGGCGGCCATTTACGAAACTGTACATCTAGTAGAAACAGACATAACAAAGAAATTTTCTATGATGGTAAAGAACAAAAACCTGTCCGTGGCGAGTTAAAATTTGTTTTCTACAGGTAAATTTTTGGGATGGGGGCAACATCCAAAACTACAGGTAGTAGAGTATAGTGGTCAAAAGAACCATGAAATAGGTTTTAGAGAAAAATAAAATTGTTTCTTTTCGGTCTGATCCAGGAATTGAACACGTTTTTTTAACATTATTAGCACCCTGTTCATACCAATAGTGTACTTTGTTCAGAGTTTTTTATTAATA
Source organism: Brachylomia viminalis (assembly GCA_937001585.2). Classification (NCBI taxonomy): domain Eukaryota; kingdom Metazoa; phylum Arthropoda; class Insecta; order Lepidoptera; family Noctuidae; genus Brachylomia; species Brachylomia viminalis. The sequence goes on along the minus strand of OW443302.2, from coordinate 14,783,971 downwards.
ACTAATGCTCTGTCGTTATCAGTGAATGTAGGTAAACTAATAAACATAATTAATTTATTGTATTTTTTAAAACTAGTGTTGAGCGGCAGCTGATTATTTTGGTGGCAACGAAATACGAGTATGTACTCACATACAGTGGAGTTTCGCTTCTGCACGGTTTTACAATTCTATGGCCTGAGGCCCGCCGCTCCACCTTACTTTATTATGAATCACAATACACAATGCATGTGTCACTGAGCTTATCATTCTAAGTTTTGGAGGTGTATGTGAACAGAATTAAGTGGGAGTTTGGTGATAATGTTGAAAACTAGCTGGGAGATGTAGGCATCTCCCAGCTAGTTTAACAAACTTTTTAGCTTTAGCTGTTTAGCTAGCAACAAAACCACTGTCTAATTAGATAGAATTGTGTAGGCACAATTCTATCTGATTAGACAGTGGTTTTGTTATGTTTTGAAATACCTATACGTGAAAGAATATAATCTCCTCTACATCGACAATGGAAAGTACAGGTAGCTGGTAAGTATTAGTAAAAAGCGTGTAGATACCAACTAAACGTATCTTTAAAAACTGTCCCCTATATTTATAAACGTTGCTTAAACTTAAATATAGATTAAACATCGGTGTAACCATACTTTTTTGAGGTTTTAGCTTGTCTTAACTTAATGAAACGTTAATGAAGACGGGCGTTAATTATTTACAATAAAACAACAATATCAATCAAAACTTTATCGATGTCAACTCAACACGCAAAGTCATAATAGAGACTATTTCATAAAGAAAGTGCACCCCTAACTAATTATTACTGCAGTTTTATCAATTTTAAGCCACGAAATATATGCCAAACGTGGTTTCAAGCAGTGCTTGGCACTAATTGTGACTCTTCATTACCATTTATAATTATTCCAAACAGAAACTAGGAAACCTGTTTCCATAAAAACAAGGTTTTATTACTCCACCTCGGTTAACGAGTCAGCTTTTCATGCAGCATATAATTTATATATTTCAAAAGTTGTTGTACTTTTTAATATTGCTTCTTGGAAATACCACAGCAACGAGCAAAAGAGCTTCAAGTTTTGAGAACTCTCAGAGATTCACAATATCTTCGCGAAACTTTGCATCGTTCTCAAGATTTCCGCGGTTAAATTACCCACGCTTTCACATCTTTTTCTTGGTCCTTTTCGAGGTCTCGGTGGGTGGCTGCGGAACCCATACAATACTTTTTCCCGTCTTTCTATCAGAGGTAGTTTATATTCACACGAAAACCTTTGGAAGTTATTGAAATATTTACTTTCTTTGCTTACGTAGGTAAAGGAGTCGCACTCCACACCGTCATATCCTCAATGCAAAACCATATTTATGTTGGATAAACAACCGCTGTTTTTGCGATTATGAAAAAACTTAATTGATTTTATTTAGTCATCTAACTAAGCGGCATAATTTCTGTAGGTATTTAGAGTCCAAAACGAACTTGTTCAGACACATATTCGACTTTTTGATCAGGAATAAACTACCGGTGGGTCCTGCATTTTGATTCCTGTGTTAATAAAAGTCAATAGAAAATTGTTAAAAGATAATATGACGATACAAATATATGAAAAATTTACCTTCAACAGTCATAAAAAGTCAAATCAAGGAAAAGAGACATTGTATTTTGCAAGTTAAAGACGAATAAAGCACGTTGCGGTGCTTGTGGCTAAGTAATAATAGCCGCACGGTTCGATCGATCAGGTTAAGCTACGCATGCCGCGGTTGGTACCATGAATGGGCGACCATCTTTATATACTAAGAACCCTCCGTGCCTCGGAAAGCACGTTAAGCCGTTGGTTCCGACTGTCATTCTTGGATCTTTGACAGTTATTAAGGGTCGTCAGAAGTCCGAAAGTTGGACAATCAGTCTTACCAAGGGGCATCGTATCAAAAAAAAAACTCAAAGCTCAAAGCATCTAGGAAAAAAAAAATATTACAGGCACTTTTGAATTGTCAAGGGGTCGGTCAGTCGGAAAGATGAAGCTAGTTGCCCATTCCAAAGCGTAGTAGGTAGCTATGGAGAAGAACGGGCAAGAAACTCCATTATCACTCTTTTAAATCAAAATATTGTTACAATAAAGTGGTTACATCATTCATGTTGTAATTATACATGTGAGAACGATGTAGAAAGACGTGCACGTTAAAAGCATCCGTAATAAAAAGATAAAAACAAATATGGAATTAAAATAAGCCGTGGCAGCTAAGAAATGACCAGTGCGTACTGACGGCGCCCGTTCACGAACATGACGTATGGATCAGCACCATTCAGCTCAACCATTTTGAAGGGATCTCAATGATCCAATTTTATATTACCTAGTAACTGGGTTGTGGAGGTCAGACAGGCAGTCGCTCCATGTAAAATACTGGTATTCAGCTGCATCCAGTTAGACTGAAACCCAACTCTAACATATCTGGGAAAAGACTAGGCAGATGATGGTCTTCTAGAAGCCTGTACGTTACCGTTTAGCGTCCTGCATCTTGCACGGTTGAATAATGCCGTTTTTTTTTTTTTTGGGGCTGGGAAATTATCAAATAACTTCTCCCGCTCTGGGCAGAGCAGGAGGGCGTATCAGGCTCTTACTGACTAAAACCCACCCGTGTTCCTTCAGTTGCCTGTGCCAGGGGCCACGGTATCCCTCTCGGACTTTCCCGCAACCCTAGCAGGCATCGGCCCTAGCGGACCCCGTCATTGGTGCTGACATCTCTTTGAGGCGCGCGTGGAACACAACGCGCCGTCGACCCGGGCCTGGTCCTTATCGAACGGCGAGCTGCCCATTGCTCACGGTTGAATAATGCCTGGAAGGCTTAGGTAAATTGTCTTACATTTTGTGTCGGTTTAGGTTGTTGTTTGATAGATAGACAAACCTATCTATCAAACAACAACCTAAACCGATAGTCATGTTTAGCATACAGACATGCGGTGATAATGTTAACTTAATAGTGGGCGAGAACACCTGGAGCATTTTGTCTTCCGGCGGCTAAATGGGTCACCGATGTTATTACAATATTGTGGACAGAACCTGGATGCGAGTGACGTAGGGTCAAACCGACTGTCAAGATATAATCTATATATGTCAAGATAGACTATGCTACTACGGTATACTTTCAAGGTAGAGCATGTAGCCGAGTTGTGGGATATTTACTGGGAGATGATGATGGTGATGATGTTTATGATATCTTGGTAGACAGATAAGCGATACTTTTCTTCTAGCGAGGTGACTAAAGCCGCATGTTAATGCTAGAAAATTATGCATCTAAGACGAGAGAATCCACTATAACTATACACAATACCACTCTTAAGCTGTGTTGATAAAATCTGCTCGTTCACACAAATGTGCAATACCAGCAGTGCGATTCTGTGACCATCTTACCGTGAACACTTAGGTGAAGTGAGCGTGGAGTGAGCTGTCAGTGTCATCCCACTGATGCTAGGGATTGACCAAGCTTTACATTTACAATCATAATCGAGATTTTAATAATATTTTTTATGCAAATTCTATTGATAATTTTATATTATTTCATAGCTAGTTTAAAAGTGTCAAAAAAAAAACAACATTGAGCTTCTAACTTAATTTCTGTTTTGCAATTTTATTTTAAAACCCCTAAAATAGATATGTTTAGCCACTTTAACTGTTAACTAAGTACATACTAGCACTGAAATAATATAAAAAGATCAATAAAATCTAGATAAAAAATATTATTAAAATCTCGATTATGATTGCAAATGTAACGTTGGTCAATCCCCAGCATCAGTGGGATGATACTGACAGCTCACTCCACGCAAGTCTTCACGGTGAGATTTTTACAGAATCGACCGGCTGCACGGCCAAAATGTATGGAACAGCTTCTTTTGTTAGCAACCGACGAAAAAGTTCAATTCAATGTTTGGTTTGGGGTATGGTTGCATGTGGGATTTGTGCAAACGAAACTATGATGATAAAATAGTAGATTGTTATACAAGGAGCTAAAATGACCCATTATATACGAAGTAGTTTTACTCCCGAGCTTTAGCGTGGGAGTAAATAGAAGCCGAGTTTTAATGGGTTTTTAGCGCCGTGTGTTACACTCTACTTTTCACTACGATTAATAAAAAAAACCAATACAATATGAAATATGTAGTTTATTTTATTAAAAATTTAATGTACAATTTGTACAATTGTGGATATTTAACGAGATGTTTTTTCCCGGTAACTTAATTTGAGTCCTCTGTGAAGATGAATGTTGAGTGGTTCTTTTCCTTTCTCTTCCTTCTATTTGCAAATAAGGGTCTCCATTCTCACTAGATGATGACATTTTCACTATTGTAAAATTAATTACGGTCAATACCAATTCAATTTGCAATTAGAGAAAAATTATAAAGATTTCGCGCCAATGTCTTTTTTTTTGTTTTTTCTTCTGCAGCCGCAACGCATTGCATGCATTCTACCAAAGAGATCGCCGATTTTAGTTCCATTTTCAAAAATAAAATGAAGTTCTTTTTTTATGAAACAGTAATAAGTCGAGTCTATATTCATGATTATTCTACTTATGACTAAAGACTTTTTGTAGGCTCATGGTCATTTGACACAAAAAAAAAAAATCCCCTAGAGGAAGAATTGCTATTATTTCTTCGCTCTGGTACGCCAAAACGTCTGGTACGAGTGAAAAAAATCTTTAGTTTTTTTATTCTTGCATTAATAATATGTACGAGTATGTATGTACCTATCACGTAAAATACGTAATAACGTTTGACGGCACGGTTGGCGCAGTGGTTAAGCGATTGACTGCTGTGCTGCGTGTCGTGGGTTCGATTCCCGCACTTAACAAATATTTGTATGAACTGCAAGTAGTTGTTCCGGGTCTGGCTGTTTGTGTATGTGAGTTTAAGTGTTTGTAAACGCACCCACGATACAGGAGAAATTCCTCATGAGGAGCAACGTTATATTAAAAAAAAAATTGATGAAATTGCGGGTATGAGTAGCGATGAGCCTTGAATAAAATCACACTTTCCAACAAAAGTAATATAAGATTTCCCCAACTACAGAAAGTTACTAACTGTGATTAATCATTAATAAGACTAACTTTTGTAATAGGTTTCAATCTTACTAGATGTCTAAATAATTATAATCGTGAAACTGAAGACGTATTGGGGTATATTATTATTTATGTTCAATGTTTAATTTTATTATACACAATCTTTAATACAAATACAGGCTAAGCTTAGTTAAGCTGCGCTTGTTGCGGTAAGTCTATATATACACACTATACTAGACTAGAGACAGAGCACACTATGATACCGAACTCACAGCGTGATTCCCTCTCACTCATTGTTCCACATGCCTTGTTTCTCAGTCATTGGGTTGTGGAGGTCAAATTGGCAATCAATGGTTACTATTTGATGATGTTAAAATACTTAACTACCTGCTTGTATATTTATGATTTAAATTGCTTCAAATGACCCTCTAATGGTAATACTAAAAGATGAATTATTAAAATATTGCACCAGGTACAAACATTAACCGTCTTATTACAAAACACGATCTAACTTTAGCCCCAACCTACACATTCGATTTAGTTTTTGTATTTGGAACTTTATGCCGACTTTAGTAAAGTTCTTAATACAAAATTGACAATCTAAGACCGGACTAAGTTGACAGTTTTGTAAAAGGAACTGTATTTCGATTTCAGTTATGTTCTTATTTCAAAAACAGGCTCGATGGTTTAAACCATGTCAAAAGAAAAACCTTGTTTTGTAATAAGGCCGTAAACGTCCAAAAATAAATACAACTATTGTTGAAAAAAACAAATGCCATACGGCCAACCATTATACTCCATCAGAAGATATTTTAGGCTGATGTAGAAAAGCAATAACTTAACAAAAAATATCCCGAATTAAATGGAAGAGAAAAGTAAGTTCCACAACATTTATTACAGTCTGTTAACCAGCAAGGCTTTCCTCCAAGTTATCCCATCGCTAATTGAATCGATACTCTCTGTATAATATCGATTAGAATTGTGTGACTTATCGCAACTCGACAAAACTTATCGAATACATTTTCGTCGAAGAAAATGGAGTTATCTTTTGTGTAGTGTAAATGGATTCGTGGGTATTTTCACGCTTGCGTGAGCTTGTGGGGGAGCAGAGATACTTTATTAGGTGTCAATCATAGTTCTGAGACTGACGCTCGATATGAGGCTTTAGTGAAGCCAATTGGCTCGGATTATTGGCAAAGTGGATTAGATTTCAAAGTTAAAGCTGTTATTGCAAATAGGCATAGACATAAAAGGCACTTTTAAACGTCAAAAACAATAACATAGAAATTATTCTAGATGCCAGACTAGACGATCAGACTACTTCCAAAAGGTAGTTAGTTTAGTATAGAGAAGTATGGGCATAAACTTCACTGTTACTTTTTTAAAATATTTTGTACACATTAAATAAATAATTATATGTGAAGGCGATGCACTTAGAATAAAATTACTATACCACGCGTAAAAATAATTTTAAATGAAGCAATGACAGATAAAATAATTAGTTGATAGATAATGGTACTCACATATTTTCAAACATTGTAAAAGTAACATTAGTGCGCGAGTTAAAGTAATCACAGAATGTAAATCAGTGTCATGAAAATTATACAATTATATTAGCAACCAGTTTGATATTGTCTATACTCTAGATTGTCACGTCGACCAGGACCAGCATATTTCCAAGCATTCGTATCTTGGATATAACCATCTAATTTGTTATATGCTTGTTTACAAATGTACTTTAATATGAGTTTTAAAGTTTCTTTCATTTAATTGCAATATAGACAAGGTATTTTGTTGCAACATTTAACACAGTACCCCATAAAAGAAAAATAAACCCCCTATCGGCCAAATTTCCGCATGCTCACCTTAAAGGCGATAATCGCATAGCACGACTCACGACTCGATCGCACAATGCACGAGTTTTGACCAATAGGATGCACAAAGCGTATTTTAGTGGTGTTCGTATTAGTATAATCATGTATAGAATGTGTGACACTCACACTTGGAGCGTACTATGCTCACTTGTTTCTGATAAGAGACGAGTTTTTAATGGGCACGGCCAGCGCGGCGTGAGCTTTTTGTTATTGAATTGAATTGTTATTTTATTATTGACAAGAATTCATTTTAGTACTCATATCTTCAGTTTGTTTGGTTTAGAAAATGTATTATTGGTATTGCAGTATTTACAAAAATAATTTGTAATAACTAATAACAAATATGTCAAACTACAATTTATATGTATTAATCCACTTTAATATTTTCCTCTCTCTATCGGGTCTATAGATATAGGTTATTTATGAACACTTTCACTGCCTCTCCAATTTTCACTATATCCTATGTGATGCCGCATGCCGCAGCGACCGCACCATATTCCATTCACAATAAGATGAGACATTGAAACGAACCGTTTTATTACAGTCCGTTCCACCGATTTTGACTTCTATTCCGTAGGCTTATGGATGGCATTAAAGGCAAAAAAGTGCTTACAATACCAACTGTTTACTGCAGCTGCCATTTCTCATGCCACCAACGCAATAGCATTCAAAATCGATTGAACGGACATTTATGGTTTGTTTACCTTTTATCTCACGGCTCCCTGAATACGGTAGGTATAGGTGCGTTGACCGGCACTGCATGAAGGTATCAAATGTTTATATTGAATTTTTTTTGTGTATAATCGATTTTATTAAAAGTAAATAACTATCTAAATTTCTATGTGTTTGTTTATACTTGGGCAATTTGGGAATACTTGGAAATTACAGTAATATTTGAACCAATACTCTGCGCAGTTCATACAATGTTATCAGAGCTTTTTGTTTATAGCTGCCGCAAGGCCGCAAGCCGCACAACTCTTGCAACTGCAATAAAAATAAGTTCATTATCTAAGTCCCATTGTTATTTAGTGAGAATGTCTGGAAATTCGTTTAAACAATAGAGTACGGCTTAATACAACGGCCATACGTTTTTTTATTACCTTAGGATTATCTCAAATGTTTTGCAGTTGTTCCTTGTATTTGGTTTAATACTTTTAACAGTAGGTAATGGTTCTAGCTAATGTTTGTTATTTTATGTTACTCGCTCATTACTCACACAAATGCATATTGTCTCTAATTGGGGGAAACTAGGAAGGGGTGTGGTTTGTCACTAGCTGCGCTCTCACAGGAATATTTTCTTAAGTGAGCATGCTTATCTTTTTAATAGTACATTAGCTAATCTAAAAATAGGTGATCTATTTTATCTTTTCTTTCCTTGTATTAATATGATGTCTATGACTTATTTTATTAAAAATATGTCGACTTTTTCTTGCAACATAATATTTTCAAAATTGAATTGGCAAGGTACCGTCATAATATTAATATTTTAAATAGATCCCTGAGAGATTCGTGGTAACATAGATTATAAATGGCTCTGACAGCTCTCTTTTGCAATGTGAAGATGGATTCAACGACAGCAGCCCAACCCCACATTATAATGCCCTACGACATAATGCTGTGGAAGTAGTTAAAATAGACCAAACGCGCGGATTCTAAATTTGTTAACTGTCTTATCTTTCTAACAGCATATAAGCGGCAATAAACAGCATATGACCCCGGCGACCTTACCACTCTCCCAGGTGCCGGAGTACGACTGCTGAAGAAGCGCGGAAAAACCACCCGGGGGAAGAAAGTAGGCGACCGAAAGCGCTACCCTCGCGAAGGCACTAGCCAGCGCGAAGCGCGATCGGACGCCGAAGAGTTAGTACGCGACCAGCCACGAGTCCGCGACGGGGAAACCCGGCGCGAAAAGGGGCCGGACGCGGAAAACAGAGAACGGCCGCAAGTCCGCGAAGGGGAAACCCAGCGCGAAAAACGGCCTAACGCGGAACCACGCGTGCAGGGGCAAGTCCGCGAAGGGGCAACCCAGCTCGAAAAGCCCATGCACCCGACAGAGTCTGCCGGGGGCGCCAGTCGACCTTACGCGAACACCGACACATCCCGAAATAATCCCAGACCTAAACACCGCAGAGGAAAACGAGGTGGATCCTTGCACCCTAACCCCGCCACTTGGCCGGGCGCCTCCAAGTCGCAGCCTGGACCGAGCGGTACAGGGCCGGCGAAGAGAGATCGCCCTGACGACACGGCGTCACCGGGTACGCTCCAGGGGGATGCAAAGCGTGTAAGGATCCACTCCGCCCAGGAGGAGCCGAGGACCTATGCGCGGGCCACCAAGGATATTCCTGCGCGGCTCGCCGTAGCAATCTGCTTCCCTCCCCCATCCAGAGACTTGACAGCAGAAGAGGCCGAGCAGGTTAAAGTAGGCCTAGTAGACCATTATATCGATGGCGCGAGGAAGAGCGAGCACGGGGCTCGAGGCCGGTGCAGCGGCAGATCGCGCTGCGCCGAGAGGAGCTCCATCAGGTCTTGGTGGCGGAATGGCGGCTAAGGCTTCTGCGCCCTACCGCCGGCCTCGCTACCGTCGAGGCGATCCGGCCAGTACTCGACGACTGGCTCGGGAGAAGGCACGGCTCCCTGTCGTTTAGGGTGACGCAGGTGCTGTCGGGGCACGGCTGCTTCGGCAAGTACCTGTGTCGCATAGGCAGGGAGCCGGACGCTCGGTGCCACCATTGCGTCCATTGCGGGGAGGACACGGCGCAACACACGCTCGCCGAGTGTGTAGCTTGGGAGGAGCAGCGCTGTGTCCTCACAAATGAAGTAGGAGGCGATCTGTCGCTGCCGGCCGTAGTGCGGAGGATGGTCGGTAGCTCAGAGTCGTGGGACGCGGTGGTGTCCTTCTGCTAGGACGTGATTTCGCAGAAGGAAACTGCGGAACGGGAGAGGGAGATCTCGACTCCCTTCCCCGGCCGCAGAAGGCGCACCGGGCGCAGGAGAAGGGCGGACAACGCCCTTTTCCGGCCCCCATGAATGGGTCCTGGGGCGTGGGACTTGGGGAAGTCCTCGCCCCCTATTTGATGGACCCGAGGCGAATACCGCGCGCGGGTGTCGGCGTGCGCCTCTGAGGCGATGCACGGGGTAGTTAAACACCTCACTACCCCGTGCAGGAGACGAGGCCCGGACAGACCGGGCCAGCACTAGTGTGGGGCTGCGGAAGAATTTCGATTCCCGCGGCCCCGCGCGCACGTGCGAGGAGACACCGGGGTGGTTTTGGCCGGTAAGAGTCCGGCACGCCCCTCCGCCTTTTCCCCAGGCGGAGGTAGTCCATGAGGATTTCCCCCCGCAAAAAAAAAAAAAAAAAAGGCCTAGTAGACCTACTCATGGGCGGGGACCTGTCGACACCACTCCCTTCAACACCACTCCCTGCCTTCCGCGGATACCCACGGGTAGCGGAGGGCATAGTGCAAATGTGGTGTGAGGACGACTACGCCCTAACCTGGCTGTCACAAAACGTACCCCGCATAAAACTCCCAGACACAGACATCACACTGACGGTACTCCGACAGTCGGACGTGCCCACCCGGGTGAGAGCCTCGCTTTTCGTCCCTCGCTATCGAGGAGACGTGCTGAGGCTCCACAACATACTAATACGTCAGAACACCTGGTACGACATAGCCAGGTGGTCAATGTACAGGGCAACCAGGGTCGGTGGTGAGAACTATGGGACATATTTGACCCTGGGTCTACCACCGACTGAGGCGGAAAAGGTCCTGGGTCGGGAGCGTCGCATATCGTACCTGCTAGGTTCGATATACGTGCGCTTCTGGCCCACGGCCCAGCCCTCGGACAGTACGACGGACACGGAGACCGCACCGACAGGGACACGGACGGAGGACACGGAGATTGCCCAGCTCGAGGAGGTCACGGCCCGCGCGGCGATGGCTGACGTTGAGGCCACCATACCACCTACATCTCCCGGCTGGAGCGAGAGGCTGTTAGCGTCGTCACCGGTTGACACACACGACAACCAATACAGAGAGGGGGTAGCGGAGGAACTGTCCGATGGATCCATCACAGACTAACACCCCCTCCCCATCGCCATCAACACCACTCCATATCATCCAGACAAACCTCCAACACAGCCAAACTGCCACGGCTAGCTTACGCAGGGCACTGGAGGTTAACTCCTATACAATCGCACTGATCCAAGAGCCGTGGATCAGGAACAATAGAATATGCGGCCTTAGTAACATCGGAGGTAAGCTAATCCTCAACACGCATAGCACAGACAAACCTAGATCCTGTGCATACATACCAAAAAACATCCCTACCGCGCTACTTACTCAATTCTGTTCCAGAGATCTGACAGCTGTCAGACTCCAGACCGCAGATGATCTTCCAGATGTTGTACTGGCCTCGGTATATATGCCGGGCGAGGACACAGACTACCTGCCGAAAGAAATGGCCGACCTGGTACAGCACTGTGAGCACACCAAACTAGACCTGATTATCTGCACCGACTCGAACGCCCATCACCCGCTCTGGGGTAGCGATGCATCGAACTCCAGAGGAGAGGTATTATCCACTTATTTATTCTCTACTAACCTTAACATTATTAACCGAGGCTCTGAACCCACTTGGGTCACAGCCCGAGGACAAACTATCATAGATTTAACTCTTGCTACAGAAAACGCGACCAACCTTATCACAAACTGGCACGTATCGGGAGAACCTTCTTGCTCAGACCACAGAAGGATCCGTTTCACACTAACTACCAACACTAAAAAACCCATGCCGAGACGAAACCCGCGGCACACCGATGTACCCGGGTACAAGCGCCTCCTGGCAGCCTTACTAACCAGGCACCTATCACAAACAACCATAAAAGACACCACACAACTAGAATACACTGTAACAAAGCTAAGAGAATACCTAACTCAGGCATACCATGCATGCTGCAAGATATGGGCGCCTCGAACTAACAGTGAGAGATGTCCCTGGTGGAAAGCCGAACTAGGTAAACTCAGGAATACCGCCGTTTGTGTATGTGAGTTTAAATGTTTGTAAACGCACCCACGATACAGGAGAAATTCCTAGTGTGGGGCAACGTTTAAAACAAAAAAAAAAAAAATACACTAAGAAAGCAATTTAACAGAGCTAAGAACACCAGACTACCGGAAGATTGGGAGCTGTACAAAGAGACCTAATACACTTACAAAAAGCAAATTAGAACTGCCAGGAGAACAGCTTGGCGAAAGTTCTGTGAATCCATCGAAAACAACAATGAAGCCGCAAGAGTAAGGAAGATACTGGCAACTGACCAGGATCGAACCCTCGGCGCGCTGAAAAGACCCGACAACTCGTACACACTGACGGACTAGGAAACCAGCAAGGTCCTTCTTGAGACCCACTTCCCAGACTGTAAACTCTTAGACGACAGGACCTGGGAAGCTGAGCCAGACTGGATCCCAACGGAACGCGACTGGTCCAGAGCCCCCAGTCTAGTAACAGAAGACCGCATAAAGTGGGCTATCAACACCTTCCAACCATACAAGTCCGCAGGTCTTGATGGCATTTTCCCGGCCCTGCTGCAATGGGGGGTTGACTATATTACACTATGCCTGAAGGCTATCTATCGGGCATCCATAGCACTCAGATATATACCCCTAGCCTGGCGCGAAGTGAAAGTCATCTTTATACCTAAACCTGGCAAAGCTGACTACACACAACCCAAGGCGTATAGACCCATAAGCCTCACATCCTTTCTACTAAAGACCCTAGAGAGACTCTGCGATCGGCATATCCGAGACGGACCTCTTCGGGCAAAACCACTCCACAAACAACAACATGCGTACTCCACAGGCAAATCAACGGAATCCGCGCTGCACAGTGTGGTATCCAAAATTGAATGCGCGGTGGACTACAAATGCTCAGCACTGGCCGCCTTCATTGACATCGAAGGCGCCTTTGACAAAACCACTTTCAAAAGCATCAGCACGGCCCTGGACAGGCACAATATAGACCCGTCCTTGAGTGGCTGGATCACTAATATGCTCAGACAGAGACCCGTACAAGTAACCGTAAATGACACCACAAGGGCCATTGTAGCGAAGGGCTGCCCGCAAGGGGGCGTCCTATCACCGCTCCTATGGAACCTGGTCGTAGACAACTTAATAAAAGAACTCAACGACAAAGGTTACTTCACCGTAGGCTACGCCGACGACCTAACCATAATAATAAATGGCGCCCATGAAAACACCTTGTGCAATCTAATGCGCCAGGCCCTGAAGATAGTGGAGAATTGGTGCGGCAAACACCAACTCTCAGTGAAACAACAACAAAAACCGAGTTGATTCTCTTCACAAAAAAGAGGAAATTAACGACACTACAACTACCACGTTTCTTTGGTACCACCCTAAGCCTATCAACTGAAACCAAATACCTGGGCATCTTTTTGGATAAACAGCTGAATTGGGCAAAACATACCAACTACATCACCACGAAGGCCAGTATATCCTTGTGGCAGTGCAAGCGATTGCTTGGCAAGAATTGGGGGATTAGCCCACGGGTTACCCACTGGCTATACACCACAGTCATCCGACCAATCATTACATATGGCTCAGTAGTCTGGTGGCCCAGAACAGAACTGAGCACAGCCCAAAGAGACCTCGAAAAGCTGCAGCGGCTCGCGTGTGCAGCGATCACCAGCTGCATGAGAACTGCACCCACCGCTGCCCTACAGGCTATGCTTGGGCTACCGCCCCTACACCTCACTGTGAGGGAGGAGGCGACCCTGGCTACCTTTAGGCTACATATAGCAGGAACCCTGAGCAACGACTCCAGGGTCAAGCACAAACGTTTAAGGGAAGAGGCGATCAGGCGTCAGCCGATGATGGCATCACCCTGCGACAAGGCCCTGAAACAATACTGCTTTCAAAAGCACTACAGCATAGTGCTTGAAGAGGAGCAGTACGACCATTCAGGCCTAAAGGAACTGAGAATTTACACCGATGGATCAAAAACCGACTGCGGAACTGGAGTCGGAGTGTTCTCACACGACGTCAACATAAAAATATCCAGACCCCTGGGAATGCTCAACACGGTCTATCAGGCAGAGTGTGTAGGCATAATACAGGCGGCTTATGCCATAGCTGTTGGAGATGACGGTGGACCAGAAGACGAAGTTTTTCCAAAAAGAAATACGTGTATTCACAAATAACACAAGAACAATATTTTTACAATAAAATAATGTATTAAAAACAACCACGAGATTTTTCCCTTTTTATGTTCTTGACAAGAGTGACAATCAATAGGTATACAGTTGCTTGGTAACCAAATTTAAGTTCCAATTTTAATATCTCCTCTCAACAAATACCTATTAGGTCAGAGATCTTTCTGATCCTTGGTCTTGCTAGTGGCTTGGTGAGGATATCTGCCAGCTGATCTTGACTAGATACCTTTTCGACTTTAAGCTCACCACCAGTCACCAATTCTCTCACAAAGAAATGTCGAACCCGGATATGCTTTGACGACACGTTTGGTGTAGTGGCTACAGTGGCTAAGTGTAGTCAGCGAAACCAAATGGTCCTGGATTCGAATCCCGGTAGGGGCAAATGTTTGTATGATGAATATGGACATTTGTACCCGAGTCATGGATGTATATTTATAATATGTATGTATTTACGAAAAAAAATGTATTTAAGTAGTGTATCAACCATCTGGTATCCATAACACAAGCCTTAAGTGTTAAGTGCTTAACTTGGAACTAGATGGTGCTGTGTGCAATGTCAGACGATATTTATTTATTTATTTATTTATTTATGCTTAGTCCTTCGATGGAATTCGGGATTTTCAGCTAGCCTGATTGCAGCTTCGTTATCCACTCTTATGCATGGAATCTCCTTAAGAGCGACAAGATCACTCATAAGCCGAGATAACCAAACAGTCTCTCGGGCTGCTTCACTAGCGGCTACTACTTCAGCCTCGGTGGTCGATATTGAAACGCTTTGTCTTTGGCTTAGCCACGACACCGCTCCTCCTGCATACATGCACAGCACTCCAGTAGTGGATCTACCAGTGTTGATATCTCCTGCGTGATCAGCATCACTATAGCATTCCAAAATGCCTTGTTTGTATTCTCTCTTGTACATGATACCTAGATCTGGCGTGTACTGCAAAAATCGCATTATACGCTTCAGTCGTACGCAGTCTGCTTCTTCTGGCTTTTCCAGATTTCGTGAGACCACACTTACAGCATATGCAATGTCAGGTCTAGTACATACCATCAAATAAGCCAAGGCTCCAACAATTTGCCTGTAGTTATCTTTCATATAACTCATGTCCACCTTCTCGCTCCATGTACCGTCTTTTGCAATCGGCGTCGAGACCGGTTTGCAGGTGTCCATTCCGAATCTCCGCAGGATCTTATGTACATACGACGTTTGGAATATCCTAATTCCATCTCCTCTGTTTTCTATCTCTACTCCAAGAAAATAGGACGCAGCTTTCGTGGTTATTTTGAAACGACGTTGAGCTCCTCCATCAACTCGTCTATCAGTGCGTCATTGGATCCGATGACCAGACCGTCATCCACGTACAGAGCTACTATAAGCTTTCCACATCTTCTCTTTCGTATCAGAAGACAAGAATCTGCCTCACTTGCCTTGAAACCGATTTCTTTGAAATAATCTAGAATGCACCGGTTCCAGCACCGTGGTGCTTGTTTCAGCCCATAGAGACTCTTCTTTAGGAGACATACTTGACCGGAGCCGTCATTATAACCTTCTGGTTGTTTCATGAAGATCTCTTCATTTAACAAGCCGTACAGGAAGGCAGTCGAAACATCAAACTGTCTCATCGACATACCTTCGCTCGCTGCTGTACTAATCACTGAGCGAACAGTTGTCATTCTAGTCACAGGGCTAAAGGTCTGCATGTAGTCTATACCTTTCTTTTGATGAAAACCTTTTATCACCAATCTAGCCTTGTACTTATCTATGGAGCCATCAGCATTCATCTTGACTTTGAAAACCCACTTACTAGGTAAAGCTTTTCTGCCCTTGGGTAAATTCACAAGCTTCCATGTGTCGCTTTCATTCAAAGAGCTGATTTCTCTATCCATGGCCTTTTCCCATAGCTCTTTATCTGGGCTTCTGATCGCATCTTTATACGTTTCTGATTCATTGTATCCCATTATTGCGTTCATAACAAAGTCTTTGAATCTATCTGGAGGTCGTAACAAAGAACGGTCTCGAAGGATCATCTGTTCCGGGAACACATCTTCTCGTTCATCTGCGATAATTTCATCATTGACATCATCTTGATATTCATCAACAACATTATCATCTTCATTAACGTTTCCATTCCCCTCCGATTCAATAGACTGTTCAGTTATATCTTCTGCGTCGTGAAACTCTTCTCCGACATCTGGATTTCGATCACGTATATCCATGTCAGTTTCACCAACCCTTTCAGTATTAGGCATAACAGAAGTTCTTTGTCCGTTATCTCTCAAAGCATATCTACCAAGGTCTACTTCAATTTAATTTTTCGGACTGCAGACTGTTTCAGAGTATTCATTCATTAAAGTCTCTAGCGCTTTCTCATCGAAAAATAACGTCTCTAGATCTGACTAATGAATTTCTTTCCCGATTCCAGAGTCTGTATCCATCATCATTGTCGTATCCAATTAAAATGCACCGTGTAGCTTTTTTTTGTAATTTCTTTCGCTTCTGCTTGGGTACATGCGCAAAACAAGGTGAACCGACTATCCTCAGATGCTTTATCTGAGGCTTCTTGTGAAGCCACAGTTCATAAGGCGACTTGTGTTCCACTGAAGTACGTCCTGCCCTGTTTAGTATGTAAACAGCAGTGTTTACCATCTCAGCCCACAAATTCTGAGGAATCTCCTCATGCGCGTATATCATTGCTCTAGCAGATTCGACTATAGTGCGATTTTCTCTTTCACTACACCCATTTTGTTCTGGAGTGTACGGCATAATGAGTCTTTGCTTTATTCCAGCTTGTCCAAGTAGATTTCGTACATTCCTGTTATCATATTCGCCACCATTATCACTTAAAACCTCGATAATAGTATGTCCAGCATTTCTAGCCTCAGACATCATCAGTTTTAATTTTTCGGGAACTTCAGATTTATTCTTAAGGAAGTATACATATCTGTATCGTGTGAACTCATCCTTAAACAGTACGAAGTATCGATATCCAGAGACACTCCGAGGAAAGGGTCCACAGACATCTGAGTGTATGCGCTCACCAGGTTTTGTTGCCTTTTCGCGAATACCAAATGGTTTCCTGTGCGCTTTACCAAAAATACAACCTTCGCATAAATCTCCACTGTTAGATGTCTTTACTCTTAACTCATTCTCTATCAATCTTTTGATATGTCTCTTGTCTTGATGTCCCATACGCTCGTGCCATAATTGCAGCGTATCTCCATGCTCAATTAAGTTGATTGAAAAATCAGCACATATGGCTTTTTCCTGTTAAGACAACCTTACCATTGATCTTCATGGAACATGTTGTAACCCGCGACTCAAAAATACTTGAGGGGTTCTTGTCCTGTGCATTAAGCACAGAGAAAAGGTTCTTGCTAATCTGGGGAACATACCAAACATCGGTTAATAAAAAAAAATCACTTTTTTCTTTAACATTGGCCTCTACACGGACTGTGCCTTTTCCAACAGCCTTTATCATGTTTCCGTCAGCCGTAGTTACTGTGTGAGGTTCTTTAAAATATTTGAAATCTTGAAAGAGATCTCCTCTACTTGTGACGTGATGTGTCGCCCCATTGTCTAAGTACCAATAATCACAATCACGGTTAGTGTCAGAATCTGTTGAATTCACCGTCAGTAACATCATGTTGGAACTGTGAGCTTTATTTTCCTTCTCTTTCTTGCCATTTTTCGGGCAATCCTTCTTAAGATGTCCAGACTCTTTGCAAATAAAACATTTGTACCTCTTTTTATTTTCCTGCAGGTCTCTTTGGTCATTTCCTTTAGCAACCTTTCTATTAGTTTTCACATAAAGCCCACTTTCGCTCGTTTCAGCGTCAGCCATCGTTGCATTCAGCGCTTTTTCATGTGCACACAGTTGGGCCGTAATATTGTCTACTGTTCTTTCCTTCTTAGACATCAATAGCCAACTCGATTTGAATGAAAAAAAAGTTTCCGGCAGCGTATCCAGGATCTTGCAAATCAAGAGAACTTCAGGCATTTCCACGTTCTCCTCTTTCAGCAGTTCTTCCTTCAGACTGTGCCATAAATTCTTCAGTTTCGAGACATGAGTCGACATACTGTCTGACGGATCCCTTTTAAGTTTGAAGAAGTCCAAACATAAGTCGTAGAGCCTGCCCTCATCAGGACCCTCATACAGCCTATGGAGTTCTTTCCATACTTCCTTGGGAGTGGACAACCTTATTACTTTCCCTAGTGTCTCATCTGTTACATTATTTGTTATTAGCAGTAGGGCTGTGCTCTCCAATGTAACAAAATCTCGTGAAGTTTTATTGTAAATTTTAACTTCGGCATCACCACTACCTTCCGCAGGCTTCGCCGGTTTTTGTGCCTTGCCTTCCACAATCTCCCAAATTCCGTTTATGCCTTTTAGTAGGGCAACCATTCGGTATTTCCAGGCGACCCAATTGTGGCCATCAAGTTTTGTGATCTGTATTTTTGAAAGCTCCATTTTACACTTCTGGGTTCTGGGCCCATAACCTGTTGGAGATGACGGTGGACCAGAAGACGAAGTTTTTCCAAAAAGAAATACGTGTATTCACAAATAACACAAGAACAATATTTTTACAATAAAATAATGTATTAAAAACAACCACGAGATTTTTCCCCTTTTTATGTTCTTCACAAGAGTGACAATCAATAGGTATACAGTTGCTTGGTAACCAAATTTAAGTTCCAATTTTAATAATAGCAGCCAGAAGAGTTGCGGACACCCGAATCCGCATACTCTCTGACAGCGCCTCAGTCCTCCAATCCCTAGGGAAAAAATGCATTACTTCGAATCTAATACTAGAATGTCACAGTGCGCTTGAACGGGTAACCGTATCAAACCGCAATACAGTGACGCTACAATGGATAAAAGTACACAGTGAATCGCTAGGTAACGACGCAGCCGATGAGCTGGTCAGGAGGGCATCCAGCACGTCGGTCTGTGGACCGGAACCTATCGTGCCCATCCCCTTCAACCAACTACGCAGGTGGCTACAGGAGTACACCGACACACAAGCAGAGAGCTGGTGGGCGTCGTTACCGGGCTGCAGGCAATCCAAGGAAGCCATGCCATCGCTAGACGGCAAGCTAACCAGGCGATTGCTACGCCTGGACAGGAAAGGCATGCGCCTGGTGACGGGGACCATCACGGGACACTGCTCGCTAAACAAACACTTTCACACAATAGGCATAACGGACAGTCCTCTATGCAGGGCTTGCATGGAGGCTGACGAAACTGTCGCGCATGTGCTCTTCGAGTGCACAGGCGTCGCCCAAATTAGGTCAAAAACCCTCGGGACACCCAGATCTTACACAGATGTTCTTAATAGACCAGGAGACCTAATCAGCTTCTGGAGGGAGGTGGGCTGGTTGGAATAACCACCGACGGCCGACATGGCTCACGCACAATGGTCCACTGAAGGACTAAGTGCGGAAACCAGACCGATAACATAGAACATAGCATATAAGCGGCCGAGCTTAGCCACCCCTCAAGAGATGTTATATGGGGTCCCCATTATAATTTCGCGTCTAGCGTGATTCCTAGGAAAACCGTTTGATTAATATATTCCAGTTTTTCTCCATGATGCACATTTCACATTCGCTACTTCTAACATTAGATAATTTAAATCTAATGTTTTTTTTTTTTCATTTAGTACCAAATTATTTATCAAAAACCAATCTTGGACCTAAAGTATAGGGCTCTTCAAGTCGTCAAGATTATGTGGCCGACGGTTTATTTTAAAGATCAATGATGTGTCATCTGCAAAAAATCATCTTCGGTTGATTTCGAAATAATTCGGGTAAATCACTAATGTAAACTAAAAAGACGTATGGGACCCCACATCAAACCTTGAGGACGCCCATTGTCATTCAGATCCTAGTGAGTTTATGCTGTTTAGTTGAGTTTCTTGAATCGAGAGCTGTATTCTTGATCCGATAGTGTTCTAGTTTCAACAGAACTGTCTCATGGTATACGCAATCGAACGCCTTAGAGAGGTCGTAAAACATTCCAATGGCATCTTGTGCTTCTTCCCAGGCGTTAAAAATGTTCTTTATTAGGGTGACACCAGCGTCAGTGGTACAACGCCCTTTGGTGAAACCGAACTGTTGTTCATGAAAGATGGAAGTTTTATTAAAGTGACGTAACATTTGATTGAGCATCGAATTGCCACAGGCCAATAATTGTAGGGTTCTTTACTATCACCGGATTTGAACAAAGGAACTACTTTACTGTGTTTCATGAGATGCGGAAAGACTCCATAGTCTACACTGGTGTTAAATATGGAAGCTGGTATGCTAAAACCTTACCTTTAAAATTAATAAAAAATACATTTAATAAATAAATACATTAATAAAAAATAAAAAATACATAAAATTTAGGCATTTTTCGAAAAAAATCTTAAAAATTAGGTTAAAAAAAATGGTAAGACTTCGTCTAAGACAACCATGGCTTAAATTGTTCTAAACTGTCTGTAATATCTTCGCCTTAAAGCTTTGCACCCATCTTCCAATCACCTTGTATATAAAATACGAAAAAAAAAATCCTCGACCTATTATTATTAAAACTCTAAACATAATTTACTGGACAGAGAATCATTTAATTTCTGTTTTTTACTTGTTTGTCAACTGTGATCAGATGGCAATTTATTTACAATTTGTATGTGTAAGTAAATTTTAATTATACCTACTTTACTGTTTGTGAATAAACAGTTTAACAAAATTATTTTAAAGTTACCTACCCAATGAATAATAACAGCTTTTTTCAATTCTACGTTGTCGTTCCAATTAGTAAAACCACATTTGCTCACATCTACACAAAGCTTTTAATAATGATCACTGTTTTAAATACAGAGCACAGGTTGCAAACGATTGTACGGTACGGTACGGTTGTATACGCTCGCCACACACTAATGTAGCCACGAAGATGCTACGCGTGTAGCAGCGTAGCGCCGTAGACAGCTGCTACGTGCTACGACATTCGGAAAATGAGCGTGCTACGCCACCAATACGACGTACATTTATTAACGCTGAGAGGGAAACACCGTTACATTATTTTAAATGTAGCTAGTATTCATTTAGTTTGTTTTTACTGTTTTTTGAGCGCAGGTGTGCTATTTTGTCGTTTAGCATAAAGCGACACAGTACTAACAATTATTTTTGCTGCAACTAGTAACGCAAAACGCAATCGCACATTTTGCATCACATTTCAATGTAAATAGTTGCTCTGTAATCATTCTGGCACTTGTTAATTAGTGCTTACTTCGGAGGGAGAGAATTCATGTTTATATAACAACGCAACGGTCGGAATAGCAAGATGAGAAACAAGAACAGTGTCTGTAATTAACATAGTAATTATAGGCTCCTAATTGGCTCACTGTTCATGCCTTGAGTATCAAACGGGCGTGACAGGACTAAAGAGTGGCGGGCTTCGGCGTCAGTATTATAGCTACGACATTTAATTAAGTAGATATCGTGGCATCAATGCGTTGACGGCTACATGGAACGTGATTGTGCTTAACGCCAAAATATTAATTAATATAAGCCGGCGATAATATGACACCGAGATGATTCGACGAAATTTTCGAGACACTTACCGCTTACAAAATTAATTTTCTATTTATTTTGATTAGACATAAAATAAACGGGTATTCAATAAAATACGTTGCTAAGCAAGTCGTTGGTTTATTTATGTTATAACAAATTGATTGCTTATAATATTTGAATTGGCACTAATGGTGATAGTGATCATTGAACGATAAATATAGTAAAGGAAATACGTGCTGTCCTACCTATTAACATTTTGTATGACAGCAAAAACCAGTCACAACTTCGTATTGCATGTCTCCTAATGTAAAATGTTCCAAGACGGGTGAGAATCGAACGTCATAAATTACAATCGACCGTTCATTCGCATTTCAACTCTTCATTCGTTCACTTCGAAATTTAAAGTTCCTTTCACATTGCCTCAATCAAAAGTACTGACAGGCTAAGACTTCTTACTTTTGTAATAGTTCCCTGCCTTTAGTGAATGCTCCACATTTAAACTTTAGTTACTTTATCAGAGCAGTACCTAACCAGTACAAAAAGCGCTCGTTGGTAAGTAAGCAGTGCTGGAGTGTTATGCTCGGTTTTATCTAAGAACGCTTAATTTGGTGATAGTAGATTTAGCAGTTATTATGATTTTCTGATCTTATCTACAACAGCCAATTATATCCGCGAGAACTACGTACGGTTAATCCCGCTTGTACGATTAGCCATGACTTAGCACGTTTTGTAAATTTTCATGTTGTAGTTTTGATTTATAATGAGCATTTAGTGGTCTGATAAGCCTTAATGAGTACTAAAATACAGCCAAACCAGATTTCAACCTAGATCCTGTCTCTATTAGAAACCTTCAAAGATTATTAAAATAACGAACCCTTTACAAAGCAGTATTGAGTGATATGAAGATGAATAGGAATCCATATTAAATTGGTTCATTGATTTTCAATTTGTATGGGCCGCGCAATGTTCGTTCGGGAGGACATTTGGGTCTCAAATAGGGAAATAAATCTATGTTGAACCTAGTAGTGTTGCGAAACAAACCACTTTGCGAAACTATTAAGCCGGTCTAGCTATTACACGATTTAACAACAGCGTAGATTGAGTTATAAATGGTTATTATGTTGAAGGGGTTCTTGCTGAATAACTGCGAGGTCATGTTGCACGAGTACGTATATGGTATGGTCAATTCGCTGACGGGAGACGGCTTTTTATAGTTAAAGACACAGCAAGAACACAATTCCCGTAATTTTAAGAACATTCGCATATTAATGTCGTTTTCAACCTGTCAAAAACACTTGTAAATTTCCTAAATTTTTTATATGTTTTTGACATTGATAGTCGCTGAGATGACATTGCTTCTGGATTGTGACCGTTTTTAATTGCGGGCCTTCAGAAAGTAGATCTTGTTTTAAATGAATTTATGATCTTTAATCAATGTTACGGAGTAACAGACGCCCATACCCAATATAACCGTAGAATATTGGTTTTCCTCGCTATTCTGAGTGCAGGTTAGATATCAGAAGCTTTGTGTGAAATGCTGATATTCAACCACTTAGGCAATGCAATCCAAACCCAACATAATTTGGACTACGGCTAGCATGATGTTTCTGAATTTTATAGTAAGTAATACCCTTTTTTTTTTTTGAGGATGTGAAATCATCAATTGACCCCTCCCGCTCTGGGTGGAGCGGAAGGGAGTGTCAGACTCTTACTGACTAAGACCCACCCGTGTTCCTTCCTTGGCCCTTTATGTGCCGGGTCAGCGGTAGGTACCCCTTTCGGATGATCCCGCTTTCCCGGCAGGCTTGGGCCCTAGTGGGCCCCCTCTTCGAGTAATACCCTAACATATGCCTCGTTGGTTTAGTGCTCACAAGCGCAATTGCTGTGCGCCCCGGTCCGAGGTTCGATTCCCAGTTCATCACTCGTATGTTGGGGTCCAGTTCCTACAAAGTGTTATTGGATCCTCAATATCAGATAAATCTGTACCTACTTGTACAGCTTCTAATAGAACTTTCAATAAAATAAGCAATATGCTGGTGTATACTTATCCATCTACCAAAAGCGTAGGCATGATGGTACTCGTATGTAATGTTATAACCAAACATGTATATATGGTTTCACGTAGGATTTAATTGGTTCACCAATGTATATTTCGAAATGATCCGTCACGACGCGGTTCCCTGACATGACTCGAGTAATTTATTGATAGTGTGATACAAGTTACACGTTGAATATTATTTATGAATTTATTAGCGGGTGCGTTCAATCAAAAGGAATTATAAACATATTTATCCATGTTTGATTATAGTAGGTACATTATTAGTTTATTTTTGTAATAAACACATGGATAAGCGTACTGCTCTTACAAAATGCAAATTAAAAGTACGTTCCTACATTTAAAAAAAAATATATAAATAAAGAGTTATTTTATACAGCTACAATTTTATTAAATCGCTAAGAAAAGTAGGTGATCATAATTTAAGCTTCATAGTACTTAGATAGAAGAAATAATTTATATGAAGATAACTATTACTGTACCCACTCTCACTTAGATTCAAAGTGTACCTACAGCCGGTCGATTCTGTAACAATATCACCGTGATAACTTAGGTGAAGTGAGCTATCACTCCACCTGATGCTAGGGATTGACATTATCGACAACTCACTTCAAGCTCACTTCACCTAAGTTATCACGGTGAGATTGTTACAGAATAGCTCGGCTGGTCTACTGCAGGCCTATGTGACGAGCCACTAAATGCATGGAATGTATTACAACGAACAAGCTTCTGTAATTCCTTGTAAAATGAATTTTGCATCTTTATGGTTTTACTGTAATTTAATTCCCGTTATAAATTGACCATTTAATCTAAAATTTCCTAAGTGAGCGTTCTCTGACTCCCACACCCTACATCCTACGCGGGATTACTCCATTGTTATTTCAGGTTTATGAACAAAAGCCTGTCTGACAATCGATGTTAAGTCAAAGTAAAAGTATCGGTAAATTCCAAGTATTAATATTTCTGCATTAAACTTAGCTTCTTGACTTAGTTACAATACTTTATCTACAGCCTGATTTGATAAGTCTCCAACTAAGTCCCACTTAAGAGTTATTTTTTTCTTAATTACTATTATGACAAAAATGCATAAACACAACATAAGTTTTACTTCAATTAAAAATATGTACGTACCCACCCCTTTATCTTGATTGACATTAAAATTATAGCTACAGCTATAATTTATAAAAAAATTATAAAAGTTCCGTTTATTGCTTCTGAAAAAAATATTAAAATGCAGTTAGTAAAACCAGAGATATTTGGTACAACCAAGTAGGTAGTGTACTTACAATATCTATCAAAGCAGATGCTCCTGGTCGCCTAGTAATCCTGGTCACCAACTTCAACACAGAAAAAAAGCTAAATAAATAAATAAAGTCTGTCGTACACTTTATTCATTGCCTTCTCACTGTTTGGCAGTTAAGTGACAAGGACAGCTAGATTAATAGAATGCAGTCAAATAAGAGCTTTTTACTTCCAATATCTAGAAAGCAGACCGAAGCCAATATACGTGGCATTAGCAATATCTTCCAGACTCCTGCTCGCCTAGTAAAGGAAAAATGAGTTTCAAGCTGATATTGGATGTACACTACAATCGTAAGACTCGTATGTGGGTATTTCATTACTGAGAGCTTCATGGATTCGAATAAGTCTGTTGTACTGTGTACCTCGTATTGGTACCACATTTATTACATTAATATTACAAATATTTACTTTTTCCCTTTTGAAATTGTATGTTTCGTTTCGTAGAAGCTTAATTTGAAGACGTTATGTTGTTATTTCTTTTTTATTTGTAAATGTATTGATTTAACCTACTCTCACGGGGACCATCCATCAAGTAGTCTTTTATAAGAGGCATTAAAGTTACTCCATCAATTTTGGCTTTCTTCATAATTTCAGACTTAAACTATATTATTATATTTTGATAAATAAATGAAATATAAAAGATACAACATTATGATGAAGTAACTTCATAAGTAATCTTCATAGTAATTTCAGTAGAAAATAACAAATCAGTTAATAATTTGACACTAAAAATATTTTTCAGTTCACACTATTAATATAAAAATCAACAACCAACCTCATTAGTAAAAAAAACATTCCGAAAGTCTCCTTCAGTAACCTATCAGTACAGTGTACACGAAAAGTGTATTTGGTGCAGTGAGCATGCATTGTCACCGCTCGCACGTACCGACTCATCGGTTCGCTAGCCGGCACTGCCCAGATGTATTGGTAACCTAACAGGATGTCTCGCAAATAGAATGCGGGTTGCATACTGAATACCAACATTGAACCGGCAAACTGAACGCGGAATTACCTAGCTTAAACGGAACGTTTTAATAATGGGATTCTGTTACAGACTGTACTTTATTGAACTTGGTAATGGAAATATATAGAAGTTCTGTTTATTTTATACTATTTTGATAAAGAGAATCCATACGAAATATATCTTGTATTTCTGGGAAGTACACTTAGAACACATACTTCAATGATTTCTGAAAACACGAGCTTTTATAGTTGGAAAGCAGGAAATAGTGATCGGCCTTACCTCATCATTTTTGTGATGCACAAACAAGACGTAAATGCAAATAAATATTTTTTGAATAAAACTTTTTGGTAGATTACTCGTACAATTATTTTACAAAGCGTGTACAAACATCAGGTTCAGTGGGAATAAGCCCGTTAGTATTTAAGCGAATTGTAGCACAATACAGCTTTGATGACCACATTCAAATCAGGTAAAAAAGCCTCAGTGAACACCATCTACGTACTAATAGAGGAACCCCGTGCATGGTAAATTGAAAGTTACGCGGAATACCCGGAGAGAGCACATAGCTTCGCGTTAAACAAAGTTGTAAATGAAATTTATTCACTTGCGCCGCGCTGAATTACCTGCGTAATTCCTAATCACCAATATTACGTTCAGTGGCCGGACAAAGGAAAATATTTGCGGCTTCGTTTAATGCATCAGCCGCATATTCGTACAGATGTGACGGAATTAATTTCAGTAACATTACGAAATACATTTGCTAGCATTTTGACCCTAACAAAGACATTAATACACTTCAAAATGCTTCTCATATTTTATTCTGAGGGACAGCGTAAGGTCAACTTTTTAAGGCCGTAACCGTACATAGGTGAGAGCAGTCTTGGGCCGCGGCACCGCGACGAGCCGGTTCGTCCCTGGGCGGTCATTTCGACCCAGCATCCGAAAATTGTCACCTCGCTCCCGTCTTCATTTGCAACAAATATAGAGCCCGAGGCTGTGCAATAAATTGCTGAATTTACTTTGCCTCCTTTTCCTCAGACGTCCTATTTTTCAGGCTCTTTGTTACGTTACAAAAAAGGACACTTAGCATCAATTCTTTTTCCGGAATGGCGTTTATAGGGACACTGCAGAAGTAATAACGTAGATTCGGTTTGTATCCTCTGATTATTTTAGCTCCTGGTATGGGGACTTCAAGAGTCAAATAAGTATTAAAGCTACTTATAATATGAAGTTTAATGAACCAGAATGATTGCTTATGAGTAAAAATAAAACATGTCAACATAAAGTGAGCGCAAGGCAAGTCCGCGTGCAGATTGACACGTGACATGCGCCTTAAGTGCTTTCGTATTATATCGTAATGTATATTTTATTTCTTCGCTATCAGTCATGTCTTGAACCTTTCATTTCACCATTACCGCATAAACTTACATTAGGTACCAAATAAAATATCTAGTGTATAAAAATAAGTACATTACAAGACGTAAAGTTTATAGTATGTTATTATCGCTAACGTAAAATTTTATGATAAAAAATTTCATTCACAAATGAAGTTATTTATCGTGAAATAGGCTGTTATTTGCTTGCAAGTACTTAAATAATGGGTGGACCGGTGAAAGGACTTTTATCAAACCAAGGGTCGTACTAAATCGAAGTGTCAGCGACAGAGCCTTGTACTTGACAATAAAGGGGAATATACAGTCTCTTTGTTTTGTCCCACAGAAGGTTAATGTCACAGAAAATTTTTAATTGTAAAAATAGCGGTAGGCTGTCACCAACTAAATGTATTTACCTACTTAGGTACGGGAAAAATATATCATCATAGCTGACTATAACGTATTATTTTTGTGACCTAAGTACCACTGGGCAATCTGAGCATAACGAGGATTATTTCAAAATTCATAGTTAGAAGCGATTTTTTTTAATAGGCCTTTAAATAGAGCTTTTCACAGAAAATCTAAATTACATTCCCAGACAAAGGAACGCTAGCTATTGCTAATTAAAGGCTAGATACGTAAGTATAGCCCAATTCAGCTTTATGGACCCGAATAGCCGTAACTAAGAATTTAGAATTCAGATTCAGTAATAAATCAAGCCAATAAATTTCTGTCTTCAGAAACGCCTCTGTCGAAAATTTTTCAGAAAACACATTGTTTCCCTTAGTAGCGGAAACCTAAAAACTGTAATAGTAGAATAATTTAAGTTGGATCGAGTTGGCACTGTTCCAATTGTTAAACTACCTATAATTATGTATGTTAATACGTGCGAGGTGGTTCAGATACCGTCTAACGACTTCCTTTGATAAAAATAAAGTTGCGTTGAAATTTTAGTTCCGTAGCTGCAAGTTTATTGCCGAATTGCGTGCAAAGTCTTGCAATCAAGGGTTTGCCATCGCCCTTTATATAGACATTGATTTAATTTACATAGGAATGTGATGGAAATGATAATAACGATCTAGATGTAGTCAGTTGTAATGGATACGTATCAATTTATTTGTTCTAGCGAAAACGACTTGTGTTAGTAGAACAGAGAGATTATCGTTTCTAGAATCAAATTAAAGTGTATTAAGTAGGTTTCAAAAAGCCTAAGTAGGTACTTTTTGTTTAACTAAATATCCTAATAATCCTTATCATTTTAACTTTGAAAAGAGCAAACCACTATAAATTCCGTAAAAAATAATAACTACGACAATATTTCACTTTCATTTAAATTTAGTGATTGCCGAAAGCACTCACCAACCCCATATTATTGTTTTGTAATCATGAAAAAGCTTTCAATTAAGAATAATACTTTAAACTCAGCGAGGGAGCCCAAAGCGTTTACATTAAAACATTTCGATTGGGATTACGGAAGCTTGATTTCCTTTTGCAAAATCTCGATTGATGCGTAAAACTATGTTTAAAAGGTGCTATGGCTCTTTATTTTGCGGCAGCGACCTCAGTTACACTGTTTCATATTTAATGTTGTTTACTCTTTTGCAAGCAGACAATGTGGTAATTTGTTAAAGGATAATATTTGAGCTCGTTTATGAGAGCGTGATGCGGCCGTATTTGTTTGTTACTCTGCACCAACAGTACGAGGCTGTCATCTGTCAAGCTCAACCGGCGACAATATGTACAAACGGACGACGAATAAATTGCCCATCATTTATATTGATGAGTGACGTCGGCGTTATTTAAATATATTCTATAAATAAACACAACAATGTTAGTGTAGCTAATATTCGGGTTTTTACTGTGGTTTTCACAATATCTACGCACTTTGTTAAAAGAGTTGCAAGCTCAAAGATATTTATTCGTTGGACATGGTAGGTACAAAGTTGTTTAATAAAAGCGGCATAGATACGAATATTTACAATATTACACATGGGTATGAAACTTAACTTATACTGTAATAAACAAAGAATAAGGACATAAATAAATATGTATATTAATAGAGTATAAATATAATTATATTCATGTCTATAGTAGATAGTATAGTGTAGTAGTGTGTAGATTGTATAATAGATACAATCTGCACGACTTCGACTGTCGACTGCACGGTTGGCGCAGTGGTTAAGCGATTGACTGCTGCGCTGCGTGTCGCGGGTTCGATTCCCGCACGGAACAAATATTTGTATGACCTACAAGTAATTGTTCCGGGTCTGGCTGTTTGTGTATGTGACTTTAAATGTTTGTAAACGCACCCACAATACAGGAGAAATTACTAGTGTGGGGCAACGTTTAAAAAAAAAAAACTAAAGTTCTAAACTACTAAAAAAATATTTGTTTTTTTTTGTGTGTTTGTCTGTTACGCTTTCACGCTGAAACAGCCAAACGTATTTGGATGAAATTTGGCACATGTGTAGACGATCACCTGGAGGACTGAGGACATAGGATACTTTTTATCCCGATATTCCTACGGGATCGAGACTTATGTGGGTGAAACCGCGGGACGCACCTAGTATCAAATAAAAACACAACAACAACATTTGTATTATAAAAGTAAATAAATCTAATATGTATTTTTACGACGTGACGGAAGAGGTTTACGTGGTGGAAAAAGAAGTAAGACCACGTAAATTGTCTAAGTACATAAAAAAGTATTTTATAAAAAAAAACAGAATGGGGGTTAAAAGGTTTATGGTCACAAAAGTTTCCTTGATTAACTAACCTTATTATTTATTTATTATTAGGTTTTCCAACAATGAGTACACTGTTACTTTACTGTTCTTTTTTTATTGCTCTAAAATTGAAATACCAGGAACGCAGCCAAAGGTAAAGCCAGGTAAATGAGTGTACGTGAATCTATGCGTGTGTTGATTGGAGAATACAAACACAATGCAGTTTTTACATAGAATCTGGGTGAAGGAAAGACTTAGTATTTTTTTACAGTAGTTCGGATGACATGGATCGTCATATTCGTAATTATAATATTTTTTATTTGCATAATAGAAATACAACCATATAATTAGGTATTTTTAACATTTGGTAGGTAGACACTACAAACGCAATTAAATAGGTTCCTGCACTTAAATACTAGCTAATAATGTGATATTATATTTCTCACCTTTTTAACGTCTTATAAATGTTGTTCGTTAAGTACTTACGTCACATTATAATCATTCAGCACGTATTTAAGCAGTAATCACTCAGAAACAATTACTGACACTGATATTGTTATTTAGGTTGTAGCATTCGATTCACACTGTCCTCCGTACTAGTCGAAACTGTATCACGGTAGGACAGTCTTCCTTCCTTCCATCCTTTTCTTATGTTCTATTTTCAACAGTTTTGAGAGTAATTTTAGCAAACAAAGAATGAGGTCGGAACTCTAAGTGGTATCGTTTATTTCTGCGCATATGTTAATCATTCCTCACTCATTCTTGTTTCCTTCAAAAGGATACGGCGGGAGAATTTGAAGTTTTCCTCACGCGGGGCTTGCAAGTTTACTGCGCCGCGACTAGTGTGACCTAGCGCACAATACAATATAGTAGCTACAGTGAGTAGGTACCTTTAATAATATTTCAGTAATGTCTATGTCTACTATCGACATAATTTTATTGGACATATTTATCATCATAATTAGAGCAGAACGCCTTACTCAAAAAATTTAACACCCACCGAAAGAATGAGGGTAGTCAGAGTTGTCAGCCATTACGTCGTACAGCCAATATGCAGCATTTAAGTGTAGGTGTTTATAGAGTTTCTTAACACTCAGATTACGCCATAACATCTGGTAATTAAAACTTAAACTGCGACCACGAAACTTTTCATTAATGAGAACTTCGCTATTCTATCTACCGCTCATTGTCGTGTAGGTCGGTAACGTCGGTATTAATGTCTGGCCTAAGTAATTATTAAACTTAGCGTGTGTACAGAAATCTTACAGCATTATTGCTTTGAAATCTAACTAATAACGGAGCTTGTAAACTATGAGCTTGAATTTATTCGTCTTTAACGACTATATTCCACTTTATATCACGATATTCAATCATATTTTAAGTGAGAACATGAATCCAGAATAATACCTTTACAACCAAAAATCTGTTGTGAGTAGTAATTAATATATTTATTTATTAAAACTTTATGCACAAGTAAAAACTGTACAAAGGCGGACTTAATGCCTTGGGCATTTTCTACCAGTCTACCTTAGAGTGATGCAGAGACAATACATAGTAGGTAAAATAAAGCTTGTTTGTTAGAAAACATTAATAGTATTTTATTGTAGTTCTTTACAAGAAGTAAAAGTCAGAATAAATCAAATGACAAAAGCTATGCTATGTGTCAACAAAAAGAATATAACATTTGATACAAAGGAGTCTGTAACATTCCTCCCGGCCTTAATCCATTTGCTCTATGAGGCGATGCGGCGGGCGTACTGTCCTCTTGCTACGTCTTAACACCGGCGTCTGCTCGAGAGTACGCGGCGAGTAGGAAACGGTTTCAATCGGAGGTTGAGTGATTGGAGTTGAACTGGCACGAGGTAGTACTTCAAGTGGTGTGGAAGTCGATGAGTCAGCTGGTGACGATGGTCCCATCGCAAAGTCTCGCTTGTTGGTTGATGACTGAGCTACACTCGCCCTGGTACGTATGTGGTCGGCGTGTCTGCGCTTCAGGACTCCTTCTGGAGTTCTAACGACATAAGAATACCTGTGTTTCCTTTCCTCAATGATAGCCGGTTTCCACTTATTTTCCAGTTTGGAACGGATGAAGACTGCTTCCCCATTCTGGAAATTCGGGGTCGTTTGTTCAGATTGAATATTAGCTTGTATGTTTTTATAGCGTAACGTCCTTCTCAAATTTGGCCTCACATTATCCAGTAAGCAGTTTAGCTGTCTGCCGAACATCAATTGGGCTGGTGATTTCCCTGTGGTAGTATGCGGTGTGTTACGATAAGAAGAGAGAAAGTTTTGAAGCCTTCGTTTTGGGTTGACTGTGTCTGCTTCACTTGCAACCATTCTTGTTTTAAAAGTTCGCACGAGTCGTTCGGCCAATCCATTAGTTCTTGGATGGTAGGGTGAAGATGTCATGTGCACTATACACTTCGACTTGCAATACGCTTGAAAATCTTTGGAAGTAAATTGAGGTCCATTGTCGGAGACAATAATTTGAGGCAATCCAAATGTAGTAAAAATACCATCTAGTTTCTCGCATAGTGTTCTTGTGGTTATCTTTGCCATAGATTTAATTTCTATCCATTTTGATAAAGCGTCTGCCAGAACTAGCCAATACTTGCCCTCGAAGGGCCCTGCAAAGTCGACATGAACTCTTTCCCATACTTTTTCTGGAATCGACCAAGAGTATACAGGAAGTTCTGGATTGTTGGGTCTATTTTCCTGGCATTTTTGACATTTTTTTACAAAATCGTCAATGTCTTCTTCTAGTGTTGGCCACCATACATAGAAGCGCGCCAAAGCTCTCATTGCAGAAGTTCCAGGATGGCCAATGTGCAAATAACGCAGTACTGTACTTCTTAATTTACTTGGCATAACAACTCTACCTTGCCACATGATGATCTTGTTCTCTATAGACAGTTCACTGCGTTTTCTGATGTACGGTTTTAGGTCAGTCTGTGAAC
Source organism: Brachylomia viminalis (assembly GCA_937001585.2). Classification (NCBI taxonomy): domain Eukaryota; kingdom Metazoa; phylum Arthropoda; class Insecta; order Lepidoptera; family Noctuidae; genus Brachylomia; species Brachylomia viminalis. Next base: position 14,750,896 of record OW443302.2, on the reverse strand, counting down.
AGTCAAACCAGTCGGTTTTGATCAATTGCAGGACTTGCTTCAGCGTGACATCGTGTTTCGTTTCTTCTCTGATATGCTCTTCACTTAAGGCCAAGTCGTTCATTTTATTATGCTGTATCAATTCAGTGATTTTGCATATCGATACCTCTGGATCATTCGGCTGTTCAGTGTTATTTGGCATTCTGGATAGGTAATCAGCAATAATGTTATGTTCCCCTTTTCTATAAATGATGTCATAATCATAATTTCCAATCACGAGTGCCCACCTCACAAGTCTATTATTGGCAATTTTTGGGAGATTTCGTTGCGGGCCCAATATGTGAATAAGTGGTTTGTGGTCAGTTACTAGTGTGAATTTTGTGCCTCTGAGATACTGGTCGAATTTTTGAATGCCATAGAATATTGCTAATGCCTCGCGGTCTATAACAGAATATTTGCTTTCAGCCGGTTTCAGTTTTCTTGAGCCAAATGCAATAGGTTGTTCCATATCTTTATCCTTGTGGTATAAGACTGCGCCTACTCCTTTCTCTGAGGCGTCACATGAAAGGAAAAGGGCCCGATGTTCGTTAAACGCTACAAGTGATTTAGATCTTGCTATTAATCTCTTAGTTTTAATAAATATTTCGTTCTCATGATCAGTCCATTGCCATTTTCGGCGGTTACCTGTTAGTTCATGTAAATCAGCGCATTCACTATGTAGGTGTGGAATGAATCGTTCGTAGAAATTGATGAGTCCTAAGAACGCCCGGAGTTCTTTGACATTTGTTGGTGGTGGTGCCTTCGAAATTGCTTCTATTTTAGATTTTGTTGGTCGTACTCCATTTTTGTCTATAATATGTCCTAAATACTCGATTTCTGGCTGTAAGAAAGTGCATTTTTTTAGATTTACTTTCAGTCCTGCTTGTTTCAATTTGTTGAAAACCATTGAGAGGGTCTGTATGTGTTCTTTGTCATTTTTCCCAGTAATGGCAATATCATCAAAAAATACAGCGACGTTTGGTATACCATCAAGCAGTTTGTCAAGGAAATGTTGGAAAATTGAAGGTGCTGTTGCAATACCAAAGGGCATTCTGTTGTAGACAAAGTAGCCTTTGTGGGTTGATATCGTTAGGTACTTTTTTGATTCAGGATTTATTTCAACCTGCAGATAAGCATCCTTAAGGTCGATTTTTGAGTATTTATCCCCTTGTGCCAGACGTTGTCTTAACTGATCAAAAAGAGGCACGGGATGGGTATGCTTGATAAGTACCGGGTTTATCGTTGTTCGATAGTCGCCACATATCCGTACTTGGCCAGTTGGTTTCAAAACATTGACTGTGGGTGTGGCCCATTCTATAGGTGTCATGTTGGGGTCCACTTCTGTTATTATTCCTTCGCGCAGAAGCCGTTCTAGTTCTAATTCTATGTTTTTGCGTATGCTAAATTTGATGGGACGTGCCGGCAGATGTTTTGCTTCCCTGCCAGGTTTGATGTGGATGTTCACTTGATAATTTTTTACCTTCCCTAATTTACTGTCAAATAGGTCGGTGTAGGTAGCTAGAACATGATCCAGTGATGTGTCTGTGGTAATACGTTTGATAGAGTACACAGATTTCGGAAAAGTCATGTCGTACATTTCGCTCCATTGTAATCCGAAAAGCATAGGATCTGCCTTGTTCATGACTACAACAGGTAATATTTTTTGTATGTTGTTTACTTCAACTGTTACGTCTGTTATACCTTTCGGTTTCAGTTTAATATTGCAATAGGCTTGGAGTTTCGGTCCTTTCAACAATGCTGGAGCTCCAATCTTTTCCCACATTTTAGTAGAAATTATTGAATAGATTGATCCAGGGTCCCAGTCCATCGTGCATTTTACACCATTGATGATAACGTCAATTTTCTTGCATCGAGATGTTTTCTTGTTAATGCTGTAGACAGGGTTGGGCTCGCTATCCGTTTCATCCGCGGAGGAGTCGGAGTGTGAAGATGTCGTTGATGAGGCCTCTGATGTCTCTGTCCGATTGTTAAGCTTCTGTAGTTTGTTGTGTTTGTCCGTCTTGTCTTTGCGTAGAGAGTGTCTGGGTTGTGGCAACAAATATGCTCTACCTGATTTAATACATACACTTTCGTAATGTCCTGTTACCCCACATGCTTTACATTGGTGGTTTTTAGCTGTGCAGTGCTCGTAATCATGTGTGTCACGCTTTCCGCATCGTTTGCATTGGTCTGGTCGCAACTTCCTGAATGTTTCGTTATTGATCGTAGTATCAGTGCGTTTGCCTTGTTTCTTTTGTTTGATTCTGTTAATGTAGTAATTGGGTTTGTTACTTTCGGCGCTATTGTCGTTCTCTGCGATTTCGCGTGACTGGGCAACTGCAAATACTTCTGCGTATGTTATCTCTCTCGTTTTGCCACCTTCTGTGACTTCTCATAATTCAGGCCATCTTTGTTTTAAATCTACCTCCAGCTGTGTATGGTTCAAACCGGTGGCAAACCGATCACGGAGTTGTCTCTCCAGCAAGGTCCCTTCATAACCGCAGTCTTTTGAAAGTTCCTTTAGTCTATTAGAATAATGTTCCATTGTTTCGCCGGTTTCTCTCGTAGAGTTCCAAAAATCAATTAGGGCTTTATAATTATCGCGTTTTCTTTGTTCTGTATAAATCCAATAATTTCATTTTTATATCGTCGTATGTCGCTGTGTCAAAGTCAGGAGTTAACGCTACCTTCAGTTCGTGGTATATTTCAGGTGTAATGCAGTTTATGAGTAGGTCTTTTTGAATACTAACAGTCTCTTCACCCCATATTTGACATTTCGCTTCAAACAGATCTACAAAGTTTTCTGCGGTGGTTGTGGCAGGGTTAAACTTGTCGCACTTGAAGTGTTTTACAATGTTTTGTTTCGATGTAGAAGGTGTTGCGTTATCATTGTTGTTTGTCGTGCTGTTGTTTGGTGAGGGGCATCCCTGGTATTGTTGTTGTTGTACGAGTTGTTGTAGGAGGACTGTTAGTACCTTTTGTTGTTCCTGTTGCGCGGTAAGGAAGGCCGCGAATTGTTCCGTGTTCATGTTGTTTGCCTACTGAACAACACAATTTATCCTCGTCGCCAATAAAATAAAGCTTGTTTGTTAGAAAACATTAATAGTATTTTATTGTAGTTCTTTACAAGAAGTAAAAGTCAGAATAAATCAAATGACAAAAGCTATGCTATGTGTCAACAAAAAGAATATAACATTTGATACAAAGGAGTCTGTAACAGTAGGTGAGATATGTGTGGGGGCGTGTGTCGGGGAACTCTCCAATAAGTAAGTCCTTTTAGGTTACGAAATATATTTGAAAGTACACAAATTTCACATTAAAATTATAAAATAGATTTCTTATTAGTTAGGTTTAATATAACAGTGTCCGTTCCCACCGAAGTTAGGTAAAAAAAGGCGATGACAATAGTCGGTGACGTGGGAAGCGCGGTGTCGTAATGCGATCGGTCACTTTGTCGGTAAGATGTGCCGAGCTTGCAGGTTCGCCTCGTAACACCTCCCCTGCCAAATGAGCAACTATTTGGTGACCTTGACGCCAAAAGTTGCGGCTCTTTTTTCATCTTCTGTCAGCTCGGTATTAGCTGTTTGAGTGGTAATATTCACTTTTGCAGCTCGGCGGCGGCGACGAATGATATATAAGATGCTCAGTGCACCTGCACCGAATAGTATGAGTGTGTAAAATGGAATTGTGGTATGGTACATTCCAATCGTGTCTAATGATTCAACATGTATTTCGTCTTGCCTGGTAATTTGGTTCTGAATTTCGCGAAGACTGTTTAGATCTGTAGTCCGCAAATGAAAACTGCGTGTCTTTGCTAATATCTCATATTGCGGTAGAGCCATGAGTTCTACTGGTTGCCCGACTAATTTGTTATCCAAATTGATTATACTGATCTCTGGGGTTTTTATCTTGCAACCTTGAGGAACAGTGACCAGAAAGCTTCCTTGTAACATCTGATATCGTTCTTTGCCACAGGATAGTTTAACTTTTGTACTGTTGGGGAAAGCAATTATGTAATGGTAACTGTCTAGCTCAGTCAGAGCTTCCTTGGTCAGAGAGATAGGCGTGGTTCTGCACGTTACATCTATCTCCTGAAATTGTATAAGTTTTTGAATACAGTCTATTTTTGACATAATTTGATGGACAATCCTCTGCTCGCATAGGTGCCAGGAGTTGACCTTCGGGCATTCAGCCTCTATATACACAAATTCCTGAGAATTGGATGCTATATATGGTGCAGGTGGTACTATAATTACGTTATTCTTATTTGGAACGGGGCACAATTCATATAACTGATACTCAGTAGTAAATGTAATAGGAAACTTTATGACTACTACAACTGTGGACTCAGTAAAAAATGAAGCTAAGTTAAGAATCTCGTAATAATTTCTAATATTTAAATCAATTATTTCGTCGGAACTATAAATGCGTTTTAGTTGGCTTATCATATTTTTAAGATCTTTGACAGAAAGTATAGAATGATGAACTGATTTATCTCGACTAAAAGCTAATATATTTTCTATTCTATTAATTTCACTCAGTAGTTCTTGTACATTTTCGATCAAAATCGCGAAAAGTTGCACAAGATGAGCGTAATGAATTATTCGCTCATTATCATTATTAGTCATATTCATGACATAAGAAAGAGCTTCTTCCAATTTTCTCTGATTAATCGAAAGATTGCAGATTATCTGGTTTTGCTGAATCGTCATTTCTTTATATAAAGTAATGTGTTTATTAAATGATTGTGACAAAGTTTGATCATTTTTATTTAAGATACGTAATGCATTTTCAAATTTCAGAGCATCATCGTTGTCTAAATTTCCAGAAATACTTTTGATGATTGTGCCTATCGGATTGATCAGGCCTCTCTTAACTCTGGTTGGCCTAAATGTATCTAACTGCACTGAAACTTTATCTAACTTTTTGTATAAATGTTTAATCTGAAGGTTGAAGAGATCGCGGTCCCTATTTGATAGTTTATGTGTAGCGACAGCGAGTTGGGATTTGATAGTGTTAACATGTGACTCAATTTCTTCAAGATCAATGTCTTGTAAGAATGTGTGGAAGTGAGATATAATTTTGGTAGTGCCGAGTTTAAATGGTAGTATGCCGGGTCCATTGTCTAGGCTATCAAAACGTATGTCTTGAGCACCAGCTAGGAAAACCGGCAGCAATAATAAGTACCTGTAACAATGATATGAAGAATCATTTCTTTGGTGGTCTTTTTAACCGTGATTTTGCGACCGGACCACGACTTTTTGCAGTGTATATATGTACGGGTAAGTTCTTAACTACTTTGTCCTGAATAAACCGAGGTGCCAATTTTTGTCTACTTGCCATTGGATTTCGTACATGTATGACTTGATTTTGTTCACAATCTAAAACGGGTTCCCTATCAACGTTACGCCGCGTCATTATACCTATACGATCGGTTAATGCAGAATCATGAATAATTTTATACACCGTTTCCATTCGACTACGATGTTCTTGAATATAAGTTTGTAGATAACGGTCTGTTATGTTTAAGTCAATAGGATTCCGAGGATCAAAATGTCCAGAAATGACATCAAAAGGTCTACACTTAGTTAAACTGTGGATAGAACTATTATAGGCGATTAGCGCGTACGGTATAAGATTTCGAATGGGTTCGTTTTTATGCTGAATTTTAAATAATCGTAAGTGTTCCAAAAGCGTGCTATGGAAACGTTCTATGATGCCATTTTCGTTGGGTGCATAAGCACTAGTCATATGGTGTTCTATTTTGTGCAAACGGAGAAATTCTGACAGTACTTGATTTTTAAATTCAGTACCTTGATCTGTAGTTATATTTAAAGATATGTGTGGGGGCGTGTGTCGGGGAACTCTCCAATAAGTAAGTCCTTTTAGGTTACGAAATATATTTGAAAGTACACAAATTTCACATTAAAATTATAAAATAGATTTCTTATTAGTTAGGTTTAATATAACAGTGTCCGTTCCCACCGAAGTTAGGTAAAAAAAGGCGATGACAATAGTCGGTGACGTGGGAAGCGCGGTGTCGTAATGCGATCGGTCACTTTGTCGGTAAGATGTGCCGAGCTTGCAGGTTCGCCTCGTAACAGGTGCAAAAATAACTTAGAAAATATTTATAACTAAAAAAATAATAATAATAAGAATAAATACATATATACATACATACAACAAAAAAATAAAATTAAAAACATTATGAGAGTTAACAAGAAAACCAACAACAACTTAATTCTGAGACGAATCTGCCAACTTCTTGCGTATGTGTTCTCGAACTTTCACTTTAAATGTGAAATATCATGTGTAATATATAATAGTGTATCCATTAAATTTATGGCATATGTAACCAATTCAAAGTTAATTTTCTGTAATTTCATATCCTTTTGCACGCGCGCTCTGTACAACTCGCATCGTCTGTAAAAAAACAAACAAAGCTGATGTAGTTTTCATTAACTGAAAAGCCTTCAATCTCGTTATGGTGGCTGCCAAACAAAGAATTTACGGAAACGCGCTCCGCCATGTTTGCACACAGAGTGATGCTAAAACGCATTTCGCTCTGATTAATTTAGAACAGCAAAAAATTCTAAATAAATAATGTTGTCCGAAGACATTCTTGTTTCGTCGAAAAGAAAAAACAAACCAGATTAATCGTGGAACCCTTATTAACAAAGCAATTGTGACTGGGGCTTAATTTTGAAAACCAACAATGGAAAATAAAAATGGAGTAGAGTGCGCTGCGTCCTCTCGTCCTAATGAATGAGGAGTAATTTCAGTTTAAATAAAAGAGAGAACAATAAAATACCCATTTTAAAAACAGTACGATGAGCAAATTGCCGCGGCATTCAATTTATAGACAATGAGGGAGAACTGTTAACATTGCTATTCCCATTAAGAATAGCGAACGCGGAACACTGTTACAGTTCGTAGTTCAGTTTTTATTTTACTTATAAATAGCACACATTCAAACAAAGCAAATATGAAGCGTAGCCACGTGAAAATAAATGAACTTTCACGACTATTCAAATTCAGACGCTTGACAAAAATACAATGATAGAAACTTAATTTAATCCATACATTTGCATGAATTACTTAAAGCAATATGACGCTGTTCGGTGTCAGCAGAGGAATACGGCACAGTGAAACAAATCCAGTACCCTCCGCGTCGTTATACATACATGAACATACTAAATGAGAAAAGGGGAGTTTTTTTCATTAAGTCCCTCAATTGCTACGAAATATTTCATTTCGATCGAATGATTGGCTCGAGCCCAACTGTGTGACTCGACGGATGCCGACAGACCTACGACATTCACTATCAGATGTTCGAGGTATATGCTATTTTTCTCCGTAAGAATACAAATGTCTTGCCAAATTGTCTACCGTCGAACTAGTCCAATTTAGAAAGCAATTTCGCAACCAATTCGTTTTGTAAGCGGATCAAGAGGCCAACCTTAAATATGGCCATTAAATCGTTTGCGCCGAACCCACATTCGTCTTTTTAATGCGAACTTCCAACGCTAACAAATAAGAAACTCTTATCGGCGCTAACTTATCACGTCTACAGTACACGTCCCACCTACCTACCTATACAACTATTTTTATAAATAACTAAGAAATGACCAAGTAACTCCCACTTGCGGAAAACGTCCTAATTCGTTTGGTGTTTTTCCTTATTATTTCTTTATGCTGTAGTCGAGTGTACAAATAGAACATAATAATATGTTTTTGTTGGCATTATCTCTCTTCAGGACCGTTTGTTTTAATTATTTTCTTCATTTGTCGTAATGAGATGATAGAGTTATTAATATGAAACTAAAAACTAGATTATAAGTACTATGTACAGTATGATTCAGAATTGATCACCACTGTGTTTTTGAAAAATGATCCATAGCCCACAATTAATAGATAGTCAAGAATACAGAAATGAACAAAAATGTATCCTCTTTATTTTAAAACCTTTCAGCGACACGCACGGCTAATGTGTATAATATCGATGGAAACTGTTGACAGGGCACTTTCAACTCGCCTCGACATGAAAGAGCTACGCGTGAAATGTTATGAATGGCGTTTGTTGACGTGTATGTGCTCTAACGAGCGAAGTTCTGGCGTGATTGAAACCGTGGCCGCCTGATACCCATCGCACCCTTTTATTCAACGCTGACCCTCGGATTTTCCCTACACATCCTGTATCCTTCATATTTGATAAAATTGCTTAATTAAAACTTTGCATAGTTTCGGCCGGACGACGAATAGAGCCTGTTTCTACCGTAGCAGATAAGATCCTTTTAATTACGCAGGATTTGAGTTAATTAAGCCGAATGTGGTTTGGTATGATGTAGGTATAGGTCTGTCTCTGGGCCCTGAATATGGAAACACGTATCCTTTTCATCGAGAACTTTAATTACATAGAACACAGCTCGGTTTCAACGCGGGGAACGCGTATGAATGATTGATGAATGTAACAATTTAAAAAGTTTCCAGTCTATGTTGGCGTACTTTAAAGTTATTCATTTCTTTAAGTGCACACGAGTTACATCTTAACAACATTGTGCATTTTTGACGATACAAAAATACACTACACTTAGATCGGTTGCAAGTATGCATATATTATGTAGCATGGTCATAGTTTTGATCGGTGTCGTAGCGTAGTGTTGATATTTTCGCACCAAAAAATAGAGCACTTCCAAACCAAACCGAAAGCAGAAAAAATCTTTGATGGAACCTCCTCCCTCACTCAATATCGGTTAAAACGTTACGGTAGAAATATGTGCGGTTTGAGAACTTCTCTTGATAGAATTGAATTTTGAAACTTAGCAGCCTCGTCTTCCTTTAATAAATCATGGAATAGACTATGAAGTCGACTATAAACCAATTTCTCGGTAGGTAAGAAAATTGTCCTTTTGACATTAATTTGTGATTAATCAAAAGATCTGTGGCAATGGTGCATTCACTAGTCCGGTTTTATGGTAGGCTTTGATCAGTAGGCCAATTCTCGTACTTAAAAAACGTTCAAATTCAAGTCGCAATCTCATCTCAGCGACAATCAATGTCAAAAACCTGTCAAAAATGTATGTAAATTGATTGTAATTTTGACAGATTGAGACTGAGATTAGAATGCGAACGGTCTTAAAAATACGGGAATTGCCCCTCAGTTATTTACTTTAGTGACCTCATTTGAAAGGATGATGCCCATATTGGTACCCCCCACTAATAGCCACGTGTAATTCATCGTTGGATAGCTCTTTTTAAACTAAATAGAAGTTACTATGGCGCCTAATTCCATATACTTGTCTGAATATTTCAGTTTAAGCAAAACCCAAAGAATATTTTTTCTTTTTAGCATCATTAGGAATGCGTCGACTTCACACGCTGTCCAGTAACCGATCATGGGTTCATTCCTTCCAAGTTGTACTTGATTATGGTATTAGTGAAGATGCTTGGCTCTGACGTGGTTGCATCCAGTCACGACATGTAATACTTAGATTTATTTTTTATAATGTACGTTGCCCCACACTAGGAATTTCTCCTGTATCGTGGGTGCGTTTACAAACATTGAAACTCACATACACAAACAGCCAGACCCGGAACAACTACTTGCATGTCATACAAATATTGGTTCCGTGTGGGAATCGAACCCGCGACACGTAACGCAGCAGTCAATCGCATAACCACTGCGCCAACCGTGCCGTTCCGTAATTATTTCCGTGCCGTAATTATTTATTAATACGGATAAAAAAAAGTACATACAAGCATATCTGGAAGACGCACTGTGTACAAAGGTACATATAATACCCATTGTTTGGTACTTATGGTACTCCAGGCATGCGGGATTTACAGCTCCTGCTTAATTTCATAAAATCAAAATCAAAAGTCATTTATTCAAATTAGGCTGAGAATCAAAACTTCAAGGTTACGACCTTCACCACTTTCTAGTGCTTTAGCTGGGCAGAAGAAGTGGCGCATCAAAAATCCTAACATCACAGCTGTCTGTTCAATTAAACAAACTTGATTCTATACAATTATTAGTAATTAACATTACGAAACACAAAAAAATAAATTAAATTATTTGCCATATGTCAGCTAGCACACGACAATACAAAAGTAGAACAGTATAACGTCAAAGATACCCTTTAAAAATAATGGTAAGTCATTGCTAAACACTAAATATAAGAATGGACTGAGATGGATTGAGTCTTGAAGTACACTTAACTGAACTGGTAGTCCGTAAGATTTCACACCATTAACATATACACAGTGGTGTCTATTATGTAAATAAGAATTTATTACGATGAGAGCTTCGTCTTGAACACTGTAATGACATAGTTTACGCAAAAGCGTGTCATGTTGCACGCAATCAAAGGCTTTGGAGAGAACACAGAAAACTCCAATAGCACTTTGCGAGTCCTCCCATGCGTTAAATATGTGTTCCAGCAGAGCAACACCCGTATCTGTAGTCGAACGACCTTTTGTAAAGCCGTATTGTTCATCATGAAGCAGGCTATTTAAATTAAAATACACAGATATAATAAACACAGATAAGATAGAAATAGGCCGGAAATTACCAATTTGAAAAGACTAGGCAGATGATATGAGAGATAGACAATGTTTTTTTTTATGTATTAATACATTAATGTATGTATGGTTTATGGCTAATTAATAACAGCCACAAGGGTCGATCGAAGGTTAAGTTACGCTTGCTGAGGCCGGTCCGTGGATGGGTGACGATCCATTACTTACGAAGACCCGTCGTACCTCGCAAAGTACGCATAAGGGCGCGAGTCGTGTCATGAACGAGGCGCGGGCGACGCTTCGATCCATAATTTCCCGAACATTTTATATGCAGTTGTTCATGCTACACCGTACAGCGTTCGTGTCCCGTCCGAGTCTTGGTTCCTACACATTGATCAGACTTGTTCCCGGGACAGTCTACCATAAATCGTGCCGTTGGTCCCGGCTGTCATTTGTAGATCTTTGACAGTAGTTACGGGTAGTCAGAAGGCCGAAAGTCGGACAACCAGTCTTACTAAGAGATATCTTGTTACTCAGTGCCTAGGTTGTCGAAGTATGACAACCAGTCTTACTAAGAGATATCTTGTTACTCAGTGCCTAGGTTGTCGAAGTATGACAACCAGTCTTACTAAGAGATATCTTGTTACTCAGTGCCTAGGTTGTCGAAGTATGACAACCAGTCTTACTAAGAGATATCTTGTTACTCAGTGCCTAGGTTGTCGAAGTATGACAACCAGTCTTACTAAGAGATATCTTGTTACTCAGTGCCAGGTTGTCGAAGTATGACAACCAGTTTTACTAAGAGATATCTTGTTACTCAGTGCCTAGGTTGTCGAAGTATGAAAACCAGTCTTACTAAGAGATATCTTGTTACTCAGTGCCTAGGTTGTCGAAGTATGACAACCAGTTTTACTAAGAGATATCTTGTTACTCAGTGCCTAGGTTGTCGAAGTATGACAACCAGTCTTACTAAGAGATATCTTGTTACTCAGTGCCTAGGTTGTCGAAGTATGACAACCAGTCTTACTAAGAGATATCTTGTTACTCAGTGCCTAGGTTATCGAAGTATGACAACCAGTCTTACTAAGAGATATCTTGTTACTCAGTGCCTAGGTTGTCGAAGTATGACAACCAGTCTTACTAAGAGATATCTTGTTACTCAGTGCCTAGGTTGTCGAAGTTAGATAGGCATTCACTCCATGTAAAATACTGATCTTCATTTGCACCCAGTTAGATTGGAAAATTACCCTAACGTAGTTGGAAAACGGCTAGGCACGTGATGAATGAATGTAATACATGACATAGGTTATTATTTTATTAATTAATAGCAAACGTCGTAAAAGTTCGTGAATAAGATGATCGCTCACTACGAAATGTCTGGTGGGTAAAACTTTTTTGCGAATTCTAATATAATAATAATTTATTGTAATGTACAAACAAATGAAACAGCCAAACAGTAGTAAATATCCTATACAATACTAATTGCCAATTAATAAACTAAATCTAAACATTTTTTTTTTAATTACATGTGTAAGTAATAATGGTTTGGAATTAGTTTAAAATAGCGACCCACCCGATCTAGTTTTATTCAAACCTGTGTTTCAGGTCAATATCGATATCATATCGTTTTTTGACGACACGTTTGGTGTAGTGGCTACAGTGGCTAAGTGTAGTCAGCGAAACCAAATGGTCCTGGGTTCGAATCCCGGTAGGGGCAAATGTTTGTATGATGAATATGGACATTTGTACCCGAGTCATGGATGTATATTTATAATATGTATGTATTTACAAAAAAAAAAAAAAAGGTATTTAAGTAGTGTATCAACCATCTGGTATCCATAACACAAGCCTTAAGTGCTTAACTTGGAACTAGATGGTGCTGTGTGCAATGTCAGACGATATTTATTTATTTTATTTATTTATATCATATCAATATCTGTAAATGCAGTAAGACATTTCTCAAGAAGTTAGGGGTAGTCTCCTAAGAACGTTTTTCTGTAGCTACAATGGTTAAGGTAGGTTCCCTCACTGCATCGTCTCAACTTCCACCCTGTATTAATCCTTGTACTGAATTCTTCTTGAAAACTTACTGAATTATTGTACTAAATCTTAATACCTTTCTAATGACACAACATTTATTCCTATTGAAGCGGGTACCAGCTTCCATACATTTTGTGGCATCATCCTTTGGCATACCGTCCAACTAAATTCATGGTTGACCAATCTAGAAGCTGCAGTCTTCTTCTGACTAAATCAATTATGTGTGCTTCCTACAATCCCAATTCGACTATACTTAAGCAAACAAAGCCCGGTATGCTAAACCGATGTCGATTACTGCGCAATACGCACGATTCCGTATTCGGCACATAGCTCATAGTTGACATTGTATGCTGAGAACGATCGAAGTTTGATTCGATAGCAGAAGCAAGCGAGCCGCGCAAGCAGTAAGGTAGCCATCGCACGTTGGAAAAGCAAACTCGCGGGACGTGAGGTACATAAACTTGTAGATCAAGCCAGAACCCTCCCAGGACATATTGGTCACGTATTTTCACCAACTGCTTTTATTATCTCTCCGTCGTCGCTTTTAATTTTCTGCCAAAGTTAATCGCCGCTAAGCCGACTAACTGCCGTATTCTTCGTAGTTGGTTTTATGTCTCGCTTAATGACTCGATGTCTCGAACTTCTGAGCGTCAAACTTTATTAAAGGAATTATCAGGAATTTGTGACTTACGCTCACTGCTGTTATATTTTCGTAATTGGAAAATGTTACGGTCAAAGCTAACTTTAACGATAAAAAATAGGCACCTCCATTTGCTTTCCATTTCAGTAGCTTTTTCTTCGAATAATTAATACAAATTTGTGCTATCCATTTGCCAAGCGAGCTTAATATTTCTTTAGAAAAATATGATCACTGTAACAAACCATTTTATATAAGTATATGACCAGCTACTATGATGTTTGTCGAGGTGGACTGTATACTTGAATAAAACTTCAGACTTCTTGTTGCTTGTTTCTTTCCTAGGATAGTGAGCTGCTTGACTGTTGAGTGACGACTGATTAATTTTGCAACTCACTGTCCTATTTATATTAATTTCTTACATAGCGCAAGTAGTGGGTGGGGTGTGGTGATAGAGAGTACGACTCGTCAATTAAGCGCGTTGTTGTGGGCGCGAGTGTCTAGCGCTCCCGGCAGGTATCGACTTGTTCAGATTTGTCGGAGTCGTGTTCTCTATCACCTTACAATAACATACTTATGTCTAGGGGATAATAAAACAAATCTTAATCGAATTATTACAGTCATGAAGAATTTCCCTACTTTCAAATCGTCTTTATTATACAGGGTGTCCAAGAACCTGGCGTCCAACTGGATTCCCACGATGCCCCAAGTTCTAACAGTACTCAGAAAAATATTTTAAAAAATCCACCCCATGTACTTACAGAATTATACTGATTTCAAAAAAAAAAGGGGAAATGAGCACCCTGTGACATACTTTTGAATGCTGTGACTGCTAATGCTGATAATTTCGATATTTCTTGGAGGTTTTGTAATCTAGGGTATTGCTATGTCTAAATAGAATGTAAAAATAATGTACTTATTGTACCATTTTAAAATAAAATATTATTTTAACTAAAGGTGATATGGAAAACTATTGAATTTCGCAACTTTGACCGACTGTAGTGTAAAAAAAATGTACCAAAATAGTATGGCAAGTGACGTCAAATTTTGACGCGTTTATTCCTCTTTTTAAAAAGGTATAATACTTACACATTAATTTGAAAAAAAAAAATTTTGATAATATTTTTACTCAACAACCCAATTTTTACGAAGTGCCTACCTACTAACGGTAACTGTCGGACCCTTTCTTATCTTAGAAACTGTTATGTTACTACTATTATTTACTTCGGTTCCAAGAGTGAGCAAGAAGGAAATACACACAGGTAGATGGGTTCCCAGTAGAATAAAAGCAAAGAATGTTAGTTTAAAGATATTTTATTACAATAAATGTTCAAAATGTTGACCACCCGCGGCAATACAAGCTCTCACTCTCCTTAAAAAGGACCGCTTTATGTTTCGCGAGTAACTTTTTTGACGTATCACCTGCACTGCTTGTGTTATCTTCTCACGAAGGTCAGCGATGTCATTAATGGGCTTCGCATAAACGAGCTCCTTCATAGTTCCCCAGAAAAAAAAATCCAGCGGATTTAAGTCAGGTGAGCGGGCTGGCCACGGGATTGTTCCAATCCACCTGTTCGGGTATTGCTCGTCCAAAAACTCTCTAACGGATACGCGAAAATGTGCTGGACAGCCGTCGTGTTGGAACCACATATCTGGTGGGGTCTCTTCTAGTAAGTTTGGCAAATCATTTTGAAGAAAATTTAAATATGATTCGCCAGTCAAATTCTCGGGCATCTCAAATGGACCAATAATATTCCCACAGAGAATACCGGTCCACATGTTCACTTTGAACCGGTACTGGGATCTATCTTCTCGCATCAAGTGCGGATTTTCCACATGCCACTCGTGCAAGTTGTGTAGGTTCATGTAGCCATCCTTCTTAAATGTTGATTCATCTGACCACAAAATTTTGTCGATAAAGTTTTCGTCTTCTCGATGTTTTTGCAGGATTGTTTCACAAAACGCGACTCGGCTCGGATAGTCTCGAGGTAAAAGACTTTGCACTCGCTGTACGTGGTACGGATGATATTCTTCTTTTTGGAGAATACTGTGTGCTGTGCTCTTCGGTATCCCCGTATCAGCTTCTATTCCTCGCACAGAGATGCTTGGATTTGCCGACACCGCCTCTAAAACTTCTCTATGAAGTCATTTACGGGTCGTCCTTCACCAGCTACTTGATTGGGTACACCAGGTACTTGACTACTTATTTAATGAAAACTCGATGGTCGGGATATCGCGTAGCCCTCGGATACCTTTCTCTGTAAAGTCTCGCTGCAGCTCGTCCATTACCTCTACATTCTCCATAAATGTAGTGCATATTTGCGTATTCTTGCGGAGTGTAGGTCGCCATGGTAGCACACACAAAACACAAACTGTCCAAACACAGGCAAAGGTCGTCGTAAAGAGTTCGTTTCAAAGTCCAGAGCACAAAGAGTAATCGAGTCCAATAAACAAAGCTTTAAATCGTAGTACGTGATCAATGGTAACAATAAGAGAGAGGTGCGTAGTAACGGCAGGAGGCAGTGACGCGTACTGACCGTACTGTTATCCTAAATAGCACGATCCCAGATAGCGTCACTATCTATCTCACTTGCACCTCTAACCTTTTTCTCCCTCACTCTTACCTGAATAATGGGGTACCATAAAGAAGAACCAGCAAATCGCAAAGATAGTTTCTGTCTTGCTCCCTCCTGTTGTAAATAACGAATCACTATGGTGAGATGCATGCACATACCGTCCCTTACGGTCTAACCTGTTTTTTGAGAGGCCTGTTGTTATTTTTATGAGCATACAATAGTAATTCTTTAGAGGTTAGATTCAATTCGTCGTAAATTTTTCTTTCTAAGAATTCTGTAAGACATCGTAAAAATTGGGTTGTTGAGTAAAAATATTATCAAAAATTTTTTTTTTCAAATTAATGTGTAAGTATTATACCTTTTTAAAAAGAGGAATAAACGCGTCAAAATTTGACGTCACTTGCCATACTATTTTGGTACATTTTTTTTACACTACAGTCGGTCAAAGTTGCGAAATTCAATAGTTTTCCATATCACCTTTAGTTAAAATAATATTTTATTTTAAAATGGTACAATAAGTACATTATTTTTACATTCTATTTAGACACAGCAATACCCTAGATTACAAAACCTCCAAGAAATATCGAAATTATCAGCATTAGCAGTCACAGCATTCAAAAGTATGTCACAGGGTGCTCATTTCCCCTTTTTTTTTTGAAATCAGTATAATTCTGTAAGTACATGGGGTGGATTTTTTAAAATATTTTTCTGAGTACTGTTAGAACTTGGGGCATCGTGGGAATCCAGTTGGACGCCAGGTTCTTGGACACCCTGTATATCTATACTTAATATTTAAATCTAAATCCTTAATTAGTTTATTTACATAATCATTCCTAGTTTACATAAGCTACGTCGTCCGTAACAATGTTATACATAATATTAGTCACTATAATGTAATACCGTCATAGTAACTACTTAGGTACAAGTAGGTATTTTTACTCCTGTTTTGCGGAGCCCAGTAAAACTTGTTGCCTTTACTAATTCTCACCCAATTCAAGTAGCGAAGCAATAACATAAAGGGTGTGTTAGGGCGGTTCCATTGAGAATAACCGAAACTATTCTCACTTCCCGTCAGATGGCGCTACTCTGCGAATAAATATCTAATTTCTAATACGGTGTTAAAATATGGGGTTACATTTATTTAGAAAGTATGCCATGACCTTTGGTGGGCATGTTGTTGCATGACTTGACTTTCAGTCTGTTGTGGTTTTGCCGTCTCACTCAAATTAAATTAAATTGAAGTAAAATACCATTCCATATTATCTGTATTTGATTAAATAAGCTTAAATTCTTGCAGGACAGGGAATATTTCTTAGGGTTGCCTGAAAACAATTTGCCGGCTCGTGTTACCTTTCGACTTTTTAATATATTAAATTAATATGATAAGGTATTATAACTAGATGAAATATCTGACTTCCAAATTCGATAATTGTCCAATCGGTTCTTACTGAACAGTAGTCAAAACTTTAAGATAAGATAATTTGACGACACGGTTGGCGCAGTGGTTAAGCGATTGTCTGCTGCGCTGCGTGTCGCGGGTTTGATTCCCGTACGGAACAAATATTTATATGACCTGCAAGCAGTTGTTCCGGGTCTGGCTGTTTGTGTATGTGAATTTAAATGTTTGTAAACGCACCCACAATACAGAATAAATTAATAGTGCGGAGCAATGTTTAAAATATATATATATATATATATTGCGTAAAAAATGGTATACGTCGTATGCTTTAATAACTTAAAGCATATGATATATGATCATACATGTTTTCCTGAAAATTTAAAGCATGAAAACTTCA
The DNA here is from genome assembly GCA_937001585.2 of Brachylomia viminalis. Taxonomy (NCBI): domain Eukaryota; kingdom Metazoa; phylum Arthropoda; class Insecta; order Lepidoptera; family Noctuidae; genus Brachylomia; species Brachylomia viminalis. Next base: position 14,733,311 of record OW443302.2, on the reverse strand, counting down.
ACGGATAAACAAATTTGAATTTACAATCATTCTAATTTATGTTAAAAAAAATCCTTAATATTATAGAAATTATTTTTATTCAGACATAATATATATATTTTTTAAAGTATTATTAGACATATAAGTAGGCATACCTACATAGCCTTTTAAACTTTTCATGATTTCACTTCCTTTCATCTTAACGCTGGTCCAGTAGATAAATTACAAATAAAAAAAAATAAAAAAAACAACTTTACCACGTCTACTTAGTTCCAAATAAACATGTTTTCGTCTACATCTCTACTCGTTACCCTAAGTTTGTGAGAGATAAAGAAAAACGCTTATTTGTGAAAGTCGCTCGTCTTACTATCTACTTGGCTAGCCGCTTAACTACGTCTTCTACTAAAATTATAACTTTCAGAACAATGATAAACTACCATTATAATAGTAGGATACCTATGTTTTTCATAATAATATCGTTAATATTATTTTTCCTAAACCTACATTGTTAATATCTTGGCAATATCTTCGTCGCAAAAGGCATAAATAATACTAAATCTGAGATCAAAAATGGACAATGGACAAGCTTATCTTATTGTTAATACCGATGTCTTCCAGACAACCTTTGGATGGACAAGACAATTTACATATTACAGATATATTTTTACAAATTCGAATATGAACTACGTGATTCATCAGTACGTATAAAAGCCATTATAAGTAAATATTACACTGTATAAAAAAATCCATTAATCAGGATAAATGTAACCCTGAACGTGTCCATCTGGTTACCCACAAAATTATAAAATGATATAATGTTCTGGTCCAACGAATTACTAATAGATACCTATTTCCGTGTCGTCACAAGTTATACGAGAATAATTCATTGCTTTGAACTGTAAAAACGTATGGAATTTTATAGAAGCATAATTGTGTCGTGACACACACACGTACGAGTATCTATGTTTGACGAATGCTTTTGTATGCAAAACGCTTTAATATGTTTGCCATTCGAATCTATCAGGCATTGTATTGAGCGACAAAATGAGCTTATACACCCGATTATCTTCTAATAAAATTCATACTTGACCTGCAAAATCAATCCTCTTATATTAAATATTTGGAGAACTTTATTAAATTTTAACTTAATTTATCGTTCTGCGTCAAAAACAATTACCTGCATAAAAACTTTTGATCAAACCACGAAGACAGTAACCTAATTAAGAATAAATTGATAGATAAACAAATTTTCAGCCTTTGTTCAAGCTCAAACATTTTAGGCTCAACTTTATTGTACTTGTTCTTAGTAATTTCAATGTTCTTCGAAAGTGTTACTAGACTCCAACTTCTGTAGGCGTCTCCACCAGTACACGAACCTAACACCCACGGTCGCACGACACACGAATAATAAATTTAATGTAAAATATCCCCACTGAGACATTATACACTGCCATTTGTGTCATACTTGTGTACGTGTGTGAATATAAATAGAAAAAACTCGTTTCACCTTGCAGCTTTGTCCCCTGTGAATAACCGGGATTAATTATTATTATTGTGACAGTCGAGTGCTTCGTGTCACAACCAGAGCAATACAACTCCTTGCTTTCCACTTGATTACTCTCGTACAATGGTCTGAACAAACAATAATATAACCTCGGGTACCATTGTTAAAGAGAAATAATTTCACGTTACCAGTAGTCCCGTTGTCCGCAGCTGCACGATGCCATTCGGATTTTTCCTTCACTTAACAGCGTTTTTAATGCTTCGCTGAAAACAAGATATTAATTCGCTCGGTGTCCCAATTTTTTGTACGTATAATAATTGCCCTATTCGATATCCGGAACGATGGCAACGCAAGCAGAAAAACATCAAATAAGCAGTACTGTATCTGTCATAAAATATATTTATTGTTTTCACAACAACAGATACTCATAGTGAGCCCTGTAACAATCCAAATTATGCTGAATTATGCGTGTATAATTAAAAATAAATAAACGCTACCACTACGTTTAAACACGTGTTCGAACGAGAGGACGTAAATGTTCAAGGTTGTAAAATTGTACCATAAAATAAATTTAATATAAATCCAGAGTAGAGGCGACACATAAAATTGGAGTAAATCACCAAAAGTCAGGCGCTGGAGACGTTTACAGCCTCCGAGGCTGTTAGTTCAGGAAGTGTGCCGGGATGGCGGGTACCACTCAAAGCGCGTAATAACTAGATATTTATGTCGCAACTGCACTTAACGAGTATATTTATTTTTGTATTTTTACCACTCGTGTTATGTAGTTTCGTTTTCAACAGTGCAGTATGTAAATTATAACTTAGTTAGGCTAATTGCAAACGGATAGCCTTGCTATTTGCATTCGCTCATGAAGCGTATAACTTTACAAACGGTTTAGCTCATATCTCTGTTTAATTGAATGGACTTCATCAGCCAGCCATCTCATATTAATTGCTGAATTTAATATCGAACGTTACGTAGGTATTAAGTATTATTAGAAGGCAAAACCCTGGTACTATTTTAATTATAAATGTAGATTTATGATAGTCTGCAAAATAAAACTATAATAAAGTTTACTGTTGCAAAAGTTGGCTATAAATTTTTCATCTAACTTTACACATACAACTGTTGTAAAATACGAATGTTATCGTGTTTTATGTTTAAAACAACGCGTGTTAAAATCGTCAATGATGCGACATGCGGTTTTGTTTGCATAAGGTTACTGAAGAGTTCATCGTATAATTTATTTCCCACATGCATTTTGCAGTACTATCCGTAGGTAAAGAACCTGAAAATCGAAGAGAGATTATGAGCTAAAAATTACTAGATTTAATATCGAGTCGTTAACCTAAGTAATGCGATGCAATTTGACCTACACAGACCTGCAAAATTAAGTCAGAATGCGGTTTTAAGAATGTTCAAAAATTTGGTTCTACACCATTCTCTCATTTAGAAGTTACGTCAGACATTACACACACTTAAAACATACTTAATATACACACATACTAGCGAAGGTGTATGTGTTTATATGATCTGAGGTAATATCTAAGAACGCAGATCTCCAACGTCATACGGTGAATTCAGTGAAAAGAAAAAAATGTAAAGAGCACCGACTGCTTATCTTAAAGTCTAACAAGATTATGGAAACATTTTTTTAAGAATACCATATTATAAACGGAGGTAAGAAAAAGAAATCGAATGGTGATGATCATGTATGATATAATGGGTGATTCATTCGGAGTTACTTTTTCCAAAACTAAAAAAAATAAGAATAAAACAAATTTATCGGGTAATCTTTATTATAATACAAAAGAACCATTCTTTACATTTACTTTTTAAAGATTATTTCTTTCAAATGTTGTCCGTAACTGCGATTAAGGTGGTCCATTCTGGAGTTCCAGTTTTCGATGACCCGACCGAGCATTTCCAGTGGTATTTGGCGAATAACGCGAGTAATGTTGGCTTCCAGTTGATCAATCGTACGCGGCTTATAAACTTTGGACTTTACATAACCCCACAGAAAAAAGTCTAAGGGTGTGATATCACAGGATCTAGGCGGCCAACTGACTGGTCCGAAACGCGAAATTAACTGTTCACCAAATTTTTCTCGCAACAAAGCCATGGTTTCACGTGCTGTGTGGCAAGTGGTGCCGTCTTGTTGGTACAAATAGTCCGTTATTGACAGTGACGTTCAGGCCGGCTTCGTTTTTGAAGAAATATGGACCGATGATTCCACCACCCCATAAACATGATGAAATGTCAAACTATAGTGAATGAAAATATTAGGTTAGGTTGTCATGACTGACACTTTATCTGTCAAAAAATGCATAGACAAAAAAGTAACTCCAAATGAATCACCCTTTATAAGGTTAACGCGATGACTGACCTACACCATAAATAAAACTGTGTATTATTACTATTAGGCATATGGTATTTGGTAAGACTAGGAATGCAATACGGCAAGCGTCCCTTAGTTTGATGATGGCAGGGACAAAACTTAGTTTAAATTTTTATTTTGTACATTTAAGCATTAGAATTAGAAAAATCCAACGAACCCAAACACGCATTTACGCAAGTCATGGTGTGAAGCCAACCGAGTTGCACTATCCAAGTCATGCCATACTTAAGAACGGATTATCATAATTCAATGAGTAGGTAGGAAGTACTCATACAAAATTTGGTACCTGTGCTGTTGACCGCTGAGGAGATCTCTCGTATGGAGCCAATCCTGGGTCAGCAGACAAGTCATGGTGTATGTATGCGTAGATAACATTTCGTGTCTGTACCGTTGACCATTAAGGAGTTCCTTCGTCTGGAGCCAATCCTGGAATCAGGTCATGCATCATAAAAATGCATTGTGTTTGAAACAGAATCAACATGTGAAATTTCAAGTCCGTAGGATAAGAGGAAGTGGTTATAATTCAGCTTGTAAGAACATTGCAAGTTAAATAAAAGCTTGTAAAATAGATACAATATGAGTGTGATTAGTCGTGCAAGTCTACCACTAAATCTACTGATCAGTGATCACATCCAAAGTCTATTAAGAAAACGCAATTTTAATATCAACATAACACATAAACGTTTATAATACATAAAAACAAATGCTAACGACAGACATTTCCGCAGCAGAACACTGTCACCTTCGCACAGTTTGAGCTCGAAGCAATATTGCCATGTTATTATTTGGGGCGTTTACACCGCTAAGCCAGACATATGGGCCATTTGCCGACAGAATCGTGTGAACCGCCTCACGTTATTCATGGGCGACGCATTAATATCGTCCAAATGTGCACTTACGTCCAAAAATTTAAGTAATACCAATGTTTATTCGTACTTCCTACGATTCTACTGTAATATATTACTCTCTTTCTAATTAATACATATAGAAATCGCAATGTCTGTCTGCCATTTTGAAAATGAGCGGATTTTGATATAGTTAGAACTTTAATTGGGAAAAGTTTTGCTAACTTTAAATGGGATTAGGTCTTGTGTAGTTGGGAATAATTCCAAAATGTGGGCAAATGCTTAAAGTTTGATAGCGACCAACTAATAGTAAAACCTGCCCTCTGAATAAAACTGAGAATTTCATTCTTATTTATTTATTATTTATTTATATATTCTTTATTGTACACCACAAAAAACATAACAACAAAAATTAAACTGAACACTACTTAATATACAATGGCAATGGCATTCAGTGTTATGCAGTATTATGTACGTCTGTATATAAACTGAATACGACAGTATACGTCTGGTCACTTGATATTGTAATCAATACTCCTGATGAACACATCAATATTAACCAGCGATGTGCCGTGGTCTATAAATTAAACAGATTAATAAATATTGATTTGATTATCTCGAGATGATGTATTGTTGACGGTATTTGCCACTTTCTACTCCAATAAGACAAGTAGAAGTGTATCCAACCGAAAAATAATCGATAACAATTGTTATGTAACTATACGGGTTATACGAGTACGTGGAAGTTGTTAGCCAAATAAATAAGACTTATTTATTTGGTAGTAATATCCATTTCAAGGGAGATAGAATATACCTATGCAATAATGAAGCCGCAAAAACCTTTCTTTCAGTATTTAATTCTCTAACATAAACGAATTCATTCTGGTTACTGTTACGCCATACTGTGTGGAAGCTACGCCATACTGTGCGTTTACCACGCCACGCAGCCCTACTACGCCATACTGTGTGTTTACTACGCCACGCATCCGTGCTACGCCATACTGTGCGTTTACTACGTCACGCATCCGTGCTACGCCATACTGTGCGTTTACTACGTCACGTGGCTCCGCTATGCCATACTGTGCGTTTACTACGCCACACGGCCCTGTTACGCCATACTGTGCGTTTACTACGCCACGCGGCCCTGCTACGCCATACTGTGCGTTTACTACGCCACGCGGCCCTGCTACGCCATACTGTTCCTTTATTACGCTACGTAGCTCTGATATAAAGAAAACTAATATTCTATCAATAGGTATGAATATTCTTTTTATTTGACGTTGACAGGCTATTGCATCGCCTGCGCTCGCGTCCCTTCGTTTGTCATAGACCATAGACAATAGTCTGTCTGTACCATGGACAAGCGATGTTGGAACGTCGGGTGTGGGTGGATCGTAATATTCTTTTATTACTATTATTATCGTGAGAAATACGGTTTTCATTTACTTTTGTATTTTTATTAGATGTTATTGATGATTTTAATTATTAGTATTTTTAATAAAAAAATATGTGCTCTAGTGGGATTTATTTTATGTCCGTAGGTGTGTCCGTGGCATCACAACGGGCCCTATCAGAATACCAGTGCTGCGGTATTTGTTTGTTTTTCAAATATCGCAGCATCATGTTAAGATATGAGCCTTTTTGGCCTCGCACAGGTCTTCTCTTTATTATTTTTTATGGTTTTCATGATTTAATGTTTTATTTTTATTGTTTGTTTTTCCTGTGCGTGTCCCAATTTTTTTTTCCTTTTATCTTTTTCTCTGCAATGCCGTGCATCCCTGCTACGCCGTGCAACTTTGCTATGTGACACGCGACTCTTCTACGCCATACGTCTACACTACGCCATGCGACTTTGTACTTCAAATCTGCTGTAAGCACCTTAACGTTTTTTAAGCTGTTTTAATTTAGTGTGCCAATAAACGCAATTAATTTAATTATTTTACTATACAAAACGTCCCACGGCCCGCATCATGGTGAACTTCCGCCTTCCCACGCATGGCTAGTTAACCGCGTACCACCGCTACGTCAAAAGGCACTCAAAATCGTGAATCGGGATATCATTCTATGCTGTACATCGTTGCTCTGCCACACGCCTGTGTTACGCTAACCGCCCTGCGGTCCTTTGGCATTCATTGCTACTACGCCTCTTGCCACTATAAAGTCACACCACATATACGCGTCCCCATTGACAGTCTATTAGTAATTATAATGCACAGTGTGGTTCTGTGCAATAACTTTAAATTGCAATGCAGCAAGTAATTACAGTTGCAAACTCATCATTTACGAGCGTCCTAGTTCGAGCGACCTGCGTGTTGAAAGTAAGCAACTATTTCACGGTATTTCTTTCTTCAATTTATCTTTTTAAAACATCTAAAGTCGTCATTAGGTCTCTTATCAAATGTTTCTGTCAACTGTTAGGTGACGAGTTCCGTATGCAGGTTGACTAAAGTATTTAGGTAATTATCTTTTGTAGTCCTTGCAATACAATACTCAATACTCAATACTCAATTTTTTATTGCATTCCATATGTTACAGAGATGGTAATAACAAATTAAAGATACAATATGGACCCTGTCGGGCACGCAAAAATTTAGGAGAGAGGAAGAGGGCTGCATAGCAATTTAATCAAATCAATATTATTATAAATTATTAGGTGTGTTTCATTCGGTATATAATTTTATATGTATATATTATTATGTTGGTGTAGGTACATTATATTTATTTTTATTTTTTAGGTATTGCATAACAATAGGTCATTATCATTTCATAATAAAAGTAATTTTAGAAGTATTTGTTATAATATGTATGTATTAATTAAATTATGTATTTAAATAGATTAATTATAGGTATATTATATTAAATTAATTTTGTATTTAAATTATCTATTTTATTTATTTTAATTATGTAGATACATTATTTATTTATTCATATTTATACAAGAATTTCTGTGTTCCATATTATATTATTTTTTTACTAGTTTGTTTTTGATAGAGTACCTAATTTCATTTTGCAATCGTTTTATCATCTAGAAATTCCTTTACTGTGTAATATGCCTTGGATTCCAGAAATCGCTTCAATTTATTTATAAATAAGTGTGTTTTGCTTATTTCTCTAATTTCATTTGGCAGTTTATTATAGATTTTAATGGACATAATTAAGGGGCTGGTTGAGTGCATTTTGATTCGGGATTGAGGTTTGTTTACTTTGTTTTTGTTATGTCTGAAAGTGTATCTTTTTTGTGTCTCTTCGCAACTGGTGTAGTAATTTTGATGTGTTTTGACAAATTTACATAATTCTAAAAAAAAAATACACAAATCTCATATTAAAGATTATTAACGTAATCTGCATTATAGATTAAACTAGCAACCCGCCCCTGCATCGAACGGTTTTTACGACTTGACAAAACATTGATATTTCTTTATTATATGTAAGCTTTACACAAAAACCTTTCGAAATAAAATGTCAAAATAATGGTGAAAACCGCATCAAAATCCGTTGCGGAGTCAAGTCAAGAACAACGCGGTCACACAGACACACGAAAAGCGACTTTAATTTATAATACACAGGGCCGCAAAGAAAGCGAGTCGATAAGAAAAACCTCAATAACTTCCAAAATATTGAAATAAAGACTGTATTATAGAAAATTTTATAGTGCACAAAAGAATGTCATAAAAATTCAAGAATATGATTTTTTTAGAATAAAAGTAAGTTAAGTAAAAGCTACGTATCAAATATGCAATTTTTATACATTTTAGTATTTTGTATTGCAACCACGAGCTGTTAATACAGCTGTTATATTGTTTGGCATGCTTTCCACCAGATTTCTGAGCTGATGCTGAGGAATATTATGGTATTATGGTATATCTCTGCATCACCCTAAGGTTGACTGGTAGAAAATGCCTCAGGCATTAAGTCCGCCTTTGTACAGTATTTTTTTTACTTGTGCATACAGTTTTAATAAATAAATAAATATTCTCCCATTCCTCTATCAATGCTTCTTTCAGTTCACGAAGCGTGATTGGAGGGGAATTTCACTGGCGTGCACGTCGTCCCAGTTCGTCCCAGGCATACTCGATGGGGTTCTAATCTGTGCTGCGTGCTGGCCACTCCATGCGTGTGATAGCGACATCTTCAAGGTAGTCAAACACTATTCGAGCTGTATGGGGACGAGCGTTATCTCGCATAACGATGGCGTTCTCGTTACTAAAAATGGGTCAACATACTCTATTTAAGATTTCATTCACGTATCTTTCTGCAGTTAAAGAGCCATTATCTATAACCACTAGCACGGTGCGGCTTTTGGAAGAAATTTCAGCCGTAAATGGAGCCTCCGCCTTATGGCACTTTATCTACAATGCAAGCTTGGTTTTAGCGCTCTCCTGGTCTACTGTAGACTCTTTGCCTACCAGCGTGTGTGTTAGCATGAACCTCGACTTGTCTGAAAACATAACTGTTGACCAGTCATCCAGAGTACAATTCATGTGTTCTCTAGCGTGACTCAGCCTTGAATTTCGATGCCGCTTTTCGAGCCAACCCGCACTGGGCCCGCGTGGTGGATTATGTCCCATTCCCTCTCACCGAGAGTTGGCCTGTGGCCCAGCAGTGGGAACATTATAGGCTGATTATGCTTTCGAGTTTTGAACCATCTGCAGTCTAATTGGCTTCCAGTTTGCTTCAGCAAGACGCCGCGGCGCCGCCTCACTGTACACGTGCAGAGATTCCTCCCTCCGGCACGTCGAAGGTGATATTTGACTTCAATAGCCGTTTGCTACAACATTATTGACACCATATAGCGATCCTCCTGCGCTGTCATGCACCTTGTTCGGTCGATTCCTGGTCTGAGAAAAGAGGATCCAGTCTCTTCAAATCGCTGGAGCACTCTTTGAACGGTCTATAGTGTCACACCAACAGTTCTCGCTCTATAACGCTGACCGCGCCCCTCTTCAAGCATTGTCAGAATTCAGATACACTCATCAGGGGTTAGTGGCATGTTTTTAATTGAATTTGATCAGAATAATTAATTTCTGCACAAGAAATAACTTATTTATAAACAGAAACAAAAGTAAATCAAATGGTTTCCTAGTTGTTATAAAAATCGGTTTATTTCTTATGTACGGTTTCTAATACAATCAACAAAAAGAAATAAAAAGGTTTTACTTCTTCCTGTATTGTTTTCCCATTTTTTATAACCGACCCGCTTTCTTTGCGGCCCAGTGTATGTATAGATGAATGCATGCTGATGAATAATTAATAATATTAAATGGAATCTACGTAGCAACGTACCACGAGGTGTCAACCTCATTACATGACCTCGACTGTATTCCATTAAGCGCCAGGCACATTATTTATTTTGACACAAACATCGTAATTATAATCAAGTCTTGCAAGCTTATATGCAAAAGTTTTCAGTTTAACGCATGACTATTTTACACGCACTACTCACATCATATTCAAATCATTAAGGACTTCAATATACCTACCAAACTAAGCGAAGTCTAAGCAGTAAATATTTTTGCCCATTCCCTCCGGTGCGAGGCATACCACAGGCAAAAGTTAGTAAGCTATAAATCATAAGTGTGCGGACCTCAGTACAATTTATGTATGAGGCCCATTGGGTGGCTTAGCACTGTTTGATTGATAGTGTGAAAAGACCTTATTTGGGAAACGCACATCCGTCACATGATGACTTCCACGCCTTACACGTTTACGTAGAGTTATTGGAACAATATCCAATCAAATAAAGTTAATTATGAAGCGACTGACGCATGACGAGAAACAACTACTTCAAAAGCGAATGGCGCAAAGGTCAAAACTAGTCCAAACTTGAAATAAATACTTGAGTAGTACAACCGTACAACATTTATCATCGCGTAGTAACTCTGTGTACGTAATGTCGGGCCAACCCTACTCTTAGAATTAGCCCTATAAAAGTCCCAAAAATACTGTAGGTACTACTAATCTTAACTAATATTATAATGCGAAAGTGAGTTTGTCTGTTTGGTACCTTTTTATGCCTAAACCACTGAACCGATCATCATGAATACATATAAATTGTCAGGGGTACAGAAAGCAGGAAAGCAGAAGACGCCCTGGGCGTTGGGAATCGCAGGCCGATTCCCGGCCACCGTAGGCGCGGCCTTGCGAACGGCGAGCAATGGGCAGCTCGCCGTTCGATAAGGATCAGGCCCGGGTCGACGGCGCGTTGTGTTCCACGAGCGCCTCAAATAGATGTCAGCATCAATGACGGGGTCCGTTAGGGCCGATACCTGCCAGGGTTGCGAGAAAGTCCGAGAGGGATACCGTGGCCCCTGGCACAGGCAAGTGAAGAAACACGGGTGGGTTTTAGTCAGCAAGAGTCTGACAAACCCTCCCGCTCTGACGATTTCCCACTCAAAAAAAAGGGGGTACAGAAAAGGACTTAGAGTACCTTATTTATCTAGAAAAAACTAATATTCCTGAGGTAAAGAACAGTAACTTCCGACGGTCTCAATTGGTTTAGGGCACTAGATGGCGCCACATGTCTTTCGAATCATGATTGAATTATATTGTTAGAAAAATTTGTAGTGTAGAGCTTTTTTTTTTAAATACATATAAGTAATACATTTTCTGAGTCTCGAGTGAACTCCAACACCGTTTGACTGAACACCATGAAAGTTGGCACATAGGTAGGTAAGTATATAACTTTATATTTTTAATTGAGAAGGATTTATAGGATGTTTTTGACCACCACGCGGGCGAAGCCGCAGGCGAAAGCTAAAATAAACAAATAAATCTATAATAGAACAAGGTTTACATTTGTATCAGGTACCTACTATGTGTAGCGATATAATTTATTTAGCACAACATTTCCCCCTTCCGAACTTCAAAAGTATTGCCAAGTCACCCAGAACGCTTTCGAATAGTCACGAATTATCGAAAAAAAGAACATATATTATCTGTACCTCCGAGGCCAAATAAGTTTGGTAGCGCTCGAAAATGTGGGGCTGCTGGCTATTGAAATGCAACAGCTGCTACTCGATATCAATTTAAAAAGTCGTTAAACATGTCAGTACAAAATTGAAAGCTTTATAGTATTGCAAAAAGTTCTATAAAATGCCTAATGTTTGTTCGTGTTGACTGTTGTATGTTCTATCTAGAGTGGGATGACATTTAATATTTAAATGTTGTTACAAAAAATTGTACGAAATGAATCCAAATAATGCTGAATGTTGACTTCCCTACGTAGAGGTAAGCTAATGTCTTGTAGCTGATTCACGGCAACGCTTTTAGGCTTAAGAAACTCTGAGAGATATGTATAATGATGAGTGAAGTAAGTATTAAAAATTTACTAAACCACAAACAAAAATCTTGAGATAAAAAAAGGTGAAGCAAGTACACGGATACCATTTTACGACGAATCGTGCACACATCACATTCACAAACACCCAGAGCCGGAACAACGAACTGACCATCCAAATAAAACCAAAACATTGCTTGTCTCCTAAATACACTGGCCTTCAAAACTTAGTACCACACTTTTAAAATTGCAATTTTTTCTGAACTATAGAAGTCAGAGTTTTGAAATAGAAAACGCTTTATAGAAAATATCATTAACTTTGTTTGAAATTATAGTTTATATATATAAAAAGATAAAAACCAAAAAATTGCCGTTTTTTACTTACTGGCAAAAAACTCAATCAACATTTGTAAGTATGTTTTACGCCTTATTTAAATTTTAATAACTGGTATTACTTCCTGCGGCTCTAATTACAGCTTTGAGCTGGTTTGGCATACTGAAGAGGAGGTTTCAGAGGCGAAGTTGGGGAATATTCTCCCATTATTCCATTAAGTCCTGTTTTATGGCCCTGAGGGTGATAGGAGGTGGTCTGCGGCTTCTGAACAGCCTCCAGAGCTCATTCCAGGCGTGCTCGATCGGGTTGAGATCAGGACTTCTTGATGGCCAGCTATCAAGTTCGTACCAATCTTCTGAATGTACTCTTAAGCGACCCGAGGGGTGTGGCCGGGCGGGTTATCCTGCGTCAATATAAATACATCACCGATATTTACTAAATACGACCCTGCATACTCATTATGGATCTCTTGAGCATATCTTTCCCCAATCAGGGTTCCATTTTCTATGGCTACTAGCTCTGTGCGCCCGTTTGAAGCTAAAGCTGATGGCAGCCCATACGTGTACAGAGCATCCACCGTATTGGACTCTTTCTGTGAAGCAGGCTTGAATTCTTGAATGTATCGCTCACCAGGTCACCTGTACACTCTTCGCCTTCCATCGGAAGTGATTACTGAGAATCGAGACTCATCAGTGAACAAAACTCTTGCCCATTCTTCTTAACTCCACTGTATGTGTTCACGGGCGAAGCGCAGTCTTGCTACTTGATGTCTTTCTCTCTCGAGTTTGGGGCCACTTGCTGGCCTTTGGGGCTTCAGGTTTGCTTCAGTAAGTCTTCTTCTAACTGTACTGTCACTAATGTAGTCACTTCGGGTCTGAAGAAGCTGTTGCTGGACTTCAACTGTATTGAGGTGGCGATTTCTCAACACAGTGGAGACAATATAGCGGTTTTCTCGGGTAATAGTGCACTTGGGTCTGCTATTACCAGGTCTCCTCAAATGGTTTCCAGTTTCTTCGTACCTTCGCTTCATCCGCCGGACCATTCTTAATGTTACACCCACCATTCTTGCAGTACGACGCATACTGATGCCTAGTTCCAGAAAAACCATGATGCTTACACATTCTTCAGGTGATAGAGGCATGAAAAGTAAAGTTTACGGGCTCTAGACTCTTTGGCTTTTGAATCAAAATTCTTCGATCAAGAAATAAATGTGAAAACAAAGACAGCTATTTAAAAAGGAGTGTTTTTGTTTATTCATTTTTTTTCAGCCATTCCTTATTAGAAGGTTATCGATTAAAGTGTTTAGAAAATAAATTATTTTTGTAATCCTTTTTATTTCTAAAATTTATCTTGTGTACTTTCAAAGTTATTGCAATTTTTAAAGTATGGTACTAAGTTTTGAAGTTCAGTGTATGCGTGTGTGTGTGTGTAGTGTATGTGTACCTTTGCCTAAAACTTGGTATCTAATAGAAAGTATTAGAAGGTTCGAGGGTGTCAAGATTTCACCCCTGACCTTCATCGGTTGTGTTATTATTATTATTATATATATCAGCAAAGGGCTCGCAATCTAATACGACGAAGAAGACATTTTATTTACCAGACACGATATTAAACAATATATATATATATATATATGATATTACTTTGTCCGTGACTCGAAGTGAAGTGTTCTCATAGATTATGTATTAGAGCGATGAATAACCAAAGGCGAGAGTGCACTAGTATATACGAATTCTGGGTATTCAGTAACAAAAACCGCTCGCTCAGGACCCGTTATTGTCCGTGAAAATCGATCTCCAAAAGAATTTCCATCAACAAAACACCGCTTCGAGCGTGTATAGAAAAATCTTTTCATATAATTTTCAATTCTCACGCCTTCCGTTTATCCAATGAAAGAATTCGCGAGCTCGTTTAATTGAATTTTTTCACTTTGACAGATATTGATCGTCGGCAGTTTCAATACCTTTCTGTTTTATTCCACAAATACTTAGAAGCAGTATAATAAATCACTGAAAGTGAAAGCTGCTTTTTAAGCCTTTGAAAGTCTATAAATCATATAATAAATGAGGAGCCTCTGAACTATTCATATTTTTATATACTAGAGAGAATTTTAGCGAACCCTATTGAAATCAGTGTAGTAAGCTGTAAAACCATTAAGTGACGGGCGATTTGGATATAAAAGTAAAGTTGTGTTTGATACTATTTGGAAAATAATGACATAATTTATTAAATTTTGTTTCGACTTTTAAGTTTCTGGATCAGTGAACATTTGCCGAAACTGTTTTTTGATAACTTTATAAAAAAAACAATTTTATTACATATATTTGTTGCAGGTAGATTGTCGAATCCACTGCTTTACATAACCGCTAGCGGTTATACAAAACATACAACATGGTTTGCCATTTATTTGTATTTTCAATCTTATCATTTATTTTCATATCACACACTTAAACATCCTCTTCTCTTTAAAACACCTCGACCTTAGTCTCACTCTCATTTATATTCATCCCTTTCATCTTATATGCTTCATCCATCACCGTCACCATGTTTTGCAACTGTTCTGCTGACGTTTGAAGTAGAACTTGATCATCTGCGTAGAGGAGGCATTTGACAGGAAACTCATTCATCCTCGATCCGTACTCACCCTCTTTCAAATCTGATGGACAATATTTCCATGTAGGTATAATAGCCACGGTGACGTTACACAACCCAGTCTCACATCCCGTGAGGCACAGAACCAATGCGTGTATGCCTCATTTATCCTAACACAAGCACTAGAATCCTTGTTTAGAGATTTCAGTGCCCGTACCAAGCGCCAGTCCACACCGTACGAGGATAGTGTCGACCACAGCTCTTCCCTCCACACACTGTCATAGGCTTTTTCTAAGTCCACGAAAGCACAGTAAACATTCTTGTGCTTTATAATAATAATAATAAATCGTTTATTAACCAGCTTAAGTTCTTACATTTCCTTATAACTAAAGTACAAATTAACTACTCCTAAAATTAATGTTATAAGAGAAACATAATTTTAATACTTTGACTAGTGGACTCCACACTAGGTCGAGCATGTCTCGTGGAGTCCTTGAGAGATTGGAACAATTTGAAAATTCTGGGTCGACACTGTATTGTTAATGTATTTAAGTATTACATATTCTTCTTAAAAATTTTACGTAAAACAAAGTCAAAAATAAGTATGCACTTAAAAATAAAAAATAAAAAGTTTGAAATACGGTGCTGTGTTGTAAATGTAGATATTTACACAGAGCAAGTGACCATGGTATCATCATTAATTGAGCTTTAGTAAGTATGTGACCAAGAGAATGATAAAGTAAGAATGTGCAAGTATGTGGGGTTAGGGAGGTAGTGTGAGAGTGATATGATTGAGGAAGTGAGTGAGATAATGTGTTTGTTATAAATGTGATTATGACATTACTCTAACGAAGGCTTCGGTTTCCGAGTAGGACAGATCTAACAGCCACTGTTTAATATTTTTTTTTTTGCGTGGTTGCTTCTACAATTTTTGATGTCACAGATTTTAGCAATTTTATTATAAATGAAACTGAGCAGAAATTCTTGCATATGTTGTGCAAAGGCGGTTTTTACTACAGTAAGTGGGCATTTGAAGATTCGTAGTTTAAGTAGTTCTTGATATTCTGTGGATTGGATTGTTATTTTGTGTTGTTTTAGTACTATTTTCAGGATGTATAAATGTCGGACATTAAGTACTGATGCTTCTTTATACAGGTGATCTGTGGGATAACGAAAGTGTTTTCTATACATAACCTTTAGCACTGATCTTTGGGCTCTTTCCAATTGTATCATTGAGGTTATGCCGACTCCGCCCCATACTGGTATGCAGTAGCAGAGAACTGACTCACATAATGCCACATAAACTAGGTGTAACATCTCTTTGTTGGCCGAGTTACGTAACAGTTTAATTACGTGAATCAGCTTTCTAATTCGCTTAGCTACTAAGTCAATATGGGGTCTGAATGAAAGACGTTGATCTAACAGGACCCCTAAGTATTTTATAGATTCGACCTTTTTAATGTTCTCACAGGTGTAGGGGGTTGTGCTGCAAGTTGAAGGGTGGATTTGAAGCTGTAAAGGAAGTTTTGGTGCTGATGAGAGGGTTTTATGGAAACAGATGTATTTCGTTTTTTTAATATTAAGTGACAGAAGGTTAAGGTCGACCCATTTTTTAATACTAGTTAGGCCGTTTTGAGCTTATTCGTGGACTGTTTCCCAAGAATTGTTGTGAAAAATAATAGCCGTGTCATCTGCGTAGCAGATGACTTCTGCATTTTGGGTGATGGCGTGATGAATATCATTAATATAGATGATAAAAAGTGTCGGGCCCAGGACGCTACCTTGAGGCACTCAAAATTCTACGCTGCTGTGACAGCTGATGGTATCCCCAATTTTCACACATTGCCTTCTGTTATAAAGGTAGGTTTCAAACCATTTAAGTGGCAGTCCTCTTATACCAATCGTCTCGAGCTTTTTTAGTAATACTACTAAAAAAGCTCGAGACGATTGGTATAAAAATTCTCGAAAAAAATTGTAAATAAACGACTTACCTCATACCTAGATTCCAACAATATATTATCCAATAAGCAGTTTGGCTTCAGACAGAGAAAATCTACAGAAGATGCAGTAAGCCTCTTAGCCAATCTTGTAACGTCTTATTTAGATGAGAATTAAAAATGCATAGGAACCCGGAACACCGTTGCCATTCCTGCAACAGGAATGGCAACGGTGTCGAAAGCTTTTGCAAGGTCTAGGAATATTCCTATGCATTTTTCATTCTCATCTAAATAAGACGTTACAAGATTGGCTAAGAGGCTTACTGCATCTTCTGTAGATTTTCTCTGTCTGAAGCCAAACTGCTTATTGGATAATATATTGTTGGAATCTAGGTATGAGGTAAGTCGTTTATTTACAATTTTTTTCGAGAATTTTCGAGAATATTGCTAACAGTGAGATGGGTCTATAATTAGTTGGGTTTTGTTTTGAACCACTCTTATGTTTCTCATTTGTTAGGAAATATGCCTGAGACTAAGCTAAGGTTTACAATATGTGTTAATGGAATTATGATTTCACTTTTTATTTGTTTGATAAGTGTTGGTGTAAAATTATCTGGGCCTGGGTCACTGTCGTTTCGCAGATTTGAGATTATTTTGTCTATCTCAAAAACGTCCGTAGGTTGCATTAAAGAAATTTGTGTTTTGAGACTCTCCTAGCTTAAGTTTATTTATAACAGATTCCTGTGTTTCATTAATGTCTGCGAGAATTTTATTGGCTAGGTTTTTGCCAACGGAGGAAAAGTAATCATTGCAGTTGTTTATCGAAGTTTGAGCCGAAGATTCACTTTTAAGCAGTTCATTAGGAGTACCTCTGTTGTTGGTCTGTTCACTAATATTTCTAATAGCTTTCCATAGACCTTTAACATTGTTTTTGTTATCTTCTAATTTTTGACTGTCATGTTCGCGTTTAAGCCTATGTACGATATTTGTGAAGAAGTTCCTGTAACGATTGTAAATTAGTTTTTTTGTTTGATCTTCAGGGTGTTTATTTGAGTCACGATGAAGTTTGTCCCTGTGGTTCATACATCTAATAAGTCCGGGTGTAAGCCAGGGTTTTCTGATGTATTTAGAGCGGCTAATTCTCTTTTCAACCGTGTGTTTTTGTACTGCGCTTGTTAGAATGTTGTGGAATTCATTGGTTGATTGGTTGGTTCATTGGTTCATTGGTTGTTGTTTACGTCTAGTTCGGACACCACTCCAGACCAGTCTACATCTTTAAGTTCCTCTACTATTGCCGGGAAATTGATTTTATTTATTTTGCGGTATTGATATTTTGAACCAGTACACGTGACCATGTTGCACCCCATCATTACCATACAGTGATCGGTGATATCAATATCACAAAGTAATCCTATAACAGTCTGATATCTTGATTTAAGGAATATGTGATCTAAGCATGACTTTTGAGCACTTCCGACGTTTGGCCCCCAAACTGGAACGGACTGGGGCCGCCCTCAAGCGGCTCCTGCCCAACCTGAGGGGTCCAAACGCCTCCTGCCGGAGGCTGTACGCGGGGGTCGTGCGGTCCATGGCTACATATGGGGCCCCGGTGTGGGCGCGTTCACTGCGGCGGAGAGCCGCCCACTATCTGAACGCGCCCCAAAAGGTGGTAGCCGTAAGGCTGATCCGGGGCTACCGCACGATCTCGGGCGAGGCGGCAAGCCTCCTTGCCGGACTGCCGCCGTGGGATCTGGAGGCGATAGTCCTCGCGCGCCTGTATGAGTGGCGCGCGGAGGCACTACGCCGGGGGGAAACCCCGCTTCCGCGGCAAATCGCGGCGGAGCGGACGGACCTCCGGCGCGATCTCATGGCGGCATGGAAAGAGCGACTGTCGCAACCCAGCGCAGGGCACGCCACGATAGCGGCGGTAAGACCCCTCTTTGAGGAGTGGCTAGAGAGGCGTCACGGCGTCCTCACCTACCGCCTGACGCAGGTCCTCACCGGACACGGAAGTTTCGGGAGGTTCCTGCACATCATCAGGCGGGAGGAAACGCCCGGGTGTCACCACTGCGATGATCGCCCCAAGGACACGGTGGAGCATACGGTGGGGGCCTGCCCTGCATGGGCGGAGCACCGCCGTGTCCTCGTAGAGGCGATCGGCAGCGGCGGCGATCTCTCACGCCCGGCCTTGGTTCAAGCCATGGTCCGGGGCGAGGGGGAGTGGGAGGCAGTCGCCTCCTTCTGCGAAGCAGTCATGCTAGCGAAGGAGGTGGCGGGACGGGAGAGGCAGAGAGTCTCCCGTCCAAGCCGCCGCGGTGGACGCTCCGGGCGTCGGGAGCCGCGTGACGACTCCCGGCCACCGTAGGCGCGGGCCTGCGGGCGGTGAGTAATGGGTAACTCACCGTCCGATCAGGACCAGGCCCGTGCTGGACGGCGCGTACGTGTTCCACGCGCGCCTCAAAGAGATGTCAGCATCATAGAGGGGGTCCACTAGGGCCCAAGCCTGCCGGGAAAGCGGGATCATCCAAAAGGGGTACCGCTGACCCGGAACATAAAGGGCCAAGGAAGGAACACGGGTGGGTTTTAGTCAGTAAGAGTCTGACACTCCCTTCCGCTCCACCCAGAGCGGGAGGAGTCATTTGATGATTTCCCATCCTCAAAAAAAAAAAAGCATGACTTTTGACGAGTTGGTTTCGAAATAACCTGTTTCAGTCCGTGTTCGGACATTAAACATAAATAATCCGACTTCGAGACATCTGTCGACGATAAAAGATTGATATTAATATCTCCGGTCACAATAATTGTTTGATATTTGCTTATTGAGGAAAGTACTTGATCTAGAGAGGAAATAAAGCTATCCGGCTTGCGTGATGGGGATCGGTAGATGGCAACTAGAAAAATGTTATTAGAGAGTTTTACTAAAAGAGATTCAGCGTCTTCAAGCGGGGGTTCGGAAACTGTCGCGTTCCAGCAGTCCCTAACATACGTTACAACTCCTCCGCTCTGGTTAAGGGTATTTACTGTGTAGTATGAGGTGTAACCTTCAATCTGTCCAATTAATGAGCCATCTGATAACCAGCATTCCGTAAGAACATTATCGTCATACATGATATTAAGCCGCATTAACGCAATACAAAAGGTATTGAAGTTACGCTGTATACTGCGAATATTAAAAGTCAAGATTTTTAAGTTATAATTCGCTGTCAATACGTTCTGACAGTTTTCAGCTCTGTCAAGTTCCTGACACTCCAAGTCAATACTGTTTATAGTTCATCGGATATAAAGTTCGTCATTTTTGAGCAAGAGTTATAATACTAATTTAGTTTAAGCTATAAGTTAAATTAGTGTCAGTAACATCGTAGGTAGAGTTGAAAATATTTGACATAATTTTATTTGTCATGAAGCTATAGTGTATTTTTAGCACCTGTGTATAAGTTTTTGGATCGTTATTGAAATATGTGATTTTATCGTGTGTAAACAAAATAAAGCAGATTAAGAAAAATAATATTAAATAAATGATATGTTTATAACATGCCATAGTGTTAGAGTTGAGTATGAGGGTGCAGGGATTAGCGATTTCTGAGCTGACTGTGGTTTGTGCATGTAATAAAGTGTTTGCTTCTGTGATCTTTGTGTAGAGAAATAATATGATATTATTCTTGTACATTTTAGTAAGGTTAAACTGGTTATACAAAGTTTTCAGAATTAAATGAATGTTAAATACTACTAATAAGGAAAGTAATGAATGGAACATTTTGAAATATAGAAATATTATACTAAACCACAAGTGTATCCGTGGTTTGGGAAGGTCCTTTGTTATTATCCAGGCACACAGAGTCCACGGCTTGGGGGTGACCAACTTTGTCATCCAGGTCAAGTAGGGTCCGAATAGGGATGGATGCCTGTTTTTCTGCTTTCCGCACGTAGATAGATCCGTTACGTACCCAGCAGAATTGAAATCTGTATAACTGCGCACGTATACGGGCTTCACGAAATAACATTCTGTTGTTTTGTGACAGGCGTTCGTTTATATAAACTCTCGAGGAGGTTCCTTGGATGATGTCGTCAGAGGTGAGGGGTCGTCTCTCTTTAGCAGCTTTTAACATTTGCCTTTGTCTGATATTTTCCGGCTTTGCTCCTTAAGGAGATGCTCTGATCCACACAACCCATTCCCTCTCTTAATCCTGCCTGCACATCCCATATTTTCTCATCTGTCACTCTTATCACTTTATTTATTAAAACCTTCGCATATAGTTTGCCGACAACATTCAAAATACCAATGCTGCGGTAGTTTTACACTCCTGCCGAGACCCTTTTGGTACGATTACAGCCTTACACCATTCATCCAGCACACGCCCATATCTCCAACACATATTAAAGATCTGGCACAACAGGCTTGCTATGACCCCGTCACCGCCCTTCAGCACGTCAGTAGACAGATACCCTGCAGCTTTCCCAACTATCTCCCCTCCTCCGCTCCTCCCAGCGCTTTTACAATTTCATTTATTTCTATTTCATTGTTTTCATCTAAATCTGAGCTTGAGTTTTCAAAACTGGCTTCTGCCCAGTTATCCAATTCTTTGCACGTTATTCTGACAAACTAAATAAACTTTTAAAGTATCCCTTCCAGCGTTCCAAGACCTTAAATGTTTCGCTTAGTAAACATTCATCTTTTGCTCTTATAACATTCATACTCGAAATTCCTGTCACTCCGCGAGCCAATCTTACCTGTTTCCAGAACAGCTTAGCATTGGCCCTAAACTTATCAGAGAAATTCCTGTTATACTTTTCTTCCTTTTCATAATTTTTAATTTTTACCATCCCTTTCACTTTCGTTTTCATTTTGGTGTATTTTTCTTCACTCTTTCCAAATCATCACACGTTTCACTTCACAACTACCCAAGAATCAGCCGTCCTACTACCACATTTCTTCTGCGCCAGTCCACATTGTGGCTACTTGCACCATACAAAATTTTCGCTATATCCTATACAAGAATTATGGGATATAAATTTGTATGGAGCAAGTACTAGAAGAAGAACTAGACTAATAATTATCAAATATCTTATCTTCACTTTTACTTATCTCTTATATTCCTCTTCTACTTTTAATTCTTGCAGTATTTATATTTTATTGGTTCTAGAGCAGTCACAAGAACTCAAACTCGGTGACGCCAGTGCCTGAACAGACCATCCACCTGGCACATAACCAGCTAATGATCAGTTTCATCAGTTTTATTTTAAGTAATAAATACATAGATACATAATACATACATAAATAAATGTAGAATGGATTAATTTTTAGTAGGTCACTTTTGTAGAGGCATTTAATCAATTTACACTTGAGTAGCTTCATCAACATAATTTCAGCCCGGAATCACCCACTGCTGGGCATAGCCCTCTTCCCTTTTCCCTCCATACTTCCCGGTTCCATGCGTCCCTCATCCAGGTGATTCCGTTTAAGTAGCTTAACGATAATAAACACTGTATAGATTACTGTAGCGTCTATTGTTCAGAGTTTAATCTCGGAGTCAAGCAAAGTGTGATTAGGGCTTTATGCATGCTCGAGAGTGGCCCGAGATAGGAACTGCCGATAAATAGCGATAAGCATGACTCTATAGCTTTGAGACCTAATATTGCCATTGGCGAACAAAGGGTGTTCAGAACAGCATATTGTGTGCCTATACCCAGTTTGCTGAATAATACCTACATTGTTATTTCCAACCACAAGCTATCGACAGGCGTCTATATTATTTGAAACTAAGGCTGCTTTGGACGTGGTGCGTGCAGCGAACGGAATGATTCAAAATTTGTATTGTACCTAAATACACACATTAAAAGTATCTAGGGCTAAAAAAGGTATGAAAAAGGTATTAAAAAAAGGAAGGTTAATACTCTATAAAAATTTAATAAAAATTTCTATTTACATAGATTGATTACTTATTTATAATGTTTTCGTATGTGTAGATCGACGAAGTACTCTCTTGACTTATCATTCCTTTAATTTATTAATTTATCACTTTTAATTTTTGATAACTTTTATTTTTCTACAAATTAATAAATGTATATTAATTCATTCATTCATATTCAGACACAATATTGAAAATCTAACTTGGTTTTCAATATTGTGTATGCTTGATTTGATTGCTTTGTATTGATGCAATTGTAATCTTTTTAAAAATGCTTGTAAATACTTTATAACCTTTACAATAGTAGGTATGCATATTATATATTATATTTTTCAAATTTAAAAGTATTCAGAGCATGTGTACCTACTTACTCGATACATGAGTAAGCTGTGGTTACCTGTAATTGAGTGTGCATTACAGGATAACGTATTTATTATACAATTTTTATCAGTAATAGATAGTTGTAATGTATCTCGTTGGTAATCCTTATTAAATTAATTAAATAAATAAATAAAAGATTTAAATGTGATAAAAAGAAAAAAAAAGTTTTTATTGTGTAAAATAAATAATAATTATAGTGTATTCGCGTTAATAAAATAGTGACTCATCAGTGCAACTGCAAAGTAAAGGCGTAATCATACTGGGGTAAAAATTAATCAATTTATATTAAAGCAAACTTTTTATTACACAGTATTTTCAAATATTGATATTAAGTAATTATTTTAAAATTTTATTTTTTACTAGAATTTTCATCAACATTTATAATAAAATAATTCTGTTCCGCGATTCCTTAATAATGTTGTCCCACATGTTTTTTTAAAGTACATAAAAACATTATAAATCTTGTGATTTATAATGTTTTTAAGCACTACTTCAACTGGTCAATGTGAACACGGCTTTCTAATTTACTATGCTCTAATTGATCAAGGGGCGTGGCTAAGCTGAGTGATAATGATGAGTGACTATTTTCTTAACGCGAATAGACTTTAATAGTCTGTATTTCCGCTGTTACCGCGTATAACACAATCGCAGCAATTCGACATACTCAATATGAGTTCATCCAAATCACGTTGCGGAATGGCCGCCCACCTCCGTTGTAACAGCCGAAAAAGACTTTCTGGTGTGTGTACGGCATTCGTATTTGGCGGAGTTCTTCTTTGACGCATATCCCATGCGTGCGCAATGGGATTCCAGCCTGGCGATTGAGCAGGCCATTGCAGCACGTTGATTAAAGCTGTGGCAACTGTGTTTGCAACGACTCCGGCCGTGTGTGTACGTGCATTATCATGCATAAGCAATAATTAAGCATCAAATTGGGTCTGCAAAGGAATGACAACATCTGATACAATCGTTTCAGCGTAAATCTGTGCACTGAGATTGCCTCTGATCAAAATCAATTCGGTTTCTCCGCCGATCCAAATAGCCGCCCATAACATGGTTGTTCCACCACTGTATGCATGTACTTCCTGGCATGATTTTAAGCGTTATTAGCGCCCAGGGATCCTCCAATACCGTGTACGTCTATTATCTAGCCTCATCCTAATTCCAGATTCACCAGAAAAACATACAAAACGCCACTCTTCTTCTGCCTAATTTCTGTGTTCACGAGCCCATTGTGACCGTTTACATTGAGCTCGTGAACACAGAAATTTGACTCTGCGATTTCGGGGCTCAATAGGTGGTATAAGTAGCGGCCTTCGGGAACGGAGATTGACTTCACGCAAGCGATTTCTTGTGGTTTGATCGCTTATTAACTAAAATTATTATTAAGACTTATGAAGCGTCGGCACCAACATCATTGCGGTCATTGTACGATTTCGTCGAGCATTAATTTGTATGAAACGGTCGTGTCTGCGTGTGGTGATGCAAGCTAGTTTCCCATGTCGCTCTGTCACACTGCCAGTGATGCGGTAACGTGTCCAAAGTCAACTTATAACACTTTGCGTAGTGCCCAACGTGATTGCCGCAGCACGTTACCGAGACCCAGCTTCCAACATGCCCACGACTTTGATCATTTCTTTTTGGCTCAAATGAAGTGGTCTCTCCATAATGCCGTTCTTTTGTATTGATTCCACTCAGAATTAAGGCAGAAATACTGATTTGGCCTCAAACACGTTGCAGGATTAAAATGGGAATACGACTTGACACCAGATTTTAATTTTTTGACCGAAATTCAAAAACTATTCCTTTTCAAATGACGAAATTTACTGAAAAGTATCCATAGGAGCTACAAAAAATATAATAAAAAAAACAGGTTTTGCTTGATCTCTAGACACTTTTGATGTGCGCGTTTCTTAACTAGAACTAACCTAACCTAACTTTTATTTGATTGTATTGGTCAATTAAGTTTAATTTAATTTTCATTTATTGTTGACTTAATTTGCGCATTTCAATGTTTTTTTAAACAGTTGTGTTACATTGCTAGCGACCTCGACAATTGATCATATTACTAAGATTCTTTTGAGCAATCGACAACAAGTTCGTCGTGCTCCCTTAGATGCCACTGCTTGCGATATCGTCGGTGGTCGGGTTGCCTAGGGGGCTAGTTGCTGATCTTTGTATTATGCTCGTGAACAGGTGCTGCTTGTGGTGACAAATCGTCTTGCTGACCATGGTTTTGTTATTGTTATTAGTAATTAATTGTTTAATAATTTGACTTCGAGGGTCCTAGGTTTTTTATATACCTGTAACTTGAAGTCACACATGATAATGTGTGACTTCAAGTTACAGGTATATAAACATTGATGTAAGCGGGCACGCCCTTTATGCCTGGAGGTATTTGTTAAGGCATTATGTTCTGTTTACGTTTTTATTATTTATTTCAGCTTGAGTATAGTTTTCAATGTTTTTTTTTGTAGGTATATTGGCGTGTTCTAGCTGACATAAGGCACATCATTTAATATGACTGTTTTGCATTAAGACAAAACAGGTATTATATGTTGGAGAAAACACAGCAATGATATGAAGAAGCAGTCCTTATGATTCTGTGAAAATACGAGAATATTCCCCTAAATCGGTAGGAATATCGAGCATACCTTCTTACTTCTGGCACCTGAGGGCGCAGTTAATACTTTACCGCCATTTTTGCTGTCAAGCGTCATTGCAGTCTTCATCATCAGCAAGCCCCTTGTTTCATTGCTGTGTTTTCTCCAACATATAATAGGTACCTGTTTTGTCTTAATGCAAAACAGTCATATTATATGTATTCGAAAACACAGCAATGATATGAAGACCTATTTGATATTTGCTGTTGACCAGAAAAAACAAAACACAAGAATGCAATGTGAATGCAAAATTGTTAAATAAACCCACAAAATTATTTTTTTTTTATTTATAACCAATTTCTTTGTTGAACTTTCATAAATTAAACTCAAGCTCTAATAATGGCCGCCTCGTTGGGCACCTGGTGAGGACGGGGCCGAATCTTGCGGATAGTCAGTTCGGCTTCCGCAAGGGGCGCTCGACGGTGGACGCCATCATGCGCGTTAGAGCCCTCACGACGGGGGACGCGGTGTCTCGGGGCGGGGTTGTCGTGGCGGTGTCACTCGACATCGCCAACGCATTTAACACCCTGCCCTGGAGTTGCATTGGGGAGGCACTCCGGTATCACCGGGTGCCAACCTACCTCCGTCGAATAGTCGAGGCATATCTGACGGATAGAGCCGTCATCTACCCCGGTCGCGATGGGGAGTGGAACCGGCGAGAGATGTCGTGCGGTGTCCCACAGGGATCGGTTCTAGGGCCGCTCCTGTGGGACATCGGTTACGACTGGGTGCTGCGGGCCGACCTCCCTGATGGCGTCAGCGTGGTGTGCTACGCTGACGACACGCTGGTCCTGGCGCAAGGGAGGTCGCATCAGGCGGCGGCCGACGCGATGACACGCGGGGTTGCGATAGTCGTGGAGAGGATCCGGCAACTGGGTCTCGAGGTGGCTTTGCACAAGTCCGAGGCCATGTCTTTCCATGGGCCCCGGAACAGGCCACCATCGGGATCCCAACTAACGGCAGGAGAGGTTCACATCGGTGTCGAGTCCACGATGAAGTACTTAGGACTCGTGCTCGATAGCCGGTGGAACTTCGTGGAGCACTTCCGACGTTTGGCCCCCAAACTGGAACGGACTGGGGCCGCCCTCAAGCGGCTCCTGCCCAACCTGAGGGGTCCAAACGCCTCCTGCCGGAGGCTTTACGCGGGGGTCGTGTGGTCCATGGCTACATATGGGGCCCCGGTGTGGGCGCGTTCACTGCGGCGGAGAGCCGCCCACTATCTGAACGCGCCCCAAAAGGTGGTAGCCGTAAGGCTGATCCGGGGCTACCGCACGATCTCGGGCGAGGCGGCAAGCCTCCTTGCCGGACTGCCGCCGTGGGATCTGGAGGCGATAGTCCTCGCGCGCCTGTATGAGTGGCGCGCGGAGGCACTACGCCGGGGGGAAACCCCGCTTCCGCGGCAAATCGCGGCGGAGCGGACGGACCTCCGGCGCGATCTCATGGCGGCATGGAAAGAGCGACTGTCGCAACCCAGCGCAGGGCACGCCACGATAGCGGCGGTAAGACCCCTCTTTGAGGAGTGGCTAGAGAGGCGTCACGGCGTCCTCACCTACCGCCTGACGCAGGTCCTCACCGGACACGGAAGTTTCGGGAGGTTCCTGCACATCATCAGGCGGGAGGAAACGCCCGGGTGTCACCACTGCGATGATCGCCCCGAGGACACGGTGGAGCATACGATGGGGGCCTGCCCTGCATGGGCGGAGCACCGCCGTGTCCTCGTAGAGGCGATCGGCAGCGGCGGCGACCTCTCACGCCCGGCCCTGGTTCAAGCCATGGTCCGGGGCGAGGGGGAGTGGGAGGCAGTCGCCTCCTTCTGCGAAGCAGTCATGCTAGCTAAGGAGGTGGCGGGACGGGAGAGGGAGAGAGTCTCCCGTCCAAGCCGCCGCGGTGGACGCTCCGGGCGTCGGGAGCCGCGTGACGACTCCCGGCCACCGTAGGCGCGGGCCTGCGGGCGGTGAGTAATGGGTAGCTCACCGTCCGATCAGGACCAGGCCCGTGCTGGAAGGCGCGTACGTGTTCCACGCGCGCCTCAAAGAGATGTCAGCATCGAAGAGGGGGCCCACTAGGGCCCAAGCCTGCCGGGAATGCGGGATCATCCAAAAGGGGTACCGCTGACCCGGAACATAAAGGGCCAAGGAAGGAACACGGGTGGGTTTTAGTCAGTAAGAGTCTGACACTCCCTTCCGCTCCACCCAGAGCGGGAGGGGTCATTTGATGATTTCCCATCCTCAAAAAAAAAAAAAAAAAGCTCTAATAATGGAAACCAATTAAATCAAATTCAACAATTATTCAGTTATCTAAAGTCATTAATTCAACTGACTTTGTAAGTAAACAAAACAAAAATAAGAACTTATTCTTTTCAATAAACTCAATAATTAAGCAGTCTCACACATACTGCTAAAATAACTGCATAATAAATTAACAACAGATAAAATTTCTAAGTTAATTAAAGTGATTAACATAATAACAGAACAAACAAGCATCTGTCTTTAAATCAATGAAATCATAAAAATAATTCTTAGTTTTAACACTGAGATCACACCATGGAATCACATTTAGTTAAACAGTTTTAAAGTTATTATAAAGTAAACCCACTGCAGCATCATCACTGACAGATCTATTTACTTCCTTGCAGTAATATCTTGAAAATGTTTCTACACACTTCCAATTTCCCCTCTCTAATATCTCCTGTACTGGTCTGTTGTCCAGCCATCCCCGAGAAGCTACAGCTGATCTTATACTACCTGGGGAGGCATCAATCTTAGCAAGCTTAAAAGCCGCACCCAACCTGCTATCATTGTTTTGGATGCAGGCCTGACCACTCCTGTGATAGAGATAAAAAGAGATTTTATTTGACTATCATGACAGCGTCTGACTTCCGAGATCTTAATCAACTCCTTAACATGAGTTACTGGGCAAATTTTTGGATCTTGATGCCGTATTAGTAGCCAGCCTGATTGCCTGTGCAAACCAGTGTCAGTTTTTGAGCCGAACCTTGGCCAAAACGTCAGAGTGTCCTCAGACTCTGTAAACCCCTGCTCACTGAGTTCCAAGAGGGTAAGGTCATGTAGCCTTCGACCAGAAGCTAGTAAAAGGATCAATGCAGTCCGTCTGCTTAGGTCAAAAAGAGAATATGTACACGTAGATGACTTTAGCCAGCCAAACCAAATATTTACATCCCATATAGGGAGTTTAGCTGGCTGTGGTTTAGACAAAGAAACAGCCTTTAAAACCTGTTGAATAAAAAAGTTCTTTGATAGATTCTCTACTGTTGCTGCGCAATATGTTGAAATAGCTGATTTGTGTAACAGAATCGTACTATATGCAAACTTATTTTGTAAATATAGATTGGCCAAAAACCTAGCTACGTCCTTGCCCTCTGGACACTTACTGTTTACACCATGTGACTTAGTCCAGTGCAACCATCTTTTCAATGGGGCACTATAGGTACTCAAGGTTGAGAGACGCCAGCTCTTTTTCAATAACTGCTGCTCGTCGCGACTCCAATCAATTACTTGATCTTCCCACCCCCAACTTTCCAAGCTTGGAGCCTTAGTTTGTCTACTTGAGGCGGGCTCATCCTCGTCGTCCAGTCTAACAGAACCTCCCTCAGGTTCTTTATTGGCAGAGGGGGGGCTAGCGCGCGTGCCTGGAGATCCGGGAACCAGAAGCACTGGGTCCACCGTGGCGCTATCACATAGTATGTCCCTACTGCCCTGTTTAGGTGTGCCAGGACCCTGGGTATCATGCTCGGAGGTGGGAATACCCACGCTGTTTGAAACACCCATCTTTGACTGAAAGCGTCGCAGAAAAGCGCCGACCCATCTCTTGAGTCTAAAGTCACACCTTGGCCTTGGCACCTTGGGACGACAGAGGTTTCTCTTGTTGCGAAGAGATCGACTTCGGGAACACCCCACCATCTGAATATTGCCTCCGTGGCTGGTGGTAGCAGATGCCACTCGGGTAATGATCTGCCTCTTGATAGGCAATCTGCGATGCCGTTCAGATTCCCTGGCAAGTGGAATGCTGTCATCGTTATGTTGAATCGGTAGTTCAATTCCATCAACCTGGTTGTTAGCCCCAGTAAGTTTAACGAACGAGTTCCGTCCTGATTCCGGATGTATGCCACCAGAGTCCTGTTGTCTGACTGTATTAGAATGTGGGCATTTCGTAACAGTGCCCCCTGGGACCTGATGACGGCAAAAACGGCATACATCTCCTTCATATTGGAGTGCCAGGCTTTTTTGTTTGTAGCCCATTTGCCTGAGAGGTGTTGACTGTTTAAGTTCGCTCACCAGCCCGCATCCGCTGCGTCTGTAGTTAAGAAGTGTGTTACTTCTCTCTTGTTTAGTGGGGTTGGACTGCCCTCTATCGCATCCAACCACCACCGCAAATCCTCTCGCATTCTGGGGCACAGTGCTCTCTTCTGGCCTCTCTGAGTAAATCTTTTCAGAAAGAGCTGTGCCCTGCGACAGTAAAGCCGGCCCCGAGGGACCGCATGGTTGGCGAAATTTAGCATGCCCAACAAACTTTGAAGCTCTCTTAATGAGCAGCTGTCTCGACTCAATATGTTTGTCAGAGAGCTTTTTATACCCAGAACTTTTCGGGTGGGCAAAGCTACTGTCCGGTTCTGAGTGTCCCAGACCAGCCCTAGGTATTCCAACTTGCGTGTGGGCTCGGTTATGGACTTCTGATAATTTACATGCCAACCTAAAGATTCCAAGAGGGCCAGCGTTTCCGCAACCTGTGCCGAAAGCTTGGATTTGTCCTGACAAGCCAGGAGATAGTCGTCTAGGTATACTAAGAGGCGTACACCCCAATCCCGGAGGATTTCGGCCACTCAGTTTGAAACCGCTGCAAATGCACGGGGTGCCGAGGACAGGCCAAACGGTAGTGCTGTTAACTGAAGGATTTCTCCATCGTAAACAACTCGTAAAAACCTTCTGTGAGTCTCCGCGACACTCAGATGGAAATAAGCCTGGTGAAGATCGATCTTCACTAACCAGTCGTTTGTCTGAAGAAAGTCTACTATATCTATCTGTGATATTAGATGAAAATACTTTGCCATTACATATGTATTTAGAGCCTTGAGGTCGAAAATTGGGCGCAATCCCCCATCTGATTTCTTTATGACATTTTTGAGAAGAAGCCTGGGTCTAGCATTATTGGTCTTTCTAAAATGCCCATGCTTTTCAACTCCTTGACCATTTGTGTCATTTCCGGGGAAACTTTGGTAGCCAGACATTCTAAAAAAAATTTGGTTGGGTATTTTAGAGGAGGTTTCTTCCTGAAGGGTAAGCGGTAATTTGCTATTGACTTTAAAATGAACTGGTTTGCCCCTAGTTGAGCCCATTTTTCTGCGGCAAATTTCAGGCATCCCCCTCTGAAATTCCGTTGCGAGTCAATTTTCTTTGGACTTGGAGTTTGACCTCTCCACATTGGAACGACGCTGACGAAAGGGCAGAGTCTTTCGAACCATATTATTCTTAAACTTTTTTTCAGACATCCTAGTTTTATTTTTATTGTAGCCTTTCCTGTTTTGAAATGTATGATCCCTACGCTCTGAAAACTTTTTTTCTTTTAAATAGGTTGGAGTATTCAACCAGACCTGAGACCCTCCGAGGGACTGTATTATAGGTTGCAGAGCCTCTCTACTAAATAAGTACTCTGAGCTGGGTGGGACATTTCTTAGCGTGTTTCTAAGATTTTCATTAGAAACTTCCTTTAAAATACGTTCACGCCTGACTTCAATACACTCGGAACGCTTTCCGCATATAATTTGCATGGTAGTTTCCGAGTTCTTATGACATAATGATCCCGGTCCAAAAATCACAGAAATTTTCTCAAACAAAGTATTTGGATTTAAGCCCTGTGGATTAGAACTAGCCCAGTCAACCATAGACTGTAATCCAGTTCTTAATATCTGCCTCTGTTCCAAAACCTTATTGGATAAGCCAGCTAAAATCAACTCAGTTGAAGCCAGATAGTCTTTGCTTTTATTAAAGTGACATAATTCATCATTGATATGAAGGCCTGTAAATCCTGGGGTCGCCAAGCAGCCCTGCAAAACCTGCTTGTACCTAATGCCTTTCCATGCCTGAGAGCCAAACTGTTGTAACTTATTTAGTTCTAAAAACCTATCCCTATCACTAGGTGGGATAATCTTCTTAACGTCAATATCGGTGTTTAGAGAACCCCAATTAAGAGACAGCGACTCGGGCTGAGTAGGCAATGTAATGAACGGTTCCGAAATACTTTCATTGTTATTATTAATAACATGATGTTGCGAATCAACACTGTTAGTTATGGTACTAGGAATTACAATACCACTACTTTGCTGGTCTGCACTATTATAACAAACGGGATAGTGGCTTAAGTAATTCGAAATATACGACATTTGCGACATTAAGGTATCAATACGAGGATCGGTGCGAACCTGTTTCGACTTGTACTTACGGTTTCGCGCCGAGGTACGAGAACGCTTATTGGGCAGGGGTGAAGCCGTGCCCTCCTCAAACTCCGAGGATGTGGAGGAGCTGCTTTCCGATGCCCCAGAGCTAGTTGCCGATAATTGTTCTCCATCCAAAGCAACAATACCGGCTCGCTCGTGGTTCTCATTACCGCTACTTACCGGCTCCATTTATTGGTGAAATACACTGCTGTGTTTCCAAAAAGCACTAAAAACACACTCACTAACACTTTTAACACTAATTTAACTCAGTTACAGTGGTTAAAAAGCACTTCAAATTACTTTTTTCTTATTAGATAAAAGTTTTGACATTACTCGAAAGAATCACAAGAATGCAATGACGCTTGACAGCAAAAATGGCGGTAAAGTATTAACTACGCCCTCAGGTGCCAGAAATAAGAAGGTATGCTCGATATTCCTACCGATTTAGGGGAATATTCTCGTATTTTCACAGAATCATAAGGACTGCTTCTTCATATCATTGCTGTGTTTTCGAATACATAT
The DNA here is from genome assembly GCA_937001585.2 of Brachylomia viminalis. Taxonomy (NCBI): domain Eukaryota; kingdom Metazoa; phylum Arthropoda; class Insecta; order Lepidoptera; family Noctuidae; genus Brachylomia; species Brachylomia viminalis. The sequence continues at coordinate 14,700,523 of OW443302.2, read as the reverse complement.
AATTTAATGTTTTGTGTTTCGAAATGTTAATGACTTACTTTTGTATACATATAATCCAGTTCTTCTACCTGAGCAGACAGCTGTGCTGCTGGGGAGTTTGTTGCGCTACTTCTTCTTCCCAGCTAAAGCACTATGAAGTGGTGAATGGCGGGAGTTTTGGTAGACTGTTTGGTAATTTTGACGTTTAAACAGTGCTGATTTTCCGCCTAGTTTGAACTGAATTTGTTTAAACTAGTTTGAATGACTATATACTTTTGCTTATGCTATATACTTTCACTATCATTACAATGATAACTAATATACGAGTATATTGGTATACTTTAATTTCATTGTTTTATCCTCATAATAATTAGAAGACACAATATTTTCATTCTGATGACGTCAAAATATTGCTAAATCTGGGCTGGGATTACTGTGGTTTATACTTTACTGTAGTATCATTAAGAAAATTGCGATTTCTTGATCATAAGGACCGTGCACACTATGCACGAAATTGTTACAACTTTAGAAAAAAAACACTCTCTACCCATTCATTCTCAGCTCGCATATTTATCAATAGTTTGTTAAGAATACTTCCTAAATATAACTTATTTTACCAAGGTCAGATATCTTTTATCCGTGGAATAAAATTTACATCTGACAGTTCTAGTACAGAAAAACTGTCACAAGTTCAAAATTTATTCTCAGGATGAGACTTAAAATTCGCACTTTGATAACACTAATCAAAGTTACAAGAGTGTGAATATTTCAAAACCACGTACTAGATATTTTACAGTATTTAATACAGCAATTTAAAAACGATGGTTTAAACCTACTTGTTTCATCTATAAATTTTGCGAATATGGACAACTCACAAAGCAAAAGTCACGCGGCGAGTCAATGAATCAGCAACATCTTGTAATAGTGTGTATTCTCATCTCAACTTGGTACCCTTGTCACAGCTGGCCGGAACCACTCAAAATAATTACAATCTCACAAAAATGTCACAAGCTCGGCTTCCAACAACAAAGTAGAGCGGAATAAGTGATGAAGCGAACCAATGATATTTATGATTGATGACTCTTAGTCTAACATTACGCAGCCGGCTGGGACGCGAATGAAAAAATGTTAATTGAATTATAAATGTAAATTTTTAATTAGATTGGTTTTTCACACAAGGGGCGGCGAGTAATGAATTCAAGGGGTGAGATTTTTTCAAAATTATATCAGATGTATAATGTTGCAATTATTTCAGATAAAAAAAAAACTGGACGCAGTTTGAAACATTTTCAAATTGGGGACATTAATTTTGATTTCAAAATGAAAGTTCGAAGTGAAAATGGAAAAAGATTAAAAAAATAAAAACTGACTGTGTGTCTAGACAACATTATTAAAACGTACCTATTAATTGCAAAATTAATCAAAATGGGGACATTTGCTTTGATTTAAAATGTCATGTTCATAGAAAATAGTAGGTATTATATAATATTAGGTCCTTATAATTATGAAATTGGCGTTATGTATAGAAAATGCAAAACGATTTTAATAAAATGATATTATTTTAATTAATCAATGCCAACCACCATACCAAATACCATTGTTATCTATGCACTTTCGCCATTTTATTGATTATTGATTCCTTTGCTAAAAAAAATGTGAAATCAATAAAATCGTTGAAGGCGGATTCATCAGAATTGATTTTTAGCAAGAAGTTGTTAAAATTCCGGAAATAGTGGTAATCTGTTGGAGCAAGGTCCGGGGAGAACAGTGGGTGTCGGAGACGTTCCAATCGCAGCTCCTCTAATTTAGCGACCGTCTGTTGTGCAGTGTGTGGTCTAGCGTTGTCCCGAAGCAGCAGTGGGCTAGAGCAATTGACCAGTTGCAGTTGTTTAACGGCTAGCTTTTCCATCATGGTTTGCAATTGTTGACAGGTACATATCTGCCGTGCATGACACCAGCACTGGTCCACCAGACACTTACCAGTCTTACCAGTCTTCCTTTTTCTGAGCCAACTTTCGCTTGGGTCAGGATTAGGCCGGTTGCGAGGGCGCGGGGCGAGGGACCGATGCAGCGACACATAGAGCTGCGTCGGTCTCAGCTTCGCGAGGTCCTGGTGGGGGAATGGCGGGACAGGCTCTCACGCCCTCCGCCGGCCTCGTCACCATCGAGGCGGTCCGGCCGGTGCTCAAGCGCTGGCTCGGGAGGAGGCACGGCTCCCTGTCGTTTCGGGCGACGCAGGTGCTCACGGGGCATGGTTGCTTCGGGAAGTACCTGTGTCGCATAAACAGGGAGCCGGACGCCGGTGTCACCACTGCGTCGACTGCCGGGAGGACACGGTGCGGCATACGCTGGCAGAGTGTGCCGCTTGGGAGGAGCCGCGCCGTGCCCTCATCCCAGAAGTAGGCAGTGACTTGTCGCTGCCGGCCGTAATCGAGTCGATGGTCGGCAGGGCCGAATCCTGGGACGCGGTGGTCTCCTTCTGCGAAACAGTCGTCTCGCAGAAGGTGGCTGCGAAATGGAGAGGGAGATCTCGTCCACTCACCCGACCCGCAGAAGGCGCACCGGGCGTCAGCGGAGAGCGGGCAACGCCATCTTCCGGCCCCCTAAATGGGTCCAGGGGCGACGGAATCGGGGACGTCCGTCACCCCGCACACATCAGGACCCGAGTTGGCGGCGCGTAGTGTTCCATGCGCGCCCCTCTTAGACGTCGCGGGGGGAGTCAAACACCTCACTCCCCCCCCAAACCCGAAGAGGCCCGCGGCAGCGGGCCGGCACTAGTCGGGGGTTGCGGAAGGATCGTACGTTCCCGCGACCCCCGGCGTAGGTGTGAGATGGAACACCGGGGTGGTTTTTAGTCAGTAAGAGTCTGACAGACCCCGCCGCCCGCCCCAGGGCGGCGGACATCCATGAGGATTTTCCACACCGGAAACAAAAAAAAAATCCTTGGTTCAACCATTGTTATGAGCGTTTCCGACTATCGTACAGGACCTTTTTTTCATCACAAGTAACCATACGATTCAAAATCCCTTCGTTATTGTGCCGCTTGAGTAATGTAACGCAGCACTCGATTCGTGTTTGTTGGTTTGCTTCACTCTATTCATGCGGTAACCTTTTTTCAAGATTTTTCACTTTTCCAATTTGTTTCAAGTGAATTAAGATCGTTTTATCACTTACACCAAAGCCTGTCGCTAACCTTGACGTGGTTTGCGATGGATCCGCATACACGATCACTTTAATTCTTAATTATCAAAGCCGATTTCATATGTAAGGACCTAATATATATGAGTCCGACTGAGCTCCACGTTATCCGGGCAGTCCTTATTCAGAGACATGACACCGTGCTTCATCTAAGCGACTTCTACAATCCGCTTTAAAGACAACAGTCAGGATTTTGCTATTTCAACAACATCTTCATACTCTTAAAGATTGGCATTTTAAGAATCCGGCCATCATTATAAATTCCCTTTAATTGCCCTCGTTAAAATCAAGTTATAGAATTCTTCTTATAACTCCAAAGTGTTTCATCAAGTAAATCACGAAGATTTATGAATAGGTGTAGGTAAAGTACTCATGTCGAGTTCTCAAACTGGCAAAGTAAGAGCTGCCAAAGTCAAACTCTAAGAGTTTGACTTACTTCATTGTAACTGGGTAGCGGGTGTCGGTACCATACCGTCACGTTCACAGCCCGCCAATTTGTCTGTCATTTGCCAAATCCGAACGCGCCTTGAATGTAGACCGAATATCTACTAAATATGTATTCAGTGTTGCCACACGCCTACTATAATTTTACAAACATTAGATTATACCTCATGTCTACATAGGACATTTTAGTACTTACTAACAACTTATATAAAGGTCCCTATGTTCTTTTGCGCGACATGTAAATCTACTGATTTGTATTCACACGTTGGTGTCACAGGAAATTGAGTTTTTTTTTATAATGAAATAAGAAAAAATCAAGATAAAGTCACGCACATGGGAGGCTTATTAAATCAAAATATGCATACATTTTGTATTCATGTCTCTTACAAAGGTGAGCTAAAGAAAATTTGCATTGGTATTGAACAAAAACATGGCTCGTCCTATTGAAAGAAAACTTTCGATTTCTTACTGAATCTTTGTCTGAGTCTTATCATCTTCTTCTTCTACACAGGGTGGCAGAGATATCGACTTGTCAACTGTAAGCACGAATTCAGCACATGATCCTAGTAGATAATTCGACATATTCAACCCCCCCTAGCGTATAAATTTTTCATCGGTTATCAAAAACCAAATCTTCTGTTTCATAGAAAAGTAAAAATTTACGCGGTCAAAAACCAAATCTTCTGTTTCATAGAAAAGTAAAAATTTACACGTTCAAAAACAAAATCTTCTGTTTCATAGAAAAGTAAAAATTTACGCGGTCAAAAACAAAATCTTCTGTTTCATAGAAAAGTAAAAATTTACGCGGTCAAAAATTTTAGTCTTTTTAAACAGCACCTCACAGAGGATTTAGGGTTTAGAGGCTGTAAAAGTTAGTAAGTAAAGGCGCTGTCGGATCAACTTGAAACTAGGTACCTACTACCTAATATTTAACACAAAAATAAAACGTACGACCTACGTACAAGGTTTTTCAAAAATCTACTACTGACGGGGTGAAAAAGGGTAAAACAGATTGGATTGTACTGCTTACTTTGATTAACTCAAAAATGGTTATAAATAATTAATAATAATTTAAGAAGCCCCTTAAATGGATTTATTTAAATAACTTTATTGTTGTAACATTAGTATCACCATCAAGTAAAGAAAGAAAGAAAGAATAACGTTTATTTGGACACTGTTCGTGAAACACAAAATACAAATAACAAAATAAAAAAGTTAAAAAAATGTTTGTCAACAATATTATACTCGTAGTGTGTGGCTAAGGCTGCGCCAAAACGGTTCATTTCAGCATTTATGTAAGACAGATCCTGTCTGACGCTGGTTCAAATGAACCTTTAGGGACAAGTGACGGGGAGTACAAACAGTTTCAACATTGGTACCTAATACATAATTTTTATACTTATAAATAAACTAGTAATCAAATATAATGAATTACAAAAACAAACAAAAAAACGAAAACAACAAGAACTAACTCAATAAAACCTGTTCTTAGCGATTACCTAGCTAGATAGATCTGTCCACGATGCACTCACAAAGCAACGCAAGTACTTGCAAAGGATTAGAGAACATGCAGGTAGTCAACCTACTGGACATATTTGACTAAAGTAGAATGATATAAATATACACACTGGATAAACTATACTATATTAAATTAACTAACAAACTATTCAAATAAAAATATAATATCCTAACCTAACTAAAACTTATAACAAACTAAAATATGGCGTCGGAAAATTCCTCCACATCGCTTTCGACTGGTGATGTACCCAAGAGACTGGCGGCATTGCCACAATGCTTAGTCTCTGGCCAAGGTAATAGCCAGGCTTTGGGTCACGGGAAGTGTCAACAAGGCGTTTGGATATTTCGTTGAAAAAACCATGAACACTATGACTCTACGAAAATATAATTACAGATAAGGTTATTATACTTTCGCCACGTGAGATTTTAATTTCAATTTAGCCCCAGCAGCAGCGCGAGCACAGCACGGCGAGCCAGGAAGATGAGATGATGCAAGAGTATCGACCTCAGATCATATAAACATATTATATGATCTGAGGTATCGATACACGTTGCGTCCTTGTTCTCGAATAAATTCTACGAAATGGATAAACTGTTATAAGTAGAATAATTCTATTCATATCTCAGTTGACGTCAATGTTGATTAATTTACAAAGTGTTTGTAGGTGATCGTCACGGGTGTATTAAAAACGAACTCGTGTTTAAACTTTGAACCCACAAGTTTACTTGTATAGATAGGCCCGGCTGACATTGATATACATAAGTAGAACTATAATGAATAAAGGCTGCAAAGAACTGTTTTTAAAAAAGCCGTAAGGCGGCCGTAAGGCCGTAAGCCGTACCTAATTTATAAAAAAATAAACCGCATTTTTCGTTTAAGCTAAATTTATAGTTGGCAAAGTAAAAGACCACAATTAGACAAAGTTTTCGTTTAAAAAGGTTTCAGTATTTTATAGTCTAATAAAAATTGCTTGTAGCTCCTCTGTAGGGCACTTAGCATACCAAATAGGTAACAAATTTATAAACTTAACTAATTAGGCGCTTGCCGGACTGAGTTTCATGTTTACTCTGAACATCGTAAACTTCTTCTAACTTCCTAATTTGGAACGGTCGTAATTATTGTTTATCTGAATCATTTACGAACTTTGTACCCTTTAGAGAAAAGTGGTAATTAAAAACGTAAAATTGTGGGTTGTGCCCCTTTTTATATGACTAATAAAGTAGATTAAAGATATTTCACGGCTGTACTGGCAACATATTAAAACATTTTTTTTTCGACGACACGTTTTGTGTAGTGGCTACAGTGGCTAAGTGTAGTCAGCGAAACCAAATGGTCCTGGGTTCGAATCCCGGTAGGGGCAAATGTTTGTATGATGAATATGGACGTTTGTACCCGAGTCATGGATGTATATTTATAATATGTATGTATTTACGAAAAAATGTATTTAAGTATGTATCAACCATCTGGTATCCATAACACAAGCCTTAAGTGTTAAGTGCTTAACTTGGAACTAGATGGTGCTGTGTGCAATGTCAGACGATATTTATTTATTTATTTTACTTCTTTTTTATTCGGCATTTCAGTCGATGAAATGAAAGAGCGTTAACGTTAAATTATAATAAATGGGTCAACAAGACATAGGTCCTGTCCATTCTCATTATTCCAGATACTAACAGTAACTGACGTTATAAATGTCAGTAAGGTTTCTTTTGTCAACCTTCAATGAAAACTAAGAATAAATCTGAGAATAAAAGAAAGAAGTAAGAAATTATATTGTCATTTCTTTATGTATCTCTGGACACATAAGCGTACCATTTAGAACACTCACTAGATAACAATTCAGTTAGAATCCACGTCCTTTTCTATAAGTTTGCAGCAAACCTGAAAGTTGCAGAATCTATAATACATATTTGTCATTTACTTATTTATTTACTAAACTTACACACACTATCTTTACAGGATGACTCCAATACAATAGTGGTTTCACAAAATAACACCAAATAAATTGAAAAATCAACTTACGGCTAATACTTAAAAATCTAAACTTTAAAATTATGAAGCAACACTAAACTCTATCTGAAGTCAGAATACACAATTATATATATCTACGTAAATTAACAAACTAAACTTTTTTTTTATATACAAAATCAGACTTATTAATATTTAATTATAACTAACAAAACTCTTGCTAATTCACTCAGATTGCACGAAAATATGTCAATTCTCTCATGCACTTCGTTTGGTACACATATTGTGCGGGTGAGGGGTGGTTTTGACAGCAGGTTGTTTTTCAGTTACACCTGATCTAGTAGGCAGCGCTAAAAAAGTATGCTTTCTACTGGGATGATGATCAGATTATATTCCAAAAACCGTTCACGACCAAATTAATCTACGAACGCAAATTGTACACATACATAAGTCACGTCGCCTCAATTTGAGGTTATCTTCCTGCTATCCCAGAAATTATCAAAGCTAACCGTTTTCCATATTAAATATTAGCAGGGATGTGGTGCCCCAGTCACCCCAATGGCCGTTTTTAGAGTGACACGTTATTTTTGTGAGATGCGTACATACGCAATAAAGGCCGGGTAGACGGGGCCGCTAGACGGACACGAGCGCATTGATAAGGGTCACATCGGAACATCACCCCGACGGACAAGCTAAGCCTCCTTTTCTACCTAAATTAGTTAAGCGAAACGTAACTCAATAATATGTTTTCTCCGACTCCCCTCCGGAAGTTTCGTTATTAATTTTTCCCAGACAAACTTCTTTAACTTTTTTTAATTAGCTCCAGGGATTGTGTATCGAAATACCTACTGCTCTTTTTCATTACTTTTTATTTGTTCCACTGAAAATCCACCTTTCAGGATTCATTACCTACGTGTTTATTTATTTTGCTAATGAATTATGTGCGTGCATAGCTAAATTCAATCAATCTTCGTACTTTGATGGAGAAAATCAGAGCTCAAATAGTATTCAGACAGGCTGCGGGGAAACGGAACCAAAATATTCCGAATGCATTTCTAAATAATTTACCAATTTTTTTTCAGTCTGCTAAGCACTCTTCAGCCGAAGAAAGATAACTTCCAATCAAACATAATGATTTTCTTCACGCTGATTGGCCGTTAGCAAAGTATCTACTAACGAGTCTTGATTTCAACAAACTTCGCAAATTGTTTGCTTATTCAACGTAAGGTAATAACAGCTAGGACACACGGTCATAAATTACAGAAAGCGAGGTATAAAACATTCAGGTTCACACTATGCCCGCTATCGATCTCTTTTGTAATTATTGTGCTCTACATATTTTACACTTTATGGGAGTTGGGTATCGAGTTGTGATTACAATCAACAATTTCGTTTGTGTAATGTGGATTTATTTTTTAACGCGTGTGAAGTATGGCTATAGTTTAATTTGTTCAATTTTAAACGTTCGTGTGTACCTGTTAAATCCCAGTTGCATAAATTAGCTTCATTCGATTTTATATAACTTATTTTATATCTAAATATTAGTTTTATTTGTTTTGCTCTTTTAAATATTGTTAAAATCAATGTATGTTTTTGTAGGTAAGCCAAGCCATCCCTTTGATTTTGTCGATTAAGTAAGTTTCCAATAAAATATGTGGGGTGGTTTTTTGCTATTGAATATTTTCGTCGCAAAGTAGCTCTGGAATGTTTGATCAGGGGATCGAAAGCTTGCATAAAAGTATGGTGCGGTATACTTATGTATATTCAATTGCCAAAGCAACCCCGCCGCAAATGTATACAAAGACATATCGTAAAGTTGCGTCTCCTAATTTTTATTATATCAAGAACCTACGTATTCCCCTGAGACGTTAATAAAGGCTTTATTAAAATAATTGTTTGCTGTAGAAAACGATCATGTGTATTATCCAAGATATTGAACAGAAATAATAAAGAATTTTTCCAAAGTTCACAGAATAGCGATTACGGACCATTGAAATACGTCAAACTTGAAATGATTGGATCTTTGAATTTAGAAATGCTTTATCGACAGATTTAATAATGGCCGTTCGTTGCTGTGCGTCATTTTAATTATTAAAATGATTTCTTGTGTGCGTTCCTTGCGAAACATGTAGCTATGAACGATAGGCTGAGGAATGATATGATAAGGCAAAGGTGCGGTCTGATCTCAGATCATATGAGGGAATGATAGAAGATATAGTGACAAAAATTATGAGTGCTTAGCTTAGATGGTTTGATTATGTTGAGAGGATTAATGAAAGGCGACTAACAAGGCAAATGTGAGTGAAAACGGTAAGTGGGGATACCCTAGAAGTATAATCATATCTATAGTGACTTTATTTATTTATTTTATTATTTAGGTATGTACACACAGTAAAACAGACACAGATCCGCCATATTAGAATTGAGTACAAAAGTACTGCTTATTTCTTCAGAAATTTCTTCCAGCAGACCCGCGAAAGGAGATAAGAAAAAGAAATGTAGACAATAGTGTGTGAGAACAAGAAGAGAAGAATTTGGTTTTGTGACGTCTTAAACTAGAATATTAAATACACCAACATATAATGCAAAAAAAAAAAAACGTAAGTATACCGTGTACCGTATGTATTTAATACATACATATTGCTAAAATAAATAAACATAATATTATAAATAAAAATATAATCATATCGATCCTTAAAACAACAAATGGCGTAAAAGCCAAAAAGCTACTTTTCAGGAGAGCCAAAAAACTAAAATGAGTAACTTTGTTTCCTCAATATCTCTCAAAGTAGTAAAGCTATAATAACCAATTAAAGTTGTATTTTCTTAGAATTTTCATGTGTATAATTATAAAAACCTAATATTGTAGGGCCTATGCTAGTTTCCGAGATAGCATGTCTTTTACTACAAAAAATTTTGCTCTAACTGGCCTTTACGCCGTGAATTTTATACTTTGCAAGTTAAACAGGTTATGCGCACTTGGAGTAAAAGACTTAGGGAACATCTATGTTTGGGTTTTTGAAGAAATAAAAGACAAATATAATTACCGAATGTATTAATTATTGCAATAAATACAACACAAAATTTTGAAAAAGTACCAGTAAATCTAACATTTCGGATCAATGTAGTTATCTAAATTATGCCATGAACGCTATTTTTAGCGAAGAATGAATTGAGAAATTAAATTCAACATGAACATCAACATCAATTAAACAAACATCAACGAAATTGAAAAAAATCAACGAAAGTATTAAATATTGTAATAAAATAATACAAATTTTGAAAAAAATTAAAAGAAATAAGAAAATTTGAAATTTCGTATCAATTTACTTTCTAAATCGGTACTATAAATGCTATTTTTTAACGACGAAATAAAAAAAAATTGAACATCAACTATTAAAATTTGGATCGAACTTAATCAAACACTTTCACCTCGTACTGATGTTTACAAACAAATCAGTCTTAAATTTACCAATTAATAACTAAATTGCGATTATTATTATTTTATATAAACTAACTAAAATACCACTATTATTAGAATCAGTCTAAATAATCAGTCCTTGCGGTAGAATTTTAATTAGTCTTAGAATGCAGTTGTACAAGAAAATTAAGTATTAATTACTTACTGCATAAAATATTTAAATAAATGAGTATTTTCTACCAAACTATCTGCTTAAAAGTAGTTAAAAATATAATAGGTAACAGAATTGTGGTACCTAATAGGTAACAAGTTTAATAATTAGTCGACATCATTATTTTCATCATTATCATCTTCTTCATCAGTTTCAATCAGAGTATCTTTCTTATCACCGATGTAAGGTAAGTCTAAGTAGTCTTTATGGAACCTCTTCGGTATTGTCCCATCTAGACATAATTTTTAAAAATAAAAACAAGTTGTCTTTGATATTATTTACTTCGATATAATCGTAAAATGTAATATTAACCACATCACTAAGAAATTAAGTCTTTTACGCCCCAAATTTGCAGTTTTCGATTTTAATATTGGTTATAACGACACAAATCATAAAATTATTAGAATTTTTTCTTAAAAAATATTGGATGTAAGAGCCATTTTTTTGCGAATTTGAACATTTCAAATATACAGATCGATAGAGCTTCAAAAACTGAACAAAATGGCATTTATAAGTCATTTTGGCCAAAATGGCTTTTACGCCATTTGTTGTTTTAAGGATCGATATAATCGATACTTGAATTGAAAAATAGATTTTAAATCTGGAATCTCGATTTTTTTAATTATTGGTATTGTTCTTCAGAAAGATCAGGAGCGTAGTACTCGCAACCGGCGTTAGATGTATGAATGTTAACGAAGCAAAAGGATTTAGTAAGGATTGTAGCCGGTGACGTTCTGTTGTTTCTGCCTATCCCCATGGGAAGGCGTGAGCATATGTAAGTATGTATGTACGAGTATGTACTTATATTTAAGAAATTAATGCTTTTGTTTCAAATAAAACCCGCGCTTGGATGTGTGGTTGAGAACACCAGCCCGTTATACAATACAATAGCTAGGTTGTACCTACATATAAAAGTTAAGTAAGAATGATATTTCTGTATCATTGGTCTAGTCTCTGGTGGGGAAAGCCATGGCGGACCAAGTGTAGCTGCAAGCAAAATTGTAACTTATATAATAAATAGTAGGATGGTCCCCTAATAGTAATTCGTTGGACTTTCTGTAGGAGTATCTATAACTGTTATTGGAGAAATGGAGGGGTACCTGCCCTTCTGCTTACCCTGGGGAGTACCTACTAAAAGGCGTGACGTGAATTCTATTTACAAAGATATTGTCCATTAAAAGTTAAACAATGAAATAGCTCTCGGTACACAACCTATTTATTTTCTCAAACAATTTATATGCTCAGACAGTTAAATGGATTTCATTATCCGTTTATTCCTTTTCACAAACATGATATTTATAGTATTTATACAAATTAACACGTGTGTCGGATATGAAAAGGTCAAGCTTACAAAAAAATACATATATATAGGTATATGTTTACTAAAAAACCGACACCAAATCTATTTACCATCTGGTTTAGGCTAGAAATGCCTAGAAATTAAAATGAAAATCAGTCGGGTGAAAGGCGAACAAAAGTGTACACCTATTGTAAAGCCAGAGTACAATATTGGAGAAATTGCCATCACTTCTGTTTAGTTTAGCAGACGGGGCACCGGCACTCTGCTGCATATCCTCGTGACGTAATTATGTCTTGGCCAACTTTTTAAAACCCACGGATTCGACCGTGTGGCCTATGAAATTTAAATCACCCAAGTAACTTTTTTTTTATTTCTTATTTATATAAATGACTTGCCTTACCTCATAAATGATGAACATGATATAGTGCTGTTTGCAGACGACACTTCACTTTTATTTAAACTCAAACGTCAGCAGCTGGTTACTGACAATGTAAATAGTGCCCTCGCAAAAGTAGTTAACTGGTTTAATGTTAATAACCTTCTTCTTAACGAGAAAAAAACGAAATGTATTAAGTTTACGATACCTCATGTTAGACAAGTAGAAACAAGTATTCTCATAAAGGGTGAAGAGTTGAAACCCGAAAATACCACAGTATTCTTAGGCATAACTTTGGATGCCAAGCTTCAATGGGGCCCCCATATAGATAAATTGTCAAAGAAGCTTAGCTTTGCAGCATACGCCGTTAGGAAAATTCGTGGTTTAACTGATTTAGAGACAGCCCGTTTAGTATACTTTAGTTATTTTCATAGTGTAATGTCGTACGGTATTCTGTTGTGGGGAAATGCCGCCGATATTCAGACAATTTTTGTTTTACAGAAAAGGGCAATTCGTTCAATTTATAAATTAAGTCCCAGACACTCCCTCAGAGACAAATTTAAAGGGATTAATATAATGACTGTGCCTTCTCAGTATATTTATGAAAATCTTTTGTATGCACATAAAAATATTAATCTGTTTAAAAAGTACAGTGATATCCATAATTTAAATACTTACTAGAAACAAACACAAATTTGTTGTTCCTACTACCAGGCTCAAGAAAATAGGTGGCTCGTTTAGATGCCAATGTATACGTTTTTATAATAAACTTCCTAGCCACATTCAAGCACTAAGCCTTAATAAATTCAAATCTTTTATAAAAAGGAAACTATGCCAGAATGCCTATTATACTGTCAAAGACTATATTGAGGACAAAAAGGCTTGGGATTGAGTTGCTCCAATAAAGCACAGGCAATGATAATTTATTTTATTTCGATAACTATTTTTACTTTTAATCTTTGCTATAAGTATCTATACTTATTTACATATACAATGACACTAATATTTACTGTATAAAGTATTATATTATTTTAAATTATTGTGAATGTGAGGACTATGTGTGTTTTGTTCCAGTTTTAATCATGTTCTGGCAGTTTGAGTAGCTGATGCGGCCTACCCAAATGTCCTTTCTTTGGTATTGTTCGTCGAATCGTTGAGCTCCTTAAGTTCTGAGTTGAGCTGCACGGTTACTGACAAATGCGTGCACTGACTGGACAGGTCCACTCAATCTGTGTGGTTCTTTCCTCAAAAGACCATTTCAGACACAAATCTACATGGTCCTCAAAGATTATTATAATATTATTCTAATTATTGTGAATGTGAGAACTATGTCGGTCATTGGTTTTTTTTTAATTTATTTTTGTATTTTTCTCAGCGTAAACATGATCTGGCAGTTTGAGTAATTTATGCGGCCTGCTCAAATGTCCTTTCTTTGGTATTGTTCGTCGAATCGTTGAGCTCCTTGAGTCTAAGTTGAGCTGCACGATTACTGACAATTGCGTGCACTGACTGGACAAGTCCACTCAATCTGTGTGGTTCTTTCCTCAAAAGACCGTTGCAGACACCGATCTACATAGCCTTCACATGATCTGACCAAGATTTTGTCTGGACTTTAAAAGAGACTGTGACCTCTGAGTTTGTTTCGGCCTTTCTTCTCAGAGTAGTCAGATAGGAAACGCCGACCTCATCTAGTTTAAAAAAAATATGATTGACGTGTAAAAGTGTTTGTTCAAACGTACTTACAGAAATAAAATCATTTATCATTTAACAAGGGCGCATAAACTAATTGATTATCATTCGAAAATATTGTTGGAGCTGCTGAAGATTGTAAAAACTATCTTTGCATTGTATACATTTAATCTCGTAGTATTGTATAATTGCAAAGCACGAAACGAAGTGTGTGAGCACCTACCTACTATTATAAAGCTTACTGTTTTCGTCTTTCATTGCCTTGAATGTGCCCTGGCGGCTAAGAGTATGTCATGCTCACTCAAATGTGTCGCTGATGGTAGCGTGTGTATTGGATCATCTAAGTTCCCTTCAAAATGGTTGAGCTGAATAATGGTGCTGATTCATACGTCATGTTCGTGAACGGGCGCCGTCGCGTCGTTAGGCACTGGTCATTTCTTAGCTGCCACGGCTTATTTTAATTCCTGAATTGTTTTTATCTTTTTTAACCACTTTTTCGTAACAATGTTTTGATTTAAAAGAGTGTCAATGGAGTTCTTCTGCATAGGTACCTACTACGCTTTGGAATGGGCAACTAGCTTCATATTAGCTTTATATTCTCTAATTTATTTCAATAAAGATTTATTATTATTATTATTATTATTTCTACCCGACCGACCCTTTGATATTCAAAAGTGTCTATATTTGGTTTATTTGAAATAAATGCTTTGAGTTGAGTTTGAGTTATCACAAATTATTCTCCAAATATAACTGATCATAAAATTTCCTTTAGAAATAATATAGCCTAAGTTTTAAGAGAGGCCCGAAACCGAATAAGCGGTTACATAAATTAATATCGAAATGTGCAAATAAATTGTTCTGAAATTAGAATTCGTAACTATCGGGTCGGTGTCTATAAAATGACGACCCGTGCCAAACGAAGCCTGTCGGAATAAACTCATTTGCAGAAAGTTATCGGCGAGGCTGTATTCGTACTACTAACGATTCCAATGAGATTCGGAGAATTCAGTGTATCTGCCTATTACTAACTACAGTTCGTGGAAGTTAATTAAGTGATAGCATTGAAAAGCTGCGCTAGCATTTAGTTTATAATATCACGTCGCTTCCTGGAAGTCTACTCCGCAACCAGTTGGCAAAGTATAAATATGGAACAGTACGGAAACTTAGCATATTTGATGAAATAATTACCTTCGCTGCATTGAAGCAATAGGGTTGTAACTTTTCATGTTTTTGATATTGTTTTTTTTTTATTACAACATTTTTGTTATGTCAACTTGCACGCATTGTTGTTGTTGTTTAACTGACGCCATGAGATTACTTAATCTCATGGCGTCGGTTAATCTCAGCAAAAGACGATAGTTTAAAACACGGACAACAGTTTAATGCTAACACACAACAACTTAAACAACTATAGATCTTCAACTTTGTCATTATGGCGTAACCAAAAAATTGATAACTATTGCAGCCGCCATCTTGGATTCATGTTTTTATAGCAGTATCGGCTTCAACACCATCGAAAACTATGAAAACGACACCCATGACGACAATGTTGATAATTTATTGCAGCCGCCATCTTGGATTTACATTTTGACAGAAATATCGGCTTCAGCGCCCTCGAAAACCATGAAAATTAACCCATGACGAAAAAATTGATAACTATTGCAGCTGCCATCTTGGATTCACGGTTTGACAGCAGTATCGGCTTCAACACCCTCGAAAACTATGAAAACGACACCCATGGCGACAATGTTGATAATTTATGGCAGCCGCCATCTTGGATTTACATTTTGACTGCACTATCGACTATTAAACACCCTTAAAACCGCAGTCCATACTGTATTTACAAATAAGTTCACGAATTCATTATGATCGGTCTTATAATTCGGTCGGACGAAAGGTCGGACACGGACTTATAATTCGATAACGATTATATGTATAACAATAACAATAAATCATTCATAACTTCCATAATCAGCAGGAAGTTTAAAATGCGATAGCTCCGGCTTTGATGAAGCCGAGTTCAAACAGCCGTATATCACGTAATACGCTCATGGTATTTCTAAAAAGATTGCGGAGAAAAAAAAATCGTGAACACTCGTCTTGACGCGGCACTCACTACTGACCGCACCGCGACAACCGCTTCGGGGTATCGTCGATGCACATGTTTGTGTGAGTGTGTCGTTTCGGGCGTTTGTAGATAGTTTCCGTACTGTTCCATACTTATTCCGTGCAGTTGGTGAATTTTCACAGCTAAACGTACATCATTAAATCCGGTAGTACACAGATTGGCAATCACAGTGAAATATTATGGCGTACATTTTATTTATATTTTTCGTGATAAATCGCTTCGTTGAGCTTAATAACACTCATGGGAGAAGATAGGGTGTTATGCTCGTGGCGTAAAAGCATGAATTTTCCTTGTCATTATAAACTGATATCAATTCCCAGTGATTAATAAGCTTAAAATGTTTAACAGGATCTTCATTGTCTGGCTCAAAGACGATACTCTTATAACAACAAACTTTGCTTAGCCTGAACTAAGACTTGCTATTATAACTTCGTTATTTTCAAAGTGTACTTTACAGAAGTGCAATGAGTAAAGTAAAAGCGTGGCGAATAAACTGGCTACTGGAGGTATTGACTTCAATAATTATATTTGCACTGATTAGTGTACCTTTTGATTTATAAGCGCTGTCCAAACGTGTACCACCGTAAAACGCTCAGTTTTTTGTCGCACAGTAAGATGTATTTTTACGTATTACAAGCCAGAAAAAAATGGGTGTATAAACAAATGTAAAAATAAATTGTATCATGATAAAAAATCGTAAACACAGTTCAGAAAAAAAAATTGAGCTATCGCGGTACTCCTGGCAGATGTGAAAAATCGAAAACCATTCTTTAATAAAATGGTGGAATGGTTTAGTAAAAGAAAATAAATATACTTAGCATAATCAAAAACCAAATATTCATTTTTTTAAAGAAATAAATAGTTTTTTGTTTAAAATAAAGCGTGGCGATGCGTCGCCACGGCATGCGTCGCCACGCCAGCAATCTGTTTTACGTGCGGCTATAGATGTTTCACATCAAAAATCGTCCCATAATTCGCGTAAACTATGATATCTTATGTAATGATAATAAAGGGTATACAATCAACGAAAGAGATACATAAAAATTATTCCACTGAGCGGTACATTTATTTTTTCATTTAATTAAAACTACAAAATTTGGTGGTCATTCATAATCAAAATCAAAAATCAAAAGGCAAAAGTAATTAGGTTAAATTGGTAATTCAAATTAGGCTGAGAATCAGCACTTTTTGAACGTCAAAATCACATAAGACAGTCCCCCCAAAACGCATTCAACTAACATCAAACGCATCGCTGTTTTGAACCTTAGATATTTGTTGGCGCGATGCTATTGTTAATAACCTAAAAATTGGCTTCTTACCACGCCTTAAGCCAAACATTAGGTTTGTAGAACCCGCATTATTGAGAGTAAAATGATCTCTTGTTATTAGAAAATCATTTGCTATTCGGAGCGAGCGTATTACATAAATAAACTGTTTGCTTTCGGTTTGTGTTTGCGTAGGAGGACTATTGAAAGAGGCTACAAACACACGTGCCGTGGACGTGGCGTGACGCGGCAAGCGCGCTGTGGCGGTGACTTTGTGATCATACCTGAGGGGCAATTCCCGTATTTATAAGACCGTTCGCATTCTAATCTCAGCCTCAATCTGTCAAAATTACAATCTTTTTCCATACATTTTTGACAGGTTTTTGACATTGATTGTCGCTGAGATGAGATTGCGACTTGAATTAGAACGTTTTTTAAGTACGAGAATTGGCCTACTGAAATAAACAGAAATTCCAGATAATTATCAAGGTCGTCTGAAATAATCATCTTATGGAGCAAACTATTAAGTGGGAAATATATTTATTAAAGAGGATAAAAATATAAACAATGGATAAACTTCTTATTCTAAATTAACTAACCAGCTATCCAAATAAAAATATAATATCCTAACCTAACTAAAACTAATAATAATGGCGTCGAAAAATTCCTCCGCATCGCTGTCGACTGTATACATAGTGCAACACTCCGGTCCGCGCCGGCGCCGGTGGTCCGTGTTGCTCTATGACTGTATACGACTGGTGTTGTATGGCAACTATTATATTGAATAGGGAGGGCAAAGACAGTCTGTGGTGCCGATTCTGTTGTACACCGAACTAAACTATCACAAAAATTCCTTACTTTTGGCTATGAGAATCTTAACGCTATTCTGCAAAATAAAATCTCTAAATTTAATAATAATTTTGTTACACCTAAAATCAAATTTGGCAATTGCGACTCCACGTGCATGGTACTTGTTTGCCGTACCACGTGCTTTTTTTTAGAGCCTCGACATGTTTTGCAGCCTCGACATGTTTTGTATGGAATTTTTTACTTTTTGTACGGAAAATATGAAACATTATTACCAACGCGTTGGATTTTAGAGGTTTAAGTGTTCTATAAAGGGGGGTGAAATTTTCATTATTTTTGCTATAGGACACACCGTTTTCGAGATATAAGCAAAAGAAAAGAAAAAAAGATACAGTACTGTTTTTGCATCTGAAGTCGAGGTGTTGGTGTGAATTTTAGTTCATGACCACTAATTTTATTCCACACCTTTTTAATCGCGATTAAAAATAGGCAGATTTAGTTAGACAATCAAAATTTTTGGCGAAAAACGTAAAATTCTGAATAGCAAAATTGACATTTTCACTAACTTAAATATCAGTGCTATCTTAGTGCTGTCAAACTAAAATTTACTTAAGCTGTGTCACTTTAGTCAATTTCAGAATGAGAAATCGTCGTTTGACAGGAATAAACAAAATTTTGGTGATTTTTAGTCTAGTTTAGAGAATTGTGTGACAAGAGAATCACCTGTGTCTCCTTGAAATATAAATCCATAGTCCTTTGAATAGAGTCTGCCACAAACAAAGATCATTGCCACCTAATTATCGATCTACGCATGTCTTGTGTTAGCATATCCAATCTAAATCATGTATTAATTGCTTATGGAAATCATGATTACTCATTAACGCATCAGTGTGCATGTGGCGTGACAGGCAATTTCTGGAACGTCATTTGCACTTTCTATTTGCGAGGATGATGAATTAATCGGAAATCTATTATTAAACTAAGCTAGTGATTGCACTAAACGTCGGTTTTACGCCAGTTTGGCCGGATGTGCTTTATGTGGAATTTACTGTCAGAATACAAGTAATTATGTTTTGTGATGGTCCCTTTGAGCAAAATGCTAGTTACATACGAGTATGGTTAGCAGATAACCTTTAAAATCATCATAACATCACGCCTGTATATCCCCAAAGGGTGAGGCAGAGGTGCACCTATAGAACACCCACATTTCACCATACATGTAATCGGGGCGAGCCTATTTACATCAACTGGGCAAACTTCACGATGATGTATTGTTTTACTGATGTTATTCATACATGTTGGATTATTCCAATTTTGTATCTCATATTCTCATCTAACGGAGCAGCGGTAAAAAAAATCTGAAATGTGTGGCGGTCGTAGGTACACTTTAAGGCATTTTTTATGAAGTTTTGTCGGAGCCTATATACTATTTCTACATGTGCTATTTATTCTATATACACCAACTGTGTGAAATATTCGCGAAACCCGCATAGGGGCCACATCGGCTGATAGCTGATAAATTGAAGCCTGTACGTGACCGTCCGCGGGTCTTTCACGAGATGGGATCATGCTGAGTCAGCGATGTCGCGAATATGAACGCCCACGCGTGGTTGGACACTACATGATATTTGATACCGAATAGATGTCTAACTGTCACTGGATAAATTACGAATGAAAATGAAATATTTGACATGTGTGACTCCGCTCAAAAGGGGCGCAGTTTGGACATAAATTATTAATATTTATAGAATTTTTCAGAGGACAGAGTTATTTCGTTTTTGAGGGTGATATTTTTGTGCAAGATGTCGTTGGACCTTTCGTTTATTTGGTACTGTTAGGGCTGGCACAGACGATAGACAGCATACATGGTTGGCTTTTTTGACAGCTTTCAATACTTAACTCTTTTGATTTGTTCTGCCTTTTTTAAATATTTCAATAAATGTTTTTTTTTTATAAAAAAATTAACATAATTATCGATACCGGAAATTTCAATTGTCGTAAAGGGCATTTTGCCGAAAATGAGTTATAAATATATTTAGAAACTGCGTCACGAGCTCTATCGATTGCTATATCCATCCAATATATCCATATTAAAATAATCCTATCTTTAAAAAATAAGCCCCTTACGACCTGGATTTTCAACTATTTGGGATCTATCGTAATTTTTTTGGGTTCTACTGAAAAGTCGTGTTTTGTCCTTTACGACAATTGAAATTTCCGGTATCTTATTATAATAATTATCTTAACACCTCAGGGACTTCTCATACACTGAAAGAACGACAATTTTATTGTTCATTACGCGACAATACCTACCGTGTTTGCTTACTTCGTATCTATATGGAGTGACTGTTCCATAAGAATGATGTTTTTAATTTCAACTGTTCATTTTTATTGCAGTCTAAACAAACAAGGCTGCAAAAAAACCTACCAGGAGCCACTAAAGGAGCAATGATTTAAGTTCATCATTATTTATTTATGACATGGTCACCCTTTTAGTGTGACCCTATTTAGTGTTTATTGCTAGAATATATCGCAGTTCAAAAAACATCATTCGTACCTTTGCAACACAACCCACATAAAAATAAATTGAAAAGTATTTGTGACTATCTTTGACTATTGACTTTACATACTAAAGCATTCATAATGTACCTACGAGTAGACAGTCATGCTTTTGCTTATGTAACCGATCGTAACACGAACGTATAGAAGTTCCCTTCAAAATGGTTGAGCTGAATGGTGCTGATCCATACGTCATGTTCGTGAACTGGTCATTTCTTAGCTGCCACGGCTTATTTTAATTCCTGGATTGTTATTATCTTTTTATTACGGACGCTTTTAACGTGCACGTCTTTCTACATCGTTCTCACATGTATAATTTCAACATGAATGATGTAACCACTTTCATTGTAACAATATTTTGATTTAAAAGAGTGTCCATGGAGTTTCTTGCCCGTTCTTCTCCATAGGTACCTACAACGCTTTGGAATGGGCAACTAGCTTCATCTTTCTGACTGACCGACCCCTTGAAAATTCAATAGTGCCTGTAATTGGTTTATTTGAAATAAAAGCTTTGTGTTTTTGAGTTTTTTAGGTACTTAGGTTGAAATTGGGTAATAATTTTTACAACTGTTATTTAAACCTAATTATCCTAACTGCCTCGTCGGTCTCGTGGTTGCAAGCGCTACTATTGAGCATGAGGTCCTGGGTTCGATTTTGAATGTTATTGGGTTTTTCTATCTGGAATATCTCAGTAGCAGCTCGGCCCGGCGGAGTCTGTATTTGTGCCTGGTTGATGGCAATAGGCTCGCCCCCTATTACCCGACTTTAACATAACTGGGGAAATATACACGTACACGAAAGGTACACCTCGGGCTAATCCTTCGGCGATCAGTGGCGTGATGTTACGTTATGATATTTATATATTTTTTGTTGTTATTTGGGAGCTCAATATTTAACTTATTTTTAAACAAAGTTATTCATGTCTATAAAAACGAACGTTTGATGTGGTGGTGCTTGTGGCTTAGTGATAACAGCCGCACGGGTCGAACGATCAGGTTAAGCTACGCTTGCCGCGGTTGTCCGTGGATGGGTGACCATCCTTACATACCAAGATCCCTCTGTGCCTCAGAAAGCACGATAAGCCGTTGGTCCCAGCTGTCATTCGTGCATCTTTGACAGTCGTTACATTCCTACCAACTTATCTGTGAACTGAAAGAGGACGGCACCGTCGATTCAGTGTTGCTAATTAATATAAGGTGCCCAAAATTGAGTAAGTTTTCAAGAAAAAAAATTGACATTAGACATAATCGTTTAATAAGAATTACAAATTAAAACAATGATACCTATATATAAAAATAATAAGATAAATAAAAAGAAATTGATAATATACAGATAGGTGGGTACGCTAACAGTTTAGTCTCTCAGCAATAAACTAAGGCTTTATCTAAAAAGTAATCCAATGAAATGGAAATTCAGCAGATAATTTTTCCGAATTTTTGTACCAGTTTCTTCTGCTGCGTGCCCTTCCTTAACTATTTTTTAAATTAGTCCTTGACTCACACCTAAAATATAAGATAATAAAATAAATGTTACTAGAAATTTGAAATCTGGCATTGGCTCACTCACTTAGCAGGTTACATAATAGATGTACGTTACCGTTACGCTAACCTGCAGCAAGAATAGAAACGAATATTTCGTGGATAATTAGTTAAGTATCGAGTAATTTATAACAAGAAAGTTGACAACACTAACCTGTCGCTGCGGAAATTTGTTTGTATATTTGATTAAATGGAATAATCGGAGACCCCGCCCGAGCTTCTTCTTCAAAAAAGGTTTTAACCTTTAGAATAATGTTTCGAGCATCACTTTTAATAGCTTTCGGCATATTTAACTTTATAAATTCAGCAATATCACGGCAAAACAACCAGGGAACCCGAATGTAGTAGACACTGACAATCGAATGACATTTCAACATGACGGCCGTAGTTCCAATTTTCGCCATTTCACAGATAAGTTGGTAGGCGTAGACGAGTGTACGGTTCGTCAGAAGCCCGAAAGTCTGACAACCAGTCTTATAAAGGAGTATCGTATTACTGATGGAGGTGAGATAGGCATTCGCACCATGTAAAAAACTGGTATTCAGCTGCATCCGGTTAGACTGGAAGCCGACCCTAATATAGTTGTGAAAAGACTAGGCAGATAATTATGAAAAACTAACGTTCGATAGTCTATTTTAAAATATGTAGGTAGGTAAACACAAGAGTGTTATTATCAGGTGAATACAGAGTGGTATACCTACCTATTAAATGATAAATGATTTTATTTCTCTAAGTAGGTTTGAACAAACACTTTTACACATCAATCATATTTTTTTTAAACTAGACGAGGTCGGCGTTTCCTATCTGACTACTCTGAGAAGAAAGGCCGAAACAAACTCAGAGGTCACAGTCTCTTTTAAAGTCCAGACAAAATCTTGGTTAGATGATGTGGCTATGTAGATCGGTGTCTGCAATGGTCTTTTGAGGAATGAACCACACAGATTGAGTGGACCTGTCCAGTCAGTGCACGCAATTGTCAGTAATCGTGCAGCTCAACTTAGACTCAAGGAGCTCAACGATTCGACGAACAATACCAAAGAAAGGAAATTTGAGTAGGCCGCATAAATTACTCATTCTCTATCTCTATCTATCTCATCTATTGAAGCACAAGTGAACACGAGCAGCGACAATATAATTGGATGAAGTAGGTACGTAAGACGAGAGTATCAAACAAACTCAGGGGCTGGCACATAGTGGTATGATTTAGATAAGTCGCCCCGCTCTGCACGTTTAGGCGTTTTCCATTTAAGACCTTTAAACGCAAAGAAAATTATTTTTAGTGACGTCTTCTTATATGGCAGTCAAATGAATGACGCTAACGTGTATATTACAGAATATGATTAAACCAACAATTTATTTAAACCCAACCGAGTGCAAAATATGCACGTTTGGGTGATTATGTTATATAATGTGTCATATCCAAATAAACTGTGACATGAACCTTCTATTCAGTTTATCGACCGAGTCTAGACTATAGGCTAGGCTAGCCTCTAGAGCCTAGTTTCAAATGTTAACCATTTTCAGAAAAACGTTGATGAGAGCTTCCCTTTCATTAACACCTTTGGAATAGTCAACCAATTTTTTGTTTTGCGTTAGCAAGTCAGAAAAAATTACAAGAAAACAAAAATAATAAGAAAATAAAAATACAAAAGCCCGTGACACACCGCGGGATTGTTTTGGTTTTTTACAATTACCGACCACAGTTCTTAACGGCTAATTAACTACTTATGATCTTTCACTTTACAGCAAACTGGCAGAACCAGCGAGCCGTGTAGGGAGCACATCGGTTGCAGCCGCTCAGTTTCTGGTCGAACTAGTCCTCACACGGTGCATTACACTCGGCCACCGCATTCGAGAGCTATTTGCTGCCCGGGATCAGATTAATGTTGCCACTTTTCTACTTGTCGCAACCACCAAACTTTGCCCGACCGCCTTTGCCCACTCTATTGTATGCCAAAGAAAATTATTTCTGTTGAGTAGCTTCGTACCTAACTCGCGGTTTGGGGAAATAATCTGGCTCTGTGCTCTTGAAATAATGAGATATGCTATGACTACATTGGATATGTTTTTCTACGCTGTTAAAGAAAAAAATCTGAAATCTTACACAACATGACGCTTGTAAACCCCGAGGCCTAAACTATACCAAACTAGACCAACGAGGCAGTCTGTGTGTCGGTGACATACCTACCTATTTTTATTTTATTTTACAACGTAGGTACATGTATCCGTACTACGCACTTGACCTTTTAGAAGGGCAAACGTCATCCGACATGATCTGTATAATATATGTCTACCGTGAGTCTTCGTAACACGTCCACTCATATATTCATCGACTTTCATTCATACTTTCTCCATGAACAACTCAGTGAAGCGTTACTTTTTAGAGTTCCGTACACAAAGGGTGCCAACGGAACCCTATTAATAAAGCTCCGGTGTCCGTCCGTCCGTCTCTGTCAGTGGGCTGTATCTCATGAACCGTTATAGGAAGACAGTTGAAATTTTCACAGAATGTCTTGGTCTTATATGATAGGGGGCAGCGGACATCCCCGAGTCCGCCGTCTCTGGACCCATTTAGGGGTTATTAACTGGCCTCTGCCGACGCCCGGTGCGCCAGTTGTGGCCCGCGTGAGCACTCTAAATCTCCCACTAAACTCCCCTTTTTTACTGCCTCCTACTGCGACATGATATTTTCGCCTATGGAGATCACCGCGTCCCACGACGCTGCGCCACCGACCATAGAACGAATCACAGCCGGCAGCGACAGGTTGCTTCCCACTTCCGAAATGAGGGCACGGCGTGGCTCCTCCCCAGCTGCGAGCGTATCCCACGCTGTGTCCTCCCAACAATGGACGCAGTGATGACACCGATCGTCTGGCTCACTGCCTATGCAACGCAGGTACTTCCCGAAGCAGCCATGCCTCGAGTCGAGAGCACTTGTATCACCCAAAATGACAGGGAGCCGTGCCTCCTCCCGAGCCAGTCATCGAGCACCAGCCGGACCACCCCGATGGTGACGAGGTAGGGCGCAGAAGCTTGTCCCGCCATTCCGCCACCAAGACGACCAAGCTCGGACGAGTGCAGCGTGATCTGTCGCTGCACCAGTACCACACTCCGCGTCGGCCGGCCTTCTCACGCCACCGATGCAGTGACGCGAGGGCTCTCACTTCCAGGTCTCAAGGTGGGGATCCGGCCAGTGCACAAGCCGCCTCGCAGGAGATCGCGCGATACCCTCTGATGACTCTGACGGCCATCGCCCTTTGCGGTACTCGCAACACTGCGTTACTGCCGGCCGTCAGACCAGCTTCCTACACTGGGGCCCCATATAGGGCCATGGATCGCACGATCCCTACATACAACCGCCTGCAGGTGGTGCTCGGGCCCCAAAAAATCGGAAGCAGCGTTGACAGCAACTTGGGTGCCAGCCACCAAAAGGGAGGACCGAAGTCTCAACGACTGTCGAGAACCAATCCCAGGTACTTCATGGTTGACTCGACAGCGACACTGGCCGACCGTGATGTGTGATCCCGGCGGTACAGTTCTAACCTAATCTAACCCATTTGTTCAGGGCGCCCTAGCTTAGTTACTGCTACCAACTCGGTTTGCACTTGTCTTTTCACAGCTCTAAACTTTTTTTTTTTAACCTAACCTACTTGGTTCCCTAACTATTAAAAGCGCTTAAAGTTTTTACAGGTTCGTGAATTATAAAAAGCGTCCAACATTTGAAGGTCAATAAGTAAAATAAATATATAGGATCAGTTAAACATTTCCCTTCATTTATTAACTCAATTTTAAACTTAGTATTTGTCTAGATTTTGCCATTTAAGTTAAGAGTCCATGTTCTGCGTGTTTTAGCAACCAAATCAGAACTTGGCACTTAATCTCTTTACATATATAAAAAGATGTAAAGAAAATAAAAGGAAATAAAGAAAATACGTTTATTCCGTTTTATTTTAATGTCTTCTACATTCAGCCATAGGTAGACAAATCTACACCTCTATAATAATAATTTAGATTTTTAGAATCAATCAACTCAGCCTATCAACCACCACCGTTTCAAATACCTTGGACATTTCATTGCTGACGACCTTAAAGATGATGCGGATGTTGAACGGGAACGCAGAGCATTGGCGGTGCGGGCGAATATGTTGGCCCGTAGGTTCGCTCGATGTACAGATGCGGTCAAAATCACGCTGTTTAAAGCATACTGCACATCTCTGTACTCGAGCGCCCTATGGATCAACTGTACTAAACGTGCAGCCAATGCTTTGCGTGTTCAATACAATAACGCTTTCAGGGCACTGTTGCGACTGCCACGATATTGCAGTGCATCTGCAATGTTTGCACAAACCAGAGTGGACAGCTTCTCAGCTGTAGTGCGTAAGAAGAATGCGTCACTTCTCGCCAGATTGCGTGGCAGCAGCAACGGCCTCTTGAGCGTTATTGCTGATAGGCATGATGAAAGCCCCATAGTGAGGCATCTAATTAAAACCACCTTATCTGTAGTAGTATATAAGTACTAACATAGTTTTTATAAGCGTTATTGTTACTAACATTCTAGTATTGTAAGTATTTCTTGTGTAAATGTTTGTGAATCGTGTTTGTTTGTTATTATTAAGTGCTAACATAGGCTAAGTTATATTGTTACTAACACAGTGGACCTCTGTAGTCTGTTTAATAAATAAATAATTATTATTATTATATGCGTCTCCCAGGCTGCGCCACAACACCCTGTCCTCCGCCTTCCGCATCCAGTCGGTCCCAACCACTTTCTTGAGGTCTTCGGTCCATCTAGCTGGGGGGCGTCCCACGCTAGGCTTGCCAATACGCGGTCTCCACTCCAGGACTCGTCTGCTCCACCGGCCATCGGTCCTTCAACAAACGTGGCCAGCCCACTGCCACTTCAGCTTGCTTACTCTGCAAGCTATGTCGGTAGCTTTTTAGAATGGCTCTTTAAACAAAATAATGAATTTTGTGAAGTCGAACGAAAACATTTTAGGTCTTTTTAGTTTTTTTAAGTAATGTAAGGCTTTATTGACAAAAGTCGTGTCACTGCTTTAACAAAGTCTTAGTAATTTTTAATGTGCTTTGTAAAACCTTAACCCTACTTAAGTACTTTTGTTACTTACAATTACTATGACAGCCAACCGATTGAACGATCTGCAACATTAATGGAATGACCCACCCTTAAAACAAAGTCTTTAACTTAGTTACAATAAAAATCTGTCTAGCCTTTTTCCAACTATGGTGGGGTCAGCTTTCGTCTAACCGGATGCAGCTGAATACCAGTATTTATCATGGAGCGACTGCCTATCTGATCTCCAGAACCCAGTTACTGGGTAACACGATACCCCTTGGTAAGACTGGTTGTCAGATATTTGGGTTTCTGAATACCCGTAAGGACTGTCGAAATTCTACGAATGACAGCCGGCACCAACGGCTTAACGTAGGTACTTTCCGAGGCACGGAGGGGTCTCAGTATGTAATGGATGGTCACCCATCCACGAAACGACCGCGCCAAGCGTAGTTTAACCTTTGATTGACCCGCTGGCATGAAAGTGGCCACGAGCCCCTCCTACTGATAAAATATCAGGTTTCTACTATATTTCCCCAATTTTGGCTTCGTTTTAATTATCCCACAATAGAGATTCTTTCGAAACGTAGACAGTATTCAGACAATTTAATGAACCCTAAATGCGAAATAACATTCGAAAAATAAAATAAAATATTTTTGAAACTGCCTCAGACTAGGCACACAATAAAACGAAAATAAGACACCTCCAATAAACTGACTCCTTATCATACAAAACATATTATGCTGAATCCACTTAAAAGAGAAATTCAGGAGTCCCTAATATTACATTCTAACGGCGACAATAACCCGAAAACATTAAAATGAAAACTTTTATCAAATAAAATACAATTCAACCGTGCGTACGCCGCGTGGGGTAAAAATGCGGTCCGTAAAAGGTGGTAAAAGTAGATACATTCCCTTTACCTCTTGCTTCCGTTCACGCGCAGGTGAAAATATTACGTGGAGGTGTAAACGAGCCCCGGCAAGGCCGTTATTGCCGTCGTTAAGTTAAAATTTTCTCTCTTGAATAGCGAAGCGAATGTGAGACATAAACACAGACATTTATGTTATTTGCAAACGAACATCGAGATGAATATTATGTTAAATATAAAGGTGTGTCTACGGAAAATTAGATGCTGCTTTATAAGCAAATAAGGTGGGTGTGTTTATCTTACTTTTCATGGGTGTTAGATGAAGATTCTGTTTGCATTCGATGTTGTTTTGTCTCAAATAAAAGGTGAATTTGTTGGAGATCATAAACCTTTCTAGACAAGCGCAAGCTCTTGTTCTAGGAATAGAAAACACGTGTAGGTACCATCGCATTATTTTCTCCTGAGACTTGTTATAAAACACGTTGTTAAGAAAGTTTGCATGCTGCGTTGAAGAAACTCTGGGAAAAATGTAGGTGAAGAACTCTAAGGAACACAAAACATCGATATGAAAACATATTTTTTCGTATATTTATTTTTATGTTTACCCAAAATGTTTCGTGCCGATGAAATAAAAAACAAAAAATAATCAACTTAATGGTGCAGAAACAATTGACACTAAATTCCTGTTCACCGTTCAATTCACTGAGTCAACTCATAATAACGTTAAAGAATAATAAGTTGTTTCATTTGGTACATTCAGTTGGCCAACAGACGTCAATTCAACAAAACAAGCTGGCAATAGCACAGATTTCCCTAAGGAGTGCTATATTACGACTTTCCATAGAGGAAATGTACGTAAGTGTTCTGAAAAAGGGGGGGCGTTAGTAATTTTATGGTCGAATTACTTTTATGACGGACTGCCACTTTTGTTTCAAAGTAATGGTCTTTGTCACTACTTTGTTGTGGGTGTCAACTTAGTGGCGAACGGAAGATATGGAATAACGTCTTATACAGGTTGTTTATTACTTTTAAGTGTTTCAAAAACGATAGAAGAAATTGCAACTCTGACATCTTTTTCTCAATGTGCTATGTCGATACTAGATTAGAGTAAGTTTGTATGTTATTACGACGTGTTCAATTACTGCCTACTGTTAATGACTGCCTCGTTGGTGTAGCGGTGGCATGCACTACTGCTGGCCATGAGATCCTTTTTTTTTTTGAAGGTATGTATATATATATGTATGTATGTATGTATATGTTTATTTTTAAAGGATATCGTCGAATAACTTCTCCCGCTCTGGGCGGATCGGGAGGGCGTGTCAGACTACTACTTACTACCTAAAACCCACCTGTGTTCCTTCAGTTGTCTGTGCCAGGGGCCACGGCGGTAACCCTTTCAGACTTTCTCGCAACCCTGGCAGGCATCGGCCCTGGCGGACCCCGTCATTGGTGCTGACATCTTTTTGAGGCGCGTGGCGAACACAACGCGCCGTCGATCCGGGCCTGGTCCTTATCGGACGGCGAGCTACCCATTGCTCGCCATCCGCAAGACCGCGCCTACGGTGGCCGGGAATCAGCTTGGGATTCCTGACGCCCAGGGCGTCTCCTGCGGCGGCTAGGGGCGTCAGGGCTCCAATTTTACCTCTCCCTCACGCGTTCAGCCTCCTCCTTCGCGAATATTACTGCTTCGCGAAGGAGGTGACGGCTTCCCATGCCCTCTCGCCATACCATGACCTGGACCAGGGCTGGACGCGAGAGATAGCCACCGCCAATCGCCTGCACGAGGACACGGCGGTGCTCCGCCCAAGCCGGGCGGTCCTCCACGGTATGCTCCACCGTGTCCTCCGGGCGATCCACACAATGAAAGAAAAGAAAAGAAATTATGAAAAATATTTTATTTGGGACACGCACAGGCAATAGAAACAGTAAAAAAAATTAAAAATTAAAGAGCATTTAAAACTAACAAAATTAACATTAAAAATAACAATAACAAGAAAATATAAAATTAAAGGCCTGTGCGAGACCAAAAAGGCTCCTATCTCATCATAATGCTGCAATATTTTAAAAATAAATACCGTAGCTCTGGTATTCTGATACGGCCCGCTGTGATGCCACTGACACCCCTACGGACATCTATAAATCCCAATAGGGGAATATAAAAAGAAAATAATAATAAGTAAATAAAAACCATAATTATTTATGTACATGGATCATCGGACCCACGCTCAACGCTCCAACATCACTTGTCAATGGTACAGACTATTGTCTATAGTCTATTACAAGTTATAGACGCGGCCGCAATGGTGACACCCGGGCATTTCCTCCCGCCTTATCCGGAACAGGAACCTCCCGAAGCAACCGTCTCCGGTGAGGACCTGCGTCAGCCGTGGGGGGCTTGAGATCCTGGATTCGGCAGTGTTATTGGGTTTTATCATCTTGATTTTCTCAATAGAATAGGATCTAGCCTAAGTCTAGATGGGTGCCAGGTTGATGGCAATAGGCTCACCCCTGTAACATGGGCCATAAACATAACCTGCGAAATGTGTGTGTTTTTTTCTTCTTTTATTTAGGGGGTTTTTTCATAAAAGAATAAATGTCACCCCCCATTATTGGAAACAAAAAAAAAACACTTAAATAAACCTACAAAAACTAAGAAACAAGAAAACACTACTCTGACCTTAACTTTAAACCCACCATCACAATCCTAATCAGTATTTTGGCTGCATCAGACAATGGTGAAGCCAAAATACTATTAAAGAAACCTACATTGCAGTACCTATCATTAAACATAGATGACGCTCAAGCCGACCACACTCCGCTAAAATGTGGTGCGCGTCCTCCAAAATTCCACACACTGTACAATCAGGTGGAAATGTGGATGTTCTATAGGTTCACCTCTGCTCTACCCTTCTGGGTTTACAGGCCGTTGTGTAACGAGTTAAATTACATATTTTCCCTTTCTTAATTAACTCCATTTTTAATTAAAATGAATAAATACCCAGTCTGAAGTATTTCGTATCTTTTTGCAAATTGTTGTAATTAATGGTCCGCAGGATATTCGTTTCATCACATTATCATTTTTTTGACACAGCCATTTCATACCCAAAACCTATGGTGGGTGTTGAAATTCATTAAGGCTTACTAAAAACATTGACCTCGTGTCCGTAGGTATCATATGGCACCGAATAAACGTAAATAATCGTTAATTAACTTTATAGCGCGGTACATTTTAGAACTTGAGTAATTAAAGGCTTAAAAAGCGGTCCTCTAACGCCTATAGTGTTTCAAAGATACTTAATTACACGACATAAAACCTTTTGTACAGACAAGGTCGAATATGATATTATGAATAAGTTTACTGTATCCTACTAATTAAATATTTTTTTATGAGGAGGGGCGAATTTACGTGTAAGTACTGCCAATAAAAGAGATACGTTTTCAGGCAGCTAGCTACAAATACTTTTTAAACTCAAATGGATGTATTATGTTAGCATGTTGTTTGGGTGAATTTGCAAGGGTATTACTATTTATATTATACTATAAGCAAGATAATACTTAAATAATGTAAGTAAAGTATGTTTGTGTTTATATTCGTACTATGGTCATTTAAGCAATTATGTTATACTATGTTTCGTGTTTTAAAGGCGTAATATATTTAATAATGTTGTTAGTTTTAATTTTTCTAATTTGGTCATTTTAAGTATATAGCTTAGGTTATTAGTTTAAGTTCTTAACTGTCGCATTAAGGTAAGCCCTGTATTGATAGTTTAAGTTGTTATAAATAAATAAATAACAAATCATGTGCAGCCTATGTTTTTGATTGTGTCCACTGTCCACTCACGCAGGTCTTCACTTTGTGAGAGGGAGTGTGCCGTAATGCACCACGTAGAACAAGTGCAGTATAGGTTGACGAATGTCACACGTGTTCGAACTTCTGGTTCTGGAACATCCTCTTAACAAATCTGATATCGTTCGTCAATATAATTACGGTCTCAAAGATTGTATTTCTTGCTTACACACTAAACTATTTTATCGCCTGTACATACTATTTTGCCAGCTATCCAGTGGGTTCGGGTCGAAGGGTTCAGCCAAGCTCGAGACTAAATTATAGCGACTAAATAGTCCAAGCACTTATGGACGGCCAAGTTTGGAAACGGTATAACCGACGAAGCTCACTTCCACTAATAGAACTATGTTTTAGAGTACGTCAGGAATGCGACGAGCGGTAGTGTTCCCTAACCCAAGGATAAAGTTATTTAAATATATTGTGCTATGTACTGTACATATTTATTAGGTAATATTTAGCACAATTTTGCTATGGTTTTGTCCTTCAAACATACTAGCTAAAGATGTGGTGGGAAGAATGTATATTGTCGTATATTCAAGCGGCACGCGACAACGGTAGAGGCAATTGCAACAGTCGACACGCGTCGACGGCTGCAGTTGCCTCTGCCATAATGAGTACTCAACTGAGCAAGAATCAGAAAAGTTTCAAATTTCAAAATGTATCCGTAAGTAATTCTACATAGCCATGGATATTTTAGAAGGAAACCATTTTTGAATTACGTTAAGTGCAAGGTACATTTTTTGCACACGAATGTAGACCAAAGGAAATACTTTGTGACGAAATTTTTTAAATTTTGGACTTGCTTCAGTGACATTTTTAAAGCAAAGGAATAGCGTTCCACTCTTAGCGTTCACATTAATGTAGGTAGAGCATATTGCTCCCGAGGGACTTGTAAAATGCATGCATAGGTGATAGCTTAGATGCTCCTACAACATGTTTACATGTGAAAGAGTTCAGATTTGATTAAAAAGATTGTAGATATTTCTCTAGAGATTGTTGTTCCTTTCGTCGTCCGATGACTTTTTTTACTTTGCAAACAACAAATGCGATTGGGTACTTTATTTCTACTTGGAATCTCGTAGAAGAATTCATTATGTTGTAAGATTGTTTCATAAAAACCTTGCACATGAAAAAAATAAAAAAAACCGGTAATGAATATAGTACATTTTTGTTATTTTATTAACAAAGCTCTGCCATTCTTAAATAACAGAGTGACCGATGACTGTAGCCGATTGGCCAATTAATAACTTATGAATGAAATGGTCGCAACAGGTGACAATAAACTATAGCGTGAGGGACAATAAACCGATCTATTAAACAAAAAATTTTTTTTTTAAATCCTGCCGTCCTTTTAAACTTTGTTTCTACCTAAGTACATGTTTAATTAGATCGTGTAAACCAAATGTTTTAAGACGTGCGCTAATCCTGCCGACAAACTGCGCGGCAGTTTGGCAGGTTTATAAAATATGTTGTTTGGTCCAAATAAATTATTTATTTATTTTAAAACATATGATGAATCGCAGTTTGAGGCGATGGTTCAACGCCAAGCTGTGGCTCACACAGTTACGGTTACGATAACTGTCGGTAACTCTGACAGTTACGGTAACTGTCGTGAGTGACCCTTTGTGCTGCTTCAGACACACGCACACAAGGTAACTGAGTTAGCTTGAGCGCCGCTTCGGATACTACACAACTTATCAAACTGCCCCGTTTTGGACTGCCCCGTTGGTCTCGTGGTCGCAAGCACGACTGCTGAACGTGCGGTCCTGGGTTCGATTCCCGGGTCGGGCAATGTGTTAATGGGTTTTTCCATTAAGTAATTAGTAATAGTAGTAATTTCCACTTCGTCATAGTGGCGTATATATTAATATTCTAGCGATAATTATTTTAGAAGTATGTATTTATGTATATTCTCATATTATTTGTTTTATTTTATTAAGTGAATTGTTTTTGATTTTATGTAAGTATTTTATTTTCTCTTTTACGCTTACACACGCTATCTACATCTTTTAAGGCTGATTTTTCAATAGTCAGATAACTTATATCTGAAGAATAAATCTGACAGTGTGACATATTTTCCATACAAAAGCCGTCAAACCACAATATTTATTCCTTAGTTAAAAAATATCGGACTAATGAAAAATCGGCCCTTAATCTACTATCCTATCGCAGGTATGCTGGAAGAGATTTCATTAGAAATAGGCATCACCTTTGTACCTATTTTTCTGTTCTTTTCTTCTTGTCAGTTTATATATGTGTGTACATAAATGGTTAAATAAATAAATAAGATTTTTTTAGTAACAGCCAGGAATTTGTATGTTGGTGTTGTGATACTCCCGTGCCTGGCCCTGCACCTGATCTCTCTCCGGTTGTGTCGAACTCTCTTCCCTCACTCTCATAGTCCGATGATACAGCAGTATCAAGAGAGTGCACCTGTGTCTGCGCACACCCTTGCGCACTACAATGTCTCGGGCGCCGAAGGCAGGTCTCCGCTGAGATTGGTCGCCATGGCCGAAATTCAGTCTGATATATTAATATAACAAAACGCCTATTTTCCCCGTAGGACAGAGCGTACCTATAGTACACACGGCTACACATCAAGCTATACAAAACCAGGTTACGCTGGTCTCGCATCGTACGGAAATCCTATACAATGTGAGATTAGCTTATACTGGATAGTATAGCTTGATGTGTAGCCGTGTGTACAACCACGTTCGCTAGTTATGTTTTAGATACTAGCTTTAAATCGTCAAGACTATAGACAAATGGCCATCGCATTTATTGCGTTTCGTATTACTAAAACGACATTCAACAGGATAGACACAATCTTTTCGGTAGTTGATGTCATCCAGTACATATTTGACTTTTCCATCATCGTTATGGCTGGTAGAGTGTTCCATGGTCTAGGCCCTAAACTGGCAATAACAACTGTGATGAATAAACCCCCTTACTATCTTATCAATTAGATAGGTTCCCAGTACATTGTCAATCTGTTGTTAACAAGCAGCACAATAACCCTCCAATTAGTCAACAATTCTAATTAGCGTTGTATAACAAGCCATTGTATTGTACCCACAACCTATTTTGTCTTATTTTAGCTTAAAATTGTGAATATCTTACGTCAATTGAACTTGAACCGTCTTATTACAAAACACGATCTAACTTTAGCCCGAGCCTAAATCTTCGATTTAGTTTTTGTATTTGGAACTTTGTTCCGACTTTAGTAAAGTTCTTAATACAAAATAGACAATCTAAGACCAGACCAAGTTGTCAGTTTTGTAATAAGAACTGTATTTCGATTTCTGTTAGGTTCTTATTTCAAAAACAGGTTCGATGGTTTAAACCATGTCAAAAGAAAAACCTTGTTTTGTAATAACACTGGAAGAGTTCGACACAAGAGTCAAATTCAAAATCTATTTATTCAAATTAACAGACCGTCTTTTGTAACTTCTTGGCCGTCAAAAGTTATAAAAGTCAGCCCACAAAACCCTACCTTCTAGTTTTCGAATGGGACGAAATGGCGCAGCGTACTCCTTGGCCTCACGTGACTGCCAAAGGTAGCGAATGCTGGCAATAGGCAATATATCCGAATGCTGGCAATAAGTAACATATCCATGGGCTGCTGCTAAAAACTCCTAAAACGTTTTTCACAACATGGCTATCATACCCAAAACCGTACATTTCGCAGCCGCGCTTTTATAAGACTGCCATTAAGTACCAGTATCTAGCAAGAACCTCTAGCAATATGGTGTATGTAGTTACATTAGTCACTGTAATCGTTTCGCCGTTTTGTTTCGTAGGAACTGTTGGTAAAAGCGTATTTGGATACGTTCTTTTAAGCTCAAACTTATCAAGAACTTGACAAATCTTTCTGATTCGTAGAACTAAAATCCTTTTGCCATATACAAGCGTATCGAGTTTTACTTTTACGAGAACTTCTCAATTATGAGTAAACCGACGACTAAATGACAAAACAACACCTTTTCACTCACTCCTTAATATATTAAATACAAACAATACAATTTATTAGAACAACAGGTACAATAATTATCGTACATTCCATTTCTTTTTTCTTTTTAATTCCGCAGTCTCTTCCGCGACGGATATTAACAAAGTGGAACAATGGATGCGAAGATGAATAAGTCGATAGTATATGTTTGTTTTCCTGTTTCATTATTATTGTAAATACTGTAGAGAAACTATTGTTTGTTGTGCTGGAAAATGTATAGGGCTGGTCGATTCTGAAGTCAGCTAATTAAAGTCGTTATCGTCGTGAACGGGCGCCGTCGGTTGAGACTGGTCATCTCTGAACTGCCACGGCTTATTTTTAATCTTATATTTTGAACAGTTTCTTCATTATTTTTTACATTGGTCTCACATATAGAAGTAACAAGAATAATGTACCCAGGATTTTGTGATTCAAAGAGTGTCCTTGGAGTTTCTTGCCCGTTCTTCTCCATAGAGATCAACGTTTTGAAATGGGTAACTAGCTTCAACTTTCTGACAAACTGACCGACTCTTTGACTATTCAAAAGTGCCTGTAAATGGTTTAATTGAAATAAATGCTTTGAGTTTGAGTCAGATAGATTCTTCAGCAGTTTATATATTGTCTTATCAATTATCATTCAGATGTAACCAACCCGTAAGGGCGGTAAATTGATAATTCGAATAAGTCAAATTCGAATCAATCAATCGAACAAGACTGCCAATGATGATATACTCAAACACAAACTCAAAGCATTTATTTCAAATAAACCAATTACAGACACTTTTGAATTGTCAAGGGGTCGGTCAGTCAGAAAGATGAAGCTAGTTGCCCATTCCAAAGCGTAGTAGGTACCTATGGAGAAGAACGGGCTAGAAACTCCATGGACACTCTTTTAAATCAAAATATTGTTACAAAAAAGTGGTTACATCATTCATGTTGTAATTATACGTGTGAGAACGATGTAGAAAGACGTGCACGTTAAAAGCGTCCGTAATAAAAAGATAAAAACAAAAGGAATTAAAATAAGCCGTGGCAGCTAAGAAATGACCAGTGCCTACTGACGGCGCCCGTTCACGAACATGACGTATGGATCAGCACCATTCAGCTCAACCATTTTGAAGGGAACTCAATGACACACGCCACCACCAGCGACACATTTGAGTGAGCATGACATACTCTCAGCCGTCAGGGCACATTCAAGTCAATGAAAGACGAACCCAGTAAGCTTTATAGTGGGTACATAGTGCTCACACATGTGCTATGCAATTATACAATACTAAGAGATTGAATTTATACAATGCAAAGATAGGTTGTACAATCTTCATCAGCTCCAACATTATTTTCGAATGCTAATTAATTAGTTTACGCGCCCTTGTGGAGCAGGACCAGCCCTGAGCCAAGTATTTTTGTCAGCCATATAATCCCCCAACTTATAATATGCTTGGCTGTATAGTGTGCGTTTTATAATGATGATGCGTCTTGTTCTACCTACTGATAAGTAGGTATAAGTCTCCTTCTTTTGGTACCATGTTTCCCTGGTCGGTGCAAGTATCATCCAGGTCTTCCCCGTAATCTATTGCAGGTCGTCTAACCACCTGGCTATTGGTCTGCCGATGCTCCTTTTCCCGTCTCCAAATTTGAATAAACGATTAAAATATTTTCAGGGGTGACAAAGGGTACCTACATAGTTACTCTTGAATGTGACGAACTTTTATTTTGAGACAGAGTCTGAAATATTATTTAAAAAATAAGCAGTTCTCATTTTTGATTCGGTAGGGCTTAATAAACATGCAAGGTGTTAATATTCATGTACTACCCTTTCAAATGGTTGGTTTAAACTAATTTCGTAAAATCTCATGAAGCCTGTCAATTTTGAAGCCAGTTGATTAAAGATTCTACCAATTTACTACGACACTTCAAATGTTTTCGTCATACCCACTGTGTGTGACATGTTAAACCGTTAAGTCAGTATATATAGGTACACTTGAATATCAAGTGGCAAAGGCTGTTAGGGGTGAATGGACTTGTTAAAACATACGAGGTTCGTACTACTTTGGGCGTAAACTAATAGGTTTTTCTATGTTAAGGAGTTATGTTAAGATTTTTATGACAAGTCTTTACAGTTCAGGCAATACGCCATATGGAATGCCTTGCCCGTGTCGATAAGGCGTGCACAATCTTTGTCCACTTTTAAAATTCTAGTTAAAAAACACTTCCTCTCTCCTTAAACATTATCATTACATATAGTTTTCTTGCTCTTGTTTCATGTTTGTTTTATGTTTATATATATATATATATATATATATATGTAGATCAGTATATGTTTTACGTATGTATGTATTTATTGTATATGTAAATGGTACACCACTGACTACCTGCAGTTTTGTCTCTCCTTCTCCCTTGAAGCCATCCAAAGGTTGTCTGTTAAAGATCGCTTTTAGCGATAAGTCGGCTATTGTGTCACCCTATGTAAGATTTCTACATTTATAACTGTAATTTTTATGGTGTACATAATAAAGAGTATTCTATTGTATTATCAGGCTATGTGGTTATGTAGCAAGAGAAACTATGACAAAATAGTTTACATATTCTGATACAAATATGTAGATCTGTGGGTACGGAGTCAACGTGGGCTGGAATTGTTTGTTTGTTTGTCTGCAGTTTTCTTTATGCGATTGAGAACCTATTTGTGAGCTTGTAACTGAATCCAGGTACCTACTAAAATGAAATACGTTATGAAATCATACTGTATTGTGTACTTATTGGTATTAAAATAGTTCCTTCTCCCTGTAAGCGCCCAGTTTTTACTCTATTCTTGTTTTCTTTTCTAATAGAAATTTACCGACAAGACATTCCATGGTTACTCCATGCTTTTAAGACCATACGTCAAGCGTGAATAAATCAAAACCACTTACAAAGCAGGTAATTCGATTCATATCGGTAGACGTGCAACAAGCCCCAAATAACATCATTATCTATCCCCAAATCGAATTAAACGCTGAATAGTCAATAGTTCTTATTTCACGGTGAATCTTAACAGTGACACTTTATCGCCAGTTAATTAAGCGTTTTGCTGATTTTCGGATTATGTTACATAGTCACTCTAAGACATTTAATTCATGGTTAAAATGTAAATGTTCACGGAAACTCACTAAAGGCACAAAGTTACGCTCAAATACGTCGTTCCTATTCAAAAGTTCCCCATAAGATACGTCAAGATTTCTAAACCATACGATAAGTCACACTAAATCAAAGCAGATCACTCAATCCAATATCAATAGACGTGCAACAGCCCCAAATAACATTATAATCTATCCCCAACTCGTATTTAACGGTTAACAGTCGATAGTTCCTATTTCAAGGCGGATAGACGGACGCAATCATTCGCCGACACCTTATCGTCAGCTAGTTAAGCGTTTTGCTGATTGTCGGATTGAGTTATAAATCTCCGACGGCACGCGATCTATCCCTTGAAACGTGGTTTAGTGATACTGGAAGTACCTCTTGTTTGGTGGAATATTGATGTAGTGTGTGCGGGTTTGAATACAGTCTGATAGTTTCTTTGTATGTTTCGTCTTTTGACCTGAAATGTTACAGTAGAATAAAGATGTTAGAATTCGAATTGTGCAAAGATTTCCGTGGGTGTCTGACAATCACCACCTCCAATAACAACCGACAACCGACAACGACCGTCTTTGTTACCTACCTAAAAAGCTACGTCCATTATACCTAATATACCTAGTGCAAAGATTTTTTTTTCTTCTAATCCTTTGTTGTTCATAATTTTATTAAAAAACACGTGTCTACTTTTATGTTGTCTATGCAATATTTTCAGATTGATTTTGCGAATGGAATAAAATTTGAAAGCTTCCCATGATCGCGTGTTGGTTGTTAAGGAAATGGATTACCTCGTAATAAGTAATTCGTGTATGATGTATTGATAGGGAATTCACTAGAGAACTCTGTCTACATTCAACAATTTTTTGCGATACTTTTGCTTCATTTAAGATGGCATGTCTCTTGATCGTTACATTTTATATTGACATCTAAATATATTTTATTAATGCTGAAAACTAGGTATATTGCAATACGTAAAATGCCAATTCCAACTTCTTGTGCCTATGAAGAGGGAACATTTTAATATAAATTTATATTATTAATAACTTTCTGTGGCGAATATCTTGGCGCAGTTTTCCAGCATTTCATTAGAAGTATACTTATCAGATTGAATAAGGTGAAAAATAGTTCCTTCCACAATTTTTTTCCCGTTAATTTCATATGGTAAAATAATTGATTAACATAAAACGTTTATAGTTAATTCATCATACCGTATACAATTCTGGTTAACGCTAATAGGTTTTACCCACGCATCAACACAAAACCAGTCAATAAATTGAACCTAAACATCTGTATATCTAGATCGTATATTAACATACATATTCTGAATATTCTCTCGATATATTCATGACTACACTTCCAAGTGTCCATGTACTACATGATCGTGATATCACATTATAGGTTGCATTCGAGCCTTACGTCGACCTGTCACTTTATAATAAATGTGACTTTTTTTTTTTTGAGGGTGGGAAATCAATAAATAACTAGGGCGTGTCAGACACTTACTGACTAAAACCCACCCGTGTTCCTTCAGTTGCCTGTGCCAGAGGCCACGGTATCCCTCTCGGACTTTCCCGCAACCCAGGCCTAGCGGACCCCGTCGTTGATGCTGACATCTCTTTGAGGCGCGCGTGGAACACAACGCGCCATCGACCCGGGCCTGATCCTTATCGAACGGCGAGCTGCCCATTGCTCGCCGTTCGCAAGCCTGCGCCCATGGTGGCCGGGAATCAGCTTGCGATTCCCGACGCCCAGGGCGTCTCCTGCGGCGGCTAGGGCTGTGAGGGCGCGAATTTCACCTCTCCCTCACGCGTTCCGCCTCCTCCTTCGCGTGCATTACTGCTTCGCATAAGGAGGTGACGGCTTCTCAAGCCCTCTCGCTCCGTACCATGGCCCAACGCGAGAGATCGCCACCGCCAATCGTCTGCACGAGGACACGGCGGTGCTCCGCCCAAGCCGGGCAGACCTCCACCGTATGCTCCACCGTGTCATCTGGGCGATCCACACAATGGTGACACCCGGGCGTTTCCTCCCGACTTATCCGGAACAGAAACCTCCCGAAACAACCGCGTCCGGTGAGAACCTGTGTCAGGCGGATGGTGAGGACGCCGTGGCGCCTCTCTAGCCACTCCTCAAAGAGGGGACTTATCGCCGCAATTGTGGCGTGCCCAGCGCTGGGTTGTGACAATCGCACTCTCTATGCCGCCATGAGATCCCGCCGGAGCGCTGTCCGCTGTACCGTGATTTCTCGCAGCAGCGGAGCAACGCTCCGCCGTTTCGCCTCCTCGCGGCACTCCTAAATGTGCGCGAGGACTTTTGCCTCCAGATCCCATGGCGGTAATCCGGCAAGGAGGCTCGCCGCCTCACCGGAGACCTTACGGTATCCCCGGACCAGCCGGATGGCCATGACCCTTTGGGGCGCGTTCAACCGGCGGGCTGGCCACCGCCTCAAGGAACGCGTCCACACCGGTGCCCCGTAAAGGGCCATGGACCGCACGACCCACGCGTAGAGCCTCCGGTAGGAGGCGTTTGGCCCCCCTAGATTGGGCAGGTGCCACTTCAAGGCAGCCCCGGCCCTTTACAGTCTGGAAGCCGAACTTTGGAAATGCTCCACGAAGTTCCACCGTCTGTCGAGGCCGAGTCCCAGGTACTTCATCGTCGACTCGACTCCGATGTGAAGCCCTCCTACCATTATTTGAGAACCCGACGGTGGCGCGTTCCGAGGACCATGACAACACATGGCCTTGGACTTGTGCAGGGCCACCTCGAGTCCCAATTGCCTGATCCTCTCGACGATTGTCGCAACCCCGCGTATCGCTAGTTCGGCCGCCGCCTGGTGCGACCTCCCCTGCGCCAGTACCAGCGTGTCGTCAGCGGAACAAAGCACGCTGACGCTGCTAAGGAGGTCGGCGCGCAGCACCCAGTCGTAGCCGATGTCCCACAGATGCGGCCCTAGGACCGATCGACATCTCTTGCCGGTTCCATACTCCCTGGTGACTGGGGTAGATAACGGCCCTGTCCGTCAAATAGGCCTCGACCACACGACAGAGGTAGGTCGGCATCCGGTGATACCAGAGTGCCTCCCTGATGCAACTCCAGGTTAGGGTATTGAAAGCACTGGCGATGTCTAGAGACACCGCCAAGACGACGCCACCCCGGGCCGCAGCCTCCCCCGTCGTGAGGGCGCATGATCGCGTCCACCGTAGAGCGCCCCCTGCGAAGCGAAACTGGCTCTCCGCCAAATCCGGCCCCACCCGCAACAGCCGCCCGACGAGGCGGTCTGCAACGACTCTTTCAAAGAGCTTTCCCACCTCGTCGAGCAGCACGATGGGCCGGTAAGCGGACGGAGAGTCCAATGGGCGCCCCGGCTTCTTGATGAGGACCAGTTTCCACGTCTTCCAACGAAGTGGGAACTGGCCCCTCTCCATGCATGCGCTTAGGAGCCCCCTTAGTGGAGGCAGGAGAGCCTCCGAGGCCACGACCCAGGCTTTCCCAGGTAAGCCGTCGGGTCCTGGGGCGGTATTTATGGCATTCAGCCTACGTACCGCCACTCGCAGCTCTACCTCAGTCACCTCCGGAGCATCGTCGTCGTGGTCGGCGGTGTGGTCCGCATTCAGCACTGCAGTAGGCGGAGCCATGGGCGGGGAGATATGTTCCACTCATAATAAATGTGCCTAGTAGTATCGATGAAATCTTTAACTACCCACTGAAGCATTAGATACGATCAACCGCAAGTCGGTAGTAACAGTTATAAGAAAAACTGCCCCTTAAAGCTACGAAATTAAAGCGTTGTCAATAATAAATGCCATAGAAATGCGGTTGACAGTACGCTGTCAATTCAATCTTGTTTCATTTCCGGTAAGAAATTCATACTACACATTCTACATTCATACTACACTACTTTTTAGTAACTCGCCTCTTTAGCCTTTACTTTTTGGTAGTTACA
The DNA here is from genome assembly GCA_937001585.2 of Brachylomia viminalis. Taxonomy (NCBI): domain Eukaryota; kingdom Metazoa; phylum Arthropoda; class Insecta; order Lepidoptera; family Noctuidae; genus Brachylomia; species Brachylomia viminalis. The sequence goes on along the minus strand of OW443302.2, from coordinate 14,657,280 downwards.
AAAAATCTGGCTTTTTATTTAATTATATTTTCTGTAACTCCTATGGATACTTTTTGGTAAATTTAATCATTTGAAAATGGAATAGTTTTTGAATTTCGGTCAAACGATGAAAATCTTGTGATAAGTCGTATTCCTATATAATCCGGCAGCGGGTTTGGGGCCAAACCAGTAAAATTTCTGCCATACTTTTGAGTGGAATCAATACAAAAAGTCGTTATTATGGAGAGAAAACGTCATTTAAGCCAAGAAGAAATGATTACTGCGACGGAATGTTGGAAGCTGGATCTCGGCAATTAACGTGCTGTGGCTATTGCTCTGGCCACTACGCAGAGCGATATAGGTCGACTTTGGATACGTTACCGCATCACTGGCAGTGTGGCAGAGCGACATGGAGTACGAGCTTGCATCACCCCACGTAGACAAGATTTTTACATACAAATTACATACTGCTCGACGAAATCGTAGAATGACCGCATGATATTGGTTACGAGGCTTCATGGGTCTTCATGGATGTTAATAAGCGATCAAACCATAAGAAATAGCATGCATGAAGTCAGTCTCCGTTCTCGAAGGCCGCTACGTGTACCACCTATTGAGCCACGCAATCGCAGAGCCCGTTTACAATGGGCTCGTGAACACAGAAATTGGACAGAAGAAGAGTGGCGTTTTGTGTATTTTATGGACGAATCTCGCTTTGGTATAAGGTCAGATACTAGACGTACACGGTACTGGAAGACCCCTTAACGTCAAGAACGTTTAAAACCACGCCAGGAAGTCCATGCATACAGTGGTGGAACAATCATGTTAAGAGCGGTTATTTGGATCGGCGGAAGAACTGAACTGATTTGGAACTTTAACCTCTTCAAACTTTCGAAATTTGTTCCTCCTAAGAATTTTTCAGAATACCTCATATGAAAGTTCTAAGGTGGAAGAAATTTCCAAAGTTTGACGATTGATATGAAAATGATGATATTTATTCTGTAAATATATAATTTCTACATTCGCGAATCGCATTTAAATCATTATATTATAATATAATATATATATATAATATAATATATTATATTATTATATTATATATATAATCATAATATTAGAGACTTAGGCGTCACTTTTGACTCGAAACTTCTTTTCGACACACACATCGATAATATTATTAAAAAAGCTTCGAAGGCACTAGGTTTCATCTTGAGGATATCAGCCGATTTTAAAAATATCAAAACACTAAAAATTCTTTATTGTGCTTTTGTACGCAGTCATCTCGAATACTGCTCACCAGTATGGAATCCTATTTATAATACTTACGTCAATCGTATCGAAAATATTCAAAAGAAATTTTTAAGGTGCATTCAGTTTAGATCCAAAATCTATTTGCCTAATTATTACAACCGCTGCAGGAAGTTTCACATTCTTCCATTAAATGAGCGGAGAAAAATTGCCGACATGGTATTCTTGTTCAATTTGGCTAATGGTTCAACCGACTGTTCTGAACTGATGAGCAAAATTGGGCTGCGTGTTCCATCCTTCACCTTAAGGAATCATCAACCTCTGTATGTTCCTTCTGTTCGTTGCATATATCGACAAAACTCTTATAGGATAAGAGCTAGCAGGGCATACAACTCGTTGTGTCAGAGTGTTGATGATCTTGATTTATTCTCCACTAGTGTTCCTAAACTAAAAAAAAGCTATGTAAAAACTTTTTTGAAGACCGCTAAATTTATTAACTTATTTATTTATAACTAGAACCTGTTCAGTGTTATCTTAATTCTCTCAGAGTGCTTACTTATTCTTACTTTCGCTTGTCTGTCTACTGTTTCTTGTGCTACCCTAATATTGTCAGTGAAAACTTTTAATTGGCCTTCTTTCACTAACTGTCAACTATATGTATCCTAGCTGTAAGTTTTCTTAAGAAATAAAATAAAAAATAAAATAAAAAATTATACGAAAAAAAACACAGCTGCAGGGAATTAATTCGATAAACAATTATTTTCCTTTACTTTAGCTACATATTGCACAGATTGACAATACCTTTGTACAGATGACATGATATTAAATTAGCAGTTTAGGTACTCATCGTCTGCCTAGCTGTTTCCCAACTTTATTGGGGTCGGCTTCCAGTCTAACCCCATGCAACTGAATACCTGTATTTAATATGAAGCGACTGCCTATCTGACCTCCAATAACCCAGTTACTAGATAATATGATACCCCTTAGTAAGTCTGGTTGTCAGACTTCCAGCCTTTTGACGACTCGTAACGACTGTCAAACATCCACGAATGCTAGCCGGGACCAACGGCTTAACGTGCTTTCTGAGGCACGGAGGGTTCTTGCTATACTGTAAAGATGGTCACCCATCCACGGGCCAACCGTGGCAAGCGTAGCTTAACCTGATCGATCGACCCGTGTGGTTGTTATTACTTAGTAGGTACTATAAAGTAAATAAGCCGATCATTTTTATAGCAGGAACATAATACAAACTCAATATAATAATTTGGCTTAATACATAATGTTTGTGAAAAGCATTTTTTATTAATAACCGCGTTAATAATTTGCTCTAATAAATAATCACAATAAATCAACACGACAAAAATACTAAGAATAAATTTTAAACCTTACACAAAATGTACTACTGGGCAACCATTGTATAGATTTATTCATCAATGAAGTCTTTTACACTTTGGCACGAAAAATCATTAATCCACTATCGAGATTCTCCCATACTAATGTTATGAATGGGTAAGTAACTCTGGCTGTTTGCCTGTCTGTTACCTTTTCACGCCTAAATCACTGAACAAATTATTAGGAAATTTGGTAGATAGGTCGCCTGGACATAAACCACTTTTCATCCTAGATATTTGTATTAAAAAAATATGTAATACAAAATACATGCATACGAAGTCGTGGACAACAGCTATATATTCACGATGACCTTAGAACATTTTGAATACAAATCCGACGATTCCATAAATAGGTTTAGAACCCACATCCTCAAGCTAGCTAGCCTTTAAACCTCTGGAATACCTACCTACCACGGCAAATAATATAATGATTTACTACGGATTAAACGACCGCGGTATGTTCATTAATTAATAATACTGTGGTGTTGTGTTGATAATGTATATCATTAAAATACGCATAAACAATTCCGACTTTTATTATTTGTTTTTGGTTATGCATTTATTTATTTTGGAAGTGAACAATTGATGGGTAAATGGTAGCGGAAATCTCCATGGCAACTATTTGATAACGATGGAAAATTAGAATTCATGTTTCCGTCAATAATTGGAGAAAAACAACTTGAGTTTTTTTGCAAATGAATACAAAGCCGTTCTCAATAAAGTAAAATTTTATATAAAGGAAAATCATAAAACGGTAAAGAGAACACCGTGAGAAGAACGTAGACTTAATGATCAAAAACGCTATTATTAACTTTGCATGCGTAGTTATCGCTGCTCGTTCTTTCTTACACTGAAAGTTTTTAGAATAGGCCAGTTAGAAAAGCAGTCAATGAAAAATTTATCTAAATTTCGAGTTAGGACCTCTTTGGAAATCTGTAGATATGTAGTTAATTCTTATGTCATTTGTTTTTACAAATTGGTGGCAATTTAAAAAGTGTCTGTCATGCACGAAGTAACTATTTAGTAATCTGTGGTCAAGCGTCGAAATGGATTTGACTAGAGAAAATTTTCGTTTAATGATTTATTACGACTTTCGTTGCGGTCTTACTCGACAACAATGTTACGATAGACTTCGATAAACATTTAATGACGAAGCCCCATCCCGTGACACTGTTCATATCTGGTTTAATGATTTAAACGTGGTTGAACCAAACTCACTGATGATTCGCGAGGAGGACGTTCTTCTACAGCGACTACTGAAGATGACGTGATTGCTGTGCGGCTAATGATAAAAGCTGTTAGAAGGGTGACGTATCAACAGATTCGGGCAGTTTTAGGCATTGATATGAGTTAAGTACAAAAAGTCTTACATGAACATTTAGGCGTCAAAAAGATCAAAAACGCCGTCGTTTGGATTGGTCCACTCAATGCTTGAAAAGTATGACAATAATGACTGACTCTAATGCTGTATATGACATCGTCACAGGTGATGAAAGCCGGATATATTGTTACGAACCCAAAATCATAAGACACTCTGCGCAATGGATGATTCCATTCGAAGATTTGCCGACAAAAGTAAAGAAGGGCAGAAGTCAAGAGAAAAAGATGATTGCCTCATTCTTTGGACGGACGGATCATTTCGCAATAATTGTTCTAGAAGATAAAAATACTTTTGCTGCGGACTGGTATGTCAGTCATTGTTTACCAGTTGTCTTGGAAAATGTTAGACAGCAGCGCCCAAGAAGCAGGATCCTCCTCCACTACGACAACGCTCCAGTTCACTCCGCCAGACGTACTATCGAATATTTGTCCATCGAAAGTGTGGAGTTAGTAAGTCATCCTCCTTACAGTCCTTTTTTTTTTTGAGGTTGGAAAATCTTCAAATAACTTCTCCCGCTCTGGGCAGAGCGGGAGGGCGTGTCAGACTCTTACTGACTAAAACCCACCTGTGTTCCTTCAGTTGCCAGGGGCCACAGTACCCCTCTCGGCCTTTTCCGCTACCCTGGCAGGCATCGGCCCTAATGGACCCCGTCATTGATGCTGACATCTCTTTGAGGCGCGCGTGGAACACAACGCGCCATCGACCCGGGCCTGGTCCTTATCGAACGGCGAGCTGCAAGCCGTTCCGCAACGTGCGTGCAAGCTGCAAGCCGTGGCCGTGAATAATAAAATAATAATAATAAATAAAAATCTTTATTCATACAAAAACCTTTGACATTGCTAAAACTAGGACATAAATTACTTGTTTAACCAAAGGTCATACAGATAAGGTGAACCCTGACTCCTAAACTAGGTAATCCTGTGACTTAGGAGTCAGTGTTCTGCTGTCACTGTGATACCAGAAACCTTTTATGTTGTGTTCTAACATTACAAAAATAGTCATTGGCATTGCAGGCTACAAAGTATGTATTGTATATTAAAATTAACAACGAAGGAAGAAATATTAAGGGATATCGGAAACGACTTTTAGTGTATATGTGTGTGTGTGTGTTATGGTGAAGGTGTTTATGTTGGAATGAGGGTATGTATAGAGGGTGTGTATGTAGAACTGTGTGTGTTTAGCGTTTGCGTGAGGGTGCGTTGAGATGTTTGAATTGAGTTGTGTATGAGCTGCTGATATGATCCAAACAAGTGATAAATCCCATACAACAGTAGAACAGGTTTATAGGCCTACTGCTGGTGGAGTAGTAGTTCTTCTGTTCGAGCATAGTCATGATCCTGTAGCCAACTTTGCACCTTGGTCTTAACTTCATGGTGATTTAGCCCCGCTATCTAAATGGCTTTACATATATTTTTATAAATTAGTGTGCCTAGAACGTAAAACTGGCGCCTAGCGAATGCAGTTCTGTGGCATACTGTCGGGCATAAATTCTTTGCTTTGCGCTTAGTAGGATCTACTGGGGGAATTTGTTTGTGTATTCTGAGAGTGGCTCGAAGGACAAAGAGCAGCCTCACAGTAAGTAATTTGCAGTCCGCACATAATTTAGTAGTGGGGAATCTGTATGGTCTGCCAAGCATCACCATAAGGACAGCTCTCTGTGCTCGCTCCACCACAATAAACCTGGTCTTGGCAGCCCCTCCCCATACCGGGATGCAGTAAGTGATAACGGAATGACAGAGTGCGAGATAAACCATTTTTTAAATGTTAGTGTCTGCGCAATTTCTCAGAGATTTAAAAATATAGATAAGTCTTCTGGCTTTCGAAGCAGTATTATCTATTTGGTTATACCATTTCAGTCCGTCATCAATCACTACACCCAGGTACTTCGTGTGATTAACACGGGTAAGCCTTGCACATGAGCAAGAACTGGGATCAGAGCACGTATGCGCCGTGATTATAAATTCTGGTGGAGCTTTGTATCTATAATTCATATAGAAGGGAATGAAGTTTGTTTTGTCCTCGTTCAAGGTGAGTAGATTTAGTAGCAGCCAGTTCATGACAGTTTTTAGAGACTTCTCTGCAATATTCTTTACCTCGCTCCAAGTATTACCATAGACCACTATCGCGGTGTCATCAGCATAAGTGAAGATTTGTGATTTATGTAAAGGCAACGTGCATAGGTCATTTATGTAGATTTGGAAAAGTGTAGGTACGCTGCCTTGCTTATACATGAATTGGTTTTGACAGCCAATTTTCTGTTATGAAGGTAGTCCTTGAAGAGTTCAAGTGGTTTGCCACGAATACCTATATTCCAGTTTGTAGAGAAGGGTGGGAACAGAGACTGTGTCGAACGCCTTTTTTAGATCCAGGAAAATACTGACGCATTTTTGTTGTTCGTCTAGTTTTTTAGATACAAACTGAGTTAGGTCGATAACTGCGTCTTCAGTAGAAATGCCTTTTTTAAATCCATACTGGTTGGATGCTATAATTTTGTATCTGTTAAGATAGTTTACTAGTCTACTGTTAATTAGCTTTTCCATAACTTTAGAGAGAGCCGAGAGTCCTGATATGGGTCTATAATTGTTGACACAGTCTCTGGCCCCGCTCTTGTGTATCGGGTGAACCAGGGCCCTCTTGAAAGGTTCTGGGAACACTCCTTTCGCTATAGAAATGTTAATAATATGTGTTATTAGAGGAACAAGGGTGTTCCGACAACCCTTTAACAGGGTAGACGATATCCCATCCCAGCCAGTTGCACTATCCTGCCTAAGGTTCATGATAGTGGATTCCACCTCTGATTCATCCACATCTAGGATTACAAAGGAGTTATTAGAGGTTTTTTGTTTGATGAGCTGTTGCGAAGTTGTAGGTATTTTAGAAGCTAGCTCAGCTCCAATTGTGGGAAAGAAATGACAAGCCAAGTTAATTGCCGCCTTTGGATCAGATTTTGTATTCAGTAGTTCAGTAGGTGGTGAACATATCTTTTTTGTGTTTGTGATGTCTTTTATTTTGTTGCAAAGTGCTTTGGGATTATTTTTTGATTTATTTAGTTCGTGTTTATCATGTAATGCTTTAAGCTTTCTAAGCAGGCCATTGCAATAGTTTCGATATCTCTTATAAGTAATTTGTAGGATTAGATTATCAAGTGATTTCCGTGCTTTTTTGTGGAGTCTATCGCGGTGGCGAATACACCACACAATCAGCTTGCGATTCCCGAGGCCCAGGGCATCTCCTGCGGTGGCTAGAGGCGTGAGGGCGCGAATTTTGCCTCTCCCTCACACGTTCTGCCTCCTCCTTCGTGAGGATTACTGCTTCGCAGAAGGAGGTGACGGCTTCCCAACTCACTCCGTACCATGGCCTGGACCAGAGCCGGACGTGAGAGATCGCCACCGCCAATCGACTGCACGAGGACATGGCGGTGCTCCGCCCAAGCTGGGCAGACCTCCAACGTATGCTCCACCGTGTCCTCCGGGTGATCCACACATTGGTGACACCCGGGCGTTTCCTCCCACCTTATCCAGAACAGAAACCTCCCGAAACAACCGTGTCCGGTGAGGACCTGCGTCAGACGGAAGGTGAGGACGCCGTGGCGCCTCTCTAGCCACTCCTCAAAGAGGGGACTTTTCGCTCCTTACAGTCCTGTCCTGAAAACTTGTGACTTTTATTTATTTCCAAAAATAAAAGATAAACTTAGAGGAATTCGTTTTATGAACCCGGAAGGTGTTTGTACCTACCTACTACCTGAAGGGTTTGAAAAAGGCGTGGACGAAATCCCTAAAGAAGAGTGGGCCCACTGCTCCAGTCAATGGTTCCATCGCATGCAACGGTGCTTAGTGAGGAACATAGACTAGTTCGAAAAGCAATAAAAATATTAACAGGCTTCTACATCACTCCGTTTTTTATTTTCTAAAAACTTTCAGTGTGACCCACATAATAATATAACATCACGCCTGGAACCCCAAAAACACTTTGCCCAGCCCGGGAATAGAACAAAGGACCTTATGTTCAGTAGTAGCGTTTGCGGCCACTAGACCATTGAGGCAGTCAATATTACAATATTTTTTAATAAATGCATAATATTTTTAAATCAGTTTGATTCGTTAGAACTGGTACACAACATAGACTCAGTAACAGTAGGTATTGAGAGAAAAAACAGAAATTACATATACAGGGTTATTGGTTAAATACCATCAACCTCTTAAAGGGTCATTGTACTCATCATTATGAACAACTTTTACTATGGGACCAAATATGAAATCGCGAAAAAAAATCTGCTGTTCTCTACGTTTATGTTTGCAGAACTCGTCAAAATGTGGGGACCGTGTTTTACCAATAACCCTGTATATCACAGACTACAAGGCACACAACACAACATATACCTACAAGTAAAATAAGAAATATACTTAAAACAAAGGAAAACAAATATCGTGTGTAAAGTGCGTTGTAAAAATAATATAAAGCACTTTTGACACTAATTAGGAAACGAAGTTTACGCCTTGGCATCTTCGTGTTTCCGAATTAGCGGGAATGTCGCGCCACAAAGTACTTAAACGCCCACAGAGTCAAAGCTTCTAAGTTTTGTACTGCTGATGCCGCTGCCGCAGGTCGTCATTTTATTTTTTTATTTTAAATTATGCAAATAACACCTCAACAGCTATAACGCCAATGCGATGTTACTACAACTCACACACCTATAACTCACTTACAAAAATACAATTAGGAAAAAGAACAATTAACATACATTGAAAAAAAAAAATAATGTAAAAATATTGTGTCTATAGAAAGTTTTTTGGAATTGCATAGAGTTGTTAATCTATAATTATATAATCATGGTAGTATAAAATGGACACGTACTTCCATGGTTGTAACAGCTCTCTATTAGATCTCAACATCGCGCGTTCGTATTTCCGAAGAAAGACGATGGTTTCCGAAGCGTAAACATTTCTTGGTATTTACCTACACTTAATTTGTACATTTACTTACCTTAGAAACTAGTAACGTTAATTTACGTATCACCACCATTGACTTCGCAGTAACATTTTAATTACAAAACTATTTCCTTGAACTATTTCAAGCGAGACGCTTCCAGTATTTTAGAATCAGAATCAGAATTATTTATTTGTTAAACATAGGTGAAGAACATATATACATTAATCATACATGTTAAGGTCTTAAATAGATAAGTGTTGCACTATGCTTTGTCATTGTTGACATACAAATATTAAAGTCAGGTTCGTCAAAGTTAACAAAATTTTACGTTAACAAAATACATTAAAATAATCAATTTCACACAAGAAGATCACGACAAAAGAATATGCGAGAAATTATTCGTTCGTTACATTAATAATATGAATTAATAAAATTACAGAATTTAATCAAATAGTCATCCAAAATTAAAATAGTCATCCAAGTCAACATTAATAATATAAATTTATAAAATTACAGAATTTAATCAAATAGTATTATCATTAAAATAGTCATCCAGGGTATGTTTAGTCTTTGCTTTCCTCGAGTCAGTGCTTGTGCTAATAATTGAACTTATTGACTGATAGCTTTATGAAGCGGCCACATGGTAGGTATACAGGGTGGTAAGGACATCGACCATCGACATCGCTTTACTATGCAGATTTACTAGTCTCTGCCTGCTACTTCGTCCGCGTGAAATTTCGGCCCATGAGCCACCGCGTCGCATTCCATCGCCCGCCCGTGCTACGAGTATTACTTCGTCCTCGCTTCGCGTTCTTTCTAACTTTATTTCTTTTTGCGCGGCTCCTAAGGGTCGTAGCGTGATGTTAGATAGCCTATAACCTTCCTTAAGAATTAGGCTATCGAATGCAAAAAAAAACCATGGTACCCAGTTCCAGAGATAAGCGCGTTCTAACCAACAAACAAACTCTACACCTTGCTCTGCAGCTTTTTAGTATAGATTAGTAGAGTAATTATCGATAGATAGATAGATCCAGGTTTGATTTTCACGATGTTTTCATAGTGGTTAGCTAACATCATTGAACTAGCTTGTAAATAGGTATATATAGATAGATATTATTATTCAATTATGAGCGAAAACCATTAAATAAGGAAATACCTACAATCACAGATTTGTCGGTAATTATATTTATGCAAGTAATACCTTCATTACTAGCAGAAAAACTGTAGATTTGGGATACATAACTTAAGTAAAAATTAAACCTAAATTGCTTTTTGTAACATCTACGAGTTTTATGATCTCGGATTGTTATCAGGACCACCCTTCGTACCCATGGGTGTCATAAAACTTGAGATTATAAAAGTATTTTTATTAAATAACTAGAGACTGGCCATAGTATCCTTAATCCTTTACTAATATTATAAATGCGAAAGTGAGTTTGTTTGTTTGTTACGCTTTGACGCTAAAACAGCTGAACGGATTTGGATAAAATATGGCACATAGGTAGACCATGACCTGGAGAAGGACATATAGAAAGAAGAAAGAAAGAAAGAAAGAAAATGCGTTTATTTGCGGTAAACATGACGCATTAAATAACACAAACACAGAAAATATGAAAAGGTTGGGGGAAACATGCGTCACATCTACGCAAAACGGCTATCGCTCAGCATTATGCCGCGACCCTATGCAAGACAGAGCCCCAGCGCTGGTTTTCATCGACAGCCGGCGCTGACGTAGTGACGTCGTCCGGTGAGACAAACAATAGTTAGGACGCTGTACCAGTACAGCGTACTTACGAACGTTGCACTTAAATAAAAATAATATAAATGTTATAGAATATACTAAACAGACATGTAAAAGGAAATAGACATGCTACGAGAATATCATCCTCAATAACGTTTTACGCTTTATGGCAACATTAACATCCCGATAATCTCACGGGATCGAGACTTTTGCGGGTGAAACCGCAGCGCGCAGCCAGTAAGACAATAAAATGTAAATCTCAAATTAGGTATACCATAAACATTCTCAGAGAAAGTGTTGAATTTGTTTGTTTCTTTTCATCTCTTCTTTTTAATATGTATTGCACACAATTCGATACCACATTCATTCCAAAGACGTTATCAGTTAATAATAATAATAATATGAGACTACATCCACACATGGTCTTCAGGTCCCGAACTAGGTAGAACCTGTACTACGGTAACCTGATGACTGATATACATACTTATATACATATAAACACCCAGACACAGGTCAAACAGACATGTTCATCACACAAATGTTTAACTTGACCGGGGATCGAACCCGGGAACGCTTCCTTCAGTGACTGGGCCACCATTGGTATACATACAAGTAGAAAACGACTTTATGAATTGTATGATGAACGAACTTTTAAAAACACTGCTGAATTTAATTTTTAATGTTAAGAATTATTCAACATATTTAAAAAAGTTTGTAGTATAGCCAAGTCACGTTATTTGAGTTCAAAAATTAAAAATAGTGGTAATGTAATTAAAATGACATGGATTATTATTAATAGCGAAACGGGAAGGTCATGCAACCGATGTAGTGACTACAGCCTTGCTATTGATGACAATATAATTTAATCAGATTCTCAAGTCGCCGCGGCCTTTGAAAATTTCTTTGCAGAGATTCCTTTACCAACTACTAAATCTCTAAACTCTTCACCCTCTGCTGCAGAGTCTTTATTTAAAGAAAACTTTTCAGTTTGTGATTCTGAATTTTATGTCTAATATGTCACGTGTAAAGATATAATTACAACCTTTCACACGTTAAATGTTAAAAAGACCGCAGATCTATGGGGTAATTCTGTGGACGTTGTTAAGTCGATTATAAACATTGTACCACCTACTTTAGCTGTTATTTTTAATAATTTTATTGACCGTGGTGAGTTTCCTGATCTTATGAAAAACAGTAAAAAAATACCGTTGTTTAAATCGGGTAGTACATCAGACCCTACTAATAATAGACCTATTTCAGTGCTACCTACCTTTTGTAAAACGTTTGAAAAGCTTATTAATCAAATGCAAAGATTTTTTTATGTACATCAATTACTACATAACAAACAATTCGGTTTTACAAGGGGTCGTTCAACTACTGATGCCGGAGTTGAACTTTTAGGGCATGTGTATAGTGCATGGGAGGACAAATGCGATGCGTTGGGCATCTTTTGCGATTTGTCCAAGGCCTTCGATTGTGTTCTTCATGAAATATTAATCAGGAAACTGCACCACTACGGAATCCGTAGCAGCTCTCTGGATCTTCTTACTTCTTAGTTAAGTGATAGGATTCAGAGAGTTGATGTTAACGGGAAAAGATCTCCCGGATCGGTAGTAAGAATGGGGGTCCCTCAAGGCTCAATTCTTGGTCCATTTTTATTTCTTATTTATATAAATAACTTGCCCTACCTCATAAAGGATAAACATGATATAGTGTTGTTTGCAGACGAAACTTCACTTTTATTTAAACTCAAACGTCAGCAGCTAGTTACTGACAATGTAAATAGTGCCCTCGCAAAAGTAGTTAACTGGTTTAATGATAATAACCTTCTTCTTAACGAGAAAAAATGAAATGTATTAAATTTACAATACCACATGTTAGACAAGTAGAAACAAGTGTTCTCATAAAGGGGGAAGAGTTGAAACCCGAAAATACCACAGTATTCTTAGGCATAACTTTAGATGCCAAGCTGCAATGGGGCCCCCATATAGATAAAATGTCAAAAATGCATAGCTCTGTAGCATACGCTGTTAGAAAAATTCGTGGTTTAACTGATTTAGAGACAGCCCATTTAGTATACTTTAGTTATTTTTATAGTGTAATGTCGTACGGTATTCTGCTGTGGGGAAATGCCGCCGATATTCAGACGATTTTTGTTTTACAATATAGGGCAATTAGTTCAATTTATAAATTAACTCCCAGAAACTCCCTGAGAGACTAATTTAAAGACATTAATAATAATGACTGTGCCTTCTCAGTATATTTATAAAAATCTTTGGTATGCACAAAAAAATATTAATCTGTATAAAAAATACAGTGATATCCATAATATTAGGAACAAACACAAATTTGTTGTTCCTACAACCAGGGTCAAGAAAATAGGTGGCTCGTTTAGATGCCAATGTATACATTTTTATAATAAACTTCCTAGCCACATTCAAGAACTAAGCCTTAAATAAATTCAAATATTTTATAAAAAGGAAACTACCTATGCCAGAAAGCCTATTATATTGTCAAATGCTTTATTGAGGACAAAAAGGCTTGGGATTGAGCTGTTCCAATACATTTACACAGGGAATTTTGATTTATTTTATTCGTTTTTGTTAACTATTGTACCTACTTTTAATCTTTGCTATAAGTATCTATACCTTTTTACATATACAACGACATGAATATTTACTGTATAAAATATTATATTATTTTAATTATTGTGAATGTGAGGCCTATGTGGGTCATTGTTCCAGTTTAAATCATGTTCTGGCAGTTTGAGTAACTTATGCGGCTTACCCAAATGTCCTTTCTTTGTACTCCTTAAGTTCTGAGTCGAGCTGCACGGTTACTGACAAATGCGTGCACTGACTGGACAGGTCCACTCAATCTGTGTGGTTCTTTCCTCAAAAGTCCATTTCAGACACCAATATGCATACTCCTCAATGATTATGTCCGGATTTTTATATACACATTGACATCGATGAATTTTATATATTATACTATGATGACATGAGTATTTTCTTTGTAAAGTATTATAATATTATTTTAACTATTGTGAATGTGAGAACTAATGTTGGTCATTGCTTTTTTTTGTATTTTTCTCTCTTAGTGTAATCATGATCTGGCAGTTTGAGTAACTTATGCGGCCTACTCAAATGTCCTTTCTTTGGTATTGTTCGTCGAATCGTTGAGCTCATTGAAGTTGAGCTGCACGATTACTGACAATTGCGTGCACTGACTGGACAGGTCCACTCAATCTGTGTGGTTCTTTCCTCAAAAGACCATTGCAGACACCGATCTACATAGCCTTCACATGATCTGACCAAGATTTTGTCTGGACTTTAAAAGAGACTGTGACCTCAGAGTTTGTTTCGGCCTTTCTTCTCAGAGTAGTCAGATAAGGAACGCCGACCTCATCTAGTTTAAAAAAAATATGATTGACATGTAAAAGTGTTTGTACAAACCTACTTACAGAAATTAAATCATTTATCATCCAGCAATGCTATTCTGTAAAAATCTCACCGTGAAAACTTAGGTGAAGTGAGTTTGAAGTGAGCTTTCGTTCCACCTGACACTAGGGATTGACACTGTTGACAGCTCACTCACTTCACCTACGCTTTCACGGTGAGATGGTTACAGAATAGCACCGCTGGATCGCAGATGAAATCGCGGGCAACAGCTAGTAGAAAATAATCGGAGAAAAAACAAATTCAGGCTATCCGTTCATAAAACGAACTCTTCTTAGAGCTGTTAACATCAAGTTCTGCTGGCTGAAAATAAATTAAACATAGCAAAAACAAGACCGTAGTAATGAGGTCCACATGGGGGATACTGTCAGGACTGTGCTGCATAACGCATAGTTTTAACAAATTCTGCTCGCCGGCTAACTTCTGCGGCCAGTTAATAATTTATATCGCACTCTGATTAAAATCCTCGTAGGGAGCTGTTTCCGTTTCTTTTTTATCCAACTACGAAGCCAAAAACGGAATCACAGGAAAAGGGGAAGTTCAGGAAGGGTAATTGTTAGTAACCTCCGACCAGCACTTCAAACTTGGTATCGTTATCAACCAATAAGGTGTCATTGAAGTATGTTGCGGACATAGTATGACGTCACAGGAAATTCAATATGGCGGATGAGATGTGAATCATAGTTGCGATTCACATCACATCCGCCATATTGATTTACTGAAAAAAAAAACAAATGTAAAGCTGTTTCCAGTTCGTATTATTTTTTATGTCTATTTTCACATTATCATGTAAATAACACCGTGCATTCTGACATATTCACTTACGATAACATTTCATTCGGCTACAAAATAAAGCTCATTGATCAATTGACGCGCTACATTTTTATGTTTGCTCACTTTTTTATTTGGATCAATGGAGTTATATTTAATTTTTCGATAGGCTCACTTTATTGACGTGTTCGATGCAGTTGCAATATTTCACTGACGTAATACATGTCCTGTGTTACAGTAACGCGTTGCTGTGGCTCTATTCTGGCAATGACTGCAATATGCGTCCGACTGTATGAACGGGGCACTGGGGAGCTTTCCATCTAGATTGGGAGCCCGATGGCTATGCGAATATCAATTGCTTTAAAAATGTATTGTTGAAAGTCCGCCTCGGATCCCAGGCAAACTCGGACTTTTTCATTGTTATTGACTTGGAACTCTAAACTTTGGAGCTGTTGTGTGTTGAAGAGAAATATAGTTTTCGCTGCTTTTAGAACGTCTGGGAATTAAAATAAAAGGAATTTTGCCAAGTTTGCTTTTTGAATCTGCTGATGGATATTGTGTAGTCACGGCAAGAGTAACAGATCACAACAACGTTTTGAATACTTGAGCATTCAAATCTTTCTCGTCCCACTCTCTAGCAGCTTTCTCAGCTGACAAGACAAGTTATTTCCTATATAACTAAAACAAGAGAGAAGAGTTTTTTGTGGCAGAACACTACTACAGACTACTACTACTAGTGGTACTACTTTAAAGTTTTCTTTAAAGAAGTGTTCTGCCACAACAAAATATTGAAGCAGAATGTTTATAGTCGGTATCAAGCCGATCTATTCTGTCGAAATCACATTGATGCTAGGGATTGACTCTATTAGCAGCTCACTTCACTTAAGTTTTCCCGGTGCGATTTTTAAGAAATAGACCTGCAGAATATGTGATCAAACATTGTGTCCAGGTTACAATACATACTAAGGTTTAAGAATTAGGTCTCCTGAAAAATAAAACCAAGAGAACAATCTGCATAACCAACTCTGTTATTTGTAGCCATATTGAACCAAATATTTTACCTTTTGGCTACGCCAATGCAAAGACATAGCTTTTAAATACCTGCAGAGTTTGTTGACCTAGTTCAAATTTCAACTACGCTTAACAAACAGATCGGTATTTTATATCTAGCAAAATCTTAGAAAGTTAGCTCAGTTATTCTGCTGCAGGTTTGAGGTAATAATCTGCATCATCTAAAGTTTGAATATATTTATTGCAGTTTCGGAATCGAAATAAGAGCAATGGGGTTCTTGTTAAAATGTAGGTAGGTACCGTTGCTATATAATATAAAATTAGGTAGTCCTTAATATTATATTTATCGCTTGGTATACCTCATATTTGTTATAATTATATACCAAAATGTTTCTGTAAGACTAGTAGCGCCATCTATAATTTATTCATGCAATGTCTTGGATGTGTCAAAATAAAGTGTTAGTCGTTAACCGAAAGAGCGTGTATTAATAATATTTGCTTGCTTGCAAAGAAACTAGAGTAACTAGCTTCATCTTTCTGACTGACCGAAGCATTGACAATTCAAAAGTGCCTGTAATTGGTTTGTTTGAAATAAATGCTTTGAGTTTGAGTAACTTTTATCTTCCAATTGATTACATACAGCCATGTCAAAGTCAAATCATTTATTTCAAGAAGGCATAAAAGGCATTTTTGAACGTCAAAATTTACAAGAAAATTGTATTGATTCTAGTTGCCCCTTCCTGAAGATAGTTTCGTGTGGAGAAGCATGGGTAACAAACTCCATATTTAGTCTTTTAAAATGTTCTCTTCAGTCATTTGTTGTAGAAGTCTATTAAATGGCCAAAACTGCGCAGACTGGAGACGGTTATGTAAGCATGCGAGATCCCTAATCTACATTCCACGGCAGACCGAAGGCATTATGAATGTGAGCCACACTCATCACTTGACATTCAGGGCACAATGTACTATGTTTATACTCCAAATATACTTTTTATTCGCATTTATGGTCTCTACGTGGAAAGCAACACAAGACCCCACACCGAGAGCTCGATTTTATAACTTTAAAGTTCGCTATCAGAATCTCAGAGCACTTGTACCATAGTTTGTCACTAAAAAATTGTGTAAACGCAGTGTGAATTTTCAAGAGAGATAAATTAATACCTTTAAACTTAATTTTTTCTCCTTGGAACTGTCAACTTTGACAATATAGAGGTATGAGAAACAGTGTGTAAAGTTCACTCATACCCATAGTAAAGGGAGGATCCACCGACCAGACTGGTGTCGTGTCTGGTGGGCAACTGCCCGACTGATGTCGGTTAGTTGTATATATGCTAGTTGCGCGGTAAACTCTGCTTGCGCGATGCAGGATTTTGCGTGACGTCAGTGTGATGCGTAGTTCGCATGTGGCGATATAGATACCGCTATTATAGAAAGCTTTTGATGGTAAAATAAAAAAGGAAGATAATCAATTTTATTGCATGCCTAACATTAACGTTTGCTTCTGTTTTATACAAAGAGCTTGTCTTTGTTGTTTGTTACCGTTGTAAAGTTTAGAATGTTTTAAATTGCTTTACAACCTATGGCAATCTCCACATGACATGGCTCATGAATGCTTAATACATTAAAACATTTCACCTTGTTATATTGTCATAATCATAACACTTATTGATTGAAATATTTTGTAACTAACGAAAGATGCTTTACATACAGTCCCACGTGACAACTCCCATAGAAAAACGAGATAGCCTATCCTTCACAAGGTGTACACTTAAACTTCAAGATAAGCTCAAAAGCAACGAATGAAAGGAATTTTCTCGAAGCCACAGAATACCGGAGCGAATTTTCAATATCGCCCTATACATACGATCCTGGTCAGTCTCCTGGCATTGACGTGCTCGCTCTCACATTATTTGATAACGCTGAGTGCATACTTTACGTGTATTGTGCCACAAGCTTATACATAATACCCTGACCATGAGCTCCCATAGAAAATAAGCCGTCACTCGGTAACGGATGTCCTTAAGAGGTGCGACCGCCTTTTTACGAAGACCCAACCCTAATAACTTTACATATTCCTTTTTAGAGATCGACTAAAATCCTTATAAAAGTAAGAGCATATTCAATGAATAGCGTGATTTGGCAGCGCGCCACAGGAACAGGTACGGCTAATACATATCTGGAAGCGTTTTACCTCTTGTTTCCATTAATTTTACATATACTTGCCAAGATCCTAACGTTATTTTCCGTCTGTTACTACGAATAAGAAAATGTTCGACGTGTTTGGAAAGGAATTTTGCAGTTAATCATGATGGTTTCTACGTATTTTCTGTTAAGTAATTGACGGCGCTGGCAGACAGCCCATCTGGTTTTCTGTTGTTAATCCTGTCTTTTTAGCTGCTGCACCTCGTGGACCACGCCCAAAATGAGGTTCACGTGTCATTGTAATTCAGTTGTCATCTAGAGGCAAAGTCTAGGGTCTCGTTTCCCGTCTACACCCAAATAGTATGAAAAAAGTAATGCTATCCGGTAACAAAAAGAAAGGACGGTGTAAGTAGATCTTACCCCTTTTTCTTACGAAGACTTTTTACAAGTTACCTTTTACTACGAATGGTATTCACATTAAAACCACAAAAGAGTTCAATTTCTATTATGTTTGAATAAAAGCTTGAACATTCATTTAAAAACTAACACGTTCCTATTGTATTCGCATAACAATGCCGTATAAAAATGCCCTGCTTTTATATCTGTTAAAGGTTGTTTAGGTATATTTGTATTTCAATGAACGGAGTGGTCTAAAGGTTTTTATTTATTTTTTATCAATATGAGCCCCATAAGATTTGACTAAGTATGTCATAGACGAGCCAGAAAGCTAAGGCGCTATTCTTTTGGCAATCGCTCGCACGAACATATGACAATTTGGCAATGATCGTACAAACTCTCGGTCAAACTTAATAGGTACTTACCTATATATTTATTGAGTGTGCTAATTATCCCGCGAATATCAATTAGGGCACTACCTTAATAAAGATAAAAAGAAAGAAATGATAACATGAGTGTCGCCGTAAACCAAAATAAACTAGGCATTAGAGACCACAATACGCATAATAATCATTTTTAAAATAAAAGCCAGTACAAATTCCTTAAAGTGGAAACACGTCAATGGTTTGACAATTGTTTGACAATAGTTCGGGCAGTTGGGTATTAATACCGTTATGACTTGACAACGGCAAGTTGAAGGCCGTAGCGCTTCGAACCCAATTGAATTCCGATATTGGCAGTGGTACAGTATGGTAAAGGGGCTTATACATTTTATTGATTTTCATTGGAGCCAGTTGAAAGCGAGAGAATGATATTTTGTTGCAAATATACTTGGGGCTGATTTCACCAAAGTCAGACATATTTTATCCGTGGAATAAAATTGACGTCTGACAGTTCTAGTATGGAAGAACTGTCAAAAATTTTAAATTTATTCCCACGATAAGACTTATTCTAGGTATAAAAGATTGGTGAAAATCGCCCTTGGTGCTATAACTTTTACTTGAAAGTATATTAAACATTAAGGTAAATGTTTTTTTTTTAACATAATGATATTTTTCTCAAACATGCTTGGAAATTTGAGCATTCTTTTTATAAACCTTCTTCGAGATAAATCGAAATTGCTGTGCTGGCCAAATACATGCGAGCAGCGGCCGGCAAAAGTTGTATGGAAATCCATATCTGTCGTGGTTTAGCGGCCCAATAAATTACATAAAAAACTCATATCTGTCGTGTAATTTAAAAATGGAACGATCTTTTACTCCAAAACATGGCAACCAAGGAGTTAACTTATCGAAGGTTTTGTTTAAATTTTGAGCTGGCTTGCAAATAGAAAGCTGTTTATTGAAAAAACAAATGAACACTTTAACGGGGGAAAAATTATTGTTGTTCGTCATGGATTTTGAAAAGTAATTGTATTTTAATTTCTGCGCATTATTTGCGAAAAGTACTATACAAGCCGTGGCCTCAACTAGGCATTGATGGAATGACGTATGTGTACCATCAATGCCTCTATTGCTGGCCGCTGCAGTAATGTACAGGTGCGGAACCTACTTATACAAATGTCAGTTATTATTGGTAGGTACTTCCACAGGCACAAAAGGGAGGAGGCCTATAAATACTCAGCAGTGGGTAGCAAGGCTGCTTATGACTCCCATAAATAATCAAATATGCATGTTGTTATTTATAGTATCATCATTTCAGGTAACCATAACTCACTTGCAGTGCTCGCGATTTTGTTCACAAGTAAACATCAAACCCTTTCCTTACACATGCAGAGCTTCGCTTTCAAAAGACTAACGCTACATCAATACAGAAAGACAAACCCCTAAACATAAACGTAAGTTTATGACTTATAGAAAAACGCGCAAATGCATTCAACAACAGTGTCAACATAGAGCCACTTAACAAAACAGGGGTACACGGCAAGCCCACGGCCAATAGGCTAATATAAAACTCGTTTCCGATACGCTTGTGATAAGGGTATTCGTGTAAGCGGGTCTTCAATGGCGCGATGGGCGCTTTCACTTATCCGTGGCGACGATAGTGCCCCTGGCGTCAAACCCGAGAAACGTTATGTAGGAGTGAAGGTGCCTCTTAGTCATAAGTGTCGTCGATGTTTTGATTAAGGGGAGATTTGATAAAGGGTTTAGATTAAAGGTGACTGGTTGGAAATTATGTGTGTTGAGTGGGTTATAATTAAGTAATTTTGGAAAATAAATGAGGTAATATTGCCTTAAACACTAGGTATGTCCTTGGACAAACATGTTTTTCTGTTGAACAACAAAGATATTGTCAAGATTAATCGTTTTAATATTATACTAGAAGTTTAGTAATAACTCAATTCTGTATAACTCACAATTTATAGATACATTACCTGTGCTACCAAAAGTTTAATGAAAATGTCTAGTACCAAGTTTGAAATCTGAAATACGTATACTATTCATATTCTAATCTATTTTACTTGAAAACAAAGCATAGTCTCATTACGGGCGCCCTGGATTGAAATACACAGTGCTATCAAAGTAGAATATTCAAGTTTGTTACAAGCAAGACAATTTGTAGAACAATCTCAGACAAATTCGCGATCGGACGTCATCAAAAAGTGGACGAACAATAGAAAACACCATGTACAGTCAAGAACAGTGATTTGAGAAACAAATAAGGGCTCCGTGATAAGACTCTCAGTTTACATTCAAGTATTTTCATTGTTACGGAACAAAAGGGGCATCGTTGTTTGAAACCTGTTTTGTGTAAAATGGCTAACACTCCACCGGAACTAAGAGAGCTTATTCAAGAACAAAGTGACGGGTATACTTGAGTGTCAAAGAATTTGCTAGTAATTGTAATAACCCATCCAGTTCACTTAGCATTTTTACGAGAACAACCATTCCGCTCCATTGTACACTTGCTTTACTCATTTCATCAGAGTTAATGATTACACTGAATTTTACATTTATTTTTTGTCTTTAGTTCATTATTTGGCTTGTGAATTCCGAGTATATTTGGCAGGGTTGCGGCTCCAACGGTCCTTCACAGTTAGTTGGAAAGGCCATGAAATACGATATGAGTGCTTTCTCAGATCCCAATTAGCCATTTATATTCCAGAATAGCCTATAATTAAAATCTTGGTTCAACGTGGGCGCTAATGGAAACGACTACATAGAGTGAACCTGAAATTAATACTGTTGTGGAAGTGGATAGGCGGAGGGTAGTTATGTCGTACAATCATCATTTTCATTCTTATCGGCCCGTAAACTATACCTATATTTTTGAAGAAATTATGGTCGTAATTAAATAGGGATTGTTGTATTCAGCAACGATGAAAAACCGTTAAAATGTCTATTTTTTTCCGTTAAGAGTAGCTGGAATCACCTAATCCCTCGATATGATTATTGAAAAAGTACTTCTTAGCCCACTATAACCTACTTATAGTAATATTTTCTTTCATAGTAAATTTTATCTACTTATTATACAGTACAAGCTCGAATTTCACGGTTGTGTTTATAGAACCCAGATTCAGTAACCCAAGCCCTCTTGCCTTTTATATAACAAGACACGAGGAACATCTTATAAGGCTTTCTAGCTTACCAAAGAACCTTTTAATAACATTATAATTTTGTCTTTCTATTCGAGTACTATACGTACGGCAAAGAACGTCAAGTAGGGGATATATTGCGTCCTACAGCAAACTCATAAGCTCTACGATATCATCTTACTTAGATTTTATTACAAATCGTGAGTAATAACGTGAACGAGTACTAAAATGATATACAGGTGATTTCAAGAATAGAACGTAGGTGTGAGTGAAATAAAGTAGCTCCTTTCGTGAGTATAAATTATGAGCAGGTATCGTAAGCCTCAGGGATTTAAAGTACTGCCGTTGTTTATTTTAAGACATCCTAAAATCTGGTTAAAGGCGAATTTTATGATAATATCAGATGGCGAACGGTTTAGTCGCAGTTTATTTATAAATCACGTAGATAGGTGTTTCACATTTAGTACTGCGTTTAAAAAAAATCTATGAGAATAGTTTTAGTGAATGCGCCAGGCTGTCATCTAACCAGCTCGCCGTTCGATAAGGACCAGGCCCGGGACGACGGCGCGTTGTGTTCCACGCGCGCGTCAAAGAGATGTCAGCACCAATGACGGGGTTTGCTAGGACCGATGCCTGCTAGGGTTGCGGAAAAGTCCGAGAGGGATACCGTGGCCCCTGGCACGGGTAACTGAAGAAACACGGGTGGGTTTAAGTCAGTAAGAGTCTGACACGTCCTCCTACTCTGCCCAGAGCGGGAGAAGTTATTTGATGATTTCCCACCCTCAAAAAAAAACAAAAAAAAGGCTGTCATCTAACAGAATCAGGTGGCAGACGCGAGCGACGACTACACCTGCGATTGGACACAATTCATCGTGATCATGGCCGCTCTGTCAAGAGCGAAGCAAAGACGAAGAAGATGAGAAGAGACGAAGAAGCCTAGAATATATAAGTTACATTCATTTTAATAATACAAATCAGATGTCAATTTGGGAACCCTATTGAAATTCAATTATGAAAAAAATACTCTTTGAAATGGAATGTTTTCAGTTCACTCAATTTGAGAGTCGCGTCATGTTTAAATTGAATATCAAATCTACTAGTGGGTGGTTTTTAAAACCGTGATTAATTAAATTCAATTCAATATATTCTCTGAGAATTATGACGAGTTCTCTTATTATTTTATGTATCATGTAGTAAAATTTGAGATTTTGATTTTATTGTCTTATTGAAAAAGAAGTAGTTTCCATTTTCTGATTTAAATAGACAAAATAGATGTAGATAAAAATATACCACGACGTTTTTATAAAATTACATTAATTTTAAAACAATACAACTTATATACAATTACAATACAATTTATTTACCTACTAGAAATTAGGTACCTAAATAAATTGTATGTAGGCCACTGTTTATCAAAGTCAGATTTACTGAAAGCGTTGTCATAATGTATCGGGTGTCTTTGTTCTACCTTTGATTTCAAAGGAACCATCAAAAGGGATTTTGTCTAGATTCAAATATTGTAGGTTATTTTCCAGTTGTAACAGCTTTTCGCTTAGGAATATTGCTAGGGTCCCACTCACGTAAAACCCGAATTTTCTCTTCATATTCGCTTGATTTAACCCTTACACGTAAGTCTTATCCGTTGAAATACGTTAGAGCTCCCTTTATTTTATTCCAAAGTTAAAGGCAAGTCTATTGAGCGTTGAGGTCTGAAACAGATGTTCACTAACTGTTCATAGAAACAAGTGTCAAAAAGTGTATCACCATACTAGTTAAATTGTTGTATATTTTTGAACAAATAAATGATACTAATACTTATTATTCACATAATTTGACGGCCAATATACACGGTGACATTTGAATCACAGTTTTGCTAGAACAAACGTTGTTTAGACCATGGTACATTCATACCATTCTACAGCATCAAATATGTTATTAAAACAATCTAATCTAGGAGTTCTCAAATTAGTCTTTATGTTGCCCAAACGTGTAATAATGTTTGAAACATTAACCGTAACATCAAAGTACTCAACACAGTAGCGATATTGCATTCAAGACGCGAGCGCCGCGCGTCGCAGCCGCAGTGTCTGTGTTGTAGGGCGTAACGATAATCCCGATATTTTTAACATTGTCTTTTTTGTGTTTTTTTAGAAAACCAATGACGTTTTTTTTTCTATTGGATGCTATAGAATGGTTGTAGACCATGGTCTGAACAACGTTTGTTCTAGCAAAACTGTGATTCAAATGCCACCGTGTGTAACGTTTAGGCAGGTTAGTTACACAATATTTAAACAATCGATAAACACAATGGCTCTTGTGCATTTAATTGCGCGAACTAGTTTGCTTGCAAAGGGAAATCTGTCAAAGCTAGCCATGAGTATGCAAAAGTACCGGTTTCGTCACATGGTAGCCTTAGAAATAACAATAATAATAATAGTTTATTTATAAAAAAAAAACAAAAGGGGCACATTTACAATAAGTAACTTAACAATTAAAATAGAGCACAGTAGCTTATTTGCCTGAACTAGGTTGAACCTGTGGTTCAGGCTAGGAAGTTCATAAATACATTATGTAATAAATTAAATTAACAGTGAGTATAAAGTAAAGAGTAAATTAAAATTAGGAAAGTAAAAGTAAAATAGCATGTCAGTCGTTCTATTTGCTGACAACAAGTACTTCTTCTGTGTTTGCATAGGCGATGAAATATTTAAGTATAATTTTTTTATAGCTAAAGTAATTTAATTTAAAGATAATAAGTTTTCTATTTAATCTATTGTACAGAAATGGGCCTAAGAATGTAAAAAATCTTTCTACAAAGACATGTTTTGAGGCATTAGATGTGCATACTATATCATTCCGTCTCTTGTTAGTATTTTCAACAGTTTAAGTAAGCATGGTGTGCTGTTTTAATACTAAGTGCATAATGAAAAGCTGGCGAACAGTTAGCACGTTGCAGGATTTATATAGCAGATCTGTGGGAAAGAAAAAGGGATGGAAGTATGCTACCTTTAAAATTGCTCTCTGAGCTCTTTCAGGAGGAAGCAGATTAGTTTTTGAAGCGCCACCCCATGAAGTGTTGCAGTATTGAATTATTGTTTGACATAGGGCTAAATAGTTTAGACGACACGGTTGGCGCAGTGGTTAAGCGATTGACTGCTGCGTTACGTATCGCGGGTTCGATCCCCGCACGGGTCAAATATTTGTATGACCTGCAAGTAGTTGTTCCGGGTCTGGCTGTTTGTGTATGTGAGTTTAATGTTTGTAAACGCACCCACGATACAGGAGAAATTCCTAGTGTGGGGCAAAGTTTAAAAAAAAAAAAAAAAAAACTTGTGTGATTCATTTTGCATCAGCAAATGTTCGCAATTTTTTTAAGACATATATTAATTTGCGCACTCTTTTAACTAGACTTACAATATGCATTCTGAAAGACAGAGTGTCGTCCATAATTACGCGGAGGTATTTAATATTGCTCGAATTGAGAATAAAAGGACAATTACACATGTTGACAGAACGGTTTCCACATTGATGGACATAGGTATAGACGAGGGTTAGTAATATTAAGTGAAGGCTTGCGCATGGAGAAATGAATATATTTTGTCTTATACGCATTTAGTGTTAGTAAATTTCTTTGAAGCCAATTAGTAACAGAATTTAAACCTAGTTGTACAATTTCGAACACGTCACTACCGGTCTTAGTGGTAAATATTAATGCCATGTCGTCGGCATATGATATAATTTTGCCGTTTTTAATATTATATATTACCTTTAATGGTATTATTTTATAATATTTGGAACAAGAGACGCAACTCACCCTTAATGACGTATCAACAATGGTCGGTACTTATAAATTTATCCATTCCCTTTCACCTCGAACCTTCGATTTTGTTTCTATTCAAGGGACCCCAGAGGTTTTACACAGGAGCCCCTGTAAGTAGAAACATTTATTCCAAATTTGATCCACTTAGGAAAGTACAGACCTATAGTTTATCCCTTGTAAATATGTAAATACATTTGCCTTCTCTTAAAAAACCAACACGGGGCAGTAGTTTACATTTAAGTACCTTAACCTGGTTAAAGCGATTTTATCTGGTTGGTTTTTTCATTATTTAACATGAATAAAGAGTGAATTATAGAATATTCTTGTATAATTCAGGAAAAAGCAAATACTCAGTGAATAAATATCGTACCTAGCACTTTCGTACAGAACTTAGAACTTTCGTATCTCAGTGAACTATCTAACAACATCATAAAATTAATATTGTGTTGTTGATAAGCCTGTCGTATTTTTTTTAATGAAACTCACAAACTGTCCCATATAATAATTGCCTAGCTTTGTTTATCGCGGCGATGATTATCAAAATTATTTTACAACATTGTCAAGAGTATTAGTAATCATGTAAATTAAATGAAAAAGTGCTCGTTGCAATTGGCGGGTCGAGTAGGCGGGAGATTCCGCGCCGTCGCAGCATGACTAATTTGCAGGAGCATTTAAACCACTTTACCGAGAATAGTTTAAGTATTTGTATAGTAACTGTTAATGTCCCACTTTTAATTTATACGCTATTCGGTAAACGGGTCATGTTGTGGTGGGGTAGTTTTGTGAGCATTTGCACCCAAAATACTGCCGGTCGATTCAGTAAAAATCTCACCGTGAAGACTTGCGTGGAGTGAGCTGTCTTTGTCATCCCACTGATGCTAAGGATTGACCAACGTTTCATTTACAATCATAATCGAGATTTTAATAATATTTTTTAACAAAATTTTATTGATCATTTTATATTATTTCAAAGCTAGTATCTAAGTGTCTAAACATTACTATTTTGGGGTTAAAATAAAATAGCAAAAAAGCAAAGCACCGCAGGCGCGGGCTTGCGAACGGGCAGCTCGCCGTTCGATAAGGACCAGGCCCGGGTCGATGGCGCGTTGTGATCCACGCGCGCCTCAAAGAGATGTCAGCATCAATGACGGGGTCCGCTAGGGCGGATGCCTGCCAGGGTTGCGGGAAAGTCCGAGAGAGATATCGTGGCCCCTGGCACAGGCAACTGAAGGCACACGGGTGGGTTTTAGACAGTAAGAGCGGAGCTCTGTCCAGAGCGGAAGCAGTTATTTGATGATTTCCCACCCTAAAATAAAAAAGACATCGTGTATTATGTTTTCAAGATTTGCAGCACTAGTTAGCAGTGAGTGTGCTAAAATATCGCCTTACACATGTTTGAGGCCTATGGAGTAACAACTAAGGACCTTAGTATTAGGTTTCACCAGAAACACCACAAAGCCTGCAGTTTAGCTTCGATCTTCTAAATATTCATGTTGATACTGCAGTCGTTGTCTACGTTTGACGAAATGGTCATTTCTAAAACATAATTCTCAGTGCTCGAATGTTCTAGCTAAACTTAGTAAGCCTTTAGGTCCGGAACTCTCCAGTGTTCCAAACGTTACCTCCACAAAGAGGCGTAATTCTCGTCCGATAGCATAATATTGTCCTCAAGGCACAGGATTTAGCTAGACTCATCTGTCTAATGATATTGTACTGCTTTGCCTAGCCAGCCGGTTGAGGTAGCTGGGATGAACATGCTTTTAACGGCTGCCTTTGGGAATCTAGTGGAGATAATTAATCGATTTTCTTGGAACCGCTTCCTTTTACTAAACATAAAAGGGACTAAGATGAAAATTCTAAATAAAGAAAAGTAATTTTTCAGGTACAAACGTTTTTGTTCTGAGATTCTTAAAGGTTAATGACATGTTACGTTATAGGTAGAAAATTTAATGTTCACAAAATATTGCCGCCATTCTTTTATCCAAAACTTTCTGCTATCGAGCTCGACACATGTTATTATCTTGAAAATTGTCCATAAATAAAAGTCGTCCTTCGTTTGCATATTAATACGACGACAGAAAATTGAGTCTGCATGCTGTGGCTTCTGTTTTTTGCTACGGGTGATACGAAGCGGTAGATTTACAAAAAAAAAACAATCTTCCCTAACAATGGCTTATAGTCTATCGTAGTGAAACCAAACATAACGTTCTCCTAAAATAGTTAACTTGTTTATTATATAATATAAAGTATCGTTACTAAAGTTAAAGTGAGTAATTAATTAATTATAACAATAACACGTCTCCAGCCGTTATCAAGTGTAATTATAACTTAATACGCCAATTGATTTAAGTGTGCATCACTATTAAGAACTTACTTGCCTACTTGTTGTTTACATCCGTGACTGATCTCCTCGCATAAACTTTGAGTGTAATACCTAAGGAAGTTATTCGGCTCGGCACGTTTGACACTGAAATATGATGGCAATTTTCAAGCTGCCGAATATACCTAGCGGGTTGGCGGGCGAAACTCAGTCAATCCTACTGTTTGTCGATCAACACGCCTCGTATCCGGTGAAATTGAAATCGTTAATTGATTCAGAGTTTAGAATTTATTGTAGTCAACTTTTGATGTCAATGACAGATGATATTTTTAACTGGGGGTGATTTATTTTGGGGAGTCAGTAATTATCTCGCCTTTATTCAATAAAAACAAAACATAAAGGTATTTGTAGACAATGTACAATTATTTATGTTTTGGCACCTAGAAGAATTAATTTTGTGCATTCATAACTATAAAAACAATGAAGAATTAACATAGAAATCAAATGCAAAACAGAAAGACAACCGTGCAAAATAATATCACAGCTGATTAGCTAACCAAACGGGGCTGTATAATTAATTATACAGTCCAATTCGGAATACATACGATAGCTGTGTACCAATTGCATAAAATAATACCAAAGTCAAATGGATAGATACTCATAAGCAGGCTGTATAGAACGAGTATTTTACTGTGTTCCAGAATCAATTCTGCAAAATGATAATTTTATTCATAGAGTTCCCGCTAGAATCGTATCGCTTACTTTGTCCGTGATTCGGTTCAGAAATATTTTATGAAACAAACGTTCGCATACGCGTTGCTAATGTGCTAGTTTCCCGGTCGAGTGTTCTCGAAAGGGTAATGAAGGCAATTATCAAGTTTTTGTCCACGTTGGAGTTATGTAATTAATGACTGGTAGGGTGGCTGTCCTGATGAGATCAGGATATACTACACATACATAATAAACACACACTATGCGTTATAGGAAAGTTTTTGGTTTAATTAAATTCGTGCTAATGTCAATAAAGTCTATTTTAGTTAAAAATCAGTCGTATTGTTCTACGTTTAACTATCAGTTTTCTACTGTATTATCATTGAATAAAGAAGCCATTTTGAAATAACCTGATAATAACAAACCGACTCAGCTGATTATGTTAATTAACTATCAAACTGAAGGCGAAACATTAATATTTTCACTGTTCAATTGTTACTGTTCGGTGTCAGAAGGAAGCTTTTGAATTTTGTGACAGAAATCAACAATAACCTAATTCAATTTACGACTGAACCATTTTCTTTGATGTAGGCATAAGAAATTAGTTTCACTTGAAAGGAAAGGCATAACATTTATTATTTTCTTAGTTAATTGAAGGATTTTTCGGGTCAAGATTTGGAAGACGTTGATAAATGGTATCCTATTTCAATGGACCTTGTAAACAAGAACAGCTATCAGTCAAGCTGACCTCATAGGGAATATAAACTAGGTACGTACATATATGGCATAAAACAGGCAACAGAAGTAAAGAATGTTCTCCAGGCACGCCCATGAGTAATGGACAGGCATCACTCTTCCGGCTCCTTATGAACTGCAGTAAATTTGTGTCGAACAAAATTTCACTCGCTCTTCTCAGGCTAATAGAAATTTAGGGAGACGTTCCAATATTACTTGTAAGAAGTCCAATTTGTCTGGATACTGTATTATTAAACTTACAATTAATAATAGAATCTATATTTATTATTATATTTTTTTTTATTTAAGAATTATATAATAGAATAAATAGGTCGCGTTTATATTCCTTGACGTGTAAGTCTCGTGTAATAGAGGCATAATATTGTCATTTAATTTTGGGGTGCATTGCATTTTGAAGCAGCCAAGATCTCGGCCTTGCTGACAATGTTAGGTACTGTCTTGCATTTCACCACTGAATGAGTTATTTGTACTTTTCATAACATTTTCCTTTTTAGAAGAGATGAAGAAGCTAATGTTATCACTTTCCACGACCAGGGAATTGAATTTAGGAGTACTTGTGATCAGTAAACCGATGAGACGATTTTAATAACGCGATTTGAAACAGCTAAACATCAAATTAATTGACTTACCTACATATTTTTTTAATAACAGGAACCGTACTTCAACTCCAATAAACTTCTTTTCTATTCATCGTTAACCTTTGAACTTCAATCCCTTTAAACATTACGAGTATGATGAAACCTCAAGGCGCAGTTCGCATACTGACCAATTAACCAATTCCGACAAAAAAAGATGGCGGTAACAAGTGTCAAACGTCAAAAGTGCCAGTGGCATAGCTTTGTGCAGTGTTCGCGAGGTAGCCTTTTTTACTTTTTAACTTGTCAAATAGACTCATATAGCTTGAAGCGGGAAATAATGGTTTGTTTTTTACCGGCGAAGTATGATCGGGTTATTTCGGATCCCAGTTTGATTGCATGAAATCGTAACGGACTTAGTATTTTTTCTCTATTAGTATCTTTCTAATGTTTTTTCCAAATAAAATGCCATAAGTAGTTTTTTTGAATGTCTTATGTAGATATTTATATATTTATGAAAACACGAAATCAAAGGAAACAAATATAGGTACAGCAAATATGATGTACCTAGTTACATTCTCGGAACCCACCTTAACCCTGTGGTAAGCTCGTACGCTGCGTTTTGCCCTTATCAGCCAGACATGACATGATGTGAAGGCGCCAGTGACCACCAGCTTAGTTGTAAGTTCTACGTATTTATTATGTTAGATGTAATATGCAGTTTTATATTTTGACGACACGTTTGGTGTAGTGGCTACAGTGGCTAAGTGTAGTCAGCGAAACCAAATGGTCCTGGGTTCGAATCCCGGTAGGGGCAAATGTTTGTATGATGAATATGGACATTTGTACCCGAGTCATGGATGTATATTTATAATATGTATGTATTTACGAAAAAAAAAAATGTATTTAAGTAGTGTATCAACCATCTGGTATCCATAACACAAGCCTTAAGTGTTAAGTGCTTAACTTGGAACTAGATGGTGCTGTGTGCAATGTCAGACGATATTTATTTATATTTTATATCAAGTTCTGTAAGCTCGGGTCGTTTTTTCTAATAAACTCTTAGTGAAATGAGTCCTAAGGTTTCTATTTCTAGCCGTCGCTCCGCTCCCAAAATCTAACTACCTACAAAGGATATTTCGTTAAAGCTACTGTTGTCATTGTCACCAATGAAAACATTCACAGCTGAATACAGGCCCTAACACCTGCTAAAATTACCGCTCAAAGGCGCTATAATCATCGCGCTTGGCAGACTGATTAGCAATCGCAATCTATTTGCTCGTAGTTTAGTGGCTTATTCGTTGTTGAGAACCACACGGAACAATATCATCCAAAGGCTCTGATATAAATTTTATAATTTCTGGCAAAATGAAAATTGTATACCTTCATTTTAATAGGTATCAAAACTTAACAAAGCGAATCGTCACGTACGCGTAAGTACGTATACTATCGATTTTGATGTCACTTTGAGCTTCCAATTAATACTACTGGCCAATGCGCCACACAATGCAAAAAAAGAGCGTACCCGTGCGATTCAGATTCCACGGAATTGTGCATCAAACTTCATTCTACAAACTATTTCATTTCCATATGATCAAAATCACCGGCAATTTCCTATCAAATGTATGGAACCAAACTCGGGGACGCTCACAAATTATTGTTTAACCAGTCCGAAAGGGAATGTGATGCGTCAGCCACTTAATTTGTTGTGCAATTCGATAATTATAGGTAACTGGAGCGTGATTGAGTGCCTAGCTACTAATTTAGCTAGGATATCTGACTACAGATACATCTTTATCTGCGTAGAGTGCTCGACTACTGTGAAACGACAAGACACGGGCTCTATAGACTGAAGAGGCATTTGGGGCCTATTCAGTGTGTATTACCCTCTATCGGTTTCCACCGTGCTCACAGGAGTGCCTACAGTTGGTTTGTTCTCCATTGTGTGCGGTGCTTAGATCTCAAATAAGTGTTATTATAATATCGCTCTATTGTCCTCAGCATTAGATAAGGCTTGTAGAGTCGGGACTGCTTAAATTATGTATTTTATTCAAATTCCATTCAGCTAGAAACACTTCCTTCGAATTTGATTCGTTTGTAAGAGGCTTTGTGAAAGCTTTAAAAAATTATGACGGATTCAAATAAGTCTATTATAGTTTTCGTCTATTATAAAGCTTTTAATCTCATAAATGAGCTACATATCTGGTAGCAAGAGACAAAATTTAATAGTTACGTCCAGTTGGAGAGAGAGGGAATCCGGTGGCCGCAGCCTCCCCAGAGGGCGAACATTTTGACCGTAATCAGGCTAATGGACAAACCCTGTGTCCGATCCGCACAAGAGGTTCTATTCAACTGACACTTTAACAACCTTATTTTGTTTATACACACTTACTTAGTACTTTAGTACGGTTGAATGATGCTCAACGTCATTAATAAACGAAGTTATTGGCTAAGAGTAGCTTTATTGATGTAACTACTTGATCGTTCTAGACTTTGTTTGTCTTGCCAAATAACATTTCAATCGAACGCGATTCCATTATTTGATTCTCTTTTCATATGGTTTAAATTTGATAAAAAAAATCGACAAATTAATAAAAGAATGAAAGAAGTTATTTATTTATAGTTCTCACAAAAGAATTCCACCAACTGTGTCTATATAATTATCTCAAAGGTGACCTTTCTGCGCATTACGGTTAAATACTTTTTAATGAATGCCCAATCCCTTTGACAAATAACAATCGAAGTTCGAAAACCTTATTTCCTTTGCACAACTTTATACGATGTGGAAATACGAAATTGTGCTGAAACCAAATGGAAAATACTCAAAGGTAGATTCGATAAGTACTATGTTTCATAACATTATTCGCGATTATATTCCCATGTTACCGTTACACGTATAAATCAGAGTCTCTTTAAAACGAGAGGTATATTCGTAGTCATATTTGAATACATTTTCTGTTGCCTTTGTGGATACACGATTTTGTTCAAAGTTCCACTTTTCTAAGTAGATAGATCTGACAAGGCAGTTTTACGTAATTCGGGAGACATTGTTAAGAAATAATTTAATAAAACAGTATTAAACTAATAATTAGTGAAATGTTCTTATTGCTCTATTGACTTTGAAATGAAAGTTCGATATAAAAATGCGTTACAAACTAGCTATTTTCTTTGTACTTTTTGTCCTTCCGTTCCTTTAATAATAATTTTGAACGTCAATTTCCAAAGTTGAAATCCCGGGAGGAGTGCCACTAAAATATATTACAAAAAGCGCCGCTATTATTTTTGAAGAGAAAAATATAAAATTTACAAAATCATATAGAGTTGGGTTGAAGTACCTACCATACCTACCAAGGTTAGTTTTGGAAGTTTTAGGAAAATTTTGACCTACAAACAGGCAGGTGCTCCGCGTGGTCCATTAGGCAGTTTTATGGCGCACTTTGGCGGCCGCTTGTCACTTGCATATCGTTTTCATGAGTGACGATTTTTAGTTTGAATGTACAGTCGTGGTACACACCACAGAGCATTGAAGTAAGTACCACAGATAAACACAGCGAAATTAATAGTTATTTATGCAACTGTTGTATATTAAGCGGTGTTAAAAGTCGAATGTAAGTATTAAAACATTCATGTGATAATAGTATCACATGAGTTTTTAATACCTAATAATTATGTACAATTTCATAGAAGACTTTATCTACACCCATGATACGAAATAAATTTTTCGCAATACCTACTAATATCGAACCAAAATGGCGGGATACGACGTGAATTCGAATAATCTATAAGTTTTTTTTTTTAAATTAGTAGCTGTAGTAGTGAAATGCGCGTGCATGTCAATGTTCTTTTTTTGAAATTCATAAAGATACCACGAATTGAGTACGGTAGTGAGAATGTGGCTGTTTGATATAAGGAAGGGATCGAGTTCGAGTTGCGTAATGAAATTTAGTACAAAATTATAACATTCGTTTGGATGATATTATGGTTACTATGGCACTGGTTGTTTTAATGTTGGCAATAAGCTGTTTCAAAAACTTTTATAGAGGATTTATAGCATGGGTGTAGATAAAAGTATTTATAAACTCATTATAAAAGTCCTGATTGGT
Source organism: Brachylomia viminalis (assembly GCA_937001585.2). Taxonomy (NCBI): domain Eukaryota; kingdom Metazoa; phylum Arthropoda; class Insecta; order Lepidoptera; family Noctuidae; genus Brachylomia; species Brachylomia viminalis. Next base: position 14,623,013 of record OW443302.2, on the reverse strand, counting down.
GAAATGAGGTTAACTTCACATTTATAGCTGCGTGCACAACACATAGGTGACCACACATGATTCTAAATATACATGGCAGTTAATGGTTTTAAATGCCCACCTTCTATGTGTGTTATTTTAATATTAATCCAAAAATCCTAGTTGAAATATGACAACGGAACTACTGAGTTTACTCAGAACGTTTGTATATTGCATGTAAGTAGAAGTTTACGAGGGAAAGAAGTAGTTTTGTTTGATTGAGTTGGTTTTCTAGTTACTCATTTTGTCGCGTGTGCCATTTGTTTGTCAACACGGGATGAAATAAAGAACTTTCGAGAAAGCGTTGTTGTTTACTGAGAGGTTTAGGAATTTGTTATCTCACTTTTTCTTACTTCTTTAAACTTTGGATCTTCTTTTGTCATTGAGATAGATTATATTTACGGTAAGGTTGGCGAATATCAAGAATCATCATCTCAATAATCCATGCCACTAGCATGTGCATTCGCTGCACAAGGCATTAATTTAAACCGATACCCAAGTTATTCGGCTTCGACGATGGAGCAGCCCTACCTAGGCAAGACTGAAGTGGATGCGGCCGACGAACTGAGAAGACGTCGTGATATATATTAATAAAAATATGTAGGTGATTCATGTAAAATATTAAATAAAGTAGCAGCCATTATAAAAAAAAAAAACTACAGTTTAAGCCATGGTCAAATATTAGCCATTGAACAAAGTCGGTACGAGAGCTGACGGTGCAATATGTATTATATGTAGGTACTTGAACGATTATCACGAGAATACTAAAAATAACTAAATAAATATCCACAATCTTAGGAAACAATCTAGGTAACGGTTTGGTAGCTAAAGAACCCAATTAAAAAAATACTTCTAAAGCTGATCATTTTCATAAAGTTGTTTCACTATTTTGCTCAAGAGCGTTTATACCTTATGAGTGGCAACGTCGCAATTTAGTGTCATATTTCGTGGTTTTCAATTTTTATCATTTAATCGGAGCTATATTATAAAAATATGTTTAATTAACTTTTTAGAATTATGTGAAAACTGTGTAAAAGGTAAGAAATCGTTGCGTTTACAGTTCTATTTATATGCAAATAATACATTGGAAACTTGCACGGCGTTATCTTCATTGTAAAATAACTGTAAGCATTACGGTTACTTACTTTTTAAACACTTTCACGTAATTCTAAAAAGTTAATTAAACAGATTTTTAAAATATAGCTCCGATTAAATGATAAAAATTGAAAACCACGAAATATGACACTAAATTGCGACGTTGCCACTCATAAGGTATAAACGCTCTTAAATAGAAATTATAAAGAATACCAGTAGGCCAATTCTCGTACTTAAAAAACGTTCAAATTCAAGTCGCAATGTCATCTCAGCGACAATCAATGTCAAAAACCTGTCAAAAATGTATGTAAATTGATTGTAATTTTGACAGATTGAGACTGAGATTAGAATGCGAACGGTCTTAAAAATACGGGAATTGCCCCTCAGTTCTTAGGAAGACCACACGATCGTAGGCAGCCAAGTATCATGCATACCTAATGTACCTACTAGTTAGCTCCTCGAAGTCAAGAGGAACATTTCACGGAATTGAGTTCATGCTAGCCGAGTTAGTCCGACGGAATCTAACATGAATATATGATTCTCATCCGAGATTTTGAAAGCGATCAGCCGAATATTGATGCTATCCAACTGAACTTTAATTCTGACTGAAAATGCGTCATATAAGTTCGATATTAATGAGAACGCCATTTAGCCATTGTTTTGTGTCATTTATTTCATGACCACTGCTCTCAAAACGGTGAAGGAAAACATCGTGAGGAAACCGGCATGTCCTAGAACCACAAATTCGAAGACATGTGACATCTACCAACCCACACTAAGTCCGCGTGAAAGATTACGGCCCACTCCCTCTCACCGAGACGATGCCTTTGTCCTAGCAGTGGGAACGTTATAGGCTGATTATGCATTTAGCCATTCCGAATAACTAGATCAATTTGGATTGAAATATACCGTCATTGAACGATTACTTGTGTTTTTCTAAGCCTGTTAAAAGTCATTGGTATCCTAAACCACTTGTTTCGCAAGTCGAGAATCAAGCAACAGTTTAGGTTTCTTGGGATTAAAAATATCGAAGAAACATTTGGCCAAGTCCATTTTCAGTCGTACCAACCCTTAGCATTGTAAGTATACACTTTTGTGTTCAACCTTCAACGTTGACTTTCATACGACATCAGAATATCGTATAACACTCCACTTAATATCAATTAAGTAACCATATACGTCTAGAAAGTCACTTAATCTTAACCCTTGAAAGACGACGCGACGTCGCTTTGTTTATAGTTAACTGTGTGTTGCCTACACTAATGTCACCTCGAAATAATATCTCGGCTATGCAGGTGGGCCGCCGTCCGCCGGTACAAACGAGGTGGTTGACGAGATAAGAGCTCGCTCACGTAAGTGCCACCATTGTTGTTTCGAACAATAACCGCACGTTGGCAGCATTATCTGTAACGCGCCGGTCGGAACGACCTAATGGATGCCCTCCGAATACTACCCCCGTAATTATTTTAATTTTCGTTAAGTAGATGTTTAAGTACTTTTTGATCCTTTTATCCTTGAAATTTAAGTAAATATCCGAATTAGGGAGTTGTTAGGAGTTTGGGTGCTGTTTTGTTGGAACATGTTTTGTGACTTTCTGGATAAACGGGAATAACATTCTCTCGCTTTTGATTAAAGTGTATCTACAGATGTTCTGATGTTTTCTAATTAAAAGTCAATAAAAACCAATGGAAAACACATGAGTCAAGTATTCATAACTAATAAATCTGTGTTTACTTCCAGACAATGAGCTATGAAACAGAACAATGAGGTAAGTTAATGCCTTCTTAGGTACCACACTACTTGAAAGAGCGTCAGCGTCATATACTTAGAAATAAAATATTACTATTACTAACCATTCTTGTGTCGCAAAAAAATTACTAATTGATCGCTAGGAAAAAATTATTAATAATTTCATGTTTGTAATGTTAACATAATGCCCACACATCTGAAACGAAAGACTTCCTATAATATCGTTTGACCTCCTTTTGACATATAGTGCCACAAACCAATTTGTTGTTTATTTCATTGCATGGTATGAATCTATGTTTTATAATGTTATAAATAAATTAATCACATTACGTTTTATTTTAAAATGATTCACACGTCACAAAAAACAGTATTCCCGTTGTTTAAACTTGCGTTTGCGTCATCGTGACAAGCACAAAAACGCGTAAGTAACTACGCTGTATATACCTTCGCCCGTTCATATTTACGATAGTCGCTTACGCCCTATACTGTGCTCATAGCCTTATGGCATTATTGCAATTTGCAAATGAGAAGACGTATACACACACACACACACACACTCACACACACATACACACACACACGCATAATGCTGATCTCACGATGCGAATGAAATACTTTTGTTGCACCCCTTCAAATAATTACTACGGCGTAGCAATACTCGTAGCTAGGTGCTACGACGTAGCAATAATTTATTTAAATACGAAAGTATGTATTAAGTTTGAATCTATTTTACAAGCTTTTATTTAACTTGCAATGTATATATGTATGCAACTCATTTTTTTATTTTTAAAGAACATCATCCATTGAATGATTAATTTATGACATCGTACTTATTTGGTTTTAAAGTTTCACGTAGATATACGGGGTGGCAGGGACATCGACGCACAAAAACTGTAACCATTCATTCAGCACAAGATACTAAACCCCCTAGAGCTGAAGTTTCTCGTCGGTTATCAAAAAAAAATATCAGCCGTTCATAGAAAAGTGCAGTACCTACGCGCCTTTTGTTAATCACCTTTAATTCATCCTCTCAGCATGTCTAAATCACCTAAGCATACACTTTTCAATTTATGTGACTACACCTGCTTTTAAACCGCACCGTTGGCTTTCTCAAATCATTCCTCAGCCTATCATTTATGGTCACACCACACTTGCTTTGCAAGGAACGCATTTACCCAGCATTTATTCTACTTTCATGCTTCTTTTGTCACACCTAACATTCACTTCCATACATAAGCGTAGGCACCAGCACACCATTGTGAACAGCAAGTCGAGCCGTTTTGGACAACAACTAGTTGGTAAAAATGTTATGTGTAGCACCGTTCTCTTTATTTCCCGCATTTACTCTCCTTTCCACATCTTCATAAATCTTTTCATCGTCCCTTTTAAACAGACTCTCCAAATATACGAACTCACTTTCTTGGTCCACGCTCTTCTCTTTCAAACACCACGACCTTCGTATTATTCACATTTATAGCATCCCTTTCATCTTATAATCAATTTTAATTGAATTTAATTTAATCGATTTTAATTGAATTTAATCAATTTGAATTTAGTTTAATCTATGTTATTAAATTTTAATTTAATTCACTGTAATCAAATTTGTTTTTTTTTTTCAAACTGTATTAATTGTTTTAATTAATTAATCGTGTAATTATCTGCGCATAATCTAGTGCATGCTGTGCTTTTCTGTAAGTTATGAGGCGCTCATATTTAAGTTTGTGATGTATAAAATTTATAAAGTAACAGTGTACTCATTGTTGGAAAGCCTAATAATAAATAAATAAATATGCTTCATTCACAGTCACCATGTCTTGCAACGGTTCTGCTGGCGATACAAGTAGGACTTGATCATCTGCATAGAGAAGGCATTTGACAGGCAACTAAGTCATCATCAATCCGCACTCCCTCTCTTTCAAATCTCAATACTCAATACTTTATTGCATTCCACATGTAAACTTAGGTGGTAAACTTAAAATTAGATCACATGGACCCTGTCGGGCACAGCAAAATAAGTGAGTTAGGAGAGAGGAAGCACTTTTAATTTATAATAATATGTAATAGTAGGTAGGTACTTTCTAAGAAAACATCCTAACACAATTTATCCTAACACAAGCACTGGAATCCTTGTATAAAGATTTCAGTGCCCGTACCAAGCACCAGTCCACACCGTACGAGGATAGTGTCGACCACAGTTCTTCCCACAGACTGTTATAGGCATTTTTGTTGGTGGTGGTGTTTAATTTTAAGTTTTTAAGTGGCGTCTCTGAAGACGCCAATTAAAAACCACGACGTGAGTCGTAGAAATTGTTACTACATGTGTACTACAAATGTAAGTGGAAATAGTAAATAGATAAATATATACACAAATTAACAAAAAATGAATGCGTACGTTTTAAGAAGAGTATTTTCCTCCCCTTCACAAATAACGGTGGTTTTATAAGTGAACGAATTGGTCAACAACACTTCTAAAAATTAATTATGGCCGTTCACCATTGTTATGGCATGTTTCGTCATGTCCTTGGGGCTACTGCCCTTTCGACTTAATCCAATTTGATAATCGTTACTTTTATGAAAACAGGACGGGACGGGGAAAAAAGGGTATGGCAACATGTCCGAACACTGAGTAAATTAATCACTTTAATTAATATAAGTGAATTGTTGAAGTACATGCCTTAGAAGTAATTTACTAAATTATAAGATTAAATTATCGATTTATGGAAATGGGTTTAGTAGAATGGGTTATGTTAAGACCTTTCCTGTTTTTCTTTAAACTTTCCAATTGTATTATTTATCATTGTTTCATGACAGACAATTTTTTTTTTATTTTCGTTGCTAAAAAACATTTATTTATACTAACCATTACAAAATATTTTCAAATCAACTACAAATATACATAAACTATCAAACTATTACAATATCTTCTCGTCCCACATACCGCAGTGCCTCAAGACGAAAGTCTTTGACCAGTGCGTGTTGCCAGTGATGACATATGGTACTGAAACGTGGTCGCTCACAATGGGCCTTATTAGAAGGCTAAAAGTCACACAAAGGGCAATGGAGAGGGCTATGCTTGGAGTTTCCCTGCGTGATCGAATCAGAAATGAAGAGATCCGCAGGAGAACCAAGGTAACCGACATAGCCCGAAGAATTGCCAAACTTAAGTGGCAGTGGGCAGGGCACATTGCTCGCAGAACAGATGGCCGATGGGGCCGGAAAGTTCTAGAGTGGCGACCGCGTACCGGAAGACGTAGCGTTGGAAGGCCTCCCACAAGGTGGACAGACGATCTTGTCAAGGCCGCAGGAACCCGTTGGATGCGGGAAGCACAAAAGCGGTCGAAGTGGAGGTGCTTGGGGGAGGCCTATGTCCAGCAGTGGACGTCTTTCGGCTGAAATGATGATGATGATGATCAAACGATTAAAACTAAAATCTAATAACCTAAACTAACTTCAGACAAATAGATATAAAATAAATTCTGGGTGCTAGAGCGGTTTTATGTCAATAACCTAATGTAACAGGTGAGTTTCGAACTCATAATATCTTGATTGCCAGTCAGACGTCCAAGCCGTAAAGCTATGTGACACAAAAAGGTTGCGAGTTGACTAAAACGGAATATCTACAAGGAAAAACATGAAGTACTTAGAACATGTAAGATCCATATAATATTAAACTATTCTGTATGTGTCCACGTAGGGTAGTTTCACAAATATAAACAAATTTTTCACTACAGATCTGTCCAGTGAAATTTATACTGTTTAGTATTACATAAATCACGCGCCTCGGGCACTCGCTAGTTAACTTTTACTCGCAGATATGTACACACAGTACACACCATAACACTTTAATAGCATACTTTTAGTTTTAAAAGAAGACATTTTTATTGCATGAAATGCACAGCTCTCACCTCTAATATACATATGTACTATAGGTACGTGATAGTATCTTTGTACAATTTATTTATATAGAATGGAACTCTCTACCTGCATCTGTGTTTCCGAACGCATACAACCCTAATCTCTTCAAAGTGAGAGTGAACAGGCCTATTCTGGGTAAGCTCACTCCACCGTCGACTCTGTCTCTGTCACCAGTGACCTAGACTAGAGTCAAGAGCAATCCCATCTTAAATAAAAAAAATTAAAAAAAAAGATTTTTCGGTTGCTTTTTTATAATCATCTTCGTATAGTTAGCAATAGATATGCTTTGGCTGACCGATTCTAGTAGGTAAATAAGTAAGTAAAAATCAGGATTCAAGTATTTCAAGGTCATCATCTCTAGAGTATAGTACTTAGGTAGGTACATCCCTAGTAGCCAGTAGCCAAATTGACCAATCATTTTTGATGTCGGTGATGTCAATCGATGCTGGAAATAAAACGCTATCAAACCAATATTGCGGACGAATGGTTGAGCCGATATCGCGTCGTGCGCTCCGTATTGACTGACTCCGAAATTCGAAAGCAGTTATGAATGGGGAGTGTATTAATTGTTTGTTATCAGTTACATACACGCATGTAAAATGGAAGCTGTAAGCTTAATTTTCTCGCAATATAGGTCAGAGCAAATCATCATTGATTGTCGTTATTGACATTCTGCTCATTGCTGTCCAATAATGATAGGCTTTATTTCTTTCAAACACTTTATTTTAAACCACAGGAATCTGCTGGATGCGAGATGCACTGAACTGGTCGAAATAGCGATGCTTGGAGAGGCCTATGTCCAGCAGCGGACGTCTTTAGGCTGAAAGGATGATAATGACTTTATTTGAAAAGGGGATTGAACCTTATTAACACAAAAAAAAGATATCGGATTTTTTAATATAGTTTAAGTATCTACCCATCTTTAACAGTTTCATACAGTGCGCAGCATGGTTACAGGTGGCAATACCAGCTTCTATAGAATAATAGTTATCCCATTATACGAAAAATCTCAAATGAAAAACAGAACCTTTCCGAGAAGTTCTCACTTATACCGATATAATTAAACGTGATCCAATAAATATGTATCGAAGCGAGAAATAGTGTAATTTGCGCATTGACACGGATGAGACCGTGGGCGTGGCCTTTCTGCTCACGCTATGGTCTTATTAAGGTAAGAACACACTTTTACACGTTATTATTTTATCCATATATAATATTTTCAACTTTTCAGTTTGCACCGAAGCCTATTTACGACTTGCTAATTTTAAATCCTACGGTGTCAACAAATATTCCTTTTGTTATCTTCGCGGCCGCGGCATGTTTAAAAAATTAACATTTCTAAACATATTTTTTTTAGGTGGTTAGAGCATTTATTTGTTATACAGGGTTATTGGTAAAACACCATCAACTTCTTAAGGGGTCAAACAACAAAACAACTTTTACAAAGGGACCAAATATGATATCGCGAAAAAAAAATCAGCTTGTCCCCACATTTTGACGAGTTCTGCAAACATAAAAGTAGGGAACAACTGATTTTTTTTCAGGATTTCATATTTGGTCCTTTAATAAAAGTTGTTCATAATGATGAGTACAATGACCCCTTAAGAGGTTAATGGTGTTTTACCAATAACCCTGTATAATTGTGGTTTCAATATATTTGGAGGTACGTGTTTATTGGAAAAGGGCTTAACGACTGGGCAACGTAGATACGATACTCAGGACTTAACCGCAAAATTTTAGGACGTGAAGACCACTTTCACGCATCAATTTCGATTCGTGACACACAGACGTATGTTCAAACCGACAAATGTCCCAACTTTAATGACAGACCCTTTTCTGCTAGCATAATCATTTAAACAGCCTACCGGTTTCCGAAGTTGCAAAACTGTGAAACGATTTACCATTATTTTGCACAAATCTTCAGAGACACCTCAGTGACAAATATATTGGGTGCAAAAAGGTTTGTTTTCTTCTTGGTTACAAAAAGTCCTTAAGATAAGTTTCTGAAGCATTTCAGGACTACAAAATAATAAATTGTTAGCTCTCACAATTTTAATAGAATAGAATAGAATTCTCTTTATTCGAGTATCCAAGACTCAAAAGCTGTTAGTAAAACTTATGACTATGTTAGTAAACACTGAATATACAAACAACACAACAAATAATGGTGGATCATTGCTGCAACAACCCATGAGTAATTGCACAGCAGCGACCCACATAAACACAGTCCAGGTGACTGGCAATCATAATGCTGAATGTAAAAACAATAACCTAAACAAGTTATCATTTATTCTGCCATCCGGGTGAAGATTGAAGAGGGCAGTACTGTAGACAAAAAAACTGTCTCGTTCCCCGGAGTACTAGTAAAGCAATTTCTTCTTACGCTCTATAGTCACACGCTAAAAGGACAAGATGCGCGTCAAACAGCCCGCCCATGTATCTTCGTCATTATGTTCATTCGACTAAAAGCACTCGATCTCGTAATGCGATAGGTACTCGTATTTGTTCACATTTCTTACACTTAATTTAGTTTAAGTAGAGCGATCCTTTTAGTTGTATAAGCGTGAAAGATTCAACTTTTTAGTACGTTGAAATATTTGTGCAAATAAACTTGTTGTTTGCTGAATTAGTTACGAAGTCACGAAAATAGGAGGAAAGTGACTAGGACATTGTAGAAAGAAAAATTTCTAAGATCTGAAAAAAAATTGGGTGATTTTAATTCGACATTTTGTTTGAAATCAGACACGTGGATTCAATTATGTATGGTAGCCAAACAAAACTAATCAATTACTAGAACCATTATCGCTCCAATGAAAAGCCAATAGCAATAATTATAGGACTTATCCATACTTTATGGACGAAGGGTTATCTGAATAAGTAATGTTCTGTTAATTCTCGTTTGAACGAGGTAGATATTTGATCACACGTGTTTTGTAGTCATTACGCAGCAATTTTCAATATACAGGGTGTTCCACGCCAACCATTCATGCAACACAATGTGCTCTATTTCATCCCTTCTAGAGACGACGGCCATTGTTCTCTGATAAGGCCCGTTGTACAGTTTACATGTTGAGCTGAATAAGTTATACATTTCAGTACATGTACTTTATCTGTTCTGTGCATGTATACACGTAGACACGTATTGAAAATTTTAAAATGTTTTAAAAGTGTCATCATAAAACATTTTGATTTATGTCTAGTTTACGAAAAAGTTAAAGAGTAAAACCTTTTACTTACTGTTAAGGTTTCTTAAGTCACCGGTATAAAAAAATAAAAAAATAATATGACTTGGGTACATAAACAATATTTACCTACCTAGTAGGAAATTAGAAACGCAAATTGTGTATACAAAGCCCCTAGTTTTGTGTGATTTACGATGTTTACTCAAGCGACGGCGTGTTTAATAACCCACTGAAAGGTATGTACGTATGTAAATGTGAGGAAATTACCCAATTTACATAGGCAGGTAGGTACATGGTTATGTTTTACTTTCGACTCGGCACTCCGCAATATCGATGCTAAATTAACACCGCATCTCTCATATTACCGTCCTATTTCCAGCTCTTTTTTCCCCAGGTGGGCCAATTCTTCGCAATGTTTCCCCTTTTATTAAATAAATATTTGTTTTTCAGGCTGTCCAAACGCCTCTTGTATTTGGGTCATTATTAAAAAAAAAAAAATGAAACGAACGAACGAGTAAGTTTCATTCCTGAGTGAAAAAGTGGTTTATTTTGGCAACTGAAAGTGCCTTTAAATCTGAAGAAACGAGATCAGAACAAACGTGACGTTATCGTCCGTAAAAAATGACTAAAGTGATATTTGCAGTGACCTCCGAACTTTGACTCTCGTAAGTTCATAGTAAAATATAATATGCTGAAAAAACTATCCGAAATCTGATGTGGGCCACATCCATCATGTGAGGCGACAGGGACGGAGGCTTGTCGACCCTAATCGAACCCCGTACACATAATATAACCGAGTAAACCCTTGTATCTCGCCATATTTAGATACTTTCATTTGTAGCCTTACGATACAACCCGAGCTATACATAATACATGAACGTTGCTCGGTAGCCGAAGTGGAAATGTATCAATGGTTTTATTACAAAATCAATATACATAATAAGTAATTAAGTGTAATTATAACTTCTCCTCATTATAAAATGATGAATTTCTAACTTACAAATACACGCACAGTATTGCTGCTTTTATGGCACAAATTATGTGAAATAGAACTAATTAGATAATTAATAACAGTCCGCCAGACCGTATGTCGGCCATGGCGGCCAATCTCGACGGAGAATAATCTTCGGCGTGGGAGGTATTATAGTGCTCAAGCGTGTGCAGATACAGGTGCACTCTCTGATACCTCACTCTCTTAGTCCGATGGGATGGCCATCCGACATTAACGGAGAGAGATCAGGCACACGAGCAACGGCTTAGCGTGCTTTCCGAGGCACGGGGGTTTCACACCGCCTACTTTCAAACTCCGGGCTGTTAATCAGAAATTCCTAATGGAGAAACCCAATAACACTTAGCCCGACCTGGGAATCGAACCCAGGACCACGCTCAGCAGTCGCGCTTGCAACCACGGGACCAACGGGACATTTATACTTACGTCGGAGTGTAAACTCATAATATTAATGAACCTAACTTGTCCAAAATTAATCGTCAGTAAATAACTACAGCCATGTTATTAACTGACAATAAAAACAGATTTATTACGGCTGTTAATCACGAATAATTATGTCAGGTAATGAATTATTAAAATAAAATAATGATTAAATCATTGTTTAAACGGTGATGAATAGTAATTTAGAGCGGTATTACAATACTAATATCACTGAAAGCGTTATAGCTATTAACATCGTCCCTGAACTAATTTCAACTGCCTATTAATTCGAGGAACTGTTTAAGTTTCACTACCCTCGAACTGGAATCCCTATTGCGCGGTTTGAAACTCCTGTTAAAACACTGTATTATGAACGTTCTGAACAAACATGGTACGAACTTATCTCTGATGGAACAAATCTGCTTCGTTTGTATGCAGCAGCAATTTATCTGTGGGTTTGCCGTATGTTTTATCAATCTTCCGATTGCCCTGCCTGCTACAGGCGACTGGAGGGCCCCGCCCGAGTACACGCGATTCCTCGACAAATAAGCCCGGTAAATACACTGTATTGGAATTAAAGTCCATTACAATGCTTTCCGAGCGAGTGATTCATCTATTAGATAAAAACGGTGTTTGTTTTTCTTGCAGTTTATAAGCACAGAAAGGTAAGTAAGTAGGTGTAAAATCTGTAATTTTAAACATTGATAGCAATGCAGGTGCAGTGTGAATTCTTTTATGGCCTCTTATTTTCTCGTCAGCCCATAAAATAATAATAATAATAATATGAGACAACATCCACACAAGGTCTTCAGGTCCCGAACTAGGCAGAGCCTGTACTACGGTAACCTGATGACTGATATACATACTTATATACATATACACACCCAGACAAAGGTCAAACAGACATGTTCATGCACACAAATGTTTGACTTGTCCGGGGATCGAACCCGGGACCAGCGGCTCAGAAGGCAGGGTCGCTACCAACTGCGCCAACCGGTCAGTCAAATAAAAGACTATTTTCTAGTCAGTTTTCTGTTAGTTTGTCCTGAACAGCCAGGAATTTCAAATTGTTAATTATAAATGGAAGGTTCCCGCTACAATGGAGCTTAACAACGCTATCGGAAAAAATTGGATTAAACAATATACCGGGCGTGGAATTTTTGTATACCACGTGATTTTTTTTAATGTTTGATCGAATAATAATAACCCCACCGCCGTATATCTACGTTGACGTCGTGGTGGGGCTTGCGAACTCCGAACTCTAGGTCAGTAGAGTTTACTTTGCCGAAACAGGTCTAGAGTGAGGAGCCAGATCAAAAGAGATACATAAACCCGCAGGGCGAGCTGTTGGGCAGTAGCGACCCCACGGACCCTATCTCCCGGGAGAAGTCTTGTTCCTCACGTCTGGCTTGCCTGTACTGGCCAGCTTGAGTGGAGATTCGCAAGAGCAAACGTCCTCGGAGGAAGGAAGTATTTCAGTAAGATGCTGGTAGGGATCTTGACCGTACTTCCTGGATTGTCCTGATCGCCGTGGACCTCTCCACTCCTCAAGCACCTCAGGGAGCGTTGCCTCCTTTTTGCTACGTCACTCTGTGCTAGCGACCGTTTTCGGAGGCCCATTATTGAGTGTGCAAGTATCCCCTTGCCATTTTATCCGTGTATTACATAAAATTGTTCAGGCAGGGGACATAGTCCTTCCATAGTTTTAGGTAACCAATCCTCTATAACCACTCAAACCCATAGCCCAATATGTTTTGTTCCTATGTTCTGCTATAGTCCAGTACAAAGCGGGGGTTGTGCTTGGGTGCACTTGCATAGAGTATACAGGGATAATAGTCTTTTGGTGCCACATTCCATTTAAAATTGTCTAAGGGGCCTCTGCAAGTTGGCTTCGGCCCCACGTACGCCTTCCAAAGGATCGGGACTTCATGGTCCCGAGATATATAAGATAAAGACATAATAATAATAGTATTCCAGACCGTATTTCGGCCATGGCTGCCAAGCTCAACGGAGACTAGACTTCGGCGGTACTGCCTAGCTTATGTTCACAAAAAATCTTAGTGCAGAAAAACAAAGTAGGTAAACCTTGTAGTTTATTCACGTTTCAATTGCCACTGCCAGCCATGACTTCGAGCTAGGTACCTATGCACCTCGTTTGCCACCATTTGGCATTCTTCCCACACAGAAAAGGACGACATATTTTAAAAAATACAAATTATGCTGTGTGCATGCATGTTAATATGGAGCAGTGTAAAAGCCAAAATGTATGTCATGCTTATCTCTTTCAGGTAACTAGAACAATGCAGATACTGTTGTTGATGTCACTTTAAAATGCTAGTGCTTAGAGTAGGTATATTAAATACATAAACATGAATTAATATAATTGTAACTGAGATAACATAACATGTTGTTTATGCGGTAGCATTCGCATTCTACCTGGAGTGGATTATAAATAAATATCGTCTGACATTGCACACAGCACCATCTAGTTCCAAGTTAAGCACTTAATTAAGGCTTGTGTTATGGATACCAGATGCAGAGTTGATACACTACTTAAATACATTTTTTTTTTCGTAAATACATACATATTATAAATATACATCCATGACTCGGGTACAAATGTCCATATTCATCATACAAACATTTGCCCCTACCGGGATTCGAACCCAGGACCATTTGGTTTCGCTGACTACACTTAGCCACTGTAGCCACTACACCAAACACTGTCACTGTTAAGGCATCTGATTGACTGGATTTCTGTTTTATCAAGGTCAAAGCATTTATTTCAAATAGGCACGTAGAAGGCACTTTTGAACGTCAACATTTACATTAAAACTAGCTGACCCGGCAAACGTTGTTTTGCCATATAAATGATTTCTAGGGAATTTCTAGTGTCCCTAGAAATAATTTCCAACCCTTATCACTTAGGGGTATGAAAAATAGACAGTAGCCGATTCTCAGACCGAATATAATATACACACATCAAAAGTGTCTAGGGATCAAGCATTTTTATGCGGATTTCTTGAGATTAAGATGTGGCTTTGTAATAAATTTATGATTTTATAAATTTATATGGATCCTTTTTGGTGCATTTCATAATTTGAATCAGGAACTGTGAATCAAATTCGAGTAAAAGATGAAAATCAGCTGTCAATATTTTCCCTATAAAAACATACAACGCATTGAAGACATTATTAGTGCTACTGTTTCCCTACTACTGATTAAAACCAACGTTATTATGGAGCGGCGACGTCATTTAAGCAGGGAAGAAATGCTCAGAGCCGTGGGAATGATAGAAGCTGGTTCCCGGCAACGTACTGTGGCTTTAGCTCTGAATACAAGTCAGAGTGTTATCAGTCGACTTTGGACACGTTACCGAAGCACTGGTACCGTGGCTGAGCGCCATGGAGGACGGTATCGCTGCACCACACGGAGACAAGACCGATACATTCAAATCTTAAATCGAAGAGCTCCAACAATAACCGCCATGATGTTAGCCGTGAGGCTTCATCACTCTTCAGGGAACTTAATTAGCGACCAAACAGTCAGAAACCGCTTGCATGAAGTGAACCTTCATTCCCGAAGACCGCTACGGGTACCACCTATAGCAATGCACAATCGTAGGATTCGATATCAATGGGCTCTTGAACACAGAAATTGGGCAGAAGAACAATGGCGTTTCGTGTGCTTTTCTGATGAGTCTCGTTTTGGTATGAGACCGGATACAAGACGTATACGACACTGGAGAACCCCTGGACGCCAACAGCGATTAAAATCCTGCTAGGAAGTCCATCCTTATAGTGGTGGAACCATCATGGTATGGGCGGGTATTTGGATCGGCGGAAGAACTGAGTTGATTTGGATCAGAGGCAACCTCAACGCTCAAATTTATGCTGAGACGATTGTATCAGACGTCATCGTTCCTCTACAAGTGCAAATCGGTCCCTTATTTCAGTTAATGCATGATAATGCACGACCGCACACCGCAAGAGTTGTAAGACAGACTCTCGCCGCAGCTAACATCAATGTCCTGCCCTGGCCTGCTCAGTCGCCAGACTTGAACCCGATTGAGCATGCATGGGATATGCTACAGAGAAGAGCTCTGCCGAATATGGAGGGTATCCAGTCGCAAGAAGACCTTTTTTTGTTGTTGCAACGAACATGGGCGGCCATTCCACAGCGTGATTTGGATGAACTCATTTTGAGTATGCCAAACCGATGTTCTTGTGTTGTTAGTGTTCGCGGTAGAAACACGGATTATTAATTGTTTAAGTTACCCAATAAAATTTTAAAGAAAACTGTTATTTCAGTCTTTTTTTCGAACTTTTGTGTTAGTGGTTCAAATGTCAAAAATCCCTTTATTAGGAAAATGGCAAATTTCTTTATTAATGCAAAGGTGACTTGGTTTATCGTTACTGTGACAAACGAAAACACTTTATTTTATGAATCCTTAAAGAAAATTTTAATTAATATCAATCAGGAGAAAAGTTATTGCAAAAATATATGTTGATCCCTAGACACTTTTGATGTGTGTATATAGAACCGACTGAATATGCATATAAAATTTGATAAAAATCGGTCAAGCCGTTTTGGAGGAGTATGGTAACTAACATTGTGACACGAGAATTTTATATATAAGATAGAATTGATTATAGTCACCCCTTCCAAAAGGTAGTTTCGTATGGAGAAGAATGGGCAAGAAACTCAACCGTTACTCTTTTAAAATGATATATTTTGTACACATTAATTATATAATTATATGTGAGGACGATGCACCATGTGAAGACGATGCACCTCTAATAAAATTACCCTACCACAATAGGTAAAAAGAATGAAAAAATGTAGCAATGACAAATAAGTTAATTATGTGAGCACACATACTTACAAATATTGTAAAAGTATACGATTTTCCAAATTAATTAAACAAATAATATGTCAGTGTGTGAGTTAGTGTCAGAAAGACGACAGTCTTCTTCTCTTTACATATTATATAAATTCATATTTTCTGCAAATGACACGGAAGACTCCCTTTTCTCGTTATAGGTTTCGTCTGTCGACCATTATGTTAGATGAAATTGTGGCCTAATAATAACATTCTGTGTTCTCCTATCATCGAATATAGCTGTCAAACTATGGTTAACCGTGTAATATTATAAATTAACAGTTTGATGAGATTAATTTACTTTGTGAAACAGTTGTGCAGACATTTACTAAGACTTAATGTAATGTAACACATGTGTTTTTTTTTTGTTTAATTCACAATACTTCCCAAAAACTCACAATAAACAAAAATAAACTTTACCAACCGACAGTAGAGGCACAATGTATTGTGAAACTTTGAACCATGTTGGAAAAGGGAATAAGTGATATTTAAATACAAAGAGTATTCGACCACAAAGGCCGCAGTTGTTATTCTTGGCAGAACTGTGCTCCTGGGCTGGGCATTAACTATCGGGTGAATGGAGGGACACGCCCCCTGGCACCACTACAATCGTAAATAAACGTTTTACTTCAAATCCTAGTTGAAGTATGTGTGTGTTGTTTTTTTTTAATAGTTGTTGAAGAAGAAACAGACCTTTGCCTAATACTTACCGGTTTTTTTACTGGATTTTAATTTGCAGTCCCACTAGATGTTCAATGATTTAGAGAATTCGAGCTTATAAACCTTTCAGTTTTTAAAATTAGTTATTATTTTCCGAAAGGAATATTTGAACATAGTGTCAAATATTCCTTTAATAATCGTGAAGAAAACTATAAGACTCGGTATAAAATACTTATCTTTTGCGTACTAAGATAATAATATATCTTCACATGATTCAAGTTTAAAATAATGGATCTTCTACTCTAAAGATTTAATTTTCTAGATTTTTATCTTCAAACCTTAAGATGGAATGATAATAAATAATAAGTACAAGAAGTGGAGAATTTTTATCTTGTTTGATGTGTATCAAACAAGCAATTAAAAAAAGAAAGAAGTTTTTACTGAAACTATCATTATTATTATGTGCCTTATTAATCTTTGTGACGAAGGAAGGGTTTCGTGGCTAAGTAATAACAGCCGGGTCAATAGATCAGGTTAAGATAGTCTTGCGGCGTCGATCCGTGGATGGATGACCATTTTTACATACTGAGACCACTCCGTGGCTCGGAGAGCACGTTAGGCCGTTGGTCGCAGCTGTGATTCATGGATCTCTGACAGTCGTTACGGGTCGTCAGAAGTTCGATAGTCTATCAACTAGTCTTACGAAGAGGTATCGTACTACCCGGTAACTGTGTTGTGGAGGTCAGATAGGAAGCCGACCCCAACAGAGCTGGGACAAGGCTAAGCAGATGATAATCTATGTGACAAAATGATTCATCATCCCTGAACTTACAAACAAAACGTTAGTAGGTACATAGTTGGTTAACAAACAGGCCCAAATTGCCCCCATTATAACTTTGGCTATTATAATTCTATAACAATAGCCATCTCCAATCCAAATGGCGGTCAATACCTTTAATAAATATTAAGGCTCCGCGATTGGAACCTTTCTGTTCAAACAATGGAATTGTAATATCTAGAGTATTTAAAAGTGCTTGTAAACTCACCGCGCCGACTCGTTGGTTTGTCTTTCTGACGCCACAATGGGTTGAAGTGCCTACGTACCGAATATTGAAACCTAATATTCGGATCGTCAGCTATTTATTCAATTATTTTGAATTTAATTTTATACCTCTTCACCAGGGCATTATTATTTGTTCATTAGCAGTTTCAGAAACTTTTTGATACAGCGTCAAATTGAATTAGCTAGCGGAATGGCTATCGAAGTCTAAACATGATGAAATTAAAAATAAGCTTATTTGATCAGTTTTTTTGGGGCCATCAACCGCAGGTAGTGTAGTCACTTGAAAAACCAGTTTAAAAACTCAGTCTTCTTTGTGTAAACTTCACAGACGTTATGGGTATCGATAAAACAAAAAAAAAGCTGATTTTCTTAACTCATACTACAAGTAACAACACCACTAACAGTAGATGCCATGCTGTCACGATGTCATGCTTAGGTATCGATCGATACCCATCAAGTCTGCGGAGTTTTGCTAGCTAATTTAATTTGCCCCTGTATGTGGCCTAATAGGAAATAGCAACGAGGTGTGTGGGTATTTACTAAAGTAAAGTAACTTAAACATTACAATAAATAGACAGTCGGTCTATAAACGATGTTAGTACCTTCATATCACCAGAGGATTGTTTATTGGTCTAAATTAAAAAAAAAAATTGCACGTTATAAGTAAACATGCCTACCAAATTGATCAACTCAACTCGAACACAAAGGAAACCAAAACAACAGCTGCAGAGAGCAGCTGCAAAGCAAATAATATTTGCCACGATATTACCCATAATATCGTGACCAGACACACTAGAAATTGGGATGCATCGAGCCGAGGGATGTGGGGATGTGCGCCACACTGTCATGTGTCAAACTGACTGTCCAATTGTTAAATAGATAGCCAGTGTCCACTGAGTGAGACGATCCACCCGGCGGGACGTCGCTAAATCTACTCGCCAGTAACACGACGTACTTGACCCACACTAGTGTATATACGAGTAGGTATCTACCACGAGGAAGCCACCATATATCCCCACCGCGCTTACAAGAAACTCGACAAAGAGATTCACGCATGAAAGATCCTTATAGTTACCAGACCACGCACACAACTATCAATTTAATTGTGGCTAGAGGTAACATCAAAATTAGCTTCGGCGTAATTACCGCAAACATTGGTATCAAAATAGCTTACACAGGAAAATATGTACACAACACGTATTTCATATTATATCTCGCTATCAAATCGGCCGTTATCATTTCCAAAATCGGAACCGTGTTCCAAAAATAAGCCCATTTTATTACCCTACGTATCCGTATAATTTAGGGTTCCAATTAAGGGGGAAAGAAAAAAAGATTTTCTTAATTAGATGCCAAGGTGAAGATAACTCGCTAGGAGCCAAATCGTCAGTTCGTTGCGTGACTAACCGACGATTTATGACTTAATAGCCAAGTCCGCACGTTAAGTAGACCTTAGATAAGGCGCTTCTAAGTGATTGTCGGCGCTCACAACAATCGTAATTACTCGAAACTAGTATCTTCCCTCAGCCACACGCGATCTCTTTCATCGCCCAACTTGAATTGTGCTAATTGCTTTCCAGCACTATTTCACAAATCATTGCCATTCGATTCCAAGTTATTTTGTATTTGTTAGAAGCATTTTGAAAACGATTATGATTCCACGATAGATAATACAATGTAACATTTTGTTAATGGAATATCTTAAGTTATTTTTAGGTCGATATTGATGTTAATTAGACGCGAAATCGATTGAAAACCAGACAATGAATTTCTCGGAGTATTTTAGGGAAGCGTATTGTAATTTAATTTTAACATCGTAGAGTGGATGTTCGAAGTTAACAATAATAAATGAAGGCCTAATGAAACGAATGTTGTTAATAAAGATTAATAAATTTCAGAAAACTAATAACTTCCAAGAACCCACGGAAATGGACCGAAATAACTTGAATTTACATTTAAAATGACTAAGTTGGGTTATTTTTTTAAAGCATTACACTTAACAAAAGGGTTTAGAGAAAACAATCCCCAAGATCTGTGTACTGCCGTCGGAGATATAGAAATGTGGGTACCTACAAACATTAAAAGTCCAGGCTTAGATAGTTATAATAGAAAACCACCTCTTTTTTGAAGTGATATATAAATATAGAGTTGACATAGCTCCTATAGGGTCTTTATTTATAAGATATTATACAGAAATCGTAACGAAGTCCGCTTGTCGATTCGCGATTAACAAAGTCACTGAGAAAGTATCTGCATTTACATTTTCCATTCGACATGAAGTTTTAACGAACATCCATCGTTACGACTGCTAGGAATACAATTTCGTGGGTCCAATTAGTGAGTTACATTGAGTCTCGACTACATTTCTCCTCTCATTTCTATACTTTCAGTCCGGGATTAACAATTGTGTGCAAATTAGCAGTGACAACCCGCGGCGAGGGACCGCGCCCCTTAAACGGACACACGGCCTGGCGGGTCCACTAACAAAGACCGGCATACAACTTCTGGTAAACACTTACACATGGTATAAATTCGGAGTTTGATTAGTTTTTGAATAATTACGGTCAGAACTTTGCTCATGGCGATGGATATTTGAACCTCATAACGGAAAGGTTAAAAGTGTCGGTATTTTAGTCACTAATGTACGAGTATATGTACAATCGCGGACATTTGCGGTGAACCACTTTTGAACCTTATTGCCATAGTAATAAAGGCGAAAAGTGGTTCACTGCAAATGTCCGCGATGGTACATCATAGGGCGTTCTTGTGTTGTCTCCTTGTGTTATACTGGCTGGTTGGGCTCGACGAAACGTTGGACAAAAATGTTGGTCCGTGTGTAAAAACGAATATTAATCGTCCTTGCAAATAGTTGAGACCTTTATAATGAAGTTCCATTTCACCCACCGCGGCTTTTCAATTTTAATTTTCTATACTTAATATTAATAGTTTGCGACGGCCCCGCATTGTTGCGCAAAATGGTGATAAATATTTAATATTAATGCCTGGTAGTTTGCGGCATAGTGTAGGTCATATCTTCTTACTTTTTAATCAAACCGACGAGCTATTGTAATGTTTAATAGAAGAATACAAACGAGTACTCATTATTACTTTGTATTCTTCTATTATGCTTCTACTTGTCTTCCATTAAGAATTGATTTTTTTAAGGAGAAAGTGATAGATTATATATTTAAAATTGATATTTCACTTCGCCCTATTTGTAAACGAGGCTACCGAAGAAGAGTAGTAAAGGATACATCATTCACCAAACCGTTTGACAAGGCTGGCTGGCTCCTGCAACACAGTTTAAACTAGCGCAGGAGTCAGAGAATTCTATTATTTGTTGTAAAATATGTTTTATGTCAATATTTTTTTGTTTTGTTTTTCATGTTTAGTATGATGGTTATGGTAATAACCCCCATGACCTTTCATTTTAGTAATTAAAAGGTTATGGTCAGTAATAAAAATTAACAAGTTTCAGCACCGTTACTAAAAGCACATTTTATGACCTGCGGTAACGCAGCTAATAAGTTCAATGTTTCTGTTTAACTGCCAGATCAGTCTGGAAAATAAAGAAAAGTATATAAAGTTTTAAGAAATTAATCAAGAGAAGTGGCTAAAAGTAAAAAGACAGCATGTTCAATAGATCCACTTCGACGACGATAAAATCGCGTTGCATTAATGTCAGCGAAGAACTTTACGAGCGTTCATAGTGATGGATTTAATCATCTACAAAAGAAAGTTCTATGCTGGAACGGTTCATAAGATTACATCGATTAACTGCGGCTGCGTTGCCATAAAATTGAAAAGTTCAAACCGACTTTACCGATCCACAGCTATCTAAAAACTTAACAGACATAAAGAAATCCAAACTAATTTATTTTATCGCCGTAATAAAAATACGAATCTGAGCTATTTTTGAATACGATAATTTATATTTTACTGAATATAAATTGCTGGAATATCACCCTCGTATAAGTAATTCAATTTCCTTTTAGGGTGACCCCTTCTAGGCAATCTATCCTAAAACAATATATAATATAATAACATAATACGTAAAGATAGCGGCTTATGGTAATGGAAAGGAATGAATTTTACATTGTAAATCAATACAGCCGAGCGATTGACTTTTGTATAACGCTCGGAAAATTCAGGAGCTTTAATATTAAAATAAAATAGCCTACCATTTGAAATATTATACTCCACGTATCCCTTGAAGAGCATAGGCAGCAGTGCTCTCCTATGTCTGCCATGGGTGCTTTAAACATCAAATTGGGGATTTATTTGGCCGGAAATATCAAAAAACACTGAAAATGGTGAGCCGAAGTAAATACAATTATTCGTTCGGTCAGTAGCTGGGGCAGGTTGGTTCTATATGCAATTAAGTTACCCCTTCTCTCAGAATTGACCGTAACAGTGATCGCATTTTCTTTTTAGTTAATTCAATTTTAATTACAATTCGTTAAAGATATTACTCCTAGTACTCCTAGTAGTTACTCCTGGAAAAGCAGGCAAATACTATCGGAAAAGTTTTAGAAGAAGTCTCCTTGTTGCCTAATAAAAATTTCTACAGTATCTGATCAGGTTTTTCTCAGACTTTCACGATTTTAAGTTTAATAAATATGTATAATATAAATATATATATATTATGTAAATAATACTAATAAATCATATTATTATATAATATATATATATGTCGGTAATTTATACTTAAGGGGCTAACGACAGCTAAAGCGCGGTCACTGTCTGATTGCATAGAAATGAAAGAGAAGCGCGATGACACAAAGCTGGTAATTTATTGCAAAATATGAAGCAATTCTCTATTTACAAGAAATCTATTTATTGGACTAAAAAATTAAAACACTATCACAATATTAAGTTGCTTGAAGAAAAATCTAAAAAAAAACAGAATGATTACAGGTAAGGTCAATGTGGGGAAGACAAACTTTTTACAAGACAAGACAACTTTTTTAATAGTTTTTTTTTTCTTTTTAAAAACCTTGCCCTACACTAGGAATTTCTCCTGTATCGTGGGTCTGTTTACATACATTTAAAGTCACATACACAAACAGCCAGACTCGGACCAACTACTTGCAGGTCATACAAATATTTGTTCCGTGCGGGGATCGAACCCGCGACACGTAACTCAGCAGTCAATTGCTTAACCACTACGAGTAACACTAACTAACTACACATTCTAGGGTAACGTTTATAGTTACACATAATGAACAATATTGTCTTGACTGTCCTAAAAACACTTGAATGTCTTTAATGTCACATAACGCGAAAATAGAAGTCTTTTTTTAAAAATCGGCGTGTAGACGGACTTTCCTTGCTGTTTGAGGTAAGTCCGTCTAGTAGTCATATTAGACAAAATGTTATAGATATTACAGATGGAAATATTTTCTTTCGATAATGTAATGAATGACCGTGAAATTGGAGCTTTAGAGTCATTCCTATAAGGTTGCAATTAATTTGAATAAATAATTTCCTTGTAGTTGAGGTAAGACATATTTACGTGATGAGGTTGTAAACATTTTCGATAAAATAAAAGCAAAATATGGATTCTTAACCATGCTTTATTTTCGTATTACAAAAGGATAACAGATCACTATAAATCGAGTCTTATTTGTTTCAACATAAAATTACATAGGTAATACAATAATTTGCCTGCAGTTTAGCAGTAATTACTGATATGACCTGTTTCCATTTAGGTACATTCGACATGACGAATTGAGATTTTATTTTGTACGGATTTAACAGATTTTTGCCTATAGATAATTTAAAAAGCTGTTGAATCTGTCCAAAATAAAATCATGATTTATCAGGCCAATTGAATAGACCAATTGTTATTATTTTCTTACAGAAGGATAATAAATCACTAAAATCAACATCTGCTTACTTATTTATGTAAAATTAAATTAGGTACCGTAATAAAAGAGATTTGTTTTCCATTTACTAGTTATTATAAAATTTGTGGTGTTACTCGCATATTATAAGTAATAGTATTTTTATCAGTAACATGCAACCTGAGTCGCTGCATTTGGGGTGTACATAAATCGACCCTTCGGGTTTTAAAGGGCGTGAAAGACATTAGACCGTTAGGTAAGACACCTTACACTAACAATAATTATCTCGAAATAAAACAAAGCGCCTTGCCGCTCCTATGTCCTTTACATCCTTTAAAACCCGAGATGTCGAAAAATAAGGAAAGAATATGTCATGCTACAAAAAAGGTTGATGATCTGTGCTTCGAGGCAAGACCGGATAAGACGGACTTACCTCGTGCGTCATATACGGTCTTCCCAACTATTGTATTTTAAGGTTAGATATTTGCTACACTTAATACAAAATTCTTAGCGTTATCAATCAATCAAATTAAAGAAATATATAGAAGCCCTATTTAACTACTTACATTACTGCACTCCACGCTTCAATTTGTTTGATTTAACACTTATTTTTCTTTTTTTTTTGCAACTCGTGGCACTTGACATTCGAGTTCACAACTAGGACTAAAAAGGAAGTCAATTTTCTTCCGCAGAACGACTTAGCGACACCTAGGATTCTCAATTTGAACTAAACCACTACACTTGTTTTCCACCGATCGAGATGTAGGACCCATAGAATAACAAAAACGATAGGTAATGACGTGTAGACGGAGTTTCTTTGTATACGGACTTCCCTGCATTGACGACCTTATATTAGTATGGTTTTTAATCGTTAAAAGAAATTTTTAGAGGTATCTTCGTGACTTTTTTCTATCGTACCTAATTATTTGTATTATGTTTTCAACACACTATCTAACTAGCATATATCCTGAAGAATGATATCCTGATTTTGTTTACTGCATTGGATCATATACTTTTAAGCATTATAAAACTTGCGTTTAGGTCATGTAGTCCCCTTAATCTTTTCGTGTATAACGTTTACCGACGCACGTATAAAAAGCTATGGACATTAGTGAACTATTCACAAACGATTATTTTAAGGTGGTAGCCATAAACATGAAATAGGTAAATTGATATTTTAGGTTATTCAAATTTAGTTCCCTATTTCGTCGGCAGCCAACTGGTTAGTTTGCTGGTTCAACGTTATACACGGTGTAAGGAACATCGACGCGCTAGCTGTTAACATAAATTCTGCACATGATTTCAGACCCCATCAGCGTAGAAATTCTTGCAGGCTACAAACAATCTGCTGTTTCATACATATGTGCAATACCTGCACGGTCAAAATGTATTGAACAGCCGATTATAAATTATCATTATATCAATTATTAGTTACTTCTTAAAAAGTAACTTATAACCTTTAATTCTTTAGTTACTGACAGTTTATTACCTACACTGACGGACTTGTAGCATAATAATATCGTACTACTAACCTATTAGCATATTATCAATGACTTCCAATCGTGCATAATAATACCAGCTATGTTTATTAAGTTTGAATTTTGTACTTTACTGCACAACTCTGAAGTTGTAGCGAATTGCATAACTGATCTGGGATTAAATATTCCATATTGCAAAGGTATTCACGAAGTTGGCCGGCGAAGCGAACACCCCAGTTTGTTCATGAAAAAATATACACGAGTAATAAAATATATTGAAAAGTATCTTTATCTTGAATACTAAAAGTGTACTCGCAATTAAATCACTCACTGAAAACACTTGATTCAGAAAAAAATCATTTTAGTATCAGACTATTTTATGGAGTAAAAAGTGTCTAAACGAAACATAGCCATCACTGCCAATCGATTTCAGTGAAACTCACCGCTCGCCTGACATCCCTTTAAATACTTATTTTATTAAATAAGTTAAAACCTTTAAATAAACGCTTGACTGTGACAGGAGAGGCTCCTCTTGAATATTAATATTGCAAAAAAGCCATGTCACTGGTTGAGGCTCAAATTAACACGGGCTCTTTGTAATGTGGCCTGTCCCTTAATTTCGAGTCCACTCCGGAACAGCCAAAATGTGTTTTAAACAAGAAAACTAATAATATTATTTTTGTAACGAGCCCGAAGAGGAATTCTCATTAAAATTTCTCGTTTAAGTCGCTTACATGACGTGGCGAGATAGTAACCCGCATTCTTTACGGTTTTTCCCCACAAATATGAAAATGAGATTTAAGAAAAATTATAAAAAACTTTGTATGATACGGGCTGCCTTATTTTTTAACGTTATAAAGAGAAGACTTTAAGGATTCTTCACACGCATGAGTTCAACTTAGTTAATTTTTTGACTGTCGAGTAAGTAGTAATAAGTGGGTACCTGCGTCCGATTAATTGTAGGCTAATTGAAATAGACAATGGTGCCGATTCTGTTGTCTCAAAATTCTCTAAACTAGACTAAAAATCACCAAAATTTTGTTTATTCCTGTCAAACGACGATTTTCCATTCCGAAATTGACTAAAGTGAAAAACTTAACTATTTTAGTTTAACATCACTAAGAAGGTTCTGAGATAATAATTTTGTGAAAATGGCAATATTGCTATTCTGAATTTGATGTTTTTCACCTAAATTTTGATTGTCTAAGTAAATCTGACTATTTTTAACCGCGATTATAAAAGTTGTGGCATAAAATTAGTTGCCATGAACTAAAATTCACAAAAATACCTCGACTTCAGATGCAAAAACAGTACTGTATCTTTTTTCTTTTTGTTTGCTTATATTTCGAAAACAGTGTATCCTATCTCAAAAATAATAAAAATTTCGACCCCCTTTATAGAACCCATAAACCTCTAAAACTACTAAACTAATGTAGGAAATCATTTTTCATATTTTCCATACAAAAAGTGAAAAACTCCATACAAAACATGTCGAGGCTGCACATCATGCGTGACTTAGGCTCTAAAAAAAATCACGTGGTATGGCAAACAAGTACCACGTGGAGTAGCAATTGCCAAATTTGATTTTAGGTGTGTCAAAATTATTTTTAAATTTAGAGATTTTATTTTGCAGAACAGCTTTAAGATTCTCATAGCCAAAAGTAAGGAATTTTAGTGATAGTTTAGTTCGGTGTACAGGAGAATCGGCATCAATGAGAAGAACATAAATTGTTACACTATTTCTTTGGTAAAATAATGATAACTAAATAATCATCATCTGCCTACTCTATTCCCAGCTATGTTAGGATCGGCTTCCAGTCTAACTGGATGCAGCTGAATACCCGTATTTTATATGGAGCGACTGCCTATCTGTACCTCCACAACCCAGTTACTGGGTAACACAATACCCCTTGGTAAGACTGGTTCTCAGACTTTCGAGCTTCTGACGACCCGTAACCACTGTCAAAGAACCACGAATGACAGCCGGGACCAACGGCTTAACGTGCTTTCTGAGGCACGGAGGGGTCTTGGTATGTAAAGATGGTCACCCATTCACGGACCAACCGCGGCAAGCGTAGCTTAACCTGATCGATCAACCCGTGTGGCTGTTATTACTAACCCACAAGCCCCAAATAAATAAATAATACTAAACACAAATAATAACTTATCTGAGAATAGAGGTTGGAGAAAAGAACCATAAAGTTCAGTTCTTAATTCAAAATTAAATTAGAAAATTCATGAAATAAGTTACGATAAAATTGTTTCTTAATTTGGATCTGTCTCGAAGAAAGAAGAAAATACACGCCTGAATTCCTCGAAGTATTAGGCAGAGGTGTACCTATAGTACACTCCACTTCGCCAGTTATATTTAAGTTATAATAGGGGTCTATAGCCATTGTCATTGACATCAACCGGACACTAATCCAGACTTCGGGTTTCTATTGAGAAATTCCAGATGGAAAAACCTAATAACACTTTGCCCGACCCGGGACTCGAACCCAGGACCTCATGCGCAACAGTAGCGTTTGCGATTACTATAGCAACGATGCAGTTATTAGTTATGTAACGATGAAATCGTTTCTTAATTTAGGTCTATCTTGAAGAAAATAAAAAAAGAACAATATTGCTTGTATGTATAATGCCACAGCCAGGTTTAAAAGCCACAGCTCGCCGTCCGATAAGGACCAGGCCCGCTTCAAAGAGACGTCAGCACCAATGACGGGGTCCGCTTGTAGTAGCTTAATGATAAGGGTCAGTTTGGATCCCCTAGGATACCTTTGGAGATCTGACTGGTGTAAAAGCGAGAGATAGCTTTACCATTTATTAGACGTAGTTAGTCGTAAGCATGAAGTGAGGTCAGCACCAATGACGGGGTCTGCTAGGGCCGATGCCTGCCAGGGTTGCGGGAAAGTCCGAAAGGGTTACCGTGGCCTCCAGCACAGGCAACTGAAGGAACACGGGTGGGTTCTAGTCAGTAAGAGTCTGACACGCCCTCCCGCTCCGCTCAGAGCGGGAAAAGTTATTTGACAAATTCCCACAATCAAAAAAAAAAAGTCAAGTGTTACCAACGATTGTGTTTGCAAACGATGGCATAGCTAGCTGCCACTTGACCATCAGATTAATGTAGATTGTGGTTGGGTATTTACAGTCCCTGTGTGGTATTTTAGGTAGCCGAAAGATGTCCACTGCTGGACGTAAGCGTCCCACAGCACCCCACCCAATCCATCCACCGCCACTTTGACCGGTTCTGTGTTTCCCGCATCCAGCGGATTCCTGCGGCTTTCACAAGGTCATCTCACTGGTCATCAAGGTCACCCTGTGGGACACGACTTGTCCTGTCAAAATTGCAATAATTCGTCATAAATCCCATAGAAAAAAGGACGTTTTAGTTTTACCCGAAATTGAAAAATACCGAGAAAAGCTTTTTTTTCTCGTAAAAACCTAATTCGGACCATTACTAACATTTTAAAACAAGAAATAGCCGAATTGGTCCAGTCGTTCTCAAGTGATGCGTTTAGCAACGAACAACATTTCAATTTTATTTGTTAAAGAAGATAGATAGATGTAACTCAAAATAGAAAGTCGGGTCTCCATTTTAATATTGTCTGGTTTGGTTTGGCATTTTCAAGAGTTTGTGTAATTACAAACATCCCGGTTTTTTACACTATTGTTTTCTGTGATGATAAAAAAAAACTAAAGCGTGTACGGACTTCCGTTTCCGATACCCTTTGACTGTATTGTATCAATTGTATGTCATTATAATGGTAGATTAATTTATTTTTTTATAAAGACCATTATGAACAAAGAAAGATATAAGTATTTTACATGGAGCAACTGCCTATCTGACCACCGCATCCCCGTTACTGGGTAACACGATTCCACTTGGTAAGACTGTTTGTAAGATATTTGGGTTTCTGACGACCCGTAACGACTGTCAAAATTCTACGAATAACAGCCGGCACCAACGCGCGGCTTAACGTACTTTCTGAGGCACGGAGGGGTCTCGATATATAATGGATGGTCACCCATCCACAGACCGACCTCAGCTAGCGTTGCTTAACGTTGAAGTTCGACCCTTGTGGTTGTTCTAATTTAGCCACGCCCCCTTCACAAGCACTAACGTAAATCATTAGTTTATTTATTAAAAAAAACGTTTCTATGTTTAACTTATCTGTTTCAATAAGATATGGCTAACGGTATACATGTAGATACAAGTAAACGAGAACAAAGTCCGAAGCTTCATTACTTCCACCTAAGGATCACAAAGCTAAGACAATCCCTACTTAAATACCTACCTACCACCTACGCCCGGTATTAGGAAGATTCTTATAAAAACCAACGGCAATCAACCATTCTGCCTAAATTAGAAAACCGAGGAGATTGTGGGCGGTCTTCGTGTTTACAGTTTTCTGGGAATCAGCTTGAGTAAACAAGGTATTGCTATTGATTTCGATACAATAAAGACTAGAAGTTTAAAGAGCTAAATATAAATAAAGTTAGGGCCAAATTAATTGCTAAGCGAATTGACTACCGACTTAAATAATTGTCCGTACCTATATTCAAATCGCAACTGTCATTCATATATATAGTTGTATGAAATGGCAAAAATTGACGTAGGGTATCCATTTGATTAACTAGTAATTTCCCTGACTGTAAATTGGTAAGATTATAATATGCGGAAGTTGACTTACGCATGTGTCTGCCAAATTCATGATGCCTTTTTTTTTTTTTTTTGCAGTCCACCGCTGCAACACATAGGTATTGCAGCGGTAGTAGTCAGATAGGAAACGCCGACCTCATCTAGTTTTTAAAATACGATTGATGTGTTAAAGTGTTTGTTCAAACCTACTGACAGAAATAAAATCATTTATCATTAATGTATTCCTATTTGATACTCGATACTACTCGATCGTAGAAATGGATGAATGATAGTGGCCAAGTATACGTCTTTCTACATCGTTCTCACATGTATAATTACAACATGAATGATGTAACCACTTTATTGTAACAATATTTTGATTTGAAAGAGTGTCCATGGAGTTTCTTGCCCGTTCTTCTCCATAGGTACCTACTACGCTTTGGAATGGGCAACTAGCTTCATCTTTCTGACTGACCGACCCCTTGACAATTCAAAAATGCCTGTAATTGGTTTATTTGAAATAAATGCTTTGAGTTTGAGTTTATCATATAGGTAATTATGGCAATACAATAGTTTAGCAAATATAGTCTTGTTAACCGGTGTCTTCATAATCCTCGACGCGTTGTAAACATTACCAATATGTTTGCGGCCAAATTAAAGTACGTAATTATGCTATCTATGTCTTGTTTTGTTTAAGTTAGTACTACGTTGCTACCTTTATTTGTTTACTTAATATTACGCGTTTTCAAGTATGTCTTACATAAGATTCCAAATCTCTTCCATGCGTTGGCCGGTGATGCACATTATTTTACGTAGGTAGGTAAATCCACTTTACTTATTTTGTTGTTCCGTAGGCGAAGGGAGGGCAAATACACCCAGCATGGCCCATCGTCTACGGAAACAAAAAAAATCGCCGTCTCGGGCATGAAACTTTGCTAACGATATTTATTGAAATCGGATATTCGGTCGGTGTCGCGAGCTTTTGACCCGCCAAAAGAACTGTATTACGAATAACTCACTGACCCGTATTGTTGTTTATCTCCTTTACTTTAAGATTAAAAATAGGGGATTAAACAGCGTTTTTTACTCAAAAAATATTCGCAGCTTCGCTTTTTTAGAATGAACAAAATGAACAGCTAAAATTCAGTATGCTCAGCATAAGGGATTATTTCCGACAAATTTTCGTAAGCAAGGAGCTGCAAAAATTTACGTGGGTGTTTAAAACTGCTCGTTTGTAATTTGAAAACTCACTCTTGCAAATGAAAATCTTCTGAGGCCGATGTGAAACTTTACAACTACTTTGGTAATTGCTCCAAAAGTTGGGAAATGAAAAGACCCCGCGGCTGCCGAGTTGAAATGAGGGATTCAATATAGAGCACGAAGATAAATGTATTCAAAACCTTAGCAGCTACTTACGTGCACTGCGTGTAATGAAAGCCTGGTGCATCGCAAAGAATGGAAACAATGGAATATACACCAATATATTGAGTAAAACTCGGGTATTTATTTCACTTCTTCCAATCCTGACAATGTAATCAAGAACTTTCCTTTCATTCAGTTTGAAAATATTTACAACTACGAGTACAGGTCATGTCCCACATCCCATCATATACATACATGTGAAAGATTCCGGGATAGGATATAGCCATTGCGATTGGCAATCGGATCAGTTTACTAGATCCTTCATTCGAGGCTTTCATCGTTAGAATTGCTGACTGAGTTTATCGAACTTCTCGTAATTTGTAAACGTCACTTCTTTATACGACAAGGCAGTTCCATTTCCTTTGTTTCCTTGTAAAAGAGTTGCAATTTTGAGCTCACAACTGAAACAGAAGTCAAATATTACTTTCGTGGCGTCTATTTTTCATTGCTACTGCCATTCGATTTATTTACCTGTAGGTATTATTCATTGCTTTCTGCAGTATTGTTCCAAATATTATGCTTGGCGAAACTGATTTATATTTTCGATTTTACGTGGATTGCTAGCGGTGAAAACAAAAGGCAGATTCTTTGCGCCAGCCATTGTCTGAAAAAAATACACGACACAATCAAGTAGTATATTTATGTGGATTTGCACAGCAGCAAGTTGCTGGTGAGCTGAGCCACTCCCAGCTGACTGGGCCACTCCCAGTGTTAACGGCTGCGACTTACGAGTCGTAGGTCGTACGTTCGAACCCAGTCAGGCGCTTTACTTTGTGTAAATTATTTCATCACTACTCTAAAAACGGTGATGGATAACATCGTGAGGAAACCGGCATGTCCTAGAACCACAAATTCTACATCACATTGACATCTACCAACCCGCAATGGGCCGGCGTGGTGGATTACCGCCCACTACCTCTCTTAGAGAGGAGGCCTGTGTCCCAGCAGTGGGAACAGTATAGGCTGATTATGTAAGTTGCTGATGATAACAATTCAAGCACTGTATTACATAATAACAGCATATAATTACGCGGACGATGTTAATTCATATAATTTTTACTCAAATGTGACACTTATTGCCCCAAATTAACCATAGTTGTCATTCACGCATTAAATATCGCATGCATATTCATATTATTAATTTCATGTGGCGAATTCATATTATGCGGTTCTACATAAATATGTACAGGCCTTTAATGCTCCTGGAGTTATGTTTTCCGAACAGCTTTGAGAGATATCTACGCGGTGAAAACTTTAACCTAAAACCGAGCTACCAAAGTCTTTGGAAACTTTTTACCTGGGAACTCTATTGTAGCAGAAGATTAAAATTAATCCCGCTGAGGCGCTAAGACCAACTGCAATATGCCAAGACAAAGCGTTACGGCACAGATTCTCGAGATACTGCAGTTTCTAGCAATTTAAATGCACATATAATTTGGCTGGCGAATAATTTAATTGTGTAACAGTGCTGGGTTATTGTTGTTGATAGAATATTGTAAGAAATATCATCAACGGCATCATGATACCTTAGTACGTAGATAATTCTAAAATGTCAACTAAGAAAATCTGTTTCATTAATTCCAACTTATAATTTCGTTTTATTTATCTAGGCACTTATTAATATTTTGTAAGCAAGGATATAAAAGTTGATGTTCCCGGAAAAGTATGAAAAATTCAGATGCAGTAAAATCTCCATAATTGTAAATATAAACAACAAAAAATAAAACTTTATTTCATCAAAAGCCATCACAATTATAACATCCAAAGACAAAGAGCATATACGGCTTATAACTAGGTCACATTAATTTTAATACTCTGACTTCTAAACTAGGTGTAGGTACCTGTGTCTTAGGAGTCAGTGTTTCTTCGTTACAGACAAAACAAGCAAATGGTGTAAAAGAAAACAGGATATAATTTATACAGGGTTATTGGTTAAAGGGGACATTGTACCCATCATTATGAACAACTTTTACTATGGGAACAAATATGAAATCTCGAAAAAAAAATCAGCTGGCCCCTACATTTTGACGAGTCCTGCAAACATAAATGTAGGGAGCAGTCTTTTTCGCGATTTCATATTTGGTCCCTTAATAAAAGTTGTTCACAATGATGAGTACAATGACCCCTTAGGAGGTTG
Source organism: Brachylomia viminalis (assembly GCA_937001585.2). Lineage (NCBI taxonomy): Eukaryota > Metazoa > Arthropoda > Insecta > Lepidoptera > Noctuidae > Brachylomia > Brachylomia viminalis. The sequence continues at coordinate 14,589,498 of OW443302.2, read as the reverse complement.
ATGATGTTTTACCAATAACCCTGTATAAAGGAAACAAATGGAAGACGTTTAACTGTGTAGTGTGGTGAATTATTGTAGGGTCTAAGTGTGTGTAGCGAGTAAGTGTAGATATTGATCTTATATACGGCGTAACATTACCTATACCGATTTTCCTATCAAAATATCAACCACAACAAACTACAGTACACTTGTTTACTCAATATTACTATAGATTAGATTGGTTACACTCATAAGGGAGTTCTCACCGATGCAGCCAGCTTTTTGTGACAGCTTTTAATAAGCTTGGGGCTTTTGCGTCCCGCGGCAGCCTCGAACACATACAGGCGCATATAACTTATTTGATCTCCCATAAATTAACTTAAGAGGCTCCCTAATTATGTGTGTGTCGAACTTTTGGGGTTTTACATTATTTATGTGGACAATCTGCAGTACGGAAACTCGTTTAGAATAACATTTGACGTAACTAATGCGCTTACGACGAGTATTACGTAGCTGTCTACTTCGCTCCGTAATTCCGACTCGAGAGTTTAAGACTCGTTATTATTGGAATCTGCAAAATGTTTTCTTTAGAGGGTACTTATTATAATTGTTTGTCGAGCAAACCTGTTTCATTTTCCACTGAAAATTATATTTCACAACGAATAACTTATTAACGATTTTTAAACGACTACAAACTACTATGCTCCGGCGTAGAGTAAAGCCGATTTAATGTCCGCCTTTATTACGCGGCGTAATATTGACTTTCACTAAATTAAAAAAGTTCACAATAAATTCTCAACTAAAACAAATTAAAATACGTCGTGATGCTTAAAACGGCGGCGTGCTCTAGCAAACTTTAGTGGAACGGAACCGAACTGGAGCGCACTTCAGCGCACTGTATGCAGCGCAAACATTTTTTATGCATTCGCGAAACAACAAATGAGGTGGTATATTCGTCACTGTAACTTCGGGCAAAGTTGCATTGTAACAACTCAAGCAATTAAAATTTGTAGCAGACGTGAAAGTAAAATTATGCATGGAGTGAGAGCAGTAGCCGTGGGTTTCTGCCCTCGACTATTAATATTAATGAACTGTGACACGCCGTTCAACCGAGTCCGTGACGAGCTACCGTGTTTCTTTTGATTGTAAATTCAGTTTTGTTGATGTACTTGTTGCATACTGAAGTTGTAGCTTTGTACTTCAGAGCGTCGGCTTCCATGTAACTTTGAGTCGTGAATTGGAGCTGACGTTGGATCTCGCTGCTGATAATTATGTTTCACAGGGTCGTGGTGCACAAGTTGGACGGCACGGTTGGCGCAGTGGATAAGTGATTGACTGTTGCGCTGCGTGTCGCGGGTTCGATTCCCGCACGGAACAAATATTTGTATGACCTACAAGTAGGCGTTCCGGGTCTGGCTGTTTGTGTATGTGAACTCAAATGTTTGTAAACGCACCCACAATACAGGAGAAGTTCCTAGTGTGGGGCAACGTTTTTTTAATAAAAAAAAATATAAATGAGTTATTTCGTTATAATTTAGAATTTACCAAATACCTTTTCCTTGTATCCTCACCGCAAAAGTGCCGCCACAGTCATCATAATCCTCTGCCTAGGCTTTTCCCAACTGTGTTGGAGTCGGCTTCCAGTCTACCCAGATGCAGCTGAATACCAGTATTTATACATGGAGCGACTACCTATCTGACCTCCACAACCCAGTCACTGGGTAATACGATACCCCTTGGTAAGACTGGTTGTCAGACTTTCGGGCTTCTGACGACCCGTAACGACTGTCAAAGATCCACGAATGACAGCCGGGACCAACGGGTTAACGTGCTTTCCGAGGCACGGAAGGGTCATGGTATGTAAAGATGGTCACCCATCCACGGACCAACCACGGCAAGCGTAGCTTAACCTGATCGATCGACCCGTGCGGCAGTTATTAGCCACAAGCCCCACAATTATTATTCATTATTACGCTTTGATGAAAATTAATAATGGGCCAGTGTGGACTGGAGCAGAAAGCGTTGTTATAATAACAAAAAAACGTAGCTAAACATTTCGCAGTAACACAGAAAAGTTTTAATTAGGTACAAATTACGTTATTAAAATTATTAGACAGCATTATTTTTCAAAGAAAAGGCAATACCGACACGAACTAGGTATTTTGTGTAGGTAAGTTGAATAAATACGAACCGACTACTAAACTTCAATAAACGATGTCGATACCTAGCAGGTGCGTACCGTTCATATCGTTCTTTGGCATTCGTTTGCAAACTGGTGATCCGTAGTGTGTCAATTTCATCAAATATCGGAGCAATATAAACTTTTGTCTGTTTAGAATAGATAGAATGAATACTCTAAAATGAAAGAAAGACGAAGAAGTTGAAAGAATACTCTAGAATGTTTAATACTTTGGAAAAAATACTATAAAACTTAGGCAGATAACTAGATACCCTTTGGTATACATATAGCTTATTATGTGAGTTTTTCGGTAAATGGAACAGCAACTAATCATTAGATCAACTGATCATCAATGTACAATGGTTCCAGTGGATACTTTAATTACGTGCTATTAAATATACGTAGCCATCTTTTTTATGTCAAATAAGTCCCTATTCAAACTCAAACTCAAAGCATTTATTTCAAGTAAACCAATTACAGGCACTTTTGAATTGTCAAGGGGTCAGTCAGTCAGAAAGATGAAGCTACTTGCCCATTCCAAAGCGTAGTAGGTACCTATGGAGAAGAACCGGCAAGAAACTCCATGGACACTCTTTTAAATCAAAATATTGTTACAATAAAAGTGGTTACATCATTCATGTTGAAATTATACATGTGAGAACGATGTAGAAAGATGTGCACGTTAAAAGCATCCGCAATAAAAAAATAAAAAAAAAACAATTTAGGATTTAAAATAAGCCGTGGCAGCTAAGAGGTGACCAGTGCCTGCTGACCTGACAGCGCCCGTTCACGAACACGACGTATGGATCAGCACCATTCAGCTCAACCGTTTTGAAGGGAACTTAATGATCCAATACACACGCCACCACCAGCGACACATTTGAGTGAGCATGACATACTGTCAGCCGCCAGGGCACATTCAAGACAGTGAAACACGAACCCAGTAAGCTTTATAGTACATAGGTACTTAGTGCTCACACATGTGCTATGCAGTTATACAATAACCTGCAAATATCCTATTGTAAACCTAGTCTAGACGTCGGTACCAAAGGTCAGTATATAACTAATTATATACCTAGAATTGTAAGTATCAGACAAGACCGACCGCCTGAAGTAGTGGCCAGGCTACCTGTGTCGTGATACCCACAAATGTACACGTCATCATTATCATATCAGCTTAAAGACGTCCGCCACTGGACAGTGCCCCTATTAATTACCATAAAGAACGGTTCCGAGCTGTCTACTCTATTAAATTCATTGCTTGTACGTTAGGTAGCTGTTCATAAAGTAAAATATATTATACGTGCTGCCTGTAAGCGTTAAGGGGTGGTTCTACCCGTCCGCCATTCTAAACAACTTTCACAAAGGAAACCACATCCGATTCGTGAAACAAAAATATTAAATTTCCTATACAACAGCAGACAGACAATTGCATTGCATGTAGATATTAAACTTACTTGGTCTTATTACAAAACAAGGTTTTTCTTTTGACATGGTTTAAACCATCAAACCTGTTTTTGAAATAAGAACCTAACAGAAATCGAAATACAGTTCTTATTACAAAACTGACAACTTGGTCTGGTCTTAGATTGTCTATTTTGTATTAAGAACTTTACTAAAGTCGGAACAAAGTTCCAAATACAAAAACTAAATCGAAGATTTAGGCTCGGGCTAAAGTTAGATCGTGTTTTGTAATAAGACGGACTTAGTCTATTGTCACAGATTACTAAATAGTTACTACGCTATTGTTTCTGTAGGTGTTATAAAACTATAATGCAAAGCATCGTGTGCGGGATTTGATTCCTAGGTCTGGCAAAGTCTCAGCTTAGGTTTATCCGTAAAAAAAAACTCAGTAGCCGCCCGGAGTCTTGACTTGTTCCCGTTTAATTGCCTGGCCCTCTATTATACATAATATAATAGTACCTGCTCAAATCGTATAGGTAACTAGCAAGAAGCAAGCTGCAAGTAGTTGTTCCGGGTCTGGCTGTTTGTGTATGTGAGTTTAAATGTTTGTAAACGCACCCACGATACAGGAGAAATTCCTAGTGTGGGGCAACGTAATAAAGAAAAATAAAAAAATGTTGGTGTACCCACCCCTGCATCACACCTCTGCCCATCCTTTTGTGAAAAACAGACGTAATTTAATGTCATATCTTGATGAAACTGGAACAACGCAAAACCTTAAAATAATATACCTAACACATTTGATTAAACATGCTTTGAACATGTTATTTTCAGTCGCGCGTTGGACAATGGGTAAAGGGCAAGGGTGAGTTAATTATAGCGAAGTTTTGTTTATAAGGGAAACCGATTGTAAATAAATACTAGCTTCTGCATGGGACTTCGCCAGTGTAGCTTTCTTTTAGTGAAAGAATTGAAAAAACTTACGAGCTTAGAAACTTTACCCCATTATACGACGTGTAACAGAATAAACGCATGTCCTGAAAATAGTTTGCTCATAGTTGACTACTAAATCCATTTCAGTAACTATTAATATAGGTATTTTTTTCAAAAATTATGTATTTTGCAATACTGACCACCGATTGAGCCAAAGAAAATTAAATCTTATTTCAAGGTAATAAGACTCAATTTTATATGCATTAAGGAATGCTAGGGTCAACACGATTTTCTTAATATTAATAGTTACTTTAAAAAAAATTGTTTTGGTCATTGTATAGGTAATGCTTTTAATTCAATACTCTAATTTGGGTGTATGAGGTCTTGCTTTAATTATGTTACACGTTGTTTATTACTATAAGTGTAGATAAACAATCGTAAATATACAGGGTCAAATTAAATTTGCTAGCCTAACTCCGCAGACGTGATGGGCATGTCCGACATAACATTAACAAGAAATACAAAAATGACTACCGTAAACTGTTTGAATGCTGTAAGATACATGAAAACACGAAATTTGCACTATTAAAAGCAGATTTTTGAAATGAAAATCTTAAGAAAACCATAAATAATAATTAAATTAGGACTCTTAGCGTCATCAATGTTAAGCTGTTACTTCCAAAGTACATGAGTACTGAGTTCATTTTATATTATCATTTATTTATTCTATTAATTATGTACACACAGTAAAACAGATACAGATACGACGTATTAGTAGTTGAGTACAAAGGTATTGATTATATCTTCAGAAATTTCTTCCAACAGACCTGCGAAAGGAGAAATGAACAAGAAATGTAGACAATAGTGTGTGAGAACCAGAAGAGAAGAATTTGGTTTTGTGACGTCATAACCTAGAACTCAATTCTTATTCTTTCCACTCGCGTAACACCACACATCCTTCTTATCATCCTTATTTTGTAGCTCAACGTTCTTATGCATCAGATATACCAAATCTGTGTGGTTTTTCCTCAAAAGACCATTTCAGACACTAATCTACATAGTCTTCACATGATCTGACCAAGATTATGTCTGGACTTTAAAAGAGACTGTGACCTCTGAGTTTGTTTCGGCCTTTCTTCTCAGAGTAGTCCGATAGGAAACGCCGACCTCATTTAGCTTTTAAAATATGATTGACGTGGTGGACGTGGACGATATACAAACCTACTTACAGAAATAAAATCATTTATCATATAAATGCTAGTTGTTTTGATGGCAAACTTGACAATATCGTTGATAAAGATAATATAGAAGCCATACCTACCAACACCTACTTTTTGCCGATAACGATATTATGTTCTATCCAGAAGGGACCAGCCTAATCCCATTTCCGGGGTACCTACAATAATATTGTTAATTTCGAACTGCCATTGGTAATCTGATAGGAATTACCAATAACACTTGAATTAACCAGGAGTGGGTATTACTTCAAGCATTTGGGAACACGTCTACTAATGAGACAGTTTTTTATTACAAATTACCTTACCAAATTGTGATTATGATATCAAACAAGTTCAAGACAAAATATAGTTAGAAAACTTTTCTTGTTGCCAAAGTTATGAATAATAATGAAAACTAAAACGCAGTATTAAGACAATAGGCTAACGTAAACCCCTTTATTTAAAAACGTTGCTTAATGTTAAGTAGTGATTAGCGACTATTTAACCATACATTTTTAATGTTTTAACTTTAAGCAACGTTTATAAATAAACCGCTGAGTTTCTACTCGTGGTTTCTATTCCTGACATAAACTGAAAATGATAATTATTGTACTTAATTAAAACGACTATTATTACGTTCGAGTAAGGTACAAATATTAATTAAGAAACGTTAAGAAAACATCCATGAACCATAATAATTTCTGTCTGTCTGCAATAATAGTTCAGTATTTTTCTTTTGAAAAATTGCGAGATTTTCATTCTCATTAAAATATTCTCCAGACAAGTTGAAATTCTTAATTAAAAGCAACACCGCAATAATATAAGACTAAAAAATAAATATGGCTCGGCACGGTTCATTTAGCAGTAATAGGTGGGTACCAACTTAAGTAAAAAAATATTAGAGACCGTTCAGGCGTCTCGGTGATAAGGTATTTAGTACAGAGGTAGGTACTCATTATAGAACCCTTACTTTGGACGTTCAACCAAGTATTGTAACTACTTAAATGGCCTTTCGTTGAAGTATTATATAATACGAAGAAAACGCTTGAAAAGTCTGGCTTTGAACAAAATTGACTATAGGATCTTATAGTAATATAAAACGACAGTCCCATTCAATCCCGCGATAGTTCATACTTACTTGTATAAACTAATATTATAAAGAGAAAAGATTTGATTTTTGTATGTTTGTTTTTTACGCTTCCACGCTGAAATGGCTGAGCTGAATTAGATGAAAGAAGAATCGCACTTAGACTTAGACAGATAAAGAGTAATTTTGGTCAAATTAAGATGAAAGGAAACCACAGAATATTTTTTTAATATCGTGCTTCGCCATAAATACGTATTAGAGCAGGTGGCTCCATAAAACAGAGCCAATGACAGTAAACCAAAGAGTTTATTATGCAGTAAATGGTATATGACGGTCAAAGATGGCGGAAATGAATAGTTCCAATAATGGCTACTGAGGGTAATACTAGCACTAGTAGCTGACTTCGTATATTAAGCCCTCTATACATTGGACATTTAGAAGAGCGTCATGTCTTATTGTGCACCATGCACTTCAATGCAAAGCAAGCAGCCATAATAACGTAATGATTGACAAAATGTCTTTTGTTATTACTACCAATGTTAACATCACTTATAAAGCTAATCAATGAAAACAACGTTTTTCGATGAAGAAAACCAAAAATGCGACCTAGGGATACGTCCAACAAAAACTGTAACTGCAACTGCAAACCAACGCGCTATCGCTTTGCGTCTTGCATCGTACACGGTCGGACAAGCTCCGACTTATGCGTCGGAGTCCGACGCTTCTTCCCTCGACACGTGTCCCTAGATATGACGGGTAACATCGAAAACGAGGAAAAAGGGTTTGAAGCGAGATATCTAGAGACGTTGCTTGACATCGCTCGACGCAACTTTTCAAACGACCTGTGTCGCGGGAAATTTGTCCAGTGAATTCAAGGCCTTGACATTACTTGTCAGTGGGCTTAATGCGTAGACAGAGAATGCTGACAGGCGTGATGCCATTTACAAATATTTTCAATATTTCTAGGTATTTATAAATGTCTTTTCCTAAGCCTAATATCTTACTATATTTATGCAAGGTTCATAGGCGAGTGTAGAATTTAAGACCTATGAAGTTATTCAGGCTAGGAAGGCCGCGCATTCCAACATGTTTTCTTACTAGCTTGGTCGTCTTATCCCTACTTATTAAGCAAACATTTCTATGGTAGTTGACAAAATGCAGTTATATTATATTATTACATTCTAATCTTACAAGAACTTCGTCGAATTACTGATTAGTTGGCGCGCGGGCGTCATGCTTGTCGTCGTCATCACCATACGATGCTTATCACACTTACTAGCAGCAACTGTAACCTATGTCATTGCTTTAGACGCGATCATCTCTGTACACCTAGATTACGAACAATCCTCGTGTTCTATAATTCACCACAGAACAGATAAAACTAGTCGGTAAGCAAAACTATCACAGACCAAAAAAACTAACAATACAAGGCAGAGTAGTGTCTTGTCCTGTACTACTCCTCTAAAAAAAACGAGGTAGTAAATAAGTCTCTAAATAGTTTGAGCGACGAAACCACAACCACCAAAATCCTGCGGATTATCATAATTATAAAAATAGAAATTCCATATTCTGGTGAGTATGGCAACTGGAATATGAAGTATGGAAACGCCGGGGCGTAGCTCCGCTGCCGCGAGAAATCACGGTACAGCGGACAGAGCTCCGACGCGCAGCGCTGGGCAAACCACAATTGCGGCAATAAGGCCCCTCTTTGAGGAGTGGCTAGAGACGTGCCAAGGCGTCCTCACCTACCGTCTGACGCAGGTCCTCACCGGACACGGTTGTTTCGGGAGGTTCCTGTTCCAAATAAGGCGGGAGGAAACGCCCGGGTGTCACCATTGTGTAGATCGCCCGAAAGACACGGTAGAGCATACGGTGGAGGTCTGCCCGGCTTGGGCGGAGCACTGCCGTGTCCTCGTGCAGGCGATTGGCGGTGGCGATCTCTCGCGTCTGGCCCTGGTCCAGGCCATGGTACGGAGTGAGTGGACATGGAAAGCCGTCACCTCCTTCTGCGAAGCAGTAATGCTCGCGAAGGAGGAGGCGTAACGCGTGAGGGAATCGGAGGGAGTTGGGAATGCCAGGCCGATTCCCAGCCACCGTAGGCGTGGGCTTGCGGACGGCAAGCAATGGGTAGCTCGCCGTCCGATAAAGACCAGGCCTGGGTCAACAACGCGTTGTGTTCCACGCGCGCCTCATAGATATGTCAGCAACAATGATGGGGTCCGCTAGGGCCGATGCCTGCCGGGGTTGCGGGAAAGTCCGAAAGGGTTACCGTGGCCCCTGAACCGTGGCAACTGAAGGAAGGCAACCCACACGGGTGGGTTTTAGTCAGTAATAGTCTGACACGCCCTCCCGCTCCGCCCAGAGCGGGAGAAGTTATTTGGTGATTTCCCAAACTCAAAAAAAAAAATGCATGAAACTGCGTGGCGCAGCTAGTAACTAATAAAAATATACACTTTGCGCCAAACTGTAGTAGATAATTATTGGAGTTTTATCATTATTTTGAGCAATAAGCAGTATCTAGTTGAATGTGACTAAACTTTTCTTGGGATTGTATAAGTAACTGTATTATATTTAGTAAGTGAAAAAAAATATGTGTACATTCATAAAAAAAACAATTTTGTTCGAACAATTTGATTTGGCAGTGTTTGTGATTTGTAGATTGTAAATTAAGTAGCACACTTTATAAATACCTATTAGCTCTGCTGCGGTTTCGCTAGTGCTGCGGTCTCACGGCCCGATTGCTCACAGGCCACATCATGCCAGGCCTGGCTGACAGGCCTTGGGAGCCTTCGCATCCGATGACGCCTGTGGTGGCCTGTCGTCGCCCGCCTGATCCGTCAGGAATCGGTAAGTTCAAAGTGTCTGTTTCTTTACGTAATGAGCGACGTGTCTATCTGACATGTCTGGTGGGCAGTCTGCCAAACTTACCTGGACATTGATGACGTCATTATCCAAAAATATAGCTTTACTGTATAAGTTTACCTACTAAAGGTGTAGTTGCAGTTCAGAATATACCCAATTAATAAACAAATTAGCTGATAATTTACATTTTTTATGATCAAAAAGACATTTAAGACATGTTAAAGGTATACCTTATTTCTCAGTACCCTATAAATAATAAAAAAATCAGCCGTACAAAGTTCCCCAAGGATACGTTGTTATCTAAAACATCCGTAATAATATAAAAGAAAATATATCTCAATATCGAATCGAAATACAAAGTGTCAAAGCAAAATACAAAAGGAAACTGAAGATGAAACGGATGGTAATGGCGCTGGGGTGAGCGCGAAGCATGGAAAATAATGTCTTGGAGGGAAATTACTGCGAAGCTTAGGGGATGCTCTGTCTCCACACAGGAAAGGCGTGAGTGTGAGGGCTAAGTGTCTTTTTTCCAAGTTATTTGACACGCCATTCTTCGAGTCATGTGCTCCAAACGAAAGTCGCAAAAAATCGCCAAGTGCAAACTCGGCTGTCGGCAAGAAATGTAATCACTTTCCACATTATCTTGTCCCAAAAAAGTTTATACGCTGTTTTTATTTTTGTATGCTCTATAAATGTACTGTGACTGCAATATATCACTTTTTATCGGGCGTAGCAAATGGAGCTAGAGCGAATTCAATAAACGAATGGCTTCGTTTAAACATAGATACAACGTTTTAGTATTAAATAGTTGGATTCCAATATATTGTCTTAGCAGTGACAAGTTACTAGGTTGCCGACTTCGAGCAATGGAGTGGATAACTGATCACCATTAATTGACTTTTGCTTCGTCCAAGTAGGATAAGTAACCGCTTCTATTTGTTTCACTTTAATTATAGTCTCATTTAAACAGTTACTCAATTTCAGAAACTTAAAAGTAGCAAGTGAACTTTAAGAAGAGGACTGTATGTCAAACATTTGAGGTATAATCCTCAAATGTTTGACATACAGTCCTCTAGGCCTGTATGCTAGTGCTAGGACAGGTATGCTAGTGAAATCCCAAAAAGCATATTCTTGCCTACAAAAAAAAAACAATGATGACAACACTACACTAACCATAAACTCCTTCCATATCCAATATATGCTCGGGTTTGCTGAGACAGCTCATTTTCGCGTGAATAGATGCGACTTAAAATGATTATTCTTATTTTTTTTTAAACTTTGTCCCAAACTAGGAATTTCTCCTGTATTGCGGGTGCGTTTACAAACATTAAACTCACATACACAATCAGCCAGACCCGGAACAACTACTTGTAGGTCATACAAATATTTGTTCCGTGCGGGAATCGAACCCGTGACATGCGGCGCAGCAGTCAATCGCTTAACCACTGCGCCATCCGTGCGGGAATTCTATATTTAAACTATTTCGAACTGTTTAATTAATTATTTTTTTTTAATATTTTACTGACTTTTTAATCAAATTTCAATTGTTACATCTTAGGTTAATTTTAATTGCTGATCAAGCCGCTACTTACCGTCAGTATTGTTCGTTTATTTTTATGCTACATAATTCTGCTGGTATCTGGTATATGGGTGTACAAAATGCAATATCTCTAGCCTTCCAAAAATATGAACATCATGTTATGATTTAATTACTACTCAAAATAATTATCGTTTCTATGTTGTCCACAGGCAATTAAAAACTAGCACGTTTTAATCGGATTAGAGAAATGAAACATTACATAAAATATTGAAGCTTTTATTTACAAAATTACCAACATATAATATCACTTTGGGAATTTGCAGGTTTACTTGCATAACGCCATAAATATACATAACTATTTATTACTATTTAATAAAAACAATAGTGATTACAATTCCTCAATTGTTTCTTATAATAGTATGCCCACTATTATAGTAGGTGTAGATATTTACGACAAAATGTTCATGTATCGATAATTGGAAGTACAATAATTGTAAAACCTAATTACTATTATTATGAAAATAATATTTATGATGTAAAAAAGTGTTTGCCAGTACCTACATTGGTGATCGAGTTGTAGCGCCCACCGTTTATACTACAAAATGTTTCATAATTATTCCAAATTGTCAAAGAGCATGGTGTACAACCTTTTTTTTTGTTAAGTAAGGTACACGGTAGCTTTTTCTATTTGAATTTTCTATAAGTAATATAAATAACATAATAATTGAAAGATACCATTAAGTAAAACTTCCTAACTACTGGCAAATGTTTCTGCTTTTATTATGATTATACTTGACTCAGAATTCTAAGATTTGATTAGCTTTCATGAAAGCATTTTTTTGTTCAAGTTAGTAAACACGACGATAAATAAAATTTTTGCTTATCTTTGCCTCGACAGTGAAAGAAGTTTCTTAGAAAATAGTCGACAAGAAAATCTTAAAAATAAATATTATTTACATAGAGTCGTAAATGAACAAGAACGCTCATTAGGAAATCGTTTGAAGTTAAATCTTTATATAAAACAGAATTAAGTTGTATACACTTATTTGAAACAGTTTGGTGGGCGCATAGAGTAGGAAGAAAAATATCCATATTATTGTAATGCTATAAATTGTTAAGAAGCGTTCACAATTTTGCAATAATTTATTCACAATGATTTATGCGCTGCAATGTATTATTCATTTTAATAATTATTATTTTAACGAATAATTACAAAAAATATAATTTAATTATCTAACGCACATTTTTGACGTGATTGTATTTATAAAGACGACGAGGTTGGGGTTGGGATTTGCTGAGAATTTTATATATTTTACAATAATCAGTTTAAAAATTCTAATTATATCACTTTTGAAATAATTAGGCCTGGTCTATACACACAATCACGCAACACTTGAAAGATTTTTTGATCGCAATAATATGAAAATATTTTAAAGGATTTTCTCGAAGTAGTACCTACCGATGTTTTTGGGCAAGCTTCTATAATATTTCTAATATAAATGTACAAATCACTTTTCATGTTCCAATAGCTGATGTATTTTTATTAAAGAATATTATTTAAATACTTATTTTTAGCTTGTATCACCTCACTGCTGAACAAAAGCTTCCCCCATTACGTTCAGTTATTTGATTTTCTATGTTGTCCTTTAAAATATTTCATTAAATGTGAACCATTAATAAATAAAAATTCTGCTTAAAGAAACTGAAATCATTTTATTTGGCATTTAACTATGACTACAAAGCGTAATTTACATTTATTGTCACAGGTGTGAGAAGTAAAACGACAAAAAATAATAATTATAAATGTAGAAATCATTTTATCGTTATACGGTATTATGCGCCTTAAGTATTTTTATTTACAACAATTTTTATTTACCATTTTTTTATACGTAATAACAATTATGTCGGGTTGTATATCTATACAAACACGACATAGATATGTTTCAGACTTCGTAAAATAATTAATCGATCACAAATCTATCATTTAAGTACGATAAATTGCGGAAAACAACAACACAACAACAACAATACAGAATAATCAAAGTAACCTAAGTCCTTTTTTTTGTCGAATGCAGTTTGTCGTAACATTTTTATCTTTGGTTCTGGAAGTTTTATAATCATACGTCATATTTCGTATTTTATTTTTAGTAAATTAACAAACCTTTAAATATTTTTCAGGTCGATCTGTATATTTTAGCAGAAAACTAGGAACAAGTCCTGAAAATATATAATTTTATTATTCCTAGCGTCTTTCGGTAGTAGGTATTTTACGACATTTCGTCAGCAGTGTACTGATTTACAACATAACACCAAGTATTGCAATTCCTATCACGTTCTAAATGCAAGCCGTCAGTAACTTATGAATGTTACATGACAATTCAACCGAGAATTCGCGACGCGAATAATCTTTAGCAGCGCGGCTGCAAGTAATGTGTCCCATATACATTTGAGCGGCAGCAAGAGATTTTATTACCGTTTCCAGAATCGCGTTTCTATAATTTGGCCAACTGGTAAGTGTACATCATACGAATCGTTAGTCGATGAAACCATCACCAACGATTAAACGTATCCATATCCGGAAATGGTACCTATTAAATTTGCTTAAACAAAGAATTTTCTTTACTCATACCTATACCTAATAATTGTTCTATCTACAAAAATTTAATGTGACAATTCCATTCTCGTTACCGGTTATAAATCAGTACACGCTTTAAAGGGAACGCTACTGTACATGTCCATAATTGGTAGGACTATGGCCGAGAACCTATAATTTATGTGTTATACATAATAGAAGGGATTAAGGGGCAGGCACACCGTCCGAAGGCGATCGGTCCCCGTCGATGAATTGAAGCCGCAACACAATTAGAAGGTAATACCATCGGCTTCCATATAACGTATTGGCTTTCGCCCCAGCATGTAGGTACAATCAGTATCTCATAGTAGGCTTAGTCCTGCAAGACGAACCCTGTTTAGAACCTAGCAAACGTCCATCAAAAAAATAACTTTATATTATAAGATACATAGTTTAGACACTAGCCTTTCTTTCACTTCGATAACAACTCATCCATTGTTTTAGGTCCAGCATTTCACAAGGTACAGATAGCTAACATATAATGGAAGACGAAAATAATAACAATAGAGTACCACAATTTTCCATTGAAATAATGGGAATTAACACTTTCATAGATTTATATTTGCACACGTATAAAATTGTTTATTTTAAAAGTCTATTTACAATAATTTCTAACTACTCCTATAACGTTGTCTTAAGACCCTTCAGTGTATTCGTTTGAAACCATAAGTATGCGCGATTTAGAGTTTTGCATTAAATATAATAATAAAAAGAGGTAAACGAGTTTTTTTTGAAGAAATTACCGTACAGGCAGACAAAACACATTATTTTCTATCAAAATAAAACTATTTTGTTTCAATTTTATAACTAATACGCGGCGGCGTTTTCCCCAACAATAAGACCAGAAACAAAATACATGTGAAGTTTACCACTTTAGAATTCACCGTTGTGCTTGAAAACCTATAATTACGGATATAATTGAATAATTCAAGGTACTTATGTTCCTTTTACGATAATGATATATGGTTTAAATATTAATACTTAATGATTATCATGTCTGGAGGAAAACTTCATCAGTACGTCGACGAAGTGCGAAAATTCGTTTTTATCAATTTACACTGCTTTATGGCTAGAATCTGTACTTACCTGCTATGGTCATTCTTTGCTGACAGGTAGACAGTTACACTACCAAGATTTGGTCTTCATAACTTTACAAGCACAGGCAATAAGCCTAGTAGGTACGAGTAAATAAACACTTATTGGCTTATATACAAACGCATAAAATAAATAATGTACTCAGTATCTAACAACACTTTTGGCAATTGACATCCTATTTCATCTATTTGATGTGTCGATATACTTGAGGCCTATGTTTCAATTGATTATTTTCTGCGTTGTTTGCTCATTAGTGCTCTGACTCTTTTGAGGTTGGTGATGGTAATGTCGTCATTGGGCTGCAGTTGGAGCGCCCTCCGGTACGATGTGGCTGCTGCCGCGTACTTCCCATTGAGGTGTAGGATAGCGCCAAGATTGGAATGAAACTCGGCGTCCTGAAACCAAAGCGACATGCTATTCGAGGAACCTGTAGAAGCCGGTAAATAATTACACTAAACGGAATGCTGTACCGGATCCAAAGCAGAGATTATGTGACATTTAGCGGTAAACATTTGAAACTCTTTTGAGTTGTGAAGTAATGTTCTTAGTAATAGGTACATCAATATTTGGATGTGAAGCGATGTAAAGTCAATAATAAAACAGTTTTGATTGTATTGCACATTGCTGGCAACAGTTTTGGTAATTAAATTATTGACAAAACACGCTGAACGTTATAGACCTGTGGGTCAAACCTTTCACAATTTAGAAATATAGAGGCGGTCAAATCCGCGGCTGCGGTCGCACAGCAATGAACAAAAAAGAATAAAAGCTCAGCGCTCGTTCTTGTTGATTCGTTTTTGTTTATACACCTGGGGGGACCGCATTCTTCTGTATTTTTTAGTTTTGTGGAATTCTAAAAGTGTTCAAAGCTAATGGGTATTTTCTGAGTACTGAAAATGTTGCTATTAAATGTTGAATTCCTTACAAAACCTCCCTTCATTTTTTTCTCTATAACCGAATACTGACCACCTTTGATTATTTCTACACACAAAACGATAGTAACCAAAACAAACAGCCCACTCAAAAACCATAATTACCATAATTGGTACCACAAAGTTCAGAACGTCGGGAGAACAAAGAAAACAGCCGCCGCCGGCAAGACCTTGATCTGACCATGTTTAACAAACAAACACATGAATGTTCACTTGAATTCCCATTCCATTTTGTGCAGCGATACGTTTTAAATCTTTATTTAACGAATATCGTGGCCATACTAAATCAATTCAACGGACATACGTCAAATCGAATCCGCGATTTCCATATGAATTTCTGCTAGATATTATTGGGCCAGTAAAAATGCAACGTGGAAAATGTTTCACGGTTTAAAGGTAGCTTGGTTTTTTGGTCACGTCAAATATAGTTCAATTGGGATGTTGGTTGAAACGGTTGGATGGTTTCAAATCCTTAGTAGGTACAGTCGCGAGCACGAATATATATACACTTAGCAACTTCTAAATGTGATTTTCTCCAACTGTATTTATTGTAATTTTATGTTGTTACGAAAATTAATTTATTTATTTATTTATAACAGCTTAACTACCATTACAGGGTTTACCCTAATGCGACAGTTAAGAACAACCTAAGCTATAATGCTTAGGTAATTAGTTTAGTAGTTAAGTACTTACACATAAACAAAATATAAAAAATACGCACAATGGTCCATTTGAAGGACTAAGTGCGGAAACCAAACTCTTAACATAGAACATTGAATATAAAAATTAAAACTAACAACATTATTAAATTAAAATCACAAAAACATAGTATAACATAATTACTCATGTCACATAATATTATGTGACGCAAGTAACCATGCTATACTAACAAACATAACATAGCACAACATAAAATCAAACATACTTTACTTACATTCTTCGATCATAAATACCCTAGATACACTAACAACGCCTCAAGCGCGGTATGAATCAATTGTGCTAAAAACGCGTTGTAGCACAACTGCGCTCGCAGTCGCGCGCCGGTCACCGTCAGGTCAACATGCCGAAGTGCTCCGTGAAAAAGTGCCAAAATAATACTTCAAATAGCTTGAAAAAGGACGGGGTTTCTTATTTTCGGTAAGTATTAATTCGTGATTTCATAATGTAATGGATTTGTGGCTAAATTTACCTTCTAACTAAGTAAAAACATTGTCTTTCTAAAATAGTTGAAGTAAATCGCTTACGCGGTTGTCCCTTTCCCGCGCGTGTTGCTATTTACGTGTTACTCTGTTCCTACAAGACTCAAGGCTACGATCCCCACGCAGCGTAAACTGAATTATACTTAATTCTGATTGACTTAAGGTGTACATTCGTACACCTACGGCCGACGGTCGTTAAAATTTTACGACTTGCGCGATTATCGCATTTTGTAATGTCACAACCGCCTTCTTTTTTTTTTTTTTTGGGTGGGACATCATCAAAGAACTTCTCCCGCTCTGGGCAGAGCAGGAGGGCGTGTCAGACTCTTACTGACTAAAACCCACCCGTGTTCCTGCAGTTGCCTGTGCCAGGGGCCACGGTAACCCTCCTGGACTTTTCCGCAACCCTAGCAGGCATTGGTCCTAGCAAACCCCGTCATTGGTGCTGACATCTCTTTGAGGCGCGCGTGGAACCCAACGCGCCGTCGACCCGGGCCTGGTCCTTATCGAACGGCGAGCTGCCCATTGCTCGCCGTTCGCAAGCCCGCGCCTACGGTGGCCGGGAATCGGCCTGCGATTCCCGACGCCCAGGGCGTCTCCTGCGGCGGCTAGGGGCGTGAGGGCGCAAACTTTGCCTCTCCCTCACGCGTTCCGCCTCCTCCTTCGCGAACATTACTGCTTCGCAGAAGGAGGTGACGGCTTCCCAAGCACTCTCGCTCCGTACCATGGCCTGGACCAAGGCCGGACGCGAGAGATCGCCACCGCCAATCGCCTCCACGAGGACACGGCGGTGCTCCGCCCAAGCCGGGCAGACCTCCACCGTATGCTTCACCGTGTCCTCCGGGCGATCCACACAATGGTGACACCCGGGCGTTTCCTCCCGCTTTATCCGGAACAGGAACCTCCCGAAACAGCCGTGTCCTGTGAGGACCTGCGTCAGGCGGAAGGTGAGGACGCCGTGGCGCCTCTCTAGCCACTCCTCAAAGAGGGGACTTATCGCCGCAATTGTGGCGTGCCCAGCGCTGGGTTGCGACAATCGCACTCTCCATGCCGCCCTGAGATCCCGCCGGAGCTCTGTCCGCTGTACCGTGATTTCTCGCGGCAGCGGAGCTACGCCCCGGCGTTTCGCCTCCTCGCGCCACTCCCAAACATGTCACAACCTCCTAACGCGTGCATTACAAATAAAACCTTTTGTGTAGGGAATAAAGTTGTATTCAATTTTTATTAATATAGTCTTAGTACATTATACATTGTGAATTTGTCTACTATACGTGCATACTTATAACTAAGCGAGTCGGACACTTTTTCGGCGTGAATTTGTAGGAGATGTTGTGTCTAGGGTGTTTATGATCGAAGCTTACATTATGAAAAATATTAATAAATATTAAGTATTATTTTGCTTGTAGCATAATATAAATAGTAATACCCTTGCGAATTCACTCACACAACATGTAAACACATCAATCTGAAAAATAATATATTGGAACCTATACTGTTATGAAATAAGTCTTATTTCAAAGTTGCAATCAATATTCCACGAGAAAATCGATTTTAAATTTTGCTAAGTGTATACTTATTAGTGCTCGTGACTGTACTACCCTCCTACCATACGGTTTCTAGCTGTCGGGGCTTAAGTGACAATATACCACTCAGCTAAGTATCTACAGGTATACTTAGAAATCCATCATGGGGAGAAGTATTCTTGAAAATGTACATAGGTACATGCAATCTAATGGGAAGGGTCAGACAAAAGCCGACGGATGGACAGTTCCGGAGTAAATCTATTAAATTTTGTGTCGTCCGTCCAATTTTCTACTTTTAATTTATGTAAAACAAAAAAATCTCTTAGCGATACAGCTGTAAATAGTAACACATTTTTTAATTATTTCAGATGAAACTTACATCAGGGTTCAACTGCACTGCGCGCGCATACCACCGCTCGGCGGAGCGGCAACGTCGCGCGTCCCGAAGCGCGCGCGCAGCCGACGCCGCGCGCGCACTGTCCGCGGGTGACAACTGAGCTGCTGTCACTAACTGCTCTGCTGACTCCCGGAGTCGACGTTGTGTTCTCAAGAACATGCCTATTGTAGAATAATATTAAGTATAATTTTATCTAGGTACCTATCTCTATCTACGACTTGTGAAATTCGACAGTAGAACAAATAAAGAAAATTAATCCGAAACAGTTTTTTTTTTTATGTTGCTTGGAATTTCTCCTGTATCGTGGGTGCGGCTACAAACATTTAAACTCACATACACAAACAGCCAGACCCGGAACAACTACTTGCAGGTCATACAAATATTTGTTCCGTGCGGGAATCGAACCCGCGACATGCAGCGCAGCAGTCAATCGCTTAACCACTGCGCCAACCGTGCCGTCCAAAATAAAAGAGAATTTCTATAATAAAACACCTGTTAATTACTTTTTGAAGCATAGTTTAGTAAAGTAATAAGTTTATTGATTCATAACGTGTGTTACAATATTTAGGTATGACACTTGAAAAAACAAACAAACATGCATGCATGTTCAAACTTGAAAATGGTAACTCACAAATAAATGTTTTTTCACAAAAACTACGAATCTTAACAATACTCGTAGCGACAAAAAATTGTCGTTCCTAGTATTTAGTTTGATATGATTCAGATATATTTTATATATATATGTTCAGAGTGGACAAGGACATGGTCCTTGATATTGTCTGCAAAAGTCATTGATTAATGTTAATGATTGAAACTATTATAAATGTCTCATAAAAAGTATAGAACTTACCAAACTGATCTCTAACTGATGGATCGTTAGGCGCTAAAGTTAGTGCTTTTTTAAACCACATTTCAGCTTCAATACTCCTACTAGCCTGTAACAAAATATATTATTAATGACCCTTAAACAACTTTAATACTTTTGGCAAAAAGATTAGTTCAGAAAGATACTTCAGTTGTAATTCTTGTAAGAGAATAATTGATCAATGCGGCGTAGTAACGGAAACCCTTAAGGAGTAATAATCTTAAGATACCGCAATCTTGCCGCAGTAGAGAGGAATTATAGCGGTTGTTGTTATGTGGTGCTGTAGTTATGACGTGGCTAAGAAGAAGGAGAGGACGGAGAAATGTTCTCAAGATGAAAACTTGCAAAGGGGATACCCTTATGATAACAAACCGTTTAAATAAAACGAGAAAGAGAAAGAGATTCCTAAGTTCAGGGCTTAGAATATACTTAACCAAAATAATAAAATTCTACGAATAGCTAATGTACTTACTCGTAGATGTATTGGGAAAAACAATGTTGGTTTTCTGTATTGAATGTTGGAAAAAGTCGAAATACTCGGGAGCAAAGGACTGGACATTTATAAACTCGCTGTGGTTTTATACATTGTACGTTCGATGCTGAGGAAAGTCAGTCAAACTGTCAGTTTCAGCTACCCTGCATATTGATAACACTGAGAGTGAGTAGGCGAAAAAAGTTTGACAATCGGTACAACTTTTGTATGGGAAACCACAATCCGTTGCGTTTAGTTGGAAAAGAAAAATCAAATGCTTGCGTGTGAAAAAGTCTAGAAAAGAAAACGAGGTAGGTACCGTCAACAATGGGGCGAAGTTACCAGCCAACAAATTAGATTTTTTTACTTCGTACCTGTAAATGCCTAGTTGGAGGTTACTTACGTTTTTTTTTTGTTGATTGTACCTGTAATGTTTTAATCAATACACACTGGGAAGTGTTCAAAAAGGTTTTACTATGCATTTGTTTCAGGTAACGGTTAAAAGGTTTTTTGAGGATAATGCTTCTTTAGTCAGTGTTATTTTGTTCTTACTTTTAATCTTATAATCCGTGACAATACTCACATTTCTGGCGAGTATTTGTGCTAATGTGACATGTGTGCCGGCATGATGCGGCGCGGCCGCTAGCGCCGACACTAAACTATGCTCTGCTAGCGGCCATTGTTGTAGCTGCACATAAATCTCCCCCACCATTGATAGGACACTCTGCAAACAACAAAACCGAAATTAGTCTAACGATATATCATTCTAATTGCGTTGCGGAAGAGGGAAAGAATAGATCAGCCTCAATGTGTATGCTCGGTGTGAGACACCTTAATTCATTCAGTTCATGCATAGCAATTTTTCACACACTTTATCAGGGACATGTCTGTACCGAGCTGTACAGTTTTATAGGTGTTTTTTATCTATGTGGGTGGACCAGGCTTGGATTGCAGCCAGTTAACTCCAAATGGACAGAATCCATCGGCACGTGGCTAATGCCAACTTCATGAGACACCACTGCTGAACGCGTGTTAAAATGCGACGTGCTGGTTACTTACATGTCGCGTCCAGCCAACGATCGGCGTGTTTGTGTCAGGCAGTATTTGCAGCGCTTCTTTGTATGCTGAAAGCGCTTTATGCCAGTGCCCTCGCTGTGAGTGTAAAGCTGCTAATTGTACGAGCGCTGACACTCGGGCAGCGTCGTGTTCTCTTCGGTCGCGCACTCGCACGCCTTCGGCACGGGAGCCGGCGCGGAGTGCGCTTGCGGCTTCCGCGAGACGACCGTCCGCCATTAGTGAGGTTCCAAGATTCACGTACGCCACTAGAACAATTACCACTAATAAATGTCTTGAAGTACGTACACGACAAAACAAAAAAGGGCAACCATAATAAATTCTAGTTTGTAAACAAAATTTGATTGTTGATTTAAAGATAAAAGGAAAGTTCACTCAACATCTTAATAACTTCTTGTTCACAAGTTCAATATTGAATCTTAATCTCGATTGTATGGAAAACAAATACCTACAACAGAAACCACAAAGATTATTTTGTGAACGAGTAAACAACTTCATAATAAAAGCCCTAAAATAGATGGCCCCAATATTAAATTCTACTTCTAAATCACAGACAGCTTGGGTCGAAATAGAAAGCATAATGGTTGAAGCTATTACTAGTTTCAGTTCAACCGCAAAACTACTTTATTACAGACAACTACCGAACAGAAAAGAACCTACAGAGTTCGAAGTGGGTGGAAAATATTTCAGATTTTTATTTCCAACTGTCTGAATTACGTAGTAGAAACCTGTGTACAGTAGCATTATTTTGTAGAAACATACGCGCCACATAGAATAAGAAAATCATTGTGATTGCCTCCGACGGGCTGGACAAGTCGAAACCTGTCGGAGACCAGGCATGAACCAAAGTGGCCGCATTAGTGGGTCGCCAGGAATAATAATAAACTTTGTAGTAGGGCACACACTACTTGCGCCCATGACTATAATGGGAGGCCAAACTCCCTTGTAAAATGAGTTCGCTTCAAGAGTTCGCTTCAACATTTCAACCACAGTACTACGAGAATAAACCAGAACAAGTAACCAAGTCTTTCATTGAAGAACAAACATACAGTCCACACTTTACACTGTCCATAGCTTATTTTGTTTAAAATACTTCATTTAAATTTGTTCTTGTA
This sequence comes from Brachylomia viminalis, assembly GCA_937001585.2. Taxonomy (NCBI): domain Eukaryota; kingdom Metazoa; phylum Arthropoda; class Insecta; order Lepidoptera; family Noctuidae; genus Brachylomia; species Brachylomia viminalis. Next base: position 14,566,993 of record OW443302.2, on the reverse strand, counting down.
TTATCTGAACAATGAAAATATCATAAACCCCTTTATTTTCAAGACAATAACGACATTAGAAGAGAATAAAGACTCGGCCGGCCCTCGTCTAAAATAATTTGAAAGGACAATCAAATTATTAGTAAGGGCTATGAAGAAATACCAAAGAGTCTTTGTTTTTAATAATTAATTTATCTCAAGTACTTACGAGCCATTGAAGGTCTAAAGTAAATCGCTCTCTCGAAACTTTTGATAGCATCGCTGTAACGTCTTTGGTTTTGTAGTAATATTCCCCTGAAACAAAGATAAACACTCATTTTAGGAACGGTTATGTTTTTGAAATCTTCGCAGCTATTTATTAAGTCGATAATGATAATGTTAAATAATAATTAGACTCGGTTCATTAAATTACTTCTAATTGTCTTCTTCATTCACCGCGGTTACATTCGAATTAGAAATGGCTCCACTCCGTTTCAAGGAGGCTTTTTAATCTGCTATAAAAAAATGCTGCTGCTGTTTAAAAAAATCAAACCTCTTACTAAACGATTTTTTTATCTGGTGTACCTATTTGGATACAACTTACTACAAGTAAGAACTAATATGTGATTTTACAGTAGATTAACTCAAAGCTCACATAAGCTTGTTAAATACACTCCATTGCCTATTAAACTTGACAAATCAAATTAAACTTTAAAATAGACATATTTAAAATTAAATATTCACATAATAAAGGGTATTCTATTAACGTCACTGATAGGTAGATAATATCGAGATATAAACAAAAGAACGACCTTCGTAGTCGTAGACACGTAGAAGGCCTACGGCGTAGCAAAAATCAACGCGTCTTTATTACTATGCCGTAGACCGTTTATTGTTTATTGTGAAAAGTTTTGTACACCAGGGTTTCACGTGAAACCTTATATAATTGTATTCAAACATTTATTTATCGTCCACAGTTTTGTTTGAAGGCAATTATTGTTCAGTCTGCAAAGAATTATATGCTTGTCTTTTGTGACGAAGCTTATAAAGACCAGTATTTGAACAGTGCCTATTTGTCGTCCATCCGTTCTATTCACACTATTCATCTTTCACAGCCACATCAGAGTCATCTTTTGTGACGTATTCATATGACGTATGAAATATTGAACCAGCCTTCGTGCAGAACTGAAGTTGCGGAGCTTGACGCTTTCATATTCCACATTAATATTGCGATCCTAGTTTCACATTTGGCGCTAATTGGTGATGAGCATTTGCTGCTCCCAAATTCATAGCTCATCAAACGTTGTTTCGCGCTGTTCCACCAAAATCTCGTCACTATTTAGCTCTTGTATGCAGTATTTTGATTAATCAGAACGAAAATGGAACAGCGATCCTTTTAGAATCTGGGCTCTGAACTTATTAGTTAATGAAAATGGTGCTAGAAATGTTTGTAGCTGGCTGAAAATGTATCAGAGATATCTACGTGTTATACTAGCAATATTTCTTCGTAACAAAACTTTCGAAACGAATAATAATTATATGAACAATTACTATGGGACTCTGCATGCTATCGTTACTATTTAACAAAAAATCATAGAAGTAATTAATAACATAAAAAACATTACTTATGGATAAAATAACCGGTACTACTTCAAAAACTCCACGTAAATTACTATCCAGAATCATCTTTGACATGTTGCCACGAGGTATATTCAGAATCAAACAATCGGACGGCATTATTACACGCGAACAATGTAAAACGTCAGCCTTTAATGAAACATCACCTGATGTAACCGTACAACGTTATAAAAGCTGTATAGATAGATGAGGCAGTGCAATATTGTCCGCATGAATAATGCAGGGCCACAACGAGGCAGCTTCTACGTGGGACCAACGTACACTAATGAGAACCATCCAGCTCGGTCAGGCTATTATACCCTCCTCTTCGCGAGTAATAATTTGTTACTAATTCCCTTCTAATTATTGTAACGTTGGTATTGTGAGTGGAATTGCTTTTGTGCGGTTGGTGCAGCCTTACCAAAACTTGCTCGGCCTTATTACAAAACAAGGTTTTTCTTTTGACATTGTTTAAACCATCGAGCCTGTTTTTGAAATAAGAACATAACTGAAATAGAAATACAGTTCCTTTTACAAAACTGTCAACTTAGTCCGGTCTTAGATTGTCAATTTTGTATTAAGAACTTTACTAAAGTCGGCATAAAGTTCCAAATACAAAAACTAAATCGAATGTGTAGGTTGGGGCTAAAGTTAGATCGTGTTTTGTAATAAGACGGGCTGTGTTGACATGCAGTCTCTCTGTTGGACGGTATTAAATTCGGTGAAATGAAAATATGCAACTAATTATGTTGAATGTGGTGAGTAATCGCAGAATGAAGTTTTTATGTACGGGATTGTACGTTAGAAGTTTGGTTAGCTTATGAGTAGAAGTAACGTTTGACTTTGGCTTCATTTTAGGGGTTAAAAGAGAACGTTTGTGAAGTAGCTGAGTGCGTTTGTTAGTCAAGGAATTGGAACATCAAATGACTCTGATTTTCGATTAATTATAAAAACTACACAATATATAAATATTCTAGCACTTTATTCTTTCCACGTGATAAAAACATTTTCAATAATGAATACTGCAAATAACCGAGAAAATGCTCGTTTTCCTTTATATAAAATTGGCTCTTTAATTCTAACCACTAACGAGCGAAATACTTAACTATCTTTGGAGCTGTATCTATAAATTAGTAGCTTATTGCCGGTAGTATACTATCACAATTTTTATTCCTTTCAACGGTTTCCGCAACTCGCATAACGTTTTTTTGTCTTTTTCTGTTTTCCTCTTATCTCTGTGCCCCTATATAGGAGTGCAATATATGCAATGATATGTGTTTCTGCAATGTTTTCGACAATTAAATAATGGTATTTACAGACAGATTAATTTGAGGTCAGTTTCAATAAATCTCACAGTAAATATATTATACAAACATATTTTCAGAAACTGAAAACGGATTGAATATTTAACATTTTACGTTGAAATTGCAATGAATATTCATAGATAATAATAATAATAAAATAAATAATAAATATGTTTATTTGCACCTTCAAAATTTACATAATGAAACAGGTTTACAATAAAATAGGGCGAAAGGTAAGTAGTTACATTGTTTTACATGTTAGACTTGCAACTAATACCTAAATTAAGCTAGCTTAATATCTTGTAATATAGGGATAGGGAGAATAAATTAGTTATTAGTATTTCAGTTAGTTTAAGTATTCTCTATTAGGTCCTCAAAAAGCACTCGCAGCTAGTTTATGACTCCGATCTATTGAAAGATAAACGACGGAAAGGTACTGTATGCAATACAAAATTTTTCCGATTACGGCAATCCCACAATTTTTTCTGTTACCTAGGGGATTATCTGTATAATGTTATTAACAAGGATCAAAATATTTATTTACTACACAAACCCAGTTGTAAGCAAAAAGTAACTGACTTCTTGAAAGCTCTTTCCTATGAGGACACAGAGAAATTGCTCCACTCAATTAAATAAAACTTGTATTCAAATAATTACATTCACCACCATTCACATACACCTGCCACCATTCACATTCACCTACACACTAACCACCATTCAAGTACACATTCACCACCATTTACTGACACATTCACCACACACCCTTTGACTGCTTTTGTTGTGTTAGTTAATTTCTTTCTTTTTTTATATTTATTTTTTGTTTTAATTGTTTAGTAGATATTTCTACTGTTGTTGTTGTTGTCTATGTTACCTGCCTATTTATTTGTATGATGCCACTAAGTGGGGTCTGGTGACCTGTAATACAGGTTTTTCTAAAACCTACTTCAGGCACCAGCTCTCACAATGTGAATTTATATAATTTGTTCAAAACTGTTAAGTGCTACAAAACCATTGTGAGAGAAAATAAATAAAAACTTATTAAAACTTATTATTATTCTCTATTAGTAATTTTATGAAATTAAATCCTAACAGTGTCGAGAAACAGGATCAAGCACTTTTTCCACAAAAATGGCAAAAAAATGGCACAACAGTGTAGAATTATCCTCAAATTGTTGCACAACTACCAGTTTCCCACTGAATGTCAATGTTCCGTTGGAAAATATTGTGCACCAGTAAAATAGGCGTTCATACATTTTAGCCGCGACACTCGCAGCCAGTCAGCTTTTAACACAACGTGTGATGAAAAGGTTTTTTCTCTCTCGCTTCATAATGGGCGCGCGGTCCCTCACCGACCCAGCTGCACAACTTTCGATTAATACGCCTTTTTACACGATTACAAGGATTGTAAGAGTTGGTTAGGGTTTTTTTTAGTTTTCAGACTATAATTATTTTTATGGCTGGTATGTATTTTAGGGATCGTTTACTCTGCTTAGATAAATAGGGACGGTAATAGGACACCTAATAATGGTTATGAATTAAAATCGGGCTTGTGACTGTATTTGAAATATGATGAAAGTGTTAGAATAGAGAGAGGCACACCCAAATACTTCGAAATATTTTATTCCGAATGTTATGTTCCGATTTTCAAAAGTCCGAATTTCATAATACCTAAGAATTATAATGTCTATTATTAAGAATCACGAAATTTATTTTACCGAAAGGCGTAAATGCGATTTGTTTGTTTTCCGATTTTCATACTTTCAAAGTATCAAATGCTCGATGGGCTCTCGGTCCGAATAACGACATTTCGATTTTCAATACTCCGATTATACTGCTAAAATTAGGATTTTGATTCAATTAGTATAATATTCAATTACGCATTTGCATTCATAATCTATATTACGTAGGTAAAGTTTATTGTAATTTGAAAACGTCAACTTTCTTATTAATATATTTTTTTTGTATTTTCTTCTTCTCTCTAATATATACCTGCGTCGGGTACCATCTACTGTTATTGCATCCTTTGGGTTAGGTTAGAACAGTGGCCATTTACGCCTCGCCCTCTATTGTTGGTGAATCATTGGGCATTATATTTTTTTTTTTTGATGATACAAGGCGATTTTATTTCGGGTTTCTAATTAATCGGTACTTTAATAATCGGAATTCGAATATTGATGTTTCCAATTATCATTATGTCAGACTTTTTGTTATTCGATCTATTGAAACGGTTTATTTTGAGAATAGTAATTATAAACGATAGAAATATTGATATTTTTGGAATTATAAAAATATTAAGAATGATAAATCGGAGTTGATTAGGAATTTTGAACCGCTCGGAATTATGAAAATCGGTATTTTGAAATTCGTATTTGTGACTGATGGAATAAAGTTTTTCATATATTGTATGTAGTATACCCGTTAAAATAGAAATAATATTCAATGTCATAATTATTCGCCATAAAGTAACATTTCCAAAAAGATAGATATTCATAGTCAAAACGTTTATTGCGAACTAAGTATTGGTATGTTGGTGTTATGTTACGTTGGTACTTATGACTTAGCAGCCTGTTACAAGCATTGCAATTATCATTCGCCTGCCCTTATCATCCTAAACTAGCATACATTAAACATTATTATTACTTAATTATTTTCTTTTATATTAATACAGTTGAAATTATAGTTATGTCAAAATAAAATGTTAATAATAATTAATTTAATACAATTATACAGCAATATCAATGTCATCCTTTTCAGGTAGTACAAATTATAATTATACATGAAGTTAAGTAGGATAGACTAAATTTTATTGTTAGTTTAGTTCACTTAAGAGAGAAAATCGTTATTTTAAGCCAGACTCTAAATATTCTTTTACTGAGTAGAAACATTTTTGGATTAGGTATAGTTTTAGCCTTTTTTGGAATAATTGGATTTTTTGGATATTTCAGTTTTAAACATGTTGGGCAACTCATTATATATTTTTATTGCCATATAATATGGGCTATTACTTAACGTTTTAATTTTTGAGGATGGAGCGCATAACCTCTTTTTATGGCGAGTGATGACGTTGTGCCGTGTGCGTATCTTCTACTTTAGTGAACTTGTTGATATTTTTAATACGCAAATGTCAAGTAGGTACATATATTGATGGCAGAGTTAGAATCTGATACGGTCAAATGGGGTTACTTTGATACTACGGGGTTACTTTGATAACAACTTTAGGCTTATGAAAAACTTAATTTTATAATATCTACAACACCAGTTAAAAAATAAACTATCAGTACTTGGCACTACTGATAGTTTCTTTGTATTATAGCGTTGTAGTTATTATAAAATTAAGTTTTTCATAAGCCTAAAGTTGTTATCAAAGTAACCCCGTAGTATCAAAGTAACCCCATTTGACGGTATTTTATAAAGTATGGTTTTCAGCTCTCAAATCAAATGAAATCATTTATTCGCATAGAATGTAGGTATTGTACAATAAAGTTGTTATAAAAATATAGTGAACCGGGTACATTCTGCCTAAGCTTGGGCATTCAAAGTTTTACAAATAATGTCACGATCAATAAGCTCATGAGCACTCTTATGAAAAAGTTAATAAATTAATAAATCACTTTAATAAGTTCCGATCATGCACAAAAGTGTATCAACAAATGTCAATAATGTCACCTCTCCGTATTATCTTTTTGGGCTAGAATTCTTGTACACTTCTTTAGCATTATGAATAGTTCATCTACGTTAACACTATTTCCCCATAGCAGGACGTAATATCGCAGCCATGAGTATGCGCATGCGTAGTAAGCAGCCATAGATGTCTGTGTGTTAGTGCTTAGTTTAATTTGAAAAAGAGCGTAAGAGAATTCGGAGAGTTTTGTTTTTGTATGTTCTAGCAGTGGTGACCCAGTGGTGAGGGTCGTGACTTACGAGTCGTAGATTCGAACCCAGACAAGCGCTTTACTTTGTGTAAATTATTTCGTCACAAATTTTCTCAAAACGGCGAATGAAAACACCGAGAGGAAACCGGCATGTCCTAGAACCAAAAATTCGAAAGACATGTAACATTTACCAACCCGCACTGGGCCCGCGTGGTGGATTATGGCCCACTCCCTCTCACCGAGAGTAGGCCTGTGTCCCAGCAGTGGGAACATTATAGACTGATGATTATGATGATGTGTGAATTCCCGTTAATGTGTATTAACTTCTTCTATTTGCGTGTTTCTGATTCGGAAATTTGTATTTAGATTGAGAGGTGGTTTTATGTATGATTTAAATTGTATTAGTTTTGTTTTTTTACTATTCATTTCCAAGTTGTAGATCTGGGGCCAAATATCTACAGTTTGGAGGGTATCTTGTATTTGTAGACTAGGGTTATTTACATTTCCACATTTGATCAATATTGAAATATCGTCTGCCAAATTATTACTAGTAAAGCGTTTTCTATATCTAATGTTTTTGGAGGGTCATTAATATAGATTAAAAATAGTGGGCATCCTAACAGAGTTCCTTGTGGGATTGAGCAAGTAATTTATTTTTCTTGTGATCTAATAATTATTTATTTATTTATTCAGATAACTTTGATCCATACATGAGACATAAACTAGTACAAAATAGTAACGGGGAGGAAGGACTTGGTTCTCTGCACTAAGATCCATGTCAGGGGACAATTGTGCCTAGCAGCAATGGCACTCAAGATGCTGTGGCGACTTCCACGCAACCGGCTAATGAATGACGCGGTCTTTTTGTGCCATAACGCTGCGAAGCCATCTGTGTGTGCATCAGTAAACATTGCTGATGCGCTACAGAAAAGTGGAAGCCGCAACAGTGGACTGAACGCATTATTAAATTGGACTAATGGCAAGACCATCAAACTTTTATCATGGTCGTAATTTTCAATGTATACTTATTTATTTAAAAGATTCCTATTATAAGTAACAAGTACCAAAATCATTACAAACCTATATCAATAAACCATTAACATATTAATTTAAACGTTTCCCATTAAGCCTTTAAAGCTAGTTACTAACAAAGTTGTGGTTACAATTCACTGCGAACCATTTTACAGATCGATTCGATAAAATCATGGCAATGGGCAGTTTGCCTACGCAGTTAATACCTAGATTACCGCCTGCATATAGATTCTAGGAATACAATTAGAATAGTTTATACAAAAGTTGGAAAAATTATCAACTTCGCATAGAAGTAGGATTAGACGTTAAAAGCTATTTCATGTCCATGTTCCTATAATTTGATGTTATTACAGTTACGGGTCACAATACCAATAATTGCTTTTTAACATTATTGTCTGTGTACGATATTCATCAAATTAGAATCCATTACGGTGACAACGAAGTTCCCTTAGCATGTAAAGTAAATTAAACGTGTGGAATTTCATTAGCTGTCGGACACAAAAGTTTTTACCGTTATTATTTTCATGTTATGTTTATAACGTTTTTTTTTGTGTGTAGCTAAATTGTTATGATGATAAAATAGAAATTAATTTTTGTGTAAAGTTCAAAAGTGTTTGTTATTTTATGCGTTTTAATTTTGTAGGTACGAGCTTTTGCTTGTTTTTAATGATATCTTGTTCTGAGTATTCTGAAGCATCTCCGCCTGCGATGTCAAACCTTGAAGTAGTTGCTCTTACAAACTTATCAAATGACAGCCAATCGTAAATTTACTTCAGACCATAAATTCTCCACCACAAAATGTAAAATCATTATTTCTAAACTCCAAATTCCATTACATCAAACACTAAGAAATTGTATCAGGAGTATGGCCGGCAGCAGTCTCGTCGGCTAATAAGATCATACTGCAATCGCTTGCTAAGTAGGGTAATTACGACCATGTTCCCTTGGGTCGGCCTTTGCCGGGTTATGGTAGAGAAGTGGATGTTTATGGGTTGATTTCGATATTAGGGTACCTACAGAGATCATAATATTATGTTGTGATTAAATAATACTCTAGAGTTCCTAACCCAATACTTATTTAATTTCGCATAAAAATTCGTATACTTATACACTATGCGGACGAGAATTTTCATCTATCAATACGATTGACACTATAGAACGATAGATACTGATCTAGCAGTTGATATACGGTGTCAACCTTAGACGACGTTACCCGATACGACATAGACAGAATTAGGAAACACCTCGAAAGTGACACCCATATATGAGCCTAGGCTTACATACCACTTGCGGGAAAGTCCGAAATGGTTATCGTGGCCCCTGGCACAGGCAACTGATGAACTGAAGGAACGCGGATGAGTTTTAGTCAGTAAGAGTCTGACTCGCCCTCCCGCTCCGCCCAGAGCGGGAGTAGTTATTTGATGATTTCCATCCCAAAAAAAAAGGCTTACGTACCCCAAATACATAGGCACAAAACAAACGATTTATAAGCGTTGGTCGTGACGGGTGTAGCGGAGTCACACGCTTTGTAGGTGCGATAAATTAAATACAGATACGGTTTGTTAATGTTAACGTTGCATAAATTATGATGACGGAATGTTTGTTTAATTTGGCACGTTTGAGCGGCGACGCAAACGTTGCTTGGATAAATTGTAGGTAATTTATGCAGTGAATGCTCACGGTTCTCACGACACCGGGCTGATGTCCCCGCCGAACCGGGTGCGTCGCACGCGATACCGACATTCCGCGATTTAACTGAGGTGACAAATTGCGAATTGAATTAATGTTTACCACCCCGCTTAAATTATAACTTACGCATTATAACACTATCTTTATTGTTGCTTTAATTCACAGCAGAACTACCAACTCGTTATACAAAGGGATTTTACTCCAGATTTATTTGAATAAGCAATTTGTCTGTTTCCATTAACTCGACTTTCGAAATTTCAGTTTGCCGAATCGTTGACCGTGGTTGTATAAATACGACAGGCCCAATTTCATTTTATCACAATTTGAAGTTTTATCAATGAATAACATAAATCTTAATATTTTAGAACTAACTCCGAGTCTGCTCTTGGAGAAAGCTTTAGAATAATGTTTTCTTCCAATATTACTTCTTTTACAATACTTTGAAAAGAACTTCTTTTTTATTTCATCTTTAAATAGAAGATAGGTTTTAAAAACTACAAGTGCGGAAATTGGTTTGGTAAATTTAGGTATAAAAGTAATCTGTTTTGAATAACAAATAGTAAAAAAATACAAATGCAGCTCATAAATCAAAACATACTAGTTCGCAATTTTAAAGGCTCGTGATCCTGAATCGAAAACTAGGACATTTTCAACTGATAACAAGTCACAGTTTGTCGTAATCCCAGAACTCAAGCCCATTTCATGAACCCAAAATAGCATAGTGATATTGATTTCCACCGTCGAGAATACCAACATTGTGACAGCGAAGTGTTAGTGATCCTCACACACAGAGATTGCAAAATTGACCACTTATCTGCGTAACAGCATAAATTCCGCCACATGCGCTAGGAGTCGGGGGAGTGGGACCTACATCAGTTGAGTGCAATACGTGCAGCATTTATCAGTCAGTACATCTCTATATATTTTATTTCTACATGCAATGTGTAATCGGAATGCTCTGTGTGGTGGTCATCTATAAAAGCATTTATATTTAGCGTTTTCATAGGCTGAAAAACTAGCGGCCTACCCGGATAATAAGTTGCATGGACAAGCTCCTTCATAAAGATATTTACCAAAACTGAGACACTAACACGTATGAACGACGTACACGTAACGTGAGCGAAAGCACATGAATACTCCTTTTAGCATTTTGGTTTAAATTACGGCAAGCACAAAGTTGTGTAGTACCATAGATATGAATAAAGTTTTGAAAACTAAGTAAATAATTTGTCCAAATCGAGTAATACATTTATACAAATTTTGTTACGTTTCCTACGCGCGTTTGTACCAGGCCCACTGACCCCTACCCTACTTATCCCACTTTTAGGCGTAAGAGCTCTCTTTTCTTTGTCTTTCACCTCGACAACCCAGCCCCTCGTTTGCTAGTCACACCCATAATTGGCGCCTAATTTGATACTGTCACCCTATGCCTATTTCAAACTTAACCTTCAGCCTTCTATTCAAGCAAGAAATTAATTAGGTATAATATTATAGTATAACTCTGTGCTTCGATAGTCTATTACTCAAAATCCGCCACTAAGCTTTCCCATTAACCAATCAGGTGTACAGAAAATTATCTATCATACAGAATTATGAACCATATCTGTATACAAATCAGTAATCACTGGTTGCTATCTGAATTTATTGAAGCTCACACACAAAAGGATTAATCATAACCGAAATCAAAACCCCTCTAAATACTTCTTAAATAAATCTATTTGCCCACGACGTCGTTCGCGTGGAAGTCGTAAAACACCATAATATACTAAAATAAGAGCCACATATTTATTAAACTTCCCTCTATATTACGTTTATAGTTATGGTCTCAGCAGCTATAGGAACGAATATATCACATAGTTACAGATTTAACCTTTTAAATGATTTCGTTCTTATATAGGAACGGCTATTCTAGTCAACTTTCAACAAAGTAAATAGCTTAAAGTTGCGACGACTGCTTTGCAAAACTAAGTTCGATTGATATTTTTAATGCTGCGTTTTAAACATTCTGTTATACTATGATAAGTATGATAGTTCGTAGAACGTACACAGAAAAACATAAATGTCTATGGTATTTATTATATTTATGTTAACAATCTACTGTTGTGTTTCCTCCAAAACACACAGCATTGGTTGAAGATGCATCAATCGGTTACGTTACCTGTGAGCTTTTACTATGGCTGAACGCACGGTGATCTACGGATACAGCGAGCTGGCTCTGTCACTCGCCAAGTGTCATTCATAGCGTCTAAAAATTATGCCGCCACCGTACGGAAAAAAGAATCACGTTCATTTTCTTAAACAAAATAGTAAAGTTTCAGGTAAAGCTTTATAAAAAGTGAATAACAGTGCTTGTGATAAGTGATATATTATAGTTTTTCGCTGATTGTTACTCAGCGAAATGCCTAAATGGAGATCGAAAACTCACATTATATTTATTTATTTGGTTCACCAACAATTGTTTACACTAACATCTTGACAAAAAATAACATGTATTTAAAAAAAACTTTGAACAGTGTAACAATTACTTAAAGGTGAACACCACATGCACAAAATTAAATTATGTTAATTGTAAGTCTAAGTACATGTACAGTTTACAGATATTTATATTTTTTTTATATAAGTGGTCGCCGGAGAGCAACCGATTCTAGCGAACTTGAGCAGCGATTCTCCTAACTGCGATAGTGCGGAACGGAAGAACGTTCTTCATCCTCGAAGGGAGAAGGCACCCCTTTCCCACCACGGAACAACAGGGCAAAGAGAAAATATGATGATTAGGTAGAAACTCCTAAACACAATGTCTTAAGGAACTAAAAATACTCAAGCAATTTTACTCTTTTGACATTCCATTGTGAAAAGCAAACGGTTATAAGAAAACCTTACGTTTATGCTCATCTACATGATGTGTTTCACATACAGAATTAGAAGTAAATGAGTACTGATGCCACTAAACAAAACTAAAGACTATTTAGCCCCCGCGGAAGTAGTTTTGGTTGGAATCTCTAATGTGGGTCTAGAGTAGAAGGAGCTAGCAGCTAAAGCAGTTCTACAGAGACTAGTTAATTAAGCAGCAACCTATCCACTAGCATTGTATTGTACTGTGCGTTTCGGAAGTAATCCGAACACACCCATCCAGAAGTGTATTTACATTAACATAGTGTATTGCTCTCATGTGTTATGCAGTTGTTACATTAAAGAGGTTCGGCACCTGTTATGAACTCTAATATGCAATTAGAACATTAAAATTACTATTTAAAAATGACATTAAGTTCTGTTCATTTTTTGTTGTATTTATTTTTATTTTAGATGGGTTTGCTCTTGACTCTAGTCTAGGTCAGTGGTGACAGAGACAGAGTCGACGGTGGGGTGAGCTTACCCAGAAGAAGCCTGTTCACTCTCACTTTGAAGAGATTAGGGTTGTATGCGTTCGGAAACACAGACGCAGGTAGAGAGTTCCATTATTTTGCTGTGCGCATTACAAAACATTTGGAAACGCTTAGTACGAATTGGTAATTAGTATAATGTAATAATTAAGGAAATCTTAATTTTATGATCAGGGCCATTGCTCTACTAACATTAGAAATTAACAAAACATTAGAAGATATATACTTTACAGGTAGTCCCATATACATTTTGTCAAGTTCTGATGAGTGGTTTTTGAGTCAGCTTCAACGACACTTATTTGTTTTACTTAGTGTATGTTGATGATGTTGTAATAACTTCCTGTCACTATTATTTACATTTCAAATAGTGGTATACGAGTTTGTTCAGGGTAGGTATCACAACAAAAAACGGAAAAATAAAAACTTTGTCTCAAAAAAACCACCGTCTTCAAAAAAAACAGTACAAAGTGAAAAAAACTGACTTCTGAAGTTGGTGGCAAACAAGGATACAACAAAGACACCGACTTCCGAAGAGATGTTTGCCATATACGCAGCAATAAGCAGCCAAAATGCCAGTCTTTATAGTGAACATATTCTAGTTCTATCCGACAACCGACCATTTGTTGCACATTTAGGACGAGCGAGGGTAATGCGACGTTCCCTAATTAACCTAGCTTGTAAAATGACGAAGTTAGCAGATTAGTCGAACATCATTCTGTTACCGGTTTATCTCCCGGGGAGGTTAAAAGTGTTATAATAGCTTAGCCGACCGCTAATCTAGGAACAGACCAGCTACATTGGCTCCTGTTGCTAAAGGCCCCCGGCCTCGGGACCATGTTCCAAAGTGGGGCGTCCCCGACGTCGACCTTTTCGTGTCAAATAACTCGGCAGGTGAGCGATAGTACGTCACATGGGACTCAAATGATGGCTTGGCAAGTCTCTGAGATGCTTTCACTTAGAGGTGACAACACGACTAGCATGGCTGTTTTCTTCGCCCAGTCATCTGAACTCGGAAATGGGACGGGGACGTACTGCGTATAAATCGCCCCATCTTGGACCCAGTGTGTCTGGCTCCCGTACTTGGAGGCGAGAGGTCTCAGAAAGCCAGTACCTATACAAGGTCTATGTAAGAATCTCATAGACCTGACCAACTGCTTGGAAAGTTGGGGGGGTAGGGCAGTCATGTTGTAAGGGGGAGTGGGCGGTAGAAGAACAAGATACTTGCTAAAATGTAGTTGGAGATAATCCACACTAAGGACTTATAAAGCTCCTATTCAGAGGTGAATGTCATAGTATAGATTGCATGAAGTCCTAAATAACCATAACCACACCACACCATATTTTTTTTGCCTACGGTTTTTACTGTACCAACAGATGTTAGCTCAACAGTATCTTGTCCAATTAGTGAGTTTCAAAAGCATTATTCTTAGCTAAACCACTGCCAAGACAGTCATCAATGTTTATTGAGGATGATATTCTCGTAGCATGTATGTCTATTTCCTTTTATATTCCTGTTTAGTATATTCTATCACATTTAAATTAAATTAAACTATTTTTATTTAAGTGCGACGTTCGTAAGTACGCTGTACTGGTACAGCGTCCTAACAATTGTTTGCTCCACCGGATGACGTCATTACGTCTGCATCGGCTGTCGCTGAAAACCAGCGCTGGGGCTTTGTCTTGCATAGGGTCGCAGCATAATGCTGAGCGATAGCCGTTTTGCGTGGATGTGACGCATGTTTCCCACAACGTTTTCTTATTTTTGTATCATGTTATTTTTGCGTCATGTTTACCGCAAAAAAACGCATTAAGTTTTTTTCTTTTCTTTTCTTTCATCCATTTGGGATAGAAAATTGCCCCTTGATTGACAGAGATTTACATACCCTAATATTGTAAGATATCTCACGACTTTAAAATGTTGAAAAATTGCGGCCAAATTGTGCCTCAACTGACAATCAAGTTGTTTACTTAAAATCTACCATAATTGTTGTTGACTTTGGTTTACAATAACAGGTGTGGCGAAGCTTGCTTGACTGATTTTTAAACAGGCTACGATAGATGAGGAAATTATAAGGTCTGTGGTAGCCTTCGGGAGGCTGACTGGTGATTAGTTCATCAGATTAAATTAAACTGGAAGAGCCACTAGGCTTACATATTTATTACTTTTGGGTAGCCCTCTCTTTTAATGCTTTACAAAAGTAATAATTATGTAAGCCTAGTGGTTCTTCCAGTTTTTGTTTTAAAAAATGCCAGCAATTAGACGTACAAACTCAAGTCGCGGAACTCGCAATGCTACCTAAGTGTTTGTGGCATCAATCTTGAAAATCAATGTTTTCACATGGCCAGTTGTCGCCTGTTCCCGTGTCGGAACACTAACAAAACTATTCATATACGCGCCAGAAAATAAAACTAAGAATGTTGTGAACTTATATAAATGATTGGTCTCGCTGCGCTCGACGCTGCGAGACTAATAATTATCTAAGGTGGTGTATCATAAAGCATTAGAATAATAAACAATATGTTTTTGTTTGTATTTTTTTTTATTAATTAAGTATAACGAATCGAATTCAATATTCATAGATAAGACAGGACAACGTCTGTCGGGTCAAATAGTTATATTATTAAAAAAAAAACACAGCATTGGAGCAAGGTACTTGCTGTTGAGTTTAGAAAACGTCTATGAATGACACTTGACAATTGACAGAGCCAGCTCGCTATAACCATAGATCACCGCGAGTTCTGCCATAGTGAAAGCTCACAGGTAACGTAAGGGGGATTAAGGTATGTAAGGTATGGGTTAACATATGATGTATATAAGGCGACATCTTAGACTGTATCTTCAACCAACGCTATGTGTTTTCTTAGCATAATAACTGTTTTGTTTTAATGGAAAACAGCTCTATTATATTATTTTAGTCATAGCTGTTCGTGACGAATAATCTGTACGAATTCATCAGTCTGTGTATCAGTGTTGTGCTATTACTCATTAGGTAGTAGTTGCAGGAACGCAGGCGTTCATTGCATGCATTAAGTTTACGCTACCTCACGTTATATAGGTGATAACTAATGTATTGTAAACACAGTATTCTTGGGCGAAACTTTGGATGCTAAGCTTCAGTAAGGCACAAGACCAAGGTCGAATCATTGAGCACTACAAGTTCTGAGTTGAGCTGAGCTGCACGGTTGCTGACAAATACGTGCACTGACTGTATAGGTCCACTTAATCTGCATGGTTCTTTCCTCAGAAGACCATTTCAAAAACCAATCTACATGGTCCTCAAACATTATTTCCGAACTTATGTATACACATTGACATTGATGAATTTTATACATGCAATGACATGAGTATTTACTTTGTAAAGTTTTATACGAGTATTATTTAAATTATTGTGAATGTGAGGACTACCTATGTGGGTCATTGCTTTTTTGTTTCTTTATTCTCACTTAGTTTTCATCGTGACCATGATGAGTTTGAGTAATGTATGCGGCCAACCCAAATGTCCTTTCTTTGGTATTGTTCGTCGAGTCGTTGAGCTCCTTAAATTCTTAGTTGACCTGTACGATTACTGACACATGCGTGCACTGACTGGACAAGTCCACTCAATCTGTGTGGCTTTTTCTCAAAAGACCATTTCAGACACCAATCTGCATGGTCTTCACATGATCTGACCAAGATTATATCTGGACTTTAAAAGAGACTGTGACCTCTGAGTTTGTTTCGGCCTTTCTTCTCATAGTAATCAGATAGGAAACGCCGACCTCATCAAGTTTTTTAAAATAATATGATTGACTTGTAAAAGTGTTTGTACAAACCTACTTATAGAAATAAAATAATTTATCATTCATTAATTCACGTAAAAACGAAAAACTTCGCAAGCAATGGAAAATTGCTACTTAAGGCTGCGGGTGTTGACCTCAGGTGACCTGCATCTCACACGGACAACTGTACATCGCTTGCTCCCGCGTCACCAGTTCTCTCGATGTTTTGTCTGCTGAGACCGTAACTACAAACGTAGTATAGAGTGAAGTTAAATAAAAATGTGGCTCTAATTTTAGTATAATAACGTGTTTTACGACTTCCACTCGACCGAAGTCGCGAGCAGAAGCTACTTTAGATAATATTTTTATTCCTTTTCGAAGAATTTTCTTTGATTTTCCTTGTTAGACTTATTAATAGTAATAAGTAATATAACTTCATTCCTTTTAATGGCATGTGAATAAGGCTGTTCCTAGTATTCCATTCCATGACCAAGAAGCTTTTGTTCCATTTTATTACTTGAATACGGGGAAATCAAATAAGGTTATTTCTGATTTTTATTCCGCCATCCTTTGAATCTCTGTCCATATTGTATTGCAGTGTCAGCTAGCGTTAAATTAAAGGGGGTGATTATAGCAATTTTTTCAAGGAATATTTCATTAAGAGGCACTATTTATCATGGCTGAAAAAATAAATGACATGGCTCCAAAACCAATCAAGTTAGATGGGCCAACGAGTTGTGTGAGGAGTACAGGTTGGAATGCGGGGTAAGACAGGGTGGATTAACCTCACCAGTGCTTTTCATCCTGTATATTAACCAACTGATTGTCGAGCTCAGTAGCACTCTTGTTGGTTGTTCTATTGACGGACTGTGTGTAATTAGTATTAGTTACGCGGACGACACGGTGCTGCTGAGTCCGTCAATTAGCGCACTCAGGAAGTTGTTGGCGGTCTGTGAGGCCTATGCAGAAGCGCACGGACTTGTATACAACGTGCAAAAAAGCAAACTGCTTGTGTTTAGGGCGAAGCATAAAAAAACCAGCACATAATATGCCACCGGTTATGTTAAGGGGTATAGCCCTTGAAAGAGTGCTAGATTTTAAGTACTTGGGTCACGTAGTTACGGAGGACTTAAAGGGTGATGCTGATATGGAAAGAGAACGGAAGGTGTTGGCTGTCCGATGCAATATGTTGGCCTGCAGGTTCGCACGTTGTACACCAGAAGTAAAAATAACTCTTTTCAAGGCTTTCTGTCAATCAATGTACACGTGCACTCTGTGGGTTCGATATACGCAGAGGGCATACAACGCCCTCAGAGTTCAGTATAATAATACTTTCAGGATGTTGTTGGGGCTCCCACGTTACTATAGCGCGTCAGGAATGTTTGCAGAAGCACGTACTGACGGTTTGAGTACCATTCTTCGTAAGAAGACTGCTTCTATGATGCGCAGAGTGCGTGGGAGCGGCAATGACATTCTGAAGGTCATTAGTGATAAGCCGTGCTTCACCATTATGGCGCATTGGGTACGTGTACATGTACATATACCCGGTGCGTCTGGTGAGTGCAGCAGATATATGAATTAAATCTTTATTTTTTTCCGTTTGTTACTAACATAGCTTATAAGTAGTGTGTTACTATGACCTGAGGTGTATTACTAACATCATATAACATCATATAAAGTAATAAAAATAAAAAATAAGGGGCTGAAATAAAAATCCTAAGACTTGTTCATGTGAGAAAATAAAATAGTAGTTCTCGAAGTATGTAACACTAGCTGCACCCCGCGGTTTTTTTTTTTAAATTTATTTTTTAAACGTTTCCCCGCACAAGGAATTTCTCCTGTATTGTGGGTGCGTTTACAAACATTTAAACTCACATACACAAACAGCCAGACCCGGAACAACTACTTTAGGTCATACAAATATATGTTTCGAATCGAACCCGCGACACGTAGCGCAACAGCCAATTTCTTAACCACTGCGCCAACCGTGCGGTCACCCGGTTTCACCCGCATTTCCGTGGGAATATCGGGATAAAAAGTATCCTATGTCCTAATCCGGGTGATGGTCTACCCATGTGTCAAATTTCATCCAAATCTGTTCGGCCGCTTTAGCGGGAAAGCGTAACAAATAAACAAACATACAAAAAATCAAGTCTTTTCTCTTTATTTTATAATATATTATTCGCTTAGATTACTTCAAACTCCGACCTCAATTACTAATTTACGTCACTATTGCACTATAGCACTCCTTCTTACTGTCAGAATTATTAAACATCTTTTCACTGATTCCCTGTGAAAACTCGCGGAAAACTGGAAAGAGCCAAGTTTTTCTCAAGAGTTAGCCGCTTTTCTTTTGTGTTTCAATTTTACTGTTTGATTTATTCTTGAAATGCATCGTGAAATAAAAGAAGTTTTTAATTAAACATGGCTGAGTTATTCTGACGCGGGTAATTAAGTTTGTGATGTATTGCATAAAACGCGATGAAATTATTACGAAGTTCTTTGGAATATGAGCTAGAGATTTTCTTCTTTCTATATCGCTTATGTAGTTAGGTTATGATTAACATGTTCGTCTTACGGTTGGATAGTTATAGTAAAACTTTGTATCATAATATTGTAGTACGATCTAAGTACTCGCACTCCTGAGTTTGCCCTCGTGGGTTTTAGTTTACGTAAATTCACCACATCTAAACATAACACCTACAAACACAAAACTTTTCGTTCAAGGAAGAAATAACATTAACATCCGTAAAGCTACATTTAACATTAATTACATTTCCAGCAGGAACAGCTATCCAGAAAAATCCCAGTGAATTTACAATTACTCGTGGCAAGTGTTGTATGGTCCCGTATAAATTGCATTTGCATGTAGACGCGTCCAGATCTAGACCAAATCGTTTCACAAACAAGTATGCAAATACCAAGCAAGCGTTGTCGCGACTCTAGATGGTGGGAATGTTAAATATGTGTGTGTGAGCAAACACCGGTTTAATCTACGCCTTATCGCCATTGGGACGTTGTAGTCCCGCCTCGCCTCGCCTTCTGTATAGCACTGATATTGCACAGGGTTGATGCGCGATTTATATTTGCTTTTTGCTATCAATGGCTACTGAAATTACATTTTGTCTGTAGATGATATTTTGCTGCATCATAGACTGCTAACATAATCAACAATTATATCTCTACGGAATGGTGAATGTATTATAAGTAAATTAAGGCATATCAAGTTTAGGCAAACTTAGTGCGGGACGCCCGCCGGCCAGGTGCAGTGACGACTTGCAAAAGGCGGCTGGCAGAGACTGGATGAGGAGAGCCAAAGATCGGGCTCAGTGGCGTTCACTAGGCCTTTTTTTTTTTTTTTTTTTTTGTGGGTGGGAAATCATCAAATAACTTCTCCCGCTCTGGGCAGAGCAGGAGGGCGTGTCAGACTCTTACTGACTAAAACCCACCCGTGTTCCTTCAGTTGCCTGTGCCAGGGGCCACGGTAACCCTCTTGGACTTTTCCGCAACCCTAGCAGGCATCGGTCCTAGCAAACCCCGTCATTGGTGCTGACATCTCTTTGAGGCGCGCGTGGAACACAACGCGCCGTCGACCCGGGCCTGGTCCTTATCGAACGGCGAGCTGCCCATTGCTCGCCGTTCGCAAGCCCGCGCCTACGGTGGCCGGGAATCGGCCTGCGATTCCCGACGCCCAGGGCGTCTCCTGCGGCGGCTAGGGGCGTGAGGGCGCAAATTTTGCCTCTCCCTCACGCGTTCCGCCTCCTCCTTCGCGAAAATTACTGCTTCGCAGAAGGAGGTGACGGCTTCCCAAGCCCTCTCGCTCCGTACCATGGCCTGGACCAAGGCCGGACGCGAGAGATCGCTACCGCCAATCGCCTCCACGAGGACACGGCGGTGCTCCGCCCAAGCCGGGCAGACCTCCACCGTATGCTCCACCGTGTCCTCCGGGCGATCCACACAATGGTGACACCCGGGCGTTTCCTCCCGCCTTATCCGGAACAGGAACCTCCCGAAACAACCGTGTCCGGTGAGGACCTGCGTCAGGCGGAAGGTGAGGACGCCGTGGCGCCTCTCAAGCCACTCCTCAAAGAGGGGATTTATCGCCGCAATTGTGGCGTGCCCAGCGCTGGGTTGCGACAATCGCACTCTCCATGCCGCCCTGAGATCCCGCCGGAGCTCTGTCCGCTGTACCGTGATTTCTCGCGGCAGCGGAGCTACGCCCCGGCGTTTCGCCTCCTCGCGCCACTCCCAAACGTGCGCGAGGACTTTTGCCTCCAGATCCCATGGCGGTAATCCGGCAAGGAGGCTCGCCGCCTCACCGGAGACCGTACGGTATCCCCGGACCAGCCGGGTGGCCATGACCCTTTGGGGCGCGTTCAACCAGCGGGCTGGCCACCGCCTCAAGGAACGCGCCCACACCAGTGCCCCGTAAATGGCCAAGGCCTACGACCAGCAGTGGACGAATTTAGGCTGATTATGATGATGATGAAGGCACATCTAATGTACGTATTTTTGCTGTAGTTTTAATAAGTTGGTCGTTTCAAATGACTACAGTTTTCAATAGACAGAGGCAAAATTAATGGTTATTGAATCAAGATTATTTCTAGAATCCGTGTATCAATCATACTAAGTTCTATACATGCCTCGCTTATAACGTATATATAATATAACGTTCTATTTATCAAACTGACCATGATATTCAACCATTGGTGTATGTAGTTACATTGATTTACTTAGACAGCTCAGGTCTCTGGGAGGTCTTGTCTAGCGTAAGGTAAGGAGATTTGCTTTAGCCGAAGATGAAGTAACAAGATTATTAATTTATTGGCTATATGCACTGAAGGATATATGTGCTTCATTTCTTGGTTTGATATACTGAGTATATTCATGGCTTATTCCTTGCTTTATTAAATGTTATTGAATTATGTAGTAACAGCAATATTGCACTGTAATACTAAATTATTTTAATTGCCTGGCCTAGTTACTTTTGAGGTTTGGTCAGCTTTGGTACTTTTATGTTTATATGATTAAATTTGACTGCCTCGTCCAGACTGAAACTCATAATTGATCTGAGTATTAACAATTAGCACACCACATACATTTTTACTATGGTACATCCTTTCTTACACGGGTATCATGTTACCCAATAACTGGACTGTGGAGGTCAGATAGGCAGTCACTCCATGTAAAATACTGGTATTCAGCTACATCCAGTTAGACTGAAAGCCAGCCCAACATATAGTAGGAAAAAAGCAAGGCAATGATGATACATTTTTATAAAACTACAATCAGCTGCCGCCATGTTTCATCAAACCACAGCCGCCGATCTTAGTGTAGCCACTAAATATTTTCACTTCAAACACTACACACATCTGCTTCAACAACAAACTTGGATTTTTCGATCACTGCCAGCCCTGTTAGTACAGTGTGACTTGTGTTCGTCCATCACTACTGCAAATACCGTCAAGTGATTCGGGATTTGTTGCTTCAAATCCTCGTGCGAGCTTACAATACCCCGCTATTCATACTACGGCACTACGTAGTCTTTCATTTGACGAAGTTTGTACAAATATTAATACCAGGTTGTTGGCCTTAGAAGATGACCTATATAGGGAACTATTTTGGTCATCATTTGCACTGTTTGTTTCGTGTGAGAACTATCTGTCTGGTGCTGAAATTGATATCGTGAAAATACTTGCAATACCTAATTAAAGAGCTTTATCTTCAAAGGTAACACACAGATGTATTCAAATTGTGATAGCAAACGAATCTTTGCAAATTAATTATTTAAATATTGCGACAAAATTTTGATTTTGTGAATTTTGGGTGGTCGCAGATGATTATGTTCTACTTGCATCGTAAGCAGAACCGTTGAAGACATGGTGACTGTGATGGATGAATCTTCTTGTATGATGAAAGGGATGAATATAATTATGTGAATAAGAGGAAGGTCATGGTGTTTGAAAGAGAAGAGGATGTATCGGTGTGTGATTTGAAAATAAATATTAAGACAGTGGAGCAAGTACCTAAGTGAGTTCATATATTTGGGGTTGTCTGTTTACAAGGGATGGAAAGATAGATGGAGATGTGGAAAGGAGAGTAAATGCAGGAAATAAATTGAATGGTGCTACACATGCGATTGTGACCCACCAGTTGATGTCCAAAAAGGCTCGACTGGCTGATCACAATGGTGTGCGGGTGCCTACGCTTATGTATGGAAGTGAATATTGGGTGTAGCAAAAGAAGCAAAATAAATGCTGAGGAAATGCGTTCCTTGCGAACCATGTGTGGTGTGAGTATGACCAAAAATTAAAAGAGTCTGCTTAAGTAGATGGTTTAGTGATGCTGAGAGGTTGAACAAAAGGTGACTAACAAAGTTATTTACAAGGAAGATGTGAGTGGAAACGCCGGGAGGGGACGCCCTAGGAGGACATATAGTGACCTTATTGGTGATGTTGTTCAGGAAGATCAGGTGCTTAGTGCTCGCAACCGGCGTGCGTGTATGACCAGATCTAAGAACGTAAACGAGGCAAAAGGAGTATGTAAAGACCGTGGCAGGTGGCGTTCTGTAGTTTCTGCCTACCTCTATAGGAAAAAGGCGTGAGTTTATGTTTGTATATGTAAAATATTGGTCTTTTAGTCAGTTTTTATCAACATATTTGACGTCTTGGATAACATTACACAAATAAGTGTATGGTATCTGAAAAAAAAAACTATTTTACAAAAAAAAAAAACAACTGACTTCCAAGAAAAACACTACAAGGTGAAAAATAACTTTAGTTTCGGAAGTCAGTGTCATTGCATCTGTATTTCAGTTTTTTCCACCGACTTCAGAAATTAAAGTTATTTTTCACTTTGTAGTGTTTTTTTGGAACTCGGTTGTTTTCTTTTTTAATAGGTTTTTATGTTTCGCTTTTATAGTTATGGTACCTACCGCACACAAATTCGAAAACGATCATCTTACACGTCCACGTGCGTCTGAAGGCGGTTTTTTTTTAAATAATTTTAAGTATATTTATTTTAAATTGCCCCACCGATTTCAATAACATTTATATGGGACCACCTCTGAAGTATGACCTACCAAACAAAAAAAGATGCATCAAAATCAATTCATAATTGGCGGAATGATGAGAACCTCCTCCTTTTTTGAAGTCGGTTAATAATATAGAGATTTTTGGCATGCTCACAAAGTTCCTATAAAAATCAAATATCTAAATCGTATACAGTTCCACCTACATTGAATAGATTCTGTGCTATTTAGTCATTCAACATATGCAAGGTACATAACACAAGCCACACAAATTCTCAGGCGACAAGCTATGCGTTCAAGTGATTTCTTGCCACCACAATTGGAATAATCTAATCTTTGCGAGAAATCGCAGCTCCGGGGCCATTATATCTGCCTCCAAGTAATAATTCACCTCAATAAGTTGACGCTTACGTTTTTACGTCGTCCCCACTTCGTTCCTACTTGAAATAATTATTTTATAGAGAACAATCATTGTGAATTTCATTGTTTTCGCGGTAATGAGGAGGCTATTCTCATCTCTGAGTACAGTCGACTAAGGGTGACTAACGAGTTAGTTGATGAAGGGGCTAGAAACGTTGTTTTCTGAGCACTGGCGTTTTTAAACCCTTGATATTGTTTACAGGATTTACTAATGGTATTGTACGACGGATTCCCGGTTCCTACGACTTACCGATCGTTAGCAGTAACATCAGTATGCAGTAGGCCAGCGTCTTCAAAGAATTAATATAGAGTTCATTTAATTCTAGAGCTTAAAGGTGAATTTCCTAGAGCTTATAGGTTTCCTTTCCGAATCTTTCCAGAGGACCGGTTATGTATTACCCAATGCTACGATTGGTGCGCCAAATCATCCGTGTTTAGACATTTGAATTTGATGCCTACTAACAAAAATTTTAGGTAAACGTTTGTTTACATAACAATGATATTCGTTAGACATTTATTGTCTCCTATCAACAGTACAATTTGCAACGTAACAACTAACAAGGCATTCTGACCTTTTATTGTGCGTTGTACGAAACGGATATTCGTTCAATCAAAGAAGCCAACCGATCGTAAGGACGTTTCCCCAACTTAATTTCACAGCTGCGTTCCGCTTTTTATCTATATCCACCTGCCTAATACGCCTTTTGTACGGCAGTTTTTTCGATTACAGCGCGTGGTCTTAGAGATTATATCTGGCACGTGCGTAATATCGTATGACCTTAGTAGAATAAGGTGATGTGCGATGTTCGCCCATTCAGCTTACGCCTGAACGCATGCCTGGCTATCATCACGTACGGATAGCTACTTGTACATGGGACTCATTGCTGCTGGAGTGGTCACACTAAACTATTAGCTAATGGGAAGGAATCTGTGGTGGCAATGAAATTGGATTGAAATTGGAACCGTGCTAGAAGTTAGTATGGGCCATTCAAATATTTGAATGGGGAATGAACCCGCAATCCACAGCGCTGGGCAATAAACCTATGTTTATTACAAATCTATATAAAATATAAAAAAAAAACATTCGCATATAGTTTTAGTAAACATTTGAGCAAGAATAAACGGGTAAAGTAAATATAATTCACGTCAAGACTGTCATGGTTATCATAAAACAATTTTACGATGGCCGCTAGCTCGCTCCCAAGCACGCCCGTATGTCCCACGCCTATTATATGAACATATTAACAAGGTTTTATTCAAACAAGCTAAGAAGCTGACGTACGAAAATGGAAGACTAAACAATACCTATTATCTTCATAGGGTCTGAGATTGAAACGATCTTGCTCGTAAACAGGCCTGTTTATGGCGAACATGTTTAGTGCAAAGTAGGGACCAGCTCAACTGCCTATCAACCTACACGTGTTTACTTTAATTAACATTCTTAATTTCTTCCAAGCATTATGAGTAGCCCTCGAAGAATAAGTAGATTAAAATAAAACAAACTCCAACATTTACTTTTAGAATATTGATGGAAAGCTATGCAATCTTCATTAAGATTTATCTCAAAATTATGAAAACAACCGAAAATGAGGCGGAACTTAACGTGAACTCGGCGGATTGAAATGTAAACCGTAGACTGAAGAACACTCAGCGCAGAGATCTTATCAAACCGAGTATATAGTGCCTGTCAGTCCTTTTGACCTCTTCGCGTAATTATATTATGATCGTGTGGCTTGACGTTAATTTGTGAAACTGCTCGGAAACCCAACGCTTAGGTGGCCGGGCAGAGAGCTCCGTACCCGATTAATTCAAGAAGTGGAATCCTCGGTGAATTAATAGGACAGACCGTCGTTCTGTGCCTATTGATCGAGCGCCCCGTAGCTGGAGCGGGACCGGTGGACATATTGTTTTCGAATAAGCGTTTTAAAACATCAGGGTCTTCATAGTCACATTACCGTATGTGCCCATTAATAAACTACTCATATGTAGGCTTCGTTGCTGCTTTAATTGGATTGTTACGGGAAGCAGGTAATCGGATAAAAGCTAACGAAAATGACAACATAATTTTCGAAACAACTTGTTTGACGAGGCATGATAAGTCGCAACCGTAAAATCGGTACCTCATTAAGAATTCACATCTATTATTTCATGTAATCCTCTTACACGACATAAGGCAAAATAATAATAATTCAATGTACCTACATGCCCTCTTACCGTTTAGACGTACTGTGTTATAAAAACAAAAGTTTTGTTATTGGTTTTCAGAAGAAACTTCCAACAATGGCAGTTTTTGAAACACGAGGAAGCAAATGCCGTGTGGTCGCCATTTATTATATTTTATAATATTTTCTTTTCCCGATGTCCTTAATAGGGATCGGACCTTTTGCCTTTTTAGCCCCTTGGGGAAGACATGGCGAATATTATTTTACCCTCCGCTAAGGGTACTCTCAGGCCCTTTGAATGTATTATTAAACTTTTGTTGTTATCGAGATTACAATAATATGGGTCTCGCATCAAATCTGTCTCTTTTGTTATTGCTTAAACATTCATCCGTATTAACCTTTCTTTGGTAATATTTTAGATTATTTCGTATAAGGGTGAATTAAATAGTTTTTCACAGACAAAACTCGAATTATTTCAGTAATTAGGCGACATCGATAGCTATTTATAGAAACACACTGCCTTAGCGTGGTATGTAGTATTTTTCTTCTTCGTTTAAATATTAAGTAATAATTTAAGAATTTTTGTTGGTTCCTCACTATGACTAAACATTTACTGACTGTAGCCTGATGTAACGGGTGTTGTCATTGTATGCAAGGAAAGCTTTACGTGATCACTCATATCTCCCTGCTGATCTATCTGCTGAGCCTGAGGAGTGAGCTGTCAATAGTGTCAATCCTATCATCAGCTGGAATGACAGCTCAATTCAAACTCAATTCAGCAAAATTTTGAGATTTTTACAGTATATAAATTATCTGTGTCGATTATATACAGCGAGTCTCCTATAGAAAATCATTTTAATGATCAGATTTTTTAATATATTCTTTTATCGTTTATTATTTTAATAACTAGGTTCTTAATATTATACCTAGTTCGGGACCTGAAGACCTTGTGTGGATGTTGTCTCATATTATATTATATTATATTATATTAATAATTAATTACAATCAAGCCTATATAGCAATTTTAATCTAGCTGAACTTTTTACGTGATCATTATTTTAAAACTTAGAATAGTGTTGATTGTACTTTACACAAGTACGTTCCACTTTCTTAGAGTCTGATATAAAGATGTAAACAGTTTGTTCATGTGTTATTAGGCGTATCATTGTCGCTATTATTTCTACACTTTTAACACTACTCTAACTCAAAGGGTTATACTATATTTGTTTGGTCTAACAGCTGAGTTACCTCGATGTTCACATATGTCAGTGGAGTCGGTGATCATGGGCCTCAGCAAATTGTTGGATTATGTTGGTGACGGGTTCCATTTTTAGGTCACGATGGAGGTCGCCATTTCTTATATGTTTTTTAGTACTGTATAGAATCCACTTCTTCTAACTGAACAGACAGCTGTGATGCTGGGGAGTTTGTTGCGCCACTTCTTCTTCCCAGCTAAAGCACTAGGCAGGCTGGTGAAGTGCGGGCGTTTTTGGGGGACTGTATTATGTAATTATGACGTTCAAAAAGTGCTGATTCTCAGCCTAGTTTGAATAAATGACTTTTGGTTTTGATACCAGGGTGCATTAACAATACTCCTGGTACCTTATTCTGGAATGTTTGTATAATTTTGATGTTGGTCGGTTTAGTACAGCCTTATAGCCGTTTAGTACAGTTGGAGGCCATATGTCCATATTGGCATTAGAATGATCTGATAGATAATAAATTATTTGACAAAAAAATACTTAATAGGTACACTAAAATACTGATATTAAAATTACTCACAAATTATAATGCACGTCGGCCATATTCGGTCGGTACTTGAGCGCCCTCTCAAAGGCTACTTCCGCTTCCGCGGTCCGGCCCTGTGTGGTCAGCACACTCCCCAAGTTGCCGTATGCTGTGAAAAACAAAGTTTTGTTAGTCCTTTGCCAAATTCCATTAATAATATAAAAGGGTAGGTATAGTAGAAAGCATAAAACGGGTTCCTATAAAGTACTGAACGTTATAATTTTTTGCTTTTCGTAGAAAATTTGATAAATATATAGAATACACCAAAAAAATTACAAATATAAATGTAGAAATATTACATAAAGTGTTACAATGGGCGGAACGACACGTAGCAAGCAGATGAACGAACAAACTTCAACGTTTAGTACTAGCTATCATATTTGGTTGAAGACAATTTTTGGCGTAACCCGATAGAGAGTTTACCATCATAGAGAATAAAGACAATCTATGGCGTAGTCCAATTTTTTTTTATTGGTTGGCTAATTTCGTTGAGTCAAAAGTTGAAGTTGAGTTGAGTTTCGTTATTTGTTCTTTTGTTTGCCTACACAGCACTAACGAACAAACTTCAACGTTTAGTACTAGCTATCATATTTGGTTGAAGACAATTTTTGGCGTAACCCGATAGAGAGTTTACCATCATATAGAATAAAGACAATCTATGGCGTAGTCCAATTTTTTTTTATTGGTTGGCTAATTTCGTTGAGTCAAAAGTTGAAGTTGAGTTGAGTTTCGTTATTTGTTCTTTTGTTTGCCTACACAGCACTTAGAGCATAGACACAGCATGATAATCCTGAAAATTTTAAAAAGTATAAACTGGTCAGCAACGCAACATAGAATAAACTAACAATTATATAATATGATTCTTATAAAATGTTTATTCTTCCGCTTTCGCTAGGATACTGCGCTTTGATACAAATAACACATCTATTAAAACTGGATCGAGTTTCATTAAAGAAAACGGGGCATGGCGCCCTGCGCCTCACTACTATAATTTTGTTAAGTAAGTGTTATATTTTACGACTTGCACAATATCTTATAAAAACATACAACATCTTCCAGCCTGCTTCCCGTTTTAAACACTAACTCAATTAAGTATATGGATGTAAAATAATCCACATGATCCATCATTTTAATCCACTAACGAAGCAGACGACAAAATTTCATTAATTATTCATACTTATGAGCAAGAGTAAGCCAATTTATTATATTATTTTAATACAAACTGCTTCAAAATTGATTACTCGGCTTATAACAAAACAAAGAAAATGCCGATCGAATATTTGTTTAGAAAGTACTAGAGTTGTCTGCGGCTTTGTCCACGTAGACCCATTTATTTTTTCTGAGAAGGATTGTACCCTTTTATCTTTTAACGTCTAAATCATTGTAGTTGTTTAGCTATAAAAAAATATTATTCATAATTACTTGCGGTCGATTGTACTATTTGAATTCAAACTCAAATTCAAAGCATTTATTTCAAATAAACCAATTACAGGCACTTTTGAATTGTCAGTCAGTCAGAAAGATGAAGTTATATACCCATTCCAAAGCGTAGTAGGTACCTATGGAGAAGAACGGGCAAGAAACTCCATGGACACTCATAGTTATCAAATATTGTTACAAAAAAGTGGTTACATCATTCATGTTGCAATTGTACATGTGGGAACGATGTAGAAAGATGTGCACGTTAAAAGAGTCCGTAATAAAACGATAAAAACAAATCAGGAACTAAAATAAGCCGTGGCAGCTAAGAAATGACCAGTGCCCACTGACGGCGGCGCCCGTTCACGAACACGACGTATGTATCAGCACCATTCAGCTCAACCGTTTTGAAGGGAACTCAATGATCCAATATACACGCCACCACCAGCGACACATTTGAGAGAGCATGACATACTCTCAGCCGCCAGGCCACATTCAAGTCAATGAAAGACGAACCCGGTAAACTTTATGTAGGTACATAGTGCTCACACATGTGCTAAATTTGAAATATGTAGTTTAACGACTTATGGATAGGTATTAGACTCGTATTGAAGGATCTTTAGGGGTAGCATTGGGGCAGCATAACACTGTGGAATTAGTGTACTTGAAAACTGATGTATAATAAACAAATAACATAATTCATGACCATTTAATGTTCAAAAGATACCCACTTGTCGATCATAACTGTGGATTTAATAAATTTTAGGGGGTTTTGGATTTCACGCGAGTTGATTGGCATAATGGATTTTGTTTACATTTTCGATTTTCATTTTAGCCCCTGAAACGTCCGTGTGACTTTAGTCGCCCAAAACTTTTCTACCTTTTAACCGTTAGGGGGACTATGGCCGACTCACAAAACATTATATACCCTGACCGGGGCCGACTTGTTATCTTTTATTTGCGTGGTAACTTTATGAGAGCTTCTAAAACTTATTACAAGATTCCTCTGTATTAAAAAAAACCCGTCTGTGGGTGGGTAAAACAGTATAAGTGAATTAAAACAAATGTCGAAAAATAATGTATCAAGTTTCAAGTGTCAACAGTTTTGAAGTGGTCGTGTTGTCTGTGTTTACGATGCATTTATTATCCCAATGTTTTAGTGTAATATATCTGAACAATCCTCAAGATTTATGCTGTAAGATTATTTACATATGTCATAGTGTCTAAAGTCTGTTTAACGAGAAAATCGGCATGGAAAATCACGATCATTGCGCGCCGGTTTTTGTAAACATTTCGACAATCCGGCTGATTTATTAAATCTGATAATAAACTATTACTCGTATTAAGGAAACATTGACATTATTTGTATTTAAACACACCTAGACTATAAAAATAGCACGAAATTTTGTTTATATTATTTATATTACTTTCCACGGCGGACACTATCGGAGGCGGCATCAAATTGATGAGGAAATGGGTTGTTTTGGTTTATTGTGCTACACAGGGTAGCACAATTGGGTTGTTTTTTGTGTGTGTTGGCATCTTACATAGTCTAGTTTAATTATTATAAATAGGTTTTATGGACACACACCAGAAAATGTTTCGTGAACAAATCATTTACTCAAATTCAACCCATATTATCTAGTTTAATGATTTTTTTAAATACTTTGGACTAGTTATTAAATTTAAGTTTCATATATAAATATTTTATAGTTTCAGCTATACACACGTATTTTTATTTTGGTTTAGCTGCAGTAGTTTGCTTTAAGCTGGAAATGGCCGCGCGCATGGCGCGAATCCGATCGCGCGGATTGACGGTCAAGGCGTGGCGTGGCAACTTTCAAAGTCGGACGGTTGAGAATTATTAATATCTAGAGATTGTAGTCAAACACAGTTTATTAGCCTTTTATTAACCTTCTAATATTCTACTAAACTAAAAACAAAAGCTAACTTGGCGTCGAACAACAGAATTTTATAAGTATTAATAGCTGACCCCGGGAGCCTCCGCCGTTATTGTTATTATTATTTCCTTATTTAAGATAATCTCCACACACGTTACATAACCATCATACATATATATCACAAAAACATAAAATTTTAGTGTGTTACTAAGAAAATTGTACCAAAAATTATGTCAATTATTGTTAGTACCACGTATTATACCTAACTGATGCCTATGGCTCTGCTTATCCACTGATTTTGGAAAGGACAGTCGAAACAGGCAGCAACTGCATTGAAGATATTATCTTTATACAAATGTTTTCTCCTTCCTCAACTAGCGCAAATTCTATGAGAATTTTATCAAAATCAGTAGTTTCCTAGAAACCGCACCAAACTAACTGGCACTTACTATTCTATGATTTACATTTAGCAGGTAAAGCAGGGTCAGCATCTTTATACACTATACAAGTTTGTCTATAACTAGTCTTGCAGTCATGGCTAACATTGCCCACAAACGTTGTAGCGGTCTGTGGTGTTGGCGCAAGTACTGAGACGTTTATGGTCTGTACTGTGGTATATTAATAACACCAATTAATTACCCTGACCTCAAATTAAACTGACAATATGCTCGATAATTGGGTCAGATACACCTTGAACTTTAAAAATGAACAAGAACTTACAAGATGGTGATCATTGTTCGGTATGTCATCCAAAACTGATAGCTGTACTAAAACTTAACACTGTCAATAATTAAACTAAATAGTAAACAATACCTACTGTTAAATAGTTCGCAAAACGTTCCTTCACTTTGAAACTCGATTTCTAGTCAAACAAGCCGTGTCATTTTCGCCATACAACGTATCGTCGCAAACACTCTACAGTCCAGAGTGGCGAAACCCAATACACGTTTTATATTTTAGAACTATTTTAGAACTCGTCGATTTACGTTGCTATGCTATATCTCAGTCTATTAGACGGGTGTCATGTACGGCTATGATTGGGCCACGCTATCACGGCGGGCCCCATCTCCGGTGCACTGCGATCCGCTTTTACCGAATAAACATTAGGCGGCTCTGCGGTCGTATGAACTCCTGGTACCCCCGAGTATTGGACGCAGGCATTTCGAGTATCTCGCTGTATTATCTTTTGAAAAGCCCTTTTCAAAAACGCTGTAATGAGTATTTCGGTCTTTTTTATTCATTGTGTTTGGCTTTATATAAACAGAGTTGTTTGGATTAAATACTTTCAATAAGTGTTTTTCGGGTGCGGTCGGACCTTTGTGGAGATTAAGCTTGAAAGACTTCAATAAAAATCTTGTACCTGGTATTGTATCTTGTATTATTAACAGCTAGAATGTTTTCATGTAAAGCTTGGTTATTAAGAGCGATGGACAGTGTTTTCAGGACCATAGGTATGAAAATAAAACCATAGCACGCAGTTTTTCTAACCCTAGTTATAAGTTTTTTGAATCTAATATTTTATATATCTTTTTTGACATTGATAAGCATATCAGTAACCAAAAACTCGGTATAAATAAAAATACGAGTTTCTAAGAAATTTTAATTCTCAAAGGCCAATATGCCCATAAATAGCTTGTAGTAGTCTAGTAAAGTAGTGTAGCCTTAGACGAGCCCTTTAAATCCTTTATATTTATTTAGTAGTCTACAGTATTTTAAAATCTCCCAATCATATTAAATCAACAGCTAAAACACACACAGGAATGCCAGCATTGCGACCGGGTACTTAACCACACTGAATGCGAAAGCTTAGTCGATTAAATTCGATTCAAGGACCACTTCGGGCGTCCGTAGCCATGCCGGTACCCGTAAAATATTTTACTGAAAATACTCTATGAATTTTATAAGTGAATTTAAAGTATGAATATGGAATTAGCTTGGTTATGGATAGAATTTTTCTATCGTATAGGTAGGTATGCAAAACGAATTTCACCATCAAAGTTATCACCACTTGTGTCATTTAGGACCGGATTTTGTATAATTTTAACAAAGTCTGTATTGCTGTTTTACTTAAAAAAATATATGAAACATAAGGTACTTTTAATATTGGACCAACCATTTCGGGATAGCCTGGTACCTTAACCCCCTTTATATATAGTCCAGTTTTCATTGCCCCTATAACTTGCTATATGCCATTTTGTACAGTTTTAATCACTCTAAAATTAACGTGACAGTGTGTTTTAGTCACGATAGCGCTTTGTAACTATAGATTAGCCTAATTTAAAGGCTTGTAATTAGGGTACAATCCATTATGCCTGCATATCTTTGTCAGGTTTTTGATATGAGGTGTTGTCAACTTGTTGATTTAATTAGTAAAATAAAGGTTCATAATTACGTACATAGCTATGTTTTAGCTCCATTCATTCATTCATTGCGGGCAATCTATGGGTCAATTGTACTAAGATATCGCTGGATGTCCTGCGCGTCCAATATAACAATGCTTTCAGGATATTGTTCAGGCTGCCTCGTTACTGTAGCGCGTCGGAAATGTTTGCGCAAGCCCGCACCGACGGCGTCTATGCAATTATACGCAAAAAGAAAACTGCGTCGCTACTGAAAAGAGCGCGGGGTAGTCGGAACAGCATCCTGAAAACTGTAGCCGAGAGCCTCGGCTCTCCGATTGTACAGCAGTTTGTGCGGAGGTTGATTTTTACTAACACTAGGCAATAAGTTATTTTTTGTACGTTACTAACAAACACTATATGGATATTTGTGTCGGAAATAAAGATATTCTATTCTATTAATATGATATTGAACTCAAAGTTTAAATCCATTATAGCATACTAATGTGATTTGTGACACGGAAATAAAGAGAGGCTAGTAATATAAGAATGAAAATACAGCATTTCGTTTGACATACCTATCAATCCTAAAAGGGCTCTTATAATATAAAAGTCACTTCAGTCTCTCTCGCATTTAGCAACGTTCAAAGCTGAGTAAAACCCCTACTATTATTGCTAATTTAATAGGTTCGGACAACAATAGATATTGGAGGGCGCCTTTATTTTTGGGGTTGATCCGGTTAAGAACCGGCATAAAATGACCCAACACTGGAGATTCGGTTTATTGAAAAGTAGAATAAGAAATGGAATCCCGTGGCCTATGAGGACTTTTGCTAACAAAAGACATTATCAAACAGAGGCAATGGATTTCCGAGGGATTCTTTTATATTTATGACCGCGTGCGTAACTTTTCGGCAAAGATCAACGCACTTTCACGAAAAATGTTCGCATATAATAATTTTCACTGTTTCAAATACTCGTTCCCGAGAATCACCGGCGAATTTGGGCTGTTTGAAGAGCGAGATTCAATATCAATGATCCCCGCTAATCTTAGGAGCTCTAAATCGTACTTTTAACAATTTCACGTGTGTTTACGGTGAGTGTTCATCCGTAAAGAGGCGATTACATAAAAGTGTAACTGGGTGCTTCCCTTAAATAGGGCACATCAAAAAGAAAATAAAAATCTTATCCCATTTACGATCGGCACCATTAGCTGTAAGAAAAACATAGAGCGAAAAAATATAAAAGAGACACGGCGTTACTTAGTCGTTCCGCTGATTGGAATATCGGTCTGAAAGCTTTTTTATGTACCCACTTACGCGGGAAATACGCGAAACATTGACGTTACACCCGAAGGTGTTTATGTATTCTTGCTTGTTTATTGCGTCATATTTTTTCCTTTAAAGTACAGCCTGTACCTGGCCATATTTATTCACTCTACATTCGTGTACAATACACAGTTACTTCCAACGAAGTTTATTGCTGCGTTATTAACGTGGAAGAAATCGAGGAAAGAATATTTTTAGAACACTATGGCGGCGGTCTTTTAAGTAGTAGTATTAGTAAGGTACAATAATTGCGTCGATGGTTTAATTACTCTACTAACGAGTTCATATAATTAGAAGTGGTTTCTTTATTTCTCTGTTAACGACGGCTTAGAGAGAGAAAACAAAAACGTTTCATGTGGTTTCGCGCAGGTGTTGGCTTATCAGGGATTACGGTGCTATTAAAATCTTGCTCTCTCTTATTTTTAGTATTGCTAAACGATGGAAACGACCGTTTCTGTCATATATATTTACTTTTACTCTGGCTTAGTATTAATTAATTAAACCTTAAGTATTATTTTACGATATCCGGTACAAGAAGCTAGATATTTTATGGGCTCTAGACAGGCTAGCATTTTAATACAGTTTTCTATCAAAAACTGAATGAAACCTGAATTTAGGCAGCAATAAACCGAGCTATATTATCACTACCTTACTCAACTTCCTCGAATAGTATTCCAGTCTAATAAAACTTAGTCGAATGATCTGTTTCGTGCACCATAAATAGTCGGTCAGATTCGTTTTAAAACTCCCTGGCATAGCGCAGCAACGATAAAGAATTGCGAACGCTTTTGCACAAAAACATTATATTGTCAATTTTATTACCTTTAGCAGTTACCAACACAACCCTGTGTAAGTAATAAAAGCCTGTGCCGAAATGTTTCATTTAGCCTCTATACCTAACCATATCCAACGTTCCAGTTTTGCTTTTATTATGTAGAGGTCATCTATTGTTCGTTTTCAAATCAAAACTCAATGAAACTCAGCCCCAGAGTCGTGTCTTTGTGTTACAAATTGAAAAACATATTGTTATGCCGTTCATTAAATTACGCCTTCGCTTAATGGATGGACATCTCCCACATAACCTTTGTGTAGGCTGTGGTTGTGATAATGGTTTC
The DNA here is from genome assembly GCA_937001585.2 of Brachylomia viminalis. NCBI lineage: Eukaryota > Metazoa > Arthropoda > Insecta > Lepidoptera > Noctuidae > Brachylomia > Brachylomia viminalis. The sequence continues at coordinate 14,530,880 of OW443302.2, read as the reverse complement.
TTTATGAAAGGGGTTTGAAGCTCTTTATATACAAGTACATATACAGAGTTGATACGACAGAGGGGCTTTCCTTTAAACTGCCTATACTAGGTACCATTTTCAAGCTCTTTGCCAAAAATCAATTAAATACAAGCAGTAGTTTAGTCGCAAATGATTTTTTAAGTTTTTGCCCCGTTTGAACACGATGTATCTTTCCTAACAGCTGATTATGTCTGACGCAAGAGTCACAAATACAACCAAATATTTTCGCTACAAAGATGGCAATGCAAACAAGGAAGCAATAAATATACACATATTTGCACTTTCATTACAAAGGGTGATTGCGTTTTACTCTTATTTAGTTAGTTTAAAAAAAAATATTCTCATTTTTGGTGCTTTTTATTTTTATATCGTATCGATACGATATCAAAATAAAAAGCACCAAAAATGAGAATATTTTTTTTTTTTTTTTTTGTTTGTATACAGAGTTGATATGACAGAGGGTAATTTAATGCCCCTCTGTCATATCAACTCTGTATACAAACATAAACTCACGCCTTTATCCCATGGGGTTAGGCAGAACCTACAGAATGCCACCTGCTACGATCCTTACATACCTTACATTCGATGCTTTTTCTTCGTTGACGTTTATACATCTGGTCATATACGCACGCTCTTTATATTTACCCATATAATTATTATCCCCATAACAGAAACCTCTCAGAAATGTCAGCTTGTTGCCTCATACTTCGTTGACAAGAAAATAACAAGGAAAGATAGGCAGTACATATTTATAAAAGTGCCTTTAAACGTGGCTGTTATTTTTTTTTGTCATTTTTAGTTTTCAAATAACAACGCAAACAAAAGTCTTGCTACGGAAATCGTTACGGGATGCCATCCTTCTTCTTATTAAACAAATTGGTATAATGATATCGGATCTCGACAGGACAACTGCGTAAGTAAGTTTGTGACATCTAAGTAGCCGTAAGACAAGTTCGAAAGAGATAATGGCGTTAATCTGTGAGATTCGCCACTCGAACCAGTTGCTATCTTGGCAAAGATGGCGTCGATAAACCGTGGCTTAGCCGATAACATCTGAGGGGATGGCCGAGTGCTATAAGAAATAGGCTCGTAATGAATCGGCCTAAAATCACCTCGGCCATGATAGTGCGATGCAAGTGTAGTTGATGTGGTTGTTTGTATTCGTGTTTATCATACTTAAGTAATTGGTATAAGTCTGGCTAAAAGATAATGCATTTGAATTCTTTAGTACACTTAGAATTTCGAGCATACTTTTAGGGTTGCTAACCCATTGGGTGCCAGCACTGTCACCGTGACCCTTTGTCTAAATCTCTACCGTATGTCTGTTACAGTACTGTAACAGATAGCGAACACTACATATTTTCACAGAAAACGTGAAAACTATCGACCAAAACCAATTGAGGTTGTCTAAAAAAGGACGTAGCCAGATAAATTCTAAACCCGCATAACATACACAATAATTATTGTAAAACAGCTTTTAAATTTGGTTGCATTTCAGCGATTACACCCATATTAAACAAATCTAAATGTGACTGTCCTCTAGGAGGACAGTCACATTTAGATTTGTTGGCAGCTTTCTAATTAGTGCAAAAATAATTAAGGTGTTACAAAATTCAACAGTTTGCGACCAGAATCGTAGGGGTGAAAAACTTTGAACGAAAATATTTATGAGCAACTGTGTTGCGTGTCTGTATTGTGTTGAGTGTCTGTGTTAAAAAAAAAGTGAAATTTCCCTTTATTTACTATGAATATGACTTTTATTGATATGCTGACCTCGAGATATGACCTTACATATTGTGATGTAGATGTCGCAGATGGATTGTCGAATCCGCTGTTTTACAAAACAGCTCCGTTATGTAAAACAACACGTTCAGCTGGATTGCCATTGCGCTACGTTTAACAAAATTTCTACCGACGCGTAGACGTAATGCAGAATGGCTTATCTGCAGTCACAATAAGCATTTGGTGTGGCTTCTAATGCCGAATTGGTCGCAGTAACTAAGCTAGGGCACTTTGGCCAATTGGTTTAGGTTAGGTTAGAACTGTGACAAACCGCGCGCGAGCCGAGCGAGCGCTACTTCCAAATTAGTTGCAGTTACTTATCAATTTAGTATTTTTAGGACTGGCTTTTATAAAATTCTAAAAACTTTTGGTTAATATCATCCTTAAAATCACAGTTTTCACTTGAGTTAGGGTAATTTTTACTCATTTTACTCGTTTTATTTATTTCTATTTCGGGCGCCATTATTGTTGTTATGACACACGGAGCCAAAAAATTATGAACTAAAATCTACGTTCTGACATTTCATTTCACGCTGTTTTACAAACCTTTAATAGTTGACCCGTTGCATTGATAAATGCAAAACGTTTATGCAATTTTGCGTATTAAAGTTCGGTAATTATGAAAAACCGCTAAACTTCGTTCACTTGATTTACATAATAGAGCTGTTTTGTAAAACAGCTAGCGGTTATTTAAAACAGCGGATTCGACAATCCATCTGCGACATAGATAACAAAAGTTCCTACCTACCTATTATAACAAAAATAAGTCTCCAATATACGCAAGAAAGCTTTATTTATAATCTAACGAGCTTGTTAACATTATTCCCCGTTTTCTGAGATTTTATTTTATTCATCCCGTTATATTATAACTTCATCATGAAAGAAAATGTTGCTCAGCTTATTTGTACCCACTTATTTTTTTAAAGATATACAATAATAAACGTAGTCCACAAAAAGCGGCCTCATTAGGAGTTTTATTCGTAACATAGTACAGTAAAAATAATAAATAAGATGTGACAAAGCTTTTAGAAGGAGGAATGTTTGAATAATCGGCCGTGACTGTGCTCCACGTGTTTTGGGACGGGAGCAAAATGTTTTAGTAATGTTTTCTTGTGACAGAGCGAGAAGACGTTAAGTAGGTACTTGTGTTACTATGTAGGTTACCTAATTCAGAGGTTGGAACGTGAGCACAGAAAGATTATGTACGCTTAACACTGCTCATTATAACAATGTGGATGGAGATGCGTCACAAATCATGTCCCACGTCTTATCCTGCCTTCTGTGCCCTCTGTGGAGAAGTGTTGGGCCAGTAAATACATTGTCGTGCCGTCGAAACGAGGGAGAAGAAGATCAAAGGTTCATTTGAAAACCAGCGTAAGACAGCATCTGTCTGGCATTGATGCTGAAATAATGGACAAACACACACGTTGCTGTTCATTTCACATTTTTTTTTATATATTTGTGTTTTTATGATCTGTTCATCATAATCAACCTATAATGTTCCCACTGCTGGAACACAGGCCTACGCTCTCTTTGAGAGGGAGTTGGCCGTAATCCAACACGCGGGCCCAGTGCGGGTTGGTGGATGTCACAATTATGTCTTCGAATTTTCGGTTCTAGGAGATGCCCCGGTTTCCTCACGATGTTTTCCTTCACCGTTTTGAGAGCAGTGGTGATGAAAGTAACTTGCACAAAGTAAAGCGCCTGTCTGGGTTCGAACCTACGACCTACAACTCGTAAGTCGCTGCCGTTACCACTGGGCCACCTCTGCTCTTACGATCTGTTGCCAAATAAAGACTATTGTTTCTTTCTTTATCATAGCAATATGTGAGGACAAAACACGGTTCGTTTTCGTCTAGTCATAAATTCTAAAACCTGAACATTGAGCTTCCCAAACACAAAATCGTAAAGCTCAATGTTATCATTATTAGTAACTTCATTAATACCAACAACAACGTAATCACAATAATTGCATCATCTCCAAGCTCCGCGAACTGACATTGTAACAACGTAGCTTAACACAAACAAGTATCAGCTCAAGTTAATTGAATATTCTGCGTGATGGTCACAGTGTTAATCCACTATACGAACAGTTCAATAGATCAGTTATCACGACAAAAGGTGTATTAGATAAAGCCAGCTTTAGACCGATTACATCGCCTCACCGTCCCCTGTCCCGGCAAATTCGTGTAATAGGAGGCGCCTTGTGATTGGCCAGTTTCGAATACCCGCCAGCGACAAATTGGATCCAGTTAGCCTGTAGGTCACGTTACTAAAAGATAGAAGGAGGAATAGAAGCCACTTCAAATTGGAGGAGATTCAACTATCGCCTCAATATAACATAGTAAACTATTGTTATTATTTTAAATTATACCCTAACGTTGTACCTGAACGTTAATTAGGTAGACGGGTTGTTTAAAGAGGATCCAGCTTTGAAAGCGACGACGAAATGGGTACTTGAGTAAGTAGAGCGATTTTCAGAGGAGCACCTACCGAAAATGAGAGATACCTAGTATATGTAGCTGTTGTTTAAAGCACGAAACTTCTCTATTTTTTTACTGAAATTAATGTGAGTCATTTTCATAAAAATCTCAGCGAATATTGAGTTCAAGACCTGGATCAGTTCATGTGTGATCAAATTGAAGCATGTTTCAGCATATTTTATGCAAAAACCTTTCCAATACCATGTGACGCGTTTAATATCACGCTTTTATCCTACTAATATTAAAAATATTGAAGTTTGTATGTTTGAATGTCATCCAAATCCGTTCAGCTGTTTTTGCGTAATTGATTACGCAAAAACAGCTGAACGGATTTGGATGAAATTTGGCACACAGATAGTTTATAACCTGGATTAATACATAAAATATATTTTTATCTCGCTAGTTCGTTTCTGGAGGATAATTTCCGACCTCTACGTGGGAGCAGCTGCGGGCCAAACCTAGTTTTTAAATAATATACACTTTGATTCAACATCTCAATGGTAATAAGGCCTGTTTTTCTTTGTGTAAATACCCGTCAGTTCGGGAAGACGGAGGGTTAGGTCGGACTTCTAATGAATATAACCTCAAGGTGGCCTTTCTCAGCCACTGACAGGTATATAACGGGTCAAAGACTATATGCCAGATTTGCGAACATACATATAGGTAGTATAAACTAGGTACGTTATTGGTTGAAGCCGGTATTAATAAATACAACTTGGATATAGATATGGTATTCGGGAAGAACTTGGCTTATTTAATCAAAGGATAAGAATCTTTAATAATTACGAATAAATCTAAGAATTACACCGTAATAAGTAGAAGTTAAGTTTACATGTACCCCTTTTAAATAAATTTTGAGATTGTTAAAGTTTTTGAAACTCAACTGAAAAAACAAAACATTTATTTCTGGTCCTTGACCCATATTAAAAAAAAACAAAACACAATTTGGCCAATTTTATAAGTGTCACTATTGCGCAATTGAATAAGTAATAAATAGTTGATTGATTAATAAATAAATAAAGTTAATTAAATGTTGTGTGTTGTTCTGCAGGTTGCCAAACCTGAGGACCGTCATATACAAACATATTTCTATGTTAAGTAATTTAAAAACTGTGTTGTCGATATAAGATACTTACAGACAGACAAATGAGTATTCTTTAAACCAAATTTAATTTAATAATTGATCCAACAGTGGTATGAAGACACGATAGGAGCATACATGAACCTGAACTCGAACTTCGTGTGTGAACAAATACAAATAAATTGTTCTTTAACTTTCTACGCCATTGCGTTAGTCTTTTTTTGTTATTTACATAAGTTTGTTTGTAGATTTCTGTGATTTAGTCAATTTAATTCAAGGTAACGAATTATCAAGGTCTATGAATTACGAAGAATAGTCAAATATACTGACCCGTATGAAGTAATGTAAACATTAAATTTGTTTGTGGTATCTATTTTATACATATAAATAAAATTGAAAAGCTGTTCGTTGGTGAGCGCATCACTTGGGCATGGCTGGACCAGTTTGGCAACCTTATAGTTTAAAATGTTCCTTACAGTCCGAATTAGTTTTTTGTGGAAAAAAAGGTTAGCAAAGTTTCCCGGATTATTTTCAAGTTCGGGAAAAACTAAACGTCTTTTTTTTCCTTGGGATTTTTGTATTTATTGAAATTTGGACAAGACAACGTCTGTCGGGTCAGCTAGTTTATTAAAAATACTGACTTCAGTGAGTAAATTTATTTTATTTTTATTTCTTATCTTTCTTTTTGTTTTTGTTTGTTGCCCATCTTATTTACGTTAGTCTGTTTTAGTATATTAAATTTCAAGACAGCAAGATATTGTCATCAATGCTATGTGCGCCGTAATTGTCATGTACTACATTAGTCCTTTAGTCATTAAGATTATTTCTAGCATAAATTTCATGTAATAAAAATATCAATTTTCCCTATGAAATGAGAAGGTTGCTGAGGAGGTTTGTTGATCAATCACGCATAAAAAGCTAAACGGATTTGAATGAAAATTGCCACTCTGATAGAACACGTCTTAGAATAACACATAGTTCACTTAAACTCAGGTAGGTACATACAAGAGTTACCTTATAATACGTAAGTTTTAGATACATCGGTAAAGATCTTACAAAGTTCTTCAAAAGATAATACTATTAGGTAATTCTCAATCTGTACCCAACAAGGCATCTTTGTAGCGAGCTCAAAGTTAGCTATGAATGTCCCACGAGGAATCCCAAGCTCGGCTGAAACCGACGTGCTTCAGTGACTGTGGCAGAGCTTTCGAATTTGCTTGTCGAGCGCATCATAAACAAAGCCGTGTTGCTGACATTTGTGGACCATGTACTGACTGTAGCCACTGATATAATAAATTTACTGTAAGCGACGCTTATTATAAACAAGGTGCATGTTGTGTACGAATTTATTCGTGTGCATATCAGAAGTTTTAGCTACGTAGTGGTAAAATGCACGACGCAGATCTTAAAGCGCTGACATAAATCAGGATTTAGTTTGGAAAATATGCCTAACTAATAGCAAACTTATCATGGCCAGTTCTATACGAAAGATCAGCTTACAAAATAAAGAAAGACAACTTCGACGTCTAGGTTAAGGGGCTGTTATCGGACTGCATAGAAAAGAAAGAGCGCGATGACATAGAGCTGGTAATTTATTGCAAAATATGAAGCAATTCTTCTCTATTTACAAAACATCTTTTGATTGGACAAAAAAATGAAAACACTATCACGTTACTAAGTTGCTAGAAGAACATTCTGGAAAAAAAAAACAGAATGATAGCATGCATATTAGTATGGTTTTTAATCGTTAAAAGACATTTTTAGAGGTATCTTCGTGACTTTTTTCAATCTTACCAAATTAGTTGTATTATGTTTTCAACACACTATCTAACTAGCATATATCCTAAAGAATATCATATATTTTTCTGATTTTGTTTACTGCAGTCGATCATATACTTTTAGGCATTATAAAACTTGCATTTAGGTCATGTAGTCTCCTTAAGCTGTAGGTACCTATTAAACAAATGCTCTCACGTAAAAAAACGTGGCAATAATAACTTATTGAAACAAAATCCACGCCATGTTTTTTACGTGAGAGCATTACTTCAATACCTACAGCTTAGCCTAGACGTCGAAGTGATTAACAAAATAAAATTTAAACAACATTCCAACACGCCCTGAGTTTTATGTTTAACGCGAACGCACCCATGACCTTAGTTAGTTAGGTAATTTACTAAGTTCCTAACCATAGCTTAGGTTATTCACACTCAATATTGAATACAGTAGTACTTAACCCTACAGAAAGAAAAATTATTTTATTGTCACAGAAGCCTATAAAAATATAGTTTTACTTGAACACACACACACAACACAGCTCGGTTTGCATTGTGGCTGAGCGGTGGACTTCGGCCCTGCCAGTTGCAGATTCGATACCCATACGAAACAATTATACAGGGTGTTAGGAACTTCAACGCGCATTATGTTAACACGAATTCAGAACATGGATCTAAAAAGAAATCGTTATTAAAAAAAACTGCTGTTCCATAAACTTAAGCAGCTGATCGTGAAGTTAATGCACTTAAGTAGGAAACAGCAGATTTTGATGTGAAAACTTCTTTAGCCCCGTTGTGATTTGAAACTCGGTGAAACGAAAAAGTGACATTAAAAAGAGACAAACACATACATCTATAGGGTTTAACGTGCGAGAGAATGAGATAGAATACTTTTGAAGGTTTCACTTCTATCGCGTGTAAAATGCATACATGTTTTTTTTAAATAACCGCTGAACAATTTATATTCTGGGTAAAGTACAACACTACGACTCAATGGGAATCTTTGTTTAGGACAATATTTAGAAAAACCTATGAGCGTCTATATTTTATTTGTGTCGTTATAAACATTTTAGAAGTCTTTTTAAAAGCTTTGCTGCTTACCGAGTGGTAAACAGAACGGAAAAGTAACTAAAATTACAATTTCCCAAAAAGAAGAGAAAATAAAACTCCACTCTCGCAAATGTAGCAATTAGCAACTAGAAAAGCACTGTGAAGCTGTTCCTGATTGTTTTAAGCTGTAGAAATCCATCACCTTTACACAGTTTAAAACAAAGTCGCTTTTTTGTATGTATGCTTAAATCTAATCTAATTATACCGGTTGGCGTAGTTGGTAGCGACCCTGCCTTCTGAGCCGCTGGTCCCGGGTTCGATCCCCCGGACAAGTCAAACATTTGTGTGCATGAACATGTCTGTTTGACCTGTGTCTGGGTGTGTATATGTATATAAGTATGTATATCAGTCATCAGGTTACCATAGTACAGGCTCTGCCTAGTTCGGGACCTGAAGACCTTGTGTGGATGTTGTCTCATATATTATTGTCTCATATTATCTTTTAAACGGCTCTACGGATTTTATGCGGTTTTCATCAATAGACACAGTGTTTTAAGACAAAGGTTTTCATGTATAATACATGCATATCATAGCAGAGAAAAACCGAGAATTTCAAAGACTTGTAATGTGATGTCGTACAAAACATATTTTTGTGCGCTCCTTTTTTTTGAGTCTGGAAAATCATCAAATAACTTCTCCCGCTCTGGGCAGAGCAGGAGGGCGTGTCAGACTCTTACTGACTAAAACCCACCCGTGTTCCTTCAGTTGCCTGTGCCAGAGGCCACGGTATCCCTCTCGGATTTTCCCGCAACCCTAGCAGGCATCGGCCCTAGCGGACCCCGTCATTGGTGCTGACATCTCTTTGAGGCGCGCGTGGAACACAACGCGCCGTCGACCCGGGCCTGGTGCGCTAAACCTTACGAGATAGGTCAAAATAATGTACTACGGAATTGTATATTATAAAAAGATCTATAAAAAAATCTATAATGGTATACGTCTATGTTCTAAGGATAACCCAGAGAAACCATTTTATCTTTTACATATTACAAAAAAATAATGCGTTATCTATGAAGCTATTTTAAACAATACAATAGTATTCCTTATCCAATCAAATACGTTAGATACGTTATGCATTTAACGTAGATCAAAATTGCCCTTTAAAGCATATCATCAATACGATATCCGACATCCACGCGGGCGATGCCGCGGGCAGAAGCTCGTAGTATATTTAAAGCTATTTGTATCACCAAGTAATATCGTGCTATTTCTTGGTACGGCTCGACAAGTCAAACAGCTTAAAATAAAGTTCAAATAGGTGAAAATAGAACAAGTCATTATCTATTACTATACACATAATTAAATAGTAACGAGGTCAAAACTGGACTTTGAATATTTTTTGTAAAAAAAAGTTGTTGCTACGAGGTGTGGGAATGAGTCTGATACCGAAAATATAGTTTTTAGAATTTGTGTCCGTTTGTCTGTATGTAAGTTCCGGATTTTAATTAAATTTGGCACACATATTATAGTCTGTTTATAACCCGGATTAACACGTAGGGTACTTTAAATCTCGGTAGTAAGTTCCCACGGGATTATTTCTGGTATCTACGCGAGCGACGCCGCGGCCGAAAGCTAGTTATTAATTATACCTTCTTATTGATAGCAGTACAATTAATTATCACCTACGCACCATTAAAACTTTCTATAGTTAAAACTGTGACCTATAAACAGAAATAGAAACTCATTATATAGTTAGTTTTTTAATCAAAAATAGTATTCTGACATTTCAAGTCTATTTGCGTGTGCTTTTTAGTGTAGGAGTTTGACATTACATCTGTTAAATTATTAATTGGGTTTAAAAAACGAACTATAGGTCGTTCGTTCGTTTCAGTAATAAAAACCAACTAATTACCGAACTGCATTTTAGGTAGGTAATCATTATGATAGCTCTATATATGTGGGTTTCTATGAGAACGAAATTACATTACGGCCTACTCTCTCTCACAGAGAGGAGGCCCGTGTCCCAGCAGTGGGAACGTTATAGGCTGATTATGCTATCTTATGCTAATGGAACTTTAAATAGGAATGTCAGTGCTTAAAATAATCCCCATCATTTCTTCTATTAAACCTGAGTTTTTCTACTTAATTGGAACAACTTTCTCGATTAATAACAGCCATTAAAAAATATATCATTATTATTATGAAATTCCTGGACATCCTTGCATACTGCCCAATGAATGATTTAGCTATTTCACTTTTAAAATCCAAAGAAAACCCGTCATATTTCCCGGGATTTAGAAGACAATGAAGTAAAATACGCATGGAAGTATTTATCAAAGATACAATTGTAAAATGAAATACACAAACACGGTATTATGTGCTAGAGGGCAATGCATTGTACGTACAGTTGAGACCAGCGCTGTTTAACAATGGAACTATATATCATTATTTATACCCGCATTGTACATTGGAGGAATTTCAAATGAGCATCGTAATCTGTATGTGCAGATATAATACTAGAATTTTTAAAATATTGTAACTAGTATTTTATGTAACGTTTGTATGTTGATTTATGAGGATTGAAAGTATTTAAAAAATGGCAGAGCTTTTGATTTCTTGATATTGCAATTTATTTATTTTTTTAATTTCTGTAGCCCACTTTTCATTTTCACTTTATCGGAGAAATATTAACAAAAAAATCGGTGGTTAAATTAAAACTATGAATAATTAAAGCTGCTCGTATGTCATCCTCACTCGTAAAAGTGTAGGTATTTGAATTCTAATTTAGTAGAATACCTAACTCACGCAATTTTTATGAGTCTTGTGTTTAGGATTTATTTATACCTACGACAAAAAGTTCTGTTATGAAAATATTTTCCGAAATATCATACGTAAGATGAACATATTTATACAAGGGTTAAAGGTTTCGTAAAAAGTATTTAACATTATAAAAACACTGAATCTGTTTATACTGAAAGCTTTTATAAAAACATAGTTGGCGTGAAATATATTAGTAAGAGAAAGGCTAAGAAACCGGATAAGTGTGATCCTAACTAACTCATTAAGATGTTCTTTAGATGTTCTTTCTGTTGTTTTTGTGTTGTTTGTGGTTATTGGTAAAACACCATCAACCTCTTAAGGGGTCATTATACTCATCATTATGAAAAACTTCTACTATGGGACCAAATATGAAATCACGAAAAAAAACTGCTGTTCCCTACATTTATGTATGCAGAACTCATCAAAATGTAGGGACCATCAAATATTTTTTTCGCGATTTCCCCTTAAGAGGTTGATGGTGTTTTACCAATAAGCATGTATAAGCCTTGCTATAGTACAGCTATGTACCTATTTCCGTGGGCATTGTAATTAGATATAGGAAAGAAACTTATTATTTTACGTAGATTTGGGTTTATAATCTACGTTAGATGTCTTCGTATACACCAACTTAAATGCAGTTTTATAAATATACCGTAAAAGGTTACTATAAAACCAATAACTTAATTTGACACTTTCACTTCTTTAAATAAATTGGTGGCTAAGTTTTAACAGCAGCACGGGTCGGTCATAGTCTAAGCTATACGCTTGCCGCGGTCGGTTCGTGAATGGGTGACCATACATTTCATATCGAGAGCCTGTCATGCCTCGGAAAGCACGTCAAGCCGTTGGTATCGGCTCTCATTCGTAGATCAGATAGACAGTCGTTACGGATAGTCGGAGACCCAAAATTCTGACAACCAGTCTTACCAAGGGGTACCGTGTTACCCAGTAGCTGGGTTCTGGAGGTTAGATAGGCAGTCGCTCCATGTAAAATACTGGTATTCAGATGCGTCTAGTTAGGCTGGAAGCCGACCCCAAAGTAATTGGGAAAAGCTTAGATAGATAGATTTTTAACGCTTATTCCACACCAATTATTCGTGTAATTGTCTCGTCTGCTCGACGTCCGTAATTTCACTGCATTGATCCATAGAATATCAGCGTCAGGTATATTCACCTGACACAAGCTGAGCAGTCGGTCAATTCTGTAACAATCTCACCGTGATAGCTTAGGTGAAGTGAGCTATCATCCCACCTGCCAAGCTATTCTGTAACAAACTCATCGTGATAACTTAGGTGAAGTGAGCTATCATCCCACCTGCCGAGCTATTCTGTAACAAACTCACCGTGATAACTTAGGTGAAGTGAGCTATCATCCCACCTGCCAAGCTATTCTGTAACAAACTCATCGTGATAACTTAGGTGAAGTGAGCTATCATCCCACCTGCCGAGCTATTCTGTAACAAACTCACCGTGATAACTTAGGTGAAGTGAGCTATCATCCCACCTGCCAAGCTATTCTGTAACAATCTCATCGTGATAACTTAGGTGAAGTGAGCTATCACCCCACCTGCCAAGCTATTCTGTAACAATCTCATCGTGATAACTTAGGTGAAGTGAGCTATCATCCCACCTGCCAAGCTATTCTGTAACAAACTCACCGTGATAACTTAGGTGAAGTGAGCTATCATCCCACCTGCCAAGCTATTCTGTAACAAACTCACCGTGATAACTTAGGTGAAGTGAGCTATCATCCCACCTGCCAAGCTATTCTGTAACAAACTCACCGTGATAACTTAGGTGAAGTGAGCTATCATCCCACCTGCCAAGCTATTCTGTAACAAACTCACCGTGATAACTTAGGTGAAGTGAGCTATCATCCCACCTGCCAAGCTATTCTGTAACAAACTCACCGTGATAACTTAGGTGAAGTGAGCTATCATCCCACCTGCCAAGCTATTCTGTAACAAACTCACCGTGATAACTTAGGTGAAGTGAGCTTGAAGTGAGTTCTCAATAGAGTCAATCCCTAGCATCAGGTGGAATGATAGCTCATTTCACCTAAGTTATCACGGTGAGATAGTTACAGAATCGGCCGGCAGATGCTAGGGATTGACACTATCGACAACTCACTTCAAGCTCACTTCACCTAAGTTATGACGGTGAGATTGTTTCAGAATAGCTCGGCTGGACTCCCATTTGGTACAACCTTGGGAGTCACACCTCACTTTGGTTTTATTAATTTAAATTTTCTCTACTAAGTATGCCATTATCTTTCTCTTTACTGTTTTTTTTTATCTAAACTATAATAAATTTTGTATGTTTGTTTCTCTTACTCAAAACAGTTGAACTGAATTTGAATGAAATTTGGCACATGGGTAAATCATGACTTGGATTAAGACATAGGATACCTTTTATACCGATATATTCAAGGGATCGAGACTTATGCGGGTGAAACCACGGGGCGCAGCAAGATTATTTTATATGGTGACCACATCATTAGACTGTTCATGTATTTTCTATATTTATGTACTAAGAGTTACAGATGGAAATAAATGATTTATCTATCAATATTTGGGATTGAAAAAAGAATTGAAATCATGTTGAAATCACTTAAAAACATATTTAGGTTAAAGTAGTGATAGTTTACGTTATTCAAAAGAATAGTGTAACAGACCGCTTATCTACAACGCCGCTTATCTTTTATATGTTAGTTTGTAAGGTATATGTCTATGGGCCACTGTAGCCTGAAATAAATGTTTTATTATTATTATTATAAAATGTTCTAAGCGAACCATCTTCTTTAACCTAGACAACACTATACGATGTCTATAAAATACTGAATCATCGTAAAAATAATCTAAATCGAACATCTTTATGTAACTTAATATTATTTCGGGTAAATATAAAATTGTCACGTCAACACGAAATAAATTCATACCTAACTTTAAATGTGTCAGCGCTGGTTTTTCTTGGAACCGTCTTTTCTAGGAGGTACCTATTTAATTCCCATGAGAACATATAAGTTAATCCGCAGCTGCGGAGCGTCCTCAATATTTTACAAGTGATTTCGGATCTCGTAAAATACAAGAACTTATATGGAAACTTTTAAAAAGCAACTGGGCCCTCTTATTTTTTCCTCACAGACCAATCCTGAACTACTTCGATAGTTTTACAACGGAGACCCTTCGATAAAGTGTCATAATTTAGGTGAAATATTGTTTTTCTGCCGAGGGGAGCATATTTCGTTATCTTATTTGTGGTTTCTGAATAAGTTACAGTTTTCTTTCCTTTCAATAGTATATATTTACCAAAGCGACTTTGGAGACCTGTTGATAATATTATTTATGAAGTTCTTCAAATGTATGGATGTATTTGCGTTATATTGTTTGCCTGTTTTTATTTGTCAGGTAAATAATGTCGTAATTGGCAACTTTTGTTGTTTTCCCTCTTCACTATCCTGGCCCCATATTTTGTATTAGTTACGCCAATGTTAATGGTGAGCAATTTTGTTGTGAAGTTTCGAAGACTAGCCAAGGACGAGCCACTTCTGCGCTTTTCATCTTTTTGCCTAGTAGCAGTTATCCAAAGAGCATTTTTGTAAGACGAAACACAATATCGATTAATTAATTTCATACTCCGTATCAAATAATAACTCCGTAGAACATAGTCATTATACATAGGTATAATGTATGACAATAATTATAACGGTATCGACGAAAACGAAATACATTTCTTTGAAATATTTTCAATCCAATTAATTTATTGCATCAAATATGGTAGGTACATAAAGTTCTTATATAAAATATTTAGTAACACACGTTTGGCCAATATCTAGCATGCAATAGTAGGTACACGTTCTAACATTTAAGATGTTAATTACTAGGTATACATTTTGTCAATTTATGTATCTAGGTAACAGTTAAATATATCTGTGCTCTAATGTGTAGAATTTACAGGGACACTTTAGAAAGAACTCGTCTATCGAATAAAAACTTTCTTGTAACAACCAATTCCGCAACGTAACACATAACTTATTGAAGGGTAGTTGAGTAATTAACCTAGGCAAAGCATTGTAAATTAGGGGAGCCATGTAAATGTAGCTCCGCCGAAAAAGTACTAGCTTTGGAACAGGCATTTCAAAATCTAAATAATTATAATTTTCCTTTTATTATGCATCTAAGGTATATCTAAGTGTGTAAGAATACACTAAGGTAATAATGTATCAATTCGCTTAACAATTACCGACACTTTCCATACAATAATGAAATAAGCTGATAAAATATTCATAAGCAATCGGTTTACAAAACACAATATTCGAGATTGAGTCGAACATTCGTCGTATGAAGGGAGGTAAAATGAGAGCCATCAAACGAAACTTTTCTCTTTGCGCAAAAGTTTGTGATGTGAACAGAAACCCGGGGCGCGCGGGCGGCGCCCCTCGGGACGCACATGCATGTTTAATGGCGTCCTAGAAAGGTCAAGAGTCTGAATGTGAGTGGAAGTAGTGAATACATTACCAGCTCCCGAGTGGCCAGGTACTCACATCCAAGCAGCCGCGCCGTGACAACCTCTTTTCTAACTTACACGAACTAACACGTGGACAGGTAGTTTGTAGCTGTCTCTCAAACAAATTAATTGTGTCTTAGTTTTGAGCTGTAACGAGGGAGCAACCCAAACAAACTTTTGAGGAAGGTACGCGATGGAAGCGTTGGTTCCCCTGCGCTAACATTATGCCGTGAACTCGCAAAATTTCGCCGCAATGTTGACTAACGGTTAGCACTACTGGCCTGCTTGGACTTGCAACTTTGTTGGACTTTAAATTATGTGACCAACTGTGCAATAAATGTAATATGCACAATGAATTCCACTTTTACATTTAGATTCAACTTAAAGTTTAAGAACATGCTATCTTAAGTGCTTAAGTAAAAACTTATGTCAGTCATTTTGTAAGTGTAATAACCCCCACGACGCAGTGTAGGGTACTACCTACCTACACAAAGCTAAGGCCTAAATGAAGAATATTAACTCTACATTTCGCTAATTTTAATAGGTACGGAACACAAAAAAAACACAGAATGTATCCACTGACATCCTCCCGCGGCGACGTAAGGAAAGGAAATAGGTCAGTATGACGCTCGTAAACGAGGCATAGCAACTAGTCACAAGTCGGGACCTACGCACTGTTGCGATACAATGCGAACGCAGTCTCAAGTGGTGGGAGCACTTCACTCCCCTTTCAAAGAGTGGGACAAAAACATTTATAAAATATAGTAGTTAGTAGGTGTAAGGAGTTTTCACTCACCTTTTGGTGGGTTGATATGCAATGCGCTTTTGAAGAGGCTTTCTTCGTCACGCCAGTCGAGGTTTCTCTTCATCGTGTAACCGCACATGGCGGACAAGGTCACCAGCAAGGCCAACATAAACAGCCTGCTCCGCGTCTCGCCGCGATGCCAGTTTCGTGTCAACACTCCAGCCCCCAAGCCCAGCAATAAACAGAAACCCACACTCGGTATGTACAAAACACGCTCCGCCACTACAAAGCCAACGTAGAAAAGTAAATTAGTCGCAGGCACGAATGGCAGTACCATAAACGCCGTGAACATCAGCAACGCCACTTGGGGACTGCGATAAACGCTCCTCTGCGTACTGGTTGCCTTGGACTTCGCTAACGATATCGGACAGATGCAACTAGAGTTGTGCATGGTTATGTTATTGTTGTTGCTCGCGCGACACACACTCGTGTGCTCATCGCTGAGTGAATGTTTGCAGCCAGTGCATGGACACAATAGCTTTTTAGATGATACATTCTCTTTGTGCGGCGCATGATAGCTTTTTCTTTCATAACAGTCTTGTCCTCTATTATACTGCTTGCTACTATAATTCCATTTGTGCTTAATTTTACAGTTTTGTTTTTTGTAGTACTTTGCATCCCGAAATAGATTATCTTGATGCTTTTTGAATTCATTCGTTAGTGTTCGCCAGGTCACTTTTGAAATGACGGCGTAGAATATCGCAGTAGTGATATTCCGGGCGTCGAACAGCGTCGTTATCCTCGGTATCGAGTCCATGGACCAATCGAAGCTCAGATGAAAAGGGTATAAAAGGAGGAAGAAGTTGAAGACGGGGAGATAAGCAAAAGTATATAGGCGCGTAAGAATTGAGGGGTCTCGCGACGCGGGGTTATCAGCCGCCGCGAAGGCGGTGGGCGCCCCGGCCAGGCGTAGGCGCCAGTACAAGAGGGCGAAGCCTCCGGTGCCCAGCGCACAAACGCTCCGCCATCGATGCTGAAACAATGAAGAAATATCATTTAGTAAAAAGACGATAAACACAAGTGAAGCATTCAAGTGAGAAGTGAACAGTTGACTACGTGAAACTTTTAAGAAAGGATCTAAAAGTATCAAATTCTTCCCAATTCATAAAATAAAGTTTATTCATAAACGCAAAGAGGAAAGTTGGGTATTTGAAGTTTTATTTTTCTAAATATTGTTGGGAACTCCATGGTGATTGATTACCTCGGAGCAATATTTCATTAATATCTGTCAAAGAATTTGCAGCGATGTAATAGAATTATAGTAATTTTTTATAACCCGTCGGATGCGTGGTGAAAAAATGAAGAAAATGTGTTTACCGACTTTCTGATTTAAGGAACAATAAATGAAAATCAATTTAAACTTAATCGATATCTACAAAGGATCAAATTAAGCCATATCCTTAGAAACAAACAATCCACTTCAGAACAATCAAATCGATCTCAGAGTCGAGAGATTAATGACCATTTTACCAAGTCGTCAACCGAGCAGGTTTTCTACACAGATTTATATGTTCACGTATGTTCGAAATTCAACCTTATGATAGCGACATTTACGGCTCACATCTTAACGCCACGAGGACGGCGGTATTAAGAACTAATCCCCACCGCACCAGAACGTGTCGTAAGGTGACTAAAACTAGTGGGAAACTGCGGTACTGTGGCTCTTCGGCTCTACCAGCGACGATATACATCTTGAGTGATAAATCTGGATCGGCCACCATCATTTTATTTTATAGGGCACTAATTTCCAACTAAACTTTTTGAAGCTTTACAACGACATTATTCAAAAATGTGGGTACAAAGAGCACAGTTATTTTAATTAGTGAAACAAAATGAATTTCGTTGAATTTTATGTTTAAAACAATTTAGTTGATGGATGAAAACCTTAAACGCATAGTAATCTACTCAAAACAGTGTTTTCATTCTTTGAAATCGTAATGAAATCAAACGGTTCGTATTTGTTTTTATGTAGCAAGCAATTATCGGTACCATTTTTCCGAAAATTGTGGCAAAACTAGTGTATAGTCAAAGTGCCACACCCGTCCGCAGAACTAATAATTTAAAGCCACAGCGAAGGCACCCCGATAAAACTGATTTATAAAGGAGCGAATCGCGGCGAGACGTCCCTTAGATTATTAAATTACTACTAGCACGTACATAACGCCGACCCTCTTTCAGGCACTATATGATTAATATGAATATACGATCAGTTAGGTATTTTAATCTACTTAAAGAGGTGTTATTATGAAAGTTTTCACGGTTATTTAGTAGCGGTGGGGTTCGATCCGCGCCGGCCGGAGTGCGCTGCCGGCTTGTTAGTTGCGGGAAGCTCGAGGAAAAGATTTATGAAGGTTACCGCGTCCCCTACCCGACCTGGCCCAGGGGAACCCCCCTCAGAACTAACGACGCCGTTTCGGATTTCTAGCACAATTTACACCACCGGGGGAGCAAATCGGAAATCTCGGCGAAACTTAGATGAAGTACAAATTAATCAATCCGAATGTAGGAAAAAAGGCTGAATAAAACAACACACACTTTGCACCTTTGTGATTTTCCTCGCCTATTACGAGAGTTTGATGTCTTTCACAAAAGGAAAATAATGATGTGAGGGCAATAACGTATCATTTTGAACTCCATGTCAAGATAATAATAAGGAATCTCAGATATGTAAAGAAAATAAGATGTTTTACATAACATGATCACATTATTGAATCAGAAAGGATATGTAACCCGAATTTAATAAAATAATATTAATATGTCTATTACAGTAATAAGGTACGTACATGACGTACATATTTCCCGTAAATTGTCGACTTGTATTTCATCAGGCAAGTTGAAGTCAAAGCAAATAACTTAATGAAATAACCGAGCGAGCTTGGCCTAGCCGTCAGAGCTGCGCTTATCTGGAAAATTTACTGGCTGGCTGACATTGCCTTCGTCGCCTCGCAAATGCCGACTCATTTGCCAGTCCATTTGAAAAACCCTCAGCATTAACTAGTAACGAATCATTATTCAAAATACCCGCATTTATTTAAATCGTGGTTCTAAATGATATTAAGCAACCTTGATAAAGATTAAAAATGCCGTTTTGCAACTGCAAAAAACGACCTTGCATAACAATGGGTACGGTCGGCAAAAAGTTCTTACCTAATGTTTTCACTTATTCGTATTACTCCGACTAAGAAAAAAACGTTTCGACTAATTATGTCCTAATTTATGTCTTTTGGCACTAGATCGAGATAAAAGAACGCGACGATTTAACACAGAATCTCAGTACCTACCAACTTATAGGTATCAACGAAAGTACTGGCAGACAAAACCTCTTACATTTTTCTGAAAAATAATCTTCTGAGAGGCTTCCAAAATGGAAATTATTTCTTACAAATAAAACGTTGCCACAGAGATACCCTGCCTATGAACTCATAAACTCGGCGAGGTAGACGTCGGTGCCGAGGGCTCCATTAACTTTAATACCCTCATAACTACATGACAAAATTTCTACAACAGGAAAAAGCTCTTTTAATTCCGACCACCAAGGTCTTCGACAGGGAATGACAATATTTTTATACCACCACAATATAATGCGCATAAAGATAGGTTCACACTTCACCCTACGCGGCGGTGTTATTCAGAGCGAATTAGTGAGGAACATATGGTAGGGCGCTACTAACAACAAACACCTACGTAAAAATACATGACCTAATTTATAAAACCCAGCTTGGCAAAAGGAACTTCGTCCTCATTTAAAAATGTATTCCGGCAATAGTACAAACTTAAATGTTAACACTTGGCTCATTTTATCCAACAATGATTGCCGGTTAAAAGCAGCCAGTATTTGTATAAATAGTCAGCAAACCATAAACTTGCCCAAATGTCTGACTTGAGTTATTCAAACATGCGCTCAAAGTTTTGTTTCGCGCTTTGTCTAAGTCCCGACAACAGACTACACATGCATTTTGTATTGAAAGTTCCTGCTCCTCGGAGTGAGCCCGCTTGCGTTTACAGACACATGCACTGTGCCGGATTAAATATGGCAACATCTATGTGAACATACGAAGAAAATGGCGGTATTTTATATTGTAATAACTTTTCCACGAACGTCTAAAGAGACTTTATGAGTGACGATGCTTAAGAGCATCTGACGCACCCTAGGTGGTCAACCCCGCCACCATCCGCGATTAATCTTTTGACTACCTACTGCTTGTTTTCATATATGGCTCGTGTGAAGACAAATAAAGAGGGACAGCGGGCTACGAAAGACAAATTGATTCAATGAAGTAGATGAATAAAAACAATATGTAACAATATAATACTAATATGATTTTTTTATATCTGATTCTATAAGTAACTAAACCAGACGGCACTCAGGACAAGCATCAAATAAAGTAGTGTTGACAAAAAACAGAGTACAATAATCTCATATTTCATAACTAGCATTGCAATTTCTAAGGTAAATAAGCAAGTTTCCTGTGGCGAACAAATTTCATATCGTCATAAGCAGGTAACTGGTGAAATTCGAGTCACGTAGTCACAGCAGCAAATAATATTATGAGAGAAATCGTGTCTGTTGGGAGTATAGCTTTACCGGCATTCCGTCTCCACCGTGAGCTGCGGGTGCCCATTCTTATTATTATACTAGCACTCTGCCCGCCAGCTTTGCTTGCAGATTTTCCTCTTGTTCGAATCATATTGTAAACTGAGGAAGCATAAACAAGAGCAAGAAATATTTTTATTGAATATTTTCAATGCCTGTAGTTATCTGAAGAGGATTGAAAATGCCTGGGTGCTTCGACTCCGGTAAAAAACTTGATAATATTATAACAATTTTATGAAAGTATCAACTAAAGACAATTTATAACACTACATTTACTAACTATATATGGTACTCTAAATATTTTCACAGAATTTCTAAAAGGCGAAATGAGTCGGATTTATTATTTACCTTTTAGTAGTCCATCAATTTCCTCATTTCTAATAAAGTAAACCAACAAACATACAAAACCAACCGTAAAAAGTATTTCTATTTTATTTTTAGGTAGTATTTTTTGCTAAAAATAAGTAAGTAATTAGGTAATTCGAAGAAATGTTGTCATTTATTTTCTTTGACTGAAACATGTTAAGTCACAGTTGTGTTGACATCTGTACATTTGTAGTAAACGAGTTCACACGAGTAGCACGTTCGTTAGCCGCTCTTATCTATGTATTACATCAACAGACCTTCACATTGCTCACGGTAACTAACGTCAAACAAATACAAAACTATCTGGGATTCTGACATCGCAGGAACCACTGTGGGCGCTAGGGAAAGGGATAGTTCCATTAAACTTGTCTAGAGACTTAAGCGATAAGTAACAGATAGATTTCTAGAGAGTAGAGTACATCAATCTATAAAAGTCCGTGTAAACAAACAGAAAATTAATACTAATATCGTACAAAAATAATCATGTTGTCATAAATCTACTAAAAACCATTATCTCAACACACAATCAACTTTTTCACAATATTTGTGTTTTGGCTACAACATTGTTTTGACTAAAAGGCGCACGACCTTCGGACTTAGTAACAAAAAAATAAAACTAATTTAGCACGTGCCAAGTTGTTTTTAGAAAGGAGCAAAGTTATCCGTGTTGGACTACGCCGTAGCTGCGCCGTAGCGACACGACAGCCGCTACGTGTGCTACGAGGCTACGGCTACGACAATAAGCTATTTTATTATTGGGAGCGCTAAACGAAACAAAAGTTCGTGACGTCTAAAATAGTGCCAACCGTAAACTGGCTAAGTTTTCAATATCTAGAGAATGTACAGAATGTTTAATATTTTTACTCGAAAATAGGAACGGAGCCCGCATTATTTCAATTCCAGCCTGTCTGTTCCATGAAACAGAACATAATTCTATAGTAACGTAAACGCGATATATTCACACGCTAACAAGCTGAGCTTGAACTGATTCAACGTGCGATCATTCCGAGTTTTAATTGGAGGTTAGACATGTTCTATAACGCTATCAATTGAAACTTCAGCTGTTGGTTACAGTTCCATTGTTTCCGGTCGTGGGTATTTGTTCAGTAGTAGGTATTACGTCCGCTCGGTAAATAATGGTAAACCGAGTATTTACCGTGACAGTAAATGTCAACAGACTGTTCGCTTTGTACCGACTGTTGAGCAAACAAACGTAATCCTCACTGCTCGCTGGATGAGATAGTCTTGGATGAGGGGGAAGGGTGAACGCGAGCGAGGAAAGATTGCTCGTTCTCAAATCGGGGAATCGATTCCAGTTTATTTTTCAATTTGTTATTCGTATAACTGCGCCTATTGAAGGTATTTATATAAGGTTTCGTATTCCTTGTTGGAGAAGGCAGTTTTAGTTAGAATAATAATGACTGTGAAGAAAGAGCGTAGGTTTGTAAACAATACTTTAGTATGATTCTAATAATGTAAAAAAAAAAAAAAAAAAAACTCGTAAGGCACTCGTGGGTTGCAGCTGACAATCAGCGTCAGGTGGTACACCTTGTATTGTCATCGGACATTATGCTGAGCTGAGGCCCTTTTGTTATTATATTTTTTGCTTTCTGTTTTAAGGTGTATTTATTTTGCTGTAGTGCCAATAAAGGCATTTTTATATTTTTCATTCTAATAACAATAAAGATTTATAGGCAAATAGTTTCAGTTATTTCAATAACCCAGTATATAAAAACACAATTATTGCAACTACCATGTCAAATCTAAATAGATCTTGGAAAAGACCTAGACCCGGTGAATTGAACTAAAACTAAACTTCAAAGACTCAAGAAATGCTCAAGCGCTTTACAGTTACAGTTGAAGTATTCAAACTTGGGCGCTGCTGCTGCCGATAATGTAACTTTATAACTATGAGTCTTAATTGCATTCTTCGCAAGAAATTACTTTGACTATTATTTAATAAAATATAAAAAAATCACTACTTGAATGGGTGGGAACATCGTGAGGAAACCGGCATGTACTAGAACCAAAAATTCGAAGACATGTGACCTCTACCAACCCGCACTGGGTCCGCGTGGTGGATTACGGCCCACTCCCTCTCCCCGAGAGGAGGCCTGAGTCCCAGCAGTGGGAACATTATAGGCTGATTTTGTGAATAGGTGGGGGCACCAATAGCAATTACTTTTTGTGTAATAGGAGACAACCCTTTGGTCATTTACCGGCCACAAATCTACATTCTAAACTGCAACTGAAATATTCTTGATAAAAAACCAACCTGAGAATCGAACCGAGATCAGTAGCTAGCTAGAAATCAGCTTGCCATCGAAGTAAACTTTACAAACATTGAGTAATTAAGGTCTTATTATTTTATTAATTTATAAAAGAGACATAGTGTCAATAAAATTCAAATTGGGTCAAGCCTAATAAAAAATATTACTAGCTATATATAACACAGGAATGTTCTATGTTAGTAGTAGTTAACTAGCTACAATATAAACACTTGAACTTTCGTGTATAACGCTCGTAAAATTATCACGAAGTTACGGTGAACTTAAAACAAGCTGTTTGTAAATTGATCCGAAAACAGTGGCGGGTATTTAACAGTACATAGTTTTGAATAATAATAGCATGAGAGGCGTAACTGCGTCGTTGTTCTAGTGGTCGCAAGCGGCCTTGGGTTTGATTCCCGGGTCGGGCAAAGCGTTATCAGGTTTCTCTCTCTTGGATTTTCTCAGTAGCAGCTTGGAGTCTGAATTTGTGCCGGTAGATGGCAATAGACTCGCCCTCTATTACATGAGACTAAAACAGAACTAGCGAAATGCGGGTGTACTAAAGGAACACCTCTGCCCAACCCTCTGTTTCCCAAAAGACGTGATGTTATGTTAAATTATGAGTGGCGTTTTATTTACGTTGATTCAAGATACAGCTCGCGCGATAAGAGTTTGGCTTTGACCTTCGGATTTTTGAACTTTTGATTGTACAACAGGAGTGCGCGGTACGTCGTATCGATGCGAGAAGCAGGGAACGACTGGAGCGCCAATCAGAGCACCGCGTGCGCCTACACACCCGCCCTGCACCCCGCTAATTGCCCGTTGATACCCAATTTCTGATTTCTGCGCAATAACGGTCAAAGCCAAACTCTTATCGCGCGAGCTGTACTAAACTTAGTTGAATAATCACAAGCTCGGTCTAAGTTTATGTTCATAAATGGAGTAATACTAAACTCGACCTCGTGTATTGGAAATAATCATACGTAGGCTACTTCGTCTCGACCTCTCTTTATCCCTATTTTAATGTACCTAAGAGATAACGTCAATAGAATCGACAGCAATGTCTGCTTATCTGTTTATCAATGAGACGTTTATATGCTGAAATTTAAAAAAAAAACTGCACGTAGGTACTAAATTGTTACGATTTAATATGAACTTAGGAAAACAAGCCGTTTTCCGTGACTTCGGTCGCATTCAAACTTCAACCCTAAGCTTAACTCACTAAGGATGGAGTTCTTAAAAATGTCGTATGTTTTAAATCCCACCTAGTAGTCGAACTCCCGAGGTGTACCTTTGCTTTGTGTGGAACATATCTTCGCTATCTCTTGTTACTGTTTTCTAAGATTTAGGCAAGCAATCACGGGAACCTTTCTATGCCAAGGTATAGAAATAGATTACTAGAATACAGCTCCAAGGTCAAAGACCTCCTTCCATAAACATGAATACAGCAGAAATTGACTCGTCCCCAGGCTACTGTTTCGATTTAGTGAAAATACTCTGACAGGATATATTCATAGTTCAATGTAGCCGTGTTGCTATGAATAATGAATGAGATCAATCACCCTTTTTACTAAAAGATTAATCGTACACTAAGTACTGGATTTAATAAAAATACAAAATGATAGTGGTTAAAAGTACCTACCGTATTATATATAATTTTTAGCTTTTGATAAAAAAGGAGTTCGTTTATTTGATTAGCCCAAAATCGCAAAGTCTCAAAATAATATATCGACAAGCCAAAAGAACAACAACAAACAGATAGATGTTATAAATGTAGTAATTGAACTTTTTACACTTTTAAACTTCAGGTATAGCCTGGTAATAAGACTACCATTTTTTTTTGTAGGTCTGAAATCATCAAATAACTTCTCCCGCTAGGCGGAGCGGGAGGGCGTGTCAGACTCTTACTGCCTAAAACCCACCCGTGTTCCTTCAGTTGCCTGTGCCAGGGGCCACGGTAACCCTTTCGGGCTTTCCCGCAACCCTGGCAGGCATCGGCCCTAGCGGACCCCGTCATGGGAGCTGACATCACTTCATGCTTACGACTACCTACGTCTAATAAATGGTAAAGCTATCTCTCGCCTTTACACCAGTCAGATCTCCAAAGGTATCCTGAGGGATCCAAACTGACCCTTATCATTAAGCTACTACAAACAT
Source organism: Brachylomia viminalis (assembly GCA_937001585.2). Classification (NCBI taxonomy): domain Eukaryota; kingdom Metazoa; phylum Arthropoda; class Insecta; order Lepidoptera; family Noctuidae; genus Brachylomia; species Brachylomia viminalis. The sequence goes on along the minus strand of OW443302.2, from coordinate 14,505,176 downwards.
TACCGTTTATTTTAAAACTGATATAGTAATTAAACTACTAATTATACCTTTGTGTTTTATGTATTTTAAAATCCATAATTACACTCAGAGTACACTTAGGTGCCTACTAGTGTACCTTGGACATGTATGTCCCTCTAGACAATGTTTAAATAGGGACCATGTTTTCATTGTTTGTATGCCTCGCTACGAAGGCACGACACCCGAGATGAGTAATTAAAGAAAAACAAGTGGAGTCTGGTCAGTTTCCAGTTGGCAGCTGAAGTGGACGGTCGTAATTGCTTAATTCTCATTTACACTCAATATCCGTGAATCCTGTCCCGAGCACTCGAACAAATAATTAGGAGATCGTGACACGTGTTCCGGTCAACGATACAAGTGTCTGTGTATTATCTGTTTCTTTGTGTTGCAGCTAACAATAGATATTAATTTTGTTCTTTTGTTTTCTGTTTCTGCGCTTGGTATTTTTCATTTGTGCATCAAAGAATGTATTTTTATAGCAATGCTTCTATATGTATCAGACAAAAGGTTCTTGATCCGAGAGTTTAGCGGTATGTTCTATCGAAATATTTCGCACGGAGAGTTTTCGTCTAATTTGTTTTATATAAAGTTTGGAATAAAAACATCTTGTTTGGATTTTTTCTTACATTTTTCCCACTTGTTTAGTTTACTGTCACGTCTACATGGTATTTAACAAATATGCAAAGACATTTTTTTTTCTTAAAGTATATATTATACTAAATAAGGCGTACGGTGCCGTAAGACCGTCGAATGTTTATTTTGTTAACAAAATATTATCATCCTGTTACAATTTCCTAACTATATTTAAAAAATTGTATTAACTGCTATGGAACTCCGGTCAACACCTGAAGTTCAAAAGTCACCTATTTTTAGCCGTCCCCAAATACATTGGAAAGCGGTTTTACAATCTTTTCAGCGGCAATGTTTGACCGTTGTAAAACATACCCCGTCAAGTGTGTATTGATTGAGACAATCTAGTTCAAACAACGTGCTACAATTAGCTTCAATATAAAATCTAGCCTTATTTGTGAAGGTATTACCACCTCATTTTTAGCCATGCTATTTCCGTAGAGTTAGTCGAATAACGAATTATTGTTAGTATGATAATGTCGGTCACGGCAGGTAGGACTTAGTTAGGCGGGTAGAATGTGATACCGTTTCGGATAGAGCACTATTATCATGTGTTAGGGTGACGAAAGATCTATCTGACATAAAATCTGAACATAAAGTCATGTTGATTAGTTACTTAAGTGGAGGTGTTTATTTTAAGAAACTTCATATTGATCACTAACATGACATTTTTATCAATAAAACAAGGTACTTACTTTAAAACGAGCTATTCTAGGCACGCTCTAAATCACACTTTTCAGGTGTTACATGGACAACTCAAACTCTGAATATAAAATATTCACATGTGTCCGCAATTTGTTTTAAACGCTGAGCTCCGAATCCTAATTGCCTGAACATTGGCTAACACAGAATGGTGTTTATGTGGAGTTAGGTACCCTGAATTAGATTTTATGTAAAACAATCAGATAAATGTAAAAATTACTGCTGCATGAGTCCCTGAGTTCGATTCCCAGTTCGAGGCAAAGTGTTATTGGATTTTTCCAACAGAAATATCTTAGTAGTACTCCACAGTCTGTCTGCAGTACATTTATGCCCGGTTGATGGGAATAGGTTCGCCCTCTATTACATAAGGTTTGAACATTAGTAGCTGGCGAAATTAGGGTGTAGGTATTTTTATAGAGGCACGAGGAACAGGGTGTAAAGTTCACTCATACCTCCATAGAAAAGGCAGGATCCTCCGACCAGACGGGTGTCGTGTCTGGTGGGTAACTACCCGACGATTGATGTCGGGACTTTGTATATATGCTAGTTGCGCGGTAAACTCTGCTTGCGCGATGCAGGATTTTGCGTGACGTCAGTGTGACGTAGTTCGCATGTGGCGATGCAGATACCGCTACACTCTTAAGTGCCTACACCTCTGCCTCACTCTTCGAGGAAAATAAGCGTGATGTTAAGTTATGGTAAATATAAAAATTGGAACACATTGAGGAACAAACCGATTATATTTAAATAAATGAAAATAAATCATAGATCTTCTTTCTATTTAAAGTTCTATCCCATAAAACAATTTCACAACTTTGCAATACCAAGATCGCAATGCTTGAGCACAGCAATTGCTTCTGTCACCTGTCACACAATAGCTCCAATTCTCAAGGTGCGGGGGCCAACACCAGGATTGACATTCGATTAAGTACCACTGTGTACGCAGGGGAAATAAACGTAATGATACGTTTTTAGCTGTTACGCAATCTGATTCTGATATCCTACGGGGAGAGTCTCTAATATTGTATCAGTATTTTAAACGTAGGCAACTGACATTCCTTGTATCGACAAAACGACTACCGCTTTAGCAATTCAGGCTGAATGCAATTGTAGATCTCACAGACATTTACATATTAAATTTTACTCTTAAACATCTTAAATTCACTGCCTGACAGACCACCCACAGCCCAAACCGTTGGGTCTAGAGACATTAAATATTGAACAAAAGTTCCTTTTCTCACGAAGGTGAGCACTGGGGTAAATAGGGAATTGAAGTTTGTATGGAAATTTGTCATTTTTGCCAATGGCGAAATCCCACCCACACGGCTTGTATGTACTATAACTGACTTATAATTAAACCAATACTTCCATTTTCAAATTTAATTACGTGCTTCATTATTCAGGTGCTCAAAAAATTTTTTTTTGCCAACAGGACAAGGAAGTTCTTTGTTTATTTATTTCTGTTTAAGACTACCGGTACGTCAAAACATAGCTCTTTTTATGAACTAGCTAGCTGCGCCTTTTTTTTATTCAGTTCAGTTGCCTGTGCCAGGGGCCACGGTAACCCTTTCGGACTTTCCCGCAACCCTGGCAGGCATCGGCTCTAGCGGACCCTGTCATTGGTGCTGACATCTCTTTGAGGCGCGCGTGGAACACAACGCGCCGTCGACCCGGCGCTGGTCCTTATCGGACGGCGAGCTACCCATTGCTCACCGTCCGCAAGCCCGCGCCTACGGTGGCCGGGAATCGGCTTGGGATTCCCGACGCCCAGGGCGACTCCTGCGGTGGCTAGGGGCGTGAGGGCGCGAATTTTACCTCTCCCTCACGCGTTCCACCTCCTCCTTCGCGAGCATTACTACTTCGCAGAAGTGGGTGATGGCTTCCCATGCCCTCTCACTAGGTACCATGGCCTGGACCAGGGCCGGACGCGAGAGATCGCCACCGCTAATCGGCTGCACGAGGACACGGCGGTGCTCCGCCCAAGCCGGGCAGACCTCCACCGTATGCTCCAGTGTGTCCTCCGGGCGATCCACACAATGGTGACGCCCGGGCGTTTCCTCTCGCCTTATCCGGAACAGGAACCTCCTGAATCAACCGCGCCCGGTGAGGACCTGTGTCAGGCGGAAGGTGAGCTAGATGTGCCTGGGACTTCGTTCGCGTGCATGTCGGAAAACAAATTGGATCTCATGGGTTAATTTTTTTTGCGCGGTACCCTAATTATTTTTCTAAAACAAAAGTAGCCTTAGTTAGTTTTTATAAAATCAGCTATCTGCCAGAGAAAATCCCGTCAAAATCAGTCCAGCCGTTTCGGAGATTAACCGCAACTAACAGACAGAGAGATTTGTAAAATATGGCGATCTTGTTGAGCGTATCCAATATTCAGTCCCTTCAAAACCTGCCAAACATCCCATCACCAGGTTGATTCATATCCCGTTCCACAAATCCAATCTTGGTCTCAATGCTCCCTTGCTCCGAATGTACCTACAGAATATACAACAGTTTTTGCAAATCGTCAGAAACCGACGTACGCGGTGTATCACTTAAGAGGGCGCAGGAAGCCAGAAAAAAATCAAGTTTCAACCGCACCTCCTAGCTTCGCTCTCATCAAACACGACGAAAACAAAACACAGTCCCTTCCCGCCAGCAGAAACTTTTCGCCCGGCGTATGTCTAGTATATGAATTTGAATCTTCTGTAGTAAGTATACGCAAAATAATCAGATGAAAAGGCTCTATTCAATGTACCTAAGTATGATCGCTATGTACAAGTAGGTATATGATCAATATTATTGTATGTCCGTGAATCTTTTACCGATGCTGGTGAGCTACTATATTAAACGTTTTTATTTACCTGAACATAATTATTATCTAATGTTCCGGTTTATTTGTCAGTTATTGGCATTGATTAGAAAAACGCGCAAGTGCGAGCAGATATCGCGCCCTGAGGGTTCCGTCTCAAAGTTGTGCCTGGCTGCCCGCGGCTACACTCAAGTGATACAGTCTATGAATTTTCCAGATTGAAGGACAAACATAACTATGCACTAAAAAAATATTTTATTCGATTGGGTAGGTAGTAAACAGACTTGAATGAATTAGACTAAATTCAAGATAAGGTCCATACATTTTCGATTCCGAATACTATAACTACAAATGAACAATTTTCGGATATTTTCCTATACCTATTTGAACTTGATTTTTTATCCCCGCAACGTGCGATGGAAGGTGACTTCTTCCACGAACTAAGAACGTCGTAAGTGCTAAAAGCTTGTAGTCGTATTAAACCAAAATTAAAAGGAGTTTTAAAAAAATCCCTCCCCAATATGTTTGCCTTGTAATGCCATACCAATAATCATCAAATTTTTAACCAACTTCAAATAAAGGAGGAGGTCCTCCATTTAGTTGTGTTTTTTACCTCAGAACTCCGTCATTTATAAACCCATTTAAAACAATCTTCTTTTGTTTGAAAGGGTATACTTATAAGATGGTTCCGTGTAAATGTGGTCAAATTTGAATTAGTGGTTTTTGAGTTAGTTTCATTACTAGGTCTTTTTTTCCACTTAGTGTATGTTGGTGATCTTATAATATCTTCCTGTCACTGTTATTTACTTAGCAAGTGGAGGCACGACTTTGTGTGGGGTAGGTGCCACAACAAAAAGTGAAAAAAAAACTTTGTTACAAAAAGCATATTATGTACAAATCGAAAATACGTGAAAATTGGAGGTGACTTTGTAGCGTTTTTTTCAATTTGTAATGTGTTTCCGTTCCAGAAAAAGCTTTGAAATATCATGTAGTTACTCATATTATGTTTATTTTATAGGTACCTAAGTCTTATCAATTTTATGAAATATCAAATTGAAGATAGGCAATTTTCCTTGATACCCTCTCTTAACAAGTTTCGAAGATCGGTCTCTGAGGTACGGGAGTACATAAACTAACTAATAAATTAATATTTTTTTGTGAGTTCATGTTCATATCAAATCTTAGTAATCACTCACCCTCTCACCTTCCAGCTCTCGAGGTAACATTATATACCATTTATTTAGTATAATGCAGATATCCAGTTATTTTAAATTTAGTTTTATAGTTGTATTTTAACTTTTCATAAGTTTATTTTAAATAATTACGATGGTGTTTTGTGATGAATGCCGTACCTATAATACGAGTAGGCACACATAACAGTACATTTGTTACGTTATTTTTCTGTTCAATTTTTTTATATGTACTGCTGTTGATGTACCAAATAAATGATAAATAAATAGACAGATAGACAGACAAATGTTTTAAAAACCATTTTTTTGTTATCAGTACCGTATATATTTTCATATGCATTTAGACAATCAACTCAGCCTATTGCAGTCCACTGCTGGACATATGCCTCAATGACGGGGTCCGCTAGGGCCGATGCCTGCCAGGGTTGCGGGAAAGTCCGAGAGGGATACCGGGGCCCCTGGCACAGGCAACTGAAGGAACACGGGTGGGTTTTAGTCAGTAAGAGTCTGACACGCCCTCCCGCTCTGCCCAGAGCGGGAGAAGTTATTTGATGATTTCCCAACCTCAAAAAAATAAAAAAGGGCTCCTCTGCTCCACCGGCCAACGGTCCTTGGACAATCGTGGCCAGCCCTTTTCCACATGCATTCATAATGCATATAGTAAACAGCTGTTATTTTTACACTACAAACAGACACTTCAATAGTATTTATAACCCAGAGCCCGACAGTCCATGTTATAATGGTCGGGCAAGGCTATAGCGGTGATTGACGCTGAATTTCGAGGTATTAATTAATGATACACACCTATCTATAGAGAGTTTAGTTTCTGCGTTCTAAGAACTGCGGTGCGCCAGTTAATTGACTGATATGAACAATACGTGGACGTGGACGCTATGCGTGTTTTTTTTTTAACTTTGCCCAACATTTGGTATTTCTCCTGTATCGTGGGTGCGACGCGTAACGCAGCAGTCAATCGCTTAATCACTGCGCCAACCGTGCTGAGTGATTAAACGTCTATTGAGAGTGTGCTACCGGGTCATGCCTAGAAAGACTTTCACAACACGTCACTAAGCCAGGACTAGCTTTTGGACCACAGAAACGCGAAAGAAAAGCTCCCGCTCGTAGGCAGAGAATGAGCATGACAACCATGCTCACTGCATGTTAAATTGCATATTCAATTAAATATGTCTAAGATTTTTTTCCTTTGAGGCGATTCATAGCCTTCTAATAAGTGGTTGGAACACAGATTCATAAATCCAAAAAGTTTCGTTAGAAAAAAGGTAGGTGCGATCATCAAACAGAAGTAAAACTTAAGAGAGACGACTCGAGATGAAAAAACATTCTGCTTTCTGTTACTCGGGACGAATAAGGAACCGAAGCTTTTTGTCCAAACAGTGGACCCGATAAACACACATGGCGATTTTAAATTCTATTCTAAAAGCTATCGGAGCGACAAACGTGACTGGCGCGATGCCACGCTGCGAATTTTTCAAACAAATATTATCAAAGCGTTGATATCGATATTCCAACAATAACAAAATCTGTTGTAGAAAAAATTATATAAAATAAACAATACAGTTTAGATAGAATGTTAGGGTGTTGAAAGTCTTTGTCTCATTTTTCTTTTGCGAAGTTCACTTGTAAGGCTGTGTTTACAATGGAATCAACATTCACATTAACAGACAATAGCAGATTTTGTGAAATTTTTATTTTCTTCTGAGTGACAATTTAACGAAATTTAATTTTCAAGTCTACTCAGTTTTAATATTTTTAATTTTATTTTAATGAATGTATTGAATGTTCATGTATTTTATTTTAATGATCTAATTAATATTATGTATTTGTGATTTGTGTCTTGGGACTAGGTGTCTTAGTAAATACCGTATGACAGTAGTGACCCCACGGACCCTATCTCCTGGGAGAAGTCTTGTTCCTCATCTCTGGCTTGCCTTTATTGGTCGGCTTGAGTGGAGATTCGCAAGAGCAAACATGCTCGGAGGAAGGAAGTTCTGGTAAGAATCTTGACCATCTTCCGGGCTCTGGGATTGTCCTGATAGCCGTAGAATACCTCTCCACTCCTCAAGCACATCAGGATATCTTGCCCTCTTGTACGTCACTAAGTGCTAGCGTTATAAATGATAAATGATAAATGATTTTATTTCTGTAAGTAGGTTTGAACAAACACTTTTACACGTCAATCATATTTTTTTTAAACTAGATGGGGTCGGCGTTTCCTATCTGACTACTCTGAGAAGAAAGGCCGAAACAAACTCAGAGGTCACCGTCTCTTTTAAAGTCCAGACAAAATCTTGGTCAGGTCATGTGAAAGCTATGTAGATCGGTGTCTGCAATGGTCTTTTGAGGAAAGAACCACACAGATTGAGTGGACCTGTCCAGTCAGTGCACGCAATTGTCAGTAATCGTGCAGCTCAACTTAGACTCAAGGAGCTCAACGATTCGACGAACAATACCAAAGAAAGGACATTTGAGTAGGCCGCATAAATTACTCAAACTGCCAGATCATGATTACGTTGAGAAAAATACAAAAATAAATATAAATAAATCAATGACCGACATAGTTCTCACATTCACAATAATTAGAATAATATTATAATAATCTTTGAGGACCATGTAGATTTGTGTCTGAAATGGTCTTTTGAGGAAAGAACCACACAGATTGAGTGGACCTGTCCAGTCAGTGCACGCATTTGTCAGTAACCGTGCAGCTCAACTCAGAACTTAAGGAGCTCAACGATTCGACGAACAATACCAAAGAAAGGACATTTGGGTAGGCCGCATCAGGTACTCAAACTGCCAGAACATGATTAAAACTGCAACAAAAACACACATAGTCCTCACATTCACAATAATTTAAAATAATATAATACTTTAAATAGTAAATATTAGTGTCATTGTATATGTAAATAAGTATAGATACTTATAGCAAAGATTATAAGTAAAAATAGTTAGCGAAATAAAATAAATTAACAATAAATTAACATTGCCTGTGCTTTATTGGAGCAACTCAATCCCAAGCCTTTTTGTCCTCAATATAGTCTTTGACAGTATAATAGGCATTCTGGCATAATTTCCTTTTTATAAACGATTTGAATTTATTAAGGCTTAGTGCTTGAATGTGGCTAGGAAGTTTATTATAAAAACGTATACATTGGCATCTAAACGAGCCACCTATTTTCTTGAGCCTGGTAGTAGGAACAACAAATTTGTGCTTGTTCCTAGTATTTAAATTATGGATATCACTGTACTTTTTAAACAGATTAATATTTTTATGTGCATACAAAAGATTTTCATAAATATACTGAGAAGGCACAGTCATTATATTAATCCCTTTAAATTTGTCTCTGAGGGAGTGTCTGGGACTTAATTTATAAATTGAACGAATTGCCCTTTTTTGTAAAACAAAAATCGTCTGAATATCGGCGGCATTTCCCCACAACAGAATACCGTACGACATTACACTATGAAAATAACTAAAGTATACTAAAATAACTAAAGTTAGTTTCCGGGGGCCCATTATTGTGTGTGCAAGTTACCCCCTGCCATTTTTTCCGTGTATAATAAAACATTGATCAGGCAGGGGCCATAGTCCTTCCATAGTTCTTGGTAACCAGTCTACTTCAGCCATCCAAACTCATTGTTTCCATGTCCTGCAATAGTCCTAAACCAACTGGTGGTTGTCCTTGGGTGCACTTACAAACGTCCGTCGCTACCCACACATTAGGACGCGAGGTGGCGGCGCGTAGTGTTCCACGCACCCCCCTCTTAGACGTCGCGGGGGGAGTCGAACACCTCACTCCCCCCCCAGAGGCCCGCAGCGGCGGGCCGGCACCAGTCGGGGGTTGCGGAAGGATCGTACGTTCCCGCGACCCCCGGCGTAGGTGTGAGATGGAACAGCGGGGTGGTTTTTTAGTCAGTACGAGTCTGACAGACCCCGCCGCCCGCCCAAGGGCGGCGGACATCCATGAGGATTTTCCACCCCGGAAACCAAAAAAAAAAAAAAAAATGGGTGCACTTACAAAGTTCGTAGAGGGATAGTTGTCGGTTGATGCCTCATTTTATTGAAAGTGTCTAACGAGCCTCTGCGAGTTGGCTTCGGGCCCTTGTACGCCTTCCAAAGGTCCAGGACTCCAGGGCCCGAGATATGTCAAAGACATTATAATAATAATAGACGAAATAATAACAATACAAATGAAAAGGTTCCTTTACTGTCTGACTGACAGAACGCGCACTGCAAACACCATCGAAAATCAAGTCATTAGGAAGGCTCTTCTAGAGTGGATCTAATATGGACCAGTTGGTGCAGTTTGTAGCGACCCTGCCTTCTGAGCGGCTGGTCCCGGGTTCGATACAAGTCAAACATTTGTGTGCATGAACATGTCTGTTTGACCTGTGTCTGGGTGTGTATATGTATATAAGTATGTATATCAGTCATTTTTTTTTTTGAGGATTGGTAATCATCAAATGACTCCTCCCGCTCTGGGTGGAGCGGAAGGGAGTGTCAGACTCTTACTGACTAAAACCCACCCGTGTTCCTTCCTTGGCCCTTTATGTTCCGGGTCAGCGGTACCCCTTTTGGATGATCCCGCTTTCCCGGCAGGCTTGGGCCCTAGTGGGCCCCCTCTATGATGCTGACGTCTCTTTGAGGCGCGCGTGGAACACGTACGCGCCGTCCAGCACGGGCCTGGTCCTGATCGGACGGTGAGCTACTAATGGGTAGCTCACCGTCCTCACTCACCTCACAACATTTTTGGATTAGGTATTTGGTATTAGGTTTTTGGTAGGTATTTTTGTATATCAGTCATTAGGTTACCGTAGTACAGGCTCTACCTAGTTCGGGACCTGAAGACCATGTGTGGACGTTGTAAAAAAAAAGTATATATAAGATTCAGTCAACCCCGAATGGTAAAAAAATATATGGATTAGACTTGCACAGACAAGGGAAGCATGGCACAAATGTGAGGAGGCCTATATTCAGCAGTGACTGCAAACGATGATGATGGAAGGTAAAAATGGGGTGCAAGCTTTTAAGGGGACTACATGACCTACACGCAAGTTTTATAATGCCTAAAAGTATATGATCCACTGCAATAAACAAAATCAGAAAAATATAAGATATTCTTCAGAATATATGCTAGTTAGATAATGTCTTGAAAATATAATACAACTAATTTGGTACGATAGAAAAAAGTCACGAAGATACCTCTAAAAATGTGTTTTGACGATTCAAAACCATACTAATATACATGCAACCCTTTTGTTTTTTTTAGTTCAGATTGTTCTTAAAGCAACATATTAACGTGATAGTGTTTTAATTCACTAGCCCAATCAATAGATTTTTTGTAAATAGAGAATTGCTTCATATTTTGCAATAAATTACCAGCTTTGTGTCATCGCGCTTCTCTTTCTTTTATATGCTGTCCGACAGTGACCGCGCTTTATCTGTTGTCAGCCCCTTAAGTAACAATTCACATTCCTTTCGAGTATCACTAATAAACTAAACATCCTTCAAACAAATAATGAAACAGATACCTATTTACATTTGATACGATTTTTTTTGATGTGAATAATTATCAAAATATAAAGCACGCCATACTGCGCTTGTTGTTTATTGAAAACCAAACGTATTAATTACCTACTAGAATCAGTTCCTAAATGCCTAGCAATTTCTAAGAAATTAGTAACGCAAATTATGTTACTAGTCTAACTACCAATAAACTTAGGATTATGATAAATTAATGTATTTGATGTAGGTAAGCGAATAAACTACAAATAAGCGTGAAAATAAATAAGTAATTAGTAAACGCTTAAATTACAAGATACCCGCTCAACTGCGCTCAAACGGATTTTCTATAAGTACCAAAATACCTACGAGGTAGGTACGTAATATATTAATTCTTAATAATAAATCGAAATTATAACTGAGTGAACATTGAAGTGTCTTATGTAAGAATCTAGTAAATTTATAGTATATAAGGTACCTTACACGGCGATATTAAAATCATAAAGTGTTAAATTACATTAGTTTTTCAATAGGTACCTAAACAATTTTACCAAAACAAATTGATTCAAAATAATGTCATTTATAAGTACCGGATTGTTATACCTAGGTATCACATTACTTCAGAGAGATTAATAAATGAATTAAAAAACTGATACTACGCTATAAAATAAAACATTATATTGAGAGAAAAACCTAATTTAGTATCCGAAGGCTCGCAGCTTATGCAAATGGAAATCACACAGCGAAAAATTAAACAGTTTCGACGTCGTCGCCGCAGTCGTGTGCCGAGTCCCTTCTGACAACTTCGTTATATCACCGACTTCATTAAGATGTTAATTAGTTTTAGCCTCTACGTACACATATTGGTTCAAAGCCATAAGCACTCATAAGAGTTCATAACTTCGAGTGTCATAATTAAAAGTGAACGAAAATTCCGGTCATTTGCAAGTTTGGCTAGTTTTAAATAAATAATACAATAGGATCGTTTTAGATAAATCTTGATTTAAATTTGTTTTTCTGATCAATGTTTCTGAAAGATACAACTCAAGCAGAACTCTGTGGCTGGCTGCTGTAACATCGAGAACACCTGAAATACCTAAAAGCTTTTTCGACTTCAACATAATTTATATTGTCACGCAATAAAGGCAATACCTACTCCCAATATATTGAAACTTCGAATCGGTACGCACCAAGTTCACGAGAATGTGTTCACAAAATGTAATGTCACTGAAAGTTATGACCGAAGTAATACTGTATATCAGTCAGCCTCAGAGATGGCGGCAAACGGCGGCAGAATGGAAGTGGCAGCGGGGCGCGGCGTAACAAATGATCAACTAATCGTATGGAGATGAGCGGCACAGCGATACGCTTCCGACATTTGCATTTCGCTTGCAAACCTACCCTACTCTACACAGACCTAGCATTTCTTTATCAACTAACTCAGCGGAGGAACAACGAATGTCCTTCGCGTGTTCCCCTCTTTATTTCATTTTACCCTATTATGAGCCGGCTGCGCGCCGAAATAGAAACCGCAAAAGGTTATGTTGCCGTGTCATGATAACCACAGCGAGCAATCGGTGTCACAATTATAAAGCGGGTTTCCAATTAGCTAAACAAAGGAAGCGACCAATAGTTGGAATTAAATATACAGAGGAAATGGAATATTACGACGTTAATTAGTCGTGCTGCGCTACATATGGTTACGTAGCATGTCAATAAAAATTGGCTTCACTCACAATTGAAAAGCATTGATCGGGTGCGACGCGCACCAATTAATATCATAATTGTATAACTAGTTTTGTAACACGTAAGTATGTAAACAAGCAATTAGTCTACAAATTAGTTTATAAACATGTGTTATGATTTTGCTAATTCGGGTACACATTTGGTTTGTATGATGCTGTTATTCGAAATCGTGAATTATTCGGGACTATGTATCATCCGTTACCTTGGTGTCACAACCGTAATGCATAATCAGACTATAATATTCCCATTGCTGGGACACAGGCGTCCTCTCTGTGAGAGAGAGTGGGCCATAATCTACCACGCGGGACCAGTGCGGGTTGGTGAATGTTACTCGTCTTCGAATTTTTTGGTTTTAATACATGCCAGTTTCCTCACGATTTTTCCCTTCACCATTTTGAGACTCTGACAGAGAGGAAGCCTGTGTCCCAGCAGTGGGAACATGATAGGCTGATGATGACGATGAGGATTTTGAGACTAGTGGTGATGAATTAAATACACAAATTAAAGTGCCCGGCTGGGTTTGAACTCACGACCTACAACTCGTAAGTCGGGGCCGATACCACTGGGCCACCACTGCTCCCCGTAATTCCATGACTTTCATTAATTACCGGGACTAAGTGTCTATAAGGTCACCAACCTATTAATTGTCTTCTAGTAAATCAATTCAAATAGACTTGTTGTCATACCTAATATGGACCATCAACACGTGGTGAAAGCTTTATAACCGATGTGTAGGTACTATCGACGATGCCCCGGGCAGTACACGTCTGACGTGACAAGCTTACACATTGCCCCCGTTGAGAACAATATACCGGCGGACATGTTTAATAAATCAGTTTTAAATGTCTCTTGGACGTATGGCGTCAGAAAGTTACAAATATCATAGCAGCAAGCGTGCTACTTGTTCATAAAAGAATAATAATTAGTTACGCAAAATACTGCGAAAAAGAAGGGGGTGAATACTGAATTGGGTGTTACAGATATATGGAAGAAGATACGCTGCGCTGATTATAAATAAATTGAGATAAAGGCAGAAAGATTAAAGAAAGACCTGAACGCAAAATTACTCAAAAAAAAATAAACATTATTAAGTTCATGCAAATAAACTGAAAACAATGAAAACAAATCGTTCGTCACTGCTGAAAAAACAAAACGTAGGCTGTTTGTATTGACTTTGAAAATATTACAGTTAGGTTCTCGGTAGAAAGCTCATAAGTCATAACTGAGCCTCTACTTTTTTACCACGAGACGAATTCAGACAAGACCCACACGTGTTACCCTTTTTTCACCACACGTCATAAATAGTTCAGTTAAGACGAAATAATAAGCTTTAAAATTATAAGATTTGTCCCGAAAAGTTAAGACCAGTCAAAAGATGAACATACGACACGTTTGATGTCAAATTAAGTGACGGATCGACGTAACAAGACAATCTAAAGAGTACGGATTTTCTGCCCATACGTACAAAAGGGGCACGGATGTTGGGGTCGATCTGATTTAACCAAGTACTCACTTCATTCATATAAACCCGCAAGTGTCCTGGCTTAATATAGGCTAGCTACAAAAAACGATACAATATTGGTCTAATTGCTAGTTTCGAAGCTTATTTGAGCTTATTTATTATTTATGTACACACCGTATATATACACGGTGACATTTGAATCACAGTTTTGCTAGAACAAACGTTGTTTAGGCCATGGTTTACTACCATTCTATAGCATCCAATAGAAAAAAAAAATTATATATGATTCATTCCTTTGATATCATTTCTACAGTAGGACCGTTCCGACCCGTCTTGTCTATAGCTCCTTAGTACCATACCATACTAACAGATACCAAGTTTAGTGTGAGTAATCAATGAAAAAATATAAAAATTAAAACCTGATTATAGAACGAAAATCATCAAATGTTTAACCAAATAAATACGGACACATTAAACATATCAATTTCATATAGAAACATTTTTCCATCGTGTTCTACAATAAATTGTGTGGACATACGTTTGAAAAACACATTGCCCCTGTAGGGGTCAACGCTAATAGTCGAGTGATTAGTGACATCGGACAGAAGTAATTAGTAATGGGCGTGTACGAATGTTTTCCGACACGAGCATACTGCATCAAACTAATGACTATAACGGCGTATACAGAGATGTCAATTAGCTTTAATGAAACTTAATCGTAGGTTTACAATGTTTTACATTGCACATCACGCATCGATTCTCTGAAGGGATAGGCACATCCTGTCGCTAGTTATTTTTAAGTCCCATTTAATAAAGGCGAGCCTATAAAAAGTATATATATATATATATACCTACAGGGTTATTGGTAATACACCATCAACTTCTTAAGGGGTCATTGTACTCATCATTATGAACAACTTTTACAATCGCGAAAAAATATTAGCTGGTCCCTACATTTTGACGAGTTCTGCAAACATAAATGTAGGGAACAGCTGATTTTTTTTTCGCGATTTACATAATATAGAGTATTTCTATTCTATGTATATCCATCGACCGACCACATATCCAAATTGCTACTGCGAAATTTTCCCTAATGGAAAAATGGAATAACACTTTGTCCGATCTTAGGATTGAACCAAGAACCCCAAGGTCAGCAGTCGCGCTTGCGACCACTACAGTCCGTTCACAGATATTTTACCTCTGTGTTTGCATTACTGTCAAAATCACAGTGATCTTTATTGCTGCTGCAATAAGGTTGCTGTTGGGTTGCTGCCATAGGTGTGAGATGGAACACCGGGATGGATTTTAGTCTGACAGACCCCGCCACCCGCCCCAATACCGCGGACATCCATGAGGATTTTCCACCTCGGAAAAAAATGGGTTGCTGCCATTGACATTGACAAGACAGTCATTGACATTGACATTGCCATAGACAAGTCAGTCAAATTCACAATGCTCTCTAAGACCGTTACAATAAGGATGATATTGAGTTGTTGCCAGAGTTAAATCATTGTGAATGGACTGTGAATCAACAAGACTGTCAAAAATATTTTGTATCTGAAAATAGTGTAGAAAGTCCATGGATGGCTTAGAAATCTGTCTACAGGACTTCTTGTGAGCCTTTGATGTTGAAATGTTGCCGATGCCAAGGTTTATTATTTACAGAAACCATACGGAACCACCTGTTACTTTGAAAACAGTCTGCAGAAATAGGTATAATGATACGAATTTCCGATAATCATTTAAATGCTCGCTAATTAATTCGTTTAATGAATACCGCTTGCGTTACCAATTATGCATCGTGTTTGGTAATCGCAGTATCGTGCTATCGATAAACAATCGAATGCTGGGGCTTGATTAAGGGTTTCCCATCGCCAGAATCGATTGGAACAATCGTCATGGTAATAAATAGAACTGGCAACGGCTTGTTTCCTTACACTAATTGTTCGAAATATGAAATAATCAAATAACACAAACCTGTTTTTATTTTATTTTTGTGAATTGAGCCATCTAACTCGAACAAACTTATAGGTATAAATGATAAATGATTTTATTTCTGTAAGTAGGTTTGAACAAACACTTTTACACGTCAATCGTATTTTAAAAACTAGATGAGGTCGGTATTTCCTATCTGACTACTAGGTCACAATCAATACGACTTTAAAGTTTATTTTTAGTTTTCCGGCACTGCTGGGCATAAGCCTACCCCAAATTATTCCAGCACCCTAATAGCGTAACACACTATTAATCAGAATCTGAATCATTTTGAAGGATATTGCTAATCCATTGCTTCTTAAGTTTGAAAAATGTGTCTGCTCGACAACGTAAATAACGCAATGAATGTTGTTGAACTGTCAAAATAGAAGCCATTCCTACTCTTAGTGTTTTACGCAATTAACCCGCCGGTGCTTGAGGATGGACGGGGCCGCCAAGGCCAACCCAAGAAGTGGTACATAAACGGCCTAAGACCTAAACGAACTAAATTATCAAATAAACAACTATCAGCAAAGTTCAAGCAAGTCTTTTCTAACTTCAATTTTATGAAAGAAAATATTTTTCTTTTTCCCACCCCCAAAGTGGTGCGGCTCCCATATTCCGTTTCAAAATTCAGTATCATCATTCAATTTAACTGTATACAATTTGTTCTATGTGTTATTGGAGCTCCCCATTTATAATGCAAATCATTATCAGGCCACATTTCGTGTTTGAACATAAAACGAGCAGCGTGTTCAATGCTAAGTGCGATCGCTGGCTGTATGACAATCAATCAATTATTGGGATAAATCAATGAGCTTCAATTATTTTGAGTAACTGCAGTGGCCCTGTGCTTATTGATTTGGCTCCTGTCATTTGGTGTGATAAATGTTTTTGTAAACTGTACAGTCTGTATGTTTGTCATAGGAGTGGTTAAACACAACAAATACAGGGTTATTGGTCTCTAATCAAGTCCAATAGAAAGCAAGTGGTAACTTTAGATTTTCTACTTAGAAGCCCTAAATCCATGGCATGATGGCACTATACAGGGTTATTGGTAAAACACCGTCAACCTCTTAAGGGGTCACATTTTGACCAGTTCTGCAAACATAAATGTAGCTAACCGCAGATTTTTTTTCGCCATTTCATATTTGATCCCATAGTAAAAGTTGTTCATAATGATGAGTAGGTACAATGATCCCTTAAGAGGTTGACGGTGTTTTAAAAATAACCCTGTATAGTGCCATCATGCCATGGATTTGGGATTTCTAAGTAGAAAATCTAAAGTGATCACTTGCTTTCTATTGGACTATTGCTACTTCTTGTCAACACACTTAACTAACTCGATTAAACTTATTCAGTTATCTTAAATAACATAGCATTTTGAGAGTCAAGACAACATCACTTTTAATTAATTATTGTGAACGAAATAGATAAGGTAAGGGTTTAATTTTAAGTATGCGAGCGACTTAAGCAATAAAACAAAAATCATTAGATACCATAAAAGCCACGCAATTTGACTAACAATGAAACTTTATTGATACAATTTAAGTAAAGACTGCTCTCACAGTTGGTTTCGACTTTTCTATTACCAGCAACAATTGCACGTGACGTTTTCAAGAGCAACATCATTGCATCCAAAATTCATGTGAGGTTTCTTGCTTGAAGCAGAGCGACTCCTGTCTGCCTTCGCACTCCTCGACCTCTGGGAAATCTGAGCCATGTTAAAATTCTACATCCCATCTGAATTATAATCCCTAAATCTTGTGATATCCGTGGAAAGAAAAGGGCTGACCTGTATTTAATCAAATATTTTTGAAATTGGAGAATAATATAATTCTTTTGTTTAATGTCTAACTATGTAGAATAAAGCTACTGCTGTCTTTCATTAACAAGCTGAGCGAGAAAGGGAAGGGTGATAGGACAACTGTCAAACTAGATTACGTGATAAATTTCAGCGTGTTTTCAGGTGGCGTGTTCTGAGTCACATCTAAAACTTGTATGGAAGTAGTATTGGTAAAACTAATTTTACAGCCTTAATGTTCTTCCTTCTCGTCGCAATCCCTGCACTTCTGATAGCCTCAAGTTATTTGAATCTAAAGTTCGCTTGAAATTGTGTAGAGCAAGTTGGCAATACTATGAAGAAAATATAGCTATTTCCTGCTCACAATTTACATTGGATGACAGCTCCTTTACAGTATTACGTAGTTATGTAAGTATGAGACAAAGCTAGCACTAGAGATGCCTAAATCCGCCGAGGTATAAATGTGACTAAATTCGCTTTTTATTTCTCTCTGATTAAAATTCAATTTTTATAAAATACGTTTAGGATTAAAAGCATGGAGACTACAAATGACATTGAAATACTTGATATTGATTTCAGTGTGAGGATAAAGTAGTAGGTTAGTAATAAAACATTTATCGATGAAAAACATACTGTGAAGGTTTTATCCAAAGCTAATTTTAAGGACAGACAAAAATAAATCATAACAGTTGTACTATTTGAATGTATAATTTTTTATATGGATTTGAATAATAGGTTGGATGCACATACAAATTTAAAAAAATAAAAGTAAATAAATATACGGTGATCTTTTGAATATCAGAGCGCTATTCTGAGTTTTCTCTGTTCCGTGTTTGAGCAATTCCGTCTGAAATACGAGGTCATTGTTGGTGGCACCGACGGCGTTGGAAACTGAAGGGTGGGGGAGAGGTGGGGGGCGGTACCAGCAACACCACTAGTGGGAAGAGGGAGCACCAAACCCATTACTGTAGTAGGCGAGAAAGAAATAGGACGCTTGTGTCGAGTTCTGTTTAAGTAATTGTGTTTCATCTATTCTTTCCTATTTCAAAGTGGAATGCTATTATTGATGAAATTTTGCAATCGTACATAATAATGTCGCGGTTCACCTCACGCTGATGCTGTAATTTATAGCGGTACTTTTATTAACACGATACTTTTGCTCTTTGATCGCCATTCGTTATTCTCGACTTCGGTAAAATATTTTTCAATGCAAAGCTGACCTATTTTATATTTATTGCGCGTCCTGCAAGAGTTTATGAGTACAATTTTGTATTGAAATCTCTTCATGAAGCACCGCCTGGCTTTAACCAAAACAAATAACAAACGCACGTGGTTCGTGAAAAACTAAATGTTCAAACGTCAAAGAAAACAAATCAAAACAAAAGGCATCCCAATAATTATTCGTTTACGAACGAGGACGCACCGCGTCACAATAATACAGCAATTTTCTTGTAGCAACGCGAAGCAAAGCTAACTCTATCAAACAATCTAAACTCAAATAATAATTTAGTAGCAAGTCAAGGGAAAATCGACCAAATGAGGACCGGCCTTAACTGTCATAGATACAAACTGACCCAGTTTGCTTTTCATTAAAGTGTCAACGTTCATTCTTCTGAAATTATACTTTGAAGATTTTTAAGGACTCAATGTTTAAATTTTCATAATGCATTCTTAATTTTTCTTTGGAAAAGGTGACGTTAAATAAAATTTTGGTAATTAAGAACAATATGGATAATTGGAAGAATATTCTATGCCTTTTGTATTTTTGGGGCTTTTAGGCGCATTGCGTCTTTGTCAACCACATGAACAGGTACCGCAACTTGCCTATACAATGTTGTCAGAGTTAAATAAAAAACTAAAAACTACTAAAAAACTAAACTAAAACCTATAAAAAACTATTGATGTCTCATTAGCCTTTGTCGTTTACTATCACGCAATTTTAAATTGGCTATTTTAACGCTTAATTTTTTTTTTATTTTAAAGGTAAACCCAGTGACCTTATTGCATAAACATTAAAAGAACTCGTACCATGTCCTAATCATGGGCAAATGAGATTCAAGATTGAATGGAGTCCCATGGCGGGAAATTACCATAATCAGTAAGCTTGTCTGTAGGGTGGTGGTCGTTGCCTGCAGGTTGATCCCCCAGTTCCTGGGTATAATCCTTTAAACGCTTCTGAGGGTGTAGGCCTTATTAACATGGAAGTATGTACGGACTGTCTTTTGTTTTGCCTCATCTAAAAGTACCTGAACAGTCTGTTGACATCGTTTTGTATATAATTCTAGTAGGTAGCTACTTAACTTGATTTAACAGCCACCATGGCTGCAAAGTGCTAGCTAGGATAAATTGCATGGTATTATTACGTTTTTATGTTAACAAGTATTTACCTAAAGCTTAAAGGTCGCCACTATCACGTGTGTACCTACACCTCTGCTCAGACACAAGAAACAAAAGTTGAAACAAAATAATAGTCGTTCAGTCTCCAGACACATTCCTACTAAGATGTATGTACACTAGCCGTCACGGCACCCAGTAGGTCCTATTCGTTACCGGGAACCACAAGCACAGTCGGCCGTACCGCCACTGTCGGCAAATACCACAGTTAGTTATTTCCTTCATTTAAATGGCATGGCTTTGTACACTATTGGCCTCTCTGGCGTGGCCCTCATGGCGCTCCAATGATCTGTAAAGATCATTCAATTGTTCTGTTTGCTTGAATGGGTTTGTAAACCTAGAGTTTAGAGCAATTTGTATGAGGTTTTCAGCTATTCAAGTTTAAAAACGGCTTTCCAAGTGGGCGTTTGGCCAAATATATTTCCTTAATATATATGTATATATACAAACAAAATCTAGAAAAACCTTAAAAATGTTGAAGAGATATTCCGTAGTAGGTAATATGTAATTTTTACGAGATACTTTCATGTTTTTTTATTTAATAATATAATAATACGGGGGTTGTCCTTGGGAGCAATTGCATAGTGCGTACAGGGATAATCGTTAGTTAGTGCCTCATTTCATTAAAAGCGTCTATACGGGCCTCTGCGAGTTGGCTTTGGCCCCTCGTATGCCTTCCAAAGGACCGCAGAGTGTCGAGGTATGTCAAAGACATAATAATAAAAATATTTATTTCGAAAAAATAAATATTATTATTATATTACGCATTTACAAGCGATTTTGAGCGTGATTTTGACAGTATTTTCTCAAACCACAACCTAAACCTAAACCTAGAGAACCCCGTTTCAGCATTTACAGGTTGTTGTGAACGTTTCAAAGGTTTCGAAACATTTTAAATAAACGATTTCCTTTTGTATTTAACTTGTTTAGAACAAAGCAGTTTCTAATATAATTACAGTGTTCGTCAAAAGAAAAATAGGAGATTTCAACTTTTTAACTCGACTAAAGGTCGACCTCGGGGCAATTAAAAACAAACAATTTTTATTCTGTAAATAGTATAAACACCGAGTTAAATCACGAAGGTCGCGATTCAAATGAATTAACATTTTTTAAATGTTTCGTTATACTTAGTCAACCGTGCATAGGACTTGGTAGAGAAGTAGGTATAACTACTACCAAATCAAATGTGTCAAGGTATATTATATATGACGTTACAGTTTATCTAAAGTTTTTTTTTTTATTTTATTTAAGGTGAGTCTGCTCTTGACTCCAGTCTAGGTCAGTGGTGGCAGAGACAGAGTCGACGATGGAGTGAGCTTACCCAGAAGAAGCCTGTTCACTCTCGCTTTGAAGAGATTAGGGTTGTATGCGTTCGGAAACACAGACGCAGGTAAAGAGTTCCAATCTTTTGCTGTGCGCATTACAAAAGACATTTGAAACCCTTAGTACGAATTGGTGGAATAGCAACTAGTTTGACTTAATAATATCATCATTAGCGATATAGTGGTCTTGTAGGCAGTTTAAAGCATCATTCTAAATCTCGCACACTATATAGGATCGATACTTATACCAGAGCTCCCCAAACTTTTTTGTGTCATTGACCACTTGTCATGTTTTTCGGTTTTGGGTAAACCCCCTCCTTAGTTAATATTGCATTTTTGATAATTCATCAACTTCCAATGTGTTATTATGACTGATGTCTAACTGTAGTGAGATCTAGAAGAAAAAACAACCTACGATCTGCAGGTCGTCGTCAACCCCTTGGGGTCGATACAGACCACTTTCGGTATCGTTGACTTACCCACTGTATTTAACCATGCACTAGTTCCATCCTTTTAGCACAGTATGATAAGCTTCCGACTAGCTTCCCTGCCAACTAAAATCATTGTGCCTATTATAAACACATGGAGTCACACAGTCTTTAAGTGGCAGGTAGATGACCTGTGACATAAAGTATTCTAAAATAAAATAATACAATGGTTGAAATATATAATACAATACAAACCTTGAAATAAGCATACCCACTATAGCAATGTCATATGCTGTAGTTTTGCCATCTGACATTATGCTGAGCTCTGAGCTGAGGCCTTTTTGGCATAGTATTTGTTTATATGTTGTTGTTGTATATATGCCAAAAACGCGTATTCCTTCTTTCTTTTATTTCTTAGTAATTAAGTGATACAAAATTTCGCTTCAAATCTATAGGTTATCGAGCTTTACTTTGCTTTCTAAAGTCCTCTTCACGTTTTTTCCCTTATCATCCATCATCCATATCAGGAGGAAGCGCCTGCCATAACAAACGGTCCTAGGGGACGCTACTTTAATCACCAAACTTAAAAGATGGATTAGTGATCCTAGTGTGGTGATATATTTAAAAAGTGATACAACATGGTATAGACGTATTAGAAAATCGTTCATAGGAATTTCTTCAGATTTAATCATTTTAGGTAAGTTGTAGGTACATAATACCTACTCATATTTGTTTATTGTTATTTTTAATGTTAATTTTAAATGCTCCTTTATTTTTCTATTTTCTATTTCTTTGACCGTTTGTCTTGCCTGTGCGTGCCCAAATAAAATATGTTTCATTCTTTATTTTTTTATTTCTATTTATTAAAATCTCTTCGTGAAATTAAGTGAGTCGGTGACATGTTCATGAACTCAAAATCATCTTAATTAACACGTCTAAGTGTCAATTTCACTATTGAAACAGAACGCGATTAGTACATCTAAACTGCGTTCAAGAGCTGTCAGTTTCAGTATTCCACAGCAATGTTAACACTGACAGCTCTAGAACGCAGTTTAAATGCTGATAACATTAAGTTTCATTGGTGAAATCGGCCCTAAAACAGATAAACATGACCTAGATTTCCATTAGAACGTTCGTATGACTACACTGATACTAAAATTAAAAAATCATGAAAAACATGCCTGGATACCGATCGGATTATAACCACAGAACAATAATTACTCAAGAAATTTCAAAGCTGTAAAAGTTTACTCAGACAAGCTGTGAATGTTTAAAGGTTCAAAGGCAACAATTCAGAAAATGTTTAAAACTTTCAAAGAATTAATTCAGCTCAAATCCTGTATGCAGATTCTTTGAGATAAGACGAGGGGAATTACTCGGCTTCGGTTTACAACGATGCGATGGATTAAATACCATGAACGAAATGTATATTTTATTGAAAAATACATAGGCATCTTTCGTACCCTAAAGCGCTTCCAGTGGTTTAAAAATATAGAAAAACAACATATTTCTTTTTTCAGTTCCTGCATAGTTCATGACAGAACTAAACAAATCATAGGTTAGTTTTAAATTTATATGCAATAGAATATTTTAAACGGAAATTGTACAAAACAATCCTCAAACGAACCACATAAAGCATTAAATTCTGAGCTACCTCTGGTTGCAACATCCCCTATTATAATGATTGTTTACAAAAGACTCGGTAGTCCGTTTGCATCGGCAACTGCACTAGCATGGATTAAGTTACGGGAGCTCTAGGATTATTTAAAACAAAAGACAGACTGTTGACAGAAATATGATTCTTGAAACAAGTCGTACTGTTCTGCAAAACAACGAGTAGGTAAGCTGCGGGCCCAGCTGTAGTACTACGTAGCTACGTTTATTTTTATTTTTTATTTATGATGCGTTTGCTCTTGACTCAAGTCTAGGTCAGTGGTGACAGATACAGAGTCGACGATGGAGTGAGCTTACCCAGAAGAAGCCTGTTTTTTCTCACTTTGAAGAGATTAAATAGATACGATTAGATTACGTTTTCATAGCTACACAAATAAAATCTAACAACCTTCTAACATGAATTTAATGTGATTATTTAGTGATATGTGAGTCACGATGAACTGAATAAACAATTCTATTCTATTGTGAAATTTACGTGATAATTTTCATGTCACAGTTTGTCGATGGACATAGTTATCTATATTCATATCATATATTATATTATATATATACAAAAGGCTTAAAGCTAGATACAAAATATGGACTCTGTAAAGGCACAGTAAGGATAAAGTTAAAATAACAAAAAAAAAAAAAAACAAAATAAAAACATTTTTTTTTAATCTAGGTATTTAAATTATTATTATTTAATTTTATTGTTTTATGGGTTTGCTCTTGACTCTAGTCTAGGTCAGTGGTGACAGAGACAGAGTCGACGATGGAGAGAGCTTACCAGTAAATTATAATATTTTATTAATTAATAATATGTATTTATTAATTTAACAATGAAATAAGGACATAAATAGTTATAAGATTAGATGGCTACAAATTATTAAAGCATTTATTTAAAACTGCTGAGATCAATATTACAAAAACAAGGTGGGTAGGTAGGTGGTAGGTTTTACAGAGACATGGCCATTATGGACCCTGTCGGGCACAGCAAAGTAGGAGGAGGTATAGAGAGGGCTTTATTTTGACTAATTAAGTTGGTATACTATCCTTTCTTCTTCATGAATACTTAATGGCCAATGGTAATAATTATAGAAATCGTTACTTCCCTGCTCAACCTCGGCGGCAGATTCTTAACAGAATAGTAAAAATTAAATTGTTTTTTCAAAGCAAATACACATTAGGTACACACAACGATGACCGTTGGGGTAGGCGTGTTCATGAGTGGAAACCACGAATCGGCAAACGTAAGTTAGGACACCCTCAGGCTAGGTGGAGTGACGGCCTTGGCACGGTGGCTGGTAGCAGCCGGATGAGAGTTGCCGAGCATCGATCTGAATGGCGTGCAATTGAAGCAGCTTATGTCCAGCAGTGGACTGCCGTAGGCTGATGGCGAGGTACACACTGGCGCAATATGGTCAAGTGCAACAAAGATTAAACTTCATTGTTCAAAAAGCTGACCGATATAAAAACTTATAGTTAAGAAACCGCAATCATTTCTTTTGTGTCAATTTTATTTTACTTCATTAAAAATAATGAAGGTTGAAACTAGTTTTACTGATTATTTCGTGTTTTACATAATTTACTTCGCGGAGCTTTACACTATGGCAGAATGAAAGCGCTTGAAACGACGGAAAATGTAAAAAAAAAAAGTAATGAAAATATTTTACGTTTTTGATGCGAAATAACTACTGGATTTATCGACCAGTCTTCCATCGCTTGCTAACTTATTAACGTCATAATAGGTTTACTAAGCCGAAAACTTATTTACAAAAAAATCTGAAGCACATAACAAAATAAACAATTCTCAACCAAGGTGGGTTGTTTTATTTTTAATTAAAACATATTTTTTTAACATAACAGAACACAAGAAAATAAAGAATGAGGCCAGAAAAAAAAACCAAATTCCGTCAAAACTTTTCAGTGTTCAGTCGAATAACAATGTACCATCCACATCAAATTATTCAGAAATTAGTCCTTGTTAATGTTGTCTGAATATTCAACGTGATACGAAACAGAAATAAAGGAATGTCGGGCTGTATTCCTTCCGCTTCAATGAAAAACGCAGAATGGAACACGTAGCAACGTTGCGCTCTTTGTGCTCGACCAAATAGAGAAATCTTTCGATGTTCACTTTGTTTTGGATTTGATAGTGAACGGTTAACTTTGCGTGTTTACGCAAAATGTTAAAACAAATCGGACTGCTTGTATGTTGATTCTTGCATGTACGGATGCAAGCACAGATGAAAATGAAAAAATAGTACCTAATCATAAAGAGTACCTACTTAGAATATATTTTTCGTGTAGGTAGATAGTGCTCTGTACGGGTTTCGTTTGTTTTTATTACGAAATGTTTGAAAAACCTAATACGAGTAAAAGTATTTTTAACCGACTTAAAAAAGGAGGAGGTTCTCAATTCGACTGATGTTTTTTTTTGTATGTTTGTTACGCGATCATTCCGCCATTTATGAATTGATCTTGATGATATTTTTTTTCTTTGGTAGGTCATACTTCAGTAGGCCAATTCTCGTACTTAAAAAACGTTCAAATTCAAGTCGCAATCTCATTTCAGCGACAATCAATGTCAAAAACCTGTCAAAAATGTATGTAAATTGATTGTAATTTTGACAGATTGAGACTGAGATTAGAATGCGAACGGTCTTAAAAATATGGGATTTGCCCATTAGAGGTGGTCCCATATACATTTTATCGAAACCGGTCGAGCGGTTTATAAAAAATCAACAATTAATAATATTTAATTAAAAAAACTGCCTTCGAACGGACGTGGACGTGTAAGACGATCACCACCGTCAAGACGATCAGGTACTAAAAAGTGTTAATTAAACAACATTTTAATAAAAAAAAAAACAACCGACTTCCAAAAAAAACGACCATCGTTTTCGAATTGGTGTGGGGTAGGTAGGTACCATAACAAAAAGTGAATAATAAAAACTTTTTTACAAAAAAAAACACTACAAAGTCAAAAATAACTTTAATTTCGGAAGTGGGTGGAAAAAGCTGAAATACAGATACAAAGACACCGATTTCCGAAATTAAAGTTATTTTTCACTTTGTAGTGTTTTTTTTTTGGAAGACAGTTGTTTTTTTTAGAAATGTGAATTCAAACTGAAATCTTCATACTGTTTTCTTTTTTGGTTTAGTTCATAGTAGGCAATCATCTGCCTACACCTTTCCCAACAATGTTCGGGTTGGCTTCCAGTCTAACCGGATGTAGCTGAATACCAGTATTTTACACTAATAAATAAATTTAATATTAAAACTAAAAGGGAACAGATTTTCTACTCTGATAAGCGTTACATTACATATTATGGTGTTCCGCAGGGAAGTGTATTAGGCCC
The DNA here is from genome assembly GCA_937001585.2 of Brachylomia viminalis. NCBI lineage: Eukaryota > Metazoa > Arthropoda > Insecta > Lepidoptera > Noctuidae > Brachylomia > Brachylomia viminalis. Next base: position 14,478,170 of record OW443302.2, on the reverse strand, counting down.
TTCTTTGTTCCTACTATACATTAATGATCTACCAAATGCACTAAGGAACCCATGTCATTGTTTGCTGACGGCAGTACTGTAACCATAGCACCTAAAAATATGATCAACTACCATTCCGATTCTAATGATTCATTGAATTCTATAATCACCTGGCTTAAATATAATAATTTGAAAATTAATCTCCGTAAAACAAACATAATGCATTTTAAACAACGAGAAAAGTTACATAATACAACAAAATTTAATTTAGTTTACAAAGATAATATAATAAAAGAAACTGAAACAGCTCGATTTTTGGGATTGATCATTGACAAGCAATTAAATTGGAAAACTCACATTGACGAACTTTAAAAAATTAGTACTTCGTCATAAGCTCTTTATAAGTTGGCACGGGCTTACTGAATCAGTGTTAAGATTTGGAATAATATTCTGGGGCAATTCAACTCAAAAGGACACTGCGTTCATAACGCAAAAGCGTTGCATACGAGCTATGTTTGGGTTGCTAACTACTGACAGTTGCAAACCAATGTTTGTACAGCACAAAATTCTAACACTTCTGTCACTTTACATATTAGAAATATCGCTGTTTGTAAAATCCAATCCTCATTTGTTTCCCCTTCGGATTAATAATACAGGTAGAAATAGACGTGAGAAGTACAGACTTTGGGTGCAATCACTCTCCGCCGAAACAGCATTACTAAGTAAAAGTGTACTATGCATGGCCCCATTAATATATAATAAATTTCCAAATTCCCTTAAGAAAATGAATGTTATATCATTAAAGAGAGAATTTAAAAAATTGCTAATTAGTCAGGTATATTATAATGTTACAGAGTTTTTGAATGACAAATTTTGAACTTAGATCCTTTAATTCGTTTTATTTAATTTTATTGTTTTAATTATTATTATTTGTTGACTGTATTTTTGTATTGATTGTAATTGATTATTTGAATTGATTGAATTTTGACTTTTATTTAATTATTTCCTAATTTACAATTCCAATTACTTACATATCATAAACTATTTTGTACGCTGAATATGGCAAAACATGTTGAACCGGCAATCTTAAACTCGTTTGCATCCATATGTGCATATCTATGTATCATGTTACACATGTTTATACAAATAAATGAATCTTTATCTTTACATGGAGCGACTGCCTATCTGACATCCACAACCCAGTTACTGGATATTACGATACTCCTTGGTAAGACTGGTTGTCAAACTTTCGGGCTCTGATAGGCAATCTCATAGCTAAATATTAACATCCCTTATTCATTATTTTATGCCAGAATTATTCATGCATAAGTGCAAATTTTCACACAATCACTATTGTTTTTAATAATGCAGTGACTCTGTACATCGATCACTCGGAACTGTTATTGACACTTTGACACTTTTGTGTTAATTCTGCCACTATAGCTGTGTAATACCTGTTGTTCTCTCTGTTTGTGACATTCATTAAGAGGAACAATGGTCTTTTTTAGGGTTCCGTGTGCAAAAGGTGCCTACGGAACACTATTACTAAGCCTCCGTTGTCCGTCTGCGTCAGCGGGCTGAACTCATGAAAAGATAGAGAAATAGGTAGACAGTTAAAATTTTCACCGAATCTGTATTTCTATTGCCGCTGTAACAAAAAAAAATAAAAATTAAAGGGGACTCCCTTTAATTTTTATTATTTTTTGTTACAAATACATACAAGTCATACAATAAACGTGTTTTTTTTCGGCGTTTTTTGCAGCGGGCTGAATCTCATGAACCATAATAAATATATATGCAGAGTTGGTGACAGAGGGGCATTAAATTACACTACGTATACTATACGTGTTTAGTATTAATTCGATACGGTATAAAAATAAAAAGCACCAATAATGAGTTTTTTTTTCAAACAAACTAAATTGCTTACTAATCAGAGTAAAACGCAACACCTTTTTGTAAATAAATTTAACTGACCTTAGATACCTAGGTAACAAAGCGGCAACCTCGCGAGCACGCCGGAGTGCGGCGAGTGTTACCTCGTGTCAAAGCGGGCGGCCGGTGGGGGCGCGAGCGGCGGCTTAGGCTTCCGCTCGCGCTGGCTTTTATGTAAGTAAGGTTTTGAAGTACGCACAACAACAATCACAACAAAAACACAAAATTTTTAAATTCTCGATGTGTCATCCATTCACTTTAATACACAAATTATACCGACGGAGAATATTGTTATTAATTTATTTTTCTAATTAAATCACTGTCCGTTTCTAAGCCCATTAATTTTTGAAATTCTAAAATAATTCAATTCTTTAGTTCAACAATTGTATTTACCTCTGAGGTATACACTTCACCCTTACTCCCACAAAAAGAAATCCATGGGAGTGAGGTCTTAAACATATTTAGTGTCCTATCACAATAACAAAACAAAATCACAATTTAATGTCAGCGCGAAGCTCGACAAAACAAAACTGGCGCAGGAGCTTCCGTAACATAAGTTCCGAAAGGATACCGGCTATCGGTCGGCGCACTGAGGTCCCACTTACCAATCGCAAGGATCTAGGATGCAATAGCAACACACTGCCCTATTTCTATTTCTTTTACGCGCGGGATGTTTTGCTATGCTTGTCACTCTCGTAATGAAAGTGCAAGTGTGTGTGTATTTATTGCTTCCTTGTTTGCATTGCCATCTTTTTAGCGAAAATATTTGGTTGTACTTGTGACTTGCATCAGAGCGGCAACAACGCATCGTAGGTTTTACTCAGGTTTATCGTTTTAAGGTGCATGACCAATGCGTATAGACATAATCAGCTGTTAGGAAAGATACACCGTGTTCAAACGGGGCAAAAACTTAATAAAATCATTTGCGACTAAACTAGTGCTCCTATTTAATTGATTTTTGGTACAGAGCTTGAAAATAGTACCTAGTATATGCAGTTTAAAGGTAAGCCCCTCTGTCGCATCAACCCTGTATAACCATAATAAGACCGTTAAAACTTTCTCAGAATCTGTATATCTATTTCCGCTATAACAACAAATAATAAAATGAAATGGGGCTCCATACAAGAAAAGCGTTTATTCAGTGTTTCTTGCCTTATAGTACGGAACCCTTCGTGAGCGAGTCCGACTCGCACTTGGCCGGTTTTTCAACTAGCAGGCTTTTATTTAAACCAGTAAATAATATTTATCTTCTATTCGGTTTTCATTTTAGTTAGGTTAAATTGGTAATAAACAGCAGCCTTTTCTTTAAAGTGTAGTAGAGTCAGATTTATTCCAATTTTGAAGATAAAATATGACACCAAATAGGAAGTAGTTTTCAATTTTAATGTTTTTATACAGCAAACTCTACAATGTGACGGCTCCTTACCAAAATTCATGCTATATAGGGTGTCTGGTCATCGATGTCCAACCCATTAAGAGCAAGTAATACGATAATTTTATCGAACAATCACCCATCGTAAGTAATTAAAAAAATATTTATACAAACAAAAGAATAGCCCTATTTTTTCGTAATATTACTATAATATTTTCTGTTTCGTAATTGAATATTTTATCAAATAATAGATATCAGTTTGTTGGCTACATTCTTAGCTGTCGAACGAACTTTTGTGTCTCTAGGATCTCTACATCACTAGATAGTGCTTAAAAGATGCGCGCGGCAGTACTTAGTTGATATTAAAAATTAAAATGGCAGCCATTGTAATCGGTTTGGTTAAAATCACATCATTATGATGGGTGATTTATCGATAAAATTTATCGTATTACTTGCTTCTAATGGGTTGGACTTCGGTGATCAGACTCACTGCATAATACCACGAGATTGTATAAAATCCAGTATTCTGGCATTCTTGCTTACAAGAAATTATTTGATATCATTATAATTACGCTCAGAAAGGCCAATTAGTATTTTACACGAAAAACAATATAAAGTGAAGACTTTCCTTTAAATGTTTTGAGGAAAATCATCACTTTCACGTACCTATATCATGTTTTAAAGTGGCATACCAGGCATCCAGCTCTTAAAAGCGGTGCAATTTAGTCGTCTTACGGTGATTCATAATTATTATAACCACGAGATCAGTGAGACCACAGTTCACAGTGACAATACTAAATTTCAATGAACACTTTATTTACACTGAAACAATACCATTCAAGAGGCTTTTAAAGCCTTCCTCCAAATATTTTGAGGAAAAACATTTCCGGTGTATCATGTTGTAAAGTGGCGTCACGTGCTACCAGGCGCCCAGTTCTATAGAGTGATGTAATTTGCTCGCTCCATTCGACCGACGTACGAGACGCACCCGACCATATCTATTCGGTTTGTAACCCTCTCTAAACATTCACGTATGGTACGGAGCTTTCCCTAGATCTCTCACATTTAAGTGGGATCTGACTAGCGTTTAAATGACTACCAAAATTAAATAAAGCTGGCATTTACGTTTAGTATTGTTGTTGGGAGTTGTTCAAGTTAAGGGAATATTTTAAATTAATTAAAATAAAAACATTGTGCCTCTAAGGTTTCCGCAAAAACTGATAAAAAAATGCGTTATTAAAATGTAATTTTTATGGCATTTTATTGTTTTAAAATATGAAACCGATCTCCGGTAAAAATCGGTATCCATTTAAACGTAAATAAAATACGTCATAAATATCAGAGATAGTCAATCGGTCGAGATGTTATTTTTATAGAAACGTTAACGCGCTGCGACTATAATAAAAGAATATTTCAGGAAAACTTATGTCTAGGAAACTCGGTCTTACATAAGTACTTCGGATCAAACTGACGGTCCATATAAGACCGAATTTTGGCGCCCCACAGAAAACTTTACGAGTTACGAGATTATTTTTCACATACTTGTAGATATGAAGTTTTCGTATAAAGGTTTCGATTCATCTCATTTGGGTGCAACGCGACCGCTCCGAACCAGCGACTATATCAACGGCGCGTATCTTTTACGCAGGTGTTGAACGGAAGGTCCGACTTTTCGATTTCCAACTTAAGGTACTATTCACAACTTTGTTCGGCGTCGTTTCTATCGATTTTAGATTAAGGAACTTCGAAAACCAGTAAAAACATTCTGTAATAAATTTCCGTACTTTACGTAGGTAGCAACTTACCGGAGCAGGGTGTTTCGAACTTGTTGTAAAAGTTTTCAATAATCATTATGACATCGGTGGCTATAAAGTACCTATATTCTGTCCGGCCTGGCGCACTGGCGACCTCCGCGAACAGTTCGCATCTGCGTACCCGGTACACCGATCAATTGTGGCGTCTGTGGGTAACGTAATATTTCACCAATTAAACGATGAATAATATTTTGATGTAGGTACCCACATAAATTAACAACTTTAATGTAGGTATTTTATTTTAAATGGCTATGAACAGTGTTAAAATAATACTGACATTAAAATAATTATAACATTTTTGTACAAAGTATAAAATAAACTACGTGTACTTCAAAAATTAAATTTAATATCACACGTGAGGTGGTGCCGTGAAAAGGAAAATGTACTGAAATAATTTATTCTGTATTTTGTCTGGCATCGTGTAAAAGAGGTGGACATGAAACATACCATTAAATTTTTTTTAGACTGAAAAGCATAATCCTGTCCATTGTTAAGTTTACAGCACGAAGCCGGCGTGAATTTATGCATAAGTAGACTTTTTACTAATAAACTTTTGTACGTGAGAAATGAAAATTCTTGCCTTTTTATTTTTTTAAAGAACAATACCGACCAGTTATGAAAGCGGTACGTGAGTAAGGCGAGGAATCAATGACGATCAAAGTTTTGAGAGGAAAAAACTTTAGAAATGTTTAAGATGAAATCGGAAATTTCTTGGTTTAAATACGAGAGTAAAGCACACTCTTTCGATACTCGATCGCTTACTTCTTTTGTTCGCTTCGCACCATTTATGTCGAAGTTTGCATAACAGTCATAATAAACTTAAATTCCGTGCTCTGAATAATAAAAACAAGAGCCCAGCAGCGGCACGGCGCGGTACAACATTCGTACGTATATTAATGACAGTGTTTCTTCGCTCCTCGTTTCCGTTCTTTTGTGATTGCTCACGCCGGTTTCTCTCCGCTTTTTGAATGGGCACATACGTGAGCGAACAATTGTCCCGGGTATTAAGGTGTTTTTGTGGTAGTTCGATTTACAACGGACGTGTTAGCTTGATTAGAATTAAGTTAAAACAGTTCTCGCTCCACGCAAACCAAGCGTACTCTACGGACACGCAACGAGAGGGTTAACTTATCGCTAACAAAGTTTTCTGATTATATTATTCATAGCCTCCATCAAATTAATCAAACTGATCGGCATGTAATTCTCTTCCTGAATACACAATTTAGTCGCAATATTCCATATCTTCCGCTGATATCAATAACTTCTATTATTTATATGCGAGACAAAGATCAAAATAATTTATTGTGTCGTAGAACACGGAGACTTTTTCCCACATATGTTATGTGAGGCCAATTCCAGGCTTCCAGCTCCGCATAAAGATGAGAATATGACATGAAAGTCGATAAATTTGGTCAATAGCCATTATACGACGTTGTCGGGGTGCGAAAATATGGAAGTGTGGGGGGGACTTCACGGCTCTTTGATTTAGGGCCGCTGGGCCGCCGGGCCGCACACAGTTACTGTGGAATGGAAGAGGCTCGAACAACACGCGTCAGGCTTAATTGTTTGGAATGTCGGCGGTGCGTGGTACATGGTTCGTGGTGCGTCCCGTCGTTATATGCCAATTTGAATACGAAACGACGTCACAGACAAACAAGCGCATCGGGATTCTCGACGTGTAAATTTACGCAAACGGCTATACGTATGTGTGCATTATTGCTGGGTTATTTGTAGCACTTATTGAAGCGAACATTTTCGGAGAATACCAGAACGATAATACTTATCCTGCAGAATTGACAACCTTTAAAGTCTGTTAGAAGATACATGGGGTAAACTCAAGATGGCTTACAGTACGAAAAAGCGAATAAAACATAATAGAATAAAAGATTTCTCTATATCCAGAAAACCTACGTGAGCGTCCGTTTAGAATTTATTACTTTGGCAGTTCTGCTTTCTCCCTAGAGCTAAAAATGTAGTGGCACAGGTCGCCTCCAGCGACGTAGTAAGTTTACATCTTTGGGTCGGGAGGGACACTAGAACTGGATGCGGAGCGCCGCAGCTGGCAGCCATCCGAGCGGACATAAGTATATCTAGTACAACCTAACGAAATAGAAAATACCATTATTCTTCTCTCAAGACAAGGAGGCGTTCAACCAATGTTATTTACAACCTGGTTTGTTTATTGCTTTACGTAAAAATAGTGATGTATCGCGTCGACATCGCAATTGGCACGACAAAGAACTTGGCTCGCTTTGTGTCAGCAGTCATTAGGGAAATACCCATTATTTGGAAGTTATTGGAAAATATTTGTGACACATTAACACGAAATGCACGTTCGTGTGGCCACGCCACTAATATTTTCCTCGCTAATTTTATTGCGACCTATTGTATTACAAAAGCATTAATAGCACTACTAATCCGTTTTTATACAGAAATAAGAATTAGAATCACATTTGCAGTCACATTTACAGGTGAAAATAAACGTGATTTTTACTCAAGAAAGAATGTTTATCACTGTTCAGTTCACAGCGGAATGGTCATTATTTACTCATTATCGTTACTAAAGCTGGACTCACGTAATCCGACACAAATACACACCTAAGTAATAATGATTTAAGCATTCATCACTTTGTGAACGTTGACGCCTTCTTTTAATATCGATTAATTTGAAATGCGCAAAGAAAATTTACAACTTAGTTTGTTCCTTCATTATATTCCAGTTTAAACTTTCTAAAATGATAACACGGTAAAGAATACAAACAATAATTACAGCCTAAGTGAACTTTCTGAACTTTAAACACTTTGGACGCTCGGGGTCCTTTCAATTACAGGGTAAGCAGATTTCTGAGAAGAAGCAACAAAAAGTTCCCATAGCTCGTGGCTATGTAATTACGTTACGTTTTCAAGGAAGACACGACAGTAACACTGTGATATTGTCAATTATTAGCGGTTAACTTCGTAGACACAAAACTATAACATTGAATTAGTCCATTTCCATCGAGAAGAGAATGGATGGCCGACGAATCAGTGGAAAAAATAAAACATTCCGGCGTTATGAAAATACACTTGTACCCCAAACCGAAAACACATTCTACAACGCTAGCCAACTATAACATCCCTTTCAATCTTCTATCTGTCAACCTTCCAATATTCCTTGTACGCACATGTACGCACTATTATAATAAAATGAAGCAATCATCGGATATCCAATTTATTGGAAGCGTAAAATGAATAAGAATTTATAAGTGAGATATTTCATGTGCAGGCTCATTTTATTGGGCCGCAGCAATCTTGGGCCATTGGCATTCAAATTGATGGTGAGGGTACGTTTCACCATTAGAGGGGACTTATTAATTCCCCTTTCGACAGGCCGACCGAGGAGGCAATAAATTCACCTCAACCAAAGGGATGACCAATTTCAGAACATTTACGAGCCACAAATTACGCGACCGCTGAAATATACTGAGCTAGGGACGGGAGGCCCGGCGACGCGGACCAAGAAAAAGCCTAAATGTTAATTTAATGTTGAGAGCTACACAAAATTGCTTCAATCCTCAACATGAGAGATATATTGGGCTTGCCCGCGAAAAGGTTCAAATACTAATTTTATGCAGGGCAAATGAGCCGAGGGCAGGGCGTTGAATCGATATTCATTTGGCTAAGCGTACCGTTAATTTTTCCTGGCGAACGATATCATGAATATTACGTATCTACTTAGTTTTATAAGCGGCCTTTCATTATTACTGAATTTATACTTCGTTGGCCACAATGTACCTACTGTGAAAAGTTAACAGTCGCTATGTTTACATAGCTAGCTACCCATTTACACAGTTTGCTTTTGTGTCCATTTTAAGTACATGATTATTGAAACAATTTATTTAATTAATGTGCACACTATGAGGCGTGATTGCGATACTGTTATCAATTGATGTGCAATGAGTAAGAAGCATAATATTAATGAGTTGAATAATTATTTGATCGCGGTACTGCAGGCTGTGAGTAATCATCCAATCGTTATTACGTACTTATCTGAATTCAAAGAAAGACAAAACACAGTCCTAATTTTTGTTTTTAAAATACCCGCGTGTGTACCCGTATAGGTACGTGCTTACCTTGTAAAGTAAGCACGTACCTTGAAAGTGTATAGCTTCGAGTATTATTCTAACATTAGCGTACATGATGAGAAATATTGTCGCTATATCCATAATGCGAAGGTTCGCAGGAGTTATGACGAAAAAAACAAAACAAAATATTCGGCAAGTTTGCGCTTTTAATGTCAGTTTTATTTGTTCGTCGATATATCTGAGCCAGTTCGGGGCGCTGTGCTAGCTAACTGTTTTATCACTTTATTGCATGAGATGGCATAAACTTGTGTAGGAGATACCAATAAAACATTGCTGTAGGGAAAATAGACGTTTGTTTTGCTCATATCTCGATACGTAGATATACCTATACACATGAAATACCAAATCGAAAATCAGAAAGGTTATGACAACCACGGAGGGAATGTTGGGTCATGAATGCCAACTATGCTAGAGATAGGCAAGCTAATATAAAACTCTGTCGTTTACATTTTATTATTTTTTAAATATAATGAAGTTTTGTTTATTCAGAAAATCTATACTTATACAAATGAATCATGTCAGAAATTTGTATTGTAAACCGTGCCTATAAAGTCACCTAATTACTTCGCCTGAATTTGTATGCCGGTCTTACAATGGAAGGAAGGTCGCCCATCTTTTTATGTGAGTTTTAACGAACGTTGAGGTTTATAAGGAAAGATATTTAAAACGAAAACTTTAGTAATCTGAGTTGAATATGAAAATGTTTAGTTTCACTGTTATAACATGCAACTGTTTAGGAAATGTTCGCAACTGAAACATAAATTGCTTTAAAGTACACATTTGTATAGCGTTTGCAAGCTACGCTGCGTGGAGCTTTCAACTCCCTTAGGTTTGTTTTTAACCGACTTAAAAATGGGAGGAGGTTCTCGATTCGTCGGTTTTTTTTAAATGTATGTTTACCGATTACTCGAAGACGCTTTAACCGACTAGGAAAATGTTTCATTTCCAAGGTGGTTCCTTCTAAATTTTATCGAAATCTGACGAGCAGTTTAAAAAAAATCAACAATAAATTATTTTTAAATAAAAAAAACCACCTTCAAACGGACGTGGACGTGTAAGACGATCATTTTCGAATTGGTGTGGAGTAGGTACCATAACTAAGAAGTGAAAAATAAAAAACTATTTTACAAAAAAATTTAAAAACAACCGACTACCAAAAAAAACTTGTAAAAAAGTTTTTTATATATTATTTTTACGCTTCTACCACAAAATAACATAAAATTCATAATAAATAATTTTGCTAAGAAAACTAACCCTCCAGAGGGCAGAGAATACCTACTCGAAACGTAACGATCAAAATATGTTATCTTGAAAAACAGCAGCCTGTTTATTTGGGATAACAGTTATTAACTATAATAATAAAGACAGCTTAGTGTGGCCTATTTGGGGCCGTATGAAAGCAATGAAAAATTATGTTCAGCCTATTAGGAAACTAATAAATTGTTCTATGTGTAATGCTTGTCACATATTAGATTAAATTTTTTGTTTTTTGAATCTTTTTAAAACGTTGCCCCACACTAGGAATTTCTCCTGTATTGTGGGTGCGTTTACAAACATTTAAACTCACATACACAAACAGCCAGACCCGGAACAACTACTTGCAGGTCATACAAATATTTGTTCCGTGCGGCGGGAATCGAACCCGCGACACGCAGCGCAGCAGTCAATCGCTTAACCACTGCGCCAACCGTGCCGTCAAATTGTAACTGCGTTTTGGATTACTCGCAATTTTTTTATTTATTTTTTTCGTTTTGTTATTGCTAATGATAATTGTTATTTCCAAAACATTTGTTTACAGAGATTACAAGTACAGTAATATAATATAACAATAGTGCGCATAAGGTATTATCTCCTGACTCCCAAACTAGGTTTATAGCCTGTGACTTGGGGACCAGTGATTCCATATGGGTACAATAGAAGATCAAAAAACTGTTTTAACCAGTAATAAGCTATCATAACAATATAAAGAATTATTTATGAGTTTATACTCATAAATAATTATTTACTACACTACAAAATAAATAATAAATTTTTAAAAAATAATAATAAAAATAAGAAAAAAATAAAAAAAATGTAATAATATATTATTTTCTTTTTATAAAGAAGAAAATAAATAATTAGTAAGTAATAAAAAGTTGTAGTGAGAGTTAGTGTGTTGAGGCCTACCTACCTAAGGTATATAGTATGTGGTGTACGTGTGAGTGAAAGTGAAAGTGGGGAGTGTCTATGATTGAATGAGTGTGAATGAGGGCAGATCTGTCTTAGGCATGTTGGAGGAGCAGTTTTTCGGTATCATCATACGATTTTTCAATCAGCCATTCTATAACTGTGTATTTGCATTGGTGATAAATTGATAATTTAAACTATAGATATGGAGAAACATATTGATTTTATTGTATAAAATATAGCTGAGGTAGGTGAAATGGTGTTGTGCGAAGGTGGTTGATTATTTCAAACTACAGAACGCCACCTGCTTCGATCATTACATACCTTTAACCCTATAACCTTTGCCTCGTTTACATTTACACATCTGGTCATACACGCACGCCGGTTGCGAGCACTAAGCACCTGACCTTCCTGAACAACATCACCAATAAGGTCACTATATGTCCTCCTAGGGCGTCCCCTCCCGGCGTTTCCACTCACATCTTCCTTGTAAATAACTTTGTTAGTCACCTTTTGTTCATCCTCTAAACATGACCGACCATCTAAGCACTTTCAGTTTGTCACACATCTTCTTTTTAACTGCACCGTTGCCTTATCACATCATTCGTAATCACACCATACATGCTTCACAAGGAACGCATTTCAACACCATTTATTCTATTTTCATGCTTCTTTTGTCACACCTAACATTCTCTTCCATACATATATGAGCGTAGGCACCAGCACACCATTGTGATCAGCCAGTCGTGCCTTTTTGGACATCAACTGGTAGGTCACAATTGCATCTCCATCAATCATTCCATCTCTTGTAAACAGACTCCCCAAATATATCTACGTACTCCTTTACTTGCTCCACATTCGTAACATTTATTTTCACATCAAAAAAAGGAAGAAGACTGAAAAATATTTTATTTGGGACACGAACAGGCAATAAAAGAGCATTTTTAAACTAACAAAATTAACATTAAACAAAAAAAAAGACTTCACACACCGATCCATCCTCTTCTGTTTCAAACACCCTGACGTTCGTCTTATTTACGAAGAAGGCGTGAGTTTATTTATGTATGTATTATATAAAAACTAATATTAAACGGTGACAGATATCAAATTATTGCCTGATTAGTGCGTTACTGATTAGTACATATAATATAAAAAGTGGCAGTGACATCGACGCACAAACTAAAACTTTGAATTCAGCACAAGATTCTAGACCCCCTTTCGAACCCTTTCGGATTTTCCAACAACCCTGGCAGGCATCGGCCCTAGTGGACCCCGTCATTTGGTGCTGACATCTCTTTGAGGCGCGCGTGGAATACAACGTGCTGTCGACCGGGGCCTGGTCCCTATCGGACGGCGAGCTGCCCATTGCTCGCCGTCCGCAAGCCCGCGCCTACGGCGGCCGGGAATCGGCTTGGGATTCCCGATGCCCAGGGAGTCTCTTGCGGCGGCTAGGGGAGCGAGGGCGCGAATTTTGCCTCTCCCTCACGCGTTCCGCCTTCTCCTTCGCGAGTATCACTGCTTCGCATAAGGAGGTGACGGCTTCCCATGCCCTCTCGCTCCATACCATGGCCTGGACCAGGGTCGGCGAGAGATCGCCACCGCCAATCGCCTCCAAGAGGACACGGCAGTGCTCTGCCCAAGCCGGGCAGACCTCCACCGTATGCTCTACCGTCCCCTCCGGACGATCCACACCACGGAGACACCCGGGCGTTTCCTCCCGCCTTATCCGGAACAGGAACCTCCCGAAGATTCAAGACCCCCTAGCGTAGAAATTTTTCTAAATCAGTTGTTTCATAGAAAAGTGCAATACCTACGTAGTCGAATGTATGGAATAGTTATTTATTTTTTAATAACCAGGGTTCAGAATCATGTACTGAATCCATGGTAACTGGATGTGCGTCGAAGTCCCTAACACCCTGTATATGGAGAAATAAAGTACCTCAAAAACGATTATTTGTTCGAAACTCAAGTAAGAATAGACAAATCGAATCGATACGAGTTTTCCTCTCATAGCTACATAGCTAGACCAAGTCTATTATTTTAATCAAATCAAACGAACGTAAGTCACAATCAATCTAAAACGCTAGAAGGACACAACAACATCCAACACGTAATCATAGACAATCAGTATCAATGAAAACGCCATCCGAATCCGACAGGATACCCGCCAAAATATAGCGCACAGATCATAAACTCAGTTAAATCATAATAGGATGATCACAGTACAGTCTTGTTCGGCCAGTATTTCTACATAAAATGGTCCTGGGAGTCGGACCGGCCCCGCAATATCTCTGTCATGGCTGCCCGCATTCGAAAATTGAATTTAATTAGCCCGCAGTATAAAACCGACCGCCTCCGGCACGCGTGTGTTAAACGGTTACCCTCTACGCCTGCACGGATCTAATCCTACCCTGTATATGTATATACGTCGGTACTTAATATAACGCGTTATATCTGTCTTTCTATTTGCGGTTGTATTTGTTTTGCCGCTGAGTTGTTTAAGGGAACGCTGCTTCATCATTTTTGGTTACAGTTATTTTGTATTTTGGTCCTTTGGTAGGTAAAATGTTGCATGTTTATATTATAACTTATCACGTACCTAATGGTCGTAAAACTATGAAGGTCCAGGACCTTTAAATAAAAACCATAATGTTGATTGAAATATTGAAAAGTACAGTAAAATAAAAAGCGTATATCTCCTGCACTAGCACCGACTGGATTAGGTACAGGAGCCAGTGCCATCCCCTCATAAATTGACTCAAAATGATTTGTAATAATTTGGACGCTAAAAGCGATCGAAGAGTGAAGGCTTTGTCGATACTAAAATATTTTAGTCAACAAACAAATGCCATTTCGTTACAATAATATTATTATACTACAAATATTATTATATTTGGAATACAAAACTTTTTTACAAAAAATAAAACCGACTTCCAAAAAAAACACTACAAAGTGTAAAATAACTTTAATTTCGGAAGTCGGTGAAAAACGCTAAAATACAGATACAAAGACACCGACTTCCGAAATTAAAGTTATTTTACACTTTGTAGTGTTTTTTTGGAAGTAGGTTTTATCTTTTGTAAAAAAGTTTTTTATTTATCACTTTTAGTTATGGTACCTACCTAACCCTACATCCATTCGAAAACGATAGTCTTACACGTCCACGTCCGTTTAAAGGCGGTTTTTTTTTATTTAAAAATAATTTATTAATGATTTTTTTTAAACCGCTCGACCGGTTTCGATAAAATTTATATGGGACCACCTCGGAAGTATGACCTACCAAACAAAAAACAAACATCAATATCATTCATAATTGGCGGAATGATCGCGTAACAAACATACAAAAAAAAAACATACAATAGAATTGAGAACCTCCTCCTTTTTTGAAATTCTATTAAAAATAGCCGATCCCGTAAATGATAGTGTCACCTCGGTTTCTAAAGCTATTCAGTGGACTATGTTTGATACAATCGCTTCGAATGCCGGTGTGCCTAGTGTGCCTACAATAGCTCTTACAATCAACTCGGAGTAGATACTAAAAATATTTTTGTTATTTATGTCATAATATTCTTATGGCTGTTATTTATTTTACAAAATACGAAAAGAATCACCTACTAACGAAACCTGTTTAACTATCAGATAGGAAACGCCGACCTCTTCTAGTTTAATAAAAATATGATTGACGTGTAAAAGTGTTTGTAAAAACCTACTTACTTACAGAAATAAAATCATATATCATTTATCTAGATACCTATTTATAATAGGTAATTATGTTTTATAGATTATACATATTTTCCTATTCCTTTACTTACTTCATGTTAATATGGGTTAATTATCTTCTGAATTAAACTTTTTGAAACCTACTGCCAAACAACAAAATCGTGATCAAATAGATATACTTTACCAGACTAGGTTTAAACAGGGTTTATATGAAAATTTCCAAATCAAAAATCAGAAAGAGGCTTAAAAACGGTTCTTGTAATATCTTTATTTTGATAAAAACTTTCAGTTACAAAACTCTACTTATAACAGAATTCCCAGTATTTTAGCATCACGTTTTCAAATACTACAACTACAAAACCTAGATAAACCCACTTCTGTGAACATCCTATGACCTGCGATCTCCAGTAAGTTGGTAGTACACATCCGTCACCTCATTAAGGGTGGGCAATCACTGTGGGCTGTGTTTCCGCCTTCCGATCCACGTATAAATAAGGACACAAAGCTAAATGTAACAATAAACACGGTGTTATAGAACATTCTTGGAAAAATATGTGGGTGTGACAGTATTATTTTTATGTGGTATAGAAAAATTATGACACGATACTTTATGGTATGGTTGAAAACTTATGATAATTCACGTATTTGTGGATATAATTAAAGCTTCGGTTTGTCAAGTTCTCTAATGATCGTAATGTGACTTATAACTGCAAGAGTAATGTAGTATTATCAAGTAGGATAGCTTAATGCAGTATAAAAAATAATGCGTCAGTGCACTACATAAAGGTACTCTTTTTTTTTTTTTTTGAAACGTTGCCCCTTTTTTTTTTTTTTTGTGGGTGGGAAATCATCAAATAACTTCTCCCGCTCTGGGCGGAGCAGGAGGGCGTGTCAGACTCTTACTGACTAAAACCCACCCGCGTTCCTTCAGTTGCCTGTGCCAGGGGCCACGGTAACCCTCTTGGACTTTTCCGCAACCCTAGCAGGCATCAGTCCTAGCAAACCCCGTCATTGGTGCTGACATCTCTTTGAGGCGCGCGTGGAACACAACGCGCCGTCGACCCGGGCCTGGGCCTTATCGAACGGCGAGCTGCCCATTGCTCGCCGTTCGCAAGCCCGCGGCGAAC
Organism: Brachylomia viminalis; assembly: GCA_937001585.2. NCBI lineage: Eukaryota > Metazoa > Arthropoda > Insecta > Lepidoptera > Noctuidae > Brachylomia > Brachylomia viminalis. The sequence continues at coordinate 14,461,936 of OW443302.2, read as the reverse complement.
GTTGCCCCACATTAGGAATTTCTCCTGTATCGTGGGTGCGTTTACAAACATTTAAACTCACATACACAAACAGCCAGACCCGGAACAACTACTTGCAGGTCATACAAATATTTGTTCCGTGCGGGAATCGAACCCGCGACACGTAACGCAGCAGTCAATCGCCAAACCACTGCGCCAACCGTGTCGTCAAACTTACTACTTTGCCTGACTATTATACTAAAGAGTATTCTATTCTATTCTATTATAGTGCAAATTCACGCAACATAAGATAATTAAATAAATCACTGGTGTAAAAAAGAAACGTCTTATTATCATTTACATATATGTCGGAGTTGGTTGTCAATTAAAATTGTGGGTAGTTAACACAATTTGTTATGATTTGTTTTTCTTATTATTAATTTAAATGATTTTCACTATCAATTATTGTCTAGTAAATCGAAACATAATTTATTGGGTATTCGGTATGCAGTAATTGATTTTGGCAACTTATTTCGATACTAATTGTAACCGATGGTTTTGTTTGAAACATTTGATGACCTGTTACTTTGATTTTAAAATGATTTACTTTGTTATATCATCAGTGTTTATTTACAACAATTATTCTTGTATTATTTGATCGCTTTATAATGTAAGTCTTATTAGATTTAGCGCATTATAGTGTTTTGTACCAAGTAAACACGTGACGTACTTCCGTGCGTCATCGGACAGAGTTGTCGTGGAGGGATTACAAGGTGGGGGCATCGTTCTATAAAATAGCGTGCACTCTGTCTACGAGTCAGTCGATCTTCGGATTCGACTCAATAAAGAGCCCTTGCTCCCGACAAAACTGTCGGTTTACCTGTGTACCAAGTACTAAAAATAAAAACCTTGTGATTGTTTACACAGTCTTATTTTTCCTAATAAAATGGGAACTCCAAACCCTGACGAGATACCGCTCGCCACTCCTGATCCTACATATATATTTATTCTTTTTTTTCATTCTTTTTGTTGTTCAGTAACACACACCATAATACACAAATTCTGAACTAATATTACCTACTTTGAACCAAAGCAACGAGGGAAAAAGCTTTATAAGTTTATCTATTAAAATTCTACATTAAAATAAAAAGCAATAGAGCTTTGAGATTAGTTCTATTAATCTCTAGAACCGCTTTTACACTCGGTGCGGCATAATTTTCCCATGCTCAACAGCGCGTGGATATTAACTCTAAGCAAAGACTACCGTAGAAACGTGCCCATCCCTATTTAATTTTAAATGTATTTGAAAAAGTATTTTAATACTTTACACGAGGCAAGAGAAAATAGATTTATTCATTGAACCTATTCTTGGATAACTTGTGTTTTTGCAACAGCACTTTCCTTACTTGTTTTACACGCGTGTTTTATTTGCTATTGGAAACTCAAACTTATTTTATTTAGACTAGCTTATGTCCACGACTTCGTTCGCGTAGAAGTCGTAAGATACCACAGTATACTTAAAAAAAAATAAAGGCCATGCTACTCGCTGATAATGTAGCTTTACATAGGTGAAAGAGTTTTTAAATTCGGTTAAGTATTTTTTTTTGTTTATTAATTACAAACAAAAATACACAAAAAAAAAATCTCTTTATAATATTAGTTTAGACTAGCGTCCTAACGGCGAAGAAAAACCTCGTGACGAAACCGGCATGTTCTAGAACCAGAAATTCGAAGACATGTGACATCTACCAACCCGCGCTGGGCCCGCGTGGTGGATTACGGCTCATTCCCTCTCACTGAGAGGAGGCATGTGTACCAACAGTGGGAATATTATAGGCTGATTATGATTATGAACTAGCAACCCGTTCCTGCTTCACACGGCTTTTACGACTTGATAAAACATAGATATTTATTTAGGTATCATAATGTATGTTTAATATTTATGTATTATACACATAAACCTTCCGGAATTAATTCTCTAAATGATGGTGAAAACCGCATCAATATTCGTAGCATAGTTTAGAAGATCAACGCTGTAACACAGACAGACTCGAAAAGCGACTTTATTTTATAATAATGAATGAATAAATAGCGAGGTTGTAATCGTTCATTTTCAGTAATGAATATCAAGGCTCATTTGGAAATGGAAGGTGTGAAAAAGGTGAGTATCATGTCGGTAATATTATTAACTCGTAACACGAAAGTTATAACCGCTTTTCAGACTCAAAAGTACCGTAACATCACTATCGCTCGCGAGATACAATTATCTCTGGTTGGTTATATTTCCCAGGTGTGTGAGTGCATTCAGTGGAAAATTAAAAAGCAAGCTTTTCCGAAACACGGCCGTGTTTGCCCGGTCCCGTAAATTGAACAGTAAATTCTTTTACATATTTCGCGAGCGAATGTTAAATGGAGATAAGTTTTGCGACTATCTGTATCTTTGGAGGATGAGAACTAGCTTATGGTTTATCGATTGAATGTGTTTTTATACATTTAATCTTTAAAAAACACATTAATAGGTACGTGAAAATTAAGATCAGGACAGGATCTGCGCGGGTGGAATAAGGATCAACGAGTTTTAGAAAGAGACAATAACACAGGTATCAGTGTAGCGGTATCTACATCGCCACATGTTAACTACGTCACACTGACGTCACGCAAAAATCCTGCATCGCGCAAGCAGAGTTTAACTTTGCTTGCGCGATGCAAGCAGAGCCGTATACAGCTGTATACAATAAGCCATATACAACGTCCCGACATCAATCGTCGGGCATTTGCCCATCAGACACAGCACCCGTTTGGTCCTATTCCTCGTACCTCTATATCAGGATTGACAGAGGCAATGCTCTACAAAAGCCGATTTTTTTCAAACGGGATTAGAACACTGTTCTTTGATAAACAATAATGCGCAAGTCTCACTTAGAAGTCCCTTACAAGCTGCAAAGGAGCAATCTGGCATGTAGGAATGTTACCTATGTACTGTACCCTAAATATAATAACTTCATAATTAGTACATAGACACCTTTACAAGCTAAGTGCAAACTACGCAGATACTAGAACGAACCACGTAGGTGGTTACAATCATAGCCTCGCTAATTAATCAATCGCTAATCCTATTTGCATGCCATTACGAACTAAGTAAACAGAAAGTCAAGTGAAGGAGATGACTAAGTACATATTTTATAAGACAATTAACGTGGCAAACATTTCAATGTAGGTTCGTGTGTGTTAGGGAGGCTGCGCACTTGTTCGGGTCGACACATTCGATTCGGCAGTATTTGCTGAACAACAAAGCCGACCCGAAGCAATTTTTACCCAAATATTCGGCTTTCATTCGGCTCGTCCCGTTCGGTAAACTGCGCTCGGCATCTATCCTCGCTGAGTCATGTGCGGATCGGCTCCGTACGATTCGAGCTAAGCCTGACAGCTTTTTCCGAACAAACCTTTATCTACATAAATATTCGATATTGCCGCCCAGCTTTGCCGACCCGAACGAGTGTGTAACTCCCCTTACGGCTTTGATTTACTCTTCATTAGGAATCATATGCTATTAGCTGGATTGAAATGTCAAACATAATCAATAGAGAGATTTGTCTTAATTATTTGAACAGGTGCCGCAATTAATATCTATTTGAAATTGAGATTAAAGATTTAAGCACATTTGTACATGGGTGCAATTAGCGCTGAACAAATAAATATTTCACATTTTACATAATAAATTCATCGTCTCAGGTTTGATTCTGGTTTTAGTAGCAGCTTTGTACCCGGTAAACGACAATATGCTCCACTCTATGAACATACCATCCCCTCTGGGAAACACGGCGTGATGCGAATTGTCTATTTTATGTCCCCATTTGCGCAGACCCTGACAGACTCTATAAAAGATTTTGTTTTCGGCAGCAACATGTCTTTTGATATTTCAACGTATTTGTATGTCAAATTATTGGTTACTCACCCTATTGATCCGGCAAATGCATCAAAAGGAATTCTGTTAAGTCCTTTTTGCATCGTTTCCAGATAACCCTTTACACACTAGCCCACATTGGTCAGTCGTCTGTCTATCGCTCAATTCGTCTGAAAGAAGCCTTCGAAGTGCAGTCAGTAATCGATCAATAGACTTGAAGAGTTGTCAACAATTGTTACTGCTTCCTAGAATCGTGAATAAGAATAAAATATAATGAATAGCAACAAAGTCAAAACTGTACATTGATCATTAAAAAACTACTACGATGTGTGTGAACGAACCTGATGTCAAAAATTTAGTTTTGAGAATTTTTGTCCGTTTGTCTGGATGTATGTTCCAGATTGGCGCAAAAACGGCTGAACGGATTTGCATGAAATTTGGCACAAAGATTATTGTAATCTGGACTAACAGATAGAGTATTTTCTGACATCGACGCGGGCGAATCCGTGGGTCAGGTGTGGTGGAAAGGTAGTGACATCTATTCGTGCACTTTGTGGCTCTATTTTGGTATCTAGAAAGTTATTTTCATAATCACGAAATCCCTTCTATTCAAGCAAACATCATAACCAACGTATACAGACTTTTGTGTAGGTATACTACAACAAATATAAAAAAATAGAACTTGATATAATAATTTTCGTACACACAAATCATATTTCGCTTCCAAAAACTCATATAATTCGATTTAAATGTAACATAATGAGGTACAAACCAAACATCAGTAGAGAGTTTGTATAATATTATAATAAGACATAGGAATGTACCAAAGAGCGAATGCCAACAAATAACAGTCTGCCGAACCTATTGTTGTGCTAGACTTGTTATTCTAGGTTTTAAGTTTCACTAACGTAGCCTGAATGTTATTTTAAAGGTGAATACGAGATTTTGAATGACTAAAACAAGTATATCTAGGTGATTAATTACAAGATAAAACCCCTAAAATCCTAAGCCGACCGCTGTGATTGAAGCAATATTACGATGTCAAATAAAAAGCATAATATAATTACAACCATTTGTTCCAAGACCTGACGAATCCTGTTTCTAATAAGCTTAGTAATATTGTGTTTCAAGAATTAGGGAAATCAAGAAATAACCTACGATTGTACAGCGAATTGTCTGAGAATTTGTTGCCTATGTAAAACATAGAATAGGACGACTAGCCATCTAAAGAATCTTATCTCTATTTTATATTATTATTATTTCGTCCTATAAATCTAATTTATAAATATTTTTAAAAAAGAACCTTCTTAATTTAGTTGCTAAGAATAGCATAAATATAATGAAAAGTAGATGTTTATAAGAACTGACCGAAACTGCCCACAGGCGGGTGATTGTGTTAATAATAATATAGCGTGGGTAGCGTTACCCATTCATCGAAAATAAAGTTGTCACCCGATATACTTTTAGTACGTACAAAAAGTCACCATGTCATTTATATCGCGACGCGGAACTGTTGTGTATAACTTGTCTATTTCTAATTACGGTAGTGCGTCCAAAGTTTCCTCTCCTCCATCGAACATTCAGATCACGACTTGGAAACAATCAAGATGTTCACGGGATACCAATTGGATTAGTACTGACTTTAGTTCCAAAGGCACATTCTTGTAGTGCATTATTTTCTCTGTGTTCATTCATTAACCTATTTTTGGGAGTATAAGTAACAGCGATTTTTAACGTATCGGTTGTTCAAGACAGGAACAGAGAACATCGAAAGATAACATAATTTTGGTACCCTTTAAGTATTAGTAGAAAAGCCAATAGAAAGAGGCATCGCATCGGACTGATTAGCGCGGCAGTGAGTGGTGAGTTCAAAACCCTTCTTTTATCTGTTCTGTGTCATAACCCACCATTGCCACTAATTTTCTTCTGATGTAGACCCGATCCTGTTACTAGCGTTTTATTCAGCTCAGTTGAAAGATTTTACAGGCATATAGGCTCTTTTTAAACATTGTCTACATGTTTTGTATCCAAAGATAGGTATATTAAATTGCGTCTGTGGGTTTATTGGGATAGGACCAAATCTGACCCAAAAGTGTCCTTTCCGGATTTCGTTAAATCTTTCACATAATTTGAAAAGATAAATAGCTTCCACAATTTATCTTCCTTTTATTACCGGATCAGCCTAGGAATAACCCCGGCTTTATTTCATAATCTGTCTCTACGAGGTAATATCAATCACCCGACGTTCATTAGCTGAAGGGAACCCTTTCAATCTCAAAACCCCCCGAAAACAATCTCATAACTTTCCGATACTTGACCTTATAAAAGAAATCCAAACCCTTTCACAAGTTAAACGTATTTGCGTCAAAAATAGTATTCCTTACCTTATAGTACGGTTCCTCGTAGCGAGTGCCCTTAAGAAAGTCATAGAATATGCAAAGAGGTAGAACCATTATGGCCGGCTCTTTGCACAGAGTGGCGGCCGCGGCGAACGTAAGTGTCCCCGCCAGCGTCAACCACTGCAACAGTTCACCTGAGTCCTCACTGACACCACCACTAAACTGACACTTGAGTCTCACTGCGCCGTTAACTTCACAAGCGTCCAACATCTTCAGAGGCCCCGCTTTACTCGCCATCAACAGTTTACGCACATTCATCATGATGTGTTGCACTAGGCAGTGGCAACTCAGCCTGAACGGTGGATCGTTAGATGTTATTTGTCGTCGAATTAGATTGTCTTTCACTATATGCCGACATTGTTTCTTGTGTCTTTCCTCACGTAAACGAATGTGTTCGCTGTAAAGCAGGAAACTCAATAGAAACAAGTTGCATGCGGCTAGATCAGCCCGGCCGACCACGCCCGCCACTGCCTCAGTGTGTATCGGATGTGCAGCGAAAGCGATGCCGGTGACAGCTGTGCCCACTCTCATACAATACGCTGGCAGCAGGCGACGAGCAGTCACCACCACTAAAGCCGTCGCTGTACAGTGGAATATAACGTTGAGGAGGTGGTAACTCCACGGCTTAAATCCACTAAAAGCGTAGTTGAATCGATATGTAGCGACGCACAGCGGTCGGTAGGAGCCGTGTGAACCGGGGTCTGTGAGTGGTGTTCCCCAGAAATCGTTTTCGAATAATGCGTTGATAGGTGTGTGGCCGATGACATCTGGGTTGGAGAGAATCGCCCGCCTGTGAAATAAATAAAAAACACGTTAGCGTATATTTTTTCATTAAAATTCCACGAATTTATTAAAATGGTAATGAAAGGACTGATATTTAAAATGTAGATGCTAGCAAGTTCAGTATGAAATATAAACAAGAGATTAATAACTTTGAATAATAAATGAATAATAATAACAAATGAATAAATCTTCTCTCCTTTCAAATATGTGGCTCATTACACTGGCCGCCGTAATATCATATTTGAACTGGACCGCACGTTATTGTCAATGCTTGTGTTGGTTGGTTGGAACGTGTGTGTACGTTTCACAGGTTTTGTATCATCAATAAAATAAATAATAGAATGCCTACTGTTATTGATTTCAGTACTTTATTAACGCAGCAAACTCACATCCCCGTTTCTTTGATAGGCAAAGTGGTTACAATTTCCTGAGATTTCATAAAAACACTTTTTAAGTCCACTGAAATTCTTTAAGGGCAATTTGTAGATTGTCACGGAGGTACACGGCACCAAGTAATAAGTAGGTATCTTGACGACCCGCGCCTTCGTATCGTATATTTTTCATCAGCTTTGATTAAAAAACTTTGCTAACGCAACTTTTTCCCAGCACGGCTACCTTTTAATGAAATATAAAAGATCAATACCTAACACATTTTTTATAGCCTGTGTCAATCTGCGAACATTTTTTGCCCGTTAGTTATTTATAAAGAGAAATTGCGAGCGTTTTTACGAAGTTCTATCAGTTACAAAATGATTTTTGACGAAAAATCTGCTATTTCGTTAACAGAAAGGAAAGTTAGTACTAGGTTAGTACTGTTTCTATAATACTTAAATCTGTTTTAAATCATCATCATCAGCCTATAATTTTCCCACTGCTAGGACACAGGCCTCCTCTCGGTGAGAGGAAATGGGCCATAATCCACCACGCGGGCCCAGTGCGGGTTGGCAGATGTCACATGTCTTCGAATGTTTGGTTCTACGACATGCCGGTTTCCTCCCGATGTTTTCCTTCACCGTTTTGAGAGCAGTGGTGATGAATGAAATAATTTACAGAAAGTAAAGCGCCTGTCTGGGTTCGAACCTTTGACCTACAGCTCGTAAGTCGCGGCTGATACCACTGGGCCCAGTTTTAAATACCTAGATACAAAAACATTAAAAAGTAATGGGTAGGTATGTTTTACATTGCGTGGACAGTCGAATATTCTGAAATAAATAGCAGTAACATATACCCACCATGTTAAACAATTTCCATAATATTAATGAGAAAATATTATTAATTTATGTAATTTTAAACATTGAATGTATTTGCTGAAAAGTTCTCAATAATTGACATAAAGCAAACTAATTACGGTCCGAGGTTAACCGGTTGTCCTTTTAATGATAATTCTACGTACCTACGTCACAAATCCAGAGGCAAGTTATTCTTGTTATAATATAAAAATACCTTCCAGGAAGGGAGAAAAGATCATAGTGAACATTTCGCTTAGTTTCCACTTTCAACCCACCGTGTAAACAGGAACCAGCTTATTACAACAACAGGTTAATTCTCTTGATCAATAAAATATAAGTACCTACACAATAGGTAACCGAGTCTTTTGTATCCGCCAAGCAACACAAAATAAAATTATAAGCGAAGAATGCCGGTAACTTAACATTATAACGTATCAAAAGATTCCAGATTGTTGTTTCAAAGACATTGTAACGACAAAATAAAGATAACTTCTAAAAAGATAACATGCTTACAATAAAGCCTGTAACTCAACATCCCCAATCTGTAAGTGCTTGCTATTAATTTATACAAAGTAAACGCAATAAGGGATCCAACTTTTATTTACGCTACACATCAAAATTTAATACCGAAGAACAAATTCAAACAGCCGTCCCTAACTGCTTAATTTAAATAAAATATTACCATCTTACCTGGGCGAGCAGTCGCTCATCGCCGCAGAATCCGTTCGATGTTTTCCCGAACGATTGGCCCCGTGCCCTCGGCCGTTCCCTCCGTAGGGCGCCTCAATACTGACTTCATAATGGACATGTTTTAACGTACCGATTTCTCCTCTCAAATTGATTTTGCGAACCGTGTTTTGACGTTTTCCGGTTGATGTGTGGAGCAATCCGGTTGAATGCCTGACGGGTGACGGAATAAGCTTACTGACCTGTGCTGCGGTTTGAACTCGAAGGAATAATTACCTATTTGACTTCTTAATTTGTGCGTTTTCTGGCATGCGATAACAGAACAGTAAATAAAACGATTAACGAAGTGAACGTCGGAAACTCTATCGGGTGGCATTGGCAACCGGGGATGTTTAGCGGGCATATTTTACGTGTGCAGGAAATTAAAAAGTCACCGATCGACTTGCTTTACCAACCACATAATTTTGTCGTTCCATATTCATTTCCTACAATATCCAATACGAATACTATCCATGAAATTAAACATTAATTGAAGTTACTTTCCATGCACTAAATGTAAATAGCTAAATTGTACAGTTCGTAAAATAGATTCGCTTGAACTTATCGTTTCGCGCTACAGAAACCGAACCGCTGAAAAGTTGTTCAGTCTTTTGTTAGCTAATATATTTTTGGATACATTTCAACCACGCAGCTATTTTTACAATCGTCAGATGGTCCACAATTATAATGTGAAAGATTTATTGTGCGAGGACGTCGACCACCTACACCAACGTAAGGTACCTCTGATCCCTTTATCTATTGATCTCTCATACATTTTATTCGTCCATTTTAGATTTGGAAGGAAAACCCGGTGAAATAGCCGATTGAATAATATATTTTTATGGGACCAAAACCGTGCTTACTATGCGAAGAAGGAAAAATCATCTCTAACAGTCGGCCATTGTATTGCAAATTGTGAGTAAGACGCCTTTTCCTTCAGTTATTTACATAAAAAGTTCTCTGAGTATTTTGTTCGTAAATGACTTTCGTTTTGCAGTTCGTCATTTCAGTTTTTGCAGAAATATATTTATACCAATTGAGGAAAACGTGAATCTAGAAAGTTTAGTTTACGTGTGTTACGTCAAATACGTTATCTTACAAACGTCATAAATATGACAGCTTGCGTGTTTTATTCAATTACTCGAAGTACGATTAACATAAATTGCAATAACAGCTGAAAGATTTTTGATAAATATTGTACGAAAATAGAACATAGCCTCACATGTAGATAAAAAATTCCAATAATTTCAGACATTTAAGGAGCCGTAAACTAGTGTATTTAAATAACTGTAATACTTACATTTATTCCTTTAGGACCACTTCAAAAATGTACAATCCGGACCCTTATTTCAAATAACTGACAATGCGACATATTTGCCAAAAATGACATAATTGTTACAATTTCACGACAAGTGATAAAGTGTTTAATAAAGCAGAAAACTATGAAAAAATCTTACAAAATTGTCAGATGGTTGCCTGCGGGTAGACCCCTGGTAAAGTAAATGATTTCACGAAATTTCATTTCAGGAGGAATGCGATCGAGAGTATCTATATTATTTTACCATGTTCAAGATTATCCGAGAAAATTCATGGATGGAAATATTTCTTCACTTTTCTGCAAGTCACACAAAGGATGGGGCCCATAGTTATTCTTTCCGTGTTCGGGCGCGGTGACCAGACCACATTCCGAACACTTTCCTTGCAGGCTTACATTCTTACGTTCACCGCCAACACCGGTACCACGCCTCGTAATAAAAATAAAAATAGAAATATCAAATACCTTAGTAGGCTCCAGTTATGGGCGTTTACACTTTATGACGCCAGCGATATCGTGATCGGTACTGCCTCGTTTTCACGTCAGCACGAGAATGATACCTACACATATACAGGCTATATACGTATAACCATATAAGAACAGCTTTTCCTCAATTAGTTTAGAAAACTAAGCATTTTCCCTTACGGTATTGATTTACTTGACGTATAAGTAAAATGTGTGTGCATTTTACTCTATATTCATTTATCAAAGTCTCATGTAGGTAGGTTCTATTAATCGTCTGAGTGAAGACAATAGTATCTGTAATAACAGCATTTAATAACAAAGGATTCTCTTTTTTTCTAAATAAATCCTATTCCAATATCAAAGCCAAGCATTTTACGTCTTTTCAATATCTCTTAAAAGAGGAATATCAATCTATGTACACGCATCAAATAAGGCTGAAATAGCAAAATACGTAATCCCCTTACATTTTATATCAAAGCCTATCCTGTAAGAATATTGGCCTATATTGGTTTTCATAACCATATCGATAAAAAATAGTCGCGTCCCTAGTAGAATCGAAACTAAGATTGAGATAAAGTTGGGATAGTGCGGAACTTTTTGTTGGGAGAGTTGCGGGCAGCTGTGCACAGTCGTCACGTAAGCCCTCAATTACGAAACACTGGAGCGGTTTTCGACGAGCTCTGATCCAGAACAAAGTTCATCGATTCTATCACGATTATCGGTTTGGAACGTTTCCACAGAGGAAATTAGCGCGGTCCTCCAAATGTGATTCTCTAACTTTGTGTTGTAGTGTTCGTTAATACCGCACTTGACACGTGACATAAGTATAAGTGCTTTTAGACAGGTAGCTTTTTGGAACAAAGTTCTTTCCCGTCACGTAACGAAGAAGCGTTATGCCCGCCTCCATGCGACTTTATACTCTCGCGGTCAAATAATACGGGTCGATGACGAAAATCATTGTAGCTTGCAAATTAATAATTTTTATTATATTTATTTGGGAAAATAAACGGTTACATTACAATGTTATAATATAGAACTTAAAACTAAAAAGGGAGTATAAATGTATAACCAACAACATTTTCCGCATAATATAAAAAAGTTATATAAACACGAACGGCGTGCGATTTAAATTACATTGAAAAGAGACTGTGATTAAATATAAAAATAATTTTAAACTTATACAAGCAAAAATAATAAAAGAGAAAAAAAATATATATATATATAATATATATTATAAATACGAGTATATTAGAATATTTATAATAGAAATAATAAAATAATTCTGTTATAATTTTAATAATTAAGTACATAATGGTAATGGAATGAAATTACTAACATGTCGCTAACACCAGAAGAATATACACGCATCGTCACTAGGTTAGAAGAAGGCAGAAGTCAGCGAAGTGCAGCAAGGTCAATGGGCGTGTCTCTTTCTACAGTGCAGCGAGTCGTCCAGCGTTTGAGAAACTGGGCAGCACGAAAGAAGACCAGGAACCGGTAAACCGAGATGTATTACGGCTCGAGAGGATCGATTTGTTGTTACGACTAAGCACTAAGCTCCGAAATCGGCACCTAACGGCAGTTGAAGTAACAAATCCACTTCGGGAGACCCGTAGTGACGACGTAAGCGAGTGAACTGTAAGGTAGCGGCTCCTTGAAGCTAATTTGACTCCACATAGACCCGTAAATGGTCGAAAACATGAAAGGGAACATCGGGTAGCAAGATTACGTTACGCCCGCGAACACGCACAATGGGGATATGAAGAATGGGCAAGAGTAATGTTTTCTGACGGATCCAGATTTATCGGCCCATATTTAATTAATACGGGTGAAAATTCAATATTCATGCATGACAACGCCAGGCCACATACAGCTCAAATTATAAATAAAATACTCCTATTTTAGGACGTTGGCATCAATCGCGTGGACTGGCCCACGAGAAGCCCGGACCTGAATCCAATTGAACACACTTGGCACGAGCTTGGGAGGTGTGTACAAAATCGTAACCCCGCCCCAGTTACACTTCGAGACCTGAAACAGGCATTAGTGGAAGAAGGGACCAATATCCATAATAACCATAAGAAACTTAATCAACGGCATGCCGAATCGCCCAATCGCAGCTGTGAGAAGAGCCCGTGGAGGCAATACAAAGTATTAACTCTGTTTTAAAGTTCGTTTTTGTGCAATAAGTGAGATAGGTACCAACCAACGTAAAAATTAGTGATATTTTGTTATTTTATGTAATTTTGACAATTATCAAATTTATTAGTTTAATTAACGCTATTGCGTTTCCAACATTTGGTGTTGTTGTATTAACTGGTAAATTATCTATACAACATACAGTTTCATTCATGCCGCAAACCCTCTTATTTCAGGAGTAATTTTAGTTGTTTCGTACTGACCCGTTTACGTGGCTTGCGAGGGTACTGAAGCCAATAGTGAGGTCAAAATGAAAATCCAAGATGGCGGCTGTAGAAATTTTTTTATTTTTCATCAAGGTTATCGTTTTCATGGTTTTCGAGGATGCTAAAGCCGAGTGGAGCAGTTGTGGCCCAGTGGTAGCGGCCGCGACTTATGTGTTGTAGGTCGTAGGATTGAATCCAGACAGGCACTTTACTTTGTGTAAATTATTTCATCACCACTGCTCTCAAAACGGTGAAGGAAAACATCGTGAGGAAACGGGCATGTCCAAGAACAAAAAATTCGAAGACATGTGACATCCAACCCGCACTGGGCCCGCGTGGTGGATCACGGCCCACTCCCTCTCACAGGTAGGAGGCCTGTGTCCCAGCAGTGGGAACATTATAGGCTGATCATGTTTTATGTAAAGCCGATAGTGAGGTAAAAATGGCGACAACTTAATGAGAGTTTCTAAAAAGTTATACTACATTGCCTGTATTAAAACGCACATTAAATTTGCACTTTGTCTCTCTCTCTGTCTCTTTCTATTATATACGACTGTGTGTGTGCGTGCGAGTATCGCCTAAGGAAGTTCGTTCCTGACGGGGATCCCCCGACCACACACCTTGTTTATTTTCTTGTTACTGTTATTACGAACTCCAACGTCGTCAGGGGAATCATTCAGTTTGAAACTACGTTTACGTACATTATAACTTTTAACTTAATGTCTAACTTTGTGGAAAAAAAAGTAAAGTTCTGACCACACTAATATTGTTTCGAGCCGCCTAACCACTCAAAGAAGTCTAAAGAAGTATAATATAATAAATCAAACACAATAATGTGGCTGCCCTTATACCCTCAGGGACAATGGGATCAAAGGAAAATCTAAATTATTCAACATGGCCAAGTCTGGGCGTTCGCCAAATAGCGGGTTACCTTTTTACAGCTCCTTCAATTCCCCAGGGAGCCTTATTTAGGTGTTAATTGGTGGCATTCCTCAAGAGGATCTGACCGCAGTTCTTTTTTATGTAAAAAGTCGAATGATATAAGGTTAATGTTATATTAAAGACGTTTAACATTATGTTAGAATATTTTGACTGAAGGATAACTTAGAACTTTTAATTCGATTATTATTTTAGTTTCGTGTCGGGACCTTATTGAGTATCGTGTTTGGAGAAAGGAGAGTAAATAAAATTCAAGTGTACTAGTTAAAGTCTATTCATATGACCATGAACTTTAGGCACAATGACACTTCTTATATTTGTATAGAACACAAGGTATTGCCACGGTGTTGGTAAAACGACTGGCGTTACCGCTAAACTACTCGTATATGCGCGGGGAACTTTGCATTTTGCACCGCTAGCATTACTGCTACCTGTAGTCCCTACATTTCGCTTAGAAATTCATATTCTCATATATATGATTTCGATTTTTCGCTTTGATAAATAAGAGTAAATATTTTTCAGCAATTTCGTGCAAAATATTACTCTTATTTGACCACCAATAAATGCTCTTAAACCATTTGTAAAGGTACCACGTAAGGGTACTTATTTTCTCATATAAAACAGGCAGCTATTTCCGTGAATTCCAAATGCCTACACAGAGCAAAACTATTTTTCCGGCAACCTGCGTATTGAAACCTGATAACGTTATTTTGCATGAAAAAATCACAAAGCAACCGAAGGTATTCCCTGAAAAATGAATGAACTAAAATAAAACCATAGCTACTGTTATTTTTACCTGACACAATGAAAACCGCCTTAAATCTTCAAGTGCCACTTAACGAAAGTACGTACTTTAATTATCTAACAATATCAAAACGCACTTCATAATATCATATATTTAAGTAAATTTTCCCTATTCGTTTTTAAAAGTAAGACATAAATTGATATGTATTCAACCAAACGTCTTACAAAATAAAAAAGAAGCAATTATTTCATAAACCTATCAATAAAATTAAGGTTGTGATTCAACGATTCTAAAAAGCAAACGTAGGCAGATCTTACGCACTTTAAAGGTTTCCGTTTTCCATTTATGAAGGGACCTTTGTAGCAAGAACTCGCAAACGAGAATTAGATAAATTAAATAAAAATATTTTCGATGTTACTACCGCTGACCTTTCAAAGTTACCAGATTTTTCTCATTGACCCACAGAAAACGAAATTCAAATGCTTGGCATTCTACATTATTGTGAATATCGAATTGGAACTCTTATTCCTAACTCCTATTACAAAGTTATAGAGAATTTTGAAATTAGAACGACCCAGTTTAGAAACTTGCAAAATTAAGAAAATTGTGATCAACAAATTCATAATCGCTTGACCGACTTATGTTATAACATAAGTCGGTCAAGCGATTATGAATTTGTTTTTCTTAATTTTGCAAGTTTCTAAACTGGTTCGTTCTAATTTCAAAATTCTCTATAACTACTACCTATCAAAAGACATGAGATATTTTATTTTATCTTCTTTTGACTTTGAGGTTGACTATCACAAAACTGTTGAGCTGTTTGGCTAAACAGAATCTTGTTTGACAATGAAGTTCTTCTTAATGTCAAAGTATAGACAAAGTCGCTCCAGCTTTCGCGTGACAGTACCTAATCCTTTAGTTATATTCTGTCTCTATTTCTAAAGGACAGTCTCAGAACAATAAGTTATTGTTCTGAGAGGACAGTGAATGGACAAACGGCATTTTTGGAACAAAACAGCATCAGACTAACATATTAATTATTAGATTAACCAACTTTCTATAAAGATTTAGACGAAGAAAACAATGGTTTTCTTGTGGGTGACTTGAAATGTCAAGTATTAAACCCTGCTTCAACAAGGACAAGTCATGTGCCCGATGGTGGATGGATCAAAAATGACGAATTGCCATACAGACTTTCACCCCTATTTAACGCCTTTAGGAGGGAAAGTTCAAAAATCCTTCCTTCGTGTCCACCGTCGTTATAAAAAGAATTATTGTGCAAAATATTATGCTTCTAGACCTAGCCATTTAGGTTGTGCATTGTTTGTCATAATTTTGAATGAATTTTAGATTTTTATCAAGTAGATATAAAATTACCTGTCATCGTAAACAAATACTGCGTCCAAGGTGTTATAGTACAGCAGGAAGGCCAGCAGCGAGCTGGCTGCCGTCACCCAGTGCTCCATCCTCGGCTCTATGATGTCTACATCAGGGTTGCTCCCTCCCCTCTGTAACAAACATGTTCCTTTATGTATCTAGCTTCTGCCGTGAGTTCGTCCGCGTCGCTTTTTTTGTTTTAACATAAAATATATCTTATGACACTCGGCAATTCTGTAGTTTTCCATTATTGAATTTTCGGAATCGAATCAATAGTTCCGAAGATTACCCATACATACAAACTCACAAGTTTTACCTCTTTATAATATTAGTATATAGACTGGTGACCTACCCTTGCTTCGTACGGTCGCAATCTACTAATCGGGTGACATGTCAAAACATCAAGATTTCAGTGCTATATCTATGTTCAATATTAATGTATTATACACATAAACTTTCCGAAATAAATTCTCTAAGTGACGGTCAAAACCACGTTAAAATCCATAGTGTCATTTAGAAGAACTAAGCGGTCACATAGACAGACTGAGACAGAGATGTATAGATATAGATGTCACAAGCATTCAAACGAATATGGCCCCGCCCCCTTTGGCAATGCAACGAGTAATAGGTATTTAGGCTAGATGTAATGGAAAAGCCTCCACGAGCGACGCCATTTTACGGTTGACGCACTCTGGGCCGCTTCCATACTTTCTGGCTGGGTAATCTTTTCACCACGAGTTCCTCATCATTATCTCTTGACGACGCGTACAAAAGGAAACAAAACATTGTATTTGGAGTATTCTCAATTACGAACCCAGCCGTTTTTGGTAAATCTACAAAGAGGTAGTTTCTGGTTTATAAGTTCTAAAAGGTGCAACCGGCGGAAAAGATTATTGCATACAGTTTAAAGTATACAAACATTTCTACATTTGTGTGCAACCGTTGCTCTATATGTCTAATACAATCTGAGATTCAGCACTTAAAACATTGGCAGTTTTTCACAAACAGTTATGATAGGTAAGTCAAAAACGAAAAGACGTCCGAAAATTTCGAGGCTTTTCTAGCACCAGGAAGTTAGCACAGGTCTTTCAAAGCTCAGGCTTTCTCGGCCTACCGCCGGCCTCGTCACCATCGAGGCGGTCCGGCCGGTACTCGAGCGCTGGCTCGGGAGGAGGCACGGCTCCCTGTCGTTTCGGGCGACGCAGGTGCTCTCGGGGCATGGTTGCTTCGGGAAGTACCTGTGTCGCATAAACAGGGAGCCGGACGCCCGGTGTCACCACTGCGTCGACTGCCGAGAGGACACGGCGCGGCATACGCTGGCAGAGTGTGCCGCTTGGGAGGAGCCGCGCCGTGCCCTCATCTCAGAAGTAGGCAGTGACTTGTCGCTGCCGGCCGTAGTCGAGTCGATGGTCGGCAGCGACGAGTCCTGGGACGCGTTGGTTTCCTTCTGCGAGACAGTCGTCTCGCAGAAGGAGGCTGCGGAAAGGGAGAGGGAGATCTCGTCCACTCACCCGGCCCGCAGAAGGCGCACCGGGCGTCGGCGGCGGGTGGACAACGCCCTCTTCCAGCCCCTCTAAATGGGTCCAGGGGCGACGGACACGGGGACGTCCGTCGCTACCCACACACCAGGACCCGAGGTGGCGGCGCGTAGTGTTCCACGCGCGCCCCTCTTAAGCGTCATGGGGGGAGTCAAACACCTCACTCCCCCCCCCCCAGACCCGAAGAGGCCCGCAGTGGCGGGCCGGCACCAGTCGGGGGTTGCGGAAGGATCGTACGTTCCCGCGACCCCCGGCGTAGGTGTGAGATGGAACACCGGGGTGGTTTTTAGTCAGTAAGAGTCTGACAGACCCCGCCGCCCGCCCCAGGGCGGCGGACATCCATGAGGATTTTCCACCCCGGAAACAAAAAAAAAAAAAAAAAAAAAAAGGTCTTTCAAAGCTACAAACTTGGTTTTACACTATCGGTATCTAACCTAATAACATCCCAAAAAATCAGTACCTACGGTGCAATTTTTTGCGACCTAACGCGCGTTTTGTGTCTACGGAGACTGGCCTATAAAACATAAAATGTTGATGTTCCTGGAAACAAGCGAGCCTACTCTTAGTTTTTAAATTCTACTAGCCTGTTCAAAAAACACAAACAGCTGTGTACAAAGGATACCATAACTTTCAAAGAGCTTTATAAATTAGTGGAAAATCGAGTTCACAATGTAACAAGTTTCCAAGAAGTAACTATCTCATACTAACCGTTTGTTTGTACCGGCTACTTGATTCCTAACCTGAATTAAACACACTACTTGTCGTTTTCACTAACACTAAGTGGCACCTAAATGTAATGTATTTATATTATTGCACTGTTGTATTTTCTACGCTCGGTTCAGCGCCGAGAGTGCACTTTCATTTAGACATTACATTTAGGTGTCGCTTAGTATTAGTGAAAACGGGCATAAGCGTGTTTTCTATTTAGCGGGAAACGTATTCATGTCACGTCATCGCGTTTAGGTAACGTCCCATTCTAACTAGGTGCTTTACAGACTTTTTAATTATTAAATGGATATTTAAAGCGTTTTGAATTTCGTTTGCATTTGTACAAAAAGTACTGAGTTTCAATTAAGCTTAGTACGCCCCGTGTGAGTTACGAATAATAATAATAATAATATGAGACAACATCCACACAAGGTCATCAGGTCCCGAACTAGGCAGAGGCCTGTACTACGGTAACCTGATAACTGATATACATACTTAAATACATATAGACACCCAGACACAGGTCAAAAAGAGAAGTTACAGAAATATTTTATGTACCTACAATAAAGCGATAACACTGCCTACATACAGTCTGTATGTACGGTGGGCTGCATCAATTAGGTGCCCCAGTTGTATTCAAATTAACTTTGAAGGGGAGTACCCACATCGTGACGCTGACTGTACATCATATCCTGTTTTTCGCTGATCTAAGCTTTCCTCGCGCCTAATCCCCAACAATTTAGTTTGTAAATGAGTGGACAGCGCGAACGGTGTCATTGGACATAGTTCGTGTCCCCGGCTGTCATCCGTCTCCGGGCGTTACCGCGCCGCCGGCCAACAACAAAACTTAAATACTATTTTAGTTTACCAGATATATATTTCACAATTTCCAACTGTAATTAGTTTTCATTTCGACACTTTTAATAGTTGGTTGGATGGAAATGTCGCGAGGAAGTTTTGAGTATGAATGTGGACTGTGTGAAAGAAGATATGGTTAGAATGGGGTGACTACTGGGATGACGACTATTAGAGAAATACTAATGGAAGAAAATATCTTGCACGGACCACAAATAAATTTGCTTATGTAAGGCCAAGACCATGATAATATAATAATATAATATGAGACAACATCCACACAAGGTCTTTTTTTTTTTTTTTTTGAGGATGGGAAATCATCAAATGACCCCTCCCGCTCTGGGTGGAGCGGAAGGGAGTGTCAGACTCTTACTGACTAAAACCCACCCGTGTTCCTTCCTTGGCCCTTTATGTTCCGGGTCAGCGGTACCCCTTTTGGATGATCCCGCTTTCCCGGCAGGCTTGGGCCCTAGTGGGCCCCCTCTTCGATGCTGACATCTCTTTGAGGTGCGCGTGGAACACGTACGCGCCGTCCAGCACGGGCCTGGTCCTGATCGGACGGTGAGCTACCCATTACTCACCGCCCGCAGGCCCGCGCCTTCGGTGGCCGGGAGTCGTCACGCGGCTCCCGACGCCCGGAGCGTCCACCGCGGCGGCTTGGACGGGAGACTCTCTCCCTCTCCCGTCCCGTCACCTCCTTAGCTAGCATGACTGCTTCGCAGAAGGAGGCGACTGCCTCCCACTCCCCCTCGCCCCGGACCATGGCTTGAACCAGGGCCGGGCGTGAGAGGTCGCCGCCGCTGCCGATCGCCTCTACGAGGACACGGCGGTGCTCCGCCCATGCAGGGCAGGCCCCCACCGTATGCTCCACTGTGTCCTCGGGATCCACACAAGGTCTTCAGGTCCCGAACTAGGCAGAGCCTGTACTACGGTAACCGGATGACTGATATACATATACACACCCAGACACAGGTCAAACAGACATGTTCATGCACACAAATGTTTGACTTGTCCGGGGATCGAACTCGGGACCAGCGGCTCAGAAGACAGGGTCGCTACCAACTGCGCCAACCGGTCAGTCGATGATGATGACCTTTAATAGTTGGTAACGCCTCGCCAGTCTGGTTTCGTAGTCAGTTCTTCCTTTACATAACATTGATTGTGCGGATTATGGTAAAGAATAACACTTAAGGCGTGGTAAGAAGTAAATTTTACAATAGCACCTCGCGCCAACACATAATTCAAACTGCAAAATAAAAGTAATTGTGCAGTTTTAATTTAATTAAAAAATAAATGCACGCCTCAGTGGAATATTTTTTAGGTATTTCTTTAGTTGTTCGAATTCCCAAAATTATCATTACATAAAATATGATAAATTACACTCAAAATTTGGATAATTATGCGATAAAAAAAATATTTTTTAACATTGTTTTTTTCATGATACCTACCTACTGTTAATTTTTTTTATGAAATATTTTTGAATGAGTCTTTTCTTTGAACATTTGACAATATTTAAAAAAAAATCTGGCTTGTAATATTTACCAATACGCCTACGTATTGGTACAAGCCAGTTTTTTTTTACTATGCGACAAAAAACTGAGCATTTTACGGTGTCCTACGTTTGAGCAGCGCTTTAACCGCCTTTTTGCTATTTAACTATTGTGTTACTTTAATCTTAGATAAACTTAAAAGTATGAATGTTCTTTTTTATGGTTTGTATTTCTTGTGCGTGTCCCAAATTAAATATTTTTCTTTCTTTCTTTATTTTATTAAAAGGCAAAGTTCTTATAATTATAAAACTTCAAAGAAGATCCAATCCTGGAAGAAAAGCCTTTCTCTAGATAATCTCGAATCCTTCTCGTGCGGTTTTTGTATCTAAATGACACATGCCTAAGGTTTCGCAATGAAAAAGGCCTACTTAAGTATTTACTGGGGGAAACGAAATTAATTTTGTAATTAAACCTACAACACAGCGCCTCAATAAATAGTACCGTAGAATATAATTAAAAGTATATTATAGAAATATGAAAGGAGAAGACGCTGCGCTGACCCCAAATAAATTGATGGTGATGAGCCTAAATCTAAAACGGCACTTATTTCAAGGATTTTTCAAAAGCAACCCAAAAACAAACACAATCGGAACATACGATTACGTACGAAAAATCCAATACATTTGCCCTATCTTTATTCGTTACAAGTGTAAAGGGAGACATCTGTAGTAGAATAACAGCACAATGCTAATATTCCGTCCGTATCTGCCCTTTATGTATCCCAAAAGCGCTGCCGCATGCAAACGCAGGGGCTTACCTACGTGTAGAAGACGTCTCGTAGGCCCAACCGACGGCTCCCCGACGACCGACGACCGTTCGTAAACAATGCGTCACTGGGTTGCTTTATTACAGTTGTCAAGCACTACAACGTTGTTCATTTTATCTATGGGACATGTCGAAGAGCTGTTTAGCTGTTCGTAGTGTTTGTACTTCTGCTAATTGAGCTACAGAGCCTTTCCTGTTTGCTATCGTTTTGTGTTGAGAGGTGTTGCAGTATCCAGGAGATTGTGGTTTTGAATTAAAATCATAAGTTAGAAGTCTAGACAAAACTAACCGTTGGGAGTTTTCATCGAAACATTTCGTAAAGTCTTATTACTTTATAGAACAACGAATCATAATTTTTCATTACTCATACTCGGAAAATAGGTCTGAAGTTGCCTGAGGAGCGGGTTGAAAGTAATACTTTTCAGCCCGAGAGAGAAACGTTTTCAACTGACAGCTGTCAAATTATTAAAAATAACTAGTTCTATTTTCACATTTCTATTGAACCATGTTCCAACTTCCTATAAAGTTAAGTATTAAATTAAAGAATATATTTTTTTAAATGACTTTGTTATAATATTTTTAATTTACTTTCAACTATTTCTTTAAAATAACATAGATTTGGGCAAAATATAAAAAAAAATTCAATGATGGAAATGAAAAATAATGGCTGAGTAGCTAGTAGCAGGGGAAAAAAAAAATTGACGGGAAAGCGGCAATCCGATCGTCATTTGTTTTTTCGATTTGTAAAGTTTTGTTTGTACCTCCGTATAGCAGAGATTTGTATTAACACAATGAGTTCATCTGATTCAGATATGGATTTAACGCCTGATTTCATAAGAGAAAAGGCAAATTTTTGCTTTTAGCTAAAGCAAAAATTAACCTTTCATGATTTTACTTTCCTTGTATTCGTAATGAAAAGCACAGTGTTTACCTCGGGTTAAAGACTTATTATTATTAAACAAGTTACTTTCACCCCTAGGGTAACAATGTACTATTACGTCCATGTCTTACATCGGTGTATATGTATTTACATTTTGTAGCGATTATTTTCAGTTTTCCGTCCATTCAAATAAGGTTTTCCACAAAGACGCATTTCGTGCAAAGATAGCGTGAAATTAAATCGTAAAAGAGGGGAATTTTTCCTCACCGCGGGATGTCCTTGAATAGCTCTTTAAAGTGGAACAAACATATCGTGGATCACTTTTCTTTATATTGATGCTTTGATTGTGAATAATAGGCCCCCAAAGTCGTTTGCATTGTACATTTCCCGCCCCGACATTTTCCAACCAATGGACATTATCATAATAGCACTTTATGCGTACTTTCTATGAAAATTAATACAAACGACTTAGGACGATATTTTGGCATATAACGACGACTTTTTTTTGGTATAACTTCGGTACAGCTTTTTGAAGAACAGACATTAGCAGTTCATACTTATATATTTTATTCTGTGTATACTTCCATTTCTACCTACCAATATCTCTATCCACAAACAAATACAGGAAAATTAAAACATAGGTACTAATTTATCTAACGCAAAAGATTTGTTTTGTGAAGAAAGTAATCCGGAACACTAGCAATAACTTTGTTTCATTTGTTATGTCGGAATGAAGCAGCCAATCGTGCAGAGCAAATAAAGCGAACTTTGTGGAGCGAAAATAGACAAAGGATCAGATACAGGTAAATAACTACGCATGACTTGGGCAGAGAAAGCTGTTCCAGCGTTCCGTTCAGGGCTGCCACGTACCAAATTAACCCTCAACGTGTTCGCAATAATTTACTTATTGCCAAATAAATATGCAAATTGCCGAAGCGGCTCCCTTTTTAAATGTATCCATCGGAAAGTGATAAATTACTTTCTTAAACAAATTTTCCGCCTCGCTTTCCTGTCGCGACACGTCGACACTTGCCGTGCGGTTGAAAAAAGTGTCATCGATTAAAAATCAAGAGCTGAGATTCAGGACTTATTGTCCATTATAGAAGGTCTTACTTGGTTAAACAATGAGTGGGTAACACGGAGATCGCAAGTGTTCGCATCTCGCCGTTACGTCGCGTCTTTCACACAAGATTAACGCTCAATTCAAAGGTGAACGCCGTTTCAAAAGCTATAAATTTCTCCCCGTGGCTCGTTTCACCCGCGAGAACGCTCAAATTTATCGGAAATTAGTATCTACTAGAAACTCCGTCGGGATGAATAGACATAACGATTACGAAAGCTCAGCTAAATTTATTGTTACTTACTAGCTCGGGGAGGGGATGGGAGTAAACGAAAAAAAAAACTGAACCCGACTCACTGACTCAGCAATCCAAAATACAACATACCTACATTATTTAAGTACAATATTTTGGTACTTTTGCGGTCGACCGCTCCCTGGTACGGGTGCAGTTCGGTCGGCTACTAATGAAAACTTGCCTACGTGTCAGTGAACCTGAGCTCATTGAAATGTGCCATATGACTTGCGTGGGATGCGGGCTCATTGAAATGTAGATGCTCTGTAAGGTTTCAGTGCCGCAACAAAATGGCACTGAATGACTACTGAAGTCTCGGAATTCAAAACAACTAATACTGTCTTTCTTAAGGAAATACGTCAATAAGATAGAAATAGGACACAAAGGGAATGATGGCGACACTAATTACCTTTCGTAAGTAGTTACCTTCAGTAATGTCTTTTACTATTAGCGAGATCACAAATCTTACACTCATGTCAGTCGACGCAGCCCGAAGGCAACTTAGGGTGGTTAGATTATGTTATATCCTGAATTAGTTTTCTATTTAGTGCGAAAACCAAATTCATTGTAAAAGTTTACTCCTAATAAAGATGTATTTCCATTACAATTAATTGATTGATTACCGTCAATGACTCTTTGTTAGCGACTTAGAAAATAAACCAATAAATAGAATTGAAGTAAGTACGCTCACAATTTTTTCACGATTTTTTTAAGTTTTGAAGTTATATCGCGTGCGCTGCATATTCCACCAATACAGGTGTAACGCACACGGTTAGCCAACGATCTAAACTATCATAATCAGCCTATAATATTCCCACTGCTGGGACACAGGTCTCCTCTCGGTGAGAGGAAGTGGGTTGTAATCCACCACGCGGGCCCAATGCAGGTTGGTAGGTGTCACATGTCTTCGAATTTGTTGGCTCTAGGACATGCCGGTTTCCTCACGATGTTTTCCTTCACCGTTCTGAGAGCAATGGTGATGAATTAATGTACACAAAATAAAGCGCCTGTCTGGGTTCGAACCTACGACCTGCAACTCGTAAGTCGCGGCCGTTACCACTGGGCCACCACTGCTCTACTAAACAATTGTTCGAATATAAATCATACGGGAATTATTATAATTATTCCTTGGACCTCTAGGTATGCTCTGCTCACATAACTGGAACAAAACCATCAACTTCTATATTGTATTTTCATTATCACGAAACTGAATGTCCCTCATTTTAATTGGTCTTTTTATTACGTTTTTTCAAACTTAATCTTGTTATCTGGAGACAAGATTTTTCGTCCTTTAAACGTGGTCGGAAATTCTGAATACTTGCCTATAGAATACCCTTTATAAATATAAACAGCTTTTCATCCCGTATCATCTCCTGGTGACCCTATCAGAATGTCCTGCTGTCCACAAGAAATAACATTTTTATGATTCTGTAAAGTAAACCGCCCGGGTTGTCTTATAAATTTTACCACCACGCGACGCTCATCCTTCTCTGGGAATGGCTGTCCGAGAATATTCCCGGATAATCAAAATATAAGACTATCGTAAAGGCACAACAAAGGAATATTGCTGTATTCATCAACTTTTAATAACAGCAATAAATGAGATTTGAAAAGATGCTTGATCCTTTTTCTTTTCTTTCGCTTAAATGCAAATACCTATTCCGTAGCTAAGACAATCAGATCTTAAAATAAAGCTACCTACGCATTGATACAATTTTCCACCTTCTTTACTTTAGTATCATATCCGTTTACGTATCCAACGTCTTCGTGACGTTAATATATATTTTCATTCACTTAGGATAAAAAGCTAACGTCACGGGTAAGGAAAATGAAACAAAGGATAATTATTTGATATACTACGAAATAAAAATATACTACAGATTAAAGGTACCTACAATGCAAGTAGTAACGTGCCTACTGTTTTCAGTTATATAATCTCCTTATGAAGAATGTAATGAATTTGCGAGGTATTTGACAGTTGAAAGTCGAGGGAGTGTTGTCGATATGACTGACGGGTGGAAGTGGAGGCAGGCTGTAAATTTTATTTCCGTGTATGAAAATATAAAACGACTCTAACAGTCCGTGCAAAGTGGTGCGAGCATATTAATTACATTAGCCGCCGGTCCTGTACCGTTTAATTGAAAAATGACAAAAGTGTAGTTCCATTCATCACGTATTTTCTGTTCGGAACAAAAACGGTTTTGTGAAACGAAAACTAAATAAGTACGGATGTGTTACCTACTTATTATTACACATTTTTGTGCCCCAAAATAATCCCTATGAAATCATAACATAATATTGTTGTTATGTTATGATTGTTGGTGGTGTTGTTCATTATTGTTCTCTTGTTCATTGTCACGCTTTGTTACCCCGAAGGGCTGTGCAGAGGTGTAGGTACCTATAGTATACCCAAATTTCGCCAATTATATTTATTTCCCATATAATAGGGGGCATCGGGCACAAAATCACCTATAAAATCTTCTACCTAATTTCGCTACTGCATAACATCATCTGTTAACGCTATAATTTATTTAGGTTTATGTCCCATGCCTAATTACTCGCAACTCTAATTAGTATCTGTGTACCAAAAAAAATCCATCCGCTTTCCCTCTCCCTTCCACAATCCTTATAATGCCTGAGCGAGAGCAAGAAGGAAGACTCGCGATGGCGAAAACGCTGCCGCCATTCAAAACTGGCACTAGTTTCTCAACCGACATCGACGCCTGTGGGTTAAAATAAACCCCATGTCGAAAATAACTCAAATTCTACCGCGAAGAACGAAGATTGCTATTGAACTGTGCAAGTGCGTGTCTGTGTGTTGTGGAAAGTGCAGATTGTCGTCAGTACGGCACATCCTGGAAGCGTCGCCGGCGCACCGCCACGTGGGTAAGGAAACCTATTGCATCGTGTCTCCGCCATAGCTCACCAAGCAGGTACCATCATCATTTTCCCACACCACCAACCCCCACTTCTATCACCGAACCGCCCCTCATACAGTCCACTTAGAAAATTTCGATTTTCACCCCATGGCTTCGGCCGCCGCATCTGTGAGTCATTTGATTATCCTTTATTATAATTTATTTAAAAATAAAAAATTGTTTAAAAAACTGAAAAAACACACTTTGTAGATAACCGAACTAAAAAGTAGAAAATAATTTTCAATAACTTTAGAATAAGAATAGAGTGATTAACAAAAAAGATTATTTTATTGTAAAAAAGGTGCTTGATGTCAATTGTTGTCAATATTTTTGTGAATATTTGTAAAATTTGCGTCACCATGAAAATATCTGATAAAGCTTATTACAAAGATACTACCGGGTATCAGGGATGAAAAAATCGTTAATCCTGAGGATCCTGGCAAGGATAATGATGGGACAAACTATTTAAATTATAGCATTGTCATCGGTCTTTGATAACTGTGCGAAGTTTCAAATCAATCCAACGTTTTGAAGGGGATGAAAATCGAGTTCAAAAATTCCGTTACATAGATACATACCAAGCTAATAAAAGCGTGTTAATTATAATTAACACCTTCTTTTTAACGCAGCGCGTGGCTTTCTGCACTATAGGTCCCGTGTTTGAGATCGAAAAAAGGAAATTATGGTGAATAAATGATGAAGCAAGTAAATGAAGTGAAAACCCGTGCAATAATCGGAGTCTAGAATAATATCCTTTGTTCAGTATTTTTTTATTCTCGTTCAGAGAAAATTTTACTTAAAATTCGAATCCGTCACCGATTCTCATTCTTCATCTGTTTATTCACAGATTTTCTGTTTCAAATGGGGAAAAAGTGTTGTGCGGATGCTGATATAATCCCTTAGTTGTGCCCGTCGCCTTTACGGAAGAAAAGCAGGGTGGCGAAATATAAGCCCAGGATCACTCTTAGTAATAGTTGGTATTAAGTCTTACTTATCTCCCTTGTGATTTCCTGGCTTTTTCGATATTTAGGTAACGGAAAACATTGCCAACATTATGGAATATTTGAAACAGAAAAAACAACTAAGTACATACTTTATCAAAACGAAAAACAATATTGCGATAGTACTTATGTTAGTACGGTGGGCTGCATCAATTGGTTACCTCAGTTGTATTAAAATTAACTTTGAAGAGGGTACCCACATCGTGACGCTGACTGTACCTACACAGTACTAAAAATTCAAATTCAAAATATTTATTTGTCAGAATATACATTGTTCAACAAGGGAAGATCTTAAAGCCTAATAGTTATTGTATTCTGCCTGCATGCGAGCGTGCAAATTACCTACATTACATAACATAAAGATTATTATTTAATGAAAACTATCATTATATACAATTATCCGTCCAATTACTCATACACAATAACTAATTCATTATTTAACAACTATGTCTATGTTCTATAAATTCCTTAAGGCTATAGAACCAACTATTTTGTAGCCACTCTGTCAATTTGATTTTAAAAACATTACCCTGCAATAAATTGAATTCATTTGGTATGTTATTATAAATCAATATAGGTACACATTTTTCTTGTAAATATCCTTATACCTAGATGGATGATATAATAAGTTGCGAAACTTAGCCCTTTTTGTCTTGGCACAACTTCACTATGTGGCCAAAAATAACGCATGTGTTTCTTTGTAAAGATGCAGATGTTTCGTATGTACATAGGGTAATAGGTAATACGGGCTGGTGTCCGCAACTCCACGTCAATGCGCGTATTTTGCGTACGGGTGGTTCGTTTGTAAATACAGGGCAGTGGAAGAATTTTACTCTTTTTAAGGAGAGGTTTACAGCTATCTAAAAACTACTACAAACGAATATAAAACCGGGAGTCTGTGAGCCTATCGCTTACGCAAACCACGTTGATTTCCCTCTGTTGACGCTTAAAACTTCCGCGCGAAGCAAGTCAACAAATACGCCACTTTTCTCTTTCATTCCGAAGCCGTCAAGGAAACGACGGAAAAAATACTATTTTGTCCCGAGATAAAAATAAACAGGTATAGGAGAGATCCTTCGTATATTTTCGCAGTATTACCGTCTATAAGGTACCTTAGTTCCTATCTAATTTAGCTCGGCAGGCCAGATAATCCAAGAAGCAATAGCTGGCATAAAGACGAGAGGAATGGAATACCGGCCGCCGAGAAGGTATGCAGGTACCTATTGTAATTTCTCTCCGGCCTCGCTCGACCCTCGCGTAGGAATGTCTGTTGTTTAGACAACGTACATAACCTACTATTGATAAAACCTGATGAATTATGGAAAGAACTATGCTTTTATTTATCATTTAATGAATTCGTGTTGTCCTTTAGCTTTATTTGTAGAATCGCTGAAGTTTTCAGGGAAATATACGAATACGAGAACTACGTGAGACGAACAAAATCAAAGAGGTATTTGCCAAGGAGTTGTTTAATACGAACTGAAAATAAATACGTAGGAAATGCTAATAGTTCTCGGAATGTGACGAGGGATATTTATGATTTCATATTTCTTTTAATAATGAGGTTGTTGGAAAATAAGGACTACTTCCAAAGCTTGTAGAGACACATTCAGAGCTTAATGCTTTGGTGCCGATCAGATTCGAATTTGTGTTTATCTTGTATGCCCAAAAAAAATAAATAAATGAAATATCCATTTTTTAAGAAAACGTTTACATTTTTTACTATCAAACGTATTTTTTGTCGTTAATTTTATTTAAATGTGAAACTATGTTTTTTTTTTTGTGGATTTCTTGGCATCCGATTTTCTATAAACATTTTCCTTCACAATGTGTATTTTTCACAAACTTCACAAAAATCGTAGCAGTGGTGAAATTATAGGTATTTATTTACCAAAAAGTTAAAATAGGAAAGTCATTTGTATTTCCATATCTAGAAATTATCAATACTTTTACCGTATTCACATATAAAACCAGGAAAAATCTTTTTCAAAGTTACCATTTTACCAATCGTATAATCTACTCATCTTCGTAAACCATTATCTTATCAAAAAGTGATCTAGTCTAACCAGAAATACGGCTCAGCAATAATAAGCACGAATAACAAAACATAAACAACAGGATTCCATTCCGTGCACATGACAACAAACATTTAAATCGATTCTCGATAGCCATTTCGTTCACTGGAGCTATAATCTAAGTCCACGTGGAACGTTAAAATAAAGTTCCATATCATTCGGGCACTAAAGAGGTTATGAGATACCAGATGGGGTGACGACCATCCCCCAAACCCATCCTAAAGGTGCCAATAAGACAGGTATGCCAACCAAATCTATATCTTAAACGTTTATGTTATCATCCGCTACGCCAGTCTACGAAAGTGCTACGAATTGCCTACGATTGCTACGAATGTGTTCGTAATTCGCACTTATGATGTTCGCTTTCTAACTTTTCTGAATGAATTTGTAAATGATTAAAAATGTAAACAAGCGTGTTTTTCTTTGAATATGTGGAGTAAACGGTTTAAGGAACATAAAACGGAAATTATTTATTGCTGAATAAACAAACTGAACCGTCGCGGTCGTTCAGTTTATATCCGTCTTGTTTTATTTTAATACTCATGAAAATACCAATTTCATAACATGTTACATTTAAATATAGTATGATAAAATAATACGTTGTTATATTCTTGACCCTATCAATCAAGAAATAACCAGGAAGGCGTGCCGCTACGATTGCTAGAAATGAGAACAGCCCAAAAAGCTAAAAGGTAAAGAAAGAGTTAAATGAAAGCGTTTGTGTTGTTTTCCAAACAAATTAGAATGAATGAAGCCAATAATAATTTATAGCAGAAATAATAAAACTAGTAATCGTTGGAGCTCAGGCCGTGTTTGTTTCTATTACCATCGGCACGATATTCATTCATGCAAAAACTCCTGATAAGAATTTTCAAATGACAATTACAATTTAGATATTACCTTTCCGGTTACAATCCTTTCTTTGTTCACTTCATAATTAAATTTGAGCACTAATCGAGTGTCCGCTCCTATATTAAACTTAACGTTTTAGGCCGTTTTCGTAATTTGGAAGTAGTTTTAAAAAGTTTATCTAATAAGTACGTCCGACAATAATTAACGTTACATCTCACTGGCGTACAGAATGTGTGATCACATTCGACCGCGAACCGTTTATACCGGCCGAACGTTACAGTCACTACAAAGAACAGCGTGTATGTGGAACCGGCTCACAGGAGCCATGATCGAGGGCTCCGGCCGCCTGCCGCTAGCCGACTGACGTTGGTATACACGACACATCTGCATTTAAGAAGCCGCTATCGTTATGCGACTAATCGATTGGTCGAAGCGAGTGCCACTGCCGCCCGTCCCTCTCACACAATTCTCTCGCTCGGATTTCGCGCAGGCGCACTCAACAATCATTCTCTTTTAAAAGTAGCGAAAAGTAAATAAACTCATACGAACTGTTTACTAAGAGAACTGAAGACGCGGTTGAAATCAAACATTTGAATTGAGACCATGGACAAGTACATGGTGGAAGTTATTATTTTGAAGGTGATCTATTTTTAAGTATTTGGTTGAATTTATTGAATAACACTTTATTATAAGGAAAAGCTATTTCGCCTTAGGTGGTGGCTAGGGACGAAACGTCACTTGTTGCACGGCGACTTTGTTCCGGCGATGAAAGCCACGCACGCCATTGCACGCCATTCCTTTCCCTCTTGTTGTTCTAGAGGTAATTAATTGGAACGTATTATGCTTTACAAACAGGCTAATCATCGCTCTGTAATGATTAGTGTGGGCGACAATAAATAGTGTTTGAGCACAAATTTAATACAATGTGTTATGCGTAATGAGATTAGCACAATAACAGACGGTTTTATGGGTAACTGCAGACTACCGTCCGGGCTATTCCTCGCTACCTATGCTCACCAAATGTCGACGGCTTTGGCTTATAATGTGTAGATTCCAGGTTGACATACCACGTTAGTGGTAATATGGGTCTAGGGTAGCTAGTCTCGAGAGTTATAAGACATTAAAAAAAATACATCTTAGTAAGGTAATAGATATATTTACTAAGGTGACCTAAAATTAACATAAAGGTGCCTTTATTTGCTTGCGCGCGTGAGATTTGTGTGTAATACACACTCCATACGTAGCTTAAACCTATAGATATTGAGGAAATTAGAATGACTCATAAAATGCGTTTCATACAGATCGGTACCTAATCCGAGGTATTAAGTTACTTATTACAGAACCTAAGGGTGAAGTGCGGTGCACACGCGGCGTGCTCGTCTGAACACGCCCTAACTCGACTAAGCATTACTTAAATCTAGTTTCAAACAATCAAATTAAGCTAGTTTTAAGTCATGCTTGTCTTAAGTTAGGTCCTGGAATATCGGCGGAAGATTGCGGAAGTATGTTTTATAATTTAAAGAGAATTTCCCCGCACGTACATTATTTATTTCTACAAAATTTTACAAATATTATTACTTCGTTTCCCGGAGATATATATAAACCATAATGAGTTTTATTAATATAATTTGATTATTTTAAAATTTTCCGCCCGCTTTAAGAACGAGCGTGTCGTCAACTGACCTGTTGGTGCAGTTGGTAGCGACCCTACCTTCTGAGCCGCTGGTCCCGGGTTCGATTCCCGGACAAGTCAAACATTTGTGTGCATGAACATGTCTGTTTGACCTGTGTCTGGGTGTTATATGTATATCAGTCATCACGTTACCGTAGTACAGGTTCTACCTAGTTCGGGACCTGAAGACCTTGTGTGGGTGTTGTCTAAAAAAAAAAAGTCATCATTATACCAATATGTGCCCATGTATGCTGGTCACGTTGTCGTGTTAAAAACATAAATAATAAACACTATTTATTTACTTATTTTACTAGAAATTTTAATAAAATAATGTTTATAAATACCCTCGAACAGTCTTGTCTTAAGATACAGACCTCCTCGTTTAAGAGCCAGGGTTTATATTTATGCTTATATAGATTTTTGTAGCCTTTTAAATTTTGTATAAGTACATCTAACAGAGCGCTCAAACAAAAAAAAAACATCAGGAACGACCGAAACATTAAAAAACTCCAGACTCTGGAAAAACATATAAACCAAACTGGAGGTATGAGTAAATCTTGGAAAGAATTAAGAGAAATAAGAAGAAATAGATTCTAAAAGTTAATAGAGGAAAAAATATAATCACAAACAGAAGAGACATAATTAAAACAGTTACGGAATTCTATCAACACTTATACTCAGATCAAGTCCTTCTCCAACAATAATTATGCGCAGGCAAATACACTTCACATAATAGAAATAGACCCTGAACCAGTAATCCTACCAATTTAGTTTCTAATGGCAGATTTATGTCGAAAGCTAGAAAGACACCAGGGTGCGATAAAATTCCTAAGAAACGTCTGAAATGAACCTCTGGAGAACTTGCCCCCATACTTACAAATATATTTAACAAAATCGTCACCATCCAATATATTTCAAAACATATATAATGAGTACAACAATATCCTATTGATTATCATTTATATTAATTATCCATTATCCTATTATACATGGCCTTCATAGATTCCTATAAAGCGTTTGATGGCATAAACCATGGAGTCAGTCTGGAGAATCAAGGAATAGATGATTTAAATATAAACATAATCAAAACCATACATGCAAACAGCCAAGCAAGAATACAACCGGTTTCGATGGGCCCAAAGTTCCAAGCAAGTAGAGGCGTCAGACAAGGTGACCCAACGTCCCCCAAACTATGAAAATCTATTTCGCAAACTAGAATTGTCTCATATGGGTCTTAACATAGATGGGAAAAGTTAAACCACCTTAGATTCGCGGGTGACATAGCTCTGTGGGACGAAAACCCAAAGAATTTGGAAATCATGGTCCATGCAAGCACTTGGTGAAAAAAGTGCAAAAGTGGAGTTAAAAATGAACATTACAAAAACAAAGCAATTAACCAACTCAAACAGAGAAATAATAAAATTCGGTACGCAGCCACTTGAATATGTAGACGACTACACATACCTGGGGCAGCTCATCTCGCCTAAAGATCAAACATCCAAGGAAATGAACACAAGAATTGCCAACAGCTGGAAAAGATAAACACTCACTAAAAGAAGTCATGAAATCCAAGGATATACCATTGCTACAAAAAGGTAAGCTTCTAAGCCTGTATACTACTTTGTATTACTTGTGGATGCGAAACATGGGCGCTTACAAAACAACATAGAAACTAACTCGAGTACAGCCAAAGATCCATGGAACGAAGCATGACAGGAACTAGTAAAGTGGACCGAATAAGTGACGAGGAGTTGAGAGAGAGCCAGAATAAAAGTAACTGATGTCTTGTCCAGAATTAACCAGCAAAAGCGAAGACGGACTAGCCACATGATGAGGGAACACAGAAAGACATAGTGTAAAATGGTAACCGATTGGTACCCTAAGATCCACACACGGAGGAGAGGAAAACCGAAAAGGAGATGAGAGGACGAGCTAATACTTACAGCGAGTCCTAACTAGAAGAGAGTGGCTCGTGATAGAATACAATAGAAACTGTTAGAGGAAACCTTTACAAAGAGACATACACAAGATACACATAGACAAGAGAGATAACATAAATAACTGGTAAAAATCGAAAACAATTCAGAATAAAGGGGCAACTTGTCTTACTGTATTACTTTGGATAAATAAACATTATTGTTATTATATTATAATTTAAAAAAAAACTGTAGATATGTATGTACACGTGTTCTCGTTTAATTAACATTAAACAAAATAAAACATGAATAGGAGTTATTAAACACAAAGGAACACGGAAACCCTAAACCGCTGATTAGTATATTTGCCATATTTTAATAATCTTCTTCTGTATAAAAGTAAACAATACGTTTTCAAACGGTGAACCTTTTTAAGACTCCAATAATGACCTTCTAAGAAAAAGGTAAACATGAATGTACGTAATGAAATTTTTCCTCAATTTTCTTTAGCGACCTAAATAAAGTTTTGCCTGAAATATTGAAGAATCGAAGGAAAAATAAATTTCAATACAAATAATAAAAAAGTAATCATTTGATTTGCGAAACGTACATACTTAGGTACCTACTTACATATTATACACGTTACTTTCAACACACTTTTTGAAAGCGTCAAATATTAAAAATAAAACGTTTCCATTATACATTATAATATTTAACCCAACCGTTCTATGGTAAAGTATTCTCTTTATTTTTGACGATTCTGACTCGGGTCCAACAATGTCCCACACAATTATTTAACGAAGATGTTTGAAAATCCGTCTTTATGTAATGACTAGCTTAGCGTGTTGCTTCGCGCGCGTGTAGGTCATTAAAAATACATATTTATATAATTACCTACCCATGTGCCAACTTACATGAAGTTCAATCAAACATTGTTGGAGTTCACTCTAGACTCACAAAACGTATTGCTAATATATTTTTTTATTAACTCTTTACGCACTGCTAAAGTTTCTAATAATATAATTCCATCATGATTCGAAAGACGCGTAGCGTCATCTAGCGTCCTAAAGCAATAAAATTGTGAACGTCGGACGTTATTGTTCTTTACGTCGCGCGTCGGGAACATTACTTTTTTTTCTGGATAAAAATCTCAAACTCAAAGCATTTATTTCAAATAAACCAATTACAGGCACTTTTGAATTGTCAAGGGGTCGGTCAGTCAGAAAGATGAAGCTAGTTGCCCATTCCAAAGCGTAGTAGGTACCTATGGAGAAGAACCGGCAAGAAACTCCATGGACACTCTTTTAAAGCAAAATATTGTTACAATAGAGTGGTTACATCATTCATGTTGTAATTATACATGTGAGAACGATGTAGAAAGACGTGCACGTTAAAAGCGTCCGTAATAAAAAGATAAAAACAATTATGGAATTAAAATAAGCCGTGGCAGCTAAGAAATGACCAGTGCCTACTGACGGCGCCCGTTCACGAACATGACGTATGGATCAGCACCATTCAGCTCAAGTTACCCTATGTCCTTTTCTGTACTTCTGACAACGTATACCTACGCAAAAATGTCATGATGGTCGGTTCAGTGGTTTAGGCGTGATAAGGTAACAAACAAACAAACTTACTTTCGCATTATAATACTAGCTTTTGCCCGCGGCTTCGCTCGCGTTTATTTAAGGTAAGTATCAAGCAAGCAAACTTACTTTCCCATCTATAATATTATAGTTAGGAGGATGAAAAACCGGTCTATCGACACTCTAGACTCACAAAATTTATAAGGTACTAACTTAAATTTTTAAAAAAAGTCTTAACACACTACACTACACGTGGCGCCATCTATTATCATAAGAACGTTATTGTTGTTTTCCTCGGAACAGTAATTTTTTTTCGGAATGAAAGGTACCCTGTATCAGTTTCTGTACACCTGACAACGTATATGCAAAATTTAACAAAATAGGTGAAAAGGTAACAAAAAAACAAACAAATTTACTTTCGCAGTCATAATATAAAATATTAACATATAGTTAGTATTTCATTACAAACAGTTTCTATGTTATCTCAGATTGTTCTATAAAGGAATACGGTAATTTAATACAAACTCAATCCCATTCAAGTGCCTTTTCAGATAGAATTCTGCAGAACACAGTTATCTAATGTCCCTATTCGTAAATAAAGTAGAAGAATTTAATTAATAGAAACAGTGCAATAGTCTACTGTTACACACGCACATTTTAAAAAGGAATATTTTTCCGGAGATTTTTCCTCCGATATGTTCTTAAACTTTTTAATAAAACATGATTGTGTGTCGTGCGTGAACATAATAACTTCAGGGTTCAACTCTCGCAACAAACATAAATAACTGTGTAGCAGAAGTTTCGTACAAATTCAACAGTATGCGTGGATCAAATAGCGTTAAATTGTAATTGAATTAGTTGGAAGCTTAGGCCATCGTTAGCGGTTCTTTTTTATAAAGAGCCGTGATCCCGAGTAACGGGTATCGGCGCTCGTCGGGCGCTCGGTCAGTGGGTCCCCACAGAGCGGTCGCCGCGGCCGTAGGTATACGTACCTACATAGCTACATAGGTAGCGAACTCTTAACATTTAGTTGGGAGCCGTATGAAACGATGCGGAAATTCCCACTTACTCTCTGATTGCCACACTAGGGGGGTTAATGTCATTGTTGATTTGGAATGCCGAATGCGCTTACTGGGATAACGGCTTTAACGTTTTTGCGCCTTGCGATCAATTGAAGCTGAACTTTAGATGATATTAAGCGCTTTTTATGAACCGGAACTGCTATTCAGTTCTAATGCGCTTTGAGGTTTGTATAATGACAGTTAGAACTGCGATTTAGGTTTTTATGTAGCAAATTCAAAAAGCTCCTTGTTATCAGCTACGTAGCTTATTCGTTTTATTACTAGAAGTGTAATAGACCAACGAACGTCTGAATATGCGCGGGTGGAATGTTATTCTTTTATTGTATCATTGATTTTTGTTTTGTTTATGGTTTGATTGATTGATTGTTGGTTTTAATGTTTCAGGGAACCCGATCAGGCTGTTCAGTAGAACTGTCTGTTTGAAACTTAGTAAAGTTTACCTACAGTAACTATATATATCTACCTACGAGTAGATACATATATTATATCAAGAGATACTTCCGAAACTAATCAAGATCAAATTATTTAGGAATTAATCAACACGCGTAATTACAATCCATTCCGAATTTCTAATATAACGCAGCAAACTTTATGATTACAATCATGTAAACATTAAACAATGAAGGCAGGGAGCCGAGACAAGTTACCGCAAACGATTGTTTACAGTACGTCGTAAACTAAACACTACTTAAGCTGACAGTTCGTTGTCATCCAGATGCTTAAACTTGATTAATAGACGATTTGGGAGCGGTCTGATTAATACACGCGCGACGATCCATTCAAAAGCCGTAACAACTTAATCATGATCAAACAAAGCGGTACATAGCTGCATGATGGATCTTATGCCGCGCATTGTACCTATGTATTGTCAATACATAACCGCGTTCTCACAATAACGCCTTCGGAGAAGTCATTTCCTCATCGACTTCACCGTATACCTTGATTAAATAACATCGCACCATTTCTATTGAACGATTTAATCGTATATAATCGTCATTGTTGTGTCAATCATCGAGGAACAGCTCATTAGTTAACTCTAATCGTTCAGTCAACGACAGATGCTTGTAAATCTGAAAACGTCGAATGAGAACAAATAGGTATCAAGTTTTTATTAAAGAGAACGTTTATTGTAAGAAACAGAACAATCAATTTAGAATATTGATGATAGTTTTCTATTAAAGTAATTGTATTAAAGCTAGCCTAGTAGTAAATGTTACTGACGTAAAACTTATGTTACAGTAATGATGCTACAAATTACAATAAGTTACTGCTGTGCGCTACGAAGCAAAAGTCTGAGACAAAAAATTCGTTCGGCGCTTTTGTTCTTGAAGATGAATGTTCGAAGGAGACTGATATTTACTCTGACTAACCCCTTTATCGATGACAGTGATGTAAATTGCTTACCGATGGATTTCTTTATCTTGTTTTCTTACCTTTCTTCATTTTCTTCGTTCTTCATTGGTTTCGAAAACTTGGTAAGTAATAGGTTCGCTCAGTAGCACTGTGTGTGCTTGTTAAAATGGAGCGGTAAGTATACACGCAACAAACCACAATACGCTTATTGACGCACACAGTGAAGTGAAAATACTTAGGTGGGTAAATTATTCAGTTTAAAAACTTAAGTCAGATAGATGCAAAACCAAGTAAGTACCTACACATACCTATCGCTAAGGATGCGCCACGTAGATCTAGTCGCGTAGCCTGTACGTGGCTGTAGAGAGCACAAAAGAATCGGAGTAAATCAGTTAAAATAGAGTCGTCAAACTCTCAACCCATTGAGGACACTAAAACAAACAAAAGAATATACATAAGTATGTTCTCGGACACGAATCTATGGTGTGCTTCGAAAATGAAATCGACTTTGTACAAAGTTATTCGAGATAGATTAGTTAGATTAAGGGCTTAGAAGTAATTTAACGATCTGTATGCTCTGGAGTGTTTTTATTACCGCGGTACGCGAGTTTGAGATTACTTGCGACGCCTCACATAAGCCAGCCTATTGACTCCGATTTTATATGGGCCAAGAGTTTGTAATGGCTATTAACTAAGCTAGCACTTGATTTATGTATATTGGTACTATGTATTGGTAAGTTGTCAAAATAGTCTTTATGCAGTAGGTATTAAGGTTTAAATGCATTGAATTCATTGCAAACTCGAAAAAGATCTTCCTAAGGAAATTAAAAACTTTAAAGTTATAAATTACTTTCAGAACACTGGAGCCTTTAAATGAGTTTATCGTTATTTCGAACAATTTAACCTAAAATTACATTTTAGTAGACTCCTGTCTTGTCCTGTACGTCTGTATATGTATATGCTGTTATAGTAACTGCAATGCGATCATCCAAGAAAAATCCTTCTTGAACAATGTTTAATGTACACGAAGCACGCTTTGCATACTAAGTAAAAAAAATACAATAAACAGTCACTACACACAGTTATCCCTTTATTCGTTGTAATAAAAATCAATAACACAAATTAATTAATCTATACATACACGCAATAAACAAAAGCAGAACAATATCGAAGAGGGAGGAGGCACTAATGAAATGTAGCGAACGGGC
The DNA here is from genome assembly GCA_937001585.2 of Brachylomia viminalis. NCBI lineage: Eukaryota > Metazoa > Arthropoda > Insecta > Lepidoptera > Noctuidae > Brachylomia > Brachylomia viminalis. The sequence goes on along the minus strand of OW443302.2, from coordinate 14,422,383 downwards.
GACGACGTTGGCAAATGTAGCGAAACAAACGCACCAACTTCCATCCTGCCCCGCCGAATATCAATGGTGGAAACACAAAGATGTTTGTCTCTGTATTGAACGAAAATCTTTTTCATCATAGCCATATCTTTCTTTATACATATAATCCTCTGGAGATATAGACTGTTCTTTCTTTATTTCTTAACAACAAAGAAAATCACTCGCACAAGTTTTGCAATAGCTTCGTTTGCATACAAACGAGCTACATTGTTCAAATATTATAGTTGACAGGTGCTACTGCGCTTACACCAATATTAACCTGTAGACTCGGCGCCCCGACATAATGAGACGTGACCTAGGAACCAAACCATATATACATATAAAAACGTGCCTACATATAAAGTACTCGTAAATCAACTTAATATAATCCGGGATTCTCGTGCCGATAAGAAATTTTAATTAGCTTTCACATCCATACAAGACCATCAAAGAAGCTTTATTCAAATCTTATAATCCAATTAACAGACTAAAATATTCAACGAACATAAACAGAGAGGGTTGAAGGAGCTGCAAGCTATAATAAGCCAACAATTCAAACGTGAGACAGGACAAAGATTTAAGAAGCAGTGGTGTACAAAAGGGATGGACTGGGAGACAGGGACAGGAAGCTTCCACTCAACAATAATCAAACAGGAAGTGCAAACTTTCTCCTTGCGTACTTATAAAAGGTTTTTTTAACATAGTTTGTAACTGAAGGCTAGGGTTGTCAGAGAAACTTATGTAATTTATATAATTAACGTTCTTAACCTTTAATGGGCTTATAAAGCTTAGACATAAGTAGTTTGCGGCTTTATCTTTGTCAGGGGAGTTTGTTTAGGAGACGAACTAAAATACAGTGGGAACAGTGGAGCGTCACAAAAGCCCGTAACAGACGAACTCAAGTACAAGCTTTCACCCAGTGAGTTGAACTATAAGTTGAGCACTGTGGTGATTTATGTAATGTTGTTATTTTCTTCAAATATTGAGATTTATAAATAACAAAGACAGGTTGTTTTTACAGTACTAGTAAACAAGATAAATGTGTACAAAACCCATCGAAAATCTTTAGGTTTATATGCAGTAACTAGCTATCGAAACAGGGCGTTTAATAGACGTAAGAAAAAATCTACATCTTTTGAATAAAATAAGTGATAGACATAATTTTAATACAAGAAATAAAGATAATAGATCAACCATTTTTCAGATTAGCTAAAGTACATACATCGTTTATGGGGTACTGTGTTAAATGCTACAACAAAATACCTTGTCATATATTACAATTAAATGAAAGAAAATTTAAAACCCATATAAAAAGTTCACTGTGTAAACAAGCATATTACAAATTAGAGGATTATATCCCAGATAAGAATGCTTGGAAACATGCTGGTCCAGCTCCATAGGACAATCTAGGGTCTAGACAAAATTAAACTGGTTGCTACTTTAACTGTATAGTTAATTATTTTTTATGACATTGATTTACATTCTGTGATTGATGTGATTTACATTGATTAACACACACACTGACATATTACTTGTTTACATAATTTGGGAAATCGTATACTTTTACAATGTTTGTAACTATGTGAACACCATGTATCTATCACTTAATTAACTTATTTATTATTGCTACGTTTATTAAATTCTTTTTACCTATTGTGGTAGGGTGATTTTTATTATAGGTGCATCGTCTTCACATATAATTATATAACTAATGTATACAAAATATTGTAACACATTTTAAAAGAGTAACTGTGGAGTTTCTTGCCCATTTTTCTCCATACGAAACTACCTTTTGGAAGGGGCGACTAGAATCAATTCTATTTAAATGTAAATGTTGACGTTCAAAAGTGCCTTGTATGTGCCTATTTGAAATAAATGCTTTGACTTTGACTTTGGGAAAGTCTCAACATGCGTAGACCAACGTTTTTAAACATTGTAGCAATATTTATATTCTTGTACACTTGAAATGATTTTTCCAATCATCCAACGCAAACGAAATCGCAGGCAAAATCAATTTAAAGAAAGAAAGAAAAATATTTTTTTGGGACACGCACAGGAAATACAAAGAATAAAAAAGTACATTAAATCTAACAAAATCATGAAACAATAAAAGAAGAACATTCATGCTTTTAAGTTTATCAAAGATAACTAACCAATTTGGTAATACCATTCTTCGTATATTTTACAGTTCCTGTAAAAATATTTTTAATTACTTAGTTATGTACCTAGTTTGTAGTATTTCAATTACTTTACGAAATAATTTTATAGAGTGCATGCTCCGCATATCTGTTGAAAATTCGAATGGATATACTTACAAAATGTAATTAATATTTTATTATTGAAACTCTTCGTATGAAGGATTCCTTATTAATTAATGGTAATTAAACAATGTTTTACTTCCATCTTCTGACTCACGTGACAGCGGTGATTAATCTCTATCTTCGATACAAACAGAACAATCGCACTTTACATTTTACATACAGATTTAAGTAAATGAAGTATAAATATTTATCTACTGTAGTCAGTTTCATTTTATTTTACTTACGTCAACGTTTATCGAACAATCTGACGACTAACTTGATACTATAATTTGAAAATCCGCTAGTTTAAAAGTCTTACAAAAATGAAAAGACATTGTTATCATTAGATATTGAAATCATAATAATGCGCACATGGCACAAAATTAAATTCATAAGATTCGAATACCTAAAACCTTAGTACCTCACGGAGTAATAACACAGAATTTAATATAGCATATCTCCGCCATCAGCAGTAAAACTCAAACGTAAGACGCCATTACTACAAATGAAGTAAGTACCGAAAACAATTGAACTTGCATAATATTATTTTAACTGTACGGCTGGGGCTGCTGGTATAAGAACATCGCCGTAGAAGCGTTACGTAACTCCCTCTGATGAGTAGGGACGTATTTTGCGAAAGAGGAATTGCGCACACTTGTGCTCTACTCAAAGTTTCCATTGTAACATCTTAACTTATGCAATATAGCGTCTGCTTCTTTAATACTTTCCACGACGCTCGATTACGTTTAACGACGCAATTCGAATGAATTTTCTTATTTACAGTAAGCTGGCAGAAAATCGGATGGTATTCTTAGACGGCAGGATTTCACACGAGACGTGCTTCATGCGAGTTTCGCGTGCTGTTTCATTTTGCATTCAAACAGACTCAGTGAATCCCGATTCATATGGCTGGCTTGTTGGTTCGCTTACAATGTTTTAACAAATATACTCCTCTGTGATGTGATATGTTTGCATATTCTCTGGTAACAAAATTATCTTGGAAAATCAATTTTTTACGGTTTTATCGTATTTTTCTGATTGCACGATTTATATTTACTGATGACTCAGTAAATTCTAAAGCGCGGTAGCGATATAAATATATAAAAGATATAATAATGAATATACACAAAAAGTGCCTTTTTCATCGGTATCATGATAACATATATATAGGTATATAACATATACCGAATTGGGACACTGTAATGGTAGCGTGTGTACGTAAATAAATAAATAAATAAATATAACATGTAACATATATGATTATAACATGTACCGATATAAAAGTCACTTTCTAATAATGAATTTAGTTACCTTACTTAACGTTATTGACTATAATTTATTATATAAAGCTCACATGCAAAGATTGTCCTGAAATTCAATATCCATCATGTATTGTAATAGCTAAAAGCTTTGTCCACGTGGTTACGCACGCATGTTGGTGGGCCGTTATTGATGACGTCACTATCGACGCGCCCATATCGATCTAATATCAATAACCTATCGACAAAAAGCCTCTTCGATACGATATAGTTAATTTTAATTTGAATATACCTAAGCGGTGCCAGGGAGTGGTCAAACCGATAGCCCTATTCTGAAAACCGCTTGCTATCGGTAGGAGTTATGAAAAGTATTGTGAATGTGCTTGATTCCGTTTAAAGGTGTTCGTGAATAAGTGTAAAATTAGATTCTAATAGGAATAATAAAAGCATACAATTTCAAAATAAATACTTAACTTAACATTTTATTATTTTACATGTGATTTTTACACACTGATTATACCTAGAGAAACGGTTACGTTACTTGCGTACATAAACAATTTGAATAGATCAAATTCTGAAACCGGAGTTTAATTAATATAACCACGCCAGCATATCGTGGAGGAGGAACAAATAATGCAAATAACTACTGCTTTAATCATGCAAACAGTTCCCCGGCGAACAACTTCAATTCAAACAAGACAGCTGAAACTACTCATATGTAGCACATATGCTTTCTGAACTTACTTGTAAATACCGCACCAAACGCCAACACACCGATATGACAAAATTTGACAAAAACACGACCAATATGACAAAAACGTGGCCAAATAGATAGATCTACTTAGTAAAAGTCTTAAATTGATTCTTTCACTGACAGAAAACGTACAGGTGAGACCACCAGGTCTACAAGCTCTAGAGTTCCGTATATTAAAAGGAATTTTGAAAATTCCCTCCTAAAGGGAAATTGTGTATCATCATCATCATCAGCCTATAATGTTCCCACTGCTGGGACACAGGCCTCCTCTCGGTGAGAGGGAGTGGGCCGTAATCCACCACGCGGGCCCAGTGTGGGTTGGTAGATGTCACATGTCTTCGAATTTTTGGTTCTAGGACATGCCGGTTTCCTCACGATGTTTTCCTTCACCGTTTTGAGAGCAGTGGTGATGAAATAATTTACACAAAGTAAAGCGCCTGTCTGGGTTCGAACCTACGACGTACAACTCGTAAGTCGCGGCCGTTACCACTAGGCCACCGCTGCTCAAAGTTTGTATGGAAGTTCGCTATTTTTGCCGATGGCAAATCTCATCGAGCACGCGGCTTCTAGATAAATAAAAACGATATCGAATGTAAAAAAGACACAAAAACAAATGGCATTAACAAACACATTACCAATATGGCAAATACATAGCAAAGTCCATTACAAAGCCACGAGCCATAAGCTTACCGATACGGAATAGGGGCCTAAAATCTCAAAATAGGCCAAACCACTCAGCTTATATTGTTCCGCGAACTCTAATTATTATTAATGATAGCGCACGCTTATGAAAATTCCGACGCGAAGAAAGGTTCTCCGTATTAAAACGTCGTACATTCAGTATTAATCAGCAAGGTGACGACATGGTTTGTGATTCGTCACCTTTAGGGCTGAGGCCGAGATCTATATACGTTAGTTAGCTTGTGCTTCGACTTAGACATGTTCCAGTCTCTATCTTGCGCTTGTAGTTTGACAGTTGTGCGACAGTGACAGGAACAACGCTTAGCCAAAGTAAGTGATAAGTAACGCTTATAGATCTCGGCCTAAGACACAATATCGACTTTTCTTCAAACAATAGCGAGCTTTACATCCAATCAATTCGCGAGTATATAATTGTACGCGCAATTATGTTATACCCTATCTTAACATTGAACTAAGTTATGAATTGAGACTAAGCCATATTTCTCAGAATTAACGCCTACCTACTTACTTAGCAACTGTTACCTAAGTTATCAGTTAAAACAATTTGTATTAGTAAGATTTCAAGTTTATTAGAGCTTTCTTTGATTATTACTTATGATTTTAGTAAAAACTTGGACCATTTAAATCCAAAATAAGAAGGTACCTACTTTCTAACCAGTGAAGGACGATATTATCTTTAATAACAGGACTGACTTTCATTATAATATGTTCCGATCAAGGTTAATAGTTTTCGGTACAAAACTGTAATCTGCACCCGTTAGTTGACACTAGATATTTTGTATAGTTAAAATCAAGAAAGGAAACAAATTGTAGTTTGTTATTTCCCATCGCCGTTACATTATTTTTATCGGTGTTTTCTTTGGCATAGGCCATATTATTACTAAGTATTAAAAAATTGTAGATTTTAATATTTAACCATAGTACACTCACATTTGGCCAGAGCTTGTAATAGCTCAGCTCAGCATTGATTTCAAAGTACTATTAGAATCATGTTCACGTCATGTTCGTGAACGGGCGCTGTCAGTAGGCACTGGTCATTTCTTAGCTGCCACGGCTTATTGTAATTCCATAATTATTTTTATCTTTTTATTACGGACGCTATTAACGTGCACGTCTTTCTACATCGTTATCACGTGTATAATTTCAACATGAATGATGTAACCACTTTTTTGTAACAATATTTTGATTTAAAAGAGTGTCCATGGAGTTTCTTGCCCGTTCTTCTCCATAGGTACCTACTAAGCTTTGGAATGGGCAACTACCTTCATCTTTCTGACTGACCGACCCCTTGACAGTAAAAAGTGCCTGTAATTGGTTTATTTGAAATAAATGCATTGAGTTTGAATCTGCTGCTGAATGAGCTGACATATTATGGCAAATAGTTTTTTAATGTTTTTGTGTTTCGTAATGTTAATTACTTATTACTGCATAGACTCCAGTTCTTCTAACTGAACAGATATCAGTGCTGCTGGGGAGTTTGTTCCGCCACTTCTTCTGCCCAGCTAAAAAACTAGGAAGTGGTGAAGGGCGGGCGTTTAGGGGGGACTGTCTTATGTGATTTTGACATACAAAAAGTGCTGATTCTCAGCCTAGTTTGAATAAATGACTTTTAATTTGATTTCATTTGAATCGACGTCTGCTGGAAAGATAAATGAAAATATTTAGAAGTTAAGCTAATTAATTTATAATTTAGCTAATTTACTAAGGTAGGTAACGTACGTACAAATGTCCAACCAAAAGTATGCGCTTCGGTAATCATCGTCTATCTTCGAAAATATGAACGCGCGATGATGAGATCTAATATAGAGCATATACAACCATGAAAGTACTGGTCTATTTTGTAGTACCATAGTTAGAAAATAAAAAATTAACACCTCTACGCCCTCCTAAAGAATTACAGACCTAATTCACTCCTTAGCGTATATAAGTGGCTTTCAAGCGTCGTCACGAATCGTCTAGCGCGAAAACTCGACGAGATTCAGCCACCGGAGCAGGCCGGCTTTTGAGGAGGAAACAGCACCACAAACAACACACAGTGCGACAAATTATACAGAATTCCGAAGACTATAATCGGCCCCTATATATTGAATTTCTGGACTATAAGAATGCCTTTGCCTCTATCGAGACCTGTAGGCCAATTCTCGTACTTAAAAAACGTTCAAATTCAAGTCGCAATCTCATTTCAGCGACAATCAATGTCAAAAACCTGTCAAAAATGTATGTAAATTGATTGTAATTTTGACAGATTGAGACTGAGATTAGAATGCGAACGGTCTTAAAAATACGGGAATTGAACCTCGGGTCTCTTTTGGAGTCTCTGCAGCGATGCCAAGTCGACTAGCTATATATACAAGTGCTGAAATGTCTTCATGAAAACGCGACAATGACCGTCCAAACTCAAGGCTAGCGAACTAAACATGTCCCACTGCGTCGAGGGGTGAGACAAGAGAACGTAATTTCCCCGAAATTGTTCTCTAACGCTTGAAGGATGTGTTTAAGACGCTGAACTGGGAAGGACGCTGCATTAACTTCTCATACTTAAGATTTGCAGATGACCTCGTTAAACTGGCTGAATCGCTGCAGGCACTAAAAACTATAAAATAATTAAATTGTATTAGCTCTACGATATAAGTACCTATGCAGCTGCTCGTCACGTACTTATTTTATGTCCAATGATTAATTTAAAAAGCGTGGTTCGTTTTTTGATGATGATGATGATGAATGATTAATTTAAACAAAGCACTTCTCACTTTTTCATAAGACACACGATTACTTTGTTATATAATTAAAATATAAATTATTATTAAACTTACGTATTAAGTTAGTTTAATATTAATTTATTATACACATGAACCTTCGGAATAAATTCTCTAGATTATAGTGAAAACCGAATTATAATCCGTTACGTGGTCTAGAAGAACATCGCGGTCACACAGACAGACACTAAACGCGACTTTAATTTATAATTTGTAAAGATATAGATAAGAGTTTATATAGATATACTATATAGATATTTATGCTTTGGTCTGGAACTCTGGCTATCTTGTATCACATTCTGAGAAACCCTTTCAAGGCTCTAATCGGTAATTCTGTAGTCAAATCTCATAATGATGAACTAACCGTCACTTGAAGAGAGATTTGTCCTTATTGATTAGAATGCTTTCATTTACTTACCGGTGATAATTGTACCCGTTTATACAAAAATTTGCTTTATTTTAGTTAAAAGAAACTCGTATTTAGTATAATCGAGTTTTTTTTTTCTGAATCATTAAATAAACATAACAAATAATTATGTTTATTTGGTACTGACTAATGTCCGGCATGCGTTGCAGTGCCTTTTAAAACGTTCTCCGGCGCGCACTCAACAACTTACCAAAGTTCCATCACAATCAGTTGAGGCATTTTCGAATGTTTGCAAGATTCTAATTTGGAACAATAGTGATACCGGCATGATAGCCAGTAGGTCAGCTTCAAAACTGCATAAAAACTTTTTCTCTGACTTATCATTATTTTGATGTTTTAGGCCTAATAAATATGTATAATAAACATAAAAATGCACGGTGGATCGATTTAGGAGTCCGGGAGTGTATTAAGAGTTTGCGTTTTCTCTGTGTTTAATAGAGGTTCATGTCCAGATCCAGGTTTACGCGGCGCACGCCAGTAAAGCTCCTATAGTCGGCATGATTTTTTCCGACCTCTTCATCAATCATCGTCATATTTCAGCAAATTTACACAAAACCTTAATGAATTAGGTATACACTTAAACATCCCTCATGAAGCACTCCGTCCATTGTTGAAAACCGTACGAAAATCCGTTCGGTAGTTTTTGAATGTATCGCTTTTAAACAGACAGACAGACGCGGAGGGGGGGACTTTGTTTTATAATAAATATGTAGTGATGTTTTACTCCGAAAGATTTCATTTTACTGCCGTGATAACACAAGACCAACGAATTTAAGAAATAAACATTTATTTATATTTTCGATCATAAATCCTAGATTAAAAATAACATATGGTATTAATAATAATTACATATTACCTCCTACAAAAATAAATATGAAAAGCTTTTCCAAAAAAAAAACAAATTGGAAAAATTTATTTAAATAAATATACCTACCGACCTAGGTAATCTCATCATTTCTGAGCTATGAGATCTGTGATCGGTTTACATTCTGAATATCAAGTTTTACACGAAAAAATCTGACCTTCTGAGCCCTATTGCTAAAGGATCATTCCTTCCAAAGGTCAAACCGGTGTCAGATTGTCCGATCGCGGCAGGTACGACTTTCGTTGCTATGACAACCGGGTTTGACCGCCTAACGTGTTGTGCGAAACAAGGAGATGCTTCGATACATATACAAGCGCATCTTAGCTTCACATATCGTCGTGTTTTAGCCACGAGACCTACAATACATACATAAATTATCATTATTAATGATTAAATAAATCGTGCCAATGTTTATCAGTCGGAACCAATTAATACTGAGTAATCGCTTTATTGCTAACAAGTAAATTAATCCGATCCACTGTCTAACTCTAATTGGCATCTTATTACCTATTCTACTGGAGATTAAAACAAAGTACAGTTAACGGCAAAAGCCGATCGACATTTCTGAATATTGAAAATACTTTCCAATGGAGCTCTCTATGTACATAAAGCATTAATTCGATCAAAATTCCACTGTGAAGCTTAATTTTTAAGTTGATTGTGCATAAGTGATAGTGTACATAATTATTTAATTAATCACGTTTAAGGCAAAGTAATACGATTGTATTGTGGTATTGTTTTAGTTTCTGAATATTTTTTTGTGATTGCGAATTCTTAAGCTTTACAAGACTTCGACCCCCTTTATTTTGTGGGTGGGAAATCATCAAATAACTTCTCCCGCGGAGCGGGAGGGCGTGTCAGATTGTTACTGACTAAAACCCACCCGTATACCTTCAGTTGCCTGTGCCAAGGGCCACGGTATCCCTCTCGGACTTTCCCGCAACCCTGGCAGGAGACTTCGACCCCTGAGTTTGTTTCGCCTTTTCTCGAGGGGTAGTCATATAGGAAATGTCAACTCCATCTAGTAAAGTGATTCAGTTATCCTATTTACAAAATAAACGATTTAATTTCATTACACTACCATAGGTAATCTTGTACGAAATCTAATGAAATTAAAACTACACAGCACAATATTCACATTGTGGCTGTATTTTCTGTGGATTAAAGTACTTTAGCACCCAAACATTTAGCCGATACACGTGTTCAATTAGGAAGCGAGCCTTTTTACCTTATATCTATAATAAAATCTACTAACGAGAATCTAACTAATATCTTCCCAATAACATTGGCTAATTCCCCTTTGAACATTCATTGTTGTGCTGAAAATTTGGTTTTTAAAATCCACATTTTCACATCTTTATATATTTACCTATACTTTAATAGTTTCATAAGTTTGTATCTTTTGTAGGTCTAGTGACTGCCAGTGCGACTGCTGAGCATGGGTCTTAAGTTCAATTCCCAAGCCAGGCAAAGTATTTTTGAGTTTTTACATTAGTAAATTCTACGTAGCAGCTCGGAGTAGGAATTTGTGTCCGGTTGATAACAATAGGCTTACGCCCTATTACATTGGACTGGGATCCATCATAATCATTATCATCATAATACAATGTTCCCACTGCTGGGACACAGGCCTCGCTCTCAATGAGTAGATCGATAGATAGATAGATAAACTTATTCAGTGCACACAAAAGCACAATTAAATTATAACAAATGACATGAATATAAAAACAATGTGACAACATACAAAAAAAAACATATCTTATTTAGAAATTAATTGATCCCTCTTCCGACTAATTTTCCTTCTTTACTAACATACTCCTCTCCAGATCTGTATGTGGCGCTGATGACCTTCATCCGTCACAATAATATAAAATTATGAATTTTTCTGTATGTGTTGGTGTGGTATGCGTGTATTTTATGTTTAAAAAATTATAATATTTATTTCTTTCTATTTTTTTGTTTGTTTCAGTCCCGTACTAATCCAGCAAGCTCTCTATTGTATCAACTGGATCAACCAAATCATTTTATTTGTTTTAAACTAATTTTCACTTTTTGTTTCCCTTTTTTTATGCACACTTGTTTTTCTAGCTCACTTTAGACATTGGCAGAATAGTCGACATCGGCTTTGCTTGCCATTTATTAAAAATAGAAATAGAATAGAAATTAATTGACACTATGACATACTACAAATCAAAATAGCGAATATACACAGGTGTGCGTCTCGAGGTTGGGTGAGTAGATTGGAATATAACTGGCCAAATGTGGGGTACTGCTGCCTACTCCTCCGGGGAATGCAGGCACGATGTTATGTCATCCTTTGTTGTTTCAGGTGGCGTGCTGGTCTTTTATAAGTGCCTTAGCTACATGCGTCGTACTCTTCCTTCGTTGAGAATATATATAGGGTCTGAAATCGGCTTACAAAACGTCCAGCGTTGCTCGACATTCTCATCGAAGCATTTTCCAATGCTTTTCTATAGTGATGTAGCTTTATATATATACAAAAGCGTCTACTATGTATTACAATACTTTCTATTAACTACATGTACAGCATGTATCAGAAAAGTGCGGTCATATTGAAGGGTGTGGTGCAGGCCATTAAATTGAAGTCTTGTATGGGATAGTTGTTAATTTTTTCGCGTTTACGATGTTGGTCCCATCGAGAAAGATGTTCAGTTTGATGGTTTGTACCTCTCTTAAATATGAACACACTTATCTAAAACATAGTGTATCTCAATATAACCATGAATATGAATGCAGTTATAAATAAAATGGAAGCAGTTTGGAAATTTTCACCATATTTTTTTTTGCAAACCTTTTACGCACATTTTCTGAGTAGGTCGTTGAGCGGCTTTAGCAATCTTTGCTATACCAAAAATTTTAAAACTCAATTTTTATCGAGTATAGAGCACCCTCTACATTTTTAACGAAAGTATGTGCTCTAAATATTTTGGAAAATATAAATAAACATAGATTTCTTTGGTATTTTTAGAAACGGGCTCTAAACCTATACTATAATAACTACGGGGACCGGACTTAGGAGCGAAAGTCGTTAAATCTCTGTATGACGTTTATTCTAAGCTTTCGTGTTTACGTCACCACGCCTATCTTTTCATTCGTTTTTCCAAACAAAACCCTATTTCAAATAGTTGAAAGCTCATTCTAAATTCGCTGGTATATTCGATACAACTAGAGCTATTTTACTACCAACCTGCACAACATAAGGTCGACGTTTGTACCTACTGACGTATTTATTTTAAAAAAGCTGTTAACATTATAGAATAGAATAGAATAGAATAGAATTTATTTCCAAAGTAAGTGTTACATTGTATACCACAACTTAAGACTAAGTATTAATCTTATTAAGTAGGTAGGTACTTACAATTAGTTACCAAAAACACGCATTTTTACAAATCATACATGCTTAGCTAGTAATCATTACCTACACACGCTAAAATGATACGTTTTTCTTTGAATCTCAACTACTTAAACAAAAACAAATAAATAAAAAAAAATAAAAAAATGGTGTTAGAATTATGTTTGAACTAATAAACTAATTGGCGGTATACAGATAAAAAATTCTTTACCTTCCGCGCTAGTCATAGACTGTGTTACGGCAAGGTAAGGATTCTCGCACTAGAAATACCAACTGTATGTTAATTGACTTATGGACAATTATCCAATGTGGGTATATGGTCATAAAGGAGGATACAAAAGATGCGAATGGCTAATGAGTTTGGCGTAAACAAGTAGTACATGCAAAAAAATCAGACAATGACTTATATCAAACCATAAGTGACATTGTCAGTTTATAAACCAAACACATAAAACCACCATGATACAAAATAATGTTATTTTATGTTTTATATCAAAACCATATCATACTCATACTAAAAAAGGTACTTAATAAGGAATTTACAGTATTATGCTAATTTGACATATTATCATCTCAGCTATTATGGTATTTGTGAATGGTTGTGGTGTATATAAATAAATACATATATGTTTATTAAAATAATATATATAAGCATATATTTATATATCTAAGGACCTTTTAGCATAAAAGTAATTAAAATCGAAACGACCTACTCAACTAACTAATTATGCCCATAAAGTAAAAGAGTCGAAACATCAACGGCCCTATTAATACTTTATTGAAGAGACTACCCGCAATCCTTGAAAATAAAAGAAAAGCAGTGTAAATCCAACTTCCGGGCCTGCTGCCAACTCGATTCGCATTGCAGAAAGATGAGCTATAAGATTGTAATGGAACAAGATATAGAAATGAACTGAAAAGTGAACATGCCTCGTTCTGTGGTCTGCCACATGTCATGAACAGTGATACAGTGTTTCGCAGGCTTTTGGCACACTATTTCAAATATTTATTTTCTAATTTAATTTCAGAATAGATTTACAGCTCATTTACCTCTTATTATTAGGTGGCTGGTCGCAGCTGGATGAGAGTTGCTGAAAATCGAGTTGAATGGCGTGCATTAGGAGGCGTATGTCCAGCAGTGGACTAGTTTATGGTAAACGACATCACGGCAGGCCCAGACGGAGATGGCGGGATGATCTGGACTCCTTTAATAAAGATTGGTCCTTGGCAGCTCTAGACAGAGAGAGGTGGAAGGAAAGTAGGGAGGCCTGTGCCCAGCAGCGGGACATCATGGCTAGTAAGAAAAAAAACGAATCTCGAAACAAAAATATCAAGTGTAGTTAGTGTAGGCTAATGGTAATGATGATGATGCTAAAAACAGTGTTGGTAGCGCTTACAACATGCAAAAGTGAAATACTTCTGCATCCAACTGTAAATATGCCTTTCTTTACAAGGCAAGTTTTGGAAATGGGACTGCAAGGCAAAAAAGGAAAGCTATAAAAAGTAGAGAAAACTAGTCAAAGCAGTTGTGAACTCGTTTTCGGGCAAAACTTAAGCATATTCATTTTTCTCCACTATCAAGTTTGGGACCTATTCCTTTGACGATTGCACTTTTTTCTTTTACTCATAGTATTTGTGTTTAAATACTGAAATAAATATAAAACTAAACCACATATCACATGCTAACTAGTGGGTAGGTAATTACTTGTTCCTAGAATAAGCTATCATTTACCTACATTCATATTTTATATGCCCTCATTATAATAATATGTAGAAAGAATAAATACCTCCTTTGACCTTTGGTACCAGTTTGTCACCTTACACATAAGCACATCATTATTGTTGGCTTACATTCTAACTGCCTCAATATTCAGAACGTTCACCTTTTAGTAAACGACTTTTGAAACCTTCATGAAAGTAACCAAAGTACGTCAAAATATTGCCATAGAAATTGCTAATTAGGCATTTGCGACCATCTTTGTTTTTCGGTACAATTACTGAGCCATAATGTCTGAACTTCAAAGAGACCATGCCCGCTGAGTGTATTTAGAAGTTTCTCCTCAAATATCGAAGAAGACACTAATTTAAACTAGAATGCGTATCTCCGTATGTTTGTAGCATGTTCTTCCACGATGAAAATAGACGCATCGCGACAATACATTGTTTTTTTTTATAATTGTCATCAGACAAGACAACAACAACGATCGCCAAAGTAAATTTGTATTTAACTAACAACTTTTGATGACTAACAAAACGCAGCGTGACGAGCGGCAAAAACAATCCACAAACTGGAGGAAATTCGTAAGCGGCTTTACAAGCATGATAACTCTTTACTTAACTCCAATGATAACTTCATATTCGATAAAACAACTCTTAGGAGTTGAACCAATGAGTATTATAACAATTTCCACATAACATTGTTTGACAGAGGAATTATAATTACAGACGAAAACCTTCCGCGAAATGTCCTTAGGAAATTTCAAATTACATCATACAACTTTACCTTAGAGTCGTCAAACTAAATCAATAAGTTTAATTTCTGTTTCAGAGTTATATTCTTCAATTTGTGAATAATTACAGCGAGCCCCACTTCTATCTCCCTTTATCAACTTCTCAAACGTGACCAGTTTACAAGGTTACATAGTTAGTATGACAAAATTAGAAGCTATGATAATGATATGGCTTCCTCAATATCACACAAATGGCTGTCTACAAATTTTCCACGCGAACATTGTTTGTTATTAATGATTACAGACTATGTATAGGAACACCATATTTGTATAGTTAAAAATAATTATTATTACCTATTACCTATTATTTATATATTTTCAATCAACTTTGGATCATACGATTAAATTGAACTAAATTAAAAATTATTAATAAGCATTAAAGAATTACATTTAAATTTCAAAATTATACGTTACTATTTAAAAAATTATATAAAAAATAAATTGAATTTATAATAGCTAACAAAATTAAAATAATATCTTAACTTTAGTCAGTACGTGAACCATGCAGCAGTGCTTCACGTACTGACAGTCAAAACGTTCAGCAAAAGCGGTACCTAATTATGTAGTTATGTGTAGTTATATTGTACTTAGTGTTAAATATTGTACGGTGGTACGGAACCCTTTGTGTGCAAGTCTGACTCACATTTAGCCGTTTTTTTCTAATTAGTTACTGATGTTTTTTTAAGTTAATCCTGGAGACAGTGTGTTGCTGGCAACACATCGTTGGGAAATCTAGACGTAATTGCTAACACATAGTACCTAGGTATCTATGTATGGTGACCAATGCTTGTTACTTCTCTTCTTGAGAAGTTTTTAGAAATCATCTTAAATGTGTCTGTGGCTTCAGAATTCGACTGTGGCAGTTTCTTATCGCCTCGCAGAAGGTATTACTGTTTCGAAAACGTCCATAATATTAGTTCTAGCTATCGAGGGGAGAGGTAAGGAGAACTATCTCATATTATGTGGGGAAAGTTGAAAAAGTGTCCGGCATAAACAGTAAATAATAGTTCAAAAACTCTCCAAAATGGCGCTAGCATAGGCAAATGATGTGGTATGAATTTAGTCCGTTATATGGGCTGAAGTATGTCGAGTTAGAAAATTTAATATTTTTAGTAACAGTCCAGTATACCATACCTGAACAATTTACGTAGGACAACATTTATTTGTAAAAATAACCTAAAGTTATTGTTTTTAAAATTTACCCGGTGGCTACTGTAGCGCCACCCTTATGTACCACATTTTAATGGACACTTTTTCATACACATACACGGTTTATTTATTTATTATTTATTTATAACTTTTCGCACAAAAGGTACAAAGGCGGACTTAATGCCTTAGGCATTCTCTACCAGTCAACCAAGGGTGGTGAAGAGATTAGATGGCAGGTGCTTTAATTGAAAGGAAAGGAAAGCATTGATTTTGAGCGATGTTTAACAATGATAAAAAAATGCTATCAAAATAACGTACACAAATACATAAATAAGTCCTATACACATACATACTATTTACTATACTAAATACTTACATAACGGTTCGGTTCGGTTCATCACGGTTCTCCTTACCTCTACCCTCCATAGTTCTAGCTGCTCCAAACTAGTGAACAAAAGGGTACAAAGTGTATATTATACTTAATGATTTAATAATTTGTGAATATATTGTTCGGTAATAATTATAGTATACATGTTTATTTACCTATGCTTACTTATTTATTTATTAATAATATATTTTAATCTAGTCAAATCGTTTATTTTATTCACACCTACGCCTTTCACCATAACAATGATGATAAGATTATTCATTTATTCATATATTGATTTAAATAATCAAATATACAATACATCATCGAAGAAGAACGTTTCCCAATGCAATACTTTACTGTAGAATCATCGACGTAAAAAAGAAGTCGGACAGATTCTCGCTTACAAAAAACTGTGTCACTCAAGTCAGCCAGCTCGCTGTACGTACGCACACATTCACACATTAGTCGGTCGGCCATTACGCGCACCAACGGCAACACTCACACATAAGCAGGACACAGTTTTGTCTTTGCGAAGTTCCGTCTGACTTTTTTTGTTCATTCGTGTGTATAATACATATACAAGGTGTAACAGAATAAACGCAAGTCCTGAAAGTAGTTTGCTCATAATTGACTACTGAATCCAATTCAGTAACTATTAATATAGGTATTTTTTTTCAAAATTTATGTATATTGCTATACTGGCCGCCGATTGAGCCAAAGAAAATTAAATCTTGTCTCAAGGCAAGAAGACTCAATTTTAAATGCATAAAGAAATGCTAGAGTCAACACGATTTTCTCAAAAATAATCGTTAGATTAAAAAAAAATTGCTTTGTATAATGCTTTTAAGTCAATACTCTAATTGGGGTGTCTGCGGTCTTGCGTTAATTATGTTACACGTTGTATAATTCAAGTTGTGGGAACACATACCTACCTACATAATTTCACTCCGCTCTTATCACTTCTTCATAACACCAATAAATCGCGTATTTATCTCGTCTTCTCTACGTCCATGTGTCACTGCAGGGATCCAGCAGAATATCAGCATTACATAGATATATTTGCCTAGCACAAATGCTAGGCTCGATTCTCATTTGGTGCATCCTTGAGAAGCACACCGCTTTCTGGTTGTTCTTTATTTGAATTGAAGTAGGTACCTAAGTCAAAACTAGTCATAGTGTCACTTTCTTGCTTTTTTTATATGGGCACCTCGTATTTTCTTTATATTAATTTTATTTGTTAACATTTAATTGTGCTTTTGTGTGTTGTGCTATTTCTTTTGTGTGCACTAAATATATGATTTATCTATCTTTCTATGCTCTACAGTAGAAAACATGAGCTGAAATTATTACGCACTTCCAAAAATACAAATTAAAAGTATTCTACCCTTAATTCTACCACATCAAAGAGAAACTTAATATATTTACTTATGTACATGGCATAGTGAGAAAATCTAAGTTACAACCAGCGAATAAACTGCATAGTAACGTGTGTAGTTATCTAAAGTTGTTTGGTGGGAACATAACTGTAGTGCGAAGTTGCACAGAAGCATAGACTATACGTGGCATAGACTACATGGTAGTAGAATACGGCACATGTGAGTGCGACCAAGTTGATGCGGCGACGCGACGGCAACCTCAGCAGGATTGCGCTTGCTAATTAAATACGGGTTATAACGCAGTGTTTGTTGTGTAGGACTGTTTGACATTATACTTGTGCATTCTAGATTATTAGTAGGTTAGGTGAGGTTAAAGGTTGTATGGTATAGAACGCCGGTGGCGCATGACGTCATTGAATGCTACGTGGGTTATGGGTTGTAGGCATTGGACTGCACCGGGTAATTTAAGTTTAAATGAAGTTTTTCTGTTACTTTGATCATACAATACATATAAGTAGATTTACAATTAAGAAGCGAATTCCTGTAAAATCAGCGACTTATGAACAAAACCAGTTTTAACCTACTTAAATCAAACCTTTCAAGCGGAATCATACAAAAAATTACCACTAACAGTATTTCAAAAGCCGAATTACCCAATTTACACGCACAAAAGCGGCTGAATATTTAACAAAATCTGTACATACCAACAATAGGTATGCGAGATTGAGTATCTGGATGAGTGGAAGCGCGGCTTGAACTTATTAACACAGTTGATTGCCGTGGCAAATTGGACGGGGACTTGCATACGCACCGCCGATGTTCAGCCCTCAGAGTTAATAATAGTCTCGTGAAAGTCATGTGTGCTTTGCATATATGGGACTTTGTACATGATGAAACAATAATTACATTGTTTATGTCCAATAGGTCAGTTTTGAATAAATTATGGGATTTGATTCCATTAGAAGCGCAATAAGCTGTTGCATATTAATATGGCATTGTTTACGGTGTGTTTTGTTATTTGTTGTTAAAGTACACTAGTGCTGTGCTACCTTTTTGTTGAGATTTAGTTTATTTTAATACTAGTTGGTGAGAAATATACGTACACAGTTAGTTTAAAATTAGTAATTGGTTAGTATCATAATAGAACCGTTGCCAATGTTCAATTCCAAACCAACTCAATTTAATTTGTCATCTTATTCGACACAATCATGATGGTAGCCTGGCGTCTCCGTGTAATCTCACATGTAGCTAATAGTATGTACTAGTACTACGTTAGCAAACGTACGCAATTTCAATCAACACAACCGCAAATCGATGATTTGGTGGAACTGCGGCAACCGTAGACAATTTACCCTGAATTCAAACTATTTACCTTGGTTTCCGACTTCAATTACAAAAATAAATACCGAATAGAACCGTGAACAAAACATGGCACGGTTGTTGAAACATTCACTTAGAAATTTCCGGCATTATAATAAAAAATAATTCCTAAAAGATTCTATATACATTAATTCCACTTAACTTCGAATAAGAATGTAAGAAGAACATATCATTTGTCAAATCCCTTCACAACTTACCTTCAGTTACTTCTTATAAATCTGAAGTATGTTTTCCATATAACATAAATTATCTCCTTAAGCGTAAAATGAAAGAAGCTAGAGCATAAAATATGTCGTAAAACATGATTCACATGTATTATGTTGGTACTTATTACCGGAGCAGATATTATGTTCTATTTTACGAGGCGTAAAATGAACTGTTACAAAAGTACGAGTATTCACACGTTAACGTGGCACGTCGCCTTATTATAATGCGAACTTTTATAAAGCTGGAATAATAAAATGTTACGACATTTTTTTGAATAATATCTAATCACAATAGATTTCGTCCTCTGATAAACGTGGGTCATGATCCCATACAGAGTACCCTGAACTTGGTGATTTCTAAATGAAAGTTCATAATATTGTCACAATAATTTACAACGCTTTGCAGGCGAGAGACTGGTAGGTACTTATTCATAGTATTCACAGTGTAATGTATTTAGAAGAGTCCCCATTTATGGCATTCTCAAGTAAAAGGCCCGAGCCCCGTAGTTTTTGGCAGATGCTCCCCGTCCATTTTTTTTTTAATTGCGACGTCTGACCTAATATATAGGGGACATTGACCTACCTCGCCATTGTGAGTTGTGAGTACAAAGTATATGCAAACACTCACAATATTGTCACAATTACTACGCTTAGCAATTGAGGGACGGGTAATTACAGTTCGTTGGAGTTAGCAGACAGGAGGTTACTGTAACCTATCCACTAGAAATAATCTCCTAGTTACCTTTTACGACATCCTCGACTTAATCCGGCACGAAGCATACGTTTAGTATTTCTAATACTTATTCAAAGTTCGACTTGACCCCTCCCATTGACCTACCTCGCAAAAATATGAAAGAACAAAGCAGGGGTATTTTTGACTAAGCAATAATTAGCAGCGATCCATTGCTACATGTTCGCGTGTAGCGTGTAATGGGTTAACTGGCTATTACAAACGTCATCACTAACAAAGGGTTAACGGAGTCAATTAGCCATCGAAAACACCGCCCCGTGACATTTAGAGGCGCTGGGTGGGACTGTATTTGTCATTAATTTAGGGAATGAGGTGACAGAAACAGGGGCGCGGTTTGCGAACAAATTAATATTAGGTTCTGTTATGGCAACGGGCTCACCACCTATGAGTATTATGTAGGGTGCTGCTAAAACAGATCTACATTATATGTAGATTAAGGTACTAATGCTAAGAATCATGTAACAGCATCGAAATATTAAACAAAAAAAAGTCCGATCCGGTCATTTTTGTGTACCTATACTCTGTTTGTGGGTATTCTGGGTTATACAGGGTGAAATTGAATTCAAGGGCAATATTTTGATGGGTCATTGTACTCATCATTATGAACAACTTTTACTATGGGACCAAATCTGAAATCACAAAAAAAAATCTGCTGTTCCCTACATTTATGTTTGCATAACCATTAAAAATGTAGGAAACAGCTGTTTTTTTTTGTGATTTCATGTTTGGTCCCCTAGTAAAAGTTGTTCATAATGATGAATACAATGACCCTTTAAAGTAATGTCCATGAATTCAATTTCACCCTGAATATGTCTCAAAGCTATTGATGCTGTATTAAAAAATCTATGCGTTCCAAGTGCCTAAACATGACGAAAACAAACCACAATAGGTAACAGATATTCCTGAAAATGGCCGCCCGTTGTTTCACGGCTTGTCAAACTGGGTTATCTATGTAACAAAATTGAATTTTGAACGGTGTATGATTTTTTTGTTTATTTTTTATCATATCCAACATCCTATAAAAAAATATCAAAAACACGTAACGAATTTATCTAAATTTTATTCCAGAGCCAGTACAGTAGTGCGGTAAAACCGTATATTTAATTAAATGAAACGTCTAAAACGCGAACACTGAACAAATCCACAAAGCATAAACACTGATAGGACATTACGTTTGTATTGTGGAAATCACTCACAAACATTAATTAGCAAATTGAACCGAAATCAGTTGACAATTTATCATGCGGAATTTCAGACCACAATTGCAATTGCATCCGGGTGGCAAGTAAATAAAAGCCCACGGCTTCCGCCACGAAAACTGCACGCAGAGGGATGCGTTTTGGCACAAATTTTGCATAATAGCCTTTGTGATGTTGGCTGCAGGGCGTGAAACTGCGAAATGCCGACGAATACAGAATGCAGAGAACATACGCGTATATTTAATGTTATTTTATAGCTTAGCAGCGATTGTTCTCTCTTGATTCCGTTTTTCGCACTTTTCAAGCAATCAACCGTTGGAAAACCATTCTATCTGCATGTTGTTGAACAAAAAAGATGTATACAGGTTCATGAAATTGTGATTTTGGGTGTAAATTCCTGATGGTTTTTATTTAATTAAAAAAAAACGTTGCCCCTCACTAGGAATTTCTTCTGTATCGTGGGTGCGTTTACAAACATTTAAACTCACATACACAAATAGCCAGTACCAGAACAACTACTTGCAGGTCTTACAAATATTGGTTCCGTGCGGGGATCGAACCCGCGACACGCAACGCAGCAGTCAATCGCTTAACCACTTCCCCAACCGTGCTGTAGCTTCGCGCATTCATTGAAACCTACAGCCATAAATCTGTGTTTGCATGTCTAACATGAGATACCAATTTGTCGTTGTAAACGGTGTGTTAGTATTTTCCACCATGCAGGCCTATACAACGTGTTGTTTTGCATCCTCGTCAAATTTCAGGAGGCTGTTATGAAAGACATAAATAATCAAATAAAATTACGATCCTGCTAAATAATTAATACATACTTGTTTTTTTAGGTATTTAAGTTTGACAGTATTTCAGAATACTCCACTTTCAAAGAACAAAATCGCCCCGTTGCGTATGCGGTAGGCAGTGTCGTACGACTATGTCGCTGTGTGCATGCGTTACAGTTACAGCGCAGTTACAGGGCGGGCGGGCGGCGGCACACGGGCCCTACACATGCCGATTTCCAAAAAATACAAAAAATAAAAATAAATACCTACTTATTTTATTATTGATTCGTGTCGAGAATCATTAGCATAGTTACCTCCTCGAATTTGACGAGGATGCAAAACAACACCTTGTATAATCACCGGTGATTATTTTGTACATCAGTAATTACTTTAACGTATTCCAAATCAAATAGGATCCTAAATACTTCTTAGTGGGCCACCTTCATACGTTTATTGTAACTTTACTTTTCGTTACCAGTCCGTATCGGGAAACATTATCTTATTCTTTAACATATACCTATATCGTAATATTTCACATTAATTTATGGGAAAGGTTTATACCACAACATCTGTAGCAATGAACATAAAATAAATGGAGCGAACGGAAACTTTTACACTAAATCTGTGCGCTACCTACCCGCGAATTCCACTCCAAAACAATTTTAAAGATTTAATCTCGCCATAGCCACTCAAAAATGAGAAATTTGATTCACCTAAGCCTTAATCCTAGCTAACCCTGGGCAATTTATTAAAACTTCTTTATTTAATCTTGCAAGTTATAATTTTTGTGGAAAACTTCACAGAAACTTGAAGATAAAAGAAACAAAACAGCGGAAAGCTTTTTCAGGCTGTTATCAAAGGCCATTATCTCTTGACCTGAAAAATGGAATTATATTTTGTTTCTTCTTATAAGGAGTAAATAAGTTAGCGGGAGCGGAGACGTAATTTAAAAGTTACCTTCAAGTGGTCTTCCTTCCCAAGGCTCACTTATTAAGTGCCTGCCTAAACAAGATTTAACAACGGGGAAAAAATGCAAGTATCTTGTTTGATGACAGAAAGTCGTTTGCGTGAAAATGTTGATTAGTGACCGCGGGGCCGTTTTTATCACCTTTTTAACCGAGTTCAAAAAAGGAGGAGGTTCTCAATTCGACTGTATGTTTTTTTTTTTGTATGTTTGTTACGTGATCATTCCGCCAAGGATGAATTGTTTTTTTGTTTGGAAGGTCATACTTCAGAGGTAGTCCCATATAAATTTTATCGAAATCGGTCGAGCAGTTTAAAATAAATCAACAATAAAATATTTTTAAATAAAAAAAACTGCCATCGAACGGACGTGGACGTGTAAGAGGATCGTTTTCGAATGGGTGTGGGGTTAGGAACCATAACTATTCCCTTCTAGAGGGGAACATATCTCCCCGCCCATGGCTCCGCCTACTGCGGTGCCCAGTGCGGACCACACCGCCGAAAACGATGACGATGCTCCGGAGGTGACCGAGGTAGAGCTGCGAGTGGCGGTACGTAGGCTAAGTGCGAAAAATACCGCCCCAGGACCTGACGGCTTATCTGGGAAAGCCTGGGTCCTGGCCTCGGAGGCTCTCGGGCCTCGACTAAGGACATGGCCTCCTAAGGGCATGCATGGAGAGGGGCCAGTTCCCACTTCGTTGGAAGACGGGGAAACTGGTCCTCATCAAGAAGCCGGGGCGCCCAGTGGACTCTCCGTCCGCTTACCGGCCCATCGTGCTGCTCAACGAGGTGGGCAAGCTCTTTGAAAGTCATTGCAGACCGCCTCGTTGGGTGGCTGGTGCGGGGGGGCTGGTGCGGATTAGGCGGAGAGCCAGTTTGGCTTCCGCAGGGGGCGCTCTACGGTGGACGCCATCATGCGCGTGCGAGCCCTCGTGACGGGGGATGCTGTGGCCCGGGGTGGGGTCGTCTTGGTGGTGTCTCTAGACATCGCCCATGCTTTCAATACCCTCCCCTAGAGTTTCATCAGGGAGTCACTCCGGTATCACCGGATGCCGACCTACCTCTGTCATGTGGTCGAGGCCTATTTGACGGACAGGGCCGTCATCGGAGACCAGGGAGAATAGAACCGGCAAGAGATCCTCGGAACGCGCCACCGTCGGGTTTCCAAATAACGGTAGGACGGGTTCACATCGGCGTCGAGTCGACGATGAAGTACCTGGGATTCGTCCTCGACAGCCGGTGGAACTTCGTGGAACATTTCCGACTCGACTCCCGCCTAATCTAAGGTTCCAAACGCCTCCTGCCGGAGGTTCTACGCGGGAGTCGTGCGGTCCATGGCCCTTTACGGGGCACCGGTGTGGGCGCGTTCCTTGAGGTGGCGGCCCGCCCTCGCGTTGAACGCACCCCAAAGGGTTATAGCCACCCGGCAGGTCTGGGGGTACCGTACGGTTTCTGGTGAGGCAACGAGCCTCTTACCGGATTACCGCCTTGGGATCTGGAGGCAAAAGTCCTCGCGCACATATGGGAGTGGCGCGAGGAGGCGAAATTTAGTTACGGCGTTAGGCGGAGTTACGACCACCGGGTCGTAACTCCGCTGCCGCACGGCACAGCGGAGAGAGCTCCGGTGGGATCTCAGGACGGCATGAAGAGTGCGATTGTCGCAACCCAGCGCTGGGCACGCCACAATTGAGGCGATAAGTCCCCTCTTTGAGGAGTGGCTGGAGAGGCGCCACGGCGTCCTCACCTTCCGCCTGACGCAGGTCCTCACCGGACACGGTTGTTTCGGGAGGTTCCTGTTCCAGATAAAGCGGGAGGAAACGCCCGGGTATCACCGTTCTGTGGATCGCCCCGAGGACACAGTGGAGCATACGGTGGAGATCTGCCCGGCTTGGACGGAGCACCGCCGTGTCCTTGTGCAGGCGATTGGCGGTGGCGATCTCTCGCGTCCAGCTCTGGTCCAAGTCATGGTGCAGAGAGAGAGGGCATGGGAAGCCGTCACCTCCTTGTGTGAAGCAGTAATGCTCGCGAAGGAGGAGGCGGAATGCGTGAGGGAGAGGCAAAATTCGCGCCCTCACGTCCCTAGCCGCCGTAGGAGACGCCCTGGGCGTCGGGAATCCCAAGCCGACCGGCCGCCGAAGTCGCGGGCTTGCGGACGGCGAGCAATGGGTAGCTCGCCGTCCGATAAGGACCAGGCCCGGGTCGACGGCGCGTTGTGTTCCACGCGCGCCTCAAAGAGATTGCAGCACCAACGACGGGGTCCGCTAGGGCCGATGCCGTGGCCCCTGGCACAGGCAACTGAAGGAACACGGGTGCGTTTTAGTCAGTAAGAGTCTGATACGCCCTCCCGCTCCTCCCAGAGCGGGAAAAGTTATTTGATGATTTGCCAAACTCAAAAAAAAAAAAGAAGATACCATAACTAAAAAGTGATAAATAAAAAACTTTTTTACAAAAAATAACAACCGACTAATAACTAATACTAATAATAACTTTAATTTCGGAAGTCGGTGTCTTTGTATCTGTATTTTACCGTTCTTCACAGAGTTCCGAAATTAAAGTTATTTTTCACTTTATAGTGTTTTTTTTTTGGAAGTCGGTTGTTATTTTGTGGCTATATAATATATTGCGTCATAATTTCATTTATCTGTACTTTGTGGAGTCTTCCCGAATGGAAGTAGGTCACCACAGCCCTTTCCATTTGTGAGACAGTCGCCTAAGTTATTAGATCAGGTGGATGAGCATTGAGCTGCGACATCTGCCTCTTACGCTAATTCAATGTAACCCATAGTAGTTTCCCTAATGGTTGCGCAGATCAGCGGCCGCAAAGCCTCACTGTTTCATACACTATTTAATATTAAGCATGTAATACTATTCGCAGCAAAAATCCGGGATTTGGCAATAGGCCGGGACAGTGCTGGTATTTAGAAGAGGAACTACATTTTCATGCTAATCGAGAAATAAAAGAAAAGGCGTTCTGTGCTTTTACAGTTATAGGAGTCTACTAAGATAGCGTTTACCCAGAAAGCTTTAAGCTCTTAAAGACTGTTTTATGCACTTGTACTATTATAGTTGTAGATATTGTGTTAAAAATGAAAGAAATGTGACTGCAACAAAGTAACATTTGTCAAAAAAAATCAGGCAAAATGCGACGCATTGCGAAGTTTAGGCGTCAATGACGACGATTTTGCGCAGCGGTGGGACAAAGGTAGGAAAATATCTATACAGGTACATACCAACAGCAAACTCGTTAGTAGTAGACATACAAAAATATATGATGTTTTCACAGGTATCAACACACATTATGACTAATGTTGAAACGTTTTTAATATCCCGAAAGCTTTAATTAACAAAAAGCAACTGAACAAGGGGCACATTATTAATATCATGTATTTACATGACAACGAAATTAAAAACCAGCTCTCATTTCCTTTCCGTCCATTTGCTTAATGGACTTATGTGGCACGGGGGACTCTTTCGCAACTACTTTCATCACACTAAAAGCAACGTACGGAAAATGCCCTCAGATTAATATACCTCATAACATTTTCTCTTGACTGTAAAAGTACGCGAAATTCACATATTAACTAGCAAATGAATACGAGCTTCAGGTTTTTAAGAAATTAAAAACAGCGACGTGTCTGTTATTGAATCAGGGTCGATGTGTAATGTACTTACGTGCTCAAAAAACATAGGTACCTAGGTCTGTCTGTTCTAAAAGTATGTGATGAAAAAGTAAACAAATGGATCAGAATACGTACCTGTGGAAGCCAATATTGATAGTGCTTTGTTTTGATTATTTGAATACTTAAACTCGAAATTCTTATTTTAAATTACCTAAAAGAAGTTTTTCATTTGACACTTGAGGTTAATTTTATTCAAATTCGAAATTATTTATTTTGGGACAACTAGATCCAAAGGTTAGTATACAAAAACTTAGAAACTATTGTTAGTAGATACTTCAATACAACTACAAAGGACAACACTCATCATACATATTATTACATAATTCTATACACAAATGCCCCTGTGCTGAGACACCCTGCCCCGTCAAGAGAACCAATAGGGAGATTGTTAATGATCATGCTTGATCAAACGCCGCTCATCAGGTCAACAAAATAAATTGTATTTGTTCCAAAGTTGTACACGACGTAACTAGATGGCGTTGGCGTCGAATTATAACTCGCTATGGTTTCGTTACAACGATCTGGTTGGGGTTCAATGAATTTTAGTAAATATATTGCCTGCACAGAACATACATACCTTGACGGATTGCCAGCTATAGATGAGTATACAGTTTGGTTGTTTTATTCTAACCCTCAACCCTACTAGTATACACATAAGGTCAAAATTTAAGTACGGAGTACCATTCCCGGTGTTCGGCATTTAACAGAGATACCTCCCTAAAAAATTCATCAGACGAACAAAATGCCTCAACACAGGTGCACGTACATCTTCAGTTATAGTTTTCAGGATGCTGTTGTGACTCCCTCGCACCCTCCTCATAGGTGACACGACTTTTTTCCGAATGACGGCACGAAAATCGTCAGTATGAGCCTGCGCGAACATCTCGGAGGCACTGCAGAAACGAGGAAGCCCCTACATATACTGAAAATATTATTGTATTGGACTTTATGACCTCAATTTTCGACGATGATTTGTCACGTACAGTTTAATAATGTTATTCAAACAATAATTGTTGGAAAAAGATATGAGATATAAAATTTAGAACTTCTAATAGTAGATTATTAACCAAGGGGATAAAGCAGTGTCTTCTGTCGCGGGTGACGATTTAAATCGCGAGCGTAATGAAGGACTCGAGGTTTACTCCCGAGCGTAGCGAGGGTGTTAAAAACTTAAATCACGAGCGAAGCGAGGGATTTAAGACGAGTCCTGAATGTAGCGAGGGATTTCACCCAAGACTAAGACAGCTTTATCGAGGAAAATATTCGAGGAAAATACTCTACTTTTCGTACCATTTGCGAAAAAATGAACACAATAATAATATGAGATAAGCATTTATTAAAAATAATGACAATTAAACGTATTTTTAGAACTTATTCCTAGACTAATATTTTTTTGTCGGAAAAGCAAAGGCATCAAGTTCATACGGCCTCGTCGGTTTTCGTAATTTTATAATCATAATAAATGCGTATTCCTTTTTTAAAAAGATGTATAAAGCTTTATATACAAACTCAATGGTGTAAGCACAGATGTAGTTCAGTATAAATTTCGGTAAGTATCTATTCCAAATTTAAATCACATTCTCCCCCTAGAGGATGAATGAAATTCAGTACAATTTTCTTTTCCTGTTTTTAACAGATTAAAAAGTGACATTCTATGCCACAAAAAGCGAACATAACAATGTTCACTTTTTGTGGCATAGAATGTCACTTTTTTGAGCAAGTGGTACGAAAATACAAATTAATCTGAATGCCTAATGTTAGGGCTTGTTTACACTTTCAACCGGACATTAATAATTAACAATGAGTGCGGTAGGAAGGTATAAGTACCTACAATTTTATTAAACGATACTCACATAGTACATTTACTAATTAAAATGCGAGGTGGTCACAAAAACGGTATTTGAACATTATTTCCATTCACAATAAGTACATGACTTTCGTGTTAGTGTGGATCCGAATGTGTAACAACGATAAAACAAGAAGTTAATAGCAAAATTTTAACAGATTATACTACCTATTATAACTACATACATTAAATGACAAACAACTCGTTTATTTATTGATGAACATGATAGTCACAATTTTAAAATGTTTATCTAATCAAGTGTAACGTTTACCAGCGGCTACGTAATTAATTTCGTAAAACAATAAGTAACTATAGTACGTAATAAATTACGCATAGAAAACTTACCCATATTAATCTTTTTAGGTCAATGGTACATCCCTTTAGGAATTATTTACTTAAGCATATTGGAACGGGAATTAAAACTTTCATAATAAATTCACAATGTAGGCTAGACTTTAATAACTGTATGGTGGGTAGGCGCATAAATATCACGAACGTATTTATTTATGAGTGAGCTTATAACGAGTTAAAGGGTTACGAGGGAAAATTAACTACAGAAGACTTAGCATAAGTGTAGCGTTGTTGAAATAACAAGGTGTTTTAAAAGTGGAGCACGTTGATAGTGTATGGTAACGTTATTACGAGTAGGTGCGGATATAGGAGATGGTGTGTCTATGTTACATCAATAATCTATTCTAAGGAAAGTTAATAAAAATGCTTGCCGAAGGATCAATTACAGTGAAGTAGGTATTATACTGTTTAAATCTTATATGTCGTATTTAGCGTTAAATATTATGTGTATAAGCCTAATATGACTAACGGCATTTTCATGTCACGATGCGACGCGCCCTTTACATCTGGTAACCAAGTGTACAAACACGCCTAAGACGACCCACTAGCCACTGACCACGCTGCGAATGCGTGCATGAAGACGAGTAGCGTCAGCACGTAACAGACTCACGCACACACTTCCGATTTAGCCATTGTTTCTGACGCTACCGAGAGCTCCTGCGCTTACCACACACATTCACAGCAGTTTGCACACTTAGTAACCACAAGTAAAGCGCGTGTCGCTTCGTGAGATATAAAGGCTCCACTGTACTTTAGCTTCTGCACGAGCGAAGCTTCACAATTTTATAGCGTATACAACTTTTGTAAAATATTACACCCAGCAGACGCCTAGTTTTTGAGAAAAAAAATCCTAATGTTTCAGAAAATAAAACTAATTTACGGAATAAAATTTACATGTTACCACAGATAATGTACGAATTTCACTCCTAGGTTGTTCCATTTTACGTTCAGACAAAGTGACAGCGGATTTTAATGGTTTTTAGTATAAATGTTGTAAGTTTTTAAATTTAATTCATTTTTAAATATCTGCTGTTACCATGAACTCAATTATAAAGCAATTGATTTTTTTATTGAAACCAATCGACTACTCCTTACTAAATATGAACCATAGCAAAAAAATACTTTGACCTTCGTCTTTTGGGGTGTTGAACTGTTGGCGTTGATCTTGGACATGGCATTGACCTCATTATTGCTTGGAAACTAATTTAGACCCACCATGTGACCTTCCTCACACTTATACTTACTCCCATTATTCCACCAATCCAGAAAAAAACTTTTTTTTTCTCGGCGCCTGTTGATTTGCTTACTTTTTGGTTTTCAAATTTACACTAAAAAGGGTATATTGTACCTACCCAAAAAAATAATAACTACTATAAAAAAGCGACACAAGCTAAAGTACAGTGGTTCCGATATAAAAACTACTACTATAATGTTTCAAAATAAAAACATAGTTTATACAAAAATAAATATGATGAATATTATGATGATTTGATTTGATTTGATTTGATTATATTATTTCAGCCAGAAAATAACTAATTAGTTAAATGGTTCTTTTTAAAGAGGGAATAAAGCCGTTAAAATACCTGGCATGGCATAATATTTATCACGGCTTTAATTTCAATTCAATGTTTTTATCGGAGCCGATATCGTTTCACATATATTTTCTGTTTACAGAAATTCAGAATTCACGTGAATTGACATAAAGATAATTGTGTTAATATTTTTTCCGTATTTTGCAGAATAATAGTTCTGCTGCTACAAACATAATACCTATCAGATTTCATTCGGAAAAACAGATTCAGAATATTGAAGTATACGAGCGAGGGTTTCTCAACAATCATAGCAATATCGATTCACCGAGTATTTTTGCCAAAACGCCATATTATGAGGCTTCCAATACAAATGATTGTATACAAAAATTGTTTAAACTTCACTTTTAATAGACATGTTTATTTCTAGAAAAGCCTGTGGTCTTGGAAAGAAAGATGGTTGGCCAACCATGGCATTTATATACAGCGCGGTCCAAATAGTGACGTCAAAAAAAAATTTATTCCTCATACATTTTTCTTTTCCAATTTTAAAAATGTCAACAAATGTTTCGAAAAAAAATAGTTTAAAAATGTCCCCGAAGATATTCCCCAATTAAAAAAAACATAACTATTTCCTAAACTATCAAAAATCACAACATACATGGAGAGCACAAAAGAACATACATGGAGTATTTTCAGATACCCCTAGGTATGAGGAACCTAAATTTTTATTATTGACGTCTCTATTTGGACCAACCTTTATAGCACATCGGTTATCTTCTTGTGAATTCTCGGAAGCCCCTTCAGAATGAAAATCGTAGCTATAATAAATGGAACAAGGTTATCCCGGATATTCCTTTTTATACTCGGTTTCGGAGACCAACACATAAGTACGGAGAAAATTCTTAAAAAAATAAATCAGAAAACAGATAAATATCATGACTGCCACAAACAAAGTACCTACATACATAATTGTACGTAGACTTCGGCTCTAACCATATTGCAGGAAATGTTGTTGTTGAATCTCTTGAATCGTAAATAACAAATGCGAGAAAATAAAACTTTTCCGCCACATCATCCTGTTTATATCGAGATTGTAAGGTGAGGTGGGTACTCTGTATAATGTACAGTCAAAAAAAGAAATAGCTATGCAAGCCATTTTTTTTACATATCTTTCCATTGTTCTTTGTGCGTTGCCTTCTCCGACGAATCTCCCGTAAACGCACCCAGGTCGTCTTGACTAACTTATGACTATTTCTCAAATAATAATTTTATGGGTGTGCTGAGTAGTCATGCCTTTAATATAACACTTTTTAGTGCGTCTTTAATTGAAAAGGTTATTAGCAGTGTAGCAGAAAAATGAATATTTCTGTCAATATCCCTAACTCATTCGCTGACTATACTTACCTACTTATAGAGGCTACAGGTTCTCTCTGGGGGCTTCTGTTTCCAAACTGAACTGTCATTGTGAGCAGTTGTGTGTAGTCTAGTTTATTTTTTACAAAACTGCACATTACTAATATGTAAGTTATAACTATAATATCCAGAATGGACGGATGGAAGACCCCTGTAACAGGTTTTGCCTAGCATGGGGGTCATTGATCATTTTATTTTGTACCAGGCTATTCGCAAGCTTAAACTAAGTGTCACTCTGTACCTGTGCACCTTTTTTATGTCAAATAAATGTATTCATTATTATTATGGGACCAAATATGAATTCGCGAGAAAAAATCTGCTGGTCCCTACATTTTGACGAGTTCTGCAAACATAAATGTAGGGACCAGCTGATTTTTTTCTCGCGATTTCATATTTGGTCCCATAGTAAAAGTTGTTCATAATGATGAGTACAATGACCCCTTAAAAGGTTGATGGTGTTTTACCAATAACCCTGTATAGTATAGTATAGATCAAGTTAGAGCTCGTTTGCAGCCCACGTGCCTGTCTACCTTGAAGGGTGTCTGTCATCGAAGCGGAATGAATAACGAACTTTCTAATTAAGTGACACTACTTTGTTTTATCTGCGTTGACGAGGGAACGAATGTGAAAATAGTGGCCAGCACAAGTGCACAGCGAGCTGCTACGTAGCTGACGGGAAGGCGTGAACGCTGTAATTAGAGAAAGTAATAGTTTTTTATTACCTGTGTCTGGGTGTGTATATGTATATAAGTATGTATATCAGTCATCAGGTTACCGTAGTACAGGCTCTACCTAGTTCGGGACCTGAAGACCTTGTGTGGATGTTGTCTCATATTTATTTATTTATCTATTAAAGCTTTGTGCGTGACCAAGTCTTTTTTTACGGAGTTCCTTAACACGGCTTCCGGTAAGAGTTGACTGGTAGAACTCGTCACGTAAGGAAAAAGCGTTATGCACTCCATGCGACTTTCTCTCTCGCTCTATCTCTGACTCCTTCTATCATATACGAGTGTAGCATCGCGTAAGGAACTTCATTCCTGATCGGTCCCCCGACCGCAAAACGTTTTTTTGTATATTATTTTATCATGTTGTACTAATAGTTCAATTATTTGTATCTGTCTATTTTACCGTTTAGAAATATTCTGAAAATGTGATAATATTAATACTGATTTTAAATTATTCTCATTTTATTTTTTCCAAACCTGAAAATAATTTAATATCAGTGCCTCTATATTAGGTATGTTGTAGTGGAAAGTCACTTTTCACTTCAATGCAGCTAAGTAAACAACTTAAGTGTAAAACGTCGTTAACCAAAATTACTGAGACCGGCAACTTATTAATATTATTACTTATTTTAAAATTATTTGTAGGTCAGTTTCACACTCTTGTTATGTTAAAATTATTTGTAAGTCAGTGTCACCCTCTTGCTATGTTAAAATTATTTGTAAGTCAGTGTCACCCTCTTGCTATGTTAAAATTATTTGTAAGTCAGTGTCACCCTCTTGCTATGTTAAAATTATTTGTAAGTCAGTGTCACCCTCTTGCTATGTTAAAATTATTTGTAAGTCAGTGTCACCCTCTTGCTATGTTAAAATTATTTGTTAGTCAGTGTCACACTCTTGTTATGTTAAAATTATTTGTAAGCCAGTGTCACACTCTTGCTATGTTAAAATTATTTGTAAGTCAGTGTCACCCTCTTGCTATGTTAAAATTATTTGTTAGTCAGTGTCACACTCTTGTTATGTTAAAATTATTTGTAAGCCAGTGTCACACTCTTGCTATGTTAAAATTATTTGTAAGTCAGTGTCACCCTCTTGCTATGTTAAAATTATTTGTTAGTCAGTGTCACACTCTTGTTATGTTAAAATTATTTGTAAGCCAGTGTCACACTCTTGCTATGTTCAAATAATTTATAAGTCAGTGTCAAACTCTTGCTATGTTACAATGATGTATAAGTCAGTGTCACGCTCTTGCTGTGCTATAGTTATTTGTAAGTCAGTGTCACACTCTTGCTGTGCTACAATTATTTGTAAGTCAGTGTCACACTGTTGCTATGTTAAAACTACGGTTTCCTTTCTTATTTATGTCAGAAAACGTACAAGAAAATAATATTTTTGAACACAAATATTTGTAATCCAATCTTGCCACATACCTGAAAACAACGCAAAAGCTCCCAGAGTGCAATAAAAAATTCACAGATGTTTGTCACGTAAAGTTTATTTTTGAACAGACTCCAGCATCTCTCGACTTCACTTCAGGTTGCTTTTATAATTTATTTCGTTATGCCACTTGAATATCATACCTTGAACGTCGAGTAGTCCATTTGGCTCGATTTCCAGTCTTCTTTACTCGTACGAACTTTATTATAGTGGTTACATTACAAATGTATGAGTTTTTACTGCAAATGAACTACAAGTTCGCGAAATGCATCGTAAATATCTTTGCCATTACTAAACTTAGCCTTGGTTAGCTTATGATACCTTCCGCCTCACTTAATGGGTTTAATAAAGCTGTATTATAAAAATAATGGATTCCACTTGACCCAGAAAAGAATAAGGCTAGGCGTAGTTTCCTTTTTATACTAAAGAGTGCCTACTAGTACTTAAGACTTTGGATGGATGCTCTTAATCTCCTACTAACGCAGAAAAATAAGAAATTGTTTCAAAAACTGCTTCCAGTACCTATATACCTGTCAACTTAACAATTTTATTAATTTATTTTGTAATACATTCTTATACATAAATATGACGCAAAACCATGTAGCAGCTACCTACAAGGAACAAAGAAAATACCAAAGCAATTTCGCAAGATTATCAGGCGATTCATTAAATTTAATCATAACAAGGATGCTTCCTTCTCCGCCGTCATTGTGACGTAATATTAATCTACAATCTTCAAGCAGCCTGGCTGTAATAGCCTCGTGACCACATCTAACAGTAATCCTTTTAGGTATTAAACTCCCACTTTAATATAACTTGAACAATGCGGCGACCCATGGCTCAGCGGTAACAATAGCAAAGTTTTCATTCTAAGACTCCGTTTTATATCTGCGCGGACCCTTTTGTTGTTCCTCTCGACGGGGTGTGGCGGGTAAACGCGGAAACCCTTGTGATTATGACAGCGTTACTAATTCTAGTGTTACACAATCGAATTCTGGTGAACACAGTACATCTCAAGATATAACAATGTCTGTTCGCTAATTAAAAGGTGAAACTCTACTCTGTCTATTCTAACTAATTTGCTCTCAGTCCCTCGGTTCGTGGAAATGTGTAGGCACTGTGTAGTCGGTGTACCATTAAAGCATTTTAAGGAACAAAAAGGGATTTTCCAAGTATCTATTTAAATGTGAAATCTAACTCCAATGAAAAACAATATACGCCATGAACACTAAGGTAAGATGAAGAAGAAGAAGGTGGATTCTTGGAACACGTATATTCAAATACACAGGTCCGTGGCCTAAATACCGTGAGCCATGAGTCCTATGTTTGTACATGTAGAGTTGAATTTCCAAGTCGAATTAAATTATAACTGTGCTACAAACAACTATTTTGTTTCACACGAGCGACGTGTCTAAGGTCTGCATCAGTAAACTCATCCTTATACGAGAGCTACCCCAGTAAGGGCATCATTAAAATATACCCCCTGTAAGATTAAAACCACGTTCACTCCTAAGCTTTATCGTCGAATAGTTTCCAAACCGAACTGGATCGTACATCGACCCTTTAAAATAATGGACAAACACGATCACAATTACCTGTGTTTTAGTCTCATTAGCAAATCGGTATTTAAATGTAGTTACTAATTAACGTGGGCAGTGGTGGCCCCGTAGAAATGGCCGCAACATACGAGTTGTAGGTCGTAGGTTCGAACCCTTTTTTTTTGAGGGTGGGAAATCATCAAATAACTTCTCCCGCTCTGGGCGGAGCGGGAGGGCGTGTCAGACTCTTACTAACTTAAACCCACCCGTGTTCCTTTAGTTGCCTGTGCCAGGGGCTATGGTAACCCTTTCGGACTTTCCCGCAACCCTGGCCATCGGCCCTAACGGACCCCGTCATTGGTACTGACATTTCATTGAGGTGCGCGTGGAACACAACGCGCCGTCAACACGGGCCTGGTCCTTATCAGACGGCGAGCTACCCATTGCTCGCTGTCCGCAAGCCCATAGGTTCGAACCCTGGCAGGCATTTTACTATGTGTAATTTATTACCACTGCTCTCAAAACATCGTGAGGAAACCGGCATATCCTAGAACAAAAAATTCGAAGACGTATGACATCCATATTATCGTGTATTAATTTATATAAATAAACAAAAACATAAAAATGCATATACCATCTAAAACCATTGTGAGGTAAAATAAATAAACTTTATATTAGACACTTACATATAATTCAAACGTCTACAACTCTTGAGCACATTGCTAACATGTCGTCACCAAATTAGCACTTGGCAGCACAAATCAAATTACTGAAGCAAGTGCACAAAAAGCAGTAAGTAGACAAGCGCCTTAGATTTAAGCGGAGATTACGTAGATCGGGCCTCATTGTCAACTGCACGGCTGAGGTACGACCATGGCGCCATACCGAGCTAGTTTGATGCCTTTGTGAGCTGCACATTGTCTACTTGGCGGGACATACCTGCAGCTTCAGTACCACTTATGTGCTTGTAGAAATTAGCCGCTCAAACTCAATGCATTTATTTCAAATAAACCAATTACTTTTACATTTTAAAGGGATCTCAATGATCCACGCCACCACCAGCGACACATTTGAGTGAGCATGACATACTCTCAGCCGCCAGGGCACATTCAAGTCAATGAAAGACGAACCCAGTAAGCTTTATAGTAGATACATAGTGCTCACACATGTGCTATGCAATTAAACAATACTAAGAGATTGACGGCACGGTTGGCGCAGTGGTTAAGCGATTGACTGCTGCGTCACGCTCACGGGTCGCGGGTTCGATCCCCGCACGGAACAAATATTTGTATGACCTGCAAGTAGTTGTTCCGGGTCTGGCTGTTTGTGTATGTGAGTTTAAATGTTTGTAAACGCACCCACGATACAGGAGAAATTCCTAGTGTGGGGCAACGTTTTATTAAAAAAAAAATATGTATACAATGCAAAGATAGATCCTTCATCAGCTCCAACAATATTTTCGAATGCTAATTAATTAGTTTACGCGCCCTTGTGAAGCAGGACCAGCCCTGAGCAAAGCATTTTTGTCAGCGATGTAATCCCCAACTTATAATATAATATTATAATAATAATCCTTTATTTCAGGCAACTAAGGCCCATAAAACACAATACCTATAAGTATAAGCATATAACAAAACTATAAACTAATACATATCTAATCGTAAGTCGGAGTATGCAGTATGCTGTTGGGCTTGTCATTTTTTCAATTAGAATGATACCGTAGAGTGACTTGAAATATAGTAAAAATAATAAGACGTCAGTACAAGTGTGAGTAATATGTACTATCGAGCTACCATTTACCGGGTAATGTCTTTCATTGACTTTAATGTGCCCTGGCGGCTGATAGATGTCATGCTCACTCAAATGTCTCGCTGACGGTGGCGCGTCTGTTGGATACGTTTAGCTCCCTTCAAAATGGTTGAGCTGAATGGTGCCGATCCATGCGTCATATTCGTGAACGGGCACTGTCAGTTGAGAGTGGTCATCTCTTAGCCGCCGCGGCTTATTTTAATTATTTTATTTCCCTATGGATATTTACTTAGTTTAGAAAGCTAGGTCTTAAAATAATAATATGTACAAGTATATAAATAAAAAAGGGCATCAAAAAATTCGTCCGCATCGCTGTCAACAGGAAAAGTGCCCAAAAGACTGGCAGCATTGCCATTTGCCATTGCCCATTGATTCTTTGGGCAAAAAATTGGCCAGCCCTCTGGTCACGTAAAGAGTCGACCAAACGCTTGGCGATGTCTCGAAAAATGTATGGATTGTTTTGTTTAAATTTCTATTTGCTGTACTCTGGACACTCAACGTGTACGTCTTAATTACATCATTCTCACGTATAATTATACCTCAATTCAACATTAATAACTACCTAACTAGTATTTATGTAACAATATAAATTAAAAGAGTGTCCATGGAGTTTCTTGCACGTTCTTCTCCATAGGTAACTACTACGCTTTGGAATGGGCAACTAGCTTCATCTTTCTGACTGACTGACCTGTAAATGGTTTAATCGAAATAAATGCTGAGTTTGAGTAAAATTTTGCTATAGTTTTTATAGTCTGTGTTAGCATGAAATAACCTTCAAGACTTTATGTCCACTACGAAACACAAAACCAAATATTTTTATAATTCCGAGTTAACCTTAAAAGCATCCATGATTATGTAAATAAGATCGAAGTAATCGGTACACCATAATAAACAGAGTTCAAAGTGAACCGCAAGTTCTACATACATACAGTAATGTAAATATAAACGTGTATATACAGGGGCGACCGGTTCGGAATTAATTAGTTTTATTCGATGTATTGGAAATATGAAAGGCTTTGTAATCACTCCCAACACGCTTAGTTTTATTAAAACAGGCACATAGGGCTGTTAATTTAATTTTATATGCATATTTTACAGCATTGCGTTTTTTTTATCCCAGCATGAATCATATTGTGGGCGTGGTCAGAGTACAGAGAGAGAGAGAGATAAGTACAGCTTTCAAACGGATTTAGTTGTATAAAATGTAGGCTGACCAAAAGCATAATCAGCTTAGAATGTTCTCACTGCTGGTACACAGGCCTCTTCTCTGTGAGAGGGAGTGGAATGTAATCCACTACGCGGGCCCGGTGCGGGTTGGTAGATGTCACATGTCTTCGAATTTTTGGTTCTAGGACATGCCGGTTTCCTCGCGATGTTTTCCTTCGCCGTTTTGAGAGCAGTGGTGATGAAATAATTTACACAAAGTAAAGCTCCTTGTCTGGGTTCGAAGCTACGACCTACAACTCGTAAGTCACGGCCTTTACCACTGGACGACCACTGCTCTTAGGCTACTTAGGCTTAACCACGTGTAATTTACTTCCATAATATTTTATGTCATGCCACAATTATGCTATGCCAACAATCTATCAATGTTTTTTAAATCAATCAACATAATATATTAAGTTGACATGACATGGACATTTTATTAAAACATTTTTATGGAGTTGTACAAAAACGTGCATAAAAATTAAATGAACGTTAAAAAATTCTATCTTTAACACTAAAATAATAATAATACCTAGTTGTAATCTCCACGCTTTGAAAAGGGCAACAACAATACAGCTCTTAATGACATATGAAAGTTATGAAAAAATAATAAAATCACAGCCGAAATGTCTTCGTAAAAAAGACGAACGTACCTACCTAAAAGAATTTGCGAATAAAGAACAAAGAATACAATAATAACTCTTACTAACTTGCCGTAAAAGAAAGTTTTAAGAATTTTCGTCTACGAAACTTGGTCCAATCCAATTTCATAAAGCTTCAGATTATAATTCTCGTTATTCCAAATTAAAAACCGTTAGCTGCGTACTAACTAGACTCCGTTTTATTTAAAATTATTTTATCTGAGTTTTAAAGGTTCATTTTATTATTAAGTATTAATTTTGATCGAATATTCCAATTGGAATCAACCGTCTGAATGAAAACCATTATCACAAATACATTTTCATATCTTTTTTTTACCAAAACTTCATGCACTTTATCATATTATAACACATTATAGGTACTAGGAACCCATAGATATCCGATAAAAACCCGATTAAATCGAAGGATTTCGAAACCAATATAAACTTGTTAAAAATAATAATAGCGTTTTTGTTTCATGATCTCACCTCAATTGCAGATTATGAGTGCTGTTTCGTTAATTATGCCCAATTTTAATTACCACAATCCTACCAACAATTCTTCAACTGATCCCCTTCATATAATTTTACAATACTGATCATGAAGGTTTAACAAATGTCAGATTAGTAAAATTTGTTCTTGGAGACAAGTTTGATACACGACACGCGAATTGTGTAATATTGCCTGTCCCTTGATATATATATGTCGTAGGATAATTTGATACTTCGAATCTTCGCGAAAATCCTAGGGGTTTTGCGAAAACGCGGATAATTAGAATTTAGGTTAGGTTAGGTTAGAACAGTGACCATTAGCGCGCGAAGGCGAGCGAGCGAAGCGAGCGTGCCGCGGCAGCGGCCGCCAAGCGCCAGATACCCTTCTATT
This sequence comes from Brachylomia viminalis, assembly GCA_937001585.2. Taxonomy (NCBI): domain Eukaryota; kingdom Metazoa; phylum Arthropoda; class Insecta; order Lepidoptera; family Noctuidae; genus Brachylomia; species Brachylomia viminalis. The sequence goes on along the minus strand of OW443302.2, from coordinate 14,382,191 downwards.
GTTGTTGTATCATTTAGGTTAGGTTATGTTAGATCCTGACTTTGTCCAGTAAGATTTGATCATTTTTCGCCTATGTCTAATTATCCGCGTTTTCGCAAAACCCCTAGGATTTTCGCGAAGATTCGAAGTATCAAATTATCCTACGACATATATAACCCACTTGTTGGACCGAAGAATTAACAGCAGTCAAAAGATAAAATATAAGAATCCTCAGGCTTGTCTGGATGAGTTTGTTTTAATTGACGACTGAAAGAGAAAACTACTTTTCAACTAATTAAAGCAAACAACCTCATACCCTACAGGTATAGGCAGTGCAATTAAATAACATTTATCTACCACATTTATACATTACTATATCATTTATTTACTCTACATGACCCTGTTGGCAAACTCGGTTTTGTGTCTGGGTTTATGTTCATCTAATTCCAATGGAAACCGGAATACCCACAAAAACGTAGTATTAATTATGTATAAACTACCAATATACTAATTTCCTGGTACCGTGCAAATATTTATAAAATCGACATAAAAGCCTGCGAGACCAATCTGTCACACGTCCATTTAACACAATAAAATCGCATGCACCTGCAACTGAGTTTGTTGAATTCCAAATTCCCGAACTATCGGTAAAACGTACAATACTACGTTATACTGATATTGGAAAGTTTATTTACGGACAGTTAGGAGTATAAACCGACAGTATTTACGATAAATGTATAGGGGGATGAAATAGATGGATGGGAGCTAACTATTGACTGGGTGAATATTAATAGATATTATTTTTTTATAAAAATGGGTTAACAATTCGGTAGCCTAGCGAACAAAATTTCGTGAGATTTACCCCTTTGCAGGGTCGATAAAAATCGTGACTTTTAAAAGAAAACAAAAAAGTCGGTTTTAAATTATTTAAATCGGACTATTATTTATTAAAGCAGACTTTTTTTCTTTTTTAATAATTATACGATTTTAATTTGGCATTCCGTTTTTAGATGTACCCTACAGCTTAAGAAAAAAACACTATCATTATGGTTTAAAACTCTCGCTACTATGGTCATTAATTCTTTATTACAAAGTTTAAACACTGCTTTGGTAAACTCGCCGCAAATGGACTTTTTTCATTTAAATGCAATGTGTTTCTTTTTTCGTTGTGGCTTACAAAACAATTAATTTAAAACAAGTGTTTTGTATTTAAAACTCACTTGATTTTATTGTGATTCAAATCAAGTGATTTAAATCGTCTCAACCCTGCCCCTTTGTGTGGCACTTTTTACGTGAACACACTTATTTTACCACCGTAGGTATTTAATAAAATGTTAGTACCTAATGTGCACTTTGCACGGCCTCATATATAAAAACTATATACCTTTTGCATGCCCCAATTAGTTAAGATTGAATCTAACTCAATCATAAACCGCAATATATCTATAAATTAAAGTAGCCCCCATGAGAAAGATGGAAACCTTACCTTCTGTCCGCCTGAATAAACCGACAAACGCCCAACTTCGCCAACTTTGACTAATTAGTCGCTAAACAAACAGAACGGGCAAATTGGGCAACTAGAAGAGACTAGCACGTTTAGCTATCGATTGATTTTATTATAGTCAAGCTATATTGGATATAGTTGGTTTTTGTTAGCCATGTATGAGGTACACGTAGAAATGGAGAACGGCCCACTAGTTCAAAAAGTGACTACCTATTTAACGACACTTCTGAAGGCCAAACGTTCAAAATCTAGTCGCATCCTATTCGAAAAACAATGTCAAAATCTTGTCAAGAATGTAGGGAAATTAGGGGTATTTTTGACAGTTTGAGACTGAGGTGTTTGTAGAATGCGAACGGTCTTAAAATAAGGGAATTGCCCCTCTGACCTCTTCAGCTACTTGTAGATAAAACATAAAACAAAATAATGTACCTACTATTCTCGCCTCCCACATCTCGAAAATGATGCAATAGAACTGCTTATTCTTTTTCTTTGATGGCCGCCTGTAAGTTCGCTGTATAAGTTTTGAAACGTACATAAAAGTTAACATAGCCAAGATAACTATGTACCTATTCTGCATATAGAAACTATTTTCCTATAGGCACATGTTTATTGGCATGGGAAAATATTTTGTGATACCATTTCACATTTCTGGCATATAATAATGGTCTAATTCCCACATATTTTGATCGACAGCGGCCTACATTTCGGAGAATTCTTGTGTAAGGCGGTATGCCTATTAGGTATGAGACAATAACGTAAGCTTATGTAATATTATACTTGTTATCACAATATTATATGTATGTGTAGTAAGCAAAGATACACGTAAACAATTATTGTGTACATTAACATCAGAGGGGCAATTCCCGTATTTTTAAGACCGTTCGCATTCTAATCTCAGTCTCAATCTGTCAAAATTACAATCAATTTACATACATTTTTGACAGGTTTTTGACATTGATTGACGCTGAGATGAGATTGCGACTTGAATTTGAACGTTTTTTAAGTACGAGAATTGGCCTACAGGTCCAGTTACAAAAGTCCCTAGGTATTATGTCTAAACTTAATAATATTAGAAAGAGAAAATATTAGTTTTTTTGTATGTTTGTTTGTTACGCTTTCACGGTAAAGCGGGTGAACGGATTTGTATTAAATTTGGCAAATGTTTAGGCCATGACCTGAATTAGGACATAGGATACTTTTTATCACGTTATTCCTACGGGATCGAGACTTATACGGGTGAAGCCGCGGGGCGCGAAAATAAATAGGACCTTCTCTTCCTTCTCCAACTTCAAACACACACACAACAATAAATAAATAAAACAGAACTTCTCATTACTGGCTGCTTCAATAAGATAAACTACGTCATAAAAATCATAAATTATATATCAGTAATAAACTGATTGAGAGCCCTATTTCTCCATATTTCTGTGAACCATCCAACTGGAAGCCAATTTTGCGCTGGAATTGAGAAACTTGTGTTTAATAATATTTTCAATTGAAATTTAGGTTTAATTTAATCTAAGCTCAACGGGTTGATCTTATATAGTAACCTGACGCTTAAGATAATTCTCAATAATTCAAGATAAAATCACAAACATTCGGGGAAAAGGCATAGTAAAAACACTGATTTCTTTACTACCCACTATAAAAGAATATCTGACATTTTTCAAAATATTCATCCACAAAAAATATGCCTTCAATACGTAGAACAGAATCATAAAGCGTTGGCGTAGCAATCGTAGCAATCTGCTACGTGTCGTAGCACCCGTAGCGGCCGTAGCAACTACTTACAATATCCTCGAATTCTGTTGCCTGTTACTACTGACTGACAATTGAGCTTCTTCCGCATTTTCTTTCAACTACTAGATATTATGACAGACACTGGGCTATTTTTTTACTTACTCTGTAGGTCTGAGAGCATTCCTACATATACTTACATCCAGCAAAATGATAGAGAACGCATTATACAGGTACGAGCAAATGAGTCCGCGGATGCATTGTAAATCTACAACGAAATAACAGCATGGAATATGCTGATTCAATCCCTTATACGGTACACTGGACAACGAAAACCTTCTGAACGAAGCCTAATTAAGTACACTTCACCTTCGTTTTCCTTGTTTAGAACTCGTCCAATTATAGATAAAAAGTTACTGACATATATTCTAAATAGATGTCTACTCGTTTTCAGACACCACATTTTAACATACCAAAATATCATGCCTGTTGTCCGCGAAGGTGTAGGCAGAGGTGTATGTATATCCAGATTTCGCCAGTTATGTTGTTTTCCCATGTAATGTGGAGCATTTATGCCCAGTTAATGACGTCTACAATTAACTGGGCACAAGTCCAGTCTACGTTTTACAAACTTCTAAATTATTTACATGAAGGAAGTAAAAGTAACGTAGCCCCTTTCCAGTAAGCTATGCAAAAGTTCATCTTTATGCAAAATTGTTCCCTTGACACCCGATTGTGTAACGCCTTTATAATATTAATTTAAAAGTAAAATTAAGCTGTCCCCCCTAGAGGGGTCAGTGGCGATGCCTTGTTGTGTACGCTTTCATTATTACAGTATAAATCTGAAAGGTTAACTATAAAAACAATCAAATTCAAGATAGGTGATGCTATACAAACATGCCTAGATATGTTTTTAAAACTACACTGGGCCGCAAAGAAAGCGGGTCGGTTATAAAAATGCCACAACTTTTAAAATATTTAAGCAATCCTTTTAAAATAAAACCTAAAGTTTAAACCCTTCTTATTTCTTTTTGGTGATTGTATTAAAAACCATTACCATAAACAAAAAATAAACAACATTTGTAACACTTGAACAACTTTAAAACCGTTTGTTTTCCTTGTGTTTCTGTTTAAACATATGGCATTTATTGCGCAGAAATTCATTACTCTGATCAAATTCAATTAAAATGATGCCACTAACGCCTGAAAAGTGTACCAGGATTCTGACAATGTTTGAACACGGGCGCAGTGAGCGTTATAGAGCGTGGTGTGTCGCTATCAACCGTTGAAAGAGTGCTCCAGCGATTTGAAGAGATTGGATCCAATATTCGCAGACTAGGAACAGGCCGATCAAGGTGCACGACAGCGCGGGAGGGTCGATATAATTATGGTGTCAACAATGTAGAAATCGATTTCAAACGGCTGTTTAAGTCAAAAATCACCTTCTAGGTGCTGGAGGGAGCAATCCGAGCACGTGTACAGTGAGGCGGCATCTTGCTGAACCAAACTTAAAGCTATTTTGCAAATGTTCCAAAACTCGAAAGGCAGCATCGAAATTCTAGGCTCAGTTACGCTAAAGAACACATATTATATTGTACTCTGGATGACTGTCAAGAGTAATGTTTTCAGAGGAATCAAGGCTCATGCTATACACGCACGATAGGAGGCAAAGAGTCTCTAAAAGACCATGAGAGCGCTATAACCAAGCTTGCATTGAAGAGAAAGTGCCATACGGCGGAAGCTCCATACACGTGTGGGCTAGAATTTCATCCGAAAGCCGCAGAGTGCAGAAAAATACGTGAATGACATCTTAAATGAGTATGTTGGCCTATCTTTAGTAAACATGGGCTAGCTCGGACAGTGTTTGACTACCTTGAAGATGTCGCTATCACTGGCATGGAGTGGCCAGCACGCAGCCCAGACTTGAACCCCATCGAGCATGCTTGGGACAAACTGGGATGATGTGTACGCCAGCGAAATTCCACTACAATCACGCTTCGTGAACTGAAAGAAGCATTGATAGAGGAATGGGAGAATATTCCTCAGCATCGGCTCAGAAATCTGGTGGAAAACGTGCCATACCGTATAAAAGCTGTATTAACAGCTCGTGGTAGCAATATAAAATACTAAAATGTGTAAAAGTTGGATATTTGATACCGTTGCACATTTTTCGAAATGTAGTGAAAATGGTCCTTTTTATTAAATTACTTTTATTCAAAACCAACTTCATAATCTTGAACGTTTATGACATTTTTCACACATTTTTCAATTGTCTATAATAATTATAGTCTTTATTTTATAAAGCTAGCTCCAATATTTTGGAAGTTATTGAGGTTTTTGTTACTGACCCGCTTTCTTTGCGGCCCATTGTATTAACAAATGTGACCTTTGGCACTAAGTATAGCAATCCTGGTAATCTCTCCAATGTTAATATTTGTCCTTTCTGACGTCGTCCATTTTAACTATTAATTTATTAAATACAATTAAAAATAAAATCGAATTAGTCCACAAAGACTCATAAACTCTGCCAACATGAACTCATTTCATTTTATAACGCCAACTTTTTCCGCTTAAGCACTCGTGAACGCTGCCATCGTGTGTACGATAACTCTATGCAACTTGTTTCGTAGTTTGTTTTGGTCTTAATTCAGTTCGCCAAACAAGGCGCCCGTATGTCCGCCACGTTATCTCTGATAATGTTAGGAACTCTGCCGTTTTAGGTGATACTTTATCTCACTTTGCAAAAGTTTCGTCAGCCAACAAGATTAAATGCAAAGTTTAAATTAATTCTAGGTTTACGGAATAAAATGTTGCTCTAAAGATTCTAAAGCTTTGATGAGTAACCGTTTCAGTTAGTTAAATATCATAATAATATGAATACGTAGTAACCACTCTTCATTAATTACCACATTGAGTTACTGGTGGAATTTGCTTCGTTTTGGAATATAGCTGTATACACTGCATGCATAAAATCAAAAGTAAATATCATTTACCGTGCTAACCAAGCTAGTGAAAACGTTTGCGCGCAAATTGTTTATTTTGCCAAGTGATTTAAGATTGTGTGTTAGCATTACGATAGCTATCGCTAATAATATGGCAGGATTGTGGCGCCAGCCGATTGAAAAACAGCCCTAAATCCGTTATCAGTGGTGCGCACGCCTGCTCTGCTCCCAGCTACTGAATTTCCATATACTTATCGACGCCACACTTTATTGGAAGCTCGATTGCAAGAACATAAATATTTATTAATTCATGCTAAAATAATAGTTGTGTAAGTTTGATAACACTGCCAGTTTTAACTGAAAATGTATGTTTGCTGAATAAGTCATACTTTTCATTCTAACCGGGCTGCAGGCAATGTAACCAAGTATTTAAGGAAACTCCCACTTAAGATCCCTTACAAAATTAATGGCCGCGAATGTAAAACGGATCCCCTGGTCTCAAAGTTAAATTAAAAAAAAACAGCCAAATGCATGGCGGACCACGCACAATGAAGGGTTCTGTAGCTGGGATTGGGATGGATTTATCCCAAGAACAAACACTGCAGTTGATAAACATGTTCTCCGATACATTCGAACTGCAAATGTAAGTTTGTACTAACAATATTGAGAGATTTACCGTGTTATTTTAAGACCATAGACGTCTTATAGGTTTTCCTGCAATCTTTTAGTATACCAAGGGAAGTAGTCTCCGACCTGTCTCTATTGAAATTCTTCGTTAATGGTAGATAGATAGTTGGTTTTCAATCACACACAACACTCAAAATAACTCAAACTCAAAGCATTTATTTCAATTGTAACATATATTTTTTTTTAAATAACACTATACTTTTTATAGGCACTTTTTAACTATCATATAACTAGGAGTCGTTCAGTTTGACTTAGTTAGGGAAGCTAGTCACCCATTCCAAGACGATATAGGTTCCTTATGGAGATACAGGCAAGAAACTCCATGGACACTCTTTTAACTCAAAACATTATGTTACAGAGGTTTCTTGTTTGACAATTAAAATTTCAGTCCTTATTAACACAACTTTTGTCGCGATACCACCCGCCATTGTAAACGTGACTCTTCCCTAAATTGGGCGGATGTACTCGCTACCCATATTCAGAATCTTATTACTTAGTGAGTTTAATAAAATTTACAAACAATGATAAAATGCTTACTTATCAATGAATTATTTTATGGCGCCGATCTGAGGGCGTAATTAGCAAGCTTATGATAAAATGCAATAATTAGTTAGATACGAATAAGAATATGTAATAATCTTAACAGGTAGACGCTCTTGCGACGACCTATATAACTATTATCGGCATTTTTTCAAAATTTTGTACTCAGTTTTTTCGGAAATAATGGGACAGAATGAAAAATTTTCATGCATTTTTTTAAATAAATTTACACCGTTTATTTTTTTATTTATTAAAAAATATTTCAAAACACAAGTCCTTTCATTTGATACACACGGTACCGTTTTCAGGACTTTTTTTCTTTAATTTACTTATATGCCTACTAAAAGTGGATCACTTAGTCAATAGTACATTGTTACCCTAGGCGTGAAAGTAACTTATTTAGTCCCGAGACGGGGTTTGGCGCCCGAGTGCAGCGAGGGCGCCAATAGTTCGAGGGACTAAATAAGTCTTTAACCCGAGGTAAACACTGTACTTTTCATTACGAATACAAGGAAAGTAAAAATAAAAGCATGAATTAGCAGAAAAATGAGCCTCTTGTGTCCCTTGTGTGTTGTGTGTGTAATCAGGTGTTAAATCCATATCTGAATCAGATGAACTCATTGTGTTAATATAAATCTGTGCTATATGGAAGTATAAACAAAACTCTACAACTCGAAAAAACAAATGAAGATTGGATTGCCGCTATCCCGCCAATTTCGTTTTTCTGTGGCCGTCTACTAGCTATTCAGCCATCATTTGCATTATTGAAAATCACAGCCACATCCAGTTACCGTTTTCTATGTTTGTAATGTTTATACTTGTTTACATGTATCGAACGAACATATTGTCCGTAATGATTTGCAATCTACCCTCAAAACATTTATATAATCGATGTCTATTTTTCGTACCCCAACTTTTTGATATTTTTAAGTGTTTAGTTTTAATATTCTCATGTAAGAACTTTTGTAATTCTTATGAGAATAAATGATCTTAAACCAGAAAAATGGTAAATATTTAGCCCAAATCTTTGTTATTTTAGAGAAATTGTTTAAAGTAAATTATAATAAAGTCTTACAAAAAAAAATCTTTAATTAATATTTAACTTTATGTTTTATAAATTTTACATCGCTTTGTAATTGAGTGGCTGTATAGGAAGTTGGAACATGGTTCAATAGAAATGTGAAAATAGAACTAGTATTTTTTTTAAATAATTTGAAAGCTGTCAGTTGAAAACGATTCTCCCTAGGGCTGAAAAGTATTACTTTCAACCCGCTCCTCAGGCAACTTCAGACCTATTTTCAGAGTATGAGTAATTAAATAGTAGATTATTAACCAAGGGGATAAAGCAGTGTCTTCTGTCGCGGGTGACGATTTAAATCGCGAGCGTAATGAAGGACTCGAGGTTTACTCCCGAGCGTAGTGAGGGTGTTAAAAACTTAAATCACGAGCGAAGCGAGGGATTTAAGACGAGTCCTGAGTGTAGCGAGAGATTTAAGTTCACCCAAGACTAAGAGAGCTTTATCACCGAGGAAAAAACTCTGCTTTTCGTACCATTTGCGAAAAAATGAACACAATAATAATATGAGATAAGCATTTATTAAAAATAATGACAATTAAAAGTAAAATAAACTAAAAGTTTATGTATTTGAAGAAAACAAAAACGCGGCAATTTCCTAGACAAATATTTTTTGTCGGAAAAGCAAAGGCATGAAGCTCATACGGCCTCGTCGGCTTTCGTAATTTTATTTAATAATCATAACTGCATAATAAATGCGTATTCCTTTTTCAAAAAGACCTATAATGCTTTATATACAAACTCAGTGGTGTAAACACAGATGTAGTTCAGTATAAATTTCGGTAAGTATTCCAAATTTAAATCACATTCTCCCCCTAGAGGATGAATGAAATTCAGTACAATTTTCTTTCCCTGTTTTTAACAGATTAAAAGTGACTATTGTTATGTTCGCCTTTTGTGGCATTTATTTATTTATTTTTCGTACCACTTGCTCAAAAAAGTGACATTCTAGTCACTTTTTTGAGCAAGTGGTACGAAAAATTCATTTGTTTACGTTACACGTCCGTATTTGGATCTCAAAAATTCATATGTGTACCAAATTTCGACTTAATCGGTTCATTGGATTCGGAGAAAATTGGCTGTGACAGACCGACAAACAGACACACGAGTGATCCTATAATAAGGATTCCGTATTTCATTCGGAGATACGGAACCCTAAAAGTGAAGAGCACAGAATAGAAGACGTGCAATTATCAGGAACCCATTAATCACTGTAGTGCCCCCTGCAGTCACAAATTCGTTTGCAACGGAACAAAACAGCCGTAACGAAGACATAATAAAAACAAGTCCTGAAATTGTTTCAGTGTAGTTACTGTGCGCTAATTGAGCACAGTAATGGTTGAATAAATTTGTTTGGACAATAAAGACGCTTAAACTGAACTATGTCCTATTGTTGCGGGTCCAAATTGCTAATTTGACCGCGTAGATTTAATTATGCATGCCGTCCGCCGAGAGGGGGTCATAAAGGAGGGGTGTCACAGGCAGACTTGTTTATAATGTAGCAAGTAATGCGCAATCCAACCCGCCCCGCCTGCGCCAAGTATTAACTTTTTATTACATTGAACGAACTTTCGCGGTTTATGGCCACGCTGGGGAGGGCACGAACGTGTCAAAATTTAAGCGCCTGTTATTTTAAATGCAGCATACATTCATTTTCGGGCCTGTCAGCAATCTAGGCCACTGCATTTTTTGAATAAAGGATAATACGCTCTGGGTGTACACAACGCCCATTTTTTTCTGTGTAGCAGGATACAGTTTTTCGAAATGGCAACTGCAAGTGAAACCAAATTAATTGTCGCATAAACTCAAATGGCTACAAAATAGGCACTTTAAGACCCGAGTCGAGCCAAATTACAAAGTCAGTTCCGAGAACAATACTTGCAACAACGTTACAGAAATAACTATTTAATTATTAGATTGAGTGACGTCGTCCACTTCGATTCCCCATGGTATGCATCGGCTGTCCAATAAAACGTAATTTATCGCCAGATTGATACTGGCTGCAGTCCATTGAGATGAGATAGTGTTTGGCAAATTTTAGCCTCTAATTGGCCATCTGAGCGCTCGTTATCGAGATTGGCACCACGTTTGTGTCAATTTTGGGTGAATTATGCAGTTCCGTGCTCTTTTTGGTGCAGAAAAGGAATAAGTGGGAAAAATACTGTATCTACATATATTGTGGTGAATTCAACTATAATCAAGGATGTTCAACCAATTTAGTCCCCTATTACATGACAAAATAGATCAAATCATTTATTTCCTTGCAAACATGTGGATGTATGTTTATAATAAAGTTTTCCATATTTTACAGTCTCATGGGCATGCAAAGGTTGCAATTCCAAATTAAAAATAACAATAAGTGTCAGATCATTGGAATTACAATACAAATATTATGAAAAATGTCAGCGTGTTATTAAATGTAATTAAATAGGTCAATGAAAGGATCGCAATAATTATGTCAATCAGAATAACAGTATGTCAATCAGTTAGTGAATCATCATTAAGAAAATCGTCAATCGTGTAATAAGTTTTCATAATTAAAAATTCGTTAAGCGCCCTTTTAAATTTTAATACAGTCATATTTTTATAATGTTAGGTACTCTATTATATATGAGTGGTGCAATACCAAACAAACTTTTTTTCATTAGTACGGTTTTACATTTTACTTGACATAATTGATTGATGTACTTATTGAGTTCGTATTGGATTTTTCCTGACCTCTGATAGTTTTTTAAATAGATGTGGGTTACATTTCACAAAAAAAGCCGTTTCCATTATATATAGACAAGGAAAAGTTAAAATATTTAATGATTTAAAATAGGGAACACAGCTATCAATTGTCTTAAGACCGCACATTGACCTAATGCATCGCTTCTGCAGTCTAAATACCAGCTCCCTATCAGTGGACTGATAGTGAGCTGTTATGCTGATGACATAGTTATTTTTCTCCAACCCTGATGAATGTCTCTTTTTGTGTGAACATAATTTTATTACGACGAGGAAAAGTATATTTAAATCTGAGAACAACATAAAAACAAAACAAGGTCCTTTCCTAAATCATATTCACTCACACACAAAATCAAAATTCAAGCGACCATTAAAACGTTATATTTTTCCATTACCGGCCACAAATTGTATATGAGAATATCGGGACCAATAAATCTGGGTCAAAGAGCAAGATAAAATCGTCGATACTTTCGAGATGCAGTATCGTGTTACGATTATCACGATAACGTTATAAGTATAGAAAGTAGGTTAATAGCTGCTTTCATGGCTGATATAAGTGGTAACACACGCACACTGCACCACAAAGTACAGATTAACTATTTTATCCTTTACTAGCCTATGCCAGCGATTTCGCCTGCGTGAAATTTCTTGTTCCCCCGCCCCACCCCGTCGCACCGTATCACCTGCCCGTGGTATTACTTCGTATTCGCTTAGCGTTCTTACTGATTTTTTGTCTTTTTGCTCGGCTTCTAAGGGTCCTAGCGTGGTGTTAAATACCCTACAGCCTTCCTCAAGAATTGGGCTATCAAATGCAAAAATATTTTTTCAAATCTGACTCGTAGTTCAAGAGATTAACCCCTACAAAACAAACCAAAAAAACTTACAAACAAACAAGCAAATTTTAGTTCTTTATAATATTATTATATTATACAGGGCGTCCCACGGATTTGCCACTTGGAGGGAAAGTACCTTGAATATTGTAGATTGGAACATTTTACTGAAAGAAGACATTATTTGAATTTAGCAAAAAATAACCCTTATGATGAAGCCTTTCGATCGGTATGATAAAGCTATAGGGTGATTATTTTTCTCGTGTAACGGGTTCGATTTCGGATTCAACCATGTAATTATTTAAATATCTATGAATGCAGTTTAAATTGTTTTTTTAAATTCAAATAATGTCTTCTTTCAGTAAAATGTTCCATCTACAATATTCAAGGTACTTTCCCTCCATGTGGCATATCCGTGGGACGCCCTGTAGAAGTATAGATTTCTACATTCATACTAATATTACTCGTATAAATGCGAAAGTAGGTCTGCCTGTCTGTCTGTTTCAAGCCTAAACCACTAATCCGATCGTTATTTATTTGGCAGTTATGTTTGACAGATAGGTAGCCTGGGACCTGGAGAAGGACATAGGCTACTTTTTATCCTGGATATTTTGTAATAAAAAATACACGCAGACGAAGTCCTGGACAACAGCTTGTCTATACTAATATTATGAAAAGGTAAAAAATGTTTGTTTGTATGTAGAGGGTAAATCTCTGGAACTACCGATCAGATTTGAAAAAGTCTTTTTGCATTTGATAGCCCAATTTTTGAGGAAAGCTATAGACTGTTTTACATCACGCTATGACCCTCAGGAGCCGAGCAAACATAAAAATAAGTCAGAAAAATGCTAAGCAAAACGAAGTGACAGCGCGGGCAGGTGATGCGATGAGACGAGTTGTTCCCGCTGAGACAAGGTGGGTCCGGGGCACGAGAAATTTCGCGCGGACGAAGTCGCTGGCAGAAGCTAGTACAAAATATACAGTGTGGCTTATTTTTAAAGAATAGACCGGCAGAAGTACTGAAGTATGGTTGACAAAAGTAAGTAAAATAATATGTTACAGGGTGGCAGAGACATTGACGCACATATGATTCTATACCCCCTTGCGTTGAAATGTTTCGTCAGTTATCAAAAAAAAAAAATCTGTTCCATAGCAAAATGCAATACCTACGCGGTGAAAAACTGAAAATATATGGAACAACATTTTTTTGACACAGGAGGGTTCAGAATGCGCGGGGCGAAAGACCTATGCAGCGACACATGGAGCTGCGTCGGTCTCAACTTCGCGAGGTCCTGGTGGTGGAATGGCGGGGCAGGCTCTCAAGGCCTACCGCCGGCCTCGTCACCATCGAGGCGGACCGGCCAGTGCTCGAACGCTGGCTCGAGAGGGGGCATGGCTCCCTGTCGTTTTGGGCGACGCAGGTGCTCTCTCGGGGCATGGTTGCTTCGGGAAGTACCTGTGTCGCATAAACAGGGAGCCGGACGCCCGGTGTCACCACTGCGTCGTGCCCTCATCTCAGAAGTAGGCAGTTACTTGTCACTGCCGGCCGTAGTCGAGTCGATGGTCGGCAGCGTCCTTTTTTTTATTATTTTTTTTATTTGTAATGTGCGTTTTGTTTGTGCAGAATAAACATTTTTTCTTTCTTTTTCTTTCTTTCTTTCTTTCCTTCTGTGAGACAATTGTCTCACAGAAGGAGGCTGCGGAAAGGGAGATTTCGTCCACTCACCCGGCCCGCAGAAGGCGCACCGGGCGTTGGCGGAGGGCGGATAACGCCCTCTTCCAGCCCCCCTAAATGGGTCCAGGGGCGACGGACTCGCGGACGTCAGTCGCCCCCCACACATCAGGACCCGAGTTGGTGGCGCGTAGTGTTCCTTGCGCGCCCCTCTTAGACGTCGCGAGGGGAGTCAAACACCTCACTCCCCCCCCAAACCCGAAGAGGCCCGCGGTGGCGGGCCAGCACCAGTCGGGGGTTGCGGAAGGATCGTACGTTCCCGCGACCCTGGTGTAGGTGTGAGATGGAAAACTGGGGTGGTTTTTAGTCAGTAAGAGTCTGACAGACCCCGCCGCCTGCCCCAGGGCGGCGGACATCCATTAGGATTTTCCACACCGGAAAAAAAAAATATGATGGTCCAGAATCATGTACTGAATCTATGGTAATAAGTTGCGCGCAAATGTCCCTGCCACCCTGTACCTATTCTTACTTTTGTCAACCATTCTTTCGTACTTCTACCGACTTCAGCCGGTCTATATTTTAATAATTTCACCGTAAAAATAAGGTGAAGTGAGCTGATATTCCACCTGGTGCAAGGGATTGACACTATTGACAGCTCACTTCACCTAACTTTTCACGGTAAAATCTTTACAGAATAGACCCGCTGTACTTATATATGTACACACGTGAGAGACATCTTATAAATTAAGCTTGTTTAGTCTACCCGCGCATTTGCGGGAATTACAAAATGATCCTATCAAAAACTTTACACGATTTAATACTCTCGTAATTATATATGACGAAAGCTTTTTGCGGTAGGAGTTATATCTGTCGGGTATATTGTATTATGTATCTACAACTTAATTATTTCTGAGTGCTTACTTTGCTTTCGGCAGCGAATATAATATTTTAATTTTATGTAGCTTGTAATTATACACATTACAGGAATCATCTATTAAAATATAATCATCCTGCGTTCAATTATCTAATTACAGAGCAGAATTTATGAACCCTTCATGGAATGTGATTAGTGAATATTGCGGGGCAATTTCTGAAGAAAGTCCTTACTGACGTCATCCCCATACCTATTGTATTGGCCGCAGAAGTAGACTACTGTGCAAAGATAATTATTCTGTAACCATTTAAAAAAAAAAATGTATTTAAGTAGTGTATCAACCATCTGGTATCCATAACACAAGCCTTAATTAAGTGCTTAACTTGGAACTAGATGGTGCTGTGTGCAATGTCAGACGATATTTATTTTATTTATTTATTTGTTATTAGCTGTAAGTTTTCCTAATGAAATAAAGTAAAATAAATCCAAATGTGCGAAAACGTTCGTCCGTATCTAGAGCGTTCGTCTAGGAAGAACGTTCTTCTGTCTCCATTCCGTGTGAAACCTCTTAAAATTGTGTTACAAGTTCTGGACCCGAAGAAGAATGTTCAAAACAAACATTTACTCAGCAATTCCACACCGTCCTGTACCTAATTTAACTGCCCCCATTTACATACACTGGGGTGAGTAAAATGCAACACAAACGTATCTAAAGAAGCTTAGCGTCACCTGCAACGTTCCACACTCACCTCAGCACCACACCTACCGACAAACACTTTAAGCTGATTATAACGGATACGTCCCTCACTAACTCACAGACAGTAACATTTCCACGCAATGGAAACTTAAATTACATTCATGTATTTAAAATCGAGAGGTTTTGTTCGATTACCAGTTCATCTACCTCTAGCTATCTAGAGTTTTGATTATTTCATGTTGATAGGTAGTAGCGCAAATCATATAAATATGATCTGTGGATAGTACTCAATACTCAATATTTTTATTGCTTTATCATAATGTGTACTTAGGTGGTAAACTATATAATTTAAATCATTATGGACCCTGTAGGGCACAGCAAAAGGGTAGGAGAGAGGAAGCCTTGCTTTAGGAGATTTAAAATATTTACATTTCGCTTATCTATTATATAACTATTATTTATTGCAAAATGTACTTAAAGGATGAATTCATAGCTTGGCGCCGGGAGCACGCTTTTTCTTTTTTGACGTGGCGGTCAAAAGGTTAAATATAATAGATTATTTTCACATTCCTGTATATAATTGTGTAGCATAATTATTATGTTTATTCATTTATATAAAAAGTTTTTCTTTGAATAATTATTATTGCTATATTATTAATTTATTATTATTGTAGTATGCTTATCCACATACTGCGGTCACCCATCGATCTGTTAAGCGTAATCATTCTGACAATATTACAATTGATCATTTTAGCGGCCGATCGGCCTCCTCATGTTCGGAAATTCGGACTTTTACGCGTTGCTTTTTCTGGTGATGTGGCCCAGCATCAGAAATTTTTGTAAGCAGTTGGTTGATCGAAAATGCACCCTCTGAGCATGAAGTTTTACTTCCGTTCCCAGATCGGAGAATTTTAAGAAACAATTACTTAAAAAATACGTACCATCCTTACATGTGCCTCTCTCTACTCACCTTTGCCTACCCCTTCCGGTTAAATTACACAAACTTCTATAACTACATTCAGTAACGAATATTATATCTATGGCCACATTCAGCTCACATATTGTAATTTGTATGCAATGATAGCAAGAGCCCCGTATCTAGTCTTGTTTGCAAACTGTATTGCCCTACCAACTACCGAGCCGTCGCGTTCGTCCCTAACAAGTTAATTTAAACTTCTAACGCTTAGCCGACTTAGGTTGATGGAGCTTACCTAATAGTAATATAGTAAACAAAATTTAAATTAAATTGGACCAATATCTTTGATTAAGAATATAATTATATATATATATATATATACACGGTGACATTTGAATCACAGTTTTGCTAGAACAAACGTTATTTAGACCATGGTCTACTACCATTCTACAGCATCAAATATGTTATTAAAACAATCCAATCTAGGAGTTCTCAAATTAGTCTTATGTTGCTCAAACGTGTAATAATGTTTGAAACATTAACCGTAACATCAAAGTACTCAACACAGTAGCGATATTGCATTCAAGACGCGAGCGCCGCGCGTCGCAGCAGCAGTGTCTGTGTTGTAGGGCGTAACGATAATCCCGATATTTTTAACATTGCCTTTTTTGTGTTTTTTTAGAAAATCAATGACGTTTTTTTTATTGGATGCTATAGAATGGTTGTAGACCATGGTCTGAACAACGTTTGTTCTAGCAAAACTGTGATTCAAATGTCACCGTGTATATACATATATATATATAATGTAATAATAAGATATAATAATATAATCTCATATCTCTAGGTCTCATTGATGTATATTTTAGACGAAAAGAACATTGTAACATTACTTCGCGCCGGCACGAGCCATACTAGGTAGGTAAACCTACCCATATCATGGTTATAAGGGAGGTCGCCCACGGCGACTTTTTGCAGAGCAAAGTCAAAGTCAAAGCATTTATTTCAAATAGGCACATAAAAGGCACTTTTGAACGTCAGCATTTACATTAAAATAGAATTGATTCTAGTTGCCCCTTCCAAAAAAAGGTAGTTCCGTATGGAGATGGGCAAGAAACTGCACCGTTACTCTTTTAAAATGTGTTACAATATTTTGTATACATTAATTATATAATTATACATATGTGAAGACCTACAAACCTATAATAAAATTACTCTACCATAATAGGTAAAAAGAATTAAAAAATGCAGCAATGATAAATAAGTTAATTTTGTGATAGATACATGGTGCTCACATATTTACAAACGTTGTAAAAGTATACGATTTTCCAAATTATTTAAAGAAGTAATATGTCAGTGTGTGACGATGAGTGAGTGTGAGAGTGTGTCAGCGATTAGTAGCGCGTTTCGTCAACGCGAAAGCAGCGAAAGCGATACAGTAGTAATACAGTATCGATTCTGCTATTAACGCGCGACTGTTTCGGGCGACATAAGGTATAATATCGAAATGTTGAATATGACATTCTATAACATTTTCTAAATTCTTCCTTGTACATTATTCGTTTTTGAAACGTGGTTACATAATGGCCACCACGTAACCTTTATTTATGATATGGGTGCACCGAACATTTATGTTGGCCACACCTACGCTGTGGCTGCTTCTGTTAGCAGCAACAAAGACAACGCTACCAACGTTGACTCGTCCGAGTCCATCTTACAACTGTAGCGTAGTAGGTACACAGGTAGTCGCTACAGCGCCCGACTATCGATGCTGCATCGCCACTGTATCGATGTTTTAATTACATGGGCGAACGTATACGACCAGCAACAGCATTGCGACTGTATCACGATCTTTTTGCGACTGTATCGCTACTGAATCGCTGCAAAAAGTCGCCGAGGCACCATCCCGGAGTCAGTAAAAATGACAGAAAACATAATGGAAAAAGGGTCTGTCTATCTGATCTCACTAAGCATGTTTTATGAAAAGCTTTGTTCATAAAAGTAATGACACAGACATTGAAGTTCTCTTAATAAAAATAGTAAATAAAAAAAATTACTAGGCACTGATTTTATAAATGATAAAACTTTTTTTTTCCCCCAAATACTTAGATACTTTTCAAATCACTTAATTTATGAGCCAAAAATTGCCATAATACCACACCCTGTCAAGTAATCGAAAATCCAAACGTATTTAATAATAAATCTTCTTTGAAAGAAAGGTGTGTGAGAATTGGGGGTTGTCTTCCCAAAATATCGTATGCCTGTGATGCGGGGACTTAATAATAAATTCCTTTGTGCAAAAGGAACAAAAAATTAAAATTCTTTTCGTGTCCCGGGGCCTTCTCCGGCGCAGTTTTGTCATTTTGTTTGGAGGGATCTTGCGTGACATACGCAAATCCCTTTGCTGAATATATGTATATAATATATACTACTACGCATTCCTAAGTGAGCAATATTAGACACGTTTTCTCATAAATCTTATCATATTCATGGTATGAATGCTCGACTTACATAGTATTTTTCATATTCAGTCATTGACAATACAGCTGTCAGATAATAGGTACTTTAAAAATATACACTCCTTTGCAAAAAAAACAGGCACCTTACAGTCATTGACTGACCGGTTGGTGCAGTTGGTAGCGACCTTGCCTTCTGAGCCGCTCTGGTCCCGGGTTCGATCCCTGGACAAGTCAAACATTTCTGTGCATGAACATGTCTGTTTGACCTGTGTCTGGGTGTTTATATGTATATCAGTCATCAGGTTACCGTAGTACAGGTTCTACCTAGTTCGGGACCTGAAGACCTTGTGTGGATGTTGTCTCATATTATTATTGTCTTTTCTATTTATAATATTTATGTCATTAGCATAAATGACTAGAAATTTCTTACTAGCAATGAGAATATAGTTTTTAACACTTAACCTTTTGACCGCCACGTCAAAAAAGAAAAAGCGTGCCCTCGGCGCCAAGCTATGAATTGATCTACAAAATAGTAGTGAGTTCGAAATTATATCGATAAAGCACTAACTATTTATTTTTTAACCTACAGTATGTTTTTAATAAAAAGTCTATACCGGAAAAATATAATACAGGAGTTTTATTTCATCCCGCTTTGTCCTTTATGACAGAAATCGTAATGATATGTGTCACAGTTTCGGCGTTGAATCCACAATTCAAAACAAAAATCGATAAAACCAAGTCAATACCATCACAGCACTATGTTCAATCTTGACCGATCTTGACGTACTTTCTTGTCATCTTATGATGACAGTGGCGTAGCTGGCACGGCTTTTTTAATTTGCTCGCCTCTGCACTAGAGGTGCGCAACCGATATTTATTAATAATATCGAAATAATAATGGTACCTATTTAGTTCTAATAGTTTCGTATTTTTCGTTAGTTTCGTTTCATTGATATTCTGTTTCATATGGTGGAAAAACTTATTTGATAATGCAATAAATAAAATGAGACATGAACCATCGTTTTTTTGTAATCGTATTATTTATCACAAAATAATTTATAACAGGTAGGTAAATATCTATTAAACGGGTTTGAATTTTTTGGCCGAACTAACTTCCGCCATTTTGACTTGTTTTCAAAGTTATAAAGCACATAAATGATCTTTAGTAGAGCTAGAAAGTTACGGTGGAACCGTCAGGGTAGCCCGCGAAATTAAAATTTTCTTAGGTTTTTTGCAATTTGCAGGCCAGTGCTAGGTTGTATATTGATTAAAATATTATTCCGAATTTATAATTTTTTATATTATTATCACGAATAATCCTACAGAATTAAAATCATCAATAAAACCCTCCAAGTTCATAACGGGCGAGGAATAACTTTCAAGGTCAAAGTCATTCCTCGACCTTTACTTTTACTTTGATAGCTATTTACGCTACGCGATTTTACTTTCCACCAATGACTAAAGAATAAGAGAGGACATGAACTAAAAGATCGTATCGCGTGCCCGCGTGGAAAGTAAAATGGCGTAGGCTCCGCCCATTACCTAGTGTTGTCCTCTGCTCATTCTTTGCAATGATTTTGTTCATCGTGTTGATTACAAATCGATTAATCGAAATCACATACATTAAAATAAGGTTTTTGATTTTAAGTAGATAGTAGGTAAGTAGGTTGTTATTCGATTCTCATTCTAGGACGTCGCATTATGGATTGAGTACAAAAAAGCCTGTTGTTGCGAAATCTGACTGAAAAATTGCAAAAATCATCAATTTGGCGGTTCATTTAAAATTAATTGTACTTGATATTATTTACTCTATGATTGATAGTTGCTCGTGATAATCAAGCTAGAAGAAGAGTAAATTAAACTGCAACAAGGAATTCAAAACTACACCGATTATTAACAAAATAAAACAACAGAAATCGATATTATGCATTTAATGGGAGAACCGTTTTATTTCAAATAGATACAATAATATCAGTTTGTAATTAGTATTAAGTACACCAATAATGTGAAATACAATAAAGTCTGCCTGTCTACAATAAATGTACAGGGAAATAATAATGTATTATGACTCAAACTCAAAGCATTTATTTCAAATAAACCAATTACAGGCACTTTTGAATTGTCAAGGGGTCGGTCAGTCAGAAAGATGAAGCTAGTTGCCCATTCCAAAGCGTAGTAGGTACCTATGGAGAAGAACGGGCAAGAAACCCCATGGACACTCTTTTAAATCAAAATATTGTTACAAAAAAGTGGTTACATCATTCATGTTGTAATTATACATGTGAGAACGATGTAGAAACACGTGCACGTTAAAAGCGTCCGTAATAAAAAGATAAAAACAATTATGGAATTAAAATAAGCCGTGGCAGCTAAGAAATGACCAGTGCCTACTGACGGCGCCCGTTCACGAACATGACGTATGGATCAGCACCATTCAGCTCAACCATTTTGAAGGGAACTCAATGATCCAATACACACGCCACCACCAGCGACACATTTGAGTGAGCATGACATACTCTCAGCCGCCAGGGCACATTCAAGTCAATGAAAGACGAACCCAGTAACCTTTATAGTGGGTACATAGTGCTCACACATGTGCTATGCAATTATACAATACTAAGAGATTGAATTTATACAATGCAAAGATAGGTTGTACAATCTTCATCAGCTCCAACATTATTTTCGAATATATGGGTAAATGTAGGCTTACAATGAAAATGTGATAATTTACCTTAGGGAGCCTTGTCGGTATTGCATTGTCGTGAAGTCTCACTATATCAAGACTTCTATTAATACAAGACTCTTCAAAATGTAGTGAACAAACAAATACTTTTTCCTGGCTGGAGTCGATATTTTCTTGACCCAATGATTCAAGCCACTTACTTTTAAGTTTATCATTTTTTGGTAACCTAAAAACACAAACAAAACACGCAAACTAACATAAATGTGTATATTCTTTCATGCTAAATATTCAAACGAAATTTGGTTTTTATCGATGCAAAATCGATTCGTTGTGCAAATTACACAATCACAACACTATATTTGTCAATAAAAATACGTAGTAAACAAAACCAAAATAAGGAAATATATCGTTCGAAAGACTATGAATAGGCAATAATCTATGACCGAACAGTAATAAACATGAATTGAGACTAGAAATTGGAATATACGGCCCGCGAGGAGTTGGTGGAGACTCTGAACGGAGATCCATGGGGGCGCCCTTACAAAATGGTGCGGAATAAACTCCGCACCTGGGCCCCCCCGCTGACGCAGAGTCTCCGCCCGCAGCTGGTGGAGGAGGTGGTGAGCGCTCTGTTCCCTTCACGGGGGGAGCATACTCCCCCGCCCATGGCTCCGCCGCTCGCGGTGCCTGAAGCGGACCACGCGGACGACGACGACACACCTGAAGTGACCGGGGTAGATCTGAGAGTGGCGGTAGGTAGGCTGAAGGCCAAAAATACCGCCCCAGGACCCGACGGCCTGCCAGGGAAAGCCTGGGTCCTGGCCTCGACGGCTCTTGGGCCTCGACTGGAGGCGCTCTTAAGCGCATGTATGGAGAGAGGCCAGTTTCCACTCCGTTGGAAGACGGGGAAGCTGGTCCTCATTCGGAAGCCAGGGCGCCCTGCGGACTCTCCGTCCGCATACCGGCCCATTGTGCTGCTCGACGAGGTCGGCAAGCTTTTTGAGAGAGTAATTGCAGGCCGCCTCGTCGGGCACCTGGTGAGGACGGGGCCGGATCTTGCGGATAGTCAGTTCGGCTTCCGCAAGGGGCGCTCGACGGTGGACGCCATCATGCGCGTTAGAGCCCTCACGACGGGGGACGCGGTGTCTCGGGGCGGGGTTGTCGTGGCGGTGTCACTCGACATCGCCAACGCATTTAACACCCTGCCCTGGAGTTGCATTGGGGAGGCACTCCGGTATCACCGGGTGCCAACCTACCTCCGTCGAATAGTCGAGGCATATCTGACGGACAGAGCCGTCATCTACCCCGGTCGCGATGGGGAGTGGAACCGGCGAGAGATGTCGTGCGGTGTCCCACAGGGATCGGTTCTAGGGCCGCTCCTGTGGGACATCGGTTACGACTGGGTGCTACGGGCCGACCTCCCTGATGGCGTCAGCGTGGTGTGCTACGCTGACGACACGCTGGTCCTGGCGCAGGGGAGGTCGCATCAGGCGGCGGCCGACGCGATGACACGCGGGGTTGCGATAGTCGTGGAGAGGATCCGGCAGTTGGGTCTCGAGGTGGCTTTGCACAAGTCCGAGGCCATGTCTTTCCATGGGCCCCGGAACAGGCCACCATCGGGATCCCAACTAACGGCAGGAGGGGTTCACATCGGCGTCGAGTCCACGATGAAATACTTAGGACTCGTGCTCGATAGCCGGTGGAACTTCGTGGAGCACTTCCGACGTTTGGCCCCCAAACTGGAACGGACTGGGGCCGCCCTCAAGCGGCTCCTGCCCAACCTGAGGGGTCCAAACGCCTCCTGCCGGAGGCTTTACGCGGGGGTCGTGCGGTCCATGGCTACATATGGGGCCCCGGTGTGGGCGCGTTCACTGCGGCGGAGAGCCGCCCACTATCTGAACGCGCCCCAAAAGGTGGTAGCCGTAAGGCTGATCCGGGGCTACCGCACGATCTCGGGCGAGGCGGCAAGCCTCCTTGCCGGACTGCCGCCGTGGGATCTGGAGGCAATAGTCCTCGCGCGCCTGTATGAGTGGCGCGCGGAGGCACTACGCCGGGGGGAAACCCCGC
The DNA here is from genome assembly GCA_937001585.2 of Brachylomia viminalis. Lineage (NCBI taxonomy): Eukaryota > Metazoa > Arthropoda > Insecta > Lepidoptera > Noctuidae > Brachylomia > Brachylomia viminalis. Next base: position 14,358,805 of record OW443302.2, on the reverse strand, counting down.
TTCCGCGGCAAATCGCGGCGGAGCGGACGGACCTCCGGCGCGATCTCATGGCGGCATGGAAGGAGCGACTGTCGCAACCCAGCGCAGGGCACGCCACGATAGCGGCGGTAAGACCCCTCTTTGAGGAGTGGCTAGAGAGGCGTCACGGCGTCCTCACCTACCGCCTGACGCAGGTCCTCACCGGACACGGATGTTTCGGGAGGTTCCTGCACATCATCAGGCGGGAGGAAACGCCCGGGTGTCACCACTGCAATGATCGCCCCGAGGACACGGTGGAGCATACGATGGGGGCCTGCCCTGCATGGGCGGAGCACCGCCGTGTCCTCGTAGAGGCGATCGGCAGCGGCGGCGACCTCTCACGCCCGGCCTTGGTTCAAGCCATGGTCCGGGGCGAGGGGGAGTGGGAGGCAGTCGCCTCCTTCTGCGAAGCAGTCATGCTAGCTAAGGAGGTGGCGGGACGGGAGAGGGAGAGAGTCTCCCGTCCAAGCCGCCGCGGTGGACGCTCCGGGCGTCGGGAGCCGCGTGACGACTCCCGGCCACCGTAGGCGCGGGCCTGCGGGCGGTGAGTAATGGGTAGCTCACCGTCTGATCAGGACCAGGCCCGTGCTGGAAGGCGCGTACGTGTTCCACGCGCGCCTCAAAGAGATGTCAGCATCGAAGAGGGGGCCCACTAGGGCCCAAGCCTGCCGGGAAAGCGGGATCATCCAAAGGGGTACCGCTGACCCGGAACATAAAGGGCCAAGGAAGGAACACGGGTGGGTTTTAGTCAGTAAGAGTCTGACACTCCCTTCCGCTCCACCCAGAGCGGGAGGGGTCATTTGATGATTTCCCATCCTCAAAAAAAAAAAAAAAAAAAAGACTAGAAATTGGTATAAATTTATATAGGAAACTTAATAATCTATGAATTCTTTCGACTTACTTGTGCAGGGATATCAGAGGCGCTTTTTTACTGTAATTCGAGCCACAGCCCCTCACACAACACTTAGGCATGGTTTCCTCTATCACAGACAGCCTCAGTCAAATTTACAGCACTCAAAATGTTCTCAAAATGGAAAAAAACTTAATATTTAGTCGCACGATAACGCCAAATGACACTTCATGTACACTCTGAGAAGTACTCAAAACCAGAAACTAAAATGGCGAACCGGCCGATGGGCAGGGCTTCCGTAACGTCCAATGACTAAAGAATAAGAGAGGACATGAACTAAAAGATCGTATCGCGTGCCCGCGTGGAAAGTAAAATGGCGTAGGCTCCGCCCATTACCTAGTGTTGTCCTCTGCTCATTCTTTGCAATGATTTTGTTCATCGTGTTGATTACAAATCGATTAATCGAAATCACATACATTAAAATAAGGTTTTTGATTTTAAGTAGATAGTAGGTAAGTAGGGTGTTATTCGATTCTCATTCTAGGACGTCGCATTATAGATTAAGTACAAAAAAGCCTGTTGTTGCGTAATCTGACTGAAAAATTGCAAAAATCATCAATTTGGCGGTTCATTTAAAATTAATTGTACTTGCTAATATTTACTCTATGATTAATAGTTGCTCGTGATAATCAAGCTAGAAGAAGAGTAAATTAAACTGCAACAAGGAATTCAAAACTACACCGATTATTAACAAAATAAAACAACAGAAATCGATATTATGCATTTAATGGGAGAACCGTTTTATTTCAAATAGATACAATAATATCAGTTTGTAATTAGTATTAAGTACACCAATAATGTGAAATACAATAAAGTCTGCCTGTCTACAATAAATGTACAGGGAAATAATAATGTATTATGACTCAAACTCAAAGCATTTATTTCAAATAAACCAATAACAGGCACTTTTGAATTGTCAAGGGGTCGGTCAGTCAGAAAGATGAAGCTAGTTGCCCATTCCAAAGCGTAGTAGGTACCTATGGAGAAGAACGGGCAAGAAACTCCATGGACACTCTTTTAAATCAAAATATTGTTACAAACAAGTGGTTACATCATTCATGTTGTAATTATACATGTGAGAACGATGTAGAAACATGTGCACGTTAAAAGCGTCAGTAATAAAAAGATAAAAACAATTATGGAATTAAAATAAGCCGTGGCAGCTAAGAAATGACCAGTGCCTACTGACGGCGCCCGTTCACGAACATGACGTATGGATCAGCACCATTCAGCTCAACCATTTTGAAGGGAACTCAATGATCCAATACACACGCCACCACCAGCGACACATTTGAGTGAGCATGACATACTCTCAGCCGCCAGGGCACATTCAAGTCAATGAAAGACGAACCCAGTAACCTTTATAGTGGGTACATAGTGCTCACACATGTGCTATGCAATTATACAATACTAAGAGATTGAATTTATACAATGCAAAGATAGGTTGTACAATCTTCATCAGCTCCAACATTATTTTCGAATATATGAGTAAATGTAGGCTTACAATGAAAATGTGATAATTTACCTTAGGGAGCCTTGTCGGTATTGCATTGTCGTGAAGTCTCACTATATCAAGACTTCTATTAATACAAGACTCTTCAAAATGTAGTGAACAAACAAATACTTTTTCCTGGCTGGAGTCGATATTTTCTTGACCCAATGATTCAAGCCACTTACTTTTAAGTTTATCATTTTTTGGTAACCAATTACGTTCGGCTGCGGTCGAGGATGCAAAAGAAACCGATATACTTTGCTTAAAGACTTTAATTAATATAAGTATTACAATTAAATCGGTAAAATTAGGATGCGTGACAATTGCTCGATGTGAGAAACAAGAGTGAAGCACTAAACCTAAAATTCACATTCGTCACTGGCATTGCACAATCTTCGATCACACGGTCGGATTGCTGAGACGGCGGATCTCACGGTGCACCACACAGCGCGGTGTTAGTCATGTTCTTAAGAATATGGGATGTCGTAAGTAGCAACATAACATCTCCCTCCACGAGATCGGCAACTATTTGAAGACTCTAGTCGAAAATAGTGTCGGTGGCGAAGCTGGATCAATCTCGGTGTTGCAGGCCTCCTTATCCTTAGCCTTTATATCGATTACTTCAGTGGGTTTCTGTAGTACTAGTTTCTTCAGTCTGCGACGACGAAGTATACTGATGATAATGAGCACACATCCACCGGATAGTAGAATGTATACCGGTATAGTGGTGTGGTATATAGCTTCAGTGTTCGACGACTGTAGCGTTATAGGTTCTTGTAGAGCGATTTCAGAGTTACTTGAATGCAAACTGCCGAGATCAATGGTATCTAGTTTAATAGTTTTCATAGGTACATTATTTAAATTTTCCTTTATAGTTGGTAAGTCCATAATTTTCAATATCTTTCCCTTCGTTTGGTCATGACGATTGCTTGCAGTGAATGATGTTGTTCTTAGCGCGCATCCTCTGGGTATGATAGATAGGTAGCTCCCTTTCAGCATTCTATAATTATCTTCAGAACAAGTGAGGCGAACTTTCGTAGGTTTAGGAAAGCTTACAATGAAGTGTTGGTCGTCTAGCTGTTCCATCGCTTCAGAAGACAGGATGACTGATGTGAATTGACAGGATTCATTAATTTTCTGATGTAGTATAAGCTGCCGGATACAGTCTGATTGTTTGCCATGGTGGTGACTTAAGTTATCCTCGCAAAGGTGACCGTGGCTATACTTCGGACATTCTGTCTCCATGTACAATAGATCTTTTTCGTGAACCGCTATGAAAGGATAAGTTGGAATAAGGACTTTATTGTTATAATTAGGGGCCAGGGATAATTTGTATAGGATAAAGTTAGTAGGATAAAGTATCGGAAATTGTATAACTATCACTATTTTATTCCCATTGTAATAATATCCTAGTCTAATAATGTCAAAATATTCTCTAAAACTAATCTCTAGAAATTGATCCTTATTATATATCCTTCCATCTGGTATCCATAACACAAGCCTTAAGTGCTTAACTTGGAACTAGATGGTGCTGTGTGCAATGTCAGACGATATTTATTTATTTTATTTATTTATTTTATATAACATACTTAATCTAATCATCATGTCCTTAAACATAGCATAGTTCAATACGGAATTATGAATACTTTAGCCCTAATAAATGCTAATAAATTTTGTAATTTGTCAAGTTCTTTAGACAAATTATCTATATTGTCTCCTAATATCATTAGTAACTGTGCCAAATGAGCATATTTAATGGTATCTGTTTCATGTTTAACATTGCTAGCTAAAATTGAATTAATAATTTTCTCGATTTTCTCTTGGTTTTCTACTATTTTATCTGTAACGTTTGAGCTACGCGAAACCCACTGCTTACTTAGACTTATTTGGTGATTCATTTCAGCAACTAAATTATTTTCATTTTGCTTTAAGATTGCGATGGCATTATCGTATTTTAATGCATCAGTGTAATCTAAATTACCTGAAATACTCTTTATTACAGAACCAAGACCATCTATGAGACCTCTTTTAATACGGTTTACCTCGAGTGTTTCAAACTGTTCCGATATTTCTTCTAATTTAGTTCCCAGGTAGGTAACGTGGGGTTCATAGAGAGATCGTGATATATTACTCAATTGTGGTGTAAGATTTTGCAGTTGCTCGTTAACTGTCTTTAAACTATTGCGCATATCATCAAGGTTTATAATTTGGAGAAAGGAGTGGAAATGTGAAATGACTCTCGTGGGTCCTAGGTTGAAGGGCAAAATACCTGGTCCATCGTTAAGACTGTCTAGTGTTATCTCGTCTGCTCGGGCCAGGGCCAGGCTCAAGACTAGTAGTATTTGTAGTGTCCTGTAACAAACGAGCACTATTAGGCACCCGTTTTAGGCGTGATTTAGGCACCTTGCCTTTTTTCTTTCTGGTATAGATATGAATAGGCGAATCTGCTAATACTGTATCATGGGTGTATCGAGCTGCTAACTTTTGCCTATGGCATAAAGGATTCCTAATAAAAACTTGTTGCTCAGGTTTGTAATCTTTTTCAGGTTCGCGATTATTGTTAACATTTTCAATAATTCCAGTACGGCGATGAAGTGAAGTGTCGTTGAGAATATCGTATACTTTTGACATTCGTCTGCGATGTTCTTGGATATATTGTTGTAAGAGATGTTCGGAAATATTCATATCTAAAGGATCTCGGGGATCAAAATGACCGGTAATTATATCGATAGGCCTACATTTTGTAAAGCTATGTATTGAACTACACACATCAAAAGTGTCTAGGGATCAACATATATTTTTGCAATAACTTTTCTCCTGATTGATATTAATTAAAAATTTCTTTAAGGATTCATAAAATAAAGTGTTTTCGTCTGTCACAGTAACGATAAACCAAGTCACCTTTGCATTAATAAAGAAATTTGCCATTTTCCTAATAAAGGGATTTTTGACATTTGAACCACTAACACAAAAGTTCGAAAAAAAGACTGAAATAACAGTTTTCTTTAAAATTTTATTGGGTAACTTAAACAATTAATAATCCGTGTTTCTACCGCGAACACTAACAACACAAGAACATCGGTTTGGCATACTCAAAATGAGTTCATCCAAATCACGCTGTGGAATGGCCGCCCATGTTCGTTGCAACAACAAAAAAAGGTCTTCTTGCGACTGGATACCCTCCATATTCGGCAGAGCTCTTCTCTGTAGCATATCCCATGCATGCTCAATCGGGTTCAAGTCTGGCGACTGAGCAGGCCAGGGCAGGACATTGATGTTAGCTGCGGCGAGAGTCTGTCTTACAACTCTTGCGGTGTGCGGTCGTGCATTATCATGCATTAACTGAAATAAGGGACCGATTTGCACTTGTAGAGGAACGATGACGTCTGATACAATCGTCTCAGCATAAATTTGAGCGTTGAGGTTGCCTCTGATCCAAATCAACTCAGTTCTTCCGCCGATCCAAATACCCGCCCATACCATGATGGTTCCACCACTATAAGGATGGACTTCCTGGCAGGATTTTAATCGCTGTTGGCGTCCAGGGGTTCTCCAGTGTCGTATACGTCTTGTATCCGGTCTCATACCAAAACGAGACTCATCAGAAAAGCACACGAAACGCCATTGTTCTTCTGCCCAATTTCTGTGTTCAAGAGCCCATTGATATCGAATCCTACGATTGTGCATTGCTATAGGTGGTACCCGTAGCGGTCTTCGGGAATGAAGGTTCACTTCATGCAAGCGGTTTCTGACTGTTTGGTCGCTAATTAAGTTCCCTGAAGAGTGATGAAGCCTCACGGCTAACATCATGGCGGTTATTGTTGGAGCTCTTCGAGTTAAGATTTGAATGTATCGGTCTTGTCTCCGTGTGGTGCAGCGATACCGTCCTCCATGGCGCTCAGCCACGGTACCAGTGCTTCGGTAACGTGTCCAAAGTCGACTGATAACACTCTGACTTGTATTCAGAGCTAAAGCCACAGTACGTTGCCGGGAACCAGCTTCTATCATTCCCACGGCTCTGAGCATTTCTTCCCTGCTTAAATGACGTCGCCGCTCCATAATAACGTTGGTTTTAATCAGTAGTAGGGAAACAGTAGCACTAATAATGTCTTCAATGCGTTGTATGTTTTTATAGGGAAAATATTGACAGCTGATTTTCATCTTTTACTCGAATTTGATTCACAGTTCCTGATTCAAATTATGAAATGCACCAAAAAGGATCCATATAAATTTATAAAATCATAAATTTATTACAAAGCCACATCTTAATCTCAAGAAATCCGCATAAAAATGCTTGATCCCTAGACACTTTTGATGTGTGTATTATAAGCCAATATAGCATAAGTTATAAGATTAGTAGTTGATTCACCTGGATGTTCTAATTTTAATATACGCAAATGTTCTAATAATGTTGAATTTAGTCGTTCTACCATTCCGTTTTCGTTGGGTGTATTAGGACAGGTTTTATGATGTTGCACTTGGTGCAATCTAGTAAATTCAGAAAATATTTGATTGTTAAATTCCGGACCATTGTCTGTTACAATAGTTAAAGGCAATCCGTGATGAGTAGCAAACTTTAGTAAAGCTTGTACGACACTAATAGCTGTAGCATCTCTCAAGAAGTATGTTTGACCATACTTAGAAAATGCATCCACTATTATAAGATACTTATTCGTTTCAATACTAAGCAGATCTAAATGTACAACCTCAAAAGGCTTTGTAGGTGGAGGTACAATTTGTAACCTTGGTCTAACTGGATTTCGATCATATTTAGCTTGCCCGCATATTTGACATTCATTGATATACTTCGTTACATGCTCTTTCATATTTGGCCAATAGAATTTACGCGATAGGGCTAGATAACACTCGGTGATGCCTCTATGATTGGTTTTACCTTCATGATATTTTTTTATAATTTCCTGTTGCTTGAAATAGTCCTTAATATTTTCTACTTCGGTTTTGGTAAGTACCAACTTCATTGCCGAATTTTTAAAATATTTTTGTATTATAGGTATTATATAATACATTTCTAATGTAGGATTAATTAAAATACCTGTCTTTACTTTTGGATTAACGTGTTCTTTAATTGCGCTAATAACGTCTTGTTCTAAATTAGATTTTGAAATTTGTATTTAAACAGTTTTAGTATGTGTTTCAAATGGCTTAGAAACACTAGGCTTACTTTTTATATCTCCAACGACATTAAGATAAATTTGCTTATTAAACTTATTAAGAGGGTCGTCGGAAATAGGGATTTCTAATATGGGACTTTCTAAATCACTATGTACGCTTAAAGTCCTAGAATCCGCGGTTTCAGTTCTAGAATCTGAGTCTGAAGGCGCACCTTGTGAGGTGTTAACTACTATCGAACTAGCTTCCTCATTATAAATTTCTATTCGTCACAAAGCATCTGCATTAGTATTATGTTTTCCTTGCTTATAGACAACTGTGAACTCAAATTCGCTTAGCCGTAATCTCCAACGGGTTAAACGGGAATTCGGTTCTTTAATATTCATCACCCATTGTAAAGGGCGATGGTCGGTTACTATTTTAAATTTTCGTCCGAATAAATATGGCCTGAAATACTTAGTTGCCCAGATTATAGCCAATAACTCCTTTTCAATAGTGCTATAGTTTATCTCACTAGAGTTAAGCGTACGCGAGGCATAAGCTATCGGTTTATCAGATCCAATAGTTCCCTGCGACAGTACTGCACCAATTGCCAAATTAGAAGCGTCAGTAGTGAGTATAAATTCCTTTTTAAAATCAGGGTATTGAAGAATTGGATCATTGACCAGAAGGGTCTTACATTTTTCAAACGATTCGACGTAATTTTGATCGTGTATGATTTTGGAACCCTTTTTTAAGCTTTGAGTCAACGGTTTGGTTATTTTAGCGAAATCAGGGATAAATTTTCTATAATAGCCAAGAAGTCCTAAAAACCTTTTAATTTCAGTAGGGGTTTTAGGTAAAGGGTATTTTTGTATTGCTGAGATTTTATCTGGGTTAGGCTTTATTCCATCTTTGCCTATAATGTGTCCTAGATAAGCTGTTTCTAATTTAAGGAACTCGGATTTATCCATTTGTATTTTAAAATTAGATTCGCGTAATCTTTTAAAAACTTTTTCTAGGTTGACTATGTGCTCTTGCAATGATGTACTAAAAACGATTATGTCATCTAGGTACACTAGACAAATAGTATTTTGGAGTTCACGTAACACGTTATCCATTACTCTTTGAAAGGTAGATGGGCTATTTTTTAGTCCCATAGGCATTCTTAAAAATTCGAAATGCCCATGTTCTACATTGAATGCGGTTTTTGTAATATTTTGGGGATCCATCTCGACCTGATAGAATCCACTAGCTAGGTCTAGTGTAGTAAAGTACTGGCAGTTACCTAATTTGTCTAACGGCCGAAATTAATAACCAATCTAATCCAATATCTCTAGATTTAAGATTGAAAATTCAATCCAGATTTGTAGTAAAGTGTAGCTAAAAACGATCCACGGATTGCAATTGCAATCTTTTCAACCAATCGATCTTTGAGAGGACGGATCGTAGACTACAGATTGCGCTCTGTTCGAAAATGACAGTTTGAGTGTGTCAATAACCTATCCGTTGAATTTGACGTCTGTTTTGATCGGTGTAAACAATCCAAATCTTAATCTTAGAATTTCGTAGGATATCAGATTAACTTCACAGATTTTATTTGAAAAATGGCACTGTTGATATTCTCCAGTGATAGTGACAGTGATATGGAAGTTCTGGCTCAATTATCGGATTGGGATAGTACTGATAGTGACGCTGGTTAAGAAATAAGACGTCAACGCGCTTCTTCGCGGAGACTTAAAAGGGTGAACTACATGCAAAGTCTGGATGATGCGGAGTTTACCTTTAGGTTTAGGCTGTCAAAATTAGCAGTAAATTTACTATTGACTGAAATTATGCCTCTCGTCCGTGTAACTTCATCAAGGTAAGTTGCAAATAGTACTTTAGAAAAACAGCTAGGTAAGTACGTACTACCAACCTAATAAAGAACTTTGTTTTTAAAGTATGTATAATATTTTATTCAGAAATCATCACGCTTCATCAACTAAAAAAAATGCTTTAAAAAAAAACAAGTTTCTTTGGCGGCGGCGACTTTTCCCTTTCGCTTGTTTGACAACAAAAAATACCACGCCACAGATAATAAAACGCATCCTAGCTTTACCCGTTTCGTGACATTCCTTTTTAACCAACACGTTTTGAATTTTAGCACGTCTTTTTCGTATTAATAGAATTATTACGTCTTCGGTAAATATACGTATTAAAAGTCTTTAAAACAAAATTGTAAAGCCTATTTATGCTTAGTTTTTTGATTGTTACAAAAAAAACGAACCATGTCTATTTTTATACATTTTGCTTACAACGGATTGACGAAGAGGGAAAGGATTTCAAAATATCTGCGGATTGAGCGACCGCAGGATCGTCTTTTTTCGTTATTGGGACGCGGTTTGGAGATCGATCCATAGATTGGTATATATCGACGATCGATTTATATCTTGGATCATGGATTCAATATTAATTTCGGCCATAAGACATCAGCTATATTGGGGATAGGGTACTTGTCGTCTATGGTTTTCTCGTTAAGTTTCCTGAAATCTACTACAATACGCCACTTCGCCTTTCCTGATGCGTCAGCTTTCTTAGCTACTACCCAAATAGGAGAACTCCAAGCAGAATTAGAAGGTCTAATTATACCTTGTTCTATCATTTTACCTATTTGATCTTGTACATCCTGTCTGTGAATAAATGGATATCTATAACTCTTTGTATAGACTGGAGCCTCATCCGTGGTTTTAATTGAATGTTTAATTTTATTTGTGAATGTTAATTGTTCACCTTCAATATAAAAAACGTCAGCATATTGCGAGCACAATAATTCAAGATTAATGCGTTCTTCTTCATTTAAATGGTCAGTACGAAGGCGCGATAGCACTTCTTTTACGCGTTGCTTTTGCTGTTCAGTGCGCGTGCACTCGACATTATGAACTTCTGCAGACATTGCACGGTCCATTGAAAATATGATATCGTTTCTACTAGGATTCTGTACTTCTAATATACCTCTATTCTGTTTAACCGTAGTAAGGCATTCACGTATGATACAGTTTGAAATTGATTGTTCAGGAATATAAGCATCTCCGTCGTGAACGTTAATCGGAATCTTCAGTAATTTGGATGTACCAGCTGGAATAATATTCTCATATAAATTGGTATTACGTGAATCGTAAATTCTAATGGGGTTTGAAGCGAACTTAGTTGAAAATAATTTATTTTTATAATCTATAGTAGCTTCCCATTTTTCTAGCAAATCGGTACCAATAAGCCCATCAAAGAAGTCGTGGAACTTATAAATATCAAATGAAACTGTACTTGAATCATTAAATTCATTAAAAATTGGTAAAGTAATTGAATAGTCGTTTCTAGTTTTAGCATGAACACTGTGCACTTCGAATGGAGAATAATTTAAAGGAATATCACTAAAGTATTTTTCGACAGCATTAGGACATAGAAATGACTGGTTCGCACCCGTATCTATTAAAAGTTTAAGAGGAGGTGATGCGATTTGAACGTATGGAAGGTACCGTTGAGTTTGGAGATTTATTTCTATTTTAATTTGTCTGATTTCGGAGTTTTCTGAAAATCCGGTTCCTTTGATTCTCTGGCGTCCTCTTTTATGCTTCCGGACGGCTGAGGATATTCAACACATTCCTGAGGGGATTGAAATTCATAGCACACATTTTCTGGGAACTCATAGCAATCGTAGTAAGTTCCATCATAATCGGCAAAGTACTCATTGAACGAAGGATCATTATAACAATCACTAAAATGCATCTCCCGGCTTTTGAAATAATTATTGGGTGGAGGATTGCCTGATTTGCTCCAGTCATGCCTAGAAAAACCGTTGGTAGGTGGTAATTGTCTGCTCACGAAATGGCTAACACCACTCATTGGGCGTGGTTGTGCTGATACAGTAGGCTGGTTAGGAGAATTCTGCTGGACTACTTGAAATGGGTTATTCTGACGGTTATAGTTCGGTGGGGGTGCCCTGAAAACTTGCTGAGTACGGGTCGGACCAAACTGGCGAGGTTGGAAATAAATAGGTTTCAACTGCGGCGGTTGTTGAGATGGAAATTGGAATCGGGCAGGTCCTGGCATGCTATAATAATTATTGAACCTTGGGTCAGGCATATTAAACGGCTGAGAGTGAGAGGGCATTTTAAACGGGTTACTTGGCTGGTTATTGCTATTAGTTCTTTTATCAGGCAACCGGTCGTTACGATTTTGCAGATACATTGTATTAGTTTCCTCATGAACAAATTCCAGTGCTTGTTCTATATTTTCAGGGCGCATGCAACGCACGCGTGATCCTACAGGGTCTTTTAATCCGCGCACGAATGCCTGTAGCGTCAATTTCTTATATAAATCTCTTTTAGCATCTATAGTAGTTTGTAATGTGTCGTGTAATGAAACATATGTCATAATTGTACTAAAAAGATTCTGACAACGCTCATAGAACTCTTGTGGGGTGTTAGAGCCCTGTGTTAAAAGAGATAAATCGCTATAAAGAGCGGTCTCGTCCCTCTGGTCAGCAAAATTATTTATTAATGCCTTACGTATGCCATTCCAATCAGTTGCTATGCCATTTGAGTTGATTAAGCGAGCAGCAGATCCTATAATTTTATTTAATATACCATTAATAAGTGCAGAGTTAATTAATACGGAACCACCTTGAACATTATAATATTCTTTAACTAAATGATCGCATAATTGAATAAATCTAGTCAGCACATTCGGGTTCCCGTCAAACTCGGGTACCAACCGTAATGCTTTAAAAATGGTATCTAAATCCAAAGACATTTTTACAGAAACCGATTCTGTGTTTTCGTATAATGTATCTAAATTAATATCTCTTCTAGAGTCTATCACTAATTTTCTATTACTTCTAACTAACCTAGTATCCTTGGATTTTCGTGGAAAGAAAATTTTGGAAGGTTATATTAGTACGGGCTAGGAGAAAGCGGTCACTAGAAATAATCTAATGTACTTACATGAACATTATATCAGCCCCTTTGCGTAATCAATGTCTGGATTCCTCGATACAGCACGACGTGTAGATTCGGGATACTCTGGAACGACTGGATAGCCGTACGGGCGGCTTAACGATTGCGGAAATCTTCCTTACGCGAAACCGACCGCGAGTATCCTACCGACTGCGCCAATTACGTTCGGCTGCGGTCGAGGATGCAAAAGAAACCGATATACTTTGCTTAAAGACTTTAATTAATATAAGTATTACAATTAAATCGGTAAAATTAGGATGCGTGACAATTGCTCGATGTGAGAAACAAGAGTGAAGCACTAAACCTAAAATTCACATTCGTCACTGGCATTGCACAATCTTCGATCACACGGTCGGATTGCTGAGACGGCGGATCTCACGGTGCACCACACAGCGCGGTGTTAGTCATGTTCTTAAGAATATGGGATGTCGTAAGTAGCAACATAACAAACCTAAAAACACAAACAAAACACGCAAACTAACATAAATGTGTATATTCTTTCATGCTAAATATTCAAACGAAATTTGGTTTTTATCGATGCAAAATCGATTCGTTGTGCAAATTACACAATCACAACACTATATTTGTCAATAAAAATACGTAGTAAACAAAACCAAAATAAGGAAATATATCGTTCTAAAGACTATGAATAGGCAATAATCTATGACCGAACAGTAATAAACATGAATTGAGACTAGAAATTGGTATAAATTTATGTAGGAAACTTAATAATCTATGAATTCTTTCGACTTACTTGTGCAGGGATATCAGAGGCGCTTTTTTACTGTAATTCGAGCCACAGCCCCTCACACAACACTTAGGCATGGTTTCCTCTATCACAGACAGCCTCAGTCAAATTTACAGCACTCAAAATGTTCTCAAAATGGAAAAAAACTTAATATTTAGTCGCACGATAACGCCAAATGACACTTCATGTACACTCTGCGAAGTACTCAAAACCAGAAACTAAAATGGCGAACCGGCCGATGGGCAGGGCTTCCGTGACGTCATACTTCAATATTGCAATTTTAGAAAACTGACAAAATACGGTTTTCTCTTTTTGACACTTGCAGAATTGCATAAGCTAGAAAGAAACATGTATATTTTTTTATTTCTGTATAGAATCGTATGATATTTCTATAATGTATAATTTATATAGATCTTTTAGTTCATGCCCTCTTTTAGTCTTTAGTCATTGGTAACGTCATACTTCAATATTGCAATTTTAGAAAACTGACAAAATACGGTTTTCTCTTTTTGACACTTGCAGAATTGCATAAGTTAGAAAGAAACATGTATATTTTTTTATTTCTGTATAGAATCGTATGATATTTCCATAATGTATAATTTATATAGATCTTTTAGTTCATGTCCTCTCTTAGTCTTTAGTCATTGCTTTCCACGCGCGCACGCGATACGATCTTTTAGTTCATGTCCTCTCTTATTCTTTAGTCATTGAGCATAGACGACTGTGGCGATCCCAGCACTGACAATACCACAGTGTGATAGAGATGGCCATTAAAGTTATTACAATTAATCGATAATCAACTAACACTCGACTTATAGAGAGTGCATAGTTCAGTATTACATAATTTTCTTGATTTCTCGAACGTTTAAAGTTCAGTATGAAATGTTTTATTTGTTTACTAGTGCAGAATTCAGAGTAAATTAAATATAACGTAAGTTGCTGTCGAAGTGTCGAGGTCGATATTCCTGTTATATTGACTACTACCTGCATCACTACGTGTCCTGTTATGGTGACTGTGGCGTCGAGGGTACTATGTTTTTCGAACTTTATGACTGGTTTTCGTTTTTGTCATCTTACGTTACTAAAAATGAAATCTAACGAAAGCAGTTCACTTCAAATAAATTACGAAGAGTCAAGGTACTTTAACAAGGGAAATGAACAAAAAATTGTTGTTTTATGACATTTATTTACGTATAAAATTCGGTCACGCTGTCGCGACCGTGGCGTGCTGGGCACATTTTGGTTTGTCGTCTATACACGACTGTGGCGGTCAAAGGGTTAAATCCTGGAATCGGTGTTTTAGTCAATGTAAACCAGTGTTAAAATGGAAATTTTTATGGGTATAATGAAATTAAGACTTCGAGTATTTTTATGTCTTTTTAATAAAAAAAGACATTAGAATAGAAACATTAATAAGGAGTATGACTTCCCCTTCCAGCGAATACGCCATGTAATCGTCTTGGCATGCTTTCCACCAGGCTTTTGATAGTGTCCTGTGGAATGTGTTCCCACTCAACCGAGATCACACGTTTAAGCTCCCTGATGTTTGGTGGAAGTGGTTGGACAGATCGTACTCGCCTTTTTGGAGGTCCCAGACGCGTTCAATGGGGTTAAGGTCGGGGCTCCGCGCTGGCCAATCCAAACGACGAATACCGACCTCTTGCATATAAGCATCTATGTCGCCAGAACGGTGGGCCCGAGCATTATCGTTCATGTATATGGCATCTTCACCAATTACAGTCAGTGCGGGTTGTGCATGTTGAAAAAGGATTTGTTATGTAACTTTGCGCATTTCGTGAGCCATTTTCATTGAATACTATTTCGGTACGATAGCTGGAAGTTACGCGCGCCCAAAACATAACGGACCCTCCACCATAAGGGGTGATTTCTTCAAAATGGTCTTCGTAATACTCGCCGACGTCAGTCCTCAGCATTCAGACAAATTTGAGCCTCATCGGAGAAGAGTACGCTACTCCAGTTACCAAGTGTCCAAGATCGGTAATTTCTAGCGAACCTCAATCGAGCAATCCGGTGCTCACGGAGTAACCTGGGGGCCCGCGCTGGTCGTCGACTGTGTATATCAGCCGCTAAAAGCGTCCTCCTCACAGTCCATAGGCTAACTTGTGCTCCTCGTACCTCTTCAAGGTTTCTTTTGAGGTTGTGTATATCAGCCGCTAAAAGCGTCCTCCTCACAGTCCATATGCTAACTTGTGCTCCTCGTACCTCTTCAAGGTTTCTTTTGAGGCTGTGTATATCAGCCGCTAAAAGTGTCCTCCTCACAGTCCATAGGCTAACTTGTGCTCGTCGTACCTCTGCAAGGTTTCTTTTGAGGCTGTGTATATCAGCCGCTAACAGCGTCCTCCTTACAGTCCATAGGCTAACTTGTGCTCCTCGTACCTCTTCAAGGTTTCTTTTGAGGCTGTGTATATCAGCCGCTAAAAGCGTCCTCCTTACAGTTCATAGGCTAACTTGTGCTCCTCGTACCTCTTCAAGGTTTCTTTTGAGGCTGTGTATATCAGCCGCTAAAAGCGTCCTCCTCACAGTCCATAGGCTAACTTGTGCTCCTCGTACCTCTTCAAGGTTTCTTTTGAGGCTGTGTATATCAGCCGCTAAAAGCGTCCTCCTCACAGTCCATAGGCTAACTTGTGCTCCTCGTACCTCTTCAAGGTTTCTTTTGTGGTCTATGTAACTGCATCTGCGGTTCCTTAGCGCCTGAGTCACTAAAAAGCGGTCGTCTGGTGGTTGTGTGCAACGTTTTCTCCCAGAACCTTGCCTTCTTTGAACGGAACCTGTCTCTCGGTATCGAGTCCAGGTTCTTAGGACGGTTTTGAC
Organism: Brachylomia viminalis; assembly: GCA_937001585.2. Classification (NCBI taxonomy): domain Eukaryota; kingdom Metazoa; phylum Arthropoda; class Insecta; order Lepidoptera; family Noctuidae; genus Brachylomia; species Brachylomia viminalis. The sequence continues at coordinate 14,342,702 of OW443302.2, read as the reverse complement.
TGTGAGACGTAACCCCTCCTCCAACAGCGCTTTAATTTTACTAGCTCTCATTGCTTTTTCTGACATTACAATCGACAAAGATATCTGTTTTATGTCACACTATGGCAAGATCATGCGACAAACTTAGATTATTCTACTAAAAACAACGAGAAGTTCGTTTTAGTTGCCTGATAACCTTTTAACGGCAAACCCGCGAAAAGTAAGTAAAAAGTCACAAACTGAAAAAGGGATTATTATTTTTTTAAACAAAAGTTTCGAATTTAAAGTTAACATTTTTTCATACCCAGACTCTAACATAAGTAACAAATATATAACATAAGTGCCAGTAACATAGTTTGGCTATTAAAACCTCTTTAGAACTAAATTAATAGGTACCCATAATGTTGAAAAATCAAAACCGCCCGTTTTTTTTTTGCAAAGGAATGGATATATAGGTATTATTTAATATCTCATAGGTACCTACATTATTAATATAGCGCCCTTACTAGACGATATCTATTTCTCTTAAAAATAAGACCTCTTATCTAATATTGCAATTTTCGCCTGAAAATATTAAAAAAATGTTGTCAAACTCTTGGAAAATCACGGGTTTAACAAAGCTAGCAAATAGGTTACAAGAAAAGACAGCGTTTTGTTTTTCCAACCTTTAATTTTAACAAAAAGTTATTCATTCTACTACGACTAATAATTTCGCTAGTGACAGTCAAGCTGGCCAACGCTATCGAAAAACATTTTCATGGCCCGTAACATTCGTTGGTGTAACATTTACGTACTTATGCTTGCAATGTTTTGCGAATTAACTTTTCAATGGCCCTCTTTGACTCAGTATATACTTACCTCCCTAGAGTAAATGTTCCTTGGTCTATACCCATCATACATAGATCACACATACAGGTATGTGTGATCTATGTAGGATGGGTATTGTTATAATTCACAAAAAAAAGTTTAATATAATAAAAACCAATAAAGACTAAATGTAAATGATACTAGAGAAACTATATTAAAAGTTATGTAGTGGAAAGGACAAAAATCTATAAACTTAGATAAATTACAACAATTCTAAATATGGTTTTCATAGTTATAAGCCCTAATTTGGAAGCATGGTAAAGTAAACAAATGAATGCTACTATGCGAACGTAATCCACAAAATTACTTGGTGGAACCACACGCATGTCATTACTGCGAATGGCGATGGGGGTAGGGAAACGACTGCCACGGGTTCTCTGCAGAAGTTGGGCAAAGACTTGCTGTCTTTCATCAGAACTCCATGTGTTTACCCTTCCTTGCTTTATAGATTCCAAATCACTCCTCAAAGAAGTAATATCGAACGTGTTTGGAAGTGGGGTCAAAGAACTCATCGTGTGGGAGGTCGAGGGCTGAGAGCACTGTGCCGAAGTAATGCCTGGTGAAGTGCAGGGTGTCCTGCGGCCGGAGCAGCAGGATCGCTTGGAGGTAATCCCGCACAGTGCCCGTGAGGGTTCCACTTTCCGTGACGTAGCGGCCTCCTTCAGATACGCGGGTACTCTGTAGACAGTATTAGATAGATTCTACAAAATTATAAAGACAATCAGTGTAAAATAAACAGAATACGTAACAAGGTCGGAATATCGAGTAGGTATACAATGTTGTAATCATTTGGCTGACGTGATTTGTAATTTTAATCGACTGAAGGCAGCTGAGTCAGCAGCATTCAGGCGACAATAAATTAATGCACTGTGTAATAATTTTAATAATTTTGGTGACAACGCAACTTTTAAAATGTTATCAATAGGTATGTAATACTCTCTAGCAAATATAATAAACTCTAATCGTCGAGACAAATTGTGTAAAGCCCGAGCGAAATGCAACATACGCTCCACTTCACTCAACTTACGAAATTTTGTCAAAACAAAATGTCCATTTTTCGAGTTGAAATCATATCCTAATATATTTTTTACCAGGCTGACATGTGATACGGAGGAATGAGGAACACCGTCATGGAGTACGTTTAAAGTATGAATGTGGATGTTCTGTAATAGTTATGAGAGTAGAGGATACGCAGAAGTAAGAAGACGGATGGTTTGTGTAAAAGATAATTATGACTATAAAGGGATGACATCTCAATAGATGCCAACTAAAAAGGATTTAGTGGAAGAAGAAATTACCACTGGCCTTTAATAAATTGAGATATAGGCAGGAGGATAATAATGATGTACCTTGAAATCCAGAAAGTCGGACATTAGTTGAAGATCATTTCGCCACGTGTCACGCAACGGCTCGTGCTTTTCTATCTCGTCTTTTTCGGGAACGACGCGCAGGAGTGGGTTCACATGGAAAATATAGCAGTTATCTGCCCATTCGTGACTTATAGTATAACCTTAAAAAGAGACAAAAAACGATTTAAAAAAAATAGAAAAATAATAATTAAATCAGATCTAATACAGAGTGGAACAGTTTTCATAAAATCAAGGTGTCTTCTTCATTAAAAGTGTTAAAAAACCGAAAAAGCATAATATATATGTATGTAGATAGGTTGTACCTTTGAGACTAAGCACCGTCAATGTTTGATGAACATATCCTGAAGGTTCGACAATATGCCGCTCAACCTTGACCACGAAAAATGGAGTGCCATTCACGATTCCTTGACTTACACCTTTACAAACCTAGGAGCAAAACGTTTGATGATAAGTCATTCAACTATTATGAAGTAGTAGTAGTTTTAATGCATCCCTATCCGAAGTAAGAAACAAGACGCTGTTCATGTATCTGAAGCATTTTTGTTTCATTCCTGCTGCTTAGCATCACTTTAAAATCTAATTTTGTAAGCAGATTTATGACAAACCACGTGCGCAACGTAGTTAACGTATAACTAACTAATTTAGGTACTTACAAAAGTATTTTACTGAATAAAAACTTATTTCAAAAACGTCACAAAAAAGCACGATTTGTGCAAAACTATTTTGGAAATATGGAGAAGCTACACGCTTCAGAGGTTCTGTCCTTGTCGCGCGAAACGGCCATTGTACTGAATGCCGCGAAGTTACTGTGGCTTTTGAGTAATATGACGTCAGACGTACCGTACCTAGTTCTGACTCTGTCTAGCATGTGACTTTAAAACTGTTAGAAGCTTGCCATTTTTTGAACTGTTAGGTACACTACTTTTTTTGCGAATGCCTATTTGTATGCTGGTTCCACAAAACCAATTTTAAAAAAACTGTAGAATTTGATTTTCTACAATGAGAACCAAGGATTTTGTTCATAGAAATCTCAAAGATTTTTTCTACAAACTAACACTTAAAAGCGCCCTCAAGTTCTTTTCGGAAATGTAAATTTTCTATATTTGATAATAGTTGAAAAATACTTCCCCGTCTAAAAGCAATGTCACAAATTAATTTCCCTTACCCAATAGTCATAAATCCACAATTTAGTAAAATCGATTTATAATGCAGATAGATTACCGGTCTAACAAGAAATATTCATTAGTCAACGCAAACTGCTAAAACTAACATACCACGCTAGATAGTTCGTGAATTAGTTATAGTTGCCTAGTCCCTACACTCCCTGCCTATCTGATAATATCTATTTCATAATTGGCCCTGTCGATTCATTCATTGTTCGGTGAGCTCAGCAGCACTCCTGATTTAATATCGATAGTGAATGCGTTAATAATATTAGTTACGCAGACGATATGGTGCTGCTGGGTCCATCGGTGGGTGCTATTCGTAAGATGTTAGCAATATGTGAGGCATATGCGGTGGAACATGGACTGACGTATAATATAGCAAAAAGCAAAGTTCTGCTTTTCAAGGGTAGATTTAGTGTATCCGTGCCAGTGTGTGTTCCTCCGATAAAATTGTACGGTGAGGAACTATAGAGAGTGACCAGTTTTAGGTATTTAGGGCACATGGTGACGGATGATTTGTCAGATGACGTGGATCTGGAGCGGGAGCGCAGGGCATTGGCGGTTCGAGGGAACATGATTGCCCGTAGATTCGCTCGCTGCTCCATTCCAGTAAAAATCACTCTGTTTAACTATACTGTCAATCTTTTTACGCGAGCAGTCTATGGGTAAATCATAGCCGTCGGGCTGTCAGTGTCCTGCGCGTTCAATATGACAACATCTTTAGGATGCTGGTGCGGCTGCCTCCCTATTGCAGTGCGTCGCTATTGTTTGCAGAAGCTCGTACGGATGGCTATCAAGCTATATTCCGAAAGAAGGTTCTTCTTTATTAAGACCAGTGAGAGACAGTAGCAATGGCATCCTCAGGATGATTGGTTCCCGCACAGACTGTCCGATCCAACATAAGTGGATGTGTTTAACTACTGGCCAATCATCATCTTCATCATCTTCCTGCCCTTATCCCATTTTACATGGGGTCGGCGCAACACGTTTTCTTCTTCCATTCTCCCCTGTTAGACGTCAAGGCATCCTCTACTCCCTTTTCACTCATATCATTTCTCACACAATCCATCCATATTTTAATTATGATTATGATTGTTTAACTACTGGCCAATACTGACTTAATATTTTATTTTATTATAATGTAATATGTATGTACGATTTCTAATTTAATTAATTGATTGACATAATAATATCTAATTTTGACATTGAATATTTAATTTAATCTATTTAATTATTATGTATCTTCATTTCTAATGTATTTGCTATTAATTGATTTGTATTTATTGTTTTGTTAATTTTTAATATTTTGACTATTTTATTACTAATATGCTATATGGATTGTAATCTGAAATAAACGTTTTATTATTATTATTAATCTAAGTATAGCATTATTCCTTAATTAGTTAAAGTAATAGTGCGACTGGAGGCTTGCGCATGCTTAAATGGTGACAACATAATTTTTCCTGAAAATCTTAATACCTAATATTATTAAACATAATTTATTATTGCAGTGCTAGATACTTTATAATAACTCACATAAATACTACGACAGATTGTTCCATCCATCATGACAGTGTCAGTCTGAACGATACCTTTGAAGCGTCGAATAGCGAGATAGCGCAGAAACACAATATTTGATCCTTCAAGTAAAAAGTTGTGAGCCTTTTCGAAAGAGTGGTAGAATCGCTTAACAACATGCTTGTCTCCGCAAACGCGAGTCACTTTGTTATAGTAACCGCTCTCGCAGATAGCTGTGTAACTCCGCCGCTCTTTGGTTAAGTCTTTCTTTGTTATATGTCTGTGATTATAAAATAAAAGATATCAGTACCTATAATTTTCCGAAAAAAATCATACCATTTCGGAATCGACTCTCACTACAATCTTGACTTAGTTCTGTCTCACTCCTGGGCAAAGGCCTCCTCCTTTCACTCCTTCCAATTTCCACGATACAGGGCTTCCGCCTTCTTGTTTTTTTATGAAATCTATCCAATCTGTCCCGGCATCTCCTTCATGGCCTTCCGCGTCCCTAGCTAACTGTCTCGGGGCACCAGATCTGTGCTATCTAGTCCCACAGTTTGTCCGGTATACAGCAGACATGTCTTGCCCGGTTCCACTTAAGCTGGGAAAACTTTTGAACCCCGTCAGGTATCTTTGTTGTAGCGCAGTGACTTTAGTGTATCAAACACGATCCGATTACATTAAGAACCGTCTACAACAGTACCTACACAGATAATGGCCACAAGACTGACTAACTATGTATAACAAATATCAGTAACAATATCTTACTCGGTTCTATTCTCCTCCATCGTATGTAAGTTACAATCCAAAATGCTAACAAGCTTTGAGCCAGTTTTTGCACCTTCCTTTGACGAATGCGAAACAACTTGCACGAGAAGTTTATCTTTGTCCTCGCCTAGACTTTCAACACAAATGCTGATGCCTGTTTATAAAAAGTTTCTATTAACAAAATGTCCTGTATAATGATAAATTTCACATCAGCTCATCAATGCTCACTCGTAACTTCCTCTACAGAAACGTAACTTCAATCGATATTTTTCTGGTACCTAATATTGTTTGCTAAGCCTTGTCACCTAATAATTTGTATTAGGTACCTAGGAGAGGTAATATTTAACAGTGGTACATATAGGGCAAACGGTGTCATAAGTTCTATGACATAAAATATATAGGATATAAATAGTTAGGTAAGGATAATGTGAAATGAGTTATTCATACAAGCGTTACGTAATAATATAGTTTTGAGAAAGTAGACTAGATTCATTCGTAGAAAAAAAATAAGCTTCTAAAAAATGAATGTTTCGAAACTTTAGAAAAAAATCACAGTTAAATTTAGCTACGAGTAAACATTATATTTTTTCCTTTGAACATAATCTTTAAAAAAAAAAAGCGCCAATTCTAGTGCCTACGTAAGACTTGTATTTTTTAATGCGTTTTTATTAGTTTCTAATGCATGATATGCATTATAATAAAGTAGTGATATTAAAAGGAATTAAATATACCGCCAACAGCACTGCAACAATCTAAAGATGGTTTCCTTGCTTTTTTTTTGTATTGCGGAACCCATGGGCCATGGACAGGACATGCATCAAGTTCATCTGATTTATCGTGAAGACCTTGAATCTGGAAGTTTTCTACCTTTGGCTCTTCAAGATTGATTTTTTCATGTTTACCATAGGCATAATCAAAATACGTATGACGTGGATCAACTTCGTGACACCATCGATATCCCTCTTTACCAGCACGAACTTTTTTCTGTTTTTTGGTTGATTCCTGTATGCACTGACAAGTGCTGGCGAAATCTGATGCTCCCGGTGGTCTTAAACAAATACATTCTTCTGTTTTAACTGGAAGAGTGTCACAAATGCATGGAGTTGTGCACTCGCAAGAAGTGAAGCACTTGCAATTTTCTGGATCTCCACACGTACAAACTTGTACCGGGAAACACTTGCAAACGGCACCAGCATTTTCGTTTTTGCAAGTGCAGAGTTTTGGGGCTTCGCAACTACAAGTCGATTTGTTTTCGTCATGTTTACAAGGGATTTCTCCATTAATGTTATTGGAATCTTCTGGCTCACATAAACAAGGGCGCTGTACACCACAAATACATTCGGTCAAGCATGTACAATATTTGCCTTTTAGACAGTAGCACAACTTTTTAGGGTCTGGCTTTTGGCAAATACATGGTTCCTCTTCAATAACTGTTTTACTTGATTCCTGAGACGCCTCTTCAACTTCGCCTTCGCGGAGAATACCTTCTTCTTCAACATCATACCTTTCTTCTATAACTTCTTCATGTTTGGTTTTAAGGAGACTTAAAAATTTGGGCTTGTGTTTACATTTGCACACAGGACTAGGAAATTTTTCCGGGTGGCAAATACATGGTTTTTCTATTTTGGCACAGGTGCATTTAGTTAATATTTTACCATCAGGGTCACAAACACATACATCAGCACGTTTACATTTGCACACGGTTTGAGGATATCCTGGGGCACAAACGCATATGTCTTTTAGTTCAGAGCAAGTACAATCAGCAATCGTTTTTGCTCCACATTTGCAAGGTATTTTAGTATAACATGGACATTCCCCTGTTTTGTCTTTTTTACAAGTACAAAATTTTTGTCCCTTTGCAGTCTGATTTAGCTTTGGCAAACCATCAACAACGAGGAAGCTTGTTTTGCTATTTTGCGATGGAGGAGGCATATTGCAATCGGGAAAAAAATAAAAACAAAAGTCATCAATTTCTTCTTCTTCCTGTTCGTGTGCAGATTCCTCAGCAACGTAATCCTTTACTTCATACATTTGATGGTCTTTGTCGTCTTCCGGTACCATTGGTTCGGTAGTCTCTGTACATGACCACTCTGATTCCGACTTTTCTTCTTCATCTTCATCAGTATACAGGTCACCCTCATAATGCCCACAACTAATAATCAATGTTTCTCCAAAACAAATTTCTTCCCTTATACTTTGGTCTGTAAGTACGATCAAGGATCATTATTGGATGGGGATTTGAACATTTACTTTTTTATTAAAATCTCGATATGAGAAACGAATAACAAAATTATGTAGGTACCTAATTATAAAAATCTATTAAACACAATAGGTACCTACTTAATAACGACGGCACGGTTGCCGCAGTGGTTAAGCGATTTACAGCTGCGCTGCGTGTCGCGGGTTCGATTCCCGCACGGAACAAATATTTGTATGACCTGCAAGTAGTTGTTCCGGGTCTGGCTGTTTTTGTATGTGAGTTTAAATGTGTGTAAACGCACCCACAATACAGGAGACATTCCTAGTGTGGGGCCACGTTATTTGTCTTTTAAATAAATTAAAATAAATAATTTTCGGTACGTCGTCTTATAGATACCTAATTTAAGCCAATGTCGCAGTGTAATTTCTCAAATTTACTTAAGTAAGCCTAAGTAGGCAGGTATATATTTTACAAGCGAGTTCTGTGATTATTGATTCATCAAAAAATATAATAACTCTCGGTAAAGCTGTGCAAGCATGTTTTGGCGCGTGGCTAAAATTGGAACTAACACCGCAATCTTGCTTTTCAATACATTCATTGAGCTAGGAAAAACAAAAAGACCATCGCTGTATGAACTAGGAACATAGTATTATTTGAGAACCTGCAAGCTGGATACTTTTTGGAGGGCAAACAAGAAAATTGGTACCTAAGTGTTCACCACTGCCAATGTACATCTACACAGCACAAATCTCAGAGATAAATCTGAAAATATTTGTCCTGTAAATACACTAGCACCCATAGGTCCCCTTCAAACTGGAACACAGCAACACAGCTGATGGCAGAAATAGGTATGATAGTACCTAGTACTTATCTACTTCCCCAAGCAAGGACGCGTTTTCGTACGAATTTTAATCGTGCGAACACGTACGAATACGCAGGACTGATGCCGACCTTCCAAGAACTTAGCGAGCGCGTAGACTGAGTGCAAGTTAGTGGTTCAGTCAGTGCTTTGCATTACCGACCCCCCTTCCCCTCTACTTCTTTGTAAGAGGGGTCAGGTTATACAGAGCACTGGCCGTATGTAAACGTACGTGTAGTTCCGACGTCCGAAAACAAACGGAACTTGTTGGGATTTTAAAACACTGGGCACAAGTAAGTATTAAAGTTGAAGCAGATTATACTAATTTTAAAAAAATCATGCGTTGTTTTTTTTTTAAATAATGTTCAAGCTTGTATAACGCCAAAAAAATATAAAATGCCAAATAACTCGGAAATGGAATACATTTGCATAGGGGTCATAGGAGGTCATTTGGTTGCAAATGACCTACATCCCCATAATGGATTGCCGACGTATTACTTAAAACCCTATATTTCACGCACCCATTCGATTCTGTGACAGCAACGCTGCCGCCGCAGTCTTCGAGTTGTAAGGGAATTAATATCGTGAAGATGCAGATTATTCATCGCGCTCCAAAGAGAACTTCACGAATGCGCTATCACCGGAACACTACCTACTTGACGGAGAAAAACACATTCAGCGTGCGCACTCGTACGACCACGATCATGCGTTTTCGGACGATACAAATTCGCGTGCGCGCGGCCTATATAAGACCTCTACTAACCACTGCTTCCAGCTTTTCAGCACCCATAGCAATCGAATATTAGACACATCCACAGGTAAGAGCTCTATTACCCACTGCTTCCAGCTTACAAGCACTCATCGCAGTCGAATATTAGACACATGCATGATGCACAGGTAGGTTGCACGGGTTGACCCACTCCAGTGACGTTGCTATCTGTCACCAGATGAAGTTCTACGCTTATTTTCAAGCTACTTAAAAAAATATTACGTTTTCCGATCACTTACCTATTTCAAATGGTAATTGTTTTGATAAATCAATAAGTGACACATGATCTTGTAGATCCATTATGAAATCTTTTTGCAATATTGAATTTATTTGGAAATGGTTTTTTTGACATTACGCCATTTTTTTATTCTAGATTTATCCTTACCACCACAGAGTACATTTTTATCTTACCACAGAGTACTTTTTTTATGATCCTTACTAATGGCAGCATTCAGTATCTCCATTGAGCTAGGAGTATCTCTGACAGTACCTACCAGGCAGTACCAAACAGTTTACCGGGTCAAAAGATACTCCAAAAAGGTTTTAACTTTTCATATTTTTATCAAAGGAAGGGTTTCACTTTACGGGTACGTTGTCGCAACCAAGAACGGAAAAAAACTTTTTTTCTCCATTCTTGGTTCGAACGAGAGCTGAGAAAACCAGAGAAATCTGAACATATGGAAAGAACATAACTTGTCAAAAGAACATTGATTTTGAAAAAAAAATAATAAAAAATATAACAAAACCTATACCAAATACGTATAATACACTGCGTATTATACGTATTTAGTATAGGTATACTGGGCCGTCTGTACTTCGCCGTTGCGGTAACGATGCAGCGTTATGCGAGACTCCACTCTCGAAGATGGAAAACTACCGCTCAGTTTATTGAACAAAAGCAAATTATATATTACCTAGAAAGAAAACAAAAATAAATTAAATATTTTCTAGTGAGGTCTCCGAATATTTTTACGTTCCATTCAAAGAGTGTAACATAAGGTGGCAGTTTAAAAAAATCTATTTATTTAACAATATTATGTTATAAGAGGAAATGATAATTTATATTAGCATTCTCTGTCTACGATGTATATACTGTTTTTTTTTTTTTTTATTCTTTGTCAAATACAAATCTAATCATGGTTGAGTTGAACTCATTTTCCTGCGTTACACTGAACGACCGAACGATCGACTTGACAGATGATGTGGCCTAACGTCTAGTCTTACGAATTTTATAAGAAATTAAATATAATTATTAGAATGCGAAAATGATTGTGTTAAAACTTATTTTATTTACGTTATTTATCTCAGTGTCACAATGCAGGATTCCTGACAAAGTATATTGTGCTAACCAAGAATGTAATGGTAAGTTAGCTGACTGCAATACAATGTCAGTTTTCGTGTGATAACTTTCTAACAACATAATAATTGTACCTCTTCCAGGACCTATTTCTAAAGCGAAAACTTTGCTGAGTTATACTAGTGTTGATCCGGACCTACTATCTTATCGCGGAAATAGCGATGCAATCGTTTATATGAAATCAGCTGGTACCAATTCGGAACTGTGGTTCGTGAGCATTAACGGAAAGACTGGCTTTGTTAACAAAAACTTTTTAAGAGAAACCAAAATAATAGAAAAGAATCCACAGATTGTTCCTTTTGAGGCTCAAAAGGAGGAAAATGTTAAGCCTGATAAGGTTCAGCATTCTCATGAAGTGTTTGAAGGCACGACAATATATACCACCGAAGCAGCTGTCAATGATGCACAGCAGGATTCTTCTACTGAATCCCCCTTAACATCCAATGAAGATCTCACTCCATCACTGAATAGTGCAGTGGAAACACCAAATCAAAATGTAAATGATAATGTTCCGAATCAAGCTGATGATAAAGTAAATATGGTTAATGAAAATGTAAATTCAGAGACACAAAAGAATGAGGAGCATTCTACATCAACTGTAGCACCACCTGAAATTGCTGCAGAAACAGAAGCTTCAGCTACTACCAGTGATGTGGATGAAAGTGTGGAACCAAGCTCAGAAACAATACATGAGACAACTAAACAAGAAGCCAACAACTACTCTGAACCAAATGAGAAATTAGAAACACAACACCTTAGTGAAGAGGTTCCCAAAGAATTGCCAGCAGAGACAATACCTCCACAGAAATTATTACCTACTGTTAATCATGGTTCATTAAATAGCGAGTCTATACTAGAAGTGCCTGAGAAACAAGATTACTTGCAAAACACTTTAACTGAATCAGACCAGAGTGACAGCAAAGAACATAATAAATCTTCTCTCAATAATAATGTTGAGAATTTACAAGCACCTGAAGAAACTTCTACTCATTTAAACAATGTGCCTAATGGTAATTCTTTAAATGATCTTGTAAACCCAATTGAAGAAGTTATAGAAAGTCCCACAGTTGAGCCTGGTGTAATCCCTACTACTGAACCAGCAGTCACTACCACAAAAGAGACTATAGTGAATCCTACTATTGAACCTGTAGTACCTCCAGTCAATGACCCAATCGTTAGCCAAATAAATCAAGTTATACCACCAATTTTAAATGATGTTGTAAGCCCAATTGAAAAACTTATAGAAAGTTCCACAGTTAAAGCTGACGTAATCCCTACTATTGAACCGGCAATCACTACTACAACAGAGACTGTAGTGAATCCTACTAATGAACCTGTAGTACCTCCAGTCAATGACCCAATCGTTAGCCAAATAAATCAAGTTATACCACCAATTTATACTAACATGAATGCAGGAAACCAATATAATAGTCTGCCTCTTGTTAAAAGTTTTGAACCTAATGAAAATACTGCCCCAACAGAGGAGCATATGGCCTCAGCATCTATGGAAATTCCACAAACAATTGAACCAGCACCATCTACTGAAACATTACTTCCTGTGTCAACTGAAGCAGAAATACCAACAACAACAGAGACTTTACTTCCATTGTACTCTGAACAACCTCAGACTGTGCCTACTCTAGAAACAATCCCTCCTCTCATGAGCATGGAAGCTCCACCTACAACTGAAATCCCACCACAAGAGCTACCACCATATACATATATCACCACTCCTGCACCATACAGTCCTGACGAGTCTTACAAAACCGATGAATTATTAGAGCCTGCTCCTACTGAAGATTATCCTTCATACCCTCAAGCACCTGTTGAAGACATTATCGCTGCCTTGCCTGACTCCCCAGAAGATATCAATAGTTCACCAACAGAAGCTCCAGTACAGGACGAAAACACAGAAGGTTTCTTTTCAAACATGTACACAACTGTAGCAGACATCTGGCCATCGTCAACAGAATCACCAGAATCTGTATACAACACTGACTATCCCACTTATGAGAGTGAAAAGGCTGATGGAAATGAAGGATTTTCTTTTGTGAAGTATTTTATGTCTACTTATTATTCAATTATGGGGACTAGTGAAGAGTCTAAAGCTTTGTTTGCTTCAGTCGGTAAGTTAATCATCATTTTAAACACCCATTTTATACATTATCTGTAGAACACAGCATGCCACTGTCTCAACTGCCAAGAGTATACCTCAATCAATAGAATATTCTAATCTTGTCATTTTCTCCATAGAGTATGCCAACATTAATGCCTAAATATAATTATACAACAGTGTCAGTAATAACAAAACAAAATGCAATAGAATCATTCACCGTTATAATGATTTCATTTTAAAAACATTTCATTTGTTAACATAACATTGGTGTTAACTTTAGTAAACTTCTGTATGGCTACTTTAAACAATACTATTACTATAAATATGTTTACAATCAACATCTGATAAGTATTTTATCCAGTAACTATGTGATTTTGGAGATAGAAGTCTGAAGTAGTTTTATCTTACAATATCTATAGTTTATCTCTTTCAAAATTCTGTATGAAAGCATTGTCTTCTAGGCAACTTGCACCATTCATATTACAAAACACTGTTTAGTAATTCAAATGATTGTTATAGGTATCAGTTCGTTTTTATTAATGTTAATATTAATTATCAGTTAAAGTAATTAAAAACTATTTAACCAGATGACTATTAAGTAGTTTTTTTTGTAGACTCTGATATATGTATGTACTTCGTAGTCTTATAAAATTCTATGTTATATTTATTTATCATTCCCTTGAATAATTATTCCTCTTTTTCCACTAAAATATTTGATTGCAGGGCAAACATGCTTCACTGATGAGTACTGCGATGGAACCTCAAACGATGGCACTAATCGCTTACTGACATTTCTTCTGACAACAGCCAGTTCTGTCCTTCTGTTTACATTAGGATACTACTACATAGATAATAGGAGACAAGATGGAAGACTCATTGGCACAATCAATTCGTTACAACGGGATTTACTTTTCACAACAAAGGTAAGATATTTCAACTGGAATTGAGTAAATAAAGTTAAAAATGCTATAAATGGGAAAAGGGAAGATGGTGCCAGCCAACACGAGAACCACTTCTCGTGTTGGCTGGCACCATCTTCCCTTTTACCCTGTAATGAAAAATATGTCGTTAAGTATATTGCAGCAGTACATTTTCGGTCTTGGGATGTTAGGGCACAATATTTACACAAATTATCATTTTCCAGGAGTGTGAGATCCTCAAAGAGGAACTTACAACTACTAAGCATAAGTTAGCCGGTATTGAAGACAGCTCATTTGGAATGGATGACATGGTACTGTCCCTGAAAGAAGAAATCAATGAGTTAAAGGCCACAAATGATAGGCTACGGAATTCCTTAGATGATAATGAAAAGTTGCTCAGGGTATCAGAGAATACTGCGGGAGAATTGCAGAATACCCTGGGCGAGGTGGAAAATACTCTTAGTGAGCTCTTGGCTGAGAGAGCTAATTCTGAAGAGCAAATAGTGGAACTGAATGGTGAGTTCCTTTTATTTTAATTGGGTGGTATTTGTTTCTACATAGCCTATTTGATGATATACAAATAAAACATCAAAACTTATGCTTAAAACTGATTACTGAGCAAGCTGGATTGTTCCAGCATGCTCAGTTATCAGTTCAGTCAATTGAAAATATGCTGCAACTTTCCCCGAGTTGCATAATTTTGTGATCAATTTTATTTCTATAGATTTTATTTTACATACCCACAATACAGCTACGCAGTAAACCGGTCAGGGTATACAAAATATTCATAAAGATCAGCATGATAATGCAAAACAATCGTCATATAAAAAGTGTTATCAGGAAATATTTTGTTGGCATTATTCTGAGTTGTTTTAGTTGATTTCTTTAGATTTTCTTTATTTTGAGAAAATGTGTTTTCCCATGAGGGTAGGTAAAAACTACAAAACGCCATCTGCTACGGTCCTTACATACAAATGTATGATATGACCAAAATATAACAATGTAATTCATGTATGTTATATTTTGGTCAATGTTTTGAGTGTTAAACTGCAGGTTCAAATCCCGCACAGAACAAAAGTGTTTTAGTAATATTCAAAGAGTGTCTGAACACGAATTCATGATACAGCAGAATAGTACTTATTCCCTTCATCATCAACCTATAATGTTCCCACTGCTGGGACACAGGTCTCTTCTCTGTGAGAGGGAGTGGGCTGTAATCTACCACGCGGGCCCAGTGTGGGTTGATAAATGTCACATGTCTCCGAATGTTGGTTCTAGGACATGCCGGTTCTCTCACGATGTTTTTATTCCCTTGCGTATTTGTAACCCCTGAATTTTTCTGTTTCCAGAAAAGATGCAGGCTTTCGAGGAGGAACTAATATCACTTAGCCGCGAAAGAGATAACTTCCAACTCAAGTATGTATCGGCTGAAAGTGCATTAGAAGAATTCAAGAAACAAAAGAAACAATTTGATGAAATCAACCAGCTGTTAGCAGAAGCTAAAAACACTGTTGAGTTACAAAAACACGAGATTGAAGCCCTAAAAGTAAGTCTCTTTAATACTATTAGACTAGAATTATGTTAGACCAAAACGTGTGATATAATTATGCAATTAGCATACAGCAATTGAAATGGCCTCCTAAGACCTAAGTTTTGTCTGTTTAAGAAGACTTACGGCTAAATATCAGTGTTCGAGTTTTAATCGAACACTCAGCGAAAATGCCTAATTGCATTGAACGCAAATATGCACATTCGCTCGTTCACCAAAATGTGGGCCAGTTCGCGTTTAGATCTCTTTAGAGACACCACATACTCACAATCATTACCATTACCATTTTACCAATAAGTTAGTTATACAGGGTTATTGATAAAACAACATCAACCGCCTATTGTACTCATAATTATGAACAACTTTTACTACATGACCAAATATGAAATCGCGAAAAAAAAATCAGATGTTTCCTACATTTATGTTTGCAGAACTCGTCAAAATGTAGGTACCAGCAGTTTTTTTTTTTCGACGGTGTTTTACCAATAACCGTGTAAAATTTACCATTTTCTACCATTTCTTGTAACTAAGTGTTATAGTGATTCAATATAGCTATTTCCCTTATAATTCGAGACTTTAACTTTTACCATACAATGCACACCTTTCTCGTGTTGAAATCAACACGAATCTATCAACACGAGAAAGGTGTGTTAGGTCACCATAGCGCCGAGCTACTTTCTACAATCAGTAATGTCAGTATTGTAATTGATATATTGCCCATTATTGACGGGTCACCCCACGAAGTGTGAATATTATAAGGTTAATCTGTCATCAGTTCCATCAGAGGGGCAATTCCCGTATTTTTAAGACCGTTCGCATTCTAATCTCAGTCTCAATCTGTCAAAATTACAATCAATTTACATACATTTTTGACAGGTTTTTGACATTGATTGTCGCTGAGATGAGATTGCGACTTGAATTTGAACGTTTTTTAAGTACGAGAATTGGCCTACTGGTGTGATCAAGATTGACGCCGCAAATCGAAATAGCCAGATTTTTTGTGTCAATGAAGACATACAAGATCAATGGAGTTTGAATTGTAACCATTTCAGTTTGGACTGATATAAATATTAACTGTCTAATAGTCCCCACTCACCATAGTAACCACCCAATTACCAACCATTTTATATTTTCAGCAAGCTATCAAGGAATTAAAGAGTGGTATGTCAGCAGACGTAGATGTAACATCCTTCATAGACCACACAGAAATCAAAGCAAAACTGTCTAAAGCGCTGCAAGAGAAGAACTCATTTGAAAGCAAGTTTGAGGTAACTTGAGCTGGACCGATTTGGCTATTTTATGTTTTAATAATCTTCGTAATCGTCTGATTTAGGTTATATGGAAATAAAAGTTGGAAAACATACCCAGGAAATTTTCAAAATTTTATGAATGATTGAAAATTTGGACAGGACAATATCTGTCATATCAGCTAGAGATTACTGGTCATCAATTCATTTTGTAAAGGTCTTCAATCTAATATGTTGCTTGTAAAAACTTAACAAGTACTCGAAGCGCAGTTGCTATTGGTTACTCAATAATATTTAGTGTATTGAAATGAGCAGTAAAACAATAGAATCTTTAGATTAACAATAGACGTATCAATGCGCTACATTGCTTGTGCAAGTAGATTAACTTGTAATAGCAGTCATAACTATTTTGATATACCCATGATACATAATATGACTGAATTCCCACTTTAGTTTCCCTACATTTTCGAGCTGGAATCTTGGTAATATAAATAAATAATGTACCTATATCATTTGCCTTTCTCATTACATCTTACATTGTTGTTACAGACAGAATACAAAGAAAGAACACGTCTTGCAGAAGAACTGAAGATTACTCAAGAAACATTAACTACTACAAGTCAAAGTGCCTCAGAAGCCCTCACTAGGCTAGAGGTCTTAGGGAAATACTTCCAGGAAAGAGAGGGCGAGCTTCTAAAGTAAGTAAATCAAATGTTGCGTTCCTAGTTTATGTGATTTCGGGAAAAAAAACTTTATTGCTTAAACATAGTGTTTAGTTTCCGCTGTAGCTCTGAAAATGAAAATGTCATCAAAATATTTTTATGAAAAGTAGATATTTGTAACAAAGACATAAGACATAGACTTTAGATTGTGAAACTCCTCCTTGGTCAAATTTAAAAACAAAATTGACAATAATTTAATATAATTATGTATTTTTATTTATTTTCAGAGAACTTAGCGCCAAAGAATCATTGTGGCTGAGCAAGCAAGGCGAGTCCACTAGCATAGTGGAAAAAATAGAAATTCTACAACAAGAAGCACAGAGATACAAGTAAGTATAATATCTATATGGTGTGCTATACCAATGGTTAACAAAATTACTTATACAGAATTTTAAAATAAGTGTGGAAGTAAAAACTGTGCACAATTCGGGTTTCGCTGCAACTTAAGTTTTCCGCTACGATGAATACACGGTGTAAGTTATATCGACGCGCATACTGTTACAGAAATATTTCGACAGTTTTTTTTTATTTGTACCTTACACCCTGTATAGTCCCAACACAGCACTGTCGCGTTTGAAAGCTTTTGCTCAAACAACACTATCTCTGCTTTGCGATGTCATTTGTTTCACACTTTTTTTTTTGTCCAAACGGAAAAATAAATGAATTCATCAAACAACTACAAAAAAAAATAACTTATTTAGGGAGAAATGCGACACGCTAACACTAGAGTTAGCAGAACAAGAGTCATCGCGTCGCAGTGCACTCAGCGAAGTAGAGTCCCGCGCGCACGCCGCGTGGCTGGAGGCGCGCGCGGCCAAGCGCGACGCCGACGCCGCGCGGGACGACGCCGCCGCGCTGCGCCGCAAGCTGGCGTCGCTCAGCGCGGCCGACGGAGCCGTCTCACCACATCACAGTACGTATACGTTTCAATCTTTCAAAGCCAAAATAAATAAATAACTTCTACAACTTTGGAAAATCCAAAATGGCACGCATCATAACGCTCATTTATTTTTATATAATAACAAATCCAACAATTGATTTGTAATATAAAAAGAAAACATGTAGGTACCTATGTAAGAAAAGTTCTTATACTTACAATGTGTAACAGAATAAACGCAAGTCCTGAAAGTAGTTTGCTCATAATTGACTACTGAATCCATTTCAGTAACTATTAATATAGGTATTGTATAGGTATAAATATAATAGGTATTGTGTGTAGTGTATTGTAATACTGACCGCCGATTGAGCCAAAGAAAATTAAATCTTATTTCAAGGCAATAAGACTCAATTTTAAATGCATAAAGTAATGCTAGGGTCAACACGATTTTCTTAATAAAAATAGTTAGCTTTAACAAAAAATTGTTTTGGTCATTATATTATGCTTTTAACTCAATACTCTAATTGGGGTGTATGAGGTCTTCCGTTCATAAGTTACACGTTGTATATTTGTATCATAGTGAATTTTAATAAAAAATAATTTAAAAAAAAAACTACGTAAACTAGGCTACTGTTGTGAAATACGGCACCAGTTCACCGAATTCTGGAACTAATCAAAAAGTCCGATCTCGATAATATAAATTTTTTCTGGAGTTATCGTTGGTAAAATCAATGTACAGACATCAGTACGTCCACGATATTTTTTTTTTTCGATACGTTTTTTTTTAAAGTAGCAACATAAAATTATTTTTATAAAGTATAAGATGGTTTAATTTAAGTGTTTTTTCGATGGAAGTACATCCACTCGTATTATTGTATAAGTGCAATATAGTTGTGATAGAGGCATTTGAAGATCACAAAATTGCTTGACCTTGACGAGTCGGGAGTAAAACACTACCTTAACCGCTTCGCGTCATAAGGCGTGCAATAATTTTCTAATTATGATCAGAGTGATCTGTGGGGCTTGTGGCTAAGTAATAACAGCTGCACGGATCAATCGATCAGGTTATGCTACGCTTGCCGCGGTTGGTCCGTGGATGGGTGCTCATCTTTATATACCAAGACCCCTCCGTGCCTCGGAAAGCACGTTAAGCCGGTGGTCCCGGCTGTCATTCGTGTATCTTTGACAGTCGTTACGGGTCGTCAGAAGCCCGAAAGTGTGACAACCAGTCTTACCAAGGGGTATCGTATTACCCAGTTACTGGGTTGTGGAGGTCAGTAGGCAGTCGCTCCATGTAAAAAACTAGTAGGTAGACTGGAAGCCGACCCCAACGTATTGGACAAAAGCTAGGCAGATGATGATATCAGAGTGATCTCGCGTGACCAGTGACACTCACGCGACGACGGTGATACTTAACGCCAACGTCTGTGGCAGGCGCGGTCATAATAAGTGTGAGCGCGAAAACAAATAAATCTGAAAATCTCTTACTACAAATAAACAGCTGTCACACGTTTTATGACCACGACCTCCTTAAGCCTCGGCGTTCTTTGCAACGCCGACTTCACTTGCAAGCCTTGCTGATGATGTACTCTGCCAGACAATTTTCGCACTTAGAGCTAATAAGCACATCTCTCATTGCTAATGCTTATCCCAGAAGTGTCCCCTGCCCTGGAGGGCGCGGAGCCGACCCTGGGCGCGCGCCTGCCGCCGCTGTTCCTGCCGCCGCCGCTACCGCCACTCCCGCGCCCGCCGCCCCTGGGCAGGCTGCCCTCCCCGCACCCGCCGCGGTATGTATAGTGTGTTCCTGTCGCCACTCCCGCGCCCGCCGCCCCTGGGCAGGCTGCCCTCCCCGCACCCGCCGCGGTATGTATAGTGTGTTCCTGTCGCCACTCCCGCGCCCGCCGCCCCTGGGCAGGCTGCCCTCCCCGCACCCGCCGCGGTATGTATAGTGTGTTCCTGTCGCCACTCCCGCGCCCGCCGCCCCTGGGCAGGCTGCCCTCCCCGCACCCGCCGCGGTATGTATAGTGTGTTCCTGTCGCCACTCCCGCGCCCGCCGCCCCTGGGCAGGCTGCCCTCCCCGCACCCGCCGCGGTATGTATAGTGTGTTCCTGTCGCCACTCCCGCGCCCGCCGCCCCTGGGCAGGCTGCCCTCCCCGCACCCGCCGCGGTATGTATAGTGTGTTCCTGTCGCCACTCCCGCGCCCGCCGCCCCTGGGCAGGCTGCCCTCCCCGCACCCGCCGCGGTATGTATAGTGTGTTCCTGTCGCCACTCCCGCGCCCGCCGCCCCTGGGCAGGCTGCCCTCCCCGCACCCGCCGCGGTATGTATAGTGTGTTCCTGTCGCCACTCCCGCGCCCGCCGCCCCTGGGCAGGCTGCCCTCCCCGCACCCGCCGCGGTATGTATAGTGTGTTCCTGTCGCCACTCCCGCGCCCGCCGCCCCTGGGCAGGCTGCCCTCCCCGCACCCGCCGCGGTATGTATAGTGTGTTCCTGTCGCCACTCCCGCGCCCGCCGCCCCTGGGCAGGCTGCCCTCCCCGCACCCGCCGCGGTATGTATAGTGTGTTCCTGTCGCCACTCCCGCGCCCGCCGCCCCTGGGCAGGCTGCCCTCCCCGCACCCGCCGCGGTATGTATAGTGTGTTCCTGTCGCCACTCCCGCGCCCGCCGCCCCTGGGCAGGCTGCCCTCCCCGCACCCGCCGCGGTATGTATAGTGTGTTCCTGTCGCCACTCCCGCGCCCGCCGCCCCTGGGCAGGCTGCCCTCCCCGCACCCGCCGCGGTATGTATAGTGTGTTCCTGTCGCCACTCCCGCGCCCGCCGCCCCTGGGCAGGCTGCCCTCCCCGCACCCGCCGCGGTATGTATAGTGTGTTCCTGTCGCCACTCCCGCGCCCGCCGCCCCTGGGCAGGCTGCCCTCCCCGCACCCGCCGCGGTATGTATAGTGTGTTCCTGTCGCCACTCCCGCGCCCGCCGCCCCTGGGCAGGCTGCCCTCCCCGCACCCGCCGCGGTATGTATAGTGTGTTCCTGTCGCCACTCCCGCGCCCGCCGCCCCTGGGCAGGCTGCCCTCCCCGCACCCGCCGCGGTATGTATAGTGTGTTCCTGCCGCCACTCCCGCGCCCGCCGCCCCTGGGCAGGCTGCCCTCCCCGCACCCGCCGCGGTATGTATAGTGTGTTCCTGTCGCCACTCCCGCGCCCGCCGCCCCTGGGCAGGCTGCCCTCCCCGCACCCGCCGCGGTATGTATAGTGTGTTCCTGTCGCCACTCCCGCGCCCGCCGCCCCTGGGCAGGCTGCCCTCCCCGCACCCGCCGCGGTATGTATAGTGTGTTCCTGTCGCCACTCCCGCGCCCGCCGCCCCTGGGCAGGCTGCCCTCCCCGCACCCGCCGCGGTATGTATAGTGTGTTCCTGTCGCCACTCCCGCGCCCGCCGCCCCTGGGCAGGCTGCCCTCCCCGCACCCGCCGCGGTATGTATAGTGTGTTCCTGCCGCCACTCCCGCGCCCGCCGCCCCTGGGCAGGCTGCCCTCCCCGCACCCGCCGCGGTATGTATAGTGTGTTCCTGTCGCCACTCCCGCGCCCGCCGCCCCTGGGCAGGCTGCCCTCCCCGCACCCGCCGCGGTATGTATAGTGTGTTCCTGCCGCCACTCCCGCGCCCGCCGCCCCTGGGCAGGCTGCCCTCCCCGCACCCGCCGCGGTATGTATAGTGTGTTCCTGCCGCCACTCCCGCGCCCGCCGCCCCTGGGCAGGCTGTCCTCCCCGCACCCGCCGCGGTATGTATAGTCTATTCCGATGATGCAAGTGTAAACAAATGTATTGGACAGAACAGTCAGAAAACATACCTGTGGATGCCAATTTGTAGTGCCACTTCCAAATTGAATGCTTTGATTTGATTATTTAAATACTTAAATCCGAAGTTCTATTTTTATGTGACAAAAATTCGAAAACCAAGGTTAATTTTATTGCCTCTTTTTTCGTATTTCCATTACAAATAATTAATGTTATCCAAACAATAATAATTCGAAAAAGTGGTGACATATACTGAATACTATTACTGAATATTGAAACTTTCTAAATACAAGTGAATGTGTTACCGATTTCCTATAGTGAGTGATTGCGTAAGAATTTAACCTGAACAGGGTATGTTAACTCTTTCATCAGATACTTTTGAAACAGACTACGAATAGTCTGATATTTCATTAAAAAAACAATGCTTACGCATGCCCAACGTTTTTCTGGCCAGCATTTTTTAAAATTACGAATTGCCATCGTTCACAGATACGGCGAAAGGCGATATTCCCCCGACAGTCGGTATTCGCCCGAGAGTCGGTACTCGCCAGACAGTCGGTATTCGCCCGTAACGGTGCGGTATTCGCCCGACAGCCGGTACTCGCCGCGTTCCAGGCGATCGCCTTACTCGCCGAGGTCCAGGCGACGATCGAGATCTAGGGAAAGGTAAGGTTTTCAAGTTCATTTTAGATTTAATATTCTACTTATTTTTAATTCGATATTCGTTTCGTAGTCAGAAGCCTGAAAGTCTGACAACCAGTCTTGTTGTCCAGGGTTGTGAAGACAGACAGTCGCTTCATATAAAATATTGATATTCAGCTGCATCCGGTTAGACTGGTAGCAGAGCCCAATATACATAGTTGGG
Organism: Brachylomia viminalis; assembly: GCA_937001585.2. Taxonomy (NCBI): domain Eukaryota; kingdom Metazoa; phylum Arthropoda; class Insecta; order Lepidoptera; family Noctuidae; genus Brachylomia; species Brachylomia viminalis. Next base: position 14,319,774 of record OW443302.2, on the reverse strand, counting down.
TACAAAACTCAAAGCATTTATTTCAAATAAACCAATTACAGGCACTTTTGAATTGTCAAGGGGTCGGTCAGTCAAAAAGATCAAGCTAGTTGCCCATTCCAACACCATTCCATTACAGGCTAGGTAGATGATGCCTTTGCATCGTGCGTTTTGGAGAAACGCCAAATTTTGACGTCAATCGGTTATTTGACATTGAAGATCGTTTAAAAGTATTTGTATCGCATAACGACCATTAACGACCCGATTAAAATGTCAAAGGTCTGGATACAATATAATCATTATCAATGGCAATGAACTACTGTGTGTGTTATTCTAAATTTATGATAAATCATATTTTATTGTGATATTTTCATTCACTAAGTTTGTAAAACAACGAGGCTAAAGACAAAATTCCAAATCATGTCACGTTTTTTATTAAGCAACAAGCTGTGTGCCCGGCTGTATCGTAGTTTGTAATTTTTCCCATCATTCGGCAAAAATTACAAACTACAATACAAACTTTCATCAAAGTCAAAGCATTTATTTCAAATAGGCACTTTTGAACGTAAACATTTACATTAAACAGAACTGATTCTAGTCGCCCCTTCCAAAGTGTAGTTTCGTATGGAGAAGAATGGGCAAGAATCTGCACCATTACTCTTTTAAAATGTGTTACAATATTTTGTATACATCAATTATATAATTATAATTATATGTGAAGACGATGCACCTATAATAAAATTACCCTACCACAATAGGTAAAAATAATTAAATAATGTAGCAATGACAAATAAGTTAATTATGTGATGGATACATGGTGTTCACATATTTACAAATATTGTAAAAGATTTTCCAAATTATTAAACAAGTAATATGTCAGTGTGTGAGTTAAAGTAATCACAGAATGTAAATCAATACCATAAAAATAATCCATCCCCTATTTAACCCCTTCAGGGGTGAATTTTCAAAAATCCTTCCTTAGTGCTTGCTCACTTTCGCTATGAGGAACTATTGTGCAACACTTTATGCTTCTCAGTCCAGCGGCTTAGGTCGTATGTTGTTTGTCAGTGAATTATTATGTAAATAATATAATTTATCAGGTACGAAGACCCTCGTGTGACACGGTCGCGGAATGGCCCCGCTCCTCCGCCCATAGACACAGAAACTGAATACAACTCAGACAGCCCGTCACGGCAGCCGCGTAGGCGTGGTAGATACTCAAGACATTCAGGTAACAGGATTATTTAAAACCGTAAAGCCTTATTTACACGATGCAAGAGATGCAAGATTTGCATCGTCTATACACTGTTTAGACGGGGAATCTTTTATTGATGATTTGCGTATGCCACAGACAATTAAATCGCACCGTGTTTATCAGGCTTTACATCTTATTTCGTACACCCTTTGCTTGTCACATGAACCCTAAGGTTCCGGGTTATTTAACTGTTGTGTCTGCTTCGTGGACAGTGAAGTTGTTGAATGTGTTCAGTAGTTGACATTCCAGAATTAATTCATTTAGACCTATATTTGGCAATTCACTTTAAGGGTGAAGCCAGACGAGCCTAATTTTTGAGTTGTGAGTCGCGTAATTTCTGCTCGGCAGAAATTCTGTTGGGCCGCCAGACGAGCGTAATTTATTCAGATGCTTTTCAACGCTTGAACTGGGTGTTTGTGTAGTGCAATGGACATAATAAAAACGTTGTGTATTTAGGTACGTAGCATATCGCAAAGACATAGAAGATGATGGTACAAAAAATACTGGGTGAATCCACTCAACAGTGAAAGACTGATGCGCGGGTAGTTTCATGTCTTGTATGAACGCTTATGCAGATATATTACAAAGAAATTAACGTATTGACTCCCAGGCGTCCCGTGATTGACTGGCGATTACATCGCCTCGAAACAATTCAGCCGGGATTGTGCGCGTGAGTCGGCAGACAACTCATTTTGCGTCAGCGTGTGAACGAAACAGGATTTTTGTATGAAACCGAATGTAGCTAAAATTACGTACTTACAACTCAAAAAATTACGCTCATCTGGCTTCACCCTAAAGCATTTGTAGGACCCAATGGTTGTAGGCACCGCACATTATCACTTCGTTAATGTTAGTTTAGCTATGGAGTACACAGAAAGAATCACAAGTTGAGTTTAAAGTTACATTAAAATGTAGAAGGGTTAACAAGTTAAAATGGTAGCGATTCTTTCACTTTATAAGTGGTTAGTTCCACAGTTATTGTCTGACCCGGTGTCCATAGCTTAATACGTTTTATATAAAGCATAATATTTGTAACGCACGACATCCAAGTAGGTTGCTGCGTTCGCAAAGTAAATGTACGCTTGATGAGTACGTACCGCTTTTCTTGATGATAATGTTACGTTTAAAGTATTTTTGCAAATTTCCTACCCCTAATGTAAAGGCCTCCCGTGGAACCTTGTACCTACTCGAACCCCAACATTGATTTTCCGTCTTCTATAAAAGTTAGACGAAAATAATATTTATTTAATTTTTCAATAACAGCTCCAAATCAACACAGGTAAACATTTTCGATACTAACTTCACATTATACGTTTACAATGTCCCATCTTTTAATTTATTATTTGTTTTATTTCTTTCTATAGATACAAGCCAAACATTATCCTTTATTTATATTGTTTGTTTCAGGTCCTAGCTCGGGTTCAGGTTGTTCGACGGAATCGGATAAATGAGACAGTCTCAATGGGTTACCTAAACCAAGATCTTTTTGTATATAATAATGTGGAGATGATGCCAAAATTGGTTATGGTGGTTCACGAATGTATTAGTTGTGAAAAATAATCATTTTATAGCTTATGACGTGTGTTAAAATCTACAGCATAAGGGTAGGTTTCATTTGGATTTTATTCGGTTCTGTACTCCTATTTATTCCTAAACCATTTTATGGTATACGAAATTAAAACGGTAAACAATGACACAGAAAAGATTGCAATGTATTCCAAAATTATCTGTGATGGAACTGTAACTTTTCCTTATGAATTATTCAGATAGTAATAATTATAATATTTCTTATTCAACAATACTCAAAGAGGTCCAGGATAAATATAATTGCAGTCCTATTTTTGTCATTCTTCTTTTTGACAATATGAAGCAGGTATTTGAATACATATTCTAGTATTTTCTTGTATATTTGGACAGCAACATGTTAGTTTAGTAACTAGGGTTTAAACTAACCGAGACTGGGATAGGTGCTCTTAAATGACGTGAGATCTTTCCGAACGCAGCCCTCGGTAGAATCTTTCTCCTTATATTTAAACTTTTGAGCCATAGTATACGCGGAAAGACTGCTATTATCCGATTAGGCAAAAGAATTATAATAATTGTTAATAATCATACAGCTATTGATGAATCACAGCGAAACTTCCGTACTTAGAATCTAGAATGAAATCGACAATGTTGTCTGCATTCAGGAAATTAAAATTCTTAAGTTGCAATTTAAAATAAAAATCGGATCGGAGGTCCTACTGTAGTCACACATATGGTGTAGTAACGTAAATAAAATATTCGAGCCGTGCAAAAAAGTTACGTTGCTTTATATATTTTGAAAAAGTTACGGACACTAAACATCCGTTTCGTAATTTTTTTAATACTTACTTACTTTTTTCTGGTGCTGCTTCATTTTGTATTCTATGTTCAGTTAGCATACAAAACTTTATCGAATTTATTCGTTTATCCATTTCATTGTGCATTTTAAAATCTCTAAACCAAAGCATTTAACTGTTATTTCTGTTCTTGTACCTGATTTTCTCTCACATTTGATAATTATTTTTGTCATTAAATAATGTGTGTTCCTAAAGTGTAAAAATTAACAGCACAACTCTGTTTTATTTCTTATTGAATTCGAATGTACTTACAGTTCACATTGTATGCCTTTCACTGTTAACTAATGATAGTTGCCACCTAAGAAATTAGCAATAACCTAGTGTTATAATGTCAATAGATAATCCGTCATAAGAATTGCAATCTTTAATTTATTGAACTTGTTGTTTTATTAGTCAGTTAAATGTATTATAATTATTAGATACGATTTTAAAATAAATAATTTTATCATTGCATTGTTTTTGTTGTTATCTTGACAAGTTGTGTACTGGTATTGAATAGCTGTCCATGCATGGCATGGTGGCGTGTGTATTGGATCATTGAGATCCCTTCAAAATGGTTGAGCTGAATGGTGCTGATCCATACGTCATGTTCGTGAACGGGCCGTCAGTAGGCACTGGTCATTTCTTAGCTGCCACGGCTTTTTTAATTCCTGAATTGTTTTTATCTGTTTATTACGGACGGTCTACATCTAGATAAGAGGCTTACCTGGGCCAACCACATTAAGGCTAAGAAAAAGGCAGCCACCATTGAGATGAAAAGTCTGTCTTGGCTCTTAGGAAGACAATCAAAATTATGTCTTAGTAACAAAATACTTGTTTACAAAGTTATAGTAAAACCAATCTGGACTTACGGAATTGAACTCTGGGGATCGGCCAGCAACTCCAATATCGAAATTTTAGAAAGGTTCCAAAATGTAGCCCTAAGAACAATCTCAAGTGCACCCTGGTTTGTCAGAAACACAGAAATACACGAGCAGCTAAAGATACCAACAGTAAAAGAAGAACTATGCGAAAAATGCAAAACATATAAAAAGAGACTGAACAAGCACAGCAATGTCTCGTTGAGGCTCAGAATGTCAACTTCCCAAAATGTCCCCTGGTACCAAAATGTCAACTTCCCATAATGTCCCTTTCCCAAAATGTCCCTTTCCCAAAATGTCTCTTTCCCAAAATGCCCCTTTCCCAAAATGTCCCTTTCCCAAAATGCCGCTTTCCCAAAATGTCCCCCATTCTTAGAATTAAGCGTTATAACTCAACTAAAAAATAAAAAAAAACAATAATTATAATCGTCCTCGCTTGTGATTGGATGTAAAGAAATGTAACTACCAACATCATAACTGTTAGAATGTATTATGTTGGTCACATTTAGACGATCTTGTTCGTCCAGAAATTAATTGAACTAATTGACATTAACTTAACTAAATTAATTGAACTAGATTATTATCTATTCGTTCTTGACCATTTCCTCCGACATATTATGTAATTAAATTTTATATTATCAAGTTAAAAATAAATTTAAATAAATAAAGAAAGCCTCTAAAAATCATTTTCTTTGAAACATGTTGCATAAACTAAACGAAACTATCAAGAAAAATATTTATCTCACAAAAGTGGGTACTTTTGAAAAAATATGTATTTTATTGACATTTTATTCTATTCAATGGTATTGTGTATACTTACGTGAGACAGTTTAATTTTGTTGTTTGTGACGTGAATTTATTAATAACTTGAAAATGAGTGAGGAATTAGACTTTATATGTAACCAAAAAGGAAATCAAACACTAATATGGAAGGGATTTCAGTACAACAAAAACAAAACTAACAAAGACAGTACGTTATGGCGATGTATTAATAGAACCGTATGTAATGCATCATTGACATTAGATAAAAGCAGGAAAATTGTTTTAAGAGAATCAACGCATACTTGTGAACTTAATATTGTTGCCATCAATATTAAAAAAGAAAAAATCAGGTTGAAGAAGGAAGTGTGTGATAATTTAGGGCCGATTCAAAAAATTTGCGAATCTACTTTGGCAGACCTAAGCAATGAGAATCGTGATGAATGTGATGATCGAGACTTGATACCAACATTTCGTTCCTTAAAAAGCTCTCTTTACCGAGCGCGAAAAAAATATTTGAATACAGACTTGCTAGTACATAATAATACTGAAACAGTTCAAATACCACAAAGTTTAGCAAAAAAGTTTTTAGTATGTGAAGATGGCAGTACGGAAAAAATTATAATTTTTGCCAGCACTATCGCTAAAAAAATAATGAGAACGCCAGGTTCATACTATGCCGATGGGACGTTTAAATCAGCTCCAAAACCTTTTTATCAAATGTTTGTATTGCACATGGATTTTGCATTGGATGAAAATACTACAAAAATAGTACCGGTTATATACGCCCTCTTACCAAACAAAACGGAACAAACATATATGCGCCTATTTAGTCTCATAAAAGAGAATTTACAGATCCAAATTAAAACTTTCAAATCGGATTATGAAATTGCCATCATGAACGCAGTTTCGGCGGTTTTTCCGCAGGCTAGAGTGACTGGTTGTTACCGTCACTTCAATGCAGCGATTTGGAAATATTAAAAAAAAACAAAATTGAATAAATCAAGAGCTGGTCGTAACGTGACTAGAATGAGTGCCATTCTTCCTTTGGTGCCGGCAAATCATATACCAGGCGCATGGAATTATATTTTGGAAACAGCGCCAAATACATCAGAGATGAGGCGTTTTCGCAGTTATTTCGAGTCTACCTGGTATCCCAGAAAATCACCGTTAATATTAAGCTGCGCTGGCCAACGCCATAGAACCACCAATGCTCTAGAAGGATGGCACCGACGTGTAAATAGCCTTATACCAAAGAATCCAAATTTGTATTATTTTTTTATATAAGATAAAAAAAGAAAGCAAATACTGGGATGGCCGTTTACAGGATTCACTATTTAAGCAGACCAACCGCAGAAGAAGGCTCAGAGATATTGAGTTCGATAGAAAATATGCAAGATATTTAAAACAATTACAAGGAAATCATCTCACAATTCAACAATTTTTAAAGAAATTGATATTTTTGAGACTTGCTTTATTTAATTGAATTTCTTTCTAAATTTGATAATAGTTTAACGCTTAATTATCAGTCTGTATCTGACTATTGAAATCCTATTGAATTACTGTGTACTTGAACGTATTAGTTCTAATTAAAGTTATTTTTATAATATGTTGATAATAAATAACTATATTTCATTTCAAATTCCTTTTCTAATAAAAAAATTGACGAAAGAGTTGATACAAAGTAATTAAAATAAAAAATTTGATTATTATATTGTTTTTTTATTTTTTAGTTGGGTTATAACGTTTGATTCTAAGAATGGGGGACATTTTGGGAAAGCGGCATTTTGGGAAAGGGTCATTTTGGGAAAGGGACATTTTGGGAAAGAGACATTTTGGGAAAGGGACATTTTGGGAAAGGGACATTATGGGAAGTTGACATTTTGGTACCAGGGGACATTTTGGGAAGTTGACATTCTGAGCCTCAACGCGTAATGCAAGTGCGTTTTTGAACTCTATAGAGATAGATCGAAATGGTCTTTCTTTTGGAGTTGGAGGATTTTGGTTTCATTTTTGTCGAAATTGGTCGTTCAATCGCTCCTCTTGATATGGCAGAGTTTGACCAAGACGGTATCCAAGAGTTCGTCATTGAGAGCGTCAAAATAATCCTCTTGAAAGTGGGAAGAATAAGTTACACTTTGGTTTGAGGGAAACCAATTATCTTCCCTGCCTGTTGCATCTATCCATTTATTTTTAGTTTTGGATCTTTCGGGAAACTGAATTAAAATGTAGTAAGTTTTGTGAAACAGGTTCTTAATATAATATCTTATTTAGAACAACTAACAATAATTATCGATATCTATATCTCAGCGCTGCGCACCACTAGGTAATGCATCGTTTTGACTTGCGTCAAAAATATTGTTAAAAATATTTCACAACTATATAATTTGTAAAATCCTTAAATATTATAATGAATGCAGGGTTTTTTTACTTACCAGTGGTAGGATACGCCACTTGTCCTAGTGTTTGTTGGAGGTAATTGTTATTTTTTTTCAAATAAGTACGGAACGATTCGGCATTTTGTAAAAATACGAAATGGCACTACATGTCCCGATGCAAACATATGACTAAACGGTGCTCATCGCCGTCGCGCGTATATAAGGTCATTTTGATTGCATGGAGGCGACATGTGCCACGCTTCCAAGCCATATCCCTCGATATACGTGTACCTACCTAGCTAATAAAAGCGTGTTAAAAACTCTTAACTTTTCCTGATCATTATCGTTAAATGTCTCGGTCATAAATGTCCATCAATAAACCTTTTGCCTTTTCTGAGAGGGATTTGTGTTTTCGGAATAGTTTATAACGAATTTCGCTACCGACTGACCGGTTGGTGCAGTTGGTGGCGACCCTGCCTTCTGAGCCGCTGGTCCCGGGTTCGATCCCCGGACAAGTCAAACATTTGTGTGCATGAACATGTCTGTTTGACCTGTAGTGTTTCTGGGTGTGAATATGTATATCAGTCATCAGGCTACCGTAGTACAGGCTCTACCTAGTTCGGGACCTGACGACTTTGTGTAGATGTTGTCTCATATTTATTTATTTATTTTAATTTTTGAAATATGTGGGTTAGATTAGTAAATTATTCAGAATATACTCATTGGTAGCGTTTCTACAGAATTTTCTCGAATGATTTGCATGATATCTCCTTAAGTCTTTATTTCGAGCTTCAGCAGCTTCTCTGGATAATTTTCCAATCGGCACTAAACCAAAATTATACAAATCAACGTACAATTTCATGGTGGCTTCGGCAAACTTTTAACCTTTAAACGTGCAATAAAAAATCGAACCATTTTGAAAGAGGTAGGTATAACTTTAGGTTAGTAATGGGTTATTGAAAAAAGCCACATGACTTATAAGTAGTTATAAGTATTGTATTAGTATGTAGATTAAAAAAATGTAAGTACCAAGTACTTTTTGATTTCGTTCCACTGTATTTGCTCGAGTTACCACGACAAAGACACTGCGTTTGTTTAAACTTGTATTCATTGTATTACACCAGATCAGTGTCTCCATGTACACGGTAATTACCGTAGATGCACCGTAATCTGGTCAAGGTAATAAGGTATTACCGTGTCGTTGACATTACGTTGTAAATATTTCATCATTTACAGCGTAAAACCCAGCAATCAATCAAAGAAATTGCAAAAACTGTATTGATTTCGGGGCAACTAAAGATATGTTGACAAAAATGAATAAATCAATTTAAGAAAAAGATATTGTCGTGCTAGGAGAGTCAGATTCAGAATAATATTATGTAATTTTTTTCATGTTGTACATGTTTTTTAAATTTTCTTTGTAAATAATTAAAAAGCAAATATATATTCGGGATTTTTTCCTTCGAAAAATTACACGGTAGTTTACACGGAACACTTAGCTGATGCACCGTAATTTTGTCTAGAAACACCGTATTTTTTACCCTTGCAACACGGTAACTCTCGATTTACACATGGCGACACTGCACCAGATTTTTATTTAGTCCACGTATTTTATTTATTCGCTCCTGAAACTGAGCAGTCGCCGTAGAATCATCAACAATAACTATGTTTTAATGTAGCAATAAAGAGAAAATACATAAATAACGTAAAACAAAAACTTAAGTATATATTTTGCACAATGTTCGTTACGAAATATGAAGTTGGATTAAAACAAAATAAATAAGAAAGAAAATAATAAGCCAATTTAAATAACATTTGAGATAAGAACTGTGAATGAAAAAACATTGGCTTTTTAAATGACTTCGTGTATTTAACACATATTACGTAGGTATGTGCACATTATAAGTATACTATAACAGTATTATGTATAAGATGTTATACAACAATTTCACAACCTCTTATTTCGCTTGTAGTGTAGATAGACTAAGGCGAAGGTCTATGGAACGACATTCCATGGAACGAAGGTGCCTAGTTCTGGTACATCAAGCTGAAACATAAAATTGTAAGTGTTATTATTCTATTATTACTAGCCCCCTACCCCTAAGCGACCCCCACGGTTTTCAAGATTTGACAAAACATCAAGATCTCTTTAGTGTATGTATCTAAGTCACATAAACCTTCCGAAATAAATTCTCCTAAAACCTAAATGATGGTGAAAACCGCATCAAAATCCCTTGCGTGGTTTAGAAGATCAACGCGGTCACACGCAGACACGAAAAGCAACCTTAATTTAAAATATGAATAGTTCAAAGATTAGCTTTTATTTGCGCTTTTAATTAAACAATTACTTAACTATATTCCTTAAAGAAAAAGCTTTTATATTTTTTTTAAAAGCTTTTATTTTAATACAAAAATTTACATCGTCACGAGAACCAAACATGTATGCCAAATTTCAGCCCGATAGCTTCAGTGGAAGTGGGTGAAATATTGATTGCAATATTCCAGGACATACATACAAGTGAAGTTAAATAAAAGCTTTTAAAATGGGTCAACATTATTAATTCAACTCCCATCAATTTCAACCTTAAATAGGATTTACCTTCTTTGTAATATGATCCTCACACGCCATACGAATGCGTGCAGAAGTTGCGGGCGCATCCAAGCGGAATTCCAAAGCCGCCCCGGCATCGGCGCGCGCTGCTTTAATTGCTTCTTTTATCGCGAAGAATGCAGATGACGCCAGGAATAGAGGTGGCTCACCCACAGCCTGGAAAACCCAAAAAATTCTTAAATGATATTTTGTAGCTACCACAGTATTTTTGCTGGGTAATGTATGCTCCAACAATTGCTCACCTTTGAAGAATATACCGCTCTCGGGTTGGGAGCTCCCTTGAGCAGAGATACATTAAATTCCTGAGGAATGTCTCCGAATCCAGGTATTTTATAAGCACCAGGTCCTCTTGAAAACAATGTACCATTTGGAGAATAAATGAGCTCCTCAATTGTGAACAAGCCATAACCTTGGATAAAACCACCTTCGATTTGACCAATATCAATAGCTGGGTTCAAACTTTCACCCAGATCCATCACGATGTCACATCTAATGACTTGATGATCGCCGCTAAGGCAATCGATCTCGACCTCGGTGCATGCAGCACCAAACGTGAAGTAGTTGAAAGCTATTCCTTTATTTTCCTTAATATTGTATCCAATGTCAGGTGTGGCATGGAACCCTGTAGCAGACAAGCTGACTCTGTCGATCCAAGCTTGTAAAACCCAGTCTTCCCATTTACCATTAGGATTCTTCTCTTTGAAGGGTTGCAGCCGTTTCGAAAGTGTCTCACAAGCTTGCAGGACAGCCATGCCGTTCAAATCTGATCCGGCACTGGCTGCTGTAGCCGAGGTATTGGGCACTTTATCTGTCGACGTTTCACTGATGTGAATCTTAGACACATCGATTCCAAGTGCACGAGAAGCAACTTGGATCATTTTGGTGTGAAGACCTTGGCCCATTTCAGTACCACCGTGAGACAGAAGAACTGACCCATCCATATAAATTAGTACTAAAGCACCAGCTTGGTTGAGCAATTTTTCCGTGAAAGCAATTCCAAACTTCGTTGGGATAATCGCAATTCCGCGCTTTTTCCATCTATGTTCCCTGAAAATTAATAAAAATAATGTATTGCATATTTCTTGGGAGCTGTTATGTTAAAATATCTGGGCAAAGTTACCAGTACCTACTTGTCTCAAAGTTAAGTTTGCCCTCATAACCAGTTTTTTTTTTTTTTAACTGATTTTATTTATTAGTTATTCAAATACACACAGTATAGTAGTATAGTGTATGTATTTTTCATGTCACGTATGGTTAAATATAAAACAACTCACTTGTTAAACTTCTCGACTAGCAATCTCCTTTCACCTAATTTACTTTTTTGGATACATTCGTCCCAACATCTCTGTAGGGTGCAGTTCTCCAAAATTTGCCCATAGTGAGTTATTTCGTTTTCTTTGTACAAGTTGAGTCTGCGGATCTCATCAGAGCTCTTTCCTAGTTTAAATGCTATATCTTCAATTATACTTTCGGCACCAAACATACCCTGTGGACCACCGAATCCTCGGAATGCAGTGTTTGATGGTAAATTGGTTTTACAAACGTGTCCAGTTACTTCTGCGTTGGGAATATGATAAGCATTCTCGTAGTGGAACATGGCTCTTTCAACGACCTGGAAAAACATTGTAGTTATAAATAAATAAAGTATTTAGTAAAAACATTGTATAATAATTATCAAGACCCGCAGCAGCGGGTCAGACAATTTTTTCAACTTACAGGGCCTGATAAATCTATAGAGTAGCCTCCATTATTGTAAATATTAACTTGAGCTCCCATTAATTTGCCTTGTTGAGTTACAGCCACTTTATATTTGATCAGGAATGGATGTCTGGTGCCAGTCATCATCATGTCTTCGTCTCGATCAAGCATACATCGCACTGGCTTCTGAAGCTTATGAGCTGCTAACGCAACAGGTAATGCCACAAGCATACCACGAGATTCTTTGCCACCAAACCCACCCCCCATACGTTTCACACGGGCCACAACCCTATTCATGGGAATGTGCAAAACGTGGCCGACTAATTTCTGAAACAGATTAATAGGTGTAGGTATGACAAAAATGTACCGTTGAGGTCTGTATTTAATTTCAAATATTGCACAAATAAAATATTTAATTGGTAATATTATATTTACCGCTATTTCTGAAGGATGTTGACTTGAACAAAATATTTCTAATTCGTCGTCTTCTTTTTTTGGAATTGCAAAAGAAGCGTGAGTTTCTAAATAAAAGTGTTCTTGTCCGCCTATCCGACATTGACCTTCTATTATTAGATTGTTCTTATCGGCAAAAGTGCTTTGAACGTCTCCTCTGCTTATAGTTTTAGGAAATTGTGGGTAAAATGAATTCTTCTCAATAGCGTCTTCTATCGTTACGATAATTGGATGTATATCTTCATATTTGATTTCCACCATTCTAGCTGCTTCTTGAGCTGTTGCTTGATCTTGTGCTACAATAACACCAATAGTCTGCCCCTGACTTATAACTTTCTCACTAACAAATAGTTCCTCGTCATGAAAAATTGGCCCAATAGCATTCTGTTCAGGAGTTAAATCCTTTGCAGAAAAGAATGCGACGACTCCTGGTTTAGCTAGAGCTTTTTGGGCGTCCACTGAAACTAATTTAGCGTGCGCTCTCGTGCTTAGAACAAACCCCAAGTAAAGCTCCCCTTCTGCGGTTGGCATATCATCGCAGTATATCGCTTCACCGGTTGTCTGCTTGTATGCTGACATATGTGTTAATGGTCTTCCAACAGCATCGCTTTTGATCTGTTCATCTCCAACCAGATCGAAATATTGAGCACTTTTGGGTATATCACCATGAAATTGTTCAGCACCGCTACTATGATATGGCAAAATAAGGTCTGCATGGATGTAATCCTTGGTCATTTGCTTAGCAATAGCCAGGTAAGCTTTAAGGAACAAACTCATGGTTAAAGTTCTTCGGAATTGTATATTACCGCCGGGTGCTGAAGGACTTAGTGGAAACTCCTCTATTAAGGACGAAAATGCTTTGTCTAACATACTTTCGTTCCATTTTTCTCCTTTTAGTGTTTTACTTGTTTTAGTAGCTAGCTTAGTTACTGGAGCCATACCACCGAAACCCACGTTGATGTACTTTATTACATTAGTGTTATCTTCGAACTCGACGTTGATTGCAGCAGTGACGATCGAGATATCATCTTCTCTTCTTTTAGCTTGTTTAAATGCAGTCACATATTGGTATTTATTAGAATAAGGAATCTCTATGGACAACAAAATTTCGTTTGGCTTCACTACGTTTTTTCTGTAACCAGTGAAAAACGTTTCATCCATTGGAACGGAACGGTGACCCCCGTCTTCGCTCATCAGATTAAGCTTAACTTTCAAGGCCATTAAAATTGGATTCAAATCTGATATAGGACTACCTGTCATTATGTTTCCGCCTATAGCTGCAACGTTTCTTATTTGCTTGCCTGCAAACCAGTTTAGCATTTCTACAATTGCTATAAAAGATCGAGTTTTATATTTCGACAAATCCTTTATGTACTTTCTTAAAGTATTTTCTATCTCCATAAGGGTAACAGCAGCTCCTATTGTTAACCCAGTATTATTTTCGGTGATAGCATTTAATTCTGGTACGCAGTTAGGCATTATTATAGTTGGATAAACACAGTGTTTGAATTTAACCTCAACTCCAACCTCAGTATTTCCGACGACTATTTTCGCATCAGGATATTGGTTTTTCAGTTTCAAAATCGAGCTTAAATCATTCGGTCTAAACCATGAACCTTTCGGCCCTTTAAATAGTAAATATTGATCATCGTAAACGGAATATAACTTAAGCTCTGGTGGAAATATGGGCTCTTGAGTATTATCATATGGCAAAAATGATGATCTATCAAAAATATGTTCTGTTTCACTCTTCTCTTCCTCTTTATCAGTCTTGTTTTTACAACAGTTTTTCCCCATGGCACATACGCGGTTTTGTCCATTTTGTGCACTATTGGTTCCATTAACTGTGCTATTAGCGATACGTTGTGTCTCCCAATCTTCTATAAACGTCTTATAACCTTCTATGATGGCCCTGTATCCTGTACATCTACAAAGATTTCCTTGAAAAGCGACTTCCATATCGTTGTATGATATAGTACTATTGGTCCTAAGTAAAGTGTACATAGACATGACAATGCCTGGCGTGCAGAATCCGCATTGTGAGCCGTGTGCCTTAGCTATACGTTCTTGTACTGGATGTAATCTGGTTTTGGTTGACCCAATACCTTCCACTGTAGTGACAGCCAAGCCGTGCATAGCGCACACTGGCGCTAGACAAGCATTCACTGCGAGGTGGCTGCATATTTAGGTTATGGAACATTATGATATTGTACTAAAATGAAAACGAATGGTCTGTCGATCGAACTGATATAAGTTCGGTGACAATAGAAAAATAATTGTGTCTCATTAATCACAGTTGAGTTCGCAATACCTACTTCATCCATGAATAATGTTAGTCGTCAACTTGCAGATAAGACTAGATGTGATGGATATCAGTTGTTATTGCGTATTGCTTCCAATAAACATCTCAAACTTCACATGCAACAATATCGCAATGTTGGTGATAATGTTATCTCAAGAAGTCACTTCAAAATTATTATTGATCAACTAGCTGCGCCCCGCGGTTTCACCTGCATAAGCCTCGATCCCGTGGGAATATCGGGATAAAAACTATCCAGGTCATGGTCTACCCATGTGCCAAATTTCATCCAAATCCGTTCAGCCGTTTTGCAAATTACCATCAACTGTTATTTATGCCTCTTTACAAATTAACATCAATAACGGATTAGTTTAATCTATGAACCTAGGCTCTAATGCTGCGGACCCACGACCCACTTTCTCACAGGCCAGATCGCGCCAGGCCAGCCAGACCAACAGACGATGGGAACCATCGCATCTGATAAAGCCTGCGGTGGCCTGTCGTCGCTCGTCCTGTCAGTGCGAAGTCAATAAGTTCAAAGGAGCGGCGCGGCCGGTCCGGCTTATACAGGCGCGTTTGTTTTTGCTCTGTTTATCACATGTTGACCACTGAATAAAACCACAGCGGCTGTACATGCAGCCATGCGCTCCGTATCATGTCGGCGAACAGGCTGCACCAGGCCGACACACGCCGTGGCAATGCTCGGCAAGAGCCGCGACAGGCCTCGACAAGCGTCGCAACGCCTGGCGCAGCCTGTCAGTTAACAGGTCGTGGGACCGCGGCTTTTGAGCAATACGTAAAAAAAAAGGTAGATTCACCTACCTAAGTTCCGTATTTAAAAGGATACTTTACTTTCCTCTCTTTTCGATTATATTTTGATATCATGACAGTGCAAGCTCCGCATCCTCCCTCGGCACATCCTAGCTTGGTGCCGGTCAGACGAAGTTTCTTTCGAAGATACCAGAGCAAGGTCCATTCTGGATCGGGATTGGTTTCTACCACCTGAAATTGTAAAAGGCACGAGGTAAGAAGACAGAAGGTAAAAAGAAAAAAATACAGGTAGGTAAGTACCTACCTAAGTTTATTATTTTATATTTTTCGATGGTGCGTAAACGCATAGGTACTTAAATAATAATAAGAAAGAGAGTTTTAAATATTGCGCGTTGAATTAAAGCCGACCTTATTAGAATCCAATAACAGAAATTCACAACCGTCGTCGTTGTACACAGGTACGTACGACGTGGATACGTAGGTACGTAGACGTACCAACCTCTATACCTACTAAATGTTATCTCTGTGTAACAGTTGATCAAATAGAAATCATTGATAATATCATAAACAGCAGAATCTGCACATTAGATCGTGTCTTCCAAATGAGACAATCACTTGGGGAGGGGAAGGGTAATTTTATTGGAAGACAATAGAAATAAACTGTGATTTAATTACACCCTCGGTTATTAACTCAACACAAATGCAACCCGTTGATACATAACTATACATAAGTAGGGTATCCTCGTACTATTTTCCTTGTTGTATAAATTTCAATCGCATAACATGACGCCTGCAAACCCCCGAGCCACGCCACCCACGTTTCGCCAATTAAATGTTTAAGTCCCGTGACATACGGGGGTAGCGTTGCCAGGTCCTCATACCGAAAAGCCGGACAGAGCTGTGAGTTTGGCCTAACATTTGGGTCAAAAAGCCGGACATCCTGCATTTTCAACAATTTTAAATATTCGTGTAAAAAAATTTTTTTTTTTTGGCCTAACATTTTGGTAAAAAAGCCGGACACTGCATTTTAGGGGATTTTTTGGTATTAATGTAGAAAATTAATGAAAACCAAGCTTTTTTGATAATTTACAATAAAACTAATGCCAAATTAGTCTAAAAGTACTTTATTATTAATCAGTCAGGCGCGGCGCCGCCTTCTTTCATTCGCGAATTCGGTCTCGATGCGCGCGAATTTTGAAATCTAAAAAGCCTAACAAAAGCCGGACAGGCCGGACGACGCTTATTTTGGCCGGACAGGCAATCAAAAAGCCTGACTATGTCCGGCTAAAGCCGGACGCCTGGCAACGCTATACGGGGGCGAGCCTATTGGGTGCGCCAAAGTTCACCTAAATTTTCAACTCCGATAATTGGAAATCCGAAAATGTTCTTCCTAACATTTTTCATCCTAACAATCACAATTCCTAACTACTCTGTCTCTAATGTTCATAATTCCGAAGCATTCAACTTCATAATGTCAGTAGCAATAAACATCTATTATACTTTTATTTGTTTCCCTATATTTTCTCAACATAACCATCTTTTATACTATTATTCAAAGTCATATCTTTTTTGTTTAGATTTCTTTTTATTCATAATAATCAGTATTATATACATTAATCGTTGTAAGCCCTAATTATCACATGCCATAATTATGATATGCCATAACATAATTTGCCATCGACATCGGGTGTGTAACATATTTACATTAATGATATTATTAATTACAATTTTCGGAAACATGAGTGTTATGAACATCGCCGGTAGCACTACAAATAGTATGAATGAAAACTTTAGGATGAAAAATTTTAGGAAGAGTGATCATTCGGATTACAAATCGTTAGGAAGAACAAATTCGGGTAAAGAACTTTAGTTGAGCCAATATGGACCCGAGCCTATTGCTATCAACCGAGCACAAATCAAATTTAAATCAATCAATAATATACCTAGGTAGGTACCTACTTAGTATCTCAATAGATACAGGGCCAGGCGCATTCTACTATATGCGTCATTTATTTCCTGTCTAAGAACTGTAACTTAGAAATTAGATACTCCTAGATACGCAGTAGGTAGTAAATAAGTAACATATTTTAATAAATACACAATTTTTGCATACCTACCTAAAGGTTTAACTTATTACCTAACAAAATATACCTCCCTACCTAATTCACTGATCAATATTGTTTCACATATAAGGCTCCCCTGCAAACAGCCGCGACGCGGCTCCAGTAGAACAATTTCTATGAAAACGTTTCTACAGGGGTCGCGTCGCGCCTGTCTGCGGGAGCCTTTACGTTGCAAATATGTCATGTTCTAAGTAGTCAATGTCGTAAATGATAATGTTCTAAATGTATTTATTGTTTCTTGCTGTTTCGGGAATCGGTATTTAAAGATAAAAATAAAGTTTATCATCTTATAATCGCACCATCGTCGGTGGAACAAGGGCACAACTAACAAAACATCTGAAAATGAGTTAAGTATGCCAATGTGCTTTAAAAACATCCCTTTATCTGGTGGAACAGTCGCTCATTTAACAAAACGTGCAGTTGTGCCCTTGTTCCACCGATGGTGCGTTATCTTGTCAAACTAGATAAATGATTTTATTTCTGTAAGTAGCATTGAACAAACACTTTTACACGTCAATCATATTTTTTTTAAACTAGATGAGGTCGGCGTTTCCTATCTGACTACTCTGAGAAGAAAGGCCGAAACAAACTCAGAGGTCACAGTCTCTTTTAAAGTCCAGACAAAATCTTGGTCAGATCATGTGAAGGCTATGTAGATCGGTGTCTGCAATGGTCTTTTGAGGAAAGAACCACACAGATTGAGTGGACCTGTCCAGTCAGTGCACGCAATTGTCAGTAATCGTGCAGCTCAACTTAGACTCAAGGAGCTCAACGATTCGACGAACAATAGCAAAGAAAGGACATTTGAGTAGGCCGCATAAATTGCTCAAACTGCCAGATCATGTTTACGCTGAGAAAAATACAAAAATAAATAAATAAAAATAAAATGTGTTAGTAGATGTGCTAGTGTTTTAATCTAAATTTGAGACTGATGCGTGTGATCATGTGGCCATGGTACAGTCAGCGTCACGATGTGGGTACCCCCTTCAAAGTTAATTTTAATATAACTGGGGTAACCAATTGATGCAGCCCACCGTACCAACAGACCACGGGCTAACAACTTCTACCTTACTAATCTCGATTATTAAACCAAGGCTGGCAATGCTTTCGAATTTTTGATTCGTTGTAACAATCTGTATCTAGTCTTTTGTGGTCCAATTGACTATTATGTTATGGTTCAATTGCTTTTCAAACTCTGAGAATATAATGTTCTGGCGATATGTAAGTGTAGGCTGTGTAGGTACTATAGGTGCACCTCTTCCCAACCCTTTGTGGAAACAAGGCGTTATGTTATGTAGATATTAATGTTAAATCGTAATTAAATTAAGGAACTTGTGTCTCATCATCATTATACATCGATGCTTCTTTTTTTCATTCACAATAACAGGGCTATTGAAAAAAGCATTGCACATTTTCTGTGTAGATACCTATAGGGACATACTGCACTGCAATGACGTATTACATCATTGCTGCACAGCAATATTTGTTATAGTTTGTATCACACATGATAAGTAAATGCCGTAGAAACGAGCAAACAATATAATAATATAAACTACTGAATACGGGTCATCGTTATTATTATGATTATTGCCAAGAGGGCGTTATAGGTCAGTACTATCAGGGCCATACTGCCGTCGAACCCTCTTCTTAAACATAATTTATTCTGGGCAAATAAAACAGTCTTACATGTAGACATGATGCAATAATATCCTACGACGTATTTAAAACTTCTTGATGTTTTGTTTAGGTTGTTATTAACTCGGTCTACCTATACGAAACCTCTCAGCATAAACATCTGACCTATTATTCATATTATTGGAAAGAGGAGACAAATACATTACCGAGGTATAATGTCAGTTAACATATACATTTATAGAGTATAGTCAGTATATTATGTGTCTTCTGGCTCACAGTTCATTCATATTGTGAAAAGAAAAACACGTTGAATGACGCATTTATTATGAACTTTTATTTTGCATATTTAATTAAAACGAATGTTACACAATTCACATCCAATGATTGGATTGTGTTGGAATGTTAGTTTGAACATCTGCAGCAATTTATAAGTTTAATATAATAAAACTAGGTAGGACTCAATCGAATGAAAAAATGGAAGAAGGTAGAGGGAGGTGGAGGAAGGTACTATTTTTCTCACAAAACTTTTATGATCCTACATTTTTTCTTTGACATACTGTAACTGTATCGGATGATTTTCGGTGTTTGGCCCACGTGTGACGTGCCGCACTTGCTGTAGTGTCCTCACTTGCTAAGTGCCCGTTCACCTGCACCTCGGGAAGACGTGGCTTAAAGAATGCCACTGATTCCGCAATCAACGTGGCCACGTACTGGACTCAAACAGTATGAAAACAACTAAGAAGAGTAGGTACTATCGACACGAAAAGAAGACGTTTGGCATTGGGATTCAAGAGATTACAATCCCCGGGGGTTGAAATATACTTAGGCACCTACCTACTAAAATCTTATCTTATATTTATTATACTTAACCTATGTTGTTTGTAAGCACACCATCATGTACTGAGGTACCTACTAAGCCTATTATAATCCCATCGGCTTTACAAACGGCACTTAGTCTTTAATTTTAATATCTACCTGCCGCCTACTATCTAACTGTTATACTATAGGTACCTACCAATATCGATATCTTAGATACTTTTGATCATAACTCGAGTATCTAACATAAATTACATTAATATTTCGAAAGACAGATAAGTACCTACTACTTATGTATTTACCCTTAATATCTTATCTTTATCGATGGAGTCAACGTGAAAATAATTAGTCTTACAACTACACTGTCGAAGGTTGAAGGTACTGCTAGGTCTGCCTTGCACTTTATAGTCTGGTTTTAACAAAGTTATACTTTATCAACCGGCGCGTCCTATTGATCATTTGTTCCGCAAACAGTACAACTAATTTAGATTTATTATCTCGTCACATGCTAAAGCGCGTAAACTCACCTTCTTTCCATTCACAAAGAAAACCAACTCCGAACAAATATCACCGGTTTCCTCTTCTATATTCAACAAACCCATATTGTCATAAGAACTCTATTATTTTATCAAACAAAAGCGTACCTAGGTAGCTACGAGATGGACACGTCTTTCTATGTGACCGTATGAAACACAACTGACTATCCTATACCATATTGTAGTCTGTGCAAATGACGATGTTTGATCGTCCGTTGCGTAGTCGTCTGCTTGCCTCTTGTTATCCGGTGCGCGGACGCAGTACATCCACATGGTCGGACAATCAATAAACAACTTGTTATCTGCTCCTTAGCTACGAATTGTTGAAGTTATAAAAAGATCAACTTATGAAATCTTCGGCTGTGTTACTAGTCATTTGAAATTAACTTGATACAGCGAGGTCGTTTAGAACTCGTTTCGGACCGAACCATTTCACACGAAATCAAAACCTGTAGGAGCAAGGTGTTGTAATTTTTTTTTTGTAATTAATAATATATTATATATGAGAATGCAAGTATGCTCGCAAGCATTATACATGGCCTTCCTGCATGAATCACCACGCTACTCTAAGCGTTTGCTTTTTTTATACGTACTTGGGCTATTTTTAACCCGGATGGAAAAAGAGGGGTGTTATAAGTATAAAGGCTCCTACAAACAAGCGCGACACGCGACGTGACACAAATGCCCCGTGTGTCGCGCGACGAGCTCTGATGTTGTGTCGCGTGTGATTCGCCTCGCGTGTCGCGCCTTTTTCTCCGTTTAGAGCATTTAGCTCCTACAAACAATCAGCCACCGGTCGTATGTCGTCTGCGAACGCTCTGCCTCTTTAGTCACAACGCGTAATCACATTCGTTATTGAATTGAATAAGTAGGTACAGTAGGTATCTACTAATTTTCTATTGTCACGGTTTAATGAGAATAAGGTAATTTTCCTGAAAACCTAAATTGCAATGAATGAAAAATGCGGGGGATTTAATTTACTAGAACACAATTGCATACTTATTAGGGATCAGGGCAGTTTTTTCCATTGGCCACTCTGGGCAAGTGCCCAGGGCCCCGCGATTCATGGGGCCCCCTAATTAGGTACAACGTCGTAGCTAGAGGCTGTCAAAATAAAAGCAAAGTAGCCGGGAGCAAAAAGCCAGCCGGACGCTGAAATTTTTGAGCTTGCTTCGCTCGCTCGTAGGTACATCTTCCGTTTTCTAAGTTCTCAAACTATTCTGCATAAGTCGACAAAGTAACTCCTTTTCTCCTATATACTATGTAATAACGGTCGAAAGAAAACCTCTTGCATCCTGCATTCTCCATATGAGCCCCATTATCCTAAAGTGCCCAGGGCCTCATATAGATAAGAGACGGCTCTGGTAGGGATACCTTTGTCTTGTCATTATAACCAGCTGCACAAATACGTAACACACTATCAATCATAATCTAAACATTTTGAATGATATTGCTAAAACATTGCTTCATATTTTCGAAAAATTTGACTGTTCAACAACGCGGTAAATAACGCAAAGAATGAAAATGAAAACTGCCAGAAATTTGCTTCCCTTATCCACTTTGTCAGCTAAGGTAGACGTTAGTGACAGGACCACATCCTCAGTAGATCTACCCTGCCGAAACCCAAACTGAGACGGCGACAGAGTGTTATGCTTAGAAAGGTATTTAAGCGTGAGATTAACTGTTTCTAGGATTTTCGAGCTAGATGGTAGTTGTTCGGGATTTCATCAGGTCTTTCAGCGGGAGATGTAAAAAAAACGACTTGACTCTTCAATAAAATTTTGTCTTTAAACGTAAAACTGTCGGTAGAAGGTGATTTAAAATTAATGAATAAAAGAGAAAGTCATTAGCTAAAACACACGTAGCTGCGCTAGTGCTATGATGACTTTAGTAGGCGTTCCGCGCAAACAGTAGTACTGAAATTGGCCTATAGTTTGACGGGTCTGACCTGTCTCCACACTTGTACACAGGCGTTATCATAACTACTTTCAAGGTATCCGGAAAAAGTCCCTGCTCAAAGCAAACCTATGCTTTGAGCAGGGACTTTTTCCGGATAAGTAACTTAGGATTGGGACAATTTGTTCGTGTACAGCTTTTTCAGTCTATCTGTTAGTTTCTTTTAACGCCTTAACAGCTCAACGGATTTCGATGAAATCTGGCACACAGATAGACCATCTAGCCTAATAGGGCATAGGATACTTTTTACCCCGGTATTACGTTAACGAGCCGTGGGATAATTACCGACCTCCACGTGGGCGATGCCGCCCGTGGGCAAAGGCTGGTATCTATATTTAGAATAATCTAAGAAGCAACGCAAAAACTGAATTGTACGCACGGCTACAGATCAAGCTATATTTTCCAGTATAAGGTGATCTCGCTCCTCCTTACAATGAGAGGTCAATGTAAACTGGATGTATAGCTTGACGTGTACGTGCCAAAAGAGAGTAAGCATTGCCTAGAAACAGCTACCCACAACTTGTCAACATATCTCTATACCTACCTACTGAGTTACAAACTTACAGGTACTTAACTAAGGCTAAAGGCTCCTTTAAAATCAAAAGACTCCTTTAAAGACACAAAAGGCACGGGCATGTCGTGCCACGAGCGGTGTTTTTAGGACGCGCGCGATTCGCGTCGCGTAACGCGGCACCTGCCTTAATGCCGTTTTCGGAATCTAATTATAAGTGGAAATTATGAATATTTATAAATGAGCTGTGAGTATTATGAATTAAATAAAACAAGAATTTATAAAAACATAAGTCCGAGCACATGTAGGTAACTAGTTCCTGAGATTTTTATCAATTCTCAATATAATAACATTGTGTAATACCAATACCTAAGATCTGCTATAGAAAACAATTTTAACGACGTAGATAGGTATATAATTAAATAAAGATACCAACAGCGTAAACAGAATGTGATTTCATGTCAGCTGCTCTTTTTTTTATCAGATAATTTATCACGTTTTAGGTACGGTAAGATGGTAAGATGTTTGACACTTGTCGGAATAGGTGGCGCTGAGATCTCCGTTGTCTCATATTGAGGAACTTAGCATGATTGTAATGCCCCGTTCCCACGGCCAGCTTTCTCACACGCCGCGCCGCGCCAGGCCAGCGGGACAGGCCGCGGCCGGGGGAACCGTCGTAGGCTACGACGGTTCCCCCGGCCTGTCCCGCTGGCCACCGAAGACCTCATCAGATGCTACGACTCGTAGCATCTGATGAGGTCTTCGGTGGCCTTTTGTCTTCCGTCCGATCCGCCGGGAGTCGGTAAAGGCCTGTAAAGGCGCGTTTCTTTTTGCTTTGGTTATATGAAAATGCTAGGCGCGGGCAGGCACAGGCCTCGACAGGCGCAGCAAAGCCTGGTGCGGCCTGTCAGTTCACGGGCCGTGGGAACCCGGCATTTGACAGCTTTGGTTTTCTGAGCCATACCTTGCGAAGTTGCGACACTCAAAAGGGGAGGAGTAGCCATTGCATGTACACAGCTCTTGTTTACTAACCTTTTCAGTACCTAAGCAAGTACCTACCTACCTAATGATGACGTTGCAATGGAAGTCAAGATTATTGACATAAAATCTGGAAATAGGAATTAAAATTATAGGTACTTCAGTAATTTCCAATTCACATTCAGCTGTCAATTATCAGCAAAATACTATACCTATACATACATTACATTTAAGGGCCAAAGGTAAGCGGAAGTGAACTTTAATGCAATTTTCCTCTTTACTGGAGCCGGTCGTCCGAAACCGCGCGCGAAAAAAAAAAGACTGGGCTGAATGCCAGATGCGTCACCGGCGCGGCGGGGCGCCGCTCGGCCGCCCGATAATGTAAACAAAGCATTTTTACGACTTGGGTTTATTTGAATGGTGCTAACACTTGTGTTTTTTGTTATGGTAAGGAACGGGGCTTTAAGATAGCGGAGTTTCGTTTGAAATAGGATAGTATTCATGTAATCAAATCGTTCGTTAGTATGACGCAACCATAAATCATAACTTTGTTTTCAAATAAATGGTTATAGTTCGAAAAAACGAGCGATGACCTATATTGTTTAAGGTTTTAAATACATTATGTGTATATACTTAACGCAAAACTAATAAAACCACATAGCATTAGTACAATATGTACTATTTACGAGCGCCCAAAGTTGAAAAAATTTGCCGACGGCAAAAAAATAACAATGGCCGCCAAGACAATGGAAACAAAATGTTGTTTTATAAATATAAATCTGATACGTAGAATAAAAATATTGGTACCTGTGGAAAGCTTATTTAATGCTTCAACTTTGTTATAAAAGTAGTGGTATTAGAATAACACACTGTACTAAAATAAGGATCTGAAAACACATACACGTAATAACAATAAACATGAATCGGTCAGCGCCGGTTGTGGAATAAAACCGAAATTACGTAATATTTTTTCACTCACCGATCTTGAAATCCTGCAGTAATTCACTTCACTATAATATTTATCACATACTTAAACAGGCCATAGCACTTAAAACACTTGAAAACCCACTTAAAACACAAATTATTTATCACGTAAACAACACACGCGCGAGTCGTACGCCACTGACAAGACGTCATATTTTTTTAATTATTTGATTTTTTTGGTTGAACGCTTGTAGTGTTGTCATACATCCTAGTACGCGGCACAGAGTCAAGAAATCAACTAAATACACGGAATGTGTGTGTCCGACCTTATAGTAAAGCAATAAAGGTTGAAATAAAATAAAATTAAATTAAATTTAAAGGGAACTCGCGGTCACTCGTTCGTTAAACTGAATTGATGGAGCGGGGCCGACGTGACCAGAGTACGTTCAAGCGGGTAGTAAAGAGGAAAATTGCATTAAAGTTCACTCCTACACACACATTATATTATTATAGGAGTCAATAGTTCTATGCCCCAATCAGTCTGGTAGGACTAGGAACCATATCAATGTGCCTAGCTTTTTCCAACTTTGTTGGGGTCGGCTCCCTGTCTAACCGGATGCAGCTGGATACCTTTACATGGAGCGACTGCATATCTGACCTCCACAAACCAGTTACTGGATAACACGATACCCATTGGTAAGACTGGTTGTCCGACTTCAATGTGCCTAGCTTTTTCCAACTTTGTTGGGGTCGGCTCCCTGTCTAACCGGATGCAGCTGGATACCTTTACATGGAGCGACTGCATATCTGACCTCCACAAACCAGTTACTGGATAACACGATACCCATTGGTAAGACTGGTTGTCCGACTTCAATGTGCCTAGCTTTTTCCAACTTTGTTGGGGTCGGCTCCCTGTCTAACCGGATGCAGCTGGATACCTTTACATGGAGCGACTGCCTATCTGACCTCCACAAACCAGTTACTGGATAACACGATACCCATTGGTAAGACTGGTTGTCCGACTTCAATGTGCCTAGCTTTTTCCAACTTTGTTGGGGTCGGCTCCCTGTCTAACCGGATGCAGCTGGATACCTTTACATGGAGCGACTGCATATCTGACCTCCACAAACCAGTTACTGGATAACACGATACCCATTGGTAAGACTGGTTGTCCGACTTCAATGTGCCTAGCTTTTTCCAACTTTGTTGGGGTCGGCTCCCTGTCTAACCGGATGCAGCTGGATACCTTTACATGGAGCGACTGCATATCTGACCTCCACAAACCAGTTACTGGATAACACGATACCCATTGGTAAGACTGGTTGTCCGACTTCAATGTGCCTAGCTTTTTCCAACTTTGTTGGGGTCGGCTCCCTGTCTAACCGGATGCAGCTGGATACCTTTACATGGAGCGACTGCCTATCTGACCTCCACAAACCAGTTACTGGATAACACGATACCCATTGGTAAGACTGGTTGTCCGACTTCAATGTGCCTAGCTTTTTCCAACTTTGTTGGGGTCGGCTCCCTGTCTAACCGGATGCAGCTGGATACCTTTACATGGAGCGACTGCATATCTGACCTCCACAAACCAGTTACTGGATAACACGATACCCATTGGTAAGACTGGTTGTCCGACTTCAATGTGCCTAGCTTTTTCCAACTTTGTTGGGGTCGGCTCCCTGTCTAACCGGATGCAGCTGGATACCTTTACATGGAGCGACTGCATATCTGACCTCCACAAACCAGTTACTGGATAACACGATACCCATTGGTAAGACTGGTTGTCCAACTTTGGGCTTCTGACAACCCGTAACGACTGTCAAAGATCTACGAATAACAGCCATGACCAACGGCTTAACGTGCTTTCCGACGCACGGAGGGGTCTCGAACTCTCAATTGATTGCGTCGATTACGGATCTTGCTCTTGAAACTTGAGCATTATCGACCTGGAATACTTGCGTTCAGTCTAGTAAAATCTTATTTAAATGATAGGCAGCAGCAAGTTCAAATAAATGGTGTCAATTCACTCGGTTTAAAAGTAGAAATGGGAGTTCCACAAGGCTCGATTTTGGGTTCTTTCCTCTTTTTAGTGTACAATATTAATGATCTACTCCATTTATTAAAAAGACAACCACAAATGCTGTTATTTGCTGACGGTACTTCTTTAATTTTTAAGGTAGAAAGAAGTACTACAAATTTTGACGGCGTTAATAACGCCCTACTGCAGGTCCAAAATTGGTTCTCTACTAATAATTTAGTATTAAATGGGAAAAAAACTAAATGCATAAGATTTTCTTTACCAAATGTCAAAAGTGGTGATTGCGAGATAGTATTGAATCAAGAGAAACTAGAATTCATTTATAAAACTGTTTTCGTGGGGATCACGCTCGACTCAAGGCTACAATGGGGTCCTCATTTAATATCTCTGGCGGGACATCTAAGTTCAGCAGCATATGCTGTCAGAAAAATCCGCCAATTTACTGATGTAGATACCGCGAGGCTAGTCTATTTTAGTTACTTTCATAGTATCATGTCTTACGGTATTTTACTTTGGGGACGGGCTGCAGACATCGAGTCTATTTTTATTCTGCAGAAAAGAGCCATCAGAACCATATTATAATCTCAGCAGGCGCGATTCTTTATGGGAACTGTTTAAGGCGATTAAAATCATGACGGTACCTGGTCAATATGTCTATGAAAACATCATGTAGGAAGAAAAAATTTACATCTTTTTAGTAAAAGAGGCATAATTATAGAACTAGAAATAGGGACCTATTAGTTCAACCAGGTTTCAGACTCGCTAAAGTATACTTATCTTTCATGGGGTACTGTTTAAAATGTTACAATAAAATACCTCCCCACATACCTACTTCAACTGAATGAGACGAAATTCAAATTTTGTATAAAACGCGCAATATGCAGACAGGCATACACAGAGCGCTGGCGGTCCGGGGTAATATGTTGGCTCGCAGGTTTGCTCGTTGCTCAGCTGAAGTCAAGGTAGCGCTATTCAAAGCATATTGTCAATCATTTTACTCGAGCAGCCTGTGGGTTAACAATACTCAAAGGACGTACGGCGCTCTGTGGGTACAATACAACAACGTCTTCAGGATGTTGTTGCGGTTGCCGGTTCAGCAGTGCGTCCGCGATGTTTGCTGAAGCGCGTAGGGATGACTTTTACGCAATAAGACGCAAGCGGGTGTCGTCTCTGCTGGGCAGATTACGCGGCAGCAGCAACAATATTCTGAGGATAATTTCTGGTAAATTTCAATGTCCAATGCACTCGCTTTGGGTACGCATCGTAATTGGGACGGTAAAATAAAATGTTTTAGTTATAATTGATTTTGATTCCAATTCTAATTCTGATTTTAATTGATATTTTTGTTTTAATATTTGAATTGTATTTTTTTCTAATTCTATAATGTCATTTTATTGTTATTTATATTTTAATTATGTACCTACTAACGTAGATTTTAAGCTCCTGTTGTTACTAAACATTATGGATCAATGTAATCTGACATAATTATGAAATAAAATAATAATAAGCCCTCCGGAGCAACTGGACAGATTCGCAACTGGACAGATTCTCAACTGGACAGTTTCTCAGCTGGACAGATTAGCAACTGGACAGAACGTGTACAGTCCATGACATAATTACTTAAAGTAAATGAGTTGGGATTATGGACGTAATGAAAAATTAGTCCTGTGGTGGACCTGAATGTCTAGTTAGACTTCTTTTTATATGACGATCGTCGTGTAGACATAATAATTGTGTTTGGCAGTCAAGCAGCAAGAGATTTAATTAAAAATACAGACATATGGGGACATACATTATTATACATTCAAAATTGCACCGAAACCGCTTTACCAGCTTTTCTCGCTACATGTTGACATAACCAAGGGTAGCGATTGTATTAACTTTGTTCCAGTAGGTACTGTTTATTATTTTACCAAATAAGTTTCAGGAAACGTATGAATATTTAGAATTTTGAAAGAGCATTGGTCCGTTAAGATTAAACAGTTCAAATTACAATAATTATGAATCAGCTACTGCCCCCCACTTGGCGTCGCGAAACCGTAGCGTACGGTTGATTTGACAGATCCGCTGCTGTGTTTATTAGTTTCGCGAATAGTGTTAGATACTATATAACCAATCTTTTATAATTTAAAATGGAGAGTGGGGAAGACGACGATGGAAGTGATATGGAAATTTTACTTAATTGTGAAAAATACTGTGACAAATCTTTGGAACCTAAAATTGTGCGAGTTCAAATGCATAAAGAAAGTGAAAGGAAATTACCTGAGAAGAGAAAGGAGAGAGAAGAAGATTTTAATTTATTTATTTATTTATTTATTTAACCATTTATGTACACACTTATATAAACAGACAAGAAGAAAAAAAAACAGAAAAATAGGTACAAAGGTGATGCTTATTTCTAATGAAATCTCTTCCAGCATACCTGCGATAGGATAGTAGATTTAGAGATGTAGACAGCGTGTGTAAGACTAAAATAGAAAATAAAATACATAAAATCAAAAACAATTCACATAATAAAATAAAACGAATAGTATGAGAATGAATATTTAATGTTGATGAAGAATTTATTCAAACTCAAACTCAAACTCAAAGCATTTATTTCAATTAAACCATTTACAGGCACTTTTGAATTGTCAAGTGGTCGGTCAGTCAGAAATATGAAGCTAGTTGCCCATTCCAAAGCGTAGTAGGTACCTATGGAGAAGAACGGGCAAGAAACTCCATGGACACTCTTTTAAATTATATTGTTACATAAATATTAGTTACATCATTAATCTTGTATAGAGGTATAATTATATGTGAGAACGATGTAAATAAGACGTACACATTGAGTGTCCAGTGTACAGCAAATATAAATTCAAACAAAACAATCCATAATAAAATAATTAAAAATAAGCCGTGGTGGCTAAGAGATGACCAGTCCCAACTGACAGCGCCCGTTCACGAACATGACGCATGGATCAGCACCATTCAGCTCAACCATTTTGAAGGGAGCTAAATGATCCAACACACGCGCCACCGTCAGCGAGACATTTGAGTGAGCATGACATCTATCAGCCGCCAGGACACATTCAAGTCAATGAAAGACATTACCCGGTAAATGGTAGCTCGATAGTACATAGTACTCACACTAGTACTATTACTGTGAGTAGTAGAAAGCATAAAAGATTAATTAGAAGTAACACTGCGGAGTCACAAAATCAATTGAGGGTAGATTTGGAAAAAAAAGATGATGAACTAAATAACAAATCAAATCACGAAGTGTGTGTCACTTCTGTAGAGAGCATACCAAAACAAATGGCATTTGCACGATTATTGAGATGTGAAAGTATTAAGAATGTTACAAGAATTAATATAAAAGTTTTAACAAAGTTCTAATTCAATTTCAAGAAAAAGAAGATGCCACTTAATTAATGGAATGCCAAAAATTTTAAGATCCCATATCTTTAAATTTTTGGCATTCCATTAATTTAATTTGGAGATGCCAATTAATAAATGAGTAGTCCCTATCCTACGGTGTGGTGAAAGGGGTTGATTTAGATTTAAATGAAAAGGATATAATGGATATTTTGGAATGCACTACAGAGATAGTATCCGCCAAACGGCTGAGACGCGTTAATTCAGAGAACAAATGGGTTGACTGTGAATCTATAAGAGTATGTTTTAAAAGTAATAACCTCCCATCCCATATATATGTTAAGTATGTATAAGTTATTTTTGCACCTACTATGTATTATCTCTGCATCACCCTAAGGTAGACTGGTAGAAAATGCCCAAGGCATTAAGTCCGCCTTTGTACAGTTTTTACTTGTGCATAAAGTTTTAATAAATAAATATATATGCGTATGATTGCCGTTTACAAGTTGAACCCTATGTGTTCCCCGTAACACAGTGCTCTGGCTGTTGGCAATTCGGACATGTATTAAAATACTGCCCAACGAAGAAGAAAATATATCCCAAATGTGGTGGGGACCATGAAAATTGTGATATAAGTGATATCTCATGCTTAAATTGTAGAGGAAATCACTTTGAACTAGACAAAAAATGTCCCCTATTTTTAAAAGAAAAAGATATAAGAAATATCATGACCACAGAGCAGGTACCCTATAGAAAAGCACTTCAGCTGTTCCTTGGAAAACAACGGGAAGACACTACTAGCTCTCAAAATATGCTGCAAAAATCGTCGCTTACTACAAGTTCACTAAATGAATCTCAAACAAGCAGTGTGCTTATCAATTCCTTACAAAATCGTGGACGAGAGACATTTACACACATTGTTCAGGAGACGGAAGGAAACAACGAACAATGGAAACAAATCCCCACAAAAAATTCACCTGAGGAAAAGAAAAGCCAACGTAAGCAAGGAAAGAAAAACCAACTTGTGGCAGATAGATCGACTGAATATTATAATTATGAGAGTTATCCATCACACACTGAAGAAAAAGACGACCAAAAAGATAACAATTACTTGATAGATTTGAATTTAAGAAATTTATAATTAAAATTAAAAGAATATTCACATCGGAAGGAACATTACAAGAAAAGATTTTGTTGTTGTTTAAAAATATATATGATGAATTAAACAAGATTGCGTTAAGTTGTCTGCTAAAAGGAAATTGGCTAAATAAAATTATTAAGTTCATTAATGGATAATACGGACAAAAATATAGGAATCAACATTATTCAATGGAACTCACAAAGTCTACGGCCCAAAATGATATCATTTACGGAATTATTAAATAAAGAAAAAAATCATATAACGATCGTGAGCGAAACATGGTTAGATAAATGTAAGTGGCTATAATGAATAAAATAATGTAGTGGCTCTATTTAGACAGTGTGAAGAGTGCACGTCTATGTAACTCAAATTAGTTTGTTTTTGTAGTGTTCTAGGAGATCTACTGGAAACACTTTTTATTGTTCTCCTTTGTCTCTAATATTTTTTAAGTTAGATGTCATGCATACCTGCCGATCTATTCTGTAACAATCTCACCGTGAAAAATTAGGTGAAGTGAGCTTTCATTCCACGTGATATTATGGATAGACACTGTTGACAGCTCACTCCACGTTCACTTCACCTAAGTTTTCACGGTGAGATTGTTACAGAATCGACCGGCTGTTGTTTGCATGGTTACTGAAATGCTAATTTTAGTTGATATTTTATTTGAATTGTAAGTGACTGTGCTGTTGGTGTGCTTATTATAAATAAATAGCATTTATCGAAAAGACAGATAAGATTCCTACGGTGGGGTTGCTATTTTCGTTCATAAATCCATACGGTCACATTTTAATTCTGTTCAGGTTATAAATCCAGGTATAGAAGTAGTAAGTGCTAAATTAATTAATTGTAAATATATAGAAAACGTCGTTGCACTTTATTGTCCATCTTCAGTCGTTACACAACCATCAGACTGGGACCAGATTTTTTCTCATTTCTCAAATAAAACTTTGATAGCCGGTGACTTCAGCGGACATCACTCTAACTGGTCTATCAACACCGATTCAAGAGGCACTCAAATAATGGATTCGTCGCTTGAAAATTCCTTAATTTCTCTTATTAATAATTGTTCACCAACCAGAATTAAACTAGTTAATGGGACTTTGCAAAAAACTTCACCGGATATATCATTTGCTACATCGGATATCGCAATCCAATTTGATTGGAAATACTCAATGAAAACCTTGGTAGTGATCACTTAATAATTAAAATGACAATCACAATAATTGATGATTTCACTGTAAATAAAAAAAGGAATTACAAAAAGGCAGATTGGAAAATATATAGGGATTCTCTATTTAAAAGCTT
Organism: Brachylomia viminalis; assembly: GCA_937001585.2. NCBI lineage: Eukaryota > Metazoa > Arthropoda > Insecta > Lepidoptera > Noctuidae > Brachylomia > Brachylomia viminalis. Next base: position 14,287,004 of record OW443302.2, on the reverse strand, counting down.
TGCTGTGTGTGCTGTTCAAGAAATGTATGATTTTTTTATAAATAAAATAAATTTAGCCGCTGATAAATTTATTCCGTTTATTAAATGTTGTTCTAAGCCCACAAAAGAATTTAAACCAAAAAATTATTGGACGCCTGAATTATCCCACATTGTCGCACAACGAAGGTTGTCTCTAGCAAAGTTTCGTCGTAATCCAACCCCTGATAACTTATCCAAATTAGAAGAAAAAATTAAAGAAGTCCATGTAGATAAATTAACTGAACAAATTGGACTAAAAGTCCCCCATAATTTACAAAGATTTCCCATTACCCATTTATTCCACACTAAAGCATCCAACACAAATATAGGAGTAAACTCACCTCTCAATAGGCTCAGTCGTGAGATGAATTCTTATATAAAATCCTCTCCAGATGTTGACATATTATATCATGACACAGTAACACACTTTAAGACCCAAATTTTGATGCCCTAAGCACGCAACTCACACAACCTAAAGATGGATTTTATTGTAATAATATGTAGGTATTTCTTGCAACCTCTGCAATCTTATAATTTATGTATTTTTTAAATTTCTGTTTATATAGTTGTTACCACTTAATTTTTATGCATTTCGTTTTTACCTTAGGCTATCACTGTATTTGAGAATGTTGGTTCACCTATTATTGGCAACTGTATAAGCCCTCAACTATTATCTAATGTTATTTGATATTTTGTATACAGAAGCTGTTGGTGTACCTTTATGAATAAATAAATAAAATAAATAAATAAATGTAGCAAGTCAAAAAGCGATATCATTGGGTTGGCAAAGATTTTGTGATTCCATGGACCATGTAGTATCAGTTTATGACATGTGGCGACGTATGCGGTGGATAAAGGGTTATAAACAGTCTACCAGCTATCCTCCTATAGATAAACAAAATGAGTTATTAAGGTCACTGACTCCTGTTTATGTAACAAACAAAACACCTATATTTGTATCTAAAAATGAAACCTTGGAGTGTGATTTTAGTATCCAGGAATTAGAAAATTGTTTAACAGAAATGATTCTGCACCTGGTGAGGACGGTATTTCATATTCGATGATTCTTAATCTTCCCAGTTTAGCTAGAACTTATTTACTGTATATATATATAATAAAATCTTTAATTCAGGTATTGTACCTATTCAGTGGCGTAATATCCAGATAATACCAATTCCTAAAGCGAATAATACATCTACTGATCCTAAATAAGGCCCATATCTTTAATTTCATGTTTATGCAAAATCTTTCATTTAATGTTAGTAAGACGTCTAGAATACTTTACCAACCAACCTGAGTCTACACTGAGAGAGAAAAAATATTATCACCGCTTAATATTGGATTTAGAAAGTCCTTGTCCTGTTTAGATTCATTGAGTCGCCTGAAACACATTTATCGAAACTAGACAAGCTGCAAAATCAGGCCCTACGAATAATATCTAGGGGGTACATTAAAAGCTTCCCTATCCACGTAATGGAATCAGATTTATGTATCTCACCTTTATATTTAAGAAGACAATATTTAGCATACAAATATTGTCTAAAAATTCGATCGTGGTCAAATAATGTCACAATAGATCTTGTATCCGAGTTGAGCGACTTTTGTCGTACTTCATATTGGCAAAAAAAAACAATACCATTACTAGTGAAAGTAGGTATACAATGACGTTAGGCACTTAGAAATTACAGCATCAGAATTTCTTAAAATGTTTAGTTTAGAAATCTGGATATCTTATATTAAAAAAAATATAATTAAAACTGAACTCAAATGTTTAAACACCGCTAAACGTAATTATAGCCCAAATGTGTTAGTGAGTGACATTGTAGCAGAACTGAACATAATTTATTTCGGATGGCATAAAATTTACACTGATGCATCGAAAAGTGCACAGGGACAAGGAGCAGGGTTATTTGACCAGAGTTTAGGGAACAGGTTTGGATACAAAATCAGTTGTGATATATCAATCATGTCACTGGAGCTCATAGCAGTTTACAAAGCGGTAAATTATTTCTTAAATCAAAATTTAAATAAAGTAGTAATTTTTTCAGATAGCAAACTCCAGCATATCGCTCGATGCGCCTCTGGCTATAGCAGAGGTACATCGATAGCGTATGATATTTTAAAACTTATAATTATACTTCAAAACAATAATATAGAATGTAGATTGCAATGGGTTCCAGCACATATTGGACTAAGCGGTAACGAGGAGGCTGACCGTATTTCCAAAGCAGCGGTAATGGACGGTTGTATAATTAATTATATACCTTTTTTTTTGTGGGTGGGAAATCATCAAATAACTTCTCCCGCTCTGGGCAGAGCAGGAGGGCGTGTCAGACTCTTACTGACTAAAACCCACCCGTGTTCCTTCAGTTGCCTGTGCCAGGGGCCACGGTAACCCTCTTGGACTTTTCCGCAACCCTAGCAGGCATCGGTCCTAGCAAACCCCGTCATTGGTGCTGACATCTCTTTGAGGCGCGCGTGGAACACAACGCGCCGTCGACCCGGGCCTGGTCCTTATCGAACGGCGAGCTGCCCATTGCTCGCCGTTCGCAAGCCCGCGCCTACGGTGGCCGGGAATCGGCCTGCGATTCCCGACGCCCAGGGCGTCTCCTGCGGCGGCTAGGGGCGTGAGGGCGCAAATTTTGCCTCTCCCTCACGCGTTCCGCCTCCTCCTTCGCGAACATAAGGCCGGACGCGAGAGATCGCCACCGCCAATCGCCTCCACGAGGACACGGCGGTGCCGGCCAAGCCGGGCAGACCTCCACCGTATGCTCCACCGTGTCCTCCGGGCGATCCACACAATGGTGACACCCGGCCGTTTCCTCCCGCCTTATCCGGAACAGGAACCTCCCGAAACAACCGTGTCCGGTGAGGACCTGCGTCAGGCGGAAGGTGAGGACGCCATGGCGCCTCTCTAGCCACTCCTCAAAGAGGGGACTTATCGCCGCAATTGTGGCGTGCCCAGCGCTGGGTTGCGACAATCGCACTCTCCATGCCGCCCTGAGATCCCGCCGCAGCTCTGTCCGCTGTACCGTGATTTCTCGCGGCAGCGGAGTTATCTACGCCCCGGCGGCGGCGTTTCGCCTCCTCGCGCCACTCCCAAACGTGCGCGAGGACTTTTGCCTCCAGATCCCATGGTCCCATACCTATCCCATACCTATACCTACCAGATTAGGTATTGGGAATATACAACCAAATTTAAATCTACATGCTTTAACTTCTGGAAACAACGTTTTTTTCAAAATATCTCTGGATAAAGGCATTTGGTACAAAAGCATTCAAGGTCAGCCATCTCGTGTTCCCTGGTTCGAGGATACTAAATTAGATAGAAAAAACGTTAAATTAATATTAAGACTCCGTTCTGGGCACTATCCATCGGAAAAGTTTGCATTTCTAATGAAAAAGGCTGATTCTCCTAATTGCACAGTTTTCAATCAAATCGAGGACGTGCAACATTTGCTAATGGAGTGTGCTCGGAACGAAGTAGAACGCGAATTGTTCGTGAAGGACTTTACAGTGAATGAATTGGATGTAGGCATAATTCAATCCATCTTATCTGTACCATCTTCGGAGATTATTAAAAAGTTGTGCCATTTAATTATGGTCCTCCACGAATAACTCTAATTCATTAGCTAAGTATTAAGAATATTATACTAACTAATACTGTTGTAAGTAATCCAATCAATGTAAAAGGGTACGATGAGGCTGACGTGTCTTTGATAAAATCCCCTAAATAAAATGAGATTTAAAAAAAAAATAAGTTACTTTACGTTAATTTACTTATACTTATCAAACTATCAACAGACTGTGTCAACAGATAAAGCGATAACAAAATATGCTAGTTTACACTGAAGCTCTAAAAAATTACATCGTTAACCAAACAAAAATAATATAAAACTTAAGCAGTAGGTAGGTACCTATTTAGTAATTTATTCACAGAACAGTAAGCAGTAGGTACCTACACATAATTAATTTACTTAGGTACCTAGGTGCTCTTAAGTGAATTGGAGGCAATATGCCAGCATTATGCTTTAACATTCCATGGTGTCCCATTGCTCTTAATCGTGGGTTTTACCTGAAACAATAAAATGTTTTAAAATTGTACTTAGGTAGGCACTGCTCAAACAACCATCGTCAAAAGTAATTCTAGGGACTTATCATCATCTTAAAATGGGTCCTTGAGGACTTTTTGAAACTTATTTAATAAGATAAAGCTACCTAACGTTTATGTAGGTACTAGGCACGCTACCCTGTTCTAAGGACGCTGGAAGTTAACCTACAAAATTATCAGTAATGCGAGCTGCCCTCAATACAAATATTTTCATTTGCGGTTTCGCCTCCTTGCATTCTTGCACAAAATAGGTCTCAAATAAATCAATTGCGTAGGTAGTAGGTACCTGTTTGGTAATCAGATCTTCGCAAGCCATTCTGATCCGAGCGCAGGTCGCTGGTGTATCCAACACAAATTCTGGAGACACTCCACTGTCCAATCTAGCTGCTTTTATAGCTTCTTTTATTGCGAAAAATACTGATGCGGCGAGAAATAGAGGCGGTTCTCCCACTGCCTGAAATCATAGAAAGTAGTGTTTAGTCTTCTGCCCTTGTCATCATCACAGAGTGTTGGCTTATCCTGCTTTTAAAAGATACCACGTTCGATTTACAATAGTCAAACTAAGTTATTTGAAGTCTGCACTGCCCATAGAGTTAAAAAAAAAAACTGTTACTATGTAACATTCACGTCACGTAAAATAATGACTGATTATGAAAAGCTAAAATATTACCTTGGATGAATAAACTGCACGTGGATTCGGAGCACCCTTCAGTAACGAAACATTAAAAACTTTCGGTATGTCACCAAAGCCCGGTATCTTATAAGCTCCAGGTCCTCGCGAAAGTGCTTCTCCATCAGCTGAGAATAACATTTCCTCCAATGTGTAGAAACCGTAGCCCTGCATAAAGGCCCCTTCTATCTGTCCTATGTCTATAGCAGGATTTAAACTTTCTCCGACATCCATCACTATGTCTGTTTGCAGGACTTGATGATCACCAGTCAAACAATCGATAATAACTTCAGAAGAGGCTACTCCATAAGTAAAATATTCATAAAGATTTCCAGAATTTGTCTCCGGATTATATTCTATCTTTGGTGCAGCGTAAAAGCCCGTGGCCGATAACTGTACCCTGTTCAAATAAGCATCTATGACCCAGTCTTCCCATTTCCCAGTTGGATTTTTAGCTTTGAATGGCTCGAGTCGTTGTTTCAGCACTTTACAAGCTTCTACAACAGCCATCCCACACAAATCAGAACTTATGCTTGCAGCTGTTGGCGAGCTGTTAGGAACTTTGTCAGTCGACATTTCACTAATGTGAATTTTAGTGTAATCAATTTCTAGAGCCCTTGATGCCACTTGTATCATTTTAGTGAAGAGACCTTGTCCCATTTCTATTCCTCCAATGGAAAGTAGGACTGATCCATCTTTATACACTAACAAAAGTGCACCTGCCTGCATTAGGACATCAGCTTGGAAAGATATTCCATATTTTGTGGGTACTAGGGTGATGCCTTTCTTCTTCCATCTGTTTTGTCTGAAAAAGTATCATTATTATTAGATTAAAAATCTAAAATTATGCCACTTATCTTCACTTATCATATGAAAAACTTTGTGTAAGAAGAAAAGTTATTTACCTATTGAATTCTTCAACGTCTTTCTTTCTCTTCCAATAGTTAGAAGTTTCTATACATTCATTCCAACATCTTGACAAAGTGCAATACGTCAGCGTCTGGTTGAAATGGGTCAATGAGCCTTCTTGATAAAGATTTCTTTCAACTATCTGCTCATAGCTTTTTCCTAATGTCTCGGCTATATGGCGCATCATAGTTTCGGCAGCCATCATTGATTTTGGAGCCCCGAAGCCCCTGAATGCTGTGTTCGACGGCATATTAGTTTTGCAAAGATATCCATGTACCTCGACGTTAGGTATGAAGTAGCAATTGTCCACGTGCATCGATGCCCGTTCCATCATCTGTATTTTATTTAAAAAAAGAATTCAAGATGATTATTCAACAGGAGACCAAAATCGATAATCCAATCTATTAGACAAACAAGTTCTTTAATCACATGCCAAACTACTGTATGTTATTTTGCTAACAACTGTATTCTTACCGCGCAAGAAATATCCATAGAGTTACCTGCATTCCCGTATATCTCAAACTTTGCACCAGTTATTATTCCCTCTTTAGTAAACGCTACTTTATATTTAATCAAACAAGGATGCCTATAGCCGGAAACCTGCATATCTTCATCTCTGTCCAAGACAGCTCTAACAGCGGACTTGAGTTTATAAGCAGCTATTGCGACAGGTATAGCTAATATGGTAGCTCTTGTTTCTTTGCCACCAAAACCGCCGCCAATTCTCTTAACTTTAGCAACTACTTTGTGGTTTGGTATTTGAAGAGCTACTGAGGCTATGCGCTGAAACAATGAACAAATTTGTTAAAGGTACCATTGTATTTTATTTTCATTGACTTCACATCTGACCGTGTAAATATATGTAGTTAGAACTTACTGCTATTTCTTCTGGATTTTGAGTACTTGCTATAATTTCCAGTTCGTCCTCTTTTCTAATGGCATAGGCAGATATGGTTTCAAGATAAAAATGTTCTTGGGCACCGTTACGTACGCATCCTTCTTTTACGTAACTGGAATTATTGAACACCTCATTCACGTCACCTTTGCGGAGAATTCGAGGATACCCAGAAAAAAATGATCCGTGTGAAATAGCATCTTCCAGCGTTACAATGACGGGTTCCATGCGCTCGTAAGTAACGATCACTAAGTCTTTTCCTTTCCTTGCTGCACTCTCTGACGTAGCTACTATAGCTCCTATCACACAAGCCCGACTAGTTACAATTTCGCTACAAAATATTTCTTCATCTTTTATAATAGGACCTATCTCATTGTATTCTTGATCTAAATCTGCAGCTGATAGAAATGCCTTCACTCCTGGTAGCAACAAAGCTTTACTGGCATCTATAGATTTTATTTTTGCGTGTGCTTCTGTGCTAAAAACTAGTTTTAAATACAGCTCACCCACTACGGGAGTAGTATCATCACAATATATTGCTTCACCGGTGGCTTGCTTTAGAGCTGACGTATGAGTTATCGGCCTGCCAACAGCGTCTGAAACGATTTGTTTCTCGTTTCTTATTTCGAAGCACTGTGAACTGTTTGGTTGTTCTATAGGTATTTCCTCGACACCACTTAAGTCTTTATAATTGATTTTATTAACACCACAAGGTCTGCTTAATTGTAATACATATAAATAAAACCTAAAAAATAAACTCAAACAGAGCGACTTGCGGTAATCGGGCATTCCTCCGGGAACTGAGATATCCAGCTGCAACTCATTTGTTAACGATTCAAATGCTGCAGTTAACATTTCCTGATCCCATCGATGTCCAACAATTAGCTCTGAGGTTGCTTTCGCGTAAACCGTAGTTGGCCCCATACCTCCGTAACACAATCTTGCATCAAATACTGTATTGGTAACTGGATCAAATATAACATTGAAGGCCGACGTTACTATAGAAATATCGTCTTCTCTTCGTCGAGCTTGTTTATACGCTTTAAAGTATTGCATACTCTCAGAGAACGGAATTTCAACAGAAACAACGATTTCATCATCTTCAAGAACTGTCTTTCTGTACCCCTTGAAAAATGTTTCATCGATAACAACTTTTCGTAGTCCCTTGTTCTTGCTACGTATATTCAATACAGCTGAACAGGCCATCAAAATGGGATTTAAATCGGATATTGGACTAGCTGTTATAATATTTCCAACGAGTGATGCTACATTCCGAATTTGATCCCCAGCAAACCAATGTAGCATTTCGTTTATTGTTTGATACACTTTAGATTTCGCGGGATCTGCGTCAATTTGTTCTTCAAGGAAACTATATAATTCACTTAGGGTGGTAGTAGCGCCTATGATGATGCCTTCAGATGAAACTTTGCAAAAGTTCATTTCTGTTATTATTGACGGATATAGCAGAACTGGATAGACTTTCTTTTTAAATTTAACTTCCACTCCTATTTCGCTATTGCCAGCAATTATTTTAGAAGATAGACAGTTTGATTTTAAAACAAGTAGATCGTCAAGTGTTTGCGGCCGAACCCATGTAACACTTTCTCCGGGAAAAAATAAATATTCCTCTGCATAACGACTATCTAACTTCAACTCTGGTGGGAAAATTGGTTCTTGTGTTGGATCGTATGGTTTGAACAACGACTTATTAAACAATTCGTCGCTGTTATCATTTAGTTTCTTATTTCGACAACAATCTTCACCCATTGAACAGGAATTGTTGTCATCTTTACGGCTATAATATCTTTCCCATCCTTCTATAAAAGTTTTGAACCCTTCAATGATGGGTCTGTATCCAGTACATCTGCAAAGGTTTCCCTGTAATGCTGCTTCTATGTCAGTATAATGTACTTTGGCTTTATTTCTTAGTAATGCATACATGGACATTACTATGCCAGGTGTGCAGAAGCCACACTGTGATCCATGAGACTTCGCTATCCTTTCTTGAACCGGGTGTAAGCGTTCTTGCGTGGAGCCGATTCCTTCGACGGTTGTGACTGCTAAGCCGTGCATGGCACAAACGGGCGTCAGACATGCATTTACTGCAATGTGCCTATTATAAAAATACATAGTCATGGATATTACTAGGTAGGTAGGTATTTACACTGATTATCAAACGCCACGCCGCACAGTGGTCTGAATATCAAGCTCCATACTCATAGAAACTTCAGAAATTAATCAATTGAAATATGTTTTGTGTTTAGTATACCTACCCCCCTTTGTGTTAATAATATAGTATGAAGGGTGTGAGTAGCTCCATGCGTGAGATTTTTTATTTTTGTTTTTTTTTTTATGAAAAAAATCACTTAAGTAGTGGTTTTTTTTAAAGTGAATAGAACTGAAGGGCTGGTACACACATTAGCTATTGCACCATACACGGTAATCATGATGACATACAATTCTTGTGCCTTTCGGTGCCGCTTTGCATGTAGCAAGCTTTGGAAATTTTGAATTTTCGGTAGATGATCTTTCAAATCTTTGACATATTTAAATGAAGTAACCAACCGCATAACAATAATAACGGGTCCAATGTAATAATGCGTTCAGGGCGCTGTTGCGGCTTCCACGTTTCTGTAGCGCATCAGCAATGTTTGCTGATGCACACACAGATGGCTTTGCATCTTTATGGCGCAAAAAGACCGCGTCATTCATTAGCCGGTTGCGTGGAAGTCGCCACAGCATCTTGAGTGCCATTGCTGCTAGGCACGATTGGACCCTGACATGGGTGTTAGTGCAGCGGACCAAGTCCCTGCTTACTATTTTGTTTACCGCTTCTACCGAAATACCGAAATGTAAACAATTTCTCACGATTTTTGAGAATACAAGGAATTTTTCCAGACTTTTTACCGTTTTGACATTTTTGAACAGGCAACCCATTTCATTTTGTCTATGACTCTTAGGTATTCCCCACCTACATTGAGAAAAATAGCTATTTTTGGGGGAATACCTTTTATCCTATAGTTATAAGGAATGCCCCAAGTTGGTTCACTTGCTTTTATAAGCAAAAATTCAGAATTTATTTTTTCATGTATAGTTTCAATATTGGCGTGTGCTAGCTGACTTAATATGGCAAATAATTTTAATGTTTTTGTGTTTCGTAATGTTAATTACTTATTACTGTATAGAATCCAGTTCTTCTAACTGAACAGACAGCAGTGCTGCTGGGAAGATTTTTCCGCCACTTCTTCATCCCAGCTAAAGCACTAGGAAGTGGTGAAGGGCGGGCGTTTTGAGGGGACTGTCTTAAGTGATTTTGACGTTCAAAAAATGCTGATTCCGGCTGATTCTCTGCCTAGTTTGAATAAATGACTTTTGATTTTGATTTCATCCGCGTGGTTCGATTGCCCTCGTCACTTTTGAAATAAAAATATAAAATACGTAAGCGTACTCAGAATGTCATCTGATGAAGTTACTCAGATGTCTAGATTTTTATGACAAAGCATGCCAACAAATAATTTCACGGTTTCCTCTCAATAAATAAACATAGTTGAACCAACTAATGTGAAAAATTGCAAAACTGCTTCGATAATTCCCAATATTATTCTGAACGAAGACTTCCAAGAAATCGTTACAGAGTGACGTGTTTTGAGAAACTGTGAACAAGTCAAAATATTTTCTGATGTTAAAGAACAATTTATTAAAACGTGGTGGATGGCACTCAAATGTTTTCGTTGCTGTCTCTTTTCGTCTTTACCATGTTATCACTGCCCCATTCCTCAGCCAATGTTGAGCGCTTATATTGTCACTTAATAATCTAATGAAACCAAAACAGCGAAATAGGCTATCTACTGATTCTATCACAGGTTTATTACATAGGTACTTACAAAACGATTAATTACTAATGCTAGTTGTTATGATTTTGAAATTAGTTCTAAAACGACTGCTATTTATGACTAAATAATATTGGTATGATCCTATTAAGGTTTAAAATTGTAAGTGTGATTAATTGATTACCTATGCACCAAGTTTAAGTTGTTGTGTTTGTACTGAGTCGTTTAGTGTGTTCTTATGTTCCTAATAAATGATAAAGTAAATTTAAATGTGATCTTAAATGTAGTTTATTTTAACCTACCGATTTTAGGTACGAATCTACCGATATTTTTGGGCAGCTCTACCGATTTTGGCTTTTGACGTTCGAGAGCACTGCATGTGAGTACCAGCCCTTCAGTTATATTATATTCAGTTTAAAAAAACACTAACTACTTACCTATTTCTTTTCGATACATTTTTTTTTACATATTTTCTTCTCGCGCATGGATATACTCATACCCTTCATACTATGTTAGTAAAACAAAGGGAGATATACTAAACACTAAACATATTTTTATTTATTAATTTATGAGTATGGAGCTTGATTTTCAGACCACACTGCGCCGCCGCGCGCCGTGAACAAAACATTTTGTATATGTTACATAGTTTCGGCGCTCAGTGGACAGTGTGGACACCACAAACGGACAAAGGTTTCAAACAGAAAGTATAATGATAAAAATACTTTGCGAACCAACAGCGTCGAGGCACTTAATTAGAAAGAGACAATTAATGTAATTTGAAAATACGGAACCACTTGTTTTAATTATTGAAAAAGCTACAAAAAATTAATTTAATTAAAAACTAGTAAATAGTACAAATATTTACAAATATATACAATATCACAGCAGCAAAAAGTTGCGCCCAACGTGGGGCTCGAACCCACGACCCTGAGATTAAGAGTCTCATGCTCTACCGACTGAGCTAGCCGGGCTGTGTTAATAATATCAAAAATGACTATCTAATCGTGAATGATAAAAACTGAAAAGGATACTTGATACGATCTTTAGTCTTCAAATATTGAGAGATCATGACTGTGCAAGCCCCGCAGCCGCCTTCTCCGCATCCATATTTGGTACCAGTAAGCAAAAGTTTCTTGCGGAGATAAAAAAGAAGTGTCCATTCTGGGTCTGGATTATCCTCGATGACCTTGAATGAAACATTATAAACACTTTTAAATTTCTACTCTTTTTATAAATACCTACTGTGATACTAAGTATCGTAGATAGGACAAAACTTACAGAACAATAGGTAGGTAGGTACACTACCTACCTATAGCCCCAAAAATGAAATAGGTACTTAGGGAGATACTTATCTCCCTACCTAGGTAGGCAAGTAGGCATCTTGTGTAGGTACTTACTACCCATACGAGTGAAAGGGGACCTGAGAAGGCTATTCGATGACTGAAACTTGATAAGATTGCGCTAGATCATTGTTGTTTGTTCAAGCCACCAAGTAAATACAATAGTTATATCGATCGAAATTCCATTTTATTCAGTACCGTAAAACGGGGTTAATAGGGATGCAGGGGTGAATCGGGACGAAACTATAAAATAGATTTTAACGTTGAAATAATACACTTTGTTGCCATCAAGTGCACTTAATCGTTAATTACAATACTTACTTACAGTAAACAGATTAGAGTCCTTTTTGGCAGCAAACGATATTATTTCAATATTAAAATCCCTTTTAAAGTTTCGTCCCGATTCACCCCTGCTTGCCTATTAGCCCCGTTTTACCGGTACGTATCCTATCTATAAGGTAGGTCTTTAAAAAAGCCCCGATTAATGTTTATTGAAATTTAATTGCAATAACTTAGAATTATGTCTGTAGGCGAATGTGCACGTTTTCTTAAACAAATACCTACCTAAAATAGGTAGCAGGTACACAGGCTACACATCAAGCTATAGTTTTCCAGTTTAAAATAATGATAAAAGATAAATGATTTTTCACTCCTCTTGCTCAAAAAGACCGTCATTGTGGCGTACCAGAGCGAAGAAAAAATAGCAATTCTTCCTCTAGGGGAAAAAGTTTTTTTTTTTAATTTATGTGTGTCAGATGACAATGAGCCTACAAAAAAGAAAAAGTCTTTAGTCATAAGTAGAATAATCATGATTATAGACTCGACTTATTACTGTTTCATAAAAAAAGAACTTATTTTATTTTTGAAAATGGAACTAAAATCGGCGATCTCTTTGGTAGAAAGCATGCAATGCGTTGCGTTGCGGCTGCAGAAGAAAAAACAAAAAAAAGACATTGGCGCGAAATCTTTATAATTATTCTCTAATTGCAAATTGAATTGGTAGTGACCGTAATTAATTGTATTGGATTGTTTTATTTTCTCGCAATCGTAGTGAAAAGTAGAGTGTAACACACGGCGCTAAAAACCCATTAAAACTCGGTTTCTATTTACTCCCTCGCTAAAGCTCGGGAGTAAAACTACCTCGTATATAATGGGTAATTTTAGTTCCTTGTATAAGAATCTACTATTTCACTCCTCTTGCTCAAAAAGACCGTCATTGTGGCGTACCAGAGCGAAGAAAAAATAGCAATTCTTCCTCTAGGGGAAAAAGTTTTTTTTTTTTAATTTTTGTGTGTCAAATGACAATGAGCCTACAAAAACGAAAAAGTCTTTAGTCATAAGTAGAATAATCATGAATATAGACTCGACTTATTACTGTTTCATAAAAAACGAACTTCATTTAATTTTTGAAAGTGGAACTAAAATCGGCGATCTCTTTGGTAGAATGCATGCAATGCGTTGCGGCTCACTGACCTCTATTAAAATACGCTGGACTGGCTATCGCTATCAATTTCATGTGCCTATTTGAAAATCGCCATTTTGGCGCTGACGGCAGCAGTGTGGGGGAATGGAACTAATACTAGTGATGTATAACAAAAGGTTTGTTATCGATAAAAACTTTTCTGATATCTACCACAATGATAGAAATATTACCAACGCTATTGTTACAGATTTCCTATAGATTAAATTGGTTTAGGTAATTATTAACATGTAACATTCGTGTTGTCTTTTATACGTAATATGTTTTTAAAAACGTGAAATACGTTTTATAATATATGTTAAGATTTACAAAAATTTGTAGATAATTGATTTAAAACAAAATAGGCATATATTTTGTTAAATGTTACTAAAACACAGATAAAAAGACGTCTGCACTAGTTGAGTACGCACGGCTACACATCAAGCTATACATTTCCAGTATAAGCTGATCTCGCATTGTATAGGATTTTTTTACAATGAGAGGTCAGTGTAAACTGGAAATGTATAGCTTGATGTGTAGCCGTGTGTACCTAACTAAACTAATGAACTATAGATAGTCGTAATAAGCAGATATTTTACGTAGAAAACATAACTTGAAATAGCAGTATCTAGTACTGTTTATGGACTGTAATAATAAGTATCACATGTCCGGTTGACCCCTTCCTTCCTTGTTCTCCTTAATCGGATAACAGTTCACTATAGGATCAATAAATAATAAAATTCTGTAAAATAGTAAATTACCAAGATAGAAATAGTAATTAATAAGATAATCCCTTCCTGTAAAGAGTGCACAATAAGATATTATTACTAGTCAGATACCGCATGTTGCCATGTGATAAGAGACACAATAACTTTCTATTAGGTCTGTAATTACGGTAATTAACTTGTAACAACTTAATTACCGCAGGGGAGGGGGACAGGGAAAAAAAAAAAGCATTCTCAAATCACATATTTTATTAAATTAAAAATTACTGTCGAGCCATTTTTTCAACGTAGTCCGTGACTGATGTTTTAAGAAACAGGCTTCCGTGAAGTGTTTAGAACACAGATAATGATACATTGTCGGAGTCCAGTTGACAACCTTCATATTTTTTAACCAAAGTTTGAGAGTGTAATCGGAGGGGAACCTGTAATTAAAGGAAACACTATAGTAGGTATGGGTAAAAAAATATAAATTATATACATATATCTATAATTATATAGAACACTTAATGAGAATTATGAATCATAAGTGTGAAATTATTTGTTATTGACTCTAATAATAATAAACCTTGAAGTGTTTTGCTATTATTAGAGATCATTATAATGTGCGTATCATTATTTTAACAATGATGAGCATGACTTTTGTTTTACATCATAATATTACGAAAGTATCGATATGAATTTTGACATCCCTAACAAAAGTTATTTGTTATAAAAATGTTCGTAAAATCCCGTAAACTCGAATAGTTTACGTTTATTATTGTAAGAATACACTGTTCTAAGCGGTTTTCTAATAAGTATTTAAGTTTTAGATTCACTTACTTGTGAAAACTGACACCAGTGCCCTTTTACACTATGCAAGCTATGATAAGCAATACAAGCTATGATGCAATCACTGTCACTATTATAACACTTTAATTTATATCACAATCACAGTAAACACTTTAGAAAACTTTTTATTCCGCAGAGACACTTAGCGTAAAATCAACAAACAACGGCCATTTGCAATCTTATTAGTTCTCAGAACTCTCACGTCTGTCACTGGGGGCGCTTTGAATCGGCACAGCACATAGCTGTCATTTTGTATGGGATAGCCAGTCCAGCGCAGGCCTGCGACAGCTTTAGTTCCAAAAAATGCGTTATGGCGCTACTTTCGGTAGCCATGTTGTTGGCAGCCATTTTGGCTGTTGAGTGTTGCGTATAACTGTCAAACTGACAGATTGTATTTTCAGTAATTTCAGTCATTCGTGTTCGTGTCGAATCTCTGGGTTAGTTTGTGTATTATTCGTTCTCATCGCTTTATTGCTTGAGTTGAGACATAATTATATATAATGGTGAGTAGATACTCTCTCTACAAATAGCCTTTGTTCACATTATCTGCATAGCAGTTGCAAATTATCTAGGATAAAAAGTATCCATCATCATTATAATTATCATAATATCCATCTGTATGTTAGTCCAGGTCATGGTCTAACTGTGTACCAAATTTCATCCAAATATGTTGAACTGTTAAACCACAATTGCATAACAAACATCTAAACTTTGACATTATTTTATAAATTAGTAGGACTGTGATCCATCAAATTAAGTTGTACTCAATAGCTTTTTTGTTTGCAGATGGAACTATTGAGATGTCAGGACAACACCTACGTGTAGTGTATGATCCCCCACACTTACTTAAGGGGCTAAGGAACAACCTTCTTACAAAAGATGTTTTTCAAAAGCAAAGTTGCCACTTGGAAGGATATCGAAACGGTATTTGATGCTGATTGCCTACTAGGTCATACTAGAATGCATAAAAAACTAACAGAGCACCATATTTACGCAGCAAAAATGAAGAAAATTAAAGTGAGTGTAGCTGCCCAAACTCTGAGTGCAACAACCAGTGGAATGCTTAAATACACTGCATTGTTCAGTAAGTTTTTACTTTGTTATCAATCAATCACTCACTTACTCACTTTACTTTAATTTATTTAGGGTCTCCGACAAAAGAAACACAAGAATTCACACTATACATATTCACTATTTGTTAAAAAGAATTAGGTTTTTAATAATTGGGTTTTAATTTTTACAATTGAGCCATTATGACTAATAAGATGTTTGATTTAAACTAATATACTAAGAATAATACCAGTTGCACTTTCTTGTAGTCTGATAGAATGGAAATGGAAACATTGTTTGTTTGTTATACTTATATATAATTATGTATTTCAGAAACTACAGCCTCGGGTCAAAATGTCAGTGAGACAATGGCCACAACAGGCGAAGCTGTGGAATTCATGGACAAGCTCTTTGACAGCGTGAATGGATCTCGAGGGAGTACTGTCCGGGGCAAACTTCGTGGACCAATAAAGCCAAACGCCCATCAAATTTTCAATTTTTGGACAGAAGCTAAACAAATATTAAATAATATTCAATATATTGATAATAGTAGCAAGAAAGCCCTCAAAAATAATAAAATCTATAAGGTTCGAGTTCCTTCTCTTAATGGATGGGTTACAACTATAGAAAGTTTTGAAAGGTTGTCTAAACTGTTGTTCGAAAAATATGATATACAATATTTTTATCCTAGAAATGTTAATCAGGATCCTCTTGAGAATTTTTTTGGTAGGATCAGAGCCATCAACTACAAGAACGTCAATCCTGATGCAAATACTTTTTTGAATGCTTTTAAATCACTGCTAATGTCCAACGTTATGGGTCCACATTCAATATACGCAAACTGTGAGGAAAACAGGAAACACAGTTGTAGATTTTTTTAAACTCATATCTTCATCCAATGTTGATGAGAGTTCCTCATCAACATTTGATGAAGATAAAAAAAATGCCGTGTGTAGTAGACCCATAACAATGACGCAAAACGTTAGCAGTAACCAATCACTAAATCCAGTAAACGAAAGATTGCGCGTGCTCTCTTCTGCATATACAGCAGGGTATATGTGCAGGAGAGTGACAAACAAATTTAATTGTAGGAGATGCTCTGATACTTTATACGCAAACAAAAAGAGATGTATTTCATAAATGGATTGAACAACGAGAATATACCCTTTTAAAACATCATAATTTAACATATCCATCAAAGAAGTTTCTAATGTTATATAGGAATATCTCGGGCCTTATACACATGATTACTTGAATAAGTATGCATACAAAAAATGTGTAATAAAACATTTAAAAATAGAAATAAAAAAGAAATTTGATTTAAATTGGTTGGGGTGTACAGGTCATAACACCGAAGTAAAGGAATGGTTGCTTAATTGAATGATACGCATCCATGTTCATAATTGGTGCAACATAATTAATAAAATTTTAAATGGAGGTGTACAAGAAAAACTTGTGATGTGTGCACCTCAACAAATTGCCTTTGAGAAATATAAAGCCCATAGGTTAAGACGAAAAAATAAATAAAAAGTAAAATCTGAAGTCTTTTTTTTACATTTCTTTCGTTATATTCGTATCCAATGAACATATAGGAAGAACCATTGAACATTGCAAATAATAAAATTAACCCAATAAGAATATTCCATGGCACATCACTATGCTATCGATATTCTATGCCGGATGGTCAGCGTCATTTTTATAGTACGCTGTGGGTCATCCCTCAGTGACATTACGACACTAGCGCTTGGCGCATATTTTTGGAACTAATCGTCAACCATAGTACTGTCCTATCTGTCTCCGACTAGTATATAGTTATCTGTGGTCCAGCGTATTTTAATAGAGGTCAGTGGTTGCGGCTGCAGAAGAAAAAACAAAAAAAAAGACATTGGCGCGAAATCTTTATAATTTTTCGCTAATTGCAAAATGAATTGGTAGTGACCGTAATTAATTGTATTGGATTGTTTTATTTTCTCGCAATCGTAGTGAAAAGTAGAGTGTAACACACGGCGCTAAAAACCCATTAAAACTCGGTTTCTATTTACTCCCTCGCTAAAGCTCGGGAGTAAAACAACCTCGTATGTAATGGGTCATTTTAGCTCCTTGTATAACAATCTACTATTATTTCTGTAAGTAGGTTTGAACAAACACTTTATACGTCACTTTACACTGACCTCTGATTGTAAGGAAATCCTATACAATGCGAGATCAGCTTATACTGGAAATGTATAGCTTGATCTGTAGCCGTGCGTACCTACCTAGTTACTTTACCCCAACGTGTAATATTATGTATGTAGGCACGATGTAGGTCTCTCTGTTCCTTGTAGGTAGGTACCTACCTAGTTACTTTACCCCAACGTGTAATATTATGTATGTAGGCACGATGTAGGTCTCTCTGTTCCTTGTAGGTAGGTACCTACCTAGTTACTTTACCCCAACGTGTAATATTATGTATGTAGGCACGATGTAGGTCTCTCTGTTCCTTGTAGGTAGGTACTACCTAGTTACTTTACCCCAACGTGTAATATTATGTATGTAGGCACGATGTAGGTCTCTCTGTTCCTTGTAGGTAGGTACCTACCTAGTTACTTTACCCCAACGTGTAATATTATGTATGTAGGCACGATGTAGGTCTCTCTGTTCCTTGTAGGTAGGTACCTACTTAGTTACTTTACCCCAACGTGTAATATTATGTATGTAGGCACGATGTAGGTCTCTCTGTTCCTTGTAGGTAGGTACCTACCTAGTTACTTTACCCCAACGTGTAATATTATGTATGTAGGCACGATGTAGGTCTCTCTGTTCCTTGTAGGTAGGTACTACCTAGTTACTTTACCCCAACGTGTAATATTATGTATGTAGGCACGATGTAGGTCTCTCTGTTCCTTGTAGGTAGGTACCTACCTAGTTACTTTACCCCAACGTGTAATATTATGTATGTAGGCACGATGTAGGTCTCTCTGTTCCTTGTAGGTAGGTACCTACCTAGTTACTTTACCCCAACGTGTAATATTATGTATGTAGGCACGATGTAGGTCTCTCTGTTCCTTGTAGGTAGGTACCGTCAACTGCCCTGATTTTGCCTAGCGTCCTGTGTTTGCCTAAAATGAAAAAATGGTAATATCTTTTTCAATTTACTAGCTTGGCAATCGAAACATTTGTTAGTTTTTAGAATTATTAAGTGGCAACACGAAATTGGTCACGTTATGTTGGTAACATGCATAATTTTTGACAGATGTGTGTCAAACTAGAGAGCGCCAAGTCTGATATTTTTAGTTTCGGAAAAACTTTTCAAGTAAGTCATTAAAATATGTATATTTCTATCTTGTTCTGTACTTATTCTATAAAACGTTGATAGCTTTATCGTTTGTCATTGTAATTGATGAAAAAAACACGGTATTTAGCGAGAAATGTCGAAATAGGCAAAGTCAGGCAATTTTTTTGAACGAGTCATCGTGACTTTGCCTAGGCTAGGGTTGACACCTTTGTTATTTACCGACATCAAAAAAGGAAGATGTTACGTGATAACTCAAACAGGTTTTCATATTAATTATATGTTTTTTGAAGGTGTACTGTTTTTAATTAATAAATGAATATCAACCCAATTAACTTCTTGTTTTATGTTAACACGATGAAAAAGAAATATATTTTTAGTAGACTTGAATTTTTTTTTTTACTAAATATCTAGATTCTGGTTCTTTTTGTTTGAAGGACGATCAAAATGGACAAAACTCAACGAAGAAGATATAAAGATTAAGATGAGAGCATTCTGAACATCGCCGTTGGTCTCGTTCAAAACAAAAACATCTCATCATATGATGCTGAAAAGCAATTTGGTATACTTCGCCGCACGATTTTAAATAAAGTAAAAAGTATTTTCAATTTTAAAATCGAAGTATTTACTTTAAGTTCACGTCACGCACTCGTGCTAGTGCCTCTGATTGTTCCTAATAATACTTCTCGAAATACCTACTTAAAAAATAAAAACAAAAACATATTTCGTTTCATTTTCTTATGACACAACCCTACCCATTCTTTGTCAATGTATGAAGATTGTATAAAATGGTGTCCAGACATTGCCTAAGTAATTTTACCTACTAAAATACTCCCAAAATCTGTCATTTAAAATTGTATTGTATTCTCTTTGCATTAAACTACATTTTACACTGTGCCAGCATAAAAATCGAATTGTTTATTTTGGAGTAAATGTATTAGGCAATGTCAGAGACATGAGCCATTACTTTGCCTAATTTTAAAAATACCTCAAAAACTTTCATTACCTACGAAAATTTACTGAAACAAATTAAAATTACAGAATTCTTGAGTTTTTTATAAGATTATATGTGTACACAACATGGAAATCGGGCTTATTTTAATTTTTATTTCACGTTAAAGGCTAAAAATATCAAAATCCGGGCAAAGTCAGGGCAGTTGACGGTACCTACCTAGTTACGCCTACATAGTCAGCGAAAAAGTCAGTAGGTAGGGTACCTAATCATTGTCCAAACAGAAATATTTCAAAATAAAAACATTAAAAACCTGTTGGTGAATTAGGTAAATTATTGTTATTAAGTATGTAGGTACCCACTATGAAGACTAGAGTATTTCGATTCAGTGCGATACCTATACAAAGTGGCAGTACCTTATCACATTAAATTATACCACGTATACTACATGGTATAGGTACAATAGACGATATACAAAATTTCAATGAATACCATTCACTAAAAAAAATCTGCAGTTCCTTACATTTTGTCGAGATAGGTGTAACAAAATGTATGAAGCAGCAGATTTTTTTAGTGAATGGATTTCATTTAGTAGCCTCAGTAGGTAGGTATACTATGTAGTATACGTGGTATAATTTAATGTGATAAGGTACGCGCCACTTTGTATAACTAAACTAGCTTCCTTCCTCCTTCCTCGGGATACCATCTATCTAAAATTTTAGAGAAATCCGTTCTGTGGTTTTGTTTTAGACGCGAATTTAGTAAAGAAGGAAAGAAAAATATTTAATTTGGGACACGCACAGGTAATACAAATAATAATAATAAAAGAAGAAGAAAATAAAAAAAGAACATTAAATCTAACAAAATCATGAAAACAATAAAAAAAAGAATAAAGAGAAGACCTGTGCGAGGCCAAAAAGGCTCCTATCTCAGCATGATTGGCGCGGCACGGTTGGCGCAGTGGTTAAGCGATTGACTGCTGCGTTACGTGTCGCGGGTTCGATCCCCGCACGGAACAAATATTTGTATGACCTGCAAGTAGTTGTTCCGGGTCTGGCTGTTTGTGTATGTGAGTTTAAATGTTTGTAAACGCACCACGATACAGGAGAAATTCCTAGTGTGGGGCAACGTTTTTATAGAAAAAAGAAAGAAGAATGATGCTACTCTAGTACCTACTTAAGTAAGTACCTATGTATAATGAAAAATAAGAAATGATCAGCGACCTTTGTTGCTGGTAAAACGGGGTGAATGGGGATGCAGGGGTGAATCGGGACGAAACTTTAAAATGGATTTTAACGTTGAAATAATATAGTTTATTGCCAACAAGGGCACTTAATCGTTAATTATAATACAGTAAATACATTAGACTCCTTTTTGGCAACAGACTATATTACTTCAATGTTAACATCCCTTTTAAAGTTTTGCCCCGATTCACCCCTGCATCTCTATTCATGCCGTTTTACGGTACCAACGTAACTACGCCTTACGAACGTTTCGGGTACTTACCTAATCACAACACGGATTCAATCGCATCAGGGTTAGATAGGTTACCGACCCCAAAATTATTTTGTAACACTTGCTGTGGGGTTATCGTTAAATTACTTATTAAAACACCAAGAGCGCAGCGCTACACAAGTCTTCCGCGTAGGTATTTATTCAATACAGCCCTAAGAAAAAATTATGTATTATAGGTCCCTACACTATCTACCTACCTAAGCAATCATCACAACACGGGACTATTCTCAGTAGGTACCTACACTACCTACTACTTATAGGTACCTAGTAGATTCTTTAACTGGATGTCCCACATCAGTAGGTAATCGCGATTGTCTACGCATCCTATCCTATACATATGTACCCTGTTTAGGTAAGTAATAATTTATTCGCATGAAGGTAGGTACTTACTTCACACGTTATTTTAAGCAAAGATCGCTTAAGAGGGCTATCACAATTTTTCTTGTATTTGAGTGTTTGAAGAGTCTCACACTCAAATAAAAGAAAAAAATTGATATTTATTTAGAGCACTCCCGAGAGAAATAATCAAACTTTCTCAGGCATTTTTTTTTTATTGCTATATCTAAACCATAATCACACATTTAAACTGGCAGTTTAGATGTGTGATTATGGTTTAGATATGGCTCTTAAGGCGGTACGTATCCATCCTCCCAGTGTTACAGTTAAAATTAGTCGAGGAATGAAATAAGACCTAATAAACATGTTGGCCAGAAAGCAGACAATGCAAATTCTTGCTACATAACTACAAACTACTTAGGTACATATTAATACCTACCTACTATAAATAGGTACAACTACCTTATCACAGGTATGTCTACAATACCTAGGTACATAAATACATTTAAAATTAAAAAGTATGTTTCTATCGATACACAAACAGAGCAGAATTTCATGGCTAACGAGAACCAACCTAGACGTAGATGACTATGACTCGGAGGAACCTACTCATAAAAATAAAAATTAGAACACCGGCAAGCAACTTCAAAACAAAAAAAAAAAAAACTTAATAGTTTAAAACTACACAGGTAACAGCTTACCTTTTTCCCATTAACGAAGAAAACCAAAATGTTTTGCGCGTCTTCCGGTATCAAACTGTTTATCGACTCCATTAGTGTGAGTTTGCTAAACTGGTTTCATAGTTATTCAATTAATACTGACTAACTGCGTTCGATAGAACGCGTCTGTCTCGTGTCACTGCCGCCGATGCCGCGTCTATACTGACTGAAGCGTAGCGTACGTCTCTCAGTATATTATAATCACAGAATGACAGAACACTATTACTCCTAGCGGAGATTATAATAACCTACCTAACGCTAGGGGGTACCTATTTAGTTGATTAGCTAATTCATTGTTCAAGAACAAGAATTATTAACACAGATATCGCCACCTTTTAATGGGAACGTAGTTCTTAAAATAAGTGCACTAGTAACCAGTTATTTTGCCAATTACTTTCCTATCGCGCTTGTTATGCAGACTGTAGATGTTCTACGAGGATTTGTAAGACGAGAGAAATAAGGAGCTGAAGGAGGCACGCATTTTAAGCTTTTTAAACCATTTACCCACGGCGTGTAGGCAAAACTGACCTTTGCTGATCCTTTATTTCTGATTTACATAACACACTTTCGTCATTCATGCACTTGCGCATAGTTTGCGAATAAGTACTAGGTACGGTCAACAATGAAAATTAATTCCGTGTCAGATTTACACATCATTAAAAAAAAATTAGAGATTTAAATAAATAATAATTTTAATAAATCAAGGAGACAAAATGATTCGATAAACTGTTTCAGCATTTTGATATAACAAGAGTTAATATTCTTTCAATTTTACTTGTTCCAAGGAGGGTCAGCAATCAAAATCAAGTCATTTATTCAAACTGGGCTGAGAATCAGCACTTTTTGAACGTCAAAATCACATAAGACAGTCCCCCCAAAATGCCCGCCCTTCACCACTTCCTAATGCTTTAGCTGGTAAGAAGTGGCGGAACAAACTCCCCAGCAGCACTGCTGTCTGCTCAGTTAGAAGAACTGGATTCTTTATAGTAGGTAATAAGTAATTAACATTACGAAACACAAAAATATTCAAATTATTTGCCTTATGTTAGCTAGCACACGCCAATATTTAAAACTATACTCAAGCAGAAATAAATAATAAAAACAAAAATGCAAACAGAACTTAATACATAATAAAAAGCCTCCAGGCATAAAGGGCGTGCCCGCTTACAATGAAAGCAAAATACCATATAACCATACCTACTCACTTGATCTATGTCAAGGACATTCCTAATAACATTGATGTATCATTGGTCCATTGTCCACTTAGGAGTCTAGGACGTGGGGTCCTGGCGTTTCTTGAATACTCAGTCAGTATAATAAAAGGTTCAGGTAAAAATAAAATCATTAGGGATATGTAATAACAACATTTTATTCTCTACACCTATCTAAAATATACAATTCAATATTTGTACATAATTTATACATATCTGCTTCTAAGTTCATGTTATCATGAAGACAACTGATTAGCATAATTACAGTACCAACATCATACAAAGTTCAAAGTTATCTTAAAAACAGCCAAATTAATTGAAACATGTAATACTTAAGAGTTTTAATTATTTAATCAATATTCTTACTTCCATAAATTATTTGAATTATGTGACAGATTCTAATCTACAGTTTAAAATTATAAAATAGAGCTTATTTACAGGATATAAAACATGTATTTTATATTTATTTATAACCCTATTTTTATTGGTTCTCTATTTTCTTCTGTGTGTAGCCCCCTGTGTTCACAGTAAATTGTTTCTATTGTTGTATTTTATTTATTTCTTTAGAAAACTTTTTAAAGTAGCACAAAAAGATAAATCAATTGTGAGCAGTTGGCATAAATGCAATTTTAATGTTAGCAGTAAAACCTGTTTTTTTTTTAGTCTATATTGTGAAATAAAAATAATTATTTGTGATCTAACACATTAAAAAACCAGTATGCATTCTTATTTACTCTTAAGCTGACTTCAACACACCTTTCTGTTCAAGTTCTTTCTCTACCACGGTGCCTTCATAAAGAATTTTATCTTTCAATGCATCTTGTAGAAGTTGTGCATCAAACCGTTGTTTAGACCATGCATACCTACAATAACACCAATATACCATTGTGGTCATTGAAAATGTCCCCACGCCTATGTGCTGGGATAACATGGGACGAGATGTTTTTATGAATGCGGCTAAACCAACGCCCACTCCGGTTGCAATTCCATACAGAAAACTTTCTCTGAAGCACGGTATTTTGGATACATCCCTACCAAATAAT
The DNA here is from genome assembly GCA_937001585.2 of Brachylomia viminalis. Taxonomy (NCBI): domain Eukaryota; kingdom Metazoa; phylum Arthropoda; class Insecta; order Lepidoptera; family Noctuidae; genus Brachylomia; species Brachylomia viminalis. The sequence continues at coordinate 14,262,122 of OW443302.2, read as the reverse complement.
ACTAATCCCTGAAATAAGAGAAAAAGGGGATTGATCATTTAGGTACCTACACAAAATTATTAAGTATAGGAATTATTAAGTTTTGCCTAGTAATAGAGCATTTCAATTGTGCTATATTTAATATACTTAAAAAAAAAGGAATTTTTAATTGATAGAGTTATTTGCAAACAAACTAAAAACGAGTTTTGTTTTTCATTACAAATTAAAATAACCTTTTTTTCTTCCTCCGCTTCCTCATCAAGCAAAGTTTTCACTACTGTTTCCATTTTGCTAAGATTTGTGGGAAATCTGAACTAAATTCGTAATATTTCGTAATTAAGAACAACAGAACAACAATAACCTCAAAGTGCATTTGACATTTTGACTTTGACACAATAATTTCTTAAATGTTAATCGGTAGTTTAAAACAAAGTCTTTTAAGGTTTCTTCTCCGGGTAGCCAAACTGCAGAGAGTAAATCTAAAAGAAGAAGGACTGAAGGAAGGAAAGAAGAAACTGAAGGACTATCTAGAAGGACTTACCGGTTGTTGCAGCTGGTAGCGACCCTGCCTTCTGAGCCGCTGGTCCCGGGTTCGATCCCCGGACAAGTCAAACATTTGTGTGCATGAACATGTTTGACCTGTGTCTGGGTGTGTATATTATTATGTTTATAAGTATGTAAGTATATCAGTCATCAGGTTACCGTAGTACAGGCTCTACCTAGTTCGGGACCTGAAGACCTTGTGTGGATGTTGTCTCATATTTATTTATTTTATTATTTATTTACTGGTAAAAAAATTGAGGAGTTTTTGAGGCTAGTATTACCCCACTGACCACTGTCCCAGGTGCCACAGTAATTGAGATATGTTTTTTGAAAATTAACCAAAATCTTGCCTTTAGTCACCTGTCCCAAAGCCGCGCGCCAGCGACTAACGAGAAGCAAGTAGAGCCTCTACTTGGCAACGAGGTGGCAACTATAAAGGAGTTGACAAGCATCGAGCAGCGTGTGCGCAACTTTTGGACGTTTCTAGCGAAAAAATCGTTGATAGCTGGTCGCTTACTCCTTGGCCCGGGGCGCACGGTGGGCTAAAAACGCTTTCGTAGACTTAAGGATTTCAATTTGCAAGTGCCAGATTTTTTGCCCGATGTCGCTTCGATTAGTTATTACTATATATTTTTTTTTTCGAATAATTGGTATGAAGCTAGTATGAAAAATCTAACGATCTCTTAAACTGTAATATGCTTACAGGTGATTATAGTAATAATTACTTGTGATTTTTTGTTATACTCCACATAACGGCTATCGCTTCCGATTTTTATTTAAAAATCATCAAGATATTTTTATTTATTATTACATATGAAACGGTTCTTTTTATTGTCTAAGTTAAGAACATCGATATGAAGAATGATATTGACCCAAATATTAAGAATATTAACAAGAAAAATATAAAAAAAAATTGGTTTTATGTAAAGTCGGTTTACGGACGATAGTTTTACGTGATAACGTCATAAAGAAACATCGATGAACCACTACTACTACTACTACTGTACTATTCGGAATACTAGCTCTGACGTCACGCGAGAAGGGAAATAAATGTGACACTATAGTTAACGCTAACGAAAGGGAAAGGGCTGATTGTGCCTCTCGTATGGCTTGTTCCGCGCTCTCGCTTGCATGCTCAGGCTCAGACGGAACGTTACAGTTTACACTTTTTCATGCATGCAGCCGGTGTTCATCGATTTATAAGACGTTATCAGGTCAAAATTAAAAAGAATAATTAAAATTCTGAATTATCAGTAGTTGTCGTGTTATTACTAATAACACAAAGGCACTAATTCATGGCAAAATAGTAATTTTCATCAAATTCATACACAAACTATGGAGACATTGAGGACCTCGACAGTTCATAAAATATTCTTTGAAATATGAATAATATTGTTATTATACGACGCGAATACATGAAATTATGAATTACCAGTAGTTTTTGCGTTATAAATAACATCACAAAGGCACTAATTCATTGCAAAATCGTCAGAATTGATACAACAAAAATGCTAATGGCGAATTTGATACTATGTAAAGATTGTTTGCTCGAAAAACCAGTTTTATTTATTGTTTCATGCCAACAACTACCTACAAAGTTCTATTGTACACTTATATATGGATATTCATCCACTTACCGTAGAAAAACACAGATGACAATGTGGTGGGATGTGACAATATCAGCCGTGGTATGGTCATAACTATTCTGGATCAACTCCTACCCGCGATTACCCACATTATAAATTTTTCCTTGTAAACCGGAGTATTCCCTTCCCTATGGCGCAAAGCCTATGTTTGTCCACTACCTAAGGTTTCTAATCCCTCTCTTCCTACTGACTTCCGTCCAATTTCTATCCTTCCCTTCCTATCCAAAGTGCTTGAGGCCTGTGTCCACAAACAGTTCTCCAGCTTTGTTCATCGTAACTCAATCATTAGTCCTCTTCAATCTGGGTTTAGGCCTGGGCACAGCACTGTCTCCGCGCTCCTTAAAGTGACTGGCGATATGAGGGCAGCACTGGAAGACACCAAAGTTACTGCTCTAGTGTTGGTTGATTTCTCGAACGCCTTTAATACCGTCAGTCACGACATCCTGTTAGCCATTCTGTCATATGTTATGGTCTCTCCCGAAGCACTGCAATGGTTCTCCTCTTACATTCAGAGATGTCAGCAGTACGTTCATGTTAGGGATTCTTCTTCTTGCTGGTGTGACTTGGAAGCTGGCGTTCCTCAAGGTGGTATACTTTCTCCTCTTCTATTTTCTATTTTTATTAATCTTATAACTTCCGAACTTCAGTGTGCGTATCATCTGTACGCAGATGACTTGCAGTTGTACTGTCAAGGGAGGGTTGATGAATTACCTGACGTTATCGGCAGATTAAATAGGAACTTGATAGCCATAAAAACCTGGGCTGACAGATTTGGTGTAGCTGTAAATCCTACGAAGTGTCAGGCGATCATCATTGGTAGTTCTCGTAGTATTAGCAAGGTGAATGGTACAACCTTGCCACCGGTCCTCTTCAATATTACGATCGTTCCTTTTAGCACTGACGTAAAGAGCCTAGGCTTGCACGTTGATAGTACCCTGAACTGGCGTACTCAAGTCGCTAGGGTAAGCCAGAAGGTTACCGGTACGCTGCGGGCTCTGTACAGACTGAAAAATTTATTACCAAGTACGAAGACAATGCTTGTGCAATCCTTAATTTTCCCTATCATCGATTATGGTGATGTGTGCTACTATGACCTGAATGCAGATTGATACTTTTCGAATTTACCTGCATGACGTTCGGTTTAAGAAATTCCGGTCAAACTTTTCAACGTTTCACGCACGAGGTTCTACGAGGGTTAGACGACAACGTATTCTGTTTCGTCGACGATCTGCTCGTACACTCAAGAAATAAGGAAGAACACCGTTGCCGCTGCCACTTAGAACTAGTACTCGAACGCCTAACTACCTACGGCGTCAGTCTTAACATCGATAAGTCGAGTTTGACATGAAACGTTACGGAACGTTACACTTTTTTGTGCATGCAGCCGGTGTTCATCGATTTATAAGACGTTATCACGTCAAACAAGCTGTTTATTCTTTTTAATTGATGGTAGCGGTCAAGCTTGGTTTGTTGCAGTTTATAGTGGGATGGATAAATATCCTTAGCACCTTCCTGAATGGCAGCCTCTCGCAACCTAATATATAGTGTGAGCCGCAAACACTTCCGTGTTAATCCATAGAAATTGGTGAAAATAAATATTATAATGGCCCCTTGCACTATACGTTGGTGTGGTAACAAGAGCCAGACTTCGACTTCCGGAAAGATGCCATAACATTTCATTGGTAAGTTAATAGTTACATAAAATCATAATTATTTATTTATTTTATTTATTAAAACTTTATGCACAAGTAAAAACTGTACAAAGGCGGACTTAATGCCTTGGGCATTTTCTACCAGTCTACCTTAGGGTGATGCAGAGACACTATACAGGGTGGTCCAAATAGTGACGTCAACAAATTTTTTTTAGATTCCTCACACCTGGGGGTATCCAAAAATACCCCATGTATGTTCCGCGATTTTTTGTAGTTTTCGAATTATTAGTTTTTTTTGTGTTTTTTTAATTTATTCTGCCAGCGAGGTTGCAAAAATTCATATCTTTTTATGTAGTAGGTATTTTGCAGTTATTTTTTTTGTGCCATAATTGTCTTGAATGTTGTTTTAATTAAAAAAATAACTCAGCTTCCTGAAATTACTTAAAGTTACCCAAAAAAGGCTTGAAAGTTAGAACTTTAGTTTTCAGTAGGATTTACCCAAACATTCAACTTCAATTTAAAAATACAAAAATTTGTTTTCATAGCTTCAAGTTAAATTTAAAAACTTCGCAGAGTCCTAAACTATCAAAAACATACAAAAAAAATAGTACTTAATTAGCCTATTTTTGTTGTAATCGGCGTTTGAAGACGGATAGGCTAAAAATCATTGAAACACGATCAAAGCATTTTTAATTTATTTTTCAACTTTTTATCATTGTTATGATAAATTAAACTTAAAAGTGTAATTTTAAATTAATTTTAATTGAATGTCCTGTAAAATAACTGTACGTCGTGTATTTTTACTCCATGCCCCTTTTTTTACGTCACTCGAGTAACACGTTACATTGTGAACCAACCAACGATACTGATAGGGTCTCAGGGGTTCGGTACGCGTTGGGGGAGGGGGATGTGCATTCCACGGACCGGGAAACGGTTGTAAGTACATCGTATTAGTCGTTTCTTGCCATAGATAAGTATAAGTACTATTTCTTGCCATCGCGCGCATTAAGACTGCTCTCGTTGACGTTATTTTCTTTTCCTTGAACTACTTACGCTGTGTTAACTGGAATCTGATTTGCCTCACGATTATCTCTGCTTGTGCTTCGGACCCTGATTTACCTTACGAACAACCTGTGCTTGAGTTTTGGACCTTGATTTGCCTTACGAACAACCTGTGCTTGTTAGTCAGTGACTTGGATTGTCTTTGTGCAGTACCATGAGCTATTCACTAAGCCAATACGCAGAAATGCATTACTATTATGGCTTTGCTCAAGGCAACGGTAGTGAAGCTGCGAGGCTTTATCGACAGGCATTAGAGAGGCGAGGAGAAGTAATGGAGCGTTACCCGGATCACAGGGTTTTTATTAATACACACAACACCCTGATGGCTGGACGTATCCCCGGGCGAAATCAAATTCGCGGAGCTGTACCCCAGGACCAAGATCAAGTGGATGAAGTCTTGGAAGAAGTTCAAAGAGATCCATCTACAAGTTCAAGAAAAATAGCTAGACGAACTGGGATTCCACGAACTAGGATTCTAAGAATTCTTAAGGAAGGTGAGTCATAAAAAAAGGTACCTGAGCAATTACGAATTGTGTTGTAAAAAAAGATTTTATTTAGTTAGTTATTATGTACGTATCGTCTAAGATAGTGGTAAGCCTATCTCTGATCTAGGTCTCTTTCTGCTAAAACCCATTTTGTTCAAACCACGCTGTAACCAGTTAACTTGTGATAGGAACTTAGCAGTGTGTTTTTGTTCACAGAAGGATTCCATGCGTACCATATTCAGCGCGTCCAGCAGCTCCAGGAATCCGATTACCCAAGAAGAGTGGCTTTTTGTCAGACAATGATAGAACGATCTGAGGAAGACCCTGATTTCTTCAATAAAATACTGTGGACCGACGAGTCCCGATTTTAAAGGACTGGAGTGTTCAACATCCATAATTATCATAGCTGGGCCATCGAAAACCCACATTCGGCAAAGGCGTCAAGCTTCCAAACACGCTTTAGTGTCAACCTTTGGTCTGGGGTCCTAAATGGAGTGTTGATTGGGCCCTTTGAATTGCCGACCAGGTTGGATGGAAACAGTTACTTAAATTTTTTACAAAACAATCTTTATGCATTGTTACAAGACGTGAATCTCCAGATTTGACGAGAAATGATTTTTCAACAAGATGGCGCGCCCTGTTACTACGCGGTACAAGTAAGAGAGCATCTGAACACCACTTTTCCCGAAAGATGGATTGGGCGTGCAGGGCCGATCGAATGGCCTGCGCGTTCGCCAGACCTCAACCCCATCGATTTTTTTGTTTGGGGATTCTACAAAGAGCTGGTGTACGCGTCGGAAAGCAACGACGAAACTGAATTAAGACGAAAACTTACAGAAGCGGAAAGAAAAATAAAACAAGAATATTCCAGTAGCTTCAGGCAATTAAAACATAACTTTTTAAAACGTTGTCGTTTATGTGTTCAAGTTGGAGGAAGAAATTTTGAAAATTTATTGTAATAAATAGCAATTTTTCAGTAATTTGTGCCTTTTATTTCTTATCCAAAAACAAGTAATTTCACAACTAGCTATTTTGACAAATGCTCACATTTTAATCAGTGGTAAGACCAAATTATTGTAAAAGCTACACTAGCTACGGTTATTTTGCATGAATTTCAATTAAAATTAATTTAAAATAACATCTTTAAGTTTAGTTTACCATAAGAATGATAAAAAGTTGAAAAATAACTTTAATCGTGTTTCAATGATTTTTAGCCTATCCGCCTTCGAACGCCGATTACAACAAAAAAAGGCTAATTAAGTAGTATTTTTTTTTGTATGATTTTGCTAGTTAAGAACCCTGCGAAGTTTTTAAACCTAACTTGAAGCTATGAAAACTCATTTTTGTATTTTTAAATTGAAGTTGAATGTTTGGGTAAATCCTACTGAAAACTAAAGTTCTAACTTTCAAGCCTTTTTTGGGTAACTTTAAGTAATTTCAGGAAGCTGAGTTATTTTTTTAATTAAAACAACATTCAAGACAATTATGGCACAAAAAAAATAACTGCAAAATACCTACTACATAAAAAGATATGAATTTTTGCAACCTCGCTGGCAGAATAAATAAAAAAAACGAAAAATTCGAAAACTACAAAAAATCGCGGAACATACATGGGGTATTTTTGGATACCCCCAGGTGTGAGGAATCTAAAAAAAATTTGTTGACGTCACTATTTGGACCACCCTGTATAGTGTCTCTGCATCACCCTAAGGTAGACTGGTAGAAAATGCCCAAGGCATTAAGTCCGCCTTTGTACAGTTTTTACTTGTGCATAAAGTTTTAATAAATAAAATAAATAAATAATTATGATTTTATGTAACTATTAACTTACCAATGAAATGTTATGGCATCTTTCCGGAAGTCGAAGTCTGGCTCTTGTTACCACACCAACGTATAGTGCAAGGGGCCATTATAATATTTATTTTCACCAATTTCTATGGATTAACACGGAAGTGTTTGCGGCTCACACTATATATTAGGTTGCGAGAGGCTGCCATTCAGGAAGGTGCTAAGGATATTTATCCATCCCACTATAAACTGCAACAAACCAAGCTTGACCGCTACCATCAATTAAAAAGAATAAACAGCTTTTTTGACGTGATAACGTCTTATAAATCGATGAACACCGGCTGCATGCACAAAAAAGTGTAACGTTCCGTAACGTTTCATGTCAAACTCGACTTATCGATGTTAAGACTGACGCCGTAGGTAGTTAGGCGTTCGAGTACTAGTTCTAAGTGGCAGCGGCAACGGTGTTCTTCCTTATTTCTTGAGTGTACGAGCAGATCGTCGACGAAACAGAATACGTTGTCGTTTAACCCTCGTAGAACCTCGTGCGTGAAACGTTGAAAAGTTTGACCGGAATTTCTTAAACCGAACGTCATGCAGGTAAATTCGAAAAGTATCAATCTGCATTCAGGTCATAGTAGCACACATCACCATAATCGATGATAGGGAAAATTAAGGATTGCACAAGCATTGTCTTCGTACTTGGTAATAAATTTTTCAGTCTGTACAGAGCCCGCAGCGTGCCGGTAACCTTCTGGCTTACCCTAGCGACTTGAGTACGCCAGTTCAGGGTACTATCAACGTGCAAGCCTAGGCTCTTTACGTCAGTGCTAAAAGGAACGATCGTAATATTGAAGAGGACCGGTGGCAAGGTTGTACCATTCACCTTGCTAATACTACGAGAACTACCAATGATGATCGCCTGACACTTCGTAGGATTTACAGCTACACCAAATCTGTCAGCCCAGGTTTTTATGGCTATCAAGTTCCTATTTAATCTGCCGATAACGTCAGGTAATTCATCAACCCTCCCTTGACAGTACAACTGCAAGTCATCTGCGTACAGATGATACGCACACTGAAGTTCGGAAGTTATAAGATTAATAAAAATAGAAAATAGAAGAGGAGAAAGTATACCACCTTGAGGAACGCCAGCTTCCAAGTCACACCAGCAAGAAGAAGAATCCCTAACATGAACGTACTGCTGACATCTCTGAATGTAAGAGGAGAACCATTGCAGTGCTTCGGGAGAGACCATAACATATGACAGAATGGCTAACAGGATGTCGTGACTGACGGTATTAAAGGCGTTCGAGAAATCAACCAACACTAGAGCAGTAACTTTGGTGTCTTCCAGTGCTGCCCTCATATCGCCAGTCACTTTAAGGAGCGCGGAGACAGTGCTGTGCCCAGGCCTAAACCCAGATTGAAGAGGACTAATGATTGAGTTACGATGAACAAAGCTGGAGAACTGTTTGTGGACACAGGCCTCAAGCACTTTGGATAGGAAGGGAAGGATAGAAATTGGACGGAAGTAAAGTATTTTTTTAGCTATCTCTTTCATTTCCTCTATTATTTGGTAAACATGACTAGTGATGAACCAAATCATGACCAAAGTATCGATAAAGCAAAAACCTATCGGTACTATTTATATGAGATCTTTTTTACCCACGATGAAAGTAGCCCGATTTTACCCGTAGCATTTCAAAAAGTATTAATGATTTTTAAAATACACCAAATCATAGTATGATTATAATGGAATTTATAATTGTCAAATAATTAGGTTTTTTTTCAAACCACACAGACAATTTCCCTCTCACGGAGAGGAGGCGTCGTTCCCAGCAGTGGGAACATTATAGGCCATTATTGTATTGCAAAAATAATTATTTGACTTTCAGAATTTAGTTTTATGTTATTAATTACATTTTTTTAACTAGGTATTACAATACATTATGAACCAGCCACCGAGAAAAGTACGTTTTCTTTTTAAATAAATACGGAAAGAATTTTGATATTTTGTTTTTATTTTTTAAATTTTAAGTATATTAATTACATTATGTAAATGTTAAATAATATTAAGAAACAAGAAGTTAAATTTTATTAAGTACAATTTTTTTTTTAATCGATACGTTCGTGTTTTATTTAAACCTGTCACATCACTAGTGATACGCAATGACCTTGGCAGGGCCAATCAGAACGCAGTACAGTACGTGGCAGTACCCCGCTTCCTCATACTTCAGCTAGTTGACAGATTAGTTTTGATGCGATAAATCAAGTATTAGGCGTCTATAGGCTTTATGGTCGTTGGTGGAGTATGACAAAAAATTATAAATAATTAGTACTATAACCACCTGTAAGGATATTACCGTTTTCCTTGCCGTTTAAGAGATAATTAGATTTTTCATAATAGTTTCATACAAATTTTTCGTAAAATAATTATAATCCCTTCGTTTTTGAGCAGAACTAACACAGGTGTCATTTTTGTAAAGATATCCGGCAAAAAATCCGGCACTTGCAAATTGAAATCCCTAAGTCTATGAAAACCTATTTTCAGCCCACCGTGCGGCAGGGCGGTGGGACAGGTGCCTTAAGTTGCTATAATTTTTCTTTTTTATTTGTGGTTGTAATAGCATGAAATCACTTTTGTTATATTCATTCCAGAATCTAAAAAAGTTATTTCGTGCTATTACAACCACAAGGAAAACTTGGGGCTGACATGACCTGTTAATGGTTGCAAGTCCCTAATAAAAAAAGAGAAAAAAAAATCCACAAGGAAACAATATACCTACATAAGACAACCCTAAAGGCGAGATTTTGGATAAATATTTAAAATATTAAAAAAAAATAAGTACATATCTCCACTACCGTAACACTTGCAGAAAATGTCAATAGGGTAACAACGGGCCCATAGTCTCAAAAACCCCTCAAAAAATGGTTTAGGTGTTTCTAAAATATAGATGCCGATTAAAATCGCAGTCGAATTAGATTACATATTGAAACATTGTAGTGTCATAGTTTGTTAGGTAGGAGATAAATTAACTCTCATGTCTGTGTCTGTCTGCTTCTGCCTGGCTCCTCAATACTCTGCAAAACTAGTCAAAATAATTATAATTTTTGATAAGTACCTAATGGACAAGTGCAAAATTTAAACTATCCTATACTATATTGTAGTCTGTGATTTAAACCTTTCGCCTTCCTTACGCAAACACATACACAAAGATTACAATAACCGGTTTTTTTTTTATAAACATTGATTTTACAAAACTGCGATACTCGTACCTGCCTTCTTTTTTATTATCAATAAAGTGTCAATTTGACTGGAAGATTGACGTCACTGGGGTTCGTTTCATACAAAATAATGTTATATTTTTAGCATGATCTACTTCTATCTCACTTACTCCCATAGTTTTTGAGATATTCTATCCTGTTGTCGTTATAAAAAGAATATTTCATAGCAATCATAGCATACCATAATTACCATACCTCGGCTGAAGAAAGGGCTGTTGGTTGGTTTGGCTGGCTGACATCTCTTATAATTCAGTAAAGCCTTTATAAATCTCAAAAATTGGATTACTTAAATTCCTGTGTCATTCAAAAGCAGAATACGACTCAATTAAATTCAAGCTTTTAAAGTAAAATCTGTTCTGTTCGTCTCGGTAAAATACCTATCTTTAGACGTGAGTGATAAGTTTTAGATATTTTAGAAAGCTTATCGCGAGCCTAGTGTTTATAAAAGAAACGAGTTTTACAAAAATAATTAGTAGCTTAGTCTATAGAAGTAATTATAAATCTTATTGAATGCGCCAGCTGTGAAGGATACACCACATAGTCTACATTGTATGATAGGTAAGTAGGTAGAACCTATAAGTATCAATAGTAAGGAGTTATCATATCTATCAAGATATCCGCCTGTAGCGCGCGGTATCAATTACAGGTCACGCTTTAGTGCTGTTTATTGCAACCATGATTTATTATATTCTTTAATTGATTAAAACGGACAATAAAGATAACATAGGTGCAGGGGATATCTAATTGGATTCTTGTTGGTCTGTATTTGTCTATCAAAACTTGGTTATTTTTTTAATTTGAGTAGAAGTAACATTTATTTAAATGTATTATTTTATGATAGTTTATGTAGGTAAATATGATTTCATTTTAATGAATGAATACTTAGAACATTATTTATCAACGCAGAGAATTAAAGATTAACAATTTAACTGTTTCATAGCAACAACAGACAGTGATAACTTTATCAGTAATCTCTGATATTGTAGGTATTAAGTTTTATTTAATTATTTATTAGTGCTAAGTTACGATTTTAATTTTAAGTTATGATTATAATGAAATTTGAATATGATATTGTTTCATTACATCAATATTCACTAAAACAAGAATTTAGTTAGTGACATCTCTTTTTTTTCAATATCTTTCCTGGTACAAATACAGGAAAATTAATTTCGAATATTTAAATAGTTAAAATGCTCCCATAACTAAATAATATAACATTCTACGTTTAGGTTTTGTACCTTTTGTGCTGATCCATACTATTGTTATTCAATATAATATCAATGTTTGCAAAAATGGATGTCAGCCAATGCCATAACTCTATGTACAATGGGCCAGCCTGGCAATATGCCTAAATATCCCATATTATGTAAAAAGTTGTAACAGTATACAAAGTGGTGCGAACATTATCACATTAATTTATACCACGTATACTACATGGTATACTTAGTCGATATACAAAATTTGTATGAAATCCATTCACCAAAAAAATCTGCTGTTCCATAGTTTTTGTCGAACTACATGTAACAAAATGTATGGAACAGCAGATTATTTTTTTTAATATATACTATGTGACAACATCCGCACAAGGTCTTCAGGTCCCGAACTAGGCAGAGCCTGTACTACTACGGTAACCTGATGACTGGTATACATACTTATATACATATTGTCGTCTTAGAGTGAAACCCTCGGCAATGCATTTTTACTCAAATTTATTTTATTGCCTTTCTAGGAAGATAACCTCGCAACGTACGTCTTGATCTGACTAATTTGTTCATTGATAAAAGCGGGTTAAATTTACATAATATTAATTCATAAAAAAAACATAAAAAACGCCGTACAAAATTTTTACAGCACACAGTTTTTTCTTCCTCCTGAAAAGTTACTTCTTTTATTACACTTACGAGGTTTTCACTCTAAGGCGTCGATATACACACCCAGACACAGGTCAAACAGACATGTTCATGCACACAAATGTTTGACTTGTCCGGGGATTGAACCCGGGACCAGCGGCTCAGAAGGCAGGGTCGCTACCAACTGCACCAACCGGTCAGTCAAAAAATTTTTTTTAAATCAAAATCATTGATTTTTTGTCAAGTTGTAATGTGTTAAAGCAATGCTAAATTATGATTGTGTTTGTGCGTTTGCCAAAATCTATTATACAAAAAGTTTAATTTAGTTGCTAGTAATATTAAGCTAGCGTCAAAGTCCTTTAAATAATATTTAAAAAAAAATATATATTATACATATTTGTTCCCACACCAAGTAATAAATATTAAAACTATATAAACATCTTTTAAATATTATGCAGTGATCAAGATAAATAAAAATTAGTCTTACTATTGAACATTTTGCATGGTAATGAAGGAATGAGAGGCATTCATGTATTTTTTTTTAGATTATGCCTTTTTTTAGTAACAGTAGGTACAATAATTAGGTATTAACTAATTATTAATATTAACTGGAATATTACAATTACAATCAATTATTGATCCAATTCATGTAACATAGGTACATGGAATGAAAATAAACTAGTGGGACTCCCATTTGCTTCATTACATGCAACTGCAATAAAAAGGAAATTATCAATTAGAGCTTTAATATCCGCTCTCTCGCCGTTTCACCAAATATATACCTACACTGTAGAGTAAATAGGTATGCATAATATGGTATGTTCTAGCACCAAAAATACTCATGTATGTCTAGGTACTCTATGTGGCCAAGTGTGAACTGCACACTAACAGTACCTAGCAATGGCTTTAATTTTGACAGTTGAACAACATTCATTGCGCTATTTGTGTTGTTGAGCAGACAAATTTTCCGAACATATGAAGCAATGGATTAGCAGTAGGTATCCTGCAAAATGGTTCAGATTGTGTTTGATAGTGTGTTACCCAAATAGGGTGCTGGAATGTCACTAGAAATAAATAATACGTCATTGACTAGACTAGAACGTATTGAGCAAGAGTTGTAATATACTCATCAGTCCCAGAAGATCGCATCGTTAACGACTATTATGTAAATAGGGTTCGCACTAACAATTAAAACACGCGTAATTCGAACTAAGCGTTTCAAAAATGTCTTTTGTAATGCGCACAGCAAAAGAATGGAACTCTCTACCAGCGTCTGTGTTTCCGAACGCATACAACCCCAATCTCCTCAAAGTGAGAGTGAACAGGCTTCTTCTGGGTAAGCTCACTCCACTGTCTCCGTCACCACTGACCTAGACTAGAGTCAAGAGCAAACCTATATAAAAAAATAAAAAAAACAAAAATTAAAGAGTTGCTAGGCGCGTAGGCGTGCAATATTTTCTTTTGCTCTCACATTTTCCAAAATAAATAGATAAGTAAGTACCAACCTATATCTGACTGAAAAGCTTTTGGCACGACTTTTAAAACGTATCACGAAAATAGGCAATATTTTAACGCCTATGTCAGAGTCAAGGAATTCAGTAGTTTTAATGCTGACTTGTACACAAAACCGGCCAAGTACGAGCCGGACTCACACACGATTCACGAAGGGTTCTGTACCACCGTACAATATTTAAAACTACGTTTTTTTAAACACGTTTCTTGTGTAAGTTAAAAATTAAATGGGGGCTCCATTTCATTTTTAACTTTATTTATTTTTGTTAATGGTTGTTAAAGCGGCAACAGAAATACACACTGAAAATGTCTACTGTCTACCTATTACGGTTCATGAGATCCAGCCTGCTGGCAGACAGACGGACGGCGGACGGATGGATAGCGGAGGCTTAGTAATAGGTAATAGGGTCCCGTTGGTATGCCACCCTTTGGGTACGGAACCCTAAAAATAACTCTGTGTCGTAAACTTAAACTAGGCCATTTATTTTTATTCTTAAACGGCACGTCGAATTAATCAAACAACTCGAGCATGAAAATGTAGGATGGTTACTGGTTAGTTCGCTCCATGTACTAAATAGTTCATGCAGCTTATTATTACTACGCAAAGTGGTTACGCCGCCGTAGGTACGTAACAGGAAATATCGAGGTTTGAAGGGCAACAATCAGCATTTGAAAAGTCAGTATGTCACCTTCAATTTAAAAATATCAGCCACTCCGTGAAAGAAATTCATTTCCACGACAAGCAGTCTAATCGTAACGACTCGACTAGGTAGGTCTGTACCTACCTATGTCCTATAAATAACGACCACTAAAATATTTATGCTAGAACGTATACGAAGAATGATCAATATCGGTTTGTTTAAAAGGTGATACCGAACAATCTATACCTAGGTAGGTACTTCTTTCAATTCGTAACATTGTCCTCAGTAATCTAACAGAATAATCTATATTGATGAGCACCGCGCTCAACAAAGTGAGAGCCGCGCGGATCGATCTGACACTAAAGGGCAAAAATACATTGCCCCAGTTATACATTCTTCAAGGAACAATTCTTCCGTGGCTCGCAGAATAATACTAAGCCGTCTCCTATGAATAAGTACCAAAGATACTCGTCAGAGATATTCTTAATATTCAGAAATATTCATGACATGTCTTATTGTATTCAAAAGACCTATGGCTATTACTGATACTAGCATTGGTTCCACTTGATTAAATGCGAAAGTTAGATGGTATTTGCCATAATTTGTTAGATATTCAACCCCAACTAGTTGACTGAAACCCAACAACATAACAATTACATAATAAGCTAGAAAGGTCAACCAAATCCTATCCGAAACAGCAAAAAGTATGAAACTCCACAAATCTACCTCTCAACAATAACACAGTATTATGTATTTCGTAAACAGGTACGAACGTAACGTGAAAAATAATCGCGCAATGGGTACGCAAGCCGACAAAAGAAAAATGTATGTGTGTAAAAAACATAAAACAGTTGAATATCACCTTGAGTAAAGATCGGCGGCGCCTCGGAACGATCGCCCACCCACTGCAAATAGATTTTACAATCAACCTATTGACACAAATAAGTACTTCTCCAGTTCGGGCGAACTGAGATATTTTACCTATTTTAAATCAATCATAATTTTTCAATTAAATGTGTATATAAAACAAACCTTGAATGAATCCGAAATATGCTTTGAAAAGACGCAAAATCTACGAATAACACGTCTTCGCCGGCTTAGAAATAGATATTGTTATGATTTAGCAAACAACTGAGAATAATTTAAGAGTTCTTGGCGCGTTTACATTTATTATTCAGCCCTTCGAGAATTTAAATATCAAGGACGGGCTCTAGAGTAAAATCCGACTTGTCAGCGGTCTGAGTTCAGGCAGATGGTAATGTAAAGAGATTTTATTCATCAAAACGATCAAAACGCAAGACTGATGTTGTGCAACTAGACTACCTACTCGAATACACATTGGTGATACGCGGTTAGTCATAGCATAGCATAGTCTGCCTACATAAAAGTGAAGGGACACAGCACAGGTAATTTTGCAATGCATGTGTAGGTGAACGATATATATGTATTTTATATTTTGTTAATCAAAGAAAGTGTAATAATTGCATTAATTACGTGCAGAAACATTCACAAATTAACATATTTGCTGTTTCTGATATCACTGTGTTTGTTGAGAAGATAACTGTTGATATCATGACGTGCGTTATTCTTTATGATTCGCAGAATTCACCGAACTTGATTCAGATGTCATAATTATCATAAATTTAACATTATTTTAATGATTCTTATATCGGTTTTGACCACTTTGTCATGTTCACTTTAAATTTCCCTAAAATTTCGTTTGTCACATCATCGGGCTTTAATTCCGCTTACAAAATTATGAAACAAAGCATATTTGGGTTTATTACTTAGCTAAATCATAATTAGTTTGATGAACCAGCTAACCTACTAATTAATCAGGGTTATAAGATCTTTCATTCGTAGTAGATTGTAAGGTCACGGTCAATTTACAACATTAAGGGCTGGTTTCACAACGTCCGGATAGTTTAAGCAATTGGCGATAGGTACCTACGTATGATACCTCTCGTGCATCGCAGGCAGTCAATCCTGAACTACTTTTCTGACGGGCTGCTTCGTTACAAAAGAAGAGAAGGCCAAAATTTTCCATAGTGTTCTTCCCATATTTGGGAGAGTAACAGTGGGTAAACATTGGACTCACAAAGTAACAAACCGCCAACAGCTGTGCCGCCGCCACACACGCTTACATCCAAATCAAACCAACAACAGTTTGTCTTAGGTTTTAACAGTTAAAACTATTTGGGCCCCTGAATACATTATCCTGAACCAACGCAGTCCGTACAATTTGTTTAATGTTTGTAATTTATTCAACACAGTAATGAATGGGTTTCTCAGTCGACAGACACCCATGTTTATCGGATAGATTCGCGACCTTCGGTAATTTCTGTAGTGTTGAAGCGTTGAAAGTTTCAGCCACAGTTAGTCTGTGGCGTCGATCGCTATGAATCAGTCTACGTGAGTGTTCACGTGCCCGCCCGCCTGAAATAATAAGCACCAAGCAGACAGTGTAGTAATTAGTGCAGTGCTGGTGATACGTCTCGGAACTTGGCACCTCAACATATATTAATTTTAGTTTGGTCTTCAACTCAAAAGTGTGAATCGTCAATGTTGTTGGAAGGCGGAAAATATAGGTACTACGCTAGCATTGATATAACCGCTACTTTATATCAATGTAACTAGGTACGCTAGCTAGACTTTTTGTGTAAGTACATCACAACAACTTTTTGCTTTCAAGTACTCTTTGTGACAAAGTCGAGAGTTCAGTTCCGTTCTGTTCTCTTAAGTGTTTCGCTGTGTAGTGTATGCTGTGCAATATTAAACGATTCTCATCTGTAAGATCTTCAAATTTGATTGTAAGTACCAAATTAAAAGCAATATTATATTTAGCATTTGCGTGTGTTTACTAAATCAGAATAACACAAAGTGACTGTTTACGTTTATCTGAAGTACCTACTAATAGACTTCTACTATTTTTTCTGTGCTAATCAATAGTCTCAAGTCTTTGATTACACTCAAATAAATAAATGAAAGAATAATTTACGTTCAAAATTCTTTACTTTGTTACATTTTACATAGGTACACCTAATATTTTTTTTAGACAGAAGTCTTTTATTTTTTTTTATATTAATTCACACGATATTACTAATGAGATCGTTACACTCTGATAATCTTAGCGAAATAATATAATTATTTGGTTTACGTTCTCTTTCATTCAAGGACAATTATTATACATGGTACCATTTGTTTTTTTTGTTTTTTTTTTAAACGTTGCCCCACACTAGGAATTTCTCCCGTATCGTGGGTGCGTTTACAAACATTTAAACTCACATACACATACAGCCAGACCCGGAAACAACTACTTGCAGGTCATACAAATATTTGTTCCGTACGGAGATCGAACCCCGCGACACATAACGCAGCACCATTACCATTTATGTACCTACGTATATCATAAACTAAACCCTTAACCTAGTGAAAACTACAAATTATAAGTATGTCAAACGGTAGACGAACATAGACTTCCGCAAAATCCAGTAGACTGTTAGGAAATATTTCCGCGACAAAAAATAAGGTAAAATAGGTCCGACGACTGAAAGGCAACCTCCTGACTGACCTGGCCATTAATCACAACTTCTGCCCATACTCTTGTCAAATAATATTCACTCGCTCAATCGCTTTTGGACCAAAGGAAGATAGAACGCTAAACACCTGGTTTTTGCCGATGAACAGATAACGAAATATTTAAATAGAATCGCAATAAAATTCTATTTTAATATTTCAAGTAAACATAATAGGTCGGTGAAAAAGTTTTATCGTAATTTATAGGTATAAAGTTGTAGTAAAATCTTTTTGGCTGTACTGTTTGTATCTGGCTGGTTTTGATGCCATTAAATACATGACATTTGAAAAAATAAAAATGAAAAGTAAAAACTATTTCTCGCCATTTTTCATTTGTTTTTCTGTCCGTCAAAATGAGTGAATCTATAAAATTAATTAAGAAATTCGATACTTACATTTTGAATTTAAAAGTCTGGGTATACAAAAAACTCGATATTTGGGTGCCACACGAGCTCTTACTCTTGAATTTGTACATAAAATACGAAATAACCTTTTCCCCGACCTAATATTACAAACTAAACAATAATACGTAAACCTATTAGAGCGTTAAGACTTATTTACATAATTATAATAAAATGTTATTCCATCCTAAAGAGGACCACTACACAAAACAAACATCAAACATGACATGCTATTACCTAAACACAGATATTATTCAAAACTGATTTTCTTTGCATAATTATAATGCAATCGTAACTGTTCATTGTTCTGTTTAATAGTCTGCAAAAACGCAGACGAATCACGACGTTCATATTCACAAATGTCAAGTATACGTCGTTCTTTAACTTTTTTCAATAGCTTTCCATTGAACCGACTACCGACTAGGAGAAAAATACAGTATGGCAGAATATTTATGACTGAAGACTAGCTTTGTTGGTAAGTAATGCCTAGAGAGACTACAAAGATACAAATTTCACATGAAAAAATTTAGGTTAGTTACTTGCAACACGTAAACTAATTACAACAAACATTAATTACTAATTAAACAGCAAGACGTCTGTAGCGCGTATGGTTTCATATCATTGATGTATCAATAACGTCTTTGTTGACATATCGCATGATATTTAAATTCCAATTAATCTGTACAAATATAATGATATATCTTCATTTTCTGTATTTATCTCTTACGATTTCGGCGACTATGTCTCTGGGTATCATGGTCGCGCTTGCAGTCTTCGTAAGCGCCGCTTTGGCACTCCTCCCGGGGCGTCTGCTAAAGTACACATATACGTTGTACACTAGCTGCCTGGTATCTGCTGGCAACTCTATGCGACTGTCTTCTCCAATGTCTGCCACCCTGCCGTTGTATAATCTTCGCCAACTAAACATTGTCCATGCGGTCATTGCCTCGTCTCCGTATTGCGCCGTCTTGACAGTCAATTTCCAATTCGCTCCACAAATACACTAGGCAATGATGGTTTCACTCTAGATTCCACTTGCAAGAACGGAAAATTTATATAGCTTTATAGTGAAGTTTGATATAGTAAAACTTTGATGGTCCACCAGTACGTATGATTCCGGAGACTTAAACAATGATCCAATATTTAACGTGGCAAACTTAAATATTTGAGAGAATTAAGAACGGGTTATCAGGAAAATATCCGTTCAATCGCAAAGACGCTCACACACTGGTTGCTACAAAGCCTCAGAAGACCACATTTGCAAACAAGTCACATGGTCGTGACATCCGCTGTGTTACAAACGTGATCACAATGCTATAGGAATTGAAGATACAGCGCAAGTAGACCAATATTGAGCCGACTTTGTATGCGTACTAGCAACCCTATTCACAACCTTGGTCAGAGATAGCATTATGTCCGTTATATTAAAAATATATTGCTTCTTACAAATATGTACATCGCCATTTTCAAATACACCGTTGTTTAATATTTGGATGAATAGAAACGTTCCTAATTTATATTTAGGGTTTAGATATACTGTTTTGGTTTTGCCACGCAGTTTGGTAGGTTTAAAAAATATGTACAATGTTTGGTCCAAATAAATGTTTTTTTTTTTTATAGTATTCGTTAACGTCTGGTCAAAGAGTAAATACCTCAGTACCTAATAGTCCATGTTTTAATTTTGTTAGTTCTTTTTATGTCAAAATCTTGTCCTTAACGGCTTCGAAGTCGCACGTCAAACCCGATCCAATATGGCTCACCTTGAAGTTATAAACGTCCAAGTCTGTTTTTGCTTTTTAATAAAAAAATATATTTTACGTCGTTAAAGTTATAGTTGCTATGTTAATAGTGCGTTGCTAGTAAGATAATTATGTACCTAGTTCGTTTCAGATTCGCTGTTTGTCATGTCTAGGTATATTCTGTTATTTCTTGAAAAGGTCAAAGGGGCAAAGGAAAATCCCCATGGTGTGTGAATTTGTGAACTTTGTGGTAATTTAGGGTCTCGTCCAGTTATTAGCAGTTAGTAGGTACCTGTTCAATAGGGTATTAAGCATGTATTTATTTTATATTTTTAATTCATTGTTTACACCGTTATAACATAGTCAAAAATAAAAATCTCTTTAAAAATACTGTAATAAGGTTTAAAAAATATTAAAATAGAGAATAATTTCGAGCTGTTTAAATGCCGCCATTTTCGCGCGCTCTGTTGATAACGTCAAATACTATGTCCAGTGACAGTCCAGTCCAGTATTAACTAAAGGTGTTCTCGTTCTTAACTTATTTCACCATGAAAAAAAGCTCAAAAGATAATTTAAAAGTATTGCATTTTGCCTGAATGCAGACACACTACCTCTCAGAAGTGCACATGGTAAAGTGTTTTTCCAGTCCCGATAGGTGCTAAAATACGTAAGGAGTGGTGTACGGTTATCCAAAGGCTTCAAAGAGATGAAGTATCTGCAATAACCATCGATCAATAATAAAGTTCTTTATTAGTGATCGATGGCAATAACTTGTTTACATTATTGTGAATCAAAAATTATAGTTTGTTTACTCCTCAATATATTTAAGATTGTATTTATGGCTAAAATAACGTTATTATAGAATAATTACCTTGCAGCTTTCACTCCTTTTACTTCAGCGCACGTAAAATTTGGATTTGAAAGGAAAAAAGACGACATCATGAATGGATCTATTCTCGGCAGATTATCCGGTTGTGCTTTTACAAAACAACTTTCAGTCATTGTCTTAAATGATTTTTAATCTCACTGGTATACAAGAATTACACTCAAACAATAAAATAATTCACAACACACACGTTATTACTAATTACTATACATATTTTCTAATCAAAAGCCTGCAAAGCCATACAAATGTAAGCGATACGAACTTGTTGACATAGTATTTTGACGTCACGTTTTGTTTTAACCAATGGTGTTGTGTTTTACAAATTTGAATTTCCCTCGCTTGATTTGCACTTTTATTTATTCATTTTAAGTAATTAAAAATATATTAATTACTAAAATAATGAGTTGGTTCAAATGTCGGGCCAATAAAGATTCGGAATGAAAATATTTGAACCAAATTTAAATAGGTAACACGCATATTCCCTATTGGGGTGTGTTTCAGCTAAATATCGAAAATGTACATAAAATTTACCTTAACAAATTGCTTAAAAAACAGATTGTTTTTGGATACCAAATCAGCCTTTAACAGCGTTGAACATTAATCTACCTATATATTTTATTGCTTCTTACATGGTACTACTGAAAACGGGTCTTTAAACTATATTATTCGTTATTTAGCTGGTTAATAAATAACCGAGCAAACATAATTTTTTCCCGGCATTGAAGAAGGCGTACCACAGGGCTCTGTTGTAGGACCAATATTGTAATATTATTGCGCTGACTTCTCAGCATCACTGTTATTACAGGAATTTCATACGAGCAACGTAGTATATTGTGCATGAACCTACACCTAAAAAATGTAAGCGGGTATATAGCAGCTCCATAGAGTTTTCTACGCAAGTCGATCCAATATGGTAAAAGTGTATGCTCGCGTCTCAATTCTCAACCAAAAGAGACGAAAATATTATATCGTACAAAATTTAAATCAGTCCACGGAGATTTCCATTACTTGGAATAATTACATTACTTTTTCAGCTGTAGGAGCCACTCCATAGGAGTATTAGAAATGTAGTCGAACGGAAACTTTTCACAAACCTACTCCTACCAATCGAATTGATTTTGATTAAACAATGCCAGATTTCTAGAGCTTCTGTATAATAGTATAGTTAATATAATATTGCAATGGTCTTTGTATGTATTTTAATGTAGTGCGAGGAAATTGGTTATACTGATAGCCAGCTCGCAGTGATGGTGCATGCTGATGATGACCTCGTAGACTTCTTTACGTATCATAGAGATTCAGCGATCGCTAAAATATCCATTTCTGTCTTCAGTATCATTGTTGTTTGCGCACATAAAAAACTAGAAGTAGTAGTTTATTGGCACTGATTGTTCATTGTGCGCTATTAACGTCAATTCTTATTTATTTGTTTGGTTTGCGTGAGTACTTTACAGGAGTATTTAAACTGGCGCGAAATAGATTACATCACACTACGCCAGAACAGAAATCTCGATATATCTGTAGAATAGCTGTTCAAATTGATGCAGAGTTCAACCTCTCCCAAAATTAAGGTTATTGTGTCGTGAACTATGTTGGAGTAGATACCTAAGTGTCAAGTAACGGTACTCAGATTGAATAGGACGGTACTGTTGGCGGAAATTATTGCCGAATAGACAATGATCGCGCTGGCAATTTTACGGTTGCTGGTGCCGGAACAATGTCAGTGTCCTCTGCACTGCTTTTTACAGGTTCTAAGTTACGACAGGCGTTTAGTACTGTTTGCTTTTCAATTCTCACATTAACAGATATGATTTATCATACAAATTCGCATTTATTTGCACAATGAACGGTATTGATTTGTAACTTGACGCGAGGTCCTCTTCAAACGATATGGCGCCAACAAGTTGGTCATAGATACTTACATTATGTAACACAGTAATTGCATCTGAGTAGGTAAACAGCTACAAATAGGGTTAGTAGGGTTTCCTCTAGAATGTCTAGAGTTGAATGACACATAAATATGATGTGTAACTCTTCTTTGAATATATGATAATAAGCCTACGTTTGATATGGATGTTTCTATTGAACAATGGCATGATTTGATTTCGTTGGTAGTGATTTAATGGTAGAATTTCAATGATTTCATAGATTCTATGACTTGTTGCTGTGAAATTCTTTGTTACGTGTAGCGTTGTAGAACCGTAAACAATCAAAAATCGTCTGCAAAATGACTTGGCTTTGTCTTCTTAAATTTTCCTTGTTCTTATTGCAATCCTATTCACTTCCTAGTTTTTATTGTTATATTTTGTTGGTTGCTTTGTTCTACTGCTTGCTGGCTGTGATTGAAAGATGATTATAATTTTATGGAGCTTGAGACAGTATCCACCTTCATTCTCACCCGCTAATGCAATGTTTAAACAGCAGTGAAAGCTATGCGAAATGTCAACATTGACGGTCGTTGTCAACACGCTAGCGGCAACTTTGGTGAAATTGATTTTAAAATTTGAAGCACTCAAAGAGTAAAAAATAGATATCTATCGATCTTCCAAAGCAAGGCTGTATCAGGTGTGTAATTTCCCGCGCCAGTTGCCTGGGTCTACAGACTGAAGCTCTTATTACAAATAACATTAGTAGGAACCTATTCTGTATAGATTTAAATTGACAATAATTCTGCTGTAGCACCTGCAATTACATAAGTTCCAATCCAACTAAACGTGTTCGAGTCAACGTTCAAATCTGAGAAATCGTTACTATGGAGCTGGAGCTGAATACAGATACGGCATGGTTTTCCTGTTGCCAATGATTGGAATTAAAATACCTATCGCTAACGTTTTTTACCTAACCGCAAAATAAATTTTAGGGAAAACGCATTAATAGAATACACACCTGATTAGAACTGTTTATCCGTTATTTACGTTTACGCATATCACGATACATTATTTTACAAACTCATTTACCTGCATTTAAAATTGGCTATCGAGGTTTGTTGTTTATTTATTATTTTTCTAACAATACGTATGATGTTATGTGATCGCATTGAACACTCGGACGCTGAACCATGATTTTCTCGCTGATAATGATTATCATAACGGGTGTAATCTAAAACCTCTGTCTCGGATCCGTCCAGTCATTGGCATGCAGTGACTCAACGTGTGAGTCAGGAAGGATAACAGTTTTTACTTCCAATCACCTGAGAGGTTTCATCGTATATCCTCCGTTCTAAAATTTGATATTCGTGCAGTTTTTTTTTTACATACATATTTCCATTTTTGTAACTCGGTCGATATGGATCCTTGGAGATTTGTCGGCACTGCCGTTGTATCAAAGTCGTTCACGAAATTTGTAAAAGTCCCATCTATGTAATAGTGTCGGATTTCGCAATAGCCCTATCTACATTGCTCTAAACCGTTTGTTGAAAGAAATGGATACTTACATATCCATTTCTTTTCCCTTTTTTGATAGGTTGCAGAAGCCATCTGCTACAAAGCTACACACTACTATTTCGTAAGAAAACGTGTGCGATTTGCCCTAATTTACGAAATGTAAACAAATGTGTTCCAAATAAAACACATAATATAAAACAACGAGCACATTGTTGCAGATGCTTGATCAGCTATAAATAAATGGTGCAGACGGCAGACGCATGCAGCTCTCAAATGTTTCGGCGTTCAAAAGCCATATGTTCCAACTTCGAACGCTACAATGAGCTCTCTAGCTTTGCACCTGCGTCCGTCCCAGTCCCACTCGCACGTGCTCATTCCAGCTGTTGTTACGGCGAACGTTCCCGACGCAAAGATGAGCTTGAGATTTGCTTGATTGAGATTTGCATTATTTCATTCAGTTATAAAACATTCTACACCCACTTGCCAAAATTTAGCATGACATAACATCCAGTCATTTAGAATATTGATTCGACAAGGCTACGATTTTAAAACTTGATGATATTATTGACCTGATGGAGCGAATTATGGAATTACCTATCGAGTACGAATTAAAGACTGGCTGTTCGTGATGATCTCACCGGTCGTCAATCTTGACAATGCAAAGGACCGGTCGTCTGCGGGGCGAGGTATGGGACGGGACGGGGACTCCGCTGCAGGGTTTTGTGCGATTCACGGCGCACGCGGTACGACCCACAGTCACTAGTCAGTGCGACAGTTGGTCGCTCAATGCGCGGCGCGCGCGCCTCTTTTCCAAATTCCTTCTACATTCCTAAATTATTTGCTAGTCAAAATGAATTTCAGTGTTTACGTTTATAAACGAAGGTGTTTGTGCAAATTCAGAAAAAGTGGATTAGTTCTCTAATCGTTACTCGCTACGGTCCAAAGAACAATGCTGTGGGAAAAAATAACGTTCAGCTGGCATCGGCAGTCGTTCCCAGCTACCTACCTTACCTCGCTCCCCGCGCCGACCGGGTACCGGGTTCAATGCGCCTCTCTGCGTTTATTCATCGTTTGTGGGAAAAGTTGACCCCCGTTTTTAAAAATTATTGTTAACGAATTCACACGACTCGTATTGTAGTTACTACCGCATCTTAGATGATCGAATTGAAAGTTCACAACATGCGAAGTACTAAATGCAACAGGTATTTAATTAATACCTACATAAATAAAGAGATTTTGTGTAAAGTGATTAATGACTATGAAGCACCAGCGTAAATACTGAATGTTTTTATGCGCCAAACGACAAGGTTACAGCATTCCGCAAACCTAAACTATTTGTTCTGGGTTTTGCCATGTTTGTTGAGTTTCAACTTCGTCGAAATTATTATCTTACTGTGCTGCGGATAGAACATTTATCAGAGGAGGACAACACTCTTACATTAGGCAACGTGTGTGATGTTAGTGAATGAAATGTTGAAATAGCCGTTGAATATTAGTTTGCGGATACGCTCGCCGTAATGTGAATAGTGACGACATCAAGTGATGTGGATGTAGTATATCTAGTGAATTGTGTTCCGTGAGTGAAGTTCGTTTAGAAGATTTAGCTCCGTGGGAACTTGCCGTACTACGATGGGGAACCAAGGATCTTCAGCACACGAGCCGTTCGACCGGGCGGCTCAGGCGGCTGCCAATGCCGACCTCAAAATGGTACTCATTTCATTAAGCTTCATTTACAATTCATTATTCAACTTGAGTCATTGAATACATACTAAACTATATTATACATGTGCTATGGCCAACGTTTATGGTTCCTGCAGTTCCTACCTCCATTATACACCAGATAATAACGTGTGTAACAGTGCTTACCTGCTTACCGTGCATAGCTTCAAGTCTTTGTACTTTGTTATCTTGGTACCTACACTACACCTTAGTTCGTTGGCTCTGTATAGGTCACATCACACTAAACGGAATGGCGAAATAACGTCATCCTTCCATTTAATAGCTGTAAGATATTCATAATTCGTACCTATCACGTCATTATTTTTTAGTTTTTGTGAATATGTAGGTAGGTGGTTAATAGATAAACACAATGTCTCTTTACATTATGCTTTTCTGTATTTAATTAGTTCCATTGAATATTTTAATGTTTGTTACCTACCTGTTTAAATAGCTGCTTATCTTATCAAAAAAATGTTTTCGTGTTAAAAAAATATATTATTAATATGGTTATACTTGGTCGGTTTTAGTTTTAGTAGTAGGGAGTAGTGTTGTAAGAAACTCGAGTCTTGGAGTCTTATTTAATAAAACTTGAGCTATTTTTGAAGACTCGACTCTTATAAAAATAAAACTTAGAGCTCAGTACAACAGAATTTGGAGTCTTTTGTAAAATACTTGAATCCTGCCGAAAAGAACTCAAAGACTGAGTGTTTTTAAAAGAACTCATGACTGAGTCCTCTCCTGATTCAGAAAAGGCCCGCCCTTATTCAATTTATTATAAGTAGACGGTATTATGTGTGTTTATTATTTTATTTAGACGTGATAAGTCGCATTTTGATTCAGCAAATCGTCAGTCTTCAGGATACTTTTGATTAGGTTATTTGCGTTTAATGCAATTTAATTGTTACAAATTTTTATCGTGCGATTTATTTTCAATCAGTAAATAAATATGGATGACGATAAACAATCACCCAGTATTACCTATTATAATACTCCAACTCAAGTTCATGACTGAGTTTAGCTCAAAGAACTTAAAAGACTCGAAAGGACTCGGAAGACTCAAAGGACTCGGACTCATGTGACTAACGAGTCCTAGTCTTGAAAATCTACTCAAGTCTCGAAATGAAGACTAAAATACTCGAGTTTCTTACAACACTTTATAGTAGGGAGAGAAACAAAGATGAAAAAAGCAAAAAACCTCTATTCACGGGCCACCCTAAATAACAATACAATACTAATCTTCAAAGTAGGTATCCTCTACATTTCGATGGTTTGTTACAAAACAAGTTAGAATTGGCAAGTTTTAATCTCTTCTGCAACTCTCTAGATAGGGTAACCTACTTTTGTCGCTGACTGTACATAATGTCCATTACTAGAATTTCATACATAGACAGATGCACAACGAACGATGCTGCTTTGGGTGCATATTTTTTTAAACCAAATGTCACAAATCACTTGCCATAAAATGTTGAACTTTATTTCAAAGCATCAAAGTTCAAAATATCCTAAATCATTTCATTAAAGTCCAGATGACAGATTGATGAGTGTTTGTGGGTTTTGAGCACATACTTACTTAAATGAATATAATGGATTATTATAATTATTGAGTGCACATCTGGCTTATAAGTGGGTCATTGTCATTTCATTAGTAGGTACTTAAATATGTCTGGGAATTTTACAATCTTCAATGAACATTATGCTACTGCGTGATAATTTTTTTATGATTTTAGTTTTAAGTATCAAATTAACAATTTGATCAAAGAAAAAGAAAAAAATTCATCAAAATTTTATTTCATTTTAGGTACAATTACAATTGTTGCCCTGCAAAATTGAAGCAAATTCAATAATAAATTACAAGTTCAAATAATATTATAAAACGTCTCAATTTGTTTATTTTGTCACCTGTCTTAAGGAAACATAAATAAAAACAGCAACAATAGCTGAGTAATAATTATGTATAAGTATTCAACTCAATTATAATAAAAATGGTAGACCAGTTTGTGTTGACCCCAGAAAGGGGAAAAGAACATACCTATGCGTTTTTAAGGTTTTGCATCGTAACCTTAAATAAACAATTGTTTTGCACAAACCAGATTACTTATATTATTAGATAAGATTTTAATAGCAAAATGTAATTTTCCCTAAATCATTACCATAACCATGGACGAACAAAAATAGGCGGACAGATTCTCGCTAACAAAAAACTGTGTCACTCAAGTCGGCCAGCTCGCTGTACGCACACATTCACACACTAGTCGGCCGACAAACGGCAACACTGAAATAATTATATAACACATAAATGGGACTCAGTTTTGTTTTAGCGGAGTTCCATCCGACATTTTTTGATTATTTAACAAAAAAAATTGCATTATGTACCTAGATTTGTACTATCAGCAAAAGTATGAAGTAGCTTTTAGCTCAATATGTCTATTTTTAGCCAGCCAACATTTATAAAATAGATTAGTAATCAAGGTAAGGCCTTATTTCAGTATGTTTTATAGTCAACTGTATTAGGTAGTTACCTACTGATTGAGTGATCATCATAAAATATAATAATTATAATATAATTATAATCGGATATTATACTTTTAAATCTGTCTTTTTTGATCCTCATTGAACTCTTTATATTTTCTACTATTTTTTGTCCGCGGCTTCAGCCGTTTTTGGCATCAGACTCGTTCCCACATCTCGTAGCAATAACTTTCTTCAATGTACGGTTTTGACTTCGTTAATATTTGATTATATTGTTAATCCCCTCATATGACAAGGTCAGACAAAGTCCGGACGGGGAGGGGCAAAAAGCCGGACACATCCGGATTGATGGCGTTTAGAATTGCTATCAATTGTCTAGAAGCCCAGGCCCTGCAGTCTCGACATAGTTAGCAATAGTTTTCGGTGGCTAAGTCCTAACAATCCAGATGTAACGATATTTGGTGGTCTCCACACTCAAATTTATCGGTTGTTACTGGTATTTTAGGTAGGTACCGGTAGGTAAGAACCGATAAATTTGAGTGTCGAGACTACCAAACATTTACATCAACATTTACATCAGGCCCTGCAGTCTCGACATAGTTAGCAATCGTTTTCGGTTGCTAAGTCCTGACAATCCAGATGTAAATGTTTGGTAGTCTCGACACTCAAATTTATCGGTTGTTACCTACCGGTACCTACCTAAAATACCAGTAACAACCGATAAATTTGAGTGTGCAGACCACCAAATATCACCACATCTGGATTGTTAGGACTTAGCAACCGAAAACGATTGCTAACTATGTCGAGACTGCAGGCCCAGGCCATGTTCATCAGTGATCGCTTTTCGGCTGATATGTTCATGATGCTAATACTCGTAGTTTATTTTTCTAATACAGTTATTATATTATCGAATGACACATTTTTGTCTTCAAAATATAGTTATAGCTGTTAGCTCTCTTTACATTACTTTTAATTCTTATCAGTTAGGTACTGACTGTGTTGATATTGTTATATCTTCTGATTTGATTCGATATCTTTGCTGTACCTACGCTGTACATTTCACACGGCCGGTCTAATTTGTTGGAACCTTGGAACACGTGCGCGTTGTTTTATTTATAACTACCTACATAGATAGTATAAAACGTTCTTACTGCTTCTATTATTACAGGATTTCCTTAGTTAATATTATTAATGAATTACACGCTGATATGTCAGCGTGTAATTCATTGTAACCATTGTTTCTTCATTACAAATAATTACTACTGAATAGTTGAATGCCTTTATTATGTCACATACAGAACTTACTGCAGACAGACTATTTCAATTGTAAGCCTCTTCCTACTATGCAGCCTGTACAAAGCAAGCTTTTCCATTTCTTATTTATTCAGCTCTAGCATCTCAGTAAATACGAGTATTTGGCTTAGGGCTGATTTTTCAATAGTCAGATAACTTTTATCTGAGGAATAAATATGGCGGTTTGACAGCTTTTGTATAGACAATATGTCAAACTGTCATATTTATTCTTCAGGTAGAAGTTATCTGACTATTGAAAAATCAGCCCTTAGTCAGACAGACTAAACGCTTACTTTCCCAATTGTTGTCATACGTAGACCGAGGACTAAGCATAGCCAGCTTATGATGGACACCTCTTTAGTACCTATCTTTAATTACAAATTATCCTCATAAGCAAAATGAAACACTATTATTAGCACTAATTCTTAAATACCAATTGTCCGCCAGGTACTTGGCCATTGTAACGTAGTTATTGTATCTACGGATTTTACCATTGAATTTGTGGAAACGACAACGATGGTCATTGTTACCTGTACGGGTGATGCGTCATGGCGTGTACTGTTCGCGTTACCTGGGATTACCGTCAACATTTTGAATCATGGAATTAAAAGCAGTTTAAATTTAGTGCTTGTGGTTAGGGATGTAAGAAGGAAGTGTATTATATTCTCCTTAGCCGTAACGTAACGATAAACCGTACGCGATGCACTCTATGCATTGCCAGTTCAAATTAAACGCGCTCAATCGTTACCTGTATTTAAGAGACTCGTTTAGGAACATTACTTGTTGGTTGTCTTATGGAGGCGAGAATCCTCAAGATTCCGCAAAAGTTAAAAAAATCTTCCCTGCCTGTGTTTTTCATTTTTATTAGATTACGTATGGGACGGTAACTGGCTGTCGCATACGTCAAGTTTACGACTCCTGCAGAAGATACTTCATAGCTTTAAAAACGCTCAATATTTGTCCATTTTGAAAATTTAAAGATTAAAAAAAAACCATCTATCTCCTTAACCATCATTTTTATATTCTTTCTTTCTTGTATCATGATTATCATGTATATACAGGGGGGCGGGACATCGACGCGCAAACTGAAACCATTAATTCAGCACATAATTCTAGACTCGTAGCGTAGTCGTTTTTCGTCAGTTATAAAAAAAAAACAATCTGCTGGTTCATAGAAAAGTGCAATCAATACCTTTGCGGTCAAAATGTACGGAAAAGCATTTTTTTATAAATTACAGATGAAATATTTCAACGCAACGCAGTGTTTCAGAATCACCCTAAAACACCCAGCAACACATGGTAACCCATGGATTCAGTACATGGTTCTGAAACATCCTGTATATTTAAATAGATAAGTTTAAGTCGTGTGTATGTAGGTATGTACTTGTTGTATTGTACGTAAGGTAAATGGTACACCACAGACTACCTGCAGTAATGTCTCTCCTTCTCTTTTAATCCAACCAATGTTTGTCTTTAAAATATCGGTTTTAGGGATAAGATCGCTCATTGTGTCACCCCATGTATAATGTCTCTACATCTACATTTATATATCTGTAATTTTTATGGTGTACATAATAAAGAGTATTCTATCCATGCAGTTCGTTATGAGAAGGTACACCTCATTCAGTTTCTTCAAAGATCTCTGCACAAGGTGCAATCTGCCACAAATGCCAGAATTGATTAAAGCTTAAATATTTGGAAGGAATCTTTTTCCAGCTAAGACCCATTGCTTAGGTCTTTAAGAAACCGACCGTTACTAGAATTTTAACATGTCTAATGTATCATAATTATTATGGTTTACAGAAGTCGTCAGTGCGTGCGTCGTTGCGGCGTGCGCGCGCGGGCGCGGCGCTGTCTCCGCCGCGCGCCGGCATGGAGCGGCTGCGGCGCTCTTTCCGGGAGTCGTTCCGGCGACGCAAGGGCTCTCCGCCGGAGTCGGCCCGGCCGCACCAATGGCACGCCGACGAGGCCGCCGTGCGCGCCGGCACCTGTACCTTCCCCGTCAAGTACCTCGGATGCGTCGAGGTCTTCGAGTCGAGAGGCATGCAAGTCTGCGAGGAAGCGCTAAAGGTGCTTAGGGTGAGTTTTAACCTTTTTATCGCTGGGCCTCGCGTATCCGATCTTACTCTGAGCGCCAGCTAAAAGAAACCAATTTTTTTCGACCTTAAGGGTGGATGAATATTTTATTTAATGTCGGTGATGGGCGCTGTCGGCTATTGTCGACTGGCGGTGAAAAGGTTAAATAGCCAAGAAATTGTAGAATGTGATCACTGATCAGTGAAGTTTGATTGCATGCCTTTACCTAACAGTTTTAGTGAACTAATTCCTTAGACTTGAAAGTGGTAATTTGCATTTTACGCGCATAATAATGCATGAAAAATGAATGCTGCGTGTTTTACTTGCATTAAAAATTGTGTCGCCTCTGAGAAGGTTTCACAACGAAATTTAAACGGTAGATATTCTTCCGACCTTGTACAAGCAACTGTGAAGTTTGTGTACCTATGTCGAGAAGAATCGATGCGATGCTACAATATCGCACCTACCTCTGTACTTGTTTAGACGTTGTTTGATGCATCTTGGCATGTTTACGTTTCATTCGGTACGATGATTGCATCTCTATTCTCAATTTATAGCTATGCGATGACAAAGATCAAAGATCATCTAACGTATAATTATGGACCTAACTCACATGAAACGAATACAATCTTAGCCGTACTTCATAATATACATCTAGCGTTTTTTTGAGAGTGTTGTGATTTACTTAGTCATAGAACTAATTTATTGCACTAATTACTGGTTTTCAACTCAACTAATAGCTTTTTCACCATCGTCACTTGTAACCGGCTGAGTATCAGTATTTTATGTAAACTGTAATCCGACTTGGAATCCTGGTGATATCCTAAGACTAGATCGTTTGTCAAAAAGTCTTGTTCTGGTAACCTAACACATCATTTATTAATTTTCTATGGATTGACCGATTACACTAAATAATAAAAGAAATAGCCTTCTTCTAAAAATAGCATTGAAATGGCACCATCCGTTTGGGAGTTACAATGCCAAATACAGACAACACACTCACAGATACTCAGAACGACAGCCATAAAACTTATAACACCCATCTTTATACGTCGAGGGTTAAAAAAAACAACGCCCTATCAACAACGTCTTAACATATAAAGTTTTCACCCATCAAGACTTGATTGCGGCATGTTGCTTGATCTTCTTAGGGTGAATTTCACCAATAAAATAAAACTAAACGCTATCAGCACATTTAAAACGCGTTCAAGAGCTATCACTGTGAATATTCCAGAACAATGATAGCACTGACAGCTCTTGAACGCGGCTTAGATGTGTTGATTTCGTATTGCATTCGTGAAATTCGCCCTCCATCGTTTAGCAAGCTTCCCTAGCGATAGCTTTACTGACCGTAACATTTCAGAACTCTCGCCGGCGGCCTGTGCGGGCCGTGTTGCATGTTAGCGGCGACGGTCTACGAGTCGTTGAGGAAGAGACTAAGGGACTCATCGTAGACCAAACCATCGAGAAGGTCTCCTTCTGCGCGCCTGATAGAAACCATGAAAGGGGATTCAGGTAATTATACAACTCTAGATAATCTCCTGCGGTTCCTTGACCAGGGCCTATAGTCTCGACATAAATAGCGACGCTGTCGCAAAATACCGATGATACAAATTTTAATATTTTTATATTAAAATTTGTTTGCCTCCCTCTAATGCGGTGATTGTCGGCGACGCTCGTTCGCACGTAGAATGTCCGGAAACTATAAATAGGTGGACTTAAAAGTCTCATCTATTTTTTGTTAATAGTTACTTGCAAACACCAAAAAATTATAGTTTACGATGCTAACAAATCAATTTGCGGGCTGTCAAAAACGGTCTCAAAATAATTCGTAAACATTAAGTAAATTGCACCTAATGTTTGCGTCAAAGTTCGGTAAAATGCCGATGACAATCGATTACATTGAGTGTCGAGATCGAGACTACCAAATATCGTTACATCCGGATCGGTAGGACTTTGTGACTGAATTCGGTCGTAGAGCAATCGCTATCTATGTCGAGACTGCAGCCCCTGCTTAAGAAACGAACGGCACCCGTTTTCAGTTAGAACTAGATAAAATAAAATCCCTTGTAAAATCTATTGTGAAATTCAAATAGACATTAATGCACCAACCATACACGAGTCTCTAAAGGTATGGTCTGTTCCTAAAGCATCTGATAAAAGTGTAAACAAACCCGGTTCAGGTTATATTTTTACAAAATGAGTGACACATTCTCATCTGTATATAAAGTTTCAAATTTATATCTCACCACTTTTTCCAACAATTATTGTTTGAATAAAATTATTAAGTTGTAATTGATAAATCATCGACCAAAATTGAGGTTATAAAATTTACCTCAATTGACAAATGAAAAACATCTCTAGGGTGATGTAAATTTAGAATTTTTGGTTTACTTATTCTAATAATCAAATCAAAGTACTTAATTTGTACGTGGCACTATAAATTAGCATGCACAGGTACTTTTTCTGAGCCATTTGCTTACATTTTAATCATAGTGGAACAGACTATACTATATTTGCAATAGCTTTTCACTTCGTAGTTCCCTTGAAGTTCGAACCTTGATACCTATTGACTTCAGTCAATTGATACAGCCAATTACAGTCAACTGCCAGAAATTACAATTGCATACTGTACTTACAGTTTATATCTCCGAACGCATTTAGTTTCCTTCAGTTTTACTTATACTCGATTTCATAATCTCAGATAATTTACATTCCATCGCCTTTTATGCTACCATCAATTTTTTTAACGTTGTGCTTTTTAAGTTGATTTCGGGCAAAGATTTGCAATTAAATGCCCTAAATGTTTTTGGCTGCAATGGAATTTGAACTTTGTCATTCATGGCATTGGGTCTATTATACTGAATTCAAATATACCTTACAAAGCACTAATGTCTTGTTACTTCCCCAGTTACATATGCCGTGACGGCACCACCCGTCGTTGGATGTGCCACGGCTTCCTCGCGTCTCGAGACAGCGGCGAGCGCCTGTCGCACGCGGTCGGATGCGCCTTCGCGGCGTGTCTAGAACGGAAACAGCGCAGAGATAAGGAGTGCGCCGTATCTATGAGCATTGATGCTGCGAGCCACGCGTTTACTAGACAGGGGTCTTTCCGGAAATCAGGTTAGTATTTTCGTCTTATTTTTATTTTCTAGGGGACTAAAATGTCCTGTGTCTGTAAATAAATACTTTTCACCCGCTTCATGATTAGGAAGTCTGCCTAATTTTAACGCAAATTGCCTGTTTTTCTTTTCACAAGTCTCTCGGCAATGTTCAGCAACGAGATTATCTCACTACAATCAATTATTGAACATGCAACATTTAAATTGTAGTGGAGGAAGTATTTTGTACTTAAATTCCTTGTGATATCCTTCCAGGCATAACACCTCGCCGCGCATCAGAAGCGGATGCCAACAACAGCAATGGCGGCAACGGCGGCGTCGTCGTGCCGGTGGGCTCGCTCGGTGGGGTCGGCAACCCCGCCGCCACCACCGGCAACCTCGGCCACAGCGGCCCGTTCGGACACGCCAACACTGGCCACAGTGGCCCGTTCGGTCACGTCGGCCACGCCAACACCGGCCACGCCGTGGTAGCGCCCGCCGCCTCTCGGCCCGCACCACACAACCCCTTCGCTGTGGAACGTCCACACGCTGCGCCGCATCTGCTGGAGAGGCAGGGATCCTTCCGCGGGTTTGCGCATCTTAATAACAGGTGAGATATAATGAGGAAGTTGAAACGACCCTCGAGCTAATAATAATTCTTATTAAGTTAATGAAATAATGATTAATAATAATGATTGTATCCTTGACAATTCAAGTGTGGTTCAGCAGCATATGCTGTTAGAAAATTTCGTAAATTTACTTATGTAGATACCGGGAGGCTAGTCTATTTAGTAACTAATATGTATTTTCTAACAATATAATATAAAAGAGGTGTCCATGGAGTTGCTCGCCCGTTCTTCTAGATAGGAACCTACTACGCTTTAGAATGGGCAGCTAGCTTCATTTTTCTGAATGACCGACTCCTAGAATAATTTAAAAGTGTCTGTAAATGGTTTAATTGAAATTAATGCTTTGAGGTTGACAGTTAAAGGCTGTATAAATTAAGATTGTAATGAGCAATCTCTAACAAAAGTTTGAATATTTTCCAGTTCTCCATTCAAGCGCCAGATGTCGCTTCGTATCAGCGAGTTACCGTCGAACTTGGAGCGCCAGCGCGCCGGCCTGGGCTCTCCCACGCGAGTCATGCCCGCGCCCGCTGCGCCTGCGCCGGCTGCCGAGCCAAGGCCTGAAGCACCGCCTCCACAGGTACTACTTGTTAATTGTGGTTTTTGTGATAATTAAGTAATTGGAATTAGGGCAAGAGAATGATAATGATTATATGATGATACTTTTCGTGACCTACATTGAATAATTTTCGACTTACATCAGAGTAGCTGACATCAATCGATAATTTTGATTACAGGAGATGACGTCAGCAGACCCAGTGGCAGCGATGTGCCAGCAACTGTCGGCAGGTCTGCGCGCACTCGTCGAGGAGCCAGTAGCGACCGCCGAGCCCGTGGCAGTGCCCGCGCCCGGCCTGCCGCACCCGGACGCGTGGCTGGGCCGCGTGGCCCGCGTGCCGGGCATGGGCCATGCTGGCCTGGCCCACGTTGGCCGGGCCCCGGGCCTGGGCCAGACTGGCCGCGCGCAGTCGTACGCCGGCCGCGCAGCCTCCACCAACCCGTTCCTGTCGCCGCCCGACGCCGCGCCTGCGCTCTAGGCCTCGCCTCGCGCCGCTCCTCACGCACAAGAGGCCGTTCTACTAATATTCGATTAGAGGACCCACGCCTCGGACTGGAGCCTTCTCCACCGTCACGATAATTTTTTTCGGCTTTCACATCGTGACCTACTGGAGACAAGTCAACATTGTCCAGTCCACAGATAAGTCGTGTAGCGCGCGCGTTATAAAACTTCGATCCTTCTGTAACCATTGATGGTCGTCATATCTTTTTATTATCAATGTCTATGTAGGACTTAAAATGAATAACCTTGCCAGGCGGCCAAGTATTTAAATGTACTGGATGCGATACCATACTTGAAACACTTGTACTTACTACATTAATCGATTGATGTTGTCTTAGAATATCAAAATAAAATTGAAATTGTACCTTTACTTGTTTTGTAGACAAGACGAGTAGCCTACTACTGATGTTATTTTTATAATGATGTTTATGAAAACTTTGACTTAATGCAGGGAGGTGTATCCTCAAATACGATTCTGACTAATGTTCCTTTTAATAAACTAGAGTAGTTGACAGCTTCGAGTCGATGTTACAAATAATATCAATGTTGTTAAGCTTAGTGATGCAATTATTATCGACTACACACAGAGCTAACGAGTGTTAGGTATTGAATAATAATCCCTGTAATATTTAACTAGGCCCTGAATCGATCGATGTGAACAACAACACTCGGGCCCCGTTTAACGTAACCTATTTTATTATTCTGTGGTCTTATTACGAATCGTTATAAATGTGATAAAGTGTTACTAAAATATAGCGATGTTGTATTTAATGCAACCTATAATCTTGCTATCGTGTTCTAGCGTTCGTAAATGTTAAAATAAAGTAATAACCATCTAAGGTTCAAATTTCAAAGCATACAACACTAGAATGTATAGTTCGTTGTAAACAGAATCGCGAGATGTTTGTGTCTAAACTTATAAAGTATGCGAATGAGAGGATGTACCATGAAAAACAAACGTTCGCGTAAATAATATAACAGCTCAAAAGATAGACATTTATATGTTATAATCAATCCTTATTTATACGTAAACACAACATACGACGCGCGTCTCGGCTGGTGTTGCCAAAATGACTAGCACTTAAATAGTGCTTGTATATTAGTGTTACGGAGAGGTGCAAATGATTTGATGCATAAATAGAACAAGAGGTATCCCAGAATGACTATTATTTTTGTATCAATATAACCCGGTGCCAGAAATTGACGGATTTTGAGAAATAAATGAAACTATGTTTGTGTGATGATTAGCTAATTTAATTAATATTGTACTTAACTCTATAGTAAATCGCACCGTGCTTTTGCGCCACACACTTCTACTGTTGTGTAAGTGTTCGTGTTTATAAATACATACGTAAGCTAAATAATTAATTCCATAATATTCGTCCATGCAGTATTAGTCGAGCCGAGCGGATTATTACTAAACACTGTACAACAACAAATAAACGATCAATGCAGTATTTTAATATTAAATCAATGTATTATAGGATTTTGGATATATTTTTCCTTTTTGTATATACTTGTAAAGTAGTAAGGTATTAATTTATCTGTTCACCGTTCGTGGATCTGTTTTTTATACTTTTTTATGACTTATTTTTTCTATGCTGCTATCACTAGTAGGTGTTTGGGTCGAACAATTGGTAAATATCATTTTCATGTTAGTCATTTTAAAATTCACGTACTTACTTTTACATTTTTGTAATAATTTAGTTACTAATTAACTTTATGATGTTATAGTTTTCTGTTACGTTGAGCCAGCTATCTTAAGTATAGATTACGTGGTTAGATCAATTTTATATTTGCTGTAAATAATTTTGTCACTTCTTTACAATTACCTCTCGGTTTTATGTTTGTTTCTATTGAAATTCACAAAAAGAAACATGTTTGGTTTACTTAATTAACATTTAGCAAATTTTAACACAACAACTGCTGCAAATATGTTGCATCACTACATTCCAGTTTTTTGTTGAAATTAACACACGATGTAATTGATAGATTTAGTAGATATAATGCATATCACTGGCTAGCCTTGCATATATTAAACGCACTTATGTACTTACGAATTCTAAAACTTTAAATGGTACTTAAAAAAAATAAAAAAAAACTTGAAACTTGTCTAGATAGACTTATAACCGGAAATTTATGTTGTTGTATGTAAAGCAGCTTTAAAGGCACCTATTTGTATAATTTTAAGCATGCTCTAGATGTCTTTTAATCAATTTAAACGTGTTTATGATAAAAATCAAACTTCATAAAATGAATTGCAGTATGTTTCGGAGTAGTTCTTTGGACTAGAGTTAAAATTATGTTGAAATTAAAACAAACATATTTATGAAACTGTAAAGTTAGCATTTCACCGTGTCTCTATGTGCACTTTATGTATACCTTGAATAGCACGAAAAAGCGAATTTGAAATTAAATCGCTGTTATACGAAGTACATTAGATTTGTAGGATTATAAATGGTTAGGTCATTCCGGAATATATTTTCGTGTGCTTATATAAAATATACTATTGGAAAAGTTGTACTTAAATATATGAAAATCACGTTGTTTCGGACTTATTTGTTGGGTGTTATTTGTATATTATACAGTGATTTTATCCTTGTCTAAAGCATGTAAATATTGGCGTATATATGTAGATATTTTAGATAATGAGAGTTCAAATATTATTAAAAAATAATAAATTATGTTTAGTTGACTCTTTTTATTTATTTGTGAAATATCCTTTTAACTCGCTTAGGCTACGTTCACACGCCGCGCCGTCACTTTATCAAGTATATCGGATAGAACAGTAAAAGGTATATCGTATTTATAATTAGCTAAACAGTGTTACAGATTAATGGACAACCTTGACCGTGACCTTTGTCTAATTATTGTTGTATTTATAGTGCATGATATACATATATCACTGTTGTAAGCATTCGGCAACTGAATTTAGCTAAATGTCATGAGAATCTCTAAAGCATTTATTCTATTTGCCTGAATTTTGTCCTCAATAAATTCAGACATGTGTAATCGTAAGTTTCGGCCTAAAAATGGATAACCTGGAATCCCCTTTTTGAGTTTTTCACAAATATCTCAAAACCTTGACGTCCTAGGTCAAAAATAATAAAATTTTCATCTCTCGTATAACACCCCTCTGGGATATATCTCAAGAGATTAAAGGATGACCTTAAATTGACCTTGACGCTGACCTTTGTCTAATTATTGTTGGATTAAATTGCATAATGCTGTGCTAACATTATCCAGTGACAATGTTAGCACAGCATTATGCAATTTGTGCAGTTGTAAGCATTAGGTATCAGAATTTTGCAAAATGTCTCGAGAATCTCTAAAGCGCTTATTGCACTTGGCTGTGTCGTCTATGAATTCAGACAAATGTAGTTGTAAGTTGCGTCCTAAAATAAATTAGGTACTTTGAAAACAGTTTTTGAATTTTTCGCAAATTTCTCAATAACTAGATGTTTAATAAATAGTACCAACCTATTATTATCCCTACGGAGAAAATGCGTCTATTCGTACAGACAGAGAAGGCTGATCGTCGTGCATTAATCATCACTAGGGAATGCAATCTCGAACATAGATCGCGAGACTAGAAATATCGATCTCGCGAGATCTCGGCGGCATTTTCGGGTCGAAAAAACTCTATTGTTTTTATTCGGAAAACTAAACCGCGATAAATATGCATGATGCTGCGTGTTATGTGATTGAGTAAGACATAACTTTAATTTTAAAATAATGTATAAACATTATAATCTATCATTTATAGGTAACTAAATCTAGCTCAAGAGGTGATTTTGGAAATAGCCCTTTAAAAAACAAAGAGTACCTACTGATGGTGCTGTCCGACAAACGGCATCTTATCTCAGTTGCTAGGTACCCAGCAGCTGAATATGCCCTCACAGACTCAACAAAGGTTGGCATCGGTCAACCTGGTCAGTAGTCGTAGAAACACGCAAAAAAGGACGTTTACATGCACTAGAGCCTTTTCTGATTCCTCTTGCACAGTCGTGTCCGCTTTTGCAGCAGCAGCACGTATTCAAGTTCAATTCGCGCCGAATCCACGCGGAATGCGTAGCTGACTGCTGTCGCTCAATCTCGCCCAATTTATGGTTCGCGATTGATCTCGTAAAATAGATCGAGATCGAGATCCCGCGAGATGGGGATTGGATTCCCTAATCATCACGCTTGCTCAAGACGGGTTGGCGATTTCAGACTCATTTCTACAAAAATCAATGTTCGATTGTTCGTTCGTATTTATGCGCTGCCATACGGTTAATCGGATTGCGATAAACAGACTATACGTCTAGTCTTTGTCGTTAGATATTGCTATGAATCTGAGAGAGGTGCAATATTACGAAATAAAATAAAATTGAAAAATTGTGCACAATTCAACTATTTTCAGAGGCAATGTTCATTGAATTACTGAGGTAAGGTATCTCAGTGTATGAAAAGAATACGGAGGTCGAATAAAAATAAATACAATTAAATCGTTATCTTGTGTCTACAATAAATGTTCGAACTGACGTCCCACTACGAAAATGCAAAGTCTACAGCTCTTAATAAAGTAAGCTCATAATTAACCGTCGGCCAAAATGGCTTTCGTTTATTTCTGATACAGCAGGTTGGATGCGCTGACGTAATTCTTCTTCCGACGTTATTCTTTGTTTGTAGACCCTGTCTTTTAAACATCCCCAGTAAAAAAAACTAAGGGATTTAAATCCGGAGATCGCGGAGGCCACAAAATTGGTCCTAATCGGCCGATCCATCTGTCAGGAAAAGTTTCATCGAGTTGCGCCCTTACTGCTGTCGCATAGTGCGCATCATTTTGTAACCGCATTGCTTGCCGCACCACGTCTTCTGGAACGTTTTCTAATAACGTTGGCAACTCATTCCTTTAAAAATGCAGATAGTATTCGGCGTTTAGAGTTGCTGGTAGTTCAAAGAGCCCTATTATTCCCGTCCCTAAATTTTTTTTAAATTGAAGTTGGCTCCTGTCCGCTCGCATTAAATGTGGGTTTACCAACTGTGCAAATTATGCAAATTTGGATATCCATTTCGCCGGCATGAAAACTCGTCACTCCATAAAATTTTATTAATGAAGTCCGCCCGAATCATTCTAAGTATCCTTTGGCAAAATGCTACTCTTTGCGGGTAATCACGTGACGTCAGTGTTTGAACACGTTGCTCGTGATATGGGTGCAACCGGTACCTTTTTAGAACTCGATGCACCGTCGATCTTGGAAACCAGCGCTATGACGCGAATTGAGACCGTAGAATCTCCCTCGATTTCTCGAATGATGATTTCGTCATTGAATTGTGGCGGTCGCCTTTCACTGGCACCACCAATTCCGGTGCCAAAAAACTTTCCCTCAAGAAGCGCGTTATGCACTTTAATGAATACGCGATATTTGGGATGTCTATCCCGGTTCGGGTATCTTTCACGGTACAATCTAGCGGCCACCCTGGCATTACCTCTTGCTTCTCCGTAGATAAAATGTATTTCGGCGTACTCCCGTGGCGTGTACTCGTACAACCATACACAAACAAATGTTTTCGAAGTCCGTAGGATCGCCAAGTCATTCGTCCAATACACAAAGAGTTCCAAATCGATAGGCAAAGCAAAGTCCAAATACACAGCTCAAGTCTAATTTTACAGAACACAACAGTTAGGCACAGCGGGAGCGAAAGTTGTCTGACGTAGGTACGTATCAACTCGAAGAGAGATTCGTGTCAATTAAACTAATAAAATCATGCAACAATGAAGCCCTGTACGAGTGCAGGGTGAAAGAAAAAAAAAATACCTGCACAACGACATACCGATTTACCAAAAATACAAAAGCGGCGCTATCTGTCCATTTCACACTGAGTTTTTTTCTAAGGCAAATAAAATGTCCTTTGAAAAAACAAATATCTAATAACATTTATCAGAAGTTTTTGACAAAAATCATACCTAAAATGTTATTATTTGCAGCGACAGCATTAAAACACTGAATGCTGGTACAGAAAATGGTAAAATTCGAAAATTAAAATTTATATGAGAACATCCACATAAGGTCTTCAGGTCCCGAACTAGGCAGAGCCTGTACTACGGTAACCTGATGACTGATATACATATACACACCCAGACACAGGTCAAACAGACATGTTCATGCACACAAATGTTTGACTTGTCCGGGGATCGAACCCGGGACCAGCGGCTCAGAAGGCAGGGTCGCTACAAACTACGCCAACCGGTCAGTCAAAATATCTCGGTTACCATACCGGTTTTTTTTTAACTGTTCAAATTAGTTGTTGGAAATGAGGTAAGCTACCTACCTGTGGCGACATCGAATTACTCGTTACCACAGCACTAGTGCCCGCAACTGGCAACACCAGTTCGCCATCTAACCGGGCCGCACGAGTTTGTCACTGTTTAAAGTAATCGCTGTAATAATATTGAATAGAGAGTTAATGGTGATACGGACGTTTTATTTACACCGTCAGCCTCCTCATTGGTGACCCGCGACAAGAAAAACGCTTTCGAACGCTTACAGTGAAGTGCAGTGCGCCAATATCGCTAAAGATCCAACACGGATTCAAAAGTTTGCGTCGCCACCGCCATTTTTTTTTTGTCCGGCTGGCTGCAAATTCGTAATTGTGAAAATTCTACGGGTGCTCTGCCATCGACTAGACTGCTGCAGCAATCAAGCGACTAAGGCAATTTGCAAAACACATTTTGCTTGCCGGGTCGCTAACTCCGAAGTTGCTCCAAGCCAGCCAGAGAGCGAAGGTGGCGTAAAAACTGGGAGGGCTTCCGGTCTCCTATATCTTCCTCTCCCAGAAGTCTACGGACCTTGTCCTCTCTTGAGGCTGAGAGGCGCTTAATGAGCTCTGTTTTGAGGTAAATGTAACAGTCAGCTTCCGGTGGATTTTCAATAATATCAGCAACTTCTCCAGCAACCCGGGCATCTAGCATGGCCACTATGTGGCTATATTTTGTACGATCATGTTTGATACCAGCCAGTTCAAATTGAGCCTCGGCTTGACCAAACCATACGGTTGGTTTATCAGCCAACTTTCCTTCATCTCCCAATTCACTACTGACGTTGTACACGTCAAGGGACAGGACAATGTGGTCGCTGATGCCATGTCGAGGATAGAAGCTATTTCCCTCGAGGACAGTTACTCAGCGTTAGCAGAGGAGC
This sequence comes from Brachylomia viminalis, assembly GCA_937001585.2. Classification (NCBI taxonomy): domain Eukaryota; kingdom Metazoa; phylum Arthropoda; class Insecta; order Lepidoptera; family Noctuidae; genus Brachylomia; species Brachylomia viminalis. The sequence continues at coordinate 14,218,163 of OW443302.2, read as the reverse complement.
AGGCCACAGATGAAGAACTAAAAAATTTCAAGACCAGTTCTTCCCTCATACTGGAGAAAATCAACATCCCAGGCACCAACCTCACCATTATTTGTGATACGTCTACCGGAAAGCCGCGACCCTACGTTACGCCTTCTTTCCGTCGCCATTACTTTAATAAACTCCATAAACTCAGCCATCCTGGCGCGCAAGCTTCCGCACGCTTGGTAGCTGCACGATTCGTTTGGCCTTCAATAAACAAAGATTGTCGCCAATGGGCTCGAGAATGTGAACCATGTCAGCGTAGTAAGGTTACCAGACACACATCCACGCCCCTAGGCCATTTTTCAGCTCCAACAAATCGTTTTCGTCATGTTCACATCGACATAATCGGCCCTTTGCCTTCTAGTAAAGGTTACCAGTATTGCCTCACTGCGGTTGATCGATTCACCAGATGGCCAGAGGTGTGGCCTATGATCGGCATTACAGCTGAAGAAGTAGCCGAAACGTTCACGATGGGCTGGATAGCTCGTTTTGGGGTCCCTTCTATAGTTACCACCGATCAGGGTCGGCAATTTGAGTCTGCTTTATTCATGTCCCTATTAAAGTCTGCATCTATCCAACGCACTCGCACTACCAGCTATCACCCATGTGCCAATGGCATGGTGGAGAGGCTGCACCGGCAGTTAAAGGCTGCTCTTATGTGCCACGGTGGTAGTTGGTGTACCGCTCTACCTTTAGTGCTCCTGGGCATGCGGGCTGCCTTAAAAGAAGACCTACAAGCATCATACGCTGAACTAGTTTATGGTGAACCTCTTCGTCTACCTGGTGAATTTATAACTCCTACGACAACGAGCAACATAGAAGACGTGCACAATTTCGCAACGGAATTGCGAAGCCACATGGCCCAATTAAAACCAGTGCCAGCGTCACGTCACTCAGAGCGACATGCGTTCGTTTTCAAGGAATTAACTAACGCCACTCATATTTTCCTACGTGACGACTCCGCGAAGACATCCCTTAGGCCTCCATACACTGGCCCTCACAGAGTTATCGCCAGAACCGATAAGACAATAACAATTGCATTACCTAACAGGGACGCGCAAGTGAGTCTTGACCGTGTGAAGCCAGCATTTATAGAACAGACACCACAGTCAGGATGTACTGGTTCTACTACTCCTCAATCACCATCTTGCCAAACGCCTCAAGATACATCTCCCACTGTTACATCTAAGTCTGACAGCAATCATCCAGCTCCCGAGAAGAACTACGTATCTCGTTCAGGACGCCATGTCCGCTTCAAGACGCCCATCGACGTCTAATGTATCTTTTTCCGCCCTTTTACTCTTCGCGTTTTTTTTCCCCCTTCTTTCCTTTCTTTTCTTAATTAGTCATGTAAATTGTTATTATTATTAATTTGTTTTTTTTTAATCTTATTTTTTTTTATATTATGGGGTTATTTTACACCGTGGGGGGGTGGTGTGGCGACATCGAATTACTCGATACCACAGCACTAGTGCCCGCAACTGGCAACACCAGTTCGCCATCTAACCGGGCCGCACGAGTTTGTCACTGTTTAAAGTAATCGCTGTAATAATATTGAATAGAGAGTTAATGGTGATACGGACGTTTTATTTACACCGTCACCCTCCTCATACCCATTACGTTTGATCCATTGTTTACGGGACACCCTGTATAATAGTCCATGTTTACTCTCGATGTTTTTCTTCATCGATAAAGATAAAACGTCAAAGATAAACTCGGAGAAAGCTTTTAAATTTAAAAAATGGTACTTGTCCGTATTTAAACAAAACCTCGTGCATGAGAGGCGAGGTCTGAACCACTAAACTAGGCGGCGTCGTTTGACCATGGAACTTGCGGTATCTACATCGCCACATGCGAGCTGAGCATCATACTAACGTCACGCAATTTACCGCGCGACTAGCATAAATATACAACTTCCCGACATCAATCATCGGGCAATTGCCCACCAGACACGACACCCGACTGGTCGGAGGATCCTCCCTTTTCTATGGAGGTATGAGTGAACTTTACACCCTGTTCTTCGTACCTCTATATTAGTGACCCCGACGTGATGAACAACATCAACAATCAACAACTCGACCCCCTATCGACCTCCGGTCTCCGGAGGGGAGTAATGTAGCGGTATCTACATCGCCACATGCGAGCTGCGCGTCATACAGACGTCACGCAAATCCTGCATCACGCAAGCAGAGTTTACCGCGCGACTAGCAAACTTCCCGACATCAATCAGCGGGCAGTTGCCCACCAGACACTACACCCGTCTGGTCGGAGGATCCCCCCTTTTCTTTGGAAATATGAGTGAACTTTTCACCCTGTTCCTTGTACATCACACATCTATAAACTTAACGTGCTAGGTCAAAAATAATTAAATTTTTATCACCACGCGATCTTCACGCTGGTTTCATTCAATCTCGTTCGATTGCCGGGCGAGATCTTGAATGGCCAATCTCAGAATTACCACCCGAGATGTCGAGTTGCCAATCTCGACTCGAGATCGTAACCCCAGTACCATGCTACAAAAGCGTGGTGATTTCAAGCAACTGGATGTCTCGAATCGAGAACGGAAATAGAAATACGCTTGACGACCGTCACTCCAACACACATACATATAATGTGAATCCGTTTTTACAACAACACTGCACAATTGAATCATAATAATTAAAGTATTAAGGGTAGAGGACAGGGCTTTATTTTCTATAGAAATGAACAAACAACCAGTTGGTTTGCTGCACCACTTTATTCATATAAGGGGTACATGAATATATTAGTCAACGGCATAAATTTCAGTGCCTACGTACTACCTAAACAACGTATTATATTGTCTGTAAATTGTTTTTCTATACATGACAGGTCAGGTGACTAAGAAACATCCACTTAGATTACTAATTGTTATAGTTATAACCTTGCTACAGACACTAAACGACCCAATAAATTACGTAACTTACAGTATTCAAAGCAAGATTATAGTATTTCAAACTTCATAATAATCTTTTTCTAATTTCTTCTTTTGAGGTTATAAAATATAGAAAATTGCGAATGCATATCTTATACAATATTTATTTACTTCGGCAAGATTTGGGAAGGTGTTAATTCTTGAACAGTTACAACTTTTTAATCTTAAAAATATTATTCTATGGACATACATTTATATTAATTCTTGTCGCCAAGCGGAAAAGGTATTCTCTCATAATTTTTATAGTGAGCTATGCATTTGTAATATGTGGCTTGTGATATAATATCGCCCAAGCTTTACAGCAAATCGTATGATCTACTTTGGTACTGCATCCGATACAATTTAAAATTTAAATTATAGAGATCATGTTAAAAAGAATTTAGCCCCGAAATGCGTGATCAACCAAAACCCATTTAAGTGCTACAAACCCTGTGCTTGTACAAGCCCTGTGTCCATTTAAGTGCTAAAAATGTTATATTATTTGTATTAAACCTTTCTGTTTTAATTTTTAGTATTAATTACACTAAAAATTAAAACAGAAAGGTTTAATACAAATAATAATACATTTATTAGAAAATATATTCCAATATCTCCATGTATTGCAGTAACTAATACCTACATACATGCATTAAAAATACTTTTGTTAGTAAAGAAACGTTCAGAGTTCCATGTTTTAACATAAACAGTGAAAAGTATGAAAGCATTATTTTTAGATTGGGATTTGGTTAATCGTAAGAGTATCTGTATTTTTTAAACTAATTATGCACCTAAAATAGCTCCAGCACAAGACACAATTATTATGATTATATTGTAAAACATTCAGATGACAGCTATATTATTTCCGCAGATTATAAGTTTGCGACTAGGAATGTTGCTTATAATATATTGATATGCGGAAGCCGGGATCTACCGCTACATACACAAGATTCAACATAACTCAAAATTTATTGACAATAAAACACATAATTATTTCTTGCTTCACTACATTTCAATGCGAGGAGGAATAACACTCACAGATAAATAAAATATAGGTACAAAAATATGACTAGCACTAATATATATTCACGTGAAATTCCATCGCAACTCTGGAAAGTGGAATGAATTTTATTTTTACATTGATGATGTAGCTAATTTCTTTATCAAACTAAATATCATTTATCACAATTTTAAAAGTAATATCTTTCTAATTTGACTTTAACGTATAATTCGATTTAAAACAAATATGATCAACTGTATAATAAAATTTTATTAAATATTTTAGGAAATACAAACTAATACACTTCGAGATTTCTGAGATCTATCTTCAATAATATTAAAAACAATAATTGTACAATTACCTAATCGTATTAATACTGTTATAATAATAGTAATAAAAATAAGCAGCACCGTAAATAAAATATTTTATAAATATGTTGAATAGTACAATAAAAAATAGAAAACCAAACTAGAAACAGACGCTTATAAAGTTTCATAGAAAATAACTTTGGCGGCAAATACAACGCTAAACAAGCAAAATTTTGGTATTTGTTAAGAAAAGTTAAATTATAGCCAAATATAATTATAATTTTACATTTTTATCCAAGAAGCCGATTTCGCTTCAGAAATAATATATTATATTTTGTAATAGTCTGAGGCATACTATTAGAACACTAGTCCATCATTGTGATGATGTTAATAATATTTCATAAGTTGGGATTAACGTTACACTACTCCATCAGGGTCCCCTAATTTGTCATCGTGATCTTAATCCAAATAGGCACGCCACAACGTAGCGACCTGTACTCCCGTTTAAAATTATGTATACATTGGGAAGCGTACCTGCGGGGCTGATATAGCCGAGGTCTGTCAAAATTACAAACCGATGACACAGCCAGGCCGTACTGACAAGTTGTTTGCTTACCAACTGAATCCTAGTAAAAACAAGCGAGCATATCGTACGTAGACAGAGTATAGCAATAGACAAGTTACTAAATAATAATAATAATGATGAGACAAATACGCACTAGACTTACTAGCTTTTGCCAGCAGCTTCGCCCGCGTTGACAAACAAATATCCAAACATTCACTTATTTTATAATATTAGTAGGATTAGATACAGAGGTAAGAGTAAACGAGACAAAAAAATGTTTGCTCTGTCTCCGTAGCGTCTCCAAACTTTTTGTCTGGCCTCCGTTGTTAGCCATATACTGAAGTCCAACTTTGACCCAATAATTATTGACTGTCACCGATTTCTTTGGAAAGTATTACCCGACTACATTAGATAGTACCAATTTACTGTTAAAGAATATTACTATCTCATACATAAGGCATACGCTATCAGCTAATCTATACAATACTCTATCTACGGAGCGTACTAAGACCTTCATTCATAGGCACTACAGATAAATCAATATATATACGATTCGACGTCATAGACAATGTCTTTTTTTTAGCATTGTCGTGACTAGAGTCAACCTTGCTTTATTTAATTCACGGCCAGCACAAACTGAGCAGCAAAATGGTCGATTAAAAAAAAATGAATTAATAATTAACTAACTCACAACTTAAAGAGAGTCGAAATGAGAGTGCAAGAGATAATTTCACAAGTAATTTTTTATATTTGTGATTTATTTATTAGCAATGAAAATTGCTAGAGCGTTTTGACGCTCAGTGTGCCCTTGACCCTTTGTGGCCAGGATTTAGGAAGTAAGCCAAAGACTTTAAATGCGAGCGCGGATGTATCGACGGTTTGTCAGTTTACATAGATATGTAACCGTGTATGTGTGTGACCTAGCGCGTAGTGATGTTGTCATGGCACCGTTGACACACGCGCACGGGCCGCAGCGCGCGCAGACGTCGCACGGGCGCCTCGTAGCGCGAACATCGGCCGCAGAACACGGCGCCGCATTCCCGGCAGTGGTGGCGACGTTCTAGCGCTGTGAAGCGTACCTGGAGAGCATTATATTCACTAAACGACACTGTCCTTGGATAATGTGCCCAATAGAGCTGTTGTCTCCGTAGTTCTTGCAGGGTGCTGATACCCGCTTCGTGGGATAAAATACTACCAGTTTTTGGTCTTTGTATAACTTTCATGTTGATACTAAATCTCAAAATCAGGATAATCCTGGTTGCAATTGTAAAATTTTATGCATATCGTTTTAATGGGTTATTGAGTGTTTTAATGCGTAAAATAAACTCACCACTTAACCGTCACTATTTACCTAGGGAAATCTTATGCATCATCAACGGTTTACATCAGCTTTGAACCAAAGCTTACCAAAACAATAATGAAATTTTAAATAAATTCGCGATAAAAAGATTAAGGTTTAGCGTACCTGGCATTGTGTACAGTAAGGTGCAGTGTCGTCACGAATCCAATGATCGGCCGGGCCGCCCTTAGCTCCAGCCGCGCTGGACATATCAGGAGCCGACCAGCGGAAAATCTAGAACCAATACATTTTGGTTGGTAAGAGCGTTATCGCACCGAATTAAGAACCTGCCTGTAGCGTGATCACAATTCGTCGTTACCTCCTTTTATAATATTCTTGCTCTCATTCATTGCACACGCGGCGAAGTCGCTACGAGGACATTGACAGATCGCATTAAAACGCTCACACTTGTCAACTAAGATAAGCGATACCTTTTTAACTTTAACACTTTATTTAAAAACACAACACACTAATACAGAAAACAGTATGCACTTTGGTAATCTTCGTGTTTCCGAATTAGGACGAACGGCGCGCCATAGAATAAGGGTCACAGAGGCAATGCTTCTTAGTTTGTGTACTGCCGCTCTTGGTAGTAGTGCACCTATCATAGCGAGCTTGTATGAAGAATTTTTCCGGCGCCGAGCGCGGTGACGTGTCCCCCCCCCCCCCCCCCCCCACACTCACCCGCCCCCTGGCGTCGCCCACGGCGAGCCCGCGGCCGCTGCGCGCGGCTCCGAGCGCGGTGACGTGTCCCCCCCCCCCCCCACACTCACCCGCCCCCTGGCGTCGCCCACGGCGAGCCCGCGGCCGCTGCGCGCGGCTCCGAGCGCGGTGACGTGTCCCCCCCCCCCCCACACTCACCCGCCCCCTGGCGTCGCCCACGGCGAGCCCGCGGCCGCTGCGCGCGGCTCCGAGCGCGGTGACGTGTCCCCCCCCCCCCCACACTCACCCGCCCCCTGGCGTCGCCCACGGCGAGCCCGCGGCCGCTGCGCGCGGCTCCGAGCGCGGTGACGTGTCCCCCCCCCCCCCCCCACACTCACCCGCCCCCTGGCGTCGCCCACGGCGAGCCCGCGGCCGCTGCGCGCGGCTCCGAGCGCGGTGACGTGTCCCCCCCCCCACACACACTCACCCGCCCCCTGGCGTCGCCCACGGCGAGCCCGCGGCCGCTGCGCGCGGCTCCGAGCGCGGTGACGTGTCCCCCCCCCCCCCACACTCACCCGCCCCCTGGCGTCGCCCACGGCGAGCCCGCGGCCGCTGCGCGCGGCTCCGAGCGCGGTGACGTGTCCCCCCCCCCACACACACTCACCCGCCCCCTGGCGTCGCCCACGGCGAGCCCGCGGCCGCTGCGCGCGGCTCCGAGCGCGGTGACGTGTCCCCCCCCCCCCCCCACACTCACCCGCCCCCTGGCGTCGCCCACGGCGAGCCCGCGGCCGCTGCGCGCGGCTCCGAGCGCGGTGACGTGTCCCCCCCCCCACACACACTCACCCGCCCCCTGGCGTCGCCCACGGCGAGCCCGCGGCCGCTGCGCGCGGCTCCGAGCGCGGTGACGTGTCCCCCCCCCCACACACACTCACCCGCCCCCTGGCGTCGCCCACGGCGAGCCCGCGGCCGCTGCGCGCGGCTCCGAGCGCGGTGACGTGTCCCCCCCCCCACACACACTCACCCGCCCCCTGGCGTCGCCCACGGCGAGCCCGCGGCCGCTGCGCGCGGCTCCGAGCGCGGTGACGTGTCCCCCCCCCCACACACACTCACCCGCCCCCTGGCGTCGCCCACGGCGAGCCCGCGGCCGCTGCGCGCGGCTCCGAGCGCGGTGACGTGTCCCCCCCCCCACACACACTCACCCGCCCCCTGGCGTCGCCCACGGCGAGCCCGCGGCCGCTGCGCGCGGCTCCGAGCGCGGTGACGTGTCCCCCCCCCCACACACACTCACCCGCCCCCTGGCGTCGCCCACGGCGAGCCCGCGGCCGCTGCGCGCGGCTCCGAGCGCGGTGACGTGTCCCCCCCCCCACACACACTCACCCGCCCCCTGGCGTCGCCCACGGCGAGCCCGCGGCCGCTGCGCGCGGCTCCGAGCGCGGTGACGTGTCCCCCCCCCACACACACTCACCCGCCCCCTGGCGTCGCCCACGGCGAGCCCGCGGCCGCTGCGCGCGGCTCCGAGCGCGGTGACGTGTCCCCCCCCCCACACACACTCACCCGCCCTCTGGCGTCGCCCACGGCGAGCCCGCGGCCGCTGCGCGCGGCTCCGAGCGCGGTGACGTGTCCCCCCCCCCACACACACTCACCCGCCCCCTGGCGTCGCCCACGGCGAGCCCGCGGCCGCTGCGCGCGGCTCCGAGCGCGGTGACGTGTCCCCCCCCCCACACACACTCACCCGCCCCCTGGCGTCGCCCACGGCGAGCCCGCGGCCGCTGCGCGCGGCTCCGAGCGCGGTGACGTGTCCCCCCCCCCACACACACTCACCCGCCCTCTGGCGTCGCCCACGGCGAGCCCGCGGCCGCTGCGCGCGGCTCCGAGCGCGGTGACGTGTCCCCCCCCCCACACACACTCACCCGCCCCCTGGCGTCGCCCACGGCGAGCCCGCGGCCGCTGCGCGCGGCTCCGAGCGCGGTGACGTGTCCCCCCCCCCACACACACTCACCCGCCCCCTGGCGTCGCCCACGGCGAGCCCGCGGCCGCTGCGCGCGGCTCTGAGCGCGGTGACGTGTCCCCCCCCCCACACACACTCACCCGCCCTCTGGCGTCGCCCACGGCGAGCCCGCGGCCGCTGCGCGCGGCTCCGAGCGCGGTGACGTGTCCCCCCCCCCACACACACTCACCCGCCCCCTGGCGTCGCCCACGGCGAGCCCGCGGCCGCTGCGCGCGGCTCCGAGCGCGGTGACGTGTCCCCCCCCCCACACACACTCACCCGCCCCCTGGCGTCGCCCACGGCGAGCCCGCGGCCGCTGCGCGCGGCTCCGAGCGCGGTGACGTGTCCCCCCCCCCACACACACTCACCCGCCCTCTGGCGTCGCCCACGGCGAGCCCGCGGCCGCTGCGCGCGGCTCCGAGCGCGGTGACGTGTCCCCCCCCCCACACACACTCACCCGCCCCCTGGCGTCGCCCACGGCGAGCCCGCGGCCGCTGCGCGCGGCTCCGAGCGCGGTGACGTGTCCCCCCCCCCACACACACTCACCCGCCCCCTGGCGTCGCCCACGGCGAGCCCGCGGCCGCTGCGCGCGGCTCCGAGCGCGGTGACGTGTCCCCCCCCCCCACACACACTCACCCGCCCCCTGGCGTCGCCCACGGCGAGCCCGCGGCCGCTGCGCGCGGCTCCGAGCGCGGTGACGGAGGCGGGGCAGGCGTTGTCGCGCCGCTCGTACGCCGTGTGCATCGTCAGCTTGCCGCGTAGCACCAGGCGGCGGATCCACTTTATACCTGAGTCTATGGGATAAGATGTAAAAAGTTTCAATATACGTTCAAATAAGTCTAAGAAGTACTAACTCCTTATTTAACTATCTTCTAAGGCTCCTACACACTTTAAGGACCACGCTACCGGATTAGAAATTTTCTGAAATGATAGCAGTGATTTGATATATAAATAAATTGTTCGGTTCGGCAGTATTTCTTGAACAACAAAGCCAACCCGAACTAGTGTGTAGCACGCCTACCATTAAATGCTAGAAATAATTTATTCTTGTCCTTCAATGGAAAAAGTAGTCCCACCATAGTCCTTTCTGCTTACTGCGAGCACAGTAACGTCAGGCCACCTTCACTCAGTCGTACCTACAGCGATAATTGTTTATTCTGAATTTTACGTGGTCCCGCCGCCACTCCGCCAGTCGGTTGTCACCGCTCACGCGTGCGTAATATTTTAGATAAGTTTCGAATAGTGAACAACAGGTATGGCTGGTGTAAAGCATTGCTCATTTGACGGATGTGTGTCGAAACAAGGAGACGAGAGGGTGTAATTTTTTTTATTACCTGCAGATGAGGAAAGGTAAGTTCAAATTAATCAATAGTGAAAATGTAAACAACCAGAATTGTTTTATGTTATTGTTCTACGAACTTTTTAATTAATGCAAAAAAGAGAACAGTTGTGGATGGTACGGTGTTTACATCTCTTTATATCTGTTCTCCTATCGCAGGTATGCTGTAAGAGTTTTCTTTAGAAATAAGCACCTTACGTAGTTTTCTGTTGCTTTCTTTCTGTCTGTTTATATGTGTGTACATAAACTGTTAAATTAATAAAGCCAGGTTACCTATATCTATCGTAGCTGGCTGTATCTTAGCAGGAGGTCTATGCGTGGCTGCGGGCGAGGCGGGCGCGGACACGACAACAAACGAGTCGGTAAGGCTAGTGTCCGACTTGCTGGCGCGCAGACCACTCTCTTGGCTGACATCTACTGACGCGGCGCCTGATGCTTCCATTGAACAGGATTCGCTCGAGTCACCGATGCTGCCACCGCCTGTGGGAATCGATTTACGTTAGAAATATCTAGAAAAACTTACATAATATAGTCAGCCTATAACGTTGTCACAGCTGGGACACAGGCCTCCTCTCTGTGAGAGCGAGTGGGCCGTAATCCACCACGCGGACCCAGTGCGGGTTGGTAGATAATAATAATAATAATATGGGACAACATCCACACAAGGTCTTCAGGTCCCGAACTAGGCAGAGCTTGTACTACGGTAACCTGATGACTGATATACATACTTATATACATATAAACACCCAGACACAGGTCAAACAGACATGTTTATGCACACAAATGTTTGACTTGTCCGGGGATCGAACCCGGAACCAGATGTCACATGACTTCGAATTTATTTAGGTTTTTTAAAGAAAAACTCTCTCTCTGTATGTCTGAGAAAAACTTACAACTGTTTAATACTGTCTAAATTAACATCCAGTTTTTTCTGAAATGTTATTCAACACAAAAAGATATCAGACTGTCAAACTCACGTTGACTGATGTAATTGGTTTACCGAAATAACAAAAGTCAATCAAATCACTAGTCAAGAGAATATAATATTCAAGGTTTTTAGAAACTGATAAATAGCTTGTCCAGGAGCAATGTGCAATACTCCGCACTATAGCTTTAAGAATAAGCAAAACTAACTGTTTGTGTATTATTAAATAGGACGAAGAGAACCACACATATAAAAATAATGTATAAAATGAGCACTTACTTTTACGGTACAAAGGATTCCCCTTCGATTTTCTTCTAAGCATGATGTGTCCTTGTTTATGCAGTTTACTTCGATTCGTCAAGTCCTTTTCCATGTCCAAGTCTTTCTCATTGTCATACTCCTGCTTGGCTTCGTCACAAGAGTCGATTGGTTCTTCCTTCGGTTCGACGTATTGTGGAGTTTCCTCGTTATCACTGCACGTGTCTTTTTCGTCGTGTCTTCGCGCAGATTCCTTAGCACTTGTAGTTTCACAGGCGTCTGATAACGAACTTTCTGAACCTGATTTTATTAGGGTACCTGTGGAGAAAGACTTGTATTAGTATCTGGTTCGCGACGATGCGTCACCAAATAACTTAATTTATGTAGTGTTATATCATCTAAATGATAGTGATTCATAAGACTAGTTAGCATCAAAATTGTCCTCAAATAGTGATTTTACAAAGAAATCGTAAGTACAACCTTTATAATCTCAATTAAGTCGGCTATATATAGCCGTAATTTAAATTTTCTTAGTGCATCCAGGTACTCTAGATCGAGACCTAGCCCTGGACCTAACTTTCAGCTCTATAGTCCACGAGAAAAGCATATATAAGTTGTAACACTAATAGTTTGTTAATTTCGTAAATATGGTTTAGCCAACCTGCTTTCAGAGGTGCTTCACGCCCTGAAATCCCGAGATGTATCGTTTTAAATATGAGATTTCTTTAGATCAATAAACCAGCCTGAGGTTTCTATGTGTAACTTCAGAATCGGTTCAGTACCTACTTATCGAGTAATTTTATATTGAAATCGTTTTTAGTTAAATAACTTAATTATTTCCCAATTACACTGAAATATCTTTTCAGCGAGAATAGATAGTAAATATAGTAGCCTTAGTAGATAGGTAATTTTATAAGGAATCTGGTGACATGCAGCATGTCTTATGTACCTGTCCATTTAACGATGTTTAGCTATAAGGAACACTGTAAACATATAACAACAAATAAAAAATTTAACCGGAAGCAATTTTCGGTCATATATACGGTAAAAGTGGTCGGTACTTAAGCGTGCCTGCAAATTTTCTCGCCAATTTTCTTAGTCTTCGGCACGGTACTTTATACCATCTAATACTTCAAGTAGAACCCCTGAAAAGACCCGCAGGTGTTTCCTAAACACTAATGAAGACTTGGTGTTATTATTTCTACGTCAAGAAACCTCTTCCCGTGGAGACTTCAGGACATAGCCGTCAGCTGAGTGTTCTCGAAGATACCCGGAACCTATCAGTGCAGGCCGTAAGCGCCACCTGGACTTGGAGAGACCTACCCTCACACCGGGATAACCGGGATAGGCATACACCCTCCTTGCACACTTCGCGTCCAGTGATCACGCCCGTCAGGTACACATCTATTTTAACTTTTCAGCACGCGTGGTGGTATATAAATATAGTATAAATCATTACTATGGAGAACTAAACTTGAGATATAATGAAGACTGCAAATAACGGTTTCTGTGGAATGCTTTCAAAAGCAGCTTATATCCAGGTCGAACTTGCTAAGTACCCCTATACGTACGTACCTACGTATTTTTTCGTCTAACACATAATTCAAACGCCAAATCATGATCATCTACACACCTTTTTCCCAACTATGTAGGGTCGGCTTCCAGTCTAACCGGATGCAGCTGGATACGAATGTTTTATATGGAGCGACTGCCTATCTGACCTCCACAACCCAGTTATTGGGTAATACTGGTATAGCCGTTAGTAAGACTGATTGTCAGACTTTCGGGCTTCTGACGACCCATAACGACTGATAAAGAACCAAGATTGACAGCTGGGACCAACGGCTTTACGTGCTTTCCGAGACATGCAGGGGTATTGGTACCTATATGCCGCGAGAAATCACGGCACAGCGGACAGAGCTCCGGCGGGATCTCATGGCGGCATGGAGAGTTCGATTGTCACAACCCAGCGCTGGGCACGCCAGAATTGCGGCGATAAATCTCCTCTTTGAGGAGTGGCTAGAGAGGCGCCACGGCGTCCTTACCTTCCACCTGACGCAGGTCCGCACCGGACAAGGTTGCTTCGGGAGGTTCCTGTTCCGGACAAGGCGGGAGGAAACGCCCGGGTGTCACCATTGTGTGGATCGCCCGGAGGACACGGTGGAGCATAAGGCGGAGGTCTGCCCGGCTTGGCGGAGCACCGCCGTGTCCTCGTGGAGGCGATTGGCGGTGGCGATCTCTTGCGTCCGGCCCTGGTCCAGGCCACGGTACGGAGCGAGAGGGCTTGGGAAGCCGTCACCTCCTTTTACGAAGCAGTTGTGCTCTCGAAGGAGGAGGCGGATCGCGTGAGGGAGAGGCAAAATTCGCGCCCTCACGCCCCTAGCCGCCGCAGGAGACGCCCTGGGCGTCGGGAATCCCAGGCTGATTCCCAACCAACGTAGGCGCGGGCTTGCGGACGGCGAGCGATGGGCAGCTCGCCGTCCGATAAGGACCAGGCCCGGGTCGACGGCGCATTGTGTTCCACGCGCGCCTCAAACAGATGTCAGCAACAATGACGAGGTCCGCTAGGGCCGATGCCTGCCAGGGTTGCGGGAAAGTCCGAAAGGGTTACCGTGTACTCTGGCACAGGCAACTGAAGGAACACGGGTGGGTTTTGGTCAGTAAGAGTCTGATACGCCCTCCCGCTCCGCCTAGACCGGGAGAAGTTATTTGATGATTTCCCACCATAAAAATAAAAAAGGGGTATTGGTATGTAAGGATGGTCACCTGTCAACGGACCAACCGCGGCAAGCGTAGCTTAACCTGATCGATAGACCAGTGCGGCTGTTATTACTTAGCCACAAGCCCCTCTATAATTCATAACAATGTCAAATACTATATATATACACACAAACCTTCTTTCTCCTGCGACAGACTCATCTGCTTGACCAGCTCCTCAACTCTCTTGATGGCCGCCTCTCTATCATGTGGCTCCTGTGGTTTCTCCGATATTTCTTCAGTCTTAGTCTCACTCTCCGATTTAACTTCACATTCTGGCTTAATCTCTTCGCTGTCCTGTACTGTCAGTTTTTCTTCGTCCTTTTCTTTGTCAATTTCTACAGAACTTGAGACGGGGTCTACACTGCTGCCTTCTATGCTTTCGGTTTGTTCGTCTGCTGTTTCTGCTAAGTAGTCTAATGACCACATCTGAGGAGCAATGGAAAGTAAATTATACATAGTGACTCGTTGAAATTGGCGGGCAAGCCTAAATTTAATAGATCGAAGGATATTTGCATAGGGGTTATAGATGAAAAAAATATAAAGCCTTTGTAGGTTTAACTCAAAATTAAAATAAGCAACTTTTTTAAACTGCGGGTTATTCTATTGCGATGATGTTCAGTGTTTGTGTGCAGGCACCAACTTCACTATGAAACTCGAGTGTCTGATTTATCTTTAAACAATTAAATTAGTTCCTATATTTCAGTCATAAATACAACCCCAAAGCTGCAAAAGACACTTTCATTATAATCAACCAACTCACTCTAACAACGCCGTCCGTAGATCCAGTTATGATAACATTAAGTGGGTCCCACTCTCTGGTCTGACTGAAGGACACACACAGAACTTGCTGCGTTCGCTCGCGGCCGCCGATCGTGTCTACTGCGCCTAATAGCTCGCCGTTTATTGACCACGCGTATAGCCAGCTGCCACTACAGGTCGCTATGTCACCCTAGAACAAGAATGTCTCATTGTCAGTATTCATTATTATAATATAATATTGTTACGGATTTTTATGGGTAAATCGAACTCAGCTTTGCAAACATCGATTCGTAATTTTTTGCACTATGGAAGTTTGTGAAGGATTTAAGGGGAAGACCCTCACACCATTTACAAGCTTTCAAAGTAAAAACTGTTGCCCGAATCTTTTGAGGATCTAGAACAGTTGAGCATTTTCAGTTACACTAGGTAATTTGCTCTTTTTTGTAATCTTTTGTTGGAGACCCTGCTAGTACCCTGCCATTTTATATACATACATAAACTCACGCCTTCTTTCCATGTGGGTAGGCAGAAAGAACAGCCGATCGATTCTATAAAAATCTCACCGTGAAGACTTGCATGGAGTGAGCTGTCAGTGTCATTTTATATTATTGACACTTAGATACTAGCTTTAAAATAATATAAAATTATCAATAGCATTTGCATAAAAAATATTATTAAAATCTTGATTATGATTGTAAATCTAGTGCTTGGTCAATGCCTAGCGCTTCAGTGGGATGACACTGACAGCTCACTCCACGCTCACTTCACCTAAGTTTTCACGGTGAGATGGTCACAGAATCGCACTGCAGAACGCCACCCACTGCAATCCTTACATACTCCTTTTTTTAACCGACTTAAAAAAAGGAGGAGGTTCTCAATTCGACAGTTTTTTTAATCTTTTTTGTTTATTACCTCAGTACTTTCGACTGGGTAACCGATTTTAATGATTATTTTTTTTAATTGAAAGCTGGTGCTTCTCGTGTGGTCCCATTTAAATTTTATCGAAATCGGTTAAGCGGTTTTAAAATAATCAATAATTAATTATTTTTAAATAAAAAAAACCGCCTTCAAACGGACGTGGACATGTTAGACAATCGTTTTCGAATTGATGTGGGGTAGGTACCATATCTAAAAAGTGAAAAATTAAAAACTTTTTAACAAAAAAAAAAACCACTACAAAGTGAAAAATTACTTTAATTTCAGAAGTCGTTGGAAAAAAGCTAAAACACATTCAAAGACACCGACTTCCGAAATTAAAGTTATTTTTCACTTTGTTTTGTTTTTTTTTGACGTCGGATTTTTACCTACGCCACTTTATATCTGCCGGTCAATTCTGTAAAAATCTCACCGTGAGTACTTAGGTAAGTGAACTTGACGAGAGCTGTCATTCCAACTCATGCTAGGAATTGGCAACTCACTTCACGCAAGTTTTCACGATGAGATTTTACAGAATAGATCAGCTGGTCTATATTTGAATACTTACAGTAAGGTCATCAATCGCAAGCGCCGACACAGGCGGCGGCGGTCCATAGGAACGTGGCGGCAATAACTGACGTATGAACGTGCCTCGCTCAACATCCCACACGATAGCTTGCCCGTCGCGACTGCCGCTGACTACGAGGTTGTAGGCCGGGCTTGCCGCCAAACACGTTACTGCTTCTTCGTGACCATAGAGACATACTTTTACGGCTAAACGACGGCGCCGGGCCCAGTATTGCCACACTGTTACCACCTATAGTGTGAAAAAGTAAGTAATTAAAGAAAATATTTGCTCGCCATCAGTATAACCCTATAGATTTGAAAAATGGGAAAGTAAAAGTTATCAAATAGTCTAAGTTTTAGGGTAATAAGGTGTTATAACATCTTCACGCACTTCAGAATACCGGCGCTGCGGTATTTATTTTTTCAATATTGCAACATTATGCTGAGATAGGAGACTTTATGGCCTCGCACAGGTCTTTTATTTTATTTTATCTCGTTTATTATTGTTTTTATTTAATGTTATTTTTGTTAGTTTTAAATGCTCCTTTATTTTTTTAGTTACTGTGCGTGTCCGAAATAAAATATTTTACTTTCTTTCATGTAGTAAAATTTTTCTGTCTGTATGTGTTTCCACCACAATGGGGAGAAAGTTTGTTTATGGTATTGCGCTGCAGCTAAGCGTAGAGATGTGAAAATAACGCAACCTGTTGGTTATTTGAGACATCTCTCTACTTTGGTGGGAACTGGCCAAATTAAGTGCTCATACATTGAAAGATATGTATTAAGAGATTTACTTTTGTTATATTAGTACAATTTCAACTCACCGTGCTAGTGCCCGCAGTAACAATAGTCTTATCCGAAGGACACACGCACGTCACAATCTCCCCACACGCCTGCGCCACAGTCTCGCACACAAACACGGCCTTATCGTTGTCGTAGTTGCCGATGCGCAGTGAATGGTCTGCGAAGCCCCATGCTACGTACTTGTTGTATGTAGGAGGCATTAGAACCTTGTTCTGTTCTACTGCTAATATTGCCTTGTCTGTGTACAGGATTTGACCGACTGGACCTTTTACTTCTGCAAATGAATGAAGATAGAATGAGATATTATTAAGACGAATAATTTTTGTATTACATTAATATTTTAATGTTCTTTGATGGCATAGGCTAAATTATTTTATCATTCAACTTTTTTTTTTCTCTGTGGCACCCAAAGGTTGACTGGTAGAAAATGCCTATGGCATTAGGTCTGCCTCTGTCGATTTGTGTGCTTAAAGTATTCAATAAACAAAAATGCTGTCGGCCCAGCTGATGATAAGTGGTCACTACCACCTATGGACGTTTGAAATACCAGAAGCAATACAGGTGCCATCCCCGAGACAAAGCAGGTCTCATGTACCTGTAATACATCGGCACCGCAACATTTCAACGCTGATATCATAATTAGTCACAAATGATTAGATAATATTACTATTTGATGAATAACATACCTTTCACGGGTTGTAATGAAGGCCTCAAGTTTTCTAGATTGTGGAAGAACAGTTTCTCCGGTGGCGTGATACCCTGAGACGGTATTATATTGTTTGGGTCTAATATAGTTGAACTTCGCTGAGACATCTTTTTGCTAGGATGCGCTTTCTTGAATAGTTGCTTCGGTATCTGGCCAAAGTTGTTTATGAAGCCGATCGTTGCGTTTTTCTTTAGAGGGTCGTCGATACTGGAATAAAATTACACAATGTTAATCCGGCCATCATAAAAGTATGATTGGTTTTCAAGCTGTAAAAAAGGCAAACGTGGGTAAAGATAGAGAATGCTTTTTTGGGGTGCTGTCCTAGAACTTGTTGACGTTGAATTTTTTTTAATTTCTTTAAATGAGTTTTGACTTTGAGTTGACGCTGTATTGCATTATTATTTAGTATTTAAGTCGTGCTCAAATACTTGCTTATGTTAAGGTTTTTTTTGCGAGTTGTTTTTTTGCTTAGTGTACGAGCTACGCTGTACATTGACCTTTGTGGTAGTTTGTACGTCAAACTCATTTATGGACATAAATATTGTTTAGCTGTGCATTCCTCCAACATAGCATTTAAGTAGGACAATAATTGTATAATTATATTCAGTAGCAATAAATCCATCAAGGTAATCGTTCGTCTATTCATTTACATAACATAACATACCTAGTTTACATAACAAGTACATAACATTTTCACTGTTGGGCATTAGACCCCAACACTCAGTAGTTTGGGCTGGTTTTCAAGGTAGGAAGCTGGTTAGTCAGCTACCTGGGTTTGGGAAGCTTCGTCGTGTATTCCGCAGAGCCTAAAGACTAAAGTCTTCAATCAGTGCGTCCTGCCTGTTATGACTTACGGAGCCGAAACGTGGACACTCACGGTACGTCTGGTCCATAAATACAAGGTCGCTCAGTGAGCTATGCTTTGAGTCTCTCTGAGGGATAGAATCCGGAATGAAGTAATCCGACAGAGAACCAAAGTGGTCGACATACCGGGTGTCACCACTGCGATGATCGCCCCGAGGACACGGTGGAGCATACGGTGGGGGCCTGCCCTGCATGGGCGGAGCACCGCCGTGTCCTCGTAGAGGCGATCGGCAGCGGCAGCGACCTGTCACGCCCGGCCTTGGTTCAAGCCATGGTCCGGGGCGAGGGGGAGTGGGAGGCAGTCGCCTCCTTCTGCGAAGCAGTCATGCTAGCGAAGGAGGCGGCGGGACGGGAGAGGGAGAGAGTCTCCCGTCCAAGCCGCCGCGGTGGACGCTCCGGGCGTCGGGAGCCGCGTGACGACTCCCGGCCACCGTAGGCGCGGGCCTGCGGGCGGTGAGTAATGGGTAGCTCACCGTCCGATCAGGATCAGGCCCGTGCCGGACGGCGCGTACGTGTTCCACGCGCGCCTCAAAGAGATGTCAGCATCGAAGAGGGGGCCCACTAGGGCCTAAGCCTGCCGGGAAAGCGGGATCATCCATAAGGGGTACCGCTGACCCGGAACATAAAGGGCCAAGGAAGGAACACGGGTGGGTTTTAGTCAGTAAGAGTCTGACACTCCCTTCCGCTCCACCCAGAGCGGGAGGGGTCATTTGATGATTTCCCATCCTCAAAAAAAAAAAAAAAAAGTGGTCGACATAGCTCACAGAATAAGCAAGCTGAAGTGGCAATGTGCCGGCCATATTAGCCGTAGAACCGATGACCGTGGAGGTAGACGTGTTCTTGAGTGGAGAACGCGAATCAGCAAACGTAAGGTAGGTCAGGCTAGGTGGATCGACGATGGGGTGCATGTTGAAGAGCCTCCTCGTGGCGCACCCTGGGCAATGTCGGCTCCAATTTCTCCCATTGCGGTCTTGGTGGACAATTGGGGCAGGCGGCTAATCTTCAACAAGCGGGGAAAGGTCATGGTTCCAATCACCGATCATGCTTGATGGTCGGTGAAAGGAACCAGGCTACAGAGGGCAGATACGTCCACTCCTCTTCTGGTTACAGAGGGAGGTGAGTGGGCGTAGACTGGGAAGGGCCACCGCCGCGGTTTAGGCGGTCCTGTCCCGGGGGGAGGCAGCGGGGCGCGCGCGGGTGGAGGATTCTCTCGCGGCGCCGCTCCGGAGTGTGGGGGGGGGGGGGGGGGGAGAGAGGAAGACGTCGGTTCGGCAGTCACCTCCGGCTCCTCCGGCCGGGTGGAGGCCAGCAGGCCGTGGGTGCGGGCTTGCCTGTATTGCACGGGCCTCCACCAGTGTCGGCCGGGAGAGGCCGGGTTTTCCCGGCCATTCCCGTAGCCCCCCAGTTAAATGGGGGGCATGCGGGGCCCGCCAGCTAGGCCAGCATACGCCGGGAGGGTTGTGGAAGTAAAGGCTGAGCCGATTTCCCATGGCCCTCCCATCACGGCGATGTGGGAACACCGCTGAGTTTTAGTGGGTAAACTGTCGGTGGCGGATTCTGACAGGAGTCCCACATACCCCGTCTCGTCCCCCACGAGCGGGGATGCGTAATGCATTTCTCAGCGACAAAAAAAAAAGACAAGAAAAAAAAAGGTGGATCGACGATCTTCGCAGGGTGGCTGGATAAGAGTTGCCGAGAATCGAGCTAAATGGCGTACAATTGGAGAGGCCTTTGCCCAGCAGTGGACTGGTGTAGGTCAGTGGCGTGCGTTTCATAAAGACAGAAAGACACTGCCTACCCTAGTTCTGATAATAGATCTAATATTATTTTATCAATGAACAAAACAACATAAAAATCATAAATCAGCTCCACCTATCGAGTGCCGGTGTTTAATTTCGCATCATCGATTCGCGCTGCACTAGCGCCACCTCGCCTTTGCCACGGCAACCTAAGACACAAACTATTCGTCTCTGAATGTTTTGTATGTGTGCTCAGTGATAAGTCGTGGTCATGCGTATTTTTATGTGTGTGCGTTCCTATAGCTACGTGGGCTTTGCTGACACACAATGACAAAAATCACGCACACAACTGCATGATTAGCCAGTGTCTAACACGAAAAATTGCGATCCGTACCGAACATTTCCGACGAAAGTTTGCTATGTAATGCAATTATTTTAAGAAGTAACATTGTTTCATTGAATTTTATATATTTAGATGGCCATCATTTTTTTGTCGTATTAAATTTCCCTTTTTAATACATAATTTCAATAGTCAATAGTAGCCATATTGTTTGATGTGTGTTGTGTTTGTGACTTACGCTATCAGGATTTTAACATTGTTATTAGAGTGAAAAATGGATAATATTGTCTGTGAAAGTTGTTCAGATGGTGTGTGTATTGAGAAAATAAAATATGATGCGCTTTCAAAACTATCTTTCAGTGAAAAAAAACAAGTTATCGAGATAGGTCGTCCAACACCGGATTTGCAATTAATACAAACTATAGGTAAAGTCAATCGTAAATTCAATACAAAACAATATGATTCATATCAATTGATTTATTTGAGGATATGGCTGAAAACGAAGACATTAAGGATGGCGAGGATAGCGAGACATTAAGTCAAGTTTCGTATTTGTTACACAATTTAAAAGACTTTCAATTCCAGTTTTTACTTCATGTGTTTAACGAAATATTCGCAGAAACTGATGTGCTTTACGAAATTATGCAAATAAAGACATCAGATGTGACTTACTGCATTAAAAAAATTAGGGACTTTGAATCGTTTTTGGAATCATTCAGATCTAGGTTTGAATTAATTTTTGAAGGCGTAAAAATAATCACAGGGCCGCCAAAACGAAAACGTAATGTTGTGGACGCGAAAACCAATTTTAAGCGGATTTTTATTGAAATTCTAGACAATATAACCATCGAATGTTGCGACCGATATAAAAATCTGAAAGATAAAAAATTTTTGGACTACTTTCATGCGAAAATTTCAATAAATATAATGACAATTTTCCGGTTGAATTAGTATCGCAATTCGTAAATGTTTATAAATTATACGACTTTAACTTAGACCGCCTTATCAATGAGCTCAAATGTGTTTATACATCTGCCGAATTCAAAAACCTTGGTATTTACAAAATTATAGAAAATTTTTACGAAAATAACATAAATACAGTTTTTCCCGAAGTACTGCGTTTGGCAATAATTGTTACAGTTCCCGCGAGCAGTGCTTCAACCGAAAGGTCATTCTCGTCGCTAAAACGTATACACACCTACTTAAGAAATACACAAGGCCAGCAACGAGTTACAGATATTTTCACGATTTCAATAGAAAAAAACCTTCTTACGGAAATAAAACGCCTTCCCAACTTTTACGATTCCATATTGCAAATATTCTTACAAAAAGATAGGCGAGGCGTGTAGATTTACTAAACAAATAAAACAATCCTATATAATTAGTATACTCACACCACCATCTTTTCAATGATTTTATTTAAATTTTGCAAATCACAAAAACATTACAAAACATCAAACTAACGCGCCGAAAGGCCACTTCGAATATCCGTAAATTGATATGTCTATAAAATCAGTCAATCTATGGATATTTAAGTTGGCATTTGGCAATTACCTACATCATAAATCGACAAGACGACGAACCAAAACCAACGTGTAGTATTTTTGGTGAGTAAAATTTTCTGCCTACCCTGTCTTAAAACTGTGTGCACGCCACTGGTGTAGGCTGATGATGATGATGGTTAGTCAATCAGTATACTTATACTAACTTGTATATATCGACGTTGCCCTCGTAGAACAGATGGTGGAACACGTTGGAGGAGTCGACGGCGGGCGCGCCTTGCTGTTTGTAGCCGAACACGAGGTCGATCCAGTGGTGTAAGCGATGCGATACGTAGTCCGACTCTAGCGCCGCGCGGTGTGCGCGGATGAACTCGCGCGCGTCGCCGCGGGCCCACGCCGGGAGCACCACGTCGCCGAGCGCGACGCCGGACTGCTTGTAACCTGAGGTAGGACGACTTATTGTAGGCAGTGTTCAGTGCATCTAGGCCATACGAACGAGTACTAGTTGCACGAGCTCCACGTTGCAAAATCGTGGGAATCGTTCACGTAAAGTGCAAAGAAACGTACTTTTATCATGATGATGCCCAATAATGTGTATTTTTTTACTTGCGCTTTTTGCCATACAGTTAGACGAATATTTCCTCCAAGTACTTCCACAACAAAAACACGGATCATGGCAATAACAAAACTTTACAAGGAACAGCCTTTACCTTTACAAGTTGGTTAGAGCATTTTAGATGGTGCAGTGCTGTTTAAACTCACGAAATCTATTTCTAGTAGTAGAGTAGAATAAAACACAATACTCTTTATAATGTACATCATAAAAGAGCTCCAAAATGATTACTTACCTAAATCGAAGTTATTTGAGTTAACCAGGAACTCTGGTAAGTAAAAGAATTCCGGTATTAGCTCTTTTACGTCAGCCATGTTATGTCGCGACGCCGAGTTCCACGCTTCTTTTATTGAGTGGAACATTCTGAAATAAAATGTTTAATTTAACATTCATTTTACCTCTATTTTAAAAATAAATTAAATATTTGTATACAGGATGAGGATTTGTATGCAGTTTGAACCCCGGTAGTCGTTACTTAAAATTAATCAATCATTTACTTTAACTGACCAGTATACATTGGAACGCTGTCAAACAAAAGTATGTCAGATTGAAAAAGTTTCAATCTTGGTGACATGTGCCAAGATATGGTTGTTAATCAAAGTTAATGATTGATTAATTTCAAGTGACATCTCTGAGTGCCACAGTTTAGTGACCTGGGGCCGTACCATGACGTGTTAACACCATCATGATTCCGTTGCGAAAAAGAGATAGTGCTATCGGTCATGTATAGCTCCGTCTCTCTTTCACGCTGGAACAATGATGGAATTAATACGTCATAGTACGGCCCCAGTATAACTTTAAGTAGTGAATCTCGCTTATCATTCTGAACAACTTCCTCTACGAAAACCAAATTTGATTCGTGAAAAAAATACATTTAATGCAATGTTTGCATACTCTACTTCTACTTTAGTATCAACACCCTGTATAGAAATGTCAAGTTACCTGTCAGCCAAGTCAAAATGTCCGCCCTGTAGCTTGAGGAAGTGTTGAGTGAAGGGCTCCATCCTGACTAGATATGAGCACACGATCATAGCAGACGAGTAATGTGTGCCGTAGTGGTACGGAGGAGTTTCACCATGAGGGTCGTCCCATTCCTACAAATAAGAGAGAGCCTTTACAAGTTTGAAAGGGTCTTATGAGCTTTTGAAAGGCTGCTTGCAATAAGGTTGAGTTTCAACTGGCAACTGTCGCGTTAGCACGACCGTGTATTATAGAGTGGCAAAAATACAAGTTGAGAGTCTATTTAATATCATCTTTGTTGTTTAAAATACCACATGGTTGAATATGTTTATAGAGAAAACCAAAAACATTGGAATGTCCTCAGTGGTAATTGTGTGTGGTAAAATAAACCAAGTCTGACACAACTACCTGTTGCCTTGTCTGTTTTTAGCTTGTTTGACCGGTTGGTGCAGTTGGTAGCGACCCTGCCCTCTGAGCCGCTGGTCCCAGGTTCGATCACCAGACAAGTCAAACATTTGTGTGCATGAACATGTCTGTTTGACCTGTGTCTGGGTGTGTATATGTATAGAAGTATGTATATCAGTCATCAGGTTACCGTAGTACAGGCTCTACCTAGTTCGGGACCTGAAGACCTTGTGTGGATGTTGTCTCATATTAGCTAATTTTGTATGTCCATGTAAGTTATCTTTTGTGTCAATAAATCAGTTGTTCTTCTAACGATCGGCATATTATATACTATCGGCCTTATAACCCAACCATCTCTTCGAAATATATTCTTTAGTACTATATTCATATAAGTTATATATATAAAACTCACCTTATATCGTTTTCTAAACTGCTCCAATCTGTCGGGACTCTGTGCGCCCATGGGTTTAGTGAGATCACGGAAGGTAGCCGGGTCGTTGAGGTCCAGTTCCAACGAGTCATAGTCAGCTAAGATCCACGGAAACACTGGATACTGCATCAGATCGTTATATGAACGACCGGCAAGGGTGTTTAAATGCATGAGGTATTGGAAGTTTGATATTTCGCCTCTCTGAAATAAAACGCGATAATTAGGAGTTTTATAATTTTTTGTCTGGTCCGATGATTTAGTAGACGAAAAAGTTTTCCTAATTGTTATATGTTCGTCTATTCTTGTCTAGCCACTTACGTGCTGACCTAAAACATTGTTTCATAGACATAACTGAACCATGTTTGCCTCTACACCTAAAATTTAAAGTGGGTCACCACTGCCCACTGGGCCACCACTTCTCTAAGGGTGAAAGGGGTCGCATTTCTATGTAATTATCAGAAGTAGCTTTACACCAGGTTGTAATATCGGTTTTAACTATAACCCATGATAAAATGTAATTGTATGATTGAGTACAGTCGCCAGCACATCGGGTTATACGAAACTGTCAAATTTCTCCAAATGACTTTAAACCTTAAAGTGTTATAAGTTAAGTTCAAAATCGAATGAGAAAATTTGATCTGCTGCTGTGTGTACATACCAGCCACCGCTGCGTGACGGAGGTGTCTCCTATGAGTGTTGCGAGCAACCCTCCCGGCTGTTCGACGGCCACGCCACGCTTTTGCCCCGCCACTGACCCCGCCGCACTGTCCGCCATACCTGTAGCTAGTGCTGTAAAACGGCTGTATACCTAAGGGAATATAAACATTAAATGCGACTCTTATATTTATGATTTTTTTTTAAATAAAAGTAATCAAGTTCTTCAGATAATAAAACTTTTGGCATTCACGTTTCGACGACAACTGGCTGAATGTTTTTAGTTTGCCAAAAGGCAAATGTTTAAGATTATTTTCTTTTATTTTGATTTAAACACTATTTGATTTAAATTTTTCTCAGCACATCTTAAGAGCGTTTACTCGGTCCGTGCGCTGCTTGGCTTAAAAACGTGATTTTTCAAACCAGATTGTCCAACAACCACTAATCTTACAAACATAAGAAATACTAATAAGTTTAGGAAATATTGTTGTCTGTTTTTCTAATTAAGAGGTTTTTTCGATTAATACAACATTTGTGAATACCATCAAGATAACTGAACAGAGGTTTACTTGATTTCACTTTCAGTGTCAATTTCGAAGCTAGTAATATCTGAAATTACTGATAGATCTAACAAACAAAATTTTTTATCTAACTGGAAATATCCTTAACAAAATTTGTAATTAGAAGGATTTTTTATTTTAGACTCATATCTTAAGAAATAAAAATCCAAAGAATATGATTTTTTTAGAAATTGCAGTCGATAAAATGATTATTTTCACCATCTAGCTTACTTAATTTAATATAATTTATACTTATTTATAATAGAAGAATGTCTTCTTTATAATTTACACCAAAAAAAATCAACAAAAATAACTCTATTATTTTTCTATAAATATTTTAAAACTACTATAAAACTCTGCGTACGAACCGATTCAAATCAGTCGGCAGTGAGCCTTTCCAGAGAGCGGACACGTCGCTGGGCGGTCTCCCTGACCCCTGTTGACCCTTGTCGTGCGTACACGGATAGCAAACGTAAAGTGTGATCGTCAAATCTTAGTACTTTGGTAAGTAAATTATTTTATTTTTGATGACCAGCAATATTGTGTGATTGTAAGTACTTCCTTACTACATATAACCGAATTTATTTGATAGTGACAACAAAATTATGTTTCAGACGGAATGGGAAATAAATCAAAGAGAACTATAAGAAACAGAAAATGGAAAAATTTTGAAAGTATGACTAAGGCAAGAGCTAAAAGGTTGGTTATGTTATATTAGCTTCTACCCGCGACTTTCAACCGCGTGAAATGTACTTATTTTCGACTAGTCAAAAGCGCCTGTACCACAGATTATTATGTGCAGTTGATGGCGCGAAGGACACTTGCGCGAAAAGACAAATGCGCGCATGGACTTTTGCGTGACATGGCCACCGAGGTTTACTCAGTAGAGTAACCATAACATCACGCCTGTTATTTTTATGTACTTGAAGGTGGTTTTTTTTCGGCTTTTTCATCATGGGTGTCGTTTTCATGGTTTTGGGGTCGCTGATAACGAAAATGACGTCAAAATGAAAATCCAAGATGGCACCGACGAAAATTTTCGGTGTTTTCATCATGGGTATCGTTTTCTTGGTTTTTGGGGTCGCTGATAACGAAAATGTGGTCAAATTGAAAATCCAAGATGGCGCCGAGAAAAAAAATCGTTTTTTTCATCATGGGTGTCGTTTTCATGGTTCTTGGGGCCGTTGATTACGAAAATGACGTCAATATGAATATCCAAGAAGGCGCCGAGGAAAACTTTCGGTTTTTTCATCATGGGTGTTGTGTTGTTCCCCCCCATGTTCATAGTGTAGTAACATAGTAGATAACTATTAGTTACGCTAATTACGTTAATTAAAAACGCTACGCACGACAACCTACCCTATTAGAGTTCACGCACACATTTGCACGTGTACTTGATGTGTATTTGATTAAGTAGTAGTAATAGATATTATAAATAATATTTTACGAGCGTTGTATGAAGTGTCCGATGTGTGATTATAGTTCAAGTGTAACGACTGACGTTCGGTTGACTGTGCGTATTACGTAGATTAATTACGTTTAGTCATTGATAGAAATGCATTTAATTTTTTTTTTTTTCAGTCAAAAAAATGTTTGTTGTTTGCGGTGTGGACAGGACAGGAATTCGCTGTGAAGACCACAAAAATTACTCGAGACGACGGCTTTTGGAAAACAAAAATGGAATCCAAGTTATTGGAATTCTACGATAAATGTCTATTGCCTGAGATGATCGACCCAAGAAAAAGTCGGTCAATGACAATTAGAGATGTGCGATTTTAAAATTAAATACTTACTCTAAAGTTAGCTTGTTTTAATTTATTACAACAGTTCGATCCAAAAAATAAAATCATAAAATACATCCTAAATAAATAAAAGTATCAAAATTATTCGTGCTAGCTGTTTAGCGCTCATGCACACAGAGAAACCATTGTACTATTGTAGTGTGCCCCGCAGCGCGTACGCCGTTCGATAGATCGTGTACATTTTGACTTGGGCTAAATCGAACCAACGCTCTTAAGTAAAATAAACACGTTTTGAAGACATTAAAAATAACTAACCTTGTTTCGCACTTTTCTTGGAAAAGCGAGCAAGTAGTTTCTGCCGTCACTTGAAAACACTTCCAACGCTATCGGTTGTAACAGATACCTCCTCTTGTGTACCTCCCTACAACACAACACACAAAATTTGTACCTTCATACCACAGAGTAACGAAATCATGACAAATTTGTTAAACATACCGAATATCTTCATACAAAAACTTGGAGCACTGCCTTTGGTTGCTCCTCTGGATGCCCTGAGCCGGTAGGATAGGTTCATAGTCATCTGGGCAACTGTCCAAATCCCGTATTTCTCTATTCTTTAGTAACGTGAATCCGTCTATGACGTAACAGTGTTCACGGCCGAATAGTAATAGACCTTCCGTTGTATCTAAGCCTTGTATTCTTGCGCAACGGAACATGTGAGAGATCTGTAAGTAATAATAATTATATGGAAGTTTTGGTGAATCTGACTTGAAGCGAAGTAAAAACGTCCTTATACAACGTGTAACAGAATAAACGCAAGTCCTGAAAGTAGTTAGTTCATAATTGACTATTGAATCGATTTCAGTAACTATTAATATAGATTTTTTTTTTTATTTTATGTATTTTGCAATACTGACCGCAAATCGAGCCAAAGATAATTTAATCTTATTTCAAGGCAACAGGATTCAATTTTAAATGCATAAAGTATTGCTCGGGTCAACACAATTTTCTTAATAACAAAGGTTGGCTTTAAAAAAATTGTTTTATTATTGTTTATTATGCTTTTAACTCAATACTCTAATTGGGGTGTATGAGGTATAGCGTTAGTTATGTTACGCGTGGTATATGTAAAACATTAAAATAGACACGTATTTTATGTTTCAGAGAGAAAAAACAAATTCCGGTAGATTTCTCGCAGCGGTATTACCGACTCTTTTGTGTGTGTGTAGGGGGGGGGGGGGGGGTTTGGCAGATAATGCTTGCTCTAGACAATTACTATGTTGCTTTGTTTTTTTACTTTGTTAGTACCTTTTCATGATGTTCAAGAAGCCGTAGAAGAGTTTGATTATCAGGTGGAGGAGTTGGCTGTTCATCTTCATCCTCATTATCAGGCCCATCTTCATTCCCTGAATAAATGAAATTATACATAGTCAATGTAATTCCTTGACAAGTAATCGTTTACAGTTTTAGCAATGTTCAAGCGTGCATCAATCATTGCAATTTAAGCCTTGTGTCAATGACATAAAAGTCACATGGTGCGCCCTTGTGACTTGCAAGTGCAAAGACTATGCCTATATTACTGATTGTTTCTATAGACTTACCTTCACCGGAAGATTGGTTAGTACCGCGACTAACAACGCCACTACTGACGAGGTCTGAAGGTGAACCGTCGCCGTTGGTCACATCAATAGATGTATCTCCACTTCTGCAAAGCGAATGAAACACACTGTTACTGATAAATTTGATCATGCATTCAAAAAATATACCAGGGTTCAGCTCAGGTTAACTTTGAGCTGACACTGTTAAACTTCTGTGGCCTTGTTACAAAACAAGATGTATATAAGAACACATTTTTAAGACATCAAGGCCTTTTTGAACTTCGAACTTTGTTCCGACTGTTATAAGGTTCTTTACACAAAAACAAAACTTAAAACCCAGTCTAAGTTGTTAAAAACTTTATCTCAGTCGAGATAAGGTTCGAAATGCACAAACGGGCTGGAAGGTTGAAACTTGGACCAACATTAGAACTCGTTTTGTAATGAGACGGCTGTTGTTTCAATCCTAGACAGGAAACAAAATCGATCAAATACAATCATAGAGTAAAGAACCAAGGTCCAAGACACATCCATACTTAATATTATAAAATAATGCAAAAGTGAGTTTGTTTGTGACGCTTTCACGGCTAAACTACTGAACCGGTTTTGATGAAATTTTATACAAATCTTAAAGCCCAAGAATGGATATAGGCTACCTTTTAATCCGCGACCTCGTCTGGATCCGTGATAACAGACATTCACGCGGACGAAGTCGCGCGCAACACCTAGTTAATGTTATAAATATGAGGATATCTTACGTGGTAGGCTCATCAGTAGTTTCAGGTATATCAGTAGGCTCGGCCCCTTCTACCTCGCCGAGGTTACTCGCCGCCCGCCATTGTTGATACACGCGGTAGTATTCCTTGCTGTCCAAGCTTTGAGCCACTTTGTATTTTAGTTGTTTCTAGAACAGGTGAGTGGAGAATAAGATATCTATTCGAGTAAGCAATGGTGAGTAATACAAGCACCTTCAACATTTTTATATTGGTATTTAAGAGCGTTTATACCTTATGAGTGGCAACGTCGCAATTTAGTGTCATATTTCGTGGTTTTCAATTTTTATCATTTAATCGGAGCTATATTTTAAAAATCAATATTAATCAATATTATCAATATAATAAAATAAAATTAGAATTATGTGAAAACTGTGTAAAAGGTAAGAAATCGTTGCGTTTACAGTTCTATTTATATGCAAATAATACATTGGAAACTTGCAGGGCGTTATTTTCATTGTAAAATAACTGGAGGAAATTACGGTTACTTACTTTTTAAACACTTTCACGTAATTCTAAAAAGTTAATTAAACAGATTTTTAAAATATAGCTCCGATTAAATGATAAAAATTGAAAACCACGAAATATGACACTAAATTGCGACGTTGCCACTCATAAGGTATAAACGCTCTTAATACTCAATACTATTTTGCATTTATTATGTAGGTAATATCACCTTTAGCAAGGCGGAATTTGAGTTTATATGCACGGAAGCAGCAATTGATATCCCTCCCTCTCTCCGTCTTTGTTATTATTCTATTGTAAAGGCTTTCTGAATGTTTCACGAAATACTCAAAGATGCTGTGCAAAAACCAGATAAATATAACTCTTAACTTACGTTGTCCGGATCATCGAGGTCAGGCCGATAAGGATAATGCATATAGAAGCAGTGGTTCCGCTTCAGCATCTTGCGCATGCGCGCGGGACCCTCGGTACAGTCCAGGGCCCATTTGGCTAGGGCCTGGCCCCGTGTCGGGCCCCAGAGCGCTCGCTCGCGGGTCAGTTCGCGCCACGCACCCGCCCACTCTGCTTGTACGTAACGCATCGTGTGGAGGCGGGTGTTTGATGCACCTTGAACTACGGCGCACCACGCTTGTCTAAAATACAATACGATAAGTTAATATCTACCGCATTTATATAACGCTTTGTGAATTGAAATATTTTGAATCAATACGACAAGTTCGACACGTTGCACCAGTACATTTTTATAATAAGGAGAACCGCTTGAGATGGCCAATGTAGTGTTTTCTAGAATCAGTAGTTAGAGCTTTGGGTTTAGAATGAAACCACCGATTTATTAGTAAGTATACAACAACTTCAAATCTTCAAATCCACCAACCCGCACTGGGCCCGCGTGGTGGATTATGGCCCACTGCTTCTCACAGAGAGGATGCCTATATTCCAGCAATGGGAACATTAAGGTACAAGTTCGTAGCCGACTGCAGATAGCAGCAGCAAGCGACGCCGACGTGTCGCTGGCTACGAAAGGTAATTCATAAAAACGTATAGAAACCAGTAGTGTCGCCGCAACACGTCGTCTGCTGCCTGCAGTCGGCTACGGACTTGTACCTTAATAGGCTGGTTATGCTATACAATAACCCGAATGGAACGTCTAGTCGCCACAGAGGGTAGATCGGGACTCTCTTGCGTGAAACACTACCATTGAGTTACTGTTGTGCGCTACATATAATTGTATACGACGTGTAACATAATTAACGCAAGACCTCACACACCCCAATTAGAGTATTGCGTTAATAGCATTATACAATGACCAAAACAATAATTTTTTAAAGCTAACTATTATTATTGAAAAAATCGTGTTGACCCTAGCATTACTTTATGCATTTAAAAAAGAGTCTTATTGCCTTGAAATAAGATTTAATTTTCTTTGGCTCAATCGGCGGTCAGTATTGCAAAATACATACTTTTTGATAAAATACCTATATTAATAGTTACTGAAATGGATTCAGTAGTCAATTATGAGCAAACTACTTTCAGGACTTGCGTTTATTCTGTTACACCTTGTATATTACATTTAAGCAACTTTTCCTTGAGAATAAATTGTTTATTTTAATTCAGGTAGATCTGAACATAGCGTTTTTTTTTTCAAAAATAATTTGCTCTAATGGCCAACGGCTTTGTTTGTACAAGCTACCACAATCATTGAAAGAGTGAGCTACCATCATTAGTGTAGTTCTTTAAAAAGGCATCTATTTAATAGAACCCCAAATAATTCCCGTTTATATGTCGTTTTAATATGAATGGACACTCTAATATAATAAATATGCCTTTTTTTGTGAGCTTCAAATAATCACCAATTATGTAGTTGTCATAAAATACTGAATAGCCAATTTACTGCGACCAACTTGGATGTAGTATGTATCACTTACCTGACAAGTTGCACATGATCCTGCATATAAGCCAGCGCATGATCTCGCGGCGGATTCGATCGTTGCTTAGCAGAGTCTTCCTTCTTCACTTTAGTTCTGGACGCTAGCCGTGTAAGACCGCCTGTTACTTTCTGTATCTTTGACTGGATTTGATTGTGAAGCTCCCATGGGACGCGGTATGTAGCCTATTATGTTATAAATAAATACATTACTACTTACATTTCCTTCTGATCGACACTTATTCAATTATGTACTTTAGCGCTTTGTTTTTCATGTTGATTGTTGAGTGATCGTTTGTAATAAAAATATTGTGTAGTGGAACTTGAATTGTGTCATGTATGACGTTGCGTTTGTTGTTCCAAAACTTGATAAATATCTCAGATTCTGAATTCAAATACAGCACATTCTATACAAATCATACAAAACGCGACTGAGCTGAAGAATTTCAGAGTTACGTCACAATATAGAAAAAAGGGCATTCTTATCCATAATTCAATAATATGATAAAGAATGTTGACCACATTATTATAGCAAAATGGCTTATATCTAAATCCTAGCATATAATTATTTATAATTACAATTTTATTGATATCCAAACCATGTATTGGAATGTGTATTATTTTATATAATTTTTTTATGAAGAACATTATCGTTAAGTATCCTACCTTTCTTTCAATATCAATATAGTTAATCCACAGCTTATGCGCGCATTCAATGAGTTGCTCCCTCACAGGAGTAAGGTCAGGTGCGCGTGCGTTTCCGATGGGCAGGATTAATGTTATCTTAAACACTTCCTCTATCGCAGGCTTCTTGCACACATACAGGTCTTCCCAGACACGACGAGCGGCGCTGGCTATTAGATTACGTCCTGATTGGAAATACGATTTGGAATAGAAACATTTTCCATCAGCTAAACGATGGGAGTGAAAGAACCTTAAGATGCAAAGCTATAAGATGAAAAATATTCGTTTCAATATACAGGGTTACTTGTAATACGACGTCAATCCATTAAGGGGATATAGGGGAGGTCATTTGCAACCAAATGACCCTTATGACCCCTATGCAAATGTCAACCATTTTCCAGTAATTTGACATTTTTTTTAAAGATATCTGGTATCTTATTGTATCTCGTTGGATAGCTGAGAAGTTGTACATATTTTTAGAATGTTCTGTCTATAAAGTATATCCATGTTTTTTTTGTAGAAATCAACCACTTATTTGAGATAAGTGGTTGATAACCTACTCAATATGATGAAAATTGTGTGCTCTCATTTAAAAAATATTGAAGATAATTGTCATTTTATGACTGAGAAGAATGAAAGTAGATGCAGATAATAATAAATAAAAAAATATATTCTTTGTTTTTTTTAATCAATTTTCAAACTTGTATACCACCAAAAAATATAAAATCCCAAATTACTTTTTTCAAATTAAATGTTTGACATTTGCATAGCGGTCTTAAGGAGTCATTTGGTTGCAAATGACCTCCCCTACATCTCCTTAATGGATTGCCGACGTATTACCAATAACCCTGTATTTGTAAACATGTTGCTTTTGTCTAACAGCTTCCTATGGCATAAAACTGAGGCGTGTTTTGGAAGAGCGCACGTAAAGATACTTCCTGAGCTATACAACAGTCCCGATCAGCTCTTAGTAAGCGCACGTCATATTATTGTCATGGAAACTTGGTCTTAGGACCGCCTTAGCCCCAGTTCCCATTCACCCACTCTATAAAAGGTATCATAATGCAACGAATGAATAAATAAAACTAGGTGTCGATGGCTCACCTTGATGTGTAATAAGTTTATCATCTCTGGACTCCAAATCGCCACTAGGGTTGACATGCCAAGTAGTTCGCATGTGCGAGTCGAGTGCGATCTTCATGTTAGAACTCAACTGCAGTAGGCAATAGGTTAGGCAGCCGATGAATTCCAACTCATGGTTGCCGGCGCCGAAAATAAGTAACCTAAACAAAAACAGATGGATAGTTTAATCTTTTATATTCTGCCATATTTACTTAAAATTTGACGTTATGCTAATCCTAAGTTCTAGATGGACAGTGCGTTTACACGCAGACTTAAAATTGACAATAATTCGTAACAAATATTAGGAATTAACCATCGATCACTAATAAAGAACTAGGTACACAATCAGCAACAAAAAATGTCCTCACCAAATGAGCGCCCATTTGAACACTTGGGTGCGCTTTTAATCTAGTAGTAATCGAACGCTCCGACGGTAAACACGCCTCGGCGCTCGTTATAAAATTGTAAAAATCGTCATAAAACATCTAGGTCGCTAAAAAAGAATGGCGTTTTATAGTTTCGGCGATTATTAATATTATCATTATACCTAGGTACTGATATTTTATCAAGAAATCATAGTAAAATATTTTTTTAAATTAAGTCGCTATAATCAGCAAGAGTTATAAAGCATCTCAATTGTAAAGACTCTTACTAAACGCATTAATCATACTCAATTATTTATTGCATTTCATCATACTATCTCTTATACTATCCATACTATCGCATGCCCAGTTAAATTGTTCGGGTTATGTGAGTTGATTCTGTTCCATTTGTTGGACACGCTATTGTTTATCAATTTTTTTGGTATTTTTTATTAAAGTAAGATTGTTTTTTTATTTATTAATGAGACATCTTTACTGTTTCTATAAATACTATAAGTAGTAACATTTTATATATTAAAATTTGACTAAATGTATGTTATAAAATTAAAGATGTGAGATTTCATTTTAGTTTTTTTAGCCTTCCTTGAGATTCAGTGAGGTGTGGTGAATGGATATCGGTTATAGCACGTCAAAGATCCGAAGAATTCTTCAAGCCTTATTGTTATAATTACAGTATAAACAAAAAAATATACGACAGTTTGACCGCACACATTCCTTGTACTTGCAGCGAGTCTCGGTCGTAAAATTTTATTGCTATTTGTACATAGCTCTGTGAATACAACTATAAGCACTGTGTTTAAGGTTGAATTTACACTAATATTATTTATTTCAACTAAAATTACGTAAACACCATTGGCGACAGTTTTAAGAGAACTTTGGCATGGGATTGTGTATCTAGTTCTTTATTAGTGATCGATGGGATTAACACGTGAATAACAACGCTCGAATAGGGCGAGAAGAATGATATCCATAAGCGATATATCTTGTAAACCCCGTATGACACATACCTGTTAGTTGTCAGTTTGTGTAAAGCCTCTAAAACCGACATTTGGTCTGCTATTGAATCCGTTGAACGAGACAGTACAAACAGGATCGTTCGGTTCAGACAGTGGTGTAATCCCTCCAGAGAAATCACTGAAGATTTCTTTTTTGCTTGCATGATTAGCTTTACTATGAAATCGAATACCTGTAACCACCGTTTACAATAAAATAATAATCGTAAAAGGAAATAATTTACATTTTCTATTGTATTGTAAGAAGTTTGGACGTACCTCGTGAGGATCCCGAGAAAGTTGCCCCTGCCATAGCTTATCGACCAGCCTTGCAGCTAAATAACAAACGTTCGATATATTGGACTCCGATCCAAAGAGCTCCGTATTTAATAAATTCTCCATCAGTGTAGTTAGAACTTCTGTTTGATACTCAATCTGTTGCTGGCTGGTTGAGTTCGGCGGTGAAGCATCCAAAACCAGATCGATTACCTGAAAGAAGTGGTGGGAGTCACAAAGTTGGTAATCACATGCTCTTTTTGAAGACGGTCGCTATGACCAGTGCCACGATTAATTAATAACGGACTATGCGTGAAGCACTTAGAACACAGCACATTGACTCAGCCTTACATAATGTGTATCATACATTTCATAACATCCGAGTGCAAGGAAGCTCTGACATCGTTATCATTGTCTATCGATGTGTTAGCGGAAGCAGAAGTGTTACATAATGTGGGTGTACTACAATTTCGAACAAGCGTGGGACAGGCGCGAGACATGCATACGTTAAACTGGTTTAGTACTCAAGTTACTATCACAAAGGAAATTATATACGAAGGTACTGATATGCATTGAGGTCGGTTATAATTGCAGCGTTAGTTTTTATGTTAGTGCAGTTATAGTTTTTATAATAATAAAATTCCCCATATTTACGCTATAAAAGTAGGATCTCCCTGGACCGGAGTTACATGGAGTGCAAAACATTGACGAGGGCACTGAGTCAGTCGCGCTTTCGGCGTTCTAGAACCAATATTGAAGCTGATACTCAGAATTAGTACTCTTAGATAGCTACCAATTTATTATGGCATTCATTGGACGTTAATTTGTTATATCCCTGTTGGCGGCAATGTGCAACATGCGACATTGTTTAAAACTTACTCTAGGTACACACAACATACATAATTAAAACTAAATGAACGGGTAAGCTTGGCAAAAAAAAATACTACATAAACATTTAGCCAGACAACAAAACATAGGAGCCAAATATTGTATGGGTGCAACAGACAGGCTCGATGAAGTAATTCTGCCGAGTGTTGTAAAAGCTGATCAGCCCTTAGGTAAGGATTTCTAAGGCTAAGATAATTTGGTTGAATGAATGAATGAATGATTTTATTTCTGTAAGTAGGTTTGTACAAACACTTTTACACGTCAATCGTATTTTTTTTAAACTAGATGAGGTCGGCGTTTCCTATCTGACTACTCTGAGAAGAAAGGCCGAAACAAACTCAGAGGTCCAAGTCTCTTTTAAAATCCGGTCAGAATCTTGGTCAGATCATGTGAAGGCTATGTAAATCGGTGTCTGAAATGGTCTTTTGAGGATAGAACCACACAGATTGAGAGGACCTGTCCAGTCAGTGCACGCAATTGTCAGCAATCGTGCAGCTAGTTAACAGCTAACTTTATCTTGAGGTATTGGTACCCCTTTGTTAATAAAATCGAACCCGAAGGATGGTCTGAGCCGATATCACAGGATAGTCTTACGTCTCATCGGTCACTAACCCAAGAGTTTCCCCAAGATTGGTGACTATGGGTTTATTTTGAGAAAATG
The DNA here is from genome assembly GCA_937001585.2 of Brachylomia viminalis. Lineage (NCBI taxonomy): Eukaryota > Metazoa > Arthropoda > Insecta > Lepidoptera > Noctuidae > Brachylomia > Brachylomia viminalis. Next base: position 14,180,764 of record OW443302.2, on the reverse strand, counting down.
TAGCGTGCTGTAAGACCGAATCCTTATGAAGTTCATGTCGGTCTCGCTTTTCAGCGATCTTCTGTACACGACCGACGTTGGCATTATTTTGGTTCTAAGTAACATAATGCTACAAGAATCTTTAGACATTGACACGGGGCGTTGTTGGTAAACGTTCGTCAAATTGTTCGCAAAATTGTATTCAAAAAACAAAATGGCGGCGTTAGTTCCGATTTAAGACAACTTTGAATGCTACATCAATTCGATGAGATAGTGTAACATACCGGTGCAGTCTTGCCAGTGACGTTGAGCGGCAGCGAATCAAGCACGATGACACGCAAGAAGTCCATGACGCCCTGGCGGACGCCGTGCTGCGTCAGCGCGCCCGCTACCCCGGGAACTACCACCTCCTTCTCTGAGCCTGGTGTTGATGCCCCAGAACTCTCGCCGCTCTCACAAATTGCTAATCGAAGATAGTTAAAAACTTGTTATAGTTATTTTTTTATTTGCTTTTTCATCCACACTTTGAAATGGAATTATTCCATAAAATACCCGGATATGACATATCGAGCTTCAGTATGGAATACAGGTATGAAAGGTGGTTAATGGCAATAATGTAATTTGGTTCAAATAGGTTTTTATATTTTATTTATCTTTTATATAGATTCTTTTATATTTTGTGAATGTGAGAATGTTGTAGGCCTTGTAGACTTGTAGACAATTTTCTATTTTATTAAGTACCTGGTACTTGTTGGTAGGCGTACACCGTCCTCGCATATCTATCAACACTGTAAAAGCCAATTACTTTTAAAAGAGTAACCGTCTAGTTTCTTGCCGGCTATTCTCCATAGGAAACGACTGATTGGAGCCGTGCACCTAGCTTCTCGCGTTTTATAAGTGCTCATGTAGTTGTGAAATAAATATTTTGAGTTTGAATAGCAGAGGCGACACAACACTACAAATTCCCAGTTATAGAAAGTCTTTTCAATGTAATCTCTGTTGTTCTTTCCACTTATCATGAGATTGAATAACATATTTAGTGATTAACGCTCAAAAGACAAGATCAGAAAACGGGTGACAGTCTTTTGTTTAAAAGAGTATATATTACATTAATGAAAAACTTACGCATATGAATGTCGTCTGTTGAGTTTGGCGGGAAGAGGATCGCCGCTAGAGCGGTTAAAACGTCCGCCATCATCATAATAGGAACGAAGTCTGGCAGTGTGTTGTACAATGAAAACAGGACCTAAAATTTTACAGTCAATATCAGTCAAGTTTTTCAAACATCATTCCACATCCAATCTAGAGCATGTTGCATGAATTTTAGTGACATGTAGTGTGGATCTAATATCTGATTACATTGTCTGTTCCTTCTATGCACAATTTTACCAAAAGCCTAAAAGTGCATTCGAAATTCAAACATGGTTCAAAGCTTGACTTACTTTACAGGCCGATTCAAACTTTATGGCGGCTCTGAAGTGCGCTACTCGCTGCGCAGTACCTCACTCGTCAGTCCCGCTGACACTTGAATTTGTTACTGCGCAGCGACTCGCCTTATGTTCCGATTCCTCATTAAGTTTGAATCAGGCTGTATCAAACTATCTTATTGCACCATTGCTTTGCAACAGCTGGATATGACGGGCTACATAATCTGCAATTGTAAACTTGTGCCATAAACTAACCTGCACGATAGCCACAGGATGATCAGCCAGCCAATCAGGCTCGTTAGTCTTATCATTATGCACGAGCGCACGAACAGCCGCCAATAGCACGACTACAGCATCGGGACACAACGTGATGCGAGCTGACAACGCCGCGGGAGACTGCCGCGCAGGCGCAGCAGCTCCCCATGCGGCCCCCCACACACGTTCTACTGAGACCACGCGGTCTGCGCAAGCGGCGCGGACGGGCTGGCCTAGTGCGAACCCGAAGAGGAGGTAGTACAGCTCTGGGATTTGTAGGTGGGCTGGTACTAACCTGGTAAAAGAAAATAAGTGTTGATAAAACTGATGAATTCCGGAATGAAAAGTAATTCACATGCGAGTTAATAAAATTGCGAATAGTTTGGCGAGAATGCCCATATGATGGACACTTGCAACATACAGAACTTTCCCGAATTTTCCCGTGTATTTTTTTTTATTTACACCTTACAAAACGAAATACAAGTTTTTAAAACATTATTGACCGTGTAGGTGTTTGTATAACCATATTAAAAGAAATAAAAATGGATTATCCTAATTTTACAGCAAATCTGTTTGTTAAGTGCAAAAGGGCACAAGTTCCTACTAGACTACAGTTGAACCTTTCAGTCTCGGGAAATCAAATTCTTACCATGCTAGAAGCGAGAAGCCAGGAGTATGTAGTAACGACGTATGTAAATGCGAGTTGGAGTGCACAGTGGTTGACATCACCACGCCCGCTTGTTGCGGCTGCGCTAAATTTTCCGTGTGGCGCAACCAACCTCCATTACCAACTCCTTCTCTAAACCTATGCAAAGTTACAAGGATACTATAAATAAATATAATCCCATACAATCATGTCATTTTTAATGGTATGCACGTCATCAAAAAGTATCAAAAAGGTTTGATGGTTTGTTTACTATAATCATCGGCACGAATCTTGAGCGCTGACCTTCACCTGCGCAAAAGTCAGTTTTTGGTCCCTTTGGTGGTATGAAGTGAGGCGTGGGAGCGGGGTACATATATTGTCGTACAGTGATTGGCCCGTCGCGCGTCGCGTCATAACCGCCACTCGGGATTAGTCGTGATTCGTTCTTTACTCTTGTTGCACGTACCTCACGACGACGAGTACACTTCCGGCCAATTTAATTGACACCGCTTTTTAAACGGCATCGTTTTAATTCTCTGGTAAGTTAGAACTCAAATATTTTATGTGAATTCGTTATTAATTAAACCTTTGTAATGATAAAAAGGAAATATTTATCTTACTGATGATCTAAGAGACAGAGGTAGAGCGGAGATAGATATATTTTTTGTTCCTGCGTGATGCAGGATGGGATATCAATTTATTAAACTGAAAGTCGAGTATCGGAAAACTGAAAAGGAAAAAAAAACCTATAATGAAACCCATGAATGAATAAATGAAATTCGAGATCAAAAATGTCAACAAATAAAAAGTTTTTTAGTACTTTTCGACAAACTACAAGAACTAAGTTATAATTTTAAATTGGAAACACTTTTAATTACCTACATTTTTGATCCCAAATTCCATTTCGTAATTTAATAAATCATTGTAAAACCATTATCCTTTCAACCATACAACCAGTAAGAAATTACGTAGGTAACTTAGAAAAAATAAATAATAAATGGGTGTGCGTTTTATTTTGCTATAAGTGTACAATGCGCAATGCGATCCCCACTCTACCGCCGAGCGCTCAAGATCCGTTCCGGTAATTATACAAGCCTGAATCTCATATCCCAAGGTACCATAGCTCAGCTCGGGACGTAAACGCTTTCCATTTCTCAGAAACCACTCAAATCGACTGACTAAATACGTAACATGCAACACATCGTGAACAATTTCGTGAGACTTAAATAGACAGTTTTGGAAGCGAGAAAAGGTAAAAAAAAATATATAAAAGTTCTACCTTTGCATTATAGCAGATTGCTGTCCCTGTCCGGAACATAGAACGACCATTATCCTCAACGCCCACAAAACCGTGGATGGATGAACATTCTCCAACATGAAACTGAGCAGCCAATCAACGCCCAGAACTCTTGAAATCTCTTCACAGACAATCGTGTTCACTAGATTCCTCGCCGTGAATAATAGACCATGTATAACATTGAAGCATTTGTTTCTTAAAATAATTTGTTCTCCCTCACTCTCGCAGTCACTTTCCTTTGGGTTTATTCCCCTCTCTGTCTGCGACGGTAATGGTAAAGTGAACGCCATGAATTGTCCTAAACAGAGTAAATCGCTTGGTCGAGGTTGTCCTCCTAGTAAGGCAGATAGTAACTGTATGAGGACATTCCTTGTGCTCACGATTTTTACGTCATTTATTATATAAAGAAGCTTGGAAACTAGTTGTAGCTCCCTCATTGTGCGTAGGTTGTGCGTTCTATGCGCTGTTTCGGTTGCCAGTTCTAGTAAGTGTTCTAAGAGAGATTTGATCAGCCCACCTGGGGCGCCGAGCCATACTTCTAGCTCACATATTAAATCCTAAAAAAACGAATATTTTTAGAAAATATAGTTTCACATCAGTTAGTAAAAACAACAAATATTTATTGTAGGTACTTACTTGAAAGGCAGTTAGGTTAGGAATAGAAGAAGTTTCTTTTTGACTATCAACAGTTCCGACCAAACCAAAAATGAGATGCAGTATATGTGAGTTGAGCAATTGTTTTTTCCTTTTCAGCAGCATGGCTAAAGTTTGGTATCCTTTCCGCCTGTCCATTTCTGCCTGTGCGGCCTTATTCGACCGAACGACGCAAACCAGCGCTTTCACGCTTGCGTATAAACATTCCACGTCTTGAGCCATTGCAATTAATCCTAATAATACTGAGCAGCCACCAACTGTATCAATCTACAAGAAAACACAGCATTGTAACCCTTTTTCATCATTTTTAAAAAAACTATACAAAGCAGTTGACTTACCATGATGGCAGCAGGTTTCGGGCAAAATACTCTGACACCTAAATAACCAACGACAGTCCCGCCCAAACATCTCGCCGGGCCCATGAGGTGTCCGGCAGAATTATGCAATATCCTTATCGGTGTCGCATTTTCATGTGAAGACATGCCAAGCATCTTGGCTATAGCTTTGTTATCATTCTTACTGTAAACTTTACGTATCTTAGCGAGGGTCAGTTGGGACATCGCACGGGCGTTTATGCCAAATACGACCTTCTCTTCAGCGACTAAAGGAGCGAGTGGGTCTTGGTACTGTCCGGGCGGTAAAGGTGCTTGTAGCGTGCCTACGTAGTGTGGGCCTAGTTGGTAGATTATGGATACTGTCTGGGCTGGGAGTACCTAGAATAGATGTTTGAAAATTAAATAATTCTCCGGTGCAAGTAATTCCTGAAAAGGTTAAAATTGTAAAAGCTTTAATCATTTTCATGAAATCAATGTTATAACAATTTTCTCCAACCAACAACTCGGTGTGAATGTGGTGCCCTTAAGAGCGTGCATTCTAAAAGTAAGGATCGTCGCAAATGGCTGTCGAATATTTACCTGTTTATATTAATTTTACTGTATGGAAGTAAGAAATATCGCTGGCTGTAGTACTTACATCTTCCAGCAACAGCGCGGGCCCCTGGCGCCACACGAGCCGGGAGTAGCGACGCCAGTGCGGCGGCGTGCCCAGCACGCAGTACACGCTGGACGCGCCCGACAGCGTGGCCGCGCCGCCGCCCGGGTTCGCGCTCACATAGTGCAGCTTGCCCGAGTGCATGTGAGTACCTGCGGAACACAATATTTTTCGGTTGCGCTCGGTCATTATATTACACAGTTGGAAAGGTGCGGTCAAAATGCGTCACGACGTCAGGGTGACGTGACGGTACCTTCGGACAAAACCAAAATGCCAAACCTTTCTCTAATAATAAATAAATCAATGAATATCACGCCATAAAAATAATAATTATCAGAGTCGCATATACCGTCCAAATACAAGGAGAAGGATGAGTTCTTAAGCACAGCGCGGTTGAGCACCAAGACTAGATGGTGCCATTGTCCCTCATGCTTTAGATCGGGACAAAACACACGAGCCCCACATTCTCCTGAACCTTCGGGCTCCCATTCACCCACATCTGTGGAAAGTGACACTAATTTATTTCACTAATAAAAGTAGCATCGACTCTTCTACTTACACTCCACAATGCACGGTTGGGACAAAAACAACACATAACAATTTAATACACACACATAAATGCATTCGGTTGAGAATAACTTACTGTGCGGCACTAAAGTCTCCTGCGTAGATACAATGATTGCTTTATCAGTAGCTGATAAAGCCATAGTGAGACAAACTAGGTGTTCATCACGACTGTTGTTTATATTCCGCACGAGAGTCAACAACCGGACACAGTGCGGATCCGAACGTGCGTCCGAGTACTTCTCCACACATATCCACGTAGAATACGTAAGACCAGTTTGCGGCGGAAACACCCGATCACCTAGAACAAAACGTTTTCGTCACCATAAAATCGAGTCTAACAAAATAAATGTTAAAAATAAAACTCACTGGGCCGCCAACTACCTGAACCAATTCCACCTAAAGTGGCAGTGTCTTGTGTTCCAAGAGCGTTTAAATTGGCAGATTGTGGCGCAATACTTGGCAAGTAAAGACACCCAAAGCCTTCGGCAGACATGTCGAATTCGACAAATGGAGGCAGAGTGCAAGAGTTTTGAGATCTGGAGAGAACGAAAGAACAAAAGTTATTTGTGAAGCTGTTAGTTAGATAGTAAATATAAGAAGGAAGATCAAAAGTTATACAATATTTTACCTGTAATCTCTTGGCGTCGTCATGGATACTAACGTCTTGATCCTAGTAAGTGGTACAGGACCTCCAGGTTTACAAACCTGTCCCTGTTCTGGCGCCACGCAGTTTAAAGGATTACCCATTCGTAGAAATTCCCTGGAAACATTATAATTCATATTGAATATGCCGTCTATTTGAATAGTAAATAAGTAAACATAGATTTATACATTTATAAAAGACCGCACTGTCGCATTAAGTACACAAACCTGTAATGTAAGGAATGGTTAAATAAATTATGGATTCAAATTGAATCATGATCTGAAATAAATATTATTATTATAAACGGTTTTCCTTACATGTTTATTTCGGGTTTACCCAATTATTAGTTTCGATCTTGAACAGAGATCTTATTCTTATGCTCAAGTCATTACTCAGCAGTCTTAAAACGAACACGTCCGGAAACATTAATAAATAAATATATTTAATGAGATTTCTATCATGACTGTTGTAGGTCGTAGGTTCGAACCCAGAAAGGCGCTTTACTTTGTGAAAATTATTTCATCACCACTGCTCTCAAAACGGTGAAGGAAAACATCGTGAGGGAACCGGCATGTCCTAGAACCAAAGACATGTGACAACTACCAACCCGCACTGGCGGGTAGATTACGGCCCAATCCCTCTCACAGAGAGGAGGCTTAGCAGTGGGAACGTTGTAGGCTGATTATGTATAACATTACTGAAGCATTGATTCCTGAAGGTAGTTTTCATTACAACAGGGAAAATAATATCGTGCTTCATTCTATTTAGATATAGTATTTTGAAATGTATGGCTAAGGAGCTTGTGGCTATGTAATACCAGCCTCACGGGTCGATCGATCAGGTAAGCTACGCTTGCCGGCGTTGGTCCGGGGATGGGTCCGTTTTCTTGGCATTGAGTGAAATGCACAATAGTTTATAGTAAAACGAGCGCGTCAAAATTACGAAAAGTCGAGTTGTATGAAAAAAACTACTGCATAAATCAATTACAAATAATGTTTATTGAACTCTTCGATAATTGAGCGTTGTCGGTGCCGACTTTGTTTGGGAGATTACTTAGTTACGCTCAAAGTTGCGTTAAATTTAGCAAGAAATACTAATCTTTATTGGCTCATAACTTGTTATTGGCTCTTCATTTTTACTTTTCTGTGTTTTTCAAAGAAAATTAATGATGTGACAAAACGATATCAAGTTTAACTTTGGATGTACAACGTCTAACAGTGGAGTAATGCCTCCCGAAATTCGTATAGAAAAAATATCGACTAGTGCAAACTTAAGCCGTTGGTCCCGGCTGTCATTCGTGGATCTTTGACAGTAGTAACGGGTCGTCAGAAGCCTGAGAGTCTGACGACCAGTACCAAGGGGTATCGTATTACCCAGTAACTGGGTTGTGAAGGTCAGATGAGCAGTCGCTTCATGTAAAATACTGGTATCCAGCTGCATCCGGTAAGACTTCAAGCCGACGCGACGCCAACATAGTTGGAAAAAGGCTAGGTCCTCCTTTAGAGCGAATCGGGGTAAATAGGGGCCCACAATTTTTTAGGTACACTATTAACTCGCAACTAAAGACATTCACATACACAGGCAGATGATGGTAATTTTCGAATGTATGGATAGAGGAGTGTTGTTGAACAATAACAAACCCCATTCATTGTTATTTATTATTACTTGTAATAATGTGCGCGCGTTTATCATTCAATTAGCACAGTAGTTATAATCTACTCTGTTCAATTGACCGCTACTGTATTCAATTAACACCTGACTTCGATGTGCACGTTTAGAAGTCAGCTGACCACTGAGCACGACGTTAAATGTTATCCCCAAAAATATAAATTTATGTTATGTAGGTACAACAATGTTTTTGATAATTCAAAGGTTAAAGTGATTGATTTAAAAAATCTTTAATTTGACGAAAACTGCCAAGTACCGCAGTTATGCGGCCTACCCAAATGTCCTTTCTTTGGTATTGTTCGTCGAATCGTTGAGCTCCTTATGTTCCGAGTTGAGCTGCACGGTTACTGACAAATGCGTGCACTGACTGGACAGGTCCTCTTAATCTGCGTGGTTCTTTCCTCAGAAGACCGTTTCAGACACCAATCTACATGGTCTTCACATGGTCTGACCAAGATTATGTGTGGACTTTAAACTACTCACGCGTTCCGCCTCCTCCTTCGCGAGCATTAATGCTTCGCAGAAGGAGGTGACGGCTTCCCAAGCCCTCTCGCTCCATACCATGGCCTGGACCAGGGCCGGACGCGAGTGATCGCCACCGCTAATCGCCTCCACGAGGACACGGCGGTGCTCCGCCCAAGCCGGGCAGACCTTCACTGTATGCTCCACCGCGTCCTCCGGGCGATCCACACAATGGTGACACCCGGGCGGTTTATTGGATGCCTGTATTCATCAGTAGATGTTCTCCAGCAGTTGAGTATGTTGATAAGCTCACCTGAGTTCGGAAGGTCTAAGCGCGTGCGCAGCAAGTCTCTCGAGCATATACATGGCAGGTGCGTGCAACGGGTGCCGTTCGGCTCGCAGTGCCGCGCCGCATACACGCAGTACGACGCCGGCTAGGCCCGCGCCACACATCACTTGCTGGTTGCGTTCGCTGGTTGGAGGAACACCAAAGATTGCAATATTTAAATAATATAATTTTAAATCTCGGAGTACTGTACAAATGGAGTGCTAATATGAATATTTATTTTATTAAATTCGTTTCATGGCATTATGTGTGCGATAGGTAATTAAAAAAACGCGGACACTCATCGGCGACTGACGCATTGACCAATATTTTTTTTGGCAGATGTTGTTCACTCCATTTGTTTAATATTACGTGTAAAAATAATAGAAAAGACAAAATATCAAAGACTATCCCTAGATCAAAATGTAGTCATACCTTCTAACAAGACTTTTGAGCACATGTGCCAAATAGTCTCGTATGGCTCTGGCATGCGCCTCATGTTCAGGAGGCCGGGGTAAAGCGGGCAACAGTTTTGCGAGCACTATGACGACGCCCGAGTGTATCACCCACGCCTCCCCATTGTTACTGCCCGTCGATAGGTTGGGTGGCGCAGTACGTCCTGCCGGCTTTGACTAGAAAGAAAATATTTTATCAGCTAAATTGTTTTCTACCCAGAAATAAATTAATATGGGTGTTAGTGCATGCCCCATAGAGTATTGAGTACGAACGAACCAAAACCGAACATTTAACAAACAAAAGAAGAATAAATTAACTAGCTAAACTCACCTCATTAATTGCAGAGCTCTGTCGCGTCAAACTGGGAGATTTGACATTGAGCGACCCGCAGAAAGTTGGCTTATCAAAAGAGTCCAATGCGACATCGTACAAAAGTCGCAGAATGATGCACGCATGCACAAACACTACTGGTACTTTCTCAGGAAAACTGTAGGAAAAGATAACGATAATGTAAAGCTCCGTACCTATTCATTAGGAAACAAAGTTGCACAACATTGTCATAGCAAAATGTTTTTGTGTTGCGGGTAACATAATGCTGGGAAAGTTGATTGTAAAATCGATGCTAGCAATATGCTGATGTTACATGTACCATCAACAAACTGGACGCATGATCTTTTTCAAACATTTTTCGTTTGCACGAAGTGACCATGCTCAGTCCCTCGCCCACAATTTTGTATTAAATTGATAATATACATATTGATTTTTTTTTTATTAAAAGAAACATGTTTTAACCTTTTGCCTGGACTAAAAATATTTGGTACTTCCTTCCTTGATTGGTTGGTCAAATTGGTTATGGCGGGGGTTGGGTCTAGTCGCTGTAAAGAAATATAAGCCTTAAGGTGGTCATGCGTCAACTTTGTTGATAGTACGTGATAAACAAAAAAAGTGCCAGCAACATTTGAAGTTGTGGGAACAATGTTGCGCAACTGTATCTCAACTTTGTTTCAAATGAATATGCAGATTAAGTAAATGCCATGCTATCAAGTTAAGTGAATCGAAAAGCAATAGATACTTACGTCATTTCTAATATGTTGCTTGTAAATACTTCATGAAATACTTCATAGAGCTCTGCATCACCGGGTTCTATATCATTTTGTAGTTCCGTTTCGTTTATAAAACAGCCTAAAAGCCGTATTGTCTCGCACAGCGTTGTCATACATATCTGTAAACATGTTACCTTTATTAATTTAAAGTTTTTGAGGAACTATCGGCAGTTCTACAAATGTTTCGGTACTGACCTCGTGATGAAAAAATTTCGCATTAGCTGGCTCGAACCTCATAGCCGTACTGATGGTATAGAATACAATATGTATTAGCTGTAGCATATCTTTGTCCATCGGCTCATCGCCTTTTAGCTTCCCTTCTAGGGAAACTAGGACACTAGTTACGTATACGAAACCGCTAACCTATGGGAATTTGTGAATAGAAGTTAGTATATTACTTATACAAGGTGTAACAGAATAAACGCAAGACCTGAAAGTAGTTTGCTCACAATTGACTACTAAATCGATTTCAGTAACTATTAGTATAGGTATTTTTTTCAAATTTTATGTATGATGTAATACTGACCGCAATTCGGGCCAAAGAAAATTAAATCTTATTTCAAGGCAACAAGACTCTATTTTAAATGCATAAAATAATGCTAGGGTCAACACGATTTTCTATTATACTTAGCTTTTAAAAAAATGTTTTGGTTGTGTTTTGATTTGTTTTGGTTTTGTTTTGGTCATTGTATTATGCTTTTAACTCTCTAATTGGGTTGTATGAGGTCTTGCGTGAATTATGTTACAGGTTGTTTAATATATTACTTATAAACTATACCGAATTGGAAGGCTAAATCGCATATTTCTAATGTGTTCTAAGAAATTCCTATAGCATTAGGTATGGGGTTTAATAATTCATCAATGACATCAAAAAGTATTTGAAAAATTGATGATGTAGCAAATTGTAGAGTGTTTTGAGCCTACCTACATGTGCGCATTGTATTGCGTACATAAAGATTACTTCAGCATAACATACATACCAGTCGTTTGTCTACAAATTGGCACTTCATTTGTGTGTCAACAATACAAAATTACCTTTCTAAATATAGTTCTAGTACGATGCGAGTCTCGTAAGCAAGCTAGCAGTGCTTTCAGTATGTGCAGTTTTAGAAGCAACGCATCGTTAGGGGCGGCGTGCATGCCACACAGTAAGGCAGACATATCCTCTTCACCTGACCCACTCACTATTAGTTCTCTTACTACACCTGAAACAAAAAAAACAGGTATTGATAACGGCTTAGTTGAATCGCATGCGACTTACCAAAATACATAATGTTTAAAAGTTGCCCACAAAATATTCATCTCGTATGTAGATTCAAACACCATCAACCTCTTAAGGGGTCATTGTACTCATCATTATGAACAACTTGTACTATGGGACCTAATATGAAATCGCGAAAAAAAAATCAGCTGTTCCCTACATTTAGAGAGTGATGAAAATGATTGGTGAGGTAGACATGTGAGGGATAAACGACAACGTGACGGCCTATAAGAGAGAAATTCATACAGCGACGATCCTAAATAAAATAGGTACAGTCACGAGCACCAATATGTATACACTTAGCAACTTCTAAGTGTGATTTTCTCCTACTGTATTGATTGTAATTTTATGTTGTTACGAACATAGTATTTTTAGGCCTATACTGTTATGAAATAGGTCTTATTTCAAAGTTGCAATCAATATTCCGCGAGAAATTTGCTTTAAAATTTTGCTAAGTGTATACTTATTATTGCTCGTGACTGTACCGGAGAGGCAGAGTAAGAAAATAATATTCTTACATGGATTATTCAAATTAGCATCTCTGATGAGAATGATAGTTTGATGTACCTACTACGCTTTGGAATGGGCAACTAGCTTCAGACCGACCCCTTGACTATTCAAAAGTTCCTGTAATTGGTTTATTTGAAATAAATGCTTGTTTCACCAACTTACCTAAAGCTTTACTCCTGCAAGATTCATACACAACCATCCCATGCACACATTTAGCGCCGCCGCAGTCTCTAAACACGTTGCAATTATTAGAGTTTCCATTCAACAATGCTGTCAAACCTTCCATGACTAATGATCCCAATTCCTCTTCTTCTTCATCTAAATTAGGGTCTCTGATCAAAGAGTCGTGACGAGTCGACTGTCTTTTCTTTCTTTCGGGAGCTTTCGGGGACTCATTCGGGGTTTTGTCATGCGAAGGCGATTCTGATGCGTCCCTTTTGCTTTTTTCATCATCAAGAATTTGTTTATCTTTGAGAAACACAGCGTAGCGAGACAGACAAGTGACAAATACTTCTAACATACCCACCTCCCGGTATACGTCTTTGAAAATTGCGTTATGTCTGGAATACAATCGTACACAATGAGTACCCTGTATGTATGTATTTTTAATTAATACAACGAACAACAAAATGCGCGAGACTTACTTTAAAATATTTAAAAGTGTTTTCATACTCAGTATGCTACACAATCTTGATCGATTCGCCTTCAATAATAACGACAATGATATCAGTTCTTTGCACGGCACAAAATTCAGCTGATAAACAATAAACTCCAGCAACTCGAAGAATTTTTCTTGTATTTCAGCGTTCTTAACGTATATTCGTTCGGAGAATTGACTGAGCGTGTTCTGGTTTTCAAGAATGAAATAGTTGGCATTGTCGGCGTGATACACGCTTGAAATGGCGTCTAATATCGTGCAGCACAACGCTGGAGAGTTGGATTTCATGAATACTGATTGTAGGACCTGCAATTTGGAACAATAACATGTTACATCTATTTGATGGACCTAACATCCTGAGTAGTAATAAGTAGTCAGCATTAAAAACAGCATTACAAACAAACAGTCCAAAATGATCCTAACATCTAAGAACATTAAACTTTATCTCGACTGAACAAAATTCTTGACAGAATGACAGTTGTTGTGTACCGTGTTCATTCTGAAAAACCCCTTGTTTCAATGAAGAAAGTTTAAGCTTAGCGGTTTGATCATTTTGGATAGTCTGTTCTTCCCGGTATTTTTGACGCCAACTTTACACTCTTCCTTATCCATAATTTTTTTTTTTAGAATATTCCTTGAAGTACGAGGATGGTTCACACGGAGAAAAACAAAAAAAAAAAAATGTTAGGCGGTACGAAGTTCGCGGGGTCAGCTAGTTTTCTTATATATACCTGGAAAGCCTGTACATTTCTCACAGCCTGTCCCGGAGTGGAAGGCTGCGGTAACACGAATCCCTGAAGTTTAAAGAGTTCAGTGTTGGCGCGCGTCGGTCGCAACTCTGAGAAGCCGCATGCGCATAACGACGATATCATCAAGACGAGGTTCCGAAGAGCGGCTCGAGCTTCCGTGCCACTCACGCGTTCTTCTTCTAGCCTTTATTGAAAAATGAGTTCGGGTAAGCAAGAAGGATATATTTGGAGATACAAAATCGTCATTAACAAAAAAAAGTGCAGTACATTTGTTTAAAAAAAAAGTTGAATAAACACTATAAAAGCACGGTTGCTGAACACGGAGAGTTTCGAAAACACAAATGCGACGAGTAAGCGAGACGATAATAATATTACTGCGCGTGAACGATAGAGACAAGTGGTGATAGCTCAATTCTTCATGTTCCTCAACCGTGTCTTAATTACCAAAATAATAAGCTACGGTGAAGTGCTTACCCTGATGTCAAATAATCGGGTACACCTTGTCTCTCATGTCTGTGATAAACAAAACAAATCATAGGTAAAATACTAAAACAAAATAAAAAAGTGCAGTCACATGCTATAACAACTTACAATATCTAGAGTACATGCTCATGCTGCATAATAATAATTTGTTAATATCCCATATTCACTAGAAACTTACTTTAGAAGAAATTCAGATAGAAAAAGGTAGCCTTGGCAAGTACGGAAATCATCCAGCAATAATTGACTAACTTCACTTGAATCCTTTAGGAAACAGAATACTGCTACGAACATTTCAACTACCTGTAACAAAAAGTATTAGGGTAACCAAATATTTAAATCTTCAAATAGGTACAAATGTACAGTTCAACCCGAAATGTTATGCGCTTCGGTAATCTTCGTGTTAACAGTTGCCTATTAGGCAAGTACTTTCATGGTTGTAACAGCTCCCTAAGGGGCATGCGCTAAGATAGCCCGCGAAATTCAAATTTACTTTAGTTTTTTGCAATTTGTAGGTCAGTTTCAGGTTGTATGTTGATCAAAATTTGAATTTCGCGGGCTGGCTTGACGCTTCCCCCTTATTAGATCTCATCATCGCGCATTCGTATTTCCGAAGATAGACGACGATTGTCGAAGCGCATACTTTTTCTGAGAAATCTGTAGGTTCAATTGAAGGTTTAGTAAGCATAAGTTTACAACTTCATAATTACCTCTAAAGGTGTCAATTCTGGTATCCTTTGCATATTTTCTATGCAAAGCGCAACACATCCTTTATCTGCAATAACATGTCATTAATTAGAGGACATCCAAGTTGACCTATTTTGCTAATTAATAACTTCGTTCAAAGCAAGTACATAAATAGATTAGACTGGATAATTACAATGTTTTGAATAACAGACAGTTATGTAATACAAATAGACTTTTATAGTCATACTATAAGCACTTACTGTGTATGTACTGAACTACAGATTGGGTCAATCCATGTCTAGATAGTGTCATCAGCACTTCAGCAGCTGATTTTCTCCACATAATGTTATGGGGGGCACACCATGAAGTAATGGCGGCAAATAATAAGCTGAGATCATCTTTTCTTGCTAACTCCTCACATGGGAATGGATGACTGCACAGTCTTACAAGTACCTAAAATGGGTATTGACATGTTTAAATTTAAAAAAAGATCACTATTTCAAAATTAGTAAGTACTGTGTGTGTAAAGAGTGTGCTGCATTTCATTCGAAATGGAAGCTATGGTCGTTAAAAATCAAAACAAAAGTACACAACACGGGTTGTGTTGCACCGATTCTCCACCTTTGCGGATCTTTCTGTCTATTTTTATTTGAAACAAATGTGGGACAGCAGTGTTCCATTATCCATACGATTTAATCCTTACTGATCCGTACTAACCATACTTCTATAGTAATATTATAAATGCGAAACTAATTCTACATGTCTGGCATAGCCTAGTCCAGAATAAGGACAAACTTGAGAGCAAATATATATTAAATGACTCACTTCATGTAAATAATACATGTTTACTTAGCTGTTTTAAATATTTACCTGAACCACCACTTGAAGCAATATTAAAATGGGTAAAATGGGTACATAAGATTTTAGTAATGGATCTGTTTGTACTACTTGCTAATATTTTAATATAACAATACCAAAACATATAAAATAACAATACCTATATGACTTCCGCATTTGAGACAACCCACACACACATATTTTGATGAAGATCATTTAAAAACATGTGCTATAGGAAGAAATCCTGTGTATAAAACACACAGTAAGTAGTATATTTTGAAAAGCTAAATTACCTGCACAAATATTTTCTGTAACAATATTCGCCTTTCTCTAGGAGTAAAGTCACTATTTCCATCTTGAACATCAGCCTCAGACTCTGGTATTTCAGGTAGATCAAAAAACAGGTATAAACATTTGACTAATGTTGAAGGTATTGATGCAGTGGTCATGACCTAGAAACAAAAATGAAGCCAATCACTCAAACTATGATAAGAATAAGTCTACTTTAGATAGGGCCTTGAACTGATATAGATATATTGAGGTTGCACAAAAAACAAAAGGACAGAATAGAAAATTCTTTATTTATTTTTCAAAATTCCTATACAATGGCGGTCTGAGCAAGGCGGTAATAATTTTTGTTAGCAAGGTGCACAATCAATTTTCGAAGTCAATTAAAATTATCAAAATTTATCAACAAAACCTTGTAATATTTGACATGATCTAGAAAACAACTGCAACAAATTAAAACAAAAGATTTTAGGTAGGTAAAGCATTCTCTCTCTTAGATAGAGGAGGCCTGGCCTGTGTCCAGCAGCAGTCGCAACATTATAGGCTGATTATGCTAAGTCATGTGTTACACAATACCTGTATTAAAGACTGATCCCCAGCCGCCAAGAGATTTAGTGTTGACAGTAACATCCAGCCATTGCTTGATTCCTCAGAATTTTCAATTTCTAAGAACTTAGCAATAGCACAACTAGCTGCCTCAGTGCTTTGGTTACTGGCTCTCTTTCTAATCTCTGACACCATGAGTTTTGAAACTTGCTGACAGAATGATAGAATATCCCAGAACTTTTCATTCATCTCACTTGATGGACTAGTGCCAAAAACCTATTGAAAATAAATATTGTTAAAAAGGTTTCAATGGAAAGAAAAATTGGAAAAGTTTCCCAGATTTTTTTCCAAATTCGGAAATAACTGAACATCCTTTTTTCTATGGAATTTTTGTATGAACTCAAGGCCATACGACAGGACAACTTCTGTCAGGTCAGCTAGTTGACAATAAAAACTTGTATAATAAACTATGGTGTAAAGGTCTGCCGCCTTCTGGCTCTGCCTAGATTCCTATAAGATTGCTTATAATTTATTTTCAAACATTTGACTGGTTCATTTACAATTAGTGAACAAGCCAAATTGTGCCCAACAGTCTTTCGTCTTGTTTTTGTTGTTTGTGGATAGAAAAACACTTTTATAATTATATCTTTCAATAATGAATAAGTGGAATCAATAGGTATAGTGTACCTATGCTGCAGTAAAATTATAGAAGAAGGATATTATATTATGGATGTAGATAAAATAATAGCATCAACATTTTTAATAATACCCACGCTGGCTAGGTAAATAAAAAACTTATTGGAATAAATTAATACATAATGATGTTTATCAAAATAATGAATCATTCAAGATAAACATTCTAAGCCCACTCATGTCTATCAGAAGGCTAGTCAATAAAATAACATCAATAGCTTATGGATTATCACCAATTAATTGATTGCAAAACGAACACAATAATTACTAATTGTATTCTAAGCTGCAAAAAGAATACAAATCTTTTGATTGTTACTGCAGACAAATAACAAAATGATTTACCTTACAAAAAAGAGGTAGCATATTGTACAGTTTATCATCTTTTTCTGCGTCTGTAAGTGGTTGTGGTGGATGTGTGTACTCCGCAAAGAGTTTCTTGAGGTGCATGAGGCCAAGTTGGACATGAGACGACGAGCTGGAAGCTTCAGCACTCTCAGGAGATGCCGAAGTAGTCGCCCCACGCAATTTGCGCATTAGATTCATTTTGGAAATCTTAATCGATACGGTTACACTTTCAAGCACATCTTTGTTTCTTTGATTTATGTAGAAATAAACATATTAATTAAATAATAATAAACATTGATTTTTCATTTAATTTTAATGTGGTGGTACCACCATTTTTCACAGTTATTGGGTAAATAAAAAGTATATAAAATACATAACTTAGTAAGGGTAAACTAAAAAAATTATGTAAATGACGATATTTTCTTGGTTTTTCTTTTGTAAATTGATTGATTATTTTCTGATACTTTCGTACGCCCACACTGCAAAGTGTTTGCCATAGATAATAAAATAATATTTTCATTTTCAGTCTCTATCCTAAATAGAAAAGGATGAGATGCTCACCAGTCCTACCGAGTCGTTACTACCGACTAATAGTAAGTGGTAAGGTTTGGTTTCGTAAGGTTACGTTACGACTTTAAAATCTGAGGATAAGATGTTTGACTTATCTTGTGTGAGATTGCAAACACTTGCTGGGCTGCCGATCCAACTGTGTTGGTTTTTGTGCAAAAATCAAATAAAGCTTTCGCAAGTGCTAGCAATACATCCACCCATTTGTGCGTTTCAGCGAGCGTTTGTAGTTTGCGGTAAGTGCCATGCGTGTGAATCATGCATTATTATTATGCGACATGTCTTGCTTTGCTCTCAAGGCTCAAAGAGTACCTATACAGGGTTACTGGTAATTCGACGTATATCCGTCAGGGGCTGATAAGGGGGCCAAAATGCAACAAATTGAACCCCCCATATGTATGGCCGAAATTCAATAGTTTTCGAGATATTAGAATTTTAAGGGTTTTTCGATATTTACTCAAAATTTGACATTTCATTCCAAATAAAAAAAAAACTACATATTTGAATGGGTACCATTAAAAATGATGTTGTAGCTGGCACTTCAATTAAGCTATGGACATATTTAAAACTACTTAATTTAACAAAATAATGAAAATAATGAGCGATATAAGAATAATATCTTACCAATATTTTCATTTTACGCTTCAAAAATGTTGTCTCGTCACAAAAAATTATATGACATTAATCGTACAAATAACTAAAACAACTTGCTTATTCTGTAAGCTTTCCAGAAAGCTATAAAAGTCAATTTTAAAATACATAATTCGTGCCAAGGCATGTGTTTGAATCGGCGCGGTGAGAGAAATTATCTGTGTTTTTAGTTTATGAAATTTTTGTGACGAGACAACATTTTTGAAGCGTAAAATGAAAATATTGGTAAGATATTATTCTTTTAACGCTCATTATTTTCATTATTTTGTTAAATTAAGTAGTTTTGAGCCTCAAGTGCATACAAACAACATTGGAAGGTCAAGGTCAAACAAGGTCAGAATGACGTCACACTTTCGGAATGCCAGCGGGCCTTAAGGGCCTAAGGGCGTCATCGGCGCGTAGGGCCAAAGCGGTTAATTATGTCCATAGCTTAAAATTGAAGTGCCAGCTACAGCATCATTTTTAATGGTACCCATTCAAATATGTAGTTTTTATTTTATTTGGAATTAAATGTCAAATTTTGGGTAAATATCGAAAAACCCTTAAAATTCTAATATCTCGAAAACTATTGAATTTCGGCCATACATATGGGGGGTTCAATTTGTTGCATTTTGGCCCCCTTATCAGCCCCTGCCGGATATACGTCGAATTACCAGTAACCCTGTATAACCGCTACGTCCGCGGCCCAGACGTTTTTTTTAATACTAATTGCTTTTGAGACGCGGCAACACTGCATTCCTTGCGTCCCATCAGTCAAATGTCAAATTGATACGATGTTGTCTGTCAGTTCTGTCACTCATTACGTGCTACAAAGTCAAAAATAGTATCTTGAATAGTTGAATTTTTACTTTTTTAGTCACCAATTCCTTGCACGTTGTCTTGACGATAAGATTCGCGTTTTTTGAATTAAAATGCCAGAAAATCAGAACCTTGTGCAGTGTTACAACCGTGGTTGTGGCCAACTCTTTGACCTCAACCACAACGATAAAGGTACGCGAATTTTCTAGATTTATCTGTATCCAGACTCCAGAGCTTATCCACAGCCATGCCATGAGAATTTTCGTAGTAACTACATATTTCCAATGAACACTGATCAGAAACTTTCGAAATTATACACAAAATTATATGTTCATAACATTGATAAAACAAACATTCACAAGCTGAAGGCGAGGAGGGAAGCCTTTGGCTAGTATTGGGCTTTATTTATTATACTGGTACCATACTGGCTTGTCTTAGTTTCAGAATAATATTAAGATGTTGTATGATGGCTATTTAAGTGACTCTCATGTTGAATGTGTGTCTTCTGTTTAAACCTACAGATGAATGCCGCCATCATCCTGGCACTCCTGTGTTTCACGATGCCTACAAGGGCTGGTCATGCTGCAATAAGAAGAGTGTTGACTTTACGGAATTCCTAAATATCAAGGGATGTACTTTGTCTAAGCATTCAAATGAGGTTTGTATTCACACCTGAACCAATTTTCATGAATGAACTAATATATATTTATACCTTAAATTAATATTTGTACCTTACTGTCTTTTTAGAAACCTCCAGAACCTGAGAAAAAGGCTGTGGACAAGGATTTGGATAAAAAGGAAGTAATTGAAGTGAGAGCACCAGTAGTTGGTCCACAACTACCAAGACCTCCATTCGAAACACCTATGATCACTGTTAAACCTACTATAGCTGAGGCTTTGAAACAAGCTGTACAAAATACATCACAACCAACAGTTTCCACTGATGATGGGTATGTAAATACCACTGACTACCTGCAGTATTGTCTCTCCTTCTCCCTTTAATCCATCCAAAGTTTGTCTGTAAAAGATTGCTTTTAGTGATAAGACCGCCTATTGTGGCACCTTATGTAAAAATTCTACATTTGTATCTGTTATTTTTATGGTGTACTTAATAAAGAGTATTCTATTCTATAAAATGTTGATCAACATTTTTTATTGCTTATCACTTTTGCCATTGCAAACAAGCCAATTTCAAAACAATCAGCTAACCTACACTGGGCATTAGTGTCCGACCGAAGGTGCAATTCTGGCCGAAGCCGAAGCCGAAGCCGATTAATCGGTATTCACCAAAACCTTCGGCCGAAGCCGAAGCCGAAGCCGAAGGTGTCATTGACCTTGAGAAATACGATAGTTACTTTGATCTCCGAATATACTAGATACATATTGTGAGAGCTTTAGAGATTTAGCCCAATAACGAGCCGATGTGACCAACATATACAAGTAGGTAATAAAATATTGTCTAAAATAAAAGTTTCAAATATACAATGTTAAACAATGTAAAACAAATATGAAATATTTAAAAACAAAACACTTATTAGAATTTTAAGACGCGCTCTCAAACTTGTTTTGACTCGTTTAGTTTACTAACTGCGATTCGTTTGGTCCGGTGCGGCGGCGCGGCGAAACTCTGCTGCTCTGCACACTCTCCGTCTCGCTCTAGCATCGTTCAGTAAATTTCAAATTTTAACAACTAGCAAACCTTCGGCTTCGGCCAAACCTTCGGCAAATTTTTGGCCGAAGCCGAAGATTTGGCCGAAGGTGTTTTTTTGGCCGAAGGTGGCCGAAGCCGAAGCCGAAGCCGAAGCTTCGGTCGGACACTACTGGGCATGCATAGTGGATTATGGCCCTATCACAGCCACATAGAGAAGCCCTTTCTCATACCCACAGGATTCATTGGTACCATAATGTCGATACAAATCAACTATCTTGGTGTCAGACTCCATTAAGCCTGTAACTTGCACAGAAGTATGCTAGAAGCTTGCATGCCATTGACCCATTACAACTTCTGATTGATGAATGTCACAATGGCATGCAAGCTACTTACTTATTTTTGTGCCCGTTACGGGCATGTGTATTACAGGCTTTAACTGCTAAATAACTGACTGATTTTAAAAATAAATAAAAATCTCTGCCACCAATGGATCCAGTTAAATGTTAGTTGAGGCTGTCAATCAGATCAAAACTTTTATCTAATAATAGTTAATTGTTTATCTTTTACAGAAGCATAGCAGTTGGTACAACATGTAAGAATGGAGGCTGTGGTGTCACCTATGAAGGGCCACATACAAATGACACCATGTGCACCTATCATCCAGGCTGTCCTATCTTCCATGAAGGTCTTAAATTCTGGTCCTGCTGTCAAAAGAGAACTACAGACTTTAACACTTTTCTTAGCCAACCTGGATGCACAACTGGGACACATAAATGGACTAAAGAAGTAAATACCATATCTTCACAGACTTGCAATTTTATTAAGATACTATTTAGCACAGGAGATAATGCATTGCATAGCCAGATATAAACAGGAAATAGAGAATAACATTCAGCTTTCAGAAGAGCGAAAGAGAGCTTTTGGAGAGAAAGATTTTTATTGACTATCAGTCAATAAAAATATTTCCATAATGGAATGCATGTAATAGACCAAAAAAATCTGACATTTATTTGTACATACTTTATCTTATAATAAAACTTCTACTTCTTTTTCAGGGTGGACCCGCTGGTACAGTGAAATGTCGTTGGGACTGGCATCAAACACCCGATTACGTTATTGTAAGCGTATATGCCAAGAAATATGACCCAGTACTAAGTTTTGTGAAGTTGAACCCTATTCGCCTAAATACAAAACTGGTATTCCGAGAGCAAGGAGATGCCGCATTTGAACTGGATGTTGAACTTAGAGGTGTAAGTATACCACACAATACATCAGTAATTTTGGAAGTACTGTTTTTAATTGATAATTTACTGACCCAATTGTAAACTATTGCAGGTAATAAGTGTAGAAAGAAGTACTGCATCAATGCTGTCTACAAAAATTGAAATAAAACTAAAAAAAGGTGAACCAGGTTCATGGAGCAAATTGGACTTCCCTCGAGCACAGCCAAAGAAGGAGGAAGTAAAACTACAAGATGACGCCAAGCAGTCAGACGACGACTACGAAGACCTTTCGACTGTAGAAGCTGTACAATCTATAGGAAAAGTGAATGTAACTGATTGAAAACCTAATTTTAAATAATGAATTTCTAGTTTATTACTTTTTTTAAGAAGCTTAATGTTGTTCTCGGTGACAAGTAATTTTATGCTCTATTAGTAGATGTGCATTTATTCAGTGAAAAAAAAAAATTAAATGTACTTTTACTATTAAGAATTAAATGTTAAATTTTTGGGGTTGTTGAAATAAAACCACACATTGAATGTTAACTCCTTGATCAAATCAGAACATATTTATATACAAATAAAAGTACATACATGCTATAGTTTCTTTTTTACAATATTACCTCAAATATTTTTGAAATCATGACTAGATCATGGTGCATATAATATTAATGCAGCTCGACTAAGAATATTTAATTACAATAGAATAATAACTAATAATAACATTTACAAAGTTTATACAACGTGATTAGGTTGGACTAGATAGATAAGATTCACAAAGGTACATGTATTTCATCCTAATACTTAAAACCTATTACCTATACAATATCAGATTGTTTAAACAAATATATTTAGAGATTTCATCAATATTGGTTTGTGTTTTCTAGATACTGCATTCTACACTCGAATTTATAATGCATAGAAGTATTTTTGAAATTCGACTTGGCAACCCTACGATCATAGAATCTATAGAAAAATGAAGTTTGAATACAGGCTGGTCGAAAGGCCAAAACGCTTCGAGATACCTACATCCGTCCACATTTTTCGGAGACACAAATTATTAATTCACTCGCATTTTTTCTCAAATTCTCAACTTCATCCTGCCAATGATGTCATCTTATTATGTTTTAATTATACAGGCTGTTGTTTTAGTCACCGAAGATAGTTAAGGGGGCGATTCTAACAACGCTATTCGGATATTCGTGAGCTTCAGAGGGAAAGTTAATCAGTTATGTATGACCTGTAGAATATTCTGACCCTATTGGGTACCTACTATTTCAGCTGACTTACACGCGGTGTTTAATTTGAAAATATGAAGTTGAGAACTTGTCAAACTCGACTACTTCATAAAAGCCAGCGAAATTCAAGATTTATGTGCAAGAAACGAAAGACATTGTGAATTTCGCGAGCTAAAATAGAGTTTGACAAGTTATCAACTTCAAATCGGAAATCAGGAGTAAATCCACAGTCTGTCTATGACGTTAGTTTTACGGCGACGAGCAGTGTTCACTGGTAGGTGGCGCAGGCGCGTGGAAAGCCGGCGTGGGCGCTGGCTGCATGCGGTACATGTCGTGTAACAGTGTGGCTACTGACACGTCGCCGACTGTGTCGCGGAACAAGAGCAGTTCGATAGACCGCGCGCGCACCGCTCGCAGCGATGGCAGCAGAAGGAGCAGGCGACCGAATCTGAAGAAAACCACCGAATTACAATTTCCATACTACCATATCCATAGTTATGTAATGTGGAATGAATGCCTTGATGAAGTACCGCAAAGATAAAAAAGAAGTGTTAGGTATAAGTAACTAGGAACTTACATGCTACTGCGTTAGTGGCGTTTCGTTCTTCATTAGGTAGGTAGGTACCTACCCCGATAACGATAGGAATGTTTATACTTATATAGGTAGGTACTGTTACTTAGTTTATGTTTATAATTATTAATAAGGTGTCTACTAGTTAACTCACCGAAGAAAAACCAGGTAGGGTTCAAGAGGTACCTATCTAACCTAACAAACCTCGATCGATGTGATGATGATGTGGGGAAATTAACGTGGATTTACCTTGTAGGTTGCCTGGTATAACGGGTCCGCACATAGTCAGCAAGTATACACTGAGCTTGATCCTGTAGCATCTCCACCGGCTGAGTTTCACTTAGCCCGGGTGTATCTACATAAAAAAAAAAAAAAAAATATTTTAAACTCTTATAGGTGCTATCATTACAGGTTTTGGAACCTAATGCGATAGATAGAACTACTTATAATATTAACTATTTTAAATAACATCTAGGTATTACTAACAATTAGGTACAATAATTATTCCTATGTACAGTCTCCAGCACATCAGGTTATACGAAACATTCAAATTACTCCAAATGATTTTAAACCTTAACGGCCTTATTACAAAACAAGGTTTTTCTTTTGACATGGTTTAAACCATCGAACCTGTTTTTGAAATAAGAACCTAACAGAAATCGAAATACAGTTCTTATTACAAAACTGACAACTTGGTCTGGTCTTAGATTGTCTATTTTGTATTAAGAACTTTACTAAAGTCGGCACAAAGTTCCAAATACAAAAACTAAATGGAAGATTTAGGCTCGGGCTAAAGTTAGATCGTGTTTTGTAATAAGACGGTTAAAGTTGATGCTTAAGTTTAAAATCGAAAGAGGAAATTTGACAGTTTGTGGTAACTTGACCTGCTGCTGTGTGCTGTGTGTGTGTGCTGTGTGTCCTATGATGTAAGTAGGTACTTACATCATAGGTAGGTTCTTATAACTATTACTTATCTACATACTTAGGTAACGAACTATAAATAGGTATGCTGTTGTTATAAATAATAACTAACCTGGTGAAAAGAGAACAATAGCTTTCATGCACCCACATTCGCTACCGTCGGGTGCTATTTGCCGAAATCGACACAGAATCTCCTGAAACAAAATAGAAATTCATAAAACGCTCTATAAAATGTTGCAAATAAGTAGGTAAGTACATACTTATGGTAATACAAAAAAAAATTGCTATGTGGGTTTTAAAATAAGTAGTGACATTGAAAAACAACCTTGGATAAAACCGAGCATGAATTACCCCTACATTAGTAGATATCGGTGCCGATTTTCTTGCACACCGAACTAAACTAAACTATTATTAAAAAAAAATATATATATATTTTGAGAGAATCATAAAAGCGATTCTGCAAACAAGATTCCCTTAAAGAGATATACCTATATGAGTAACAGGGTGTAAAGTTCGCTTACAGGCACCTCCTGGTAATGGGAGGATCCTCCGACCAGACGGATGTCGTGTCTGGTGGGCAACTGCCCAAAGATTGATGTCAGGACGTTGTATATAGGTACCTAAGCTAGTTGCGCGGTAATCTCTGCTTACGCGATGCAGGATTTTGCGTGACGTCAGTGTGATGCGTAGTTCGCATGTGGCGATGTAGATACCGCTACACTCTAACGCTAACTTAAAAAACCAATTTGACACAACTAAAATCGAGTGTGACAATTGCTAATTTGAGTAGACGATAGATCAAGATTTGTCGGAAATTAAAATAAAGAGTGAATAAAAGTGAACGAAATGATCCGAAGCGCAAAAAAACCTGAGTAAATTCAAATAATTAATTATATTATAATTTTATTTAATCATTTTTATCAATATTAAGTATAGAATTATATAATATAATATTTATATAATATAATTAATTATATAATTCTATAATATTGATGATCAATAAATATTTAAATGAAATACTTACCTACAGTACAGGGAGCATAATGACGGCGTAAAACCTTATTAATGTTTATATTTTAATTAATTATGGGAGAAGCGCAAGGGTGATCCGGGAAATTAAAATTTTCTTACGTATTTCGGTCAGGTTAGTGTCAGGTATGTGTTTACAGAAGTATAATCATTAAAATCATCAATACAACCCTCTAAGTTCATATAATCCCATTGAATAACTATTTCATGAAAAATCATCACTCTAGGGAGTCAAAAAATTTTTCTTCAGCCATTTGGAATGGGTTGGAACGGTCTCGCAGTCTTTCCAACTGAACTATTTCTTGATAGTTTCTAAAATATAGTTATTTCTTATTTCACAGAATCTGAAAGTGGATTTATCCACTTCGTTTCCAAATCATGATGTAGGTACAAAGTTAATTACCTACTTAGATGTTCAGTAAAAAATCCCTTTATGTTTTCACAAAAATATACGAAATGCATTTCGTATTGTAGGTACCTAGGTATTCTAATAACAATAATTTTATTATTTAACTTTCTGCCGAATCAACACTAGCTACAATCACAGAAGCTTCCATAATGATTTTCAAACTCACAAGCATCCGAACTTTCAAGAACTAGTAGAGAAAAATGTGCTTTGTACATTTTAGTTCATGACAACAAATTTAATTCCACACCTTTTTAATCGCGATTAAAAATAGTCTGAATTCGTTTGACAATCAAAGTTTTAGGTGAACAACGTCAAATTCAGAATATCAATATTGCTATTTTCAATAGATTAGGTAATAACTCAGTGCCATCTTAGTGCTGTCAAACTATAGTATACCTTTAAAGTTGTGTCACTTTAGTCAATTTCGGAATGGGAAACGTTGTTTGACAGGAATAAACAAAATTTTGGTGATTTTTAGTCTAGTTTAGAGAATTTTGTGACAAGAGAATCGGCACCATCGTCTCATAAAACTGCGTCACCAGTCCATATCAAAGCCTTTTACTAACCTGTAAAGTATTCAACTCTAAATCTGCCAATGGGTCAGGTGGCAGTCGTGCCCTAGCTGCCGGCGCTGCCAGCAATGGTGCCAGGTCCCAGGGCGCGGACCACTGTGCCAGGTGCAGAAGGAACAGGTCCTTCCAGGCCGCTCGTAGTAGTACCAGCTGGTCGGAAGCTGCTAGAGCCTGGAACGGCGCTAGGCATCGCACCCAGCGCACTGCCATGAAGAGGAGACGGGCACTTGTCTCCTGATGTCGAAAAATGTAATGTTTTAGATTTGTAGATTGTAATTAATACGTAGGTGGGTACTTATGTATGCAAAAATTCCTGGAGCATGAGACTAGTGCTCAGTATCAGCTGCTGCGTATTACCTAGGCCTTGTTTGTCCCGCGCCATTGTGAAATTGCTATAAGTAAAGTGAACTTTCAATTTTCGTAGCTACATATTATGTACCTAGGTATTACCTGTTTAATATTTACCTATCTGGTACCTAAATATGTAACAGCATACAATTATATCGAAGTAGGTACTAATGGTATTCTCTCAAACATGCGCACTGTGACGAACATAACAACGCAACATAAGCCAAGCTGCGATGACTCCAGTGTCGTAGCGCGTAGAGGGCGATGGGCGGGGTAAGTCAACTGAAGGCGATAAGTCACCCCGCGAACGCCCAATCGCGGCTCGCGCCCGCCCCTTTAGTCAAAAAGCCACCTACCAAAATGTCAACGTGTACACCCCTTGAAGGAGACTTGAAGCCACTGCGCGTTAAGGAACGAAAAGTACGAGTTTTGGGATGCCTACGAGAAGAATTAATTGAATGTTTCATGTTGATACTGCTCTAAAGCTTCCCTAATTTTAATTGCTTGTCTGCCAAACATTTTAAAACCTCGTTCACATTACGACACGACCACGAAT
The DNA here is from genome assembly GCA_937001585.2 of Brachylomia viminalis. Classification (NCBI taxonomy): domain Eukaryota; kingdom Metazoa; phylum Arthropoda; class Insecta; order Lepidoptera; family Noctuidae; genus Brachylomia; species Brachylomia viminalis. The sequence goes on along the minus strand of OW443302.2, from coordinate 14,152,707 downwards.
TTCTTGATACCTTCTTGTTTCAAGTGCTCAAAAGAAAAACCTTTGGCCAAAAGGTCATTGTAGGGATTCTAGTGAACACAAGCGTTAAGTCAACTATGCAGTTCCTGACCTAATGGTGTATAGGTTGCTTTTGCTGGATAAAAGGATTGTAGGTACCTGCAAAAGTTCCCATGTAGGCGCTAGGGGTGCTCCAAAAGCACTTGGTGGAGGTCGCAGCAGTGTTGGATCACCTTGTAACTGAAGCTGTTTTGCACTCCACATCAATTCCTAAAGAAAGTACAAAATATTAAAATTCCTATTGTACCATACCTACCTACCTAGCTACAGCTACGATACGTAAGAACCGTTTGAGAAAGAAAGGAGCTTTGATGAGTGTTTGGACCAGGACCACACAATATAAAACCTTCTGAAGAAGCAATTACCTAAACCGAGTAGCGTGCTACGGATACCTGCCCCATTGCCTATTGAGTAGGTACAGATTAAATATATTTTTACCTTGATGCATGAGCTTACCTGGCATTTATCAGACGACATGAGTATGTGCAGTAAGCCAGGAGGTGGTGGCGCTAAGAAAGGGTCAGGTACAAGCGGCAACGGACTGGGAGCGCCCGCGCCACCGCCGGCACCACTCGATCCTGCTGATGACGCCGTGCTGAGGGGCGCTGACTCATTCATGCCGCTGATACTGAACTGTTTGATGTGGAAACGTTACGTATGTAAGTCTAATAAATGGTAACTTTCACTCTGGGAAAACTTTTCTGTACCTAGAAGCTTTTAACTTTTCTTTAATTACCTATAGGTACAAACGCTGGAAAGACGCATTACGCTAATAGAATACAGTATTTTTGAGCTTCTCCGTCAGCATGTTTTTACGGGAGTTGAAAAGACGAGGATCGTAAAGATTATCATTTTCAAAGGCATTAAAGAATACATTGTTACACCATCTACGTTTTGAAATGATTTGCACAGATGTGTTAGTAAAGTATCTGTGCTAGTCTAATGAGATAAAATGAATTAATATAATTGACGTGGGAGTATTACCTGAAAGTTGAATGGTTGTGGCAGCGGCGCATACGGCGAGGGTGGCGAGAGTTTGAGCGCATGCGGCTTGTGTGCGTGACCGAGCTGCGGCGGTCCAAGTGCTCCCATTGCGCCCGCTTGCAGCTTCGGTTTGCGGGGACCTCGCTCATGCTGCACCGCTGGGGGAGATATAGCTATGTGAACTATAAGTCTAGAAGTCTTCGTATAAACTACAAATTTTTCGGAAATAAGCGCACTGCTGTTATGACATCAGGTGATGTAAATACTGAAGTTCTGTTGGCTATTCCATAAAGTAATTGCAGTATGAGGACCATAATGTTAATATACAAGGTGTTGTTTTGCATCCTCGTCAAATTCGAGGAGGTAACTATGCTAATGATTCTCGACACGAATCAATAATAAAATAAGTAGATATTTATTTTTATTTTTTGTATTTTTCGGAAATCGGCATGTGTAGGGCCCGTGTGATACCGCCCTGTAACTGCGCTGTAACTGTAACGCATGCACACAGCGACATAGTCGTACGACACTGCCTACCGCATACGCAACGGGGCGATTTTGTTCTTTGAAAGTGGAGTATTCTGAAATACGGTCTAACTTAAATACCTAAAAAAACAAGTATGTATTAATTATTGAGCAGGATCGTAATTTTATTTGATTATTTATGTCTTTCATAACAGCCTCCTGAAATTTGACGAGGATGCAAAACAACACGTTGTATAGGTAAAGGTAGCGCATTCGCCCTGCATACCTACGTTATTTGGTAGACATGGTGGACATAAAATAGGTAGGTACTCATAAGATCATTCGAGAATCTAATTAAACTACCTATGTAACTATATTAGATTACCTAGAGCACCCATTTGTTCTACAACAATGAAGTATATTAAATACTTCCTTGGGCATATCTGCTACAGCGCACATTCTGATCTTGTTACCTGCCAATCTATTCTGTAAAAGTCTCATCGTGAAAGCCTAGGTGAAGTGAATTTTAATTAGTTGTCATGCAGTGCGATTCTGTAACCATCTCACCGTGATAACTTAGGTGAAGTGAGTGTGGAGTGAGCTGTCAGTGTCGTCCCACTGATGCTAGGGATTGACCAAGCATTACATTTACAATCATAATCGAAATTTGAATAATATTTTTTATGCAAAATCTATTGAAAATTTTATATTATTTCAAAGCTAGTATAGAAGTGTCTAAACAAAAAAAACAACATTGAGTTTCTAGCTGAATTTCTGTTTTGCTATTTTATTTTAAAACCCCGAAAATAGTAATGTTTAGCCACTTAACTACATACTAGCTTTGAAATAATATAAAATGATCAATAGAATTTGGATAAAAATATTATAAAAATCTCGATTATGATTGCAAATGTAACGTTGGTCAATCCCTAGCATCATTAGGATGACACTGACAGCTCACTCCACGCAAGTCTTCAAGGTGAGATTTTTACAGAATCAAACGGCTGATGACATTTAGGTACAGCTCACTTCAAGCTCACTTCATTTCGTCGTCCTACCTTTGTTCTCGATAACTAAACGTGATAATTATTGGCTAAATGCACAAACCGTGCGAAGCCAAAATAAGAAAAAAAAACCTACTTCATATATGTTTTCACGGTGATATTTTACAGAATAGCACTACTAGCTCAGTGAGTTCACCAACATACCTAACGCTGTTATAGTTTGCTTTGGCGGTAGTAACCCGCACCTAACACCTATCTGATAAGTAGGTACCTACCTATACTATCTAGATGTCGAGCATCCAATACAATCATCTGAATCGTATGTTTTCTCTTGAGGTTTATTACAGAGGTTACAGAGATGGGTATGGACCTATCTACCTCTATCTACCTATCCGTTATAAATCTTTACAGCCCCTAAATTGGGGTTCAACACTTTACTGCTGATACAAAAATCATTGATAAAACACCGTAAATTAAATAAAAAACGTGCGATCAACAAAAGTATTTGACTACATGTAACTTGGTAGTTGTTTTACAAGGAGGATTATAGAGCCATGAACCGCTTATTTGCTGGCGATCCCTCGGTAAGCCGGGATCGTTCGCGCCTGGCCTGCCTTTGTATAATGTGCAACCGTGGGCCGTGCTCATACGTAACGCGCTCTTTGACCGATCAGGTGGCGATTATTCTGTTTAGGTAAATATAGTACTTTTGGTACATGATTTCTTTGTAAATCATTGGTGCTAATTTTTTTATTCAAACGTACCTATCTACTTATATGGTTCTTTTGAAGTTAGTTCATGAGTGTCGGTGACTCTCTATTGAAGAGGTCAGAGGGGTCAATTTATTCTTTGAGTTCTTTCATCCATTCTATAAACATTTTAAAGTATTGAGACTGTTAAAAGATCGTTTTATCAATAGGTACGAACCTAATAGCCTAATACCTACAGCACGCGCCTATTTGCAGGGCATTTTATGACATAGATTGAAGTACCTACCTAATACAATAAATTAGATTGAATCTATCAATCTAAAGATTTACGTGACATTGACCAAAATATCAATGACATCTACTTACGAATTAAAATTTAGCTAAGAGTATAACACTACTCAGCACGTGAGAATGGTGACCATTCGATAAGCAAACATCGGCCATCAAAACTGAGCTTTTCTTTAATGTTTAAATTGCACAACCAATGTGCACGGGGCCTGTGCAGGGATGACGTCACGCAATCAGCTTAACGAGCCTGAGTCCATGAGAATGCGGCTATTGTGCCCGCACATGTCGGCGCATACGCTGCGTTCCCGCGCCGCCACCGCTGGCTAGTGCCAACAAAAAAGTGATTCAGAAGAATGACTCAGAATAATGACGAAATTTAGCTTAGACATCATTGGCATTGGTGAAGGAAGACATCGTAAGGAAACCAGCCGAGCTATTCTGTAACAATCTCACCGTGAAAACTCAGGTGAAGTGAGCGGTCAATAGTGTCAACATCAAGTGGAATGACAGCTCGCTTCACCTAAGTTTCCACCGTGAGATTGTTACAGAATTGACCGACTGGACTTATAGTTAATTATCGCCGACCCGTCTTGAGCAAGCTTGGTATTTAATGCTCTTTCATGCCTTCTCTGTATGAGAAAAGGCGTTTGCCATGCAGTGGGACAATATGAAATAAAATATATAAAATGCGCTCACCGCTACATCGCTTAGTCGACACATATAATGAGCGATTTAGTGATAGGCATCGACATATACATTAAAAAATAATATGTTTAAAATTCTGAGGGATCAGCAGTAGATTCCGTAAACTGAAGCAAATTATTATTACTATTATTGGACCTATAGAATGCAATACACAAACAATTTTTTTTTTGTTTCTTTTGTGCATGTTATTGATTTTGCCCTGACTACCGTTACGTTAGCCATCAGTTTGTAAATATGTAGGTAAGTTGTAATCTGTGGAAAATGTAGTGGGTAGTATATTTGTTTGTTTTCCCGTAAGAAATAAAATAAAATAAAAGGTTGAAAAAAAAAAACGCAAAATATGAAGCTCGACTACTCATTACAGAGTAACGACGGACAATCGTTGCATTTGGTATAGATATTTATGCATTTAGATTGACTGCACTATGCAGTCAAATAAAGTGCCTGCACATCTGTTACGACTACAGTGCAGCAGGTACCTACCTATAATCTGATCAATTAGACAAGAGACCAGTGCAGACTACATTAGATACTTATGTTCAATAATCCTGCACTATTGCTGCAATTGCTTGTAGTTTAATTGTGTAGGTATTTATCACAAAGGAAAGTTCTTATATCAACCTAATTGTAGTTTGGTTTTCGTGGTCATTTTGATTAACCTTCTTCGTTTAACTATTGGGTGGTACTGTCTATGCGGCTTAGCAGACGATACAAATGCTGACGGACGCACTATTCACTCTACGTACGTAAGTGGGGACTTTAAATATTAAATGACGATTCTAGAATGGCTTATAAGGGAATTAGTCACTGTAACGCATTCTATGAACACCTCTCTAAGCTCAGACGAAGTTTTATGAATATTTTATTTCTTACATAACATAGTCAGCAGCTTTACATTTTTTTAAAATCTGTATTTGTAGATGATATTCCCAATTGTATTGACAATGAGAATTGCGTTTAAAAACTATTACATTCATACTTTTTAGATGAACAATAATCACATAACTTTCTACTCCTACTTAGTTGTTTTTAATGACCCCATGTATATCTAAACAGATAAATAAATACACAGCGATAGAAAGACAACATTCAAGTCCTACAGTTAGAATACTATCTTCCTATGGAAAACTACGTAAAAGAGAAAAAATCTGAACTGTAAAAAATATACTATCGACATTTATAAAACACATCGCGTGTATTGCAGCGTCAGAGCAACGGATGCAACGTTAACCTTTTGTTTATGGGGCGCATGTAATCCCAAATACAACACGTGCTTTTTTTCACGACGTCATCGGCTTCCCTCACTATCCTCCAACAACCCAAAATCGACTTTATTTCCAAACATTAAGGTATACATTTAGTAATCGCAGATATTTAGGGTCGGTTAAGCCAAGGGGCTCAGTTTCCAGTGTGACGCGGATAAGCGAGATTTTAATTAAATGAAGGCGAAATGTGTAACAAGTTTTTCATTATCTGATGACTCTAGCGTTATTGTATGTAGTTTGTGGTTTAACAAGTGTTATTTACGTATACCTAGTTGTATCAAAACATCAAAAGAAATAGGCATTCTAAGGCTGTTTGTACTGTGTGCAGTTAAACGCCTACAATTGCTACACCTACGCAGCTAGCCGTCGGTGTAGCCTTCGTAGCATTTTCCTACGCGCCGCTACGCGCCCGGCTAAGCTCAAATCTCTAAGCAGTTGCAAGACCTTTTATTTCCTTTTTATTTTTTGTATTTTTACTTCTATGGTATTTTGTTTTGTATAAGGTCAGACCGTTAGGTACTATTACTGTAACTGTTTATCTAACTGTAAAAATTCTAAGCGAACAGTTTGTTTATATTTGTTATAGCGTCTAGCTATAACAAATATATAAATGTATTTCGTGTCTATCTGTGTCACCACGTTGTTCTTCTAAGCTACGCACCGGATTTTCATCACATGTAATAAAGAAATCTCGAATTCGTAAAAACCTTCCGAAATAGGGGCGGGTTGCTAGTAACTGTATATTCTTTTGTTTTATAATTCCCACTTTGTTAAACCATATACAACGTGTAACATATATTATCAAGTGCACGTCTACATGCTATAAATCTAAATGTCAGTAGATACATGAAACCAACCGCTCGCACTTCTCCATATTGTCGGCTCGTTTGATCCCGTCGATTTAACTTAATATTAGCGAGTGACGTGAAAAGATCTCTCCCTCGTAGTGCCGTGACATGTTTGTGATGATTTGAATTCAATAAAATAAAGAAACCAAAAATTTGGTATGAATTCATCGAGTATTTATTTTGAGCTGTAACTTTTCATGGAGATTCCTGACGTAATCTTCACCTGTTTTAAATAGATAGAGGTACCCTTTCCGTTACTCGTTGTGCAGATAGTGTGGTAAGGTAACATCTATTCAGCATGCAGTGGAGCAGTGGTGACCCAGTGGTATCGGCCGCGACTCACGAGTTCGAACCCTGACAGACTTTGTGTAAATTATTTCATCACCACTGCTCTCAAAACGGCGAAGGAAAACATCGTGAGGTAACCGGCATGTCCTAGAACCTAAAATTCGAACACATGTGTCATCTACCAACCCGCACTGGGCCCGCGTGGTGGATTATGGCCCATTCTCTTTCACCGAGAAGAGGCCTGTGTCCCAGCAGGGAACATTATAGGCCGATTATGCTTATGCTAGCATCTATTCATAACCCAATCTATAAAACCCAAAATACCTATCGCCAAATACTCATCATTCATAAAATATCAAAAGCGTAAATATCGTTTAAGTTGAAGATATAAAGCTCAAAAAGAAGTTAAGTCTCCATCGCTTTAGCTCGTATAAAAGGCGCACAGTGAATCACATTGTCAGCGTTTAAAAGGGAGATTTTACTTCAAACATGTAGGTATCAGCGACAAACCCCTCCCGAACCGAATTGAAAGCAAACAACACATGTTTTTCAAAAAGGTAGTCGATACAAAAAGTATTTGTTATTTATTACCCGCAGGCATTGGCGGTTGGACGTCAATTACTTTCACTACACTTTAATTTTGCATTTTGTAACATGGCTATCGATATAATAGAGTTCAAATTAAAATACATACACACGAACCTAAATGGTAATGAAACTCCCATTTTAAAAGTTCTAATACCTACTGCATTATGCTTTTATAAAACATAAAAATATTTTTAACTTCTAATACACTTATTCTTATACCTACTTTACTTCTTGAAATAGTCACAAAATTAAATCATAGTAAGTACCGAATCCTTTTTGTCAACCAAAGTCCAATAACGTCTGAAACCTGTCTTTGAAGTGTGGCGTTGTATGTGAATTACATCTCTGCAGCAAAAGCATCTACCTATGCACTTTATGTTTATTCGTGCACCCGGAATGTGTTAAAGCATTTGTTGCGAGCAATCTATACCAATATTGCGGGGGGGTCGGTAGCGGGTAGGTTACCTGTAATGTAAGTACTTACAGCCACGACGTTACTGCCCGTGTAAATGGAGTTCTGCGGTCGATATCGTAGTGATGTACTGCATTTCGATGTGGTTTCATATATATGTATGACACTGAGCACCCAGTTTCTGTTACGCGTAAATGATATGCGGGGGTGTTTCCTTTTTCAATGCTACATATTTTTTGGCATTGAAGCTCACCAGGATAGAGTGTAAGTAGACTCAGATTAGTAGTTTTGACAAAAAATAATCTAATCCATTCGGTTTATGGCCTGACCAAGACTGTGAACTCTGAGTTTGTTTCGGCCTTTCTTCTCTGAGTAGTCAGTTAGGAAACACCGAACTCATCTAGGTTTCAAAACATAATTTAATTAAATTAAATAATTAATTTATTATTAATTACAACGGTTGTAGACCAGTAACAGTAATTTATTAGTTCATAACTGCGTACATCGTTAATATTTAATAAAATAAAAAATACATTTCATTAGGTTACAAATTATTAGGTTTATTATTATTAGTTGGTTTTATTTGGTTTTTGACGTGTTAAAGTGTTTTTTTGAACAAAACGGAAGTATAGTTATTTATGATACTAGTGCGGTAAGTTGGTTTTTACAAACGAATACTTAGACGAATGTAAGCCCGAGACGAAGTCGAGGGCTTACCACAGTCACGAGTTTGTAAATACCAATTTCCGCGCGTGTGTCATACAACGTTTTTCAACACATTTGCGAGAAAACAGTACAATAGGTAATGAAACAAACTTTTGTTTATAAAACTATCAGTCAGAAAGTCGCAACAATAACAATCTTTGACGTTTCTAATATGAAAATGGGACCATTTTCAAATGTCGCTACATGCGCGTGGTGAAAATTAGAATCGCAAAAAGTCAAAGCGCAATAGTCGAGTCGAAAAGAATCTTTCGTCTCATTTTCTCTTTAATACTAAAGTGAGATAAACTTATTGAGCAAAAGCGCTTCCAAGGAGGTACGATCATTCAGCTTATTTATTTTATTCTCGTAATTTGAAACTCCTTGGTGGAATTCTTATATAATTTTTATGGTAATAAAAAAAAAACCGTAAAGAATACGCACGGCGCTATACAACGAAGGGGGCGGTAAAACATGTACTTAGGTGAGAGTACCTATTTTACCGCCCGTTCCGTTGTATGGTGCGTAATTTTTAACTTTCGAACAATGTATACAGTCTTCGTAAATGTATTTGTTGAGCAAATGTGTTGAAAAATATATTTTTTTCATTTACTTATTACCCTTTTTTATTTAACCTATACCTACTGTCCCACCGCTGGTAAAAGGTCCATCTCATATTTTTCCAATTGTATATATGCTGTGCCTCCTCCGGCCCATCGGTTAGGAATGAGTCCAAATCGTCACGCCTATAATTACCTATAAAGTTCTATTTTTATCTTTCATATTTGCCATCGATACACTTAAAAGATGAAGACTAGGTTCTTTCAAAGCTTTTATTAATTCAAAAGAACCGACTAATACCTACCTACATATTTATAAACTTTTGTAGATAAGTATAAAAGTGGTGTTTTGTTTTGAACCTTGAACTTTGAAACCTAATCAAGCGTGCTAGTACCTACTTGCCAAAGTTTTTCTTTGTTACCAAGAAAAACTTAGGCATTTATCGATAGGTATGGGCACTGCTCTGTTCAGGCAGGCACGTACCCTGAGGAGGTAGCGTGGTGTGGGGCGTGATTAATGACCCAATAATCCCGGCCGCCCGCCCGCCTCGTGAAAGCTTCACGAAGCCGAATTGGTGAGCGGTCAAAAGGTTTATTGACTGAACAGGCATAACCAAGACGCACTTACATAACTAACACGTGTGTTAACTAAGTCATTAAGTGCGAGGATCCTGTGTTAACTGAGGTTTTACCTGATGAACCTTCGGATCTTTGTTTTCTTAAAAGGATGCCGGGACTAATTCGGTCCTTTGTTCTTATATAAATCCTGGCAGTTATTCTTTGAATACATTGTTATGTAAAATAGAGCATGAAATAATAATATCTTTGATGTCTCTCAAAGTCTCGAGAACATTATTTGATGTGTTGGAGTCGCTCATGTTCAAATTCATTTAGGTACCTATATATATATATACCTATACTTAGCAGCGCGGTAGCTTCGTGATAATAATGATGATGAAGAATGTACTGGCTAGGCCTAGGCCTTTCCCTGCCACTCTGCTTGAGGGGACTCTCACAACAATCAGACCAATAAACAGTAGTAGACGTAGGAGTATGGCGGGTCTATTCTGTAAAAATCTCACCGTTAAAACTGACGTCAACAGAGCTTGAAGTGAACTGTCATACCGTCTGATGCTAGGGACTGACAGTTTACTTCAAAGCTCAGTTCACCTAAGATTACACGGTGAGATTTTTACAGAATAGCACTATAGCAGAATAGTACTACTTTAAGTATCACTGAAATGAATTCTTCATTCCCAGAAAATCCTAATGAGTTGTTCACGTTAAGTGTTCGCTTTCCAGGCAACGTGATTCATTCAAGGAGCATGACTGTGCAGAAGTTGCCGACTTGCCGCCAACAGGCAAACCCTCTGCCATAATAACACCAACGCGGATCAAGATGTTAAACAACCTGTTTTTTGCATCGTAGGCTTTACAAAATAGATTTATTGAGGAAAATGGGGCAAGGGCAATGGCGTTAGAGGATTACTTTTTATTTTATAAAAGCCTGAGCGTCTAATGCACGACAACATTCCAATACTTAGAATACAAAGTCCCAAATGCGTACCAGTTCGTAGAAGGCTAGCTAAATTTAGAAGGTAATTCAAAAGGACGCAAAGCTTGACGTATGTTATGTATATTATCTACTCTCCCTACTTAGTGTTTATTTTCCACAAACATTATTAGCGCTTCATAGCTGCGTATCAAAATCATCGCGTGGAAAATATCCTGCGAGAGAACGACCCCGTGTCCCGACATTCGTTCCGACGTTAATTCCAGCCGCATTTGTTCCATTACATTTCCGACACAAAGTAGATACGCGTTTGCCGAATTGACTAGGTGGATGCGACCAGGCGAACGGCGCACGAAAAGGATGGGGCGAGCGTGGCCAGCGGCCAGACAGGGACACAGTATCAAAAGTGAGAAAGATGTATTCAGAAGTGAAATAGTCTGCTGGCTGAGCACATCATCATTAACGAGCCAGAGAGGGCGGAGGGCAGCGAAGAGGCAGAGGGGGCGCGCCAGGTGGGCGATGTCCCACGCTCCGGCACACCTGCGCGCGAAATTGTTCCTTACCGCAACCGCCTCAGAGAACTTATCTCTTTAAAGCCAGCTAGCTACACGTACCGACCTCAGGGAATATTTTCGAGTGCACCGACATAAATATGAGAAATATCCAGGTTTTATTCACCTTCCACCCTGCGGGGTCCGCCCGGGTCCCGGACAAACATCTCATATAATAGATGTCCAACAATGTCGAGATGACAACGGGTTTCGCCCCTATCTACACACACCTATACTTTTGCTTTTATTTCTACTATGACACCTGTCAATAAGTATGTTGCAAAGGAAAAATAATAACGTGGCCGATACATTTTCTCTATACCTACAGCTGAATTTACATTACGAAACTAGTTTCGCAAACTTAGTTATTCATTGATTGTTTCACGTGTAAGTAATTATCTATTTACATGTGAAACCATGAATGAATAACTAAGTTTGCGCAACTATTTTCGTAATGTAAATTCGGCTTAAGAAAATGAAAAGCTTTTAAGTAGGTAGTACATAATAAATAATATGTGAAGAAAAGGTTGTGTGACATTGTTGGAACACACTTCTCGATAATTTTTTGATAACAAAGAGCAACGGCAACATAATTTAGCTTAGTTGTTTAACTTTGTGCATGTTGTGGTCTCCTATAAGTGAACACTTACTTATTACCTGATGTAACTCTTTATTTATGTGTCATGTATTGTGTAGGTACATCTTTTGTTGGAGATTCTAAATTATTATTATTTGATTTTTGCAGGTTGGTTTAAATTTTTTGGATCTAAATTTTAGTTACGCTGTTATACAATAAAATGATAAAATCGATTAACATAGGTTTTATAGCGCTAAGTACAAAGGTGGGAACGGTATCCATAAATTTTCGAGAATTGTTCATTGTTAAAGTAGTTGATTAAATTCAAGATACCTATCGATCACTAATAAAAAACTAGATACAGAATAAGCGACAAAAAATTTCCTCACCAAATGAGCGCCCATTTGAACATTTGGGTGCGCTAATCTAGTAGCAATCGAACACTCCGACGGTAGACACAAAAATCACATATCTAGGTCGCTAAAAAAAGATGGAGTTTTATATTTTCGGTAATTATAAATATGATCGTTATATAAATGTTATCACTGTATGGTAAATATTGATATTTTATCAAGAAATCATCGTAAAATCATTTTTTTTTTATTTAGTCGCAATAGTCAGCAGGAGTTATAAAGCATCTCAATTGTAAAGACTCTTACTAAACGCATTAATCATACTATCGCATGCCCACTTTAATTGTTCGGGTTATGTGAGTTGATTCTGTTCATTTTGCTGTAGATGCTATTGTTTATTTATTTATTTGTTATTATTAAAGTCTGATTGTTTTTTTTGTTGTTTAATGAGACTTCTTTGCTGTTTCTATAACTACGCTATTAACATTTTATAGATTTAATTTTGACTAAGTGCATGTTATAAAATTACAGATGTCAGACTTTATTTTTATTTTTTTAGCCTTCCTCGAGATTCAGTGAGATGTGGTGAATGGATATCAGTTATAGCACGTCAAAGATCCGATGAATTCTTCAAGTCTTATTCCTATAATTACAGTATAAACAAAGAAATCCGACAGTTTGACCCTACTCATTCCTTGTACTTGCGGCGAGTTTCGGCCGTAAAATTTTATTGCTTTTTGTACAAAGCTTTGTGAATACAACTTTAAGCACTGTGTTTAAGGTTTAATTTACATTAATATAAATTTATTTCAACCAAAATTATGTAAACATAATTGGCGACAGTTTTAAGAGAACTTTTGCATGGGATTGTGTAGGTATCTAGTTCTTTATTTATTAAAACTTTATGCACAAGTAAAAAAAAATATTGTACAAAGGCGGACTTAATGCCTGAAGCATTTTCTACCAGTCAACCTTAGGGTGATGCAGAGATAAACCATGGCAGGTGCAACATACTTGATAGATAGCTCGGAAATGACTTTAAAATACAAGAATAAATACTAATACATAGATACATACATATTAACAAAATAAACCTTGGTCAGGAGAAATAACGATCGGTAGGGGAGAAAACGAATCCAGCAACTCAGCGCTGGGATGTTTCAGCGAACTTCTGACGGATATGTTCACGTGTCATCACTTTAAAAGATAACCGACTGGTTGCTGTCCTGATATTCAGAGGGAGCGCATTCCAAAGAAAAACCACCTGGACAAAGAAATATGAATGAATGAAGCCGGAACGGTGAGAAGGAGGGAGGTAGGAGACGATTGTTGGTGGAACGAAGATTTTTATTATGGGCAGTGCATACATATTGAATTTGAGACGTCAGGTAAGAAGGAGAAGTGGGTTTGTCCAGAATAGAGAGCAACGTAGGCAGAGCCCTCAACTCTCTGCGCTGACGAATGGGTAACCATTTCAAAAGCAGTTGGTGCGCAGATACATGGTCATACTTACGAAGATTGAAAACGAATCGAATGCAGTTATTTAGAAGGCGGTCAAGTTTATTGAGGAGATCTGCATTCAGGTCATAGTAACACACATCCCCATAGTCAATTATAGGAAATATAAGGGCCTGTACAAGCATTGCTTTTATGTGTGATGGGAGAAGATTTTTCAAAAATATCTTATCCTTAGGCTATCACTGTATTTGAGAATGTTGGTTCACCTATTATTGGCAACTGTATAAGCCCTCAACTATTATCTACTGTTATTTGATATTTTGTATACAGAAGCTGTTGGTGTACCTTTATGAATAAATAAAATAAAAACCGGTAGAGCGATCGCAACGTTCCGGAGACTCTTTGACTTACAGTCGTGACCTGCTTTCGCCAGTCTAGACATGTGTGTCGACATGCAGACCAAGATTCTTAACATCAGAGCTAAACGGGATGACTGAGTTGTCGAAGATTACAGGTGGCACAGTTAAGCCGTTCAGCTTCCTCATGCTGTAGGGGCTCCCCACTATGATAGCCTGACACTTGGCGGGATTAACCACCACCCCAAATCGATCAGACCAGTTTTTTTACGACAATAAAATCCCGGTTTAGCTCCTCTATCGCATCGAATATGCTGCCAACACCTGCCCGGCAGTAAAGCTGCAAATCGTCAGCATAAAGATGATACGCAGTCTGAAGTTCGGTGGTGATGAGGTTAATAAAAATGGAGAATAAAAGAGGAGATAATATACCGCCTTGAGGGACGCCAGCTGCAAGATCACGCCAATTCGACGACTCCAGCATAAAAAGACTGCTGACGTCCCCGAAGATAAGAGGAAAACCACTGGAGTACTCCGGAGAGATTTTTTATTTATCTATCTTTATTAGTGATCGATGAAGGTACACGGTACACCTACAATAGCGGAACCTCATTGAAGTACTACGGCAAATCTAAATAAATATGAAATCCGATGTATTGATAGCAGGCGAGGAGAGCAACACAACAGTATCTCTTCATAAAGTTGGCGCAAAGTTACCGCTCTGCGGTTTCAGAACGTCGAGCCTGTTTCAGACCTGAACAAGTTGGGAGTGCAGCGCATCGCTTTATTTCACCACTATAAATAACTTTGTTTTGTACAGCATAAAGTTTACAGAAGAACTCAAAGTTTTTCCATTTTATAAAAGCTCGACTGAAACCGCGATCGTAAGTAGGTACTTAACGTTCATTTTCAGCTATTGTTTTCATAAAAATGCACACGTATTAGGATTTACAGCCATGTAAATTACAATGATATTATTTAAATCTAATGATTTGGGATAAACCAAACTTAATTTAACTACAAAAACAATCATCAGTAAACCTCGACTAATCCATTCGTGTGTAATGCAATTAACCCACCCACCGTACAACGCGAAAATTAATTAAGAATCACGTAAATACGAACAAAAAATAACCCCTAAACCAGATGCAACAGATTATCCCATTAAACATTTAAGTTTTATTCGCTATGACAGTGCAATAATTTGTTCACGCACAACATTAAAATGAAATTAGACGGGTGAGATTCACTCCGGGGCCGGGGGCGAGGGTTGAATCACTTGATCTGTCAAAATATAGGCAATATTTTAGTTGGTCGGGAGGACAGCAGACAAACACGGAAGCGGTGAATAAATCACCTAATCGGATCGAAACCTACCGACCCTTTATTGTGCCCAACCTTTGTCAAATAGCGAATCAATAGGTATCCCGGAAGAACACATGTAATTCATAGGAATGTTACCGGAAATGTGAATAATCGCGAATTGTAGGTATATTTCCCACGCATTGATTGTAAATAATGTAATGCCACAATCAGTGGAAATGGATTCATGAAGTAATACATTCAGGAAAGTATAGTTTTATAATTATTATGGTGATAAAACTCAAACAAGATGAAAGTTATTTAATTTGACAAGAACATAAACAAAATACAAAAGAACGATACAAAAGTGTATAAAAACTATCTTAGAATGTAATTAAAGGTAATAAATATCCACAAACACAAGTGAAGTAGCTATTATAGTACAATTGGCGTCCCTTTGTTCGGTCTCCCTCCGGGTGTGGTCACGCTGCACGCTGCACTGGCGTGAACACGTGTTACTGATCCTTAACACTGCTCCAAAAGCACCGATCTACTCCATTTGTTACGCTCCCGATGCCCCCACACGCAACATAGGGTTTTATACATCGATAAATATTAATTTGTGGTGGAATATTACGTATGCAATAAAGCTTGACTATTACCTGATCATTGATGACGTAGTGTGTGAGCTTACACAATATTTTTTATTAATAAGAAGGGGCCGTAGTCAAAATAATATACATATGTTAAAGGCCTAAATAAATACTTCAGCAGAAGCAAAGATTTTGTAAAATTAATTGAATCCATCATTTGCTTAATGTTTTATAAACTGGCCCCTTGTTTTAACATTTGCAGAAAATACACGTAGCAAGGTTCGTTCCAATTCGTTACGAACCATTTAAATTCTCTTTTTAACACAAAAGGAATTCAAAAAGGTAAGCTCGTTGTAGAATCAAAATCTAGCGCGCGAACCGTTAAATTAAAAATAAATATTGCGAAACGTCAGCATGTTACGGGTCGGGTTCTGGAATATATCCAGGGAAAAATCGAAAAACGTTAGGATGGCCGATGTCGGTTCACAGGGGTGGTGGTTTGGGGTAAGGTGAATCTTTTTGTGAAGTGGAGAGAATTAATTTAACCCGCTGCGGGGTTACACGACATGGCGGTAATTGAAAAGTTTGCCCCTTGTAGCAGCCGACGCCGAAGGCGACGCGTCTTCGCGACACTCAGGTTTTATAACAGGCTTTTATGGTAATTGATATTTAAAACTTATTATAAAAATTATAAATGGTCTTTTTCTCACTTGTATGATGCTGGTAGAAGGCGTTCGACGCAAACAAACGTGTGAAAATAACTGGAGACATGTTGACTCAAGCGTGACTCAAGTTTGACTCAACTTGAGTCATTCAAATCAATTACTGAAGAAGAAGAAGCGCAACGATGCAAAATTAAAGTGGAAACACCCTCTTCTCTAAAATATTTATAAGAAGCGTTAGAAAAGGTAACGTAGAGACAAAAAGTCCTGAACTTTTCCAATTGATGACAACTGATTAACTTCGAGAAAGACCATCGATGAAAAAGCTTTTAGATATTAACCCTTTAACTTTTTCAACGAATATTAAAAAGTATTGATAACTTTGAGAAGCGAACGCCTGGCTTGCTCGCCCCTGATCGATTTTAAATTAATTTTATAAAGTTAAATTGGGGATTATGTTTATTTGATCACTTGAAAGAGCCGCTTGCTGCTCTGATATTGAAGTTTGTTTATGATGTACCAAGTAAATTATTTTCATAAAAAGAATTAAAATTTAAATGTTTTATGGTTTTTGCTGACTAGATGTATATATATATTTTTTATTTTACTTCTCCATCCAAAATATATGAAGGACGAAGGACGTCAACAGAAATAAACAATTTATTACTAAGATTTTATATAGAATTATTAGTTTATTAATAAAAATTTAAAAATAAATTGGAAGTACTTTTAAAATAACGGCCAGATACCTTCATCCAACGTACCTACCATACCTGTAAGTATTTAATGATTTCACACCCATACCACATCGGTTTTGCGAATACAATGTCTAGTTAGGGACACAAAGGTAGCCGGGTGTGTTGACGCATTGGCTAACATCGATTCGGTCTGTTTGCCGACGATATTGAAGTTAGCTGATTGGCTCCCTGGCTGCAGGACTTGGCAAACTTAATGATTTGCTTCCACATGAACGTGACCTTTTTGTGTTAGCTCTTCTGAGAATTATGATGGATTTATCTGTATACCTACGTTTAAAGGAAGTATTCTATAACATGAATCGTGCTCATTTTCACGTTCTAACAATTTTATCGATTACTTTTATGCAGTTTTTAGCTATCTTCTGTTTCAGATCGTCGATTTTAGAGAATTGGTTCAAATTAATCTTCGGAGCTATATTTTCCTGTATCTTCTTTCATAGTACCTACTTGAATAATATTGTTTGCGTCATTGTGTATTGTTTCCTGATATAGGTCAGAGCTTGGAAAGCCGTACCTACTTGTAAACTAAAACTATAGTTCTCATCATTCAAATTCAATCTTTATTTTCTTATACATTTAAGTTGGAACAAAGAACAGTTCAACAATTTGTGTGAGCTGTGAACTGAAAGCCACGCAGGCAGGCTGCTCCTGACTGATTAATGGAATTAATTCATTATTCTGCGGTTGCGGCCGGGAAGCGAACAGTCGAACTCAGGACGAATGAATTGGTAATGCCGCTGTCTGCGATTGCTCACGGTTTCAAGTCGATATTTGCATTTTTGAAAAAATAATGTAAACTTTAATCAGCCGTTTGTTTTCACCAACGTGACTAACTTTACAATTATAAACGATGTTCAGCAATGCTATTCTGTAAAAATCTCACCGTGAATACTTAGGTGAAGTGAGTTTGAAGTGAGCTTTCATTCCACGTGATACTAGGGAATGACACTGTTGACAGCTCACTCCACGCTCACTTCACCTACGTTTTCACGGTGAGGTGATGGTTACAGAATAGCACAACCGGTAGGGTTTAATGTTTAGGATGTATTCATTTAGTAAAGACTGGTTGAATAGGTGGCGAGCCGTTCGAATTCTGCATACTGTATTAATTTTCTACTTGCAAATTCGGATTGTGTCACGAAATCATAGCTCGTAGGCTACACGAGTTGGAAAATGAATACTTGCTGCGACCTGTAGCAACATAATATGCTACGAGTCGTTAGAGGTAGCAAGTCTCACTCTATCCAATAGTTCCCTGTTAACACATTGTTGATGGTATTATAATACTATTTAATTAATCCATAGCGGATCCTATGTATTTAAGTATAAAATACCATGGCAATTCTTTATTGTAAAGGCTTTAAGAATCTCACTTTATCAAAAGTTAAGCGTTCATATGTTGCATGTTAGCGATGTAAAAGAGTTATAGTCCGTTTCATAACTAGCAGCGAAACGCAAAGTTGTTACTATGCAGTAGCTACGTATAGCACAGCATCAGGTATGTACTTAGATACGGCAGCGGGTGAAATGGAACTCGCGTCGGCGGGTAAGTTTCGTGAGGGCGTATAATTACGCGAGCGAGTAAACATATAAAGGTAATCCGGGCCGCGGCGGCACAAAGTGATGCTCGTGAATAAATTAGCGACGGAGCACCTGCGGCACCACCGCAGTGCCGCTGCTACCTACCACAGGGCTACTACGTTCTACATTCTGTGTTCATTTTAAGTGTGTGTGTGTGTGATTAGTGCTTTCTAACCTAACCTAACTTTTTGATTCGGTTAAGAAGTTGTAGACAAATAGCGATCTCAAAAGTGATATGTGTACTTCCTGTAGTTTCAGAACCAGTTTACAAAACCATGTGTAACTTCACGCCCTTTTGTTACTCAACAAAAATCTGTAGCTAGAGCTAATATAGGTGTATGAATTACAATAATCTTTTTTTCTGTGCATCTATGTATAGCCAGTAAAGATAATGTGTACTGCGATTGTAGGTATAGTATTTTTAACTCACGAAACGGCGCGTGCTTTACTTGTGGTTACCAAGTGTAAATGTGTCAAAGACGCTGTAAATGTGTCTGATGTAAGCGCAGGAGCTGTCGGTATACTTTCGTCCGAGACCCGGGCGAAATCGAAAGTGTGTGTCCGTGTGCGTGTGTGTGTTATGTGCTGACGCTACTCGTCTTCACGCACACATTCACAGCATGTTTGTACACTTGGTTACCACAAGTAAAGTCCGCGTTGCTTCATGAGATAAAAATAATATATTACATAAACAATATTTAAGTATACCAGAGTCGTCAATCGTTTTTCATTTCCGCCGCGGAAAATCAGCTATAGCTATCAATTTCTTTTTTAAAATCAGCTCTTCAGTGCGTGTAATAAATATTCCAGCTAATCGAACAGCTTTGACAACCCTAGAGGAGATAAGACGTATCTATCTGTATATAGAGTTGATACTAAAAGGCTTCGTCACATAGAGGAGCCCGACTTGCAGGCGACATGGGACTCTATGAATATTCAATTATTCACAAGATTTTACTTAGAGAGAATTTAGATTTAGATCGAGTCATGTATTATACCGAGTTGGAATACACTCGCATGGGATTAGAAATTGAAAGGTATCTCAGTTACAGGCGTTACAGGCAGGTGAAGTACAATCACAGCCAAAATATTTATTTATTAGGGATAAAAAAACAGTAGTACAATGACATGTTATACTCGTACACTTTATATAAACTCAAAATTATAGCACTTATTGCACCACCAACACCATTATCCACAGATCACTAGCTTATGATTATAGATTAATGCCAAAGAGTTAAATAAATTAAACAAAAAAGAACAATAGCGATTACGGACATTCAAGTAATAAAGTAAGAAAAAAACATTATCAAAAAAAAGAAAACAAAATTAAGAAGCTAGTATTTAATCGAATACAAATTCCCTAAATTTGTTAGCGGTTAGTTAAATTGGGTTAATTAGTCACTCTAACTAAGGCCTACTTTGTCGGTTCTTTGCACACTTATTACCGCAGAATGACATTTAGATATATTCTTTACATGTCAGACCAAATAAAAAATGTGACAGTCACAGAATGTTATTTTTTTATTTTTATTTTATATCATAAAATGGCCAACCTATTAAAAAGGCTTTAAGTTGAGTTCAACTCGAAATTGGTCAAAGGCCTTTGTTATCAAATCGTTAAATATTGTTTTCTGTGCGGTGGTCTGTTCAGTGACGTGACTTGATACAGGAAATAATGTGAAAACTGACTAAGACATGGTAGACTTGACTGTGCCTACGTACAGTCCGTTCACGATTATTTTACATCTAAGTTAGCATCACTGTCAAAATCACAGTGATCTTTATTGCTGTTGCAATAAGGTTGCTGTTGGGTTGCTGCCATTGACAAATCTGTCAAATTCAAAATTATCTTTATAACCATTACAATGAGGTTCCTATTGGGTTGCTGCTATCAGAGGTAAAATCACTGTAAATGGACTGTAATTTAGAAAATTTTAAGACTGAGTTCTAAGTTAAGAGATTGAAAAAAGAGAAGCAAGGTTTGGATTTAGGGATAATTGGCACCGACCGTTCCACAAACGGAATGAAAAGCTTTGTTAAATTGCGTGTAAAAAATTGAGGAGATGTATTATAGTTATTAGTATCAACACTTAGCCTACTTATGCTATACTAGATTAGGCTCAACGTAACATCATTTGTAAACTATAAACAATATTGCATCTGTATTTTGGGATACAGTGTATTTGTTAGGCAGGGACATCGACGCACAACCTGTTACCATGGATTCAGTAGGTAAATGATTCTGAACCACCTGCATTGAAATTTTTCTTCGGTTATAAACCACACCACAACTCCACACTACTCCAGCAGCCAGCAAAAGAGGCATTGATGGACGAACGCCGAGGCACACAACATACGTAATTCCATCAATGCCTAGTGGTGGCCAAGGCTTGTATAGTAGATACTTTTCTCAAATAATGCGCGGAAATTAAAATACAGTTACTTTTCAAAATCAATGACGAACAATGAACAACAAAAAAAAATCCCGCGTTAAAATGTTCTTTTGTTTTTTTTTTGCAATAAACAGCTTTCTGTTTGCAAGCCAGTTCGAAATTTAAATGAAACCTTTGATACGTTACCTCCTTGGTTGCACTGTTTCGGAGTAAAAGATCGTTCCATTTTTAAATTACACGATAGATAAGAGTTTATTATGTAATTTATTTGGCCGCTAAACCACGACAGAGTTGGATTTTCATACAACTTTTGCCGGCCGCTGCTCGCATGTATTTGGCCAGTACAGCAATTTCGATTTATCTCAAAGAAGGTTGTCAAAATAATGCTCAAATTTCCAAGCATGTTTGAGAAAAAAACATTAGCTGTTCAGTAGGTACATTTTGACCGCACATTGTTTTTCTGATAACCGACGATAAAATATCTACGCTATCTAGAATCATGTGCTGAATTCATGGTTAGAATTTGCGCGTCGATATCCCTGTCACACTGAATACAGGTATACAATAACCATATTCCATTCACAATCGCTACAAATAAAGCGGACAAAGGCTGACATCGCAACACCCAACACAATATTGGGTACATCTAGATGACGTAATGACAGATAGGATCGGACACTACTGTGGAAATTGAACTGGTCGCCGGCAAACGCTATATTTTACTCAATATTTGAGGGAATGGACAGTGGACAAAACAACCTGCTGCGAGCTTGATGGACGTTATGTGTCGTTGATAGCACTTGTATACTGCGATAGTAAATAAGAGCGGCTATTGTCACGATAACCATTGTTACGAGTACATGCATGTGTGTTTTCAGTTCGGTTACGGTGTGAGTTCGATGTTTATTATACTTACTATGCTTTGATGACGGTACTTATGTTAAGGGCAACTTTTGACAAATAGAAAATCGTTTAAAATTAAAAGGAAGTTTTGATAATAAAATTGCTACTTTTTCAGACATGAAAATAGGTACCGAATATAAGAGTTCATTATTCAACTTTTGTAAGCCTTTGCAAACACTTTTTTTTCTAATCATAATACCACACTTCACACCAAAGCACAGCGGCTGGTTGGTGGCAGAAAAAAGGTTTGGACCCACTTTCCCGAAGAAGCTGATTCTGAGCAAACGAAAATCATGAAGAGATCTACGTTTAGGTACTAAAGCTCGTTTGTCTCTTTATTGAAGCGATCGTCTTTTAAAAAAACAGTTGTTTATTAGTTGTTTACAAGGGTACTTTGACGCGCGGCGAAAATCGGAAGTAACGCCGCCATCCGGCTTTTTCAATACAATTTTCACAAACCAAGATTGCACGAATGTTCACCACCAGCACCCTCCCTGTCAACGTCATTCGAGCGCCAAAAGATTCCTGTAGCAGTGTACATATTTAACACCACTTACCATCTTTGTTCATATTGGCCTGGAAGCACTTGGCGAGGCGGCAGGCACGGCACTGGTTCCTGTGTGTCTTGTCCACTGGGCAGCGGCCCTTCATCTCGCCGCCTGCCTTACAGGTGTATACGCGGTTGCGATGGATCGACCGCTTGAAGAAACCGGAACAACCTGCACACACATCAGTAACTATGGGAAGCGAGCTAGCCACGATATAATCGAAACATAATGCCGAGGAGAAACACTCTAAGACAACAAAACATAAAAAACCGTATGCGGTCGGGAACGAAGTTCCTTACGCGATAATCAAAGTCGCATGGAGGGGTCATACCTAACGCTTTTTCCTTACGCGACGATTTCTACCAGTCAACTCCGAGCACAAGCCGCGTTAAGGAATTCGTTCCAAAAAAAAGTATTTTTATGTATTTTTTTTTATCTACTACAATAAGTGGAGAAAATATGATAATAAATTTAAGCAAAAAAGGCTACTCAATTGATTTTTGCGCTTAATTTTATGACAATACTTTTACTATTGCGTTTAACACTGTTTTAAATAAATTTTACTGTTTTACTTAAGACTTTCCTTTTTAAAAAATCCTCTGAAAAGCGTAAAAATATATAATGTATTAGCCCTTTAAGTTTAATATAAGTTGTAGGTAATATTTTGATCCAAGCGTCGCTCGTCGCGTCGGGGGACGGCAAATGAAAATAGGAAGTTAACAGCAGTTTCACTTTCTACAATAGCATAGGTACATTTATTATTGCTGGGCTGTACTTTGGCGTTTTCATTTGAGAAATTCTAATGTTTCACGTAATTCTAGGTGATGCTGCAGCATTAGTTCAAGGTTACTATGTTTTTCTAATATCATTGAAGTAACAGAATACCAAATTTCGAATCGATCAGACCTGTGGATGATGCTCACATCCCTTCATCAACTAGAAAAGAGCTGATAATCTTCAAATGGCTGAACCGATTTTCTTGAAAGACTTGACTTGATTTTCAAGAAAATCGGTCAAAACAAAAACACACAGATAAACAGATATACACGTTAAACTTATAACACCCCTATGTTTCCGTCGGGGGTTAAAAAAGAAAGAGAGTAGAAAAAAAAGATCTAGGCATGGCCGCAATTGGAACTAACACCGCCAACTTGCATTTTCAAAACATTGCACAAAAAAAAAAAAAAAAACAAATACAGCTGACCAATTCGAAAGTACACAACTTTAGATAAATTTTATTATATGAAAATTACCAGATATTTTCCCATAATTATAAATAAAATACAGGATTTTTTTTTAATAGCGTCCGCCCAATCACCGCCTTTTTGCTGGTCTAAAATGCGATTGCTTTTCATCGTATTTTCCAACACATTTTCGAATACTTTATTAGGATTCCACTATCAGAGTTACAAATATATGCTTTTAATGCTCAAAATTTACCATGACACGGCCCTTTATATAACTCCACAGAAAAAAGAAAACAATCCTCTCGAAGTTTTCAATATGTATCGTGCTGCATGGTTTCTGGCACCGTCTTATCGAACCACGTGTTTTCTAGGTATAACTGATTGATTTGGTGAAATAAAAAAAAAGGACTTAACACTTTTGTGATTGCCAGTGGCAGTAATATCACCTGACTTGCAATCTGTTCAAGGAAGAATGGTGTAATTACTCCACCTAACCAGTCAGACCAATATAATGTAGGGGTCCTGTCTGGGTCAACAAAGGTTGGTTGCTCTTCACCACAATAGTGAAAATATTGTTTATTTATTAAAACTTTATGCACAAGTAAAAAATAATACTGTACAAAGGCGGACTTAATGCCTGAGGCATTTTCTACCAGTCAACCTTAGGGTGATGCAGAGATACCCGGCTGGTCCGGGGATACCGTACGGTCTACGGTGAGGCGGCGAGCCTCCTTGCCGGATTACCGCCATGGGATCTGGAGGCAAAAGTCCTCGCGCACATTTGGGAGTGGCGCGAGGAGGCGAAACGCCGGGGCGTAGCTCCGCTGCCGCGAGAAATCACGGTACAGCGGACAGAGCTCCGGCGGGATCTCAGGGCGGCATGGAGAGTGCGATTGTCGCAAAGCAGCGCTGGGCACGCCACAATTGCGGCGATAAGTCCCCTCTTTGAGGAGTGGCTAGAGAGTCGCCACGGCGTCCTCACCTTCCGCCTGACGCAGGTCCTCACCGGACACGGTTGTTTCGGGAGGTTCCTGTTCCGGATAAGGCGGGAGGAAACGCTCGGGTGTCAGCATTGTGTGGATCGCCCGGAGGACACGGTGGAGCATACGGCGGAGGTCTGCCCGGCTTGGGCGGAGCACCGCCGTGTCCTCGTGGAGGCGATTGACGGTGGCGATCTCTCGCGTCCGGCCCTGGTCCAGGCCATGGTACGGAGCGAGAGGGCTTGGGAAGCCGTCACCTCCTTCTGCGAAGCAGTAATGTTCGCGAAGGAGGAGGCGGAACGCGTGAGGGAGAGGCAAAATTTGCGCCCTCACGCCCCTAGCCGCCGCAGGAGACGCGCTGGGCGTCGGGAATCGCAGGCCGATTCCCGGCCACCGTAGGCGCGGGCTTGCGAACGGCGAGCAATGGGCAGCTCGCCGTTCGATAAGGACCAGGCCCGGGTCGACCGCGACGGCGCGCTGTGTTCCACGCGCGCTTCAAAGAGATGTCAGCACCAATGACGGGGTTTGCTAGGACTGATGCCTGCTAGGGTTGCGGAAAAGTCCAAGAGGGTTACCGTGGCCCCTGGCACAGGCAACTGAAGGAACACGGGTGGGTTTTAGTCAGTAAGAGTCTGACACGCCCTCCTGCTCTGCCCAGAGCGGGAGAAGTTATTTGATGATTTCCCACCCACAAAAAAAAAAAAAAAGGGTGATGCAGAGATACACAAGACATCCAAGTACACATTCATGTTTAGTTACAAATCTTCTATGATCTACATGATATTAGTTACTCGTACTGATTTTTTTTAAATAAATGGGTAATTTTCCAATCCTAGAAATTTTGGGATACAATTACTGAAATAAATGCAGTTGTCATTGTCTTATATAAATGGTGCATAACGAATTTGCTACATTTCGACTCAATTTGGCGCCATACAAAAGTAGTGACCAAAAAAAGATGTTCATTCGAGTTGGCAACACTATAAATGTATCGTACATTTTATTCCATGACAATGATTATCAACAGCACCTCCCTGTCAACGCCATTCGAGTGCCGACAGAGCCTTGAAGGACGTAGGTACTGTAGGCACTAATTACGGACTCATCATTATTATCTGCCAAGCCGGACTTGCTTACTTATTCGGACTATTTAGGGGTCGGCTTCCAGACTAGCCGGAAGCTGCTGATAGCTGTATTTTACATGAAGCTACTGATCTGACCTCCAAACCCATCTACTGGGTAACACGGTACCCCTTGGTAAGATTGGTTGTTAGACTTTCGGTCTCCTGACTAAACTGTTACAAGGACTTTTTGGCGCATAAATGACGTTGACAGGTGGCCGCTATTGGTATACAGTTGTGCAAATGTTTTGCCAAATTTCACTTGACTGGATAGATGGCGGTGTTAGTTTCGATTATTGCCGCGTGACTTACATTGGAACTAATGCCGCCATCTTGTTTTTTTTTAATCAAATTTCTGTGACAATTTCAGAAAACGCCCCTCTGGCAATGTCATTCAAGCGAAAAGATCCTTGCGGCATCATAGCTTAAAAAACCTTTGATGGAATTGTGCGGCTATTATTAGGTACCTACTTTGCTACTTATCCACGAGTCCCTCCTACTACTAATTACCGACTGTAGTCGTTTATTAAATATCACATTTATGGAATTAAATCACGCAATAACCCGCTTCTTTAGTATAATTATTTAGTTGAGCAGGCAAAGATATTGAAACCATTCAGCCTGCATTTGATTATTTTTTTTACAGTAGATGTGAAGCAGCTAGCAAGGTAACACTATTTTAGACTAATTAACTTATCTTACTTAAAAACATTTTAATTAGTCTTAAATAGTCTGGAATTTAAGCGTTTGGCCTAACAAAAAGGTAAATGTTTAGACTTTTAAGATACTGTGACCTCTGAGTTTTTGTTGTCAGTGTAGTCGGATAGGAAACACCGACCTCATCTAGTTTTTAAATAATTATTGAAGTTTACAAATGTCTGTAAAACGTACCTACAAAAATAATTATAATTTAGTCGGTTAAAATCAAAATCAAAAGTCATTTATTAAAACTAGGCTGAGAATCAGCACTTTTTGAACGTCAAAATTACTTAAGACAGTCCCCCAAATCACCCGCCCTTCACTACTTCCTAGTGCTTTAGCTGGGAAGAAGATGTGGCGGAAGAAACTCACCAGCAGCACAGCTGTCTGTTCAGTTAGAAGAACTGGATTCTATACAGTACCTACTAAGAAATTAAAAACCCAAAACATTAAATTAAATTATTTGCCATATGTCAGCTAGCACACACCAACATACCTACCAAACGCACACAAATAAAAGTTCAAGGAAAACACAAGCTAAGTCCTTAGCTTGTGTTTTTGTGTCAGCTTACAATTTGGAGGATTGCCGTATTTGTGCATATATGTAATTAACCGGAGTTAAAATGAATGTATAGTGTTCTTACCATCGCAACTGTAGATGCCATAATGTTTGCCGGAACTCCTGTCCCCGCACACATTGCAGGGGATGTCGAGAAGACGATCGCCTGTAACCAATATTAGATTATCAATACTCTTTCTAAACATTAGGCATAGATTGAAATCGTTTGGGCCACACTAGTTGACATGACCATATAATCATGAAGTTTAATTCTACACAATTAACTATGGGCATGTGATATGCAAATAAAATTAAACAAAAAAGTTAGGTGTTTTATACTGCTACATCTACACCGTAGCCACAGCCTACGCCGTAGACAGTGCGGCTACAGACTTTTAAAATGTGTAGCAGCAATAATGTAAAAGAATTAAGAGGGTGTACTCATCTACATAAACAAGCTTTGCTATTGGAAAAAGTCTAACATATAAAAAAAAACTCAGCTATTTCATATTAAATTAGCACACCTATCACACACAATCAAAATACTATAGCACACTTTTTTTTTGTCATCGCAACTTTCGGTACCTATCTGTCAGGTGTGCAGAAAAATTCATTTTCACGTTTCCTTTATCAATGTAAGCTACACTGAAAGAAGTGTTTATTCATGAACTGATACTTCTCGGCACCTCAGAGCTCCCCTTACCCAAAATAGATTAGTCAGATTACACCAATCTCGCTAATAACGTTGGTGTTTTTGTTCCGTTTACTGAAGCCTTCCCCTTCGCCCCCTTTTCCTCAACGCGTTGCGGAGCCTACTGTCACACCGAATACAAGTGGGTATCTAACTATGTATTTTTGATGTTTTGTCTGATAGATACACACATCAAAAGTGTCTAGGGATCAAGCATTTTTATGCGGATTTCTTGAGATTAAGATGTGGCTTTGTAATAAATTTATGATTTTATAAATTTATATGGATCCTTTTTGGTGCATTTCATAATTTGAATCAGGAACTGTGAATCAAATTCGAGTAAAATATGAAAATCAGCTGTCAATATTTTCCCTATAAAAACATACAACGCATTGAAGACATTATTAGTGCTACTGTTTCCCTACTACTGATTAAAACCAACGTTATTATGGAGCGGCGACGTCATTTAAGCAGGGAAGAAATGCTCAGAGCCGTGGGAATGATAGAAGCTGGTTCCCGGCAACGTACTGTGGCTTTAGCTCTGAATACAAGTCAGAGTGTTATCAGTCGACTTTGGACACGTTACCGAAGCACTGGTACCGTGGCTGAGCGCCATGGAGGACGGTATCGCTGCACCACACGGAGACAAGACCGATACATTCAAATCTTAACTCGAAGAGCTCCAACAATAACCGCCATGATGTTAGCCGTGAGGCTTCATCACTCTTCAGGGAACTTAATTAGCGACCAAACAGTCAGAAACCGCTTGCATGAAGTGAACCTTCATTCCCGAAGACCGCTACGGGTACCACCTATAGCAATGCACAATCGTAGGATTCGATATCAATGGGCTCTTGAACACAGAAATTGGGCAGAAGAACAATGGCGTTTCGTGTGCTTTTCTGATGAGTCTCGTTTTGGTATGAGACCGGATACAAGACGTATACGACACTGGAGAACCCCTGGACGCCAACAGCGATTAAAATCCTGCCAGGAAGTCCATCCTTATAGTGGTGGAACCATCATGGTATGGGCGGGTATTTGGATCGGCGGAAGAACTGAGTTGATTTGGATCAGAGGCAACCTCAACGCTCAAATTTATGCTGAGACGATTGTATCAGACGTCATCGTTCCTCTACAAGTGCAAATCGGTCCCTTATTTCAGTTAATGCATGATAATGCACGACCGCACACCGCAAGAGTTGTAAGACAGACTCTCGCCGCAGCTAACATCAATGTCCTGCCCTGGCATGCTCAGTCGCCAGACTTGAACCCGATTGAGCATGCATGGGATATGCTACAGAGAAGAGCTCTGCCGAATATGGAGGGTATCCAGTCGCAAGAAGACCTTTTTTTGTTGTTGCAACGAACATGGGCGGCCATTCCACAGCGTGATTTGGATGAACTCATTTTGAGTATGCCAAACCGATGTTCTTGTGTTGTTAGTGTTCGCGGTAGAAACACGGATTATTAATTGTTTAAGTTACCCAATAACATTTTAAAGAAAACTGTTATTTCAGTCTTTTTTTCGAACTTTTGTGTTAGTGGTTCAAATGTCAAAAATCCCTTTATTAGGAAAATGGCAAATTTCTTTATTAATGCAAAGGTGACTTGGTTTATCGTTACTGTGACAAACGAAAACACTTTATTTTATGAATCCTTAAAGAAAATTTTAATTAATATCAATCAGGAGAAAAGTTATTGCAAAAATATATGTTGATCCCTAGACACTTTTGATGTGTGTAGATGGTAGATTTTTATAAAATTTGATTTTCCAAAAAGGTGCTTAGGTGGTCGTATATTTTTCGTAGGATTAATATTTCAATGCTGAAGATATCATTCCTAGATATAACCGGTAGGTACCAACTTATGTATTTCTACAAAATAATATTTTAAACCTTCTTAATTAAATGTTCCCTTTACAATCCTTTTGAAATATCAAAAGTTTTGAAAGGTTTTGCCGAAATCCTTTACTTATTCTGATTCAAATACCTACCTATTTTATGTAAACTGTTATTCTATTAAATTGGTCCTTTCAAATAATACAATTCGGTGTTACAAGCGGCCTCCGTCTTAATGCCGCGAATCCTTTTCAAGGAAGGATCTTTTATTTTTTCGTCAAATCGGACTTAGACGACTTTACTTCGTCTTTCGAGCCTCTAAGGAAAGCCGCGAAGTGTCGTAATTATCCCCTTTTTTGCGCACTTTCAAAAGCTTTTTATGGAAGGAAAATGATGGGATTCAGCTTCACAGTAGACAGATATAATGAAACTGTTCCTAATATTTACTTTTATGTAGCGGCTGCATCATAACATACAGTCTTTCTATCAGTATTTACCTGGATTACAATCCTATAGGTGTAAAGTACTGCAAGAATTTTCCCAAACCACTAGAATTTTGTTTTTGACAGTGGATCATAACTTTCATAAAACCTGTCAAATTCTAAGTACCGTGCGTAGTTTCTCAGTAAATCTTCAGAGTTCCAATCATAATTAGCTCTAGTATCCTAGCCGAAGTTTCCTACTTTAAGAACTGCGATGACTGTCGGTCTACCACAGCTGTCTATATCCTCTAAAATAATATGCTTGATAAAAATCTTAAATTTACTGGCAGACAACGCAGGCCTAAACCGCTGGGTCAGAAGCATGAAAATTGGCGCAAGAGTTCTTTATATAACGAAAGTAAGGAAGGATGAGTCCGTCTTTTTTACCCATGGGATTTCCCATTTTTATATATTAGGTGATTGGTTTGCGTTTGTTTCTTAAAATAATTTTGGAAATAAATAGAGAACCCTTTAAAACATCATTTTACAAAAAGACAAAACATCTTTGTTTTCAATATGACAATAAAAAAATGAAGATAACACGGGAACACTTACAACGTGTTATACGGTTTCTTCAGGAAAACTTATTTTTTATTTTTTTATTACCTATAGCTTTTTTGGCTTAATAGCCAGATAATGGCAGATCACATAATTTTATTATGATCTGCCAAATGTATTTAATTTTTGTCTATCGCGCTTCTATAACATATTCCCTGTAATTTGATAGGTCTGACTCTTGTAATACAGGAACTCCTAGTACAAGAGCCAGCAGGGCTACACAAATGTTTGTGACTTTGAAGTGTAAAAAAATAAATTATTATATACAAAATTCTAAAGCCTCTACAGACAAACCGTACCTAACTATAACACACTGCTAATGAAAAGCTGCACATTCACCTATCTATTCATGTGTGCCTACTGATGCGTGCGGTTCCGTGCACTGAACTCTAAATAACGCGCGACAAATTACGATAGGTAGTCGTGTGAAATGCCACACTTGCTAATGCCGATCAAATGAATATACTTACTTAATCGTTGCCCTCGTGATGTTTACGCGGATATAAGTAGATTATATTAATATGATTGATGTTTTTCTTTCTTTTTTGCACGTTTTTGGTTTTAAAAACTAAAATGATTAGACGTTTGAACGCGTTTTGTTAACGTTGATTGGTAACGATAGACAGCTATATATGTTTTTCTTTAAACAAATTATTTTGGAAGACCACTATGAAGCAAGCGAACTTGTCCCGTCCGCAAACCAGAAGAGTTAAAATGAAATCTAAGAAAATAGGTCAATGAAAGGTTGAATGAAGTATGTATGTGTAAGAATATAGAAGGCCTTCTTTAAGCAGATACCTAACTTACAGATATAGTTCAAGATCATATCAAAATTCGTAAGGAGAAACGATCATTCATAATGTAACCATATTATATTTTAAACAAACATGAATTTCTACTTTTCTATCACAATTAAGTATCTCCATCATTTATTTACAAACAGAGCAAAATAATTACTGATCTCACAGAAATCTTTGCTTACGTTGTGAGATAGATGCTACAAATCGTAACGTAAAATCTTGATTACCTATTTACTTTTTGACAAAGACTTGTTAAATAAATACAAGTAAAATACTTAATTGAACTCAAACAACGGTAATAAGTTAGGCGTTAAGTAATTAGATTAAGTTATATGCACCCTTTGTACAAGATTCGGGTGGGGGAGCGCGGTCCAAGTTTCGGGTTTGTCCCTAAGTAACATTTGTAAGGACGTGGGTTTCGCCCGATTCACTGATCTCCCAAGATCTTATTTGTGTGCTAACTACAAACAATGGACTAAACATACGATATGTTTGTGTCTACATATTGTTTTGTATAGTGTTAAGCTTATTACTGCCAGGCGTTTGATACAGTTTCGTTTGACAAATAGTGAAATGGTTTTGGTTTTGTACAAAGTGCTTTGTAGGTATTTTTAGGAGCCTGGTTGGTGGTTTTTTATTTTTACGTATGATACAAATAATGTGTTTGTGCGCTTATTATTTTACGTCAAGTATTTTTAGGAGATTACCAAGAACCTGCTTTGCTGGATAGACTTTTTTAACCAACAACCTAATTTCAATAAAACATTTGATACCTTTCAATAATTTGTTTCACATAAAAGTAAATAGGTAGGTACCTATTATATTGGTTTGTGTTACTCAAGCTATTCTAATAATTTTGCATAAAGCCTTCGCCATAAAACATTAGCCACTAGATTAAGAACTAAGAACCGCCCTTCAGATTTAAATAAAAACCTACTTACAGAAACAAAGAACATCACATTCAGTATGGATCTTTAAAGGGTGAGATTTATTGATCTCTTTATCTGACCAAGATTATGTCTGGACTTTAAAAGAGACTGTGACCTCTGAGTTTGTTTCGGCCTTTCTTCTCAGAGTACCTACTCAGATATGAAACACCGACCTCATCTAGTTTAAAAAAATATGACTGACGTGTAAAAGTGTTTGTACAAACCTACTTACAGAAATAAATCATTTATCACTATCATTGAGACGAAGCTGGTCATATCTCGTAGCCTTAAGAATAGTGTAAGTATCTAACACTAGTTTATATTAATTCTACAATTACTAGTTTTTGGTTGTTAACATACCTACAGCCCATACGGAAGAATGGAGACGTACCTAAGTTAAAACGGACGGTGATTTCTATAGACTTTCACAGCAAGCTTTTCAACAACTTAATTCTTACAAAGATTAGTTTGTGTGCCAGAAATGATTGCGTATAATAAATGTAATTAAAAATGCTGCCGAAAGTAGCTTGTATGCTATTGATTTAAATTAAGAAAGACTTTTCTTAATTTAAATACTGAGGTGCAAGATGTTTCCAATTGTGTACTTGTTTATCGTGCAAAATTATGTTAGGGTACAGCAACAGTCTACAAAAGTCGATTATAACAGAATAACAGAATGAGTAAGAACTATGTCACCTTATCAACTTTGATAATGTAATTTAAACGAGTGTTCATGGAATTTCTTCTCCAAAGGTACCTACTACACTTTGGAATGGGCAACTAGCTTCATATTTCTGACCGACTGACTCCTTAACAATTCAAAAGTGCCTGTAAATGGTTCAATTGAAATAAATGCTTTTCGTTCTAGTTTGAGTTTAGGTTACTTATGATTAATTATTCATATTTTCCATGTGGTGAATGTTAACTCGGTCATCAGTCGTTGACCTTAAGGCTTTGAATTATTTGTTCTTTTAATTGTTAAAACCTTTGCAAAACACGGTGCACCGACTAGACAATATATTATTGGAAACTTGTTACTCCTGTCAGGATATCGTTTTTGTATGAACAAAAAACTACATAAATGGCATTATAGATAAATATGGTATAAAAAATAAATGCAGGATCATGATGATAGAGACATTATCAGTCAAAAATGCGGAAAATGTCCTGAAATAAATAACAACAACAAACAATGACAGATGAATGAAATAAAAAAAGAATCAGCTGACCTGTGCCCATCCTCCGGACTGCCACCGCTGGCGCCCGTTGTCGCTCCCAGAAGGCCGACAGCTCGACAGTTGTCTCACAGGCTCAATTCAAACTAACACCAATGCTTTTAGCTAAATACATTTTTTTCTACACTTAAAACTTTTTATTTATATTTAATGTTTTTAATGTTACACAGTCAGAATTTTTAACATTCCTCTCCTAAAGGAATTCATGAGTATTGGTATGGTACTTATTATGTACGAAACTTTTAATGACTTATCTGGGTGACTTCACCACCCAGTCGCGGCTTTCGGCAGACTGCTCCGATAATTGTGATCTTTGAAGCCGCTGCGGAGATCGAGTCACGTCATCCCCTGATTACATTGAGTCCCACCCCCTGAGCAGGACAACAGTATACAGGACGCGCGCGTGCGAGCGAGATGGGTGTGATCCCATCTTGTGTCCCGGTCCACAGGCTACATTGTCAGGGCAGCGGTCGCTACGTATCTGACTGAATTACGTACGAACATAATGGTTGCAATACGTGATAAAGTAAAGCGTTGTTTACTCGACGAGTTCATTTGTAAAAATGAATGTTTCCGGCGCATTTGAAAGCTAAAAGTGGAATTTGTAATCCTGTACCACACTTAAACAATAACATCAACAACAAATTACTGTTCAATTTTGAAATGTTTGCTCTTTTACTTCCAATAACTTAGATAATTATTGTAATGCACGTCTCATCATGCACTTCTGGGAAACATCAATCTATAAAAAAATACAATAACGACAAACATGACAAAAGACACCACAGTCCAAGAAACAAAAGGAACACAAACAATTTTCTTTCACGAACTATCAGTACAGTAAACATTAAAATGTCAAGTTAGATCACGGGGTGAGCGAGGCAGCTTAATTGCCTGGGCGGCAGCGTCGACCAATCAGAGCGCGGCTGCCGCGCGAAGGGCGGGCCGTGCAGCTTTTGAAGTGAACCGAGCTACGAAGCGAAGTCGCCACGTGAACCATTGAATAGGACAAGGATGCTTGTCTAATGAACGATGCTAACATCTAAGATACACGTCTGCGAGACGTAAGGCGTTTTATTTGATCGTACGCTTTCTGTTTGTAGTCCACAAGTTACTGATAAGTTTATTGGAGCTTTCGTGTCGATATTTTTAGGCTGCGGCTTGATGTTTGCCGCCACAGTTTGCTTGAGTATGTCATTAAATCTTTACTTGTTGTTGATAGATGATTTTTATAGGAAGGTATTGAAAGTTATACTATTTCCATTATTTAGCTAGAATTTTTTAATAGACCCTTTAATAACATTTTGTATTGGCGACTTTTGCACAAAGATTTAAAGATATTCAGAAAAAAATTGCGGAATTAGAAATAACAATTTATATAATATAATATTGATATAAAGAGCTACTAAATAACAAAAAAAAACTAGCACAATCCAACCTAAATCTCTTCTAAAAACAATAGCGCAATAAAAACACTCCAATCCACTTCTTCTCACTATTAGCTGCACAATACAGTACAAATAGAGCCCCCCTATATCTTGTAGGTCTACCCTGCGATTATGTGGAGCATGTTGTTTTAGCGCGGCCGTCGGCGTAATCCCGGCGACCGGCGACCCACGAGCCGCGGCCGCACGCGATCGCACTAAACGCTCGCACTTCGCACTCAAGTACCTACACAGTAATCCAGGGATATGCAACCGGCAATTACGGCGGAATATTTTTCTGTTTTTTTAAAAGGTAGTAGAAAATGTTACTTGTTCATACAATGTTATTTAAGAGATCTTAAAGTACCTATGCTACTTTTAGAATTTGAATAGATCGGAAATATTATGGATACAAATATGGACATGGAATTAAGAGCAGATATCTACTTAAAATATTGGGTAGGTATTTCATTTGTAATCAATGGTATTTATGAAAACATATTGATTCATACAGCACTTAAGTATAAATGTAGGAGGATTTAAAATTTCTATCACTTTTATGTAACCCAATTTCAAAAACTTCTCACGGGAATTCTTCCCACGAAACTCCCACGGTGATTTTACATTTAATAAGCAATTAAAGCATTTTTTGTTTCGTAAACACTTGAGGTCCAGAAGTAGGTACTTAATTCCTTTGTGGGTTTTAATATGACGATTGTTAATTTTAGAATAGAAAACATATGCGAGTGTGTCAAAAAGAATATGAAAGGGGTGACGGACTGCGTGCGATATGAAAAATACTTGAAAAGTTTAAAACTGAATAATGTGCGCGTGACCAATCCTTTGTTAAACTTTGCCCCTTTTAAGTTCGATCAACAGTGCAAACTGGGTAAATGTTTGTCATTTTGTTATTTATTCTTTATTAAAAGTTTAAAGTTTAAACAAATCTTTGATTGTCAATAAGTTTTTTTCAGAGCACTCTGAATGTTAAAACCGCATGCATCAAACTATCAAGATTTTGTTTTCAAAGCAAATAAAATAATGACTGTATTTGTTCGAAATTCGAAGTTTAATTTTTATTGGTCTATTTTCGGTCAGGTTTCGTTGTAGCAGTCAGTCTATCCATCATAAAAAATAATAATATGGATTCTCATTTTCTACGAAATGTATGGGAAAAGTTTTTTGCGATTTCTGACTTTTCTAGTACTCAAACCTCAGTTGATTCTATAGAGGTTTTTGATCCTTATAAGTATCAGGATCGATTGGCATCGTAAAAAGTTTTTGTGAAAGTTGCCCATTTTCTCGCTGACTGAATTTTTTTTCCAAATCTGAATGCAGATCAAAATTTCTCAAAATGTTTAGGTTTGTCTCCTAAGACCGTTTTCCTGTAGCTACAGCGGTTGAGGGACCTACCTTTACTGCCCTATCTCAAAAATCCACGCTGTATTTAAAAATAACGTTCTTGAAGTTAAGTATTCTACAGAAGTCTGTGTGTGCCTGCCTATTATCAATCTCTTTAAGTAGGTAATCAGTCACACAATACCCAATGCGATGACAACGTGTTCTACGCGAGTTGATTACCGAATCCTCGCACTCCACTCGCCATTATGTCGCGTTCTGTCGCATTCTGTCGGCGCTAAACGTAGATGATCTGTCAGTTGTAAAACGACAATTCATTCGACATCAAGACACTCTCACACTTCACTGAGCGTCATTAAGGGAGCGGTGGATCTGCGAATATATTGCTGTTTGGATATGAAATCAAAGCTCATAGAGAACACTGCACTGAATTATTCCAAAAAACAGCACGGTACACATTTATACGAGTAATGGTGTTGAAATCTTAAAAAAAATACAAGACATGAAAATAAAATGCCACAAAAATAGATACCTGATGCAGGTACCTATTTTATACTCGTAATTTGTGGCCTTTTGTTTTTTTCATTTTTATATCTTAGAAAATTTGTAAATAATAAAAATGATTAGGCATAAATAAATTAGATATTCATATGTTTTTAAATTCTAACCAGGTAGGTATGTAATTGTGTACAATTTAACTGAAGGATTTCCAATTAAAAATCATGTCCTTATCTGATTCAGACAAAATTAAATAAACAAACAAGAAAATGCATAAAAACACTTTAAAAATCACGAATTGTACCCCCTGTAACACTTACTTTGATAAAGGAATATCTGTTTGATGTCTACACCAAGATGCCCACTCCATAAATTATGTGGTGTGTGTATTACGCGTCTGTGTGGTGCTTTTAGCGGTGCGATGGTACGCACCTGTGTTGGGTGCCACCGGTGCCACCGTGCCACTAATGCCAGTAGGTGGTGGTGACAAATGAGCACTACCAGTAAAAATCGCACCCGTTCGAGCGTTCGCCGCGTTTGGCTGAATTAATTCGTCTCGCGATGTCTCTTAGAGCTTCGTGCTCT
Organism: Brachylomia viminalis; assembly: GCA_937001585.2. NCBI lineage: Eukaryota > Metazoa > Arthropoda > Insecta > Lepidoptera > Noctuidae > Brachylomia > Brachylomia viminalis. The sequence goes on along the minus strand of OW443302.2, from coordinate 14,115,332 downwards.
AATGACGAACTAAGAAGGGACAGACTTGTCAATTTAACCCTGTTTACTCATTTTACAACGGGGTTTATTACTTGAGTTTGGAAACAGAAAAAAATGGTCCGTCAATTGAAAGCTTTATTTATAAAATCTTTTGTATACTTTTAGTACTTACCTACCTATTAGAATAAGAAATATAAATCCTGTAAGTATTGTAAATACAAGTAGTAAATGTCAAATGGTGTAATAATACGTACCTACAAACGGGGTCAATAGGGAGATAGGGAGGCAGGGGTGAATCGGAACGAAACTTTAAAATGGATTTTAAAGTTGAAATAATATAGTTTGTTTGAGTTTGAATTTGCCGATACACCCCTTTTTTTTTTTTTGAGGGTGGGAAATCATCAAATAACTTCTCCTGCTCTGGTCAGAGCAGGAGGGCGTGTCAGACTCTTACTGACTAAAACCCACCCGTGTTCCTTCAGTTGCCTGTGCCAGGGGCCACGGTATCCCTCTCGGACTTTCCCGCAACCCTAGCAGGCATCGGCCCTAGCGGACCCCGTCATTGGTGCTGACATCTCTTTGAGGCGCGCGTGGAACACAACGCGCCGTCGACCCGGGCCTGGTCCTTATCGAACGGCGAGCTGCCCATTGCTCGCCGTTCGCAAGCCCACGCCTACGGTGGCCGGGAATCGGCCTGCGATTCCCGACGCCCAGGTCGTCTCCTGCGGCGGCTAGAGGCGTGAGGGCTCGAATTTTGCCTCTCCCTCACGCATTCCGCTTCCTCCTTCGCGAACATTACTGCTTCGCAGAAGGAGGTGACGGCTTCCCAAGCCCTCTCGCTCCGTACCATGGCCTGGAACAGGGCCGGACGCGAGAGATCGCCACCGCCAATCGCCTCCACGAGGACACGGCGGTGCTCCGCCCAAGCCGGGCAGACCTCCACCGTATGCTCCACTGTCTCCTCCTGGCGATCCACACAATGGTGAAACCCGGGCGCCGATTCACCCCTGCATCTCTATTTACTCCGTTTGACGGTTATAACTATACTGTAGAATAAAAATCCTCCATAAAAAACTTGAACGCGGAACCCGCTTTGCGCCGTGTCTATCGGTTGCTACGGCGTAGCACTCGTAGCACTCGTAGCAGGCACTTAGTTGGTGGCCCGAGGCGCTCTGATTTATGTGCCCGATGTGCCGGCTACAACCAGTCGCGACAATTCATTTCAATTAACGCTTCTGCGCCCCCAGCGGTCCACCCTCATATAACATTCATAATTATAAAGCGTTACACCTCTATTTGATAATAATATTGTGAATCGCAGTAATTATCATGAATCTTATTATAAATATATCGCGATAGAGTGGCGTAATGATTAATTTTAATATGCTGATAAAAACAATTATATACTTCTAATGTACCAAACATATGTGGTTTGTTGCAAGTATCATCAAATCGTGATTTGCACCCAACTAAAGCTATTTAACTTTTTCGTCCCCTCCCTTCGCGGTAATAAATTACGAAAAAACGAAAGAAAATAAAGAAACAAAATCATCAATCGTGCGCTAAACGATTTACACAGCGAATCCCGATCATTGGTGAGAATTCATTTGTTCGCTAAAAGCGTGACAATTGCGAAATCCGCGGCAGAGCGGCGACGCGCGATGATGGGCAAACAGAAAACGGCGGCGGCTCGCGAAAAAGTCCTTTTAAAAATGTTGCGGCACGTACGGGTGGGAAGGCACCCATTACTGTGAAGTGGCGATTGTTGGTTTAAAGATTTAGCTGCAAACGAGGAAACAGAACTGTGCTGGATGTACGACGAGTTATAACATTGGAGCGGAACATTAATGAGCTTTGTATAATGAAATGTTATAACATACAAGTGAACCGTAAAAAAACGTTTAGTAGAGATTTGAATGAGTCATTCTATTCAACGTCATTTGTGAATGTTGTGCCGCACTTTTTTGTCGATTGGTGCAATGTGTGCTTTTAATATTCGAAAGTGTTAAAAAGATGCATACAAAAACTGTTCTTGCTGGTTTGGAAGACATGTCTTATTGGCCAAAATATAAGGTTAACATTTTATTCGTAGCTTTTCCAGACAAAGTGATCGATGTGGCGCCTTTGTACCTAATTGCTCACTCACGATCTCTCATAATGCCGCATTTGGTGGCGTGGTGAACGTGCCATGCCCACGAATCGCAAAATATCTAGTAGTAGCTACTAACTTTAACGTACCTAACATCACGCCTGTCTCCCTGAACGAACGATTAAGCAGAGGTGTACCTGATGTAATGTATAATGCAATATAATATACACCCACCTTATGTATAATATTTCGATACATTCTCAACACAATATTTATGAATGATTATTGTTTGAAGAATCAATGAGAAGCACAATATTTTTTTCAGAATCCATTTATTGTCCACACTGATAGTGTATCAAAACAAAATGACATCGATTTATACCAATACATCCAACAGTACATATTAATAAAGTGCTTGACCATCTCAATATTTCACAGAATGTTAGCCGTATTAGTTACAGTAAAAAAATAACAAAATCTTTTGTTATGACGCGATGAATTAAGAATCCAGTGGACAACTATTTGTACAAGTTCACTTATTTAGCAGTGGTATATAGATACATATTAGTATCATCAGCGGTTTCAAGCCCGGGAATGTTAGCAAGGTTGTCTATGACCTTCTCGTAGAGTTTGATGCCGTCCAAGAAGGTGGAGATAGCAAGGCGTTCGTTCACCGAATGTAGGAGCAGCTCTGTGTTCGGCATTGGAGAGAAGCCGAAAGCCGGATAGCCGGCGTTGCGCACGTGTCGGGCATCCGTAGATCCCGGTGGCAGCGTGGGCCATACTATTATGTTTCTGTTGAACAAAAACAGTAAGTCGTCAGTAAAAGTAGTGGAGTGACCCTGTGCCCAAAAGCGATACAACTGAAGACTGCTGATCTAGTCTGTTAAGATCTCACCATGAAAACTTAGGTGAAGTGAGCTTGAAGTGAGCTGTCAATAGTGTCAATCCCTAGCATCAGATGGAATAAGTCACTTCATCTAAGTTTTCACGGCAGGTTTTTTACGGAATCGACCGGCGGTCTATTGCAAATTCGGCTGCTACTTTTGGCTTCCAAGGAGCACTAGACATTTCTCGAAGGACACTAAATATAGTAGTCACCATGGTGATAGAGCTGCCCAGGGTATAGAGCCACTCGTAGAAGTATAATACCTACTAATAGTTAATTATTATCTTCTTTCAAAAAACCCGGTAAACCGGAAGAAAAGTTTAGTTTTAAAAAGTAGGTAGCTCACAGGTCTTTGGCAGCATTGTCGATGGCGGTCCAGTAAGGGTTGGTGGAGTTAGCGATAGTAGCAGGTGACTGCTGGTCCTTCAAAATATACGTCAGAGTTATATTCTCGCCAGCTGCGGCGATCCATTGATGTATCTATCAAAATTTATAAAGAGGATTAAAATCAACTAAATCAAGGCTATAGGTACTTAATACATGGCGAGATTAATCTGAACAGACGAATCTGTGCTGTCGGTCAATCAGTTCGATCACCGATTTGTGCACGTACACTAAACGATGAGACTGTTAGGGTATATAAATACAAATAAACGTGAGCATAAATAAAAGGATTTTTGAAAATTCATCCCCTAAAGGGCTTATACAACATGTAACAGAATAAACGAAAGTCCTGAAAGTAGTTAGTTCATAATTGACTACTGAATCGATTTCAGAAACTATTATATTAATATAGGTATTTTTTTCAAATTTTATGTATTTTGCAATACTGGGTACTTTATTTTTTTATGTATTGGGGACACCCCAATTAGAGTATTGAGTTAAAAGCATAATACAATGACCAAAACCATTTTTTTAAAGCTAACTATTATTATTAAGAAAATCGTGTTGACCTTAGCATTACTTTATGCATTTAAAATTGAGTCTTGTCGCCTTGACATAAGATTTATTTTTCTTTAGCTCGATTTGCGGTCAGTATTACAAAATACATAAAATTAAAAAAAAATACATATATTAATATAATAGTTTCTGAAATCGATTCAGTAGTCAATTATGAACTAACTACTTTCAGGACTTGCGTTAATTATGTTACACGTTGTATAGGGGATAAAAGTTTGTATGGAAGTTCGTTGTTTTTGCCGAAGCGAAAGCTGATCGGCACATGGCTTGTACCCACCTACTTATATGAAGTAAATATGGTGTTTGGCTACACTTACCCTATCGTCGAACTCTTGCTCGTTAACGGTGGTGCCCAAACGAATGTCGAATGTAAGACTCACGAGGCTCGGGATGACATTGTTGGCGGTTCCAGCCTGTAAATATATAAATAATTAGTTTAACTTTTGACTTTTGAAAACAAAAACTACTCTTTCTCTTTAATTTAATCGAAAATAATTAATCTTGAGCTTTGCAATTATGTATTCCTTTAGCCACGTATTTATACTTTACCCGGTTTTTGTACAGTAATTATGTATAGTATAACTAGCTTTTGCCCGCAGCGTCGCCCGTGTGGATGTCGAAAAATATCTCACGGGAACTACCGGGGTGAAAAGTACCCTATGTGTTAATATGTGTGTTTCATTCAAATCTGTTCAGCCGTTTTTGGCGCCAATCCGGAACACACATTCAGAGAAATAAACAATCATTCTTAAAACTTTTGTTTCAAAACTACTTTTGTTTCAAAAATATTCTATAAACAGTTTTGACTTCTTTACTTTTATATTTTATTATATAGATAATAATAATAATACCAGCTTATCATTGTCCCATTTCAGGGCAAAAGACCTCTTCTCATACAGAGATGTCACGACTATTTAGATCACCACGCTTGCTCAAATCTGGTTGGTGATTTTAGTTCAGACTTATATTAAGTAAAAAAAAAAAAAAAAAAAAAAAAAAAAAAAAAAAAAAAAAAAAAAAAAACTATAAGTCCAGGTTTCCTCACGATGTGTTTTTTTCACCGATGTCAGTAAACTCCGAGATACACTCAGAAACAAATTTAAAAAAAAAGTTATAAACCGTATAACAATGGTTAAACTTACGCTAATTTTGTTGAGGTTGATGGAGCTGTATCCACCGGCATCGGTCGGAAGCGACCTACTTGCTATTTCATACTGTTCGTCTCTGAACTCGAAAAAAGTGTCGACCACGTTGCGGCACTAGAAAAAAGCAGTAATTAACTAAGGTATATAATACCATACACATTGCACAGTACAAAACATAATAACCAATTTAAAAAAAATCATTCCACTTCCCTTTCGTAGTTGCTTTATTGTTTGTATTAAAGTAATTAAAATAATATACCTTGCCAGTCGCAGTGTCATTGGTCTCAGGGAAAGTGGACCCATGGCCAGATATACCGTGACAATCAACTTGTATTTCTGAAATAGAATAAGTATATTTGTTTAAAATATAGTTACCATACAGATGAGTTGTTACAAGATATTGGTGCCGATTCTCTTGACACAAAATTCTCTAAACTAGACTAAAAATCACCAAAATTTAGTTTATTCCTATCAAACGACGATTTCCCATTCTGAAATTGACTAAAGTGACACAACTTAACCAAATTTTAGTTTGACAGCACTAAGATGGCACTGAGATTATAATTTAGTGAAAATGGCAATTTTGCTATTCTGAATTTTACGTTTTTCACCAAAAATTTTGATTGTCGTAACTAAATCTGCCTATTTTTAATCGCGATTAAAAAGGTGTGGAATAAAATTAGTTGTCATGAACTAAAATTCACACCAACACCTCGACTTCAGATGCAAAAACAGTACTGTATCTTTTTTTCTTTTCTTTTGCTTATATCTCGAAAACGGTGTGTCCTATCGCAAAAATAATGAAAATTTCGACCCCCTTAATGAGACCCCGAAACATTTAAAATCCAACGTGTTGGTAAAAAAAAATTTTTTTTTTTCATATTTTCCATACAAAAAGTTAAAAATTCCATACAAAACATGTCGAGGCTGCAAAATAATGCGCGCCTTTGGCTCTAAAAAAAAATCACGTGGTACGGCAAACAAGTATCACGTAGAGTCGCAATTGCCAAAATTGATTTTAGATGTGTCAAAATTATTTTTAAATTTAGAGATTTTATTTTGCAGAAGATTCTCATAGCCAAAAGTAAGGAATCTTAGTGATAGTTTAGTTAGTTTAGTTCGGTGTACAACAGAATCGGCACCATTGATCGGTTCCTTCCAGGTACCTACATTGTGCCGTTTGGCATGCAAACATTTGTAGATACTTATAACTAAACAACATTAGTGACTCTAATTACTTAATAACGACGTCTGCAACGAATTTAATTAATGATTAATCATTTTATTTTATGAGTAGATAATGTAAATGATTATAGGTAGCAAAACGGTCGGTCGCGTGTGCGCAAATTATGTGCTGAAATCATATCACCAATACTGTGCCACACATTAGATTTATCTTTATTTGAGGGAATATTCCCTGAAAGATTATAATTTTCATTGGTTAAGCCCTTTCATAAAAGCAATAGTAGATAAAACACACTACAAACAGAAAATAAAGCACACATAGATAAAACACACTAGATTAAACTAATTATAGACCTATTACTCTAATTTCAATATTCTCAAATATCTACGAGAAAATTATGCATCTTAGGGCTGATTTTTCAATAGTCAGATAACTTTTATCTGAAGAATAAATCTGACAGTTTGACATATTTCCAATACAAAAGCTGTCAAACCACAATATTTATTCCTCAGATAAAAGATATCTCACTATTGAAAAATCAGCCCTTAGTCGTTTAGTTCAATTTATAAACAAACATCAAACTATTAATGAAGAACAAAATGGGTTTCAAAAAGGTAAGTCAACAACTCTGCCAGCATTCACTCTAGTGAGACCCATAACACGTAATAGGTAATACGGGCTGGTGTCCGCAACTCCACGTCAATGCGCGTATTTTGCGTAAATATAATATACATACATAACAGATAATATAGATAAAAACGCTCTGTTTCGGTAATCTTCCTAGATATGAGCAAGGCTTTTGATCTCGGTAGCCACAATACACTTCTAGATAAATGTGAGCGCTAAACATGAGAGGCTGGAATGGCTGACTAGTTATCTCAGCAATAGACAACAGTGTGTTGAAGTATCCCGTATTAATGATAAACTTGTTGCAATGGTATAACAATCTTTATTTAGACACAATGTGTCTAGAGTGCCTCAAGGAAGCATCCTTGGGCATCTTGTCTTCCTTGTTATATGTCAACGGTTCTTGAGCATTCTGCACCTTGATATACGATGGTAACAAAATGGGCTCAGCTATTTCAACAAGGAAGAGAGACCTGTAAAGACGACCCCCACCCGGGTGACCCAGTCACGGTAGTGACAGAAGAAAATGTCCAAAAAGACGAAAAATTTGTACTGGCCGATCGAAGAATGAAATTGTGGCCGATTGCAGAAGAACTACAGATACCTAAGCAAAGAATGAATTGGAGAGATTTTACTTGAATACTTTGCATATGAAAAAAAAATTGTTCGCGTTGGGTACCGCGAATGCTCACACCGCTCGACCAGCTGCGACGATTGGAGAATTGTAAAGATTTTATAGAGTTGTCTCAGACTGATTTGAACTAAATTTGCAACCGGATTGTGACCGTTGATAAAACTTGGATTCGTCAGTATGATCCAGAGTCCAAACAAGAGTCGATGCAGTGGATAAAAAAGGGAGAAAGGTCACCAAAGAAATTCAAAGTGGAAAAGTCGGCGTCGAATATTATGGCTACCATTTTCTGGTATAGCGAGGGACTTTTACTAATTGATTACCTACAGGGACTAAAATAAATGGCCAGTACTACGCTAATTTACTGGGTCAGGCACGTCAAGCAGTCGTATAGAAGAGACGTGGCAATTTGGCACGCGGAGTGCTGTTTCTGCAGTACAACGCGCCCGTTTACACCACTCGGGTGGCGAGGGCTGCCTTAAAAGCTACGGGATTCGCAAAAATTTACCACCAACCCTACAGTGCGGACCTGGCTCCCAGTGACTTCTTCCTTTTTTCTAATTAAAAAAAAAGGAGTTACGGGGCGAAGATTTTCGGACGACACTAAGATGAAGGCAGCCGTAGAAAGCCCGACCAGGTGAAGGCGGGCACCATACGTCCGGACCCCGCGGGTATGCGAACCGTAACGGTAAGCTGCCCCGTGCCGGCGGCGAAAAAGATTGTGGAGGGCCGAAGGCTTCTGGTGGGCTGGGTTTCGGCGCAGGTTAAACTGCTGGAACCCAGACCTCTGAGGTGCTTCCGATGCCATGTGGGGCACCACGTTGGCGTCCAGTGCACCTCGGAGGTGGACCGCAGCACTCTCTGCTTCCGCTGCGGTCAGCCCGGACATAAGGCCGGCTCGTGCGAAGCCGCGCCGCACTGCACAGCATGTGCGGGTGCTGGCAAGCCGGCTGATCACCGGGCGGGCAGTAGGTCCTGCGCTCCACCCGCCGGAACCAGGAGGAGAGGCAGGCCCTCCGCCGCCGTTGCCACAACCACCGTCACCGCGGCCAGTGCCACTGCCACCGTTGCCGCCACTGCCGCCACCCGGGAGGAGACTGAAATGGAGGAGTAACGGCTCCATTGAGACTCCTCCAGGCGAACATCAACCACTGCGCCTGCGCTCAGGACCTGTTGCTCCAGAGCATGGCGCAGTGGTCGATTAACATTGCCGTGGTCGCTGAGCCGTATTTTGTCCTGCCCAGGGATGACTGGGTTGAGGACCTGAGCGGCTCAGTGACCATAATTTCGTCGGCCGCCGCCGGCACCCCATCCCTCGAAGGTGTCACGAAGGGACAGGGGTGCGTAGCAGCACGGTTCGGGGAGATAGTAGTAGTGGGAGTGTACTTCTCTCCGAGCCGAACTCTCGCCGAGTTCCAGAACTCTTTAACAGAGTTAAGTGTCGTCGTCGCCGGGTACCATCGCTTCCCCGTGCTAGTGCTCGGGGACTTCAACGCCAAAAATCCGGCTTGGGGTTCCCGTTACACTGATGTGCGGGGCAGGCTGGTGGAGGACTGGGCTCTGGAGACAGGCCTGGTCGTCCTTAACCGGGGTTCTGTTCCTACGTGTGTGCGGATGCGGGGTGAGTCTGTGGTGGACATCTCGTTTGCCAGCCCCGCTCTGTCACAGCGTGTCATTGACTGGCGCGTCATGGAGGAGGTGGAGACCTACTCCGACCACCGGTATATCCGGTTCGACGTCTCCGCCCAGACCTCTAGCGCGCCGGTCCAACAGGCCCCGAGTGGTCCGCGGTGGGCGCTGAAGCAGATGGACCGGGAGCTACTCCTGGAAGCCTCGATCGTGCAGGCCTGGGTGTCATCACCGGACAGGCCTGCCGATATTGACGATGAGGCGGAGTGGTTCCGGGAGGCCATGTCCGAGATTTGCGACGTGGCAATGCCCCGAGTCCGTCCAGGAAGCGCCCGACGTCAGGTGCACTGGTGGTCGCAGGAGCTAGAGACGCTACGCAAGGCGTGCGTCGCAGTGCGACACCTGTACTCCAGGCACCGTAGGCTCCGCATCCGCCCTCCGGATGCGGAAGCGACGGAGGCGGAGCTGTACGAGGGATACAGAGCGGCAAAGACCGCCCTCCAAGAGGCTGTCCAGCGGGCCAAATATACGGCCCGCGAGGAGTTGGTGGAGACTCTGAACGGAGATCCATGGGGGCGCCCTTACAAAATGGTGCGGAATAAACTCCGCACCTGGGCCCCCCCGCTGACGCAGAGTCTCCGCCCCCAGCTGGTGGAGGAGGTGGTGAGCGCTCTGTTCCCTTCACGGGGGGAGCATACTCCCCCGCCCATGGCTCCGCCGCTCGCGGTGCCTGAAGCGGACCACGCGGACGACGACGACACCCCTGAAGTGACCGGGGTAGATCTGAGAGTGGCGGTAGGTAGGCTGAAGGCCAAAAATACCGCCCCAGGACCCGACGGCCTGCCAGGGAAAGCCTGGGTCCTGGCCTCGACGGCTCTTGGGCCTCGACTGGAGGCGCTCTTAAGCGCATGTATGGAGAGGGGCCAGTTTCCACTCCGTTGGAAGACGGGGAAGCTGGTCCTCATTCGGAAGCCAGGGCGCCCTGCGGACTCTCCGTCCGCATACCGGCCCATTGTGCTGCTCGACGAGGTCGGCAAGCTCTTTGAGAGAGTAATTGCAGGCCGCCTCGTCGGGCACCTGGTGAGGACGGGGCCGGATCTTGCGGATAGTCAGTTCGGCTGCCGCAAGGGGCGCTCGACGGTGGACGCCATCATGCGCGTTAGAGCCCTCACGACGGGGGACGCGGTGTCTCGGGGCGGGGTTGTTGTGGCGGTGTCACTCGACATCGCCAACGCATTTAACACCCTGCCCTGGAGTTGCATTGGGGAGGCACTCCGGTATCACCGGGTGCCAACCTACCTCCGTCGAATAGTCGAGGCATATCTGACGGACAGAGCCGTCATCTACCCCGGTCGCGATGGGGAGTGGAACCGGCGAGAGATGTCGTGCGGCGTCCCACAGGGATCGGTTCTAGGGCCGCTCCTGTGGGACATCGGTTACGACTGGGTGCTGCGGGCCGACCTCCCTGATGGCGTCAGCGTGGTGTGCTACGCTGACGACACGCTGGTCCTGGCGCAGGGGAGGTCGCATCAGGCGGCGGCCGACGCGATGACACGCGGGGTTGCGATAGTCGTGGAGAGGATCCGGCAGTTGGGTCTCGAGGTGGCTTTGCACAAGTCCGAGGCCATGTCTTTCCATGGGCCCCGGAACAGGCCACCATCGGGATCCCAACTAACGGCAGGAGGGGTTCACATCGGCGTCGAGTCCACGATGAAATACTTAGGACTCGTGCTCGATAGCCGGTGGAACTTCGTGGAGCACTTCCGACGTTTGGCCCCCAAACTGGAACGGACTGGGGCCGCCCTCAAGCGGCTCCTGCCCAACCTGAGGGGTCCAAACGCCTCCTGCCGGAGGCTTTACGCGGGGGTCGTGCGGTCCATGGCTACATATGGGGCCCCGGTGTGGGCGCGTTCACTGCGGCGGAGAGCCGCCCACTATCTGAACGCGCCCCAAAAGGTGGTAGCCGTAAGGCTGATCCGGGGCTACCGCACGATCTCGGGCGAGGCGGCAAGCCTCCTTGCCGGACTGCCGCCGTGGGATCTGGAGGCGATAGTCCTCGCGCGCCTGTATGAGTGGCGCGCGGAGGCACTACGCCGGGGGGAAACCCCGCTTCCGCGGCAAATCGCGGCGGAGCGGACGGACCTCCGGCGCGATCTCATGGCGGCATGGAAAGAGCGACTGTCGCAACCCAGCGCAGGGCACGCCACGATAGCGGCGGTAAGACCCCTCTTTGAGGAGTGGCTAGAGAGGCGTCACGGCGTCCTCACCTACCGCCTGACGCAGGTCCTCACCGGACACGGAAGTTTCGGGAGGTTCCTGCACATCATCAGGCGGGAGGAAACGCCCGGGTGTCACCACTGCGATGATCGCCCCGAGGACACGGTGGAGCATACGGTGGGGGCCTGCCCTGCATGGGCGGAGCACCGCCGTGTCCTCGTAGAGGCGATCGGCAGCGGCGGTGATCTCTCACGCCCGGCCTTGGTTCAAGCCATGGTCCGGGGCGAGGGGGAGTGGGAGGCAGTCGCCTCCTTCTGCGAAGCAGTCATGCTAGCGAAGGAGGTGGCGGGACGGGAGAGGGAGAGAGTCTCCCGTCCAAGCCGCCGCGGTGGACGCTCCGGGCGTCGGGAGCCGCGTGACGACTCCCGGCCACCGTAGGCGCGGGCCTGCGGGCGGTGAGTAATGGGTAGCTCACCGTCCGATCAGGACCAGGCCCGTGCTGGACGACGCGTACGTGTTCCACGCGCGCCTCAAAGAGATGTCAGCATCATAGAGGGGGCCCACTAGGGCCCAAGCCTGCCGGGAAAGCGGGATCATCCAAAAGGGGTACCGCTGACCCGGAACATAAAGGGCCAAGGAAGGAACACGGGTGGGTTTTAGTCAGTAAGAGTCTGACACTCCCTTCCGCTCCACCCAGAGCGGGAGGAGTCATTTGATGATTTCCCATCCTCAAAAAAAAAAAAAAAAAAAGCCGTAGAAAGCCACTTTGAAGAGAAACCAAAAGAATATTTTTTCAGTTGCATAAAGGCTTTATATACGAGATAGGAACAGTGTATTTCACATGAGAGGACATTGAAAGAAAAAAAAAACTATTTCCATTAATTAAGTACCTTAGGCCGCGAACTTATCAACCGCCTCGTATCAACGATATAATAAATTGGCTAAATGAAAATAACTTAAAAATAAAATTCATTCAATTTGCAAACTATAAACAAAACCCTCCAAAAATTATTTTAAACCACAATAACGAAATAATTAACAAAGAAATAAAGTACTTATACAATTTTTAAGTCTAACACTAGATGAAAATTGTAATTTGGGGATACATATTGAAAATCTATGTAAAAAATAAACAGATTTGTATACGCACTAAGATAACTACGCGAAACAGCGAATGAAGAAACTGTACTCAACGCTTATCACGGCTATGTAGCGTTTGTATTGAGGTACGGCTTACTCCTATGGGGTAACTCGTCACATATACTAAGAACTTACATAGCGCAAAGAAAATGCTTGAGAGCAATGACTGGGCCGCCTCCATAAGAGAGCTGTAGACCAATTTTTAAAAGTAAAGGTTTTAATGCAAGCTTCTATTCATATTTTAGTAATAGCTATGTTTGTTAGAAAAAAATCACACTTCTTCACAGTAACCGAAAACAATACACTTACAAAAGTTAAAAATACGTTTGTAACAGCACTCTCCACTACAGAAACAGCTACCTTATGTCCATAAAAAATTATAACCATATTCCAAAACTAATAAGAGACCTACCATTTCATTTCTACAAAAAAAAAAAAACAAGGTTTCTCCAAAATAACTTTTATACATTAAAATATTTTTTTTGTTATTCTATGGTTAATACATATTTAATTTATTTAGTTTTATAATACAAATGTTGTTATTTTCGTGTTTATATTTTTATTTTATAATAAATTGTAAAGGTATCTATATGTCTTTAGTCTCAGTGTTTTGTATTGTTTATATACGAGTATAATATTATATAAAAAGAAACCGTGACTGACTGATCTCTCAACACACAGCTCAAACCACAGAGCGGATTGGGGTGAAATTTGGTACACATACAGTTATTATGACGTAGGCATCCGCTAAGGAGTTTTTAGAATTTCGACCTTTACTATGGGTTTAAAAGGTGGATTTTGTTTGAATGAAAAATCTTATTCCTTGAGATAATTAACTTGACACGAAGACATATCTAAGTAAATTATTAAGATTGTCATTTTAAATTTTTCTAAACTATCCCGTAAATTGGGATTAGGGGTGTCAAAGTTTTTATGGAACAATTTTAAGGCGCGGTCCGATTAACTCGAAACTCAGTTCATAAAATTAAGACCAGATAAAGAATAACGTGTATCAGGGTTTTACGAAAATCATTCCCTGAAGGGACTATCAAATTTTTAAGGGGAGTCTTTTTCTGCGTGGCTTGATTAAATTCGATTTTTTTATTGATTAATTGGTATGAATAATCTTTAGCGTAAGTTATGGAAAAATCCCAAACCATTTTTCGAAATGCCATCCTTGCGAGAAGAGGGGATAAGTACAATTTATATTAAAAATCATATACAAACAACCTTGAAACTTGGCAATATTTTCCTCAGTAAATAATAAAGATTGGCACTTTTAGTTATTTTAACTAGCACCTCACAGAGGATTTAGAGGGTGTCAAAGTAAGTAAGTAAAGACGCTGTCGCATTAACTCGAAACTAGGTTCTAATATTTTAAACAACAAATAACGTCTTTTAAAACTCAACTCCGAACGGGTTGGAAAAGGGTAATAACGTTTGGATTTTACTGTGTAGCGGTATCTACATCGCCACATACGAGCTGTGCGTCATACTGACGCCACGAAAATCCTCGCGCGCGATTAGCATATATACAACTTCCCGACAATAACCGCTGAGCAGTTGCCCACCAGACACGACACCGGTCTGGTCGGAGGATTCTCCCTTTTCTATGGAGGTATGAGTGAACTTTACACCCTGTTCCTCGTGCCTCTATATCGGTGACCCCGACGTGATGAACAACATCAACATCCAACAATCAACAATCAACCAACAATCAACCAACAACAACCAACAAACAACAACTCGACCCACTATCAACCTCCGGTCTCCGGAGGGGAGTAATGTAGCGTTATCTACATCGCCACATACGAGCTGCGCGTCATACTGACGTCACGAAAATCCTGCATCGCGCAAGCAGAGTTTACCGCGCGATTAGCACATATACAACTTCCCGACAACAATCGTCGGGCAGTTGCCCACCAGACACTACACCCGTCTGGTCGGAGGATCCTCCCTTTTCTATGGAGGTATGAGTGAACTTTACACCCTTTTCCTCGTGCCTCCATAACTGTTCGCTTCAATTATCTCGAAAATACGTACAAATAATGTTAGATCATCCAACAGAAACGCACTAAAAAAAGGGAGGAAGGACACTGTTTATATGAAAAATCTTATTCCACTTATCTATAAACTTAAGAATTGGCCCGAATACTGATTTGATTTATTTATTAGTAAGTAATTTTTTGATTTATTTGTAAGTAGGTTTGAACAAACACTTTTACACGTCAATCATATTTTAAAAACTAGATGAGGTGCCGGCGTTTCCTATCTGTCTACTCTGAGAAGAACGGCCGAAACAAACTCAGAGGTCAGTCTCTTTTAAAGTCCAAACATAATCTTGGTCAGATCATGTGAAGACCATGTTGATTGGTGTCTGAAACTGTCTATTGAGGAAAAACCACACAGATTGAGTGGACCTGTCCAGTCAGTGCACGCATATGTCAGTAATCGTGCAGCTCAACTTAGAATTAAGGAGCTCAAAAATTCGATGAGCAATACCAAAGAAAGGACATTTGGGTAGGCCGCATAAATTACTCAAACTGCCAGATCATGATTAAAACTAACTGATAAAAAACTACTTATTATTATCTAAATATAAAGTAACTTAATAAAGATA
Source organism: Brachylomia viminalis (assembly GCA_937001585.2). NCBI lineage: Eukaryota > Metazoa > Arthropoda > Insecta > Lepidoptera > Noctuidae > Brachylomia > Brachylomia viminalis. The sequence goes on along the minus strand of OW443302.2, from coordinate 14,100,220 downwards.
AATAGTTTGTTTTATTGTTTTATGCTTTGATGGCGTCATCACTGGAACTACGCGACAAATTACAAAATATTTTTTCTCAAACATGCTTGGAAATTTGAGCATTATTTTGACTACCTCCTTCGAGATAAATCGAAATTGCTGTATTGGCCAAATACATGCGAACAGCGGCCGGCAAAAGTTGTATGAAAATCCATATATATAATACTCTTATGTCGTGGTTTAGTGGCCAAATAAATAAATTCTTCGTGGAGCATTTCCGACGTTTGGCTCCCAGACTGGAAAGGGCTGGGGCTGCCTTAAAGCGGCTCCTGCCCAATCTAGGGGGGCCAAACGCCTCCTGCCGGAGGCTCTACGCGGGGGTCGTGCGGTCCATGGCCCTTTACGGGGCACCGGTGTGGGCGCGATCCTTGAGGCGGCGGCCAGCCCGCTGGTTGAACGCGCCCCAAAGGGTCATGGCCATCCGGCTGGTCCGGGGATACCGTACGGTCTCCGGTGAGGCGGCGAGCCTCCTTGCCGGATTACCGCCATGGGATCTGGAGGCAAAAGTCCTCGCGCACGTTTGGGAGTGGCGCGAGGAGGCGAAACGCCGGGGCGTAGCTCCGCTGCCGCGAGAAATCACGGTACAGCGGACAGAGCTCCGGCGGGATCTCAGGGCGGCATGGAGAGTGCGATTGTCGCAACCCAGCGCTGGGCACGCCACAATTGCGGCGATAAGTCCCCTCTTTGAGGAGTGGCTAGAGAGGCGCCACGGCGTCCTCACCTTCCGCCTGACGCAGGTCCTAACCGGACACGGTTGTTTCGGGAGGTTCCTGTTCCGGATAAGGCGGGAGGAAACGCCCGGGTGTCACCATTGTGTGGATCGCCCGGAGGACACGGTGGAGCATACGGTGGAGGTCTGCCCGGCTTGGGCGGAGCACCGCCGTGTCCTCGTGGAGGCGATTGGCGGTGGCGATCTCTCGCGTCCGGCCTTGGTCCAGGCCATGGTACGGAGCGAGAGGGCTTGGGAAGCCGTCACCTCCTTCTGCGAAGCAGTAATGTTCGCGAAGGAGGAGGCGGAACGCGTGAGGGAGAGGCAAAGTTTGCGCCCTCACGCCCCTAGCCGCCGCAGGAGACGCCCTGGGCGTCGGGAATCGCAGGCCGATTCCCGGCCACCGTAGGCGCGGGCTTGCGAACGGCGAGCAATGGGCAGCTCGCCGTTCGATAAGGACCAGGCCCGGGTCGACGGCGCGTTGTGTTCCACGCGCGCCTCAAAGAGATGTCAGCACCCATGACGGGGTTTGCTAGGACCGATGCCTGCTAGGGTTGCGGAAAAGTCCAAGAGGGTTACCGTGGCCCCTGGCACAGGCAACTGAAGGAACACGGGTGGGTTTTAGTCAGTAAGAGTCTGACACGCCCTCCTGCTCTGCCCAGAGCGGGAGAAGTTATTTGATGATTTCCCACCCACAAAAAAAAAAAAAAAACAAAAAAAAAAAAAAAAAAAAAAAGGTACATTTAATTATTTGGTAAGGTCAATTAAACATATATCTATCTTATTATAATATTTATCTATGTATGTATGAATGTCTATGTCTATACTACTAACTGTGTGTGGTGTCTGTGTTCAATAGATTTTTTTTGTCATGTATGTATTCGTTTATCGTGTAGTAAGCTTTTTTAATTAATATTTGCTTGAGTTTATTTATAAATGTCGTATCGCTGGTTTCATCCTTTATTGCATCTGGTAGTTTATTAAATATTTTTATGGACATTACGTAGGGGCTATTGGAGTGTAGTTTCATGCGCGAGGAGGGTAACATTAACATATTTTTGTATCTGATAGATCGGTCAGTATGTTTATCGCCACGGGTTGTAAAAAAGTTCATGTGTTTCCTGACGAATTTGCATACTTCCAGGATATAAATAGATGGTAAAGTGAGTATTTTGTGTTTTATAAAATAGGGTTTACAGCTGTCGGTCTGCTCGATATTGACTATGATCCGAGTTAATTTCTTCTGGAGAATGAAAAGCGTAGGCGCATCTGTGCTATTTCCCCACATCATAATGCCATAGCTGAGCCATGCATGAGCGTAAGCGTAATATGTAGTAAGTGCAGTTTGCAAGTCGGTAGTTTTTTTGACTTCTCGAAGTGCGTAAGTGAATTTTGCGAGTTTTGATCGTACTTTTGTTATATGGGGCTTCCACGAAATGTGTGTGTCTATTGTTAGTCCTAATAGTGTAAAGTCGTTAACTACTTCAATGTTTGTGCCGTTTGTTGTGAAATTAACTAGTAATGGGGATTTTTGCTGAGGGTAGAAAGTCATTATTTTAGTTTTTTTATAATTAATCTCAAGGTTGTGATCATCCATCCATTTTTTTGTTTTATTTAATATTTGGTTTAGTTGTTCGTTAATGGTACTATTAGCTTGGCATGTAGTTAGCAGAGATATATCGTCTGCGAATAGCACACATGGTTCTTTCATGATTTTGGGAAGGTCATTTATGTAGATGATGAATAGGAGACATCCAATAACGCTGCCTTGGGGGATTGATGCATTTATAATCTTCTTTTCGGACCTTACTTTAATTATTTGGTTTTGGTCGTAGTTAAAATGTTCTATTTCCACATATTGCTCCCTATTTTTTAAGTAGGATGCAAACCACTTATGTGTGGTACCACGAATCCCTATACCGTATAGTTTATCTAATAAAATTTTAAACTGCACTTTATCATATGCCTTTGTCATGTCTAAAAGTATGCCAACCGCATATTTTTTATCATTTATTATATCAATAACTTCTTGCATATATTTATAGACAGCCAGGGTTGTTGATCGATGTTTACGAAACCCGTTTTGACCGTCGTCAAAGATTTGATATCTTTCGCAAAAACTGTACACACGGTCACACATAGCCTTTTCGAAAATTTTTGAAGCCGTAGGTAGAAGAGCTATGGGCCGGTAATTATTGGGGTCGGTTTTCGAGTTTTTCTTAAATAATGGTTTTATAATAGCTTTTTTAAGTTGATCAGGAAAAGTACCTTCATCAAAGGACTGATTTATCAAAACACAAAAGGGTTCAGCAAGTTCATCTGCACATTGTCTGATCAGAGATGGGGGTAGTTCATCTATTCCGTGACTGTTTTTATTTTTTAGATTTTGTATGATTCTATGCGTTTCTTGACAGTCTAAAGGTCTAAGAAATAGAGTATTTTCAGAAGGGTTAATTACTGGCTGGCCTTTGGCTTCACAGCCGGTCTCTTCGCCAATTGATGCAAAAAAGTTATTGAAGTTATTTACTATTTGTTTTGGATCTGATACTAAAGTATTATTTATCTGTAATTGTATATTATTCTTATCTGTAAGTGTTTTTTTGTTAGTACGTTCGTTCACTATATTCCACATAGCTTTGACTTTGTTTTGAGACATTTTAATTTTTTTAATGTAATGCTGTTTTTTCGATGTTATCACCGACTGTTTTAGTATTTTTTCGTATTTTCTGTAGTATTTTTTGATAATTGGATTGTCAGACTTAATACTTAAAATTTTTAATAATCTTTTGTTTGTGCATGAGATCTTTATACCTTTAGATAACCAATATTTTCTGTAATGTGTTTTTAATTTAGTTTTTATTTTTGGTATAGTTTTGTTTAGTATATTAGTTAATAAATTATTAAAAACATTGTAATTTTGATTTGCATCGTTAGTTTCCATAATGATATCTTTCCAATCAACTGACTTTAATGCACATTTGAAACTTTCAATATTATTTTTGTTGTACAGTCGTTTTTCTGTATACCAAGTGATTTGCTTCGGTCGTTGCGGTATTTTAAATTTTATAATTGTACCACAGTGATCTGAAAAACCTAGTTCTTTTACAGATGTATATAAATCTATGTTTTTAAAGTTTGTAAATATTAGGTCAAGGCATGTTGATGTTGTTTGTGTTATGTGTGTGGGATGTTTTATGTGCTGTGTGTATTTGTATTCGGACATAAGGTCTAAGAAAGTGTTAACTTTGGAGCTATTTTTCAGAATATCAATATTAAAGTCACCACCGATGACTGTGTTCAGTTTCGTGTATTTATTGTTTATGTATGCTAGAATTTGATTGAGTTGGTTATAAAATATATTTTCTTCTCTTCTATTCCAGTACATTGTTACTAATAGCAAATTTTCGTTAGGTATTTCAATGGCACAAACTTCTAAAATATATTCAAGTGACATCTCGGTTATGTCGCATCTTTCTATGTAGTCTTTGTGTTCTTCTAGTAAGATGCAAACTCCGCCGCCTGTTCGGTTCTTTCGACAGTAAGATGCTGCGACTCTGTAGCCACTAAAGTCAATCATGCTTAATTTGTCTCTTGAGAGCCATGTTTCAGTAATACATATAGCCTGATATGCCTGATTTTCAAAGAGAAATACTTCCATTATGTGTTGCTTATTAAATAGGCTTTGAATGTTTTGAAATAAAATATTAAAATGTTGCTCTTGATTTTCGAAATCTATCTCTTTCCTCGTTTTCTCGAAATGTACAGTCGTTATATGCTGTGCATCGTCTATCTATACTATTATTTAGCTCGTTTTAAGTTGTGGGTGGAGGGTATGATATGGTTTCGTCTTTGTAACTTATGAGTTCCCCTTCAATATACAGTTTATTATTTCTGATTACAGCTTGCTGTCCTTTATTTCGTGCTACGAGCATTTTATCCCTCAAGTTTTTTCTCTCATTCCTTGCTTCTTCGTTTAGGAACTCAGAAGTATAAAGCCCGGTTCCTCGGAAATATCGGCTATTTTCTGTTATATATTTGGTAATTCTTTTACTCATAAGTTCGATTACTATTGGTCGATTTCGATTTTTATAATATTTTCCGATCCTATGGGTATCCTCAATGTAGCCTAATAGGTCAATTCCTAAAATATCCCAAAATATAGCTCTGATTCTTTCGTGTAGGTCTTCTTCAGGCTCTTTGTAGATTTCGGTAAGTCCATATAACACAATTTTCTTAGCATTATTCTCAGGTATATGTTGTATTATAGGAGAGGTCTTGGAGTTTAGTATTTTTATTTCGTTTTGAAGTGCTTCAGTTTGCTTATTCAGGTTTTCTATTTGGATGTTAATTTTCTCTATATCAGTCTTTCGTTGTTCGTTTTGTAAGAACAAAGCGCCTGTGTCTTGTTTTATGTCTTCCTTTAATTTTAATATGGCTTTATTAATTTCTGTTTGAATAGTAGATCTTATTTCCATTATTATTGATGTATTATTTTCTTTTAATTTTAAGGATATCATTTCGCTCAGATTACTTAATGTCAATTCAGGTTGATTGTCATTCTCTGAACTGGTTTTATTGCATAATGTATCGCCAAATATACTTATGTCTTCAGAGCATACAGTCTCATTGAGATTGTTTTGAGTTTGTTTTTGGCGCTGAGTAACGTTCGGTTCTGGCGTTGTTTGTAAATTGGCGTCTATTTGTTGCGGTCTTGCGGGTGTGTTCATGTTATTATTTTTGGGTTTTTTGCACCTGCATTCCTGGCACTCCCAGATTAACATACACTCGCTGTTCATGCGTACATATTGTTCCTTTGGGACATTTGAACATTCAAGGTCATAGTATTTTTTACAGATCGAGCAAGTTAGGTATTGCCTACTTGGGATTTTTTGATCACAGCCCGCACATTTCGTCATCTTGTAGTCCAGATTTGCAGAGCAAAAACTCAATAATAGTAATGCTTCAGATATTAATAACCTATTAATGGAACGTTTTCTAAAAAGTCTGCTACTCAGCACCAGATGGCGTTTGTGCAGCAGTTTATGTTAAGATTATTGCAATTCACAGTGTTAGGAGCTGGAACGCGCCCACCGTTTTTTTTCCAAAATTCAAAATATCAAAACAAATAGTTTTAGAGATCTGATTGTAAAAAGTTATGGTTTGCACTAGTTTTCACATAGAAACTTGGATTGTTTTATTACACTAAGCACTTTATTCACAATTATTAGCGTATGAATGAGTTTCAAACTTATTGTCACAGAAATTAGAAGTTTATTATGAAACGTAATCAACACTTTCGGATAGTTCAATTTTGATGTTATTAAGCACAGTTTTTTCCACAAACGTTTTATAGTAACTATTGGTTAGTTACACACACGTTACACATAATTTTAGCCACTTTTAGGCGATCTTACTATTTTTATTAATTTTTATTACAGAGCTATTGTTTACGCTACCAGTGGCTCATATCTATCGTGTAATTTAAAAATGGAACGATCTTTTATTCTGAAAAATGGCAACCAAGGAGGTTATCACAGGTTTTAATTAAATTTCGAACTGGCTTGCAAATAGAAAGCTGTTTATTGCAAAAAAAAAACAAATGAACACTTTAACGCGGGAAAAATTATTGTTGTTCGTCATTGATTTTGAAAAGTAATTGTATTTTAATTTCCGCGCATTAAGTATTTGAGAAAAGTACCTACTATAAAAGCCTTGGCCACAACTAGGCATTGATGGACGAACGTGTAAATGTGGGCCGAGGCGAAGCTGAGGCACACATTTACACGTTCGTCCATCAATGCCTGTTTTGCTGGCCGCTGCAGTAATGTACTATTGCGATAGATAACCCAAATCAAATCAAAAGTCATTTATTCAAACTAGGCTGAGAATCAGCAATTTTTGAATGGCAAAATTCTTGAGGAAGATTATATAGCATCACGCTACAACTGGGTAAAAACAAAGGAAAGGCAGATAGAACGCTAAGTGAAAACGAAGTAAAAGCGCGGGCGGGCGATGCGATGCGACGCGGTGGGTCGGCGGACAAGAAGTTACACGCGGATGAAGTCGAGAGCATAAGCTAGTTAGAGTATAAGTAGTATATAAGTTACATTTTATACCCATGTGTAATAGTGTAGAATAGAATACTCATTAGTATGTACAAAAAATAAAAAAAAATTGTATGCTGCTTAAAGCAGCGGATGTGTCCTGAACATAAATGATAAATGATTTATTTCTGTAAGTAGGTTTGTACAAACACTTTTACACGTCAATAAATAGACTACGTTCACGACGTTCGACGTTTCAAGTTCCTTCATGACACACATAAATAGATATCTGAGGTCATGAGAAAACTTAAGACTAGAGATGCATTCCACCAGTTTTATGACAAGTATTTTACAGTTTAAGCAGTAGGTACGGTTATGGAATGCCTTGCCTGTGTCGATAAGGCGTGTTTAATCTTTGTCCACTTTTAAAATTCATCATCATCATCATTACATATGGTTTCCTTGATCTCGTATATATACAGGGTGTGGCGTAAGTAGTGGTCCACCGTTCAGGATTCGATGAACCAGATAATTAACTAAAACAATTAAAAATTTTAACAATTTTTAGTACCTACCTAGTAAGTTTTTTTTACAAAAACCGCTCTTGAACTTGATGGTGTGTTAAAAATTAGGGTTGAAATTAGAGAAGAACCAACTTTTTCTTCAAAAGAGCTGAATTTACATAAAAAATCATAATTTATCATGATAGCTCTAGTATTCAGCAGTAATTAACAGAAATCAAAATGAAAAAATTATGGTTAGTGTTGAAACTACGAACAAATTTGTAATAAAAGGTAGACATTTCGTAAATAAAAGACCAAAAAGGAAATATTTTCGGAACCCTTGGGTAAAAATGGTAAAAATTTTAATTGTTATAGTTAATTATCTGGTTTATCGAATCCTGAACGGTGGATCACTACTTACGCCACACCCTGTATATATATATATGTAGATAAGTATATTTTTTATGTATTTATTGTATATGTAAATGGTACACCACTGACTACCTGCAGATTGTCTCTCCTTATCCCTTTAATGCCTCCAAAAGTTGTCTGTAAAAGATTGCTTTTAGCGATAAGACTGTCCATTGTATCACATGTAAAATTTCTACATTTATATCTGTAATTTTTATGGTGTACATAATATCTAGTATTCTATTAAACATTTGTGTGCATGATCATGTCTGTTTGACCTGTGTCTGGGTGTTTATATGTATATAAGTATGTATATCAGTCATCAGGTTACCGTAGTACAGGCTCTGCCTAGTTCGGGACCTGAAGACCTTGTGTGGATGTTGTCTCATATATTATTATATTATATTCGATTTTAACTATCTTTGTACCTACCATATCCGAGGAATAAATGTCTTTGTCTTTATCTTTGAAACAAATCCAAACTTTCAAACAGCTGTTGCAATACAATATCTACAGACCTTTAAATAGACGACTTATAAAATGAACATCATCTTTCGGCAGGCCGTGTCGTGTACTTAATACACGTGCCACGAATTTAGTCGCGGTAGTGATGCTTACTAGCCCGGATAGCAAACATCTAACTACAAAAGTATCTAAAATACTAGTCATTATTCTAATAATGATCTCTCAAACTGATATAGCTGCACGTGCATAGTGGGGATAAGGCTAGGCAGATGATGATAACGATGATGATGATGATCGCTCATGCCCGGACTCTGAGGTATACTTAACCGAGCGACATTTTAGATAAACGTCGGTTGAGTTCGACAGTACTACTGGTTCCATATCTTGCCACATTGTGTTTGTGAACACTCAGTTAAGAGTTTGCATAAAAGATAACTTCTTCGAATAAATATGTATTGAGATTACATCTGAGGACCTCAAAAAATGGCCATCATTATGTAGTCTGCAGTCTTCGCTCTCTGTTCAAAAAACATGAAGCAATTGACAATAATAAGTATCTGTGATTCACTTACGCCACACAGCCTTGTCTTGATAGAAGACTGCTATGATTGGCAGTGGGAAGGAAGTGCCTTCGTCTAGTTCTATCCCCACGTTCATGTCTAGAAACTCTTGTGTCTTTAAGAATGGAATCATACCGTTTTCCGCTCCAACCTCCTCATCTGAAGAAAAATCATACATTTTGGGGTTGTCAGACAGTCCTAAGATTGCAGGCATTTGCGTTGTTAATTGGATAGGTATTTGTTCAGGTGGTCGTGAGCACATAATAGTGCCAAGGTATTGCGTACGCAGGTATATAGCTCTTAAAACGGTCGTTGCACAGAAGTTAAGTAGAAGATTGATGTATAATCTACGTAGCAACTATTCATAAAATGTGGTATAATGCACAAATATGGTCACTCACCAGGCATAAGAGTCATGTACACGTCTCTGAGTAACGTAACATTGTTTTCCTTCAATCTGCGCAGCGCTTCGTAATACTGTATCGATACAGACTTCATGTCTTGCGTCCCTCGGCCGTAAATGACACCATTGTCATCTATGTGGCCAGCGAAGGGGCCGTATGTCCAGCCCTCCTGTGAGAGAACCACAATTGTCACATTATCACGGAAGATAATAGCAGTGGCATTGAATTGAACGTGAACATTGTATTCAGAAGTAGGTATGAATAATGAGGAATCTTTAGTGTATGAAGAATCTTTCAAGATTTACCGTTTTAGATCCGAAGTACTTACCTATGTTTGTGTAAGCGAAGGAAAATCATATTATAATGACGAGGTGTCTTGCAATGAAGATAATAATTTTACAAGCATTCCCAAAAAAGACGCCCCTATATATATATCACAAGATATTCAGTTTACGACGGCTATATAAATGTCTATCAACCGTTACAGCCATATAGTTATTATAACAACGCGAAGACAAATTAATTTTGTCAGTTTTACAATCATTATAATACAAACTAATACTCAGTCATAAAACTGATAACTTCGAACCGTGAGCCAGCTGTATTTACAACAAGATAAAACACGAAGAATTAATCTCTGTCATACGGAAGCAGGCCTTCTAGGCACAGCTGTATTTTTGGTCTTATAAGGTAAGCCACCACATTTGGCCAACGGATTGCAAGTGATTACAGTAGAAGACGCTTCTCTCTATTCTTCCTAACAAATAAGAAAGATGACGATCACCGCAAAACTACTGGTTCCTAAATGTTTAAGAAAAGATGAGAGTCAAATTGTTGTCAGTGCACAAGACTTAACAATAACATTAACAGTCACTTTGTTCGGAAAATTTACCTCTATATCAGCAGGAACAACGTCCATGTGTGAGTTCAGCATTATGCTGTGCTGGCTGCTGTCGGTTCCTGCCCATTTCAGTACCACTATAGGGTACCCTGGTACAATCTCGTACACGTTGATTGGTACATCAGCTGCTGTAGCTAATGCTTTCCAGAATTCCACTGCCTCCGCTGTAAGGTGAAATTATTTAATAAGTTGGTTATAAGGACGAAAAAACAGAATTCTAGGTAAGTCCTTTCATTGTAGCGACGGCTTACTTTAGACGGCGCGGGCGAAAATGAATAAAGAAAATATAAAGATACCGTTGGTTGTTCCTACAGAAAATCTTTAAAAAACAAGGAAAATCAATTGTATAGTCTGATACTTAAAAACTAGATCACGACCATCAGGCGAAAATACAGAAAAAAATTCATATTATAATTTTGAAAACAAAAGAGAGCCGCGTTCGTATCTTCTATCCCTGTGTAAGAAAATAACTAAAGCTGTTCTTACTCAAATCATTATGAGTAGTGGTGTTAATCTTGAGGTATGCCTGGAACAATTCCACTGGGGTGCTGTTTGTATAGTCGGTATCACAGGCAGAAAAGCTGACTTGCAGCTGTAATGCTGCCAGGACTATAGAGACAATGCCAAACATTTTTACGCTCTGTAAAAAAATTAACACATTATAATCTTAGCTGAAGTATTATGTCCTAACATCTAAAAACCATGATACATGACCATCAAACTTCTCTTCCCGTTTATTTTTTTTAATATACAAATCAGACAAGTACCTACTTTCGCTATATGTAAGAAATCTCTAACCTGGTACTGGAACATATTAGACAATATTTATTAAAGACTGAAATACACGAAAGACGATATTTTTTTCTTGTTTCAAGAGCAACATTGTGGCAGCAATATAGGTTTTTACACAATCTATTTCTATTCCTTTTCTAGTAAAGTATATAACGTTTACAGTCAAAATGGGACAATAAATTACCAATTAATTAAAAAGTATCTAGCGAACATTATTAGCTAAGTGAATACTTACCCAGTTGACAGAGAACTGTTGTCGAACTCATAATAACACTCGTATTTATTGCGAATTTGTCGAATCGCTACTAATCTGCAGGAACCAACTCGACTACGAACAAATTTATTAATTTAAAAAGTTAAATGTCTGTCTGTCTGTATGTTACCTTTTCACGCCTAAGCCACTGAACGGATTTTGATAAAATTTGATAAGGAGACAGATGGCATCTCAGGACTTAGGCTACTTTTTGTCACAAAAATAATCCAAAAGGGGATGATATAGATACGGGATGAAAGTATGTTTGGGAAACCCAGAATTTCTTGAGTTAGGGATATGAAAATTCAAATTTATGCTTTTGGTAAGAAATAAAGAGTTAGGTACGAGTTTCAGAGTTTTTGTAAAATCATCCCCGAAGGGATGATTTATAGAAGACGATTTTACTCGTATAATTAACATGTATTTAAGTGTACAACTTTGTAAGCGATTTAAGGGATTGAAAATATAGTGTGTCTGTTACCTTTTCATGCCTTAACGGTTGAATGGAATAGGATGTAAGGCATACGAATAGGCCATGACCTGGGTTAGGACATAGGATGCTTTTTACCCTGTAGTAAATTCTTGTGGGATAACTTCCAAAAATCACGCGGGCGAAGCCGCTGGCAAAAGCTAGTTAATTATAAATCTTCCATTAATTAAAAAAAGTTAGGTCACATTTCTATTGTATATTTTCTACATCGTTACCTTCCATTCAATCACTTTACTCTTACCAGAAAAGTATTCTATTGGACATAGACCAACATAGATGGGAAAGGCATGGCCCATGATGATGAGACTTCTCCCAAGTTTCATGACCAATGACCACCTTTGATGAACGATTTTTTTTGGTTTTTGGTCAATTCACGCTACTTTTTCAGTATTTTGGCATCATTCAAGGAGTGGCTAGGCTGCATTCCCTGAGTCTTATTCAGGATCAGCAGATTGATTAAAGTGTCTCACGAACAATAATCTATCCAAATTCGGTACCAGTTTTTGTTATCAAATAGGTGTCATCTTCGAAGATTGAGGGCGCAGTAAGACAGAGAAAAATCAAGATCCATCATCGCCTCTTTGCTTACCCCTCTTCAAAAACAAAAACGTTTGGAAAATCGAAAAGTACACGCCTCATAACGCTCTTTTATTTTAATAAAATTATAAATCGTATATTTGTAATATAATTTGATTTGTAATATAAAAAAAACATGTATGCAAGAATAGTTCTTATATTTCTGTACGTGTGTATCCTATTGAACTTTATTTTTTTTGTGTTTTATACTACGTAAACTAGGCTACTGATATGAAATACGGCACCACTTCACCGAATTCTGGAACCAATAAAAAAAGCTCGGTGTCGATATATAAATTTTTTCGGGAGTTATCGTTGGTACATACAAAATCAGCGTACAGACATCAGGACGTCAACGTAATTTTTTTTTCGAAACGATTTTTTTTCAAAGGATTAATTTAAGTGTTTTCTCGATGTACATCTCTCATATTATTGTATAAGTGCAATATAGTTGTGGTAGAGGAATTTGAAGATCACAAAATTGCTTGACCTTGACGAGTCGGGAGCACAGCACTACCTCAACCGTTTCGCGTTATGAGGCGTGCAACACAATCCCTTCCCGCCAGCAGAAACTTTTCGCCTGGCGTATATCTGGGTATTTGAATTTGAATCTTCTGTAGTATACGTATAAATATAAGTTCTTAGTCACTGACTGGACAGGTTCACTCAATCTGTGTGGTTCTTTCCTCAGAAGTCCATTTCAGACACCAATCTGCACGTACCTCAATGATTATGTCCGAATTTATACACTTCAAATTGACATTGATGAATTTTATATAAACTATGACAAGAGTATTTACTTTGTAAAGTATTATAATGTTATTTTAACTATTGTGAATGTAAGAACTATGTTGGTCATTGCTTTTTTCTTTGTATTTTTCTCTCTTAGTGTAATCATGATCTGGCAGTTTGAGTAACTTATGCGGCCTACTGAAATGTCCTTTCTTTGGTATTGTTCGTCGAATCGTTGAGCTCCTTAAGTTCTGAGTTGATCTGCACGATTGCTGATAATTGCGTGCATTGACTGGACAGGTACACTCAATCTGTTTGGTTCTTTCCTCAAAAGACCATTTCAGACACCGATTTACATAGCCTTCACATGATCTGAGCAAGATTCTGTCTGGACTTTAAAAGAGACTGTGACCTCTGAGTTTGTTTCGGCCTTTCTTCTCAGTGTAGTCAGATAGGAAACGCCGACCTCATCTAGTTTAAAAAAAATATGATTGACGTGTAAAAGTGTTTGTACAAACCATGTATAAACATGTATTCACAGTATTCAGTGTCATGTATTTACAGAAATAAAATCATTTATCATATATACGCAATACGCAAAATAATCTAATAAAACGGGTCTATTCAATGTACCTAAGTATGAAAAGTAGTAAGCTAATACCTTTGCTTAAATCGAGCAGCACGTCTGACCCCACGAACTATAGACCAATTTCTGTGCTACCCACCTTCAGTAAAATATTTGAAAAATTGATGCTAGACCAATTGCAAAGACATTTTAATAAACATACATTTTAAACAGTAAACAATTTGGTTTCACAAGGGGTCGCTCAACTACCGACGCTGGTGTTGAGCTTCTTGCACATATTTTTGAGGCCTGAGAGAAGTCGCATGATGCCCTAGGTATTTTTTGTGACTTGTCTAAGGCTTTCGATTGTGTTTCTCATGATACATTGTTCAGGAAATTACATCACTATGGTGTTAGAAACACTACCTTGGATCTTCTTATTTGGATAATAGGATCCAAAGAGTGGACGTTAACGGCAAGTTATGCCCTGGTTCTATTGTCACTATGGGATTTCCGCAGGGCTCAATTCCTGGCCCTTTTTTATTTCTCGGATATATTAATAACCTACCTTGCCTTATAAAGAACAGTCATAAAATAGTGTTATTTGCAGATGATACATCACTTTTATTTAAGCTTAAGTGACAACAGACAGTTACTGACGATGTAAATAATGCTCTCGCTAAAATAGAGCATTGGTTTAGTGTTATTAGTTTACTTTTAAACGAGAAAAAGACTAAATATATTAGATTTTTGACACCTAACGTTAAGCAGGTGAAAACTAATGTATTAGTAAACGGGGCGGAATTGGATCTTGTGGACACCACTGTGTTCTTAGGTATTACTTTGGACTCAAAGCTACAGTGGGGCAATTAGTTAAGCTACTCCAATGTACCCCCAAGCAACAAACCATTTTGTACTATTAAGTGTTTTGGAATTAATAATGTCATTGTTATTAATTTACGTGACATAACTTATAATATTTTTGATGATATTTAAAAAGAAAACTGACTGTGAATGTGAGTACCATGCAGGCTAGATGAATACATGACTTTAATAGCTGTCTGTCGATTTTGAGTATTTTATATACGGCCTACGCAAATGTTCTGCAGATCTGGTAGCGTCGTATGACGGGTCGTTGAGCTCCCTAAAGTAGGGTTGAGCTACACGATGACTGATGCATGCATGCCGTCTGTTAGGACAGGTCAGCTCAAAGCTGCAATGGCTCTTTCTTCAAAAGGCCCTTCCAGGCATGGCCCTTGCATTGTTAGACTTACATAAAATCCTAATAATAAAATGTTTGGACTTGAAAAGTGACCATGACCTCTGAGTTTGTTTCGGCATTTCTTCTCAGGGATCAGTCAGATAGGAAATGCCGGCAACATCTAGTTTTAAAATATTGACGTGTAAGAGTGTCTTAAAAATACCTACTTAAAGAAATAAACATTTCATTTCGTTTCATGATCACTGTGTGCAAGTAGGTATGTCCGTGAATCTTTTACCGATGGTGGTGGGTTGTTAGATCGAAGAGAAGACCGACTTCGATGAAATAAATACCTACTAAATGTTACTTCTAGATACAGCCTATAATTTTTCGATTCCGAATTGAAGGACAAACTCAACGTTGTAGTTGAGAAAATATTCTCCCATACAATATAACTACAAATTAACGATTTTCGAATATTTTCCTGTACCTATTTGTGCTGTGAAACTTTGTTTCTTGCCAAATTTCATCATTTTAAGTCAACGGGACGTATCCTATGGGGTTTAATTTATTTGCGAGTGTCTAAATAAGCGAAATGAATGGAAATTTATGCCAAGATTCTAAGTCAACGTCTTGGAAGCTCGTTGCTTTTTTTACAGCTTCAAGCTACGTTGATATCAATTTTACTTGATACCCCCACGCATTCCTGAGAAAAAGATTCAGACGGTTGGATAACGAAGTGATACTATACGGGTTTCAATTTTTCCTTTTGAGGTACGGAACCTTAAAAAGCAAAGCACTTCCATCAAAGTAATAAACTACATATTCATGATACTACCTACATGATGATGAAAACAAACTCGATAAATTTGCTTTTCTGACGACATAATCGCATCACTTATCTTCCGATGTTTACTTTGAGAATATAAAACCAATTGAACAAAAATATCAATAATCTAAGAATATTTGTTGGATCGCAGTGATCAGCAACCCTATTCCTCAAATGGTTTTTCAAATACAATATTTAAACGAAAAATGATCATCATGATCATTCCCTTTATTTTCAATTAAATTATTTAGGAGGACATCTGTTTATTTTGTCTATATGCACTATACGGTAAGCTTGAATTCAAAATCTTAGATCATAGTCATGTTTTGGAACTAGAAACTTAATGCTGACTTGACAAAGTTCAAATTCCAATGTAACAAAATTTTATTTAGGACCTTGTACAAGTTGGACCTTAAGACGTCTTCATGGAAGACAGTGTTAACCAAGTAAAAAAATAATATTGGTATAGTAGATTTTGCATTGTGTCATGAAGACCTAACTTGCGCGAAGCGCGAGTAGAAAAAAGTCCCCACCGAAAACATTTGTGAAAAAGAGGCCAAGTTCGGAACAAACAGTACAGAATATAGTCGGCATCACCAATAAAATATTTGGCATCTATGTAAACGCGTGCCAAAGTAAGTCGAAAGTTTATTAGGGCCCTCTTTTGTAACTCACCACAAAAAAAGGGAGCTAGTCATGAGAACACTATCCGTATGAAACATTTAATGTCCCGTGCACACCGTGTCGTACTTTTGTTCGCAATAAACCCTTTACCTATTTTAGTTTTCCGATTTATTTCTTTCGTAAACTCTAATAATATTATTATACCAATAACTTATCTACGAGTTTCAACTTGATTTGGAGGTAGGTCAAAAGTTGGTCGAAATGTTTCGTCTAAGGTTAACCTAACACTCCCAATCTGGGGGGCCCGAGCGCCGTCTGTAGGCGGCTCTACGTGGGGATCGTGCGATCTATGGCCCTGTATGGGGCCTCGGTGTGGGCCTCTGACCTGACGACCGGCAGCATCGCAGTTTTGCACGATCTCCTACGAGGCGGCTTGCGTACTGGCCGGATCCCCGCCCTGGGACCTCGAGGCGAAAGTACTCGCGTCATTGTATCGGTGGCGCGAGAAAGCGAGGGCGTGGGGCGAGGGACCGATGCAGCGACACATGGAGCTACGTCGGTCTCAGCTTCGCGAGGTCCTGGTGGCGAAATAGCGGGATAGGCTTTCACGCCCTACCTCGTCACCATCGAGGTGGTCCGGTCGGTGCTCGAGCGCTGGCTCGGGAGGAGGCACGGCTCCCTGTCTTTTCGGGCGACGCAGGTGCTCTCGGGGCATGGCTGCTTCGGGAATTACCTGTGTCGCATAAACAGGGAGCCGGACGCCCGGTGTCACCACTGCGTCGACTGCCGGGAGGACACGGCGAGGCATACGCTGGCAGAGTGTGCCGCTTGGGAAGACTCGCGCCGTGCCTTCATCTCATAAGTAGGCAGTGACTTGTCGCTGCCGGCCATAGTCGAGTCGATGGCCGGCAGCGCCGAGTCCTGGGATGCGGTGGTCTCCTTCTCCTTTCCTGATTGAAACTTATAATAATTCTTAATAATTTCTTTTATTTCTTAATTAATATAATAATATATAATGCTTTTATATTAAATAATTATGTAAAATTTGCACGCCGACATTAATGGCAAAATAAGAGATTCATATACCTTATCTTTAAGATCTCTCTGTAACTACCTTATTTAAGCAAATAAATGATTTTGATTTGATTTTGATTTGCGAAACAGTCGTCTCGCAGAAGGAGGCTGCGGAAAGGGAGAGGGAGATCTCATCTACTCACCCGGCCCGCAGAAGGCGCACCGGGCGTCGGCGGAGGGCGGACAACGCCCTCTTCCAGCCCCCCTAAATGGGTCCAGGGGCGACGGACTCGGGGACGTCCGTCGCCCCCAACACATCAGGACCTGAGGTGGCGGCGCGTAGTGTTCCACGCGCGCCCCGTTTAGACGTCGTGGAGGGAGTCAAACCCCTCACTCCCCCCCCAGACCCTAAGAGGCCCGCAGTGGCGGGCGGGCACCAGTCGGGGGTTACGGAAGGATCGTACGTTCCCGCGACCCCCGGCGTAGGTGTGAGATGGAACACCGGGGTGGTTTTTAGTCAGTAAGAGTTTGACAGACCCCACCGCCCGCCCCAGGGCGGCGGACATCCATATTAAATTTTTTTTCGCCTTGTATTAATACAAATGATTATCACATTTTATCCTATTAGTCATTAGCATATTAAGTACAAATCGAAAATACGTGAGAATTAGAGGTAACTTCGTGATGTTTTTTTTATTGAGATTTTTTTAATACTTTGTGTTTCTGTTCCACAAAAAGTTTTGAAATATCGTTCAGTTACTCATATTTAATTTTAAACTAAGTGTAAATTTCATGAAAAACCAAATTGAAGATGGGCAATTTTGGTTATTAACCGCTCAAAAGATTAACAGATTATACTATCATAATGCAAAGTTCGTGATATTCATAGACTATTTATGTCGGGACGTTGTATCTATGCTAGTTCTAAACTTGGTAAACTCTGCTTGCGCGATGCAGGATTTTCGTGACGTCAGTGTGATGCGTGGTTCGCATGTGGCGATGTTGATACCGCTACAGTATAGGATAGTGATATTTTTATATTACTTTTATACCGGGGTATTTCACAATAAATGCACACAAGTACCTATCTAACCGCCTTTTTTAAACATTCATGAAGTAGAAATATCGCTTTTGAGTGACTGCAGTCAAACAGGTATGTATAGGTAATTGTTACTATCCCTACTTGCACACACATTTATTAATTACTATTCAAACAATTATATTGACTGGTAACTAGACTTGTAATACATGTTGATTTAAATTAATTCAGAGCCTCTTTAGGCATTATAATTTCTAATTCATCGTCTACTTCGTCTAGATAACTACAAAGCCAGTTAATATTGACGTCGATATACGCAAATAGCAAATAGCAAAATGCAAATAGCATCACTATTGCACTGTTGCTTTGTTTAATATTAAATTTTCTAGGTTTCCACTTAAATAATAATTCTCTACTGTGGTGTTCTGGCGCAGCCTGGGAGAAGCCTATGTGTAGCAGTGCAATGCGATAGGCTGCAATAGGATTTGATTGAATCCTCTAATAAAACTTGCATTTCAATCAGAGGCGCAATTTCAATTTTGCATTATAGGTAGGTATCCATAAAAAAATAACCATAAATTTATAGTCATTATATTTGTATAGATACAATAGATTAGTGATTTTGTAAACTACCTAAGGACATTTCACGTTCTAGAATTTAAGTAGATATATAAAAATATTATTTTTATGACAATAAAATATCATAAATTGCCTATGACCGTTTTACCGTATTCTTTATACCTCTCATAAATATTTACTGCGAGCAATATAAAATTATTGTCGGTATAAAAAAAACAAGCATGAATCTACACATTTCATTAGGTATTCGTTATATAATTTCGAAGAACGTTTGTTGTACTAGTATAGTTACATGCTCTGTGGTACCTAGTATGTGGTCCACGTTACTCTACCTAAATATATACAAAGTGGCGCGTACCTTATCACATTAAATTATACCACGTAGGTATACTACACGGTATACAAAATTTGAATGAAATCCATTCACAAAACAAATCAGCTGTGCCTTATATTTTCTTACACGTAGCTCGACAAAATGTAGCTGTACATTTTGTCTTTCCATTCTATAAATCCAAATCTATCTATCTAAAAAAGGTATACTTAATTTAGTGTGATAAGGTACGCGCCACTTTGTATATTAGTAGGTATTATTGATGCTAATATTACATCAACTAACGTAAGTTTCTCAGCACCATGATAGCGTATTATTTGAACATTGTATACACTAAAACGTACATAATATGAACTAAACACTTACGTGGAACAACTATAACAACCCCCCATGAGTGCACAATAACAACTAACAAGAACAATAACAATAACTTGATTCGTAGGTGTTTTATTCCGTCTTCCTCGGTGGTGCCCTACGTTAGGTATCATCGATGGACACTTAACATTCTCCGTTATCAAGGCAACAGATGAGACATGTCAAATTCATCATCATTATCTTGGAAATCTGATAGTTTATCAACTGAAACGTTTTCATTGCTACTTTATCAGTTTCTTTGTTTTTCACGTAGATTTACATGTAGGTACAGGCAGAGTTATTAGAAAAAAAAATACGTGGTAGTAGAAATGTAGTTTTTTGAGCGTTTACAACTTTTTTTAGGATATCATAATGTCTGATAATACTTATAATACTTCTTTGTAGACTCTTGAGTCCATGCCTGAAATTCATCAAACTGTACAGACATTGCTATTTTTTATATTAGTACATTGTTCACCGAGAAGAGAAAGTGACCGATTACCGTCTAGGGTGTCGTTTGAAGCCCGAGCCGTAGGCGAGGGCTTTAAAACACCCGAGATCGGGAATCGCATTTTCTCTCGAGTGATACATAGTGCTTTATACTACACCTACGAGGAAAATAAAAAACTAAATCATGTTTGTTTGAGATGTTTGCGACAAAGCTAGCAAAACAGTTTCAGAAAAAGATGCCGCATTTTTTCACTTTTCCATTGCAAAAAATCGTCATAAGTTTTATTATATTTTTTATTTGATTTCTGTGGTAAGGTTATCAATCAGTATTTTTGCTGTTTCGTTCAACTGCGGCGGAGTTAAAAAATCTTCATCAGCACTATCACTACTTATCATTTTGATAGTTTTATTTAACTTTCTACGAAAACTGAATCCTCAAACAACACACAAATTGAAAATGGCGCCAATGGCGTCTGCAATAATCACATGTTATTTTTTCAAATTGTTTATCCTGCCGCCGCAGGGTCGCACTGCCAGCCCGACACCATCCAACACACAGCTAGTGGCCAGTGTCATTTTGCGAACTTGGAGATAAAAACTCACTGTAAAAACTTTTTGGCTTTTGATATTTAGGTTACCGGCGCATAGTCTTATCCTAAATTAAAAAAGAAAAACCACGTAAGAAATGGATTTTCATACACTTTTCTCTCCCGCTCAGATGCGTTTTCTCCCCGCATATTTGTTCGATATGCAATGACGTACTTTCTACCGTAAATTTGATAAAGTATCAAGGTACTTTCCAAGCAGGTGTAGTATAAAATGTATTTGTTAATCCGCTCTATCATTTGTCACAAGCTAAAATTTATTTTCTCAAACATGCTTCGAAATTTGAGCATTATTTTGACAGACTTCTTCGAGATAAATCGAAATTGCTGTACTGGCCAAATACATGCGAGCAGCGCAGCGACCGGCAAAAGTTGCATGAAAATCCATATATTATATCTGTCGTGGTTTAGCGGCCAAACAAATTACATAAGTAGTAAACTCATATTTATCGTGTAATTTAAAATGGAACAATCTTTTACTCCGAAACATGGCAACCAAGGAGGTAACATATCAAAGATTTTATTTAAATTTCGAACTGGCTTGCAAATAAAAAACTGTTTATTGAAAAAAAAAAAAACAAATGAACACTTTAATGCGGGAAAAATTATTGTTGTTCGTCATTGATTTTGAAAAGTAAAATAATTTTATTTTAATATCCGCGCATTATTTGAGAAAAGTACTATACAAACCTTAGCCACAACTAGGCATTGATGGACTTACGTAAGTGTGCCTCGGCTTCGCCTCGCCCCACATTTACACGTTTGTCCATCAATGCCTCTTTTGCTGGTCGCAGCAGTAATGTACCTACTATTACATAAATTGCGAAGAAGCATATTGTTAAATAAATAAATAAACCATCAGGAAAACAATTAGGTAGTATAATTTGAGTGACACATACATTGTACAAATAATGAGTTACAATTCCATTTTGTACTTGTAGATATGTATTAGTTTATAGTTATTGTTTTATGCTTATGTATGTATTGTGTTTTATGGGCCTAGTTGCCTGAAATAAAGGATTATTATTATTATGTTTCTATAGTCAAAATGGAACGCTTACAGTTTCGCCATGTTCGTCCGTCTGTCGGTCTGTCCACGGCTTAGCTCTGAGACTCTTGATACTAGAAATCTGTAATTTGGCATGGGAATATTAATCAAGCCAACAAAGACAAAACTAAAATTGGTTTACCTCACCTACACGTAAAGTGGGAATGATTTTTTCTCGTCTATCCCATGGTTTCGGATGTCCTTTATTAGGCCGTCCAAAATATTACTGTTATGTGAATAAAATTTTTCGATTCAGGTATTTGTTAGCGAAATATTAGCTATAAAGTGCAAAGGAGATGTTCCAGAAATGTATGGAGCCTGGGCCAGCACTATGTACACTATATGTAAATATCACTATGTATTACTGTAACCGTTTTTTATTGTTAATTTTCTTTAATTTCACTTCGTTTCAAAGTACCTATACTCAAATTAAATTGGCCAAGGAGAGCAACACAAGATAAAATTAAACATGGTGGAAGGGTGGATCAGATTAGCAGCATGCGAAAAATGTAATTTTGACAATGACATTTGATTGACGTGTATTAGCTGCCATAAAACGAAACAATACGAATTTCGAAAATCTTGGGTTTCGGTTTCGATAAAATAAGACTACAGGGTATTCTACTCGACTACCTACGGCAGCACATCTTCTATCACCTATTCGAGCAGTCAGAGATTGGTTATATCGGTGTCAAGAGGAGCAAGAAACGTAACTAAGGCTTGAACGTTTTGTTTATTAACAGTCCTACTGCTTCATTCTTTAGTGCCTATCAATATACCCTGGACTTTGATAATTCATAGGAGAGGAGTGAGCTGTGCTTTAAACTGTCAAACGTCATGTCTAACACAACTGTCATGGCTGCCCTAAAGTTAGGGTTATCTTATTAAAAAACTATTTAAATTACCATTTTTGTACCACTGTACCCTATTTCAAATGATTTTTTTTGTATTTTTATGAAATTCCCCTATTTTTTTTCTATTTATCTATGTAGTGTACATAGTGGTGGCCCAAAATCAAACATCTCCTTTTGTTAGTGTCAAGTCAGTCTCCCGTCCTGCCTGCTAAATGGTTATTTTTGGATGTGAACATTGCATAATTCCGTAGGAAAAAGGTAAAAAAATTAAGAATAAGTATTTTTTGCAATGTTATCTTAGATTGTAATAAAAAATCTTGATTCTAGTCTGATAATACAAATATTCAGAAGTGACATAAAAAAAACAAAACAAGAACAAGTGACCAATTTATTATTTATTTATTGTTGTTTATTTTAATGTAATTTGTTTCATTGGATTGCATTTTTATATAATCTATGGACCTGTCTGAAATAAATAATAATAATATGAGACAACATCCACACAAGGTCTTCAGGCCCCGAACTAGGTAGAGCCTGTACTACGGTAACCTGATGACTGTTATACATACTTATATAGATAAACACACCCAGACACAGGTCAAACAGACATGTTCATGCACACAAATGTTTGAGTTGTCCGGGGATTGAACCCGGGACCAGCGGCTCAGAAGGTAGGGTCGCTACCAACTGCACCAACCGGACAGTCAAAATAAATAATAATAATAATAATTGAAGAAATGGCAGCTGATTTTGTAAGAGTAGGTAAGTACGATTTTTATTTAAAATATCAAAATTATCAATAATTTTGTCACCCCTGGGCATATACTGGCGATATAAGTGGGGTAAATGATAGATAATAATCTGGCCGATCGACAGTTTCCGGGTTATCCATTAATTACGCCACACTCTGTATATACTGCTGGTAGTGTAAGAATTTATTGTTTAAAAAAGTGTGGCCACAACTCTCTTGTTTATCTATATTCATTAATATTCTGATACATTTCTTTTGCTGAATGAAGAGGTCCAAAAAGTTAGTACTTTCTTCCCACAGAATGATACCTAATTTAGCTAATGTGCTTGGCATCCCGAGTACTCGTGAAGAGCAGGCATTCTATGGTGAAAACCAAAGTCCAGCTCGCCTTACCCAACCGATGAAATCAAACCGTTGGAACACAAGTACCGCATCTGTTGTAAGTGTGTGTGGCATTTCATTACGCTAAATAATTATGAAACAGTAGATACATATACCTACCTACGTAGTGCCAATATGATACCTAGGTACTGCGGTAGTGCCAAACGAGCATTCCACGTAAGTACACAATTATTTAGATGTATAATCAATAATCATGCCAAACAAATTCAATGCAATTCTTTAAAACTATTCCTTGTCTAATGTGTTATATACCTACTCTAAAGGCTCCTTCAAACAGGCGCTTACGCGACTCGAATCGCACGACAAAGGCACCGCCTGTCGCGCGACGAGCGGTGCCTTTGTGTCGCGTGTGATTCGCGTCGCGTAGAGGCCTGTTTGAAGGACCCTCTAGTCGGTAAGTAGGTACCTTTTACAATTTTTTCGTAAGTAGACTTAATTAAAGAAAGAACTCAGGACTTACAAAATAAAGACTAAAATATTAGTATTATACTGGATTTACTTAAAATAGAGATTAATTCGTAATTAAACATTAAATATTTTTATCACACAGCTCTTTGTAATTCTGAGGACCCACAGATTGTAGGTTGGCTAGATTATTTATAACTTCGGTGTAAATATCTATTCCCTTCATGAAGGTTTCCACATTCTGGTATTCATCTTTGGCGTGTAGGTACTTTAGAAATCGTTTTGGCTTTGGTGGAGAAGCCAAGGGCTGGTATTCCAAGGTTACGTAAGGCGAGCATATCGGAGGTCGCCGAGCACACCACGGGCGTGATCTTGATACCCCTAAAATAAAATTGAATGATCTACCTACTCGTAAGTCAATATTTTATCTCGTGTAGAGATAGCGATAACAAATGTTCAAACATAAAGACTTGCCCCCAGTGTACAACGCACTAGTCGTGTAGGCATTAGGTGTGTGACTTGTGCTTTAATGTGAACTAGGCTTTATAAGTATAGATATTCTTAAATTATAACTAATGTTCACATTGGGCTGCCAGAAAAACTTTGTCTACGTCGACGGGAAGATGGAAACATTACTGTATGAATACTTCGCGTGTGGCTCTAATTATTCCAAAACCATGATAAACAATGATCAACAAACCAGTCATTATCAAGCGAAACTCTTTGCTACTTACATATTGTTCAAAGTATTCTTCAAAGTAACCCAGTAAGTGTGGAGTCATCTACAGCAGTCACCCCCGACTCTTTTACCTGTCGGATGTACGATATTTCCGTTTTGTTACCAGCTTCTTCCATCCAAGATTCCACCTGAAAAGCAGAAATGATTTATTATTTAAAAATCCGTGGTTAATAGACGCTGCTTGGGCCAAAACCGATGATCTAAGGCGCCTGTACACTATATACTTCTTTATGCGCATGTAGCGCCTGGTAGGTCCGACTATTATACCAAACACACAATATGAACGATGCTATTACATTTTGTATATTTTAGAATCGTACGACTACCGCCATCTAGGAGATATAGAACGTAATACTACTTCGTAATGTTCCCTCAAAGGTTCCAGCCTCGCAGTTTCAGTAACCCCGCAAAAGAGTTTCTCGGAACTGAGGAAGCGCCTCTAGTGGCCTACAGCGCCAATTGAAAATGTGACTACGAGCGTCACATTGCATTGCATTTTCAGTAAAGGAGTACCTACAAGCTGAGAAACTGCGATGGTCCAACCGGTTCAGGCAACATTATGTCGTTAGCTTAAGCAAAACAAGACACTTACCAAAGATTGAATCTCAACGGCATTTGCTTCTGGGGATAATCTAATATCGACAGCCAGCGTCATTTTTGAAGGGATAATATTAACATAGGGAGCCAGACCAGCCTGTAACATAAAAATAATAAAACAATCAATGACGCATCGCATAATATTTTACATTTACTACAGATTTTAAGGTTAACCAGTAAGGTACCTAATGTGTAATATTTGCAAGAAAATATGTTCATCGATAAACCCTTGTGTAACAGAATTATGGATTCAGGGATGGGAATGAATACGGATGTCGGGCAGTAGCCCTGCATTACGACGTAATTAACAAAGTAATGGCAGGAGCGGGCGATGTTACGCGGAGGGTCGGGGGGCGAGAGAGTTTTATAAAATGTTGCTGTTATGTTAGTATATTGTGTATCTTTCGACATCCACGCGAACGAAGTCGCAGGCAGAAGCAAGTCATTAATAAAACTTCCAACAACCATACTTACCTCAATTATGTTAATGTTCACACTGTTGAATCCGGAATAATCTGTATCCTTCTTGGTTCTCCTGATTTGTTTTTGTGTGTACCTGTACGCCATGATAGTGTTTATTAATTGTTGAGCCTATAACAAAGTAGGTATACACAATAGTCATATGCGATGCTCACTTTGGTCGAACACATTTTGTATAAAATAAAATCTCCGTCGGAAGGTAGGTAGCTTCAGCTTCGGTTCCGATCGTAGGTGGTTAAAATTACAATTCGTTCAGGGTCGCGTGGACGTTTCCTAACGGAAGACGGTCCGGTCCACACGGCCCTCCGTCAATGTTTTTTAAATGACTGTTTCCAGTAATATTATCAGCAACAGGGGCCTGGTCGCCTACCCCTGCGCGTCCGTCGGTAACCAATTTATCACTCGCAGGCCCGGGTACCTGCGAGCGCCGGGCGTCAGCCGGGTCGCACGACAAATCACTCATAATTTTCGACATTTCCATATTACGAATGGGTGGTACGCACATCGCTTCCCCAAGGCGATGCGGCCGCTCTTTTTGGGAGGGTATTTGATCCTCCCGAGGCCCGCGGGTGCCTCCGGTGCAGGATATACCGCCCGCTGTCTACCCCCCCGCCTACAAACTAATGCTACTAACCTAATATTATTTTTTATTTCTTTTTCCTTAAACTAACCTATAACTACCTTAACCTACCCGGCACCGTGGCTCAAGCACCTCGCCACGGATGCCCCTAGACTGCAGGTTGAGGAGCAACCCACGGTCTTCTCCACCTCAGGCACCGCGACGTAAACGCCGCGGAGACCCCTAGACCGCGGACTGTAAAACGGCCCGCGGTCTACCCCACCTTGCTCCCTAGTCGTGCACTCTGCAGCTGCAGAGCGCAGATAGAGAGCCCTCGGGAGCGACTCCTCCGCTCCGGCAGAAATTCGCCACGGACAACAATCTCCTCTTTCGCACCCCTCACGAGGAGATTGTTGCCCGCACCCAGGGTGCACCGGCCCAGCGCCTGCTCGTCCTCAAGAAAACAAAAGGACCAGCAGCCACTGAGCACTCGGGGAGGTTTTCTGCCAGGCACCCCACGGCAGAAAGCCTTTTTTTTATTTTTTTTGTTTCCGGGGTGGAAAATCCTCATGGATGTCCGCCGCCCTGGGGCGGGCGGCGGGGTCTGTCAGACTCCTACTGACTAAAAACCCCCCGGTGTTCCATCTCACACCTACGCCGGGGGTCGCGGGAACGTACGATCCTTCCGCAACCCCCGACTGCGGGCCTCTTCGGGTCTGGGGGGGGAGTGAGGTGTTTGACTCCCCCCGCGCCGTCTAAAAGGGGCGCGCGTGGAACACTACGCGCCGCCACCTCGGGTCCTGATGTATGGGGGGCGACGGACGTCCCCGAGTCCGTCGCCCCTGGACCCATTTAGGGGGGCTGGAAGAGGGCGTTGTCCGCCCTCCGCGGACGCCCAGTGCGCCTTCTGCGGGCCGGGTGAGTGGACGAGATCTCCCTCTCCCTTTCCGCAGCCTCCTTCTGCGAGACGACTGTCTCGCAGAAGGAAACTACCGAGTCCCAGGACTCGTCGCTGCCGACCATCGACTCAACTACGGCCGGCAGCGACAAGTCACTGCCTACTTCTGAGATGAGGGCACGGCGCAGCTCCTCCCAAGCGGCACACTCTGCCAGCGTATGCCGCGCCGTGTCCTCTCGGCAGTCGACGCAGTGGTGACACCGGGCGTCCGGCTCCCTGTTTATGCGACACAGGTACTTCCCGAAGCAACCATGCCCCGAGAGCACCTGCGTCGCCCGAAACGACAGGGAGCCGTGCCTCCTCCCGAGCCAGCGCTCGAGCACCGGCCGGACCGCCTCGATGGTGACGAGGCCGGCGGTAGGCCGAGAAAGCCTGTCCCGCCATTCCGCCACCAGGACCTCGCGAAGCTGAGACCGACGCAGCTCCATGTGCCGCTGCATCGGTCCCTCGCCCCGCGCCCTCGCTTCCTCGCGCCACCGATACAATGACGCGAGTACTTTCGCCTCGAGGTCCCAGGGCGGGGATCCGGCCAGTACGCAAGCCGCCTCGTAAGAGATCGTGCGATACCCCCTGATGACTCTGACGGCCATCGCCCTCTGCGGCTTTCGCAAAACTACGATGCTGCCGGCCGTCAGGTCAGAGGCCCACACCGGGGCCCCATACAGGGCCATGGATCGCACGACCCCCACGTAGAGCCGCCTACAGACGGCGCCCGGGCCCCCCAGATTGGAAAGCAGCGTCGCGAGCGCGCCAGCCGCGCCCAGCAACTTGGGCGCCAGCCGTCGGAAGTGGGGCTCGAAGTTCCACCGGCTGTCGAGCACCAATCCTAAATACTTCACGGTGGACTCGACAGCGATCCGAGCCCCCCCGACCACGATGTGTGAGCCGGGTGGCGGCGCCCGCCGGGGGCCATGAAAAACCATGGCCTCCGACTTGCTGAGGGCCACCTCCAGGCCTAGGCAACGTACGCGGCCCACCACCTGTGACACCGCAGCCGTCGCCAGCAACGCCGCCTCCCTGTGCGAGCTCCTCCGGGCAGTGACCAGCGTGTCATCTGCATAACACGTCAGGTCTACGCCCGGTTGGAGCTCGCCCCTCAGCACCCAGTCGTACCCGATGTTCCACAGGAGCGGCCCTAGGTCCGAACCCTGCGGAACACCGCACGACATGCGGCGCTGGTTTCCGCCATCACGTCCCACGTAGGTGACACACCTCTCCGACAGATAAGCCCCAACGATGTGGCGGAGGTAGGGAGGCACCCGATGATAGCGCAGTGCCTCCCGAATACAACTCCAGGGCAGGGTGTTGAAGGCGTTGGAGATATCCAAGGACACCGCCAACATCACCCCGCCCCGGGACACCGCTTCCTCCGCCAGGACTCTCACCCGCGACACAGCGTGGATGGTGGAGCGCCCATGCCGAAAACCAAACTGGTTGTCGTCCAGGTCCGGCCCCTCTCTGCACAAGTGGCTGACGAGGCGGGCTGCGATAATACGCTCAAACAGCTTACCCACCTCGTCTAGCAGCACTATGGGCCGGTACGCGGACGGCGAGTCGGCAGGTCGCCCCGCCTTCCTGAGCAGGACCAGACGACCAGATTTCCACAAAGCGGGAAACTGGCCCCGCTCAAGACACGCTGTGTAGAGTCCTCTCAGTTGGGGCTCAAGCTCCTTCAGAGCGAGGGCTAACACGCAGCCGTGGATCCCGTCGGGCCCCGGGGCCACGTTCTTGGCCCGGAGCCGCATCACGACGGCCGAAAGCCTCGATCAACATCTTTCGAGGCTCTCGTTAGGCGGTTAGATCAAGGGCCTGATTCAAAAGGCAGTACTCCTCGATACGGCTCGTATCGTGAGAAGGTTCCTGTCTCTGGAGCCCTAACCACCGGTAGCTTGGACCCTGCTCCTGATACCGGCGGACGACTATTTTTAAAGGTTTTTTATAAAAATATTTAAAAATGTATTTATATGTATGAAAATAAATAAACGGAATAATAATTATTTATTTATTTGACAGACAACAAAAGGTCCAAACCGACGAAACAAAAAAATACATACTATTAGATTGTTATACAAGGAGCTAAAATGACCCATTATATACGAGGTAGTTTTACTCCCGAGCTGTAGCGAGGGAGTAAATAGAAACCGAGTTTTAATGGGTTTTTAGCGCCGTGTGTTACACTCTACTTTTCACTACGATTGCGAGAAAATAATACAATCCAATACAATATGAAATATGTAGTTTATTTAGTTAAAAATTAAATGTACAATTTGTACAATTCTGGATATTTAAAGAGATGTTTTTTCCCGGTAACTTAATTTCAGTCCTCTGTGAAGATGAATGTTGAGTGGTTCTTTTCCTTTCTCTTCTATTTGCAAATTAGGGTCTCCATTCTCACTAGATGATGACATTTTCAATATTGTAAAATTAATTACGGTCACTACCAATTCAATTTGCAATTAGAGAAAAATTATAAAGATTTCGCGCCAATGTCTTTTTTTTTCTTTTTTCTTCTGCAGCCGCAGCAACGCATTGCATGCATTCTACCAAAGAGATTGCCGATTTTAGTTCCATTTTCAAAAATAAAATGAAGTTCTTTTTTTATGAAACAGTAATAAGTCAGTCTATATTCATGATTATTCTACTTATGACTAAAGGCTTTTTCACTCCTCTTGCTCAAAAAGACCGTCATTGTGGCGTACCAGAGCGAAGAAAAAATAGCAATTCTTCCTCTAGGGGAAAAAGTTTTTTTTTTTTAAATTTTTGTGTGTCAAATGACAATGAGCCTACAAAAACGAAAAATACTTTAGTCATAAGTAGAATAATCATGAATATAGACTCGACTTATTACTGTTTCATAAAAAAAGAACTACATTTTATTTTTGAAAATGGAACTAAAATCGGCGTTCTCTTTGGTAGAATGCATGCAATGCGTTGCGGCTGCAGAAGAAAAAACAAAAAAAAAAGACATTAGCGCGAAATCTTTATAATTTTTCTCTAATTGCAAATTGAATTGGTAGTGACCGTAATTAATTGTATTGGATTGTTTTATTTTCTCGCAATCGTAGTGAAAAGTAGAGTGTAACACACGGCGCTAAAAACCCATTAAAACTCGGTTTCTATTTACTCCCTCGCTGAAGCTCGGGAGTAAAACTACCTCGTATGTAATGGGTCATTTTAGCTCCTTGTATAACAATCTACTATTTCGTGTTTGTAGGCTCATTGTCATTTGACACACAAATATTTAAAAAAAAACTTTTTTCCCCTAGATGAAGAATTGCTATTTTTTCTTCGCTCTCTGGTACGCCACAATGACGGTCTTTTTGAGCAAGAGGAGTGAAAAAGATGTCAGTAACAATAATATTCTATGTTAGTATTTATATAACACTAGCATCCTCTTGCTTAAGAGGTGATCTCCAACTCATGTGTGTAAAAGCATTTTTATGTAATTGCAATAAACATTTTTTTTTATATATACTAGTATTTTAGTAACAATGTGGCTTATGATCTATGTTAATAGTTAAACACTACGACAGACAGTGTTGTTTTATTGAGATGTCCTATGACAGGCAGTGGGAAGGAAGTGCCTTCGTCTAGTTCTATCCCAGGTTCATGGCAAGAAACTCTTGTGTCTTTAAGAATGGAATCATAACGTTTTCCGCTCCAACCTCCTCATCTGAAGAAAAAAAAACATAAATTTTTGGGGTTGTCAGACAGTCCTAAGATTGCAGGCATTTGCGTTATTAATTGGATAGGTATTTGTTCAGGTGGTCGTGAGCACATCATAGTGCCAAGATATCGCGTACGTAGGTATATAGCTCTTAATACGGTCTTTGCACAGCCGTTAAGTAGAATATTGATGTTTAATTTACGTAGCAACTATTCATAAAATGTGGTACAATGAACAAATATGATCACTCACCAGGCATAAGAGTCATGTACACGTCTCTGAGTAACGTAACATTGTTTTCCTTCAA
The DNA here is from genome assembly GCA_937001585.2 of Brachylomia viminalis. Lineage (NCBI taxonomy): Eukaryota > Metazoa > Arthropoda > Insecta > Lepidoptera > Noctuidae > Brachylomia > Brachylomia viminalis. The sequence continues at coordinate 14,068,983 of OW443302.2, read as the reverse complement.
TCTGCGCAGCGCTTCATAATATTGTATCGATACAGACTTCATGTCTTGCGTCCCTCGGCCGTAAATGATGCCATTGTCATCTATGTGGCCAGCCCTCTTGTGAGAGAACTACAAATTGTCACATTATCACGGAAGATTGCAGTGGCAATGAACTGATCGTGAACATTGTATTCAGAAGTATGAATAATGAAGAATCTTTAGTGCATGAATCCATCAAGATTTACCATTTTAGACCAGAAGTAGGTACATACCTATGTTTGTGTAAACGAAGGATAATCATGTTATAATGACGAGGTGTCTTCCAATGAATATAGTAATTTTACAAGCATTCCTAAAAAAGACGCCCTTGACAAAACATCGTGATTTCTTTATCTATACTTATAATAATAATAATAAACAACCACACGTCCTGATTGACCATCTAATCACGTGGGGGCAGACACCCGAATGAGAATTTACAGGCGTGGCTAACGTGGCTCTGGAAACCCATAAAAAATGGAGACACGGTCGAAAAGTAAACGTATAGGGCCGCTGCCCGGGGGCAATCGCCGGGGCGCATCTGGAGCTGACGCTGGGTGTCTCAGCATGCTAACCGTCAGCGGTGAGGAGTTGAACAGGCGGGCTCCCACCGACAAAGATACTACAGCCGAAATCATTGACGATGGTGACAGACTGACGGACGGATAGTCCTAGTACAGTTTCTTACACACGTAAGAAACTGTACTAGGACTATACGGCTCTACAGGGATGTTTGTCCTGTGTGTTGATCGAGAGGGTGTCCTCTCGATCAACATCACCATCTATACCATCGTCACCCATACCATCATCACCTCCCATCGTTAGTTTAAATTCAATTTCACCCACTCCGACCTTGAATGTTGCGCGGGAGGTTAGTTCCTTTTTACCCGCGTCCACCAAGGCTGGAAAAGCAAGAGTTCGCATGAGATGGAGCAAAGAAGTTAACCTATTTATCATGCGAACTTACTTTTATGTCACAAAATTAGAGACCGATATGACCACCTATAGACAACAATTACATGAACTTTTTACCCGAAATTATCCTGAGATAACCGTTTCAGAACAAAGAATCTCAGATCAGAAAAATTAAAAGAAGAAACACGAATACAATTACAAAAAGCAGAAAATAATACAAGTGCTAAAGCTACTCCATTATCACAAAACATAACCGAAATTGCTGAACAATCACACGCACAACTGCACATCCAAGTACAACCTTATACTCAAACTCAACTATACAGCCAATCGCAAGCTTATACGCAAACATCACATACATCCACACAAACCGAATTTATAACTCTAACTCTAGAAAATGATATCGATACCTTAACCATTGCGGATCAAAATCTAACAACAGATAAGTACATCCAAGAACTACATGACAAATTCAGAACAGCCCTAGCACAATACTCTGGGATGGACCCAGCAGTTCGACCAAAACTACCTAAACTTCGATATAGCCCTAATCTTTTCCGGTTAGTTAACTTATTTAATGAAAACATACTTAAACAATTTATTTCCGATGACACACAACTTATAGATATACACACACTTATATATTGCACAGCGGTAGTAGTATCTGAAGAACTGAACTTTAAAATCACACATTACACAGGAAACACAAGGCCAAAACAGAATTACAAACCAGCGTGGCAACAGAGGTTAGAAAAAGACATCGAAAAATTAAGAGCAGATTGTAGTAGGCTTACACAATACATTAAAAATATTAGGTCAAGTAAAGTAGTAAGGAGAGTTGAGGCTATATTTAGGAGTAGTGTAACACACACCAGACACGAAAACAACAACAGAAAACCTGAAGACTTCTTAGATACCTTAAAACAAAAACTAGCTCTTAAAGTTCATAGACTTAGAAGATACAAAAAAGCACAACAGCGCAAAAACGATAATGCCATATTTGCCACTAATGAAAAATATTTTATAGAAACCTACACAAACCAAACACCGACAGAAATGATGAAAATAACACACACCTACGCTCCTGACCAACCTATAAAAGAGCAACTAGAAACATATTGGTCTAGCATTTGGGAAGAACAAGAACAACATAACGACAGTGCAACGTGGATAACAGAAGAAGAAACCAAATGGAGGGCAATATATGAAATGGAATTTGTAGAGATTACAGAGTCTGATATCACACACATAACAGGTAGATTACATAACTGGAAATCTCCTGGTTTAGATAAAATACACAATTTTGTACCTATATCGATTTTGATATAGGTACATCGAAGATTTCTATTCCTTGTGGTGGCATGTTTATGGATAGTAGAATCAATAATTAACTGTTCTTTGCATCCCATATGGCCCCGCCTGCACCCCTTCTGCTCCTCTGCCATTATAATAATATAATATAATAAAACATTTATTTCAGGCTACAGTGGCCCATCTAACATATATAAAGTTCTTAAATAAAACAAAACTTGTGTTAATAATAGCTTAAAACTATGTTAGTAGCACTTCACTAGCTTGTCCTTGAGCTATCCTGTGGTACTTATCCGCGGAAGCGACGGAACACCACGTCCTGCGGCCAAAAGTCTTCTTCCATGACGACGGGCAGATAATAATTCGGTACGCGCACCACGAACGCCTTGAAGTTGACGTTGTGGTGCGACTCCAGTAACTGCACCCTCGGCATGTACCTCGCCTTCTGGCGCACGTACTCTAGGATGTCTTCCGCCTTAGTAGAGTAGTGTAGGCGGGAGATGTACACCGGTGTGTTCGGCTTAGCGGCGCGCAAGCTGACTTCAGGCACCGTAGGAGCTTTGCCGCAGCGGTTCTTGTTCGCTCGCAATCGACGCTTCCTCCTTTGCACCGTCACGAAACCCTCATCTTCAGGCCTACACAGCGCCTTTTCTGGCATAGGCTTCTTACTTGGAGCGCCCGGTGCACTTGCGGTGACGCTAGCGAAATCCTTTTGAAAGGGCTTCGCCTGGGCTGCAGACACTGGCAGCGGGACGGGGCGCGGGGCTCGAGCGGCGCTGCGTGGAGGAGCCGCGATGACGGGCGCGGGGCTGCGGAGCACGCGGGCGGGGCGCTCTGCAAGCTCAGCAAACGACGGATGCCCCGGCAACGAAACTGCTGACGCGGAATTAGACGGCGATACATCGAGGCCGGCTCCGCGACACATGCTTACGTTAGACGCATCGACCGATGACCTAGTTACCTGCACACTGTTGCGCAACTCACTAAATTCCTTGCGCAAATCGGTGACAGTGTCTTGGGATGCATCTAACTTCGCTAGAACATCCGCCAGGCGGGCCTTCAGAAAGACAATGTCCTTCAGAAGGCTCGTTACATCAACGTGGTCGAAGGTGACAGGTGGAAGCTTGTGCAGTTCCTTAGCCACAAACGTCGGCACGTCGTCTGGGTCGGACTCTTTGAACAGCGTGATAATGTCTTGCAGGCTTCTCTTTGTCCCGTCACGCCGGCGGGATACCATCTGGTCGCGCTTGTTTAGCACACTGAACAACAATAGCTTGGCAGCAGCTATGTCTTCCTCGCTGAAGTTCGTTGCGCAGATTTGGACAGCGGATACCTCGTCCATCACGTCCAGCTTCTGCTGCAGGAACGCCAGCAACTCATTCGCCACAAGTTCATTACTCATGGCGAGAAAATTACGAGCGACAGCTTGTGCTGCGCAAGTCAATACACAGAATATGCAAACACGTCCGCATCGGAACGCGGCACAAGCAAGACTGACTGAGATTATGTTGTGGTGTTCAACGTGGGAGTTAGTTTTCCTTGTTATTGCTGATGTTAATATTTTATATATCGTGGGTAGGCATGTGATTGGTCTGTATTGAGAAGGATGTGGTGAATTTTTAGTTTTAGGCAGCAAGTATGTTGCAATAAAATCGGGTATATTTTGACGTCCTAATATTCTGCAAAATTTTTTTCAATGGGTTCATGGTTCCTGGTGGTGTGATCATAGATATAATAAAGGGTGTGATAGTGGTGTTGATTTCGATAACGGCAAAGCTTAGCTTGCGCCCTAATATGACTCGCCAGACCGAATTTTCCTAGTAACTTCATAACAAAATTAGGCGTCAGACGGCGCTACTTGCTGTGCCGTTAGATATGTATTGTCCTTAGACATGTTTTCTGGAGAACGAATGTGAATTGTACCTACGTTCGTCGAGTTTCCCCAGTATATGATACCATAAAGTTATCAGTGGATAAACATTTCTAAAATAGTCATTTCTAGCAACACTTGTATTTGTAGTTTCTTCCAGGATTGACAATGCGTAAGCACTAGATATTTTTTAATTTATAAAAATGAAAGATAGTTTAAATGTTAATCTACCTATTATAACTCCTAGGAGATTGGGCTAATCTGCCCTGATGCCCAATAAAGTTAAGATAGCCTCGTAGGTTTTTGTCGAAAGAATAGTCGGTAGGTACAGTCAACCGCACGTTCATGGTAACAATTAGACAGTACCTACTCCCGCGATACAGGATACGGGGTGAAATTTACCCGCGCTGTTTGTGGACGGTGCGAATAGTCGCGTGACTTCTACGACGCGCGCTGTCGCATCCCGGCGCGGGTGTCGCCTTAGTGTGGGCTGTGGCCAGACATTTACCGTTACTACTAATAACTGGCTTTTGCTTTAACATATCCCATTTAAAGTATTTTATTAAAGATGTATAAGTAAATTAAGTAAGTAAGTTGCCAAACCCGATACAAAAGGTCAATCTTAATATTATCGGTATTGGTTGGTATTATTAATACTTAAGATTATCAAACAGGCGATTCTGCGACAAAACAAAACTACACAGAAACACACCAAAACAGGCCAAAATCGCACACACTTGCCATAGAAATATACTAATATCATCTGGGTTAGGTAAGCGTTACCTACTGATGAAACTTATGTTGCCGTCGCACACCGGCGGCACAAGTGAACACATACTCGAATCAAAGTAATACAAATGAGCATCACACATGATCATATACAGGGCGTCCCACGGATATGCCACATGGAGGGAAAGTACCTTGAATATTGTAGATGGAACCTTTTACTGAAAGAAGACATTATTTTAATTTAAATAGCAATTTAAACTGCACTCATAGATATTTAAATAATCACATGGTTGAACCGGAAATCGAACACGTCACACGAGAAAAATAATCACCCTGTAGCTTTATCATACCGATCGAAAGGCTTTATCATAAGGATTATGTTTTGCTAAATAACATGGTCACAAATAAAAGGAAGACCATGAATTTCCATACAAACTTTCATCCCTTATTTAACCCTTTTAGGAGATGAATGAATTTTCAAACATCCTTCCTTAGTGCTCGCTTTAGATAAATAAGGAACTCGTGCAAAATTGTATGTTCCTAGAAACGCCGGTTTAGGCTGTGTTGTCTGTCAGTGCAACTAAGTTTTTTTGTTATGTAGATAGTACCTATGCTGGTAAGATCACACTACCATTTGAACCCTGCAGAAAGCAAGTAAGATTATCGTTTTGTTTTCTCTCTTATCGGCCTATTATAATATTGTTAACAGAGACTGAAGAAACAGTCCAACCGTAATACAGTTTATTTGATCTACTAGTACGAGATCAGGGTGAATCGGTTTCGTTACAACCTGAAAGTACCTAACATTCAGTTCGTAACGAAACCGATTCACTGTACGCTGAGTTACTAATTGGGTATCTAATCTTTTAGATTCATATAAAATAGGTACCTACTTATGTAAAATTTGTTCTACTGCTTATTATTATTTAGCACGGGAAACTTCACAAAACATTCCGGCTAAGATGGCGGGGTGAGCTGAACTCCTTAAAATAAAGTCTGGTTCTGATCCCTGGTGGAGGTTCTGGTTCTTGCTGGTAGGTACCTAGCTATTGATATAGCTAGAAGTGGAATCACGTGCTTCCGTGGCTAGTCCGCTGTGGGACGATACCTACAAGTTGTGTGAAAATGTATGAACTTATCGTACCTCGTTGGTGTAATGGTTGTAAGCGCTACTGCGCACCATGAGGTCCTGAGTTAGATTCCCAGGTCGGGCAAAGCGTTTTAGGCTTTTTCATCTGGAATTTCTCAGTAGGAACCCGAAGTCTTATTATGTATCTCTCATTATCTATTGAGCTTGGTTTTTTGTAACAAATCGCAGGCGGGCGGGGCGGGGGCGGGGCGGGGGCGGGGTAGCTCCCCGCCTGATTAGGACCAGGCCCGGGTCGACAGCGCGTTGATTTCCACGCGAGCCTCAAAGAGATGTCAGCACCAATGACGGGTCCGCTAGCGCCGATGCCTGCCAGAGTTGTGGGAAAGTCGGAAAGGGTTACTGTGGCCCCTGGCACAGGCAAATGAAGGAACACGGGTCGGGCTTTAGTCAGTAAGAGTCTGATTCGCCTTCCTGCTCCGCCCAGAGCAGGAAAAGTTATTAGAGGATTTCCCACCCACAAAAAAAAATGTCGGGGACAAACAAAAGTTACACCATGTATAGTTAGTAATTAATGGTCAGCAAGCAAGGTTAATTATCTAATTTTTCGAAAATTTAAGAACTTCTGCCCATAAAGATATCCTAAAGATTGTATAGGTACATCGCTCTATAATATATGGATCAACACGAAGTTACTGTATCGTTACGTGGGATGGTGTAAATAAAACAATCATCATACCAGCTGAAAGAGCCCAACGTGCTGTAATCAAAGCCCTGTTAAACAAACCAATTAGGTATCACACTCAGCAAGTTTATTCGGAATTTATGGTAGGTACTGACAGTCCGCCAAATGTATATGCTTTGTGCGATCACACGTACACATAAAATTAACTACCCCTCCCAATAGATGTAAAAGCCCTAAGTCACAAGAAGACCCAAACCCACTTGTTCCAAAGTTTGTACAAATACCACCTTTGCACGACGGCATCAGCTTTATTAAAGCACATTACTATACAATAAACTGCACAACACATTAAACATTCATTGTTCGAATAAATTCCAATGCAAACAAAAAATAAAAGAAATATTTGCTCACCCTAAAATAGGACGACTCTGAAGAAGTAGGTAAGTACTCAAACCATAACTAAAGCATATCTACACTCACACATACACACACCCGGCACACAAATAGATACTCCCTTTTCCTTGTTGTTAATTCATTTAAAGTCCTTTTATTTTCATCCCCACATTTATTTTCCACAAAATTTTTTTACAATTTTTTTTTTACAATAGTACTTACACATTACTAATTTGTAAGTAACTATTATAGCATCCTTATTGGACGGATGGATGACCCCTGTAACAGGTTTTTCCTAGCATGGGGGGTTATTCATAATTTATTTTGTACCAGGCTATTTGCACGCTTAAATTAAGGGCCTATCTCATCAGACCATTATCGATCGATCCGTTTCCGCTGACATGAACCTACTCCGCAAAAATATCACCGTCTGATGAACTTTCCGACATAATTTATACTATGTATGTTTAATAGAATAGAATACTCTTTATTATGTACATCAAAAAATTACAGATAGAAATGTAGAAATTTTACATAAGGTGACATAATGGGTGGTCTTATCGCTAAAAGCGATCTTTTACAGACAACCTTTGGATGGATTAAAGGGAGAAGGAGAGACAATACTGCAGGTACTTAGTCAGTGGTGTACCAATTACATATACCTTATATACATTTAAACATAAGACATAACAACATGTAATGATGATGTTTAAGGAGAGAGGAAGTGTTTTTAACCAGAATTTAAAAGTGGACAAAGATTGAGCACGCCATATCGACACGGCTTAAATTAAATTTAAATCGTCAGGGTGTGGTTGAGTTAACAATCCGCCATATTGTTAACTCTCCAATTTTGGGTGGTGAATTTTTATAACAAATAGTTAATTATTTGACCTTTGGATAAAACAATTTGTTCAAAAAACACATTTTGCCAACATTTTACCATCAGTTACTATGTATTTTTTACTAATATTTTAGTTAACTACGGATCAAAAAACCGGCCCTCTGTATCTGTGTACTTTTTTATGTCAATTTATTTTTCTTGACATTTCTCGGGAGCCCGGGGTCCCGGACCTTTGGAAGGCGTACTAGGGGGCCAAAGCCAAATCGCAGAAGCCCGTTGGAAGCTTTTAATGAAATGAGGCACCACCCGACCATTATCCCTGTACGCACTATGCAAGTGACCCAAGGACAACCCCCAGTTGGTGTAGGACTATTGCAGGTTTCCCCGCCCTGGGACCTTGAGGCGAAAGTACTCGCGTCATTGTATCAGTGGCGCGAGGAAGCGAGGGCGCGGGGCGAGGGACCGATGCAGCGACACATGGAGCTGCGTCGGTCTCAGCTTCGCGAGGTCCTGGTGGCGGAATGGCGGGACAGGCTTTCACGCCCTATCGCCGGCCTCGCTATCGTCGAGGCGATCCAGCCAGTACTCGACGACTGGCTCGGGAGAAGGCACGGCTCCCTGTCGTTTAGGGTGACGCAGGTGCTGTCGGGGCACGGCTGCTTCGGCAAGTACCTGTGTCGCATAGACAGAGAGCCGGACGCTCGGTGCCACCATTGCGTCCATTGCGGGGAGGACACGGCGCAACACACGCTCGCCGAGTGTGTAGCTTGGGAGGAGCAGCGCCGTGTCCTCACAAATGAAGTAGGAGGCGATCTGTCGCTGCCGGCCGTAGTGCGGAGGTAGGTCGGTAGCGCAGAGTCGTGGGACGCGGTGGTGTCCTTCTGCGAGGACGTGATGTCGCAAAAGGAAACTGCGGAACGGGAGAGGAGATCTCGACTCCGTTCCCCGGCTGCAGAAGGCGCACCGGGCGCAGGAGAAGGGCGGACAACGCCCTTTTCCGGCCCCCATGAATAGGTCCAGGGGCGTGGGACTTGGGGAAGTCCCCGTCCCCTATTTGATGGACCCGAGGCGGAGGCGCGCGCGGGTGTCGGCGCGCGCCTCTGATGCGATGCACGGGGTAGTTAAACACCTCGCTACCCCGTGCAGAAGACGAGGCCCGGACAGACCGGGTCAGCACTAGTGTGGGGCTGCGGAAGAATTTGGATTCCCGCGGCCCCGCGCGCACGTGCGAGGAGACACCGGGGTGGTTTTAGCCGGTAAGAGTCCGGCACGCCCCTCCGCCTTTTCCCCAGGCGGGAGGTAGGTCCATGAGGATTTCCCCCCGTAAAAAAAAAAAGGATCGTACGGTCACAGATTACTAAATAGTTTCTTCGGTACGGTCCCGCGACCCCCGGCGTAGGTGGTAAAAATAACTAAAATATCTTACTGACTTAAAACCGGGGTGGTTTTTAGTCAGTAAGAGTCTGTCAGACCCCGCCGCCCGCTCCAGGGCGGCGGACATCCATGAAGATTTTCCACTGCGGAAATAAAAAAAAAACAAAAGAAAAGGACTATTGCATGCATGTTTTATTATACTTACAGGGAAGAAATGGCAAGGGGTGACTTGCACACTCAAAAATGGTCCCCCGAAAACTGTCGGTGGCACTTAGTGACGTAGTGACAAGAGGGCAATATGTCCTTGAGGAGCTTGTTTGTGTGTCTCCATGTGCTTGAGGAGTGGAGAGACATTCCACGGCTATCAGAACAATCCCAGAGCCCGGAAGATGGTCAAGACTCACTGAAATACTTCGTTCCTCCGAGCACGTTTGCTCTTACGAATCTCCACTCCAGCCGGCCAATAAAGGCAAGAAAAAGTGTGGGAGCTATGTTCCTCGTCAGTGTTGATTCCAGGCGGTCAATAAAGGCAAGCTGGAGATGAGGAACAAAACTTCTCCCGGAAGATAGGGTCCGTGGGGTCGCTGCTAACCAACAGCTCGCCACAAGCTGCCCTTCGGGATTCTGTATCTTTCTTGGTCTGGCTCCTCACCCTAGACCTGTTCCAGCACGAGATATGATGACAGTATATAGAAAAAAAAAGAAGATGAAAAAGAAGAGTCCAAAATATTAGCATTTATCTAAATAAATGCTAATATTTTGGACTCTTTTTATCCGGGGTTGTGGTTGTAAATGTGAAGCTGTATATTTATGATAATTTTTGTGTTGAATTAGACAACACTTATTATTATCATGAAACCTTGTGGTGGGTGACCGGTTTGCGGTCGATAAAACTGCGACACTAAAAGCAACCGTTCATTACCTTATGGATGTTGACGGAGAAGGCAGGTGAGTAACCACTATAGGAGTACTTATCATTTTTATTTCGGAAATGTTATACTTTTGTTTTACTGAAAATTATTTATACATTTATTTGTGTAAATTCTTTTAAACATTGTTTTAAAAAAAAACTTTTATTTAAAAACAAAAATTGTATTGTTACCTACTTTATTGCCCGAGGAAGTGAAGACCTTTGTAGCATTTATTTTATTTATACCAATTTTTTCTTATTTGTTGGTATAATTAACATTAACTAATACAGTCATTGAGCCTTATCGTACAATCTCCAGCGTGGAATAATTTATCTACATAACAAAAATAAGCAGGTATCCTAACTTATGTAGAATAATATTAAAAATAGTAGACTTTATTTAAAATATTATTTGCAAGTTATATTGTTATTTTTACTCGTGGGCATCTCTTTTTCTTGATTGTCGCATAGCATAATCATGCAGCCTATGTATAATGTTTCCACTGTTGGGTGTCTGCTGTCTCCTCTTTGCGAGATGGATACACGCTTAATTTAATGATGTAATTCGGAAATCTGGAGGTAATAAATAAAATTATACATATGTGACTCAGGACAGCAAACGCAAGTTTTTGACTATGCGCTGTTTGATTCAATCCGCCTAATATCACTTCTGCAAAATGTGTGAAGCATGATTGTGAACACTTCTTGATAAAATTACACATTATTTTGTTTCAGACTAAGGACAAAGATGTTTAAGTCACTAATTCTGCTGTGTGTTCAGTCTTTATTACTCAAGTGCAATGCTGAGCCATTGCCGAACAAATACAGCAAATATCTAGAACTAGGCGCAGTTAACAGATTTCAGGAATACATTCGAATAGATACGAGTAACGAAGAAAATTTAAGTAAGTACAACGTTTACGTTCGAAACTCGTCCTAAGTACTGGGATATATATGAATAGGTACATCACGTAACGATTTAAAAACTAGTTTACTTTAGAATAATTTATTTTTTTGGCAAAATGGCGAGGACCTTAGGTCAACCAAGTTCATAATGAGTAGGTAATTATCTATTCCCCGCGAAAAAAAAACTAAATGTTGTGTTGTAGGTACATTTTGTTGTCTGTGTGAATATAAAATCTAGTTTTTTCGTAATTTATTTTATTGTATGTACGTCACTAGTTTCTGTCTGGTTTTGTGTGCTTTTCCATACTTTGAGCACTTGTCAAATAGGCAAAACAACGACATTCACATGGTAAATAATTACATGCATTTCCTAGTTAGTCACCATAGTGACAAGTTTATATTTTTTGACACCAACATTTTTGTTGATAAGCTAAGATCGACTAGGGATACTGTGTATCTGCCCATTAGTTTTAGACATCAAATAGCTAGGCTATTAGCTTTTAATATTAACCCAGACATAATTAGTATGTCGAAGTCGTCTTTATTTAGCACCACAATTAGTAATAGTACTAATGTTAAGGTGATTAGCTCAAATATTTTAAACTAGTTTGTAAGACAACAGAAGGTACCACTAACAGTGTAGTTATACAAAATAACAAAAAGGTATTTTCTAGCACTAAACTAGCTAACTGTAAAAAAGGGGCTAAGCAGAAATCCTTGAAATTATTACATCAAAATATTCAAGGTTTTTCTTCGAAACAATTGATTGATTGATTGATTTTTCAAGGTCTTTATTACTAAACAGATGGTTACAATGGTGTTTACAAATGATCTTATTCTAATTGTACACAAATCGCGATTAATCTTGTTACATAGGCTATATTTCGCCTTTACAAACATTAAAACATGTTTTTATTATCATATTTGCGTTGACATGGATTAACTTATAATTTGCATCGTTTAACTACTAGGTATGTGCAAGTCTTAGTATGGACCCACATAATATTTAATGAATTAAGTTACAAAATGTACGCTTAATTATAATAATTAATAATAATTTAAGTTAAGTAGCGGGTAGTCCGACAATAATCTTACATAAACGGCCGGTCAAGTGGCGTCGGCTAGCAAGCGAGCCATCGTCATGATACGTCACGGAGGAAGTAGTGATGGGGCAGGCGGTATCGATTGTACGTGTGAGCGTAAGACAATGTACTTAGTCTGCTTTTACCAATTGCAGATATTAGAGCATTACAGTGTGATGGGTTTTTATGCAAGTAAAATTTACGTGAAATTTTTAATATAAAATCTTTTAAAAATGGATACTTTATACGCATGTGTAAAGTTTTAAGGTTAGTGCGAAATGGTGTGTTGTATGATAATTTTAATGCTTTATTTTGGATCGTTTGGAGTTTATTATATTTTGTTTCTGCCAGACTGGACCAGACAGGTGCTGCGTAAGTTAAGCATGGTCTAACTAAAGTAGAATAAATAAGCAATTTTGTTGAAGGACTGAGAATGGTCTTTCGATTTAAAATAGGTTTCAATGAATTTAGGGCTTTTGCACCTTTCCTTATAGTTAATTCAGTGTTTTTGTTCCAGTTAAGGGTCTTGTCTAATATTATGCCTAAATATTTAACCGATTCGCGCCACGCTATCTGGAAATCATCAATTTTAACGAATCTGGTTGGTAGTGTGCGTTTTCTAGTAAACAAAATTCCTTCAGTTTTTGTGGAATTTAGTTTCAGTTTCCAGGTCTTGAAAAATTTACTGAGTAGTTCCAATGAAAATTGTAGCCGTCCAGTGACTATGTCAACGTCTTTGTCGGTCGTGAATGTTGCTGTGTCGTCAGCATAGATGGCAAGTTGTGTGTGAGCCTGTTTAGGTATATCATTCAGGTAAAGAATGAAGAGGTATGGCCCCACTAGCGAACCTTGAGGCACACCAGCTGGGATAGTTTTAGGGGCAGAATGCTCCTTGCCTACATAAACAGAGAAAGATCGATCAAGTAAGTAATTTTGAATGAGTTTTACTAGACATAGAGGTACGTCATTATTGATTAACTTGTGTAATAGTCCATCATGCCACACAGAATCAAAAGCTTTTTCAATGTCCAGTAAAATCATCTTCGAAACAATTGGAAATTGAATTGTTTTTAGAAAAAACAATGTTTGACATTGTTTGTATATCTGAGCATTGGTTAAAAGATTCTGAAATGTTAATTAATTATGAGAATTATAGTGTGGCCAGTTGTTTTACCCGAAAATCAATGCTGCGTGGTGGTTCACTAATCCTAATTAAAAGATGTATTAAATCTAAAACTCGTAAAGACATAGTTGAACTATCGGTTGAACATAGCATTGAACTGTCTTGTGTTGAGCTAGATAAGCATATTATAGTGTGCGTTTACAGACCCCCAAATTATCAAAACTACTCTATATTTGAGTCAGTAATGGAAGATGTTTTGGCAAAACTTGCAACTGGCAATAAATCAGTAATTATCTGTGGTGACTTTAACATTAATATTTTAGAAAATAATTCAAATACCAGTAGATTATTAAATTTGTTTAAATCATTTAATTTGTCAAATGTGTTTGTAGAACGAACCCGAATAACTACAACTACAGCTACATGCATTGATAATGTATTTTGTTGCTGCGACTATTTAGATAAAGCCATCGTTAATTATCTCCCTTCCGATCACAGCGGTCAAACCGTAACCTTTGAGTCCAACATCATAATACAAAAACTGCAGATACAATCCAGACCAATAACATCTGTTAATTTAAATAATTTTAATAACAGTTTAATTTGTAAGTTGAGTAATCAGGACCTTACAATGAACAATGTTAACATTTTGTATAAAGAATTCTTTTCGGTAGTCCAAACAGAGTTCAATTATTCTTTTAAGAAGAGCACTAAAAGTATCTGCCCTAAGTTTTTATTTAGTGACTGGGCAACTAAAGGACTTAGGAAAAGTAGGGAAATACTTTTTGAGCTATATGGCCTTAAGCCTTATATTAACACGGAAACTTTTAATAAGTATGTACTCTAAAATTTTTAAGAACACTTGTAAGGCAGCCAAAGCCTCATACATTAGCAACAAGGTCAAATCAGCAGACAATAAAATAAAGACTGTTTGGAAAATTATCAATAATGAAACGAACAGGAACAAAAAGCATAATTCTGATTATACACGGGAACTATATTTTCTATCACCAAAATTTATATTTGTCATCAAGTTGTATCACCTAATAAATAGATCTATCGCCACGAAATATTTTCGTTCTCAGATGAACAAAAATTGTTCCCAGGTTGATATCTCAGGATTTTAGGTGATTTATTGTGGAACTGATTTTGCATTGTTTGGTGACTACATTTTGGTGACAGATCTACTATTTGGAGGACAAACCCTATTATTTAAGAAACACAAAACTAATTAAATTGGTAATAGCTTAAATGATACCCGAGACAAATTACCAGGAGAAACTGGATGCAATCTGGACTTTAGGGCACCCCGACTCGGACAGGTTAGGTTAGAAGGGGATGGCGGGGTCGAGAGACCCCGCCATCCCCTTCGTGGTTATTTTTTTATAAACCACCCAGAAGTAGGAGCCCCGCAAAGCGGGGCTCCGTCGACCAAGCCCTACCGTCGACATATTATGTATATCAATCGATCCGTGGTGAATAAGAAAACTACTACTATTGGTGATCTCTTTAAATTAGTTTGCTTAAATACTTATTAGGACACACCTATTATAATACATGACACACAAAAACATTTATTTGGTACTAGACCTTATATCTCAGGATTTTAGGTGATTTATTGTGGAACTGATTTTGCATTGTTTGGTGACTACATTTTGGTGACAGATCTACTATTTGGAGGACAAACCCTATTATTTAAGAAACACAAAACTAATTAAATTGGTAATAGCTTAAATGATACCCATTATACACTGGAGACGACACGTGGTCTCATTTGCGATAGCAAAGAAGTTGCTCAAGATTTTGTAAATTTCTTTACCAGTATCCCAATTAAAACTACTGACACTTTAAATTCCTCGCCCACGCTCGCTTTTGATTTAGTAAGGGCGAACGTTTCGGTCTACCCGATTGAATTTAACTTTAAGCATATTAACCCCATGACAGTAATAAAAGCTTTTAAGCAAATCAAGATCAAATTGACTGAAGATCTTTGGGGAATGTCCATTAAAGTCTGTACATCCATAATTGACACTATAGCGCCTTACTTAGCCTTCATATTTAATTTGTGTGTGGATCAAGGAGTCTTCCCGGATTTAATGAAATACAGTAAGGTAATACCACTTTTCAAATCCGGGGACAGCAAAGACACCAATAATTATAGACCCGTATCCGTGTTGCCAGTTTTCAGCAAGGTATTTGAAAAGGTAATGCTTAATCAAATGCTCATTCATTTTAACACAAATAAAATCTTACACAATCAACAGTATGGTTTCACCAAGGGACGTTGTACGACTGACGCCGGGGTCACCTTATTAAAACACATATTTACGGCGTGGGAAGAGGCCCAAGACGCCATAGGAATCTTTTGTGACCTCTCCAAGGCATTTGATTGCGTTGATCACGAAACCTTGCTCTTGAAACTTGAGCATTATGGACTTGGAATACTTGCGCTCAGTCTAGTAAAATCTTATTTAAAGGATAGGGAGCAGCAAGTTCAAATAAATGGTGTCAATTCACTTAGTTTAAAAGTAGAAATGGGAGTTCCACAAGGCTCGATATTGGGTCCTTTCTTCTTTTTAGTGTATATTAATGATCTACTCCATTTATTAAAAAATCAACCACAAATGGTGTTATTTGCTGACGATACTTCTTTAATTTTTAAGGTAGAAAGAAGTGCTACAAATTTTGACGACGTTAATAACGCCCTAATGCAGGTCCATAATTGGTTCACTGCTAATAATTTAGTATTAAATGGGAAAAAAACTAAGTGTATACGATTTTCTTTACCTAATGTCAAAAGTAGTGATTGTGAGATAGTATTGAATCAAGAGAAACTAGAATTCGTCGATAAAACTGTTTTCCTGGGGATCACGCTCGACTCGAGGCTTCAATGGGGTTCTCATTTAACATCTCTGGCGGGACGGCTAAGTTCAGCAGCATATGCTGTCAGAAAAATCCGTCAATTTACCGATGTAGATACCGCGAGGTTAGTCTATTTTAGTTACTTTCATAGTATCATGTCTTACGGTATTTTACTTTGGGGACGGGCTGCAGACGTCGATTCTATTTTTATTCTGCAGAAAAGAGCCATCAGAGCCATATATAATCTCCGCAGGCGCGATGCTCTAAGGGAACTGTTTAAGGTTATTAAGATCTTGACGGTACCTTGTCAATATATCTATGAAAACATCATGTACGTAAGAAAAAATGTACATCTTTTTACTAAAAGAGGTGATAGACATAATTAGTACCAGAAATAGGGACCTATTAGTTCAACCAGGTTTCAGACTGGCTAAAGTGGACTCATCTTTCATGGGGTACTGTTTAAAATGTTACAATAAAATACCTCCCCACATACTTCAACTGAATGAGACGAAATTCAAAGTTTGTATAAAACGCACACTATGCAGCCAGGCATATTATAAGTTGGGGGATTATATCGCTGATAAAAATGCCTGGCTCAATGCTGGTCCTGCTCCACAACCACAACTAATTGATTAACATTTGAAAATACTGTTGGAGCTGCTGAAGATTGTAAGACTACCTTTGCTTTGTATAAACTCAATCTCCTTTGTATTATATAATTGCTTAGGACAAGTGTGAGTACTATGTACTATCGAGCTACCATTTACCGGGTAATGTCTTTCATTGACTTGAATGTGTCCTGGCGGCTGATAGATGTCATGCTCACTCAAGTGTCTAGCTGACGGTGGCGCGTGTGTTGGATCATTTAGCTCCCTTCAAAATGGTTGAGCTATGATCCATGCGTCATGTTCGTGAACGGGCGCTGTCAGTTGGGACTGGTCATCTCTTAGCCACCACGGCTTATTTTTAATTATTTTATTATGGATTGTTTTGTTTGTATTTATATTTGCTGTACACTGGACACTCAATGTGTACGTCTTATTTACATCGTTCTCACATATAATTATACCTATATACAAGATTAATGATGTAACTAATATTTATGTAACAATATAATTTGTAAGAGTGTCCATGGAGTTTCATGCCCGTTCTTCTCCATAGGTACCTACTACGCTTTGGAATGGGCAACTTGCTTCATATTTCTGACTGACCGACCACTTGACAATTCAAAAGTGCCTGTAAATGGTTTAATTGAAATAAATGCTTTGAGTTTGAGTTTTGAGTTTGAGTTTATGACATATAGATAGGTATAGTAATAGTAATGTACAAGTAATTTACAACGACTTCGTCACCTGAAAATTTAGCTCTAAGACTTTGAGAGGAAGAATTTGAAATCCCCATTGACGTAAATGGATAGCAGTAATAATAGATGGGTAGGTAATACGATTGTGACTTTGTGACCATAATGATGTACCTATAGCCACAATATATAAAGTTTATTAATATAAATGTATCTCATACATAAATACTAGTTTATTAATAATTATGTATCTCTCAAAGAGATACATAATTATTAATAAACTAGCTTCTGCCCGCGGCTTCCCCTGCGTGGATGTCGGAAATTATCCACGGGAACAGGCTACCGGGAGAAATAGTATCCTATCATCTATAAACCATTCAGCCGTTAAACCGTGAAAAGGTCACAGTCACAGATAATAAATGCAAATAATCTTTATTTTTATTTTTATGAAAAAGTTTTATATGAATTTATTTATATTGATCTTTAAAATATTACTAATTCATTTTAATAATAGCGTCATTAATTATTTTAAATAGGACTAGCGTTGCCGTTGACTACGTATTACAAGATCTACATATACGCTTAGTTATTTTATAACTTCAAATTGTAATAACTTTAAAGCGGACTACCTTTTGGAAGGGGCGACTAGAATCAATTCTATTTAAATGTAAATGTTGACGTTCAAAAGTGCCTTTTATGTGCCTATTTGAAATAAATGCTTTGACTTTGACTTTTGACTTTGACTTTGCGGGTGTAATTTTTTTTTAAATTTTAGATTCACATTACTATTTTAAAATCTACTTGAATTGGACCATTTTCAAAATTAATGGGCACCGACGGTGTAGTACATATTTTTTATTGCACCATTCGCACCCCAATTCACATAATTATCCAGAGATACGAGTTGAAATTTGAAATAAACACAGTTTTCATCAGTATTTGTAAAATTACTTTTAGTAAATTATTAGCATCTGATCGCCTATGTATTCAGCAGTTATAAACAAAAACAAAATAAAAAATAATGTAATTTATAGAAATTGCAGCCAATTTAGTAAAGCCAGGTGTTATTTAAAAATTATATATTTTAGTCTCAGACATACATAGTAAAAAAGTGGTTCAAATTGTGGTATGTCTTAGCTTTATATATGGTATATATGATACGACCCCGTAACGTTGGACCACTATTTACGCCACATCCTTTACAAAACTTAGTACCACAGTTTTAAAATTGCAATAACTTTTAAAGTACACAACATATATTTTCGAATTAAAATGTATTACAAAAATATTTTTTTTTTATTTATAAAAAAACTTTATAGTCGATAACTTTATTTTAAGGAATGGCTGATAAAAACTTCATAAACAAAAACACTCCTTTTCAAATTGCTGTATTACTTTTTAATTTTCTTTCTGGTTTTGTTTTTACATTTATTTCTTGACCGTGTACAGACACGTATGGGCTGGCATCTCTTCAGACGGTCGCACAGAGCTAGTGGCCATAGAAAATAGCACCCTGATGGGAAACATATGCTCAAGAGACCATTATTTACTAAATATGGCCCTGCATTGGTGATGGATCGATACTGATGCAGGATAACGCTCGGCCACACACCGCTCGGGCCGTACAAGAGTACATTCAGGAGGTTGGTATCAACTCGATGACTTGCCACCAAGAAGTCCTGACCTCAACCCGATCAAGCACGCCTTTTTTTTTTTTTTTACGGGGGGAAATCCTCATGGACCTGCCTCCCGCCTGTGGAAAAGGCGGAGGGGCGTGCCGGACTCTTACCGGCTAAAACCACCCCGGTGTCTCCTCGCACGTGCGCGTGGGGCCGCGGGAATCGAAATTCTTCCGCAGC
The DNA here is from genome assembly GCA_937001585.2 of Brachylomia viminalis. Taxonomy (NCBI): domain Eukaryota; kingdom Metazoa; phylum Arthropoda; class Insecta; order Lepidoptera; family Noctuidae; genus Brachylomia; species Brachylomia viminalis. Next base: position 14,049,715 of record OW443302.2, on the reverse strand, counting down.
CCCACACTAGTGCTGGCCCGGTCCCCGCGCGCGCCTCCGCCTCGGGTCCATCGAATAGGGGGCGGGGACTTCCCCAAGTCCCTCGCCCCTGGACCCATTCATGGGGGCCGGAAAAGGGCGTTGTCCACCCTTCTCCTGCGCCCGGTGCGCCTTCTGCGGCCGGGGAAGGGAGTCGAGATCTCACTCTCCCGTTCCGCAGTTCCGTTCCTTCTGCGACATCACGTCCTCGCAGAAGGACACCACCGCTTCCCACGACTCTGCGCTACCGACCATCCTCCGCACTACGGCCGGCAGCGACAGATCGCCTCCTACTTCATTTGTGAGGACACGGCGCTGCTCCTCCCAAGCTACACACTCGGCGAGCGTGTGTTGCGCCGTGTCCGGTGGTGGCACCGAGCGTCCGGCTTCCTGCCTATGCGGCACAGGTACTTGCCGAAGCAGCCGTGCCCCGACAGCACCTGCTTCGTTCTCCCGAGCCAGTCGTCGAGTACTGGCCGGATCGCCTCGACGGTAGCGAGGCCGGCGGTAGGGCGCAGAAGCCTTAGCCGCCATTCCGCCACCAAGACCTGATGGAGCTCCTCTCGGCGCAGCGCGATCTGCCGCTGCACCGGCCTCGAGCCCCGTGCCCGCTCTTCCTCGCGCCATCGATATAATGACGCGAGTACTTTCGCCTCTAGGTCCCAGGGCGGGGATCCGGCCAGGACGCAAGCCGCCTCGTAGGAAATCGTGCGGTACCCGCGTACGACTCTGACGCCAACGCCCTCTGCGGTTTGCGCAGAATAGCGAGAGTGCCGGCCGTCATGTCCATCGCCCACACAGGGGCCCCATACAGGGCCATGGATCGCACGATTTCCACGTACAACCGCCTACAGGCGGCGCTCGGGCCCCCAAAGTTCGGAAGCAACGTTGAAGGCGCGCCCGCTGCACCTATTTTAACCTAGCTTGGGCGCCAGCCGCCGGAAGTGGGGCCCGAATCCCCATCGGCTGTCGAGCACCAATCCCAGATACTTCATGGTGGACTCAACAGCTATCCGGGCCCCGCTGACCACGGTGTGTGATCCCGGCGCCGGTGCACGTCAGGGGCCATGAAACACCATGGCCTCCGACTTGTTTAGGGCCACCTCCAGGCCCAGGCGCCGGATGCGGTTCACCACTTGTGACACCGCAGCCGTGACTATCAACGTCGCTTCCCTGTGCGAGCTCCCCCGGGCAGCGAAAAGCGTGTCGTCCGCATAACACGTCAAGTCGGCGCCCGACGGGAGCTCACCTCTCAGCACCCAGTCGTAGCCGATGTTCCACAGGAGCGGTCCCAAGACCGATCCCTGTGGAACACCGCACGACATGATGTGCCGACCGGCACCGTCACGTCCCCGATAGGTGACGCATCTATCCTCCAGATAAGCCCCTACCGTACGGCGGAGGCAGGGAGGCACGCGATGGTATTTCAGAGCCTCCCGAATACAACTCCAGGGTAGGGTGTTGAATGCGTTGGAGATGTCTAAAGACACCGCCATCACCACCCCACCCTGGGACACCGTCTCCTCCGCCAGGGCCCTCACGCGCATGATGGCGTCTATGGTGGAGCGCCCCCGACGAAAACCGAATTGGTTGTCGTCCAGGTTCGGCCCCTCCCTGCACCAGTTTGGCTTCCGCAGGGGGCGCTCTACGGTGGACGCCATCATGCGCGTGCGGGCCCTCACGACGGGGGATGCTGTGGCCCGGGGTGGGGTCGTCTTTGCGGGGCGGCGATGTCTAAAGACACCGCCAATGCCTTCAATACCCTGCCCTGGAGTTGCATCAGGGAGGCACTCCGGTATCACCGGATGCCGACCTACCTCTGTCGTGTGGTCGAGGCCTATTTGACGGACAGGGCCGTCTTCTACCCCGGTCACCAGGGAGTATGGAACTGGCAAGAGATGTCGTGCGGTGTCCCACAGGGATCGGTCCTGGGGCCGCATCTGTGGGACATCGGATACGACTGGGTGTTGCGCGCTGACCTCCCTAGCGGCGTCAGCGTGGTTTGTTACGCTGACGACACGCTGGTCCTGGCGCAGGGGAGGTCGCACCAGGCGGCGGCCGAACTAGCGACACGCGGGGTTGCGACAATCGTCGAGAGGATCCGGCAATTGGGACTCGAGGTGGCCCTGCACAAGTCCGAGGCCATGTGTTTTCATGGTCCTCGGAACACGCCACCGTCGGGTTCCCAAATAACGGTAGGAGGGGTTCACATCGGCGTCGAGTCGACGATGAAGTACCTGGGACTCGTCCTCGACAGCCGGTGGAACTTCGTGGAGCATTTCCGACGTTTGGCTCCCAGACTGGAAAGGGCCGGGGCTGCCTTAAAGCGGCTCCTGCCCAATCTAGGGGGGCTAAACGCCTCCTGCCGGAGGCTCTACGCGGGGGTCGTGCGGTCCATGGCCCTTTACGGGGCACCGGTGAGGGCGCGTTCCTTGAGGCGGCGGCCAGCCCGCTGGTTGAACGCGCCCCAAAGGGTCATGGCCACCCGGCTGGTCCGGGGATACCGTACGGTCTCCGGTGAGGCGGCGAGCCTCCTTGCCGGATTACCGCCATGGGATCTGGAGGCAAAAGTCCTCGCGCACATCTGGGAGTGGCGCGAGGAGGCGAAACGCCGGGGCGTAGCTCCGCTGCCGCGAGAAATCACGGTACAGCGGACAGAGCTCCGGCGGGATCTCTGGGCGGCATGGAGAGTGCGATTGTCGCAACCCAGCGCTGGGCACGCCACAATTGCGGCGATAAGTCCCCTCTTTGAGGAGTGGCTAGAGAGGCGCCACGGCGTCCTCACCTTCCGCCTGACGCAGGTCCTCACCGGACACGGTTGTTTCGGGAGGTTCCTATTCCGGATAAGGCGGGAGGAAACGCCTGGGTGTCACCATTGTGTGGATCGCCCGGAGGACACGGTGGAGCATACGGTGGAGGTCTGCCCGGCTTGGGCGGAGCACCGCCGTGTCCTCGTGGAGGCGATTGGCGGTGGCGATCTCTCGCGTCCGGCCTTGGTCCAGGCCATGGTACGGAGCGAGAGGGCTTGGGAAGCCGTCACCTCCTTCTGCGAAGCAGTAATGTTCGCGAAGGAGGAGGCGGAACGCGTGAGGGAGAGGCAAGATTTGCGCCCTGACGCCCCTAGCCGCCGCAGGAGACGCCCTGGGCGTCGGGAATCGCAGGCTGATTCCCGGCCACCGTAGGCGCGGGCTTGCGAACGGCGAGCAATGGGCAGCTCGCCGTTCGATAAGGACCAGGCCCGGGTCGACGGCGCGTTGTGTTCCACGCGCGCCTCAAAGAGATGTCAGCACCAATGACGGGCTTGCTAGGACCGATGCCTGCTAGGGCTGCGGAAAAGTCCAAGAGGGTTACCGTGGCCCCGGCACAGGCAACTGAAGGAACACGGGTGGGTTTTAGTCAGTAAGAGTCTGACACGCCCTCCTGCTCTGCCCAGAGCGGGAGAAGTTATTTGATGATTTCCCACCCACAAAAAAAAAAAAAAAAAAAAAAAAGGGTGTTGAATGCGTTGGAGATGTCTAAAGACACCGCCATCACCACCCCACCCTGGGACACCGTCTCCTCCGCCAGGGCCCTCACGCGCATGATGGCGTCTATGGTGGAGCGCCCCCGACGAAAACCGAATTGGTTGTCGTCCAGGTCCGGCCCCTCCCTGCACAAGTGGCTGACGAGGCGATCTGCGATAATGCGCTCAAAAAGTTTGCCCGCCTCGTCGAGCAGCACTATGGGCCGATACGCGGACGGCGAGTCCGCGGGGCGCCCCTCCTTCCTGAGCAGGACCAGCCTCCCCTCCTTCCACACACTGGGAAACTGACCCTGCTCGAGACATGCCGTGAAGAGCCCCCTCAGCTGGGGCTCCAGCTCCTTCAGAGCCAGGACGAGAGCTCGAGCAGGAACTCCGTCGGGTCCGGGCGCTGTGTTCTTAGCCCCGAGTCGCGACACGGCCGCTCTCGTCTCTGCTTGCGTCACCTCGGGGACATCGGTGCTCTCCTCTTCTGTAGAGTCTGTGGCTGAGGGCGAAGCCATCGCTGGGGGAACGTGTCCCGCTCGCTGAGGGAAGAGGGCCGATACTACCGCCTCTAGCAACTGGGGTTGCATGTTTTGCACCAGTGGAGGCGCCCAGGGACGCAACTTGCCCCGTACCCAACGGTAGGGGCGCCCCCACGGATCCCGATCTAGGGACCCCAGCAGCTCTTCCCTGGCACGCGACTTAGAGTCGCTGATAGCCAGCCACAGAGTCTCCTTGGACGCGCGGTAAACCTCATACATCATTGTCCCTAAAGGTTCATTAGAAAACCAGCGTCAGACAGCATGTGTCTGGCATTAATGCTGAAATGATCCTTTTTGGCGCAGCCGTGAGACACACACTATTGTTGTTAAACCATTATTTTCACTTTTTATTTTGTTATTTGTATTCTGTGTTTCACGAACTGTGTCCAAATAAACGTTATTATTTCTTTCTTTCTTTCATACAGCGCGTCTTCCTCGACGGAATCCCGTCGACGTCGTCACCGGTATCGCGTGTACTGGCGGCAAGCCGCAACGCACTCAACGCGCAGCCGCGCGATCTCGTCAGTCCACCTGTACACCTGGCGCCTTGCGGACTGTTGGCGGACACGGGGCATGGACGCGTCGCAGATCTGCGTCATCGCCCCGCGAAATCACAGCGCCACCGCTTTGACGTCGACGGGGCCGTCCGTCGTCGACTCCCAAATCCAGGACTGGACTAAGGCAGCTTCCTCGAGTAGTTCCTTGTCGATGCGCTTAAGCGCCCAACGCGGGCCGTCGTTAATCGGGGTTGTTGGATGGCGGCCGCTCGCGGTCTGGGCAGAGACGTCTTACCGGATATACCGATGGTCCGACAGCGTCTCCACCCCCACGGCGACACGCCAGTCGTGGACTCGGCTGGCGACAGAGGGGCTAGCGAGCGAAACGTCCACTATCGACCCGCCCCGCTGCCGCACGCACGTGTATTCCGAACCCCGATTCAGGACGACCAGACCAGTCGTCACCGCCCACTCTTCTAGCACCTCGTCCCAAGGGTTAGTGACCGGAGATCCCCACGCCGATGACTTGGCGTTGAGATCTCCGAGCACCGGAACGGGGCGAGGGTGATAGCGGCCTACGACGGCGCCCAACTCGATAAGGAAACTCTCGAAGTCGGCGAGACTCTCGTTGGGGGAGAAATACGCCCCCACAATGACGATGCCGCCCGAGACCGCAGCAACCCAGCCGCGGCCCCAAGACGGGTCAATCAGAGTCTCGCCAATAATGGCCACCAAACCGTCAGCGCACCCCAGCCAGTTGTCACGGGCGGGGATGAAGTACGGTTCGGCGACCACAGCCACGTGGATCGACCACTGTGCCATGCTCTGGAGTAAAAGGTCCTGAGCTCTGGCACAGTGGTTGATGTTGCCCTGGAGGAAATGGAATTGTGCCATTATTGACATTCCATTCCCTCGGCAACGGTCCTGGGCCGGGAGTCGACCGCGGAGCTACTAGCCTTCGTGGGCGGCGAGGTTTCCCCGGCAGGTTTAGAGCTCCTCTTCTTCTTCTTCTTCTTGGCCTTGCTGGCAGGCGCGCCACAGGCCCCTCCGCCCACTTTGTGTCCCGCTGGCTGCCCTGCAGCCGAACATAAGCTGCAGTTGAGCGCCGCGGAACACTGGGCCGCCTTGTGGCCGGGCTGACCGCAGCGATAACAGAGGCCATTACGGTCAACCTCAGCGGTGCACTTTGCCCGGACGTGCCCCTTCTCCAGGCACCGGAAGTACCGCAAAGCCCGGGGCTGCAGAAGTTTCACCCTCGCTGCAACCCAGCCAACCAGCAATCTGGCGCTTAAAGCGATCTTGTTCGCCGACGCCACAGGGCACCGAACCCAGACCACGCCGAGTGCGGTGGCGTCGGTGCGTATATCGCCGGCCCGCACCTTGTCCGGCGGACACTCTCCGCTTCGGGCAACGGCCGCCACCACCTCTTCAGAGGTCACGGAGTCGTCCAGACCAGCAATCCGCACCTCTGCGGTTTTCATTGGCCTGGAGACCCGGACGTCCTCAGGGCTGAGGACCTCCCTCATCTTGGCGGCCAGAGCGTCCGCCTTTTCGGCACTGCCGCTCGCAGCACCAGCCACCTCGAACAGCCGCGCACCCGTGGCAGCCTGCCTGAGGGTGACGGACTGAAGACCAAGATCTGATAATTTGATCTTGGCCTTGGCCTCGGCAATGACCGACTGGTACGTTACGCCGCGCTCCGCTGCTCCAGGCTGTAGCGTGAGCGTCACAGCTTCGGAACGCGGAGCACGCATCGCCGGTCCTTTGCGACCGCCTTTGGCAGTCCGCCGCACAGGCTGCGCAACCGCCTTTGCGGTTCGGCCGGGGGCGCGCGCTGTTGCTGAGGCCGCCTTGGCAGCTTTGCGGGCCTTCTTGCGGCCCACGACTGTCGCCCAGGTCTCACCCTTAGACCCGACAGTCGTGGGCTGATCGCTCAATGGGGCTCCCTCCACGGGCTTTTTAACACCCTCCGCGGGCTTCCCCTTCCGATGCGCAGGTCTCGGCGGCTCCTCAGCCCTCCGCCGTGTATCGGCCGCTAGGGGCGGACGGAAAATTTCCGCAGGGAGGCGCCGAGAAATCGCCTCCATACGAGCATTGACCATGCTCCCGCACTGAAGCATGCAGAGCCGGACAATGCGCTCGACCTCGTCGTCGGTATGAGCGCTTGCCGGTCTCGGTGAGGGAGCCGGGGCCACTACCGATGCGGCATCAGTGGACGTGCGTCGCTGCTGCTGCTCGCTCAGCGCAGCGACTTGTCGCCGGAGGTCCTCCAAATCATTTCGGAGACGGCTGTTTTCCTCCTGCAACTTCACGACCTCGTCTGAGGCCGTCCTGTTGAGGAGGATGCCAACCGCCTCCTTAATGTCCGCGGCAGCTTCATTCAGACCGCGGGTGAACGTGCCCTTCAGGCTGTCGGATTTGGTGGCAACCTTCAGGACTAAGTCCACCCCGTCCAAGGCAAGCTGACTTAGGGCCACCGCAGATGGTTCCCCCCCTTCCGCCGCTAGAGCAGCGCATCGCTCGCGTGAGCGTCGGAACATTTCCGACACTTGGTCGGCCGCGACGGCTTTGCGCTGCTCTCTTCTGGTGGCGTTGAGCTCCGCTTTTGAACGGAAGACGGTCCACACGGCCCTCCGTCAATATTTTTTAAATGCCTGTTTCCAGTAATATTATCAGCAACAGGGGCCTGGTCGCCTACCCCTGCGCGTCCGTCGGTAACCAATTTATCACTCGCAGGCCCGGGTACCTGCGAGCGCCGGGCGTCAGCCGGGTCGCACGACAAATCGAATGGGTGGTACGCACATCGCTTCCCCAAGGCGAGGCCGCTCTTTTTGGGAGGGTATTTGATCCTCCCGAGGCCCGCGGGTGCCTCCGGTGCAGGATATACCGCCCGCTGCTCGGTATCTACAAACTAATGCTACTAACCTAATATTTTTTTTATTAGGTATTATAATTTTTTTTTTTTTTTTTTTTCCCTAAACTAACCTATATCTACCTCAACCTACCCGGCACCGTGGCTCAAGCACCTCGCCACGGATGCCCTAGACTGCAGGTTGAGGAGCAACCCACGGTCTTCACCCACCTCAGGCACCGCGACGTACACGCCGCGGAGACCCCTAGACCGCGGACTGTAAAACGGCCCGCGGTCTACCCCACTTTGCTCCCTAGTCGTGCACTCTGCAACTGCAGAGCGCAGATAGAGCGGGAGCGACCCTCGGGAGCGACTCCTCCGCTCCGGCAGAAATTCGCCACGGACAACAATCTCCTCTTTCCCATCCCTCACGAGGAGACTGTTGCCCGCACCCAGGGTGCACCGGCCCAGCGCCTGCTCGTCCTCAAGAAAACAAAAGGTCCAGCAGTCACTGAGCACTCGGGGAGGTTTTCTGCCAGGCACCCCGATCAAGCACGCCTGGGATAAGCTCGGGAGGCTGGTCAGAAGCCACAGACCACCTCTTTTCGCTCTCAAGGCCCTAAAACAGGCCCTGATGGAAGAATGTTATATTGTAATATTCCCCAACATCGCCTCCGAAACCTTGTCTCCAGTATGCTCGAAGCTGTAATCAGAGCCCCAGGAGGCAATACCAGTTATTAAAATGTAAATAAGGCGTAAAACATAGTCATAAATGTTGTTTGAGTTTTCTGCCAGTAAGTTAAAAATGGCAAATTTTTGTTGTTATCTTTTTTTAAGTTAAAAACGTTACTAATGTACCTATAATAAACTATCATTCCAAATAATGTTCATGAAATTTGCTATAAAATAGTTTAGAAAAATTATAATTTTAAAAGTGTGCTACTTACTAAGTTTTGAAAGCCATTATCCAAGCCAGTATCTACGAAAGTATGGATTAGGATAGACGGATGTTCCTATTTACTTATTTGTTATTTTTACCTCACATCCATATTCATTTTGCTGTTCAAATGGCAATGCGTAGGTATAAATTACTTGTGTTGTAGTAAAGATATAAAGGGACCAGTGCCTTCTGAGCCGCTGGTCCCGGGTTCGATCCCCGGACAAGTCAAACATGTGTGTGCATGAACATGTCTGTTTGACCTGTGTCTGGGTGTGTATATGTATATAAGTATGTATATCAGTCATTAGGTTACCGTAGTACAGGCTCTGCCTAGTTCGGGACCTGAAAACCTTGAGTGGATGTTGTCATAAAAAAAAAAACATAATGCATTTGTTTCGTATGCGGGTGTAGTGTAACAAATTAACTCCTTCAAAATGATAAATTCAGTGGTTCAGTTGACAAATGAAGCACTATTTACAACAATTTCTGTGTGGACAAGCATTTTGTTACCTGTCGATTGCCTTATTACAACTAGAGTCTCCTAGGTTTATTTGTGTAGCTACTCGGCGATACAGCTCAGAGTCTACGTGAGATTCTCGTAGACGTGCCTGTACTCCTTAGTTGCCATGAACTTTAGATGTATCTGAACGTTAGGCATAGTCTTCGATAGGCTTTGCCTATTTTAAAATTATGCCGAGTGCATAGCCGGCAGGGCATCGAGTTCACTTGCTTTTCCTATTTGTTTAATCCTATTTTAAATGGACTAGAAACAGCTAAATTACTTACTAGTCGACCTTTAATTCATACCTTTCAGATTATGCAGTGGACTTCTGGGTCCGTCAGGCGACGGAGTTGGGAATACCGTATGAAGTGCACACGCCAGCTGGGAAGCCGATATTCGTGGCCATGCTAGAAGGCTCCGACCCCTCACTGCCCAGCATTATGCTCAACTCACACATGGACGTCGTTAAAGTAGATGAGGTAAAATCCTACTATCCTACTTCCTACTTAATAATAGGCCACGTTTCCCAACGGTCAGCTCTACGTAGCTTGCTCGCGTGTGTCTAAGTCACAAAATCTGCATGTTTTCGCTGAACGAAACAAATCATTTAACATAGTTTACAGGAGTAGAACAGTAAGTAGAACCGTCAAAACATGTCGATAATTAACTATGTTACTGTATTCTAATCCTTTTTATTGTTTGCTGCTACCGTACGACAAGTGAAAATGCTATATCAACTAATTCTCTTCAATAATAATAATATGCATACTAATACATTACAAAAACGAAAGTAACTTGGTATGTCTGTCCGTCAGTCTATCTGTGTGTATGCATTCTTCACGGCCAATCAGCTGAGCTGTTTGTGATGAACTTTGTTAAAGATAGTCTGAAGCCTGAGGAAGGACATAAGTTACTTTTTATCAACAAACCATGCGCGGGCGAAGGCGCAGGCGGAAGCTAGCGGTATATTGACCGCCATCCGACTTGCGTAGTACGTACATACGTATGTACCTGGTTCAATGTTCATAACCTCCTTATAAACGAGAAAAAAACTAATACCTCATGTTAGACAAGTAGAAACAAGTGTTCTCATAAAGGGTGAAAAGTGGAATCCCGAAAATACCACAGTATTCTTAGGCATAACTTTGGAATCCCAGCTTCAATGGGGCCCCCATAAAGGTAAATTGACAAAAAAGCTTAGCTCTGCAGCATACGCCGCCGTTAGAAAAATTCGTGGTTTAACTGATTTAGAGACAGCCCGTTTAGTATACTGTAGTTATTTTCATAGTGTAATGTCGTACGGTATTCTGCTGTGGGGAAATGCCGCCGATATTCACATAATTTTTCTTTTACAAAAAAGGGCAATTCGTTCAATTTATAAATTAAGTCCCAGACACGGCCCTCAGAGACAAATCTAAAGAGATTAAGTAATATAATGACTTCTCAGTATATTTATGAAAATCTTATGTATGCACATAAAAATATTAATCTGTTAAAAAAAACAGTGATATGCATAATATAAATACTAGGAACAAACACAAACTTGTTGTTTGACGTGTAAAAGTGTTTGTACAAACCTACTGACAGAAATAAAATCATTTATCGCCACATTTTCTGTTGTTGATAGGGTCTGGCCTAAAGCGTAAGGCTGCGTCCTAACCAAAAGCGATCGTCGCGCGAATACGCGATCGTTGCGTTCATAATAATGTCACTTTTTGTTCGGTGAATCGGAACGCGTGGTCGCGCCGGCGACGACCAATTTATTGGTCAAATGGCCACCATATTTTATCTATGTACTCGTATAATCATTTGATTTGATTTATTTATTTAGAAGGTACCCACAGTTTCCTGATACCTACAATGATAAACCACAAATAGCAGGAGGATGCCTCAGAATGGTGGTGGTGCCGTAGCAAATCGTCTCATACTTATTATAGTTCTCATTATAATGCTAAAAGTGGAAGATGACCGCGTTTCTTATCGGTGTATCAGTAACCTATAGTACTTTACTTAATGAATAATTGCTTTTTGAATCAGAATTTGGTTTCACATGATTCTTGTAAGACCACTTAAACCCTTCAGTATCCTATTGGTGGCATACCTACCTACTTGCATTTATTTCTGAAGTGGTCGTCCAAGTTGTCCACCACGACGATAGTTGATTGTTAATTACTTGAATTTATTGTTCAACACTGTATGCAGTTGGCGCATATATTTTATATATTACAAGGAACTGCAAAACTACTTGACTATCATTTTTGTCAACAACAGCAAGGGCTTCCTACAACGTTGTACCAATTAAATACGTTTACCAATTACTTCCGTTACAGAGTGAATGGACCTATCCACCTTTCGAAGCGCATATGGACTCAAACGGAGACATATTCGGGCGTGGTACACAGGATACCAAAGACGTTGGCATACAATACATGGAGGCTATTAGGAGGCTCAAAGAAGACAATGTTACTTTAGCACGCACTTTGTATGTTACAGTAATGCCAGGTTTGTAAAATATATTATATTTGTTAATCATCTTTTTCTATCTACAGTCGCCTGCACCTCTGGTTATACGAAACTGTCAATTTTCGCCAAATGATTGTAAACCTTAATATGTTGAGTGTTAAGTTCAAAATTAAATGAGAAAATTTGACAGTTTGTCGTTACTTGACCTGCTGCTGTGTGTAGGTACATAAATAGGTAAATTTTATGAGTTTGTATGTAAGTAGAGGGTAATCTTCGGAACTGTTGATCCGATTCCGAATATTTTTCACTCGTGGGAAGCTACGGTATTGCCGAGTGTCAAAGAGTAGGATTTTTTATGTTAAAACAAGCAATTTTGACGCGGACGAAGTCACGAGCAGAATCTAGTTAACTTATTTTGTCGATGACGCAAACCCTTTTACATTTAAATGACGTCAAATGTCGTCGTTCGACTTATACACATAAGAATAATGCAGGTAACGATTATAATAGATAGCGGATATATACATATTTACGGAAACAAACTTTTGGCCTTTGGTACTTAGTTGCACAAATTAATGTTATACCAAGGTGAAATATTGCACTGTGTTCTGTTCTGCGTTTTGTTATCCACTGAATTCAAGACAGCTACAGGTTTGAAACTGTATCCAGAGGAGATTTTCCCATTATTGCTAAACGCATACCACTAATTAATCAATCAATCATTTATTTGCAACGAATGTAGGTTATATTAAAAACAGGTGGAGTAAGATAGGAGTGACCCATGTAAGTACATGAGAATGAGCAATGAACAGTCTGTTTATACTTTAGCTATAGAGAGCTCTCTCTTGTTCTATAGGACTTTAAGACTGTGGTCTGTGAGTAAAACGGTAGATTTTAAATAATAAACACATGCTTACAGATGAAGAAACTGGAGGTGCAAACGGAATAAAAGCTTTTGTCAATACGAAAGCGTTCAAATCAATGAACGTTGGATTCTCTTTAGATGAAGGATTATCATCAGAGGATGAGTCTCTTTTCGCCACATTTGTGGACAGGTGACCTTGGCGTAAGCACTTACTTTCATATTTTAAAATGTTAAATTAAAGAAATATTTATAGCGCATTCTAATGAAATGTAATAGAACGTTCAATGGGGTCAGACCAGAGCCTGGCCTCATGGAACATAAAAACGTTACCGGTGAAATACCGGTGCAAGGGGGAGGATCTTTGAGGATTACATGATTATTGTACAAGCCATTTTTTTTTTTCAGAAATACAATTTACTGTCTACGGTAAAGGTGGTCATGGTTATGCAATACCAGACGGGAGTGCTATGGAAAAGGTACAACGATTACCTGATACATATAAATATACGTCTTAGTCTGTTCTGTGCTACAAAGAGTGTTTACGCTAAGCTACGGGAGACTACGCAAAACATCTAACTACGAATTGTAATTTTAACCACCTACGATCGGTAACGAAGATGAAGCTACCTACCTTCCGAAGGAGTTTTTATTTTATACAAAATGTTTTCCACCAAAGTGAGAATCGCATAGTATGACTTATTGTGTATACCTACTTTGTTATAGGCTCAACAATTAATAAACACTATCATGGCGTACAGGGACACACAAAAACAAATCAGGAGAACCAAGAAGGATACAGATTATTCCGGATTCAACAGTGTGAACATTAACATAATTGAGGTAAGTATGGTTGTTGGAAGTTTTATTAATGACTTGCTTCAGCCTGCGACTTCGTTCGCGTGGAAGTCGAAAGATACGCAATATACTAACATAACAGCAACATTTTATAAAACTCTCTCGCCCCCCGACCCTCCGCGTAACATCGCCCGCTCCTGCCATTACTTTGTTAATTACGTCGTAATGCAGGGCTACTGCCCGACATCCGTATTCTTTCCCATCCCTGAATCCATAATTCTGTTACACAAGGGTTTATCGATGAACATATTTTCTTGCAAATGTTACACATTAGGTACTGGTTAACCTTAAAATCTGTAGTAAATGTAAAATATTATGCGATGCGTCATTGATTGTTTTATTATTTTTATGTTACAGGCTGGTCTGGCTCCTTATGTTAATATTATCCCTTCAAAAATGACGCTGGCCATCGATATGAGATTATCCCCAGAAGCAAATGCCGATGAGATTCAATCTTTGGTAAGTGCCTTGTTATGCTAAGGACATAATATTGCCTGAACCGGTTGGACCATCGCAGTTTCTGAGCTTGTAGGTACTCCTTTACTGAAAAGTTGCTGCAATGTGACGCTCGTAGTCACATTTTCAATTGGCGCTGTAGGCCACTAGAGGCGCTTCCTCAGTTCCGAGAAACTCTTTTGCGGGGTTACTGAAACTGCGAGGCTGGAACCTTTGAGGGAACATTACGAAGTAGTATTACTTTGTATATCTCCTAGATGGCGGTAGTCGTACCATTCTAAAATAATATACAAAATGTAATAGCATCGTTCATATTGTGTGTTTGGTATAATAGTCGGACCTACCAGGCGCTACAGGCGCATAAAGAAGTATATAGTGTACAGGCGCTTTAGATCATCGGTTTGGGCCCAAGCAGCGTCTATTAACCACGGATTTTTAAATAATATCTTTCTTCTCAGAGTAGTCAGATAGGAAACGCCGACCTCATCTAGTTTAAAAAAAAAATATGATTGACGTGTAAAAGTGTTTGTAAAAACCTACTTACAGAAATAAAATCATTTATCATTTATCAATAAATCATTTCTGCTTTTCAGGTTGAATCTTGGATGCAAGAAGCTGGTAACAAAACGGAAATATCGTACATCCGACAGGTAAAAGAGTCGGGGGTGACTGCTGTAGATGACTCCAACACTTACTGGGTTACTTTGAAGAATACTTTGAACAATATGTAAGTGGCAAAGTGTTTCGCTTGATAATGACTGGTTTGTTGATCATTGTTTATCATGGTTTTGGAATAATTCGACCCACACGCGAAGTATTCATGCAGTAATGTTTCCATCTTGAATCTTCCCGTCGACGTAGACAAAGTTTTTCTGGCAGCCCAATATGAACATTAGTTATAATTTAAGAATATCTATACTTATAGAGCCTAGTTCACATTAAAGCACAAGTCACACACCTAATGCATACGTGACTAGTGTGTTGTACACTGGGGGCAAGTCTTGATGTTTGAACATATTTTGTTATCGCTATCTCTACACGAGATAAAATATTGACTTACGAGTACATCATTCAATGTTATTTTAGGGGTATCGAGATCACACCCGTGGTGTGCCCGGCGACCTCCGATATGCTCGTCCTACGTAACCTTGGAATACCAGCCCTTGGCTTCTCCACCAAAGCCAAGACGATTTCTAAAGTACACGCCAAGGACGAATACCAGAATGTGGAAACCTTCATGAAGGGAATAGATATTTACACCGAAGTTATAAAGAATCTAGCCAACCTACAATCTGTCGGTCCTTAGAATTACTAAGAGCCCTGTGATTCAAATAATGAATGTTTAATTACGAATTAATCACTATTTTAAAATAAATCCATTATAATACTAGTATTTTTGTTTTTATTTTCTATGTCCTGAGTTCTTTCTTTAATGACGTCTACTTACGAAAAATTGTAAAAGGTACCTACTTACCGACTAGAGGCTCCTTCAAACAGGCGCGACACGCGACGCGAATCACACGCGACACAAAGGCACCATCCGTCGCGCGACAGGCGGTGCCTTTGTCGTGCGATTCGCGTCGCGTAAGCGCCTGTTTTAAGTAGCCTTTAGAGTAGGTATATATCACATTAGACATGAGGAATAGTTTTATCATATTGGCACTACGTAGGTAGTACTACTACGTACGTAGTAATTAGTACGTAGTGGTTTCTTTATTCTTTACGTTAGCGTAAATAAATGAAACCAGTTATCGGAGTAGGTAGAGCAATTTTTTGTACTTGCGATACGTTGTCTTAATATGGATACTCCCGGAATCCCGTGATTTGAAATATATTAAGTATTAAGTAAGTTATAAATTACTTTGTTAAAAGTTAATCACGTCTTAGGGAATTATAAACGAACACATATCCCTCCACCCCTCCGACGGGTAAGTATAAGTCGGACTCGTTTTAGGTTAATGTAATTAAAAACCTTATGTATTAAGTAACATATTTATTTATATATATTTAATACTTAGGACAAGCTTTCTTTTATCTTCGTTAATAAAAAACATATTTTTTTCGAATCCCGGAATTTCAGTTAGACTCCCGCCCGGGCACTGTTCATATTAACATCAACGTTTGCGGTCATTGAACCAAAATAGCTCTACCTACTCTGATCACTGCTTATAAACAGATACTGTACTTGTGCTCCAACGGTTTGATTTCATCGGTTGGGTAAAGCCAGCTGGACTTTGGTTTTCACCATAGATTGCCTGCTCTTCACGAGTACTCGGGATGGCAAGTAGGTACACTAGCTAAATTAGGTATCATTGTGTGGGGAGAAAGTACTAACTTTTAGGACCTCTTCATTTAGCAAAAGAAATGTATCAGAATATTAATGAACATAGATTAACAAGAGAGAAGTTGGCCACACTTTACAATAATTCTTACACTACCAGCAATATACAGGGTGTTTGGCAGAACGTTGAACATACGAAAATGGCAGATAAGTGGGTCGTCTGCTATCTCACCGCTCAAATGATTTGACCTATGCCCCATAGATTTTTTTATTTTGTTTTTTTTTTTAAATAACCGAATTTCTTGAGTTTGTTTGATTTATCTACACGTGGGGCTTTTACCAATCAGGTTCTTACCCAATACACCATCGATTTTTAATTTTTACCACGATTACATGATGAATTTTGCAAAACATTTTACATTTCACAAAAATCGAATTGCATCAAAATCCCCTTTTTGAACTAAAGTTGGTCAACAACTCTTCAGTTTTTTTTTTAATTAAACAAATTACATACCGTTTGAAAGGCCATACACCAAGGATGTTTCGATGAAATCCTAAGTCTTCAATCATTTTTAGTTATTTTTTGACGTGACAACGTCTTACAATTCGATGGAGCCGGCTGCACGCACGAAAAAACATGACTCATGCGGCGTTACCTCGCCGCACGAAAAAACATGACTCATGTGGCGTTACCTCGCTCTGAGGCGTTCAATTTAAAGTTTGAAGTGCAAGCGAGAGCGCGGAACGAGCGAAAAAGAGGCACAATCGGCCTCCGCGTATGGCAGCGTTCGACATCTGTCTCTCTCCTACTTGAGTGAGCGATGCGTCTGCGTGGACAGCTGCTATACAATAATACATTTACATGTTTTCGTCAAGTATGAAGTGCAGTGAAAAGTGAATGTGGTATCAATTGTTTATAGCAACGATAATTGCGGCGATAAAGGCAAAAATTTACATAATTGTATTTATGCGTAGAAATAAATGTAACTTGATCAATTCAATTGTGATTTCCATTTAACTACTTCTCTATATCCATACAAAATATCAATCAAACAAATAAAATTAAAATGTTCTTTTGAAAAATGCAATCATACCATCAGTATCTTCTTATGACGTTGTCACGTTCAACTATCGTCAGTAAACCGACTTTACAGACAACTGATTTTTTTAATGCAATGTAAATAAAAGCTTTAAATCATGTTTTACCCCTTTTTGTAATGTTTGAAGGCTCATAACTTTTTGTCTTGCTGTTATCTGCACTAATCTGCAAAATAGTTTTAATAGAGGAATCTATCAACAGTCGAGACAGAAACAAAAAAAAGTGTTGCCAGTTTCGTCTATACTACATAAAGTAATCTTACTTCAAAGTTTTCAAACTCATAAAAATCAGTTATTAAAAATATATCTATGGGGTCTAGGTCAAATCATTTGGGCTAGGTAGATAGCAGACGACCTGCCATGTTCGTATGTTCAATGTTCTGCCGAACACCCTGTATATATACTGCAAAGTTATATATTCGTCAGAAAAATAGGCACCTCTTCAAATCTTATATCGAGCTAAATGAAAACTATAACCGACGGAAAAAGAATAGATTCATACTACCCATCACAATCAGTAAGCCCATACTCAAGACTAGCTATCTAGCTAACACATTTAATAAGCTACCGGAAAGTTTAAATTAAACATATATAACAGATCTCTCTGTTACAGTTTTTTTTAAAGCCTAACTAAATTGACAGGACATAGGTATGTTTTTATCATTATGTTGTAAAAGTTTCCATGCGGTCTGACGATAATAGTGTGTATCAGTTTTAGATCCAAATGCAGGTATTAAATAGATATTATTGCCATCATCTAAGAAGCTGTCATTTGAGACTTTCAGCAAAGTTAGGCCGTGAACCCTACGGCCTGATGCCAGCAATAAAACTGTGGCTGTTCTACGTGCTATATCAAACAATGTGTCTTTAGGTGCATTTGTTTATAGTCTTCAGTCAGTGAAATCTGATAATAGCCAGAGGCCAAGTCTAAAGCACAAAAATATTTATTCCCTGCCAAACGATCAATCTGGTCATCAATACGAGGCAACGGGTAATGTTGGTTAATCGTTTTCCTATTAAGGGCGCGGTAGTCCACACAGAGCCGTTTATCGCCAGTTTTCTTTTTAACTAACAAAACAGGACTCGCGTATGGAGATTGGGACTCTCTTATGATGTCATATTTTAAGAGATCTTCAACCATAATTCTAACTTCTTCCCGTTCTGAATGACTCAACTTGTATGGTCTATAAACGACTGGCTCTGTATCTCCTAACAGAATATCCATTTCCGCAACCTTCGTCTGACCTAGTTCAGATAAGTCTTTCGCAAATCAATCGCGGTACCTACTGGTTCAAAGTATTGAATAATTGAAGTTTCTGATCATTATCTAAATTCTCATCAATATTGAGGTCATCCAATGTAAATGGAGGTATATGGCCGTGGTTTTGAACCTTTTGTATCCTATTAATGTCTTTAATGTTATTATTAATTTGAATAGCACGAGCCAAGACTTGGCCCTCTTTAAATTGGATTAACCTATTGTCATAGATCAGAATAGTTAAATGACCACTACCGTTTTTAATATTATAATTACCTATTTCTACACGGTAGTTTAAACGGTATCCATTTTCAACGAAATCAATACCACTAAAATGTGTTTCAGTAAACACCTTAACAGAAATACAACCTTCAGTCCTGACAGTTTTGACAGATTTTAAAGTCAGTCGTGTCTCTTATTCTTTAGTCATTGGTCGTTGTTCATTCGTTTATCAGTAATCATCAAATATTTATCAGATTTAAATACCCATATGTGGGATTGTTCCGTAGCAGTCTGTCCAATAAGTAGATCATATTTTAAATAATTATCAGGAACGATAATTGCCTCAACATACATTTTAGCATTGTCAATCATTAACGAAATCTTAGTTTTACCTAAGGCACTCACATATGTATCACCAAAACCTTTTAGAGATGGCAAATTATTCACTTGCCATTTTTCACGAGGTACAATTACTTCCATGACGGATTCTTTTATCAAAGTACACTGACTACCAAAATCTACGTACCCTGTCAACTGTACATTATTTACGTTAACACCCTTAATAAATGTACTGTCCATTCCCCAGTCAATACTGTTATCTAGTCATAATGTCTTAACTTCGGCTCTATCTACCCAAACGTTCCTATTGCATTTAGGATCGTCATGACCAATGCGTTTACACTTTTGACACTTATCTATAGGTTTTTTGCATCCCGATACGTAATGGCCCGTTTCATGACAGTTACCTATAACATGTCAAGACTCTAACCAAATTTTGTTTTACAGGTTTACGTATTTCGTTTACAGAACGTACCGGTTTTTTATTGAACCTATCTGATCGCTCATGTTTGACACCCCTCAGATAGCCCAGTAGTTTATCAGCATCCTTAAAACCTACTGCCTCTGCTCCGAACCGAACCGATCTATCATCTATTCCATAAACAATGCAGTCCACAGCATTCCTACCCACTATATTACACCGGTTTAAGGCTATTAACTTTTCATAATAGTACTCTTCTAAATCATCCCCAAACTTTGCCCTTATAGCTAACATTTCCGTAAGTATATTACCATAATTTTCATGTGACGGAAAAGCAGATTTAAGTTTTTCGACCCATTCGTCCCATGACAGCATTACTGATGACTGTCCTTCGTACCACTTTTTTGCAGTACCAACTAACTTTGGGAGGGTATAGTGAGCGGTCTGTCGACTATCCCAGCCATAGATCTCAGAGCATTCTTTGACTTTATTCAACCAAGTCATAACTGTTTGGTTTTTCGATTTAGGATCGAATTCTGGAACTACGTTATTATTAGCTAATCTTTCTTTACTCTGTGGGTTTACGGCTAAAATGGATTGTAAGGACTCTTTGATACATTTTAGCAATTCATTATTTACATCTATAGACGGAGGCTACGGCGTAACAGATGAAAGTCTTTCATTTCTACAAGAGCGGACTGAACTTCGTGATCTGTTAATGCTTGCTCTACGAGGAGTCTGCAATCTGTGACGCCTTTGCCTATTACGACTACGATCTATAGGTCTATTTGCTGGTTCATATATACGCGTGTCCGTTGATGGCGTACGCGATATGCAACGCGGTAGTGGAGGTATTACGACTGACCTGCTTCGACTTCTTGCCTGCGATTCAACCCTTGGACTTGATCTTCTGGATCTGCGCCGCTCGGAGCTACGACCATCATTGCGAGGCGATGCTGGTGAGCGGCGACTACGCCTGGGCGCTGCTGACAAGCGACGACTTTGCCTCGAGCCTGCAGCACGTGTCCGATATCGGCTGCGTCTCGAGGGTCCTCCCAGCACAAGGCTGTGATGACTCCCGGTCGACTTCTCTGACCGGTCACTAGACATCTTCACTTAATTATACAATTTACACTGCCCAATGGTCTTACTGTGGACGTATGATCACACCAGGGTAGTAGCAATAATAGCTACACCAGAATTCCCGGATGTTATCCCTGCTTCTGAATTGTTAAATCACATCTATTTTTTTAATACATCAAACACTTTTCTTTGTATAAATAACTTTATTACACCCACGGAATTCCGACTACAATGTCTATCTAGTTGCTTCGTTCGTAGCTCAATGATCACTGGTCCAACACTTTTTTTTTTTTTTTTTTTCGTATGGCATCTCGCAGTTGGCCTTGAGAGGCCGTGACTGCTTAACCGGTCAATCCTGTGGTGCCTTCGAGCGAACTCAAAGCCTCCAGCCAGGGGCATAATATTAATTATAAACTAAGCGACCATCACCTAAGGGCACCCCCTGTGGGGTACGGACCTCGGCTTAGGGCGTCGCTGGGGAAGGACAGCAAGTTGGGGACAGGCTGGATCAAAATGGGTTCATTATTATTAAGGGGTAAAACTACTGGCTCAGCTACGCCACCAGCTGGCTCTGTGGATCCGATCAAGGGAGGGGAAGAGGAATTTATCGGGGAGGAACGCGGACGCGAAGGACCTCGGCGGCGCGCGGCGAGGTCGGAACTTCGATTTGTGTCTGTGTTTGTATACTGTACTGGTGGCCCCTACTGCTTTCCTGGAGGAGGGTGGTGGGGTCGTCGGGGTCGGTCAGTGCGTGCCTTGGACGGCGGATTCTACTGATTCTAGAGGGGACATAACTGGCGGCCTTCGCAACCAGAGGGTTGCGATGGCTGCCAGCGGTATCGAAGAAACGCTTGCAAGCGCATTTCATGAATTGTTGAATGGTGGGGATTTTCAAATCTAAATGTAAGTTAATGTTACGAACGAACCAGGGGGAACCCGTGATTTTACGTAGAAAACGGTTCTGTAGGGTCTGCATCCTGTGGATGTGCCGGGGGTGGGCCTGTGCGAAAACAGCACAGGCGTATGTCATAATAGGTCGGATGCATGCCGTATAAATGCGCAGTTTGCACCTGAGTGACAATTTACTGCGTGCATTTAGGACGGAATGTAGTCTACTCAGAGCAAAGGCGGCTCGCGAACGAACCACCTTTATGTGCTCTGCGAAGGAGAGACGTCTGTCCAAAGTCACACCCAGATATTTGGCATGCTTCTCCCAAGGGATCGGCTTGCCAAACATCTTGATCGGGCGGGCGTCGTCATGTCTGCGTTTGACACGCGGTTTCAAGAAGAGAACCGCTTGACTCTTGTCGGGGTTAACTTCGATTCTCCACTTTCTGAACCATGCGCCAAGCTTGTTGACTGCGGTTTGGAGAGTGCGAGATATCGAGTCGGGGACGAGCCCAGTGTAATAAATGGCCGTATCGTCTGCGAACAGAGCCAACTGCGCATTTTTACATTTCGGGATGTCACTGGTGAATAGGGTGAACATGAGGGGAGCTAGCACAGAGCCCTGAGGGACTCCTGCGCGGATAGGGTGGGGGGAGGAAAGCGCCCCTTCGATACGATAGCGAAAGGTTCGGTTAGCCAAAAAGTCTCGCAGGATGAGTACGAGACGGTCTGGCACACCGAGTTGGTAAAGCTTATATGATAAGCCATTGTGCCAGACTTTGTCGAACGCTTTCGCTATGTCGAAGAACGCAGCACCCGTCATGAACCCACGTTGGAAACCAGCGCTTACGTGTTCGATGATGCGGTGTACCTGTTGGACGCTCGAGTGTTGGGATCTAAATCCGAACTGTTCGTCGGGGATGAGGCCCTTGGTCTCGGCAAAATCTCTGAGTCGCTTGTATATAAGCCTCTCATAGATTTTGCCCAGAACATTGAGCAGACTGATGGGGCGGTAACTAGAGGGGTCGGTTTTGGGCTTGCCCGGCTTTGGAATACCGATGACAGTGGCCCTTTTCCAAGCTTGGGGAAAGATGTTGTTGCTCAGAGCACCATTGAAGATGATGGTCATGAGCATTATGAGGTTTGCGGGGAACAATTGGATCACCCTATTCGTGATTCCGTCTGGGCCGGGGGCTTTACGGCGTTTCAGACCCTTGATGATATCGTGTACCTCGTCTGGGGTGATGGGGTGCAGAGGATTATCTGGGTCTTCGACGGGGGGAAGGGAGGCTCTACGTTCGACTTCCGCGTCAACCTCAGAGAGGTGAGCTTGGTCTACTGGTTGAGAGCTGGGTGTGCATTGGGCCTCAAGACTGTCGGCAAGGCACTCGGCCTTGTCGATGTCATCGAACGCGATGGTCTTGTCGGGACGCACCAGTGGGGGCGTGGAGGCTACATTTTGGGACTGGAGTTTCCTCTGCAGTTCCCAAAAGGCCAGGTGGGCGGGCTCTAGCTCGCTCAGCATCTTGTTCCAGCCAGCGTCACGCAGCTCCGTTATGCGTTTCTTTACAGATCTCTGTAAATAGCGCATATGGGCCTTGTTAGCTTGGCAAGGAAAGTTGCTGTAGTCACGTACAGCCGCGTTCTTCTCAGTCAGCAGTTCACGCACATCGTCCGGCAACTTCCAGCGATGGTCGTCCATCGCTGGAACTTCCCTAGAACTTTCGTTCAGGACGGATTGTACGTGATCCGTGAGTGAGTCGATCGCGGCTGTCGTGTCATTGATCGAGTCGAACTGATCGGGAATGGAGTCTAGTCGGGGGCAGGAGGATGTGGAGGATTTCAGTCTTTCGCTTACTTTCCTCCAGTCCGTGACTACTTTGGTGAGGGGCGGTCTGTCGGGGTCGGGGAGTCCTAGTCGGGGGCCTAATGTCACAACTACAGGTCGGTGGTCGGATGTCAGTTGATGCACCACCTCTATAGAATCCAACCGAAGGTTGACATTCTTTAGAAGTGCCACGTCAAGGACGTCAGGGGCATGAAGGGGCGCGTGGGGAAAGTGAGTGGGAGTCATCGGGGCGATGACTTCAAAGCTAAGGATGGGACAGAGGTCAAACAGATGTTTGCCCCTGGTCGAGATCCTGTTACTATTCCAGGCTGTGTGTTTGGCGTTGAGATCGCCCGCTATGATAACGGAGTCACTCAAGCCAAATAGGATAGCGAGGTCGTCAGATAACTGGGAATAGTTTTCTGATAGTTGCGGGGGGATGTAGACCGATATTAGAGTGATCGGCTGGTGACCTGTCATGCCGAGCCGGCAGACAGACACTTCTAAACGCGAGAGAGGGGGCGCGTCCACAGGAATGCAGTACAGATCCTTTCTATAGTATATGATGGTACCGCCTCGGTGGCACCGAGTCCTGTCATTGCGAACTATACGGTAGTTCGCAATTGACGGGTCTCGGTGGCGGGGCTTGAGGAAGGTAG
Organism: Brachylomia viminalis; assembly: GCA_937001585.2. Classification (NCBI taxonomy): domain Eukaryota; kingdom Metazoa; phylum Arthropoda; class Insecta; order Lepidoptera; family Noctuidae; genus Brachylomia; species Brachylomia viminalis. The sequence continues at coordinate 14,026,144 of OW443302.2, read as the reverse complement.
CCTGTACAAGTAGGATATCTAATTTATGGACATGCAGGAACTCGGCGATCTCGTCGCGTTGTCCCTGGATGCCATTGGCATTAAAATAGCCTAACTTGAGGGATCGGGGTTTGGTTCTCGTAATGGATGTGTTATACATTATGAGGTTACGTTGGTGTAGGACACGAGGGCTTGCGTGATCTCGGGATACGCATTGTATATTTGTTGAATTTGGAAGAGGTTGCCAGCCTGACGGGCGGCAACGATTTCGCTGGCCATCCTCCTAGCGCGGGGGGTGAGGAAGGCCGTGAAGGTGGACGAAATCACGTTGAATGCGTCCATGGGGTTTGCCCCGACCACAGGAGTGGTTGGGGGAAGGGGGGCGGGTGTTCTCGCGACGGGGGCTGCTTTAGGAGCAGGCGCGGGTTTGGGGGGATGCGCGGGAAGGGGCGCGGGGCCACGGATACGCGGATCCATCAGGGGGGGGATTTGCGGGGAGGGGCCCTGAGTCCTCAGCGCAGGAAAAGCCTGCTGGTGGTTGAGCAGGTTCCAAGGGCTAGCCCTTTGGGGACTTAGCCTGCTTGGAAGCTGGGCTGAGGGAACCGGGTATCCCTGGGGAGGGGGGACAGTCTGGTCTGTCTGTCGGTGAACCTTTTAGTCGTCTTTGAGGAAGACGACTTCTTGGGGGCTTTCGGGCAGCCGCGGTAGTTTGCCGGGTGTCCGGTCTGACCGCAAAGCACACAGCTTGGAGGCTCTGTGCATTGCGTTCGGTCCTTAGGCCGGGAGCACTCTGCAGTGCCATGCTCGCCCAGGCACTTGACGCACCTGGGCGTCGCATGGCAGTGCTGTTGTGAGTGGCCATATAACTGGCAACGGTGGCATTGGCCAATGACACCGTTCTTCCAGGGTTTCTGGAGGTCGATCCCCATCAGGCCGCAAATAATGCGCACCTGAAAAATGGGGTGATGTCCTTCAACCGGGGGACAGAGCACGAGGACCATGTCGAATGCCTCTCCGCCTCTGGCGCGAGAGCGGTGCATTCTGTGGACCTCATCGACGGGGATTTTTTGGGCCTCAAGGTCGGCCTTGATGTCCGAGGTTGGGATTTCGCGTGGGATTCTTTTAATGACCACGCGGGTCTGACGCTCTTCCGGGAGCGAGTAAGTGTGGAAACTTACTTTTCGCACACTGAGCATACGGGTCAAGTCCCTATAGTCCGATGACGTAGGGACTTGCACTTTGATACCCTGTTGGGTAGATTTGGCGTTGCTGTAGTTGATTTTATTCTCAACACACCATTTGGACACCTCGGTCCACTTCCCCTTGTCTTGAACGAACACCGGGGGCGGGGAGGGGAGCTTCCTTGGGACGGAAGTAGTCGGGGTGACGGGCTAACAGAGGGGGGGGTTGCCAGAGGGGCCGATGCATGGGGCGCGGGGGACGCGGTGGGAGAGGGGGACTTGGTGGCCACCGTGTTGGCCTTTTTCTCCACGTGGAGAGCCGGGGCCTTTTTTTGCCTCCTTTTCTTCCCCTTGCCCTGGACTACCGTGAAGCCGTCGTCCTCGGAAGGGGTAGAAGAGGGGCATTCGGATGACGAGTTCGCGGACTCGTTGTCAGATGCGTACGTAGGGGGGCGCTTGGACGCGAAATCCTCCGTGTCCATAGCCACGGGGTCTAAGGCCATCACATCGCTGAAGTCAGCGATGGATGCGGAAGGAGATGGGGTGGGGGTGATTAGGGACTGCTCTAGAGCAGCGAACTTCGCTCCGTATTTGGCGGCGAAGTCCGGGTCCTTGAGGAGGACCTCCTTAACAAATGCCCATAGGAGGGCGTCAGCCATAGCTGAGGGGTCTAAACCTAAATATCAATTATAGCCTATCGGCCCTAAACCTAACTCCCCGGGTGGATTGGCCCGGGGATGAGTACCCTCCCTGTCGGGTGCAGGCAGGGAGGTGAGTGCCTGATTGTGAGCCCTGAGCTTGTAATCCTGTTGCCAGTCTTAATGTGCAACAGGGTCCTGACCAGTCTAGCGCGAAGGGTGTAGACACACCCTAGAGACACTAGGTGAGTTGCTGTGGAGGGAAAACTGTGCACCAGAGCCGACTAGGAGATCCCCCAAGGCCGGTTATCTCTGGGACCCGTCCAATTGTCTGACTCGCCCTGAAGGGGTTCGGCGGGTGTATTGGGTCAACACCCCACTCGGCTTCGTTGGCACCGTATGGTATCCACCGAGGACCACTAAACTGTGGATTTGCCCGGAAGGGGTCTGGAGAATTTACACAGCAAAACGCGACTTGTTAAAGAAATAATAGGTTGCCTTGAAAAAGGCACTTTTTATGATCAAAAATCGATCGATTAAATAAATTTAATCGATCGAAGGATCGGAGTAGTCAGGTGACTACCAGACACGCTACGTATGATGATGATGATGATGATGGGGACTCCCTTTTCCGCACTTAGACTCTCATTTGGTCCGTTGTGCGTGGGGATACTGGCTAACACAGCCAGCCTAGCTCCGCCCAAAAGCACAGAAGCCTCCTGGGGGCTTCACAGGCTTCGCGGAGCGACCTTACTGTTCCGAGGATTTCTTTCCGTTGAGAAGCCACAGCCTCGCACTCCAGGATAACGTGGGCGGCTGATTCCTCGGCGTCAAGGCAGCCCCTGCAAAGGGGGCTATCTGTGGCGCCTATGTTAAAAAGATGTTTGTTAAGGGGGTTATGGCCCGTAATTGTTCCTATAATTATTCTGAGGTTATTTCTACTCAGGTTGAGAAGTTTTTTGGTTAACCGCGGGTCTACAATTGGTAAAGTCAATTTGGACTGTCTGCAGTCTGTTGCCCGTGACCATCTGTTGTTATGGAGTTCGGTCGATCTTTGGCGAATCCACGCACGAAATTGTGAGAAAGGCAGAGGGAGAAGTGGGTACGGGCCTAGCACTTCCATATCAGAGCCTCTCTTCGCAAGTTCATCAGCGGCATCATTGCCTAAGGATCCACTATGCCCTTTGATCCATTGGAGGGTAATGCGATTAAACGTCGATAACCTCTCCAGAGCTAAATGGCACTCAAAAATTAGTTTATTGTTAGTTTGTTTGTTTTCTAAAGCTTTGAGCACAGATAGGCTATCGGATAGGAATTTAATGCCGTAGTTCCGGATGCCTAAGCGCTTTACTGCTGTTGCGGCTAGTGTTAAGGCAACACATTCACATTGAAATATCGAACTGTGTGTGCCTAGTGGTATGTGAAGGTTAATGTTGAGGTCAAGGGAGTGTATGCCAGCACCTGAACCGTTTTGTGTTTTTGAGCCGTCTGTGTAGATGCGCACTTCATGGGCTCCTGACTGATCCCTTTCCTCCTGAACTGTTTGTATAATATAGTTTTTGTTGAACATGGGTTTGTTTGGTGTTCTATCACACGGGGCAGCGATGAGCGGTTGGTACTCAATCGCCCGGGCCAGGATGTTAGCGTGTGGGCTGGTATGGTTTTTGCCCCATATGCCCAGATGCATTAGCCTGATGGCAGCTAGCGCCGCCTCCTGCTGTATGTACAGGTCAAGGGGAGTTAGTGTAAGGGCTATCTCCATGGCTGCAGTTGGGGTGGTTCTCATGCAGCCAGTGGTAGCCGTACAGGCCAGTCGTTGGAAGCGTTGTAGTCTGGTAATGGTGGTCGAGAGTTCAGTCCTTGTCCACCACACCAGAGCGCCATAAGCCAACATTGGCCTGATTACCGCTTTGTATAACCACAGAGTTATCTTCGGAGAAAGCCCCCATGTTTTCCCTAACATTCTTTTGCATTGGTAGAGTGCAATTGTGCTTTTATTAAGTTTGTAGTCAAGGTGCTTGTTCCAGAGAAGTTTGCTATCAAGGATCACCCCCAAGTACTTGACTTCGTCTTTAAGTGTTAGTTCAGTGTTGAAGAGTTTTGGAAGCCTATGGGGTCCAAAAGTTCTCTTGTTGGTAAACATTATTAGTTCTGTCTTCGAGGGGTTATCCGATAGTTCGTGCCTCGTGCACCAGCTCTCGATTATTTTGAAAGCCCTTCTCATGAGATCACATGAGATGCCTTCAAATTTCCCCGAGATCAGAATTGCTATATCGTCCGCGTATCCCACCGAGTACAGACTGCTGGCGTTGAGCTCTGCAATGAGCTCATTTACGACTAAATTCCACAGCAGTGGTGACAGCACCCCACCCTGTGGGCAGCCTCTACTCACGATACCTCGCGTGGTGGTGTTCACGGTAAACTGAATGGCACGGTATTTTAACATGTTATTGATCCATTCTATGAGTGTTCGCGCAACACCGTGCCTGGCAAGTGCCTGCTCGGTGCTGACAAAGTTTGTTTTGTCGAAAGCACCTTCTATATCAATGAAGGCGCCTAGGGTTGTGTTTTTGGCTTTAAGAGCATTTCCAATGCGTGAGACTACGCTGTGGAGTGCTGATTCAGTTGATTTGCCTGCACAGTAGGCGTGTTGATTCGGATGTAGAGGTCTCTGTACCGAAATTTGGGTTCTGATCCTCCTATCCCCCAGCCTCTCCAGTGTCTTCAAGAAGAACGAGGAGAGGCTTATAGGTCTAAAGGATTTGGGCTGGGTGTAGTCGCCCCTACCTGGTTTCGGTATAAAGATTATTTTTACTTCCCGCCATTTCAAGGGGATATAGCGGTGGGCCAGGCTGACACGAAAAACCTTAACCAGGTAGTCAGCCAGTACATCTTGGCTCCACCTGAGCAGAGCCGGGAAAATACCGTCCAGTCCTGCTGCCTTGAAAGGTAGGAAGGTGTTGATTGCCCACGTTATTTTGTCTTTGTCGATTACTTCCAACGCCATTTCCCAATCTAGGCTGCTCGTGGCCCTCTCCGTATGTGGTTCCCAGCTTTGCTGGGGGCAATCTGGCATCCTGGGAAGTGGGTGGTTAGGAGTAATTCGCTTGTCTCAGCGTCGTTTGTTGTGTAGGTGTTATCTGTTTTTTTCAGGCATCCTATTGAGTGGTCTGTCTCTTTAGCTAGACAAGTTTTGACCCTCGTTGCCTGATTGTTACTTTCGATGTTAGTGCAGAAACGCCTCCAGCTATTCTTTCCTCTGAGGCGTATCAGTTTTTTATAGGTTTTACGAGCTGTTGTATAGCGGTCCCAATCTACTGGCGACCGTGTGTTCCTAGCTCTGTTGAACAGTCTTCTCAACATGTGTCGGTGTCTTTCCAGTTCTGGACTCCACCAGGAATGGCGAGCTCCCTGTCTGGGTACCGTGAGGGGACACGACTGTTCATAGCTAGATAGAAGGATGGATGTGATGTGGTTTACATGTTCGTCTATGTTGGTTATTGGTATCTCAGCCGGAAGGGCGTGTAATCTGCTTAGTTCAGCCCTAACCAGTTTAGTAAACTTGGCTCGGTCTGTGTTGCGCGGAACCCTTCTTGGCTTTGGTTTAGTTAGGTTGAAGTTAATGGTATAGCGGATCCATCTGTGGTCTGAGCATGATATCTCAGTGGACACATGCCAGTCCTGTATGGAGTTGGATATACCTATGGTTGCTACAGTTAAGTCTATTATTGTTTGCGATCTCGCGTTTATGAAGGTAGGCTCGGAGCCCTTATTTAGTAAAACAAGGTTATTACTAAGAATAAAATCAAGCATTACCTCACCTCGGTTGTTGGTTTTGACATTACCCCAGAGCGTGTGATGCGCATTGGAGTCTGTCGCGATGATTAGTTCCAGTTTCTCCTTTTCACAGTACTCAACCAGTGAGGCGAGCTCTGGCAGAGGCACCTCCTCGTCGCTTGGCAGGTATGCCGAGGCTAGTACAATGTCCGGGAGTTCCTGTTCGGTTCTGAAAAGCCTGACTGCTGTCAAGTCCCTCGAACAGAATTCGTTGATTAAAAGGTTAGGTACATGTTTTGGGACATTAATGCAGGTACGCGGGTTACTTGCGGAGGTGTCTAGTAGCAACTTGCCCCCGATGTTGCCAAGACCGCATATTCTGCCACCCCTGATCCACGGCTCTTGGATGAGGGCGATGGTTCTTTCTTGTTGGTTCTCCAGCTCTCTGCGCAAGGTAGCCGACGCAGATTGGCTGTGCTGGAGGTTAGTCTGTAGGATCCTAGTCCCGCAGAGGAGAGGAGCAGAGGCTGCTGTCCTCGCCCTCACTACTCTCCCCCGGCGGAAAGCAATCCTCATCCGAAGTCAGACCGGACGAGGGTGGATCCCTTGTTGAACCTGCTGTTGAAACAACCTCCATTGCTGGCATGGAAGTCGCCAGATCCACCGCCTCCCCAACAGTCCCCACCGCGGGAGGCGACGGGGAGCGTTCAGGAAGCGGCGGAACAGACTCCCCCTGGGGCGCAACCGAGGCTGTACGTGATGTTGGCGCGGCAGCATCCTCCCTGGCACCGCCCTCGTCCAGAAAGCGGATGTATATACTACCCATGAGGTAGTATACTCGCCGTTGCTGATCCTTAATGGTTTTGACCATGGGCTCCGGCACACGAAAGAAGAGACAGGTACCCGGGGGCTCCTGTCTAGCCCTTTCATGTGTCAGAGTCCAGGTGTTAATTTTTAGGTTCTGGTTCTGCCTCGCCAGCATCCTGAGCAGCTCCGTTGTGTTCTCGCTGTTCTCGGGAACAAACAACATACACATTGCCTTCTTCGGTATGTCGGCTTGAGGTCGAACGGTTAGCTCGGTCCCCGGTAACGGGGACGATAAGTTGTGTATGACCCTTTTCAGCCAGGCCAGTGTGAAGTCGTCCTCACACCATGTCTTAAGGACTCCTTCAGCGAAGTGGGCCCGACCTCTAAAATGGATCGCGGTGCTGTCGTTGGTATCAGTTGTGTCGGTTGGTTCAGGAGCCTTTAGCAGGTAGCCCCCCAGACTGGGGGGCATGCGGGGCCCGCCAGCTAGGCGGGCATACGCCGGGAGGGCTGTGGAAGCAGAGGCTGAGCCAATTTCCCATAGCCCTCCCATCACGGCGTCGCGGGAACACCGCTGAGTTTTAGTGGGTATACTGCCACTCTGGCAGGGAGTCCCACATACTCTGTCTCGTCCCCCGACGAGCGGAGATGCGTAATGTCATTTCTCAGCGACAAAAAAAAAAAAAAAGGAGCCTTTAGCAGAGCCCGGAGCTGGTTCTCGATCGTCTGACGGATCCCCTCCGCTTGCTCCTGCGTCATTTCCAAGAAAGGCTCGGTCATGACGGCAACGCATAGCTCATTGCTCCTGAAAGACGCGGCCGCTTCGGCGTAGCTCACCAAAGTTCCGTCCACCATACGGGAGCGAGCAGGCTTGCTCTTCTTGCCTACCCGAGTTGGTGTGACGGTATCTTCGGGACGCGAACGCTTCTGCGCCCTAGCCGGTGGTTCTGTGTTTGGTTTTGTTGGGTTTTTTGCGTCCTCTTGGCCTCGCGCTGCGCTTGCGCTTAGCGCCGGCGGCAGCCTCGTCTTTTGGCATCTCTGCCGTTGTCGACACCGCTTTGAGGGACGTGTTTTTCTTGGACACTGTGTGCCCTTTTTTGGCGTTCGATGCTCCTGCCAGTGGGGCTTTAGCCAGACTCGTCAGGTCCCTCTCAGGGTCCGCAGCCGTTGACGCAGCCCGTGTTTTGGGCGCATCCACATTTGCAGTACTCCTCGAGTCGCCATGAGCGAGTGCTGTCCTTGGCCTTTCGGTCAGGTTCGTGTTAGAAGGCGCATCCATGGACGCAGACGAGGTTGGGGTCGCTCGGGATGCAGCCTGTTGTGGCGCATCCCTTACGGGTGCCTTCCTCGTCGCATCCTTGGACGCAGCCGGGCGTTTTTTTGTTTTGTAGGGTGCATCTGTAGATGCACTCTTGGGCAGTTGCTGCTTAGGTGCATCTTGAGACGCAACCCTTGTTTTGGATGTGGAAGGCGCATCTGAAGACGCGGCCCTTGGTGCGTTTGTTTGTGTAAGAGCATCCGACGAGCGGGACGCAGCTTGTGGTTCGTTTGTTTTGTGATTAGTCTCTTTATCCATAGGTTTGGACGTTTATGCTTCACCGTTGGAGCTCTCCACCCGCCACGGAGCCCTCAGTCGGGGACGTCGCCCGTTCAATGAGCGTACGCCAGAGCTACTCCTTCGGTATAGGATCAACCTAGTAGGAAGTTGACGAGCCCGCACGCGACGGAAGATCACGGAACTGTATACGACACGAGACTATGCCGCAACTCATCCCGAGACCCCACGCCACGCCGGCCGCCCCCCCCCCCACTAAGCCGACCCTCGCTTGACATCCCGCTTATGGGATGCCTCAGCCGATTGGTCGTGGGTAGCTACCCCACGATCTCCCGTGTAAGAGGAAATCCGAGCCAAAGTGATGTGTTGTGTGCAACCTGCTCCACTCAACCACCAGGATTTCTTCATCCCTCCGTACGGGTCCCCGCGCACGGCACAAACACGCGGGAGGTCATTGCTGTCCATCATCTGCTCTTGTTCGATGGTGGACACCCAGGGGCATGACCTCGCCACCCCTGAGATAAATCGTCCAGTGATTTCTGTTACGTCTAATTCATATGGAATTAGACCAATAACAGGGCGGCAACCTCGAGAAGGAACATCACCAGACTTGCCTTGAGGATCTACACGACTTTTGCGCTCTCCCTCAAGACCACGCCACCCTGTCCCCTCTGAAGGAGGAGGCAAGGTAGGTTTGCGTCTACAAAACCAAGCCAAGCAATCAAGCAAGCGAAGCGTGTTGTTGGAAGCCAAAACATAAATTTGCAAACGACAAACCCTCGCCGACACGCTACGTAATCGTAGCGGTATGCGGGTGCGGGTGACTCACCAAGCTGTAGCGGGGGCAGCGGGACGTGCGACCGTCCGTGACCGGTGCCGAGCGTGGAATCTTCACTGGCCCAACACTGCCTTTTTTAGCATTTAAATATGATTTTACCCCACCCAGAAATAACGAGAACGTCATAACCGTTATTTCTAAGTGTTGCCAAAGTAAAAATAATACATTCAGTTGCTACAACGAAAGTACATACATTTAAAAGTTTGTTCAGTTTTAAGTACAGGCACTTTTGAATTTAGCGTGTAATAAGGAGTCTTTCAGATTGAGTTTGTTAATGAAGCTATTCGCCCATTCCAAGACGATGTAGGTTCCCTATGGATAAGAACGGACAAGAAACTCCACCGACACTCTTTTAAATCAAAACATTGTGTTACAGAGGTTTCTTGTTTGGCAATCACAATTTCAGTCCTTTTTACACAACATTTATCGCGATACCACCCACCTTAGAATATAGAAAGAACTTTCATTCTAACTATATTCTAAGCCACCCGCCATTGTAAACGTGACTCCCTCAAATTGGGCGGACGTACTTGCTACCCAAGTACAGAATCTTATTACATAATTAGTTTAATGAAATCTACTAACAATGCTAAAATGCTTATCAGTTAATTCTTTTATATTTAAACAATTCTAATATTCACAAATGCAAAGGCGTTTTAAAATATGAAAGTTTAATTAGTAACGTCCACAGAACATATATATACCCTGACGGGGTAACGTCATTACTTTTTACAACTCAATTATTGCTACTTTTGCTTCCATTAACATTAATGGCACCTCCGCTGGCTTCAACCAATGGGCTACTCAAGGTATTTATAAAAGTAGAGCGAGACTATACGAGTTATATGGTTTGAAAACATACAGGTTTGATACTCCTTTCCTAGAGTATGTCAAAAATTATACAAAATTATTTAAAAAGATCTGTGTATTTGCTAAATCTAAACTTTTAAGCGATACAATTAAAAATTCGAGTAACAAAGTAAAAACAACCTGGAAAATTATTAACAATGATGAAACGGGTAAGTCGGTTAAACAAGAAGAACAATTAGAGATTATGGTCGACAACAAATTAGTTAATAAAGCAGCTGACGTAGCTGAAGCATTTAATGAGTTTTTTGCCAACATACCTATAACTACGACTCGCTCCTTAAATTCTTCCCCATCTGAAGCTGAAAACCTTTTGCATAATAGTGTACCTAAATGTAGTCGCTTATTTAGCTTCGAACATGTAACACCTCGTGATGTAAATTAGTACTTTTAACACACTCAATCCAAAAAACACTGGTGATTTCTGGGGCATCTCAATTAAACTTGTAAGTAATATAATCGACATCGTAGCCCCCTATCTAGCTGTTACTTTTAATAAATGTGCTGATTTAGGAACTTTTCTTGACCTCATGAAGAGTAGTAAAGTCATACCATTATTTGAACGTTGGCAATTTTAGGCCTATTTCTATCTTACCTGCATTTAGTAAAATATTTGATAAATTTAAACTCAAGTAGTTGCTAAGACATTTTAATTTAAATAGCCTCCTTCATGATGAACAATGTGGCTTCACAAAAGGTCGTTCGACTACAGATACGGGTGTTGCTCTGCTGAAACACATATTTAGCGCATGGTAGAGCTCGCAAAATGCTATTGGAGTCTGAGATATTTTTTTAAAGATTTTGGTATTCTCACGGTGGCCTCACAATTCATCTTCGCCAACATCTTATTATATATTAGGCAAAATATACACTTATACACAAAAAACAGTGATATTCATAATATTAACACTAGAAATAAGGACAAACTACGTTCTCGCTTTCACCGGCTTCATGCTTAAATGGACCTTCCATAACTCATTTGTTGGGCTTGGTATAAACTTTTCAAACTCAAAGCATTTATTTCAAATAAACCAATTACAGGCACTTTTGAATTTTCAAGGGTATCATTTAAGCTATTACCAATTTAATTAGTTTTGTGTTTCTTAAATAATAGGGTTTGTCCTCCAAATAGTAGATCTGTCACCAAAATGTAGTCACCAAACAATGCAAAATCAGTTCCACAATAAATCACCTAAAATCCTGAGATATAAGGTCTAGTACCAAATAAATGTTTTTGTATGTATTATAATAGGTGTGTCCTAATAAGTATTTAAGCAAACTAATTTAAAGAGATCACCAATAGTAGTCGTTTTCTTATTCACCACGGATCGATTGATATACATAATATGTCGACGGTAGGGCTTGGTCGACGGAGCCCCGCTTCGCGGGGCTCCTACTTCTGGGTGGTTTATAAAAAAATAACCACGAAGGGGATGGCGGGGTCTCTCGACCCCGCCATCCCCTTCTAACCTAACCTGTCCGAGTCGGGGTGCCCTAAAGTCCAGATTGCATCCAGTTTCTCCTGGTAATTTGTCTCGGGTATCATTTAAGCTATTACCAATTTAATTAGTTTTGTGTTTCTTAAATAATAGGGTTTGTCCTCCAAATAGTAGATCTGTCACCAAAATGTAGTCACCAAACAATGCAAAATCAGTTCCACAATAAATCACCTAAAATCCTGAGATATCAACCTGAGAACAATTTTTGTTTATCTGAGAACGAAAATATTTCGTGGCGATAGATCTATTTATTAGGTGATACAACTTGATGACAAATATAAATTTTGGTGATAGAAAATATAGTTCCCAATTTTCAAGGGGTCGGTCTTTCAGAAAGATGAAGCTAGTTGCCCATTCCAAAGCGTAGTAGGTACCTATGGAGAAGAACGGGCAAGAAACTCCATAGATACTGTTTTAAATCAAAATTTTGTTACAAAATAGTGGTTAAATCATTCATGTGAAAATTATACATGTGAGAACGATGTAAAAAGACGTGCTCGTTAAAAGCGTCCGTAATAAAAAATAAAACAATTCAGGAATCAAAATAAGCCGTGGCAGCTAAGACATGACCAGTGCCTACTGACGGCGCTCGTTCACGAACATGGCGTATGCATCAGCATCATTCAGCTCAACAATTTTGAAGGGAACTCAATGATCCAATACACACGCCACCACCAGCGACACATTTGAGTGAGCATGACATGCTCTCAGCCGCCAGGGCACACTCAAGTCAATGAAAGATGAACCCAGTAACCTTTATAGTAGGTCCATAGTGCTCACACATGTGCTATGCAATTATACAATACTAAGAGATTGAATTTATACAATGCAAAGATAGATTGTACAACCTTCATCAGCTCCAACAATATCTTCGAATGCTAATTAATTAGTTTACGCGCCCTTGTGGAGCAGGACCATCCCTTTTTTTTTTTTTTTTGTTTCCGGGGTGGAAAATCCTCATGGAAGTCCGCCGCCCAGGGGCGGGCGGCGGGGTTTGTCAGACTCTTACTGACTAAAAACCACCCCGGTGTTCCATCTCACACCTACGCCGGGGGTCGCGGGAACGTACGATCCTTTTTTTTTTTTTTTTGTTTCCGGGGTGGAAAATCCTCATGGATGTCCGCCGCCCTGGGGCGGACGGCGGGGTCTGTCAGACTCTTACTGACTAAAAACCACCCCGGTGTTCCATCTCACACCTACGCCGGGAGTCGCGGGAACGTACGATCCTTCCGCAACCCCCGACTGGTGCCGGCCCGCCGCTGCGGGCCACTTCGGGTCTGGGGGGGAGTGAGGTGTTTGACTCCCCCCGTGACGTCTAAAAGGGGCGCGCGTGGAACACTACGCGCCGCCACCTCGGGTCCTGGTGTGTGGGGGGCGACGGACGTCCCCGAGTCCGTCGCCCCTGGACCCATTTAGGGGGGCTGGAAGAGGGCGTTGTCCGCCCTCCGCCGACGCCCGGTGCGCCTTCTGCGGGCCGGGTGAGTGGACGAGATCTCCCTCTCCCTTTCCGCAGCCTCCTTCTGCGAGACGACTGTCTCGCAGAAGGAAACCACCGCGTCCCAGGACTCGTCGCTGCCGACCATCGACTCAACTACGGCCGGCAGCGACAAGTCACTGCCTACTTCTGAGATGAGGGCACGGCGCGGCTCCTCCCAAGCGGCACACTCTGCCAGCGTATGCCGCGCCGTGTCCTCCCGGCAGTCGACGCAGTGGTGACACCGGGCGTCCGGCTCCCTGTTTATGCGACACAGGTACTTCCCGAAGCAGCCATGCCCCGAGAGCACCTGCGTCACCCGAAACGACAGGGAGCCGTGCCTCCTCCCGAGCCAGCGCTCGAGCACCGGCCGGACCGCCTCGATGGTGACGAGGCCGGCGGTAGGGCGTGAAAGCCTGTCCCGCCATTCCGCCACCAGGACCTCGCGAAGCTGAGACCGACGCAGCTCTATGTGTCGCTGCATCGGTCCCTCGCCCCGCTCCCTCGCTTCCTCGCGCCACCGATACAACGACGCGAGTACTTTCGCCTCGAGGTCCCAGGGCGGGGATCCGGCCAGTACGCACGCCGCCTCGTAGGAGATCGTGCGATACCCCCTGATGACTCTGACGGCCATCGCCCTCTGCGGCTTTCGCAAAACAGCGATGCTGCCGGCCGTCAGGTCAGAGGCCCACACCGGGGCCCCATACAGGGCCATGGATCGCACGACCCCCACGTAGAGCCGTCTACAGACGGCGCTCGAGCCCCCCAGATTGGGAAGCAGCGTTGCGAGCGCGCCAGCTGCGCCCAGCAACTTGGGCGCCAGCCGTCGGAAGTGGGGCTCGAAGTTCCACCGGCTGTCGAGCACCAATCCTAAATACTTCATGGTGGACTCGACAGCGATCCGAGCCCCCCCGACCACGATGTGTGAGCCGGGCGGCGGCGCCCGCCGGGGGCCATGAAACACCATGGCCTCCGACTTGCTGAGGGCCACCTCCAGGCCTAGGCGACGTATGCGGCCCACCACCTGTGAGACCGCAGCCGTTGCCAGCAACGCTGCCTCCCTGTGCGAGCTCCCCCGGGCAGTGACCAGCGTGTCATCCGCATAACACGTCAGATCTACGCCCAGTTGGAGCTCACCCCTCAGCACCCAGTCGTACCCGATGTTCCACAGGAGCGGGCCTAGGACCGAGCCCTGCGGAACACCGCACGACATGCGGCGCTGGTTTCCGCCATCACGTCCCACGTAGGTGACACACCTCTCCGACAAATAAGCCCCAATGATGTGGCGGAGGTAGGGAGGCACCCGATGATAGCGCAGTGCCTCCCGAATACAACTCCAGGGCAGGGTGTTGAAGGCGTTGGAGATGTCCAAGGACACCGCCAACATCACCCCGCCCCGGGACACCGCTTCCTCCGCCAGGACTCTCACCCGCGACACAGCGTGGATGGTGGAGCGCCTGTGGCGTCAATAGCAGACCCACATTAACATAACATTATTGTTCACAGTATGCCTACCTACTAGCCTGCCTACCCTTGTATTTCTTGTTGGCGTGACGGTGTGCGATCGCCGCGCGCCGCGCGAGCGCTGCTTGCCGCGGAAACCGGTTTGGCTACCTCACCCTGGACGCCGCGCACCGCGCCGTCTCCGCAGCCCGCTCAAGACTCAGTCGGCAGCGACCGCCAGACAGTGAGCCAGAAGCCCTCGACGCGAACCCACGTTGCTTTGGCTTTCTACCGCATCTTTCTTAGTAGCCCGCGTAATTACGAGTATCTATTTGCTTGTCGACTCCTAACTCTTTTCTTATTGTATACTCTTTTACTTAAAGTCATCTCGTTTCTTCCTATAACTTCCGCCTATCGCTGTAACGGTATTAATCTTTACCGGAATAAACTTTAGTTTAATCTTTGTCGTGCGTCTCATTTGCACTCACCTATACGCCTCCAAAAGTGGTGACCCCGATCGTTGGATACAGCGCGAAGATATCGAGACGCGATCGCGTGACGTCAGAGAAATTTCCGGAACGTTCGCGAGGAATACATTGACGTCGAGCAATTTATTTTTCTGCGAGTCATTGCAGAGATGGCGGACGAAAAGTTTACGGAGGCGTTAGTTGCAGCGTTGGGATCAGCAGAGATCGCTAAGGTTAGAGTACGAGTTCCTCCTTTTTGGCCAGAAAAACCCGCGGTATGGTTTGCGCAAGTTGAAGCCCAGTTTGCTTTGTCGAATATAACTTCCGACGCGACAAAATATTTTACTGTGGTCGGGAATCTAGAACCTTCCATTATGGCTCAACTAGAAGATATTGTGGAAAATCCACCCACAGCTAATAAATACGAGAAGCTTAAAACCGAGCTAATTAAGCGTTTGTCAGTTTCCCAGGAAAAGAAGGTGCGTCAACTCCTTATTCATGAGGAACTCGGAGACCGTAAGCCATCGGCATTTCTTCGCCACTTTCAGAGCCTGGCTGGCCGAGGTATACCGGACGAATTCCTGCGCACCGTCTGGACCAGTCGTCTGCCTACCGGCTTGCAGGCGATCGTGGCGTCCCAAGCTGGTATGACCTTGGAGGCAGTGGCGGAGCTAGCGGACCGGGTGTTGGAGATCGCACCGGTGAACCCAGTGGCCCAGGTCGCGAGTACTTCGTCCTCTGCAGGGAGCATACTTGAGGTAATGCGTACTGAAATAGCCAGCCTCACGCGGAAGCTAGATGAGTTATCCACTACAGTGGATCGGCAATCTCGTACCGGCGGTAGGTCAGATAGGAGTCGTAACCGGCGATTCTCCCGCTCGAGAAGTCGCTCGAGAGGCCGTCCATTCAAAATGGAGGGCAATCGTCGCACGTGTTGGTACCACCATGAATTTGGAGACAAAGCTCATCACTGCATACAACCGTGTGATTATGCTTCGGAAAACGCCAAAGCCAGTCGCTAACGACGGCGAGCGACTGCTACAGTATTTCCAGCCGTTTATTCGTCATAGATCTTCAATCTAGAAAACCTTTTCTGGTCGATACCGGTTCCGATTTGTGCGTCTACCCTCGCTGTTATCTAAATGAAAAGCGGGTCCGTGTTAATTACGACCTCAGCGCAGCTAATAATTCAGTTATATCCACGTACGGGTATATTAATTTGCAGCTGAATTTAGGATTACGCAGGGAGTTTAGCTGGAAGTTTGTCGTCGCAGACGTGACCAAGCCAATTATTGGGTATGATTTTCTTTCCCACTATAAGCTTTTAGTAGATTGCCATAACAATAGGTTGATTGATGGATTAACTAACCTTTTTGTTAGCGGACATATGGCGAAGATGGAGATTCCCAGTGTCAAGGCAGTAACTGGCACTTCTCGGTACCACGAGTTGTTGCGTGAATTTCCGGCTATCTCACGTCCGTCTGGTGCACCACGGGAGGTACGTCATTCTACCGTACATTTTATTAATACGACGCCCGGACCACCCGTTTTCTGCAGGCCACGCCGTTTAGCACCAGATCGTTTGAAGATAGCGAAGTCAGAGTTCCAAGCAATGGTTAAGGAGGGGACAGCTCGTTGCTCCAGCGGACCTTGGGCGTCTGCACTACACCTAGTGCCCAAGCACGACGACACTTGGAGACCCTGTGGAGATTACCGTGCACTGAATGCAAGGACGGTGCCGGACAGGTACCCGGTACGTCACATCGAAGATTTTTCACAGCATTTACATGGAAGCACTATTTTCTCAGTCGTAGATCTAGTCAAAGCATACCAGCAGATTCCAGTTAATCCAGCAGACATTGAGAAGACAGCCATCACGACACCGTTTGGGTTGTTTGAATTCCCTTATATGTCGTTTGGTTTGAGAAACGCTGCACAAACGTTCCAACGTTTTATGGATGGACTGGTGCGTGATTTTGACTTCTGTTTTCCATACATCGATGACCTCTTAATTGCTTCTAGAAGTACGCAGGAGCATGAAGAACACTTGCGGAAGCTGTTCGCTCGCCTCGAAGAGTATGGAGTGGTCATCAACGTAGCCAAGTGCAATTTTGGACAACCACAGGTGACTTTTCTTGGTTACTCAGTTTCAGCAAAGGGAGTGCGCCCGTTAGAGGAGAAGGTGAAGGCTATTCAGAATTACCCACCGCCCCAGACTATAAAATGCTTAAGAAGATTTTTAGGGATGCTTAATTTTTATAGGCGTTTCTTGAAAAATGCTGCAGAGTTACAAGCACCACTAAACGATTTATTGGCAGGTCCAGGCATGAAAGGATCGAAACCAGTGAAGTGGACATCCCAGTTATTAGAAATTTTTGAGCGTTGTAAGCATAGCCTTTCAAATGCGGCACTGTTGGTTCACCCAGTTACCGATGCGCAGCTGGCACTGGTAGTAGATGCATCTAATGTTTCCCTAGGAGCCGTATTACAGCAGAAAGTGGATAACGTCTGGCAGCCCTTAGCTTTCTACTCGAAGAAGATGAGCCCCACGCAGCAGAAATACAGCGCCTATGATCGCGAACTACTTGCAATATACGAGGCCATCAAACATTTTCGCCACATGGTAGAAGCACGAAATTTCACCGTTTACACCGATCATAAGCCGCTAATAGGTGCATTTAAAAAAAAAGACCAACAAGGTTCGCCAAGGCAAATTAATCACCTGTATTTAATTTCACAGTTCACAACTGACATCCAGCACGTCTCTGGGCAGGATAACCAGGTGGCCGATGCATTGTCTCGGATTGAGGCAGTCACTGTGCCAGTGGACTTCATGGAGCTTTCCCTGGCGCAGCGTGAGGATCCAGAGCTACAACAGCTACTGAAGGGTAACCATTCGTTGACACTGGAGTTAGCGCAAGTACCAAATTCAAACGTACATATATATTGTGATACTTCATTGGCTAAACACAGACCTTTCGTGACAACTACCCACAGACGCCGGGTGTTCGAGACGTTGCACAGCCTAAGCCACCCTGGTGCAAAGGCATCCATCAAAATGGTCAGTGAACGTTTTGTTTGGCCTTCCCTTAGGAAAGATGTGCGCGCTTGGGTTAGAGAGTGCATTCCTTGCCAAAGGTCAAAAATAACAAGGCATACCACATCACCTATAGGAAAATTTGACGTACCAGATGTACGTTTCGCAGAGGTTCATATGGACCTAATTGGACCACTACCAGTATCTTCCAATTTTAAATACTGTCTTACTATCATTGACAGGTATACCAGATGGCCAGAGGTGATTCCACTTCCTGACATGACAGCAGAGACTGTGTCGAAGGCGTTTGTGTTGGAGTGGATTGCTCGGTATGGTTGCCCAAAGAAGGTAATAACAGACCAAGGTAGACAATTCCAATCACACTTATTCCAAAATTTAGCAAGGACGTACGGGATCAAGTTGGCAAGGACAACAGCATATCATCCAGCCTGCAACGGAATGATTGAGCGTCTACATCGTACGCTCAAATCAGCTTTGATGTCACACGGTACGAAGGATTGGGTTAGTTCTCTTCCCATAGTACTTTTAGGATTACGGACAGCGTGCAAAGAGGATTTGAAATGCTCACCAGCGGAATTGGTGTTTGGAGAGCGGCTACGGGTCCCCGGTGAGTTTTTCACCGCAACTAATAACAAGGTAGATTACCCAGATTTTGTCAGTACTTTACGACAAAGAATGTCCGACCTACGCCCATGTCCAGCATCAAACCATTCACAGAACAAGGTATTTGAGCACAAGGATTTACATACCACTACGCATGTGTTCTTACGCCAAGATCTGCTTCGTGGTTCTCTAGAACCACCATACAGTGGCCCACATAAGGTCGTTACAAGAGGCCCAAAGACATTCGATATTGAGCTAAATAACAAAACCGTCAAGGTAACAATTGACCGTTTAAAACCAGCGTATACATGGCGAGACGATGTTGTAACACATGGCCATGAGACACAAGATGCGCGACCAATGCGTACTACTCGTTCAGGACGCAAAGTGAGGTTCCCTGAACGATATAAATAAGGCGGCCCTTTTATTCGTAAGGGGGTCCTGTGGCGTCAATAGCAGACCCACATTAACATAACATTATTGTTCACAGTATGCCTACCTACTAGCCTGCCTACCCTTGTATTTCTTGTTGGCGTGACGGTGTGCGATCGCCGCGCGCCGCGCGAGCGCTGCTTGCCGCGGAAACCGGTTTGGCTACCTCACCCTGGACGCCGCGCACCGCGCCGTCTACGCAGCCCGCTCAAGACTCAGTCGGCAGCGACCGCCAGACAGTGAGCCAGAAGCCCTCGACGCGAACCCACGTTGCTTTGGCTTTCTACCGCATCTTTCTTAGTAGCCCGCGTAATTATCTATTTGCTTGTGACTCCTAACTCTTTTCTTATTGTATACTCTTTTACTTAAAGTCATCTCGTTTCTTCCTATAACTTCCGCCTATCGCTGTAACGGTATTAATCTTTACCGGAATAAACTTTAGTTTAATCTTTGTCGTGCGTCTCATTTGCACTCGCCTATACGCCTCCAAACGCCCATGCCGAAAACCAAACTGGCTGTCGTCCAGGTAGGGAACGTACGATCCTTCCGCAACCCCCGACTGGTGCCAGCCTGCCACTGCGGGCCTCTACGGGTCTGGGGGGAGTGAGGTGTTTGACTCCCCCCGCGACGTCTAAGAGGGTCGCGCGTGGAACACTACGCGCCGCCACCTCGAGTCCTGGTGTGTGGGGGGCGCCGGACGTCCCCGAGTCCGTCGCCCCTGGACCCATTTTGGGGGGCTGGAAGAGGGCGTTGTCCGCCCTCCGCCGACGCCCGGTGCGCCTTCTGCGGGCCGGGTGAGTGGACGAGATCTCCCTCTCCCTTTCCGCAGGCTCCTTCTTCGAGACGACTGTCTCGCAGAAGGAAACCACCGCGTCCCAGGACTCGTCGCTGCCGACCATTGACTCGACTACGGCCGGCAGTGACAAGTCACTACCTACTTCTGAGATGAGGGCACGGCGCGGTTCCTCCCAAGCGGCACACTCTGCCAGCGTATGCCGCGCCATGTCCTCCCGGCAGTCGACGCAGTGGTGAAACCGGGCGTCCGGCTCCCTGTTTATGCGACACAGGTACTTCCCGAAGCAACCATGCCCCGAGAGCACCTGCGTCACCCGAAACGACAGGGAGCCGTGCCTCCTCCCGAGCCAGCGCTTGAGCGCCGGCCGGACCGCCTCGATGATGACGAGGCCGGCGGTAGGCCGAGAAAGCCTGTCCCGCCATTCCGCTACCTGGACCTCGCGAAGCTGAGACCGACGCAGCTCCATGTGCCGCTGCATCGGTCCCTCACCCCGCGCCCTCGCTTCCTCACGCCACCGATACAATGACGCGAGTACTTTCGCCTCGAGGTCCCAGGGCGGGGATCCGGCCAGTACGCCAGCCGCCTCGTAAGAGATCGTGCGATACCCCCTGATAACTCTGACGGCCATCGCCCTCTGCGGCTTTCGCAAAACTGCGATGCTGCAGGCCGTCAGGTCAGAGGCCCACACCGGGGCCCTATACAGGGCCATGGATCACACGACCCCCACGTAAAGCCGCCTACAGACGGCGCTCGGGCCCCCCAGATTGGGAAGCAGCGTAGCGAGCGCGCCAGCCGCGCCCAGCAAATTGGGCGCCAGCCGTCGGAAGTGGGGCTCGAAGTTCCACCGGCTGTCGACCACCAATCCTAAATTACTTCATGGTGGACTCGACAGAGATCGCAGACCGCAGCCGTCGCCAGCAACGCTGCCTCCCTGTGCGAGCCCCCCGGGTAGTGACCAGCGTGTCATCTGCATAACATATCAGGTCTACGCCCGGTTGGAGCTCGCCCCTCAGCACCCAGTCGTACCCGATGTTCCACAGGAGCGGCCCTAGGACCGAACCCTGCGGAACACTGCACGACATGCGGTGCTGGTTTCTGCCATCACGTCCCACGTAGGTGACACACCTCCCTCTCTCTGCTCCGCTCTCGCCGGGAAGAGGGCTGCGACTACTTCCTCCATAAATGCGATGCCTTGGGCATTTTTTGTAAATCACAAAAAATCCAAGGCGTTTGATTGCGTTCTTCATGAAACGCTAATCAGGAAACTCCGCCACTACGGGATCTGGAACACCGCTCTGGATCTTCTTACTTCATACTTGAATTCAGAAGATTCTTGGGTTCAGAGCGTTGACGTTAATGGTAAAAGATCTCCCGGATCTATAGTAACAATGGGAGTCCCACAGGGCTCAATTCTTGGTTCTTTTTTATTTATTATTTATATTAATGACTTGCTTTACCTCATAATCATAATTATAAAAGTTAATTAAACAGATTTTTATAATATAGCTCCGATTAAATGATAAAAATTGAAAACCACGAAATATGACACTGAATTGCGACGTTGCCACTCATAAGGTATAAACGCTCTTAAGTGTTGTCTGTGATTGAAAACCAACTACCTATCTACCACTAACGAAGAATTACACCGGAGACTGGTCGGAGACTACTTCCCTTGGGCTCCTGGTCTTCGTCATATACTATAGGTAATATAGCACAGTCTTTTATTATTTCACATTTACGTCAACCATATTATTACAAGGTCGATCGATTCACAATTTGTCAGTTTTAAATTCCTCAACGGTAAATAAGGCTTTGTTTATTAACAAAGATTTCAACTGTTTCGTGAACATTTAGTCATTTGGTAGGGATTTAAACTTTCCGGTAATTTATTAAATATGTTAGATATACTATAAAGGTTTAGGTAGTTAGGTAAACAAATCGTAAAAAGGGTTTTTTATAGTTGACACTTTCTTGATTAAAATACGTTATAACAAAATTAAATTTATTTTCGATCACAGGATAGTTTCCTCTCCTATTATAATTTGTTAAACTTTATAATTTATTCTTAAACTACTCTTCGTAGATGTAACTGCTTGAGCACAATTTTTTAGTTAGGTTTTTATAATGATATAATATTTTGTAATCTGTCTATTGTAAAGAGCCCAAAAAGATTGATAATACCACTGAACGCTTTATTGTTTGTGACATACAACGTGGCGCTACAACGGTGACTTTAATTTAATACACGGGTAGGGCTAGTGCCCATTAACCATATAAATATTGATAGGTTAAAATAATACGTAAACTGAAAAAAAAAATTTTTCAAACAAACTAAATAATAAAAAAGTCATTAAAATTGGGATCACCCTTGCAAAAATTCATTCATGAAATTACTTACCTAGCTCGCTTACGTTAACTCGGAGCGGCAATGTGTCGGTTCGCGGGCTGGCAACCGCGCATCGCGTCTTGTACCTACTCGTGATCGGTCCGATTCTTTGACGGCATATTATCAAAGAAACCGAGCGGCGCAAGTGGTACAAACACTTATCACATCACCCTCTCTTGTTACTATTAGTAATAACTGTCATCACTAATCACTGCCATCACGATCATAAGTTTACACAAGCACTAATAGCACAAATAAATGCGTCCGTATCGCAAGAGGTGTAAACGTACCTACTAGATAAGAAAACGAAAACCAATCAAAGTGTCTTTATCGCAGTACCATGATCTAATTACTATCCTAATTACACAAAAAGAAATAAATAAAACAATAGCTAAGAGTCTTTTTCGCGACGTAATTATGCGCACTAGTGTAAATAAGTGCGTCAAGGACACGGGTTCGACTAGCACTAGAAAAGCAAAAAAAGAATTCGTGTTCGGTGCGGCGGGTGGGTGGAAGGGAGAGCGCGCGTCGCCTGCGCTGCTCGCCAACAAAGGAAATTTCCTTAAATTCGCCTACTCTATGCATTTGTTTCATCCTAATAGTATTGCTTATTCGTTTTAATTTCATTGATGCGATGTTATGATCCGTGACCCCGGCAAATGACCGCTGCGCGACAGTTCTTTATGTACAGGTTGCTCTAAAATGCTATTTTCTAAAATTTTAAATAAGTCCGTAAATAATAACATTTAATGGAAATATAATTTCTTCATGAAACGAAAATGTGAAAACGCATATGTGTGTTAAATTAAAGTCACCATTGCAGCGCCACGTTGTATAGTTCATAAGATTCAGATTCAGAATAGAGCCTATTATTATGGGACTCTATATAATATGATTTCATCATTTGAAATAAAAGGTTTAGCATCTATGAGTCACGTGGTTTTTTCTGTTTACCCTTTTTTAACTACCTAAACCTATGAAGTATAGATAGCTAGTCTTGAGTATGGGCTTACATTTTGTGATGGGTACCTAGTATGAATCTATTCTTGTTCCGTCGATTATAGTTTTCATTTAGCTCGTTAAAGATAAGATATGAAGAGGTGCCTATTTTTCTGACGAATATTTAACGTTGTAGTATACAACGTGGCGCTACTATGGTGACTTTAATTTAATACACGGGTAGGGCTAGTGCCCATTAACCATATAAATATTGATAGGTTAAAATAATACGTAAACTGAAAAAAAAAAATTTTCAAACAAACTAAATAATAAAAAAGTCATTAAAATTGGGATCACCCTTGCAAAAATTCATTCATGAAATTACTTACCTAGCTCGCTTACGTTAACTCGGAGCGGCAATGTGTCGGTTCGCGGGCTGGCAACCGCGCATCGCGTCTTGTACCTACTCGTGATCGGTCCGATTCTTTGACGGCATATTATCAAAGAAACCGAGCGGCGCAAGTGGTACAAACACTTATCACATCACCCTCTCTTGTTACTATTAGTAATAACTGTCATCACTAATCACTGCCATCACGATCATAAGTTTACACAAGCACTAATAGCACAAATAAATGCGTCCGTATCGCAAGAGGTGTAAACGTACCTACTAGATAAGAAAACGAAAACCAATCAAAGTTTCTTTATCGCAGTACCATGATCTAATTACTATCCTAATTACACAAAAAGAAATAAATAAAACAATAGCTAAGAGTCTTTTTCGCGACGTAATTATGCGCACTAGTGTAAATAAGTGCGTCAAGGACACGGGTTCGACTAGCACTAGAAAAGCAAAAAAAGAATTCGTGTTCGGTGCGGCGGGTGGGTGGAAGGGAGAGCGCGCGTCGCCTGCGCTGCTCGCCAACAAAGGAAATTTCCTTAAATTCGCCTACTCTATGCATTTGTTTCATCCTAATAGTATTGCTTATTCGTTTTAATTTCATTGATGCGAAGTTATGATCCGTGACCGAGGGAAATGACCGCTGCGCGACAGTTCTTTAAGTACAGGTTGCTCTAAGATGCTATTTCCTAAATTCTTTAATAAATCTGTAAATAATAACGTTTAATGGAAATAAAAAATTGTCATGAAACGAAAATGTGAAAACGTATATGTGTGTTAAATTAAGGTCACCATTGCAGCGCCACGCTGTATATAATATATATATTGCTGGTAGTGTAAGAACTTTTTGCTTAATAAAGTGTGGCCTAAACTCTCTTGTTGATCTATGTTCATTAATATTCTGATACATTTCTTTTGAATGAAGAGGTCCAAAAAGTTAGTACTTTCTCCCCACAGAATGATACCTAATTTAGCCAGTGTACCTACTTGCCATCCCGAGTACTCGTGAAGAGTCTATGGTGAAAACCAAAGTCCAGCTGGCCTTACCCAACCGATGAAATCAAACCGTTGGAACACAAGTACTGTATCTGTTGTAAGTGTGTGTGGCATTTCATTACGCTAAAGAATTAAGAAACAGTAGATACTACGTACGTAGTAGTAATACCTACGTAGTGCCAATATGATACCTACAGGCGGTAGTGCCAAACGAGCACAACTTAAAGTCAAATTCCACGTAAGTACACAATTATTTAGATCTATAATCATGCCAAAAAAATTCAAAGCAATTGTTTAAAACTATTCCTTGTCTAATGTGATATATACGAGTACCTACTCTAAAGGCTACTACAAACAGGCGCTTACAGACGCGAATCGCACGACAAAGGCACCGCCTGTCGTGCGATGGGCGGTGCCTTCGTGTCGCGTGCGATTCGCGTCGCGTGTCGCGCCTGTATGAAGGAGCCTCTAGTCGGTAAGTAGGTACCTTTTTTTTTCGTAAGTAGACTTAATTAAAGAAAGAACTCAGGACATAGAAAATAAAGATTAAAATACTAGTATTTTCATGGATTTACTTAAAATAGTGATTAATTCGTAATTAAACATTCATTATTTTTATCACAGGGCTCTTCGTAATTCTGGGGGCCCACAGATTGTAGATTGGCTAGATTCTTAATAACTTCGGTGTAAATATCTATTCCCTTCATGAAGGTTTCCACATTCTGGTATTCGTCCTTGGCGTGAATTCTTGAGATCGTCTTGGCTTTGGTGGAGAAGCCAAGGGCTGGTATTCCAAGGTTACGTAAGACGAGCATATCGGAGGTCGCCGGGCACACCACGGGCGTGATCTTGATACCCCTGAAATAACATTGAATGATGTAAGTCAATATTTTATCTCATGTAGAGAGAGCGATAACAAATGTTCAAACATAAAGACTTGCCCCCAGTGTACAACACACTAGTCGCGTATGCATTATGTATGTGACTTGTGCTTTAATGTGAACTAGGCTTTATCAGTATAGATATTATAGCTAATGTTCACATTGGGCTGCCAGAAAAACTTTGTCTACGTCGACGGGAAGATTCAAGATGGAAACATTACTGTATGAACACTTCGCGTGTGGCTCGAATTATTCCAAAACCATGATAAACAATGATCAACAAAGCAGTCATTATCAAGCGAAACACTTTGCCACTTACATAGTGTTCAAAGTATTCTTCAAAGTAACCCAGTAAGTGTTGGAGTCATCTACAGCAGTCACCCCCGACTCTTTTACCTGTCGGATGTACGATATTTCCGTTTTGTTACCAGCTTCTTGCATCCAAGATTCCACCTGAAAAGCAAAGATGATTTATTATTTTAAAAACTGTGGTTAATAGACGTTGCTTGGAACAGAACCAACGGACTAAAGACCTAACCTTCTTTATGCGCCTGTAGCGCCTGGTAGGTCTGACTATTATACCAAACACACAATATGAACGATGCTATTACATTGGTTCACCCTTGTTTGGTATAGCGTGTTTCCCTTTCCGTGTTCAACTGGCGACACCGGTCTCGCGAAATCCACACGCTTTTGTTTTACTACGGAATCCTACGATCCCGTGTTCAATTCGCGTCAACTGAGCACGCTTTTGTGATCAAGCAACGTTAAAAGAAGTTTTACAAAACAGTGTGTAATTGAATTGAACACGGTTTTTTAACCTGTCTATTCGAAACAAATCCGTACTGATTTAGCGCGTTCGTAAATGTTCGGGATAAATCGTGCGGGCCGAAGCAGGCGAGAGCGCCCGTAGTTGGATTCGCGCGCTTCTCATTGCAGTTTGTTACTGTGCGTTCAAGGTTATGTTTTGTTTACATAGTGCATAATGGAAGAGTTTAAAAGGGTTTTCAGTAATGTATAATATTCTTTTAATATAACGTTCATTTGTCCTAATATTCTTTTGACCTAAAATTCATGTTTAATGGGCACAGTTCTAGCCTTACTCAAATGGCACTTAACCAAACCTTAAAATATTCTATGCATGGTCGAGGGTGGGCTTGGTCGACGGAGCCCCGCTTCGCGGGGCTCCTACTTCTGGGTGGTTTATAAAAAAATAACCACGAAGTGGATGGCCATCCCCTTCTAACCTAACCTATCCGAGTCGGGGTGCCCTAAAGTCCAGATTGCATCCAGTTTCTCCTGGCAACAATAGTTGAGGGTGGCAGGTGTTCAGTTCAACTGCACACGATTTTGTTAAACCTTACCCAGCGCCACTTGATCACAAAGGCGTGCTCAGTTGACGCGAATTGAACACGGGATCGTAGGATTCCGTAGTAAAACAAAAGCGTGTGGATTTCGCGAGACCGGTGTCGCCAGTTGAACACGGAAAGGGAAATAGGCTTTGGTATAACCACTTTTGATGTAATGTTACTAATTCGAACAATGTTCTAAGAAAATAATCAATTTGATTAATAATTTAATTTAATTTATTTCAAATAATCAGATAACAGAGATCCGTAGTGTTAGTAAAGTACCTTATACCTAGTGTTAGCACAGATTACTAAATAGTTACTACGTAACAGATACTTCACTCAGTAGAAAATTTCTAATACCTATTGAGATAATAGCCTACTCCGTCGCCTCAACAACCACTGCATGCTAAAATGTGCCTAAATGCTCAAGCGTACAGTTGTGATTGCTTCGCACCGCGCGATCCTACAGCAATCGCAGGGAACCGAATTTGGACCGCAAGCGGTCCGAGAGCGCTCGCTCGAGCGGTAGGTAATTATAGCGCGCAAGTACATGGAGTGACGGAGGCCTGGTGTTAGTATATACATAAATTATTATAGCAATTTTAGGGTTTTGAGTCACTTTGTAAAGAAGACGAAACCAGTTTCTCAACCGGTCATCTTCTCCACAAAATGCCTCATAAAAGGGGAAAACACATTCTCAGACACTGTTTCCAGAATGCTGTTGCCACTGGCCCGAGTTCTAGCTGCCACCGACGCTATTTTCTTCCGCACAATTGCGTGGAAGCCGTCAGTACGGTTCTGCGTAAACATCTCTGACGCACTACAGAACCGGGGCAGTCTCAAGAGCATTCTAAAAACATTGTTTTACTGGACACGCAAGACATCTAGCGACCTTTTGGTGTAGTTGATCCACAGATCACCCGTGTACAGACCCTGACAATACGCTTTGAAAAGCGTTATTTTTACCTGGTCCGTGCAGCGGGCGAATCTTCGAGCCAACATATTACCGCGGACCGCCAAAGCCCTGCGCTCCCTCTCGATATCCACATTGTCCTTCAGGTCGTCGGCAAGCATATGTCCCAGATATTTGAGTTGTTTTACTCTTCTTATGCTCAAGCCATTTAGGGTAAAGTTAGGTGAATAATCTGTACACCTACCGGCGACCCCAAAGACCATGTACTCACATTTCTTCACGTTATACACGAGCCCATGTCTAGCCACGTAGTCCTCGCAAACTTTCAACATCTCTCCAATAGAACCTGCAGTCGGGCCCAGCAGCACCATGTCGTCTGCATAGCTGACGCTGTTAATATTAACACCACCCGCCCGACAGCCAACACGCATACTGCTGAGCTCGACCATGAGGTCATTCACATATAGGTTGAAGAGCCTGGGTGAGGTCAACCCTCCCTGCCTCACCCCGCACTCCAACCCATAAGCCTCAGAGAGACTGTTGGACCACTTCACCTGATTCGTTTGGTTAGCATACCAAAATTGCAGAACCTTACGAACTTCCACAGGTACATTCCTGTCCCCCAACTTCCTCCAGAGCACATCATTTGACACAAGGTCAAAAGCCCTGGAAAGATCCAGGAAACAGGCATACACCGGCGTTTTACGATCTGTATAATATTGGACAGTATTCTTGAGACTTATTTTTTGAGACTTTGAGAGATTACTTGAGACTGAGAATAATATCGATTAATATAATTTTCATTTAATCGAATATTTATTTGCGATAACAACATTTGCGCTATTGATCAAAAGGTATAATGTTCAATTGATGTAATGTTCAGGTGGTAGGTATATGTATTACCATTATCAAGCATCAATTAACATGGGTGACCGGTTGATATAATAACAAAAAATCTAACGTTCACTTGACCTTTTTGTGTTTTCTTATTCTCCTCATCTAACAGATCCCCTTTATGGTTGGTGAATCATGTGGGTTAGGTTAGGTTTTAGAACAGTGACTATTAGCGCGCGAAGGCGAGCGAGCGAAGCGAGCGTGCCGCGGCAGCGGCAACCAAGCGCCAGATCCCCTCTATTGTTGGTGAATCATTTGGGTTAGATGAGGTTTCCTGATATTTACTTATTCATTACCTACATCATTTTGGCTGAAAATGAGTAAATATGAAAATTAGGTCAACTGAACGTTATTTATAAAGCATTATTAGTCTAGTGAAACATTAGTTTAAATAAAATTAGTGCATTTGAAAATTCGGCCAAATGACATTATTTCAAAGAAATAAATATGCTAAACATAAGTCTACCAAAAATTATTCGCTCAAATTAATAATTATACGAAATTACTTTATCGTAACTAAAATTAGCTGGAGCGATTTTCGACAAAACGTTGATACCAAACCAGGGTGAACCATTACATTTTGAATATTTTAGAATCGTACGACTGCCGCCATCTAGGAGATATTCAAAGTAATACTACTTCGTAATGTTCCCTCAAAGGTTTCACCCTCGCACTTTCAGTAACCCCGCAAAAGCGTTTCTCGGCACTGAGGAACCGCTTCTAGTGGCTTACAGCGCCAATTGAAAATGTGACTACGAGCGTCACATTGCAGCAACTTTTCATTAAAGGAGTACTTACCTACAAGCTGAGAAACTGCGATGGTCCAACCGGTTCAGGCAACATTATGTCGTTAGCTTAAGCAAAACAAGACACTTACCAAAGATTGAATCTCATCGGCATTTGCTTCTGGGGATAATCTAATATCGACAGCCAGCGTCATTTTTGAAGGGATAATATTAACATAGGGAGCCAGACCAGCCTGTAACATAAAAATAATAAAACAGTCAATGACGCATCGCATATTATTTAACATTTACTACAGATTTTTAAGGTTAACCAGTATCTAATGTGTAACATTTGCAAGAAAATATGTTCATCGATAAACTCTTGTGTAACAGAATTATGGATTCAGGGATGGGAAAGAATACGGATGTCGGGCAGTAGCCCTGCATTCGACACTCGTATCTATATAATATATGGCCTTGTCAATGAAAAGATAATCTTTAATCGTGACCCAGTTACGTCCGGAACCGTTGAAGAAATAAATAACTGGTTATACATAATGTACAACTGTTGAGTAGCTGATAGTGAACAAATTGTAGATATGTATGATTTACAGAATAAAATTAATTTAAGTTAGTGCAGTGGAAGAGTGTACCTACCGTGCTACATAATCTAAATTCAACACCTTTTTTTGGTAGCAAGATGTTTAGTGAGACGTGAATAATTGGGTTCGGTTAATGTAATAATATCTTTAGTAATAAAATAAAGCTGAATAGTTTTGTTTGTTTGAACCCGCTAATCTCTGGAACTACCAAATTTTGCATATCATAGCCCACTTCTTAAGGAAGGATGTTAAATAGCCTGTAGGCTATTTAACATCACGGTACAACCCTTAGGAGTTGAGCAAAAATAACAAAGGTCAGAAAGAACGCTAAGCGAAAACGAAGTACCTAATGGCGGGGGCGGGCGATGTTACGCGGAGGGTCGGGGGGCGAGAGAGTTTTATAAAATGTTGCTGTTATGTTAGTATATTGTGTATCTTTCGACTTCCACGCGAACGAAGTCGCAGGCAGAAGCAAGTCATTAATAAAACTTCCAACAACCATACTTACCTCAATTATGTTAATGTTCACACTGTTGAATCCGGAATAATCTGTATCCTTCTTGGTTCTCCTGATTTGTTTTTGTGTGTCCCTGTACGCCATGATAGTGTTTATTAATTGTTGAGCCTATAACAAAGTAGGTATACACAGTAAGTCATATGCGATGCTCACTTTGGTCGAACACATTTTGTATAAAATAAAAACTCCTTCGGAAGGTAGGTAGCTTCAACTTCGTTACCGATCGTAGGTGGTTAAAATTACGATTCGTAGTTAGATGCTTTGCGTAGTCTCCCGTAGCTTAGCGTAAACTTTCTTTGTAGCACAGAACAGACTACGACGTATATTTATATGTATCAGGTAATCGTTGTACCTTTTCCATAGCACTTCCGTCTGGTATTGCATAACCATGACCACCTTTACCGTAGACAGTATATTGTATTTCTGAAAAAAAAAATGTCTTGTACAATAATCATGTAATCCTCAAAGATCCACCTAATACCCCCTTACACCGGTATTTCACCGGTATCGTTTTTATGTTCCAGGAGGCCAGGCTCTGGTCTGGCCCCATTGAACGTTCTATTAGATTTCATTAGAATGGGCTAAATAGGCAATAAATATGTCTTTAATTTAATATTTTAAAATATGAAAGTAAGTGCTTACGCCAAGGTCTCCTGTCCACAAACGTGGCGAGAAGTGACTCATCCTTTGATGATAATCCTTCATCTAAAGAGAATCCAACGTTCATTGATTTGAACGCTTTCGTTTTGACAAAAGCTTGTATTCCGTTTGCACCGCCAGTTTCTTCATCTGGAAGCATGTGTTTATTATTTATAATATACCGTTTTACTCACAGATCACAGTCTTAAAGTCCTATAGAACGAGAGAGAGCTCTCTATAGCTAAAGTATAAACAGACTGCTCATAGCTCATTCTCATGTACTTACATGGCTCACTCCTATCTTTCTCCACCTGTATAATGTAACCAACATTCGTTGCAAATAAATGATTGATTGATTAATTAGTGGAATGCGTTTAGCAATATTGAGAAAATCTCCTCTGGATACAGTTTCAAACCTGTAGCTGTCTTGAATTCAGTGGATAACAAAACGCAGAACAGAACACAGTGCAATATTTCACCTTGATATAACATTTGTGCAACAAAGTACCAAAAGCCAAAAGCTCGTTTTCGTAAATATGTATATATCCGCTATCTATTATAATCGTTACCTGCTTTATTATTATTTGTGTAAGTCGAAAGACGACATTTGACGTCATTTAAAATAAATGTAAAAGGGTTTGCGTCATCGATAAAATAAAATGCATTCAAGTTAAATATTATAGTTAAATAAATAAATAAATATGAGACAACATCCACACAAGGTCTTCAGGTCCCGAATTAGGTAGAGCCTGTACTACGGTAACCTGATGACTGAATATACATACTTATATACATAATACACACCCAGACACAGGTCAAACAGACATGTTCATGCACACAAATGTTTGACTTGTCCGGGGATCGAACCCGGGACCAGCGGCTCAGAAGGCATAAAACATTCCTATCCTTTGACACTTGGGAATACCGTAGCTTCCCACTAGTGAAAGAATATTCGGAATCAGATCAGCAGTTCCCTACTTACATACAAACTCATAAATTTTACCTATTTAAGTACACATTAGCAGCAGGTCAAGTTACCACAAACTGTCAAATTTTCTCATTTAATTTTGAACTTAACGTTCAACATTTTAAGGTTTAAAATCATTTGGAGAAAATTGACGGTTTCGTATATATATTTCGTTTTTATACCTAATGTGCTGGTGACTGTAGATAGAAAAAGATGGTTAACAAAATTAAATATAATATATTTTACAAACCTGGCATTACTGTAACATACAAAGTGCGTGCTAAAGTAACATTGTCTTTTTTGAGCCTCCTAATAGCCTCCATGTATTGTATGCCAACGTCTTTGGTATCCTGTGTACCACGCCCGAATATGTCTCCGTTTGAGTCCATATGCGCTTCGAAAGGTGGATAGGTCCATTCACTCTGTAACGGAAGTAATTGGTAAACGTATTTAATTCGTACAACGTTTTATGAAGCCCTTGCTGTTGTTGACAAAAATGATAGTCAAGTAGTTTTGCAGTTCCCTGTAATATATAAAATATATGCGCCAACTGCATACAGTGTTGAACAATAAATTCAAGTAATTAACAATCAACTATCGTCGTGGTGGACAACTTGGACGACCACTTCTGAAATAAATGCAAGTAGGTCGGTATGCCACCAATAGGATAATGAAGGGTCTAAGTGGTCTTACAAGAATCATGTGAAACCAAATTCTGATTTAAAAAGCAATCATTGATCAAGTAATATAGGTTAGATACTGATACGATAAGAAACGCGGTCAACGCGGTCATCTTCCACTTTTAGCATTATAATGAGAACTATAATAAGTATGAGACGATTTGCTACGGCACCACCACCATTCTGAGGCATCCTCCTGCTATTTGTTGTTTATCCTTGTACGTATCCGGAAACTGTGGGTACCTACCTTCTATATAATTAAATCAAATCAAATGATTATACTTAGATATAATATGGTGGCCATGCCATTTGACTAATTGGTCGTCGCCGGCGCGGGCGGCGCGACCACGCGTCCCGATTCACCGAACAAAAAGTGACATATGAACGCGACGATCGCGTATTCGCGCGGCGATCGCTTTTGGTTAAGACGCAGCCTTATGCTATATGCCAGACTCTATCAGCAACAGAAAATGTGGCGGTACCTATGTACGTACTACGCAAGTCGGATAGCGGTCGATAGCCCGATTTATGTAGTATTTTACCTCATCAACTTTAACGACGTCCATGTGTGAGTTGAGCATAATGCTGGGCAGTGAGGGGTCGGAGCCTTCTAGCATGGCCACGAATATCGGCTTCCCAGCTGGCGTGTGCACTTCATACGGTATTCCCAATTCCGTCGCCTGACGGACCCAGAACTCCACTGTACATTCTGAAAGGTATGAATTAAAGGTTGACTAGTAAGTATAATATAGCTGTTTCTAGTCCTTTTAAAATAGGATTAAACAAATAGGAAAAGCAAGTGAACTCGATACACTGCCGGCCGGCGTTTTAAAATTATGCCGGCAGTCGGCATAATCCTAAAACAGGCAAACCCTATCGAAGACTATGCCTAAGGTTCAGATATATCTATAGTTCATGGCAACTAAGGAGTACAGGCACGTCTACGAGAATCCCACGTAGACTCTGAGCTGTATCGCCGAGTAGCTACACAAATAAACCTAGGAGACTCTAGTTGTAATAAGGCAATCGACAGGTTAAACAATGCTTGTCCACACATAAATTGTTGTAAATAGTGCTTCGTTTGTCAACTGAACCGCTGAATATATCATTTTAAAGGAGTTAATTTGCTACACTACACCCACATATGAAACAAAAGCATTTGCGCCACGCATCTTTATCTCTTTACTGACAATAAAACAAGTAATTTATAGGTACGCATTGCCATTTGAATGAAACAGCAAAATGAATATGGATGTGAGGTAAAAATAACAAGTAAGTAAACAGGTACATCCATCTATACTAATCCGTACTTCCATACTGGCCTTCAAAACTTTGTACCTACCTACCACACTTTATTATTCATTAGTAACGTTATTAACTTAGAAAAAGATACACACCAAAAAAAATCGCAAAAAACTCAATCAATATACTTAAGTATGTTGATGTTGATGTAATCGCAACTTTCTTATGTGCTTTTCTTGTGCTTTCACTGCTGTCAGACCATGCTTCTTGCCAAAGTTCATGATTAAATTAAAATTTCATTTCATTTCGTCAACGGGAAACGGTCAACGGATTTCCCTATAGGTTTTGATTTGCGAGTATCAAAATTATTGCACATAAATGGTCGTACTTTTTTATTTCTTTGACTTAGAAGCTTGTATTTTTATAGAGCTCCAAGGGACTGTTGATATTTGATATTAATTTTAACTTGATACCTCCATGTGTTGCTGAGAAAAAGGGCATTCACGGACAGACAGACGGACGGACAACGAGGTGATCTTATAAGGGTTCCGTTTTTTTCTTTTGAGGTACGGAACCCTAGAAAAGTCAGAAATAACGCTAAGCGAAAACGAAGTAGATATTAGCGCGGGCGAGCGATGTGATGCGACGCGGTGGGTCGGGGACCAAGAAACACGCGGACGAAGTGGCAGGCAGAGCCTTGTCTGTAATATAGATGCATCCTGATAATAATACCTACCGACATGTCCGTTCATCAGATGTGGGACGTTAGTACCTACTATAAACGATAGCAAAAGGTCGGGAAGCATAGTAATAATTGTTAGGTCAAAGATCGCAAACGCGCAGTATCTAGGTACTATAGTTGTGTCTGTAACTTACAAGTAGGGAATGCAATCCCGATCTCGCGGAATCACGATCTCGCGAGATCTCGAGCTATTTTACGAGATCAATCCCGAAGCATAAGTTGGGCGAGATCTCGTGAGATCATAGAGCAACACGGACCACCGGCGGGTCCGTGTTGGGAATTTTAACGTCTTCCTCTCAGTGTCTTAGAGCAAAATTTTCAGGTGACGAAGTCGCGGTAAATTACTTTTACATTACTATTACTATACCTATCTATATGTCATAATCGGACAGAAACTAGTGACGTACATAATATGTACTATAAAATAAATTACGAAAAAACTAGATTTTATATTCACACAGACGGACAACAAAATGTACCTACAACACAATATTTAGGTAGTTTCTTTTTTCGCGGGGCATAGTTGAACCTGGTTGACCTAAGGTCCTCGCCATTTTGCCAAAAAAAAAATTATCCTAAAGTAAACTAGTTTTTAAATCATTACGTGATGTACCTATTCATATATATCCCAGTACTTAGGACGAGTTTCGAACGTAAACGTTGTACTTACTTAAATTTTCTTCGTTGCTCGTATCTATTCGAATGTATTCCTGAAATCTGTTAACTGCGCCTAGTTCTAGATATTTGCTGTATTTGTTCGGCAATGGCTCAGCATTGCACTTGAGTAATAAAGACAGAACACACAGCAGAATTAGTGACTTAAACATCTTTGTCCTTAGTCTGAAACAAAATATTGTTTAATTTATAAAGAAGTAAGTATTCAAACATCACGCTTTACACATTTTGCAGAAAGTGATATTAAGCGGATTGAATCAAACAGCGCATAGTCAAAAACTTGCACTTGCTGTCCTGAGTCACATATAGGTATACTTATGTATAATTTTATACATTACCTCCCGATTTCCGAATTACATCATTATATTATGCGTGTATCCATCTCGCAAAGAGGAGACAGCAGACACCCAACAGTGGAAACATTATACATAGGCTGCATGATTATGCTATGCGACAATCAAGAAAAAGAGATGCCCACGAGTAAAAATAACAATATCACTTGCACATAAAAATAATATTTTAAATAAACTCTACTATTTTGAATAATAGTCTACTTACATTAGGGTACCTGCTAACAAAAATAAGCAATGAAATGAAAAATGAGCGTGAAATGATTTCATTCCATGCTGGAGATAGCACGATAAGGCTCAAAAGCAATGACTGTTTTAGTCAATGTTAATAAATTGTATCAACAAATAAGAAATAATAGGTATAATAAAATAAAAAATAAATGCTACAAAGGTCTTCACATCCTCAGGCTTTGCAATGAATTAGGTACAATTTTTTTTTTATTAAAAGTAATATTTTTTTTAATTTTATGCTTATGTATTTCTAAAAAAAAACTTACACAAATAATGGTATAAATAATCTTCAGTAAAACAAAAGCATAACATTTCCGAAAAAGTTTTTTATAAGTGATGGGTATAGTGCTTACTCACCTGCCTTCTCGCGCCAATATCCATAAGGTAATGAACGGTTGCTTTTAGTACACAGTTTTCTCGACCGCAAACCGGTCACCCAACACAAGGTTTCATGATAATAATAAGATGTTGTTTAATTGAACCCAAAATAATCTTAAATATAGAGATTCACATTTACAACCACAAACCCGGATAAAAAGAGTCCAAAAAATTAGCATTTATCTATTTAAATAATTTTTTGTATAGGAATCACAAGATATGATGAATGTATAAAGGGGCCGTCTTAAAATATAGAGTTATCAGATGTCAACGTTGTTATTATATCATCCTGGTGTGTTCACTTCTATGTAGAATGGTAAACAAAAACAATTGTATTTAAATAGACTCTCAAAACTTGCACTCAATAAGCCATCGGCTTGAATACTGATTGTACTTACCTTGGTTAGGTACGGTGCGTACTTTAGATCACAGTTATAAACACTATCAGCGCGAGCCCGACCGTACAATTCCTATTGAGTATCGAGTGTTACAAAATAATATATTGCATTTTATCAGGCAATAACTTCAAACATTTAAATTCTACTCAGCTCAACAGCATTCAATGTTTTTAAATTTCATTGATTGGCATATTCTTCAAATGAAATTGGCACATCTTACAATAATAATAACCCCACCACCGTATCTCTACTTTTACGTCGTCGTGGTGGGGATTGCGCGCGTTCCGAACTCTAGGTTTGTGCCGGTAGAGTTTACTTTGCTGGAACAGGTCTAGGGTGAGGAGCCAGACCATGAGAGATACCCGCAACAGAATTCCGCAGGGCAGCTTGTGGCGAGTTGGTTAGTAGCGACCCCACGGACCCTATTTCCCGGGAGAAGTCTTGTTCCTTATCTCTAGCTTGCCTTTATTGACCGGCTGGAGTGGAGATTTGCAAGAGCAAACGTGCTCGGAGGAAAGAAGTGAGTGAGTGCTGGTAGGGACCCTTTATTGAGTGTGCAAGTCACTCCCTGCCATTTCTTCCGGGTAGGTATAATAAAACATTGATCAGGCAGAGGCCATAGTCCTTCCATAGTTCCAGGTAACCAGCCCACTTTAGCCACCCAAACACATATTTCAATGTCTTTATTTCTGTAACCTGCAATAGTCCTTTTTTTTTGTCGCTGAGAAATGCATTAGGTACGCATCCCCGCTCGTGGGGGACGAGACGGGGTATGTGGGACTCTTGTCGCAATCCGCCACCGACAGTACACGACCGCCTAAACCGCAGCGGCGGCCTTTCCCAGTCTACGCCCACTCACCTCCCTCTGTAAGCAGATGAGGAATGGACGTATCTGCCCTCTGTAGCCCGGGCCCCTTCACCGACCATCAAGCATGATCGGTGATTGGAACCATGACCTTTCCCCGCTTGTTGAAGATTAGCCGCCAGCCCCAATTGTCCACCAAGACCGCAATGTGAGCAATTGGAGCTGACGTTGCCCAGGGTGCGCCACGAGGACGCTCTTCAACATGCACCCCGACCTGCAATAGTCCTACACCAACCGGGGGTTGTCCTTGGGTCACTTGCAATTTGCATAGTGCGTACAGGGATAATGGTCGGGTGGAGCTTCCAACGGGCCTCTGCGATTTGGCTTTGGCCTCCTGGTACGCCTGGGAAAAAAGATCCGGGACCCTGGAGTCCCGAGAAATGTCAAGAAAAAAAAAATTACATAAAAAGTTCACAGATACTGAGGGCCGGTATTTTGATCCGTAGTTACTCAAATATTAATTGAAAATAGTAACAGATGGTAAAATTTTGGCAAAATGTGTTTTTTGATAAAATTGTTAGTTTATCCAATGGTCAAATAATTAATTATTTGTTAAAAAAATTAACCACCCAAAATTGGAGAGTTAACAATGTGTCGGATGGTTAACTCAACCACACCAGCGTGCAGCGGGGCTAGCACGGCCTCTGTGATAGGCCTGAGTCACGCATTTTATCACGGTTTTTGCTCCCAAACTGTGATAAAAATGTGTAACTCAAGCCTATCACTGTAGGCGGTGCTCGCCCGGCTGCGCTCATACTCAATACTCAATATATTTATTGCTTCCACATGTGTACTTAGATGGTAGGTTTGCAAAAATGATCATTGTGGACCCTGTCGGGCACAGCAAAAGTAGGAGAGAGGAAGAGGGCTTTTATTTGACAACTTAGTTATTATATAGGTACTTAGATTGTTATTATTTTATAAAACATGTAATTTAAAATTTGTCATTTAAATATTCATTGATATTAAAATAGCATTCAGATATTAGAAATTGATGATCGATGCGTTGTACAAGACAGTGTTTTTGTGTTCAACGTCGTATTTCTCAAGTACTCTTTGTATTGATGTGCCTCCGGAAAACATACAGCATTGTTTATGAAGAAGCAGTGTATACTTTATCCTTACTTGCACGGTCAACAGTACGAATACTTAGTTTAACTAAAGAATACTAGATGGCGTAACTATCGCCAACGTTGTATCTACTCTGTGCCAGCTAGGACGCGGGAACCGCTGTCACTTTTCGAATTCATAGCGTTGTATACACTGACCTCTATTAAAAGCGTATTTTAATAGAGGTCAGTGGTTGTATACTTTCGCCGCGTGCGGTCGAAATCTAAAAATATTTGGTTAATCATATAACCATTAAAACTTTTTATTTATCATAATCTTAGACAATTTAGTAGTGCATTGAATATTGGGTGTATTTTCAATCCTAACAATAAAATATCGGATTTTTCGTTATGAATCCCGCGCCGAGTGACGAACCCAATGAGGCTACCTCCGGGGCCAATCGGTCGATCGTTTCGAACTCAGGGGCTTCCGAGAGGGATCAAGAACAACAAATGGAGGACTTGTCGTACGCTAGCAGTTCATCGGACCGCGATGCCGAACGAGGAGAATCTCCACGCAAGAAACAAAAGCTGGATTCACAGGTAACGGTCGATCCTCGGATCGACGCGTTATACAACCAGGTCAGTTTTCTTACAAACTTTATAATGCACAAACAATACGCACCGAGTACTGACGTAAACACAAGTGACGTCACTGAACAAGGGGATAGTATCAACAATGATTTTTTGACTAATCCATCAACATTTTGGATTTGGGCGCCTGTAAAACTAGTTTTGATGAGAAAAAAATTCTTAAATCAGCTGATGAAAAACGGCTACGCCAGTTAATAAGTTTGCAGCATTTTAACACCCCCACCTGGCAACATATCCGTTATAAGAAGGCATTGGCAGAAATGCTCGCGTTTCCTGGTTTTTGTAATTTAAAAATTAACGATGAACTGTGTTGTCAGAACAAAGGAAAAAATTTCTTGACCTCAACGGAGGAAATCATGGCTGCAACCACTAACGCCTTGTTACATCAAAGGGAACTTTTGCAATCCGGTCTACAGGGTATCATTGACTGGGCTCACAATAACCATGGCGAGTTAAAATCCGATAACCTTTATAATACAATTTCTGATACATTCGGTAACGAGTCGTCGTCTTATAAATTGTCTGAACAAACCTTGCAAATAATTTGCGGAAAAAGGGCCGAATGTATTGAAACAAGACGTAAAAGAATAATTTTCGAAATTCCGGATAAAGGTATTCAAGCAGCGCTTAGTAATATATCTCCTAGTGAAGAGTTTTTATTTGAAAATACCAAACTTATGTCTCTTATCCAGTCCCTCGGAGGGCCTCATTTCTGGTTATCACCACCACAAGCTCAAAAAACTAAGGACCAACTCAAAACAAAATACAAGGAACCAATACCCTCTACCTCCAAATACAGACCTCTGACACAAAATATTAAAAACAATAATTTTCGGGATACCTACAAAAAACAACAAACCAAACAAACGTACAAAGGTTACAAAAAAAATAAAAACTATTCTTTTCGAAACAAAGATGGAAAAAAGTGACTACCCAAAACATTTCAGAGGAGGTTGTTTAACTTTTTTCAAAACCCATTGGAAGCACTTGGTGCAAACAATTTCACAATTTCAGCAATTTCGGGGTTTCGAATACCCCTTTACAAAAAACCTCCTCTGCTGATGCCAACAAGAAGGATCATGACGCAATATGCAACCAAGCCATCCCCTTCAATGTCTCAGATAATCAAAGATCTGTTGGATCAAACTGTTTTGCGACTAGTTTCCAAGAAAACGCCCAGTTTTATCTCCAAGCTTTTTCTGCGGAAGAAAAGCGACGGATCGATGCGCCAAATTTTCGATCTTCGAGATTTGAACAAGTTCGTCAAAACGAAACGTTTTCGTCTGATTTCTCACGCCTCGGTCCAAGATTTTCTCCAACCTGGAGACTGGATGATAAAAATAGATATATCCCAGGCTTATTTTCACCTGCGGGCAGGAAAATCGCACCGTCCCTTCTTAAGAATCAGATACAAAGACCAGTTATACGAGATGACATGTTTACCGTTCGGGCTGGCTTCAGCGCCGCACCTTTTTTCCTCTGTAACATGATGGGTCGCGGAGACCTTGCGTGCAAAGAGATGTCGAGTGCTAGTCTACCTAGACGACTTCCTTCTGGTCAACCAAGACCAATCCAAGTTATGTCTTCTGGCTGCGGAAGCCGTGAGGCACTTGGAATATCTGGGCTGGCAAATCAACCGCCAAAAATCTGTCTTGGTACCAACTCAAGATTTGGAATACCTGGGTATACGTTGGCAAACAGCTGTAAATACAATGTCCTTACCAGTAAAAAGGAGACAAGACATAAACTACACACTAGAGCGGTCGTTGTTGAAAAGTCACATCAACCTCCGGGAACTGCAAAGTCTGCTGGGTCAGTTAAACTTCGCCAACTTTGTTGTTTCCCGAGGAAGACTACACTGTCGCAAAATGCAAATCATCCTGCGACACATCAACAAAACACGACCCCGTCAGAAACAGCTGCTGCCTCAAGTTGTGTATCAAGAGATAATAATATGGTGGCGCGGAGCCACAGGTCACACATTGCCTATCGACTTTGACGATATCCATGTGTGAGTTGAGCATAATGCTGGGCAGTGAGGGATCGGAGCCTTCCAGAGTGGCCACGAATACCGGCTTCCCAGCTGGTGCGTACACTGCATACGGTATGCGCAGTACTTTGGACTGGCGAATCCAGAACTCCACTGCATATTCTATGAAACAACAACAGATGTGACATGTATTTCAAATTATTTTAACTAGGAACAGACGTCTAATTCGGTATCCCTGTAGTTATCATTATGATGAGGGACACTC
This sequence comes from Brachylomia viminalis, assembly GCA_937001585.2. Classification (NCBI taxonomy): domain Eukaryota; kingdom Metazoa; phylum Arthropoda; class Insecta; order Lepidoptera; family Noctuidae; genus Brachylomia; species Brachylomia viminalis. Next base: position 13,985,000 of record OW443302.2, on the reverse strand, counting down.
CTCTCGAAAGTTTAACAACGCATAGGTAATTACCATGCTTGGGGCTTGGGAAACCATGTATCTTGTTGATAGCGGGTACGTAGACGAAAAAAGTAAAATAGGAATCCACTTTTAATTCTATACCATGGCTACTTTAATGTGTAAATTTTAAATGATAAAATCGTATTTTTGACCATCGTACTGTCCCAAGGTCTGGCCTTTGTACAATATACTGCAGAGTACTGCTTTGCATAATGCATGTATGTAAAAAGTGAACAAGCAACATTTATTATTATATACTCGTATGTATGTATTTAGACCAGAAGCACAACCAGAAGTAATAATGAATATTTAATCTTGCGTATGTCCAGCGTAGGCGCTAACGCCGCGTAGACGCTACGGAAATGCATACGCTACGAGTCGCGTAGGCGCGCGCTACGCTGGACCAATGTCAGATGGTTTGGTGAAGGCACCCTAAGTTATTTACCTTCTAGTTATGTTTCACAGCTTCATTCGAAGATATTTATTGTTTACGTATTGTAGCATCGCCTCCATGTTCCAGCCATGCACCGATTTTCAGAGGTAAGTAATAGTAGATTGTTATACAAGGAGCTAAAATGACCCATTATATACGAGGTAGTTTTACTCCCGAGCTTTAGCGAGGGAGTAAATAGAAACCGAGTTTTAATTGGTTTTTAGCGCCGTGTGTTACACTCTACTTTTCACTACGATTGCGAGAAAATAAAACAATCCAATACAATATGAAATATGTAGTTAGGTTAGGTTTAAAGAATCTTTATTCTCAATTAAAACATACACAAATGTCACTTACTTGAGAACAATAAATTAGTGTTAACAATATAAAAAGGTTTGACTTCACCTCTATGTACAGTTTCACAAACACGACCCACCCAACGCATTCATTTCTGTGAGGGTGTTTTACTTGCTGTTAAATACTGACCGAGCTGAATTTTGAATGCATTGAGTGAGTGTACATTTCTAATACTTGATGGTAATTTATTATATAGTTGCACTCCTTCGAAAGTAACCATTTTTTTGCCATAATTGGTTCTAGTTTTAGGTAGCACTATTAGGCTCGCTCGTCGTGAGCTTCGTTGGCTGACTTGTCGATATTGAGTTAGTATAATGTTTGTGTGTATTTTTTTGTTAAGCACTTTATTAATGAATATACATGTATTGTAGATATAGAGTTGCTTGATGTTCATTAATTTTGTGTCACTATAGATTTTTGAAGTTGATGTTAAATAGGGATAGTTAAAAAGCATTTTTATTAATTTATTTTGCGATCGTTGAAGTTCTGACAGTTTTGTTTTCGTAGCACTGCCCCAGAGTTCAATCAGATATAGTAGGTGCGGCTTTACTAGTGAGTTATAGATGGTGTATCTTAGAATTCGCGGAATACATCGAACTATGTTGCGCAATGTCCCTACTAGTGTCGAGAGCTTGTTTTTTATATATTCAATCTGGGCATTCCACGAAAGAGTACTGTCTATTCTCAGACCGAGGTATTTTTCGCTTGTTTTTAGCTGCAGTGGTACGTCATTAATTTTAAGTGGATCAAATGGTGGAATGATTTTATTTTTTGCCTTAAATATTACATAGCAAGTTTTGGATATGTTTATTGTTAAAAGATTAAATTGAAACCATGTGTATAGAGAATTTAAATCATCTTGGGCTAGTGTAATAATGTCGTGGATGGAAGAACCAAAGTAAAATAAACATATGTCATCAGCATACAGGGTAAGGTGGCCATGTAGCTTTATTTCGGTGATGTTGTTAATATATATGAGAAAGAGCAGAGGACCCAGAATGGATCCCTGTGGAACGCCGCATGTTATTGGTAGCGCGTTACTTTGATCATGATTACCTAGTTTAACTATTTGTGAGCGGTTGGTTAAGTAGGATTTGAACATTTCTAGTGCACTTCCAGTGATGTTAATGGATTCTAGCTTTTTTAATAGTAATTTGTGAGAGACGGTGTCAAATGCTTTTTTTAGATCGACAAAGATACCCACGACTATATTTTATTGTCTATATTTCGCTTAATTTTGGTAACGAGATCGATTGTAGCAGTGGTAGTATTGCTTTTTGGTCTAAATCCATATTGGCGATCGGTAATAAAATTAATAGAGTTTAAGTAATTTTGTAATCGGTTGTGAAGAACTTTTTCTAATATTTTTGACATTACTGGCAATACTGAGATTGGTCGATAATTTCCGGGATCTGTAAGACTTCCTGATTTGTAAATAGGGGTAACCTTTGCTATCTTTAGTGTGTCGGGAAAGTTTCCGTCGGTTAATAGTTTGTTAAAACATGTACATAAGTTATTTACAATAAGATTTTTAATGCACTTTATTGCTTTAGTGTTTATTCCATCTATGCCTGTGCTACAATTTGGATCAAGGTTTGTTATTATTTGTAATATTTCTTTGGCAGAACATGGTTTAAGACTGGACAGCTCACCTGCTTCTTGAGGAAGATACTTTGGTAACGCGCGATAATAGTTGTCGTGAAATGTTGCAGGTATTTCTTTTGCTAAAAGTGGTCCTATCGTGGCAAAGTAATTATTAAAAATTTTACAAATGTCATTCGGATTAATAGTGATTTTAGAGTCTACAACTGGCTGCGAGGGAGTACTACTTTGTTTGATTTTGTTATTGGCTAAATAGTTTATTACACTCCACATTTTTTTGGGTTTTTTAATAGATTTGGTTATTGCATCATAGTAGTAAGTATTTTTTGTTCTTTGGATTAGTTTTTCTACACAGTCTCGTTTTTTGCTAAATTGCTTCTTTAGAGCTTCGTTATTAGGGTCATTTTCAAGTTCCGTCCACATTAAATTTCTTTGATTTATTTCTGCAATGATGTCCTTATTGATCCAATCTTTTTGCGGAGGGTTAAGAGTTTTAGTTTTAGTTATTTTACTTTTTTTTACACATAATTGTATAATATTTTCCCATTTCAGGTAATCTTCGTTATGGTTAAATTCCGCTGATTCTGTATGTTTGTATAACTGTGTATAGTCCATTGCCTCATACTGAGATCTCATTCGTGGTGGTGATTTGACTTTTTTTAGTTCTAGGTACATTTGGTTATGGTCTGACAGAGAAGATTCAAGTATTACCATATGGAAGTGGTCGTTTTTGAAATTAGTGCTAATATGATCAATAATGCTTTTTTTTGTAATAGACTTTCTCGTACAGTATTTTTTACTTATTTTGTTCAGAAGCACGTGTCCGGCCTCTTTAACTATAGCTTTATATTGTTTTGTTTCTTTGTTGTTTTTGTCTAATAAATCAACGTTAAAATCACCAAACACAATTGCTCTTTTTCTTTTTTGTAACTGTGAATCATATTCCTGTAAGAATTCCCTGTAGTTGGTATTACCTGGGTAGTATACTACCCCTACTTCAAAAGCATACCTCTCCAGATATATCCATAAGTAGTTATTGCCTCCTGAATACGTAGATTCTGATAGACTGTGTTTAAGGTCGTTGTGAATATATGCCGAGACTCCTCCTCCTCTTGAGTCATTTCTGTAGTTATACTAATGCGTATAGTTATCTATTTGTAATGTTATGGCTTGGGTTTCTGACCTTATCCAGGTTTCTGTTATTAAAATTACATGTGCTGTTTTTGGTAATGATTTTAAAATGCACTTCAACTCGTCCAGCTTTCCTTTTGTTCTAATGCTTCTAGCATTCAGGTATAAAAATCTTAGGCGAGCTTTATTTTATTAAAAATTAAATGAACAAGTTGTACAATTCTAGATATTTAACGAGATGTTTTTTTCCCGGTAACTTAATTTCAGTCCTCTGTGAAGATGAATGTTGGGTGGTTCTTTTCCTTTCTCTTCTATTTGCAAATTAGGGTCTCCATTCTCACTAGATGATGAAATTTTCACCATTGTAAAATTAATTACGGTCACTAGGTACCAATTCAATTTGCAATTAGAGAAAAATTATAAAGATTTCGCGCTAATGTCTTTTTTTTGTTTTTTCTTTTGCAGCCGCAACGCATTGCATGCATTCTACCAATGAGATCGCCGATTTTAGTTCCATTTTCAAAAATAAAATGAAGTTCTTTTTTTATGAAACAGTAATAAGTCGAGTCTATATTCATGATTATTCTACTTATGACTAAAGACTTTTTCGTTTTTGTAGGCTCATTGTCATTTGACACACAAAAATTAAAAAAAAAAAAAAATCCGCTAGAGGAAGAATTGCTATTTTTTCTTCGTTCTGGTACGCCACAATGACGGTCTTTTTGAGCAAGAGGAGTGAAATAGTACATTGTTATACAAGGGGCTAAAATTACCCATTATATACGAGGTAGTTCCCGAGCTTTAGCGAGGGAGTAAATAGAAACCGAGTTATAATGGGTTTTTAGCGCCGTGTGCTCTACTTTTCACTACGAATTGCGAGAAAACAAAATAATCCAATACAATATAAAATAGTTTATTTTATCAAAAATTAAATGAACAAATTTTACAATTATGCATATTTAACGAGATTTCTTTTCACGGCAACTTTAATTTAGTCCTCTGTGAAGATGAATGTTGCGTTGTCTGTGGGGTAAACGTAGGAGATACACGTAGTTCCAGGTTTGAGGGTCTCTCGTTCGAATGTTCTGAATAGAGAATCAGCTGAGTTGGCTCATCCCTTGATGTCGATGTTCGTGTGCTAGTTGGGAGAATATTGATGCGTTCTGTGATACTCAAATGTGTCATTGGTGGTGGCGTGTGTATTGAATCATTAAGTTTCCTTCAAAATGGTTGAGCTGAATGCTGCTGATACATACGTCATGTTCGTGAACGGGCGCCGTCAGTAGGAACCGGTCATCTCTTAGCTGCCACGCTTATTTTAATTCCTGAATTGTTTTTATCTTTTTTAGTACGGACGCTTTTAACGTGCACGTCTTTCTACACCGTTTTCACCTATATAATTTCAACATGAATGATGTAACCACTTTTTTGTAACAATATTTTGATTGAAAAGAGTGTCTATGGAGTTTCTTGCCCGTTCTTCTCCGTAGGTACCTATTACACTTTGGAATGGGCAACTAGCTTCATCTTTCTGACTGACCGACCCCTTGACAATTCAAAAGTGCCTGTAATTTTATTTGTCAGAATATTGTTACATAGTTGTTACAGTTTATGTATACTAAATATCAAATAACAGAAACTAAACTTATGTATTACTTATCTTAATCTAAGAAACCGCTACCAGTTGGCAACGTACCCAAAATGCTGGCAGCATTGCCACGCTGGATGGCAATGCTTAATCTTTGTGCAAAATACAGGCCAGCATTTTGGTCACGTGTAGCTTCGATCAGGCGTGCCGAAAGATCTTTGAAAATTTTATGTCTGAAATTGTTTTTTTTTAAATAAATGCTTTGTTTGTTGACCAGTTGTATTATATATCGATGATATGTTTTGTATTGGAACAACTTTTCTTGAGTGTCAAAATAACGTTGACTTGACAATAACATTACTTAAAAACTTAGGTTTGTAAAACACGTTAATAAAACTGCACACGTAAACAATAAGTCTTAAGTTTATTTTTTATAACCGTACTTCTTACACATTATTTTATAAAATATCCTGGAGATATTACTCGCACTGAGTCCGACGATCAACCATGCCCTGGTAACTTAGAACATTTTTTTTTTATTGTGAAAAGTGCCATCTATCTGCTACACTTAGAACTTTTTATTACAGTGTTACCACTTTTTTTTGCTTGAAATATTTGGTACTTTACAGTAATTGTTGATTTTGCTATTTTTCTTTAATTAGTCTAGTTGCACCTAATATATGATTTAGCAACCTAGTGGAATTTATTCATAAAATAAATAACTATAATTTTGTATTTTATATGATATTTTTACGATGATAGAATCATAAGAGTAGTTTTCTGATCCTAAACGTTAGCAACACTAAGTATTTACGTCATAAGAATTTTCTCACTGGTGTGTTTACATGCCCGTGCGCATTTTTCTTGTAATTTTTGGTGTTTTTGTGCTATAACGTTGAGTTGTAGACTAATATATATTTGAGTTGAGCTTTAGTTCCTCCATATATTCCAGAAATACCGAAATTTCAGCATAAACTGTACTTTGTGAAAGTGTTTGTGATCTATAGTAGATAGGCCCTCCTTACGGACCATATATCTCAGTATAGTGTTATTTTACATTTTTCACAATGCCTCAAAACGTCTGCGGTGTTCCTGGGTGCCCAGTCGTAGCAAAAGATGGTAAGCGAAACTACATATAATTATGTTATAATAATTTCAACCTCAATCATGTCTCTCACTATAACATTGAATCGATTTGGATGGAATTTTATCCATCATCATAAAATTTGGCAAGAAGTAGGAACTAACAGTACAAATTACGGAAAAAGTCCGAAAATTGGTAATCTATAGTTATATCACAGAATAAACCGATACATGCTTATATTTGTAGTTAATTTCATACAAAGTAAGTGCTTAAGCACGCAAATTTAAGTTTTCCAACTTTTATAAGTTGTTATGCTCGAGTTGCACTTGACCGGTTCATTTTACCATGACATGCTTTTTTCATGTAGTTCATACCAGCACCATACCAGAAAAAAGCAGCAGACTATAAATCACATATCAGTCAGTCCAAGTAAAGTCATTTTACTTTATTTTCAGGCATACCTCTACATTACTTTCCAAATCCTGAGAACGAGGCAGTAAAGTTTCAGAATTGGATCAAGAGTATTGGAGGTAGTATTGCGAGTCTGGATAGCAACCTTGTCTACAGAACTCAAAGAATCTGTGGTCGACACTTTCAAGATGTGTTTCTGTACCCAAAAACAGACTTTGTAAATTGGCCGTTCCATCTCTTCATTTGAAATGGTTGTGCTATCCTTCTCGATCATTGTTTGACTACTTTGCCCAAGTGAAACACATCACTTTAGAGGTGTTAAAAACTGATGCACATTTAAAGCAAATTGTACAATATGTAAATTTAATAGTAACTCTACATATTGACTTTAATTTTCTTACATGGAAAGAACATAAAAATACATTAAATAAGTATTTATTGAATAAAAGTGTCGCATTCTTCATTATGAATTGGTGCAGTGAAGTCAGCAATGTTCTCACTGGCAAGAGCTTTTATAATTTTACTGAAGCGGATTGTAATGAGATGGACTGCATTATTCTACAGGCTCGAGAGCATTTTAATAAAAGAAAGGGAAGGAAACGAGAAAGGCAAACTGGAGTAGTACTAAATGTTTAGGAAAATAAATACATTTTTAACATAATTTTGTATTATTTCCTGACTGTTCATCTCAACCTATTCCTAACTAAATATTATTTTGATGAACAGTTCTAGAGATATTAAATGTACTGATTTGACTGATTTGTATGAGGAATCATCTGCTTTATTTTCTGTGATAAAGTATTTAATTTTTTATTGCAAATTGGTCGATTCGTTACATTTGATATTTTGTGAACTATCTATGAACCTATCTATACGTACCTAGCTATTGATATATTTCGTTTAGTTCTCTGTGTAGCGTACAGATGTCGCTCAACGCTAAGAAATGATCAAACTGACAGTTGCCAGTCTATCTCAGTTTATATATATTAGTCTATGCGATCAACTGCCGATGTCCCGATCACTCATTCTAATATACGTGTGGCAAGTGTCGCCCCACCATTGCTCCGGAAGTTCGCAACGGAACAATAATGGCGCGACACCAGTGCTGCCAACCTACATTATAATCAGATAATATCTTTAATTTTAAGTAGGTAAACGTATAATTTGATTAGCCCTATTAATTAAATATGTTTTTAACAAATAAATCAACTAATAATTAAATTATAAATCAAAATAACTTATTTTATATGTAAATATGTACGTCTATCTTCGAAGCGACAACAGGTTTCATAATAAATACAGAAATAAAAAGCGGCTTAAAACCGCAAATACTATGCAAGTTATTAGGAACAATATGTTTTTAAAATTACTTACTTGGCACAGAAAAGTCAAAAATAAAAGAATACATTTCTAGCTTCTTGAAAAAGCGTAAATGTAAGCTTTGTAAATTTGCTCGGTTCATCGGTTTATTAATTTCAGCTTGTCCTGCAATTTAATATGCATGGCTTTACATTCATATTTTTTTATTAAATATTTTTGCATCTTTCATAAACTAAAGATAATTATGAAGCAGATCAATTATCGCTCATGAAATTTCAGGACACTGAATGGGAACTCAATGAAGATGCATTCGGCCAAATAACACATTATTTTGTACCTATACCTTGAAACAGACCTTTTCACAAGTAGGTGTAATGCTAAGTGTACCAGGTACATAACTTGAAAAACGACCCTGACGCTTATGCAATCGATGGTTTCACCATTCCATGGAAAAATAAACTATTCCACGCATTTCCACCGTTGTCACTTATCACAAAAATAATGCAAAAAAGAATTAGGTAATGACAAAGAAAATGGCATAGTAGTTATATCATATTGGCCAACACAACCCTGGTTTCCTGTTTTCCAAAATTTTATTTGTTCCAAACCAATATAATTTGAACCCAATTAAATTTGTTACCTTCTCCTTTCAGAACGCCGCACAATCTGCACCGCACTCTGAAATTGGTTGCCGCGAAGCTTTCAGGTAAACAATATCAAAAAGCCATTTACCTAATAAACCCATTGAAATTATGTTAGCATCAATATCTGATTCCACTTATAAACAATATGATGTCTCTATAAAATCTTGGCTAAAGTATTGTAACAAACATCGTTATGATTATTGTTCGGTTTCAGTTCCTGTAGTCATTCATTTTCTTACCACAATTTTTGACAAAGGGGCAATATACGGTACTATCAATTCATATAAATCTACATTATCTTTGTTGTTAAGTAATGTGGCAAATGATGATAGAATTAAGCGATTTATAAAAGGAGTTTACAGACTAGGGCCTAGTAATCCAAAATATAATTTGACGTGGGATCCGATCACCGCGCACCATTCTAAAGTATTTAGTTCAATAATGGCCTAACACAGACCTTGATTTGGAAGCTCTTTCCAAAAAGACTATATAACTCTATTGGCATCGGTGACTGCCCGTCGCGATCAAACATTTTCATTAATAGAATTAGGCAATGTTCAAATAAATTCTGCTATTGGTATCTTTATCTAAACAATAGGTACCTGACCTGAACCAGTTTTAGGATTACCTTTTTTCGACGCTCGTCCTAAGATTTGTCCCGCTAAATGCTTAGAGGTTTATATAAATAAAACTCAACTGCTGCTTCATAAAAGTGATTATGTATTTGTAAGCTACAAAAAACCACACTCAAAAGTTTCATCACAAACACTTAGTCGCTGGATAAAAGATAAACTTTACAGTAGCGGTATAGATACGTCCATGTTTAGTGCACACAGCACTCGTCATGCAGCCACATCATCAGCCAATAGACTTGCGAGTCAATATTGACCTGATAACAAAAACTGCCGGATGGACTGAATCATCTTCTGTCTTCGCAAACCATTATAATAGGCAGGTTGTACCTGATCCTCATCTCTTTGTCACTACAGTACTTGCTGGTGGTAACAAACCCCTCATATTAAAATAAGGGTAGGTATAAATCAATGTAAAAATATACTTAAATCAATGATAAATAACTAGAGAGTTTATTATGATGATAATAAAAGGCACTCGTGATTACTCACTCGTTTTGTTTAATTTCACATTTTTGTCTCTGAACATCTACAATACGTAGGTACACAATAAATTGCTTCGAATGAAGCTGTGAAACAATTAAAAATCAAACGAACTTACGAGGTGAAGTTCGATGATTGTCGCTAATGAGACACAATTACTTTTTCTATTGTTACCGAACTTAATCAGTTCGATCGACAGATGAGGGGTCAACCGCTTCATTCGAAGCGATTTATACCCTCCCTAAAAACTTTCCTACCCTAGATAAATAAAAATGTGAAATATTGATTAGCTTTCAACAAAATGATATTAAAACGGCTGCAGACCGTTAAAGAGAAATAGTATAGTGGGGCAAAGTAGGGGTAAACGCATACAGTGTTACCAGAGAAATTAAAGATAACAACAACAAAAAAAAACTTTTACTTACCTTTGAAAATCCGTGCAAGGCTGGTACATGAAGGAGCTGCGCTGCTACAATACGTAAACAATAAATCGCTTCGACTAAAGCTGTTCACAAAATTATCATCGAACTTGACTTGGTGAGTTCGTTTGATTTTTAATTATATAAACGTTAACAAACATAAGTTTCTTCTCGTGTTTTTTCCTACTCCTACTGAACAGTGTATGTTAATTACGTAGGCAGAGAAAACTCTGTCTACGGCGTAGACAGAGAAACTAATAGACGCAGTGACGATTCCTTTCTCGCTTACACAAGAAAGAGAGCGAAAATTACGCTATGAATGTTGTAGACAGAGATACAACTATCAATTTTTTTGTCTCTTACCGTGTAACCTGTTTTTTCAAGGTCGGCAACTCAAATTGCGAAACAAACTTTGACACTTCGTGCCGTCATTGTGTTTGGTGTTAAAATTTTGCTTATTTTTATGATAAAAAACGATTTTAATCCAGTGAGAAGACAGAGAAATTATCCGTATTTCACATCGACGATTATACAATGGTGCGTTGTCGTGTTATTTCATGTAAAAGCGATAGTGAGAAGAAAATTGCCGGTGTGTCTTTCACGCGTAAGTACGACGGTTTTGTACCTAATTATAGTTTCTTAAATGATGATTATTTATGCCATAGCATGACGGAACGATATGTCTCATTAAAACTGAAGCTAATAGGATTTTGTCGAGTTTTTAACATTCATAACCAATAAATTATATCATGTAAGTGTTGCCAGCGTCAGCTCAAAAATGCCCCGAGTCACGATAAAAAATATTGGCTCTACAATGTAATAAAAACAAAAAATATTGGATCAAATAATAGCATAGTATCTTTTAGGGGAAGCTTCGTTATTTATAAATATGTTAATTTAATTTATTTTTTCTCCTATATCTGATCAAATAAGAATGACACATCTATCGTTATGGAATGACGTTCAGTCAGTACCTGTGAGTATTAATAATATAGCTAAGTTTATCGTTAGTTTCCCAGACGATCCAGACCTACGTATAAAAAGGATCGAAGCAACTGGAAAAAAAGATTGGATTATCACAAAATATTGTAAAATATGTAGCAATCATTTCCCAGAAAATGTGCTACTAAAAAAGAAAAAGAAAACAGTTCTGCATTCTGATGCAGTACCAATTGCGGTAAGAATTTATTAAAATAAAATAATAGTGTTTTTTTAAATATAATTCATAACTTTATGATTTACCTTGCAGATACAAGTTGTTGAAAGTGATAACTCAACCATATCAAAGTCAGCTTCAGTGTCATTATCACAAGACCCAGAAAAATCCATCAAGGTATTCTTCTATTGACAATATATTTGACATTTTTCTTGAATCTTCTTTGACATTCTTCTTTGACTAACCGGTTTGTGCAGTTGGTAGCGACCCTGCCTTCTGAGCCGCTGGTCCCCAGCTGGGTTCGATCCCCGGACAAGTCAAATATTTGTCTGTATATAAATGTATGTCTGTTTGACCTGTGTCTGGGTGTGTATATGTATATAAGTATGTATATCAGTCATCGATTACCTGTAGTACAGGTTCTACCTAGTTCGGGACCTGAAGACCTTGTGTGGATGTTATCTCATATTTAATATTTAATTTAATTCATAATATGCGTTCCGAGCCAACAGGCAACAGCCAACTTTAATAATAATTTGATTGAATATTTTAGATTTCAACACCTGAGGAGAGTTCTGATCCAGTACCATCCACATCTTCAAGTGCCAATTTTCAAGATGACGCAAAAATAATAACCATTAGAAGAAAATTGCATTTGCCGGAAGAGAAAGATACTCCCAGAAATAAAAAACTTAAATCAGATTTAAAGAAAAAAACTGAGGCTGTTGCAAATCTTACAAAAAAAATACGTGCTCTCCGGCAAACAAATAGACGCTTAATGAAACGAAATGCTAAATTATCAGACATTATTTCGGAACTTAAAATCAAATCCTTGATATCATAATTATGAAGATGCTGACATGGTAAGCACTATTGATAGCGGAAACAAAGATTTCCTTAAACGGTTTTTGGGATTAGTTGGAAAAACTGAAAAATATTCTCCTTCATTGAGAAAGTTCGCATTATGTTTACATTTTATTAGTCCACGTGCTTATTCTTACGTAAGAGAACAATTTAATACTTGCCTTCCACACCCACAAACATTGGTTAGTTGGTATCGATCAGTAGATGGTAATCCCGGATTTACCAAAGAGGCATTGCATGCAATAAAGTTAAAAGTAATAGCATCAGGTAAAAACGTTCATTGTGCCTTTCATTTGACGAAATGGCAATAAGGAAAGCCGTGACTTTGGAGGGCGTGGAATGTGTTGGCTTAGTTAAATTCGTGGTTTAACTGATTTAGAGACAGCCCGTTTAGTATACTTTAGTTATTTTCATAGTGTAATGTCGTACGGTATTCTGTTGTGGGGAAATGCCGCCGATATTCAGACGATATTTGTTTTACAAAAAAGGGCAATTCGTTCAATTTATAAATTAAGTCCCAGACACTCCCTCAGAGACAAATTTAAAGGGATTAATATAATGACTGTGCCTTCTCAGTATATTTATGAAAATCTTTTGTATGCACATAAAAATATTAATCTGTTTAAACAGTACAATTAATTACATTACATTTAAGTAGTATAATAAATCTTAATTAAAAAACTCGTTTCGTTTCAATTAAATCCTGAAAATAATTTACCCTACTTCATCTAATAACACTCCAAAAACAGGGGAATGCAGTTACTATGGCAACATTATACGCACACATTGACATATTATCTCTGTCTCGACTGCGGTTACAGGGTCCCTTCGTCTATTAGTTTCTCTGTCTACGGTCTACGGTTAATTCATTTAACTACATAGACATTCTTATTTTTTTCTGTCAAGTAAAAAAGAGGTTGTGAGAAAAATATAGGTATAATAAGTAATAGAATAGGAATAGTGGTAATATGGGTATGGCATATCATATTGTTTAAGAACACTGTATAATACGCTGCCTTCTGCCTGTTGTAAGTTGACTGAATATAATTAAATAAAAATAAATAAAAGAATACATATCTACTTTTTTTTTTTGAGGGTGGGAAATCATCAAATAACTTCCCCCGCTCTGGGCAGAGCGGGAGGGCTCAGACTCTTACTGACTAAAACCCACCCGTGTTCCTTCAGTTGCCTGTGCCAGGGGCCACGGTATACCTCTCGGACTTTCCCGCAACCCTGGCAGGCATCGGCCCTAGCGGACGCCGTCATTGATGCTGACATCTCTTAGAGGCGCGCGTGGAACACAAAGCGCCATCGACCCGGGCCTGGTCCTTATCGAACGGCGAGCTGCCCATTGCTCGCCGCTCGCAAGCCCGTGCCTACGGTGGCTGGGAATCAGCTTGCGATTCCCGACGCCCAGGGCATCTCCTGCGGCGGCTAGGAGCGTGAGGGCGCGAATTTTGCCTCTCCCTCACGCGTTCCGCCTCCTCCTTCGCAAGCATTACCTACTGCTTTGCAGAAGGAGGTGACGGCTTCCCATCCCCTCTCACTCCGTACCATAGCCTGGACCAGGGCCGGACGCAAAAGATCGCCACCGCCAATCGCCTGCACGAGGACACGGCGGTGCTCCGCCCAAGCCGGGCATACCTCCAACGTATGCTCCACCGTGTCCTCCGGGCGATCCACACAATGGTGAAACCCGGGCGTTTCCTCCCGCCTTATTCGGAACAGAAACCTCCCGAAACAACCGTGTCCAGTGAGGACCTGCGTCAGCCGGAAGGTGAGGACGCAGTGGCGCCTCTCTAGCCACTCCTCAAAGAGGGGACTTATCGCCGCAAAGAATACATACTTAAGTTTTCTTTTTTGCTGGTGTCTATGCGTAGGTATTCTCAGAATCTGTCCACTAAAGGGAGCTCCAAGTAGTGCTGGTATTTGTTCCGCAGTGGTAATTGCAACCCATTACGAATAAGGTACACAGCCAAATGAATAAATTCATCATTTCAACCTGAAAATAGGAATATCAAAACCAAACTACCTTTTTTGTTAATACAACTTGTGGTAGGTACTGTACAGATCCGGCCTCGTCAACATCGAGGCGGTCCGGTCGGTACTCGAGCGCTGGCTCGGGAGCGCGGGTGCGGAGCGGGGTGACGCAGGTGCTCTCGGGGCATGGTTGCTTCGGGAAGTACCTGTGTCGCATAAACAGGGAGCCGGACGCCCGGTGTCACCACTGCGTCGACTGCCGGGAGGACACGGCGCGGCATACGCTGGCAGAGTGTGCCGCTTGGGAGGAGCCGCGCCGTGTCCTCATCTCAGAAGTAGGCAGTGACTTGTCGCTGCCGGCCGTAGTAGAGTCGATGGTCGGCAGCGACGAGTCCTGGGACGCGGTGGTTTCCTTCTGTGAGACAGTCGTCTCGCAGAAGGAGGCTGCGGAAAGGGAGAGGGAGATCTCGTCCTCTCACCCGGCCCGCAGAAGGCGCACCGGGCGTCGGCGGAGGGCAGACAACGCCCTCTTCCAGCCCCCCTAAATGGGTCCAGGGGCGACGGACTCGGGGACGTCCGTCGCCCCCCACACACCAGGACCCGAGGTGACGGCGCGTAGTGTTCCACGCGCGCCCCTCTTAGACGTCGCGGGGGGAGTCAAACACCTCACTCCCCCCCCAGACCCGAAGAGGCCCGCAGTGGCGGGCCGGCACCAGTCGGGGGTTGCGCAAGGATCGTACGTTCCCGCGACCCCCGGCGTAGGTGTGAGATGGAACACAGGGGTGGTTTTTAGTCAGTAAGAGTCTGACAGACCCCGCCGCCCGCCCCAGGGCGGTGGACATCCATGAGGATTTTCCACCCCGGACACAAAAAAAAATAAAAAATAAAGGTACTGTACAGATTCTGTCTCTCAACGATGTATGTTGACCCGACTACGGCAAAGCCTAATGTGAGTTATGATTTTAACAGTTTATGTATGTATTTACTGGCTATGTATGTTCATCTGTTCTCTCATAACTCCTAAACTATTCGCCGTATTTTGACAAACGAGGTGTCACTGGAAGCGTTATCCTGTTCCACCATTGAGCTACTATAAGTCAATGTGTTCCACGGGTCAGTCACACGTCATAACTAGATATAAATAAATAGCGTAGATCCAACAGATCATGTGTGCCTCCGGTTAGATAGAAAAACTGATGTTATTTTGTTACGATTTTACGACGTTTTGTACCTTTTTAGTTGGCGTTTTTAGTTTCTTTTTTATTTCAATTATTTTGGGGAAAGGGATCATTGTGATTTTTGGGCATTTGATACCTATGATGTTAAATATAAAAGAGTTTATATTAAATAATAATCTTATGACGATTTATCAGAGTTTGAATCTAGTGGCTTAGAGCTGCACGGCCATCCCATGGGACTCTTCAAGTCTCCCACACATAGGTACCAACCCAACCTACACCTCTGGTCTATAATATACAAATAATGAAACAAAAGCTTTTTCACCTCAAAATCTCATAACCACGGAAATATTCTGTTTATCATTCGAATTCTGAATCTAAATTGCATTTTATCCGCTAGCGTGAAAAGATTTTTTCATTACTCATACTCGGAAGGTAGGTCTGAAGTTGCCTGGGTTGAAAGTAATACTTTTTAGCCCTAGGGAGATTCGTTTTCAACTGACAGCTGTCAAATTACTAAAAAAGCTAGTTATATTTGCACATTTCTATTGAACCCTGTTGCAACTTCCTATACAGCCACTCAATAACAGCGCGACGTAAAATTGAAATAACATATTATAACTTTATGTTATTTTAATTTTACGTCGCGCTGTTAAACCATATATTTTTTTAATGACTTTATTATAATTTACTTTCAACTATTTCTTTAAAATAACATAGATTTGGGCAAAATATTTACCATTTTTCAATGATGGAAATGAAAAATAATGGCTGAATAGCTAGAAGCCGGCCACAGAAAAAAAAAATTGGCGGGAAAGCGGCAATCCGATCTGAATTCGTTTTTTTGAGTTGTAGAGTTTTGTTTATACTTCCGAATAGCAGAGATTTTTATTAACACAATGAGTTCATCTGATTCAGATATGGATTTAACGCCTGATTTCATATGAGATAACTTTTTCTCATTTTTTATTTTTACTTTCCTTATATTCGTAATGAAAAGCACAGTGTTTACCTCGGGTTAAAGACTTATTTAGTCCCTCGGAACCATTGGCGCCGTCTCGGGACTAAATAAGTTACTTTCAACCCTAGGGTAACAATGTACTATTTTAAATTCGAGCCCGAACATTTATAATCAATAATTTTCTATACCGCCAATCCACTGAAAATGCATTTATACTTATTTCATGTCAGTGCGCCAATCTCATTTTTAGACTAACCGAACTGGCCAGCACGACGACTGCATGAAAAATATAGTAGATTATTAACCAAGGGGATAAAGCAGCGTCTTCTGTCGCGGGTGACGATTTAAATCGCGAGCGTAATGAAGGACTCGAGGTTTACTCCCGAGCGTAGCGAGGGTGTTAAAAACTTAAATCACGAGCGAAGCGAGGGATTTAAGACGAGTCCTGAGTGTAGCGAGGGATTTAAGTTCACCCAAGACTAAGACAGCTTTATCACCGAGGAAAATACTCTACTTTTCGTACCATTTGCGAAAAAATTAACACAATAATAATATGAGATAAGCATTAATTAATAAAAATAATGACAATTAAACGTATTTTTAGAACATTAACTTATTTATAAAAATAAATTAAAATAAACTTAACGTTTATGTATTTGAAGAAAACAAAAACGCGGCAAAATCCTAGACTAATATTTTTTTGTCGGAAAAGCAAAGGCATCAAGCTCATACCGCCTCGTCGGTTTTCGTAATTTTATTTAATAATCATAACTGCATAATATATGCGTATTCCTTTTTCAAAAGATGTATAATGCATGCATACAAACTCAATGGTGTAAACACAGATGTAGTTCAGTATAAATTTCGGTAAGTATTCCAAATTTAAATCACATTCTCCCCCTAGAGGATGAATGAAATTCAGTACAATTTTCTTTCCCTGTTTTTAACAGATTAAAAATGACTATTGTTATGTTCGCTTTTTGTGGCATAGGATGTCACTTTTTTGAGCAAGTGGTACGAAAAAACTTTTTTAATTTTTCACCTAGCATTTTTCTCGCTGTAGTGAGGTGAAAAGTTGTGATTGTTTGTCTGATGTATTATACTCTATATTATTGTACTCTGTGGTTTCGCTCGGCAGCAAAGCTATTCTAATTCTACGTCTCGTACCTTTGAAACCGTTTGAAACACAGAGTACTACTATAGTTTGAAACCCTCTTGCTACGCTTAGGTTTCAATACAAGTACTCGCGCCAAAAAACTACTTTGCAGCCTTGCATTACAAATAACTATTACTAAAAGCAACTCAAAATTGTTAGGTATGTAGGTAGGCTCTTCACAAAAATTAACATGAGTCTTTTAACTATGTAGGTACCCTACCTGCCTGAGCATCTATATTCTTCGTAGTATTTTAAATAATTGTGAAGTAGGAAACGACCTACTCCACAATTATTTAAAAACGTATTACCTACCTAGGCGGTAAATAAACTGACTAGAAATACGAGTAGAACTCGTTCGTTAATTAAGTTCGTTAGATATTGCTTAATTTTTTTCTAACACCAAGTCGAAATTCCTTGCTCCATATTCATGAAGTAAAATAATGTTACCTACCACATACCTACCTATCTACTTGCACTTGATTATAAAACATAAGTGTATAAACAAAGCACCTTTAAAATGACCTCTGTAATTTATGTATTTGTAGTGGTTACCACTGCTGGCTTATTATTTATCCCTAAAAACTAATTGTAACACTACACATTATAGAGGCAGTTGCCCACCAGATAAGACACTTATCTGGTTTACACACTTATCTACTCTTCCCCCACACTTACAACTCACCACCACCACACGTTGGTACTCACACTCACATTCACACTCACACTATGACATTATTTAGAATTATTTTATTTTACACAATTTAATTAGGTATTCTGTTCATTAACAAACATCCTCGAATTAAAAAAGATAACGCAACTTAGGCCCCTAAAATACAGGCGTTACCTAGTTTGGGGACCGTTGTTCAAATAATTATGTTAAATAATTAATCTAGTTACAGTAAGGATATCTACATTTTAATTAGTTACTTATTTTTTTATTTATTTTTTGAAACATTGGACCAATAAAACTATTCTTATTCTTAGTCTTAACTCTAAGGAAAACGTTGCGATGCACTTTATTTTTATTATTAGATATACTTACCTACTTACTTAATGTTACTTTTCTTTGTAGGTCTTTATCTAAACCATGAAAAAGCTTTATCTTGTTTTAAAACTAAGTAAAATTATGTTTATCACGTCTTTGTCTTTACACTGAGAACCGATTATCAACTGAAGATAATCTTGCAATGAATTTTAATATCCAACAAGTAGGTACCTTAATTAAAACCCGAGAACCATGATTTTTTATAGTACCTAGGTAAGTATTTTATATATTTTTCTGTATTCTTGAGATATTAATCAAGAGCTAACGAATTACGGAATTAACAATAAAGAGGTAGGTAGCAGCTACACTAAGGTGGAACGATTATAATTATACCTGTTCATTTATGTTAGGTACCTACTGCACTGGAGCAACATTAGAGTTATTTATTAATTATATTAGGAACTCTTGTGCAATGTTTCATATAAGTAAGTACCTATCTTTTATTGAGTGCATTTTATATTTTTATTTTCATTTAATTGGCACAAACACACAACTTTTCACCTCAATATAGCGAGGAAAATGCTTAGTGCAAGAAAAACAGCTTCAATAAAATATTAAATTAGTGTTTATTTATTATAAAAACATTTTTGGCGCCTTTAGAATGTCTACATGCATTGAACAAATTGTATGATTTAATGTAGGTACTTTTCTCGCAATTTTTCCGGAAGAAAACTCAAATCGGCATTTTAAGTACCGCTTGCAATAACTTTGCAAGTGTTAAATTTATATCTTCGTCGCTGCTGGACTCGCTCATATTTTATGATCTCTTACGATTTTATCAAAAATAAACCAAAATGATGGAAAGTGAATTGAATAGAGAAGATACATAATAAAAAGTTTTTTTTTTTCATGCAGTCGTCGTGCTGGCCAGTGCGATTATTCTAAAAATGAGGTTGGTTAAAATGTATTACTTACGTAGGAATTAATGCATTTTCAGTGGGCTGGCGGTATAGGAAATTTTTTAATAAAAAGGGCTCGACTTCAGATAAAATGCACATTTGCACTCAACTTCGAATGACAAACGGAATCTTTCCGTGGTTGTGAGTTTGTGAGGTGAAAAAGTGTTTTCACTCCTCTTGCTCAAAAAGACCGTCATTGTGTCATTTTAGCTCCTTGTATAACAATCTACTATTTCGTTTTTGTAGGCTCATTGTCATTTGACACACGAAAATTAAAAAAAAAAACTTTTTCCCCTAGAGGAAAAATTGCAATTTTTTCTTCGCTCTGGTACGCCACAATGACGGTCTTTTTGAGCAAGAGGAGTGAAAAAGCCTTTAGTCAGAGGAGTGAAAAAGTCTTTAGTTTGTATTTAAATAATGAACTATTAATTAATTTGTTTTTATAGTAGGTACAGTCATAAATATCAATGATACCTAATGATGACATCGGGTTTGATAAGTTTCATAGTTAGGTAGGTACCTACCTACATATTAATTGAAAATGAAAAAAAAAAAAACCCCGATTGCAACTAAAAAGATCAAAACAAGCACACTTTTCAAGCAGTCTGATGCAGTTGGTGGCAGTTATTTTAGTTACAGAATATACCTACGAGGCTACGACGTAGTCGTCGGCGGCGGCTTCTTACCCTGTCGTCTATCGATAAATTCCCGGCTCCCAGGTCGTAGTGTCCGTTTTTTGGCTTATTCCACTATTCCCCCCGAATAGTGAGAGAATACCCCTCAATACTAGGGGGGAATACCTCCCGAGAGAATACCCCTCAGGGGGGAAAACTGGACCCTAATGTAAAAAGAATCCAGAAAGTCCCCTTATCATTTTGAGTTATTCCACTTTTCCCCCCTGAGAGAATCTGCCTCAAGGGGGAAAAGTGGACCCTAATGTAAAAATAATCCAGATAGTCCCCTTATCATTTTGGATTATTCCACTTTTCCCCCTTATTTTAGTTTTGATTTCTACGTTCTTAAAGTAAAAAACAAAATAGTGATTAGGTACAATGTAATAAAGAAAAAACTACAATATAATACATACCTACTCATTAATCTGTCTTTTTTCACAGAATTATGTTTCGATTTCTACGCTCTTAAACTTAAAAATAGTGATTAGATACAATGTAATTAACAAAAACACGACTATAATTTTACTATTAATCAGTCTCTTTTTTGGAAATTTGCAGAAAGTAAAAATGTAGTACAAAGATAAAGAGAAAAATAATATAAAAACAATCACTCGTAAACGACAACACGGTTGACTATTAATTAGACAGTTTACGAATAGGTACTTAAAAAAAAACATTATTTTATGTACAAAAATAAAAAAAAACGATGTAAGTAAGTAACACTAAACCAAAAATACTAACAATTCAAAGTAAAAATAAATCATAAGGGTAGGTAATCCACCGAGAGTAAAACAATCACAAACGTGTACAAGTAATGCAGTGCAATAAAAATAAAAAATATTAACAATTCAAAGTATCTCAATCTCCGAACCAAGTTTCATAACAATCGATTAAGCCGTTCTCACGGCAGCGTGAAGAGATATCAAATCAAATAAACGCAGTTTCGCCTTTATAATAATCTATTAGGTATAGTTAGAATCCTTGCTAATATTATAAATGCGAAAGTAAGTTTTTTTGTTACACTTTCACGCTAAAACGGCTGAACGGACTTAGATGAAATTTGGCACATGGGTAGACCATGACCAGGGGCCGTACTATGACGTGTTAATTCCATCATTGTTCCAGCGTGGAAGAGAGACGGAGCTATACATGACCGATAGCACTATCTCTTTTTCTCAACGGAATCATGATGGCGCTGACAGGTCATAGTACGGCCCCTGGATTAGGATATAGAATACTTTATCCCGATATTCCTACGTTATCGAGCGATACTGCGAGTGTAACCGCGGAGCGCAGCTAGTTCTTAATAAATAAACTGCAACAACATGTCTGCCTATTTAAAGTATTTAAACTCGAATAACATTAAACAATTCAGTATACATTTTATATTAGCTTGCTCCTATTAGTGTTTGAATGGTTAAAAATTATTTCCAAGCTCGCTTCGCTCGCTCCTGCATTCGAGGTTGTCTAAGTAAAATATCTGCCGGCGCCCGCGGTAAATATTTTAGCAACCAGCAACGGCGAACAAATCGGCGCCTAGCGCCGGTAGCAGAAGCACTCCTTAAATTTTAAGAACCTCAGTGGGGATTTCTGAAAGTTGGTTTTTTCAGATTCCAGCTTTCCCCCGTAAGGGGGATTATCAGGGGGGAATTCCACACTTTTATTTTATAGATTCCACTTTTCCCCCTAAGGGGGATTACCAGGGGGGATTTGTGGAATAAGCCCGTTTTTTTCCCACTTAAGATTGTAGGTATTTGTTACCTTTTGACCGCCACGTCAAAAAAGTAAAAGCGTGCCCTCGGCGCCAAGCTATGAATTCATCTACAAAATAGTAGTGAGTTCGAAATTATGTCGATAAAGCACTAACTATGACACGACACGACACGACACGACACGTTTGGTGTAGTGGCTACAGTGGCTAAGTGTAGTCAGCGAAACCAAATGGTCCTGGGTTCGAATCCCGGTAGGGGCAAATGTTTGTATGATGAATATGGACATTTGTACCCGAGTCATGGATGTATATTTATAATATGTATGTATTTACGAAAAAAAAATGTATTTAAGTAGTGTATCAACCATCTGGTATCCATAACACAAGCCTTAATAAGTGCTTAACTTGGAACTAGATGGTGCTGTGTGCAATGTCAGACGATATTTATTTATTTATTTATTTATTTATTTAACTATTTATTTTTTAACCTACAGTATGTTTTTAATAAAAAGTCTATACCGGAAATATATAATACAGGAGTTTTATTTCATCCCGCTTTGTCCTTTAGGGCAGAAATCATAATGATATGTGTCACAGTTTTGAGTTTCGGCGTTGAACCCACAATTCAAAACAAAAATCGATAAAACCAAGTCAATATCATCACAGCACTATGTTCAATCTTGACGTACTTTCTTGTCATCTTATATATGATGACAGTGGCGTAGCTGGCACGGCTTTTTTAATTTGCTCGCCTCTGCACTAGAGGTGCGCAACCGATATTTATTAATAATATCGAAATAATAATAGGTACCTATTTAGTTCTAATAGTTTCGTATTTTTCGTTAGTTTCGTTTCACTGATATCCTGTTTCATATTGTGGAAAAACTTTTGTAAATATGAGAAATTTGATTGCAATATTATTATTTGATAATGCAATAAATAAAATGAGACATGAACCATCGGTTTTTTGTAATCGTATTTTTTATCACAAAATAATTTATAACAGGTAAATATCTATTAATTAAACGGGTTTGAATTTTTTGGCCGGACTAACTTCCGCCATTTTGACTTTTTAACAAAGTAATAAACCGCATATGATCTTTAGTAGAGCTAGAAGGTTAAGTTGCAACCGTCAGGGTAGCCCGCGAAATTAAAACTTTCTTAGGTTTTTTGCAATTTGCAGGCCAGTGCT
This sequence comes from Brachylomia viminalis, assembly GCA_937001585.2. Lineage (NCBI taxonomy): Eukaryota > Metazoa > Arthropoda > Insecta > Lepidoptera > Noctuidae > Brachylomia > Brachylomia viminalis. The sequence continues at coordinate 13,962,059 of OW443302.2, read as the reverse complement.
AGGTTGTATGTTGATTAAAATAATTATTCGCGGCTGGAAGACGTATGTACCTAGCTACAGAATTAAAATCATCAAAAAATCATCAATAAAACCCTCCAAGTTCATAAAGGTCGAGGAATGACTTTCAAGGCCAAAGTCATTCCTCGACCTTTACTTTTACTTTGATAGCTCATATCTCGGAAACGTGACACTAGAACTTTTTGTCTCATACACAACTTGTTTGTATTGATTCCAGCTATCGATTAATATAGGTATTATGCGTGGCCGCTACATTGAAAAAAAATATTTAATGGCGGAAGTTAATCCGGCCACCACTCATATTCACTTCACTTCACTGCTCATATTATAGTCATCCATTATTAATAATATTTAATAACAGTAAACGAACTACTCTATTCAAAAAAATTCCGCGTATGACGCCATGGGACTGTCAAGCATAGACGACTGTGGCGTTCCCGCAAGTTCCCGTCACAGACAATACAACAGTGTGATAGAGATGGGCATTACAGTCATTAGAATTAATCGATAATCAACTAACACTCGACTTATAGAGAGTGCATAGTTCAGTATTATAAAATTTTCTTGATTTCTCGAACGTAAAACGAACTTTATGACTGGTTTTCGTTTTTGTCATCTACGTTACTAAAAATGAAATCTAACGAAAGCAGTTCACTTCAAATAAATTACGAAGAGTCAAGGTGCTGGGCACATTTTGGTTTGTCGTCTATACACGACTGCGGCGGTCAAAGGGTACAGCAAGGGGTATTTAAATAAAAAAAACCCAAAAAAGCTTTACCTATTGTTATATTTATATAATAACTACATTCATACAATCAATCTTTAATAAGCGAATCATTTTTCTCATCGCCGAATTCTTCAAGCGACAGTATGTTTGCTTGTCCTTCTAAGGGCAAATCTTTGTAGCCCTCGACCTCATCTATGGCGGAGTAAACTGCTTTCTTTTCGATCTTCGATAGAATCTTCTTGTCGTGAAATGAGTGGTTGTGAAGGTTCGCCCTGGTGACAAAGGAAACTTGTTACTTTTATAGGGTTGAGCTCCTTCAGTTCTGAGTTGAGCTGCACGGTTTCTGACTAATTCGTGCACTAACTGGACAGGTCCACTCAATCTGGGTGGTTCTTTCCTCAAAAGACCATTTTAGACACAGATCTACATAGTCTTCACATGATCTGTGCAAGCGGGCCATAAAGCAAGATTCACAGACCACACTTTGCTTTGCTGAGAAAGCGATTCTCATACGAATATGAACCTTATAAAAAAAAATCCCATACCTCCGAAAACACCCGATGTCTGTTCCGCGATTTTTGATAATTTAGGATACATTAATATTATTTTTATTTTTGGGAAAATTCTTCAGGGACATCTTTGAAAATTTATAGCTTTTTGCGACGGGACTTGATGAAATACTCTTTCATTCATAAAAAATAAATCTTCCTAACATTAGTGCAAGATAGAATTTTACTATCGAAAGTGAGAAATTTACATTCTTACGATTAAAAGTTGATTTACTTTGTCAATTTTAAAAATGTCAACAAATGTTTCCGGTTCTACCAGTGATTTTTTTAAATTTAAAATTAACCACTTGTGGGGATTTTCCCTGCAGTAGATATTGTTAATTTTTATGTTTAAATTTTCGATGGTAAAATTAGTTTTTATGATTTTGGGTTTCTTTGAGTTCTTTGTTTTAGGAATAAGATTACCGTCGACCGAACTACCCATCTGTTTGGGATTTTACTAAATTCCTATTTCTCGAATTTCATCTTTTGTATTGTCGGGTTTTTTCTTATCGCAGTTTGGTTTACTACTCTAATTTCAAATCTTGGTTTTTTCCCCAAACAGATAGACAATTCCAGTCGACAGACTTTTATGTCCCACTTTATGACTTAAGACAAAGGGCCCTAAGCTTGGGACCTCCCTACTTTTAACTTTGTAGTTGTAAAATTGTGATCGATGTATATAGGAATGGATTTCCGATGTATCGGTCCCTGCCATGACAATCTCTCCAAAAGCAGCTCCCGCTGCACCAATGGCGCCCCGTCAACCCGCAACCACACCCGTGGTGGGCCACAACCCCCTTGATGCCTTCAACATCATTTCAGGTACATTCAATACCTTTCTAACCCCACGCGCCAGAAAGATGGCTAGTGAAATCGTCGCCGCAAGAAATGCCGGCAACTTATATATGATACAAAGTATCTATAATGCGTATCCCGAAATCACGCAGGCCCTGACGTCCTTCGTCACCAAACCCAACCCCTATCCCACTAATGGATAATATACACTAAATACAACAATAGCGAGATACAAACCCCGATCCCTAAAGCTAGGCTACTTCAATGCCGCAAAAGAACGCAGCTGTCCGTGCTTACAGCAGCTTTCCCTACGACGCTAACAAAGCCCACATGCGCTACTTACAGAGATCTGTAAGGACACGCATAGCGGAGCTGCGTACTGCGGGCTGGGACAGGATGCTGAGCGAGCTAGAGCCTACCCATCTGGCCTTCTGGGACCTTCAGAGGAAACTCAAATCCCAAGAAGTAGTCTCCGTGCCCCCCTGATTCGCCCCGATAAGGCAATCGCTTATGACGATGTCGACAAAGCTGAATGCCTCGCCATCAGTCTCGAGGCTCAATGCACACCCAGCTCTCAACCAGTTGATCAAGCTCACCTCTCCGAGGTCGACGCTAAAGTTGAACGCAGAGCTTCCCTCCCCCCTGTCGAAGACCCTGAGTATCCTCTGCCTCCAGTCACTCCTGACGAAGTGCAGGATATTATCAAGGCACTTAAACCCCGAAAAGCTCCCGGCTTAGACGGAATCACCAATAGGGTGTTCCAACTATTCCCTGCCCACCTAATAATGCTAATGGTTACCATCTTCAATGGTGCCTTAAGCAACAATATCATCCCACAACAGTGGAAAAAAGCTACCGTCATCGGTATCCCAAAGCTTGGAAAGCCAAAGTCCGAGCCCACCAGCTACCGCCCTATCAGCCTGCTCAATGTTCTCGGTAAGATCTATGAGAGACTTATTTATAAGCGACTCAGAAATTACGCCGAAACAAAGGGCCTCATCCCAAACGAACAATTCGGTTTTCGAACCCAACACTCCTGCGTTCAACAGGTCCACCGTATCTTCGAACACATAAGCGTTGGCTTCCAACGTGGTTCGATGACGGGCGCCGTATTATTCGACATAGCCAAAGCGTTTGACAAAGTCTGGCACAACGGCTGATTATACAAGCTTTACAAACTTGGTGTGCCAGACCGTCTCGTCCTCATCCTGAGAGACTACCTGACAAACCGCACGTTCCGCTATCGCATCGAAGGCGCGCTATCCTCCCCTCATCCCATACGTGCAGGAGTCCCCCAGGGCTCTGTGCTTGCCCCGCTCATATTCACGCTTTTCACCAGCGACATCCCAAAGAGCAAAAAGGCTCAGCTGTCTCTTCGCAGACGACACGGCCATTTACTACTCCGGTAACGGCAAAATTTCAATAGCTCGTATCCTTCAAACTGCAGTCGACAAACTCGGCGAGTGGTTTAAAAAGTGGAGAATAGAAGTTAATCTCGATAAAAGCCAAGCGGTCCTATTCACAAGACCGAGCCACGCCCTCAGCCCCCCCCCAACCGATCACTATGTCCGGCAAGCCGATCCCTTGGGAGAAGCGAGCCAAATACCTCGGTGTCATCCTCGATGAGCACCTATCCTTCGCAGAGCATAGAAGGAAGGCCCGCTCGCGCGCCGCCTTCGCTCTTGGTAGACTCCACTCCGTTCTGAATGCACGCAGCAAACTGTCCCTCAGGTGTAAATTACGCATTTACACAGCGTGCATTCGTCCAATCATGACCTATGCCAGTGCAGTCTTCGCACACGCCAAACCCCATCACATCCATAGCATGCAGGCCCTGCAAAATCGTGTCCTTCGTAGGGCAACAGGTTCCCCCTGGTATGTTCGTAATGAAATACTCCACCTAGACCTCAAAATCCCCACTATCCATCAATTCATGAAACGTAATTCCAAGCGTTTCTTCGACACCTCCGACAAGCATCGCAACCCTCTGGTTGTCAAGGCCGCAGGCTATGTCCCCTCTAAAATCAGTCAACTCCGCCGCTCAAGGCATGTCTTCACCGACCCCGATGACCCCATAACACTCCGCCAGGAGAGCAATAGGGCCACCAGTACAGTGCACAAAATACACAAACCGTCATTCCGTCCTCGCCGCCGAGGTACCTCGCGAACCCCCCCGACTTAATCGTCCCCCCGACCCTTGCCCGACGAAGCGCCAGCCCGCGCCGTAGCGCCAGCCCGCGCCGTAGCGCCAGCCCGCGCCGTAGCTGAGCCCGTAAATATAAACCCCCGACTGTGACCTCTTGAGTTTATTTCGGCGATACTTCTCAGAGTAGTCAAATAAGAAACGCCGACCTCATCAAGCTTAATAATAAGAAAAATCAGATCCAGCTTGTCCCACCTTGCTGTCCCCTCCCCCCCCCCCCCCCCCCCCATAGCGACGCCCTAAGCCAAGGTTCGTACCCCACAGGGGGTGCCCTTAGGTGATAGTCGCACTTAAGGCAACCACAGGATAGTCCAGTTAAGTAGTGACGACCTCTCTAGGTCACTCACCTACGAGATGCCATAGTTAGGAAAAAAAAGATGTATCGGTCAGTCTTGTACGCAACATCGAAACACTGAACACTCAACTTGGAGTGTTCTCGCGATTGTCTCCTCGTGTCCGTTTGTTCCGGCGAGTCGAGACGCCGTGTTTATTCTACCGTCAACCTTTTGTAATTGTTTTTAGTAAGTTTATAAATAAATTCGGTGTTTGTTCGAACAGTTATTATCGTCACCTTGTCCCAACACACTTAATCGTAAGAATGTAAATTTCTCACTTTTAATATTAAGTTCACTCCACTCACCTATTGAGTACGACATTCCCTTTAGTAACCAAGAAAGCTGTACACTTATTGTTTCTGTAGTCGACACAGCGCCACCTCCGCAATCCGGCGCGGGAGGTCGTCGAATGCAGGTTGTATATGTATCTGTTTAATATCACTTGCAACGAGCCTCGTATTGACACCGTGAATTGTAGGTTTGATGATGAAGCTGGGAACAAATGAAATTGTATGAGAAGAATAGTAACATGAGTATGTGTGAGGATGCTTGCTCTCTTTTTCTTCATCATAATAATTACATTATGTCCGGTTCTCATTCTTGTAATTCAGGCTGTATCTAAAGAGCCTCAACAAGTAACTAAAAAAATTACGTTTAGAGCGCGTCTTACGTGCTTAACGTCATTTTCGCTACCTTGCAACTCGAATTATTTCACAATTTACCAAAACGAGCGAAAAAGTTAAATACAAATACTGTCGATTAAAAAAAAAACCTTACTTTTATCTGTATTATTATCTTGAGCAAGGTTATCTTTAGTGTCAATCATTTTGAAGTCCATGTCATCGTTGTCGTCCTGAGCGCCGGATTCGTCCATTAGATCACTGAAGTCGTGATGATGGTCATCTCGATGCGTACTGACTGGCGCTCTCACGCTCACAGGTAGGTTTATAGAAGACATCGATGGTAGCTTACTTGGCCTGTTTAAAAGTATAAAATGTTAGTAAATTTTAATGTGACTGCTTAACATTGAGTAAGTAAAAAAAATGGTCTCGTTATATTATTTTTTTTGTCATATAAACTTACGTAGCATGGTCCTGTTTTATAAACACCTTTCTTGCTGATGTAGGTAAATTGATCTGCAAAAATAAATTATAATACTATTGGAGGGGAAAAAACTAATAACATGCCACACCAGGCAACATCAATGAAGTGTGCCGATTGGACACATTTTTCATTTCTTTAAAACATAGATCATCAATTGCTTAATGCACACTCGTGGGGTAGCGCTAGGTGTTACAAATATGTTGTGGTCTTTAATCTGCTACTATTTCAATTACGCATTTTAAAGAAACTTTGTCTTTGCAGTTTTCTTTTAAATTATTTTCTTACCTGTGGTATAATAGGTTGAAGTACCTACCTGTGATCCCATCTTGTCTGTAGAAGGCGTACCCATTCTCTTTACACCACTGACATGGCATATTTCACCGTCATCCAACTGTGGCATGTTTCCAGACACTCTGACTGGAAGACTTTGTTGTGGTGTACCCTGCAACAGGTAGATTGATGGAGATTATAAGGCATTCATGGTACGATAAATAGAATATAACATTGTAAATTATAAATAAGAATTTTACAGAAAATAGGAATATCACTGATTTGATGACCGTGGGTAATGCAAATTAAATAACAGCCAATGTACCTGTCATTTTCAAACAACAATCATTTGAATTTACCAGTAAATGTTGAATTTTGGATAAAAGATAATTTATTTTGCACAAAACTCAATGAATAGGTTAGGTTGTCTTTTCAATAATTTATCATCATAATAATGACCAGATTGGTTGTTCTGCTTGCTAGATTCAATTATGCACATAATACTTACAATATTCTCAAGTCCTCTGATGTGCAGTGACTTAGCTGTTTCTGCAAAGGATGAAAGGCAATCAGCTGGTACTACTACTTCACCTGTATATATGTATTCTAGTAGCAAACACAGTGTGCGATGCGCAACATTCTGAAAAACATATATAGCACTCATATTAGACCAGCCTTTGTACCACCATAACAATGTCTTGTGTAATAATACAACCTTATCACTAACTGACAGCCAAGAACTCTTACATGCTTCACAGCAAGTAAGCACATTATAAACTACTTGTTAACAATATCAGACATTCATTAAATCAAACTATTTCAATAATAAAATTGGCACTAATAGACACAAAATAACAGAGCTGTACTTGATTACACATTTAGTGACGAGTTTAGGGAAAAGTTTATGTCATCCAGAATATTAATTAAAATCATCTTCTGTCACTTACATTTAGGAATATAACTGGATGTTGACAAGGTGCAGAAGTGATAAGGTCCTTTAGATAAGGACTAGCCAGCGCCACCAATACTTGGTGAACTTTCACAAAGTGTCCATCAGCTGCTATGGTCATGTCTACAAACTCTCCATTCTGAAATATATATGAACACAAATGAACCCAAGTAACATCCAGGCCCTATAATAATCTAAACAATACAGGATACTTAGTAGAACATTATAATTATTACAAGTTGCCTAATATTGTGGTACCTATTGAAAGATCAAGCTACGATAAACTTAACATGTTAGGGTTACATTAAAACGTTTAAATACACGTTTAAATAGAAAAGCAGTATATTTAACCTGTTGCAAAGCACTAAATCCACTGCAAATGCTGGACTTGTAAGAATCCCAGGACAGCGAGAACTGTGATTGTACCATCTTATGTGGAGTAACAATGTAAGTCCACTATTCTTAATACCAATGAGAAATTAATTAAACACACAAGTTAATTATTAATTATACAAGTTTTTGTTAATAATTGTTTTCATCAAAATAAACGCGTTCAATTACTCGAGGAATTCACACAGATGAAACATAAATAAAACAACTGTCACTTGTCAGTCAGGGTATATTCCTAGCTCAATGGGTAATCCTCAGACTCAGAACAATAACGAGTCCTCAGAACAGGCCTGCGACAGCTTTAGTTCCAAAAAATGCGTTATGGCGCTACTTTCGGTAGCCATGTTGTTGGCAGCCATTTTGGCTGTTGAGTGTTGCGTATAACTGTCAAACTGACAGATTGTATTTTCAGTAATTTCAGTCATTCATGTTCGTGTCGAATCTCTGGGTTAGTTTGTGTATTATTCGTTATCATCGCTTTATTGCTTGAGTTGAGACATAATTATATATAATGGTGAGTAGATACTCTCTCTACAAATAGCCTTTGTTCACATTATCTGCATAGCAGTTGCAAATTATCTAGGATAAAAAGTATCCATCATCATTATAATTATCATAATATCCATCTGTATGTTAGTCCAGGTCATGGTCTAACTGTGTACCAAATTTCATCCAAATATGTTGAACTGTTAAACCACAATTGCATAACAAACATCTAAACTTTGACATTATTTTATAAATTAGTAGGATTGTGATCCATCAAATTAAGTTGTACTCAATAGCTTTTTTGTTTGCAGATGGAACTATTGAGATGTCAGGACAACACCTAAGTGTAGTGTATGATCCCCCACACTTACTTAAGGGGCTAAGGAACAACCTTACAAAAGACATGTTTTTCAAAAGCAAAGTTGCCACTTGGAAGGATATTGAAATGGTATTTGATGCTGATTGCCAACTAGGTCATACTAGAATGCATAAAAAACTAACAGAGCACCATATTCACGCAGCAAAAATGAAGAAAATTAAAGTGAGTGTAGCTGCCCAAACTCTGAGTGCAACAACCAGTGGAATGCTTAAATACACTGCATTGTTCAGTAAGTTTTTACTTTGTTATCAATCAATCACTCACTTACTCACTTTACTTTAATTTATTTAGGGTCTCCGACAAAAGAAACACAAGAATTCACACTATACATATTCACTCTTTGTTAAAAAGAATTAGGTTTTTAATAATTGGGTTTTAATTTTTACAATTGAGCCATTATGACTAATAAGACGTTTGATTTAAACTAATATACTAAGAATAATACCAGTTGCACTTTCTTGTAGTCTGATAGAATGGAAATGGAGACATTGTTTGTTTGTTATACTTATATATAATTATGTATTTCAGAAACTACAGCCTCGGGTTAAAATGTCAGTGAGACAATGGCCACAACAGGCGAAGCTGTGGAATTCATGGACAAGCTCTTTGACAGCGTGAATGGATCTCGAGGGAGTACTGTCCGGGGCAAACTTCGTGGACCAATAAAGCCAAACGCCCATCAAATTTTCAATTTTTGGACAGAAGCCAAACAAATATTAAATAATATCCAATATATTGATAATAGTAGCAAGAAAGCCCTCAAAAATAATAAAATCTATAAGGTTCGAGTTCCTTCTCATAATGGATGGGTTACAAATATAGAAAGTTTTGAAAGGTTGTCTAAACTGTTGTTCGAAAAATATGATATACAATATTTTTATCCTAGAAATGTTAATCAGGATCCTCTTGAGAATTTTTTTGGTAGGATCAGAGCCATCAACTACAGGAATGTCAATCCTGATGCAAATACTTTTTTGAATGCTTTTAAATCACTGCTAATGTCCAACGTTATGGGTCCACATTCAATATACGCAAAACTGTGAGGATGATACAGGAAACACAGTTGTAGATTTTTTTAAACTCATATTTTCATCCAATGTTGATGAGAGTTCCTCATCAACATTTGATGAAGATAAAGAAAATGCCGTGTGTAGTAGACCCATAACAATGACGCAAAACGTTAGCAGTAACCAATCACTAAATCCAGTAAACGAAAGATGGCGCGTGCACTCTTCTGCATATACAGCAGGGTATATGTGCAGGAGAGTGACAAACAAATTTAATTGTAGGAGATGCTCTGATACTTATACGCAAACAAAAAGAGATGTATTTCATAAATGGATTGAACAACGAGAATATACCCTTTTAAAACATCATAATTTAACATATCCATCAAAGAAGTTTCTAATGTTATATAGGAATATCTCGGGCCTTATACATGATTACTTGAATAAGTATGCATACAAAAAATGTGTAAAAAAACATTTAAAAACGGAAATAATAAAGAAATTTGATTTAAATTGGTTGGGGTGTACAGGTCATAACACCGAAGTAAAGGAATGGTTGCTTAATTTAATGATACGCACCCATGTTCATAATTGGTGCAACATAATTAATACAATTTTAAAAGGAGGTGTACAAGAAAAACTTGTGAAACAGATGTGTGCACCTCAACAAATTGCCTTTGAGAAATATAAAGCCCATAGGTTAAGACGAAAAAATAAATAAAAAGTAAAATCTGAAGTCTTTTTTTTACATTTCTTTCGTTATATTCGTATCCAATGAACATATAGGAAGAAACATTGAACATTGCAAATAATAAAATTAACCCTATAAGAATATTCCATGGCACATCACTATGCTATCGATATTCTATGCCGGATGGTCAGCGTCATTTTTATAGTACGCTGTGGGTCATCCCTCAGTGACATTACGACACTAGCGCTTGGCGCATATTTTTGGAACTAATCGTCAACCATAGTACTGTCCTATCTGTCTCCGACTAGTATATAGTTATCTGTGCCTCAGAACAATAACTGTTCTGAGGGGTAATCCAACCACAGAACACTATTACTCCTAGCGGAGAATCCAACCATTGAATCACAGAGCACCTTCATTGTATTTTAGTGAATCCAACTATATTGTAGTTTGTGGTGTAATCCACTGACGTAAATTTAGTTTTTTTTTTTTATATTTTTTTTTTTTTTTTGTTATAGCTTCGCATGGTTTGTGCATTTAGCCAATGTCACGTTTACGAGAACAAAGGTAGGGAAACTTATTATTTATATATACTATATCATATATAGCAGAATATTTATATATACTATAGGTATATATATAATGAGTTTCCTTCCTATAAACTTATTATATATATGTATACATATTTTTTTTTTGTCTGTTTGCTCTCAGACTAAGGAAAAGAAGAATAGACATGACATACCTACGAAAAAAACGTGCCTACCTAAAATGTGAGTCTGGCACAAAGATGGTGGCTTGCGGTAGAGCTGCGCGCATTATAATATCAAAATTTTCTTCAAAACACTGAAAGAAACAAGTTGCTATGACAACTGATGTACTTGTTGGCTGTAACAAAACATGGCGACCGGCCGCAGTGAGATATGCTGCAGTGTATACTGTTCGTTAAACCGACTTGCCGAGTCCTTTCTTTTCCTTAGTCTGAGTGTTTCATTGAGCTAGGAAAAACATGGAGGCGCCGCATTATATTTGACATACACTTTGCATACAAATATGAGTGAAATACGATACTGAGGGTGAAATATCGTTTTGTCTCATTCTTTCTAATGAAATAATCGTATGTGATAAAAGAGACAACAATATTTATTCTCTGTCTACGGTTGTAGGTAAGTGCCCTATCAGCCATCTTATGCGACATCTATTTAGTCTGTGGCGACGAGTTTCGTGGTAGTTGTGCTGTCAAATGGTTGTTTATTTTTTGTGTTATTGAGATTTGCGAGAATATTACGAGGAGTTTACCTTTAAAAATGAATGTAAATGTTGGAAAACAGCAAACCAACATGCCTGTGTGTTGTATTGTGAAGTGTGGTGCAAGAAAGAATGGAAATCTACCTCAATTGTCTTTGCATAGGTTAGTAGCCGGTTTTCATGCAATATTACATACATTCATACACGTTCGATGAACAAATTGGTTACTCAATCGTGATTTTAAGGCTAAGGTGTATTTGGTAAGGTATATTTGGGGTCATTTTCATATAAAAGACCTACTTATTAATTCATTCGTTTGTTTACAATAATATGTCATAGTGGAATAGTGTTGTACCGTTGCTGTAATAGTTTCCGAAACTAGTTCCTCCGCTGAAACGATATCGGTACAATCAGCGATGTTAACATAAAACGTTCTGCGTGTCCTAATCGGTCCGAGTGACTTTGCTTGGTCACAGCACCGGGAGACTGTTCCACAGAGTTTTATATGATGATAAAATAAGACATCGACATTTTGTTATTTATTTTAGTTAGATATTAGCAGCAGCTCTAACCAAAATGATTTATTGATCAAAATACTTACCTCTTTTATAGGTTTCCTAAAAATGAAGGATTAAAGAAAAAGTGGTTAGACGCTATTGGTGAAGAAAATATTAATCCGCGACATACAAGAATGGTACCTCTGCATTCACTTTGAAGAAAGCTGTTTCAATAGAACACTTGATGTAATGAGATTACATGATAACTCTGTTCCCACAGTATTTTACCTATTTTTTGTTTTTTTTTTGTTTTACCCGTACCAAAAAAATACTCTGAAGAAACTGACTGGACAGGTCCCATAATTTGTGTGGTTCTTTCCTCAAAAGACCATTTCAGACAGCGATCTACATAGCCTTCACGTGATCTGACCAAGATTTTGTCTGGACTTTAAAAGAGACTGTGACCACGGAGTTTGTTTCGGCCTTTCTTCTCATAGTAGTCAGATAGGAAGCGCCGACCTAATTTAGTTTTTAAAATACGATTGACGTGTAAAAGTGTTTGTACAAACCTACTTACAGAAATAAAATCATTTATCATTTATAATTATTATCACACAAATAAGTAAACATATTTTAAGTAAAAAAAATATTATTTTTATTTTTACTCCACAACTCACTCTTTAATAAATAGTTAGGTATGTTACACAGACATGTTGTATACAAAAGTTTTTAATTCTGTACAGAAAAAAACACTTGATATGAGTTTTATTCTCAGATAACAGACGGTAAGTAAACTACTCATCTTTTTCTGTTACATCAGTTTTTAAGTAAGTACATAATTATGAACAAGTTACGAGTTGTAGGTCGTAGGTTCGAACCCCGACAGGCGCTTTACTTTGTGTAAATTATTTCATCACCACTGCTCCGTGCCTCGGAAAGCACGTTAAGCCGTTGGTCCCGGCTGTCATTCGTGGATCTTTGACAGTCGTTACGGGTCGTCAGAAGCCCGAAAGTCTGACAACCAGTCTTACCAAGGGGTATTGTATTACCCAGTAACTGGGTTGTGGAGGTCAGATAGGCAGTCGCTCCATGTAAAATACTGGTATTCAGCTGCATCCGGTTAGACTGGAAGCCGACCCCAACATACCTAGTTGGGAAAAGGCTAGGCAGATGATGACATAATTATGAACAAAACGTGATATCAAGTAAGACTCGTATCGATACTCGTTATAGTAACACCAATATTCCTTGATTGCCACAACCCTAGCAATGGCAGCCATTTTATGAGACATTGGTGCCGATTCTCTTGTCACAAAATTCTCTAAACTAGACTAAAAATCACCAAAATTTAGTTTATTCCTGTCAAACGACGATTTCCCATTCTGAAATTGACTAAAGTGACACAACTTAACTAAATTTTAGTTTGACAGCACTAAGATGGCACTGAGATTATAATTTAGTGAAAATGGCAATTTTGCTATTCTGAATTTTACGTTTTTCACCAAAAATTTTGATTGTCTTAACTAAATCTGACTATTTTTAATCGCGATTAAAAAGGTGTGGAATAAAATTAGTTGTCATGAACTAAAATTCACACCAACACCTCGACTTCAGATGCAAAAACAGTACTTTATCTTTTTTTCTTTTCTTTTGCTTATATCTCGAAAACGGTGTGTCCTATCGCAAAAATAATGAAAATTTCGACCCCCTTTGCAACCCGTAAACCTATTAAACTCAACGTGTTGGTAATATTTTTTTATATTTTCCATACAAAAAGTAAAAAATTCCATACAAAACAAGTCGAGGCCGCACATAATGCGCGCCTACGGCTCTAAAAAAAGATCACGTGGTACGGCAAACAAGTACCACGTGGAGTCGCAATAATTGTCAAATTTGATTTTAGATGTGTCAAAATTATTTTTAAATTTAGAGATTTTATTTTGCAGAATAGCGTTAAGATTCTCATAGCCAAAAGTAAGGAATTTTAGTGATAGTTTAGTTAGTTTAGTTCGGTGTACAACAGAATCGGCACCATTATGAGTTGTAGGTAGGCACCTTCTTTTTGTTGATATTTCCAGTCCATACTATTATAAGTCACTGGAGTGTTTGCTGGGACCTTTTAGCCAAGTCTAAACTTTATAGTTTTTTTTTTTTTTTTTTGTCGCCTGGTTGCTGGGACCTTTTAGCCAAGTCTAAATTTTATAGTTAATCAATGTGAATGTTGCCATTTTCTTATTTCTTTATTTATTTATTATCTATAAAGATATAAATCAGAAGTTTCAAACCGTAGACACAGTCCAAAAAAATACAAATATTTTGAATGGAACAAAAAACATAATATCAATTTTTGTGTACGTTAATACTGCGTTAGTTTAGTAACTGTTTCGCAGTTATTAGCGCCCAGTGCGCCCACCCCTGGAGCGAAAGACAACTGAGTTCCATAACAACAATTTTGATTTTACTTATAGGTAGAAACTAGACGAACATTTAATAATAATAAAACTAGAACTAGACTTTATATAATAGTTGTAGCAGTGTAAGTGGGTGTGTGTGAGTGAATGTGTGCGTGAGTGAGTGTGTGTATGAGGGAGGGAGGGAGGTGCGTGCGCCTGTGTATGCGGAGGATGTGACCTATGTGATGTGTTTGTATGTTTTTCTAGTTTGTGTGTGTTGTATGTTTGTGTTATGGTTTATTATAATACTTAGAAGGCATTAGTAGTAGACACAAAAATAAAAAGGTGTTACTAATTTTCAAGCTCTTGTATTCATTTAACAAAATCACACAGAAAACCTATTAGATTTCGGCTCCTTCAAATACTGAGCTCACTTTTGCATTCTCTTAGTAAAAACACAATAACAGCTAACCTATCCGAGTCAGGATTCTCAAGTTTTCTAGCTCGCTTTGCTCGCTTGTACAGACGCCAGCACATCAAGCTACTACAATCTGTCAAATTTCTTTAATAGATTTTCAACTTTATCACTAAAGCATTAAGGTTCAAGGTTGATTGGAAAAATTTGACAGTTTCGGGCACAGATAACTATATACTAGTCAGAGACAGATAGGACAGTACTATGGTTGACGATTAGTTCCAAAAATATGCGCCAAGCGCTAGTGTCGTAATGTCACTGAGGGATGACCCACAGCGTACTATAAAAATGACGCTGACCATCCGGCATAGAATATCGATAGCATAGTGATGTGCCATGGAATATTCTTATAGGGTTAATTTTATTATTTGCAATGTTTAATGTTTCTTCCTATATGTTCATTGGATACGAATATAACGAAAGAAATGTAAAAAAAAGACTTCAGATTTTACTTTTTATTTATTTTTTCGTCTTAACCTATGGGCTTTATATTTCTCAAAGGCAATTTGTTGAGGTACACACATCTGTTTCACAAGTTTTTCTTGTACACCTCCTTTTAAAATTTTATTAATTATGTTGCACCAATTATGAACATGGGTGCGTATCATTAAATTAAGCAACCATTCCTTTACTTCGGTGTTATGACCTGTACACCCCAACCAATTTAAATCAAATTTCTTTATTATTTCTATTTTTAAATGTTTTTTTACACACTTTTTGTATGCATACTTATTCAAGTAATCATGTATAAGGCCCGAGATATTCCTATATAACATTAGAAACTTCTTTGATGGATATGTTAAATTATGATGTTTTAAAAGGGTATATTCTCGTTGTTCAATCCATTTATGAAATACATCTCTTTTTGTTTGCATATAAGTATCAGAGCATCTCCTACAATTAAATTTGTTTCTCACTCTCCTGCACATATACCCTGCTGTATATGCAGAAGAGTGCACGCGCAATCTTTCGTTTACTGGATTTAGTGATTGGTTACTGCTAACGTTTTGCGTCATTGTTATGGGTCTACTACACATGGCATTTTCTTTATCTTCATCAAATGTTGATGAGGAACTCTCATCAACATTGGATGAAGATATGAGTTTAAAAAAATCTACAACTGTGTTTCCTGTATCATCCTCACAGTTTGCGTATATTGAATGTGGACCCATAACGTTGGACATTAGCAGTGATTTAAAAGCATTCAAAAAAGTATTTGCATCAGGATTGACGTTCCTGTAGTTGATGGCTCTGATCCTACCAAAAAAATTCTCAAGAGGATCCTGATTAACATTTCTAGGATAAAAATATTGTATATCATATTTTTCGAACAACAGTTTAGACAACCTTTCAAAACTTTCTATAGTTGTAACACATCCATTAAGAGAAGGAACTCGAACCTTATAGATTTTATTATTTTTGAGGGCTTTCTTGCTACTATTATCAATATATTGAATATTATTTAATATTTGTTTGGCTTCTGTCCAAAAATTGAAAATTTGATGGGCGTTTGGCTTTATTGGTCCACGAAGTTTGCCCCGGACAGTACTCCCTCGAGATCCATTCACGCTGTCAAAGAGCTTGTCCATGAATTCCACAGCTTCGCCTGTTGTGGCTTTTGTCTCACTGACATTTTGACCCGAGGCTGTAGTTTCTGAAATACATAATTATATATAAGTATAACAAACAAACAATGTTTCCATTTCCATTCTATCAGACTACAAGAAAGTGCAACTGGTATTATTCTTAGTATATTAGTTTAAATCAAACGTCTTATTAGTCATAATGGCTCAATTGTAAAAATTAAAACCCAATTATTAAAAACCTAATTCTTTTTAACAAAGAGTGAATATGTATAGTGTGAATTCTTGTGTTTCTTTTGCCGGAGACCCTAAATAAATTAAAGTAAAGTGAGTAAGTGAGTGACTGATTGATAACAAAGTAAAAACTTACTGAACAATGCAGTGTATTTAAGCATTCCACTGGTTGTTGCACTCAGAGTTTGGGCAGTAATTTTAATTATAATTTGCAACTCACTTTAATTTTCTTCATTTTTGCTGCGTAAATATGGTGCTCTGTTAGTTTTTTATGCATTCTAGTATGACCTAGTTGGCAATCAGCATCAAATACCATTTCAACTTTGCTTTTGAAAAACATGTCTTTTGTAAGAAGGTTGTTCCTTAGCCCCTTAAGTAAGTGTGGGGGATCATACACTACACTTAGGTGTTGTCCTGACATCTCAATAGTTCCATCTGCAAACAAAAAAGCTATTGAGTACAACTTAATTTGATGGATCACAATCCTACTAATTTATAAAATAATGTCAAAGTTTAGATGTTTGTGCAATTGTGGTTTAACAGTTCAACATATTTGGATGAAATTTGGTACACAGTTAGACCATGACCTGGACTAACATACAGATGGATATTATGATAATTATAATGATGATGGATACTTTTTATCCTAGATAATTTGCAACTGCTATGCAGATAATGTGAACGAAGGCTATTTGTAGAGAGAGTATCTACTCACCATTATATATAATTATGTCTCAACTCAAGCAATAAAGCGATGAGAACGAATAATACACAAACTAACCCAGAGATTCGACATAATTTTAATGTCTTTGAACACGAATGACTGAAATTACTGAAAAATGAAAATACAATCTGTCAGTTTGACAGTTATACGCAACACTCAACAGCCAAAATGGCTGCCAACAACATGGCTACCGAAAGTAGCGCCATAACGCATTTTTTGGAACTAAAGCTGTCGCAGGCCTGGTTTCGGGTAGCTTGACCTGCTGGCGTCTGTACATTCTCCTACTTAGTAAGTTCACGATGACAGCTTAAACTTCCGAGTCAAAATGCTATTTAATTAATTTTGTAAAAAAAAAAACAATGCCCTCCTACCCTCCTGTTTGTGGCTAAGTAATAATAGCTGCATGGGTCGATCGATCAGGTTTATCAGGGTTCATGGATGGGTGACCATCTTTACTTATCAAGACCCCTCCGTGCCTTGGAAAGCACGTTAAACCGTTGGTCCCGGCTGTCGGTCGTGGATCTTTGACGGTCGTTACGGTTCGTCAAAAGCCTAACAGTCTGACAACCAGTCTTACCAAGGGGTATCGTACTACCCAGTGACTGGGTTGTGGACAGGACTTATAATCTACTTGAGGCCCTGGGCACTTTAGAATAATGGGGTTGATGGAGGATGCAGAATGCAAGAGTGCGCGAAGCCTCGGATAGGATAGGTTTTCTTTGGACCGTTCATACAAAATTATGAGTTACTTTGTCGACTTATGCAGAAAAGTTTGAGAACTAAGATAACGCAAGATGATGAACCAATAAGCGAGCGGTCAAAAATTTTAGCACACCGTCTTGGATTTACTTAGCTTTTCTTTTGACAGCCTCTAGCTACGACGCTGGCAGGAACTAGGGGGCCCAATGGATCGCGGGGCCCTGGGCTCTTACCTAGAGTGGCCAATGGAAAAGACTGCCCTGGTTCTGGAAGTCAGATAAGCAGCCGCTCCATGTAAAATACTGGTATCCAGCTGCATTCGGTTAAACAGGAAGCCGACCCCAACATACTTGGGAAAAGGCTAGGCCGATGATGACCCTCTTTTAGAACGAATCGGGTAAATAGGGGCCCACAATTTTTTTTGGTACACCATATATTCGCAACTAAACACATTCATATGCAGGATCCATACACACCATACTACAAAATCATCACCTAGGGCCGTGTTAGAAAACCAATCTTACAAATAATATATTTCTAGCTTCTGCCCGCGGCTTCGCCCGAGTGGATGTCGGAAATTATCCCAGAGGAACGTGCTTCCGGGATAAATACTTAGTAGGTATCCTATAATGCCAATCCATTCAGCCGTAAGAGTGAATGTAACAGACAGACAGATAATAAATGCAATTTTTTATTTAAATTTTTACAGATTTATTTATTCTTTAAAATTCACAAAATACATAACAAAAAATAAATCAAAAACTACAAAATATACAATGGGCGGCCTTATCGCTATCGGCGATCTCTTCCAGGCTTATTTTAGGTTTTTATGATTCCAAATGTCTAACTTATATTATTATTACTACGAGTACAGGTACCTAATAATTAATATCATCATTAACTTGAAATACTCTAGCGCCCACCATTGCCACGTATTAAATACCTACCTACATATTAGCTAAATTATTTTATAGAATAGAATAGATTTATTCGCATTAAAACTTAATAATTTATGGGTTATGATTAGAGATCGTATATATTCGGATACATGTTCACCTAAAGTTGAGATGTTGGCTAATATGGAATGCGCTTTTGTATCGAAAAAATCCCACGGGTCCGGGATATAGAATCGGATGTATATTTACTTACTTTTAAATGTTGGCACTTTTGTATGAATCGTGAAAATCCCGCGATTCCGGAATCGACAAAGGTGATCTTCGATCATTTTCGGGCATAAAGTGTACGGTAATGAAAAAAGAGGAAAAAAACACGAATTGAGGAAAAATATTCTTTACTGAATATTACCCTGAACAAAAAGAATAGTTTTTCTAATTATTGCCATAGCCTATTGATCATGGCGTCGTCTTACTTTTTTTTTTATTAAGGGGCTTTTGTCCAATAAGGATAATATGTCAACCCCATCATAGCTTATAACAAAGTAAATTCACTTAGAAATATGAAATAAGTAATAACACACAAAGAAAAAAAAATATTATAGTACCTAATACTAAAAAGCTACCGCTCACTGCTGAACGACTAATACTAAACTACATAACTTTTTAGCTGCCTCCGATTCAGGGTTTGCCAAAATGCTTTGAATCAGACCCACATCCAGCCTATTTAATTTTAATTCGTTCAGCAGCAAGTTGCGTTCATCTTTATTCCGGACACACTCCATCAGCCAATGCTGAACATCTTCAATTTTATTACAAGTTAAACAATTAGGAGAATTCGACTTTTTCATTAAGAAGGCAAACTTTGCTGATGGATAGTGTCCGGATCTAAGTCTAAGGGCCAATTTAACATAATTTCTACTTAAGATACTGCCATCAAACCAAGGGACACGAGGAAGCTCTCCCTGTATGGTCTTATACCGTATGCCTTTATCTATAGATTTACTATCAAATAACTGTTTCTAATAATCAAAACATACTGATTTAAATGTAGGTACTAACTCCCAATGATCCGGTAAGTAGTCAGTTACCCTGCCCTGTACTGCCGCCAACTTAGCTATACGGTCAGCTTCCTCGTTCCCTTTCAGACCAATATGTGCTGGAACCCATTGCAACTTTAATTCTTTAGCCTTATCATTAAAAATAATAATAGCTTTCAGGATATCATAGGCTATCGTTGCACCTCTGCGACCAAAGGCGCATCGAGCCACATGTTGCAAGGCACTCTTACTGTCTGAAAAAATAACAACTTTATTCAAATTATGATTCATTGCGTAAGATAAGGCCTGATATATTGCAATAAGTTCCAGCGTCATTAATTCATTATTGATACATCACAACCGATTTTACTTCATACTTTATGTTGTAAGGTTTGGTCATAGAATCCAGCTCCTAGACCCAGACTACTTTTAGACCCATCGGTAAATATTCTATGCCAGCCATTATAGCTCTCGTTTAATTCGGCGATGACATTGTGCACTATATAATATATTAGAGTCATAACAAGTTTTAGAGCATTTAATCTTCTCAAGATTTACATTAAATTATTTTTCCAATATCAATTCCTGTAACCCATACGTCTAAATCAAACATATCTACTAAGAATACGAACAGAATTAATATTAAATTGGCAAGCATCCCTGTAAGTTTTCACAAGCAAAGGTTTTCTCTTGTTTTCCCAATACCTTACATTACAAAGAGCAGTTAGATCCGAAATATTACTAGCAGTTACATTATTGGTCCACGAAATTACTTTCAAACTAAATTTATATGCCAAGTATTGCCTTCTCAAAAGCATAATGGTATTACATTTAACTCGCTTTTCATTACGTGTATCGGTGAAGTTTTAATAAAACCTCCTATTAACCTTAAGGCCTGATTTTGCAATCTATCTAATTTCAGGGTATGTGTCTTCGCACTGCAATCATAAATAAATCAACCGTAATCCATTCGGCTTCTAATTAACGCGATATACAGTCTGCGCATGTGAATTGTATGCATTCCAAAGGAGCTACCAGCAAGCACTTTTAATATATTTAAAAGTTTTGAGCATTTTTCAATTATTTCATTTATGTGTTTGCCCCAACGCAGGCTTCTATCTAACCACATCCCCAAGTATTTAATGCATTCCAAGAAACCCAAATTACATCCATATAACTTTAATGTGGGTAATATTCTTCTGCGACCCCTACTAAAAACACAGTAATTTGATTTACTAGGAGATAATTCTAAGCCCAGTTCACCTATCAACGCAACTAAGGAATCGAGAGCACTTTGCATATACCTTTCACATTTATAGATATCCCTGTCTCTAATATACAGTACATAATCGTCTGCATATTGCGACAAGACTGCATTTTTTTTTTTTTTTTTTTGAGGATGGGAAATCATCAAATGACTCCTCCCGCTCTGGGTGGAGCGGAAGGGACTGTCAGACTCTTACTGACTAAAACCCACCCGTGTTCCTTCCTTGGCCCTTTATGTTCCGGGTCAGCGGTACCCCTTTCGGATGATCCCGCTTTCCCGGCAGGCTTGGGCCCTAGTGGGCCCCCTCTTCGATGCTGACATCTCTTTGAGGCGCGCGTGGAACACGTACGCGCCGTCCAGCACGGGCCTGGTCCTGATCGGACGGTGAGCTACCCATTACTCACCGCCCGCAGGCCCGCGCCTACGGTGGCCGGGAGTCGTCACGCGGCTCCCGACGCCCGGAGCGTCCACCGCGGCGGCTTGGACGGGAGACTCTCTCCCTCTCCCGTCCCGCCACCTCCTTCGCTAGCATGACTGCTTCGCAGAAGGAGGTGACTGCCTCCCACTCCCCCTCGCCCCGGACCATGGCTTGAACCAGGGCCGGGCGTGAGAGGTCGCCGCCGCTGCCGATCGCCTCTACGAGGACACGGCGGTGCTCCGCCCATGCAGGACAGGCCCCCACCGTATGCTCCACCGTGTCCTCGGGGCGATCATCGCAGTGGTGACACCCGGGCGTTTCCTCCCGCCTGATGATGTGCAGGAACCTCCCGAAACATCCGTGTCCGGTGAGGACCTGCGTCAGGCGGTAGGTGAGGACGCCGTGACGCCTCTCTAGCCACTCCTCAAAGAGGGGTCTTACCGCCGCTATCGTGGCGTGCCCTGCGCTGGGTTGCGACAGTCGCTCTTTCCATGCCACCATGAGATCGCGCCGGAGATCCGTCCGCTCCGCCGCGATTTGCCGCGGAAGCGGGGTTTCCCCCCGGCGTAGTGCCTCCGCGCGCCACTCATACAGGCGCGCGAGGACTATCGCCTCCAGATCCCACGGCGGCAGTCCGGCAAGGAGGCTTGCCGCCTCGCCCGAGATCGTGCGGTAGCCCCGGATCAGCCTTACGGCTACCACCTTTTGGGGCGCGTTCAGATAGTGGGCGGCTCTCCGCCGCAGTGAACGCGCCCACACCGGGGCCCCATATGTAGCCATGGACCGCACGACCCCCGCGTAAAGCCTCCGGCAGGAGGCGTTTGGACCCCTCAGGTTGGGCAGGAGCCGCATGAGGGCGGCCCCAGTCCGTTCCAGTTTGAGTCCACCGGCTATCGAGCACGAGTCCTAAGTACCTACTTCATCGTGGACTCGACGCCGATGTGAACCCCTCCTGCTGTTAGTTGGGATCCCGATGGTGGCCTGTTCCGGGGCCCATGGAAAGACATGGCCTCGGACTTGTGCAAAGCCACCTCGAGACCCAACTGCCGGATCCTCTCCACGACTATCGCAACCCCGCGTGTCATCGCGTCGGCCGCCGCCTGATGCGACCTCCCCTGCACCAGGACCAGCGTGTTGTCAGCGTAGCACACCACGCTGACGCCATCAGGGAGGTCGGCCCGTAGCACCCAGTCGTAACCGATGTCCCACAGGAGCGGCCCTAGAACCGATCCCTGTGGGACACCGCACGACATCTCTCGCCGGTTCCACTCCCCATCGCAACCGGGGTAGATGACGGCTCTGTCCGTCAGATATGCCTCGACTATTCGACGGAGGTAGGTTGGCACCCGGTGATACCGGAGTGCCTCCCCAATGCAACTCCAGGGCAAGGTGTTAAATGCGTTGGCGATGTCGAGTGACACCGCCACGACAACCCCGCCCCGAGACACCGCGTCCCCCGTCGTGAGGGCTCTAACGCGCATGATGGCGTCCACCGACGAGCGCCCCTTGCGGAAGCCGAACTGACTATCCGCAAGATCCGGCCCCGTCCTCACCAAGTGCCCGACGAGGCGGCCTGCAATAACTCTCTCAAAGAGCTTGCCGACCTCGTCGAGCAGCACAATGGGCCGGTATGCGGACGGAGAGTCCGCAGGGCGCCCTGGCTTCCGAATGAGGACCAACTTCCCCGTCTTCCAACGGAGTGGAAACTGGCCTCTCTCCATACATGCGCTTAAGAGCGCCTCCAGTCGAGGCCCAAGAGCCGTCGAGGCCAGGACCCAGGCTTTCCCTGGCAGGCCATCGGGTCCTGGGGCGGTATTTTTGGCCTTCAGCCTACCTACCGCCACTCTCAGATCTACCCCGGTCACTTCAGGGGTGTCGTCGTCGTCCGCGTGGTCCGCTTCAGGCACCGTGAGCGGCGGAGCCATGGGCGGGGGAGTATGCTCCCCCCGTGAAGGGAACAGAGCGCTCACCACCTCCTCCACCAGCTGGGGGCGGAGACTCTGCGTCAGCGGGGGGGCCCAGGTGCGGAGTTTATTCCGCACCATTTTGTAAGGGCGCCCCCATGGATCTCCGTTCAGAGTCTCCACCAACTCCTCGCGGGCCGTATATTTGGCCCGCTGGACAGCCTCTTGGAGGGCGGTCTTCGCCGCTCTGTATCCCTCGTACAGCTCCGCCTCCGTCGCTTCCGCATCCGGAGGGCGGATGCGGAGCCTACGGTGCCTGGAGTACAGGTGTCGCACTGCGACGCACGCCTTGCGTAGCGTCTCCAGCTCTTGCGACCACCAGTACACCTGACGTCGGGCGCTTCCTGGACGGACTCGGGGCATTGCCACGTCGCAAATCTCGGACATGGCCTCCCGGAACCACTCCGCCTCATCGTCAATATCGGCAGGCCTGTCCGGTGATGACACCCAGGCCTGCACGATCGAGGCTTCCAGGAGTAGCTCCCGGTCCATCTGCTTCAGCGCCCACCGCGGACCACTCGGGGCCTGTTGGACCGGCGCGCTAGAGGTCTGGGCGGAGACGTCGAACCGGATATACCGGTGGTCGGAGTAGGTCTCCACCTCCTCCATGACGCGCCAGTCCATGACACGCTGACGCGCCAGTCAATGACACGCTGGACAAGACTGCATTAAGCGGCAATTGGTGTCGCGACGGCGTGGTTTTCTCCTCTTCCTCATGATAAATTCTTGTTATCTCTAGGTCTAAAATGTAATGTGTTTTATTGCAATCATATAGAATTAATTGTCTGCTTCGCTTTGATATGAAGAGAAACCCACGCCTCACG
The DNA here is from genome assembly GCA_937001585.2 of Brachylomia viminalis. Lineage (NCBI taxonomy): Eukaryota > Metazoa > Arthropoda > Insecta > Lepidoptera > Noctuidae > Brachylomia > Brachylomia viminalis. Next base: position 13,937,898 of record OW443302.2, on the reverse strand, counting down.
ATACTTCAGAGACACTCACCGATACGGATCACACACCGAGACGGAGTGTCTCTCAATCCAATCTCCTGTGCTTCGGTCCTCAAAGGCACCGAAGGTCAATCATTATCTATTCTCTCAGGCGCGACTTGAACATCTGTAAGTTTAAATACCCATGAATCTCTGGGTTTAGTGTTACCTATCTGTTTATGATCAGTGCATCTATTTTGCCTTTTCACAAGGTTTATATTATCATTAACCAACATCCAAGTTCCTGATACCTATCGCATCAGGGACTGTATTAACATTGTTACGTTCAATTGCCACATACATTAGGAGAGTTGCCTCAACTCGCAACCTCCATCATGTAAGCTTCACCAACTCCATATCAATAACATTTGTATGCTTGCCACATACATTAGGAGAGTTGCCTCAACTCGCAACCTCCATCATGTAAGCTTCACCAACTCCATATCAATAACATTTGTATGTTTGTAAGCTTGTAACACCTTAGTGCTAATCGAATTTATTGAGTTCATATTCGCGAATTAGCACTTGCGTTCCAGACCATGGTCGGATCCCCGTCCTCGCGCACCGACATCTGAAACGCTCCCCTTAATAAATAGCACTCGTCAGCGCTAGTGGCCCGTCGGCACACCATGGGCCCTCCTTGGGGACACTGGAGACTGCAAGAGAGACTGGCCCAAGGCCCCCCTCACAACTCCCTACGCTTGTAAGTCCGGACTACGTAATAGCGTGTGATGGCCGTCGTTAACATCTTAAACCGCGCTAACGGATGCATCTTATTGAACCAGAACCGCGGCTGAAGACACGTCCAACACAAATCTGCTCGAAACATGCCGCCGTTCCATAACTTAAGCCGCGAACATGGAAGCATCTTATCGAGCCTGAACCGCACCTGAAGCCACGACAATTACCGAACAGATTAGGTGTTACAATTAGTTCAAGCAAGCAGGCAAAACCGCCTTCATATAACATCAATTAATAAACATCAAATCTCTAACACAAACAGAAAGTTAACACTTAGGTACTTAGCTTTCCAGGTGGCGAGTCTCTCGGGTGACAAGAATCTCCATATACTTTTCTTGCACTGAATCTCAAATTAACTAATAATCAAACTACGAGTATGTCTGCGCGGGAAATGGCGCTAAAAACTGGATTGGGCTGGCGTCGTCAAGTTGTCTAATTTAGTGTTGCTATCTCATTAGTGTTGCAATTATATTTACATATTTTATAGATTTGGAACATCGCGATCTTATCTTTCGCGACAATTGGCCTATGCGATAAGTTATTAAATTAAAAATTAAAGGAGATAGAGGATCTCCCTGAGCTAAGCCTCTATTGGTCCATCTGGCCCTGCAGTCTCGACATAGTTAGCAATCGTTTTCGGTTGCTAAGTCCTAACAATCCAGATGTAAATGTTGATGTAAATGTTTGGTAGTCTCGACACTCAAATTTATCGATTGTTACCTACCGGTACCTACCTAAAATACCAGTAACAACCGATAAATTTGAGTGTGGAGACCACCAAATATCATTACATCTGGATTGTTAGGACTTAGCAACCGAAAACGATTGCTAACTATGTCGAGACTGCAGGGCCAGGTAAGTATTGAGTCACTATTATTATTTAACTTAATTTTTAACCGTCTTTCACTTAAAAATGACCATAAGTAATTACAAATCTTTGATCCTACTTTTAGTTGGTCCAACATGTTTATGGCTACATCAACATACACATTATTATAGGCATTTTCAATGTCCAGGAAACATGCTAAAGTTGGAATGTTGTTAGAGAATCCTATTTGTACTTATGTAACCAAACGGGTAATTGCGTCTAAACAGGAGTGAGCTTTCCTTAAACCAACAGTATGAGATGAAAGAATGCTTTTCTTTTCTGTGTACCACTCCAACCGTTTAAACAACATTAAGTGAAAAACCTTACAAACACATGAAATTAAAGAGATAGGTCGAAGCTTCATTTCAAGGCTATTATTATTGGGCTTAGGTATAGGAATTACTTGGATATTTCGCCATTGGTGGGGTACAATACCAGAACTGAAAATTCTATATATATGTTAAGTAAAAATAATTTAGCTTCATCAGGTAAATGATAAAGCATGGAATGTGAAATCGCGTCCTCGCCCGGTGATGAATCTTTTTTTTTAAGGCAGCATTCTAGCTCCTGTATATCTACTAAAATTGCACTCCAAAGTTTCATTAATTGAAAGAAAGTTGGGCATAGAATTTAAAACATAATCGGGAGTAAGTGAATACAGCAATTTTTTTTTGTTTATCCAGAGGGGGGTAACTTTTAGTTTGCCTGAAACCTTTTATCCATCTCACGCGGCGCCACATCTCAGGTGCAGTTCAAACTGTTTGATCGATGGAGTCGCAAAGTTTTTGCCAACCTCCTGATCTGGCTTTGCTTATTAATTTTTGTGCTTCTTTTGTTTTTTCTTCTAACTTACTTAAATTATCTGGCGTAGGGTTACGACGAAACTGAGACAAAGCAAATCGCCTTTGTGCAACTACTCCAGACAATTCCGTGCTCCAGTAGTTTTTTGGCTTAAATTCATTTGTGGGTTTAAAACATTTAATATATGGAATATGTTTATCTCCCGCATAATTAATTAGGTTAACAAAAAAGTTATAGGTACATATCTTGAAGATTATTATTTTATTATTGTTATAAGAATGAAAATTATTTGATAATGTTTTACGATATTCCACCCAATTAGGCTTATTATAATTTCGTTTTTTAGTAGTACTGAAACTATTTGCAATATGAATTGACAATTTAATGATTAAGTGATCATTACCGATATTTTCGTTAAACATTTGCCAATCGAATTTTAACGCGATATCAGACTATACAATGTAACATCTGGCGAAGTTTGTTGCAGATTCCCATTAACCAATTTAACCCGTGTATCTAGCCATTCCATTATTAAGATAAACAAATGAATTATCTAGGGCTGAATCCATAATTTGTATCAGTTTTTACCGACCAGTTGGTGTGATGTCCGTTAAAATCTCCCGCTATTATAGTTGATTTGGTGAACGATGCAAAAACTTCATCCCAATGAGATTGTTGGGTGTGGACAGAGGAAGGACAATAAACACTTACAACATATTCTAAGTCTTTACAATTCACTAATTTTACACAAACAATTTCTATTCCCGAATTAAATGGGATTCAAACAAGATTGAATGGACTTATGTACCAATATTGAAACGCCCCCATAGGAATCCACTCTATCTGATCTATAAACATTATAACCATTAATACTAAGGTGAATTTCACTATCTAGCCACGTTTCACTAAGTATAGCTATATGTATTTTTTCTTGATTTAAAAGCTCCCTAAATGATACCAATTTGGGACGTAAACTTTGTGCGTTCCATTGAAATATGTTTATTCGTATATTATCTTGAGCATTATTACCCATTTACCCTTTGCCGCCACCAGTCCGACGGTGTGCAACACATTCTCACCAGGCGTCTCCGGGATATTGGTGATCTCAAGGTCGGAGCCAAGTAAATCCTGCTCGCGATCGTTTAGATCAAGCTGCAACTGTAGCACAATCTGCTCAAGCTGACTCACTTTGCTGTCAGGTACTGCAGCACTTTGCCTACTCTCGAGAGCTTCGATCCTGACCTCCAAGCCGTCAACTCGCTCAGTGCAAATTCCCATTGAAGAGTGTAGGTCTGACATCTCGCGTCGAAACTCCCTCATTTCATCTCGGACTTCCCGCAGCTCAGATCTGAAGAGCCTTATCTCCTCACGAAGGGTCAGCTGTGTATCAGGCGAAGGCTCCCCATCAGTAGCTCCCTGTTCACTGCCAGTGCGGCTGAGAGGCTAAGTACCCTGCGCCTGCGACCCCGCCACAGGTGACCTAATCATGGCGCCCTGGACCTGTACTGGAACTGGAGACGTTGCCGCTGCCAACGCTGCTGCTGGTTTTGCTGGGGGACCACTACCTAGGTCCTTGACGGGTGTGGCGCTATTGTCTCCCCTGGGCAATTTTTTTTTGCACTCAGGGCACAGCCAATCGCCACTTATCTGGGTTGGGTCGGGCAATAATAAGCACGCTAGGTGATACCGATTGTGGCAGGCAGAGTTGCTACAGCTAGCGCCCCCTTTTGCCGACAGAAACCTTCCGCAAGCTGCACACTTCACCATAGTAGTGTGGCTAGAATGAGATAGATGGCGCCTGCTACGCAAAAAATATTGACCAACATGCACAGATTTGCGGCTATGGCTGTCAAACTTTTTGAAAAAAGTGACACTTTTTGGAGGTACAAAAAAACTTCAACTGACCTATACCTAACTCTAAAAGTACGAAAAAAGTTATATTGTTTTTACGGATTTATCACAAAATTACACTACCGAACTGTTATATTTTTCTTCCACACGATCACACACGTAAGTACCACTAAAGTGATATCGCATTAAACGAATTATTTACGGGTTCTATTAATGTTTAATTTTACAATTGCGCAGACACGAACAGTAGTTGTGTACCGTAAAGCGTCCGTGACGTCACCGTTATTATGAGTGTTAGTGACATGTCATCTTTCAGTCTATCAAAAAGTACTCTGTGATGTCATCTTTAGTCATATTTTATTGCATTTGTGCATTTTCTTGTAATATTCATATTTCATGTAAGACAAATTCTGAAAATGGATCAGCCCAGTGGCAGTAAAAGTGAATTTAAATTCATTAGAAGTCAAAAAAATAAACCGGTATTACTACATGGTGGATAAAGGTATAATCTTTATTTAAAAAATAAGTGCGGATCAACGAATTGGCGGTGTTCGAAGCAAAAGGATTGCCGCACCTCCATAACACTAAATACTAATAATGAGATCATGAGACCCGCTCAGCACACCTGTGATTCTCCGAATTTTATACGTAATATAATAGACACAGTTATGGACGATTGCAAAAAAGAGGTATGCAATAACTTTGAATCAGCGCAAAAGATTTTCGAAAGACATTTCATAAACCATGACTTTAAGGGTCAAGAGCATGAATTGCCATTGTTTTCATCTAAAAAAGATACTCTTTATAGAGCTCGTAAGAATTTTTTAAACATGAACAGTTTAAAAGCAAGTAACTCCAAAAATGTAAAACTGCCACATAGTGTGGTGCAAGATTTTTTTTTATACGACGAATATTATTTGTCCGATAGAATAATCATATTTTCGGTGCTAACACGTTCAGAGTTACGAGAATATTTTAAATCCATCAAAACCTTATATGGCGACGGTACTTTTAAAATTGTACCAGCTCCTTGTTATCAAATGTATAGCTTACATGTCATGTAGTTGTAGCACGGAATGATGATAATTATGGTGAACTTTATACCCATAATTTTTGCTGTCTTACCCAATAAGAAACAGAGTAGGTACCTACATACAAGAGGTTGTTTTTAATACTAAAACAACAATTCCGAAATAAATATGTACAAATGTGACTACGAGTTAGCAGTTATAAAAGCAGTAACAGAGGTTTTTCCACATATAAAAATAAAAGGTTGCTACTATCATTTTTGTAACGCCGTGTTCAAAATGACCAAAAAATTAAAACTTGAAGAATCTGAAGATCAAAAAGTAGCAAAATACTGTTCACTCTTGCCTTTACTGCCTACGAAATTGATGCCAGAAGCCTTTAATACCATCATTGAAATGTCATCACCACGTGTCTACAAATTCCAAGATTACTTCAACAGCCAATGGATGAAAAAGATAAGTAAGTAGTAACATATTATGCTGTCATGACCAAAATGGTGTTGAGGGTTGGCATCGCCGCATCAACACGAGAATTCCATCAAAGCCCAGTATGTACCAGTTCATATCACTGCTAAAAAAGGAAGCTAAATTGCAAAACATAAAATTAAAAAGAAATTATTTACATTGTAAGTACTGATGTAAAACGAAATAGAAAAATAATTTAAAAAAATAAAAAAAATTGAAATTTTAGTCAATGATTGTGTAAATAAAACAATATGCATTCAAGTGTGTTTGAAACGCTTATGTGCAATTAGTACCTACATAATCAAGAAATAAATACTTACTAAGAAATAATTTATCTGGATAAGACTTTTTTTTGTTTTGTTTAAGAATAGTTCATTTATTGTTTTGTTTAAGAATAATTTCATTTTTTATTTTGTTACCAATTGCGTTTTTAATAAAAAAAATAAAAATTCAGAGACTGAACTTTACTGTACTGAACTGTACTTGGAATGTGGTAACACAAGAATATTGTGTTTTGCGAATATGGTCTTAGAAGATTATGATGTTTTCAGAATATGATATGATATTAAGAGTAATTATGTATATAATGTTTTACGAATATCGTGTTTTACGAATGTGGTCTTTTGAGAATATGATATACTATATATATTCTGTACCACGGTAGGTCATGAAAGCACGGAAAATCTTAAAATCGACTTTAAAAAAAATGACGTCATTACGCAACGCCATCTATCGAACCATTTATGAACTGTTTTTTACCTTAACATTTTGATGGCGTAAAAAAAATGAATTTTAGTTTTGTTCTAAATTGCCTTAGCATGTTCCTGATAGAAGTTTTATGTAGTTATAAGATACCGCCAATGCCAAGGAGAGACCAACCGAACAATTCGATAATACCCGACCCAATGTAATAAGTACCTACAGCGCCATCTCTCGGGGAATTGGGTTACTAATTAATACATAGACGTGCCAGAAGTTTTCGGTGGTAATTTTGGATTGCGAGAACCGATTTTAATAATAATTTTTTTGTTTGAAAAAAGATACGTTCAGGATAATAAAATATGTAAACGAAGTTAAAAAAAACGCTTGCATATACGATTATACTACAAACTTAGTCCAGAAATTATTTTGTACAACTTTTTGTCTTTTTTGTACAAAAACTGTTGTTTTCATCAAGTTCAAAATGATTTTCCTACAAAGTCCTTATAAAGTTCTACTTTTCAGATTTTTTTCATATTTTCTAAACTTATGGTTCAAAAGTGAGAGGGGGGGGGGATACATTGTTTTTTTACTTTTGGAGCGATTATTTCCGAAATTATTGACATTATCAAAAAATTATTTTAGTAAACCCCTATTCATTTTTAAATACCTTTCCAACAATATATCACACGTTAGCAAAAGAACGTCATGACGTCACTTGAAGGTCACTACCCAGCCCGCCATATTAGAACTAAAGTAAGCCGACTCTGGGCGTCTTACTCGGATAATCGAGCGAGATGTATATAGGAAATATGTGCGCGCGAGCGGGATGGGTCGTTATCCGTCGTTGAATTTCGTATCGAATCGGACGAATGTTTGATGACATTTTATGTTGACAGACAATTTGACGTAATTACATGACATTAAAACGACCATAGCTTGCATGCGTTGTTGATTGAATTTATATTTGAATTTAATAGTTAGCTATTTTAGAATTTATTGCTTGGTATAAAATAGTGATTTGTGTATTTTTTTAGTTGAACTGTGTTTATTTGTGTTGTTGTTGTGTGTAGTGAAAGCAGTTACATAGACGTACGTTGAAATTAGGTATTTGCGGTAAGTAGATAGTGTAATAAGTTGAAATTACTAATTTAGAGTAAGTAGATTTACAAAGTAGCAGGTCAATAGGATGGCGGGTCTAATAGCTTTAGATTGCTGCTTGACAGATTATTTGCTTTGTGAGGAAACATGCTTTTCAAGGTTAAGTTTTCTGGCTTACCTTCAATATTTCACCCTTCGCCACTGCTACCCTAATAAAACATTTTTTTCCAATTTTTATTTTACCACTTTGTCGGCGTGATTGATATACATATTGGTACCAAATTTCAGCTTTCTAGTGCTAACGGTCACAGAGATTAAGCGAGGACGGACAAACGGACGGACAGACAGACATGGCGAAACTATAAGGGTTCCTAGTTGACTACGGAACCCTAAAAAGATACAGTAAGTACTGTTTTTGCATCTGAAGTCGAGGTGTTGGTGTGAATTTTAGTTCATAACCACTAATTTTATTCCACGCCTTTTTAATCGTTATTAAAAATAGTCATTACATTTTAGTTAAGACAATCAAATTTTAAGTGAAAAACGTAAAATTCAGAATAGCAAAATTGCCATTTACACTAAATTATAATCTCAGTGCCATCTTAGTGCTGTCAAACTAAAGTATAGTTAAGTTGTGTCACTTTAGTCAATTTCAGAATGGGAAATCGTCGTTTGACAGGAATAAACTAAATTTTGGTGATTTTTAGTTTAGTTTAGAGAATTTTGAGACAAGAGAATCGGCACCATTGTCCTTGTTCGGTGACAACATCTACAAGTGACTGGGACTCTCTAATAAGTCAAGACAACAGTAAGACTCTGATACTGGGTGACGTTAACGGACACCATAGTAATTGGTCTTATAAAACCGACCATCGCGGCAGTCAACTATGTATTTGATTCCTTGTCTGACAATAATTTCTTAGAATTAAATGAGTAAATGGCGTGGTCCAGAGATCCTCACCTGACTTATCTCTGGCATCAGCAAATATCGCTGTTAAATTTGACTGGTTGGTGATAAACCAAGCATTAGGCAGCGACCACTAATGATAAAAGTTAAATCTACCCGACGATGTCAAACGAAACACCGACATTTTAAAGCTGCCGATTGGAATTCGTACAAAGAGTTGGCACAGACTTTGTTTGACAATTTTAGACATTCAGAAGATTTGCAAATGTCGTATGACTTATTTGAACAATTTATTAACACAGCGGCCGATAAACACATCCCATACTTTAAAATATATACTGGGCCTACCTCCATCTTCCGTCCGAAACCCTATTGGAACCCCTCATTATCTAAGTCCGTTGCTGTTCGCCGCCGTGCACTTGCTAACTGTCGTCGGAATCCTATTGCCAAGAACTATGATGATTTAAAAAAGAGAATTATTGAGTCAGAAAAACAAATTAGTTCAGCCAGCCGATCGTCCTTCCGTGAATTCTGCTCGACTGTAAATCACCAGAGTAGGTACGGCCTCAGAAATGTGGCATAAATTACGAAGGATACGACTGCACCCTACACATCTCAGGCGCGTCAGCGCGTGTTTAGGGCTAAGTAGGTACCTACCGTAAGAAGTAGATTGGATTATGGGTGTGCTCTTTATGGCAATGGTAGTCGCGCGTAACTACACTTATTAAAACTAGCGAGGATACAGAATCTATGTTTACGTATAATAGGGGAAGAGAAAAAAAAAGAAACAAACCAAAACCTGTTTTAGTTACGATCCCTGACTCACTGAAATACGAACGTATTTTTTAGAAATGTCTATTCTTCCGACTTGGGTCAGCAACGTGGTTCTAGACATTAATATAATTTTAACTATTGAGGATATTGACCAAGCCAAAAAAGATTACAATACTAATGAATTAAAAGCTCTTTGTGATAGAGATCTACAAATAAACTTTATAAATTTACATTTACATCATTTAAATTTACACTGATGCGTCAATCACTAATAATGAAATTAGTGTTGCTTTTTTTGATTCTGTTACAAATGGTTCGATGAAACTTAAAGTGAATTCTGTGATCTCAATAATGCACGCTGAATAGCAATTTTAAAGGCACAGTCCTTTATGGATTCAATTGCAGGTTCTGAGTTTTTAATTTTATCTGATTGTCGTAGTGCTTTACAGTTATTAAGGTAGATTATTAAGGTTAGTTAGGTAGGAAGAAACATATTTGTCACGACAGCTGGAAATAATACCTACTTCAATGAAAAGAGCCGCAGTAAGGGTATATGGTATGCCACTATACAACCAAATGTCTTTAAAAGTACGTGAATCAACAGTGCAAATATGGGAACGCAGACAATCATAACAGCTATGCGACTTCGCTCCGGACACATACCCTTAAATAAATTTGCATTCCTAATGGACAAAGTTGAGTCACCAAATTGTGCGGAATGCAACTTAATTGAAGATGTCTATCATATTGTCACGTAGATCCTAACGCCATCTGTTATCGAATAGAAGAACTACACGCTAGACGCTAACGCCATCTGTTATCGAATAGAAGAACTACACGTTAGACGCTAACGCCATCTGTTATCGAATAGCTTAGTGTCACGTAGATCCTAACGCCATCTGTTATCGGATAGAAGAACTAAACGTTAGACGCTAACGCCATCTGTTATCGAATAGCCGAACTACACTGGACCATTCCCGTAAGTACTAGAATGTTCTCGAATTATGTTAGAACATTCTAGTAACTTACACTCGTCATATAAATTAGGGGTTGACAGCGTTGCAGTTCAGTTCAACTATTCGATAACAGATGGCGTTAGCGTCTAACGTGTAGTTCTTCTATTCGATAACAGATGGTGTTAGCGTCTAACATGTAGTTCTTCTATTCGATAACAGATGGCGTTAGGATCTACGTGACAATATCATCATGGAATGTGTCCGGAAAGAGCCGGAAAGATGAGGTTTGTTAACAGTATTTAATAGTATCTATGTGCGAGATTGGGTTATGTAACAGCGTCCTTGCTGCTCCTGCTTCGGAAGCAGCCAGGATGCTGTACAGGCTCGTAAACATTGGTATCAATCGCAGAGGTAGTGTAAGATAATTTTTAGTTGTGTAGTATTATGTAAAGTCGATTTGTAACGATGCAGGTGGCATAATCTGTCTAGATTAAAACCCTCTTTAAATAAATAAGATCTAAAAAAAAAGTGGCATTTTTTTTATGTCGGTACATCATGAAATAACTTCTCCCGCTCTGGGCGGAGCGGGAGGTCGTGTCAGGCTCTTACTGACTAAAACCCACCCGTTCCTTCAGTTGCCTGTGCCAGGAGCCAAGGTAACCCTTTCGGACTTTCCCGCAACCCTGGCAGGCATCGGCCCTAGCGGACCCCGTCATTTGGTGCTGACATCTCTTTGAGGCGCGCGTGGAACACAACGCTCCGTCGACCCTGGCCTGGTCCTTATCGGATGGCTAGCTGCCCATTGCTCGCCGTCCACAAGCCCGCGCCTACGGTGGCCGGGAATCGGCTTGGGATTACAGACCTAGCCACTCCTCAAAGAGGAGACTTATCGCCGCAATTGTGGCGTGCCCAGCGCTGGGTTGCGACAGTCGCACTCTCCATGTCGCTTTGACATCCCGCTGGAGCTCTGTCCGCTGTGCCGTGATTTCTCGCGGCAGTGGAGTTACGTCCCGTCGTGTCGCCTCCTCGCGCCACTACCATATGTGCGCGAGGACATTTGCTTCCAGATCCCGTGGTGGTAATCCGGCAAGGAGAATCGCCGCCTGGTATTAATACTAATGCAATGACTCTATGAGCAATTTAATTAATAAGGATGGGTTTTGTGTGTTTTTAATATAAATAAGGATTAGCTGAGTAAAAATTAAATAAACCGTTTTTAAAATCAATACGTATTTATTATGAATTGGTAAGAAACGTTCTGCACATCATTGAATCACAAATGGTCCCGTCAAGCAAGTTAGGCTCTGGATATCATATTTTATTCACTATTTCGTATCTATGCCAGTTTATCAGATTGTAAATGAAAAATATTAATATTTTGCTCAGGTACCTACATTAATTCTGTTCATTTAAAATGCGAAAATCTGGCTTGATCATGTAATGGTGGATGAAATAAAATCATTGCTAGCGCCCAACTAATATGCCGCGCCCTAAATAATTATGAAAAATATAAAGATTCAAAGTCAAAGTCAGTTAAGTTTGATTACAAATGAATCACGTTTTAATTTTACGGCTCTAGAATACTATTTGACTTTTTGATTCTAATTAGGTGCCTTTATTGTATCTACTTATATTTTTAGTTATTATTCTTAACTAAACTCTCCAAATGAAAGTTTTATGGAAATAACTACCTACTAATAGTTAAATCAATCACAATTGATTATATGAGAATGTTGGGTAGTAAAAACCAGTTCTTTTTTTACCGTAGCGCAATTTTAACTATACAGATCGAATGAGCGTGAAAAACTAAGTAAGACTGCATCAAAATGTAAATTTTGTAGCAGATAGAGTCGATATAAAACTTATAACAGTTTTTCAACTACTCAACAGATACAAGGTAGGTGGATAGGCTCTTCATTCACTGCCTATTTACAGTCTTGAAATAAATAAAATATAGAATATTTATTCTAAATACAGTGTAGTAAACAAAACCACATTATTCTGGAAGCTAGAAATTCGAAGATATGTGAAACTCACCAATCCGTTCAGGGCCCGCGTGGTGGTTTCGGTCTAATGCCTCTTATAAAGAGGAGGCCATTTTATGCTGATTACATTTACTTACGTATTCTAAGTATTTCTGATTGATCTCTCGTATTGAGTGGTAGCTAGGCTGACTGTCGTCGTACTCGTAGATGCAATATCTAGTGATGATAGACAAGGACCAAGGTGTTGTTTAGGTAGTCCTTTGGATCCCAGTTTTTCTTCTCCTAACTTTAGGTTTTTCTATATCTTGGTCTTCAGCTTGCGATAATGAAGTAAATACTTTCTTCGATTTAAATTTCTTCAGTATTTTGGTGTCGTGGTTGGGGTGACTGTGATCTTCCGACCTGTAAATGATAATCAAGTATATGAATTAAGTTCTTTATATCCTGCCAAGTACCTTGACTAATAAGAGACGTGCAAACCACTGGCGGAGGGGGGCGGTCTACCCTGGGCCCCCGGTCCCGGGGGGCCCTAATCTTGTGAAATAGGTAAGAACCTTTAAATCAAATCCAAAAAAAAGGACAAAATATGTTCAGTAAGAAGCATTTGGAGGCCACTTACATAATACAAAATTAAAATGCAGGGTGCTAACATTTGGGCACGCCACAATTACGGCGATAAATCCCCTCTTTGAGGAGTGGCTAGAAAGGCGCCACGGCGTCCTCACCTTCCGCCTGACGCAGGTCCTCACCGGACACGGTTGTTTTGGGAGGTTCCTGTTCCGGATAAGGCGGGAGGAAACGCCCAGTTGTCACCATTGTGTGGATCGCCCGGAGTTCACGGTGGAGCATACGGTGGAGGTCTGCCCGGCTTAGGCGGAGCACCGCCGTGTCCTCGTGGAGGCGATTGGCGGTGGCGATCTCTCGCGTCCGGCCCTGGTCCAAGCCATGGTACGGAGCGAGAGGGCTTGGGAAGCCGTCACCTCCTTCTGCGAAGCATTAATGTTCGCGAAGAAGGAGGCGGAACGCGTGAGGGAGAGGCAAATTCGCGCCCTCACGCCCCTAGCCGCCGCAGGAGACGCCCTGTGCGTCGGGAATCGCAGGCCGATTCCCGGCCACCGTAGGCGTGGGCTTGCGAACGGCGAGCAATTGGCAGCTCGCCGTTCGATAAGGACCAGGCCCGAGTCGACGGCGCGTTGTGTTCCACGCGCGCCTCAAAGAGATGTCAGCACCAATGACGGGGTCCGCTAGGGCCGATGCCTGCTAGGGTTGCGGGAAAGTCCGAGAGGGATACCGTGCCCCTGGCACAGGCAACTGAAGGAACACGGGTGGGTTTTAGTCAGTAAGAGTCTGACACGCCCTCCTGCTCTGCCCAGAGCGGGAGAAGTTATTTGATGATTTCCCACCCACAAAAAAAAAAAAAAAAAAAAAGGCTTTTCTGTATACCTAAGTCGATAAAGGAACTCTAACCTACACAAGCTGGTTTGCAAAAAATTTCGAGCTTGCTTCGCTCGCTTCTATAGCCTACATTCTCTTCTTTTTCATGGTTTCTGCAGACGACAAGAAAATCAAGCTTTAACAAGCTGTGTTGGGATTTCGCATTGGCAACAAATTACGAATATCCAATATCCTTTAATCCCGATTTAACCACTTTTGGAGACTCTCTTCACAAGAGGAAACTGACGAAACTACAACTACCACGATTCTTTGGAACTAAGCCTGTCAACCGAAACTGAATACCTGGGCATATTTTTGTCCAAAAATATGCCCAGGTACCAACTACATCACTACAAACGCCAGCATATCTCTGTGGCAGTGCAATCGATTGCTTGGCAGGAATTGGGGGATTAGCCCCAATGTCACTTAGTCGCTATACACCACAGTCATTCGACCAATTATCACGTACGGCTCATTAGTCTGGTGACCCAGGACAGAGTTGAGCACAACCCAAAGAGAACTCGAAGAGCTGCAGCAGTTCGCTTGTGTAACAATCACTAGCTGTATGAGAACTACACTCACACCTGCCCTACTGGCAATGCTTGGCCACCTCTACACCTCATCGCGCGGGAGGAGGCGGCCCTGGCCGCCTTCATGCTCAATATATCAGGAACCCTAAGCAAAGACTCTAAAATCAAGCACATACGCATTAAATAAGATGCAATCAAACGGCAACCAGTGATGGCGTCACCCTGCATCAAAGCCCCGAAACTACACTACTTTCAAAAGCAGCATAATCAGCCCTTAATGTTCCCACTGCTGGGACACAGACCTCCTCTTTGTGAGAGGGAGTGGGCCGTAATCCACCACGCGGGCCCAGTGCGGGTTGGTCGACGTCACGTGTCTTCGAACTTTTGGTTCTAGGACATGCCGGTTTTCTTAAAATGGTTTCCTTCACCGTTTTGAGACCAGTGGTGATGAAATAAATTACACAAAGTAAAGCGCTTGTCTGTCTGGGTTCGAAACTACGACCTACAACTCGTAAGTCCGTTACCACTAAGCCACCACTGCTTTCAAAAGCATTACAACATAATACTCACAGAATAACAGTGTGAAAGAGTTGAGAGTATACACCGACGGATCAAAGATTGACTCCGGAAGTTTTCTCACACGACCTTAACATAAGCATATCCAGCCCGTCGTCTACCAGGCGGAGTATGTGGGCATTATACAAGCGGTGTACGCCATAGAAGCCAAGAGAGTTACGGATACTCATATACGTATACTCTCCGACAGCGCCTCAGTGCTCCAATCCTTAGGGAAAAAATATATTACCTCTAGTCTAACACCACAATGTCACAATGCACCTACAATGCAATGCACAATGCTACCAGTCGGTATGCATTTAAGCGGAAATTGCAGAGTTATTTTCGAAACAAATAGAGTAAAGTCATCTCAACATCTCTCTTCCTGGAATTTGTATATATATATATATTTATGTAAGTATATAGTATAGTAAATAGTATGTATGTGTATAGGACTTATTTATATATTTGTGTACGTTATTTTGATAGTTAATTTTATTTTATCATTGTTAAACATCGCTCAAATCAATGCTTTCCTTTCCTTTCAATTAAAGCACCTGCCATCTAATCTCTTCACCACCCTTGGTTGACTGGTAGAGAATGCCTAAGGCATTAAGTCCGCCTTTGTACCTTTTGTGCGAAAAGTTATAAATAAATAAATAAATAATAAATGCACTTGAACGAGAAACTGTATCGAACCGCAAAACAGTGACCCTGCAATGGATAAAGGGACACAGCGGATCGCTGAGTAATAACGCAGCTGACGAACTGGCTAGAAGAGCATCCAGCGTGTCAGTCTGTGGACCCAAACCTATCGGGCTACAGGTGTGTGTGTGTGTGTGTGGACACAAGCGGAGGGCTGGTGGACCTCGACTTCGGGCTGCAGGCATTCCAGGGAAGCTATGCCAGACGTTTATTACGTATGACAGGAACGGCTTGCGCTTGCTGACGGGGAACATCACGCACATTGCTCGCTAAACAAACACTTCCGCACAATAGGCATAACTGACAGGGCTTGCATGGAGGCTGAGGAAACCATCGCGCCTGTGCTCTTTGAATGCACAGGTCATCCAGATCAGGCCAGAAACCTTCGGGGCACCCAGATCTTACACAGATGTTCTCAACAGACCAGGAGATTTAATCAACTTCTGGAGGGAGGTGGGCTGGCGACATGGCCATGGCCCACGCACAATAATCCATCTGAAGGACTAAGTGAGGAAACCAAACCCTCTAATATAGGACATAGCACCACTTTTGGAGATGAATTTAAAAAAAATCTTTCTTAGTGCTCACTTTCATTGTATAAGGAACTCATGTGCAAAATGTCATGCTTCTAAAATGATGAAAAAAAAGTTGTTATTAGTTATTTGTATGAATAATGATATAGTATTTATTTTTAAAGACAACATTTTTTGAAGGGTAAAATGAAAATATTGGTAAGATAATGTTCTTAAATCACTCATCATTTTAATTATTTTGTTGACTTAAGTACTTTAAATTATGTTCATAGCCTAATTGAAGTGCCAGTTACAATACCCATAATTTTTTAATGGTACTTACCCATTTAACTTTTTACTACTTAGGTAGTTTATTTTGATTTGGAATTAAATGTCAAATTTTGGGTAAATATAAAAAAAAACCCTTAAAATTCTAATCTCTCGAAAACTATTGAATCACACCCTGTTTAAGGAAGTCTTGTGCTGCAAATGTCATGATTGACCATTTGACCCAGTGGTGTAGGCTGCACATTGTGTCAGTGGATGGAGGAATTTAAGATTTTTATTACCAATGTACATTACCTGTTGATGATATTGTCATTGTCCGTATCAATAACAGCCGGACAGTGCAGTTTTCTGTAGTCTACGCATCGCCAGCGCCGCTTGCGACGTTCACATGAATGATGATGGCAGTAGTACATGAACCGGTTCAATAATAATTGCAAGGAACCACGGTTAGAAAGTGAGTAATGTTGTCGTTTGTCTGTAACAAATGCTGCTATGTGACAACTAGAATGCAAATTAAATAAAAAAACAAAACTCGCATTGTATTAAGATAATCAATAAGGAGCACAAAAACTGCCTTAGCAGTGCTTGAAATGAATAAAATGAACCCCAATTTTTTACTGAAAGAAATTTCCTTTTAAAAGGAATGAAAAATTAAAAAAAAAATTGCTATACCAGTGGATAATTTACTACTTACATAATATATGTACCTACATACCTCTATCGCCTATGCTGGGTGCTATCGCTTTATCAGTGGATTCACTTGGAGGAATTTCTTTCATATTCCTATTCAGTGTTAAGTTTTGGCAATATTGTTCACTGTTTATCAAAGTTTTACTTTGATTTTCTACTCTTTCACCTAGTGTACTACTTGGAGGTTCATAATCAGACAGAGGTGGAAAAGAATCTTGTTCGAAGTTATTTTGATCATCTACTACATCTGCATCAGTTAGGACTTGATAATTCATTAAATCATTGTGAAGAGGAATAATAGGCTGTGTCTGGAGGTGTGTGGTGTTAATTTCATTAGGTACAACTTCCACATTAAAGTTGTCACTGTTAATTGTAATATGTGCTGCAAAATTATTATCAGATGGTAGTGGTGGTTCTGGAATTCTGGAAACATAAATAATGAAATGTAGGTATGGATACTATCACACATTAACTTGTTGAGTTCAATATTATGTTGAACCAAAAAAGCCATTAGTCAGATGTTTACTTATATTGTCATCTACATGACTAGTCAAGCCAATAGCCAAGTCTAAAGGAAGAAACATTATTATCTTGCTTTCAAAAGCACATTACATGTTATAAATGGTATGTGTCATATACAACGTGTAACATAATTAGAGTATTGTATAGTATTAAAAGCGTATTACAATGACCAAAAAATTTTTTTTTAAAGCTAACTATTTTTATTAATTAAATGGTGTTTAAGCTATCATCACTTTATTCGTTTAAAATTGGGTCTTACTCCCTTGAAACAAGATTTAATTTTCTTTGGCTCGATCTGCGGTTCTCGATCAGTATTGTAAAATACATAAAATTAAAAAAAAAAACATATCAATATTTACTGAAATCGATTCAGTAGTCAATATGAGCAAACTACTTTCAGGACTTGCGTTTATTCTGTTACACCTTGTATATACATACTTAAGATTACACATACAAGCTTTTAAAAGCAAGACCTGTTTAAGGGTATACGGTACCTTTCAACTGATTCATCCAGTCTAGTAGGTTGTGACTGGGTTTCTGGTTTCTGAAAAATTTGAGAATTTGTATTGCCCATCACATCAATTAAGTACTTACGTATACTACCTACCTAATTTCATACATTTTATTTATTTATTTATTTAGGGTTGGATTTTAAAACGAGTCGCCTGAATTTGAGGATATTGGTGGTGTAGGGGGCTTAAGGGAGTTAGTCTTAATCCCCCCAAAATAATTTTGGCTGCCGGAGTTGCATCTAAATATTTTTAAACAATTTCCAAAAATTCTTAAATACCTACGAATAATTATATTTTATATATTATGTTTTATAGGAAATGTATAAGAAGAGAACATAATTCTTAGGTAATAATTAATAGCAATGTATTACTCCGAGTTGGCACAATCCGACTTCATTGGGTTAGGTTAGATGGCTAAAGGCGGGAGCGCAGCGCAGCGAAGCTCCCGCCTTAGCCATCGTGGTTATTTTTTTTTAAACCACCCAGAAATAGGAGCCCCGCTGGGCGGGGCTCCGTCGACTCATAATTGAAGCCAGTTTTTATGTTTTTTTTTGTTACAATTTTTGTACAAATTTCTGTTTTTTATTTTTTCTAAGGAAACTAAGTAGGTATTTCCGGCGGGTGTAAATGGTGAGGGGGGGATCCGACCCCTCCCCCCCTCTCCCCCCAACCATTCACAAACCCTTAAAATGGCGAAGTAATTCGACATTTTTACCTTTATTTATTCAATATGTCTTACGAGCTAACAGAATTGACCTCCAAAACGCTCATACGATTAATTAATTTATAAAACATACCTTTGGCAAATGTAAATGTTCAACCCCATTAATGTATAGGGCTTTGCAGGCGTCAATAAAAGCAGGTGTTGAACCTGTTGGTATCTTCACTTCCCCGGTATAAATATATTCCAATATGAAACTAAGCATTTCTTGAGTTATGTTCTAAAATTAATGAAAAGAAAGATAAAACATACATTTTCTAAACCAGTCACAAAGTGATCACAACGGTATTGTTTAGCATAATTTTATTGAACTACAAATAATCCTACATGGTTGCAATTTCCATTTGGGTCAAATAATTGACAGGCAAGTACTGAAGTTCTTTAAGCCTATTAAAGTAATTTTTTTCTATAATATAATCTGGTTATTTCTGGCACTCGCCAGCCGCTGTCGCGGGACCGCTCGCTTCGCTCGCTCGTCTCGTGCGTAGTGGGTCACCTGTGTTCACCTAACCTAACCATTTTTTTTTTATAATTAACCTAATCTAAGTTTGGTTCCGGGTAGCCTACTAAAAATAATATCTTTTTTTTTCTAATAAGCAAGTTGTTTCTGGCATATACAAAATGTTTATATTCCAAATGTTGTAAACTAATTGAAAAAAAAAAATTGTTTGTCAAATAATATGTTATTAAAAAAAAGTTTATCTTATTCTTTTCTTAAGTGAATTATTTGGCAAACTTGTTGTTTAATGATGGAATGACAAATCATGTTTTTGCCAATCCTTGCTTGTCAATTAAACATTTGTTATAATGTTTAGTGAACTGACACGACACCGTTAATTATAATGCAAGAATCTAAGTCCTAAGGATAAGGTAAGGGAGTTATAATGGGTATAGTACTTACCAATAACATCAATATGAGAACAAGTTCCCCTTAGAGGTAGCCTAGTATTACTTTTACAAAATATTTAATTAATTAATAAATATTCATGGTGTTCCTACTTACATTTAGAAATACAACTGGATGCTGACATGGAGCCGACTGTATCATTGCTTTAAGGTATGGACTTGCTAGTGCCACAATATTTTGATGGACTTTAACCAAGTGGCCTTCAGCGGCTAGAGTCATATCAACGAATTCACCATTCTGCAATGAATGAAAATAAGTTAGGTCAGTTACGTAGTAAAAAGGAAGCCCATGTTTACCAGTAGGAAAACGTTAACCGGGTGACAGGACGACGGTTAATATTAAGGCACTCCAAATACTAATTTAAACCATACTAAGACGACCCATTGACCAAAACGTCTACAAAACCATTAATATTAACAAAAATAAATGATTAAGTACTACCTGCTGAAAGCGCGAAAATCCTTTTGAAATACAATTTTTATACGACTCCCAACTAATACAGAATTGTGCTGCATTAAACATTGAGATTTGTGAGGAAAACATTTAAATGAAAAAGATATTTAACGGTAATAAAAATTTACTCCACATAGAAAAAACAGCGTTCATAAAAAATCTAAAGCAGAATGCACAGTAGTAATCACAGAGTACATTCTAATATAAGTACTGTAGTAATACTATATTATAAAAGTATGTAATTCTAATTTGCCGTTTTGTTTGTTGTTTCCTTGTTTGTTTCAGTTGTTTGACATTTTTACAACTTGACAAGTGTTTGACAATGACATTTTGCTGACAATCGGAAGTGAAAAGGGTATTTTTTTTTTGTTTTTTGTTTTGGCTTCGCATGGTTTGTACATATAGTCAATATCATGTTTAGTTTTAGAGAACAAAGGTAGGGAAACGAAAGAAAAAAATATAAAATATTTATAATAAAATTCTAGCGGGATTTAAGATAGGACGATTTATAGGATCAGTGTATTTATAAAGGTGATTAAGAGGGCTATCACAATGTTTCTTGTATTTGAGTGTTTGAAGAGTCACACACTCAAATACAAGAAAAAATGTGATATTTATTTAGAACACTCCCGAGAGAAATAATCAAACTTTGTCGGGCATATTTTTTTTAAATTTTGTGGCCGTGTCTAAACCATAATCAGATCACACATCAAAACTCCCAGTTTATATGTCTTGTCTTAGATAATTGAGACTATACATTTATATACAGGGAAGCTATTTGTACAAAGTAAAGAAAGTATTGAGGTAGGAAAAGGAATACGGAGAGACAAGAGGTTACAAAGAAAAGAAAAACGGTCATTAAGGGACAGGAAAAAAAAATGTGATTTATGTCACCAACGTCTGTGCCACACGAGCAAATGGGGTCGTCGATGATAAATGTAGTTTGGCAAGATGGGCTGGAGAACAAACATGACCCAGTCTCATTCGTATTAGAACTGAGGTCTCCATCTTGCCAAATTTTGCCCTGCCAAACCATGGTTTTTCCGGAACGTCGCGTCGGGTTGTATACTTGAAAAGTAACGGCCCTTCAATTTACTTCCAATATCCCAAGCTACCTTCCAGATAACCCAAAGAAAAGTTTTTGGTAATTTCACGAGGTCAATACTAAAATTTGAATAAGGAACTAAGTTCCCACACTGCACCGCATCACCGGCAAGTGTTTCAGCCACTTCATTGCCATGGATTCCAGCGTGGGCCGGAAACCACGCAAATTGCAGTGTATTACCCTCAGAGATGGTTCAGGAATCAGGACGCAAATTCTCTTAAATAAATGATAGGTAACTGCGATTTGTGTTCGAAAGGGGATTTATTGATGGCTAGAAGAGCACTTTGAGAATCAGTAAAAATTATAGTTTTTTTGAGCTTTCAAACACGAGTATATTCTATGGCTTTTAATATGCCAAAACATTCCCCCGTAAAAACAGAAGTCTCCGGAGGCAGTTTGATTTTTTGTACGATCTTGTATTGAGAATGGTGCTTAAGTACCATTCTCAATACAAGATCGTACAAAAAATCAAACTGCCTCCGGAGACTTCTGTTTTTACGGGGTAATGGGTGCACAACCCGTCGGGGTACGCTTGGCAGCATCCGTAAATATATATTGGTACTTTATATGTTCAGCCAAAAAATGACTTAAACCGTCAAGTTAATACGTCAAGACTCCAATATGGCAATCGGGATCTGATTTACTTACACAGCATTTAATGATGGGGCTGAAAATTGAATTGTAAAAATTAAAATTGAATTGAATTGTAAACTCTCATAACTACTGTTAAATAGGGGAAGTTTATTGGGACGGTGAATAGGAGAAGAGAGTGAATGATTTTTTTATAGTGTAGCGCGTGAGGTGGTGTGAGTCAATAATAATACTCCAGATGTACGACGATAGTATATTAACAATAAACGAGGAATAGAATAGCGTTCTCTTTACAAAATATGTACATGTCTTATAACTAAACTTAGGGTTACAACTAGTGGTCTGCTTACGACATTAATCAACCAATAGGAAATCCAGTTGGAATACTCCATATAAGATGTAGTTCCTAAAGAAATCAGCGCGGTGGCGCACAGGTCGCCGTCGTGTTATTGGCTAGTCGTGGAGATCGTGTCGACGGCTCAGCGTGGCGATGTTGCACCGCACATAAATATTACAGGCCGGGCGCCGAGACCAGACCCTAGTATCCCGCGTACAGCGGCGGTGAAAGGATGTATGTTGATGTATTACAGCTACAGCGAAGCGTACCGGCGTCTTGACGATCCTGCCTGATCTAGTGCGGGATTCCTTCCTTATCAAGGCTGGAAGTAGGCTAGATTGATCTTCAGTGGTAGCTCCAGGTGATTGGCGTGTCTCACTACTCGTATGTTCTTGATTCTCTTCGATGTTGATAGTGTACGCCGGTTTGAGACGCTCGATCGATATGTTGCTAGATCTTCCTGATAGGTGAATCGTGAAATATTTATCGTTACGTTCGGTGACCTTGTATGGGCCTTTGTATGGATGCTGCAGAGGTTTTCGAACGGTGACGTCGCGTACAAACACGTGGCTGCATGTCTGTAGGTCGTTGTGCACGAACATACATCGCTTATTTGAATGTGGTTTGTATGCAGGTGTGAGCTTCGTGATAACGTCGTGCAGGTTGTCGACGTAGTCATGGTCCATTTTCGGTGCGCCTACCCGGCGATTTTATATCACCTTCACCAGCCGGTGAAGGTGATATAAAATCGCCGGGTAGGTGTATCGCTTGGCCGTAGGTAAGCTGCGCGGCACTTGTGTTGGTGTCGGTGCGCATGGCGGCTCGTAGACCCATTAAAACAGTAGGTAACTCGGAGATCCATTTTTTGCTGTTTTCTAGTCGAGCCATGAGTGCGGCTTTCAGAGTTCGGTGCCAGCGTTCGACGATGCCGTTACTCTGCGGGTGGTAGGCAGTAGTACGGGTTCTTTCTGCTCTAAGTAATTGTGCGAGGTTTTGGAATAGTCGACTTTCGAACTGTCGCCCTTGATCAGTTGTTATTCTTGTAGGACAACCGAAACGAGATATCCAGGCTTCGTACAGCTTTCTTGCGACTATTTCGGCGGTTATCTCTTGAAGGGGTATGGCTTCGGGCCATCGTGTACAGCGATCGATCATGGTGAGTAGGTATCGATGTCCACATGAAGATGTAGGTAGCGGTCCAACAATATCTACGTGAATGTGTTGAAATCGTTCGCTCGGTGGGAATGTTGTGACGTCACTGTGATTATGTCGTTGTACTTTGGATAGTTGACACGAAGTGCACGTTTTCGTCCACTCGCCAATGTCGGTATTCATTGCTGGCCAAAAGTACCGCTCTTGCATTAGTTTTCGGGTTGTTCGTATTCCAGGGTGACTTGAATTGTGCACGGCGTTGAATGCAATGCGACGAAAGTCGGCTGGTAGGTATGGACGAATATGTGACGTAGACGTTTCGCAGAATATTGGCTTGTTGGTACCGGGTATGACGATTTTCTTCAGTTGGATATTTCTTTGTTGTGATAATATTGGAATATAGCTGTCCTTTTCTTGAGCTTGTGATAATTCGTCATAGTTGATCGGTGATGGCAATTCAATGGTTTCAATGCGTGAGAGAGCGTCGGCGACAACGTTGTTTATTCCACTTATGTGCCGGATGTCTGTCGTAAACTCGCTGATAAACAAAAGCTGACGAGTGCGCCTTTGTGTATCGTTATCGGATGGCGGCTTACGAATAGCGTAGGTCAGCGGCTTGTGGTCGGTGTAAACAATGAGTTCTCTTCCCTCGAACATTTTTCTGAAGTGTTTGATTGCCATATAGATCGATAGTAATTCTCTGTCGAATGTACTGTATCGTTGTTGAGTTTCGGAGAATTTCTTTGAGAAATAGCCAAGTGGTATCCATTTCTTAAAGACCTGGACACATTCGTGGAAACTCAAATAAGCCGAAAGGTGTTGTGATGGCAGTCTTCTCGATGTCCGGTTCGTATACAGGTAGTTGTTGGTAGGCACGATTTAGGTCGAGGGTAGTGAAGATTTTCTTGCCGTGAAGTAGGTAGGTAAAATCTTTGAGACGTGGAACTGGATAGCGGTCGGGTTTGGTGACATCATTGAGTCTTCGGTAGTCACCACAGACGCGAAAGTCGCCGTCTTTCTTGGGAACGACGTGTAGTGGACTGGACCAAGGACTTTTGCTTGGTCGACAAATTCCTTGCTGCATCATTGACTCGAATTCCTTCTTTACGGACAGGTACCGATGTGGCGGAAGTGGTCTGCTCTTGCTGTATACTGGTGGACCGGTAGTTTCAATGTGGTGCTCTACTCGGTGTTTTGGAGTATCCTTCATGCATGACGGTCGCAAGATGTCAGGAAACTTGCTGATTAACGGGTGATATGGCTGATCAACGTCGATACTTCGGACTGTAGGGTCGTCGGAATAGGTGACTGGTGCCTTGACGGTCAGGTTGGTAACTTTGTCGACGAGGCATCGGCCGGCTATGTCGACAAGAAGTTGGTGACGTTTCAGGAAGTCGGCACCGATAATGGGTTTGCTGACTGCAGCGATGATGAATTTCCAGGTGTACGGTCTTCGTAGGTTGAGATCCAGTTGTAATGTTTTCTCTCCGTACGTTGGAATGACCGTGTTGTTCGCTGCATACAAGCAAAAATCTGTTGGTTTAGCATTCCCGCCTTTTCTTTTCGGTATCACGGAGACGTTGGCGCCAGTATCAATCAAAAACGATAGACGCGAGTTTTTGTCTGTTATAAATAGGCGGTAAGAAGTGTTGTTTGCCTCAGTTGCCGCCTCAGCCGACGCAGTCGTTAGTTTCCCGAGTGGGCGCTGCTGTCTTCGAAACTGCACGGACGCGTACATTTTCGCGCCTCCTTGCCGAACTTGCGATGATAAAAACATATCGCGGATTGGTCGTTAGATGCGGGATTGCGATTGGTCCTACTCGAAGAATGCGATCTTGAACGCCTTCTGTCAAATGGTTTGCGTCGATGCTGATGATAATGCGATTGATGTGCTTTCAGCTCTGCGATTTCTCTCGTGAGCGCGTCGATCTTCTCCTCAATTGATGTAGAAGCATGCGGGGTTGCGGGAGCGGAGGTAACTGCAGCGACTGCGCCAAGTGGATGTGTTTGCTCGAGGATCTTGTCTGCCATCATCGCCAGCTCGTGGATATCGGAGTGTTTCGCGATGTTGTCGCTGACAGCGAGTACTGCTCGGACGGATTGTGGAAGGTGGTTTGTCCACATAATCCGTAGCGCTGAGTCGGAGATATTATCGGCAGCGAGGTTTTTCATGCGACGTATAACAGCTGTGAAGGTTTCATGTCGCCGAGTTCCATTTCCAATAGCAACCTTTGTACTTGCCGTTGCTCGGATTCTTCGTAGACTTGGAACAATCGATTTTTTAACGCGTCGTAACGATTTTTCTCCGGTGGATGGAGAATGATGTCTGAGATCTCGTCTAGATCTTGCCGCTCAAGTTGTCCGATAACGAGTTCAAACATGACTTGATCGCCCTTCTTCTGTATGGACATGATGGCTTCAAATTGCGCGAACCACAGTCGGATCTTGTCGCGCCAAATGGGTGGGATGCGCAGCGACGTCGACACACCGGAGAGTTCTTGTTCACCGTTGTTGGCGATGATGAAAACTTAATTTGTGGATCTGGAGGTATCTTCGTAATATCACGTCGGGGTCACCACTGTAGCGCGTGAGGTGGTGTGAGTCAATAATAATACTCCAGATGTACGACGATAGTATATTAACAATAAACGAGGAATAGAATAGCGTGCTCTTTTCAAAATATGTACATGTCTTATAACTAAACTTAGGGTTACAAGTAGTGGTCTGCTTACGACATTAATCGACCAATAGGAAATCCAGTTGGAATACTCGGTATGAGATGTAGTTCCTAAAGAAATCAGCGCGGTGGCGCACAGGTCGCCGTCGTGTTATTGACTAGTCGTGGAGATCGTGTGGACGGCTCAGCGTGGAGATTTTGCACCGCACATAAATATTACAGGCCGGGCGCCGAGACCAGACCCTAGTATCCCGCGTACAGCGGCGTTGAAAGGATGTATGTTGATGTATTACAGCTACAATAGCTTACAACTAAACAAGGAGCACGTTTATGGGACCATGCAGTAATCCGAAGATTCAATCTGCAACACAAAGGAGTCCAGTTTAGGAATGAGAGGAAGAGTTGAGAACTGAAGAATCCGGAACAAATATTTGTCAGATAAAAATTGTCTTCTAAGATTTAAAGGAGCTTCCCCGCATTCAAATTGGAGTGCATTAATGGGACTAGACTTCATGGCACCCGAAATAATTCGTAATGCTTTAGACTCGATGCGATCTATTTTTTTAAAAGCCATAGCTCTACCAGGTTCTAGAACGAACAATCCATAATTCAGAGTGCTTCTGATGATTGCGTTGTAAATAAGTTTCAATGAAAATGGATGTGCACGGTGTGCACCCCACCACACACATCAGCATCTAAGCATGTTTAGGTGATTTTCACATTTGTTAAGAATATAATCACAATGAGGAACACTACTTAATTTACAGTCAAGTATTATACCTAGATATCTGAATGTATGTTTAACTGGAATGGGTTTTCCCTTAAAAGAGAGGTTTACTAAGGGAATATTTCTCTTCCGGGTGAATAAAACGTCCACACCGGAATTCTATATCAATGGTCCACACAAAGATTTTGACAGCTGATTTAGCGCTGGTGATTTCAAAATCTGTGTATAGACGTGAGATTTGGAAATCGCCAGCGAGTCGCTGTGTGTGTACCTAGCATTAGTAGTACGTGCGAAGTGTGAAAAATTGTGAAACATATTCAAAAGATCCGAGTAGCCATTGAACAACCGTACATTCGAAATTAGGCCATAATCGCTCACAGCGCTCACATGGTGCCGATTCCCTTGTTCACAAACTAAACTAAATTTAAGTTGAGTGCATCTTTTTCTTTCTATTTCATTATGAAAAGGACAGAAGATAAATTTTAGTTTAGTCCTGTCAAATTAATCAGCGCCTGACACTACTCCATACAAGTTTAGACGTGATTTTGTTAGTTGACTCTGTCGACTCTGATAACTCATATTTTGAGTTTGAGAACTGTGGTGTAAATACTATTTGTGTCGCTATTAGCGGCAAAACCTCTTAAGATATGTAACGTCATGGAAGCTATGGTGCCTCCTGCGTCACTTTTCAGTAATCTTTCAAATAATATTAAACCCATCGCTATAAAGTCAAGAAAACATTCTGAAGCTGATAATCAATTCATAAGAGGCGAAATCAGTAAACTCTTAAAAGATCAGGTTATCGAACCTAGTAACTCGCCATGGCGAGCTCAAGTCTTGGTCACTGGAGGCACAACACACCGGAAACGTCTCGTCATTGATTACTCGCTAACAATCAACAAATTTACTGAACTGGATGCTTACCCTTTGCCAAAGATAGAATCAATTGTATCGAAGGTAGCACAGTACAACTTCTTCAGCCAAATTGATCTACGAAGTGCATATCATCAAGTACCTATATTGCCGACTGAGAAAAAGTATACAGCTTTTGAAGCTTGCGGTAACTTATACCAATTTACGCGTATACCATTTGGAGTCACAAACGGAGTCGGTGCATTCCAAAGAACACTTCATTATATTATCAATAAAGAAAAACTGACAGGTATGTACCTATTCGTATTTGGATGACGTCACAATTTGCGGCAAAACAGCAGCGGAACATGATCAGAATTTGTCTCGATTCAGGGAGGTTGTAGCAAAATACAGTCTCACTCTTAATGAGGAAAAGTGTGTATACGGGCAAGAGTCTATAAAATTGTTGGGTTACAAAATTGAAAAGAATACCATTCGACCAGATGATGACCGCCTTAGTCCTCTGTTGAACTTGCCTATTCCAACTGACTCGCGATCACTTAAAAGGACACTAGGCATGTTCGCCCATTATTCAAAATGGATTCGAAATTTCTCTGAAAAGATCAGCCCCTTAACTAAAGTTTCTGAATTTCCTCTTGAAAAGGACGCTGTCGATTCTCTTCAAAAACTAAAAGCAGATATAATGGAATCAGCCTTAGCCGTCATTAATCAGAATGAGATGTTCACCGTTGAAACTGATGCTTCGGAACACTCTATTGCAGCTTCCCTGTCTCAGAACGGCCGCCCAGTAGCTTTTTTCTCACGTTCTCTCAACATTTCCGAACAAAATCAAAATCAAAAGTCATTTATTCAAATTAGGCTGAGAATCAGCACTTTTTGAACGTCAAAATCACATAAGACAGTCCCCCCAAAACGCCCACCCTTCACCACTTCCTAGTGCTTTAGCTGGGAAGAAGAAGTGGCGGAACAAACTCCCCAGCAGCACTGCTGTCTGTTCAGTTAGAAGAACTGGATTCTATACATATAGTAATAAATAAATTAACATTACGAAACACAAAAATATTAAAATTATTTGCCATATGTCAGCTAGCACACGCCAATATTTAAAACTATACTCAAGCATAAATAAATAATAAAAACAAAAACGCAAACAGAACTTAATACATAATAAAAAGCCTCCTGGCATAAAGGGCGTGCCCGCTTACATATGCAATGCTGCCTACACTTACGCTGCCTACGCTTACTTAAGAACGCCGACATTCCTCAATAGAAAAAGAAGCAAGCGCTATTGTTGAATCTTTAAGAAAATGGCGGCACTACCTCATTGGTAGACATTTTTTAGTAATAACTGACCAACGATCTGTCTCTTTCATGTTCAACCAATCCCATAATAGTAAGATCAAAAATGAGAAGATAGAGAGATGGCGTCTAGAGCTATCAAATTATAAATATGATATAATGTACCGTCCGGGTAAAGATAATATTACGGCTGATACCCTCTCCCGTGTGTGCTCAAGTATGACCACGGATAGACTAAACGAGTTACACAATATCTTGGGACATCCCGGTATTGTACGAATGTTTCACTGGGTACGGTCTAAAAATCTGCCGTACTCTCTAGACGATATCAAGAAGATGACATCTAAGTGTCGTATTTGCGCAGAATTCAAACCTAGGTTTGTTAAAAAACAAGGAACGCTCATAAAAGCAACCTCTCCATTCGAAAGACTCAACATCGACTTTAAATGACCTCTACCTACCAACACTCAAAATCGCTACATCTTGACAATTATAGATGAATATTCAAGATTCCCATTTGCTTACCCATCCAAAGATGTGTCTGCTGGCACCGTCATTAAATGCCTGAAGGACTTATTTTATACTTATGGTGTTCCACAATATATTCATTCGGATCGTGGATCAGCCTTCATGTGTACCGAATTAAGGAACTATTTAGTAACAAATGGAATTGCATGTAGTCAAACCACGCCATATAATCCACAAGGAAATGGTCAAGTTGAGCGTTTAAACGGTACTTTATGGAAAACAATAAAGCTATGCTTGAGAACCAAAGAACTTGAAACAGCTAGCTGGGAGCAAGTCTTACCATATGCTCTCCATTCAATCCGCTCATTGCTGTGCACGGCCACTAACGCTACACCCCATGAAATTTTTTTTAGACATACACGACGTTCCGCAAATGGGGAATCGACGCCAACTTGGCTTTTGGAGCCAGGACCTGTACTGATGCGTAAAAATCATAGAACGTCAAAATACGATTCCGAGGTGGAAGAAGTGGAACTCTTGGAAGCTAATCCATCTTATTCTCACGTAAGATTACCGGATGGCCGTGAAACTACCATATCGAACAGACAGCTAGCACCTCTTCCTCTGCCGTTACTAGAGAGTGATCAATCTGAATCCGAAGATTACTATGAGGATGCCGAGGGTGAAGCGGAGATACCTGCTGTACAGGTTCAAGAATTAACAACAGCCGAGAACTCTCAGCAACACGAAACTACAGCAACTCGGTGCTCCACAAGAGAGAAGAGAGCTCCAGCTCGTCTTCAGGATTACGTTCTCTGACGCGGGGGTGAATGTGGTGTAAATACTATTTGCTATTGTTTATGTTTACCTTATAGTTTATTAAAAGAAAGTAGACAATTACTTCCTGTCACAGTTGTCATACTATCTGTATTTTTTTATGCAATAAAACCATATATCTCAAATGGTTTCCTAATTTATCTCGCCTTCTCTCGTATCAAGAACGACGATTCGTTCAGGGATGAAAAGGATGACGAAGTGCTTAAATTAGCGTATTTACATGCTCCCGGCAAAGTTTCACCCCGAAAAAAGAATACCACGAATTACAAACGCATGAGTTTAAAACTCATTTCAGGTGTTTGTTTGACTGCCCGGTTGGTCCAGTTGATAGCAACCCTGCCTTCTGAGCCGCTGGTCCCGGGTTCGATCCCCGGACAAGTCAGACATTTGTGTGCATGAACATGTCTGTTTGACCTGTGTCTGGGAGTGTATATGTATATAAGTATGTATATCAGTCATCAGGTTACCGTAGTACAGGCTCTACCTAGTTCGGGACCTTGTGTGGATGTTGTCTCATATAATATTACAGCACAATTTCGAAAATGCCACTTTAGTATAAATATATGATACGACTCAAAACAAAACAGTACAACTGTCATTTTTGACTGCGCTCACGGTTATATTAATTTAGGGCATGGTCGGCGTAATCACAAGATGGCTCATGTCATGACGTCATCTATGATAATTCACGGGTCATCGTTATGCGCTCACGCTAATTCAGCACGCTCAAATCGATTACAGCTTAATTCGGAATGTTCCCCAAATTTGGTGACATTGACAGTCACACTGACACTGACTGCAAAAAGCCTACGACTTTATTTTGATTTATTTAAGTTATGTTTTATGCGATTAATTGTTAGAGTTTAATCGGCAACGTTCGATCGATGGTGCTTTTCGTTACTTTAGTGATATTTTTTTTTGTGTTCATTACATTCTGATAACTTACTACTAAGTCTGTATTATTGCGATGTTATGAGTTTTCTTTCCATGTAGGTATCTAATCGTTCCTTACTTACTGTGTACTCTGTAGATAAAATCTTGGTCAGTGGGTAGTCTTTCTTATCTTGTTTATTTAGTTTATTTAAATTGCCCTGTAATTGCAGATTTATTCTTTATCATCATAGGTATATATAAAATACATTGTTAAAGTTAAGCGTATTTATCATCACATAAGTTTTTCCAAGATGACTGCTTTGAAATCAGTTACTTTAATTACTAATACTCTTGCAAGAAAGTTGTTACCAGTGTCATCGAATGCTAGAACATATCGGAGGTAAGAAATTTTAAAATCAGAGGCTTTTGTGCAAATTTCATCTTCATCCTTCGTCTACCCTTATCCCAATTTTATGATTTATGAAGCATATCTTTCATTCCATATGTAGGTAGGTAGTGGGTTTGGGTTGCCCGGCCATGCCTGGCTTTTTGACCCTCCGTCTGGCCTTGTTTGTCTGGAATTTATTACTTATTTATGAAAAATATTATTGCAAAGGTTTTTAGCTTTTAGTATAGACATTTCTAATTTCAAGAGGTAACCAAATCTACCCAAACCATCTCTGTTATAGCTTTTGTGCTAAATCCTTATATTTTAGAAGTGCATTACTTTTTAAATAACTAACAGTATGAAGAATGTACATACCTATTATCTTATAATTCTTTTCCTTACAGATATTCAAACCAAGCTTTAGAAAAATTTGACATAGTTGTCATTGGTGGTGGCATAGTTGGTAGTGCCTCTGCCAGAGAGCTTATTTTGAGACATCCACAGTTAAATATTGCATTAATTGATAAGGAAAATCGTTTTGCCTGCCATCAAAGTGGAAATAACAGTGGCGTGATTCATGCTGGCATTTATTACAAACCTGGATCTCTAAAGGCAAAGTTATGTGTAAAAGGCATGAATTTGGCCTACAAATACTGTGATGAAAAGGGTATAAAATATATAAAAACTGGTAAATTGATAGTAGCAACTAAAGGGCACGAAATACCTACATTGCTAGATCTGTATGACCGTGGAATTCAAAATGGAGTGAAAGACATGAAATTAATTGATGCTACAGAAATTAAACAGATTGAACCCCTTTGTAAAGGATTACAAGCAATATGGTCACCTCACACTGGAGTTGTAGACTGGGCTGAGGTTACAGAATCTTATGTTCAAGACTTTGTTGAATGTGGTGGAACATCCTTTCTCAATTTTGAAGTTAAGGAGTTCTTAGAATCTGAGGATGCAGATTATCCTGTTATTATATCCGATGAGAAATCTCAAAAGATTTCAGCAAAGTACGTCCTAACATGCTGTGGCTTACATTCAGATACAGTAGCAGTATTAACAGGATGCCCTGAAGAGCCGAAGATCATTCCTTTTAGAGGTGAATACCTATATCTAGTTCCAAAGAAGGATATTTTACCAAAAGCTAACATTTATCCTGTACCTGACCCAAGGTTTCCATTTTTGGGTGTCCATATTACCCCTCGAGTAGATGGTCGCATCCTACTGGGACCTAATGCTATATTAGCCTACTGTAAAGAAGGATACAAGTAAGTATTTCATCAATACAGTTGTATATATTATGTGTTTATCCTGTTATGATAAATTATAACATACAAAACAATGGGAAAACCTGTTGATGTCACTTATAATAACTTATGAGAATAAACCTTGTATATTAACAAAAATAGTGGTAATATATCGGCAATCCATTAAGGAGATGTAGGGGAGGTCATAAGCAACCAAATTACCCCTTACGACCCCTATGCAAATGTCCACCATTTCCAATTAATTTGACATTGTTTTTGGGCCATAAACAACTTTGAAAATTTATAAATAAAAAACAAGCATGTTTTTTTTTTAAATTATTATTATCTGCTTCTGCTTCAATACATAATAAGCAACCATAAAATGACAGTTAAATTTAGTATTTTTTAAATCGGAGCACACAATTTTCATCATTTTGAACAGGTTATTTGACTAAAATGGTTGATTTCTGGAAAAAAACATGGATATACTTTATCGACAGAACATTCCAAAAATATGTACTACTTCTCAGCTATCCAACGAGATACAATAAGATACCAGATATGTTCAAAAAATATAAAATGTTAAATTACTGTACAATGGTTGAGTTTTGCATAAGGTCATAAGCGGTCATTTGGTTGGAAATAACCTCCACAACATCCCCTTATTGAGTTGCCGTCGTATTACAAATAACCCTGTATACAATAGCTGTCATCTTATCAATTTTATCTCATTAAGGGCATTAAAGGTTAATTTACACTTGGACAATACAATACTTTTCCATAAAAAATTATACATGACATAAATATTATTATACATGGTGGCGAGTACCTTATCATATTAAATCACCTATACTACATGGTATACTTAGACGATATAGAATATTTGAATGAAATCTATTTACAAAACAAAACCTGCTGTTCCATACATTTTGTTCAGCTACCTACATGTAACAAAATGTATGAACAACAGATTTTTGAGTGAATGGATTTCTTTGAAATTTTGTATATCGTCTAAGTATACTTACGTGGTATAGTTTAATGTGATAAGATACTCGCCACCTTGTATATTAAACAAACACTTATCTACGTTACGTAAGTTCATCCTAAAGACATTATAATTTGTAAATCTGTTATGTTTTCAGATATAGTGATTACAATATGAAAGAGTTGACAGACATTCTAGCATTTTCTGGTTTCCGTAAATTGGCAATGAAATATGCAGGCTTTGGTATGAAAGAATTTACTAGATCTATATTCACATCACTGCAAGTAAAGCAGGTACAAAGGTATATTCAAGAAATTACATCTGATGATGTGGAGAGAGGTCCCGCTGGTGTAAGAGCACAGGCAATGACAAAAGATGGTATGGATCCTTTATCTATAATTTAACATCAATAAACTACATTCAGCGGCAGTAAATGTGACCCAAACCTTGAAAGCGAGTTTGCGGACGAATTAAACCTGTTCTATGAGTTTTTTTAATGAGAATAGGTGCCAAGTAGCTTCCCTAGTAGGTTTAAGTGAATAATTTCATTAGGTTAGTTAAAAATTTACCTGTGTAAAAATGTATGCGAGAGCTCTTTTTGAATTTACGAGCAGCCTAGGCAGCGCTATGTTATCTTTACTGAAATCGGAATAACCTAGATGTCAATAAAAAAAACGTAGAACAAGCTTGAAAGTTAAAAAAAAACGTTCATCTTACATTCTTGGGGAACTACATCTTTCTATTGTAAATGATATACAATTCATGCACTAGTGGGTGCCGCTATGCGAGACTCTGAACAGGGACCCGTGGGGACGCCCTTGTAAATCGGTGCGAGAGCAGCTCTGCCCATGGGCTCCCCCGCAGATGCAGTCTCCGGCCCCAGCTCGTGGAGGACGTGGTGAGCGCTCTGTTCCCTTCTAGAGGGGAACATATCTCCCCGCCCATGGCTCCGCCTACTGTGGTGCTCGATGCGGACCACACCGCCGACGACGACGACGATGCTCCGGAGGTGACCGAGGCTGTGTGCGAGACCGTAGGCTGAGTGCCAAAAATACCGCCCCAGGACCCGACGGTTTACCTGAAAAAGTCTGGGTCCTGGCCTCGGAGGCTCTCGGGCCTCGACTAAGGGGGCTCCTAAGCGCATGCTTGGAGAGGGGCCAGTTCCCACTTCGTTGGAAGACGGGGAAACTGGTCCTAATTAAGAAGCCGGGGCGCCCTGCAGACTCTCCGTTCGCTTACCGGCCCATCGTGCTGCTCGACGTGGTGGGCAAGCTCTTTGAAAGAGTCATTGCAGACCGTCTCGTCGGGTTAGCGGGATTAGCCAGTTTAATTTCCGCAGGGGGCGCTCTACGGTGGACGGTTCCCAAGTAACGGTAGGAGGGGTTCACATCCATGAAGTACCTAGGATTGGTGCTCGACAGCCGGTGGGACTTCGGGCCCAACTTCCGACGGCTGGCGCCCAAGTTGCTGGGCGCGGCTGGCGCGTTCGCAACGCTGCTTACCAATCTGGGGGGCCCGAGCGCCGCCTGTAGGCGGCTCTACGTGGGGATCGTGCGATCCATGGCCCTGTATGGGGCCCCGGTGTGGGCCTCTGACCTAACGGCCGGCAGCATCGCAGTTTTGCGAGGGCGATGACCGTCAGAGTCATCAGGGGGTACCGCACGATCTCCTACGAGGCGGCTTGCGTACTGGCCGGATCCCCGCCCTGGGACCTCGAGGCGAAAGTACTCGCGTCATTGTATCGGTGGCGCGAGGAAGCGAGGGCGCGGGGCGAGGGACCGATGCAGCGACACATGGAGCTGCGTCGGTCTCAGCTTCGCGAAGTCCTGGTGGTGGAATGGCGGGACAGGCTCTCACGGCCTACCGCTGGCTTCGTCACCATCGAGGCGGTTCGGCTGGTGCTATAACGGTGGCTCGGGAGGAGGCACGGCTCCCTGTCGTTTCGGGCGACGCAGGTGCTCTCGGGGTATGGTTGCTTCGGGAAGTACCTGTGTCGCATAAACAGGGAGCCGAACGCCCGGTGTCACCACTGCGTCGACTTCCGGGAGGACACGGCGCGCCATACGCTGGCAGAGTGTGCCGCTTGGGAGGAGCCGCGCCGCGCCCTCATCTCAGAAGTAGGCAGTGACTTGTGTCGCTGCCGGCAAAAAGTCGTCTCGCAGAAGGAGGCTGCGGAAAGGGAGAGGGAGATCTCGTCCACTCACCTGGCCCGTAGAAGGAGCACCGGGCGTCGGCGGAGGGCGGACAACGCCCTCTTCCAGCCCCCCTAAATGGGTCCAGGGGCGACGGACTCGGGGACGTCCGTCGCCCCCCACTCATTAGGATCCCGAGGTGGCGGCGCGTAGTGTTCCACACGCGCCCCTCTTTGACGTCGCGGGGGGAGTCTAACACCTCCAGACCTGAAGAGGCCCGCAGCACCGGGCCGGCACCAGTCGGGGGTTGCGGAAGGATCCTACGTTCCCGCGACCCCCGGCGTAGGTGTCTCCGGGGTGGTCGTTAGTCAGTAAGAGTCTGACAGAGCCCGCCGCCCGCTCCAGGGCGGCGGACATCCATGAGGATTTTCCACCCCGGAAACAACAAAAAAAAAGGCTACTGAAGGGACACGGGTGGGTTTTAGTCAGTAAGAGTCTGACACGCCGTCCCGCTCCGCTCACGAGCGGGGGAAGCTATTTGATGATTTCCCATCCGCAAAAAAAAAAGGAAAAAGGTGCCGCCATGCGCATAGCAAATTTTAAATAATTTGAATTTACTATAGATACTTATGTAGTTTTTCAAACCTTTGACGTGGTTACCGATCGATTTACCTTTACTTTCGTTAGTTTATAGCCCGTTTATACGTTCAAAATCGCCCGAGCGTACCTGGGCTTACTGCCGCTGAGTGTAAATCCGTCTAGTTACAAAACGAGTTCTAACTTTGGTCCACGTCCAAGCTCAAACCTTCCGGCCAGTTTTGGTATTTTGAACCTTATTCCGACTGAGGTGAAGGCGCTGACAAGAGATGAATTCAAAACAGGATGTTTAAAAAAAAATAGGCAAATCTATTTAGTTTGTGGCAGCAGATAATTTATAGTTAGATGATAATCTTGAATGTATTGCTGAATACTAGGTTGTTATGATAAAAATTAATGGTAACCTTATCTCTTACCTTTACCTTCAATCCAAAATAAATATCTCTATTGCCTATCAACGTACGTACAGTCAATCGCACTTCAGTGGTAACACTTGCACTACGAAAATCGCTCTTACTACTACGACATAAAGGTGCTGTCGTTGTAGAATTATTTATTGGTGATTGTCAATTTTAAAAGCAGAACTTGGTTACTTTTTATTTTCGATAACTCAGCTCATTTTTTGAGTAAATTATTAGGATGTTAAAAACTTCATATTCTGAAATAAATTACAGTTGTCCTATCTCACAAAGGCGGGCGAGCAATACTTGTAGTCGTGATGTAGGTATATATATATATATAGGTACTCGTTCTTGAGTGCGTAAGCAGTTAGCAAGTTCATCGTTATTGAACAAATTAATATAAGTAGGTAGGTAGTTAGGTTTGTTTCTTTTGGTGATGAAATAAAAATATTTTTCGTGTTCAATATTTATTTATTTAAACAAATTAAATTAATTATTAGAGTTTTTTTTGTGCTAATCATAACTAGACTTCATCGTCACTATCATCATGCAAAATGATAAATTCAAATTTCGGTATCAAAGTATTTCATATATTCAGCTTCTTTCTTATTAACACTACTGCATGTATTACGCCAGGTTACGCTAGTTATATTTTCAAAACTTTCATGGATAAGCTTTTTTATCTAAGTCGTAGTTTATTTAACGTTTCTTAAAGCAACATAGGTACTTAGTTGTAAGTTATGTTCTCTATAGCATTTGAGGACCCTAAAACAAACAATGCATAATTCGAATACATATTATCTACTTGTTACAATTAAACTCACAATTACATATTTAAACGTTATTTACTTACCTCACTGTGAACAACTTGTCTCCGTTTACTTTCCATGTTGACGGTACGCGAAGATTTTGGCGAGAAACAGCACTAGTAGCCTGACCGACACGCGGCATCTCGGGCGATACTGAGCGTCCACGAGCTAACACACACAAAAACAATGTACCTACATGTGCACACAAATAAGACCAACCCGCCTTCGTTAGATAGAACGACTGTACAATCTTTGTATTCTTTTCTGTGGAGTGCGACAGTGACCGCGCTTTAGGTCTTGTCAGCGTCTAGACACATAATTTTAATGACAACAGTTTTTTTAACTCTGGCAGCAACCATAAAGAAACGAGAATAAATATCACTGTGATGCAAAATCAGAGGTAAAATGACTAAAAGGATAAGTAGTAAACACTTTACTTTTGTCAGAATAACGTTCGACATTTAAAACCTAGCTCGAGTGTATGCTCGTTTTGTATTAAAACCGTATGGAGTTTCATTTATTTCACATTAGCCATGTCTGTTTATTGTTTTCAGGGACTCTTGTAGAAGACTTTGTGTTCGATTCTCAGCCTGGGTCTGGTGCAATAGGAAGCAGAGTTCTACATTGCAGGAATGCACCCTCACCAGGGGCTACCTCATCCCTTGCAATCGCTAAAATGATAGCTGACAAAATGGAAAACGAGTTCAAATTCAAAATCCAGCACAAAACAACCCCAACAATAATCTGAATGTTAAATAAGAACAAGCGGGTCAACTCAAATTCTTGATAATATTAAGGGGGAAGCGCCAGGGTAGCCCTCGAAATACAATATTTCTTAAGTTTTTTGCAAATTGCAGGTTTGTGTCGGGTAATCAGTAAGGGTCTGACACGCCCTCCCGCCCCGCCCAGAGCGGGAGAAGCTACCTATTTGATGATTTCCCAACATCAAATAAAAAAAAAATAAGGTCAGTGTCAGGTTGTATGTTGAACAAAATGAAACTATTTCACGCAAACGTCATTCAATAGGATTATATGAACTTACGAGGATTGTATTGATGATTTTAATTATGTAAATAATGTTAACCTATTGTGGTATAGTAATTTTATTCTAGGTGCTTCGTCTTCACATATTATGTGAAGACGAAGCACCTAGAATAAAATTGAAATACTTTTAATATGTTTTACAATACTTTGTATACATAAAACATTTTAAACGAGTAGGTAACGGTGAAGTTTCTTGCCCATTCTTCTCCATACGAAATTACCTTTTGGAAGGGGCGACTAGAATCAATTCTATTTTTTATTGTAAATGTTGTCGTTCAAAAGTGTCTTTTAAGTGCTTGACATGAATGCTTTGACTTTGAAAAATTATGTGACGTTTCCATAAACGTCCCATATTTTTCACGTCCATACGTAACGCAGTGACGCAGTGTCAGTAAGAGTAGGACAAAGTTGGTTCAGGCGTTTTCAGTGCGGGAATTAGCTAAAGAGTTAGTGGTTGACCACAAAACAGTTGGACCCATTTGAAAAAGTCTGGGTATACAAAAAAAGCTCGATATTTGGGTGCTACACGAGCTCTTAGTCTTGAATTTGTATATAAAAAACCTACGGAAGAACTTGTTACGGTCGCGATTCATATTTTGTTCAACTTACAACTTGACACTGACCTGCAAATTGCAAAAAAAAAACGTAAGAAAATTTTAATTTCGTGGGAAACCTTGGCGCTTCTCCGTTAACTTAAATAATTAAGGCTCTTTGGAAGGTTGTGTTTAAGAAGTAACTAGGTAATAGTTGTTTTACACTCAATAGCGAATATGCCAGTAATTCAAAACTTTTTCATTTATTGTATAGGATTCAAAAAACAAAATGCAATGTTTTCCACATTTTTTTTATTGCATTGCTTAATGTACAGACGCCAGCACATCAAGCTACTACAATCTGTCAAATATCTTTAATAGATTTTCAACTTTATCGCTAAAGCATTAAGGTTCAAGGTTGATTGGGAAAATTTGACAGTTTCGGGTAGCTTGACCTGCTGGCGTCTGTACAATTCACTATTTAATGCTGCGTTTTTTCGGATTTCGGAACGCAATCTCGTAACGAGTCGGCTTCGACAACAGTGTACCTACCTATCTATTGGTAGCAAATTGCTAGAAACCTCACTAAGGTAAGTAAGTATAACGATTGCAGCTTGAATAAAGCACAAAGAAATATTTAATTGTTATGATTTGTGGCTAAAAAGAGACGTAAGTAATAAAAGCAGTACCGTGGATAATGACGTCACATCACGTCCGCGACAGTAACGGATGTTTGAACTATAGTAGAAATTTGGTGTAATATTTTTTTTGCAACAAGCTGTAGTTGAATTTCGACTTTTAGTACTTTTCTTGGATTTATTTGGTCTTTGCATAATGTGGACAAAATCCATGCGTATTCCCTATTAGTATAACAATAATTGTAAACTTTGGCCTACTTGCACCACAAAACACTAAACGCATTTATCGTTACACATATTTAAAAAAAAAACATCATTCCGTCTGTCATCAATTCATCATCATCCATTCTTGCAAGTGGGCCTTACTCAGTACTTACTCATAAAAAAGCCTCACATAAAAATCAATTATTATTATAAATAATAAGTAGTAGGTACAAGCATTAATTAGGTATTGTTATTAAATAAATAACTTAACAATTCTTATTAATACTTAGTTGTACCTACTCATTGTTTAAAAGAATTTGTAAGGTCTCTTGTTGTGGTTGTAATGCCTCTGAATTCTTAAACTTTCCAAGAGCTTCAAGACTTCATGAAATAATCAAAATGTTATGATCTGAATTGTATAATTTATTTAATTATTTTTATAAAGTATGTTATTTAAACTTATACTACTATGCTTCGACGTGGAAGACACAGTGAAATTGACATAATTATGAAAATATGTAAATGTAGGTTATAATATTATTGCAACTTTGGGTGCTAAGTTAGTCACTAAAACTAGCAGTTATAGTATGACTGTAACTGTTAGTTTTCATATTATACAGCGTGGCGCTACAATGGTGACATTAATTTAACACACATATACTACTTGGTCGAATTAACTGTGCACCTCGCTGGAATGACATCTCTACTCCCGCAACACCGCTCACCTCCCCGCGCTCGCCACGTCGCAAACAAAGGGTTGAAATGACGTCATCAACTCCAGGTGCACAGAAAATTCGAAAAAAAAAATCCATTAAACGTTATTATTTACGGATTTATTTAACATTTTAGATAATAGCATCTTATAGCAACTTGTACTGACGCGCAGCGGTCATTTGCCGGGGTAAAGGATATTATTTACGAATTATTTAAAAATTTAGAAAATAGCATCTTAAAGCAACCTGTACTGTCGCGCAGTGGTTGTCGGGTTCAAGGATCATAACTTCGCATCAATGAAATTAAAACGAATAAGCAATACTATTAAGATGAACCAAATGCATAGAGTAGGCGAATTGCAGGAAATTTCCTTTATTGGCGAGCGGCGCACGCGACGCGCTCTCTCTTCCACCCGCCGCCGCACCGAACTCGAATTATTTTTTTGCTTTTCTAGTGCTAGCCGAACCCGTGTCCTCGACGCACTTTTTCACGCTAGTGCGCATAATTACGTCGCGAATAAGACTTACCTAATGTTTTACTTATTTATTTTTGTGTAGTTAGCATAGTAATTAGATTATGGTACTGCGATAAAGACGCTTTGATTTGTTTTCGTTTTCTTATCTAGTAGGTACGTTTACATCTCTTGCGATACGGACGCATTTATTTGTGCTATTAGTGTGTAAACTTGTGATCGTGATGGAAGTGTTTGACAAAGCTCCTCCGCTGTAGGTACCACTTGCGCCGCTCGGTTACTTATGCCGTCAAAGAATCGGACGGATCATGAGTAGGTACAAGACGCGAAGCGCGGTTGCCAGCGCGCGAATCGACGCGATGTCGCTCCGAGTTAAAGTAAGCCAGCTAAGCAAGTAATTTCATGAATGAATTTTTGCAAGGTGATCCCAATTTTAGTAGCTCTTTTTTTCAATTCACGAATTATTTTAACCTATACACGTTTTTATGATTAATGGACACTAGCCCTACCCGTGTGTTAAATTAATGTCACCATTGTTGCGCCACGTTGTATAATTATATTAATTATGTATAATATCTTTATATAAGGCTATGATAAACTATTTATGTACACACAGCAGCACGTCAAGTTACCACAAACTGTCAAATTTTCTCATTCGATTTTAACTTAACCTTTAACATTTTAAGGTTTATAATATTTGGAGAAATTTGACAGTTTCGTATAACCTGATAAGCTGGCGACTGTTTCTACAGGTAAACGCGAAAAGGTATGCGCTTCGGTAGTCTTCGAATTAGTACGAACGTCGCGCCTCAGGGTAATTCCCCACAGAGGCGGAGGTTCTATGAAAGGCTACAATCATATAATTTTTGGGCTAAATCTGAAAGCCAAACAAAAATCAGTCCAAAGCGGTACCTAGTCATTGGTGCCGATTCCCTTGTTTAAAAACTAAACCAAATTTAAGTTCAGTGCATCTTTTTCTTTCTATTTCACTAAGAAAAGGACGGAAGATACATTTTAGTTTAGTCCTGTCAAATTAATCAGCGCCTGACACTACTCCATACAAGTTTAGACGTGATTAAAAAGTTGACAACTAAAATTACATCAAATTACGTCAGGTGCTCACTAATTTGACAGGACTAAACCAATATTTATCTTCTGTCCTTTTCATAATGAAATAGAAAGACAAAGATGCACTCAACTTAAATTTAGTTTAGTTTGTTAACAAGGGAATTGGCACCTATGTGTCGTTAAATAAATTGATTTGGATGTGACAATGGTGCCGATTCTCTTATCACAAAATTCTCTAAACCAGACTAAAAATCACCAAAATTTTGTTTATTCCTGTCAAACGACGATTTCCCATTGGTTCTGAAATTGACTAAAGTGACACAACTTTATATTTTAGTTTGACAGCACTAAGATGGCACTGAGATAATAATTTAGTGAAAATGGCAATTTTGCTATTCTGAATTTGACGTTTTTCACCTAAAATTTTGATTGTCTTTGTTGTCATGAACTAAAATTCACACCAACACCTCGACTTCAGATGCAAAAACAGTACCTACTGTATGTTTTTTTCTTCTCTTAAAGCTTATATCTCGTAAACGGTGTGTCCTATCGCAAAAATAATGAAAATTTTGACCCCCACCCCCCTCCTTTAAAAAATCCTTAAACCTCTATAACTCAACATGTAGGTAATAATTTTTCATATTTTCCATGCAAAAAGTGAAAAATTCCATACAAAACATGTTGACGCAGCACAAAATGCGCGCCTACGGCTCTAAGAAAAAATCACGTGGTATGGCAACAAGTACCGCGGGGAGCCGCAATTGCCAAATTTGATTTTAGTTGTGTCAAAATTATTTTTAAACTTTAGAGATTTTATTTTACAGAATAGCTTTAAGATTCTCATAGCCAAAAGTAAGGAATTTTTGTGATAGTTTAGTTCGGTGTACAAGAGAATCGGCACCAGTCTCCACATCCTAGCATGCTCAAAAAACTATGTGAAAACTACCTCGTCTGTCAATTGTGTCAGCGGCACCTATCTCATTGTGCATTTGTATTAAGCTTTCTCTTACGCACATGGGTAATCTACAACAACGATTTTACAACTGGTAACACCTATATTTTCTGCAAATAAATTATTCTTATTCTACTCTGGTTTCTATGTACATTTTGAAAAGTTTTTTGAAAGTGCAGAGTTGTTAAACTGTTACTGTGGTTATTCAAAATAGGTAGGTAAGTACTTCCATGGTTGCAACAGCTCTATATTAGATTTCATCATCACGCGTTCGTATTTCTGAAGTTAGGCGATGATTGCCAAAGCGCATAGTTTTTCAGAGATCTATAATTAATACACAGTACACAGTTTTCCTGCATAAAGTAACGGGTTTTCCGATTCCGATCGGTGCAGGTTAATCTACGGAAATAAACAGTAATATGGGGCTTTTGTACCCGCACCGTTCGCCGACTTGTCTTTACCGAGAACCCGCGTCTTTTTGCCAGCACGCTTAGTGCGTTTGCCCACCGCAGCCGTCACTGGGACGTCACCGAGAAACGAGATGACGGCGCCGCGTGTCCACAGCCGATGTGCTAACAATACAAAACTACTTTTTATCTTCCACACACTGCCGTCGCACTGCGCCAGTCGCCCGATTTTGTTTTGTCTACCATACTGAGCTCAGTTGCGGTAGAAAAACGATCGCCATCATCGGAATCTCACGTTCAGTTCGGATAATCTCGTCACCGAGACGACGGCGGTGGACAACCGCCCTTACCCTGCCTAGAACAACATGATCTTTAAATGGACAATTTCAAACCCTTCAAAATCTTAATAATTATAAAATGTTCTCGACTGTTATTCAGTGACAATCCCTTTACTAGTAATACATATGAAATTGATTTGAAGATCGTAGGCAGTTGTCAGATGGAAGACAATATTACTGATAACCACTATGTACTCCGATATACCAAACATTGAATAAACTGAAAACAGAAAAATAAATTATGTTATTATTATTTTACAGTGTTGATATTTTATTTTAATCACCTTTTGTGGAAAAGGTATACTGATTTAAACAAAGAATACTGGTGCAGCCAATTTGGTATGACTACAGATAAGAAAATGCATGTTATTAATCGGTGAATGTAAACCATGAGTTTATTTTCTTTCATTTTTAAGATGATCATACATCCACATAAAATATAAACCCAAGGTTTAAAACTATTGTAATTCCTACTTTCAATTATGTATAATTAATAATAATATTATGCAGTTAGGTGACAGAAGTAGT
Organism: Brachylomia viminalis; assembly: GCA_937001585.2. Lineage (NCBI taxonomy): Eukaryota > Metazoa > Arthropoda > Insecta > Lepidoptera > Noctuidae > Brachylomia > Brachylomia viminalis. The sequence continues at coordinate 13,893,482 of OW443302.2, read as the reverse complement.
CACCAAAGCTCCTCGACCACAATAATAACACCAGCATGTTACTGTCTCACTGCAGGGCAAAGGTCCCAGTTACAGAGAAAATACTCATAAACCTATTAACCCTTTGACCGCGCGTGTCGCATATATGCGACAAATATTTTCGTGTCCCTATCGCGCGTGTCGTATTTCTGCGACAGAAAACATGCATGATTTTTTCGTTCTATTTTCGTCCTAATAACTGTGTGGTACAACTAAAACGAAAAAAATTTTTTTTTTCGATTTGTAGCCTCGCGCTAGGGGCACGGTCATTGATATTTAGCCACGCGCTTAAAGGGTTAAAGGTGAAAGGATATAAATAGATTGACCAAAAGCATGTGCAGCAACATCCTCCTGTATGCTTACAATATCCAATTGGCCATTGGGATACCTGATTCGTCTGCCTTAGAAAATGTAATAGTCAATAGTGTGGTTACTTAGAGGAATAAAATAATAATTATTATTATTTACTTACTGTAAGGTTCACACTGCCTGTTATGTCTCAGGAAGAAATAAGCAGCAGATGCAAATGAAGTTACATTTACAATTAAAGCTCTCCATTTTAACTTCACTGAATGCCTTTCTCTATGTGTGATGTTGGGCCTTCTTCGTAACTTAGAAAGCATTAGACATGTTAAGAGCATATAGAATACAGATGTTCCAATGAAAGTTTTAAAACATACTTCATGGTAAGCTGTAAAAATATAAGTATTGTTAGTTCTCATACAGTCAATTAATTTAATAACAACTTGTAATTTTGCAAAACTTACAGTAGTTTTTGGATGATGTCCAATGTGTTAGTCCTAACAAAGCTAGGTTTTCTATGGTATTTAAAAATACTGCTAATTTCACTATAATAACACAGCTCTCTAGTATAATACTTCTATAATAATTCCATCTTAAATACAGTAAATAGAATCGTATAGGCGCATGTACATAAATAGCAGTCTTCCATATTGTGCTTTGAGGTTCGTAATTTCCTATGGATGCTGATATTGATGGGAAGATGTTGGGAACTTTACAATGTGTACTATTTGCGCTTTCAAAATCTTTGTACATTGTTATCACAACACATGTTATAAAAGCAAATAATGGTACTGATACGGCAGAGAAGCACAACTTCGAAGGTATTTTGATGTAATACTTCTTTTCAGATTCATTGTAAAAAGGTAAATACATTTATTGCAAAATATTACGAAGTTCATAGGGTCAACCGTCAAATTCAGAAACCAGCCCAGAACAGAACAGAAACCAGACAGATAGGTACTGTTACTGATGACATAACGCCTTGACAGTTTGACAGCTGACTGAGTCAAAAACAGACAATTGTCATTGTGAGTGTTAGTAAACATTGCGTTCCATAGTTTAGGATGTACCATTCAGAGCTAGGAAAGGGATGTACCTACCGTGTGAATTTTGTGAAATTTTAAGCGATTTGGATATTGATACAAAACTGCAATTAATATGGTTCCACCTTCCACTTTAAAAGTATAGTGTTCACTTGCGTTGAACGTGTAATGATTTAGTTAAAAATATTCTAAGAAAAACAATAGCGTTGAAGGGATCGTGCATGTTACGTTTCGTTATTTTATCGATATTTCATAGCAACTGCAAAATCATTGATTTACAATCAAATCCACTATAGTGGTATCACTCATCACAAAAATATCTCAGCTTCTTTATCAGACAAATTGTTAATATGATAATAACGAAAAAGTATGGAGAACATTCTAAATAAGGATATATTAATTAATGATCGCGATTTAGACGAACTTTCACCAGATTATAAACCTCGGAATTTTGTATTACGGATGCAGATGCGAAGAACACTGGTAAGTACTTATACAATAAACATTTTCATTTATAAACTACCTATCAATCTACCTAGCCTTTTCCCAGCTATTTTGAGGTCGGCTCCCAGTCTAACCGGATGCAGCTGAATATCAGTATTTTAAATGGAGCGACTATCTGGCCTCCACAACCCAGTCACTAAGTAATACTTGGTAAGACTGGTTGTCAGACTTTCTGAACTTCCGACTACCAGTAACACAGATTTAGTTTAAACTAAATCTATTTCCTATAACGACTGTCAAAGATAGGCGAGCATATGTGCCTTGGTCAAAGACACAGAGTACTTTTACCATACGGGCAGTCAAAGATCTACGAATGTCAGCCGGGACCATCGGATTAATTACGTGCTTTAGTACATTGTAGTGTGTTATTTATGTATCCGAGGCACGGAGGGCTCTTGATATGTAGGTAATGGATGTTCACCCATCCACGAACCGACTGCGGCATGCATAGCTTAACCTTCGATGGACCTGTCCGGCTTGTTATCATTTAGATACCTATATACTAAGGAAATCTCTCCTGTTAATTTATACCAAATCGATGAAAAGGATTTTTTTTTCAGGTCAAAGATACGCATAATCATAGCATTCTTAAAAACACCAACTGGACAAGGTAACTAAGTTATTATTTTGCTGAACTATGTTTTACTAAACTGACATGATAAAGTTGTAATTTCAAAAATATCGCAGTGCATTGTAGCGCTTTAGGTACCTATTTTATAAGTCCATATCCAACCATCGCTATTTAGGTTCCCGTTGGTGGATCGGGAAACTTTTTGGGGGTACCTACTCCAGGCTTTCCTTGCTGATTAGTCGATTCCACCTTGTAGGTATTGCTCTAACAGATATGGACCGCAAATTCGGAACGGCGCGGCGGCGACGGCGGTAGCGGCGGTTCCTGAAGCGAGCAACGGGGAGTTAAATGAGCAGTTCCAGTAAATGCCACGCTACAACTCTGCAAGAAACGCCGCCGTCTCGAATTTGCGACCTTAATACTTGTTTCACACCCCACCACCTTAATACCGATGCTCTTCGCAATCGGAATTTCTGATTAAATTACTTCGGATCTAGGTAACTTTTTCCATACAAATTCTGTTCCATTTTTTAATATTATCTGATAAATAGACAAAATAGTGCCTTTTCAGTGGTAGTGCAACAGGCCCTTACTGTAGGTAGTAGTTATTGTACTTAAGTTTGTATTCTAGAACAATGCTCTTGCATAGGTCTACCAAAGCCTGCAATTTCTCAATTTTGAATCGAGATTAGTGCCTACCTATCATTCTAGAACACCTACGGGCCTAAGGTGTTAAATAGCTGGCCCCGTTGTGCTATTTAAGTACGGGGTTATTTACAAGTATCTAATTATTTTTAAGCTTCTATAGCTCCAGTGATAATGAACAAAATCGCCAGCGCGCGCTACATGTAGACGTTAGTGACGGTACCTATTACCATCACCTGTTTTTCAAAGCGTGCCTCACAGAGAACGGAGAAGCCTCGGCGACCGCTGCTAGGGGGCTGTTTTGTTAACACTTTCCGTACAAACCAAGCGTGTCAATGAGCTTCACTTTTTACTCATTGAAAATGACGGCCTAACAATGTCTGTGGCCTGTTACGGCCTCGCGCGCTCAGTTGCTTTAATTCGGTCACGAATATTATTAGTCAAGGCGCCTCTAGGCACTTGCTGGCGAGCGATTCCGTGATGTGGGGCGTGCCGTGTTCGTCAATCATTCTGATTCTCAACAGGGTAGATTCATCTGAAAACTTCAGAATGGTTGTATGATGGCTCATGAAGGGATCTCTAGACGCACTTCACCTATTTTTGTCATTGGAACTGGGCCTTAATATTTAAAACCCTTGCTTGTGTAATTTGAAAGCTTCCCTATCAAAAATAAAAGTCTTATTCATTATTTAAGGAAATCTATGAAAAGCACAAAAGAAAGCCATATCATTAACAAGGAAATAGCAAAATTGCGCCATGACTTCCACAATAACAATTTGAAAAATCGAATAACGTTAAAAGGCCTTGAACCTTTGAAGTTAAAATCTAATGTTTTCAATGACCAGTCTTTATTAGATAACTGTTTGAATACAAATGAAGCCGAGGATGACTTCTTTATGCATAAGTTATCCCATGAATTGACTGAATTAGAAATCCGTAATGATACTGAATTTAGAGTGAATCCGAAGATTAAACCTCTAAAACACATTAATATACAAAGAGAAACTCAATACTATAGAAAACCAAGGCAAGTTAACAGAGGTTTATTGGATCTGAATAAAGATATAAACGAAAACAATGAAGATATTTTTCGAGTAGAATGCAACAAAAAATCTAGTAACCCTCATAATTTAGAGGAAAGTAAACACGTGGAGCAGCCTAGCGAACCAGTTTTACAGCAAAATGTCAATCCAAATAAATTAGACGGGACAGCAAGTGATTTGCAAAACCTTTTAATAATGATGGCTATATCTTCTAAGTCAAATAATGAAAATCACGAAATTGATGATGAATTAGAAATCAGCAACGTTGAAACTCCAAAAAGTGAAATACAGTTTTCAAATTTTCTACTGAACGACGATCCAAAAAGCTCTATAACCTCTGAGGGAATTGATAACATTTTAAGTATTACACCAATAAGAGTACAAATTGATAGTAAGGAAACGTACATCTTGAAAAAATTTGTAAATAAATGGAGATGTTATGTAAGTAATAGAAAAAAATACGTATCTGAACAGAGGCAGGAAACTTTGAATAATTTCTTCGATAAAATAGCAAAGAAAAAGATGGATATAAATAAATATTCAGAATCTATAAATAAATCCAAAATTCTGGTAAGGGATTATAACACATACCAGCACAGGTAAGTTTCAACATTTTATGAGGTATGCAAATTGATATAATCACTTTTCATTTTTAAGCGCGAATAAATCTAGGCATGCATGAGTAATAATTGAGTATCAGTCACCACCACACAACATCTAGCAAAATATAGAATTAAAAAATTACCAAATAAATACCTATCACCACCAGCTGTGTCTCACTAACTGTATGTATGTCTGGGTTCGAATCCGCGACCTGCGATGCAACTTATAAGTCAGGGCCGTTCCCATCGGGCCACCACTACTCTGAAAGAAAGAAAACATCTCGAAGAAGCCCCGTCGTGTCCCAGAACCGAAAATTCAAAGATATGAGACATTCACTCCCGCGTGGAGGATAACAGCCCAATCCCTTTCTCAGACAGGAGGCCTGTGGGATTAATTTTATGTGGGGATGAAAAAGTCCAACTCCAGCAGCATTTCAAAAGCCAAAACATGTAGGTAGGTATACCAAAGTTACCAATAATGCGGTAACCTACGTTTGTAGATACCTATCTAGATGGAAAAGGACATACGAATACGTTCAGTTAAACTGCCTCAGGCTGCAGACTGTAGAAATAGCATACCTACCTATTTCCTAGAATTAATAACCCCATGCTAAATATTTTAGGTACAAAATACAAAAGCATATAATAGCACTGCAAAAAGCAAAATTAGAAGATCAGAATCGTTTGATAGAAGAACTTAAGTATAATAAGATTATAGAAGCTTCCCGTCATTCAGTGGATGATATGAGAGAAGAAGTACGTAGAACGTATTATGAAATAGACCGACATCTAAAACCTAAAATAAAGTGCTTGACTAATGAGTTAAGGATACCTGAAATTGAAGGTTAGGCACCTTCGATTACGTAATTAATGGTTGTTTAATTTTTTTTGTTTTTCCATTAATCATGTTTTTACTTTCAGATCCATCGCTTGTATTACACTGTTTGAAAGTTCCACAGTTTTTACAAAGAATGGAAAAGAGGGCTCGAGAACGAGAAGAAAAACATGCAATAATACGTGAGCGAAGACGACAGATGGAAGAAGAACGGATCAGATTAAAACAACAGGTACCTAATGGTGCCGATTCTCTTGTCACAAAATTCTCTAAACTAGACTAAAAATCACCAAAATTTAGTTTATTCCTGTCAAACGACGATTTCCCATTCTGAAATTGACTAAAGTGACACAACTTAACTAAATTTTAGTTTGACAGCACTAAGATGGCACTGAGATTATAATTTAGTGAAAATGGCAATTTTGCTATTCTGAATTTTACGTTTTTCACCAAAAATTTTGATTGTCTTAACTAAATCTGACTATTTTTAATCGCGATTAAAAAGGTGTGGAATAAAATTAGTTGTCATGAACTAAAATTCACACCAACACCTCGACTTCAGATGCAAAAACGGTACTGTATCTTTTTTTCTTTTCTTTTGCTTATATCTCGAAAACGGTGTGTCCTATCGCAAAAATAATGAAAATTTCGACCCCCTTTGCAACCCGTAAACCTATAAAACTCAACGTGTTGGAAATATTTTTTTTTATTTTCCATACAAAAAGTAAAAAATTCCATACAAAACAAGTCGAGGCCGCACATAATGCGCGCCTACGGCTCTAAAAAAAGATCACGTGGTACGGCAAACAAGTACCACGTGGAGTCGCAATAATTGTCAAATTTGATTTTAGATGTGTCAAAATTATTTTTAAATTTAGAGATTTTATTTTGCAGAATAGCGTTAAGATTCTCATAGCCAAAAGTAAGGAATTTTAGTGATAGTTTATTTAGTTTAGTGCGGTGTACAACAGAATCGGCACCATTGTTAACTTTGTTAACTCTTCTAGGTTGAAATATCATATTAGAAAATCTTTCTTAAAGACCTTAGTACTTAAATATAGTTTTTTTAGGCGGAACTAGCCAAAGCTGAAATGGATAAGGAAGAAAAGACGAAAAGAATACTAGAATTAAGAGACAAAAGGAGGAAAGAGAAAATAGAGAATATAAGAAAGAAACAGTGGGCTTCAAGATTAAGAGCACTCATAGTTATGGCCGATTTGCATTATGAGAAAACTTTGAAGGCAAAATATGGTGTACGGCCTTTGAGAATACTGATAGAAATGAAGCGAGATAACATTGAAAAAGCTAAAGCGCATTATATTTTTCAACTTAAAAATAATACATTTTTACATTGGATGTGGCATACTGAGGATATGTGGATTGAAAGAAACTATAAAGCAGAAGAATTTTGCCGTAAAAAATTATTAAGGAAAGCGTTTGAAGCTTTTAAAAGGGTTGGTGTTTATAAATAACATACATTGCTAGCTTCGATCAATAAATTATTACTAGATTTCCGATAAAATAAGCGCAACAAATACAGCCGGAAAAATAAGACCACAAAATAATGTTGCGGTCTTAGTTTGCAACATAGTTTTTTTCAACGTTATTCTGTTTTTTTTTTTCATAAATATTTAAGTTCTTATTTCAAAATACGTTTACTTTTCAATCGAAGTACAGTCTGTCTATTGAAAGCTGAGACTGATAAATAGCGGCTAATTAAAAAAAAATGGTGTAGTATCCCTGTATAACTAGGAATAAACGTATTTGATACTTGAATATTTTTATGCAGAATATTTAAATTGTTTATTACAGAATAGTAGGAAAGCATAAAGCAAAAAAAAATGTGTAGACAAGCTTTCTTATATGGTGGTGCTAGGGCAGGAAACCTCCCCGTGTGCCCGTGGGCTAGAGTTCCCTTATGGATACGTCCGGGGGGTCGGAAGGTCGGTCTCTGGGACGGTGCACCCTGGGGTGCGGGCAATGACTCCCCATTAGGCACTGTGTGCCTAAGGGGTCTCGTTGCCCGCATGTCAATATCCTGTCGGAGGAATGCTCCAACGTGTGTACCTGTGCTCTAAGCAAAGGCGCACAGCGGAGGAGCAAGAGCGGGCTTGATGTGCACTAATCCTGCCGTCGAGCAGGCAGGAGGAGGAAGTTTTCTCCTTCTGCCACCGTTAATCTCGTAGCCCCGAAGATTGTCCAGGTCATGTCTCTGACTTTTGACGGGTGTCGAGGGTCTTGGCTTAACCGCCCGGGCCACGAGGAAGAAAGCCTCTATAAAAAATCACCCCAAACCTCCAAGCGGTGGCGCACCGTGAGGGAAATTGATAGCTTGGCTAATGGGTAGCTAAATTAGTCGCTAGTGCGAACCACAGTTTTTGAGATATATACAGTTTTTTACTCGTGGGAACAACTATAAAAAGAAAAAACAAAAACGACGAAGAGGAGAGGAGTGATGCGGGGTTCGGAGTCCGACGCCGCATCTGGCGCAATGGGCTCATGCCAGAGCTCGGAGCGCGAAGTGGTGGGGGCTGCTGGGAGGAACCGAAGGTTCTTCCAGAAGCGTCCCAGATCGGAGGAGGGCCACGGGTCGTCCTCCGAAGAGTGAACCTCGGGACTCAAAAAAATCCACTCCAGCCGCAGCCGCAGCAGCGGGTGGGGCCCGGGAGAAAGGTTTGGGCAGAGGGCTTGCCAACTAGGACGCCAATGAGCCGAGTCCGGTCCCGAGCCCTTCGGGTGGTGAGCCGGACGCCGCTGGTGGCTCCAATTCGGAGCGAGCGGCCAGGTTTGCGGAGGTCGTGGACGTCGTGGTAGCCGGGATAAAGGATGTGACCGTGAAGAGGATTAAGTCCTCTAAAGACAAAGCCATATCTGCGACCACGGCCTCCAATATGGCGGCAGCGGAGACCATTCAACCCGGGCCTCCGTCAGATGGAATGAACGTAATGCGGGCGGAGCTAGCCCGCTTGACAGCCACCATGGAGCTTCTCCGGAGGGAGAATGAGGAGCTCCGAGTGGACCTGGCCGGGCTCCGAGCAGCCGACCCCAGGGAGGTGCCACAGGAGAGGGCGCAGCAGCATGGGCAAGGACGGCCCGTGCCTGCGGAAGACCGGGTTCTGACCCTGGTGCGGCAGGAGCTGGCAGCTTTCCAGAGCCGGTTTTCCGCCTGGAGGCCATTGTCCTGCGCCCCCCACTAGTGGCGAGCCAGCCGGCCGCGGGCTGGCGGAAGGCGGGCTCATTTGCCGCTGTCGCAGCTGCCGCGGCCAAACCTGGCTCGTCGGGGCAGAGGAAGGCCCCCCGTGCCAAAACCCGGAGCCGCCCATGCCCAGGGAGGGCGAGGTGACTACACAGACGGCGAGGGCACCAGCCCTGGCTACAAGACGGCGGCCCCGACCTCCTATATCTCCTCCGGTCAGCGCCGAAAGGCAAGTAGCCGGGGAGAAGAGGAAAGCCAGTAAGGCGGCAAGGGCGGCCAAAAGGAAGGAGAGGCGTCGCGGCTAGGCTCCGCGCCCCGAAGTCTGCAGCTGTAGTGATTACACTACAGCCAGAAGCGGAAAAGAAGGGCGTGTCGAAACGCGACGTGCTAGCCAAATTGGGGAAGGCGGTAAGACTCGAGGAGATCGGCACCACAGAAGGCAGCCGGATAAGGCTCACGGCGACTGGGGCCCGGATGCTGGAGATCCCCGGTGCGGCCAGCAGCCCGGCCGCTGACGCTCTGGCCGAAAGGATTAGGGCGTCCTTAAATGCGGACGAGGCCCGAGTGTCCAGGCCCACCAAGTGCGCGGACGTGCCCATCCTGGGCTGGACGACTCGGTGACGGACGGAGAGGTGGTGGCCGCAGTAGTTAGCACTGGGAGGTGCTCTGCCGAGCAGGTGAAGGCAGGCACCATCCGTCCTGACTTCAAGGGGATGCGAGCCTTTACGGTGAGCTGCCCCGTGTCGGCGGCCAAGAAAATAGCCGAGGGCCGTAGGCTACTGGTGGGCTGGGTTACCGTGCAGGTGAATCTCCTGGAACCCAGACCTCTTAGGTGCTTCCGCTGCCAGGTGGGCAACCACGTGGGAGCTAAAGAAAGAAAGAAAGAAAGTCCACCTCGGAGGTGGACCGCAGCCACCACTGCTTCCGCTGTGGTTAGCCCGGTCACAAGGCCGGCTCTTGTAATGCTGCACAGCACTGCACCGTATGTGCGGCAGCTGGCAAGCCGGCCGACCACCGGATGGGAAGCAAGGCCTGCGCTCCACCCGCCAGGGCCAGGGGCAGGGGCAAGCCCCCCACCACCACCGTCACTGCCGCAGCCGCCGCCTCGACCGCCGTCGTCGCCGCCGTCACCACCGCGGCGGGGCCCTCACAGAGGGCTTTCTATATTAGCACCCTCCCGAGAGGGGGCTAATATGGAGTGCCAATAATGGCCCTATTACGTCTCCTTCAGGCGAACATCAACCACTGCGCCTCCGCTCTGGATCTGTTGCTCCAGAGCATGGCGCAGTGGTCGATTAACGTCGCCGTGGTCTTTGAGCCATACTTTGTCCCGCCCAGGGATGTCTGGGTGGACGACGTGAGTGGCTCAGTGACCATAATTTCATCGGCCGCCACCGGTATTCCGTCCCTCGAGGCTGTCACGAGGGGACGGGGTTGCGTGGCAGCACAGTTCGGGGAGATTGTAGTGGTAGGGATATACTTCTCCCCGAACTGAACTGTTGCCGAGTTCCACAACTCCCTTACGGAGTTCAAAGTCGTCGTCGTCGGGTTCCGTTCCCTCCCTGCGCTCGTCCTCGGGGACTTCAATGCCAAGAATGTGGCTTGGGGTTCCCGATATAAGGACACACGGGGCAGGATGGTGGAGGACTGGGCTCTGGAGACAGGCCTGGTCGTCCTAAACCTGGGTTCTGTCCCCACGTGTGTGCGGATGCGGGGCGAATCGATGGTGGACATCTCGTTCGCCAGCCCCGCCCTGTCGCCGCGTTTCCATGACTGGCACGTCATAGAGGGGATGGAGACCTATTTGGACCACCGGTACATCCGGTTTGACGTCTCCACCCTGACCTAGAACGCGCTGCTCCGACAGGCCCCGAGTGACCATTCGGTGGGCGCTGAAGCAGCTGGACCGGGAGCTCCTCCTGGATGCCTCGATCGTGCAGGTCTGGGTGTCATCACCGGACAGGCCTGCTGACATCAACGTCGATTGGTTCCGTCAACGCGGATTGGTTCCATGGTTTTTTCCATTGGTTCCATTTGGCGGGAGGCCATGTCCGAAATGTGTGACGTTGCCCCGGGCCCAGCCCAGACGCGCCCAGCGCCAGGTGTGCTGGTGGTCACCGGAGCTGACGACTCTGCGCAGTGCGTGCGTCGCTGCACGACGCCGGTACACCAGACACCGCAGGCTCCGTATTCGCCCTCCTGATACGGAAGCCATTCAGGCGGAGCTGTATGAGAGGTACAGAGCGGCGAAGACCGCCCCCCAAGCGGAGATCCTGCGGGCCAGGGGACTGGCCCACTAGGAGTCGCTGGAGACTCTGAACAGGGCCCCTGGGGACCCCCCTACAAATTGGCGCGAGAGGAGCTCCGCCCATGGGCTCCCCCGCTGACGCAGAGTCTCCAGCGACATGGTGAGCGCTCTGTATATAGAAATCACGGCACAGCGGACAGAGCTCCGGCGGGATCTCAGGGCGCCATGGAGAGTGCGATTGTCGCAACCCAGCGCTGGGCACGCCACAATTGCGGCGATAAGTCCCCTCTTTGAGGAGTGGCTAGAGAGGCGCCACGGCGTCCTCACCTTCCGCCTGACGCAGGTCCTCACCGCTCACGGTGGTTTCGGGAGGTTCCTGTTACGGATAAGGCGGGAGGAAATGCCCGGGTGTCACCATTGTGCGGATCGCCCGGAGGACACGGGGGAGGTCTGCCCTGCTTGGGCGGAGCACCACCGAGTCCCCGTGGAGGCGATTGGCGGTGGCGATCTCTCGCGTCCAGCCCTGGTCCAGGTCATGGTATGGAGCGAGAGGGCTTGGGAAGCCGTCACCTCCTTCTGCGAAGCAGTAATGCTCGCGAAGGAGGAGGTGAAACGCGTGAGGGAGAGGCAAAATTCGCGCCCTCACACCCCTAGCCGCCGCAGTAGACGCCCAGGGCGTCGGGTTTCACAAACCGATTCCCGGCCACCGTAGGCGCGGGCTTGCGGATGGCGAGCAATGGGCAGCTCGCCGTCCGATAAGGACCAGGCCCGGGTCGACGGCGCATTGTGTTCCACGCGCGCCTCAAAGAGATGTCAGCACCATTGACGGGGTCCGCTAGGGCCGATGTCTGCCAAGGTTGCGGGAAAGTCCGAAAGGGTTACCGTGGCCCCTATGGCATAGGCAACTGAAGGAACACGGGTGGGTTTTAGTCAGTAAGAGTCTGACAGGCTCTCCCGCTCCGCCTAGAGCGGGAGAAGTTATTTGATGACTTCCCACACTCAAAAAAAAAAAAAACTTTCCTGTATAAAAGTTAAGGTATATACAGGGTGGCCGGAACATTGACGTCCAAAAATAAAATTTCGGTCCCTCGTATCGTGGGGTATTCGAATCACCCCCATGTATGTTCCGCGACTTTTCATAGTTTTCGAGTTATGAATTTTTTTCTGAATGTTTGAAAATTTTCGACCTGACCAACCTAAAAAAATTCTAAAAAAAAAAGTAGAGGGTTTTATCGAGTTTCTTTTTTTGCAACTGAATTTTCATAAGTAGTACTTTTATGCATAAAATAATCAGCTTCGTAACTGTGATGAAAGTTATGAAAATGTTGATCTAAAGTGAAAAATTTACGTTCGGTAAATTATGACTCAAATTTTCAACTTTAAATTAAAAATCTTAACAGGTGACTTCATAATTCCTAAGTAGGCTTCAAGAATGCGCCAGACTCTCAGTTTTCATAATCATAAAAAAAATGAAGTACTTAATAGGGCTACTTTGTTTAAAATCGGCCTTCAAAGACAGCGAGGTGGAAAAATTCTTAAAATTACCCATCTGAGTAATTATTTTTTTTTGGCTATTTTCTCGTTCCTAAGGTTAATTAATGATAAGAATACTGAAAACTAACCAACAAATAGTTTCAGAGTTGGGTAAGAAAAGTTTTACGTAAAAAGTGGTTTTGAATAAAACACAGATGATAATGTGAAAAAAGTACTTAATTTATTTTTAACATTTAGAAAAGGTTTTCAAAGTGGCCACCACCAGCAGCAATACACATTCTACACCTACGTAAGAAATTGTCTGGCAATCGTCTAAAAGCGTCTCTGTTCTCTCTCACAACACGTTCAGCTTCTGCAATCAACTGCCTCAGCTCTTGTTCACTTGAACAGTCTCGGGCGTATGCTATTTCCTTGTAATAGCCCCAAATAAAGAAATCGATGGGGTTGAGATCAGGTGAGCGTGGAGGCCACCTAATTGGTCCGCTGCGTCCGATCCATCTGTTGGGGTATGTTTCATCTAAGTAATTTCGGACCTGGGTTGCATAGTGACACGGGGCGCCGTCATTTTGCAACACCATGGTTCGTCTGAGTTCGAGATTCACATCTGCCAGCAACAATGGAAGTTCATTTTCCAAAAAGTTTTTGTATGTTTCTCCATCAAGTCTGGACGGCAGTTCAAACGGACCAATTAGTTCGCCATTGAGAATACCAGACCACAAGTTAACGCTGAAGCGATGTTGAAATGTCGAAGCTCTCACTTCGAGTGGATTTTCATTCGCCCACGTGTGGTAATTATGAATATTGAATATTCCGGATCGCTCAAATCGTGACTCATCTGACCATAAAACTTTATTGAAAAATCCAGGATCCTCTTGCTCTTTTCGTAACATGGTTTGGCAAAAATCAACGCGCAATTGGTGATCTGTAGGCAGTAAAGCTTGGACTCGTCGGATGTGGAACGCGTGGTATTCTTCATCGTGAAGAATGTCTTGGATAGAAGTCCTTGGGATGTTCAGAGCACGAGCCATACTTCTCGTACTCGTAGACGGATTTCGCTGAACTTCTTCCAGCACCATTTCTCTGCGATCCGGGTTAGCTCTAGGGATTCCTTCATGACTGCCGCGTCGACCAGGAATGCGGCCTGCCATCAAAGTGTTGTGCGTGTTAATAAAAACACGATGGTCGGGATATCGCTCAGGTTGCGGCCCACCACGACGTTGAAGTTGTTCGCGATACAGTCGCGCTGCTTCATGGCCGTTTCCTTGTGCAACTCCATAAAAATAATGCATTTCTGCATATTCACTTAACGTGTAACTCATTTTTTACACTTCCACGTAAAAAAAGTCCAAATCAGAATGCAAAACACAGTCCAATAAACGAGCAAAGTAGTCAAACAAGTAGGCAGCGGAGTCCGTGGGCAAAGCGAGTGTGGTAAAGACAAAATGGCGACACGCGTATAGCAGTAAACACAATGTGAGTACGACTGAGGTACTTGTTTTGCGTTGGCTTCGGTTGCGCGCCTTGCGTGAGAGAGATAGCAATAATTCGGTCTCTTTTCCTCTCGGTCCATTGTTATTGCAGGTAAAAGAGTTGCACCCTCGTTTACAACCCATAGTCCACGAGAACGGATCGCGCAAAATTCATTAAACTAACATTTAAAAAAATCTCCGTGTTTAAATCTTAGCTTTCCTGCAGTAATTTTTGGTTAGCAAACTAAATAACCTTAGGAGCGCGAAAATGGAAAAAAAAAATTTATTAATCAGATAGCTAATTTTAAGAAGTTTCCACTTCGCAGTCTTTGAAGGCCGATTAAGGCCAAAGTTAGCCCCATTAAGTCCTACGTTTTTTAATGATTATGAAAGCTGAGAGTCTGGCGCATTCTCGAAGCCTACTTGAGAACCATGAAGTCACCTGTTTAGATTTTTAATTTGAAGTTGAAAATTTAAGTCATAATTTACCGAACGTAAATTTTTCACTTTAGATCAACATTTTCATAACTTTCACCACAGTTACGAAGCTGATTATTTTATGCATAAAAGTACTACTTATGAAAATTCAGTTGCAAAAAAAGAAACTCGATAAAACCCTCTACTTTTTTTTTTAGAATTTTTTTAGGTTGGTCAGGTCGAAAATTTTCAAACATTCAGAAAAAAATTCATAACTCGAAAACTATGAAAAGTCGCGGAACATACATGGGGGTGATTCGAATACCCCACGATACGAGGGACCGAAATTTTATTTTTGGACGTCAATGTTCCGGCCACCCTGTATAAGGTTATAAGGTACACACATTTTTATACTAGTATGTTCTTATTTGTATACAAAATTGTGTTATTATTAAATTAAACTAAATTTTGTGTTAATAAATAAATAAAGCATAGTTGATATTAATGCATAGAATTGGGCTAAGTAAATAGTCAAATATTTAAAAAAAAATTACCTAATCATTAATATTACACAATAAACATTTTATGATCATAAAAGCTTATCTACACAATTTTTTGCTTTAGGTTTTCCTACTATTCTGTAATAAACAAAATAAATATTCTGCATTTAAATATTCAAGTATCAAATGCGTTTATTCCTAGTTGATCCAGTGATACCCAACCTAATTTTTTAAAACTTTGCGCTGTTTTTCACTGAGCTTTCAATAGACAGACTTTAATAAATATATTGCAAACGATAACTAACTTTATATTAGAGGGTTGCCTTACTACCACAAAACAGTGTTCTCACTAATTGTTTAGGCTAAACATCTTTTAAATATCACATTTATGTATGGAGTTTCACTTTATACTGATTAGAACATTGGTGAACAAGTGTCCAAGTTTTTATAGTAAGACCAATGAGGTTTATAGTCAAGTTATACATTTATGCAATCGCGTGCTCGCGGTTTTTGATCCTAATCGTTAATCTAGTACTATTGTTGATCGAAGATTGCTAGTATTTAATTCGATAGATTTTTACGTTACGCTAGCTTGCTTTTATTTGAGTGATGGTCCAGTGGTTAAGGCCTCGCCTCTCATGTACAAGGGTGTGGGGTCAAATCCGGGCAAGTAAAAATGTGACTTTCAATTCATATGTAATTTCGCTCTTATCTTGGGCATAACTGTGAATTGTGAGAAAACCTGGGCTTAGAGTTAATATAAATCTAAGATCGCCAACCCCTCTTGAGCAAGCGTGGTGATCAATGCTCGTGCGTTGTCTGTATGAGAAGAGGCCGTTGCCCTGCAGTGGGACAATAGGCTGGTATTGCTGACTTGGCCAAAGTAGGTAATCTAGTTAACTAGCCGAATGTTGTATCATCGATTCGAAAAGAACAAGAAGTAACTGCAGCTGCAGAAAGCTTTGTTTGAATATTGAAATATAATAAGGTTATCTTTATCTTTTTGGCAACAGTAGGTACCTACCTATTAAAAGGATTTTGCTCTTTTTCAATTTGTATTTTTTTTTCAAATAATCCAGAACCATCATGGCTTAGTTTTGAAGAAACAGGTAGCCGACGACTACTACGATTTATACCTAACGCAGATGGCTTTTAGAATGTTCCGTGAAGGCATTAATATTATAAAAAAGGAAAATGAGTTAAAGTGGCAGAAAGCAGTTTTGTATTATAGCAGGTATGTTTATAATAACGTATTTTTATGAGTAAGTAGATGGAGAAGTTTGGAAGTCGTCATTCACTAATCTATACTCACAAAAAAGGTCTCAAACTCTTGAAGTTTTTTGTGGCAAGTTGGTTTTAGAACTAAGAAGGCTTAAAATTTTCAAATAGATAAAACCTAACAGTAGATCTTTAAACAAAAATGCTACGGAATATCTCAAGCCTTTGATAGACTACTTATACCATCACATGGACTTTGCAAAAGTGAGAAATCTGCTCCAATTAAAATGTTTATCACCTTTTAAAAACTTAAGTAACGCATTTTGTATCTCCAAAGAAAGGGAAAATTTTGTCTGGTACATAACATTCGAGCCGGTGTTCCACAAGGTAGTGCACTGGGCCCATTACTATATATCATGAGTACTCATGACCATGACATACGTTGGTGATCACTAGTGATCGGAGTTGGTAGAGCAATTTTTTGTACTTGCAATACAATGCCTTAATATGGACACTCCCGGAATCCCGGGATTTGAAATATATATTATTAAATAAGTTAGAAATTACTTTGTAAACAGCTATTCGTCTTAAGGAATTATGAACGAACACATATCCCTCCACACCCGCGACGGGTAAGTTTAAGACGGACACATTTCAGGTCAATTAAATTAAAAACTTTTTTTATTTTTATTTTCTGTAAATATTTTGTATATATCGAGGGGTGAAAGGCTATTTGTTTGAAGCGACATTTTGGACGATATTGACTTATATACATATTCGGATTCAGCGAATTATTCTGCGTCGGCTGAGCCGGGTTTCGTACAATTCTGAGCAGTTTTATGGCGCTTAAAACAATGCAATTTTAGTGCAAATTTCTCAAACATGATGTATGATCCGACATCAAATTTGCCATATTTTTTTAGTATTTCATTTAAGCTGTACACAAAAACAGAGAATCGAAGCATAAGCCGTTATTCTCGTCCTAAAATTTCAGTTCGATGGCAGATCAATCGTTTTTCGATATAGCTAACTTTAGATGAAAAGTCTCTTCATACATTTTGCTTACGACTACTTACACTATGCAATGTCGCTTCAACCAATTTGCCGTCAGCCAAATTCATTAAGACATGTCGGTTCAACCCTTTTCACTGCAACTGTTTTGCACTCTGTTTGGAGCTTCAAACATTATTTGTGTTGTGATTTTGATTAAACTTACGATCTCATTAAGACTGATTGTTAATTAAGTAAAATATAAGTAATAAAAAAATCTAATTAACACAACTTTTTTTTCATTCCTGATAATTATAGTAATTATTCACCCATTTCAATACTACAACCTCTTAAAACTTACTATAAATCTGTCATTATTATCTTGTATCAACAACCAAGTTATATAAAATCCTTTCAAAACCTGAGACATCAAACAACTCATTATGTTCATCGTTGCTTAAGCCAACTTGCCTGTATCGTTAATAAAACCCAATTGGTAGTTAAACAAAATAGCCTATTCCTATTATTATTGAGTAACGTCGATTCAATCATTTTGCTTTCTCCTGCATAAGTACTGTAAAGTCACATAAACCATTTTGCCTGCTGCTGATTAGTGACAATGTTGGAAGTTGAATCATTTTTCCTTACTCTAAAAATAAGGCGATACAGATCATTTTGTATTAAGCGACATTTATCTTTGAACTCATAACTGTTTTTTTATTGAAAATTATACAAAAACATTAAGGGATTTTTTTGCAATGAAGTTTTGCGATCCCCATTAAAGTAAGAGCAGTAGTTTTTTCATAACGATTTTTTTTCCAAATTTTGAATCTTTAAATGGCTCTCCTGTAAAGTTCTTAAAATGTCGCTTCAAACAAATAGCCTTTCACCCCTCGATATATATTTTTTAAAACGTTGCCCCACACTAGGAATTTCTCCTGTATCGTGGGTGCGTTTACAAACATTTAAACTCAAATACACAAATAGCCAGACCCGGAACAACTACTTGCAGGTCATACAAATATTTGTTCCGTGCGGGGATCGAACCCGCGACACGTAACGCAGCAGTCAATTGCTTAACCACTGCGCCAACCGTGTCGTCAAAAATATACAAGTATCAACAGCCGTTACAAACTTATTCTAACGTTCTACAAGATGATTTTACCATACAAATTGTATGTTCCGGGGAATGTCCAAGTAACGTCAACGTTTGCGGTCATTGAACCAAATTAGCTTTACCTACTCCGATCACTGGCTGAGCACAGATTATCTAACAGTGTTATTTAAATCAGTGAACCCCAGTACAATGCTGTCTATAATGTTTCAGCAATCTCGTCTTCAAAACTTTTACGTATTGGAGAACATTGCCAGCTTTAAATGCACTAATAAGGGAGCAAGAAGCCAGGAAAACAAGATGGCGGGAGAAAGTACTACAAGTTGTACCTGACTATACACCACCTGAAGATTAGTGATGGAGTTTTCTCTTATTTTACCCGACTGCGGCAAAGTCCAATAGGAGGGCAATGCTATTTTTATTAAACCATCACGCATTTTATTCTTAATTATGTGCAATTCCATAAAAATGGAACAATACATTGTGGGTACATACTGCCGCTATATTGCTACACAGATAACAAACTTCTCTAATTATTAAACAAGTGTAGGTACAAATAAAAGCAGATTGCTCCAAGCACTCGCACAACTACACCCTAATCTTTACCTATATTGAGTGGGTCAAAATATTTTACCTTACAAATATGTAATAGAGAATAGTTTTATTCTATTCCTCTCGTTGCTATACGATTTTATCTAGATTAGAAAACTAATATTATACCTATAGAGAAAAGATTTGAATTTTTGTATGTTTGTTTGTAGACCATGACCTGCAGGACTAACGTGACACACGCGACAGTTAGTCAATCTCGCGTCGAAGAGATTTGTCTATATCTGTCACTTTTCTCGTTTTCTGTCAGCGCTGCAATTCAAAATTTTCGACTCGTTCTGTAAAACTTGATGTTTTCGCGACAAACACGGCACCCAAGTTATCTCGAAATTCGACAAAGACGAGAAGAGTAGAAAAATTATGGTACAAACAAAAAAAATCTCCAAGATAACATGACAGTTTCATTATTCTTCATCGTTCATAATTTTATTCTACAATATATTAAGAAAATACTTAGTTTTAAACTATTATTTATGTTGGAACGAATTTCTTTTCGGCGGCCGAGAGAGATACTATGGCGGAGGGAGGGAGTAGATGAGCACCACTTTCAGTAATAACCAGTCACTTCGCCAATTATGGTGATTAACGAAATCTAGGGAGGTATGGCTGTATAGCAATATCAAACCTTCGCAACATTATTACTAAAATCGCCAGTTCATTTCTTAATGGTGGTGATTAACAAAATTTGCAATATCATCAAATAAAACAAATATCAATATCAACCTTCGCTTTGTCATATTGTGATCGTAGCCCATTTGTCGTTTGTGGTGATTATCTAGTGAGTATATTAAGTGCCATTTATATTAATAATATCCATAATTTTGTATTTTAATTATAGCATGCCAAAAAAACATTTAATTAAAAAATAGTCGGTTACAAGAAAATAAACATAAAATTAAAAGAGGTGGACGTAAAATCAATATAGTACATACCACGGAGCAAATACAAAGAGGAGATGTTGTAATAGGGTTTCTGTATGAAACAACGGGTGACACTTTACGGGGTGAGGGGTGATCAGATCCCGCCCACTTCTTTATTTTACATCTACTGGTCAATAGCAAAACTATTCGCTCGTCCTGTTGATTTTACTTTGTAGTTAAGTAACTATCTCACACTAGATGTCACTACATGCAGAATGAATAACTATTTTAATAAATTACGCATAAAATTACTGACAAATGAAATGTGATGCCATCCATAACGTCTATCCGAGTAGTTTTTACAAGATAAAACACCACACTTCATTCTTTTTGTCTTATAGCGCAAATATGCTGTAAAAACGGAACGTTTACAGAGCTGTACACAGGACGAATGCCAACAATACACTGACTAAGGCCACGCCTACATGATGACGTCAGGACCTAGTTGAGAATCACAGTGCACAGTTGCTTAGGCCGTCTCCTCTTTGTATTTGCTCCGTGGTACATACTATTTCCATGCGAAAAATCCAATGAATGAATCGGAACCTCAAGCCGGTGTTGCTACGATAACAATTATTTTAATACGGTCTCTCGTTGCGAGATAAAGGGGAAGCGCCAGCTGTTGCCCGCGAAATTTATTTTTCTTACGTTTTTTGCAATTTGCAGGTCAGGTTGTAGGTTGTCCGGTGATGACACCCAGGCCTGCACGATCGAGGCTTCCAGGAGGAGCTCCCGGTCCAGCTGCTTCAGCGCCCACCGCGGACCACACGGGGCCTGTCGGACCAGCGCGTTCGAGGTCTGGGCGGAGACGTCAAACCGGATGTACCGGTGGTCGGAATAGGTCTCCACCCCCTCTATGACGCGCCAGTCAAGGACACGCGGCGACAGAGCGGGGCTGGCGAACGAGATGTCCACCACCGATTCACCCCGCATCCGCACACACGTGGGGACAGAACCCCGATTTAGGCCGACCAGGCCTGTCTCCAGAGCCCAGTCCTCCACCATCCTGCCCCGCGTGTCCGTATACCGGGAACCCCAAGCCACATTCTTGGCATTGAAGTCCCCGAGGACGAGCACGGGGAGGGAACGGTCCCCGACGACGACGACTTTCAACCCTGCAAGGGAGTTGTGGAACTCGGCAAGAGTTCGGTTCGGGGAGAAGTATACCCCAACCACTACGATCTACCCGAACCGTGCTGCCACGCAACCCCGTCCCCTCGTGACAGCCTCGAGGGACGGAGTACCGGCGGCGGCCGACGAAATTAGGGTCACTGAGCCGCTCAGGTCCTCCACCCAGTCATCCCTGGGTGGGACAAAGTACGGCTCAGCGACCATGGCAATGTTAATCGACCACTGCGCCATGCTCTGGAGCCCGGCCAGGTCTGCTCGGAGCTCCTCATTCTCCTTCCGGAGAAGCTCCATGGCGGCTGCCAAGCGGGCGACCTCCGCCCGCATTTCAGACATTGCATCTGACGGAGACCCAGGTTGAATGGCCTCCGCTGCCGCCATAATGGAGGCCGTGGCCGCGGCTATGGCCTTGTCTTTAGAGGATTTATTCCTCTTCAAGGCCACATCCTTTATTGCGGCGACCAAGACCTCCGCAAACCTGGCCGCTCGATCCGAGTTGGAGCCGCCAGCGGCGTCCGGCTCGCCACTCGAGGACTCTGAGAGACCCGCCTTGCAGCTGGTCCTTCCAGGCTGGTGGGTGGGTTTTAGTCAGTAAGAGTCTGACACGCCCTCCTGCTCTGCCCAGAGCGGGAGAAGTTATTTGATGATTTCCGACCCACAAAAAAAAAAAAAAAAAGTTCGTAGGTATGTTGAACAAAATATGATTTTCGACCGCAACAAGTATTTATTCACAGAATTATAATAATTCAAATCATCCATACAACCCTCTTCGTATCATATTGATTGATATTTTGAAATTTGTCAATCGTGATAGTCAGCGTTCTCGCGCTTGTCATGTTAGCCCCGCTGGAGAAGGACGTAGGCTACTTTTTATCCTGGATCGCAGACGAAGACGCGGGCAACAACTAATTAATAATAAGCAGGATGTACTTTAGTTAAGTTTGTTTAACTCTAGCACGTTAGGTATTAATAAATAAGTTTATTTTAAATATTTCGCCGATTTATTAAAATTTCAGCTAGGTAGGTACACAAAAATCAAAACGGTTAAAATTAATTAATATAAATTTTATGCTTCAACAAAAAGAACTCCTAGACTTATTATAAATAATACTTATAACACGTACAAGGTACCTACCTACAACATGATTTGTTCATAAATTACATTAATAATTACGTATGTCTAGGTATGTATCTACTTTAGTCGGACTTTTAGCTGCAGTAAAATGACAGCATCTGTGTCACCACTTGATTGATTGTTTGAACAATTTTATTGCTTCTATAATAAAATGACAGTAAGAAGAAGTCATTTTACTGCAGCTCTCTAAAAGTACGGCTTTAATGGTTTCATTACGGAATTTCTTTTATCTTGACTGAAACTAAGTACCTAAACCATTATCTTTTGATAGCGTGTAGCCCGTTTATTTTGTAAGCCATGTCAGAAATATATGAATCGCACACTATTGATGATGTTAATTTCCAGTGGATCTTGGCAACGCTTTTGACCAAAATTAATTTTGAAATCAGCGTCGCCATAGGCTGCTGCAACAAGATAATGGTTTATCTATTGTTCCTGAGAGCAGAAATTGGTGTTATTAATGACCAATCGGATATGTGCCAATAAGGAGTATTATACCTTGCATTGTAAAAGTCGATGATTGTGACGAAAGACCAACAGTTTAATAATGATTATGTTGCATGCTTACCTAAACTTGTATCTATGTAAATGTGTAGGTACAGTCAAAGAATGAATATGCTACGCATCGTAAGGTAAAATTTTAGCTTGCACTTTATTGTTTTTCCGTCTACGTACACCGTTGACAACATTTTGAATGAAAATGACGGTTCGAAAAAGTTACTTGCGCTGATGCGCCCACTCTATGTGGGAAAGAAATTTGTTCGAAAATTGCTTCACATTTTCGCTCCTTGACCATAATTACCTACTTAAGTACCTAAAGTTGTTGAGTTTTGAATAGGTATCCATTACACATAATAACGAATCTGTTAACACGAAAATCTCCCTAGGTAGAGGTACCTATAACAAGAGCTGTTTCAATGAGCGCGTCCGTTTAAAGCATTTTACGCACGTAAGTCACTACCCATAGTTAACTGAGAAATTACTAGCAGTCAATGCATTTCGTCCAACGCGCCTGTGGGATTTACATAATATAATATGTCTACTGGCGAGTCCAGATACGTGATAACTTTCGTCGGGTGCCTTGTTGCGTTAATATAGATACGCGCGTAAAACGCCATATGGTTGGCGTTGGCGCATGTCTGGCGAGGCGCAGCTCAGCGTGGTTGTCACTCGGTCACTCCCAAGAAGATATCGACCTTGTGCTAGTAAAAATAAAGTTAAGGGTCCGTTCACACGTACCACAACCACCTGCAGCGACGAGATGTGGACAAGCACTGGTTTCGTGCGAATAATATCACTGCAACTTCTTGCCGTTGCGTTGTGGTTGCACTGTCGGTAGATTTTGACGAGAAAATGTAGTCCGTGTGGATAAAATATTAATTTTCATACAAATTAGCGCCTGACCACGTGTTGTAGTTGACGTGTGGTTGCGGTTGTGGTACGTGTAATCGGGTCCTAAAATGAATAGCCTTCCTCATGCCCGAGAGCACATAAAAGCGGACAGAGGTGCGCGTCTCAGGTAACTTATTTTCGAACGCCATGTTCATAATTTGTTTGGCAGTGAAAACCGCGCTGCGCTTCGCCACGCCATTATGGCCCTTAGGTATTTGGAAAATCTCAAAATCATTACATTTCAAGTCACACTTTACAATAAATGTGTTTAATCTCACAATACACTATAAGAACACTTAGATAATAATTATTTATGAACAATAATAATGTTTAAAGCATTTTTCTAAAAGAAAGAAAAATGTATGTAAGTAACTCTTATTTTATTAATTAAGTAAGTAAGTATTTAAATAAATTATTAACTTCAGTGATATGTGCTCTTATTTATTTATCAAATGATACGGTACTGGTTGGATATTTCATTATAACTAGAAGTTCATGACACTAAGATACAAATAGAAATAAAGATTAAAAATATAGGGGAAAGGTGTACGAGATGATCCGTTGCGGTGAGACGATGCTTTTGAATTGCAACGTAACTATCAGCGACATCTTGTTGTTTTCATTGGTAAAACGTAGTTCCCGATATTCCCACCCCAGTCAATCGCAATGGCTTCATAAGTGCCAAAGAAATGTTTTGTGAAAAAAAACAAAAATTACGCGTTGTTGTTCTAAGGTAAGGCTGACTTTCAGTTTATGCCAGATGTGTTCTAGGTAGTCTTTGTAAAGGCTGTTGTATTATTATCATTGTTAATTGTTCTATTTTGTTTTTTTAATGAAATGGCAACAGTTGAGAACTTATAGTTTATTAGAATAACAAAAATGATGTTGGGGCGAGATGATTATGTTACTGTTGTACAAGATGATCCGTGCGGATCGTCTAGAACACCATCTTTTTGTTAATAGATTATGTTTTAACCTAGAAAGAAAAGAAAGAAAAAGTGTTTATTGCGACTCGTACAGGAAGTGCACAAACTAAATTATAAAATAAAAAAACCAAACTATATAAAAACAAAAAGTAACAAAAGAAAAAGGAAACAGAAATTCCTATACGAGGCCAAAAGGCTCCTATCTCAGCAAGATGCTGCGACATTTCAAAAATAAATAAATGCCGCAACGCTGGTATTCTGATAGGGCCCGCTGTGAAGTCACGGGCATTGAACAGTAATAAATAAATAATGTGTAAAATACACAATATAAATATACAAAAATACATATAATAAGTAAAATAATAACAAATAAAACATTATAATATTTGTATTGGTATTCTCACGGTGGCCTCACAATTCATCTTCGCCAACATCTTATATATTAGGCAAAATATACACTTAAACACAAAAAACAGTGATATTCATAATATTAACACTAGAAACAAGGAGAAACTACGTGCTCCCTTTCACCGGCTTCATAAGGTCCATAACTCATTTGTTGGGCTTGGTATAAACTTTTATAACAAGCTTCTTCAAGCTTGTTAGAATTGCCTTTTAATGCGTTTAAAGCTAAAGTAAAATCCAAACTTTGTTCAAAGGCATACTATTCAATCAACGATTACTTAAACGATAAAAATAGCTGGTCGCTGTGATTAACTCAAGACAATGTTTATGTTCTTTCTCCAAAATTAGCTTACCCACTGACAAGTTATACGAGTTCATATAATTGTTTATTTTATTTGACTATATTAGTTATTTTAGTTTAATTTAATTTTTATTTATTATTGACATAATCTACTCATTTCAATGTTTTTTAATGAGTTGTATTGCAATATATGGTTAGCTAGCGACCTCGACAGTTCATCATATTATTCTTTTGAGCAACCGGCAGCAAGTTCGTCATGCTCCCTTAGATGTCAATGCTTGCGGTAGCGTCGGGGGTCGGGTTGCCTCCTTCCCTCAAATATGGCGAGGGGGGTAATGGCTGATCTTTGCGTTATGCTCGTGAACGGGTGCTGCTTGTGGTGACAGGTCAGCTTGCTGACTATGGTTTTGTTATTGTTATTAGAAATTAATGTTTCTTTATTTTACTTCGAAGGTCCTAGTTTATCATTTGTGGCTACAAGTTACAGCTATATACATTTAAAAACATAATGCAGCATTGCATATGTAAGCGGGCACGCCCTTTATGCCAGGAGGCTTTTTATTATGTATTAAGTTCTGTTTGCGTTTTTGTTTTTATTATTTATTTCTGCTTGAGTATAGTTTTAAATATTGGCGTGTGCTAGCTGACATATGGCAAATAATTTTAATATTTTTGTGTTTCGTAATGTTAATTACTTATTACTACTGTATAGAATCCAGTTCTTCTTACTGAACAGACAGTAGTGCTGCTGGGGAGTTTGTTCCGCCACTTCTTCTTCCCAGCTAAAGCACTAGGAAGTGGTGAAGGGTGGGCGTTTTGGGGGGACTGTCTTATGTGATTTTGACGTTCAAAAAGTGCTGATTCTCAGCCTAATTTGAATAAATGAATTTTGATTTGATTTGATTTGAATATTCGCATTTCTATCCGCGCCAGACGTAACCTACTTGCTTGTCTATGCCATTGAGTGTCACTCTGTGGCATTCATATCTATAAGTAGTCTGTGGTGGCATTGCTGTGACAACAAGCAAAAGGGCGCACGCGCCGACCCTACGAAAATAAATAAATACATTGGAACAGTATCACTAGTGAATATACAATATAGATATACATACGTGGTATGTGGTAGTGAATCAAAGACATTAAATTATACGTAATAGTGAATTAACGGAATGGATGAAATAAATAAACTATTGATGTGATATCGAGTTACAAATATTACAAGAAACAGTGACAGATCCAAACATTGTGTAGGCCAGCAATAACAACCAATACCAACAAAACCTAACAATACCAACAATAATAACCTACGTATTTTTTCTAACAAATATGACTTACATAGATAGAGTGCATTAAGAAGAAAAAAGTAGTAGACTTGTTTTCGTTCATTGTATCGATTTAAATAAATGAATAACAAACAATATTCTATCTTGTTTTAGACTATGCCTCGCAATTATAAAAGAAAAACTAGTCGTGGTGAGTGGTCGGAAGACTCCATGATTAAAGCGCTGGAATCTGTAAATAATAGCGTGCCATATAGAACGGCGAGTAAACAGTTTGCAGTGCCTGTTATGTCACTAAAAAGGCGGGCAAAAATAAAGTGGCTGTTGGTGCAATCAAATATTTAGGTGGAAAAGAACTGTTTTTACGACAGAACAGGAGATTGAGCTCGTGAAGCACATTAAATATATGGAGACGAGGATGTATGGACTAACGCGACAAGATCTTTTATCGTTGGCATATCAAGTTGCAACAAAAAACAATATCACCCACCCTTTCCACAGAGAAAAAGCTGGATATGATTGGCTGAGAGGATTCCGTCAGCGGTATCCAGATATAGCCCTTCGTGCTCCTGAATCCACTTCAACTGCTCGAGCACGAGCCTTTAATAAACCTGTGGTGGACAAGTTTTTTTCCGTGTTAAGATCCATTCAAGAGACGAAAAACCACCCATGCCACAGAATCTATAACGTTGACGAGACAAGCGTTTCTACTGTACCCACCAAAAACACAAAGGTGTTTGCTGGAACTGGACGTAAACAGGTAGCACGAGTTACATATGCTGAAAGGGGGGAGACTACGACAGCTGTAATTTGTTCCACCCATGTTCATTTTTCGAAGGGTTTGTATGAAGATAGAACTAATGGATGATGCACCACCGGGGTCCACATGGGCATGTAATTCATCTGGGTGGATGAATCTGGAAGTTTTCACCAAATGGTTTGATCATTTTTTAAGCCACACGAAGCCATCTGCAGTGGACCCAGTGCTGTTGATTCTAGATGGCCACCTTTCACACACAAAAAATTTGGAATTAATTTTAAAAGCTCAGCTAAACCACGTCACCATTGCCTGCCTCCCTCCACACTGCACCCACAAACTACAACCTTTAGATGTCAGTGTGATGTACCCCATGAGCGTGTACCACAATCAATCACTCGAAAAGTGGATGAACAACAATCCTGGCAGGTCAGTGACTGTTTTTCAAATCGCAAAGATTTTTGGCGAAGCTTACTTAAAAGCAGCAGTCCCAATAAATGCCATCAATGGGTTTACCAAAACCGGCATATATCCTTTCAACCCGGACGTGTTCACCGAAGCTGATTTTATCGCTGCAGCAACAACCGAAATGGAATTAAATGAAGACTCCAGTGTAGCAGAAATGCCTACTATGGGTTTAAACACAGAACAACTGTCAGCACCGAATCCGTCACCACCACAAACCCTCACTTCACAAGACTTCGTAGATTTGCAGAATATAACACCATCACCAACCCCTATAAATGATAGGTATTTTACAGCTCGTAGTCCTTTGTCGCCCATACCATCTACGAGCTACGCACAGAACCAAAGTGTATCGCCATCCATCCTTGAAGATAGCCAACGTGAACCTTTTAATGTTACACCGGCCCAAATTCATCCATTGCCAAAGATTGTAGGTAGAATAAGTCATCTGCAGAGAAAACGAATGGACACCTCGATTCTAACTACCACGCCATACAAAAATTATTTAGAGGAAGAAAGAAATAAAAAGACCGATAAAGAAAATAGTAGAGATGGGCCGAATGTGGTTTGAACCGAATCCGAACTTCGGCCGAACATTCGGTTAAAATGAAAAGTTCGGCCAACCTTCGGTTCAATTCGGTGCATCTCGGTAGAGCTTTCATCGCACAAAAGAGGTGTATACGTGCGATTTGTAATGTAGACCCACTCACATCCTGTAAGCCATTGTTTAAGAAACTCAGAATACTTACATTGACTGGCATCTATATTGAGGAAATATGTAAATTTACCAAATCTCATCCAGAGATGTTTGAAAAACTAGGAGATAAATGTGCGTTCAAAACTAGATATCCTAATTAGGGCTTGCATTCGAATATTCGAATTATTCGAATAATCAACTGTTTCAAATATTCGAATAGAAATTTTACGATATTCGAAAATTCGACCGATTCCTAGAAAACAAAACTCAACAATCTAATGTGCACCAAAATTCAACGTTCATGCACGCCGTCCAAACAAGGTTACGTCGTTCGACGCGCGAGCGTTACGAGTGTTACTATACAGGATTCGGCAACGATCGGGAACATTCGGAAGATGCGGCCGGCGCGCGTTCCGGCGGGTGGGGGTGGTTCGCCATTGTGCATTTGTCCACCATTTGCACGCGTGTTTGATTGTTATTATTTTGTTTAGTGTGCCCGTTGTTTTATTTAATGTATAGTTGTATACCCAAAGACAATCCAGTGAATCAGTTACGTGCTTTAACGTAAGTAGTCTAAGTAGCTACTAGCTACTATAATTGCATTTCTGACTTATGATAATTATTTTATTACAATACTAATTATTCTAACCTCAAAAATGCAGCTTTTTTACTAGTTAACTTAGCTAAAGCTTTTATTTTGTGAACTCGTTTACTTCTCATTTGTGTGCTTTTATGATTTTTTAAAACACTATGATGTGTGTGTTGACGGTTAATTTTTCGACATTTCAGGTATTAGATTAAACATTAAAACATGGAGCAACTACAAAACAAATTAGAATTTAAAGAGTACGCGAGATAAGTCGTCAGTATGGAACTTTTTTTTGAGAACTTCAGATGGAGTTCATGCGCAATGTAAGAAGTGCAAGAAAGTGATTAAATGCCGAAACACAACTACATGTCTGCATAACCATATGAAACTTCACCCTGTTGAGAGTACTAGGGTTACTGTTGATGAACTTTCGGTGCCAGGGACATCGGGCACACACACGAATCTACAGAAAAATGAGCCAAAGAAGAATAAAGTTAAATTGATTGACGACTTCTTTAAAAAATCTGATAATTTGGAAAATATAGTTGCAAAAATGACTGCTTGTGATGGTCTTCCATTTAGTTTGTTTTGTACATCTGATTCCTTGCGAAATCTTTTTAAAAAAAGTGGCTATGAAGACTTACCGAAATCACCAAATACAATTAAAAAGATCGTGGTAGAAAAGAGTGAGCAATTAAATGGCGAACTTAAGGAAACATTGCAGAAATTGAAAGCCAAAGGACAGAAGTTTTCCGTCTCTTTAGACGAATGGACTTCAGCCCGTAACCGACGGTACATGAACGTCAACATTCATTGTCCAAACTTTGCAGGCAAGAGCTTCAGGAATCTGGGACTAGCAAGAATAACTGGCCGGGGAACAGCAGAACGTTGTGCCAATATTTTGAAGGACAAACTAGCATCCTATAATCTTTCTCTAGAAATGGACATAGCATGTGTGGTGACTGACGGAGCAAGTGTGATGTGTGCTATGGGTCGACAATTGCCTTCGTACCATCAATTATGTTTTGCACATGGCATTCAATGTGCAGTGTTGGATGTAATTTACAAAAAGACGCAAAATGCCCAAGAAGAAGAATGGGAAGAATCTACAGAAGACACAGGGGCGACAGGACAGGATGATGACTCTGACAGTGATGAAGAAGAAGGTGGATTTGTAGTTGGGACTGGAAGACAACTGAACAGGAACCAATATGTATACGGGGATGTAAATCTAAAAAATGTTATAGATAAAGTAAGAAAAATTGTTAAATTTTTTAGGAAATCACCCACCAAGATTGAGTGTTTCTATAACTACCTTCCAGAAGAACAGAAAAAAATGGGCTTGATCCTAGACTGTAAAACCAGGTGGAGTAGCTTGGCTGATATGATCACAAGGTTTTTGGTACTAAAAGAACCTATCATGAAGACTCTTATTGATTTAAAGAACGACATCACATTTAGTTCCTCTGAGCTAACTTTACTCCAAGAATTGTCCACTTCTCTCAATATTGTAAAGGTAACAGTTGAGGCATTGTGCCAAGAAAATGCAAATCTGCTTACTGCAGAGACAGCTCTACAATTCATGGTTGCGAAACTTCAAGCGACAAACAGTTTTACAAGTGATCAGCTACTCCAGGCTCTGAAAAGAAGAATAACTGAGAGACGGCCTACTAGATCTAGTGTGTACGTTAAAATATCTACACAATCCCAGAACATATTACGCAGAGATACCTTCGGATATTTTTCCATCTCCAGGAAACGACACGATTGCTAAAGTTATAACTGAGATTAACGACAGACACTTTAGTCAAATACTAGACTTTGATGACAATGAAGATAGATCCTTAGTTGATCATCAGCAGCAGCGACAGCGACAAAATGAAGTAATTCAGGAAACTGCAATAAGCTTCAAGGAAGAACTACAAAAAAAGATCGATGAGACCGTATTAGCAACTTCTTGTACATCTACCGCAAATTTATCATGCAGAGAAGAGTTGGAAACGTCAATCCTAATGCAAATGGCGCTATTTGATAGAGGAGGTCCTAGACAAGTAAATTTGAGCCAAGCGTACGACTTTCTGCAGTGTATACCACCTACAAGTGTAGAGTGTGAAAGGGTGTTTTCTTCCAGCAAATATATTTGCAACCATCTAAGATGTGCCTTAAACGATGATTCCATGGATGCTCTAAGTTTCCTTAGGTCCCACTTCCAGGGAAAACGTTGAAGGACACGACAAAGGTATAAGATAGGATTAAAAACGTAGGTACTGTAATTTTCTGTACGAAATGTAGCGTGCTACTTAGATGTGATCTGATCTCGTGATTGATTATTTTTGTTTTCACTAAAATTTAATGTTAAATTATCAATATCATCACACATTGTTAGTGTGACATTGACAATTTACCATTAAGAAAACGATTTTGCATCGAAGTTTTAATTGCGTTACTTACTTGTTATTGTTTTGTTTGATTTTATTATATTATTACAATATTCATAACTGATTTTTATAAGACTGTGTTGTGTTTGTGTCCAAGGTTGAAAAACAAAACAAGATTAGTTTATTTTGATAACTATTGTTTATTTTAAAACATTTTAAGCATTTGTTTCTAATTTTTGCGAATATTATATTAGAATAACATTGTGGTGTGTTAATAGCATCAGTACAATATTAAGTTCACCATTAAAAATCTTCCAATTTTACGTTGATTATTGTGTTAGCTTAGCTATGTTATTTGAAGAAACAAGTTGATTATTTGCAGTTTAATGTTAGCTATTCTAATCCTTCGTGTTCTTCTAACAGAAAAAATGTTATTTTAATTATTTTTGTAACACTGCGTTAGCTTTAAATAATATTATTTTGATTTAGAGAATAAAGACTATTTAGAAATTAAAGGACATGATTTCTATAAAACTTAATTTTTTTATTTAATATTCGAACAATATTCGAATTATTCGAATATACCTCACAAAAATATCGAATTGCAAAATTGTCGAATATTTGCAAGCCCTAATCCTAATAGATTAATTAATACGAGAATAAAAACGGAACTATATAGGCGAAGCTGTTATCCTATGTGTATTCAAATTTATAACAAGATTCCTAACCAAATTAAAGAACTTCCAATGGTTCGCTTCAAAAGGGCTTTACGTAGGTGGTTAATTGAGAATCCCTTCTATAATATAAAAGAATTCTTTCAATTTAAATTTAAGCAATAATGTAATTGTACCTACCTATAACAAAAATTGTGTGCATGTCATTATGTTATGATTAAATATGCTAAGCTACTAACATTATCTACCATTTTAAGAACTTTTGTAACCATATTTATCTGCAAATAAATCTTTGACTTTGACTTTGTCAATTTCGCTCGCTTTCTCGAGAGCGACATGTCGTGACTTGTTTACGCATTTACTTCAATTATTGCTAGATGTACCCCGCCCGCACATCGCACTCCCACCGCGTGGCCCGGAGCCGGCCGGTCATTAGCAAATACGTCATCGGCGTGTCGCGTGCGATTGTTTACATTCAACAAAAATAATTGACGACGTTTTAGGTGATAAGTTTTGTTACTGGCTTATTGCAAAAATGAGTGCAAGGAAAAATCAAGTGTTTGGACATTTTCACAAAAAATAACAGAAACACAATCACAAAAAAGATGAGCTCTTCCTACTCCTGCATATCAGAGGTTATTCCCAACTTTACGATTCTTTCGAGGTATTTGACCAAAGAAGAAGTTCAAGTGGCTTGTTCTAACGTGAACACAATGCGTTTGTCACTAAAAGGACTAGATAGACGTTTTCGGAGGATTGAAGATGACAAGTGCTATAGTCTAGCAACATTGATCGATCCGCGCTACAAAATGTTTTTTTTTTACACCAGGTAACGTACCAATGATCAGACGAACTTTCCTGGCAGAATTTGTAAAAAGGAGCGAGGATATTGGTTCAAGCAGCGATGAGGAATTTGTTCAGGTAGCACAGAGATCCACATCATCATCCAATAACGAAAACATACACAGAACGTTCTGGAGCTGCTACGAGGAACTAGCAGCAGTAAAGTTACCACTAGATGTAGAAGAAACCAAAAGTCCGATTGCGTCAGAGCTAGACAGATATTTCAATGAAGTTCTGCTACTCAAAGACCTATGTCCATATGGCTGGTGGGCTAAGAATAAAGACAAGTTCCCTAACATGAGTTCTTTGGCTCGAATATATTTATCGTCTCCTGGAAGCTCTGTATATTCTGAGCGACTTTTTTCGGAGGCAGGAAACGTATACGAAAAAAAACGTAACAAACTTCTGCCAGATAAGGCAGAGTCTTTGGTGTTTTTGCACCATAACCTGCCTCTAGTAAATTTTAAATATGAATGAGTAGATAGATGAGAAAAGTTTGTTTGATTTGATTGTTGAGAAAAATACCCTTTAATTGTAATAAAAAATACTTGATGTTAATGAATGTTTAGTTTGTGAACCAAAATGTCATTATTTTATTCAATTTACGAATTGTAATCCGGATGTTTGTTTGGAGAATACTAAGCTTATTTCATTTTTGTAATAGTATGTCTTATTAATTAGGCAGAGATTTTCAAAATTAATAAGAAGGACTGATTACATTTACTTACAATGTTCCTAACTAAAATAAATGACAATGAGTGAGTAAAAGACATAATTTTATTTTCCAGAAATGCTATTCTAATTCAAAATAGTGCAAGTAGGTATTATTTTTCTTGTGCCAAAAGTTCGGCATCTGAACCGAATTTCGGCCGAATGCCGAAGTTCGGTTCAAGCTGCCGAAATTCGGTTGAACCGAATGTGAGCCGAATTTCGGCCCATCCCTAGAAAATAGAAAAACACAAAATGAACAAAATGCAAAAAAAACTAATCCTAAAAAGAAACTGAAAGGGAAAGGAGTAGGCAAAGGAATGTCAAATAAAAGGAAGAAAACTGATGTGTCAGA
Organism: Brachylomia viminalis; assembly: GCA_937001585.2. Classification (NCBI taxonomy): domain Eukaryota; kingdom Metazoa; phylum Arthropoda; class Insecta; order Lepidoptera; family Noctuidae; genus Brachylomia; species Brachylomia viminalis. The sequence continues at coordinate 13,859,710 of OW443302.2, read as the reverse complement.
GTCATCCGAAGAAGAAGACGCAGAATGTCTATTCTGCACGGAAACATTTTCCAAAGATAATAAGGGCGAGGGATGGATAAAATGTTGTTTATGTCAAAGATGGGGCCATGAAGCTTGTGCAGGGATAGATAGCGATGATCCTGATGAATTCACGTGTGATTTATGTATAACAACTCCAGGAAAGCGACGTCTAGATTAATAAATGATTAATTTTTTTGTTTCATTTTGATTTTTTAATTGGTAAAGTTAATTTTAAGACGTTGTTTTTTTTTAAATAAATAAATAACTATCTGAAAAGTTATTTTATTTTAAATAATACCAAAACCTAGGACATTCCCAAAATAGGGGGCTACATGATCCCCAGGATCATCTTGCCCCTACCGTAGGAATCATCTTGGACACCCTGTAAAGATGATTATTTGGTAGGGTTTTAAAAAATGTGAACTATAATAATAATAAATCTAAAAAAATAACATTTTGATTATGACAACAGGTAGACAGATAAATTTACTATTGATAAACGCTTTTACATCTGCATTAAGTTGAATATCGTTTAAATTACAAACATTCTCCCTTAAGTGAATCATCTCGTACACCCTTCCCCTACCTACTTACATGTTAAAGCGATATTTTGTTTCGTGTTTTTAATTTTACAAGACTCTTTTAAATTATTTCGATGACGCGTGCAGGCATAAAATTGTGTAGGATTATTGCAAATTCAGCTACAACGGACTCCATTATATAAATAGTTGTCAACCAGTAGAATGCCGTAATTACAGAAACAATTAAAACGCAATGGCTTTTTAATTGTTTTTGTTTTGTATGGACCGTGGATCCACGCGAGACACAATGGTGTCTCGCGTGGATAATATACATATACGAATATAATATAACCATACGAAGGGCCAAGGAGTATAAACCAATAAAAAGAACCTATATGTAATACGTTGATAATATGCCTTTCACGACTCTCATACAAAAAAAGGACCTATCGACTATACATTATACATCCTGATTTAGCAATTCATTCACAATGAATGAATAGGGAATGCTTTGAAATTCAATTATTAAAGAGCATATAGATCATATACCCGAGATTCAATGTGTTTCCCTTCATACATTCAGTACATTGACAAGCTTTTTCCACTGTGGTTCTGTAACAAAGCAAAGTAACGAGTTCGTGATTAATTGTTTAAAGATTTTATTAAATGTTAATTGTTTGTTTCTGCTCACCGCTGTATTTTGGTATGAAGACTAGAAGCTGTCGAATTAAAACCAGGGCAATAACGAGTGAATATCCCAATCCATAGACGCAAGACACGAAGCATAATGTCGAGCTGAAAATGTTTAAAAATACACAGATTACAAAAACGATAATGCTATTAGAGGTAAGAGGAACAGGGTGTAAAGTTCACTCATACCTCCATAGAAAAGGGAGGATCCTCCGACCAGACGCGTGTCGTGTCTGGTGGGCAACTGCCCGATGATTGATGTCGGGAAGTTGTATATATGCTAGTCGCGTGGCAAACTCTATTTGCGCGATGCAGGATTTACGTGACGTCAGTATGACGTGCAGCTCGCATGTAGCGATGTAGATACCGCTACAATGCTAATAAGTATGTGACGAATGTTTGTTGGCATTTTAAAGCTTTAAAATATCAAATAATATAGAAACCATAGAGTACCGACATGGAGTATGGTACAGACCTAATAGTACAGCAGCACTGCAGCATTAACAAAGCCGCGTCATTTTATGAAGTAGGTAGGTACTAGCTGACCCCGCGAACTTCGTACCGCCTATTTTTTTTTTTAAATTTATCTCTTCGTATGAACCATCCTCGTACTTCAAGGGATATTCTAAAAAAAGAATTATCAAAATCGGTCCGGTTTCGTTGTATCCGTATGTATTTCGTTGTTGTTTGTTGTATATGTTGTTGTATAAAATTACAACGAAAAGTGGCATTGATTTTTATAGATATATATAGATATGAAGTATGACAAAGAAACTGAACTAGGCAGGACATATTGATACTTCAATATATTGTTAAGACTTGTACCTTACATATGCCCACAATAAAGATACTTTGACTTTGGAAAAACTTTTTTTTTTTTGTTCGCCTCAGATCGCGAAGTGAGAGGTAGGTAGTGCTTTATTCCCGACTCGTCAAGTTCAAGCAATTTTGTGATCTTCGAATGCCCCTACCACAACTATATTGCACTTATCCGATAATATGAGTAGGTAATGTACCTACATCGAGAAATCACTTGAATTAAACCATCATATTGTATGATCTGCAAGTAGTGGTTCCGGGTCTGGCTGTTTGTGTATGTGAGTTTAAATGTTTGTAATCGCACCCACGATACAGGAGAAATTCCTAGTAAGTAAGCTATTATAGTTTCTAATAAACATTTTGTGTTGCTACTTTGAAAATAAAATTACGTGGACGGCCTGATGTCTGTACGCTGATTTTGTATGTACACACGGCTACACATCAAGCTATACAAAACCAGTTTACGCTGGTCTCGCATCGTACGGAAATCCTATACAATGTGAGATCAGCTTATACTGGAAATGTATAGCTTGATGTGTAGCCGTGTGTACCACCAGAAAAAAATTATATAAGTATTCGAAAACGGGCTTTTTTATTACTTCCAGAATTCGGTGAACTGGTGCCGTATTTCATATCAGTAGCCTAGTTTCCGTACTTAGTTTTAAAAAATAATGTTTTTTAAATAAAATTCACTAACTATGATACATACAACACATACAAAAATGTAAAAACTTTTCTTGCATACTTACATGGTTTTTTATTTATTACAAATCAATTATACGATTTATTATTTTATTAAAATAAATGAGCGTTATGAGGCGTGCACTTTTGAGTTTTCTAAACTTTTTTAACCTATACTCTCCCACTGCTGGGAAAATATCTCCCCAATACTTCGCCATTCATCTTTGCCTGCTGCCTTTTGCGGCCAATCAGTCAAGATAGAGTCTAGGTTGTCGCGCCAGTGTTTCTTAGGCCTGTCCAGGTGACGACGCCCGTCTTCAGACACCCATTGTGTGACGACTTTGGCCCATCTGTCCTGATGCATTCTGTACGCGTGGCCTGCCTAGTCCCATTTTAGCCTCGCGGTCTTATCGCCCACATTGGCGATGCATGCTGTCTTCAAACGTATTACTGTGTTGCGAATTCGATCCGTATTCAAAATCAAGACTAGGAAAAGTATAGGGGCCTTATATTACCCCCTGGAGTACACCTATTGGAATAGAAGAGGCGAGAACGATAATTACACCGACAACGCCAGTAGGTGTTGTCTTATAGTATGATAGATAGAAAAGAGTAGAACAAGCTTAGATGATAGTCCTATTATATCAGAGGGGGTTTATGATGATTTTTGTATCCAAAAGCCTTAATAAGATCACAAATTGCCAAGATGCTCCGGGATTGTTTAGCGTGCATTACATTAATAAGAAGGCTATCCTACCCAGCAAACACAATCCCGGTAGTTTTAGTAAGTTTAATAACAAAATACTTACTTGAAATCATAATAGACATCTTCACAATCCTGCGGCATGAGAATAACGCCATAAAATATAAATGGTCGACAAACTGTTGTTAGACCCAAGTTGGTTCCAAAGATAAGTGTTGCAAAAGCAAAAATTTGGCCGGCAAGGAAATAAATATAGTTTGGCCTTAGCACACAGCAGTCCCACCTGCATAGAAAAACAGTAATTTTTATTGAACACAATTATAATAAACAATCTCAATGAATCACTATTCATGCTAACAATTGATTTGATAATATTAACTATTTAAATAAACAGTACCAACCATATTGAATGGAAAAATCTTTCGTTGACTTCTATTTGACATATTTGACAGTAATGTGAATCAGAGGTCAGGACTGGGCTGGAAAAAAAAATAGAAAAGTTTTAAAACCATCATCATCATTTCTCAACTCAAACTCAAACTTAAAGCATTTATTTCAAATAAACCAATTACAGGCACTTTTGAATTGTCAAGGTGTTGGTCAGTCAGAAAGATGAAGCTAGTTGCCCATTCCAAAGCGTAGTAGGTACCTATGGAGAAGAACGGGCAAGAAACTCCCACACACTCTTTTAAATCAAAATATTGTTACAAAAAAGTGGTTACATCATTCATGTTGTAATTATACATGTGAGAACGATGTAGAAAGACGTGCACGTTAAAAGCGTCCGTAATAAAAAGATAAAAACAATTATGGAATTAAAATAAGCCGTGGCAGCTAAGAAATTACCATCTTCATCACCTTTTCCCAAAAGTTTTAAAATGTTGTTTAAGTATAATTATTTTTTGGAAAAGCTCCTACCAACCTATGCCTAGGATTAGGATGGGGTGCACGCAAAGAGCCTCTGGTAGTTTAAATTTTGAAAGCCAGCCAACATCATTTTCTGATAACCAAATGCGCCATGTACATTTTTGCCGTAGCTATTGCTGATAACAGTATTTTATTGAGTTATTTTTTACTTCTAATCAACACTCATTCCATGAATTAATTATGTAACACTATGTTCTATGTTAGGGTGGTTTTGGTTTCTGCACTTAGTCCTTCAGGAGGACCATTGCACGCAGTTTTAAAAACAGTATTTGTCATAAAATCATGCTTGTTTTCCCAAAAGAGTAGGGCAGAGGTTTACATCATAGTACACCCACATTTCGCCATATTCAATACATATAATATAGGGAAATGATTCATTGATTTTGTACAATGTTTTAATAGACAAATTTTGACTCCTGTTTAACCAACTGGTAATAATTATGTTCTAGTAAACGTAACTGGTAGATAGTCCAGACATTGTGAAATAGAACCATAAAGTGTTATCAAATCCTGTTAATATAAATCAAACTTCTCTCTTCTTATACAAGGCTAGTTCAGCAGCCATTTTTAAAACAGAGTAATGGCTTTTGTGTGTGGTCATTTACACCAGTCATGACCAAAATTGATGAATGATGAAATCAATGACCACTCCCAAAAGCCTGTACTCTGTTTAAAAGTTTGAAACTAGCACACTAATATACCTATATTACAGTGCTAGTGTTTTTTAACAGTTATCTATAAGTACTAATATATTAAGTATTGTAAAGAGGTAAGATTTTTGTTTGTAAGTTTGTATGTATGGGATAATCTCTGGAACTACCCGTTGGATTTCACAGTCATTTTGCATTTCATATCCAAATTTTTGAATAAGGCTCTATACTATTCAGGCTATAGGCTATTAGGCTATTAATTTGATTTGATTGTATACACCCCTAAAAGGAACAACAGGGTTTTTGTTACATATTGTATATATCACGCTAGGACCCTTAGGGACCGAGCAACGAGAAAAAAGTCAGAAACAATGCTAAGTGAAAATTAGGTAATAACCCAGGCAGGCGATGAAATTCGATAGGGTGGGTACGGGAGAACCAGAATTTTCACAGAGAAGAAGTTGCGGGCTGACGTTAGTTAATTTAATAAATATGTATTCATTACTTGGTTCTGAGAAAAAAACACTGATAGCTTGGAACAAGCTCTCCTACACAGAATCACAATTACTTTAGTATTACTGAAAGGCTAGTAGACATTAAGTGTTACCTATACTCCTTTCCTTTAGATGATCCAGTGGCAAGTTCAAAATCAGCTACAGCTTTCATTTTGTAGAAGAAATAACATGTGCATGACAGGAGTAGCAGGAATATGAAATTTTCCAGTTGGGTTATTTCAAAGTAACCCAGCACACCACTTTCAAACACCAAAAACATACATATTGCTGATGACATTGTCCATGAAAAGAAAAATGAGGACCTGAAAATAGTGAAGGTATACTTGTATAAACGAGGAAACATACTTATTTAACTTGTTAAGATGTATAAGGATAATTAATATTATTAACAAGGCACATTTACAGAAATTTTAATAGATCAGATGTATCAGCAATCCCCAGACATGCACAGGGGCCTCTTAACAAATAAGTAATATTATAATTAAGTGAAAGTGGGGAGAATGTACCGACCTGTTCTTTTGCCGCGGTCTGGAATGTACGTATAAAGCGCCCATTCCAATCACCACCATGACTATGATAGTGACTGGCCGCGATATGGTAGCTATTAATAAAAGTCCTGGTAGAATCAGATACGGCAATATAGCATCCATATCTACTTTCTTGCCACTTCTATTTGCCCCATACGGTATTAGATCTTGAATAGTCAGTGTTGTGGTCACCATTTTCACTGTTTGTACACAAGATTATATTACTTCATTTATAATAATCGTTAAGTCTTCATTCGTATCACTGTACTAGTTTTTCGTTAGTTCTCGTAAAAAAACACATCAAAATGTGAAATGTGTAAAATCGTAAAATCAAATGAAAATCAACATGTCAATGTAAAATGTCATAATATGTGATTGTCAGTGTCACTGTCACTGTCGGAACCATACAAAAAAGACTTGGGTATTGTTCTTTTGAGTAACTGTATACCTCGACGGGGAAGGCAGAGGTGTGTTATGTTAAAGCCCATGTATTCTTATCAATCGGGCTTAAATGCAGACTCTGTAAGCGTATGTAAATGCAAATGTACTTATTTATTTGTGAATGAATGGTGCCTAGTTTATTTCAGTACAGCTTCGTTATTACGGCCATTTTCTCGCCCGTTATTTGAAGAAAATGCATTTCCAGAGGCCTCACATATTAGTCAGATTAGAAATATTGAATGTATTTTTTTGCATGTGATATCAGAAAGAGTTAAGTATATACTGAGTTATCCATTGATAACCATGGCTGGGTGTACCTATCAATGGCCATCTTATCGGCTGGGGCTGGATCATCATCATTTAGCCGCTTAGTTATTATATTCAGTCACTACTTCAAAAGACGGTTACTGCTGGGCATAGGCATTCCCCAAACATAGTCACATCGACCGGTCCTGTGCTTCTTGCACCGAGGGGATCCCGCGATCTTCATCAGATCAGTGGTCCATCTTGTGGGGGCCTACCCACGCTGTGCCTTCCGGTACGAAGGTGAAACTTTTCGAAGTTATTAGCATCTGGGATGCAGACTATTCTACTGAAAAATAATAATTATGTATGATTATTTAATTATTTTTCACGATCAATTTTACTTTTTAATAACTGGGTTTTTAAACTCAACCCTAAATTACTTACGAAATGCATGCTAGTTACTTGAGCACGATGTCAACATTAGGCTTTTCTTTTTGTATAAGTATTCTTGAAAATATGTTTAAAAAGAGCATGCACCTAGGTAGGTACTTTAAACGGAACCACTAATGGTAATCAGTAATTATCAGTCGTTATCGCATAGGTAATTGGCTTGTCAACGTTTTCATTATTGTTTTGTCACATTTATGAATCTTGTAATGCATTGCTGTAGACTTTTCCTAGCTCAATGCTGTAGACTCACGTCGCTGGTAGATGGGCAGGCAGGGGTCGCGGCATCCGACACACATGCGCCGTGTCAGTCAACAACAGATTGCGCGCGCACGCGTAACTAACGCTGTGTTTTTTACCTTATCCGCCGGTAACGACATACCGACCGACCAACCAACAGTATTGATCGGGTGTTCGCCACGAAACGGCGTCTCGAAAATGCGACACGATTTTTTCCGCGCTTAACTTGTGTTCGACTGCAAATTGTAAATTGATACTTAAATAAACGCTCATTATGGAGAAATGAGAAAATGTGTTTAGAGTGATTGCTCTACAAGTTGACGAAATGTCCAAGGTAAGCGTTATCGCATTAAGCCATTGTTAGAACTTGGATTGTGGTGGTGCGGGTAGGTAGCTGAAAAAATCACTGCCAAGGATGTGTTATGTGGTGGATTTTGCAGGTTTTCTGATAACCCAACTATACGTTTTTATCGATTACGAATACAATCAAACATCAACCCATATACCTATTTGGAATTTTGGAGTACAATAGTTTTAACAAATGTCTGTCTTTGCTCTAAAATGTATCGTTAGTACCTATTATCGTTTCCTAATCCGCTAAGATATCCTAGTGTTCCATACTGCATGGAAAATATCAACCTGTTTTTCCTTTTAAATTATTTCAACGCTGATAACGCGAAGAAAATAATAGATGTAAACCGCAGTGCTCTGTTGGTCTATAGATAATACCACTAGCTACCTACGTTATATGGCAAAGTCTGTGTATCCGATACGTTTCTGGGGTACCTACTGTAACTTTGTAGTTCAGATTTATTATATTCTTTCACAATACTTACCTACATGCGTTCAAGTGCAGTCCTTTAGATATGATTTATTATATTGTGCCTTCTCGTGAGTTCTGATGTTTTCTACAGCATCTATTTAATGAATCAGTCTGATTTCATTCAAGCCGTATCGTTCAAAGTATTGATCAGTTATTTAGTGTCCCGTTTGTAGTTGTTACACTATCATTATATTTACTTAATATGTGTAGTTAGTGTAGGTACCTACTGCAAAATTGTACTCACAAATCGAACATCAAATGTTTTACAGAGGTCATTGGTCAACTCGCAATTTTAGTGTTAATATTTTTCAGTAATAGGTACGCTCTAAGCTTTTTTTGCTTTCTTATTGGTTTCTTGGTTTAAAAAAGCATGTGATACAAAAATATAATATCATAAAACCTGAGTGCCGTAGTATCAGACTAATTTTGTGTCTGCTCTCATCTTGGCAGCCGGTTTTTCAGAGCCTGTTTTGATCGCCATCTTCCCAGTAGCTTGTAATGTCTGTTCTGTCTGCGGATCACCTTCAGTTATTATTTGAGGGCTTCTTAATTGATCTTCTGGTTTTATACGTACCGTACGTACGTAATTAGTACTCATTCGATCCAACCATGGACGTCTATGATCCAATAGAAACATTTCCAACATAGGTAAGTGTACAATTAACTCGTTACTCAAAACTGTATTAACGTATCTATAGGTAGTCTTTATATACCATATGTTTTAATTCTCACCATATACCTATTGCTGTGGCGTTTTTATGATTCTATGAGATCATACCTAGCTACGTTATTCATTTTACCCGGCAAAGATCTTAATTAAACTCAATTGCTTGCAAATTGAAATAGTTCTTCAATTTAGGGTGTTACCTTTGTACCCTGATAAACAGTATTGTGTCGTGCGGAATCTTCTGTGCTCACAGTTTTAATAAGAAGAAGCCATCATGATACAAAGCCACCCTAATCTTAGCTTACGTCATGCATTGCAAAAAGTTACCCACAGGTCGTTGACAGGACAGTGCCGGAGTTTTTGCCCACGATCAAATCGATGCGCGCTTTGAAACCTGTCGGTATAATAAGTGTTTGATTTGGACTGTTAGTAAAATTTCGAAGTAAATGTTTATTACCTACTTTTAAATCGGAGGATGTTAACGTTTTCCGGCTTGAAAAAATAAGATACCGCGCAGGTAATGCACCTAATACCTTAACCTAATTGCGCAGTTTATAGTTTACAGATTCAGTGTACTGTGTAGTTACTTCCTAACAGGAAAAAAAACCTGGTGGCAATAGAACATTATTTTAGTTAATTGCTTACACATTGATTGCTTGCGATCAAAATTATACAACTACATGCTTCAGCCCGCTACGAATAGTTCGTAGAAAGCTATCGTGGCTGAAGTTTCAAACTGTAAACTGATTTCCATTGCACCACGAATACTAGAAATTGGCTGCTCTCACGAAATGGTTTTTGGTACGACCAATCAATAATGGCCAGTGAATTATGAATTGTGAGCTGGTTTTTCAACAATTGAATGCGCAGGCTATCAAAAAACCTTGGATACATATGTAGATATATAATCAAGAACCTGACTATAAACCGGTACAATATGATTGTTTTAGACGTATCGTATGGCATCGTATCGGATCGGTAAGTATGGATTGCACGTTTCAGCAGTTGCGTTGCGATGTTGGCAATCGTCAATAATTTATTAACGTTTTTACCTACTTTGTTAACAGTGATACGAGGGAAAGTGTAGCGGTGCCGTGTTAACGTCTATTGCACTTTCGTATTCGAAAATAATAAATACTTACTTTCTTTGGGTTACTGGGGGACCCCAACACATAGAACACACCGAAGGGGATGGCGGGTTCTAGTGAACAAGCGAAGCGAGCAAGCAAAGACCCCACCATTCCTACAGTGGTAATTTTTTTTTAAACATTCAGAATTAGGAGCCCCGCAGGCCCCGCTGCGCGGGGCTCCGTTGACTACGCCTTATTATTATTGCTTGGAAGCAAATTTAAAATGGATATCCTACATTAATTATAGGGGCAAACGTCGACTGACATATCATTAAACGTAGACGTTTAAACGATATAGTGAATTTTAGCTCGCCATTTCATGAAACACAACCATTTCATGAAATGATCAATATTCTATCCACGATATGGCCACGACAGACATCTGCATATTATCTACATAAAAAAAAAACGTATTTGGGACGAGCATGACTTTCTGCTTAACATCTACAATCAGCACAAGTTAAATCACCAATAGCTGATACCTTCTATATACATAGTGTATATACATTAGTGGAACAAGTTAAGTACATGAGTACGTTGGGCTAGGGTTTGTAGAATCTTCATTGCATGGGCCAGTCAGATTCCTATTTCTGAAAAGGTCCATTGTAACATTTATTTCAGTTTCACAGCACTTCACTTATGAAATGAGTAATAGCCGGAAGGAAGTATTAGAAGTTAGGGTTACTAAGTAGATTTAATAGGATTACAAACTGCCACAAGCATAGGGTGCTTATAAAGTGGTATCAAATTTATTTAATAGTTTTCATGAAGTATTATACTTGCACTTTTGGGATCGATCATGGGTTAGGATATGCAGAATTGGTGTTCTGACTTATTTTTCTCTTCTCTCTTCTTCAACCGTATCCACACAATGGTGTGTAGGTCTTCTCCGTTGCACTCCAGTTCTGTCTCCACTCCAGGTCCAGCACTTTCTTACTTCATCAACCATCCGGTCTGCTGTATATGTGGCCTGCCCACTTTCACTTCTTCCGCGTTAACACCAGAGCTATGTCGGTTTGCTTCGTTCTTTGCGTTCTCTAATCTTAATAAATTATTTTATTTTGGTCCACGATCTGTAAATGATCCATCGCTAAAGTGAACGGGTCTAATTAGAAATAAGAATTAAAGTTCTGAGTGCCTAATTTCCGTATACCTACCTACTGTTAATCTTGCAGCATTTTAAAGTGTTTTAAATCTCTTTACAACACACAGGCCTTGATGAGGCGCCACGCCACTGACCTTTCCTTTTATTTATTTTTATGTCTATGGCAAAAAGTTTATACTGCAGGCGGAAATAAGTACTTGGGTAATCAATACCCTGTTTGTAGGCAATAAAAACTTAAAGTAATTAGTAAAACCAATTGGTTCAGTGATAGACATGGTTATGATTTCAAACATTGCCTCGTAGATCATAATTATTTAGTACAGTAATTTGGCCACCTCATATGCAAAATTGTGTAAACTTCTCATAAAAATTCATTAGTCTAGCAATCAAAGTTATAATGATAGTCTATTGTATTCTTTTCACGATGTTAGAATACTATTTACCTAAACAAACACGTAGTTTTTGTTTTATTTGCTACCGATGTTCTGCATTTTATTTGTAATAATATGTTCAAGACTGGTTTTAAAGATCTAAATTTATTTTCAACTTGAAAATACCCAGACATTTAAATGCTCAAATGGTTACCCCATTTGAGCATTTAAATGTCTGGGTTTTTTCAATATTTACAAGGAGGTGTTCGCATAATGTATAATGAGAAGTCGTGACTTGCCAAGAACTCAGGCTGGAGGCACCAATGTGTTTGCCTTGTGTTTATGGAAAATAAGTGTTCACGACCGAGGTACCTACACGCCGAGTGCTGAAATGTCTTTTACCAAAGAAAAAATGAGCATAAAATATTGTTAAGGGTTTACAAAATAAATAATAATTCATAATATTGGACGGATTTTTTTATAGACAGATATCCCTACCTACACCAACCAAGTGTTGGATCTTGGTATCTAAATGCTCTAAGCTTGGTATAGATAAACGATATAAAACGGGTATCATTTAAGCTATTACCAATTTAATTAGTTTTGTGTTTCTTAAATAATAGGGTTAGTCCTCCAAATAGTAGATCTGTCACCAAAATGTAGTCACCAAACAATGCAAAATCAGTTCCACAATAAATCACCTAAAATCCTGAGATATAAAGTCTAGTACCAAATAAATGTTTTTGTATGTATTATAATAGGTGTGTCCTAATAAGTATTTAAGCAAACTAATTTAAAGAGATCACCAATAGTAGTAGTTTTCTTATTCACCACGGATCGATTGATATACATAATATGTCGACGGTAGGGCTTGGTCGACGGAGCCCCGCTTCGCGGGGCTCCTACTTCTGGATGGTTTATAAAAAAATAACCACGAAGGGGATGGCGGGGTCTCTCGACCCCGCCATCCCCTTCTAACCTAACCTGTCCGAGTCGGGGTGCCCTAAAGTCCAGATTGCATCCAGTTTCTCCTGGTAATTTGTCTCGGGTATCATTTAAGCTATTACCAATTTAATTAGTTTTGTGTTTCTTAAATAATAGGGTTTGTCCTCCAAATAGTAGATCTGTCACCAAAATGTAGTCACCAAACAATGCAAAATCAGTTCCACAATAAATCACCTAAAATCCTGAGATATCAACCTGAGAACAATTTTTGTTTATCTGAGAACGAAAATATTTCGTGGCGATAGATCTATTTATTAGGTGATACAACTTGATGACAAATATAAATTTTGGTGATAGAAAATATAGTTCCCATATAAAACTCATCAATCCGGTCTGCTTGCCGATAATAGAAACGAAGTCTAAAATCAAATTCTTGTAGGCACTAGTATTCTAGTCTGCTTGCCGATAATAGAAACGAAGTCTAAAATCAAATTCTTGTAGGCACTAGTATTCTAGTATTTATTTTATGCTGTCATTCGTAAGTTTTTGACAGTCGTAACGAGTAGTCAGAAATGAGTCAGAAGCCCAAAATTCTGACAACCAGTCTTCGCAGGGTACGATACAAGGGGTATCGTGTTACCGCAGTAACTGGGTTGTGGAGGTCAGATAGTCCATGTAAAATACAGTTATATATTCAGCTGCATCAGGTTAGACTGGAAGCCGACCCCAAAATAGTTGGGAAACGGCTAGGTAGATTGATTGAGTTCGATAGAATGCTTAAATTATTACGTGTGGGGCAATAACGTAATATACCTAAAACGAATAAGTAATATTTTTTGTACGAAGCGGAAGGGTATTATAAACTAGAACAATGTCCAATTAATGTGTTCGATGTAAAGGAAGTAATAAGAACAAAGTTCCTGGTATAATTGAATTTATTTAATAAAATCAAGTTCAAGGTAACACTGTATAAAACATCCTGAACTGCATTCAAAGAATCCTCTGTAAGATACTTTTCCTTAATCTGCAACTTAGTAGACATCTTAGTAATTTTATTTAATTCTTAATAAAATGAAATGAGACTTTTAATTAGTTACAACAATGTGTACCTACCTAAGTAAAAGTTCAGTTAATTTGTATTAATCGCATCTAGTCTTAGAGCATAATGCTCTAAGCATCTAGTGCACAAAGGCTGAAGAAGCGGTATCTACCTATGTTTTTCTTATTGTTGACGCAGCTCTATAGACTTTAATAGAATTATAAAGAACATAATAAATCCCTTGTGAAGCACAGAAGGATAAGAATTTCACATTTGCTAAACGAAATTAAACAGTGAAGTTAATAATCTTTATTACCTAAGATATTAAATATGATTATTGTATGGTGAACGATTCAAGCATAAGAAATGATGGTCAAGGATTATGTCCGTATGAGGAAAAAAACTTGTTTTATTGCAAGAGCATACGTCTACACGAAGGCATGCAAGATTAATGCCAGGCGGAGAACTAAGTAACCCCATTAGTCCATTTGTTCTTAGTTTATAATGTAAAATCGATATCTATAGCCTACATTTGAATGGTTTTGAGAATATTACCCTAAGTTGGAATCGATAACCTTTTACTGTGTCACATCTTGAACCTTAAACTAGGTAATGATGCTAATTATTTTATTCTTGGGCCTTTAACTTTGTAACTATTATTAGGTGCTGTCCTTGATTAGGTTAGTACCTTTTCTAGGTCAGACACTTTAACCTCATAAAGTAAAAAAAAACTACAGGTAAAACTACCAAGTTGTAACAACAGCTGTGTTGGAATTTTACTCATACATAAATAAGAGTTGGCAGATGGGTAACTAAGAAACAAATTAAAATGCAGTCATTTCCTTCTTGGCGTGCACTGACTTGAGAATAGGTACAACTTTCAAGGCAAATGTAGAATACTACAGGGGAAAGTCAGGTTTTTAATGTCCACGTATTTCCAAGTATATTAATACAGATACGGTACAATCTGGATGTTTGGATCGCCGTTTTTTACTTTGAGTGGTCTGGCCTGGCGTGGCCGCTGGCGTCACTGCACTATGCAATCATTATATTTCTTCAAAGTGCTCAGGTAATAATGACATCAAGGCTAATTTAGATGCTGTATATTAAAATAATCTACTGATCGAGATGCTGATCTAAAAGCGAGATAGGTTTATTTAAAACATTGTTCTCACGATACTAGGCTCGCATGGAATATTCCAAAATACCTATGTCTCATCTGAATGAGTTGTTGATTGGTTTGATTTTGCCGTGAACCGAGGAAGTTTAAAAGTCAAATAATTTCTAATTTATGTAACAATGACTGCGGTTCGCCAATGATGACCAGCGTTTAACGTGGTTATAATAATGTTTGACATTACAACGGACCGGTGACACACCCAAGTGTGTAAGGTACCAATACCTACGTGTGATGTCATGTCATATATAATAGCTTTCTATTTTGTGCACAATTATCGCTTCTTATTTAACGTTGAATAATAATAAAAATGTAATTCAGGAACTGAAAAGCAACTTCATAACCTCGAAAGATCCTGTTTGAAATTGTTATTATTACCTATCCTGATTTCAATAAAAATGTACCTATGTTTAGTGAACAGGTTTTCATAGGTACCTATCTCTTGGAAATATTGAAGAGCTTTGTGTAGCAAAGGGCAGACTGTCAGCCAGCCCTCTTTGCCCCAAGGTTACGTTACGGCATGTACTCATGAAATTCAGTCTTCTGTCGCAACTTATACCTACTTTATTGATCGCTCCTGAATATTGCAGCGAACTGAAAATTAAATATTCGAAAAGTCAACATTATTATTACCTATAACAGCATTGTCTTACCTAATTCACACGATTACAATAGATACCAAAACAGAATAACAATTTAAACAAAACTAGCCGTTCGAGGCAGGTCGCGTCTCAAGGTTTAATTAATACGCAAATAGTAATTTTATGGTTCTGTATTTAAAGACACCGTCGACACAGTCATACCTACTTCGATTTTATTTCCATATCTAGATTAAAATGGCCTTTTCGTGTTTATAATTTTGTATTAATTTAAATACATAACTTGTTTTGTTCGGTATGCAAGATATTGACCTTAAGTGGCGCATATCAGCAATCGACATTAAAAAACTTTGAGAAATATCGAACTGGTTTAAATGTTTAATAAGATTTTGATAAAGATCGACTACTTATTTAGCACAGCGCTTTCTGATGAAATCAATACAAGTTTATAAACACCACAGCGACATAAATACATACACGACACAAGAAATAACTTAACTAGGTAGAACTATGTTTTGTATCGCTGAGAAATGTCATTGTTTTCGCTTTCGAAGATTCAAAGTTTTTCGCACGATCTTAAATTCTGAATACCTACCTATCTACTGTAGTCTGTACCATCTAACGGGTGAATAATTTCTTGTTTAGTTCATATATACTAATTGAACGTTCTCACGAGAGCAAGATACTCGTGAATTAGTAGGTAGTAAGTTTCTAATTAAATTTTTGCCGGCTATCGTTCTTAGGTAGAAATTCATTTCTTGTTTCATTACATAAAGATTTAAAGGCAAGCAGCTCATGGTTTTTTTTTTCTAATTACTTTTATTTGCTACGCCGCAGCCGTAGCGTAGACCTCGCAGGGTCTATTTGAGGTTCACGTTCCGTAGGGCGTAGACCGCTGATGATGGTAGGTGTAATACTATTATGATTTCGCTAGTGTGGTTAGATACTTTAATTAGAAATATTCTAATTATTTAAATTCTTTATTAACTTTTTGCTACGCCGTAGCCGTAGCGTAGATATCGTAGGGTATCTGAGCTCCACGTGCCGTGGAGCGTAGACGTTGATGATTTAATAATAGGTAGGTAGGTATTTTATATCCTATGGATTGTACTAGAGAGATATAGTCTTTTATAGTCGTTTGTTGAACATATTCCGATTTCCGTGGGATTGAAATTATGCTAAATGAGACAAAACAAGAGAGATAGTTTAGAAAATATATTTAACAAGTATGTCCTTTTCCGCTAACACTAGGCCACACCTAAATCAGCGCCTAAATAAAAGCATGCTGTTGGACTTTCAACTTTCAGTGCTAATCCGAGCGTTGAAAATCCAACAGCGCCCTTTATTAAGCCATTAATTTAGGTGTCATTTATTATTAGTGAAAACGGGCATTGCTGACAAATAATTATGCCAAAACATATGCGCACAGGTGATAAGTAGAAACTAAGGATGCTACGTTCTACAGAATCCCTATGTAGCTTCTCCTTTTGCTACATCCTCACGAAACTTCATCTACAACAATACCAGTTATAAAAATATATTCAAAAGCGGCCCACTCCTCACAGAGAGGAGGCCGGTCTCCCAGCAGTGGGAACATTATAGGCCGATTATGTATTCAAAAATATTAGACCCTTGGATGACCCAGATATATATAATACTATCAAATCAGCCGATATAATGTGTAACGTAACATACTATCTGTAATGTAATAACATGACAGATGAATGATAATCAATATCGTAATTAATATTGTTCTTTGATATTTTTAACCCCGACGGAAAAATAGGTGTGTCATAAGTTTTATTAGAAGTACTTATTATCTTTACCTAATGCCAAGGTGCTTTATTAGGTTGCCTATAGATATTACAGATTGATTCCACTAGAGTCGCGCTGTTGATAAATATTATGAATTCAACTTTAGTAATTACAACAAATATTTTAGTAATTTCCTAATCTCTCTTCCTCCTCTCATCATCTTTCTTGATAAAGAGTATTATTATATTCTATTACTTCTAAGTGTTTCAAAAAATATTTCGCAACTGTGAACCCGTTTCTAATATACGATTATATCGGCGTTACATATCTGTAAGTCATCCTATCGTCCATGTAATCAGTGGAATACCAGCGATGTTATAACATGCACATTTTTCAAGCCGCAGTGACCGGTAAATTGCTAGAGATTGAACTATATACATTAGCATTATCCGCTGTTGTTAGATCACTAAGTAAGGTCACATACTCGGTATAGTACCAAAGTGTCATAATGCAGACAAAATGACGCAGATAGTCATTTTAGCAAATATGAGGTACAGGCGTCTGCCCGCGACATCATTCACGTGGAAGTCGTTAGATACACAATATGCTAAAAAAACACTCGCATATTTTAAAACCACCTCGGCTCCCGACAAACCGCGTCGCGTCGCATCGCCCGCCGAACTTTTACTTCATTATCGCTTTCTAGCTCTGGTCTCGGCTCCTTAGGGTCGTAGTGTGATGTTAAATAGCCTATAAACTTCCTCAAAACTTGGGCTATCAAATGCAAAAATAATTCATCCATAGGCAATTCCAAAGTTTATCGTGTTCAAACAAACAAACTCTTCAGCTTTATAATATTAGTACAGATTACAAGACAAAAGTTTAAACAGCAATTGGTAGCAAATTCATGTTCAGTTTCTATTTAAATATACAATAAACAAAATACAAAATCGATCTCTTGAAATTGGTTTGAAGCATGCACCATTTGTTCAGGGCAGTCAGTCAGACAGGGCAGTAATTGTATTGATTTCTATTGTGTTAGATCAGAGGGGCAATTCCCGTATTTTTAAGACCGTTCGCATTCTAATCTCAGTCTCAATCTGTCAAAATTACAATCAATTTACGTACATTTTTGACAGGTTTTTGACATTGATTGTCGCTGAGATGAGATTGCAACTTGAATTTGAACGTTTTTTAAGTACGAGAATTGGCCTGGGAGTTACCATCGGCTATGTACACCAAGTCCTATTTTCTTTCATGCATGCATCAGGAATCCGCTGGATGCGAGAAGCACAAAACCTGTCGAAATGGTGGTGCTTGGGGAGGCCTATGTCCAGCAGTGTAGGTCTTTTGGCGATGATGATGAATCACTAAAAGATAAACAGCTGATATGGACATTTAAATTACAACATAATATTATCTTCGTCTACTACTATGTACCTATATCGATATGTATTTTATCTAAGTATGTTTAGGTAACATTAATTGATGCAGCGCGCGGCGCCTGATTTATCATACCTACCTATGTTACATTCAACCGTATGATATTGCATTATTTCCCTCCATGTCCTGATAAAATTACCACTGAGCATAAATTCGTGTTCATTTAGTAAGCAGTACCGACAGTTTTATAAATGATCTCGTTTGACTAGAATGTTTTGTTTACAATTAGCACGTAGTCGTCAGTAATCAAATTAACCTCATTGTAGGTACCTAATAGCTTTTTAATTAAAAAGTATTTGTTCAATGAGTACCTATTTTTTTGTTTGTCAATATCAGAATCACAAGGAGCATATTAATTAAAAGGTTAACTACAGTGGCAGTTCATTCGTTACATGTGTTATTAGCTAGAAAAGTATGTAGATATCTAATCTATGAGGCGTTAACGTTGACTTTGTGGAACAGTTAAGTGATAAGAATATTGCAAAATAAACCAATCGTAGATAACGCGATATTATTTTAATACCATAACCGGATAATAGTTACCGATTTGTAAAACAGTACAAATGAAAAATAAATAGGCATAAAATATTACACAAGAACCGTTATAGGTTGATTCGCTGTTGTATTAACGTAACGTTTTGAAGTATTAATTACCGTTCGAGGGAAAATGACCGAAGTGCTGGCATTGTGAAAAGTTAATTCCTTTTGACGGTTGAGCAACGTTCAATGTACGAACTAATAAAACCATTTTGCTTGGTTTACATCCACGTTAACTATGGTAGGTACCTACTGATACTATGTAACACAATTGTAGTAAATTCGACGTAAAATATGTAAGTATGTGTATCGAAAAACGATAGTGTTGTTATTGCACAGGTTCAGTACGAAATCAGCTTTCGACGTGGAAACACGAACGAAATTTTAAAGAATAAAGACGATGTTAACTAGGCTAAGTTAGTGTGCAATAATGAGTGGAAATGAGCAGTCGTGTTTGTGAGAGGAATCGGGTTGAGAAGCGCCGGTTGTCTTCTCACTTGGAATGAATGCTGGTGTCAAAGATTCCTGGTATCGTTGTGTTCATTCGTGACTTTGCGCTCCAATAACATGTACACGTTTTTATACTCTATCGTATACATTGAATGATGATGCCTCGCCAACGAGTAACGACCTCTATATTGTGTTTTTTTTGTAGTGTTTTTGCGTCACATCAAGTTTTTGTGGAAAATAAGTATTGACCATTATTTTGGTATAACTTAAAAATCGTGACACTTTAGGTATAGAAGACAGTGTTAGGTTGTTTAGCGTTAAAAACTTGTGGTAATCTGATGGAAAAGTAAAGGTGCCTAGACCTACCTACATTACGTAGTGACCATACGGACTGACCTTACTTCAATAAAGAAAAAAAAAAAACATTGCAAGGCAATGTAAGTACCTACACGTGCCCCCCACAACAGTATATGTGCATGGAAAGCACCATGCGTGACCGTGCTCTGAACCGTGATGAGCAGACAATAGGGAGTGCTCAGCACAGGCCCAAGTTGAGAGCATTAGCGTAATTGGTTGTATGAATCATATAAATGTACAGTCTTAATTAGATTAAAGATGCCTCATAACTGACTGATTCTAATCCGTATTCCGGGTGTTTTGTTTGCCGTTTTTGCAACCGTGCGTTTTTTTTCGCTCTTGAAGTTACTGAAAAGGTTAGCTCTAATCAGTAATCAGTGGTTTATTGAGACTGTTGAAAATTTTAAGTGTTTTAACTACATTTATATTAATCACTATTTATTATCTCTGTTTCAGATACCAGTGGATAAGAATGGCAAGCTAAGAACATTAGAGTTGAGAGGAGTTTACTCCGCCTCAAAATTAAAAAGTTTGGAAACGCTAAAATCTTTTGATGTTACAAGAACTGCTGAGATTGCAGAAAAGTCCCATGCTGTAACAAAAATTAAAAATGATGTAAAGGAACCAGCTTTTTGTAAGGCTTATGCATCCTTTATACCAAAAATGAGCTTAAATTTGGAAAAAGTAATTGAGCAAAACCCGAGAATATTAGACTTGCGTGAAAAATTGAATCAAATAACAAAAAAACAGGATAGTAGTAATGTTGATAAGAAGACAAAAGGACTAATTAATGATATAACACAACACCTGGTTGACAAGAAAGATGAAGACGAGTCCGGCCCGTACAGTTTGTTGTTTGATCTACAGTCCGATCCTTCTACATCATTTAACGAAAGTGCAGCAGTGAACGTTTGGAACCGACCAAAATCAGAAGTACTGAGTGATACGAACTCACAAGCCTTTAAGAAGTTAATTAATCCTATTAACAAGAGTGCAGACAGGCTACTGAACGTTTTGAATTTCGACGAAAAACCGATGAGAGAATTTGAATACTCTTGCGAAAACGAGTTTACCTTCCCGGCAAAAAAGACATTTAATACACATTCCAGATCTGATCTCTGTTTACAGTTAAAAACACATGTACATCCACGACTATTTGAATCCAACTTGAGTCCTAATGAAAATTCAATGAGTAGGACGAATGAAGAGAATTCACTAGATGATAGCTTAGGCATTTTGACTCCAGACCAAATGGATGATATATGTTATTTAGAAAACGCTTTTTCACCTACAGTAGAGGGACTACCAATTTTCTCTGATACTAATGAAAGCAAAATATCTCCAGATAATGGTGATACCCCATCGACTGATAAGACTGAAAGTAACTCTGCAGCATCGACAATACAAAATGATGGATTTGATAGCATAGAGATTAAAAGGTGCACGTTTGAAGGTCAACTAGCTCCCATTGTAAGCTTGGAAACGATCATGAATAACGAAGATCACAATTCACTAACATCCTATGATTTCCCATCTCATAAATGCAGCGATACATTTTCCATACAAGAGCCATTGTCGATAACTTCAAGGACTTTTGATATGCCTTCTCAAGATATTACAATAGGGAAGGACGAGCTGTCATCGAATTTAATAGACGAAGAATTCATGCCCTCTATACACAGCAGCATCTTAGAGCCGGTTAGTTCTATTGCTGAGAATGTGGCCAATTTAGAAATAGCTCTAGATTGTAAACATAAAAATATTTTAATTACCAACAGAATTGAACAAACACCATCGCCGGAAGATTTGCCACTGGACAGTTCAGAAATTAATGGCGAAATAAGTACATACTCCCAATTTTCTGCATCGACGCTGCACGACTCGCAGACTTATTCGGATGGTAAAAGTGATTATCCAAAATCAATGGAAACTTCTAAAGTTTCAAATAGTTTCATAACAAGTATTACTAGCATTACAAGTTTAGATGGTTACCAAGGTGATGGAGAAATGTCCAGACCCGTGAGCAGAGGAGCAGACCATTCTATTGAAAATCGTGAAGATGCCATTGAAATGGACTGGCAAAATGTGCCCGTGGCAAGAAGAGCAGATCCCATGACAGATTCGGATTTCTTTACAGAAAGTGATGCCGATGGTTTAGATGACCACATGCAAAGAGGTGACCGACGAGCTCAGGTTATTGATGGAGCTCTTTATGGTGGAAAGAAAGTAAATGGTAACCCACCTCTCATTGTAAACAGAAACGAAGACTCTTGCATGGAATCAAGTGGAGTGTACACTGACTTTGAAAATCACCGTACATCTCCTGTGTTCTTAAATGTCATCGATGACATGTCACCTGATGGGTCTACTCCTTCCACTCGATCGGAATGCAGTCAGAAAAACGCCAGCACCGGAAATTTGAACGCTTTTTTTTCACCACTGCAAGATACGTTGGATGAACATAAATCGGATACGTCTCACATAATCGATGATGATGAGACACCCAAAAATACAAGCAAAAGAAATTCATTGAACAGTGTGAAAGATATGAAATGTACAGAAAAGAATAAAGAAGAGAAGAGAAGCTTTACATTGAAAAAGTACAAAATGCCT
Organism: Brachylomia viminalis; assembly: GCA_937001585.2. Classification (NCBI taxonomy): domain Eukaryota; kingdom Metazoa; phylum Arthropoda; class Insecta; order Lepidoptera; family Noctuidae; genus Brachylomia; species Brachylomia viminalis. The sequence continues at coordinate 13,837,271 of OW443302.2, read as the reverse complement.
AAGCGTGATGTGCCAAGTAAGCTGAAGAGTATGCTGGCAAACAGAAAGACTGATGCGGATAACAGTGTACAGAGTAGCCCGAAAATTGTGAAAAAGACGGAAAGAAGAGAAAATTTGGCGAAAAAGAATTCCATAGAAATAAAGAACGATTATAAGATAAAATCTTTCAAGGATATAAAGTCGAAGGTAGACTGCTCTTTTTCATTACAACGATCTCAAACTTCGTGCAGTGTCAGTAGAATGTTAAGCTCAAAATCTACAAATAACAACGTGAAACCTAAAAGGTAGGTGATCAATAAAATTGTTTTTAACACTTGTGTAACAATCACGTAACATTTAGCTAGTTCTAGCTATAATACGAAATGCAACATAATTAAACTGGGTTGACTATGTTTGAAAACAGTGGGATGTTTATTTAGAAATGAATGAAATCAAATACTGCTTCACCTTATTCAAATGTTTACTTTACTCTTTAACATCAATTTTCTATAGACCAACATAATTACGGTAGAAGAGCCTCAAATCTAGTAGTGGTCGTTAATGAATCTGATGTCTCACCATAATTTCTGTGTGTAGCCGTCACATGCGTATGCGCATAGAGCTGGGTTCGGCGGCGGGCAGCGGCAAGAGCAGCCTGCACAGCTCGCAGAGCGACATCAGCGCCAGTAGCACACCGCTCGGCAAGCACTCCACCGGCCGCTTCCCCCTGCTTAGTAAGTACTGTCATTTATTTATCTAATTTTCCTCCATGAGTGACGAAACTGACATGTGAGTACCTACGTTGAGCGGGCTTACAGCCTCGCTAGCGCCTTTCTGATTGGCTAGTTTTATTTTAGACTTTAAAATGAGCTATTCTCATATAGTTCGTACCGGTAAGTAGAGGCAGTAGGGGCTGGGGACAAAATGCGTAGTCGTCCCATTGTGCGTTTTTATAATTTCTAACGTGAATTTGTCGTGATATTATTGTGGACGACCACGTCCATAAAAGTATGGAACTACGTGCACGTTATATAACGTTATCGTGGGCGGAATTAAAAGCGTCTTCATATACTTACATCCATTTTACTTCCCTATCATATTGTGATGCCGTGACGTGGACGTGACCGTCCACGTTAAGAGCGCGTATAAAGCAAAATTACCAATCTTATATTTGATTTTACATGAAAAATTCCGGACTAAATCTTAAAATAAAAATGTATGAATAACTACATGATATTTCCGAGGGTTCACTTTGATCAAAAACATGAAATAATAACATTTCCTCGATAAAAAAAAATCACGAAGTAACCTCTAATTCTCATATTTTTCCGTTTTGTACTCAATACGGTAATGCCTATTGCGACAAAAATCTGATAATTAATTATATTTATGCAAGAGTAAAGGCTGTGCTTAGGCATTTTATGTAATTCCTTTTAGTTTTGGATTTATTACGATATAACAGTTTTGGCGCATACTACGCACTATATATTATAATACTACTAAAATTTTACTGGCTTTAGGCGCGCTCTTAATACCGTCACGTTAGAAATGATAAAAGCGCACTTTTGATTCATTATTTTATCCGACGCAATTTTGCCAGGAGGCAAGTGCTTTTTTCTACAGAATTTCTACATTCGCTTAACTAAATTCTACATTCACGAATAATTAACAACTGGTGGCTAAAATACAACTACGACAGTAGGGAAGAATGTATTCCTATGTAGCGTTAATATCGATAGATGGTGGATGGATAGATGGACATAAGTATATTGTGATAACGAGCATAGGAAATGTCCCATTCTGAATCTTAGGAATATAAAAGCGACCAAGGATTAAACAATGCCAAGAGGATGAGATGTAGTATCCTCTGCGAGCGTATATAGGCCTTTTTACTAAAACGGGTTAGCCTATGTACCCTTTCGACGTGGCATGCAAAATTGCCTTAGATTTTGCCTCTTTATTGTTTTTACCGATTGAGTCTATGATCTATGAGAGTACACATAAACGAGATTAAACAATGATATCACTTCTCAGACTATTATCACTGAAATTCAGATGTACCTACCTACGCACATACCTAACTAAAAACAAATGGAGGAAAATCTAAGATCACGCATATCACCGTGAGACCTGCGTGATAACAACGCAATACTTCTAGTTTGTGTTTTAACACACCACTCTAATTCAAGGTTGGCATTGACTTCATGTGATTCAATGACATGTGTGAATTCTTAAACAATTCACGTCGCGACTCATTAAAATTAAATACGTTGTATACTTGTCTGAAGACTGATTTTGAGCTGCTTTTGATACATAAAGGACTATTCTATCTACAAAGTTGCTTATTGAAACTAACGCATAAAATATGCAAATGTATTTCCATTTTCTTCGAAAACCATTTATAGTTACAAAGTTTACTATTCATTCGTTACTATGTATTATCTACGTCATTCTGTATTAATATTCAATGTGAGAGTGGCACGCCACAATGTTAACCCGGTGCTTATTGTTTGTGCTCCTAAATCTTGTGTAAACTCATCATTAATACAGTGTGGAGTTCATGGCAATGTGTTGTCCTTGTTTGTTAGGTTTCGTATGATTTAGCACCTCCATATGTATTGGTGTGCTATCACCAATACACGTAAGCGTGCAAATACACGAGTGTCTCGAAACAACATGAGTATACGAAAATTCTTCCAGACTTAATAATTTTTATTTTAGTCTTATATAGGTATAGGTATTGTCTTGTAGAAATACAATTTTAACTGCATCTATGCAATTTAGATTAATCCCGATACTACCTACTGTTTCTATAGCCAGAACTGACATTAAAAGTTTAAAACAAAAAACAAAAAAACGCCTGCGGAACTTAGAGCAACGAGTATGTTATTGCATCAGGCATAGTTATTGCTCTTCAGTAATGGTCAGACACTTGTAAATATTTGATAGGATTTAGTAGAATTGTGTATGAAGGAGTTTTACATCAAATCTAGGAAATCTAAGTTGGTAATCATGACAAAACTGGACTTGGTAATATAATAGAATAGAGAACTAATATATTAAAACCTGAACGTATGAAGCACGAGCGCCTAGCATAGCTTGTAAAGCAAATCTTTGCTTTACAAGCTAATACTGACAATTGACGTTAGGCTCTGTGTTGATTGTACTACTCGTTGCTCTATTAAAAACTCCGCAAGCGTTATCTAAATATGTTTTCATGGATTGGAAGTTATTCTGGCTTTATCAGCAGTAGTAACATGATTAATCTAAATTACGTAGATGTAGACATTTTTATTTACACCTTATTATATTAAAAGTTAGCGAGTATGTTATTGCATCAGGCAGAGTTATTGCTCTTCAGTAATGGTCAGACACATGTAAACATTTTTTATTAAGGTATTTTACATCAAATATAGGAAATCTAAGTTGGTAATTATAACATCTCCCTATTATCTGAATATTAAACTGGACTTGGTAATATAATAGAATAGGGAACTAATAAATTAAAACCTGAACTTATGAAGCACGAGCGCCTACCATAGCTTGTATAGCAAAGATTTGCTTTACAAGCTAATACTGACAATTGACGTTAGGCACTGTGTTGATTGTACTACTCGTTGCTATATTAAAAATTCCGCAAGCGTTACATAAATATGTTTTTATGGTAACTTCTGGCTTTATCTGCAGTAGTAACAGGATTTTTGTTGGATTGAAAATTAACTACATCTACGTAATTTAGATTACTAACATACGTAGTTGAAGTTAATTCTTTACACCTAATCAAATTAAAAGTTATTAAGTCTGGTAGAAATTTCGTTTCGAGGTACTCGTATACTCACACGCTTATGTGATAATTGCTATCACCAATACATAAGGAGGTGCTAAATCATACGAAACCTAAAAAACAAGGACAACAGTAGGTACATACTAATTCCATGGCTGAGAGTGGATAGTCAGATATCACGGTTTTGTAGTTTTCAATAAAACTTGGGTAACAAAATCCAACTCACTCAACACACAACAAAATCACTTTGTAGGCAAGATAAACATATTCATGGTTTTATCTATGAGGATGGTCTAATTAAAAACGAGCAGATCATTTTTCTGCTGATGAAGGATGAATTTACAAATCCACCTAAGTACTTACATACCAAATTAATTTAGTTGGTATTTGGAATCTTCCTCGACTTAACAGCAGACTATCGCTTATTAGGCAATAACCTACTCCTACCAATGTGCAGTTTAATCCTGCCTAAATTTTATTTCGAAATATTACCTAGTCTTCAAATATTCGGAAGGTCCTTGCTGCACACCTACCCCAAATTAAAAATCAGCTGTGCAAGGAGCACAAGCAGCAATCGATGCGGAAGGTCAACACTACGGCTGACTACGGCAAGCAAAAGGAACAAGCATGTTAGACCGCATGGCAACGAGTGTTTCCTCTCGGCTAGGTTCAGTTTGCTTGCCACTCTTGCCAGTCGCCGGTGAGACGCGAGCCGGCGCGCGCCGCAGTCCGCCAGCCCGTCGCGTTCGTGACGTCAACTTGCAACGCGAAAAATCAATGGATTCCCCTCCGACACTAAGGTTAACCGCATACCGCATTTTCTCAAAGAAAATGTGTCATATGTCAGTGAAGTGTTGACGATACATGCACCTGGGATACTAATTCAATGATAATGATAAGAACACTACGATGTAAAATGCAACGCGTCACGTGAACGGTTTACTTTCAAGTTTTGTTTTGTGCGGTGTCATATTTTAAGTTATCCTTATTTTGCAAATGTACCTACATTTTTTCCGTTAATTAACGTAACACTTGACATTTCCTTTGATTATTGAAATAACAGTGTCGTTGTTTACCTTTTGTACTGTCACGAAGTCTTGGAATCATTGTTGTTTATTTAGAAAGGATTCCCAGTCCACTATATAATTATCAGTACTTAAAACGTAAATCCTCTGTTTTGTTAAATGACTTGGCCTTTCATGGCACCTACTTAATTGTCCTTCATTTACTTACTTCATGTCTACCAACAACTGGTTATACAAGTTAACGCTACAAGCCATTATTTTTTAAACAAACATTTGTTACATTGTCATGCATGTAAGCTTGGCACCTGATTTTATTCGAATTTTATTTTGATTTATAATGAAAAATAACTAACCGCTTTACTGTAAGCTTAATTTTGTTGATGTAGAAATAAATAAGTTAGGTATAACATGCGGCTAAATCCTTTGATATTCGAATCAGGCATGTAACTCTAGTTAACGAATCAAAGATCATTGCTAATGAAACGCAACTGCATATCGATTGTAATTTAGTCCCATTAGAAATCGATTATTTAATACAGTGTAGGTGGGTATTACGAGGGCGGGTCAATAAGTCCGTGACTTTTGGAACAAAACACAGATTTTTAGATAAATAAATCATTTTATTTTTCAACGTAGTCTCCCTTGAGCTCTATACACTTTGTCCAAAACTTCTCCAATTTTTTTATCCCTTCCAAAAAATATGATTTGTCGAGGTCCTTAAAATAGGCCTTTGTTTGCGAGATGACTTCATCATTGGAGTCAAATCTTTTTCCACCAAGCCATTTCTTCAGGTTTGGGAACAAGAAGTAGTCACTCGGAGCCAAATCTGGAGAATAGAGCGGATGAGGGAGCAATTCATAGCCCAATTCATGGATTTTTGCCATGGCAACTGCACATGTGTGCACCCTTGCATTGTCTTGGTGGAAAAGAACTTTTTTCTTGGCCAAATGAGGTCGTTTTTTTTTCAAATCGTCATTGAAGCGGTCCAATAAGTTGGCATAATATTCCCCATTGATTGTTCTTCCCCTTTGAAGGTAGTCAATGTGGATTATCCCACGTGCATCCCAAAAAACAGTCGCCATAACTTTATTGGCTGACAAACCCACCTTGGCCTTCTTTGGCGCCGATTCACCCTTAGAAACCCACTGTTTTGACTGTTGTTTGGTCTCTGGTGTGTTGTGATGGATCCATGTTTCGTCCACGGTTACAAAACGGCGCAAAAACTCCTCCATATTGCGATTAAACAACGCCAAACCTACCTGTGAAGTTGTTACACGATTGCGTTTGTGGTCGACTGTGAGCAAACGCGGCACCCATCTTGCGGAAAGCTTTCTCATGCCCAAGTGACCATTCAAAATTGAAACCACTGAGCCATGCGAGATCCCTACGGCTTCCACAATCTCTTGCACTTTCAATCTTCGGTCGGCCAACACCATACCGTGAATTTTTTCGATTGTTTCGGGTGTAGAGACCTCAACTGGGCGTCCAGGACGTTCGGCATCTTCAGTGCTTGTACGGCCACAACGAAATTCAGTAAACCACTTTTTTACCATTGAAATCGATGGTGCAGAGTCCCCATAATATTTATCAAGCTTAGCCTTGGTCTCGGTAATGGTTTTTTTTCGCAAAAAATAATGCTTAATAAGCACACGAAATTCACTTTTTTCCATTTTTTCCTCAAATTACTGGGTAGTCTGATAAAGATAGCTGTCAAACACAAACTAACTGACGCAGCAAGTTCAAATTTTGATAGGAGTCAACTGACAGATGCCTGTTGACAGGAGTAGTGTTGCTTTTTCAGTAAAGAGGTCAGAAATTCAAAAAGTCACGGACTTATTGACCCGCCCTCGTACATAAATCTTTGTAACTCATTGTTAGATAGCAGACACAGCAGAAAATAATGGGCCAAATAGAAAGTACATTAACGCACATGCTCGGTTCACATGCAACGAAGCCACTACCACATAATTAAAAAGTGATTTATGAACCAACGCACATCACAATTTGTATTGTTTTTACAGAGACACTAGTTTTTCACATTTTCTCTTCAGACTAACCACTCTCAAAAGCTAAGAAAAACGGATTCAATAAAACGCAACAATTGTAGGATACACGCGCCCAGACGCTTAGGTACTGTGTACATTGAATCATCGAAATAAAATAATCTGTATCACCTTTCACTGTATTCTTTGTAACGTACGTACCTTACAATATCTAGAGATAACTATATTAAACACGCAAAAAGTAATTGTACAAAATTTTTAATTGTCACAGCTGCTAACTCGATTCGAAAGCATGAAATTGGAGAGTCATGATATAGATACATTTTATCTTTCACGTCAACTTGAGATGTTTTTGAGAGAATGTTGTAATATTTCAACTGGTCGTTTCATAGATATCGAGTATCAATATGCATATCTAGAATAACGTGATATTTTTCTGGAAAATGCCTCCGATACATTTTCGATACATTTCATTTCTTTACAAATCAGTTAAGGAGTTTCCAAATGAATGAGAGTAATTAAGAATTAACAGATACTAAAATGATAGAAGATTTCAAAACAAATGAAACTTAAAAGGGAGACGTGCTTAGTAGCAACTAGCAATAAGGATGAACAACGAAGTTGTTGGAGACAACTGGGGAAAATGTAATAACTGATAATGTCGCAAATGCAGGCTATGCGAATCAGTTAGCTTAATAGAACATTTCACATAAACCGCATTGCTGCGTTTAGTACCTACCTTAAAGTACCATTTCAAGCCTCAATACACCTTAAGAGTCCTATTACATTTTTGACGCAAATTCATGATTTTTGACGTTGTAATTTTCAGCAGCAGTAAGATATTTGAATTGTTTGATTATGAATAACGATAGTGCCATTCTCTTTATTGTAAGTTGGAGTTGCACATTTTAACTTTTCTTGTCGTGTAATTTACTATGAATATTTTACGAACTCAGTTTACAAGGAAAAACGTCGGCAATGGAACTTTGACGCTCAAATTCACATTGTTTCATTCAGTTTTAATAAAAGCGAAAGTTATTAAACGATAACTTTAATGTTTTACTTGTTTATTGGAGTTCTAGAATTTCTTTAAATTCCTTGAGTTTTCAGGGAAAAGTCGTAAAGAAAACAAATAAATGTCTTGATTTTCATGTCCATTATATTCCAAATAAACACAATTAAATCAAATAAACTAATATGATATAAAACTTCGATCTACAGTGAATACGTTTCATTAGTTTTTGTTTCTCAATATAATAAGACAAAATTACAATAAATTAAATTAAAGTACTATATATTCCGCGTCAATTCAGCAAATTACACGAAAATAATGTGTAACTCCAACTTACAAGAAAGAGAATTTCACTATAGTTATTATAATCAAATAATTAAAATATCTTACTGCTGCTGAAAATTACATGGTCAAAAATCATGAATTTCCGTAAAAAAATGTAATAGGACTCTTAAATCGTGCAATGATTTTGTTATTACTAAACTTAAGCCACATATTAACAGGAATGTGCTAAAGCAATATATTCGATTTGAATAGTAAAATCCAAAATTTAGTTAGGTTCAGACAGACGGTTAAGTTGAAGGGTAAAATCTTCTTGTAATCTTATCCCGAGCCACTTATCTTTGAAGATGATAATATTATCGAGAATGTTGTATTACAATATTTGTATGAATATATTGATACCTATTTACAAACGAAACAAGTGAATGTAAATTGTTGATGCCATTCGGTTTGCCCTAAACCACATTTGTGAAGTAACGGCTATTACTAACATGTTCAGACTTTTACGTCACATCAGTTATTAAACGTAACGTTAAAGTATTGCACGTAACAATAGTTTGATCTTTATCTATTTAGTTAAAACACGTTTCTAAATCGTAGGAGTACCACATTGTAGTAACCTCGTTACTCATCATAGATAAATATTGCAACAATGACCATTACTTATCTGGATACGATAAAAATATTTGATGTAGAACATTCGGAAGAGGAAAGAAAAATATCCAAATACTAATAGGTTCTTAAAATATCAGGCCGGTTTTACCGTTTGATTAGTTAACTAATTAAAGCACAGAACTAATCATAACGGATATATTTCGAATGCCTATCGCAGCTTTACTCGAGCTCGGTGTAGAAATGATATTATTATCGGTACAGGTTTCCAAATATAGACTTTTAAGGTTAACCCTAAAAATATAGTTTAAAAGCGGAGACAGTATTAATGGTCTAGGCGATACTTGCGAGTGAAATCCGCTGGAAGCCGATGCAGTGTAACGGGTTATTCTCGTCGATGGATTTGTTGACGAGTCGTGAATCGTTGACCCCGTCGGTGAAGGCGAAACCGAGTGCGAACTGTTCCATCCACTACTTGATGTTGAAACCACATATGACAGAACACCCAGCGACTGTCTAGCAAACAGTCTGATCACTGAAGTCTACAAATCAGAAGTCATTCAGCACTGTTTATGTTGTCGTGATTCCAATATTACATCAGTTGCCAGCAAATTTTTGAAGAGCGAACCAATTTTTGTTGATGATATTTTGTGTGGATTGATTTAATGTTTTTTTAAGTGATAGAAAATATTTGGGTCTTTACAAATAATGTCAATTCATTTGATTGGAAACCTACTGTTAGCAGACGTGTCAAACAGCTTAATGAAAAAATATTTATAATGTCAGTTTCCAATGGGCTATGAATATAATATTGAAATAGTTGTCCCAATTCTGTCTCATTGGAGTCGATTCTAGAACAAGCCACTGTGTACTCAGCCGAACTATGAGGTCTCGTCTGACCCACTTTCAATGCTATTAAACCATGGCCTAAAATCCTACGTGACAAGGCGTATTGCTATTATATCATTACTGTCATTAGTGACATCAAAGGCTTGCAGTTAAAATGTATAGGGTCGCCCACTGCGTGCTCATATAAGCAACCCACCAGAGCTTCGAACCATAAAATGCTATCAGATTATAAAACATGTCCAGTATTTCACTTTCGATAATTTTTATATGTTCCACTAAATGCCGACGTTAAGATCTCCAATCCATACCTTACAGTATTTGAATTTCAAGACTGTGTCAGACTAAATGATTTTGTTCATCGTTTTCCATGATCACATATTATATTCTCTTGGAGAATTAAAATCGATTAGGGTTTCATCGGTCAATCGGTCAATTCGGTTTAATCGTTATTCCTTATAGATACTCGTACTTCGACTAAATCCTGCTGGAGATTGTGCTTCTTATCACATGCGATGTTTTAGCTAATCAATCAATTTAGGACATTAGAGATAATACCAAACAAAGATAGGAATAACTAACTCAAGCCTTCTTAAATAAATACCTACTGAAATGTTGGTGAAGGCCATCCATAAACGAAAGTCTTTTCCCATCCAACACCCGCACTTCGAATTAAAACTCTCGCTCTGTTATTATAATAGTTCACGCTAGCTGTATGGAGGTTGATTAGAGTTTTGCATTATTGCAAATCAAATATCAAATTAGCCCTTCAAAAATGTTAGCTTGCAAAATAATTATTTGCCTCATGCAAATTGTTAATAACAATCCATTGTTTCGTTATGGCGGAAGTATTAATATTTTGTTTATACCGAACCTTTCGGTCTTTCAAAATAATAAATAAAGGTAATGGCTCTAGGTACTTATCATTTGAATTTATTTAATAACTTCAACAGTTGGGTAGGTACCCTCTTGTCACTTAAATTAAATGCGAACATTCGCCATGAAATGGTTTATGATTTTATTAATTGAGATAAACTTTATAAAAGAGAATGAGCAAGTTCTGAATTAACGATAAACTTAATTATTGTATTGCCTTTCATATTCACTTTCAATCTCAATAAATCGCCAAACATGAAACATACGAGTCATCCGATTGTTTGATGTTTATTAATTGTGTATTCTTTGCGTTAACTTTAAGACTCTGAAGTGACATAGAAGTGTAGAAAATGGGTAGCGGTACCTACCGTTTTATGTCCATTCGATTTAGTTGTCACATAGCCACTTAGTCCAGATACAAAAACGTAAACCGTTTGAATGGATACCGGTTACCACTTTACAGTTCCCGGTATGGTTTCCCGTTGTTTGTTTGGTGCTAAGTTTGCTTCAGCCTCCCATGAGCTGTTTGCTTCATTTATAAACTGTTGCGTTTCCAAGAAATGACATTACAATCGAGCGTATGATGAATGTTGATTTTATCGTTATTTTGTATCGCTTCGGTATGAGTTACTGGGAACGGAGTTGCTATTGAAATTTTAGCAACTATGATGTACCGCTTAAAGATTCTTGAAATAATTTGAACTAATTTAAGATTTGTCTACAATCAGAGAACATAATATAAAAACAATGCTATAATAGAAGCTGTTAACACTGCTCTGAAATTATATCCCTATCATTCAAAAAGCGGTACAATATTGTATAGAATTTTATATTCCTAGCTGTTGAAAGTGTGACGACCACCTTTTTGTGGTTTTCTGACCGCAGCAAACCGGTCCCCGTGCAACATAGTTACAGGTGATTCCTACACAGAACAGGTTCCTTTTCGTATTGTTGGAAACCAACTTCTTTGTCCAGTGAGTGAACGAACCGATATCATTTGTGCTCGTGCCAGGACTACTTTTACTTGAAGGGAAGTTGTAAGTACATGTGCTGTACCGCAATCAGGCCCTGTGCCACCGGGAAAGGTAAATCTTATGAAATCTGAATTGATTAAGAATTCAAAATTCACATTGTAAGGTTTTCTATAAAAGCCAATAAAGTAAGGCCTGAATTCTGCACCTGTGTTCAAATCTTTGTAACAGTTAAGTTTGTGTGAGAGTTAGCTATTTATTAACAATATTCATTATTTAGAAAGGTGTTATCATCAAGCTATTAGAGCAATTACCTACGGAGTCAAGTTCTTAACAAGCGCAGTGAGAAACTTTCGGTCGAGCAATTTTCTCATCAGACTTTACTCCTCCATCGGAAAATGTATAAATATTTTGATATCGCCAGGAACTGCATCTTCAGTGATATACCGAACCATGGAGTCTCCTTGTAAGGTGTGCTAACGTGAGATTGAACGGATGAAAGCACAGATATTGCTTCGAAAGCAAAGTAATTGCTACCTGTGTGTTGTTTTTGCTCACCGCAACTTGTTAAGCGTTGTCTGCTTTGGTACGTTCTCGCCTATTGATATACCCGTCACAAACCAGGCGTTTACTGCTGTTACGTGCGGATGTGTTCAATAATGTGCTCTATTGTTCAATGGATTGGTGCTAACAAAATATAACTCTCAAATTTCCGTTCGCTAGTTTGTTCGTGTTATCGTCACGTTCTTACTTGGTATTTGACGTCGAAACGATTTAGTGTTTTTTTTCTTCTAATAGTGCTTAATTGCATATTTAATGTGCTCATTATCGATTTGTTTGGCTACTGATTGAGATGAGATAAGCAGATAGCATGGCAGCACTGTGTTAAAGAACGTTACGTAGCATACATTATTGATATGAAATTTTGACACGGATTATACAATGGACTTGTAATACTAAAGTCCTGCTAGAGTGTAGCTATCGGAAGGCCAATTTTCGTACTTAAAAAAAAATCAAATTCGAGGCGAAATCTCATCTCGGCGACAATCAATTTTCAAAAACTTGTCAAAAATGTATGTAAATTGATTGTATTTTTGACAGATTGAGACTGAGATTAGAATGTGAACGTTCTTAAAAGTACGAGAATTGCCCCTCTGTTTGCTTGCTATGCAAAATCTGCTGAGGAACACTAATTAGTGCCTATTAAATCTAGTATTTGATGGCATTTGTTGTGCTTCCATACATAAATCTCAAGAAATGTTAGAATTTAATCTTTCCAAAAACTGATGTTAGTCAATCGATGCTACTGGCTCATAAACCAATAGTTTATCTCTCATAAATATCACAATATTTATGATATGGAACCCGTTAGAAGTGGTAATTAAATCACGGATATTGTTTAGGAGAACGGGTTGTGTTGTCTGCATTTCTGTTGCACGGTCGCGTCGCAACAAGCTCGCGTAACTAATGGGAACGCGTTGCGACTTCATAATTCGACGTTACGTGACATTAATAATTATTTTGCTTTCGTTCGATCGCTCCATAGGATCGTTCTCAGACGTGTGACGGGACGTTGGCACATTCCATTCAAGAAGTATCTATAAGTTAATTTATATTGTATGTATTTAAAACGACTTAAATGGTAGGCAACTAGATTAACATCTAGATATGGCTACATATATACAGATGCTCATCCGTGAAGTACTTTTGTTATTAGGTAATGGACCCCAAACTAATTGGATCATTTTGCTCGGAATTGTGGCAATAGAAAATAAGTTTATTGCAGCCAGTTAACGACTATTTTTTAAACTACTTAAGATTATATATTTTAACTTTTAACGCTGTACTCCTGTCCTGACCTCTAAAATTATTGATTTCAATTTGATATTAAAAATTCGTTTTAACCATTCCATTTCGAATTTAACTTTTATTGCCTAAAATGTTAGTCGGTGCCAATCGGCGTCCAGCGCCATTCTAGTCGCCCAAGTCAATCACGTGCCGGATGTTAATCTGTGCATGTGTCCTCACGCAGTGATTTAATCTCGTTGGCGATACCCATGCTGGGTGCAAGCGAGCAATTTGCTATTTGAATGTATATGAGCACCTATTCCGAGAGTATGAATGCTATAAGTATCTACCTACTTACTAACAAAGTTGACCTCCGAGACTTTCGGATCTCTTGCTGTTCATAATAACTGTTGACACAAATGTTTGTGCGGGTACATATTACAATACCGACATTTCATAATAACTATGACTAAAATACCGACGTCCGAAACATCGAAGTTCAAAATACCGAAAGTTTGAAATACCGATAGCCGTTATATCGAAACATGAAATACCGATGTCCAAATGCCCGAAAGGATGAAACCCCGAATGGACGAAATCCCGAATGGACGAAATACCGATGGATGAAATCCCGAAGAGCGGCAACGTAATTCCCGCTTTTACTCATAGATGGCACTACAACACATTGTCTAATTATCTAGTCGCAGGCAAATTGTAGGATTCATCATATTGAACTGGGTGAAATAGGTTAGGTTAGGTTAGAACAGTGACCAACCGCGCGTGAGCCGAGCGAGCGAAGCGAGCGGTGCCGCGGCAGCGGCCGGCGAACGCTACTTCCAAGTAGCTCGCAGATTTTTTTCACCATTTTCTAATTATCCGGGAATTATACTACTGGGGATTATACATGGGAAAGGATGCAACATGCAAGCAGGCATGCAGCGTGCAAGCAGGCATGCAGCATGCAAGCAAGCATGCAGCATGCAAGCAGGCAAACAAGCATGCAACATGCAAGCAGGCATGCAACATGCAGCAAGCATTGTTCCTGTCAAGGCTCCGGTGCTGCGGGGTTTAGGCGGCCCCACGCGAGCTTATCGTCGCAGATGGTGTTAACGCTCACTACCGCAGCTTCGGCCTCAGCCGCGGCGGCGGGCCTTCAAACCACCTGCTCCTCAGCTCGCGGACCGCCTTACCCCTCCGCGCCTACGCGGGTTTAAATTACACTCTAGAGGTTGGGCAGACAAGACTGCGTGAAGTCGGTTTTGCAGCGTTTCGTTTTTGTCACTAAATTTTGTAGCATAACATATTGATTTTGAACTTCAGGATAGGGATCTTCGGGATTTTAAGCTTCGGGATATGGATCTTCGGGATTTTAAACTTCGGGATATGGATCTTCGGGATTTTAAGCTTTCGGGCAAACGAACTTTCGGTATTTCAAACTTTCGACCAAACAATCATTCGGCGTTTAATTTTTCGGGATTTCGTCCATGGGTATTTTAAAATAGGTATTTTGAATTTCGGTATTGTAATACGTACCCGTTTGTGCTAAAGCAGTTGTGTTATAACGTGCATAGCCATTTACTAAATAGAAACATACGTTTAAATGCATGAGATTGTATAGGCTCTCACAGAGTCACCTGGTTGGAGACGTTTAGTGCTGCAGTACCAGCAATTATAATTATGTAGCATGTCCATAATATTAACAAAGGTAACAACTGAATGTACAAGTAATTATGTTTGCAAAATTCAATTTTGGTTTTAGTACGTCAGCTTTCGTCAACACTTCCAAACGATCTTTTAAGAAGATCGTTCCTGGTAAAAGTTTTAAAACTTGGTTTAAAAAGGCGTTTAACCATCCGAAGCTCAGTTCCTTTAAAGTCGACTGCAATTGGCTCGGAGCCAGCAGTAGTCGCCGCGATGTTTTGTATATTACGAAATTCCACCAAAACTGTTGCAGTAGGCAGGAATGACCCCATTTTCGGAAGCTATTATGATATGATGTGATTATTTATTACGCAAACGCACGTACTCTATTAACTTGTTCAGTTAAATTGCAATGCTTTGCGAATTGGATTTAAGGACGTCCGAAATTATAAATAATAATACAATTATAAACACAAGCTCACTTGTCCTCGCTATTGTTATTTGATTGTAATTGGCTAACGGATAGAAATGCTAACTAAGAATAGGCAACACTATTTAATGTCATTTGTAATTACAACTACAATTTGCATACCTAGAATACTTAAATTGCTTCTTTGATGCCATGTGGGCTGTTCTGCTGTGCAGTTACAGCTTTCATGTTCCATAAAAAATGGAATGGGTGTTCAACACAAAGTTGTCCTTTCAGTACTAAAATTCTAGGTTTGAAATGTACAATTTTATCTGATCGACACCACGCTAGCTGCTAACGCCACCATGTTTCTCTATGACTCGGCCGTTGACCCAAATTGTTCGGTTACCTTCATACTTTATAGCAGACTATTTAATAACGCCAGAAATAATATTTTAAAATTAAGCAGAATAGGGCTGCGTTATTTATTTAGACTCAAGGCCCTTCCTTGAACTGCTAAAAATAGTGAGGTATGAAATCGGTCACTTCGATCCATTGCAGTTTTGCAATGGGAACTAATAGTTTATGAAATGAGATGTTTATTTGTGTAAGTAGATCTTGTAAGACACTTTTACACTTCAATATTTTAAAACTAGATGACGCCGGTTTTTCCTAGCCGACTGATCCCTGAGAAGAAATGCCGAAACAAACTCAGAGATCGTGGTCTCGTTTATAGTCCAAACATTGTATTATTAGGATTTTATGTGAGTCTAACAATGCAGGGCCATGTCTGGAAGGGCCTTTTGAAGAAAGAGCCATTGCACCTTTGAGTTGACCTGTCCTAACAGACGGCATGCATGCATCAGTCATCGTGTAGCTCAACCCTGTTTTAGGGAGCTCAACGACAAGTCACACGGCGCTACCAGATCTGCAGGACAATGAATATTATTGTTCCATGAAACATTAGTAGTTATCTGGATTTGACGATGTGTTTGTATTATTTATTCGGTCTATTCAGAGATTCGCATGACCGAGTTTTCTGGGCTATTAAACAGGCCGCTTGAAGACTTGACAGCTGTGCACTTAGAGCAGATACCTGAACGTCTTTTGCCATTCAGGTTGAAGTTCGTGTGTCTCGTGGAACAGAACAGCATCCGTTTTGAAATCAGTCGTCCGTAGTCACTTTATGGGTGAGTTCGTATCGGTGACCGATTTCAGGTAGACTAGCCCTATTTTTAGAGATATTTGGAGCATAAACTGTGAGATAGACGTGTGTATTGTGCTGATATTACGAATTTTTAGTTTAAAGGAATTCTTCTGGGTGGTGATAAATAACTAAGATAGTTTTTTGGTTAGGTCGTTGTGTAAAATAAACTTGTTGTATAAAACCGGAAAAATTATTCAAATACGACGTGTTTATTATTATCGTAACGGTGCTAAATGATCGGAGAGGCATAAAAAACAAGGTATTTTAATTCCCCGTTGTTAAGCTTTTAGATCCAACAAATAAGCAGTTTATTTTTAAGGTGGTTCAACTGGCCACTCGTCGATAGGTCAAACCCGCAAAACGTCATGAGTTGAAGTGCCAGAAGTTACTTGCGAAGTAGAAAATATCAACAGTTACGGTTGTTTTACATACTTTCTATCTCCATACAAAAAGAAACTTTTTAGATTTATGTGTCACACTTGGCACTTAGCGGTTGAATATTTTACTGACATATTCCATAGTAGGTATGAACTATAAAATAAGTTTTATATTTATTTGAGCAGTGGTGGGCCCAGTGGAATCGGCTCCGGCTTACGAGTTGTAGGTTGTGAGTTCGAACCCAGTTAGGCACTTTACTTTGTGTATTTAATATCATTACCATTGCTCTCAAAACGATGAAGGAAAACATCGCGAGGAAACCGGCATGTCCTAGAACCAAAAATCCGAAGACATGTGACATCCACCAACCCGCACAGGGCCCGCGTGGTGGATTATGGCCCACTCCCTCTAATAGAGAGGAGGCCTGTGTCCCAGCAGTGGGAACGTTATAGGCTGATTATGTATTTATTTGAAATGGAATCGTATCTCGTAAATTACAAAACGTTTTCAATACTTATTTAATGTTATTTTCAGCAGCATTTTCATTATTTTCGGATAGAGGTTCATATGTACAGATAAAACAACACAGACATTCAATTCACGGCTCGTTGATGATGATCATCTGTTTACTATCTTATTTATTACGCACAATAGTCTTTATAAGCTTATTTATAAGGATTATATTACCTTGTATGTCTTTAGAATTAAGCATCGTCACGCAGTGTCCGTCGTAACGACTGCACCTAGGTAATAATCAAACCTATATGTTTGTTGTTTTAATGGCATCATCTTAAGGCTATTTTTGTCGATGCAGTAAATATTATCTGCACAGAAATAACCTTTAAGGTTTCGCAATATGTTGTTGTATGTTTAAGACCACGTTTTCAAATGTAGGTATGAGATTTTGCTTCATCTATATTGAAGCTAATGAATTCGCACAAGAATTTGAATAGGAGATCTTGCGCAACGAACTGCGTGTGCGATAATCTGGCTGTAATTTAGTTATCTTTGATATTAAAAACACAAGTTTACATCAACTAGGCCGCTATGATAGGTACTACTGAAATAACCGGGCATAAAGCCGTATCTTTGACCCAAATGCTAACAGACAAATGGAAAACTATTGAGATTTGCCCTATATTCAATGTTTATTGTGAGCAGTAAATCGTGAAATGATGCATCAATTTTAGATTTGTAACCAATGAAAGAAAATAGCTATCCCACTGAGTAAGAAAACATTTAGAAATATAAAACTTAAATTGAATTTGGAACAACAATGGACCACTTCGCATTTCATTAGCAAAAGTATCGATTTGGTTGAAACCAGACATCGTGCATCGTCGTATGCAATCGGGGTAGGGTATTGAAGCGTAGCTTGTTAAAATTTTACGATAGCCCCTACTTTAGATGCACCAAAATGACGCAACACTGCGAACCGGCTTCAAGTGAACGTATTTTGGAAACGCATTCATTAGCACTTTAACTTTGCGAGCATAAAACTTTAATGTTTTGGTTTTATGAATATCTACGTTACCTGTTTTCCGGGTACCTCTTTACTTAGGGGCCTTGGGCAAAAGCCCCTATTTTCTCAAGGTTCAGGAGCCCTAGTGACTGCTTGATTAACTTGACTGTTAATGACAATTTTGATAATAGCAATACCGGATGGTGATCAATATGATTTTAAACTATTTTATCCGGAATACCTCAGTGTAGTTAAAAACATATGCTATAAATCATTCAAAGAGTATTTTGATGAAAGAAGTAAAGAGAAAGGTATATGGTTTAGAACTATACAGTGTCAGCCTTCTCGAATACCATGGTTTATGAATTATAAAATAAGTAGAAATATTATAACTATAGCAAATGGGTTACGTTCAGGACACTATCCCTCTAAGAAATTTGCATATTTAATGAAAAAAGTAGATTCCCCTAATTGCGAAGTATGTGGTGTAATTGATGATGTTCATCATATACTAATGGAGTGTGATAAATATAAAAGTGACAGGGAATCATTGGTGCGTGAATTTAATTTGAATATGATGGATGTTGGTTTTGTTTTAGTAATATTAGCAAATCCTCTTTCATCTGCTGCTATCAACCTATTTAAGGTGTTCACGCGTCAGTGAAATCTTGTCACTTATAGCCTAGAATAGTATAGATTAAGATTGATTGTGTAGTTGTATTGCTTACTTATGACTCAACGGGGCTGGCATGTTCTTAGAATAAAAGCCCCCAAAATAAAAGATTAAAAAAAAAAATAGCAATACCTACGTTTCATGTAAACAAAGTGCTCGAAAATAAGAGAACAACATTTTAAATTGCAGCACAGTTTGTCTTTTATTATGGAGTAAGATCATGATCTTGTGCGTAGGAGTCTTATGAAGACTAATGGGCAAATAGTACTGTCACTCGCAACGATACCATTCCGAATTTATTGAAATGCAAACAGATTTTTAGCAACATATTACTCAAGCATAGTCTGGTGGGGTGCTAAGTGGCTACTGCAGTCTTAGAAGTATCTACTTAGGTAGTTAACACTCATTCGTGAACAATATGGTTCCTTTCGTATTGTACGGTCTTCTTTAGTTTTCAATTGGTTTGAATTAAAAGTTGTGTGGACGTTTTGAATTGTCAGTGTCAGTCTCAGTTATTTTTTCTCAATGGGAATTTGATTGTGATTTCTGATATAGATGAATATAGTGTCTTGTTTTGTTCGATTTGTTCGCTGACTTCGGCCAGTTGAAGTTAACTGTAAAATTATTAATGGCTTTTAAAAATCTTCAGTGAGGTGTAGTGCTTAACACCTTTTTAAAAACATCGCGTGATAAATTGTATAGAAATGTGGAAAATAACCGTGTGAAATAGAAAATTCCATTGAGCTGTTTCTTAATAAAAGTAAACTATTGTGGGAAGCGCAATATAAAACATTAAACTATTACAAAAAGTTACAAAACTAACGTAGGTAGGTAGGTGTACTTAACGCCCGCGTGCATCTCTACCTACGACTTACTAGTGAAGGCGGTCAGTTCGTTGCGAAGGCTTCAATCATTTACGCGCTGTTGATCTTAATAAAATCAGTAATCCAAGATAATCATTTAACTGCCGTGTTGAGGTAATTATGGGTTACAAAAACAACAAGCAAGATGTAATTTGCCTCCATTACATAGAAACATCCGCTCCACCGTTAGTTCTGTTTTCCATATCAATGCTGTAGCTAGTAACACAATCCGAGCACTAAAACGCATTTATCTCCATAAACTAAATATACCGCGCAACATTGGACGTGTTTAAAATATCTCCTTCAGCCGCACTAAAGGACACAAGTGCTCCTTCAAGTTATTTAACCCTGAAAGCATCGCCTACTAAAATAGAAACAAATCAGAGAGAACTGGTAACATTTGCTTGTGCTTTGGACTGACTAATACGGTCATATTACTGCTAAACTTAGATCACAATCTGTGACGCTTTAATTTATTTTGTTTTCAAATTGGATTGATGATTTGTGATGTTTATTTTGATGCCGAACATAACGCTGTCATTAGGTACTTCTGGCGTTAAATAATTTGGATAATTTTACGTTCCTTCTCTTCGATGTAGGTACTTACAAATAACCTTAAATCACAGCGACATTTCGTTAATGTGATAAATATGCGTGAGCGCAAGCTAAATTGGGATCAATTAGCCGCGAGCTAATTATAAAATAGCCGAAGTCGAGAAAAGAAAACGTCCATGGGATAAGGAGCTGCTGAGTGATTCATATTTATTAGAACTACTGTTTCTATTTCACTATTTATAACTATTTTTAAACGAAACGTTTTTGATAAATTATATTTATTACACGGTTCTGATTTTATTTCCGTTTCATATAGAGTCGTATAGGCTTGAGGCTAAGTAATAACAGCCACGCGGTTCGATCAACCAGGTTAAGCTACGCTTGCCGCGGTTGGTCCGTGGATGGGTGACCATCTTTACATACCAAGAAGGGTCTTGGTATGTAAAGATGGTCACCGTGCCGCAGAAAACACGTTAAGCCGTTGGTCCCGGCTGTCATTTGTAGAACTTTGACCATCGTCGTCAGAACCCCGATAGTCTGACAACGTATTACCCGTATTACAAGGGGCATCGTATTACCCAGTAACTGGGCTGTGGAGAGACTACCACAGACTGCCCAGTACATGGAGCGACTGCCTATCTGACAGGCAGTCGCTCCATGTAAAATACTGGTATTCAGCTGCATCTGGTTAGACTGGAAGCCGACCCCAATATAGTTGGGAAAAGTCAAGGCACATGATCATAGAGTCGTATAGTAATGTAAGGTCTCTTTAGATCTCACAATAATCTCCGGTAGGAAATGAATTCGCCGGCTAACATTTTCTCTTTACTGCGCCGTTTTAAACGTCTACATTTTCTTTGGAAAATTCGTAAACACGTTTTAACATCAAATCATCATAAATGTTCGTATGTTCGTGCTGAGATGACCTAATGTATGCAGGTATTGACAGGATAAATTCTTTGTTATTATAGATATTATAATCGATGCCCAATGAAAATTACATGTTTCTTTTTACGTCGTCGCCTCGTCTCTCACTAAACGCTTTGTGCGCTGAAAACACGCCTGCTATAATGTAACGTTGAATGACAAATGGTAGCCTTTAGAGAAAATCCTTTTTAAACAGAACGCGTGAATTACCATTTTATGAAGAGCTCCCAGATTTCCCTTATTAAAGTCTCATTAGTTGTCCATAAAAGAATCTAGAACAGAGTGGGAGCTCTTGTTACACTGGCGCATTTGTAGTGAGTCGCTTACAGAAATAGATTAAAGCGTTGCAATAATTATATCAGCGAATGGGCTTTGTTGACCACCGCAAACCAAACACGTGTGAGCTTTTATAAGTTTATTATTCAGGTCTACTCACGAGAAATCTGCTTTCCTTTTAAGTTACGTTACGAATAAGAAGAAAATGTCAAGTTGTTGCAAATACACTTTCATCATAAAATAACCTATCTGACATATCATAACTTAAATCATGACACTTAATAACTTTAATTTAATTGCTCTTTGAAGTAGGTAACTAATGAGTTTAATATTGTAGAGTTACAAGCAAATATAGATGACGACAATATCTTCTAGAAATATGATACTAAAACAATTATGATGTGACTTTCAAGTGATACAAAAGTCTGACGAAGTTCCTAAAAGTGCTTAATTACAATAGTAAGATGGAAAAGTAATATAATGTTTTGACTATTAATGAAGAAACTGAAGATGGGGGCACACGGATCCAAAGAAAAGTTATACAGAAGTAACTCCGAGAAATATCCGTCTAAACTACCAGTGCCGAATGACAAAAAGTATAAGATAGCGGTAAATCGAGAGAGATTCGGATCTTTTGGAACCAGAGGTGAGTAGCGTTAGAAATAACCAACCAATTTCATTTTACTGTTAATGTAGGTACATTTAACTATACATCTTTATTTCTATTAAGATAAGCTTTATCTTGATCATACCGACAAATCAAAGCTTAATACGATGTAGTTACCCACCATGGTACTTAACTTAGAGCATAAAGGCTCCCGCAGAAAGGCGTGACGTGACAGCGCGACGCGACTCTTGTAGAACAATTTCCATGAAGTTTTCATAGAAATTGTTCTACTAGAGTCGCATCGTGCCTATATTCGTCGCGCCTGTGTTGTTTCGGATTCATCAAGGCTCTCCTTAAAGAATCCGAAACTTTAATAATGTTCAAGCATTATGTACGAATGAGTCACATTATTTCGGTAGAATTGCATTGTTAGGTACAATGTCCAATTCTGAAGTTGCTGAATGATTTATGGTTTCTAAAAATTATGTTTCATCAACTGCGTAAGTTCGGGTAAAACATATTTGACCTTGAGTTAATAGCTTGGCTGGACTCTGAAAAATAACAAGAAAAAACAGTTTTCTGCAGACGTGATTCCAGTTGAGGTCCTTCACCCGTTTCGATGAAACGTTTGGCTATGTCGATAAAGTTTAACGTGTTAGTATAGGTACTTCTATTTATTACCTGATGGCATACGAGAAACATCGTCAATTAGTCATAGAGGACAAAGGCTGTACAGGTTATTGACCCGTTTCTTCCTATACACTTATTATTTGTTTAAGTATAAAATTAAAACTATCGTTTGGAATAACCATTGTCCTATTGGTACCTTTACAGTTCAATGTTTCAATTTCAGCCGTCAATAATAATAGACTAAGGAAAAGTGCAGCAATAAATGCACAGAGTACATGCTTGCGTTAGGTATGGAAGTGCAAGGCGAAAAGTAAACCTGAAATGCAAGGCAGGATAGTGATCTGGCCGACGCAGCGGATCAATAAAACTTTGTTTACACAGACCAGAAACAATTTAATTGCATCTATAACGACCTTTAGGAGCACATATAATCGTATAAACACTGTTTGCGAATGTAGTGATCTAAAAGCGAGTCGTAATCAAAAAACAAAAACCTATCATGTAACATAAATTGCGTGATCGTTTTTTATTTGGTGATGAAGAAGACGGTAACAGGCGTAACGAAACGTAATAGTTTTGAATTTAAATTCAAATGTTATTTTAGCATTATTTTTTGGTGTTTCATGCCTAAATTGGCAAAAAAAGAGTAGCGAAGGAGTAATTTATGGTTAAACGATTACCATAGTGAAACCGATAACAGTAAGTTTTTTGGAGTTTGACCTATGAATAAGCAGATATCCTGAACCATTACCTACAGGCTTACACAAACAGCAAATCTTTATAGTCTTAAAATAATCATAGTCACATTCTGGTCCTCAAACCTTACACGCTGTTACGGAACTAGCTATAGCAGTGTTTATTTTGAAACACTATTAAAATAAAACGGTAACAAAGTGGTATATTCCGGTGAGCCTGCCTATTAATATAAAAATAGCGACACAGTATCGTGGAACTACAAATCCGCGGTAAATCAAGACGGTTTGTCCACATGTGCGCTCAGGTGTTCAGGTGGAAGCCTTACGTGCCACAATCCAGATTATATACGTCACGTTCGAATGCATACCTATTATTATATTCTATTTAAGCAATAGATTATATAGTTTACAGGTAGTATTAGATGTTTCAGCAGTCAAGTCTCTTCACAATTCAGATTTTCATGTGAAACTATTCTTATAATCTGCTTAGTTTCCAGTTAGACAAAATACATATGATCTTAACTAAAGGTTATCGTCTGTCATTATGGAAATACACTATTGGGAAAATAATAAGCGTCATGATAGATAAGGATTAGTACGAACTAGTAGCTTTCCCCTATATTTATAAACGTTGCTAACTAACGTTTACATAAAAAAATGTATGGTTAATAGTCGCTAATCATTACTTAACTTTAAGCAACGTTTATAAATAAACCCACATATGACGTAAATAATCTGTATCTTAACCTAAACTTGGCCTTAACCCTGCTGAATTTGTGTGGGTGGTTGCTAACGAGTTCCACTTCCAACTGAACCCCTAGTACCTGTTAGTATTAGTCACTGCTAATACCCTTAACACGTAAACTTTTGCAGTTAACATTCTACAGTATGATGTTACCAATGATTACTACAAAATGTTCCTTTCAAGGTAAATTGCTCAGACTGCTAAGTGAATTAAGTTTATTAACACTTAATGTAAATTTTGTCGCAATCGCAACGGGGATTACCGATTCAGTCCAGTGCAGATACAGTCCACCTCAATAGAAGCCAGATACAGGAAAAACTATACTGTTATCTACATTCCCGATTCGTCACATACAGAAATCAGAGCAGGGCCTGCAGTCTCGACATAGTTAGCAATCGTTTTCGGTTGCTAAGTCCTAATAATCCAGATGTAACGATATTTGGTGGTCTCCACACTCAAATTTATCGGTTGTTACTGGTATTTTAGGTAGGTACCGGTAGGTAACAACCGATAAATTTGAGTGTCGAGACTACCAAACATTTACATCTGGATTGTTAGGGCTTAGCAACCGAAAACGATTGCTAACTATGTCGAGACTGCAGGGCCTGGGAATGGTACAGTTGTTTACTTTGCTATTTCTGGTATTAACTGACATTACTTGTATGTACTATTCGCATTTCTCGTAAAATGAGACCTACGTGAAGTTATTATTATTTTATGTAACTATTGCAAGTCTGGTTTTGTTTATTATGAAGCTAGAACAAGCAATAAAATTGTTGGTCGACGCCCATAGTCGTTGGCTGGCCAAATTAGTGATTATTGCCAGTGTCACCATCCTCGCCTCCTCGCCGGATAGACTATTGTTCTCATTGAAACTACATAGATAACTAAATAAATAATATTTTAAGCTTAAGAACCTTATGTTCAAATTCATCTCCGCGAGGTAAGGAAGAATCCATATTCGTAGCCAACTAGACACGTTAGTTGCACCGACAAACCAGTAAGTGACTAAACTATTTGGTAGTGTAGAGTCAATGAGGTGATGTCAGGTATTAGGTTAACATCACACTGAAAACCAAAAATTACGAATTGCTCTCGCTTCATTAAAACGAATGTAGAGGAGAAACCCAGAGCGAGACACTTTCCCGCATACGTCGCTGGCGGAAAAATTATATCGAGCTAGATAATATATCGAGATTAGATCACTGAAGTCGCAATATGTTAGCAATACCGCTTATTGGTTAGTAATGGAAGATATTGCGGATTCAAGCAATCCTCACGATACTACTTACAGTTTTAACCACAGGCCTCTTATAGTAACCGCATATAATGAAATTACTAGATTTATGTTTTATTGAGTTCTGCTCACGAAGGAGAAAAACGTAAGTCATCATCATCATCTGCCTTTTCCCAGCTAGTTAGTTGATTGGGGTCGGCTTCCAGTCTAACCGGATGCAGCTGAATACCAGATTTTTACATGATTATCCGAGGCTTCGCGCGCTCTTGCATCCTGCATCCTCCATAGGAGCCCCATTATTCTAAAGTGCCCAGGGCCTAAAATAGATTAAAGTCCTGTCCGCAGCCCAGTTACTGGGTAATACGATACTCCTTGGTAAGACTAGTCGTCAGACTTTCGGGCTTCCGATGACCCGTAACGACTGTCAAAGATGATCCACGAATGACAGCCGGGACCAACGGCTTAACGTGCTTTCCGAGGCACGGAGGGTTGGTATGTAAAGATAGGCACCCATCCACGGACCAACCGCGGCAAGCGTAGCTTAACCTGATCTATCGACCCGTGCAGCTGTTATTACTAAGCCACTAACGCACTGACCTCTATTAGAATTCTAATAGAGGTCAGTGCACTAACGCCACAAATAATAACAATAATAAAAACCAAAAGCTAAATAAAATGCTGAAACAATTGATATTGCATTTGTTTCGTTCTTCTTAAAGAATGCATTCATTACGGGTAACATGAGTGTATATCACAAATAGTCACAATACACATTACATGTACAGTGATAAGCTGATAAAAGATTTCTCTCCATGCATTTTTACTTATCTCATCTTTTTTCTCGACTTAGCTCTTCCCACGGTATCTTATTATACGATACGAGATTTGTTATGCAGATAATATACAGGTACACCTACATTGTGTTGTAATGGGCACAAGTTTCTGGAAGGCTACTTTATGTAACTTCGACTGATTCGTTCGATGTATTTATCTTGGCGAACTTCTGCGTAAATGATTTTTTGCACGGCTTTTTGTCATTAGGAAAATTAATGAAGCTCAATTGAACATACTTATATTTAGATTTGACAGTCATTATAACTGACCACGTAAACCATAACTTCATTAAAATCGGGAAGTTTTTGTATAAAATATGAATTAACAATAGTTTACTAGCTGGCGTGCTATGATTCTGGTAATAAAGCCATAAATAGAATAATTGTAATTAGGTTTGTAAAGAAGAAACAAAGAACAGCTACCCAGTGTTTCTGTATTCGTAGCAGTTCTGTATATCCCTGAACTGACGTATCTTTGCATAGTGTATTTATTATTGTTTTCCGTCTTTTCCAGGGAACGGCAAGAAAAGGGAGAGCGCCCCCACGCCGACTACCCCCGCGCGCCCGCCACCTACCCCTCCGCAACCCCAAGCTGTTCAAGGTGAGTCATCGTCTGCAATATTTACATAATTATCAATATATCCCTATAACAGGCTGCAAAAGAAGCACTTAAATAGACGGCAGTAAACGCTGACAGACACATGTCGTTAGGGCTACCGTTCACCGAAAAAAGTATCAAGTTGCAGTCTAATGACAATACAACAGTGGCTGACACTGAAGTAGATTGATGACACACGGCCAAAGCGACAGAGAGTCCTGAGAAGACGTGAAAGGTGCCATTTATAGTTTATACACTACTTACCACCCGGCTAAAGACATGTGTCTATGAGCTAGTTATTATCTAGTATCGGAAGTAAAACTAATCAGCAAGACGGCGACAACCAAGCGTTAAGCTTGAGACCGGTCGACCTGAAACGCTTGGTACACTTACCATAGCAAGAAAATATGTAACTACTAAAACCTAAGCTAAATGAAATCAATGAAAATGGAAATTGGTATTCTATTACATCCGGGAAACAAAGAATTTCCCGAACGAGTAGCGAGCTTAATGCTAATGAATATCACCTGAAATGCCCTTCATATAATAGAAATTAAAGGCTATTAGCAAGGGATTAATTAGCAGCTAATCCACTTAAATAAAGCCATGTCGTACGCAACTAAGTGGTACTAAGAAAAGACGGTCCTAAACCTTTAATTAATGTTGTGTTAGCAGACATAGACGAGTATAGTATACAAGTATCCACGTAGTCATAAGCAGGTACAAGCAGGAAGGAAGTCAAGTGCCTTAGGGTTACATAAAACATGCAGTGTGTACTGCTTAATGAGATAGTAGACAGCGAATAGAGCGGATGAGCAGACTTAATGAAACCTATCATTAAATACATCAAGCTATACAACTATGTAGAGTTTACGCGAGGGTTAAGGAGAGAGAGAATGAAACCTAGCGATATCATATCTGTCGATGGCCTTCGTTCTGATCTTCATATGTAGCCACTTATCGAGTTAAAAGTAGCTCCGGCCATCTGACCAAATTTAAACAATTTGGCACGGCTTATATTTTTCAATGCATTGGATTATAGACCTATATAAAATATTAACCAATTTGTTTTAATTTATGACTGTTATACGGGTAAGTAAATATAATGGAGATACAACGACAAGTAAACGTCAAAGCTGTAAATATGGAGTTTTAAAAATAGCTTTACGTTGAAAATATAGTAGAGTGATGACAAATTGGGGCTTGTGTTTTATGTTTTTGACTTGTAGAGACATGCAAATAAGTCCGCCTTTTCTTCTATTTGAAAGCAGCAATGAGAAAGACAGTAAAGACGTAGCAAAAACAATACACTAAACAAATTCAAAATATCCTCCATACAAAACCGATTTCGTAAGTTTCGTTACGCAACACATCTTTGAAATATAAACAATGGCGGCTCGCAATGGTTGTCCTTTGAAAACTGTGTCAGATGGTAACTGGTCCGATCAGTTCCAGCGCATTAGAATATACGAGCTACGCGTCACTACGCGCGAGATTGTTTCATTAACATGCATTCACAAATTATTTTAGATTCAAAAACAATTCTTATATATCTGTCGTTATTAGTACCGCTGCTCTCCTGTTTGTCAAAAATAATGAATTCGTCAAACCCATTGATGCATCCACTTGTCATCTGTTGTCTGTTTATCCAATACAAATCGAGCAATATTAATGAAATAATTGGCATTTGATCGTCTATAACCGTCGTCTGCTAGTTTCCATTTCTTGTTTTTTGCAACGGTTTATTTTTATCACTGATTTGTATTGACTCCGCATTGTTGCATCAAGAGTCTGGGTCGTTTCCTTATCATTTTGTTCGCTTTCTCGTAGTTACTTGCTACGATATTCACGTCATCCATTAGGTTGATATTTGCTTTTAACATTTGAATATTTCTAAATCGATGTAAATGCATCTAGAATACTCTATATTTAGTATGCAGAATGAATATCTGCCTATATTAATGTCGTGGTCAGATATTAGAATTGATCATATCATGAAGTGTTCGGTCGTTTCATGAAAATGGTTGCGTTTCATGAAATTTCCGCAAAAATTGACCGTATCGTTTAATGACATGTCCGTCGACCTTTGGCCATAGCATTTTTTTTTTGGTATCCATGGTTCCACTTCATGAAATTATCAATTCTAAGATATGGCCACGACATACTAAATAGCTTAAAAAATTTTAAAATTTTGGTCCTAGTCATAGTAATTTTATCATTTATAGAACCACCGTACGGCGCTTTTTTATAATAGGTACCTTTTTTGTTTGGGTATATGGCATTTTATGTGTATTTTTGAAAACCTCAAAGTGTGCTAAACCATAGGTGCCGAGAAAAAAATCGCCAAAGTTCCTTTCGGGTTTGGTGGGATAGTGGTATTATTAAGGGTGGAGAAGATCACGTGGTGGGTCTAAATTGGCTTCCAAGAAACAATAATAAGGCGTAGATGACGGAGCCCCGCTCGGCGGGGCTCCTAATTCTAAATGGTTTTTAAAAAATAACCACGAAGGGAATGGGGTGTTTTGGTCTGCCACCCCTTCGAACCTAACCAGTCGAGGTGCCCCAAGTCCCGAGCACGCTTGGCTCTCTCTTGCATTCTAAGTTCCAAGTACTAGTAACATTGCCGTTTTTATAAGTCGAGATGTGTTATTTGACTATTTGGGCAACATCACGCCTCTATGAATCAATTTTTATTTATCATCGTGTTATATGTTTCAGCTAAGAAGAATGGCGTGGTGCCGAAGTTGTCGTCATCGCCGGTGGCAGTGCGCGCACGCACTTCCCTGGCCCCGCCCCCTTCGCCCCGAAAGCCTGCGCCCCACCGAGTGCCGCCGGCCCAAAGGCCTAATACCCTGCCTACTAATAAAGGTCAGTGGAAAGTTAATTCACTTCCTTATTGGAACTCACTTAACTTTAATTAGGTTATAATGTCGTATTTGGTATCGAAAGTTTCCGGAAGTTTTAAATAAGCTTATAAGGGTTCAGTCGGTGGTAGAGTTGTTATAAATTATGTGAATGTGTCGCATAATTTTGGCTTATTACATCGTCTCAGTCCAAGTAGATTTGAAGAATAATATTTCATAAAGTAGGTCGGCTCTTGAATGTTAAACCCACTCTGTCTTCCGCTTTTTGCTCCTTGCTCCCTTCAGGTTACAAATTCTGGCTTAGTGTCTTCTGTATGGTATCTAGGTACTTGTTGCCATTTTCTATTTCTTACCCTTGGTAGCTCCAGACCATCGCATCATTATTATATTTTCCACATTAACTCATTATCTCCTAATTTGTCAATAGGGGATTTTTGTAATATGCAAGTCTCCAATCTTAGTACAATCTTGTTAGATTCGAAATTATGTCCATCTCGGATGATTAAAAAGGTTAAAGTGCTGCCATCTATTTAGTTAATGGTGAAAACCTGGCAAAACAGGTAGATGGCAGCACCACTGTATATACTCTCAACCAACTACAACAAGTTAGTTTTCAAGAAATGGCCAATCACATTCAACCAATGAAATCTCGTAGCACTAAACTCACCAGTAGCGCCACCGTCGCCCTTAGTTGGTGATTTCGTGTATACGCTTTATGATAGATGGCGCTCTATCCACTAGACATCAAACCTAAAAAAAAATATGATCGGATCGGTAGATCAAAATAATAAATATTTATATAAAGTCGCATCGAAATAAAAAGTTTCTTTAAAATATTTCGTATTTTTTTTTTAATAAAAGTTTTAACAGGTTTATATTGATGTAGAAATAAATATCGTTTCTCAATTACAAAAGTATGTAGAATCGTTGCACAAAAGTCATTTAAATGAAACTGGCGTTTTGTATGGAAAAAGAAAAACGATTTTTTATAATTCAAATTCATCTCTATTGACATAATATTTTACAGAAACTTGTTTGTAGCCTCTGACTCCCGAACTAGGTGTACCTGTATGTCAAGAGTCAGCGCCCTCTCCCATTTTGTTTGGCTTAGATACAAATCTCAACATAGGAATAGACAAACATTATGTGTTACAAAATACATTGTTCTGAGCAAAACACAGTAAAAAAAAAGTAAAAACAAAAAAAAAGTATGAAAAAAGTAAAAAACATCAAAAAAGAATTTATTCTTAAATTATTATTATATCGTGCTGTGTGTGTGTGGAAGGTGTGTATGTGTACGTGTTGGTGAGCGCCCGTTCGTGTTTGTGTATGAGTAGGTGTATGAAAGAAAGTTATGTTCTATGTATGTGTTCCTTAGTAGAATGAGATTAATTATTTATTATTTTCTCTACATCCTCATAATCAAGAGTAAAGAGCCAGTTCTTTAGTTTAAGTTTACATTCGTGGAATGTTAGCGGATACAAATATAAGGTTCTATTAATTTAATTGTATAGATACACCTCAGATCATATAAACTGAGAGATATACCTCAAATCATTTATATGATCTGAGAGATATACAGACAGAAAAGCGTTTTGTCGTCTTGCAAATGCCGTGCAACATTTAACAGATACAATTACGTTTGGAGTTGTTCGCTCATTTCGGAGTTTATGTGGATCTTATGGGGTAGATGCGTGTTTTTTAGCAATTATCAGGAAAATAAAAAGTTGCCTTACTGTAAATCTGTATGGTTTGAATGTCATTGTTTTTAGCAAGAGTCGTTGAGCTCTTTCCAGGCGTAAGAGATACAGACCCAGACCCCGATACAGTAACCAATAACTGATTGTGCCAGAGCAAAATATACCGAACGGAGGAGATCGCTGTCAGCTACATGCCTCAGATTTTTAAAAACCCATGTAAGTTTCCTGACTCGTGACGAAACCATTTCGATATCGGTTGCCAGGATATTTTCCCGTCCAAGAGAACCCCAAGGTATCTGACCGTATTATATTTGCTCAGAGTTGTACACGAGCACTGTTGAATGAAAGATGATTAGCAATGTATGAATCGGGACAGCCACATTGGGCTGTTTTACGCGAGCGTTAGTGAACTGCACAAATGAGGTTTTCGATACGATAAGTGTTAACAGGTTATGCCTCAGCCACAAGCAGACTTTATGAAGCCCCAACTCCGCATTTTGTTGGACTTCATCCCAAGTCTCTACCTGAAATACCAAGGCTGTGTCATCGGCATAGGTAAATATTTTACCTTTATTCAGTGTCATTTGACATAAGTCGTTTATATAAATCAGGAAGAGACTGGGACCGAGAATGCTACCCTGTGGGACGCCATATTTGACTGCGACATCCGAACTAATTGTACTACCCACTTTAACTGTCTGCATACGGCCAAAGAGAAAGTCTTTGTAGATTTTAAGCGCCATTCCCCTTATTCCACACTTTTCCAGCTTGTTAACAATAATAATGAAATTATTTTAATTTATCAATCAAAGTATGTACCATTGTTATCTATGCACTTTCGCCATTTTATCGGTATTCATTGATTCCTTTGCTGAAAAAATTGTGGGAACGAGGATCAATACAACCTTTGAAGGCGGTTTGACAGCCTCATCGGAATTGATTTTTTTTCCTTGCAAGAGGTTGTCCAAATTTCGGTTGGTTTGTTGGAGCAAGGTGCGGAAAGTACGGTGGGTGTCGAAGACGTTCCAATCGCAGCTCCTCTAATTTAGCGACCGTCTGTTGTGCAGCGTGTGGTCTAACGTTGTCCTGAAGCAGCAGTGGGCTAGAGCAATTGACCAGTATCGGTTGTTTAATGGCTAGCTTTTCCATCATGGTTTGCAATTGTTGACAATACAGATCTACCTTAATCGTCTGGCCAGTTCTTAGGAAGCTGTAGTGGATGACACCAGCACTGGTCCACCAGACACATACCAGTACCTTTTTCTGAGTCAACTTTCACTTGGGGCAGGAATTGGCCGGTTCTCCTGGGTTCAACCATTGTGATAAGCGTTTCCGATTATCGTACAGGGTCCATTTTTCATCACAAGTAACGATACGATTCAAAATACCCTCGTTATTGTGATGGTTGAGTAATGTAACGCAGCACTCGACTCGTGTTTGTTGGTTTGCTTCACTCAATTCATGCGGTACCCATTTTTCGAGCTTTTTCACTTGTCCAATTTGTTTCAAGTTAATTAAAATTGTTTTATCACTCACACCGAAGCCTGCCGCTAGCTCTGACGTGGTTTGCTATGGATTCGCTTCCACGATCATTTTTAATTCATCATTATCAACTAGGGTCTCCGGCAGTCCACGGGGTTTGCTCTGTAGGTCAAAATTTTTCAGAACGAGAACGTTGAACCCAAATACGTACCGTGTTTTCTTTTACGGTAGCTTCCTCATACACATCATTAATCCTTTGAGCTGTTTCTGCAGCGCTGGTGCCACGGTGGAACTCGTATTCGTATATAACCCGATATTTAAGTTTTCCATATTGTGAACAGAACGATGTCATAAAAAAATCAAATGGCGCGAAAACAATTGAATCGTTAAATTGGAACCACAAATACACAAGCCTAAATTTTAAATATTTATGGATTTGGAATTCCTAACCAAACGCCAGATATTTGAGATCAAAGTGGCCAGTTTGACAAAACGCCAATTTCATATGTAAGGACCCAATATTATGTGGTGTATTTATGTTAAGTTAAATGTAATATTATAACTCTTTCGGCCTACGGCGTGGAGCTTTGACAACCGATATGCAATGTTGTGTTACGTAGACTCATCGTGCAGCAGTTTGCTTAAACCAAATATTTTGATGCTTTGTCGCAAACCGGTTTATTTTTTATTGTTCAAGGTTAAGTTGAAAGTACCTGTTAATAGTTATTGTGCTCCAAAAGAACGTAATCAAATAATCTAATGATATTAAATAAGCTTGAACTTTTTTCGTACTAATCATTAAAATAATGAACGATTAGCAAACGATAACCTGATCCGTCCGGCAGGAAGGAAGATCATTCACATAACATAACACCACGCTTGTAATGCTGGAAAGGTCAAGTAGAAGTGTACCTATAGTACACCCTCAGATGAATAATCATTCACTAAAATAAGGAAAAATAACGGTCCTGACGAACGAATGGTCGTTAATAACGTTCATTGGTTGATTATTTGTCAATATTACTGTACAATCAAATCAAAGACTGACCGGTTGGCGTAGTTGGTAGGTAGCGACCCTGCCTTCTGAGCCGTTGGTCCCGGGTTCGATACCCGGACAAGTCAAACATTTGTGTGCACGAACATGTCTGTTTGACCTGTGTCTGGGTGTGTATATGTATATAAGTATGTATATCAGTCATCAGGTTACCGTAGTACAGGCTCTGCCTAGTTCGGGACCTGAAGACCTTGTGTGGATGATTTCTCATATTGAAAAAAAAAAAAAAAAAAACTGTCTTGCCTTTTTGCCAACTATGTTGGGGTCGGCTTCCAGTCTAACCGGATGCAGTTGAATACCAGTACTTTACATGGAGCTCACATCTGACCTGTGATTACAGTACATGGGCAAAAAAATTCAATACCTACGGGGATTATAAAAGTTGTTCAAAAATAAATAAGTCTAATTAATAAGTAGGCTCACCGCTCACCCCGTATAACATGCGGCAGACAGGACTGGCGGAATGTGCCCATGATTCAATCGTAACTAATATTATAAATGCGAAAGTAAGTTTGTTTGTTACCTTTTCACGCCTAAACCCTGAACCGATCATCATGAAATTTTGCATTTACGTTGTCAGGGGTACAGAAAAGGACATAGGGTACCTCTCATCCAGAAAAAAAAGTACTGTCCCCGAGGGAAAGAAGGGTATGCTGGAAGAGATTTCATTAGAAATAAGCATCACCTTTGTACCTATTTTTCTGTTACCTATTTTCTTCTTGTCTGTTTATATAAGTGTGTACATAAATGGTTAAATAAATAAATAAATAACTTTCGACGGTCACAATTGCTTTAGGACGCTAGATGGCGCTACGTGTCTTTCGAATCATGATTGAATTATAATATTAGAAATTTTAGTAGTGTGACAGGAGAGAATTTAAATATATATATGTAATACAATTTTGTGAGTCTAAGGTGAACTCCAACACCATTTGGACGAACACCACGACAGTTGGCACATAGGTAAGTGTATAGGTATTTTTAATAAAGAATGATTACCAGGATTTTTTCGACCTGCTCGCGGGTGAAGCCGCGGGCAAAAGCTAGTATAGAATAAATAAAGCTTTTGCACCGCACCACAAAATATATAAAACAAACTGAGCGAGGCAATAAAAACGCCAAGATGCGGTAAAAAACGGAACGAATTTTAATTACATTCGATGTAACGGGACTATAAAGTTACAGTAGCGACTCTAAAAGGAGTTTTATTTATCAGCCGGCTATGTGCAGAGGTACTTACTGTCAAGTCCGTTTTTATCTATTCACATGCCTTCGACGTATGGCAGTGATCAGACTGCTAGGTTTACCAAACATGTTCCTAAGATATAGTGCGGAAGTATTTACCTTTGTAGGTAAGTTATGTAACTTATAGCGTTGGGAAATACAACATAGTTACTATCTTGGAGAAACAGTGTTTTCTTACGAAATTATTGATACGTGCTCTATAGTTATAAGCACGGGTAGTGTTGACAAAGAAGTTAAAGTGCTGGTCTTATTACAGGCAAAACAGTACCCTAATTGCGTAACACGCTTTCAATTACAATCCGAGGGTTTTGAACGACATTCCTAATCCTTCCAATCTTAATTTATAGGTTAGAAAAAATCGTCTGCTCAACAACGTAGGCAAATAACGAGCTGAACTGTCAAAATAAATTGTCATTTTATGTGTGTTACGCTATTACCCTGCTGGTCTATGATCTACCTAAAAACTGATCTGCAAACGTAAACGCACTTAGCTAAACATGAGTCAACCGTTAATCAATTCAATCAAAATGGTCATAGGTCACTCTCACATAATTGGTGTTATTAGCAGAGAAAATGCTATTGGCTTGGCAACCTTTTTGCAAGGATCCAAAGCCCTCATGCCTAAGTATTTAAAAAAAAAGTTTCTAATGAAATGCCAACCAACAAAAAATGTCAGCCAATTATTGAATAGATAAGCAATACGGACATTCTTTATAAATTTTATGCAGCTTGAACTCTGAATAATCTTGAATGAATATCAGAGGGGCAATTCCCGTATTTTTAAGACCGTTCGCATTCTAATCTCAGTCTCAATCTGTCAAAATTACAATCAATTTACATACATTTTTGACAGGTTTTTGACATTGATTGTCGCTGAGATGAGATTGCGACTTGAATTTGAACGTTTTTTAAGTACGAGAATTGGCCTACAGATCACTAGGACAGACTTTATCATCAGTAGGTACTCCGCAGTCTGGTTACCTCATCCGCTTCTTATAATTCACATTTACATTCTCACTCATGGACGTTATAATTACGCAACTCAATTATCATAGCATGATGAGAATACAAATGAATCGCTGTATCTAAGCAGTAAGCGTGTAGGTGAAAATATAAGCAATAAAAATTCTAAGGAGAATAAATAGCCCGTACCTAATGTGCAGCACCAGGGTTAGTAAAAAGTCATGACGTCATTTTATCGAGCCGTGGCGTGGCCACGAATGTGCGCTTTTATTATGTGTAATTAAAAGAAAAAGCAAATACAATAAAATGTAGCCACCAAGTTACGTGTGCTAGAACTTATGTAAGAGTACTGTGTACTGTTTGGAAACTGTTTTTGAAGTTGTATAGGATTCACACAGTGATAATTATCTTGGCTATTGTAATATCTACCCACATGTGATCACACGTCCTGGTAGAAGGTGGTAATAAATGGCACTTAGTGAAGGGTATCACATGGCTTGGAGATAAATATAATACTTTCTTTTGTGTATCTTGTGCCTGGATGTAGTAGTAAATCTACATAAGTCTGTTATGGTAAATAAAAATGTTTCAGTAATATGTCGTGGGTTAATTTGTCAACTTAGCTAATTAGGGTTTGGTAGGTATATTTAATTGCGTAAATTTTGCAACGTGTACCTAATTGTATTGTACCTTCCTAATGTGATGCGATTTTCGGGTACACTACATAAATAGGTACGAAAAACTTTATTCCGTCAATCACCAATGCGAATGTCAAAATATCGATATTCATAATTCCGAATGGTTCAAAATTCGTAATTTAACAACTCCGATTTATCATTCATCCTATTTTTATAATTCGGAAATTTCAATATTCCTGACGTTTATAATTACTCTCAAAATACTGAGTTTCCACAGATCGAATAACAAAAAGTCCGACTTAATGATAATTAGAAAAATCAAAAATACGAATTCTGATTATTAAAGTACCGATTCATTAGAATTCCGAAATAAAAACGCCTCGTAAAACTGAATAGCAGTGTAATGGTTCATATTTAAAACTATGATTGTTTACTTTTGAATAAAAATATTTTCTTTCGCTGATCACAGTTCTAACCTAACAGTTTTTTTTTGATTCATCGAACGTGTGAAAATCGGAAATCAAAAAAAATCGCATTTACGACTTTCGGTAAAATAAATTTCGTGATTTTTAATACCTAATAGAATAAAGTAGAAAGAATAAGAAAATCGGAACATCGAAATTCGGAATAAAATATTTCGGAGTATTTGGGTGTTCCCGCGATTGTCATGTGCTATGAGTTATTTGTGACTCGATTATTAAAATGTTCGGAACAAGAACTTGGTTTAAAACTTATCATATCCGATAAAAATAGTATCAGAATGGAATGAATTTAAGGTACCTATGCTAAGGACCATAAAACTGAAAAAAGCAACCGAAAAAATGATCTGCTGCCTGCGGCACACATTTGGGTCGAGTAGCTATTGAAGTTTTGTTCAGGACAGTTGATATTTTTTTCGCGATTACGATGTTGCTCCCATAGAGAAAGTTTTTCAGCTTAATGGTAAATATTTATTAATTAATTCTAAGCTAAAATTTTTAGCTTATTTCAATTTAAGACATAGTTGACCTTTCAGTTTTTTTACAGCCTTTTTTTACAATCTTCTCATAGACCTCTGACTATCCTCTGCACGTTTTATTGTTTTTTTTTTATAAAATTGTTAATTTTATAGCACACCTTTCTGTATATTAAAAAATGTTAATATTTACTTATCACAATAAATTGTCACTATAAAGTAAATAACATAGTTTCTTTCAGAGAAAAGCAACCATAAAATGTAATCATGGAAAATATAGAGCATGACAAACCACCACATAGAGGGTGAGCGGTGCCCAATGAAAGTCCCTGTCGCGGTCGGTTTGATGAAAGTGCGCGCGAAGCAATGGCAATAGGTAAAAGAGCGGCCGGCGACACTAGCGCGCGCGGTTCAGCACAGTGACGACAAAAAACTTAGCCGCATTCACAGCCGAGCTCTTCAGTGCCGTGCTCATTAACAACAATTAGTGCTTAGCCATTTTATTAACTTCGTAAATCATTTTACCTAATTTGGGAGAAAGTTTAAAATTTTTGGCCAGTGTTGTTGGCAGTGTGTCATGGTTCACGGTGATTTTTCTCTGTTTAGTGATACCGTTTTCAACTTTGTCATCTTCAAAAGTAACTTAATGCGGAAATAATTTTTATTTCTCACGATGAGCCCGCTTCATAAATTCGTATCATTTTTTCAATCGGACACTAAGAACAATAATAAGAGTCTTATGCATCACAAGATATTCTCAAGTGAACTGAATATCTGCAGTGGAAGTGTGGACGCTAAGAAGAATCATTGGGGATCGCTCAATGGATACCGCAAGTGCAAAGGTACCTGTAACACGAATTTCAATACTGATATGATTAATGAATAGGCACGTACGTGTGCAGTAAATATTTATTACTTAATTCTAAGCTAAAAACCAACTTCAGCTTTGTTCAATTTAAGGCATATGTTAACCTTTCAGTTTGTCTCTAATTATCCTGTACTCGTTTTATTGTATTTTTTTTTTATAAAATTGTTAATTTACTCTGGCAGCGCATTAATATGTCATATTCTTGGAAAGTTAAAAACGAAGGGCAAACTCCGTTGACAACATCTGAACATGGTTGAATGGATCTGCGAATAAACTTCCTTGACCTTAATAACTTTCAGGAAACGTTAATGTTTACGTTGTGTGTTCGTCTAATTAACAAATTGATCTTAAAGGTGCTGCAAATATAAGTAGACGTGTAGATGGGAGTATTATTGACATAAATGCATTAAAGTGTCTGTCTTAGAACGGATGCGCAATGCCATTTATAAACGATAACCCAGCGATGTGGGTGGTATTACTTGTTTCATTATGGTCGTTTTGGTTCTCCATTATAGTCTCATATATGATATGCTTATCTTAACAATAATTGAAAACCGGTTTAGTATCCTTTCTGATACTAAAAGAGTAGATATAGACAAACACTATATAGTTACGTTTACGCTACTGTAAATTTTGTAGGAAACGAGAATTGTATTTGTAACACGCAGCAATTGAGTTAGTGAATAAAGCAGCAATGCTCGTGAAAGCGCCTACTGTGGATAGTTATTTTACGGAAACTTTCTATAGCAGTTAAGATTCGTAGCATAATACACGGTAAAATAACAAGACGAACACCTCAATGCCTCATTATGGTCGTAATTACTTCTCGGTTTCATACATTAATAAGCCTTGTAGTAATAATGAATGTCTTTACGCTGAATGACTTGAGGAACCTTTGGCAGGATGAACTCACAATTAACATAATATTTGCGTTTACACAATTATGCATGTAGGATAAATTTGCAACTATAGTGATATAATAAAAACTCCGAAATTTCCGCCTTGCATTATGAAACCGGTATGAATCGTGTCAATACACTCGCGTAGGTGGTTATTCTTTCAATGGTAGAAAGTATGTCCTAAGCGCAGTGTGGGAGGACAGAGTTTTTAAAATTGGCTAACTTGCATCCTAAACTTTGTTTATAGCCAGGTCTAGGTTTAGAAATTTGGGAACTATAAAGCTTGTCATATAAAAATGTTTTATGTCGATAGTTCAAATGCCACTACGTTGTGCATTGTCAGTTGAGAAATCGAAATCAAATATTTTGTTTCACATAAACCTACATCGGCACTTATAAGTCAGAAGCTAGGTGCACGGTTCCGATTGGTAGTATCGAAATTGAGAATTGTCTAGTTCTTTTTCTTCTGAATGACTAATTTATCTTTTCATTTAACAGTAATTTAGCGTTACGTCCAGTAAGGTTGTCATCACGTCCTCTAATCTCTTCCTTTATAAGATCATCTCAAAGCGCATCTCCCGGAATATCGTCATTTAGGACTCCTACAATATATTTATCGCTTCCTTTACTTCTTCATTGTTCCTTGAAGCGCATCCGAATTTTCAGTCTACTAATTGGTTGGTTATTTTGTATTTGACGTGTCAGTTAGTTTCATTCATACTTAATGGATACAAAGTGGTCGTATAACAAGGCTTTTGCTTGTTGGCTGGTGGCGTATAATTTATGTGCCCGCTATTTCATATTATGTAATCGGACACAGCGTTGTGCAAACTCTCATGGTCTTTGAACCAAATCCACTTTTTGTATTCAATAATATAGGACTGTTAGCGCCACTGCCGGTAACTTAAAAATGTTCCTAATTACCGAAAGTTCTCATATAAATACATAAATAATGCAGTCCGCCCATTAGCACTTCTGTTACGCTTTGAACTTCGTATAGTCTTACATCCATTTCGGGCCTTCCCGTTTTAGCCGCGTCACCAATTAATGCATTTTTTCGTGTCTCGTCTTTAGATGATTTTTTATCTTCAATACTTCCTTTGTCTCGTGTGGCTATTTAAGAATCAGTTAATGGTCAATGTCAAATATATATATGTTCTTCGCCCATTATGTTTGTCTTCTAATTAATTAATAGTCGATAATGTGCAGTTGCAATTGTGGCGCATGGCGACCAATTATTGCAGTAGGATTCAAAAATATACATACGTCCAGTACGAAACAACAATAGTTAGCCAAACTACTGTTATCATGTACCTATTTGTAACAGTTGTAGTCACGATTTCGTTAAACTCTCAGTCCGAAAGTATCTTTATTCCAATGTCTTCAGATAATCGTGACTCGTTAAGTATTTATTTTGTTAAAATATTTTTCCTTTTATGGTCGATTGTTTTATATTACGACAGTTACGCAATTTCCGTTTTCCCTACGGTATTACGAAATCTTTTTTTCATAAAATTGTGAGCTTATTGAGTCTTATTGAACAATAGTAATAAGTAGTTGAACTATTCAAATTCACTTTCTAGTGTTGATTCATTGATATGTGTGCACTGCACTGTTCACGCTTTCCAGTGTTTTTCAACCATTCATTATTAGTTTTGTTCACATGAGTGTTAAGACATCCAATATGTATTTTGTAACGTTAAGATGAGTTGATAAATATTACAGGGAATCTAAAAAACGGTTTCTAAAGCAGATTACTATTTATTCTTTCTTCATCACGATGCATGTGCACGCGCACGGAAAAAGGAAACATTTTATACGTTTGTGTAATGATTACAATCTTAACGAGGCGCGGTCGTGTTAAGCAAGGTAGGTCACAGTTAGGTCTTCAGGCCTTACGCTCCATTACGCAACCCGCCAGGCCCAGATAGGCTCAGACCACTGTCTGCGATTGTTTGGAAAGTCGTAAACTGCTACATGCTCAATCAATCTTAATATTCCATTGTTTCTTTGTGTCGACTGATATTTCAATGGTACGGCAATTTAACACATCCCAAGTGAAATCGACTTAATATCGGACAACTACGCGCTAGATTCTGTGAGAAAATATTTCAATCTAGAACATTATCAGTGGTTTTTAATTAAACTAAGATTAGAAAAACTACACCTGGGAACGTCGATATAATCTGTGTTGCAAAGTTCGAATTGGATCATGTCGATTCAATTCGAACTCTTATATTTTTAACTTCAGAAAGCGATGTAGTCATGACCATGAACGAAAATATCAAAATTAATGTTGCGATATCCGTTCTGAAATTATTAAATGCGGCAGTAAAAGCGTGTTTACGTGAAACTTCAAATAGCCGACGTAAAACTTCAAGTTTACTCCTATACTAATAATTGAATTATATTCGATACTAGTTACATTTTCGTCGTACTTATGTTAAAAAATAGGTAATAAATTCAATCAGAATCGGTTGAGCAGTTCCTGAGAATGTTTCGCGCTTACGAACTAATGATTTATTTCGCACTAAGCGTTGTTTCCAAATCTGATGTTGGAACTAGCTAACCAAAAGTTGATTCAAATATAATTTGCCATATTTGGTTAGCCTAGAAAGATTATTTAAATCGACGCAACGAAAGGAAGAAACTCAATAAAAGTTTTCTCAGAATATCCAAGAACTCGGAAGCGATTAGTTGAATTTTGCCACCAAATTGAAACATTAAAGTGTGGCAATATATCAATATGGACGCGTCTGAGTATCCAGATGCGCATTTTATCGTTTCTGGCTAGTTTTCAAGTGCCGAAAACCCATTAGAGGTATATTAGTACCGGGAATAACCGATAACGGGTATTTTTGCACAGGGTTCTGCATATTGTTTACAAAGCTTATATACTTTTGTATTTATGGTGGATAAAAATATCAGTTTAGTGATGTGTACCTAATTAATTTTCCTAGAGGTTATTACAAGCAATTCATTAGCTCCTTAGTCGTCTGGCTCGGTGCAAAATGCTCCATACATAGATAGGAAAACCGTTACAGTGTAAACGATACATTTTATGATCACAACCATTAATTTTTAAGTGTTTGTTTAGAATTATTAATTATTTCTTACAGAATTGAAATAGGTATCCTAACGTAGAGTATAGGTACCGTTAAACTATTCAGTCATGTACGATGTACCTTCGATAAACAAATTGTTGATCGAAGACGGGAACGGTATTATTATATCAATACCCAATTAAAAGTATCTAAGTACAGTCAGCGTCACAATGCGGGTACCCCCCTCCAAACTTAATTTTAATACAACTGGGGTACCCAATTGATGCAGCCCACCGTACCTACCTACATTTAAAAAAATAATTTTAAATATTAATTGCTGTTATAGATACACACGTTACACAACGTCGCAAAGAAACTTCCCATTAACAGGTACATAATTTAATCATAATTATGTAACAATATTGTAGGTAGTTGGAAGTAGGTACCCGGCTTCCATTCTTGTTCAACCTGCTTATATCTCTGTCAATAACCAGGGAACATGTTTTGGAACTGTGCTGCACTATCAGTAGTCATTTAAAGGCATATTAACCAACATTTTGTTAACATGTACTAGGTACTTACGATTCAGTCTGTTTTAGTTTTTTGGTCGACGTGTTTCTGTAATTGGTGCAAACTGCTAAGCAACCACTTTAAATTCATTAGATTTAATTATTGCCTACAAGTATTGTTTAATTCATTATTATTTTCCATCAAAAATTTTCATGGCATCAATAGTTCCAACAAACTATGTATTGTGCAGAACTAAATTCTTTTGTTCGCGTCTTGACAATCAAGATTACTTTTTTGTAGGGCCACTTGTTCAATTAAAGTGAGCGTAAAATTCTATAGCAGTTTACACCAGATATACAAATCGAGATCAAAACCTGAAACTAATTAAAATAATAGAAAAAGAAACCGAACTCTCTACACTCATGAATTGCTTTTCTATAACAAAACTGAAATAAACCATTTGACAAGTATAACAAATAGCTTGTCAATTGTCTTCAGAGACAAGAGATTAGCACTGTTCTCCTAAACATAATTTAGTCTCAAATCTGTTACCGTGTTCTAAGTTTAGCTCAATTGAGTCAGCTCGCAGAAGTAAACATTGGTTGAGTAATACAAATCCCTTGTTTTTCAGCTTTCTTAGCGTACATGCATTAATTTGACCGCGAATAGTCGTGCATAACACTAATACTAATTGACATAGACAAATGGTACCGCTACCAACTACAGTCATGAAATTAAACTAAATTGTTTTCACAAACGCAACTACTTTATTGTTTATCGTAATAATAATTAGCACAATGGTAATTGCATATTTTGTAATTACCTACATAAATTCTGGTAACTTCACGATTATTTTGATGTCTAAACGTTGTCAATAACGAGAACGATGATTTTTATGAAATTCGATGATGTGTTAAATAATTGAAGACAGTAGGTGCAAATGTGAATGTTGATCGCGTATTACGTAAAATGGTATATTGACCAAGCAAACATAGCGCGACTAATGAAAACATAAACTGGGTGATGGTAAAAGTGTGTGTAATATACAAAAGTATATGTGGGAGTACGTAAGCGCCACACCAGCTGCTCACCACGCGATACCAAGTCTAGTTTCTGTCGTTATGTTATTTCTACGTCGCGTCGCTGCAAACTTGCATGCGGGCGTTTATCATCATTATAGTGAAACAGTATACTGTCGGTATTCGATATATGTTTCAA
This sequence comes from Brachylomia viminalis, assembly GCA_937001585.2. Taxonomy (NCBI): domain Eukaryota; kingdom Metazoa; phylum Arthropoda; class Insecta; order Lepidoptera; family Noctuidae; genus Brachylomia; species Brachylomia viminalis. The sequence goes on along the minus strand of OW443302.2, from coordinate 13,792,917 downwards.
GTATCATTACCACTTGCCACGATTATCAACTAATCAGGCAAGTAATTGAATTGATTACTGTACAATCTCTGCGCTACTGGCATTTTTTCTTCAATTCGTGCGTTCGAGTCGGTTAGCCAAGCGTTGAATTTTATGTGCGGATTACTTATTAATATATATTTTTGTGAATGTAGCCCTGCAATTTTAAAAGTTTATGGAGGCAATGGAGCGTGTTGGCCCTGGCCGTTTGGTATGATAAATTGTCCAAGATTTGAGTTATGACCAAGTTTTATTCTCAGCTGCACCTTTTAAACTCACAATCTTTCAAAACACTAAACATGATGAATTTAAATTGTCCTTTTAACTGATATCTTCACTTCACAATTTATCGCTACAATAAAACCCCTGAATGTAATTCTAGCCGATCCACTCTGCGGCTATGTAAATAGAAACTATCTTCTGTTTCAGCTATTGAACGAACGGGCTCAGACTGGCAAATGTAAACATTTTAAAATATTGATGTTATTCTAGGGTTGTCCAAACTCTAACGTAGATAATATAAAACAGGGTTGTCGCTACGATTCGAGATGTGTTAAATAGTGTTATATTTAAGTAAACGGATATCCCGTAAGTGTAATGGCGGATTTTTTCAATGTCACCCCTATCAATCATTGGTCCGTCTAGCGTGCCTGTGGGCGCCGACGCGCGGTTCCGTCCCACCGGCGACAGTGGACTATTTACGTACATTTCATGAGTTCTGAGAAGCAAACCCGCGAGGAAGTGACGAGCTTTTTGTATCGGAAGTCGCTGGATTTGTTCCTTTTACACTGAGTCTGTTCAACAGTGCAATTCTGTGTACTGAGGTACTTTTGTTTAACGCAGGGGTTGTGGTCGGCTTGAAACGATTAGTCAGGTTTAGTCACATGCACATTCTGACAAGGCTGGTTCGCCGATCGGTACCTTTATATGCAAAAGTTACTTCTGTTTAGTCCAATTTATTAGATTTTTAATAAATGGGAAATATTTAGGCATTGTTAATGTGAGCCTGAGGTAAAATTGACTTTTGATAGTTTAGTTGATACTGTATGGTGTGTGTATGGTCCATACTCTCTATACGTACATTACAAAAAGTGGTAGTTTAAAGTTTAAAGAAATTTTGTTACTTCCTTTGAAACATTCATAAGCTTCTTGATGTGGTTACATGCAAACAGTATCGGTCCTAGCTTTAATGTTACCGTACGCAGAACGTAAACCGAGTGGTCGTTTGATCTCCCACCTCAAGACAAAGACTAAAGGAGATCTATAGAGCTGACAATGCTTTATTATTTTGATATGTCATTTTTGTTACTGTTATTGTATGATATCGGGATTTGTTACTAGACAATACATATACAATTATTTATTACGAAATAATTATGACTTGTTATTTAATAACCTGCATTGAATGCTCTGTTCCGTAAACTCTAAATAGGAAACACTGGACTGCAAGCATTAGGTACACTCAGTCAAACTAAGTGTTAAGCGAACACTTTTCCGAGAATTAATGCAATATCAAACTATTTTAGTGTTGTATTCAAGTTTCGTACGTGTTCGGCATCGTAGTTCAGTGATGTTTAGACTTGCGAGTTCCTTTATTCAGTTTTCAGTGAGAATTGCTCTGAGTTATGGAGTGGGTGAGGCCAATTCTGTTAGGCATTCGTATACATCCGTTGAGGAACGTGAGTCGATTCTAAATTATTGTGTTCACTATATAATTTATTTATGCCACTATTTTGGGCCTTAATTTGAGGTAGACAGAATTCGTATGCTTATTCGTATGTGATGAACTGATGATACACTTCAACGGTTTGTTTATGAACTGAATCGTGTTATTGAGTTTAATTTAAGAATTGCGTAAGCCATTTGGAAGAATGGTATGGAACTCATGGAACGTGTTTTGTACTATGTAAGAAAAATAAAGGAACACAATATATTTTGGTTTATGTTTTGTTTTAATCTACATTTCTATATTTTTTGTTGACCCACATTAGCATGTGTGTCGTGAAACAAGCCGAGGAATGATGCCAATACATCTTACAATATATAAACTCGATGGGACGCTGGGCTTTGTTGTGACGAAACTCTTCGTTTTTATAAATACATAGTCTGTCATTAGCCCTTAAGACTTGCTGTTCTATCTAATGTCGTAAGGATGGATTAACACTGCATTGTTTTTGCATCGCGATCTAAATATCATTTGTGTGAATACGAGGATAGTTGTGAAAAAATACATCATTCTATTTTAGTTTTCAACGCTATTATGGGAACGTCCCACGCCAGTTGCGAAGTTCTTTCTAAACACTGTTTATAAATTAATATTTCTCTACGACAGTGCGACTTACGAGACGAGACGGCTGCTCAGGTGTGAGCCAAATGTTGGATGACTACAGAGTACTGACATTTGTAATCCACTGCTCTATGTTTAATGACAATGAATCATCATTTAATGGGTTTGAAATAGAGGATCATCATTGAATGTGTTCAGTTTAAGACAGCTGATAAATGGCAATCTTTAGAGCCATTTGCGGACGATCATCAATTGGAAAGTCTAGTTTTGTTTCAGTATGTTCGTCGTCGCAGTAATGAAGTAATGTTTTGTTTGTTATTGTTGTTTCCGAAGTGAAAATAAACACAGTTTTGTTTACTCATTATTGACAATATATGCAAAGGTAATGATTATAAAATTGGTGTATGGATTTGTACTATTTATTCTGTGGTATGGTGTAGATTAGCAAGGGGCTCACGTAGCTACTATTAGGTTTTACAATGATTGTTATATCTGTGGCTTAGGTGTTGTAGTAGGCACGTCAATAATACATATCGATAACACGCCACGTGCTGCATAACCGGGCTAGAATGTTAAGTAGCCGTTCATTACGATAAGTTGTTGATATACGATGCGCAACGTAATAAACTCCTGCGCCGACGTGTCTAACGTCGAAATTACATACAACATGGATTGGAAATCGCCACAGTGAGGTCACTATTATTTTAGATAGTGCGTATGAGTAGGTAGCTTTTTGATATTTTTCTATGACGCACGAACGTCAAAACTTGTACTTAGTTCTTTGTTTAGCTCGAACCCCTCGTTACTGAAAACGTCATCAAGTCTTTGATCTTTTTCTTGATTCAATGTGCTGTCAAGTTGCATGTTAGCTGTTGTGACTGGTTGTAGAAAACAACGACAAACTAATAATTATATTTAGGTTGACATTTGTCGACACCATAAATAATTGAGTATAACTAGACTTGTAGAAACCGGGGAGTTCCCATATGTTCTGCATCATTAGAAGGTGGATATATCATAGATAATCTTAGTTAGTTAGTTTGCTAGAATTTGTAAAGGTTCGCGTGTTTCTAAGTGTTGGGTATGGAGCTGCAACTACTGTTGTAGCGCCAAACGTGATGATTGCGCCGGTTTCCTGTTGCTGCAGATAAATCAAACGAGAAAGGCTTTTAACCGGTAATGGGACATAGCTAAGTAGTTAGCGCTTGCTACACTTTTACTCGATTGCAACGTCTGGAAAATCTTGATTGAAGCTTAGGTTAAACTTGATGAGAAAGCTAACTGCAAATAAATTAAGTAAGTACTTAATTAGTTTATATTTAATTAATTAATTTATATTTATACTTTTACTCACATCTAATTATATTTTTCTACTGCGTGAGAAATCATTGATGAATGTTAGAAAACTCGGATTGCGATGCGTGAGCGAGATGTGGCAGAATAGCATAACAGCTCGGTCTCAATTCACTGAAATCATTCCTTTTGATGAGACAAAAGCAATGACGGCGAAAACAATTGCATAAGACTAATGCGCCTGTGCAGTTTCTTTGGAATTTTTCGGAAACAGATACTAGAAGTTGTTTGTCTCTTTGTTTCCTTTAGAGCAACAATTTAAAGGACAGGTGTTATTATTATATGTAGAGTTTGTGCCAAAAGTGAATCTAACAAATTAAATGTAGGTAGGTATATTTGCAAAGAACATGGCGACAGGTGTCCACTACTTCATTAGATTGGGATACATCATTTGAGAATTTTCCTTACCCAGATAGGTAGAACTTTCTATATAGATATAAAGCTCAAACACGCAATCATCACTGCCGTATATGGTAAAACAAACACTATAACTCTGTTGTCCGTTTTATACAGCGATGCACAAATAATATAAAAATCTAAATAAGTCCCGTCATCTCCATGGCAACATCATCTATACGTGTACCCTTTGTTCTTTTACAATACAAGTAGGTTTCTACCTAGCCGTGTACTGTGTCAGAACAAACACAGCTATTTATCTGGATTATCTTATCAAGCATGGGAACGACTATCAGTAGCGTAGTGTTAGCATACAATGGGTCATTGGCTCGATTAGTTTCTAAATCATTTGCATATGGCTGCCGACGCGATGACGTTAGCGAAGAAGGTACACTATTCTATAAAGGCTCCTTCAAACAGGTGCGACACGCGACGCGAATCACACGCGACATTGAGGCACCACGTGTCGCGTGACGAGAGGTGGCTTTGAGTCGGGTGCCACACCTGTTTGAAGGAGCCTTAAGGATGTTTAAATAGGAAGTGCTTTCCTCCTGTCTGATCTCACCAAATCTATTGCTAAATCTGTTACTAAGACTTTTATAACCAACTAGCTGTGCCCCGCGGTTTCACCCGCATACGTCTCGATTTCCTAGGAATATCAGGATTAAAAGTATCTACTGTCCTAATCCAGATTATGGTCTGCCCATGTGCTAAATTTCATTCAAATCCGTTCAGCCGTTTTAGCGTGTAGGAATATAACAAACAAACATACAAAATATCAAATCTTTTCTCTTTATAATATTAGTTTAGAAGTTAAGTTACTTGCCCGATGGATGTGGCGATCGAAGCCAGCAGCTACACTAGCTAGGTTTAACTACTAGATGAGACAGATTCGATATGAAAACGTTCAGAATACGAATATATGCGTACCTAAATGCGTACGACGTTCAAAATAATTAATTATTTCACGTGATAATAATGAATTCAACACAGAAGCACGTTACACGCACGGGTGCGTATATATAAAGAGATTGCATCTGCGAAATTCTAATAAACATTTTAAGTGTGAAGAAAGTTGGTTTTTCTAGGCATGCATATGTATGGTACGCGTAGACGGGGGCGGCGGACCGCGACTACCGCTGCAGTTGTACAGCTTTACCTAGGGAGTTATGGAATACCTAGCTGAAATAATTCTAAAAGGAGAAACGCATATTTTTTCTTTATTTGTTGTTAGGGAAAGGTGTGTTAATAGGCTTTAGAAAGAATGTGGTGTGTGTGTGTGCAATGTGTTTTCCAAGGTAGGTACATAATTTTCCTAATCACCTATTCTGTATTCTCCAGACGATTGACATCGTTTTTGTAGTTCTTTGTTCTTTTGTCCCGTAGTCCCCCATACACGCTTTGCCACAATGAATGCCAAAGTATCTGTTCAATCAAACGTATCGCTTAGCACAAACCACAGTAAGCATCCATTGAATGCTGTACTCTTAAGTTAAAGCCTTGATAGCATTCACGGGATTGCATCCATGCCGTTATCTTGGCAAGGCGGGCTTGGCGCCCTTGTTTCTATCGCTGTAGAGTTGAGACTCCATACGTAGGAGTATTATGCGATTGCTTGCGATGCTTTGTATACATAGACGGAACTAACGGATGCACTCACCGACGTATTCACTACACGTCACGAATAGTTTCCGCTGCGATTGTCGAGGCCTAGACTAGTATGCGTTAATTGTCGCGCGCTCTAACGATGGCTTATTAGTGACACGCGATAAGCACCACGTTCAAAGCTGAATAAGATGATTGTTCTCGTGGTCTACTCGATCGTTAGACAATGGAGCTTCTTGAGAAAGTCAGCTGAGTGTGCTCCAAATCGTAGATTGACCATGACGCTACTACTTACTGCTGGCTATTTTATTTCTTGCGTTGAGGCCTTTCGACTTGGACATTAATAATCTCGGTGGCATGTCGCATTCTTCATTCTATCACTCGAATTACGAAAATAGTGTTTTATTAGTGTTTGTGTGTAGTGTTTGTCGAGTGTTATAATTAATACCTGTATATCTACGTAAGTGCAGTCTGCTGTAGTTAGTAATAATTAGCGGTGTAGCGTCCGTAGCGCGGTTATGCTTCAGTACGCACCGTTCAGCTGTTCCTATGCTTTATTGACATAGTAACATCGAGTTAGGAAGCATTCTATTATGAAATAACACTGAGTATCCTATTAGGAAATGCAGAATTACATATTCAAAGGGCATATGCAAGTGAACATTAATCCAAAAATACAGAGTGGTTCAAAATAACGGGATAAGTTACCACATACAAAACAGTAAATGCATGTGTATGAGCTTGACATTTTATGAAACGATACATTTCGGGGAAAGATATTTACAATAAACTTGCAAATTAATGTTTATGTCTGTGTGTGTCAATGCGTAAGACCTATCTCGTTCCTCAACTTTCCTCACGGCGAGTGGTACGTTGAACTGTCACTCAGTCAGTTCAAAAGGGAAAAGTTTCGCGAGTGCGTGTGCGTTGTACCAATGCATTACTTAGTAGCTACTGCAACAGACGCATGTTAATTGCTTGCAAACTCCCCTCGTCCTTTGAATGCATTTACGTTTTGACGTGTTGCTCATTAAACATTCTTTCTAGTACGAACTTTGCGTGTCTGCTTAAGAATATCATTTTGGATTTTTGATATCTTTTCATACACAAAAATTCTGTTTCCGCATCGCCGTGTTTTCTACTGCTTGATCGGAGTTAACGAAGAAGACCGTTCGAATACCGCAACGAACGCGAAACGTCAGTTCAACACATAGCGTGACTCGGAACGCACGTTCCGAACGTCCCTTGTTACGTCTATTTACGTTGTTCGTACCTTGGCGAATGTTTGGGCCAACATTTGCACTGCAGGATGGGTGTACGTACCGGTGAAGTGTTGTTCAAGTGCAGTGAATTAAACTTACCACACATTATGAGTTAGTTGTTTGTGCAACTTCGCAAATGTTTGTGGACGGACGAGGTTAGTACCCCTGATGAACGTAAAGATTTTGTCAAATTAGTGTCAACGTTAGAGCGGCGGCTTAATAGCGGGATTAAGAGTTAATATATCCTCTTAAAGAAGCTTCCCGTTTTGGCCAGTAGTTGCTTATAAAACTCTCTTGTAATATTGCGTGTTTGGATGCGGTGGCATTTAGAAATGTAGGTTGGTAAGTATGTGCACACGTAAAGATGTTATACAGATTTAATGTTCTTTTTGCTATTGCTTTCCATTTGACTGCGATATGTTAAGGAAGTGAAAATGGAGTGTAGACAGGAAGCGCCGTAATTAAAATTATAAATGTCATTCATAACTTATAGTTGTAAACGTCGTATATGCGTAGGTAATTACCGAATTACATCAAGTAGTTGATCAACTACTAAAAAACCCATCTGTCCATTTAAAAAAGTCTTGTTGGTTGGCCATGGCGGGAACGTTCACCATCGGTATAGTGTGTAGGGCTTAAACTTGAAAGTTTCCGTGTGACCTTGCCCTCGCCAAGGTTAGCAATTTCCACGGATATTTTTTATCCGCATTGCCCGATTTCGCCAAGCTATCCGGACCATTGTTTACCTAATATAATGGTGTCATTTGTTTAAACTACGGATGCTCGTTGATTGATAACCAGTGATGGGAATAAGTAGAGCTAATATACCTAAAGTTCAAAGAACAGAGACAAAATAAAGTGGAGACTTCCTTACGACTAACTTTTTTTTTCGGAATATTTATCAGAGTTTCGAGACACCACTTAAGTACATTGATTATTAATATTATTCATACAGTTAACTAATTGAATTCATTTGCCTTTTTAACCGACTTCAATAGCATGGATAATGTTCTCAAAAAACCAGTAGATACGTTTTCTATTGGTTTTTTTATTAATTCAGGTAACGAACTGGGTCCGCCTCACGTTTTCGTTTCCCAGAATAGCCAAAACTTGCTGTCTTAAGTCTGTATTTTAGTTGTACTTAAGTAATGTTCCGAAACCAGAGACAATGTCCCGAAAAAATATTTTGTCGTAAGGCGTCTCCACTTTGTCTCTGTTCTTTTCAAACTTTAGGTATTTTAGTTCTACCTATTCCGATCACTGTTGATAACTTAGCAATAGGTTGATGATACCGGTCAGCGGCCTCATGGCGTTTGCTAAGGATTGTTACCTGCTATTAAAACATTACCTCAGACATAACGACACTATAAGACGAAATATACCAAAATAGATAAAAGTAATTTCACCAGTTAATAAACAATTAAGACATGATAAGATAAAACATTGCAAACAAGTGAAATATTTGCTGCAGGATGTTGGGATTTTGCGAGTATATATGCATAAGTGTTTTTCCCGCTTAAATAAATTAAATTCCGAAAACAGTTGATATGCAATTTCATGATCATAACATCATTGGTCAACGCGTTACTAGATAATCCAAGCGTACTCCGTGCGTATAAAATCGAGGGACACAACGAATTGACCATTTACTTACTGATTGTGAAAACAGAAAAAAACGTGTCTCCTTGTACTAGGAGGTCTTTCATTAAACAGAGACAATTTGGCGACTTCCCTCAGTTCATTTTTACATTAACATTGGACTCTTGCCAAGACATGCACAATACCTGGCCATTCGTCACAGGTTTCGAGGTCGGCTTAGTGTAACATACTCTATGATTCAATAGGTGTGCCGAAGTGCCGACGCGACGTAATAAAAGTGGACATTAATTATGACTACACACGTGTCCAGGCCCTGCAGTCTCGACATAGTTAGCAATCGTTTTCGGTTGCTAAGTCCTAACAATCCAGATGTAACTACATTTGGCGGTCTCCACACTCAAATTTATCGGTTGTTACTGGTATTTTAGGTAGGTACCGGTAGGTAACAACCGATAAATTTGAGTGTCGAGACTACCAAACATTTACATCAACATTTACATCTGAATTGTTAGGACTTAGCAACCGAAAACTATTGCTAGCTATGTCGAGACTGCAGGCCCAGACATGAAACGCATTAAAGTTACTTTTAAGAACTGTACCTACTCGTATCAAACACCCAGACTAATTAATTAATTAATTAGTCGTAATGGTTTTTTTTAACACAAAGTTGAAAAAGAATAGAAAAGCTTAAAAGTACAACGTGTACACACGGCGACAAATCAAGCCATATCTTTTAAGTTTTAGCTGACCTCGCATTGTATAGGCTTCTCGTACAATGAACAGTCAGCTTATACTGGAAGTATAAAGCTTGATATGTCGTCGTCAATAAACGTACACCAGTACCTACGCGTTTCAAGTACGGTGCAGTTTTCCCAAAGGTCTAAGGGCTCCCACACATAACTGCGAATTCGCAACGCATCGCAAATATCTGCGAGCTCGCTAACCTACTGATCAAGCGCCAAGCTCACAGATTTTTACGATGCGACGTCGCATCGCAGTTTTGTGTTTTGGCCTAAAGGTTGATCTGATCCGGACAGCCAGTCGTTGGAGGATGATTTTGTTTACGAATAAAAGCTCATAAACACGGTACTGGTGTATGATAAATTCGCTATTAATACAGCACTTGCAATGCGCAGTAATTACAGCTATTAAGGTCTGAAAGTAAATACAGATGTAAATAAATGAAAACACAGGTATTGCTGAACGTGCAATAAAGTTTTGCACGTTTTCTTGTCATGTCGATGGAGACATCAACTGTTTCTGACGACTTTCTCTTTTTAATGTGCGATGTGTTGATGTCTAGATTTTAATAATCATTTATTTTATTTGTATGTCTTAAAAGGCAATACCTGTTAATGAAATGGTGTCTCGTATAGTTACGGTCACTAACCTGTAACGTAAGACTGTTGGTGGTGAGTACAAAGCGCCTATGTAACCGCCTAGCCCTTTTAATGAAATGACTTAACTATATAATTGGGCAACATAAAACTCTATCATTTACGATGATAAATAAGTGTTAAACCCTGTAATATATCACAAAGTGCTTCAAATGGTCTGAAAATTGCCAATTCATTTAAATTTATTTCGTCAAAAAACTGCACCTAATTATCTTTTTGTACTAGTGCACGAAAGAAGATAGGATTGTGTTATTTTCATTGCGGCTATTGTTTTATTATTTCAGTAATACTTTATTGTTGTGTAGCGTTACGGAAATTGCGAAACTTTGTGATGATGCTATACATAAGCTGTAAAACGTCATAGAAACTGTAGTTTCGTTTTTTTTCACTGCATAATCATTTTATCATGTGTTCGTCCCTAAACTATGATAGTCTTGTCCCTAAACCACTCTCGCCATCGGAAACTATGATAGTAGATCACTCCCTTCCGTACTCTTTGGAAATCACCGGCATGACGCTTGTAACGAATATGTAGTGCGTTTTAACCGAATTCAAAGAAAAAGGAAGTTGTCAATTCCACGCGTACGTTTTTTAGGCGAACTAAATGATGCATCAGCGGAACATCCGTCCGCTAAGTTGAAGCTAGTCAGTTCGATGTCTGGTTCCAAACTTATTTGTTTCGAGACATTACTGATTCGCTATAGAGAGTGAGTGATGACCCTACCTCCCGACATCTATTAGTAAAGTACTTGTGTGGAAATTATGCCTATTAAAAGTTAATTAGTGGGAGCACACACAGGATGTTCACGCGGTATTGTCGTAAAACAAAATACTAAAAGTAAGGCCACGTTTATTTCATGTTAAGTGGGGTTATATTAAGTTGGCGAATAGCTGGAGGGCACACGTTTGGTGGCATGTCTGTCCTGTCATCAGCCGCCGCATGTAAATATAACTTGACACATGACAAATTTAATAGAGGGCTTACCACAAAATTCACTGCTTTGAATAGATGAGTTATGTTTCTGTCACAATTTACAAATAAAAGTGCCTTCAGTGCTTTTAAACAATTCGATATCAGTTATTTCCTTTTTTGGCGTTGCAAAATCGTCATGTGGTCGATATCAATAAACTTGGCGGCAATTCTTTGAATTCAAAACAAGTTACACAAGCTAAGCGCCATGATCCGTTTTTTACAGTTCATTAATTTGAGTAATTTTATGTAAATATTATATTGATTTACCGATCATATAGGTACTTGTGACCCAGATTGTGAAGTATAAGGAAATTGTCACTGACGTCCTTATATTTTTTAACTTCCTCTGCAAGTGTCCTCTAAATCTTTTCTCGGAGTGAACAAAGGTGGCGATGTGTATGAGTTTTACAACTTCGTTAGTACTCAGTGACAGATTTACGTCGGGAGACAGTCCACAGTATTTGCAAATTGACCATTGTGACGAATTCTATTACGAGCCCTTTGTTTCGTTAGATTTGAATACTACTGTATATGATCATTGCCTTGCTAATGTTGTTACTTGTCAGAGTTTGTGTAAATATCGCCTAATCTGCTATATTCTTATATATAAATATGTGAGGAATGGGGTCACCACGGTGCTCCTAGGTGACAGAGGAGCATGTGATAGATTGCCGTGCGTGAGTGGTATACAGCGCAATCGTGCGGCATGATCTCTATCTTGTAAATCTGCAACGTTAGTGCTATCTCTAGTTTTTACGACGTCTACCTGATGTTGATGCCATATCATAAGATTAAAATAGAGATCAGTTTTATTTTATTTTTTCATGACTGTATCAAAATTTGCAAAATTATGATAACATTAGGAATGTTGAGGTATCCCGCTGTACCACTCCTTCGTTGATTACTAATCCTTGAGATACCTATAGGTACTTATTGAGTCGGCTACATTATAGTTGCCAAGTGAAATCAACAAATTAACGCTACAATACTTGCTCAATATTAACATATCATCATTTATAGATAATTCAAATCATTGAACTTTTAAAACACCTTCAGACGTCTTATGAAACCCACTTAACACCGAAAGTAAGCATTCTCAAACATTAGACGAGTAAGTAAACAAATTTTTTGAACAGGATCTATCTGCAAAGCATTGGTTATAATTACTGTTACGTTATTGTAAACTTCGTTTTACAAAGCTCGATGTGAGCCGTTCTATTCTTACCGTTTTGACCTACGATCCTCAAGCTTGAGCCTTGGCGAGTATTCAAAAGTTCAAACTCAAGGTTTGACAACGCACTATCAAACTAATTTAACGAGTTCAATATACTGCACTGCTAAAAGAAAATTGATCGCATAGTCTAAACGTTGTCAAAAGTAGGATAGGCTGGCAGCATGCCTGATACTGGGAGCGGCCAAAGATATCTGAGGACCATGATTCAGCGAAGTAGCCTCGCAGGCTAGATATAACAAATTAGAATGAGTCAACACTCGGCTCCGAAAAAAGATCAAGAGATGTCATAGGAAGAGCTTTTCGAGCTGTAGATTATCAAGCTGTAACAGTAAAAATTACGGGCAACAGTTTAGATTTGGCAAGATTAACATTAACCTGAATGTAGGGTGATTTCAAATTCGTAAACGTAATTGTCATGCGCATACGCAATGCGTGAGAAATAGTAATTAATTTGGACCCACATATCAGCGAATCTGCGCTAAACCCAAGACATGTCTGCCATCTATGAGACCCGGATTTGGCGTAAACACAATCGGATTTGTATTGCGATTGTGTCACCATATAGGTCAACTTTCTTGGACCTAAGTGACGCACAGACACTTGTCGACAGCGACTAGGTCACGTATACTCGAGGTACGATACAGATCTCCAAGGAAAGTGAAATGATGAAATGTAAAAGTAGATTTTGGTCGAGTTTTTAGCCTTGACGATGCCTGTAGCAGGTGCTTTGTTTTAAGGCAGGGCAAGGTTGCTCCATCCGGTTTGGGATCGCAATAATAAAGCGTATCGCAGATCGTTAGCTGCTTCTCGTTTAGATCTTTTAAAATCTCATCAATGTCAATAAACTCAGCTTACAATCAGAGGTGCAATTCCCGTATTTTTAAGAACGTTCACATTCTAATCTCTGTCTCAATCTGTCAAAAATACAATCAATTTACATACATTTTTTACAAGTTCTTGACATTGATTGTCGCTGAGATGAGATTGCGACTTCAATTTTAACGTTTTTTAAGTACGAGAATTGGCCTTCTGATATCTGAGAGGCAATTCCCGTATTTTTAAGAACATTCGCATTCTAATCTCAGTCTCAATCTGTCAAAATTTGTATAGCGTTTACGTAGATTATTGACATTATGACTGTCGCTGAGATGAGATTGCGACTTGATTTTGAACGTTTTTAATTACGGGAATTGGCCTTCTGATGTATCTTACTCGCAAAATTCTTCATGGAGTTTTCCGTACTTTAACACCCTGTATGGAAAATAACGCACATAACATAGGTACTTACTTCCGAGTTCACACCTAGTTCTAGGAACACACATAACGTGGAAACGGTATGAGTTTTATTATGTCATGTCATGTACATTCAACAGCCTCGCTGAAACACGCAATTTTAAGATGTTATCACAATAAATAGCAATTTCACAAAGATTTTGATCTCGCTCTACAATAGGGTCGCACGGTATAATTTACACAGAAATGTTGCTAGGTTTTTAATATTGCCCATTTGGCCCAGTTCGTAGGTTCCTTGTACGCGATCAAAGGTTAATTTCAGAGAAATTCATAGGTTATGTGTTTATTATCGTCATTTGTTACCTACTGTACCGTTCAAGGAATTCATATCAATAAAATGTTAGTGCTTTATTTGTATTATTCCACTTCCCTCCCACAGAGCGGTATACAAAGTGGCGCGTACCTTATCACATTAAATTATACCACGTATACTACCTGTTATACTTAGACGATATACAAAATATGAATGAAATCCATTCGCAAAAAAAATCTGCTGTTCCATACATTTTGCTACACGTAGCTCGACAAAATGTGTGGAACAGCAGATTTTTTTAGTGAATGGATTTCATTCAAATTTAGTATATCGTCTAAGTATACCGTGTAGTATACGTGGTATAATTTAATGTGATAAGGTACGCGTCACTCTGTATAGTTAGGTAGGCAAGTATTTTACATTGTTTTCAGGTCGAACCAATCTATGTTCTCAACCAAAGATATAAGGGATGAAGGAAACGACCAGAAAAGTAAAAGCTGTATGATAAAAATAAAACAACAGTAAGAAAGCGACATTTTTGCGCAATGCAAGATATATTGCGAAGCTGTCGTTGGGCAGATGACCCTTCTAGGGCGGGCGGGCGACTCGACGCGGCCCCCTGACATACATACAAACACAACTAAAATTAGATCTGTGATTCTCTCACTACACTACACACTAGACGCAAACGAATGGATTATAGTATTATTAGAGCGGGTGCGCGGTACAAATAACAGTGTAAATGAACTATTGCGGCAAGATTTGTTGCTATCCGGAACCCACCAAATGAGCAACAACCGTTTGATGAGCGAATGATAAATGGTTTTAGTAATGGCGCTTGGTGGGCGGAATAGTGGAGCTTGCGTTTAATATTTTAGCTTGCTATTCTTTAAAATTGTGATAATATTATGCTTGGGGCGGACTCGCTTTGAGTATTAAAAATACGTCTCACTAACGTTAAGTTATGATACAAATAGATACATGTTCTAGTAAACAATAGGTCCGATGATGATTTAACTTAATGTTTTAAATAAACGTGTCCTGAATTTAAAAAAAATGCCATTTCACCGTTCCCCTAATCAACCGATCAAACGTAACTGTCGATTAAATCTTTTTCCTCGAAAGGAAGTGAATGTTACTTTGTACGTCAATGCGTGATTCAAATAATGCTAAAATTACTTAAAATACTGAAGACTGAACTCTTTGATGAAAAGCTTCGGTTACATAAAATGTAGGTCGAATAAACGTTGAATATCCTTTCAGTTCACTAGCGAGCATACTATTGATCTTGAATAAAAATAGTTTAAGTCACGAAAGCGAACCATGCAGCTTTGATTCTTTATTTACCTTAATTATTTTATAGCACAGTTGAAACACGAATAGTAATTAAATTATTATTAAATGTGTCATGAGTAAAGTTTAATATGCTTTTATAAAGTATTAAAATCTTATTATTATTTTTACTGACAATATTGTTGTAAGTTTATATAATTGTAGTAGATTTTATAACTTCAGCGTATAATT
Source organism: Brachylomia viminalis (assembly GCA_937001585.2). Lineage (NCBI taxonomy): Eukaryota > Metazoa > Arthropoda > Insecta > Lepidoptera > Noctuidae > Brachylomia > Brachylomia viminalis. The sequence goes on along the minus strand of OW443302.2, from coordinate 13,777,723 downwards.
TGCAAAATGCTCTCTAATAAAACAATTTGATAATATTTAAATAATAAAAATTTGTGTTTATGTCATCGGCCTCACAAGGTCGGTCACTCATTGCTTTTGTAATACTCGCATAAGATGTGTTTAGGGGGATTATTCAGGGCTGTCGAATTTCAAATTCAAAAATTTCAAAAAAATATTTTCATGTTTGTTTTCTTCGATGTTTGCACTACGTTCGTCCTATTCATAAATTTGTTAGTATCGTAAATTATTGTTGACAAATTACAGGAAGTCGTATATATCGTAACTTTTTAATAGTAAGTAGTCAACGTACTCTAGGCAATACGATATTCACGACACGGCCGCGGAGACCCGTTAGCCTACTCTGTAAGTGGAATACTGATACAAAACAGTCAATCGCCTCTGAATCCATCATAGTAATGACTGTCTGTGGTTTATGACTCTGTGCTTTAAATTGGCGAGTTTACTTGTAACATGACTTAGTAGACGACAAGTTTTTGTCTGATTTTCATTATAATACTAGTTTAAGTCAATTTGGAAACAGTTTTTTGACATTCCTTTTGAAATAAAATGGCTGCTGGCTTTTTGATATCCAAGTCCGGAAAAGTGTGGTTTTATGTTGTCGTCCTCACATATTATATTGTACATGTATCATTTCAAAATTAGTAATATCAACCAATATTTTATGACAATAGTTTTTGGTTTAAAAGAGTGTCCATGGAGTTTGTTGGCCTACACAATCTACTACGCTTTGAAATTGGCAACAAGCTTCATATTTACGAATGACCGACTCCTTGACAGTTCAAAAGTGCTTGTAAATGGTTCAACAAGAGATGCAACAAAGATTGTAGTTCCTTTTTGTAATACAACTTTAAGTAAAAAAAATGTTTATCATTATGTGCATTACAATATTTAACAAATTACCAAAGACCATAAGGTAACTGCCATTTAAATATTTTAAAATTAAACTGTGTAGATGGTTGATAGAAAATTGTTTTTATAGTTTACAAGAATTTCTGCAACATAAAGAAAAATTTAAAGAAAAGTTTCCTATAGTTTTGTGGCATGTGTTTATTCAGTTCAACTAATAAAGAATTTATGTTATCTAAAGAAAACATGTTATTTTTAATAGGTTTTAAGTTTTGTTGTGTTTTTATATATTATTGTACCTAACTTAAAATCTTGATTTAAAAATTATATTAGAACATAGGTGTATATTTTGTATATCTTATTAAAATAAGTACCTATTCATGTAAAACTAATTTTCAAAAAGACTCTTACTCAAAAAGACCGTCATTGTGGCGTACCTGAGCGAAGAAAAAATAGCAATTCTTCCTCTAGGGGAAATAGTATTTTTTTTTTAATTTTTGTGTGTCAAATGACAATGAGCCTACAAAAACGAAAAAGTCTTTAGTCATAAGATGAATAATCATGAATATAGGTATAGACTCGACTTATTACTGTTTCATAAAAAAAGAACTTCATTTTATTTTTGAAAATGGAACTAAAATCGGCGATCTCTTTGGTAGAATGCATGCAATGCGTTGCGGCTGCAGAAGAAAAAACAAAAAAAAAAAAGACATCGGCGCGGAATCTTTAAAACTACCTCGTATATAATGGGTCATTTTAGCTCCTTGTATAACAATCTACTATTCTTCTTCTTCTTGAAATAAATGCTTTGGGTTTGAGTTTGATTCTTAGGAAATATTAAATGGATTCATGTTCATCGCAATAGCCCCACGGATGGCCCCCTATTTCTTGGGTGCTAATACAGTCATTGCCGACATGTGGGTGTAGGTAAAGGCATGACGGTATTTCTAAAATTCATTTCTCAAGAGCTTCGTTAACCGTGGACACAACAAAACGCGTATTCACATTTAGAAAGGGCTCTCACAAGCAAGATTTATGTCAGAAGTTATGCGCGTAAAGATCACTTTTCTATTGCAGAATCATGTTCATGAGAACTGATGTTTGTCAAGTACATAAAAATGTCAGCAATCATCTGATCAAACGGTCTATGTTCCTGGCGTAGGCGCAACGCTCTCTTGTACTTGGGTTGATGTTATTTAGGGACATGTAGAATTGAATAATATTTTTGCTGGCATTAACTTTTCAACGGCCACATCATGTCTGTTTACTTAATTATGGTGAGTGTTATCAATATTTTTCCTGTAAAATATCGATCTGCCAAAATCTAAATTGATATCGCTTTATTCTGAAGTCACACTCAAACGAACTTGATTAAGAATCATTGAGCCCTTTACAACTCACAGTCGTAAATTAATTGTATTTTTAATATTATGTCAGCCCTAAAGCATGTTAATTTGACGTTTCAACGTTCCCAATTGATGCCCACGCGCATGCTGTTTGACCCTCTCTAAGCGGCCATTCACAAAATTACTATTGAGACATCATCCGCAATAATTAGGTATGCTTTATGAGCACAATTACTATTGCATCGTCTTTGTTCTCGTTGTCTTGTTATCTTCTTGGAAAGTATTAGTTATTTATTCTGATTCCTTTCTTGGCTAAGTTTTGGTCTCAAAATTTTTAGGGTTCCGTACGTCCGAATCACACGTCCTCACTATCTGTCTGTCCGTCTGTCACAGCCACTTCACTCCGAATCTTCTGGACCCAATAAGCTGAAATTTGGTACACACGTGAATTTCAGTGACCCAAACACGGTCGTGTAACGTTAATTAATTAATTTTGAATATGGCAGTCCATACTGGGGGCAAAGAGGTAAATTAAAAACATAGTTTTGCAAACTGTACCGTGTGACATATCAAATGACTAGGCTAGTTGTGTGAAAATAAATACTTTTTAAGGTATTTTACAAAATAGGTGAAAATAGAACATTTCCCCCCTTTATCTCCGAAACTACTAAACCTAAAATATTTTTTTAAAAATACAGAGAATTGTTCTTTACCGGATTGCAGGTAAACCTATAAGAAGTCTATGGTTATAAAATAACATGGTAAATCTTTCAATATTGTTCGTACAAACCTACATTTGCAGTTGGAATGTACGGCAGAACATGTTTTTCAGCTAAGTGCGTATACAATGTTAAATTTGTTCTTAGGATAAAAAATCGGACGGGGTTGTGTCGGGGCACACGGTCGTTGGTTTTGCGTGAAACGTTTAAAAATTATAATACCAAACCCATACTGAATGGTATCATATTATTTATTTCGATTAATATTCGACGACAATTTTGTTTAACATTGGTCTGAGTGAAGCAAAACTGGACATAATAATGTTTATGAATTTTTTATTGCTGCGAGGTCTGGGAACGGTTCCGACCACATTTGTCCGACTGACCGAATTTTTGTCTGTCTCTTCATGTTCCAGCATCACGCAAATACTACCGGATAGATTCTGCTGAAATTTTGCATATAATTATATTCCCTATAAGTCTTGTCAGTGTGTAGGCTATAAGTTATCACTTTATTTGCTAGGGAGGATGAGCAATAAAGTATTATGTTCGTATTCTTCTACAGTTTTAACGCAAATTGTAAAAGACGAGCCAAAAGTTTAGAATATTGAGATTGAAACAGATTTAACCTGTTAATTGATTATCTGCTTAGCCCCATATAGGTATAGCGTGATCGCTATACCTTTATGGAGCTAAGCAGTTATCATGCTTCATGCATGAATACTATTATATGATATTCCGAAGAACGTACACCGAAATAAATTTAGTTTAGGCCCCTTCTGTCATGTATGTTAGGTGACTGATAATGAGAAATCCCGTGTACTTACAGACTACTGTAATAATATTTTAGTGATAGCCGTTCATCAGGAATTATCTGTAAGAATGCATCAGTCAGCGTATGACGTTTCACGGCTAAAGATGCTAGATAACATATTCATCGTACGGAACCCTCACTACGCGAGCTCAACTCGCACTTGTCCGGTTTTTTAAAACTAGTGTTAATATTTCGTAGCACCTGCCCCGTCGTGGGCAGAGTCATGATTAAATTAAGCAGTTTAATAATGTCGAGATATTAGGCATTTGGGTTACGGTTTGTTCGGTAGTAGAGAAACAACTACTGTCACTTGGTACAGTGACGTATTCAAGAGTTCCTTTGGTTCCTTCCATTTATTACCACGCTGACATTTTTAATAATATTTATATTGTAATTCCAATAATCTGTCACTTATTGTTAATTTTTAATTTGCAATTGAAACCTTTGCATGCCCATGTGACGGTAAAATATGGAGAACTTTGTCCTAAAAAATACCTATGTATACTATACCCATGTTTGCAAGGAAACAAATGATTTGATTTGAAATAAATACCCTTCGGTGCAGCCAGCAACTACGAGATAATACAATGGCTTATTCACATTACAGTGTTTTTGTTAGTTGTTTCGTCCAATCGTTGATCCGATTTGTCACCAAACACGCGAAATGTTACAAATTGGACTGAAAAATTAACATGTTGGAGCTTTTATTGTTACCACGTGGCGGAAATGGGCGCTGTCAGCCGAACCTAATGATGCGCGAAGCGAGCGGCCGGCAGCGTCAGCCCGCGTGGGAACAGTTACCAACATAAAGAGAGACCATTTTTTACATCTGCTAAATCAAAGCTGCTTTTTTGTTGTCCTACTTTGATTAAATGATTGGATGGGTTCGTGATTTTGTGGACTGTGGAATAAAATGCGGAAAGCAAGGGAAATTGATGCTTTCGTTTTTCCGCAGCTGTTAATGTACGATTGGATCAAAATATCTTTTGAATTAAAAGTGATAGTACCATAAATTTTAATGGTTTGTTGCCTAGTAAGTGCTTGAAATATTCATATCAAATAATAGATACGTGCGCGGAACACCGCCGATTTCACTTCGTAATGGTTGGCGTCGGTAGTGCTAAGGGCTTGCCGTGTCATCACGAAATATAGAAAGCTGGGTGTTGTGTAACGCTGTTAATTAGTTCCTGGGCAAAGGATAAGAGACAATTAACAATACGTTTGATTAAGGCATTCACATAAAGATAAACAACACAAAATTTCTAGGGCTTTGGTTAGATCAGCACATGACATGGAAAACACACATTGATCATATAATAAAAAAATTAAATCAATATTGCTATGTTTTACACAATTTAAGCAAGGTTGCCAATCGCAGCACCGTTCTTACCGCATACCACGCATACGTCTCCACCACACTACGGTACGGTGTAATATTCTGGGGTAATTCTACGGATAGGGAATTGGCTTTTAAAGCCCAAAAAAAGTGTCTTCGTGCAGTATGCATGATCCAAAACACTGACAGTTGCAAACCTTATTTTATTAATTTAAAATTATTAACACTTCCGTCCCTATATATTTATGAAATTGCCACGTTTATCAAAAATAACCATTACCTATTTGAAACCCTATCCACCAAACGCCATCCAGGTGCGCTTAAGTCAAAAACCCATCAAACCGCCCTATTCTCAAAAAGTTTCCTAGGAATGGCTCCAAAAATATTTAACAAACTACCCAAATCGATAACAGCTTCAAAAGACTTAAATACTTTCAAAAAATCCCTCCATAGGTTTCTGATACAGAAAGCATATTACACTATAAATGAATATTTAGATGAAAAATAAAATCTGTAATAAGTTTCTCAGATTTATTTATTACCTACTTACTTTAGTTATTAAGTTTAATTAATAATTTTTGTTACCTCAATTTGTTATTATTTTGTTTATGTTAATTTTATTACTAAAGATTTAAGATGGTTACTTAGCATTATATAAAAATATATAGGCTATTATTACCTGTATACCTATTACCAACTGTGTAGTAATATTTGTACGCCTTGCAAGGCAGCACATAGTGACTCAATATTTTTCTATTTTTATAACATCGTGTACTACTACATTATACCTATGTGTACAAATAAATAAATTTGAATTTTGAATTTGAATAAATAGCATGCTTGGTTTGTATTTCTCCCAGTAAAATCTTTATCCGTTTACTTACGGATGTACTGTGAAGCGAGATGAAAATTTGAAACAATAAAATGGTGCTACGTTTAGCAGTTTACTACCTACTATCTATTTCATTGATCTTGAAAACGTCGTGTTGGATGCATTAGTATGTAGGAATGAATGGATTGGATAACAACCACACCAAGGGTATTTGCATGCATATTAAATACCGGTGTCCTAAGAATGCAATGTCATTTAATACTTTGTTTATTGGAAAAACAACACGATTTGATTCCGTTAAAACTTCTTTGTTGTTACTATTTCTATCAAATCGTGAGAACTCTCCGGTTGTGTAATATAATGCAAACAGAGGAAGCGTGTCGGCGTCTATTAGCGTAGACAGTCACAAGTGCAGTAACTAGACCAATTTTATGACACGCTGTGCTAACGGCCCGGTTGGCACAGTGGTTAAACGATTGACTGCTGCGCTGCGTGTCGCGGGTTCGATTCCCGCACGGAACAAATATTTATATGACCTGCAAGTAGTTGTTCCGAATCTGGCTGTTTGTGTGTGTATGTGAGTTTAATGTTTGTAAACGGACCCACAATACAGAGAGAAATTCTTAGTGTGGGGCAACGTTTATAAAAAAAAAAATGGTTGGTGTTTAACGCAGAAGGGCCGAAGTATGTTTATTACGTGTAATAGCAGTTACAAGTGGCAATGTTAAAAGAAACAAAGCTCTTGCTAATTAATGTTTATTGTAATTAATAAAAGACACATTTCACATCAACGTGACATTTTATTTTTATAGTCATGATAAAACTTCTGTTCCCCAAGTAAACTTTATTGTCTTCCTTCGCCCCTGGAATTGATGATGAATGAATTTTATATTTTACACGAGCACAATGAAAAATAAAACCCACAATGAGTAGAGCCGCTGAAGATTACCATCTCTTCATACATGGAATACGATTTTAGAGGTCGATTCACTGATTAGTTGGATCGTGACACACGTCCTCGTGCCTGCGAACAAACGATTAAACACTTGAATATTTAAGAGCATGCATTTTCATGCTCTTCTAGGAGTTACGTTAAAGATAGCCGTCAGCTTCTTGACCTTTACAAGTAATGTGTCAACCTTAGAGTATGAATAAAACAACCTTTAGAACGCTAATGTAGTTGCTGGCATCTCACCCAAAAGCAGTCGTCTTGCTGCATTTAGGTGCATATGTTGTCATATGTTTCCTCGATTTATCTCACCACTGAATGAAAGTTTCTGCTCAGACTTATATAATTTATATTCATACTGCAAGGTGGTCGTCCGCAACCATCGGAAGTATATTATTATAGTGAGGTCGGAGGTAGGCGTCTGCTAGCAACCTGCCACTCCTACGCACAGTACTTAGCGCTGATCTCTGACCCAGCACGACACGCGCGTTCCTATGAATGGTGCTGGCGTACTTACCTATAACATTACTAGCCGTTTTGTGTACGTGTTTTTATGATTTCATTGAAGAACGAGAGATCGTGCTCGTACCTCACGTAGATCGATCGTTTAACTACTTATTTCTTGCTCAAGCAACGTTCAACAGCTCTAACCTATTTATCTAATTATCATGGTGTCAACGATTGCAGCCAAACCCAAACCGCCTTGGACCCGCGTGGTGGATTATGGCCCACGCTCTTTCACAGAGAGGAGGCCTGTGTCCCATTAGTGTGAACGTTATAAGTTGATCATTCAACTCAGATTTATTCGTATTCTATATAGGCACATGTACGGAAAATAAGAGAATCACACAACGATTTCGATCCCTATTATTCTATAAATTGAATGGCTTTGATGGTACTTATTTGTTTTTCTTTTGTCCTGCAGAGCCACCGCGAGTTGCAGCCGCGGTGGGGCCGCGCGGCAAGCGTGTGCAGACGCCGCAGCCAGTGCGGACACCAGCGGTGCCACTCGTCGCGCCGCAGCCGCAACAGCCGCGCGAGCAGGCCGTTGCGCTTGCGCATGCCGCCAAAGGCGTCGAAGCCCTGGGCGTTTTAGTCCAGTATTTAGTGTTTCGAGTGAGTATTCGTTTTATTTAAGCGTCAATAGCTCGAAGATTGAGGACTGGTTGGCTGTAGAGTTTGATCAAATATTGGAACCCACCCGTTGCTTTATCACCGTGAAACCACTCCTAATCAAAGCATATTTATTATTTATTTATATAGGTATTCTTTATTGTACACCACAAAATACATTTAAAAAAAAAACACTATAAAATATAAAATGGGCGGCCTAATCGCATATTTAGGTTTTTCAGAGGCGTTCACGGTGAGATAACTGAAAAAAACATAATGACAGTAAACGTACCTATAGTACTAGTATTTTCAAACTACCAATGACGACACGTGACGTAAAACTTCTACAATGTCGTCACTAAGTCGTAGTGATTTGCGAATGTGGTCGATGATTTACATAAGTTGTAAGCACTCCATTGTTTACCAACCAACACAACAAACATTTGACCAAGTTTTAAGGCCAATGCGTTTCGATTCACGGTGGAACTTGGAACAAATATTTGTATGGCCATACAGAGATATTTTACGAGTATGGATGTTTGTTCATGGCTTTTGTGTAAGTGATGACCCAACATAGTGTATTCACTTGAGAGGTTATTCATGTAAAAAAGACCATGAGTTTATTGTCAAATGATCTGCGTGAAACCTCTCCTAGTACCTACCAGAATATTAGCTTAGTGCCTTAGGGCTGATCAAAATAGGCAGGCATACTAAGTGCCTATGTATGTATCATTGTGCAATCGACATCCTTACAAGTTGTATCTAAACATCCTTGTGAAGTCGACCGGGTTAATCTGTATGAACAGCCGTACTAAAATAAAGGTGCATATTCAGAGCACAGTTATACTAATGGTAGTATTATATTTCCAGTTGGACGCACTAAATGGCAGCAGTTGGCGTGTGGAGGCGGAGCGATGGCGCGGTGTGGCGGCCGCCGAGCGCAGCAGCGCCGCACGCGCAGACCGCGACCGACAGCAGCGAGCGCAGAAAGATCTCGATACCAGTTAGTATTGAACACTTTTCATCATAACCATAATCATTCATTCAGCCAAAAAGGTGAGGGGAGGTCTATGTCCTCCACTGAACATAGGCGTACCCAAACCATCGCCATCACGATCGTTCTTATTGTGCTGATAGTATCCAGCACATTCCCGTGACGCTATTAAAAAAGCAATATAACTAAAATACATAAATAAATTATTCATCCTGTTGAATTCTACTGCACTAGGTATTATTATGAACTTATAAAAACATGAAATAGACAGTGGTTTACCTGCCTGGGTTATTGACTGCATATTCCATTGCTGCTTTTCTTTGATCTTCAATCTCTGCAATAACTATAAAGTTTGTAATCACTTATGCACATTTTAAGTTCATGTAGAAATATCTGATTCGGCTCCATAGTATGTAAGAAATTAATTAATGAATGTTATATTAACGTATAATTACGATAATTCTAGTCGCAGAATGCCTGAGCAAGATCTCAGAGCTGGAGATGGAGGTCTCGTCGAAGGAGGAGGCGAACGCGCGCCTCCAAGCCAAGCACATTGAGGAGGTCGCTACGCTCGCCAATGACATCAAGGGACTCAAGGTGACCACAGTCATTAGCATTAACTTGGGACTTAAATAAATCGCAATTAATATTAATTTATGCACCGACTTGTATTACTGGACTTATTTTACAAACATTTGTTTTTATTGTTGAGTTCTCGCCGCGCCTTTGGAGGCCAAAGAATGTGTCGTAGCCTTCAGAAACCACAATGGCAATCTCGCTAAACCACCTGAGCTACCCAGGGCTGGTGAAACCTGTTAACTTAAAACATTATAATGAAGCTACGTTATTTTATTTATAGGATACAATCGAATCCCTGAAACACGAAGTCGCCGAGAGTAGGGCGCGTCTACACGCGCACAGCGAAATCGAGCGCACATTACGCGCGCAACTAGAAGCGGCGCGGGCGGAGGTAGAGCAGAGCAAGTCGTACAATACATCGGTGATGTCGGCCAACACGTCGACCGACACGTCGGTGGACACATCGGTGGACACGTCGTGGGACAAGTCGTGCAACATGTGCGACGCGGCCTGCGACCCCGTGTGCTGCGAGGCGGAAGATTGCGAGCTGCGATTAGCTGCGAATGAGGAATTGAGCACAGATGCCAACGAGTTGGCAGCTGAGGTTAGTACTACCCATTGAAGCTATTAATAAAGCGGTTATAATTATTATGGAGCCATTGAAATAAATAGGGCTGCCGTTCATTATTAGGTACCACAAATACGTTCGAAAAGGATAACTACTAGATTTAGAAAGGATAATATTATACTTAATTATGTTTGGTAGGTATTTGAAAACTTGTAGCAGTTTACTTTACCGGTATATTTGCCCCACCAGGTACGATCACTCCGCGCGGTGATTGAGCTGAAGCAGGCGGAGGTCGCATCATTGCGCGATTCGCGATCAGAACTCGCGGCGGAACGAGAACGTCGAGCGGCGTGCGAGCGAGAGGCACGAGCCGCGCGTCACGCTGCTGAGGAGCTGCGCGAACGCGCGGTCGCTCGGCAACGCGACACCGACCGGTTGCGCGACGATAACAGGCGTCTGCGCGACGCCGCGGCGCGCGACCGCGACCATGCCGCGCGACTTGCCGCGCTCAACGAGGAGCTACGATACAAGCTTAGACAGAAGTCACAGGTGGGTTGTCTTTGATAAAAAACCGTTACTGCATGTGAAATTTTCCTGGAAATTATTTACTTTAACTCTCTGACCTTGTTTTGTAAACTTTTCACTGCTTATCGTGATGAGATCATCTGATGATGAATATTTGATGTCAATAAACAAATATTAATGGAAAGGTAATCGAATCATTAATGAAAGGTTAACGATACTATTATCTCCGAATAACAATAATAATCATTTGTTGACACTTCAAGACACAATGACCAGTGCAGCTGGTTTACTTACTTAATCTACTGAATTACATTACTGGGAATATCATAAAATCGAAGTCACCAAGTTGGACCAATTGCAATAGGTTGAAATTGATTTTCAAATTTTATGTCGTCACGCAGGTGGTGTCTCTGCTAGCGGGCGGTGGATACATTGAGCGGCCGCCATTGCGCGCGCGCACTTCGTCGGGCGACTCTGGTCGCTCGGCCTCGCCCCCGCCCGACTCGCCCCCCTCCCCCGCCGCCTCGCCCGCGCCCGACACGCCCCCACTGCCCGCAGTCAAGGGCGTCGTTGAAAAACACGACTCCGTCAGCTGGGTGCTGGAGATTGAAGAGACACCTGAGGAGGTGGCTTCTAGGTAAAGTATTTAGATCTTACTGAAAAATGCCTAGTAGAGTAAGTAATATACCTTGTCGTATGTATAGGTACACAATGACTCAGGTTAAACATAAAAAGCTTATCTCTATGTTTTATTATGGCAGCTTTCAGTTTCAGCTAGCTATACGAAATGAATCAATCGTTATGTTGCACAGGTTGGCCAGGCGGTCATCATTCCGCACGGCCGCATCGCCCAGCGGCGTGAAGCGTCGCGGCGGCGGCTCGCCCGGCAGCGGCTCGCCGGCGCCGGCCTCGCCCGCGCCCAACGCGTCCAAGCTGTTCCGGCCGGGCGAGCTGGACTTCCCGCCGCCCCCGCTCAAGGAGTCCGCCGGGGAGGCCATCTACATCTACGACGATCGTCAGTATTGAAGTGTAGGACTACTGGACTTTTTGTGCTCGTGACCGACTAGTCTGCCCCGCGTGTGCGCCGCGGACGCACGTGGTCCGGAACATGTTCTTGCCGGAGATGAAGTTACTGCATCGCGTGGAGGCGTAGGTTATAGGAAACTGGGACCCAACCGGAGTGAGTTCTCTGTATCTCGCGTTTATGAATTGAATACGTATGTACCTTATATGGAAATGGTGAATGAAAATAATGAAACTAAACTCACATGATACCTACGGTCTAAAGCTCCTAGATCTGGAACACCATTTTTAATGGACTTTGCAAATAATTTATGAGCTTCAGAAGTTATTTTACGTAGATTTAATACGAGTTTGCTCTTTCTCAATAGAATTTAGCTTGAAGTGATAATTATATATTATTCTCATAAACGATATTAAAAACAATACCTTAGATATCTCATAGTAATCCTAGCTGAAGGGTTTTACCTTTTTATCTTATTTCAATTTGTATCGACTCCACGCGTCTCTACCATTAGTGGATAAATTAAATGAAATAAGGTGAGAGTAGCTCCAGACTCACTTAAATGTAAGAATTTGCTTTTTTCAACATTCTGGCCTCGGAACGGTATACTCGAATTGAGCTGCATTTGAAGGATAGTGTTTATGTACCTGTGGATTGCGCCAATCAATAAAAGTTTTAACTTAGTGAACTATCTATATACGAATACTTCTTGTCTGTACTTCTTTTCATTTCCATTTAAATTATGCTTTATTTATAATCTGTTTCATGTCTCTCTTACGTCTCATTAACGTTTATTTTAATTTACTTTTAACCCTATTTCCCCTTTTATTTATTGGTGCAATTATTCTTGTTTCTGATTGTGTAACAATAAAAATATGTGCTTTGATAATGTGTTGTCCTGTTCGGGTTTGTCAGTACTAGCAGGTTGTTATCTGTATTACTTAGCAATAGATTGATCGTATAATTAGGTATTTATATTGTTTTTGTATTGTATTTTAACTTAATTATTATATTTTATCACACTCGTTGAATTATTTTGTACAAATAACAATTTTAATGATGAAAAATTAACATAGTTTGTAAGTGAAGGTGTAATTATGACGTTTTTATTCTGTCTATCGGAGTTTGACGCTTTCATTTGATCAGGGCTGAATACTTTCTCGTATTGTGAATGTTAATTTTGCATTAATTTGTTTAATGTTTCTTTTTAGATTAATATAGTCCGCTATTCTAGAGGAAACAGAGAAACCAAAGAGTCTCGTTCATCTAAACTCTTTGCCATGTTCCATAATTTGAACAAGTCTGTCATCGTGATGCATGAGAGATTACATTGTAAATTCAGTTGATATGATTTTTATTTATTTTTAAGCTTATCGTTATATTACATTAAATACCATTCCAAAATTTAAACTGTAATCATAAATATTATAACGTGATTGCGAAGGATATTAATATAAAGAATAAAATAGTATGTTAAAGACATGGTGGTTTGATTTCGGATTCCACAGCGTTCCGTCAATTACAGTCAATCAGTGAAGGTGATAACAGTTCGTTCAATTAGATGAATTACTCCCTTACAAGGTTAACTTGGCGAGCACAGGCAGTCTTGTAAGGAAGTAGATTGTTTAAATGGCTAATTTATGCGGACTTGTTCTAATCGATTATTAGGGCCATCTCTGAGCTGATTCAAGTAGGTAAGTAAATAAAGTAAGATATGCTTTCCAAACGAACAAAATATTCGATTAAAAGTTATGCCATAAATGTTGTCAATGATTACAATCGAGTCCAAGGGCTGTGTTTCATAGATATGTACGTTACCTACCTACATGGCTAGAATTAAAAATTTGACAATAAAAATAAAAGGTATTTCACCCGACCGACCGACGACAACCGACTTCTAAAAGGAGGTTATCAATTCGGATGTTTATATATTTTTTTTAATGTATATTAGGTATTATGGGGCCCAGTCTGTGATCTGAGCAAAATGGTGATATTAGCAATTCTGCTAACTGGCTAGTCTGTGAACTACTTACCATTGTGTTGCTCATCGTGGACGACGCGAGAAAAATGAAATAAATGCGTATACTGCATTCCAGCTGCACATCTCGATCCAAAACCCTACGGCTCATTTGACAAACGACGAAATTGCTGCAGGCATTAAGTCCGCCTGCGTACAGTATTTTTTTACTTGTGCATTAAGGTATTTTATTAATTATAAGAACTTTTTTTTATAAAAAAAAAACTCCGACTTTTTCACTTTTTTGTTGCGGTACCTACCCCACAAAAATTCGTATACCACTACTTGCTATGTAATTTTGTATAAATCAAGCTTGAATACAATGTGCTACAACTAGCTTCCAGTCGCGAAAAAATATGCAGCTACTACTAACTTTGATAGAAAATGTGGGTGTACCCTGATATACTGAATACATCTGCGTAACCCTTTCGAGTGTACAGGCGTGAAGTTATGTTGTGTGATTGCGTAAACAATGCATATTTATGCGATAGCAGCAATCGCGGTTGATTTGCTGTCATTTTTTGAGGAGTTCCGTTGTCTGTCTCCGAAACTCATCTTCAAATTTAATATGAAATTTAAATGGGACCATTTCGGAATAAACCTCTTTCGAAAAATATTTTTGTATTTCCGTCTTTAGATGACAGAGTTATGCCCAAATATACATAAAAAAAAAAATTATCAGCCGAATTGATAACCTCCTTTTAGAAGTCGGTTGTTGTCGGTCGGTCGGGTGAAATACCTTTTCTTCTCAAATTTGAAATTCTAACCATGTAGGTAGGTAACGTACATATCTATGAAACACAGCCCTTGGACTCGATTGTTATCAATGACAACATTTATTCTACTTTTTATAGTTCAACTTTTTGGCCCCGTTTAAGTGAATAGGTACTAAGCTGTCTACGTAAGTTTTTACAGTTCTACCCAATTTGAATCACACTTTCAGTTGGAAACCACAAAGAGTCCACTCCCTATAAGTGACTCAAACCTAACGGAGGAAAGTGCAGTGCGTTGTACGTTGCACAAATAAGTATGAAATGGGTTACAAGTATGACGTCATACACGATGCCGGACCTATCTCAACTACATTGAACATACATCATTACATTACATTAAACGTGACGTTAAGCGTACAATTTTTATTTTTTTATTTTTTTACTATTCAGTACGTCCCACGGTTATGCCACATGGAGGGAAAGTACCTTGAATATTGTAGATGGAACATTTTACTGAAAGAAGACATTATTAGAATTTTAAAAAACTATGTATTTAAACTGCATTCATAGATATTTAAATAATTACATGGTTGAACCGGAAATCGAATCGATCGATCTTCCTTTTATTTGTGACACTATGTTATTTAGCAAAAAATAATCCATATGATGAAGCCTTTCGATCGGTATGATAAAGCTACAAGGTTATTATTTTTCTTGTGTAACGAGTTCGATTTCCGGTTGTAACCCATTTCATACTTATTTGTGAAACGTACAACGCACTGCACTTTCCTCTGTTTGGTTTGAGTCAGACTTATAGGGGGTGGACCTTTGTGGTTTCCAACTGAAGGTGTGAAAGTGTGATTCAAATTGGGTAGAACTGTACAAACCTACGTAGATAGTTTAGTATTCACTTAAACAGGACCAAAAAGTTGAACTATAAAAAGTAGAATAAATGTTGTCAATGATAATAATCGAGTCCAAGGGCTGTGTTTCATAGATATGTACGTTACCCACCTACATGGTTAGAATTTGAAATTTGACATTGCAAGATATTTCACCCGACCGACCGACGACAACCGACTTCTAAAAGGAGATCCTCCAGGGGTGCCTTTGGTCCGGCCAAAGGCACCACTGGAGGATCTCCTGGGGGTGCCACGGAAACTGGAATTTGGACCCGTTATGACGTTCTGTTGTCCCCGTGGCGGGGACACAGATTACGGGGACAACGAGAATACATCGTAATAACCTATAAGTAACTACAATATTAAGGGAAAAAAAAGACAACAGTAATGGCAATGTAAATATACCTACATATATATTGTCATAACAAGGTCTTAACTTTAAGGAAATGTCCACTAACTATTAAGTCGTCGAGACAGACAAGGACATGACAACATAGACGGAGCTGTTACTTTTATTCCGTAGCTACCAGGTCACTACAGAGTAATATCAAGAACCGGTAAAGAAAGATGCTGTAAATACCCAAACTGTAATTTCAAACGATGGTAATCCCAGGTACAAGTCAAGGTTCCGCTATTCAAACAAGTAACTACGTAGAGACAATTACAGCCTTGACTTTAGCCGCTATTCGTTAACCATAGTGGCATTATCACGGCACACTTATTTAGTAATTAGGCCTTCATTAGTCTAATTTATTGACAGCTTGGTGATTATTTGCGTATGTTAGTACCTAACTATGGGTGCCACCTGGCTGCACCCATCCTCAGGAGGAGTAAATGAACTCGCAGGGAGAATTACGGACCTCATTATATCCTTAATTTAAAAAAGAGCCTAAATATCTTATTATTATAGTCTTTTTAGGAATTTATTTTAAAATTTTTGAAAATTCTGAATATTTTGAAGCACCTTTTACTATTGGTGATATAATTTCTGGATCAACATTTTTTATACCAAAAGGATTTCATGGATTAAAAGTGACTGAATCGCCGAGAATGAAAAATTCGTCCACAAATATCCTTTATAATTAAAAACCTAAAATACGTAGTACTACTCTGTTAATCAAAGTTCGTGTTAACAGTCTAAGTTAAAAACCCTTTCTGTCAAGTGAGCGGAAAGTAGGAAAGGCATCTGGAGACCTACTCTAAAAGGAACAAAGATAGGAATTTATATTAAATTGCAAGAGTAGGTAACTGGAACCTTTGCTTACAATTTAAACTAGCACGCTACTCCCTATTAAATGTTTCTAGGAAGACAGCCTGCAAGGAACAAGGCACACAACACATGTATCAGATGAAGTATATACCTACTTACCTATCTATATTTCGTGCCGTAGCACGGTGTTTCCTAGCTTTTGATTTCATGGAATGATGTTTTAAATCTGGATGGGAGAATTCGCGTTAAAATGTTCAATAAGTGGTGAGTTTATTGTGAAAAAAGACTTCATGTTTCTAAGCTGATTCAGATGAAAACAATGTTTTTTTTGTCAAACATATTTCTCAAGTTTGGCATAATCGGAAAATTTGCTCGGCAAGTGCTACACTAAGTAACTTGTTTTACTTAGCAACTAATAGTAGTTAAAGCTGAGTTTTCAGAGCTTAGACGATGTATAGCATTTCTCTGCCGCGACTCGTGAATTCTCGTGATGGGGGTGAGGGCTATTTAGCTCAAATTGCATAACGCTTTTTTGAGTCAAATAGATTCAGGATGTGAAAAACGCTCCAAGACAGAAATGATCAATAATGTTTGTTAACTGCCCGGCAAAAGACAAACAGAGACAAGAGATGATCGAGATGATTCCAAAAATAGCGCGTTCTCATTGATATTATTAGCGATTATCAATGAAAGGTTTTACCCCTTCTACGAATTTGAATGAAATCGCATATAAATTCGAAAGCATTATAAGATTATGAACAACATACCATTAGTGCAGTAACAAGTTTCACGATGACACAACCAAGGTAATGCTTCCAAAGGATTTAGCGGGTAGGTACGGGCGTCACCGCCAAAATCGTAATCAGCCACGATTATGTCAAGGAAAGTTTAAAATGCCGCAACATATTGATACCGGCCCGTATATAAAAACAATTCGAACCTAACAAATGGACAATCCGTGAAAAATACTCAAAATGTACACAAGTGTCTCTATTGTTTTCTTAATTATTGGAGCCGGTAAGCATTTATAATTACTTACTCTATACGTTTTCAAGCCATGCATCATCAAAATAGATTTCGGATTTGGGTTCTCCTAGAGTTTTCGATATACCTACACTAGGCCGCAAAGAAAGCGTGTCGTTTATAAAAAGACGCGATAACTTTTAAAATACTTGAGCAATCCATTTAAAATAAAAACTATATTAACGTTTATTTCATTAAAAGTATACGAAGAAGTAATACCTTTTTATTTATTTTTAGTGATTGCATTAAAAACCTTAATAAAAAGCTGAACAGGATTTTTAAAATTTTAACATTTTTGAAACCATCTGTTTTACTTTTGTTTCTGTTTATATGGAATTTATTGTGCAAAAATTCATTATTCTGATCAAATTCAATTAAAAACATGCCACTAACTCCTGAAGAGTGTATTGCTTCAACCGTTCAAAGAGTGCTCCAGCCATTTAAAGAGACTGGATCCAATATTCGCAGGCCAGGAGCAGGCCGAACAAGGTGCACGACAGCGCGGGAGGATCGATATATTGTGTCAACAATGTTGAGAAATCGATTTCAAACGGTTGTTGAAGTCAAAAATCACCTTATACGTGCTGGAGAGATCCGAGCCCGTGTGCATTGGGGCGACGTCTTGCTGGAGCAAACTCTAAGCCACTTAGACCTGCAAATGGTCAAAAACTCGAAAGGCAGCATCGAAATTCAAGGCTGAGCTACACTAGAGAACATATGAATTGGACTCTGGATGACTGGTCAAGAGTAATGCTTTCAGACTAGTCGAAGTTCATGCTATACACGCACGATGGGAAGCAAAATGTCTACAGATAACCAGGCTATAACCAAGTTTGCATTAAAGAGAAAGTGCCATACGGCAGAGGCTCCATACACGTGTGCGCTGGAATTTCTTCCGAAAGCCGCACCTTGCTAGTGGTGATAGAAAATGGCACATTAACTGCAGAAAGATACGTGAATGAAGTCTTAAATGAGTATGTTGGCTCATTTTTAGCAAACATGGATGAGAGCGCCATCTTTATGGAAGATAACGCTTGTCCCCATACAGCTCGGATAGTGTTTGACTACCTTGAAGATGTCGCTATCACACGCATGGAGTGGCCAGCACGCCACCCAGACTTTAATCCCATCGAGCATGCCTGGAACGAACTGGGACGACGTGTACGCCAGCGAAATTCCCCTCCAATCACGCGTCGTGAACTCTAAGAAGCACTGACAGAAGAATGGGAGATTATTCCTCAGCATCGGCTCAGAAATCTGGTGGAATGCATGCCAAACCGTATAACACCTGTTTTAACAGCTCGTGGTGGCAATATAAAATACTAAAATGTGTAAAAATTGCATACCGTAGCACATTTTTCGAAATCTAGTGAAAATGGACATTAGCTTAAATTTAACTTAATAATCTTGAACTTTTATGGCATTGATGGCACTATAAAATTATACAGTCTATAATTCATAAAGCTAGCTCCAATATTTTGGAAGTTATTGAGGTTTTTGTTACCGACCCGCTTTCTTTGCGGCCCAGTGTATTATCCAACATCACTCTATCTCTAGCGCTATCGTCTTCCTCTTCACTGCGTAATACGAGTTCGTTTTCATCTTGATGTTGTAAAAGATTTTCTTTACCTAGCCAAACGAAAGCGATCAGTTCAATTTCCTGTGTGAAGAAAAGTAGTGAATCAGATAGAAATATAATAAAAATATAATTTGTCTCTAAGTTCTTGAGAAGAGACAAATATATTTTTGTTAGTAGTTGCTGGATTTGTTTTCTCCTCTACCGATCGTTATTTCTCCTGACCAAGGTTTATATGTATGTATCTATATAGTAGTATTTATTCTTGTATTATAAAGTCATTTCCGAGCTATCTATCCCGTATGTTGCACCTGCCATGGTATATCTCTGCATCACCCTAAGGTTGACTGGTAGAAAATGCCTCAGGCATTAAGTCCGCCTTTGTACAGTATTATTTTTTACTTGTGCATAAAGTTTTAATAAAAAAAATAAAAAAAAATATATATATATTTAGAGATGCTACTAATTAATAAAGGCTAATGCATGTTAGCAGAGCAATGCGGTGGCCCAGTGGTAACAGCCGCAATTTACGAGTTGTAAGCTTGTAATTTCGAGCCCAGACAGGCCGGTTACTTGGTGTAAAATATTTCCATCACCACTGCTCTCAAAACGATGAAAGAAAACATCGTGAGGAAACCTAGAACCAAAAATTCGAAGACATGTGATATCTACCAACCTGAACTGGGCCCGCGTGGTTGAGTACGGCCCACTCCCTCTCACTGAGAGGAGGCCTGTGTCCCAGCAGTGGGGACATTATAGGCTGATTAATGAGTTAATGCATAATATTCAAATTGCTAATTTAAATTGCTGGGTACTAAGTACTCGTACTAATCAAACAACTATAAGGTATATAGAAAAGAGCTTGACTGAGTCCATCGCCTCTTTAGTATTAGGCCCGCTCGTTTAAGTACCATCAAAAAAGTCTTATACGAGTATCACAGTCTGATTGGAATAATAGCAGACTTTAAAATGTTGACAAACCTGTCGAGGTTTGATTATCGAATATTTATTATCCTGTAGTGAAAGTAGTTCTTATACATGAACACATGTCGAAGTTATTCAAATGCATTTTCGTCATTATATTCGCGTGCGGATATAAAATATGATAAACAATTTAGATCTAAAAAAGGAATTCCAAGTTTTAATGCTTAGTCTAAAACGATTTAATTTCACAGTGAGAATAGAAATCATGCACAAGAAGATACCCTAAAAATAATTTAGTTTAAAAAGGTTAGGGCAAACCTTATCGCTCAGGGATTATATTATTATAGATTACTGTTAAGATGTTTAGCAAACCGAGATAAAGTGGGTCATTAGAATATTTGACTATGAGCCTATCTAGACAGATTACCAGAAGAAAATAATCTAAGGTCAACAACATCTTTAATACCTGTCATAAATAATTTGTAGTAGGTAAGTGACAAATATTAGGGACATATATTAACACTCATTGCATGATATATTAAGATTAATAATAATTAGAAAAACTGAAAATAGAAAAACGTAGGTACCTACAATGGCAAAACAACTGTGCAAAGATGAATGATTTCATAAGAGTAGACGGCTCGAACGACTCCTTTCGGATTTTCCGAAAGGAATCGTTTTACAAAACCCTAATTAGGTACTGATACCTACAGATTACATATAACTAGGTAGTATAATACATACATTTGAAGACTAGCGTAATCACTCCATGTTACTAACATAGGATGGGTTTATATTTTGATTACACGTAAAGGCACCACGCAGTTGGTCATTCACTCAAACATGTATGCAGATCAAATGCACTATTTTATATTGCGTTATTTAATTAGCTCTCGATAGTTTAACAATCTTTTTATTTTTCAGTTCTTTGCGGTGATGAACAGGCGAAGTTTAGACTTTATTATGAGTAAGTTTTATAACAATAAAAATAAACACTCTCAATGTGCGTTTTAAGTATAGATAGGAACATTGTTATCTTCTTACCCTTATCCCTATTGATTGGGGTGTTTGAAGCATGTCTTCTTCTCCATTCATCTCTATTAGCTGCCATCTCTGTATAAACACTCTTAATGTGCAGGTATACGTTTTCAGTATAGATAGAAACATTATCATCTTCTTGCCATTAGGTATTCCTATTGATTGGGGTGTTTGAAGCATGTCTTCTTCTCCATTTATCTCTATTAGCTGCCATCTCAGTAATCAAGCCCTTTCTAGACATAATCATCTTTCACATAATCTATCCATCGCTTCTTTGTTCTTCCTGGCGTCTTGTAACTATAGAGGCACGAGGAACAGGGTGTAAAGTTCACTTATACCTCCATAGAAAAGGGAGGATCCTCCGACGGGTGTCGTATCTGGTGGGCAACTGCCCAACGATTGATGGCCGGACGTTGTACCTATGCTAGTTGCGCGGTAAACTCTGCTTGCGCGATGCAGGATTTGCGTGACGTCAGTATGACGCGCAGCTCGCATGTGGCGATGTAGATACCGCTACATAACTATCCACATTCATACTCAAAACTTTCTTCACGACGTGTCCCTTAGTCATGATAACATGACAACCGATTTACATACATAGAGCCAACATTCCATTATTAATAAATAAACTTGGCAAATTTTTCACAGTTCTTTCGAAAACTATACCGAAGTGCTGCTCGATGATGCCCAAAGTATATTTTCTAAGTCTTGGTACAACTCTAGCAGACCGACGGTAATATTTTGCCATGGATTCACAGGCAAGTATTAGGAAAATACGATAAATATTTACTTTAAGCACAACTCATATCCCTAATACACGTATTAGTAATATCTTACTTAAGTACAAACAATATTCAAATGTGGTTTCGGTAGAAGTATATTTTCTCGGTGATGTATACATTATTAATCGGAGTGAACAGATTTCCATATACGAATACTAAATCGAGCTCGTGTTCTGATTCGGATTGATTATCTCTGGCATATTATTTATTTTAAAGGAGTCTTATCTCATCCATCTGCGTTAGAATTATTCGGACTAACATCTTAACCTAAGACGAAAGAAGAAACATTATAACGTAGACTTCAGAGCTATTATTCATACTGCTTATTACTATAATCCGCTTAAGGTCAGAGCTCAGAGAGAGGAAATAATAAAAATATTTTACAGGTTATCCCAAGGGGCCTGCGGTGACTGCTCTAATAACAGCGTATTTGGAGCAAGGACAGAGTAATGTTGCTCTTTTGAACTGGGAGCGTCTAGCTGCTTCGATACATAATTCGATCCCCCAGTCTTTCTTAACTTGGGCTATACCCAATGCTTTTAAGGTAAGTTTATGATAAATCTATAGAAAAAACGTTATCTATTACATCTGTTGCAGACGTTTCGCATACGAGCATACCATTGACTGACCGGTTGGTGCAGTTGGTAGCAACCCTGCCTTCTGAGCCGCTGGTCCCAGGTTCCATCCCCGGACAAGTCAAACATTTGTGTGCATGAACATATCTGTTTGACCTGTGTCTGGGTGTGTATATGTATTTAAGTATGTATATCAGTCATCAGGTTACCGTAGATTTTTGGTTTGGTTTGTTATTTATATTTGGTTCTACCTAGTTCGGGACTTGGAGACCTTGTGTGGATGTTGTCTCATATTATTATAATATTATTATACCTACAAATCGCGCTACATCTCGCACTTTAAAAAGCCGAACGCTCGTATACGCGCCTATATGTGTTGGCATGAAACAATGGGTTACTCAGTAGGTTTGCGGATGTATTATGAGCTTATAAGCGCGTGTAGCAAAAGCAAGCGTATACGGGCATACAAAAACAGGCTTACACGTGCAGAAAAAGCGCGAGTGTGTGACCGTTTTAAGTGGAAACCGACTTCCAAGAAACTATTTTTTTTTACATACGTTTCTAGCTCTTCCTTTTTATTTAATCTATCTCACCTTACTCCATTTCAATTTAAAGAATAAATAATAATATATAACTATCAATTTCTAATGCCAATATCCTTCGACTCTCACTGCTCTTTTCCGCTCATAAATTGTAAGTGCTGTCGACAGTCTCAGTAGTTCCTTTGTTTCTGCTCGAAATGGGAGCGTAGGTAATGTATATCATTGTATGAATATTATGTTTGATCTCTGAAGTCTACACGTTCCTGTGTGTAACCTAGCTTCACACGTACCCAGATAACATTTTAAGTGCCACCAACATTTTTGAATACCCGCCATTTAAAATAAAGACAAGCAAGTTTGTGAGATAAAATGGTGAGTTTAAGTACGGAAAATCTTCATTGCGGCCACTATGAATACAAATGTCAATTATAATGAGTACAAAGATGTCTTGCTCAGCTCGCCGCGGACTTTGCTGACGTTCTGATGAACATGTCCGCGCACGGCCTGGATTTGAATAAGACGCACTTAGTGGGCCATTCCCTGGGTGCGCATATTATTGGCATCACTGGCAACAAAATGGCGACGAAAGGAGTCAGATTGCCTTGGTAATTTTTTTGTTTTTTACTTTGTTTAATATTTTAAGTACGGAATTTAAGCCCAATGTAAATGTTTGGATGAACGATCTAGTGTTGGTCAATACATATTTACTGTTTTAAAAGTGAGATTTTTGTTAAAAGGATTCGCATTTATAATGTTACTTTAGAGTCTGATTAATTAATGGTTAATCTTTGGGTTGGTAAATACAACAAAAGTCAATAAAAATGCGAACCAGAGTACCTAAGTCGACTTGCAATATTATTCGTACCCATATCGTACCCCATAATTTAGAGTAGAAACTATAATTTCTGTGTTCATTAAACGATAATAACTTTAACAGGATCACCGGTTTAGACCCTGCAGGCGTCGTATTTGACGGCAAACTGCCATTTGATAGGTTAAACCCTAATTCTGCCGAGTTTGTCGAGGTCATCCACTCAGACCCCAACAGATACGGCAGCAAGAAGGAACTGGGCACCGTTGATTTCTGGCCTAACTATAGGAACTTTGGGCACGTCGTGCAACCTGGCTGCGACAGCAACTCACACCCAAGGTTTTCTCCTGAAGGTAAGGTTTTAAAAACAGGTCAGTATTTCTTTGTTGAACTTGCACAATTCCAGAGCAGTCATTTAAACAAAAATTATTTGTTTTTAATCGCCAAATAAAGTATTTAAAGTAGCTAGTAGCTACCGACATTTCATTGCGCGAGTAATTATTTTTGTTCAATTTGCATTTGTCCGATTGTTCTTCTTTTAATACTTTAGTTGTTGTGCACAGTGAGCATTAAAATTGAGTTAATGATTACTTTTGGAACAGAATAACACTTTGTTTGCGCTTTTTGTCGAGCGTTCAGATTTTGTTTGACAGATTTGTCGACAGTTTTATGTTCTCCTCCTTTAGTGATTCTAATGATAAGTATGTAATAACCTACCTACTAACATCTTGCATTCACTGTATCTTTTCCAGATCTTTGCAATCATCACAAATCTTGGCAGTTTCTTGTAGACTCTATAAAGTACCCAGGGTCCGTAATGGGGACCTACGCCAAAAGCTTCAAGGCATGGAAGAACTACTCGAAGCCGGAACGATTCGCTACTGTACTGGAAATTGGCAAATATTCCAACAACGTGTACGTTTTACAATATGTTTATGATTTTACCTATTGTTTTTGGCGTGAGATGTGTTGTGGTCTGTCAATGTTATTACGGTTTGTTTCTGTTCCAACTATTCCGAGTCAATGAAAATTACTATTGACTTTAAAAATATTTTATCACACGTTTCTAACCTATCTGAAAAAGGGAAACAGTAGCGAGTGACGTAATAACAATTAATAATAATGTGCAATGCCTCGTTTGAACCGTTCGGTGGCGGGCTATATTTTACGCAAGCCACTAACCACTGCCACTGGCGCAGAGCCGCGTCCCGCGTTAAACATTCAGCTACATAAGTGACACTCCAATAAGTACTTATGTGTCTGCTGTGGCTTGCCTACATAAAAAAATATTTGACACCTGAATAAGGTCAGCTACTTATAACTAATTCAGGTATCGGTGAACCCCCAAAAATGGCTGTTATTATACATTAATTTATACGTTAAAAAATTCACTATTACGGCAGCTAAGTATAACTACGTACCTGAAAAGAAAAGTAATTCATAACTTTCAGGACTTCAAATTATTGAAGAACTTTGAGTGAATATTAGTTAATTACCACTTAAAACGTTTACCTAAGTAGATATAAGTAACCTACCCACATAAAGTACCTAAAGTTCAAAAATATTGTTGATTTCAGTGTACCTGGAAACTATTATTTCACGACAGCTGCATCGTCGCCACATGGACTCGCTGAAAACGGCTTGTAGATTTACATACATACATTTAAAATAACACTTTATGGCTGTGATCATCCATCAACGTTCTTACCAAATCGTAAATGCATTAATGTATAAAATAGGTGCCGTCATCCACGAATATCAGTATTTTAATATTAAGAACTATTTTGTATTAAGTATGGGATCATGTCCCTGACTCACAAAACTCCTCTACGAGTACATTTCAAAAGTTTGCTGTCTCCAAATGAAGTACCTATTATTGTTTTAATTTGTGTGTTCTGTAGAAAATAATGAGTGACGAGGTCTCTAAGACACTCAACGTTATAATATGCAAATTCAAAACTTTGGTCTCGATAATTACCGCTACTGAAGATAATGATTCATCGAATATCACGCAAATTAATCATCCAAGATGGAGGAATTTTTGCACAAATCATTAAAGCACTTAAAAGGCAAATGGATTCTCTGATGTGGATGCCAAATGGATTCTGAACATTTTATAGATAGGCCTGTGCCTACCTGGCCCATTGTTACGAAGAATGCGGCAATTATAAACGTAGAGCCTATATTAGGTACTTACGTTTCTACCGTTTCCAAGTCCATCTAACAAAACTGAGAAATATCAAATTTCGTTTTATGCAGAAAAATATTTTTAAGTTCCTTTTGCTCGTAACTGTTTATTTAAAATATTTACTTTACGATAACTTTAAAGTAGGCACTTAAAAAATAAATTATGAAAAGAAAATTATTATATCTTTTATTTAAGCTTTTTTGAAAAGAAATAAAATTCTGCATCGTTTCCGTACGAATGAGCAGAGGCTCTTGATTAAGCTGGTTGACTCGCTCCACATGTTACCGTCATCACACATTTACTAAAGCAATCCTTATTCTAAATAGTTGTCGCTGTACGTTTGTTCAAGGGCCCTCACGCATTATTGTACGGATTGCTTATTTCAGACATCAAGGGGCCACAGAAAAATTAAAACTCACTACTACCATGTGTGAACCCTCGTGTTATAGTTCCGCCAAAGCTTCACGTAGAAAGGCATGTTATTTGGAACAGGACAGTCCATCAAACGAACACGTACGGAGCATTCCCCTGGGCAGGTCCGAGCACAGGCTAGGCCGTCTCCAGTCACACTGTTTAAATACACCACTGAAAACGGTTTTTAAATGCATCTCTTGAGGCTGTATGTCGCCTGCAAGCTCGAAAACTGACGAATGATATCTTAGACATCAGCAGATACATGGTTATCCTACCATGGGTACCTTTGATCATATTTACATAGTAATACCTTTCTTCATAATATTAATACCTACACCTTGGTATTAACTGGAAGTGAAGGCATTCAAATGAGTTACGTTAACATCAACACCGATCGAAGCCACAGCAGGAAAGTCGTCTCGAGTTTCAAGATCTTTCTTATTCCTTCATCGTGTTGGAAGAAGCCTTAGTAAAATTATTAGATAATATTTTTTAAGGTTATAATTTCCTTTCCAAATCTGTAGAGTAGAATATTATATATTATATTCCACTTTGGAAAGGGACTAACGAAAAACGTAGCATATCTATATCAGCTGCATTTACCCCGAGATTGTCGTAAAAGTCAATTGGGAGGAAGGGTTATCGTTACCCGTAGACAGACAACGGGTTGATAACGTATAACTAGGTTCAAAATGCAAGGCTATCAATAGTAGTCACAAGCGCAAAGCTATCTTATGTCAGGGAAAAATCGTTTTAAATTAGCTTGGAAAACTTTTCTGGGACTTAATCAATTATCTTCGTCTTCCAATATGCTGACCTGATGTAACTCTTGACATCAGTTAATCTCGGGTTTTTTATTCATTAGAAGGTGGAATTAGTACCTAAATATTAGGTAACGATAACATGATTATGTCAGCCTAGTAATGATTTATTTATTGGAATCAGCGATCCACTCCCTGAGCGGATTTTACAAATTGACAGAACATCGTTTTCATTTATTTTTATTTATGTACACACAGTAAAATAGATACAGATACGACAAATTGGTATTAAGTACAACGGTACTGCTTATTTGTTAAGAATGATTCGTAATTATATAAAAGTTTAAAATTATTTATACACATACAATTAACCTTCCCGAATGAATTTCCCTAAATGATGGTAAAAACCGCATCAAAATCCATTGTTTAGTTGAGAAGTAAAACAAGGTGCGGCCTGTTTATTAAATATTTGTTAAATAGCTAACTTTTCCCCTAACCTTTGTTATTTATAATAGGTGTGTCACGACAGTGATTATATATATTATTTGAAAGGTGAAAACAACTACACGTAGTCATGAAATAAGTCATTAGAGGAGGCGTTGATACTGATATTATACAGAATACGTAATAATGTATCATTTTATTACGTAGAAACACCCGTGAGTTCTCATAGCTAACGTATTGTGGAATTATTTTATATTTTCATCATTTTTCGAACTCGACACCAAACTCTAACGCATTTTGTTCGAGAGCTAGTTCTTTCAAAGTTACTAGGGCGTCTCAACAGTCCAACATGTCCCAGTGGCCAATATCTCGACTCGATATTAAATAGCTCAAGTCGTTTGTGCGGCAAGAACGGGGTTAGATACCCTGAACAAACACGGTCAACTATTCACTGGTCGTTCACAGCATAGCTACAGCCTCCATTCTCCTATTCTCCCCCAATGACTCCGCAAAATTCTTTACAAAGATTATATTGACTCAGCAATTAAAATGATAAACATTTGCCTATTTGTTACTTTGTTCCGGGTTTAGGGATAAATACTTACGTAGGCAAATATATAGAGCTACGCCGGCACGACTAATTGACCTAATTTGAATAAGCTTTCAGTAAGCACATTTTCTTGAATTTAGTTTCACTTATTTTGTTAAAGGTAAAGCAGATTAAGAAAGGGTTATAAGAGTGATTACGGTCTTAATAATTTAATCTGAAAGTTCGTTAAATGTTTTGATAAGATAGTAGAAGCTTTGACATTTGCAGTTTATTCGAAATAATTTAGCCGGCTTTGGAAAACATCATTTTGATACGTAATGCAATGGTGAAAATAAATAACAGTTCATGTAAAAGAAAATTATTTATATCTAGAGGATAATTAACTGATACATTACATAATTTGATTAACAGACAATCAACAAGGTCATGTAAAATGTCGATGGGGCTAAACCAAGTACGGCAATTTTCATTGCGTTTTAACGCAGCCGGGACGCAACCAAAGTCGTTTGGTACATCTGTTTGACAATTTACGCTTTTAATAATAGCCGACACTGCCTTTGAATCGGTCGCGCACGAATTAACAACCGGCAAAATTAAAGCCTTCAAACTTTTTGCAGAGCCAGTGGACCGATAGAGCGGGTTTCATTCTGCCCTTATTTAGCCGTGGGGGGATTTTCTCAAAATTAGAAACGTCCCAAATCGGCTTCGTTACATTGTAACTCGTGGTAATAGAGTTGTTCCCGAAAATATTGTTGCTTTTGTTTCAAGTTGCTGATCAATCTGTTCGCGCATAAAGTTACTGTACATCATTAAGAAGCGAGAAACCCTACAACGAAGGGATTCACTTTATTTTGGGCGCATAGTTGATTAAATTAAAAGCATAATTTTTTAGACACTCTTGTAAATAAACAAACCTCGAAAGCGTCAAAATGCTCAAACGATAAATATAAAAATCAGTTACATTATAACCAGCACGATAAAGAATTCGACAAATAAACTTCATTAGATATTAATGCTCCGTTTCGTCCATGTTCTTCAGGTAAGGCGTAAGCCCAGCATGTATAATTATTGATAAGTGGTCGATATTATTGGTACATCCATTACAAATTCGTTGAATGTCCCTTCCGTGGACATACAGAACTAGCAACTGGCAACGTTGTATTATTTATGTATATGGTACACTTGGGGCCCGATTGACAAGCGTTACATCTGCAAGTGACTGTATTTATGAGATGCTCCGCTTCGAACTAAAGATTGAGTGCACATCGTATCGACTCGAGTTCCTATCGGAAAATATGTGTAACTCCTACAACCAAAGATACTAAAGATAATTTGCATTAATATTACATGAACATCGTAATATTACCAAGGTACTTTAATGGCATAAAATATATGAATCTTTAGAAAACTTGTTGCTCTTTATAATAACTTTTTCCATTATTTACACTAAGCTCGTTCTGGCCTGGAGTGTAAGTAATGCGAGTGCGCCAAGCGAGTTCGCTCCTTGTAATTATAGACTAAGACCTACAAAATTATCCAGTAGGACTAGTATTTTCATAATTTATGCAAGCCAAAGTGTAGGGTTGAAACAACGGGCCAAGTACCTGCGTTCGGCCAATTACCTGAATATCAAACCTGAAGTCAATTACCTGGGTACAACGCGGTGTGGACATTCAACTTTAATGCGAATCGATATTATTTTACATCGATGTTTTTATATTATATAGAGCTTATCGAATGAAATTGTTAGTGGTAGCTAAATAAAATAAAACGCGCGTCATCACGGTACTGGCTTGGTGGCAATTAGTCTGCGTGTCGCACGATATGTATTTTTTACCGTAATTGGAAATATCAAAGTTCGATTGGAGTTTATATAGACGAAGAGAAAAATCATCCGGTGTTATAGCTCCAAATATACAGAGTTTTTGTTTATTTATTTACTATAGGGTTTCGGTTGAAAGTAATTAAATTTGGAAGCCATGGGGATAAAGGTGCAATTGTTCAGGGAGTAACTCCCTCTTGCTTCGTTCCCAATATTTTATATAAAAACCAATTAAACTCATTCGATTGTTATTTTTAATTTAGCGTCAACTTAAAATTAATATGTATCTATTTCTTCTATGTTATAAGTAAGTAGGTACTTATACTTAAGTAGATGTTTATGATAAGAAGTATATATAAATGTTTGTTATGTGTAGCTTTGTACTTATTTAATTATGAGTGCCTCCGTCATGTTACTCGTTTTATGATGTAAACCGTCTTAATGTAGGTAATTACAATTCTCGTATTAATGCAACTTATTTGATAGCTTAATAAAGTTTATTATTAAATATGTTGTTACTTCACTTTGATGTGAAAGTTATGTCATTTTTGGATAAACCGCATTTGTTTTGATACCAACACCAACCAATTCAAATGATATCAAAACGCTACAATACAAATGATGCAACTAAAAATATTATAAATCTATCTATCAAACGTACTTTGACTTTATAGACCTTTAACCCGCGGCTTCGCTGACGTTTCTCTATCCCTCGGAACAGAAAAGGACATAGGGTACCCCTGACACCGTGTATGCAAAGTTTCTTGATGATCGGTTAAGTAGTTAATTAGAAAGCAGTAAGTCCCCTTTTATACATTTTTGTACTGCACAAAGTTTAATAAATAAATTTTCTCAAACATGCTTGGAAATTTGAGCATTATTTTGACAACCTCCTTCGAGATAAATCGAAATTGCTGTACTGGACAAATACATGCGAGCAGCGGCCGGCAAAAGTTGTATGAAAATCCATATCTGTCGTGGTTTAGCGGCCAAATAAATTAAATATACATAAAGTAAACTCTTAACTACCGTGTAATTTAAAAATAGAACGATCTTTTACTCCGAAACATGGCAACCACGGAACCTGTTCCGTGGAGGTAACTTATGAAAAGTTTTACTTAAATTTCGAACTGGCTTGTAAATAGAAAAATGTTTATTTAAAAAAAAAATCGGTTGTCTGTAAAGTCGGTTTACTGCGTAGACAGAGAGTTTACTGCATTGAGCTTATAAGTCAATGGTTTACTGACGATAGGTGAACGTGACAACGTCATAAGAAAATGCTGATGGAATGGTTGCATTTTTATGTTCCGGGTCAGCGGTACCCCTTTTGGATGATCCCGCTTTCCCGGCAGGCTTGGGCCCTAGTGGGCCCCCTCTATGATGCTGACATCTCTTTGAGGCGCGCGTGGAACACGTACGCGCCGTCCAGCACGGGCCTGGTCCTGATCGGACGGTGAGCTACCCATTACTCACCGCCCGCAGGCCCGCGCCTACGGTGGCCGGGAGTCGTCACGCGGCTCCCGACGCCCGGAGCGTCCACCGCGGGCGGCTTGGACGGGAGACTCTCTCCCTCTCCCGTCCCGCCACCTCCTTCGCTCCCTTCCGCTCCACCCAGAGCGGGAGGAGTCATTTGATGATTTCCCATCCTCAAAAAAAAAAAAAAAAAAATGGTTGCAGTTTTCAAAAGTAAATTTTAATTTTATTTGTTTGTTAGATATTTTGTATGGATTAGAGAACTTATTGTTATAGTTTTGTCAATTATGGCATAACCTACAATCGCTGCACTAGCGGACCGATGGTATTTATTTTAATGATGAAAGCACGAATATTCGACAATATATCACTGAACATATATTTAATATCGAAAGAATCGCCGCAATTATCGTTGCTATAAACAATTGACACCTCATTCACTTTTCACTGCACTTTATACTTGACGAAAACATGTAAATGTATTATTGTATAGCAGCTGTCCACGCGGACGCATCGCTCACTCAAGTAGGAGAGAGACAGATGTTGAACGCTGCCGAACGCGGAGGCCGATTGCGCCTCTTTGTCGCTCTTTCCGCGCTCTCGCTTGCACTTCAAGCCTTAAATGGAACGCCTCAGAGCGAGGTAACGCCGCATGAGTCATGTGTAACGCCGCATGAGTCACGTTTTTTCGTGCGTGCAGCCGGCTCCATCGAATTATAAGACGTTGTCACGTCAAAAAATAAATAAACACTTTATCGAGGGAAAAATTATTGTTGTTCGTCATTTAAAAAAGTAATTGTATTTTCATTTCCGCGCATTATTGATGGACTTACACGTTCGTCCATCAATGCCTCTTTTGCTGGCGTCTTCAGTAATGTACTAATAATAAAAAATAAATCGAATGATTTAAACATACAGATTAAACAGAGAACATATAATGCAGGGATTCCTTTAAGTCAACGTACCTATGTGAAGTGACGAACTAAACGGCTGGCATAGTTGGAGTGCACAATACCAACGTAGACAACAATAACAGAGCACCCTGTTATTGTCCTACTCAGGGCAAAGACATTTCTCATGCATAAAACAAATGAGTGTAGTGCTTGCTCAATGCGTGTTGACGATTTCTGAATATAACGTCCATTGAAGAATATGAAGTTTAAAAAAGGAATGTTGGTTTCTGCCACGGAGTATTTACTTCGTGATTCTTGCACGCTAGGGTTCTTAGAGCATTAAAAATGCTCTAAGCTAGGGTTAGGCCTGCTCGTATAATAGCGGTACAAGGATCTTTAGGCGCTTGGCAAAAATGCGAACTACAGCTACCATCATGGTTTTTCAATACATTTCACAAAACAATCGCACACATGTTTACCAACAGCGCCAGACTGTCAAAGTCATTCGAGCCCCAAAAGATCCTTGCAGCAGTGTATCGTGCTGACCAACAACACGTAAGGTTCAACCGTGTGAATCCACCTTATGGCGCAAACATCTTTATTATTTTTCGATTTATTAATTAATTACTTTTAAATAGATATTTCTGTTTAATAGTTTATTATGTTACACAAGTAAAACACAATACAATAAAAACCGGCCAAGTGCGAGTCGGACTCGCTCACAAAGGGTTACGTACCACAAGGCATAAAACGCTGAAAAAAACACGTTTCATTTATGTAGACCCCCTATAATTTTTTACTTTACTTTATTTTTTTTATTATTTGTTGTTGTAGCTGCAATAGAAAAATACACACTCTCGATTATTCCGAACATTTCAACTGTCTATCTATTACGGTTCATGAGAAACAGACTTTATTTTTTTTTGAGCGTGGGAAATCATCAAATAACTTCTCCCGCTCTAGGCAGAGCAGGAGGGCGAGTCAGACTCTTACTGACTAAAACCCTCCCGTGTTCCTTCAGTTGCCTGTGCCAGGGGCACGGTATCCCTCTCGGACTTTCCCGCAACCCTAGCAGGCATCGGCCCTAGCGGACCCCGTCATTGGTGCTGACATCTCTTTGAGGCGCGCGTGGAACACAACGCGCCGTCGACCCGGGCCTGGTCCTTATCGAACGGCGAGCTGCCCATTGCTCGCCGTTCGCAAGCCCACGCCTACGGTGGCCGGGAATCGGCCTGCGATTCCCGACGCTCAGGGCGCCTCCTGCGGCGGCTAGGGGCGTGAGGGCGCGAATTTTGCCTATGAGATACAGCCTGCTGACAGACAGACGGACAGCGGAGGCTTAGTAATAGGGTTCCGTTGGCACCCTTTAAGTATGAAACCCTAAAAACAGCACTTTAAAAA
Source organism: Brachylomia viminalis (assembly GCA_937001585.2). Classification (NCBI taxonomy): domain Eukaryota; kingdom Metazoa; phylum Arthropoda; class Insecta; order Lepidoptera; family Noctuidae; genus Brachylomia; species Brachylomia viminalis. The sequence goes on along the minus strand of OW443302.2, from coordinate 13,743,998 downwards.
ATAAACAAGTGCTATTCTAACTATGAACATACAGCTGCTATGGTCTAGGTAGTAATAACAAAAGACATGATAGTTATTCTATTTATTCGAGTGTATTAGATGGAAAGACATAATATTACACGGGTCAATTTAAGTAGGTAAGTATTTTGGGTTTTTCAGTGGGGACATTCATAATCTTAGTGACAGCCTGGAATTTAGAATCGTCCCCGCCGGAAAAAAGAAAATAATCCCCATTTGGGAAGTAGGCTCGAAACCAGAATTTTTGTCAGATCAATGAATTCAGACTGAATTAGGTACTCTCATATGGCTGAAATTGCAGCAATAGACTCTCTCGCTCATGGTTCCTTGCAATTGCAGAACATCCTGTATAATCTAAAAAGTACTCATAATAAATTTAAATAACTGAAAAAGACAAGTACTTACCTATCGCTGAGTTCGCTCCTCTAATTGGACGTAGGATCCAATCCACAACATGGTCAAAACAAACTGATGCTAAATATCAATACCTACCATCGCGTCGGCCAGTAAAATTAAAAATGAATACTTTTAAACTTCAAACGTCATCCGCTTGGCGGCGCATCACCCCAAATGGGGTGATGAAATTTTTACCCGTTGGCGGCTCATCGCCCCATATGGGGTGATAGTACTGTGTCGTCATATTATTGCTTATTTCTTCTAACCTCTGTGTTTTGGAACGGTTCTCTCTGTTTTATTTGAACGAACGAGAATATCCGCCGTAAAAAAAGCATCACTGGCCGACAAAAATGTGTCTGTGGTGAAAAAATAAATTGTCAAAGTCAGTCCGTGAATTTGCGACGTCACACATAACATCTGTTCAAGAAAAACATCGTATTTTTGCTAACGGGTGCGTATTTTTGAGTAAAGTACTGATTTATTGGTTAATTATAATATAGGTAATGTGTGTGCAACGGGGTTTTACCCAGAGGTAAGTATATTTCAATTTCTGTGTGATTTTCGGTGCCGTGTAAGTCGCAACGGACTTTTGTCGGAATGTTTTCGTAGTGTTTTTGATAATTTTGACCAATTCTGTGTAAAAAGTAAAACAACTATCGCATTGAATAGTTACTCGATAATAGTTTTCAAGCAAAACATATACGCAATCGACAAAATTATGATAAGATTAATAGTTTTTGTACAACGGTTCGGCGGAAATCATAAATCAATGAACTGTCAAGATGGCCGCCACCGTAAAGCTAGGATCATACCGGAGAAATTTCGTACGGTCATCGGTCAATTTTTTTTGTTGTTTTTTATTGATTTCTTATTTTGAACTATGTTTGTTTGTTTGTTTTGAAGATGTTGTTGGAATGTTTTTTGAAGAGTTTTTTTTGCTCTTTCTTTATTTTTTGTTTACTTTGCTTTCAGTTTAGAAATGGATGCTAACGCTAACGGTAAGCGTGGTGGTGGAGGTCGTGGGCGTCCACGCGGCACGCGTGGGACTGCTGGGAGTGGTTTAGGGCGCGCACGCGGGAGCCGACGCTCCCTGGAGTTCAGCGAAATGTTTGTGCTTTTTTCTGTTTTTTATTTATTTATTATATTTGGTTACCTATTTTAGATCCTTACCAAAATGTTATCTTTTACAGGGAGTCGGAATTATTATTGCAACAGGCAATCGAGGAGGGAGAAGATGAGCCGATGCAGTAAGTAAACGCCGCTGACAGTAGCCGACCACTTCGGGAGTTTTTGTAAACGCGCTATGTGGTGCCGCCATTTTGTTTTTTATTTTATTGAATTGACCCAGTGACATTCTGGCTGCTAAGACAAATCTAACGACATATAATTTATCAAAATCGGTCCATCTGTGTAGACGGTACCAACGAATATTACTTACATACATTGGAAAAACATTACCCTCTTTTTTTGCAGTCGGGTAATAAAAATTCTTGCATTCATCCTCCCATTGAAACCGGGATTGGGACCTGTGACTCCTCATTATTATTTGTATCACACATGTTTTATTACTTACATACATTGGAAAAACATTACCCTCTTTTTTTGCAGTCGGGTAATAAAAATTCTTGCATTCATCCTCCCATTGAAACCGGGATTGGGACCTGTGACTCCTCATTATTATTTGTATCACACATGTTTTTGCAAACAATAGCTTTTAACCTGTGATGTATATCCAGTGTAACCCGGGCTTTATGGGTGTCACGTGACACTGTGATTTGTCAATACTCCCGATTTGTGATATTTCTTTACTTGTATTTTTTTTCGATGGCTATTGAATAACATGTGTGATACCTCATTGGAAAGGGCATTTCTTGTAGAATATAGTTAGATTTATTGTATTTTCTTTACTCAAACTTCACTGAACAAAAAAGACAAGAAATGTTAAGTACGCTTTTTCGTAAGTGGGAATTCCTTCAATCAATCCCATGTATTTCTGTATTGAATAGACCTATGCACTTAATATTTACGCATAAGTTCCTCTATGAATGTAGCTTTCAGATAGTAACTATATTTTTAAGTTTCGTGAAACTGTATAGTCGTAATAATTTATTTAATTTTGTTGAAAATTTTTTCACCGTCGGCAAATGTTTTGTGCCAGTTTTATGCCTGTAAATAAATATTTTTTTACTATGAGGTGTGTTTGTATTTTTTTTCGTATGAAGATAGAACCCTTCCACCAATAAAAGCCATAAAATATATATGGTATCGCTTTACTTTTTGAAATAATAATGTTTAAAGTTCACATAATGTTTTTTTTCAACCATAGTCAATATTTACCAATTATTATAATAAATTAGAGACGAAATGTCAACAAACACTTAACACCACCCGAAAGGGCCATTCATAAGCTCTAACAAAAACATAACTTGAGATTACGCCCGTCGCCAACGAGTAAACAAAAAAATGTTTTGTTCAGTGCGGCCATCTGGCGCGTAGCGATGCGTCATTGTGTGAGCCGCCGGTCGTTGGGGAATTCCGATGTTCTAGCGCTGCCAAGCGGATTACAGCATGTATCAGAAAGGCGTGGTCTTTAAGAGTAACAGATCATACAACATTTCAATACTTACTCGACCCATATGTACCTATGCGACGGCCGACAATGTTTTCGCGATTACAATGTTGGTCCCATAGAGAAAGTGGTACAGTTTGATGGTCTGTGCCACACCCTTAAATTTGGCCACACCTGTTTGATACATGCTGTATAAGTAGTAGTATTTTAGCCTGCGAGTAAACTACGGAATCCTAAAAAAAAAAGATAATGAAAGCAAACACAGTCTGTCTGCGTTGGGTTATAATATATACATATAATGTTTTTGGTTATTAAAATTCAAGAAACGTAGGTATTGCGTTTTCCTGCTTTGCGGTTTTTGTTTAAATACGACTTAAGTCATGTTTACTTTGAGCGAGGTACTTTTATCACGCGGTTAAGACTTTTTGAGTAACTTCCGTATTGACCAATCTAATAAAGACATTTTTTTTCTTGAGTGGCAATATAGTCTAAGACCCACCTGATGTTACGTGGTCAACGACCCACCCGATATCGCGTGGTCAATGGACATCTGCGTTACCAGAAGCATCGTTTATGCGTTGACACCCCGGAGACAAAGCTCAACTGTCTTATGTATTTATTTTATTTTAATCTGTAATGTATTTGCACCGTCACCTATACATAGATACATTACACTACACTATTTTTATCTCACTAAGTGATGCGCGCTTTACTTGTGGTAATCTAGTGTACAAACACGCTATGAATGTGTGCGTGACACGAGTAGCGGCAGCACGTAACACACACACACACACTTCCGACCTCTTGTCTCGAACGGTACCGAGAGCTCCAGCGCTTACACACATTCACAGCGTGTTTGTACACTTGGTACCCACAAGTACAGCGGTCGTCGTTCTGTGAGATAAAAATACTATACCTACTAGTAGTAGTAGTACTTCCCCGGACGATACTAAGTATCGTAATCATAATTCAAGTCTAATACAAGCTCCAATACAAGAGAGAAAGAGTTGTGTGTCAGTCGATTTTTGTCGGACACAGAATGGTTGTCAATTTGTGACATATTTTCTTTTTTTTTAAATAACATATAACACGCATATGACATCACGCCTGTATTCCCGCTCCCACATTTCGCCTGTTATGTTTAAGTCCCATATAATAGTGGGCTAGTGGCCATCAACCGGGCACAAATCCAGACTCCGGTCTCCTACTGAGAAATTCCAGTGGAAAAACCAGTAACACTGGCCCGATCTGGGAATCGAATCGTTAATGCGTGTACCTATAAGCGTAGGAGTTTTCGGCACTGTCGGAGACAATGGCGTAGTCGGAAGTAAGTGTGTGTGTGTGTGTGTAATATGCTGACGCTACTTGTCTTCACGCACACATTCACAGTATGTTTGTACACTTAGTTACCACAAGTAAAGCGCGCGTCGCTTCGTGTGATAAAAATACTGTAGGTACATACCATACGCAGGTGTGGGTACAATTAAAAAGTACCTACTTACTAAGCACGTTGTAGTGGTGAAAGAAGATGCGTGACATGCGCCAAGGAATCTCCGTTTATACACAACAAACTGTGAACTCGTTGTCAGAAATAAATTATCATTAGTATGATTGCTGTTAGAGACCACACACATGTGGTGCCTAAATCGTATCTACGTTTTTAAGTTCAGGCATTTTTTTAGCTTTATGTAGGTAACATAGACTTAGCATAATTAATCAGAAAACATTGTCGGCCGTCGCATAGGTACATATGGGTCGAGTAAGTATTGAAATGTTGTATGATCTGTTACTCTTAAAGACCACACCTTTCTGATACATGCTGTATATGGCTGAAATTGCAGCAATAGACTCTCTCGCTCATGGTTCCTTGCAATTGCAGAACATCCTGTATAATCTAAAAAGTACTCATAATAATTTTAAATAACTGAAAAAGACAAGTACCTATCGCTGAGTTCGCTCCTCTAATTGGACGTAGGATCCAATCCACAACATGGTCAAAACAAACTGATGCTAAATATCAATACCTACTATCGGCCAGTAAAATTAAAAATGAATACTTTTAAACTTCAAACGTCAATATGTTTAAAGTGACTTTGTGTGGATCGGATCCTTTTCATTACTTGGATCCATAATAGGTACAGAATGACGTGAAAAAGCTGTCAAATTTAACTGATTTTTAAATGCTTAATAGCACATATTAGTCACGCTCGAGTGATAATGGCGAGAGATCGCACAAGACATGGAGGTTTGGAAGGAAAAAACTTGAGAGGTGTCAAGGGACACCCGGATGGAACGAAGTTCCTTTCGATTAATTAGTGAAGGAATTGTAATATTTTTTTTTTTTTTAAGTTATAATAATATTTTTTTTATTATTAATATATATACTTATATATATATATATATATATATATATATATATATATCCTGGAACCTATCTGACGTCCAACATGGCACTATTTGCATTTAAAGTGGCGACCACCGACTTTTGACGTCCGATATTCGGACGTCAGATTAATTTTCTTGAATTTTTACACTATTTGATCATAGATGGCACTAGGGAGACCATATAAATTTTTGTGCTGGACACCGAATTGCCTCGGATGCGTATGAAAATGAATATTTTAGTTCACGGTGATGCCGCTAGAGGGCCTATATACTGGGCACTGTATATTCACTTTTATTTTCCCGATCATTTTGCTACCGATTTCTTTCACCGCATGTTGCCAACTCGTGCCCTTGACGGCGCGACGTTGCCACTGTTATTGTTTTCGCTTCGCAACGCAAATCAATTATAGCACAGACAGATAGATCGTTGACCGGCCGGTATAAAAAATCGTATGTTTACTTTTAATGATAATACGAGTAAGTTAGTGAATTAAAGTGAAAGAGTTGAAGTGTTGTGTGTATCTTCTTCTTCTTCTTCTCTTATCTTATCTTCAACTCCTATCGTTTAGAATCTCGGAGGTACTTAGTGGGTTCGATTTCAATTCACTTGGGGCACACAAATTAGGAAATCATTTTGTCAGATTGTTCTTTAGTGTTTATTATTAAAGTATGTATATTATACTAACAAAATTACCAAACCAAGAGTAGGTTACGCTAGATAGGTAGGTTATGTCAGATACGCAACTATTATTTTGAAAAACTTGTACTATCCGTTTACTAGAAGTTTGCCATTTTTCCCGCTCCCGCTTCGTCTCACCACCCACCCGCGCTCACCCGCGCTGTACCGACAGCAAGCAAATTCAAATTTCAATAAATAATGTAAGTCGAAAAGGAAAGTTTATCACAGCGGATTTTATGAAGTATCTTTGTATCTTCTTTCTTTATGATATCATCTATGACGATTCATTTAAGATTTGTTGCAAATATCCTTTAAAGATCCTTAAAACATTGACATTATTAGATGAAAAATTTAGATGAACGTTTATTAGATAATTTATTAAGAGTTTTTGTTTTCATAACTGAAAAATGACGAATGTTATAAACGAAATACCTATGAAACATTGTCACCATTTTACACCCTCAGACCAAAAACTTAACATTACATCTTTTTATGTCAACTGTACTTTTTAAATTTGTAACGGTCACGGATGGCAAACTTCTAGTAAACGGATAGTACATTAGAATTACAGGTAAACTTGTTTGAAAAAGTACAGTCTGAAACAAAAGTACTTAGGTAAATGAGTAAGTACCACAAAATAGTTTCTTTTTAAATCATATTATTCATAGCATTGTTTTTGTTATGTTTATTTTCTTAGTTATTAGGAATTTGTAAGAACGTGACGTCACCATAGGGTCAAAGGAGTTATTAATTTTATGGATATTTAAAAGTTATCTTTGACTTTTTCATAAAATGATATTCTTATTTCAACACGGTCTAGTTTGTGCAGATGGGTAGATGTTATGTTTGCGTATTTTATGGGTTCAGTAGTAAAAAACAAGGAACCCTTATACATAATTTCACCAAATTTGCTCTGTTCCTAGTTTAACTTAAAAATAAAACCATATTGAAGGTTAAAACTTATAAATACATACCTTTTTATATATTTACAGAACTTAGAAAATGTTTGTTTGTCAATAACAGTTACATAATATATTCACTAGATAAATAATTCCAAATTGATATTTTTTCTGAGCGTGTTGTGATTTTTTTCAAACCCACATTAATATAGATCTTTTACTTCACGAGCGCGGTCGGCCCTTGGTTGTGTTTAGACGTGTACATGCATGGTGTGATAGTGCGCGTGCCTGCATACGCCCCGCGCGCACACATTAACACTATGCATGTACAGTACACGTCTAAACACAACCAAGGGCCGACCGCGCTCGTGAAGTATAAGATCTATACCAATAGGTACTGAAGATTTTAGTCTACCATGCATGACAAATTGAGGTTCATGTTTTTGTTTATGTTATTAGTTTTATTTGAGTTAAATTGGTTCGAATCTGTACCAATGTGATTATCCGTGGTTTATAAATATTAAATTAAAAGACACAAGAGACGAAAGTTTAATTTTTATCTTTTGTCCTCTTTATAACTTTTTATCCTATTATTTTTTAGGCAGGTAATTTCTTTATATTGTGGCGGTAACGTTCCAAATATTATTTTATAATTCAGCTAGTTACCAAATGTAAGAATATGCTGTTTTTTGAATTTTTCTTTTCACTTACTGAGATTAATAAAACTGTTTTAATTAATGATGATCTTTTTATTCCTTTTTCCTTTCTTATTGATTCATAATCTTCTTCTTCTGGTGGAATGCAGCCATATTTTAACGTACGTCGCGTTGAGGTTGTTCATTTCGGGTTCTAGCATTACTGTCATGCCATTTCGCGGTGTGGTTGAATCAAAAACTGCTCACTTCGCGGTCTGGCATTTCGTCAATACCACTCCGCGGATTGGTCGTTTTACATACTTGCCAAACCCCGAATTCGGCAATTGGCTTTTTCGTGTTTGCCAGTCCGCGAAATGGTTGTTTCAAACTGTTGTAAAACGCTCAATGGCCGAAACGAAAGAACATTTCGGGGATTGCGCGTTTTGCATTTGCCAATCCGCGAAGCGTGCCTTTTGCCGGCCAATAGGCGATTTCGGGGATTGTGCGTAACAGATATACTTCAGCATTTGACAGACGGACTGACTGTACCTTATATTAACTGTGAATTAATGTGCAAAGGGTTTATTTTTCGTGTTCATCCCGCCATAATCCTCATCTCAAAAACCATACTAGAGTAGGACTATTTTTTCTACAATGTGGACTAATTATGACTATTTGTGGACTATTTTTTGGCATTGTTAAAATTGATTTTCATGATGATTTTTAAGATGAGGATTATGGCGGGATGAACTCTATTGTTCGCATTTTTTCGTTTTGGCGATGAAATGTGAGAAGATGAAATGTGAATAACATATTGTTACTGATTCGGTTAATATTTTTGAGCTTGATGGTACTTTCCGGATTCCATATTACAGTCCGACTGAAAGGTAGCATGTTTGCTAGCTAATTAAACGTTAATATACGGTTAGTATAATAAGGCGTTAAAAGTACTCGTTAATGGTAGGATGCCCAAAGTACTTAGGAATGAGTTGACAATATACTTGAAAATACGGAAGTAGTTTTTATGTAAGTAAGAACGGTAGGCTTATCTCTTTTAAAATAACTATAAATATACATCAATATACATGGATGGAGTAAGTATATCAATATGGATTGGTTGTCAAAAGTATTGCGAAAAATATATGTACCCGTATAAATTTATTTTGGAGGATATTGCAACAAGGTCAATTTTAAGTAATAGTCTCAGTATTATAGCTTGTAGTAAGTTAATATTCACAGCTTTTAAAGCCCTAAGTCTGCTGTAACTCGTGGTTGCCAGAAGGTTGCAAAATGAATGGTTGCCAAAACTGTTCCTGGATTTATATATATATATACAGCGTGGCGCTGCAATGGTGACCTTAATTTAACACACATATACGTTTTCACATTTTCGTTTCATGACAATTTTTTATTTCCATTAAACGTTATTATTTACAGATTTATTAAAGAATTTAGGAAATAGCATCTTAGAGCAACCTGTACTTAAAGAACTGTCGCGCAGCGGTCATTTCCCTCGGTCACGGATCATAACTTCGCATCAATGAAATTAAAACGAATAAGCAATACTATTAGGATGAAACAAATGCATAGAGTAGGCGAATTTAAGGAAATTTCCTTTGTTGGCGAGCAGCGCAGGCGACGCGCGCTCTCCCTTCCACCCACCCGCCGCACCGAACACGAATTCTTTTTTTGCTTTTCTAGTGCTAGTCGAACCCGTGTCCTTGACGCACTTATTTACACTAGTGCGCATAATTACGTCGCGAAAAAGACTCTTAGCTATTGTTTTATTTATTTCTTTTTGTGTAATTAGGATAGTAATTAGATCATGGTACTGCGATAAAGACACTTTGATTGGTTTTCGTTTTCTTATCTAGTAGGTACGTTTACACCTCTTGCGATACGGACGCATTTATTTGTGCTATTAGTGCTTGTGTAAACTTATGATCGTGATGGCAGTGATTAGTGATGACAGTTATTACTAATAGTAACAAGAGAGGGTGATGTGATAAGTGTTTGTACCACTTGCGCCGCTCGGTTTCTTTGATAATATGCCGTCAAAGAATCGGACCGATCACGAGTAGGTACAAGACGCGATGCGCGGTTGCCAGCCCGCGAACCGACACATTGCCGCTCCGAGTTAACGTAAGTAGCCTCGACATGTTTTGTATGGAATTTTTCACTTTTTGTATGGAAAATATGAAAAATTATTACCAACACGTTGGATTTTAGAGGTTTAGGGGTATTTAAAGAGGGTCGAAATTTTCATTATTTTTGTGATAGGACACACCGTTTTCGAGATTTAAGCAAAAGAAAAGAAAAAAAGATACAGTACTGTTTTTGCATCTGAAGTCGAGGTGTTGGTGTGAATTTTAGTTCATGACAACAAATTTTATTCTACACCTTTTTAATCGCGATTAAAAATTGACAGACAATCAAAATTTTAGGTGAAAAACGTAAAATTCAGAATTGCAAAATTGCCATTTTCACTAAATTATAATCTCAATGCTATCTTAGTGCTGTCAAACTAAAATATAGAGTTGTGTCTGTGTCACTAAAGTCAATTTCAGAATGGGAAATCGTCGTTTGACAGAAATAAACTAAATTTTGGAGATTTTTAGTCAAGTTTAGAGAGTTTTGTGACAAGAGAATCGGCACCATTATCTAACTAGCATATATCCTGAAAAATATCTATTATTTTTCTGATTTTCTTTACTGCAGTGGATTACCACTGCAGTAAAGAAAATCAGAAAAATACTTACTTACTGGTACTTTTAGGCATAATAAAACTTGCGTTTAGGTCATTTAGTCCCCTTAAACATAACTAGTGAAGTGTGGGTGTACTATAGATACACTTCTACCTAACCCTTTTGGGAACCAGACGTTGATGCTGTTACGTAGGTTTGTGCATGGAGATTCTCAACTATTCGAACTTACCAGCACAAGTGACGTGGCATCCTTTTCCGGGCACTGTTGCATTAGTGCACCAGATGTTGTCATTGATGTGGAACAGCCCATGGTCCCTCGAACCATTCTTGTTGGGTTTACCCACGACGTCATCGTCAGTGTGGCGAGAACTCTCACTATCTACCCCTAAAAATGTATTGAATGAATGGAGCTAAAATCCTAAAAAACCTAAACAATTTTACACACTGTTGGGTCTTTTCTGTACATTCTCACTGAGAACGTGGGAAAATTGTGTGAACGAGGTTTTACTATAGTCTTTAGCTATACCTACAATAGTTTTGTCAGGGAATACTTAGTACAAAGTATGTTGTTTTATGTATATAAGTATATTCTCATATTATTTTACTAAGTGAATTGTTTTTCATATTTGTACGCCGTCAACGGCGAAACTTAGAGTACCTTTCCCCACCTATATGTTTTACAAATAAAAACTTTCACTTTTTATTTTATTTTCTCTTTTACACTCGCTGTCTAAATCTATAGAGGCATGAGGAACAGGTTGTAAAGATCGCTCATACCGCCATAGAAAAGGGAGGATCCTCCGACCAAACGGGTGTCGTGTCTGGTGGGCTGCCCGACGACTGTTTTTTTTTTGTGAGTGCCTTGTCGTAGTTTGCCTTGGGATGCGTCTTGTACCTACTCGTGATCGGTCCGATTCTTTGACGGCATATTATCAAAGAAACCGAGCGGCGCAAGTGGTACAAACACTTATCACATCACCCTCTCTTGTTACTATTAGTAATAACTGTCATCACTAATCACTGCCATCACGATCATAAGTTTACACAAGCACTAATAGCACAAATAAATGCGTCCGTATCGCAAGAGGTGTAAACGTACCTACTAGATAAGAAAACGAAAACCAATCAAAGTGTCTTTATCGCAGTACCATGATCTAATTACTATCCTAATTACACAAAAAGAAATAAATAAAACAATAGCTAAGAGTCTTTTTCGCGACGTAATTATGCGCACTAGTGTAAATAAGTGCGTCAAGGACACGGGTTCGACTAGCACTAGAAAAGCAAAAAAAGAATTCGTGTTCGGTGCGGCGGGTGGGTGGAAGGGAGAGCGCGCGTCGCCTGCGCTGCTCGCCAACAAAGGAAATTTCCTTAAATTCGCCTACTCTATGCATTTGTTTCATCCTAATAGTATTGCTTATTCGTTTTAATTTCATTGATGCGAAGTTATGATCCGTGACCGAGGGAAATGACCGCTGCGCGACAGTTCTTTAAGTACAGGTTGCTCTAAGATGCTATTTCCTAAATTCTTTAATAAATCTGTAAATAATAACGTTTAATGGAAATAAAAAATTGTCATGAAACGAAAATGTGAAAACGTATATGTGTGTTAAATTAAGGTCACCATTGCAGCGCCACGCTGTATATATATATATAAATCCAGGAACAGTTTTGGCAACCATTCATTTTGCAACCTTCTGGCAACCACGAGTTACAGCAGACTTAGGGCTTTAAAAGCTGTGAATATTAACTTACTACAAGCTATAATACTGAGACTATTACTTAAAATTGACCTTGTTGCAATATCCTCCAAAATAAATTTATACGGGTACATATATTTTTCGCAATACTTTTGACAACCAATCCATATTGATATACTTACTCCATCCATGTATATTGATGTATATTTATAGTTATTTTAAAAGAGATAAGCCTACCGTTCTTACTTACATAAAAACTACTTCCGTATTTTCAAGTATATTGTCAACTCATTCCTAAGTACTTTGGGCATCCTACCATTAACGAGTACTTTTAACGCCTTATTATACTAACCGTATATTAACGTTTAATTAGCTAGCAAACATGCTACCTTTCAGTCGGACTGTAATATGGAATCCGGAAAGTACCATCAAGCTCAAAAATATTAACCGAATCAGTAACAATATGTTATTCACATTTCATCTTCTCACATTTCATCGCCAAAACGAAAAAATGCGAACAATAGAGTTCATCCCGCCATAATCCTCATCTTAAAAATCATCATGAAAATCAATTTTAACAATGCCAAAAAATAGTCCACAAATAGTCATAATTAGTCCACATTGTAGAAAAAATAGTCCTACTCTAGTATGGTTTTTGAGATGAGGATTATGGCGGGATGAACACGAAAAATAAACCCTTTGCACATTAATTCACAGTTAATATAAGGTACAGTCAGTCCGTCTGTCAAATGCTGAAGTATATCTGTTACGCACAATCCCCGAAATCGCCTATTGGCCGGCAAAAGGCACGCTTCGCGGATTGGCAAATGCAAAACGCGCAATCCCCGAAATGTTCTTTCGTTTCGGCCATTGAGCGTTTTACAACAGTTTGAAACAACCATTTCGCGGACTGGCAAACACGAAAAAGCCAATTGCCGAATTCGGGGTTTGGCAAGTATGTAAAACGACCAATCCGCGGAGTGGTATTGACGAAATGCCAGACCGCGAAGTGAGCAGTTTTTGATTCAACCACACCGCGAAATGGCATGACAGTAATGCTAGAACCCGAAATGAACAACCTCAACGCGACGTACGTTAAAATATGGCTGCATTCCACCAGAAGAAGAAGATTATGAATCAATAAGAAAGGAAAAAGGAATAAAAAGATCATCATTAATTAAAACAGTTTTATTAATCTCAGTAAGTGAAAAGAAAAATTCAAAAAACAGCATATTCTTACATTTGGTAACTAGCTGAATTATAAAATAATATTTGGAACGTTACCGCCACAATATAAAGAAATTACCTGCCTAAAAAATAATAGGATAAAAAGTTATAAAGAGGACAAAAGATAAAAATTAAACTTTCGTCTCTTGTGTCTTTTAATTTAATATTTATAAACCACGGATAATCACATTGGTACAGATTCGAACCAATTTAACTCAAATAAAACTAATAACATAAACAAAAACATGAACCTCAATTTGTCATGCATGGTAGACTAAAATCTTCAGTACCTATTGGTATAGATCTTATACTTCACGAGCGCGGTCGGCCCTTGGTTGTGTTTAGACGTGTACTGTACATGCATAGTGTTAATGTGTGCGCGCGGGGCGTATGCAGGCACGCGCACTATCACACCATGCATGTACACGTCTAAACACAACCGTATATTGTGGTGTCTTACGACATCCACGCGAACGATTTCGCGGGCAGAAGTATAAGTCTGATATCGCCAACTCGTCTTGAGCAAACGTGGTGGTCAATGGTTTTGCCTTCTTTGTATGAGAAGAGGACTGTGCCCTGTAGTGGGACCATAATAGGCTGATATTAAAAGCTCATGCTTCACCTCAGTTGTCACAGGCTTTTTTTACAGAATTGCACTGAAATTGATATCTATGTCCTAAACACGCCTTAGTGTAAATATTTGCCTCTCAGCAAGCTTGGTAGCAACAGATTGACTGCCCAGAGAGTCAATACGACGAGTTCAATACGTCCGGTACCTACTCATGTGCATGTTTTGAGGTGTTAAATACAGACGTAACACTTAGGTATGTGGATGATAAGATTAAGGCTTCTTATCTTTGTTTAATTTTAGCATGTAAAATATAATTTCTATTCAGTTACCATAACTTTTATAGGAGGTAAGTAGGCAAGACATTTATTAAAACGCGAGCAAAGTCCGAGCTTCATTAAATTAAAAGCTAAAGTCTAAAGTTTATGAAATTGTGTAACTTTAATTAAATAAATTGCTTATATTTAGTCATGATTTAATCAAAATATACAAAAAACAGCTAATTCATAAAAAAAAGTCAAACGTGACAATTAAACCCTTATGACAATTAAAAATAATAACGAGCCTTTCAGTAGTGACAACAAGAAGTGAAAAAATATTGCTGTTGAGAGAAACAACAAGTGAGTAATTAATGGATATGCAATGTCTTTGTCTATGATTATTTTTACGCAATTTTTACTAGACTAGACCAAAATAAGAGCCTTTCTCGTGTGACGTTATTTTAATTTCAATACGTCCGGAGCAGGGTGTACCGGACGTATTGAACTCGTCGTATTGACTCTCTGGGCAGTCAATCTGTTGCTACCAAGCTTGCTGAGAGGCAAATATTTACACTAAGGCGTGTTTAGGACATAGATATCAATTTCAGTGCAATTCTGTAAAAAAAGCCTGTGACAACTGAGGTGAAGCATGAGCTTTTAATATCAGCCTATTATGGTCCCACTACAGGGCACAGTCCTCTTCTCATACAAAGAAGGCAAAACCATTGACCACCACGTTTGCTCAAGACGAGTTGGCGATATCAGACTTATACTTCTGCCCGCGAAATCGTTCGCGTGGATGTCGTAAGACACCACAATATACTAAAATAACCGCCACATTTTTATAAAACTCTTCTGTTTACTACGTTTGTAGTTTTGGTCTCAGCAGCCAAAATATAAAGAGAATCAGGGCTGGTGACGCGGGAGCAAGCGACGTACAGTTGTTCGTCTTGACGCCCGCAGCCTTCAGTAGCAATTTTCCATTGCTTGCGAAATTTTTCGTTTTAATTGAATTAATGAACGCCTGCGTTCCTACATATACTACCTAATGGTACAACACTGTTACACTGTTCTAATCATTTGGATCTTCATTCTACAATTTACGGTAAACTATAGAAGAATACGAACATATTGCAACATTGCTTTTCCCCCATAGAAAATGGCGTAATAATTTATATCCTACAGACTGACCAAAATTATAAGGAATATGTAAGAAAAAGTTGAACCGAATCTATCTAATGGTTTTTACGTGATGCTCGAACATAAAAAAAACATAACATTCAAACACACAGACAAAAATTCTAAAATCTATATTTTCGGCATTAGAATCGTTCCCAGACCTCGTAGCAATTACGTCTCTCTTCCACGCTGGAACAATGATGGAACTAACACGTCATAGTACGGCCCAGTAATTTGGACATTACTGACATCGGTGATAAACTTAGAAAGTAGACATCAATTTGAAAAAGTCACCGTTGCTTGCCCCGATTTGAATCCACAACCTCGTGCTCAAGGGACGAAACCTTAACATCTGGGCCATCATCAACTGTCGTAATTATCGGTTACTAGCACCTATCTATTTTTGAAAATGAGTGCGGGTTTGTTTTACAGAACAGTTATTATATATATTGGGTCGGGTATTACTCTTATCGGGTACAGCGATTTACTCGGAAAATAAAAGGATGACAGAAGGAATGTAGACCTTCATATAATTTTTCCAATAATTTCTATAATGACAGTTTTATAATAAAAAACAATTTCTTTTTAATAAGTACCAAGACAATTTTACAAAATCCTCCGGCCCCGCGAGAAAGCGGAAGAAATCTATACCTATATACCACATAAACACTTCGGGAATAATAAAATAAAATCTTTAAATTTATAAATACTTAGTGGGCAGTATCACCAGCCGACCGGAACGAGTGACATGCATTTTAGTGGGCAGCTGCTGTGCGGGTGCAGTGGTTGGCACATCCCTATGACGAACATCTAAAGGGAAGAGGTGCTGTAGAGGTCTGATTAATTCGCCGCTCGCGGTTCTAACCCACACTACACGCCTAAGACTATCCACCCCTTGCAACGTCTCAACAACAATACCTAATGGGCATTTAATTTACATCATCAGACCCTACCTACCCCACTATGTCCCCGATTTTAACAGGATTAGTATTAGCCGTTGATTTCTGAGTATTTGCTGCGAAAACGCTGCTTCAGATTGCCACATACATTTTGCATAGAACGCCAACATCCAGTCAAGAGCTGACCATCATTATGACGTGGGTTATATTGATGGTCAGCTCTTGACTCGTAGATGTGGATCTAGGACATCTTGCCCTTCTTTTTTTACTTGTCAAAATATTGAATGAGTCAACGAAATGGATTAATCATCGCTTCGGTTTCACACAACATATCATATTAATTATATTTAAGTGCTGCCCTACCAAGCCCCCTCCTCAGCATTTCTTTAGCCATCAGTACCATCCTTTCCCAGAATCCTTCCCACCATAGCGCTCACGGAGGTATAAAGCGCCATTCAATACTTTGCGTTGAGGTGCCTGTCCTGTGCTATTTCATTCCACTTAATGTTCTTATCTATCGAACTTGCTCCGCGAAAATTCCTTCCATTATCGATATATAAATTATTTTTACGGAACCTCTTCTTGCCACGATCCAGCGGAACGTTAGCATAAAGTCTTCTGTAGAAAGTGAAGAAAACGAGTCTAAGTGGACTGCACGGTATGTAGCGCATCTGAATATGACGATCTAGCACTTTTCTTCCGTCTTTAAATACAGTGGGCCAGTCAAGTCTATACCGATTGCCTCAAATTGACTGCCATATTGTATCCTGTCTGTAGGTAACGATGCGGAGAGTACAACTCTTGCTGCTGAAGTTGTGAAAATATTGTACATCTCTCAACAATATTATCATTTGACAGTGATATAGGTGACATGACACCGTCGCTGTCGTTGCTCATTGTTAAACGAGTCTTAACACAAATGAGTCCTTTATCAATGGTTTGTAACTTCTTATTGTTTTTCGAAAAATCTACTGAACATTCTCTTTGAGGTACAGCGAGTAAGTGATTTTTAGCTTCTGTGTACTCCTCTGCTGATAAACCTCTTCTGTGTTCTTTCTTCAAACCCAATCTACAGTTATTACGGAACCTTAAGCGGCAGCCGACCATTCTTACTATCTTAGAATATTTATCAAAATGGCGGCTAATTGAAAACTCTTTTGTGTTTACTACACACAAACACGACTCCTTTACCTTTCTAAAAACCTCATTTTCAACCGGAGTCACTTCTCTAAGAGGCCATTTTGATTCAGATTTCTATAGCTACTCGGTACCTTCCCACCGCTTGCTTTTAAGAAGATTTTCTGCATTGCAGCCTCGCGATGGCAAATCAGCAGGGTTATATACTCCTGGAACATGGCGCCATTCCTGCAAAACTGATTTATGAAGTATCTCTTGAATTCGATTATTTACAAATACATTCAAGTTCACCTTTCTGTTAAGCCATGCTAGCAGTATAGACGAATCAGTCCAGTATAATGCCGGACAGTTTAAATTTAGGTCCGGTCTTACATCAGCGGCTACTCTAGCAACTAGTAAAGTGGCTAGGCATTGTGTTAGAATATATGGGAGACCAGAGAAAGAAAGTGTTCGTTTGGAGAAACCTTTTAATTTGTAATGATTGTTATTTTAATTCGCAAATCTAATACTAGATGGCGTTACTAGGCTCGCCACAATAGTTTAGATTGATAATTTGTGTGACAATAGATAAATGACGGTGGCGGTAAATTATGGGACCGAAAAAAAATGTCAATCGAAGACGGACAGAAATAACGGTTGCTCCGTAATGAACTTGCATAAATCTGATAATTAAAAGCCATCATTATTTAGAAATTGCTACAGATTGTAAATGCGTATTGTTTTGGTGTAATATTGTGAATTTGTGTGCGAGTAACGGAAGAAACGGGGTAAGTGTTTGCGTTTATTTAACGAAGTGTAAGTTATTTAATTAGAGAAGTTTTGCAAGGCTGACTGTTTTCATTTTGTCCTCAGCCTGCGGAAACGCCCTTATCTTTGAGACACAAAGATTCATGATTAAGTTCCGGCTTCGATTAATGAAGCCGCATTGATTCTCATTGCGAAATAGAGATCCACATATTCGCCACGGTTAATAACAAACCGGCTGGTCTCGGTGCATTGCGCCGTGTTGTAATCTCGTGACATCGAGTTCAGACCTAGCCTGAGGATTTTCTTTTTGTGAATCGGGACATTTTTATTTTTATTTTCTTTTACTTTTATTTGTCTGTTTTTTCATATGTCTTGTTTGTGCACATGTTATTTACATTTATTTCCCTTTCGGTGTTTAGTTATTAAGGTGTTAGTGTTTAGACATTTCGAACCATTGGTTTAGTAAATTCATTTAGTTCATGCTGCCTGTTTTCTTTCTACCCATTCAGTTTACCTGGAACCCCAGTCATCACATTGGCGCCCACGGGTTAACTGAATGAAAGATAAACAAGGTGTATAACAATTATAATCATTCAGTGTATTTAGGTAGGTATATTTATCCTAGATAAACGTTTGTAACTTACACATTTTTTTTTAGGTTCAACAAGTTGTGTTGCATATCTGTAACTTGGAATAGAAATCTATTTATCGTGTTATTTAAAACTTGTTTTTGTGTATTGAAATTTTATAACTGTGTCTGATCATGGATGTTAATGCACTGCACAAGGATGAGCTCGAGTTTGAATTGGCTTGTCGAGGGATTTCAGATTGTAAAACCGTGGCGACTATGCGAAAATTTTTGCGGGAAATTTTAGTTCGAGAGCAGTCAGGCGAGTCGACTATTTCCTTTAAGGTTCCTAAACCCTGCATTGACAACCCGAATAATGAAATATATATTTGTGAACAGAAATTATCGGCAATAATTTCACTTATTTCAGAAATATCGCACAGTCCCGAACATTCGTTTTTTAAACGTATACACTCTCGTTTGACACACTTATCCAACCGAGCTAAACTTATTATTCCTTCTGAGTCTAGTGACATTGAGAAACATTTGACATTGCTAAAGAACATTCAGGATACCATATTATCACTAAAGCAACTCGAGCAAGAAGAAGAGAAGGAAGAGGATGAAGTTTCCGTAAATGATAAAGACATCTTACAGAAATCTCTGGGCGAAGAGGCAATGCAGATATTGCGACAATTGGAAAAGTGCCGAAACTCAGGGAAGACTTCCGTAGCAATGGCTGGTGACACGGAATTTCACCAGAATCTCGCATCGCAGTCTCCAGTTGCTAACGCTGACATAGCAAGGACCTTAGAGAGACCTGGTCCTTCCTCGCGACATCCAGGTTTACTAAGGTCTTCCACATTTGATGATGGCTTCCACAAACGGAAGTTGGTTCCTGTTAAAGATTGGGGTGTCAAATTTAGTGCTAAAGGCACCGTAAGTGTAAACGCATTCTTGGAAAGAATTGAGGAACTTAAAGAGGCGCGAAATGCTGTGGATGAAGACTTATTTCGATATGCCATAGACTTCTTCGAAGAAGAAGCATTAATATGGTTTAGGGCCAATAAAGGTGCAGTAACAAATTGGGCTCAATTAGTGAAGCTTCTCTTGGACACATTTCAGCAACCGTTTTACCAAGAGGAGCTATTGGAGGAGATTAAACGGAGAACCCAAAGCAACCAGGAAAGCATTTTGATTTATATAGCTATTATGCAGAATATGTTTAACCGGCTACCCAATCCCATTCCTGAAACACAAAAGTTGATGATACTTAGAAGGAATTTACAACCCTATTTTCAAAAGGCCATATGCCGAGAAACTTACGATTCAGTGAGCGAATTGACATCAGTTTTAAGGATTATTGAACGCACTAAGTTAAGCTGTGATAACTTCAAGGAACCTACTCAAAGTGACCACTCCCTGGAAAGGGATTTAGCATATAAGGGAAGTACTTCAACGAAATCACGAAATGAAAACACGTCTGAGCTGGCAGCCATTGATGATAAGGGAGTACTTTTAACAAAATGCTGGAACTGCAGGGCTCCAGGGCATCGTTTCAAAGATTGTAAATTGCCAAAACAAAGACTCTTCTGCTACAGATGTGGACGTTTCGGGAAAACGACAAATAAATGTTCTTGTAATGCTACCGATAAGGGAAACGACAAATCGGAGTCGATGCCGGCCGATCGTACCCCGAAAAACTAAGTCATTCTAACTCGGATGACTGGCAGCAATGGCTACATACAGTTTCGTTTTTTTTCAAAACAGGAAAGATCTGTAATATTAATAAGCATAGTCAAGACAATCGGTATTATGCGGAAATTAAAATTTTGAATCAGTCGTTTGTAGGATTATTGGATTCAGGAGCTACTGTCTCAGTAATTTCGCAAAGATTTGCAATGAAAATTATGAAATTGGGGTTTTCAGAATATAAAGTCGACAAAGAAATGATCTCAACGGCTGACGGCACCTACCATACGATGGATTCCATTGTTCATTTACCTGTCGAGTTTACGGGAAAATACAACGTGGTAGATTTTTACATCATGGACTGCTTAAAACATGATATTATTTTAGGCATGAATTTTTTTGAGACATTTAATTTAGCCATAGGGGAAGGCAAATCGATTGCTGACATTATGGAAATTAACGTGTCGCAACCAGTGATTTCAAGGGATGAGCTTTCTGTCCAACAGAAAGAGCGCCTGGACAAATTGTTAGAAGAAATGGCAACAGAGATTGGTAAAGGTTTAGGAAGAACATTGTTGATCAAGCATAGAATTGACACCGGGGACAGCTTGCCTGTCAAACATAGACAGTACCCCTTCGCTCCTCCAATTATGGCAGAACTTGAGAAGGAAATCCAGGATATGCTGGACAATGACGTAATAGAACCCTCTTTCAGTGCATGGCGCTCTCCTGTATTACTGGTCAAGAAACCTTCGGGTAAGAATCGATTGTGCCTCGACAGTCGTCAGTTAAATAAGGTTACAGTAAAAGACTCTTATCCCTTGCCTAGGGTGACCACCATCTTAGACAGTCTAAATAATGCTCGGTTTCTATCAACAATTGATTTACGATCAGCCTTCTGGCAGATACCGCTAGAAGAAACAAGCAAGGAAAAGACTGCTTTCGGACTCGCTGGAAAAGGACTTTATCAGTTCAAAGTCATGCCATTTGGGTTAAGTAATGCATCTCAAACACAACAACGTTTGATGGATCGCTTGTTCACGTCGGAATTTGAAAGTAGAGTGTTCACATATTTGGATGACATTGTCATATGCGACGACAGCTTTGACGGCCATTTATCATCATTGTCACATGTGAAAAATCAGCTTAAGGGAGCAGGATTAACGATCAACCTGGAGAAATGCGTATTTGCGAGATCATCTTTAAAATACCTGGGCTACATTGTAGACAAGGAAGGATTACGCACAGACCCGGATAAAGTAAGAGCTATTCTCGAATATCCCAGGCCTAAAACTTACACGGAGCTGAAGCGATTTATTGGTCTAGCTAGTTGGTACAGGCGGTTTGTAGAAAATTTTGCCATTGTCGCGGCTCCACTACATGAACTAACTAAGGGAGGCAAGAAGACTAAATGCATTGTATGGAATAAAGAGGCTGAAGATTCTTTCTTAAATCTAAAGTCTGCTCTGACTAAGACACCAGTATTAAGAGTGCCAGACTTTACAAAGCCCTTTTCTGTACAATGTGACGCTTCTAACAGGGGGACTGGTGGAGTTTTAATTCAAATAGCCGATGGTCTAGAGGTTCCCATTGCTTACACGAGCAGAAAACTGTCGGAAAGAGAATGCAAGTACTCAGCGTCTGAGCGAGAACTATTAAGTGTTCTGCATGCTGTAGAACAGTTTCGTCCATATGTTGAAGGGAGTCATTTTAAGGTCATTACGGACCACAGTGCCCTTCAGTGGCTACACCGTAATAAGGACCCTCATGGACGTTTGGCTAGGTGGGCTATGCGTTTACAACAATTTGATTACGAAATAATCCATCGCAAAGGCAAATATAACACTGTGCCGGATGCCTTGTCAAGAGCGATTGAAGAAGAAATTAACATATTAGAGATAAAACCAGAAGATAAAGATGAGTGGTATAAATCAAAAGAGGACTTGGTGCTTTCAGGGAAGAATGACCCGGATTGGGAAGTTAGTCAAGGGCAACTGTGGAAATACATGAGATTAAAACAATTTCCCAATGAAAACGACAATTGGAAACTTGTGATTCCAGAAAAGCTTCGTCAAGAAATCTTAAAGGAATGTCATGACGACCCCTCAGCTGGTCACTTTGGTGTTAAAAAATCGGTCAACCGAGCGAGACAGAAATACTTTTGGCCGACATTGATCCAGGACATAAAAAACTACGTACGGAAATGTGAGGTGTGTGCAAAGTACAAGCACTCACAAAGTAGGCCATCTGGTTTAATGGGAAAGCAACGAGTGGTAACAGAACCCTTTCAAATCATATCTATGGACCTAATGGGGCCTTTTCCGAAATCTAAGCATGGCAATACTATGCTGCTAGTCATAACATGCTGGTTCAGCAAATTCTGCTTCCTATACCCACTTAGGAATGGAAAGTCATCCACCATAGCTCAAATACTGGAGGAACAGATATTTTTAATGTTTGGAACCCCTAATGTAATAGTTTGTGACAATGGAAAGCAATTTGTATCCAACCAGTTTAAAGACCTAGTTTCAGGGTACGGTGTAAAACTATGGTATACCCCTTACTACCATCCTCAGGCCAACCCCACTGAGCGGGTAAACAAAGTCATTGGCTCGGCTATAGCTTCTTACGTTGAAGATAATCATAAGGAATGGGACAAGTATATACCACATATAGGACATGCAGTTAGAACATCGGTTCATGAAGTCACAGGAAAAACACCAGCCTATTTGTTTTTTGGACGCGAGACTGTGGTCCAGGGCATGAAGCCCTATAACTTCGAACCAGACGTACCGATTACCTTCGACAAAGGACAATTTGAAAGAAACATGGCCTTCAGGAGTAAGATTTATGACGAGGTTGGTGAAAGGATACGGCAATCACATGAGAGCAACAGCAAACAGTACAACACGAGACGTCGCATATGTGACTATAAAGTTGGGGATCTTGTTTGGAAACGCACTAAACTCCTATCGAACGCTGATAAGGCTTTTATGTCTAAATTGGCCCCTAAATTTGAAAAAGCAGTCATAGCCGAAAAGATATCAGGCGATGTTTACAGATTACAGAGTTTCCGAGGCAAAGATTTAGGAAAATGGCATTCTTGTGATCTTAAACGTTTGGTTTGAATCCGGTTGGATTCTTTAGAGGAGAGGGGCTATTGTAATGATTGTTATTTTAATTCGCAAATCTAATACTAGATGGCGTTACTAGGCTCGCCACAATAGTTTAGATTGATAATTTGTGTGACAATAGATAAATGACGGTGGCGGTAAATTATGGGACCGAAAAAAAATGTCAATCGAAGACGGACAGAAATAACGGTTGCTCCGTAATGAACTTGCATAAATCTGATAATTAAAAGCCATCATTATTTAGAAATTGCTACAGATTGTAAATGCGTATTGTTTTGGTGTAATATTGTGAATTTGTGTGCGAGTAACGGAAGAAACGGGGTAAGTGTTTGCGTTTATTTAACGAAGTGTAAGTTATTTAATTAGAGAAGTTTTGCAAGGCTGACTGTTTTCATTTTGTCCTCAGCCTGCGGAAACGCCCTTATCTTTGAGACACAAAGATTCATGATTAAGTTCCGGCTTCGATTAATGAAGCCGCATTGATTCTCATTGCGAAATAGAGATCCACATATTCGCCACGGTTAATAACAAACCGGCTGGTCTCGGTGCATTGCGCCGTGTTGTAATCTCGTGACATCGAGTTCAGACCTAGCCTGAGGATTTTCTTTTTGTGAATCGGGACATTTTTATTTTTATTTTCTTTTACTTTTATTTGTCTGTTTTTTCATATGTCTTGTTTGTGCACATGTTATTTACATTTATTTCCCTTTCGGTGTTTAGTTATTAAGGTGTTAGTGTTTAGACATTTCGAACCATTGGTTTAGTAAATTCATTTAGTTCATGCTGCCTGTTTTCTTTCTACCCATTCAGTTTACCTGGAACCCCAGTCATCACAAATTATTAAATGCAAGTCAACATACCGCTATACAACGCAACCGCCATTGTAAGAGAGAGACCATAGTCAACAGAGACCACAGACTAGGTTTTTTACTCATAATAGTGATGCTACATTGCAACTTCTAATACATTGTAACAGCTTTACTTGGACACACTCTTGACTTAGCTGTCAACAACTGAACTGTGACCTCGCTATTGAACTTGGACCGTAAAAACATACAACATGCATAGTTCGCCAAATTTGCATCACAAAAAACAGGTATGGTGTTGTGACTATTGTGTAATCGGCTTTACTAATGCGCCGTGGAACTCTACCGGGAGGAGATTCCTCACAGGGAAGCAACTGTATGAAATATTCTGTAACCAATCTTTTGACGTTTTGACTAAATCTTCATGTAAAGTTTCATCCCAACGTATCCATCATTTTTGTATGATAACTTTAGGCACTATAGCCAACGGTGAAAGAAAACTAATTCGGTCAAAACCGCTTTGTGCCGCATAACGCCTATATCGCTTTGTAATATTTTTGTTGGTATTGTGTTTAGTTGGTAAATAAGTTTTGCAATAAAGTGTATCATCTATTGGGTTCCATTTAAGTACTAATACTGAAGTGGTGACGACCTCTTCACCCGTGATGACTGGACCTGTCACCCAGCATCGAAGCTCGAAATTGCCCTCAAGCATGATTCTTTTGGATTCAACAAGTATAAAACTATGCATATCCTCCAGACTGTTTACACTATTTAGAAAGAAATAAAGAATAACGTTTATTTGAACACAGTTCGTGAAACACAGAATACAAATAACAAAATAAAAAGTGAAAATAATGTTTTAACAACAATAGTGTGTGTCTCACGGCTGCGCCAAAAAGGATTATTTCAGCATGAATGCCAGACAGATGCTGTCTGACGCTGGTTTTCTAATGAACCTTTAGGGACAAGTGACGGGGAGTACAAATAGTTTCGACATAGGTAAATACCTAATAAATCATACATATTTTTATACAATTATCTACATAGTATGACGTTCTCAATATCTCGGCAGTCTCCGAATCGTACTGTTTTAAATGTTTCAGTATTGTAGCTGCCCGTAGGAAAGGGCTCGTTGTTACTCTAAAAGACGCAGGTGCCTATATATTATCAACTTTTTATTTTGGTTATTAATATTATTCCACCACAAAAACTTGATTATATTCGCGATCTTCAGGCCATAACAATATTTGTAAAAATGCTTTCTTAATATCAGATGGAATGCCAATAGCATTTCTTCTGAAGTTAATTATCAACTTTGGTATTAGCTCTATTCAGTTTTTCCCTTATCTAAGCACATATTTAAAGACAGGCCATTTGGTCAGGCTCTCCGCTTTAACCACCGCCTGGTGAGATAAATAGTGACCGTCGTTCTTATCATCATTTTGTACAGTTACGATTTTGCCACTATTTAACCATTCCTTAAATACGTAATCGTACTCTTCTATTATACCTGTGCTTTCTTATTTAGATGTGGTTGACATTAACCGCATAAATGCTAACCCTTAGGTACTTTCGAGACATTTTAATGCATCTTTCCACGGTAGCCTGACTTCATACCTACCTCTATCATTGAATTTCACTGTACTATTAAAAATTTCAGTACCTAAGACTCTACTTTCTTTCATGCATTTTATTTCAGTATCATCTCTAATGTCCATGGTCTCTAATGACCAAAAATCCTGAACGTCAAATGTAATTGTATGAAATATATTTATAATATTTATCGAACAAGGTGTACCAACCATCGAACCCTGCGCAGTCCAACCTAGTCGTGTTTCTAAGGCCAACAGGTTTTCGTCCACTCGCACTGATATACCGGTGATAATGCAACCTAGAACATCGGAACCAATTAATATATCAATAATAACATTGTCATCTATATAATCAGTGATCACACCACCCTTCTTTTTCAATAGAGATACAATCCTGTCGCTCTTATTCAGTTTCGGAAGACTTCCACAGATTGCTTCTTATTCTAAAGCTTGTATCTTAAATTTAATATGAAGCTGCTATGTATATTCTTTACGCTGAAATATAGTTTGTGTTTTTGCTTTTTCATGACAGCTCCTCCGAATAACGTGTGACTCAACTCTATTTCGTCAATAGGCCCTAGTTAAGTTTTTTAACTATCTCGCTTGTTACAAACGAAGGTTGTGCGCTAGAATCGAGTAAAGCTGTTATTGTCAATTTATTACTGCCGTGCACAAGGTTAATCTTCAAAGTTTGCAACAAAACGTTTTTTGGAGAAGACGACAAGTTTTGGTACAGTTTGTGGGTTAGAACTGAACCAGTGGTCCGTTGAGTGACTGTGTCCTTTTTTTTAGACAGGCCACCAGACATGATGGGATAATGCCTTCTACCACTGATCACGCATTTAGGGTGACTTTTGCACCGATTCCACATATGACCGACTGTCAGACAATTATAACAGGCATTTTTATTCCTTACAAAGTCCTTTCGTTCCTCTGGCGCTTTCTTTATGGCTAGAAGGCATTCTGAGCTAGCGTTTTGTCATACCACTTTTATTAACTTTATTTTGTGGTTGGTTTCTCTCATTCTTCCTGTCAGTATAGTGGTGAACAAGGCTGCATTCGGCTCAGCTTTTGAATATTTCTCTGAGAATCCAGAACGTGCCATACGTATCTTCTCTAACTCCCTACTAATCTGACAAAATTAAGTATCTTGGTAAGTTCTTCTTGGCCTACATGAGTATGCGTTCTGTTCCAAGACTTGAGTACGTCCTCAGGTAAGGTCGAATCTACTAGTGGCAACAAAAATGCTGTATACTTCTCCTGGGTTACACCCAATGAATCTAGTGCCAGAATTTGCATCGTGAGTTTGTCGTACAGTGGTCTTAATGATATTTTTGCGCCTGTAGATTGAGCTAACACGAGCTGTGATAACTCACGAACCTATTGTTCATTAATAAGCTCGTCTTTAGCAAATGGTTCCTTTAATTGCTTTAAGACCTTCTGATATTAAATTACCAGATATTACAGATTAGGTCGGGAATTCTTTATTAGGTACAACGATTTAGTTGGAAAATATAAAGATCACAGAAATAATGTACACCTTTCATATTTTCTCCATTTATTTTTTTCTCCGTTTGGTGGAAAACTCTTTACTAATTCTCTCGCAATTGAACCCTGCTCCATACATTGTAGAAGATAGTGGAACTCATCATCGTTTTCAATGTCGCTATCTATGTAAATCTTGTTAATTTGAGACCAAAAACCAATCCAATTCTTTATTCTTACATCGAATGATGGAAGCTGCAGTTTGGGTAGTCTAAAATTACGATGCTTATTGATACTTTATGATCAACTGCTAGTCTTATCAATCTCTTTAACAGTACCTTTATTGGAACATTGCGACTCTTTATCTAAAAGTTCTTTAACTTTATATTTCATTTCATAACAATCGAAGGCATCTATATCCTGTTCCAACAGCTTTTCATCCCTCTGCTTTCCAACTACATATCTAACACTTTATTTTGAACGATGCAGGGCTTGTCTAGCCTTTCATACTCGGGTGATAATGCGCTTTTATCTTTCTGAGACAGAATATCTTCAATTTTACTCAAGCATTTTGTAAACCATTGACGTATAATTATTTTTCCTCGACTCTTTTGCCTTATCCATTATTACGGTCACCAGATATTACAGATTGGGTCGGGAATTACTCTATCAGGTACAACGATTTACTGGAAAAATAAAAGGATCACAAAAAGAATGTAGCCCTTCATATAATTTTTCCTATATTTTCTCTTATGACAGTTTAATAATCAAAAAAACTAAAAAAATAAGTTCGAAATACAATTTCACAAGAATAGTACTGATCGAATATGTTTACGCTCTATTGCGATATTAAAACCCACCAACAATACATGATGCACAATAGAGATCTGTATTAATGCCAACTGGTAAAAGCTTAGCAAAGTTGTGTTTCTTGAGTTTCTAAGTCCTCGTTATGACTTCGAGCTGTGCTAATACAGGTGTAAGCAGAACTTAGTCAGACGCTCTACAGTTGTCTCAGTTTACAAGATCTGGTTAGGTCAGCTCTACAGATATTGTAAATGAACATTGCATAGGAATATTAGTGAGTTTGATAGAGCAGTGGTGGCCCAGTAATAAAGGCCGCGACTTATGAGTTGTAGGTCGTGGGTTCGAAACTAGGCTGGCGCTTTAGTTTATGTAAATAATTTCATCACCACTGCTCTCAAAGGAAAACATCGTTAGGAAATCGGCATGTCCTAGAACCAAACATTTCGAAGACGTGTGACATCTACCAACCCACACTGGGCCCGCGTGGTAGATTATTGCCCACTTCCTCTTAATGAGAAGAGGCAGAGTCTCAGCAGTGGGAACATTATAGGCTGATTATGCAGTAATTTCGATACCCACCAGTGAATTGATGTGAATCCTAACACAAGGACTTAGTTTAGTTAGAGGAAAGAATACAAGCTGAAAATTGCATTCAGTAAGAAGCTATTCTTAAAAAAATATCAACTTATTTAGACAAATCCAGGCTAATCCATACTAATATTTTGAATTTGAAAGTAACTCTGCCTGTCTGCCTGTTACCTTTTCACATCTTAACTTAACGGCTGAACGGATTTCGTTAAAAGGCACACAAGTAGACCATTACCAGGTTTAGGACATACGTTAGTTTTGGTAGTCCGTTCCATGTAGGTACCTACGTGAGATAATTTCTAAATTCCACGCAGGCGAAGCCGCTGGAAAAAGCTGGTATAATATTTAATATCTTATCTTTAATACCAACCTACAATTAACAACATAAAGCTACAATCTTCATAGATTTCAAAAGGAAATTAAAAACCACCTTCCATTCTTTGGACTTGAAGGTGGCAATTGAATTTAAAATAATTACCGTCTCCGCTCACTACGTATTGATGGAAAAAGAAAAGTATATTGACAGGTGAATGAATAAGGGCTGTGAGCAGTTACTTCTTTGCTTATAGAACTAATGCACCGTCCTTAAATTTATTGACCACCGTTAGTCATTCTAATGCGGACATAAATTGCAGGGTCCGTCGCTTTATTGAACTACCACTCGTATTGCATTTCATTATTAAAAAAGTAAACTTATGAAAGGTTTTAGGGCTGGCAGTATAGGGTTAGAGCTTAGCTTTTAAAATGATGGGGCTTCGACATACATTATTTAATTTAGTGATTTTTCACAAAAGTTGTCATGGTTAATCATAATTTTATGTGAACAGATATTGTTTTATTTGGGAATTCCTTGGTAAAAAAGTTTTATAATTCAATAATGTATTATTAAAGTTTGATGCCTTTGTGACAGGCTAATATAAACCGACGACAAATTTTTATACGTCACGATGGTTGAAAAGAAATTGACTAATTCCGAATACCAAACTACAAACACAGAACATTTTTAATTCTACAATAAAATAAGAATACCTACTTTATCATATTCTCGAAGGAAGGCAGTGGCAGTGACAGCTACCTGTCTCTTCAACCCTAAGCTCACCGAGCGGGTCAGCAACCGTGCGGGCGGCGGCGGCGGCGGCGTGGCCCGTCGAGCCTCGTCAAATATTAAAAAGAGGACGGCATCGACTTTCGACTTTCTCGTGCATATTAATATGAGCATTGCCGCATTATTTATGCATGCTATGCAAATAAAGACAACATTATTCATTAGTCAGTGCTGCATTTCACTAAGTATTGATTTCAGATTCCTTGAACTGGATAGAACCGGTATAAAATATTAAAAATAGAAACCGTACTCTACTCTAGTACTAGCTGTTTATATTTGATGATATCCGAACGTGAAACTGAAACAATACTAAAGTTTTATTTCTCCACTGTTCTCTATGCTTGGTCGAGCTTGGTTTCACAGAATTTCGCTGCTGAAATCCAATAGGCAAGTTACTTTCAATTGGACTCGATACTTATATACGTTTCTATTGCTTCTAGATACAATATATTTCGATATAAGAGGTCTAAACGATGCGTAGGTGTATCTCTCACCTACCTACCTACCAACGCAACATTTTTCAGGATAAGTGTTTGCTCTGAATAGCTCTGTATAAACAATTAAGGATTCAGTAATGTTCTTTTAACTTCACTTTAGCGTTGGAAGAAATTTTAACTTAGTTTAGGGTTACTTGTGATTTTCAATTATACTCAAGTACTTATACCTAATAGCTATTACAGAAGTTGCTATGGTATCCTGAGCAGAATATAACTCGAGTATGTGTAACAAAGTAGATACCTGGTTGAAGTAATAAGCTCATCACGCGGCTTGATCAATAGCAGTGTGAATCTCAACTAAAAAGAGAAATGATTTCATTTTTGGAATGTTTGTATTGTTTGTTTGTAACGCTTTCACGCTAAAACGGCTCTACGAATTTGGATGAAATATGGCACAAGGGTAGACCATGATCTGGAAAAGGACATAGTATAGGTATACATACTTTGACTGACCAGTTGGTGCAGTTGGTAGCGACCCTGCCTTCTGAGCCGCTGGTCCCGGGTTCGATCCCCGGACAAGTCAAACATTTGTGTGCATGAACATGTCTGTTTGACCTGTGTCTGGGTGTGTATATGTATTTAAGTATGTATATCAGTCATCAGGTTACCGTAGTACAGGTTCTACCTAGTTCGGGACCTGAATACCTTGTGTGGATGTTGTCTCATATTATTATTTTTATACTTTTTATCCAAGATCGCCGACGAAGTCGCAGGCAACAGCTAGTTTTCAATAAAAGTAGAAGTAAACGAACTTTTTCACTGAACAGTTTTAAAAAGTTTAAAAAACCTTTAAACAACACTATTTTGCTAGCATTACCAACAAGCATAGCAAAGCTCATTTCTTTCAGCACCGCTCTTGTATTACGGGCTAATACATTCCTCATCAACAAGGACACAAATAAAAATGTTTAAAACAGATTGCCTATCTCGCAACTCGTCCTCCTGGATATTGGGTTTATAACAATTCATTTTCTCTGTAGATAGGTATTACAATTGGCATGCTACCAAAATGGAGGATTTCCCGAATTGTATTGCCAAGAAAAAATGCTGGTTTCATCTAGCTTCATTTAGGTCGTATAAGTTACATTTTGCTCGCGTCTGTACTAACTATTAAAATTTGTTTGGTAGAAAAGCTTCAGGATTCATAATTCTTAATTTGGCAATACTTACAGAGTTGAACAAAACAGACTTGCAGAAGTTATTAGGTACATTCTACAAATTATAACTGAATTTCCTAGTGGTAAATTACTCGAACTTGGGCAGTGATAACATAAATGTTCAAATGAAGCAAGTTAATACTTTATTCTGTCACTCAATTAATAAACTAAATTAATCAAAACTCAATCGGCCTTATTACAAAACAAGGTTTTTCTTTTGACATGGTTTAAACCATCGAGCCTGTTTTTGAAATAAGAACATAACTGAAATCGAAATACAGTTCCTTTTACAAAACTGTCAACTTAGTCCGGTCTTAGATTGTCAATTTTGTATTAAGAACTTTACTAAAGTCGGCATAAAGTTCCAAATACAAAAACTAAATCGAATGTGTAGGTTGGGGCTAAAGTTAGATCGTGTTTTGTAATAAGACGGAAAGAGTAATTAACACTTTGCCTTGCTTAAAGTAGGTCGTTGTACAACAAGGTAGTGTGATTATTTAGTTTAATATAACGATTGGATACAAATCGAGTTTTAGACAATAAACTTTAGTTATGTAACCGATAACAATAATATATATTCCAAAAGAAATACCAACTTTACTACTATTTTTTCTACAACATTTTTAGAGGTTTTGTTATACATTAGTAAGTACCTATTTATTTTGTTTACGTTCAGGCAAAAAATAGCAATGCAAATAACCACTTCGTATGTATCCCTCCAAAGGCTATGTCTAAGAAAATACCCTTTACATATGAAAAGCAAGTCAGCGAAATGTTTTAACGCTGTAATAAGGAACTTGTGAAGTAACTCAACAGGCGGACAAGGACGCATGCGCCCTTACTGCTGAAGCTGTTCGTGTTTGAAAGTTTTCAGTCGGCGCGCCACCACAGAATCGCGCGGCGGTCGCCGTCTGCTTCCCTTACTTACTTCGCCTCGATTGCGAAAACAGTCGGCAAACATTCCACAAAGTGTTGGGCGACTATGAACTATTCAATACATTTCGTGCTCCTCATACTGTGCTCAAGTGGGTATCGATTGCTCATATTATTATGTAAATGCTGTAGTTGTTTTTATCAGTTTACTGTTGCGTGTTGAAAGTTTAGCTCGTGTGTAATTTTCCCGTCATCCTGCCCTCTGATTGTAGGCGATTGTGCTGTGTTTTGAGTAACAATGACGCCTTTTGTTTCCACTGCTTTCATGTGTACCTACGGCGAAATTATTAAAATTCGTTTACAAAAGGTCGTGCGATGCTTTTAGATCAAATATGTATAAAATTCAGGGGGAACACTAATTATACCGCGATGTCGAAAATAAGTCCATAAAAACTTTGGCAGTTATTCGTGTAGTTATTCTTTTCTTGACTTTTATTTTCTCATTAAGTAGGTAGGTATTCTTTGTAAAATAATATTTGAATAATTTATAGATAAAAACACTACCTGTTTTGTTTCTTTGTTGAATCATAACCATACATCTAGCTCACCTACATAAATCTGCTGCAAAATTAAGTAAATTTCTTGGCGTAAAGTTCTAAAACGCACGCATTCTGAACGAAACTTCTAGAATAAACAATTAACGAGTTAACAACTTAATGCAAAATCATGCAAATAGCTTCATTCGCGTAGAAAGTTTCGCTTTTGGAGGTGATTAAGTTCCCGGCAATGTATCCACTTGGTAACTTATGTAAGCGCTGGTTCAAAACACTATCAACTTTAAAGCTGAGCTCATGATAGGTGCTGCCTAACTTTTTAAATTGATACTCAGTTTTTCTCCATATTTTGCTAAATAAGAGTATTTGGGCCATCAGTCTGGTTTTAAAAGCTTTCGTTCAGGTTCACATAATTACTTACTTCAATCAATGTTTATATCTTACGGAAACATTTAAATAGTCAAAGATATAAAAAAAAACAAAAGATTGATTGAGTAGTGGTTACAAATGCAGCTGTGAAGTTTAGGTTCGGATCCGAAATCATCAGTCCATTTTCTCATTCATCCATTTCTTTTTTTGAAGTGTGCGAAGAAACAACAACAGTACCAACTTACAGCTTTGTTTTTCTCTTCAGGCTTCTACATCTACTATGCATATTAACTATTTTGTATTAATTCCTATATATTGAAAGGTAGAATGTACTACCGTAAGTTACTAAGTACCTACATACGACAGCCAATCGGAACTCGCGCGGATATGACGGTTAATTTCCTGTTATAGGTACGATACCATTCGTTTCTTCTGTTTCCCGTAACATAGACAAACGCAGCTACGGGAATACTCGGCCCAGTACCGTAACTGCCCACTTCTGTGTACACAAAGGGATTGATACGCAGTCGGTAACGTTATCCAACATCGTCGTGAAATATTGACGAGGTCGCTTTGTGGCTTCGTGTCAAGCGTTTTTGTTTATTGTTGGGAACAGTGACGAAGGGTCTTCACAAACGAGTACTTTCCGCTTCCCTTTCTAGATGGCAATACAAAATTAAAACCATTTACAAAAGGCACTTAAGCATCAAAGTACTCTTTTACACCGCGCTGCCATTGTGCTCAGAAGACTGGTCACATTATGACAATGCTAATGGCAGTGGAGAATGTTCGCACATCTTTTTTAACGGGCTTTTCTTATAAATCTTTCACCCCTCGCCACTGGCAAGCAAAGTATCATATTAATAGCCAGCTAGTGTGACATTACGACAAAGATAAAGTATATTTGTTATAAAACTATTGGGAGAAAACAAAAAAACTTTCTGTACCAAGTTACGGTTCGGCTTGACGAGTTTGTCGTAAGGGCAAAAGTTTGTCATTACATACCTATACCTAATTACATGACTTTTAAAAGCTTTCCTAACCACTAAAACAATATTACGTAATCTTGGGCTGAGAAGCTACCTACGATCAGTTACCTATAGTTCCAGTTTCTTTTTCGAAAAACTAGGCAACGTTATTGTAGTCAAAGGCTAGCTAGTAAAAGCTTTTCAGTCATCAAAAATATTTTTTCACCTTCCCAGCTAATTCACAAAATATCTTTCCGAGACGATTTAATTGATCAATAATAAAAGAAGTAACTTTACGATGTGCTACGTCTAGACTGACATAAAATATCAAAAATGTAATAAGGTAACTGGCAAAGTTTTATAGAAAACGGCAGGATGTTAGATTTCAGATATCAATATCTTTTTATGGCCCTTCGTTACTGAACCTGAGGCGTAAACAACTCTACGAACTGTTTCATAGAATACTAGCTTCAGCCCGCAGCTTCACTCGCGTAGGTGTCGGAAATTATCCCACGGGGAAAGTGCTACCGGGACAAAAAGTTTTTCATATCCCTAACTTAAGAAAGACTTACGAGTTGTAGGTCGTAGGCTCGAGCCCAGACAGGCGCTTTACTTTGTGTAAATTATTTCATAACCACTGCTCTCAAAACGGTGAAGGAAAACATCGTGAGGAAACCGGCATGTCCTAGAACCAAAAATTCGAAGACATCTACCAACCCGCACTGGACCCGCGTGGTAGATTACGGCCCACTCCCTCTCACCGAGAGAAGGCCTGTGTCCCAGCAGTGGGAACATTATAGGCTGATGATGAGCTTAAGAAATGCCGGGTTTCCCATACAAACTTTCATCCCCTATATCACCCTCTTTAGGATTATTTTAGAGACAAAAAGTAGCGTATGTTCTTCCTCAGCATGTCATCTACCTCCTTGCCAAAGTTTATTGAAATCCGTTTAGTGGTTTAGGCGTGAAAAGGTAACATACGGACAGACAGACAAAGTTACTTTCAAATTTATAATATTAGCATGGATTACAATAAGATTATGTCTATCTCACATCTATTTCACACAAGTCTAATCTAACACAATGAAATAGAATGAAAAAGCTTCAGTTGGAAAATGTTTTCACAAAAACCTGCTAGATGTATCTACTTGAAATAGGCAATATTGTTTGACGACTATTTTTTAAAGTGGTCGCTGACAGCCTGTTCAAATTAATCCCTTGTCAAGCGATTTGATTGGTTGCTGTTGTTTATCTAAACCAACCACGTCAACTAACATGAGGTTAGCTAGCTGATTGACTGATCAGAGATCTGAAACCTGATGAGCTGTTAGGACAAGTCAAGTATCTCCATGAGTGCCAGTTACTTTATAATGAGAAAATAGTCCATCTCGAACTTTAAAATCAAATTAAAGTTGATGGTTCATTTACATTAATTTCCAATTAGATGTGCAGGACATCACTCAGGCCATCCCTTTAAACGCTTGCTCAATATTCGAACTCGATCGTTGCCATGACAGAGACGCAGCTATAATATCCCCGCGTGTGGGGGGTACAGAACAAAGTCAGGAAGGAAAGGACTTAGTAGGCACGAACTACGAACTAAGATATTGTGACAAGTACAATATTGTTTCTCATATTCCACATAAGCCAGCCCGCAGCCAAAGCCAGTAACATAACAGTGATTGTAAGTCAATATCGCATGATAAACAATATAAATCGACGGATAAACAAACAAACTTAGTAATATGTATGTAATAACAATCGAGGTTTCAATTTACTTGAAAGCCTATAACTACCTACGAAGCTATAATATATAATATTTAACCTATATTCTGTTATGCCACATTGCATTATTCATGGACTATTTGAGAGGGATAAACTACGAAAACAATATCTAACTGTAACGTCGGTATAATAAATTCATATTGGCGTAGGGATGGTCTGTTATTGCGAAAGAATGTTTATTCGTCGTAGCTTGAGTAAGCATGCTTGTAATGCATACTTATTGAATGGCTTATAACATTTGTACGCACATTCTTTTGATCCATTTATTATATTGTAATTGGTACGTGGTGGTGGTGGTTGTGGTGGTTTGTAGAGGCACGAGGAACAGGGTGTAGAGTTCACTCATACTTCCATAGAAAAAGGAGGATCGTCCTACCAGACGGGTGTCGTATCTGGTGGGCCACTGCCCGACGATTGATGTCGGGAGGTTGTATACTATATGCTAGTCGCGCAGTAAACTGAGTTTACTAATCAAAATCAAAATCAGTCTACTAATCGAATAAACCGGTCAATTTAGGTTAAAATAAAGTTCTTAAAACGTTCACGTTCTTAAGAAAAGTTCGGAGGAAAATCGAAAGAAACCGGTATTAACCGGTATTTTTAAACCGGTTCCGAGCCTCTGCTTGCGCGATGCAGGATATTCGTGACGTCAGTGTGATGCGTAGTTCGCATGTGGCTATGTAGATACCGCAACAGTTGAAATTGCTCTCATATTTGTTACTGAATCGATGATTAAGCAAAGTATTTTACTGTTAAAATTGTCTGTAAGTTCTACATGTCCAGTAGACAGGACAGCGATTTCCTGAGTTAACCAATTGTTTACGTAGTTATTACTGTTCGCTCCCTCCCGCGTCCTTAGGGATATGCAGTACAAACACTATTCATCATAGCGTTTTTTTAACAATCACATAGATAGGTACCTGCGTTGTTCAACCTGTATTGCTCAGGCAAGCACAGACATGTCATGTATATGCGCTAATGTATCATTAAAATTTGTACAGACCTACGTTTTGTCTATCATATATATGGAAGCAGAATTAGGTATCGATAGACGGCATGCAGATGCACCGACTACCGACCAGCTACCAGCTACAACTACAAGTGCGGCTAGGCGGACAATGTAGCAAACTGTAGACTAACATTTCCAAGTTCCTATCAAAGTTTTCCTGGTATGAACAAAGTTCCACCGAATTCCTATTTGTGGCCGCAAGACCAGAACCAAACTCGTCATGACTATCTAATTCTGCACTTGATTGACCCGATGCATATACAAGGTGTAAAAGTAGTTTGCTCGTAATTGACTACTGAATCCATTTCAGTATCTGTTAATATATGTATTTTTTTCAAAAAAATATGTATTAGCAATACAATAATAAAGAAAGTTATTTATATATATATATAAAATAATACTAAATTTTAAATGCATAAAGTAATGCTAGGGTCGACTCGATATTCTTAATGATAATAGTTTGCTTAAAAAAATAATTGTTTTGGTCATTGTATAATGTTTTTAACTCATTGATACTCTAATTTTTAGTTTTATATTGTATGCCTACTGTGTAATATACTGCTGTTTGTTATTCCTAACAAATAAAATAAAAATAAAATAAAAATAAAAATAAAATAAAAATTGGGGTGTATGAGGTCTTGCGTTTAATATGTTACACGTTGTATATATATACATAAAGTGGGGCGTACCTTATCACATTAAATTAAAAATGTATGTATGTAGTATACGTGGTATAATTTAATGTAACAAGCTACTTTGTATATATGCCTATATAGGTAGACTACATAAGTTTTTACATAAATACAACGTGTAAATAAATTAACTTAAAACTTTCTAAAGGGTCATTGTACTCATCGTTTGGAACAACTTTTACTAAAGGACCAACACTAAATTGCAAAAAAAACAGGTGCTTCATATATTTAGGTCTTATGTTCGCATAACTCGACAAAATGTAGTGAACCGTTGATTTTTCTCGCGATTTCTGGCTTGATCCCGTAATCTTTCATCTTTCAAGATGTTCATAATTATGAGTAGGTACACTGTGTCAGTATACCTATTCATAATTATGAACTATGACCTTCCAGGTTTTCAGTTAATTCAATTACACCTTATATAGATACCTACATAAGCTTTTCACATACATAATACTTAATAATAGAACAGCTGTGGTCAAAAGTATTAAATTCGTTGATGATGTCGCAGCGCCTGCAGCGTGTATGAAAATGTGTGCGCTTGCGCCGCGGTTGCTAAACCGCGCAATTTTTCAGGCGATATAGTTTTCCAGATGAAAATGTGCTAGATGTAGTGGTTTAAAAATAGGAATTTAAACATATCCAAAGTTAAATCAAGAAATATACTTTATAACTCTCGCGAGTGACATCCATGTACTCGTTCGTATGAAAGCGTGCAGAGCACAGGTCACGATACCTGAGAACGATTTTCCTGAATGATGTTTATAAGCGTGCTCGGCTTTATTCTCGTGCATATTCAGACATAGCCCGCTAAAAGCTCTAGTCTGACAGCCCCGAAATATGAGGAAAACTAACATTATTCACGAAAATCTGTTTCAGTTTTCAAACCTGCTGCTTATTAATTAAAAATAGATATTTAACAGAGTTTGCAACTTTCCTAATACCGTATCGTAGTAAATTATTATTGCTAAGTTAAAATATAATATGCGGTTTTAATTAAATGTAAAAAATCTATAGTAAACGTTTTCCATGTGAATACCTCTCAGCTTCGAGATTGTAACTAACTCATAACCGACTTGTTTATGGCTACGGCACATATTGAACTGGGAGTTTGTTGCGCCGACCGTTACATCCACCGGCAACACTGATGAAAAGGTGGAGATTTGTAGAACGAGGTCTTTTTTGAGTTTACTGTTCTCATTATTGATCTTCTTAAGTGGGTACTATTTTAAAATGTATGTGAACTAATATTTTATTTCTATTTTTCATTTTATAATTTTCAAATAATGAGGTGAAGTAAAAGCTGCTATAATAAACATTTTGGTACTACGTAAAATTACTTAAAAGATCACACGTACCTCGGATAAAATTAGTACAAAACAATATACGCACGTCATTACTACGAATACAACAAAAAACATAATAGACAGTCCTTTGTGTTAAAAATAATAACAACGAAAAACATCACAACGCGGATTAACCTAAACAAATCACAAAAAAAAAAAAACAACAGCCGTTCTTGGCAGAAAGGTTACGATAATTAATTAGCAGTGAGTAGTGACACAAAGAAATGTATTCAGTTTTTGATCGTTGAGCTAAAAGCTAAAAAGGGGAGAATTTATTCCAGAGGAAAATAATTACCGCTCGCAAACAAAGAGATTAACTTATTCTCTGTTGTCGGCAACTGAAATACGAACGTTATTCCACAAAGGCAACATGAATCAGATTCTCTTTTATTAGGTCTGTGTTGTTCTCCCCATCAATTTGTGTCCTTACTCTCATTAAGATTAATACTTTATTCATAAACCTCTACGCTAGTCGGCAATGTATTCGGTGGTCGATCCATTTCTTTGTGTTTTCCATTATTTGGTACATGATAATAAAGCGTAGAAATACCTATAGCACCTTTCGTATTATATTACTTTAATATTAAATACAAAACCTTTTAACCTGTAATTTCAAGCATCCGTCCAATGTACTTAGTTACGTTTTGGCATGCACTTTGACCTTTTAATATTTAAAAGTAGTATATCTACATACATCGAAGGCCCAATTTAATCACGTCCTTATGGACTTTTGGTGTTTTCAGTCTATGTCGCATAAAATATAGGGTTTCTGTTTAGATCTCAAAACTCGAGGAACGGTGTTGAGGTCTCACAGACCCATGCAATACCAATCAGCGTCAGGCCGGCCACTACTAACTATTTGGCTCTCCACTAACAAACCGCGTGAGCGGTCAGTTGCTAAGGGGGTAATCCTCAATCAACACGTAGGCAGACGGATCAGTGCTGGCAGCATGAGGCTTAGCACAAAGCTGCACTGAATTCTAGCTAATTATTCCGAAAATCTAGTTATCCTAGTTTGGACAATAATAGGTTCACGAGTGGTACATTCAAAGTTGTGTACACACGATATGATTTTACTTATACCTACCATCTCGTGTCTTTAGAACGCAAACAAACCACAAAGTATCTCCTACTGTATTCTTTCGTTGTACTTATTCTGCCCGACGAAAAAGAAAAGATAGTAACGAAACATAATACTATCTTTTGTATTCAGCGAACATTTTGCTGTACAGTTGTACATCATGGAAACGTGATTAACAGAAAGAAAGATGGATTTTTTCGATATTAAACCGTATCGAACGAATTTCGTTTTTATGTGCTTCACATTTCTTTTACATAAGAACCATTGAAGCAGACGACTGGGATCTACGGATCCTAATAATATATTTTTAATCTCTTTGATCTCGATGGGATCCTAGTCCGTTACGGCTTCTTTCATATGTATGTATACCGGTTGCGGTGTGCTCATCTTGTTTGATTAGAAGACTGATTATGCATTTCATTTGAGAATACTTGACCTCATTTCTGTTACAGATAGCTAGAACATTATTCTCGAACATGAATTTATCCTGATTATGGGTCAGGTGGATAATAAATAATAACATTTTACCGGATGCTACTCAGTTAGCATCGCTTATAATTACATATTAGGTATCTGCATCATTGTTTTCAGCGTAAGTACCTGCTTATGAGACCTACAAGTATTTATTTTTGTAACCGTTTATTAAATAAATTCAGAATGGATACGTAACTCTCTGGTGTGATGTAAAGTTGCCAGATCAGCTACAATCACACCTTATTAACAATTTTGACAAATCTCTTGATTTTACACTGTTGATTAGATAACTAAGACGAGCGTGAATTTGAACATATCTCTTACGAAATAATATCTTACTTTCTTTTAGTTGATTTCCACGACATGAGTTGATACGTTTAATGTTTTTCTTCATTTCAAAGTAGGTAGATATACATATAGATTTTCATTTTGAAAAACATATATTATATATAAATCTTACATTTTGGTTGGTAAGTAAACGAAGTACTTTGGTTCAAGCCGACTGACATCGACGGATACATTTTTAAAGGGGTGTATTCTGACAGTAATCTCGTCTTCAATGGATTAGATACGCACACGCAGGCTTTGGGTTATATCTCGTTATGACAGTTTAAGCTCACCCGAAGATTTGTGACAGTCAAATAGATAACTGTGGGATAACAGCTTCTTTATGTATATTTATAATATGTATGTATTTACGAAAAAAAAAATGTATTTAAGTAGTGTATCAACCATTTGGTATCCATAACACAAGCCTTAAGTGCTTAACTTGGAACTAGATGGTGCTGTGTGCAATGTCAGACGTTATTTATTATTATTATTATATATTATTATATGTATAGTCGTTTAAGTATTTATTTTTACAAGTATTTTAATTCCTAAAATAATATATTATTCACAATAGATCGCAACCGACATCATAAATAGGTCCAATATTGTTATGTTTTTTTTCGATTAACTTTTTTCTTAGGCACATTGTTACAACTCATAAAGTAGGTAGTTTTCTGAAAATTGTAAAGAGGAATAATCTCAAGAAAGAAATCAGCTTTTCTATTCTATTCTAAGCCCACGTTCGCACGGACGTAAAAATGTCGCGGCGGGATTTTATCGCACACTGGATTTTCAACGCTCTTCTTAGCGCCGAGAGATGAAAATTCAACAGTGTAGCCGATTCTCTTGTAACAACATTCTCTAAACTAGACTAAAAATCACCAAAATTTAGTTTATTCCTGTCAAACGTCGATTTCCCATTCTGAAATTGACTAAAGTGACACAACTTAACTATATTTTATTTTGACAGCACTAAGATGGCACTGAGGTAATAATTTAGTGAAAATGGCAATTTTGCTATTCTGAATTTAGACATTTTTCACCTAAATTTTGATTGTCATAACTAAATCTGACTATTTTTAATCGCGATTAAAAAGGTCTGGAATAAAATTAGTTGTCATGAACTAAAATTCACACCAAAACCTTGACTTCAGATGCAAAAACAGTAAGTACTGTATCTTTTTTTTCTTTTCTTTGGCTTATATCTCGTAAACGGTGTGTCCTATCGCAAAAATAATGAAAATTTCGACCCCCTCTTAAACCTCTATAACTCAACATGTAGGTAATAGTTTTTCGTATTTTCCATGCAAAAAGTGAAAAATTCCATGCAAAACATGTCGAGGCTGCAAAAATTTGTACAAACAAGCACCACGTGGAGTCGCAATTGCCAAATTTGATTTTAGTTGTCAAAATTATTTTTATAATTTAGAGATTTTATTTTGCAGAATAGCTTTAAGATTCACATAGTCAAACGTAAGGTGTTTTAGTGATAGTTTAGTTAGTTTAGTTCGGTGTACAAGAGAATCGCACCAGTGTGCATTTTTGTGTATTTTTTCGACGCGCTGGGTTGCACTCAACGCTCGGCTCAACAACGATAGTTGAAAATCCAGCGCGCGATAAAATCCCGCCGCCATATTTTTACGTCCGTGCGAACGAGGGCTAAGAGTCCAACCGCTCAGAAGTAATTAACATAGGTACTTCAGATTTAGATACCTACAGAAGTTCTTATATAACTGGAAATTCTATTTTTTCGTAGTTACGTATTAGTAATCAACAGGATCAGAATTAATGAGTCATCATCAGCCTATAATGTTCCCACTGCTGGGACACAGGCCTCCTCTCGGTGAGGGGGGGAATTAATGAGTAACGACAAAACACTCTTTTACTCATTTGTTCTTTTGATGTAACTAGATATACCAAAAAGTTGCAATATGGCAAAAAACAAATTTCGCGCATAACATACGAAAGCCATGTTCACGTAGGTAGACATGGTCCTCAGTCATCGACATGGAACAGACATCTACAAGCTTGCCCAGCGGCGGCCATGCCTTTTTGTCGGCCTGTCATGAAAACCACGACACGTGAAGTTACAAATGATAAAAACACTTGCCATAATCGTTTTTAGGCAAAGAAATACCTTTATTCTAGCCCCACACAACAAGTAAATTAAACAATTACAAAATAAATATATTTTTTGTTTAGCTGCCAAACAAACAATCAGCACAATTGTGTGAGCGGTAAAAATGTATTTTGAGCGCAGCGTGAATATAATATTTATTTAATCATGCAGAGCAGATGCGTTGCACTGACTGTCAACGTTTGTAGAGCTGCATTTAAATTAATGTTGTGTATAATTAAATTAACATTTACTGTAATTGCGAGTATAATGAGCACGATTACCATACTACAACGCTATGTCGATAATTTATTGAGTCTATCCATTAAAATTAATATGCAAAGTGAACAATTAACCGATCTGTTAATACCTAGCGTACGGATTTGCTACGTTGAATTCAAATTCCAAGGAAAATGAATTGTTTTCAAACAGTGTGGGTAGTTGAAGTATTCAATTTGATGGACACTAATGTAAACAAACGGCTCTGACGAGTTGTCATCGTTGACATCCCCTCCTCATTAGCCTCTATTAGTGAAATTACAAAGTAAAATACAAAACGGCAATTCTTCGAGGCCATTGAAAAATTAAATCGATACTAAAAGGTTTACCTTCGCTTGAAATGCTTCAAATAACTGTACAATAATATTAAACGGTTCAAATGAAAAGGTTTCTCAGAGGTTTTGATTACTGGAGATTTTCGAATAGTCGGATCCCATCGATCGATCCTTTGTGTCGAGCTCGCCTAGTTCAGTGGAACACAATTAGCTGTCGCTGTTGAATCGAGTTAGAGGATAGACAGACGGGTTGAACGACGACAAATACATACATTTCAACTAAGTACGAACACTGGAATATGTTAAATATAGTAGTCACTAGTCACCTCACGTGAGCTGACACCGAACCGAACCCAAACACAATGCAATCAACAAAAGAATCTGAAGTCTACGCATATTGTGACAGAAAATATCGGCACCTACATATTATTATTATGTTGTTCGATTTACTGAAACTTGTATTTTAAGTTAAAACTGAAATGTAAAATTAGAAAATGCTTT
Organism: Brachylomia viminalis; assembly: GCA_937001585.2. Taxonomy (NCBI): domain Eukaryota; kingdom Metazoa; phylum Arthropoda; class Insecta; order Lepidoptera; family Noctuidae; genus Brachylomia; species Brachylomia viminalis. The sequence continues at coordinate 13,699,909 of OW443302.2, read as the reverse complement.
ATTAAATATTTCGAGCTTATAGTTCCGAAAAATACCACTCAATTTATTTTAAACAATTAGTAATATTTAAATGAAACGCCGCGGCGGTTCAACGAAAACTTATCTATAAAAGCAATTAATTTTTCTGAGAAAATCAGCTCGTGGAAGTGAAAACTGAAAATTACTGATTACGGAATGAATGCTTTTGTGCACCAAAGTTTCCAGTTTGTTCGAAAGCTATTTAATAATATTATACTCATCGCAACTTTTAGTTAAAAAACAATACAATGAAAAAAATTTAAACGGTACCTACGTGTTTATAATCATAATATTTGACTGACCGGTTGGTGCAGTTGGTAGCGACCCGGCCTTCTGAGCCGCTGGTCCCGGGTTCGACCCCCGGACAAGTCAAACATTTGTGTGCATGAACATGTCTGTTTGACCTGTGTCTGGGTGTTTATATGTATATAAGTATGTATATCAGTCATCAGGTTACCCTAGTATCGGTTCTACCTAGTTCGTGACCTGAAGACTTTGTGTGGATGTTGTCTCATATAATAAATAATAATAATAATAAAAACTCAAGAAAAAGGTCATGAATAGACTGTAAAGACGAAAGCTAATTAGGTCATGGATATGACCTTATTAGATTTCACGTTAATCGTAACATTGTCTAGGACCTGCCACACAACAACAACAGGCTTCACAAATAAAGATAGGTATTGCATCGAAATCTAACCACGTCAATGATTTGTTCGCAGAATGTATAGCAGTGAACATAAAACGTATGGATGTCCCAGCCCTAGTGGAACTAGGCACGGAATCAGTAATCCTGGACTGCGACTACAGCACAGGCGAGACCCCAGGTCCAGGGCTCGTCATCAAGTGGTTCTTCAACGGGTCCACCGGACTCGTCTACCAGTGGATACCACCGCTGCAACCTCAAGTTATCGGACTTTTAAAAGGAAAAGTCGATATGAGTTTTAAAATTTCGGGTAAGTGAACATTCGTCAAAGATACATCATCATCATCTGTCTTAGCCTTTGCATAAATATGTTGGGGTCAGCATCCAGTCTAACCAGATGCAGGTGCTTACTAAATAAGCAGCTCTACGTCCCTGTTACTGGGTAACACGATACCCCTTGGTAAGACTAGTTGTCAGATGTGATGTAGTCTGTAGGGATACATCCATATAATGCGATAAATTCAGACAACTTCCGATTTCATTATCCTTAATAACCAGGTGAGTGAAATAGTGGAGCTATCAGGATATGTCATACGTAGATGTAAACATTACGCAGAAAAGTTCTCTGAAGCTTTCCTGTTATTCGACGTGTCCCAGTTACAGATTCAGTATATTATTATATTACGAGTTCAGGGAACTTTGTAATACGTATGTATCTACTGAAATTAAGACTATTGACGATCTTGTAAGCGCAATGAGTACAATATTTCCTGAAGCCTTACCGGTGTTGTCAACATTGCGGTGAGATGCATTGTGAGAGGCTCCATGTGTGAAAGTGCTATACAATACGTCCGGCACAATTTAGACAGATAGGTCCGCTACCGTCCTTGCTGACTGGCATAAATCTTTAATATGACGTAAACATCGTCCCAAATCGAAAGAATTAAACTTTATAATGTAACTTTATTAAGTATTATATTAAATCATTCTTTCAGATGAGCCGTTACAAGCCTACCGAGCGATTAAATTAATAAACCCTGGAACACACTTGAGTGGTAACTACACATGTGTGGTGTCCACCTTTATAGCGGAAGACAGTCAGACGAGATCGATGCTAGTGTACAGTAAGTAATTAACATAGTCAATTACTACTTAATTAATGTTCTATTTACATGTCACAATATTATAAATAGAGGAGGTTAGACATAAACAAGGATTATTGACTGTATTGGATCTCGATGTATAACATAGTATTTTTATCATTATCATTATTATTTGTGTTTATTCATCATGTTTAGAAGAAATAAAATTATCTACTCGAATACATGTTTTACAGTAATTAAACTGAAAAAAAAATATAACGTGGCCCAAAAATAGAGCTTGCCTATAATAACAAAAGCTAAACAATTCGTTCGCTAGTTAGGTAATGTAGGTCTGTACATCTTTCAATACCTATCATGTTTACTGCTACTTAAATAGCAGGTGCAAGTGATCCACAAAAAAAAAGTAAGTAAAGTACATACAGTAAAGAAATTAATTAGTCTACGTACAATAATGTTAACTTTAAACCTCTTTAACCAAAAACTAGACGAAATTGAAAAACGTTACTTTGTATTTCGTGTACATTAACTCAGCTGTCAACGTAGAAATGTCTCGAACGAAAAGATATTTCGCTGAGAAAGGGATATTAAATTGACGTCTCGGTGTTTCCACTTCTCACTTATATTTGGTAGTAGGAGCATGGATACATATATTTTATAGTTAGTGACTAGAAAAAAACCAACATTAGATATTAAACTACAATTAGAAACCAACCCGTTACGTTTCATTTTTCTACAGAAACTCTCAGAGAACACATAAATAAAAATAATTTGATGGATTCGCTTTGTGTTCTGAAAGTAGGTACCTAGGTACTATAAATTACAATATTTAGTGAATAATTGAGTTCTCAATAGGTTATGATTTCATGAACCTAACCAAAATATGGCTTTTAATCACTCATGAATAAATATTGGTTTGATAAATAGAATTTAAATAGTATTCAGCAGCGCTGTTTATACTAGAGGTGTTTATATTATTGTGTGATAGCGATAGGGAATTATAATAAGGTACCTACTAAATTCAATAATATATGCATAATCTCGTGAACCGATAGGAGCGCTTGTGGCTACAATCACTGGGAAACTAGCATAGAACCGATATAATTATTATAGTGATCAATTTCAACATGTTTCATTGAGTAGAGACTTGATTATTTGTAAATTCAAACTATTTTAGAAACTATTCGACTCACCCCAAACAGTTTAGGTAGTTGTTATGCAAACTTATGAAATGTGTATAAACTCTCTAGTAGTTATTTATTTAACGACATAAGTAGTTAACAGGTTACCCTCCCTACCTATATCGAGGAAACTGTTTATTTTGAATTTCCACTGAAAATCGGTTGGTAGGTGCCGATTCTCTTGTCACAAAATTCTCTAAACTAGACTAAAAATCACCAAAACTTTGTTTATTCCTGTCAAACGACGATTTCCCATTCTGAAATTGACTAAAGTGACACAACTTATCTAAATGTTAGTTAGACAGCACTAAGATGGCACTGAGATTATAATTTTGAGAAAATGGCAATTTTGCTATTCTGAATTTTACGTTTTTCACCAAAAATGTTGGTTGTCTAACTAAATCTGCCTATTTTTAATCGCGATTAAAAAGGTGTGGAATAAAATTAGTTGTCATGAACTAAAATTCACATCAACACCTCGACTTCAGATGCAAAAACAGTACTGTATCTTTTTTTCTTTTCTTTTGCTTATATCTCGAAAACGGTGTGTCCTATCGCAAAAATAATGAAAATTTCGACCCTATTTATAAGGGTTCAGCTTTGTTTGGTATAACAACTTTTGATGTAATGTTACTAATTCGAACAACGATTAAGAAAATAACCAATGTGTATAATATTGATTAACATCATTTTCATTTAATCGAATATTTATTTACGATAACAACATTTGCGCTATTGATCAAAAGGTATAATGTTCATTTGATGTAATGCTCAGGTGGTATTACATGTATTTTATCGAATATTCAATTGGTGTAATGTAATGCAGAAAAGGAAACATTGGAAATATTTGCAAATTTTTTATTTTGAAAAAGAAAACACTTACGACTAATCTTAAATTGAATGCGATCGTTATAGTAGTAACGTTAATAATATGTTTTTTTGTGTTTTCTTATTCTCCTCATCTAACAGATCCCCTATAAGGTTGGTGAATCATGTGGGTTAGGTTAGGTTAGAACAGTGACCATTAGCGCGCGAAGGCGAGCGAGCGAAGCGAGCGTGTCGCGGCAGCAGCCACCAAGCGCCAGATCCCCTCTATTTTTGGTGAATCATTTGGGTTAGATGAGGTTATAACTGGTTATCAGGTTTCCTGATATTTACTTATTCATTACATAATTCTGGCTGAAAATGAGTAAATATGTAAATTAGGTCAACTGAACGATAAATAAAAAGCATTATTAGTCTAGTGAAACATTAGTAATAAAATTAGTGCATTTGAAAATTCGGTCAAATGACATTATTTCAAAGAAATAAATATGCTAAACAAAAGTCTACCAATTAATTATTCGCTCAAATGAATAATTATACGAAATGACTTTATTGTAACTAAAATTAGCCGGAGCGATTTTCGACAAAACGTTGTTACTTATACGAAACAAGGGTGAACCCTTTATAAGACCCCTCAACCTCTAAAACCCAACGTGTGGGTAATAATTTTTCATATTTTCCATACAAAAAGTGAAAAATTCCATACAAAACATCAAAACATGTCGAGGACACAAATAATGGGCGCCTCCGGCTCTAAAAAAAAAATCAGTACCACGTGGAGTCGCAAATTGTGCCAAATTTGATTTTAGGTGTGTCAAAATTATTTTTAAATTTAAGAGATTTTATTTTGCAGAATAGCGTTAAGATTCACATAGTCAAAAGTAAGGAATTTTAGTGATAGTTTAGTTAGTTTAGTTCGGTGTACAACAGAATCGGCATTGCACCATTCCCAGTCATCATTTGCTCTAGTCAGTGTTGCCAAGCTCATTAACGGATAGACAGATATAGAGACGTTGTGCTTTATGATACTTGTGTAAGGTTCAAAAGGTTATCGAAGGTATAAGGTGGTAAAGGGTGTAACGTAAAATTCTATGACAGCATACTAAAAACGAACCAAAACACTTTACTTATTGATCAAAATTGATTGTTGAACATAATTTGAATTTGAGAACTCGTGTCGCATAGGTGTTGTAGTTTAGAATTAATGACTTTTGATTAATTCTAAACTACAACACCTATGCGGCACACGAGTTCAAAATGCATAATGGTTTGCTTGCATCAATTTCAAATCGAATCTGCTGGGTATGGGCTACGCCTATGATAATCAAGTTTATCGAGACGCAGTATGGACGAATTGCCCTGCAATCGAGTTTGACCGTCAGTATGCAAAGCTTTGTGTCTCTTCCGTTTAGTCGGTGGTTTCGTTCATATGAATACCTGGGTGGGGGAAGATGGTCGCATATAACTCATATAGGTTGAACACAGACAGTTTTTCTATGATATCTTCCACTAAAAACTCCACCTTTGATATTTACTTAATTTAGTTACTTTTAAGTACACACGGCTCAGTACACATCAAGCTATACATTTCCAGTTTACACTGACCTCTCATTGTAAGGAAATCTTATACAATGCGAGATCAGCTTATACTGGAATATATAGCTTCATAGCTTGATCTGTAGCCGTGCGTACAAGATTCCCTATAAAAAGAATATGAACTAACGTAATGTAACGTAACGTAAAAAAAAATACAAAGCTCAAGTTAATATTTAAGATACTAACTGCGATGAACTCGCTTAAATCCTACAATAATAATAAGAACTAACATAATGCAGGCAGAAATAAATTCCCGAAAACGTGCTCCGATTTTCTAAACTCAATTGTTTTCACTAGATTACTTATTACAGAATAAATTGTTCAGTGTAATTCACAGTTATTTTTACCCCACAGGTCCGGGCAAGAGTTTTCATTTCGTCCAAGAGAAAAGATACGTATTTTTAGTAACACTAAAATGTGTGGCGGAATACTTGTATCCTAGACCAGTGGTGACAATATTATCAAAAGGGTGAGTACTAAACTTGTATTTATGTCGGATTCTCTGTATTTCGCGTGCTACGAGTAAGTAGGCACCTCGTAGGCCATCAAACGTCCGAGCGTTAGCTAATAGCATTGGTAACAATTGAATTCACTACGGATAGGTCTGCGCCGGGATTCACGTAGTTGACACTGGTACATATTACAGGCCCATCACACGAGCTACAAGGATATATATATATACCGTACGTAACGGATGTCTGAATTCCCGGAACTTAATAATAGATCACTGCTTCTGTTTATGTCTTAAAAGGGTCTTCAGGGATTCCATCAAGTGAATGCACGGCATATATTCTTGGAATAATCTGATTGTGCGGAACGGACGATCCGAAAATTTGTTCATCAATCCCATGCCAGCATAGCAACATAACGAATATTAAAAATAAATCTTGTAAAAGGTAATAAAAAAGTTAATTATCAAGACTAATAAAAGAAGGTATAAAGTATTTATTCCAGAAAGTGAACTGGCCGGAAAAATATATAAAAATCGTCAGACGGGCAGACGGCAATTTTATGGGTAATTCATGAGTGAGATAAGGTCAAGTGATCTTGTTATACGCATCTTGATATAATATTGATGATCTTGTCGTTCGAGGTTTGTACGCATTTATGATCAGAACAGATGCAGGTTACAGAGATCTAATATTTATTATTGTTTAATAATGTGGAACTTAAATCGGAAATTTTACTTTCTCAATTGTTAAAATCGATGTTTTGTCCTTATTTAGGTTTATTTTCATTCCTATTTGAGCTATCCCTCCCGAACTTTTGATATTGCTTTAGATGAACACTACTTATTATTTATTGCTTGTCCTTTATTGCAATAAAATATTATGATATTGTCACATTTTGTTCCAATTTAAGACGGAACTAGTGAACAAACTCAGCCTCGCTCGGGGGCAATTTCTAAGTGACGTGTTTCAACCGACGTGCTTTAGTTTTTCTTGCTCGATTCCCTCAAGACACAGTAAAATTTTATAGCTATAAACTTTCTGAAAGATTAAACTTTTGAATGGCGAAATGCTGAGATTAAAGCCAGCCTTCAGACAAGTATAGGCAGACGTATTTTTGCAGTAATTCTTTGCCGTAAGGTGGAAAGAAGGTTAATGTCCCAGTACTATCTCAAAGACAATACTCCTTCAGACTTTTACTTATGTAGTTTGGGAACGATGTTCTTAATAAAGTTCATAGGTACACCATTACTCCGACCGTAGCTGCTTTTTTTTCTACGGAAATAATTCGGTTGGTAATGAGCGGGAAGCCCTACAAATCTATTTTAGGAAAATACTCGATATAATTACTTAGGACTAGTTACTCTAACTTGTCCTACAAAACGTTTTTTTTTAGTATGCCACTGGAGAGAGTAGTAACAGACATGAGGATGGACTCCTGGGGCATGTACTCCGTAGAGACGAGGGCGCTGGTCCACGACGATGACGTCACCAGACCCTGGGAGGAGTTCGTCTGTCTCTTGAGCTTGCCCTTAGCTAATTATACTAATAATAGAACCACCATTTATTACCCCGGTAAGTGTTATTGAATATCAGAATTTTATGGCATTAGGTTTAGAGTAGAGGAGACTGTGTAACGGTAAGCGTAGGTCGATCGGTGGGACGTCTTCAGAATAGACGGAGCAATGAACTACGCTGAATGGCTGAGCTGGATAAAATGGCCACGGATATGTAGAGGCCTATGTCCAGTACAGGGGTACTATACAGGCTGACGATGTTAATACTACAGATACCGTAAAATTTAACGAGGAAGGTAAAGATGTTGGCTATAAAATCTCTCCGAAGTCCGGATGTTTTTGCTCGTGATTAGTACGTGTAACGACACCCAATATATAGGGTAGCCTTTCCTACCGTTCAGCCTATTAGAGTGGGATTAGACAGGGTTCGATAATATGGCCATTCAACCTTCTTGCTTCGTGTCTTCCATGTCATCTCTAGAAGCAAGTCCTTTTTTGGACCAACATAGGCATAACAAGGTTTTATGAACTTGTTTAAAATCTTGTATTTTTTCTGCGCAAAGAAGTTTTGCCAGCTAATTAAAATCATTATATGGTTGACCACGTAATTGGTTTTCCACTTTTGACTAAAATACCCAGTTTAATTGAAACTTTATTGAGGTTGAAATTATCTAACTGTTACATACAAATACACCTTGTCGTTTGGTTGCGTGCAAGTGACATTCAACTTTAGGGTGCCAATTACGAGGTCGAATATTCTTAATTCTTGATAGGTATGGCAGGAACAAGGTATCCTTTGTAAAACTGAGTAATCACTTACAGGTCTTATGCCAACGCATAGCGCAAGCATAGAAGTGAAGAAGCCGATGGAACATCAAGCTAGCAGTGAGATATTTTATTATTTACTCATATTTTTCTTATGTAGGTATTTAATAAATAATAGTACATTGGTTGCTGATTGTGAAACAAACCAGATTAACAAATTAAATAAGCAAATAAAACGAGCTCGACTGTGAAGTAAAAATTAACTAAAATAAAAAGTGTCCACAAATGGATTGAAAGTCAAAATCCATGGATTAACCAAATTCCAGCAAAAATTAATTCAATGTCCCCAAACCGCGCACCCGACACTAAATGAAATTGTACAAGCCTCCCATAAAACTGAGCTGATATTCAGTAACAATAAAATCATTGTAATTAATTAAAACTTCCCGCCATTTACTGTTCGCAATTTTATTTTCAGATAGTTCAACGCTCGGGAGGTGCACTTTATTATTTACTCTTACATTACTTTTTAATAAACTAAGTAACGCTGTACATACTGATCTAGGCTAGAATATTTTAAGTCTATGATTCTAAGAATGACGTCGCTTCTTCTATAAGTTCATATTTTAGACTGAAAAATTTAAAAAAATTGTTAGCTACTTATCGAGTGGTTTATGTAGTATAAAAAGTAGTTAGTTTATGTCTCAGACTAAATAAAAAAAGTAGACGGAGCGTACACCAACAAAAGCGTTCAAATATGTGAAGCCTCTTATACAGAGTTGTGTGTCGTGACCTTGTGTGTGTTATGATGTCTAACGAGTTCGGTTTCGCGCGTTGCACTACCACGATCGGCTTCCTATTTCAAATTTGGCTTCCTTTAACCTGCTTCACTCTGAGAGCGCGGTGCTCCGTCTGCCTTTATTATTTGGTCTGAGGTTTATGTATGTAGTTCCATATTAAAGGGTTGTTTTAGGACGTTTACAAAATCTGTGATAATTTAGTTTAATAACTGTCAAAAAGACAAAAGTAATTTTATGAAGCGTTTAATTTCAATTGTTTTACGTTATAGGCTAAATGTTATTGTAATTATTTAAATGTGACAGTATTATTTAAAAAAAAAAACAAAGTTACCGTCTACATTACCGGTACTGATTGTAGCTTTTTGATATTATACAAACTGTAAATAAAACGCTTAATGTACTTTCATGTTTCTCTTTGTTTTATAATAACGACGGCCTTTTAAATAAAAACGGGCATTATATTAATTAAGTGCCCAAACAAAAAACCTTTTTATACACGTCATCTGATGTATGTGCCTACCCTAATAATTTCCTTTCCCTAAAAATCTACATGTACCTACATTTTTTATATTATTTAGTACGAGTAGGTATATGTTAGAAAAGGTTACTGTCTGTACCTATAATATAAAACAGTAAATCAGATTGTGTTTTCTCGCGCCCGTCACTGGCCGCTAGAAAACACATTTTCTTTTACAAAAAAATAAGAAAAACTTGGTGTAAACATGTTCTCTTGCGGGATCGCAACTCGACGGGGCTCATGTAATGTTTGCAAGTACGTATAAAAAGGTCATAAAAAGGCTTTTATATGTTTCTAAGCCATCTTCCATCAGTTACAGTACGTAAATAATCTTTTAAGCTATAATTTCTTTTAGAGACTCTACAAGGTTACGTTTTATAAAAGGTAAGAATACTTTGATTTTCTCGTATTATACGATCTGTGATCATCTTATCTGTGACACTTTTAAATCGCGACTTGGTGCATTCGATTATTAATATGGATAGATGAATGAACTTAGTACAATTATCTAATTTCAGTTTATAGACTTAAAGTTAGGGGACGCGCGTAAAGGTAAATCTAACAATTTATCCTTTCAAACACAATATACGAGTAACATATTTTGCCATTTGTTTTCATTTTCATTACTACTATTATATTTTTATTACTTTTTAAGTATGCCTTTCAGAACAGATTGATCAACATAGGTAAGTTGCATTGCATGCGATTTTTTCAGTGAAAAAGGTCATTGCAAACTGCAAATTAGTCCTCGCACAATAGAACGAACCGCAGAACGAATATAATAGAGTGAGTTTGATTGTTTCGTCACAGCTCAATACATACACGGAAGTCATATTATTGCATCGGTTTCATCCATCAACAGTCAACACACGATCTGTACATGTCTATCCCCGGAAACTATCGGCTTTTAGAAACGCATTCAATCACGACGACACCATGTTTTTAAAGGACTTTTCGATATACAAGCTTATATATTTGTTGCCATTACACTCATATCACACTGTCCCTGCATGTAGCTTCAAAAACCTTGATTACTGTGAGACCTGTAAATTATAAATGGTACAGCGATACAGCGACGTGCGCTGTTTTGTATGAGGAGTAAGATATTTTGGAATTTATTTACAAGTCATGTTAAGTAGTACATGAAACATGTAAATCTCTTAACGATAAGATGGATCAAAACCTGTTTTCTAAATTCAAAATGTATTTTCCGGAGAACACATTTCCATAAAATATTGACAATGAATAAAACTTAATTGAAAGGAAAAAAATAAGGCTGTTTGAGCGTTTAACGAAAGTTCATAAAGCTAATAGATTTCCGTCCATGAAACAAAGAAAACTAAATCGAACTCAATAAATAGAACCTAGACACTGTAATATAATCCTCTTTCGGGTAATGAAATTGTCCCTGGAGAGTTAAAATGTCGTATCCGCCAAATGTATTGATTGAATCCGACAGCTTACATCGAAATAGGAATAATAATTAAATCCAAATAGGAAATTTGGTATTTTTACATATTGGTTGATTTCAATCTGAGCAAGTTGACTATCTAAAGTTGTGAATTTATAGCCCGGTGGAAACATTTTTCATAATAAGATTACACGGAATAATGATGTATGTCGGCGGAAATTGTTCCAACAGTTGTTAGATAAATGTTTGTAGATACATACATGTGTTCCCATATAGAACTTAATACACTTGTACGTAAGGAGAATAGAAATATTACAACAGTAGATAAAGAGAGAAATGAGCCCGGCTAAGTAGATACTCTCTCGCTGCAGTAATTTAAGGGAATTCCTCGGAGAGCCGCGCGATATGTCTGCCTGAGTGCGTGGCTCCTTTAGTATTACCATAACTGTGCCATTGCTATTTCCTTCTGGTCAAATCCCAAGGAAGTAGTCTGTACGACACGGAAACTAAATGAATGAAGTCTGCAATTTAGTTTCTATGACAGGTCCCGTTTAAAATACTTAAGAATATTCAACTTTTTACAAAGCTTTGGAACTTGAATATTGTTAAGCTTTTTTACAGTTGCTTTTGCACATATATAAAGTTTATTAAATAATCTGATGTATACATTTCGGCAAGTGTATTTAGGAAGGTTTGCAAAACAAATTGCTCGTTGTGTAACGATTGTCCTCAGCGGGCAGCTTTTCTTTATTACTTTAAAGTATAACTCAGTTCTGTAGTCCTTAAAGCGCAAACAGCACTTCTAGCAACATCTGACTCCGCGGCGGTGAGTGCTAAGTTGCCTCTGTATCTCTGGCGATAAGTTCCTAATTGCACTTCACTGTGCAGAAATGGGGTAAAGCGGGCAACGTCGGGCGAACACGTAGCACGCGTACGTGTTCTGAAATGTACTACGCTTTAATGCGTATGACACGCGGCTTGATGTTATGTCGAGCACTTCGATTTTATGTATTTCAATTCGATATGAAGGCCTATCACGACTCCGGACGAATGAAAGAAAAATCTTTTAAGGTGATTTCGGTGACGCGTGGATTACGCGTGCCGCCTTATCTGCGACGGAACATGTTAAGCTGTCATTACCCGACGTATGAACCTCGCGGCATGCAGACTAGCTTATTACTCCAATTTGTATTTAACTTTCAAGGAACCTGTGCGTTAACTCTGAATATGTCTTATATATTAGAGCGCTGGGAACTGGAGCGCAATAATTAGTGGACAGAATACTCGTAGCAACTGTGTAGTTCAAATTCTGCAAATGACGAAGACAAACATTTTGTTAGTGCTTCGATGAGTAAATAAAGAGCCGCAAACGAAAACAAAGCTTATTTGTGTCTTATCAAGTTTCCAACACCGTGGCAATCTTTTGTTCTGCCTTATCCGTGTGTAAATAGTAGAATTAACTTTTAAACTAGTGGAGTGATCTCTTCGCGAGAACACTGATTGCTTTAAGGAAGTCGAAGGCTCTTATCTTATTCGTAGTTCATACACTACTGGCGTCCATAAAATCTAATGTTATGTTAGTAGGGGAAGTGAAATACAAATTATTTGCTTATAATAAACTTGTACTAGTGCTGCCCGTGACGCTGTCCGCATTCAAATAGCATTTTTAAGGAAATACAAAAATAAAGGGATAATAAAGTTGTGTTATGTGCGATACATGTAGATTACATCCGATATGATTATATTATATTATATGTAATAAATAGATGTCGTAAGTATCCAGATTTGAGCTTTGAGTTTATAAACAACTCAAGCATTTATCTATACTAATATTATAAAGAGGTAAAGTCTAGGAGTTTGAATCTCTGGAACTACTTATCAGAATTGATAAATAATTTTTGCATTTGATAGCCCAATTTTTGAGGAAGGCTATAGGCTATTTAAGAGCGTTTATACCTTATGAGTGGCAACGTCGCAATTTAGTGTCATATTTCATGGTTTTCAATTTTTATCATTTAATCGGAGCTATATTTTAAAAATCTGTTTAATTAACTTTTTAGAATAATGTGAAAACTGTGGAAAATGTAAGAAATCGTTGCGTTTACAGTTCTATTTATATGCAAATAATACATTGGAAACTTGCAGGGCGTTATTTTCATTGTAAAATAACTGTAAGCATTACGGTTACTTACTTGTTAAACACTTTCACGTAATTCTAAAAAGTTAATTAAACAGATTTTTAAATTATAGCTCCGATTAAATGATAAAAATGGAAAACCATGAAATATGACACTAAATTGCGACGTTGCCACTCATAAGGTATAAACGCTCTTAACATCACGCTATGATCCTTAAGAGCCGAATGCGATGCAACGGGGTGGGTCGGGGGCACGAGAAATTTAACGCGTACGCTGTCGCGGGCAGTAGCTAGTATTTAAATAAGTAGGTACCTACATACATTTAAATGCGAATACGTTCGTTTACGATTTATAAAGTATAATTTTTATATAAGTAAAACACGGTGGTTCCTTTCTTAATTATTCATATGGAGTCACAATACGCCTGAATTAATTAAATTAACACACGCCACTGACCTAACTACTTACTAGGTTTAAAAGGCTTCTTATTAAATCAAAGCTTGCGCCTGAGAAGTGAAAGAAACATTTTTAATTAATGTCACGTACTGAGTCTGCACCTTGTGACATCGTAATACCTACTAATTAATGTCGTTAAAGTACCTACGTGTTTTAGTGAAACTTAATTACTTTAATTAGTTGTAAATACAATATTTTTAAAGCACTGCAGTCTTGCCATACCCGAGTAAATAAAACTTTACATTAGTCTTTGTTAGTTAGGCTTGAATTAACTTTTCTACGGATCTCAGATTTTTCATTTTCCCCTTTAAGCTGCTATAAAGTGTTGCTCGACTGTGATCTTCAATCGGCTACGCAGTCACTATCTAATCTTTTCATTGGATTTCTACATGAAGGATTATGAAAAACTCTTATCGCTTTGATGTGATCAGATACCTACGTATGAAGTAAGGTAATATCAATAAGGTACGTTTGAATTCTAGCAAGTATAACCTCTCAGTCGACTCTCAGAAACCTTTACATACGCATTGAAGAAAAGACTTTCAGGTATCGGGGATCGTTAAAATACGTAAGTACTTATGATTCTTTCAGGGAATTTCTATACCTGAATACATAACTTCGAAAAGCCAGCATTTTCTCGTTATTTAATGGTGGATAATGGGACCTATATACAGAGTTGATATGACAGAGGGGCATTAAATTAGACTACGTATAGCCTACTATACGTGTTTAGTATTAATTCGATACGGTATAAAAATAAAAACCACCAAAAACGAGTTTTTTTTTCAAACAAACTAAATAGCTTACAAGTCAAAGTAAAACGCAACCATCCTTTGTAATGAAAGTGCAAGTGTGTGTGTATTTATTGCTTCCTTGTTTGGATTGCCATCTTTTTAGCGAAAATATTTGGTTGTACTTGTGACTTGCGTCAGACATAATCAGCTGTTAGGAAAGATACATCGTGTTCAAACGGGGCAAAAACATATAAAATCTTTTGCTACTAAACTACTGCTCCTATTTAATTGATTTTTGGTATAGAGCTTGAAAATGGTACCTAGTATAGGCAGTTTAAAGGAAAGCCCCTCTATCGTATCAACTATGTATAAGTATACCGATCGCAGTAGACATGACAACATTCAACAATTAGAAAAGAAAACTTTAGTTGGTAGGTACTCCGCTACCCTTACTTTGTCCACTTACCTACAGCACCAAAAGAAACGCCCCTAAATACTTAGTAGTTGGCCTATTATAATAGGCTACTGAACCGGAACATAAGGTAAACGTACCAATACTCGTCGGGTTTTGAAATTCACTGACTATAAATAACTGCTGTGTGAAAAGTATTTCATTTAGGATGAAACTTTGCATAACGAAATAGAAAACGTATCCGTTGTTCTAAGTAAGTAGTTCATTTCTATAATTGTCGGTGATAAGATAATAAATAGGGGTGAGGCGTTTTTAGCATAACAGATATTAAAAAATTACAAATACTTAACAACTGTTCCTACCAATATAACTTATCTGTTACTTAAAATAACAGACCATCAAAGACTGACCGCAGCTGTTACTAACATTGAGGCAGGATATAATTTGCCTGTGACGTCACATCCCAAGTGCAGCTGCACGCGCACGACTCTTTGTTCTTTGCTATGTGTCGAAATTCTAATTCGTATCTAATAGCACAATATTTTTTTAAGCAAGAACGGTGTTTCTGGTGCAAGAGAGTTGACAAAGTACCACAATGACCTAAAGAGAAACGGAGATATTGGCTGAAATAAGGTTAATAACGCATTTTAGGTTGACAAAAGCACAAATAATTTCGTGTGTCGTCTCATATCGGCCGTAAATCGAAAAAATAAGAAAAAAAATTGAACTAAGCTAGCATCACAAGAAATGCTGTGAGCTCAAAAGTCCAGTACTGAGTAAATATAATAGCTACGGCAGTATCTAGAGAGGGAGCGCAGAGCGTTGTCAGTTAGAACGAATATGTTGGCCCGCAGATTTTGTCAATGTACAGGCACATTTAAAATCAAACAAACCTCGAAGTACGAAGACACATCTTTTTTTTTTAGGTGAGGGTTTGATTGGAACTGTAACATGCGCCCTCGATCTGAGTGAGCGAAGCGAGCACACCGCGGCAGTTACTGGTGTTAGGCGAGCACCGATTAGCCATGTATTATTACACCTCGGTTATACCTTCCTCGGTAAGGCAGGTATGGTTGTTAGAACTGAGAATACTTTTTACGAGCCGAGCGATTTCGCTTACCCACCAAATGATCGAGCGAAGCGACCGCTCTCACGATATAGCAAGCGAAGCGAGTCTATCTTCGACACGAGTGATCCGAGGGCGCTAACACATGACAAAAGTTAGCGAAGCGACCTCTATCACTAGAAAAGCGTGAGCCACGACTGAGCAGAGCGCGCTTATTCAAGCAATGAGCGAGCAAAGCGAAAAAAGGTTAAGAAAAACCCAGTGTTTTTGTCAAAGAAAGAAAGAAAGAAATTTTATTTGCTCAAACATGTGTATACATACAGAATTAAAATTAATACACGCATGCAAGATCTTCGAAAAAATAAGTGGCTCACGACATGTCTGCCATTTCTCATGGCGTGCAAATATATTTGTACAATTATTAATAGGTACTGAATTAATGATTTTTTAACTAATATACTTATACATATTATATCTATTATTATTCATTGTATTTACATTATCCAATTATTATTATTTATTTTCCTTGTCCAATATTCCAGATTACAATTATCATAATAAAGATTTATATTACTTTTAATAGACATTCATTTATTTATAATAAAGGTCCACAATTACTACTAAAGACCATAACTACTATACCTAATGTAGTTACATTTATTTATTTATAATAATCACCATGTGTGTGTGTAGTCCAACCTTTATAAAATACAAGAAAAAAAGTCTACCAGTGCGTAAACTGTAACCTGAAATTCAGCATATGATTCTAGACCGTAGAGTAGTAAAGTACCTACTGTAGTTTATCAAAACAATAAAATCAGCTGTTTCACAGAAAAGTACAATACCTAGTATACTTACGCAGTCAAAATGTATGGAACAGCAGATTTTTTTATGATAATCTACGAAAAATTTCTACGCTAGGGGGTCTAGAATCATACGCTGAATTCATGGTTACAGCTTGGGCGGAGTACCGCCGTGTCCTCGTGGAGGCGATTGGCGGTGGCGATCTCTCGCGTCCGGCCTTGGTCCAGGCCATGGTACGGAGCGAGAGGGCTTGGGAAGCCATCACCTCCTTCTGCGAAGCAGTAATGTTCGCGAAGGAGGAGGCGGAAAGCGTGAGGGAAAGGCAAAATTTGCGCCCTCACGCCCCTAGCCGCCGCAGGAGACGCCCTGGGCGTCGGGAATCGCAGGCCGATTCCCGGCCACCGTAGGCGTGGGCTTGTGAACGGCGAGCAATGGGCAGCTCGCCGTTCGATAAGGACCAGGCCCGGGTCGACGGCGCGTTGTGTTCCACGCGCACCTCAAAGAGATGTCAGCACCAATGACGGGGTTGGCTAGGACCGATGCCTGCTAGGGTTGCGGAAAAGTCCGAGAGGGATACCGTGGCCCCTGGCACAGGTAACTGAAGGAACACGGGTGGGTTTTAGTCAGTAAGAGTCTGACACGCCCTCCTGCTCTGCCCAGAGCGGGAGAAGTTATTTGATGATTTCCCACCCACAAAAAAAAAAAAAAAAAAAGTGGGTCTAGAATCATACGCTGAATTCATGGTTACAGTTGGCGCACTGGTTAAAATGATTTCCTCTATGTTTGTACAAGAGAGTCAACAACTATGTTACAGTTCCGATAGTACTTATTATTGGCATTTTGTGGCATAAAACACAGAAATATATACCTACAATATGACAAGTTTCGAGGCAACTATTAACCGTGTCCCAGTAATCGTCACAATATTACCTACTTGAAATGACGAGTTCCGGGTAAAGTAGGATTTTTTGGGTACCAACAGATGTAGCATTCGAAAATAAATACTTTTATGATGAAAAGTATTCCAAATTTCTATTTGTATCGTTAGCAAATTAACTTAACTAATCCATAAAACAATCAGACTTACCGTAGATTCCACTGAAGTTGCACGAATTAAAACACAAAACTACGTGCTGCGTTTTACACTTAGCAGCTAAACTTGCAAAACGTAAAATGTTTGTAGGACACACTTTTCAAGTAAAATATTTCAGACGCCATTACAGTTAAAACTCAGTGTTGTTATTTTAATTGTGCAAGATGGGAACCAAAATATGTTCCCATAAAAATCTGACAGTTTATTATTTTGACTTCTGCGTCACTGCCGACTTCAACAGCGTTTACTTTAATAGTGAACGAGATATTATTCATCTCAAAGACCAAATTATTAAATCCCCGCTTGACTGATATTTACCAACCACGATGAAACAACAGAGCTACTGCTCGTCCCGAGGGCACACGTTAATTTAATTTTCATCAATCAATATGACAAATTATCAATATACATAGACAACTAAATAGACACTCATACGGCAATATTTCATTTCACAAATGGTACTTGGTGATCCGAAAAGTCGGACGTTGCTCGTGACAGCTCAAAATAGGGGTAATATCGAGTTCTTTTGCTAAAGAACGACCCATGTCTGTGTTGAAGGTAGGTATGTAACGTAATTTTTCTTTCTAAAAAAGTAACAACACCGCTGTCGTACCAATAATGTATTTGTCGTACCGAATGTGTTTTAGTAGTTTATTATTTTTAGTCTTTAAATGTTGTTTACCTTTGTTTCTCGACTCATTCTTAACAAGTTCTATTGTTTCTTTAGAGCCTGAAGCATTCTTTTTAGCTATTAAGCGTTTGTTAGTTGCTTAAAAGCTTATTACTTTTTACTTAACTAGTAAATTAGGTAAACGGTAAACAAATCTACTTACATTGAACTAAGGATCCTTATTTCATGAGTTGATACGTATCTGTGTATCTTTGAATTCTTTCGTTCAAGGCACCGTGAAATTGCATGGTGAGTGCCGCTTTCTCGTGAAAATAACAAAAAAAAACGGAAATAGGAATAATGAGTTCTGTCCGATAGGGATAGGACAGGATTGGATGCTTTTGTTGGTGATTCCCAAAATGTTTATTATATTTTAAAGTACATTTACCTGCTTACAAAGCAGTAGGGTACCGATATTGTAGGATAGCTTTGATGTTTTTCTTATTAAGGCTGTCTTAGGTAAGATATAAACTCAAGCTAACTTTTGCTGAGTCGCGTGTGGTAAGATTTGAATGGAATGTGCTGACAGATCAATGTGAATTTTATATAAAGCTATTGAAGGCCAGTCTCATTCTTATTTTACTACAATGCAACGGGTTGGTTGAAAAGAAGATGTAGTGACAAAAATTTAAAGAGAAGAATGAAGAAAGAAAAAAGAGAACTATTGAAAGGCAATTAACAAAAGGAATTTACGTGTGATTTGAGTAGAAACGCCGGGAGGGGACGCCCCAGAAGGATATATAGGTACTATACATATAGGGACCTTATTGGTTATGTTCTTCAGAAAGGTCAGGCGCGTAGTACTCACAAGCGGAGTGCATGTATGACCAGCACTCTAATGGCGTAACACACTGAATCACAGTATGAATCATTCTGAAGGATATTACTAATCCATTGCTTCACATGTTCGAGAACTTTGTCTGCTCAACAACGTAAATAACGCAATGAATGCTGTTGAACTGTCAAAATGAAAGCCTTTGCTACTGTTTGTGTGTTACGCAACTACCCTGCTGGAAGTATAAACATAAACAAAGCAAAAGAAGTATGTAAGGATCGTAGCAGGCGGCATTCTGACATTTCTGCCTACCCCCATGGGACGAAGGAGAGAGTTTAGGCACGTATGTGTAATAGACTTACTGCCATCTGAAATGTAGGTAAACAGGACAATACACGTTACCAGTATGTCGATTCTGTAAAAATCTCACCTTGAAAACTTAGGTGAAGCGAGCTTAAGTGTCATTCCACTGATGCTAGGAATTGACCTAGCATTAAATTTACAAGCATCACGACGACACTGACAGCTCACTCCACGCTTATTTCATCTTTTTCACGGTGAGATTTTTACACAATAGCAATACTGATGACAAAATGACCTATAAGACTGGCTTTAAAAAACGTAGGTTGTTTGAACATGCTTTAGACCTAAGTATTTTCTGTAAGAAAAACTTGCTTCTAAGATCATTATCCAATCATAATCCGTACCAACGAAATTTTAATTTAAATAACTGAAAAGGTTATTAAATATTAATACTACTTTTAGTTTGATAACTCAATAATAATGTTCTGAGATTCCTTTCAGAATTTGTGAGGAGGTCTGAAATACTTCTGACTCAGATCCTGTCTACAGTATTGATTAGAATGGCTAATGTAACCTGTTACTAGGCAGTTTAATGATAATACCTATGAGAGATCCCGTTATAGGTCAGAAAAAAATCAAAGCGGTAGTTCCTGGCTTTAAAAACTACTCAAAGTGTTTTAATTAGGTACCTGCTGTCCAAAAGCTTCTAGAATGCTTTTCATAGGACATTTTCTAAAACTATTGCTTAGCTGCCGACTAATTAGGTAAACTGGACAAAAAAACCGGCCAATTGCGAATCGGACCACGCACAATGACGGGTTCCGTAGTTGGGATAAACGTATCCCAAGAACAAACTTAACACTGTAGTATACATTTATTCAACAAAGATAATATTACGTCCTTACATGTATGAAATTGGCGTTTTGTATAGAAAAAGCAAAACGTTTTTTTTTAATGAAATTATTTTAATTATTCAAGCAAAGTATGTACCATTGTTATCTATGCACTTTCGCCATTTTATCGGCAGTTCATTGATTCCTTTGCTTAAAAAAAATGTGGGAGCGAGAATCAATAAAATCTTTGAAGGTGGTTTTGACAGCCTCATCCGAATTGATGATTTTTTCCTTGCAAGAAGTGGTCCAAATTCCGGAAAAAGTGATAATCTGTTGGAGCAAGGTCCGGGGACTACGGTGGGTGTTGGAGACGTTCCAATCGCAGCTACTATAATTTAGCGACCGTCTGTTGTGCAGTGTGTGGTCTAGCGTTGTCTTGAAGCAGCAGTAGGCTAGAGCAATTGACCAGTCTCGGTTGTTTAACGGCTAGCTTTTCCATCATGGTTTGCAATTGTTGACAATACAGATCTGTTGTAATCGTCTGTCCAGATCTTAGGAAGCTGTAGTGGATGACACTAGCACTGGCCCACCAGACACTTACCAGTACCTTTTTCTAAGTCAACTTTCGCTTGGGGCAGGACTTGGCCGGTTCTCCTGGGTTCAACCATTGTGATGAGCGTTTCCGATTATCGTACAGGATCCATTTTTCACCACAAGTAACGATATGATTCAAAATCTCCTCTTTATTGTGACGGTCGAGTAATGTAACGCAGCACTCGACTCGTGTTCGTTGGTTTGCTTCGCTCAATTCATGTGGTACCCATTTTTCGAGCTTTTTCTCTTTTCCAATTTGTTTCAAGTGAATTAAAATTGTTTTATCACTCACACCGAAGCCTGCCGCTAAAAGTGGTTTGCGATGAATCCGCTTCCACGATCACTTTTAATTCTACATTATCAACTAGGGCCTCCGACCGTCCACGGGGTTTGTTCTGTAGGTCAAAATTTCCAGAACAAAACGTTGGAACCAAAAATGTACCGTGTTTTCTTTTACGGTAACATCCCCATACACATCGTTAATCCTTCGAGCGGTTTCTGCAGTGCTATATTTTAAGTTTTTCATATTGTGAATAGAACGATGTCAAAGAAAAATCAAATGGCGCGAAAACAAATGAATCGTTAAATTGGAACCACAAATACACAAGCCTAAATTTAAAATAAATATGGATTTGGAATTCCTAACCAAACGCCAGATATTTGAGATCAACGTGGCCAGTTCGACAAAACGCCAATTTCATAAATGTACCTAATCTATAAGTTAACAGACTAAAAATAATATTAATAATATGTACATGTATATAAAAAAGAAGGAAAAGAAACATAGGGCTTCAAAAAATTCGTCGGCATCGCTGTCAACAGGAAAAGTGCAATTTTTGGATAATATTCATATTCGGTTTGCGCAAATATGACCATGTTTCCGAATTTCGTGTGAAGCTCAAGTGGTTACCAATTCGCCTTCGCCGGAATGCTCATATCCTTTCTCTTTTGTATAATGTGCTCTTCTCCCCTTCCACCCCTCTCTATCTTAAGAAACGTTTCCAGTTTCTTTGCGACTCCCACACGAAATTTCTAAGGTCATCAGCTAACTTGAAGCTTAAAATGCTTATGCATTCCACAACTTTCCTGGACAAATCCTTTACTGTCCAGAAAGCTCGTTTGTGCAATGCATTGCCAGTTGAAATAAAACGCGCGCCGTCATTGCTCGTGTTTAAAAGACTCGTGAAGGATTGTATTGATTGATACTTGTCGTTGTGATCTTGTCCTCATAATTGTAATGATCTATAGTCTTCATTTATTTTCGTTGCTTATATATTTAGTATGTACTTATTTATGTATCTATTATTTAGGATATGTATATATCTGTGTATCTATTTTAGTGTATTGTATTGATACTTATTATTTGCTGATGAAAACGTAGCACTTTAAAGTTTAATATTACGTAAACTGATCCCTAATACGAAATATGATTTTGAACGGCCTATTCAACGACACCCCACACCATGGGAAAGACGAGAAAAAAACATACCTACTTTACGTGTAGGGACCTCCTATACACGCAGCAGGGACGTTTTTATTTTTATTTTATAGTCAAGATTTTATTTTACTACTTTACTATGATTGGCATGTATGTATACCCATACCAAATAACAGCTTTCTAGTACTAAGAGTCTCTGAGCTAAGCCGCGGACAGACAGACAGACGGGACGGACATGGCGAAAGTATAAGCTGTTGACTACGGAACCCTAAACATATTTTTTTTATGATTTTAAACTAGAACAGGGTCTACAAATAACAATTATTAGTTTGTCCGACAGTCACCACATAAAAGGCTTTGTGATAAGTAGGTATTCAATATGATGACTGATGACTGATGATGGTTCGTTAAGGTAACATGCTCATTAGGAACAAAAACATTTTCGTTAGGAATAAAAACATTTATCGTTCGGAAAATTACACGTAGGTAGTGACTATACATATAAGCACTGTGTCTGGTAATGACCGTTAAAGCCCTAATTTACTTCTGAATATAATGATTGATTTCGTTAATATATTACACCTAAGACCTAAAATTAAGTTGTCCCAGATATAAAAATACTGAAAGTTATGATTTGATTTGTTTTCCAAGGGTAGCTTTCTGCTAGGCAAAGAAAATCTCTACCGACCGATTTACAACCAATCGATTTTGTAGGGGTAAGTACCTACTGGTTTGTATTCACTCAAAAACTAATATGTTAACAACTTCTTTAGTACTCCAAAGCGAGAAGCTTGTCATTATGTCAAGTCTTACAATTTGTCTTAAATGCTAGCACGGGTCAACCTGACTTGTAGCTGACTTCACAGTGTGAAACAGTAAATTAAAATGTCTATGACCATGTGAATATGCGACCAAATAAATGAATACGTCTAAAAGACGGCAGTTCATACAGATAAGCAACTCTTTCATTTTGTTGAGAAATTTGACACACATAGCTTGAGTCACACATACTATCACAGTTTGGGCGTTAAAACCGTTTTGTCTTAAATGCTAGCACGGCGGGCGTGAGATAATTTCTTGACATGTGGCATTACTTCTTGAAGTTTAGTTGGGACACCTTGTCTTATTTGCTAAAATGGGCGCACCCGTTTTTCACAAATTTATATTTTTTTACAGCTGGAGGCGCGCAATGCAGGCAGCCTCGACGTGTTTTATATGGAATTTTTCACTTTTTGTATGGAAAATATGAAAAATTATTACCTAAATTTTAAGTTTTAGGGGTTTACGGGTCTTATAAAGGGGGTCGAAATGTTCATTATTTTTGCGATAGGACGCACAATTTTCTAGATATAAGCAAAAGAAAATAAAAAAAGATACAGTACCTACTGTTGTCGAACCGGAGGTCGAGGTGTTGGTGTGAATTTTAGTTCGTGACTACTAATTTTATTCCACACCTTTTTAACCGCGATTGAAAATAGTCTGATTTAGTTAGACAATAAAAATTTTAGGAGAAAAACGTCTAATTCAGAAAATTCGGAAAATAGCAAAATTGCCATTTTCATTTGATTAATGACACAGTGCCATCTTAGTGATGTCAAACTAAAATACAGTTAAGTTGTGTCACTTTAGTAAATTTCAGAATGGGGAATCGTCGTTTGACAGGAATAAACTAAATTTGGGTGATTTTTAGTCTAGTTTAGAGGCATTTGTGACAAGAGAATCGGCACCTACCAACCGATTTTCAGTGGAAATTCAAAATAAACAGTTTCCTCGTTATAGGTAGGGAGGGTAACCTGTTAACTACTTATGTCGTTAAATAAATAACTACTAGAGAGTTTATACACATTTCATAAGTTTGCATAACAACTACCTGAACTGTTTGGGGTGAGTCGAATAGTTTCTAAAATAGTTTGAATTTACAAATAATCAAGTCATTGTGAATCATAGTCCACGCTAGGGGACGCGCGGAGAGCGCGGCGCGGCGCGGGACGACACCGCGGCAGCGGGCTGGCCGCCGCACACACCTCACTCCAGTACCGAGCACAGTCGTCGACGCGCGCACATACTTGTTGTCCCAATAGATCACTCCAACATTGTACTGATTACCAGATTATAAGTGTTTACAGTTCATTTTACCTTTCATTTACAAACCTTTAGTTAGGTTCTTAACAGGCACCATTGCCATCCAAATTAAACGTGTATGCAAAATTTCAGATAACTGTTTAAAAATTGTACCTAAACAAACTAACATACATGCCTACAGGCTACTACATAATTATAAACATTGCAAGTTAAATGAAAGCTTGTACCTAATCAAAATTTTACACAAAATTATCAAACCATTCAAACAAAACGAAAGTCGTGCGTGTGTCAAAATTAATTAGTTCCCAACAAAATTAAAAAGTAGTCTAACTGAATGAACTGTATTCTTTTAAACGTATTGTTTTACTTGGTCGCTTATTCAGATGGTCATAGACATTTTAATTTACTGTTTGAAACGGTGAAGTCAGCTACAAGAAAGGCATGTCGCGCCTCTATATCGTGTCACAAGGTTGACCCGTGCTAGCATTTAAGACAAATTTTAAGATATGACATAATTTTATCATGTCTTGTCACTAATGTCTTGGGTACGGCCATGCTAGCCCCGCGCGTCGTACGCATGACTTTCGTTTTATTTGTTTGGTTCGATAATTTTGTGCAAACGTTGTATTATTTTATACTATTTCATGCTTTTAATTAACTTGCAATGTTTGTATGTATGTTGTTTAGGTCAAATCTTGAAACAGAATTTTTAAACAGTTATCCCCAACCGTATGAGCTCAAATATTGCATGCCTACACGTT
Organism: Brachylomia viminalis; assembly: GCA_937001585.2. Taxonomy (NCBI): domain Eukaryota; kingdom Metazoa; phylum Arthropoda; class Insecta; order Lepidoptera; family Noctuidae; genus Brachylomia; species Brachylomia viminalis. Next base: position 13,674,925 of record OW443302.2, on the reverse strand, counting down.
TAGTTTAATGATAAATGATTTTATTGTAAGTAGGTTTGTACAAACACTTTTACACGTCAAAACGTCACGTCACGTCACGATTGGATGACAATGCGGCGGATTCGCGAACATGGTGTAAGTACTAGTTATTTTGTATGAACCCCATGATATGGGTAGGTATTAATTAAAAGGGGTTGCTGAGAAAAATACAAAACAGGAATATGTGTCCAAAGAACACTAGAAAAAAAAATCATTATAATGACAACTTTGTATACCTTTCGAGAAACCTTTACGGTATATACGACGCTATTGACGACTTCTTAGTGTTGTCAATTTACTTATAAAATCATTGACCTATATTTTATATTGCCATTTAGTGCAGTATTTATTAAGAAAATATTATTTTTATCAATTTTCGAATCTTATGACCATCTCCGACCTCCGACCTATCGTGATAAATTTTTCATATTCAACAGTCAAAATATGAAAGAACAATGGCAAATCTCCTTACTTAAAATTGTCTGTAATTAAATTGAAGCATCCCGTAGTAAAAAATATGTCTAAAGATTCGGCGTTAGTAGCAGAATCTACAAACGAGTCTATTTTAATTCGAAAAAGCCGGAAAACAAAGATATAGGAGTTTGAATTTTTAGGTTATGAATAAAGTGAACACGAACCTATAGGTAACTTATGAATGATAAATTAAAATGATATCAAACAAAAACTGATATTACGGACAAATGAAGTAAACCTAATTGATTTTTTTCTATTATGAAGTTTGTATTAATAGAAATCCGAATAAACACAAAACACGAACGAAACGGAATATGCAGAGGAATTCTGTAGCATCAAACTGTCAATCAGTCACTGTCAAAGATGAAAGTAGAGATGTGCAATTAAAATCAATGTAAAATCGATACAACGTTGAATCGATCCTATGCTCCTTGTTTTGGATTTAAAAGTAATATTACATAAATATCAAATCAAGTTGATTAGAGATAGAATAACTGCATTTAAATAATTATTTTAATAATTCAACCAACCCTAGAATCACCTAGATCAGTTGAATCGATCGTTCATTTAATAATCGATATAGATAATAACATTCATACTGATTGTACGTGTAACACCACTATCTATGACAGCAATTCGCGTAGGTATCTCGATCGGAAGCAATTGATATACTTTTAATATTATAAATTAACTCCGGCTTCTAAGTAATAAAGTGAAAAATTGAAAAATCGTAAAAAAATAATTCATATTGTTTCGTTTTTGTGATATCTACGGTCGCTAAAACAAAACCAGACATAATTCTGCCATTCTTCTTTGTGAGAAAATGGATGCGCCCTATTAGCAAATAAGACGTAATGAGTCCCAACTTAACGTCAAGAAGTTATGCCAAATGTCAAGAAATTATCTCACGCCAACCGTGCTAGCATTTAAGACAAAACGATTACCTATATCGCCCAAACTGTGATAGAATGTGTGACACAAGCCATGTCACGGTAGGCCATGGTAGCCCTGCTGCTGCTGATATGATAACGGGGTGATTCTATTGGGGAGATGAAATAAAACCGACCGCCGTGAATGTTCGTTAAACACTGATTTATTTAAATATATTTTTACATATTATTTGCAATAATAGGTACAAGTGTATGTACAGAATGTACGGTTCCGTACACACATTGTACATTAAGTATAGGTGTAAGAAATTAGGTAGCAGCTAATAAACTGTAACTTTCTAGTGAAATTAACAGCACTAAAGCACTAGGTAACGTAGTAGTAACGTTCAAGTTTCCACCAACGTTGCTCAAACTAGCTCAACTCTACTCATAAAATCTTAATAGAATACCGTCACTAGTTAAGTCCTTAAATATATCCCTATTCTGGCATATTGACCTTAATTCAGCAAAATAAAGGGTCAGGCATTAACTGATTAAACTGATACCCGCCCTTCTCAAAGGGTCTTGTCTGGAGACAGCAAAAAGTCAATCCACTGAGGTTTACGCTAAAATATTGATCATAAAACATGTTATGTATGTAACTTTGTAATATATTATACAGATTAATAAAGTAAGTTTTCGTTTCGTGCATAAATTGTACAATCCTAATTTATTGTTATCGGTTGGCAATATTGATTCCAATTATTTGGTATTCAAACCACGTTGATATTTGTTTTCAGGGGTTGTTAGAGACAAAGCAGAAAATTGAATGTATATTAGATTACATAGCTTACCCCGGTACTCAGAGCCATTACTTAAAATTAATTAAACATTTACTTTAACTGACCAGTAAAAATTGGAACGCTGTCAGTCAAAAGTATGTCAGATTGAAAACGTTTCAATCTTGGTGACATGTGCCAAGGTATGGTGGGTGATCAAATTTAATGATTGATTAATTTCAAGTGACGTCTCTGAGTGCGGCAGTTAGACAATTATTTTATCCACGGGTAGGTACGTACATTATTCCCGACTGAGATTACACTATTAGGTAAATCACCACCTGTGGGTGTCGTAGAAGGTAAGCAAAATATTTACTCAAATATGTATAGGCCGCACATCTTCCTCCCTTCAGCAAAAAACAAAAGAATATATAATACAGGGTTATTGGTAAAACACCACCATCAACCTCTGAAGGAGTCATTATACTCGTCATTATGAACAACTTTTACTATGGGACCAATATGAACAGCAGATTTTTTTTTCGTGATTTCATATTTGGTCATATTATAGTAAAAGATGTTCATAATGATAAGTACATTGACCCCTTTAGAGGTTGATGGTGTTTTACCAATAACCCTGTATATGTACACTGCTTCACAATCACCTAAAAATTTAGGTGATTATAAAAATCTCATTAAAGATAAATAGGGCTCTATGTGAAGGAGCCAAGGAGCTAGTTCACGAAACCAATACCATCATTCCTGTATCTACCATAGCTGTTATCAGTTTGAAAGGTATGGGTGCTGGTGTTATATTATAAGTATGGCATCTTATTTCACTAAAATAGCAATGTATCTGCGACCTCTCTGGTGTTGCAGTCGTCAATACCCCTAACCGGCAGTGAGTAATATTTTAAGTATAATTTATAATAGCTTGGCCACGGTAGCACGGCAAGCTTGATGCCATCAAACCGGCACAGATCCAGACCCAGAGTGCTATTGAAATTTCAGCAAAAAAGCCAATAACACATACATAACTGGCGATATATTGGTGTACTATGGTTACAACTCTGCCTTACCGTTCGGAGATGACAGGCGTGATGTTATATGTGATGTTGATGTTATATGTTGTTGATTATACCGAAGGACCTTTTCAGTCAGTCATAATTCAGCATTCATAATAATTCCTTGCTCATAGACCATACACAGAAATACGAAAATTTATGACAGAGTAAAGTAAAAGAAAATATTTGGATTCTGGTAAGCTAGCCAACTGTCACTTAATTGAAACAAATGACTTACGTGACGTCAACCTTTCTAGCCGCGATCAATTTTATTGCTAGCCCGGTTTATATAAAATACGATAGATCGGTACCCGAGCCTAGCAACTAATTTGCCAACAGTAGCTCTCTGAGATGAAAATCACCCGATAAGATCTTGATACACCCTCATTTGATTAACGTTGCTAGGATCCTGACTGGATACCAAACCCATTATCTTGTAACGAAGGCTGTGTCTAGAATAAGTGGGCTGGATTTTAAGCAAAAAATCGAAGCGATACCTACCACGATAGAACTCTCATCAATAATGGTTAAGTACTGGTATTTAAATTGCACTTTCAGTTCTGAATAGAATAGAATATTTATTTGCGTAAAACATGGTATACAAGGGTGTTAAATATACAAATTGAGGCACAAGCAAGTTTAGCTAAGATAAAACATAGCATGGAAAATTTTAAAGACAGGTTAAGGTAACAACAAACATTTTTTTTTAAAACATCAACATGTAACATAGATAATACAAGTGAGAATTCAGACCCAAATACAATTTGTTGCGAAAAATATAATTCAGCCGAAACGTGCGACTTGAGACTCTGTGACATGAGAGGCTGCATCCTCCATACAAATTCATTGTTGAGTCCCAAACGCTTATTTAATTTATATAAAACTCGGTAACACCACATCAACGCCACCTCTCTTAGAATTCCGACACCGCTACCAATGATTGTAATTCTACCTCTCCTCAAAGTTCACGCTTTTCGATGAAAATTGCTTGGCAGCGGCAACTGTTGCCGCCGAGTGATTTCCGTAGCCTTCGCTAGATGGCAGGTTAATATATTTTTCTTCTTCGGATAGCAAAAGCCGGTTCGAGTGCAGTATTGCAGAAATAAATATTAGCAAAAATCCTGCAGTAAATCATAATTAAAATAAGAAGTAAAGAAAGCTAATAGGTGACTACCTCCCTACCTATCTCTATACTAGAGAGAGGTAGGACTAGAGATGAACCTTACAAAAACCATGATAATGACAAACAGCACGGAAAATACTATATTTGTTGACAGTAAAAAATTGTAATATACGAACAAATATGTTTACTTAGGAAAATAAATCAGCTTCGATAAGGACAGTAACTATTCCGAAATCGAAAGGCGAATTCAACGTACTTGGAACAAGTAGGTACTGGAGCCTAAAGGAAATTTTTAAAAGCAATATGCCCGTAAAACTTAAAACCAAGGCCATGTCAAGTTGCCTATTACCGTGTCTAACCTATGCTTGCCAGACTTTCAAATACACAGGCAAAATAAAGAGGAAATAATAATAAAACAAAAAAAAATCATTTGTCAACGGGGCCTAGAACGAAGCATGCTCAGAATTAGAAAAAAAACTAAAAATAAGACATACAAAAATAAGAAAAATAACTAAAGCTACCGATGCCTTAAACTATACTCAAAAATTGAAATGGAAATAGGCGGGACATGTGGCAAGACTGTCAGACGAGAGGTGGACCATAAGGGCGACACGGTGGAGTGGCCAAGTGGGAAACGCCACAGAGGAAGACCGCTTACGAGATGGGCGGACGAGATCAGTGAAACTGGCCCAAACGGATGCAAATAGCCCAAGATAGAGAGGGCTGGAATTTTTTGGAGGAGGTCTTCACCTGCGGAGGGGTTCTTGCAAACTAAATAACTTTTATTGGTACCTACTAGATTACGATTAGTTAACTTTGTTATTGTATGAAATAAAAGGCTTTTATTATTAATAGGTGACTAGTGATTAATAGCTTTACCTACTTTAAAGTGTGTCTCACAATATTCACTACACAACCTACTTACTTCGATTATCAATTTATCATAATATTATGTACACACAGCCTGCAGCTCAAGTTACCAAAAACTGTCAAATTTTCTCATTCGATTTTGAACTTAATCTTCATTATTTTAAGGTTTAAAATCATTTGGAGAAATTTGACAGTTTCGTATATTACCTGATGTGCTGGCGAGTGTACCGTTAAAAAAATCCAATTTAACAGCAGACCAAACAAGAATTTGCATTTAGTATCAGTCATTGATACAAAATAATATTTTTATCGTCTAAAACCCGTTCTTATGACTTAGAGATAAAATAAACACTTTCGCTATGGAGGATTGGCCCAAGTATTTAATATACAACCAAATAAAAAGTGCTCCTACTAGTTTTGCGAGATATTATTATCATTTTGATGGACTAGTTTATTACTACGTAACAAGTATAAATTACGTATGGTTATGGTATCGTTTTTATTGATTAATACAAGGAGCTCCGTTAATACAAGATTTTAACTAGTAGGTACCTAAGTAACTTATTTTTTCGCTGCAGCACACGAATCTGAGCGGCCATTGATTTCCTTCTATTTAAGTTAACCTCGGATGTGTGTGACTCTGATACCTGAAATTTAGAGGTGAATGAACCAGTTAGTCAGTATATACCTAGGTAGCGGAAACCTTTTCTAGGCCATTTAAGTACCAGAAATAACTTAATTATCCGACTTGCACCTTGTTTTGTCTAATTTTTTTTCTCTTTCTCATTTTTTTTAGACAGCTATTACATAATCGACTTTTGTCGCTACTCATATCATACTAGCTTTGTCCAGCCGCTTCTCCAGCGTGAAGCTCGAAAATTATCTCATGGGAACGTATTACTGGCATATAAAGTAATATATGTGTTCATCCTGGTTACAAACTATCTATGTGCCAAATTTCATATAAATCCGTTCGGCCGTTTCTGCGTGATTGAGTAACAAACATCCAAATATTCAAACTTTCACATTTATAATATTACGTAGTTTAAAGTATAGGATTATTTTTTACTACTAAGACTTGCACAGATGAAACATATTTTTATTCAAATGGAAAACATATCTTTTACCAAAATAAAACGTTTTCTCTGGTTTATTAGGTATTTTAATAATTGGTAAACATAATTATTATGCTGGAACCTATTTTGCTTCTGACAATACACGCATCCCATTGTATATATATAGTTGCAGGTACATAAACAAACTACACGAGAACAGGAATGTAACGATAAAAAGTGATGGTTTACACATTGCAAGAAACAAGTATCAGGGAGTGTACGGGTTGATGGCCCAATCGGTATTCCAGTGTACATCTTTGCGAACAACGTTTTCACATGTAGACCTACCAGACTTTTAAAGCCTAAAAATAACTGAACCGGTTGCACCTCAATTTACTTACGAAAAGAGAGAAAAAGGTTACAGCTAACGTTGTTTTAAACGTGGGGCCAGTGGACACATACCGTCTATGGAGACATTTCGCAGTTCGAAGGACGGCCAAGATGAAGGTTATAAAGATTCAATACACGAAGGCATTGGCCTCTGACATTTCTAGCTTTCCGAACCAATAATGTCGAGAAAGATTTTGTTTATACAGAATATACCTAAAACTTCCTAATATCAAAACTTATTTAAAATAGCTCTCTTTTCATATAAATCAAAATAAAGTAAGAGAAGTTTAGACCATTTCTTTTCATTTGAATAATAAGACAATTTTTTTTTTGAATTATTTTATTTTGCAAATATTTCTGCAGATTAAATATGATTAATTATGAGAATTGAGATAGGTATTCTATCAAATTTCTACGGCAATATATTTCACTCTGGCCAAAACGAATCTAGGCAATGTCCCAAACGAAAACTTACCTCAAAAAAAGTCATGGTCACTATTTGGTGGTCTAGTGCCGGTATAATTTATCAGAGCTTCTTACCAAATGGCATTAGCATTACTGCGGATGTGTACTGGACACAATTATGGAGAACCTCACAAATCTCCGGCCAGCCTTGGTTAATTGCTCGTCCCCGCTGCTCCTACATGACAACACTCGACTTCATACGGCACAACAGAAGGTCTCTAAGCTACAAGAGCTAGGGTTAGAAGTTTTGCGTCATCCACCGTACTAACCAGACCTTGCGCCGACAGATTTCTACTTTTTGCTAAATTTGGACAACTTCTTGGCAGGGAAAAAATTCAATACCGAGAGGCAGTACAAAATGCCTTTGAAGAGTTTGTTGGCTCCCGTACACCTGACTTCTTCAAGAAGGGCATTGAAAAATTACAACTGCGCTGGAAGAGATGTATCGATAGCATGGGTGCATATTTTGATTGATAGAAATAAAAAATATTTATATAAAAATGACTTTAACTTTCTGTATACTAAACGGCAATTTCATAGGTCATCAAAGACCTAAAATTACATGTCTAGACTACGGTCTGGCTCAACATTTTCATTCGTTACGAAAATGTTTGCTCTTAATATGGTAAGTATATCTACAAACTAATGTTCATGTAACCAGATTGTAATATTGTGTCAGACACTGCAACAACCTAAAAGATAATTGCAGCATAAACTTAGGCGTTAATTAATTAAGTGACCTAACTCACCTCACTGTATGTAATCACCTGATCTTGTTTACTGTGTCATGTTATGGTGTAAGTGTATTCAATGTCGTCGGCCGCATGATCATGGGCCACAGACTTTATGAAACCGATTCAAGTATTTCTTGATATTCTATATTGCATTCTCGTTGGTCTTGTGGTCGCAAGTGCTAGAGCTGAGCGTGAGGTCCTGGGTTCGATTCCCAGCCGGTCGATTCTCGCCATGGGATCTGGAGGCAAAAGTCCTCGCACACGTTTGGGAGTGGCGCGAGGAGGCGAAACGCCGGGGCGTAGCTTCGCTGCCGCGAGAAATCACGGTACAGCGGACAGAGCTCCGGCGGGATCTCAGGGCGGCATGGAGAGTGCGATTGTCGCAACCCAGCGCTGGGCACGCCATAATTGCGGCGATAAGTCCCCTCTTTGAGGAGTGGCTAGAGAGGCGCCACGGCGTCCTCACCATCCGCCTGACGCAGGTCCTCACCGGACACGGTTGTTTCGGAAGGTTCCTGTTCCGGATAAGGCGGGAGGAAACGCCCGGGTGTCACCATTGTGTGGATCGCCCGGAGGACACGGTGGAGCATACGGTGGAGGTCTGCCCGGCTTGGACGGAGCACCGCCGTGTCCTCGTGGAGGTGATTGGCGGTGGCGATCTCTCGCGTCCGGCCTTGGTCCAGGCCATGGTACGGAGCGAGAGGGCTTGGGAAGCCGTCACCTCCTTCTGCGAAGCAGTAATGTTCGCGAAGGAGGAGGCGGAACGCGTGAGGGAGAGGCAAAATTTGCGCCCTCACGCCCCTAGCCGCCGCAGGAGACGCCCTGGGCGTCGGGAATCGCAGGCCGATTCCCGGCCACCATAGGCGCGGGCTTGCGAACGGCGAGCATTGGGCAGCTCGCCGTTCGATAAGGAACAGGCCCGGGTCGCCGGCGCGTTATGTTCCACGCGCGCCTCAAAGAGATGTCAGCACCAATGACGGGGTTTGCTAGGACCGATGCCTGCTAGGGTTGCGGAAAAGTCCAAGAGGGTTACCGTGGCCCCTGGCACAGGCAACTGAAGGAACACGGGTGGGTTTTAGTCAGTAAGAGTCTGACACGCCCTCCTGCTCTGCCTCTGGGCAGAAAAACGACGGACGGACGGGAGAAGTTATTTGATGATTTCCCACCCACAAAAAAAAAAAAAAGCTGGTCGATTCTGTAAAAATCTCACCGTGAAGACTTGTGCGGAGTGAACTGTCAGTACCATCCCACTGATGCGCTAGGGATCTATAAACGTTACATTTACAATCATAATCGAGATTTTAATAAAAAAAATATCCAAATTCTATTGGTCATTTTATATTATTTCAAAGCTAGGATGTAGTTAAGTGGCTAAACATTACTATTTTCTTCGGGGTTTTAAAATAATATAGCAAAAATATTTTTTTTAGACACTTAGATACTAACTTTGAAATAATATAAAATTATCAATAGCATTTGCATAAAAAATATTATTAAAATATCGATTAGGATATCAATCCCTAGCATCAGTGGGATGACACTGACAGCTCACTCCACGCTCACTTCACCTAAGTTTTCACGGTGAGATGCTTACCGAATCGCAATGCTGGTCGGGCAAAGTGTTATTGTTTTTGGCATCTGGAATTTCTTAATAGCAGCTTGGAGTCTGGATTTGTGGCTGGTTGATTGCAATAGCCTCGGCCCCTATTACATGGGACTTAAAAACAAATTGTGAAATACGGATATAGGTACTAAAGGTACACTTCTGCCTAACCATTCGGGGATACATGCTTGATGATATGTATGTCTATATTGAAACCTTAAAGGCAACATGAGTTGAAACACAAAAAAATGGTATACTCGTAGCTAGTATCCTTCGATCAATAGTAATTGATGGAAGCTACAGTATCGCATAAAATGAGAGGTGCAATATAAACAACTATGTAAAGGTACCATAGACCAACACAATACAAGAACAGTGATATCCTACTTTTACTTCTCAAATCTATGCTAAGCCGGTATATGAGAGGTAATAAATCACCAGACATAATTATGATCTGCAACACAGCAAATTATCCACAGCACCGTTAGTTGGACGATGTTTACTAACATATACTCGTAAGTAGTACAGTTTCCTTAGAGAATTCTTATCTATTTTCTCATATATGGCCATAACTTCCTATGAATAATTGGAAGGCACACCTGCACAGATATCCTCGTCCTTTGTGATGTACGTGCGATGCTCTGTAACGGAATACTCTTGGCAAATAGTTTGTAGTGTATTTAACTATAAGATATACACTCGAACTTGTCCTCCTTTGTTAGTAACGGGATCACTCCTTTCAATAGTACAGTCATTCAGATTCGCTCTTTTACCGTGAAGCACTTAATCATTTGGAGTACACGATTTAGTTATAGATTTGTGTGTTAGATGGTATGGTGATCTTGAACTTACAATTCCCATAGTATACTATCCTTTGCTGTGCCAAATATGCAAACCTCGAAAAGTAACTTTGTCAATTCGTAGTTATAGATTTTTTCAACAAAGGTTTTTCTAAGCGGTCAATAATGGAGAAGTGATCTTACCCACTTTCGCACCAGGTTTGTCATGTTAACACGAGCAATGATCGTGACTGAACCCAAGTCACTGCTTGTAGCTATACGTATATGTACTAGCAATAACATATTGCATTTCAAGATTGCTAAAATGCTCGACATGTTCACACTTATAAACTATGTACGTAGTTGTAACCAGTCGAATGTTGACCCTAAATTACATAAGTTTTGCTCTACATTTACAACTCTATAGAGATAGACAACATGTTTAATTTTATCTCGTGAATACCGGCTGTTACTTTGAGTAAAAAACGCGGCGCAAACGCGATGATAATAAATATACAGTATTTAAAATTTTAACCATCAGATATAATAAAAACTTTACTTTTACGAACACCTTACCATTTAAGATCAAGTACCTCTTTAGGATTTGGTAAATGCTTGAGTTCTCGTTGATATTGGTCATTATGTCAAACTAGCGGTAAAATCAAGTGCGACGGTCAAGGCGAGTTCTGCGCATACGCTTCACTCTTTCGACTCCGAGGAATGCTCTCCACTATCATTCCTCGACCATTCACTGCACTGGCAGGACGTGGTGGTCACACAACATTAAGGAATTCAGAATATTATTATATTTGTATTAGGTAGTTTATAATTTTAAGGTGAGTGTCTCATTTAATTCTATTTCCGTTCAAGAGTATCTTCTTTTGTACTTAATTATTTCCGCATGACAAAAATATTCCTGTATTTCATGCGTTGTTCTTTGCGTAGATATTTTTTTTAATATCATTAAAACAAATAGCTGTATTAGAAAAGAATGCTTTAAATTCCAAAACAAATTAAAAACTCATTAGTTCTAAACTTGTTTTAAAACTTTTTACCACGAATTGAACGCAAACTGTCATTTATTTATTCAAATAAACCATCTAACTTTAACCTTTGTTCAATAAAGCTCAGTAAAGTACAAAGTTAACAACTGTGTATTGTTATAATTAATTGAACCGGTTAATTTAACTTGTATAAGCACGAAGTGCGCAAGTTGCCACTTACAGTTTAACTTCATTTTGGCCTACCAGCCAAAGTTTGTATATTATGAAAATATCAATTTGTCCGTTCATCACTATTGTAACAAGAATATTGTGGTTTTAGTTTCAGTCTAATCTGTTCACGGCACATTCAATTGTTTATGTAATAATTGAACTTTAATTTGAGTTGTATCGACTATATTACAAATAGATATTCAATGAGGCTACAACTTAAAATATAATTAAAGTAATCAACCAATTTTTAAAATCCTTCAAACGGATACATCATGAGTAAGTAAGTAGGTAATCGTAATCGCTCGTTTTTAACAGTTATAATCATCTTCGTTACATCTATTATCTGTAGGTTAACATTCACAATAATATTATAAAACATAAGAGAATAACACCTAGTGGGTCGGTCATATTATAACGTAGGTATTATCAGGAACAGGATCAGTATGTTAAGTCGAATCGGTCAGTCTCATAGGTTTAGCGTGGACATAGCTGCCATAGCCTGTGATTGTGTGTACCTTGCGCAATAAATAAATCAATTAGAGCTATATAAGGTTTCTTGTGATATAATTCTATAGCTACTTCGATTGTGTGTGCAGTAAGATATTACTTTGGTGATCTTTATGAATTACAGTCCACATACCACTGGTTAACTTTAGTATACATATTTATTTGTATTTTGGGATTGCAAGATTAATATTAGAACCCCGCATCCTAACCAAAAGCGACCGTCGCGCAAGTACGCGATCAACACGATCGTTTGTATGAATTTTGACGTACAAACGTGAATTGATTGATCGCGTGACTATGTCATATTCATACAAAAGAGTGTGGTGATAGTTTTTGGTTAGGACGCGGCCGTACAAATGTAACATAACCTTATCTAGACTATAACGAAGCTCGTAAGTTTTTCTGTGGTGATGACAAGAACCGCAAGTAGGTTTAATATTGTTTTTTTTTTTTAACCACTGTTATTTAAAAAACCTTTTAATCAGAATCTAAAATCTAGCATCAACTTTCCAACACAATGACAAACGATTCAAGAGATTTTTTAAATAAATGTTGAAACAGACTATTCGTGGTATTATCAAACATTCTCCGTTCTATTATGTTTATTCGTATCATGCATGGATCGTATCCCGTATCTACCACCATTGCGTTTGGTACTGTTGTCATCATTATGCCACGTGCGTGACCGATACATGGATTTTAGGAATCTGTCGTGTCAACCAACTATACGGTCACACTATAGCACGAACTTTGTTAAAGTTTACATTGGTGTATATGAGTTTCTTCATGCGATGCTTAAATTAACAGTTACAAGGGAATGTTGCCATACTGATAATACTGTGGAATCTGATTGGTGATTTATATTATTGTAGGTTACTGACGATTGATGGCCATCGTCGTGACAAGTTTCTTTGGGAATCATCTCATCTGAGGGAACCTAATGACTGCTGTTTCTCCTTCTAGCCGACCACTCAATTTTGATGATCGTGCGTCCTCAAAATAACTTTATGAATAGCAGACCTTCCTTTATCGCAATTTGTAACTTGAAGAGGTGTCTTCCAATTGCTCTAACACCTTAGATATTTGAACATTACTTGACCATGTTCTGCATTCTTTTGAATCGTTCTGCATTTGTTATTTGATACATAATACAAACATTGTACAAAAATCAACACGCACGGCCAACGCAGTAATTCATACCGTAGCTAATGTCATTTTATTAACATTTTATGTAAATTGTGTTGTCAGTTTTTCTACTTTCATTTGCATAATATTACTATGATGCGTCTTGGTTTTAAGTTAAACCAGTTTACGAATATTTTATACTTTCAGTTTTAGATTGATCCGGTGTTTGAGTTTGACATCCGGTACGGATTATGACGAATATACGTTTAGAATTGCCTTTTAGAGGGCAAATTAAAAGAGTTTACAAAGAGGACACGTATTTGACCTACTGGTTTCTTTAGATTATATTTTTTTTGGTTTTCAGACACAATGAGGCAAAAATATACTATATTTATTCTATTTATATCAACACTAACGTGGACTCACGCCCGTAAATATTTTGAAGACGAAGAGTATGCATCTGTCGAGGACGAAACAGATTATAGAGAAGGGCGGATACTGTGGCCACATCCACTGAATCACAATGGGACTGAAAGCAGCAAGGACTCTGGTCTGAAGGGTATAGAAGAGCTATTACAAGGAGACGACAACGAGAGACAAAGGCGTTTCTTGCCTTTGTCTTATCAGTCGAAAAGTGTTGTGGCAAACACGATGATGGATATAATCTCCAACTATAAACCAACCCATGATAAAGATCCTTTGGATTTCCTGCGAGATGCGTATCCTCTCCCCAAAGGTAACATGTGTTTTCCATTAACAAATTATACTAGATTCTCTAAATAATTTGAGACCATAACCTTGCAATGTATCGTCAAAAATATCGAGTGTCGTATCTCATTGTTCTCGTTCTTTTTATTTTCGCACTCCGATCTAACGTTTTAATTACATTATTGTTAACTTAAAGATTGCGACAGAAACTTGACACTTAAAAAGATCCCTTCCAGCGACAAGTATCGCGTTTTTAAGCCGTCATGATCATAGTTTATATTACTTGTTTTTTTTTGGGAGCAAACTGTTGTGCAACACAGAACATTACGGTTCTTGCATTTATATCATGGTCACATACATATTTATTTATTTCATGGCCAGCATACGACTTCAATTAATATTGACGGTTTATTAGGACCATATATCTTTGATCGGGACAGATATTATTGTTCGTCAGCTCATGTCTGTACTAACACTAAAATGCTAAGGATATACAGGGTCAAATTAAATTAGTTAGCGAAACTCTGCAGACGTGATGATATTTAAACACTGTAAAATAAAAACAAAAAAGATTAGATGTTTTTTGTTGTGGTTCAACGACCGCTGGTTGTTTTGTTACTTGAAGTATGAGTTGATAGTTTTGTCGTGTTTAGATATCGATACCCGTCGCGTCTGCGGAGTTTCGCTAGCTAATTTAACTTGACCCTGTATACCTAGGTTACTTATCAGTTATCATACATCGAACCGTATTCTCTATATTCTAACATTTATATTCTGTATTACCTTTTAAACTCACGAAATAGTTTCAATATAACCGTTATTAATAGTATTGTATGATTACTTTTTCAGGATTTAAATATCCACTTGACGAATACGACTATGTAATCGTGGGTGGTGGAACTGCGGGTTCCGTACTAGCTTCTCGACTGACTGAAGACAAGCCCAAAGCCATGGTGCTGGTCATCGAAGCCGGGAAGCCAGAGAGTCTCCTCAATGATGTACCTGCTTTGGTGTCCACGATGCAACTGACTGACTACGTGTGGCCATACACGATGGAGCATCAATCTGGCATTTGTTTAGGTAAGTGAGCTTATTGGTGATTAACTTTAGAAAGGTGATGTGCGTCGTAACGCAACCGGTGTGCGTGTATGAGCAGATGTATGAACGCAAACGAAGCAAAAGAAGTATCTAATGTAAGGAACGAAGCAGGTGGCGTTCCGTACTTTGGCCTACCCCCATGGAAAATAGGCGTGAGTTTATTTATGTAAATAAAATACGCGAATGCATTTACGAGTGACGATCCTTACGTAGGTACTCTCGGGGCACCCCGGATAATTTGCCTCGCTACCAACCTTTTTTTTTTTGAGGGTGGGTAATCATCAAATAACTACTCCCGCTCTGGGCAGAGCGGGAGGGCGTGTCAGACTCTAACTGACTAAAACCCACCCGTGTTCCTTCAGTTGCCTGTGCCAGGGGCCACGGTAACCCTCTCGGACTTTTCCGCAACCCTAGCAGGCATCGGTCCTAGCAAACCCCGTCATTGGTGCTGACATCTCTTTGAGGCGCGCGTGGAACACAACGCGCCGTCGACCCGGGCCTGGTCCTTATCGAACGGCAAGCTGCCGATTGCTCGCCATTCGCAAGCCCGCGCCTACGGTGGCCGGGAATCAGCTTGCGATTCCCCACGCCCAGGGCGTCTCCTGCGGCGGCTAGGGGCGTGAGGGCGCGAATTTTGCCTCTCCCTCACTCGTTCCGCCTCCTCCTTCGTGAACATTACTGCTTCGCAAAAGCAGGGCCTCGCTACCAACCTAGATGATGATGGTCAGTTTTTCATCAGATCATGAATCAACTATTGATAGTAGCTACACGTGCTATTTTACGAGAAGGCGGTTGTGATTTCGTGTTATTGCACATTAGTTCTGCAGCCATCACAAAATTAGCCAGAATATTTAATGGAAATCGATAATCTGCGTTGTTTAACTTGCCCAGCGGTGGCGATAAAAGTTTACTGGACCCCTGTCGAATGATTAATGAAACTGGTGATCCAATTAAGTAGAATTTAAAATAATTTTACAAGTTTTAAAATTGAAGTCATGTAAAAAAAAAGTGATTTCAGTTTTACAAAACACGGTGATCGTTCTCAATGTTATTATTAACTAACTACCTGCGCCCCGCGGCTTCACCCGCATAAGTCTCGATCTCGTGTAAATATCGGGTTAGATAGTATCCTATGTCCTAATCCAGGTCATGATCATAACCATGATCATGATCTATCCATGTGCCAAATTTTATCTAAATTCGTTCAGCCGTTTTAGCGTGAAAGTGCAACAAACTACCATACAAAACAATCAAATCTTTTCTCTTTATAATATTAGTTTAGATGAGTACGGGGTCAAAAACTACTTGGAATTGTAGCGGCTAGGTAAATGTATTCCTTAAAATGTAGTGTCGTTCTCCTTGAAGTTGACTCGCATTGTCTTATGGTAATAAATAAATAAACTTTTATTTGCAGAATTTAAAGCCCATAGTGTTAGTATTGACAAAACTACTTATTAAACTATTGTTAGTAACACATACAATCACAAAGATAATCTAGGAGAAACAAAAAGAAAACAATTATTTGCCCATATACCTACTTAAAGCCGACCTGTGTGCGCAGTGTGCAGACGCACCCATCGGCCAAGCATCGGGCAGTCCCACCGGTCACTCAATGCCCTCAATATGCTGTGGGAGCTGACGTGTGTTCTGTGCCGGAGAGAAGCGCAACGCTTTCGAATGATGGCATAAAAATCATCTACCCGCGCATCAGCAAACATACCCAAAGCGCTACAATACCGCGGCAACCCCACAAGCATTCTGAAGGCATTGTTATATTGTACACGCAGAGCGCTGTATGCCTTCTGCGTATACTTGACCCAGAGGCTGCAGGTGTAGAAAGTCTGGCAACAGGCTCGAAAAAGCCACAAGTATAAAAAATATGTGTTTTATGCTCATTACTCTGTTTTATGCTCATTACGCCTTTTTATGCTCATTACTCTGTTTTATGCTCATTACTCTGTTTTATGCTCATTACTCTGTTTTATGCTCATTACTCTGTTTTATGCTCATTACTCTGTTTAATGCTCATTACTCAGTTTTACTCAACTTATGACCGATGCGTCTCCACAATATTAAGTACTAGCACTTGCCCGCCCCTTCACCCGCGTGGAGGTCGAAAAATTGTCCCACTAGAACATACCTATTACCGGGCTTAAAAGTTATTTCCTAACCCAGGTCATGACTACCTGCGTGCCCATCGAAATCTGGCGTGAATTCGAAAGTGACTTATCTCTTGTCTGTCTGTTAGGTAACAGACAGACAAGTGACAAGTTACTTTCGAATTTAGAATTCGTATGGATTGTTGATAGTGCTCCCCACATAAGCTGCTTCTTTCCTGATGTGGCTACAAATACTACGCGAATTTCTTGGTAAAAATATTAGTGAGTTTGTTTGTGGTAGCGTGGCTGACTTTCCCAGGTGCGCAGGTCGAGCGCTTATTGTAGGTAACGTCTCACATGGAGGCTCTTTTATTGCACACCGTTTCTACGTTCAATATTAGAGCCAGTAAAATTGCTATGTTACCGGCTTAAAAGTATATAAAGTTCGTTTTTTAATCCCAGATAGTATTCTGACATTTTGAAATATTTTGTGTTTGCTTTTTAGTATAGGAGTTTGACATTACACCTGTCAAATTACTATCTGGGTTTAAAAAACGAACTTTATATACACAGAGTGGCAGGGACGTCGACGCGCGATTCCTTATTCCGACATTTTCAATTATTTCTGTGTTTGCTTTTTAGTATAGGAGTTTGACATTACACCTGTCAAATTCCTATCTGGGTTTAAAAAACGAACTTTATATACACAGAGTGGCAGGGACGTCGCGGTCGACGCGCGATTCCTTATTCCGACATTTTCAATTATTTCTGTGTTTGCTTTTTAGTATAGGAGTTTGACATTACAACTGTCAAATTCCTATCTGGGTTTAAAAAACGAACTTTATATACACAGAGTGGCAGGGACGTCGCGGTCGACGCGCGATTCCTTATTCCGACATTTTCAATTATTTCTGTGTTTGCTTTTTAGTATAGGAGTTTGACATTACACCTGTCAAATTACTATCTGGGTTTAAAAAACGAACTTTATATACACAGAGTGGTAGGGACGTCGCGGTCGACGCGCGATTCCTTATTCCGACATTTTCAATTATTTCTGTGTTTCCTTTTTAGTATAGGAGTTTGACATTACACCTGTCAAATTACTATCCGGGTTCAAAAAAAGAACTTTACTTACACCGAGTGGCAGGGACGTCGACGCGCGATTCCTGATTCCGACATTTTCAATTCTTTCTGTGTTTGCCTTTTAGTATAGGAGTTTGACATTACACCTGTCAAATTACTATAATGGGTTTAAAAAACGAACTTTACATATACAGGGCACAGGGTGGCAGGGACGTCGACGCGTAACCTGTTACCATGGGTTCAGTACATCGTTCTGAATCCCGTTGAAATTTTTCGTCAATTATAAAAAAAAAAATGCTTTTCCATACATTTTGACCGCGTGGGAATTGCACGTTTCTATGAAAGAGCAGCTTTTTTGTTCTGTGTCTAGAATCATGATTATGCTGAATTCGGGACTACAGTTTGGGCGTCGATGTCCCTGCCACCCTGTATATGATACGTAATGAGGAATTCCTTTTAAGTGTCAATATATCGGTATGTTTACACTAATATGTTGTATTTCTTAACGAACTATAGAAGGCCGTAATTGTGCAAATAGGGCTGTAGTACCTACCACTTGAGAAATACAAACTGGATAAGGATCCCACATTTTAACTTATAGAATACTTTACCAACCAAAAGAGGGAAACAAAACAACACATAAGCTGAACTATATAATTAAAATCATTAGCTTTATTTTTTTTCACTGACTCATACTATAATATTTCAATGCTATAATTGTAGCACTTAAGTTAATTAAACTTTCATTTTTTCACACTGTGGTCACTTTCCTCAATCAAGGACTTGTTTAATGTAGACTTTCGTTGTTTTGTGAGACAATAACATGTTTATACTACATTACGTTATTAAGGCCCAATTTCACTAAATACGTTTAGCGCTAAACGAGTTTTAAACATCATTCTGTCTCTGTCATCTTCAAACATTAGACAGAAACAGAATTATGTTTTAATCTCGTTTAGCGCTAAGCTTGTCTGTTTAGTGATTGGCGGTGAAAATGCCTTAGTTACCTGTCTGCATGTATGGGTGGGTAATTTTCTATAATTCTGAGCTATTGACTAAACTTTTTTGTTGGTAGGTACATACATTGGCGTGTGCTAGCCGACATATGGCAAATAATTTAATTTAATGTTTTGTGTTTCGTAATGTTAATGTATAGAATCCAGTTCTTCTAACTGAACAGACAGCTGTGCTGCTGGGGAGTCAGTTGCGCCACTTCTTCTTCCCAGCTAAAGCACTAGGAAGCGGTGAAGGGCGGGCGTTTTGGGGGACTGTCTTATGTCATTTTGACGTTCAAAAGGTGCTGATTCTCAGCCTAGTTTGTATAAATTACTTTTAATTTTGAAACAACCTACGAAACTAGGTACTAGGATTTTCAACTCATTACTCATCCAAAGAGCCATCCTTATTCTTCTCTTGGTACAGTCAGTGACCTGCATAACCCGACCCCTCTACCCCTATTCTTCTTTGTAAGAGGGGTTAGGTAATGCAGAGTACTGACCGTACTATTCTTGGATAGTTCATTCCGTGGTACATATTAGCCAGTCAGGAAACCATCGGGACTGACTGACTTGACTGGCCCCATTTTGCCTTTTCTTTGCCGAGTTTAATCTATAATGATTTACGATTACTGACAAATTCCTGCACTGACTGGACAGGTCCTCTCAAATCTGTGCGGTTCTTTCTTCAAAAGACCATCCCAGACACTATTCTGGGCCACATAATAATATGACCCGACCAAGATTATGATAGTCTGAACTTTAAAAGAGACTGTGACGTCAGACTTTGTTCCAGTCTTTCTTCTCAGAGTAGACGGATAGGAAACACCCACCTTATCTAATTTCAAAACAGAATTAATTTTGTACTTGTAAACGTGTTCTTTGAAACAAATAAAATAAATAAATAGTTTTTTTTTTCTTCTTCTAAATTGCAGGAAGCAGAGACGAGCGTTGCTATTGGCCCCGAGGCAAGGCCCTGGGTGGAACCAGCGTCATCAACTACATGCTGTACACCAGAGGTCGCCCACAGGACTGGGACAGGATCGCTGCTGATGGAAACTATGGATGGTAAAACAAATATAATTCTCCTTAACCTTTCTTTTGATGGTAGCATTCTCGGGGATGTACCAAAGTTTAAGCCGTATTCTTGGTCCTGTAGCGGTATCTACATCGCCACATGCGAACTACTTCACACTGACGTCACGCAAAATCATGCATCGCGCAAACAGAGTTTACCGCGCAACTAGCATATATACAACGTCCCGACATCAATCGTCGGGCAGTTGCCCACCAGACACTACACCCGTCTGTCGGAGAATCCTCCCTTTTCTATGGAGGTAGATATGAGTGAACTTTACACCCGGTTCCTCGTAATTCTATAGTCAGTTTAAAGTTTGGACTTCCCGGAGTCCATGACCTGTAGACGGGCACCGTGTTGTTCGTGTCAACAACCGTTTTTCCTAAAAGTAGGTACCTAACTAGATACTAATAATACACATTTTAACCAATGGCCACTTACTGTTGATACCGACTGTTATAAGTTATAACAAACCACACCAAATAAAAGTATTCAAATCAACCGAACATGAAACAGCTTGGTTTTAAAGCTCAGTCGAGCGAAAAATATTTCGAGATTCGAAAGATGTGTGAAAGGTGGGGCATTGGTGTAAATGGCCAAAATTATTGATGCTGTTCTGCGGATTCCTACCAAAAATAATAGCCACCAGTCAGTATGTTTAGAAATGGGGGAGCTTTTTACCCGAATTAAGTAACTCGGTTAGGCCAACAGGTTAAAGACCCAGAACTTCGATTCTCAATATAACTCGCTGCAGTAAGGTGTTAGTATCGTATGTATCTACTTTATCTCATAGTATTATTATTTTATTTATTGTGAATGTGAAGACTATGTGGGTCACTGCTTATTTGTTATTTTTTTCTCAGTTAGTTTTAATCATGATCTGGCAGTTTGAGTAATTTATGTGGCCTACCCAAATGTCCTTTCTTTGGTATTGTTCGTCGAATCGTTGTGCTCCTTAAGTTCTGAGTTGAGCTGCACGATTACTGACAAATTCGTGCACTACTGGACAGGTCCACTCAATCTGTGTGTTTTCCTCAAAAGACCATTTCACACACCAATCTACATAGTCTTCACATGATCTGATCAAGATTATTTCTGGACTTTAAAAGAGACTGTGACCTCTGAGTTGGTTTCGGCCTTTCTTCTCAGAGTAGTCAGATAGGAAACGCCGACCTCATCTAGTTTTTATTAAAATATGATTGATGTGTAAAAGTGTTTGTACCTACTCACAGAAAATAAATAATTTATCATTTCCTATATTTAGAACCCAATTAATATTATTAAATAACTAGCGACCCGCTCCTACTACGCACGGGTGTAATCTATGTACTTATACAGCGAGATATCAATACCGGGTTTTCTGTGCTATATACAGGGGAGGGGACATCGACGCGCACCGTTTTACCGTGGGGTTTAGTACATGATTTTGAACCCCCCTGCATTGAAATTATTAGTCGGATTTTATTAAATCAGCTTTTGCATAAATGACCGACCATCTATAAATAAGCGTTTTTTTTGGATATCTGACTAGAAATTTCTGCGCCAGGGGTATACCATCATGTGCTGAATTCATGGTTACAGTTTGTGCGTCGATATCTCTGCCACCCTGTATAAGAATGTATTATGTATACATTTATCTTCTCTATCTGACTACTTAGTTTAGGAGACAGGGTTACATGATCCGTGTAGATTTATGTAGATACACCATGTTATTTTGTACATCTGCTCTTGTGTACCATGAATCTTGTGTGTTTCATAATAAAGATATTAGATTATTTTTATTATTTAAGTCAAGTAGGTGTTGAAGTTTTGTATGGGACAGTTGATAATTTTTTCGCGATTTCGATGTTGGCACCACGGAGAAAGTGGTTCAACTTGATGGTCTGTAAACACTGTACCACACCCTTAAATATGACCACAGATTTCTGAAACATGTTGTAGATATGCCCCACATGCACACTTCATCGCTTGCAGATCACTTTACGGTTTAGTGATATGTAGTTAATCGTATTACCTAAGTCCTCAAGTACGATAGAAGTCCTGTCCGGACAAACGTCGTGAATCTCACACTTATAATCGAATATCATTGAATCGGATCAAATTTGAATAGGTACGTTATTTGAATCAGCGATCGCTTCTGCCATTTTATGGAATTAATATTCTAAAGATAACCACGTTTCCAATCATCGATGGTCAATTTGTTAGACAAGAGTTTTACAGTTAAAAATGTGTATTAAATCGCTCAATTTTAAATAAAGCTCTATTTTAAACTGGAGTTGAGTAGAATGTTTAGTGAATGTAAAGTATATGAGAGTATAAAGAAAGAAAGAGTGAAAGAAATAACCAGCCAAGTTAGTATCGGACCACGCACAATGACGGACTCCGTGGTTGGGATTAATTATTTATCACACGGACCAAGTTAACTTTGCAGTTAAAAAAATGTTATCCCTAACCCCATACGAGTACATCGATATACGTCACGGTCAATTATCCAACTGCAAATGTCAGTATGCACTCGCAAAAAAAATTTTTCGCACTTTTTCCTTTACTTGTGCTGTAAGACCTTGCTTCTTATCAAATTTCATGATTCTAGGTCAACGGGGAGTACCCAATAGGCTTTGATTTATTTGCGATTATCAAAATATGTCGCATAAGTGACCGTATTTTTTTATTGCGTTAATTAAGCAGCTTGATTTGTTTAAAGCTTCCTGGGAGCTTAGTCCTACGTATTTGCTACTAATTTAAAAATTTCACGAAATAGGGTCTTAACAGACAGACTGACGGACGCACGGACAACGAAGCGATCCTATTAGGGCTCCGTTTTTTTTTCCTTTTGAGGTACGGAACCCTGAAAAGTATAAGTCAGTCAGTTTTAAATCATGAAATCATGAGAAATGCTTTTCATTCTTGTATACAAGATTACATTATGTTGATTTATTTTTAGTTTCCTAACAGATTTTTTTATTTCTTCAGGAACTACGACGAAGTTTTGCAGTATTACATTAAATCTGAAAAATCTGAACTGAAAAAGTACAGGAATGAATCATACCGGGGCCGTGATGGGGAGCTAACAGTCGAGAATGTTCCGTTCAAGTAAGTTTCCAACTGTTATTAATTTTAACTATCCAAAGTTTCATACGTAATTAAAACTAAGACTTGGGAGAATTTTAAAGTTACTACCTACAATCTGACGGGATGTTTCGTTTTCAGGACTGGTCTCGTTGAGGCGTTCCTTAAAGCTGGAAGAGAAAACGGTCACCCCACCGTCGACTACAATGCACCAGACCAACTTGGCTTCGGTTACACGCAAGCGACTCTCAATAAAGGCCATCGAATGAGCGCTGCTAAAGCATTCCTCCGCCCTCATAAGAAAAGACGCAACCTGCACATCCTCACGGACGCCAGAGCCACCAAAGTGCTCATAGCTCCCCAGACTAAGAGAGCGTACGCCGTACAATACATTAAGGATGGTGTTAAGCGCACAGTGCGTTGCCGCAGGGAAATTATTTTATCCGCCGGTCCAATAGCTTCACCCCAATTGCTCATGCTCTCAGGAATAGGTCCCGAGGAACATTTAAAATCGCTGGGAATCCCTGTTCTTGTGAATTTACAAGTTGGAAGGGTTCTTTACGATCACATCGCGTTCCCTGGAGTTATTTTCAGATTAAATACAACTAACGCCAGTTTGTTGGAGCCTAAAATCGCAACATTAAATAATCTTATACAGTGGTTACAGTACGGAGACGGACTGTTAACAACGACCGGTGGAGTTGAAGGCATCGGTTATATAAAGACATCGGTATCGCAGGATCCAGAAAATGTGCCAGACATTGAATTATTAAGTATGGGCGGATCTCTCATTATAGATTCGGGAGGTGCGCTTAGGGAAAGCTGGAGACTTTCTAAAAAAATATTCGACAATGCCTACTCACCTTTGTATGGCACAGACACATGGTCAGCTATCATTATGTTGACGCAACCGAAGTCGAAAGGTTACCTAGAGCTTAAAGACGCTGATCCATTTTCACATCCAAAAATGTATGGTAACTACTTCACTGATCCACAGGACATGGCAGCGATATTAGAAGCTGTCAAACATGTCATTAAGCTGGCGAATTCGGAAGCATTCGGTAAATATTCGCCTAGACTATACTTACCCGACTACCCAGCATGTAGGAATTTTGTTCCCGGCTCCGACTCGTATTGGGAATGTGCCATTAGGACGATGGTGATAACGTTACATCATCAAATCGCAACATGTAGAATGGGTCCCCATACTGATTCTTACGCTGTGGTGGATCCTGAGCTGCGAGTGTACGGCGTGGAGGGACTGCGAGTGGTGGACACCAGCGTGATCCCGCGCCCGACGTGTGCGCACACTAATGCGCCCGCGATTATGATTGGAGAAAAGGCTGCCGATATGATTAAGAAAACCTGGTCAAATGTGGTCTCATATGAGTGATATAGTTAAGTTGAATTATAAATAATAATTGTACTGATTGTTTTAGATTGTGCCTAATAGATAAGTGTAATTTCTAAATTGTGTAATTTCATTTATTTAAGTAATATGTAGGTAAACATCCCGTTACAGTATCAAATTGCTGCGGAACAAGTCTATTTTTATTGAGGCCTCGATAGTTTACTATCGTTCGACATATTCATACTGTATTTGGATACTATTTGGTTATAGATTTGAATTAGGATAGATTAATAAATAGAAGAGTCGACGACCAACTCCCGATTCAGGCTGCATGCTGGTACAAAGTTACAAACCACGAGAGGAACTTCAGCGACATTCTATAATTACTGGTTGAGTTCATATACCTCACAATAGTGAAGGATGGGTAGTCTGATTAGACACAATTTGGACTGGGAAGAAAATGTGTGGCAAGTTCGTTTTAAGACGACGCTCCACAGTGGCCAACGGCTAAGTTACGCACGTGTACCAATTTAGCTTCGCTTTGTATGAAGATCAAGGCGGGATCGTCCACTGTGACCAATGTACAATTGTAGGTACCTAAATACACACGTTAATAATGCATGTTACGAATTCAGACCTCACAAAGCTAATAAACGACTTTACACAATCAAATTAGCGGCACTCAGGTGCAGTGATGAATGTCAACAATTAAATGATCACAGCTACACAAAAATACGTTTTGGTTGAATAACAAAATCAGCGAGCATCGTTTGATTTCATTATATTAATAGGCGGCGGGCGCGGGAAAGGGTTATAAGCCCCGTCATGTTTCCCCGAATAATAAAATTAATGGTTCTTCTATACAGAGATCCATTAAGGTGAGTATTCAGTGTTTGCATTAATATTACCTTTGGGGAAAGGAAAATATTGATTTTATAGTGTTGTAAACGTTGCTATTTGAGAAGTGTCTCCGTCTGCGACGTAGATAGGTATTAATGGAATAGGCATGTATGCATTTATAGTACATAAATGTTTATTTCTTGCTTGCATACATGAGGCATTCCATTAATACCTATCTACGTCGCAGACGGAGACAAAATGTATAAAATGTTGCAGCATTCGTAAATAACGTTTGTCTATATAGACATCCTCAGACGAGCACTATATTCATAGAAAAGTATTTATTCTGTATACAGGCTTACTACTTTTTTTTAATGAATGCACCTACGTTGCACCATAAGCAAGTAAAGTTGTAATGGTTCGTTACTTCACATAAGTATAATATTTAGAGAAACTTTGAAATCAAAGCTTACACGTGCTTTCTACTGTCAAACACGAAGTTTTATGAGTGTGGGAAGAATCCACATAAAAGTAGGGTAAACTAGGTGGAGAAAACATTGTTTTGGCATGGTTTTGGCGCTAACAAGACCAACAGTGTTCCAAGCACGAATACTGAGCAGCTGATAACACTAGGTATTTCACTGTCGTGTTTATATGAATATCCAATATATCTTAGGAGGGGCTTGTGGCTAAAGAATTACTAATTGTAAATGGTAAGCTACACTTGCCACGGTTGGTTCGTGGATGGTCGTCCATAACATATCGAGAACCCCTCCGTGTCTCGGAAAGCACGGTCCCGGTTGTCATGTGTAGATCTTTAGCAGTCGTTACGGATAGTCAGAAGCCCAAAAGTCTGACAACCAAGTCATCCAGTAACTTGGTTTTTTAGGTAAGATAGGCAGTCGCTGCATCTAAGATACTGGTGTTCAGCTGCATCCAGTTAGACTGGAAGCCGACCCCATCATAGTTGGGAAAAGACAAAGCAGATTTTCGTAGGTCATTACGAATTATCAGAAGTTTTACTAGCAGGACCACCGATCCAGTTATGAAGTATAGGCACCTCGTTGCAAACTAGCAGAGATCAGACGGTCAATTATGTGCAGTAAAACTTGAAATACATCTATTGCCAGACGTTTCAGCGGTCGCAAGCTAATTGGAGAAGCTACATACGAGTACGTAGGTGTATTTATTATAAATGTCAAGAAATGAGATTTTCTCAAACATGCTTGGAAATTTGAGCATTATTTTGACAACCTTCTTTGAGATAAATAGAAATTGCTGAACTGGCCAAATACATGAGAGCAGCAGCTAGCAAAAGTTGTATGAAAATCCATATCTATCGTGGTTTACCGGCCAAATAAATTACATAGTAAGCTCATATCTATCGAGTAATTTAAAAAAAATGGAACGATCTTTTACTCCGAAACATGGCAACCAAGGAGGTAACTTATCAAAGGTTTTATTTAAACTTCGAACTGGTTTGCAAATAGAAAGCTGTTTATTGAGAAAAAAAACAGTGAACACTTTAACGCGGGAATAGTTATTTATCCAACATGTGAGGAAAGTTCGTTTTTCCTATGAGTTTTGATTTTGAGTCTTCAGCGAACGAAGGATTGAAAAATAGAATCACGAGCGCAGCGAGTGATTATAAATTTCAATCCTGAGTAAGCGAAAGACTCAACAAAACGAATAGCAAATGAACTTGCTCACATGTTGCATACAAAACTTTTCACCACTCCCAGCAAGAAAGTATTCAGTCATCTTATGTAAATAAATTAAATAGTCACAAAGCAAATCAAAATAATTCTTTATTATAAAATAAAAAGAGCTGTTATTCATGATTTTTTCGGGATCATTACTAATGATCCCGTTCAGAAACTAAACCTTGCCTGACATTTTTATGTTAAGTTTTAAAGATATAAAAAAAAAAACATGAATAACAGCTCTTTCAGTAATGATTCATTACTTTCCTCACTGTTTTCGTAGAGGAAAGACACTTCATTCGTGCGGTAATGGTGAAAAAATTATTGTTGTTCGTCATTGATTTTGAAAAGTAATCAAGTATTTTAATTTCCGCACATTATTTGAGAAATGTACTATACAAGCCTTGGCCACAACTAGGCACTGATGGACTTTCGTATGTGTGCCTCAGCTTCGCCTCGGCCCACATTTACACGTTCGTCCATCAATGCCTCTTTTGCTGACCGCTACAGTAATGTACTAATTTTAAATAGAAAGCCTATTGTTCTTTACTTACTATTTTTAGAAATTATATTAACATAAAACCCTTTCTACGACGAAGGAATTCCCAGTTTAATCATTATTAAGATCGTAAATATCTGAATAAATTAAAACAAAGGGTTACTGGTTTCTTTGACAGCAGAATTTAATAAAAAGTTCCCTAGTTTATACTTTACCTTCGTTTTCATATAAATAAGTACAGGGTACGAGCATCGTGAAATTTGTACGAAATTACGAGTTTAAAGGTATATTGTTGAATTCCCAGAATTGTTTTTATCAGGATTGCTTATACAGCATGCGCGTGCAGTGATGCTACTCGTTTTCACAATGGAAAGGATTTTCATGGATTCGCAAATACCTATGACTACTATGTAAGTAGGTAGATACCTACTACTACATTAGTAATACTCTATGAATGTGTACATTTCGGTATTACATAATTTATTTGCGCAGCTCTACGCTTCAGCGGATGGCCACTAGATCCGGATTACTTCTCCAACTTAAGATAATAATCGGATCGTATCGACTCTTGTTTTAGAACCCACCTATTTCCTTTATATAGGGTCAAACCGGTTGGGGTTTTTATAGGTTCAAACCGGTTGGGGTTTCTTATTGGGTCAAACCGGTTGGGGTTTTTATAGGTTCAAACCGATTGGGGCTTTTTATTGGGTCAAACCGGTTGGGGTTTTTATAGGTTCAAACCGGTTCGGGTTTTTTATTGGGTCAAAACGGTTGGGGTTTTTATAGGTTCAAACCGGTTGGGGTTTTTTATTGGGTCAAACCGGTTGGGGTTTTTATAGGTCAAACCGGTTGGGGTTTTTATAGGTCAAACCGGTTGGGGTTTTTATTAGGGTCAAACCGGTTGGGGTTTTTTCTAGGGTCAAACCGGTTGGGGTTTTTTCTAGGGTCAAACCGGTTGGGGTTTTTATTAGGGTCAAACCGGATGTGGTTTTTTATAGGAACAAACCGCTAGAGGGTTCTTGGAAATAATATGCACATAGCATAACACTACGCCAGTTTTCCTCGAAAGAGATGTTCCTATAGTACACTGACATTTCTCCAGTTATCTTTAAATCCCTTGCAGTAGGGGGCGAGCCTATTGCCATCTTCCGGCTACAAATCCGACCCCGGTCTGCTATTGAGAAATTCCAGATGGAAAAACTCAAAAACACTACCCGACCCGGGAATTGAACCCAGGACCTCATGAGCAGTAGATCAATGAGGCAGGTAACAATAATAAGATCGCGAATATTCCACACATGTGTATAAAATACAAGTAGGTACTACATAAGCTGCACGGATACGAATATGAATTAAGTATAATAAATTGCATGAAACAACGCAGCAACAACATGAATATTCAAAGCCGGTCGCTCAAATCGGATTTCAGTTATGCGTGACTCTAAACTGTTAGCAAATCGCCGATTTCCCGAGATTGATAACAATAAACTGAGCTGTAAAGGTGAAGGCATCCAATTTAGTGAGGATCAAATTAACTTACGCAATTCAAGGATTACAGATATCCTTTAAAAAGAATAGAGACATTTTTTCTAGTGCATTCATAAGTCAAGTACATAATTCAGTTGTAACCGTCAGTGTTCCGCAAAATAAATCATACGGGATCTGATTCATAGCTTGTAGATTGTATTACATTTATGTACTTCAAATCTCTGTTTAAACCTATATTTTGTGGGTCATAAATCTGCGCGTTTGTAGGGTTAGATTCAATAGCTAAGAGGCACGAAAGTGATCCTAAACCATTGTAGTATCTCAAATATCGTCATAACAGTTAACTAGACTAGCAGGGCTGCCGATATTTAACCCCGATAGGCTACTGTATTCGATTTCAGACGATACCGTCATTTATCATGTTTGTCCTGGGTCACATGTACCAACATAGATTAAACTATCAACGAGCCTATACCTACCTAGATTTTATATAAATACATACCTAATTAAATTTATAGAATCATTACAAATTAAATAATAAAATCATTCGTTACAGAGAAATGCAGTAACTTTATTATTTTATTAAAAATAAAACATCATAAAGAATACATCTTTAAAGAAAACTGAGAATACTCCCTTATTTATGTGAAGGAGCTGCCATTTGCACGGTCTCACAGTCGCATAATTACTGGCACGGCACTTTTCAACATCACAGCAAATTGTACATTCTTTTGCTACATTTTCATTGCAAACAAGCTAAACTTCTTATTATAAAATAACTGCGGGATAATTGCCGCAGTTTTAGGGTTTAATCGGCAAGTTTTATCATTTATCAAGCGATAAGTATAGTAGTTTAACTATTCTTGATGTTAATCAGTGCTGTAAAACACGAAATCAGTTTCTTGCATTGTTTGTGAATAAATTAAGAATGGTTGGAAAATTAAGCTTACTTCAACGTTTTCAGAAAAAGTTACAACAGTAGGTATTTTCACACATTTAAGTACCTCATAAGGCTCGTTGTGTAGGGATCGCACTGGATAAGCAAAGCGAAACCAAGTTTATTCTACCTGTACTAAAAATAAAATCAAACGAGTGTAAGTATATTAAAAATCAGACTAAGAAAGTGCTACGGAATTGTGCAAAAGTGCAAATTGACACTATTCATAATTATAACGTAAAATAATAAGTTAGAGTTAAGCTGCTTATTAGTCTATTACGCTAGGTTGTAATAAATTATTAAAAAACAAAAAAAAAAACGAGTGTATAGGTAATCATCTGCATCTTTTACAAGAGATGACGAGCGGGAGATGAGACAGCTATGGAGTGATACCCGACCAAATTACCAGCAAGATTTGGTTTCACAATAACCGTCACTATAAAAAATAACAGGCAAAATGTTGATGATGAGGATACCGGAAACAAACATTTTGCTTTTCTATGAAAAGCGAAGGTTCGCTCCGCATAAAAGCAATACGTAGTAAAACACTAGTTAATGATAATTACGACTCCGTAAATAGATGGCTGCGATATATTGTCATGATTTCCAAATTTTAATTAGATTTGTAGTGATTTTAAATATTAAATATAAAATTTAAAAAATCAAATGATATTTGTATCAGTGTAGTCATGAATTTTAAAAGTATCTCATTTGGCAGTTACCAAGGAAGTTCTCTTCGAGCTTCGAAATCAAAAGGTTGTCTTTAAGAAGTCTATATTGATATTATATTGACTACCTAATGAAATAGTTGGTCAAACATTGCTTTAAACCAGGTTTGTATGTGTGCAAGAATTGAAATACAGAAATGTTTATTTATTTATTAACTATGGAAGACTTACAGCTAAAATAAACAGAATAAAAAATAGTATGTGAGACTGACAGCCAATTAAAAGTCTTCACATCTAAAAACATATTGGAAAGAAAGAGTGTGAACAACACAACACAGCTACCAAAAAAAAGAATAAAAAACAGTATAAAATTCAAGCTTAAACTAAATTAAATTCATAATCAATACAAGAATAAAAACGTGAACATACAAAATCTTAATTAAAAAAGCTAAGACTCAGGCACTTTCCGGCCGAGGACACACCTGCTATGAAAGGATCAAAATTATGCTGTTTACACAATCATGCAATTAAAGTTTCTACTGGAAAAGGCGTGTACATTTCAAGATCGGAAGAAAGATGTAACGAAGATGTTCATACGCATATGTCAAAGTCAAAGTCAAAACGTTTATGGCGAACTAAGTGTAGGTACAATGTTGGTGTTATGTTATGTTAGTACTTATGACTTAGCAGCCTTTTACAAGCATTGCAATTATAATTCGCCTGCCCAGCATTCTAAATTAGCATGCATTAAACATTATTATTACTTAGTTATTTTTTACAGTACAATTAAATTTTGAAATTATAGTTATGTCAAAATGTAATGTCAATAAAATTATTAGCAATATTAATGTCATCTTTGTAAGGTAGTACAAAATTGTATTGTAATTTTATATAAAGTCAAATAGGATAGACTAAATCTTATTGTCTGTATACTTCGATCATGATCGAAGTCTGTATAGGACAGATCGCCACTTACGTACATGACAGAAAATCGTTATGTTCTTTTTTTTTAGATTCTAAATATTATTTTACTGAGTAGAAACATTTTTTGGTTAGGTATAGTTTTAGCCTTTTTTGGAATATTGTTACAGATTTTTCAGTTTTAATCGTGTTGGGCAACTCATTATATATTTTTATTGCCATATAATATGGACTATCACTTAACATTTTAATTATTGAGGATGGAGCGCGTAACCTCTTATTTTGGCGAGTGTTTACGTTGTGTGTATAGTTGCAAAACTTCTGAAAAATTCTGAATAATTCCGGAATACTTCTGGGAAGTTTCTTTAAATCAGAATTATTCAAAATGAATATAATTAAGTTTTTTTTTTTGCTGAAAAATCGTATTTTGCATCGATCGTCGTTCGTCGCCGCCGCTGCCCCTCTATGCGCCGGCGCCGGCGCCAGCCGCTGCGCTCCTCGAGTCGTGCGTGCAGGCAATGGCGGTGCGGGGTGCGGTAAGACGGGAGATGCTCCCCGGAGAAGTTTTCCCTCGCCCCGCGAGAAAGATTCGTACCCCGCAATCGAATGTTTCCGCGGAATATTTCGCCTGAATAATTCAATGGGAATAAACGTGTTTGTTTGTGGTGTGGTGGGTGAGTTAATTATTGTTCAGTGGCACATACGTAAGTAAAATATAAATGTTTATTTTATTATAAATGGAATTGATTAAGTATATTATGTTGATATTTTTATAGGTAGATAATTATGTTAGCCTGCGATTAACAGGATTTTAATTCATTTGTTTTTAGGTCGGTACCTACTTATTTCGAAATCGAATGCTATTTTGGAACGAAGTTCCTTATCGCGCGTTGTGAAAGGGGGCTAGACGGAAAAAATTCTTACGAAAAGTTGTCACGACACTTTTTACCCGACACTTTTTGCGCGACGCAAAGGAGGGTAATGTGTTTATTACCATGGAATGGAATGGAATGGAATGGACGACTGGACTGGAATGGAATGGAATGGAGTGGTGTGGAGTGGAGTGGAGTGAGGTGGAGTGGGGTGGAGGGTCGAAAATCGCTTGAACCTTTTTTTTAACCTGCTTTTTTTTAACCCGCATGCCATATCCCCGTCACGGGGACAGCGGGACGTGATTAAATTTACTTCCCGTTGTCCCCATAGTGTATATTCTTTGTCCTCTTAAATCTGCATTCTGTTGTAAGCTTAGTTTTTACCATGGGAAAAAGAAAAGGGAAATAAAACAAAATTTATTTATATGTAGGTATTCGAATTGAAGAAAAGAATTGAGAAAATTGAATGAATTGATTGAATTGAGATTGAGAATTATAAATATAGTAGTAGAAGTATTACGTGTGTACTATGATTATTATGTGATGAGTATTATGTGTGTACTATGATTATTATTTTTAAGCAAGTGATTGTGATATTTTTGTTGATTTTATACTTCGCTCACAACATAACTAAAATAATCTATTTTACAACTTCCAAGCGCGAAATAGGTAGTAAGGTCGATTTTCCTGGTTTTTTTTTGACAGTTGAAATATTCCCAAAGCTTCGGAATATTTCCGAATACTTCCGAAGTATTCAACGGGAATGATTCGGAATTTTTCCCGCCAGCATCTATAGTTGTGTGTATCCTTTCAGTGAACTTGTCGATATTTTGAAAAACAAATACGCAAATGTCAAGTATGTATATTGACAGCAGAGTTAGAATCTGAGGGGTAATTCCCGTATTTTTAAGACCGTTCGCATTCTAATCTCAGTCTCAATCTGTCAAAATTACAATCAATTTACATAAATTTTTGACAGGTTTTTGACATTGATTGTCGCTGAAATGAGATTGCGACTTGAATTTGAACGTTTTTTAAGTACGAGAATTGGCCTACTGATATTTTATAAAGTATGGTTTACAGGTCTCCGTATTATCTATTTGGGCTAGAATTCTTATCACTTCTTTAGCATTATGAATAGTTCATCTACGTTAACACTATTTCCCCATAGCATGACGCCATATCGCAGCCATGAGTATGCGCATGCGTAGTAAGCGGCCATAGCTGTTTGTGTGTTCGTGCTTTGTTTAATTTGAATAAATAAGACCGTAAGAATATCTGGACAGTTTTGTTTTTATGTGTTATATGTGACTTCCAATTAATGCGTGTGTCGATATTTATGCCCAGTAGGCTAAATGTATCAACTTATTCTATTTGCATGTTTCTGAATTTCGTTTTTAGATTGAGAGGTGGTTTTTTGTATGATCTAAATTGCATTATTTTGGTTTTATTACTATTTATTTCCAAGTTGTGAATCTGGAGCCAAGTACCTACAGCTCGCGCGATAAGAGTTTCGCTTTGACCGTTATTGCGCAGAAATCAGAAATTGGGTATCAACGGGCAATTAGCGGGGTGCGGGGCGGGTGTGTAGGCGCACGCGGTGCTCTGATTGGCGCTCCAGTCGTTCCCTGCCTCTCGCATCGATACGACGTACCGCGCACTCCTGTTGTACAATCAAAAGTTCAAAAATCCGAAGGTCAAAGCCAAACTCTTATCGCGCGAGCTGTATCTACAGTTTGAAGGGTATCTTGTATTTGTAGACTAGGGTTATTTACATTCCCACACTTGATCAATATTGAAATATCGTCAGCGAATAATACTGGTAAAGTGTTTTATTTATCTAATATTTTGGGAAGATCATTAATCTATATCTACAAAAATCAATGCCACTTTTCGTTGTAATTTTATAACTCAAGAACGGATGGACCGATTTTGCTAATTCATTTTTTTATAATATTTCTTGAAGTACGAGGATGGTTCATACGGAGAGAAAATTTAAAAAAAATAAAAAAATGTTAGGCGGTACGAAGTTCGCGGGGTCAGCTAGTATATATTAAAAATAGTGGGCATCCTAACACACTTCCTTGTGGGATTGAGCAAGTAATTTCTTTTTCTTGCGATGACGATGATTATGATCATCTTCTGAAGCTATTATATACCACTACAAAAACATTATCTTATTATTATTGAGTAAGGCTTGATTACTAAGGGATTTACAGGATGAGTCAAGAGCAGTCTAAAGATTAAGATATATCTTCTAATGAAAACATATTTTTTTGAAGAAAATTGAAAGTTTGTACCGTATCTACAGTAAATTAACAGTAAGCAAGGCAATATGCAATAGGAAAATAATAACCTACTGAGTATCAATAAACTTTAGTAAAAGAACTATAATTATCCAGACAAAGACAAGATCCAGGGTTTTTAAACGAAACAAGATTTATAAATGCATAAAGAAATACTTCTGCACTACCACTGCGTTCCGTAGCCTCAAGGAATGTGTGTAAATTGAGAAAGACCAAGACAGATTTACAAAACAACCACGCAGAGCGTAATTATTCTACAAACAAAATCCCGATGTCATGGTAGGTATATATTGCCACAAAATTCTGCATAATTATATTTTTCTTTTACTAACAGATGCTGCTCTTGTTAGTGCAGCTTCTTCCATCTGAAAAACATCTATATTCTACGTGAAAATCAAAAATCGACCAAAAATAGAAGTCAAATCGCATCTCGCACAATCGCACCTAGCTAATCGAATCGTCGACAGAGCAGGTTCCGATGCCAACTCATTGCCTGCTGCCTTGCGGCTGTACCCAAGAACAAGCGACGAAATTACCAACTTTAAACTCCCGTACTTACGACTAACGTGGTTTAAAATTATTGTTCCTACTAATTGTTACTGCTTTCCTGATAACATCATGAACGTGTTAAGTACGCGGAACGAAGTATTTGTTTCGAGTGCTTAATTGTCGAGAAATTGTGTAGAAGTAGGTAATAAATATATAACGTAACAACGCAATTCTTTTCAAAAGGCTACCTACTTAAATCACGCTACACTTATCAACTTTAAAAATAATATAAAAATACAAGCATGATAAGATAAGCAGCATTAAATAATAATAATAATAAAACATTTATTTCGGACTATAAAACCCATAGACATATACCTTACAAACTAACATAGGTAGATAAAGTACTTATATAAAACAAAACTTGCGTTAATAATAGCTTAAAATTATGTTAGAAGCACTTCACTTCACTATAGGTACCCAAGATAATACCCGATCCAGATTTGAAAAATACTGACATATAAAAAAGAGGGAACTGTGGGAAAAACATTTACTAAACCACAAATCTTTTTTAAGTGTGTTCGGTTGAAAGATCTACTGAATCTACTGAAAATGCTAGTCTAAGCCATAAAAGTTCAAGTTTCTCCATGATTGGATTGTTTGTAAGTACAATTCGTTTGGCAGTTGCAGTATTTGCGGCGGGAGCGAATCGAGATCGAATCGAGAGAACGTAGGTAAACAAGGGCAGTTCAATGAATGGGCGGGAAGCGCAGTCGCCTACGCTCCGCCGAGCGCGCGAACGTTGATACCGGACCGCGGTGCACCCTCAACAAGTGGGGCATTAAAGCTTGCAACTCTCGAACAACTAAATAAAATACAATTAAGAAGCTCTAACATCGAATATTTATATTTAATAGTGTTCTATGTAAATTTAAAAAAATATTTCAAAGTGCTAAATAAGTGAGAAAGTTTGTGATTTCATAACACGTTATCGTAAGCGAATTTTTGGCGCAGCGTTAAATTAGGCAGCCTTTGCATAAATTATTCTAAGTTAGCCATATAGCTGACTGGTGATGATTTATTTTTTATTTAAGTTGGTTTGATCACAGTAAACATTATACATCAAATAGTATCATAAAACTATTTATTTTCAAAAGCAATACTTACTTAAAATATTATTTGAACAATATATCCACATTAAGTGATCGGGATACAATTTTCATTTATTTCGTTGACCTATCTGGTATAAATGTAGAGTAGGTAATTCATATACCTACCTTGATACGTTTTTTTATTAACGGAATGAATATGTTTTTTTTGCGATTATTTAAATTGAACCCGATGGTTTTTTTTTTTGCAAATACCTATTTAATACATTTCTATGAATTACTGATTTCTGGAAACTTTAATATCTATGAATCGAGCGCAAAAACCGCAAATAGTTATACGGGCCGCGAGATTGGTACAAAAAGCCCGTAATAAATGTTTTAAAGTGCCAACTACAAATTAATCCCAACCCGCAGGAGTGCTTTAAATGAAAATTCGCCATTTTGGGGAAATACAACATTTATTTCATGCCTTTTTCCACAAGTTTCTTCGCGCTGCAATATATTTTCGTTGGTGTGGCATTAAATTTCCAAGATCAATTCAGTTAAGTGCTCAGGGCATATCGCAAAGTTTTTAAAATAATAAAACAGAGAATTCTCTTAGTAGCCGTTTTTATAAAGTAATGTAACAAGATTGCCTGTCGCAAGATTTACGGCTGTTATTTTTAACGTTATACAAATATTTTCCATGTGTCCCTACATAACGCAAATTATATTTAGTTGAAGACTAAATAACAGTTCTAAGAATGGAAAGACCAACACACTCTGTAGATGGGCACCTAATAAAGCGTGGCCGGACGAAATTAGCAATTAGTGACTGATCATTTTCTTTCAAATTAATACAAATTGACTGAAAACATTTTGAAATAAAGCGTTATGAGGATAATTTATTAAAGAAGGTAGGTACATAATAGCCGTTCAGGAAGCGTTGGCCACCGGAAGGGGAAGGGGGAACAAAAGAACGGCCATCCGCACACCACCATCCGCTTGCTAACGAAGCGGGAGCTGCCAAAGAGAAAAAAAACCTTCACTACTGCAATTACTACTGAACACTGATATCCTGAAACTTTCTTTCTTGCTAACTATAGCCCAAACTTTACTACCTACTACCAAATTCATTCCATCTCGTCATTCACGTTCCAAAAATAACATAAGTTTCATTTCCAATTTAATTTTTCGTTCACGTCCTTTTTTATTTAAGACGAAATTAAACAGAACAAGAACAATTAATTGAACAGGCGTCTTCTGGGTAAGCTCACTCCATCGTCGACTCTGTCTCTGTCACCACTGGCCTAGACTACAGTCAAGAGCAAACCCATATTAAATAAATAATAAAACAAATAAAAAAACACCTGTAAAATTAAATTATCTTCTGCTCAATAGCCAGGTAGGTACTTAGGCAATTATTATTGAGATATTATATTTTATACTTTTCCACTTATTCTAAATAGGAGCTGCCTGACTAACTGACAAAACACGGTCCAAACGGGCTGCACCCCACTTTCTAAACTATAGGGGCGGCAAACTGTAATTCTGTTTAAGTTGGCCGTGCAGCGTGCTGTATCTATACACATATTGAAGTTGCCTGTCAAGGTTGAACTGACGTCGTACGTGGCGCCGTTACCACGTAGCTCGTGAAATACGACATAAATGTACGAGTTACGACTCAGGTCGTTTCTTCTGCCCATATAATACGCCCTAGTCGCGATAAATTGAAATTGGCACGTTTATCATCACCCCCTCTGTGATTGTATTTTTTATTGTATCATCATCCTACACATAGCTGATTACAGCTGACTCTGAATGGGCGACGATTCGCGCTCACAATTATTGCGGGCATTCACTTATCGTGTCCCCTTTGACTTGGTACTGATTGAAGAAATGGCCAGTGGCTTTTTCTATCAAGTGGGACACACATTAACAAGAGTTAAAAGTTAACACAGCTTTAAAAAGAATTAGACATGAAAGCTTTAAGAATCCATTTTGACTGGATATGTCATTTAATTTAACTACTGAATTTCTGACCTAATACCAAAGATAGTTGGAACGTATAATGTAATCAAATACGTCACTAATCTCCAATTAATTTTCCAACCGCACGCTTGGTACACGCAGTAGCTTTACGATGACACAGATAATATTTGATCTATTAAGCGGGCCGAAAGTTGGTTGCATAGGACGTGCGCCCTTGTACCCTGAATTATCTAAAATTGAAATAAATGAACCCATAATGAACATCGCATAAACATGATTTATGGCATCACGTGCGTGACAAACTGGGAATCAACTGCACCAATTATTTTTATGTAAGTTTTTATAGTCTTCCTTATGACCTGTTCTGTATCAAAACGTCAAGTTTAATGGCCGGGTAGATTATTTATCACGCTATTTTATCATTTAAGCACGAATTGCGCACATGTGGTTTGTAAAAATTGTTTTCTATCGATAAAAACTTTATCATCAACGGTCGTATTGGTGAGGTCATCCACTTTTAATCCAAAAACCTTCGGTGGAGATAACATTGTTGTTTTCTTGTGTTTAATATGGGCTGGTGATTTCTGACATTTATATAATGTTGATGTAGTTAAACAAAGCTTACCTAAGGCATTATAGCTTCCCATATTACAGATCTGATCTCCGATCCCAAAGCTCTACCGTCCGGTGCCGAGCCTTGCCTTACAAATCACGCGCTGCGCAGGCTTAGCACGAATTGTACTTTGCTCTTCCAAACTACTCGTTATTACAACACTGTTTTAAAAATTTCCATGACTGAGCTCAATATCGTTATTATGTAAATTAATGTAAATGGCTCTATTAGTTTTAATACTAAGTTGTATTATAATTTTTATAAAAAAATATAGATTCGACTTATAATAATGTCCAGTGGACTGTACTACAATTGTACCGAGCATATATCTTTAAATCGGTACCTCGTTACCTGTGAGCAACAACCGTGTATGACCAATTATAATCCGATACGTTATATTTTGATATTTATTCTTATTGCTACGTTGCAGACTTTGGTGGCAGAAGGCAAAGTTATATTAGCTTTCAGTAACTCCGCAGACTAAATTTTAGTAGTTCCCACTCGGTTGCCATGTTTCCCAGTTGTGTTTTGTTCCACAGTTTGCATTATGTTTTATGATATTGTGTTGACTGCAAACTCAAGTTTCAACTCCTCGGTGCACAATTAATATTAAAAATAATTGATAAAATTAATTCAATGCGGTGAAGCGGCAGCGGTATTTAAACACACTGAAGTACACAATGAATGTGCTTTATGAATGATGTTGTTTTGAAACACGATATTAATTTGAAACTGGTTTTATTTCGGAGTTTGTGCAGAAACATTGTTCAGCTCCAAACGGTAACACGTGTCAGTGTGTTATGTCAGTTTTCGAAGTCACAACAGTACCTACTGACGAAGGGGCTTATATGTTGCCGACTACGTAGAACGTGACTGTGAAAACATTTCCGGACAATTCCGGCGAATTTGTTATCAGTGAATTCTTACTTCTATGAAAAATCTAACGACGACAACTTCAGTTTTGCACGAAAATTGTGGTTTTGGGGTGAAACTTTCAGAACTACTTAATGACTCAAAATCTTATCCTTGACTAGTTTCCAACAAATAATCTTCGGAACAAGCGAAGTTAGAAGTAGGTTAACGTTTGTTCCGAATTTCTTGCCCACTATTATTTCCGAAGGAGAAACGAAAAGCTTGAGAACGTCATAAAAATGGTTTATTAACATTATCACGCCACCGAAACAGAGCTCCTTTGTGTTCCGTAAGAAACTCATTTGCGACACATTTCTGTGCCTTATTCTTAGCTCGCAACCTATTGTACTTGTAAATAAAAATTAAGTTAATTTACTGGTTAACCGTATAACTGAACAGCTTTCTGTAGGTGTTGGTGCAATTTGCCGATGTATAAAATATGTTAGCATATGGGATTATTTATAACAAAGACGTGGGGAAGGAACGTATGTAGGTACTTCGTGTACCTTACCTCGTATACCTTAGTGGCTCGAGATCCGACCGGTTAGGGTGTGATTTATGCGGGAACCGCTCGAACCCACAAACGACGCATTTCATACATGCAGTAACAGGTAGTTACCGACTATTAGTTGTTCAAAAGTTAATTATGAAACTATTTCTTAAATGTTTAGGGAAACATTTGCCTCATATTGCATCAACCCCTTATTTTTTCAAACATTTCATTTGAGAAATAATGAGTAGGTACCTGCTTACCTACTTGATAAGCAAAGCTCTTTAATCAAACATATTATTCAAATCTGTTAGGTACAAAGCTATTTAAATGCATAAATGATAATGACAAATGATTTTATTCCTGTAAGTAGGTTTGTACAAACACTTTTACACGTCGATCATATTTTAAAAGCTAGATGAGGTCAACGTTTCCTATCGGACTACTCTGAGAAGAAAGGCCGAAACGAACTCAGAGGTCACAGTCTCTTTTAAAGTTCAGACATAATCTTGGTCAGATCATGTGAAGACTATGTAGATTAGTGTCTGAAATGGTCTTTTGAGGAAAAACCACACAGATTAAGTGGACTTGTCCAGACAGTGCACGCATGTGTCAGTAATCGTGCGGCTCAACTCAGAGCTATAAACTATTGATGCAGTGTTACCTAATTAAATAATTGTTACAACTTCCCAACAAGCTTACAAACAATTATGTTCATTCAGAAACATTCAGAAACTTCGGCTACTCCAAAACAAATAGGAACTCTATATTGAATATTAGCATTGTAGTCGTGATAATAATTACTTCGTTGTTATTATTTCCTTCATGGCAGGAACCGGCGCCGCATACATTTGCATAAAAACCACAGCTCGCGTTTTGTGAAAGGTGTTAAACCAACTTTTCTTTCATACGCGATTTCCATTGTTGTGTCCACCTTCGTGTTTTTATTTAATGGATTACCTAATTAAATATTAATAAAATTTTCAAGACATTTACATACTTACAATCATCCAAAGCATTACATTCTAATTCCGGTTTCTATGAAAACTTGCTCCAATTTTGCATTTGGTGAAATAAATAAAAAAAGTCTAACTTTTATTAGAAATACTTTCCCTACGCGCCAAAACGGTATCCGTACCAACAAAAACAATATTTCGATAAGTTTCACCCTGAGACCAGCTTTGGTAGTTTTTTTTTCGTGAAATCTTTTTATAGCAACGTCCGAGGTTCGGAGGTTTAAGAAAACCTATCTCGTATACTTTTACGAGGAAGCGTCGAACGATACGAAAGTAAAAATCAAGATTATCTATATGTGGAGTGTTTTATCTTTAACATTCCGACTTCATTAACGATTCTCTCAGTCATGCCACACTCCGTGTACGGACGCCGGAAATCTGAATGCAACAAATTCCATTATTTCGTCAGCTCAAATTATTTAGCATAATTAGTCCGGACCATTAATCCGCCGTCGTGCCAATTATAAATCAACGGATTTTCAAGAAATACCGGGACCTATGTTTAACGTCATAATCGGCTACGAAACGGGCCTACGCTTTTCGTAGCACAGCGAATGGGCTTAGAAATTTATTGCTACGAAACTTTTAGATTAGTTTTAAGAGCGTTTAATCGAGAGAATAAAATTATTATTCTTACTTTTGTCGTCTGACCACTGAGGGATAATGCTTACCTTTTGTTAAAGTTCCTTATCCTCACACACTGTGGCTATTGCTCGTGTCCTGACTAGAATATTTTCGCTGTTGGGAGCATGGGCGTAACACGACACACTAAAACAGCTACGCCGAGTTGTAAAAAGTCGGTTAAGTGAGTTGGGCTCTGCGGGTGCCGTACCTGTCCAAACTTTATTACGCGGAATTAAAGTACCGCTATAATTTTCCTGTAATCTTCATGCTACTTTAGAGTTTTCGCATAGAGGATATTTTCGGACGTTTTACTTCTGCGATACATTTAACTTAAAATGTTTAGTTTTTTGTACCTTACAAACCCTTCTAGTGAACTTAAACAAACGCTATTGTCACTTTATTTCAGCCTCGCTAGCTACGTGCTAGTGAATGGTCTACTAGATATAATTAACCCCAAACTTCCTAAAACAGAAGATATGGTTAGTTCTCAAATTGCCTTCTAGGGATAATTAACCCCCAAATACTATGAAACAGAACATATGGTTAATTCTTAAATTGCCTTCTAGAGATAATTAACCCCCAAACTCTAAGAAACAGGACGTAATATGGTTAATTCTTAAATTGCCTTCTAGAGATAATTAACCCCCAAACACTATGAAACAGGACGTAATATGGTTAATTCTTAAATTGCCTTCTAGAGATAATTAACCCCCAAACACTATGAAACAGGACGTAATATGGTTAATTCTTAAATTGTCTTCTATAGATAATTAACCCCCAAACACTATGAAACAGAACATAATATGGTTAATTCTTAAATTGTCTTCTAGAGATAATTAACCCCCAAATTCTATGAAATATGACATATGGTTAACTCTCAAATTGCCTTCTAGAGATAATTAACCCCCAAACT
This sequence comes from Brachylomia viminalis, assembly GCA_937001585.2. Lineage (NCBI taxonomy): Eukaryota > Metazoa > Arthropoda > Insecta > Lepidoptera > Noctuidae > Brachylomia > Brachylomia viminalis. The sequence continues at coordinate 13,632,004 of OW443302.2, read as the reverse complement.
CTATGAAAAAGAACGTAATTATGGTTAATTCTCAAATTGACTTCTAGAGATAATTAACCCCTAAACTCTATGAAACAGAAGCTGTGGTTAATTATAAAGAGGCCATAAAACATCACACCTTATAAATAACCCAGTAAAAACTTATACACACACACACAATAAATCTAAACCTAGCCGGTTTACGTTACCTTACCGTACGTAAAAATAAACCTGTGACTCGGAATGGAATATTAGCGCATTAAGAGGGCTCTCTCAATGTTTCTTGTATTTGAGTGTTTGAAGAGTCACACACTCAAATACAAGATTTTGTTTTATTTAATTTTGTGGCCATATGTAAACCATAATCACACATCTAAACTGGGAGTTTTGATGTGTGATTATGGTTAAGATATGGCCACAAAATTTAAAAAAAAATATGCCTGAGAAAGTTTGATTATTTCTCTCGGGAGTGCTCTAAATAAATATCTATTTTTTTCTTGTATTTGACTGTGTGACTCTTCAAATACTCAAATACAAGAAAAATTGTGATAGCCCTCTTAAGTGTAACTCATACGCCCTTTAAAAGCTAATATAGCTGATATTAAAATAGTTTCACACGGCTCTTACTAACAAGAACACAACTCTCTAGATTTAATGTTATCATATCACATTCCCATTGTCAACTTAATGTTTTACTCGCAGGGAGATTACTTCCCGGGTTGTTTTTACGGGTAATGTAGATAAGAAGGTGACTTGGGAAGGGAGCGGGGGGGAAATAACACAGTTATCATGCTGGTACTCGTAAGTAGGTCCGTGAATGGGGCAGTGGGGACGCGTGAAGCTTTCAACGACGCTTTGTTCTAGGTTCTCCGCTCCCTAACTTGTTAAATACTTTAAATATTATTTTAATAGATAATTTTATGGGATAATACTCAGAGCCAAGTATGCTTGTGGTGAATCTAGTATAAAACAACTTTTCAAAAGCTTCGATCGTTTATTTCGAAATTATTTGATGCATATTCCAATTAGAACTTTCATTAAATAACATCATAAATTGCAACCAAGAATAAATAAGCCTTCGGTCGCAGCACAATGCAACACACACTGCGCTTACGAAGCCATCTCAATTGTAAACTTTAACTTAGTTTCTTAACTAGCGTCAACTTCAGCCAACAATGTATGATATTGAAGGTTTATTCGCGAAATATTTCCACAAAGGGAGTATACAGGTATACAGGACGTCCCACGGATATGCCACATGGAGGGAAAGTACCTCGAATATTGTAGATGGAACATTTTACTGAAAGAAGACATTATTTGAATTTAAAAAACAATTTAAACTGCATTCATAGATATTTAAATAATCACATGGTTGAACCGGAAATCGAACTCGTTACACGAGAAAAATAATCACCCTGTAGCCTTATCATACCGATCAAAAGGCTTCATCATAAGGATAATTTTTTGCTAAATAACATAGTGTCACAAAAAAAAGGAACAACATAAATTTTGATGCAAAATAAAAAAAAGTTAAATGCAGAATTTCTGTGTGGACTGCAAAGAAGGCTTTATAAACGTAGCGGTACTTTTAGGCCGAACAAACGTAGAGCCGCACCAATTTACCAAACAACCGTCGAACGAATGCGTTCGATCCGTAGACAAGATGACAATCTCTGATTCAATTTGGCCTTATCTGTTCCACAGTGATTGCGAGATAGTCACCTTGTTGGAAGAGGTAGATTTTGCGGAAAATTACGATTACAGGATCTCAAAATATATACACGAAAGAATATTAGAAATATGCCTCTTGGAAAACGCGTCAAAATCCGACACAACACACGTTCTTGCAATGTTTTTGACTTAAAAAACGAGAATTTGTGAAAACCCAATCTAGTTGCGAGACTGAAAAACATGGGTATTAGACTGGACTTGCAAGCATTCTTTAAAATTTAATCCTCTTAGGGAACATAAATTGTAGCTAGTTTTAAGTTCCTTACAACAAACTTAAAACCAAAGTAATTTCATGGGCTTTAAATATAAGTTAGTAAGATCTAAACGCATAATTTAACACACGTACTCGTAGCAAAACTATTAGTTTATTATGAGGAGACAATTTCATAAAAAATCCTGACTACTGGGCTTTAATTGACATGCAGCAAACTTTAGCCCAAATTAACTTTATACCCTCAAATCCAAGTTAGTTGTATCTAAACGCACCCTTAAACATACGTAGCACAATTATCAGTGGGCACATAGGACAGGATCTAAAGCGATGACGGGCGTGTGCGGCGTGTGCCCTCACAAGCCTGGCAACGCCTCGCCGCCGTGCCGGTCACGCGACCCTGTCAGTTCAATTTGGTAAATGACCGCTGTACAATGCTGTACACTAATATGGGAATTTGTATTATTATATGCGACCTTGACACTCTCTTCCGTAAATATGTGTATGTGTGACGATATGACAATTTATTGCCTAGTTTTATTTGCTAGCCAGTGTGTCTAACAGAGATTCTAATGCCTACAGGACAGACTACGATTAAAGTTCTATATATTTTTGTGAGATACTCTCATGTTTAGTTAAAGTCCAAGTAGCGACTCCGCTGCGTTGTTCAATTCCGCACAATTGAGGAAAATCGTATGAAATCAAATAATGACTATTGACTACTAATAAACAAGATTGTTTTTCAGTGAGTTACCTATTAAAATTCTATGTATTCCTAGTTTAGTGAAGAAATTTGTATGGGTACCTACGTTAAAAAGTAAACTAGTTTCAACCAATTTAATCAAATGAATACAGTGAAACGAATCCATTGGGAGCCGTCCGTAATGCAGGCCACACCCGCGCCCATTTGTTGAATATATAACCATCATGTGGTCTAGAGCGAAATAATGAGGCCTGTGTATTATACTATAATCGCTTGCTAGCGATGAATTAGGACCTGACACTTTTTATCTACAATATTAAGCACGCAATTAGATACTTTTATGACCTAATTCTTAAGTATCATACAGTAGTAAGGCAGAGCTTAGCAGTTCCAGAAAATATTTGTTTTGACCTCAGTGTTTTCTCAGTGTCATAATGATAAATACTTTTACCAAAATTCCACCATGATTGACACATTTTCGGTGTCGCATTACACACCTTTACTCTAGCGATCCTTTTTTGGGAAAATTTTATTAAATCAACGAAAGGATTGGTTATCCTATGTTACTTACCTACTATTGCATTTTTAAATCAAATTAAGTAGTAGTGCTTATGTAGGTACATAGTAGCATTGTCTTTGTTATTTTTACTTTTTTCTTAATTATTAGAGCTAATTATCTTTTTGTATGCACGTGTTTCTGTGACAAATAAATCTATTTTTCTTTCTTTTTCTTTTTTTTCTTTCTTTCTAGCATTTCAGTAAATAAATAAAATTAAACTGGATTCCTAGGAAATGCAAAGAATCACAAAGTTTTGTCACTACTATTGAAAATACCACATCACACGGGCGGTTCAATTAATCAATTAAATGTAGGAATGTAGCAAAAAAAAGAACTAAAAATGATAGCTTTTATTTTCGCCATTTTTAGTAAATGAAGATTTATAATAGGACCGTCGGCTGAGGAACCAGTGAGGACACACTAAGACATAGATTGATGTTTCCTTCGCTAAATGGCAATCCTGAAAGTAACAAGCACGCATTTTTATTTCTATTATTTCGTAGAGTGACGGAAGATCAATAATAACGACATGGTCCGGAAAACAATGTTTGATCTGAATCTCGAGAAGAATAGAACACAGAGAGATACATTCATTGTTTTCTACTTTGCAATAAATCCGATTAACGATTATTTCCTTCACAGCTTATTCTTTCTCGGGGTGGCCAACAAATTCAACTCAGCAGTAAATTTAGTAGGAATTTGTTCGTCACATTTGTTCTATAGAAGAACTAAGTTGAACTAGCTCAATTCCATGTAGTAACTAGAAATCTCTAGAAAGGATCCTTATTTAATTTAACCTCACCTTTGTGCTCATATATACGAGCGGCACGTTGCCCACGGCAGAGACAACTGCAGCCGTGAACACGTCTACTGCTGCCGCCGACGAGTCAAGCGTATACGAGCACTTTGCCATCACAATCTTCTTCTTCCTGCTCTTTTTTCACCCCTGTCACTATCACTGTCACTCTATCATTTACCTACTCCTTTTTCTTTATTTCACTTTGTTTATTCATATAATCATCCCTCACACAATCCATCCATCTTTGATCTTCCTCTCCCTCTCCATCGATCAACATTTATATTCATCACTCTTTTAGTTACTTGCGTTTCATCCCTCCTCATCCTTTAACATCATAATATTATCATTTAATTGCGATTGACCGCCAGTTGTTTTCATCGAGAGCATTTTCATTTGGATTCGGAAATGGAAGTGGCTGGGCCATGTCAATCGCAAGCACACGGATAGCTGGACAAAGATTTTCACTCACTCGACAATTGAGCGTATGTGGTGTCACTTCTTTTTTTGTTGAGGGTGGGAAATCATCAAATAACTTTTCCCGCTCTGGGCGGAGCGGGAGGGCGTGTCAGACTCTTACTGACTAAAACCCACCCGTGTTCCTTCAGTTGCCGGTGCCAGGCGCCACGGTAACCCATTCGGACTCTCCCGCAACCCCGGCAGGCATCGGCCCTAGCGGACCCCGTCATTGGTGCTGACATCTCTTTGAGGCGCGCGTGGAACACAACGCGCTGTCGACCCGGGCCTAGTACCTACTTATCGGAAGGCGGCTGCCCATTGCTCGCCATCCGCAAGCCCGCGCCTAGCGGCCCGAAATTGCTCGAAATAGCGCTGGACCATAAACGAAACATATCAATGTTTCGTTTATGGTCCAGCGCCATTTCCAAAAAAAAAAAACGTTTTTTACAAAACTTATCTAAAAGCACGAACAATAAAATTATATTCCATTCATAGAATTAAAAACTGAAATAAGGTACTGATTTACTTTATATACCTTAGTTGATTCGTGAAAAGATCAATAAGGATCTATACTACTTATACCAACACATGGTATAAGTAGTATAGATCCTTATTGATCTTTTGGTAGATATACAACTAGATAGATAAATGGATAGAAGGCTTATGTAAGTGTTATTTGCAGCTTATGTAAGTTGTCAATGCAGAAGTCGGGAAACGTGTACTGACACGTTTCCCGACTTCTGCTCAACTGCGACAACTTTGCAAAAAACGTAAGAATTTTTTAAATTTCTCTCAGTTCAACAAGTTCGCAACTTCAAATTATCAATAGCGGTCAACATTTTTTGTGAATTCTTGTATGTATGCAAAAATAAACTTAAAAACACTGCTTATAATGGCACTTTTGTAACAACGTCTTACCATGTGTGTATAAGTATATTAGTGACGAAAGGCAATAAAGATTTTCCCTACTAAATACGCTAATACATAAATTAGCTAGGCAGCACATCAAATTAAACCCAGTGTAACTTGAACTCGGTAGTCGGTTTCCGTGAACCATTTAAAAGGTCAACTGAATTTGGGCATAGTAAATAACTAAGGGTTGTTAATTTAATAGAACTAACGCAGGTTAATACGGGAAGAAAGTTAGTATAGCGTAAGGAAGATAGACAGCTAATTCAAAAATAATTACGTGATTTGTTTACAGAGTCGCATGATTTAAAACGGTTTTTCTAAGAAAGTTATACTTACTGAAATAGACACGTAAAGAACGGCTGCGAATACTTAGATACTTACCTACCTACTTCTTTAACAAATAATAATTATTATTATGTACAACTTATTTATCTGATCTCAATATAATAAATATTATGACGTCTACTAATTAATGATAATAACCTATTTTAAAATTGTTAATTTGTAAATATTATTTTTCTTTTCCTATTTTTATTTTAAGAATTATATATATTATTTTTTATTTATACTTTTTTCTGTGCCCTGCAGGGTCCGTCATTGTACCTTCTCTATAAGCCATTGTAACACCCTTAAACATTATGGAATGCAAATAAAGATATGAACATGAATACTTCGTTTGCGTTGGGTACTTAATAATAATTAAGCATAAACTCTGACTTCTCGTCATCTGATACCCGGTAGTTAGATCGTCATTAGTTACTCCATAATTGTACATAACTGCCACACCACACCAATCAAAACAAAAATACCTTGAAAATACGTTCAGCTGTAGGTACTACCAGCAACACTTTTACTGCCGAGACAAAACAAATTGACCAACGACTTGGTTTCTTTTTACGCTGTAAAACAGTAAAAAAATCCCTTCTAAAGCTATACAGTCTAAAAAGTTTACGTAGACATTGTGGCCTCTGTTTCTGTACTAGTACCTTCTAACTAGGGTTACCATCCTTCCAGATTTGCACGGGCATGTCAGACTTTTTGGTCCCCCGTCCGGACTTCGTCCGGCCTTGTCAAATGTGTTTTTTTTTTTAATTTATGCTTTCAATGATTACCGAAAAAGAGTACCGAAAAAAGAGCAAGTGTCCGGCTTTTTGTCAGAACATCTCAAATTTCGAAATGGTAGGTATCCCTACATCTGACCGATGTTTACGACTCCTAAGTTTTTACTGTCTGCTTCAGAAACAACAGAAATACTGCGGACACAATTAACTCGTGTGTAAAGTTGTTGGAGCTTCTAGCTGTTCATTGTTCTCTTTTTCATGTAATTGACACTCACTTTGTACAGATACAAAGTTTACGAGGTTGTACTTTAATTTCTTTCTTTGGAGAACACTTAAACTCAAGTGCTTTTAATGTTACCGTGTGAGTATTAAGGGAATATGCGTAGACTGAATTCTTTCTGAAATGTTTGGGTAGCTAGGTTACCTTTGTTTTTAAGCGACTTCAAAAAAAGAAGATGTTCTCAATTCGACTGTACCTATGTTTTTTTTTCTGTTTGTTACGCTATCATTCCCCCAATTATGAATTGATTTTGATGATTCTTTTTTTTTTTTTGGGAGATTGTACAAACTAAAATACAGATGCAAAGACACCGACTTCCGAAATTAAGTTATCTTTCACTTGGTCGTGTTTTTTTTTGGAATTCGGTACTTTTTTTTTTTTTGTAAAAAAGTTTTTGTTTCTTCCCTTCAGTTACTAGTGAAGTTATGGTCAAGCTAACCAATACTAGTTGGCGACAGACTCGATTATAGATACATAAATACTACGCGACAGTAACAGCATTCATAACAAATAAATTATGAATGTCAATACTTATAAACTATTCATGTCCCACAAACAAATTACTAATAGGTTTTAATTGATCTGACCACAGAACAGATATCTGTTCTGTGCAACTGACCACTGAGCTCTGGACGCAGAGTGACCAGAGTGCGAGATGTCATTCAATAATCAGGATTGAATAAGCTTCTTGATTGCTTCCCCATTCTGTTTCACAAGGGAAACATTATGAATACGAATAATAGAACGGAATAAAAACCGCTCAGAACAGGGGTTGATAACATTTTATCTTTCGGTACTAAAGTGCGCGCAAAATAAGTCTGGGCACGGCCAAAATCGGGAATAATCGTTTGCCGCCATCTCGACGTTTAGCTATATCTGTAGGCCAATTCTCGTACTTAAAAAACGTTCAAATTCAAGTCGCAATCTCATCTCAACGACAATCAATGTCAAAAACTTGTCAAAATGTATGTAAATTGATTGCATTTTTGACAGATTGAGACTGAGATTAGAATGCGAACGTTCTTAAAAATACGGGAATTGCCCCTCAGGTGTCAAGAGAGTGTGCTGTGTTCAGTGTTTTCCAAATTAAATAATCGCAATCATTATGCCGAAAGTGATTAAAAGTGCTGGCAGGGATATAGTCTTGAAGGTCAAACACGCGCGCAGACTTATCTTGCGCACTATACAAGCGTTCAGTCTCTCGAGGTTTACCTAAGTGCGAAACTTCGACGATGCTAAATTATTACTAACGGATAGCGTATCTAGCAATCAACCATACTCTATAGAAAACGTAGGTACTGAAGAGCATGTTATAGCAGTTAGCCTTAGGTACCTGCGATATAACTACGTGAAGCAATACTTGTACAATCGTAGTCTATGCCTTATTAAAGTCGGTAGGGTTGCAAGCTCATAAATTTATCCGCGCTATATTAACGACATTCAACACCCCACAGTTTTACGACTCATAATTTTATTTCAGTCCATAAAATATGCGCTAATTATTAACAAATATCAGTGTGACAATACACGTCGTTCGGGTGGAATATCCATAAAAAGACAATTAAAAATATGCGATTTATTGGCACCCTCAAGCATTCGTTACGTCAACGTGTCTATTAGAAATTATTATTTTTTATGTTGAAGTACTGACAGATTTAATATTTTATTTACGGCAGCGTAGGTAAACTGGATTAACTTTTCAAGCGTTGGCTAATGAGAGACGATTAAATTAATCAATTGAACAAGTGAAGTGTTAATAAGGATCAATAAAAACCATGATAATGTGGGCCGTGTAAATAAGTGTGTAATGAAACATTGGAATCGTGCGTGGAAGTGTGCACAATGATGACCAGTTGATGTTCAGAGAACCCGCACGGTCTGCAAGATGGTGGCTAGAGGGAGAGGGCGCATGCTCTCCATCCTCTTCAGCGCGTTGTTGCTGGGAAGGGCTATTGCAGGTAAGAAACTTACACTACTTTAGAATAAACTAACATCAAAACTTTTTGTAAATGTCAAGTAGTAAATAGGTGGCGATTTAACATTAAGAGCGTTTATACCTCATGAGTGGCAACGTCGCAATTTAGTATCATATTTCGTGGTTTAAAAGTTTTATCATTTAATCGGAGCTATATTTTAAAAATCTGTTTAATTAACTTTTCAGAATTATGTGAAAACTGTGTAAAAGGTAAGAAATCGTTGCTTTTGGAAACTTGCAGGGCGTTATTCATTGTAAAATAACTGTAAGCATTACGGTTACTTACTTTTTAAACACTTTCACGTAATTCTAAAAAGTTAATTAAACAGATTTTTAAAATATAGCTCCGATTAAATGATAAAAATTGAAAACCACGAACTAAGACACTACATTGCGACGTTGCCACTCATAAAGTATAAACGCTCTTAATGTACGATGTTGTGACTAATGACAAAAATTAATGAAGGTAATTCCCAAGTCATATATACCTATAACATACGTTGTATATTTGCTTCTTACACATGTAACATAATTAAAATCGATCCAAACGGAACTTACATTATCAATAGCTAGTAAAACTGGTAAAATATTGACTTCCATGCGACACGAGAGAGAATATCTAAAGCGTCTCGTCTGGCTAAAAGCGAGTGAATCGCAAGCCAACTCGAAACTTGCATAAGCCCGGCTCCTGTATCGATAGACGGCGAACTGTCTATTTTAAATATTAGCATAAGAAGGCGATTTCAGCGAACGAAATTTAGCCTTCGACAGTGCCGATTCTATTATTCATTCAATTTATATTCTACAAGATTATAAAATTGTGGTAACACCTTAATTATTATTATACGTTCTGCCCCGTGATTATGCATATTAATGAATCATTGTTGTACATCAAATTACTGCTACTGCTACAATTAACCGCTTTCCAATTTTACGGATAGGTATTCCCACACCATTTTACGTGAATTATTTATTTGAAAGTAGAACATATTTTTTTGTAATTAAATATGTATGTGCGCACCTTATACCAACAAATATCGACGCGAACATTAATGAAATGAAGCGTATTGGTCGATTCGCACAAATTTACTCGCTCGAAAAGGGCGAAGCGACACTTTTAATTAATAAGGTAGAAGTACGTATTCCCGTTAGTGTCCCAGTACCCGGTATTGTATTATTTGTATTATTGCACTTTTCTACCAATAATGTATTACAGTTTGCGAATGGCGATACAGTCTTGGTCATTTTTTTACAATTTTAATGGCAACATTGGCCAAAAAGTGTAATGGCGTCAAAACTGGGTGATCGAAAACTATGCTCTAGGAAAATTTGAGGAAAGTTCAAAGTTCTGTCAGTGAACTACCTACCAAACCACCACGTCGCGTCGCATTGATTAGCTAGCCACACTGCGACGGACAACGTTAAGGTATGAGTGTTAATTTTCTAAAATATTTGAGTGTACCTATTATTTAGCGATTTAACCTATAAAGTGAGGTGAATCTAACTAAAAAGTAAATATTTTTGTATGTCACATCTATTGGTACTCACTGAGGTCCTCACAAACCCCTACTTGACCTAGCACCCGTTAAAATCTCACTTTTTTACTGGATATTGGTACGCGATTAACCCGGTAATACACGTTGCACCAAAACCCATTATTGTATACTTATTTCTTTCAAATACGTCTCATTTTCCTTTGACTTAATAGAATGTAGTTATTATGTTCCTTGTTTGTATTATAACCACGTGGCTTTTTTTTGTTTTTTTGAGGATGGGAAATCATCAAATGATCCCTCCCGCTCTGGGTGGAGCGGAAGGGAGTGTCAGACTCTTACTGACTAAAACCCACCCGTGTTCCTTCCTTGGCCCTTTATGTTCCGGGTCAGCGGTACCCCTTTCGGATGATCCCGCTTTCCCGGCAGGCTTGGGCCCTAGTGGGCCACCTCTTCGATGCTGACATCTCTTTGAGGCGCGCGTGGAACACGTACGCGCCGGCAAGCACGGGCCTGGTCCTGATCGGACCTGTTACTCACCGCCCGCAGGCCCGCGCCTACGGTGGCCGGGAGTCGTCACGCGGCTCCCGACGCCCGGAGCGTCCACTGCGGCGGCTTGGACGGGAGACTCTCTCCCTCTCCCGTCCCGCCACCTCCTTCGCTAGCATGACTGCTTCGCAGAAGGAGGCGACTGCCTCCCACTCTCCCTCGCCTCGGACCATGGCTTGAACCAAGGCCGGGCATGAGAGGTCGCCGCCGCTGCCGATCGCCTCAACGAGGACACGGTGTTGCTCCGCCCATGCAGGGCAGGCCCCCACCGTATGCTCCACCGTGTCCTCGGGGCTATCATCGCAGTGATAACCACGTGGCTTTGATTGCTGTTTTTGTTTTTCTGTATGATTTCCCAATGTTTGCACATCTCACGTTACTGCTCTGTTATTTTGTGTGTTGTATGATATGCTTTTTCCTCAGCTAGCCATGACTGATAGGCTGGCCATATTAAAGACAATGGAGGTAGTCAAAAAAGAAGCCTCAATTTCAGCTCTTGCCAGGCAGTTCGCGGTCGACATTGGATGACAAAATACGCGGCCGCTATTCTGTCGAATGCTCCAAGGGACCGGCTACAGTTTTGACGAAAGATGAAGAAACTGGATTATTTTTATAGCAGATAATGGGTTTCCCGTAACTAAGGCGCAGTTATTGGATAGCGTGAGTTTACTGGAAAAAAAGATGAAGCGAGATAGCCTATTCCAAAATGACAGACCACGTCGTCACTGGTTTGAATCTTTCATAAAGCGTCACCCTGAAGTAGGTCATCGAGTGGCCCAAAATTTTACACAAACCCATGCATTAGTCAAAGAAACCAATTTAAGAGCATGGTTTAAAGAAGTGGAAGATTATTTAACAAAGACACATCTCGAAGAAGCAACTAGAGATCCACGTAGGATTTTTAATTGCGATGAAAGCGCTTTCTTTTTGTCACCGTCTGTACGTCTGTAACTGAGTTCTGGCAAAACGAGGCGCAAAAAAACGATTACAACGTTATTCCCACCGGTGAAAAAGAGTTCGTGACCTTCCTGGTTACGGCAAACGCAGCAGGTGACATGGCACCTCCAATGGTGTTGTTCAAGCCACACAAAATTTCATAAACTGCACCGAAGGACTAGGGATTAGGATTTACGCCAAAGGGTTGGATTGGCAAATCAACTCAGTCTGTCGCAGTCTACTGTTGGACATAGGCCTAGCCCAGGCTGCGCCATAACACCCTGTCCTCTGCCTTCCGCATCTATTCTGTCCCAGCCACTTTCTTGAGGTCGTCGGTCCATCTAGCTGGGGGGCGTCCCTTGCTACGCTTGCCAATACGCGGTCTCCACTCCAGGACTCGTCTGCCCCACCGGCCATCGGTCCTTTGACAAACATGGCCAGCCCACTGCCACTTCAGCTTGCTTAATCTGCAAGCTATGTCGGTAACTCCGGTTCTTTTCCGGACAATTTCATTTCTGATTTTATCCTTCAAAGAAACTCCGAGCATAGCCCGCTCCATAGCGCGCTGAGCGACCATTTGTGGACCAGCCCAACAGTCAGTGTCCACGTTTCGGCACCGTACGTCATAACGGGCAGGATGCACTGGTTGAAGACCTTAATCAGTAGATTAAAAAAACATTGCGGGATTGGCGACAAGAAGCCTTGGCGAAGTTTCCCAAACGCTGCCCAACCCAATCGGATCGTTCTGTTCGCATCTTTCTCAAAGTTATGTCTACCGAGCTGGATGACTTGCCCTAGGTAGACATACTCCTTCACAACTTCGAGAAGCGACCCTTCGATGTGGATTGGACTCGGCAAGACGTGTGAATTGTACATGACTTTCGTCTTGTCCAAATTCATGCCGAGGCCAACCCGCCGGGAGGCTCCATACAGACTGTGTATCTGGTCTAACTGTTCCAGCGTCTCTGCCACTATGACAATGTCATCGGCAAAGCAAAGGTGAGAAATGTTCTCGCCGTTCACGTTGATACCCAGTCAAGTCCAGTCCAGCGTCTTGAAAACGTCCTCCAACGCAGTGGTAAATAGTTTCGGGAATATCACATCCCCATGTCTCACTCCTCTGAGCAGTTGGATGGGGCTGGATTTCTGATCTTGGATCTGGACAGTCATCGTGACATGGCAAATGTCTTCTTAAAATCACTCGAGCGGATACTTAAAGGTAACTTAAAGAAACTAAAATGTTCTTCAAATAATTTCAAAGAGTACTTTAAAAAAGAAGTGATTCATCATGATAGTCATTTGTTATAATAGGTTTTAAATAAATAAATGATTTGATTTTAAATCATAACTAATGTATTTTCTTTGAATAAGCCCTTTTTTGTTTATTTTCCAGAAATACAAATTTAGTATTTCTGTGAACTTTAACGTACAGCAACAGAGTTCAAATTCGAGTGAAAAATACCGGATTCGGGGACAATTTAACGTTTACTAGTACAAATCAACAATACATTTGGCCTTTTTTTTTGTATTATTGTTAATGAACATTTATACTAATTTAAAAAGATAATATTACACTAAAACTAGATTAAATTATCTATCTAGTCATATAAAATTTGTTTTTGTAAATCTACTAGTTTTAGCATAGCAAACTAGCAAAGTCAGTGAAGTTCAGAACATCATGGTTACTGGGCCGTTTACCTTGTATTTTTTTCAGTAGGCGATTCGCATCGCCTACAGAAAATAATATATTAAGTCATCACTTCTGTGCGCTAGCGTACTTTTTTCTTAACTTTATTGCATAATATTCAAAACGTGCCAATTGCGTAATACGTATTTCTGGAGTTGTTGATTCGCCCACAAATAAATTAACTTCGTGCGAATCGCCTACAGAAAATATTATATTATTTAATAGTGTCGATGGCCCGTCGTGCGAATCAACCTATATGCCTTAATGAACACAAACTTCCTATAGACCTATGCTATGCAATGTATAGATCAATGGCTCTTAATGTTATTAAGAACAGTCGAACAAACAAACAGTGGGGAACACTCTTAATTTTGAAAGGCAATCACAACCTCGGATCTCTCGTAGATATGTGGACTTAACTTGGTTAGTACGTGACTGCATGATAGTACAGTCATCTCCAAAATAGTCTACGTGGATGTTGCAAAATAAAAGAGATTTTATGAAAAGATGAAAACAACCGATTGAAATAAAATAACGTTTAAGAAATTAATAAAGCTAAGTGCCACTAATTGTGGTCATCGATACTATAATAGTTGCACATTAGTTGGAGTTGTCGATATTCAAGTATGTTCTGTATTCGACGGTCTTATGCATTTGAGATATTGCTAATAGGTAACATACACTATATTTCTAATCCCTTAAATCTCTTAAAAAGAAGTACTTCACAAAATCTATTTGATTGCAAAACACACTGCTGCCAAGCATAGCATAATCAGCCTATAATGTTCCCACTGCTGGGACTAAGGCCTCCTCTCGGTGAGAGGGGGTAGGCCGTAATCCACCACGCGGGCCCAGTGCGGGTTGGTAGTCACATGTCGTCGGATGTTTATTTCTAGGACATGCCGGTTTTCTCACGACGTGTTCCTTCACTATTTTCAGAGCAATGGTGGTGAAATAATTTACACAAAGTAAAGCGCCTGTCTGGGTTCGAACCTACGATCTACAACTCGTAAGTCACGGTCGTTACCCACTGGGCCACCACTGTTTCCAACCACCTGCCACCAGCTGTCAAGCATTGCTAATATATAATTGACAATAGGCATCCTGCTCTAAAAAAACGATTAATAATTTTGTAATACGCTTCAAGTAAAACCTTTTGCTTCTGACTGTACAGCTTACAGACTAACGAAACGTTAACACAAATAGTTAAGGCGCAGTAAGCACCAAATTGTTAAGTAATTGACAATAGCACATCGCGGGAACAAATATGGTTCAAAAGAACGATGCGTTTGATGTTAGTTAAATCTAATGACTACCAAATGTTGTTGTTCAATTCAATTAAAAAATAAATGCACGGCTCAGTGGAATAATTTTAGGTATTTTTTTAGTTGATTGAATTACCTTTATTATCATTACTTAAAATATGATAGTTTACGCTCAACATTTTGAGCATTAGGTATGCAAAAAAAATATTTTTTGCGCTCTGTTTTACGATTTTTTGTTATCATGATACTATTTTATTTCTATAAAATATTTTTGAATAAGTCTTTTCTTTGTACACTATATAATAAACACAATTTTTTTTAACTTGTATTATGAACCAATACGCCTAACTGTGCGACAAAAAACAGCGTTTTACGGTGTCCTACGTTTAAGCAGCGCCTTAAAACACCGAAACGAAGTCGAATTAATTTTCTCTAATTAGACGTCGACGGTTAGCGAAAGTAGTAATCCGGAATCTTTTAATTTATGTAACCGGAAAACCGGGGAAAATGCGAACAAACAGCAGCCGTGTGTAATGAATACTATTAGTTACACAGATAACATTGTTTTATCTTGTTTAATAAAACAATTATAAAACATTGGATGCTGAACTTTATGCTAAAAGTTTTCAGTTACTATCTAAACGAGAATTTCTAAAATGGCGATTAGATTTGTAACCAAAACTTGGCTAGTCTTAGGCCATCAGGTACATCAGGAGCACCATCCATCAATGTATGATCACTTTTCCTACTACCAATGCGCCATTTGTTTCAGTAGTCATAAGGAGAATAAAATATGAATGTATTATACCGCAACAACGTATTTACCTAATCATTATCCACACACAAAAGGCCGTTTCACGCTTTTACCAAAAGTCTTAAAGGTAACCGAGAACAATAAAACACTTAATAATCATAGCACGAATCACTGAGTATTTTATCTCTCAAGGCTATTGTAGAAACAAAACCGAACAACGGTTCGCACAATAAATTCTAGCTTATTTCTCGCCGCGCCATTGTTACTTACCAGATATATTTTGAGTCTCCTCAGAAATGAATCATTAAACAGTGTCGAGGAAGGCGGCGGGTGCCTCCGCGGACATAAATCAATCTAGAACTGACATGCGACATAAAATACTGCGAGGCTAACAAAACAGTACGAATTAGCCGATTTACTACACACTTTTGGACCAAAATATACACGCAGGGTGAAAAGATTTTCCTCATATGGCTCCTTGGTTTGGATGATTATTGTCATTTTGCGGTTTTATTCACTACTGCATTTTACCAGCAAACACATCTGCATGTGACAGACATCTGCAACCGGATTACGTAGAAACATTACGCGGTTACAAAAGTACGAGTACTTACATGGAAAAAGTTTTTAATAGATTTGAAGTTTTCTCAAATTCAATATTTATGTAATTATATTTTTCACCAAACTAGGTGGTTTCAACATAGTTTTAACTAAGTAATTGAGTGTTAAGTAGTTAAAATATGTGAATTAGGTACGTACCGGTGTGAACAATTACTTTTCCTTAATTCTATGGTAGAAGTCATTAAGTTCCCTTGGAAGTATCGCGCGTAAACTGCGGCCTCGATCAGTTGCGGGCACCATAAAGTATGCTTAATTAACGTGTAAACCGATGAACTTTCTAATGGTTTTTGTTTTTAAGCTCAATTAAGTGGAGAAACTGAGCCCGAGTGATAAACGTCGACCGATAAGTTATGAATACCTGAATTGTTGACACTTAGTTTTTTTAATACAATTGTGTATAATATTTTATATTGGATACTAGCATGCTATCTAAGTAGGAACAATCATTGTGGAATGATAATTAAATGATTAATTTCGATATTCATGTCTATTTACATATTCACATTTTCTTTTACAAATTGCTGTTTGACATTGTTGTTTGAATTGTTGACATTGCACTTAGCGTTTTGAATATAATTGTGTATAATATTTTATATTGGATACCAGCATGCTCTAAGTATAGGTACAATCATACCTTTGACAGGAATAAATAAATCTTCCCTTTTACCTATTGTACTAGAAAAAGGCGTATTTAAAAATGCTGTTAAATAAATATAATAAATTTATAGACGCAAACTTCCCAAACTTTAAAGCTTTAACAGTACTTACCAGTACTTTGGTAGCACCAAGTGAAGAGGTTTTACCATTAAGAAACAGCTCCTTACTACGTGAATACTTTCCTCCGAGCTGTTATAGCCTTACAGGTAATATTTTTTCCTGGGTGTATGAAGAAAGTCAACATGAGTTATGATGTTTACTCTCCTCGTATGGACACAAACACACGTGTCTGAGTACTTTCCTACTGGCTCATATTACACAGAACTCTTATTTTAACCGCTTGCACTATCTCCTCGCCAATGCTTAAAGTTTTCATACCACTAGCTAGATACCAAAGTTTTACTAAAGTTCTAATTTAGACACTAAAAACTTCAAGATTTGTATGATAAAATTGGGAGAGTTACGGTCCGGTCTTGAGTATCCCTCATGACACATGTACCCATAATTAGGAGTCTAGCAAAACTTTTGGAAATAGGTGAGCACGCGGTGGATAGCACACAAAGTGGGCTGTTGCAAACTCCAACTCAGTGGAAACTTTTCCAGAATACATACATGTTTGTTAACGAAGCTACAGAAATAGGTATACTTTGGTAATGAAGGTCGGGGTTTCTTGTGTGTATTTATTTTATCGTTGGAGGGTAATCAGTCATGAAATTGGGAGCTAACATATCATTACTTGCAGCACGAAAGTATAGGTACCTAGTTGTTTGTCGGTAATTTATCGTATAGGTATCGTATATGTTTTACATATATTTTTTCCGCGTAACGGATAAACGATAGTGTCGAGGTAAATTAAATAAACACTATAACAATTAGGTACCTAAATATCTGCTCAAAAATGTGAACATTCCTAAAATCTAATCTGATATTAACAACGCAGCACAAGTTAGAAGTTCTGTAGACTTTTCGGAAATATTGAATAGGCGCCGTCCAATATTATATTGGCAATATTGCATAAATAATATTCAAGCTATATACCTAACAAAAGAATCTTATGCCCACAAATAACAATAATAAAGCGAAAACTAATTTTCTTTCCAATCTGCTCTATTCTCCTCTAATGTTAGTATCACATGCTATTTTAACGTAAATATTAGTATACTTTTTTATAATAATTGAAAACCGGAGCCTTTCTCATCGAGCGATTTGGTATCATCTATCACTTATCAAGTTGACTGACATTCGATTAAACCCATCGTGGCTTATCCTGGGATGGGAATCTTAACAATTTAAGAGACTTTTAACCGCCACTTCCATCTTTAAAACGTTACGATGCAATTCTATTTTCACATTCTTATTCTAATTTAAAAAACTGGGTCGGAAAAATCACTCTCTGTGAAATTGATCCAAGAAGATCTTGAACATACCTTTGTCCACAATAACTAAAAGAATAAACATAAGATGAGATATATAACAAAGAAAAACAAGGAAAGTAAATCGTTTGAGTTACTTTCTTTGGTAGCTCTCGCTACGTAAACTCATTCGTTCGTAACTTATAAGTTTGATGTGATACAGAAATAAATTTGGCGCCGGAGAGATTCTAGATCCCATAAGAGCGCTTAAGGAAAGTGGCGTGCCCGTGTATCACTCGGATATATTGGAGGGTTTCGCACTACATCTACATAATGTTATTGTACCTCCTTACATACTGCGGATTTGTTAATCATATTGTAACAAGATTATGTAGGCGTACAACTTTTGTACAACTTTGTCTAACTGTGTAAATAATAGGAAATCTATTGTGAGAGTCGTGGATTTGTCGCGAGTGAGCCGTACACTCGGCTTAGTCACGACTTATAATAATAATAAGCCCTGTTTATTCTGAACATCTTTGCATTGTGGCATTTTCAGTAGTTTACAGAATGTCCCTTAGTTCAGTGTGCCTTTTTGCAAAGGCTTCCTCTAACAGCTTCCACTGAGTCCTATCTCTCGCAAGTCTTCTGCAATTTGGACCCGCAGAGAATACGGTACACACTAACAGCAGCAATGGCTTTCATTTTGACAGTTCAACAACATTCACTGCGTTATTTACGTTGTTGAGCAGACAATTTTTTCGAACATATGAAGCAATGGATTAGCAATATCCTTAAAAATGATTGAAAGTGTGTTACGCAATAAGGGTGCCGCTGTGAGCTTTTAGCAATATAAAAGATGGGAAGACGAAAAAGAACTCACTCGCGACTTATAGTTTCATTCAAATCGAATTTACTACGAACCGTGATATTTTTACTTGATTTAAGAATAGAAGATATGGAAATATTTTATAAATTTTTCATACAAAACCATACGTAAACAAATATCGATATAGAGCAGTATTGTATCCGGATCTTGTCCCCGGGGAAAACAGAAAAGAAAACTAAAGAGACAGACTGGGGTGACCTGGTGTCAATCGACCCATGTTACGGGTGAGTAGTTAGCTTTGAACTTCATGAAACTTATGTAGGTATGTACCGACCTATGTTATGTTGAATAAATCATTTGTCGAATCACACATGTTTTACTAACGGCTAGAACGAAATAGTAAATAATTAGTAGATAAACACTTGGTCTCGTAGGCGCAAGTGCTAATACTGAGCATGAGGTCCTGGGTTCGATTCCCGGGTCGGGCAGTATTGTTGGGTTTTTCTGTCTGGAATATCTCAGTGGCAGCTCGGAGTCTGTATTTGTGCCGGTTGATGGCAATAGGCTTGCTTATTACATGGGACCTAAATATAACTGGCTAAATTCGGGAGTATAGTTGCCGGCACGTAACTTGGCAAGGTTTTGGCGTATTGGGAGTAAGTTTTCGCATGTACACTTAGTGCAACAAGAAAATTGACACTTTCAGTGTTTGTCATTATTCTATGTTCATTGCCATATTTTATTTTGAAACATGTCTGTTTAGAAGAATGATAAAGAAAGCAAAAACGCATCTAACAACTCTTGCCAAGTTACGTGCCGGCGACTATACTACAGGTACACCTCCGCCTTACCCCTCGGGGATTACAGGCGTGATATTATGTGTAGTAAGCAAGTATATCATTGCTGTTTGCTGACCTATATGACACTCATTTTGTATTGTGCATGCAAATATCGGAGTGATATTTTTTAGGTTCAAAAGAATTAACAACGCGTAAGTATATATATATGCACTCAAACTGCATTTATTAAACGCGGCATACACTGAACCATTTTAACTTTATTCACACCTCTCTGAATGCGTGTCAGTTTCAGGCTCTACAATATTTTGGGCAAAAAGTTTAATTTAAATAGTTATGGAACGAGGTGATCCGGCAGAGGACCAAAGTTGTCGACATAGCTCACAGAATAAGCAAGCAGAAGTGGAATGGGTCGGCCATATTAGCCGTAGAACTGAAGACCGTTGGGGTAGACCTGTTCATGAAAGCAGACCGCGAATCGGAAAACGTAAGGTAGGACGCCCTCAAGCTAGGTGGAGCGGTAATCTTTGTAGGGTGCCTGGTCGCAGCTGGATGATAGTTGCCGAGAATTGAGCTATTTTTTTTACAATTGGAGAGGCCTATGTCTAGCAGTAGACTGCTGTAGGCTGATTATGGATGGTTATAAAGTCTCTAGATTTATTTGTTCTTCAAACCAAAGTAAAATGAAATTTTGACTGACCGGCTGGTGCAGTTGGTAGCGACCCTGCCTTCTGAGCCACTGGTCCCGGGTCAAGTCAAACATTTGTGTGCATGAACATGTCTGTTTGACCTGTGTCTGGGTGTGTATATGTATATAAGTATGTATATCAGTCATCAGGTTACCGTAGTACAGGCTCTACCTAGTTCGGGACCT
The DNA here is from genome assembly GCA_937001585.2 of Brachylomia viminalis. NCBI lineage: Eukaryota > Metazoa > Arthropoda > Insecta > Lepidoptera > Noctuidae > Brachylomia > Brachylomia viminalis. The sequence goes on along the minus strand of OW443302.2, from coordinate 13,611,524 downwards.
GAAGACCTTGTGTGGGTGTTGTCCCCGGTGTGGGCGCTTTCACTGCGGCGGAGAGCCGCCCACTATCTGAACGCGCCCCAAAAGGTGGTAGCCGTAAGGCTGATCCGGGGCTACCGCACGATCTCGGGCGAGGCGGCAAGCCTCCTTGCCGGACTGCCGCCGTGGGATCTGGAGGCGATAGTCCTCGGGCGCCTGTATGAGTGGCGCGCGGAGGCACTACGCCGGGGGGAAACCCCGCTTCCGCGGCAAATCGCGGCGGAGCGGACGGACCTCCGGCGCGATCTCATGGCGGCATGGAAAGAGCGACTGTCGCAACCCGGCGCAGGGCACGCCACGATAGCGGCGGTAAGACCCCTCTTTGAGGAGTGGCTAGAGAGGCGTCACGGCGTCCTCCTGACGCAGGTCCTCACCGGACCCGGAAGTTTCGGGAGGTTCCTGCACATCATCAGGCGGGAGGAAACGCCCGGGTGTCACCACTGCGATGATCGCCCCGAGGACACGGTGGAGCATACGGTGGGGGCCTGCCCTGCATGGGCGGAGCACCGCCGTGACCTCGTAGAGGCGATCGGCAGCGGCGGCGACCTCTCACGCCCGGCCTTGGTTCAAGCCATGGTCCGGGGCGAGGGGGAGTGGGAGGCTGTCGCCTCCTTCTGCGAAGCAGTCATGCTAGCGAAGGAGGTGGCGGGACGGGAGAGGGAGAGAGTCTCTTGTCCAAGCCGCCGCGGTGGACGCTCCGGGCGTCGGGAGCCGCGTGACGACTCCCGGCCACCGTAGGCGCGGGCCTGCGGGCGGTGAGTAATGGGTAGCTCACCGTCCGATCAGGATCAGGCCCGTGCCGCACCGCGCGTACGTGTTCCACGCGCGCCTCAAAGAGATGTCAGCATCGAAGAGGGGGCCCACTAGGGCCCAAGCCTGCCGGGAAAGCGGGATCATCCATAAGGGGTACCGCTGACCCGGAACATAAAGGGCCAAGGAAGGAACACGGGTAGGTTTTAGTCAGTAAGAGTCTGACACTCCCTTCTGCTCCACCCAGAGCGGGAGGGGTCATTTGATGATTTCCCATCCTCAAAAAAAAAAAAAAAGACCTTGTGTGGATGTTGTCTCTTATTTCAATCATTCATACTTAACCTTCAAGAAACCAGTAATTTTGTAAGAAAACTTCCAGTAAAGTACTAATTTGTTCTAGAATGATAACATTCGGTTGTTTTCGTGATTTACGATTTTGTTGTGCTATAATCGTGATATACAATCGTAACCCACGCAACGTAATTACATTAAATTGTTAATTAATGCCAACAACTGAAATAAGGCAAGTGCTTTACTTAGGAGGCAGCGACGAAAATTAACTATGTTAATTATAACGCCGTTTAAGATCTTATAGTAACTTTCATTATTATATCCCTACTAACCCTGTTTACTGTTATAAATGGGAGTTAGTTTTGTCTCAGTTTGTTGTGCCAGTGTGAGTAAACTGCTTAAACGGTTTTTGTTAAAAGCGCTTGATATTCGGTAAAGGAGAAAGAAACTTCGAACTTGCGGAAAAGTCCGAAAGGGTTACCGTGGCCCCTGGCACAGGCAACCGAAGGAACACGGGTGGGTTGTAGTCAGTAAGTGTCTGACACGCCCTTCCGCTCCGCCCAGAGCGGGAGAATTTATTTGAGGATTTTCCAACTTCAAGAAAAAAAAAAGGATCGCAAGCTCTACGGCTGAGCATGAGGTCCTAGGTTTGATCCCGGGTCGGGTAAAGTGTTATTGGGTTTTTCCATCTGGAATGTCTCAGTAGTAAGTAGCCCGGTGAAGTTTGGATCTGTGTCCGATTGATGGCAATAGGCTCACCCCCATTATATGGGACTTACATATAACTGGCGAGTTGTGGGGGTACTATAGATGCATTGCTGCCTAACCTGTCTGTTATGTTATGTTAAGAAAGAGAGCTTTTCATCTTGGGAAGTGTTTGTTAACATTCTGACTTCACAATAATATTCATTACCTAAATATGTAGAACCCTATAACATTGCTCTTTGATGAGTTGCAAAGATTCTGTAGGAATTTCAATAAAAGTAGCCGTTCCAAAAATGTGCGCATAATATTTAAGGACAAGGACGTTTATCAGTGCCAAATTTAAAGAGAAAACCGCAAGGTAGCAAGTTAATACCCTTTGTCATTTGTAACGTTACGATTAGCCGGAGGGCTAGTTGTAAGACGCATGTATTAAAAAGGATAACAGATATCACAAAGGATAAAAATGTATGAAGGAGTAGAAGCGTCAGGTCGGCTTCAACTTTGCGCAGCTCGGGACGCTCGGAGTCAGGAAAGTGGAGCAGGATCCGCATGCAGTAGTGGAGCTGGACCAGGAAGGGGCTGCAGTGTCTTACGCTGAACCGGATCAGGACAAGATTTGTGCTATCAACATCCCTGTCCAGAGAAGGAAAAGTCTTTAGGAGTATTTGTAAATGGGAGGCTTCATTGTAGCGCTTTATAACACTTCACGCTAGCAGGAGGGCCACGTTTGTATCTTATACCACGCGAGTGTAATGCTCTGACGTCAGAGGCTTCTCCGTCCGGGAGTGGTCAGAGAAGAGTGCGGCGTTGTCTCACGTCACGCCGATAAAAAGGACGCGCGGAGGCACTTTGCAGCGCCTCACGTTTAGCAGAAGGAGTGTCCTGGCCTCTTACGGAATGCGGGAGGAGTGCCCCAGCATGGGAGACCTCCCTGCTTTAAATTGGTCGGCTGCAGCGTCTTACACCACGCAGCTAGAGTGCCCTCGACGTCAGAGGCCTCCGGTCTTCTCACCTACGTCTGTGGGAACAGACGTAGGCGAAAGAGCCAGAGGCAGCGGAGGGAATGGGTCACGGAACTCACACACAGGCGCACCGTAATTGTGGAGATTAAAAAAAAATAAACATGTTTGTATCGTAAATAACTGTATTTGAATTATCTGATTCAATTAATACAAATGTAATAAAGACTGAGCTAAGAACTGACCTAAAGACTGAAACTCTGCCAGGACTGACGGCCGTTTTTATAGTCCCGGTAAATCATTCTGGAAGTATGTGTTTCACATTTCAAACATAATTCAAATTACTTCATATTTAATTGTCGGCCAGAAAGAATAAAAACGGCTTTCAGTGAGAACCTGAACTTATTACACTTGCTTTATGAGAGGCTACAGTGAATACCTGGCCTTGGGTTTTTGGCTTTGACGGCCCGGTTGGCGCAGTGGTTAAGCGATTGACTGCTGGGTTACGTGCCGCGGGTTCGATCTCCGCCGTTTGGAATCGCACCCACGATACCTACAGGAGAAATTCCTAGTGTGGAACAACATTTTTTTTTTATGAAAAGAAAAGAAAGTACCTACTTCACAGTGAACACCTGGCCTTATCATGTTAGCTACATAGTTTTAAAAAAAATCTGACAGATGACAATTTATGATTAAAATATCAAAGTATAAAAATATTCCACAAATATTCTAAGATTTTCATAAAGAGAAAGAAGAAGAAAAAAAGGGAAAAAGAGAAAGTATAATCAAAGAAAAAGAGAAAATTAATTATGTGAAATATAGTTTTGGATGTAAAAACAGTCGAAGGTACCTACCTACTTATAGGTTTGCTTTTTAGCGGTAACAGTGTTCAAAAACATTAAAAGTGAGTTAAATGAGTGTCATACGATTTCATACTTGAAAACATAGATTTAGGTACCGAATTACATATTACAAGAATTGTTGGGCACAACAGCTCTTTAAAAGCAAAATATACAAATAGAATAAAAGATGTGGTTTTTGTGTAGCAAAATACCACACACTGATCCCTATTAAATTACACACTGATCCCTATTCAATTAGGAATAACTCGTACGTTTAACTGGTATTTTTATATTCAAATTTAAGATTCTAAAGTATTTATATTGTCATTGAATCAATTTATTGTAATGTAACCTTACAAAAAAAAAGTTTAGTTCCCAGATTTCAGTCCCTCGACAGAATTGCGTAGTATTGATTCGATACCAAAAATCCAAGGATAAATGAACAAAGGAGGCATGGAGGCCCGCAGGTCCTTTGAAAGTGAACTGAATACCACGTGGAAGGACATTCAATAGTATTATATAAAGGACATTGTTCTACAGAAAGGAACCAACACATACTTTGCTTTTAGGGTTCCGTTGCCGAATGGCAAAAGTCTCTCTGTTATTTCCTGTATTACAGTTATGTAAGCCTGATTCCCCCAAAACTTTAAGGTTTGAATATAAAAAGTTTTTACAAAAATACTAAAAGAGGACTTCTTAAGAAATTATTTATGTTAAGTTATTTTTTGTAACCTGCAACCTACAAAGCTCAACAATACAAACTCGTTGACATAATATGGACCCAGACTATCGATTTACCTGAGTCCAGTGAACTTACAGTTGTTCTATTTATAAACTTCAAAAAAATAACGCAACTCGCACTTGGCCAGCTTTTATGACAATACTTTCGTTTTTTATATGCTTAAGGCTACACACACCTCAGTCAAATACGCGGCCCGCATAGAATCCGCACCTTCGTCTGTTTAAGCCCATGAATGTAGACCAGATGTCCTATTTATATTTTACCCCAAGCAAACAGTCTAGTGATTGTATCTCTGACTCAGGGCCTAAAATAATATGAAATGCTTTATTCATTAGCTACCTGAACAGAACGTAGGTAGGTGGGTAGACATAGACGTACTATGTAGCTCGACGAAGATTTTTGACAAACAAGAATAAATCTAGCGTTAGTGTTCATAGTCCTCTTGGTTTGTTCGATTGTTTTAATTTCTATGAAACATGCTAACGCCTCGTTTAGTACCAATATTGTGAAGTGATATATCAGTTTTAAAAAGCTGTAGCAACGAATCATCATATCCATGAATTGTATAAGATAACACATAAATACGGTCGGCATTCATTCAAAATTCATATACAAAACTGTTTTGAACAATATATTTCTCCAATCGTAGGTATGAGAGGAACTTTTATGTAGGTACGCAAAAGATTCGACACTCTCAGGCGGTTACAAACGAACAGGTTTCACCTTACAGTACACACAAACAAAATTTCAAACAAAACTTTACAGAACATTGGATTACGTTGAAATGTTGCTCATAGATTCTTTGTGACTACGAAAGGTACACGTGATTCTCAAGGGATAGAAGAAAATCTAAACTTCTACGCTTGCTAAAGAAAAACAAGCTGTGTGAATTGGTTAGATACATTTGTATAGCTAAATTAATATTAAATCCAACAGAGTTGTACTTACATATGAACGAATGTAGGTACGAGTATCAACTAAAATATAGGTATGCAGTCTCCACATGCCACTTCCTCAATATGCTCTTCGTTACCCCACGGAGTACGGTATAGTGATTCCGTTCCTGATTACCAATCAATTTGGCGCGACACGAAGCGCTCCCCGCCCGAGTTCGTCAACGAACAGCGTTCACGATCACGCTCAGTTCAGTTTAGATAATAAAAGACAACGTACTGAAATAAAACAGGGACGAGAAAAGATATACGCTGTAGGTACTGAATTTCTGTGAAACATCCAAATCGCTCTCGGGGACACTTCTGTTTCAATTCCTTGAAAGTGTCGGGCAAAAATTGTGTTAGGTGACGCGCATGCCTAAACCTACAGTGCTAGAGATTGCCACAGCCTTACGGGAAATTCGACTATTCCACTTTCCTGTTGCCTTGGGCGCCTGAAACTGCTCGATATAACGTAGTCAAGCGAGTGCCATTTATCAAATTAACAAAGATGTCCGAGGTAGCTGAATCGAAAATGAGGTGCGTGGTATGAACCAAAGCGAATACAAATACCATGGTCTACATGGATTAAACACAACTTATAAAATGCAGGGTTCTAAATCATGACATGCGAGGGTTAGACTGAAAGGGTCAGATTAAAAAGGCCGTGTGGGACATGTGGTAGGTATTACAGTTTCGAGCTAAATGCGAGGGCTGAGCCTACAAACGAATAGCGGTGCGTAGTAACTGCGGCTAGTATACTTTGCAACCTTAACAGCATAATTAGGGAGATAGGCCGCTCAGAAAATTATTCAGAGGTTCGTAATAGCAACTCGACGGAGTCACGCGGTGCACGTTTAAACTCCTGAGTTCGGCACCCTTTTGTCGCAAAATAGGTAATATTTTATACATTGAACCCTTCATCAAGGAACGTGATGTTGGCGTGTAATCCGCTACACGGGTGAACTGTAGCTCAGAAACCGTTTCTTCAGATATTTTTAGGTACCTACTCTGTGAATGAGATTCTTTTGTTTATTTCTTTCACTATCTAATAAAATCACGTGACGTGTTCAGGCTAGCGTCTACTTGCGGGAAGTACGAATGATCGTGCATACGATAAAAATTGTATAACAATAATGGATTGAAATAATTATGCTTTAATTGTTTATAGTTATACCAGCAACCTGTGAGTGAACGGCTAGAGGTTGGAACTAACAGTGATAGGAGGAAAAACAATATTTAAGTACCTTATATCAATATTTAGTATAAACATCATTTCATTTATATGTATATTTATATATTCCTCCCGAAATAGTAATTTAACCAACTTGTACAATATTTCGAATCTATTTCTTGTATTCGCCTAGATCGTTTGAGATGTTTCTGCAAAATAGTTTCTTTTAAAACCTAATATTTAAACCCGAGAACTTTTTCCAAAAAATTATTTGAAAGCGAAAAAGATAAACATGAAATAAAATAGATTTACTTAGTACTATTGTAAGATTATTTCTTTATAACCTACTTCAAAAGCTTTTATTTTCTAGTAATGATATTACAAATGGAAAGATTCGGGCTATGGCGGACTACCCGAGTACCCGCCTAACTTTGGCTTCCTATCTCTGACTTTACCTACTAAATATTTCTCTTTTAAAAATAGTTTTGGTAGACGGTGTCACAAGTGCCTGAAACTTTTGAGGGTCGGAATTCTATGCACCGTTACATTTTGATCGTTCTAATGCCTAAAATCGTGGAAAAAATATCTGCTAATATGTAATAATAATAATCATTATGTCGAGTTCTCCGAACATGCGTATGGGTTACCAGATTTTATTTTTCGCGATTTCAGGGCTGGTCCTATAGTAAAAGTTGTTCATAATGATGAATACAATCACCTCTGATGAAGGATTAAAACCATCAAAATGTAACGGTGTACGTCGGTCACACTGAAATCTTTTAGAAAATAAGCCTGTTAATATTTATATTGCTTTTCGAAGTGGTCTCCGTTCCTTTCTAAGCACCGTCGCATGCGATGGAACCATTGACTGAAGCAGTGGGCACACTCTTCTTTAGGGATTTCTTCCACGCCTTTTTCAAACGCAGCCACGGCATCTTCAGGGTTCATAAAACGAATTCCTCTAATTTTATCTTTTATTTTTGGAAATAAATAAAAGTCACAAGGTCAAGACTGTCAAGGAGGATGATTTACTAACTCCTCACTTTCGATAGACAAATATTTGATAGTCCGTCTGGCGGAGTGAGCTGCAGAGTGGTTGTGGTGGAGGAGGATCCTGCTTCTTGGGCGCTCCGGTCTAACGTTTTCTAAGAAAACTGGTAAACAATGACTTATATACCAATCTGCAGTAACAGACTTTTTATCTTCTAGGACCAATGAGGCAAGCAACGGCGCTTTTGATCTTCCGTCAAATTATGAGATATCCATCTAGTACCAAGCTTTCTGACGCCTAAATGTTCATGTAAGACTTTTTGTACTTGACTCACACGAAATGCCTAAAGCTGCCCGAATCTGTTGATATGTCACCCTTCTATCAGCTTCTATCATTAGCCGCACAGCACTCACGTTATCTTCAGTAGTCGCCGTAGAACTTAGAGCATTGGTTTAATGCTCTATGCCGTAGAAGGACGTTCTTCTCGCGAATCATCTGTGAGTTTGTTTCGACCACGTTTAAACTCATTAAACTAGTTGTAAACAAAATCGCTATCGTTGCTAATCGAAATCTATCGTAACATTGTTGTTGAGTAAGACAGCAACGAAAGTCAAAAAACCATAAATCATTGAACGAAAGCTTTCTCTAGTCAAATCCATTTCGACGCACGACAGACACTTTTTATATTACCGCCAATTTGTAAAAACTAATGACATATGAACTCATTACACATCTACAGTTATCCGATGACTTCCTAATTCGAAATCATTTTTCATCGGCTGCTTTTCATACTAGCCTATTCTAAAAACTTTCAGTGTGACCCCCGTACATTAACGTCATAAACCAACTTAAATCGCAGTAGTGTCATATTCAAAAGTCAATTATCATTATATGCTAACTGTTACTCTAATAACGTATTTACAATATGAAACGAATAACTTCACTCGATTCAGTGTCCAATAAATTATAATTTAGGCATCAAATGATACCTCGCGATACCGATTTAATAAAAATGAAACAACATTTAGGCAACTCGGCGAATCGCCATGACAATTGAAAAGGCCTTTTCCGAGTACAAAGAAATCTTCTTATTCTAAAACCAGTAACAGCATCTTATTGGACGCCCACGATAAATGGTTATATTGTAAGAAATATTTTTATTCAAATTGGCTATTCAAGGACCCATTCAAGGAGCGCCCACTCCTTCTATAGGTTAGGGTTGACTCAACCTATCAAAATATAACAATTTTAATGTAGAAGTAACTTTTTTGTACCTACTCTTTAAGCCTAGATCCATTTTTTACAGCCGACTCTCTCAAAAAAGTACTACCACATAGATCCTGCCACACATTAGTCTAAAACCGCTTAAGCTAGAAACATGATATTTGAGCAGTAAGCGTTCTTTGACAACGTTATGTCAGTTTCAAAGAAATAAAGAGTTTTTATTCAACCTCAAAGTCCAAAGTAGTTTTATCCAAAACGTTGGACTAATGTTCACACTGCGACAGTAATTGGATGGATTCGCTAAATTAAAACGTAGTATAATTGTTTCGAGATCAAACGTGAGCGTTAACAAAATATTAACGTATATTTTCGAATGGAATTGCAGAAAGTTTTCCTCGGAATCGCTAACTAGGAAAATACGTAATATGTCCATTCAATAAAACAGGAGTAATAAAACAACAAGTAATTGAAAATGAACGGCAAATATTGATTGTTTTACATTTATGACTCGAGAGGCTAGCTCAGGATCGGTTCGGCCTTTTTATTTGATACTCGCAATAACGAAGAGAATCAATGTTGTTCTATTTCGTATTCTGTTAGTGCACGGTTACGAAGTGGCATCTGAGGATGAAATTACTGGTTAGATCGCAACTGATTTCGATGGGGAAACTTTAGGCGTTTTTGTTGTTTTTAGATTTTTAGCTTGGAGTTTATTTTTTTTGTTTCTTGGTTTGGTTGCGGTTTTGGATTAGCTGCCGACTTTAACTGTGTGAAGTGAGTTCCATATTCGCTTCCATTTCAGATTTAAAAAAAAAAACCTTTTTTGCATGTTTTTTTTTTTGAAGGTGTGTAATTATCAAATAACTTCTTCCGCTCTGGGTGGAGCGGGAGGGCGTGACAGACTGTTACTGACTAAAAACCCACCCGTGTTCCTTCAGTTGCCTGTGCCAGGGGCCATGGTATCCCTCTCGGACTTTCCCACAACCCTGGCAGGCAGCGGCCCTAGCGGACCCTGTCATTGATGCTGACATCTCTTCGAGGCGCGCGTGGAACACAACGCGCCGTTGACCCGGGCCTGGTCCTTATCGATCGGCGAGCTGCCCATTGCTCGCCGTTCGCAAGCCCGCGCCTACGGTGGCCGGGAATCGGCCTGCGATTCCCGACGCCCAGGACGTCTCATGCGGCGGCTAGGGGCGTGAGGGCACGAATTTTGCCTCTCCCTCACGCGTTCACGCTCAAACCCTCTCGCTCCGTACCATGGCCTGGACCAAGGCCGGACGCTAGAGATCGCCACCGCCAATCGCCTCCACGAGGACACGGCGGTGCTCCGTCCAAGCCGGCAGACCTCCACCGTATGCTCCACCGTGTCCTCCGGGCGATCCATACAATGGTGACACCCGGGCGTTTCCTCCCGCCTTATCCGGAACAGGAACCTCCCGAAACAACCGTACCTGGTGAGGACCTGCGTCAGGCGGAAGGTGAGGACGCCATGGCACCTCTCTAGCCACTCCTCAAAGAGGGGACTTATCGCCACAGTTGCGGCGTGCCCAGCGCTGGGTTGCGACAATCGCACTCTCCATGCCGCTTTTCGCTTTTTATAAGTGAAATAGCATAACGTTAAAATGGCCGCCGCAAGTGGTAAACGGCACACGCCCAACAGTTTGAAGATACTTACTGCTCGTCGCGATACGATAGAAGACGTTCAATATTTTCTCATTCACCACAGTCACTTACGTATTTTGATTTCCGCTCATAGAGATCCAATAAACAATATTGATAAAGTAAATATCGCAGGTCGCTGCTAACACGTACTATTCGATACATGATAAACGTAAAACATTCTACGAACATCTGGTATATTAGCTACATTATTCCTGATGAAGTAGGTAAGTAAGTAGTAATATGAATTTATAACATATGCATTACATGTAGAGCCGGTAGTACTACCACTCCCGTAGAGATGAACGTTCACGTGTTATTCGATACCGGTGTGGTAAAGCTTTTACCTCGCCATTCACTATCTACCAGGAGGGGTGCAACACCCCACCCGCAGTGTTGGGCAAAATTTTATCTGACGCTTACATGCGAATATGGATATAAATATAGATCATAGGTTCTCAGCGTGGGCGAGAAAATTAGGGTGCGTTGAGATGGGATCTAACAAAGTAACGACTATATAATATTACACGTTTCAATATAATCGTGGCAATAGCTGTCTGAGCAACGTAGATTGCAAGTAAAAAAAAAGTTGGCGGTGGGCAAAATACGGTTGAGAGCCTATGGTATACATAAGCAGAATAACGCACCTCTTCCATAAGAAGTATAGAGGTCCAGAGGGTTTTCCGTGGAGCTACAATTTGATGAGAAGGGTAGGCAACGCATCTGGGTTTGAACATATCTGTGGCGGCGGTAGCCACATTTACTATCAGGTGGGCCACTTATTAATGACGTGGTGGTTGCGTACCACCACGTCATTAATTAAGTGGCCCACCCTTCGTGTGCGAGTCCGACTTGCAATTGGCCGGTTTTTCCGATTTATCAACCAGCTTACTTTTTTAAGTGTCGTGATAATGCCCAGTGGTTAAGGTCTCCCTACTCATGCACGAAGTTATGGGTTCAAATCCGGGCAAGAATCCATGACTAAACCAATGACCAAGACTATTTCGATTCCTATGTACACAGCACTCGACATGCCGACAGCACTTCAGGTTACACGAAACTGACAAATTTCTGCAAATGATTTAAAACCTTAAAGTGTTGAAAGTTAAGTTCCAAATCGAATGAGAAAATTTGACAGTTTGTGGTAACTTGACCTGCTGCTGTTTGTACTTTCTGGGTTCATCTTGGACATTACTGACATTGGTGAAGAAGAACATCAAAAGAAGACCTGGACTTATAGTTAATATAAGTCTGACATCGTCAACTCATATTCATATTCATATTTATTTGCATTCCATAATGTTTAAGAGATGTTACAATGGCTTAAAGCTAAGGTACAGTTATGGACCCTGTAGGGCACAGCAAAAAGTATAGGTAATTTTTAAAATAAAAATTAAATTCAAAACACAAATTAACATCAGGCAATTTTTAAACTAATATTTATGTTATCAACATTAAATAAGTAAATGTAACATTTTATATTATTGAGATCAGTCTGTTATAGTTTTAGGTACATATAATTATTTGGTAAGGTCAATTAAACATATATCTATCTTATTATAATATTTATCTATGTATGTATGAATGTCTATGTCTATACTACTAACTGTGTGTGGTGTCTGTGTTCAATAGATTTTTTTTGTCATGTATGTATTCGTTTATCGTATAGTAAGCTTTTTTAATTAATATTTGCTTGAGTTTATTTATAAATGTTGTATAGCTGGTTTCATCCTTTATTGCATCTGGTAGTTTATTAAACATTTTTATGGACATTACGTAGGGGCTATTGGAGTGTAGTTTCATGCGCGAGGAGGGTAACATTAACATATTTTTGTATCTGATAGATCGGTCAGTATGTTTATCGCCGCGGGTTGTAAAAAAGTTCATGTATAAAAGTATAAAAGTTTCATGTATAAAAGTTTCAAGTATAAAAAACTCATCTCGAGCAAGCGTGGTGATCAATGCCCGTGCCTATCTGTATGAGAAGAGGCCGTTGCCCTGCAGTGAGACATTAATAGGCTGGTATTATTATAATATTATCTTTATTAAACATTTTTATGGACATTAATTTTATTATGACTTCATTTAAAGTTCAATAACTGGGAGGGTATTTAGGAAAAATTGTGATGATCAATTTCATAAACCGTTTATCGACCACACATTGGATAATGTTTTCGAGAAGCATAAACTTCAGGCGAAAGATTAGATAAATAACTTATAAATATGGGTATATACAAGGGTAAGGCTTATATACAAGGGTGGTGATAAAAGAGATATTAATAATTATCGACCTATTTCAGTCTTGACCGTTATCTCAAAAATTATTGAAAGGCTTATCAACTCACGCCTAATGTCATATCTCGAAAAATATAACATTCTATCTAAATCACAATTCGGGTTTAGAAAAGCAAAATCCACAGAAGACGCCATATCAGGACTGACCTCCTTGGTGACGCAGTATATAGACCATGGAGTAAAATGTCTCACAGTCTTCTTAGACTTGAAAAAAGCGTTCGATACTGTATCTGTCCCCACCCTTGTAAAAAAGATGGAGCATGTGGGCATTAGGGGTATGCCACTAAAACTACTAACTGACTACCTAAAAGACCGTACCCAAAGCGTTAAAATTGACAGTTTCACTAGTTCTGACACTAAAATTGAATACGGCGTGCCCCAGGGAAGCGTCTTGGGGCCCACGTTATTCCTAATATACTTAAACGAATTAACGAATCTCAAGATAGACAGAGGGCAAGTGTTCTCATATGCAGATGACACTGCCATTGTGTTTAATGGTGCTTCCTGGAACTCCGTCTTTGAAGCAGCTGCGCATGGTCTTCATAAGGTCGCAAACTGGCTTAAATCAGCTCTTCTTACCCTAAATATCGCCAAAACTAATTACATTTGCTTTGCAATTAATAAGCGCACACTTCCCCCCCCAAACTTAAAATTAAGTATTCACACATGTGACTTTACTAATACTAAGCAATGTGGTTGCGAAGAGATTAGCTGTGTCAAATCCACTAAATACCTTGGAGTAATACTGGACCACCGACTTTCTTGGCACCCTCAAATAGAAGCTGTAAATGATAGGATCCGTAAACTCGTATGGGTTTTTAAAAAGCTGAGACATGTCACTTCCCAAGACCTCCTAAAGCGTATCTACATTGCATTAGCACAATCTGTTATGTGTTACTGTATCTCTATCTGGGGCGGTGCTACCAAAATTAAATTCCTCGAAGCAGAAAGAGCCCAGAGATGCTTGATAAAGACTATGTTCTTTAAGCCCTTTAGATTTCCCACTGACGAATTATATCTAAGTCATAAAATACTGTCAATAAGAAAACTTTACATTGTCAATTCAGTACTTAAACTACATAAAACCTTACCTTACGTACATAAAGCCCAAACAGGTAGAAGAAAATGTAATGTGGCCACTGCTCCTCACTGTAAAACTCTATTCGCCAGGCGTCAATTTCTTGCACACTCTGCCTACCTTTACAATAAGCTTCACAATAAATATACGATATATAATCTGCAACTTCATAAATGTAAAAAAATAATTGTCCAGGAACTTGAGCCGCTTGGGTACAATGAAACAGAGAACTTATTATTTAAATTCGAACGTTAGAATAATATTCATAACTTCCAGTGTTACTTACCAATCTCAAGTTGTTATAACATCGCAGGGGTGGATAACACCGAAAAAGAGCATAATTCATACAACTATATGACACACACATACAAACAAACAAACAAACAAACACACACACACACACACGCACACACACCCCCACACACACATACATACATACATCCATAAACACACATATTCACATACACTCACATAAACAGATACAGTAAGCCATACCAGTATCTTTTAGTTATCTGTCAATAATTTTGTACTTCCTGTCTTTTATTTACTATAGTTATCTAAAATAGTTTAACTTCTTTTTAAGGAACTATCGTACCACCGCAATATATTAGTCTTAAGGAGGAGCGGGACGACCCAACACAAGCATTATTACATGCTTCCTGGGCAGTTCCGGCAACTAAATAGTATTGTATAAGCAAAGTTAAAGAAATAAACTATTTTTATTTTAAAAAAAAAAAAAAAAAAAAATATATGACGACACGTTTGGTGTAGTGGCTACAGTGGCTAAGTGTAGTCAGCGAAACCAAATGGTCCTGGGTTCGAATCCCGGTAGGGGCAAATGTTTGTATGATGAATATGGACATTTGTACCCGAGTCATGGATGTATATTTATAATATGTATGTATTTACGAAAAAAAAAATGTATTTAAGTAGTGTATCAACCATCTGTTATCCATAACACAAGCCTTAATTAAGTGCTTAACTTGGAACTAGATGGTGCTGTGTGCAATGTCAGACGATATTTATTTATTTATTTATTTATTTTGTACCTGTTTGGTTATGGAGTGAGGCACCGACTAGTTCCGCAAGCTGCATTCAAATCGCACATCTGCGCACATCGCCGGAAAATTTTATTTATGTTAGGTACTACTACAGAATAATCTCTTCGCCCCTCGCCTTCTAGGATGCATCGTTCGATAGGTGCTAAGGTTATTTGTATAAATCAGATGACATCAATAAATAGAGCATTAAAAACCGTGCAGAGTGGATTTGAGTTTTTTTTTTAATCCGAGCACAAATGGTCATGGTTGAGAAAACAAACTAATACTGCCCAATACCGACTAATATTTAAAAAAGCGGTGGAGATCACAGCGAGAGCACTGACCTCATATTGACAAACACTGCGATTTATATTCAGCAGACATTATCCTCAACTAATAACTAAAACACTGCATGACAAAACCGTAACCGTAGTCCATTAAAGGAAGCAATGACAAGATAATTGTTTGTGTGTGTAATAGTGCTTAGTGCACGTGATACGACACGGCACGGCTCGCGTGACCGCCTGTCGATCGGAAAAGCTTATCACAAAGCGGAACCCCACCTCACCGACATCACCCACATAACGGGTTTACAACCTGTTTATAACACGTTACACCCGTATTTATAACCGCTGGAATGTCTTCATATAAATACGCAATCTTATCCGCTTTTTATCACCCAATGACATCTTATCTTTTGAATATTTCCTTCCAAACGTCAGGATTTCGAGAATATCCCATTGGAGTGTTGCCCTCCGAGAAACTGCTTTCATAGAGGAAAACTATGTAGGAAAATCCTCAAATAAACTTACTCAAAAGATAAATATATATTTACATTTATGTTTAAGGTTCGCTAAGACGAAAGTTTCGATATATCTTAGCCAGGTATGCCACGCTCTCAACATAAATTCAAATTCATTACACTGGAGCTGACATTTAATCATGTCTCTGCACCATGCGAGTTACATGTCGTAAATACAGAACTAGTGCATTAAAGCGACTGTAGTAATATATCATACAGACATTATATCTAATGAGTTTTCCAAGAAAACATTGAATATAATGCATCATTATTGAGTGTAGTTAGTTGTAGTAGCGTCGACAAGTTGATATTAATATGCTTGGTGTCCGAACGGGCCGTGGAACGGTTCTAATGGGTATCGGGCTGTGGCTTGTACAAGTTGTACACTTGAAATAATAAAAATCGCATACGCTGCAGCGACTCCGCTCTTTGTGACAGTTTGTATGCAGCGTGCCCTCCAGCGATCGGCGAGTACACAATGCGCGATCAAACCGATACAGAGCATCGACCGACGCGCGATAATGGAGCGCATTATTTTTCTTACAATCCTGCTTACGGTGCAGCCAGACACAATAATTGTATTGTTAAATACTAAACTCAGACTTTATTGCTTTTATAATAAATTTGCACAGCAGCTTATTTATATATTAAGTTCAAGTTAGTTTTGCTAGTGACACACAGTGCAAATTCTGAAATTATCTATGAGAGCTTAAGTTAATCGTTCGTTACAAGATCACTGGAAATATTAGTTCACTAAAGGATACGACTAAGCTCCGTGCTACGAGCTCACCTTGCATATTATTCATGAAATAAACTGTAATAACAATATCATAAATCGCGTAGCACCTTCCGCTACGCCGTAGACCTCCGTAGCCAGTAATTTTATTGTAAGTGTACAAGTATTAGAACGCTCGGCCGGAGCTCCAGTAATGAGCTTTTTGTTCTCATTCTGTCAACCCTCAACAGCCAGAAGTATTTTGTTAGATGAAGGACCCTTACCATGAGCCAAATGATGCCTTTCGTCCCGCTCTGTTATTTATTACAACCTTTTGAGCCCGAATAAAGCATGAATTCGTCTCATATAGATTAGTCAGAATATCTCTCCAACATTAATAAATAATTGAGGCCTCCCATTTTTATATTACAATTGTATTTACAACATCAGTAAACATTTCTTGAGTTTCGCGGTAGAATTCTTATTATTTTCACTGTTTCTGAATCGCACGTGTTACTTAAAAACTCGCGTCGAATACTAAAATCAACAATGCTCGCTCCTTCTTATCTTGGTTTTCTACTTACTTTAGGCGGCAGCGAAGACAATATTTTTGCGGTCGCTTGACTCTTTAGCTTTTTTATTGTGCCCAGATATCGTAAGGCTTAGAAATGTTTCAGAATTTCTGCGTATTCGACATGAAAGCTAAACTGTCTAGCTTTTTACATCGCAGTGCCGATAAAAGTAATAAGAGAAAAAATGTGGAAAGTTGTAACTCTATACAAACAGTACGTTTAAACATCTACAACTTTCCGTGTGTTGGCATCGGACCTTGCAACTTTATGCGACATGCACCAATTAATTACTCTTTAAAAATAAATTGCCATACATTTCCTTTAAACTTGTTAGGCAAATTGAATGTGCTCGTTCTACGACTGAAGCTATACAATGTAGCAATGACTTGTAGTTCCCGGCAACATCGCAACATCGCACCTTCACAGAAATCAGGCGGTATTCATGGACAAAGTTGGGCGTTGTTCGAACGATGTAATAACTCTCGGCATTACCACAAGAGACTCGGATTTGCATCTGAGCGATATTTCCTAAATCGTAACGCGGTTCAACTTGAGCTATTTGCGAGAGGACTGAGCACGGGAGCATTTACCACGCTCCTATATAGGTCACCTGAATGAAATATAACACCCAACGACGTTCCAACACTCAAGTTTATCAATGTCGGGAAACTAATGAGTAACATTCAAGTTATCAAAGGGTAAACCCCCAACGAGGTGTTTTGGCAGACCAATTTAACTTCCGTGAAATGCGCGGGTAGGCTGAGCTGCGCTGTAAACTGTGAACGTCGCTTTCATTCAGTATCTTCCTGAAATAGTTGAGTTATGTTTGTGTAAAACTAACCAAAAATCATAAATAAGCATATACCGCGAGTGGTCGGATACAACCGACACGACACACGGATATTATTGTTTGCCACGTGTTGTTTATTAGCAGGAACACGCTGTTACGAGAATACATGTATGCTACAATTAGTCCTATTTGCATTGCAAGTGCAGTTCAGCATTAATCTGCTACAAAGTTTCTGAATCAAAGTGATAACGATGAATAGGGATCCTCGTTGTTCTCAGGAAATGTCAAAGAATAAAAATTCAATGAATATTGAACTATAAAACTGTTTAACTGCTGCATGCTCCCGTTTACACCTCGGTTGACCTACTTACCTGACATTTATCAACCAAGTGACGACATTTTGTATTGCAACTAAAATAAACTTTCAACTGAAGCGTCGCCTATTACCTGACGTAACGGCTGTTAGCAAAAACTCAGTTGTTTGTACGTTTATGTATGTTATATCAAACAGTACAATATTGCACTGCTATGTTTTTGCTTTATTTTTAAACAAGTGTGACTTCGTTTGTTTGGATTTTGAAACAAAACCCTAATCGAATGCAAAGAGTAGATAACACAACTTTAAAGTTCATTTATTTTCATACAATGACTTAGCAGTAAGATATCCGTACTAGTATTATAAATTCGAAAGTAACTCTGTCTGTCTGTATGTTACCTTTTCACTGAACGGATTTAGATACAATTTGGCAAGGAGATAGATGGCATCCTGGAGAAGAGCATAGGTTACTTTTTGTCTCAAAAATAATCCTAAAAGGGTATGATATAGGGGATGGAAGTTTTATGGGAAACTTAGCATTACTTAGGTTAGGGATATGAAAATTAATGGTCCAGGCAGTTGTTTCTTGGCGGCAGCCAGCCCGCCGGTTGATTGCGCCGCAAAGGGTCATGGCCACCCGGCTGGTCCGGGGATACCGTACGGTCTCCGGTCAGGCGGCGAGCCTCCTTGATGGATTACCGCCATGGGATCTGGAGGCAAAAGTTCTCGTGCACATTTAGGAGTGGCGCGAGGAGGCGAAACGCCGGGGCGTAGCTCCACTGCCGCAAGAAATCACGGTACAGCGGACAGAGCTCCGGCGGGATCTCAGGGCGGCATGGAAAGTGCGATTGTCGCAACCCAGCGCTGGGCACGCCACAATTGCGGCGATAAGTCCCCTCTTTGAGGAGTGGCTAGAGAGGCGCCACGGCGTCCTCACCTTCCGCCTGACGCAGGTCCTCACCGGACACGGTTGGTTCGGGAGGTTCCTGTTCCGGATAAGGCGGGAGGAAACGGCTGGGTGTCACCATTGTGTGGATCGCCCGGAGGACACGGTGGAGCATACGGTGGAGGTCTTCCCGGCATGGGCGGAGCACCGCCGTGTCCTCATGCAGGCGATTGGCTGTGGCGATCTCTCGCGTCTGGCCCTGATCCAGGCCATGGTACGGAGCGAGAGGGCTTGGGAAGCCGTCACCTCCTTCTGCGAAGCAGTAATGTTCGCAAAGGAAGAGGCGGAACTCGTGAGGGAGAGGAAAAATTCGCGCCCTCACGCCCCTAGCCGCCGCAGGAGACGCCCTTGGCGTCGGGAATCGCAGGCCGATTCCCGGCCACCGTAGGCGCGGGCTTGCGAACGGCGAGCAATGGGCAGCTCGCCGTTCGATAAGGACCAGGCCCGGGTCAACGGCGCGTTGTGTTCCACGCGTGCCTCAAAGAGATGTCAGCATCAATGACGGGGTCCGCTAGGGCCGATGCCTGCCAGGGTTGCGGGAAAGTCCGAGAGAGATACCGTGGCCCCTGGCACAGGCAACTGAAGGAACACGGGTGGGTTTTAGTCAGTAAGAGTCTGACACGCCCTCCCACTCTGCCCAGAGCGGGAAAAGTTATTTGATGATTTCCCACCATCAAAATAAAAAAAAGGATATGAAAATTTAAATTAATGCATTTGGTAAAAGAAAAAAATATATTTGTTTCAGCGTTTTTGTAAAATCATCCCCCAAGGAGGTAAAGTAGGGGATGATTTAAAAATTCCCAAGATTAGGTATATTTTTTTTTTATATACTTCTTTTTAAGAGATTTAAGGAATTGGAAATATAGTCAGGACCCGTATCTTGAGGTGTTATTTATTTAATTTAAAGCGGTCCACCCGCTTAAAAGTTTACAATTTGAAATAATAAAATAACTTTGCTGATACGTGATCAATGGCGACGCTAGAGTATTTCAAATTAATGATGATATTTTTTTTAAGTTAAAAGCCTGTTTAATTAAAATAAATAAAGAGTATTTACATTTATTATCTGTCTGTCTCTTACCTTTTCACGCTTTAACGGCTGCATACATTTGGGTGATAAGATACTATTTGTCCCGTGGGATAATTTCCGACATCCACGCTGGCGAAGAAGCTAGTCTTTCCATATTTTATCTAATCAGTATTTTGGGCTATTATTTTTCGTTTGTTTTCTCGTATTTCTGTTTCTCCTCTCTGTCACACTAGCGCACATACCAAAAGACATAAATTATTCAATCTTCACAAACCGTGGCAATATTCTGACTAGCCTAGTTCTAAGCAAAAACATCGTAGAACGCGGAATACAAGATGTGAGAAGAATAACAAAACAAACAACACGACGCGACGCTTCTGATTTCCACCGCTGACGTTAGGGACATAGACATTATGTAAATATTTATATACAAGCCACACACCGCAGCCAAGACGTCGGGAAAGCTCGCGGGGACGATCTAGAGAACATTCGTAATGGCGACGAAAATAGAAAGCAATCACGTTTAAAATGTAATTATTGACGCCCCTTAGTAATCAAGATTCTTTTAAATTAAGTAAAGATCGGTTGTGTTTGGACGCAGGGGTAACTAAGGCTGTTTAACTGTTTGTTGTTTGTTTGATAAGCAACTAAATGATTACTTAATAATTTCATGCACACCACACATACTTTCTGAAGAAAGATAGATAACAAGCCGATGCCCGTACGCTCCCATAGACATACTATTCATACTTCCTTATTCTTACATACTTCCTCCTCTGCTTGTGTGTCCGTTAGTGCGCTAAAAACCACTTATCTGATTTACTTGATTACTTTTTAAATTGTTCTATAATTAAATCCCTAGTTTTTGGTATAGTACCTAAATAATGCGAAGAATATGGACGGAGCTGTCTTTAAAATAATTATGTACCAATACTAAAAGGTACGAAAAATGGTGACCTAATTCTTGAAATTAACTTGCAATGCTGAAAGAAAAACAAAATTTCTACCGCTTGTCTGGTTGCGCGTTTTGTACAAGCAAATTGGGGAAGTAGATAAGTACACATTATGTTTTGGCAACTAGCAGTGCTTGCCTTAGTAAGCAAACTTAACTTTATCAGCCCAATTATCGCACACGCTCCTTTGATTAGCGAAATTGAAGGTCGCACCACTCGTTAACAAATTGTGTATAAAAAATATTAGAAGCTTATTTATTTATTTATTAGGCTTTTTAACAATGAGTACACTGTTCATTTATAAATTCTACATTACAAACTTAAGTCTAAGCGCCTCATCACTTACAGAAAAGCACAGCATGCACTACATTATGCGCAGGAAATAACACAATTAATTAAACAACAAGTAATACATAGTTTGAAAAACAAAAAACAAATAAGATTTACTGTTAAAGCCAAATTGATTACAATGAATTAAATAACAAATTAAATTATTTTTTTAATTTAATTTATTCTATTACTAACCACATTAAAGCAGTTACAGTACACACATAATATATGATTGTCTCTCTCCTCCTGCTACACAAATAGTAACAAACGTTACGACCAAGATCCCTAAGTTGGTGAAACAATAGGAACCTAAAATGCTTTGTGTGAACGTACACGTCCGTATTAGACTATTAGACGAGGGTGCTGGCGTATACTCGTACATACATTATCACATCGGAGCGTATGTGCTTTTCCGGTCGTACGTACAGTGTAGGCCAAGAAGACGAACACTTTGTGTGCAAGATAAGGCTCCCTCGGGAACCCGCGCGGAACCGTCGCGTTGTTTAAAGTGTAGCCGCGTGCATGCACTTACGTAAGTTTAATAGAAGATGCATTTATAATACGTATACTACACCAAATGTCGGAATCAATACGAGGTAATTGAAAAATACCCGCAAGCTCTTACGAGTTGTATAATTGAAACTATTTGTTGTACGTGCGACTCGGAAATACGAAAGCGGAATTCATTTTTCGATAGAAAATCGTCGATAACGCATTGGTTATATGGGATGATTTTTTGGTTAGTCCAAAAGTACAAAATCAAAAGTCATAACATAAAAAAAAACATTTTGATTTTATGTATTTTATTTTCTCTTTTACTCTTACACACGCTGTCTACATCTCTAAATCTACTATCCTATCGCAGGTATGCTGGAAGAGATTTCATTAGCAATAAGCATCACCTTTGTACCTATTTTTCTGTTATTTTCTTCTTGTCTGTTTATATAAATGTGCACATAAATGGTTAAATAAAATAAATAAATAAAAAGTAATAAATATACTTGGGCTAGAAAGTCACACGTTTATTTTTATTGACTCTATAGGTTGTCGTCTAATAATCTTAATTTGATTGAGACGTGTAAGTTTATCATAATCAATAATAGATGTATCTAATACACAAAACTGCGGTCCCAAGAATCGGCCCTCCAACACGTTCTTCTAAATAAAAATAGATCCATTGGCACAAGACCAGAAGTATTCAGCCATGACATTGATTAAAACAGCTACTGTTTGCGTCCATGTACAGTGTACGAAAAGAAGTTATGGTTCAATAGAACCTATTTTCTTTTTCTGTGTGTACTGTACGTAAACTTAGAGTAATTTATTATAAGTTATAACGTCGAAAGGTGTACTACAATAACCACTTGTAGCATGGGGTTATGACCACTCAACAAGTTAATTATTAAATATCTCTTATTTACTTAAAATAATTACTCAATTATTCAAAGTGGATTTGCACCTCTTAAATAAATCGTTGTAAAAGTGGGAGTGTTAATAAATTACCCGTGACATCAGTATTTGACCCTCTTCGGAATCCGAATGGTTCGAAATAGTGACGGGTTGGATTGACCTCGCGTTGATACCCAAAGTTTACATTGACACAAGTAGATACTTTGTAAAACATCTACATTTTGTATTGAACGATTTCGTAAAACATTTCGGTGATGTGAACTCGTCTGTTTCGTTCAGGCTTCTCATCTTTCTAGTTTTATCTAGATAAGGCTAACAAGTTACTAAGTAATTGAGAATCGTGACATATACCCACCCACGTTCGTGTCACGCACACAGTATGTCGAGCCATTTATACTGAACAAGGGCAAAAGCTTATTACACTTTTTCAGTAACATCACATCTTGTAGCTAAAGAGTTCCAATTACTGGTTCATTATTCTTAGAGGGTCTAACTTTCACTCAAACAAAGATTACTCAAAAATTAAATAGCAAAACAGTAACGGTGATTGGGGTACTTACACTTGGCTATGTTACTTAAATCCAAAAATATTAATAAATGTATACTGTCACTAAAGAAAATACCAACTTGCGAGGCAGTTTCACTACGGCGTAGCGGCGTAGCACATAGACTACTTACTACGGCGTAGCGTGGACTACGCAAGCGATCTACGTCACATGTATCATATCCACTTCGCGACGACTGGACACGATCACGTTTCAGGCGAACGCTTTCTTTGTTCTACCGTCTTCTGTTTGTTACAAACGTTTTCTCATAAATACCTTTAGGACTACTACAAAACTCCTTTTCAGGCTACACAAAGTTGTGTCTAAAGCGTTAACTACCAATTTTATTTGTACGCCGGGATTACAACTACCTACATCCTAAAATTCCAAAATTTCAAATTCGTAACAACTTCAGAGCCTTTTTTTTTTTTGAGGATGGGAAATCATCAAATGACTCCTCCCGATCTGGGTGGAGCGGAAGGGAGTGTCAGACTCTTACTGACTAAAATCCACCCGTGTTCCTTCCTTGTTCCGTGTTCCTTCAGAGCCTTAAAGGGAATTTAAATTTCCACGATTATTGTAAAAACGTCGCCATCAACGATTATATTTTCATCTAACTACTACCAATGCGAACCCGAGCTTTTCCTAATGTTTATATAAATACTTGAAGCTTCTTATCCACGCGTCCTGCGCGTTAGAACTGTGGCTGAGTCGCGAGCGGCTTTGTGCGCCCAAACGCGCTCCTTAATACCGTCGTACGGTTAATGTACGCAAAACAAAAAATTCAGTGCGAAAGCTTCGCCTTTTACACGACATTCTTTATTTATGGACGCGCACGCTCGCCCCACTTTACGAATGGATGTTCAAATGAAAGCGAGTTGCAAAAACATTTTATGTAGAAAAATGTGCTAAACAAGCCAACATTATAGCTTCCATACACGGATTCATTTGCACAATATTTTGATTGAAACGCGAAATTAGAAAATAATATACACAACGCCTTATAAGTATAACAACGCCATATAGTCTCTATTTGGATCATAAACTGAGACAGAGAAACCCTCTCAGGGATTCTCAGAAACCCTCACCTAGAGAGAAACCCTCTCAGGGATCCCCAGAAACCCTCATGTACTTTTCAAAACTACATACATACAAAACATCACGCCTGTTTTCCCCAAAGGGTTAAGTACAGTGACCTATAGTAGGCACACCCACATTTCGCCAAGTAATAGGGTGTAAGCTTATTGCCGTCCACCGGGCACAAATCCACTCTGGGCTGTTACTAAGAAATACCTAATTGAAAAACCCAATAACACTGCCTGACCTGGGAATCAAACTCAGGACTTCATGCTTAGCAATAGCGCTTACAATCACTAGCACCTATGAGGCAGTCTAGTTTTTCTAAACTAGGCAACATAAATATAATAAATAAGCAGCAAAACCCAAAATATCAAACAATACTATTAGTATTACTATCAATGTATTTAAGTAGGTAGTGTATCAACCATCTGGTATCCATAACACAAGCCTTAAGTGTTAAGTGCTTAACTTGGAACTAGATGGTGCTGTGTGCAATATCAGACGATATTTATTTATTTATTTAATACTGCGATCATCACTCACAAATCAAACAAACGTCACACCGAAAAAAAACAATGTGCAACGAACTTTAACAGCTGCGGTTTACAATGAAAATTATTTTTATGCACGTACAACAGTTAAAGCAACTGTTAATTGTGTTACCAACGCATAAACGAGTTCCATTCAAACTGATAGAATTGTGTAAATTTGCTTCAAAAGTAAAGCAATCAATCTCTCTGTAAACGCCTATGCTCACCATAATATCGAATCTAAATCCAATTTAGTAAAGCCGAGTTCCCACTCACGGATCAACCGGAAACGATTAATTCGATATGCTCTGACGTCATGATTAAGTGTCTTTCCATGTCAATAAATATTAGGACTTTCAATTTTAGATCGAATATTACATGAATGGGGGAGGGTTTTGTCATTCTGTGCAGTTATCAACATTTTTCTATCGAGAAGCTTGTCAAAAATATTAGCTCAAAACTGTTTTTTTAAATTGGTCGGTAAAGATTAAAGTTTATTTGATGGAAAATGTTAATTCTATTTTATTCCCTAATAGTAAAACCAAGTTAAGTGCCTAGAATCATAAAATAGATTGGCTTCAAAAATGTAAGTGAATGAAATACGAGTAGCTTGCCGCTCGCTCGCCATCGACGGCGAAAGTAATTTCCTTCTTATAACTACTGTTTTTTGTTTCTTTATAAGTTCTACATAAATTATATTTTATGCAAATGACGTCAGCAGTGGTCCTACAACCTATCTATCTATATTTATACGTATTATAAATTAAAACAATTTTTCGTGTCTGTCTGTGTATCTGCGTTATTCTACTAAACTACGCAACGGAGTTTGATGCGATTTTCACCATTATTTTGATAATTTATTGTGTATTTAGATAGTTTATTTGTATAGTATATTCATATTAAACTCACAAACCATAATAAAATCTTGATGTTTTGTCAAGTTGTAAAAATCGTGCGAAACAGAGGCGGGTCGCTAGTGTCAAATACATGGTCGGTCTGTTTTAATAAAAGTATTTTAGGTAGCTACAAAGTTACAACTCAATTACAGTTTGCATGTTGATATTCCGATTATGATCACAATTTTCCGATCATTGACTCACATTTCGAAAAAATCTTTCCTTCTTTTCTTTATATTTAATATTATGTACCTACAATTCTACTTACCATACTTTTTCAACATGCAATCGCATGAAAACTGAAAATTGTTTCTTTGAACTTTCTACAAAATGTCCCCTGAGCAATTACAGGGGCAACAACATATAATTATTGACATGATGTGGAGTAATCATGCCGTCAAATTATAATAGTAATTATCGTTAGCACTTATTTAGTAAAGTTACGAAGATAATTATACCTATACAGTAAAGGTGTTGACAATAAATACCTCTTTAATGATTAGGTACTACTTTAGTTTCTAAAATTTTGTTTAAATATAATTGTGCAAAAAATACTAAATATCATAAATACACCTAAGTACCAAGCATATTTTATCGTAATTAACTCATTCATATGTGATACAAATTGCTGCCCCACAGTAATTACTGCGTACGACCACAGAAAATGGGGCATCTAAACAGTGAGACAGAATTAATGATACAGTCGAATGGTCACAACTGGGCCAACATTTACGATATGCTAAACAAAGGAGCAACCGTTTAACTAATGCTAAACTTGGTTGAGATTGCAGGCAAAGTTTAAATTGAAAAAGCAATGTTTTACTATGAAATTAATAATCTGAAGTCAATCGAATCGAATCAAATCGTAAAATTTATTTGCTTAATGCTTTGAAATTGCGTGAAGCAAGGAAAAATATACCTATACCTAGATAGTATTACAATCAATAAAACTACTTTTCCTGAGCACGGAGTATTACACGAGGGTTTTCTATTTACCCAATTGAGTACGAACCCCACAAAAAAACAAATGGGTTCGGCAAATGGCTGCACCATCCCAGTGGACTACATAAAGATGAACGCCAGTGTTTAGTCATGACGACATGACACAGGACACATTCATTATTCTGTAACGCTAATAGCTTGACCACGTCAACCAGTTTGAAATCTCTCTTCAATAGCTCGTCTATGTCAGTGCCATAGGTAGGTGGAGACCTATGACACTGACATAGACGAGCTATTGAGACCTTAGGTGAATATTCCAAATGACATAATTAAGTAGGATAATCTCTGACGGAGCTAAGAGCAGTGGTGACCCAGTGGTAACGGCCGTGACTTACGAGTTGTAGTTCGTAGGTTCGAACCCAGACAGGCGCTGTTATTTTTTTATTTATTTAATGTTGCCCCACACTAGTAATTTCTCCTGTATCGTGGGTGCGTTTACAAACATTTAAACTCACATACACAAACAGCCAGACCTGGAACAACTACGTGCAGGTCATACAAATATTAGTTCCGTGCGGGGATCGAACCCGCGACACGTAACGCAGCAGTCAATCGCTTAACCACTGCGCCAACCGTGCCGTCACCCGGTTTCACCATCATAAGTCTTGATTCCGTGAGTATATCGGGATAAAAAGTATCCTATGTCCTTATCCGGGTCATGGTCTACCCATGTGTTAAATTTCATCCAAATCTGTTCGGCCGTTTTAGTGTGAAAGCGTAACAAACAAACATACAAAAATCAAGTCTTTTCTCTTTATTTTATATATTATTCGTTTAGATTACTTCAAACTTACTTTTTGAAATGTGAATAGGTAAATTTTGTGCTATCGGTTCCATATCTAAACGAATAATAAAAAAAGTTATAGTAACAGAGATTCTTTCACTAAGAAAGCTACGCTATTGCCAAGTGTCATTGGATATATTTTATGGTACCTATGACTTATATTACAACTTTATATTTTGATAATATATCCACGTGGACCCAGACGCGGGTAGAAGTTAGCCATGGATTAACTCTCATTGGTATGTTGATGCCGCTTTCGTTGGCTTTAGTAGAGAACGAAAGAGTTACCCATCGTTGATCCTCGACCCTAACAACCGTAGCGTAGTCTTTACGGTTACTTTAATGAATAATCCAATTAGAACGAGCCCAGGTAACATTTTGAAAAAATATTAGACTGCTTTTTACTTTTTGATACACAGAATCAGTAATAAAGGAAATAACCCGTATCACGCGTTGAGGCTCGACGTTTATTGGGGAGGATAATTAATAAAGTACGTGTCTGGCGAACAAAGTGTTATTGTGTACAAAAAGGTTATTTGTATTGTAGGTAGCATTTATCTGTGCCTAGGTTTAGGTCTCTTAATACAAACATTAATCTTATTTTTTTTGGATGCACGTGTAAGTAGGTGACTATAACTGTGTATTTGTGAACCCAAATATAATCTTTTAAAAATCTCACTTATTACCAATAAAATAACATTTCAAATGACTTTCTAAATATAAGTCTCGTCGTAGTCTCACTGAGGTAACCCGTCTAAAGAGCTAAGCAGTAAATACTTTAACTCGCCACGAACACCACGCGAGGCACCGCCTTGATTAAAGCGAGTATTTTATGGTTACCTCTCACACTACTTACATATTTGATTGGCTACAAAAGCTATATATTATGTTATGTGTTCAGTATAAATTAAGTTTCATTTGTAGGTACACAAGGACCAGTCCGACGGAATGTTTGACTTGGGAGTCCATTCTGTTTGCCCAGTCCGCGCAATCAGCGCAGCGCGGCGACTTGTGTGGGTAAAACTATCCTGCGGGCTGCATCCAGCACTACTGCGCTCTAATCGATGCAAATATAGACTGGCCCGGTTCTATATTTTGATCATAAAATATTAGAGATTAAATGGAACGTACACTGTAAGGTGTTTTGGAAGTTATCGGTAAAATATTTGCATGTGAGGAGACAAGAAAAACGTCATCTTTATAACAGCCAAAGGACATACCTCCCACAAAAATGTGTCGATATAGAACTGAATCGATCAATCAGTAATCCTTATCTATAAAAATCAATGCCACTTTTCGTTGTAATTTTATAACTCAAGAACGGATGGCCCGATATTGCTAATTCTTTTTTTAGAATATTCCTTGAAGTACGAGGATGGTTCATACGCAGAGAAAAACTATTAAAAAAAATGTTAGGCGGTACGAAGTTCGCGGGGTCAGCTTATATGTTATATGTTTATAGCTTATATGTTTATATAATATAAGAGAGGCTGTTGTGCTAGTTTGATAATTAAATGCACATTTTACATCGATCTATTTCTAAACTTAGCTGAAGTTATCGATTAAGTGCCGAATGTACCTTCGAACTAAGTTTTCCTCTACCTACTAATTCCGTACAACAACTTTGGCCCCAGAGTACATTCTCGTGAAGTTTGGTAAACTTGTCGACATGGTGTTTCGATAAACATTACAGATAATATCTTTTCAAAGGCGCTTGTACTCACTTAAATATTTATTTACGACAAGGTCAATAGCGTACAACGCGATGTCTACTGATATTAATCTTCAGAGTAATATTTTAAATGTATATCAACGAACAACCAACAAAAAATAAGTATTAATAAACCGGTACATACTTGAATAAAAAAAAAATATAGGTATAAATTCTACAATGAAATATTATGTTTGTGTATAACATTATTTTGTATAAAATAATTATATATCATATCAATCACCAATGGGATTAATATAATTTTATGCATTTTCTATTTTTTGAATACTCGTATCGTATACCTATATATAAATCACTAAGCATGGTACACAACAGCACGTACTAGCACAAAAGCATGCTGAATTTGAGCAGATCCTACGTGGTTAACACGTGTATATGAAATGTATATGAGCATTTTATACACACGGGATCGTGCTGTAAATAAGCAAATACCTGGTAACACAACCAGAATGATTTTTAAAAGCCTCTGGAGATCAAGCTTTATATAAACGTGATCGCCATACAATAGAGGAACAGACACTGTGAGATTCGTCTATGAAACAGAATACAAAAGCTTTTATAAAATGTCCATATTGCAAAGCTTGTACGGTTTTCATTCGCTACTGCACGAGCTATCGACTCTATATCGAAGAAATCCCTGATTTTGATTGTTCCCGCAAGAGGTATGGAGTGACCACGTCATTATGTTATCAAGCCATCAGTCAGCCAGATTCTGTAAAAATTTCATCGTAAAAAACGTCTCATAGAATCAGGCGGAATCACAGCTCATGTGCTCACCACTTGCTCATGTCATCTTAGTTTTCACGGTGAAATTTTATTTTTACAGAGTAGACTGGGACGTACTTAACCCGAGCAAATTACAAGCTTAGGAGTACTTTCATGTTTAGAAAGAATTTAGGCTATTTTATTTTAGTGAAATATAATCCTTTGTTGAAATCCTCATGTAAATAATTTAATAGAACGCGCTTAAAACACAATCTTTCTTCTTTAAAAAACGTATAATCGTATTAAAATCAAATGCAAACAAACATTCAGGCTTTCTATTCAGCAAGCTCGCGGACCGTGAAAATAAAATGGTGTTCGTTATAAAATATGAATAATATTCTAGCGGAGTTCGTTGGCGTTAATTTGTCCCGATTCAACAAACATTTTTGAGACTTTATCAAGTAGATTAGATCGCTAGCAGCAATAGGTGGCGAGAAAGCTGCAAGTTTTGTTGCTTCTATGGATTAACCTTTGTTTAATGATAAATTATTGTATTTCAGTAAGTAGGTTTGTACAAACACTTTTACATGTCAATCATATTTGAAAAGCTAGATGAGGTCGGCGTTTCCTATCAGACTACTCTGAAAAGAAAGGCCTAATCAAACTCATAATATTGGTCAGATCATGTGAAGACCACGTAGATTAGTTGCTGAAATGGTCTTTTGAGTAAAGAACCACACAGATTGAGTGGACCTGTCCAGTCAGTGCACGCTATTGTCAGCAATCGTGCAGCTCAACTTAGACTTAAGGAGCTCAACGATTCAACTAACAATACCAAAGAAAGGAGATTTGAGTAGGCCGCATAAATTACTCAAACATTACAAAACTAGTACAAATTACATATGTACGTTTATCTGTTTCCTCAAGACCCCAAAACTACGCATCGTATTTGGACAAACGACTCCGGCTATACGAAAATCGAAACCGATGTTATTTTGTAACTATGCCTACTCGTATGTCATGTTAAGACCTCTTTAGTTGGGGTTTAGTTATTAACCGTCTTTTTTTGTTTATTGAAGTCCTTTCTATGCTCTGTGTTGGCTCTGTATAACTGAACAAAGAAACAAAGGATCGTTCGACACTGTAACGTCGGTACTTAAATTATGTATTAGGTACGTAATTTGCTTTTGATGTGATGCGTAAAACAAACATTCAAAATAAAATTCAACAAATTCGTTTTACATTTATAAAGTTAAATAACCTCCCGCTACACATTAACATTGAAAAAAACAGGGCAAATAACACTTCACTAGTCTAGACTATATATAATATTATATATATATATATATAGTAGGTAGGTACTTATGAACCTGAAAAATTTAAAACGCAAATTATTTGCGAGACATTTCTTTTTAAATTTGTTTTTTCGCATGTAAATTATATTGCAATAAAAAACTTGTACGGGACAACTATAAATGATAAGTTATGATAGAGTTTATAATGATTTTATTGATATAATGCTATAGCTAATTGATACAGTGATCACATAAGATATAATGATTTAAGGATATCGAAATGCTACGATATTATGCTAATGAGTACACGCGGCGAAGACCGAACGCTAACTCAAGTAAATTGCGCACGCGGTACAAAACTGCTTATTTAACGTAAAAAGATATATGATTTGTACGGGTGGACCGTACATGCTCCCAGGCACGAGAGACTACGATAAAAATGAAAAATTAAAATATACTTAAAAATCAAAGCATTAAACAACGTAAGTACATATACTTAAAGAAAGTAAGACAATAATCGAAAGCACCAATTGGGTAGGTATGCGAAAACTTTATTAGTCTCTAAAAAGTCTTATTCACTGAAAATAGATTCGCGAAACACAGGCGACGTAGCCTTGTTTTGTTTACTCGCACTGATCACACCCGAAATTGTATTGAGCTCAATTTCACTAGGTCCCGATTGCTCATTTATACTGATACGCGGAACACTGATTACACTAGCACTCTGAAGCTGCTGATGAGTCGAGCGAGCGGGCAGATCCACGCTGTGCACACGCCGAAGGCGCCGCCACACGTGCACGGCTCCCGCCGCGCACAGGGCGAACACCACTAAGTATATCACCGTGTAATGATGCACGTCATGATATGAGAACCCGTCCTCTAAATCTTCATCAATGCTCGGTTCATCTTTCATCTGACTTAACTTATCATGGACTTCCTTTATCAGACCTTGAGTCTTGATGTGGGTATGGTCAGATTGTTCATCGATTGCACCGATAGGTATCGATAAGTTGATAATGTTGTTGATAGGTGGAATATCAATCCTCAGAACGCCTGCCGTAGTCTTCAGAATGTTGGATAGCTTCTTATGTGAGTAAACTGTGTAAGTATCGCCTTTGATGACGCATCCTTCGCCGAGCATGATAACGCCGGCTTTGGTTAATTGTTCGGCCGTAACTTGATACTCGCATATGATTCGTATGGAGCACGGTCCGCAACAAAAATATAAATATGTGTTTAATTTATTAAGTTCTGTCCAACGGTTTGTACAGATTGTAGATACTGTGCTGCAACGACTGGACTGTTGATCTCTAATGCAGAGGTTTTCATCCGATCTCATTTGATGAATCGGACCCTTCAAAGGGCAGATGTATGTTTCTGTGTCATAAAACATACAGGTTTGGACATCAAGTTCCGTCATTGGAATGTAAGCGTCCTTTTGTATATTCATTGCGAGAAGATCTGCGATGGGAATTATGCCGATCATATTACTTCCAACCTGTTGCGGAACTGTTATAATTCTGTAGAGGTCGTAGCTGTCTCTACTCACTAATGGGATTTTAATTTCGAAGATAATAAACTGCTGCATGACTCTGGCTTTAGTCTTCAATAAATGATATAGTTTAGATAAATCCGATTGAATATTATTTGTTGGAAGAGTCAATTCTTTTGCTAACTGTCCTATTATGATATTAAGTTCATCCGTCAGCTGTTTAGGTGTTAGAAGGTGGAAATTGAACCCTGTGTGATGTAGGTTCATAATAGTATCCACGATGGTTTCTTGGATGGTTTTCAAGTTCATTAAGATACTGTTGGCAATGATAGATGATACACTAAAGCTGTTTGACATTAGTGATTCTTGAACTCCTGCCTGAATTGTGTTAAATCCCTTCTCTAAACTGATCAAGTGCTGATTGAACACCTTGTGATGTCTATCCATTGCATTTTCTACTCTTTTGATGATGTTGTTCTCTGCTTCAACAATAGATGTGTTGTTTTTCCACAAGGAAGCCAAACGCTTTTGATTACGTCTGATTTGTTGGATATCCTTGGCATAATTTTGAGCAAACTCATCGTCTAAGACACCAAACAAGCTTCGTGCTATGCTTCCTATAGGATTGATAAGACCGCGCTTTTGTCGCACGTTCTCCGTGAACTGCTGACCAAGCAACATGCTATTGTAATGGTCAAGTTCATTACTACCGTGACGTAATTGCATGAGGATTGCGTCACACTGTGATATCTTTGTTGTATTAGAACATATGTTGCCCAGATGATCGACGTATTTTTTAAGCAGACCTAATCCCTGCCAATAGGGCTTCATGTCATAATATACTATCAACTTCCACTCGTCCCGTTCGAGACGCATTTTGGAGATCTTGTCGAAATAAATACTCTGATTGCTATTCAAAGGTGCTGTTTTATAATCACAACTAGATGGTGTTATGATTAACATCAAAAACATGAGAGCGATGTAAATGAAATTGCTGATTTTTCCCCTCCGACGACGTCTTGATCTATTTTTCGATGTCTCATTTGATACCGAAGGTTGATCATCAGTCTTTTCTGTTGTGATATTATTTTGCTCTGCATTGTTTTCAGGTTGTTGATCTTCGTGGACTGGCAACAAGGAAAGTTTTGTGATTGGCCTCTTGATTACCCCATTTTTTGTTTTTACTGATACGACACGGACAAAGCCGACCTTGCCGGGGTGCAGCTCTATGATTCTGCCGAGGGCCCACTTCCCAGGTGGTAAGTTAGCGTCTTGGATGGGCGTCTTCGCCGCGTGTACTCATGTATAAATGATCTATAGGATGTTTGCATATTGAAGTTATTCGAAAACTACTTTTCAAGTTGATAAAATTGTCCAATGGCCTTGTGTTTGGACTCCCCTAATTTTTCCTCTATGTTTTCCTACAGAGGTAATCTGACGACGTAACGACCATCATCTCTTCGTGACGTATCTGCCTTATAACGCTGTAAGCACTGATGATCTTCTTCTGATAAATTGTTTTGACTGTCGTCAGCAACATCTTCGATCGCCCAGAACCTCTGGATATCATCGATGTTGTTTAGGACAACACTACATTGGTATGATATGACGTTCCCACTTATAATCCAGCCAAGGCGTGTTTGTTGCGCCACTACCTGGGAATCGCCTTCCTTGATGAGGCCATTCATAATGATCGAAGAGTAAACGTCTGCTCCAAGCAGTATGTCGACTGGACGACTAAGGTTATATTCAGGGTCCGCTAAATTCAAATGCTCTAGACAAGCCCATGATGGCTTTTGGAATGAGCGATTGGGCAAATTATAAAGAAGGGTTTTCATGATAAGTACCTCGGTGGAAAAAGCAAAGTCTGCATACATTGCTGATGCTTCAATTTGTATAACACCCTTGCAGTTATTTTCCTTGGCACCAACTCCCATTACAACTCCCTTGCATGCTCGTCGAGGAAGTCCCAATCTCTGAGCAGCGTCCTCAGTGATCAGTGATACTTGGGATCCCTGATCTATTAAGGCTCGCATTGGGTAGTATACCCCATCAACACTCATAACTTTGATTTGAGCTGTTGCCAACAGGGTCTCAGATATCTCTGGATTCGACACGTGTGTGACGTTTTTGCGTTCCTTTAAAGTCGAATCGCTAGCGTTGGACTTTGAGTTACTGGGACCCGAGTAGGTATCATGTAACAAGCTGTTATGATCGCCTTGACATTCTCGGCATCTTTTGTCGGAAATACATGCTTTACCTTTATGATCATAAAGACAGTTTTTGCATAAGTTTAGTTTATTCACTGTCTTGCGTTTAGAATCCGATGTTGATTCTAAGAATGTTTTGCAATTGAATAAACGATGATTTTCGCTGCAAACCGGACATTTCCATTGTTTTTTAGTCGCAGAATTATTAGAGTATGATCTATAGGACTTATAGAATTGCTTCTTACTATTGGGCTCTTGTTGAGACTTGTTGTCTGATTTCTGACCATCTTGCTTGCGCCGTGAAGCTTCTAATGACGTAAACTTGTTCTCTAGAAATCTCATGAATTCACTCAATATTGGCAAATCTCGTGGGTTTTTCAATGAGTCCGTGTAGTCAGAGTGGGTCTGCTGATCCAGTTTCAATGCTAGTACATGAACTATAAATGGGTCCCACGATTTTATGTCAACTCCAAGGTTTTTAACCGCATTCAGACACTCGTTGGTGGTGTCATATATTTTCTTGATTTGTGAAGCTGACTGCTGTTGCATAGTTGGTAGTAACAAAAGAATATTGAGATGAGAACTGAATATTAACTTAGTGTTATTGTATCTGTGGTTCAATATGTCCCAACAGACCTTATAGTTCTCGGTGCTGATATGCAAGTGCTGGATAAGTCTCTCCGGTTCCCCCCTGAGCTTTGCTTTCAAAAACTGCATTTTCTGAGCGCAGGAGATAGAACGATTGTTATGTATAGTTTCTGTGAATAAGTCTTTGAATGCTACCCATTGATGATAGTTTCCGTTAAATGTTGGGATGTCCATCGTTGGGGTACTTTTTTCACGGTGAGAGACAGACCACATCTTACTGTTGATAGATTTCTTGATGTCAAGATAAAGTTTTTCGTATTTGCTGAACGAATCTTCGTATTCATCATTTTCTTCAAACAACTCGCTATCAATCTCCCAATGTAACGAGTCTATTGTTGACCATCTCGATTGGACAGTCCGCAAAATATCTTCGAACTCCCATTTCTCAGATATTTTATCTAAATCTATGATAGCAATGGTACGCGAAAATGCCTTAAAGTTGCTTTTCTGTTTACGCAGCATCTCTTCCAGCTTGCTGCTGTTACCTTGCGAAGTGTAAAAAGCCGGAGACTTGGCCCTAACCTTGCTGGTTGATTGCTGTTGATTGTCTCCTGCACTTGGATCTGTAGATCCTGTCCCGTGCCCTTGACTCTTCTCCGCTTTAGCTGCTTGCAGTGATGGCTGCGGAGTGGTCGGTGTTTCGACAATCTCGGGATCGGTCATGGTGACCTTGTACTGCTGAACGTACGCACGTGCCTCGTTGTAAAATTGCCTAGTTTTCTGATAATAATTTTCTGAAAAATAGCTGAAGCCACGCGCTTCTGATTCTTCTAACTTCATATGATTGGACTGAAACTCTTCCCAATATTTATCGAGAAGCTCTAAACGTTTCTTGACGTAAGTAGAGGTTTTTCTTTCAGCTCCGTCCTTTTTAAAATTGCGCAAAAGCTGCTCTATGCCTTGCATAATTTGATTCTGATTTTCGAGTAGGTCCTCCATCTCGGAGATGCTGATGTAGCTTTAGTGATAGCTTGATAAATTGAACTCTATGATATTTCTATGAATTCTACTCGATTGTGTATTCCTTGCTTCGTCGACTAAGCTTGGAAAACGATATAGGTACCTTATGTTGATAAATAATTTTATGCAAGACTTGCTCGATGATAGACACCCTTTTCATAAAAAGCTTGATGATAGCTAATAGTAGTCTATTCGAAATGCTGATGATGCTGTATGCTGGTGTGGTCGTGTGTATACTGATGCAACAACCACGTGACACGTGCTGCTAACCTCGTCGGCGAGTCCACTCCTAGAGATTAGGCCAGTCGCTTCGCTGTTGCGATGATAATCAAAGCTCACTCACCGGTATCTGCTGCTTTGTTACCTGGTGGTTACTTCTGATAGTGGTAGGAATATCCACCCCCTGATTCGGCGGAATGTTCACACGTACTTCGTAAAACACGCGGTGGGTCCCGCCAATACGGTGGCTCGAAGGACCATAAAGTTGTACGGGACAACTATAAATGATAAGTTATGATAGAGTTTATAATGATTTTATTGATATAATGCTATAGCTAATTGATACAGTGATCACATAAGATATAATGATTTAAGGATATCGAAATGCTACGATATTATGCTAATGAGTACACGCGGCGAAGACCGAACGCTAACTCAAGTAAATTGCGCACGCGGTACAAAACTGCTTATTTAACGTAAAAAGATATATGATTTGTACGGGTGGACCGTACAAAACTCATTCGTTTTTTTGTGAGAGAAGACATGTTTCTAAGTCTTACTTTTAACCCTGCGTAAACACGTAGTTACCTCTGGCTTGTATTACAAAAGGCAGCTGAATTAAGAATTTCTTCAGGTGAATAACATCATCCACTTCTATTCTCTACTACAAAGGAAACCCTGTAGAGTCAAATTATTAATTCAGGAACTCTTTATGGCAAAGACGCCGTCTTTATTTATTATTGATTACTTCAAGCACAGAAATGTACAGAAGCGGACTTATTGTCATAGGCTATTTCTACCAGTCAACCGTTGGGTGATGCATAATACAAACAGTGGTAGGTGCAGCTGTAGTAGTGATGGTGGTAGTGGTCTTTAAATAAGAATTAACTGCATGTGTTTACTTCAAAAATAGGCTACGAACGAGAGGCAATAACTCGCGAGTGTCGTTCCGAAGGTAAGCGATCAGTTAGAAAATCCATATATTTTTCTTACAGAAGTTGCACAGCTGTAACGTTTTCTCGGTTGACATCTATACTCGTACAACTGGCACAGATTAATAACTTCAATGTACAGCACTAAAGAAAGCCAGTTATAGTCACGTCATATTATATTCACCTATATAAACATATATTTTATGTTATTTTTCCTTATACAACTGTCGCGGAGGTTTCGTGGAATAAATGTCCGTCTTTTCATTCGTTCTGTTTTATATTTTTGATTGATTGCGTCCTAATGTCAGATTAGTTAGAAGTTTTGTAAGCGTTTCTTGTTACAGTTAAATAAATGTTTCTTCATTACATTTATGCAATTTGAAAATAATTAGGGACCTACTAAAACTATTAATACTTTTTTTTATTTGTAAAGTAGGTATGGCACACGGTCAACTCTATTCAAATATTTACGAAATTAATTGTAAAAATTCTCTAGCGAACTAACTTTTGTTCCATAGCAAAAACAGAATTTTGACAGTGTCATTACAACTAGTTCTGCACAGGGGATTCAGTCAACTGAAAGTTTTTATTTCACAATAACCAACATGCGAGCGTGGTCAGGCCGTTTGACTTGTTTCTTCCTATCACTTTATAAGCCATTTGAAATCATTCGCAGTTTATAATCTGTCTAGTAACCAAGATTATATTAAAACTTCATTTACATAATTAGCTTTTGGTACTTAAAAGTTTTGAAATTTTCACACCATTTGAAATACTACCTATTCAGTATCGGTCCAGTAGTTTCAAAGATTACTTGACATACACATTCGTGTTTATAGGTAAACAATCTTACACTCTATAAACGCTTGATGTAGCATAGTATCATAAAAGTAAGGATTAGATTATGTTCTAATATAAGAAAGACTATTTATAAGACATTTACATCAAACGCTTCGCTTGCCGCGGTTGGTCTGTGGATGGGTGACCATCTCTACATACCAAGACCCCTTCGTGTCTGGAAAACACCTGAAGCCGTTGGTCCCTTCTGTCATTCGTAGATCTTTGACAGTCGTTACGGGTCCTTAGAAGCCCGAAAGTCTGACAACCAGTCTTACCAAGGGGTATCGTATTACCCAGTAACTGGGTTATGGAGGTCAGATAGGCAGTCGCTCCATGTAAAATACTGGTATTCAGCTGCATCCGGTTAGACTGGAAGCCGACCTCGACATAGTTGGGAAAACGCTAGGCAGACGATAATGACGATTTACATCAAACGGTTTACCTGTATAATAGAACATCTCCATATCACAAGGTTAGTTCCACAATCTCGAGGGGTCAAATCCCTTCGGTTTCCACTTAGCTTTACGTTACGACCATATCGAGTCCATCGAACATTACATAAAAGTGATTGATTCCCGAACCACGGCAGTGAGACACCGAAGAATTGAGCCCAACTGCTGTAATGATTGCCCATTTCAGCGTCGTTAAGAGAAACCTTTCGATATACTTACTGATGTGTTGGCGTGTTCGTTACAGAACCGAGGCGTTTTCGTTTTCTCGATATTTTGATGTCGAATAATCTATGAGCCATCTGCTCCCAAACCATTCGTTAACTGAACAGATTACATTGTTAAGGAGAGACCTCTTGAAAAGAATTTTAATTTATTTTGGTACCCAGAAAGTATAATTATATTTCAAGAAATTGTTAATGCTCAAACTTTTAATTAAATTCCAAGATCAAAATATATTGTTGGACATTTAAGAAGAAATCTCGTGGCGTGGTTTGCGCCCGCATTATTCGCGGTTGCAACACAATGCTTCTTTAAACCGGTTTAATATTTCTGCGTGCTCGCATGCGGTTGAACCCCCGCAAAGTAGGCCGAAGAATATCGGAAACGTTAGAAATAGAAAAACTATTAAGCACAGCTGGCCTGTAGTTTCATGTAACTAGTTACCACCCGTTTCCGCAGAAAGACTAATATGCATGAAACTTAAAAATTAGATAAGCCTACACTTTTACTTTTTTACATTCATACAAGAGGAAAAACCGCTCCGCGGGCTTAGCCCCCATAATCCGATCACTAGCAAATAAACGAAACCGGTTCGAACAAAACAAAACCCACTTTCTATTTGTGCACACGTTTCAGGCAACATGAGGGACAACAGTATTTGAAATTCACTGTTGAAATTAGATCTTCCACATTGATTGTCACAGCGGGTGGCCATTATTTACTGATTCGTCCCAAATTATCCCGATTTATCGGACGGTTTCGTAGTATAATACTATTCGATCAGATATTATGCATAAACCTATTTTCTCTACCTATACTTTTAGTGCAATAACCGTCTTGCACAGCACCCACGGGTACAAAACGTAAAACTACTCGTAACCGTCACCATATAATAATATGCTGACGGTTACGACGTCAACTATAACATTTATAAGCAGTGGATTAAGTATGTCTTACGTCAGATCCTTCTGTGGTGAGTACTTATTACTTAGGTATAGGATAATGTGAATTACAGTATTCAGTGGAAATGAATGATGAGGGATCGCGTTTTTTGTCGCGTGAATATATAATGCACGCGGTCGGCCCGAAACGTTTTCCGCAAAAAAAGAAAACATTTCACCTTTTTCACTGTTATCACTCTTATTCAGTGTGTGCACTTCAGTTTCCAGGTGTGCTTTCACGTCACTCTTCGTTCTAAACGTTCTTTTTGATAGCTATTTGCTTAGTGTGTGGCTATAATGCTATCTTTAAGATACTTCTGCCGTGAAAGACTTTTAGTTACCAAGAATTGCTTACGTCATAAAATTTTCAGGGAAACATTAAAACAGCTTATTCAACGGTGAACTGTTTTAAAAGTAGGTGCATCGGATGCAAACAGACCGCGCCTGTAGTCTCATCAATTTACCTGAAATCGTGCGCCCCAGTGGCCCCAGTACATTATATTGTCATCATTGGAACGGTCGACAAACAAAATGTCAAGCCTCATTATTCGGTAAACCGGTGTTCCTCTTGAAACCATTACATCGCTTAATAGCTCATAATTGTAATGGGCGGACAAGCTCGAATTACGCACGATTGTTCACCAATGAATTCGGGGACTTTTTAGAAAGTAGATGGCGCGTACGAGATCGGTTAACGAACGGCGGCCATTGTTATGTTCCTGAAAAAAAATGATTATATAAAGTAATTAATGACAATTCCTTCATAAAACTGTGCTCTAATTTTTATGAATAGGTTTTCCTTTAACCGCATTTATAGGCTGTTTTTATCCAAATCAATTACTTACAAATGAATAAACAGATACCTATTGCGCCAACTATAGGGAGAGGATTCTCAAAACCATATAGATATCTTCTGATTTTACATAGGTATCGAACTAAGTGGTCGACAGATTTCCACCACCCTTTTAAACCAGGCTGTGTTAATGGAACCAATAAAGTAGTGCTCTCACGCGCCGCTAACTTTACCTATATTTTTTCACAGTAGAAACACTAATAAGGTTATAAAACATGAATTCAACATTGTTCTAGTCCTAATAGCATAATACAAATAGTCTTTCAACACGAACCATGTCTCGAGTGTACCTATAAGTTTATATTAATTAAGTATATTGGGTGGGAGGAGGTGGGGCCTGATAAGACCAACAGTGAGATAAGGAAAACAAAATATAATTTAACATCAGAATTGTAATACTCACTATCCGTATGGTGGAGGTTCCCTGGTTACATACTGTAAACCTACAGTTTACCGATGCCGTATTTGATCGTTTGCAATCGGGGCGAGTCTATTTCCATTTATCGAGCAGAACTATATACCCAGGGCTGCTACTCTCAATTTTTAGTAGC
The DNA here is from genome assembly GCA_937001585.2 of Brachylomia viminalis. Lineage (NCBI taxonomy): Eukaryota > Metazoa > Arthropoda > Insecta > Lepidoptera > Noctuidae > Brachylomia > Brachylomia viminalis. Next base: position 13,570,056 of record OW443302.2, on the reverse strand, counting down.
AACCAAAATAGATCCAATCAAGTGATCATGCCATTAAAAATTTCAAGTGTTTTAAATTTAAAATGACTATTGTTAGGTACCCACTTAGGCCACGGCTATTAAAATGTCATAAACTTCAACCAGGTTTTAATTGTCTACGAAAGAATATTTTACGATTATTGCACTTCCCCTAAATTATGAGGTCAAAGAAATAACATCTCGTAATGACTTTATAGAATAAAATATTATGACTTTACTTAAAGAAAAAGCCTGTAGAAATATATATTTCGAATACCTACAGAAGAATAATGTTTCATGGATTGTTAACAGAAATGAAACGTTTATAGAAATGATCATGAACTTAAGATCTTTATTGTAAAACAACAATGTAATTGAGTGTTAAGGAAGAAAGAGAGAGGCAATAAGTCAGTTTCAAAGTATCGCAGAATAATTCACGCCTCATGAACGTGAAACGTGATTTATCTCACGTTTGCGCCTCCACAGTGCTCCTTATGCAACTGATCTCAAAAAGCGTAACAACCTTGACCTAAAACTAGCCAAGACTGAACTGGGTAAGATCAAAGATTTGATAAAAACTTTGGGTTATTTCGTCTTTGGGTTTACTATACAGATAAGCAACTCGGTTAGGCTCCAAATTCTTAAATTGTGAAATGAAAAAATCTTATCGACTGCCATGTACATTTGCATATTTCTCTTTATTTTACTTCTTTTATTATAATTGCCTCAGCCTCCCAGCCTCCTTAACATGGCGGGTAAAACCCCCATTAACAAGTTCTGATGCTGATAGTCTTAAAATATGTCACCTATTTTAAAATGTCATACGTACAGAAAGTTTGAAGAAAGAGAATGTCTGGTAGAATTATTTTTGTAGATCATAATCCAGTAGCGCGTATCAGAGATGGCTCGGAGAGAATCTAGACAGAATACGTGACCAGACGCAAATAGCACGAGAAGCCTCGATAAAATCGTACCGACCAGTAGGTATATATATGTACAGTATAGAGCTGCATACATTAATAAACAATGCAGTTTGTGCTGGTACCTGGTGAAATATGGACCTCTATACAAACCCATTTTATTCGATTAATCCTTTATAAGGACAAATTTTACAAATTCGATCGACTGCATTTGTCTGTGCCATTTCTTCTATCAATTACGCAATTTCTTTTAAAAACCACGTATCTATTTTACGCATTGCAACACTCAGCATATATCACTCATTCGAATGCCATTCTTTCCTTGTTCCTATAACTCATCCTACCTCATCCATTTACCTTCACTCAAACTCCTCTCCGCAACCGATCTACCGCTAGTGGACACGTCGCCCAGGCGGTCCCATCAAAACTCACTAAAACGTACAAACATATGATTAGCGGTGTTGTGTGGTGATTAAATACAAATTGACTTAGTGTGGGAAGTCACAAATTAACCAAGCAATCGAGCTGTCGAAGAATTTTTGCATCCAAGTTATGGTCCTTCGAGCCCCATAAAGAAAAAAAACGCATTTACTACGCAATTACACTCGTACTCATCACACATTCGACCTAATTATTCAATAATTTGCACAAACACGCATAATTGTCAAACATACCCATACGCCATTACGTCTATCGAAGACGCAGTCCCACTAGGACAACACTCTCGCTTGTTATCTCATTGACGCTAAACATATGAAAAAACGCATGTAACCTCACTAGTACGCACCTAAACTTAAAATATTACAATAATATTTTATCCCGCTCACGCATATTCTCTCATATATTTTTCAATACCATCTTAACGCACACTCCCGCGCCGCCATTACGGCAAGTACAAAATGTCGCGTAGAAAGGATAAAGAATCAGACAGTGATTACGCAATCGCTGAGGATAATTCCAAAGCAATCCTTCTAAGAACCAAAAAATAAAGTTTATTTGAAATGGTTCAAAGTATTTACGATCTCGGTCTCCAGGTTTCAGTAGATTCATCTTTTAAAACTCAATTTCTTTAAACCTTATCAACCTACAGAACAGTTATTGAACAGTTTCTTTTGGCCCAAGCCGCTATACGTCGTTTACAATTCGATGATTTGTCAGATTTTATTATTACTAATATTGCACTCAGTAAAGTGGATAAAGAGGTCGTGAACCTTTTCAAACAAACGCATAGCCATATTAAGATTCCTACTTTCGACCATCTTTCGCAATTTTTAAAGGAACAAAGTAAAATTCAAACGCTTTGTAAACTCAAACTCAAAAACTCAAACTCAAAGCATTTATTTCAATTAAACCATTAACAGGCACTTTTGAATTGTCAAGTGGTCGGTCAGTCAGAAACATGAAGCTAGTTGCCCATTCCAAAGCGTAGTAGGTACCTATGGAGAAGAACGGGCAAGAAACTCCATGGACACTCTTTTAAATTATATTGTTACATAAATATTAGTTACATAATTAATCTTGTATATAGGTATAATTATATGTGAGAACGATGTAAATAAGACGTACACATTGAGTGTCCAGTGTACAGCTAATATAAATTCAAACAAAACAATCCATAATAAAATAATTAAAATAAGCCGTGGTGGCTAAGAGATGACCAGTCCCAACTGACAGCGCCCGTTCACGAACATGACGCATGGATCAGCACCATTCAGCTCAACCATTTTGAAGGGAACTAAATGATCCAACACACGCGCCACCGTCAGCGAGACATTTGAGTGAGCATGACATCTATCAGCCGCCAGGACACATTCAAGCCAATGAACGACATTACCCGGTAAATGGTAGCTCGATAGTACATAGTACTCACACTTATCCTATGCAATTATATAATACAAAGGAGATTGAGTTTATACAAAGCAAAGGTAGTCTTACAATCTTCAGCAGCTCCAACAGTATTTTCAAATGTTAATCAATTAGTTGAGGTTGTGGAGCAGGACCAGCATTGAGCCAGGCATTTTTATCAGCGATATAATCCCCCAACTTATAATATGCCTGGCTGCATAGTGTGCGTTTTATACAAACTTTGAATTTCGTCTCATTCAGTTGAAGTATGTCGGGAGGAATTTTATTGTAACATTTTAAACAGTACCCCATGAAAGATGAGTCTACTTTAGCCAGTCTGAAACCTGGTTGAACTAATAGGTCCCTATTTCTGGTACTATAATTATGTCTATCACCTCTTTTAGTAAAAAGATGTACATTTTTTCTTACGTACATTATGTTTTCATAGATATATTGACAAGGTACCGTCAAGATCTTAATAACCTTAAACAGTTCCCTTAGAGAATCGCGCCTGCGGAGATTATATATGGCTCTGATGGCTCTTTTCTGCAGGATAAAAATAGAATCGACGTCTGTTTCTCTTGATTCAATACTATCTCACAATCACTACTTTTGACATTAGGTAAAGAAAATCGTATACACTTAGTAATATTTCTAATGCCTCTAAAATTCGTAACATTAATAATGACATTAGTAAACATATATCTAAATCAAAAACCAGTCAAGCCTTCGCGACTACCACTCAGGATTTCGCAGGCACGTCCCTGCCGGGTTTGTGGTGCTTCAGAGTCATACCCCCATTACCTATAGATATTCTCTTTTCATAAATCAAAATCAACTGTTTAGGATTTCTTGATATTAAAGTATGCAAGTCAACAAGCATATGTTCGATTTGTCAACGCAAACATCATTCGTTAATACTCATCGACCACCTTATTTCAAGTAATCGGGTAGTCGAACCTGGGTACCCGCAGTCCTCGCCTCAGACGGCGCATATACCAATCAGGCAACACCTGTGGTAGATCGACTTGCGTACGCGGCGAATTCAAATGCTCTGTATTTATCAATGACTGCGGCTACTTCGTGCGTTGAAAATAATCCGTTTTGTTACCTACCGCTTCTGTATGCGTTCATAATAATAATAAACCTATTAGGTACACTCCGCACATTTGTCGGCTCAGTGAGTCATTTTATTACTGGCTTGCTGTAAACGCTTAAATTTGGAAATCACTCCCGACAGACCATCAATATTTGGTATAGGACACGCTAAAATTTCCTCGTTTGGTACTACAAGATTTAAAATGGTTCGCCGCTTTGATAAACGCTGTTCTTATACTATTCACGCTCGGGTATTAGATCGTATAACTAACGACTTACCCAACATATCTATAGATATGTCGAGCTTCGCTCCATTACGTAATTTACCTATGGCTGATGCTGCGTTCCACATTCCCGGTAAAATTGACTGGCTCGTTGGTAATGAACTTTTCCCGTTTTTGCTAAGAAGTGGAAAGGTAACTTTACCTGGCTCCACGGTCGTCGCTGTAGAAACCACCCTCAGCTACATAGCCACGGGTCGGGCTGATTGTAAACCCAGCATAACTTCGCAAGCTCACCACGCTAAACATAATAAAAATAATTTCTGTGCACTGCTAGCACGCTTAGCTTAGACACGCTCACTCAACGCTTTTGAGAGCTAGAACGCGTCCCCAATAAGGTCCACGTGAGTTCTGATGATCAGGCCTGTGAAAAAATATTTAACACATTGTACTCTCGCGATGATACAGGTAGATACACTGTGCAGTTGCCCTTTAAGGCTCAGTGCGCAGAATCAGGTAACTCACACTCGACGGCGATGCGTTGCCTTTTCAATTTAGAGAAAAAATTAAATTCAGATCCCGGAATTAGACATAATTACAACGCTACTATTCAAGAATATTTCGATAAAGATTATTTGACCAAGGTCAATGTCCTCTCTCTTACTATCCCGCATTATTATATTCCGCATCGTGCTGTTTACCGCCCTGATAAACAGTCTAGTAAAACCCGCATCGTGCTTGACGCTAGTTGTAAAACTAGTTCAGTTAAATCTCTAAACGACCTCCTTTATGTAGGTCCGAACCTACAGAGGAACGTTTTTGATTTAATAATTAATCTCCGTCGGTCTTATTACAAAACAAGGTTTTTCTTTTGACATTGTTTAAACCATCGAGCCTGTTTTTGAAATAAAAACCTAACAGAAATCGAAATACAGTTCCTTTTACAAAACTGACAACTTAGCCTGGTCTTAGATTGTCAATTTTGTATTAAGAACTTTACTAAAGTCGGCATAAAGTTCCAAATACAAAAACTGAATCAAAGGTTTAGGCTCTGGCTAAAGTTAGATTGTATTTTGTAATAAGACAGTGTATGTCCGTATCTCCGTATTTTCTATCGCTGTAAGTGCAGACATCGAAAATATGTATGTTCAAATTAATCTTTCCGCTGAACATCACCCACTTCAACGCGTTTTCTATAGATTTGATAAAGATTCTGTAATTTCAACCTTTGAATTAAACCGCGTCTCTTTCGGTGACTCAAGTTCGCTATACTTAGCTATGAGAGAAGTTCGCCCACTCGCTACCGATAGTCAGGATAAATACCTACTCGCGGCTTACGAAGCTGAAAACCATATGTATATGGATGACTACGATGATATGACTTCAAATCAGGATCTGTAATAGTTCCGAACTTATAAATAAAATTTCTTCTACTTATTTAAATCTTCAAAATATTGGATTTGACGCCGACGCCGATTCCAATGCAAAAAGTATAGGTATGCAGCGGAATCCTGTTGAAGATACCTTTCAGTTTAAAATAAATGGTAAAACGCTTAAATATACAAAACGGATTTATTCGTCGTTCGTCCTGAAGTTTTGTCCCACATTCCAAAAAAAATCTTAGTTTGTCCCATATCACTATTGAAGTTGTGCTTCGTCCCAAATTACGGGTACTTTAAAGGTACAGTTAACAAAAAAAAAGTACATATCGTCACTTATATAACAACACCGCGCAAGTCGATTTTTGGCGGTTATTATGTTTTGATGTCATTGGATAGAGCGTTTTCGCGCGGTTTGATCGACCAATAATAGACTTTACTTTTCCACCAATAAGAGCACGCTATTCAAACAATTCTGACACCGCGCAAGTCCGTCAGTCCCAGAACACCGCGCAAGTCTTCATTCCGCCATATTGTTTGTGGTGACTACTTGTTGCTCCGTGAATATTTAATGACTTCAGTGTATTTTTTTGGCGAAACTAAGTGAAAATTGTTTTATTTGAATAAAAAACAGGTAAGCTTTTGATTTTTTATTATAATATGCCGTAAAATATCCACAAACTTACTGTATTTACTTTTTTATGCAGTTGCCTACTTGAGCGGTGTTTATTGTAAACATTTTTAGTACTTGGGCGGTGTTGTAATTTTGTCAATATGTTTACAGTGATACACCATGCAAGAAATTAATTGGGATGCTATGAGTGATCACAGCTCCGACGAAGAAATAGCTGCAGAATTGCGAAAAGCTGGCCTTAGTGTTTCATGTAAAAGAAAATTTTCTAGTAAAAAGACAGGCAAGGAAAACATTAGGAAGACCAGAGTAGGTAAGCGTTCACAATTTTGGCTCTAACCATCAATGTATTTCTTATGTACAATCACATACTAACTATTATTCTCACGTGAAATCACGCCTATACCCCTTACGGGGAGTGTGTATGGACTGATAATAAGATACTTTCGCTACATCTGTTAGACTTAACGTTGTTAATTTATTTATTTTACATTTCAGAGTCATCCACATCTGAGAATGTTGACTTTTCGAGCCAAAAAATGGACAAAGAAGACTCTAAAAGGACAAAAGGTAAGACATTAGCTTTGTCTACATAGATGAGTCTTCTAATATAGGTACATCTTTTTTCATTTTCACTGCGCAAAAGAAATCATGTCTTTTTTTATATTTCAGATTTATCCGCGGTCAAGGATGTTGACAGTATTGATGTAAATAGTCTTCCATTCCTAGAGAATATAGATGGTCAACTGTATCGTCTGGAAGTGAATGAACAACCATCACCAAAAATGAAACACGTTTCTTCAGCCAATATAAACAAAAAACGTCCTAGAATTCCAGTTTCTGTGCCGTTCAAGGTATTATCGTCTGCTTGGTCTTTTGCTGCATCTCCGGCCCGGACCGATGACCGTGAAGCTATGATTGTGATTGATGTGATTGTTGATTTATAAAAAATATAAAGAATCATGTGAAATCGATTCGAACACACCCGTTTGCCGAAAATTATTTGATGACACATTTTTAAAACTCAACCTTAGTCTTTTTCACCCTAAAAAAGACCAATGCGATCTTTGCGTAGGCCACAAAATAGGAAATATCACTGATGAAGTGTACACGCAGCATGTGCAAAAGAAGAATGAAGCTAGAAGGGAGATGAAAACAGATAAATCTCAAGCAGATGCTGGAAAATTTCATGTCTTTACCCAAGATGTTGAATCGGTTAAACTAGCTCCATTCCTCCAAGCCAGTGCTATTTATTACAAAACTAAATTGTGCGTACACAATTTTACTTTGTACAATGTGAGTACCAAAGATGTAATGTGTTATTGGTTCGATGAATCCAACTGCACTCTTGAGGCATCAGTTTTTGCTACATGTTTGGTGGACTATTTACAAAAAGCTTTGGACAGAGAGCTATTGCCTGTAATATTATATTCAGATGGGTGCTGTGCACAGAATCGCAATTCCACATTGAGTAGGTAATGCACTTATACGCTTAGCTATTGAAAAGCAAGTGGTAATTGTTCAAAAGTATTTGGAAAAAGGGCACACCCAGATGCAATGCGATTCTGTACACAGCGCAATCGAATGTAAGGTAAAAAATAAAGAAATTTACTTACCGGAACAATATGTAAACTATACAAAAAAAGCAAGGGAAGATCCTTTCCCTTATGATGCAAAGATGTTAGAGTATACTTTTTTCATAGATTTTTCCAAAGATTTGGTGTACAAAACCATTCGCCCTGGCAAGAAGACAGGTGACCCTGTAGTCACTGATATACGAATGTTGGAGTACAGGCCAGATGGTACAATATGGTATAAACTTAATTTTAAAGACGAGATAAAGCCGTTGCCCCAACGACCTACTCCTCTTCATCGAATTAAACCAATCAGCTCTCTGCCCAAACTCTACTCGGGTAGATTGCCGATTTCTGCTCGTAAATTTATGGATCTACAGGATTTAAAAAGAGTTATACCTGCAGCTTGCCATAAATTCTACGATGATTTGCCACATTTGTAAAAATATTATTAAGTAGTATTTAATAATATTTAGTCTATAATTTGTTCCTTATTGTTTGCATATCGGAAGGGGTTATTTATAGGATGTTGATCCTGGTCATCTAAATATATAAACTACTCTATGACTTCCCTGTCTGTGGTCTCTGTTTAGCGATCCCAAGGTTTCACACAGAGCCGAAGGGCAGACAGGGTGGTCCTACTTAATATAACCCAAGCCTATCTACTAGAATAATTTACTATTTAAGTTAAGTAATATCAACATAATTTTTGCTACTATAACTTTATAATCTTCACCTTTTTATTTTTGAAAGAGCGAGACCTTTTCGCCACCAGTGTATATAATGCTGTAACTACTTACAAAAAAGCCCCGATAAATACTTTTTTAGAATTTTTGATTATAAGGTTTCTATTTCATTTTTATTGTACTGATTTGTGATCTCAATAAAAGTCTGATTAACTTATTGCCTTTTCTTATTACAAGAAACACCGCTTAAGTCCTAGAATTTATAGCAAAACACCGCCTAAATCAATTTAAAAAGATCCTATCAATAGAACTTGCTCCATTATATTTTAAAATTATATCTTAACTATACTAAAACTATTTAAAACCATTAATTACTTATTTAGTTGTCAAAACAATTAATAAATACTTTTTTTGTCTCTCCTGAAAAGTCGACAAAATTTACTTGCGCGGTGTTGTTATATAAGCGACGATATTTGAAATCTTAGAAACAATAATTTAATAATAAAACAATTCTAAACATTTAGGCATAAATCATCTTTATTATCCGGTATCACAATTAAGATCATAGATATGGTATAACAATGATCTTATCATTACTACAGACAGTACAGTCAGATCTGTAATAAACAATATTTAAGACAATATAATTTTAATTGCTTATAAATTTACCGATCAACAATTAAATGGGAGTATCAAAACAAAGGTTTAAAAAAACAATATTTTTTTAAATTTCAAAAACACCATTCAACGTTTAAAATTAAATCAACAATCAGTACTAACGAAAAGTCGATTTTTTATTATTACACAAGCATTTAATAAATCAACATTCATAAATAAGAATTGGATCAACAGCAAACCAAGAGATATAGAAAACGTCTAACACAAATAGTTGATTGATGTTAAATATTTATTAATACGTAACCATTTTTTGCCGATTGTACAAAAAAGTAATTTTGGCTTATACAAAAAAAATATGGGCCGTAGAAGGAATATTTAATAGGCCGAAGCGAGAATAAAATAATTAAAATTATATTTTGGGACCAAGGAAGCATATTGTTTGGGACGACCCAGGAATTTTTTATGTAGGACAAAACTCAGTGGGACAAACGAAGAATAAATCACAAAACGTACTGTTTCATCCGCAACTGCACGTCTGTTTGATCCCTTAGGTCTTATACAAGGTCCAGTTACCGCATTCATGAAACTTTTAGTTCAAGAATGCTGGAAGCATAAGCTTCTTTGGGATGACCCTGTTCCTGGTCACATTGAAAATAAATTTTATCAATTTCATTGAGAACTTTCCTACCTTGAACAAATAAAATTCCCGTGGCATGTAGGTATATCACCTCTGAATCTCATGTCACTCTCCTCGGTTTCGCAGACGCCAGCGAGCACTGTTATGGCGCCGCTGTTTATTTAAGGGTTAGTTCTAATGACCAAGACCACGGATTAGTCCAATTGCTCACTCCAAAAACTTGCATCTACCCTGTCTTTAATATTTCTGTGCATCTACCGCTTAAAAATACGCCCTTAGCTCACCTCGAGCTCTGTGCTGCTCTTCTCCTATCTAATTTACTCAACGCTGTTGTAGAAGCTTTAAGTAAACGCTGTAAAATTAATAATATTTTCGCTTTATCACTCTTTACAGTAACGCTCACTTGGATCCACTCACCCTCGCAGAGATTTCATACATTTGTCGCTAATCGTATAGATAAAATAAATTCAAAATTACCCGCTAAACATTGGTTTCACATTGATGAACCTGAAAGTCTAGCTGACGTAGTTTCTCGTCCTGTTACACCTAAACAATTACTCGATTAAACTCTTTGGTTTTACGCTCCGCATTGGTTCACCTTCCTCTTAAATCAGTGGCCAATCAAGCCATTTAAGGTCAATATTAACAATAATAACTCTGAAGTATTGGAATACTCAAATATACTATACTCAATTTTACTTCGTAGCGTAGTTATAATATTAGGCTTCTGTAAGCTACTTAATCCTCGAGGATGTTTCACCGTTTCGGATTTGGACGCCGCGGAAGTACACCTTGTGCGATACGTACAAAGTAGATATTTCTCTGAAAATATTAGCGCTTTAAAATCAAATAAACCTTTAAATAAAAAGGTTGCTCAACTCAACCCTTTTTTTTAGATTCTAAGTATTCTCGGAGTAGGTGGAAAGTTAACTCACTCTCAACTTGATGATGGTCAAAAGTAACTCATTTTACTCCCTACTCAAGCACGTGTTACTCAACCCATTATAGATTTATATCACGTTACATACTGCTCTTTTATTGTCACTAATTAGACAAAAAACAAGAATTTTTGACATCTGGATTGTAAGACCACGCGTTCATAGTTGTAATAAATGCTTTAGGCTAAACCCTAAAAATATTTATCCTCCTATGGGTGGTTTACCTGCTTATCACGTATCACAAGCGAAAGCGTTTGTCTATACTGCTGTGGACAATTGTGGTCCACAATATTAATATTTTGACGACACGGTTGGCACAGTGGTTAAGCGATTGACTGCTGCGTTACGTGTCGCGGGTTCGATCCCCGCACGGAACAAATATTTGTATGACCTGCAAGTAGTTGTTCCGGGTCTGGCTGTTTGTGTATGTGAGTTTAAGGGTTTGTAAACGCACCCACGATACAGGAGAAATTCCTAGTGTGGGGCAACGTTTAAAAAAAAAAATGTATTTATACTACTCACATCCGCAAACGCGGAGTTAGGAGCCACAAAGTATACATTTGTGTATTTGTCTGTCTGACAACTAAAGCAGTACACCTAGAATTAGTCTCTGACCTTAGCTCAGATTTATTTCTCCCCACTTTTAAGCGGTTTATATGTTGCAAAGGGTCCGTTTCTATGATTTATAGCGATGGAGGTACCAACTTCATTGACGCGAAACGCAAATTATGTAAACGAAATCTATGCCTTAATTCAATCTAAAGCTCTTAAGCTACATTAAAGGCCAACAGCTATCTGAACGCCGCGTACAATTTAAACATAGTCTGCCTTACGCCTTATTCTTTCCTTGTACCTATAACTCATCCATTCACCTTCACTCAAACTCCTCTCCGCAGCCGATCCACCGCTAGTGGACACGTCGACCAGGCGGTCCCATCAAAACTCTCTAAAACGTACAAACATGTGAATACCGATGTTGTGTGGTGATTAAATACAATTTGACTTGGTGTGGGAAGTCACAAATTAAGAACCCAGCAACCGAGTTGTCGAAGAATTTATCAATGTGAGTACCTTTCCCAACCAGCGTTCAAATAAAAACTTTACGGTTACGCATCTGCAGACGTTTGTATTGTGATTCTGAACTAGTTAGTGCCTCGTTCCATAATGATATATTTTTAGTTTCCATAGCTCCACCAAAATAACTACGTTATTGTAGTACCTACATACTTGTTTCAGAACAACTTCTTAACAAAGAAAGCTCTATTTAAAAAAAAAGAATACTATTAACTTCTTTTATAGCGAAATAGCAAATTAGAAGATGCTTTAACTCAGCAATTAAAGCGAAAAAAAGAAAGTTTCGCTAATGAAAATTCAAATAGATCAATACGAACGCATTAAAATACAGAGAAGTAATCAAATAAAATTATTCAGGTGTATCCCTTTACGTATTCAAAGCCATCCTCAAGGGGTCGTTAAAGCTTACTTACATAAGATTGAAAACTGCTTGACCCGCTACAGAAAACCGCACTTGTGAAATGGAAGAAATAATGAATGCTTAAATTTTTGGAGATGCTCCAGTTCGTTTTATTTAAGTAGCTCTCTCGCTGAAGTTTCCACGTCCCGTTTTCATCTGAAGTTGAACTTATCTAGACAGTAGACACCCAGAAACCTTCGCCCTTCACTTGAGTGGGCTTTATGACAGATTACACGTTGCGTATTTTAAGTTTGGTAATATCAGATGAGTGCTTAGTGATATTCACTTTTTTGTTTAACTTACAATTGAATTTACTTTTGTTGTAATGGCTTCACCGGTATTTACCTAATATTTATCTACTATAAAAAAGTGTCTGATCGAATCGATGTTTTGCGTCAATTTCCAGCATACCTCCCTATTAAAAATGACACGTTTTTTTAAGTCTCTTTAAAATATCGTTAGAATTTTTTTGCGTGTGCAAAATGGCGTTACTTGCTCTACTCACACTAACTCACATGCAGCAGGGTAATCAACGCTGCCCTTATTTGTAATACTTAATTATATCATAATATATAGGGGTGTACCTACATACTATAGGTCACGTCTACATAGCTCTGCGAGGAAAACAAGTATGCAATTATGGAATTTTGTGTTATATTATCGTTTGGTTCTTAAGATCACAATTTCACAGTGTAGACTGTAGTCAGATTAAAAAAATACAGCTCACTATATTTAAATAACTGCTGTCAAAGGTGCCTAATGAATTATTCATGAAAATGGACAGTAGCATGACCCGCCGGCAAGTGTTTGACAACTTTTCAAACCGTAATCCCTTCAAAAATCTTTAATCTGTGTCACTCTGTGTTCAACAGTAGACAACTCTTGGCTTATTATGTATGTAGTAATATATTGCAGTAATTCATATTGTGTTTCTCCCATAAATAATTGTACTGAGTAGACACTTGAAGGAAACATAATGCTGAATGCTGGAAACGTCAGAGCCGCACTCGAGCCAAGTTCTTAGCTCGTGGAAAACTTTAATAACAATCAAACCGGAGACCCTCGCATTGTGTTCATAAAGACTGCATCAACACACAAGATATTTGCATCAAAAACAGATACAATCCGTGGAGGAACGTCTCAGAATATAGGTCGAGTACACCGCGCCTTGGCTACTACACCGACCTAGGAAATACATGTACTGGATACTCTTGATACTACAAAATCATTTACTTTTACTGCCAGCAACTGACATTCGATTATGGCTATTGTCACACAATTGTGTCTAGATCAATATCTATGCAGGGTCAAATTAAATTAGCTAGCGAAACTTCACAGACGTGATGGGTATCGTCATCTAAACAAGATAAAACAAAAAATAAATGAATTTGACGTTTTTTTGTGGGGTCATCGACCGCAGTTAGTGTAGTCACTTGAAATATCAGTTTAAAATCTGTTTTTTTTTTCGTATAAACTTCACAGATGAGACGGGTTTCGATATCTTAACACGATAAAACAAAAGATAACCGATTTTCTCAACTCAAACTTTAGTAACAAAACTACCAGCTGTCGTGGACCCCAAAAAAAACATCAAATATTTTTTTTATATTGTCGTTGTATAGATATCGATACCCATTACGCCAGCAGAGTTTCGCTATCTAATTAAATTTTACCCTGTTTTTGAAACGCATATGAATTCTTTAGTAAGTCTATTATGCCGAACGTTGGTTTATCAATAAGTCAATCAATGCTTTCCAATTCTGTTGAATGGCTCGAAAGCGGAATTTTTGCAAATCGCTGAACTTTAAATACCTACCTACATCTAGTCTTTTTTTTTTATGAGGGTGGGAAATCATCAAATAACTTATCCCGCTCTGGGCAGAGCAGGAGGGTGTGTCAGACTCTTACTGACTAAAACCCACCCGTGTTCCTTCAGTTGCCTGTGCCAGGGGCCACGGTATCCCTCTCGGACTTTCCCGCAACCCTATCATTCATCGGCCCTGGCGGACCCCGTCATTGGTGCTGACATCTCTTTGAGGCGCGCGTGGAACACAACGCGCCGTCGACCGAACGGTGAGCTGCCCATTGCTCGCCGTTCGCAAGCCCGCGCCTACTGTGGCCGGGAATCAGCTTCCAATTCCCGAAAGCCAGGGCGTCTCCTGCGGCGGTTAGGGGCGTGAGGGCGCAAATTTTGCCTCTCCCTCACGCGTTCCGCCTCCTCCTTCGCGAGCATTACTGCTTCGCAGAAGGAGGTGACGGCCTCCCAAGCCCTCTCACTCCGTACATCTAGTCTACGAGACAAACTATGGGTATTTCGTAAAAGATGGTGAAAAATCTAAATCCCTGGTTTGAAAATGTGAGTTCGTCATTGTTCCTAAATGTGGCACAAACGGACAGAAACGTGATGCTTACTTACGTGGGGTTCACGAAGAAGGAAAGATCAAGTGTGAGTAAATAAATGAAGACCTCAGCTCCCTCGCGGCATTATTTATATGAACTCATCGACCTGTACACAAATTCCGGAATCTATCAAACATAATTGAGTCCATACATTGCTAATCAATATAGGTAAGTACTTTGTAAATACCGATCTAAAAGTATGTAGATAGGTATATTTTTTTGCATGCGGTCTAGCTCAAAACCATTCTCGGAAAAAAGGTTTACTCTCTGGAAGGGACATGCCCCTTATGACTCTCTGGGGCATCGTCTAAGATCTGTAGCCACCTGTTTTATTTTTTTTATTTTACATCTCTTTTTATTGTCATTGCGTCCAATGGGTATCTATAAAAAGAATGTTGTTATTTCTTTTGCATGCAATCTAGAACGTAATACTAATTATATTTGCAATAGATAATAAGCATAATATGTTGAGTGCTATAACTAGCAATAAGGGCTGTGTGGTGTACGTATATGTCTGTAACCTGGTGGCGAGAGACATTGATCTTTAAATTATAAATGAGTGTTGCGAAATGGGTCGAATCAAACGTACGTGTGATGCGAGCAAGCATACCGTGTGTATCTCTGGGTGAGCTTGAAGGAGAGAACAGATATAACCTTCTGGGGATTCCTTAGCCATCTACTTAGAATGATTATTTTACATTTAAGTTATACCATCCACTGCTGAGTAAAGTTAAACTGAATTGACTTCTTTGAAGAAAAATAAGGAACGAAATCGTATTACAAGTGAAAATCTCTAATGGATATTGAAATCCCATCATACTGCCCTAATTAATTAATCTGCTATAGGGATGCGACACAAAGTAAGTTACATATTTGCCAGGAGAATATCTAGTGTCGTTTCAATACTTGGGTAGCATTTTATTAATGGGCCGTTTTATTTTCAAATAAATAATACTTTTACGAAAAATTTTCACAAAAGTATTTTTAGTCGCTCGAAAACAACAAATTACAGTTTTAATGAAACCAGAAAGGTTTTACGATTGTGCCGGGTTTTATTGTATAGAATATTAAATCCACGTGCTCTGAACCGAGAGCCTTTATAATTCATTAGAGAAAAACCTTCGTCCATTGTGTTTATAAGTATACACCAGCTTATGAATAATTTGTGTCGACGACATTAAAATGTCTCGTAAATATGACTGTATTTGTTCAATCTATCAAATAAAAAGGTTAGGTACAAGAATATGTAAGTTTTTGTTCCTATTTACCTAGATAGCATTTTTCAACTCACTTCAAGTCACTAACAAATCAGTGGAGATGTAGTAACGAGTTTTAAAAGCTTACCCAGTGAGAAGTTTGCTTAAAGTTCAGAACATAGATTCTGGTATCTGATTCAAACTTATACCTAGATTAGAAAACTACTTAAATTTTAAACTCGATGGGTCGTAACGCTCTACCTCACCGCTGAACGACAAGCATTACACCGAGACTTAGTTTATTGACAGCTTACACAAACATTAAGGCGATAAGCTAGTCGTTTGTTGAAATTACGTCTAGACAATGAAGAATTGTCCTTCTTGAGAGTATCGAACTGTCGACTTTAGTAAAGTATTAAAGATAACGGATTGTTCTACAGTTGCTAGTTGAGGTGAAAGAAGTGGCAGCATACATGCATGCTTGGCGTTGTCACCAACTTGTGTCGTTTAGTTTTAGGACAGTTTCGAACTTTTATTATATTTCCTTCATCATCACCAGCCTATAATGTTCCCACTGCTAGGACACAGGCCTCCTCTCGATGAGAGGGAGTGGGTCGTAATCCACCACGCGGGACCAGTGCGGGTTGGAAGATGTCACATGTCGTTCGAATTTTTGGTTCTAGGACATGCCGTTTCCTCTCGATGTTTACCTTCACCGTTTTGAGAGCAGTGGTGATGAAATAATTTACACAAAGTAAAGCGCCTGTCTGGGTTCGAACCTACGACCTACAACTCGTAAGTCACGGCCGTTACCACTGGGTCACCAATGCTAAATTTCCTTAATAACTGGGTTTAAAGAACTGTATTTCTAAGAACTTAAATAACAGTTCGCCTAAAATGAGATACTTAAGTGATTATAATTATTACTATTAATTAACATTAGTTACCTCTAGGGTGTTGGAAACATTGTATTGGCATATTCTGTATTATGTTATTTCAAAGGTTGCGATGTATTGCCTTAATCTGCGTTTGAATGTATTTACATTGTCACATTTTTTTTTATATCTTCCGGCAAACTATTGAACAGCCGTGCTCCTTCAACGCAATAGTTAGTGCGAGCGTGCGCTGGTTTTAACTGGGTTTTGTTTTTGTTCCTTACGTTGTATGTAATATTTTTCATATTATGTATGATGTATGTTGTATATAACTAAATATTATAAAGAGAATTGTTTTGATTTTTTGTATGTTTGTTTTTTACGCTTTCAAGCTAAAGCGGCTGAACGGATTTGGATAAAATTTGGCACATGGATGGGATAGACAATGACCTGGGTTTGGACATAGAATACTCTTATCCCGATATTCTAACAGAATCGAGACTTATGCGGGTGAAACCGCGGGGCGCAACTAGTTACCTTATAAAGTTACACAAACTTCGGGCTAATTGGATATTCTGCATAGTCTATGTAGGTATTCAATATTACATAAGTAACTTATCACATAACAAAATTTTTCCGTTAAGAAACGATATACCTACATTTAAATATATAAGACCTACCAAGAGCTCCTTCAAGTTGAAAAATAACATTCGTATGTTCATCTTAAAAAGTTGTTTGGGGTTATATATCATTCAGAGCGACTACAGTACGACATAAGCTGACGTAGCAGAAAGCTGGAAGCGGTAACACAAGTTACTAATGTTGGATTATAGGACAGTGAGAACACGACACTGGTCCTGACGTCACCGGCCACACATTACTCACTGTCCTGGGTCCACGGCATTTGTCACTAAACATATAAATGAATGTGTCGGGACACTAACCACAGGGTAACAAAGAGACAGGTAAACAGTAAAAGTTTCTAGTTTTCCTTGTGCAATTAATAGCACACGTCAATAACGCTCAAACAACAGTGCGAAGAGAATTTAATTTTATACTGAAACAATGAAAATGTTTAATGAAGCTGTTATATTAATATGTAGGTCATTCATAAACGGAATAATGCCATACGGTGCCTCGGTTTAAAGCTTTTGTATGACAAACAAAGAAACAGGTGCGGTATTCCTAAGCGTTGACGAGTTTATTAGACATTTACGAGGACCCGTTAAGTTAACGTGACGTTCAAGTCATAAGTTCCTAAACTTGTCGTAACTTCTATTGCTCTAGTAGACAATGGCCTTTTGTAGTACACTTTAATGTAGATTGATGAATTACTAACGGCTTTGACGTGTCCCTTCTGCACGAATGCAGCAATGGTCGTTGAGAATGCGCTGACGTGAGCGATTGTGAATTAGTAAACTGAAACGCTTCCATGTCATAGTAGGAATGCTAGACTATGTACCTAGATAAAAAGCGATTTATAAGTAATTTTATGCAGTCCTTGGTGGAGACTGAATTGGTATTCTTCTACTTTTCGAGTCGATGGATTTGTATTAAATGAGTTGAGCCCAGTAGGCGCCGTAGGTGGCTATTTTAATGCCACCTGAACTTTTAAGCTGAGCAGTGGTGGCCCAGTGGTAACGGCCACGACTTACGAATTGCAGGTCGTAGGTTCGAACCCAAACAGGCGCTTTATTTTGAGTAAATTATTTCATCACTTTTGCTCTCAAAACGGTGAAGGAAAACATCGTGAGGAAACGGCATGTCCTAGAACCAAAAAATTCGGGGACATGTGACATCTACCAACCCGCACTGGACCCGCGTGGTGGATTACGGCCCACGCCCTCTGACCGAGAGGAGGCTTGTGACCCAGCAGTGGGAACATTACAGGCTGATTATGTATGTATGATGTATGAACTTTTAAGGATCTATCCTCAAAGATGCTGGCGTAAGGTCACTTTGGACACTCCAACAGATGCTGCATGTTTTGGTCAGTTCAGGTATCAAAGGGATCTATAATCTATAAAATTGCTAAATATAGCAATATATAATTAATAAATAGTCGACCAAAAGTAATCAGTTAAAACTAGGAGTTTATTGTGGAACTTTGCCCTGATACAAAGCCTCGTTCGATCAAAGACATAATATAAAGGATTCACCCCATTCGTTATTAAGTTTTCATTGGATTTTAGTATGATCGTAACATAGTAGTTCATTGTGTGATTAATCGACTGACCGAGAGACCAAAGCCAGAACCAATGAAGACAGAATCGAAGACTTTCAGCGATGTTCTTAAGCAGGTGTAGTAGTTGTAAGAAAGGGTATTTCAAAACTCAAACCCTGGGCGGGTCGAATAAGTGAGTGGTTCAAGTTTTTATATTATGCAAACAAAATTGCGGGCACCAGCAAATAAGTTATAAATATTCCCAACAAAAAAACAAAATGTCAAAGAAGATTAGCATTCTATGGCCACGCTACTGGAATCATTGTTTTTAATATTTGATAACAAATACCCGCAGACAGTACCTACCCGCAAAGCTTATCATAATTGAAGATTATCCGGATTACATCGCCAAACTGCGTAATTAAATTATTAATTTGTGTATTATTTGAAAATCTTATTAATTATGTTTGACAGCGTTTACTAGAGTAGATGGAAAGAGGCATATTTAGAAAGAGAGGTGTTAACTATCATCTCCTAGGGCTGCCATTTTGTTTCTAAATTAACTTGTCTCTCAGAGTTTAGAGCGTACTATAAAGAAGGTGCCTCGAAGCCTCAGTTATCTCAGTCAGTATGTTTATTTCTAAATCCACATACATCTATTATTAGGTACAGTTTCAGTTATCACGTTCTTAGCATTTGGTTGACCCCTCTACGTTTCGTGGTCGGTATGTGATTATACCAACCGACGATATTCCACCGATATATCGTGTATCGGTGGAATACTGTTCATTTTCATTGTTTTTATTTCAGCGGCTATTAAATGCTAGGAACTTAAGTCCATAGGTATGTTGCTAAGATAAATATATTTATTTTTTTAAGTTGTATACTAGGTACTAAATAACTAACTATACAAATAAATACAAAAACAAAAGGAACCTTGGGCATCGAAGTATGCGCACGCCACTATTGCATTTGCGGCGATAAGTCCCCTCTTTGAGGAGTGGCTAGAGAGGCGCCACGGCGTCCTCACCTTCCGCCTGACGCAGGTCCTCACCGGACACGGTTGTTTCTGGAGGTTTCTGTTCCGGATAAGGCGGGAGGAAACGCCCGGGTGCCACCATTGTGTGGATCGCCCGGAGGACACGGTGGTGCATACGTTGGAGGTCTGCCCGGCTTGGGCGGAGCACCGCCGTGTCCTCGTGCAGGCGATTGGCGGTGGTGATCTCTCGCGTCTGGCCCTGGTCCAGGTCATGGTACGGAGTGAGAGGAGTTGGCAAGCCGTCACCTCCTTCTGCAAAGCAGTAATGCTCGCGAAGGAGGAGGCGGAACGCGTGAGGGAGCCGCCGCAGGAGACGCCCTGGGCGTCGGGAGTCGCAAGCTGATTCCCAGCCACCGTAAGTGTGGGCTTGCGAACGGCGAGCAATGGGCAGTTCGCCGTTCGAAAAGGACCAGGCCCGAGTCAATGGCGCGTTGTGTTCCACGCGCGCCTCAAAGAGATGTCAGCATCAATGACGGGGTCCGCTAGGGCCGATGCCTGCCAGGGTTGCGGGAAAGTCCGAGAGGGATACCGTGGCCCCTGGCACAGGCAACTGAAGGAACACGGGTGGGTTTTAGGGGTTTTAGTCAGTAAGAGTCTGACACGCCCTCCCGCTCTGCCCAGAGCGGGAGAAGTTATTTGATGATTTCCCACCCTCAAAAAAAAAAAAGGCGTCGAAGTATTCGTCCGCATCGCTGTCATCCGTGCAATCAAGCGTGCCCAGAAGACTGGCAGCATTGCCACGTTGAATAGCAATGCTAATGTTGCAATAACTTCAACTATACAAAATTAATCTTGATCGAAACTAAATATACAAGTTGGTAGAGAAAACGACGCGCAACAAAAAACCATGAATTCAGCGCATGATTCAAAAGCGTAGAAATTTATTGTCGGTTATCAAAAAATTAATCTGCTCTTCCATAGAAAAGTGCATACCTACGCGGTCAAAATTTATGGAAGAACTTTAGTTAGCGCGACGATGTCCCAGCCAGGCTTTATAACTTTGTTTTAAAATTAAGTAATTAAATAAACTTTAAAGGAGTAACAAGGATCGTAGCAGGTGGTGTTCTGAAGTTTCTGCCTACCCCATGGGAAATTGTCGTAAGTTTATGTACGTATGTAAAACATAAAATTGTTTATATAATGTGGCATAATCTTCTAATGGAAGGTAATTTGAAATCCAAAGAATCAAAATAAAATTCCCTTCAACACAACACGCACATTTGCGCTTTTATTTATAGACCAGATAATGGTACCTACTAGATATCATAGAGAAGAAAAATAGGGCTCTCTTTCATAGTTTCCACTGTCACATAGTGGACATTCATGAGAAGTTATTGTAATCATGTTCGCAATCCACTTACGATCTTTTGCACGTAGAGTTCTAATGTATACCTACGCATACAATTGTAACACCATTTCCTTAGAAAGAAAAAATATAGGTATTTTTCTACGATAATTAAGCATTTTGCTTGTGTG
Source organism: Brachylomia viminalis (assembly GCA_937001585.2). Taxonomy (NCBI): domain Eukaryota; kingdom Metazoa; phylum Arthropoda; class Insecta; order Lepidoptera; family Noctuidae; genus Brachylomia; species Brachylomia viminalis. The sequence continues at coordinate 13,548,888 of OW443302.2, read as the reverse complement.
TTCACTGCCTTAAATGTTACCCGTGCAGTCGTAACTATGTCGTACCAGACTTTACGAGTTCTAGCAAAGAGCCTAATCTTGTTAAGTACATGAGTATTATTAACGCCTTTTGGCTGTAAACTCGTTATGATAAATATTTTCATTACGGTCGTTCGGTACGGATAAAGGTGGGTCCGCGGGTATTTGAATAAAAAAAAAATTCTGCGAGATTTCCTATATTTCAGAGGTAAAGTAAACCTATTTAAAACCCGCTCCGGAAAATAAGGAGCGCTGACTTTCATGGCGGCGGACAGCGGTTATACCTACCCTTTGTACTTACTTGTACATACCTATGTATTTAGACTAGGTATTTAAATACCATTTTTTTCACGTAATACACATGTATATGTAATTATAAATAAGTTTAATGCTTATAAAAAACTAACACGTCTAATTTATCACACACTGTTATTATCCAAGGACTGGCTTTTTATAAAATAATTTTTCGTTCTTACTGCTTTTAAACACGAATGTAAGTATCTAGTCGACTTGAAAATGCTTGGCATTTTTCATTCTCATTTTTAACTATAATATTAAAATGATTGTCTACTATCCTAATTTTGTACCGCAGCGTACCAACTAAAAGTTGCAACGGTGAACATAAAACGTGCAAACCATCAAACTGAGGGAAATTGTTTAAAGCACGCAAGAAGGATGCGAGCTATTTCACGGAGCTTTTCCATTTCACTTGATTGCACATTATGTTTCATCGTCAGTCCTTCCCACGTTCGGATTGAGGAAATTGTTGTAGACTGTATTGTAGATAAGTATTCCTGCCTACGCATGCAGTAAAACCTACGTCATTAAAAAAGTAAACGCCATTCTTTATTCAGATTTCTGAAACTTACACCAAGTAAACAACCACACGTTAGCTTTTCATGGATCTAAACTTACCTACATGCGATGGTTGTTACAATAATTATCCCTCTTTATATGACATTACACTTTGACATTACCCACCGCACAAACCCAGCGCGTATAAAACGTGTTGTCATGAACCTTGAGTTTACCGAGGCGCTCCCGAGAATGTTACTAACAAAGACACATTTTCCTATTTCTAAACAGCTAGGGACCGTGAACTTTACATCTAAGTGAAAAGAGTTCAAAATACTATGGAAATAAGACGTGAAGAATAGCATGGCTTCTCTTGGATCGTGGGAACAGAAGGGAGCCGAAGCAATTTCTAAAAAACGTGACAAAGGTCATAAAAAAGGACATTGTTATGCCTGTGACGGGACCGTGCAAAGCGCGCCTGGAATTACCCCCCACACCGCTCACCTATATTTCAGGAGTTGCACGTTTCGGTTAGACACAAACACCGAAGCGAACCTATAATTTTTACTAGCATTATTTAATCCTACGATATTTGAACTGACTACAATGACGACACTGGACTCTGATGTGTTTATGTCAGATAGTATCGAACTAAATATTTTTGGAACAATATATTCTTACCTTTCATAAATACTCAGCGGTACAGCACAATAAAATTGCTTTTACAGTACTATTAGAATTAAGCATATACTCTAGGTCCAAACGTTTTAGTAAGATTTCCTCCACGTTAACCCCACTCAGCCTAAACCAAGTGAGTAATAGGCAGTGATATGCTTGTATTTTTTCCAGTACGTGGGCACGCAGAGGTGCGCGTGGAGTTACAAATGGAGCGGTGGGCGGCGCGCGGCGGCTCCGTGCGGCTCCGGTGCGTGCACGACGTGCCGCCTCATCTCCTTGACAAAGTGGTCTTCCTCCGACACGGCACCAAAATCTTCCAGTACATTAGGGACCGGAAACCGCCTTATAGAAACTTTACTACGCCCGGAGCCGTGCTCAACGTAAGTGAATAATGCACATTTTCCAACGATCGTGTTAGCTATAACACAAGAGCTCTCGGCCTGAATAGCCAAGAATAAAATTGTTATTTCGCTTTTCTAAGACGTGTAATTTAAGACTAGGAGTGTATTGCTTTTGTGTACTAACGTTCTCACACTACGACTCTACGTCAGCATTTAAATGTCTTGTTTTATTTCGTAGAACTAGCGACAGCTTTTGTTGGATTTCTGAATTTAAAAAAAACCTGCAACTTCACATAGCCACAGTCGTACATCGAGCAAGAGTCTCACTTATCATCGCACAATGTCGTAGTGAAGATGCCACGTTCACGTCATCTCTCAGGAGTTGCAGCTACTGCCTGTAATGCATATTTATGATAATACCTCACGTAACGTTAGTCGCGATCTGCAAAGCTTCCTTCCACTCAGTCACAATAATGAAAACACTCGCACCAAGGCGTACATTTTGCATGAACGGCGCGGAGCCCGCTCAAACAAAGGTACTCGTAACAGTCTACTAGCCGTACTCCTAATTAATCGACTGGGGGCTAAGTCAATTTTGTTAACGGATTACATCTCCGCATCATAATACTAATTATTCGTGATTAAAATACTCATGCAATCTTTGATTGAAGGTTGATGTAAGGTAGAACTCTTTCAGAACTTGCATACATGCACGATAACATCCAAAGTCTGCTAATTGAACATTGGAAACGCATTTCCAAAACAAAGTGATGAAGATTGAAACATTAACTACTGAATCTGATCGCTCAGAAAAAGGAAAAAAGAACATATTCATAAAACAAATCTTTAAATGTGGGGTACGTTTAATCCTTAGTCGAATATAATATTACTTAAAACTGACTTCCGTTTCCAAACAGTTATTAAACGTATAGTTGACGGTAAAACATTAGCCGAACATTAAAGCCATGAAAAGACGTTTACGCTGTACAGTGTACAGTCTACCTTTATAATGACCACGTTGAAACTATATTCACGTGAAAATTCGTTGAAAAAGTTTTTGCCATTCCCGTTGAACTATTATTTAACTTACTTAGCAACTTAATTAATTCGTTTATGCAAGTTTCAGACTAACAAATGGGCACTTTGAGCTAGATACGTGTTTAACCCCCACATAAGTACAGCATATTCAAAACAATGGTTATTTTTGTTCTAAACTTTAACTGTGGTTTGTATGAAAATGTATTTGCACTACGAATGTGTCTGCAGAATATTTTTCGTAGCAACAGGGTTGTTAAACTACTGTGTTGTGAAACTTGGGAGTGCAACTTTAGGGAAAAAGTCGTTGCATTGCTAAAAGCGAAGAGGGGTTTGAAAATAAAGACAGATCACCATTTGCCGGCTCCTCGCCTAGAAACAAGCGATAATTTATTTCAGTTCCGCTTTGCTTGATTAAAGCGCGCTTTCCGAGTTGGGCCGGAGACGAAGTAGGAGATTCACAACATTTTTCTACGGGAACCGCTACGCGTAATAAGTTAACAAATTGTCATAGTAAGTACCTACCTAAGTGTTTTATAACTTGTGCTTATAACTCGTAAGTGGCTAATTTGTAAATGATATTGAGGACCAAATGTAGGTAGTAGTGAGAGTATACTATTTATACTAGTTTTATACTAGTAGTATACTAGTTTCATAGAAGTATACTACTTTTTTAGTAATGCTTGAGTATTCAAGCATTACTAAAAAACTAGTTTAACTCATTGAAGGACACTGAACGAGACATAGTAGAAGTTTTATTGTTATCACGTCTGGGGGCGTTTAGTGTCCCGAAAATTGTTAAAGCCTTTTGATAGTTGAAACTAGCTTAAATAAAATAAAATAAATAAAAATATAATAGTTTCAAGCAATGCTTGAGTCTTGAGCGAGGTTCTGTAATACTTCAGTAAACTGGTTTTAACAAACATTTTTACACGTCAAATATTAATAGGTACCTTTATTCCCGAATGATATATCTTTTGAGCTATACAATATTTAGTCTCTCGTGCACACAAATGCTTAAAATTATTGAGGCTTATGAAATTTCTGTTTCTCTAAAGGGTCATTTAGTTTCTAATCGAGGCGCTCAATATTACTTATAAGCTGTACCAATAAACTAAAAGAGGTACTTGGTCCTAAAACTATAAAATAACTTCGTAATTGTCCACTTGAGATAGGTACAGTTCAATCCGCCTTCTACTAATATTTTATCTATTTTCTATTGGAAATGAAACACTTAGGTACAAGTATTTAGTGATACTGCTAGTCTATTATGGTCCTATAGTTAGCCAAACGTCTGCCTTGATTTAACTGCACAATATCTAGTAGCCGATGAGGATCTAATTGCCAGCCAGGAGCAACGCTTGCCTAGCCTAGAAAGCGCTCTATTTATCGGACTCTGTTTATTTTGCCTCGACTCTAGCGACTCTAGGAACTGTCTTGTTCATGTTAACTCAGAAAACAAAACAACATCAAGCATCACGAGCCGACTGACATACCATGTTAGCTGCGACCAGAGATTGAAACAACATACATTCCTTTGCACTGTATCTTGCGCCGCAAATCGCGGCCTAACAATACAATTTTGTTATCAAACTCACATAAAAGTTGCCCGTCATCACATGAGCGGATATGACTGAATTAATCTCGCCAGCTGGATCGATGAACCGGAATTAAACCAGTGACAGTATTTGATTGCAATATTTCGAAAAGTTAAAACGGAAAACATTTTAATCACTGCCAGCGTAGATTTTGTGTGAGGTACAACCGCCAATTATGAGCCGCGCTACATTTATTGACGTGTAAGATTTAATTAAAATATTTTTATACGAAATGTTGATATATTTTGTAATAAACCTTTATTCTGATTAAGTAATCTCATTAATGATGTTAAAGTAACGTTTCAAATATAAAATAAATAATCTTAATGGTTTTTTTAATAATTACCCAGATTGAATTAAATCTGTATTTAACCGAATGTGTTCAAAGCCAAATTCAACAAATTGAAAAGTGGAAGATTGCATGGGCTAATTTTGTTTTATTTTTTCCTTATATAAAATTATAGTTCTTGTTATTAGGTAAAGCCTAGAAATTAATCACCCCGCCAAACACTATTTCAGATAGATTAGATTATTAACCTATCGGTATCTGAGTCTGTATCTATTACGGCTGTCCTGTTATCTACACTTTTTTTTTAACATGATATTATCTGTCTGCAAGATAATAATATCATAATTATAATTTCTTTATTTTGGCAATTCTAATTAAAACTCTACATATAAATGTAGAATTGCCAAGAATTAGATGTATGAACGTAAACGAAGCCAAACGAGTATTGATGTATGAGGAACAGGGTGTAAAGTTCACTCATACCCATAGTAAAGGGAGGATCCTCCGACCAGATGGGTATCAGGATCAACAATCAACGGACCGAACTGTCAAATCGATTGATGTCAGGGCGTTGTATATATGCTAGTCGCGCGGTAAACTCTGCTTGCGCGATGCAGCATTTTCGTGACGTCAGTGTGATGCGCAGTTCGCATGTGGCGATGCAGATACCGCTACAAGAGTATGTAAGGATCGTAGCTGGTGGCATTCTGTTGTTTCTGCCTACCCCCATAGGGAGAAAGCGTGAGTTTATGTATGTACGAGTATGTACGTGTACGTTGTACGTTACCGCCATCCGCAGGTCTCCACAACTTTCTGATCCGTTCGCTAAGACCGAGCTTACACAATATTAATAAGAGTATTAGTCAAGATTACACCGAGTATATTTTTCACTTTCTGCAATGGTCCTGAATATGTGAACGTACCTTAAAAATATACAGACGTAGGTGCCAGTTGGGTAACGGCGCGGGCGGAGTTAATTTTCCAGGTCAACGTTACCTTGGGGTTACCACACAATTTGACTTTAGTTAAATCAGGTCCTGAACCGAGGCAAGTGTTCGCTAGTTCGTTTATTTTGTTGTTTTACTTGGGTTAAAGTTAAGAGTGGTTATCGTTGTGCTGTAATACAAGTGGCAGTAGTAAAATAGATCTCTTAATAAATGGGAAAATTGTTTTTTTTTTTTTATTAAACATTTTGAGTTTGTTTCTTGTTCTTATTATTTTGACAGAAGAATATGGACAATAGAAAAGTAATTTACAATAGTTTAGTGCCGATTTATTATCTAATAGTAAGATAAATGTTTAAGCCACCGAATAAAAAGGTTTTTTACGTCACGCTTGTCAAAGGCGTAGAAAGAGTAAACGTAAAATAAATGGTTAAACTTGGCAAAGTCTTAAAATATTTCAGGTAATGTCCGAAATATTATTGCCCGAATTAAATCGAAGGCAATATGATTGCCCTGCTGAATTATTATACAACTTAACGTACAAGAGTCAATAAAAAAACTCAATAAAATTACCAACTGGAAAACTGTAACCTGAAAACACGTTTACATTCCAGCGTAAATGGAAACTTCATATTGAAAATAATATGATAACGTCTCAAAATGACATTCCATAAGAGTGACTATGGAGTTTCTCTCCCATTCTTCTCCATACGAAACTACCATTTGGAAGGGGCAACTAGAATCAATTCTATTTTCTTGTGTGTGCCTATTTAAAATAAGTGATTTGATTTTTATTTGGATGGTATTACATTGTATCGGCTGGTGTAGGCTTTAGTTGCCAACTGATAAGGAGGTTATAACGCACATATTGTGTGTAAGTATATTGGCCACCATAGCTTCCCCTATCAGCAATAACCGCTTATGGCCGTACCCACCTACCCACCAATTGATGTTGGGTCAAGATAACGCCGATGCATAAGTAATGGTAGGTCGCTAGCCATCGCCGGAACCGAAAGGCTAACCAACACATACGACCTCGTATCGATACCTACACACAACACACTGGGTGTACTATTTCGATACCCTTTACGAAATAGTCATAGGTTACTTCTACTTTTCTAAACTAGAAAAACAGAACTTATATTAATCCTACAGTCCGCATTTTCATGTAGTACATGTAAGTCGTTGCTTAATAATTGGTGGATCGTTGATTCTCGAATCTTCGCCCTATCAAAGTGAAAAGTAGGGGTGTCGATAAAAATCTCCACAAAGCTTAGAAAAGCGAGGATTTTCTCGTAATGCTGAAATTCTTTATGCTAGAATAAATTATACCTATTAGTAGTATGTGCATCAATATATTTCAGGAATCTTTTTCCGAAATCAATAGAAAACGATGGCCACCGTACAGGAAGGTTTTCCTCCGGCGCCTTTTCGCTAGTTCACCGTCTAATTGTATAGATCTTAATGAATTAAGCGCTTTTCTGTCGACGATTCAAGCGAACCAGCCGTGACATTGTTAACGTATCCTATGAAAGGCATTCGCTAATATATTTAGGCTGAATAGCGTAAGCACAAAGTTGGCGTTTAGTATTGACCACAAATATACCTATGCTGAATTTTCTTAGGTTTGAGGTATATTTGTTAATGAGCTTGTCCGGAAAGGTACTGCACTTATTTCTGTCGTGAATCAACGTCGCTGTGTAACGGTTTGAAGCGCATACCTATGTACCGACGTAATTGCGGGCACATGAGACACCTTGATCTCTGAAATGGCAACGTAGTCGCCTAGTAAGGCAGATGTCCAAAAGGTGGCGTTGACCAGTTCCAGACAAGATCAGTTAGTCGCTTCCTTATTTCCCCTGTGTTGTGTTCCGCCCAATAACATAAAACAAAAACAGTCCTGCAGTAATATTAACAGCCAATATTTTTAGAACGCCATAAATTATATTGAGAAGTAGGCAAAGAAAATAAAAATAAAACTCCTTGGTGAAATGTAGGCGTGACACAAGTTGTTTTATAACCGCGGAACGTAGAGAACACTTCCCAAGTTTCATTTTCTCATTATTGAATATTATATTCCTGCAGCTTTAGTAGGGTTGGTTCACTCTCACAAACTTTAGTTTTAAATGTAATTTTCGACGCTTATCTTTTAAATTAGATAGGTACTGAGCTGTGTTTTTGTTAATTCAACTTTGGAACTTATTTCATTATGGGAGAAGCGCTCGTATTCGTGACTATTTTTTATTGTATGTATACTCTCAAGAATGTCCTGTACTAATGTATTATTAGGTATCTTAGATGATCTGCCTAGTGTAATTTAAACACTCATGCGCGTAAGGCTCAATAACCCCTACGCAAACATGATTGTATATAAAAGTATCGTTCATAATACCCAGGCATATAATCCACACATCTATAGAGACCCGTATAAAGTTATAATAAATACTAAAACGTGTGCTAACAGCATGCAGTATGCACCTAATATAAAAGCGCACTTAAATTAATTCGGCGTGCCTCGGGTAGGTAGCGTTGCATGCACATAGCTCGTTTCATTCCAGCGCAGGAGGGCGTAACAGGTCGACCTCACTACCGGGTCAATCTAGCGAATTGTGAATATCCGAGTGAATTGTCTGAAGGCCTAAGTCGAGGTTACGGGCTCCGAATCTCATTGATATTTCGGATACACGGCTATCATTGTTCTTCTCGACGTACATTGATTTAGTATTTAAAATAGGGATGGTAATGTTCAAATTAATTAATAATATAGACGATGAATAAAATATAATAGTTTGCCTGAACATTAATCCGACCACGAGTCGGTACATTGTTTGAATCGGAATGTACACAATAATGCAGGTATGAACTCGTTATCTATAAAAAATATAACGTAGAAAACGCGCGAAAATATAACGCTACTGTTATAATCTACATAACCCATTTAGCATACAGACAAATATGTACCTATCTTCTTACCGGGAAAAAAATATTTGAAATAATTTTTCGTCACATACCGAGCGTCGTCGACAAACAAGAATCCAACGCAAAACTTTGCTCAAGCTCACCGGGAAATCGATTACTTTGACCGAATAACTACTTACTTCCATATTCCCACATTCCCTATTCTATTCAAACACCTAATCATAATAAGTACTTGCCCACTTGTTGAACCATCCTTGTCGTAAGCGTAAGTGGGTATTTTCGTGTAGGTACCTCTTAACTTAATGACATTCACCTTTTTTAACGGTCACAACAAACTCGAAAGGAAAGGTCGTCATGATGAGCCAACAACATGTCTGGGGCCAGATTTCTTACAAAGAGAGATTTCTTTAGGAAAGTACATACTCTACATTACTATGTGTGTACCGTACCTATCTACTGTAAGTACATAAATAAATTGAACATAGACGTCAATAAGCTACATCTCTAGCACTGAGCAGAGATAACAACAAATAAGTACCTACCTATAATTACAGTGTATGTTGTTGTTGACCCCTGACCTGTGATAGAATTGGCCCCACTTCTATGTCCCAATTCTTATGTCAAGCAATGTCGTGATTATTTATTATTAAAACACAAACACTCACGATCGTTAATGGTAGCGGTCTACGAGAAAGCAACAGGCAACTTTGTTCACAGGTTAAACAAACTATTTCAATAAATTGCCTCCCAAACTAAGTCCTTGTATTGTAACAAAAGCCACTATTCTATTAAAATTCAGTGAGCGTCTTTGTTTGATACTAATTGACTTGTTTGCTTCATTTCAGATCGCCTTAGCAACGGAAAACTCTATAATCCTGCAGAACTTGGATTTCGCAGCGAGTGGCAGCTACTCGTGTGAGGTGTCGCTCGACACACCTATCTTCACTAAAGCGTCAACTGAAAAACAACTCACTGTATTCCGTAAGTTTATCTTTGAAAATTGTTTTACTGATGTAAGGGCAGATTTTATGCAGCTTAAAAATAGATCAATCAGTTGTTACCAAAACACATGTATTTTTAGTACTTAAAAGTTTCATTTATTGGACAATGAATAAGGTGACACACTGACAGTGCCGCATTATGACTTTTGGTACAATCCGCATATACATTTTAAGCAGATATAGCTCACGATCAGTCACAAAAGTTAGATTTAATTTCAGGAAACTTTTATGTGTGCTGGAAATTAATATTAGGTCCTTACATATGAAATTGCCGTTTTATCAAACCATTTTGATCTCAAATATCTGGCGTTTGGTTAGGAAATTCAAAAGGCTTGTGTAGGTATTTTTGTTTACAATTTAGCGATTCATTTGTTTTCGCGCCATTTGATTTTTCTTTGACTACGTTCTGTTCACAATATGGAAATCTTAAAATATCGGGTTATTTACGAATACGAGTTCCACCGTGGCACCAGCGCTGCAGAAACAGCTCGAAGGACTAATAATATGGGGAAGTTACCGTAAAAGAAAACACGGTACGTTTTTGGTTCCAACGTTTTCATTCTGGTAATTTTGACCTACAGAATAAACCCCGTGGACGGCCGGAGACCCTAGTTGATAATGAAGAATTAAAAGTGATCGTAATAGCGGATCCTTCGCAAACCACGTCAGAGTTAGTGGCAGGCTTCGGTGTGACACCATTGTGTGGATCGCCCGGAGGACACGGTAGAGCATACGGTGGAGGTCTGCCCTGCTTGGGCGGAGCACCGCCGTGTCCTCGTGGAGGCGATTGGCGGTGGCCATCTCTCGCGTCTGGCCCTGGTCCAGGCCATAGTACGGAGCGAGAGGGCTTGGGAAGCCGTCACCTCCTTCTGCGAAGCAGTAATGCTCGCGAAGGAGGAGGCGGAAAGCGTGAGGGAGAGGCAAAATTCGCGCCCTCACGCCCCTAGCCGCCACAGAAGACCCTCTGGGCGTCGAGAATCCCAAGCCGATTCCCGGCCACCGTAGGAATGGGCTTCCGGACGGCGAACAATGGGTAGCTCGCCGTCCGATAAGGACCAGGCCGGGGTCGACAGTGCGTTGTGTTCCACGCGCGCCTCAAAGAGATGTCAGCACCAATGACTGGATCTGCTAGGGCCGATGCCTGCCAGGGTTGCGGGAAAGTCCGAAAGGGTTACCGTGGCCCCTGGCACAGGCAACTGAAGGAACCTAGGTGGGTTTTAGTCAGTAAGAGTCTGATACGCCCTTCCGCTCCGCCCAGAGCGGGAAAATTTATTTGAAGATTACCCAACCACAAAAAAAGGCTTCGGTGTAAGTGATAACACAATTTGAATTCACTTGAAATTAATTGGAAAAGTGAAAAAGTTCGAAAAGTGGCTACCGCATGAATTGAGTGAAGCAAACCAACAAACACGAGTCGAGTGCTGCGTTACATTACTCAACCATCACAATAACGAGGGGATTTTAAATCGTATCGTTACTTGTGATGAAAAATGGATCCTGTACGATAATAGGAAACGCTCATGACAATGGTTGAACCCAGGAGAACCGGCCAAGTCCTGCCCCAAGCGAAAGTGACTCAGAAAAAGGTACTGGTAAGTGTCTGGTGGACCAGTGCTGGTGTCATCCACTACAGTTTCCTAAGATCTGGCCAGACGATTACGGCAGATCTGTATTGTCCATGATGGAAAAGCTAGCCGTTAACCAACCGAGACTGGTCAATTGATCTAGCCCATTGTTGTTTCAGGACAACGCTTAGACCACACACTGCAAAACAGACGGTCGCTAAATTAGAGGAGCTGCGATTGGAACGTCTCCGACACCTACCGTACTCCCCGGACATTGCTGCAACAGATTACCACTTTTTCCGCAATTTTGACTACTACTTGCAAGGAAAAAAAAAACAATGCCGATGAGGCTGTCAAAACCGCCTTCAAAGATTTGATTGATTCTCGCACCCACAATTTTTCAGCAAAGGAATCAACGATCTACCGATAAAATGGCGAAAGTGCGTAGATAACAACGGTAGGTATATACTTTGATAGACTAATTAAAACAATTTCATAAAAAAAAAAATCGTTAGGCTTTTTCATACAAAACGCCAATTTCAGATGTAATAATATAAAAAGACTGCTAAAATAATAATATATATGAAACTTCCAATTAAGCAGCACTCTGACTCAATCTGAACACAAAAATACTAACATCCGTACTTCAACTTCACAGATACTAATTGAGACATTTCCTTCACCATTATTTTCGTAGCAACGTCAACGGTAGAGCTTGCTACGAGAAACGTATCTCCGTCAAATTGAGCAAACAATTATTGAACGTCAACGCATCAAACTGCGCTGTCAAATCCTACCTGCGTTCTATAAACCACGTAAGAATGTTTCTAGACTGAAGAAAACGAACTGTGAATGCACTTCGAGATAATTTAGACTATTATTGCATCAGTGCAGTGCATTGAACCTAGCTGTAATCAGAGGGGCAATTCCCGTATTTTTAAGAACGTTCGCATTCTAATCACAGTGTCAATCTGTCAAAAATTGTGTAGAGTTTACCTACATTTTTGACATTAGACTGTCGCTGAGATGAGATTGCGACTTGAATTTGAACGTTTTTAATTACGGGAATTGGCCTTCTGATGTTTGCCAATCATAAGTTAATAGACAGAATGACGTTGTAGCTCTGTAGGCCAATTCTCGTACTTAAAAAACGTTCAAATTCAAGTCGCAATCTCATCTCAGCGTCAATCAATGTCAAAAACCTGTCAAAAATGTATGTAAATTGATTGTAATTTTGACAGATTGAGACTGAGATTAGAATGCGAACGGTCTTAAAAATACGGGAATTGCCCCTCTGATTTTTCAATAGTCAGTTTTACCTGATGAATAAATATAGCGGTTTGACATATTTTCCATACAAAACCTGTCAAACCGACATTTTTATTCCTCAGATTATTAAGTTAGCTGACGATTAAAACACCTAATCCAATTCTTGATAAATACTTTCAGACACGTCTTTTAGCGCACCTGTTTAATCCACATTATATCCTAAGGGATATACAATAAGTTGTAAGAGGCTCTACAGTAGTGAATATAAACAGGGTCAAATTAAATCAGCTAGCGAAACTTCGCAGACGTGTTGGGTAACTATGTATATCTAAACACGATAAAACAAAAACAAAACAATTTGAGGTTTTTTTGTGGGGTCATCGACCGCAGTTAGTGTAGTCACTTGAAATATCAGTTTTTTTTGTGTGTAAGTAACAAAACCACCAACGCTCGTTGACCCCAAAAAAAAACAAATAATTTTGAATTTATCGTGTTCAGATATCGATACCCATCACGTCTGCAGTTTCGCTAGCCAATTTAATTTGACCCTGTATAGTAGCGATTGCACGTGGCCAAACTTCGAAAGTAACCAAACGTTCATTTGCATATTTTTTTTTAATTTTTTTTTTATAAGGATAAACTTAATCTGTATTATCAATTGTTTTCGCTAAACTGAATACAAATAAAACTGTACCCGTGTTCCTAAAGGATGGCACCTATAAAAGTATCCATTTACTGCCCAAAACATCATCATTAGCGATCTATTAGAATGCACGATGAAGGCGCGGCGTGGCGCGTGAGACGCATACCAAACAAGATAACACGCACCATTAAAATCTGACAAAACACAAATACCATACCATTTTGAACCTTATGCCTACAGCTAATAAGCCAAATTTAAACACACGGGACAGTCAAGCAATCCAGTCTGAAAGATACGGATAGCTGAATGGAACTATTTCGAATCAGAAATGGTAGGTTGATTGGGTTTTGAATTCGCTTTCGCCGAATAGAGTAAATTCGGTGAATTCTGACTTGAATAAATGCAGCGTCAGCAAGACAAATGCCGCAAGTAAACGGTTCCTGCATGCTACACAATTTTGAATGAATGCTCACCCACCCCTCAATTTATATTTCTTATTCTCTGAGCTTAATGCAAATATAATATCACTTTGTACGTTCTCTTTTGTAAACATTTGTTAAAATTATTGTTCTCTTGCTTGTGTGAAGAAATGTACGTAGGTTGGTTATTTCTCCTCTCCGATCATTTATCTAGTTCGGGGTCGAGCAACAAATATCGCGGTCTCGTTTTTATTGAGCAGAATCCGTTTCCGTTCCCTGATACTTTATACGTAGGTGTCTGTAAGGTAACCCAGATAATATATTATGTAGCTCCCATGTAGCTAGCTATTTAAGCTTACCGAAATGTTGACCTAATTTCTTGAAAAGGCCTAAAATAAATACTTGGAATTTTAACTGTAAGTAATGATTATAGAAATCATGTTTTCTCACCAGAGGTATTGAAAAATATCGAACGTCGGATAATCGGTGAAGCCGCAGACCCCTAAATTGTCCGTAATTTGGAACCCTGCTACGTAATAAATGATTAATCGAGCACTGAAAAGGTTCGGGAAGGAAATACCTCACCCAATGGTAGTAAATCAACAGCTATTTCAGGTGAAAGTGAACAACGAGAATGTTACTTAGTGGTTCTGAAAAATGATACCAAATAACTGGAGGAAAATCAACTGATCGGTTAAGTGCCTACTTTCTACAAATAAATTTTGTGTTATGTCTAATTACGTTTAATCTCTCATTTTGTTTCGAACACTTTGATGATTATTGATAGCTCTAGTTATTTATAGCTAGCAAAAAGTAAGGAAAATAAAAATAAAAATATTTTTAAATAAAACTTCCTTGTATGTATTTCCTGCAACTCTTTAATGGCTCCTTTGGGTCCTCTTTAACAGGAAAAATGAAGAAAGATTTTTTTTGTGTAGGCACTGTTATAGTGGTCCAAATTTCGTGTGACCTCTGGAAACCTAAAAAGTCTTTTTATTATGGTTATTTTTACGACATTAATTTCTCTCTTGGGGAGGGGCTCGTGGCTATATAATAAAAGCCGCATGGGTCGGTCGAAGGTTAAGCTACGCTTGCCGCGGTTGGTACGTGGATGGGTGACCATGGATGGTACCACTACATTGCAAGACGCGGAGGGGTCTCGATTTAGCACGACGAAGCACGTTAAGCCGTTGGTCCCGGCCGTCATTCGTAGATCTTTGACAGTCGTTACGGGTCGTCAGAAGCCCAAAAAAGTCTGACGAGTCTGTCCAAGGGATATCGTGTTAAGCAGTAACTGGGTTGTGGAGGTCAGATAGGCAGTCACTCCATGTAAATTTACTGGTATTCAGCTGCATCCGGTTAGACTGCAAGCTGACGCCAACATAGTTGCGACAAGGCAAGCCAGATTTTTATGACATTAATTTATTTATACACTTGGGAGCAAATAAATCGAGCCACTTCCTTTATTCCCGTATAATGGTTATTATTTTTGGTATTATGGAACGTATCAATTCGAAACATATACCGCCTTAAAGTTTATTTATTAACCATTATATTTAGGGTAAAAAAATACTGTACAAAGGCGGACTTAATGCCTGAGGCATTTTCTACCAGTCAGCCTTAGGGTGATGCAGAGATATACCATGGCAGGTGCAACATACGGGATAGATAGCTCGGAAATAACTATAAAATACAAGAATAAATACTAATATATAGATACATAGATACATACATATAAACAAAATAAACCTTGGTCAGGAGAAATAACGATCGGTAGAGGAGAAAACGAACCCAGCAACTTAGCGCTGGGATGTTTCAGCCAACTTCTGACGGATATGTTCACGTGCCTTCACTTTTAAAGATAACCGACTGGTTGCTGTCCTGATTTTCAGAGGGAGCGCATTCCAAAGAAAAACCGCCTGGACAAAGAAAGATGAATGAATGAAACCAGAACGGTGAGAAGGACATCGTAGAAGATGATTGTTGGTGGAACGAAGATTTTTATTATGGGCAATGCATAAATTAAATTATAATATTCTTCAAATTTTATAGAAGTATAATTTGAAGAAATTAAAATATTTTGCTCAATAATTATTCATATTAAAAAAGACTGAAGTTTTAATCGACTTTTGTGACCTAGCTTATCTAGTTTCAAATAAGGTTTTTATGAACGCTCTAGATAAGGATGTTGTTTATAAACAAAGACATTACATGCCTTCTTCAACAAAGATACTTTTGCAAAGCAATACAAAAAATGTTTAGGGTGCACATTAATTAAAAACACAAACGTTACCTAAATAAATTGGTTTTCCCATTTTTAAATGATGCTATAAAAACCAAATCTAGAAATGTTAAAATGCATTACTTGAATGTTATCCCAATAATAATGTAACAATAGGGATCTATATCCACAAACTTATCACACAATTTCCCTACGTAAGTACGCGTTAATCCCAAGATTAGTAGCTATAATGCCTCTGCTTAGGTTACTCCCAAATTATGTCGCATGTGCAAAATAACAATGAATTAATCGAGAGTGTTAATCCATTTAAAATAAGGGTAATAAAACATTATCAGCTTAATTATTATCAATCAGCTTTAGTTCAAATTTAAAACAGATAAAGGTTAACTCTGTAGTATATAAGTCCGAGTGCTGACCACACATTATAAACGTCAAGAATGCGCGCCTTTCTAGTAATCTGTCTTTTGTTTATTCATTCTGTGTGGACGCACAACACAGCGGGAGACGGATCCACAGGATGGCATCTGCAAGTCGGCATCAAAAATGCGGAAAATATAAAACTGTCGGAAGAGGCAGCGCGTAATGGTCGCATCGTTGGAGGAGCTATAGCTCCGACCTTCGCTCATCCTTACCTGGCCGGGCTACTCATCGATATCGTCGGACTCACTTCGCCATCGGCGTGCGGAGGATCCCTTCTATCTTCAAGCAGAATCCTGACGGCAGCACACTGCTGGTTCGACGGATGGAATCAAGCTCACCGAATCACTGTAGTCCTGGGTTCATCATTTCTATTCCATGGAGGTGTCAGAGTGCCTGCATCTGCTATTGCTATTTTTCCAACGTATGACTCGAGAACATTCGCTAACGATATTGCAATGTTATATTTACCAGTTAATGTTCCTCTCTCTGGTGAAATTCAGCCGATAGCTTTGCCGTCGGGGCCGCTCTTGGAAATGGACTATTCTAAGAAGCATGTCATTGCCGCCGGGTATGGAAGGTACTCGGACGTAACCAATCCCACTACAAACACCATGGCTAGAAATGTTTTGCTGGAAGTGATACCACTAGAAAAATGTCGGTCATTCTACGGTCACCTGGTGCAAGACTCGAACATATGCACAAATGGCTACGGAGGAGTTGGTATTTGCCAGGGTGACTCTGGTGGACCATTGACGATCAATAATCATGGACAACTAGTGTTAATTGGCGTGAGTTCGTTTGTGGCACGTGATGGATGTGAATTAGAGTATCCTTCTGCCTTCGCAAGAGTCAGCAGTTACATCAACTGGATACGGGTACAGTTGTAACTTCAACACTAGGTTGGTCCCCCTAGACGACGCTCATCGAAGGCTGTCATTTAGGTAAAAACAAGACAGTGAATTCATTATGTCTAACGTATATCTAAACTTTAAATTTTTTGGTTCTATGAATCATGTGCGTGTTATCGTTAAGAAGAAGGAAAGAATATGTTTATTTCCTTTCACAGCGTTACCTGCACAACTTCCATCAATATTTGTGTATTTGATGAATTTAGAATTTAGGAAAACTTTAAATATTAAATTAATTTGTAGTAATTTTGTGTTTGATTTATTTCTACGTGGAGCAAGCAATCTAACCAACAAATGCATAGAATCAATATTATAAAACTAAATGTATAAACAAAAAAAATATGTTAAGACTGAATTATAACATAAACCGCTGCGACACCCGCCAATATGGCGGAGATCTATATCAATTGCAGCCAACGAGCAGACACGAGACGTAATAAAATGTTGAAATTTTAAACCACTACCACACTTTTAAACCACTTTTATTTTTACATAACCACTTTTTTCTCAGTTTACCCTCGCATTTTCCAAAACTATTACATGAGTCCACATCTGAATAATGATGCATATAATACATACATACATGCTTGATATAATTTTAACTGTTTAGAAAATTGTTGTCAAATAGTTTCTTTATAAGTGTAGGTGGTGTAAGTGTAGATTGCTTTGCTTGTCCTTTGCGAAAACCACCATTAATAATGGTGCTCAACCTATAGCAGCTCAATAAAATTAATTTGATCTGATTCGGATTATTTTAATAAAATCCAAACGTCACAAAATGGAGACAAAAAGACTTAGTTCCGGGAAATTCGTTAATGAATGACAAAGAACACGTAAATTATTAATTATCTATTCATTGTAGGTATCTAAATATTCAAGACATTTTATTTGTATTATGCAAGGGATGAAATGGTATATTGGTGGATATTCGTTCGCGCTCACAACAATTTGCGATCCGGTCGGCGGCAGGGATTACTGCGGCCTTTGTTGTACTTACTAGATGAAAAGGATTACTGTTAAATATTGAGATTAATGTCACTATTGTTCGATGCCAACACAATAATATAACATTCCTAAACAGCAAACTATGATCGATCCTGCTTTCTTCCGTCAAGACATGATTAGTAGTGGTGTTCTGCAGTTCGGAATCCCCAATTATAACGAAAAGGTCGTGTCATCGTCAATTTCAGCAGAGATGGCATAGAGCTTGCTAAATAACTAAGGGCCGACTGTAGTGGCGGACCATAACCTACAGCTGGAAAAAGGCTTATAATAATGATGATGATGATGAATTTGAAAATCATGATATTCATCACTTCATTGTATGTATACACTGTTTATGCGCAGATCCTCAGAAGCATCATCCTAGGATTGACTTCCCGACGCGCTACCTCAGCTTTGGAGAGACACTACGGGCCAACTGCACCACAGCACCCGCTGTACCAGCCCCACATATCACGTGGTTCATTAATGGAAGGAAGGTAGGCCACAATATTTTAGACACCAAACCGTTTTCACTGTTTTCTCTATTAAAAGGAAATAAACACGGTTGTTAATTTGTTATGCCATTTCCATAAGCGGCGTAGCAGCTCGTAGCTCTTGCTACGAAAATCATTTTAATTGTTTATTAATGTGAAATTCTTTATAGCTCTTTCATAGATGAAAATTAATAATTAGAGTTTTACATATAGCTACTGCAACCTTACATGTTCATAACTCATGACACTCTAGAAGTCTAAGCTCACCAAGTTGAAAGGTGCCGATGCCGAAATCGCCTGCAAAATTGATCTTAATATTGACGATCCCATCTTGCACTGCTAATCAAGAGCTAGCTGACACTGACAGCTCTTGAACGCAGTTTAATTCGGCCTTAGACTTCTTTCTATTTACCAATTTGAATCTAGTATTTACATTTCTAGATGGACGAGCTGGTAGCCCACTCACACAAGTTCCGTGTGCCGATGAGCGAGCGCAACGGCCGGCGAGGGCTACAGAGGACGTTCCAATATGATGCCGGGTTCAGCAGCCCTCCCCCTCTGCTGATCCTCACCCACGCCTCACACATCGCGACCAGGCCGCCCGGTTGCAGCTTGAAGGAAAATCAGGTGAACGATAATGATGAAATAATTAAAAACGTTAAACGGATAAAACTCAATCAAATTACGGTAAATATCGACATACAACAATGAAAATGGCCGGTCATAAAATAAAGCTGTATTTTTTTCAATAATGTGATGTATAAATACATGTATACCTATGTGAGTCACTTGGTATTTGTGATGCATTAAAAAACCGTAACTGCATAAGCTAAGCAATTTTATATTGGTTTCAAGATTAAAATACATTACCGCGACTTATTGCTAACAAATTTTTAACAGTGACGTACAATGAGGTGCAGAACAATCTAAATTCAGTCTAAAATGACATAAACATATTTTGTTTACATACATGTAGGTATATACATTTAGATATGCTGGTGGGCTCAAGGAAATTACTTTTATGCAAATTAACCATTATGTTCGTACGTGCACGTCTACTTACTGTCGGGAATACGTGGAAAGACATGGAATATTTTTCCTTATTTACCTCAAATATACATTGGGAGAACTTCCATCTTAGTGTTTTCCCCCCGAGGCAGTAAAAGCCGCGTTATATGTCAAACGTTCCCTGCGATGAAAAGTTGGCACAGAACATCTTTTGTACTTAGATGAATCCTCAATCAATGGGTGGAGTGGTGTTAGACATGAAACTGTTGTGATTCCTTCTATTGAGAATAGTTTAGCGATAAGCAGATTGTTTTTATTCCCTGCTGAATTAAAAACGGAATTTTTTCACTGTCTTCATAGTGATGTGTGTTGTGAGGGAAAGGGAACGCGCCCCTCCGTCCGCGCGTTCCCGTAGGGCTCGTCACCAGACATGGTCACCCTCCCACCATTATAAGAAATTAATTCCCATAAACTAAACCGCCTTGTCCCGCCTTAGAAAGCTAGGGGACAAGGACCTCGGACACAGGGTGATGTTAATATTGGGAATTCACAGTCACTGGAAACATAAGTATTAAAATTATTAATATATGAAGTGAAGAACACAATAGTGTATGTAAAAGTATATAATATATTATGATTTAGAATTGTAAATGTCGTAACGCCGACGTCTCACCTCTCGCAGGTGAGCGCTTATATCTGCAATAGAGCCTTGATAATGTAAAGGGGGTAAAGGGATCGTTACGCTTGCACTTAAATTAATCATTTATAGCTACGTTAATTTATCTGTTTACAATGTACTCACTTTAGTGAGACCGGGAACCGTTTTACAACGTTTGCCTCATTGTACGTGTTCTGTTAGACCTTACGCATAGAACCTCTGAGGACACTAATACGATTCTAATAGAACACGTTCCCAAAGCACTATATAAATGTCTTACTCGATCCTAAGACTGAGTACTGCGAAGTCCAACTGCCATTGAGGGAGACCAGTTTTGAGTCATTCTAAACGCGTACAAATGTTAATGACACCCTTAGGGCGGCCTAGCCTTTTTTTACTAACTGAAAACCAGCACAAGCGCACCGTAGACTCAGTCTGTAGCAAAACTCATTGCGATCGTACTTGGTGTACACTGAAGTGGTATTTCGTCACTTTACATTTCCTTACTCTGCCCCATTTAGAGGATGCAGTGCGGCTATTAGCGGCTACGTGTCCAAATTGTCGTGTCTTGATAAATAGTGTCGATTCAGTAGTAGGCCTACAAACAGCCGGGTGTGGTTTTTAACGAGACACCGTCCCTAGCATTCTTAGAACCACTACCAATGTAGTTTGGGGTACTTGGTGAAGCCTACCCCCTCTCCCGGAAATGTGCATACAACAAGCCTCACGCAACGTGTTCTGTGGCGAGATATTTTTGAGTCAGTAATCATTACTAACGTTTGATTGTTTTATGACGCAATTATAGATCGGCTTTATAGCCTAGTAAGTATGATTTAGATGAGCTGTGAGTGTATACGGTTCTGCCCACCTATGTGGTGCGTCAGTTAAAGGTCAACATTCGTCAAAAGTCAGGAGCGTTAGTGCTCAGTGTCAAGCATAGCGTAAGGCCCTCCCTGTTTCCCTATAATCTAACGCAAAGGACAAATATCTATCAAGGTGCGGATTAGGAGATGGACACGTAATACAAGAGAAAACAGCGTTCATTATAAACTATGATACTATGTACATAGAAGTAATTTCGCCATGCTGGAATAAATGTTCATTAATAGCTCTTCAGCGCTATCAACTAACTGTTAGCTATAAATCACAATACGAATTAACCTGCAAGAAAATAATATACACACTATTTACACTAATGATTTAAAGTTAATTAAAATTGACACTTACCAATTAGCTCCTTGGAGGGAATTAGATTACAACTCACTTACAGAATACTGTACGTACTACCAGTTTCACTTCGGGCATAGCTCACAAAACGAAATTGTCTAGCTTAGCCTACGTCATCCGCTACTTAGGCAGTCTTCGGTCACTTACTGTCGTAAGGGACATGAACAATATCTCTTGGTATTCCCCAAGTTTCCTAACTTATCTAGCCTGGACTATGGCGTCTGTAGCCTATTGCGGTCCAAAACCAACTGCCTGCCCTCACTGCTCCCGTCAGCATTTCCAAAATTGTAGAATTCTTCTATTCAATTTCGAAAATTCTTTCTCGTGCCTTTTTTGTAAAATCGACATCAAACACTTTTTGTTTATTTCTCAATTGCCTAAATAGGTCGGGTGCCGATTTACGATTACCAGATGTGGCTGCCATAATGTGCGTTGCTATTGGATTATTCCATTGGTTCTAAGTATTTGTAGAAAATATTGCACCTAAAAGTGACGTAAAATATTGCCTTCTACTGATGGCTGGCGTGAGTGCCACTTTTTCTCCCATAAAATATAAATGGAATGGGTTTGTAAGAGGTCCAACATTGTTTTAAGAAGTTAATGAAAATAGATTTTTTGTTATTGATTAGTCCACGTTTGCACGGACGTACAAAATCGCGGCGAAATAAAAACGCGTGCCGCACTAAGTAGGAATGGAACAAATTTTAATAGAAAGCAGAACATCAGATCTGTTCACACGGCCGCGATTTTTCCTCATCACGATATTTATCGCGCGGTATTCGATGTTCAACATTCGGCGTTGTGCGTTGAATGAATACGACACTAGTTCTATACTTGTATTCCCACGGATGCGAAAAAATCGTGCGTGTTGGTCAGTCTGGCACTGTGGTCTGGCACGCCAATTCATAGAGGGTGGACATGTCTTATGCTTAAGGCCGTGGCGCACGGCGACGCCAAGCCGGAGCGGAATAATTAGTGGTTAATGAATGAAAAAAATGAAAGTAATTTATTTGAAGTTAGTATCGGACGTCACTGGACGATAGACGATAGCGTAGGTGCGCATATACGCGTGTGCGATCCATGGCCCGGTATGGGGCCCCGGTGAGGGCCTCTGACCTGACGGCTGGCAGCATCGCAGTTTTGCGTAAGCCACAGAGGGCGATGGCCGTCAGAGTCATCAGAAGGAGCCGCGCCGTGCCCTCATCTCAGAAGTAGGCAGTGACTTGTCGCTGCCGGCCGTAGTCGAGTCGATGGTCGGCAGTGACGATTCCTGGGACGCGGTGGTTTCCTTCTGCGAAACAGTTGTCTCGCAGAATTGGGCTGCGGAAAGGGAGAGGGAGATCTCGTCCATTCACCCGGCCCGCAGAAGTGCGCATATACGCACTCACTTTCTTTTTACAAATTTTCGAGAAAGGTTATCTATTTATTTATCCACTAAAATCTACCCTACATGATAACCCAATGCGATAAATGCGCCTATCCTTTATCTTCATAATCGATACAGTTTACTGATGAATAGTTCGTTCCAAGAAGCCTGAGTTTTTAAGTCAATGTTAACACCTACATGTTGTATGCCCAGGGATTCGAATACTAAACAAGGTAATAAAATATTAGTTTTATATACTTATAATAGTATGATATTTGCCCGTTGTTTTGTTTTAGAACACCTCTGATGTTTTCAATAATATAATATCGAATCCTAAAATAGTTCTGGGCTTAGGTGGGTATATCCCACCTATGCCCAGAACTATTTTAGGATACAATATAATAAACATGCTATATAATTGATAATTGTTATATTTTTTTAGGATATTTCCTTCAATCATTCTACGGCATCAAAAGTTGGCCTTTTAAATATAGTTTTATTATTCAAGGGACGCATCCAAATTTGTTTTTTGCTTCTTTTGTGGTCTCCAGGCCTCTCTCTCAGGCTACCTCTAATTTTGCGGAAAACGTCGTACATCCGCACAGCACGAAGAATCAGTTCGAAGTGATTTCGTAACGCTCGTTCAAGCACTGTTTAAGGCGAGAAACAATCGCGCTGGGTGTTTTTATTCTACCGCGATTTTATTACGTGGGCTTAGGGTAACGTGTCGAGCTGTCAGACCATAAAGTTGAGATTTAATGTGTTTCTAAGACGCCCGATGTTGTGTGACAATTTGAAAACAAATATAATATTTCGCTATTAAATAGGAGTACGGGACAGACAGTCACAATTGCAGAAATCAACTATTTACTTATAATTTTACGATAGCCCTATGGAGATTTGTTTCGTTGGCAACATATCTAATTATCGATCTAGAGAAAGAAAAAACCGACTGTAGATAATTAGGCGAATATCGCATCCTTTCGAAAATAAACTGAAGCAATAATAAACAAAATCGACCTAAAACGTATTATTCTGTACTTTTCCAGATGGCAGATATAAAAGAACACGAAGAACTGAACGTCAATCATATGAGCAGTCGACACAAGAGTCGTAAACCAAGCAAGAGGGATCTTTATGTGACCGTATCGGAGCTACAAATAGTGGCCACGGGCAGGCTTGAGATTACCTGCGTCAGCACGATACCAGAGTTTAGGAGTATCGAAGACAAGTTCGCCGATGTCAGAAACGATACTGTTATAGGTGAGACATTTATGCCCGTTTTCGCCTAACATTGGGCATTCATAATGATGATAACGGGCATTAAGTTTTCAACGTTACGGTAGTTATTCAGTAACTATTCTTTTATCATTAATATTGGTAAAATGTAGGGACCTACCCTTTTTAAGCGATCGTGCCCCCTCTAAACCCTCATGGAGCAAAGAAAACTTTCTATTTCTATGTCTTCTATCATTAAAATAACAACTGTTATGTGGAATATTGCATGCAATACCTACAGTAGTTCGTATACTAAAATTTTAGATAACCCTAATAAAACAAATCCTAGAACTTCTAGAATACAATTAGGAATAAATTATCCCTTTAATGTTTGATAACTATCTGTATAACTACCCATAGTTAGTCACTTGTTTATACCATTTACCTAGTAATTAGAGATACAGTAGAACATCGATTATCTCTTAGTGTTGATAGATATTTGTGGTGTTACGAACATAGTAAGTATATTATCCAAACCATACTATTAGTGAATTGGTCTTTTCTCAAAGTTGCAATTATTATTTAAGAGCGTTTATACCTTATGAGTGGCAACGTCGCAATTTAGTGTCATATTTCGTGGTTTTCAATTTTTATCATTTAATCGGAGCTATATTTAAAAAATCTGTTTAATTAACTTTTTAGAATTACGTGAAAGTGTTTAAAAAGTAAGTAACCGTAATGCTTACAGTTATTTTACAATGAAAATAACGCCCTGCAAGTTTCCAATGTATTATTTGCATATGAATAGAACTGTTAACGCAACGATTTTTTACCTTCTACAGTACAGTTTTCACATAATTCTAAAAAGTTAATTAAACAGATTTTTTAAATATGGCTCCGATTAAATTATAAAAATTGAAAACCACGAAATATGACACTAAATTGCGACGTTGCCACTCATAAGGTATAAACGCCAAGAAAAACGCTTTTGTATTTTGCGTAACTGTAAGGTATTTGTGCTCGTGACTGTACACCACAAACCACGTTCAACTTAATTTCTTTTTTCATTAGGTACGTAACTCCATGAAGAAGCCATAATTATAGCCATAGCCGAATGAGGCCGAATGTACCTATTCAACTTAATGAACACAAACTTTTTAGATCGTTTGTGTTTTAAATACGTAATGACCTCAGGCGAACGAAAAGTTATGAAAAAGCCGTGTGAAAAAGCCATTTACTTTTCCTTTTTATTTATTAATCGTCGAATTAAATGGCGATCTCTGTTTATTTTTTTGCATAAAACTCTCAATACTTTTGAACTCTCAAACCTTTTTCTAAAAAGTTTAATACAATCTTATTTCAAACTTGGTTTATAGAAGTTAGAGATTAGGCTATAAATATTTATTGAAAAACAAAGTTGCATATTTTTTTTCAGCAACATCTTTTTTTGTTGCTGGGTTAGCACGGTCATCATCACCGTCATCATTTTGAGCCTTAAGATGTCCACTCCACCTCTTCATCTCTCTCTCTCCCATAACCCTCTCCATTGCCGTTTGTAAAGCCAATTGTGAGCGAACGTCCTTTACCGTTTAAAACAAATTACCGATTAATTCCGAAATGTCCATTACTGTTTATAACAAATTACCTGATGGCTTCAAAACTCTAAGGCTCAGAACATTTTAATGTAAATTATGTAACTTTCTTTTATGCAATTGCTGTTACTCGACCGAAGATTTTATTAATGAAAAATTTTCCTATATATTGGACATTATTGCCTATAAATCATATTTTATCTCCTTGACTTCTTTGAATTTTTACTTATGTAATTAAACTATCGTTCAATTAATTGAACGACTTCAAAAAAGGAGGAGTTTTCTCAATTCGACCGTATATTCTTTTTATGGTGTTCGCGGGTAACTTCGTCGTTTATGAACCGATTTTGATGATTCTTTTTTTGTTGGAAAGGATTATCCTTAAAGTGGTACCAAGATAAGGAAACCAGGATCTGATGATGGCATCCCAGAGAAATCGAAAGGAACCTTCGGAAATCGTAGTGGCGACTAGTGCATTTGTTTTTTTTTTTTTATTAAGTATTTTAAAGCACTACTATTTAATGAAGGTCTGGAGTCGATCTGATGATGGAGCCGAAAGACAGTCGAGGGAACTCCTCATCGATTTACAGCAATTACGTGGTGTTTGGGCTTGATTAATTTGTATCGATGAGAACTTTAC
Organism: Brachylomia viminalis; assembly: GCA_937001585.2. Taxonomy (NCBI): domain Eukaryota; kingdom Metazoa; phylum Arthropoda; class Insecta; order Lepidoptera; family Noctuidae; genus Brachylomia; species Brachylomia viminalis. Next base: position 13,522,617 of record OW443302.2, on the reverse strand, counting down.
ACCTAGATGGGTTGTGACTGTCATTAGGGGTCTGATGATAAAGACAAAGGACAGTCAAGGGACCTCCTCAACGTTTTACAGTAGCTACCTTATGTTTGGACTTAATTCATTTCTATTGATGAAAACTTTGCACTAGGTAATTTATCTAAAAAGTTTTATTAAAAAATTACAAACGCACTAGTCGCCACTACGATTTCCGAAGGTTCCTTTCGATTTCTCTGGGATGCCATCATCAGATCCTGGTTTCCTTATCTTAGTACCACTATTGGAATATCTCCTTTCCAACAAAAAAAGCATCATCAAAATCAGTTCATAAAAGACGAAGTTATCCGCGAACACACATAAAAAATAAAATACTGTCGAATTGAGAAACCTCTTCCTTTTTTCAAGTCGTTTAAAAAGAGGTATGAGGTTATTTTTTTAGTATTGAAGAATACGAACAAATTACAATATTGCTCACCCCCCGTAGCAAATAGCGTAAGTCATACGTCATTTATTCATTTGTTTAACATAACATAGCGTGATAATCTCAGATCATGTGATAATATATAGCCTACAGACTGACCAGACTTATAGGGAATATCTATGCAAAATTTTAACAAAATCTATCTGGTATTTTTTGCGTGATGCTGGAACATACATTCAGACAGATAGACGGACAAAAATTCTAAAACGTATATTTTCCGCGTTAGAATCCTTCCCAGATGTCATAAATAAAAAAAGTACCTATTGACTTCGCTACGATTTTATTATATGTAGGTACTAGGTAGGTACAGATTCTTATCATTGACTCTGTTGACCTACGATTGATTTGATTTTTTGTGACGGCTGAAATAGCCTCAACCACTTTTTATGCTACAACGGACACGGTCATTATCTGATCATAAAAAGTATGTTTCTATTGAATAAACAGAAGACAAGCACACTAAATAATGCAATATTTCTCTCTACTTCCAGTTGACGTCATCAAGCCCTCAACACTGTCTCAGCCGTCAGCCAACCTGACAACGGCTGATTCCAGCACTTCGGGAACTTCAAAAAAGTCTAATAACCTATTATCATCTCTAATGTGTATTACATTAATTTGCTTGCTCACAATTGCTTGATAGAGCAAGTCGTTAAAATTAAATAATGGGCTGTGATAAAATATGTAGTATGTTCATAATATACATACCTAATTATAACGCGCGTGAGTGGAAAATGTGAATACGCTAATCGTGTACAGGCACAAGCAAATTACCTAAATTGGATTAAATTAGAAGGTCATACGAGACTCCTAATAAAACCTTAATAAGTCGTGCGTTACATACTTACGTTCCATGATTCAAACATGAATCCGTAATATCCTACTGCATTTCAACGATAAGACACTAATGAATTAACATCACGTGTTATTAAACCTCAAGACATCTGCTTAATAATGATTTGAATTTCAAAATCGTACCTACTCTTACTAAAGCAACGTAATCCTTATGGAACGTTGTCTATTGGAACTACTTATGGAAGCATAAATCAATGCATCGACACAAACAAGGAAAAAAACAAATGAAAATTGCCATTGTTGTGCCTAGAAGACATTTTCAAAGTCGCCAAAATAACATATCATGTGCGTGAGAGAACATTTTAGTGTAAGTAGTTTTAACAAGTTTATTAGGATACCCAAGATTTCACTAAAGAAACCAAAGTGCTTAATTGTATAAATGTTGAGCTGTAGAATCAGAGATGTGATGAATGTGGATATACCTATTCTAATTTTGTCTTATTTGGCAACAGACTGTTCTTGGTATAAAACAATTGAGTTTTTTGAATATGTACCGGGGTAAAGGATTTAAGTATGTAAGTAATTAACTAGATCTATGTTTGGATTTCCAGGATAATTTAAAAGCTAAAAGTCTTAAAATAATAATTATTATTTGTATATAAAAAAGGAGATGGCCGATGGGGCCGGAAAGTTCTAGAGTGGCGACCGCGTACCGGAAGACGTAGCGTTGGAAGGCTTCCCACAAGGTGGACAGACGATCTTGTCAAGGCCGCAGGAACCCGTTGGATGCGGGAAGCACAAAAGCGGTCGAAGTGGAGGTGCTTGGGGGAGGCCTATGTCCAGCAGTGGACGTCTTTTGGCTGAAATGATGATGATGATGATGATGAAAAAAGGATGGGAAAGAATTATAGAGCATCAAACAAAATATTCGTCCGCACCGCTGTCAACAGGAAAAGTGCCCAGAAGACCGGCAGCATTGTCATTTGGCCTTAATTTTATGGCCAAAGAATCAGCAGAACACTCTCTGAGACGCAGACGCTGTGAGCTCTGGTCACGTGATGAGTCGACGAACCGCTTGGCGATGTCTCGATAAACTAAGTGGGCATTCGGACCCCGTTCTATGTTTTAAGCATGTTGCGCGTGTGTATAACCCCCTTAAGTAAGGCTTATTTTTTGTCCTTCTGGTGACCCATGGCCCTAATTCAGTACTTATAGCATTAACTAAAATCAACTTAGGTAACGTATTAGGCATGTGGCGGCATCTACAACGTCACATGCAAACTACACATCGTCCTGACGTCACACTAAATCCTGCATCGCGCAAGCAGAGTTTAGTTTACCGCGCAACTAGCATATTTACAACGCCCCGACATCAATCGTCAGGCATTTGCCCACCAGACACAACACCCGTCTGGTCAGAGGGTCCTCCTTTTTCCATAGAGGATGAGTGAACTTTAGACCCTGTTCCTCATACATACAGGACAAAAACTCCCGCCTTGTTTCCTTGGATATTAGATACTGACGTGAAACGGTCTTGGCTCTAGCTCGACCCCCTCGTTTCAGTTGTTCCTTTTTAAAGGCTCTAGCTTGTTAGTAACAGATAACAACTCTGGTAAATGCAGAATGACCACCAGTTATTCCAGCAGGTAAACATTGGTCTACGTAGATGTTCCATTGGCTAACCTACATCCTTAAATATTTTTGCAGGTGCCCAAAATTTGATTAACTAAAATACCTATCTACTTGCTAGTAGTAAGTCTAAGGAGGTACTTCGGTCAACTTCTTATTAGGCAACAATAAAAAAATTGTAAAATACCATTTTATCTCAAAGTAATTTAACTGAAATAGTTACCTATAAACTTTAAACGTACGTGCCTAGCCTACCTATTCAACAACGAGGCTTATGCAAAGAAGTTACAGACAATGTCTTCATGATTTGCCTTTATATTAAAATGTTTGAACCTGTACAATGGTTTCTAAAACCACCTATTAAAGAAGACATAATAATGCACCATACCTAACCTATATTCTATTGTAGTCACGCCCAAATATCATTGATGACGACAATCTCTTCATCATAGTCTATTTAGCCGTTTCATAACTACGGTAGGTCAACTTCTGGTCTAACTGAATGCGTCTGAATAGGTACTAGTATGCACTGAGTAGGCATGTATGCAGTACATGGAGCAACTGTCCATCTGACCGCCACAATCCCTTGGTAAGACACATTGAGTCTGTCTCCCATCATTATCCCATGTACCTAATAAAAAAGCCTATTGCCAATGCAATCAAGTGGGATCAATTTTAATTGTAAATTATGTGTAGTTTTATGTGAATTAAGTTTGCTAGATATAACAAGAGCTGCATGATCAACTTATTCATACACCACCCTATAGGTTTAATTCATTTTCTTAGGAGCTAACAATTTATATGTTCTGGAATACTTACCTACTCATTTTCTTGCCATTTCTTAGGCATGAAATGGCAAGAAACAGAGTACTCTTGTTTTGCGAAAAATATTTAGGTATGAAATATTTTGGCTTTGTCAAAGAAAGACGATGTATGTTAATAATGCGTCCCTCTGTAAACAATTTAGTTCTTCCAATATAAAAAGAAATCCTTTCATGATTATCTAATATTAAGAAAGCTTATGAACCTTAAATTAAATGTATATAGATATAATTTATATAGGTACCTACTCAGAAGAATGATACTTAGTATGTAAGTACCTACCTATAGGAAAAGATAATTTGTAAATAGGTTACCCATTACATATCAATAAATAGGTAAGTAGGTAGGTCGCTACTAGTAATAAGTAGCTATATCCTAGTGCAGGGGACATTTTTACTCATTACCAACATTGTGTTCGTCATGAATATGTTACAATTAGTTTACGTCATAAGTAAACCAATTATAAGCAACTATTCAGTCTGCTTATTGGAAATCAGAAAAGGAAAAACCAGATTTAGATTGAGATAAAAGTTTTAACACGATAATCCACGCAGCTCATTATATAAAAATCCAAGTCAAAATGTTAATAACTTCTGTATATTTAAAAACATTACAGATTGCTTAACAAAGGCATAATCTAGGTACCTAACCTTCAGTTACCTACTTAAGTTAAAACAAATTAATTGGTTGATTCATCAGCGAAGGCTCCTTGACCACATAATGCGCGTTCTTATTCTGTCAGTACCTTCATCGAAAGAGATCTCGATGAGTTGCCTGCCTGTTGAGATGCTACAGTTCTGCCCTCTTGCAGGAACCCTTAAGATAGTTTTCAAAATATGCTGCCTCTACTTGTTAGATAGGTACCTTTAAATAATTTTAACGATGATTCTAATAATGTAAATAGTTAATTATACTTGTATAAACAATTTTTAATTTGACCAAGTGTAAATATTGGTTTTTACACTTGCAACAACATACCTAGGATTAAAAATGAATTCTGAAATATTGAAATAGGGTAAGTAGATACCTACGAAATGAAAGTAAACTAAATAGATAAGAATTTTAACTGTACTTTGTAAAGAGTTTACCTGACCTAGTACCTACATCGTACCTACTATCAGATCCAGAAATGTTTGTTTTCTGCACTTGATAGCCGTTATCAGGATAGTAACATTTTAAGTGTGTCAATTAACATTACGGATCTGACAGTACTGAGGCAATCAACTTTTGATTGTCATCAACGAAATAAATAAGTACCTACCTAAGTACGAACCATTCTTAGTAAAATACAAACCAAAAACTTGACCTTATAATAAAAACGAAACATATCAATTACCTGTCTTTACTATTTTAATCTAGTTAGTTACGAAAAATGATAATATTGCAGAATAAGCGTATTTACACAAATCTCATGTCTTTTAAAAGATTCTACAATAGGTATTTAAAAATGTGCTGTACATACTTAACAAAAATGTTATGAATTGTTGTAAATACCAGTTAAGCTGTCCAATGAGTGAATTTTAAAATAACGTTATTTCATGATGTTCGATTGTTTTTCATGTTATCAAAGATTTTGTAATTGACATCATAATGTCTGCATATGCGGGCTGTTTTGATAATGTAGTATGGTATTTGTTAAGTTTTTTCGGAGTTTATCCCTTCTTACTTTATGGGCTCTAAACACAAGTGCATGCGGTGTTCACGATCTTCAATGAAGCAATAGGTACCTACCTCTTAGTTTGTAGCTATAAACTGGATTAGGTACCTACCTACTACGATTTTCCTACGTAATAGATTGAAGACTACGAATTCTAATCTATGCACTTGTGCAATAATGGCTTGTAATCAGAGCGACAGCTGCAAGATCACTACGCTCATTTAAAAATAAAGCGTCGGTCAACTTTTAATATCTAGCTGAGTATATTTAAGTACCTTCTTAACTTTTTTATGTGTTGATTGAGTAGTCGAAGAGGTCCAATACAATTCATATGGTCAGTGTTTGTGCTGTCTGTACTTATTCACTTTATTACATTTACTACACAGGGTCAAATTAAATCAGCAAGCGAAACTCAACAGACGTGGCATGTATCAATATCTAAACATGATAAAACAAAAAAATATATAACTGATATTTCACTACCAGCTACCCGGACAATTCCCAAACTTAAAAGTGGCAATGGGCAGGGCACCGCACCGCGTACCGTTAGACGTAGCGTTGGTTATGGCCTCTCACTAGGTGGACCGATGATCTGATGAAGCACAGAACCCGTCAAAGAGGCGGTGCTTGGGGGAAGCCTTCGTAGAGCAGTGGACGTCTTTCGGCGGGATTGATGACGATGATGACACTATCATCGGTCCCCTAAACTTTGTTTGTTTATATTAATTATTTTATCGTGTTTAGAGTTTAAATATCGATATCCATCACGTCTGCAGAGTTTTGCTCACTCATTTAGTTTGCCCTTGTATACCTATGAGAGTTATCGGCTTTTCGATTGTCGCAAAGAAGGTTCATTTCGTTACAAAACGTTATTTTGTACGTGCAAAGTTTTTTTAAGTATGAAGTAAAATTGAATTTTATTGTTTGTTATGCATTAAAATTAAAAACATACCTACACATAATGAATCTAAACAATAAAATACTTATGAGAACTAAAACAATGGTGTCTTTTAATTTCACATTATTTATGTCACTCGTAATTGAGTACCTACCGCAAGTGGGTAGTACTTAGATCCCTTTAATAAGAATAGCGATTAGAATAATTATTATTATTATTTTAGGATGTACAGTATCGAATCCAAGACGAGGAGCCCGTTCCCTACCTATTGCGGTAGCATTAACTCAGCAGTTCTTCTAACTGAACAGACAGCAGTGCTGCTGGGGAGTTTGTTCCGCCACTTCTTCATAGGAAGTGGTGAAGGGCGGGCGTTTCAGGGGGACTGTCTTATGTGATTTTGACGTTCAAAAAGTGCTGATTCTCAGTCTAGTTTGAATAAATGACTTTTGATTTTGATTTCATCGTTCTCCTGCCCTTATATAAAGAAAGAAGGAAAGAAAGAAAATGCGTTTATTTGCGGTAAACATGACGCAAAAAATAACACAAACACAAAAAATATGAAAAGGTTGGGGGAAACATGCGTCACATACACGCAATATTTATATATTTATTTATTTTAGTACATGGAGGACTTACAGCTAATAAAAACAGAAAAAAAATGGGGCACCATAGTCACCAGCACGCCAAGCATATACTCTATATATATATATTTTTTTAATATACAATTTATTTGTGGTCGGCGCAACATGTCTTTTTCTTTTAAACTTCTCTATTAGTCTTCCTCTTTCTAGCCATATCATCTTTCACACAGTCCATCCATATTTTCTTTGGTCTTCCCATACTCTTATAGCCATCTAGTCATTCTCAAAACTTTCCTCACGGTAGCATTGACCATTTATCCTAAATGGTCTTAGTGTGGTAGGTAGGTAATGTAGGTATATACCTACTGCTTGCTTGTTTGCGCTTTTTTTGCTCTAGGTACTTTCGTTGAAAATTCATTGCAGTAGCAGCACCTACCTATCGTATATAAATGTTACAATTTATTAATCTAAGCAAAACAATCATCTGCGTACCTAAGCGTTCACTGAACAAAGTAACAAAACTAGAACACTAGGTTGGTTTATAACTAGGCCGAGGCAGATAAGACACCTAACCATAATCAGGTAAGAAACCTAGGCTAGCAATAGTCAAATTAGTCAAGTAAGACAGCTAATACTTACCAGGCAGGTAAGGTAACACACCTAATATTAGGCAGGTAAGACACCTAATATTAGGCAGGTAAGACACCTAATATTAGGCAGGTAAGACACCTAATATTAGGCAGGTAAGACACCTAATATTAGGCAGGTAAGACACCTAATATTAGGCAGGTAAGACACCTAATATTAGGCAGGTAAGACACCTAATATTAGGCAGGTAAGACACCTAACATTAGGCAGGTAAGACACCTAAAATTAGGCAGGTAACACGCCTAATGTTAGGCAGGCAAGACCCCTAATATCTTTTATTAGGATATGCAGCGCTGCAGCACTAAGAACGAGCACAGGACAGGGTCTTTGAGCAACAACAGCCTCGTTTGGAGAATGATGTAAAAAACGGTAAGTACTTGTAATATACCTCTTTATTTCAATAACAACTAAATATACAAATAATTTAAGAATATTTTAAACGCTGAAAATAGAACATCTATAACACAGAGTTACATTATGATAATTATCGCCTTTTATTAGGAATACATGATAGATAATCATTCATTACAAACCTTGACTATTATCTTGACAAAAATCTCGACAGCCTACTAAAGTGCAAGTGCATGCATGTTAATATATTATGCATGGCATGTGACGACATATTTTGTGTGCATAATAAAAAATCCTACCTATACCTACAGACATATTAATTTCACATACTAAATTGATTAAACCTATGCGTGCTTTTATCATTACAGAAATCAAAGTGATCGCGACGTTTACATAATCAGCCTATAATGTTCACACTGCTGGGACACATGCCTTCTCTCTGTGAGAGAGAGTGGGCCATCCACCACGCGGGCCCAGTGCGGGTTGATAGATGTCACATGTCTTCGAATTTTTGGTTCTAGGACACGCCAGTTTCCTCACGATGATTTTTCCTTCACACACAATGTAAAGCGCCTGACTGGGTTCGAAACTATAACCTGCACCTCGTAAGTCGCGGCCGTTACCACTGAGCCACCACTGCTCTTTCGCGATCGCGACTGATAAAATATGTTAAATAAAATTTAGAATTGCATAAATTTCAGCATAAATATTTTAAACATTGCTGCCTTCGAGCACCACCCTTCTTTACATACAAAACATTAGCAAAACTAAGTGCAAGCAGGTAAGCAACTGATATACTTAATCAATTATTTCATACCCAAGGCAGCAAAACATAAAATAAAATAATGACTTAGATTGTCTGGAAGAATATTCATTTTTAATAAATACTTTAAGGTGGTCTATAATAAACAATCGAATCGGTATCGTAGCCAAGATATTCCATCCATCTCTATTTGGAAAACAAAGAGTTAATCTAAGCCAGCTTAGGTAATCAATTGATATTGTAGGCGTATTGAAAACATGGTCAGTTAATTGTGAAAGATTTTTATTTTACAAAGCGCTACGACATTTTGCTACATTACTAGACATTCATTTAATCTAATTTTGAAGACATAAGTGTTTCGAAAACTAACATTTAGTTACAAATAAATAGATACAATACAATACATGGAAATGTAAAACCTGTGTGGTTTCTAAACCACAAGTAGATCGAATTACCTATATCTATCTGTTCGTTATCAAATGTATCGTGCGCGGAGCATTTTAGTAGCCTTCATAGTAATTGCCTATTGTTTGCCACTCAATTAACTTAGGTATTCCTTTACAAACAAATTATTCCGGCAATAGTTTAACATCTTTAATACACTAATCTATTTATCACATTTTGATATACCTAGACACATAAAATTAAAAATAGACACTTAGTAAATTGGCGGTAACAGAATACTTATAATAAATAGGTAGTTACACATGCAATACAATTTCTGCTGTCTTAAACTAAATTCGACTATATTAAAGTTTCAAATACGAAAGCTAGCTAAAGCATAAGCATCATTGTCACCGACATCATGGTAGATGCGTAGTCAAAAAATAAATAAAAATGAATGGTTCGAATGAATTAAGAGTCAAGTCATCATTGACTTACCAAATACATTTGCTTACCAAATAATTTTCCTTTACATGTGTCAAGGAAAATTATTTGGTAAGCAAATTGACACCCTACGTCTAATTGCTGTGTTAAAGCCATTTCATGCAATTGTCAAAGAATGTCAGTTGTGATTTGAATACTTATATGAACAGTTGAAGTAGGTAAGTAGTCAATTTACTTAACAATTAATTTCTCTGATTTACCTACTCTGATTAGGTAAGTAATAATATTATTACTCGTTACATGTATCGTTTATGATCCGAGTTAATTATTATTCGGTGTCAGTCAAGCAGGCGAGGCAGCCCACCTGATTGTAGGTAGTCAGTAGTAATTTCGCGATAGCAGAAACCAGCTGGCTGGTTCGGGCTGAACCTAAGTAGGTTCAGCCCGATTCAAACTTTATGGCGGCTCGGAACATGTGGTTAGTTGCTGCGCAGTAACTAACAAATTCTGTCAGCGGGGGTGAGGTACTGCGCAGCGAGTAGCACACTTCAGAGCCGCTATAAAGTTTGAATCGGGCTGTATATATATACAGCAATCCATACCAAAGTACCTAAGTAATATAGGTATTAATGTATTTAATACATTATGCATTATAATATCCGCTAAAGTACCTATGCCTAATTAATATAAGTAAATTGACAAATTTATGGTGATAAGTTTCACATGTTGTATGGAAGTAACATTCTTTCTGATACAGGATGACTCTCATAATGCAACTAACATATTTTAAAATTCGATAGGAGTCACTAAAGATCGATTTTAAATTACTCTAGTATTTCATATTACAATAAAAAATCTCTAATACTTCAAAATATAAGTGTATGTGCATCAAAAGATGAAAGAAGAAGGTTCCATGCGAGTCGAAGATACGTCTTTAAGTTCACAGAATAGATGTAGATTTTGCCGAATCACAAAATAGTTAGCTGTAAGAGGGGCACTACTCACTTGTTGAGATCGGCATGATTCGGCACAGCCGGGCGGCAAAATCGAATTATACTATTATGTATATTGCCGCCCAGCTGTACCGAATTATGCCAACCCTAAAAAGTGCGTAGCACGCCTAATAGACTACTTTGGAAAATGATCTAAGTAAGTAATATTAGGCTGGTACAGCTGAACTATAGTCAATAGTAGTAGATAATTAAAATGGACTACGCTTAACGCAAATGTGGCTACTGACTGAAGTTCTGCCCCGGTCGTTTTCGACTATGAGCGTAATAAAGCAAGTGATGTTTTTGGCCATAAACCGCCCGATCGGTCCTAATTTCAGCAATTTATTTCTTGCCTTTTTCGTTCTTGGCCAGGAAATTAGTCGATGACTACATAGGTAAGTAAGTAGTTAAGTAATAGGTAAGTAAGTAGTAAGTAGTTAAGCTAGTAGTGAATAAAATCGGTGAAGAGCGTAACAGCTTCGGAAGAGAAAAAAAATTTGCTTACCTACCCTCTACATTCCGGTAACTTTCCAAAGACTCAATTAAGTATAATTCTTTATTTATTTTATAATAGGTAGACGTTTTCTATGTAACTGTCTTTTTGCTGATGCAAATATTTAATGTAGCTTCTAATAATTTGGTTTTCTTTATTGTGTTTTTATACTTTACTGTCCAACTGTTGAACAATTTGATTTGAAACTACTTTCGTAGCTATGGAAGCATTTGGTATAAGGAAGCGGTCCATATCTTTTATCAATAGGTTGTCACCATCCGGTACACCGTACTTGAAGGTAATTAATTCAGGATGCCTTTTCTTTGCAGTTATTTTAACAATAGTCGACAAAGGTCTTCTAGACATAACTTTCGCGGCCCCTCTTTTGTTTGGAATGTCACGTAAAACAATCAAGTGAGTTTCAGAAACCACCAAGTAAGAGTCATGCATATATCCATTGAGCAGAACTTCTTGACACGGGAAACTGTCAACAACATTATGTTCCTTCAGGTAGGATTGCACTTCTACAATTTCTTCTAATGAATCAGAGTCAGTAAAGTCTCGCCTAAGACTGTCTGATCTTGTGTCATCCTCTTCATCATTAATGCTAAACACTGGAGGAACATTCCTGTATCTTTGTTCCTTTCTATCTCCAGCAGATACATGCCATTCACCATTATTGTAAGTAGAATTTGGATTGACTATATATTCAATTAACTTACCCCTAACCTCTTGGCTCTTTGCTTTCATTGCTGAAGACAACTTACTGAATAGCTGTTTGGCTGGAATATTATCCCGAACTGTGTTTTGGTGTATTTCTGCACCTTCATTATTGTTGTTAGGTGCACAAACTAAACAAGTGGATGGATTGTGTTCCTCCAAGCAGTCAGTCATATGAGGACCAAAGTAGTCATGAATTGCAACAAAACCTCCTTCTAACATAGAAACATGTTTAGTATTTCTTTTTAAGAAGGATGCAACTACCATGTGGGCATAACTATCTTCCTCAGTTCTACCAGAACCAACAAAGCAAAGGTGTTCTCCAGCAGCAAGAGAGCCAGCAGCCAGTGCTTGTTGCTGAGCATTCAGTAATCCTTGAACTGCAGTGTTGAATGCTGAAGGTTCTTGTAACATCAAGTTACAATCAAGGTGAAAAGCTGTAGACAAATGACCAGCATTATATTGCTCAGATGGGCGACAGTCAACCAAAAAGAACTTGACACTGTCACTGTTACCAGAATCTATAGTTGCACTTTCAATTAATTCATGTACAGCTACAGGAAGACATAATGCTTGAGAATACAGTTTAGAATTAATTTCTACTCCACTTTCTGAAAACAGTACTTCTAAAACATCTTCACGAAATGATTGTGGAGTTTTTAATGAATAATAATGTGCAAGTGAACAAAAATCAGAAACATCGTTGGCTTCTAAATCTGAAGGCATCTGAATTAAAGTTTGAATTATAGCATCTTTGTCATCGTTTTTCATTTGCAATAATTGTTCTCTAGCATTAATAATCATTATCAAGCAAAGGAAAAATATAAAAAAGGGATCAGACCTTTGAAAATATAAATCCCACATAAAAAGCACTACCTCTAGACTGCATGTACCAGCAAAGAGAGATCTTAACCATGATAAACAATATTGCTCAGGAGTTATCCGTTTTGTGTCTAAAAAGGAACAGAGCTCTGGATCATGATATTGAAGAATTAATCGTAATATATGAAATGGAACACCATTCTTGACACAGCCTTGTGGAATGTACAGCTTCAAAACTTTTTCAAATAAATTGTATGTATCAGATCTTGGCAATTTCAAACTCAGTAAGGGCAACAAAATTTCAATCCAGCCATTATTTGCACAGTAAGTGATGGATTTAGACTTACAGTAAAAAGTTATTATGGATTCAATATCTGAGATAACTGAGAGTTTATCATCATCATCGTTTCCAAGTCGTTTCACAAATTTCTTGACATCATCCCGGAGTTCGTTTTGATTTGTTAGATCAAAAATCTCATCAAAAGAAAGCAGTTGATTGCCCGCTTCTTGGCAACTAAGACATAGGAGCCAGACATCTGGACGTAAACTTTCTGGAATCTTCTTGCCTTTAGTGAGTACATTAATTTCTTGTGCTGAGCAGCCATCCAAAAGAGCAGACTCCAATTCAATTAACCTGAAACAAATATTATATTGTTATATTTTGTTATGTTTATAATTTGCTGTTTCATATTATTTGCTTGTGAGCACCAACAACCAAGTAATGTACCAACTACCAACTGTGAAAACATTCAGATTTTCAGCATGGTTGGAATTTAGGCAAATATTGATTCATTATGTAGCCTTGTATACTATATTGCAAAAAAAAAATACTTTACATCTGAAACTAGTATGATTGTGTTCTAATTAGATATAATAATATGTATAGTTGGTACAGCAAACTGTAAAATTAAATGGCACTGTATATTTACCAAGTACTGTCGTCTTCGTCACTAGCCATCGCATAAAATTTTCGAGAAAACTGAAAATCCTTGTGATCACTATTTGCTTCCTTCTTTATTTCGACCGACTATATTTTCATACTTCAGTCATCAAACACGGCACTATTATACTTATAACATCATTGTACATTTACTCACACGAAACGACACTTTAAATTGTAAAAAAATAGTTTTGCACATCAGATTGCTCAGATTATTGTAATCAATTATTGTAATTTTGACATTTTGTAGTTCCACCTGTGAGTTCCACTTCCACAACACCAACACAAGAGTACTGTAATGGAATGAACCATGCCAGTTTAAAGTAATTTGAACTCTAAATTCATGACACAAAGAGCAATTTTTAGAGTATGTAGATATTAATACCCACAATACATTTTACCGCGACGTTATTCTGCAATATTATTGAGTTTGAATCACTTGAATCGACTTGAATGTCAAGTAAAGATTCTATGGTCTATGATATTGAGTACAGATTGACCAGTATATTCATGGCAACGAAACATTTTAACGAGCCCGGGAGTCTTTACTTTGTCATGTGTCATTACCTCCCAGAACTTGATCCATATTAGCGAGACTATCGGATGGTGCAATACGGGTGTTATTATTTCAAAATCAACGAGCTCTTTTTCAAAAATCAAATGATGCAGTTTTAGTTTTCATCAAAATCGGCGCGAGACTCCCATAAGTATTTTTCTTATAACGCTATTACCAGAACTAGTTTTGGATTTGGCGATCCATCACTTGAAACATTCAATCTGTTTAAACAGATGAATTGATAACTTCTTTCTTTTAGAAGTTGGTTAAAAATTAATTTGGATCTCATGATCTTTCATTTACTCTAGCTCTACTCGTAGCTGACGGCCTAAGCAGAAATGTTGAGGCATCAAAACGTAAAGTGTTACGACGTAAACTAATCGTTAGTATAATGCTTTCGTTAGTGTTAGTGTGGTTTTTCATGTCAGTCAGCTTTATCAAACAATTGACGGGTACCACAGATTTTTAAAATATAGCTCCGATTAAATGATAAAAATTGAAAACCATGAAATATGACACTAAATTGCGACGTTGCTACTCATAAGGTATAAACGCTCTTAATTAATGAAGAGGATGTTTTTCAAAAACTTTGTTTTGCTTAGTGTCAAGGAATTTTCCTGCATTATCTAGCTATTGAAACCAAGGAGATAAGGGGGAGGCCGGTTATTTTTGCAAATTGCTATATCATTGTTGGTAAACAGTTGTGTGTAATTTTTGAAAAACCTTGGAGACTTTATATCTGATTTTTGCTACGTGCCAAAAGATCTTTGTCGAGTGCTGCTGGGATCTTTTGACGCCTGAATGACATTGACCGGGGGGAGTTGTTGGTAAACATTAAAGTGAAATTATCACTGAAACTGTATTGAAATAGTAAACATGGCGGTGTTAGTTCCAGTTTTGGCCACGTGCCAAAAGATCCTTGTACCATTGTATTATCAAAAAAAAATTAAAATAAAATTGTTTTACTTCTGATCCATAATAATAGCTGGACGACTGGTACAAGCATATCTGCAAAAAGGCAGAAGAACATCCCAGACAAGAAACACGTTCTATTCCAACTTTCATTGATATTTAATAGTTTTTAAACGTAAAAGTCAAAGTCAAAAACATTGACATTGTACTTTGACATAAAATAACTTCAGTCTTCAATAATCCTCTTGAAGTCTTGAGTATATTTCAGTTTTGTTCTGTGATTATAGTTGAGGTTGATTTGTGGTGCATTTATGCCGAACACAAACTTGATTAGATTCTCAATGGGCGGATGAATACGTTTCAAATAGAAATTTTGGAGTAGACGTTGATACCTTATTATCGTATGGGTTTGTAATAAAGCCGCCTAATTCACTACTAAAGCTGAGGAATTTTCAGTGGAAAATGACACAATGCTCCAAATTGTTTCCCAATAGAGAGGCTTTTATTGTTTTTGCCTTGTATATAATTCTCTTCGTATTTCAAGGTAAGCTTTAGTTTATTATTCCACTATTGATAATAACTTCAGGCATGTATTTATCACCAACCAGTATGAAGATAAATATTGTAAATGATATATGTTGACAAACCAATTATTTATCTAAACTACAACCCAACTCCCCTAAGTATACCTACACAGTGAAGATAATACCTGTTGTAGTTACAATTTTTGTGTTTATTTCTTTATTTATTTTATTTTTATATTCTTGTACACCACAAAATGCATAACAAAAAAATTAATTGAACACTGCAAAATATACAATGGGCGGCCTTATTCTTTCTGCAATCTCTTCCAGACAACCTTGGAATGGACAGTGTTACATTTGTGTTTGTGTGATATTTATTTTATATGATTGTTTGATTTAATTCGTGGAAGTTTTAGGATTGCCTGAGTAGTTTGGTTCAAACAGAATCCTTGATCACATCAGGTAGTGTTAAGCAGAGTTTTCCTTCTTAATAGTATTTGTGATAGTCCATAAAATTGTGAATATTAGGAAGTAATTATATATTATTATATTCTTTTAATCTTTAGTAAGCAGCACCAGGAAAATTAACTGAAACACACACATTGTATCTACTACATATTTCTTGTTTAGGTATGTGTTTTATTGCTACTGATAAAGAAAAATGGAAGTATTTCCATAATTTCATTTAAGTAAATACTTACAAAATGCATAAAAACTTGTTAGTTAATAACCTGCATTTTAAGTGCGGGTTTCATTTAAGTAAACTGTTCAACTATTACCCCTTACCATGCCCAAAAGATTCTTTAAAAAAACTCTGTAGGAAGTAGTCATTTTGGGATATTCTTCCCTATTGTAACAAACTTGTCCAGGTCTCTCCAACAAACCAAATTTTGTCATGAATGACCCATGGCCATTTCTACTTGACATTTTTTTTTATCAAGCACATGGATTCTATACTGTCCCTTACACTATGAACAGAAAATAATTAAAAAATTATACATATACACCAACAAGAATATTCTTGGTGTTCTTTTTTGTCAATTCAATTTATAAATTAAGTCCCAGACACTCCCTCAGAGACAAATTTAAAGGGATTAATATAATGACTGTGCCTTCTCAGTATATTTATGAAAATCTTTTGTATGCACATAAAAATATTAATCTGTTTAAAAAGTACAGTGATATCCATAATTTAAATACTAGGAACAAGCACAAATTTGTTGTTCCTACTACCAGGCTCAAGAAAATAGGTGGCTCGTTTAGATGCCAATGTATACGTTTTTATAATAAACTTCCTAGCCACATTCAAGCACTAAGCCTTAATAAATTCAAATCTTTTATAAAAAGGAAATTATGCCAGAATGCCTATTATACTGTCAAAGACTATATTGAGGACAAAAAGGCTTGGGATTGAGTTGCTCCAATAAAGCACAGGCAATGTTAATTTATTTTATTTCGCTAACTATTTTTACTTATCGACGGGGATGTTCGAACAACTCCTAACTTACAAAAACCAAATTTTACAGGAGGCGAAAAAAACCGATTATAAATTTTCCCAGAAGTTTTAGAAAAAATGTGTAAATGGTAATTTTATACTTAAATGGACCCGCTTGTAAGGAAATAAAAAAAAATTGCTTGGAATAAGTATTCAGCGAGATAACGTAAGATAGGAGGTATCACCAAGCTGGTGTGGCTGAAAATTTCAAGATAGAAGTAATTTCAATACTTCAAAAAAGTAACGGAAATCATTGAATTTTATTATTTCTCGTTGAAGTTTTCAATAATATTCGGCGATAATATTACAAAGCAATCTAAAAATTACTAAAAATAGACCAAATATTCAAAATAGGCGATTTTTTTGAAGATACGAGTTATTGCTTTTCTATATCACCGTCATCATCATCATATTGGTTAAGATAGGAGGTATTTTTAAAATGAAACACTGTTATAATTCTGAGAAATCAATGTTTATTCATTGCAATAGGATCACTTAGTTACTAATTTCTTTAAAAAAGCTTGTAAAAAGAAGGGAAACGTAGTACTATTAAGTACTCTGTAGGGAAACAACAACTTATTACTGACTAATCCAGTCGCAATCTACTTACGAACTCAAGCTCCTCATCACTGCAACTATGGAGCTTTACATAACAACCTATAGTATAATAATTACAATATTTAAGTTTCACGTTTTTTATAATCTAACTTTAGGTAAGTATGTACCCATTTGGCATGTATTCTATTCTGTTAATTTTTTTAATGACTAATAATAACTAACGACTCATAAGACTCTCTATAAAAATATGACTAATCTTTTTCAGACTCTCCGTTTACAAACGTAAATTAACTATAAAAATTTAACACTTTTATACTATTTTAGCTTACTAGTTAATAAACATTCTGTTAAGAATATTGAAAATATGACTAAGATTGAGGAACAATTTTTTCAAAGTATAATGTTGTATTTTATATTAATTATTATCTAATATTCTAATCTAATTCTTTATGAGGCAGGTTGTCATAAAAGGAATGACAATCACGTGGCAGGACTGATTTCAACTGCTGAAGGTGGTTGTATTTTGAGAACTTTATAGGTATTGGTGCCGCATGAAGATTGGCGTGAACGGTCTGACGAATAGCAAAGCTTTTTTGGGGTAGATCCATCCATTCAGAGTCCATCCGCGCACGCCGCTGCACCGGCGAATGAAAGTCCTGTCTCTTTCACACTACGAGATACGCACTGTTTTTGTTTCGCTCAAGAGCGGGAACAGCTGTACTTGCGCATGAAGATAGAAGATATTAGTTCAAAGTTTTATTTGAAATGAAGATACGAGATGTTTCCATTAGTAAGTTAGAATATATTTCCTGCCAAAATTGATTAGGGTGTAAGGACCTTAATATAGGAGATATTTCTTCGGGGCCTAGCAGCGTCCATTTTGTGAATTTAAACCTAATTCTTATGGCAATAGAAGCGCAAATCTATTCTCTATCAAACTGCTTTCAAAAGTCATTTTCGGAAAAAGTGTAAGTTAGGAGTTGTTCGAACATCCCCGTCGTTATAATCTTTGCTATAAGTATCTATACTTATTTACATATACAATGACACTAATATTTACTATTTAAAGTATTATATTATTTTAAATTATTGTGAATGTGAGGACTATGTGTGTTTTTGTTGCAGTTTTAATCATGTTCTGGCAGTTTGAGTACCTGATGCGGCCTACCCAAATGTCCTTTCTTTGGTATTGTTCGTCGAATCGTTGAGCTCCTTAAGTTCTGAGTTGAGCTGCACGGTTACTGACAAATGCGTGCACTGACTGGACAGGTCCACTCAATCTGTGTGGTTCTTTCCTCAAAAGACCATTTCAGACACAAATCTACATGGTCCTCAAAGATTATTATAATATTATTCTAATTATTGTGAATGTGAGAACTATGTCGGTCATTGATTTATTTATATTTATTTTTGTATTTTTCTCAACGTAATCATGATCTGGCAGTTTGAGTAATTTATGCGGCCTACTCAAATGTCCTTTCTTTGGTATTGTTCGTCGAATCGTTGAGCTCCTTGAGTCTAAGTTGAGCTGCACGATTACTGACAATTGCGTGCACTGACTGGACAGGTCCACTCAATCTGTGTGGTTCTTTCCCCAAAAGACCATTGCAGACACCGATCTACATAGCTTTCACATGACCTGACCAAGATTTTGTCTGGACTTTAAAAGAGACTGTGACCTCTGAGTTTGTTTCGGCCTTTCTTCTCAGAGTAGTCAGATAGGAAACGCCGACCCCATCTAGTTTAAAAAAAAAATATGATTGACGTGTAAAAGTGTTTGTTCAAACCTACTTACAGAAATAAAATCATTTATCATTTATCATTTATCATTATCATTGTCAATTTAAGATTTACTTTGTCAAAATAGCTTCATGGGTATTGTATATGCGTTATGCTTTGCAAACAATAGGTAACCTTACATAAGAATCAATTTATTAACAACAATCAGTGTGATTACTATGTGTTTTGGATTTCATACTTCAACAATGAATGTACCTATACTATGCTCAGTTTCTTATGGTTAAGTGTTTATGTGTTGTACTCAGTAGATTGACTGCTTTAGATTATTACACATCAATACATAATTATATTTAAAAAAAAACCCCCCTCCCTGAAAATGTATTTGTACGCCGGAAACGAACTTTTAAATCTATGTAACAATATTCTGACAAATAAATGGACTATTACTATTAAAGTCCTAACCCACTTAATATTTTTTTTTTAATTAATTCACTGACAGACCATGCGTAGCACAAACCACTGTGCCTAGAAGCATGAATGTTTGCACAAAAGTTCCTTGTACAGCAATAGTGAGCACCTAGAAAGGATTTTTGAAAATTCGCCCTGTAAAGGGGTTGGAAAGGGGCTGAATATGTGTATAGAAGAGAAAAGAAAGAAAAAATGTTTATTCTGCACAAACAAAACGCACATTACAACACAGGCACATTACAGGCACTATTTGAAATGATTTTTAATAGCGCCACAAAAATAATAACTGTTAAGCCGTAGCAGCATAGCAACTCAGCTGGCGGCGTGGCGGCGGCGCTTGCAGTCGTACTTTGTATTTTTTGGATGAATCTAAAATGCAGGTTTCTTGTTCCAGGTGTGTTTGTTACTGCATCGAAAACAGAAAGTGGCGGCTATGACTACAATACAACACTCGTGGTTTTCCTATCAGAACTACTTAAACTATGTATATCTGCATTATTGTACACATATAAGAGAGAGTAAGTATACAAATTGCAGTATTTCTACTATATTTTAAAATACATGTACTTAGTAGATATAGGTAGTAAATTCGGCACGTCTATAGTAACACTTGAACTACATGTGTTGCCCTTAATGCTTCGGAATAGAGGCGCCTGCAAAGTCAAATTGTTTCCTTATTTTTTATATGTATCTGCAGTTTACTGTACCACCCAATACTTTATTTATTTCTCTCAAAAAGGTACAATTGGATTAATGGCATCAAGATACATTTATAGCTTATCCTTTATGAGAGCTGGAGTCTGTAATGGGTACGGGACCTGTATGACAGATCTCCAGGCTCACACCCTTAAAAATACAATATTCTAATTGCACTTACGTACTACATATTATTATTATAAAAGCTCCAAGTACTGAGAGAGAATTGATATAAAAACAAGGAGTTGTGCTATGTGTGTCTTTGTAGAGTGTTGTGTGTTCGTGAGTGCAATATAAGTCGTCACGCCCAGCGCCCGCGAAGGGCACTGGGCGTGTGCACCTACTTGCCCGAGAGTGTCTGTGTGTGGTTAACAAAGTGAAACGCGATCTAAGATTAATTTGAGTACGTGAATATTTCCGATAGACGAATTTATTTGAGAATATTTAGAATATCTTCAGTCTCCGCATAATCCAACTCAAGTAGCCATTTCGTAACAGTCTGTTTACACTTTGATCTACACATAGGGTATATATTTAGGGTATTATTAGCCTCGTTATAGACGTAGCTACTGAGGAATGGGAAACTACGTTGGGCCGAGCGACAATTTGTGCGAAAGGAGGGACAAACAGTATGTTTACGTCGTTGGAAGCTAAATTTGCTTGGAGCGTAGGGGGTTTGAGAGTGTGTGGTTAAAACAAGGTTAAGAATAAATAATTTGCGAACAGAGAGAACCGTACATGTGTTATAGAGATCGATGGTAGGAAAGCGGTAAGGTAACCGCCATCCAACCTTCAGGAGTGCCCTTTGAGCACGTTCCAATTTGAGCATGTAATACTGCCCTGGGGGACCCCGTATGATATGGGGAGCTCGTCGCTTGTCCAATCACCGATCCTGACACACTGTCGCCTACCCGTGAGGTAACTCTCGAAGAGAGCAAGTTGAATGCCTCTAATACCAATCCTTTCAAGTTTAGCGATAAGATTGGGGACAGATATCGTATCGAAGGCTTTTGCCAGGTCCAAGAAAATACCAATTACCTTTTGCTTTTTATCCAGGTTGGAGAAAATGTTAGTGGTTAGGTCTAGCACAGCATTATTTGTAGAAATTCCGGCTCGAAACCCATATTGGGATGAAGAAAGAAGATTATTTTGCTCTAGGTACTTAACCAATCTGTTATTCATGAGCCTCTCAACTAATTTTGAAAGTGTAGGCAAAATTGATATAGGTCTGTAGTTATTTGATCGATCTCTGTCCCCGCCCTTATGCACAGGATGCACTACTGCTAGCTTTAGCGCATTTGGAAAGATGCCGGAGGTAAAGGCTAAATTACGTATATGAGTCAGATGGGGGTGAGATGATTTTTAAATTTCTTAAGAAATGTGCCCGATATGCCATCAGAACCCACCGCACAATCGCTTCTCAGTTTCCCGATCAAAAAATTCTACAAAGTAGTTCGAACATTCTTCTATGGAAACTAGCAAATCCACGCGCCGCAATATTTTTTTTTTTTTTCAAAATTTGCGCTCTCTATGAAAATAGTATAATTAATATAATTATACCTATAGTAGGTACTAGCTTCTGCCCGCGGCTTCGCCCGCGTGGATATCTGAAATTATCCCACGGGAACGTGCTGCCGGTATAAATACATAGTATCCTATCATCCAAATCCATTAAACCGTTAAAGCGTGAAAATGTTACAGACAGACAGATAATAAATGCAAATAATCTTTTATTTCATTTTAATTAAACAGGTTTTAAGATTCTAAATGTCTAACGTAAAAATAATAATAATTCATTTGAATATTATCGTCATTAATTTGAAATACTCTAGCGTCGCCATAATAGCTAGGTTATTGTATAATTTAAATTGTAATAACTTTTAAGCAGGTAGACCGATTTAAATGAAATAAAATAATAATACCTCAAGATAAATTTACAAATCCTATCTTTTAAAAAGATATAAGTACAAAAATGTATTAATGTTCATGTGCTTTTTAAATTCTATTCCTCCATTTTACCCCGTTAGTGGATGATTTTACAATAACGCTGAAATAAATATTTTTATTTCTTACTAAAAGCATAAATTTAAATTTTCGTATCCCTAGCTTAGGAAATGCTAAGTTTCCCTTACAAACATTCATCCCCTAAATAACCCCTTTTTATGACTATGTTTGAGACAGACAGAGTTACTTTCGTATAGATAATATTAGTATGATTATGGGATACTTACACAAACAATTTTTTTAAGTAATAGGTATGGTACCATAAAGTGTCATGATCCCGATATATTGGGAGGTAAAATCCCCTTGCAATACAATAATTAATAATGCAGTAATTACATGTGTATACGCATTCCATTGTATTCAAATAATGTAACTAAGTACCTACTGAAGATACTTAATCGCATCACATCGCAAAGAAACGCAATTTGTTTGTTAAAGTATACCTACTTCTGTACCATAACTGGGAACGTTAAATAACTAGTGAAAACTAAAACAAAATACATAATATAAATGTTAAGTAATAATCATTTATTATTATAGCAAAAAATACACAATAGGTATAAATATTTACGTCCAAATATATCGGTAACGTGAGCACCGCGCTGTTATTCAATGCCTTACCAAACAAGAAAAAAGTCAAACTACTGACGAAGAGATGGTGGCTTATTTCAAATAATACCTTAATCATTTTCGTTTAGGATCTAATGTTAATGTTTTGCTTATTACCAAGGTGAGATGTCAGATGTTGCACACCAAAAGCGACTACTGTAAGGCTCGCTCGTTTTTTTGAAATAGTACCTACTATCCGTTTTATTTATGATTGTCCCATTTATATAAGTATTGTTGCTTCTGCACGATTCCAATATGTTTGACATGTCTTTCCACGCTGTGTTTGAGCTCAGAACTACCCAAATTTCCATGGAGTCGAAGGCTTTCTTGTAGTCCGAAAATGCCATGCACGGCGGCTGATTGTACTCTTCGGTTTTCTGTACAACTTGCCGAACAGTATGGTATGGTGTACGGTTCTGAAGCTTTTTCGGAAAACTGGCTTGGTCTGGTGGCTGGAACTCGTCAAGTCTCCTGGAAAGACGGTTCGTAACGACTCTCGGGAACAGTTTGTGCGGTGGGGGGCGCTAAATCCAAACGTGACGCTCTTCGTCTTTTCGTTTCGATGTATACATTAATGTTGCTTGTATTGTTTGGGGCCAGTAGGTGGCCAGGTTTGTCGTGGCGTCCGAGGCGTTGTTAAGATCGTCCTTCCTTCATCATCTTCGGAGTTATAGAATGGAACAATGTGCGGCAGCAAATTAGCAACTGTTGCTGTAGTCGTTTGTCTTACGAATACATTATTACCGTGTCGTGTAGTACCTATCGCTCCTACATATTTTCTGAACTGCTTATCGCAAAAGAAAAAATATTTTTAGACTGGTTTTTATTTTGTTAGTTTAATTACTTATTTTAATATTTAGTGTCTCGAGCAGGAGATAAATAAAAAATGATTCCTCTCTTTTGTTTTTAGGATCATTTGCGTTTAGGACTTTTTGCTATGGAGGGACTAAAACTAAGCAAGCAAAAAAAATATTTGTTTCTGTCGCGGATCTTATTTCGTTCAACATACAATCTGACACTGACCTGCAAATTGCAAAAAACCTAAGATTTTTTTAAATTCGCGGGCTAGCCTAGCGCATTTCCCTTAAGTCGTCCGTCTATCTAGACAGGGGGCATCTCACGCTATGCTTGCCGATACGCGGTCACCATGCACTCTTTTAGTCATCTCCTTCAACGACCATCAGTCCCTCGACAGACATGGCCGAGCTACAGCCACTTCAGCTTGCTAAATCAGCTATAAGCTAACGGTAACTCCTGTTTTTTTTTCGGATAATATTTCTTACTGGTACCTAGGTACCTACGTAATAAACACATTCAATACTTTATCTATATTTAGCGAATCCTGATATAATGGTAAATGTACCTACCTACCTATGTATGTATGTATGTATGTTCCTACTATTTATGTTCAAACACATAATGTATGGGTCGTAGATCAATATTAGTAGACTAGAAAAACGGCAATAAGTTGTTTAGAGAATAATTCTATTTTTATTCATTTATTCAGACCACATTCGAATCTATGTTTAGATGTACTCGTAGACCTTGACTATACCTGAGCTATTAGTTTCCTATTTGATATTTTAATATGTCATTATCAAATCCGACCAGTGTCTACGGTTGTAGATCTAGATAGTAAGCAAGCAATGCGCTTATCCAAACGCATTGCTTCCCAGGCTTCACACTGTCCCACGAAATGGATGTGTAGGTATGCGTGCTAAGGGCGAGATTCGCAGACCACTCATACTGTAAGATTCACAGACAGCATTTTGCCTTTACCTTGCTAAGTAAGCGCTTTATACGAATGTGAATCTTATTATTAGTTATTATGCATAAAATGCTCATATTCGCATGACACGCTTGTTCACATTCGCTTATACGAAGATGAACATTACGCGCATGTGACTAAGGTTCCGAATTTGCAGGATAGGTACCCAACTCCCTTACCAACTTACAGCACAGGTATCGTGTTTGGGCTCATTGGAATGGTCTCAATGAATAGGTTATATAGATAGGTGCCGAACAAGGTCTGGTGATAGAGTAGGAAAGGGAAACGAGAAAAGGTTTGTGACGGTTTTTTTTTTTTTTTTGTTAACAATAACACATAAGTTCGGTTCCTCCTACATACGTTTTTTATTTATTACAAGTTAGTCTCCAAAGACAATACGTTTTGAATCAGAAACTTTTAGTTTGTGTGTTTTTCGCCACTCGGCGTTTTTGAAGTGATAATAACAACCGCTCCATGTAGCCTCAGCAAATACCAAACGAAAAGCGTTTATCTGTGCTGCTGTTTAACTGTGCGCTCTTAAAATTATTTGTATAAAGACCAAAATTCTATTTGACGAGACCAAACACTGTATCACATGTGTCGATTGTTGTTTGTTAGGTAATAACGCGTAGAAAAAAGGTACAACGTTGGTGGATTTCGAGCAACTCTCAATATCAACGTGTATAGAATACATCTGATAAAACGGTATACCTTGCTGGATAGCTAAGGTAAACGGCCCAGTAACCGTGAAGTTCTGAACTTTACTGAGTTTGTTGGTCTGCTATGCTAAAACTAGTAGATTTACAAAAATAAATCTTACATGAATAGATAGATAATTTAATCTAGTTTTAGTGTGATATTCTCTTTTTAAATTAGTATAAATGTTCATTAACAATACAAAAAAAAGGACCAATTGTACCAGTACCCGGTAGATTTGTACTAGTAAACGTTAAATTGTCCCCGAATCCGGTAACTTTCACCGCGAATTTGAACTCTGTTAAGTTCACAGAAATACTAAATTTGTATTTCTGTTAAATAAATAAAAAAGGGCTTATCCAAAGAAACGACATATTAGTTATGATTTTTTTAATGTATTTTATAAAAATTATAGATAATAGATAACATCAGTTATTTGTTTAAACTTAAATTTTTAAACCGATTATAATAAGTAAGTAGTAAGTATCATGATGAATCACTTCTTTTTAAAGTACTCTTTGAAATTATTTGAAGAACATTTTAGTATCCGCTCGAGTGATTTTAAGAAGATATTTGCCATGTCACGATGACTGTCCAGATCCAAGATCAGAAAACCAGCCCCATCCAACTGCTCAGAGGAGTGAGACAGGGGGATGTGATATCCCCGAAACTATTTACCAATGCGTTGGAGGACGCTTTTGAGACGCTGGACTGGACTGGGATCAACGTGAACAGCGAGTACATATCACACGTTTGCTTTGCCGATGACATCGTCATGATGGCAAATTCCCTGGAACAGTTAGACTAGATGCTGCACAGCCTGAATGGAGCCTCCCGGCGGGTTGGCCTCGGCATGAATTTGGACAAGACGAAAGTTATGTGCAATTCCCACTTCTTGCCGATTCCAATCCACATCGAAGGGTCACTTCTCGAAGTTATGAAGGAGTATGAGGGCAAGTCATCCAGCTAGGTAGCCACAACTTTGAGAAAGAAGCGGACAGAAGGATCCGATTGGGTTGGGCAGCGTTTGGGAAACTTTGTCAAGTCTTCTCGTCGCCAATCCCGTAATATAATTTTTTTTTTAAACAAGGATTAAGGTCTTCAACCAGTGCAGCCTGCCCGTTATTGTTATGCCCGTTATGACGTACGGTGTCGAAACGTGGACACTGACTGTTGGGCTGGTCCATAAATTCAAGGTCGCTCAGCGCGCTATGGAGTGGGCTATGCTCGGAGTTTCTTTGAAGGATAAAATCTGAAATGAAATTGTCTGGAAAAGAACCGGAGCTACCGACATAGCTTGCAGAGTAAGTAAGCTGAAGTGGCAGTGGGCTGGCCATGTTTGTCGAAGGACCGATGGCCGGTGGAGCAGACGAGTCCTGGAATGGAGACCGCGTATCGGCAAGCGTAGCAGGGGGTGCCCCCCAGCTAGATGGACCGACGACCTCATGAAAGTGTCTGGGACAGACCGGATGCGGAAGGTGGAGGCCAGGGTGTTGTGGCGCAGCCTGGGAGAGGCCTATGTCCAGCAGTGGACTGCGACAGTCTGAGTTGATTTGCCATGTACACTCATAAAATGACTCTCCTGCCATCCAACCTTTTGGCGTAAATCCTAATCCCCAGTTCTTCGGTGCAGTTTTTAAAATTTTGTGTGGTATTGATTGCAGCTTGAACAACACCATCGGAAGTGCCAATTTACCTGCTGCGTTTGCCGTAGCCAAGGCGGTCACAAACTCCT
Organism: Brachylomia viminalis; assembly: GCA_937001585.2. Lineage (NCBI taxonomy): Eukaryota > Metazoa > Arthropoda > Insecta > Lepidoptera > Noctuidae > Brachylomia > Brachylomia viminalis. The sequence goes on along the minus strand of OW443302.2, from coordinate 13,495,451 downwards.
TTTCACCGCTATGAATAACGTTGTAATCGTTTTTTGCGCCTCGTTTTGTCAGAACTCTGTTATCAGACGGTGATAAAAAGAAAGCACTTTCATTTCAACTAAGTATCCTACGTGGATCTCTAGTTGCTTCTTCGAGATGTGTCATTGTAAAATATTCTTACACTTCTTTAAATCATGCTCTTAAATGGGTTTCTTTGATTAAAGGGTTTGTGTCAAATTTTGGCCACTCGTTGACCTACTTCAGGGTGTCGCTTTATGAAAGATTCAAACCAGTGACGACCTGATCTGTAATTTTTAAATGGGTTATCTCGCTTCATCTTTTTTTCCAGTAAAGTCACGCTATCCAATAACTGCGCCTTAGTTACGGGAAACCCACTATCTGCTATAAAAATAGTCCAGTTTCTTCAATGTTCTTCTTCTTCTTTCGTCAAAACTGTAGCCGGTCCCTTGGAGCATTCGACAGAATAGCGGCCGCGTATTTTGTCATCCAACGTCGACCGCGAACTGCCTGGCAGCAGCTGAAATTGAGGCCCCTTTTTTGACTACCTCCATGGCCTTTAAAATGGCCAGCCTATCCGTCATAGCTAGCTGAAAAAAAAAATATAACAAGCAACACACAAAATAACAGAGCAGTAACGCTAGATGTGCAAACATTGGGAAATCATACAGAAAAACAAAAAAATCAATCAAAGCCACGTGGTTACAATACAAACAAGGAACATAGTACCTACATTCTATTAAGTCAAAGGAAAATGAGACTTATTTCAAAGCAATAAGTATATAATAACGGGTTTCGGAGCAACGTGTATTACTGGGTTGATCGTGTACCAATATCCGGTAAAAGAAGTAAAATTTTAACGGGTACTAGGTCAAGTAGGGGTTTGTGAGTACCAGTAGATGTGACATGCAAAAATATTTACTTTCCAATTAGATTCACCTCAATTTTAATCCGCTAAATAATACACTCAAATATTTTAGAAAATTAACACTCTTACCTTAAAGTTGTCCGTCGCAGTGTGGCTAGCTGATCAATGTGACGTGGTGGTTTGGTAGTTCACTGACAGAACTTTGAACTTTCCTAAAATTTTCCTTGTGCAAACTTTTCGATCGCACAGTTTTGACACCATAAAGCTTTTTGGTCAATGTTGCCATTAAAATTGTACAGAATATTACCAAGAATGTATCGCCATTCGCAAACTTTAATAAATGATTGGTAGAAATGTGCAATAATACAAAATTCGACTTGTTACCGGGTACTGGGACACTAACGGGAATAGGTACTTCTACCTTAATAAAATGTAGATATTTTTAAGCACATCTGCAGCATAACTATCATAGATATTTATTCAAATAGTGTAGTTCAGCTTCGTTCAGTAGTGAGGAAAATGTTGTTTTCGGTGTTCCGCAGGGCTCCGTGCTCGGCCCGCCACTGTTCTAGTGTATATTAACGAGCTCTGTCATGAAAGAAAAAATATTTTTGACGAATCTATTTAATTGTATAACTATCAATCGTCTACTACGACCCATTCGGTTCAGTTAACTGCAATTTTAGTGTTGCGAATAATAAAGCAACTTATCTACTATAGAAAAATCGCAAAAACAAAAATTAAGTATATTAGAGGCAAAACACCCCAGAAAATAGGCCGGTCGACAAAAAATCGCCAATTTAAAAAAAACTTCTATGTCCAATGTCTTTTTTTTTTTGAGGATGGGAAATCATCAAATGACCCCTCCCGCTCTGGGTGGAGCGGAAGGGAGTGTCAGACTCTTACTGACTAAAACCCACCCGTGTTCCTTCCTTGGCCCTTTATGTTCCGGGTCAGCGGTACCCCTTATGGATGATCCCGCTTTCCCGGCAGGCCTCGGCCCTAGTGGGCCCCCTCTTCGATGCTGACATCTCTTTGAGGCGCGCGTGGAACACGTACGCGCCGTCCGGCACGGGCCTGATCCTGATCGGACGGTGAGCTACCCATTACTCACCGCCCGCAGGCCCGCGCCTACGGTGGCCGGGAATCGTCACGCGGCTCCCGACGCCCGGAGCGTCCACCGCGGCGGCTTGGACGGGAGACTCTCTCTCTCTCCCGTCCCGCCGCCTCCTTCGCTAGCATGACTGCTTCGCAGAAGGAGGCGACTGCCTCCCACTCCCCCTCGCCCCGGACCATGGCTTGGACCAAGGCCGGGCGTGAGAGGTCGCCGCCGCTGCCGATCGCCTCTACGAGGACACGGCGGTGCTCCGCCCATGCAGGGCAGGCCCCCACCGTATGCTCCACCGTGTCCTCTGGGCGATCATCGCAGTGGTGACACCCGGGCGTTTCCTCCCGCCTGATGATGTGCAGGAACCTCCCGAAGCTTCCGTGTCCGGTGAGGACCTGCGTCAGGCGGTAGGTGAGGACGCCGTGACGCCTCTCTAGCCACTCCTCAAAGAGGGGATGTCCAATGTCTTGAAAACTGCTAAGTTTTGGGTACGGTGCTTCATAGTCAAATTAGTCAGGAATGATGGAAACTCCAACCTCTTCAAGGATCAAGGTCGACTTAACCTGTAGCCCTGTATGAATAATGTTCATATTCGTATGAAGCGGTTACCTATTTAAAATCGGCAAAGTAAAGTCTAAAAGCGGTCTGTGAATCTTGCCTTATGTAATATAATCTTTGATCATTGTTCTAATTACCTACCGGGTGGTTTCGGGATGTCTTATTTGATTGTAGTTCGTTAATATAATTAAATTTCTCTACTTTCAGAAATAAGCCGCATATATTCAGAGCCATTCTCATGAACTATAAGCTGCTGCTGCTGTACTTCGTCCCATCGTTGCTGTACTGCTTCTACAACAACTTGGCTTTCATTAACTTGTCCCATTATGACCCCACTTCGTACTACATCTTGCTGCAGTTCCGAGTTGTATTGACAGCTTTACTCTTTCAGGTAAACTCTCTTTTTAACCAACTTCAAAAAAAGAAGATGTTCCAAATTCGGTTGTATTTAAAAATAAGTTGTGTTACCTTAGAACTCCGTCATTTATAAACCGATTTGAATTCTTCTTTTGTTTGAAAGGGTACTTCCCCTATAAATTTGGTCAAGTTTTGATAACTAGTTTTTGAGTTAGCTTCAATAATACGTATTTTTTTCCTGATGATTTTATAATACCTTCCCTGTTATTTTTTTCACTTTGTAGTGTTTTTTTTATGTCTGTTATTTTTATACCAAGTTTACACCCCTAAACAAGTTGTGATACCTACTTGTTTTCAACAATAATTGTAAGAAATTTTCAAAAATATGTCGTGTATAAAATATGTATCATACATTTTTATCATTATTTCAGACATGTTTTTTAACTACATTGTTCACCTTTTGAAACGTCAAAACGTGAACAATATAGTTAAAAAACATGTCTGAAACGTTACAAAACGGTAAAAAGCATGCCTAAAACGTTAGGCATGCTTTTGTTACAATTACTCTTCACAACTTGTGTGTAATCGATAAAATAAACGGAAACAGTAGACATGTAGAATAAGTACATCATTCTATACTAATGTTGTAAAGAGGTGTTTGTTTGTCTGTTTGTATGTGGGGAATTTGAAAAATGATTTTTTTAATTCTTGAGGAATGCTATAGGCCATTTAACATCACGCTATGCCCCTTAGGAGCCGAGCAAAAATAATATATGAAGTGGGTAATCTCTGGAACTACCGGTCGTTCGTTTTGAAAAAGCCTATAGCCTTCCTCAAGAACATCACGCTTGGGCCCATAGGCGCCGAGCAAAAAAAAAGTCAGAAAGAACGCTAAGCGAAAAGGAAGTAATAGCGCGGGCAGGCGATGCGATGCGACGCACAGTGGAACGAATGTATGGGAGGCATTTCCATTTTTTTAATGTAGGCATTTCCGAGAAAAAAAGAAAAACGATAATGCCATAGTATTATGTTGTCAAATGCCTTCAAAACGTGTGCCTACAAATTTCTTTATATCTCTCGTAATTCGGGAGTTAATTGAAAAAATGTGAAATTTTACTATGAAATTAAATAATTATATCGAGCTGTCTGCCGCCTGCTTCCGGCCTCGTTTCATGTTGTGGGCTCTACTATCGTATTACGCATAGCAGAAACAAACCACATTTACTGCTTGTTTATCTGCATTTGTAATAAACTAATTTACGATGCCTCATCAGCAATTAAGAACGTGTAATATTAATCAAGCAATGAGGGTACCTGGATATAGTATAAATAAGTCACCTTAAGTAGCTTTAAAATCAGTACTGATTTACACTTCGTATAGGCACGCTAAATTTTCCACATTTTACTGCTAATCTTGATCTGTACGTTGCATTATGAGCACGCGCACATAAAGATTTACGCGACTGTAACTACTTGTTCAGTGTTTTAAATGAAAATTATTGTTCTGTATAACTATGTAATAGTCCTGAGTCAAATTTCAAAGACTGGTGTCATCGATTTTGCTACCTTATTTTTGCAAAATGGTCACAATCTGGAAAAAGCACGGATAAGTTCCGTAAGAAATACGAAAAGTGGCTGCATGATGCAATTCAATTTCCAACGAAACAAAACAAAAATGTAGAGCCTTCTACAGAAAATGTAAGGGAAGATAACGAGCACATGATTTACCCGGCTAAATCAGATGCTTCGACCTGTACAAGCCTAGTCCTCATAACTAGTTTGAAGATCTTGGTAACCGGCAAAAAAGAAGACGCATTGTAGATGCTATTGGATGCAGTGGTAGCTGCAGCAGCGCCGAAATCGTAGTTTCGGCTAAAAGGGCGCTTAGACATACTCATGTATAAATACATAATGGAAAATCCAGAAGAGGCCCCCAAAATTAAAGCCTTTATTCATGGGAATACCATTCAGGATAGGGAAATGAAACCTTTGAAAGAATTGGCTCTGCATATCTCGATGAATTTATCAAAATAGCGCTGCAAAATACTTCGAGATTTTAACAATCAAGTAACTGTTTTAAAATACCCCAGTTACTAAATGCTGATTAAAGACAAAGTAAAGTGTTATCCAGGCAAAGAAGATCTGACAGTTACAGAAAACTCTGCAAAAATTACAAGCTCTGATGGACGTGACCACGAGAAGACTTTTAAGCTCTTTAAATACTTTGTTGATTCCAATCAACAGCTTGTATTGACCAGCAAATGGGCCAGCCAATCGAGCCAAAGCATTTACCATCAAAAGACGAATAGATGTGAGCTAAGTAATCTGGCTAGTAACTTCATAAGTATTGCGCCTCTGCGGCTCGCCTCAAACGATGTTAAAATTTGGGAAAACGACCGAACATCTTCAACGTCATTTTGCCGCCCCGTAATGTTTAAATTTATGAAAGAATTAAAGAAATTGTACAGACAGAGCTGGCTAAGCTAACATTAAGGCCTTCATGCCATCTACCATCACTGATGGAATTAATGTTAGGTACATACCAGCTGCTGTTCACAATGATTTATGGTAAAATTCATTATATTATATCTGATACAGCAGCTTCAGTGTGTGACATATGCAAAGCTAGGCCTAAATAAATGAATAATTTGGAGTTGGTAAAAGGGAAACCAGTAAACGAGGACACTCAACCCAAATCTCTTCAAAGTGAGAGTGAACAGGCCTCATCTGGGTAAGCTCACTCCACCGTCGACTCTGTCTCTGTCACCACTGACCTAGACTAGAGTCAACAGCAAACATAAATAAAATAAAGAAATTACATTTAAAAATACGGCTTAATCTCTCTTCGCGCTTTGTTTCGGTCAATGGAATGATTTCTACACATTTCCTATAAATTAGACATAAAGTCGTGACAAGCTTAGGGTGATGTGGCAAAAATGGAAGTTGATGAGAGGAAAAGAAGGATCCAAGAGGCTGTAAGAAGAGAAACGGGCTTACTTGTCGATGTTGTGAAACAAGGTAGTGGATCTACCGACAATGGCAAATCGGCAAGCCGATTTTTTTTAAACTACCCTAAATCTGTGGAACTTACGGTACTTAATAGACGATGAGCTATTAAGAAAAACCTGTGTGATCTTGCAGTGTATTTCATCAGGGCGAAAGATAACTGACATTAAATTCAGCGACTTTGATACTGCTAAGCTTTAAGTAGATTTGTACCCTTGTTACATGCTCTCTTCTCTTCATAAACTTCTTATACACTGGCCAGACATAGTTCAGAATTTGTCAATTATACCCATTGGATTTCTATCTGAAGCCTATCTGTAGGCCAATTCTCGTACTTAAAAAACGTTCAAATTCAAGTCGCAATCTCATCTCAGCGACAATCAATGTCAAAAACCTGTCAAAAATGTATGTAAATTGATTGTAACTTTGACAGATTGAGACTGAAATTAGAATGCGAACGGTCTTAAAAATACGGGAATTGCCCCTCAGATATCTTAAATATAGAGAGGGCATTCTCGAAAATGCAGCAGTATCTCATGTAATGAAGATATTATGCACAATCTTTTATTATCGTCCAACAATAAATCAGTTCGTAAAATAATGTTTTATGGAATTTTATAACCTATCGGATATAAATATTGACATCGAATTTGTTGATGTCAATGTTTTAGCAAAAATAGATTCTGAATGTGAATCGAATAATGATGAGGAGGATGATTAAAATGTAATTATTAAACGTTTTTAGGTTGTGGTTATTATAATATTTCTATGTACTTATCTAGTAAAGACCACTACTTATACAGGACCAGATTCAGGAGGCAAAAGCTCGATTCAGTAAAAAAATACATCAACCTTATCAGAAGGTGAACGTTTGGCGCACCATGTGTCTTAGCACTAAGTGCAGCTCTTGGTGTGTGTGTTATGATAGTAAAGGCCACAACTTGAAATAGGACCAGATTCAGGAGCCAAAATGCTCGATTCCGTAAAAAAAAACACATCAGTCTATAAGTCAGAAGGTACCTACACGTTTGGCGCACCGTGTGTCTTAGCAGTTAATGTAGCTTTTGCTATGCATATTATTATAGTAAATATCATAACTTGAAATTGAGTCCTTAATCAGGCGGCAGAGACCTCGATACAGTCATTTTCATAGTAAAATTTCATATTTTCTCAAATTACTCCCGAAATACGAGATATAGAAGGACATTTCTCAATACAATTTTTGAAGGCATTAATTGATAAGTAAATACGATGATAATATTCGTTTTTCAAAATGCCTATGTCCAACGTCGCCCATACTTTCTTTCCACTGTGTGATGGGGTGAGTCGGGGGAATAAGAAATTTCACGCAGACGAAGACGCGGACAGAGGCTTGTGTAAACACGGGGTTAAATGCCTGAACTTACAGAGATGTGTGTGAATGGAGCAATAAAAAAAGGCTCAGATGATTCAATGTATTTCTTTTTGTTTTGCTTCCAGTTTTTATTCAAGCAGAAGTTGGCCTTTATGCAGTGGATATCACTAGCTGTATTAACAACGGGTTGTATGATCAAAAATTTTGATGCAGCGTCAATACAATCGAAAGGCGACACAGATCTCTGGTCACAATTATTCAATATTTATTTCTTATCTATAAATTTTCAGAATTTCTGTTCATGTCTAGCTGGTACCTATAACGAATATTTGTTAAAAACAAAAGGTTCTAATGTCGACATATTCCTACAGAATGTTTTTATGTACTTGGATTCGATTATCTGCAACTTCTTTATTTTAATGTTTAAAGGTGAGTTAGGAACAATATTCGACGATTTTAGTTCATTAGCTGAAACTTTTGTAATACTTATAATCATAAACAGTGCTGTGGTAGGTATAGTTACTAGTTTCTTTTTAAAAAACCTAAACTCCATCTTAAAAACATATGCGAGTGCTTTGGAGTTGGTAATAACAGCTGTAGTATGCTATATACTATTTAATATTGTGATAACAGCATTTACAGTGTTATCAATTTGTCTAGTTAGTATCGCTGTTGCTATGTATTTTAAAAATCCGGTAACTAATGTTAACATGAATATGGCAGAAGGAAAAGATAAACTTCCCCTTTTAGAAGTTACTTCAAAAAAGTAATTAGATGTTAACTGTAACTAAGGGCGAAATTCACTGACCGCACATTGCGGTTTCTTCTTTTGCTAAAATTAATAAAAAAATGTTTGCGTTTCATACGAATATAAACCTTATCTTCGTCGATATAATGTTCATATTTGCATAAGCGAATGTGATCAAGCTTTTCATCATACTAATTGAAAACCTTATTTTTATAGAATTACCTATGTTCATATTCGTATGAAACGCTTACTGTACGCAATGTAAAGACAAAGTGAAGTCTGTATCTCGCCATTACCTTCTGTGTATCTTATGAAGTTAGATCTTTCGTAATTTAAATAACGACGTAGTTAAACCATTACAAGCTTAGTAAGTCAAAATTATCAAAATAAGTACCTACCTAATAGAATAGGTAGCTTGTTCTCCAACTCTGTATTAATTAGGTATAAATGTGCCCTATCCAAAACTGACGTTGCTTTATTTTACTTATTGTCAAATGTTCACGAATGGAAATAGTATTATTATAATTACTTTTATGATTAATTTATCAACAATTTGAAATGCTCATCACATTAATTCATGTAGTCATAAAAAATCTCAACAATTGAAATTACAGAATGCAATCCAAATTCAAAATACTTCGAGTCGATTAACACTGGTACTTATTATTTGACCGTCTGACTGTACAATACAGGGTGGCGGGGACATCGCAGCCGTAAACTGTAATCTGAATCACATGATTCTAGAACCCCTAGCGTAGAAATTTTTAGTCGGTTATCTTAAAAAAAAAACAGCTGTTTCATACAAAAATGTAATATCGACGCGGGCAAAATATATAGAAAAGCATTTTTTTTTTTTAATAGCTCACTATACTAAAACAAAAATAAAACTGGTTAAAAAACACTTCCTCTCTGCTTAAACATCATCATTACATATGGTTTCCTTGCTCTTGTTTCATATTGCAGTATTGTCTCTCCTTTTCCCTTTATTCCATCCAAAGGTTGTCTGTAAAAGACTTTTAGCGATAAGACCGCCCATTATGTCAGCCTATGTAAAATTTATATCTGTAATTTTTTGGTGTACATAAAGAATATTCTATTCTATTAAACATTTTAACACAGGGGGTTTAGAATCATGTACTGAATCAATGTCCCACCCTGTATAAGATTAGTAAGTACGTTAAGTTAAGACCGCCCCCGCCCATTACAATTTGTAATACTCGATTAATTAAAAAGCATAAGTAAAGAAAGAGGCATACATATCACTAGGTCTCAGTTTATAGGGATCGACTGTGCACATATTAGGTGACACCAGGGGATAGACTGGTTAAAGTCCGAAAGGGTTACCGTGGCCCCTGGCACAGGCAACTGAAGGAACAAGAGTGGGTTTTAGTCAGTAAGAGTCTGACACCCGCTCACTTCTCCCCCCTCAAAAAAAAAACTGGGGTAGGTACACTGGTGTGAACAGTCGCAAATTGTTATACTTTTGTAAGTAATTTTTAAACAATTTTGTTATTTTAGTTCAAATATTGCTGAACTGATTATGAATTTTATGTACATAATATTTTTATGGTCCGTGGTCTCGTGGGCGCAAGCGCGACTACTGAGGTTCCTGGTCCTGGATCCGATTCCCAGGTTGGGCAGTGTTATTGGATTTATAACAGCCTGGAGTTTGGAAGTTGGCGGTGTGATACTCCTTGCCTCGAAAGCACGTTATGCCGTTGGTCCTGCGCCTGATCTCTCTCCGGTCGTGTCGGATGACCGTCACAACGGCCTATGAAAGTGAGGGAAGAGAGAGTGCACCTGTGTCTGCGCACACACTTGTGCACTATAATACGGACGTAGTTAAGCAGAAAGGACTCAATCCACACTTTGACCAAAATTGAGTTAAGTATGCCATCGTACTCCTGAGTGTCGAATCTATCATGTAGTGAAAACCCTATTTTTTAAATGTACATGGAAACGAGTTTTTCACACTACCTCGACTCAACCCACAGTATGAAGAGCATACAAAATGTATTTGCTGAACGAACTCAGTCCGCTTGAATTGTTTCTGAGTAATTATGTTTCTATGAGTATGTTCTTAAGGTCGATAAACTAGAATAAACTCAAACAGTTTGGATCCTTACTAAGAATTAGTATTGAATGTAAATATCATTTTATCAAATAACTGAAACGACTCAAACAGGTTGGGTCGTTTCTGTGATATAGGTTTACTGACATAAAATATTTATTTTTGTACATCAGAAACGACTCAAAACACTTGAGATATTACAGAAAAACATTTTTTGATGAACAGCACATTTGGACGTAGTTAAGCAGAAAGGACTCAATCCACAATAAGTCACTTTTGAGTTATGGGTGTTTGAAGTTTCAGCTGTAATTTCTCTAACAAAAAGTTAGATTTTTTAATTTTTTGCCCGTTATTATTAAGAAGATAGTTTATATTTTATTTGTCTATCAAAATAGTGATATATTTTGCAATAGATTTCGAGATATTAAGTGAATTGTGGGTTAAGTCCTTACAATTAAACTTAAGTTTGTAAAGACAGGTATTTTTTTTTACTTTCTCAGAATGGACTCAAAACTACAATCAACTAGAAAATAAGTTATTAAAAAAAATAAAACAAGCATTATTATAAAAAAGTTACATAGTTATTGACCTTAATCATATAATTAACAAAATCACGTAAAAAATGTAATTATTAAAATTAAAAAAATAGAAAAAAGAGTGCAATAATGAGTGCTTATATTAATTTCCGTCATTCTCCAAGTCAAAATCAAGAGTTGGCCCGTATCCATCAACATCCTCGTTGATAGAGCTGCTTCCCCTAAGGTTATTATAAAATGCGTGACAGTCTTCGGGTATTAGAGTAAACATAGATCTGAGATCTTCGAGCTTTGCTGGAGGAATGGCTTTTCCCTGAGGCCAAAGAACTTCAAAATCTTCTTCTGAAAATTGGATTGTAACCGATCTGTTTTTTTTCGACAAATCCAGCTTTTGAATATCTCCACTCTCTGACGGCATAGTAATTAAGTATGGATCTTCTTTTTTCCATAAAATTTGTTTAGTTTTTAGCCAGTTTACTTCATCTTTATTTGTACATATTTTACGGTTAACTATTTTTTTTTTACTTAAAAAATCTTGTTTTCATCCTAGTAACTTGAAGGGGGTTTTTCTTTTTACAGATTTTCATCACATTCATGTATTCTTCTGCGGTGTAAATTCGCTCGTGACGCTTAAGCTCACATTCAATCATACTGAAATCAGTGTCATTAGGCAAAAAGGATTGGCCGGTCTCTAAATATTTAAAAGTTATCGTTTTAAGATTTGGGTGGCTGTTAAGTACAGTTTTTAGCATGAGGATTATTTTAATATTTCTTTTTTGTCCCCCACAGCAGTCGCTCCAAAGGACTAAATTCTCTACTCCATCCCTCAGATCATTTTTAATGAAATTAATGAGGCACGAGCCAACTTCTTGGGCTCCTCGTCCGGCTTCCCCTTCAACCCAGATATTGCATCGTCTTTTTCTTCTGGAACACAACACCTCTTAATCTCAAGGGCTAATAAATCGCATTTCTTGCAAGTATCCTTCTTCAAAAAATTTATGACGTCAGAGAGTGGAGATATTCAAAAGCTGGATTTGTCGAAAAAAAACAGATCGGTTACAATCCAATTTTCAGAAGAAGATTTTGAAGTTCTTTGGCCTCAGGGAAAAGCCATTCCTCAAGCAAAGCTCGAAGATCTCAGATCTATGTTTACTCTAATACCCGAAGACATGTCACGCATTTTATAATAACCTTAGGGGAAGCAGCTCTATCAACGAGGATGTTGATGGATACGGGCCAACTCTTGATTTTGACTTGGAGAATGACGGAAATTAATATAAGCACTCATTATTGCACTGTTTTTTCTATTTTTTTTTATTTTAATAATTAAATTTTTACGTGATTTTGTTAATTATATGATTAAGGTCAATAATTATGTAACTTTTTTATAATAATGCTTGTTTTATTTTTTTTTATAACTTATTTTCTAGTTGATTGTAGTTTTGAGTCCATTCTGAGAAAGTCAAAAAAAATACCTGTCTTTACAAACTTAAGTTTAATTGTAAGGACTTAACCCACAATTCACTTAATATCTCGAAATCTATTCAAAATATATCACTATTTTGATAGACAAATAAAATATAAACTATCTTCTTAATAATAACGGGCAAAAAATTTAAAAAATCTAACTTTTTGTTAGAGAAATTACAGCTGAAACTTCAAACACCCATAACTCAAAAGTGACTTATTGTGGATTGAGTCCTTTCTGCTTAACTACGTCCATTATACAAAGTGGCGCGTACCTTATCACATTAAATTATACCACGTATACTATATGGTATACTTAAGACGATATACCTACTAAATTTGCATGAAATCCATTCGCATAAAAAATCTGCTGTTCCATACATTTTGTCGAGCTACGTGTATCAAAATGTAAGGCACAGCTGATTTGTTTTGTGAATGGATTTCATTCAAATTTTGTTTATCGTCTAAGTATACCATGTAGTATACGTGGTATAATTTAACGTGATAAGGTACGCGTCACTTTGTATATCTCCCGCGTAGATGGCTTCATTTGACATTGGCTGCCATGGCCGAAATTCGGTATGGAGAATTATTATTATTTAGAACCTGTATTTAATACCAAAATTACATTGTATACTTACCTACCTATTTTGTTATGATGCTCTTGTATGTGATATAACTGGCATTTTTGTGATCTAGGTTTGTAATTAAAATACATTAAGTATTGTTATTATTCTGTGTTTTCACAATTTCACATACATAAAGTAAACTGTACAAGTAAAAAAAAATTTTCATAAATTTGTAAGAGCCAACTTTAGTAGGTAGTCATAGTCATCCGCACGCCAGTGGTATGGTAACATTGCTTGGAATACGAAAACCACCATTATTGCAACGACATAGAAGTGCTGTAGTATCTCAAATTCTAACTACAGATGTGCGCTTGACTGTACCTAAAGGGGCAAATCCAAAGAACATATTTAACTAAAGTTCGAATATAACTAAGGTATTAATTAGCTTAAGATGATTGATGTTCTCATTACTAAGTTTTTACTATGAAATTATTTCAAATAAAATAGGTTATTATTCGAATAAATATTGCGAATACATATTTTTATTGTTTATTGTTTAAGTGATAGTAATCACTTCACATGTCTGGTGCTTGAATATTGTTTTTCGTGCAGTTGTCGCATGGTCTGGAAAAAAATATGGTAAACATAATTTGGGTTCTGTTTTGGGTTGCCACCAACTACTTCTTAATTTAAGGGTTACTAGCATCAAAAATACGGGTTTTAGTTTTTTTTTTACGGGAGACAGTTTAATGACGATTCCTTTATTTATATTTTTAGTTTGAAGAAACAGCTTTCAAAAGCTCTTCATTTTGTGAAGCAAATGCATATTTTTTTTACATTTTAACTTAAAGTTAAGTACCGTACATTTAACTTGAAGCTTCACAGTATTAATATTTAGTCGGTTTCGGCTATCCGTCCACGCATTACCGCACATGGAAAATATTCTTTGTAGCTGGAATTGTTAAAACCAGCTGTAAAATGTGCATCATATTTTTAATATTACTGTCTTTGCAAGCTGTAAAACTATCGACAAGATTCTGCCACGCAATAACAGTAAGGAGATACCTACGTTACTTACCAAATCAACTCGTGTCACAGTTTGATTGAATATTACTATAACTAACTATAGTGTATTATTGTCTATGGAATGAACTAAACCAAACATAAATAACCCAGTTTTACTTGGTGGCGCGAATGCACGTACTCTCCCTCCTAATAAATACGGGAGCTTTGTTTACTTATCCCTTAAATAATTTTATAAAATATCGGTTCCTATATTAGTAAAGCTGAAAAAACGGGGTAACCCGTAAAATACGGGCATGTGGCAAGCCTAGTTCGTATTGAAAGCCGAACATTCAGTTAACTTAGGTCGAGGATCGGTGATAAATTTCTAAAACAGGGAAAATCCAAAAAACTACGTGAATATAATGTATGTACTTGTATATATTTTATGTACTTCAACGCAACAGGAGACGATTATAAAAAAATATTATGCGCACTATCATGTTCATACCAACCCGCACCCTAATTGCGTAACACACTATCAATCACAATCTGAATAATTTTGAAGGATATTGCTAATCCATTGCTCATATGTTCGAAAAATTTGTCTGCTCAACAACGTAAATAACGCAATGAATGTTGTTGAACTGTCAACAAAAAGCCATTGCTACTGACAGTGTGTTACGCAACCCCGCTGTTTTACAATATTTTTGTATGATTTTATAACTGTGCCATTTTTATTTATTATTTAGTAAACCACCATCACATCAAATATTTTAAATTTGGATTTTGTTCCGGACATTTGTTCATGGTGAAGTTAGAGTTTAAAAAAAAAACATGCTTTCGGAATGACGAAATAAAATAAACAATTTTAATAGAACTTTTATTTACACACTAATGTTTACATAATTATACTTTAACAAAAAGCACATTAAATTTGTACCTAACTAATAGATACAATCACAACAAGTCAATAATTTAAAAACGAATAGTACATTATCACATCTGGCTGCACTTAGAAATATGTAAGAATATTTATTTTTATTATTATCTGTCTAAAACTCTTGTCTAACACCACTATTTTACTGACTGATCTTATTTACACATACAAGTGCAGTCACCTTTGTATTCATATCACTAAATGTAACTTCCTATTCAGAAGTAATTGGGTCTCGTATGTATTTCCTTATGTATTTCCCATGGAGACCATAGCACTTGAGACACTTTAATTCCAAACAGTACAAACTAACAAACATAGAAAAGAATAATAATACTAAGGGCTTAAAAAATTTCGCTATGTAGTAATTGTAGCTATATTTCTCTTAACTGCAAGCATTTTAGTGCCAAAGTGTATCTGGTAATTATGCAATGCAGTGATAAAAAAAAGTTTCAATTATTTAGCTTAAAGGTGATATTTTTGCAAAAGGTAAATTGAATACTGAAATTGTTGTGCTTTGAAAACTATAGGATATGTCAGATCACCAGATTAATTATTATATGGGCTTGTAAAGCAGTGTAGTGACATACTTCTTCCTGTACCGGTGGGTTGCTGATAATACCATAACACCATCTTTTATGGACAAAGCATACAAGTGATTCAACATGACATGATTTGGTTCTGGTAACAATGTTGGTTCGCACTGAAAAAATATAAGACAACTTAGTACTTTATTAGTAAATATTTAGCTAATTAAAAAAAAAGTTTAACAAAAATGTTGCTGCAAAAATAAACTATGCAGTGGATAACTCACAGACAGTGGTGTATCTTTATTCAGAATGACTTGTAAGAGATGAGGTGGTAAAATAGGTGGGCCTGAAACTTTCTCCCATGGCTTTGACAGTGGTATTTCCTGTAAAGTAAGAAATTAGACATACATTTAAGACAAATTATTGAAAATTTTAGTATATTGAATGCTATTAGATAATATTGTTACACATACCTGAGAATACTCTGTTTGGGCACTGCTGTGAATCCCTTCACTATCCTTTGCAAGTGCTTGGAAAACTTCAAAATCTGACATTTTTACTGTTACCAAGTTATTTTTACTACCCATTCCATTGTCCACTACCTTCTGTAACAAGTTTATTATCGGCCTGAAAATATATATTCTAAGATTTGCAGTAACTAGTTGCATGTTTAAAGCGACTCACATTCTAAACAAACTTTCAAGTTCAAAACTGTATTAACCCAACAAATGTTGTATGAATCAGCACTTGTTCATAAGAAAAATACACTTGAAACAACAATAAATGTAATTGTGAAAACTGTTGAGCACTTACATGCAAACAGCTTCTAGTAAGCAATTTTTAACAGTTAATGCTGATAAATACAGTACTACATGCATATAGTATTCTTAAAATTTTGACAAAATTAATACTAGATCTTAATAAAACATACCACAGTGGGGTCATGTCGCCATTCACCATCTACAAAATACTTATACTGATGTTCACCTTCAGGTAAATCAATTATTGTTACAAAGTCTCCATGGGACTTAACCATGGGAATTGTTTTCCAGTCAGTAAATGTTCCACTAATATATACCTAAAATTAAAAAGAAAATTAATGAAACTGTGTTTACTATAGTAGGATCAACTGTTATTGACATATACTTATTGTTACTTACTTGTTTGCCTCCTCCTTCCCATTTAAAAACAGTTGGCAAAACTTTAACATCATCAATAATGTTACTACCTTCAGTCAGAGTGTTGGATCTCTCTCGTGGTCCAGTATATTCTACATCACTTTCAGGAACAGCCTTGGTATAATATGGTGCACCATCTTCTATGTTATTTTCTTCATCTCGACCAATACGATCATCGTCAACCTTTTTATCAAATGTAAACGCTTCTCCTTCTTTGGCTGGCGAGGACGGCCCTACATCAGGAGCCTTCGTCACAGCGTCTCTGTGCCATTCTTTGGGTTGATTACTTCCTGCGTTTCCCATTGTTTTACCAATACTCCCCCAAAATATTTTTTGTTACATAGATGCAAATCTTCCAAAATCTTTTAACTACGACTTGGTTAACTTGTTAGGTACCTACTGATCACAGAGTACCTACTATATAAAAGGAACTACTGATTGTGTCATATGTGACACTGACATAACATTGACAGTTCATGACGTTTCATGTGATGTACCACCATTAGAGGGGCGACGTGGTAAAGATTTAGATAAAATTGAGCTTAAAACCAGTCAGCCTTCTGGAACTCGCATTTACTACGAACCTTCTACAATCTACGTGCATCCTATGCACCCCTTTGTATTTGTCTCAAAACGCTACAGTTGGATTGGGTCCAAAGAGTCGTCTTACCAGTATTATAAGGTATTATTCGTTACAGTATTATAAATTACAATACCTTGCGGATGAAATGCAACCTGTATCCAAATTATGAAAGTGTAACTGAAGCAAAGAAAGGGTGCTACCCAGAAGGTATTATTTATACGGAAACGAGTGCCGAAGTTCCTCTTCAGAGTTAAATGGACCACACTACACAAAGATTGTGCTTGTCCGAATGTATGAAGTAAGTACTGCAATCGCTTACAACAGACCAGTTAAAAAATCTTCGTCTGATATCAAAATGGGGGTGTGACGGATCGGGTTGCCATTCCCAATACAAACAGACATTTGAAAATGCCGAGCAGTCTGACACGAATATGGTAATAACTTCAATAGTTACAATTCAACTGTTATCTGACCATGAACAAACTGTGCTCATCTGGCAAAATCCTCGGCCCTCATCCCCGAGATATTGCCGTCCGTTGAAGTGAGAGATGGGTCATGAAACTTCAGAACTCTCAAGATCCGTAGCTCAAAATGTTCTAGCTAAATTTGAAAATATAACATCAACAATAGTTGCAACTGAAGAAGAATGTGTAATTAATAAGGCATAAGTTAATAATGACCATGGTTGATGGGAAGATGATTAACGCCTTAACTGACACGAAGTCTGCCATGCGTTACTTTATTTGTAAAGCCACATCTAAGGACTTCAACAAGATAAAATTCTTCATGTCATAGCCGCTCCCTGAAGAAAACCTTATCTATGGTGTTTCGTCATTACATGCCTGGATCCATTTTGCGTCTAGGCTACAAATTAAAGGTTGCAAAATGGCAAGTAAAAGATGCACACAGCAAAGATTTGGTAGCAGCTGAAAAGTTACGTATACAGACGTATACGACAAACCAAGGCAGGGTTGAGGTACGTCCACTGATGGCAATACTGCGCGCGCCATCTTTCAGCACGCAAAAGAAGTTGCTGAAATTCTGAAGTTGTGAAGTCGATTTATGAACTGGTGACTGACACCTGTTCAGTCACCAGTTCATAAATCGACTTCACACCATTTTGAAAGTTATGTCCTGTGGGCATAAAATCCATCTAGGGAAATTTCAAACATTTTGCACCAAAACAGCAGCTGTTTTTGTATGGAATTACCCATGGTACTATATGCCAACCACACTGCACAAAATACTTATCCATGGGTCAAGTTTAATAGAAAAATGCGAAAGCCATAAGATTATTGAGTGAAGACGCGCAAGAAAGCAGGAATAAGGACGTAAGAAACTACAGAGAGCGATTTTCTAGGCAATTGGCTATGGAAGACACCTTCAAACGACTTTTAGTAACTAAGAAAATTAGTTAGTAAAAAGTCGGCTCAATGTGCCACAATGTTTTAAATCTGTTGGAAGAACCAGATATAACCATGGAAATATAATAAAATAATTAATATGTTGTTTTCATTAACTACTTAGCAAATCTTTATTTACACTATTCCTTTGATAATCCTGAATGTTTAGGTTTTGTCCATTGAGTTATAATGTACTACGTACTAGAGAAGCTATTTCAAACAAAAGATAGCGCACGCACTTCATGACAGCGGGGCATGCGCGGGGCAAGCGGGGGTTGTCATGTTCCCATAGATAACAATCAAGGCGCGCAGATGCGACATAATTTTATTATTCTGCCTACGTGGGTAGTTACTCAGAGAATAAATAAAAGAGTATTTAAACTGTAACAATATTTTAATTTCCTTTAAATAAAATAAGTTTAGTTAGTTTCTGCCGTTTGGTATAGTAATCCACAGTTGGATCAGTTTTTGCTTCGTGATGCAATCTAATTTTTGTGTACTGATTTATTATGGCTCGAATTAAATGTATTCTGTGATTGAACGTTGATGGCTGATTCAGTGAATGTTGATTCAAATTTACAAATACTTCTTTCCCAATGAAATGCTTTAGGGTGTTTACGGTTATATAATTAAAATCATATTTCGAGGCAAGACTTCCACCGGATTGTCGAATTAAATTACGTATGATCTTTTCCGTAGCCAAGCATATTATGTACACGTCTTCTGCAGAATAACATAGACCACCCATGTCTTTTATAGTTATAAGTGTGTGATGTGGAAGTTTATTTGGCGTAGTCAAACTGTCAACGCAATCTTCACATTTTAACTTTTTTGTTAATTGTCTTGATACATATCCAGATATATAACCTACTACCAATTTTGACTCACATGTAAAGGATTCGTGGTCAAGCATTGTTGCAAAGATATCGCAATTATTTTCAGCTTCCAAATTGGATGTCAGCAATCGTGTACTTTGTAGTATTTCATAAGGTTGTTGGTCATATCTAGTTGAACAGGATGTACTGTTAATTATGTTTACGGATGTAGAATTTAAAATTGAGAAATTATCCAGAGGGATGCAATTGCCGGTAAAAGATGACCGAAGTTCAAGATGATTTAAGGTTTTTTTATAGGCTGCTCTAAATTGCAAAATATTTGGATTGTTATTGTAGCCGCCATGTCTTCTTATTAACCCAAAAAATAGTTCCAGGTGGTCTTGGCTTATCCGGTACATAGATATGTAACGAAGCATCTGCTTTTCTTCAACTATGTAGTTGTATAGTGTCTTAATCGATTCAATGCATATTATGGCACCAATGAATCCTGTTTTGTTAGCAGACTCAACTATGTTTTTCTTTGAAATTTGTAATAATATTCTGGATGTCTGGTTTGTTCGTTTAATTATTCTTCTTGATTGAGAACGAAATTTCAATGCAAGTATAAAGGATTTCACTTTGTCCAAATAAGAAAATATTTGAGACTTGCTTTTGCTATCGACAGGGCGTTTAAAACCATAGAAATTACATTTTCTAGAATTCATAATGTCAAAAAAATTATTCATTAAAGTTATGAAATTCACTGTTCCTGATGAATCTTGAAACTGTCTCGAATTCAAAATTTCATCACATAGAAGTAAAGCTTTTGCTACGCTCATACTCAGCAGCTGTGTTGCAAGCTTTACTTTCATAATCTGTTGTCGAAAATTTATATGACGGGGTGTTATCTTGTTTCCGAATCTAAGACCTTCATTTTGTTGAAGCTTATTAAGATTTATTAGTAATTGCCATTTGATTTGTTTGTCATTATTATCGAACAGCAGTCTTTTCTTCTCGAACGT
Organism: Brachylomia viminalis; assembly: GCA_937001585.2. Classification (NCBI taxonomy): domain Eukaryota; kingdom Metazoa; phylum Arthropoda; class Insecta; order Lepidoptera; family Noctuidae; genus Brachylomia; species Brachylomia viminalis. Next base: position 13,475,341 of record OW443302.2, on the reverse strand, counting down.
GTTTCTTATTAGTTTTATAACATGGCAAGGGTCTATAAAAATGCAAACTTTTTCTCCCGTGCATGGATGTGGAAAATAAGTCTTCATATTACTGACATCTGATAGTTTACAGCCCAAAATTTCAGCTGCACCGAAGTTTGCAGAACAACCATCAAATGTAAGACTTAAAACTATGACGCCAACCTCATGGCACTTTTGCAAGCATATTTTTATCAAATTTGCCTTTGTTTCAGCATTTACACCGGCCGTCAAAAAGTACCCCACGGGTAATTTCCAATTTTCGTTAAGGGCAACCAGCATAAATACTAAAGCTTGCGTTGCCACAGTCTCATCTTCTTCACCTTGCATAGGACCAGCTCCAAAATTAACTGCACCCAATTTTTGATTGTTGTGAAAAAGCTTCTGTCTCCTGATAGCTATTTCGTCAAAGACTAATGAGCAGATTACAGGTTTATTTGAATTTGCGTTGGATTGCGATTTATTTTTTAACGCTGTAAATGCTTCTGTTGTGAAACCGGGTTCTGCATTTACCGTTGAATACCATCTGCAAATTGTCCTAGGATGTGGAAGAGCTTTATTGTAGCATTCTCTAACGTATTTATATGCAGCTGGTGAATAATAGTGTAATGTCAATGCGAATTTACGTAAGGGTGCAGTGTATAATAAATAATGCCTGCTCTGTTTATTCTTCTTCATTAAAGACTTATGTAACTCGACAACTTCTGCTTTAGCCATTAAATCAATCTCAGCATTTAAATTGAGACCGAATTTCTCTTTCAAATTTTGTACAATTGTTTTGTAAGAAGCACATTTTTTCTTTAAATAAATATTTTGTCTTCGTATTTTCTTAAATTTCTCAGTGAGTTTCTTTTTAGCTGCAGATTCCTTGCGTAATTTATTTTTAAGAACAATTTTTCTCGGAGTATCAAAAATTGAATTTGAACTGCTTACTGATTCAGACAACGATTCTGATACTTCCTGTTCACCACATGTTGATGGCTGAAAAAAAAACAAATCGTTATTTTGGAAGCCTGTAAATATTCTAGCGTTACAGTATTAAAAAAACCGCCATAGTTATACTGGTTCCGCCTCTAATAAGCCCCGTAAGTATCACAAAATAAAACAAAAATCCCAGCAATGTTATACAATAATATAAATTACGTTATCGCATGGTACTGCAGATTTCTTTAAGTACACTCTTCCTGTCTTTGTGGTGTATTTGTCGTTTTCTTGGAAATGCATGGAACAATTATGCGTGAATAATCTGAAGGTAACCACATTTCTTCGCTGCGATTCTTCTGAACAAATTTGATCCATGATTCTCTTGTTTCATGACACGGCCGAGGAAACCTTTAGATCCAAATAATAATAAAAAAAATTATTACAACATTCCTATCGAGTTTATTAAAATTTTTTTTGCTCATAATTATTAAAATTATACCTACGTCGATAGTGTCAAGTCTGCGCATACAAAATGCTTTACTCTTTGACGTTCACGTAAACATGGCCGCCACCACGGCACGCCACGGTGACGCGTTGTAATTTAAAAATTATAATTAAATTACGCGTGTTTTAAAGATAATAGTTGAACTTACTGGTGAAAAGTCACTCCTTGACTTTTACTTATGTTTCTGGAGTTGTTTGAACAGTATCTCAATGCACACGAAGGCATATTTTAATAAACAAAACTTCACTCAAACGTGTCACGTTGCAGCAAGCGCTTGGCACAGACTAACTCAGACTAAGTGCGTTGGAGTGCGCGCGCTCTAACTCGTGTTACAAACAATCGAGTTGAGGCGTCTCCTCTAGTACGTAGTACATTATAACTCAATGGTTTTGTCCGACTTTTATTGATTTTTCGCCTGTGTGCGTCTAGACCCATCAAACAATGAGCATTAATTTACCTTGCATGTTGTATCGCTGTGATTTCTGCATTAAGTAATGCCTCACATAAAGGATAATGCCCAAAAATATATGGAGCAAAAACCCAGAATCGATTAAAACGATTTATGTGTGGCAAGGTAGAGTATACATACTCTATCCCAAATCCAATAATAGTATTCGATTAAACCATCACCAAGTAAAAAAAAAAATATGACTATTATAATAACTTAATAAATGAAAACAACTGACTATATGCTGCGTTATTTTATTTTTTAAAAATGTTACATATTTTCTAAATCTAGGAGAACGCTACCAAATAAAGCCGCTGTCTGTTGAAGCCCTTCGTGTCTCGCAAATGCAAGGTAGTATAACATGCTTATTATATGAGCACAACTGCCTAAATTTCGACGACCATGAATGCATGAACAAACGTATTCTACAATTGCGTCTTTGCTGTTGTGACCCGGTGTATACATGATGTATGTATAGGTAGTACGTTCTGGAGCGAACATGCCGCGACTATATGCGTCCTCTTAATAAAGGATTCTCACCTAAGTCACCAATATTAATATGATGAGGATGTATGTCGGTACACTTCTATTTCGTAAGTATCGTAATTTAATTGATTTAATTTGTAATTCCTTATATATATTCTCCATCTCTTTCACGAGTGAGCAACAAATACAGTAACAAAACAATAAACCAGTTATTCAACGCGCCTTACTACACAGAATTGTTATAAATGCTGCTGGCCTGTTTGGTTATGGTTTTATGCGAAATAAATAGCGCATGGTCTATTTTGTTGTTCATAAATTATTTTAATCTACCTACTCTGGGTTTTCTTTGGGCATCCTTCTTTTTGTATCAAAATCTATGTATGGACATCGCTAGCGAGTCGCCGTAGATCAAATCAAAGTCGCTGCGTACACTACCTTGGCCATTCGTGCATTGCTTCAGTCTGTACGTAGCATAAGGACCTGTGAGTCCTAAGTACTTACTAGTCTACTCAAGTCTGTTCTAGCCGTAGACAGAGAATAGTTTTCTCTGTCTACGGTTCTAGCCAATAATAGTCACAGAGGTAAAACGGGGTTAATAGAGACGCAGGGGTTAATCGGGATGAAAATGGATTTTAATGTTGAAATAATGTACTTTGTTGCTAACACGGGCACTTAATCGTTAATTATAATACAATAAACACATGAAGTGTCCTTTTTGGCAGCGAACGATATTATTTCAATGTTAAAATCCATTTTAAAGTATAGTCCCGATTAACCCCTGCGTCCCGATTAACCCCGTTTTACCGGTACATTCTAATACTTATCTTTGTCTACGATTCTAATATACTGTCGCATCTCTATTGTGTGACGGTGACGACATCTATGCAATCGTTTCAAGACTCAAGTTTTTATTCAATAAACCTTCATTCCATTCCATTGTGATAACGGGCGACTGTGTAGCGTATGGCTCTGCGTAATAATATTTACATTATAAGCTTAAAAGTATAGAATAAAATAATGAACGATGAAAAGCAACCACTGCTCACGGGACCCATCAATCCAATAGAAAGTGTTGAACAGACAGTAGAATTAGTGACAGATCCAGGTTCTAGTGAGAAACCTAAAGATTATCACCCAGGCTCGGAAAGATGCCTAGAGCATCCGACTTCCAACTTCGATACTTTAATCCACCTTTTAAAAGGAAACATAGGCACAGGAATTTTAGCAATGCCAGATGCTTTTAAAAATGCTGGCCTTGTACTTGGTGAGTGTTTATATTTTTGTGTATACAAATATCGATTGTTTAGGTACCTACTGCCAGTCAATATATCAACAAGCAAGCTCTTTCCTATTTTAGAAAATGATGATATTCTTAACATTTACCAATAAACATTCAATGGAAAGAAAATATCAAAGGTTCATAATCGTTTGTTTTAGTACCTGTGTGCCTATATTATAAAATAACTGTTTCATTCCATTTCAAGTATAACGTAAAAAGCACTGTTTATAGCACTACCTACATAATTAATTGGTTGGAATGTAGTCTTAGGGGCGCAGGACTGAGATAAATAATTGTCGTATTTTTTTTTGAACGCCTGTCCCCGAAACGCTGCGTCGTAGGGTCTCAGACACTTAATGGTTTCTAAGGTCAAAGTTACCCCGATACTGAAATAAAATTGGCAGACTGGTGAAAACAAACTTTACTATCCCAATAAAATATAGTTAATAATAGTGCCCCTAAGCGAATACTGCAACTCCTACTACGCCGCCCCTAAGACGACCCACTGACCGGGATGTCCTTTTACCACCAGGTCATATGAATAATTAGTGTTTCTCCCTGACAGGTGTATTTTCAACACTAATCATTGGAGCAATATGTACCCACTGCATGCATGTGCTCATAAAATGTACACATGAGCTCTGCATCAGAAGTCAAAAGCCAGCCCTTGGATTCTCAGAAGTTGTTGAAGATTCCTTTGCATCAGGACCAGTTTCTTTGAGGCCATATGCTAAAAAAATGAAGTAAGTATGGAATATTATTTATAAATTGTGTTATCTGTGTTATTCTAATATGAATTAACATAGTTTTACTTACAAGTAGAGTTCCCCAATTTATGATACTAATCACCCACATTATTCATAATAATGTATGATTATTTGTTACAATCCAGAGCCAAAACATTGGTTTTTCCTGATAATTGTATTTATCTATCTGTAATACAATACTGCTATACATGATTTGTATTCAAAGTAAGACCATGGGTACATATTACCTGCAATCAAATAGCTACCATACTAACTATTGAAAGTATTTTTAATCACAACAATTGATGCAGCATTCCAAAAAATTTAACAATTTGATGACACAAGATGTTTACTTATCAATAATCTTTGTTTAAAGATACAGTATATAATACTATATATTTTGACGTCACGGTTGGCGCAGTGGTTAAACGATTGACTGCTGTGCTGCATGTTGTGGGTTCGATTCCCTCACGGAACAAATATTTGTATGACCTGCAAGTAGTTGTTCCGGGTCTGGCTGTTTGTGTATGTGAGTTTAATGTTTGTAAACGCACCCACAATACAGGAGAAATTCCTAGTGTGGGGCAACATCTTTTAAAAAAAAAAGAAAGAAAAGAAAAAGAATCTCCTATCAAAAGTTTTACAGGAAAATTGTTACATATTTGAACATTTATTATGTAATTTTCTGGCTTATTTAAAACCAAACCAGAAAATCGCAGCTATTATAAAGTTTATAAATAGGAAGTATATTTATTTCCTATATTCTAGTCATATACACATTATAGCTTAATCTAATCAGTACATAATTATCCCACCACACCATTTGCCAATTGCACTAGAGTTTAATTAATGTCTGTTGTATGATTTCATGAATCACACAGCTTGATTGCTTTAAGGTGTGTGCTATGGATTTTTTATAAATAGTGTAGTCTATAGTGACTCAAAGCAAACAGATGTTCAGTAAAATATATAGGAACTACTGGGAAAAAAAACAAGTTGATAGTTAATAGCACACAGTACTTTCATAGAGTGTTCTCAAATAGTAAATATGTATATTTACATAGATAATTTTCCTTTCCTTGTGTAATTAGGTTTATGTGTTATCATTGAGGAATATTACTCGCAAACAAACAATATATGTCTGGCTTCATTATATTGATTAAAATATGAAAAGATTTACTAGCAAACACTAATGATGTTGATAAGTAGCCATGTTTTATGAAGTGTCTTAATCTATTTCACCTCATTTATTTTTGATACCCCTGGAGTTATCATATATTTACACAACATTTTATTGAAGAATATTTAAATGTCTCTCATAACTAGATTCTTATAGTGTTGATGTGTGTGATTCATACATTTACAATATAATATAAGAATGTTTTTTTTTACTTATTTAGCATGTCTGGCTTGAGTTTCATTATTACGAACAGGTTTTTATAATTAATAACACTTATGGCAATATGTATTGTTTCAGGAATGTTGTCAGTGTATTTTTGGTATTAACACAATTGGGATTTTGCTGTGTATACTTTTTATTTGTTGCCACTAACCTTCAAGACACACTGCATTTTTTTCATATAAATTTAAGTGTACATGTATACTTGGCTTTATTATTTCCGCCAATACTTGCCCTGGCTATGGTGAAGAACTTAAAGTACCTGACACCAGTGTCTCTGGTCGCCTCTATAATGACTGCTTGGGGCCTTGTGATAACGTTTTACTATATACTTCAAGATTTGCCACCCACCCGTAATGTGAAAGCATTTTCTAGCTGGCATCAATTACCTTTATATTTTGGTACAGCTATTTATGCATTTGAAGGAATAGGAGTGGTGAGTTTAATTTTATATTAATGTACTTTTAAATTATTTGCATACCCTGTAGTGTTAATATTTGTAATTAGGCTTTCCCACTCTTTACGCCACCGTATTATAATAATTATGTATGTAGAACGCCAGCTTTGAATGCTTTGATTTCTCGGCAGCATCGGCGGCTGTAGTCAAATCGGAGAAGCAATTAACGGCTTACGATTATCGAAAAATTAATAGCATAGCTGCCTAGGTACTTGTATATTTTCAATTGTCTCCAATACTAACTATTGATCAGCCCTCAGTGTTGGCAATATGTATGTTACCAAAAAGGTACCTATACTGACCAGAGCTTAGTATACTCCAGTAGCATCTTACATATCCTCGACAAACCTCAACTGTAGCGCATTGAGATTTGATTAGAGATGGTTATTTAAACCAAGGATAGCATTCGAGCATTCTGAAGATAACTGAGATTACACAGCTTAAAGTAGAACAACTGGATGGGACCACACGATCAATAGCATTTGTATGCGTTAACCGTCTGCTATTTCTCCATTTAATAGGGATGTGAAAATAATCTCCGACATTTACATGAGAATGCGAACGATTGACGACGATGCGACGATGCGATGGATTGTTAAAACGAATACCTTTGTAGAAGGTCGACACAGACCACAATTTCGGAATGATGCCATTAAAGCTAGCAAGTAATGTAGAAACCTGGATAATTATCAAGCTATTAGATCCAGAGTTACTTGTGGTCCAAAATGGTTGCCAAATGGAAAATATTGTAGAGTTGATGATGAAGCAAAGCACTGAGCAAGTCACCTTTGTTACAAAGCCGCGTTCTACGAACCTCAGTAGTGCTAGTGACTCGCAAACGCGGTCAGGCGCAAATAGGCGAAAGTAACGGTGTTATTAAAGTACATAGCTATAACTATGTATTTCCGTTACTTTCGTAGATCAATCTTGCTTTCTTAGAGGCAAACCTAACCGCACAATGAGATCCAATAAGACCTTCTGGGCTTCTGGGGACTGGTGGGTTAGTAGATAGTTACCCATACTACCAATGTATCAGTTTTGTTTTGAATAGCTACCTAAGTAAGTAGTAATAGGAAAGTACTAAGTAAAGTACTTACAGCAATCTGAATTACCTACAGTTAGACATAATAAACAGGTTTATGATCTACTTACTTTAAACAGCTTTTTGTAAAACCTGCCTGTTTTATTATTATGTCAATGTTATTGAAAACCTGATCTGATATTTTTTTTTTTTAATCGTTGCCCCACTACGAATTTCTCCTGTATCGTGGGTGCGTTTACAAACATTTAAACTCACATACACAAACAGCCAGACCTGGAACAACAACTTGCAGGTCATACAAATATTTGTTCCGTGCGGGGATCGAACCCGCGACACGTAACGCAGCAGTCAATCGCTTAACCACTGCGCCAACCGTGCCGTCAAAAAATAACATCAGAAACACATTATTGACCATGATTCGCCAAATACAGGCGCAATTTGCCGGTTATATAATCTTAAAGACAGCGGTCCTAAGCCAATAGGTACTACCTATACCCAGGTTCAGGAAATAGGTGATTGAATCTAATAAATCTGATACGACCGGAAGGATAAGTTTACTGAGCGGACTTGGGTCAGCACTCTCATTTTATCCTTGTTTTATATAATATGGTTTCGAATGGCGGTACCTACTGCTGTTGGTATACCAATACATACCTATATTCAATAAATAAATAAAATATTATTGTAATTCGTTTAACGAATTACAATAATATTTTATAACGCGCGGGTGAATCCGAGATCAGCGATGGACTGCATAAAATATAATCCAAACAGGAATCGTCTGCAGTGTTTCTAAAGTGTCCTATAAATAGACTGGTTTTAATATCTCAAGCCCCTGGAACGTAATTGATACAGCTTTACGACATTAATAAAGCTCACATGACGTCACCACCATGACATAGTTTGGATTGGAAGGGGGGCTGTTGACGTCATACGACTCACAAATGCGCCATGGTGACGCAATGCTTTTAAGACCTCGGTAACAACAGCATCCAGTAAAATTTGAATGCTCTCGTAGTTTGTGTTACGTTACGATCCAAAGTTGCTAGATTAGTACGAAATTTTCTCATTTGTATCTAATGTTAAAGACTGCTTCATAATGATTCTTCTCACATGTAGGGATTCAAATGAAACTATTACTAATCAGTTTCAATCCACCATAGCATAGGATTGCAACTGAAATAGTGTTTCAATGGAAGGTTGCGCTACCAGCGACTAATGCTTTAGTAGGTACCTAACTGATTTCAAGTGTCTACCTATTGTGGTCTTCAGCAAGGCCCTTTTGATCCACATTTCCATTTGGTAACTTTTTCACTCGTGTCGGCCAAGACCCCAACCAGCCATCCAGCAAAATTAACTAATTAACTGGCTAATGTTTTCGCCCGCCGCGCCGCCCCCGCGCCGCCCGCCGCCGCCGCCGCCCGCCGCGCCGCCCGCCGCCGCCCTGGCCCTGCAGTCTCGACATAGTTAGCATAGTTTTCGGTTGCTAAGTCCTAACAATCCAGATGTAAATGTTGATGTAAATGTTTGGTAGTCTCGACACTCAAATTTATCGGTTGTTACCTACCTAAAATACCAGTAACAACCGATAAATTTGAGTGTGGAGACCACCAAATATCGTTACATCTGGATTGTTAGGACTTAGCAACCGAAAACGATTGCTAACTATGTCGAGACTGCAGGGCCAGGTCAATTATCAGTGTTGAACTGAATGACTTGAGCGCGCCAGATCAAATAAGCATCGTCGTGACTAATTTACTAAGTGAATACTTGATACTCAGCACAATATATCAAGAATGCTGCATTGTTTGGAAAAAAGATTAGTGAGGGTGGGTCATATCAATAGTCATGGCTTAGTAATAACAGCTGCACGGCTCGATCAAATTAAGCTACGCTTGCCGCGGTTGGTCCGTGGATGGGTGACCATCTTTACTTCGTGCCTCGGAAAGCACGTTAAGCCGGTCCCGGCTGTCATTCGTGGGTCTTTGACAGTCGTTAAGAGTCGTCAGAAGCACCTACTACCACTCTTACCCACGGGTATCGTATTACCCAGTAAATGGGTTGTGGAGTAGTTAGGAAAAGGCTAGGCTGATGATGGACATAGTCATAAGTTACTTATATGACTCGAAACAACTTATCGTATGGGATACTTACATACATACACCACTACTGGTGATGGGAACTGTCGGTGTTGGTTAAATATTATAATAACATATCGATGTGTATTACCTACGTAATTACATTATATTTTTGGCGAAGGCGTTAGTTAACTAGAAATTTAAATGGGCCTAAAACAGCAGGGCACGCTATTTCTCTCATTCCTACTAACTTATGATGAAGTAGTTCCATTTTTCTATTGGTAAATATTGTGGATTTGGTGTAATTCCCATGAAACCGTGTCCCTGTTTTGTAAAACCATAAAAAATCGGTCAATTATGTGCTGACTGCAATACTTACAGAATCGGAAGTCAGTGTACTCGATTTGTTTACACGTAACCCATATATATTGTTTATTCACGTACATGTCTTTATAAACTGCGGCACAAAGAAAACTTAACGTACCTAATATTTATATCTTCCCATTTTTATCTGGAGACAGCCTGCTTAATTAACTGCTTTTAATAATTAACTTTCTCATTAAATGTTTTTTTATGTACCTAAGTCTGATTTGAATGGAATCTATAATAATAAAATCGTAAACTAATTCCAGATCTTACCTTTAGAAAACAATATGAAAACCCCTGAGGACTTTGGCGGCTGGAATGGCGTGCTCAATACTGGTATGGTGATAGTAGCCGCACTGTATACTGCCATTGGATTTTTCGGGTATTTGAAATACGGTGAACGAGTGCAAGGAAGCATAACACTTAACCTGCCCAGCTCTTTGTAAGTTTTCAGTAAAAAAATAATTATATTTTACTCTAGTACCTATGTCGAATGTCTAGATTCCCGTTTCGTTAAGGGGGAAGACCTTAACGGAACGGGAATCTAGAAATTCTAAACGTAAGAAAATTTTAATTTCCCGGGCAATCTGTCGCTTTCCCCGTAAGTGTCGATGTCTTTTCCCCTGTATGGACGTTTCCGCGTTTTGCGGTCCACCTGAATATCCATAGCTATCGTCCAATATGTACCCTTTTCAATGTTTAGTCCCTTAAAACCTGTTTGTACAAATTCCATTATTTATCTTTACAGGTTAGCTCAAAGTGTTCGGGCAGTTATGGCAGCTGCAATCTTCTTATCATACGGACTACAGTTCTACGTACCTATGAACATCGTTTGGCCATACATGAAATCGAAACTATCGAACGAACAAGCTCTGAAACATGGTGAAGCAGTAACTCGGTTTGTGCTCATATCAATAACATGTAAGTAGATTTTTAATTTAGATCAGAATTGCCCAGATTTTTGTCTCATATTACTTGCCATTTTTTTCGGTTTCGGGTAGGAAACCCCCCCCCCCCCCTCCCCCACTGATTAGCTAATTTGGCATTTTTGAAAATTCATCCACTTCAAATATGACTGATGTCTAACCGTAGTGAGATGTAGAAGAAAAATCAACCTTCGACCTGCAGGTCGTCGTCGACCCCTGGGAGTCGATAGACCACTTTAGGTATCATTGATTTAGATCATACAAATTGATTCGGTGCCTAACTGAAATTATTTTTTAATTAAAAGTCGGCAAGTTTATCTTGGCATAAATAGATTAGATACTTATTATTGTTGTGCTGTCCTAACCATGTCTGCTTGTTTCGGAGGTTATCTAAGTTGGACTAAAACAATTGGTAGTGTCGCTTATTACCTACCATAGATAACAATATTAATATCTATGCCTACATTCACATAAATACCACATGCCTATCGTTGTTATCAAACAAATATTGATTTTTACCTTATTGGTTTAAGCTGTGGGTAGTACAATCAAATGAAAAGTCTCATACTCGTAATAATGGAACTACGATATACATGGACATAGGCGATTAATGATAAGCGTTATCTATTACAGTTTTAGCGGCGGCCCTGATTCCCAACTTGAGCGGAATAATTTCTTTGGTGGGCGCGTTCAGCAGTTCTGCGCTCGCACTGATCTTCCCGCCGCTTATTGAGATAGTAACGTTCTGGCCCGACCAACTGGGGAAGTACCAGTGGAAGCTATGGAAAGATATCGCCATCATCCTCTTCGGTTTTACGGGATTCGTATTCGGCACTTTTATTAACGTAAAGAATCTTTTTTTTTAATTGATTAACTTACAGATCAATACTTGACAAAATAGAAAATATTAACCAAAGAGTTTTTGTAATATTTATGTTGTTTTATATGATAATCATGACAATAATTGTGTGTAGTAAATGTTTCAAAATATTTTGCTTTATAAAAATATTTACTTAGCTTATAGGTGTTGATTAATTGAGAAGCTCAGCTTATTTTTACACGTTTATTTTATATTGGACCTTTTTAGTATTGATATACTTATCAGAAATATCTAAATGGGTATTATTTAAAAGTTTTGATAAACAGAACATGGGCTTGTACTCATATATATATTCCTGTACACATGTATACCTATTATTATGTACATTAGCCCTAATTTAAAATTTTGAATACAGACAACTCGGGTAGCTTTTGACCACTTTTTGGATAATTTCCGTTTTATCGTGGAGCCGTGATACCCTAGATATGAAATTCAGTTGCATGAGTGATCTTTATACTTTGTTGCCATGGATCAAACGAAAAAATATTAGTTCAAAAAGATACGATGTGGCTAAAATTACCGCATTTGTGAGTAGCCAAAATAACACTATTGACATCATTTTATGAACAATCAGGCTGTAGGTACGTGCCCGGCGTCGCCCGGGGTTCATACAAAAATAGCATCAAAACTTCCAAATTTCCCGGTGGATTTTCCAAAAATTTTCTTTCATTTAATCCTTGTCCTGACAATCACAAACACATAAAAAAAAGTAAGTATTCAATTAGCCAAATGGGTGCAGCGGCTTTGAAGTGATGCGCGGACAAAGATTTTTGGTAATAGATTTTTATCTATAGATTAAAGGATACAAGATTAATTCTTAGAATGCTTGGAAACTGGCTGGTTCTGCTCCATAGAACATTCTAAGTATAGTCTAGACAAAATCAAACTGGTTGCTAATTTAATTGTGTAAATTATCATTTTTATGATATAGATTTACATTCTGTAATGAATACTTACACTCACAAACTGAATTATTACTTGTAAAAATTTTAGGAAAGTCGTCTAAGTTATATATATATTATATTATATATATATATGTTACAATGTTTGTAAATATGTCAGCATCATGTATCTATCACAAAATTAATTTATCTGTCTTTGCTTCATTTTGAATTCTGTATAACTACTATCTACTTGTCACGGACAGTAGGACGATAGGTAGTAGGGAAACTTTAGTTTAAAACAGCACCCAAAAGAACTGTTGAAGATTACCGGTTTTTATGTTTTAAATACTTTTGTTTGGCAGAATGTCAATTGCCAACCCTGAAACTCATAATAACAAATAGAAAACCCGTTGTTTAAAAAAAACATGTTTTGCTGTGGTCGAAAGTTACCCGAGCTGATTGTAATATGCGTATAATTTTACTGAAAGCAGCTTACCAAAAAGTTAGGTACATATTATTTACAATTTTACATTCCACTGTTACAATAAACAGTCTAAACTAAAGCTAAATGATGTTGTACCTGTTGGTACCTATTTGTTGTACCTATTATGTGATCGTAGTACCTTCCTATTTTTATACTTATGTAATTATTAAATTAAATTATTTTTGTTAGTTAACTTTAAAATCCTCGTTTAGTTGTTTTAGAACTAAAATCTATTTACAGCACATAAATTAAGAAATAACTTTTAAAAAATTAAAAAAAAATCATAATAAGAATATGTACATGTACAGTATCGAATATTTTGATCTTCATAATGTTTAAAAATATATCTATATACTTACTAGATGCATTTACAAAAGGTGCTTATGTAGTTCAATGGGTTTGGTGTCTTTATAAGAAATTGTGCTTAATGCTCTTGGCTTAAATGTCTTGAATGTGTTGCTTTTTACCTAGACATGGTTAAGATTTATCTGATAAACACTGTGCTAGAACACGCGCAGGCATACTGGTCAAGCGTTTACATTCTTGGTTATGAGTTATTAGTAAAAGCGATAAAGTACGTGACCGCCTCGCAGTAGCGGCCAGTAATGGAAACATAAAATAGAAAGTGCTAGAAGCTTAGTGCGTGCCTGCGTTGGCTTAATGCATTAAGGTAGTAAATTTCTTTATAGACAAGTTGACTAAATAATAAGCATGTATAGTCGATAGTGGAGCATGTTAATAATTTATACATTTTATAATCACTGTAAACTATGTTACAAAGTTTATAGTGATCTGTAATAATTTACTGTTTATGGTACTGCAAATCTGTATAGAATCTGTTATAAAATAATCTCGAATATGAAATGTTATAGTTTGCCTATTTAGTGGTGATGTACTTATGTGAAAGAAAATATAGCTATGGAGCAAATGATCCGTTTGTTTTCCTACTCCTGTTATAATCGAAAAAACAGACACACAACTCTAGTTTACCTTCCCCCAATAAACAAAACGGGTAACCTAATAGGTAATACGGGCTGGTGTCCGCAACTCAACGTCAAAGCGCGTATTTTGCCGTCAATGTTTGCCGTGTTAAACCACGGAGCAGATTGTTTCTGCTCCGTGGTGTTAAACGGATACTGTCACCACCACGGAGCAGAAACCACACATCAGTGGTAACACTTGCACCTTTAGTATTTTATCTATGACTTGCACTACGAAAACTGCCTTGACTTACTAAGACAAAGGCGCTGAATGATGCGGTTGACTGTACAACATTGCATCTGGCTGGTGGTTTGGCCCCATGGTTTTATGTGGTGAGATGTGTATCAATCAACTATACCCTACAAGCATAATTATAAAAATACTACTTCTACTACTAATACTAATACATCTTTACCTTTTAGTATATATTTATAGTATAAAATATTGTATTTATAGCCTACTATAAATACAATATTTTATACTTTTTTTTTTTATTGGCGGGAAATCTGAAAGTTTTTGACACTTTAATACCTATATTAAAGTGTCAAAAACTTTCAGATTTCCGCCAAACCAAAATCACGGGAATTATGGATAAAAGCAACTAAAAGAAATAACCGGGTACCAAAGAAAAGCTCTAAAATATTCAGCCAACACTTTCATAGCACTTCTTTTATGAAAGTTGGAAATAAAACATATTTACATCCTGAAGCTATTCCTGTTGAGGTAGGAAAGAAATGTGATTATTTATAAAATATCTACTCATCAAAATCATCATCTATTGATAATATTGTGTTATTATTTTATTTAAAGGCCTTACAATCAGCAAGCACTGTTGCGTCTACGTCCACGGTACCAATAGAGAGACTGAACAAAATTACACGGTTAGTTGAAGTAAATGTAAGCCAATAAAAAAAACACAATCACAATCCGATGAATAGTTTCGGAGAAATGCGCGGACAAACATACATACAAACGTACAAACATACATACTGTATAAAATTTTGTACATTTGATTGGAAGCCCTGATAAATTATCGTAAGTCAATATTTTGCAATTCCAATAATAATATTACATACCTACATACGTGTCGAATTGATAACCTCCTTCTTTTTTTGAAGTCGGTAAAAAATATGTTTCACTTGTTTAGATTGAATGAAACATGACTGACCGGTTGGCGCAGTTGGTAGCGACCCTGCCTTCTGAGCCGCTAGTCCCGGGTTCGATCCCCGGACAAATCAAACATTTGTGTGCATGACATGTCTGTTTGACCTGTGTCTGGGTGTGTATATGTATATCAGTCATCAGGTTACTGTAGTACAGGTTCTTCCTATTTCTGGGCCTGAAGACCTTGTGTGGATGTTGTCTCATATTATTATAACAAGTTATACCTTTTTTGTAAATCGGGTAATAAAAAGATTTTTTTTTATGCTTTATCTCAGGTTTTCTTTAAATGTCCTTTTCCCGTAGGTGAAAGAATTCCTACTAAGAATATACTATTTTGACTTTGATGTGTTATTTCTATTTATAAAGCCTGTGCGTTTGTTCAAAGTAGATAATAGAAATTGAAAGACATGTGAATATTCGGGGTAAAATCACCTTGAAGGGGTAACCCTAAAGTTTCAGGTACCTTGATTTTCTGTCCCTTACAGCGACACGTTGAGCAGTAGTCTATAGTTTTCTCTGTCTACGTGTCTATACTACTCTCAGAACAGTAACTAAAGCAGTACTACTATGAAATTCAGAACTTCATAGGCGTGATTTTACTGACAGCTGTCGGTCGCAGAGATCCAATGACTAAAGACCAATCCATTGAGATAGGAAAAACATGGAGGCGCCGCGTTATATTTGACATACACTTTGCATACAAATATGAGTGAAATACGATACAGACTGTGAAATATCGTTTTGTCTCATTCTTTCTAATGAAATAATCATATGTGATAAAAGAGACAACAATATTTAAGTTGTTGCTCATTATGGTAACATTTTGTCGTGACGTAGGGACAGTTGTAGGTAGGTGCCCTATCAGCCATCATAAGCGACATCTATTTAGTCTGTGGCGACGAGTTTCGTGGTAGTTGTGCTGTCAAATGGTTGTTTATTTTTTGTGTTATTGAGATTTGCGAGAATATTACGAGAACTTTACCTTTAAAAATGAATGTAAATGTTGGAAAACAGCAAACCAACATGCCTATGTGTTGTATTGTGAAGTGTGGTGCAAGAAAGAATGGAAATCAACCTCAATTGTCTTTGCATAGGTTAGTAGCCGGTTTTCATGCATTATTACATAAATTCATACACGTTCGATGAACAAATTGTTACTCAATCGTGATTTTAAGGCTAAAGTATATTTGGTAAGGTATATTTGGGGTCATTTTCGTATAACAGACCTATTTATTATTTCATTCGTTTGTTTACAATAATATGTCATAGTGGAATAGTGTTGTACCGTTGCTGTAATAGTTTCCGAAACTAGTTCCTCCGCTGAAACGATATCGGTACAATCAGCGATGTTAACATAAATCATTCTGCGTGTCCTAATCGGTCCGAGTGACTTTGCTTGGTCACAGCACCGGGAGACAGTTTTATATGATGATAAAATAAGACATCGACATTTAGTTATTTATTTTAGTTAGATATTAGCAGCAACTCTAACCAAAATGATTTATTGATCAAAATACTTACCTTTTTTATAGGTTTCCTAAAAATGAAGGATTAAAGAAAAAGTGGTTAGAGGCTATTGGTGAAGAAAATATTAATCCGCGACATAAAGAATGGTACCTCTGTTCACTTCACTTTGAAGAAAGCAGTTTCAATAGAACACTTGATGCAATGAGATTACATGATTACTCTGTTCCCACAGTATTTTCGGTAAGTGTAAATAATAATTGATTAATAATAGCCCGGCCCTTTGGCCTGAAATAAATAAATAGATGTATTAATTACATAAATAAATCATATTGTAAATTGCTTATTAGTATCTATTTTTTTCAGGCATTTGGCAAAAAACAACGTCACGAGTCATCTGTATTATGTTAAACGAGAAACATTCAAAACACGGACGTTTCTCCACGTATCATCTACTGTAATGCCTCCATTACAGTTCCCCACCGAATTGTGGAAACAGACGAAACAGTGCACAAAGTGGTGTGTATCTACTCAAACGTTTTTGATGCTAGAAAATTACAGGAGGTTCTTACGAAAATTAAAATTTTATAAAATTACGATAATAATGAGAAAACATTGAAATCCAAATGAGACATTTTTACAAAGTAGAAAAATAAAGTATTTTTGGAACAAAATCTACCCACAGGGGATAAATTATCAAAAATGAAATGTGGCGATGAAATGAGCTGAGTTCTCTCTTATTTAAGGTGTGGTTACGGTACCAATGACGTATTCTCTCTGTTCCGTAGCTGTACTACAGGTCCACCTGTCAGTGATTTATCAGCACGTTTTCTGATCTTCGTGCTAAAGTATAAATATACAATTGGATTTTTTAGGATATATAGACTTAGCATGAAACAAATATTACAAAGCAGCATTTTCGACGCAAGTTGATGATTGAAGTAATTTTCATTTATTTTTTCACAACAACAAAAAGTTAAACGCCTTATCTAAAAGATTCGAAAGAAAAACAAAAAAAGTGCTATTTTGAAAGATATTATAGAAGACTTTCGAAGAAAAAATTTTATCAACATGGAACAGACCCAATAAACTTCTTAAAAAGACAAATTAATAAGTCTAAAGGTTTACCCGCACCAAAAAAATACTCTGAAGAAACTGACTGAACAGGTACACACAATTTGTGTGGTTCTTTCCTCAAAAGACCATTTCAGACAGCGATCTATCTATATAGCCTTCACGTGATCTGACCAAGATTTTGTCTGGACTCTAAAAGATACTGTGACCACGGAGTTTCTTTCGGCCTTTCTTGTCAGAGTAGTCAGATAGGAAGCGCCGCCGCCGCCGCCGACCTAATTTAGTTTTTAAAATACGATTGACGTGTAAAAGTGTTTGTACAAACCTACTTACAGAAATAAAATCATTTATCATTTATAATTATTATCACACCAATAAACATATTTTAAGTAAAAAAATTATTATTTTTATTTTTACTCCACAACTCACTCTTTAATAAATAGTTATTACACAGACATGTTGTATACAAAAGTTTTTAATTCTGTACAGAAAAAAACACTTGATATGAGTTTTATCCTCAGATAATAGACGGTAAGTAAACTACTCATCTTTTTCTGTTACAATAGATTTTAAGTAAGTATACAGGGTGGAATTAACAGCTCTCCGCAAACTGATAGGGTGGCTTCAGTACATCATATTAAGATGACCGGTACATGAAATTCTTTCAGGAACATTAAGGGAATCCAAAAAACCAGATTTGTTTTATTACCTCACACGCAATGTATCGTTACCGTGGCAAAACGCACGTAGCGGACGGCAGCGCAGCGAGCTTGAGCGAGGCTGCCCCCGCCCCCGCGCGCTCCCCGGCGCACCCGGGCCGCGTCTCTTATTACGTTACGTTACATTGAAACGAGTGACAACGAGTACACACACGTACACAGTAAAACACGTACACAGATAAAAAAATAAGTTAAAGAAAATAATTCTACCTTAGAATCGCTCCGGTCGTATGAGATACGGCTCGAAGTGACCTCCACCGAGGTGTTCACACACATTGGCACGGCGCAGGGTCTCCGCGTGTAAGCGGGGCAGCAAGGTGGGATCCTCATTGCAGCTGTAGCGTAGCTGCTGGAACACGTTCGTGATGCGTTCTCGCATTTCCTCCTCACTTGCACATGCACTCACAAACACTTTTTCCTTTACGTAGCCCCACAAAAAGAAGTCTAAAGGTGTAAGGTCGGGCGAGCGGGCTGGCCAGGGTTGCGGTCCAAATCTGCCAAGCCAGCGATTCGGAAAGGTGGCGTCTAAATGCGAACGCACTGGGAGCGTTATGTGCGGAGGAGCGCCGTCGTGCTGGAACCAAATCATTGGCAAGTGCGCAAGTGGTAAATCCTCCAAGGCTTCCCATTCCTCGTCCAGCTCGTCACGGAGGGTCTCCAGCTCTCTTTCTAGGTTAACGCGAAGAAAATCGAGATAGCGCGCTCCGTTCATGCGCGCGGGAAGAAACACAGGCCCTAGGATTTTATTACCATAAATTCCTGCCCAGACGTTTACCGACCAACGCGTTTGATGTCCGGTCTCTTGGATCTCGAATGGATTCGATTGCGACCAGTAATGCGCATTTCGACGATTCCACATACCGTTGCGCGTAAAAGTCGACTCGTCGGTCCATATCACATGGGCGATAAAATTAGGATTTCGATCGTGTTCAGCTCGCAACCACCGGCAATACGCTACTCGATGATCACGATCACGAGGCAATAGGGCTTGGACCCTATGTATTACATAAGGCCGTTGCCGATCCCTTCGCAGCGTTTTATGCACGAAGAAGTGTGAGACGCGGGCTCCATGATTCCGCCGCAATAATCGAGCTGCAGTGCGTGTTCCTAGGCGTGGATTTCGACGGACCAAGTCTAAAACCCTTTCTGCAATTACACCGCGAAGTGGTCTTCCAGCGCCTTCCTGATTGGGAACTATGGGCTGGTTATCTAGCACTCGTTGATAGGCATTGGTAATTACCCGGGAGTCTGATGGATGCCGACGGTCGGGATACCTATCAATGTAAATTCGGAGGGCTTCCCTAGCATTTCCCCGAGCTTCCCCGTAGCAGATGATCATTTCTCCATACTCACGCGCACTAAATGTAGCCATTTTTCACAAGACAACAACAAAACGAACGTAACACACGAACCGAACGTGAAACAACGCGACTGCACGAGTGAACTGAATCGACATGCGCTTACGCACAATAGCGAGCGATACTACCAGAGCCAGCAAGTTGGATCCTGCTCGCGATGCGACGACAAATGTTGCCAACTACACGAAAATTTCGCACGAAATCTTGTGCAAAATTTTTGTTTTTGCGCTACTTTTAATCATTTAATCATAAATGGATTAAAGTTACCTGTCATTTTTCGGTGTGGACTGAAACGATTAATTTGTCAATCTAATTTAAATGTTATGTTAAGTAAAGTATGAGTAGTGCAAGTCCCGTGTAAGGTTAGGCTGCCATTGCAGAGGGCATAGGTTCGATTCCCGACTCTACTATCAATAGGTAGCTGTTGTAAAGCCACGTAAAAGGCCCTTATGTGGCTTAGATACTGGTTCCAGTGATCACTTGAATAAAGAATTAATTAATTAATAAGATACGTGCCACAAATACTCAAGAGCACATTGAGTGCAGTTTTCGTTTAAAATTAGGTGCATTCCGTTCGGTCAACACTTTTGTAGTAATAGTTTATTTTTTTAATTTTACTGACCCTCACACGAAAAATGGGAATTATTCCAATTAGACTAATTTCTTATTAGAATGACTAATACATTAAAAACTAACTGGACTAATTCATACATATGCGGTTAGCAAATTTAATAACGATTCCATAAACATAGCTTGAAGAGAGCTACCTATCGTAATTTTAGAGATTTCGTCGTTTTAATCACCCGGGCCCCAATAAAGTTTATTCGCCCGGACCACCCACGGCGCGCGTAACAGATGCCGCCATTTTGCCAAAATGGCCTCCACAGATGAAAGGGGCAAAAGAAGTTCTTAGGTTTAAGGTGAACCAAATTTGTTCTTTTTTGTTCACAAATTAAGGTCTAATAACTTGGCAACACTGCAATCGTGGAAGTGTGCAATCGTGCAAATCTACTGTCTCTCTATTGGTTAGGAGGGAAGAGTAGCATGCGGCGAGTTCGATGTACTGTATAGCTAGGCATAAAGTGAACAGCTGATTTCAAGCGTCGATCGTTTTAGAGTATTTCAACATCCATTGCTGTTTTTTTTTAATTCAGCTGTTTTATTTACATAAATGGAGTGTTGCATACAGAGAATGTAATTTTACATTGAAATAAAGGAATATTAGCAGAAAAAACGGCATATTTTTTTTTTTTTTTCCTGAGAAAATTTCCAGTGGGATATGATTCAGAATAAGGAGCTGAATCAATCCTGTGTTTTTGTGGAGGGCTGTTAATTCCACCCTGTATACATAATTATGAACCAAACGTGATATCAAGTAAGGCTCGTATCGATACTCGTTATAGTAACACCAATATTCCTTGATTGCCACAACCCTAGCAATGGCAGCCATTTTATGAGACATTATGAGCTGTAGGTAGGCACCTTTTTTTTGTTGATATTTCCAGTCCATACTATTATACGTCAATGGACCAATCTAAAGCACAGATAACTATATACTAGTCAGAGACAGATAGGACAGTACTATGGTTGACGATTAGTTCCAAAAATATGCGCCAAGCGCTAGTGTCGTAATGTCACTGAGGGATGACCCACAGCGTACTATAAAAATGACGCTGACCATCCGGCATAGAATATCGATAGCATAGTGATGTGCCATGGAATATTCTTATAGGGTTAATTTTATTATTTGCAATGTTTAATGTTTCTTCCTATATGTTCATTGGATACGAATATAACGAAAGAAATGTAAAAAAAAGACTTCAGATTTTACTTTTTATTTATTTTTTCGTCTTAACCTATGGGCTTTATATTTCTCAAAGGCAATTTGTTGAGGTACACACATCTGTTTCACAAGTTTTTCTTGTACACCTCCTTTTAAAATTTTATTAATTATGTTGCACCAATTATGAACATGGGTGCGTATCATTAAATTAAGCAACCATTCCTTTACTTCGGTGTTATGACCTGTACACCCCAACCAATTTAAATCAAATTTCTTTATTATTTCTATTTTTAAATGTTTTTTTACACACTTTTTGTATGCATACTTATTCAAGTAATCATGTATAAGGCCCGAGATATTCCTATATAACATTAGAAACTTCTTTGATGGATATGTTAAATTATGATGTTTTAAAAGGGTATATTCTCGTTGTTCAATCCATTTATGAAATACATCTCTTTTTGTTTGCATATAAGTATCAGAGCATCTCCTACAATTAAATTTGTTTCTCACTCTCCTGCACATATACCCTGCTGTATATGCAGAAGAGTGCACGCGCAATCTTTCGTTTACTGGATTTAGTGATTGGTTACTGCTAACGTTTTGCGTCATTGTTATGGGTCTACTACACATGGCATTTTCTTTATCTTCATCAAATGTTGATGAGGAACTCTCATCAACATTGGATGAAGATATGAGTTTAAAAAAATCTACAACTGTGTTTCCTGTATCATCCTCACAGTTTGCGTATATTGAATGTGGACCCATAACGTTGGACATTAGCAGTGATTTAAAAGCATTCAAAAAAGTATTTGCATCAGGATTGACGTTCCTGTAGTTGATGGCTCTGATCCTACCAAAAAAATTCTCAAGAGGATCCTGATTAACATTTCTAGGATAAAAATATTGTATATCATATTTTTCGAACAACAGTTTAGACAACCTTTCAAAACTTTCTATAGTTGTAACACATCCATTAAGAGAAGGAACTCGAACCTTATAGATTTTATTATTTTTGAGGGCTTTCTTGCTACTATTATCAATATATTGAATATTATTTAATATTTGTTTGGCTTCTGTCCAAAAATTGAAAATTTGATGGGCGTTTGGCTTTATTGGTCCACGAAGTTTGCCCCGGACAGTACTCCCTCGAGATCCATTCACGCTGTCAAAGAGCTTGTCCATGAATTCCACAGCTTCGCCTGTTGTGGCTTTTGTCTCACTGACATTTTGACCCGAGGCTGTAGTTTCTGAAATACATAATTATATATAAGTATAACAAACAAACAATGTTTCCATTTCCATTCTATCAGACTACAAGAAAGTGCAACTGGTATTATTCTTAGTATATTAGTTTAAATCAAACGTCTTATTAGTCATAATGGCTCAATTGTAAAAATTAAAACCCAATTATTAAAAACCTAATTCTTTTTAACAAAGAGTGAATATGTATAGTGTGAATTCTTGTGTTTCTTTTGCCGGAGACCCTAAATAAATTAAAGTAAAGTGAGTAAGTGAGTGACTGATTGATAACAAAGTAAAAACTTACTGAACAATGCAGTGTATTTAAGCATTCCACTGGTTGTTGCACTCAGAGTTTGGGCAGTAATTTTAATTATAATTTGCAACTCACTTTAATTTTCTTCATTTTTGCTGCGTAAATATGGTGCTCTGTTAGTTTTTTATGCATTCTAGTATGACCTAGTTGGCAATCAGCATCAAATACCATTTCAACTTTGCTTTTGAAAAACATGTCTTTTGTAAGAAGGTTGTTCCTTAGCCCCTTAAGTAAGTGTGGGGGATCATACACTACACTTAGGTGTTGTCCTGACATCTCAATAGTTCCATCTGCAAACAAAAAAGCTATTGAGTACAACTTAATTTGATGGATCACAATCCTACTAATTTATAAAATAATGTCAAAGTTTAGATGTTTGTGCAATTGTGGTTTAACAGTTCAACATATTTGGATGAAATTTGGTACACAGTTAGACCATGACCTGGACTAACATACAGATGGATATTATGATAATTATAATGATGATGGATACTTTTTATCCTAGATAATTTGCAACTGCTATGCAGATAATGTGAACGAAGGCTATTTGTAGAGAGAGTATCTACTCACCATTATATATAATTATGTCTCAACTCAAGCAATAAAGCGATGAGAACGAATAATACACAAACTAACCCAGAGATTCGACATAATTTTAATGTCTTTGAACACGAATGACTGAAATTACTGAAAAATGAAAATACAATCTGTCAGTTTGACAGTTATACGCAACACTCAACAGCCAAAATGGCTGCCAACAACATGGCTACCGAAAGTAGCGCCATAACGCATTTTTTGGAACTAAAGCTGTCGCAGGCCTGATCTAAAGACTCTTATTCTTTAGTCATTGCCAATGACTAAAGAATAAGAGGTCATTGCAGAGATCAAGCTATCTTTTACGAAGTATAGATAAGCATAGCTACCACAGAACATATATACCCTGATAGCTACCGTATTGGCAATGGCACTTGTAAATAACCCTGTTTTATGAACCGAATGACTGGCAAAACGCTATCCACAGATTCGTACGGAAGGGTTTTGGTAGAACGCAGGGGGAACGCTATAAAATGGTAGTAAATAGATAATGGTGATAGAAAATTTATAGGGGTTAATCGAACGAATTTTAAAATGGATTTTAACATTGAAATAATATCGTATGCTGCCAACAATGACTCACAATGTGTTTACTGTATTATAATTAACGATTAAGTGCCCTTGTTGGCAACAAACTATATTATTTCAACGTTAAAATCCATTTTAAATTTTCTTCCCGATTTACCCCTGCGTCCCGATTAACCCCGTTTTAAGGTATGTACATAAATGATTTATATTGAGTGTTTCATTAAGTGCAACTGTAACTATACCGGGCGTACTATGGATATGCCACATAGTGGGAAAGTACCTTGAATATTGTAAATGAAACATTTTACTGAAAGAATACATTATTTGAATTTAAAAAAAAAAACAATTTAAACTGCATTCATAGATATTTAAATAATTACGTGGAACCCGTTACATGAGAAAAATAATAACCCTGTAGCTTTATCATACCGATCGAAAGGCTTCATCATAAGGATTATGTTTAGCTAAATAACATAGTGTCACAAATAAAAGGAAGACCATGAATTTTAACATTTGATGTGAAATTTTGTTCAGAAAATTTAAAAGCTGACATTGCCCAAGCCGTAAGGATTTACAACTGACATTATCATAAGTACCTATTACTAATAAATGTACCCACTTGAGAAGTACGCATCTTTTCCCTATTATAATTTAAGTGCATGATAAAATGATAAAGCGATAGGTACCTACGTAATTAGTAGGTACCTGCAACAAATGGAAATAATCAAAAGTCATGTAACGGGTTCGATTTCCGGTTCAACCAGGTTGAATAGCGTTTATACGACTTGCTCGATAACATTGGCGTTCGACACGGCACGAAAGCGTATCGCACCTTTGTGAGTAGCTATGCAGGCCCTGCAGTCTCGACATAGTTAGCAATCGTTTTCGGTTGCTAAGTCCTAACAATCCAGATGTAACGATATTTGGTGGTCTCCACACTCAAATTTATCGGTTGTTGCTGGTATTTTAGGTAGGTACCGGTAGGTAACAACCGATAAATTTGAGTGTCGAGACTACCAAACATTTACATCTGGATTGTTAGGACTTAGCGACCGAAAACGATTGCTAACTATGTCGAGACTGCAGGCCCAGGTTAGGAAACCTCCGCTTCTGGTAAACATTTGTGAAATCGTTTTGTTAAATGTTTTGAAAGACAAGACGTAAGTTTTGAGGAGGAGAGAGAGGTGAGAGAATTTTGGCCACGTGCCAAAAGATCGAAGTCAAAGTAAAATAGAATTTATTCTAGTCACTCCTTCCAAAAGGTAGTTTTCTATGGAGAAAAATGGGCAAAAAACTGCACCGTTACTCTTTTAAAACGTTTTACAATATTTTGTATACATTAACTATATAATTATGTGTGAAGATTATGTACACACGGCTACACATCAAGCTATACATCTCCAGTTTACACTGACCTCTCATTGGAAGGGAATCCTATACAATGCGAGATCAGCATATACTGGAAATTATAGCTTAATCTGTAGCCGTGCGTACCTATAATAAAATTACTATACCACAATATAATAATAATATATACTTATGTATATCATTATTGTGGTATACAAAGTGGAGAAGGACGATTGACATTCCATTAAACCACGTAAAGAGTAGCATGCTCTTTACCCGTATACAAAAAATCAATGAAATCCAATGAATACTTTAGCCACAGGAATTTATTTTTTATTTTCTTATTTTTCAACATGATGTAGATCTGAGTCCGTAATAATAGGTAAACATTGTAAGGTCAGGAACCTGTGCAAAAACGTACGATTCTATTGTCTACGTCTCAATATGCTTGAAAGACAGAGAAAGGTGTCATACTACCCCACTCTGACGCACCCCGCCCACTCCCACAAAATACTACAATTAGAAAGAAAAAGAAATATTATTTACGCAAATAATGCATTAGTGGTGACAACTTAGTGAGTTTATGCCGCTGATTAGTTGTTCTCCGTCTAAAGTACCTACGCCCAGCACCTCCGCCGCCCGCTGCACCCCGCACCACGCCGCGCTGCGCAATAGGTCAGTGACTTTTCGTAGATAAAGCGTGTTTACTTTTCATGCAGTTGATCCTGCTATTTATTTTGTTTGAAAATTGCAGTTTTTTATTTTCCATTAATTACTAATCTTCGTGTTTTAAAATGTTTCGATGGACTAGTGCTCGCTAGATGGACGAGTACTGTGCTCGTTTTAATTTAATGTCGTAATTCCAGATCCACATTGTGTACTACAAAAATACACACTAAAAAGAATTAATAATGAAGCAATGACCGATAAATTAATTAAGTGATAGATAGATACATTATGCTGACATTGTACAAACATTGTAAAAGCATACGATTTTCAAAAAAAAATGTCAGTGTGTGGGTGAAAGTCTGTAGTAATCATCACAGAATGTAAATCAATGTCATAAAAATTATACCTACCTACAGTTAAATTAGCAAACAGTTTGATTTTGTCTAGACTCAAGATTGATCTATGGAGCAGGATCTATGTTTCCAAGCATTCTTATCTTGGTTAGAATCCTCTAATAAATATAAATAAAAATCAAATTGTCAAACATGTTTGTCCGCGCATCGTTATTTTTTTTTATATTCGTCAGCGCAAGGTTTGTAAGAAAGAAAATATTTGAAAAATCGTACGGAAAAGTGAAAGCTTGTAGGGAAGTTTGAAAGTTTGTATGGAAGTTCGTCATTTTTGCTGATGGGAATTCCCATCGGGCGCACGACTTGTTTGAAATAAATGTTTGTTTACAAAGTGTACTTTTAATATGGGTTTTAAATTTCCTTTCATTTGATTGCCATCATGGACAAACAAAAATAGTCGGACAGATTCTAGCTAACAAAAAACTGTGTAACTCAAGTCGGCCAGCTCACTGTACACACGGCTACACATCAAGCTATACATTTCCAGTATAAGCTGATCTCACATTGTATAGGATTTCCGTACGATGCGAGACCAGCGTAAACTGGTTTTGTATAGCTTGATGTGTAGCCGTGTGTACGTACAGGCCGCTGTACGCACACATTAGTCAGCCGACGACGACGGTCGACCGACGCGCAAACGGCAACACTGACACCGCGTCAGGGTACCTATATATGTTCTGTGATTAAACCATAAACGGAACTCAGTTTTTGTTTTTCCTAGCTCAATGGTTTTGTCTCATTCCGATTTTTTTGTTAGTTCGATTGCAATATATCTCATCCTTGTACTGTAACATATTATAGGACCAGTGCCGCTTTTACGCGAACAAATAATTCCTTCGTGATTAAAGAACTAATAAATATTTTATTGGTTTTCTAGGATATCTGTAGGATTCCTAAATAATAATTATGGAATTATTTAGATTTTACCATCGATGATTTTAGAGTACGTGCAAGATAAGTCTGCGCGCGTTTTGGAACTTGCAAGACTTTCTTCCTGCTCGTACTTATCACTTTTCGCTTATTGATGGCGATTAAAACCTTGGAAAACACGGAACCCAAAACACTCTCTTGACACCTTATGGTCACGTTCGAAATGGCGGCAAACGATTATTTACGATTTCGGCCGCGCGCAGACTTATTTTGCGCGCACTCTACCAAGGATTAAAAAAAATAAGTACAAACCATTTCGTCCATGGCCGTGGCCATTGCGAAATATCGAGAATATCATGCCAATTTCCGAACGTGCGTAAGAAAACACGCAACACTACAGTGAAATGTCATTCACCGACAACAATTAAAAAATGTCGGAATCGTGTCAAGACGGTAATTGTCAAGGAAATAATGAATTTGGGCCGGACGAATCACCCACCAAACTTATCGTCAATTACATTCCTGAAGTCATGACGCAGGATATGATGTTCTCGCTATTTTCAACAATGGGTAAACTGGAAAGTTGTAAATTGATAGCGAACCGAGGCTATGGGTTCGTCGAGTACTCTCGTCCCGAGGATGCAGTTAAAGCACGTAAGGCTTTTAACGGTCTACTAATGCAGAACAAGACACTGAAAGTGTCGCACGCTCTGCTGAACCCGGAGTTAAAACCCCCTACGAAACCAGAAGCCGACTGGAACCTCTACGTATGTAACCTGCCTAATGAACTGACCTTGCAGGATTTACATGGACTATTCGCACAATTTGGTAAAATAGTTAATTCTCGTATAGCAGCAGGAATAGCATTTGTTTTATATGAGCACCAGTATGAAGCGGAAAGAGCCATTCAGAATATAAATGGCTCCACACCGCCTGGTTTTTTACACCCATTAACAGTTAAGTATGCTAATAAGAGTAACCCTCATAAACATAAAAACAATAATAATAACTTTCCTAAAAGTCCCCTTGTGAGACCTTATCATTGGATAAATCATATGAACGCCATTGGGGATCACAATTCTCCGAGTACATGGTCTATATACATTTATAATATTGCTCCGGAAGTGGAAGAGTTGACTCTGTGGCAGCTATTTGGTCCATATGGTGCTATTGTGTCTGTTAAGATAATCAAAGATCATTCAACTAATAAGAGTAAAGGATTTGGATTTGTTACAATGAGAAATTATGACCAAGCAGCGATGGCAATACAAGCATTGAATGGATATGTTCTTCATGGCCAACCTCTCTCGGTTAGTTTCAAAACCCAGAAGAGATAATGCTTATGTGAAAGACTTAATAAACTTTACAATATCAATACAGTAATAAATAGACTAAAACAATATCTAATTAATTGGCATTATGAAATATTGCAAATAAATAGTCCTGAATTCTGAATTTTGTGTACACACCCTAACCCTAAGTGCAGTCAGTAGACTCTTGTTGAAAATATTATATTACTTTGAGCTATCGACATTGTTAAGTTTGTTTATGAATAATAATTTATTCGGTTTGCTCGTTAAATGTTTCAAGTTTACTAGAAGTATAAGATTGTATTGAATATGATTGTTGTTTGGAAGTTCAACATCAGTTGTGAGCTGTAATGCTTTCATTATTTTAATCTTATTATTTAAGTATAATAAAACCATTTTAAAGAAAGTGCTTTTACAAGATCTAACTAATTGATAAGCCACATTGAGATGTTTAATCAGCTACTAGTTTTAGTTGTACACTTTTTATAACATGTCTATTTAGGTAGTGAAAACGAAATCTAGATTATATCATATTTATACATTTAGTATAAAATTTGCTGAATTAAAGTTCATTTTCACAATTTTAAATTGTGTTTTGATTTTCTTACTACCTGTTCCTATTTTCAGCTTGTACTGCATAGAGAAATTGTTAAAATCATAACATTTATCTTAGTATAATTTATTGATGTGATGTCTATTCATGTAGCTAGGCAAAATTAATACAATAGTGTAATTTTGGTAAGTCTGAAATAAAATTATGCTAAAAATATTTTCATAGCATTGCCTCACATGTTGGGCGTGAACTATTGCAATATCTTGGCATTCTTCTCAAAAGATGGCGCTAATCACCATTGTGTAGTTTCGTGATAGTTGGAATATTATGTAATTGTTAATATTGAATGTTGTGTTTCAATGTCTTCCAAAGTGTTATGCAGAGGTAAATAACCTCAGTTTCGCTACGTACGAGGCGCTATGTAATAGAAGTCATCATATTTTGAAACGGGAAGAATGCTGAATATTAATGAACATCATTCTGTCTCTTACTGTAGAATAAGTCGTGTGTGTTTGTTTTATTCATATGTGCATGTGTGTAGGTAACTAATTTAACAATTGGAACAATATTAGTAGGTAACTAATATTGTTCCAATTGCCTTACAGTATCATCAATCGCATCTAAATAATATTACCAATTCCAATTTTTTTTTAAAAGGATTACGGCGAAAAATTAGGAATCAGCTATGCAAATGTCAATGCAAATGGAAAAATGGCCAAGAGCGTTGTCCAACATTTCAGGAGCCTCTGGTTTGATGGCCTTACCACGATGCTGATGCAAAAGCAGTTCTCGACACGACACTAAATGGTTTCCGAAAACATAACTACCGGCAAATTCGACCACGATCTGTACCCCATTTAGTTAGTTTTTTTGTAGAAAGTAAAAAAATAAAAATTATTCGATGCCGGTAAAACGGGGTTAGTAGGGGTGCAGCTGCAGAGGTGAATCGGGACGAAACTTTAAAAGGGATGTTAACATTAAAATAATATCGTTTGCTGCCAAAATCTATTAATAGTGGCTGTCCCTTAAGTGAGTCTCAACGAGAATGGTATTGAAAAATCGGATGTTTTAAATAAACACGGTCATGTTTTATACAGCTCTTTACAACATTATAAAGTTCGAGACGTTAGATCGCAAAGGAGATGCACGAATGTGTAATGTAAAGCCTATAATGGTCCCACTGCTGGGAAACTGGCCTCCTCTCTGTGACAGGGAGTGGGCCATAATCCACCAAGCGGGCCCAGTGCGGGTTGGTGGATATCACATGTCTTCGAATTTGTTGGTTCTAGTACATGCCGGTTTCCTCACGATGTTTTCCTACACCAGTTTTGAGAGCAGTGGTGATTAAATAATTTGCACAAAGTAACGTGCCTGCTTGGGTTCGAACCCACGACCTACAAGTCGGTAAGTCGGAGCCGAACCACTGGCCCACCACTACTCTGCACAGTCAGTGTCACACCATTACATAATTGCTACCCCTGATTCGAATCTGAATAGAACCCGGCAACTCACGGCTGGCGCGCTTGCAGTCGCGTTTGCAACCACTGCGCAGTGCGCAGTGCGCATGCGTAGGTAGTAGATACTCGGGCGTTTTGCAATAAGTATGCGGGTTGCATGTCGCAATTGATCAAATATTAGATTATTCTATGGGCTGTTTCATTATCAGTTCTAATGGTTCAAGGTTTAGGTATTCATAAACATTACGAAGTGATATGAATATTGAATAGTAATTGAACTTACAGACAATTATGTAATTAGCGCCATCTATTGATACGTTTTTAAAACATGATACTACTATTATATTTTTAGTCTTTCCATCATCAGAATTGTTTCAATACCTACTATGCCAGACTTTAATATTGAGTTGAAAATATAAAGCCAATTATAATAATGTGTACTTTCGCTCTATTTTCGATGGTTACTAGGGCGCATGCTCTGGAAACCATGAATCGATATAAAAGCAGTAATAACCGTGTTAGGTGCCGGAGGTCACGCAATCTCTGATTTGTTTTTACTTTTGTTTGAGAATAGTCCTTATAATTTTTAATAGTTGGAGTAGGACAAAGTTTCATAGTGCGTTCGTTTGCCGGCGATTCGGCCGTGGCGGACGGAGAGGGATCCGTGGTGGCGGGGGGCGTCGGCCTCGCCGTGAGTAGCAAGGTAAGGGAAGTGCCCAGTCCACGTTCCTCTCAGTCCATAGGATTATTCATGAATGCCACATATGCGTGAAAAGTGGATACCTATGTTTGTGCCTGGGAAATCGACGCCACCACCTAGCTTAGGAACAGTATACCATAAAGTTGACGTGTTGTTCTCGCGGTGTTTTCAAATAACATAATAAATGTACGATACATGATCACACGGACACGATGTACCTATCTAATGAAGTAATTCTAATATTTAATTTCTAGAAAAGTGTGTAGTAACTTCATGCTGTGAATATAAGTACCTATTCAATTATAATAGCGAACTCATAATTACAGCAGCGTGACAAAACTTCGATTTGTGCTATAATTTACTGTCGTGGGTTCGTCCGACCCTTCGCACGGAGCTCAGTACAAGACATAATGTTAAAGGTAGGTAGGTAGGTATGTACTATATAGGCTACTTTAACTTTTTATCAAACAATTTTGACTATAAAGCAACGGTAGGTACTTGCTTTTTAGAGTTATTTGGGGACAGCAAATTATTTATGTACCTACATACAGGTACCTACATAAAACTACCTACTATGCAGAATGCCCGCATTGACATCGATCGTCACAAAGTCACTAACTGTGTCTGCTTCCTGCATGGTGGTAGAAAATGCTCCATTTCGTTTTACATTCGAGATCTTATTTTAATTCCAGACTAGTAGGTACCAACTACCAACCTAGTACCTAGGTACCTATTTCGTGGAAGTTCACAGCAAGACGTTTATTATAGGCCCTCCAATTTCAGGGGTCTGCGCCACATCGTTATAGAATCCAAGAAGGTGCAAGGCCGTAGGCAGGTGGTTTCGACCCCCCCTCCCCAATCTGAGAGATTTCAGAAGAATCCAGAATCTCAATCCGGGAAATTCCAATCATCATCCACGTCGTGCCTTTAATTTAATTAACGTAATAGAAAATTATGGTATTCGCTTGTTGTTACTTATAATTGCCTCTGGTCCAGACTCCAGAGATCAACCCCAGAAGTGGATTCCTAACCTACGACCTTGAGCGGTTGAAGGTACCTATGTAGTAGCTAGCGCCCTTACTAATAATATAATGCTGTTCCTCTGTAGGTGTACCCAAGCCCGGGGGCGGCGCGCGGCGTATGGGCGCTGCCGCAGCCGCCCCCCTGCACGATGGCGGCGGAGGAGGCGCTGCCGCCCTGCGAGCCCATATCGCCCGACGCGCCCGCCGCGCCGCCCAGAACTATCACAAGCTACAACCAACACTCTGACCTACATCAACTTATATTTGAAGCTGTGCGATCTGGGTTAGACTTTATTGTTACCTACTGTTAGCCTGAATCATCCCACTGTCGGGCAAAGGCTTCTTCCCATCACTTCCAGCTCTTGCGATCCAGGGCTAATGTGGACCACTGGTTAGAGATTTTTTTTTCTAGTAAAATTTATTCAATAAAGAAGATGTTACTAGATACACCCGGTTTCTGTAACGAAAATCCACACAAAATTAGCTAACAAATTGTCAAACGCCGGTCAAGTGCAACTGTGGGTTGATTGAATTATGAACAACCACTTAGATCACTTGACATGAATTTAATTTTGACACCTCATTGATTTTTGTTCCAGAAACCGGGCTTTACCTACTATGTTAGGCTTTGGAAAAGAAGGACCTAGGTTGTAGAGCTAAATAAGCATCTTCAAAGCATCCAAAATGTTAAATTAAACAATTTTTTTTAGCGAAGTGTCAGAAATCGAGCGCCTGGTAGAAAAGCTTGGCGTAGAAGTGCTGAGTGCCCGTGACCAGCATGGCTACACGCCGGCTCACTGGGCCGCACTGGACGGCAGCGTCGCCGTTATGCGCTATCTTGTTGAACGAGGAGCTCCAATAGATATGTCTTGCTTAGGCACCCAGGTAATTTATTAACTTATAATTAATAAAATAAGAAATCACTGATACACAACCCACAGCCTAAACCACTAGGTGTAGAAGCATAAGATTTTGCACAACAGTTCATTGAAAGTGAGAACTCGGGAAGAATTTTTGAAGTTAAGTATGGCAAAAGTAATTCATTTTTGCCGATGAGAATCCCATCGGTCACATGGCTTGTCTATTAATAAACTTGCAGTAACAGCTACGAAAAGACCGCTAATGCAAAACTGCTGTATCAATATCGTGAGTAACAACAGGGCCTGGTATACCAGCTGTTATTGATTTAAGTAGATACGTATGAATTGAGTACCTACCTAGATAAATTATAATGCTTATACTTATCGTATTAGATATGTTTCCCCAGGGCCCCCGTCCAATACACTGGGCCTGCCGCAAGGGACACGCATCGGTGGTGCAAGTGCTGCTACAGTCCGGAGTTGCCGCCAATGCTGCCGACTTCAAAGGTACCGTAGTTGGCAAAACTCACTTCTTAAAGAGACCACTAGGTAGTGCTATTCTGTAAAAACTAAGTAACTAAGATTGAGACCGGCTGACCCATGCTAATTAATCACATAGGTAGGTATGCTTAGGTACCTGGTCTACTACTTTAGGCAACATACATAATATATGATTTTATTTGTATGGAGTGTCGGAGATGAGCCTGTAGATAGACACGCATTACTGAGGGGCAATTCCCGTATTTTTAAGAACGTTCGCATTGTAATCTCAGTGTCAATCTGTCAAAAATTGTATAGCGTTTACCTACATTTTTGACATTAGACTGTCGCTGAGATGAGATTGCGACTTGAATTTGAACGTTTTTAATTACGGGAATTGGCCTTCAGGTCTTAGAATTAGCATGAGTCTGGTCTGGTTATATAGGAACTGAGTAAGAACTCGTCTACTACAGCTAATAGGTACCTACCTTAGTGCATGTGCACCTAGTAGTCGCAGAGTCGCAGTAGGCGAGATCGTTTGTATAGAGCATCGGCCTGTCCGCACACGTTTTGTGTGTGGGTAGTCAGTGTCTAAACTGGGCTAAGCCAATCATGGCATGGCACTACTTCCTGACCTACCTAATGCTGCGGGTGTGATTGAAGCTTCTTTACCTATAGTACCTACATAATAGTTATTTTGTTATTCTTTGCTACAGGTTTGACCCCATTAATGACGGCCTGTATGTATGGCAAGACAGCGACGGCTGCATATCTCCTGGGCATGGGAGCAGCGACCCGGCTGTCAGATATAAACGGAGATACTGCCCTTCACTGGGCCGCGTATAAGGGACACGCGGATTTAGTACGACTGCTGATCTACTCAGGGGTCCCTTTACATTGCACTGACAATTTCGGATCTACACCGCTACATTTGGCGTGTCTATCGGGGAACTTGACTTGTGTGAGACTGCTGTGTGAAAAGGTACGACAACGTTAGGTATTGTTACTATGACGGCGAGCAATGGGTAGCTCGCCGTCCGATAAGGACCAGGCCCGGGTCGACGGCGCGTTGTGAAAAGTAAGTCCGAAAGGGTTACCGTGGCCCCTGGCACAGGCAACTGAAGGAACACGGGTGGGTTTTAGTCAGTAAGAGCGCCCTAACCGCTCCGCCCAGAGCGGGAGAAGTTATTTGAAGATTTCCCACCCACAAAAAAAAACTATTTTTATATTAGTATCAAATTCTGTTTAAAAAAAATACACCTGTCTAATAATATTTTTAGGTCAAAGCTGAACTGGAACCACGTGACAAAAATGGGAAAACGCCACTGATGTTGGCACAAAGTCACCGACACTTAGAAGTGGTGAAATTGTTGCAAAAAGAGATGAAACGCAAATCACACTGGATGCCGCCCCTATCAGAACTGTGGGCTCTCTTGTTCGGGGGCGCTGGTGACTCCAAGGGTCCCCTTCTCTTCTTCTTGGTTTCAGTACTTCTTTGGGGATATCCTATGTACGTGATAAGATGCATACCTCTCACATGGAACACGCTACGTCTTTCACATTACTGTTTCTTGTACTGGAATGCGATTATGTGGCTCAGCTGGGTCATTGCTAATAGAAGGGATCCAGGCTATATACCACAAAACTCCGAGACGTATTACAGAGCTATCAGGCAGATTCCCTACTATGATAAATGGAAGAAACGGAACGTGATCTTGTCACGATTGTGCCATACTTGCCGATGTCTGAGACCGCTGAGGTACCTACTTAATTAATAGATATTTATTTAACCTATTTCAAGGTCGCTGTCTAGACCTACATCATGCTCAAAGCACTCAGGATGCGGTATTTTTAGGCACCTAACACCTTAATTATTGGACCTTAAGAATCGTTCAATGAAGGAATTAAACGTAACGACCTATTCCCTACTGGTGGCGTGCTAAACAATTGGCGGTGACTTATCTTTACTCTTTGAGTATTTTAGTAACCTACTTAATTATCTAAGTAGGTAAACCATTAGACCTACAATGGAATAGACTCCAGACTCCTACATACCCAAACAACAAGAGCTCCCTGAGTAGCTAACAGCAAATAGAAAGCTAAAATATTACAAATTCTTACTTTTTACTAACAAATAATTAGGTAGCACTTTAGATCAATTTTCAACCGGCTGCATGTTAACGTCGTGTCGTCATTAAAATTCGATATGCTAGCTATTTATTTTTAATAATAATATTATCTACATTGCAAATTGATTCTTGAAATACCTACTTGCTTGTAATAATACCTACTACAAGTACCTACCCATTACGTTGGTGGTATTTGCAACTTTTTATATTATAGGATCGGTATTAATAAAGGTACGGTCTATCTACTCTCCTTTCAGCAGGGACGGATTAGGTAGTTAGGTAAGTAGGTATATCAAAAAGTTGATGGGTGGCCATATTCACCGTGCAAATTAAAGATCTCGAATAAAATTAGAAATAGGTATACGGT
Organism: Brachylomia viminalis; assembly: GCA_937001585.2. Classification (NCBI taxonomy): domain Eukaryota; kingdom Metazoa; phylum Arthropoda; class Insecta; order Lepidoptera; family Noctuidae; genus Brachylomia; species Brachylomia viminalis. The sequence continues at coordinate 13,439,022 of OW443302.2, read as the reverse complement.
AAATAATATTTATTTTTCATAGAAATTACAACAGAGTCAACAGACGTACCTACCTACCTTCCTATTCATTTACATACATGTTATTATGATAAGTAGACTTGTCGTACTACGAAGCGTAGGTACAGAATCATCATAAGAAGTAGGTACTATTACAATCTACATTTTACAAAGTGGTAAAACGGACAAAACTTTGCAAATAGGAGGTGTGTGTGCAAAACAGAAGAAGCAATGTTTGATTGTGTACTTCAAGTAAGTAGTAGGTAGGTACAAGCGCTGGGCCACAAAATACATAAAAGTAAAAGTGCTGGGTTTTGATTCCCAGAGATTTTCAGTAGAGGAAAGGCTTGCTTCCTCATACATGGAACTGAAACTGAAACAAAACTGACGAAAAGTGGGTATAGATCAGCGTCGCCAGGTTTCCCGATTTTTAGTCCTTAATTAAATGTCCCGCGCGGGACTAGCCCAGTCCCGCTATTCGGGGATTATTCAAGGGGGCGGTTGTTATTAGTACCTACCTACAGTAAAGTAAAGTATTTTCATTGGAATACATTTTCTATGCCTATCTAACATCATTGTAAACTTAATTTGAAACTCAAATAAAAGGATACCTTATAGTAGGTAGTAAAAAAATACTACTTAGATAAGTAGGTACCTATCTACTGATCATTTGCGTTTTTTTATTATGTCTTGATTTCGATGGAAGAATCACGTTTTTTTTTAACTCAAAGGTTGTAAAATCCCGCTTTGCACAAAAAAACCTGGCAACGCTGGTATAGATAGGTAGGTACTACCTGTACCTTTGCCTACCTCTTTGGGAAATACGAGGCGTTATGTTCTATAAATTCAACCCTTTGCTTGTCCAGGGCCAAGCACTGTCGCATCTGCAAGCGCTGCGTGGCTTACTTCGACCACCACTGCCCATTCATCTACAACTGCGTGGGAGTCCGCAACAGGATGTGGTTCTTCCTGTTCGTCATGAGCGTGGCGATTAACTGCACCCTCTCCATATACTTCGCCTGCTACTGTCTGCTGCTTGAAGGCTTCGGACTGCTGTATATCTTGGGCCTACTGGAGGCAATCACTTTCTGTGCTCTGGGGTGGATCCTTACTTGTACTTCCGTAAGTAGTTTTTTTCGCGTGCCTAAACCATCAAGACATCTTATGAAAAGTCAAGATTTAGTTTCACGGAATCTGAATTCTGTTAAAAAGCAGGGGTATCTTTTAAAGAGTCTGCTATTATTGCTTTCATGACATAAATACCCACTCGGCTAACAAAGTTGGAACCAATTTGTTTTGAACAAAAAAAACTAGTAAACACCGTTGTTAATTTAGCATCGTCAGACGTCATCGTCCGAATATTTAGAATTTTAGATTGTTGCCAATATTTTTTGATGACACGAAAGATATTCGTTTACTTACTTATAATTTCAAAGTAGGAAAATGGTCTAGATACCTACTTAGTAAGGAGACACCTAGACAAGTCTATGCTGATATCGCCTAATACCTATCTTTTTTATATTTCAGATTCTGCACGCTTGCATGAATTTGACTACCAATGAAATGTTCAATTACAAAAGATATCCTTATTTAAGAGATAAACGAGGTCGTTACCAGAATCCATTTTCCCGAGGACCTATAATGAACTTGATAGAGTTCTTCGTGTGTTTGCCCGACAAGTGCGATGAGCAAGATATCTTTCACGAAGAGAACATATGATGCAAGGCGCAATGACGCAACGACCTTACTAGAAAAAGGTCTCAAAAGATAACAAAACAAAAAAACTCATTATTATGAACTGTTTTTGCTAAGCTAAGGTTCAAATATTATCTGCGTCTACGCAACAATTTTTAGCACTTAAATACAACGTAGGAACGAGTGAATTGGGTCGGAAGTTAATACTTATCAAAATGCCTTTTGGATAAACAGAGAAACGAAAATAATAGCTCCTAATTACCTACAAAAGATACAGGCAAACTGCTAGCCCAATTTTGTCATTAGAAAGTTACTAGTACAAGTTTGAATACCACAGCGCCGCTCACATTCTTCTTTAGCTAAGTTTAGAACCGGCTAGGTACGTGTAAATAAATGAGGCACAAGTGCTACACACGCCTTCACTCACTAAATTGAAATTAAGACTTAATGCGAGTCGTGCATTTCACCTCTCTATATAGTTATTATGATTGGAGATGTATACATATTTATTTATAAAAAAAAATGGCTTTTTTCTATTATACTATTTTACTCACGACGTTGTTGTTTTATTATTACACAGTCAAAGATCTTAGTACCGCAATCACAGCGGGACACGCACGTGGGAAGTAGGTTATCTTACTAGCAAGGCTAGCTTGTGTTATTATATAAATAAAAGGATTATTTGTTATTTTGTGCTACAGTAATATTTAATAATTATTATTAAACAATCTTTTAGAACAAAAACAAATTAATTATTCCAGTAAGCTTCATGATGTGTGAAAAGTTTAATAATGAAATGACATTCATTGAAACTTACATGTTTGCTTAATAATGAAAATAAAATTAATTAAAATAATTTCAAACATACTTTCTAAATAATTAATATTACCTACAATTGTTCACTTTGCGCTTATAAACAGGATAATTTATTACCCTTCTAATTATCACAATTCTCTTACACATCAGTCAATAAAATACACGTTGTAATAGCACATACGTATCTAAGAGCAGATAAATAACTTTCATCGCATTATAAGCAGTAGCGCATGAGCGACCTAGGAGTCAGACCAGCTGATCAACATTCTATTAACTTCTAATATAAATAATATTTACATTACCGCATAGAGCATATTATGCTCTATGCGGTAATGTTTGTAATGCTGTCGAATCGTAAATTTCGTGAAATTCTACGGTAATCTACAGAATGATGCGTACATGTAAATTAATTTAAATACCTGTATCACCTGCACTTCTGTATCTGCTCTTACAACATGAAGCAAATATCTTAAGATCTTATATACCACATATTTCCTCACAACATAAAGTTCATCAGCGGTTCTAAAATATTATCAAATTCCCAGTGACTTTAATAACTTAAAGTTTGTACTTAACTTCTTACAAATGCAAAAGACTAGTTATCTGCATAATCAATTATATAAAAATAAAATAACAATATGTGGTTTATAATACTGATGTGTTACCTCTATCAAATTATTTCTATCACATAGAATAACTTGCTCTGACATCCATAAACTTACAGTTTACTTTTAAAAGTATGTTTATTAATTTTCAATGACATTCAAATAATTTGTTTAATTATTTAGGATGATCCAACATTTTGAGATATAAGCCGAAATAAGATTATGAGTATGATTTCTGTATTATGATAAGTGAGATCTCGGAAGTCCTAAGGGTGATAAAAGCTGCTGAAACAACAATAATAATGAAGTAGCGTGTAACAGTGGACCATTCAACGGTTGCGACCTCGCGCCTCACAAGGCGGAATCTAAGGACATAGCGCCACAACAGCACAGGGACCACTAGCTGCTTGATATTCAATAGCAAACCTGTGTTTGATCTATTGCTCGAAGTGCATTCAGATAATACAATGTATGCTTCACAAGTATTTCTAATGTGTCTATCTATTTTATAAATAGATTTTTAATCTGTAAATATCTAATAAATAAAGTTAATAGAATTTTATTGTGGGTAAATTGACCCACATTAAAAAGATGCATTGCTACTAATCATCCTTGGGATTGATTCTAATAGCGGCAGCAATTTCTTCTTTGGATTGATTTTTGTCTCCCCAACCCCACAGATTATGAGAGCCATCGCCCGTGCGCTCCACCCTGCTCTTGACGATATCCTGAGAGACAGTCTTCATGTCGTAAGCCCAACCAAGCTTAGCAAAGAAGTTAATGAAGGTGGTGGTAAAGTTCAATTTGTTGTTGCCCAGCTCAGCAGTTTTGTAATCCCAGGGGAAGGTGTGGTGATAGTTGTGGAACCCTTCGCCGAGAGCGAACATCGCCACCGACATGTTCTCGGAAGGCTTGATGCTCTTGTCGTAGGGCTTGTCTCCCCACTTGTGAGCAGCCGAGTTCACGAGCCACGTGACGTTGAGGATGAATGCGTAACGGAACATGGCCGCCACAAAGAATGCATTGGTCCAGGTTTCGCCCCAAAGGTACACCGGAATCATCGTGGGCATAAGGAAGCAAGCCAAGGGCATCAAGAGCAGATAGTACCTAGAAATAATATCAATAGGTTAATCAGGGCGAGTTAGCTTAGTTTCATAGATCAAAACAAAAATCATCAAACTACTGCAACCCTGTGGTTGCAGTAGTTTGATGGTTTGTCTTATTTCTTCTGATTAGGATTATTAATAGTGCTCCAGAGCTAATTTCGGTCATGGCGGTCAATTTCAGCGGAGACTAGCCATCGATGCGGGAGATATTATAGTGCACAATAATAGCACCCTCTCTTCCGTCACTCCTATAGTTCGATGGGACGGCAATCCGACACGACCGGAGAGAAATCAGGCACAGGACCAACGGCTTAACGTAGGGTTACTCCATTATCGAATCTTTGTCTTGGCATATTAAGCCTCCCAAAATACAATTCATATTTTATTTTATCTTACTATACAGGTTGGCTGTCCCTGTTACCATGGATACAGTACATGGTTCTGAACCCCCTGCGTTGAAAATATTTGTCAGCAATTTTTTTTTTAAATTGCTATTTTTTTTTTAAACCAACGATAAATTTCTTTGCTTGAGGTCTAGAATCATGTGCTGAATTCATGGTTACAGTTTGTACGTTGGGTCTCCCTACAATGCGTCTTTATTATTTACTTTACCTAAAACCGTCAAATCTCTAATTAATCCAAGTCTGACTATAGGTATGTAAGTTCTACCACAGATATAAAAACCGTGACCTTGAACCTCCTTGAACTCTTAAATGTGTGATCATGATCAAACATTACATTCCACCACAGACAACGTGATTTTTGAACTGGAACTCGACAATGTGTGATCAAACGCGCGTAACGTGCTGGTTTAACACATACAGAAATAGCTACATCCACTTGTTCTGCTTGAAGGCATTAATAAAATAAAATAAAATTTTCTTTACTTACTTTTTCTGGAATCTGAGAATGGGATCGGAGCGTAAGTCGCTCATGTCGAGTCCTTTGCCCTTTTCTTTGAGGTCGGGATGTTTCTTGACGAGCAGCCAACCAATGTGAGAGAAGAAGAACCCTCGGGTCGCGTTATGAGGATCAGCATCGGTTTCAGAGTACTTGTGATGCATGCGGTGGTCGCGAGCCCAGTCCATAGCAGCATCCTAGAAAATAGGCAGTCAAAATATTTTTTTTTTTCTCAAATATAACATGGAACCTAATACATGACTGGCGTAATATGTTACCTACGCCTTTGTCTTCCTCTTCGGCAAATACAGGCGTGATGTTATATTATGTCTAAAAAGGGAATAAATTGGAAATACTTTTCATAGTAGTATGTTACTTTAAATAAAATTGTTATCAGAGTTCTGCTGCCTTCACAGGGAAAAAGGACACAAAAATACGTTACTAATAATTCGTCAATGCATGACAAACAATATTCGCCTTGAAAGCCCATTTCTAGGTCCCATAGGAAAATTAATCATACAGGGTCAAATTAAATTACGTAGCGTAACTCCGCAGCCGTGATTGGTATCGATATTTAAAAACGATAAAAACATATTTTCTCAAGTCATATTTCAAGTAACAACACTACCAGCGGTCATTGACCCCAAAAAAAAAACAACCAGTCTTTTTTATTTTATAGTGTTTAGATATTGATATTCATTGAGTCTGCAAAATTTCGCTAGCTATATGTAGTAAGTTACCAAGGAACTTACAATTGATACTTAGAACATTATTACATAGTTTTAATAATAATAAACTAAATTTCTTCTGTAGGTAGAAGAGGAACAACTTTAGATCAATAATAGTATCAAGTGAAGGGTTCCCACAAAATATAGAAAATAATTATTTAAATCTAGTCTCAAAAACTACAAATGATTAAGGTAAAATCTTCATTGATTGTGACTAACAATTATTAGTTACTGTAGCAAAAAAAAACTCATGGTAAGGAACAATGTCATGTGACACCACTTATATGACTCAGTTATTTAGCACCATCATCTATCTATGCCCTGTAGTATGCATAGTGTACAACAAATGTTAACATGACATAAGTCTCTGCATGCAAAAACACACTCAAGTTACAAAACATTAACATCATAAAATAGCATATTAATTCTTGAAATATTTTGCTGATATAAGTAGAAATATATTTTTCCAAGCTATAGTAATTACAGTAACTAACATAAAAAGGTTAATATACTGTATAGCTGTGCAGTTTATTAAATATTAATTAAAAGTGTAAGGCAGCCATAAATTAGTGCATAGTTATTACAGCGGGTATCATTAGAAGGTTCCTCTCTCAGGACTACCGGTAGCTTGGAGCCCTCTCCCGATACGCATAGGATACCTTTTTTTATTACTTATCTTTAAGTATATAAAAATTTAAATTTTATGCAAGTATATAAATGAATTAAAGGATATACAAATCAACATTTAGTATCTTACCTGGAAGGCAATGGTGTTAAAGGTGATCAGGATCACTTTGAGCGGCCATTTAGCTTTGTAGGATTTGTGGGCCCACAAGCGATGTGCTCCAGCCGTGATACCCAGCCCAGACATTACATACAAAATGTAGGCTGAAAACATACAACACATGTTGCTAATGTTACCTAAGTAAAATATTATGTAAATAAATGCAATAATCAATGTAAATGTATCATCTAACTCATTAGGTACTTCAGTTTACTGCTGTATCAATTAAGGTTTATTCATAGTTTAGAGTTATATTTAGCAACAATACTCACCAAATACGTCTGTTTGCCATTTAGCAGAGAAGAGGAACAAATAGCCACCATATAGAGCTGCTATGTGAAGATATGCGAACAGTAAGATATTCCTCCACACATATTGTTTGGGCTTGTTGTCTGCTTTTTGCACTGGCGGGGTGGCGAGGGCCAGGTCCGGTGTCACTGCGTCGCTCTCGTAGAGTACTCCGTTCACATCCTCCGCTATGTTTGGAGCCATCTTAACGAACTTGTGTATACTGAAGACAAACGAAATAAATTAGTTCTAGAACAAACTAAAGTGCAATAAGAAAATTGCTTTGCATGGCTCTTAATTACGTCAAGTCAACAGATGCTGAAATAAGAACGAATCTTAACAGTAGGAAGTATTGTTAGGTATTCTTATGTTTGTAGTCATCTGGTTCTACCATCAAAATGACTACTAATACGTCCATAATTATGTAAACTCAAGTTTTTTTGCACCTACCGACCAATGTCAGGTAACTGAGGTAACGATACGGATTTATTTAACTAAGCGGTTTTCCTATAACTAACGTCTGTTTGACGTTTAGTGAATAAGGATGTACACCGCACAGATAGAGAAAGGTTAGTTTATCGATTATTTATCGAGAAACACCACAGTCGATAAACTGTTGCGTATTTATCTAGAATTTAGATTCTATCTTTTGTTTGAATGTGAATAATGTGGTAACCTGCCTTCCTGAGTAAACCTATAAGGTACCACCGAAAACATTCCGTACCTATAATAAAGACGTAATCTGTAGAGGGTAGGCACGATAGTAACCGATAGTGATAGTAGTATAGTGGTAAGTCCCACACAAGCTATATGTAGAGATGGATGGGTAAGTCCATTCAAGGCTTTAACCATGTGGTATTTTAGGATAAAATAGAAATTAAAAAATTATCTCATGAGAATTACTGATCATGTCAGTTGAATGAGCTAGTTGGTTTTAAAAAAAAACATAAATTTAAAAAACTATATCCTGAATTCCTGACTACGGAAAAATAAAAGTAGGTAAGTATTAAAAAGTACGAAACAAGAAAATATTTGAGACAGAAATCAAGACATAGGTACAAAAATCCCGAAAAGGTGAAGCCATGGTCGCATGCAATATTATAATTTTGTAGGTGATCCTGGCACCCACACACATGGTCTTCCTTCCTTTTGGCTTTGCCGAAGTCGGGTAAAAACAATATATAAGACAATATTTAAGCCGACGTGAATTCGCAGTAGATATGTACTTAAAGCAGTAACTAAGTTAGGTCAGCGAATGTGTATCTTACGTTGAACATTTTAGCCAAGCTAGTTACTTAATTAATTTGTGGTCCACGTGGATTGTGCAGTTGTCATAGTACCTACATTATGGCCATTGGTGTAGCTGTAGCCTTGTTTGACCTAGCACGTCCTATCTACGGAATACCTACTAGAGTGCGAAAGCCGTATCATCGAGTTTTGTTTCTTCGAAAACCTTTGAACGACATCTCTATACTGCGATGCGTGATTAAATCGACGTGTTGTTACTGCGGTATTTCGTTACATCGAAAAACTGTACTGCGAACGATGTTACTGCGTAAATATCATACTGCGAAGCCTTGTTCAATCGATGTGTCGTTACTGCGATGTTACTTAGGAAAACTTAATTCGGACGACCTTACGGCGATAACCAAGTACATCGATTTTCTTTTCCCTACATTTTTAACATGCGCCATCTGTCTGAATATCAGTGTTTAAGTAAAGATTGTAAATCATTGCAAAGTTCGTCTGAATTTATTTGTAGCTATTCATGATACTGTAGGTAAATACATTAACATAAACAAATTGTTCCTTGTTATTTATTTATTAACGTCAAAATAAAGATACAATCAGAGATAGGTAAAGGTATAAAGATTTTACAGAAATGTTAAAAATTTAGGTATTGTTTTAGAAAAGAGAATTTATGTAGGTACTTGGTTATCGCCGTAAGGTCGTCCGAATTAAGTTTTCCTAAGTAACATCGCAGTAACGAGACATCGATTGAACAAGGCTTCGCAGTATGATATTTACGCAGTAACATCGTTCGCAGTACAGTTTTTCGATGTAACGAAATACCGCACAGTAACAACACGTCGATTTAATCACGCATCGCAGTATAGAGATGTCGTTCAAAGGTTTTCGAAGAAACAAAACTCGATGATACGGCTTTCGCACTCTAGTAGGTATTCCCTATCTACTATAAGTCATAGGAAGCATAGTGCCTACCTACGAATGCCTACGATAGCCATGGTCTTTGAAAATTACCAAAAAATTCGAAGATTCAAAAATTCTTTCGATTTTCTGTTGTGCGAATTTGAGAAGTTGCAACTTTGATCGCGAGTAAGCCAGACAATTTGTTATTTCGAAGAGTTTTGAAAACAATTTCCAATATTTTTTTAGCAAGACGCGTCTTGCTAAAAATTTCTAGAATGTTCGCCACATAAATTCGTAAGTATTATATTATTATATTCATACATATTTTTGCCCCATGCGGCAAAATTTGTTCGTAAAATCGCGTAAAACCGATTTCCTGTAAGCAAATATCCACTATTCATGCTGTGCCAACAGAAAAAAGCTTGCGATCCACATTTTAATTGAATATTGGTACCTACCTACCTACTTGCTTAGCTTATAGATAGAGTAAAACCTACCTACCTACGTACCTTACTAAAAACTAATATCGTTCAGTCGAATTTTAATTCTATTAATTCAATTAATTTGATATTCTAAGTACTTAGTCTAAAATAAAATCACCGACAATATACACTTTATAAAAAGAAAGTCCTTTTCGACCTTCAATTAGATGCACTAGTGCACAGAGTAGAATAATATACCTATCACTAGTGTTATTAGCAGGTGAGACGCGGTGAGAGAGCGTTAACCCACTTCACTTAAAACTGCAAGATAACACCGTAGGTACCTATTAACACGACTGACAACAGAAACAAACAAAATATATTAATCCAAATAATATGTAGATAGAAAAAAATATATTAGAACTTACCAATAAATGAATGTAGATATCAGTCAATCCTTAAAAAATTGCAAGTTGCAATAATTTACAATGTTAGCAGAGTGATAAACCAAGGATCAGTGAATCCTTCTTCGTTGAGAGCGTTATATATAATCTGATGTTTAGTCAAAATAACAAAAACAATATTATTATGAACAAACAGCCGGCCGGCGCAATCGATAAGTTATAAGTTCACGTGTTGGACTGTGGACTGACTGGACTTACAAGCATGGGCACGCTTGTGGCGGTCGTTTCAGACTGAGTGACTTGGCGGTTGGCGCAGCTAATGCGCGTGGATTGGACGGCGAGGTGGCGCGATGTAGACGACGACGACACGTCACTGGCTCGTCACGTAGATGGCACGATTTATGTACAGTTGTGATCAGGCGATATTGTAGACGAACTTCGCAGAAGGCGGGAGTTCGAACTTTGGTAAGGCTATTAGGCCGTGTAAGTAGTTACATAAAGATAGGTATATTTAGTTCAAAGTTCTAGAGGGCGACGCGACGACGTGGCCATTGCGCCATTAAACCAAATGTTGACACTATGACTGGTTCGGCTTTAAATAGACTGATATTTTATTGTACCTTATCATGTGTAGGCTATTCTGGGTTGAATCCTTTAGGCTTTAGGCTTAAAACCTACCATACATAGACCTAACTTTATCTAGGTATATGTAGAAATTGATTCCGTACCTATAACACAGTGTCAATTAGTTATTAAAGATAGGTTACCTACGTTCAACCCTCAGACTACAATACCTATAGTATAGGATAGTTCAACCGCACGTAAGTGGTAACTTGGATTACTTGAATTATACGAAAACCGCCTTTACATCTACGTATCTAATAAAAGAGCTGTCAAGGTCAGGTGTTAAGATGGATTTCATTACAAATAATATTCATCTCATTACAAAACGAGTCTTGACTTTAGTCTAAGCTCCTTTATTTCGGCTACGGTAATATTATGTGTTTACAAAATTGACAACTTATGTTCTAAAATCCGTTTTTGTATTATGCATTTTACTACAGTCGGAATAAAGTTCAAATGCAATAACTGGCTGGTTTAGCCTTGGACTACTAAAGTTAGAACTCGTTTTTTAATGAGACGGATGGGTCTTGAACCTTTTTTTATCTGGATACCGACCCCGATCTTCTTTCTTAATCACCTTGCTGCATTTTCCCGGGTAACCCACTATCCATTTTGCATTGAGTGCTATAGGTTTTTATATTTGAATCTTGCAAAGGTGCTTTATCTTCGTGTCGCTGCCGTTGGTGCAAATTTTCTCAGATCTTGTTGGCCCAAAATATCACCACTTCCAGGGAGTCGTTGGTGGCAGCGCAGAGGTCAGTTTGACTGCAAGTTTTGGGACACAAGGGGCAGCATAGGAGATGGAGCTTAGTTTGCGACTTAGCTCCACATCCACACCCTGCTGCGGTAAGATGCTACAGTTAGTTAACAAATTGGAAGTCAAGGCATGTACGAGTAAGTAGGAGCAATGTATTATTGCACTACAACAGAGAACAGGCAGGTATTGGATCTATTTGACCGTATCAAATCTACTCCAATACATAGAGACTGGGGATCGATTTTTGGAGATAAGTACCTACATCAGATATATTAGTGGGGTAGAAGTAAACTAGCTCATTCCTACATTCCTGGATTTAAAAAGAAGGTGGATAGTAAACTGATTATTCTATAAAGGTAGGTTGGTTGTCGTATAGGTAAGTACCTACCCCAACTGTTACCTACAGATAATTCTCAAGGCAATCGTAAGTTGTTTTGATGCAAATTCAAAAGCGCATGACGAGGCAGGCTCACCATATAATTTTAAGAGCACCGAGGACAAACTACGATAGAAAGACTATCGTATATGAAGGGTCTGAACTCTATAACTCTATACCTAAAGTAAAAATCACTTCCAACCTTTAAAAGGCTATTAAAGCACCACCTGGATAATGTGTGAATTGTAAGTTTTTATAACTTAATTTTAGACTAATAACAAGCGAAACCGTCGCTTATCTTAATTATTATGTTTTTCCTCATAGGAGTGAATAATTGCATTCTTTTTGAGCGAAATAAATTTTCTTAAATCGTAAACCGTACCTATTCATTCGTAGCGTTTGTGAGATTATCATACTTGTAAATAATTAATTCAAGTAGAATAGCGTGGTGTCGTCGGTTCGATTCCCAGGCTAGGCTGTGTTATCGGGTTTTCCATTAGGAATTTCTCAGTAGGTAGTTAGCTGTTCGGAGTTTGAGCTCGTTTGGGGAGATGACTCAGGGAATTTACAATTTTCTACCAACATGCGCTGCCACTTATTCAACCTAGGCTGTCTAATGAGTTGATTTAGGTAATAGTACCCAGATAACGTCCGTAATTACCTATCAATCGATGTCTGAGTAGGCACTCAGACATCAACTAAGTAATCAAGAAAGGTACCTAATCATCATGTCGGTAGATAGACAACCACTGCTGGTTACAGCTAGGCCAAAATAATGCCATGATTAAAAGCAGCGGTAAACACTAAAGAGAGACCATGCATTCGTTAATTATCTGATTCTGCAAACGTTCTCCGAGAGTCGTTTCTACTTTAGACTGATCGTGATCACCGACAGGAAGTTTCGTTTTTTTGAGAGATTCGTCGATATAACGTTTCACCTATGGATGTTTCGCGGACAGGACTTTTCAACTATGGAATATTCGCCGTCAGATCGTTTTGTCTACGATTGTTTCGACATAGCTTTTTCACTGTTTAACTACAAAGCCACCAAAAAGCTACTAGCTTGCTACAAAGACATGAAGAAAGAAAACGCCTTTATTTTTAATTAATTGTATTTATCTATTACCTACCTACGCATATTCTTCTATTTTGTTATTGCAAACATTGGGGAAATATTTAATAAATCATCATTTTCATCTGAAAAGAATCAAATGGACTTAAAATCATATTTTCATCCCACCATCTCGGAAAGAGTATTTTTAATCTTCAATATCTGAGTGGAAAAGCCGTTTTTATTCTCTAGAGGATAAAGTAAATTGAATTTAGAACATCGTGTGCACTAAGTTTGTGAATTAAAAAAAACATTAAACCTATTTACTGCTACCTCTATGGTGCCGAATATATCATACAACTTTTTTTTAATTTGTTAAAAACTCAGACTCGGAACCTTCTTGGTGTTCTTTTTTCAATTTGCTTTGTACGCGGTTCTTTACGCGGCATTTTTTCACGTCATTGTTAAACCTTATATTAAAAACAAGAAACTTGAAAACAAGTGAAAAAACTAAAATGAGTGATTCTAGCGACGAGGAAGTTTGCTTGACGCCAACAGAATTGACTGAAACTGTTAATAATGCGCAAATGAGCTTTCTCCCTCAACAATCACGCGAGAAGTATTTAAAACAGTACGATATGTTCAACACGTGGCGACTAGCAAAAGGAGCCAAAACTTTCTCAGAAAACGTTTTGCTGGCATATTTTATAGAATTATCCGAGAACAAGAAAGCAAGCACTCTATGGAGTACGTATTCGATGCTAAAAGCAACAATAAAGATGAAAAAAGACAAACATATCGATACCTATCCTAAATTAGTGGCATTTTTAAAAAGAGCCTCATCTGGTCATCAACCAAAAAAATCGAAGGTTTTCACAGTATCTGATATTGAAAAGTTTCTTAACGAAGCACCCGATTCCGTATATTTGGCGGCAAAAGTAAGTTAAGCTGAGGTGGAATGAAAAGTTACGTGTTGCACTCGAGTGCAACACGCATTTTTCACGAGGTGCATTTTTCACCTCGTGCTCTTTTGATTCCCTCGCTAACGCTCAGGATTCTAATTTTGAATCACTCGCTGCGCTCGTGATTCAATTTTAGATTCCTTCGCTTGCTCGGTCATCAAAATTGAACACGCGGTTAAAAAGCAACTTTGCACTCTTGTATAACAAATAACTATTAAATGGATGGGCACATATTTGTCACCTGATGAAATAATTTTATATTTTTAAACATAGGTTCCTATGTACCTACTTACTTAAATTTAATACTTAGGTACCAAGTTTTAATAAAACTGTAAATTGAATATATATTTTTTAATTACTTTGTAATCGCCACTTTATAGTATAAATAAATAAATACGTTTTTTTTTCTTAATCTTCTTTAATCTTTTGTTTCGTTTGTCTTTTGTTATTGCAAACATTGGGTAGACCTGTACGGTACTACAGATATTTCTACATAATACTTAGGTACAGGCTATATCTAAGTAGGTATGTGTAGAAATATCTACGCGATCTCATTTTAACAAAGTAGGTACCTATCAGGTTATCTAATTGTATTTTTCTTATTATTGGCTTCAGCAGGTCATAAACGCGTGACTCTCTCTGCATCTACGTGTGATATAGGGCCGTTGATGAGATTATCTGCCAAGGCTTGAATGCATTGATTTTAGTCTTTGCGACTTCATAGTTGAAAGTTACTAGGTACTCTCTTCGATGTTTTTCCCTTCTACCTACTTATTAGGCGTTCTAAAGTTATAACTTTATAACAGTGGTGCCGCAGTTACGATGTACTGTCATAATAATACACAACCGATTAATCCTTGCCCAAATGGTCAGGCCGTACCACGAGCTGTACCCAAGTGCAAAGATCGTAAATCTTGACTAGGTAGGTACGTGGCGCGTGGTGATTGGCTAGCCGCTAAGCAAGTTACTACGGGTGTGTACCTCATAAGGCAAATAGTCGACGAAGGCGCGTCATCTCTGCAAGCAGCGGTGACCGGCCATTGCGTCGCGAAGTGTAGATATTAATTTTGTCCATTTTAACATCTAGGGTGGTCTGATATTGTAGGTACCTCAGGATTGCTCCTTAGCTTAGGCAGGAAATATTAACAGCTAGCAGTATCAACCGATTACACTGCTGGTTCAACTTCTACAACCCATATAATTCTATAGTCAGCCAGGCGGAGAAGCTGTCACGCAAAAATCTTAAAATAGTTTCCTATCAGAAGTCCTGGATGGATTTGGCACTTGTTCTCAAAAACCAACAACAACAAAAAAAGAGTCGTGAGATCGGTGTCGAAAGTTTAGCAAAACTGGTAGGCATTCCTACCACTTCACTTTATTTTGAAAAATAAATAAAACTCAGAATAATTAATTATGTATAATATATATATTTCATAACTTATTATAAATCCAAGTGGTCTTACAGACGAGCGGTACTATGATGGTTATCGCTACCGTCAGCAAAGTGGCGCTCGTCAGAACGAGTGCTCATTAAAATAGAATAAACGGTGTAATTATTCAAGATAATATAATATTTTATGTCATACTAAAATTAATAATCATCACCAATATTAATTAATAAAAAATGGCTTTTTAAACATTATTAACGTAATATTTTTTATAATAATCTAAACACAAAAATAATATTAAAATAACTAATTGTGATCACTAATTACTCTACTCATTTTATCGTGCTTTACGCACTAGCAAAGCATCCATCATGAACATGGAAAATTTTATGTATAATGCGTAGAGACTACCTTATTTGGTAAATATATTGGTATATTATTCGTTGGGGTAGTTAATGTCATTTGTATCATCATAATCTTGAGAAAGTAGAACTTCGGGCCACTTCGCGGTGGCCGGCGGCAGGAGCGATGACGGACAAAGCAGTAGCTCCTGTATAGAGCCTAGCGTGTAGTTGCCGAGGCAGTTCAGAACCCATTCGTAGTTAACTGGCACGACACTCTGCTCCATTGCGAGGTCTGAAACAAATCTAATATTACACATAATCCTTTATTGGTAGGTAAAAAATATTTTAAGAAGACAAATACCGTCTTAAAATATGTTTTTGGCTTTGATAATGACATCATTTTGTCATTAAAGTGTTGGAAAAAGAAGAGGGAACTGCGTAAAAAATCGAAACTAGCCGATTTAATTTAAATGTAGGTACTTTATTCTAATTGGCGAGACGCACAGAACCGGTCGAAGTGGCGGTGCTTGGTTGGGGGAGCCTATGTCCAGCAGAGGACGTCTTTCGGCTGAAATGATGATGATCCTTCTTTGCATTATGCAGATGAAGTCATCAAGGCTGCCCCAAAATTATTTGTGTTAAGGTGGGTGTACCATGGAAGGCCACTCTAACAAATAAACAGTTAACGTTTATTTACTGGATAAATGAAACTAACAAATATTTAAGTAATACTTTGTTTTATTACGTAACATATAAACCACTTTTTTAATCCACCAGAAACAACAACAAACAACCACGTACAATCCCCACGCGACTTCGCTGTGAAAATGATTGATGCGCGCTGTACCTATAGCCAGAGTACGCGTAGTGGTGTCATTAAACATATCTACAGGTCGTACAAAAACCATCGAGACGAGGAACAAAATATACTCTATCTAGATTTATTTTTTCCGATGCAAAGCCGGAATCAATTTTGCGGTACTTGTACACAAGCTACAGATGTTTTGTTACTATGTAGTTACAGACATTGTATTTATTCTAGTTTTTAAACGTGCACGCATTTGGCACCAGCGTACTATTTTGTTTATGTGCTACTAATATAAATCGAACTACGGTTTATATTTAGGTTTAATAACAAGGTATAGATTGACAGGGTTCCACAAAAAGTTAATGAATAGATATATAGTTTTTTTTAATCAATTGCACTTATAAATTATTGCTACACGACTTAAAAGCAACGTACTTACTAGTCTAATTGATCGAAATTATGTTATTTCTGAAGTCCCAAATGAGTCGTAAGCAAAAGTCATATTTTTATACAAGTCAGTTTTGCTACATGGCCCAGAACATTTTTTTACTAGAGGGAGTGTAAAATCGATTGCTAAATACGTGCAAGCTCAGTAAACACAGGCGATTGGATGGATTGCTTTTCTCAAACAATACGTCAGTACCGGTACTTACACATTTTATTCAAATACGTTCAAAGTGAGAATAAATGCCGATATCATAATAAGGTAAGTAAGTATAAACTTTACGCACTATCTCGTTCACGCATATTAGCCACGGTACGTGATATGAGTAAAAACGTTAAATTAACGTCTAATACTCGTGCCTACTTACAGGCGTGTTTCATTACTACTTATAATTACAAAAGATATGTCCACGTGTACGAACGTGTCAAATTTTTTGTGATGAGCAACTGTCTTCTCAAAATAATGGGGTACCTATACGGTGGGACATACGTGGTTAAATTAGTTAAACTTGAACGTTGCGTCTACTGCGTCTAGTGGTCGTAAGTGTGACTGATGAACGCGAATTTGGCTGACCGGGGTTTGATCTCTGAGTTGGGAAATGTTATTTGCGGGTATTCCACCAGAAAAGCTCCGAAGCAGCCCGGTTTGGAATGGAAATTTGGATCGTCCGGTGTGGACCCAGCTAATGATAGGTACCTACTATCGAAACCGATAAATTGGGGAATAGCACTTGGACATCTGTATAAATTGGCATTGCGATTGCTGGCGATAAGGACATTTATCGACACTCTTAAGGCCTTAATACCCATCGAGAGTTTAAGATCAGGACATTGCCTGTACTTAAGGAAACACTGCGATATTCATCGTAATCATAGACTTAATACGAAATTCGGGCTGGTGTCCGCAACTTCACGTCAATGCGCGTAATTTGCGTACGGAAATGCGCTCATCACGTAGACCAAGAGCTACGGGGTAATTGCGTAACACATTGACAGTCGAAATGGGTTTCAAGTTGACAGTTCAATAACGTCCATTGCGTTATTTTCGTTGCTGAACAGACAAATTTTTGGAACAATCGAAGCAATGGATTAGCAATATCCTTCAAAATGATTCAGTTTGTGATTGATAGTGTTGCACAATAAAAAAATAAGTGTACGCGCACTCTATTTACTTTATACTCCGTGGCGAAAGTGTTCTGTTTCTGCATATCAAAATAAATACCAAAATTAGGATGAAAATGTTATAAACCACATGGATGAAAGCTTTCGTGTGAATTCCATTCATGAATTATTTGTTCAGGTTTTCCGGCTTTTCCTATGTTACGTATAGGGTCGTGTACCAGTTATTACTTGTTTTTCAGTACTAATAAATATATTCTTACATGTAAAGCGATCCTCTTGCGTGCGCTCCGGTTCGGCCAGCACCAGGGCGGGTTGGTAGGAGTCCTCAGATATTCGTACAAGTTTAGGATCTGCTGCTACGCGACCGCCAGCAGTCAATAGCATGTTCTAAAACAAACCAAGAAAAAAAAGTCTATAAAATTTGTGTGTGGTATAAAACTATTTTGAGTGTTAAAGAAAATAGTTTTACGCTTAATGGAGTGGATTTTTATGTAAAAATGTGAGTGAAATAAATTTGCATTGCAGATATTACAATGGCACCAGCCAATAATACACAAACCAACACAATTGTTTACTTCCGATCTCGTGCAAAAGTCACGTGCCTAACAATAAACTATCTCTGCGTCCATGTTTAATAATAATAATTTATTTAATTCAGACAATTGTTATCCATAGTTTAAAGTTTTACAATACATTAAACCTTATAAAATATCTCAAAAAATCAAAACAGGTAAATCGCGAAATTAAATTTAAATATTTATGCCAAGTCATTAGAAAATTAATAATAGTTAAGATTGACAAAATAAAATTATAAAAATGTCATGATCATAGGTATAAAAAAAAACAAATAAAAAAAATGCCAAATTGTAAAAAGTTATAAAAAAAAAAAATGTCAAAGTATAAAAATTTAAATTCTATAAAATAATCATCTATAAATTAAAAATAATTAGATGAAGATGATGATGATGATGAGTAGATGATTAATGATTTGTTTAGTTCATAGAAGATGGGAATGGGAATCATATTTTAATCAACATACAACCTGACACTGGCCTGCAAATTGCAAAAAACTTAAGTAAATATGAATTTCGCGGGCTAACCTTAGCGCGTTCCCTTTAATGGACGAATCATGAAATAGCTATTATTGCCGAACTGTCCATAGTAATTATGTAATTATGCATATTTATACTCGTGACTGACGTACATACTACATACTGGAACATGAAAAAAAAAAAAATACTCGCCGAATGTAAAACTTCCTCCTTCTAAGTCTGTTAAAAACATAAAGTTACCTTTAAAGTTTCGGCGTCGAGTACGCTAAAAGGCGGCATACAGTAAAACGTGATGCCCTCAAATAGCTTTTGTTTCGCGATCCGCGAGCGCCTGGGTCCCGGTTCACCTGTGCTATCTAGAGCTTCGTACAGTTCCTACAAGAACAAAACAAAATAGATTATGGTATTGCCCTTCTTGCCTTAAGTGATTCTCCTTTGATCTTCTAGTGATTTTGTCAAAATTCTAATTTCAACGAACATGTTAGATTTTTACATTGTTTGCCATTATTTTGAGCTCACCTTTTAGATTGAGATTGATTAAAAGAACTCTGTCAAAGTCAAATAATTTATTTCAAGTACCTACGCCATTAAAAAGGCACATTTGAACGTCAAAATTTACAAGAAAATAGAATTGATTCTATGATTCTAGAAGTAATTCTAGAAGGCTGGCTGAACGTGGCCTGGCGAAGATAGCCACTTGGCTAAATTATAGTCTCCTCACGCTGAATGCCTCCAAATCAAATTACATCTGCTTTACAAAGTATAATAATTCGCAACCTTCACAAAATTCCAAATAAAAAAGCACAACTGTCCCAACCCCCCAACCGCCGTCTGCTCATGTGTAAAAATTGACAGGTAACAGCATATCAGGCATAGCAGGTAGTTTATCTTGGGGTTGTGATTGACCAGCGCCTGTCCTGGCACACTGAACTTATTATGAAAAGAGTTAGAAAAATTATGTGGACTTTTAACACACTGCGTCATGCGGCTTCAAAGCAACTTCTGAAGCAAGTATACATATCATTGGCCCAATCAATTCTCACATACTGTTTGTCTTGCTGGGGAGGGACAGCAAACATTTTTTTTTAGGACTTGAGAGGGCGCAGATCACTTAGCAAAGTTCTCTGCGCCCTTTCAAGTCCTAAAAAAATAAATCCTCCTAAATTTTAAGGTCACGTTCTTTAAACCCTATAGATTCCCTACCCAAAGCCTCTATCTATTATCAGACCTTTTATCTGTAAGGAAACTTTGTTTGCTGCAACTCATTCTAAAAAAACACACATCCGTCCCGTATGGTCCCTCTAAGCCGAGAAACCGAAGGAGCTACTTAGTCGCTCCAACTGTCAAGATCGATCAATATGGATAGATCAATTTTCGCTAAAAGACACGTGATGCCGATTCCCTTGTTTACAAACTAAACCAAATTTAAGTTCAGTGCATCTTTTTCTTTCTATTTCATTAAGAAAAAGACAGAAGATAAATTTTAGTTTAGTCCTGTCAAATTAATCAGCGCCTAACACTACTCCATACAAGTTTAGACGTGATTAAAAAGTTGACTACTAAAATTACATCAAATTACGTCTGGTGCTGACTAATTTGACAGGACTAAACTAATATTTTATCTTCTGTCCTTTTCATTATGAAATAGAAAGAAAAAGATGCATTCAACAATCGGCACCAGTACTCAAGGCAATCTTCTTACCTATAGGTACAACTTGCTGAATAAAGAACTACGTATACCTATACTTACTCCATGAAGCTCCGAGACTGTAAAAAAGTTGTAACCGACTGGCTTAAGACTAAAACCTACGACGATGTTGAATCTATTGTATCTACACTTCAATAACCAAACTTTTTACATTCGGTTGTTGTTAGTGGAAGAAGATTTATTTGGCTTCTTCCGATCCCAAGACATTGTCGCAGGGCTAACCCACACCTATACCTATATTTACCTACACTTGAACTTGCACTTACGCCTAAACTTATTCTATCTGCGCCTTCCGTCCTCACCAGCATAGGTCTCAACCCCGTGGGAGCGTCGGGATGGAAGTACCCTGTGTCCTAACCTAGGACATGTTCTATCAAACTGCCAAATCTCATCCAGATTATGTTCAGCCGTTTTTGCGTGAAAGCGTAACAACCAAGCAAATGAACGACTCACGAGCACACAGATAAACCCCGAGAGGTTTTCGTTGTGTGGCTAAAACCAAAGTGTAACATAGGTTAAATGTTTTAGAAATAAATAAAATAAATAAACAAACACACTTTCGTATTCATATCTAATATTGTAAAGGATATTAATTAGGATAGGAGAACTAAATATGCTCATTATAACACACACACTTCACACCCTCACCCTTATTTACACTTATCACAATTAAACAAGCTATCTGACCCTTTTCTATGCATAATGCTCATTAGTTTGCAAATCATTTGGTCATTCATTTCATTTTGTATAATTTTAAGTTATCCATTTATTTTTAGTTTTGCATGTTTACATTGTCTACGTTTCAATTGCATAAGATAATGATAAATGGAAGCGCGGAGTCTCCTAACACAAGCAATTCCTTGCTTAAAAGGTGATCTCTAATAATAATGTATTCGTATCGCGATTTGAAATTGAAATAAACATTTTTTTTAATTCTTGGTGTCGCATTTTCGTATGGAGAAGAATGGGACAGAAAATCCATAGTTACATTTTTTAAACGTTTTACAGTATTTTGTGTATGTAGGTACATTAATTTTGTATAATTATTTTTGAACACGTAGTACTTACCTGGAATAAAATAAACATACTACAATAGGTAAAAACTTAAAAAGTATTAAAACTAAGCAAATAATGGCAGATAAATTAATTTAAGAAAATTATGTCATTGATTATTGCTTAATTTTTGTGATAGTTATGGTGCTCACATATTTACAAATATTGCAACCGTAGACGACTTTTCCTAACATTTTATCTAAAATGTTAGGAAAAGTCGTCTCGTCGTGCGACAAAGAAGAACAAACTGTCGTGTAGTGGTGGTGCTTTAGTTGAAACAGATAATAGATATTTCCAGACCACTGACCACTTATCGACAGTCCGTCATAATATAGTCTGTTCAAAAGCGAACCTTAAACCTTTGAATGAACTCATTGTTCAATGAATCTGTTCGTAACATTTGTAAAGCATTTACAATATTGCATCACATTGTTAGAAGCCCATCCCTTCTCGTATCACATAATAATATGATGGTACTACGCAGTTATCTACTTACTTTTGTTTCTCAGAATTTGTACATTTTGCGCTGTTTGATAAGCTGATGACACATTTGTTTATTTATATCTGTTATGCGCCAAGTGTAAAATATTTAAAATTAAGTATTTAAAAATGATGCATAACTTGCTTTTACCTACATGACTTGCTATAATCTATGGATTTCCTCGTTGCATTCGATTGCATCGCGCGACTGACACACGGTAGCGGATGACCTTTTGTTATCATAACTATGACGTATGTGAGTACGTTAGTGAATTAATTTATGTTGCAATTAATCTTGCAACTCGTTACTTTCTGTGGGCAAGATAGACCGGCTTTTAGATTTAATACCCTAAAACCCGGTGCATTACAAGTATCTTTATACCGCAATCCCCTCTCATTAAACCAGGAGAAAACCCGTGGCGTTTTAGTCGGTAGGAGTCCAACATAATCGTAACCAATGCCTAGGACACGAGAAAAAAGGGATATACAACCCAAACCTATTAAATTAATGGTTAGTTAGAAGAACTGAGGGGCAATTCTCGTACTTAAAAAACGTTCAAATTCAAGTCGCAATCTCATCTCAGATACAATTAATGTCAAAAACTTGTCAAAAATGTATGTAAATTGATTGTATTTTTGACAGATTGAGAATGAGATCAGACTGTGAACGTTCTTAAAATTACGGGAATTACCCCTCTGAAGTCCACGTAAGTACAACACAGTGCACGACAATTTGAAACGCTGACGTGTTCACGGAGGCGTGTCATAATAATCACGAATACTTGTTGATTTGTGAAACCAAATGAATACTATTCTGAGTTATGACTAGCCAAATTTTATGTTAGGTACATACAATTTATACTTAGTTTAATTAATTGTCGTTAGCATCATAAAACTAGGTACGTTTGGGTTTTGTGAGGCTATCAACAGGGATTAGTTTAAGCTTCATGAACTTGAAGGGATGCAGATGGGACCAACAAAAAAAAACATCTGTTGTTCCCTATATTTTCGCGTAGGTAGGTATTGCACTTTGTTGGAAACCGGCATTTTTTTTCTTGATTCATGAAGGCTTTGTCCCATAAAAGAAGTCTTTCAATTTCATAAGTACCCACTGCACTCCCTTGATCTTTTGTAAACTTTTTGTGAGAAAGGCGAAAATAATTTAAACGAAGTTGTTTGTGATTTCATAAGTCGAGTTCTTGGTTTTGCTCGTGGCTGGAAGGGATTTTTTAAATAATTTAAATATTCATGGAAAATCACTAATATTATTCGCAACAAGTTTTCCGAAAAAAGACGCGAGACTGACGTTTGATCATCGTTTTACAAGAAACTACCTATGATTTTGAATATGAAAAAATATCATCAACATCATTATATGGTCTACTTGCACGTGCTTGGCACGTTCAAAAATACCAATCCAAGCACGTTAGCAAAACACACGTTTAGAGAAACCTCGTCAGTAACGTATTTTTGGCATTTCAAGTTTTTATTTTTTATTAAAACAATATCTTCATTAAATAAATCAATGGCGAAAAGAACTATATTTTTCAAGAGCGGTTAATGTGGTGAAACTTGGTTGGTGGTTTTGCTTGCGTAGTAACTATTTAGTAATCTGTGGTTTTGCGGTACCAAAACTGTACTTTTACGAGTATAGTCACACAGACCGTATGTTTAAATTATTTCAAGCATTCATACAATTTGATAAGAAATTGACAATTTAGGTTTTTTCGTGCACGGAGCGGAGCCTTAAAGTATGCCCCTCGTTTAACCTAACACCTGCATACTATTATTATTGAAATGTCTTTGACATATCTCGAGACCCGGGGGTTCCTGAACCATTGGAAGGCGATCGAGGGGCCGAATCCAACTCGCAGAGGCCCGTTAGCCGCTTTTAATGAAATGAGGCACCAACCGATAATTATCCCTGTACGCACTATGAAAGTGCACCCAAGGACAACCCCCGGTTGGTGCAGGACTATTGCAGGATATGGAAACGAAGATATTGGAATGTGTTTGGGTGGCTAAAGTGGACTGGTTACCTAGAACTATGGCAGGACTATGGCCCCTACCTGAACAATGTTTTATACATACAATACACAGATAGAATGGCAGAAAGTGACTTGCAAACATAATAATGGGCCCCCGGAAACTGTCGCTAGCACTTAGCGACCTAGCGACATGTCCTCAGGTGCTTGCGGAGTAGAGAAGTATTCCACGGCTATCAGGACAATCCCAGAAGTACGGTTAAGATCCCTACCAGCATTTTAGGTACTGTATTACTTCCTTCCTCCGAGCACGTTTGTTATTACGAAACTCCACTCAAGCCGGCCGATAAAGGCAAGAATGAGGCGGGAGCTCAGTTCCTCGTCAGTGTTCACTTCGGCCGATAATGGCAAGCCAGAGATGGGGAACATGACTTCTCCCGGGAGATAGTGGCCGTGGGGGTCGCTACTGCCCAACAGCTCGCCACATGCCCCTCATTGATTAGGTATTCTGCTCCACAAAAAGGGTGACCGAACAGACATCTATAATTACCACTCATAGCAGTCTGGTTTCGCACCACTTCAAATTAATTTTAATTCCAGTCTAAAGCAAATACGATTCCAATGTTAATTTTGCAGTCACGTGATTCGGCACTCTTGAAAACAATAAAAATTTCAACATTGGATTGAAATTGGGATTGCCTCGCGATAACTTTGTTACAAGTGAAGTTAGATATGTTACGGGCTGCAATAGTGGTGTTCAACTCATTACGATAAACCGGTAATAGCTTTAAAATGCTTTATCCTTAAAATAACAAGACATAATAAATAAATAATATATAAATAGTTGTATAATTGATTTCATTAAATTAGGTATTAAATTAATTTGGGCGTAGGAAAGTGATTAAAATCATAAAATTTAACATGACTTTGGCTACATGCAGTAGGATCGTTATATATGTACCTATACTACAAAAAAAGACGGCGTAAAAGCACATGAATAAATAATGATTTTATTAAATTATTAATAAATAAAATAATAAATAAAATAATAAATAAGTGAAATATTTTTGTTTTGTCAATGTAGTTATTTTCTTGGTTTTTGTTTTATATCATTTTATTATGTTGTACATAAAAAAAGTTTTCCAATTTCAGTAACAATGACTAATCGTCCTAGTTACACCTAATTAAATAGTTTAAAATTCCTCAAGCAAATCCTTGATCACTCTATAATTTGCTTAAAATTCGTCTTCATTCATAGAAAACGCTTTGTCAGGATAACGCATCATCTCGTCTTTGTTTTAATAGTTTTTTTTATGGGTATTACGTAAAACACTGTAGGTATATTACTGCTAATCGTGCCATAAAATACAATTAGTACTTACTGAAAAATCAACAAATAATCCCAACGCAACGCAACATTGGTGGTCAAGAGTAGCGTTTACCGTACGCCAGCCCCGATCCCGATTCCACTTAGTTCCCCAAGACGGACACGCAATTACCTATTTAAAAACAATTTTGGCGCTAGCGTCGAGCTCAAGAGTACGAAACATCAAAATTCCAATGTCGATCGATTGGAATTAAAACCAAGAGTAAGCGCCCCAGAAGGCTGGAATTCTGAGTGTTTCTCGATAATCTGGATAATGGAGAGAAGGTAGTCAAAAATCTGTTCCTATAAACACTTTGTAAAAGATATTTTTTTTTAATCAAGCTTTTAATCAATTTCGTGATTTTGTAGTGCGTTAAAAAATGAGCAATGGGTGATACTATCGAAAGCTTTTGAATATAGTCCACAGCACTGCAGCTGAAGATTAAGATCAGTTCCATGACGATTGATAAACGAACTTCTTTCCAGATTAAGAAAAGAGTTAAGCAAGGCGACCCGCTGTCTCCGAAATTATTCACGGCTGTGCTGGAAGAAGTCTTCCGAAAGCTGGCAGCGGGATGGACGGAAAAGGGCATTATGGTCGGCCATAAGCGATTATCTAATCTCCGTTTCAGCGACGATATTGTCCTCTTTTCGCCTTCAGCCTCCGAGTTGACTCAGATTCTAGACGATTTTAGCACGGCAAGCTTAGGACTGTGGCGGGTGGGGAGGTTGAATACGTTGATGAGTATCTCAATCTTGGTCAAACTGTTTCTTTCCAGGCAAGACAAAACAAAGAAGTTGCAAGACGCTCCGAAAATGCCTGGAAGAGCAATTGGGCCATGAGAGATCTAATGAAGGGTGATCTTCCTTTGTCCCTTAAGAGAAGACTCATTGACGTGTCAATACTTCCCATCCTCACATATGGTGGTCAAACATGGTCTTTGACAAATCGCCTGTATACTATAATATGATATCAAATTCAGCCAAAATAGATGGTCAGACGATCTTCAAAAGGCGGTTGCGACAGACTGGATAAGGAAGGCGCGCAATTTGAGAAAGGCCTGTGTCCAGTAGTGGACAGTTGAGTTGATACTTCTCAATCAACAAGTGATATTAGAAACATTACAGTGTAATATTTTACCTCATTAACAATTTCCTTAATCTGCAAGCATTGTTTGACCCATTCAAATGTCACAATCCACTTAGAAGCCGCTAATGCGCACATGTATTTTACAGATCTGAAAGAAGGGAACATCTTAATTGCGCTAAGTTTAGCTACACAGAGCATCATTGACGATACATGGAAAATGTATGATTTTATGATGTAATTGTGAATGCGAAAAATACACACAATGTTTTTCATTGAACCTGAATATTGGCACAGTAAACAAAGTTAATGGACTGATTGTAAAGATAAGATTCTGAGTGACAATAAAATAGTTGCATGCAAATCTCACCTTTGTGATTTATTCTCTTCATCAACACCTACAATCAAGTGTGTGATGTCCTTTGAATACTTGTCCACATACCTCCACTTACGTTCATTACAAAGAGCTTTAACTTTTGCTATTTCACTTAATGTTAAACACGAAGCAGCTAAACAATTTCTTTTGTTATTCGACCCTAGGTTCCTAGCAGTGAGCGGTCGCGCTGCGGGAGTAGTAGGCGTACTCTCAAATGCTTTACTCATAAATTCCCTTTCTTGTGTGGTCTTAGCAATTACGTCAGTAGTGGGACAAAGAGTCTGCTCAGGGTCATCATCATCATTTCTATTTTCAAAATTAAGTGATTTTCTAACCATTGGCGTGGACTTGTGCTTAATTTGGTCAGCAAATTTGCTGATAGTAAGCGGGGTCTCCAACGCTTGGTTTTGAACAGCAGTCTCAATGACAGTCACATCTCTACTGCTTTTGTTACACTCAGCCACACTATCTGTTAAATTGATGATACTTTTTATGGTTGATGTGGATTTTCTTAGAGAAACCTTCTTTGTTTCACTTAAACTTATTTGTGATTGGTTGGATGTACTGGCTCGTTTCAGTTTCGGGATTGATAAGTTCCTAGAAAAAATTAAATAAAATCGAAATAACTATGAGTTTTTCTATGATAGAAGAAGAAAGTTAGTACCTATCATTAAAATAAATAAAATGTGTATCTTTATTGTGTCAACCCTCAATACATACTTTTGTGGTGTTTCTTCAAAAACACTCTTATCATCGTCATACTCTTGAGACTTGTTAGTTTTATTGCTCTTGATTATGCCATCATTGCTCTCCTGTGTATTATTCAAATTATGGCGTAGAACTGGAGTTAAGAATTCTTCAACCTGTTGTGGAATCTGGAACATTACATACACTTAATTAGGACCATTATATATTTAACTAGCTTTTCCCGCAGCTTCGCCCGCATAGAAGTCGGAAATTATCCCAGGGTACTACCGGTATAAAAAATATCCTATGTCCGAACCCAGGTCTTCGCCTACGCGCGGGCCTTTCATCCAAATCCATTCAGCCGTTAAGCCGTGAAAAGGTAACAAATAGACAGACAGACAAATAATACATTCAAATAATCTTTTTTATTTATTTATTTTTATATGATCATCGTTAATTTGAAATACTCTGGCGCCGCCATTGACCACAAAAGTGTACGTGTATGTGTTAGCCATGGACGAACAAAAAAAGTAGGACGGAACTCCGCTAAGATAAAACTGAGTCCCGTTTAAGTGTGAATATATTTATGTGCGAGTGTGATCATCGTTAATTTGAAATACTCTGGCGCCGCCATTGACCACAAAAGTGTATGTGTATGTGTTAGCCATGGACGAACAAAAAAAGTAGGACGGAACTCCGCTAAGATAAAACTGAGTCCCGTTTAAGTGTGAATATATTTATGTGCGAGTGTGATCATCGTTAATTTGAAATACTCTGGCGCCGCCATTGACCACAAAAGTGTATGTGTATGTGTTAGCCATGGACGAACAAAAAAAGTAGGACGGAACTCCGCTAAGATAAAACTGAGTCCCGTTTATGTGTGAATATATTTATGTGCGAGTGTTGCCGTTTGCGCGCGTAATGGTCGACCTTCGGCCGACTAATGTGTGAATGTGTTCGTACAGCAGCGGTCTGTACATACAGCGAGCTGGCCGACTTGTATGACACAGTTTTGTGATAGCGACAATCTGTCCGACTTTTTTTTTGTCCATGGTGTTAGCCAAGTTATTTTTATGACTTTAAATTGTAATAACTATTTAGCAATATTTTGTCACTTTGACATTATAGTCTTGCCATTGAAGGTTTCGTTTTACGTAAGGTAAACGCACTAAAATGTTTTACTTCATGAAATAAATACGTATTAATTAATTCGGTTATAAACCCGCCCCCTCCCAAGCCTTCCCCCACTCTCACCTCTTAAATCGATGGATGTTAAAGTGAAGTCCTACGACTGAAGCTACAGACTATGACTATATTTCGAATCCTTTTAATCTCTTAAAAAGAATTACACAAAAATATCAATGTTAATTTTAAAATTATCTTTTTACCCCCTTGGGGAACGATATTATACAAATGCTGAAACACGGCATTCTTTATTTCTTGCAAAAATTTTAAATTAGAATTTTCATATCCCTAACTTAAGAAATGCTGGGTTTCCCGTACAAACTTTCATCCCCTATAATATCTGTATAAGTTTTTGTTTTACATCTTTCTCCTTGCCAAATTATTGAAATCCGCTTGGTGGTTTAGGCGTGACAAGGTCGGAGTAGAACGTAGGAGAGGAACGACTGGTTGACACTTCCCGTGACCTAAGGACTGGTTTTTACCTTGGCCAGAGGCTAAGCATTGCCATACAACGTGGCGATGCCGCCAGTCTCTTGGGTACATTACCAGTCGACAGTGATGCGGAGGAATCTTTCGACGCCATATTTTTATTTGTTAGTAGTTTTAGTTAGGTTAGGTTAGGTTAGGTTATGAAATGATAAAAATTGAAAACCACGAAGTATGACACTAAATTGCAACGTTGCCACTCATAAGGTATAAACGCTCTTAAATAGTTTGAAAGTACCTTCTATGTGCCTATTTAAAATAGTCCACAAAATGGAAATTTTTCATCATTTTTGAGATAGTTATCATAAGGCAAAATACAGTTAATTATTAGGAAGTAAAAGATATAACTACAATCTTTAACACAACACTAATGTTGTGTAATGCTTTTATGAGTACAAATGGAGAAGTAAAATATGATCACATTAATACTCACTTTGCCAGTTTTAATTATTTCAGAATTTTCGTCTTCCTTTTCCACAACAGAGAATACATTTTCACTGTGCCTTTCATTGAAGTATTCATTTAAATTAGGTGTTATTTCAACATTCATTTGGCTTGTAATCTTTTTCTGCGTTTTCTGAATTTGAGATGAATTTTTTGTGTTTGGTGCTGATTCCTCATGATTTTTGCCAGGTACTTTATCTTTTAAAATGAAAGCACTGCCTACTTCTTGACTTTTTCTGATATCTTCCATGTCTGCATCAATGCTGGCAAACACTTGACCCATAATAGCATCATAGTTTATTGGTTCACTGTCAGGTTGTACATCTTTAATGATCATCTTTTCTACTGGGTTAATTTTATTTTTCTTATTTGTAGGTAACAACTCTTCATCATTGTCTCTATCACGTTTTCCTGCAAGTTTTTGAGTTCTAAATTTACTACAAACTGTTCCTAATATTTCTGAAGGTGTATGCTCTTTGGGAATATGGACATTTGCTTCCTTGACTGAGCCACTATTGAAAATATCTAAATCATTTAAGTCATCTATATTCTCTGTCTGCTCAACTATTTTGTTTTCTTGTGGTACTATGATGGGAATGCTTTTAGGACTCCCTTCTTTGTCATCAATAACATCACACTCCATAATATGGGATAGTTCTTTTTCCACACTTTCAGTGATTTCAAACTGAGCAGTTGCTGTATCAGCTGAGGCTGTATTTTTCTTCCCAGATGTAGTTCTGTCCAAATTAGTTTCTACTACTTGTAAATTCTTACTTTGAATAATATTAAGTAAGGGTTTTTGTATATTCTGGCTTTCATTTATGTTTACAACAACAGGTTCCTTAGTTGTATTATTTTCTATGTTGATGTCTATGTTGGGTGTATCTTTCGACACACAGACATTTGTTTTTTCTGACTGATGTGGGTCTAGGGATGTCTGTACTTCACGGTCAGTGTTAATTTTTACTTGAACATCACTTTGTTTTTTCTTAATCACAATATTGGTTATTGTATTTCCAACCTTAATGGTAATTTCAATGTCATCAGAATTTTCGGAAGCAACTGGTTGTACAAAATTATGGTTAGTTATAAGGTCAAAATTATTTGTATTTCTGGGATTCAATGCACTTTTCTTTATAAATGGCATTTTATTTACAGCTGCTATGCGATTTTCATTTAAATTTTCGAAATGTTTAGAACCAGTAAATTTTTCATTCTCTTTGATATTCTTTCTATTTTCATCATTATGATCAATTGGAGTCATGTTATTTTGTGGGTCTTCCATTTGATTTTTTACAGACTTGCTCTCTGCCTCTTCCACTCTGTGTCTGACACAGTTTTCTTGTTCTATTGATTTTACTGCAGTATTTTTATAAGCATTATCACCTTGCTGATCATCAATAGGTGCATTTGAGTTTATTTTATTTACTTCATTTTCTTTATTTGTATAGTCTGGTGTATTGTCATCAATGTTGTATACCTGTGCATTAGCCACAGGTGTATTGACAGTAGGTTTCAAGTTCTGTGTTTTCTTAACCATTTCAATCGAAACATTCAGTTTGCTTCGATTTTTCTTATTTAACTTACTGAATTCTTTTCTCATTTTTTTTACATTATTCCAATTTTGTTTGGCTTTTTGTGATTTCTTATCATTATCACCACTCGAGTCTCTAGATCTAGAACTATGCATGTTAGAAGATAAGTCGTTTACCTTGCCAGTGATATCATCATTTTTCGAATCCTTTTTCCTAGAGCTCCTGCGAGGATGATCTGTAGTATATTCAGAGTCCTCTACAAAAAATGGTTCTATGTCCATAGGTCCTACAATATTCTCCTTTTGTTTTGTAGTGACCTCAGCGTCTGGCATTGGTTCTATTTTGTCCCAATCATCTTGTGGTGGTGGGATATGAACCACTTTTGGGGGTGTTGCAATTTTCTTAGTATCTGTATGAATTATGATATTGCTAGCTGAAACCTCTAATGGATTAGCTGGTTGTTGTGATTCCTGTGAGAATGTTTCAGAATTCTGAATTGGAGCTGAAAAATGATTTTGAGAGCTAGTTAACCAATCCTTTACATTTTTATCTGGATCTTTTTCTGAATCAATTTCACCTGGTGTGTCAAGATTAAATTCATCCACTGAAATTTAATAATAAAAAAAATGAATTGCAAATTAAAACAGCAGGAGTATTAGGTAAGGTAGATGTACCTACCAACCTTCCATATATTTCTGTTATGTTTTCTACTTACACTTGATGTTAAAAAGTTTTTCAAATGCTTCTCCAAGCACTTGAACATGGTCTGTCAGTGTTTGAAGTGGTATATTTAGCTTCAAAGTCTTGCGATCAAGATTCGTTGCACAAGCAGGACATGTGCGGCGACCTTGCCAGCAATTATGACACAATGTGTGGCCGCAAGCAGAAGTTGCAGGTGCTATGAAGTATTTACAACTAAAAAGTACAACAGATCATGTTTTTATGCGGTTTTTATCAAAAATACCTTGAACAATTTGTATTGGTTGAATTCAAAATAAGATGTCATACCATTCCAAACAAGTTACATGGTCGATTTGCAGAGACGTTAATTTTGATAACTTAGCCAAATCCAAGTCCTTCAGGCTCATTTTCTTAAATAAAGTACTTTATTCATTAAAACTTGCACTTTTTTCTCTCCACACACATTAAAAACAATGTTGGAACGACAGCGTTAGTGCAGACTTGCAGAGTAGTGCAAATTTGCCTTTCAATTTACTAACAACGGCTGCCGCAAATAAAGATCACAAGAATAAAATGGCTTCCATTATACAGGTTTTCTTTGTAACTCGAGCAAATTAATCCTTAATTGTACGACGAAAAAGAAAATCATTGAGTAAATTTCCTTTATTTATTTTCCCGCCTTTGTCACTGTTGATACTGTCTGTCAATGTTAAATTGTCAATGTCAAAATGTCATGTCAGTAAAAATACGACTGGCTGAAGTGCTGCTAGGCGCTGGCTTGTTCACATGCTGCCACAGAGTACATTTTTATATAGCATGCTGCGTAGTGCGTACCGCTGCGTGTGCGTACACACCGGCCCAACGAACGCCATCGAAAGATATATTCGGCCGATTCGGCGTTGGCTACCGCACGTTCGTTGGCCTTCGAAGGTACGTCCAAGTACTTTTAGTGGACGAGCCAACGAATTCTTGTTGGCGTTTGCTAAACCATCTAGACAGGACCTACGAAGGCCAGCGAAAACAAACCTGCTAGGTGAGACTTGGACAAGTAAAAATAAGTTAGTATTTCTTAATTATATTTAGAAAAAACCATACAAAAGTTATTTGGTTGTAACCGAAAATACCTAAAATAAATATGAACTGAAATAGCAGTCACCACTGCAGTCACCTGGAACTACCATGATCTTTTCAACTATGGGACCTAACAATATCTCACACGCTTATGTGTCACCCGATCCTCACTACCTACCCGTAAAGGAAAGCGTAAAATTATACTTATAATAATTATGTTTCTTTTTACATTTTACGAAGATTTTTTTTCTTTTACATTAGTGTAGCACCTGATTTTAACTCATTATCTTTGGAACTTTAACGAAATCTTTAATTATCCTACAAGATTTTATAATTTGGTCGACTATTACTCGATAACTTGTCTGTAATAGTGACTAAAATTAAACTTGGTCGTTAGCCCGTATTCGGGTGCTCGAACAACTTTACTTGAATTCGGGCACCCGATGCATTAATTGCACTGGTCATCCCACTGGCATACAGGCTAACTACTACGAGTAGTTACAATGTATAGACCTGACTTGACGCCAGAACGATCATACCAAAAGCTGAATGAGCTGAATCATCAGCGCGCGCTGAATACTTATGACGTTATTTTTGGTCCTTTTTGGAAATCTGTAAGTGGAACCTACTTTTCAAATGTATATTTTTTGGTATTCTCTCGTCATGCTGCGTCTATTTAGCTATCAAGGTTTCGCCCTGCTTTTGCTTGCTCAAAAACGCTTTGGGCTCCCCTACCATAGTCTAACTTATGACCCAACTTGTGCCTCGGTTGAGCGGATTAGGGTGAGTATAATTATCTAGGGTTCGAGAAAAAGTTTTTGTATTTGATTTGAACATTACATTTGATTATATAGATCTACTACTATATTGTAGTTTGTGATCAATGTGATCATGACCACAGAACATATATACTCTAGAGAGATCATGACTGTGTCATGGATGTCTCATCTACGGCGAGATTTGACAAATAGCAACACTGTGCACTATCTGTCAAGTAGTGTAGTCAAGGGGTGCCGAGAAAAACGGAGATTTAATTGTAAAATACAATAAATTACGCTACCAAAAACCTAAGTAAGACTTATATTATTAAAATTAAATTAAAGATCATCTTTTACATATAATAGCTTAATATTTTTAGTCAATATGCAGTTTTTATTTTGCTATCAAAATTATTACATAATCCGGGATTGTTTTCTAGTTTCTATGGAGTTTTTTACCTGTTCTCTCTAAAATAACACTTAACCGTAGCTTTTTGCCTGTTTTGTTTTAGTTTGTATAATTAGCAGACGTCTTAAAAAAACAAAAAGATTACTGGAGTAAAACAGTTCATTAATAATTTTATAGGTTAGAAAATTAAGATTTTATACATAACACAGGTTCAAGGATTCCTTTGTGAAAAAAATTGGACTCCAATAACTAAAAAAACATGTTTGCGTCAATTTCGTCTGTAAATAAAAGTATATGTACTACTGCTGGAAATGAGTTTACAAGTTCAAAACAAGGTTTTCTGTGGAAATATTCAATCTATCACAATACAGATAATTATAATACATTGCGGTTCACATCAAATAATATCTGTACTTGAAATCAGCTGTTTATTTTACTTGCAAGTCTTTTCTATTACAAAGTATATTCAACTATTTACAGAATGTCTCTGGCATTCCGCAATGGCTTGAGGACTGTGGCGAGGAGGCTGCAGGTCCGTAACTACGCTGATGCTGCTAAAGGCGATGAAATGGCGCTCACATTTGCTGCTGGCAACAAGGTTTTTTTATTTCCCTTTTATTTGAACCCATACATTATTGTATGCACTTTTTTATTTAAAATTGTATATGATAATATTTGAGAACAGATGAATAGCTGGGTCCACACCGGAGGATCCAGTGCCCTCTGATCGTGCATGACACCTCTACAGCATTAGTCCTGCCGTGCCTGATCGGAGCGCACTGGATCCAGGTAATGATTTTTGATGTGTTCAGTAATCAAGTTTGAAATTGATTGCAGGTATTTTATGACAAAGTAGTTGTCAAGCAAGTTGATGTGCCATCAATGGGTGGGTCTTTTGGTATCCTGCCCAAACATGTGCCCACACTCGGTAAGTACATCAAGGGCTTTTAGGCCTTTTTCTACTAAAATGT
Organism: Brachylomia viminalis; assembly: GCA_937001585.2. NCBI lineage: Eukaryota > Metazoa > Arthropoda > Insecta > Lepidoptera > Noctuidae > Brachylomia > Brachylomia viminalis. The sequence goes on along the minus strand of OW443302.2, from coordinate 13,403,916 downwards.
ATAAAACAGCAAGGGGTTTGCAAATTCTGGCAGAGCGAGAGCTTACCTATGTCTGTGTCATATAGTCAAAGACGAATAAAAAAAAAAAACTAGAATTAAATCATATAATTAACTGCATAGGATACCCTGCACTAGTCTACATCTAGATGTTGTACTTATTACTAGCTTCATCTTTCTAACTAACTGACTTGACAGTTCAAAACTGCTTAAAAATGGTTTAATTGAAATAAGTGCTTTGAATCTCCTACCATTAGTCTTTTCACCAAGGAGCCAAGTACGGTAACTAGGTCAGCTGTGACCATTCCATATAAAAATGATTGGAAAGCCCATACTGAATGGAGGTGTACAGAAAGATATGATTAATGACTGAAATATGTAACTTTCACATGAGAAACAGACCTCGAAAATAATTATGGATTGCTTTTAAATATAATATTGTAGTTTCTACTTTTCTGGTTATAATATTGGTGTCTTAATTTCTGTAAAACAGTATCTTTGCTTCAGTAAATGGTTGAATTACTGAAATCCCCATAAGCCTGTTAATATGGCTTCTTCAAGCTTAAATAGCAATTTTTCTGTTTTTCGCGAAAAAAAATATGCTAGTCCCTACATTTTGACGATTTCTGCAAACATAAATGTAGGGAACAGCTGATTTTTTTTTCGCGATTTCATATTTGGTCCCATAGTAAAAGTTGTTCATAATGCTGAGTACAATGACTTAGAGGTTGATGATGTTTTACCAATAACCCTGTATATAGTCTCAATTTTCTGGTTCATATGATTTATATACTACATTTGTATAAACTATTACATAATGTATCTGTTTAGCTGTAAGTTTTCCTAAAAATAAAATAAATAAATAAATATGAATATACTTCAATTCTAGTCCCTTTACAGGGTAAGTGACCTACCAAATCCTTTGTTGAAGCACATAGCAAAGTAATTGACTAAATGCAAGTTTGAAGGATTTTTAGTGAGAACAAAATTAACAATTGCTGTACTTAATATTTTTTTAGCTGTCCTGCGACCTGGCGTCGTTTCTGTGACTGAAAACGACGGCAAGTTGAACAAGATCTTCGTTTCCTCGGGCACAGTCACTGTCAATGATGATTCGTCTGTTCAGGTTTGTCCAGTGTTCACTTTTCATTATATCATGTTGATTCCATATGAGTATCTCCAGTAAATTCATCTACCATTACAGTAAACTACTGAGCAATAAAAAAAGAGGCTGTCATTGACTGAGGTCATACTAATGTTCTATGTGCAGGTCAGCACATTCTTTACAAATATTACTTGATATGACTTAATTGAAGTTATTAAATGGCTAAGGGTTCGTCCAGGGTAGAGTGTTCAAATAAATGGTATCAATTCACTTGGTTTAAAAGTAAATATGGGTGTACCACAAGTCGCTTGGGTCAACACCATTTGTCAATGCTTTCCTCTTTTTAATATATTATATTAAAAAGAGGAAAGCACATTGACAAATGGTGTTATTTGCGGAAGATACCTCCTTCATTTTGTAAATTAATAGACCTGCATCAAATCTTGACGACGTCTATAACGCCCTACTGCAGATCCAAAATTGGTTCACTGCTAATAATTTAGTATTAAATGGGAAAATAACTCAGTGAATAAGATTGCCTTTAACAAATGTCAAAAGTACAAATTGTGAGATAGTATTGAATCAAGAGTAACTAGAATTCGTCGATAAAACTGTTTTCCTGGGGAACACGCTTGAGTCGAGCGTCAATGGGGTCCTCATTTAACATCCCTTGCAGTACGGCTAAGTTCAGCAGCATATGCTGAGAGAAGAAATACGTCAATTTTCTGGTGTAGATACAGCGAGGCTAGTCTATTTTAGTTATTTTCATAGTAATATGTCGTACGGTATTTTACGATGGGTACGGACTGCAGACATCGAGTCTATTTTAATTCAGCAGAAAAGAGCCACCAGGGCCATATATGGCCTCCGCAGGCGCGACTCTAAGGGAACTGTTTAAAGATGTTAACATCTTGACAGTACTTATGTTCTCAATATATTTAGGAAAACGTAAAAGAGGTGAAAGACACAATATCACTAGAAATAGGGTCCAAGGTTTCAGGCTGGCTAAAGTACACTCATCTTTCAAGGGGTACTGTTTAAAATGTTACAATAAAATACCTCAGCATAGAGTTCAACTGAATGAAACGAAATTTAAATCTTGTTTAAAACGCACAATAAATTTTAAACAGCCAAGCATATCTTAAGCTGGGGGATTACATCGCTGACAAAAATGCTTGACTCAACGCTGGTCCTGCTCGACAAGGACGCATAAACTAATTGATCAGCATTTGAAAATACAGTTGGAACTGCTGAAGATTTATAAACTATCTTTGCATTGTATAAATTCAATCTTTTAGCATTGTATAATTGCATAGCACATGTGTGACTACTATGTACATACATACTATAAAGCTACCATTTACTGGGTACGTATTTCATTGGCTGGAATGTGCCCTGGCGGCTTCAGAGTACGTCTCGCTGATGGTGGCGCATGTGTTGGATCATTTAGTCCTTTCAAAATGGTTGAGTCGAATGATGCTAATCCATGCGTCATGTTCGTGAACGGGCGCCTTCAGTAGGGACTGGTCAGCTCTTAGCTGCCACGGCTTATTTTAATTTAATTATAATTTGAATTGTTTTCATCTTTTTATAACGGATGCTTTTAACGTTCTGTATCGGTCTCACATGCATAATTTCAACATTAATTATGTACCCATATTTTGATTTAAAAGAGTGTCCATGGAGTTTCTTGCCCGTTCTTCTCCATAGGTATCTACTATGCTTTAGAATCACCAACGACCGACCAACCCCTTGATAATTCAAAAGTGCCTGTTATTGGTTTATTTGAAACAAATGCTTTGAGTTTTGAGTTAAGCTTGCGAGTCCTAAGGCGGCCGCGAAATATCAAGCTTCTAGCGGGCACCTTCGCGAAATACGTCGTATATTATATCCTGTACTGCCCGCTACAACAACTGGCGATGCAATATGGCCACCCTAATCGCGCCCGCTACCGAGCGGTCACCTTGGACAAATGTCATAAAATGATTAACACAACATGCAATGGACACAGATATCCAAGTCTCTTTTAATAAATATATATCTAGATACAAATTGTTATGTAACCCTGGACAAATGTCATAATATGTATGACGAAATGTCGATCCTATTTGTGTTAATCGTATTTTATATTGACCATTCTCACCATAAAACTAAAACAGTGTGTATGTTAATATTTCAGGTCCTCGCTGAAGAAGCACATCCCTTAGAAAACATAGACCGCGGCGCGGCGCAGGAGTCCCTAAGCAAAGCTCAGTCTGCACTGAATTCTGCTGGTAACGACAAGGTATGGCATAACATTTTTGAAGCTCTTTTTACAGTTTACTTAGGAGAAATATTACCAACTCCTCCTAAGAATTATGAATTTGGTAACTTTGGTGGCTGGTAATTCGGTAGTTTGTCATCTAGCACGATCTTTGAAAAATAGGTTCACAAAGCTACATTGATGTGCTAGTGATTTTATAGTAGAGGTAATTCACTACCATAATGTTAAGTTTGTCCATCAATGCTCTTAATAGCTTAAAAAAAATATGATTGATGTGTAAAAGTGTTTGTACAAACCTACATACAGAAATAAAATCATTTATCATTTATGCATCCATTTATTGCTAGAAAGTGAAACCTCGGATTAAATGACCAATAGGTACTACCCTAACATTCAATTTAAAGAACTGGCTGCAGTATTCACCTGTGAGATAATAATGACATAACCGCTCCAGACCATTGGCGAAGCTTTCCAATAGTGGCATAAAGCCAAGACAAGCAGTTCAATTTACAGAACTGTGTTTAGTAATTAATCCTCTCTTCTAATTTTTGCTGTGCCCGACAGGGTCCATATTGTACTTTCCTGCTCTGTTATATAACACCTTATTGTAAACATATGGTATGCAATAAAATATTGAATTGAATAGTAGTGGTTATGATAATGTTCTTGTATTCAACTACATATTGTGACTTTGCAGGCTAAAGCCGAGGCAGCTATCGCCGTAGAAGTCGCCGAAGAGATCCTAAAGGCGGCGTCGGGTTAACGTGTTCGGTCATCACTGCCACCGAACAGTTAGTGTTAAAAGAACTATTTAATATTTACGTTTCTGTATAAATAAACACCGTCTCCAGTAGAACATATGTATTTTATTTATTTTAGTTAAATAGTTATTTGTACTTAAGTATTTTATAAGAGGTATACAATTAAAACAACGTTGCGTAGTTGACATTTGAGTAGTTTATTTAACACAAATCAAACACTTTGGTACAGTTAGTTAGCTGTGGTTATTGATGTTGTATCGCCATAATAATAATTATCAAACTTACTTTCAAGTAGCCGCAAACCAAACGCACATCGACAAAAGCGAAAATATCATAAACAATTAATCCCTCTGCTGCCAATGCTACAATTAAGAATATGGTACAAATTTTAATTGATTATTTATCATATAATTTTGAATAAATTTTATTTATTTTGTTCACATTTCAATTTTAACTAGATTTTTTCATTAAATCGAATTCTAATTGGAAGGTTAAGAGAAGATTCTGTTGCTAGGAAGTCGCGAAACCTAACTACAAGCCTACTTTGCGAAGCTTACACCACAATACACAACATATACTGGGAAACACCTAGAAAATGACACTGGAGTGTCTTACACCTAGTCATCTGCGTAATATAGAAGGATAAAATTACGATTATGATTAATAAAAATGCACCTTACTGTACTAGATTAATATTTTAAAAGATTAATTTAAATTCCATGTCAGCAGTGTTTGTTACGTTTTCGATGGTGTCTTAAATTGAGCAGTTCCTTGCTGGTAGATAGGTAACTGTTTCATATTATCATTATTAAGGAACGCTTCCTGTATTTCTTATTTCATTGCGTTTCAAAGAGTAGTCTAATTGATTATCATTAAATTTTACATAATAATGCGTAACGCGTGTTACTAACTAGCTACGGATTATATAGTACTTTGTTTAAAAGTTGATTAATTACTAATAAAGAAATTTATATCTAAACTTATCCTAAATAGTATATGCATAAATGCGAAAATCAAAACCAACATGTTTGACACAAATAGGACGTGTGGCAATAACGAAATGACAAAGAGAATAATTAAAACCAATATCGTTAAAAGGAAGCATCGATACAACCATTCGGTTGTGGTTACCTAACATTACCATCCTAAGAGTATAAATAAAGTTTACGTCGATATTATTCCATGTAAAAATGAAAAAATTGGATAAAAATACAAAATATCACATACATTATTACATGTTGAGCTTAATTTAAATCGAATCCGAAACACCCCGAACCAGATGCATTTTACTGAAGCTATTTTTAAATTAAGCTAAACAAATAAAGTTAACTACAATTAAATGACAAAATAGTCTGTAGTAAACATCAATCAAAGTTGGGTACGTTGGATGAAGGTATATAATATAATGTGTTGGACAGGACATAAACGCGTCACCAATCTACATATTTAAGCAAATATATCAATCTGAGATAACTACCACAACCATAATTTTCTGCTTTTGCATGGTATTTCTACAGTGACGCGTCATAGGTTTCTCTACTCTGGGAAGGTAGAATCTAATTTGTACATAACCCAACTTTGCAATATTACTACAGGAAGGTTTAAAAAAAGAAACCGTTAACAACTAAATTGAAAAATGTCCAGCCAACTAAGTTGGGGTAAATGTAAGTGAACAGCAACAGAAAAACGCGACACACAAATTAAACTGTAAAAAATAGTAGATTTGGCACGAGTATCACCATCTTGCTGCATGCTAAACCAAATCAGAGCGAAGGTGCAATTGAAAGATTTAAACTGATTGAAAGTTTCTGCTTAAGCCTGCGAGCGGTACATCAGCAAGATGGTAATGGTCCACTAAAATAATTTATAAAATGTGCGTGTGTCGCCTCGCTGAGACACGGGAACACTTTACAGGTTACACTGCCACAGTATCGTAGGCTGTGAGTCCCCCCCGCCCGTGGACTGCTTGCTGGGGGATTGGGGTGGCTGCTTCTGGTCTGAAAACATAATCCCGAGCATAATGAACACGTTAACGCTTACCTCTTCAATGTTTACGACAGCTGCCAGTATTTTTTACATTGACATTCAATACATTTTTTTTTATTTTGAAAAGCAAACGGATGGAGCATTAATATCGAAAGACAGGCTTTTTTTTTAAAGCATTTGAAGGAAAACCATAGCACTGCTAATCTAGAGGGGTGAGTTTTTTTTATTTAAGGAACACCAATATGTCCGCGAGCTTGGCGTCTATTTAAGTACAGTGCTTTATAAATCTAATGGTACATATAAAATGCAGCTAAAGAAAAAAATGGTTTGGGGAAACTATTCTTTGTAACCATATAATTACATTTTAAGCAACTAAATCCGTCACGCACGGACTAAAACGTAATAAGTGCCAGGGTTCTGTTCTATTTCATATTGGGCTATCTTCATTTAAAGTAATCGGTATACATGGTATGTACATTTCATGCGTTCGTAACCGGCAACGCAATCTTCACAAAATAAAATCAAACCAGCCGAGTTATAAATAAATTATTCGCCTTACCATTCTTGGAGCAAAAAATAACATATTAGTGCACATTGGTTCAGAATGTTAGCCACATAAAGGTTAATTACAAAACAAAAATATCAGGCAAAAATAAGGTGGATTATATTCATTGAAAAAAATGTTCATTTTCACATACTTTGACTTACTGTTTCCTGTAGATCATGGATGCAGAACATAACACATGCTTAATAACGAGCATAGACTAGTACACAATGCTTTAATAAGTAAATAATTAAATATATCTATCACGACACAATTTAATACGTGCTAGCGCGCACACAAGGATCCGGCGTATGTATTAGTAGTGTATTCAGTGCCTGTGAATATGACTGTTCAATCTTTAAAGGGACAATTTTATCAACTCCATAGATTTATGGTATCTTAATTAGAATAAATAAGATTTTGATTACTTGTCTTTATGCAGTTATAAGAATATTAAGTTTGTTAATATTTCTGTCTGTGCTATACAAATAGTTGTTTTTTTTTTTGTGAGACAGTGAACTATGAGTTATAGGGTACATTGTGCAAGGCCTAACAAACTGACCTGTCAATGAGTTTCCTCATTTCCTCGCTGTGCAAGCCGTCCTTGGCAGTGTGGGCTCTGACTGCAACAACACACAAGTCACGACGCGCTCTATACTAGCCACGACACCCGGAGCCGCCTTCTACTCGACATCTCGAACAATAACCACATTGCGTGCTCTATTCTCTAAGTTTACTAGTTGTATCATTTTATCTTTCAGTGGTTATTGTTCGCGCATGTCTATCTCCAAAACACGTACTAAATGTCTACATAATCATTTCAAATAGAGTAAATTAGTTAACACAATCACGTCTAAGCACATAAATAGAAAGTTTAGATAGGTTGATTCAAAGAAAAGTAATTAATTAATGTTCCCATTGTTGAATCTTGCACTTGACAAAATTAATCGATCTGGTTAAATTTAGTTTTTTATTAAAATCACGTCTATAATTTTGTCAAGTGCTAAAACCAAAAAACAGTAAAAAGTATATAATTTTGAAAAATAAAGAAGATAGGTAAGCCAATTACAAGAACGCTAATCTTGAAGCTTTAATTCAATTTGTTATTACAGATACAAATGTTGCATGCTGTCAGTCACAATAATTAGAAACATAAAGGAATCAAATAACTTGATCCAAAATTTTTACCGTCTTCTGTTCAGGTGACACCCAAGTGTGCATAAACCAATTCAACAATCAATTTCAAATTAACACTAGAGATTTGTCTAAAATTAAGGTCGTTTGGAACAAATGAATAATAATAATATCAAATACTTATGTTAACCATACTTTTTTGTTCTACTTGCAAGTTTTGCTGGGTATTAATTTGTTTCTATTTATTTTGAATCTTACTAGTTCGTAGGTTACCGTAGGGAGTTAATAAATTTAAAAATAAAATGAATTTATTCAACTAAAATTAGTACTCAGCAAAAAGGTGAAAATATTTTATATATTTATATTAAGCAGCATACAATAATCACTGAAAGCATTGTTGACAAGAAAGTATGATTACCTTTTAGTTTATATCAACAGGACCAAATTGGGTCACTTACAGAAGTTTAATAAAGAAAAAATTGATCAACAAAATCATTTTGTGCCTATTTTTTTTCAATTGTTTTGTCTTTCGTTAGGAAACCAAGATAGGGTTGTCAGTTAGTCCACGTTTTAGTTACATACCGGGGTAGTTGCGGGGCTGGTCACATTCGGCTTCGGAGATTTCGTTCGAGTCCTTGCTCTCATTGAAGGAGGAGGAGCAGTTGTTGTCGTTGTTGTTGGCGTTGCGCGGTGGGGGTGGGGGAGGCTCGGGAGATCCGCCGCACTTGCGTGTTCCTACAGAAACAATGCATGTATAAGAAGTTGCAATGAGATTCTTGATATTTTTCGTGATCCTGTCTCCAGAAAAAGCAGTGCCACTTCCACTTAGCGTCGTCGGTCAAATACACTTTTTCACTATAACCAATAAATTACTACATTCTCAAACGACACTCTTAAACTTTAAGCCGTTTTAAAATTAATTTTGTCGCTACATTTACACGGCAGCATGAGACTTGGCTTAAAATTAAATTGCATTATTTTATTTGAGTCGACTGATAGTGTCCCAAAAACATTGTGAAAGTGAATCTACCAATGCTGGGGCGAGATCCGTAGTGGTCGGAGTAGGGAGTTCCATAGGCGCCGGTGTACTGTTCGTCTTCGGGAGCGCAGCAAGCGGGCTCATCGTATTCGGGGCCACAGGCGTACATCGGGCGGGAATAACGGGCACGCTGCATACAATATATAGAGAGATTAATACACGCAAAATCAGAATGTTCTCTATGTTCAGGTATGGACTTTGAATGGACCTCTCTGCTCTCCATTCAAAGTCCATAAATGATTGACCTCTCATACTACCTGCACTCTCCTGAACATTGATTCAGCTGTAAACTTTGAAAGGCTGGGTTAATTGAATGATACCCTTTTTTTTTGCAAGGTTTGAGCTGTTTGTATCTTTTTAAAGACATATAAGATGAATTTCTTATAAATCTCATGATTTTGACTAAGTTATGTCTACTGAAACATACGTGACAATTGCTTCAAATATGGCAGGAAGGAGGCTTACGTATTGGTCCTCTTCAGCGCAGGTGGCCGGGTCGTCGTATTCGGGAGCGGTCGAGTAGATGGCGCTCTGTCCTCCCTGAGAATTCTTGCGGGCATAACGGCTGTTGGCGCGGGGCTGATAATGACATAATACAAATTAAGGGTCAGCTTAAACATAACAAAGTTAGTCGTATCGTATGAGAGGAGCAGATTGCATAAAGTATTTCGTCATGCACTAAAGTTAGACGCTCAAGAAAGAACGCGTGCGAACAAGATTAGATTACAAGTTAGCGCAAATATTTAAAAATATGCCGCAGAAGGGATTCCCGAAAACAAGTGAATTTTTAACGCGACGATTTTTTATCGTCCTCTGGATTTTTCATGCACTGCGAGAGTTCAAAATAAGACTGTGCTTTTTTGAAGCGCTGAGATGCTCTCTGTTGGATTTCCAATGATCGGCTCAATACAGAGAGTTAAAAATCCAGTGCGCGATAAAAAATCGAATTCGCTCGCGCGAACGTGGTCCAACAAATGCGTGGTGCGCAAATCGCGTTAGGTACACGTAAAATAAAGCTAGTTTCCCACTTACCATGCTCTGTGACCCGGCGCGGGAGTGCGCAGGGTGGTGTGGGTGTGGGTGCGCGAGGGTGCCGGCGTGCGCGGGGTGGTGGTGCGGGAAGGCCAATGCCTTGCTGGGGTCCATCTCTTCGCGGAAGCCTAGCAGGTGGAACGTTGCGTAGGGGCAGATCTCATCTTCCATGCCTGTTCGCACATAATAAAACACACATTAACAAAAATACCAAAACGATCTGTCGCGCAGATACGCGATCGTTGCGTTCATATGTCACTCATTTGTTCGGAAGGCGCCCTCTGTCGACGCGACCACGCGTTCGGATGCGCCGAACAAATTGAACACGTCGATCGCGTTGGGATTATGACGCAGCCTTGGACATGTTAGTTCTGATGACATCCACGGAGTAGTAGGTAACGTATTGGAGTGCTGATAAAGGAGAACGCTGTCTGCTGAAACAGCAGCGCAGCTTACAGATTCAAAAGAGGTAATATAATACGAATTAGTACTCCAATTTGTGAGCTACTATGTGGTTCCATTGGTTTAGTAGCAATGTAGTAAATATTCCTTAACTGTCGGTAATCCATGCTAAATTAAATGTGTAGTAATTAGTTGTCACACAAAAACACGCAACAATCATAAAATATATGTTATTAAGTATTGTACCTATGTATATTTGTAGAACACTATCAGTAGATAATTCACAATGCTATGTTCTGAGTTAGTCACGCTTTTTATTTGTTAATGTAGCTATTGTATTATAGCACAGATCAAAGAATACAATATTATAGTAATCATCGATTTATCTACATTTTCCTAAAAGCAAATAAAAAATAACTGGGGTTAGAAAAGTAGGAACAAAAATAAAATTAAGACCAAATAGATAGGATTCATGCAAATAAGTAAAATATAATTATAATGATTAATCTCATACTCACTCATTTGTTGTTAATAGCAGTTCATTCAGATAATAAATACCTCACGATTATCATTCACTTGGAAACCAGATTTGTATGGTCACCCAATCTGTATTATACATTTCACAAAAATAAACTGTAAGTATAATACAAATGTTGTGACCTTTTTTGTGCTTCATAACATGAGCATACAAATAAAACCTACCTTTGAAAAATAGTTCGGGTTTATCTTTATTAACCAAGTGCGTTAATAAAGTTTTTTACAAAAAAAATTTAAATAAATGTTTCAGGCTACGGCTACGGATATCTGCCGGGTAATATCTATGTGGCAACTTAGAATTCGCCTTTAGTGTAAAAATACCCATCACATAACCGTTATCTACGCACGTATCCTATATATCAAAACAAGTAACATTCAGCCAAAAATTACTGTGAGACGACTTTTATTTTTGGCGTGAAAGTTTTTGTTGGTTACGATCTTTATTTTTGTAGTTGTCAGGTTGTTAAGTTTGTATTTAAAAGTAAGTTATTTTTAACATTAAAAACTTGTTTTGATGAAAAACAGTTTGAACTTGACCTTTAATATCTCCGTAACCAGAAGGTATAGTGCAGTACAAAAAAATATCACAATAATGGGCAGAACAAGTGACTCATGGCTTCGTTAAGCGTCTTTTTACACTCAGTCTAGGTAAACCTTTGTTTGTTTCGTGACGGTTTCTACTTGTATGCTCATGTACTTGGCATGCGGTCCCACTGACCTGTGGAGGCGGTGTCTCCGGATCCCGCGCGACGCAGGCGCGGACGCCGCACGCGCTCGTAGTGATGGCGGCGCGGGTCCCACGTAGAGTGCGCGCCCACTGAACCACACTAACGTTACGCATGCGCTAACACCCCGCTACACCACTCTAGCATCCTCCCACTCACTTTTCAGATTGTCTACAATTTTGCTACATCGGACAACAGATGCTGTATAGGGATTTGTCAAAGTCAAGATCCAGTACGAAAACGGGATGGCACTTTAATTTATTTCTAGCACTTCCGTACTTTCGTAAAATACCCCAGATCGCTCTTTGCTGCACTTGTTGAGATTTTCAGGCCTCAACTGCAAGCATAAAAATATATGTTGAAGTAATGTAATTTGACAGTTAAAAGTGAGTGAGATTATACTTGAGACGATACCATAAAAATTTAGGGGAATTACGTTTGTGCCAAATCGTCTTATTATATCAACATAGCTTCTGAGTTCTGCATAACTGCTAGAGCCGTTCTATAAAATTTTGCTTTTAATGGCACTGTATAATTACGACGAGATTGGCAAAACGTCAAGCTGAAAATGATAATAAATTTAAGTAATAAAATAGGCAAAGCTAAAATAATCATAAGGGTTTGAACTATAACTTGCAGGTGAAAAATTGCCTTTGGTATTAGTACCTACATAAATCAAAATTTATAATAGCTGGGCCCTCAAGGTAAAATAAATTTACTGGACAACAAAATTGTACAACATAGCTTTCACCTGACATTCACCACTAAGATTATCTAAGAAGGTAAGAAAGAAGAAATGTTAAAGCACAGAGAAGAATCATAGCAAAAGTCGTGCAACAGAAAGAGTGTTAATATAACCGTTACCTCGTAAAATATCGACGTTTCCTTACTGTTGAGGAGCAGCTAAATTCCTATCACTTTATAACATAGGGTGCTATGTGAAACGTCGAGAAAAAGAGTGTAATACGTAGCCAATACAGTCACGTCCCGATTTAGGCCCAGTACCCATGTAACGCTCGTTAAGTCGCAGGAGCGCGCTGAATGACCTTTAGGAGCGCGATTAGAAAGCGCGCGTCAGCTTTGACGTGAGAGCCGGGCCATCTAGTCATACAATCACGCCCAGATTTACGTGATTTTTTGCGTCCGCATTTGTATTAACGTCAGCTTTGGGATACGACTGTATTAAAAAAATTGCAGTGAACAGTTTTGTATTAACAGCTGCAGCGCCATCAAGAGTGTAACGTGTAAGACAGTGGGGTGGTATACTCACTGATGACGGCCTGTCGCTTGACACGGTCGCAGGTGTTGTAGTTGGAGCCGGGCACGGGCGGCAGCTTGCGGTTGGGCGGCGCGATGTAGCCGAGCTCGTCACGAAGTCCTCCGCGCTTGTCTAAAGTACCGCCGGCGCCGCCCAGGGCAGCCTGCGATGCGTTGTATACTGCGTCGTCTAAGATCATTGATTAGGTAAGTTGATGAAGTTATTTTATAGTTTATGTTAGACGTTGTTAAGTCACCGATTAAATGTCAGTTCTATAATTTAGTTTATTGATGACGAGCAAATTATATTAAACTGTGAATTTGGTAAATCAAAATACAAAATCAGAGCTTCAGACTTAGTTCATGCTAAGGATGAGTCTTATGTAAAAAATAAAGTCTATGAGTAAACTAAGTTACCAAAATTGTTAACTAGGATGATTAATGATTAGGTCAAAATTCTAAATATCGAATTTGGGTAAAAGAAATAGTAATAAAGCGGTGTGCCATGCCACCATACATACAATACATGTCCTTCTGACCTCGCAGGCGGTGCGGGGTATTCCTGCGAGCTAAGGTCAGACAGATCACCACCACGCCTACGATGAAGACCACAATCGTTGCCAAAATGGGTACCAAGACTTCAGGTTCAAGCCAAGCCTTGATCCAGGGGGGCAGAGCTTTGTCAGAGCCGATGTTGCCAGGTAACGGAGCAACAGTTCCTACAATACACGAACATTAGTAGATATTTACCTTTGTGATGGTCCCGGGCGCTTCGTACCACGCAAACGACTACGATAGCAATGATGATGACAAGTATCGCGGCCACTACGGGCACGATTAGGTTAAGGTGCGACAAGATGATCTTGATAGTTTGTTCCGTGGAAAGAGAGCCGTCGCCGACCTCGCGCGCGGGCGCGACCGTACCTGAAATGCAAGCCCCACGTTACAAGAGCTATTTATTTTGAATTAAAAGACACCGGAAGAATGAATAAATTATAATAAAAAGGCGATGCATTTCAGGTACGTTTTTGTTGTAAAAATCGATATGCAGTAAGCGGGCATACATTATGGTAATGAACGTAGCAGTTATCTATAGTTTTAACCTAAGAGACCATCGTCATATTTATTAGTAAAAAAAGTAAATGGCGTATTAGTGATTTTCAAAATGTTTTTGTCATTTAGACAATTACTTACCGCCGGTCATAGTAAGAGTTGCAAATTCGTATTCAGCGACATTGAAACCAGCGTTGTTGTGGGCCGTAATTCTCAACACATACCATGTTGCAGGCTCCAGATCTATAAACGAAAATGTGCAACATTATAGCAAACCTTTTGTTTAGTGTACTGCAATTGTAATTATTTTGTAGGAGTACGCACCGAGTACAACGAAGTTTCCGCCAGGTTTCACTGCGTTCGAGATTTGATTCCATTCGGCAGCGCCCCTGTTACAATAAACATTTACTAGTTAGATAAAAATAAGTTTTACATTTGGATATCAACTACACAGGATATGTTTCTCGACGTATACCGGGCTCAACGAATTTGAAACATTTTTGTCCATTACTTGGTTACTTGCTCTGTTGGTACTACATCGAATTTTCTCTACTTGTGCTTAGACCGATACAAATTCTCTAGCCATTTTAGGCCTAAATCCTTATTTACACTAGGAAAAACCACCAGACAAAGTATGCGCTTCGGTAATCTTCGTCTTTCCGAATTAGCACGAACGTCGCGCCACAGTATGAAGGTTTCTCTTTGTCGGGTTACCTAATCCGGTTGCAGATCGTCATCTGTCACCCAGAAGTTTTGAAATGTGTTTTGGAATTGCATAGTGTTGTTAATCTATAATTTTGTAAATCTTGGTAATAGTGTTCTTCCATGGTTGTAACAGCTCTATTGTAGATCCCATCATCGCGCGTTCGTTTCCGAAGATAGACGACGATTCCCAAAGCGCATACTTTTCTTGAGATATTTGTCCAATGTTATTAAAGTCATACTCAGTATCAACAAGTTGGAAACAGGGAGGGATCTAGCACGGTCGTCGTATATCTTGGAGTATTCCGGGGTAGCATAAATAATCCGGGGGTGTTACAAGGGATAGGCTTGTGTGTGCCAGATGGGTACGTGCAGCGCCTACGACGGCCCAGCTGCTCGCAGTGCCGCGCGGTCGAACTAAACTGTTAGACAACGTCCCCCTGACTCGAAAAATGCGCACACAAAATTTGGTTGCCGATAGAATGGATCTTTTCTCATGTTGACTGAGCGAGTTCGCAAAGGTAACGTTACACGTGTTATGTTTTTAATTTGTAAACCTTGTTTGTCACGGATATGAATATGTTCTAAATTATTTCTAGAATTGTTAATTAACTACACTACCAAATTGGGAGACTGTAATGGTAGCGTATGTATTGAAATAAATAAATAAATAATTAATCATTAACGACTTACTTCTTCTTATTCTCAACGACGAAGTGGCTCATAGGACATCCACCATCGAGCCACTGCTTGAGGTGCAGCGTGACGGACGAGCTGCCCACCTCGATGAAGTCTGCGGCGCGTGGCACGGGCGGCTTGGAGCCGCGAGTGCGAGCTATCACTACGTCGGAGGCTTCGCCCGTACCGATGCTGGGGAAAATGTAACGTTTGTAAGGAGCTTGTACCTGAATAACAATTTTCTCTGTCCATTGTAAGTAAACTAACTGTATTTCTTCTTTTGGTGAAAAGAGCAGCTTTTATTGTTTTAACCATTACGTTAACTAATGATACCACTTTGTCAATGAAGCTCTCAGATGTTAATGTAGCTTGTGTCACTGGCGGTACCTTCATACAAGCATAAAAGCCCCGCTTGGTCTGATAAAACCAGTAAAGTAATGTGATATAATCGTGATTTTTATTAAGTAAGCTAGTATGTCGTAGTAACATTGATTAAACGCTGTTCATAATTTTATAATAAGGGACATATCTAAAAATTACGTTTTACGCTTTAATAAGTTCTGGTATAAACAATTACCAACTAACCAAAATTCGATTTTTGTAATACCTTCTAAAATAATTTGCGAAGTGCCGTGCAAGTCATTCACTGATCCTGACATTCTTGATCGGACTGTTATAGTTAGTTACTCACCCATTGTAAGCCGTGACGTAGAGTTGATATCTGGATCCGCAGAACAAGTTTTCTAAAGTGTATGTGTCAGTGGTGCTTGGAATCTGAAAGAAAGGAAACGCACACTTAAGTCAGTCGCCCTAAAGTTCTCTTTGGAAATTTTATGGGTTTGTGTATTCGGCTAGAGAATACTTGGAGAACAAGCCGTATGCCCGGAGTGGCATTTCACACCGGCAAAAATGATAAACTTCTATATAAACTTTCATCCCTTATTTAACCCCCATCAGGGGATGAATTTTCAAAAATCTTTCCTTAGTGCTCAATTTAGCTATAAAAGGAACCCTTAGGCAAGATTTCATGCGTCTAGAACCAGCTATAAGATGTTTCTTAAGTAGATACGGCATGCTGCGCTGCCCCAAATAAGTTGGAGTTAGGGCAGGCGGATGATGATATAGAGGTATGAGGAACAGGGTGTAAAATTCACTTTTCCTTCATAGAAAAGGGAGAATCCTCCGACCTGACGGGTGTTGTGTCTGGTGGGCAACTGCCCGACGATTGATGTCGGGACGTTGAATATATGCTAGTTGCACGGTAAACTTTGCTTGCGCGATGCATGATTTTGCGGGACGTCAGTGTGATGCGTAGTTCGCATGTGGCGATGTAGATATGCCGCCCCAATATATCTGTGACTGAAACCATTGTAGCGGCACAGACACGACACCCGTCTGGTCGGAGGATCCTCCCTTTTCTATGGAGGTATGAGTAAACTTTACACCCTGTTCCTCAAATCTATACTGGTGACCCCGAACATGGACATTGACGCAGCCTTTGAGCAGCTAGTTCAGCGTGACGACATCACTACCGCTTCCTCAAACTTTCGAGCGGCGAGTCACAAAGCCAGCCAGCACCCACGGCTTCAAACGGGTATCCTGACCATCACCATGCAACGAACGCGCATTCCTGGTCATCACCCTCAGCCTTGGCACAGCACACTACTCTTTCGGCCGGTCTACAAGCAGAGCCCTTACCACCTCTTCTGGTCGACGCCAGCAGTCAGCCTCAACCCGGTGCTGTGCCACATCCGACGCACTGGAGCATAACGCAGCGCCACCTCGACTCACTGGGGAATCACCGCAGACAGTTCCGACTCACCGTGGACTATGCGGCACCCGGTTCCCACCCACTGGAACCTCAACTGGCACTGGCAAGCATCGCAAGATACACGACTCAGCCCACTATCGATCTCTGGTCTCCGGAGGGGAGTAGGTAATGTAGAGGTATCTACATCGCCACATGAAAACTACGCATCACACTGACGTCTCGCAAAGTCCTGCATCGCCCAAGCAGAGTTTACCGCGCAACTAGCGTATATACAACGTCCCGACATCAATCGTCGGGCAGTTGCCCACCAGACTCAATAGTTCAAATGCCGCCTGGTCGGAGGATCACCCCTTTACTATGGGTATGAGTGAACTTTACACCCTGTTCCTCATACCTCTATACCATAAAATATACTACTTCAAGATGAATTCCCTAGCAATATAAAAATAGTTACCTGTACGGTTTCCCAATCTCCGAACTCTTGTTTGTAGTGGATGGTGTATCCGGCGGCGGGCGACTGGTCGACGTCAACTGACGGCTTCAGGCGCAGAGTGAGGGACGACACGGACGATGACGCGATGCTGAGCTGAGGCGGGAAGGGGGGAGCTGACGGGAAATACGTAAGTCTTTTTAATTTATTTGTTCACATTTAAGCTTATTATTACAATTTTATTTTCGAGTCGATGGTAATGTTATTATTATGTTAGATGAGTGAGCCCAGTAAATGGCCACGTCAATTTTAGGTCCTCGGAAGTGCTGGTGTATGGGCACTTTGGACACTTTAACATATGGGACATGGTTTGGTCAGGAGCACCGCATTCACATTCACACTAGTAACGCAGTATGTAGGAGACAATTAAAACGAATCTTTCTAAATGCAGCAATAAAAAACAGTATATTTATATATCACAATTACAATTATTAGAAAACCAATTTAAAAGAAAAACGCGAACTGTCTCATAAGAATCAAAATAACCATATACAATCAAGAGTACTTACCGAGAACAGAGAGAGTATGCGTAACGGTGTCGGTTCCGAACTGATTGTCGACATGGCAGGAGTACTCGCCGGCATCCTCTCGAGCCACGCCAGCGATTTGCAGCGATCCTTCGGGCAATTGACGGACGCGTTCAGAAGCTTCCAGTTGGTGGCCTTTCACCTAGGAATGTAGAAAACAATTTGAACAATATATCCAGGACAAACTTAGCATCAAAAATCTCTTTAAGAAAAAATACCTTTACGAAACAAAAGGCAGATAATTTTGTGAAATCGGTAATGTAAAATGTTTACTCCCTATTGGCAGCACCGTTACTTGTTTAATTTGTTTTAGTTTGGACGCTTTAGCTATGTATATCAGATAAAAAACACTGTCTTTCCCGTACTTTCTGTAAGCATGACCAAGTCTTGGGTTAGCAAATCAGCAGTCAAATCTTATTATAACCTTAATGATGTGGTTAAAAAAAATCTATGAATTTATAAAATACCTTCCACATTATGTTGGGTGGAGGGACGCCGACGGCAAGGCAGGGCAGCTTGACGTCTTCCTTGTAAGTGGCGGTAAACGATTCATCGAATGAGGCGATCTTGGCGGGCACTGAAACAAATATATGACACAAAAAATTAAATTAAAGTAGCGGAACTTATTGCAAAATATTGTAAAAGGAAACAATAACAACTGTCAAGTATACTAGTAATTATTGTGATTCATCTTGATACTTGACGGCTAGATTATTAAATTGTTTTTGTTGTTGTTGTTTTTTTTTGATTATTAAATTTAACTACCTGAAATACTTTCCCAAAAAGTATATCTCAGGGTTTTCTGATGTAGTGGTTTTTTTACATTTGATAATTTTCACTGTTGTACTAGAAAATGACCTTAAATCTTAAGGGTAAATTAAGTCCTAAGGGTAAATTTACCTTTGTCGCTGGGGCTGCAGGATGCGGTGGCTGAGGGCTGGCCTTCACCAATGATTGTAGAAGCGGTAACCCAGAAGTCGTAACGGCCTGCTTTCAGTTCAGTTGCAGAGTAGCTCGTTTGGGAAGCGGGTACCTACAACACAAAAAAAAACATTTTAGTTATTTTCTTCTGCTAACGCGTTGGCTTGATCTATACAATGATAGATTATTTCGTGATAACAAAAAGCCAGTCAGCAGGTTGGTAGTGGGTCTGACTGGCCCAGGGGTTTCACGATCATTTGTATAGTCTCTCTGCATTACTGCTACGCGCTACCTGCGTCTCTTTTTTTCGTAAACGACACTCAGATCGTCTTTTGTTTCCGAAAACTAGTCGAAAAGTAAAAGCAAACCTTATTAGGATGAGGTTCGGCGTTTTGTGCTTGAGTGTAGACGTTGTAGTGAGTGACGACTCCGTTGGGCTGCGCGGGAGGCCTCCACGATACGAGGATCGAGTCATGTCCCATAACCAGGGCCTTTACAGCGCGAGGAGCTTCCGGCACTGCAAAGTAAAAGTTATTTTTGAATGAGTAAAGTCTATTTCTCTTTGAATTTTGTTCCATTTGCTTCCTCGATGATAAGTCAACACTTACCGTCTTGTTCAGTCTGGCAGTGAATAGGAGCAGATCGTACGCCATCGCCTCCGTTGGTAGTCGCAAGTACTTCCATCGAATAGTTTGTGAATTTCTTAAGTCCATGGAGAATAGTTTCGCTGCTAGCTGTAATCTTCGTGTCCTTTGACTTTTCATCTAGAAATATGCACAAATATAATTAATTTTACTTTTACTTGCGCTATCAATCGTTCAGTATTTGTTCGTCGACTTTATAATGAAAAATTTGAATATGCCACTTACCATACCAGGTTTCGCTGGGTCCATAAATCACTTTGTAAGCCTTGATAAGTCCGTTAGCGGCGGCAAGAGGGGGGGAAACCCATGACACGCGGATGGTTTGTGCAGTAAGAGTGGTGCAGAGGACGTCCTGGGGCGGGGCAGACGGCGCGCCTTCAGCGGTGTAAGCTCGTACTTCGCCGGATATGGGACCCGATCCCATCTTGTTGAAAGCTTGTACTACGATCGCGTATTGGGTGTATGTCCTTAAAAAAAAGTTGTTGATTAACATCAGTTCGTCAGTTATGCAATGTCGGTAATTTCATAAAAGCTTTTAATCAATATGCTATGCAAGTGACTTATAAGAGCTACTTTTTTGCACTATTATGTCTGTTATCGGCAAGATAAAGACTTTGGTAGTCAGTTTTCTGTCAGCACTTACTTCAAATTCAGAATGTCCAAGTGGTGTTCCTTGCCAGATTCCTTAGAGATATCAACAGTTTCAAACACGAAGGACTTGTTGCTTGACGCCAATTTGTAGCCAACATAGTATCTGAAAAATTAAAACATCATCGTTATTATTCGGTTCTTTGAAATTAGAGATCCGAGATAAAGAGTTATTCGATTGTCTTTTACCCCTGGAGTTCGCCGTTCCAGTCCTGAGGTGGGGGAGGCTTCCAGGTGACGCGGAGAGTGTGTTTGTCAGCGGCATCGACTTTGCAATCTTGTGGGGGACTGGTGGGGGCTTCTTCAGCAGTGATAATGGTGACAGTTTCAGATGGCTCAGAAGTTCCCAGTTCATTTTCAGCGACGATCCTGATGTGGTAAGCAGTGGCTGGTCGTAAGCTAAATACTCCGGCTTCAGTCGCGTCTCCAGGTACAAGAACTCTGCAAAAATTAAACGGTGTTTAATATTGGTATGGACAATATTGACATCAGTAATGTAAGAGAAATTTTGCAGTACCTGTCAATATCTTTTTCCCAGTTACCCTTGGCGCGTTTGTATTCAATAAGGAACTTCTTGATTGGTGAGTTGCCATCGTAAGGTGCGGCCCAAGACAGTTGCACAGTCCTTCCAGATTTGTCTAATACCTTCAAACCGTAGGGCGCTTCGGGAACCTCTGTAATGTTACTTAGGTTGAGTATCTTTGAATAATTGTTTACTACGGTGCATTAGTTAGTATCATTGTTAAATCATCCTTTACCTTGAATAATCATGTTGATGCTGGTATCATCAGAGCCAAAAGCGTTGGTAGCGACACAAGTGAATAGAGCGCTGTCAGATCGTTCCGTTCTACGGATGCTAAGGTCGGATACAACTCCTCCGGGCAGAATTTCTTCGCGAATAGTGTAGCGTGGGTCTGATTTGGGCTCGAGACGTTTGTTGTTCATGTTCCAAATGATACCGATTGGCTGTAAGCAATCGATAATGTTATAGTCTGTTTGAGTTTGTTTATTTTTGTTGTTTGAGGACTTGTCTTAGATTGTTACCTTTTCTCCTTTAGCTTGACACTGCAGAACAGCTGGTTCACTTCGGCGGGCAGTCTGATTCCTCATTTTAATTTCGAATTGAGGTGGGGCTAAAATAACAAAATAGAGATTTTAATATATTAAATCGTGGCGTGCTGCTCTTAGCGTAGCTTTTTCATTCTACTTACCTTGAACGCTAATAAGAATAACGGCAGACAATCCAGATCCGATTCCATTAACAGCTTCGCATAAGTAGTAACCCTCATTCGTCTTTTGAATATTCGCAATGGCCAAAGTTCCATCTTCTACTTTAACATTAGGGTTGTTTGGCTTAAGATCTTTGTAATCTCCAGGGGTATCACCTAAAAGGATAATACAAGATATTTTATGACCGTCGTGAAAATTATCTCTAGCTGCGAAAACAATAAGTACAACGATGTTATAATTACCTTCAGCCCGTTTCCATGTGACTTGGGGCTTAGGGAAACCATCGGCTTTACATTCAACTTTAGCATCAGAGCCTTGCGCAAATGCCTTATCAGTGGGCTCAATAATCCAGCGGGGGGGAACTGAAATATCACCGATAGGTTATAGCACTTGCACTGTCTGCTACATGAAAGAAGGGCCAAATCTTTTTGATTACTTATTGACTTTCATTCTTTATTTATTTGTTTATGTGTATAAAAGAATGTTTGAATTACAAAAAGCATGAGATTGCAAACTTATCCCTTTTTGGATAACTGTATTGTCTAATGTATTTTTTGATTACTGTACTGTGTTTATAATTTTAGACAATATATTTTTCGGCAAATCAAAACACAATTTAATTTACGTTTTAAGGAAAAGATTTTGTATCAAAGTCAATTCATTCTTTTAAATCTCGGTAATGTCCTTAATTTGAACTTATTTGGTGTTGCTAATAATGATACAAAATTTCATCCTTAAAAAAACTAGGGGAAATCTTCTTTTATTGAGTTTATTCACGAATATTTAAGTATAGTGAACTTCATTTTTAATAAATTGCAACGAAATACAAAAATAACATTATATTCAATATTTAAAAGGTTTGACCACAAATAAATTTTTGTTTTGTTTTTTCGATTGCTTCTACTCTAGTTCATGTATACTTAAATATAATTATATCCTCTGAAAAGCTCCTGTAACGACCAGGTATTGAATATAGTTTTAGATATACTTCATAAGCAATGTTTAAATAACCGATATTTGTATGTGCTTTAAGGCGCCGCCATAGAAGCTTTAAAGACGAATATATTTCACAGCTTGCAAAAAAATATATATTTAGGCATATCAATCTACAAACCATTTATTATTAAATTGGATATAAATAATAAAACAAATTATAAATACAAAGCGTATCTACACTCCACCATCAACAACCAAAGCAACGCGCTATAAATGTGAAGAAAGAATGCGTTTGTTTATTTGAAGTGACAACAACACATTATTTCAACAGACAATATACATAATGTTAGTAAGCCAAGCAACAAGCTTAAAATAATGGCAAATATGCAAATTATTTAATGAAACAAATATAAAGAAAGGAACCCAAAGGAGAGGAAGGTGTAAGGATCAAAATAAAATGCAAGGAGTGGATGAATAGGGTACGTCGATGATAGCCGCAGCCGGTTCCTATGGAAAGCATTCAAAACGACTGATCTAAACCCTGTCTCGAGATTGATAACGAAAAGTTTGTGTTATCACCTAAACGTGATAAGAATATTATAAACAAAGTAAGACAGCTATGAAGTGAGAGTTTCATTTATCTACCGATCAACGTTATTTTCTTATTCTTTTAAAGTAACGGAATAATTAAAGCATACAATATCGAATCTACGCAAAGCTGGTCCGTGCTAGGATGAAGGGTACACAGATGCGTGACGTATACCGTGGACTTCTAGTGCGGCGGTATAGTTGGACATGCCAGCGACATTGCGCGCGTTACACGCATACGATCCGCTGTGCGACCAACCGGCCGGGTCGATCAGAAGCAATGAAGCTCTCTGCGCAATTTTAGTTGCCGTCACGCCGGCTTTCTCCTTCAAAGGTTGCCCTTCAAAGTACCACTGAATATCGAGAGGTTGATCGCCCTCCGAGACCAAACATGTAACTTGACTGGCCTGCCCCGCAAACAGCGGAGTCTCGAACGAGAATGGAACTATGCGAGGCAGTACTGGAAATAACCATAGATTTTTGGGTTAGATCAATTAGGATATCGTCGAGGCAGGCAATGTTAGCGACTTATGAGAAAAGAGGTATAGAACGGTGACTGTGAACGGACTGTCCTTTCAAGTGCGAATTGTGATGTTAGTTCCCATATTATTTAATTCAGTTGGCATCATAGCATTATCAAATTTAGACGTGCCGTTAACGACGAGTGTCGCTGCATATTCTACGCGGCCGGCCGCATTCTGCACAATACACGTGTAGTTCCCTTGATGATTTGCGCTCACGGAGTTGATGGTGAGGATGGAAGCACGAGGACTGAGAGGCAACGTCGTGATGTCTCGCTGAAGATTCGAGTCCATAGTCTCGCTGCTGAATGTCCATGATATGTCGAGAGGTAGATCTCCCTTGGTGGCAACACAGTTCACTACCGCCGTGTCACCCGGGTTGAATGGCACCTCACCGAAATTGAACGGCATTATCAACGGTGGAACTAGGACAGTAAAATTTATGGTAAAGTGAAATTAGGAAATTAAAGTTTGAGGTAAAAAGGACGGAAGCGTATAAATAGTCAGTTTATGTTCGCACCCTTTACAACCAAATCGGTGGTATGCGAAACGACGCCCGCAGCATTACTCGCAGTACAGTTAAAAAGCCCTGCGTGTGTTGCATCCACTGACTCAATGGTTAATACGCTGCTTCTTCGGTCGTTGGTACTAACACGAACTCCGGGAATGGATTTGGCAGATTGATTATTGACAGTCCAGTCAATAAGAACCGGTTGATCCCCATGGGTTACTATACACTGAAGAGCAAAATAATCCCCAAGAAAAGCCGGCTCTGGGCCGGCAATGAAAGGTGCAATCTTGGGAGGAACTGAAACAAAGTTTATCTAAATGACAAAATAATAAATTTCTACCATATAAGAGACTAACCGTAAACAACTAAGTCAGCTGAATGGGTATTACGGCCAGCACGATTCTCCCCGATACATGTATAAGCACCGGCGTGTTCGGCGTCCACAGATTCTATTATTAGTAAGCTACTTCTTTTGGAATTGGTCACAACATAATTGCTATTCCTCTGAGATATGGATTGTCCGTTAAACATCCAGGTAATAGTGAGTGGAAGGTCACCATAATTTATAGTGCATGCAGCCTGTAAATATTCTCCGACGTTGGTGGGTTTTTCGCCGAATGCAAATGGCAAAATGTTGGGAGGAACTGGAATGTCATAAATAATTGAAAGCGAAATTGGATTATGATGTATTTGAGGAATAACCGATCGACTATAAGGACACAAAATTAATCTAATGTACCGGGCGAGAAATAATTAAGCACCATTAATTATCAAAGTAGACGTGTGATAGTGGACTCCTGCTTCGTTTTCCGCAACACAAGTGTAGTTTCCAGCGTGATTGTGTGCTACTGAGGCTATACTTAGAATAGCACTTCTCTCGCCTATGTGAAATACGGTTACTCCAGATCTGGGTTTAATAGGTTCGTCGTCGAATTGCCATTTTAGTCGTAGTGGATGGTCTCCCTCAATAACAGAGCAGGGAGTTGTTACTACTTGCCCGGGGTTCATTGCAACTTCGCCGAAAGAGAAAGGTTGGACCACAGGAGGAACTAAACAGAAAGCAAGCACATCCGAGCTATAACGCTTCAGTACCAATAACGTTGAGAAGAGCCGTGTGGCTGGTGGTGCCTGCCCTATTCGTCGCAGTGCATGTATAGTTGCCACTATTAGGTCCCAAGGCTGTCGGTATATCGAGGACAGACACGCGTTCGCTTAAAGTTGTAGTTTTTACACCCATTCTGCGGGTGACAGGATGCCCTTGGAAGCTCCAGGAGATGTTCAGAGGTGTATCGCCCTTCGAAACGTGACAGTCGAGGTGCACAGACTCTCCCGCAAATACGGCTTCGTCTAACTCGAAAGGTTTGATGTGAGGGACGACTGAGTAAATAAAATATTGCAACGTTAGTAAAAATGTATATAATGTGCATGCTGCGACATCTAGTGGAAATACCCTTAATGTTGAGTGTAGTGGAATATCTATCTTCTCCCGCTCTATTTCTGGCGATGCAGGTAAAATTTCCACTGTGGGCTCCAGTCACAGATGCAATGGATAAGAAGGATGTTTGCTCCGCCATTTTCATGGTTTTAATTCCCATATGGGTGGATAGATGTTTGCCTTCGAATGTCCAAGTAATAGACATCGGTCTGTCTCCTTTACTGGCGTGGCAGGTCATTTGTACAGATTCTCCGTAATAGATGGATTCTTCAATTTCAAACGGCAGTATATGGGGAGGGACTGATAAAGGAAAAAGTGTTTTCTAAATGTAAATCTAAACGTGCATTACATCTATACACTTATGGAATAATTTTCTTACAGTAGCTATTGTACTAGGGCAACACATCCAATACCATGAATATTGACGAGGACAGAGTGGTATGCGCGTCCAGCGAGGTTACTGGCCGTGCAAGTGTAGTTGCCGCTGTGCTGGCCCATAGCGGTTGGAATACTCAGGACTGAAGCTTTTTCTCCTAACTTAGTAGTTGTTATGCCCATGTTATTATGATAAGGGATTTCATGGCCTTTGAAACTCCACGATATTTGAAGAGGTCGATCGCCTTTCGATACATGACAAGTAAGATGCACGGATTCACCAGCGAATATAGATTCTTCAACTTCGAACGGAATAATGTGCGGTACAACTTGAATAAAAAAAGAAACAATTACATAAAGGAAAATTTTACAGAAGTGTCAAGTGAAACTATTCAGGGATAAGTAATGTGTAAATGATAGTTAAGGTGCCTTGATTCCTATTTTATCCTAGTCATAATTAAAAAGTAGGTTTTCAGCCGGTTTTATTGGTGATCCGAAACGAAATGGAAAACGAAATTAATTCCATGTTTTTTTCCTATGAAACAGTAGTCTTTTTTACCTTCGTAAATACCGATTCACGTTTATTTTGTTTGTTAACCCTATAAAATATTAATAGACAAAATATTTAAGATCGGCGATATTCTTTGGCGTTTTTAATAAGGAAAGAAAAAATAATAAGAAAAAATGCGTACGCTGCTATCAGACATAATGCTTACAGAATTCATGCTGGTTCTGTCAACATATCCTGAAACATCGATTCGCTGTGATGAACGTAAGACAAAACATGTTTTAATATGAACAAATGAAACTGACCATGAACATTTAGAACAGTGGAATGATTAGTGGAACCGGCTCTGTTAGTAGCTACGCAGGTATAGTGGCCACTGTGGCTGGCAGTTGCCGCAGAGATCGACAGAAATGAAGTCCGCAACGTCATTTTGTTCGTCATGATATCTAGATGCGACGACGTATTTTCTTGCCCATGAAAGTGCCATTTGATGTTTAGTGGCAAATCACCCTTGGAAACATGACAATTGAGCTGTACTGGTTCCCCGGCAAACACCGACTCGTCAGCTTCGAAGGGAACGATGTATGGCAGCACTGTTAATCCCAGAAGGCTTTGATTATTGCAGAGACAAGCGTGCAGCGTGCGAGAGGCTAGGGCGGCTAATGGGCTTTGGGAATACCATGAACATTAACTGTGGCTGAATGAACTGCCAGGCCGGCACGATTTGCGGCGTGGCATGAGTATTCGCCGCTGTGGCTAGCTTGCGCACTAGATATCGTCAACAAAGATGTCCGCTCGCCGATCTTCATTGTAGCAATTCCTTGATGTGAGGACAATTCTTGGCCATGAAAACTCCAACTGATTGTGATAGGAGCATCGCCTTTTGACACATGACATCCCAATTGTATAGACTCCCCGGCAAACACGGGCTCTTCGGCCGTAAATGGAACGATGTGCGGAGGAACTGGTGAGGGCAAACAAATAATAAAAATAAGCAAAACAATGATAACACACTAAAGTAACCAGTGTACCCTGAACGTTTAATGTTGCTGTGTGGTTGGTGCTGGCTACAATATTGGAAGCTGTGCAAGTGTAATTTCCGGAATGTTTCTCTGTTGCAGCTGGGATGGCCAAAATTAAACTTCGGGCTCCTACTTTTGTAATTACGACTGCGTCCGTTTTTTTTAATGGTTTGTTTCGAAATGACCAAGTGAGATCCAAAGGCATGTCGCCTTTCGGAATATGACACATAACCTGTATGCTTTCACCGTAAAAGACGGCTTCATCGAACTCGAATGGGGAAATAATTGGTGCCACTGAAAGAAATATCCAAATATTCTTGTTGTTTGTCGTTGTGTGATAATATACATAAACTACAAGTACTCTTAGAGGATTGGTGTAAGAGGTAACAGAACAACGCATAAGCAAAGACAATTCACCGAGACCATATACCCTTGACATTGAGCGTGGCGTGGTGGCTAGCACTGGCGACAAGATTAGAGGCGGTGCATGTGAAATTGCCGGAGTGTTTAGCCGTCACCGCGGGGATTATGAGAACTGAACCCCTATCTCCCGCATTCATGATGTTCAAACCGGGCAGTGAACTCACATCTCCTCCGCTAAATGTCCACTTGAAATTTAATGGCTTATCTCCTTTAGGTACATGGCACATGACTTGAACACCCTCTCCGTAAAAAACGGATTCGTCGAATTCAAAATGAGTTATAACTGGTGCCACTGAAATGTATTATATGCTAGAAATTAAATACATTTTTATGTGCACCTGAATGTTTTCCATTGCTTTAATTCCAAATATTGACTGGATTAGTGTCAATAAATTTTATGGCCCGCCAAAGTTACAAAAGGTAAAAATATAGAAAAAAACTCAACACACATCATCTAGCAGGCACAAATGCATTAATTCAAGGTACCGTTGACAAATAACTCCGCAGAATAATTCATGGAGCCCGCTTCATTTTTTACCACACATGTATAATTGCCCTGATTTTGATGGCTCACAGATTCGATGTTTAGTTGACTTGATCGTTTCGTGTTCACAAGATTAATTCCGATATCTCCAGATTTCACAGGGTTTCCATTGAAAAACCATTCTATTGTCAAAGGGAGATCACCTTTACTGACCGCACAAGTAACCAAAACCATTTCTTGAGCATTTACTGGTCCCTCGCCGAATTCGAAATGTTTAATCTGTGGAGGGACTGCAGAGGAAGAAGTAATTAATTGACAAGCAAAACTAAAAATGTGGGGACAAGACACTGTGATTTAAAAAAAATCCATATTTTGTTTTGCGTGTTTAAATATTTGATCTACAGAAGCTTTTTTTTTATATTACTGTGTTATTTCCTCATAGTTTATTTAAAAACATAAAAAAAAATGTTGTTCCCGAATTTATCTAAAATAGGTCCCGGATTTTTAGGTGGTAAAAATAGTTTTGACGAGCGAGTAGTATAATATTTAATGTAGGACTAGGTTTGTGATTGAGGAGTAAAATATAAGTTATGAAATTACACAAATAAATAACCAACCAATAAATCGTGCGAACAAAAGCTGATAAACTTTTGGAGGTGTTTGTAATCGGTACCGTTCACGTTGAGCACTGCACTGTGGCTACTGCGACCGGCTTCATTTTCAGCTATGCAAGTGTAGTTGCCGATATGTTCATGTTGAACATTCTCTATGCTCAAAACTGATATTCTTTTTCCGTTTCTGTTTATCAGAATACCATTGCCCGAGTTAAGAGTTTTGTCGTTTAGTTCCCAGTGAATTTTCAAAGGTAAGTCCCCTTTGCCGACAGTACAAGTTAGAGATACAGTATCCCCTGCGTTGAGTATTTCTTCCCCGAAATCAAAAGGCGTAACCTGCGGCACAACTATAGAATAGTTTATTGTTATTAATAGAATTAACAACAAAAAAAAAAACTGAGGAGCTTTCTCTGAACAAAATACTTGTGACTCCGATTTATGTTTTCGAATTACATTTGTGCTTCATATTTTATAATGGTTCGCAACGTCATAATATGGAAAGGATAGCAACACTGTCAGGGAAACATGGATGGGGTTATAAAAATTAGGGAAACAAAGCAATAGAATAATACGATGCAAGTGGTCATAATCGAAGTCGAAAAATAGATACCGTTAACAGCCAACCCAGTTGAGTAATTGGCATGACCGGCTCTGTTGGCGGCTGAGCAAGTGTACACTCCTGTGTGTATGGACGCTACTGAATCTATCGACAAGCTGCTTGACTTGTGACCAATCCTAGACACTGTGATTCCCTGAATATCACTAGTTGGTTTCCCATTCAAGTGCCAAGTGATATTAACTGGCGTGTCACCTTTCGTCACCATACATTGCACCCCGACTGCATCGCCCGCGTTAGCTGGTTCCTCTCCGAAGGTAAAAGGATGGATTTGTGGTAGAACTGTTTTAGGAAGCTACTATTAATTAGTGTAAGATGCCAAATATACAAATTATAATAATAACGAAACTACTTAGAAATCAAAATATAAAGAACCATTAACTTCCAGCGTGGCACTGTGATTGACTTGGCCAGCTAGGTTTTCCACGTAGCAAACGTACAATCCCCTATGGGTGCCATTGACAGAATCAATATTCAGTATGGACATTTTGCGACCCATGCCTCCAATAGCTATTCCGATGTTATTGTTCTGAGAAATTTTTCTTCCATTTAGACTCCACGAGAAGTTAGCCGGTAGGTCACCCTTATTCATAACACATTGAACCGCCGCGGGATCACCAGCGTTGGCTGGCTCGTCGCCGAATTCGAAGGGTGAGATTTGGGGAGGAACTGAATTTATAAAAAGCGATTAAAACAAATATTAAATTAAGAATTAAGTATAAAGCGAACCGTTGACGCTTAGAATCGTAGTGTGGTTTGTAACGCCGGCTGCATTCTTGATTTCACAAGTATAAGAACCTCGATGAACTGAGCTTATGGGTTCTATGTTTAATATCCATGTTTTCTTGCTGATATTCGTGAGCGCAATGCCGAGATTGTTGCGCGGTTTTATTTCTTCTCCATTGAAGCGCCATGTGAACTTCACCGGCAGATCACCCTTGCTCATTACGCAAGACACGGATGCTGTTTCTCCTTCATTTAGAATTTCTTCTCCGAATTCAAATGGCGTAATTTGTGGTGGAACTATTATAAGTAATTTTTAATTATTTAGATGCATAATGAATTTATAGATTCTTCACTTTGAAATGGTAGCATTTAGGGAGGGACTGATATAAAAGTCAATCAACGATTCAATAAAATGAATATTGACGAGGACATTAGAGTGGTAATGCGCTCCCGGTGCTGTCATTGACCGTGCAAGTAAAGTTGCTACTGTGGTAGCCCATAGCAGTTGAAATACCCAGCATTAAAGCTTTTTCTCATAGTTTAGTAGTTGTGCCCATGTTATTGTGATAAGGATCTTCAAAGCTTTTCAAACTCCACGAGATTTTAAGAAACCGATCGCTTTTCGATACTTGACAAGATTCACTAGCGAATAGATTGATGAACTACAAACATAATAATTTCCAATACACTTGAAGAAACTTTAAAGTTACAAAAAGAAAGACTTAACAAGAATTCTACTTTGACTAATTAAGGCGAACAAATGTTTGTGTATGTGAAGATAGGTACCTTAATTCACGAATGTCCTAGTAATTGCGAGACTAACGAAATAATTTCTTCATTAAAGTCGAAAGTAAGAAAGATACTGGCATTATTATAGGTAAACTGTTAATAATGTAAGAAAATGATAAGGACTGGAAATCAAAATAAGTAAATGCGTACGTTGCTTTCAGACATGCTTACAGAATTCATGCTGATTCTGACAGCAAATCCTATAATTGATAAGCATCGATTCGCTCTGTTATAGGAAATACAAAACAAATGAAACTGACCATGAACATTCAGAGAAGTAGAATGATTAGTGGAACCGGCTCTGTTAGTGGCTACGCAGGTGTAGTTGCCACTGTGGCTGGCAGTCACCGCAGAGATCGACAAAAATGAAGTACGGGATGTCATTTTATTTGTCATGATATCTAGATGCGATAACGTGTTTTCTAGCCCATGAAAGTGCCACTTGATGTTTAGTGGCAAATCACCCTTGGAAACATGACAATTAAGCTGAACTGGTTCCCCGGCAAACACCGACTCGTCCGTTTCAAAGGGTACGATGTGTGGCAATACTGTTAATTCAGAAGGCTTTCATTATTGCAGAGACAAGCGTGCAGCGTGCGCGAGGCTAGGACAGCTAACGGGATTTGGGAATACCATGAACATTAACTGTGACTGAATGAACTGCCAGGCCGGCACGGTTGGCGGCGTGGCATGAATATTCGCCGCTGTGGCTAGCTTGTGAACTAGATATTGTTAACAAAGATGTCCGTTCGCCGATCTTCATCGTAGAAATTCCTTGATGTGAGGACAATTCTTGGCCATGAAAACTCCAATTAATTGTGATAGGGGCATCGCCTTTTGATACATAACATGTCAACTGTATAAGCTCGCCAGCAAAGACGGGCTCTTCGGCCGTAAATGGAACGATGTGCGGAGGAACTGGTGAGGGCAAACAAATAATAAAAATAAACAAAACAATAGTAACACACTAAAGTAACCAGTGTACCCTGAACGTTTAATGTTGCTGTGTGGTTGGTGCTGGCTACAATATTGGAAGCTGTGCAAGTGTAATTTCCGGTATGTTTCTCTGTTGCAGCTGGGATGGCCAAAACTAAACTTCGGGCTCCTAATTTTGTTATTACGACTGCATCAGTTTTTTTTATCGGTTTGTCTTGAAACGACCAAGAAAGGTTTAGAGGCATGTCGCCTTTCGGAATATTACACATAATCTGTATGCTTTCACCGTAAAAGACGGCCTCATCGAACTCGAATGGCGATATGATTGGTGCCACTGAAAAAAATTGCCAAATGTTCTAGGTAACTGTTTTGTGACACTATATGTGGCTACAATATTCGTAAGAGGATTGGTGTAAAGGGTAAAAGAAAAGAACGCATAAGCAAACACAATTCACCGAGACCATATTATACCCTTGACATTGAGCGTGGCGTGGTGGCTAGCACTGGCGACAATATTAGAGGCGGTGCATGTGAAATTGCCAGAGTGTTTAGCCGTCACCGCGGGGATTATGAGAGCTGAACCCCTATCGCCCACGTTCATGATGTTTAAACCGGACAATGAACTCACATCTCCTCCGCTAAACGTCCACTTGAAATTTAATGGCTTATCTCCTTTAGGTACATGGCACATGACTTGAACACCCTCTCCGTAAAAAACGGATTCGTCGAATTCAAAATGAGTTATAACTGGTGCCACTGAAATGTATTATATCCTAGAAGTTAAAAATAATTTCACGTGCCCAATATAATGAACCTGAATGTTTTCCTTTCCGTATAATTCCGGTACTGACTATAATAGATTAGAGAAAATCAATTTTATGGCCCGCCAAAGTTACAAAAGGAAAAAAAATATAGGAAAAAAAAAACATCATCTAGCAGGCAAAAATGCATCAATTCAAGGTACCGTTGACGAATAATTCCGCAGAATAATTCATGGAGCCCGCCTCATTTTTTACCACACATGTATAATTGCCCTGATTTTGATGGCTCACAGATTCGATGTTTAGTTGACTAGATCGTTTCGTGTTCACAAGATTGATTCCAATATCTCCAGATATCACAGGTTTTCCATTAAAAAACCAAATTATGGTCACAGGTAGATCCCCTTTACTGACTAGACATGTGACTAAAACGACTTCTTGAGCATTTACTGGTCCCTCGCCGAATTCAAAATGTTTAATCTGTGGAGGGACTGTAGTGGGAATAGGAATTAATTGCGAAAACTAAAAAAAGTGGTGACAAGAATGATTGTGAATTTAAACTACTTATTATGGTAGGTTGGGGATAACCTTTAGCTTTGATTCCGAATGTTTAAAATGTAATCTTTTGGATTTTGCCTCTCTACTTATATTTAATTTTGAAGAGCAATTCCATGTTTAATGACTGCTAAATAAAACTAATCCGTGTTTCTTCCAAAAGAATAGCAAATTTTATACATATTAACGCCACGATGCTGCTATCGTACTTTGCCACACACGATGCTATCATTAGTTTGTAGTGTTAAACTGCGTTTTTTGGAATCTATCTAATCTAGCGGAGAAAGGATATGCTCTTACTAAAATATTCTTCAGCATGTAAATTAATGTTAGATTTTATAGATGTAGGACTGGGTTTTTGTGCTAGGAAAAATACAATTTATAAACATACACAAATAAAGTAACAATAATTAAATCGTGCGAAAATAAGCTTAGCAACTTTTGGAGGTGTTTGTAATCGGTACCGTTCACGTTGAGCACTGCACTGTGGCTACTGCGACCGGCTTCATTTTCAGCTATGCAAGTGTAGTTACCGATATGTTCATGTTGAACGTTATCTAATATCAAAATTGAGACTCTTTTTCCGTTTCTGTTTATCAGAATACCATTGCCCGAGTTAAGAGTTTTGTCGTTTAGTTCCCAGTGAATTTTCAAAGGCAAATCCCCTTTGCCGACGGTACAAGTTAGAGAAACAGTATCCCCTGCGTTGAGTATTTCTTCCCCGAAATCAAAGGGCGTAACCTGCGGCACAACTACAGAATAGTTTATTGTTATTAATTGAAATGCAAAGGTGCTTAATAGCTTAACTCTAAGCCGAATAATTCCAAAGTGAACCGTAGAAACGTTGTTGATCAAGTAATGTAGGTAACTAGGTTCTGCAATTTACTTGTAAATTATTCCGTTAATATTGCTTTTTCATCAAAATTTGGATCAAGTCTGTCACCACTCATGCCTTTGATGATTTTTTTTACCGGATGCATTATGTTTTGGAACAGTGTAGGTAAAGGAAATGTTAGCATTTAACAGGGATATAAAAAATGGGAAACAAAGCAAATAATCAATACGATGCATTTAGTCATAATCGTGGTCATCAGGGTGGGTATAGATACCGTTAACAGCCAACTCAGTTGAGTAATTGGCATGACCGGCTCTGTTGGCGGCTGAGCAAGTGTACACTCCTGTGTGTATGGATGCTACTGAGTCTATAGACATGCTGCTTGACTTGTGGCCGATTTTAGTCATGGTGATCCCCGGAATTTTGCTAGTTGGTTTCCCATTCAAGTGCCAAGTGATATTGACTGGCGTGTCGCCTTTCGTCACCATACATTGCACTCCGACTGTATCGCCCGCGTTAGCTGGTTCCTCTCCGAAGGTAAAAGGATGGATTTGGGGTAGAACTGTTATAGGAAGCTACTTTTAGTGTAAGATACCAAACGCACAAATAATAATAATAACGAAACTACTTAGAAATCAAAATATAAAGAACCATTAACTTCCAGCGTGGCACTGTGATTGACTTGGCCAGCTAGGTTTTCCACGTAGCAAACGTACAATCCTCTATGGGTGCCATTGACAGAATCAATATTGAGTATGGACATTTTGCGACCCATGCCTCCAATAGCTATTCCGATGTTATTGTTCTGAGCAATTTTTTTTCCATTTAGACTCCACGAGAAGTTAGCCGGTAGGTCACCCTTATTCATAACACATTGAACCGACGCGGTATCACCAGCGTTGGCTGGCTCGTCGCCGAATTCGAAGGGTGAGATTTGGGGTGGAACTGAATTTATAAAAAGCGATTAAAACAAATATTAAATTAAGAATTAAGTATAAAGCGAACCGTTAACGCTTAGAATTGTCGTATGATTTGTAACGCCGGCATCGTTTTTGATTTCGCAAGTATAAGAGCCTCGATGAACTGAGCTTACAGGTTCTATGTTTAATATCGATGTTTTCTTGCTGATATTTGTGAGCACAATGCCGAGATTGTTGCGAGGTTTTATTTCTTCTCCATTGAAGCGCCATGTGAACTTCACCGGCAGATCACCCTTGCTCATTACGCATGACACTGATGCAGTCTCTCCTTCATTCAGAATTTCTTCTCCAAATTCGAAGGGCGTAATTTGTGGTGGAACTATTATAAGTAATTTTTAATTATTTAGATGCCTAAATAATTTATAGATTCTTCACTTTGAAATGGTGGAACTATTATCAAATAATAATTATTTATATTTGAAAAGGGGTTAGGGTTTTGGGATGATGCACACTACATAACCGAAAAAGCAAGCTGAACTTTATTAGGATGAGTACCGTTGACTTCGAGTACCGCGCTATGATTAACTGAGCCAGCCATGTTCGTCGCCACACAGAGGTACGTGCCCCTGTGTATACCACTTACAGAGTCTATGTTTAGGATCGAGGTCTTTTTGTTGATAACGGTTAAAACGATACCCATGTCGTTGTTCTTTGGTATTACTTGTCCATTGAGAACCCACGAAATGTTAAGGGGTTGATCGCCTTTGCTTAATGCGCAAGATATAGAGGCCATGTCTCCCGCATTTGCTGGCTCGTCACCAAACTCGAATGGTAATATTTGAGGAGGCACTGTATAAAAATATAACTTTAAACTAAGCACTAGTGCAGGGGCGTGTGTGGCATACGATGTAGCTTTGGCGGGCATAAACATCTTGGTCTATAAGTATTTTTATGAGTAGAAAATAACATTCATTTTGAATTACCTATGTTATTCTATAGTTTGTATTCCTGAAAATAAACTTGATTAGTACACAATACACGTCAAATATAACACCATAATTTAGTGTAAGTAGCTGTTTTTGGTATTTATAGATTGAACAGGTTTTTTATAAACTATTTCTTAAACAATCAGCAGACTTTTCTTAAATTATGGTATTAATATAGGAGAAACAACCGAGTCCCAGTGTGAGTTAAAATGATGTATCTTACTAAAATATCTGATTATTAATTTGTAAATTAAAAATGTATTAGGAACTCGGTAATAAACCGTTTACTGTCAATGAGAATATAAAAAAAAAACGATGAATCCCTATTAATCTACTCGCTCTATTAAAGTTAACGAAGTCTTCCTGAAAAAAAAAAGAAGTTTATTTGCGTATTCTAAATTGAGTATAACGTTTTCATAATATTACCAGCAAACGGGTTTTTCTCGGAAAACAAACATCTCATGAGGATTGTGAATGAAATGAGTTGTTATCAACACGAGGCAAATCATGTCGCGTTTTTTATAGTAGACCAAATCTAATCGACGCTTTTACTTGAATACTTTTCAAAACATTACATAATCTCGTTGAATCAAATCATTGCATTCACAAAAACAAAATATCTGACGTAAGTATATCGTAGGTACCTTTGAGATAAAACACTATTCGATAGTTTTGTGACCTTACTTCACTGATTACCTATGTGAGTGAAAATTATGCAATTTCTACTTTATCATATCCGATTAGATTTGCTCGTTGAAATAATCTGTTGCTATGAATTCAGTTTTCAAATCGATTGTTTTCTTGTAATAGGTACATCCAAATGATAAATGTTTTTGAAAGATTAACAGGTGAAATAACTATTTGGTTGTGAGGCATACAAGATGCACACTTCAGTTGTAGTTCATGTCGCAAGCAGTCTTTCTAGTTGGCCAGACGCCCTGAACTGTTTCAACTGTGCCTTTTCGTTCTCGATAGAATTTATCAACTGAAACTTTACATTTGAAGACTCAAAGGTACCTCAACGTCATAAAAACTTAGTGGGTACGAACTTACCCATGACTTGTACTTCTAATGCTCCTTTAGCGGTGTATCCCTGGGAGTTCTTGGCTACGCATGTATAGGTCGCTTCGTCGCTCATTCGTTCTACGTTTTCGATCACGAGGGTGCCATTGGGGAAGACCTTCTGTTTGCGGTTGATGGGTAGTACCCTGGAATTTAAACGTTATCCAAAATGAGTCAGGGTCTAGTTTGCAAAGCTACAATTGATATCCTATAGTAAAGATTTGGGTATTATAGGTCCTATATTATACGAAGCTAAAATACATTAGAAGGAAATTCTAAAATAATGGATTGTGTCTCGTGGCAGTCGTGGCACAGCATATTTTGCGTTACAACTTTTGTTGTTCGCCAGACAGTAGGCAGAGCGAAGGCTGTTTAGGGAGGAGTCAGAACATTGTATACCGTTCGATTCACTACGAGATGCACCAAACAAAATACTGACTTATAAATTATCGAGTTTTATGTCCGATAGAAAATAAAACACATTTGTTTTCACCCGGTTGCGCTCCGACTTCTATGCAGGGTCAAATTAAATTAGCTAGCGAAACCCTGAAGACGTGATGTGTATCGATATCTGAACACGATAAAATAAAAGCTAAAAAGATTTGATGTTTTTTTTTGGGGTCGACACACGATGTTATTCTTTTTACTTCAAGAATGAGTTCAGAAAAACAGCTTTATTTTGTTTTGTTGTGTTATTATATCGATCGTTTCAAGTTCGCTCAAAAAAAAACTTAAACTGATATTTCAAGTGACTGCATGGACTGCGGTCGATGACCCCACAAGAAAAATCATCAAATAATTTTCTTTTTATGTATGATGTTAAGATATCGATACCCAGCACTCTGCTGAGGTTCGCTAGCTAATTTAATTTGACCCTGTATAACGAAAGTGAACAATAAGGAAGAAGTTTTGAAAATTCAAAACTCCTGAGGGCTTAAATAGGGGATGAAAGTTTGTGTGGAAATTCGTCATATTTGCGGATGAGAAAACCCAACGGGCGTACAGCTTGTAATAATAATAAATTCGTTTCATATTAACCTGTTATCACGTTCCCATACAATAGAGTCGATAGGATAGCCAGCTACTGGGCAGTGCACAATGAGGTTGTCTCCGGCGACTACGGGGCGTTTCTTCATGGGTCGCACGTAGGGCAGGCCGTATACGTTGACGCGGGATGAGTGGGATGCACTGCCGACCTGTAATTTATGAATGTCATTGAGTTAACAGTACTTTCTTTTTTCTTCCTTTTTTTTGTTGGTTATCTAAAATGCAGTTTGCTCTTTAAACTCTTATTGAGGCGGAGGAGTTCATTCGTTTACGAGAAAATCAGTTGAGATTAGTTTCTAGGTTTACCAGATACGGATAGATCAAGTTGACTGAATAAGTTAGAACGATTGCTCATTTCATAGCATGCTTTTTGGTCGGCGCAGTATATAAGTTCCAGAAACAATAGAATCTAAATATTTACCTTGCTAGACGCAATGCAAGTGTACAATCCACCATCATTGGTATGCACGGAAGAGATGTTCAAGTGTGATTCAACGTTGCCATCAGCAGTAACAAACTGTCCGATCTGAAGCCTTTCACCGCTGGTCAGTTTCTCGCCGTCCAAAAGCCAGGAAATGTCGGGAGTAGGGTTGCCAGATGCGACACATTTCAGACGGAGGGATGGGCCGGAGCGGAAAGTCTGTTCGCCGAAACTGTGACGGATCAGTGGTGGTTCGACTGGAAACATAATTTTCCATATTAGTTAACAATAACTTCGAATAATATGATTTTGGCTAATTTAGGAGTGATTTGAAGAACTTCATGAAAGCATAAAGTGCGTTGTTTCAACT
Organism: Brachylomia viminalis; assembly: GCA_937001585.2. Taxonomy (NCBI): domain Eukaryota; kingdom Metazoa; phylum Arthropoda; class Insecta; order Lepidoptera; family Noctuidae; genus Brachylomia; species Brachylomia viminalis. The sequence goes on along the minus strand of OW443302.2, from coordinate 13,365,029 downwards.
TACATCGTCCTCCCAGTTTCAGTTCAGCGCTGGCTCCTGCACTTTCTTGGTCGTTCCTAATGAAGCACTGGTACATTCCCTTGTCATCTTTCTTCACCGATTCAATCCTGTAATACGGAAGATTGTATATATCAATCCTACGATCTACGTACCGTAACGTAACGTATACAAGGTGTTGTTTTGCATCCTCGTTAAATTCGAGGAGGTAACTATGCTCATGATTCTCGACACGAATCAATAATAAAATAAGTAGGTATTTATTTTTATTTTTTTCGGAAATCGGCATATGTAGGGCCCGTGTGATACCGCCCTGTAACTGCGCTGTAACTGTAACGCATGCACACAGCGACATAGTCGTACGACACTGCCTACCACATACGCAACGGGGCGATTCTGTTCTTTGAAAGTAGAGTATTCTGAAATACTGTCAAACTTAAATATAAAAAAAAAAACAAGTATGTATTAATTATTGAGCAGGATCGTAATTTTATTTGATTATTTATGTCTTTCCTAACAGCCTCCTGAAATTTGACGAGGATGCAAAACGACACGTTGTATACGTTAAATCCTTACGCCCGTGAAGGTATCTGTTAAATGATTTTAACAAAAATCCTCCAGAAAAATGGTTCTCCTACCTTAGAGTAGAATCATGGTGCTTCATGTCCTTTCCATCCTTAAGCCACGTGATAGTTTTAACAGGGTTTCCTTCGTATCTGCAGGTAAATACAGCGGGTCTTCCGAAGTCAACAGTTTGCGTAGCGGGTTCAACAGTAGCTTTAAGGGGAGCAGTGACGGTCAAAACAGTTTCCACGGATTCGCCTGAAAATAAAAGATTGTTAATGATTTTCAAATCTTATTAAAGTAGCTATACTTCTTCTGTTATAAAAAGAGATATACTGACCACCAACAGAATTGTTCACAACGCACAAATATTTTCCAGAGTCTTCAACTTTAGCCTCTTTGATAATTAAAGTTCCTGATACTTGCTTTACTCTGTCATCAAGGGTAACTGGCTGTTTCCTGGTCGTACCTTCAACGAACTTGTACCATCTGGAACAAAAGAGAACAAGTTCAGACAACTTGACCGTGTATCTTAGTTTAAGTTGTAGGGGCAAGAGACGTTGCTAGCTCGTCAATTAAAGCAAATAATAAAGTTACTCGAGACATAATTATTCGACTAAGTTGGTAGGTAGTTACAGTTAATCGTATCTACTGGGGAATAAAGTTCCTACTAGAGCCACCCACCTGAATTCAGGAACCGGAAAACCTTGACTTAGACATAAAATAGTACCCGTTTCTCCGACATTCAACTCAGATTCTTGTAAACGACCACTAGACAGCTTGGGAGGAATACTGTTTGTTGGTTCTTAAAGAAGAAACAAAAGCAATCTAAACCACCATACTCCACATGTATGTTAGTGTGTAATAAATACACGTTGCGAAGAAATTCAAACCATCACATTGAGAAATAAAAGTGATATACACGAAGATTTAATTAACATTAAAAGCTAGCCGCTGGGACAGAGTTAATATAAAGCTACCGCATAGACCAGGGCTGTTCTTTTACTACAAAAATAAGTAAAGTGCAGCCTTGACTCACGAAAAGCACAAAGTAAAGATTAAAGCGTTTGAACGAAAGCAAGAACACCCTGACACTTACCAACAGGTGTCTACGCCGCTCAATCGTTACTTTGGCTGGGGACCGTAATAGGGCGCGCGGCCGGCCGCGATTCATCACGCCTTCATGTCACGTGTGGGCGGGGCGGCCGCCGCAACAGACTGCAATAACAACGGATATCAGTACATTGGATGATAGTGGTATGATATGACTACGTGATAAATGAACGCGTGAGATGCCGGCGGCCGGCCCTAAGTCTTTAAAGGCCATACCTCGTAAGAGGGGCTGGGAAAGCTTGAACGTCGCAAAGGAGCGCGAGGCTTTCACCTTGTCGACCTATATGTCGATTGAGCCCGTCGCCTGTCACCTTTGGCCCCGTCCTACCGGTCGGTTCTGGAATGCAAAACCGTCCATGTATTGCCTACTCACCTAAATACGGGCGCCGGGTAAGCAGCAACTTGACACGTTAAGTATGCCACGTCCATTTGCGCCACGGTGAACACTTCCCACCCCTCAAAGTGTTTAGTAGAATCCTTTCGAGGGGCAATTTTATTGGTTGGTTCTGTAATTACAGAGACGACTATTTTGCAAACCCTGTTTGGACTCGTGGTTGTTCATATTCTAATAGACGTTTTAGTCAGTTGTCAGAAGTATTTATGTAAAATAAGATATCACTTACGCATATAGATGAGACACTCTCGACGCCGATTGAGTGGGAGGAATCATCGAATTATATTAGAAAATATTACCTAGGTACTTCTAGTTTTGAGAGTTGTTTTTCTCGATGACTTTGGGCTTAACAACAAAAACACAAGCAGACGCACCTTGAGACTGGCACAGGAAATCCTTGCGCAGGGCACAAAAGCGCTAGCGAAGTATGTTGGGGGTAAGATACAGCAGCTTTTTGTGTTGTCGTGATACTTGGCGCTGCGCTCCCGATTGGCTCTACATAAAATTCGAAAACATATTTACTCCTAAGTCATAACTGATGTGAGAAATTCAAATCTTAACCAATCTTTTCAGAAGCAATGACCAAATCAATCAACAATTCGTACAACAAACTTGCCTGAATACGGGTACGGGAAAGGCCTGTGCTTGACACAGTAATCCGAAACTTTGTCCGACGATGCGTACAAAAGTTGTGCTACGAGCGTCCGTTGAAAAAGTTGGTGCTTTGGAGGCCACAGGTTCTGTGATGTGAAAAAAAAAACACTTGCCTGAAAACTGGAGCGGGATAACTCTGAGCCTGACAAAGAAGAGTAAAAGGTTGTCCTTCGCGCTTTCGAAAAATACTTCCCATTGATTCAGTGGAAAATGTCGGCGACTTAGCCCCAACTGGTTCTATAACATTGTTTATACTGCTAATTAATAAAAATGGATTTAAAAACTTGCCTGAATATTGGAACTGGAAAAGCTTGAGCTTGACAAAGTAGAGCAAAACTTTGACCTTGATGCCTTTTTATAGACGAAAGAGCTGATTCAGTTGAAAAAGAAGGAGCTTTGGATCCGACGGGTTCTGCATACAAATAGATTTTTATCTGAGAAGAATTTGGTCGAAACCACAAAAAAAAGTACTAACTGATCTGATTTATGACTATTCTAAAATAAACCGCAAATGGACTAAAAATACGCAATTTATTAAAATAGTTCTTTCGACACTTGCCTGAAAATCGGTATAGGAAAAGCTTGAGCTTGGCATAATAATGCGAAACTTTGACCCTTATGTCTTGTTACTGCTGACAGAGTGAAATCAGTGGAGAAGCTAGGCGGCTTGGAGCTAACGGGCTCTGGAGAAACAAACAATTAATTAATTTCGACTTACCTAAATACAGGAATAGGAGATGCTTGCGCCTGACAGAGCAATGCAAAACTTTGTCCGATTTCTCTAACGAATATACTGCCCTTGGAATCAGTCGAAAAAGAAGGAGCTTTTGCACCAACGGGTTCTAAAAGAGGGGCAACAAAGTCAAAAACAAAACCTACCTGAATACTGGTTGGGGGTACCCTTGTGCCTGGCAAAGCATAGAACCACCAGAATTAGCTTCTATTTCGTAATTGTAAGAACTTGCGGAAGTAGGAAATGCAGGTGCTCTCGCTGTTACTGGTTCTAAACCAAGAAAACATAATCTAAGTTATGAGTCACTCACTTGAATACAGGAGGAGGGTGAGCTTGAGCCTGACACAAGAGAACTATGGCTTGTTGTATCACTTTCGTAAGAGTAGTGCTTTTATACTCCGAAGAAAACGACGGTGCTTTGGACCCGATTGGTTCTGTGACAAATACGTTAAAAATCATGGATGGTTTAAATACAAGGTTTTCTTACCTGAATACTGGGACTGGAAATGCTTGCGCTTGGCACAAAAGAGCAAAATCTTGACCAGTTTTACGAGTTATCCCAGAAAACTGAACGTCATTTGAAAATGTAGGGGACTTTGAGCCAACGGGTTCTACAATTGAAAATATTAGATAGGTATAATTTATTCACCTGAACACTGGTACTGGAAAAGCTTGAGCTGGGCATAGGAGGTTTAGACTCTGGCCAGTATTCCTCATATACCAAGAAAACTTATTGTCAGTGGAAAATGCGGGTGACTTGGATCCAATTGGCTCTAAAATTATAAAATATTGTAGTTATGTACCTGAATACAGGAATAGGATGTCCCTGGGCCCGACATAGCAAAGCTAAACTTTGTCCTACAGGTCTACTAATAAACCATGCCAATTTGTCATCCGTAGAGAATGTGGGGGGCTTGGAACCAACGGGTTCTGGAAATTGTCAAAAATTAAGAGTAGGTAACAGTTCTCACCTAAATAGTGGTACAGGATACGCTTGGGCCGGACATATTAATGCAAAATCTTGTTTTTGTCGAATCTCAAACCAGGCTAGTTTTGAACCGCTTGAAAACGAAGGGCTTTTGGAGCCGATTGGTTCTAAAAAGATCAGTAAAAATACCTGAATAAAGGGGCGGGGTATGCCTGTGCCGGACAAAGTAACGCGAAGCCCTGCTCAACGTTCTTTACATACCACGCCATTTTGAAATCCGTAGAGAATGTAGGGGCTTTTAGACCAACTGGTTCTAAAAACAAACGCGTCCTATTATTGTTGAGTTAAAACTCACCTAAAGACAGGGACCGGGAATGCTTGTGCCAGGCAAAGCAACGTAACGCTGGAGCCCATCGCGAATTCCACAAACTCTATCGTTTTAGTAGGTACTTTTGGTGGGGCGCTATTAATTGGCTCTAGAAGAAAATAGATACAAATCACTTAAGTTTACCTGGATAAAGGTACTGGGAAAGCTTGAGCGGGACACAGCAGCGTTACGCTAGCATTAACGAGGGCACTGAAACCTCTAGTACTATCCAGTGTTGGGAACTTCGGCGGAACTCTTCCTACGGGCTCTGGACATAAACATAACCATTTTTCTACATAGTAAGATCAATTTGGTTTACCTGAATATTGGAACGGGGAAAGCTTGCGCGGGACAAAGTAATGTGACAGTGTTACTGAGAGATACTTCCGTTATATCGATCATTTTGGTTGCTACTTTCGGAGCGGCGCTACCCAATGGCTCTAAGAACAAGTTACATAATGAGATATTATAATCCATGTCCAATAATATACCTGAAGGCCGGGGCAGGATAAGCTTGAGCGGGGCACAAAAGAGTGACGCTATCACCTCCGTTTGCATCAAATGCACGACTTTTGTCGCCTGTTGTGAATTTTGGTGGAACACGACCAACGGGCTCTAGGATCAAATCAAATTCATGTTTGTGATGTTTAATCCATTGGGATTTTTTACCTGAATACTGGGACCGGGAATGCCTGTGCTGGACATAATATCGTCAAGCTGGCGTTACATACAGCGCTGAAACTTCTTGAGCTATCCATCGAAGGGAATTTTGGTGATACTCGCCCCACAGGCTCTAAAGAGATAAGACCAAGATAAATCAATGTACCTGAAAAGTGGGGCTGGAAACGCTTGAGCTGGGCAGAGCATTGTCACACAAGAGTTGGAGGAGAACGTAAAACTGCGTCCAGTTTCAGTTGATGGAAATTTCGGTGAGACTTTGCCCATGGGTTCTGTATAATTATAAGAACGATAGACAGTTTAAAAATTACCTAAATGCTGGAGCGGGGAATCCTTGTGCAGGGCAAAGTAAAGGCACTTCATCGCCCATGTTAGCAATAAACGTCCTACTTATGTCTCCCGTTGGAAATTTAGGCGATACTCTTCCCATAGGCTCTATGAAATGAAGGTTTATAATATTGGTTATAAACTCAATAAATTAAACCAACTATCAGAATTTTCTTACCTAAACATTGGGACAGGAAATGCTTGAGCGGGACATAAAAGCGCTACGCTTTGATTGCTGTCGTAGTTGAAAAGTCTACTTTTCTCTAAACTTGGAAATTTTGGTGATACTTTCCCCATAGGCTCTGAAGCAAATTGAATGTATTATATTGGTATACTACAGTATGAATATTAAATTGACAAGAATGCTAGAAGTACCTGAAAATCGGGACTGGGAACGCCTGCGCAGGACATTGTAGGGCAAATGAATAATATTTCTTGACTCCAATCATAGTTCCCATGACGACAGATGCAAATTTAGGCGGAACGCGTCCAACAGGCTCTACAGATGCAGCGAAAAGGAAAGTTTGAAGTTAAAATTACCTGAACAGAGGGGTTGGGAACGCTTGGGCGGGACACTGCAAAGCGTATGAATCGCCTTTTTTAACTTCAAACATGGTTCCAGTCAAAACAGACGCAAACTTGGGAGGTACGCGGCCAACGGGTTCTAAAAACGGTCATAATATTACTAGAATAGCAAAATGCCATACCTGAATATGGGGACAGGAAATGCCTGAGCTGGACATTGTAATGTAAATGACGCTCCCGACGTGGTTACAAACATCATGCCAACATGTGTAGTGGCCAATCTAGGTGGCACGCGCCCTATGGGCTCTGAGGAATTACGTAAAACGACGTTAATGTGAATCTTACCGGTACATCGGTGCTGGGTAAGCCTGTGCTGGACACAGTACAGAGAGGCTGGAGAGCTGGGTAAACTGGTAGCCACTTGTGGTCGACGCGCTAGGGAACTTGGGAGGTACTCGGCCCACCGGCTCTGCGCATGTTGGGAGAAGGCGAGATCACGAACAGAGGACACCGAAACATTCAACCGGAAAGTTGGACCTAAACACCCCTACTGATCCCTAAGGAAATCAAAACTACCACGAGTCAAGGCTCTGCAGGGCACCCTATCCCAACATTCAGGCAAGTTATAAGTTGAAAACGGTAAACATAAAGACGCAAAATAGAATTTGCATATTTAGGCTTCATAAAACAAAACGCAATAAAAATAATCTTTTTTAAACAAAAAATTGGAAGTTAAATCAGTATTTAAAAGCAAAATAGTTCAGTAACTACATGTAATTATCACAAATAAAGATTATAATTATTGCACAGAAAATCTTTTTACATGTTATTACAAATTAAATATTCTCATTTAAACACTAACAAGGGCTGTGACCACTCAATTTAAAACTTTAGGATTGTCCGAAAATGTTTAAATGAGAACATTCTTTTTCTTGTTTAGTTATAATGTTTTGCAGTGAATAGTGTTTAACACACGCATATTATTATTGTTTCTAAAACTGAAAGTAGGTGCTTAATAAGACTAATTTAACGTTTTATTTCAGTATCTAGTTATCTATGTAGAAAGCACTATTCACTGCGAAAATAGTAAATAATCGCGACATTAATTCATGATGAAAAAACATACGAATTAGTAAATTAAAAGAATATGTAAAGACAAAAATATGACCAAATTATTAATAACGTAACTAAAACATGAATTGATGACACTTTATTATTAGATAAACGTATTTTTATGAACTCACCGGTAATGACAAGTCGTCCCTTCGTCGCAGATAATCGGGTTTCACCAGTAAGCCTGTGCTTTGTCCTACATTGGTATGATTTGTAACCATCTTCAGGTCCAACATCTCGAATATGTAATTCTCCAGATGGAAGCACTAAGTATTTGCCCTCTGTCAAGAAAATAAAAAACTGTTGCATTTAAAATGTTAACATTTAAAGTTTGAAAAAGCAATTCAATATTATTCAACACAACATAAGGTTGTGATTTACTTATAAATGTCATGCATTAAACTAAGGAAGAGGGATAAAGGATAAAGGTGAGCCGTGAGGCTCATGGAGTCACGGGAACCCATTTAAGGAACAATGCCCTAAACTTAACTATACATAGGTATGCAGCCCTAGCAATGGACGCGGCCAATGACATTCAGAAAGACATTTTACTATTCCCCCGACATATCAATACTTTCCTCAATGCAAATATAGGCTGTTTACAGCCTGAAAACCAATTCACTTCGTACCGTCAAAATTATTTGTTGACTCTAGTTTGATGTCTACTTCCTCGTCACCTTCGCTGATGATCCAAGAGATGACGTTAACATACTCTGACACAAAGCTTGGTATGTGGCATTTTAAAATAGCGCTATTGCCTCTCAAAACGTACTCTTCCATCAGGTTCACGGCGTATGCCTGAGATACCACTGAAACAATATTGTGACACCTGAGACGAGTAGATAAAATGTTTGGGTAGTCACAACAGTAGTCAGTATGTTAACTTTTAGTAAACAGTTTACGGTTTGGCAATCAGATTCCGTACTTTAAAACATGAATTGGGATGAAGAGGTTGAACAGGATGGAGGGAACAAACACTGACACAGAATCAGTTAGATAATATACCTAGATCTGACGAAGCGTTCATTTTAATTTCTCGCTCTTTCTCGTCTTCAGAGATAATCCAGGAACTTACTGCCACGTATTCAGAGACAAAACTCGGAATTTGACACTTCAAGATCGCAGCGTTGCCGCGCAAAACGTATTCTTCCCAAAATTTCACATCATAAGCTTGAGACACGACTGAAATCGTTACGTCAATGTAAATTAGAGTGCGAGATTTCAAATGACTGCAAGTACTTTCTTAAACAATAAACATCATACTAATGGTAAGTACCTAGAACTGATGCGAATCGATCTATAATAAACGTGCCTGTATGAATAACGTAGGAGGAAATTCGGAAAGGATGGATGCCTCGGTGGGGTGAAATTGTCGGTATATGTTACCTAAATTAAAATTGGAATTCAAATTAATCTCAATTTCATCCTGTTCCCCTTCAGAGATAATCCAGGAAGTGACCGTGACATACTCGGTGACGAAACTTGGGATATGACATTTCAGTATAGCAGCATTTCCGCGTAAGACATTCTCTTCCCAGAGATTTACCGTATAGGATTGGGAAACCACTGAAAATAGACAACAACGCATCAATGATGAACATCGTCATGGAGTTTTGGTTTTGGTTTTGGTGTATCTATCTAAATTTTTAAGGGTATGGATATAGGAATTTGGTCCTCGTTTCATTTAAGTAGTTGAATACCTAAATTAAATGTCTGATCTAGTTGAATTTCTAGTTCATCAATGTCTCCTTCAGAAATAATCCAAGATGAAACGGTAACGTATTCTGTTACAAAACTTGGTATGTGACACTTAACAATCGCTGAATTTCCACGCAGAACATTTTCTTCCATCAAATTCACAGTGTACGCTTGAGATACAACTGAAAAGTTCAAAATAATTCAAGTAAAAATTGGAGATAGTGATGATGCAGGAATGGGAAAAGGTTTATTGGATAGCGCAAAACCTATTTTGGTAGAACAATACCCAAGTCGTTAGATTCTGCTTTTATTTCCAATTCATCGGTTTCTCCTTCTGAGATAATCCAGGACGACACACTAACATACTCAGTCACGAAGGTCGAAATATGACATTTGAGAATAGCTGCGTTCCCACGTAAAACGCTCTCCTCCATAAGGTTGACCGTATAAGCTTGTGTAACTACTGCAAATATGAATTCAAAGAGTCTCGTGAGCATAATAAACTATATCATTATTCGAAGGATTAGGATGGGACACTCAGATACAGTGAAGTTATCTTCATAGTAAATACCCTCTTTATCGACAGTATCGTTTATTGTTATTTCGACCTCATCTTCTCCTTCAGAAATTATCCAGGTTGCTACTGCTACATATTCGGTTACGAAACTTGGAATCAGACATTTTATAATTGCAGAATTCCCTCGCAATACGTTTTCTTCAACCAAATTAACAGTGTACGCTTGAGAGACAACTAGAACATGAAAATGCCAATGAGTATTTGGGTTAAATTATTATGTCAATCCTAATGCGTGTTCCTAACCTAATACAAACGAACGACAGTGGACAGGATACAAAGGTGTATAATTATTCCAATTTTTTATCAAAAGTACCGTAATTATGATTTAGTGTATACTCTCCATCCTCGGTATCGTGCCAAGAAACTACTTGTACATGATCTGACACAAACGAGGGTATGTGGCACTTGAATACTGCTGCGTTCCCGCGAATTACATAGATGTCGTAGACTTGCGATTCGTAGAATTGATTTACAGCTGAAATATTTGACACACAAGGATAAGACTATGTATACATTTGTAGCCATATAATGACTCCGACACGGGGATTCAGTGGAGTGCGGATAGGGACAATTGGGGCCGCGCGTTGCTCTCTATTACCGTAATTGCCTTCGGAGCGGTTGAACGAAAACCCAGAGAGAGATTCTTCGTCTGCCACCCAATCCACTACATGAACGTAATCCGCCACAAATGATGGAATTGTACATTTGACAATGGCGGAATTGCCTCGTAAGACGTCTTCATCAATAACACGGGGTTCATAAGACTGATGTACCACTGTGAACGTTAAAAATATTACCTATCCTTATAACAAATGTCAGAAAATCTACACCAAACAGAATGCGTAGGACAGGGAAAGAGGAATGAAATACGTTTATGATCATGAACTACCATCGTTAAAATTAGAGTGCTCCTCAGCAGATACCGTGTCATTGTCCATTATCCAGGCCACAACATGAACAAAGTCCGCAACAAACGAAGGCACGATGCATTTTAGAATAGCTGTGTTGCCTCGCAAAATGAATTCATCGTTAACTCTAGCTTCATATACTTGGAGTACAGCTGTGACAATTCAAATAAAAGGAATCAGGAATGAGGATTGCTCTCTCTAAGTGAGAAATTACCCTCGCTACTGTTGGGATAATATGTGCCGCCTTCGCTATCCATCCACATTTCAACGTATACAAAGTCAGAAACAAAGCTTGGCACTTCACATTTCATGATAGCTGCGTTGCCGCGAATCACGTACTCGTTGTCAGCTTCGGCTTCAAAAGGCTGTGATACCACTTTACAAAAAAATATAATGTTATTTGATGAGATAAATCGAGGAGTTAATTTGGATGGGAAAAACGGTTTTGAAGAAATCATTAGAGATGTACCCCGTGCTGCGTCTGTATTGTTAACTGTGAGGATTTGTCCGTCCTCCATGATCCACGCTTCAATGTAAACGAAGTCGCTAACAAAAGATGGAATCTTGCAGTGAACAATAGCAGCGTTCCCTCTAATCACGTACTCGTTTTCGGCTTCGGTCACGTAATACTGTGATACGACTGAAGAATAACAAATTAGGCACATAAGTTGGAACGGTTCGAGGTGTAAGGAATTGTTGTGAGTACGGGAAGCAAGTATGATTTTTAAGAGGCCATTGTACCGAGGTCTCCTGAGTGAGATATCTCTGTTCCCTTTTCGTCGATCCATGCTTCCACCTTCACGAAATCAGCGACAAAAGACGGAATGGAACATTTCAAAACAGCGGCGTTTCCACGTATGACATATTCTGTGAGAATCTCTGCTTCATAGAACTGATTTACAACTGTAAGAATATACGTGTGTGGTCCATGATTAATGAAAGTCTAAACTTTAAGGCAAGGGAAGGAGGCTGAGGATAAGGAATGTTATACAGTTATTTGCATTTGAACTACCGATGTCATCGGTTGGTAAGTATTCGCCGCCTTCAGAGTTGACCCAAGCTTCCACTTTCACGAAATCGGCAACGAAGGAAGGAATATTGCATTTAAGCACGGCGGTGTTTCCTCTGATTACATACTCTGAGACTACTTCGGCTTCGTAGTATTGTGTTACAACTGCAATAATAGCACCTAGTTGTATTTTTAGAAAGGATAAGGAATTGGCATGGTGAGCATGACAGGCATTTGGGAACTAGAATGTTATATTTAGTTGAGTATGTGGTACCATCTCCTTCCTTATTTTCTTCGTGAGTAAAAGAATTGCCAGCCTCGTCTTGCCAGGCGATAACATTCACAAAATCGCCCACAAACGAAGGGATGGAACATTTGAGAATAGCAGAGTTTCCGCGAATCACATATTCGTTATTAACTTCCGATTCGTATTGCTGCTGTACCACTGAAAATGTTATGTTTGTAGTTGAGGTATTTTCTAGTGGATAATTGGACTTAGGAAAGTGACCAGGGATACAAAACGGTGAAGGATTAACCGTAGTCTTCGCCGGGAAGGAAGTCTTCATTGTCATCAGTGTGCCAAGAGAGAACTTCAACGAAATCGGCTACGAACGATGGGACCTGACACTTGAGCACGATACTGTTCCCAGTAATGACATACTCCTTATTGACGTCGGTGTCGTAATGCTGGGCAACCACTTATACAACATGGACAAAGAATTGAATAATATTCAAATACTATTCATAAATAGAATATTATTCATAAATATGCACATTTAAAACCTTTTGTTGACAAGCACCTGTAAGAAAATTGTTAAGTTAACAACACAGCATCACAGTAATCACAAGTTTCCTTCATCGCTAGCAATTAGAAAGATGTTGTTTAAATATAACGAGCTTTTTCACGATTAACTTTGCATTATACAAGCTGCAACTTACAAGCGTTATACATATAATGAAACAAAATAGTGTGACCACTTCAATTTTCACTGATTCGATCATCTTTCCTCTTGATTATTTAATTGACCGTATTTGACCTCGTGTCATAAAGGGCAGCGCCCTATAATGGACAATAAAACTTTCATACTTAGACAGTGCAGCTACATTTAAAGTGTCTTCGGACGAAGAAACGATTCAATATGTCTACAAATTGTAGTATCGTCTTACCAACATGTTTTAAATAGGTACGTGTGTTGAAAACTTTCGTGAATAAACTCGCATTATATTATCATTCTAATAAGTGTGGCGCCTAATACGGCATGCCCTATAATGGACATCGCCAATAGTCTCATTAAGCATGTGTGTGAAACATTCTATGCATTAACAATAGATTCAATTCCTGTTTACTTCTCAAATGGGTACAGGACATTGAATGAACACATTTTTATGCCCAGTAGTCAAAAAAACATATCACTTATATTATAAATTAAAGATACATAAATTATCAATTAATATCCAGTTGACTATCAAATTACAAAGTGATAAGTCAACAAATGAAAGCGTTCGGATAAACAGAAACACCATGGTGTTGGTTGACATAGTATAGCATATGTCATGTTAACCCATTAAATATTATTTATAAATCTGTCATGAAGCTTTATGGCTGCTTCTATAGCGCGCACGCGACATAGAAACTTGGTTTTGTTGTAACACAATCTCGTACTATACGAGATATGGCTGTAACTTTAGTACCTTCGGCGCTTGCTTGACATGTGAGCATTTTGTCCGTTCGAAATTTAAAATATCGTTTTGGTAAATGTTTTTGTACGGTCTACTATATTGTTCTTAAAGTCACATGCCAACGGACAAAAGCTTTAAGAATGCGTCTCTTGGAATTAGTAATTTTATGCAAATGGTGCTTACCGGCTCGAACGTTAACGTCCCGGGAATGAATGGTGCCAACAGAGTTGCGAGCAAGACAAGCGTAAACCTGCGCATGAACCTCTTGCCGGTAATCCTCCGCGCGGAAAGGTGGGAATAGGAGGTTTCCGTTCGCTTGAACCTGGTGAAAGAAAAATAATGTTTAACGTTTCGAATTTGTAGAGTTATAGTATTGAACTAGTTATGAAAGTATTATGAAGGAAAAGGTGTATTTAATATATTTTATGGAATGTTTCTATAAGTACTTCAATTTCTACTTTCAAACCGAATTGTTATCTTGCCCTAATTCCTTCGCCTTTCCGAGCAAAATTATTGGCTCATTTACATTAGTTGATAGGTACTAAACGTCGATGCACTTCATTACTATAACACTATGCAATGAGCTGCATATGCGGGCAGTGCGGGCACCGATTAAACTAGGTGTCCTGACCATGTAATGTTGGCACTAAATTCGATATTAAAACACCTGTAGATAATTCTAGATGATTTTAACACCTTCTCAACATATTGGCTGATGCTTTTCCTTCTTTTGGATTTAATGCTTATGCCGCAGAAGATGTTTGTTGCCTAACAAACCCAGCCCAAAACTATTATCATAGATTTCTCAAAAAGATAACGTTGTTTAAATAGAACAAAAATATAACAGTCGAAGAGTAGAGCCTCACCTGTCGCAATCCAGGGACATCACCAACAGCAGTTCCATCAGATCGCACCCAAATGATGTCGGGGGTCGGGGATCCTCGGGCGGCGCATTCCACAGTCGCTCCGGTCGTGTTACTGAAGTCAACTCGGTTTGAAGGTTCCTTCATGAATATCGGTCCTATAGTTTCGTCCTCGCATAACACTGACCCTGTAAAAATACGTCCAGTTGAATGTTTGAATGGTTGTTGATATTCATCATGTTTAAGGACGTCATGTATAGTCTTCGTCGGACATGTTTAGTCTTATGGCAATATCTGAGGGACAATTCCCGTATTTTTAAGAACGTTCGCAGTCTAATCTCAGTGTCAATCTGTCAAAAATTGTATAGCGCTTACCTACATTTTTGACATTAGACTGTCGCTGAGATGAGATTGCAACTTGAATTTGAACGTTTTTAATTACGGGAATTGGCCATCTGGTGTACTGTAGACACTGATATAAATATAGTTGGAGACAGAAAACACGTGAGCATCCGGACATTGCTCATTTCAAAATGTTAATAAATGGCAAGACCAAGACCGTTTCAGACACAAATCTACATGGTCCTCAAAGATTATTAAAATATTATTCTAATTATTGTGAATGTGAGAACTATGTCGGTGATTGCTTTTTTTTTGTATTTATCTCAGTTAGTTTAATCATGATCTGGCAGTTTGAGTAATTTAAGCGCCTTACTTTAAATGTCATTTCTTTGGTATTGTTCGTCGAATCGTTGAGCTCCTTAAGTCTAAGTCCACTCAATCTGTGTGGATCTTTCCTCAAAAGACCATTTCAGACACCGATCTACATAGCATCATAGCATGCTTCATAGCATGATCTGACCATTATTTTGTCTGGGCTTTAAAAGAGACTGTGACCTCTGAGTTTGTTTCGCCTTTCTTCTCAGAGTAGTCAGATAGGAAATGCCGACCTCATCTAGCTTTTAAAATACGATTGACGTGTAAAAGTGTTTGTTCAAACCTACCTACAGAAATAAAATCATTTATCTTTACTAAATATGAATATTGATCTCAAAATCAAGTTTAGCCATTAGGTATACTTCATCAGAGAGTGGGGTTTAATTTAATTAGTGGCACAGTAACTTTTATATCAATATCCTGAATGTCGAAAATAGTCCAAAGAATTGATCGCCGATTGTTGTTACTGTTATAGTGGTGCTGTTTCATCTCGTTAAATGTTGCCTATTGCCTCACTTCACCCACCACGAGTTTAGCCACTATTTTCCGGAAACCATACGGCACGCGTATCACGCTACGATATTTATAACAAGATTGATTAGAATTTATATAAATTTTATCGCGGCTTTGATCTGATCTGATTTGATCGAATTTGGTGGGTACTTACTGCACCTACTTATCTATAAAACATTTTTTAGTTAAACTTTAGATTACTACCAGTCAGTAGTTTGCTTTCGAAAACAAGAGTAAGCAAAACACGAACGCCAGGAGGTACTAGTTTACGGGAACAAAAAATCCTCGACCCAGTTTTTAATGAAGCCTGGAAAAATAACCCAGCACAAGTGACGCGCTCTCATGCCACGCCTCGCGTCTCGTTTCACTAGATGAAGAGCATGAGATTGACACTCACTAAATGTTAATTAGTGACCTCATTAGTTCAACTTAGTGTACGTCAAATGCTGTACCTAATATCCGGTGTAGTTAAAATACTTCGGTTACCAACGTGAAGTAACGGTTTTTATGGCTTTAGAGATCCTCAAGTTTATACCTAGCATCCTTATTATGAACAAACGAGGCGAAAGACGAGTTTACTGCTAATGAATCTTGCTTAGACGCCAATCCTTATTAAGAACATAGCTTTATTATTTCCCCTTTGTCTCTTTATCTTCAAAAACGAACTGTTAACAAAATTATTCCATCTTATATTTAATTTCTTATATCGTTTCTATGTATCCTGTATCTACGTACTTTTAATGTAATCTAACTAGCCTATATTGTCTCATTGCAGGGCAAAGGCTTCCTTCTCCCGTTTCCACACAATTCTATCTTTTGCTAGTACCCGGCGTCGTTACAAATAATTTTTAATTTAAATTAAACGGTCAAAAAGTTTCAATACGAATTGGGTTGAATTGGAACCAGTGCCGATGGAAGACAAAAAATAGCAACAAAGCGAACAAAAAAGCGAGGGCGTGTTGCGCTTGCGACAGATGTGCGCATGCGCACGCTTCTGATTGGTCGTAGCCACGACAGATGTTCTTCACATCACAACCTGAACGCAGGATGCTGATTCAACTAAGATTTATTTATCCCAACATTCACAACACTTGCAACGATTTCTAGACGGTTTCTACACTAAAAATGTATTGTTTAATGTTAGTTTTCTACGCATAGAATTGATATCTGAACAGTACGACTTCTATCTTATATACCTATAGCATAGCGATATGTACCTAGTCAGGTTATTAGGTACG
Source organism: Brachylomia viminalis (assembly GCA_937001585.2). Lineage (NCBI taxonomy): Eukaryota > Metazoa > Arthropoda > Insecta > Lepidoptera > Noctuidae > Brachylomia > Brachylomia viminalis. Next base: position 13,348,433 of record OW443302.2, on the reverse strand, counting down.
CCGATTTAACGCCGAGCACTGTTAATTTATGTTTATCTTAAATTATACAAAATAATAAGTACAGACAGTCCTGCAAAATAAAAGTACTTGGCGTAGGAGAGCTCTTGCCTATAGCTACCTAGATATTAATTAAATTGTCACCTACATAATGTTATTTATAATACATTTCGTACATGTTTATGTGTGCTATCTATAATGTACCTATCTAGATAAAGCGATAACAGTTTGATGGAGGTGTAGATCAGTGTCAATCGTCACTTTCGCTTGCTATCAAAGTACCTATACCTACTAATTGATGGGTGCTTTTAACATTCTAGCTTGACTTTTCAAAGTTACATTAATTTATTAATACATTTTATAGAATCAATATATTATACACATAAAAGTTTTGTAAATCCAATCCATGAAAATGGTAAAACATATCTAGAAAAATGAATAAATACGCGCACAAAATAATGTCAGCAAATGTTACCAGAATTAAATACATCTTATTATCACAGGCTGAGAACATCGACGCGCAAACTGTAAACATGAATTCAGCACACATGATTGTAGACTCCTATACTTCATAGGCTTACGTAGTTAAAAAAGTGTAAACAAAAAAAACCACGTGACTCATATATGCTAAACCTTTTAATTCAAATGTTAAAATCATATTCTAGAGAGTCTCATATTAATAAGCTCTATTCTGAATCTGATGTACAGACGCCAGCAGGTCAAGCTACCCGAAACTGTCAAATTTTCCCAATCAACCTTGAACCTTAATGCTTTAGCGATAAAGTTGAAAATCTATTAAAGAAATTTGACAGATTGTAGTAGCTTGATGTGCTGGCGTCTGTACTATCTGTCACATTAATAATAAAGCGTTCAGTGGTGTCATCAATTATTTTGTCTAATTTAAGCATTTTCTAATCTTCTTTCATTACATGACCCTCGCAATTTTACCAATTTTCAGCAGTCACATTAGCTAAAGCCTCTGGCAAAAGAACTTTTAGGTCAGCCATTTTAAAATTTCTAATTATAGAGTAGTAATTTTTCGTTTGTTATCAAAAAAAATCTGCTGTTTCATAGACAAGTGCAATACTATCGCGGTCAAAACGTATGGAACAATTTTTTTTTTAATAACCGACAATAAATTTCAAATCATGTAACTACTGAATCCATGGTTGTGCGTATACTTTTGTTCTATCTTTAAAATGAATCTATTGGGACTCTAGTTCGGTTCCATTATGGCTATAACTGAGCACTCTCGGACGGCGGTATACCAAGCTTTGACTGATACTAAATTATATAACAATACACAATATTCTACCGACAATTCTGGGCTCAGTTTTATTGTTGTGTTCATTTGGCACTTCCTTGTGGTTGTGCAAAGTGATTTAAAAATAGCTTTTTTGCATAAAGGCCGTTGAACTTATCATAAAAATTCCTTCTGCACTTTCTAAACAATAGAATGACGACTGATTGTATGTGGAAGTGTTAAATTGAAGTAACAACAAACAGTGTTTGTATTTTATAAGGAACACGCTTAGAGCATTATAATGCTCTAAGGGAACACGTCATCCTTTCTAACACATGCAAATCTGTGCAAATCATACCAGTTCAAGGTAAGGGGCGTAAAGATGACACAAGTTCAAAACACTTTGGCATATTTATACAATTTATTACTAGGCTTTAAAAGTTTAAATGTTAGATTTAAAATCTAAATTCTTTAATATGTACAAAATGCTTGCTTGCAAAAGGCCTTGTTTTGTTGCGACGAAGGTGAATACCGTGAAATCATCGTTTCATTCGCAGACGCACGAATATAAGCGAAACCAGATTTACGACACTAGGTTTTGCCCGCGGCTTCGCTCGCGTTAATTTAGAATTTGATAATCAATTCGGGTTGTACCTACTTGCTTTTTGTTTGGCCGTTGCAGTCATGGGCTCAGAACGGAACATTGTTTATAGGAGCGTCCTAGAATAATGTTGTATGTCCTTCTATTTGGCGCTAATACGTAGGTATACATTCTAATAAAATCGAAGTGTCTGTAATGTCAAAACAACAGCTTGTTACTAAATGCATATGAAAGTATACAATGGTGCCGATTCTGTTGTACACCGAACTAAACTAACTAAACTATCACTAAAATTCCTTACTTTTGACTATGAGAATCTTAACGCTATTCTGCAAAATAAAATCTCTAAATTTAAAAATAATTTTGACACATCTAAAATCAAATTTGACAATTATTGCGACCCCACGTGGTACTTGTTTGCCGTACCACGTGATCTTTTTTTAGAGCCGTAGGCGCGCATTATGTGCGGCCTCGACTTGTTTTGTATGGATTTTTTTACTTTTTGTATGGAAAATATAAAAAAATATTACCAACACGTTGAGTTTTATAGGTTTACGGGTCGCAAAGGGGGTCGAAATTTTCATTATTTTTGCGCTACGACACACCGTTTTCGAGATATAAACAAAAGAAAAGATAAAAAGATACAGTACTGTTTTTGCATCTGAAGTCGAGGTGTTGGTGTGAATTTTAGTTCATGACAACTAATTTTATTCCACACCTTTTTAATCGCGATTAAAAATAGTCAGATTTAGTTAAGACAATCAAAATTTTAGGTGAAAAACGTAAAATTCAGAATAACAAAATTGCCATTTTCACTAAATTATAATCTCAGTGCCATCTTAGTGCTGTCAAACTAAAATATAGTTAAGTTGTGTCACTTTAGTCAATTTCAGAATGGGAAATCGTCGTTTGACAGGAATAAACTAATTTTTGGTGATTTTTAGTCTAGTTTAGAGAATTTTGTGACAAGAGAATCGGCACCAATGTGTAACTGATATAGTGCACATTATGATATTAGTTTGTTCAGAATCGGTTACTAAACCGATTTACGTCATTTTTAATATATTATAGTTAGGAGGATGAAAAACCGGTATATATTCTCACTCTAGACTCAAAAAATGTATTAGGTACTTCAATGAAAAATAAAACTTAACACACTACATTACACACACACTACACGTGTCGTCATCTATTATCATAAGAACGTTATTGTTGTTTTCCTCGGAAAAAGTACTTTTTTTCGGGATGAAAGGAACCGTATATCCGTTTCTGTACACGTACATGCAAAATTTCAGGATGATCAGTTCAGTGGTTTAGGCGTGAAAAGGTAACAGACAAACAAACTTATACTTCCGCATTTGTGATATTAGTTAGGATAGTTAGGATGTTATCCTTGCTTTACAACCTGATAACGAGACTATTAGTACATTTACTCTGTGCTATAGCTCTCATTTAGCAAGAATGATGCAGGTCTAAACTCATGAAATCGGCCATTCAAAGATCCTGTAAATTTTTCAAGGTTCTGATTTAGGTACATTTTTGAACAATGATGGCAAGTGGGTCCCACTTACTATCCATCATTTCATTTAGTGGTAATGAGTGACCTGATAGTTAGTGTTCACCTATAGGTACTTATGGATTTCTGGAATCTGCAAAACCATAAGCATCGCAGGTGTGTTCCCTTGCCATCTCAGAGACAAAACTGGAATGTCCAATGTGCTTGAACTTAGCCCTACCACCTCTCCACTTTCGAAGTCTTGAGACGTGAATACAATATCTGTATTCAGAGTCTGTCGCAGATAGGCACGCTCGTTTTGCATCTGATCTTATTGGATAACGGAACACATGGAAGTAATATAGGCACTTACGAGTATATGTAGTAAATTTATACATATAAATTTAATAATATTTATTCAAATAATTGGTTGTATAAGAAGTTGCTTTGTATTCTAAGTGCTTACTGTAACTGTACTGTACTGTGTTGCTTCTGTGCTTTATTTTGTTATAGTACCAATCATTGAAACTGACTTGGTTTCCGTACTTACGTCCTTTTCGGGTAACTACTGAAAATCAGCGCTGTGCTCTGGGTCCCCCATAGCACAACATCATGCTGAGTGGAAGCCTTCTTGTCACAGTCATGACGTGCAGCTGTCGACTATATTTTTTGTTTTGTGCTCGTGATTAGAGATATTTTTTGTTTTTATTTTTTCTTAATGATTGGAGCTAATTCTTTTGTGTATGCACGTCGTGTTTCTGTGACAAGTAAACCTATTTGTCTTTCTTTCTTTCTTTTCTTTCATATGTATTTCCATGGAATTAAGATGCCGTACTTAATTGCGAATTTTTTCACCTCACACCACGGACTCCACGGTATTTTAAAGGCACCACAATCTGCTTCCTTTCAAAGTTTTAGGAAGATTTAATAATTCCAGGCTTCTTTAATCTTAAAAAAAATAAATTTTCGGAGAAGTTGAGACTTGAATCCACGATAAGACTATTTACACAGCAATTTATGAAACATATTATATCCTAACTTAGTTTAAATTCCTAATGACACAGTGGGCTATGAGCTATCTGAATAACGAACAAACACATCGGAGAATTCCAACAAAGTATATACGCGATGCTCCTGTAGAGAATTCCAAAAACTAAACGGTATGTCGCGCGTCAACTTGCTTTGATTTGAATTTCTAATTTAGTAAACAATTAACCGTTCACCTTCGTGCTAACGGTCTATATTTCCACTCTTTTATTATGAAAATATTCTCAGTTACAATTCGATTGACTAGCCATGCCCACGTCATTACTTAATCAGTAATTCAGTAGCCAATGAAGGTTGGCGTGTCCAACGTTTTTTTTTTATTCAAGACTCAGTTAATGGCTTACATTATTTGTAGGAGATAATTTTCTTTCACAATATCAAGTAGTTATAAGAGATTCGATACAGAAATCATAAGTAATTTGTAAACAATGTACCTAAATGGTTTAGTGTTATGAACATGTAACACTCTTCGGGCTGTAAATCTATTTTTGGCCGTTGACCCGGTGAAATTCTTAGCTGTGCGGCAGCTACCGCGTTATATTATCATCATCTATGCTTATCTTTTGTCTCTCAACGTCTTGCAACACTACTCGTGCTGTTATAAAAGCGCGCTTAAGCTCGACATTACGTACTAAGAAACTATGACTTTGTTTATCTCGTCTTTTATTGTGTAAGTAGGACCGTAATTTATTTTCATAATAATTAATAACCATGGTGAATTGGCGATTTACGAATGGCTCTATATAATTTTATGTAGACAGACAGCCAATTTCATTGCGAATTTTCTATTTATTAGTGATAGTTTCCAAGATCGGATTTGAGTAAATGGTCAGTGATTCAACCGTAACTGAATATCTGTTTATTAGGGTATCTTCTAATCCAGCGTATCTACGCGCTCCTTGCTAGATCAAAATGCAGCTAAGCTAAGTATACATATTGTACACCGTCCGCAGTCACTTTGTTAGTATAGTTGCAAGTTGCTTAAGGACATAGATAATACCGTGTGTAAAGTATGACGGGAATGTGTTGCTTAGCCACATCCCACTGATACCACAACATGGCCTCTCAAAAAAGTTCAATATCACTTCATTGGTTAAAAGCTCAATATGCCTTGGAACATTTGCTTAGATGGCTATGGCAACGAGTCATTTAAGGCACATCCGAATTAATTTCGTGTTAGCAACAGCACCATGTGTGAATTGGGATATGTTCATAAGCAACGGCTATATACCTACCAATGCGTGTTTTAATGAGAAGCTCGTTACCGCGCGTTTTGAAAAACCGAATTTTCATTAGCGGTTCATTCGAACGCTCTTTTGATCGCTCATTAACACGTGCTTGTGGCTGTTTGTTGATAAACAGTGTGTTCATATCGAAATAGATATAACGAGTAACGAATATAAGATGTTTATTCATTATAAGAAAAATAAAAAAGTCGATACTTAGACTTCAATGACATTATGACAACGGTTTCCACATTCGGACAAAATTGTTCGACACTGAAAGACTGAAAATAAGGAAACAGGAAGAGCAACCGGGCTGAACATTCAAAAATCACTTATTAAGAGTAAGTAATAAATAACACACATTTGTCATCTGTTGAAACTCCCTTTGTAGTGGTTTCCTTCTTTCAACATTAAGTAAATTACCTAGAGATTGTCATAAACGGAATTATTGCATGATTAATGTCTGCCGTCGTCTATTGGCCCAGAATATTCATTGCTCATACATGAACAAAGGATGATTTGATGTTGGAACTCGAAAGGTCCAAGAGACTTTAATTAAGGATTGTAACGATGTTTGTGTATGTGGTTAATGAATGAGTAACTACAATAAACAATAATAGCTCATGGTTTCGTGTCAATCTGTCATTCTGCCAGCTGTCTGCAGATCCAGTTTTTATTCCGAGGAATTTAATTTGTATTAGTACGAGGTATAGTATGTACAGCGGCGCGAAAATAAACTAAATGGTTATAATAATAAACTATACCTACTGACGCTGTTTACGCTACGTTTACACTGACCCGAAATACTATGACAGCAATGAACCGAAATAGGAAAAATAACAAGGAGCGGCGCTTACTCACAGACCGTGTTAAAAAACATATTTACATAAAATCAATTTCGAGTGACTAACTCATAGATTATGGACTAACTAATATTTCTAGGCTCTAGGCTGATATAATTTTGAATTAGATTAGGAAACCCCTGACACGGGCAAAAAACTCTAAAAGGTAAAAAAAAATATTATGTATAGGTAGGTATAATATAATTTGTAGGTAATATTTTGAGCATCGCGTCGGTCGTCGCGTCGTCGGGGGACGGCTATTGAAAATTGGAAGTTATCAGCAGCTATCCTTTCTAGGTATAAGCCTCGTCTGTTTGGCGTTTTAACCGCGATCAAGTCACCTTTCAAACAAAACAAAATCAGTTCAGCCGTTTGGGAGGTACGATGCCGCTGACAGACACATATACCTACACACCAAATGTCCTTTCTTTGGTATTGTTCGTCGAATCGTTGAGCTCCTTAAGTTCTGAGTTGAGCTGCACGGTTACTGACAAATGCGTGCACTGACTGGACAGGTCCACTCAATCTGTGTGGTTCTTTCCTCAAAAGACCATTTCAGAGACAAATCTACATGGTCCTCAAAGATTATTTATAATATTATTCTAATTATTGTGAATGTGAGAACTATGTCGGTCATTGGTTTTTTTATATTTATTTTTGTATTTTTCTCAGCGTAATCATGATCTGGCAGTTTGAGTAATTTATGCGGCCTACTCAAATGTCCTTTCTTTGGTATTGTTCGTCGAATCGTTGAGCTCCTTGAGTCTAGGTTGAGCTGCACGATTACTGACAATTGCGTGCACTGACTGGACAGGTCCACTCAATTTGTGTGGTTCTTTCCTCAAAAGACCATTGCAGACACCGATCTACATAGCCTTCACATGATCTGACCAAGATTTTGTCTGGACTTTAAAAGAGACTGTGACCTCTGAGTTTGTTTCGGCCTTTCTTCTCAGAGTAGTCAGACAGGAAACGCCGACCTCATCTAGTTTAAAAAAAAATATGATTGACGTGTAAAAGTGTTTGTTCAAACCTACTTACAGAAATAAAATCATTTATCATTTACACGTCAAACTTATAACACCCCCTTTTTTTCCGTCGGGGGTTAAAAATATGGATAAACATATTTGTATATTTTATTAAGTATTAAACATAAATTAGGATAAGGGCAGCAGAATGATGATGATCTTCTATAAAAATGCTACCATCATCAGTTGTGTTGGTAAATAAATCTTGTTTCCTTGTTTCATATACCTATCAATGTGAAAAATAAATACTTATCGTGCTGATAAAAGTAGGTACTTAATTGTTATTTTTATCTCCATCAGAATTTATTTAAATACTAAACTCCATACTTATTACTAATACAATAAAGGCGGTGAATTAAATAATACATTGCTCTCAAACTACATTTCCGACATGTCGCTCTTGGTAAGACAGGATTAGTAATTCGTTCGCTTTTACTGCTAAGTTGAATCATGCTGTCCACTTAACGTTTTTTTTTTACGCACAGTTGCCTTATCTTCTACATGATTAAATTGGAAATATGGCATAGCAGTAGAAGATATCGTAATATTGGAGTCACGGTCGTGGCCTTCGCGCGTTGAAAGGCCAATGCTCTGCGGTGTTTGTGCAAAATCTAGCATTTACACTGAACCTGGCGTCCTCGTCCACACGACACTCGTTGCCAGACGCTCGTTGCCAGTTCGCTTAGTATGATGAACTAGGCATAGAGGGCGACTGCAGATATATACACGTATTTAATCCAAAGCATGCAGTGCAAAATATATTGAAATACCTACATAAAAAATTCTAATGAAACCCAGGAAAGTACCTATTGTGTTATTCCGAGCAACAACAGCATTAAACAACTTAAACTTTCAGTTTGTACTTTCGTTTCGCATTCAATCTTGGAGTATCTCTTTTGGCTGCAGCTGAATTGAGAGGACATTGGCCAGTAACATAATAATATACGGACGGTCAGATGGATATTACTAACTACTTTACGAAAGGCTCCATTTTGTGGGATTTCATTTTTATTGACGTTAAACAGCTTGTCTCTTGTCTCATGTATAGGTACTCTAGGACTAATAGATTAAACCAACGCTTACAAAAAATCGCTTGGTGTCGTAATCAATTACCATGAGAAAAGAATACATAGGTATTATAGCAATTAGCTGTATAAAATGAATCATCCAGTTGACTGAGGTGATTTCTGCAGGTGCAACCAGTTATTTTAATAACTACATGATTGCGTCCGTAGTGTTGTAGTCAAGCAGTTTAAATGCCTTTACAAATATTAATTTTAAAAACAAGACAGACATGCTATGTTCTCAGTCCTAGTCAATGGTCCTAGTATATCCCGCTTTGTTCCGTTAAGTACGTTTAGTCAAAGGAACTGGTTTCGCGCTCGTTAGTAAGATTATAAAAGTGCCATCGCGAAATTCTGGATTAAAACGAAGCAAAAAAGCAAACCAGAAGTGTTTACAGCGTAGTCATTGCTGGTAGTACCTATGCAGTTAAGTACCCAATTGAAATATATTTACTGAGAGGCCAAATTCACTGTCTGGTTTCCATCCGCGCATAGGTAGGTACCTAAGTCTGGAACTCTGGACGCTCGTAACTCTCCAAGGGTCCAATTTTATGGAATTTACGATGCAGTTTTTTGTGCAAGGCTCCTCCTGTTTACAAATGTGGTCTCAATCAAGCACTGCATGCGTTTACCCAATCCCATGTGCTAACTAGAGCAAGAACAAAGGGCATGGGTACTTAGGTAGGTAAATCGCAAAAGTTGCGGGCGGCTCCTAATACCGGGACTTGACAATAAACTTCTCATCACCTCCCATCTACTTTGGAGGCGTCCAACTGCAGGAACCTGCGACGTCAGAGTTTTGAAAAAATGCCGCAACCGTATGCGGCGTCAAATAAATATCACGCTATGAGTATGACGTATTTTACGACACCCATGAGAAGAAGGGACGCGGTAGTATATTCTTAAAACCAAACCATTGTTTCCTATTTGCAACTATGTAAGTATGGAATAATGTACCTACGCATTGTAAAGTTGTAAGTGTAGAGCTTACAACAGAAGTGTTTTTAGCGTTTAGGCACACGATTTTGGCCAGTGGTCGTAAACAGTGTTACGTTTGAATAGGTTCGTTGCCCGGCCGCGCTGTATCGACCCGTGACGTCATGAGCGTGCTCCCGACGCGACGCCAACGCCTGCCGCGCCTTTGCCGTTGGGGTGGACCGTAGATGGTACCATATTGATACCCCAACGATCGTGACGCGCGCGTTTACGCGCTAACTGCGTAGAAAGTCACGAGTATCGAACTTATTAATTTTTCAACTACCTATGCACACTTTAATTTTGTAAATTAGGTAAGTATGTTGTCCAACTGCCATTATTTTCATGTAACGACTCATTTATTCAGGCGCCGTAATTTATAAAGCCATTAGGTACTAAGTACTGTCACATAAAATGATATTGTCTATCGATAAAATTGTCGTGCGTGACACAATCACAATGTTTGGGGCACATAGATGTTGACATTACCTAATACCTTTTTCCCAGAACGATTATTGTAATGTTCTTTTTACTTATTCACGATAAATGTTTTTATAAAATAAATATTGTTGAACTCACCTATAGCGGCCAGTGCCACGAGGGCAGCGAATCCAATAAACGACATGTTATCGCACTTCGACACTTCACAGATCACTTTGGGTTCGTGCACAACTCAGAATAAAAAAATCCACTATCGAAATAACACGAAAAAGATCGTTGTGCCGCGATGCGGCTGGGCTCCGCCCGAATCTGAAACAAATCGAAATTACAGTTAAAATTGTGCTCCTAATGGATCTGCAAGCAATTTAGCAATAATAAATTTCCTCTATTATTAATAATCCTTATTATTAATAATAGAGGACGGTAAAGAGACAGGAAGAAAAGTAGGTGCCCTGCCTACTTGGGTTGCTCTACGTAACTAAAAAAGTTGAAAGCCAAAGATTTGATTGAATCTAATACTTAGCAGCATTTAAATATTTGTATTACTTTTCTACCTTAATAAATGTACGTAAGTACATAAGAGCTTCCTGAGTAATTGTTTGGACAAAAGGCCGATACTCCCAAAGTCTACATTATACTTACTGTAACTAATTATACCCAATCGAAACAATTTACCTCCAACTCAAGTTATTTTTTTATCTTACGCCCCAGTTTGTAGATCGTTATAGAAGTTTCACACATGGTAATTACTCGCCTGTGTTTAAAAAATCCATCGAATCAATAACAATCAATTCGGACCAAAAGCTACCAAAACAGCTTTGTAATATAACTAATCTTCATGCCTAACCTACTGCGAAATTGAATACCGTATCTAAATATATTTAGATACGCTTAATTAAATGCGATATTATATTGCGGAAAGGATTGGAAAACAATGACAGCTTACTCTATATAGGATGTTCGTTGTTCCAAGTAGGGAGAACAATTTACGGTGACTCAAGCAAGATTATTGGCATGTCAAGGTTCGCTCGATAACTTGTGTATTCCATTAAATATGTCCTTAAACATCAAGTAAATAAATAGTGCTCATTTAGCTATAGATAATATTAATTGCCATTTAGCGGTGTTGGAACCAGAGCAAGCCAACCTAATATTTTTTCTCGGTTTGAATACCTTTCCCGAAAGACCCTTCGTGTGGTTAATATTAAGGCAATCTACACCTGTTTTAACTTAAATATTTCGTAATCACCTTACGAAATTAAAAATATACCAAGTTTCATAATGATAGTGGGGCAAAAACTGGGCGGAAATACGGTCAGTCACGCAAGGATAAACCAATTTGGTGTAATGTACGCGCGTACACACTCCCACTGTTTTGTTAATGCACTTCTACAGTTTTGTACTTAAACAATGTGAGGATCAGTAAAAAAGACCACACCAAGTACCTACCTACTTATCAGCAAGAACATTTTTGGGGCAGCAGTAGTCCGCTATAGCGAGTTCAAGGGCGTTCAACCCTATTTCTGGCTTGTATATTGTTTGCTATCCCCCTCTCTAATTTATTTAAAAGGGAGGTGTAAGCTGAGGGATTATGAGCATTAACAGACGGACGTTATTATTTTAGTTCCTGTCCGAACGAACAAACATTTCAAACTTTTACCTACAAGTTTGTCTTTAGTGTGGTTTTAGTGGATTACAATTTTTTTTTTAAACGTTGCCCCACACTAGGAATTTCTCCTGTATCGTGGGTGCGTTTACAAACATTTAAACTCACATACACAAACAGCCAGACCCGGAACAACTACTTGCAGGTCATACAAATATTTGTTCCGTGCGGGGATCGAACCCGCGACACGTAACGCAGCAGTCAATCGCTTAACCACTGCGCCAACCGTGTCGTCACCGATATTATACTTATCGGGTTTCAGCAAATGACATTTTATATTTGAAAATACTTTTAACTACAATTTATTTGGAGTGATTAAAGAACCTATGTTTAGCTAACAACTTCTCGTAATACATATTCCAATAATAACCCTGACTTGTCTTGTAAACGAGTTTTAGTAGTTTGCATACATTTATGTGGTAAATCAAGAACAAAATGTAGTTAGATCAGACACTAGATCAACGTTAAGTTTATCCTGTGACTGGCATACCTAAACACGTCTGTCGTTGTAAATATTTTGACTAAATGGTATCTAACACTTAAAGGATGGTGACATCATCGCGGCAATTTGTAAACTAACCCAATAACTATGTACTGGACCTAGGAATCTAGATCACCTACAGCAGCATATAATGTATGCAGCGATCGAATTAAGGACTATCTCATTTTTAAGGTTCCGTACCCAAAGGGTGCCAACGGAACCCTATTACTAAGGCTTCACTGTACGTCCGTTCGTCTGTCACAGGGTTGTATCTTTTAAACCGTAATAGGTAGACACTTGAAATTTTCAGAGTGTGTACTACTATGGCCAATATTAGTGTTAAATATTGTACAGTGGTACGGAGCCCTTCGTGAGCGAGTCCCGACTCGCACTTGGCCGCAAGGAACTTTAGCTCAGCGGGATCTTCTGGCTTAAAGGAAAAAAAAAAGTTTTTTTTTCTAGTCTCTAAAACGTCTTGGCTATTCATACAAACTGTCGTGGCAAGACAATCATTCATGCTATTCAAATGACGTATAATTAGGAAGCATCAACAACTCTTTGACAGACCTAATCAGCAGTTTGCTTTAGGTTGGTCATTACCGTCGCGTCATCGTCAGGAAGACGTTAATGACGAATACCGGTGGTCCAAGCACATTACACAAGCGTTTTACCTGACAAAGTGTTAATTTAATCCGCTCACGGTTTTCGTAACCACAACCGAATATCTACAATACAATCCAAGCCTCGTGCCATGAGTGACGGAAGACTATTTTGGGCTCCATTATCCAGAAATGGCTACCCTCCGCTCGTGTTTGGATTTAACGAGTGAGCTTTGTACGTACGTTACATAGATCAGACCAACGTGTAAAACAACATAATTTTCAATATTAATTTATAATATTTTTAAAATCAATTTTATTGCAAAGGAAGAAGCTAAATTAGGAGATTCGAATTTAAGTATGTACATACATTCTTTTTTTTATCAAACATTCGACATTATAATATTTTAATAATATTGATCATATAAATAGTAAATATTTAAAACATGTTGACATAATATTTATCATATGTTATTAATTATTTTTAGTGAAATTCACTGTTTGAAAATCATATTTTTTTAGCTGTTATAATAAAATTAATGTTCTACATCATTCAAACACAATGCGAATTTTTATAGGAATAGAGAAACAGAAGGCCCATTATTTCTGTGTAAAAAAGTGACAAGGATCTTTTGGGCTTTATTCCGTAAATGCATGAGACCAGAGGGGCAATTCCCGTATTTTTAAGACCGTTCGCATTCTAATCTCAGTCTCAATCTGTCAAAATTACAATCAATTTACATACATTTTTGACAAGTTTTTGACATTGATTGTCGCTGAGATGAGATTGCGACTTGAATTTGAACGTTTTTTAAGTACGAGAATTGGCCTACTGGACTGTGACAAGTACTTAAGGTCATCATTAAACGTTTTAAATGTACTATGTTGACCTACAACTTGGGGGTCAAAGTTATGTAAGTAATTTTAACATTGTAAAAAACATCCTCGATGTTTTTATCTTTCTACCGTATTGATAGTGCAATTTTATCTTAATCCAATCCAATCACAGGTAGTTACATGCACTATTGGTAGTTATGTTATAATGTGACATTGAAAATGCTATTCCGTATAGGATATTTTTTTTGCAAAAGGTCTGTCTACGTTCTCTACAGCGACGCGATATTATAATACGTAGGTAGCAGTTGTCGTTATAGATATTTGGTTCAATAGAATGGATCGACTCGCCTCCGAGCTGTCTGGGAAGCTGCAATACGAGTCCCCCTCCCCCCACCCTTGTTGAGAGGAAGTAAAGATAGCGAATTCCTTCCCCCTGTCCTCACAAGCACCCCTCCCACGCAGGAAGACGTCACATACGCCATTCGTTCAGTTAATAGACGTGGGCTGATAGTTATTAGGTTTCAAAATTGAAAGTTTTATATCCGTGGCCATGGTGGAATTGATGCGATTAAAAACTAGTTTCAATGATTCTGAATCATAAAGTTTACTAATGTTCATTATTAGTTTTAAGAGTACCTACCTACCTAACTTTAATTTAAACCCTTACATCTCTTTCAGGATCTTTGAGTAAATTCCCTGAGGGTTTCTAAGTACTCATTTTAATGGGCTTGCTTTAATCATAAACATGAACATGTCACTAGCCTTTATTGTTTGCTTTAACCACAAAAGGGCCAATTATTCTTCAGAAAAATTTGGAAAGGACGGTTCCTTTACCTGCCAACCAGTACAAAAACACGCTCCATCTGTTGTTCGAACGTTTTGCACCTGCCTCCGAGGAACAGGCTTTTTTCGCCCAATCGCTGTGTATAACTCAATTTCTCAGGTCTTTAATTTCGTTTTATTTCTGGCCTTTTTTGTTTTATACTCAAGTTTGTGTATGGGGAGCAGTTCCAATCGACTTTTCACCCCCTCTTCACCGTTGAAATGAGGGAAGGCCCGTATGCCAGAAGGGTCGCCGAAATTAATGGCCCAAATAATGAATGTTATGAGTAGTATAGTACTTACACTTATGGTAAGAAATGAAACGCCAGCAAAAGCGACTTAGGAATGACCATTATTTTCTTCGTGCTGCAAATATGGGAAGACCGGTTTTCCATGTAGCGAAAGCTAGCCTGCATAATGGTCTAGAATCTATTTATATTAACTAGTGGTCTAAATCTGGGCAACTAAACAGTTTGAGTACTAAAACCGATTTACATGAGATATCTACTTATACGTAGCGCCCTTTTGTTGTTAAATCGTTACAGCGCATATTTCAGACAGCTACTAATAAATAATGGCATGTATGGGAGGTGTCTACTCCACCACGTGCTTCGACTCACAACTGAATGAATCACACTGATTAGTCAAAGCTTACTACTTGTATGTGAATGACTTATTATAATATCCGTAGCTTTATTCATAGCAACGTAGATACATTCACAAAAAATGTACAACTATAATATTATCATTGGATAAGCCCTTCCGTGGGGAAATTCTTAGCCAGGAATAGTTTATCATTAAATTTGGACACCTAAATATTCAATAATTGCATTATTATGTTGATCCTTTCTCATATAAAAATAACATCCGAATCAGATCGATAATTGCGAAACGTGAGTGGCCAAGCGCTGTTTCCCAATATCCGCCACCCACCGGTATTTCGTTGTTTGGATTGAGACAAACTTGGACAATAATGTAATTTAGCGACGAGTTTAATTCAAAAACTTGAACCAAAACAGTATATTATATGCAACCCAAGTACATGCTTTCGTTAGCCGATAGTCCGCAGACCATTCATTCCAAATACGGGAGGAAGCGCCGCTAAACTGAATCAGTTTAAATAACACGCCATCTATAATTAAAACTTTGTATACAAATATAGTACCTACAGTAATGGAGAAGGAATACCAAATTTAAAGTAAGATATAGCAGGCGACTCTATATCTACACGGCCAAGACAACATCGTTATCGATCGTGGTCGCGCACTCGCCGGGTCAGCGCTTTTGCAAAAAAATCCCTTTTATAACATAAACACGAGGGGATACTGAGTGGAAAGGCTTTATGTATTTCACGACTCTTACCTGAGGAGACCGAGTGGCGGTTCAGCGCAGCACCCACAACACTTGAAACACAACACACGCGAAGAGACGAGTGGCGACGACCGACCCGCCCAGACTACAGACGCGGTATGAGTAACTTGTATAGCTATGATATAAACGGCCGATGACATCCGACCATAGAAAAGGATGGGTGTACTATATCGTATCTCTTCTACGCTTCAACGGACCAACTAGAGCGGTCTTGACCGAGACGTACCGATTTTAACCGAGGGCCGAGGATCGCAGGACATGAAAGTAATGCGCACGCAGGAAATTCGTAAAGGCACTCACGAGCGTGCACTTCGTACTTGTGGTCCCTTGTTCAGAAATCAGAAGCATATTGTATTCAAGGTATTTTGCGTCGTCTCACTCTCACTTCGTTACAGGATGTGTTGCGTTATCGACTGGAACTTTATTTATAGCTCTTTGATTGTATGGTGTATGTGTGTTTAATTTGACTGAAAATGTGTAAAATATACATAGAAAAACGAAACTAGATTGATAATAATATTTTTATTAAAAGTAGAACAATAATTTATAACAACATAAATACATAAAAATTCTATGGCAGCATAAGTATAATATTATATCTGGCGTATAATATAGAAAAATATTCTTAAATATTATAAACCAATAGAATCAATACGTTTATTCTTATTTCAATTGATTCCTACACAGCTTCGTATTAATGTGACAGTGTGGAAGGTTTCGAAGATATAAATATCACTTTTTTATATAATAAGTGTGGAAAATATATTTCACGAATACAAAAATCTATGGCACATAAAAATAAATTCATCTAATAATTGTCTTATTAATTCTTAAACATACATAAAATGAAACAGATATGGCTGAAAGTGAGGGTTTTAGGAACGTTAGGTATTGGGGTAGGTACGATCGAACATATACCTAATTTATAAAGCTTTATATTGCTTAGTAGTGTTTACTATATTACTACACAAGATCTTCTCATAATTTCCATTGGACAATATTATATCTATCTAATTAAATATTTTTCTAAATACATTTAATTTTATTCTCAATTCGCAACATCTAATCTAGTAGCATTCAAAATTTACTTAACACTACATGGGGTTATTACCATATAAACAAATTTGATTAAATAGTGTTACAAAATCGCGAGGTTTCTTAATATGAAAGGAAAAAACAGCCGCATCTATTTTTTACACTTTGTTACGGTTTTGTAAAACTAATTAATAAATTTAAAATTAGTATGAAACGTCTACTTTTTTGTTTACATCAAAGATGAGTAATTTTATTGGCACTAGGTACTACAGGTAGAGTGGAAATAGGAAAGTTATACATTTACATAATTATATCATTTCTTTTTCAAATATATTTCTAAACATTGAACTTTAAAGAAAATATAAATGTTTTCTTACTAATATGGTTTAGCCGTACTTTCGAGACCGAAAGAGATTGGCGTAAGGGTAACGCTAGTGAGAAGTGTTCTAATATCATGGTGAGCGATCGCGGGGAGGTGTGGGATGCATGGTGGCTGATCTTACACTTCACCGGGTGCAGGCAGCTTCTCCCAGGAAGGTTCTACATCCCAGATCTCACGCGCGTACTCCTCAATGGTGCGGTCAGATGAGAACTTGCCAGAAGACGCAATGTTCTCGATCACCATCTCAGCCCACTTAGCCTGGTTCTGTGAACGAAAAAATACACAAGTCGCAGATTATCTCTTACTAACAGTCGGTATAAAAGCGATCGTTTTCACAGGACAAACATGATCGTATCACGCAGGGAAATGAGTAAGGCAGGGCTTTTATGTTTGGAAGTATGTATGTCATTTAGACGTTATGATATTTTTGTAGGCGACTGTCAACGAATGTCTTAAAACATTAGACCAAGCTTTCATAGTACCTACGGTGATATTGGCAAAATTGTGGTGTTGAAATTGACCATTCCAAAAGAAATAAACAGAATTTTGCGTTGTGAATAATTATAGGTAGGTAGGTACTCATGTAGTAGTCAACCACATCTGGCTTAGCTTCAAACGCGAGCAAACAACTAAATAAGCAACTTTTATATGGTATGGGTAATCAATTTAACCCATCAACTAGAAATACCTACGTTCCTATTTGAAAGTTGGGGGTTAACTTTGTACTAATAACCTCAGTCCTTTTAGTTATGTTTTGCCAGTATGGATCAGACAACTTGTCGTAAAACTGACTATGTATATCACAGTTGGAGAATTATTCATTAAACAAGCTTGGTGATACTAACTTTGAAAATGCTACTCATATATGTATAAAACCACGCGTATGAAATGTCTCACTATTTTAGCGTTAACATGAATATATGGAAGCTGTACGTTCACGATATTACTGGTAACGAGCTCAGTGCCAAGTTATGTCAATAAGAGATACATTGTTGCTAGTGAGTTATTAATATAGTTCGCGGTTATATTTTGTATAGTGTAGAAATGACTCATTTCACTGGTGATAACCTTTATGATAACCAAAAAAAAATCGTCATTTTTATATTTATCAAATGATTGTAAACAAAATGATTTCCTTGTTAATTAGGAAATAATTCGCATATTATAACTGATTGTTTATTGTTTTATCTAAACGGTTTTGTTTATTTATTTATTTTATTTTATCTAAACGGTTTTGTTTATTTATTTATTTTATTTTATTTATACGGTTTGTTTATTTATTTATTTTATTTTATTATTTTGTTGTAATGGCAAAGAAAAAATGAATTCGCGGATATAATGCGACACTCTTGGTCAATGTTATTGCGTGTAATCTTGTTTAGTTGTTGTGGTTCGGATCACTATAATAATATGTGGTTTTGTTGTGGAATGTAGTGTTATTGTAGCTCTAAAATCCCTCGCAGCGTTACATATTAGCACTGAAAAGCCACTTTGAAACAAACTCAACTCCAGACCAGACATGTAAAATCAGGGAAAATAATTGCTCAGCAAACTGACTACCAGCATTGTCCGTATATTTACAGCACAACTGTCATTCTTTGACAGCTAAAAGCCACTTTGAAACAAACTCAACTCCAGACCAGACATGTAAAATCAGGGAAAATAATTGCTCAGCAAACTGACTACCAGCATTGTCCGTATATTTAAAGCACAACTGTCATTCTTTGACAGCTAAAAGCCACTTTGAAACAAACTCAACTCCAGACCAGACATGTAAAATCAGGGAAAATAATTGCTCAGCAAACTGACTACCAGCATTGTCCGTATATTTAAAGCACAACTGTCATTCTTTGACAGCTGTACGAAATGGTTATAACACGGCAAATCGCGTAAGTTGCCCTGACCAAACTTATGCCAAAATCCGCATTGGATTTACCTATAAGGAAAGAAAGGAAGGAAACTGTAGACCAACATACCTGATAACACTCGGAGACCTTGTCCTGTGCCTCAATATACGCGTCGTAGTCGGCCAGGTGGAGGAACCGGTCGTGCTGCAGCAGAACATCGGCGATGTGCGCGAACCGGCCCGGCTCGCCCGGCGAGAAGAAACCGCTGCGGATCTGCTCGATACACTGCCGGAGCTCCGGGTTGCGCTCGTAGTACTCGTACGCGTTGTAACTACGCACATTAATAAAAAATCTAAATTCATTACTCAAATTAGGCTGATAATCAGCACTTTTTGAACTTCAGACATTACAAAAGACAGTCCCAAACATTCCCTGACCCTGTACGACGTTTTCTATGGGTGGAACTGGCGTAAAAACGCCTCAGAAAGCAACACGTCGCTGCTTATATACATATAGTTTTCCTTAAAAATCTGTAGTTAGGCACCTGTTTTTAATGTGGGTAGTATAC
Source organism: Brachylomia viminalis (assembly GCA_937001585.2). Taxonomy (NCBI): domain Eukaryota; kingdom Metazoa; phylum Arthropoda; class Insecta; order Lepidoptera; family Noctuidae; genus Brachylomia; species Brachylomia viminalis. Next base: position 13,328,866 of record OW443302.2, on the reverse strand, counting down.
TATAACTTTTTGAAATATTCCGACCGTGATGTGTCTGAATGTCTGTGATCTGTTGTATAATATTTGCGAATCTTGCAGAGTTGTGTTTATATCAATAACTGTTCCAGAGGTCGCTTTATCGTATATAATAATGTATGAAGCAGATATACCTTAACCTCTTTGGTATATTAATCGAGAGCTTCTCAAGATCGGGCAGGCCGTGACTGACTGGGAATCCTTGTTATTCTCTAAGTTGGAACTATGCCCAGTAAATAACGATGCCGTCGCAGATGGGACCAGCAGACCGCAGATGATGCCAACATCGGAATTGTAAACAGTAAACATACGCTTTCACGTTCGGAGATTACAGGCGCCTAGACAAGAATAATAGCAGTGCATTGAATCAAAATAAACTAGATAGCACCTTATAGGTATGAAAACAAATGGTCTAAAGTATCGAATGAAAAGTAAACAAATTAATCAGAAAACGTGTTGGTGAGTGCCAATTTGTAGTGCCACTCACAAATTGAGTGCTTTGATTTGACTATTTCTAATTTTAAATCATTAATTTGACAATTTATGTTAATTTTATAGCCTCAATGTTGGTCGATGATTTTGATGATGAGATATAAAGTATAAAGATATAAAGTTGAAACCTTCTTAAGATAAATTAATGTGTAACCCTACAGTGAGTGATTGTGTAAGAAATTACCTGAACAGAGTTTGTTTACACATTCATGACATACTTTTGGAACAGACTATACGGTCTATAGAGATATAACTAAAGAAACCAGGGTTAGAAAGAATAAACAACACATACATTTTTACATGCAACATTGCTACTATATCATTGACTCTTCAATGCAACTCTAAATAGAGAGCATTTTCAGACACCTACAATCCGAAGAAATAATGTAGTAATGTAGGTCATTTTGATCAGCGCTAGAGGTCATCACATCAGCTGTTGAATGAAGCTGATAAATCGCCTAGTGCTAGATTAAGAGTATTAGCTACTAATCAGCGAATATAACTTAGCTAGTTGCACTGATTATAATTTATTTATAAAGCAATTACGAGCGTCACACTGTTTTCGCATGTTTTGCTTTGCAAATTATGATATTACTTATCGATAATACGGTGTTTATCGAACGATTTGCTTATAGTTAAAGCAAAAGATAAGTAGGTACGAGTTTAGTATATTACATTACTAACTTATACGTAGCATCGACTAGATTCGTAAAATCGATCACTTCCGATTTACACAACTAATAGTAATCGAATACTATCGCGCCATTCAACGCTATTCGTGCTATACAACGTGTAACATAATTACCGCAAGACCTCATACACCCCAATTAGAGTATTGAGTTAAAAGCATTATACAATGACCAAAACTTTTTTTAAAGCTAACTATTGTTATTAAGAAAATCGTGTTGACCCTAGCTTTACTTTATGCATTTGAAATTGGGCCTTGAAATAAGATTTAATTTTCTTTGGCTCAATCGGCGGTCAGTAGTTCAAAATACATAATTTAAAAAAATACCTAAGTATATATATAATAGTTACTGAAATGGATTCAGTAGTCAATTATGAGCAAACTACTTTCAGGACTAGCGTTTGTTCTATTACACCTTGTATATTCTCGCCTCAGTTCAACCCGAGACAGCGTTGTAAATGCACGTGAGTGAATGATTCGTTTTTTTTTTAAATTGCATCTCTCATTTGACGTTGACAGGTCGTTACTGCTTGACTGGACTATCCTGTGGCTGACTTAAGCGGACTCAAAGCCTCTCCAGCCAGGGGCGAATTTCTTACATTTCTACTAAGCGACTGCAAGCCAATTATGAGCAAACTACATTCAGGACTAGCGTTTGTTCTGTTACACCTTGTATATTTTCGCCTCAGTTCAACCCGAGACAGCGTTGTAAATGCACGTGAGTGAATGATTCGTTTTCTTTTTAAAATTGCATCTCTCATTTGACGTTGAGAGGTCGTTACTGCTTGACTGGACTATCCTGTGGCTGACTTAAGCGGACTCAAAGCCTCCAGCCAGGGGCGAATTTCTTACATTTCTACTAAGCGACTGCAAGCCAACGGCACCCCCTTGTGGGATACGGACCTCGGCTTAGGGCGGGACAGGCTGGATCTAGTTTGGATAATTATTATTATCAGGGGAATTAAAAGCTGCAGGCTCAGCTACGGCGCGGACTGGCATTTCGTCGAGCAAGGGTAGGGGGAATCATTCCGTACACAAGATTTTTTTTCATTATGACTTCTTTGTAACGTGGGAAACCCTATTATAATAACCAAAGTCGTGAAATCGTTTTTAATGTTTATCAATTTATGAGTCAAGAGGTCACGGAGTCTAAAAACATAGCACCTGCTAAAGTAACTGGTGTGTCACGTAGAACGGGTCACGGGACTTTACAAGTTATTGCGTTTGCGTAAAGATCATTTTCGCCCAAAGCAGTAACAAAGATTGGTGACTTTGAAGGCGCACTCATTTCACATGTGATCTGTTTTACGAATTTTGCCGATGCTACAGCAAAGTTGTGTTGTAGTGCACTTACATTTGTTAATCTAATAGCAGAGAGAACCGAAGTGAACGTACCTAGGGAGAAAAATAAGGTAGGTACCTAGGTAAATGTACCTTTAGATGAGCGCACTTTATGCGCGTTATGCCTACGGATGCAACAAGTTGTCCCTACTATTTGGACTTTCGCGTAGTTACGCGAGTGATATACGTGCATGTGGACGGAATGAGCAGAGTGTGTGTTTATGTATGTGCCTTGTGGCATTTAGTCCACTTTATGTACTACGTTTTGGACATAAATAATACATAGATAATGCATTGGCTCTTAGTATCTCAGTTACGACAAAAGACAAAAATAAATGGTAGTATTACTACTACTATTTATTTATTTTTATGTGACTTTGAATCGGAAGTGATCATGACAATGGTGGTTCTTTAACAGAAAAAAAAACTTGAAACACTAACCCTCGCTTCTGCAGAGCTTCCACATCATCGACCCTCATGCCGAAAATGAAGAAGTTCTCCTCTCCGGCCTCCTCTGCCATCTCGACGTTAGCGCCATCCATGGTACCGATGGTTAGGCCTCCGTTCAACATGAACTTCATGTTACCGGTACCTGAGGCTTCGGTACCAGCGGTGGAGATCTATAAAAGTAAGAACATTATTAGTAACTAGCTGGGCCCCGCGGTTTCACCCGCATAAATGTCGGACCCGTTGAAATATCGGGATAAAAAGTATCCTTTGTCCTAATCCAGGCCATGGTATGTCTACCCATGTGCCAAATTTCATCCAAATCCGTTAAGCTATTTTAGCGTGAAACCGTAACAAGCAACCGTACAAAAAATCAAATCTTATAAAAATAGCGACCGACTCCACGTCACACCAGTGAGACGACGAGTACCTATTTTTTTTCCTCGTCGTCACACCGTTGTTTTTACAACACCTTTTATAACTAATAGTAAGGTAAGTACCTAAGTATCTTTTAAAATACTTGTATCACTTTTCGGACTGTTTGTTCCCATCTGACTATAATTTTTTTCTATCATAATATTGTTTCTCGCAAAAAGGTTAGGTTAGGTTAGAACAGCGACCCCCTACGCACGAGCCGAGCGAAGCGAGCGTGCCGCGGCAGCGGCCGTCGAGTGCCAAAAACGACTAAAATACACAGTATTCATAAGCTGTAGGCGAGTGGTCCATTAGGTATTTCATACATAGTTGAAATATCCAATATCTAAAAAAATCATTATATTAATCGTTCGTTAGTGCGATTTATATTAGTTCAATCAAAATTAAGTAAGTAAGTACTTGAGGCGACCAATAAGCGTTAGACAGGATAGGTAGATGGGGGATTTATCTATTACAAGCACACCACTAATGTTGTGATACAAAAGGTGTAGTAAAACTAGCGGTGTGACGACGAGGAATAAAATATTCGTCGTCACACTGGTGTTACAACCTGGTGTGACGTAGAGTCGGGAATGGATATTTTGTATGTCTCTCTTTTAACTGTTAAACAACACTGTTAAAGAAACTCGCAGATTTGACAGAATAAAAATATTGAAGTTGAGCACAAATTAAATTACGCTAGAAAAATTATAAATTTGTTTTCTGGTAAAATATGAATTTTCATGTTTTAAGCTAAATAAACCACAAGGAACATAACTGATTGGTTTCTCAAAAATTTTCTAGTAGCCAAAAAGGTGTTAACGGGGCTGACTGTCTTGACAGAAGCGTCATTTGTGGAAGATATAAGTCAATGTTAGCTGCATTTTGAAGACAGCTTGTTGTATGACTTCTAAATCATAATCTACAGTTGGCTGATACTGTTAGTGGGATGCCGAAATGATACGATAGCTTCGTGATGATAATGCACAGGATAATTTTCTCAACGGTCTGCTATCACACAGCCATCAAACGTGGAGACTTCAGCACTATCAATTCATCCCTTATAAATCTTCTTTGGTCAGAAAAAGACTCTTGGACGTCGTGATTGACTGACTAGTAGTAGAAATTAAAAAAAAAAAAAAACATCGAAAGATAAATTTTACTACAAAACTGCACGCCTACTGCTTGTTGCAAACACATTTCAAACGTTTGTATGGGCGTTTTTGTGGAGAGGCGCGCCGTTTTATAGTAAAACTTCTGTAACAGTCGGTCAATCATGACGTTCAAGAAGACAGTTTCTGACCAAAGAAGTCGTTAAATATGAGTGAGGCAAGGTTTCAACTTATATTACTATCTCCAATCTTTACTGGTTTTATGACTAACACGTGATTCCTGATATATCTCGGCGATAAAGACGCATAAATGACGATATTTATGATGCAAAATAATGGCGATAATGTCTCGGACTACGTTAACTGTGCTGCAGTAACTTATTGTTCTAATTTGTGGTTGATGAAGTTTTACTGCCTTTCGTCAACTTTCTCGATCCTCTTATATATCACGTCAGAAATGACATCATCACTCTCATGATTACAACAATGTTGAATTTGAAAATTATGAACTTGCAATCATACTAAAGTTTAGAAACTTCAGTATCAGTGCAGCTTTACAATTTTCGGCACGGTTCAACTGGAACTTGAAAACTAACAAAACCCGCAGGCCGCTGCTGGAAATAGGCCTCTCCTAAATCTCGCCACAATACCCGGTTTACCTGCAAGCCTAAGACACTTGTGATATTTAAAAAATTTATAGTATGATACCAACTGTATGAAATACAATTGTAATGTTGTTTCACAGCTCTAAAAAGGTGTTCTATCTATAGACATAAAGTTAAGAACAAACCTGTTCGCTGAGATCAGCTGCGGGCATGATGCGCTCAGCCAGCGTGACGCGGTAGTTCTCCAAGAATATTAACTTCAGCTTGTCTCCAACATCTGGGTCATTGTTTACCTGGTTCAAAGAAAACAATATTAAGTATGGTCAATATTAACCATTTTATAATAATTTGAATTTAATCATTTTACCGTTCTTCATCATTAAAATTTGTGACAGGCTCTAATTTGAAGCTATCTCGTATTGTGCTACTTTTGACATAGTAGGAACTGCTCGTTATAGATAAACTAACGACCCGCCCATTCTTGACTTGTTTGTTGGACAGTCTTGACAGACTTGACAAAACATGAAGGTTTCTTTATTATGTGTAACTTTAATATGAATGTTTTATGCACATAAAGCTTCCTGAATAAATTCCCTAAATGATGATCAAAACCTTAACAAAACGTAAAAGTTTAGAAGAACAAGGCGGCCACACAGACAGACACGAAAAGCCGACTTTAATTTATAATATAATGTATATTTAAAGATACAATAAATAAGCACCCATATTGGCAAAATCTAAAAATACTCACAGTGTTTCCGACAGCACAAGTCAAGGCAATCATTTGCTTAGCAACATAGTATCCGGGGGCGGCCTTCCCTCCGATCATGACCGTCCGGGGAGTGATGGGCGCGCTCGGGTCGCGCTTGATGCGGTTGTACAGCGTGATCACGTGCAGGATGTTCAGCAGCTGCCGCTTGTACTCGTGGATACGCTTCACCTGCACGTCGAACATCGACGCCGGGTTGATCTTAACACCCGTGTCCCGCTCAATCAACGAAGCAAGCCTCAACTTGTTCTCCTGCTTAACCTTCATAACCGCCCGCTGGAAAGCAGGGTCTTTCGACCAGCGCTTCAGCTGCTGCAGTTTCTCCAAATGAACCGTCCATTCCTCACCAATCTTGTCGCTGATGAGATCAGACAGACCTGGATTGCACAGAAGCAGCCAGCGACGGGGAGTGATGCCGTTTGTCTTGTTCTGGAACTTGTCGGGCCACATCTCGAAGAAGTCCTTGAAGATGGTTGCTTTGAGGATTTCGGAGTGAATGGCCGCGACGCCATTGACTGCGTGTGAGCCGACAATGCACAAGTGAGCCATGTTCACTCGTTTATCGCCCTCTTCTTCGATGAGCGACATGCGGCGCATGCGGTCCTGGTCGCCCGGCCAGCGCTTCTCGACTTCCTTCAGATGCAAGAAGTTGATATGGTAGATCAGCTGCATGTGCCTTGGCAGCACATTCTCCAACATAGTGGTTGGCCACCTCTCTAGAGCTTCAGGTAAAACAGTGTGATTCGTGTAAGCGCAGCACTTTTGTACTAGCTGCCATGCTTTCTCATAGGACAGTTTCTCATTGTCAATCAAAATCCTAAGTAGCTCAGGAATGGCAAGCGCAGGGTGGGTGTCGTTGAGTTGTATAGCTACTTTCTCAGGAAGTCTATCGAAAGACGTTCTGACGGCCTCGCGACTACCGAATTTAGAGTTTTTGTATCTCCTGATAATATCTTGTAGAGTAGCAGCGCACATGAAGTACTCTTGACGCAGACGCAACTCCTTGCCTTCGAAGAAGTTGTCATTGGGGTACAGAACTCTGGAAATGTTCTCCGCAACGTTACGATCTAGGACAGCTTGGATGTAGTCGCCAGAATTGACTGAAAATTATTTATTGATTGGTTAGTATGTAGTTTGGCGCCAACTAATAATGACATCATGTTTATTTGTAAACATAATATTGACAGTGATTTCTACTACTTACAGAATTTCAAGTTGAAATCGATGGGACTCTTGGCAGACCAGAGACGCAGCGTGTTGACGACATTGTTGTTGTAGCCGGGGATCGGATTGTCGTAGGGCATCGCGAACACGACCTGATAATAGACAAAGAATTTCTTATCAAACTCTTTTTACTTTGGTTTATGACTATCGAGCAGAATTCAACTATTTGGTTTCTTTAACCTTGTGCTAGTAAATCATTAGCATCCTATATCCTGTTCAGAATTTCTAATAGTCATGCTCGTAATTTTGTTGAAAGAAGTGATTTCGGAGTTATTAATAACGTGTCCGTATTTGTTCTAAATATAGGGTGAGAGTCATTATCAGACGACCCGGTCAGCCATTTACAAAACATTTACTCAGCATGTACATAACATGCGTCAGTTGCGTCACACGTCACATAACTGACATTGACAGCATAGGAACGGGATATTTGTTATTTACACAAGATTATTGATAACAAAGACTTTTATCTGACGACCTATATTGCAGATGAGTAGATATCGTACGATTATCTTCTCAGAGTTCAAGTTAAACTTGAGTTCAAGAAGGGAACAACATCTTGCAATAATAAGTTAATGGTTATAGATATTTGTAGTGCTATTTTACAATTGTTTGGACAGTGGGGAGCGTAACAAATCTGTCAATGGTCAATTGCTGCACAGGAAGCGAATATGACTGCAGAGCATTGTCGACTACAATACATCTATAACTCCATAATGAACAATAGTCATAGTTTAATTTTGCTTCCGATTACACTATTCACCACAACAAATTGGCGTTACAGATAAAATCACTCGTATGTCACGAAGGTATGGAATCTAACTTGTAGTAAGAAAAAACGTAAGTATTCGTACAATGTTAAAATGAATAAGCTAGGTATGAAGTATTATGGAATATTTTCTTTAGTGTCGGCATTAATTAAAAAGGAATAACTATTCACTTCTGTCCGTGACTAGGACAAACTAAAGTGAACAATTAATAGTCTTGACCATTAAACCATGGAACGGTCAACCGGTTTGTTGATTTAGAACGCCACAAAGCAATGGGGGTGGCTTTTAAAACTGACTTCAAAAAAGAAGGTTCTCAATTCATAGCAATCTCATTTTTTGTTGGATTTCTAGTTACCTGCGTGTCAACCCATTTCTTTCCTTCGGGTGTGTCGACCACGCGTCCGTAGAAGTTGACAGGCAACATGAACTCGGGACGCGACTTCTCCCATGGGTTGCCGTAGCGCAACCAGTCATCAGGCTCCTCCTGCTGTGCGCCGTTCTCAATCTTCTGCGTGAAGATACCGTACTCATACCTGATACCTGTAAGTGGTCAAATTATTGATTTATAGAAATTTTAGCGGTATTTACATCGCCACATGCTAACTACGCGTCACACTGACGTCACGAAAATCCTGCATCTCGCAAGCAGAGTTTACCGCGCAACTAGCATATATACAACGTCCCGACATCAATCGTTGGGCAGTTGCCCACCAGATACGACACCCGTCTGGTCGGAGGATCCACCCTTTTCTATGGAGGTATGAGTGATCTTTACACCCTGTTTCTCATGCCTCTATAAAATTCATGATTTAGCAGTCTCCAAGTGTTCTGGTAAGCCATACTTTGCTTCATGAAAATAATAATGTACGACATGAAGCAGCATAACACATTCACGCCTGTATATCCGATGGGACAGGCAGAGACGTGCAAGTACACCCACATTTACCCAGTTTTATAGTCCTATGTTACAGGCCATAGGTAACAGCCACACGGGTCCATCGAAGCTTAAGCTACGATTGCCGCGGTGGGTTCGTAGATGAGTGACCATCCATTACATATCCGAGACCCCTCCGTGCCTCGGAAAGTACGTTAAGCCGTTGGTCCCGGCTGTCATTCGTAGATCTTTGACAGTCGTTATGGGTAGTCAGAGGTTCAAAAGTCTGACAACCAGTCTTACCAAGGGGTATCGTGTTAATCAGTAACTGGGTTGAGGAGTTCAGATTAGGCAGTCGCTTCATCGCGGTGGTTTCCTTCTGTGAGACAGTCGTCTCGCAGAAGGAGGCTGCGGAAAGGGAGAGGGAGATCTCGTCCACTCACCCGGCCCGCAGAAGGCGCACCGGGCGTCGGCGGAGGGCGGACAACGCCCTCTTCCAGCCCCCCTAAATGGGTCCAGGGGCGACGGACTCGGGGACGTCTGTCGCCCCCCACACACCAGGACCCGAGGTGGCGGCGCGTAGTGTTCCACGCGCGCCCCTCTTAGACGTCGCGGGGGGAGTCAAACACCTCACTCCCCCCCAGACCCGGAGTGGCCCGCAGTGGCGGGCCGGCACCAGTCGGGGGTTGCGGAAGGATCGTACGTTCCCGCGACCCCTGGCGAAGGTGTGAGATGGAACACCGGGGTGGTTTTTAGTCAGTAAGAGTCTGACAGACCCCGCCGTCCGCCTCAGGGCGGCGGACATCCATGAGGATTTTCCACCCCGGAAACAAAAAAAAAGGGGCAGTCGCTTCATGTAAAATGCTGGTATTCAGCTTCATCTAGTTAGACTGGAAGCCGACCCCAATATAGTTGGGAATGGCTTGGTAGATTTGATTGATTTTGCTATAGGGGGCAAGCCTATTGCCATTAATCAAAAAATCCGATAACACTGCCCGACCCGGGGATCGAACCCAAGATCCAGGAGGTTAAATCAGTAAGTGTTGCATTGCATGCAGAAACTACGTAGGTAGGCATAATATTGCTGAGATCAGGATCACTGACAATACTCAAATCCAATATTATATAAATCTGCGTGACTCTGCATTCAGAGATCGATGATCATTAGCTTACCTAATATCGTATTTACGCTATCAAGAGATAACAAAACGCGATTTATTTTAGTGAATAATTATGATAACGTAGATATACCTGGTCTACGAGTACCTATTTCTGGGCGGATGTAAATTGCGTGTTGCGACTGGCGGCTCTTATCATTAATATTTTTGTTGCTGTCTACCAATTTGAAAAGTTTGAGATATAACTTTCTACAAATAAAATATCCTATATCAATAATATGACTACGTTAATCTGTCGTCATATCATGTTGATTATTATTAACTAGCTTTTGCCCGCGGCTTCGCCCGCGTGGAAGTCGAAAAAGTCCTGTTAATCCTTTATACAGTGCGAGTCTTTACCTATAATGTGCACATATATATATCGAAATGAGGGAATCTATGCTTAATTTTATTGACGGAAAAAATATTTAAAAAAATCTAAATATATTTTTGACAGCACGGTTGGCGCAGTGGTTAAGCGATTGACTGCTGCGCTGCGTGTCGCGGGTTCGATTCCCGCACGGAACAAAATATATTTGTATGACCTACAAGTAGTTGTTTCGGGTCTGGCTGTTTGTGTATGTGAGTTTAAATGTTTGTAAACGCACCCACAATATCTACAGGAGAAGTTCCTAGTGGGGCAAAGTTGAAAAAAAAAGTTTTTAACACAAAGATAACCCGTTTAGAAACCTTTTTTTTATAGGAGTTCTCCCTTTCTGGGATATTTTATTCTTTTTTGGCGGCCATCCATGATTCCAATTTTTTTAAGTACCTACACAGGTATACTTAACGCATTATTTTTTACTCAGGCGTCAAAGGCGAGAACAATTTGGGTACGGAGATATAATAGGTATATCAGGTAAGAATTAAAAAGTCAGCGACGGGAAACAATTATTATTATTTTGGCAGTCTAGTACAATACGCGCTGCACGTTCAGGTAGAAGCCTGTCCTAGCCTAGCACTCTCCTCCCGCGCCCCTACCTACCCGGCGCGTGTATTGTTTTGATAATTCAATAATAATTTAAAAGAGTGTCCATGGAGTTTCTTGCCCGTTCTTCTCCATAGGTATACCTACAACTAAGCTTTGAAATGGGCAAATAGCTTCATATTTCCGACTGACAGACTCTTTGACAATTCGCTTATAAATGGTTTAACTGAAATGAATAATAATAATATATTTATTTATGCAGACAACTACAAAGATCCATTACAATTACATTTATATTGTTAGTATGAACTTAAAAACTATGTTAGTACCTAATAACTAAAAGAGACTTAGTCCTCTGGGTGAGGCTCCACACCAGTAGGCTGTCCAACTTATTGGCTATTACCTCCAGGATGCTGTTACTGCTCCCACGCAATCTACTTAGCAGTGTTATTAATGCTTTGAGTTTGATACCTTTGTTTTATTTTACTGTAATCCATACTACGGCGATTACAGAAGGGCTAGACAGCAGCGTTGTATGTGTCAGGTGGTAGCACCCAGTTCCGAACAGCGGAATAATAATCATACGGAATTTAACACGAAATGATGGAAGGACATAATTTATTTGATATAAAGATCGTTGTAAGTATAATTTTGTTTGCAAATTCATTACCTACTGGGTTATCGCCATACAAAGAAATGTTTCTACTACTGCCACCATTGAAATAAAATGTAATTCATTCCTGGCCACCGACTTTATTTTTTAATGCCGAATCTTTGGACAAAATTGGTGATCTCCTTTGTTGTGTAGTTTACGAGTCAATAAAAAAGGCGTTACAATAGTAGAAAGAATAATGTAGCTAAGACTATAGGATATTGTGTATTATATGTTTAAAGAGTTCAATTTCGTTTGTACATTTATAATTGGCGGCGTGCCAGTGACGGTGTTGTCAACTGCTTTAAATTAGTTTACACTGGCTAAAATAATGTCAAGTATGTTTCCAATGTCCTGTGGGTCACAGTTACGAGCTTCTTGAAATAATTACAATGTATGTTGTAGCAGCTTCATCAACACAGAATGCCAAACTCTTTGATTCAATTATGTTCAAGTTCTGTTTTAGTTCTTAAATACAGTCGGTACATAATGATTAATTATGTACTAATGTTGCATTTGCAAAATGCATGCATGTGCAAAACCTAATTAGGTTACTTAGTGTATTAAGTTCATCATACTAATTGAATATTAAATGGAAAGCAATAAATGGGCATCAAAGAGTTCTGACTTTCTGACACACCATTCTACAAGACTGCTAAGAGCAAGTCATTCACAACTAACCAGAATCAGATAAATATTGTGCTTCTCCAAATAATGGAAGTCAAACCTGTTTTAAAATATAGCTTTTGGTGTAATTCACTTACCATAACCATACGCAGCCAGTCCGAGAGTGGCCATGGAGTCAAGGAAGCAAGCGGCCAGACGTCCCAGACCACCGTTGCCAAGACCAGCATCCTCTTCCAGCTCCTCCAACTCTTCAATGTCTAAGCCGAGCTGGTACAGGGCTTCATCCACTGTACCCTGGATACCCAGGTTGATCATGGTGTTTTGAAGTGACCTCCCCATGTAGTACTCCAGGGAGAGATAGTAGACACGCTAACAAAAAATAGTGTTATACACAAAATCAATTGCATGGAATGATTGTTTGTGATTTAGGATGTTTGGAGCTTGGGACAAAAAAAGGTTTCACACGTTTACCTGTAATATTATTGTAAAATTTTATGGACTTTTTATCTGGCTTCTATGTTTTCATAGCTAAAAGGTTGACTTTTTGAATGATGCATATATTTTGAATGTAGTAAGTATTGAAAACACCATTGTAAGTTTGTATAAAAAATTATAAATAGTTAATAAGCAATGCCCAGTTTAATAGCATTTCATTGATTTTCATTTCTAATTTTTGTATCATATACTCATTAGCAATAAGTTTTTTATTCAGGGAAATAAAAAATTAGATTCTCGAAAGTAGGTTTAAGAATTAAGGATTTAATAAAATGTTAATTAGGAGCATAAATTACAAAGAAAACTTTTTTAAAGTAATGTGGTTAAGAAGTATTGTTATATCATAAAATTTATACTATTGAGTATATTCACCTTGGGGTCCTTTTCATAGTAGTACTGTTGGGTACGAATCCAGCGCGAGACAAGGTGGTCCCTCACGGTGTGGGCCAAGGCAAAGTAGTAGTCTCTCGGAGTCGCAACATTTCTATCTTTCACCAGAGTGTAATGCACATGACGATTGAACGCCTTCTTCACCTCAGTAACATTTTCTACTGCTACAATACCTCGCACAGAGATTTGCTTCCGCTTGTCCGAATCGCTTTGTACGCTCATCTTGATTTATTCTCCGACAAAATCAGGTAAGGCTCGTGCAACCGCTAGACCCTGTCAACCCTGACTGGTCAAACGCGGTTCGCGATATCGGTCACCTTGAGAAGGTCAAACATATGAAGCTACCACAGACTATTAACCGGTATATTTACTATAAACACTCCCAGTGTTTATAGTAAAAATATAAGTTTTAACAATCCCCAAGTTTGCTAAATAAAGACATATACATTTACACTAATATTAGCATGTATAAGTTTTTATTCAAAATAGCAGAAGAATCTTTATTTTTTCAGCCGAAAATAATTAAAATAACATGACAGGCGAGCCAAACTGACACACAGAATTGACGGCTGTCAATCAATATGTCAAAGTCAAACAGCAGCTGATTGATTTGACATCATTCGTTCGGATATTCTCGATAATGTGATTGAATAGACGTATTAGACGTTTACTTTGAAATTGGAAATGGATATTCTCATAGCAAATAAAAATATAGTCTATGGTTTATAAACCGATAGTGAATAGGCCCCAATGTGCGATGTAAGCTGTTAAAATTCATAACTTGACGATATTATCAATATTAATGCAATATGGGTTTTTCAGATGAAGACGGCCTGCGGTGGGGGCAGCTGTTTTAATGGACTATCTGATATAAAATAGCTTGCTACTAATATAGTTATCTGTGATAAGGAACTATACAACACAAGCGCAAAAAAAACCACTTATATATAGTACATAAACCATACAATTGTTTTAAATATAACTCATCAATAATCATGTGGATTCCAGTCAATCTCAGGCACTTGTCCCACCACCGACGAGGAAGCGACTAGCTATCAACGATATACTTGCTCAAGAAATGTACAAAAGATTGTAGGTCCCGATTAAGTAAAAGAGATGCTATTTAATAGTTGATCACACACACCACCGTCGACTACTCGTTTAGCGCAGCGACAGGATCTATCAAAGAGAGTACTCGCTCGAGAACAATCGCTGAGAGGGTCAAATCCTAATCGCTCATCGCCGTCGAGCACCCGCTGCTCGTTTTTAATTGCTAGTTCTACTCGCTCGCCGACGAGCGTACTCCCCGCCAAGCGAGTACTTTCTTTGATATTAGTGTTTTATCTATGATAGCTCTTGCATATGAAGTATTGGCACACACTTCTCCACTCAGCGTGGTAATTAGCTAGTCTTCTCCGTTGAGATTGGTCGCCGTGACCGAATTGCGGTTATGAGAATCTGTTGGATACTGTTTGCCTGATTGAGCATTGCTCGGATGTGTTGTTTCTTTTTTAGTCGAGGGTAGTCAGAAGACAAAAAAAAACCTTTTTATAACTTTATAAAATAATATTTATTTGGTAGGATTATGGTTTGCAATAAAAGAAAAAAGCTAGGCCTGAGAACAATGGGGCAACAACCAACCTGGGAACAAGGGCAAAGGGTTATCTATATGGGCATTGATTAATGCGTACTAATCGTACAGATTGGTCGTCTAACGTATTTTTATTACATTTATAATCAAATTAAAAATACTTTACAGTGGCTTATAGTTAAGATAATATCTCGTGTGATGTTAGTCTGTAACATGTCGGGGTATCAGCACCTCGTTTTTATTAGTTATAACAAAAATTAAATTAAATTAAGCAAGTTTATGCATTTGTAAAATAAATCAATATTGTTGGATAAACTCGCCACTTTTTGTGTAACAAAATTAAGTGGATTGTGATATTCATAGAGGATCTTATATCTAAAAACGTTTTTATTGAATACTAATAAGGCAGTAAGAAAATAAGTTACTTTTATTCAACAATGGTGCCGATTCTGTTGTACACCGAACTAAACTAACTAAACTATCACTAAAATTCCTTACTTTTGGCTATGAGAATCTTAACGCTGTTCTGCAAAATAAAATCTCTAAATATAAAAATAATTTTGACACAATCTAAAATCAAATTTGGCAATTGCGACTCCACGTGGTACTTGTTTGCCGTAACCACGTGATTTTTTTTTTAGAGCCGGAGGCGCGCATTATTTTGCAGCCTCGACATGTTTTGTATGGAATTTTTCACTTTTTGTACGGAAAATATGAAAAAAAAAGTTTTTTTTTACCAACACGTTGGATTTTAGAGGTTTACGGGTTTCATAAAGGGGGTCGAAATTTTCACTATTTTTGCGATAGGACACACCGTTTTCGAGATATAAGCCAAAGAAAAGAAAAAAAGATACAGTACTGTTTTTGCATCTGAAGTCGAGGTGTTGGTGTGAATTTTTGTTCATGACAACTAATTTTATTCCACACCTTTTTAATCGCGATTAAAAACAGGCAGATTTAGTTACGACAATCAAAATTTTTGGTGAAAAACGTATAATTCAGAATAGCAAAATTGCCATTTTCACTAAATTATAATCTCAGTGCCATCTTAGTGCTGTCAAACTAAAATTTGGTTAAGTTGTGTCACTTTAGTCAATTTCAGAATGGGAAATCGTCGTTTGACAGGAATAAACGAAATTTTGGTGATGTTTAGTCTAGTTTAGTGAATTTTGTGACAAGAGAATCGGCACCAATATCAATACAACTCATTAGATTGACTTAAAATGATAAGATATAATAATAAGCTCTTGTTTGTCTAGATTTAGACTGACAAGAAATGCTAGACTATGGGAAAATGTAAAGCAAAAAAAATACGAAATAATTTTAAGTTTTATCCCTAAAATAAAGTCATTAATAACAATCATATTCAGGCAGATCTCTATATATAAAGCGAGAGCAAACATTTCTAAAATCGTCTCTCAATTACACATAGGTACATTATATTTAGTAAATGCAATAATACTAAACTTATAATCGCCTAAATTAATAAAATTGACACCGAAAAATTGCACTCGCTTTTTGTTTTTTGAAATTCACGCGATACGAAAATGATCTCTCAAGAAAATCTTAAAAATGAGTGCCTTTGCAAATGCGTAATATTGCTACGAACACAGGTCTGACCCGTTAGCTCATAGGATTTATTACAAAATAGAGTAGACTTTCCGGAGGTGATTCATTCTCTAATAGGGAGCTTGTGGCCGGACTTATGTAGATCTGTTCAGGGTAGAGGTCGCCTCGTACGCGGACTGCACGCACGCCTTCTGCGGATGCGCGGAATTCCAGTTCGCCAATCAGTAATCCATCTGCATATATCGCCCAATCTGCTGGCTGACGAACTATTCGTAGTTTTGTCTGAAAGTTATAATTTAGTAAGTAAGTTTTATACGGGGTGGGACAAGGGCCATCACAATTCCGTTATCTACGCTTTCTGTACATCAAACTAAGTAACGTTGAGCGAAAAATATGGTTGGGAAAAGACTTTTTATTTTTGGTGTGAATAATCGCTCTTTACGGCAGCGCGCAAAGTAACGCACGCAAAATATTGTTCTTATTTGTGGTTGCTTGCAACGGTACAGGAGTGGGAGTACGTATTTAATGGTACGTATTACGTACCATTAAATAGCCCACAACTCCTGTTGTTTAAAACAACATTTAAACTGGTTTTCGGGAATTTGTTGTGTCTCCGTGTATTCCGGACCACATAGCATTGCGGAAGACGTACGTTAAAGTGCACGGCGATTTCGCCGCGCTCTGTGTCAGGTTCCCCACTTCCTATGTTTACTGCAAACCTAGTACAAATATATCTTTGATAAAGTACAGATATTATACGTATCAGATATAACTAAATAGTGTTAGTATAGATATAGATAGGTCGTTGACCAAACTAACATTCAGAAAAGTATAAATTCAATTCAACTATTTATTTATTTTTTCAGACAACATGATCCATTTTGTTAGTAAAAAAGACTGCCAATCATTGAGCTATAAAAAAAAATGGTCGATAAAAGCACGGTAATATTAATATTATTACCGTGATAAAAGGTTGGCCTGTGTTAACACTTTATCAGGGTCAATTCCCAGAAGCGCGCCAAGGTTTGGATTACTCACAGAACAGGTTCTGTTCTGACTTAGGTACTTTATCATTGCTCCAAAAGTTATCAGTAACAATCCCAAAAAAATATATCGGGACGTCATAATGTTAGTGAACAAACTCTTCTGTGCTACACAATCTGTACTTTCGTCGTTTTTGCGTGTTAGCAAATGCGCAGCAAGCTATAAGGTCATGCTGACAACACTGCGGGTGCCGACATTTATCCGAGTCCGCGGCGACTCCAGATTATCCATGAAATGTTTTTACGAGCTACGACAGCTAATCGAGTCCTATGTCGGTTTGTGGTCTGTACTCACTAAGCTTAGAATTAAAAGTTACCAAGGTAAATCGTCGCTTGGTGTCCCCGTACATATGATGTGTGATCCGATACTCAGGGGCTCTGTCAGGGTCTGCGTAAACCTAACTTCTCGCGCCTCTGCCAGTTGAGACTGAAATAAAACAATCAAAGCTTTTAAAGACTACATCAACGTGTTTTATAGACACTTTTACCATTAACTAGTTGATATTGTGTTACGTGGAATCTGACATGCACGGTAGGTATTCTCGGAAATACCTACCGAAAAAAAGTCTACTCCTTTCTTCATAAAAACACGTTTAGCAAGTGATATTAATGCACAAGTACCCATGCAATTTGACAACTGCGTCGAAGCCTATGTTTTCGTATATTCGTGCTAATCTAGTACCTATCTTGTGTGTAAAGTGACATGATCGTCAGGAAGAGGATCCCGTCGGAGTAAAAGGTCCCATCAGTGTAGCGTATTTTATATTAGTTTAAGCTTTAATGCAAGAAGAATGTACCCGGTATTCCGTGCTTCCTGGGATAAAATAGGCCCATCCTTGTCCAAATCTATTAACCTTTTGACCGCCACGTCAAAAAAGAAAAAGCGTGCCCTCGGCGCCAAGCTATGAATTCATCCTCAAAATAGTAGTGAGTTGTAGTGAGTAGAGTGTAGTTGAGGGACAAACTATCATAGATTTAACTCTTGCTACAGAAAACGCGACCAACCTTATCACAAACTGGCACGTATCGGGAGAACCTTCTTGCTCAGACCACAGAAGGATCCGTTTCACACTAACTACCAACACTAAAAAACCCATGCCGAGACGAAACCCGCGGCACACCGATGTACCCGGGTACAAGCACCTCCTGGCAGCCTTACTAACCAGGCACCTATCACAAACAACCATAAAAGACACCACACAACTAGAATACACTGTAACAAAGCTAACAGAATACCTAACTCAGGCATACCATGCATGCTGCAAGCTAAGGGCGCCTCGAACTAACAGTGAGAGATGTCCCTGGTGGAACGCTGAACTAGGGAAACTCAGGAACACACTAAGAAAGCAATTTAACAGAGCTAAGAACACCAGACTACCGGAAGATTGGGAGCTATACAAAGAGACCCAATACACTTACAAAAAGCAAATCAGAACCGCCAGGAGAACAGCTTGGCGAAAGTTCTGTGAATCCATCGAAAACAACAATGAAGCCGCAAGAGTAAGGAAGATACTGGCAACTGACCAGGATCGAACCCTCGGCGCGCTGAAAAGACCCGACAACTCGTACGCACTGACGGACCAGGAAACCAGCAAGGTCCTTCTTGAGACCCACTTCCCAGACTGTAAACTCTTAGACGACAGGACCTGGGAAGCTGAGCCAGACTGGATCCCAACGCAACGCGACTGGTCCAGAGCCCACAGTCTAGTAACAGAAGACCGCATAAAGTGGGCTATCAACACCTTCCAACCATACAAGTCCGCAGGCCTTGATGGCATTTTCCCGGCCCTGCTGCAATGGGGGGTTGACTATATTACACTATGCCTGAAGGCTATCTATCGGGCATCCATAGCACTCAGATATATACCCCTAGCCTGGCGCGAAGTGAAAGTCATCTTTATACCTAAACCTGGCAAATCTGACTACACACAACCCAAGGCGTACAGACCCATAAGCCTCACATCCTTTTCTACTAAAGACCCTAGAGAGACTCTGCGATCGGCATATCCGAGACGGACCTCTTCGGGCAAGACCACTCCACAAACAACAACATGCGTACTCCACAGGCAAATCAACGGAATCCGCGCTGCACAGTGTGGTATCCAAAATTGAATGCGCGGTGGACTACAAATGCTCAGCACTGGCCGCCTTCATTGATATCGAAGGCGCCTTTGACAAAACCACTTTCAAAAGCATCAGCACGGCCCTGGACAGGCACAATATAGACCCGTCCTTGAGTGGCTGGATATGCTCAGACAGAGAGCCGTACAAGTAACCGTAAATGACACCACAAGGGCCATTGTAGCGAAGAGCTGCCCGCAAGGGGGCGTCCTATCACCGCTCCTATGGAACCTGGTCGTAGACAACTTAATAAAAGAACTCAACGACAAAGGTTACTTCACCGTAGGCTACGCCGACGACCTAACCATAATAATAAATGGCGCCCATGAAAACACCTTGTGCAATCTAATGCGCCAGGCCCTGAAGATAGTGGAGAATTGGTGCGGCAAACACCAACTCTCAGTGAACCCCACAAAAACCGAGTTGATTCTCTTCACAAAAAAGAGGAAATTAACGACACTACAACTACCACGTTTCTTTGGTACCACCCTAAGCCTATCAACTGAAACCAAATACCTGGGCATCTTTTTGGATAAACAGCTGAATTGGGCAAAACACACCAACTACATCACCACGAAGGCCAGTATATCCTTGTGGCAGTGCAAGCGATTGCTTGGCAAGAATTGGGGGATTAGCCCACGGGTTACCCACTGGCTATACACCACAGTCATCCGACCAATCATTACATATGGCTCAGTAGTCTGGTGGCCCAGAACAGAACTGAGCACAGCCCAAAGAGACCTCGAAAAGCTGCAGCGGCTCGCGTGTGCGGCGATCACCAGCTGCATGAGAACTGCACCCACCGCTGCCCTACAGGCTATGCTTGGGCTACCGCCCCTACACCTCACTGTGAGGGAGGAGGCGACCCTGGCTACCTTTAGGCTACATATAGCAGGAACTCTGAGCAACGACTCCAGGGTCAAGCACAAACGTTTAAGGGAAGAGGCGATCAGGCGTCAGCCGATGATGGCATCACCCTGCGACAAGGCCCTGAAACAATACTGCTTTCAAAAGCACTACAGCATAGTGCTTGAAGAGGAGCAGTACGACCATTCAGGCCTAAAGGAACTGAGAATTTACACCGATGGATCAAAAACCGACTGCGGAACTGGAGTCGGAGTGTTCTCACACGACCTCAACATAAAAATATCCAGACCCCTGGGAATGCTCAACACGGTCTATCAGGCAGAGTGTGTGGGCATAATACAGGCGGCTTATGCTATAGCAGCCAGAAGAGTTGCGGACACCCAAATCCGCATACTCTCTGACAGCGCCTCAGTCCTCCAATCCCTAGGGAAAAAATGCATTACTTCGAATCTAATACTAGAATTTCACAATGCGCTTGAACGGGTAACCGTATCAAACCGCAATACAGTGACGCTACAATGGATAAAAGGACACAGTGGATCGCTAGGTAACGACGCAGCCGATGAGCTGGCCAGGAGGGCATCCAGCACGTCGGTCTGTGGACCGGAACCTATCGTGCCCATCCCCTTCAACCAACTACGCAGGTGGCTACAGGAGTACACCCACACACAAGCAGAGAGCTGGTGGGCGTCGTCACCGGGCTGCAGGCAATCCAAGGAAACCATGCCATCACTAGACGGCAAGCTAACCAGGCGGTTGCTACGCCTGGACAGGAAAGGCATGCGCCTGGTGACGGGGACCATCACGGGACACTGCTCGCTAAACAAACACTTTCACACAATAGGCATAACGGACAGTCCTCTATGCAGGGCTTGCATGGAGGCTGACGAAACTGTCGCGCATGTGCTCTTCGAGTGCACAGGCGTCGCCCAAATTAGGTCAAAAACCCTCGGGACACCCAGATCTTACACAGATGTTCTTAATAGACCAGGAGACCTAATCAGCTTCTGGAGGGAGGTGGGCTGGTTGGAATAACCACCGACGGCAGACATGGCTCACGCACAATGGTCCACTGAAGGACTAAGTGCGGAAACCAGACCAATAACATAGAACATAGTAGTGAGTTCGAAATTATATCGATAAAGCACTAACTACTTATTTTGTAACCTACAATATGTTTTTATTAAAAATTCTATACCGGAAAAATATAATACAGGAGTTTTATTTCATCCTGCTTTGTCCTTTAGGATAGAAATCATAATGATATGTGTCACAGTTTTGGCGTTGAATCCACAATTCAAAACAAAAATCGATAAAACCAAGTCAATACCATCACAGCACTATGTTCAATCTTGACGTACTTTCTTGTCATCTTATGATGACAGTGGCGTAGCTGGCACGGCTTTTTAATTTGCTCGCCTCTGCACTAGAGGTGCGCCAGGCGCAACCGATATTTACTAATAATATCGATATAATAATAGGTACTTACTTATTTAGTTCTAATATTTTCGTATTTTTCGTTAGTTTCGTTTCACTGATATTCTGTTTCATATTGTGGAAAAACTTTTGTAAATATGAGAAATTTGATTCCAATATTATTATTTGATAATGCAATAAATAAAATGAGACATGAACCATCGGTTTTTTGTAATCGTATTTTTTCTAACAAAATAAATTATAACAGGTAAATATCTATTAAACGGGTTTGAATTTTTTGGCCGGACTAACTTCCGCCATTTTGAATTTTTTTCAAAGTAATAAAGCGCATATGATCTTTAGTAGAACTAGAAGGTTTTTAATTTTAGACGACACGTTTGGTGTAGTGGCTACAGTGGCTAAGTGTAGTCAGCGAAACCAAATGGTCCTGGGTTCGAATCCCGGTAGGGGCAAATGTTTGTATGATGAATATGGACATTTGTACCCGAGTCATGGATGTATATTTATAATATGTATGTATTTACGAAAAAAAAATGTATTTAAGTAGTGTATCAACCATCTGGTATCCATAACACAAGCCTTAAGTGCTTAACTTGGAACTAGATGGTGCTGTGTGCAATGTCAGACGATATTTATTTATTTATTATTTAATTTCGCGGGCTACCCTGACAGTTCCACCTTAACCTTGTCCAGCAGATTCCCGTGACTAACTTCGTCAGTAGTTTTGGGGGGGCCGTTATCAATAAAACTTATTATCACGGCTTGGTAGTTGGTACTCACTTCAACGGGAAGTAGAGCTAATGTGGGAAATATATCAGTCTTCTGAATTTTCAGCGTCGCATCTCTGACGCCAGTAACTTGCACCCACTCCGCAGTCAATGGGCTCGGATTCCTATGAGCATAGCTGCAGTACTGCATCCCGTCGATCGCCCATAGCGTCTCCTTCTCATCAACTACGATCTCTATCGTGAACGGGTGATCTGTTTTGAAAGGAAAATGTCTGCGAAACAAAATAAATATTATGATGTTAATAATGATAATTCGGTGAACTGACTAAATGCCCTATGCTAATTAGACACTAATTGGCCGATATTTTTGGGCGTGAAGTTAACAATCTCTCATAGTAGCTATGATGTAATAATTTATCATGCGTTCATCGTTCTTTGTTCGGAACGTGCGGAAACAAGAGAAATTACTTACTGCATTAAACAAGGGAAATTATCTTATCGATGCGGAAGCAGGAAAATGGGTCACTGAGTCGTAACACGTACCTACTTAGTGGAGTAGCCATAGGTACGATTAGGTATAGTTACTAGGTAGGTACGAGGGGGCGTTTTTAAGTTCGCGGAATGGGGGGGAGGGATAACAATAGGTCATTATCGGGATGGCCACAACTTCAGCCACTCAATATTAGTATAAATACCAGGTTTTATCTTAATTGGATCATGCCCGCCAGATCAAGATGTTTGGCAAGCCGATCCCCTGGGAGAAGCATGCCAAATATCTGGGTGTGACTTTGGACAGACGTCTCTCCTTCTCAGAGCACATAAAGGTGGTTCGTTCGTGAGCCGCCTTTGCTCTGGTTAGACTACATTCCGTCTTAAATGCACGCAGTAAATTGTCACTCAGGTGCAAACTGCGCATTTATACGGCATGCATCCGACCTATTATGACATACGCCTGTGCTGTTTTCGCACAGGCCCACCCCCGGCACATCCACAGGATGCAGACCCTACAGAACCGTTTTCTACGTAAAATCACGGGTTCCCCCTGATTCGTTCGTAACATTAACTTACATTTAGATTTGAAAATCCCCACCATTCAACAATTCATAAAACGCGCTTGCAAGCGTTTCTTCGATACCGCTGGCAGCCATCGCAACCCTCTGGTTGTGAAGGCCGCCAGTTATGTCCCCTCTAGAATCAGTAGAATCCGCCGTCCAAGGCACGCACTGACCGACCCCGACGACCCCACCACCCTCCTCCAGAAAAGCAGTAGGGCCACCAGTACAGTATACAAACACAGACACAAATCGAAGTTCCGACCTCGCCGCCGAGATCCTTCGCGTCCGCGTCCGCGTTCCTCCCCGATAAATTCCTCTTCCCCTCCCTTGATCGGATCCACAGAGCCAGCTGGTGGCGTAGCTGAGCCAGTAGTTTTTAAACCCCCTTAATAATAACGAATCCATTCAGATCCAGCCTGTCCCCAACTTGCTGTCCCCCCCCAGCGACGCCCTAAGCCGAGGTTCGTACCCTACAGGGGGTGCCCTTAGGTGATGGTCGCTTAGTTTATAATTAATATTATGCCCCTGGCTGGAGGCTTTGAGTTAGCTCGAAGGCACCACAGGATTGACCGGTTAAGCAGTCACGGCCTCTCAAGGCCAACTGCGAGATGCAAAACAAAAAAAAAAAAAAAATTGGATCATTAGTCTTTGAACTGTCGTCAAGCAAACAACTTAATTGGGAAGAAAGTGTGAATTATGGAAAAAATCGAGTACCGTGCCGTAATAAAGTTCCTTTCCAAGCATGGAAAGTCAGTTCAAAATATACTGGAAGAGATGGAATCCGTTTACGGGGACTCTTGCCCGGGTAAAACCATGGTTTACAAGTGGCACAGTCTCTTTAAACAAGGCAGGACCTCACTTGAAGACGACCCACGGCCCGGACGGTCGATCGAGGTGACTACTCCGGAAATCATATTAAAAAAGTCGAAAAAATAATATTGGAAGATGCCAGACTAAAGAAGTAACAGCTTGCAGAAATGGTTGGAGTATCGGATACGACAATTTTCAAAATTCTACACGATCGTCTTGGCATAACAAAGGTCAGTGCAAGATAGGTGCCAAGAATGCTCACGCCGCCTCAAAAACAACACCGCGTGGAGTGTTCTCGCACGTTTTTGGACCTCTGTACCGAAGATAAGGATGGACTATTAAGTCGAATTGTTGCTGGAGATGAAACTTGGGTTCATCATTATGAACCTGAGTTGAAACAAGGCACTATGCAGTGGCACAAAAAAGGCACACCACCACCCAAGAAGTTTAAAGTGTCACAATCGGCTGGAAAAATCATGGCGACAGTGTTTTGGGATTCAGAAGGGATCCTGTTGACCGATTATAAAGATAAAGGCGTTTCTATTACCGGAGAATACTATGCTTCTATCCTCGAGAGGTTGAAAGAAAGCATTAAAGAAAAAAGGAGGGGTAAATTGACCAAAGGTGTCCTTCTTCACGACAACGTCCTGTTCCCAAGAGCCGTGTTGCGTTGGCTGCCCTGCATAAGGTGGGCTTCGATATTTTAGACCATCCACCCTACAGCCCAGACCTGGCTCCCAGTGATTATTACCTCTTCCCAAAACTGAAAAAAGAACTTCGTGGGAAGAAATTTTCAACTGATGAAGAAGTGAAGGACGCGGTTTCAGCTTATTTTTCGGACAAAGACAAAGCATTTTTTTATGAAGGTATACATAAGCTAATTGAAAGATCTGAAAAATGTATAAGGGTAGCAGGTGAATATATTGAAAAAGAAAAATAATTTAGTATTTTTATTTTCACTTCTCACCCTCCATTCCGCGAACTTAAAAACGCCCCCTCGTATATACTGTTTAAAATTAAATGATATTTATTTCTTTAACTAGATCCTTTATGATATTTTTACACGTAAAAATCAGTCTTTATTATAAAACTACTTATAGATGGCGTCGGCATTCCTAGCTGACTGGCCGAATATATTATTAAGATATTATGTGAATTTTACAAGGCAGGGCCATGTCTGGAAGGGCCTTTTGACGAAAGAGCCATTGCAGCTTTGAGTTGACCTGTCCCGCTCCCGATTGACGGCATGCATGCATCATTGTTTTTAATTTCACCTAGTTTGGAGGGCGCCGGTGTTTGTGATACAATGATTTTTTAATTAGTACAGACACCAACGATACACTTATTTCTGAACTGTTCTATTTTTGCTTGCAAAATGGTTTTTGTGAGCCGCAAATGTGTTTTTTCTGTTTTTTATTATAATAGATATTGTGTAGCTCAACCCTGTTTTAGGGAGCTCAATGACTCGTCACACGACCCGTTTGAACTTATTACCTGAATGCAGTAGTCTCCTCAGGTCCCCAATCGTTGTGTCTCCGTGTATTCCGGACCACATAGCATTGCGGAAGACGTACGTTAAAGTGCACGGCGATTTCGCCGCGCTCTGTGTCAGGTTCCCCACTTCCTATGTTTACTGCAAACCTAGTACAAATATATCTTTGATAAAGTACAGATATTATACATATCAGATATAACTAAATAGTGTTAGTACCTATAGATATAGATAGGTCGTTGACCAAACTAACATTCAGAAAAGTATAAATTCAATTCAACTATTTATTTATTTTTTCAGACAACATGATCCATTTTGTTAGAAAAAAAGACTGCCAATCATTGAGCTATAAAAAAAAATGGTCGCTATAAGCACGGTAATATTAATATTATTACCGTGATAAAAGGTTGGCCAGTTTTAACACTTTATCAGGGTCAATTCCCAGAAACGCGCCAAGGTTTGGATTACTCACAGAACAGGTTCTGTTCTGACTTAGGTACTTTATCATTGCTCCAAAAGTTATCAGTAAATATCCCAAAAAAATATATCGGGACATCATAATGTTATTGAACAAACTCTTCTGTGCTACACAATCTGTACTTTCGTCGTTTTTGCGTGTTAGCAAATGCTCAGCAAGCTATAAGGTCATGCTGACAACACTGCGGGTGCCGACATTTATTGCCGGAATTTGGCAGCTATTAACCGCATTTAGTGCAGTCCGCGGCGACTCCAGATTATCCATGAAATGTTTTTACGAGCTACGACAGCTAATCGAGTCCTATGTCGGTTTGTGGTCTGTACTCACTAAGCTTAGAATTAAAAGTTACCAAGGTAAATCGTCGCTTGGTGTCCCCGTACATATGATGTGTGATCCGATACTCAGGGGCTCTGTCAGGGTCTGCGTAAACCTAACTTCTCGCGCCTCTGCCAGTTGAGACTGAAATAAAACAATCAAAGCTTTTAAAGACTACATCAACGTGTTTTATAGACACTTTTACCATTAACTAGTTGATATTGTGTTACGTGGAATCTGACATGCACGGTAGGTATTCTCGGAAATACCTACCGAAAAAAAGTCTTCTCCTTTCTTCATAAAAACACGTTTAGCAAGTGATATTAATGCACAAGTACCCATGCAATTTGACAACTGCGTCGAAGCCTATGCTTTCGTATATTCGTGCTAATCTAGTACCTATCTTGTGTGTAAAGTGACATGATCGTCAGGAAGAGGATCCCGTCGGAGTAAAAGGTCCCATCAGTGTAGCGTATTTTATATTAGTTTAAGCTTTAATGCAAGAAGAATGTACCCGGTATTCCGTGCTGTTGGGAAAAAATAGGCCCATCCTTGTCCAAATCTATTAACCTTTTGACCGCCACGTCAAAAAAGAAAAAGCGTGCCCTCGGCGCCCAGCTATGAATTCATCCTCAAAATAGTAGTGAGTTCGAAATTATATCGATAAAGCACTAACTATTTATTTTGTAACCTACAATAAGTTTTTAATAAAAATTCTATACCGGAAAAATATAATACAGGAGTTTTATTTCATCCTGCTTTGTCCTTTAGGATAGAAATCATAATGATATGTGTCACAGTTTCGGCGTTGAATCCACAATTCAAAACAAAAATCGATAAAACCTAGTCAATACCATCACAGCACTATGTTCAATCTTGACGTACTTACTTGTCATCTTATGATGACAGTGGCGTAGCTGGCACGGCTTTTTTAATTTGCTCGCCTCTGCACTAGAGGTGCGCAAGGCGCAACCGATATTTACTAATAATATCGAAATAATAATAGGTAGTTACCTATTTAGTTCTAATATTTTCGTATTTTTCGTTAGTTTCGTTTCACTGATATTCTGTTTCATATTGTGGAAAAACTTTTGTAAATATGAGAAATTTGATTCCAATATTATTATTTGATAATGCAATAAATAAAATGAGACATGAACCATCGGTTTTTTGTAATCGTATTTTTTCTAACAAAATAAATTATAACAGGTAAATATCTATTAAACGGGTTTGAATTTTTTGGCCGGACTAACTTCCGCCATTTTGAATTTTTTTCAAAGTAATAAAGCGCATATGATCTTTAGTAGAACTAGAAGGTTTTTAATTTCGCGGGCTACCCTGACGGTTCCACCTTAAACCTTGTCCAGCAGATTCCCGTGACTAACTTCGTCAGTAGTTTTGGGGGGGCCGTTATCAATAAAACTTATTATCACGGCTTGGTAGTTGGTACTCACTTCAACGGGAAGAATTTTCAGCGTCGCATCTCTGACGCCAGTAACTTGCACCCACTCCGCAGTCAATGGGCTCGGATTCCTATGAGCATAGCTGCAGTACTGCATCCCGTCGATCGCCCATAGCGTCTCCTTCTCATCAACTACGATCTCTATCGTGAACGGGTGATCTGTTTTGAAAGGAAAATGTCTGCGAAACAAAATAAATATTATGATGTTAATAATGATAATTCGGTGAACTGACTAAATGCCCTATGCTAATTAGACACTAATTGGCCGATATTTTTGGGCGTTTGGGGTTGTTCGGAACGTGCAGAAACAAGAGAAATTACTTACTGCATTAAACAAGGGAAATTATCTTATCGATGCGGAAGCAGGAAAATGGGTCACTGAGTCGTAACACGTACCTACTTAGTGGAGTAGCCATAGGTACGATTAGGTATAGTTACTAGGTAGGTACGAGGGGGCGTTTTTAAGTTCGCGGAATGGGGGGGAGGGATAACAATAGGTCATTATCGGAATGGCCACAACTTCAGCCACTCAATATTAGTATAAATACCAGGTTTTATCTTAATTGGATCATGCCCGCCAGATCAAGATGTTTGGCAAGCCGACCCCTTGGGAGAAGCATGCCAAATATCTGGGTGTGACTTTGGACAGACGTCTCCCCTTCTCAGAGCACATAAAGGTGGTTCGTTCGCGAGCCGCCTTTGCTCTGGGTAGACTACATTCCGTCTTAAATGCACGCAGTAAATTGTCACTCAGGTGCAAACTGCGCATTTATACGGCATGCATCCGACCTATTATGACATACGCCTGTTATGTCCCCTCTAGAATCAGTAGAATCCGCCGTCCAAGGCACGCACTGACCGACCCCGACGACCCCACCACCCGCCTCCAGGAAAGCAGTAGGGCCACCAGTACAGTATACAAACACAGACACAAATCGAAGTTCCGACCTCGCCGCCGAGGTCCTTCGCGTCCGCGTCCGCGTTCCTCCCCGATAAATTCCTCTTCCCCTCCCTTGATCGGATCCACAGAGCCAGCTGATGGCGTAGCTGAGCCAGTAGTTTTAAACCCCCTTAATAATAACGAATCCATTCAGATCCAGCCTGTCCCCAACTTGCTGTCCCCCCCCCAGCGACGCCCTAAGCCGAGGTTTGTACCCTACAGGGGGTGCCCTTAGGTGATGGTCGCTTAGTTTATAATTAATATTATGCCCCTGGCTTGAGGCTTTGAGTTAGCTCGAAGGCACCACAGGATTGACCGGTTAAGCAGTCACGGCCTCTCAAGGCCAACAGCGAGATGCCATACAAAAAAAAAAAAAAATTGGATCATTAGTCTTTGAACTATCGTCAAGCAAACAACTCAATTGGGAAGAAAGTGTGAATTATGGAAAAAATCGAGTACCGTGCCGTAATAAAGTTCCTTTCCAAGCATGGAAAGTCAGTTCAAAATATACTGGAAGAGATGGAATCCGTTTACGGGGACTCTTGCCCGGGTAAAACCATGGTTTACAAGTGGCACAGTCTCTTTAAACAAGGCAGGACCTCACTTGAAGACGACCCACGGCCCGGACGGTCGATCGAGGTGACTACTCCGGAAATCATTAAAAAAGTCGAAAAAATAATATTGGAAGATGCCAGACTAAAGAAGTAACAGCTTGCAGAAATGGTTGGAGTATCGGATACGACAATTTTCAAAATTCTACACGATCGTCTTGGCATAACAAAGGTCAGTGCAAGATAGGTGCCAAGAATGCTCACGCCGCCTCAAAAACAACACCGCGAGGAGTGTTCTCGCACGTTTTTGGACCTCTGTAACGAAGATAAGGATGGACTATTAAGTCGAATTGTTGCTGGAGATGAAACTTGGGTTCATCATTATGAACCTGAGTTGAAACAAGGCACTATGCAGTGGCACAAAAAAGGCACACCACCACCCAAGAAGTTTAAAGTGTCACAATCGGCTGGAAAAATCATGGCGACAGTGTTTTGGGATTCAGAAGGGATCCTGTTGACCGATTATAAAGATAAAGGCGTTTCTATTACCGGAGAATATTATGCTTCTATCCTCGAGAGGTTGAAAGAAAGCATTAAAGAAAAAAGGAGGGGTAAATTGACCAAAGGTGTCCTTCTTCACGACAACGCGCCTGTTCAGAAGAGCCGTGTTGCGTTGGCTGCCCTGCATAAGGTGGGCTTCGATATTTTAGACCATCCACCCTACAGCCCAGACCTGGCTCCCAGTGATTATTACCTCTTCCCAAAACTGAAAAAAGAACTTCGTGGGAAGAAATTTTCAACTGATGAAGAAGTGAAGGACGCGGTTTCAGCTTATTTTTCGGACAAAGACAAAGCATTTTTTTATGAAGGTATACATAAGCTAATTGAAAGATCTGAAAAATGTATAAGGGTAGCAGGTGAATATATTGAAAAAGAAAAATAATTTAGTATTTTTATTTTCACTTCTCACCCTCCATTCCGCGAACTTAAAACGCCCCCTCGTATATACTGTTTAAAATGAAATGATATTTATTTCTTTAACTAGATCCTTTATGATGTTTTTACACGTAAAAATCAGTCTTTATTATAAAACTACTTATAGATGGCGTCG
The DNA here is from genome assembly GCA_937001585.2 of Brachylomia viminalis. NCBI lineage: Eukaryota > Metazoa > Arthropoda > Insecta > Lepidoptera > Noctuidae > Brachylomia > Brachylomia viminalis. The sequence continues at coordinate 13,298,296 of OW443302.2, read as the reverse complement.
GCATTCCTAGCTGACTGATCCCTGAGAAGAATGGCCGAATATATTATTAAGATATTATGTGAATTTTACAAGGCAGGGCCATGTCTTTTTTTTTTTTTTTTTGTGGGTGGGAAATCATCAAATAACTTCTCCCGCTCTGGGCAGAGCAGGAGGGCGTGTCAGACTCTTACTGACTAAAACCCACCCGTGTTCCTTCAGTTGCCTGTGCCAGGGGCCACGGTAACCCTCTTGGACTTTTCCGCAAAAAGGCAGGGCCATGTCTGGAAGGGCCTTTTGACGAAAGAGCCATTGCAGCTTTGAGTTGACCTGTCCCGCTCCCAATTGACGGCATGCATGCATCATTGTTTTTAATTTCACCTAGTTTGGAGGGCGCCGGTGTTTGTGATACAATGATTTTTTAATTAGTACAGACACCAACGATACACTTATTTCTGAACTGTTCTATTTTTGCTTGCAAAATGGTTTTTGTGAGCCGCAAATGTGTTTTTTCTGTTTTTTATTATAATAGATATTGTGTAGCTCAACCCTGTTTTAGGGAGCTCAACGACTCGTCACACGACCCGTTTGAACTTATTACCTGAATGCAGTAGTCTCCTCAGGTCCCCAATCGTTGTGTCTCCGTGTATTCCGGACCACATAGCATTGCGGAAGACGTACGTTAAAGTGCACGGCGATTTCGCCGCGCTCTGTGTCAGGTTCCCCACTTCCTATGTTTACTGCAAACCTAGTACAAATATATCTTTGATAAAGTACAGATATTATACATATCAGATATAACTAAATAGTGTTAGTATAGATATAGATAGGTCGTTGACCAAACTAACATTCAGAAAAGTATAAATTCATTTCAACTATTTATTTATTTTTTCAGACAACATGATCCATTTTGTTAGTAAAAAAGACTGCCAATCATTGAGCTATAAAAAAAAATGGTCGATAAAAGCACGGTAATATTAATATTATTACCGTGATAAAAGGTTGGCCTGTGTTAACACTTTATCAGGGTCAATTCCCAGAAACGCGCCAAGGTTTGGATTACTCACAGAACAGTTCCTGTTCTGACTTAGGTACTTTATCATTGCTCCAAAAGTTATCAGTAACAATCCCAAAAAAATATATCGGGACGTCATAATGTTAGTGAACAAACTCTTCTGTGCTACACAATCTGTACTTTCGTCGTTTTTGCGTGTTAGCAAATGCGCAGCAAGCTATAAGGTCATGCTGACAACACTGCGGGTGCCGACATTTATCCGAGTCCGCGGCGACTCCAGATTATCCATGAAATGTTTTTACGAGCTACGACAGCTAATCGAGTCATATGTCGGTTTGTGGTCTGTACTCACTAAGCTTAGAATTAAAAGTTACCAAGGTAAATCGTCGCTTGGTGTCCCCGTACATATGATGTGTGATCCGATACTCAGGGGCTCTGTCAGGGTCTGCGTAAACCTAACTTCTCGCGCCTCTGCCAGTTGAGACTGAAATAAAACAATCAAAGCTTTTAAAGACTACATCAACGTGTTTTATAGACACTTTTACCATTAACTAGTTGATATTGTGTTACGTGGAATCTGACATGCACGGTAGGTATTCTCGGAAATACCTACCGAAAAAAAGTCTCCTTTCTTCATAAAAACACGTTTAGCAAGTGATATTAATGCACAAGTACCCATGCAATTTGACAACTGCGTCGAAGCCTATGCTTTCGTATATTCGTGCTAATCTAGTACCTATCTTGTGTGTAAAGTGACATGATCGTCAGGAAGAGGATCCCGTCGGAGTAAAAGGTCCCATCAGTGTAGCGTATTTTATATTAGTTTAAGCTTTAATGCAAGAAGAATGTACCCGGTATTCCGTTCTGTTGGGAAAAAATAGGCCCATCCTTGTCCAAATCTATTAACCTTTTGACCGCCACGTCAAAAAAGAAAAAGCGTGCCCTCGGCGCCCAGCTATGAATTCATCCTCAAAATAGTAGTGAGTTCGAAATTATATCGATAAAGCACTAACTATTTATTTTGTAACCTACAATAAGTTTTTAATAAAAATTCTATACCGGAAAAATATAATACAGGAGTTTTATTTCATCCTGCTTTGTCCTTTAGGATAGAAATCATAATGATATGTGTCACAGTTTCAGCGTTGAATCCACAATTCAAAACAAAAATCGATAAAACCAAGTCAATACCATCACAGCACTATGTTCAATCTTGACGTACTTTCTTGTCATCTTATGATGACAGTGGCGTAGCTGGCACGGCTTTTTTAATTTGCTCGCCTCTGCACTAGAGGTGCGCAAGGCGCAACCGATATTTACTAATAATATCGAAATAATAATAGGTACTTACCTATTTAGTTCTAATATTTTCGTATTTTTCGTTAGTTTCGTTTCACTGATATTCTGTTTCATATTGTGGAAAAACTTTTGTAAATATGAGAAATTTGATTGCAATATTATTATTTGATAATGCAATAAATAAAATGAGACATGGACCATCGGTTTTTTGTAATAGTATTTTTTCTAACAAAATAAATTATAACAGGTAAATATCTTTTAAACGGGTTTGAATTTTTTGGCCGGACTAACTTCCGCCATTTTGACTTTTTTTTCAAAGTAATAAAGCGCATATGATCTTTAGTAGAGCTAGAAGGTTTTTAATTTCGCGGGCTACCCTGACGGTTCCACCTTAACCTTGTCCAGCAGATTCCCGTGACTAACTTCGTCAGTAGTTTTGGGGGGGCCGTTATCAATAAAACTTATTATCACGGCTTGGTAGTTGGTACTCACTTCAACGGGAAGTGGAGCTATTGTGGGAAATATATCAGTCTTCTGAATTTTCAGCGTCGCATCTCTGACGCCAGTAACTTGCACCCACTCCGCAGTCAATGGGCTCGGATTCCTATGAGCATAGCTGCAGTACTGCATCCCGTCGATCGCCCATAGCGTCTCCTTCTCATCAACTAAGATCTCTATCGTGAATGGGTGATCTGTTTTGAAAGGAAAATGTCTGCGAAACAAAATAAATATTATGATGTTAATAATGATAATTCGGTGAACTGACTAAATGCCCTATGCTAATTAGACACTAATTGGCCGATATTTTTGGGCGTGAAGTTAACAATCTCTCATAGTAGCTATGATGTAATAATTTATCATGCGTTCATCGTTCTTTGTTCGGAACGTGCGGAAACAAGAGAAATTACTTACTGCATTAAACAAGGGAAATTATCTTATCGATGCGGAAGCAGGAAAATGGGTCACTGAGTCGTAACACGTACCTACTTAGTGGAGTAGCCATAGTTACGATTAGGTATAGTTACTAGGTAGGTACGAGGGGGCGTTTTTAAGTTCGCGGAATGGGGGGGAGGGATAACAATAGGTCATTATCGGGATGGCCACAACTTCAGCCACTCAATATTAGTATAAATACCAGGTTTTATCTTAATTGGATCATGCCCGCCAGATCAAGATGTTTGGCAAGCCGATCCCTTGGGAGAAGCATGCCAAATATCTGGGTGTGACTTTGGACAGACGTCTCTCCTTCTCAGAGCACATAAAGGTGGTTCGTTCGCGAGCCGCCTTTGCTCTGGGTAGACTACATTCCGTCTTAAATGCACGCAGTAAATTGTCACTCAGGTGCAAACTGCGCATTTATACGGCATGCATCCGACCTATTATGACATACGCCTGTGCTGTTTTCGCACAGGCCCACCCCCGGCACATCCACAGGATGCAGACCCTACAGAACCGTTTTCTACGTAAAATCACGGGTTCCCCCTGGTTCGTTCGTAACATTACTGACCGGTTGGCGCAGTTGGTAGCGACCCTGCCTTCTGAGCCGCTGGTCCCGGGTTCGATTCCCGGACAAGTCAAACATTTGTGTGCATGAACATGTCTGTTTGACCTGTGTCTGGGTGTGTATATGTATATAAGTATGTATATCAGTCGTCAGGTTACCGTAGTACAGGCTCTGCCTAGTTCGGGACCTGAAGACCTTGTGTGGATGTTGTCTCATATTATTATATATTAACTTACATTTAGATTTGAAAATCCCCACCATTCAACAATTCATAAAACGCGCTTGCAAGCGTTTCTTCGATACCGCTGGCAGCCATCGCAACCCTCTGGGCGTGAAGGCCGCCAGTTATGTCCCCTCTAGAATCAGTAGAATCCGCCGTCCAAGGCACGCACTGACCGACCCCGACGACCCCACCACCCTCCTCCAGGAAAGCAGTAGGGGCCACCAGTACAGTATACAAACACAGACACAAATCGAAGTTCCGACCTCGCCGCGCGCCGCCGAGGTCCTTCGCGTCCGCGTCCGCGTTCCTCCCCGATAAATTCCTCTTCCCCTCCCTTGATCGGATCCACAGAGCCAGCTGGTGGCGTAGCTGAGCCAGTAGTTTTAAACCCCCTTAATAATAACGAATCCATTCAGATCCAGCCTGTCCCCAACTTGCTGTCCCCCCCACAGCGACCCCCTAAGCCGAGGTTCGTACCCTACAGGGGGTGCCCTTAGGAGATGGTCGCTTAGTTTATAATTAATATTATGCCCCTGGCTGGAGGCTTTGAGTTAGCTCGAAGGCACCACAGGATTGACCGGTTAAGCAGTCACGGCCTCTCAAGGCCAACTGCGAGATGCCATACAAAAAAAAAAAAAAATTGGATCATTAGTCTTTGAACTATCGTCAAGCAAACAACTCAATTGGGAAGAAAGTGTGAATTATGGAAAAAATCGAGTACCGTGCCGTAATAAAGTTCCTTTCCAAGCATGGAAAGTCAGTTCAAGATATACTGGAAGAGATGGAATCCGTTTACGGGGACTCTTGCCCGGGTAAAACCATGGTTTACAAGTGGCACAGTCTCTTTAAACAAGGCAGGACCTCACTTGAAGACGACCCACGGCCCGGACCGTCGTCGATCGAGGTGACTACTCCGGAAATCATTAAAAAAGTCGAAAAAATAATATTGGAAGATGCCAGACTAAAGAAGTAACAGCTTGCAGAAATGGTTGGAGTATCGGATACGACAATTTTCAAAATTCTACACGATCATCTTGGCATAACAAAGGTCAGTGCAAGATAGGGGCCAAGAATGCTCACGCCGCCTCAAAAACAACACCGCGTGGAGTGTTCTCGCACGTTTTTGGACCTCTGTAACGAAGATAAGGATGGACTATTAAGTCGAATTGTTGCTGGAGATGAAACTTGGGTTCATCATTATGAACCTGAGTCGAAACAAGACTCTATGCAGTGGCACAAAAAAGGCACACCACCACCCAAGAAGTTTAAAGTGTCACAATCGGCTGGAAAAATCATGGCTACAGTGTTTTGGGATTCAGAAGGGATCCTTGTTGACCGATTATAAAGACAAAGGCGTTTCTATAACCGGAGAATACTATGCTTCTATCCTCGAGAGGTTGAAAGAAAGCATTAAAGAAAAAAGGAGGGGTAAATTGACCAAAGGTGTCCTTCTTCACGACAACGCGCCTGTTCACAAGAGCCGTGTTGCGTTGGCTGCCCTGCATAAGGTGGGCTTCGATATTTTAGACCATCCACCCTACAGCCCAGACCTGGCTCCCAGTGATTATTACAGAGGTAATAATCACAGGGATTTCATCCCACGAAGTTCTTTTTTCAGTTTTGGGAAGAGTCCCAAAACTGAAAAAAGAACTTCGTGGGAAGAAATTTTCAACTGATGAAGAAGTGAAGGACGCGGTTTCAGCTTATTTTTCGGACAAAGACAAAGCATTTTTTTATGAAGGTATACATAAGCTAATTGAAAGATCTGAAAAATGTATAAGGGTAGCAGGTGAATATATTGAAAAAGAAAAATAATTTAGTATTTTTATTTTCACTTCTCACCCTCCATTCCGCGAACTTAAAAACGCCCCCTCGTATATACTGTTTAAAATTAAATGATATTTATTTCTTTAACTAGATCCTTTATGATATTTTTACACGTAAAAATCAGTCTTTATTATAAAACTACTTATAGATGGCGTCGGCATTCCTAGCTGACTGATCCCTGAGAAGAATGGCCGAATATATTATTAAGATATTATGTGAATTTTACAAGGCAGGGCCATGTCTGGAAGGGCCTTTTGACGAAAGAGCCATTGCAGCTTTGAGTTGACCTGTCCCGCTCCCGATTGACGGCATGCATGCATCATTGTTTTTAATTTCACCTAGTTTGGAGGGCGCCGGTGTTTGTGATACAATGATTTTTTAATTAGTACAGACACCAACGATACACTTATTTCTGAACTGTTCTATTTTTGCTTGCAAAATGGTTTTTGTGAGCCGCAAATGTGTTTTTTCTGTTTTTTATTATAATAGATATTGTGTAGCTCAACCCTGTTTTAGGGAGCTCAATGACTCGTCACACGACCCGTTTGAACTTATTACCTGAATGCAGTAGTCTCCTCAGGTCCCCAATCGTTGTGTCTCCGTGTATTCCGGACCACATAGCATTGCGGAAGACGTACGTTAAAGTGCACGGCGATTTCGCCGCGCTCTGTGTCAGGTTCCCCACTTCCTATGTTTACTGCAAACCTAGTACAAATATATCTTTGATAAAGTACAGATATTATACATATCAGATATAACTAAATAGTGTTAGTACCTATAGATATAGATAGGTCGTTGACCAAACTAACATTCAGAAAAGTATAAATTCAATTCAACTATTTATTTATTTTTTCAGACAACATGATCCATTTTGTTAGAAAAAAAGACTGCCAATCATTGAGCTATAAAAAAAATGGTCGCTATAAGCACGGTAATATTAATATTATTACCGTGATAAAAGGTTGGCCAGTTTTAACACTTTATCAGGGTCAATTCCCAGAAACGCGCCAAGGTTTGGATTACTCACAGAACAGGTTCTGTTCTGACTTAGGTACTTTATCATTGCTCCAAAAGTTATCAGTAAATATCCCAAAAAAATATATCGGGACATCATAATGTTATTGAACAAACTCTTCTGTGCTACACAATCTGTACTTTCGTCGTTTTTGCGTGTTAGCAAATGCTCAGCAAGCTATAAGGTCATGCTGACAACACTGCGGGTGCCGACATTTATTGCCGGAATTTGGCAGCTATTAACCGCATTTAGTGCAGTCCGCGGCGACTCCAGATTATCCATGAAATGTTTTTACGAGCTACGACAGCTAATCGAGTCCTATGTCGGTTTGTGGTCTGTACTCACTAAGCTTAGAATTAAAAGTTACCAAGGTAAATCGTCGCTTGGTGTCCCCGTACATATGATGTGTGATCCGATACTCAGGGGCTCTGTCAGGGTCTGCGTAAACCTAACTTCTCGCGCCTCTGCCAGTTGAGACTGAAATAAAACAATCAAAGCTTTTAAAGACTACATCAACGTGTTTTATAGACACTTTTACCATTAACTAGTTGATATTGTGTTACGTGGAATCTGACATGCACGGTAGGTATTCTCGGAAATACCTACCGAAAAAAAGTCTTCTCCTTTCTTCATAAAAACACGTTTAGCAAGTGATATTAATGCACAAGTACCCATGCAATTTGACAACTGCGTCGAAGCCTATGCTTTCGTATATTCGTGCTAATCTAGTACCTATCTTGTGTGTAAAGTGACATGATCGTCAGGAAGAGGATCCCGTCGGAGTAAAAGGTCCCATCAGTGTAGCGTATTTTATATTAGTTTAAGCTTTAATGCAAGAAGAATGTACCCGGTATTCCGTGCTGTTGGGAAAAAATAGGCCCATCCTTGTCCAAATCTATTAACCTTTTGACCGCCACGTCAAAAAAGAAAAAGCGTGCCCTCGGCGCCCAGCTATGAATTCATCCTCAAAATAGTAGTGAGTTCGAAATTATATCGATAAAGCACTAACTATTTATTTTGTAACCTACAATAAGTTTTTAATAAAAATTCTATACCGGAAAAATATAATACAGGAGTTTTATTTCATCCTGCTTTGTCCTTTAGGATAGAAATCATAATGATATGTGTCACAGTTTCGGCGTTGAATCCACAATTCAAAACAAAAATCGATAAAACCTAGTCAATACCATCACAGCACTATGTTCAATCTTGACGTACTTACTTGTCATCTTATGATGACAGTGGCGTAGCTGGCACGGCTTTTTTAATTTGCTCGCCTCTGCACTAGAGGTGCGCAAGGCGCAACCGATATTTACTAATAATATCGAAATAATAATAGGTAGTTACCTATTTAGTTCTAATATTTTCGTATTTTTCGTTAGTTTCGTTTCACTGATATTCTGTTTCATATTGTGGAAAAACTTTTGTAAATATGAGAAATTTGATTCCAATATTATTATTTGATAATGCAATAAATAAAATGAGACATGAACCATCGGTTTTTTGTAATCGTATTTTTTCTAACAAAATAAATTATAACAGGTAAATATCTATTAAACGGGTTTGAATTTTTTGGCCGGACTAACTTCCGCCATTTTGAATTTTTTTCAAAGTAATAAAGCGCATATGATCTTTAGTAGAACTAGAAGGTTTTTAATTTCGCGGGCTACCCTGACGGTTCCACCTTAAACCTTGTCCAGCAGATTCCCGTGACTAACTTCGTCAGTAGTTTTGGGGGGGGCCGTTATCAATAAAACTTATTATCACGGCTTGGTAGTTGGTACTCACTTCAACGGGAAGTGGAGCTAATGTTGGAAATATATCAGTCTTCTGAATTTTCAGCGTCGCATCTCTGACGCCAGTAACTTGCACCCACTCCGCAGTCAATGGGCTCGGATTCCTATGAGCATAGCTGCAGTACTGCATCCCGTCGATCGCCCATAGCGTCTCCTTCTCGTCAACTAATATCTCTATCGTGAATGGGTGATCTGTTTTGAAAGGAAAATGTCTGCGAAACAAAATAAATATTATGATGTTAATAATGATAATTCGGTGAACTGACTAAATGCCCTATGCTAATTAGACACTAATTGGCCGATATTTTTGGGCGTGAAGTTAACAATCTCTCATAGTAGCTATGATGTAATAATTTATCATGCGTTCATCGTTCTTTGTTCGGAACGTGCAGAAACAAGAGAAATTACTTACTGCATTAAACAAGGGAAATTATCTTATCGATGCGGAAGCAGGAAAATGGGTCACTGAGTCGTAACACGTACCTACTTAGTGGAGTAGCCATAGTTACGATTAGGTATAGTTACTAGGTAGGTACGAGGGGGCGTTTTTAAGTTCGCGGAATGGGGGGGAGGGATAACAATAGGTCATTATCGGGATGGCCACAACTTCAGCCACTCAATATTAGTATAAATACCAGGTTTTATCTTAATTGGATCATGCCCGCCAGATCAAGATGTTTGGCAAGCCGATCCCTTGGGAGAAGCATGCCAAATATCTGGGTGTGACTTTGGACAGACGTCTCTCCTTCTCAGAGCACATAAAGGTGGTTCGTTCGCGAGCCGCCTTTGCTCTGGGTAGACTACATTCCGTCTTAAATGCACGCAGTAAATTGTCACTCAGGTGCAAACTGCGCATTTATACGGCATGCATCCGACCTATTATGACATACGCCTGTTATGTCCCCTCTAGAATCAGTAGAATCCGCCGTCCAAGGCACGCACTGACCGACCCCGACGACCCCACCACCCTCCTCCAGGAAAGCAGTAGGGGCCACCAGTACAGTATACAAACACAGACACAAATCGAAGTTCCGACCTCGCCGCGCGCCGCCGAGGTCCTTCGCGTCCGCGTCCGCGTTCCTCCCCGATAAATTCCTCTTCCCCTCCCTTGATCGGATCCACAGAGCCAGCTGGTGGCGTAGCTGAGCCAGTAGTTTTAAACCCCCTTAATAATAACGAATCCATTCAGATCCAGCCTGTCCCCAACTTGCTGTCCCCCCCCAGCGACGCCCTAAGCCGATGTTCGTACCCTACAGGGGGTGCCCTTAGGAGATGGTCGCTTAGTTTATAATTAATATTATGCCCCTGGCTGGAGGCTTTGAGTTAGCTCGAAGGCACCACAGGATTGACCGGTTAAGCAGTCACGGCCTCTCAAGGCCAACAGCGAGATGCCATACAAAAAAAAAAAAAAAAATTTGGATCATTAGTCTTTGAATTTGAATTTGAATCGTCAAGCAAACAACTCAATTGGGAAGAAAGTGTGAATTATGGAAAAAGTCGAGTACCGTGCCGTAATAAAGTTCCTTTCCAAGCATGGAAAGTCAGTTCAAAATATACTGGAAGAGATGGAATCCGTTTACGGGGACTCTTGCCCGGGTAAAACCATGGTTTACAAGTGGCACAGTCTCTTTAAACAAGGCAGGACCTCACTTGAAGACGATCCACGGCCCGGACGGTCGATCAAGGTGACTACTCCGGAAATCATTAAAAAAGTCGAAAAAATAATATTGGAAGATGCCAGACTAAAGAAGTAACAGCTTGCAGAAATGGTTGGAGTATCGGATACGACAATTTTCAAAATTCTACACGATCATCTTGGCATAACAAAGGTCAGTGCAAGATAGGTGCCAAGAATGCTCACGCCGCCTCAAAAACAACACCGCGTGGAGTGTTCTCGCACGTTTTTGGACCTCTGTAACGAAGATAAGGATGGACTATTAAGTCGAATTGTTGCTGGAGATGAAACTTGGGTTCATCATTATGAACCAGAGCCGAAACAAGACTCTATGCAGTGGCACAAAAAAGGCACACCACCACCCAAGAAGTTTAAAGTGTCACAATCGGCTGGAAAAATCATGGCGACAGTGTTTTGGGATTCAGAAGGGATCCTGTTGACCGATTATAAAGACAAAGGCGTTTCTATAACCGGAGAATACTATGCTTCTATCCTCGAGAGGTTGAAAGAAAGCATTAAAGAAAAAAGGAGGGGTAAATTGACCAAAGGTGTCCTTCTTCACGACAACGCGCCTGTTCACAAGAGCCGTGTTGCGTTGGCTGCCCTGCATAAGGTGGGCTTCGATATTTTAGACCATCCACCCTACAGCCCAGACCTGGCTCCCAGTGATTATTACAGAGGCAATAATCACTGGGATTTCTTCCCACGAAGTTCTTTTTTCAGTTTTGGGAAGAGTCCCAAAACTGAAAAAAGAACTTCGTGGGAAGAAATTTTCAACTGATGAAGAAGTGAAGGACGCGGTTTCAGCTTATTTTTCGGACAAAGACAAAGCATTTTTTTATGAAGGTATACATAAGCTAATTGAAAGATCTGAAAAATGTATAAGGGTAGCAGGTGAATATATTGAAAAAGAAAAATAATTTAGTATTTTTATTTTCACTTCTCACCCTCCATTCCGCGAACTTAAAAACGCCCCCTCGTATATACTGTTTAAAATAAAATGATATTTATTTCTTTAACTAGATCCTTTATGATATTTTTACACGTAAAAATCAGTCTTTATTATAAAACTACTTATAGATGGCGTCGGCATTTCCTAGCTGACTGATCCCTGAGAAGAATGGCCGAATATATTATTAAGATATTATGTGAATTTTACAAGGCAGGGCCATGTCTGGAAGGGCCTTTTGACGAAAGAGCCATTGCAGCTTTGAGTTGACCTGTCCCGCTCCCGATTGACGGCATGCATGCATCATTGTTTTTAATTTCACCTAGTTTGGAGGGCGCCGGTGTTTGTGATACAATGATTTTTTAATTAGTACAGACACCAACGATACACTTATTTCTGAAATGTTCTATTTTTGCTTGCAAAATTGTTTTTGTGAGCCGCAAATGTGTTTTTTCTGTTTTTTATTAAAATAGATATTGTGTAGCTCAACCCTGTTTTAGGGAGCTCAACGACTCGTCACACGACCCGTTTGAACTTATTACCTGAATGCAGTAGTCTCCTCAGGTCCCCAATTGTTGTGTCTCCGTGTATTCCGGACCACATAGCATTGCGGAAGACGTACGTCAAAGTGCACGGCGATTTCGCCGCGCTCTGTGTCAGGTTCCCCACTTCCTATGTTTACTGCAAACCTAGTACAAATATATCTTTGATAAAGTACAGATATTATACATATCAGATATAACTAAATGGTGTTAGTATTGATATAGATAGGTCGTTGACCAAACTAACATTCAGAAAAGTATAAATTCAATTCAACTATTTATTTATTTTTTCAGACAACATGATCCATTTTGTTAGTAAAAAAGACTGCCAATCATTGAGCTATTAAAAAAAATGGTCGCTATAAGCACGGTAATATTAATATCATTACCGTGATAGAAGGTTGGCCAGTGTTAACACTTTATCAGGGTCAATTCCCAGAAACGCGCCAAGGTTTGGATTACTCACAGAACAGGTTCTGTTCTGACTTAGGTACTTTATCATTGCTCCAAAAGTTATCAGTAACAATCCCAAAAAAATATATCGGGACATCATAATGTTAGTGAACAAACTCTTCTGTGCTACACAATCTGTACTTTCGTCGTTTTTGCGTGTTAGCAAATGCGCAGCAAGCTATAAGGTCATGCTGACAACACTGCGGGTGCCGACATTTATTGCCGGAATTTGGCAGCTATTAACCGCATTTAGTGCAGTCCGCGGCGACTCCAGATTATCCATGAAATGTTTTTACGAGCTACGACAGTTAATCGAGTCCTATGTCGGTTTGTGGTCTGTACTCACTAAGCTTAGAATTAAAAGTTACCAAGGTAAATCGTCGCTTGGTGTCCCCGTACATATGATGTGTGATCCGATACTCAGGGGCTCTGTCAGGGTCTGCGTAAACCTAACTTCTCGCGCCTCTGCCAGTTGAGACTGAAATAAAACAATCAAAGCTTTTAAAGACTACATCAACGTGTTTTATAGACACTTTTACCATTAACTAGTTGATATTGTGTTACGTGGAATCTGACATGCACGGTAGGTATTCTCGGAAATACCTACCGAAAAAAAGTCTTCTCCTTTCTTCATAAAAACACGTTTAGCAAGTGTTATTAATGCACAAGTACCCATGCAATTTGACAACTGCGTCGAAGCCTATGCTTTCGTATATTCGTGCTAATCTAGTACCTATCTTATGTGTAAAGTGACATGATCGTCAGGAAGAGGATCCCGTCGGAGTAAAAGGTCCCATCAGTGTAGCGTATTTTATATTAGTTTAAGCTTTAATGCAAGAAGAATGTACCCGGTATTCCGTGCTTCCTGGGAAAAAATAGGCCCATCCTTGTCCAAATCTATTAAAGAAGCTGACTGAAGAGGATGGACGGTAGCGTTCTCTTGTCTGTAAAGTCTACCAAAGAACTAAGAACACCCAACCATCTGTATGTAGAAGTGGTGTTTGCCATTTAACCTTTTGACCACTCATTAGAACTTCCGTTTTTTTTTTAAACATTGCCTCACACTAGAAATATCTCCTGTATCGTGGGTGTGTTGACAAATATTTAAACTCACATACACAAACAGCCCGACCCGGAACCACTACTTGTAGGTCATACAAATATTAGTTGCGTGCGGGAATCGAACCCGCGACACGCAACGCAGCAGTCAAGCGCCAACCGTGTCGCAAGTACTCGCAAGTTATGAGATAAAGATAAGAGATAAAGATTCATTTATTTGCAAAAACATGTGTAGATAATATACATGGAATGATGTTTATTATAGGTGTTACAGGATATTCTTTGGCACAACATGTTTGACCATGGCTGGTGTACAAATTAGGTCGGATGACCATAAGATTAAAAAATTAAATAATCCAAAAAAATTAAATAACAATTAACATTAATATAAAATTAAAAAAAATATATATATAAAATACAATTGCTAAATATTCATGCGATTCAAAACAACAAAGATACAATAGATTCAGTCAGTATATCAGTATCAGTATGTCAGTCAGAGCGATTTGTCATTTAAAAATTCATTGACATTATAGTAGGCTTTTCCTGTCAGTATTTTTTTTAATGTTTTCTTAAACTGGTCTGTATTTAGTTTTTTTACACTGATAGGGATATTGTTATAAATTATCGGTGCTCTGCATACCACGCTTTTATACAGTAGTGCTGTCTTAGCTGGCTGAACACGAAGTTTACTATTATCCCGGCGATTTCGTATTACAAGGTCCGATATTCGAGGAAACAAATAGGGGTTATTTTTAACAAATAAGGCGATTTCTAAAATATAAAGTGACGGCAGTGTGAGGATTTGATGCTTTGTAAAAAGTGGCTTACAGCTCTCAGTACTTTGGATACCGAACATAGCACGTATGCATCGCTTTTGCATTTTAAATGCCATATCTTTATTTGATGAGTTGCCCCAGAAGATAATGCCATATCTTAGGACAGATTCAACAAGTCCATAATAAGCTAATAGCAACACATTAGTGTTGATAGTTGGAGCAAGTTGGTACAAAGCATATGCTTGACTACAGATTTTTTTACATAGTGCGTCAGTGTGTTCTTTCCAGTTTAGTTTGCTGTCTATAGTTAAGCCGAGAAAACGGACATTAGATACTTCATTTATAGTGTAATTATCATAAATCAAGTTTACATTTAATGGATTATGCAATCTTTGTCCAAAGTGCATTATATTCGTTTTAGATAAATTTATTTTTAAATTATTATTTTCAAGCCAAGTAATTATAGATGTCAGTGAATTATTTATGTCAGATTTATAATTATTAATGTCCTTACATGCATGTAAGGACATTAATAATTATAAATTGAAACTGTACTGTCATCAGCAAATAATGTCATAGGTTGAGTCGTTGCCTTTGGCAAGTCGTTGATATAGATAATAAACAACGGTGGCCCCAGGACACTGCCTTGAGGAACACCGTGTGTGACATTTCTCCTGATGGAGCTGAATGTTTCCTCTTTTTTTGTTTTATGATTCACTTTTGTTACTACTGTTATCTGTTGTCGGTTCGTTAAATAGGATCTAATTAAATCTAAAATATTGCCTCTTATGCCGTATGCTTCAAGTTTACTGATTAGTATATTATGATCTACATAATCAAAAGCCTGTGACATATCGCAATAAATTGCACAAGCTGGAACTGTTTTGTCAACGTGGCCTATAACATTTTGAATGAATTCATAAATAGCCATATTCGTGGTTTTATTTTGTCGAAAGCCCTTTTGTTCATTGCACAAAATTTTGTTTTTTTCTAGATATGAATTAAGTTCGCCATAGAGATACTTTTCGAAAATTTTTGAAAATATTGATAATAGTGCAATAGGCCTATAATTCACCATTAACTGTTTGCATTCTTTTTTGAATAAAGGTTTTATAATAGATAGTTTAAGATCTTGTGGAAATATTCCAGTTGATATAGACAAGTTCAGAATATGACTCAAGTGATGGCATATATCCTCATTTACTGCTTTAATTATTTTTGTCGAGATACCATCATATCCAACACTGTTGGTATTTTTAAGGTTATTTGTAATTTTGTTAATCTGGTAGGGTGAGCTTGGTGCAAGAAACATTGAATTTAATCTGTGATCAATTAAAGACGTTACTTTTTTCCCGGCACCCGGAATGGGGTTGACTTTTTCAATAAAATAATTATTAAATGCGTTTGCTATTTCTGTTGGATTATCAAGGACGTTGTTTTCATCAATTTTTATTTTATCTATGGATTCTTTTGGGGTGTTAAGTCTCGTTTTGTTTATAATCCGCCACGCTGCTCTAGTTTTATTTTGAGACGTTAATATTTTATAGTTATTTTGCGCCCGTTTAGTTAGTTTTTATAATTTTTTTGAATAACTGACTATACTTTAAGTACTTTAAATTGTTATCTTTTGTTGAGTTTAATCTGGATTTCCATAGCAAATCCTTTTTCCTTCGACTGCAAATTTTTACACCACGTGATACCCACTTTGGTTTATGATTGACTTGTATTAGAAATTGGGTTTGAGGAAAACAAAGTTCGTAAAAAAGTTTAAAATCGGTTATAAAGTGTTGATAAGCTATGTTTGGGTCATCAGTGAGGTAAACATCCGAGAAAGATAAGCTTTTTATACACATTTTAAATTTATCAATATTTTCCTTGCTATAATCGCGTTTCATTGTACGCCAATAATGCAAAATCAGATTTTTTTTAACAGGAACTTTGATTAATTGGGCTGTATGATCCGACAGGCCTAATTCCAAAATTTCAGATTTACATTCCTTTTTAAAGTTATGTGCAAAATTATCAATGCAAGTTCCACTGGCGAATCTGGTTGGTTCATGTAAAGCCACTTTTAAATTATAGTTTAACAGTAAACATTCAAAATCTAATGTTACATTATTGCGTTTTAATACATCTATATTAAAATCACCAGTAATTATAATGTTTTTACAATTAAGATTGGCTATATAAGTCAGAAGTTTTTCCAGTTTATGAAAGAACGTATACAAGTTATTGTATGTTCTGGACGTTAACAGGCTGTTCAAGATGTGAAGCGATGCCAAAGTAACTAGATTCCTGATTCTTTAATTGGATTTTGACAAGGTTAAAAGTAGCACTTAACTACTCAAATACAATGTAGGAGGTAGGTAGTTGTGCACATTTAATTTGTTTGTTCGATGACTCATTTCGCTTACTTTATGATGAGTCAAAGTAATCAACAAACGATGCACGAATACACTCACCAAAGACGTCTACTGAATTACGACGATGAGGTCATTGGGCATAGCTTTGTCTTAATTCGTGTCAGGGTTTTTTTTAATAAGATACTGCATATACATAGGTGCCTACAGGTACGTACAGGATGGTGTCTACAAATACGGACTAGGTGTACATTGAGTGCGTTTATATTAGGTAAGTTTAAGCTAGTGGCCAACCACTAGTGCGTCGCGCTATAACCCATTGGCTAAAGTGGAAACTGAAATAGAGAGACTAAGTAAGTTTCTAAACTAAGCACCTATAATATTCGATTAACACTAATTAGTAGGTAGGTAGACTTGGGCACGGTAATATTATCTATAATTATTACCGTGACTTGGGTATACTGGGTATGCTGTGTGCCTTAAATTATAAATATTTACTAAGCTTCAGCTTCCACGTACACAGAGGTTTTGCTGATGTGTAGATGCATATAGGTATCTACCCACTACATCTATTAGGAAATATTGTTGTGCACCTAGAATATCGACTGTGTGTGAAGAACGCCGTGATAATTCAATTTTCCTCGGTTGGGTTGGATAAACACCTTTAACGACTTGCAAGGGATGGAAGGCAATTACCTGCCCGCTAGTTGGTCGTATGTGCCTACGCGCACATACGACCAACTAGCAGTAGATGTAGCGGAGATGTAAAAGAGAATTTACTGAAAATCATGATTATAATACGTGTAGTGTACGTACAACATATAGGTACACCTGTATACCTCTATGTTTAAAGGAATTATGGCGTTTTAATCATTTACAACCTAAGCATTTACGTGAATCAACGATAAGATATTTCGATAGTCATACCTAAAAAAAATATTTACATAATTACAGGATTACCGATAACTTTGGACTGTCCACGTAAAGAGCCGAGTTTTACATTGTGTTTTGTGGCTAAACTTAGTTTTGTACGATTAGAAGTATTACCTAACGTTACGAGTTTGCGACCTTGTGTTAAGACTAGAATCATACATCCATACAGCGCCGGTACTAGGGTAGAGCTAGAGGAGCGGTCGCTCTAGGCGCCCGATGGCAAGGGCCGCCAAAAAGCCAAATGCGAAAAACAATTAACACCAAATACCTACTATAAATTTTATTAGATATACTCTTATAGCAGTGAAATCTTTTTTAATGTTAAAGAAGCAGTAGTATAATAATTAGAGCTACTTTATTTTATTTAAATCCATTATGTGTTGATATTTGCAATAAAAGTTGACAAAAAGTTTTTGAAAATTTGGGAATTAATATTTAATTAACATAAAACCGAAGTAGAATTTACGTAAAGACAAGGCGTCCACCAAAGGGCGCCGAAAAACAATTTCGTCTACGATGGTCAAGGGCTAGGGCCGGCGCTGCATCTATACTAATATTATAATGCGAAAGTAACTGTCTGTAGGTACCTATACTTTTCACGCCTGAACGGATTTGAATGAAATTCGGCGCACAGACAGACCATGACTTGGACTAGGACCTAGGACATAAAATATTTTTTATCCGAGTAGTAGCTACGTTCCCGTGGAGTCATTTGCAACCTCTACGCCGGCGAAGCCGCTGCCAAAAGCTAGTGATTTGATAAATGTGCATGTTTGTATACGAGGGGCGTTGAATGTAGGTACCTATTCTCGGTATGAGGGTGATTTACTAATGATGTAGATAATTTGACTAATTAGTTACGTTATCTAAGGGTATAAATATAGGTACTTATTTGTGACTAATAGTTTGCTAGTTATCCTTAGTCAACGACAACTGGAATTGCTAACGTGACAATGGTGCCGATTCTCTTGTCACAAAATTCTCTAAACTAGACTAAAAATCACCAAAATTTAGTTTATTCCTGTCAAACGACGATTTCCCATTCTGAAATTGACTAAATTGACACAACTTAACTATATTTTAGTTTGACAGCACTAAGATGGCACTGAGATTATAATTTAGTGAAAATGGCAATTTTGCTATTCTGAATTTTACGTTTTTCACCTAAAATTTTGATTGTCTTAACTAAATCTGACTATTTTTAATCGCGATTAAAAAGGTGTGGAATAAAATTAGTTGTCATGAACTAAAATTCACACCAACACCTCGACTTCAGATGCAAAAACAGTACTGTATCTTTTATTCTTTTCTTTTGCTTATATCTCGAAAACGGTGTGTCGTATCGCAAAAATAATGAAAATTTCGACCCCCTTGGTAAACCCTTAAACCTATAAATCTCAACGTGTTGGTAATATTTTTTTATATTTTCGATACAAAAAGTAAAAAATTCCATACAAAACAAGTCGAGGCCGCACATAATGCGCGCCTACGGTTCTAAAAAAAGATCACGTGGTACGGCAAACAAGTACCACGTGGAGTCGCAATAATTGTCAAATTTGATTTTAGATGTGTCAAAATTATTTTTAAATTTAGAGATTTTATTTTGCAGAATAGCGTTAAGAATCTCATAGCCAAAAGTAAGGAATTTTAGTGATAGTTTAGTTAGTTTAGTTCGGTGTACAACAGAATCGGCACCAATGTTGATGAAAATCGAGCACCGCGCTGTTATTAAATTTCTTACCAAACAAGGAAAAAGTCAAAACACTATTCAGGAAGAGATGCTGGCCATTTTCCATAGAACTATTATTACTATGCCATTTTCCAAGATTCTGCACCTTCGTTGTCTACGGTTTAAAAGTGGTCAATTGAATTTAAAAGGGGCAGAGTGTAGGATGGTCTGGGAATTTTATTTAGACGCAGTGATTGTTTTTTTATATGTTGTTTTATTATTAGTTAACACTGGATTATATTAAGCACCGCAGATACAAACATTTCTTATGATAGCCATCTTATTTCTACAGAGTAGTGGTGTACAGATTACAAAATGTTGCCACAGATGCAAAATGTCAACACAGAGAGAGTATTGAAGGCGACACTCGCTCGGGCCGGGCGGCCCGGTTACTGCCTCTACGGAAGAAAACGTTGAAAAAGTTGAGAAGCTTCACTAAAAAAGGTGAAATCACAACCGCAGCATCCTATGTATCCACTTTACGAAATTTACGGGAAGCAATTAAAGATAAAAACGGGGTAAATTGACCACCGGGTCACGACAACGCCCCGGTCCACACGGCGCATTTCCAAGGCTGTTGTGCGAGATTGTTGTTGCGAAGAAATTAACCATCCACCCTATAGCCCGCACCTAGCCCCAAGTGATTATTATTTGTTCCCTAATTTGAAAAAAGACCTCCGTCGAAAACGATTTTCAAACGATGAAGAGGTCAAGGGCAATGAATGAGCATTTATCAGAGAAAGAGGAAAGTTATTTTTTACAGGGTATTGGAAAGTAATAAATGCATTGAGGTAATGGGGGATTACATTTAAAAAACATAAAAAAATAAAATTAATTGAATTTACCTACGTTTTTTTTCACGCTGATACGGAGAATACATTGAACGCCCCTCGTAGTTGTTACTCAATCGCGCTTAAACGGCTGAACAGATTTAGTTAGGCATACAGGTTGAATATGACCTGGATTAACATATAGGCTACTACTTTTTACCCGAGTATTTGTATTACTTTCCCTATAATGGCCAGAAATGAATAAGTAGGTAGGTAATATATCTGTACGATTTTACGATACATGCTTAATATGTTAACGTCTATTTACCTTATACTTAGCAGCTAATGACCATCACTGTTACTTATCGAAATTATCCTACACACTTGGCTGTTGTAAGTTATGAGTAGGCATAGTGTAAGTTCGCGTGTCTAAACACGATCAATGTGCACCTCAGAACAATAATTGTTCTGAGATGTGCACCTTACTTGATATAGAACTATGTAGTTCCCAAATACACCACGACTGTGTACAGCCACGAGCACGAATATGTAGGTACACTTAGAAACTTCTTAATAATGTGATTTTCTCCAACTGTATTGATTGTAATTTTATGTTGTTACGAATATAATATTTTGGAACATATACTGTTATGAAATAAGTCTTATTTCAAAGTTGCAATCAATATTCCACGAGAAAATCGCTTTTAAATTTTGCTAAGTGTATACTTATTAGTGCTCGTGACTGTACTACCAATTTCAATGCCAGGTAGATGATAGGCAAAATTTGCGCCCTCACGCCCCTAGCCGCCGCAGGAGACGCCCTGGGCGTCGGGAATCGCAGGCCGATTCCCGGCCACCGTAGGCGCGGGCTTGCGAACGGCGAGCAATGGGCAGCTCGCCGTTCGATAAGGACCAGGCCCGGGTCGACGGCGCGTTGTGTTCCACGCGGGCCTCAAAGAGATGTCAGCACCAATGATGGGGTTTGCTAGGACCGATGCCTGCTAGGGTTGCGGAAAAGTCCAAGAGGGTTACCGTGGCCCCTGGCACAGGCAACTGAAGGAACACGGGTGGGTTTTAGTCAGTAAGAGTCTGACACGCCCTCCTGCTCTGCCCAGAGCGGGAGAAGTTATTTGATGATTTCCCACCCACAAAAAAAAAAAAGGTATATATGTTCCATGTTGTATAATCAATAAGTTTTAGTGAGAGTATGAACATATAGCGGCATAGTACAATAGGCTGTCTGTTCGTATTGTATTGTTACATTTAATTAAAACGACAGTGTTAGATATAGGTAGGTACGTGTGTGCCAGTATACCAATTTCCTAAAAGGGACGTTTTGTTAATCGTAGAATTTAGACAGATCTCGATAAAAGTGAATTATTTCTTATCGATTCTACCGATCTATTTTGAAAAAACCTCACCGTGAACATAGTGTGAAACCCTAGCATTAGAATAGAATATACTTAGATAATACTATTTATAGGGGCTTGTGGCTTAGTAATAACAGCCTCACGGGTCGATCGATTAGGTTAAGCTACGCTTGCCGCGGTTGGTCCGTGGATGGGTTACCATCTTTACATACCAAGACCCCCTCGTGCCTCGGAAAGCCGTTGGTCCCGGCTGTCATTCGTGGATCTTTGGTAGTTGTTACGGGTCCTCAGAAGCCCGAAAGTCTGACAACCAGTCTTACCAAGGGGTATCGTATTACCCAGTAACTGGGTTGTGGAGGTCAGATATGCAGTCGCTCTATGTAAAATAATGGTATTCAGCTGCATCCGGTTAGACTGGAAGCCGACCCAAACATAGTAGGGAAAAGGCTGGGCAGATAACTCTTTATTATGTACACACGGCTACAGATCAAGCTATACATTTCCAATACAGGGTGTCCCGTAAATAATGGATCAAACGTAACGGGTAGGTAGCTTACCTCATTTCCAACAACTAATTTGATAAGTTAAAAAAAAAAAGGTAATATTTTTTTTATTTTTTTTATGATATTTTTTTCGTATTCGAAAAAACTATTCAATTCGGGTTTTTTTTTCTAAGGCAAATAAAATGATATTTGAAAAAAAAAGGATTAATAACGTTAGTAAGCTATTCAGAAGTTTTTGACCAAAATCATACCTAAAAATTTTATTATTTGCAGCGACAGCATTAAAGAATATCTTGGTTACCTTACCGGTTTTTTTTAAACTATTCAAATTAGTTGTTGGAAATGAGGTAAGCTACCTACCCATTACGTTTGATCCATTATTTACGGGACACCCTGTATAAGCTGATCTCGCATTGTATAGGATTTCCTTACAATGAGAGGTCAGTGTAAACTGGAAATGTATAGCTTGAAGTGTAGCCGTGTGTACACCCTAAAAATTACAGATATACTTAAATGTAGATATTTTACATAGGGTGACTCACTTCACCTTAGTTTTCACGGTGAGATTATTTAAGTACAGAATACTTAGACCTGCTGTTCGTCGTTGGATAGATAAGAATCAAAGACAACTGAAAGCATTTTGGAACCGATTCGAATATAGCTCTGCCATAGTTTTTCGCAAAACACCTTCTTACTTATTTATTTACATACAATATTAATCAGAATGAGAAGCACCTTCTCGAATGAAGTCGTCAAGGATGTGACGACGAAGGAAAAGATTATCCGCTTTTGCGTATTTTAAAACACGTAACACACTATTTTCATGATTTACCTGTACCTACCTATTGGATGCTGGCCATTCATAAACATAATACATTTATCGCGGTACTTAATTAAATTACAGGGTCATTATTAGCGCGGTCTATATTAATTTCGCGACATACCGAATGATAAATCCACTCGCATTATTTTAAAAATTGTAATGAGCTCAGCTTCAGTCACTAACCTTCGCACTGAAAATAAAATACAGTGTTGTCCGTTACTCAGACTAAAATTATTTTCACAACATTGTCAGGACAGCCGCACTCGTTGATTACGACATTGGCGTGTTATGTAACACTATTTTGAATAGGTAAATAAACATTTCAAAATAATTATATGTACATTTATACTTAAAATCTATACCACAATACAGTCCATGTGTGAATTATATATACCTACTTATAATAAATCTGTAGAAGTGAAAATTCTGTACATTGAAAATATCAAAAAAATAAATTGCAGGGGGTGTTACTAGACCGACACCGAACCCAAAAATGTTTTTAATTTTTTTTTGTGTGTCTGTCTGTTTGTTCAGGCCTTAGGTTCAGGCAACACGCAAAAACTACCGGTTCGATTACGATGAAACTTGGTAAGTATAATTTATTCTTTGATATCCTGGGCACCACACTGGGTATTTTTTATCCCGGAAAAAATATATACAATAAAAACAAACTTAATTTTGCGGTTCGATCCCTAGACCCGATTACTGTACCAACCGCGAATAGCAGCGCGCGAGTAGTAGGTAGGTAAGCATTTATTGTCTACCTGTGATCTACCTTCATTAAGGTTTTGTGCATATTTTCTAAAATAGGCGTAGATACAGTTGTGGTACTTAATGGTTTTATTAATAAAATTTTCGATAAGAATAATACTGCCGTCCGCGTCATAAGAAAGAAGGCCGTAACTGACAATTTTGTCAAAAACGAGTAAGTATATTCGGAATCAGCAAAAAAAAGCTTCAAAAAAATCTTTATTGCATTCCTTATGTATTACATAGATGGTATAACAGTTAGAGATCAATATGGACCCTGTCGGGCACAGCAAAATTAGAAGAGACAATAGACGAGACCTATTAACTCTGTAACTCGTATTAGATTAGAGATAACATGAGGATTCTAGCCTTAACTACGACATAAACTGTAGTTTTTCTAATCTGAAAGCCTTAATTACACAATAACGGCCTCATGTGTCGATTATGGTTCAAAATAAAGCCTATATATTTTGAAAACCATTCAGTAAATCGCGGGCCTCCATTTTAGTTATAACTTCAATTAGCTCGGAATCAACGTTGACGAAGTAACGGCCTTCTTTCTTATGGCGGCACAATAGCTCCACAGGTGGTACACACGGCTACACATCAAGCTATTCAAATCCAGTTTACGCTGGTCTCGCATCGTACGGAAATCCTATACAATGTGAGATCAGCTTATACTGGAAATGTATAGCTTGATGTGTAGCCGTGTGTACAAAAGAATCAGATCGTACCTAGTTACTGGATTTTCCTCAAAGATATTTAAGATTTTCATCGCCATCAAAACATCGCTAACATCGCTTGCGTCATTTAAATTAATGTTTAAGCTAGCTCCATTGTATCTACCTAGGTACTATGCAACTTATTAAACTTGAGAAGTATTGACTTGACTCATTCATTAGAAGTTCATAATTGAAGTAATTTTTTTCATTCCCCTTAGTGCTTAACAGCGAGCCGTGTGCTGAAAATGTATTACAAATGTGAAGTAATATAAATGTGAAGCTCATGCCGCGTCGGTAGGGACCAATGACTAAAGACTTAGGGACTAGTGATAAGAGTGTCAACAAAAGTATAGGCCGTATTTATTTAAAGTTCACCCACCGAAAGTATTTACATCAACTTAGGCTGCATTCCGAATTAGAACGTCAGCGCTCACAGCGAACACATCGATATTTTGCGTTCCGTATTAGATAATAATATCATGATTATGACAATTTTGAACTGTCATCAATTCGGAACGCTCGTGAACGCGCTCACAGTGGTCGCTCAACGTCAACCTCAAACCTTGCACAAAAAAGACCGATTACCTATTCTTCTGCAAATTAAAGTTTAACGCATTGGCACTTCTATTTTGTTGGATTACTCTATCTACTCGGATAACTCAGATTTTAAGTTTGAGAACAACAATTCGTCCAGGGATGAAACGGACATCGAAGCAGCATTTAAATACGCTAATATAAGTAATATTAGCGTATTTAAATGCTCCCGGCAAAGATTTACCCCGAAGTAAAATACCATGTTCATATTCATTTATTTATTGTTTGTCACAGGTGAAAAGGCAGTTCTTAGAGTTCGCATTATTGTATCACTTTAAAACATATCCATGGGGTTCACATTATTTATATGTGTGTCGATATTATTGGCTATGTTAAAAATAATTAATAAAACTACAATTACACTCATAATTGTTACCAAGAATTACGTCTTTGATTTTACAGCATAATTTCGAAAATGCCGCATTAGTTTACCATCATTTTTGACAGCGCTCACGGTGATATTAATTTAGGGCATGGTCGGCGTTATCGCAAGATGGCGCGTGTCATGACGTCATCCACAGAGTACTATTACGTCATCTATGACGATTCACGGGACATCGTTATCGCGCTCACGCTAATTCGGTACGCGTGTAAGCGCGCTCAAATCGATTACATCGCAACTCGGAACGCAACCTTAGTGAGTCATGTTATGTTCCAATGCGTCACCTCAAGGTGGAGCTATATTACTATACTCTTTGAGGTGGAGTAAAAAAAAAACACTTCACGTTTGGTTTGTTAACAAGGATTTTCACGTCAATTTTATTGTAAGTACAGCTGTTATGGTGGGAACTGAACAGCCTTCAATTATGAAGCAGTGTAAAGTGCGCGCAATACTATTTAATTTACCTAAAAGCGTAAAAAAAAACTATTTCAATAAACACTAAGCATAAACTCAATTTAAATATTTATCATAAAAATTACCAAAAAAAGCAAGTTTTCTTCATTTTCATCTGACTCAGGTGATCGAGCTCGACAGAACAAAAAGCGGCAAATCGCGCCGCAGCCGCATATATCGCCGAAACTCACCATGATCAAGTTTATTTAATTCACAACACTCACTAGACGAGTCGTAACACGACACTACGTTAATCAGTGGGATTACGAATTCTGCAGATTTCACGCGACCACCATATCCCACGAAAATATCCGCTCCAGCTGCGCTCAATCGCGGTGCTACGATTAGCCCAGCCCACAGAACACTAATTAGTCATGGTATAATAATATACCACTTCGCCTGGTATTCTCTTCCCACGATGGCCTAAGACAACGGTACTTCTCTATTATAGTCTGTGACCCTGACTGGTCAAACGCGGTTCGGGATACTTTGGCGGGAATTTGAACTGAAAAGTCGCAAATTTTTCAAAGTTTAAATATTTTATTTTAGATGTTCACAGTTTATCGTCTAATTCTATTTCAAAGTGTAAATATTGATTGTAAATAGTTGTAAAATGTTGGGAGAAGAGGCCGGGGGTGAAACTCCCCCGGCCACTAAAGGCCTGGGTACTTCGGGCAAACGGGCTAGGAAAATGGACCCTCAGGACCAAAATAATGACCAAGTGTTAGTCAGCGGCGGTGAGGATAACTTTTTACCTTACTTTAAACCTAATTATAAAAGACTATCCAGAAAATTCAACCAACACGGACTTTAAGGTATTTGTACAAAGTAACAATAATAGTGATTGTTTGGGCAACAAGAGCCCTATCTATTTAAACCACATTTTCACCACGGACGTCAAAGGTGTTGTCTCAATACAGCGAGTAAACGCTAATAAAATTGCAGTGATGTTTAAGCAGTATTATAATGCGAATAACTTTTTGATGAACACTGCTTTTCTGGACAAATATAATGGTGCCGATTCCCTTGTTCACAAACTAAACTAAATTTAAGTTGAGTGCATCTTTTTCTTTCTATTTCGTTATGAAAAGGACAGAAGATAAATTTTAGTTTAGTCCTGTCAAATTAATCAGCGCCTGACACTACTCCATACAAGTTTAGACGTGATTAAAAAGTTGTCTACTAAAATTACATCAAATTACGTCAGGTGCTGACTAATTTGACAGGACTAAACTAATATTTATCTTCTGTCCTTTTCAAAATGAAATAGAAAGAAAAAGATGCACACAACTTAAATTTAGTTTAGTTTGTGATTATGGGAATCGGCACCAATATGAAGGCATTTATTCCGGCTGCCCAGATAGAGAAGACAGGCATAATTAGATTTGTTCCGGCGAATATTTCGAATAAAGAACTTTATTCCAAGCTTTCATCCATACTTGAAATTATAACTGTTCGAAGGTTACCAAAAATAGTCGGTCAAGAGAGGGTGCCTCTCCAAACAGTCAGTATAACGTTTTTATCGAGCTCTCTCCCAGATAATGTACAATATGACCTTTTTTCATATAGAGTTTTCGAATATGTCCCACCTCTGCAACAGTGTTACAGATGTTTAAAATTTAATCACTCAGCAAAAATATGCAATGGGAAACAGCGATGTAGTATTTGCTCTGGAGAACATTACTTCAAAGAATGTGACAAGCCCAATGAGCTGTGCTGCGTGAATTGCAGTGGACCTCATTTGGCAATTTCTAACGTATGTCCAATTAAAATGAGGAAAATACAGGAAAAAAAAAGCAAAATAACCTATGCTGCTTTTGCCCTATCTAAGGAGAAAATTTACAACACAGAATTTCCTCCACTAGTAGTTAATAAACCTGTAAATAAAAATATAAATGTTAACAACAAATCTAATGTAAATGTTAATAATAAGACGAATGAACAAAAGCCGATTTCCAGTGATGAGTTGAAGACTCACTTATTAAATAATAGTGAGATTACAAATGCCATGGTACGCACATTAATTGCTATAGCAAATAAAGGGGATGACAGTCCAATTACAACAATGTTATGGATAGTATATATAGTAACAAACTTAATTATGGATAGAAACAATACTTCTGTTCTTAGAATTGCACAGTACAATATTCAGTGTTTACAGTAAAAAACCTCTTTTAATTAACTTTTTGCAAGAAAATAACATAGATGTTTGTCTTGTTAATGAAACCTGGATTAAAGATAATAGACCTTTTCATATACCTGGTTATAATATTTATTTCAAAAACGCTTCAAATGGGTATGGAGGTGTTGCAATTTTGATAAAACCATTTTTTTAAATATAAACTGTTGCAAACTTCTTTTAATGAAAATGTGCAAACCATAGCTATGTCGCTATTTACTTTTTGTGGCCAATTATCTATTCTCTGTGTATACTGCCCTCCCTCAGGGACTTTGAGAACTGATACTATATGTAACATAATTAAAGATCTTCCAAAACCTATTTTTGTGGCTGGGGAATTCAATGCCCACCACATTGCTTTTGGCTGTTTGTCAACCAAAAGCCGAGGACAACAATTATATAACATTATAGGCAACTTAGATCTATGTATACTAAATGAAGGAGATTTCACTACCAAAAATTATCCGAATCGAAATCCGTCAGCTATAGACGTTAGTCTGGCTAGTCCTTGTATCACGCCTTTATGTAAATGGTCTATTCATGATGATAATATGGGAAGCTATCACTTTCCAACTATCACAGAAATCACAATTTTAGCCAACCGTTATGATGTTCATCCTCCTGTAGATAAGTTTCTATATAATAAAGCTGATTGGAACAAGTACAACAAACTCTCTAAAACAAATTTTAATAATATTCATATTGACCTTAATAATCCTCTACTAACATTATGATCACTTTTGTAAGGCACTTGATGCACTAAAATTAGAGTGCATTCCAAAATTTACCAAAACGTCAGAGTATAGATATAAACTGCCAGCTCCCTGGTGGAATGATAAAATTAAAGAGAGTGTTACTAAGTCCCAAGAGGCCTTAAAATATTATAGAGATAATCCTAGTCTTAGTAGTTTTATATCATATAAAAAATTAGATGCAATTAAGAAAAGAACAATAGCAGAAGAGAGGAAAAATGGTTGGAGAAAATTGTGTGAAAGTTTTAACAGAACAACTCCTATTACATTAATTTGGAACAATATTAAGAAGTTTAAAAGAATAAAGTCTAGTAACAAATCTTACTGTGATGAATTTGTTGAACCATTTTTAAACAAATTATCAGGAAATTTTTATGAAAATGTCGATTTAAATGGTTTTTACAATCTTCATAACAATGATGATAGCTCCAAATACTTATTAGAACCTTTTTCATGGACGGAATTCTTAATTAGTTTGCAATCTAGAAAGGATACTACACCTGGCTTGGATGATTTTCCTTACATTTTAATCAAGAAGTTAAATACTGAAGCTCAAAATTCATTTTTAAAAATACTTAATGCACTTTGGCTTAAGCAAACAATACCTCAGTCTTGGAAAACACAATTTGTCATTCCAGTCCTAAAATCTGATAAGCCTCCTGATAGTCCAGACTCTTACAGACCTATTTCATTATCATCCTGTTTAGGGATTTTTTTTGAAAATATGATTAAACTCCGATTAGATCATTATGTTGAGTCAAATAATATTATTCCTAATATTCAGAATGGCTTCAGACGTGGTCGGAGTTGTGTAGACAGCTTCACTTCACTCATTTCAGACCTGAAAAATGCAAAACAAAGTAAGAGTGTAGCATGTGAATTTTTAGATGTTCAGGGTGCATTTGATAATGTTCAACCAGACATTCTTGTACAAATATTATCCGGATTGGGTATTCCTGGTTTATTATGTAAATGGATTCATGAATTTTTAACTAATAGGACTCTTTATGTTAAATTAAATAATATTTTACATGGACCTAGAACTGCATGGAAAGGTACAATGCAGGGGGCAACTGTGTCTCCTTTACTTTATAATTTGTACACATCTGAAATTTGTAAATATGTAAATAATAGTAGTGTAAATATTCTACAATTTGCTGATGACCTGGTGTTATACAGTGTAAATTACAATGTTGATTCTGCAATTCAAAGTGTTAATTTGGCTTTAGATAATTTGCAAATGTATTACAATGAAAAACTCAAACTAAAAATTAACCCAAATAAGAGCAGTGCTATGATATTCAGCAAAGACTTTCCTAATTCTGAAATAGTGTTCAATAATCAAAAAATTCCTGTAGTTAATCAACATAAATTTTTAGGAGTTATTATTGATAATAAATTATCATTTGAACCACACATCAATTACATATTAAAAAATGCTATGAAAGGTTTAAATATAATTAAATGTCTAGCTGGAGTTTCATGGGGTGCAGACCCACTGACTCTTTCTATTCTGTACAAAGCCATTGTAAGAAGTAATTTTGATTATAGTTGTATAGCATATTTAGACAGTAAACATGTAAATAAGTTAGATGTAGTGCAGAACAAGGCTTTGAGAGTAGGTAATTTATTTATTTATTTATTTATTGGTCTACCAACGATTGTTTACACCAGTTATGGGCATAAAAAACAAGCAAAAACAGATAAACAATAGTGTACAATCACTTACAGGTAAACTCAGCATGCAAAACGAAAGTTGTACGTACGATAGAGAAAAAAAAATTAAAAGAAAACTACCCTAATTTATATCAACCACTAGTATCTAAATTGTTACATGTAATTTAGATCCTGAAACAGAGAACAAGAAAAGAAAAAAGAAAAAAAAACAAAAAGGTAAATTAATCCTTATCTAGGTTTTTCAAAGTCTTCGCTTTTAAACCGTACATTGAGTCAAAGTGCAAGTCGATTAGATCGCTACATTCATTAATTATCTTGCTTAACCTCGCGACAGGGGAATTAGCGCCCAAGACTGTTCGTCGGAGCGGTGGACAGAGTGGCGTAATTGGCTTACGAGGAGAGGAATCCTTGAAGGCACACGAAATTTAAAAGAATTTAATATCTGTGGGCAGTCAATTTTATTGGCCATCACTTTGCACACAAACATTACGTCAATAAGGCGACAATAATATCTGGAGCTATAATTATGTTCTACCCCTTTATGAGCCATGGAGGTTGAAACAGTAATAATGCCCCTTACACTTAGGCTTAGAGCATTAAACCAACTTAGGCGACTGTTACTAAAAGAAAGATATTGTATTAAACTAATATCTTCCAACAATCAGCAGATAATAAAGAAAATCATACCTTGTCCTATAATTCTGCAATCTTCACTGACCACACCACTAACAACGGGCAGTGATTTATTAAGTAATAATTTTCCCAAATTACCAAATATTCTTTTACACCTACAAAATAAATTCCGAAATATTCAACAAAATCATCTTTGGCCTTTTTATTTAAAACCTTTTAACCGGTCGTCGGAAATGCGCGCGAAAAATAATCGAGTGGGCTGAATGCCAATTCACAGCAGAGGCATATGCAGTCTTTGAAGCTCTTAGACGTATTACCATTGACTTATAATATATTTTTGTTTTTCCTATCTCAATGCGTATTACCAATGTAAATAACTATAAGTAAATATTTTTTGATTTTGACAGATTCACTTAGCTTTCAAAGTCTTGAAAGTTATGATGTTCATTTTAAAAGTAACTATATTGTATATAATATTAGGCAATTAATTTACAATTACCTTCAAAAAGGAGTTGAAGTTTTCTTTTTGTGGGTTCCTTCACATAAAGGTATAACTGGAAACGAAGTAGCTGATAAGACTGCCTATGAAGGGATCAATTAATTAGATGTGAGACTAACTTCTTCAATTCCATTCACTGACTGTTATACTGAAATAAGAATAAATATAAATGCTTTTTGGGATATTATTTTTGGAAGAAAGATCAAGAAGCAAAAGGTAGATGGTACGGAAATATTCAAGAGGAGATACCTTCTAAGCCGTGGTATTATAAGTTGAGAACAGCTAGTCGACACTTCATAACGACGATTAACAGACTCCGCTTTGGCCATTCCAAAACACCAGCTCATTTAGCGAGACTGGGTATTGTTCAAGACAACAAATGTACAAGTTGCGATTTAGCTATTGGAAATGTCGATCACATGCTATTTGACTGCCCAAGCCCAAATCATAAGTTACATAGACTGATTTTAGCGAGTGAATTAAGTGAATTGTGTAGTGAAAGTGTTGTGTTAAATAATACCTCCCGCTGCTTGACCGAATTATAAAAAAATAAGACTTGTTATCGAGCAATATATAAATATAATAAAAACACTTTGGAAGAAATTTAGTGAAGTTACATAACAATAATCAAACTAACAAAATACTATTTATTACTAAACCAATTAAAGACTTGGCTAAAAGGTCCCAACAACCAGGCCATTAAAATTAAAAAAAAAAAAAAAAAAAAACGCGGTTCGCGATATCGGTCACCTTGAGAAGGTCAAACATATGAAGCTACCACAGACTATTAACCGGTATATTTACTATAAACACTCCCAGTGTTTATAGTAAAAATATAAGTTTTAACAATCCCCAAGTTTGCTAAATAAAGACATATACATTTACACTAATAATAGCATGTATAAGTTATTATTCAAAATAGCAGAAGAATCTTTATTTTTTCAGCCGAAAATAATTAAAATAACATGACAGGCGAGCCAAACTGACACACAGAATTGACGGCTGTCAATCAATATGTCAAAGTCAAACAGCAGCTGATTGATTTGACATCATTCGTTCGGATATTCTCGATACTGTGATTGAATCATCAATGATGATTGTGATTGTGATGATTTTATCATATGTGTTAAAAGAGACAACAATATTTAAGTTGTTGCTCAATATGGTAACATTTTGTCGTGACGTATGGACAGTAGTAGGTAAGTGCCCTTAGAGCATTAAAGTTGGTTTAATGCTCTAAGTAAGTGCCCTATCAGCCATCTTATGCGACATCTATTTAGTCTGTGGCGACGAGTTTCGTGGTAGTTGTGCTGTCAAATGGTTGTTTATTTTTTATGTTATTGAGATTTGCGAGAATATTACGAGGAGTTTACCTTTAAAAATGAATGTAAATGTTGGAATACAGCAAACCAACATGCCTGCATGCATGTATTGTGAAGTGTGGTGAAAGAAAGAATGGAAATCAACCTCAATTTGTCTTTGCATAGGTTAGTAGCCGGTTTTCATGCAATATTACATACATTCATACACGTTCGATGAACAAATTGTTACTCAATCGTGATTTTAAGGCTAAAGTATATTTGGTAAGGTATATTTGGGGTCATTTTCGTATAACAGACCTATTTATTATTTCATTCGTTTGTTTACAATAATTATGTCATAGTGGAATAGTGTTGTACCGTTGCTGTAATAGTTTTCGAAACTAGTTCCTCCGCTGAAACGATATCGGTACAATCAGCGATGTTAACATAAATCGTTCTGCGTGTCCTAATCGGTCCGAGTGACTTTGCTTGGTCACAGCACCGGGAGACCGTTCCACAGAGTTTTATATGATGATAAAATAAGACATCGACATTTTGTTATTTATTTGAGTTGGATATTTTTGTTATTTATATTTTTAAAGTATTTTTGGAACAAAATCTACCCACAGGGGATAAATTATGGAAAGCGGGATCATCCATAAGGGGTACCGCTGACCCGGAACATAAAGGGCCAAGGAAGGAACACGGGTGGGTTTTAGTCAGTAAGAGTCTGACACTCCCTTCCGCTCCACCCAGAGCGGGAGGGGTCAATTGAAGATTTCCCATCCTCAAAAAAAAAAAAAAAAGGGGATAAATTATCAAAAATGAAACGTGGGGATGAAATGAGCCGAGTTCTCTCTTATTTAAGGTGTGGTTACGGTACCAATGACGTATCCTCTCTGTTCGGTAGCTGTACTACAGGTCCACCTGTCAGTGATTTCTCAGCACGTTTTCTGATCTTCGTGTTAAAGTATAAATATACAATTGGATTTTTAAGAATCGATAGACTTAGCATGAAACAAATATTACATGCAGCATTTTCGACACAAGTTGATGATTGAATAAATTTTCATTTCTTTTTTCAGGTTGTACAAATTGAAAAAAATAAGGCTTTAATAGAAAAATGTCAATCAACAACAAAAAGTTAAACACCTTATCGAAAAAATTCGAAAGAAAAACAAAAAAAAAATGCCAATTTGAAAGATATTATAGAAGACCTTCGAAGAAAAAATTGTATCAACATGGAACAGACTGTTGTAATAGAAGAATTGGCGGGACCAATAAACTTCTTTAAAAGACAAATTAATAAGTCCAAAGGTTTACCCGCACCAAAAAAATACTCTGAAGAAACTGACTGGACAGGTCCACACAATTTGTGTGGTTCTTTTCTCAAAAGACCATTTCAGACAGCGATCTACATAGCATTCACGTGATCTGACCAAGATTTTGTCTGGACTTTAAAAGAGACTGTGACCACGGAGTTTGTTTCGGCCTTTCTTCTCAGAGTAGTCAGATAGGAAGCGCTGACCTAATTTAGTTTTTAAAATACGATTGACGTGTAAAAGTGTTTGTACAAACCTACTTACAGAAATAAAATCATTTATCATTTATAATTATTATCACACCAATAAACATATTATAAGTAAAAAAAAAAAATATTTTTATTTTTACTCTACAACTCACTCTTTAATAAATTGTTACGTATGTTACACAGACATGTTGTATACAAAAGTTTTTAATTCTGTACAGAAAAAAAAAACACTATTTGAGTTTTATTACATCTATGTACGCACGGCTACAGATCAAGCTATATAAGTCCAGTATAAGCTGATCTCGCATTGTGTAGGATTTCCTTACAGAGAGAGGTCAGTGTAAACTGGAAAAGTATAGCTTGATGTGTAGCCGTGTGTACTAAATACCCATGTTTGCAAACCAATAAATGATTTGATTTGATTTGATTATTCTCAGTTAACAGACGGTAAGAGTAAAATACTCATCTTTTTCTGTTACAACATTTATTTTAAGTAAGTATATAATTATGAACCAAACGTGATATCAAGTAAGACTCGTATCGATACTCGTTATAGTAACACCAATATTCCTTGATTGCCACAACCCTAGCAATGGCAGCCATTTTATGAGACATTATGAGTTGTAGGTAGGCACCTTTTTTTTGTTGATATTTCCAGTCCATACTATTATAAGTCCGTAGTTCTCTATATAGTCTGTGTATAAGTCAATGGATTGAATAGACGTATTAGACGTTTACTCTGAAATTGGAAATGGATATTCTCGTAGCAAATAAAAATATAGTCTATGGTTTATAAACCGATAGTGAATAGGCCCCAATGTGCGGTGTAAGCTGATAAAATTCATAACTTGACGATATTATCAATATTAATGCATTATGGGTTTTTCAGATGAAGACGGTCTGCGGTGGGGGCAGCTGTTTTAATGGACTATCTGATATAAAATAGCTTGCTACTAATATAGTTATCTGTGACAAGGAACTATACAACACAAGCGCAAAAAAAACCACTTATAATATACTACATAAACCATACAATTATTGTTTTAGATATAACTCATCAATAATCAGGATCTATCAAAGAGAGTATTCGCTCGAAGACGCTCGCTTGGCGGGGAGAACAATCGCTGAGACTGCTGAGAGGGTCAAATCCTAATCGCTCATCGCCGTCGAGCACCCGCTGCTCGTTTTTAATTGCTAGTTCTACTCGCTCGCCGGCGAGCGTACTCCCTGCCAAGCGAGTACTTTCTTTGATATTAGTGTTTTATCTATGATAGCTCTTGCATATGAAGTATTGGCAGACACTTCTGCACTCAGCGTGGTAATTAGCTGGTCTTCTCCGTTGAGATTGGTCGCCGTGACCGAATTGCGGTTATGAGAATCTGTTGGATACTGTTTGCCTGATTGAGCATTGCTCGGATGCCTTGTTTCTTTTTTAGTCGAGGGTAGTCAGAAGACAAAAAAAACCTTTTTATAACTTTATAAAATAATATTTATTTGGTAGGATTATGGTTTGCAATAAAAGAAAAAAGCTAGGCCTGAGAACAATGGGGCAACAACCAACCTGGGAACAAGGGCAAAGGGTTATCTATATGGGCATTGATTAATGCGTACTAATCGTACAGATTGGTCGTCTAACGTATTTTTATTACCTATAATCAAATTAAAAATACTTTACAGTGGCATATAGTTAAGATAATATCTCGTGTGATGTTAGTCTGTAACATGTCGGGGTATCAGCACCTCGTTTTTATTAGAACAAAAATTAAATTAAATTAAGCAAGTTTATGCATTTGTAAAATAAATCAATATTGTTGGATAAACTCGCAACTTTTTGTATAACAAAATTAAGTGGATTGTGATATTCATAGAGGATTTTATATGTAAAAACGTTTTTATTGAATACTATTAGGGCAGTAAAAAAATAAGTTACACTATTCAACAATATCAATACAACTCATTAGATTGACTTAAAATGATAAGATATAATAATAAGCTCTTGTTTGTCTAGATTTAGACTGACAAGAAATGCTAGACTATGGTAAAACGTAAAGCAAAAAAAAAAACTAAATAATTTTAAGTTTTATCCCTAAAATAAAGTCAATAACAATCATATTCAGGCAGATCCCTATTTATAAAGCGAGAGCAAACATTTCTAAAATCGTCTCTCAATTACATATAGGTACATATTTAGTAAATGCAATAATACTAAACTTATAATCGCCTAACTTAACAAAATTGACACCGAAAAATTGCACTCGCTTTTTGTTTTTGAGATTTTTTGCATTGTCTTGTAATCAGCACCCAAGCATTAACGTGATACGAAATGATCTCTCAAGAAAATCTTAAAAATGCGTGCCTTTGCAAATGCGTAATATTGCTACGAACTACGAACACAGGTCTGACCCGTTAGCTCATAGGATTTATTACAAAATAGAGTAGACTTTCAGGAGGTGATTCATTCTCTAATAGGGGAGCTTGTGGCCGGACTTATGTAGATCTGTTCAGGGTAGAGGTCGCCTCGTACGCGGACTGCACGCACGCCTTCTGCGGATGCGCGGAATTCCAGTTCGCCAATCAGTAATCCATCTGCATATATCGCCCAATCTGCTGGCTGACGAACTATTCGTAGTTTTGTCTGAAAGTTATAATTTAGTAAGTAAGTTTTATACGGGGTGGGACAAGGGCCATCACAATTCCGTTATCTACGCTTTCTGTACATCAAACTAAGTAACGTTGAGCGAAAAATATGGTTGGGGAAACGACTTTTTATTTTTGGTGTGAATAATCGCTGTTTATGGCAGCGCGCAATGTAACGCACGCATAATATTGTGCTTATTTAAAACAACATTTAAAACTTGTTTTCGGGAAAAAAAAATGAACTTTGACCTTCAATATTATCGTAACCAGAAGGTTTACACGTAGGTATATTATTACAATGACCTGGAATATATGTGACTCTCGGCATCGTTAAACGTCGTTTTACACCCGTTATAATTAGATTGTGTAATTTCCTGCTAGATGAGGAAGTTGCCACTTCAGGATCGTGCTTTTCAAAGAAGAGCTCAGAAGGGTATTAGAGCCATAAATTATTAGTCCAATGCGAGAGGGAGAGGCAACTCTCAGCATCCTTTTTTCATCGGAACAATGATGGCTTTAAAACTTCGTAACTCGGGGTAGTGGACTTGCGTTTCTTGACGCTAGGCGCTAGGCTCGCTAGGCGCGCCTTGATTGCTTGTAGCCATCGCGGATGGAACTTGGATAAGGTGTGTATAGGAGCGTGGGGATTGAAACAAGAAAAGAGAGGCCTATTCCCAGCAGTGGGTAAAATGGGGCTGTTCATGATGATATTATTGATAAATGTGGGCTTTAGGGGAAACTTGCCTAATTCGTACTTACGCCAAATTCGTACTCCACTTAAAACTCGGCTTTGGTAACAACTATCAGCGGCTCTAGTGTCAAAAAATAGAAATAACAGTCGGCCATTTCACCATCTGAGAGATAACACCTGTGACGCTGCTCTCGACAAAAATATTGCAAAAGTAAGTTTTTTTCAACTATTGTTGTAATATTTTTACACATTTCGTAAGAGTTTTATTCAAATAAGGTCGTGTATAACCTATTTTACGATTTGACACGTATTCATGTGTATCTTCCAACTTTAGTCATTGGTATCTTCGCGATTTCATCTGACGTGTAACGTGACTCGTAACTGTTGTCAATTTACTTGGCGGTAAATTTAAAATTTGTTTGGCTCTTGCTCCTATTTCGTACTCGAGTTAAATTCTTAAAACGTACCACGAACACGTACAACGATCCAATAAAAAAACCAAAGAATATAACTGCGATGATTGCCGAGAATTGGCGAAGACCATCCGTCGAATTTGTTAAGAATTACTACTTGTTTTAATAACACATTGTTGATTATGATGCTGATTCTCAATACTGTATACCAATGAATAGATCTCAAAGTACGAATTAAGGATATAGCAGTACGATTTGGGATGATTGGTCTTAAATCGTACTTTTTTAGTTTTTTTTTAAATTGTTAATTTTTTAGAAGTTTATAAGGTTTATGTTAAATTTGATTATAGAAACAATAAAGCATTTAGCAAACAAAAATTACTTTTAATTAAAACTAATTTATCTTTCCTAATTTTCAAAATATGATGGTTTTTTCTTAAGGGGTACGAATTAGGCAAGTTTACCCTACCTACCAGATTTTTTTATTATAACTAAACACAAAATATCTTCTTACATAAGTTCCAGGTATGAGCCTAGCAGTACGCTGCCGTCGCTCAACCCCCCATTCGCCGAACCATGCGTTCAGCACGACGAGCTGTCTCTCCCGCTGAGACTCGAAGTAGGCGCGCAAGTTCACGTGAGCAAGCACGTTAGGTCGCGGCCATTCACGAGGAATATCCATGAGGTCGATCGCGAAAGAGTGAAGAAGTGGACGAAGTCTGTAAATGAGAAGGTGGTACTTACTGAATTTACGTAGGCTTTATTATATTAGTTACTAGCTTTTGCCCGCAAGTTCGCCCGGGTGGAGTTCAGAAATTATGCCACGGTAACGTACTACTACTTTTAATAGATCTTTTGAGGATTCATTCCGTAGTACATTGTTTTTATATATTATAACTCTATTGGTTTACGCGGCACACGCCAGTAAAGCTTCCAGTCGGCATGATTTTTCCCGACTTCTTCAACAATTATCGTCATATTTCAGCCAATTTACACAAAACAGTAATGAATTATACACATAAACCTTTCTTGTGAATCACTCAGCCCATTGGTGAAAACCGTATGAAAATCCGTTCGGTAGTTTTTGAGTTTTTCGCGTTCAGACAGACAGACGCGGCGGGGGGACTTTGTTCTAAATAAATCATCCCCTATTTTACCCCTTCGGGGGTGATTTTACAAAAACACTAAAACAAAAAAAAAGCTTCTAAAAATTCTCTAAATGATGGTGAAAACGGACCTTAATTTATAAGTTGTATAGATAATTTAGGTACTAGTATTATCGATTACGGTTTTACTCCATCGGTAGGTATTTGGAATTGGCTGATTTTTCGAACCTGCAACCTCGCCGCGTAAAATATTTATGAGTCCCGAAACATGCAGTGCACAAAACTGTAACAGTCATGAACGCTATAATTGCACACGGAAAACAACACAATATAAATCATAATCTGAATCATTTTGAAGGATATTGCTCATCCATTGCTTCTTATTTCGAAAAATTTGTCTGTTCAGCAACGTAAATAACGCAATGAATGTTCTTGAACTGTCAACATGAAAACCATTCCTACTGTGTGTTAAGTTACCCCGCTGCAAATCAACGGTACCTATGACGATAATATGATTTATGATTACCGAGTCTAATGATAATATAGAGGCACGAGGAACAGAGTGTAAAGTTCAGGCATACCTCCATAGAAAAGGGAGGATCCTCCGACCAGACGGGTGTCGTGTCTGGTGGGCAACTGCCCGACGATTGATGTCGGGACGTTGTATATACAGGGTGTCCCGTAAATAATGGATCAAACGTAACGGGTAGGTAGCTTACCTCATTTCCAACAACTAATTTTGAAAATAAAAATTTTTGAAAAAAAAATTTGAAAAAAAAAATCAATTGAACATTTTTTTTCTAAGGCAAATAAAATTATATTTGAAAAAGAAAATATTAACAATAAGCTATTCAGAAGTTTTGACAAAAATCATACCTAAAAATGTTATTAGTTGCAGCGACAGCATTAAAAACACTGAATGCTGTTAGAGAAAATTGTAAAATTCGAAAAAAAAAATATCTTGGTTACCTTACCGATTTTTTTTAACTGTTCAAATTAGTTGTTTGAAATGAGGTAAGCTACCTACCCATTACGTTTGATCCATTATTTACGGGACACCCTGTATGCTAGTTGCGCGGTAAACTCTGCTTGCGCGATGCAGGATTTTGCGTGACGTCATTGTCATGCGTAGTTCGCATGTGGCGATGTAGATACTGCTACAATAATACTGGCACCCAAACATTAACGAGCTTAATGTATTGTATCCCAAAATCAATATATTATGTAGGCATGTACTTAATTCCAATAAAACAATTCTTAATGAAACTGTTTATCGGCATCCGAGTGATGGTATTGGAAATCAGCCAACATTCAGACATTGAGATGTGGTTAAGTGGAAACTATCGATCTAAGCACATTTTTCACAGACATGTAAATATTCTCTTTTTTGGTACCTACTGAGTTACTGACGACTAATATGTTGTTCAGATGATATACCGCTTGACCTAAGGATTTTCCAATTCTGCGACCATCGCCGAAGATATAGGCAACACTATAGCAGCGTTACGGTGCGGACGTGTTGCTGACACGTATAATTTTGTTTATCGTTTAGCGCGGCGAAAGCCGTCGCCCGTAATCTAAAATCGTTATGACTCAAAAACTTGTGGCGAACGAACTGCTGGCGTTCCTGCAGCAGAAACTGGACGTGATGGAGATCTCACCAGATCAGATCTGCGCCTCGAACTTCAGCGAGGATGACATCGCAGCTTCCAAGCTGCAACTGTACCAGTTACTCAACAAGAGTGACAAGATGGTGTCCCGCCGGCGTGACGGGACGAAGAAAAGTATCCAGGACATCATCACGCTGCTAAAAGAGACCGACACTGACGACGTGCCTACGTTTGTGGCGAAAGGACTTGCGCAAGCTCCCCCCAGTCACTTTCGACCACGTCGACGTAACCAGCCTTCTGAAGGACATCGTCTTTTTGAAGGCAAGTTTGGCTGAAGTACTGAGGAAGTTGGGAGCTCGACGAGTTGCGCAACTCGGTGACATTAACTGGGTCACCCGCGGCGCGTGTAAGCAACGTGAACACGTGCCGAGGTGCAGCCTGCCTCGATACATCGGTTGCAAGTTACGCGTCAGCAGTTTTGTCGCCGGCGCCGATTGCTGAGTCTGCGTCGCGCAGCTCCGCTCCCGTCCCCGCAGCCCCTCCTCGTAGCGCTGCTCGAATTAAGAGACCAGCTGAGTCGCTGGTTATTGACAGCACCCCTGCTGCTCCCCCCGCGAAGCCCGTGCCTGTAAAGGCAATGGATCGGGCTGTTGATGACGGCTTTGTGACGGTGCAACGGAGGAAATACCGCCAACGAAGCAGTAAGAACCGCTGCGGCCAGGCTCCTCTGGAGCCCAACGTTAAACTGCGTGCAGCAAAACCGAACACTCCGGTGTATATCTCGCGCCTCCACTACACCACTGAGGCAGATGACATCGTTGAGTACGTGCGCCGAAAGCTGAACTACACGGCGAGGGTGCAGCTGTTAGAGTCGCGCCGCAATGTCAATTTCAAGGCATTTGTAGTGCGTATTCCGACGTGCTACCTCAACCTGGTGTTGGAAGAAAGCTTTTGGCCGCAGGACGTGGTGTTCCTTCGCTTCCGCGGACCTATTCCACACGACAGCACAAAGACGTAGTGCAGTGCTAGTGAAGTGTTACTAACCTAGGCTTAAGTTTTATTTACTAACACTTATTGTTGATAATAATATGTATACTTAGGTTAAGGTATTTATCTATGGGTCTATGCAACCCGAAATAAATAATTTGATTGATTGATTGATTGATTGATAGGGAAGAACAAACTTTTCAAAATGACTAGAACAACGTACTAAGATCCCCTATGACCCCCCCCCCCCCCTATGATCCAATTGACCCTATTTTTTAAAACTGCGCGTTTCCACGCTATTCATAAAAAAAAACCAGTAAAGTCCAACTTACCTGCCGTTAATAACAAGCTGGTGTCCTTCGGGAATGCCTTTCGATAACGATGCGATGACGTTCGCTTGCCATGTAGGCTCACCGTGCTCCGGTAATGAATCTATACTAGGTCTTAAGGGTACCTGGAAGAGCAAATATTTTCTCATTTTAAAACCCATGATAAATTATTAATAATAATACATTTATTTATTCAGATAACTTTGATCCATACATGAGACATACAACTAGTACAAAATAGTAAGCAGGGACTTGGTCCGCTGCACTAACATCCATGTCAGGGGACAATCGTGCCTAGCAGCAATGGCACTCAAGATGCTGTGGCGACTTCCACGCAACCGGCTAATGAATGACGCGGTCTTTTTGCGCCATAAAGCTGCAAAGCCATCTGTGTATGCATCAGCAAACATTGCTGATGCGCTACAGAAACGTGGAAGCCGCAACAGCGCCCTGAACGCATTATTAAATTGGACCCGCAGAGCATTGTACGCTCGTTGCGTGTAGTTAGCCCACAGACTCACCGTGTACAGTGAGGTGCAATACGCATATACATAACATACGCATAAGGTAATTTTGACTGCGTCTGTACACCGGGAGAAACTGCGCGCCAACATATTCGCCCGAACTGACATCACTCGGGGTTCCCTCTCCATATTATTATCTACATGCAAAAATTGTCCTGAGCTTTCCGCATCCAGCAGATTCCCGTGACTTACTTCGTCAGTAGTTTTGGGGGGGCCGTTATCAATAAAACTTATTATCACGGCTTGGTAGTTGGTACTCACTTCAACGGGAAGTGGAGCTAATGTGGGAAATATATCAGTCTTCTGAATTTTCAGCGTCGCATCTCTGACGCCAGTAACTTGCACCCACTCCGCAGTCAATGGGCTCGGATTCCTATGAGCATAGCTGCAGTACTGCATCCCGTCGATCGCCCATAGCGTCTCCTTCTCATCAACTACGATCTCTATCGTGAATGGGTGATCTGTTTTGAAAAGAAAATGTCTGCAAAACAAAATAAATATGTATTATGATGTTAATAATGATAATTCGGTGAACTGACTAAATGCCCTATGCTAATTAGACACTAATTGGCCGATATTTTTGGGCGTGAAGTTAACAATCTCTCATAGTTGCTATGATGTAATAATTTATCATGCGTTCATCGTTCTTTGTTCGGAACGTTCAGAAACAAGAGAAATTACTTACTGCATTAAACAAGGGAAATTATCTTATCGACGCGGAAGCAGGAAAATGGGTCACTGAGTCGCAACACGTACCTACTTAGTGGAGTAGCCATAGTTACGATTAGGTATAGTTACTAGGTAGGTATATACCTACTGTATAAAATGAAATGATGTTTATTTCTATAACTAGATCCTTTAAGATATTTTTACTCGTAAAAAATCAGTCTTTATTATAAAACTACTTAGATGGCGCCGGGATTTCATAGCTGTCTGATCTCTGAGAAGAAACGCCGAATGTGGTCTCTTAAAGTCCTACATGATATTATTAAGATATCATGTGAATTTAACAAGGCAGGGCCATGTCTGGAAGGGCCTTTTGACGAAAGAGCCATTGCAGCTTTGAGTTGACCTGTCCCGCTCCCGATGGACGGCACATGCATCATTGTTTTTAATGTCACCTAGTTTGGAGGGCGCCGGTGTTTGTGGTAGAATGATTTTTTAATTAGTACAGACACCAACGATACACTTATTTCTGAAATGTTCTATTTTTGCTTGCGAAATGGTTTTTGTGAGCCGCAAATGTGTTTATTCTGTTTTTTTTATGTTTTTATTCTGTTTTTTATTATAATAGGCATTGTGTAGCTCAACCCTGTTTTAGGGAGCTCAACGACTCGTCACACGACCCATTCGAACTTATTACCTGAATGCAGTAGTCTCCTCAGGTCCCCATTTGTTGTGTCTACGTGTATTCCGGACCACATAGCATTGCGGAAGACGTACGTTAAAGTGCACGGCGATTTCGCCGCGCCCTGTGTCAGGTTCCCCACTTCCTATGTTTACTGCAAACCTAGTACAAATATATCTTTGATAAAGTACAGATATTATACGTATCAGATATAACTAAATAGTGTTAGTATAGGTATAGATAGGTCGTTGACCAAACTAACATTCAGAAAAGTATAAATTCAATTCAACAATTTATTAATTTTTTCAGACAACATGATCCATTTTGTTAGTAAAAAAGACCGCCTTAATCATTGAGCTATAAAAAAAAATTGGTCGATAAAAGGTTGGCCTGTGTTAACACTTTATCAGGGTCAATTCCCAGAAGCGCGCCAAGGTTTGGAATACTCACAGAACAGGTTCGGTTCTGACTTAGGTACCTACTTTATCATTGGTCCAAAAGTTATCAGTAAATAATCCCAAAGAAATATATCGGGACGTCAAATGTCAGTGAACAAACTCTACTGTGCTACACAATCTGTACTTTCGTCGTTTTTGCGTGTTAGCAAATGCTCAGCAAGCTATAAGGTCATGCTGACAACACTGCGGGTGCCGACATTTATTGCCGGAATTTGGCAGCTATTAACCGCATTTAGTGCAGTCCGCGGCGACACCAGATTATCCATGAAATGTTTTTACGAGCTACGACAGCTAATCGAGTCCTATGTCGGTTTGTGGTCTGTACTCACTAAGCTTAGAATTAAAAGTTACCAAGGTAAATCGTCGCTTGGTGTCCCCGTACATATGATGTGTGATCCGATACTCAGGGGCTCTGTCAGGGTCTGCGTAAACCTAACTTCTCGCGCCTCTGCCAGTTGAGACTGAAATAAAACAATCAAAGCTTTTAAAGACTACATCAACGTGTTTTATAGACACTTTTACCATTAACTAGTTGATATTGTGTTACGTGGAATCTGACATGCACGGTAGGTATTCTCGGAAATACCTACCGAAAAAA
Organism: Brachylomia viminalis; assembly: GCA_937001585.2. Taxonomy (NCBI): domain Eukaryota; kingdom Metazoa; phylum Arthropoda; class Insecta; order Lepidoptera; family Noctuidae; genus Brachylomia; species Brachylomia viminalis. Next base: position 13,253,522 of record OW443302.2, on the reverse strand, counting down.
AGTCTTCTCCTTTCTTCATAAAAACACGTTTAGCAAGTGATATTAATGCACAAGTACCCATGCAATTTGACAACTGCGTCGAAGCCTATGCCTTCGTATATTCGTGCTAATCTAGTACCTATCTTGTGTGTAAAGTGACATGATCGTCAGGAAGAGGATCCCGTCGGAGTAAAAGGTCCCATCAGTGTAGCGTATTTTATATTAGTTTAAGCTTTAATGCAAGAAGAATGTACCCGGTATTCCGTGCTTCCTGGGAAAAAATAGGCCCATCCTTGTCCAAATCTATTAAAGAAGCTGACTGAAGAGGATGGACGGTAGCGTTCTCTTGTCTGTAAAGTCTACCAAAGAACTAAGAACACCCAACCATCTGTATGTAGAAGTGGTGTTTGCCATTTAACCTTTTGACCACTCATTAGAACTTCCGTTTTTTTTTAAACTTTGCCTCACACTAGAAATTTCTCCTGTATCGTGGGTGTGTTGACAAATATTTAAACTCACATACACAAACAGCCCGACCCGGAACCACTACTTGTAGGTCATACAAATATTAGTTGCGTGCGGGAATCGAACCCGCGACACGCAACGCAGCAGTCAAGCGCCAACCGTGTCGCAAGTACTCACAAGTTATGTTCTGGACGTTAACAGGCTGTTCAAGATGTGAAGCGATGCCAAAGTAACTAGCTTCCCGATTCTTTAATTGGATTTTGACAAGGTTAAAAGTAGCACTTAACTACTCAAATACAATGTAGGAGGTAGGTAGTTGTGCACATTTAATTTGTTTGTTCGATGACTCATTTCGCTTACTTTATGATTATGAGTCAAAGTAATCAACAAACGATGCACGAATACGCTCACCAAAGACGTCTACTGAATTACGACGATGAGGTCATTGGGCATAGCTTTGTCTTAATTCGTGTCAGGGTTTTTTTTAATAAGATACTGCATATACATAGGTGCCTACAGGTACGTACAGGATGGTGTCTACAAATACGGACTAGGTGTACATTGAGTGCGTTTATATTAGGTAAGTTTAAGCTAGAGGCCAACCACTAGTGCGTCGCGCTATAGCCCATTGGCTAAAGTGGAAACTGAAATAGAGAGACTAAGTAAGTTTCTAAACTAAGCACCTATAATATTCGATTAACACTAATTAGTAGGTAGGTAGACTTGGGCACGGTAATATTATCTATACTTATTACCGTGACTTGGGTATACTAACATGCAATATTTATTGCATGTATGCTGTGTGCCTTAAATTATAAATATTTACTAAGCTTCAGCTTCCACGTACACAGAGGTTTTGCTGATGTGTAGATGCATATAGGTATCTACCCACTACATCTATTAGGAAATATTGTTGTGCACCTAGAATATCGACTGTGTGTGAAGAACGCCGTGATAATTCAATTTTCCTCGGTTGGATAAACACCTTTAACGACTTGCAAGGGATGGAAGGCAATTACCTGCCCGCTAGTTGGTCGTATGTGCCTACGCGCACATACGACCAACTAGCAGTAGATGTAGCGGAGATGTAAAAGAGAATTTACTGAAAATCATGATTATAATACGTGTAGTGTACGTACAACATATAGGTACACCTGTATACCTCTATGTTTAAAGGAATTATGGCGTTTTAATCATTTACAACCTAAGCATTTACGTGAATCAACGATAAGATATTTCGATAGTCATACCTAAAAAAATGATTTACATAATTACAGGATTACCGATAACTTTGGACTGTCCACGTAAAGAGCCGAGTTTTACATTGTGTTTTATGACTAAACTTTGTTTTGTTTGTACGATTAGAAGTCTTACCTAACGTTACGAGTTGGCGACCTTGTGTTAAGACTAGAATCATACATCCATACAGCGCCGGTCCTAGGGTAGAGCTAGAGGAGCGGTCGCTCTAGGCGCCCGATGGCAAGGGCCGCCAAAAAGCCAAATGCGAAAAACAATTAACACCAAATACCTACTATAAATTTTATTAGATATACTCGTAGGTATAGCAGTGAAATCTTTTTTAATGTTAAAGAAGCAGTAGTATAATAATTAGAGCTACTTTATTTTATTTAAATCCATTATGTGTTGATATTTGCCATAAAAGTTGACAAAAAGTTTTTGAAAATTTGGGAATTAATATTTAATTAACATAAAACCGAAGTAGAATTTACGTAAAGACAAGGCGTCCACCAAAGGGCGCCGAAAAACAATTTCGTCTACGCTGGTCAAGGGCTAGGGCCGGCGCTGCATCTATACCTAAGTACTAATATTATGAAAGCATCGATTAGTTAATTTTATGTTTATTGTTTATTTTATGTTTATCGTTTCTTTCATTGTTTTATTTTTAATTTTTGACTGTACTTAAGTTCATTTTGTGTGAAGATTACATTGTTGTAATTATATATTATAGTTATATAAAACTGCAGAGTTGTAATTATAAGGTTGTATCGTTTTAGCTATAGGTAATTTTGTATTAATGTATAGGGTAATTGTTAGTAATAGATGTTATTTAAAATAGTTAATATTATAAGTAGTTTTATCTATCGCATTAGGTTCCAAAACCTGTTATGATAGTATAAGAGTTTTAAATAAATAAATTATAATGCGAAAGTAACTGTCTGTAGGTACCTATACTTTTCACGCCTGAACGGCTGAACGGATTTGAATGAAATTCGGCGCACAGACAGACCATGACTTGGACTAGGACCTAGGACATAAAATATTTTTTATCCGAGTAGTAGCTACGTTCCCGTGGAGTCATTTGCAACCTCTACGCCGGCGAAGCCGCTGCCAAAAGCTAGTGATTTGATAAATGTGCATGTTTGTATACGAGGGGCGTTCAATGTAGGTACCTATTCTCGGTATGAGGGTGATTTACTAATGATGTAGATAATTTGACTAATTAGTTACGTTATCTAAGGGTATAAATATACTTATTTGTGACTAATAGTTTGCTAGTTATCCTTAGTCAACGACAACTGGAATGGCTAACGTGACAATGTTGATGAAAATCGAGCATCGCGCTGTTATTAAATTCCTTACCAAACAAGGAAAAAGTCAAAACACTATTCAGGAAGAGATGCTGGCCATTTTCCAAGATTCTGCACCTTGGTTGTCTACAGTTTAAAAGTGGTCAACTGAATTTAAACGGGGCAGAGAGAGTATTGAAGGCGACACTCGCTCGGGCCGGGCGGCCCGGTTACTGCCTCTACGGAAGAAAACGTTGAAAAAGTTGAGAACCTTCACAAAAAAAGGTGAAATCACAACCGCAGCATCCTATGTAGGTATCCACTTTACGAAATTTACGGGAAGCAATTAAAGAATAAAAAACGGGGTAAATTGACCACCGGGTCACGACAACGCCCCGGTCCACACGGCGCGTGTTTCCAAGGCTGTTGTGCGAGATTGTAGTTGCGAAGAAATTAACCATGCACCCTATAGCCCGCACCTAGCCCCAAGTGATTATTATTTGTTCCCTAATTTGAAAAAAGACCTCCGTCGAAAACGATTTTCCAACGATGAAGAGCTCAACAATAGGCTACTACTTTTTACCCGAGTATTTGTACTTATTACTTTCCCTATAATAGCCAGTAATGAATAAGTAGGTAGGTAATACCTATATCTGTACGATTTTACGATACATGCTTAATATGTTAACGTTCATTTACCTTATACTTAGCAGCTAATGACCATCACTGTTACTTAGCGAAATTATCGTACACACTTGGCTGTTGTAAATTATGAGTAGGCATAGTGTAAGTTCGCGTGTCTAAACACGATCAATGTGCACCTCAGAACAATAATTGTTCTGAGATGTGCACTTTACTTGATATAGAACTATGTAGTTCCCAAATACACCACGACTGTGTACAGCCACGAGCACGAATATGTAGGTACACTTAGAAACTTCTAAATGTGATTTTCTCCAACTGTATTGATTGTAATTTTATGTTGTTACGAATATAATATTTTGGAACATATAATGTTATGAAATAAGTCTTATTTCAAAGTTGCAATCAATATTCCACGAGAAAATCGCTTTTAAATTTTGCTAAGTGTATATACTTATTAGTGCTCGTGACTGTACTACCAATTTCAGTGCCAGGTAGATGTTCCATGTTGTATAATCAATAAGTTTTAGTGGGAATATGAACTTATAGCGGCATAGTACCTACAATAGGCGGTCTGTTCGTATTGTATTGTTACATTTAATTAAAACGACAGTGTTAGATATAGGTAGGTACGTGTGTGCCAGTATACCAATTTCCTAAAAGGGACGTTTTGTTAATCGTAGAATTTAGACAGATCTCGATAAAAGTGAATTATTTCTTATCGATTCTACCGATCTATTTTGAAAAAACCTCACCGTGAAGATAGTGTGAAACCCTAGCATTAGAATAGAATATACATATATAATACTATTTATAGGGGCTTGTGGCTTAGTAATAACAGCGGCACGGGTCGATCGATTAGGTTAAGCTACGCTTGCCGCAGTTGGTCCGTGGATGGGTTACCATCTTTACATACCAAGAACCCCTCGTGCCTCGGAAAGCCGTTGGTCCCGGCTGTCATTCGTGGATCTTTGGTAGTTGTTACGGGTCCTCAGAAGCCCGAAAGTCTGACAACCAGTCTTACCAAGGGGTATCGTATTACCCAGTAACTGGGTTGTGGAGGTCAGATAGGCAGTCGCTCTATGTAAAATAATGGTATTCAGCTGCATCCGGTTAGACTGGGAGCCGACCCAAACATAGTTGGGAAAAGGCTGGGCAGATAACTCTTTATTAGGTACACACGGCTACAGATCAAGCTATACATTTCCAATATAAGCTGATCTCGCATTGTATTGGATTTCCTTACAATGAGAGGTCAGTGTAAACTGGAAATGTATAGCTTGAAGTGTAGCCGTGTGTACACCCTAAAAATTACAGATATAAATGTAGATATTTTACATAGGGTGACTCACTTCACCTTAGTTTTCACGGTGAGATTATTTACAGAATGCTTAAACCTGCTGTTCGTCGTTGGATAGATAAGAATCAAAGACAACTGAAAGCATTTTGGACACGATTCGATTATAGCTCTGCCATAGTTTTTCACAAAACACCTTCTTACTTGTTTATTTACATACAATAGTAATCAGAATGAGAAGCACCTTCTCGAATGATGTCATCAAGGATGTGACGACGAAGAAAAAGATTATCCGCTTTTGCGTATTTTAAAACACGTAACAGACACTATTTTCATAATTTACCTGTACCTACTGGATGCTGGCCGGTCATAATACATTTATCGCGGTAATTAAATTACAGGGTCATTTAGCGCGGTCTATATTAATTTCGCGACAATACCTAATGATAAATCCACTCGTATTATTTTAAAAATTGTAATGAGCTCAGCTTCAGTCACTAACCTTCGCACTGAAAATAAAATACAGTGTTGTCCGTTAGTCAGAATAAAATTATTTTCACAACATTGTCAGGACAGCCGCACTCGTTGATTACGACATCGGCGTGTTAGGTAACACTATTTTGAATAGGTAAATAAACATTTCAGAATAATTATATGTACATATACTTAAAATCTATACCACAATACAGTCCATGTGTGAATTATCTATAGGTAGGTACTTATAATAAATCTGTAGAAGTGAAAATTCTGTAAGTACATTGAAAATATCAAAAAAATAAATGGCAGGGGGTGTTACTAGACCGACACCGAACCCAAAAATGTAATTACTTAAGTACATTTTTTTTGTGTGTCTGTCTGTTTGTTCAGGCAACACGCAAAAACTACCGGTTCGATTACGATGAAACTTGGTATAATTATTCTTTGATATCCTGGGCACCACACTGGGTACTTTTATCCCGGAAAAGTATATAGGTACAATAAAAAACAAACTTAATTTTGCGGTTCGATCCCTAGACCCGATTACTGTACCAACCGCAAATAGTAGCGCGCGAGTAGTAGGTAGGTAAGTATTTATTGTCTACCTGTGATCTACCTTCATTAAAGTTTTGTGCATATTTTCTAAAATAGGCGTAAAGTTGTGGTAATGGTTTTATTAATAAAATTGTCGATAAGAATAATAGCTCCACAGGTGGTACAAAAGAATCAGATCGTACCTAGTTATTGGATTTTCCTCAAAGATATTTAAGATTTTCATCGTCATCAAAACATCGCTTGCGTCATTTAAATTGAATGTTTAAGCTAGCTCCATTGTATCTACCTAGGTACTATGCAACTTATTAAACTTTAGAAGTATTGACTTGACTCATTCATTAGAAGTTCATAATTGAAGTAATTTTTTTCATTCCCCTTAGTGCTTAACAGCGAGCCGTGTGCTGAAAATGTATTACTAAGTAATATAAATGTGAAGCTCATGCCGCGTCGGTAGGGACTAGTGATAAGAGTGTCAACAAAAGTATAGGCCGTATTTATTTAAAGTTCACCCACCGAAAGTATTTACATCAACTTAGTGAGTCATGTTATGTTCAAATGCGTCACTTCAAGGTGGAGGATTTTCACATAAGGATTTTCACGCCAATTTTATTGTAAGTAAGTAAGTACATTTATGGTGGGAACTGAACAACCTTCAATTATGAAGCAGTGTAAAGTGCGCGCGTTACTATTTAATTTACTTATAAGCGTAAAAAAAAACTATTTCAATAAACACTAAGCATAAACTCAATTTAAATATTTATCATAAAAATTACCAAAGAAACCGGCAAGTTTTCTTCATTTTCATCTGACTCAGGTGGTCGAGCTAGACAGAACAAACGGCGGCAAATCGCGCCGCAGCCGCATCTATCGCCGAAACACACCATGATAGAAGTTTATTTAATTCACAACACTCACTAGACGAGTCGTAGCACGACACTACATTACTTAATCAGTGGGATTACGAATTCTGCAGAATTCACGCGACCACCGCATCCCACGAAAATATCCGCTCCAGCTGCGCTCAATCGCGGTGCTACGATTAGCCGAGCGCACTAGCCTACCACAATACTCGTCGATCGTTCGTTTGTTTGTAGCGCCGTATAGCTAGTAAGTTTATTTGTTGTTTTGTTATATCAAGTACACAGAGTATATAGTTATATCTCTAACGCTCTATACCCACTGGCATGACCATTGACTTATAGCACAATGGGCATGACTGAAAGAGACGAGAATGATCTGCCTTTTCACACCATAGAGCATAGACAACATGAGTCACCCCGAGGAGTGAAGTGCACTGTGACACTTTGTTGATATGATGGTTTTATGCTAGGGACTGGTGGCCGATTATGAATTTTTATTGATAAAGAGTTGCCGGCCTGAGGGCGAGGTTATAGAAGGTGTCTACTGACATACCTAATACTTTCCGTCTAGATTTAGGTATTTTACGCAAATTCTTATTCTATGCAAGGGTCGCTTGATACATTTGGAATACTTGTGCTGCGAATACAAAGCAAAGCCTAGGTAAATTTCTAATTATTGTGTAAGAATAACTTGTGACTATTCTATAATTAGACGCTAATTTAATAATCATTAATACCGGCAAATGTTGGTGTCGTTAACTAATAGGGTGGTAAAGTGGCAATTAAGGAATAATTAATTAACTTCATCGAAACGGGCAAGTGTTTGAATCTAATACGCTAATTCAGACTATCCTTTTTATTGTAAGACCTTGAAACCTTAGACGATATCTAAAGTTAAGACTAGGCACATAAGTTATGTAAAACTTGCCCAGTAGGGTAAATGTTTTTAAAGTAGCGTTAAAACTAACCTCAAAGTCCAGCGCATCTTCTGCGAAGTCGTATTCAATAAAGTCTCTTGGTATCGTCCCCTCTTCTATGTCATAATCCATTCTTACACAATTCACACATTTCATCACTTCAACGGGCATGCTTCATTATGCTTCTTGTTAGAACTACACTCGGTACTGCGAACTGTCAACATTGTTCTACTTACATAAAATCAATACTTAACACAGAATTACCGCAGAGCGCAGAATGAAAGATGTTAATAAATTAAAGCCTTAACCGACGAATTATTAAATGGGCACTAAAATACTAATAGAAACACTGCAGTTCACTGCACTGCAGATGTGCACTGCCTAGTGACTGTTGCCAAATGAAAACAAACAAGATAGGTACCTATGTTGTTACAAAACCTTTTGTATGCGTCGACAGTGGTTAGTTCTTCTCTTTCACTCTGGTTACGAAATATCTAAGAGGAAAAGAGATAAATGTGATGAACTCGATTCAATGTCATGACAAGCTTTATCAGATTCACTGAAAAAAGAATAAACAAACCGAATGTGAATGTGATAAATCTCAATTTGCGATGGCCTTATGGTACTACAACTACTTATATCATCTAATGGGTCAAATGGGTTGCAAAAATAATATGAGATACCTAACTTATAGAGGAGTCAATATTATTGGTCTCAAATTTTCGATTCTTATTTTTTTAATAAATAAAAATACTTCCAAAGGAAAATAGATGGACAGGCTTTAAAAAATAAAAACGAAAGGAATTGATCAAGAAATTATTTCCAATTCCTTTGACTTTTAAATTGTATTGTTACCTAGGTATTTGTAGGTAGGTATTTGTATTAGTATGTAGGTATTTCTTGCAACCTCTGTAATCTTATGACTTAGGTAGGTATGTCTATTATTATGTCTATTTATATTTCGGTTTATATAGTTTGTTACCACTTAATTTTTATACATTTCGTTTTTACCTTAGGATATCACTGTATTTGAGAATGTTGTTTCGACTCTTATTGGCAATTATTTAAGCCCATAACTGTTATCTACTGTTATTTGATATTTTGTATGAATGAGTATCAAGAATCCGTATTGCACGTTAATTAACAATTTCTTAACAATGGTTACAATAAAAACGCAGTAAGGTTCAATCATTTATTTAAAAATACTTATTTAAATATATGTACACAATACAATAACAAAAGATTAAAATCACACTTTGACTAATACAAGAAATTACGTTTTAAATGAAGTCTGGTTAGAAAATGAAAATGATGTACATTTTATTTTAACTTACCTACCGCTTTACTTGTTTTTTTTTGTAGTATTTTTGATAGTTGGTAGTGTGATCTAGAAAAAAATTAAATACTGTTAGTATTAGAACTTCGCAATTGTGAGGACAGAAAATTTTGTTCGTGGGCGTAATTACGGTGTCGTAGGGCATGAAGGGGGTTAAACCTCCTCCACTTTTTCAGAAAATACGACAAAGCTACGGCAGCCCTGTTCATCTGGAGGAGAGTGAATCCTTATGTTTAGACGGAAAATAAGCAATTAAATTGGGGTGCTAAAGATTTTTTCTACACCTCTGACGTCCACTTACTGTTACTCTTTGCTCCATATAGGTCACAACGAGCATTATCGTAGACTAAAGGCTAAATCAGAATGGGGCGTTTATTAACAAAATACTGCTGGTTGTTTTACCAAGAAAGGATGCTGTGCCCTCTGATGCTGCAGCAGCTTGGCGCGCGTGGCGTACTGGCGCGGGCACGCGGGACACATGGCCGGCTCGCACACGCGCGTGCCGCCCTCCAACGCCTGACCACGGACTTTAGAGGCCCCTGCACATATTCATTTATTCATAAAGGCTTTCCAACTAAATTCATAGAATAGATTAGAATAAAATACCCTTTATTATGTACACCATAAAAATTACAGATATAAATGTAGAATTATAGTAAAGCACGGTACGATTAATTAGCATACTTGTACATTAAGTATATAAAAGGAAATATATAATTTAAAAATTATATGCATAATAGATTAGGACTACACGGACTGATTATGGACCACAACGTTACGTAACATCATTCTGTATTTCCCGAAGGCCGAATGGTTAGAGACAGAGGTGTACACTACACTCACAGTTTGTTTATAATAAGGAGCGAGACTTTTGACATGGGGCACAAAGACGCCCCACAAATACTGATACTTACTCGGTAATTAACAATGGAAGTATCTGTGAAGTTAGCTACGGTTATTGCTGGTCTGATTGCGATAGTTGAAAGACATTCCAGAAATCTCGGAGAATACGGTGGCTAGCTTAAAAACAATGTGTCGAATGCGACATCCTTGTTTTTGAAAGCCCTTTTTTTATGAGAAAACCCAATCTGCATTTATGTACGTGTTTTATTTTCACATAATAATTTAATCTGCAGTTATTTCACAGAAAAAAAAACGTCCGTGGCTCGTAGTGTATAGTTTCGTATCGTATATCTAACCTGGATGATGTTTCTGCACATGTCGGTCGCGCTTGGCTGCTGTCCTGTATATCTTGGGGCACGTTCCACACGGAAAGTGGCGCACACGTCGCTCCAGCGGAACTCCCGCAGACACCGTGTTGTGAACGCGCCATAAATGATTCACCAGCATGCCTCGGCGCTGATACGGAAAAATTGTCATTACAATGCATAGGAAACTCAGAAGTGTGCTTTACTGTGCTGTACTTTAAAAAAAAACCCGAGTTTCTTCCTTTATTCGGTAGTTTATTAATTGTACTTCGTTTTAATATACATTAAGCACTACAATCTGACGCTGTTTGCAAAAACCGTTGTACTATAAGCATAGTACCTACAACCGTTTTTCAGATGGAGCAGTAACAAAAAAAGTTGAAGAAGTGCATAATTTATTATCTTTCTTATCAAACTTCAAGTTCGTTGTATTTGCCATAGTAACACCAACTGTAACTAGCTATAAAAGTTATAGGTTTAAAGAATTTTATTCTCATAAGAACTTAAATAACAGTTCTCTAGAGATGAGATACAGAGTGCTTATATCTAAATAGTATAATATTTGCCTCTAGGGTGTTGGCGACGTTACAGGGTACATACATGTTTCTTGACCTTTTTTTTTAAATATCTTTAAACAATCACACTCCTTTAAATTATTCGTAAACTGCAGCAAAAAGAAAATGTTATTGGTATTGCAGCTAAAAGGATACAGCTCTGTGGCAGACAGACCGACGGCCAGACAGACGGCGGCGTAAACATAGTCATAAGGTTCCGTCTTTAACCTATCGGTACGGAACCGTAAAACGATGTTTTCTAATTAATAATATTTTTTCCTTACTGACCTTGAATGAATGTTGGCAAAGTTCACATTTGTATGGTGCAGGGTCTAGGGTGGGGGCAGTGCAGGTTGTATTTGTGGTTACAGCAGGCTTATTATTATCATCATTGTCCTGCAAACAAAACCAACGATAAACGAACATAAATTACTTTATGTTCATGTGATAATAACGTTATGTTAGGTTAACGATTTTGATTTCCACTTACTTTTTGCAATGGACTCGGGCTTACGTTTGAATGTTGAGCCCAAATGTGTTCCGTAAGCTGTTTCATGTTTGTGAAAACCTTTTCACATCCACATTTAAACTGTCGGCCCGGACATTTACTGTGAATTCATAAAAAAAAGGAATTTGGTATAATAATATAGGTTATCGTTGAGCTCCTTAAGTTCCGAGTTGAGCTGCACGATTGCTGACAATTGCACAGACAGGACAGGTCCACTCAAACTGTGTGGTTCTTTCCTCAAAAGAACATTTTAGATACCAATCTACATAGCCTTCACATGATCAGACCAAGATTTTGTCTGGACTTTAAAAAAGACTGTGACCTCTGAGTTTGTTTCGGCCTTTCTTCTCAGAGTAGTCAGACAGGAAACGCCGGCCTCATCTAGTTTAAAAAAAATATATGTTTGACGTGTAAAAGTGTTTGTACAAACCTACTTACAGAAATAAAATCATTTATCATAGGTCGTTTATTTTAATAGAACTGTCTATATAATAGTGCACCACTATCCAAACTTATGGAAGATTTCAACAATATGCATGATGGCCAAACCGGGAAAACCACCAACTGAACCCAGCTCATACAGTCCTATAAGCTTACTCCCAGTTCTATCGAACCTGTTTAAAAAAATATTGTTATCCAGACTAACATCAGTTTTGTCTGAGCCCAAAATAATCACAGATCACCAATTTGGATTGCGGGAGAAACATGCTAGAGTCGAGCATGTGGACAGAGTTCACAAAATCAGACAATCCCTCGAGAAAAAAAGAGTACTGATCATCTATAGACATCCAGCAAGCATTCGACAAAGTCTGGCATAAGGGACTTCTATACAAGCTTAAAACTCTGCTTCCAAACTCATATTACATGATTCTAAAGTCATACCTGGAACAAAGATGGTATCAAGTGAAATATGAAGAAGAATAACTCAAAGCTTAATCAAATTAAAGCCTCAGTACCACAAGGATCAGTGCTAGGCCCTTTACTTTACTTTATCCATATATACGGCAGACCTTGTAGTTACAGCGACCTATGCAGATGATACTGCGTGTCTCGCAAGCGATACAGACCCCGGAAAGTCATCCCCTAAACTGCAGATACAGTTGGATAAGATCGACGTGTGGCTTCAAAAATGGAGAATCAAGCTCAGCTTAACAGAGTCTACGCATGTCACATTCTCACTCAGAAAGGGAGATTTTCCCCCTGTTTGCATGGAACGAGGAACCCTGCCAACCAGCACCACGGTGAAATATCATGGCTTGCACCTAAATAGATGATTAACATGGGCAAACCACATTAAAGCCAAATGAGAACAGAAGCCAATATACAATTTAAGAACAGGCTAGTAGGCCGATAAATGACTTGTCTACAAGGCCATCATAAGGCCAATTTGGACCTATGGAGTAGAACTCTGGGGATCTGCTAGCGATTCCAACCTAGAGATACTTCAGCGATTCCAAAACGTTCCACTAAGAACGCTCTCCAGCGCACACTGGTTTGTAAGAAACTCTGAAATACACGAATACCTAGAAACGCCGACCATACAAGAAGTAAACAACTACAGCAAAAAGTACAAAGAGATACTAAGCAACCACAGCAACTCATTAACTAAATATCTGAACTGGACTGAAGACTAAAGAACTGAACTGTTTCCACATGTTGATGGTGCTATTCACTGGAATGGCAAAAAAAACTGTGAGCAGGAAAAGTGTTTAGTAGGTTTTTTCAACTTTTTCTCAGTATCTATCCTCAGTATCGCTGGCGAAATGGGTGTACTAAACAGACGTATACACTAGTATATAGGAGTAGTATGTATTATGGTATAACGATAATATAACGCATTGGAAATTAAAATTGATAATTAAATAAAATGACAATTGATCCCAGTTTCATTTTGGCAGTTCATTCACGTTCATTGCGTTATTGACGTTGTTGAGCAGACGAATTTTTCAAACCTATGATGCAATGGATTAGCAATAGCCTTCAAATTTCTCGGATTGTGATTGAAAGTGTGTTACGCAATTAGGGTGCTGGGTCCATGGTTGGGTAATTAGGGTTTTCTGCTAGGAATGTATCAGAAGCAGGCCGTTGTTTTGAACTGAGCCCATTCCTGTTGGTTGGCGTAATACAACATTTATAAATGTCCGAACAGTGCCGCCTACGAACTTAAATTGAAATCTCTTGGTACTTCAAAAAAATATTTAGCTGGACTCATAAGTCCCAATAATTGTTCTCAAGTATTAAACTATCATTAATAATTACTCGTTACCATTTTTTTGCTAATAAAACATAACTAAATATCTGGACGTAATCAATAAACCACAAAAAAAAGCACCGTAGTGCGAGTCTGACCACAAGGCAAAAACATCCGAAAACGAACTATCTAACTTTAATTTATTTTTATTATTTGTTGTTATAGCGGCAATAGAAATATACTCCGTGAACATTTCAACTGTCTACCTATTACGGTCCATGAGATACAGCCCGCTGACAGACAGGCGGAAGGGCGGACGGACGGATGGACGGACAGCGGAGGCTTAGTAATAGGGTCCCGTTATTTTGTCAGTTACTATACTAACCTACGTACCCAAAACTTCTCGCCCCACCAACAATGGCTAAATATAAAAGCCCATTGGTTGCAGAACAAATGACCCCCGCCCGATCAAGATGTTTGGCAAGCCGATCCCTTGGGAGAAGCATGCCAAATATCTGGGTGTGACTTAATTTGGACAGACGTCTCTCCTTCTCAGAGCACATAAAGGTGGTTCGTTCGCGAGCCGCCTTTGCTCTGGGTAGACTACATTCCGTCTTAAATGCACGCAGTAAATTGTCACTCAGGTGCAAACTGCGCATTTATACGGCATGCATCCGACCTATCATGACATACGCCTCTGCTGTTTTCGCACAGGCCCACCCCCGGCACATCCATAGGATGCAGTCCCTACAGAACCGTTTTCTGCGTAAAATCACCTGGTTCGTTCGTAACATCAACTTACATTTAGATTTGAAAATCCCCACCATTCAACAATACATAAAACGCGCTTGCCAGCGTTTCTTCGATACCGCTGGCAGCCATCGCAACCCTCTGGTTGTGAAGGCCGCCAGTTATGTCCCCTCTAGAATCAGTAGAATCCGCCGTCCAAGGCACGCACTGACCGACCCCGACGACCCCACCACCCTCCTCCAGGAAAGCAGTAGGGCCACCAGTACAGTATACAAACACAGACACAAATCGAAGTTCCGACCTCGCCGCCGAGGTCCTTCGCGTCCGCGTCCGCGTTCCTCCCCGATAAATTCCTCTTCCCCTCCCTTGATCGGATCCACAGACCCAGCTGGTGGCGTAGCTGAGCCAGTAGTTTTAAACCCCCTTAATAATAATGAATCCATTCAGATCCAGCCTGTCCCCAACTTGCTGTCCCCCCCAGCGACGCCCTAAGCCGAGGTTCGTACCCTTAGGTGATGGTCGCTTAGTTTATAATTAATATTATGCCCCTGGCTGGAGGCTTTGAGTTAGCTCGAAAGCACCACAGGATTGACCGGTTAAGCAGTCACGGCCTCTCAAGGCCAACTGCGAGATGCCATACACACAAAAAAAAAAAAAAAAAAGAACAAATGGCCGATGGAGCGAAATGTTTAGGAATAGCGAACGCGTACTGGAAAGTGCAGCCTGTGTAGGCCATAGTACAGCTCGCGCGATAAGAGTTTGGCTTTGACCGTTATTGCGCTGAAATCAGAAATTGGGTATCAACGGGCAATTAGCGGGGTGAGGGGCGGGTGTGTAGGCGCACGCGGTGCTCTGATTGGCGCTCCAGTCGTTCCCTGCCTCTCGCATCGATACGACGTACCGCGCACTCCTGTTGTACAATCAAAGTTCAAAAATCCGAAGGTCAAAGCCAAACTCTTATTGCGCGAGCTGTACCGGGCATTTGCTGACATCGGGAACCTTGGGACCGGCCGACATGGCGACGACGTTTGATTAACAGTGGACGATTTTTGGCTGACATTATTATGACTAGTATTTTCACTACTTATGTATTTTTTTTTTGGGTAATCGCCCGTTTTGTTTGTGCAGAATAAACCATATTTTTATCAATTCGCGGAGTAAGTATGAACAAATTTGATAAATAATGTTAATAATGGGGACGGTTAGTTTTTACCTTACGTGCTGACGACCCTTTCCTTTGGCCACAAATTGATTGCAATGAGGACATGGGACAGGAATCTCTTCGACTTGCTTCGGATTTTTCTGAAATACATATTCTGTTTTAATTTCTAAAAACACATGCCAAACTATTCAATTTACTGATAACTATACCTTAATCATAATGCTCTAAGAAAAGGTACTTATAATTTTATATCAAACATTTTACCTATAAACAAAGTGTAACAGAATAAATGCAAGTCCTGAAAGTAGTTTGCTCATAATGGACTACTGAATCCATTTCAGTAACTATTAACATAGGTATTTATTTCAATAATGATGTATTAGAAGATTTAATAGAAAATTAAATCTTACCTCAAGGCAATAAGACTCAATTTTAAATGCATAAAGTAATGGTAAAAATTAAATCTTACCTCAAGGCAATAACACTCAATTTTAAATGCATAAAGTAATGGTAGGGACAACATGATTTTCTTAATAATAATACTTAGCTTTCAAAAAAAAAAATGTTTTGGTCATTGTATAATGCTTTTAACTCAATACTCTAATTGGGGTACAGTATGAGATCTTGCGTTAATTATGTTACACGTTGTATATCCTTTAATGAATTACAAACCTCTTTGGAAGAGTTTTCACATTGAATAGGAAACTCCAAATCGTTGGTTAAACCGTTTTCATCTTTATATCCAATAGCGTAAGGATTAAAATCATTATCAGATCTGGAATTCCCGGAAATATCAAGACTGGATATGCGGTCCGTATCAAAGAGATTCGTGGAGAAGTCTAATCCGTTGGTATAACTTTGAAAGCTTTCGTCTGAGGGTAGTTTATTGTCTTCAGAGCACATCGATACATTCACTTTCAACGGAGGTACTTCCACATCCAAAAATGCTTTGTTACCGGTTTCTATATTTCTGAAACAAAGTGTTATCTTTATTAAATCTTTTTGTGGTTTCTTTAGTGAATTACACAATTTAATAGGTACCTACTGCTCGAAAAGTCTTTAGAAAGTGTTTTGTTATTATTAGCCAGCTGTCAGACAATTATCTAAACTAATATTATTATAAAGAGAACATATTTGATTTGTTGTATGTTTGTTTGTTACGGTTTCACGCTAAAACGGCTGAACGGATTTGGACGAAATTTGGCACATGGGTAGACCATGGCCTGGATTAGGACATAGCATACTTTTTACCCAAATATTCCCACGGGATCGAGATTTATGCAGGTGAAACAGCGGGGTTAGTTAATAAAGACGCCGAAGCCCCACAGCGGCCGTCGTCTAAGTGATGTACTTAGCTTCGCTATGAAAATGTAGGCGGGATCGTCCACTGCGACTCATGGCCACGCTACGCATGACCACGTGTCTGGCAAACAAAAGAACCGCGCAGCTAACGTGGCAAAACTCCTCGTGCACATCTTACTTAGCAATGGACGGCGACTCAATGTTTCAAATAAAACAATTTACTAACTTACTTTTTTTCCAATTTAACAGGGCAATGATGAGTCGTATGTCGCCTTAACCTGAAATGATAAAACAAAAATGAAAACGTCTGCGGTCGGGGGACCCCCAGGCCCCGTCAGGAACGAAGTTCCTGGCGCGATACTCGCACGCACACACGCTCGTCAATAATAGAAAGAGTGGGAGAGAGAAAGTTGCATGTAGCGGGCATAACGCTTTCTTCTCACGTGACGATTTCTACCAGTCAACTTCTACTGCAAGCCGCATTAACGAACTTCGTTCCAACAATAAAACAACAAATTTAAATGACCGATATAAAACTTTAGTACCTACAAATAATAATAATTTTGTACACTTACGCAAATATTTTGGAAAATGTTCGCCTACAATGCCGACAGCGATACCGTCGCTTAGGGGGTTCAGTCTCTTCCTATAACATTAAATAGAGAAAATTGTGACATGAAATTGAGACATTCACTAAACCAATAAAATATCATTAAATATAGAATAAGGGTGTATAGCAGCTAAAGGATTAATCATTAGCATAATAAATATTAGCCTTTAGTCCACTGCTGGACAATATCGTCTCTCGATTTTCAGCCATTCTCATTTCCAGATACAAGAACGGCGCCTTTCATAAACTTAAGTAACAAACGGATGTCAAATATTTAGTACCAGTAAGTTTTATTCCTTTTACTCAAGTTTTGTATCAAACTGGCGTTGCATTATGATAAATGCCGTGTGTTACACTACTTTACCTTTTGGCAAAAATAAGCATGAGTTTCAAGATGTTTGGCAGATCGCAATGTTTGTTGGCATTCGTGGCACCACCATGTCTTTTGAACTTGAGGTTCTGTGAAAATGACAAAGACATTGTGTATTGTAGATAAAAGCATGAGTTAGACCACCTTATCTGCGCAACACACTATCAATCAGAATCTGAATAATTTTCAAGAATATTGCTAATCCATTGCTTCATATGTTCGTAAAATTTGCCTGCTTAGCTACGTAAATAACGCAATGAATGTTGTTGTACTGTCAAAATTATAGCCACTGCTACTGACAGCGTGTTATGCAATTACCTCGCTGACTCAGCTAGCCACACAGAATTACTCTAATAAAGGCATTATCGGTTAGTTTGGCTAGCCGACCGGCGTCGACTGTGCTTACGCATTCTCCACTTCAGGACTTTATGGATATGAATCATAAATTCAAGTAGAGAAGGTGACACGCGTTCAATAACAAACAGCCTATTTGCTCTGCACTCACGGCCTCATTACAAAACAGGGTTTATCTTTAGACACTAGTTTAAACCATCGAGCCGTTTTTGAATTTCGAATTCAATTCCGACAAAGCTTAACTTCTAAATACAAAAACTGACATCAAACCCGAGTCTAAGTTGACAAATTTGTATTAAGAACTTAACGTCTGTCGGAATAAAGTTCAAAATACAATATCTGGCTCGAAGTTTTGGGTTTGGACTAAAGTTAACTCGTTTTGTAATTAGGCGGTCAGTGTTGCATCCCTTCCATTCTTCCAACAAAAACGGGCACATGCTTATCTCACTGCTAGCTCTGCCTTGTTATTCAGCAAACATTGTTGGTAATTCTTGTTTTATTTGTTAATGTACTTCATGGCACACTGACGAAGTGTTTACATATGTATCCAGTTAAACAGTGAAGCACAATATTGTGTCATTTTAGTTTATTTATTACCTTAGTTTATCACTCACCTTTATCAAACTCTTTTGTAGCTCCTATAAGTCCATAGGCATCAGCATATTCTTTACTGTAACCAAGCATCAGGGGCTTTCTGGGTGGCACGATTTCTGTAGTGATGGCATATAATTCTTGATTTTCTTCATAAATCCAAACATTCGCCGAGTTCTGATCGCCTAGGGGTAGTAAGCCGATCCAGTTGGATTTGTCTGAAAATATTTATTTACCTACTACAGACTAGTTATATAAATACCTATAACCCGAGGGACTTCTGGCTAAGCTATATTATAACAGCCGCATAGGTCGATCGACTAGGTTAAGCTACGCTCGCCGCGGTTGGTCCATGGATGGGTGACCGTCTTTACATACCATGGACCCTGTGGCTCGCAAAGCACTATAATCCGTTGGACCCGGTTGTCATTCGTGGATCTTTGACAGTCGTTACGGGTCGTCAGAAGCCCGAAAGTCTGACAACCAGCCTTACCAAGGCGCGTATTTCCCTTTCCGTGTTCAACTGGCGACACCGGTCTCGCGAAATCCACACGCTTTTGTTTTACTACGGAATCCTACGATCCCGTGTTCAATTCGCGTCAACTGAGCACGCCTTTGTGATCATGTGGCGCTGGGTAAGGTTTAACAAAATCGTGTGCAGTTGAACTGAACTTTAGGGCACCCCGACTCGGATAGGTTAGGTTAGCAGGGGATGGCGGGGTCGTGTGAGCGAGCGAAGCGAGCGAATAGACCCCGCCATCCCCTTCGTGGTAATTTTTTTATAAACCACCCAGAAGTAGGAGCCCCGCGAAGCGGGACTCCGTCGACCAGGCCCACCCTCGACCATGCATAGAATATTTTAAGGTTTGGTTAAGTGCCATTTGAGTAAGGCTAGAACTGTGCCCATTAAAAATGAATTTTAGGTCAAAAGAATATTAGGACAAATGAACGTTATATTAAAAGAATATTATACATTACTGAAAACCCTTTTAAACTCTTCCATTATGCACTATGTAAACAAAACATAACCTTGAACGCACAGTAACAAACTGCAATGAGAAGCGCGCGAATCCAACTTCGGGCGCTCTCGCCTGCTTCGGCCCGCACGATTTATCCCGAACATTTACGAACGCGCTAAATCAGTACGGATTTGTTTCAAATAGACAGGTTAAAAAACCGTGTTCAATTCAATTACACACTGTTTTGTAAAACTTCTTTTAACGTTGCTTGATCACAAAAGCGTGCTCAGTTGACGCGAATTGAACACGGGATCGTAGGATTCCGTAGTAAAACAAAAGCGTGTGGATTTCGCGAGACCGGTGTCGCCAGTTGAACACGGAAAGGGAAACACGCTACCAAGGCGTTTCGTATTATCCAGTTATTGGGTTGTGGAGGTCAAATAGGCAATCGCTTCATGTAAAAAACACGCTACCAAGGCGTTTCGTATTATCCAGTTATTGGGTTGTGGAGGTCAAATAGGCAATCGCTTCATGTAAAAAACACGCTACCAAGGCGTTTCGTATTATCCAGTTATTGGGTTGTGGAGGTCAAATAGGCAATCGCTTCATGTAAAAAACACGCTACCAAGGCGTTTCGTATTATCCAGTTATTGGGTTGTGGAGGTCAAATAGGCAATCGCTTCATGTAAAAAACACGCTACCAAGGCGTTTCGTATTATCCAGTTATTGGGTTGTGGAGGTTAAATAGGCAATCGCTTCATGTAAAATACTGGTATTCAGCTGCATCCAGTTAGACTGGAAGCCGACTCCAACATCGTTGGGAAAGGCTAGGGCGATGATGATGATCATAATTACCTTTATCAGAAGTATCAATGTGCGTTATAACTTCGTCCATATCTTTTACCAGAAATAATGGTTTTCTATTTGAAGTTGCATTTAGGACTAGTTCCACTGCTTCTGATTGAGAAATTTTACGTTTTATCCCTGAAACAATTGGCTCATGTAACTAATGTTAAGTTTAAAACTTTATTAAGTACAAAAGCAAGTACTATTCAGTTTATTTACATGTACTTACGACTCACAAGACTACAGGCGTGATGGTTTTTCATTTACATACCTTCTACGGGACCAAAGCGTGCTCGCTCAGGCAACGTGCGCCGTGTTGCAATGATGTGACGTCGTTGTATTTGAAGAACCGTTGGCAAAACAGCTAGGGCGCGCGGAGGAACAATAAGGTCTGGTATTTGAACTGTAGATTTAATATTAATTGATATTATTAATTCTCTCTCTATCTCTATTCTTCAACACTTATCTAACCAATTATTCTAGCTGAAAACTGCTGGCGTACCAGGTAAATGGGAGGTATACATTATATGATAGCACTCCCATGATTCGAAACTCTCACGTGGTCAACCTAAGTGGTTCTAGAGTTACAATATTGGTCAACAGGCCGGATCAGAGTTAGCAGAAGTACTGGAAGAAGTTGAATGAAACCTATAAAAGTCTTATAGAATAGAATAGAATACTCTGCAGATCTGGTAGCATCGTGTGACGGGTTGTTGAGCTCCCTAAAATAGAGGTGAGCTGCACAATGACTGATGATTGCATGCCGTCTGTTAGGACAGGTTACCTCAAAGCTGCAATGGCTCTTTCTTCAAAAGGCCCTGCATTGTTAGACTCACGTCACGTAAAATCCTAATAATACAATGTTTGGACTTTAAAAGAGACCATGATCTCTCGAGTTGGTTTCGGCCTTTCTTCTCAGGGATCAGTCAGCTAGGAAATGCCGGCGCCATCTAGTTTTAAATTATTGACGTGTAAGTGTCTTAAAAGATCTACTTACGGAAATAAACATTTCATTACATGCTGTTGTATTTTATACCTCTGTCCTTTAATGTTTCACAATCTTCACAGCATAATCAAGAATCATCCTCCATCCTAACTTAAGCAGCATGCTTCTATTTATAAATGTTGATAAAATCATCATCATACTTTACCATAATGTTTTACCATATGTGTACTGACATCATGATCCTTACCATAATGTTTTACCATATGTGTACTGACATCATGATCCTTACCATAATGTTTTACCATCTGTGTACTGATGTCATGGTCCTTACCGTAATGTTTTACCATATGTGTACTGACATCATGATCCTTACCATAATGTTTTACCATATGTGTACTGACATCATTTACCTTACCATAATGTTTTACCATCTGTGTACTGACATCATGATAATTACAATAATGTTTTACCATCTGTGTACTGACATCATGATAATTACCATAATGTTTTACCATCTGTGTACTGACATCATGATCCTTACCATAATGATTTACCACCTGTGTACTGACGTCATGGTCCTTACCATAATGTTTTACCATCTGTGTATTGACGTCACAATCAATTTGTTTGGTCCCATCTTCTATGTGATCATCTTTCATTAATTGAGGTTTATGCAAATCTTGCGTTTTCCCCTTGATAGGTAGTTGTTCAGTGTTGCTACATTCCATTGAAGAAGTTTGTAGTTGAACATCAAAGTCTGGCAATACATTTTGTATGTTTTGTTTATTGTTATCTACTATTAATCCCATAATTTTAGCTGGCCCTTGACTTGAATCTGCAATCATTTTGGTTCAATTAATAGTGATAATGAATTTGGTTTGGGTAAACCTATTTTCTCAGTTAAAAACAGTAAAACATGATCATTGGAATTTTGAAATATGAGAAACTTTTTCCATAAAAACAAGGTGAAAGTATAAAATATATAAAGTTCACATCAACTAAATAGGTTTTATGTTATTAAGCTGCCTAGAAATGGTAATAATTAAAATGAATTAGTTACCAATAAGCACTTGTAGGTGATCTTGTGCCTCTTTTTGTTTCAAGGGAATCGGAAATAAGTACTGCTTGCGACCAAACTCTAGGCTCTAAAACAAATAATTATTTAATGCAATAATTACTAAGCTTTGTATTTATATGATTATAAATACAAACCAGAGAAAATGGTACATCTATTTACTTACATTATCCAACAAGTGGAGGGGAAGGACTTGTTCGTTTGAACTTAAATTTATGCTGGAATCCATTTGGAGTAAGTAAAGATGCGTTGGTCCATTAGGTATTTGAGGATCTGTATGGTTCATTCTGCAAACACAACAAATTTTTTTCAAGAAACTAAGTTAACTTACCTACTGCATGTATATGATGTGCTTAACTGCACATAACAATACCATTAGAGTTATTGATATTAAATAAATAACTTACTTGTTTCAATGTTTTTTACTTATTTTTTGAGCTATTAGTTTCCATCAGTAATTTTGCTGTAAATAAACCTACATCAACATAAACAAACATCAACCAAGAAGAGCTGATTAATGTTTTTGCATTTTAAGTCAGACTGAAGGCATTAATTAAATCTTAGTTGTTTAGTAAAAGCAGGTTTAAAATAAACAGTTCAAAGTTGAAATGAACAAACCGGTTGGCCGATTTGATTGATTTATTTTCTTTTTTTTTTACTTCTATTCTATCATCATAGTCACAAAACTGTCAAATGGATGACATTGTCTGACACTGACAGCACAGAATTTCTATATTCCGAATTATGCCATAATCGCTCACAGCACGCACATCAATAAATTCGCGTTCCGATTTAGAATTATCACGATTATGACAGCTGGGAGCTGTCAACAGTTCGGAACGCTCGTGAACGAGCTCATAGTGCTCGTTCAACGTCAAGTTGACGTTGAACGAGCGCTATGAGCGCGTTCACGATTGGGGTTGACGTCGTCAACCCCAATCCTTGCACCATAGAGGAAAGTAATCGTAGACAGAGAAAACTAATATATCGGATACCCTGCACTCAGATCATCACTCAGATTTTGAGTTTGAGAACGCGAATCATCCAGTGATGAAGAGGATGACGAAGTTCTTATATTAGCGTATTTATGTAAGTAGGTACTTTTATGCTCCTGGCAAAGATTTACCCCAAAGAAAAGTACCACGAATTACAAATAACATAGATGCAACAAAAATGAATTCTCAAATTCAAACCCAAAGCACTTATTTCAATTAAACCATTTACAGGCACTTTTGAATTGTCAAGTGGTCGGTCAGTCAGAAATATGAAGCTAGTTGCCCATTCCAAAGCGTAGTAGGTAACTACGGAGAATAACGGGCAAGAAACTCCATGGACACTTTTAAATTTTATTGTTAAATAAATATAAGATAAGTAGTTACCTACATCATTAATGTTGAATTTATAATTATAAGTATGTGAGAACGATGTAAATAAGACGTGCCTACACGTGGAGTGTCCAGAGTACAGCAAACAGAAATTTAAACAAAACAATCCATAAATAAAATGCCGTGGTAGCTTAGAGAGGACCAGTCCCAACTGACGGCGCCCGTTCACGAACATGACGATCAGCACCATTCAGCTCAACCATTTTGAACGGAGCTGAATAATCCAACACACGCGCCACCGTCATTCAGAGAGACATTTGAGTGAGCATGACGTATATCAGCCGTCAGCGCTCATTCAAGTCAATGAAATACATTACCCGGTAAATGGTAGCTCGATAGTATAGTAGGTACCTACAAGTACTCACACTTATCCTATGCAATTTGTATAATACAAAGGAGATTGAGTTTATACAATGCAAAGGTAGTCTTACAATCTTTAGCAGCTCCAACGGTATTTTCATGTGTTAATCAATTAGTTGTGGTTGTGGAGCAGGACCAGTATTGAGCCAGGCCTTTTTATCAGCGACATAATCCCCCAATTAATAATATGCCTGTCTGCATAGTGTGCATTTTATACAAAATTTTATATAATCAATATAATTAAACATTTATTTATTTATTCACTCCAAACATACACATATCCCTACAGGCTAGACCCAATGCGATATTGCAAAACACTTAAAAATTAAATAGTCCCAGTGCTTGTGCCATAACAAAATTCACCCAAAGCGCAACAGAATATGTCTACGTCACCACTACTCATCAGCAATGAGGTTGAGAGTGCGGAGCGCGCTCGTCAGCGGCGCCTCACGCAGCAAGTTAGGTAGTTCGCGCGCGCGATACCTCCAGCAACCGCGGCCGACGACGACGACCCACATAACCGTCTGGCACGACTATAGTATAGTTAAAATCTCGCTGCAGACTTGGTCATAAATCATAATCGGAGTAGGGATGTGCGCTAGTTGCGCGCGCTCAAGGCCATTATCGATGATGACTCAGACGAAGAATTTTAATTTTCTATTTTTAGTTTTATATATACGTTCTTTTGTTTATATATTTAATATGTTTTGTAGTAAATTTGGTAATACAATAAAAAAAATGTGTATTTATTTCTATCACCCATTTATAAATAATTATAAAACTATCGATATCACTCATCGACTGCAGTAATACACAGGACTACGTGTGGGCGTGGCCTGCCCATAAGGCCCGTGAGTGGAAAAGAGAGCGAAACACTCGAATGATTTATGTATGACCGAGTCTGCAGCGAGATTTTAACTATACTATAGTTCCACCCTTCGCAATATATCCGCATTGTGTATCTTCCCTCTAATTATCTTAAAGATATATGTAACTAGTGTGAGTTGCCTCCTCACCCCCAGTTCATCGTATCCGACCATACCCAAGATAAATAGTGTTGGATACTTCAACGGATAAAATGGATACACCCCGTATTCCCTCATATATAGATAATATATCTAATAAATTTATTTTGTACGCGCTCCAACATGAGACTATATTTAGTTTCATGTGGAGCCCAGATAACTGCATTACATTCTAATTGGCTCCTTACTAAAGCATTATACAAAGCCGTTATAGCTTTCATATTTGTGAAGCCTTTAACCGTTCTCAGGACGAATCCTAGGTTTCTATATGCTTTTTTGCATACCTTAACTATATGATCACGAAACGTCAGTCCAGTGGTGAACTGAACACCCAAGTCCCTCACTTCAGTGACCCTAGCCATCGATACCCCGTCCACCGTATAACTATGTGTAATGGGCGTGCGTGCGCGCGAGAAACTTATGGTCACACACTTAGTTGTGTTAAACTGCAGGAGATTACTTTTCCAATTTCCAAAATGCCACTTTAGTTTTGTGCAAGTAAAATAACCCTTAATTTATTAAAACCATTAAGATTCAAGCGTTAAAGTTATTTAAGTGAAAAAAAAATACCTGATTTTTATTTGGTTTCTGAGAATATTTGTAACATTTTTAAAGTTCTTTTTGAGTTGAACATTTCGGCACACATAAAATATTTTTAAATAAATAAAATGTTATCAAATAGAAGAAATATGTTCCTAAACTTAACACGCTAATCGTAATTTTGTGTGAAGAAGCGATAATAAAAACCAAAATTTTCGAATAAAAAATTGCTACCATTTGAAAATGTAGGAGTAATCTCTCCGTGGTAATTATTAGAACTTACATTTGGTACACTTAATTTTGCTGCAAAATGTACCGAAAACACTGCTTATTTTTGTCACATTTGCAAACGCATCCTTACAATGTTTTAGGACGCATAATATGCCATTTTTTAAAGTCGATGCAGCCCATTAGTAATCGTTATAAACACAACTTTCCCGCACTATCTGTTAGAACACAGAATTATAAAAAAAATCTTCATTCATCGAGCGAGCTCCACAATAGGTACCTACTTACCTAATTAAGAATAGGAAGTAAACTTCACCATTTTATTTAGGTACATCAACCTATTATTTATATTTATATATAATTTTTCGTAGGTGAAATGTGGGTAGTAGGTGGTATGTACCTACCCATGTTCGATAGATACCCACCTACAGTTTTGAGTATTTCGATAACACAAATCAATTAAAATCGTAAAATCCAATCCTTAAAGATATATATTTTTACAGATAGGTAGGTAGAACCTACTACACTAATTAACATTATTTTGTTTTGAATAACTAAACTTGTAAGTAGATTGTACATAATCTAATATTTACATTACAAACAACACACACGTTATTTGCTAACATAGTGGATGTCATGTTGTCCGAAAATAAAGAATTTATTTATTTATAAAGCGATTACCTACGCGTTTGCGACAATCCAGCTGCTGAAATGAGAAACGCGAGCATTGACACCAGGATAGAATGAATCTGCGCATTCGTAGCCCCAAGAGGTTACACCGACTATGATGTTACCGGAGTGAGCGAGGGGACCACCAGAGTCACCCTTGCAGGCGTCCTTGCCGCCGACGTTCAAGATACCAGCGCACACCATGCCACTGGTGATGTCGGGCCAGTTCTGGTAGCCGGGCTGAGTCTTCAGGTAAGCATACCGCTCAGTACACAGCTGCTGATTGATGATGTCGACGTCAACGTGCATGAGTTGCTCGGAAGAGAAGCCAAGAGACTGAAAAAAAAATTATCGTCCAATGCAATTCAATGGAATTTGGGCTTCGACCTACTTATCGCATTAAAATAATAATCATAGAGGCCTTAAACAGAACGTTTTTGGTCAGGCCGATTATTGATCGTGATTCGACTGGAAGGCGCTGCAATCCGTTACCTTGAAGTAATTCCAGTTGCATTATACAACTGGGCCTGCTTGGACAATGACGAGAATAATGAAGCAGGTCATTTCAAATTAGATAAGAGTTTTAATTGAATAATTTGTTTATTCACACTTCAAGGTTACAAAACTCTGTGTAGCCCTGACTCTTGTACTAGGAGTTCCTGTATCATAAGAGCCAGACCTCTCAATTTACAGGGAATATGATGTAGAAGCATAGAGCACTCCGGTCCGCCGGTGGCCCGTGTTGCTTTATGTGTAGAAGCACGATAGACAATTTTTTTATAAATTACAGCTATAGCATTGACATTTATGTTTACAAACATACAAGAGAAACAAAAAAAAGAGTTTAAATTAAGTGGTTGCGTTCTTTGGAGAGTGTGTATTATGTGTGTGTGTGAGTTGTGTGTGAGGTCTTGTGCGTGTATTTGTGTGTGTTTGTGTGTGTGTGTGCGCGTGTGTATGAGGTGTGCGCGTACGTGTTGTGTATGGTGAATGCAGGGACTGGGTATCATGTTACGCTGCCGAAGAGTTTTTCTGTTTCCTCATAATCGTAATTGTCTAGCCAGTGAATAATTGTTTTTTTTAGAATTGGTAGTTGTTAATATGCTTATAAGTAGATAAGTATACAATAGTAATATTTTGACAGTGGTGTTGTTGAATAATTACCGAGAGTGTGCCCCATCCAACATGAGTGACACTGGTGCCGTCAGCGGGGTTATAGTTGGCACCAGCGATTTTTGCGGGCTGGACTCTGTTGGAGTACACGGCCGCGTTGTTAAGGCGGACGATGGCGACGTCGTTGTTAATGGTGGCGTGACTGTACTGCGGGTGCAGTATCAGCTGGCTGATAGCGTGAACGGAGCCACCGTTGTGTGCCAACGAGCTGCCGAGAATGACACGCCATTCGGAGATTTGGTCACCGCTGAAAACAATCATAATATCATACGAAGGGTACCTTTTTAATTTATTGTAAGTATTAAAATTCTACTTACTAGAAACAGTGTGCAGCTGAGAGCACGGAGGTTGGGGTGAGCAGGGATCCCCCACAAGACTGAGACCACCAGAAGCCCCCCCACAAGTACTGCATATTGGACATGTAAGGGTAAGTCTCGATGGTAGTAGCGGAGCCACCAACGATGCGGTTTATGCTCCTGGGTACAGCTGTAAATAGCATTGTTTTACATCAGATAAGAAGTCAAATAGGTTAATAAATTAGATTACTAATTAATGTTTGAAGGTCATGAAAGTTATTAAATAAATTAGGTAATTAATTAATAGGTTAATAAATTAGATTACTAATTAATGTTTGAAGGTCATGAAAGTTACAAACATACCAAGGACTGAGCCCAGAAATGCCAAGAGGGTAATGATACGCATGGTTCGTGTTTAAAAAAATCCTAGTACCTACTGTGCTAAATTATCGATAGCTACGTTTTTATACTCCAATATTTTATTATCTTTATCAAGTATTGTATGGCCATAATACGCAGATAATGATAATTTGGTCCGAAAACCCCACATCGTAGGTGTTTATGTGAATATAATACCAACCCATATTGTCCCACTGCAAGCAAACGCTTCTTCTCACACAGAGAAGGCACGAGCGAGCATTGATCACTGCTTCACGATTGCTCAAAACGGGTATCAGTAATGTCCAAGATAAACTCAGCAAGTACCTACATACATCTTTTATGGGGTACTGTGTTAAATGCTACAACAAAATACCTTGTCATATATTGCAATTATATGAAAGAAAATTTAAAACCCATATAAAAAGTTCACTGTGTAAACAAGCATATTACAAATTAGAGGATTATATCCAAGATAAGAATGCTTGGAAACATGCTGGTCCAGCTCCATAGGACAATCTAGGGTCTAGACAAAATTAAACTTGTTGCTACTTTAACTGTATAGTTAATTATTTTTTATGACATTGATTTTACATTCTGTGATTACTTTAACTCACACACTGACATATTACTTGTTTACATAATTTGGGAAATCGTATACTTTTACAATGTTTGTAAATATGTGAACACTATGTATCTATCACTTAATTAACTTATTTATCATTGCTACGTTTATTAAATTCTTTTTACCTATTGTGGTAGGGTAATTTTTTATTATAGGTGCATCGTCTTCACATAAAATTATATAATTAATGTATACAAAATATTGTAACCAATTTTAAAAGAGTAACGGTGGAGTTTCTTGCCCATTCTTCTCCATACGAAACTACCTTTTGGAAGGGGCGACTAGAATCAATTCTATTTAAATGTAAATGTTGACGTTCAAAAGTGCCTTTTATGTGCCTATTTGAAATAAATGCTTTGACTTTGACTTTGAAGTATTATGTGGTTACTAGGTATTTGAAACACGCGAGATACTTATTTAAGATTATAAAAAAATGCGCAATCGTTTCAAATGATAAATTCCTGTACATGTGTATAGGAACAGTACAAGGTAGTGTACAGTGAATCTATTCTCCCATTCCAAGACGATTTATGTTCCGTATGGAGAAGAGCGGGCAAGAAACTCCATGGACACACAACACCATGAACAAATTGATTGTGACGTCAGTACACAGATGGTAAAACATTATGGTAAGGATCATGATGTCAGTACACAGATGGTAAAACATTATGGTAAGGATCATGATGTCAGTACACAGATGGTAAAACATTATGGTAAGGATCATGATGTCAGTACACATATTATGGTAAAACATTATGGTAAGGTATGATGATGATTTTATCAACATTTATAAATAGAAGCATGCTGCTTAAGTTAGGATGGAGGATGATTTTTGATTTTGCTGTGCAGATTGTGGAAATATAAGGACAGAGGTATAAAATACAACAGCATGAAATTAAATGTTTATTTCTGTAAGTAGATCTTATAAGAGACTTTTACACGTAAATATTTTAAAACTAAATGGGGCGCCGGCATTTCCTAGCTGACTGATCCCTGAGAAGAAAAAAAAGTAAAAAAAAAAATGTTGAAACAAACTCGAGAGGTCATGGTCTCTTTTTAAAGTCGAAACATTGTATTATTTGGATTTTATGTGATGTGAGTCTAACAATACAGGGTCTTTTGAAGAAAGAGCCATTGCAGCTTTGAGATAACATGTCCTAACAGACGGCAAGCATGCATCAGTCGCTGTGTAGATCAACCCTACTTTAGGGAGCTCTACAACCCGTCACACAATGCTACCAGATCTGCAGAGTATTCTATTCCATTCTATAAGACTTTTATAGATTTCATTCAACTTCTTCCGGTACTTCTGCTAACTCTGATCTGGCCTGTTGACCAATATTGTGACTTCAGAACCACTTAGGTTGACCATGTGGGAGTTTCGAATCATGGGAGTATTATCATATAATGTATACCTCCCATTTACCTTGTACGCCAGCAGTTTTCAGCTAGAATAATTGGTTAGATAAGTGTTGAAGAAGAGAGATAGAGAGAGAATTAATAATATCAATTAATATTAAATCTACAGTTCAAATACCAGACCTTATTGTTCCTCCGCGCGCCCTAGCTGTTTTGCCAACGGTTCTTCAAATACAACGACGTCACATCATTGCAACACGGCGCACGTTGCCTGAGCGAGCACGCTTTGGTCCCGTAGAAGGTACGTAAATGAAAAACCATCACGCCTGTAGTCTTGTGAGTCGTAAGTACATGTAAATAAACTGAATAGTACTTGCTTTTGTACTTAATAAAGATTTAAACTTAACATTAGTTACATGAGCCAATTGTTTCAGGGATAAAACGTAAAATTTCTCAATCAGAAGCAGTGGAACTAGTCCTAAATGCAACTTCAAATAGAAAACCATTATTTCTGGTAAAAGATATGGACGAAGTTATAACGCACATTGATACTTCTGATAAAGGTAATTATGACCATCATCATCGGTCTAACCTTTCCCAACGATGTTGGAGTCGGCTTCCAGTCTAACTGGATGCAGCTGAATACCAGTATTTTACATGAAGCGATTGCCTATTTAACCTCCACAACCCAATAACTGGATAATACGAAACGCCTTGGTAAGGCTGGTTGTCAGACTTTCGGGCTTCTGACGACCCGTAACGTCTGTCAAAGATCCACGAATGACAGCCGGGTCCAACGGATATAGTGCTTTCTGAGCCACAGGGTTCTTGGTGTGTAAAGACGGTCACCCATCCATGGACCAACCGCGGCGAGCGTAGCGTAACCTAGTCGTTCGACCTATGCGGCTGTTATAACTTAGCCACGAGTCCCTCAGGTTATAGGTATTTATATAACTAGTCTGTAATAGGTAAATAAATATTTTCAGACAAATCCAACTGGATCGGCTTACTACCCCTAGGCGATCAGAACTCGGCGAATGTTTGGATTTATGAAGAAAATCAAGAATTATATGCCATCACTACAGAAATCGTGCCATCCAGAAAGCCCCTGATGCTTGGTTACAGTAAAGAATATGCTGATGCCTATGGACTTATAGGAGCTACAAAAGAGTTTGATAAAGGTGGGTGATAAACTAAGGTAATAAATAAACTAAAATGACACAATATTGTGCTTCACTGTTTAACTGGATACATACGTAAACACTTCGTCAGTGTGCCATGAAGTACAGACGCCAGCAGGTCAAGCTACCCGAAACTGTCAAATTTTCCCAATCAACCTTGAACCTTAATGCTTTAGCGGTAAAGTTGAAAATCTATTAAAGATATTTGACAGATTGTAGTAGCTTGATGTGCTGGCGTCTGTACATTAACAAATAAAACAAGAATTACCAACAATGTTTGCTGAATAACAAAGCAGAGCTAGCAGTGAGATAAGCATGTGCCCGTTTTTGTTGGAAGAATGGAAGGGATGCAACACTGACCGCCTAATTACAAAACGAGTTAACTTTAGTCCAAACCCAAAACTTCGAGCCAGATATTGTATTTTGAACTTTATTCCGACAGACGTTAAGTTCTTAATACAAATTTGTCAACTTAGACTCGGGTTTGATGTCAGTTTTAGTATTTAGAAGTTAAGCTTTGTCGGAATTGAATTCGAAATTCAAAAACGGCTCGATGGTTTAAACTAGTGTCTAAAGATAAACCCTGTTTTGTAATGAGGCCGTGAGTGCAGAGCAAATAGGCTGTTTGTTATTGAACGCGTGTCACCTTCTCTACTTGAATTTATGATTCATATCCATAAAGTCCTGAAGTGGAGAATGCGTAAGCACAGTCGACGCCGGTCGGCTAGCCAAACTAACCGATAATGCCTTTATTAGAGTAATTTTGTGTGGCTAGCTGAGTCAGCGAGGTAATTGCATAACACGCTGTCAGTAGCAGTGGCTATAATTTTGACAGTACAACAACATTCATTACGTTATTTACGTAGCTAAGCAGGCAAATTTTACGAACAAATGAAGCAATGGATTACCAATATACTTGAAAATTATTCAGATTCTGATTGATAGTGTGTTGCGTTGTACACCAGAAGTACAAATATTTTTTTTCAAGGCTTTCTGTCAATCATTGTACACGTGCACTCTGTGGGTTCGATATACGCAGAGGGCATACAACGCCCTCAGAGTTCAGTATAATAATACTTTCAGGATGTTGTTGGGGCTCCCACGTTACTGTAGCGCGTCAGGAATGTTTGCAGAAGCACGTACTGACGGTTTCAGTACCATTCTTCGTAAGAAGACTGCTTCTATGATGAGCAGAGTGCGTGGGAGCGGCAATGACATTCTGAAGGTCATTAGTGATAAGCCGTGCTGCACCATTATGGCGCATTGGGTACGTGTACATGTACAGACGCCAGCAGGTCAAGCTACCCGAAACTGTCAAATTTTCCCAATCAACCTTGAACCTTAATGCTTTAGCGATAAAGTTGAAAATCTATTAAAGAAATTTGACAGATTGTAGTGGCTTGATGTGCTGGCGTCTGTACATATACCCGGTGCGTCTGGTGAGTGCAGCAGATAATTATATTAATTTAATTTTTTTTTTCTCGTTTTTACTAACATAGCTTATAAGTAGTGTGTATTAACATCATATGGATCAAGGACTGAAATAAAGTAATTTAATTAATATAATTAATTAAATTATAAAATTGAGGTAGGTATTGACCAATAAATAGAACGTAATCGGCGCCATTTTCACCATCATTGGAGCGTTGTATCCTAAACACTTACTCTGTCAAACGTGGAGTGGAATTGTTAATGACTAAGGCTAAAAACCAAGTTATTTTATATATATATACTTAATAATATATATTAACTATCATCATCATCAGAATCAATTTGATAATGAATCATAAAACAATACTAGGTGTTTCAAGAAGTTATTAGACGGGGCCGATCTTTTCAGTCGATTGTAAGAATATCCCGCAGAGGGCGTAATTAGCAAGATTATGATTAATAATTGGAATATATATTTAGTAAGTTAAAAATAAGATTATTGTACTATTTCTAACAGATTGACGCTCTTGCGGTGATTATGTACAATGTGAATCCTGTTTTTTTCTGTCGTTATTTTTTCTTGTTTTAATATTTTACATAATGAAACAATTACATGAATCTTTACCTTTGTAAAGTACCTATATTATTATTTAAGTTATTGTGAATGTGAGGACTATGCGGTCTTTGTATTTTACTTTTTATTTTTCTTTTAGTAATTTTGAATGATGGTCTGGCAGTTTGAGTATTTTATGCGGCCTACCCGAATGTCCTTTGGTATTGTTCGTCTAATCGTTGAACTCCTTAGGTTCTGAGTTGAATTGCACGATAATTGACCAATGCGTGCACTGACTGGACAGGCCCACTCAATTTGTGTGGTGTAGTCTTCACATTATCTGACCAAGATTATGTCTGGACTTTAAAAGACATTGTGACCTCTGTGTTTGCTTCGGCCTTTTTTCTCAGAGTAGGTAGGTAGTCAGATAGGAAACGCCGACCTCGTCTAGTTTTTAAAAATATGTTTGACGTCATTGACGTGTAAGTGTTTGTACAACTACAAACCTACTTACAGAAATAAAATCATTTAACAAATTGATATTAATTTTTTTGGTAAAATATCCAATTATGAAACAAAATAATTTGAAAATAATATTTTTTTTTTTTTGTTTAATTAGGTAGATACCAGAGATGTTACGGAAGTCGTTTTATCGGAACCGGAATCGGAATCGGAGGTTTTAAAATTCATTGATCGGAATCGGAACCGAAACCGGAACCGGGGCGGAAATAGAAGAAATATGTGTTAATAAAACAATAGAAATATAATTCAGTCTCTTTAATATTAGTCTCTGATCTCTATAATCAGTATCTTTATTAATTCAAATATTAGCGATAATATAATGTAATCATCATAAACTTAATTTAAATCAAATTCAGTGATTCTAAAACTGGTAAATTATACTTAATAAACAGTAATATTGCAGCTTTATCTCCATCCAATCTATTTCGTAACAGATCATACATAAGGCCAGCGCCACTAAAAAGTTGTTCACTTGCCACTGAGCCTGGTGGACATGACAAATATTGGCGGACAATCGAGTAGAGTATTTGAAATTTTGTATTTACTTTCCACCATAATAAGGGATCTTCACTGATAGGAATACGTTTTTCTTTGATGTACTAATTAAGTAAGGCTTTCCATACAATTAATTTGTCAACAGGATGTTCGGTTATAGTATTATTATCGTCATCATCGCTGCTCATCAATATGTTTGATAGAATGGATTGAACACTACTTTTAGTAGGTATTGTTAGGTAAACCTGCTGCTTGCGATGCCAACCTTGCTCGTTTTTCTGCAGGAGTGTCAGTATCCCCAGCGTGGTTTAAAGAGTTATCTATGCTATCAAGCAAACTCATAAATTCAGATTCCACCTTTTCTTCTCTCAGTCTCAGCTCTCTTAGTCTCATTGCTCGTATCATATTCGACCCATAATCGCGAATGAAACAGTGGACTTTCTCGTGGAGTATGCTCCATTCCAGTAGCATCTCATTGAATTTTTCCTGGATTACTTCTGTGTGGCGGCCATTAAATGAATGGCATTTTAGAACAAGTTTTACTCTTTTAAAATCTTCTGAGATACCATGCGCTGTTAAACTTAACAATGAAACATTCGAACTAGGTTGTGTCCAGATGTCTGTTGTAAATTAAATTTTCGTATTTTTTTTTTAGCAAATCCACTATATTACTCGCTAACTTGGCATAATACTCATCACAAATAAATGATGTAATAAGTCGTCGAAATCCAACACCTTCCACAAAATTGAAGGGAAGGTCTTACAGGGCAAAATGTGAAATAAATCTGTCTATTTGTATTGATTTAGGATTACAAGTTGGCCACTTTTGGTTCCTCATCAAAGCATCTTTGAGAGTCATTTGTTTCTTTACCTCTTTGAGAGGGGTTGATGTTGAAGCAAGTACTAATTTTTTTTTTCACTTTCTAATTTAATAAATTCATCGAATTCAGGAACATGTATAGGCTTTAAATGACTTTTTAACGAAGTAGTTGTACCTCCTTTCCTTAAGTAACTTATCTCACAAATTTTACATATTTCTGTGTTCGCGTCAACTGCACTAAAGAAGTTCCCTAGAAAACTACTTTTTGGCTTCATATTGAAAATTTGAAACACAACAATTAAAATACTTAATTAATATACCGTTCTGAACTTAATTTAACGAACTTACTAACGTCTAACATCCACAAATAAAACAATAAACTGAGACTTCGAGCGCGAGCGTGTATAAAATAAACAAACATTACCCTGGTGACAAGTTAAAACCTGTATATAGGCGCTCAGGTCACGTGTTTCGGTATAACTCCGATTCAAAATTATCGGAACCGAAATCGGAATCGGAGGTGTAAAATCAATCGGAAGTTCCGACTTTTCGGAATCGGAACCAAAGCTTCGTAACATCCCTGGTAGATACATACATGGTGGGTGATTTGTCGAATTTATCATATTACTTGTCCTTAATGGGTTGGACATCGGTGACCAGACACACCGTACTACAATAGCTTAATTTCTAGAAATATAGTTCATTTTAGACAGCAGACCTCTAGTATTAACTTAAATATACACTATAATAATGATACCATAGAAGAAGTTGAAAATACAAAATTCCTGGGTCTCGAAATAGATAAAAAACTAAATTGGAAATCACACGTTGATATTTTATGCAAGAAAATGAGTAAGGCTGCATTCGCTCTACTCTCACTATCCCCTATATTGAACACGGATGCTCTTCTGACTGCCTATTATGGGATAGCAGAATCACATTTACGGTATGGGATCATATTTTGGGGAAATTCCACTGAAAGAGAGACCGCTTTCAAGTCACAAAAAAGATGTGTTAGAGCGATGTTTAAACTTAAACACACTGACAGTTGTGTACCATACTTTAGAAACTTAAAATATTAACATTGCCATGTCTGTACTTATTTGAAGTCGCTGTGTTTGTAAAGACAAATCCGAGTCGATTTAGACGACTATCAGATGTAGCACCCCGCAATAGACGCGATAATAGTGTGCTATGTCTGGAGAGAGCCAAGACTGCACTTATGCGCAAAAGTGTCTATTGCATGGCACCAGTCATTTTTAACAAATTGCCGAAGACATGGAAAGAGCTTCCGCTTTCATTATTTAAAAAGAGACTCCGAAGCTTTTTAGCGGCGAAAGCTTATTATAATATTAAGGAGTTCCTAATGGAAAAGAATTTTTTAAGCTAGTGCATAATTCTGTATAATTAATAGGTAATTCAGTATTTTAAAATTGAATTTAATGTGTAATAATTTTATAATTGTACCTACTTATTTAGTTTTAAGTTGTTATTTTTTAAATCTTTTGCATGCTTGTGGTAAAATATGGCTGTACTTTTATATGTTTTTTGTCATCGTTTGAGGTTACCCATATTTGCAAAATAAAGTTATCTTTATCTTTATAGTAGATTTAGGACTGATTTTTCAATAGTCAGATATCTTCTATCCGAGGAATAAATATTGTGGTTTGACAGCTTTTGTATGGAAAATATGTTAAACTGTCAGATTTATTCTTTAGATAAAAGTTATCTGCCTATTGTAAAATCAGCCCTTAACCTACTTTCGACCCCCTCCTGTTATAATTTTTTGTTTAAGTACTTCAGTCATTTGCGTGACATCTGCCACGTGTAACGATACATGCGAGCGAGAACAAACTTCAACATAAACAAAACAAGTCACGTGCCGTTGCCGTCACCGAGATATAACACGATGATCCAAATGAGCTCATTAGGTTCAACCTTTGTTATCTAACGTCCACCATTAAGGCATTAATTAGGTTATTTATTATAATATTGAGCTGTTTAATTAATAACATGTCAATTGAAAAGCGGATGTCACTTGGAAATTACAGTAGGCATGTTTGACCTTTTTCTAATTTTATGTAATCATTAAGACGATATTACATGAGGTTAAAATTATAAAAATAAAATGTTGAACAATTTTCAAAGCAAATGAAGAACTTTTTATTTGAGTTCTGTGGAAGCCTTTGGCACGACTCGCATCCTCAGGATCTTAATTTGACGTATTCTAGTTTAGGTTAGTCTACGTTTCAGGATCGCTGAGGCTTCCTTTGGTTAGTTAAGAAGTTATGTTTTGCTAACACTGTATCTGGGTTTTTCTCATACCAAATATAGGAATACTAACATGTGGTGGTAAGGTTGTCTTTGAAAGATTTATTTTAGCGATGAGACCGCCCTAAGTAAATTTTTTATCTGTAATTCATACGGTGTACATAATAATTATATTTCTATTCTATTCTCCTAACTTATGGAATCATCGATATTCGATGTGACGTAGAAGAAAAAGAAGGTTCATCAATAGATTACCTGCAAAGGCCTGCCAGTGACTAGTAAAGTAACGCTGCGTAGTAGGTACGTTTTCAGTGTACCAGTTGCTAAAATCTGCGTAGTAGGTACGTTTTCAGTGTACCAGTTGCTAAAATTCTCCTTCTTCAATACTGACATTTCGATGGGTACCTACTAGAAACGGAGGAAAATTCATGATTTAACAGTTTTTTTGTTGTACGACTACAAAAAACTGTGTGTTAGTTAACACACTATCAATCACAATCTGAATCATTTTGAAGGATATTGCTAATCCACTGCTTCATATGTTCGAAAAATTCGTCTGCCTAACAATGCAAATAACGCAATGAATGTTGTTGAACTATCAAAATGAAAGCCATTCCTACTGACGTTAGTGTGTTACGCAACCCCGCTGTTTTTATTATTGAATGATTTTCTGTGAATGTCATGGAAAAACCTATAAACAAATGGTGGCCGCTCAAAATGCTGTTTATATCTATTTATTTTTTTAGACAATGTTAAGAATATCCATTTTATGTAATAGTCAATGATATTTTTTATAAAAGCTCAAATTAAATTAGCTAGCGAAACTCCGCAGACGTGATGCCTATCGATATCTGAACATGATAAATATGAGTCGGTGGTAAAAAAAGGAAAATACAAAACTAAAGACACTGACTTCCGAAATTAAAGTTATTTTTCATGTTGTAGTGATTTTTTCGGAAGTCGGTGGTTTTATGTTTTATATTCCGTAGTATGTAAGTTTTACTGTTAAATTAGTTTTAATTAGTTTTGCTATGTAATACTGATTATTGCGAATTGTAAATAAATATGCTGCACACACACACAAACAGACAAATACACTATACAACCTCTATCGCTATCTATGCCACACGCATCCTATTGGCCCGCTATGACGGGGTGATTTACGCGCGCACCACACAAGCGGCGCTAGCGACTGCCCCATTTTTCAAAGTTATCCCAAACGCAAAAAATACAAGTAACAAATAACCAATAATGCGATTAAAAAACATACCCTATAGTTTTTCCAACTAATAAGTGCAACTCGCACTATAAATTGCTGTAAAATTGATTGAAGTAGACCAAAAGTGTAAAAACGGAAAATAATACTAGGTACTTAGTGGTACGTATGTGTACCACTAAGCGAGAACCAAACTTAAGCATGGCCGCCGAAGCAGCGCGATACGTTCATTGATGCATTTCACATTTACTGCTAAGTACCTCTTTTCTTAAAGAAGCTATTCGTGTCGGAACAACTTACCACCGACACTTTGTACCCGTTTCCCCTAACTTTGTTCACTTATGCAGAATGGCGTTACAATGAAGAGAATATAGGATGCAAGAGCAAGCGAAGTGCGCTCGTAATTTATAGCACCCCGCCTCGAATGGGATAGGTTTTCTTTTGTCCGATCACACAGAAAGAGGACTGACTGTGTCAATGTATGAAACGCACTACTCCTAGGGTAGATTAGATTTTCTTTTGACCATTCATGCAGAAATAGGAGTTAGGTACATACCTAACTCCTATTTCTGCATGAATGGTCAAAAGACAAAGTACCTACATACTTTGTCGACTAATGCACACGAGGTAAATAATTAAGAGAATGCAAATTTTTGATCTCGCTTTGGATAGGTTAAGTTCTCTATTATCCTTCTTGTTTCCTTTTCTTCTAAGGATATTTTTAATCGAATTTCGGATAATCGAAATTGCGATAACACTTTATACTTTGCACACTTGGCGAATGAGAGCTAGACCGAAAAGAGTGTCGTCACGACACTTTTGTTACGTAACAAAAGTGTGCAAAAGTGAAGTCGAAGCCAGGGGGTGCTAGTGCACCCCCTGGCTTGTCAGAACTTGTCAAAACAGGTCGTTAATAAAAAAATGTGTCATACAAATATATCTACGTAGTTTCAGAAATGTATTTTTGACAATTTTAGACTTGACCTTTTTACATTTTGACATGTTTTGTATATAACTAGTCTTGACAAAGTAGACAGAGAAATATATACGCTTTACAATTTCTTATAGGTGTAGGGTGAGGTGGTCAGCAGTGGACCGCTACAAAATCCAGACGCATGAAACGTCATCGTGTGTGAATGTAATAATAAACTTTTTTGACTAACCCATTGATATTTCATATATTTTCATATTATCAACTTTTATCAGCTAAAACCCCATTAGGACATAAGTTTTTTTTTTACGTCGGTTGTGGTTTACTGTATCCATTACTAAGTACACAGTTGCTTAAATCATATTTATTTAAAAGATCACAAGCTGAAGTAATAGGAAGATACCGTTCTAACTTTATTGAAATCCTTAGTGGTGTTTCGCAGGGTTCCCATTTGAGTCCTCTCTTGTACAACGCATATTTATTTGTTAGCATTGATTCTTTTAAACACTCTGAACACTTTATGTCCGCTGACGAGAAACATATTTATAAAATAAGCTCACTTGATGAATAAGGCTCTTCAGGAGGACCTTAATAATTTAAATAATTATTACATAACAAAACAAGATCACCGTAAACCCATTGAGCTACTATTATAAGTCAATGCGTAAACCTCACAAAGTGACAATGTATTAGTTGTACACGAAAAAGAAACCCTGTTATTTACTCATTTAACTGTAATGGAATGGTCATTATTAGAGTCAAGATTGTTCGGGATTTAGGAGTTATGTTTGACTATAAAAATGAGTTGCAAGAATTACGTTTATACGTGAAGGTACTCGAACAAAAAGCTGACCAAGTTTTCGCACTAGAAAATCAAGTAAAGGAACTAAGCACGCGTAATATTTTTTGGAACACCAAATACATATCTCCAAAATATCACAGGCATCAGAGGAGACCGCGAAATGTCCTAAGAAAGTATTGAATTATTCCGAAGCGATTTGTAAACAACCCGCAAAGGGCCTGAGTAACAAACCCGCCGCCATCGGCTCAGCTGTTACATCATGTGTGGCCATGAAAACTGTGGAACAACCAATGACGGGTGAACTTTCGCAAGCGAAGCAACAGCATTTGTCATCAACAGAGGTTGAGATGAACAGCAAAGCAGATAGTAATGAAGGGTGGAATGTAGTCCATAACAATAAAAGGAAATTCCAAAGTAAAGAAGTAAAAAGAGGGCAAAATTCGAGCCTTCAGGAAATTCAAGCAACGGAGCGTAAGAAACATCTTCACGTTTGGCGCCTTCATCTGGAAACGACTGTCGAAAACTTAACCACTCGTGTAAAACAGGTGTGTGGATCTGAAGGAAATGTGAAAATCGGAAAAATTAAGCATAAGACAGAGAGAGACTACTCTTCTTATATTGTTGGTATCTCTGAGGGTCTATACCACAAATTATGTCAACCAGATGTACGGCCTCTGAATGCAGAATTTTCCGAATGCATTTGGTTTCGGAGACCAACAAGCAAACCAAACGACGGTAAATAAAAATATTGTTTTTTTTATCAAAACGCAAGAGATGCAATGATGTAGAAACTGTGGGAGCTGATTTAATTGCAATGACAGAAACTGGCTGCAATGAGTCAATAGAAGATGCCGAAATTATACCGCAAGGGTATCAAATCTTACGATGCGACCGAATGGACGGACGAAAACAAGGAGGCGCGTTTCTCGTGGCCACACATGGGTTCGAGCTACGTAAAGTGACAGTACCAGCCGGTCGATTATGTAAAAATCTCACCGTGAAGAGTAATAGTGTTCTGTGCCGTGAAGTGAACACTAAGGTGAAGTGAGCGTGGAGTGAGCTGTCATTGTCATCCCACTGATGCTAGGTATTGACCAACGTTACATTTACATTCATAATCGAGATTTTAATAATATTTTTTATC
Organism: Brachylomia viminalis; assembly: GCA_937001585.2. Classification (NCBI taxonomy): domain Eukaryota; kingdom Metazoa; phylum Arthropoda; class Insecta; order Lepidoptera; family Noctuidae; genus Brachylomia; species Brachylomia viminalis. Next base: position 13,211,636 of record OW443302.2, on the reverse strand, counting down.
CAAATTCTATTGATCATTTTATATTATTTCAAAGCTAGAATGTAGTTAGGTATCTAAACCTTACCATTTTGATTTTTTTATGAATAAAATAGCAAAACAGATATTCATTTAGAAACTCTACCTATGTTTTTTTTGTTTTAGACACTTAGGTATTTATTAGCTTTGTAATAATAATAATATAAAATTATCAGTAGAATTTGCATAAAAAATATTATTAAAATCTCGATTATGAATGTAAATGTAGGTAATGCTTGGTGGGATGACACTTTAGACAGCTCACTCCACGCTCACTTCACCTAAGTTTTCACGGTGAGATGGTTACAGAATCGCAATGCAGGTGAGATCAATGTCGCGAGGAGGCGAGAAGCCGCGCCGGGGCGTAGCTCCGCTGCCGCGAGAAATCACGGTACAGCGGACAGAGCTCCGGCGGGAGTGCGATTGTCGCAACCCAGCGCTGGGCACGCCACAATTGCGACGATAAGTGCCCTCTTTGAGGAGTGGCTAGAGAGGCGCCACGGCGTCCTCACCTTCCGCCTGACGCCGGTCCTCACCGGATACGGTTGTTTCGGGAGGTTTCTGTTCCTGATAAGGCGGGAGGAAACGCCCGGGTGTCACCATTGTGTGGATCGCCCGGAGGACACGTTGGAGGTCTGCCCGGCTTGGGCGGAGCACCGCCCTGTCCTCGTGCAGGCGATTGGCGGTGGCGATCTCTCGCGCCCGGCCCTGGTCCAGGCCCTGGTCCTGGTGAGAGGGGTTGGGAAGCCGTCACCTCCTTCTGCGAAGCAGTAATGCTCGCGAAGGAGGAGGCGGAACGCGTGAGGGAGAGACAAAATTCGCGCCTTCACGCCCCTAGCCGCCGCAGGAGACGCCCTGGGCGTCGGGAGTCGCAAGCTGATTCCCGGCCACCATAGTCGCGGGTTTGCGAACGGCGAGCAATGAGCAGCTCGCCGCTCGATAAGGACCAGGCCTAGGTCGATGGCGCGTTCTGTTTCACGCGCGCCTCAAAGAGATGTCAGCATCAATGACAGGGTCCGCTAGGGCCGATGCCTGCCAGGGTTGCGGGAAAGTCTGAGAGGGATACCGTGGCCCCTGGCACAGGCAACTGAAGGAACACGGGTGAGTTTTAGTCAGTAAGAGTCTGACACGCCCTCCCGCTCTGCCCAGAGCGGGAGAAGTTGTTTGCTGATTTCCCACCCTCAAAAAAAAAAAGTGAGATCAATGTCGATAGATGCGCTTTTGAACTGATTTGTGCTACCGTACATACCCGTACCTAATAGGTATTTGTTTTTGTGTTGTGTGGTTTATATTCCTCCAAGCAGTGCCGAAATGATTTAACACATAACTGTTCAATAATTCTAAACAGAATTATTGAACAGTTATGTGTTAAATATAGGGACGTTGTTGTTATAGAAGATTTTTATTTACATTCTTGTAATAATAATGTGATCGATTGTTACGAATATTTTCTTTTTGTGAATTAATACAGACAAATCACGTATATAATTGCAATGGCCGTCAGTTGGATTAAGTATTGTGTTCATTGAGGGTGGGTGAGGTGCGCGTGAGTGCGGCGGACGACGCGCTTGTGCCAGTGGACACTTACGACACGCCGCGCGCCGCGCCGCCGCGCCGCTGCCGCTCGTAATAAGCGTGCCCAAAGCTAAGTGCACGCGTTCGGACAGTAAATCCACTGACCTGGCCTGCAGACCATGCAGTGACAGAATTGAGTGACTTGTGGCCACAGTGGAGTTTTGCCAAAGCGGATTATAATTCATTATACTCGTTGCTATTATCAAACGATTGGAGTCCAATGTATGACATACATACAGAGGCTGCGGTTCAATATTTTTATACCACCGTAAATAACACAATTAATAGTTGAGTTCCAAGGAAAAGGAAAATATATATGTAAATTCTAGGTATAGGTACCGTAGTGGTATACTGGTGAAATTATTCATTTTATTAGAAAAAATAGCAATATTGCATAAGAGGTTCAAAGATAGTGGGGTAAACAGTGACTACGAAATGTTGGCTCGATGTAGGGCGGCGGTACAGACGATGATAGTGCGTGCCCATAACCAGCACCAGGAGTGGGTTCAACAACATTTTACAAAAGACCCTCGAATATTTTTGGGATTATGTGAGGTCGATAAAAGCGACAGGTAACCTTAAAAATATCATCAAGGACGGCAACATTTTATCTGATTCGGAGTGTGCCAAGGAGTTCGCGCAATATTTTTATTCTGTCTACAACAGTCAGCAGCCGCGACTCGACGTAAATGCAGCGGTAGCTTCAAGCGGCGATAACAGCTCGTGTGTTCAGATAGGTTGTCTAGCATTGGGTCAAGTAACGGATGCACTTACTCGACTTAAACAAAAACGGTCAGCGGGGCAGGACGGAATTCCCGCTTTTGTTGTTAGGGATTGCCGCGCTGTATTAGCGAAGCTACTCCTACACCTTTATAATTTATGCATTGAGTTCTCATGTTTTCCTGAGTGTTGGAAAATCACGCGCGTGATCCCAACACCTAAGGGTGGGATGGATTCAGACGTGAGTGGCTATAGGCTGGTGGCCATTCTGTCAACTCCAGCAAAAGTTTTCGAGTCAACCATACAAAGGTGCATATTAGACCAAGTGTCCAGTTTGCTATCGGACGCCCAGCACGGATTTCGACCGGCGTGTAGCACAGCCAGTAATTTACTGAACTTCATGACGTACGTGGTTCCAAATGTTGATGCTGGAGTACAAGTCAACGCGGCCTACTTTGACTTCAAAAAAGCTTTCGAGTTGGTTGATAATGACATATTATTACAAAAGCTTGCAGCGGTCGGATGTACTCCTAAATTGTTTCAGTTCTTTGCTAACTATATGAGGGATCAACGGCAGTTCGTAGAATACGCTGGTTGTAAATCTAAGCCATATTATACACGATCAGGAGTAAGTCAGGGTAGTAATGTGGGTCCGCTGAGTTTGATTATTATGATAAATGACCTGCCTGAGGCTGTCAGGGTTGTCTGTTATTCGTGGATGATCTTAAGTTGCTCATGGCCATTAAAGATAAAAGTGATTGTGCACGATTGCAGCAAGATATAGACAATGTAGCTGAGTGGAGTAGGAAAAATAAACTGCAGTTTAACGTTAAAAAATGCTCAGACATAACTTTCAGCAGGATGAGAGAACCGCATCAACATGATTACAAGCTTGAGGGCACATCAATTGAGCAGGTGGAAGGCGTGCGTGACCTGGGTGTACGCCTAAACGCTGAGGTAACTTTTAAATATTGTATATTGTAAATATATGTAAAAAATCGTACAGAAGTCTGGGTTTTGTTCTTCGACGGGCATCGGGTTATACAAATATAAAAGCAATTGTTGCATTGTATAATGCGCTTATAAGAACTCGGCTTCAGTATAATGCTGTCACATGGGCCCCGCATGAGACTAAATATAGTCTCATGTTGGTTAAAATTCATGGTCTTCCTTTTATTTTTGACACTATGTTATAGCAAAAAATAATCCTTATGAAGCCTTTCGATCAGTATGATAAAGCTACAGGTTGATTATTTTTCTCATGTAACGGGTTCGATTTCCGGTTCAACCATGTATTTATTTAAATATCTATGAATGCAGTTTAAATTGTTTTTTAAATTAAAATAATGTCTTCTTTCAGTAAAATGTTCCATCTACAATATTCAAGGTACTTTCTCTCCATGTGGCATATCCGTGGACTTTAAAAGAAACTGTGATCTGTGAGTTTGTTTCAGCCTTTCTTCTCACAGTAGTCAGATAGGAAACACCAGCCTCATCTAGTTTAAAAAAAATATGATTGACGTGTAAAAGTGTTTGTACAAACCTACTTACAAACATAAAATCATTTATCATTTATGCTATATGTATCGCTGTTGGTTGCCTAAATAAAGAATATAAATAAATGAAAACCATCTCCTCCTGCAGTCCCTTGTGCACTGGTCGATTTTAACCTTTCGCACGGGTCGACGATGAAAATGGAGGCAGCCACTAAAAAGCCTTAACTTAATGCCACACCCAGATGAAGACTGGTGGTACGGTACCGATTGCCAAGAGTAAAACGAGGGATGTGTTGAAAAATGTAACTATAGACACATTTCGCTAGCCACGGTTGTAGCAAAGGTAGTTGACAGTGTGCTTAACTCATATTTGAACAATTATGTTAAGTTACATGACGCTCAGTTCGGCTTTCGTCCTGGCTTGTCGGCTGAGACTGTTATATAATAACCTTAAGCACACTAAGACATATTACACTGACAGACAAACCCCGGTGTATGCTTGCTTTCTAGACCTCTCGAAAGCGTTTGACCTAGTGTCTTATGATATGTTATGGCAGAAGCTAAAGGAAACTGGGCTACTGCCAGACTTGACATCACTTTTTATGTATTCAGAAAAATAATGTAAAGTGGGTGGGTGAAAATTGTCGAGTGAATACAGACTGGAATGCGGAATGAGGCAGGGGGAGTTGAGCTCGCCCTTGCTTTTTAACCTATATACGTAAATCCGCTGGTCGAGGAAATCGGTCAAATGCCCGTAGGGTGCTACGTAGATGGTGTCAGTGTAAACAACCTTAGCCATGCTGATGATATGGTGCTGCTGGCTCCCTCGATTTGTGCATTGCGGAAGTTGCTTGTCGTATGTGAAAAGTAAGCGGCCACACACGGTCTGAATTATAATGTTAAAAATGAATAAGAATGTTAGTCGCAAGTACTAAGAAAATAGCATCGATCTGAACATTGCCATTTCTTTGTGAAACAAAAAAATAATAGGTACGTAGTAAAAAAGATGACCTGTGTGCTTTCTTGTGACGTAACTGTAGTACCTATAAGTAGGTAGATACAGAACAAGATGCATGTTTATAGCTGTAAATGTGATGTCCTGCTCTGAGGAGTTGCATATTTATTTGTATCGGCATAATACCATACTGTACTGTAACTGACAGGAAACAGCACTCTGTGCATTCACGCTCGTGGTGTCGTGGAGCCACAAGGATACAAAATGAAACTGCAGAGGTACTGATAAGGATAACATCTGTTCATACTTACCTGTATTACGCAAATAAATAATTTGATTTGATTTGATTTGACTGTAAAAATGTATTTATGTCAGTACACAAACAAGTTACTTATTTATTACAAATACATCGCAACAATGCTTAACCTAGTATTAAATAATGTAAGTAATAAATAAACCTATTGAGATAAGTAGGTACTTACCTACCTACTGTACAGAAACGCCATATAACGTGCGTATTAGTAGGTATCTACTGATTGAGATAAATATTGGTAATTTGCACTTTGTTCGTACAAATATTACTTAAGTATCTACTTCTATAATTATTTATTTTTATTACACCATTACTTTTGTAAAATCAATAACGTTTTTTACAACAAAGTACTTAGGAAATCTTTATTTTACTTTTCATAATAACGTAACCTACGTATTTAGATTACGTTTGCGACAATCCAGTTGCTATAGTGAGAAACCCGAGCACTAACTCCAGGGTAGAAAGAATCTGCGCATTCGAAGCCCCAGGAAGTTACGCCGATGACGATGTTTCCGGATTGAGCGAGGGGACCACCAGAGTCGCCACTACAGGCATCCTTACCACCCTGGTTCAAGATACCAGCGCACACCATGCCACTAGTGATGTCGGGCCAGTTCTGGTAGCCGGGCAGAGTCTTCAGGTAAGCATAACGCTGAGCGCACAGCTGTTGGTTGATGACGTTGACGTCAACGTGCATGAGCTGCTCGGGAAGTGGGCCATTGAACTGAAAATAGCATAAATGTAATTAAAATAGAATTGTTAATGTATGTAGTTCGGGATCCTGCCGTTTTGCCGAAAATATTTTGCCAAAATTTCACTACCCAAACAAATGTTAGCAACCTTTTTTACACTAATAGAATGTTTGGAATGATTTTAGTACCCAAATTTTTAATTGGTCAAGATTTTACTTGGCAGAATATTATCAAGGATAATGTCATTTAAGCATTTTTTTTTTATTTTTTTCAAGCAATAATTTTTGCTCAATGTCACATATATACCTATATATATTATTATACATATATATATATATATATATATATATATATATATATTTTTGGTCTTTAATCAAATGATTTATTACAGCAAACAATCTTTAGACAAAAAAATTATGTAATTTGCGTACTTTGTAAGTTTATGTGCTTGAATTTGTCTGAAACAAGTCAAATGTATGGTTACTTAAAGAACAAGTTAGAGTAGGTTAATTATTAAAAAAAAATGGTTAGGTTAGGTTAGGTTAAAACTGTGACCTACGCACGACGCGAGCGCGCAAAGCGAGCGGTGCCGCGGCAGTGGCCGGCGAGTGCCAGAAACGACTGTAGAAAAAAAATATGGAAAAAAAACAGGCTACCCGAAACTGAACTAGCTGGACGAGAATAATTATTTAAAAAATGCTAGTAACCGTAAAAAAAAAATAACTACCAGAATAGTTAATAATACTATTATTATTTGGCAAATTTTATTTTGCGTAAAATTTTGGAATAACTACAACTGAAATATTTGACTACATAAAAATTGGTAAAAGTGGTAAAGTAGGGTATCCGCGGTCAGGCGACAATTATGGCGGTCACCACACTATCTTCTAAATTACAGCGTTTTTGCGCATACACACATTGTTTGGGGGTGGCGTGAATGTTCCCCGCGCCGACGCACCGGCCCCCGCTCAGTTCTGAGCACGCGTCAGGGAGAACCGTACGTCAGTTTGTTTCGCGCCACTTTTTAGTAATTTTTTGGCCGTGGATCATAAGAGGCGAGTGTTTTAATTTTCATGTTTCTTTCGTTATCTGTGTTGTTTATTGCCGTTTAGTTATCTATCTACCCATGTAATTATAGATTTCACTTTTCACACACATTTCACTCTAGCAGTTTGCTAGAGGTTTTTGTTAAAATTATTTCTAACCAGAAAAGTATACGGATGGCTAATGCCCGTCATGCTGACCGGTATTAACCGCAAGTTATGTTTGCAAGTACATTAAATTTTATATTATTTTCCTTTGTAGGATCTCGAGGACTCGAAGTAGGAGCAAAGGATAGAAGGTGAAATGGAGCCAAAACTATTTGGATAGGGCATTCAAACTTGTCAAATCCTAGGAACACCGATAAGAGCTCGGTCTAATGACATCCCATTTTCAACCCTACAAGAAAGACTGACAAATAAGAATAGTGAATTACTAGCTATGCGTCGAAATCTAGTCTTCACGAAAGATCAAGAAGTGGAAATGGCAGACCAGGTAAAATTCCTTGGTAACATATTTTATGGCTGCACTTCCGTTCAGATAAGGGAGATGGCTTTTGAATACGCAATTAAACATTTAATGAAGCACAACTTTAATAACACCCTTGAAATGGCTGGAAAAGATTGGCTTAGAGGATTCGTGAAAAGAAATAAATTGTCTGTTTGGAAAGCTGATGGCACGTGTCTGAATAGAGCTACAACTTTTAACAAAAATGAAGTTGCTATATTTTTTAAGTTTCTTGAAGAGTTAATGGAGAGATATAAGTTTCTACCAAGGAACATTTACAATGTGGATGAAACTAGCATCTCCTCAGTGCATGAGCCAGGAAAAGTGGTTCCTGAGATAGGACTCTGAAATCTAAATGACTGACGTACGCGATGATGATGATGTCACTGATGTCGAAGACCTGGAGAACTGATGCATGTTATGTGACGATTATGGCCGGAACAACGAGCTTTGGTACAGGTACGTACACTGTGGGCTTTGGGCTCATGCTGAGTGCTCGAGTTGTGAGTCTCCCGAAAGCTACGTGTGCGGCTTGTGCGGCTAATAGCTTGACCGGTATTGCCAACCTGCCGACCGGTATTGTCTGCCATGTCGGACAATTCCGGTCAACACCATTTTTTTAAAGAGTTGATTGTGTCATTTTTGGAATTAATACTGATCTCAATCGTTGCGATTATGTTAGAATAATACCATAAGTTATGTTTCATATGACTTTCTTAAATAAATGATGATTTTTTACTCAGTTGTAGTTCTTTTTGCTTAAGTGACCGGCAATAGCCTTCCTTACCTAGTTGGTAAACAAGTTATTGTTTAAATGTTCACTTGCCAAACATTAGGTTTGCGTTACAATAAAATTATTTGTGAAGAGATTTTTTTGTTAAGTAATAATTTGGCAAAAGAAACTATGCGGAAAATTGTTTGGGAAGTGATAATTTGGCAATTTCTTTTCGGTGAAACTAGGGAGACCAGCTAGTTCAATTGCAATGGTCAACTAGTTTCAATACAATTTGATATAAGGGAGGATATAAATACAAAATTTTATAAGAACCCAGAGTCTGCCCCATCCAACGTATGTAAGAGTGGCGCCGTCAGGTACGTTGTAGTTGGCACTGGCGATACTAGCGGTCTGCACGGTGCTGGAGAACACGGCTGGGCTATTGAGATGGACAACCGCCACGTCGTTGTTAATGGCGACTGGATCGTACTGAGGGTGCAAGATAATCTGGCGGATAGAGTGCACGGTGCCGCCGCTTTGTGACATTGTGGTGCCGAGAACTACACGCCATTGCCAAAATTGGTCGCCACTAAAAACAATAATTAGAAAATAAGTATTCATCGAATACTGTACAGGGTGTACATAAGACCTATCACATAGCCATTATCTACGCAATCTGTACATTAAACTAAGTAACATTGAGCGAAAATGATTGCTGGGAAATGCCCTTTTTTTGGGGATTTTTTTTTGCCGTCGCAATGCAACGCAAATAATGTGAGTTGTGGGGGTATTGAAAGTTAGGTCATAAGTAATAAACATTTAAAACTTATTTTCGCGAAATAAAGGTGTAACTTTAACCTTCAATATCTTCGTAACCATGATGGTTCCGAGGTATGGCCCTGTGCAAAAAATGATTACAATCACAGTGACTCTCGGCTTCGTTAAGCGTCTTTTTAGATCCGTTACAGTATTTGTAAATGGTGTGTTGTTTCTTTACTTACTAGAAGCAGTGTGCAGCGGAGAGCACCGCGGTGGAAGTAATCAGAGATCCGCCACAAGAATGATACCATAAGACGCCCTGCGCGAACTGCATGTTGGACATGAAAGGGTAGGTCTCGATGTTGGTAGGGGTGCCACCGACGATACGGGTAACATTCCTAGGGACCGCTATAAAAAAATCGAAAAAAGTTATTATTACGCCAAATTAATTAAATACTTACACAACTCAACAAAGCTTACCACAAGGGTATTCATAGTATACTTTAATTTTAAGACTTTTTGTGTAACATATTTTACACCTACCAATAGAAGCATAATTTAATAAAGATTTCAATTGCTCGATTAAATAAAAGGGTGATTACTGAAATAATAAAAAATCTTATAAAAATCTCAAATACTTCTTAAATCGCTATTTGTAAATATAAAAAAACTAACGCATCGATAACATTAAGTAAAAAAGAACATTCTTAGGTACAAGTTATGTACCTACTTAGGTAGGTAGGCGCCCAAGGCATTGGCGACGGCTCTACATCGGCGCGCGTGGCATGCTGAGTATCAGTTTGTCTATTGTCACCTGTGGAATATCGCTTCATACTCCGGAAAGAGGTACATAAAGCTCTTCTTCCGTGTAAAAATTTTGGGGAAGGTCACTGAACGCTCGACGCTCGTCTCCCGAGCAAATCCCACGCATGCTCTATGGGATCGAGATCTGCGGATTGTGCAGGCCACTCTAATAGCGTGATATTGTTCTCGCAGAGCACTTTCATCACCTGGCTGGCCGTGTGTGTAGGCGCATTATCTTGCATGAAGATAAAATCTTAGCCATTCTACTGTCGGTGATGGATGACCATAGTTTGCATAATCTCGTCATAGTATTGTTCCGCATTTAAATGAGGGCTATCACGCTTGAGTTCGCCGCTAGAGGAGCTAGTGTAGAGTAAGGTCTCCAGTGTCAAATGTACTGTACGTTCACTGTTTGTGGGATTTTTAACACGGATTTTAAGTAATAAAGATTCGTAATTGTTGTAATGGTTGTGCTATTCCTGATTTATTATGGCTAAAGATTTCCAGTAAAAACTTAGGATCTAATTTGGTAGCACTTGAAGGAAGACTAATATTTGTCTACTTCAAGCTTGCCAATTTTAGGAACATTATAATCTAAATATCCATTTGAAGTTTTAAAATGCAATAAAATAAACATACTATGAATTTATATTTATAATATAAATATTTTATTTTTTAGTACCTACTTAAACATATCAAAAAAGTCAAATAAAAGTACCGACAGGACCTTACTCGCCAGTGGCGCCAACTGGTGAGCACAAAAACGATAGCCCCCCATTGCCTTGTATCAAACCGAGGTCCATTCTTCCACCCAGGCAAAATAACAGCCCACACCATAATAGTTCCGCCCTGGTACGGATGAATTTTCTGAGAGTTCTGGAGTCGGCTCTGGCGACCAGGAACTCGCCAAACACGCATTCTTCTTGAATCGGAATGAAATCCAAAGTGCGACTTATCACAAAAGAGAACACGAGCCCACTGAGTGTCAGTGCAGTGCAAATGTGCGTTAGCCCACAAAAATCGACGCTCTCCAATTCCGCGTCGAAAATCTAGAACTCTAAGCGGTCTGCCAGCGTGAATATTAACTTCATTTAATCTTCTCCTGGCGGTTTGGTCACTGATGCTGAGACTGGAGTCTTCCTACCAGCTGGCCAGCCGTAATTTGAGGCTACCTCTTCGCAGCATTTTGCAGAAAGCGGCCTTGTGTCTAGGTAGTGAACCTGTTTCTTCCTCGGCGACGTTCAGCAACATCTCTAACGCGCCCATAATCGGCAAATTACCCTTGACTGCGGGTTGACAGCGTCGCGCGTCGGCAGTTTCACGTTAAATGATAAATGATTTTATTTCTGTAAGTAGGTTTGTTACAAACACTTTTACACGTCAATCATATTTTTAGAACTAGATGAGGTCGGCGATTCATAACTGACTACTCTGAGAAGAAAGGCCGAAACAAACTCAGAGGTCACAGTCTCTTTTAAAGTCCAGACATAATCTTGGTCAGATCATGTGAAGACCATGTAGATTGGTGTCTGAAACGGTCTTTTGAGGAAAAACCATACAGATTGAGCGGACCTGTCCAGTCAGTGCACGCATTTGTCAGTAATCTTGCCGCTCAACTGAGAACTTAACGTTGACTGCGCCCTGCTTCCAGCATACCCACAGCACTAAGTGTCTCTTCCCGCGTTAAACGAAGAGGCGACATAACGCTCCAGAGACACAAAAATTACAAGAGAACAGTAAAAATATTTTCACAAGAAAAAAAACCGAATAAGGACAGTAATCTCTATAGTTATTACGTTTCAAACACCGTACACTGAGACCAAGTGAATTTTTCCCACCTTATTTCAAAATGCTTTTGCTTTCGGGTTTTAATTTTTTAAATCTAGAACAATTATTTAATGCAGGTCCAACCAACATTTACATTTTTTTGTGGACAGTAAATATTTACTTCTAAAGAGTTTTCTTAAATAAATTGAACCAGTTGGCTGGTCGCCCAGACTTTGTTGAGTAGTGTATTATTATTATTGCATATAAACGCAGAAATATTATAATTATCTTCTAGAGAATGATCTCCTTACAATTGTATATTTGACTACAAGCGAACTGCAATCTGCATTTACAATTTATTTCAATTTTCTTATTTTATCAACATAATAGACAATTAAACATTACTTTCAAATAACCAATGAAAGTAAACAATGGCGGGTATTTGGGATCAGCGATTTTATATCGATCAGAACACGGTCAAACTTACGAATATCACTTTTATTAATAAAATGGAAAGGTCAATAGTAAGTACAAGCTTAAAAATCAATCTGAGTATGTCTTACCAAGGGCAGAGCCCAAAAGGGCTAAGAGAACAACGACGCGCATTGTTCAAGTTCAAGACTCTCGAGTAAGTACTGAGCTAAATGGACGATAGCTTCGTTTTTTATAAATAAATAACTGCTATCTATATCAAACATAGATTATTATCTTTAATTCGAAGATTAAAGATAATAATTCACGCACAATAATAATTGTTCGTGTAGGTATCCCCAAATCGTAAGTGTTTAGTTACATAATTCCACCTAAGTAAGTATATCATTTTATCGAAGTTTTTAATGATGAGTGCTCTGTTATATTTGTCCCTTAAACTGTCGATAAGTTATCTATTTATAAAAAAGGACCCGCACAAAGTGTTAGGAAAAGGCTGTTGAGCGATTTTGGCTGACATTTGATACACTATAACTATAGCCTATAACATGCGGATTGAAATTGAAAGATTGAAAGCCTACTAAGGGCACAAAAAATAGAATGGGCAGTTTTAGAGATATAGTCATTTTTATGTTGATGTCAGAAATATGGTTTTATGTAAACCAAAAACATTCACATCAAACTCAAACTCAAAGCATTGACAATTCAATGCTTTGAGTTTGCTTCATATTTCTGACTGACCGTCTTCTTGCCAATTCAAGAAGACGGTCAGTCAGAAATATGAAGCTAAGTTGCCCATTCCAAAGCGTAGTAGGTATCTATGAAGAAGAACGAGCAAGAAACTCCATGGACAATCTTTTAAATAATTATATTGTTACAAAAATATTACTTACATCTCTATTGTTGTATTTATTATTATTATGTGAGAACAATGTAGCAAAGACGTAGCTACACGTTAAAAGCGTCCAGAGTACAGCAAATAGACACAAAACAAAACAATCCAAAAATAAAATATTTCAAATAAGCCATGGCAGCTAAGAGATGAACATTTTTTTTTTTTGTTTCCGGGTTGGAAAATCCTCACGGATGTCCGCCGCCCTGGGGCGGGCGGCGGGGTCTGTCAGACTCTTACTGACTAAAAACCACCCCGGTGTTCCATCTCACACCTACGCCGGGGGTCGCGGGAACGTACGATCCTTCCGCAACCCCCGACTGGTGGCCACTGCGGGCCTCTTCGGGTCTGGGGGGGAGTGAGGTGTTGGACTCCCCCCGTGACGTCTAAGAGGAGCGCGCGTGGAACACTACGCGCCGCCACCTCGGGAGCTAACAGATGACCAGTCCCAACTGACGGCGCCCGTTCACGTAGATGACGCATGGATCAGCACCATTCAGCTCAACCATTTTGAAGGGAGCGACATGATCCAACACACGCATCACCGTCAGACAGACATTTGTGTGAGCATGACATAGGTACTATCAGCCGCCAGGTCATATTCAAATCAATGAAAGACATATTACCCGGTAAATGGCAGTTATATAGTGCTTAGTACTCACACCGTAGTTATACAGGGTTATTGGTAAAACACCATCAACCTCTTAAGGGGTCATTGTACTAATCATTAATCATTATGAACAAATTTTACTATGGGATAAAATATGAAAGCGCGAAAAAAAAAACAGCTGGTCCCTACATTTTGACCAGTTCTGCAAACATAAATGTAGGGAACAGCTGATTTTGTTTTCGCGATGCCATATTTGGTCCCATAGTAAAACTTGTTCATAATGATGAGTACAATGACCCCTTAAGAGGTTGATGGTGTTTTACCAATAACCCTGCTGTATAATACAAAGGAGATTGAGTTTAAATGCATAGAAAGTCTTACAATCTTCAGCAGCTCCAACAGTATTTTTAAGTGTTAATCAATTAATTGTGGTTGTGGAGCAGGAACAGCACTGAGCCAGGCATTTTTATCAGCGATTTGATCCTCTTACTTGTCTTATAATATGCCTGCAGGCATAGTGTACAGTGTTTTATACAAGATTTGAATTTCATCTCATACAGTTGAAGTAGGTATGTCTGTACGGTATGTTATTGTAACATTTTAAACAGTAGGTACCCCATGAAAGATCAGTCTACTTTAGCCTGTCTGAAACCTGGTTGAACTAAAAGGTCCCTATTTCTAGTAGGTACTATAATTATGTCTTTTACCTCATTTACTAAAAAGATCAAAAACATTTATTACGTACATGATGTTTTCATAGATATATTGACAAGAAGCCGTCGTGATGTTAATAGCCTTGAACAGTTCCCTTAGACTTAGAGAGTCGCGCCTGCGGAGATTATACAACGTGTCGTTTTGCATCCTCGTCAAATTTCAGGAGGCTCAAATCAAATAAAACTACGATACCTGCGCAATGATTAATTAATACGTACTTGTTTTTTTAGATATTTAAGTTTGACAATATTTCAGAATACACCGCTTTCAAAGAACATAATCGCGCCATTGCGTATGTGGTAGGCAGTGTCGCACGACTATGTCGCTGTGCGCGTGGGCCCTACACATGCCGATTTCCGAAAAAAATAAAAAAATAACCTACTTATTTTTTTTATTGATTTGTGTCGAGAATCATTAGCGTAGTTACCTCCTCGAATTTGACGAGGATGCAAAACAACATCTTGTATATAAGGTGCTATAAAAATATCTGCCACGGCTGCAATGGGAGACAGTATTGTGTTTATAGATTACAAAAGTAAAGATAAATTATTGATTATTTATTTTGTCATATTTTTTTTCATACAAAAATAATTACGTATAAATTTGAATTGATTTTTTAGCATAAAACCATCCCGTAGACTTATAAGCTGTTGCCGCACCGCACCGAATTCATTCAAAAACGCCGGCGACGACATGCATAAACTGTTGCCATTCTGATCGGCCCCGCGCGCCCCTACCCTCACCCGCACTACCCCGTTCGTCGCACGCGCCAGCCGACGCGACCGCCCGCTCGCCAGTCGCCCCCCGCGCGCCCCCACGCTCACCCGCACTACCCCGTTCGTCGCACGCGCCAGCCGACCGCCCGCTCGCCAGTCGCCAGTCGCCATCAGCGTACGGGACTTTTTAAACGGTGTGTGGTACGGCGGTGAAAGGTGGATAGGCCGAGGAGGGCCAGTGCCGAGGCCTCCTCGCTCACGGTTTTAACCCCTCTAGACTTTTTTTTGTGGGGTCGTGTAAAGGACCTTGTGTACGGCCAAACCGGACATGACATTAGAAGTGTGGAAGAACTAAAAAGGCGCATCAAACGCGCATTTAGGCAAGTTAAAAGTGAAACGGACACATTAGATAAAGTGAAGAGACATGTACGTAAGCGTGCCTACATTTGTGTGCAACGCGAAGGCGGACTTGTGCAACAGTTTTGTAGATAAGTAGGTAGGGAGTGTGTAAATAACTGTAAATACAGTGCAATTGTTGTAAATAAGATGAATAACTTTTAAACACGCCAAGTTACTGTAATTTATCGTTATTTGATATTAATCTAAGTACCTATTGTTGGGGCCCTCAGCACCAGCGGGGTGCCTTAGGACCACAACAACAACAACAACCTATTGTTTAAAAATAATAAGAAAAAAATTGCGATTCTTACACTAACTTGACAGCCCAAAGCCTGTTTTAAGTGTGATGGGAAGTTTATCATCATAGTTACGTCAGTTTTTTGGAAGAATGCGGTAGCTGGTAAGTAATTGCACTTTTAAAACACTTGGCGTATTATTGCGTACCTAGTAGATTAGGTAGTGACGAACTAGTCAGCTGATATCAGTTTTCATTCAAAGAACAGATGGAAAGAGATAGCAGTTGTTTTCATTGACGAAGCGACCCATCGCGCGTAATTTGTGAACCACATTATGCAGAGTAGAGTCAATGTTATTTTAACTACTTTATTTTCTCAAATTGAATTAACTGTTCCGGGGTACGAAATTTCTTCACTATTGTAATCTATAAACACAATACTACCTCCCATTAAAGCCGTGGCAGATATTTTTATAGCACCTTATATGGGTCTGATGGTTCTTTTCTGCCGAATACAAATAGATTCGACGTCTGCAGCCCGTCCCCATAGTAAAATACCGTAAGACATTATATTATGAAAGTAACTAATAAAATAGACTAAGCCTCGCCTCGCTCTACATCAATAAATTGACAAAGAAAATACTAGGATAGGAGGTCGTAACCCAAAGAGATGGTCAAGCTAGATGTCGGAGCAACTAGAGGTCACGATGAACGTGGTACTCCATCAATCCGCAGCCAGTAGCAAATTATAGAGATCTACTATTCAAAAACCACGAGGAGTCACGGTCTTCGACAGTGAAGCAATGACTTAGGATTTGGACACGTACAATAGATAACTGGATAAGGAGCATAGCTTATTACCACTTGTAAAAAATACCTTATTTGCGCAAATAAAAACTAACTTTTAATCACTTGTTTTGATTAGGTTCAGTTTACGTTGGCGACAATCCAATTGCTAAAATGAGAAACGCGAGCAATAACACTAGAAAGCATCACCACAGTCGTAACTCCCGGAGGTTACACTGACGACGATGTCACCCAAGTGAGCGAGGAGACCTCCGGCGCCGGAATCTCCTGTGCAGGCGTCTTTTCCACCACGATGCAAGATACCGGCGCAAATCATGTCACTGTTGACGTCGGGCCAGTGCTCGCACCACGGCTGTGACTTCAGGTAAGCATAACGCTTAGCACATGGTTGATGATGTTGACGTCAACGTGCATGAACTCCTCGGAAGATCTCGAATCATCTACCCGAAAATAACAAGGAATGTTTGAAAAAAAAAATTGTCTGTAGTAGGTAGTTGTCCCAGTAGTGTAAATACTTACAGAATTGATACGTACATCAAATCTGCCCCATTTAATGTATGTGACATTTGCGCCGTCAGCAATAATATACTTGGGACCAGGGATTCATGCGACCTGCCGAGCTATTCTGTAACAATCTCACCGTGATAACTTAGGTGAAGTGAGCTTGAAGTGAGTTAACTACCCATTCTTAGCCTCTATTCCACTTGACATTGTTAAACCGCCTGAAACAGATATCAATCGTCACTGATCAATGATCAGCCAATCATCGCAAATAAATGCTGCAAGAATCGATGCAATGTAAGCATTCATTTTTACAGACGTATCTGATAATTGCACTTACCTACGTATTATTGGCTTGTCAATAACTAATGCTTATCAATCTTCTTTAACTGTGCTACTAGCGACCCGACCCTGCTTCGCACAAAGCATTGAGATTTCTGTGCTATATCTAACTTATATATATATTAATTAATTATATCTCTAGCATCGGCCAGACTATTCTGTTCAAATCTCACCGTGAGAACTTAGGTGAAGTGGGCTGTCATTCCGCCTGATGCTAGGGATTGACACTACTGACAGCTCATTTCACCTAAGTTCTCACGGTGAGGTTTTAACAGAATAGATCGGCAGGTGGAATGATAGCTCACTTCACATGTTATCACGGTAAGATTGTTACAGAATCGACCGGCTGGACTCTGCTGGAAAACACTGCGGGTTGTTGAGGCGGACGATTGCCACATTATCGTTCAAGGTGTCGTGAATGTGCTGGACGGCGCGTACGTGTTCCACGCGCGCCTCAAAGAGATGTCAGCATCGAAGAGGGGGTCCACTAGGGCCCAAGCCTGCCGGGAAAGCGGGATCATCCAAAACGGGTACCGCTGACCCGGAACATAAAGGGCCAAGGAAGGAACACGGGTGGGTTTTAGTCAGTAAGAGTCTGACACTCCCTTCCGCTCCACCCAGAGCGGGAGGAGTCAATTGATGAATCCCATCCTCAAAAAAAAAAAAAAAAAGATGTCGTGAATGTACTCCGGGTGCAAGATAATTTGTCTGATATCGTGAACGGAGCCACCGCTATAGCGAGCTACCGAGAACTAAACGATAATCAACGTTTTGGTCGCCGCTGTAAACAACAATAAATTATTATGCTTGGCTTGATGTCATTTGTAAATTTTAGTTACTTGTGCTACACTTATCTTACTAGAAGCAGTGCGCAGCGGAGAGCACCGCGGTGGAAGTGAGCAGAGACCCAACACATGCGTGATGCATTCAGATTCCATCGTAGTATGCGCTGCATGTTGGGACACGTAAGTCTCGATGGTAGTAGCGGCGTCACGGACGATGATGACGTATGATCCTGGGTACAGCTGTAAGTGTGTTAAACACATTATAAAGTTTTATTTTAACATTATATAATGTTTCTCAATTAAAATTACAATCTTACCCAGGGCACAGCCCAGAAAGGCTAAGAGGATGATGCATGGTCCAAGTCTAAGATACCTGAGAATTGATTGTACTAAATGGCCGTTAGCTACGTATTTTTACCCGATTGCGCCAGCAGGCGGGTTATGTTTTTCGAGTGTATGTATGTCTATATATTTCTTTGGCACGCTCTGTAGCCTAAACGGCTTGATCGTTTTCAGCTTGAGAGATGTCGTTAGATTCGTCTTAGTTGTGTGATTGACACAGGGTAAATGAAAATTGAAAAAAAAATACGATTTTTGGCGCCTTAACAAGCCCATTTAAAATTAAATAAAAGTTGGAAGCAGGCGGGACCACGGGCGGGACCCATTTGAGTTTGAAAATATAATAAAAATACCGTAGTCGGGTTTTTTGTGTTTTTAATATCTCACATCTTTATTGTCTTTGTTGATTCATACTAATATGGCTATACCTAATACGAGGATAATGATAACAAAACAAAAGATAAATATAAATAAATTTCCTACTACTATTTATTGCTGGGTAATCATTTATCATACAAGGATTAAAATACAAGGTCAAACTAAATTAAAAATAAATAGCACTATACCTACCTAAAAACGATTTTGGTACACAATAAACATTATCTAATTGCGCCAGGATAAAAAAGAAGAGTTGTTGGGGCATATCCAATTGGTTCAGGGCATGTTCTTGCTGCCTGTAACAATGACAGCATTGAAATAATCAGTTTGCTTTGTAGGTACCTAGTTTTTCTTCCATTTGAGTTTCGTCGCGAGTCGCTCACAAAAATACATAAGCTTTGCTTCTGATATCATTTGGTATGATTTCTTCTTATGCCATTATTTTATTGGTAAAACCAACTTATATAAGATATTCCATGGATTTAGTCCGGCTAATACTTTTGGGGATAAAAATATTTAGTGGAGAGTTTTGCAAGTAATCGCAATGGACCCGAGAGTGCAATGACAAGTGCACACGAGTACAAACGACTTTTATCAACACGAGGAAAAATACATATAATAAAATCGTAGCGAAGTCAAAACAGCTGTGTACATTGAATATTTTTGAAGAAAAGTAATTGTTACGAGGCGTGATACTTTTTAGAATTTTTGTCAGTTTTCCTACACTAGGCCGCAAAGAAAGGGCACGCCATCGCCACAATTGCGGCGATAAGTCCCCTCTTTGAGGAGTGGCTAGAGAGGCGCCACGGCGTCCTCACCTTCCGCCCGACGCAGGTCCTCACCGGACACGGTTGTTTCGGGAGGTTCCTGTTCCGGATAAGGCGGGAGGAAACGCCCGGGTGTCACCATTGTGTGGATCGCCCAGAGGACACGGTGGAGCATACGGTGGAGGTCTGCCCGGCATGGACGGAGCACCGCCGTGTCCTCATGCAGGCGATTGGCGGTGGCGATCTCTCGCGTCCGGCCCTGATCCAGGCCATGGTACGGAGCGAGAGGGCTTGGGAAGCCGTCACCTCCTTCTGCGAAGCAGTAATGTTCGCGAAGGAGGAGGCGGAACGCGTGAGGGAGAAGAAAAATTCGCGCCCTCACGCCCCTAGCCGCCGCAGGAGACGCCCTGGGCGTCGGGAATCGCAGGCCGATACCCGGCCACCGTAGGCGCGGGCTTGCGAACGGCGAGCAATGGGCAGCTCGCCGTTCGATATGGACCAGGCCCGGATCGACGGCGCGTTGTGTTCCACGCGCGCCTCGAAGAGATGTCAACATCAATGACAGGGTCCGCTAGGGCCGATGCCTGCCAGGGTTGTGGGAAAGTCCGAGAGGGATACCATGGCCCCTGGCACAGGCAACTGAAGGAACACGGGTGGGTTTTAGTCAGTAAGAGTCTGACACGCCCTCCCGCTCTGCCCCGAGCGGGAGAAGTTATTTGATGATTTCCCACCCTCAAAAAAAAAAAAAAAAGGCCGCAAAGAAAGCGGGTCGGTTATGAAAAAGGCGATACCTTTTAAAATAATTGATAAATCCTTTAATACTTATTTGTGCAACAAGAGAGCAAAGTAGTTTTTTGCTGCGAGTGCTGATTTTGAATCCTGAGTGTGGCGAGGGATTCAAAGGCACGAGATGCAAAAAACTTTGCTCTCGTGTAACACACATACTTAACTTTTCACTTCAGCAGCGAGAACACTTTAGGAGATAAAATAATAAACAGGAATAGATTGACATAACTATTTATTGTGAATCAAAATAATTAACATTGTAGGTAGAGGTACCAATTCAATAAAATGGAACATTTTAAAAGTTAAAAGTAAAATTACTGCAATTCTGCAAATTAAAAGCAACAGATTTATTTGGCAACGTTATAGTTGCATTGAGTTGAGTTTGATTATCTGGGGTTAAGGTTTCTGTTTCGGTGGCGGATTGAGAAGGAACAACGGTGAACGTTGGTGACTCTGATCGGCTTTCTGTACAAGTACACTGTGCGTCGTTGGAAGTGGATGGGCGTGGGTGAGACCAAGGATCCGAGGTCGAATTCAGACTTATTGTTTCCACTATACGCTTACAGATTTTCGACTTATTTTCTATTGAGTCTTCAATATAGCCTTCTGCAACCGTATTGGACTTCCACCCTCCGTGACGTTTTAAAGTGGTGAGATCGGCTCCGGAATCAGCCAAGAGCGTTGCCGAAGTTCTCCGAAAGCAGTGACCCGTGTATAGCTGAGGCTCTTCCAGTTTTAAGAAAGTGGCCATTTCTCGCGGTATTGCACCTATTTTATTTACTCCCAGCTGTCTTGAGCATTTATTATTATGGTATTCTATGAAAAATCGGTCGGTTTATATATTGGCTGGACGTAAATTTTGGTATTTTTCTACAATAGTTACATATTCTTCGCGTACGACAAAAGACCTGTCAAGGTTCGTCTTCGTATTTTTCAACTTTACTAAAAGTAATTTATCTGAATGCTTTTCGATATTATTAACTGTTAGCTGTAATAGCTCGTTATTGCGACACGCTCCACTAATTTCTATGATCAGTACAACCTGTCTAATGAAAATATTACATAATTATTATGCATAATTACACATTTACATCATCTTTTACATATCGTAATAAATATTTTAACAGTATTGGTAAGGCAGACTAGGATTCATTGCGCCTCCAAAAGTTATTAGTAGGTAGGCAATAAGTACCTTTATACATAACGGTCTACATACAAATTTTAATAACTAACAACATAGATTCATAGGTACCACTTACTTTAGCGGCAAGAAAATTGCAGTCCGGAGCTTCATTAAGAAATTTTTCTATGTTAAGGGCCGTGAAAATTTTGGACTTTTTGGCCTTATGCCCAACTGACATTCTTTTTAGAAAAGATACGAGTTTTGCGCATGTTTCAATATGCACTTTATATTTTGTTTTTAAAGTAGCATTCAACATTGACTAAATACTCCACATTGTAGATGATCGCCTCGTCTGTGATAAATCTAAAAAATAAGATAGCAACACCGTCTCCGAAAAACTGCTTGCGCCCTTTGTAAGTCTCCATTCATTGAAGACATGGTATGCTTTCAGATATTTTTCGCGAGACTTTTCAGGTAGGTAACTTAATTCTGCATTAATAACTTGTTGTTTTAACTCTTCCGGCGTTAAAATACTGTTCTCGTCGCTAGTTTCACTCATATTTTACGATTATTTTAATATTTTTTTAACATATTCAACTCTTTACGCCAGCCATGATTTTTTTTTTTTTTTTTGAAGATGGGAAATCATCCTAAATAGGGTGGGTGGTATTTTTTTTTCTTCGAAACGACAATCTCGTACAGCAGCCTTGGAAACACGCGCCGTGTGGAACGAGAAGTTGTTGTGAAGAAGCAACACACCGGTGGTCTGTTTACCCCGCCTTTTTAAATAAATTGCTTCCCGTAAATTTCGTAAAGTGGATGCGTAGGATACTGCGTTTATGGTTTCACCTTTTTTGTGTACCTACTCAATCAGGAAAATTCGTTTTGAGTCCCAAAACACTGTGGCCATGATTTTTCCGGCAGACGGAACGATTTCGAATTTCTTAGGGGGCGCAATACCGTTCTTGTGCCACTGTATGGACTCCTGCTTACTTTCAGAGCCATAATGATGAATCCACGTTTCATCTTCAGTAACAATTTGATCGAACATACATAATGGAATTTCACCACAAAGCTCTAAAAACTCTAAAGCACTTGATTCGCACTTGTTTTTGGGGCGCCGCCGTGAGCATTCGCGGCACCCATCGTGTAGTGACTTGAAAGGTAAAGAATGTAATGAAGAATAGTGTGCACGGTACCAACGGAGAGGTGACTCATCACTGCTATCGTTTTCATCTTCATTTGGGCATCCTCCAGTTTAAGCTTCTCAAATTTTTCACGTTTTCTTCCATAGAGGCAGTAGGTTATCCTCTATGGTTTGAAGACTTCTATAACTGACACTTGGCAAATTACAGATCCAGCTCGCTGTAACCATAGATCACCGCGAGTTCTGCCCAATGACTAAAGACTATTAGTCATTGGTTCTGCCATAGTTAAAGATCACAGGTAACGAAGAGGGAATAACGGTACGTTTATGTATGGTGAAGTCTAATACTGCATCATCAAACCTCTATGTGTTTTTCATAACATAATAAATGTTTTGTTTTAATGCAAACCAGCTCTATTATTTTATTACTCTTCGTTTAGTCTGGAAATACACAACAGTCTATACTAAAAATAAAAATAATTTTACTTATAATAATTGCTAACTCAGGAGCTACAGTGTTGATTATGCATTTTGCAACCTCTATGGAATTTCCACATAAATCAGCAGTTTTTTTAACATTCTGTGTATTGAAAGTTTTCTTGATATCTCGAACACTAAGATAGTCGAAATTTAATTTATAGTTACAATAGTATTATTTTCCAGCTCTGGTACGCACGGCTACAGATCAAGCTATACAGTTCCCGTATAAGCTGATCTAGCATTGTATAGGATTTCCTTACAATGAGAGGTCAGTGTAAACTGGAATGAATAGCTTGATGTGTAGCCGATATCACAAGTCTACAGCAGGTAGAGGACTCGACCCATAACACTACCTAGAGGCACGCCGGCTTAAATAACATTTTATTCGGAATATTCTATCCGTAGGTAATGTACGATTCCAAGATATTGGCAAAATCATTGGGCAGCATGTCGTTGGCTTAGCTTGTATATCAAACCCTCATGCCAAACTCTATGAAAAGCTTGCGCCATATCGAAAAAGCTGTATTTAATAGTTGAATATCAATTTACGAGTATCATATTAAAATTTGCTCCAGCATTTTTGCTGCTAAGTTTTCAAGTCGTTACACGCTATGTAGTAAACACCAACTCTATAACTTTCTCGTTCGTAAGCCGCAAGGAAACAATAAAAATGTTGAGTAAATAAGTAAAATGAATTATGTATAAATAATATATTATATTGTTCGGTAATTATAAACAAATATATTTTTTGGTGGTTTAAATGAGACTTTTGTGTTTAGACTGCGTTGGCTGCGATCCAGTTGCTAAAGTAAGAAACGCGAGCACTGACTCCAGGGTAGACAGCATCGGCGCATTCGAAGCCCCAGGAGGTAACACCGACGATAATGTCATCGAAATGAGCGAGGGGACCACCAGAGTCACCTGAGCAAGCGTCCTTGCCGCCGACGTCCAAGATACCGCCGCACAGCATGCCGTCGGTGATGTCGGGCCAATTTTCGTACCCCGGCTGAGTTTTCAAGTAAGCGTACCGAGCAGTACATAGCTGCTGGTTGATGACGTTGACGTCAACTTTCATAAGCTGCTCAGAAGTTGGGCCTCCAAACTGAAAATAACATGTAAACATTAAAATTAAAAAAAAAATATGTTATAATTAAATTGTAAATAAATTGTTTTTAAGACAATCCATACAAAACATTATAAATTCTAAAGTAACTCTGTATGTATGTTAGCTTTTCACGTCTCAACCACTGAACAGATGTTGATAAAATTTGGCAAGGAGGTAGTTGGCATCCTGGAGAAGGACATAAGCTACTCTTTGTCCCGGTAGCACGTTCCCATGGGAAATTTCCGACATGCACGCGGGCGAAGCCGTCGGCAGATGCTAGTTAGCAAAATCTGGCGGGCCAATACCTGTCGGGTGGTGTACGAATGATTATGTGACTACTCCAGCTCCATTTCTAAAGGTAGTTGCAGGAAACCTTGTGGTTTTGGTCGGTAAGAGTCTCTCAGACCAACCTAGTGAGGAGGACTGGATGTCCTTTCGATTCCCAAATGAAAAAAGGTGTTTTAGAACAAAATCGAATAATTACCCAGAGTCTGCCCCATCCAATGTGAGTGACAGAGGCGCCATCATTAACTATGTAGTTGGGACCAGCAATTCTTGCGACTCTGATACGGTCTGAGAACACGGCTGGCGCGTTAAGGCGGACGATTGCAACGTCGTTGTCAATCATGAGGTCATCGTACTGCGGGTGTATGATGATGTGGCTAAGAGTGTGCACGCTGCCGCCGCTGTGTGCCAGGGAGGAGCCGAGAACGGAACGCCATTGCCCAACTTGGTCGCCACTGTAAGCAATGATAACATTATTAACCTACCAAAATTGAAATGAAAATTACATCCTTGAACAAAACTTTTTATACTACACCTGCTTGGAAAGTACCTTGATACTTTATCAAATTTACGGTAGAAAGTACGTCATTGCATATCGAACAAATATGCGGGGAGAAAACGCATCTGAGCGGGAGAGAAAAGTGTATGAACATCCATTTCTTACGTGGTTTTTCTTTTTTAATTTTGGGTAAGACTTTGCGCCGGTAACCTAAATATCAAAAGCCAAAAAGTTTTTACAGTGAGTTTTTATCTCCAAGTTCGCAAAATGACACTGGCCACTAGCTGTGTGTTGGATGGTGTCGGGCTGGCAGTGCGACCCTGCGGCGCCGGCAGGATAAACAATTTGAAAAAAGAACATGTTTCAATATAAATTTCAATTAGTAAAGATTTAGTTTTTTATTTTCCTCGTAGGTGTAGTATAAAGCACTATGTATCACTCGAGAGAAAGTGCGATTCCCGATCTCGGGTGTTTTAAAGCCCTCGCCTACGGCTCGGGCTTCAAACGACACCCTCGACGCCGACGGTAATCGGTCACTTTCTCCTCTCGGTGAACAATGTACTATTACAGATGGTTTTCAACATTCCGGATCAAATTAATAGGTAATAAAAATAAAAACAAATGTTTACTTCTCTAGTCTCATAACATTTCCATATATCAACCCCCATGTCTTTAGGCACGAGTGCGTAACAAAAAGTCTTTATGACTCTAATTATAATGTAAATGATATAAAATATAAATAAATAACCTAATGCATAATAATAATAACATCCTTTCAATATATGTTTTCCATTTTGTTCATTTTTGTTATTCTTTATTGTAGCACCAATATTAGTAGATATTTTGAGGTTTTCAACAGGCAACATTCTCCAATTAAAGCCGTCCAATCAGATGACAACAGTACGTCTGTCCGCCCTTTTGACAGCGGGTGCCACCAACAAGAAAAGTGTGTTTGTTCCTGTGCAGTGTATTTTTAACAATAAACCTTTCATTTTGGTTGTTCAGCTATAAAAACAGCGGTAAGGTTCTGGCTTATTATTTACGCGTAAATTTAAAGGATAATTTAGACCAATTTCGAAAAAGAAGCTGGATATATCCAATAAGATTATTTCTGATCTTCAAATGTTTGTGATTGTAATTCAACTCATGGTTGATTTCTTTTTGTTAACGATTTGTTACGTTTTTTTGGTGCGTAACAAAAAAATATGTAAGTAACTAAAATGAAGTAAAACCGATTTGATGCGGAATTGTTGTTGATAATTTAATTGCATTGTATTTTCGAGGTGTGTATTTAAAAACTTAATTCATAATGCGTACAATGAATAAATACACTATTTTGAGACTGATTTTATGACTGTAATTCAACAGATTGATAATAATATTGATATTAATAATAAAATTAATTAAATGCGATTTCGTTGTTTTAGTTATCTGCCGTGAAATATCCCTAATATTTCCTTTTTCTTAGTTTTTGTTGCGTTGTTCATTTTTGTAACGGTTTTTGTTTCATCTTTGTAACAGTACAAACATTTTAAAATCACCCACCTACCTAGCCTAGCCGAGAGTCACCCTTAATTCCCTTCATAGTGATATATTTTTTGTACCGGACTGTACCTGGAAACCTGGTAACGGAGGTATTGAAGATCAAAGTTCCAATATTCTTTTTCTTTTCACGAAAACAAGTTTTATTAAATGTTATAAACATCAAATGCAAAAACAAACTGAACTTTAAATGCATGCACCAATAAGCACAATATTTTGCGTGCGTTACATTGCGAGCTACGTTAAACAGCGATTTGACACACCTAAAATTAAGTTGCTTCCCAGCAATAAATTTTCCTTTAAGTTAAAAAACCCTATGTAGGTACCGAATGCGATCTTTTTACAGCCTATATTATTATGTAAATATTGTGTTGGGTTTTGTATCCCAATTACTTACTAGAAACAGTGGGCTGCGGAGAGCACTGCGGTGGAGGTGATTAGAGATCCACCACACGACAGGGACCACCAGATACTCATTGACGAGCGTTGCATGGCGGTCATGTACGGGTAGGTCTCGATGGTGGTAGGCGAGCCACCGACGATGCGGTTCGGGCTCCTGGGGACCGCTATAAAAAAGATCATTTGTTAGTATGTGATAACACCATCATCATCATTGCAAAGAGTCAATTGTTACTTGGGGGAAATCTTTTTTCCTATCCTATTCTTCGCTGTTATCATTCCCGCCCATTCATTCACTCAATCCTTATTTTTTTTTTGTGATTTTTATTTATTCAAAATACATATGAGAAATAGTGAACTTCATTTGGAACATGCTTAAAATAGCACACTCTTCGATCAATAATTGATCGAAGAGCACACTGAATAATTGTGTCTTTCTTACCAAGGGCGGAGCCCAGTAGTGCTAAGGCGATGAGGATGCGCATGGTTCGAGATACCCGTATACTCTGAAGACTGAACTAGATGGACGATAGCTTCATGTTTTATACTAATTAGTAGCTGATAACTTTATCAACTATTATCTCAAGTTTTGGTATAGAAATCCCCACATCGTAGATACAGAAAGTTGCTAAATTTTAATCTTATTTTAGAAGTAGCGATTTGTCCCATGGGGCCTACTCTTTAAGGCTGTCAACGAAGATACGGGCCCGTCCGAAAGTAGTTCGTTACTTAGTAGTCTACTCCGGATTAAATAAATTTTTCGGTCGAGCAAAAACACACCGGGAGTAAGGACAACTGTCAAATCATATTTTAGTTCAGGCCCCGGACTAATGTTATGTCCGTAAGTGATATGGAACAGGGGGCCTACTGCCTAAGCACGAAGTTCGTCGTTTCGGCCGATGCTACGGATGTTTACCTACTCCGTCTCACTTACGAACATAAGATTAGTTCGGGGACCGAACAAAAAATTTATCACAAAGCGATAATGACCTGTTGTCCTTACTCCCGTTGTGTTTTTACCCGGTGGAAAAAGTTAATTAATCGGGAGTAGGGTTCACTTCTAAGTTGTATAGAACTATTTAAAAAAAAATAAGATGGGTTTGCTCTTGAATCTAGTCTAGGTCAGTGGTGACAGAGACAGTCGACGACGCAGTGAGCTTACCCAGAAGAAGCCTGTTCACTCTCACTTTGAAGAGATTAGGGTTGTATGCGTTCGGAAACACAGACGCAGGTAGAGAGTTCCACTCTCTTGCTGTGCGCATTACAAAAGGCACGAGAACGATTTTCGGCGGACACGTTTCTTCGTTGTTGGACTTAAAGAGTAGGCCCTTAGGCATAACTACGGCAGAAACTACGGACTTCGTGCTTTAGGAGTAGGCGGAGTGCTTCGGAAGCAATCGGGGTTTGTATTTTGTTTCGTGAACTGTTACCAATTAAATATTACTCTTTTTTATTTTTCAAATCGACTGATGTGGTGAAATTTCAAAGCATTAAGTGCCATATCTAAGTTTTCCATTAGGTATTTCTCTGTAGCAGGCCGGAGTCTGCATTTGTGCCCGTTTGATGAATAGAGGCGCCCCCTATTACACGAGACTTAACTTTTAAGGCGGAATGTGGGTGTACAGTCACGAGCACTAATATGTATACATTAAGCTAGCTTAGCAACTTAGTATTGATGGTAATTTTATGTTGTACCGAACATTGTTTTTTCGAACACATAGAATTATGAAAACGGTCTATGTCAAAATTATTCCAGGAGAAAATCGCTTATGACTTTTGCTAAAAGTATACCTACATAATACTGCTCATGACTTTACACTGTACTCGATCTAGGTACTCCTCTGCCTAACACTTTGGGAATTACAGACGTGATGTTGTGTTTATGTTATCTAAGTTATGTTTATGTTATTTAAGTTACAAATGGTTATTTATAATACACGGAAAAAAATCTACAGAGAACAAGTAAGTAAGTGTAAAAAGAAGTATAATTATATAATGTATAAGACAAGTGCTCAAATAGATGGACATGAAAAGTGACTTTGTTTTACTGTTTAGAGATGTTTACGTATCTAATAGGTTAGTGGGGAGAATAAAGGTCAAAGCAGATTGGTACGGGCCGCGCCGCAACGCAACGCATCGCAAAAATCCTCCTTCATTATTTTCCCACATTTTCTTTAAACAAACACACGCTACAGGCGTTTTTTTGTATGGAAAAGCGTTGTCCTGCGGCCCGTTGCGGCTGAAATGTGCACTTGACATATGTGAACAATTTATGAGATTTCAGGAAGGTCCTTTCCTTTTTATTTTGTTCCACACCGCACCCCACCGCCACATTACTTATTAAATTGTTCTCGTGGAAAGCCGCGGCCGATCGCTAGTTTAAAAGAGATCTTTGATAAATTAATCTAATCTGGCTGGATTTATTCTTTTATAAGTAGTCTTATTTAATATTATGATTCTTTTAATGCTGGGTTTTTCAAAAGGTAGGTAAAACCCAGTATCTAATTTGATTTTGTATTTATCATTGTAAATAATCAAGAGTTCTGTACTTATTTAATTAGAAACATGCTCGGTTCATTCCGTAGGAGTAAATATAAACTTAGAGCATGCGTGTAATTAAATACGGATTTTTGACTTGAAAACCTAACAAACATAAAATATTAATAATTATTTTATTTTAATTTTATTTATTAAATAGGGAAGACTTACAGCAAAAATAAACAGAATAAAAAATAGTATGTGAGACTGACATGTTAATGAGTAAATATAATGCCATATAAAATAATAAATACATACGCAACGATGACGAAGTAGAAATATAGTATTCTTTCACTATTCATAAAAATACTGCAACGATTCCACAACCGCACTGCGTGCACAGTTTAGGCGTAGGAGTAAAATTCGGTGGAGTGACCAGGGGACTCAAGGAGGTTTCTAAGATGCGATCTGCAAATCACATCAAACAGACGGGCGTAGGAAAAGCGTTCCCGCAGATAGGACGGCGTTTTATAATTGTGAACACACAATATCCGAGTTTTCCTGCGAAGTCGAATACGGAGCCTTGGGAAACTTGGGTACTTACCTATGTTGCGAAAGGCTGCAACGTGATCATAGTTTTTAAGGTTAAAAACAATAAAATACAAATACAAATATTTTGCAAACGCTCAAGTTTATTATAAAACTCCTCGGTGGCATCTAAATAACAGGCATCGGCGTAATCTTTATTAGGCTGAATGAGCGTTTGACCAAGGGGGATTTTGGTGTTCAAGGGCAAGAAGCTCTGCAGGCATTTCAACGAAAGGAATGTGTAGTGTAGTTTGTTTTATTTTATTTTGTTATAAGTACTCAGTACCAATCATTGAATCTTTTTATTTTTTTTTGAGGTTGGGAAATCATCAAATAACTTCTCCCGCTCTGGGCAGAGCGGGAGGGCGTGTCAGACTCTTACTGACTAAAACCTACCCGTGTTCCTTCAGTTGCCTGTGCCAGGGACCACGGTATCCCTCTCGGACTTTCCCGCAACCCTAGCAGGCATCGGCCCTAGCGGGCCCCGTCATTGGTGCTGACATCTCTTTGAGGCGCGCGTGGAACACATCGCGCCGTCGACCCGGGCCTGGTCTTTATCGAACGGCGAGCTGCCCATTGCTCGCCGTTCGCAAGCCCGCGCCTACGGTGGCCGGGAATCGGCCTGCGATTCCTGACGCCCGGGGCGTCTCCTGCGGCGGATAGGAGCGTGAGGGCGCGAATTTTCAAACTCAAACTCAAACTCAAAGCATTTATTTCAATTAAACCATTTACAGGCACTTTTGAATTGTCAAGTGGTCGGTCAGTCAGAAATATGAAGCTAGTTGCCCATTCCAAAGCGTAGTAGGTACCTATGGAGAAGAACGGGCAAGAAACTCCATGGACACTCTTTTAAATTATATTGTTACATAAATATTAGTTACATCATTAATCTTGTATATAGGTATAATTATATGTGAGAACGATGTAAATAAGACGTACACATTGAGTGTCCAGTGTACAGCAAATATAAATTCAAACAAAACAATCCATAATAAAATAATTAAAAATAAGCCGTGGTGGCTAAGAGATGACCAGTCCCAACTGACAGCGCCCGTTCACGAACATGACGCATGGATCAGCACCATTCAGCTCAACCATTTTGAAGGGAGCTAAATGATCCAACACACGCGCCACCGTCAGCGAGACATTTGAGTGAGCATGACATCTATCAGCCGCCAGGACACAACACAACAGGACACTTTTGCCTCTCCCTCACGCATTCCGCCTCCTCCTTCGCGAACATGACTGCTTCACAGAAGGAGGTGACGGCTTCCCAAGCCCTCTCGCTCCGTACCATGGCCTGGACCAGGGCCGGACGCGAGAGATCGCCACCGCCAATCACCTCCATGAGGACACGGCGGTGCTCCGCCCATCCAATCATTGAACCTGACATGGTTTCCGTACGTCCTTTTCGGGGAACCACTGAAAATCAGCGCTGTGCTGTGGGTCCCCCATAGCACAGCATCATGCTGAGTGGAAGTCTTCTTGTCACAGTCATGACGTGCAGCTGTCGACTATTTCTGTTTTGTGCTCGTGATTAGAGATTTCTTTGTTATATTTACTTTTTTTTTCTATTTGTTAGAGCTAATTATATGGTTTGTATGCACGTGTTTCTGTGACAAATAAACCTATTTTTCTTTCTTTCTTTAGTGCACTTTGCGACTGACTTGAGCAATATGGGCAGTCCACGATAAGTAGAAGTCCAGGGTCAACCCTAGGTTTTTAACTGTATTTGCGCATTTAATCTGAACTCCATTCAAACAGAATGGAGAAAGCGACGTAATATGGAGCCTATTCCGCATATACCTGCAGCCGATAACGGTGGCCTGGGATTTCCTACAGTTCTTCACAAAAAGGTTCTTGTTCTTCTTTCTTTTGATGTCTTTTTTTTCACGTTAACAACATGAAAAACCAATTGCTACTATTATCACAGATTACTTATTACATTTGGCTACTTACTTAATAGATTGTGCCTTTCCATATCCATTCGCCAATATCTCATCACGAAAACCGTACTAATACAACCCTCTAAGTTCATATACACGGTGACATTTGAATCACAGTTTTGCTAGAACAAACGTTGTTCAGACCATGGTCTACTACTATTCTACAGCATCAAATATGTTATTAAAACAAACTAATCTAGGAGTTCTCAAATTAGTCAAACGTGTAATAATGTTTGAAACATTAACCGTAACATCAAAGTACTCATCACGGTAACGATATTGCATTCAAGACGCGAGCGCCGTGCGTCGCAGCCGCAGTGTAGGGCGTAACGATAATCCTGTCATTTTTAACATTGCCTTTTTGTGTTTTTTTCGAAAACCAATGACGTTTTTTTTTCTATTGGATGCTATAGAATGGTCTGAACAACGTTTGTTCTAGCAAAACTGTGATTCAAATGTCACCGTGTACATAATCCTATTTCAAATATCAATCAATAGGTTAATAGGAAATTAGAGGGTTGTATCAATGATTTTAATGATTATAATTCTGTACTTAAATACATACTTGTCACGGTCGCGAATCATATTTTGTTCGACATACAACCTGACACTGACCTGCAAATTGCAAAAATCGTAAGAAGACTCGAATTTCGCGGGCTACCTGGCGCTTGCCCGCTGCCGCGCCGCCTGTGAAATGCGAAGAGGTACGTCCTGTCACATGCCAACCAAAACCGTAAAATTTATTTCAGCATACACCGCCCATCCCCTTTGTATGCTTCTGCTGTAGAACGCACCCGTGCCTCTCACGATAAAAACCTCTGTTAGAGAGAGAGTTTGCCGTAATCCACCACATGGGCCCGGTGTGGGTTGGTAGATGTCACATGTCTTCGAATTTTTAGTTCTAGGACATACCGGTGTCCTCACGATGTTTTCCTTCACCATTTTGAGAGCAGAGGTGATGAAATAAGTTACACAAAGTAAAGCGCCTGACTGGGTTCGAACCTACGACCTACAACTCGGAAGTCGTGGCTGTTACCTTGGACCACCACTGCTCTAATGAAATTGAGTTCCAATATTACCACCATAAGTCATTAGGTACTTGTTTCAGGTACCTACGAATTGTATTTGCCAACCTCGTTGGCAACGGGCGGAATGAATTTATGGTGGGACTGTACGAAACGGGGGGCTAAAATGCAATTATATGTAGATAAGGCTTATTGAATGCACCCCTACTGAAACATGAACCATAATCGTCATATATTTCATCATCATCCTCCTTCATTCCACATTCACTCGGTGGTTTTTATTGAAACTTATCTAATCTTCTCATCCCGTAAACAATGAAGTTAAATACAGCATTTCATATGATTCGAAACTATTTAAACCAGAGATTATTTTGGCGAGTTATATTTCGTTTACGCATTAGCATCGACCCAGTCGAGAGTATTGACTGACGCGAGTGTTGACGCCAGAGTAAACGGCATCTGCGACTGGTAGCCCCATGAGACAACACCGACGATCATGTCACCGCTGTGAGCGAGGGGACCACCAGAGTCTCCCTGGCAGTCGTCCTAGCCGCCGATGTTCAAGATACCGGCGCACAACATGTTCTCAGTGCTGTCCCAGAACTGGCCCGACAGTACTGAGAACGACAGAACAGAACCAGGGCTGAGTCTTCATGAAAGCGTAACGATGAGCGGACACAGCCTGATTGATGGTGTGGGTGATGACGCGCTGTAAATAGGAATAATATATAATAATAATAATCAAAGGAACCAACAAGAGGTGGTTTTCAATTTGCCACGTTTGGTTTTGTTTAGAGCTTTGTTACTTTTTCCGAAACACGAATTTTCGCTAAATCATGTAGGTAATCAATGAAATTATTCTATGCCAAGAAAGTTGATTGGACATATACGCACTTAACTGCTCAGTGACAAATAAGATCGACACACATGTATTTTCTGTGCGTTAGAGTAGGTAGAGCGGCTTTCCGGAATGATTAAGTTGTACATACAAATACTTGTACCTACTTAGTTCTGATTTTAAGGACAGTTTATAATTGTTTTATCTATTCTTCGATTTGATTTAGAGTAGTGTCCACAGTTCAGCTCTCCTTTTATAATTGCGCAATAATACTAAACACGTTGGCTGACGTTGGAACACAAAAATACATTTTCAATTAAAAGAGAAATACTTAACACTTTCTTGTTTTTATTCATCCATTAATAAAGCTGCTTACGATATGGGGTTGCACAATTCGATACAATGGAGAAAGGTGCCGCCGTCCCAAATAATAATATTGCTTCCAAATCTTCCAATAGTTTTTAATAACTTGGAGCTATGAATTGCAATTAAAACAACGTCAAGTAGTAAAAGTGCTGTTATGTGACGTCATCGAGCCATACGAACAGCCAGCTAAGTCCCCCATCCAGAATCAAACCCAAGTTCTTCATTTGTTGTCTTTTTTTGAGTAATTAGAAGACACGAACATGGAAAACTGTTGTTGGGGTCATCACAGGAGTGAGCTTTAAGACTATTACTGTAGGTTTGGCAAAAGTGAATTGAAGAAATGAGGTTTTCGAAATATTAAGGGCTAATTTCCTGCCAGTGGATTATTTTACGTAAGCCTGTCTTTGCAGCTTGCCGTGCCGCGTCCCAACTAGAGAGTTGGGACGCGGCGGCGGCGGTACCAATATTTCATGGTGAGCCATGACAAATTGGTACGGTAACGTCTGCATAGCTAAATATTTTACCCTTAGTAAGAGACTGCTGGCATAGGTCATTCACGTAGAGCAGGAAAAAACTGGGGGATAGGCATGTTGGACTTTGTGAACGAAACCTTATTATATGTCTATGGTGAAACTGTCATGATGACTTATTGTATCATTACTTTGTATGTCATAACCTCAGAACAATAACTTATTGTTCTGAGGTCATAACCAACTGCAAGAATGTGTCCGTACAAATGAATTATATTCCTATTTGATTCTTATAAAGTATATTAATTCCACACATATATAACAAGGCAGCTACCATGAGGCACACAATAATGAACTCTGGCTTTAATTCAACTCACCAATCTTTACTTTTTGTGTCCGGTCATTGAAGAATTCTGTATATATGCTTAGAACCCTTTCCCGGATTCCAGCATGTTCTAACTTGATCACAAGGGTTGGAATGGAATACAGACAGTGGTGCCGATTCTGTTGTACACCGAACTAAACTAACTAAACTATCACTAAAATTCCTTACTTTTGGCTATGAGAATCTTAAATTCTGCAAAATAAAATCTCTAAATTTAAAAATAATTTAGACACATCGAAAATCAAATTTGGCAATTGCGAGTCCACGTGGATTTTTTTTAGAGCCGTAGGCGCGCATTATGTGCGGTCTCGACTTGTTTTGTATGGAATTTTTTACTTTTTGTATGGAAAATATAAAAAAAATATTACCAAGACTTTGAGTTTTATAGGTATAAGGATTTTATAAAGGGGGTCGAAATTTTCATTATTTTTGCGATAAGTCACATCGTTTTCGAGATATTACCAAATGAAAAGAAAAAAAGATACAGTACTGTTTTTGCATTTTTTTTTGCATCTGAAGTTGAGGTGTTGGTGTGAATTTTAGTTCATGACAACTAATTTTATTCCACACCTTAATCGCGATTAAAAATATACAGATTTAGTTAAAACAATCAAAATTTTAGGTGAAAAACGTAAAATTCAGAATAGCAAAATTGCCATTTTCACTAAATTATAATCTCAGTGCGATCTTAGTGCTGTCAAACTAAAATATAGTTAAGTTGTGTCACTTTAGTCAATTTCAGAATGAGAAATCGTCGTTTGACAGGAATAAACTAAATTTTGGTGATTTTTCGTCTAGTTTAGAGAATTTTGTGACAAGAGAATCGGCACCAATATCAAACGCCTTGGCTAGATCCAGAAAGACACTCAGACATTTTTGCTTTGTATCCACTTTTCTAGTCACGTAATCAACGAGTTGATTAACTGTATGTGCGGTGCTTTTCCCGGCAGACCTAAAACCAAATTGTGAGTCCGATATAATTTTTTCGTGCTCTAGATATTAAGAGTCAACCATTTTGCTAATATTTTGGAGTGTTGACAAAACTGACGTAGCTCTATAATTTTTAACATCATATTGATTTCCACCCTTGTGAACAGGTGTGATTAAAGATAGCTTAAAGATTCGGGGAAAAACCCTGGCCATAACAGGCTTCAATAAGCTTTGCTTACAAAGCTTATTGAAGCCTGTTATGGCCTGTTACCTACTTCTTTACCCAGTTTGAGCAGTTTAGCCGGAATAGAGTTCCGGCTAAACTGCTCAAACTGGGGCACAATCATATTTTAGGTTTTTAATTACTCTCTATTTCAGCTTCGTCCAAAGAAAGTAGAACTATACAACGTGTCGTTTTGCATCCTCGTCAAATTTCAGGAGGCTGTTATGAAAGACATAAACAATCAAATAAAATTACGGTCCTGCTCAATAATTAAGATATTTAAGTTTGACAATGGTGCCGATTCCCTTGTTCACAAACTAAACTAAATTTAAGTTGAGTGCATCTTTTTCTTTCTATTTCATTATGAAAAGGACAGAAGAAAAAAAATTATTTAGTCCTGTCAAATTAATCAGCGCCTGACACTACTCCATACAAGTTTAGACGTGATTAAAAAGTTGACTACTTAAATTACATCAAATTACGTCAGGTGCTGACTAATTTGACAGGACTAAACTAATATTTATCTTCTTTCCTTTTCTTAATGAAATAGAAAGAAAAATATGCACACAGCTTAAATTTTGTTTAGTTTGTGAACAAGGAAATCGGCACGATTATTTCAGAATTCCACGCTGTATGAGACATACAGCGTGGTCGAGAGCGAGAGAGACGCGAGACGTCACGCCGCACGCGACGCGCGACGCCTCGCGTCTCCGTAAA
Organism: Brachylomia viminalis; assembly: GCA_937001585.2. NCBI lineage: Eukaryota > Metazoa > Arthropoda > Insecta > Lepidoptera > Noctuidae > Brachylomia > Brachylomia viminalis. The sequence goes on along the minus strand of OW443302.2, from coordinate 13,175,031 downwards.
CGAGGCCTTACTGTTACTTTTAGACAGTTTTTTGTTTTTAGGCGTTACTTAGACACAGCATTACGGAGGCGTGGTCTCTGACAGTGGAATCTATGACCACGACTGTTGCACAAGTAGTAGTACCTACTAATCACTACGGGATCGAGGCAGTTATGCACTCTTGTAGGATGGGTATGTCACGGTAAAAAGCCCATTCCTGCAATTAGATTTAGATAGGATGAACTATTTATATCTATTAGGTTTTATGTCTTTATTGATATATCATCTATTACAATGATGTTAGTCGCTTTTAATGTACAAAAAAAAACCAGAGAGGCATTGAAGCTATCAGTACAATACTACGATATAATGATGGGGATCTATAGGAGGCTAGAATACAAGTATCGCAATCAATTTTCAACAGAAGAAAATTAGCACCAATTGGGTCGGGTTCTTCAACCGTACATTGGAGATTGCTTTTAAAAATAATACCTATCGTAATGCCGACAGCGACGCATCGATCACTAATAGTTCTTTATTAGTGATTGATGTGCCATCGTTTTGGTTAAAGTATGTCACGTAATTTGCCATACCTAGTCGGTATCGGTTTATCATCATTTAGCCAACACTCTGTCAGCATTATGATGTCGACTTCACACGATAGCCTAGCCAGTTGAGTCAGAAAACCATCTAAGTTTTTACAGATACTTCGGATGTTTTGAGTCATAATGACTAAAACCCACCCGTGTTCCTTCCTTGGCACTTTATGTTCCGGGTCAGCGGTACCCCTTTCGGATGATCCCGCTTTCCCGGCAAGCTTGGGCCCTAGTGGGCCCCCTCTTCGATGCTGACATCTCTTTGAGGCGCGCGTGGAACACGTACGCGCCGTCCAGCACGGGCCTGGTCCTGATCGGACGGTGAGCTACCCATTACTCACCGCCCGCAGGCCCGCGCAGGTTACAAGGTTTTTATGATCTCGTACAGGCGAGGTATCACAGTGGCGAGAAGATGCTACTGTAAAGTTATCTATCTATGTTGAGATAATAGTGTTCGTATTAGCCATTGAATAAATGTACCTTTATCTTTTTGTTGCATGTTAGGGTGCGTAATTTTGTTATAGGCGTGGTGACAACATCAACTGAATAATTGATGTTAGGTATACCCCCATACGAGAGGAATTAAACGTGCAATAGATGTAGAATATGTAGTTGCGTTCTTCTCTTAAATGGTTTTGATTGAATGTGTTTGATTGGTTTTTGTTTAAGTAGGTATGTGTTTTACAATGAGAGAGCAATTGCAGATAGAAAAAAATAATAAAACTAGTGTTCTATGTAAGTGGGACTTGACATTGTTGTATGTATGCCCATGTAGGTTTATTTGAAATAAAATATCAATTTTTTTAAATGTTTTTATATTAATGATTATTATCAGCGGTAATTTTAGAAATTCTTAACTTGGTATTACAGATATCTTACATTCTACGAATACACCAATTCTGTACTCTGAAATCATTCTGAAGTTTATGTTTAAAGTAGTATGAAGTAATTCTTAACTTAACTATTCTGTAAACCTGTGCCAACTTTTGCTTAACTCTCTCTTGATGGCTACCCTCAAGATATCGAGTCGCCGCGGCCTTCGAAGATTTATTTGCAGAGATTCCCGTATCGACTACTAAATCGCTAAACTCTTCACCCACTGCTGCAGAGTCTTTACTTAAAGAAAACGTTCCAGTTTGTGATTCTGAATTTTATTTACAATATGTCACCTGTGAAGATATAATTAAAACCTTTCTCACGTTAAATGTTAAAAAGACCACAGATCTATGGGGTAATTCTGTGGACGTTGCTGAGTCGATTATAAAAATTGTAGCACCCACTAGCTGTTATTTTGAATAATTGTATCGACCGTGGTGAGTTTCCTGATCTTATGAAAAACAGTAAAAGAATACCGTTGTTTAAATCGGGTAGTACATCAGACCTATTTCAGTGCCTACCTACCTTTAGTAAAATTTTTGAAAAACTTTTTTAAATCAAATGCAAAGATTTTATAACGTACACAAATTACTGCATTACAAACAGTTCGGTTTTACAAGGGGTGGTTCAATTACTGAAGTGAACTGAGTTGAACTTTTAGGACACGTGTATAATGCATGGGAGGACAAATGGGATGCGTTGGGCATCTTTTGTGATTTGTCCACGGCATTTGATTGTGTTCTTCATGAAACATTAAATCTGTCAACATGACGGCTGTCGAGCGGTTAATCAGGAAACTGCACGACTACGGAATCCGGAACGCCTCTCTGGATCTTCTTACTTAAGTGATAGGATTCAGAGAGTTGATGTTAACGGAAAAAGATCACCCGGATCGGTAGTTAGAATGGGGGTCCCTCAAGGCTCAATTCTTGGTCCATTTTTATTTATTATTTATTTAAATGACTTGCCTTACCTCATAAAGGATAAACATGTTATAGTGTTGTTTGCAGTTGACACTTCACTTTTATTTAAACTTAAACGTCAGCAGCTGGTTACTGACAATGTAAGTAGCGCCATCGCAAAAGTAGTTAACTGGTTTAATGTTAATAACTTTCTTATAAACGAGAAAAAAACGAAATGTATTATGTTTACGATACCTCATGTTAGACAAGTAGAAAGAAGTGTTCTCATAAAGGGTGAAGAGTTGAATCCCGAAAATACCACAGTATTCTTAAGCATAACTTTGGATTCCAAGCTTCAATGGGGCCCCCAAATAGATAAATTGTCAAAAAAACTTAGAACTGCAGCATACGCCGCCGTTAGAAAAATTCGTCAGAGACAGCCCGTTTAGTATACTTTAGTTATTTTCATAGAGTAATTTCGTACGGTATTCTGTTGTGGGGAAATGCCGTAGGTAGTTATTCAGACAATTTTTGTTTTACAAAAAACGGCAATTCGTTTAATTTATTAATTAAGTCCCAGACACTCCCTCGGAGACAAATTTAAAGAGATTAATATAATGACTGTGCCTTCTCAGTATATTTATGAAAATCTTTTTTATGCACATAAAAATATTAATCTGTTTAAAAAATACAGTGATATCCATAATATAAATACTAGGAACAAACAAAAATTTGTTGTTCCTACATCCAGGCTCAAGAAAATAGGTGGCTCGTTTAGATGCCAATGATACGCTTTTATAATAAACTTCCTAGTCACATTCAAGAGCTAAGCCTTAATAAATTCAAATATTTTATAAAGAGAAAACTATGCCAGAAAGCCTATTGTACTGTCAAAGACTATATTGAGGACAAAAAGGCTTGGGATTGAGCTGCTCCAATAAATTTACACAGGGAATGTTGATTTATTTTATTTTTATAGATACATAAAGCAAAGATTATAAGTAAATACCTAGTTAGATTTTACCTTTTTACATATACAATGACATGCATATTTACTGTATAAAGTATTAAATTATTTTAATTATTGTGAATATGAGGACTATGTGGGTGGTTCCAGTTTTAATAATGTTCAGGCAGTTTGAGTAGTTTATGCGGCCTACCCAAATGTCCTTTCTTTGGTATTGTTCGTCGAATCGTTGAGCTCCTTAAGTTCTGAGTTGAGCTGCACGGTTATTGACAAATGCGTGCACTGACTGGACAGGTCCACTCAATATGTGTGGTTCTTTCCTCAAACGACCATTTCAGACACTAATCTACATGCTCCTCAAAGATTATGTCCGGATTTTTATATACACATTGTCATTGATGTATTTTATAATACTATAACTTGAGTATTTACTTTGTAAAGTAATACAATATTATTTTAATTAGTGTGAATGTGAGAACTATGTCGGTCATTGTTTTTTTGTAATTTTCTCAGTTAGTTTAATCATGATCTGGCTGTTTGAGTAGGTAATTTATGCGGCCTACTGAAATGTTCTTTCTTTGGTATTGTTCGTCGAATCGTTCAGCTCCTTCTGAGTTGAGCTGCACGATTGCTGACAATTGCGGACACTGGCTGGACAGGTCCACTCACACTGTATAGTTCTTTCCTCAAAAGACCATTTTAGATACCGATCTACATAGCCTTCACATGATCTGACCAAGATTTTGTATGGACTTTAAAAGAGACTGTGACCTCTGAGTTTGTTTCGGCCTTTCTTCTCAGAGTAGTCAGATAGAAACGCCGGCCTCATCTAGTTTAAAAAATATAATTATGTTTGACGTGTAAAAGTGTTTGTACAAACCTACTTACAGAAATACAATCATTTATCATTATCCTTTATCTTGCGGGTCGATATGGTTTTAACCAAGACAATGGCCAAGAATTTAGTTATTGTTTCGAAGATATCTTCAATACCTTTTTAAGACATGACTGTGCTACTTGGGACCCCGAAAGGGCTGACAGGATGACAACAGGCGTGGTTGTGCAAGTTACTGCTCGTAGGTACTCTTCCTGAAGACCCAAACTACGTTCACAGATATTAAATGTTGTTATCGATTATCTTTTAATTATCTAGTACTTATGGTCTATCTATCAGGGAAAACCAAACAGTCGTTAGATTAAATTGTTCGATAGGTAGGTAATCCGACTCTAGTTTCCTAATAGGTAGGTACCTATTGAAACTATTTAGGTACATAGGTAGGTACCTAGTTTAAGCCAGGTGCCTACCTACTCATAGGACTAGAATCCAGTAAAAATAGCGTCAGTATGCTCTTAAAAATTATGCTACTAGCTAACGCCATTTTGTTTCGCTTAGGACCGGGTGTGAGGACTATTGAGCCTTCTTAGACTTTATTCTAGCTAAGTACCTACAGGACACAGGTTACAGTTAGCGTTTCATACGAATATGAACATTTACTTTATACAAATAAGGTTCATATTCGTAACTTATCTTAGACATTACTGACATCGGTGAAGGAAAACCAGTGGATTCCTTCACTGGTTTTCCTTCACCGATGTCATATAGTAAATAGGTACCTAAAGTAAGTCTAAATTTGCCAACCCGTCTTGAGCAAGCGTAGTGATCAATGCTCGTGGCTTCGATGTAAGAGAAGAGGTCTTTGTCCAGCAGTGAGACCAAACAGGCAGTTAGATTTATCATCTAAAATCTCGTACCTACATTTTCCTTTACCTTTTAGCAAAACAATATATAGGATCACCATCTCAGCCGAATGTCGGATAAGTCCGAAAGGGTTATCGTGGCCCCTGGCACAGGCAACTGAAGGTACACGGGTGGGTTTTAGTCAGTAAGAGTCTGACACGCCCGCCCGCTCCGCCCAGACCGGGAGAAGTTATTTGATGATTTCCTAAACTCAAAAAAATAAATAACCGAATGTCGGATGGACTATTGTCCATCCGACATTCGGTTATTTCTTTTTCTTCTGTGCTTTTTACCTGCAACTTTACCATGTCATCGTTTCACGTTGAGGGAGGCCTTGTGACCGCGAGGTGAAATTTCTGTAGTTCGAGGGACTGAATAAGTCTTTAACCCGAGGTAAACACTGTGCTTTTCATTACGAATAAAAGGAAAGTAAAAATAAAAACATGAATTATATAAAGAAAAAATGAGCCTCTTCTCTTATGAAATCAGGCGTTAAGTCCATATCGGAATCAGATGAAATCACTGTATTAATGAAAATCTCTGCTTTAAGGAAGTACAAACAAAACTCTACATTTACAACTCGAAAAAACAAATGAAGATCGGATTGCCGCTTTCCCGCCAATTTTTTTTTTCTGTTGCTGGGTTCTAGCTATTCAGCCATTATTTTCACTTCCATCATTGAAAAAACGGTAAATATTTTCCCAAATCTATGTAATTTTAAAGAAATTGTTGAAAGTAAATTATAATTAGTCATTTAAAAAAAAATATTCTTTAATTAGTACTTATCTTTATGTTATTTCAATTTTATATCGCGCTGTAATTGAGTGGCTGTATAGGAAGTTGGAACCTGCTTCAATAGAAATGTCAAAATAGAACTAGTTTTATTTAATAATTTGACAGGTGTCAGTTGAAAACGATTCTCCCTAGGGCTGAAAAGTATTACTTTCAACCCGCTCCTCAGGCAACTTCAGACCTACTTTCAGAGTATGAGTACCTAATGAAAAAGATAATAACAATTCAGGAATTAAAATAAGCCGTGGCAGCTAAAAGATGACCAGTGCCTACTGACGGCGCCCGCGCGCCCGTTCACGAACATGACGTATGGATCAGCACCATTTAGCTCAACCATTTTGAAGGGAACTTTAATGGTTCAATACACGCGCCACCACCAGCGACACATTTGAGTGAGCATGACTTACCTACTCTCAGCCGCCAGGGCACATTCAAGTCAATTAAAGACGAACACAGTAGGTAAGCATTTTGGTAGGTAGGATAGTGCTCACACATGTCCTATGCAATTATACAATATTAAGAGATTGGATTTTTACAGTGCAAAGATAGTTAATACAATCTACAACAGCTCCAACATTATTTTCGAATTCTAATCAATTAGTTTATGCGCCCTTGTGGAGCAGGACCACCGTTGAGCCAAGCATTTTTGTCAGCGATGTGATCCTCCAACTTATAATACTTATGCTTGGCTATAAAAGTGTACAGTGTGCGTTTTATACACGATTTAAATTTCGTTTCATTCAGCTGGATTATGTGGAGAGGTATTTTACTGTAACATTGTATAGTTACCCCATGAAGGATAAGTCTACTTTAGCCAGTCTGAAACCTGGTTGAAGTAATATGGTCCCTATTTCTAGTCATATAATTGCATCTTTCAAAAAAATTAACCTATTCATGTCAGGGTGCTCAAACGTTCTCGGTCGTTGTTACATCCTCTCAGTAAAAGCACAATGTCAGTTACCTAGTATCAGTCAGGACGCTCTAGTTTTTGAGCTCGCTTCGCTCCCACTTGCATTCTTTTAGAAAAAAAAATATCACGTGACCGCTTTACGAAGTCCCTAGCTACCAGAGTCTGGATGCTCGAATTTTATAGCTAATTTCGCTCGCTCTTTGATAAAATCGGATCCGAGTCAGAATGCTCCAAATTTGTAGCTAACTTCACTTGCTCTTGCTTTCTCTTAAGTAAGGCCACAATGACTCACAATAACAGCATCATAGACTACTATAGGTACCTATACTTTCCAAGGCAGCACCTATGCTATTTATTTAGAAAATCAAAACCCGGGTCGGGTAAAAAGGCCCCAACCAGTGGTCTCGAACATACCGACTTTTCGGTATCTTTATCGATATGAGACAGCTTCTACCGAATGTAAACAATTTCACACCTTTTTTGAGAATACAAGGAATTTCTCGAGACTTTTTACCGATTTAAATTTTTTTAACAGGCAACCCATTTCATTTTGTCTATGACTCTTAGGTATTCCCCACCTAATTTGAGAAAAGTAGTTATTTTCGGGGGAATGCCCCAAGTTGGTACACTTGCCTATAAAAGCCAAAATTCAGAATTTATATTATCATCCGCGTGATTCGATCGCCCTCGTCACTTTTGAAATAAAACATAAAAATATAAAATACGCAAGCGTACTCAGAATGTCGTCCGATGAAGTTAATTAGTATAAATTCGGATGTCTAGTTTTTTATGTCAAAGCATGCAAACAAATAATTTCACGGTTTCCTCTCAATAATAATGCATTAAAAGGTGCACATTTAGTTGAACCAACTAATGTGAAAAATGGCAAAACTGCTTCGATAATTCCGGTAGTTAGACTTTTTCCCAATATTATTCTGAACGAAGACTTCCAAGAAATCGATATAGAGTGGCGTGTTTTGAGAAACTGAACAAGTCAAAATATTTTCTTTTGATATAGAGAACAATTTATTTAAAACGTGGCGATGGCACTCAAATGTTTCCATTGCTGTCTCTTTTCGTCTTTACCATGTTATCACTGCCCCACTCCTCAGCCAATGTGGAGCGTATATTCACACATATTAATCTAATGAAAACAAAACAGCGAAATAGGCTATCTACTGAATCTATTACAGTACATACAAAACGATTAATTAATAATGCTAGTTGTTATGATTTTGAAATGAGTTCTAAAATAAATGCTAATATGACTAAAGAATATTGGTATGGTCCTAATACCTAAGGTCTAAAATTGTAAGTGTGATTAATTGATTACTTAAGCACCAAGATTGAGTTGTTGTGTTTGTACTGACTTGTTTAGTATGTCCTCATGTTCCTAATAATTGAGAAAGTTAATTTTAGTTATAAAAATAAATAATAATAATAATAAGCCCCTAAAATCCAACCTTACGTCCAAGCTGAACACCTAGCTACGTGGGGGGCGGACACGCGTACTGTACGTCTGTACTAAAAACTTACGCGGCTAACAAGGCAAGGTAGCCCTTTATGGAGATGAGTAGTAAAAGAGTATATTATTTACGGTCGCTTCCCGGGGAGCGCCGGGGCGCATCTGGAGCCGATGCTAGCTGCCACAGCATACGAACCATCGGCGGTGAGGAGCTGAGCAAGCGGGCTCCTACCGACAAAATTGTTACAGCTGGTCGTAGTGAGCTGAACAGGCGGGCTCACTACGTAGAAGCCACAGCCGATCCCACGGGCGATGATACCATTTCATTATTCTCATCCATCCCTTCGACTCGCCCCTCCTACATGACAAGAAGAACAGCTAGCTTGTCCACCACTAGCACACTTGATAGTGTTGTGCAAGATGTCAACCTTGACTATGAACTTGTACCCACTACAAGCACTCCTAGTACGCGCAGACGATGGACCCCTGAAATGAATAAGTTCATATTGCGCACTTATCTTCAATTAACTTGTCTAGATATAGACAGAAGAACTTATCTTGAACCGCTCCACCTAAAATTTACAGAAAAATTCCCGAACATGCAGGTTAGTCGACAGAGAATAGGAGACCAACGAAGACCTATAATAAATAACAAATTACTACCACAAAAAACAATAGATGAGATACGAAACGAAGTAAAAGACGAGCTAGACCAACTACAGTCAAACCATTTTACGCTACAGACACAAAACTCTAGCGAGCTTAGACAACAAATACTTACACCTACACAATCTACAAAAATACAACCTACAACAGTAGAGATACAAAGCACACAAAATAGAACACAGAACCGAATGAGATGGACCAGTGATTACAACGAAGCTATAATGCGGTCATATTATAGAGTTACAGCTTTGGGCACTAATGAAACTACATATCGAAAACCTATGTACGAAGATTTCATTAATCAATTCCCTTCACTTGCTCACCTAAGTGAACAACGAATAGCTGATCAAAGAAGAGCAATAATAAACAATACATACTTAAGCGATGAGAAATTAAATTCATTAAAGTTAGAGGTATCGAAAGAACTCCGTATAGATAACACACGCAATTACAATAGTGAAACGATATCCGTTAATACTAAATTCAACAATACCAATAACGAGTTAACAAATAACATTGATACGAACTCTATAGACGAACCTACACCTAATATAGAAACACCGGACAACACTGAAATAACTAGCGCAGACATTCTTCCTACCCCACAAAAAAATTTAGAAAGGGACCCAATAATAGACGATTATTTCCAACAAGCATTCCAATTTTATAAAGGCACTAGCCCTACTAATAGAATTTATATTCCAAAACAAAAACCATCAAAAAATCTTGCAAGAATAATTAGCTACCTTAACAAAATCATTCTCCCTGAACATATTAACAACGACACAGACTTCCCTACATTCCAGACCTTTATATATTGTGCGGCATGGACCGTTGCTAAGGTTAATGGAGCCAAGATAATACTCGAACCAAGAGAAATATCCCGAGGTACAAAAACAAAATATAAACCAAAATGGCAAAGACGACTAGAACAAAAATTAAACGATTTACGAAGCATGTAAACAAGATCATAAAACTATATAGAATTCATACCGTTCACGAAGAACCAAATACACAAGTAGCACACACTCTAGACACACACAAAAACTCTCAGTTGTAACAGGCAGGCTTCAAAGATATAACGCATGCACTTTTACAACCCAAATGATGATGAGTTGAACACTCCTAATCCAGAGGCATTACAAAACTTCTGGGCAGGGTTATGGGAACAACCTATTCATCATAACGCCCAAGCAGATTCGATAAAAGCAGAATATCAAATAGCACAAACATTCAGGCAATGGCATTTGAACACATCTCCCCACAAATATTTCATAAAGTTCTAGCTCGCCTACATAATTGGAAAGCACCTGGATCAGACCACATCCATAGTTACTGGTACAAAAAATTCACAGCAGTTCATTGTTATTTATACTATAATTTTATAAACAGCTTCATCCAAGATCCTTAAATGATACCTTCTTTATAACGTCGGGCACAACTTACATGATACCGAAAGATCGCAATGACCTCTCTAACCCAGCTAAATATAGACCTATTACATGCTTACAGACCTTGTATAAGATCATCACATCCTGCGTATCCGAAATGATATACGAACACATTGACGCCAATAACATCTTAGCCGAACAGCAAAAAGGATGCCGAAAATATAGTCAAGGCTGCAAAGAGCAATTAATCATAGACTCCGTTATCTTAAAAAGAGTTCAGAATTTCAATATTCACCATGTATATTGATTACAAGAAAGCGTATGATTCTGTTCCCCATTCATGGCTTTTGCAAGTGTTAGAAATTTACAAAATAAACCCAATAATTGTTAAATTTTTGAAGATAATGATGACAACTTGGTGTACAGTATTAAGACTCACCACCCCAACCGGATCAACAGATACTAGCCCAATTAAAATACAGAGAGGAATCTTCCAAGGAGATGCACTCAGCCCACTGTGGTTCTGCCTTGCTTAAAACCCTCTATCTAAAATATTAAACGCTAGCTCACTATGTATTCCTTTAAATTCTACAGTTACCAACCGACCGACTGACCCACAGAAAGGAGTTTTAAATCATTTACTGTATATGGATGATATTAAGTTGTACGCAGAAACCGAGAGTCAACTCTACGAGCTAGCTAACCTAGCAGAAACTTTCACAAATGACATTATAATGGAGTTCGGCATAGATAAATGCAAAATAAATTCAGTTAGAGCAGGCCAGAACTACCAACACCAATACACGTTAGGTACAGGAGAACGAATAGAGCCATTGGATGAACTAGACACTTATAAATACTTAGGTTATAATCAATCCCGTCAGATACACTACAAAGATACTAAACAAAATCTGAAACAACAATTTCAACACAGACTTAATACAATACTAAAAACACAGCTCTATTCACGAAACACCATAAAAGCAATCAACACCTTTGCTATACCTGTGCTCACCTATTCATTCGGGATAATAAACTGGACCAAAACTGACCTCAAAAACTTACAACGAAAAATCAACACTACAACGACTAAATTTCGCAAACATCACCCAAGATCTTGTACACAAAGGTTAACGTTACCGAGAAAAGAAGGAGGCAGAGGACTTATAGATATCCTAAACTTACACAACAGACAGATCACAACTCTTAGGCAATACTTCTTTGCCAAAACTGAATCTTCCCCACTCCACAAACTAATAGCACACAACGACAAACACTTTACACCTCTTAATTTAAAAGACCCTACAGAACAAAAAAACGAGAAAATGATAGACGACCAAACCAAATGTCAAGAGTGGACCCAGAAGTCTCTACACGGGAGACATCGCCAAGATTTATGCCAAATAAATGTCGACAAAGATGCGTCGAACGCGTGGTTAAATCAAGGTGAACTATTCCCGGAGACTGAAGGGTTCATGCTTGCAATTCAAGACCAAGTTATTGAGACCAAAAACTACAGAAAATATATTATAAAGAATTTAACAACCGATACCTGTAGAAAGTGTAGTACTTCTCCAGAGACAATCCAACATATAACTGGCGCCTGCAAATCAATAGCCCAGACAGACTACAAACATCGACACGATCAAGTAGCCAAAGTCATACACCAAAAACTAGCTCATAAATACAAACTTATAGACACCGTAGTACCTTATTATAAATATAACCCTGAAACGGTATTAGAGAACCCCACAACAAAACTGTACTTCGACCGAGCCATACTCACAGATCGCACAATTCACTTTAACAGACCCGACATCACATTAATTAATAAAATAAACAAAACTGGGTTCCCTATTGACATTGCCGTGCCAAATACGCATAACTTACAGACTACAATAGCTGAAAAATTATCCAAATACACCGAACTAAAAGACGAAATAACCCGACTTTGGCATCTTCAAAAAGTCACAATAGTCCCCATAGTGCTATCTACGACAGGAGTAATTCCTAAACAGCTTCATCAGTCCCTTAGTTCCCTCAACCTGCCATCTAACACCTACCACCTGCTGCAGAAGGCAGTGATTCTAAATACATGCAGGCTAGTTAGAAAATTTCTTCAGTGTGAGTTGGACAACTTGCACCAATACTCCCACTCAAATATAGTTTCGTCTACCATACAGGCTACTTATAATATTACTCCCACACTTGACCCCACTGCTGGACACTTGGCTTAGGCCCGTGCCATCAGTTCTACCCGGCTGTGCCGAGGAAAACAATTCCATAAACATAATAATAATAATAATTTTTATTCATAAGTTCACATAATAAATTACATAAAAGTTACATGGTTACAAGTTTACAAATTAATATTATGGAGAAAAAATTAAACTATGCCTAAAATTAATCTGGTGTATAACTTATACCTATAAATTGGTTAAAGGCCTAATGAATACGATAGCGACCTGCCTGATGTAGGTTTATTCGAACCTGTGTTTCAGGCCATCGCTTAACAACGCTGAGTGCTTTAGTGGACTATTATGTCACTGTACATAGAGCTAGCATTGATACCTAATAACTATATTTTTAAATAAAAATGTATTTAACTTAAGTAAACTTGTTGCATTACTTCTAGCAAAAAAAAAAGCTTCTAGAAAATGTGATCTTAAATGTAGTTTTTTTTAACCTACCGATTTTAGGTACGAATCTACCGATATTTGTGGGCAGCTCTAATGATTTCGGCTTTTGACGTTCGAGAACACTGGCCGAACAATTTTGATACAGGGCGCCTTGAGGACTAGCTACGCCAGCGGTCAGGTGTCTAAAAAGGAAAAATAAAAGTTATACAATATACATAACAGGCAAGCGTGTGTAGGGGCGCTAGAATGAGGCCTTGCCCCGGGCCCATTTTTAGATTCGCATGGCTCTGTCCATGGTCCGGAGAAAAAAAGTAATCCATTATGGGTACCTGACACTTTTTCTTTGTGAGATACAGAACCCTATAAGTAAAGAGAACAAAGAAATGGCACGTGGAAGGTACGTACCCTAAAAATAACGAATTAGCCTTTAGTGACTAATCGGAGCATTCCCTATAACATAATAAATAAACACAACAGGCAATGGTGCCGATTCTCTTGTCACAAAATTCTCTAAACTAGACTAAAAATCACCAAAATTTAGTTTATTCCTGTCAAACGACGATTTCCCATTCTGAAATTGACTAAAGTGACACAACTTAACCAAATTTTAGTTTGACAGCACTAAGATGGCACTGAGATTATAATTTAGTGAAAATGGCAATTTTGCTATTCTGAATTTTACGTTTTTCACCAAAAATTTTGATTGTCGTAACTAAATCTGCCTGTTCTTAATCGCGATTAAAAAGGTGTGGAATAAAATTAGGTTGTCATGAACTAAAATTCACACCAACACCTCGACTTCAGATGCAAAAACAGTACTGTATCTTTTTTTCTTTTCTTTTGCTTATATCTCGAAAACGGTGTGTCCTATCGCAAAAATAATGAAAATTTCGACCCCCTTTATAAGACCCCGGAACATCTAAAACCCCAACGTGTTGGTAAAAAAAAAATATATATTATTCATATTTTCCATACAAAAAGTGAAAAATTCCATACAAAACATGTCGATGCTGCAAAATAATGCGCGACTCTGGCTCTAAAAAAAATCACGTGGTACGGCAAACAAGTATCACGTGGAGTCGCAATTGCCAAATTTGATTTTAGATGTGTCAAAATTATTTTTAAATTTAGAGATTTTATTTTGCAGAATAGCGTTAAGATTCTCATAGCCAAAAGTAAGGAATTTTAGTGATAGTTTAGTTAGTTTAGTCGGTGTACAACAGAATCGGCACCATTAATAAGAAAAAAAATATTATTCATTTACAACCTACCAGTTACTGTGAATGTCCACCCGAACTGCAGCGTATCTGGAACCTTCTCGGACAATAAACGGCTATCCGTTAACAGTAATTCTTAGCGTCCGCATAGGCGTCAACTCGTATAATTAGGCCCCAATCATTTGCAGGGTAGGTAAAGTTGAGAGTAATCAACTAATCACAGAAATAAGAAAGATTATCTGTGGCATTCATAGGAGAATAGGGCAGTCAGAAGCCCGAATATCTGACAACCAGTCTTACCAAGGGGTATCGTATTACCCAGTAATTTGGTTGTGGAGGTCAGATAGGCAGTCACTTCATGCAAAATACTGATATTCAGCAGCACCTGGTTAGACTGGAAACCGACCCTAACCGTTGGGAAAAGGCTAGGCAGATAGATTTTTGTCTGTAATCCGCGAAGAGGTGGGTAATAGGTACCTAATTACTACTTTAATACAAGTCGGTCAGTCTCATTTATACAGAGTTGCAACTCTTTATAAATGAGAGGGGCTTTCCTTTAAACTGCCTATACTAGGTACCATTTTCAAGCTCTGTACCAAAAATCAATTAAATTAGTCGCAAATGATTTTTGAATTTTTTGTCCCATTTGAACACGATGTATCTTTCCTAACAGCTGATTATGTCTCATAGGTCATGTTATGTGATAACATGTATTTGCATTGAGTCATCATATTAAGCTGACACCATTCATGCACCGCATCCAAGTCTTCTTGAAGAAGAAGAATGTCACAGTCTGTTTTAATTTCCCTTTACAGTTTCAAATCATCTGCAAACATGGAACATTTGCAGTGCCGTATTGAATAAAAAATGTCATTGACGAAAATCAAAAAGAGGATCGGTCCTAGGTGAGATCCTTGTGGTACCCCGGAGGTGGAAATATAAAATGGTGACTCATAACCCCTCACAACCAATTTTTGTTTCCGCTCAAATAGGTATGAGACAAGCCACATTAGTAGTTGGCCGGATATGCCAAACTGTTCGAGCTTTGTGATAAGTACCTTGTGGTTAACCTTGTCAAAGGCACTGCTGAAATCAGTATAGATGGAGTCAACCTGTGTGCATCATTAACATAATGTACCAAATTAGTAGTAGATTTGCGAGCACAGAAACCGTGCTGTTAGGGAGCCAACTGCGCTCTTATGTGCGAAGTCAATATGGGACAAACAAATAGTTGACATTTGCATAGGAGTCATAAGGCGTCATTTGGTTGCTAATGACCTCTCCTACATCCCCTTAATGGATTGCCGACATATTACCAATAACCCTGTACCTATATATATACTTTATAGTAGGTATACCAGAAAAAAAACAATTTTTCATTGTGCCTGTTGTGTTGTTTTTGTACTTTGATGGCGCCTTTATTTATTACCAGTATATGGGCTTTTACCGTAGTTCAAGTGTTCGTGTTCATTTGTTTGGGCGGGTTGTTTCAGACCTAAATTAGTTGCAGCTTATTATGCTTGTTCCTTCTCTCTGTAAAAGGCAGCCTCTGGCCCACCGCTGCCGCTGCACCGGGACAATTAAAGGCAGATCGTTTTGTGTTTACTTCATAGGTTTAGACGGTGAATAAAACAAACTTCTGGTATATAAGTTTTATTGGAATGTCCTTTAGAATACGTACAAATTATATAAGGGAAATAATATCTCTAAATAATTTAACCTTTAAGCTGTTACGAGGAAACAATCCAAATTTCAAAAACATGGAGGTTAAATGTAATCGCTTTGGTTACTTACCTATCCACAGTAAACATTAGGCATCGCGACATAAGGGATTGCTCAGATTTTGTAAAATTATGAATGATTTAATTAACAACGCATCAAGATTTTACTTTGAATACGGAACTTTGCCTTCTTGTGGTAACCTTTATATAAATTTGACAAAGTCTGCGCAAGCCGATAAGTGATGACAAAAGTAAAAATAACTCATTTATACCTTAAACGTGGTGGGAAAAACTTATATAAAATTCATACTTCGAACACGGATTGGGTACGTACCTACATATGCATCGAACTAGGAAATGGTATCTAGCACTGTACTTGCTTCGTTGGTCTATTTTTAAAAGATTATCGTTGCAGTGAAACACTACCTGATTCCTTGTATTTTCTTAACTTTTTTGCTTTTACTGATACCATTTACTAATTACAGTATGTACCATTTTATCGCCTGCCTTATATAAAATAATTTATGTTAGATTACGTTACGACTAAGTGTAGGTACAAAAAATAAAAGAAGTATCAAAACTCAACAGTAACTACGTCAAACCACAGACTAAAATTTAGGCAGGAATATTCAGAATAATTGACGATGACAACATTATATATCAACAAAATATTTGTAGATTGTCGATAAACTCTGTATGCTCTGCATGTGGCTCATGGCTCATTTTATTTGGCTGAATAATACTACTTGCACATTTAACTCACTTTTGGTAATTTTCATTCCTAAAGTAAAAATGCATTCTAATACCCATTTTTTTTATTTCCACAGAGCCGACTTTCCGAGCCCTTGATATAACATAAAAAATAATTTATATTGTGTCCTCACATTAGTGTACCTCCTCAATATTTTATTTGCAATACAAATTACAATCTTAGTATAGTTTTAGTTACTAAATCAAAAAAAAAAATGTGATCTTCGTCAAAAGACTAGGTAACACATTTAAATACCGTTTTAAATTCCGCGTTCCTTATGTCAAAACGAAAATTAAATGATTATTTTTTATGATTAAACTGGTTCATTTAGAAAAGTATGCAGATTGCGCAACAATTCGGTAGTTGCACATTATATAAATACATAATTTTTGTAACTTTTTACGCATAATAGTTGTAATTTATACGGAATACTGGAGATAAGTGCACCAATATTTCGTTTGTGTTTCTTCGTAGTTTCCAACGATACGATCGAGGGTATGTTTCCCATAATTATGTAACAGGATTTTATTACTCTAATAATTAAGTGAGTTTAACATCGATCTTAGAAGAATATTTTTGATCGAACGAATTTAACATGGTGTTTTAGGTAATCGGAAATCTCGCTTCTTTCTGTATGTCGATAAAGAGTATGGTGAAGTTTTTCAGTTGTAACTGTGGTAAAAATTTTAACGAAGGTAACTCCACTGATGTTAATTTGTATAATTCAGATTCATAAAAGCTGCAATTGAGGCATATTAAACGCATTTTCCGAGTTTATATAGAGAATAAAGGTTCACAATACGCTAATAAGTCTCTCCCGTTATGAATAAAATTAACGCCTACGATAACCTAAACTAATAAAGCTTTGTTGGTGATTACATCTAATTAATGAGACTCATATTTACACAAACAAAGTACAACGATGACAAACATTATTGTAAAAGCTACCAGATATTTAATCCGATTTAGAAGTCGGTGTTTTGATTTACGTTGGGCCTTTACGTTGAATACAACTCGAGTACCTAGCTGCAACAGACGTCGAATAAGTTACCATAAACACATTCTAACAATTTCATGAGATGTATCTACTATGAACTATGTTCAACTTGCGTAAACATTCTATGTATATGTTTAATCATATTTTAAACGAGTACTATTTGTGCTAACGCATTTTTTCTCTTATTGTATTAATATTTGGCAGGTTTCAAGTCTGTTTATAATTAGGATTACATGCTAAACAACTAGTATAACTTACGTCACAATATAAATCATATCAAATATGATGGTGGGCTGCAATATTCGTTCTTAGCATTCTTATCTAATGTGTAACAGACACGTCAATTCATTCGTTTGAAAAGTCGATCAAAAATATAAAAGCCCACAATTTATTTGATTGATTACAAATTCTTAAACTAATTGGTGTTCACATACAACTTCGGTACTTAAAACTAACCGTAATCTCGAAATACTAATCTAGATAACTGTAATCGATAAACAAATTAAAGCCTACGTAGTATCAATATTGTATTAAATAAACATATAATAATAAATAAAATATATTACCCATAAAACGTTTGTAATATAAACTAATGATTTATACAGATAGTTATAGTAAAACGAGACTTATAACAATTGTGTCTGAATAGGTCAATTTAATTGAGACAATAACGTCAACCATTAATACCATAATATATAAGGTAATAACAAATTAATCTATGAATACATACTAGTACCAACATATTACGTAAAATTACGTCAAAACAAACGCTTCACGAGAAGCACAGAAAAGGCACGAAATTCATAAGACAGCGCATGTTTCAACATTTCAATTGATATACTATTTAGTTATAAGTATATATTTTCATAAGAATTATTTCATAATTGAACTTTGTTTTTTTTTTTTCAATTTCTATAACAAATGTAAGACTACAGCTACAAAAATTTCAAAGCTACATTCGTGTTTTTATTTAATACTAATTAATTGGGAATAAATGGTTTACGAGTATTCAATAGCAGCAGTCATTTAACCCTTTATTTAATCATTTAGATTTATAATATTTCAAAGTATTGGACAGTTTATTAGTTTGTTGATTAGATAAACTTCAATCGACAAATTTACGCAATGTTATCTGTATAGATAGTGTAGTAGTAATTAATTAGAATTATCTACTTCTTGTAAAAACCAGGTACAAATAAATAAACGTTGTTTTGTCGAACAATAGGTCAACTTCCTGCAATTATTAACGTATAAAAAGAACAACAATCAAGTATTTACGAGTTCTTCAAGTAGTAGTAGGTACAATCTGTACAATGTATGATTAGAAAATCGATAATAACAAAAAAGGACATCGAGCTTCGTATTCAGGTCTTATAATAGACACATTTGTTAGTCAAAATATTTTTAGATGCTTTCTTATCCTTATTGGAATATCGTACGGTCTTAACAAAGTTTGGAGGTCTGCAAGAATCTTGATATCTGAACTTTGCATCTTTACATTAAAGCAAGTAACTCTTAAACGCTTGAATGTTCATTTTCAATCTTCCTATTAAATATAAAATTGTGTTCAAGTTGTAAAGCTCCATTGCTCAAACAGTAAAGTTGTAAAAATACCAGGATTTTCGTATGTCATGTTGGACTGTCAAAATAAAGGCTTGTCTCACTGTCGGTCGACGGTCCTCTTGAGCCACTGTGTGAAGTGCCTTAGCTGCCATACCGCCCTTGCAGACTCCTCGCGTAGACGCGCGTTGTGACGCCGTAACCGACGGACCTATCAAATGAAAGATAATTAGTTAAGCCAGACTTATTTATTTTAATCCTGTTTAAATTATAATCTTATCATTTTATTAAGTCATTGTCATTATTAAAGATGTTTTAACTCGTGCCCTGCTGAGCATTGACTGACCATTACTGCAGTGGTTAAACCCAGTCTTTTTTGTATTTGAAACAATTTAATTCGACCACGATGATAGGAACAGGTACAGGGAATTTGAAACGACAAAATTAGTATCAGTCGGCGGTTATTAAACGAGCGAGCAGGGTTACGAATATTAAGTACAACATTTCTATACTGGCTCAAGTCATCTCGCTCCCGCGTTTTATAACCGCAGCTGCCACAATCGATGGGTATATTGTAGACTATACAATTTTATTATATACTTATACCAAACCTCACGAACAAACATTTAAAGCATAGCAAAGATTGACGATTTGTGTTGTACACGCAAATTACGCACACATACCATACCAAACGTTGCCGATTTGTTACGTTTCATTAAAACTTTCCAAAATGTCACTGCGACATTGTTCTGTCAAAGCATATATTAAATTTAATCAAAATGTCAGTGTGAAAGAAATTGTGGAAAAATAATTCTACAGCTCCTAAAACGCTTGTGGAATTACTTTTCACAACTAAGTAATTCATTTAAACCGTATTCTAATATTACAAGGATGCGCTAAGGTAGCCTGCTAAATTCAAATTTACTTACGTTTTTTGCAATTGTAGGTCAGTGTCAGATTGTACGTGGATTAAAATATGATTCGCGACTGTAACAAATATGGCTTTACAGAATTAGAATCAGCAATACAACAATTCTAAGGTTAGAATTCTGAAATAGTCATTCAACAGGGTAATATGAACCTAGAGAGATGTATTGATGATTTTTATTCATTATTATATAAGTAAATAAAAACCAGAAGAAAATTTGAATTTCGCGGGCTACTCTTGACGCTTTCGCCTGAATAAAACACACACACATCGGCACATGAGTGCGTAAAAGAATACGCCTATCATTATGTTAAGTTATAGTAAATTATAATGAATTTACCTTTTATTAAATTTTATTTAAAGTTGAGAAAGGTCAAACTGCTGTTAAAATTTTATTTTGGTTAATTTTGATCTCTAAAAGACAGAACAGAAGAAATGACAGAACGATGAAGCTAGTTGCCCATTCCAAAGCTTAGTAGGTACCTATGAAGAAGAACAGGCAAGAAACTCCATGGACACTCTTTTATAAAAAATCAAAATATGGTTACAAAATGACCCAGTAATAATGAATGTTATTGCTTTGTTACATTACATTCTGATAGTATGGTTATCGATAGTAAATTCAAAAACACGCTTTATTTTAGTTGAGGTCGGTTAGTTGTCATTAGGGGTAAAATTCTATTCTATTCTATTATTGTTAAATGGCAAGCAAAGCCGATGTCGACTATTCCGCCAATGGCACTAAAGTGAATTCGAAAAAAAAATTGCATGAAAAAAAAATCTTATTAACGGAAAAACAACAACTGAGTACACAAGTAACATTCATCAATTAATACAGTTTGAACACAATGTAGATCTTATTGGGTAGGTGTAAAATTATTGTATCCGGCCACATTTCTATCCATAACAATGTCACTTGCACATCACCAGCCTGCTTCATAGGCCCGGGGAGATTAGGTTTGAACCCTGCGTTAAATCTAAACAGCGATTTATTTCTTGAATCGTGTTCTTCAAATAATAATCAAAAATTTAACATTTTCCAGAACCGCATCAGGGAAGAATAGTTAAAAAAAAAAACAATAATTGAGGCTTGATACAGTTCACGCAAAACTTTATGAGCCCTCTGAACGTAGGCCTGAGTAGGAAACCGCGCATGGTACAGTTAGTTGAGTGCACAAACATGATTGTAGGTTTAAAGATATTTATTCTCAAAAAAAGACACAAAGTCACTTACATGAGAACAAGACTTAAAATAAATAATAGATGTAAAGTTCGTCACAGACGTCACGGTAACAATATGATACACCAATCCAATGCACTCATCTTTTAGGAAGGCTGTTATTTGTGATTACATATTCAGCTAATTGAGTTTTGAATCCATTGAATGAGTGTAACTTCCTGATACATGAGGGTATTTGGTTGTATAAATTGTGCTCCCTCAAAAGTTAACATATTTTTGCCAAACTCGGTTCTCATCTTCGGTAAAATCAGAAAACTAGCTCGGCGAATGCTACGTTGCGTTACTTGTTTTACTTTAGTAAACGATAAATTAGTCTGTATACTTTTGTTGAGTGCCTTACGAATAAAAATACATGTATTGTAGATATACAAGATGTAACAAAAACCCTGTTGTTCCTTTTAGGGACGTATACATTTACCTACAAGAACAACATTGATGAAATTATAATTTTAAAAAAATGAGTATTGGCCAGTCGAGAGGTCAATAACAAATACTTAACTATTAAAATCGGCACATTCCAAAAAAATGTTTACGGTTTCGACTGAAAGAGGATTTTTACTTGTCATGAATTTTAGGGTGCTATGGGTTTATCAGGAATTTTACTACATTGAGGGGTTTGAACATGTGGTCGATTTTAGGGTTCCTCAGGGGTTTTGATTGGCGTTTCACTACACTTAGGGGCTTGATTAAATAGAAAATTTGTACTACATTTACAAGTGTAACTGCTACCACACTAACACGCGAGCTGCTTGCAGCTCGCGCAGCACGCAACAACTAGTCTGATTTTACAAGTACATCTTTGTTTCGCTAAATAGCCTACGAGTTCGGCGACATTCTTTGAAGCGATAGAAGATGCCGCTACCGGCCCCGTGTCGGTACCACGTGCCTACCTACCCCTCCCCCCCCCCCCCTTTACCCCGCCGCCCTGCGAATCACTTCCTTAGTCTCCCGCGCACCTCAGTTTTGAACGGATGTTATTGTTGACCTACGTAGTGAGTGACTTGTGATTTGTTTACGTAGTTTATTTACCATGTCCTATTCTAACGTAGAATATTTTAATATGCTGATGTGCACGCAGACTCTACCAAGAACGTTTAGCGAGTCTACCATTACCATCGGCGATTGCATTCTAACGTTTGCACGTATACGTACAATACCGGAGGTGTGCACGGACAACATCGAGCCGACGCAGGCAGACCGAGGACTCGAGACATTGACACCGAGGAGCAAGTGTTGGACTTGCAAGATTACCTGATCTGACGCCTTTAGATCTTTCCTCTGGGGCAGTGTAAAGCAACAGCTGTTCAAAAAAACGTGCGATACGGAGTTCGAAATGCGTTCACAGATAGTAGCAGCATTTGAACACATCAAGTCCGATACCTACGATCTGCGGAGCGTACGTAGGCGTCAAAGACATCATAATAAATTAATGCATTCAAATAAACACAAGGTTTTAAGTGACAGACGCGGCGACTTTGTTTTTTTTTAATGTAGTGAAGTGTTAAATGTAGTTTTAACAATTATCAATTGTGCAAAATACCGTGTAAACCAACATTTTCAAACATTCATTCGTTAAAGTGAAAAACAACAGCTGACAAGGTCACGAACTTTTGTAGCAAAATAATTATGTAGGTAAGTGGCGGCGCGGCACCGATCAAAGAGAGTGGGCGGGAACATTCTATTTTTTTCTGGTTTCGCGTCATCGCTTCATGCAGAATTGCAGAGGTAAGAAATCAGTTAAACATTACAAATATTAATAATTAAATATTTATTTTAATAATTTTTTTGAACAGTTTTTTATAAATTACTTGCTTTATTACGTATGTATACCGATTCTTAAAACGTAGGTAAAAGGAACAACAGGGTTTTTGATACATATTGTATAACTGTCTAACGTTCATTATTTTGGTTTCTTCATACATTTTGCATGTTGGTGTTATATAGGGGTAGATAAGGATCATTTTTATTATTTTGTTTTGTGCAACTGACGAACATTGTAAGATATGAAATATTTTTATCTATATGCCTACCTACAGCATTGATTTGTTCCTCACAAAAATTAGCTCAAAGGTACTTTTAGGTATTTTAACATGCAGTAGAAGATATTAGACAAAACGTTAATGTTAATTAAATAAATTAAGTAATGACAATTTATTGTTGCACTCGACTGTACTTTCGCAGACAACACGCGCAGCGGGGCGAGGATGGCCGTACCCAAGACGTTTGTGACAAGACATGATAAATTATGTCATGTTTTACAATTTGTCTTAAATGCTAGCACGGGTCAACCATGTGACATTATGTAGAGGCACGACATGCCTATATTTCTTGTTGCTGACTTAACAGTGTGACATAGTAAATGAAAAAAAATAAAAATGTCTGACCGTCTGAATTATGCGACCAAATAAAATAATACGTTTAAAAGAATGCAGTTCATACAGTTAAACTACTTTTTAATTTTGTTGGGAACTACTTCATTTTTGACAAACGCAGTAGATACCTACGCATGACTTTCGTTTTGTTTGTTTGGTTTGATAATAATTGTGTGCAAACGTTGTGTTTTTATTATTATTTCAAGCTTATATTTAACTTGCAAAGTTTGTATGTTTACTTCAAATCTTGAAACGGAATTTTTTAACAGCTTTGTATACCTTTCGAGAAATCTTTGCGATATATACTTACGACGCTGTTGACGATTTCTTAGTCTTGTCAATTTACTTATAAAATTATTTACATACATTCTATTGCCATTGGGACAGTAATTTTATAAGAAAAATATTATTTTTAACAATTTTAAAATTTTAATATCACCTATCAGCTCCGAACGAACGTGATACATTTTTCATAATCAACTCGCGTGCAACTTCCGTGAGCTCATAATTTTTTGCGCGAATTTTTGGTTAAAATAATAATATGTATTAAATTGGTAAAACCAATATATTTTTTTAGTAGTAAAAGTTTTTTTCGTTCGCCGAAATTTCGATATATTTTATTTTTGTGTTGTAGTTCAAGCAAAAATATTAACAGCGGTTTTTTACATTAAACTACCTAATTAGATATTTTTAAATACTATGCAACAAAATTAAACATATTGTACTAGCGCAAGATATTACTTTTCTTTTTTGCAACAGCATATCAGATAGAAATGTAACAGAATTACACTTACTTTAACTTGTATTTAAAGGCTTTTTATGAATTAATTACAAGAAAACAAGAAAATTTTACACATTATAGGAAATTGTTATAGGTACATAAAAAAAAACGTTTCTTTTTTATCTTGAATGTGTTTAATTTCGTAATTTTAATTTTTTCGAAATTTCCGTGGACGAAAGTTTAACTAGTAACCTACTTATAATACCTAATCTCTTCGACAAATGCTTCATACAAACTGTATGTTAATATTTTTACTACCAAGTAAAACAAAAAGATGTATTCTTTATAAAAAAAAACGTACCCGCGGGGGTGAACTTTTCGCGGTATACATTTTAACTTACTTCCCTGTAACTACCCTAAACGATAAATGATCAAAATATTTGTTTTAAATTAATTCAACGTAGAGCCTAAAATTCGGCGTAAATTACCCAGGTCATCAATCAGTGTTCAGCTTTGCTTTGTCTAGATAATTTTAAAGTCGGAGTCAATAGTGTTCTCTTGAATAAATATAATCTTAGAAGGAAACATAATTCTGTAAGCTACTGATACAATTTAATTACACTTGTCAGATTAGTCAGGTAGCTGACGCGATGACTATTAATTTCCTGTTTACTTGTTTTTTTATCAAACTAAATAGTTACGAATGTTTGATGATAACGAATTATGGGTTTTTCTAGTACGCATATTGTTTTTAATTGGAGCGCGAGTCAATTTACCTGTCTGTTGGGCAATTTTTTCAATCGTCAGATGACCTTAACTGAAGAGTAAATTTATTACGGTTAGACATTTGCATAAAAAAAACTGTCAAACCATATATTTTATTCCTCAGATACAAATAATCTGAAGATTGAAAAATTGGCTCTTAAAAAGATAAGCATAAGCAAAATCAGCCTATAATGTTCCCACTGCTGGGACACAGGCCTCTTCTCTACGAGAGGAGAAACATAAAAATATCAAAGATATTTGATATCATAAAAAGACATCAAAATAAAATAGTTAATCGAAAGAAAGTGAGTATCTGCGTTGGAGAAGTGAGAGGGAAAGGTACCTTCGTATAGCAACGAAATAAAGACCATAATGCATAATAGTAGGGGAACAGAATACCAATTACTGAACTTTGGGCTATTCGGTACAGAGTTCAAAACAGTTTTGTCGACACGGTTGGCGCAGTGGTTAAGCGATTGACTGCTGCGTTACGTGTCGCGGGTTCGATCCCAGGATTTGTATGACCTGCAAGTAGTTGTTCCGGGTCTGGCCGTTTGTGTATGTGAGTTTAAATGTTTGTAAACGCACCCACGATACAGGAGAAATTCCTAATGTGGGGCAACGTTTTTTTTTAAAAAAAAAAAAAAAAAAAAAGGTCAACGCATTGTAGATTTTTGACATCGGGCCGTGAGCACCGCTAACTTTCAATGTGTAAGGCTAATGCTCTGGATGTGGTTGAGTTTTGGTCGAAGCAAATATAAATAATAATTTGTGGCGTCATTGACATGACGAAGGTTAGGGAGATTTACAGACCGTATTTTAACTTTACCTATACGTTTTATAAATTGAAGTCGCTTTTCGTATGTCTGTGTGACCGCGTTGTTCTAACTACACAGCAGATTTTGAAGCAGTTTTTAACATCATTAATTTAAAGAGTTTATTCCAGTTAATACAATATATTTAACATAGACATAATAAGGAACTGCCTCCTTGTTCTAGTGGTCGCAAGCGCTACAGCTGAGCACAAGGCCTTGGGTTTCGATTCCTCGGGCAACGTGTTATTGGGTTTTGGCGTCAGGAATTTGTCAGTAGCAGCCCAGAGTCTGTATTTGTGACCATCATCATAATCAGCCTATCTCTGTCTGTTCTCACTGAGTCTGTATTTGTGACCATCATCATAATCAGCCTATCTCTGTCTGTTCTCACTGAGTCTGTATTTGTGACCATCATCATAATCAGCCTATCTCTGTCTGTTCTCACTGAGTCTGTATTTGTGACCATCATCATAATCAGCCTATCTCTGTCTGTTCTCACTGAGTCTGTATTTGTGACCATCATCATAATCAGCCTATCTCTGTCTGTTCTCACTGAGTCTGTATTTGTGACCATCATCATAATCAGCCTATCTCTGTCTGTTCTCACTGCTGGGACACAAGCCTCCTCTCTGCGAGGGCGGAGGCCTGTAATCTACCACGCGGGCCCAGTGCTGGTTGGCAGATATCACATGTCTTCGAACTTTTTGGTTTTAGGACATGCCGGTTTCCTCACGATGTTTTCCTTCATCGTTTTGAGAACAGTGGTGACGAAATTATTTGCACAAAGTAAAGCGTCTGCCTGGGTTCGAACCCACGACCTACAACTCGTAAGTCGGGGCCGTTACCGCTGGACCATCACAGCTCTTTGGATTTGTGTCCGATTGGTGGCCATAGGCTCGCCCCTTATTACATGGGACTTAATTATACATAACTGGGGAAATGTGGGTGTACTATGTCTCCATATAGTTAAACCCCTGCTTAGCCCTTCGGGGAAGAACAGGTGTAATGATATAATATGTTTATATAATGATGAAAGGAGAAACCCGTTTCTGGGCCTAACCGTTACACGAATCAGATATGTACCAAAAAAATCGTCTATTTTTCTTAATTAAGCCATTTAAATCTTAGCCTCTATACCAATGGCCAAGTGTAGAAAATAAGTAGATTTATTTTTTTTGTTTTAAACAACCTTTGTAAACCGTTACAACACTTATTACATTATACGTCACCAACTTTACAAACGCTGGTATTATATCAATAGAGCGTACCCTAAGAATATGATCGATTTAGTGGAAATCGATACTGTAACAAATAATTAAATAACACTCCATTGTTTTAGTACAAATTATTTTTTAGGTATTAAAATCAATATTAAATAATAAAATCTGGAATCTAATTGATTTTTAACGTAAGCGCCATTAAAAAAACATTAAAAGAAATAAATAATCGATAAAATCGATTGCACCATGGATTACACTAGTAAACGGCAAATGTCAATGTTAACGTCTGTCAATTGTCATGGTTGTAATGTCATTCGCTTTTCGTATTTTTGCGCAAGTGAATGTGTTTTTCTGTATTTCTCGGGATTTATTGTTTCTTAGGACCTCTGCTCGAATACTGTACTCCGAAATTGATTGCCTTCTGACTGACCCTCGCTTGAACATTGGACACCGTGCCCTGCCACCCGTGCTGACCTTAGCTGGAAAACCGGATCTGTTTATTACAATTGCTTTTTTGACGACTGGCTATTAACGGCATCATGAGCCTGTGCATTAATTGCGGAATAGCAACGGACCGCTGCAATACAATAGGAAGGCGAAGATTGGAAGATGAAATGATTCTTTCAATTGTACAGGAATGGGTCGCGCCTCAAACGGTTAGTATCCGATAATTCTTTATTGTAACATTTTTGTACTATGTAATTACTTAATGTAATCAAACTTATTGTGTTATCGCTTATGTTCAGTTGTCTGTTGATAGTTTTATTTTATAAAATGATACCAGAATGTGCAATAAATTCATATTCGAAGACATGACTGTGACATCACTAATCCGGACTGAACCTTCATGGTTAATCATGGCCTATTCCCTTTCTCTGTGATGAGGCCTGTGTCCCTGCAGTGGGAATGTAATAAGCCAGCGTATGTTTACCTAAATGTGCCACTCAGATGTTTATTGCTAAATGCTATTGCTAGACCTCATATTCAAATGATAAATGTTTGTTTCAGGTAAATGAAAACGACCTTATCTGCCAAGCTTGCTTGAATCATGCCAATGCTGTATTTCTTAACGAAAATAGACCAGAAGGGAGTGAACAGACACCTACAGGACACCGACGAGTGTGTATTCACTGTGGACGTTCTCTTCTGAGAAGAGTTCGTTGCCATCAACTTAGGACTGGTACGGTACAAGAACGCAGAATACAAGAAGTTATAAGAGAATGGATCCTACCACGCACGGTTAGTATATTAGTTTTATTCACACTTCATTAATAACAGTTTTTAGTTTAGTTTTGATAACAGCATTAAACAAGCATTAAAATGTTTTATTTGGTATGCTAAAACATTTAAGTGAATTAATTAGAAAGACGGTGTTATAGTGATCAAGCTCCTACATTAGGATTTCTTTAGATCAGTCTTTTTCAAAGTGGGCACTAACACACCACACATCTCTGGTGTGAAGGCACCCTTTAATGTAGATATATTATTTTCAGGTGGGTGCTTCAAGTGTTGTCTGTCACTCTTGTTGGGTGCGAGCAAATAGAGCATCCCGACATTTTCATTCAGGCCCCTCAACATCTGGTGCATCTTCATCATCTGTCAATGTGCCAAATAGTCAGGACATTCCTCATTTAGAAGAACCTCAAACAAGGGAAGAAACTTATTCTGCACCAAGGACGCCTACTGTTGGAACTCTTATTGTTTTACCGGATTATTATAGAGCTGTTGAAACTGAAAGCAGATGTTTTGTGGAAGGATGTCAGAGACATGAAAGAAATCGAATAACAATTACAATGCGAAAACAGTTACTTAAAATGTATAACTATTATGTACCTCCAAATAATCGCCTTTGTGATATCCATTTAACATGCACATCATGGAACTTTCTCAATGATATTAGTGATAATATTATCAACACATTTAGTGCAAATCAAATTCAAGATATGTTTTCATTAAAAGAGTCTGATTGTAATTTTTTGGATTTCGAAAATGTTGAGTCTATTGAAGACCATATTTTTTACCACTGGGTTGGTTTTAACAAAGAGCAATTCAGACAGATATTGAATGAAGTACCTCAGTTTCTGAACCTTAAAAGGGGATCTACTATATTAGCTGCTTATTTAATTAAACTTAGGACTGGGGACTCGGATGATCGATTGTCAACACTTCTACAAATTCCTAAAACTACTTTAGGTACTCAACTGGGTAAAGCTAGAAGTCTCTTGTATGATTATTTTGTGCCCCATCACCTGGGACTTAATCATATTAATAAGCAACAAATAATTGATAGGAATCTTCTTATTCCAAATGATTTGTTTGGTAACCATAATGGTGAAGTAAAACCTATAGTTGTTTTAGATGGCACATATGTTTACGTGCAAAAAAGCTCAAATTATAAATACCAAAAAAAGACATACAGCATGCATAAATATCTAAATCTTGTAAAACCATTTTTGATTGTTTGTACAGACGGATATATAATTGATGTTTGGGGCCCCTATCCAGCGAAAACTTCAGACTCTGATATAATTATTAAAGAGTTTAGAAACGAATCTGTTCTAAGACAGTATT
This sequence comes from Brachylomia viminalis, assembly GCA_937001585.2. Classification (NCBI taxonomy): domain Eukaryota; kingdom Metazoa; phylum Arthropoda; class Insecta; order Lepidoptera; family Noctuidae; genus Brachylomia; species Brachylomia viminalis. The sequence goes on along the minus strand of OW443302.2, from coordinate 13,145,232 downwards.
TTGAATCTGGAGATGCGTTTATATTGGATAGGGGCTTCCGGGATGCCTTGCCCTTACTCAATGAATGTGGCTATAGAACATATGTTCCATCTTCTTTGCAACAGGGTGAATCTCAACTTTCAACTCTCGAAGCCAATAAATCGAGAACAGTGACAATATGTAGATGGGTTGTCGAAGTAGTCAACGGTAGGTTTAAGCGAGATTTTAAGCTTTTTCGCCAAGATTTTTTTAATAGAGCGTCAAAAAATTTAATGGTACACTTTGAAGTGGCTGCCGCTTTAATAAATGCTTTCCACCCTCCTATCGCAAACCGTACTGATGCTCAGGAAATTCTGCAAAAAATTCATCAGTATATGTATGTGGAAAATAGATTAAGTAACTATGTTATTAGCAACAATATAAATCGACGTAGGGCGCTGTTCCAAGCAATAGATGTAGGAACAGATAATGTTAGTGAGTTTCCTGAGTTAACATACAGCGAGCTTATTCTGGTCTCCTTGGGCACATACCAAATTAAACAGGCCCGTTCTTACTATGGGGAGCATGTGAGAGAAAATGGCTCATATGTCATAGAAGTGTGTAGAGAGATGGACGGTGACTTACAGCAAGAACTGTCAACATCGGACTCAACCTGGATGTTAAGAGGAAGAATAAAATCGAGGCATATTAGTAATAGGATGTATTTTGTTTATATATTAATCGACAGCTCTCTAAGTGGAAGGGATGCAATAATTCAATATTATTGCACCTGTATCGTTGGCAAAAGAACGGTTCGTTGCTGTGCCCACACCATGAGCATAATATGGTATCTTGGTTGGGCACGGCACCAGGGTAGTCAATTGCCTCCTGCACAATTTCTGGATAGTGTATTATTATATTATGATAATCCTAATGAAGAAGGTAATTAATAAAATCATCACAATTACTTACCTACTTGTTTTTTTTTAAATATATTATTGCAATCTCAGATTACTGTAATCTGAGATTGTATCAAATCCATCGTCTATACAATAACAAATGCAAGCCAGTAGTGATGTAAGTGGGCCTTGTTTAATAAACATAGTTTTCTGCTGAGGTTTTCAGTAAAATCAGATACTTAAATCAGAAGTCACCCCCCTAAGCGCTTTCTATGTAAGTAGGTACCTAAAATCTCATCGTGATAGGCTGCAGCACAGCGCATGTGTGTTCCAGAGTTACGTAGGAAACAAAGCCTCAAAAATATCATCATCATGAAATACCTAACTCAACTACTAAAAATAACCTAAAATGTATACATTATTGCCCGAGTTTACCAATTTGGCCATTGCTGGGAGACGTGAAAATTGGGTTCATGAAACCTTACTAAATGCTCTAATTTATGGCCAAATTCCAGCCCTGTAACGCCAGGCCCAAGTTTCTATGAAGTTTGGGTTTCTCCTTTTCATGGTTTGCCCAGTCGTAACACTGTGGAGCAGCGGGCGGCCGGTCACTAGTTATCTAAACTAATATTATAAAAAAAAAAATGATTTTTAGTATGTTTGTATGTTTCGCTTTCACGCTAAAACGGCTGAACAGATTTGGATGAAATTTGGCACATGGGTAGATCATTACCGGGGTTAGGACAAATGATAATTTTTATCACGATATTCCACGGGATTGAGACTTATGCGGGTGATACCGCGGGGCGCAGCTAGTTCTTATAATACAGGGTGGCCCAGAAAGAAAATAATTTTTGAAAATAGTAAGATAAACTATTATAAGTATTTAAAAGCGTTTTAAACAATATAAAGTTTATTAAATGTCATTTTATATTTCGAAAATTAAATCATCAAGATGACGTCCTTGCGGTTACGACATTCTTCAAATCGAAAACGTTTTTTTTTTTTTATTTGGTAAGAGTTTCTTCTGAGATGGCTTCCATTACTTGCTGAATATTCAGCTTCAATTGCCGCAATGTTGTCGGTTTATTAGTGTATACCTTGCTTTTAAGGTGTCCCCATAAAAAGAAGTCTGTTGGACTTAAATCGGAAGAAGAATGCTTACGAGTCTATATTCTTGGATTCGCGCGTAGATTCTCGAACTTGCTACATGGTTACGTCGGTGCGTCTCACTCTTTTGCGACCTTGAGGCCACGTTTTTGGGTGTCAAACCTGTTCTTTCGAATTTATTAACCCACTGCTTAATTAAATTAGTACTCGAACACTCCCTAATACGCCGTAATTCGAATTTAACACGGAAAAGGCGTCGAACAATCACATAAGATAGCAAGTTCTCGTAATAGGCATGGACGCTGGACGCGCGCTGCTCTCCCGTGTAGTGACTCATGGTTACTAAAATTGCAATGGCCGTGGCCGCGTTATGCACCGATATCCTTCCCGCACCGTTCCCCTTAAGGCTTAGCGCAGATAGAACGGAGCGCAGCGGAGAGGATTTTATTGACGGACTTGAAAATAAACTTTAAAATTGTTACAATAAAGTGCATAAATGCTCGCGCGTCCTCGAAGATACGCTCGAGCATACGCGATCCGTAAATAAAATGCCCGAGACCGCGCGGGGATTATTCCTCTCTGTCTGCGCTGACCCTTAACGTTTACAAATTAGCGCGGTTTCAAAAGTGAATTTCATTCTGGGTCACTCTGTATTAAGAGCGTTTATACCTTATGAGTGGCAACGTCGCAATTTAGTGTCATCTTTCGTGGTTTTCAATTTTATAATTTAATCGGAGCTATATTTAAAAAATCTGTTTAATTAACTTTTTAGAATTATGTGAAAACTGTGTAAAAGGTAAGAAATCGTTGCGTTTACAGTTCTATTTATATGCAAATAATACATTGGAAACTTGCAGGACGTTATTTTCATTGTAAAATAACTGTAAGCATTACGGTTACTTACTTTTTAAACACTTTCACGTAATTCTAAAAAGTTAATTAAACAGATTTTTAAAATATAGCTCCGATTAAACGATAAAAATTGAAAACCACGAAATATGACACTAAATTGCGACGTTGCCACTCAGGTATAAACGCTCTTAATGTTTATATTTATAGAGTACAGAATGTGGTTAGGAAAGTTTTGAGTATGATTGTGGATGGTTTTAAAAGCAAGGGAAGACCAAAGAAACGATGGATGGACTGAGGGAAAGATGATAAGGGTAGAAAAGGATGACTGCCGCGATGACGACTAATGGAGAAAGAAGTATGGAAGAAAAATACATGTCGCGCCGATCGTAAATAAATCGGAATAAGGGAAGGAGAATGATGATGGTCAGAGAGCACAGTATGGCGGGCACCTCTTCCTCCAGCTGGTGGCGGTGCCGCAGCTCGGCGGCGGCGTGGCTCTCCAGCGCCGCCACGCGCGCGCCCGCGCCGCACGCGCACGCGCCCGCGCCCGCGCCCGCTCCGCCCGCTGGCGGGCTGCGAGCTGCGAGCGTACTCGGGGGGGCTTCGGGGGCCTGAGGGGATACATTTATTTTACTGTTAACATTTTGAACACAGCCGTCGATCAAGAATAGACTAGATTCAGGGTTAGCGCTTAAAAAACGATCTGTGGCCATATGAGATGCGATCAAAAATAGAACAAGCAAAACACCAATTACCGACATAGTTTTCTACCCAATTGCTTAGATTAGAAGTTTTATTTTGGAATAAATTATAGACTATTTATTTTCAAGCTTCGAACGTATTTGATTTGCATTTTCTCCGACGACCGACAGTCCTAAACATTATAATATAACGCCAACATAATTCAACTTTATCTTCGATTATTAAGGTTGGTAATAATCTGAAGTTAACGATAAAATATACTTTTTTTTTCTTTTAAATGTACAGTACTGTTAATCGCGTCCCGTTGATCAATGAATTTTTGTTGATATTGTAACTAATGTATTTTTGATCGTAAAACACAGCTCATATTCAACCACTAATTCGAAGAAAAAGATTAAATATTAATAATAGTTTTGCGTAAATCCTTTCTGGCTTAGATTGACTGCTGACTAGCTAGTATATTTATCACAGCATGAATTACTACTTATACATTTCATGCCGATTATGATAGATGATAAAAACAACCTGTCTGTTGAATGTATACAAAGCAGTATACATATTATTTAATAATTTTAACACAGCAAGTCACTAACAATACATTTAACTAAAATGTTCAGCAAATGAGAAAATATATAAGTAATAAATAGCTTACAACAGTGACGTCATTCCAAGAGTCGTTGGTGGATTCGTTCGCTAGCGTTTCTAAAGAGGGGTCCGTGTTGTCCATCGACGGGTACTGGTGTTCCTCGCAGATCTAAGTCAAGATAAAGGAGGTTGTAAATAAATAACATTTTAAATTTATAACACAACATAATATACAGTAGGCGGCCTTTGATATAGCACATGGAATTTTAAACACAAGTATAGTAACTTTTAGAAAAAAAAATTGTTTTCGCAAAACGAACACCACGTTTTTTTTCCCTAAAAGTCTGAGTGTAATGTGTACTACAGTGTACTACAGCCGGGTATCGCTCGGTAGTGTATATTATGATACTCTCGAAAACGTCAAGTTTTCACCGTCACGAGTCATTTTCTCAATAGAACATTACTTTGTACAGCTTGTAGCTTGTACACTACCGAGTAGTCTCACCATTTGCTGCGCGGACCTGCTAATACACAAGCACGCATCGCCCTAACATTCTCACACCGGCGAAGCCTTAGGGTAATTACATGCCCAAGATGCACGCGATCGCGATACCTTGATGTCGATACTCGCTATTTCTACATGGATGGCGGTGCGAACACTTCGGTTCAGTCGCACCTGAAAGCTGTTGCTTAGTCCTGTGTGTGGACTGTACTCTTCCTACTCCAGAAGAACAAGTTAAACTGATTTGACCGATCAAGAGCCAGGCGGCAATTCCCGTATTTTTAAGACCGTTCGCATTCTAATCTCAGTCTCAATCTGTCAAAATTACAATCAATTTACATCTCAGACTAAGGAAAAGAAAGGACTTGGCATAACGAACAGTATACAGCATATCTCACTGCGGCCGGTCGCCATGTTTTGTAACAGCCAACAAGTACATCACTTGTCATAGCAACTTGTTTTCTTTAAGTGTTTTGAAGAAAATTTTGATATTATAATGCGCGCAGCTCTACCGCAAGCCGCCATCTTTGTGCCAGACTCACAGTATATGTAGGCACGTTTTTTCGTAGGTATGTCAAGTCTATTCTTCTTTTCCTTAGTCTGAGATTTACATACATTTTTGACAGGTTTTTGACATTGATTGTCGCTAAAATGAGATTGCGACTTGAATTTGAACGTTTTTTAAGTACGAGAATTGGCCTACAGATCACATCGATGCTTGCCGACGACCGCGATGACAAACAATATAATTTATTTTCACGTAGGCATCGAGGTAAACCCCCAAGTAGCTCGCGATGTATTGCAGTGAGGTATCGAGGATTCGAGGTGCGTGTCTTTTAGCATAGCCTCCCAATACAAAACAACGTACAAATATTACAAAAAAAAATCTCATAGATGGCGTCACAGGTATCGAGCGAAACATTTGAACAAGTAATCGCGAAGATTGAATGATTTTTACACCGTATTAAATTCAAAGTATCTTAATTTTATCAAAAACATCCTTCTCTACATAAAATAAGGGTATATCTTATTGGTTTAATAAATGCAATAAAATTGATACAAACTCCTCTAACTCATAACTTTCAAGCTTGCTACGGTACTGTCACTAGATGGCGCCATCACGGATCGCGAAAGTTCTATGGAACCACAGGCTCCAAGAGTTTCGTTTTTGTATATTCTTGTGTGATGCGTAATATTGTTTAAAAAATACTATTTTCCTTTTAAGCGCTTGGCTAAATATCAATTGCCGTGCCCCTAGCGCGCGGCTACAAATCGAAAAAAACATTTTTGTTTTGTTTTAGTTGTACCACACAGTTAGACGAAAATAGAACGAAAAAATCATGCATGTTTCTGTCGCAGAAATACGACACGAGCGGTAGGGGCACGGAAATATGTGTCGCATAAATGCGACACAAGAGTTCAAAAGGTTAAAAACGAAAAAGGTCCTGAGCGTCGCGCGTCTATTTGTTGCACGGGAAGTCAATGCCATCTGGTGATATCTCAATATAAAACAATGGTAGGCTGACAGCGTCATAGCCGTGGTAGCTCAGATACTGCATCAATTGGCGTAACTACGGGACTAAAATTGCCTACATTAGGACAGCACGCTTTTGCTCTATGAAATTGGATATCTGTACATGTATTATTTGATCTGTGCTATTAGCAGGCATTTGTTTTACATGAAGGTGACATCGAGGTAGCCAGCTAAACTGCGAGCACGAGGTATCGCAGTGAGGCATCTCGGCATGTAGTTACCCTTAGTAGTTAGACCCGCTGCCACCTCGCTAATCATCATTCTCCTAACCCTTATCCCAAGTTATTTGTGGTTGGTGCAACATGTCTGTTTCTTCCAAATTTCTCTATTAGTCGTCATCTCGGTAGTCACACCCTTTCTATGCATATAATTTTTCTCAAAGTCCTTCCATCATCGTTTCTCTCTACTTTTATAGCACACATTCATACCCAAAACTTTCCTCAAGACATTTTCTTCATTCTTCCTTCTAATACGTAGGTCACACTATAAGTTTTGCGTAACTTAAAAAAACCACATGTTATAACCAAAATTTTATGTTTATTGCTTTACATTTTAAACATTTTTTCATGCGATCGAACCATTTTTTAAAACAGGAGGACCACAGATCTGATGGCATGTTTTCTACGTGTTGATTGAACGCTATCACTGCCTCTTCGGAGTTGGTAAAAGTGAAACCTCTCATCAAATCTTTGATTTTGGGGAAAATACAGAAATCACAGGGTACTAGGTCGGGGCTATGCGCAGGATGGGTGACGAGTTGTACTTTTTCGGAAGCTAAAAATGACTTTGTTTTGTTGGCCGTGTGTGAAGAAGCGCTGTCATGATGTAGGAGAACGCGGCTATTGGGTCGTCTTTCGCGAACTTTTTCTAACACCCTGGGTAAACAAATGGTAGAATACCACTCGGCATTAACACTCTTTTGATCTTCATGTGGAATTGTACAGATGGGACCCGTAGCTGAGAAAAAAACGCGATCATTTTTTTACCAACGTTTCTCGCCGGCCTTACTTTTGTTGGCCTGTTCTCATTTTCAAACACCCATTCACAAGATTGCTGTTTTTTTTCGGGTTCAAAACCATAAATCCACGTTTCGTCTCCTGTGACAATGTCATAAACAGCATTAGAATGTCCGTGGTCGTACTTCAGTAGCATCTGTGAGCACCATTCCACGCGAGCCCGCTTCTGCTCCGCCGTCAGTTCATGAGGGATCCAACGACAACAAAGTTTCCGAACTTTCAATTCTTCGTGTAAAATTTTCTGAATTAGGCTCATACCAATCCCCAATAGTCCTCGAATTGTCTCATAGGTAATCCGCGGGTTTTCTTCAATTAGCCGCTAAACAGTAGCCACAATATTTTCGTTGACGGCAGTTGAAGGCCGCCCTTCACGAAATTCGTCATGTAAAGAAACTCGACCTCTCTCAAATTCAGCAAACCATCGCCTCACGGTGCTCAAACAAGGTGCTTCTCTCCCAAAAGCATTTTGAAGACGAGCGGCACAGTCTTGCGGAGAGAGAGAACTTTTAAAATCATAAAAAATCATCGCTCTAAAATCTTTTCGACTTAATTCCATTTTCGTTGCGTACGTAGAACTTTGATGTGTGATAAAAAACAATTGACAAATGATTTCCCGCCAATTGTTTTTTTTTATTACTAAGAAGGTTGCAACGTTTAAAAAAATATAACATTCGAAATTCAAATAGTTCCGATTAGCTAGAAGTGCAAAACTTTTAGTGTGCCCCATGTACCACCTCGCTGACAAGCTACTATTTATATGGCATAAACTGTTAGTTATCTTGTGCTTATACGAGACAAACAAGAAGTGTGAAGTGTTTATACCTGCAGCATAGCTCGCGTGGCAGTGTGCACAAGCGCGGCCCAGTCGAGCGCGCCGGCATCCGGCAGCGGCAACGGCGCCGCGCCGGTCACCGAACCGGGACCGGTGCCGCTCACCGGGCCGGGCCCGGCGCCGCTCACAGGGCCGGGCCCGACAACGGTTCCCACTGCCGAGCCGGGCCCGCTGCCGGCTGAACCGCGCCCACCTTCGCCTAGCTCTGCGTCCATCATGCGGATAAGGTCCTCCTGTATATGACAAGAAAATACAAATTAGTAACATCAAAATTTGAAGGAACTGTGTGTGTGCCTATTCGTCTTGTGATGCGTAAAGTGGAATAAAACAATTTATTATGTTTTAATTTTTATTGATAATATGTAATAAGATGCAAATGCTGAAATTGGTCGAGTTAACCATGGATTCTTTCGAATCCCCGATGAACACATCACTAGTCGGTAAGGTGTAGTTACCAAATACACCCTAGTGGTGTCGTTGACAATACATGGCAAGCGCAACTAGCTAGAATGGGTCATGGGTTCGATCTTCACGTTACTGACAAATGCGTGCATTGGCTGTGGGTAACCACCCGGGTTAAAACCTACTAGTGTTATACCCTGTTTTATTCCACTCACTGGGTGGTTTCAGATTTTTTTATATTTAAACATGTAGTGCGATACAGTCGGTGTGCGAGAAGGGGGGCACGGACCATTTGGGGATAGCCCACGTGCAGCGTTCCCTTCCCCGCTTCAACTCTCATTCTAGTTTACCTCGCTGGTTCGAGTGCGCGCGTTTTGACTGACTTATGTGTTTTTACTTACGACCCGGAAGTGCTATAATTATTGCGATCTAATCCTGCGTTTACTTGAACGACCTTGGCTTGAACACATTGACTACGATTTGTGTTTCGGTGTTTCTTTACAGAGTAGTCGGACCGGGATAGGAAACACCGACATCATCTAGTTTTATAACATAATTTATTTATGACGTGTAAGAGTTTTAGACCTACTTACAGAAATAAATTAGTTATTTATGCAACTGTTGCGAAAAATTATTACTTTGTTGTTCAACACTGTGGTTTCAGAAACTTTTATAGAGGATTTATAGCATGGGTGTAGATAAATTTTATTATTCATCCAGGTCGGGTAGTGTCATGTGATTTTTCCATTAGAAATTTCTCAGTAGCATCCTAGAGACTGGATATGTACCCGGTTGATTGCAATAGGCGCACACCCTATTCTATGAGACTTTAAAAATAACTGGGTGTAGATTCTGTACACAATAACTGTCTAGGCGTGGAATTTTTGAAGATTGGCATAGAATAATTTTAACATTCCCAACTTTAAAGCCAATAATTGTCATGCAGCAGCCAATCAGCCTATAATGTTCCCACTGCTGGGACACAGGCCTCCTCTCGGTGAGAGAGGGTGGGCCGTCATCCACCATGTGGGCCCAGTGCGGGTTGGTAAACGTCAAATGCTTCCTCATGATGTTTTCCTTAACCGTTTTAAGAGCAGTGATGATGAAATAATTTACACAAAGTAAAGCGCTTGTGTGAGTTCAAACCTACGACCTGCAACTCGGTACGTCGTGGCAGTTACTGGGCCACTACTGCTCTCCATGCAGCTGACACTACATATAGTCGGGTAACCAATAATTGCCATGCAGCAAACATAATAGAAGACAATAATATTATTTTGAACTCACAGTAAGTGACGATGTATTAGCAGAAGCACGCTTATGTCTCGCATGTCGAGGCGAGGCCGCGTCGTCGTGTGAACGTCGCCGTAATGCGGCTGCTTCGGGCGCTGGAGACGTTTGAGGAGAACGGCGACCGCTGCGACATGATCCGCCTGCAAGAAACAACATTTATGTTTAGAGATTTTAAATGTTACGTCAGGCGTATGCGACATTTGTTTAAACGCCTTATTTTGTAGTAATGTTGCGCAGTCAAACATGCAGCATTAAATACGAATCCTATCTGTTCGAGCATTGGATCGCACTTATGCATTGAGTGAACCAATTCTTTTACTTTTTCACAAGCCAAACCATCAACAAACGAAAAAAAAAACACTTTCGGTCGGACTCTTCTTAGTGAAAGTTAAAACTTTCATGTGATTTACATCGATGAATCCGGTTGCCGCCGCGTGCGCTCAAGCGAGGCACTCCGTCAAGTGATGAATGAATGTGAATCGTACTTACTCTTCGTGAGCTCAACAATGCCGAAAGCTGATAATGTGGCAACAAACTAAAGGTAGTTTGTGGTGGAATGCCGTAATTGCAGAAACAATTAAAAGTCCATTGTGTCTCGCGTGGATCCACGTTCCCGCATTAGATGGGTTAAGGGGGATGCGCTAAGGTAGCCCACGAAATACAAATTTTCTTACGTTTTTGCAATTTGCAGGTCAGTGTCAAGGTTGTGTGTTTATTTATACATTCTTTAATGTACACAACAAAATACATAACAAAAAAAATAAATTGAACACTACAAAATATACAATGGGCAGCTTTATCGCTTTCTGCGATCTCTTCCAGGCAACCTTGGAATGGACAGTGATTTGCCTGGACATAAAACGATGATCAAAATATAAATTTGCGATCGTAACATGAATTTCGCAGGCTACCTTAGCGCATTCTCGATATCAGGCGCTTCACTTTTCGTTGATTTTAGCCTTCCATTCGCCATCTTTAACTTGAAGTGAAAGTCAGGGAAGCATCTGAACACAAAATGAATCAAAAGTGAAAAATTAATTCATCAGTGAACCGATCCAACGACGCCGACGTTAGATTTCGGCACTCGGCGTCTTTCAGTAGCCAACAGAATAATCGAAAAATTTAATAAAAGAAGCGGATGAACCGTGAATTCCTATATTATTTTGTCGGTGTCGTGTGAACGTAAAATGGAGCTTCATTGCAGTGACCCGTCTGATATCGGTATTACTCTTCGTGAGACCAACTCTGCCGAATGCTGATAATGTAGCAACAAAGTACCCTTGCTAGTAAGCAAGTGCCCGAGCGCTCGTACCTGTGCCGTACCCGGAGCTGTCGGAGCGCGGCGGCGAGTGTCCGCGCTCGTAGGCGCGGCGCGGCCGGCCCGGCTGCTGCGCGTCCGCGCGCGCCAGGGGCGGCCACTCCTCTAGTCCCGCCTCACACTGGCATTTGTTAGTAAGCAAGTGCCCGAGCGCTCGTACCTGTGCCGTACCCGGAGCTGTCGGAGCGCGGCGGCGAGTGTCCGCGCTCGTAGGCGCGGCGCGGCCGGCCCGGCTGCTGCGCGTCCGCGCGCGCCAGGGGCGGCCACTCCTCTAGTCCCGCCTCACACTGGCATTTGTTAGTAAGCAAGTGCCCGAGCGCTCGTACCTGTGCCGTACCCGGAGCTGTCGGAGCGCGGCGGCGAGTGTCCGCGCTCGTAGGCGCGGCGCGGCCGGCCCGGCTGCTGCGCGTCCGCGCGCGCCAGGGGCGGCCACTCCTCTAGTCCCGCCTCACACTGGCATTTGTTAGTAAGCAAGTGCCCGAGCGCTCGTACCTGTGCCGTACCCGGAGCTGTCGGAGCGCGGCGGCGAGTGTCCGCGCTCGTAGGCGCGGCGCGGCCGGCCCGGCTGCTGCGCGTCCGCGCGCGCCAGGGGCGGCCACTCCTCTAGTCCCGCCTCACACTGGCATTTGTTAGTAAGCAAGTGCCCGAGCGCTCGTACCTGTGCCGTACCCGGAGCTGTCGGAGCGCGGCGGCGAGTGTCCGCGCTCGTAGGCGCGGCGCGGCCGGCCCGGCTGCTGCGCGTCCGCGCGCGCCAGGGGCGGCCACTCCTCTAGTCCCGCCTCACACTGGCATTTGTTAGTAAGCAAGTGCCCGAGCGCTCGTACCTGTGCCGTACCCGGAGCTGTCGGAGCGCGGCGGCGAGTGTCCGCGCTCGTAGGCGCGGCGCGGCCGGCCCGGCTGCTGCGCGTCCGCGCGCGCCAGGGGCGGCCACTCCTCTAGTCCCGCCTCACACTGGCATTTGTTAGTAAGCAAGTGCCCGAGCGCTCGTACCTGTGCCGTACCCGGAGCTGTCGGAGCGCGGCGGCGAGTGTCCGCGCTCGTAGGCGCGGCGCGGCCGGCCCGGCTGCTGCGCGTCCGCGCGCGCCAGGGGCGGCCACTCCTCTAGTCCCGCCTCACACTGGCATTTGTTAGTAAGCAAGTGCCCGAGCGCTCGTACCTGTGCCGTACCCGGAGCTGTCGGAGCGCGGCGGCGAGTGTCCGCGCTCGTAGGCGCGGCGCGGCCGGCCCGGCTGCTGCGCGTCCGCGCGCGCCAGGGGCGGCCACTCCTCTAGTCCCGCCTCACACTGGCATTTGTTAGTAAGCAAGTGCCCGAGCGCTCGTACCTGTGCCGTACCCGGAGCTGTCGGAGCGCGGCGGCGAGTGTCCGCGCTCGTAGGCGCGGCGCGGCCGGCCCGGCTGCTGCGCGTCCGCGCGCGCCAGGGGCGGCCACTCCTCTAGTCCCGCCTCACACTGGCATTTGTTAGTAAGCAAGTGCCCGAGCGCTCGTACCTGTGCCGTACCCGGAGCTGTCGGAGCGCGGCGGCGAGTGTCCGCGCTCGTAGGCGCGGCGCGGCCGGCCCGGCTGCTGCGCGTCCGCGCGCGCCAGGGGCGGCCACTCCTCTAGTCCCGCCTCACACTGGCATTTGTTAGTAAGCAAGTGCCCGAGCGCTCGTACCTGTGCCGTACCCGGAGCTGTCGGAGCGCGGCGGCGAGTGTCCGCGCTCGTAGGCGCGGCGCGGCCGGCCCGGCTGCTGCGCGTCCGCGCGCGCCAGGGGCGGCCACTCCTCTAGTCCCGCCTCACACTGGCATTTGTTAGTAAGCAAGTGCCCGAGCGCTCGTACCTGTGCCGTACCCGGAGCTGTCGGAGCGCGGCGGCGAGTGTCCGCGCTCGTAGGCGCGGCGCGGCCGGCCCGGCTGCTGCGCGTCCGCGCGCGCCAGGGGCGGCCACTCCTCTAGTCCCGCCTCACACTGGCATTTGTTAGTAAGCAAGTGCCCGAGCGCTCGTACCTGTGCCGTACCCGGAGCTGTCGGAGCGCGGCGGCGAGTGTCCGCGCTCGTAGGCGCGGCGCGGCCGGCCCGGCTGCTGCGCGTCCGCGCGCGCCAGGGGCGGCCACTCCTCTAGTCCCGCCTCACACTGGCATTTGTTAGTAAGCAAGTGCCCGAGCGCTCGTACCTGTGCCGTACCCGGAGCTGTCGGAGCGCGGCGGCGAGTGTCCGCGCTCGTAGGCGCGGCGCGGCCGGCCCGGCTGCTGCGCGTCCGCGCGCGCCAGGGGCGGCCACTCCTCTAGTCCCGCCTCACACTGGCATTTGTTAGTAAGCAAGTGCCCGAGCGCTCGTACCTGTGCCGTACCCGGAGCTGTCGGAGCGCGGCGGCGAGTGTCCGCGCTCGTAGGCGCGGCGCGGCCGGCCCGGCTGCTGCGCGTCCGCGCGCGCCAGGGGCGGCCACTCCTCTAGTCCCGCCTCACACTGGCATTTGTTAGTAAGCAAGTGCCCGAGCGCTCGTACCTGTGCCGTACCCGGAGCTGTCGGAGCGCGGCGGCGAGTGTCCGCGCTCGTAGGCGCGGCGCGGCCGGCCCGGCTGCTGCGCGTCCGCGCGCGCCAGGGGCGGCCACTCCTCTAGTCCCGCCTCACACTGGCATTTGTTAGTAAGCAAGTGCCCGAGCGCTCGTACCTGTGCCGTACCCGGAGCTGTCGGAGCGCGGCGGCGAGTGTCCGCGCTCGTAGGCGCGGCGCGGCCGGCCCGGCTGCTGCGCGTCCGCGCGCGCCAGGGGCGGCCACTCCTCTAGTCCCGCCTCACACTGGCATTTGTTAGTAAGCAAGTGCCCGAGCGCTCGTACCTGTGCCGTACCCGGAGCTGTCGGAGCGCGGCGGCGAGTGTCCGCGCTCGTAGGCGCGGCGCGGCCGGCCCGGCTGCTGCGCGTCCGCGCGCGCCAGGGGCGGCCACTCCTCTAGTCCCGCCTCACACTGGCATTTGTTAGTAAGCAAGTGCCCGAGCGCTCGTACCTGTGCCGTACCCGGAGCTGTCGGAGCGCGGCGGCGAGTGTCCGCGCTCGTAGGCGCGGCGCGGCCGGCCCGGCTGCTGCGCGTCCGCGCGCGCCAGGGGCGGCCACTCCTCTAGTCCCGCCTCACACTGGCATTTGTTAGTAAGCAAGTGCCCGAGCGCTCGTACCTGTGCCGTACCCGGAGCTGTCGGAGCGCGGCGGCGAGTGTCCGCGCTCGTAGGCGCGGCGCGGCCGGCCCGGCTGCTGCGCGTCCGCGCGCGCCAGGGGCGGCCACTCCTCTAGTCCCGCCTCACACTGGCATTTGTTAGTAAGCAAGTGCCCGAGCGCTCGTACCTGTGCCGTACCCGGAGCTGTCGGAGCGCGGCGGCGAGTGTCCGCGCTCGTAGGCGCGGCGCGGCCGGCCCGGCTGCTGCGCGTCCGCGCGCGCCAGGGGCGGCCACTCCTCTAGTCCCGCCTCACACTGGCATTTGTTAGTAAGCAAGTGCCCGAGCGCTCGTACCTGTGCCGTACCCGGAGCTGTCGGAGCGCGGCGGCGAGTGTCCGCGCTCGTAGGCGCGGCGCGGCCGGCCCGGCTGCTGCGCGTCCGCGCGCGCCAGGGGCGGCCACTCCTCTAGTCCCGCCTCACACTGGCATTTGTTAGTAAGCAAGTGCCCGAGCGCTCGTACCTGTGCCGTACCCGGAGCTGTCGGAGCGCGGCGGCGAGTGTCCGCGCTCGTAGGCGCGGCGCGGCCGGCCCGGCTGCTGCGCGTCCGCGCGCGCCAGGGGCGGCCACTCCTCTAGTCCCGCCTCACACTGGCATTTGTTAGTAAGCAAGTGCCCGAGCGCTCGTACCTGTGCCGTACCCGGAGCTGTCGGAGCGCGGCGGCGAGTGTCCGCGCTCGTAGGCGCGGCGCGGCCGGCCCGGCTGCTGCGCGTCCGCGCGCGCCAGGGGCGGCCACTCCTCTAGTCCCGCCTCACACTGGCATTTGTTAGTAAGCAAGTGCCCGAGCGCTCGTACCTGTGCCGTACCCGGAGCTGTCGGAGCGCGGCGGCGAGTGTCCGCGCTCGTAGGCGCGGCGCGGCCGGCCCGGCTGCTGCGCGTCCGCGCGCGCCAGGGGCGGCCACTCCTCTAGTCCCGCCTCACACTGGCATTTGTTAGTAAGCAAGTGCCCGAGCGCTCGTACCTGTGCCGTACCCGGAGCTGTCGGAGCGCGGCGGCGAGTGTCCGCGCTCGTAGGCGCGGCGCGGCCGGCCCGGCTGCTGCGCGTCCGCGCGCGCCAGGGGCGGCCACTCCTCTAGTCCCGCCTCACACTGGCATTTGTTAGTAAGCAAGTGCCCGAGCGCTCGTACCTGTGCCGTACCCGGAGCTGTCGGAGCGCGGCGGCGAGTGTCCGCGCTCGTAGGCGCGGCGCGGCCGGCCCGGCTGCTGCGCGTCCGCGCGCGCCAGGGGCGGCCACTCCTCTAGTCCCGCCTCACACTGGCATTTGTTAGTAAGCAAGTGCCCGAGCGCTCGTACCTGTGCCGTACCCGGAGCTGTCGGAGCGCGGCGGCGAGTGTCCGCGCTCGTAGGCGCGGCGCGGCCGGCCCGGCTGCTGCGCGTCCGCGCGCGCCAGGGGCGGCCACTCCTCTAGTCCCGCCTCACACTGGCATTTGTTAGTAAGCAAGTGCCCGAGCGCTCGTACCTGTGCCGTACCCGGAGCTGTCGGAGCGCGGCGGCGAGTGTCCGCGCTCGTAGGCGCGGCGCGGCCGGCCCGGCTGCTGCGCGTCCGCGCGCGCCAGGGGCGGCCACTCCTCTAGTCCCGCCTCACACTGGCATTTGTTAGTAAGCAAGTGCCCGAGCGCTCGTACCTGTGCCGTACCCGGAGCTGTCGGAGCGCGGCGGCGAGTGTCCGCGCTCGTAGGCGCGGCGCGGCCGGCCCGGCTGCTGCGCGTCCGCGCGCGCCAGGGGCGGCCACTCCTCTAGTCCCGCCTCACACTGGCATTTGTTAGTAAGCAAGTGCCCGAGCGCTCGTACCTGTGCCGTACCCGGAGCTGTCGGAGCGCGGCGGCGAGTGTCCGCGCTCGTAGGCGCGGCGCGGCCGGCCCGGCTGCTGCGCGTCCGCGCGCGCCAGGGGCGGCCACTCCTCTAGTCCCGCCTCACACTGGCATTTGTTAGTAAGCAAGTGCCCGAGCGCTCGTACCTGTGCCGTACCCGGAGCTGTCGGAGCGCGGCGGCGAGTGTCCGCGCTCGTAGGCGCGGCGCGGCCGGCCCGGCTGCTGCGCGTCCGCGCGCGCCAGGGGCGGCCACTCCTCTAGTCCCGCCTCACACTGGCATTTGTTAGTAAGCAAGTGCCCGAGCGCTCGTACCTGTGCCGTACCCGGAGCTGTCGGAGCGCGGCGGCGAGTGTCCGCGCTCGTAGGCGCGGCGCGGCCGGCCCGGCTGCTGCGCGTCCGCGCGCGCCAGGGGCGGCCACTCCTCTAGTCCCGCCTCACACTGGCATTTGTTAGTAAGCAAGTGCCCGAGCGCTCGTACCTGTGCCGTACCCGGAGCTGTCGGAGCGCGGCGGCGAGTGTCCGCGCTCGTAGGCGCGGCGCGGCCGGCCCGGCTGCTGCGCGTCCGCGCGCGCCAGGGGCGGCCACTCCTCTAGTCCCGCCTCACACTGGCATTTGTTAGTAAGCAAGTGCCCGAGCGCTCGTACCTGTGCCGTACCCGGAGCTGTCGGAGCGCGGCGGCGAGTGTCCGCGCTCGTAGGCGCGGCGCGGCCGGCCCGGCTGCTGCGCGTCCGCGCGCGCCAGGGGCGGCCACTCCTCTAGTCCCGCCTCACACTGGCATTTGTTAGTAAGCAAGTGCCCGAGCGCTCGTACCTGTGCCGTACCCGGAGCTGTCGGAGCGCGGCGGCGAGTGTCCGCGCTCGTAGGCGCGGCGCGGCCGGCCCGGCTGCTGCGCGTCCGCGCGCGCCAGGGGCGGCCACTCCTCTAGTCCCGCCTCACACTGGCATTTGTTAGTAAGCAAGTGCCCGAGCGCTCGTACCTGTGCCGTACCCGGAGCTGTCGGAGCGCGGCGGCGAGTGTCCGCGCTCGTAGGCGCGGCGCGGCCGGCCCGGCTGCTGCGCGTCCGCGCGCGCCAGGGGCGGCCACTCCTCTAGTCCCGCCTCACACTGGCATTTGTTAGTAAGCAAGTGCCCGAGCGCTCGTACCTGTGCCGTACCCGGAGCTGTCGGAGCGCGGCGGCGAGTGTCCGCGCTCGTAGGCGCGGCGCGGCCGGCCCGGCTGCTGCGCGTCCGCGCGCGCCAGGGGCGGCCACTCCTCTAGTCCCGCCTCACACTGGCATTTGGAACTCGACGCGAACGTTACCGTCACCTGTAGCAGTAGAATAATAGTTATTTATGCATCTGTTGTATAATAAGGGGTATTAAAACACGAATGTGGGTTATGATAATAGTGTTTTAATACCTAATTATGTACAGTTGCATACAAGACTCTATCTACACCCATGATATGAATTCTCTATAAAAGATTCTGAAACCATAGGGTGTTGTACACTGTTGTAAGAACCCTATGTAAATTCATGGTAAGTTTAATTGCTGATTATCTAATACAAACAAACTAAGAAATATCTGGTGGTGTGTTATCAAAGCTTGTATCAATCATTTTTGTAAACAACAAAGTAATAATTTTTCGCAATACCTACTATAATCGAACAAAAATGGCGGGATACGACGTGAATTCGAATAATCTATAAGTTTTTTTTAAAACTATTAGCTGTTGTAGTGAAACCCGCGTGCATGACAATGTTCTTTTTTTGAAATTCATAAAGATACCACGAATTGAGTACCTAGTGAGTATGTGGCGGTTTGATGAGTAAGGAAGGGATCAATTTCGAGTTGCGTAATGAAATTTAGTACCGTCAAATGGGGTTACTTTGATACTACGGGGTTACTTTGATAACAACTTTAGGCTTATGAAAAACTTAATTTTATAATAACTACAACGCTATAATACAAAGAAACTATCAGTAGTGCCAAGTACTGATAGTTTATTTTTTAACTGGTGTTGTAGATATTATGAAATTAAGTTTTTCATAAGCCTAAAGTTGTTATCAAAGTAACCCCGTAGTATCAAAGTAACCCCATTTGACCGTACAATATTATAACATTCGTTTGGATGATATTATGGTTACTATGACACTGGTTGTTTTAATGTTGTAAATATGCGAGCATCATGTATCTTTACATAATAAATGTATCTGTCATTGTTTTATTTTTAATTCTTTGTACGTACTGTAATATAGTAATTTTATTCTAGGTACATGGTAGGTCATGGTTTCTAGGTTCTGGAATTTCTTCTCCATACAAAACTACCTGGGTTCTATTTTCTTGAATATTTTGACATTCAAAAGTGTATTTCATGTGTCGAACTAAAATAATTGATTTGTCTTAGCAGTGTATGTTCTTTCGCTCACCGTGACAGGGTCGGATGTCTTCAGCAAGTCAACAAGTTGGTCGTGGTGTAGTGCGACCACGGCGGCGCGACACACCTCTAGTAACCGAGCGCCGCGCTTGATGCCCGCGCGGGCCGCGCAGCCAGTGCTCTCTACTAGCGTCACTAGACCGTCTGGTTGTACGTGGAAACCTGGGAAGAAAGAAATAAACACTCATGTTCGGTTCAGAAAACACGGTACAAATACAATAATAAAAAACCACCGTCTTCCAAAAAAAAAACACTACAAAGTGAAAAGAACTGATTTCGGAAATGTGTGTCTGTCGTTTTTATATTTTCGTTGTTTGCCATCGACTTCCAAAGTTAGTTATTTTTCACTTTGTAGCGTTCTTTTTGGAGGCGGTGGTTTTTTTTTCGTGAAAAAGATTTTAATATTTACTTTTTGGTTGTGGTACCTACCCCAAACAAAGTTGTATATGTACCTACTTGCAATGTAAATAACATCACCATCACCATAATTATCATAACATACACAAAATGGAAAAAAAATGCGTATTATTGAAGCTAACTCAAAAACCACTCATCAGAACTTGACCTAATTTATATGAGACCAATCTGGAAGTATATTTCAAAGAAAATAATAATAGGGAATATGCATGTTATTTAAATTTGGTTCAAATAATTTTATTCCGGATCTTTATAGGCCGGACATTTGGATTAAATCATTATTTTAGTAATTAATATATTATTCGGCATGTGACGATGCACATCATCTGTGAGATGGCGTTGTATACTTCCCGTTAGTTGACAGCCAATCACAGCTCTTGTGACAAGATTAGATTAGTTACCATTAAAGATAGCAGCATGTATGTGTTTTTTGCACCTATCGGGACTGGAAAAAACACTATCAGATACACGTCTTATAGTGTTTCTGCATTCAGACACACTGCAATACTTATACACTACTACTACTACTTACTACTACTTATACTTATACTGTATGTCTACTGTACTCGGTGGTATGGACAACCTGTGAAAACCTTGGCCATGGTTAGAACCTTGCCATATAATTATTATGACCAAACAGAAATAAAAATCAATAAAGAAAAAGCGCGATCTCGTGCAGCGTGTGCGCGTGCGCCGCAGCTGGGCGTCGTTACCTCTTCGTGTAGTGCGTAGTAGTCTAGATAGTTACCGAGCTGCGGGTTGGTGCCGCGCTCGAGCGTGATCTCGTGCAGCGTGTGCGCGTGCGCCGCAGCTGGGCGTCGTTACCTCTTCGTGTAGTGCGTAGTAGTCTAGATAGTTACCGAGCTGCGGGTTGGTGCCGCGCTCGAGCGTGATCTCGTGCAGCGTGTGCGCGTGCGCCGCAGCTGGGCGTCGTTACCTCTTCGTGTAGTGCGTAGTAGTCTAGATAGTTACCGAGCTGCGGGTTGGTGCCGCGCTCGAGCGTGATCTCGTGCAGCGTGTGCGCGTGCGCCGCAGCTGGGCGTCGTTACCTCTTCGTGTAGTGCGTAGTAGTCTAGATAGTTACCGAGCTGCGGGTTGGTGCCGCGCTCGAGCGTGATCTCGTGCAGCGTGTGCGCGTGCGCCGCAGCTGGGCGTCGTTACCTCTTCGTGTAGTGCGTAGTAGTCTAGATAGTTACCGAGCTGCGGGTTGGTGCCGCGCTCGAGCGTGATCTCGTGCAGCGTGTGCGCGTGCGCCGCAGCTGGGCGTCGTTACCTCTTCGTGTAGTGCGTAGTAGTCTAGATAGTTACCGAGCTGCGGGTTGGTGCCGCGCTCGAGCGTGATCTCGTGCAGCGTGTGCGCGTGCGCCGCAGCTGGGCGTCGTTACCTCTTCGTGTAGTGCGTAGTAGTCTAGATAGTTACCGAGCTGCGGGTTGGTGCCGCGCTCGAGCGTGATCTCGTGCAGCGTGTGCGCGTGCGGCGGCGCCACGCTAGCGAGGCGGCGCAGCAGGACGTCATTACCGCCCCGAAGACGAACGCTCTCGCCGCGATGGTAGTACACGCGAGTCCAGCCGCCACTCACCACCCACCCTGCGTACAAATACCTCGATTTAACAGAGGACTCTCACCAGTTTTTCCAACAATTATTGTTTTAATAACATCATTTAATTGTAATTTAAAAATCAACGGCGTAAATTGAGGTTATAAAATTAATCTCAATCGGCGAATGAAAAGCATCTTAAAAAAAATGAATTTTGGGTTTAAGTATTCAAATAATCAAATTAAAGCACTCAATTTGGCATCCACAGGTACGTTTCCCGATACATTTGTTTAGATTTTCATCAGATACATTTGGCACATACTACACAGCTATGAACCACAGTAGCGTTCACTGTGCTCATAGAGACCATTCGGCGATTTTGCGGTAGTAAAGTCGGATCATTAGAGTTTGATATATGCCTTTGCGCCTGGGCCTTCGAAACTTGTTACAAAATGGCCGTTTTAAAATTGTATTTGTTTTTAATGGTTTTATAATTAAAAATGATTTAAACAATAAACAATGACGTGTGAAAGTTACTACATGCTATGGTGAACACATTTGAAGCAAAACAACAACAGAAAGGAGACGCTTACGACAGCAAACCACTGTGTTTACTCGCGTAACAAACTGAATAGGTTAGTTTACCAGATATAGTTTTGATACTTGTACCTACTTAATTAAATTGTTATGTTATGTTTATTTATCTCTTATTGATTTATTTGCAGGTAATTTGGATATGGAAGTGCGTGTGATGAGTTCTGAATTATGGAAACCGTTAAACATGTAGCTGCTTTGCTTTTTTGCTAATTAAAACCTTACCTATTGGTACTGATCTGTGATTTATGTGTGCTTTGACTGAATTATTATAATAAAATTATTGTAAATTGTATGTTATTGTGTTTTAATACAATCTACTATACTAGCTAGAACCTCTTCTCCCCTGAATATGCATCTATCACAAGTTTTAACATTGACTACACATTCTTAAATGACCCTAGGCTGATAAAATTTTAGGTTTTCTTAATTTTGTTAATATTAGTGGTTAGGTCGGTTTCCCCTTTATAAGGTTTAAGTATACCATAACTGGTGTTTAATATACAATTTAATGGATCTACGTATAGTTAAAACATGATTTAATGAGGGCCTATTTTTAATCGTCAATAACTTCTGAGGCGTAAACGTTTGCCAACTTTTGTAGAGAAAATATGTCGAACCACACCCTATTTAATCATCATCTTTCACTTGCACTTATCCGCGACTATCATGCGACTGCAGCATCCCCTGTAGGGTACGGACCTCGACTTAGGGCGTCGCTGGGGGGACGACAGCAAGGTGGGACAGGTTGTATCAAGTTTCGATAATTATTATTATTAACGGGGGACTTTAAAGCTACAGGCTCAGGTACGGCGCGGGATGGCACTTCTCCGAGCAAGGGTCGGGGTCCATCAAAATATGGTAGTTTACCCGCTTTTGTAGAGAAATTATGGCAAACCTATTTATTATTCAGATAAAATTAATCTGACATTAAAAATAGTCCCTTAACATAGCAGTAATATATTTTTTTGGCATGTATCAACCACCCTACTATACTCAGTGATACCACAAGCAATTTTATTTTTAAATATGCCGCACTTTTTCGGGATCAACTTTTATGAGCCAGAGTTTATTAGCCATCGTACTTACGGGCGTTTTTTCAACGCACTGCTGGATGCGCCCAGAGTTGAAAATTGGGTACGAGGGTTTATCGCAATTTAAATACACGTTTAAATTGCGATAAGCCCTCGTGCCCAATCTTCAAGAAGCAGAGAATATGCAATTCGATAAATTACTTATTTAAGTATAAATCAATGATATATTATAGTAACGATTACGTATGAGATAAAATAACGCCGTGACATCGGTTTTATGATACTCACCTAGTAACAAAGTGGTGGGTAGAACTAGAACAATTTGCCGCGTACTATCCTCGACAAACACTACCGTGTCAGCCGATACGCCCATTATGCAGTCGAGAAGGGATCCATTCGCACCTTCATCTTGTACTTGCACCTAAAATATTGATTTACTTATCATTACTGCACATATTGAAAACTAGGACAGTACTATGACGAGTTAAGAGTCCTCATTATTGCCGTGCGAGAGAGAGATGTATCTATACGTGATGAATAGCACCATCTCTTTTTTTGCTACGGAAACTGATGGCTTTCAACTCTAACTCCACTACTACTACAAAGTGTTTTAGACGAATGATCATCTGTCTATGAACCTGCGAAGAGGATGTTGCTTGGATGTGTGAATGATAAAACTCACGTGAAAACACAGCGCGCCTCCAACTAATACGTCATTAGTGCAGTTTTCCACGCGCGTGATTAAAGTGCTGTTTGCAGAATTGTTGCCGCTTTTCATTAGTAACGATGAGAATAAAGCTGGAGAAAGAAAAAAATATACTATGATTATTTGTCTTTACCGAAAGGTTAGGCGAGAGTTGCAGGTACCTATAGTACATCCACATTTCGCCATAAAGTTTTGTTTATTTGTCTTTAGTTACTACAATTTTTATTAATTAAGAATAATAGTAATGAATGTTACATACAAAACTTTTGTCCAGTTTCAACGGTGGTAGCAGTCACATAATTCTTCGCTAAATCTTTCAGGTACTCCTGACGTGTGCGCGTTGCCATTGTACTAAACTTTGGTGATTGTATTGCAGCATTTTCGCCGTTTATAACCTAAAAAACATAACAACAATTTATAATACCGAAAATGCCATTAAATCCTTTGCTTTTTTATGTTTAATTTTACTTACTTTACTTAAAAGGAGGTCAGTGAACGCTTCGCCTTTAGGATAAATCGCACCTTCTTTTATCGGAGGTCCAAATAAAGGCACTTCCTTAGCACGACTCACGGCTATACTATAATGCGTATTCTCTGTACATGGATCTATACCTCTAACAACAACAAAAACGTGTTGGAACTGAGAACGAATGTTCCGCGGTGTGAACGGCGCAGCACCGGGTTCCTGGAAGACTATAGTTACTATATCGTTGCCAATATGGCGTTTTCTCAACAACTGTTGCCGGTTATTCGGCGTATAAGGCAGCATAGTCGAGACGTGAAACATGATGTCGCAGCCCTGGTACGTCGTGAACACAGAGTACAGACCAGTGGAGTCACTTCTATTGTCGAGCCCAGCCTTATACTTATCGAAGTCTTTTAATCGAACTGTCTGGCCCAACATTTTGAGAAATTCTACAAAAGCAGGTCCAGCTTCTTGGTTATTGTACATCTCTTCTTCAGTCGACTGACCGCTCTTGCAGTACATTACTCCAACTTTGTAGTGTCTGGTGACACATTGTTCGTCTAGTCGTAAAAGTTGCTCCTCTGCCCCACCATTGTTAATACCAAGCCTGAAAACGAGCTAAGTCATAATTTGCTGATAAAACTAAATAATTACGACATGAGGAAGCTATTGAAAAGAGGGCAATAATTATTATTTTGCGTATGAGATTCAATATCCGTTTCCAAATCCAATAACAATAGCTAAAACATAAATACATAGGTACTAAATTTAGTTATCTTTTCGTGTGACGCAAATAGTAAATTATGATTAATAGTGAATAAATTGGGATCGAGATACAATCTAATGTAGCTTTTTAATGATTGATGCATGACATACCTCAAACAGCCAACTTGCAACTCAGGCGCAATGTATTCCAGCGCATCTTTAGTGTTGTATGTTGCGCTGTTGTTGCTGGGCTTAGCCGTGGGCAGCGCATCTTCAAGTACGGAGCCACGTAATGTGAGCAGTTCGGAAGTTCGCAGGATGAGGCGGTATTGCCAGGCTAGTTGAGACGCGGGCGCAGACACATCGCCACCCCCACGACGAAGCTCTACCCTCTCCTTCTTTATAGATATCGCGACGGGTCCGAGATTCTCATCCATTCCAAACCAATTTTGATGAGCTATGGGACAAGAGTAACATCGTGCATCCTCTGATTATAGCGCAAAACTTACATTAGGTTAAGATTTGAATTTGTGCAAATCTAAAATAATAATTTATTTAAAGGGGTGGTCTAGAAAAAGGGTTTACCAAGTAGCCCTTTCCGAATAAGGCAGTAGATAGAGAGTCCTAATAAGGTAACCTGTCATCGCATGCGCATCCTAGTAATTTTATCGGGAAGAAAATATTAAAATATTTTACAAATAAGTCGATTTTAGAAAGCGGTGGGAGCTGAAGGCAGAGAAAAGAAACTGAATAGCTCACGTTGATTGTAGAAGTAGTTCCTATAGTATAAAGCGCCGAGATCTTGGCTCTCTATTGGGAATGGTGAAAGGGATCTGGCAAATGGGCAGCTATGACGCCAATGTGTTTGTCCCGGAGGGAACTCCAGCATAGAAATCCCGTAAGCGGCGCGTGGACGGTGCCAGCCTCCAGACTGGCCAAGTATAGCGCCGCGAGCGGTCTTCCAACATAGTGACACACAGCGTTCTTCTTCACCTGAAAAAAGGCAATGTCATAAATATGGGTAAGGTCAAATTGATCTTCATCTTCTTCGTCATTATAGAAACGATATTGCATGAAATTAAAAAATAAAATTATTTTAAAAACGATATTGAATGAAAAAAAAAAAAATATATTATTATTACAACAATTAATGGCATATGTTGTTGAATTAAAATGTTTATTACTTAGATAGACAGATACGATAGAATAATACTCTTTATTATGCACACCATAAAAATCACAGATTATAAATGTAACATTTTTACATAGGGTGACCATGGGCGGTGTTATCGCTAAAAGCGATCTTTTACAGACAACCTTTGGATGGAGAGACAATACTGCAGGTAGTCAGTGATGTTATATATACAATAAATACATATACATATGTCGGCAAATCATTATTTTAGTGGTATGTAGGGGAGAACTTTGAAATATGTAAATTTGTTCACAAATACCAGGAATTCTATACTAAACTAGAAAACATACAAACTTTATTTATTTATTAATAAAGGTACACCAACAGCTTCTGTATACAAAATATCAAATAACAGTTGATAGCAGTCGAGGGCTTATACAGTTGCCAATAATAGGTGCACCGACATTCTCAAATACAGTGATATTCTAAGGTAAAAACGAAATGCATAAAAATTAAGTGGTAACAACTATAATTGAATTACACTTAGATATAAAAACAGAGTAAACCAACTTCGCGACTAAAAATGCACTCGTCATGTACTTACCTTTGTCATGTCTATAAGAATAACCACAAGTTACCAGAGCCCGTTAAAAAAGAAAAAGAAAACAGTTATTATACATTTATTATTAATAAATTAAAACTATTTCTATTGGACCAAAACTATTATAGTATAAAGAATATTTAGACATTTACATTTAATACTGCATAATTATTAATTTATACATAATTAATTAATAAAACAACTAATATAAATAAAATACTTCAATATCTAAATTGCAATTCATATTAAATACACAGTGCAATAAATTATCTTCAATTAAAAATACTTTCTAGTCATTAATAAATAAAGAATTGTGCCAATAAATTAAGTATAATAAACGATAATCTCGAAGATATCCAATCTGAGAAGTTGTTGTTGTTGTTGTTGTTTTTGGGATGTTCTGCAGATAACTATACTCATGTTTTTTTGCAGAAACCAACAATTTTAGTCAAATAGCCTGCTCCAACTGATGAAAATTGTAACGATTTGTAGCTCTGGTTTAAAAACAATTAAATATAATTGTCACTTTATGGTTAATTATTATGTATTGAAGTAGGTGCAGCTAATAATAATTAAAAAAAGCATGCATTGTTTTTTTAAATACATTTTCAAAGTTGTTAAACGCCAAAAAAATATAAAATGTCAAATTACTCGAAAATTATAGACATTTGCATAAGGTCATCAGGGGTCATTTGGTTGCAAATGACCTGCCCTACATCCCCTTCATGGATCGCCGACATATTACCAATAATCCTGTTTATACAATACGTAATGGCTTATATGAATGTAAACGAGGCAAAAGGAATTACGTAAGGATTGTAGCAGGTGGCATTCTGTAGATAGTTTCTGCCTACCCCCATAAGAAGGAGGCATGAGTTTATGAACATCCAGTGAAATATAAAAAGAAGAAGTGCATTAAGAACACGAAAACACTTGACTTTATTAAATTTGGAACCCTGAGGTTTCAGATTTTCAGTTTTCTGCATTATATTGCACAAAAATTGTTGATTCCTACTTTTATATCAAAGTGGCATAACTTAATAACCCTTGTGATGACTTTGTGAGAAACTTACTTGAAAGATAAAAACAAAGTTATGAATCATTATTACTTATGTTAGCTTGGAAACTTCTGAATATAACCTGCATTTCCACATAACATACAATTGATTAATGGAAATTATTTAGTCATACATTGAAGTGTTATTATAATTGCACCTACTAAGTATTAATTTTCACTTGTGTTAATGACAAATTTTCTGAGCAGTAATAAATGAAAGTGCAACAATTTTCCTATAAAAAGTGATGTAAATTACACTGTGTTGAGTACAGTTCAATACAGTATGTATCTCATTTCAATTTAATCATGAAAAATAGTTGCCTTTTCAAAAGGGACACTTGCAAATGGTTATGGACACATCAAATAAGGACCATTAATTCTAGGAATAAATGTGAGTACCTACGTATCAAAGGTAACACCACATTGATCATTAGAACTTAAACCTACTTAATTAATGACTTAACAGTAATCCTCCAGCGACACTTAAGAGACAGAAATGTCATATGATATGAAATCAAAATTCCAATTGATATTTGGTGTGTTGGCAAATTCTTTAGAAAGGTTACCTGATGCAAGTGACTTTATACGGTGACAATCTCATATTACTTTTAATTCCAAAGTTATTTAATCTAAGACAAGTATCAACTAGATTATTCTTTAATGTTGGCAAGTGTACACTGTTAACGCATGACTAACTGTCTATGCAGTAATTGTTGCATTAATGAATAAGTTATATTGAATGGAAGCATAAAATGTTTGCAATGTAGTAAGCAATTAGAACTAGTTGATCACAAGGAGACAAGTAACATTGCATTCATAGCTATCCTAACTAATATTATAAATCCGTAAGTAAGTTTCTTTGTTTGTGACGCTTTTACTCTAAAACTACTCAAACTCAAACTCAAACTCAAACTCAAATTCTTTATTGCATTCATGTGTACATTCAGTTGTTACATGTAAGTAAGTTCCAACATGAAACCCGGTTAGGGCACGGCAACATAATAAATAGATTTAACAAAACAAGCATCCAGTCAGTAGGTATACTGGATGCATATGGATGAAATTTAGCACACAATTAGACCATGACTCGGAGAAGGACATAGGCTACTTTTCATCCTGGATTGCAGACGAAGATGTGGGCAACAGCTAGTTAAGTAATAAATATATAGCTATAATCTGACATCTCTGTTGTATGTAAAATATAACAATATGTGATAAAAATAACTTCTGCATGCCAAATGCAATATCAAAAATTTGTGAAAATTTCCAGTGTTTTTTCAGTTTACAAATCGTTTATTTTTTGCATTTGAGTTACTTATAATAATTTAATACAGCATTAAATTATTATAACTCAAAAGCAATACAAATGCTATATGTAAAATACTGGTATTCAGCTGCATCCAGTAAGACTGGAAGCCGTCCCGAACATAGTTGGAAAAAGACGAAGTAGATTGATTTTTATTATCAGGCTTTTTATTATGTATTAAGTTCTGTTTGCGTTTTTGTTTTTATTATTTATTTCTGACTGAGTATAGTTTTAAATATTGGCGTGTGCAAGCTGACATAATTATGGCAAATAATTTTAATATTTTTGTAGTTTCGTAATGTTAATTACTTATTACTATATAGAATCCAGTTCTTCTAACTGAACAGACAGCAGTACTGCTGGGGAGTTTGTTCCGCCACTTCTTCTTCCCAGCTAAAGCACTAGGAAGTGGTGAAGGGTGGGCGTTTTGGGGGGACTGTCTTATGTGATTTTGACGTTCAAAAAGTGCTGATTCTCAGCCTAGTTTGAATAAATGACTTTTGATTTTGATTGATATAACATGGAAAAAAAATGGAAAATGATGTGTTCATATTGCACCAGTTATTTTATCATGAATAAAAGGTACTGTAAAATTATGTAGGAGTATGTTGTTATGTTATGCAAACCGCTCAGCATCCTGCACCAATTGTAAGTCAGCTGAGGGAAACAGGCTATCATGGTGTGTTCCGACAATTGAGTGTCTTCCTGTCATTACTTACACACAAATGTGCGCATAAAGCTTACGTACCAATTACACATTTCATACAAGATCCAATATTAACAAAAGAGGTGGGTTATAATATTCCTTTGCAAAACTTGTTTACAAGTCTTCAGTCAATAAATCACATCATAGAACACATGGGTATGATATGGAGAAAAACATGGATATTACTGTTTTTTTGGTTTTAACTATGAGTCATAAATAATACATTTTTCCAATAACAATGTCAAGTGTGAGAGCATAATTATTTGTGTCACCTGATTCACAGAAAACACAATGGTTATTTTGTAGTAAGTAAAAAGCAATGCAAAAATAATTATGATGCCTACATACTTACTAGTGTTGTATGTCAATGTATTGGTTTAATTGTGTTATTTTGTAGAGATCAGTAGGAACAAATAGACAACTATTAGAAGTACAGTATTGAAATACAGTAGTTTTGGATTGATATATTTTGTATTATATGTTCATTAGGATTTAACAAATCTTGAGATGTTGAAACAAAAGTGTCTTACCTCCTAATTCATTCCTGAAGAATGGACAGCTTTCTAACAACTCATTTGATCTTCCATCGCCTGTGTCTGGCACTGCATCGTCTCCTGGAGGCAGTCCACGAGTTGCAAGCAGAGATGCAGCAGATGCTCCTGTCGTAGTATTACGGCGCCTACTCAGCAACGCTCCACGGATCTCAGCAGCATAACTTAGATTAGCCAGAAGTGACTGGCAGTCATAATGAGCAAACTGCTTTCTTTTGTTACTATCCGTTACTGCAGAGAGGCTACTATCGTCTAGAGGTGGACGGTTTAACACAGGTGCTGCTCCACCCCATAGTTTATTCAATTTGAGCCTAGGTTTTGGACTGGCACTAGATCTAGATGGAGGTCCATCTGCATGGTCACTGGCAAGGCCATCAGCGATCCTATCGACGGCGCGACTTAGACTTGGCGTCTTGTCCGGTGCTGACACACCGCTGTAGCTGTGTACCATCGCGGGTAACCGGTCGTTAGCGCCTCCAATTACGTCAATTGAACCATGACTTCCGTACTCCCGTCGCAAGCCATTCCCAGAGGGATGCTCAGCATATATCAAGTCAAGACTTGAATTGCTGCGGTAAATAACATCTCTAGCTTCCTTTCTTCTATTATCTGGAGCGTACATGGCATTATTTTCACAAGCAACTTAGTGCATTTCCAATCAACGAAAGAGAGATGTGCCAGTTGAGTTAAAGCCCAATTTATATATTTATTTACACATCGATGTAAAATTCTATCTTGGGAATTAGCACAATACGCAACTCAGATGAAAAGTAAGACCAAATAATAAATCAAACTTATTTTGAACATAATCACAAGAAAATTAATGTACGAAATTGACCACCAGTACAATTACTATCACTTCTGTTGTTAAATTGATACACAATCACTCGTAATTCAACTTTAAAATCAATGATAAAATGAATAATAATTTTGCAAAACTTGAGGTCTTGTCAGTCAACCACAAAAAAACCATAGACAGACATAAAAATACAAAATAGAAGAGTGAATGACAAAGACAATTTTCACAGACAAATAAAATTACAAAGAATTGTTCATGTATGTATACACTGGTACAGAACGACATGGCTCTAAGCGATTGTGGTTAAATCCAGAACCAACATAATTATGGTCAACTATACCAGGACCGCGACCGTCACCGTATCTATCTGAACCTATCTGAACAACCCACAATGCGTTGCTCAAACAGGTGGCCTATAATTGCAATATAGGGGAGAGTTATCACGTGTCTGACAATTCGCACCTTGGCAAAACCCGATAACTACCCTAACCTGCTCGCACACCATCAGCTTTTACCAAGTGTTCAAAAAAGAGTGACATCCACCCATTTATTGTTATGTTGCTGGAGTTTTTGTTAAGAGGCGAGTCTCTCAACGATAGGCACCATAGTGTAGATGTTAATGGTGTGAAATCTTTCGGGCTACCAGTTCAGTTAGGTGTACCTCAAGGCTCAATACGGGGTTCATTCTTATTCATGGTTTATATCAATGACTTACCATTCTATTTAAAGGGTATCTGTGACGTTGTACTGTTTGCTGATGATAGGTACCTGTTATCTTTACTTAGGCAAGATTTTGTCGACGTAAACGTTACAATAACAATGGCTACGGATTGGTTTACCACAAATAACCTAGTTCTCGAGGCCAAGAAAACAAAATGTGTAAAGTTCGCCTTACCGAATGTTAGAAATCTAGGACCCAACATCGTCTTAGATAAAGAGGTGAAACTGTAGACTCGGCAGTTTTTCTGGGCATATACTCAAGCATATACCAAGCCTAGCGGACATGCTCAGTTCGGCCGCCTACGCGGTCAGGAAAGGAAGACAATACACTGACGTTGATACAGCTCGGCTACTCTATTTTAGTTATTTTCATAGCGTTATGTTCTTCGGCAGTCTGCTGTGGGGCAAAGTATTTGTTTTACAAAAACAAATATATTCAAAATGTATTTGTTTTTGAAAACGAGCTGTTCGAGCAATTTACCAGCTAGGTGCTAGAGTTACTCTCGAGGCAATTTTTTAAAGATATTTGTATTCTCACGGTGCACGGTGGCATCACGATTCATCTTCGCCAACATCTTATATATTAGGCAACTTGGACAGATATACACAAAAACAGTGATATTCACTAGAAATAAGGACAAACTTCGTGTTCCCTTTCACAGGCTTCATAAGGTGCATAACTCATTTGTTGGGGTTGGTATAACAACTTTTATAACCAGCTTTCCTCTTCTTTGTAAGATTTACGTTTTAATGCGCTTAAAGATAAAGTAAAACCCAACCGTTGTTTTCTTTTCTTTTCTTTTGTACTCATTCTACACCGGACAGCAAATAAACTGGACCACCCGCTACCTTGGAACTCTGATTCGATTTTCTCAAAAAGTATAAAACTTACAACTATCATAGTTTTATACATACAGAAAGTGCGTTTCATGATGAATAAAATGAATGGAAACTCATTGGAATTAATCAATTTATTAAGTGTTTATTAAGGGTCTTACAAAGAAGAGTAGTTTTCAAGTCGTGTTAATCGTTAGTAATCATAAAATGAAAAACAAAAAAATAAAGCCAGTAACAAAGAAAAAATAAAAAATAAAGTTTTTTATCAGTAAGTATTCAGTATTCCCTCCCCTTGCTCGGATAACTGCCAGCATCCTCGTATTCATCGACCTCACGAGCCTGACGATGAAATCTTGGGGAATTGCATTCAACTTCTCTTCAATTGCGATTCGCAGCTCAGAAGCCTTGTTGGAGCAGGTACCCGGGCTCGAACCCGACGTTTCAGCTCATCCCATAAGTGTTCTATTGGATTCAAATCCGGGCTTCGAGCTGGTCAGTCCATCGTACGAATGCTGACGTCGCGTAGATACTGGGTCACCACATGAGCAACACGAGGCCGTGCATATTCATGCATCAACTGCATATCCAGCCCGATATATCCTGCGTGAGGTACCACATGGTCTGCGAGGATTTCAGTAATGTAGCGATGAGTAGTCAATCCACGTGTACGACCCGTCGGTTCGATGAAAACTAACGCTGTATGTGCGGTTAACGAGATGCCGCCCCAGACCATTACAGATCCTCCTCCATAAGCAACAGTTTCCTCGATGCAACATTGAGAATAAGATCGTCGATCACTTCCATGTAGACTCACTCTGGTCTCATCAGTGAAGAGTACATTACCCCACTGCTCTAACGTCCAATCCCTATGTTCTCGAGCAAATTCAAGTCGTGCTCGACGGTGGGCTACCGTTAATGCTGAGCCTGTTGCAGCTCTCTTTGGAGTCAGGTTCCGTTCAGCAAGTCTCCTTCTGACGGTATCTGAACTTATAACCACTTGGCGTTCGTCACGCAGTCTTTGTTGGACTTGAACTGCGTTGAGGCGGCGATTTCGCAGAACAGTAAGTTGGATATAACGATCATCTGCTACTGATATAGCCCTAGGTCTGCCCGTACCTCCAACTGAGAGGACTCTACACAGCGTGTCTTGAGCGGGGCCAGTTTCCCACTTTGTGGAAATTTGGTCGTCTGGTCCTGCTCAGGAAGGCGGGGCGCCCAGCCGATTCGCCGTCCGCGTACCGGCCCATAGTGCTGCTAGACGAGGTGGGTAAGCTGTTTGAGCGTATTATCGCAGCCCGCCTCGTCGGCCACTTGTGCAGAGAGGGGCCGGACCTGGACGACAACCCGTTTGGTTTTCGGCATGGGCGCTCCACCATCCACGCTTTGTCGCGGGTGAGAGTGCAGGCGGAGGAAGCGGTGTCCCGGGGCGGGGTGATGTTGGCGGTGTCCTTGGACATCTGCAACGCCTTCAACACCCTGCCCTGGAGTTGTATTCGGGACGCACTGCGCTATCTTCGTGTGCCTCCCTACCTCCGCCACATCGTTGGGGCTTATCTGTCGGAGAGGTGTGTTACCTACGTGGGACGTGATGGCGGAAACCAGCGCCACATGTCGTGCGGTGTTCCGCAGGGCTCGGTCCTAGGGCCGCTCCTGTGGAACATTGGGTACGACTGGGTGCTGAGGGGCGAGCTCCAACCGGGCGTAGACCTGACATGTTATGCAGATGACGTGCGGGTCACTGCCCGGGGGAGCTCGCACAGGGAGGCAGCGTTGCTGGCGACGGCTGCGGTCTCACAGGTGGTGGGCCGCATACGTCGCCTAGGCCTGGAGGTGGCCTCAGCAAGACGGAGGCCATGGTGTTTCATGGCCCCAGGCGTGGCGGGCGCCACCACCCGGCTCACACATCGTGGTGGGGGGGCTCACCATAATTAGCCCACCATGAAGTACCTAGGATTGGTGCTCGACAGCCGGTGGGACTTCGGGCCCCACTTCCGACGGCTGGCGCCCAAGTTGCTGGATGCGGCTGGCGCACTCGCAACGCTGCTTCCCAATCTAGGGGGCCCGAGCGCCGCCTGTAGGCGGCTCTACGTGGGGATGTTGCGATCCATGGCCCTGTATGGGGCCCCGGTGTGGACCTCTGACCTGACGGCCGAAATGATTTGTGCAATGCTTCAATGTACTGCGAGCTGTCGTTGTGTGACTTATAGCTCGCAACTGATGCGCCTAAAGTATCTGGGAACGCCGAATATCTGAATAAATTAACAGTTTCTAAAATACATCACCAGTGATGATTGAACAATTTTGTAAAAACAACTATAACAAACTTAATGAAATTATAGCAGTGGTTATTTTGATTTTTATTATCTCTTTATTTTATGCAAAACAAATGGTATATCAATAAAAAAATGATGTGCACAATGTGGTCAAGTAATGGAAATTGATTTATCTATCTAACAGATTACGATTATAGATCGAATCGACTAATTTATTGTATTTTATACGAACAGAAGACTAAAAAATATTTATATTTTTAATATATTTATACAAATTTAAAAAATACGTATGAATAGAGTGAACGTGAGAGAGAGTAGAGAACTGTAAACCATTATTTGTTGATTCTGTCACACTGAAATTTTAACGTGTAACTGTTTTATGTCCCAGAAAAATAAAATAACAAAATATACCCCGTTTGTCTCGTGGTCGCGAGCGAGGCTGCTGAGCGTGGGGTCTTGGGTTTGAT
The DNA here is from genome assembly GCA_937001585.2 of Brachylomia viminalis. NCBI lineage: Eukaryota > Metazoa > Arthropoda > Insecta > Lepidoptera > Noctuidae > Brachylomia > Brachylomia viminalis. The sequence continues at coordinate 13,110,908 of OW443302.2, read as the reverse complement.
CCACGGGTCGGGTAGTGTTGTTTAATTTTTCCATTAGGAATTTCTCATCATCACCAGCCATTGGTCCTGAGCCTGGATCTCAACCCGGTCGTGTCGGGTTGGCGTCCCGTCGGACTGTGCCAGTAGGGGAGCAGAGCGTGCACATGTGTTTGCGCCACTTGTCTCTTGCGTGATTGGCCGCTTTCGGTATGTGTAATCCATGGAATTAGTATGTACTATGTATAATCCTTATGTCCGACTCAAATAGAGGTTAAAAACTGAAAGCTCGTCATAGACGGCAGCACTGCTGCCCGTCTACAAACCGCCATAATTTTGTTATATTTACTTTTATCTCGATCACAAATTAAACGAAATAGATAAATATGTTACATCTATACTGGCCCGCTAAGACGCTGGCTACACTGTCGGCGTGCCCTTACCACTGAGCTGTCAAGCCCCTCCTCGCACTTCAAAACGCTATGACGGGAAATTGTGCATACATAAGCTTGCACGTCTCATTATCGCTCTTTCACCACCGGATCTTCCCGGTTAAAACGATCTGTAACCTCATGGGCCTTGAAATCGAGAAGCTCAGGAAGAGCGGCATCATCGGCCAATGCCACCGATTTCAGCTCTACGGCCATGCCCAGAAGAACTGCCATGCGAAAACCAGGTGCGTCAAGTGCCTTTGTGAGCGTGGAACTTCTGATTGCCCGCGCCCTAAGGACCGCACCCTCTGTGCCAAGCTACCTAGCTGTGTGCTATGTGGAGAATTGGGCCACCCAGTCAATTACCGTGGCTGTTCAAAACCCCCAAATCCTCCTCCCCCAAACTGACGAAGCGTGCAGACGCCCGTTAACAAAGAGAAAACTAAAGTACTCCCACGCGATCCTCTCATTCCAAATTCCCGAGCGACTACGTCTCCAGAGACCAAGTCCATGAAACTACCAAAACCACCAGCAGGCGACGGGCAGCGACCCACTCCTCCACTCATCCCTGCACTGATGGATGCTCTTCTCTTTCACGCCCACACCGAGGGCGGGAAATCATCAAATAACTTCTCCCAATCTGGGCAGAGCGGGAGGGCATGTCAGACTCTTACTGACTAAAACCCACCCGTGTTCCTTCAGTTGCCTGTGCCAGGGGCCACGGTATATCTCTCGGACTTTCCCGCAAGATCGAAGGAGCCTGGATCTCACGACACAGGCAATCCTAGTTTGAGTACCAGGAATCAACGCATTCGAATATACTTTCTTAAACAATAAATTATTCTTATTCTTTATAATGTAATTTTGAAAAAATAATATAGTCGTGGTTTGTGCACCATCTCTTTTTACCAATTTACCTATACGCCGCAATACCTACGCGGCTAAACATGATAGAACATTCTTTCAACAATCCTGTATTTAATATCTTGCATGCAATGTATGTACACCATGTTTATACAAATAAATTAACTTGCTTAGGTACTTACTTATGGATTCTCCCTCCTGTCAAGTGTAAGCCTGTGCCTGACCGGTTGGTGCAGTTGGTAGCGACCCTGCCTTCTGACCCGCTGGTCCCGGGTTCGATCCCCGGTCAAGTCAAACATTTGTGTGCATGAACATGTCTGTTTGTCCTGTGTCTGGGTGTTTATATGTATCTAAGTATGTATATAAGTCATCAGGTTACCGTAGTACAGGTTCTACCTAGTTCAGGACCTGAAGACCTTGTGTGGATGTAGTCCCATAAAAAAAAAAAGCAGGTCTGACCGCTAACCGTGTGTAGGAGTATAAAATGACAATAAACAAAGCATAGTGAGTCGAATGAATGGGCGACGACGCCAAGCGATAAAAGAACAAAAGCCAGGCGAGAGTGGAATGCGTGCAAAAAATACGTAGGTACCGACCTATTTTTCTTACAGCGTCTTTTAATCTTATAATTATGCGTTACCTACTTACAACGATCTGTAAGGACACGCATAGCGGAGCTACGTACCGCCGGCTGGAGCAAAGCGCTGAGTGAGCTAGAGCCTATCCACCTGGCTCTCTGGAACCTTCAGAGAAATTAACAAGAAGCAGTACTCGGTGGCAGTATCCCTCGACATGGAGAAGGCCTTCGACCGTGTATGGCACGAACGCCTTGTACTTACATAAACTCGCCTCGTCCGACGCGGCCCGTCGCGTTGTTAGAGTGGTCTCTTCCTTTCTGTCTCAAGGACCTTCAGGGTGATCGTCGACGGGGTGCTGTCCAGCGCCCGACGGGTGTGGTGGGCGTGCCGCAAGGCAGCTGCTTATCGCCGGCGTGTTACTCACGTTACACCGACGACATCCCTACAACCCCGGACGCAACACTCCACACACCCTATCTGTAGGAGCGTTGCATCGACACCTTCGTCGCTGGTCGTATCTCGCCGGGCCTCCCCCAGGTAACTGGGGGGTCTCACCTTTCGGGGACAGACCGCCGAGGTGTCGTGAAGATAGCGGCGCTGTGTAACAGCGTCGTGGTGCGCCTACAGAAACAAAATAGCAATCACCTACATGGGCGCGCGCAGCTAAAGCGCGCGCTCAGTTTCCATCGCTAATGGGCTCACACGATGAGGGGCCCGTAGTCACGGGCCACCGTGTCGCATCCGCGGCCGGGGAACGATTCCCCGGTACCGCACGCCACGGCCCCTTAGCCCCTTAGCCACGGGCGGCGGCGTAGCGACTTCCAACAAAGTATTCCTAGATTGGGATGAACCTTTGCCCGCGGAGAAGGAGGCCGTGTTAGAAGAATGGTTTTGTGATTTAAAGTACTACGTAGCCGAACTGCGGTTACCGCGGTCCTATACTACAGACCCATAGTCATTACTCGTTAGTAGATCTCTACACCTATTCGTCGACTCGAGTTAGCAGGCGTACCTATGCCGCCGCAGTTTGTTTTAAGCCAAATCAGTAACTTAGCGGTTATAATTCTGTGTCGGATCAATACACACGGACAATATTATGGAGAGATGACGTCACTTGAACCGAGAAGAAATGATCAAAATCTGAAAGTGCTGTGCCCGTCGTGAAATAAATAAACATAATTATAGTGGTGTCATGTGTGCTTTTCGAATGAATCTCGCTTTGGCATTAGACCAGGGACTATTTTCTTTCATTATTATGGACTATTGTATAATTATATTTTTTATATGATTATTCCTTAAACACGAAATCCGTAGTTTCGGTTGCAGTTACGGGCGTTTCCTACTTCGCATTAGGTACTTACAAAGATTTGTTCGAAGCCTGAACTAAGAATGAATGACCACACGATTTGACAGTTGTCCTTACTCGCGATGTGTTTTTGCCCGGTCGGAAAATTTACTTTTTTGACAGATAAACTACTTTCGGATGAGCCCGTATCTTCGTTGACTGACTTAGAGAATATATCTAATATACAGGGTGTCCAAGAACCTGGCGTCCAACTGGATTCCCACGATGCCCCAAGTTCTAACAGTACTCAGAAAAATATTTTAAAAAATCCACCCCATGTACTTACAGAATTATACTGATTTCAAAAAAAAAGGGGAAATGAGCACCCTGTGACATACTTTTGAATGCTGTGACTGCTAATGCTGATAATTTCGATATTTCTTGGAGGTTTTGTAATCTAGGGTATTGCTGTGTCTAAATAGAATGTAAAAATAAAGTACTTATTGTACCATTTTAAAATAAAATATTATTTTAACTAAAGGTGATATGGAAAACTATTGAATTTCGCAACTTTGACCGACTGTAGTGTAAAAAAAATGTACCAAAATAGTATGGCAAGTGACGTCAAATTTTGACGCGTTTATTCCTCTTTTTAAAAAGGTATAATACTTACACATTAATTTGAAAAAAAAAATTTTGATAATATTTTTACTCAACAACCCAATTTTTACGAAGTGCCTACCTACTAACGGTAACTGTCGGACCCTTTCTTATCTTAGAAACTGTTATGTTACTACTATTATTTACTTCGGTTCCAAGAGTGAGCAAGAAGGAAATACACACAGGTAGATGGGTTCCCAGTAGAATAAAAGCAAAGAATGTTAGTTTAAAGATATTTTATTACAATAAATGTTCAAAATGTTGACCACCCGCGGCAATACAAGCTCTCACTCTCCTTAAAAAGGACCGCTTTATGTTTCGCGAGTAACTTTTTTGACGTATCACCTGCACTGCTTGTGTTATCTTCTCACGAAGGTCAGCGATGTCATTAATGGGCTTCGCATAAACGAGCTCCTTCATAGTTCCCCAGAAAAAAAAATCCAGCGGATTTAAGTCAGGTGAGCGGGCTGGCCACGGGATTGTTCCTGATCGCCCAATCCACCTGTTCGGGTATTGCTCGTCCAAAAACTCTCTAACGGATACGCGAAAATGTGCTGGACAGCCGTCGTGTTGGAACCACATATCTGGTGGGGTCTCTTCTAGTAAGTTTGGCAAATCATTTTGAAGAAAATTTAAATATGATTCGCCAGTCAAATTCTCGGGCATCTCAAATGGACCAATAATATTCCCACAGAGAATACCGGTCCACATGTTCACTTTGAACCGGTACTGGGATCTATCTTCTCGCATCAAGTGCGGATTTTCCACATGCCACTCGTGCAAGTTGTGTAGGTTCATGTAGCCATCCTTCTTAAATGTTGATTTATCTGACCACAAAATTTTGTCGATAAAGTTTTCGTCTTCTCGATGTTTTTGCAGGATTGTTTCACAAAACGCGACTCGGCTCGGATAGTCTCGAGGTAAAAGACTTTGCACTCGCTGTACGTGGTACGGATGATATTCTTCTTTTTGGAGAATACTGTGTGCTGTGCTCTTCGGTATCCCCGTATCAGCTTCTATTCCTCGCACAGAGATGCTTGGATTTGCCGACACCGCCTCTAAAACTTCATCGCGTATGAAGTCATTTACGGGTCGTCCTTCACCAGCTACTTGATTGGGGAACCGCCCGTCACATAGTGATCTGTGCACATTAATGAAAACTCGATGGTCGGGATATCGCGTAGCCCTCGGATACCTTTCTCTGTAAAGCCTCGCTGCAGCTCGTCCATTACCTCTACATTCTCCATAAATGTAGTGCATATTTGCGTATTCTTGCGGAGTGTAGGTCGCCATGGTAGCACACACAAAACACAAACTGTCCAAACACAGGCAAAGGTCGTCGTAAAGAGTTCGTTTCAAAGTCCAGAGCACAAAGAGTAATCGAGTCCAATAAACAAAGCTTTAAATCGTAGTACGTGATCAATGGTAACAATAAGAGAGAGGTGCGTAGTAACGGCAGGAGGCAGTGACGCGTACTGACCGTACTGTTATCCTAAATAGCACGATCCCAGATAGCGTCACTATCTATCTCACTCGCACCTCTAACCTTTTTCTCCCTCACTCTTACCTGAATAATGGGGTACCATAAAGAAGAACCAGCAAATCGCAAAGATAGTTTCTGTCTTGCTCCCTCCTGTTGTAATAACGAATCACTATGGTGAGATGCATGCACATACCGTCCCTTACGGTCTAACCTGTTTTTTGAGAGGCCTGTTGTTATTTTTATGAGCATACAATAGTAATTCTTTAGAGGTTAGATTCAATTCGTCGTAAATTTTTCTTTCTAAGAATTCTGTAAGACATCGTAAAAATTGGGTTGTTGAGTAAAAATATTATCAAAAATTTTTTTTTTCAAATTAATGTGTAAGTATTATACCTTTTTAAAAAGAGGAATAAACGCGTCAAAATTTGACGTCACTTGCCATACTATTTTGGTACATTTTTTTTACACTACAGTCGGTCAAAGTTGCGAAATTCAATAGTTTTCCATATCACCTTTAGTTAAAATAATATTTTATTTTAAAATGGTACAATAAGTACATTATTTTTACATTCTATTTAGACACAGCAATACCCTAGATTACAAAACCTCCAAGAAATATCGAAATTATCAGCATTAGCAGTCACAGCATTCAAAAGTATGTCACAGGGTGCTCATTTCCCCTTTTTTTTTGAAATCAGTATAATTCTGTAAGTACATGGGGTGGATTTTTTAAAATATTTTTCTGAGTACTGTTAGAACTTGGGGCATCGTGGGAATCCAGTTGGACGCCAGGTTCTTGGACACCCTGTATAGGTATACGGGATTACAGGACGTCTGGACGTTCATGCATTTATGTACCAACTTCCGTGGTGATCGGTCATACGGTGTTGGAGTTTATCAATCTCATGTTTGTAAACCAACATCCATAAAACACAGAAGATAAATTTACTATGTTTAATTTCATATTCTATACAACGTGTCGTTTTGCATCCTCGTCTTTCAGGAGGCTGTTATGAAAGACATAAATAATCAAATAAAATTACGATCCTGCTCAATAATTAATACATACTTGTTTTTTTAGATATTTAAGTTTGACAGTATTTCAGAATACTCTACTTTCAAAGAACAGAATCGCCCCGTTGCGTATGTGGTAGGCAGTGTCGTACGACTATGTCGCTGTGTGCGTGCGTTACAGTTACAGCGCAGTTACAGGGCGGTATGATACGGACGACCCTACACATGCCGATTTCCGAAAATGACAAAATTTAAAAATAAATACCTACTTATTTTATTATTGATTCGTGTCGAGAATCATTAGCATAGTTACCTCCTCGAATTTGACGAGGATGCAAAACAACACCTTGTATAATTAATAAATATTTTAGTTGATAATTAAAGATTTTGTATTATTTGTCTACTCCATCGCTCGCTATGTGCAAATATTTCGACCGAGATATAATAACGTTACTAAGCACGTACAGTCAGCATCAAAAGTTGATGACTACATTTAGATTTTCAAAATCGCTGTACACCGTATTATACCTAAATCGCTCAACATGACAAGCGCCAGAAATGAATGATTATCATAAAAGGGCATAAGTAGGTGACCATCACTTTTCAAAAGTCGCTAAACAAAGTTATAGTAAAAAAAGCATAACATTCTTCGTCTCTAAAGTCTCTGAACAAATATTTGACAAAAATAGCATACCATCGTTTATCTCTAAAGTCCCTGAACAAAATGAAATGTTTTTTGGGTTTAATATGTGTGTGTATTTTTTTACGGTAGGTATTATGTGTTATTTTACAATGAAAATAACGCCCTGCAAGTTTCCAATGTATTATTTGCATATAAATAAAACTGTAAACGCAACGATTTCTTACCTTTTACACAGTTTTCATAAAATTCTAAAAAGTTAAATAAACAGATTTTTTAAATATAGCTCCGATTAAATGATAAAAATTGAAAACCACGAAATATGACACTAAAATGCGACGTTGCCACTCATAAGGTATAAACGCTCTTAAGTAGAAATATTCTTTATACTACACCTGCTTGGAAAGTACCTTGATACTTTATCAAATTTACGGTAGAAAGTACGTCATTGCATATCGAACAAATATGCGGGGAGAAAACGCATCTGAGCGGGAGAGAAAAGTGTATGAAAATCCATTTCTTACGTGGTTTTTCTTTTTTAATTTTGGGTAAGACTATGCGCCGGTAACCTAAACATCAAAAGCCAAAAAGTTTTTACAGTGAGTTTTTATCTCCAAGTTCGCAAAATGACACTGGCCACTAGGTGTGTGTTGGATGGTGTCGGGCTGGCAGTGCGACCCTGCGGCGGCAGGATAAACAATTTGAAAAAAGAACATGTGAAAATTGAAGACGCTATTGGCGCCATTTCAATTAGTAAAGATTTAGTTTTTTATTTTCCTCGTAGGTGTAGTTTAAAGCACTATGTATCACTCGAGAGAAAGTGCGATTCCCGATCTCGGGTGTTTTAAAGCCCTCGCCTACGGCTCGGGCTTCAAACGACACCCTCGACGGTAATCGGTCACTTTCTCCTCTCGGTGAACAATGTACTATTTTACATTCAAGGGTAAACAGTTTTTCAAATACCCACAACTATGATTCCCAAATAATTGAATTAAAACGGAACTTGTGTGAATTTTGAAAATGAGTGTTATATGTATACAGATTAGGTTCTAATTCAATCGAACTATAAAAATCATAAACTAAGTCGACGCGACGGTATGAATTTGAACAGAATCTGCGTGATTTTTGATAGTGAGTCTTATAGCTATACAAATAAGGTTACTATTCAATCGTAATATAGAATAAAATAAAATAATACGTCGACGGAATATTTTTTAAGCGGAATATGTTTATCTTCATAATCGTGCTTGCGAGCTTATTTTGAAAAATAGGCTTAAAAATGTGCTTGCCGCTTGAACACCCACTTCTAATATTTCTCATTGATACTATGAAAAAAAAAACAAAATTATTTTGGAAAGTTAAATTCGTTTGCATCCATTAATTTTTTTTTTAAGTATGTACATGATTTAGTTTGGATAGGACAAGATTGGATTTATAACTCTGAAGATAGTAACGAGCACTTTTTTAGTTTGCAGTCCATCTACTTTTGATAGTATAAATAAGTTTACACGCTACGTATCCGAAACAAAGTAATATTCAGTAACTTTTGTTATTTATGATGTTAAGTTATTTTTGGACGTTGCCGTGATTACACTAGATAACTAAAACAAGCATTTTATATTGTTGAGTGACTTTTGTAAAACTGAATGTTATGATGTTTTCGGATATTATGACGATCAGCAATTTTTGACAAAATGGTGTTCAGTGACCTTTGACGAGTGGTGTTCAGTTAATTTTGAACTTTAATGATGTTCATTCAATACTGGCGCCCTATCTTGTTGAGCGATTTATGGGTGATATATGTACAGTTGTTTTGAAAATCTGAATGTGATCATCGACTTTTGATGCTGACTGTACCTACTTTATTCTTAGATAATATATTATGTGTCAGTCTCTATCTTACACAATTAGTTTGACAGTTATGCGACAATGACAAGAATAATACTTAGCCAAAGCCCATGCTAAGTAAGTAATGTTTTTATTTAATTTCGCCCATGATTTCGTTACTTCCACTTTTGGCCACTGGTTCAGATAAGTTTATGGGGCCAACCGACGACGTAGCGACCGACCAAAGAAGGTGGAACCGCCATTCCCCGCGTGCGGGGGAAATATGCCTCGCCCACCAAACTACTATTACCAATACTAGGTATACTATACTACTACTGTACCTACCTACTATTTTATTTATTTTCAAGGTAGGGCCCTAAGCAGTAACGACCTCTCAAGGTCAACTGCGACATGCCACACATAAATAAAATATAATATATCTCGCAATTTTTCACAGAGACCACGGTCGAACCTCCGTCAACTTACTATTTGATTTTATTTTGTATTGCTGTTTGCTGAGAATTAAAACCCGATAAGTATTAATCTTTTGATTTATATTGTACCTAATAAAATGATGGTAGTTCAATATTTATACATTTAAGTATTATACATAAATATTGATCTACAATCATTGATATTTTATGAAATTGTCATTCAATAGGATTCTAAGAACAGGGTTGTATTGGTGATTTTAATGATTACAATTCTGTAAATACATACTTGTTACGGTCGCGAATCATATTTTGTTCAACATACAACCTGACATTGACCTGCAAATTGCAAAAAAAAAAGTAAGAAAATTTGAATTTCGCGGGCAAACTGGTGTTGCCCCCATAAGTGCAGAGACATTTCAGCTTTCGTCATTAGGTTGGTAATGCAGATGTGCATTATTTTATTGTCCATAGGCGGCCGAGGCCTGCGCTTACCTACCATCAAGTTTTTTGTCAACCAATGACATAAGAATAAATGACACAGCAACCAAATTTTTTTATTAAAATTAACTAATGCATGAATACATATTTTTGACTACTGAATAGAACGTCTAAGCCTACCTAAAAACTACTGCTTTGCATGCTAATCCCTAGGATATATGGTGTAGTTCATTAAGGCCATTGTGGAAAAACGAGGGAAGCTGACCTAACCAACGTGAGCGGTTTAGTTTAAACAACAAGTTAGGTCTGCACCCTCAAGCAAAGGACACCATTCTAAAGGTAAAATAATCCCATGTAGATGTCGCTTCAGGTAGCCTTTAATCAGCTGCTTCTTTTTCCTCTGGTTTCTGTTCAGGTTCATCCGGTGGGTGAACAGAGGCTCCAGGCGGCAATGCTGGATCTGATTGGATTATTCTATCTTGTGCCAGAATACTTGTCCGAATACGACTTATTAACGATTGCCTTTCCCCTGTTGTCAAGGGACTTTGCTTCGGCATCATGGTAAACTCAAAAGAGGTAGCCGAAGATATGTGCAGTCCTTCTGGAGCTATGGAGACACGGCTCGGCGTGACTTTAGTGTCAGAAGTGGCCCTTGAGCCCGAGGTGTGTAAGCTCATTAAGGACCTGAACTCTACTCTGGACATGTCTCTTAGGGACATCTCAGTAGGATGGGTTGGTTTTTTGACCAGGGCTGGTTTCAAGACGCTCGTTCTCGATATCTAAAAAAATTTAAACGGGATAGTAAACTTAGATACAATGGTGACACTTCATTATTTTTGTATATTCATTAAAACGTTGCCCCACACTAGGAATTTCTCCTGTATCGTGGGTGCGTTTACAAACATTTAAACTCACATACACAAACGGCCAGATCCGGAACAACTACTTGCAGGTCATACCAATATTTGTTCCGTGCGGGGCTCGAACCCGCGACACGTAACGCAGCAGTCAATCGCTTAACCACTGCGCCAACCGTGTGCCATATTACGTCTGATTATAACGTCGCCGTCGTAACAACTTGCAAGAAGCGTGCATAAACAATTACATTTATAATACATACCTACTTGGATTAGTTAGACGTCTAGTGGCCAGTTTGGAAAAATAAATTCATTAATTTAATAATTATTAGTCAAATCAAATTTAGAATAATTACACACATATTTTTTGTAATAAGTTAAGCTAATTGTTTCGGGTTTATAGACAGTCATCCACAGACGTTACAAACAGGTAGATTGCTGTGTTTGGTTTTGAAGGGGGTGAGGTATGGGTGTCGGTGTAATACAGGCACATAATATGACACTTCAGCTTTGAATTTCGGTTAGCAACGCATCTGCGGCGCCTCTGGAATTGCAGATGTTGCCCGTTGGCTTGTGTGCCATCAAGGTACATAAAAGTATGAATTCTTTGTAAGTGCAACTTTTCAGCAAAGAAACTAACCGTTTCCAAGTCCTTAGCTTTCAGGGCCCTTTGAACTTCCTGTTCAATTTGTTCAGCTTCATCTCGTTCAAGTATTTGTGATTTCAGGGCGGCTATCGTCGTCGCAACCATCTGCTCTATTTCCTCGACTGGTAGCACAATACCACAGTCTAGCGAAAAATAAAATTAATGTAAGGTTCACAACGTCTATTACGGATAGAGCACATCATCGATACACGCAACTACAAACATTCAAGCTTTTATTTGAAACGATAGAGTTGAACTGTTTGTAGTTAGGTAGGTATGTATAGCTACACGAACTAAACAGCAAACGGTTCGCCTTTGCATACAATCATGTATTTAAGGGGACCAACCTTTGATATCCTCCACAACTTCATAGGAACGAATTTGTTGAATACTATCCATGGTGACCGGATGCTGGTCGTCGATGAGCGATCTAATGAGAGAAGCCATCGTCTCGGGATCATCTGAAAAGATGCGAGAAATAGCACCGAAATAAAAGTAACCACACATATTAAACAACATACAATAAAACAATCGGCCAAGAGCGTTTCGGACCATTAAACGATAATCTACGTGAAGAATCCACAAACTGTTTATCATAAGTAAATTAAAGTACCAGCAGGAAGTACTGTGAGCATCAGATGGGTGCTAACTGTATCCGGATAAATAAAATGTATCTTTATATTACCTACCTATATCGATATTAATCGTAAATTTGTTCATACATATCATCATTATATGTAATAAGTTTTAGATAATAAGTTTTTAAGTTTGCTTCACTATTGCATTGGGTTATACCTGTAAAATAGCTGTAAGTGAGGATATAAATAAATAAATAAATAAATAAATCATCATTTTTAATATCATGACCTGACGCTTGTCAGTTAAACTGACTCCTACCGCTTATTCTTCTATTCTAAATTCATATTAGTGCTTAACTCATAATTTTATGCCATTATTCTATAATTACTAGATAAGCTTGCATATTAAAACGATGCCAGGTTAAAGTCTCTACCTACAATACTTATGGCAGTGCACATCAAGTTTGAGAAGAGTTCTGTTATTTAGAACGTTATCTCTGTCACTCTTAATACTTGTGAGACGGTCTCTTTCCAAACCCCGATGTGTCACATTCGAACTGGTGCGGTTACTGTTTGAGACTTGTAAATTTCTAGAAAAAGTGTTCTGGACACTTGGAGGATGAAGGTACTTGAAGGTATATTCACCAATATCTTTAGCGCGCGCGGAGTGCAATAGTGCTGCGATGGCGGGCCCAATGCGGTCTTCTATTTTATCATGTGTATCCGTCATATCCTTCAATGCCTCCTCCAAATTGTCTATCACCTCATCCGTAGCTTCTGGAAATTCCATTGCTTCTATCTATGACACATACAAATAAAAACAAATTACAACAACAACAACAACGTAAATCAAATAACAACATAGAATAGAATAGAATACTCTTTATTATGTACACGAAAAAAAAATTACAGATATAAATGTAGAAATTTTACATAGGGTGACACAATGGGCGGTCTTATCGCTAAAATCATACCAACATAACATATTTTGGATTTAACCAAGGTCTTTCATCCAGAAAGCTCAGTTGACATTTTTTTTATAATTTTAGTTATAGTGAGATAAGAGAATAATTAATAACTTACTTGTTGTTTGACCAAATGCTCGGTCAAAATTGCCAGAGTATCGAATGCTCGAGTTTGGCTCTTATACTGAGTCGGATCACCACCAAATTTCAGTAGCCACTTTTTAACGATACGGTCTACCAATTCATATCGGGACAACTTTCTAAAAGACAATTAAGATAAGATTAAGATAAAATGTTTTTTTTTTTGTCAAAATATAGGAATGACAGCAGATAAAGTAGACGGCAGCGATCACGAGTTGAAAAAGATCCTCCCACAGAAAAGGGTAATAAACGAAAGAGTTTCTTCTTCGTTCCAGGCAAGATAGGTACAACTGTATAGTGCGTAGTGCGTAAGTCTAGTTTTAAAAGCATTTTCCTGCCTCAAAAGACGTGCTGTGAGGAGTCCTAATAAATTGGAACAAGGTTAGGAGGATGATATGCAAGGAACATATTTACATGATATGGCGTCTGACGGTGAGTGAAATCAAACAAACCCAGTCATGACGTCAGGGAGGTCGGCCATGACATCACGCAGAAGGATTTCCGCGTCATCCCGCGTCACTCGCATCGAGTCGAGGCAGTCAAACAACAGCGTCGTTACGTCAATTTCGCCTCTAATCTCCATTTCCGAGCCTATGGGTTCTCTGTAAGTGGAACACATATCATAACATCACACCTGTGTTCCCCCGAAGGGTTAGGCTGAGGTGTATCTACCTCGTGATATATCGACTGTGAACTGACAACCGGTTGTGGTTGGTCCTATCTCATATTTTGTGTTATTCTCAGATTTTCACATTTTGATGCAATTAAAAAATATATATATTAGAAGGAAACGTGTAATGTTATATTTGTTATTAATTACGTACTTACATAATTATTATATTTAAAAACTACGTGTTATTTTATGCTATTATAACAAGTTTTTCTTCACCCTGTTAAGTTGTCAAAATTCAGATAGTACCGGTTGTCAGTACACAGTCGATATTGCAATTAAATGAAAGAAAATTTAAAACTCATATTAAAACGTTCAATACTCAATACTCAAACTTTATTTGCATTCCACAATGTGTACTTAGGTGGTAAATTAAAAATGAGACAAAAAAAAGTAAACAAGCAGATTACAAATTAGAGGATTATATCCATGATAAGAATCCTAGGAAACATGCTGGTCCAGCTCCGTAAGACAATCTAGAGTCTAGACAAAATCAAACTGGTTGCTAATTTAATTGTATAATTTATAATTTTTATGACATCATAGATATTCGAAAGATATGCTTTTACTCTATATTTTTTCAAGTGTAAGTGTCGCCACTTTTTCCCCACTCCTGAAACTCACACAAAAAGTAAGGAACTAGATACGGCACACATGCTTTCTTCACACGCACACGAGAAAATTATGCGTAATATTATTGTGCTATGTTATTGCACATTATGCTCAAAAGGGGCGGGCACTAGAAAGTATAGATACAGTCACTGAACGCACACACACAACTCTAGCCTCAACTAGGGAACAGGGGTTGGTATATATTTGATCGATAAAAATATCGATGAAAAACGACTGCAAAAAGAGAATTGAACAACACACAACAAAAATAGAACTTGACAATTCAAAAGTGCTTGTAAATGGTTTAATTGAAATAAATGCTTTCCGTCTTATTACAAAACACGATCTAACTTTAGCCCGAGCCTAAATCTTCGATTTAGTTTTTGTATTTGGAACTTTGTGCCGACTTCAGTAACGTTCTTAATACAAAATAGACAATCTAAGACCAGACCAAGTTGTCAGCTTTGTAATAGGAACTGTATTTCGATTTCTGTTAGGTTCTTATTTCAAAAACAGGTTCGATGGTTTAAACCATGTCAAAAGAAAAACCTTGTTTTGTAATAAGACCGTTTCCATCTTATTACAAAATACGGTCTAACTTTAGCCCGAGCCTTAACCATCGAGTCAGTTTTTGTATTTCGAACTTTATGCCGACTATAGTAAAGTTCTTAATACAAAATTGACGACATAAGACCGGACTAAGTTGTCGGTTTTGTAAAAGGAACTGTATTTCAATTTCTGTTAGATTCCAATTTCAAAAACGGGCTCGATGGTTTAAACCATGTCAAAAGAAAAACCTTGTTTTGTAATAAGACCATTTGAGTTTGAGTCTGAGAAGTGTGTTTAGGACGTATTTTGTATCGTTTATTTTTTCTGCTTTTCGATGCGGATTATTATACACACCAATAAAACCAAATCAAGTAAAAATATAATATAAGTATTTGTTTGCAAATTACATTTAAGTAAATCAGTTTCTTCAGCTTCTATCTTACTTTGTTCATTAATAAAATACAAAATAATACAATTTATTGCAATCGACGTCTTCTAAGTTCGACATCAACGTTGGATTCACCGCAGCCACACAATGACGTATTATAAATTTTTAGTTAGTTTATATATCATTGCAGCCACAGGTATCACATGATTTTGACATAGAGACTAGTAATCTGTGGTAACATAATGCAAGTGCTTCTTTGAAGTCTAATGGGGATAGATCGCAATGGTCTTTCTTAGCCGATATGATAATTATATATTGTGAGTTGGAGGATTTTGTTTTCATTTTTGTCGAAATTGATCGTTCAATCGCTCTTCTCTTTAAAGGGCAGAGTTTGACCAAGACGGTATCGAAGAGTTCGAATTTCTTGCCCAATCTTCGCCATACGAAATTACCTTTTGGATGAGGCGACTAGAATAAATTCTATTTTAATGTAAATGTTGAGGTTCAAAAGTGCCTTTTATGTGCTTATTTGAAATAAATGCTTTTACTTTGACTATAGAACCGTCTTAAAAGGCCAGTTTCTCGAATGAAAATTATCGTAATATTGATGTGACAAATAGTTCACGAGCAAACTATTGCGAATTATCATCATCTGCCTAGCCTTTTACCAACAGTTTTGGGGTCAGCTTGCAGTCTAACCGGGTGCAGCTGTTGAGTACCAGTATTTTACATGGACCGACTGCCTATCTGACCTCTACAACCCAGTTACTGGATATTACGATACCCCTTGATAAGACTGGTTGTCAGACTTTCGGGCTTCTGACGGTAACGAGAGTCAAACTACTGCGAATGACTGTTGATCATTCAACCAATCACAGAAGTTTACGCGGGCTTGACAATTTATTATTTTTATTATGTTATAAAAAATATGTTAGTTAAAAACTAATATAATAGAAATACACACGGAGAGGGAGAAATTCGCATGGAGGGGGATTAGGCTTTTTCGTTACGTGATGATTTCTATCAGTCAACTCCTACCGCAAGTCACCCTTCGTTCCAAAATTATTAGTATTATTATGGGTAACTTACATAGGGAAGTATTTCTTACGGTGATCGAGGTAGGACCTCGGGACCATGCGCAGGTTAACGTCTGATTCCTGCTCCTTTGGGCGCCTAGCGCTATCCGGTAGTGCAGCCAACTCTGACAACGGCTTCAAACGAAGATTATGGATCTCCTCTTGTAGTTGCTGTTAACATCGTTTTAATTAAATAACTGCGTCAACAAGTAAAAGCAAAAAAAAAAAACGTTTTTGATTGTAAGTACGATATTCTTACTTTGACGATACAAATCACGTAAATTAAATAAATCGGCTAGAAACGTTAAACCAATTTTGATGAATTTTGGTATAATGATAATTAGAACCCTGAGGAATGACAAGGGCACACTTTTATAAATCAACCTCTATGGGCGTGAAATAGGTTGTTGAAAGTTGTATACGAAAAACCGAAATCTACGCGGACGAGGTAGCTGCAGCAGCAGGTTATAAGTACCTAGGTAAATGCGCTAGTTATAAATTCAATCTTCTGAATTTAAATCTTAAATATTGTTCAATTGAAAGTTAGAGTGCAACAAGGAACTTTTGGCGCCTGTGTCATAGGAACTATTGAATAATCAATATGGCGGCGTTAGTTTCGGTTTTAGCCACGCGCCAAAAGATCCTAGTACCGCTGTAGACACCTTTATCTGTTGTCTCTGCCGTGCCCGCACTATTAGCAGGCGACTTACGTCGCGCTGGTATTGCTTCACGTTGTAACCACCGGGCATCTCGCCGGGGATTTTGATGGCCTGTGGAAATAAAACTTTCATTATTCTTACACTGCTACTATCATCAATTGGCGCTTGAATGACGTTGGAAAGGGGGCGCTGTTGGTAAACATTTGTGCAATAGAAAGGTTGGTCAAAGCCATAGACATGGAGAAATGTCTGAGCTAAAGCCCCACAAAAGTGGGGTAGCAAAAAGTGCCCCACAAAAATAACACTTAGGCACAAAAATAGGCTCAATCTACCAACGTGACGACTAAAAATGCACTCTGACAGTGCCTACGTTATGTCTATAAAATTATCCAATAAGCTGCCAGAATCCATTAAAATATAGATAAATATAACATTTTCTTAAATAAATTAAAAACATTCCTAATAAATAAAACCTAATATACTTAGTGTAAATTAATACTTAAATGACAAATTATAAATATGTACGTAAAATAATTATAATATAATAAAATACTTGCAATTAAACCCCGCAATAGTCTATAATAATGTCTATACCAACTTATATTATAATATATAAATACCTAGAAGATTTACCTTTATGAGTAATCATAACTAGAAGAAGAATAAAATTAGAAGTAAACACTCAGTGCTCTTCCTCCTCTCTCCCATAATTATTCTATGCTGTGCCCGACAGGGTCCAAAATTGTGTCGTTATTACAACCTACCAGCTAATGTAAACTTAAATATGTACATTTTGGAACGCAATAAAGAAATTGAGTATTGAGTATTGAAAGTGACCACTCTCAAGACAAAGCCGCTGTACGGCCAACACCTGACTCTTTTCTGCAAGCTAGTAAAAGAAAGAAAATTGCATTTTCACTCCACCTGCTCGAAAATGTCCAATTATATGTCAAGCAACCTTAACCCAAAGTGAGTCATTAGTGGCCGGGGGCACAGCCGGTCAATAATGTTGTACTGGATTTCATTATGACCCGCTGGTCAATAATGTGATTTGAATTTGGAATCTCACATGCTCAGCTAAATTGGCAGTAGGTATAGTAAACATGAAGGTCCAAGATATAGAAAAACACTCAGAAGTGTTGTTATTGATTAAGTTGCCAGACACTAAAACCAAAAGGGAAAGGTCATTTGTCATCCGCGGAGCATATGTAAAGGTTGTGGAAAAGTATCAAGCTCTGCGGCCTCCTAACATAAACACCAACCGATTTTTTGTTGCGTTCAGTAGTGGAAAATGCACCCGTCAAGTGATTGGGAAGAACAAAATGAGTGCCATGCCGAAGGAAATTGCCAAATACTTAGGATTACCAAATATCGAGCTCTATACGGGTCATTCTTTTCGTCGAACGTCGGCTACACTGTTGGCGGATGCGGGAGCAGATATAACCCAAACAAAACGACATGGTGGCTGGAAATCGGATACAGTAGCGGAGGGCTACATTGAAAATTCTGTACAAAACAAAAATAAAATAAGCTGTCAAATTGGTAACAGCATTACTTTAAAAACGTCATCTAATTCTTTTTCACCACAACCTTCAACATCACACCATCACATTCCATCTTTCCCTGAGCCTCATGCACCACCTTCACCAACTTTCACCACCCAAAATGCTCCTCTGCAAATACAGAATTCTGAAGCATTGACGAGCAATACTCAAATAATTTCCACATCAACATCTATAAACGTACCAAATAAAAACTTAACTTTATCTTTGCACAACTGGACTAATGTCTCAAAGGTTACCATTAACTTCAATTAATATGTAAGTGCATATAACTGACTAGTTCTAAATATGTTATTCTTACTGTTTGTTTATTTAATAAATACTTTGTTTTTCGACTATGGCTATTATTTTCTCACAGTAGGTGTAAAAAGTAGAGTATCCTCCTCTGGGCTAAAGGTGTCTTTGCCTTGGGCTAGCTTGAATCTCGAGCGTAATGAAGGATTCTTGTATTAACTCCCTCGCTTCGCTCGTGAGTTAAACTCTTAACTCCCTCGCTGCGCTCGGGAGTTAAATCCCGAATCCTACATTGCGCTCGAGATTCAATATGACGCCCGTGACATAAGACACAACTTTAGCCCCTCGGTGCATAATCTACTATTAGTTAAATTGTCAAATTCAATTTGAATTTGTCAAATACGGATTACGGCCCACTCCCTTTCACCGAGAGGAGGCCTGTGTCCCAGCAGTGGGAACATTATAGGCGGATTATGTTATCTATTATAGTATATTGTATATATATACTTATTATTTTGCACCAATGACAACCCCATTTTTATGTTTGTGCAATATTATATGATCAATATACCTATACAAAATATTGTAATACATTTTAAAAGAGTAACGGTGGAGTTTCTTGCCCATTCTTCTCCATGTGATACTACCTTTTGTTTTTAAATTGTAAATGTTGACGTTCAAAAGTGTCTTATTATGTGTCTATTTGAAATAAATGATTTGACTTTCGACTTTGACTTTGTCTGGAAGAGATCGCAGAAAGCGATAAGGCCGGCCATTGCATGTTTTGTAAGTAGTGTATTTTTTTTTGTTGTGTATTTTCTTGTGTACAATAACGGCTATATGAATAAATAAGCCTCGAAAATAGTTTATTAAAAAATATTATCTTTGAATAGCTTTAAGTCATAATCTTCTAATATTTTAAGATCTTTCGGTAAATGGTGGACTCCAATTTCGGAGTAGGTATTAATGATAGATTGCCCGACGCCGAGTCCTGCTGGGAGCGCTTCCGGAAGGACGCAAACCCGTCCTGCCGGTAGTTTTAAACATTTGGTTATTGCGTATTAAAATATCAAATTTCTTTAAGTACTTTCATAATTTTAATAATAATAATAATAACCCCACCACCGCATCTCCACGTTGACGTCATGGCCCAGGCTTGCGCGCTCCTGAACTCTGGGTCGGTACCGGTAGAGTTTACTTTGCCGAAACAGGTCTAGGATGAGGAGCCAGACCAAGAGAGATACAATAACCAGCAGAGCAGCATGTGGCAAGCTGTTGGGCAGTAGCGACCCCGCGCACCCTATTTCTCGGGAGAAATCTTGTTCCTCACCTCTGGCTTGCCTTTATTGGCCGGCTGGAGTGAACAATGATGAGAAACAGAGCCCCCACCTCTTTCTTGCCTTTATTAGTCGGCTGGAGTGAAGATTCGCAAGAGCAAACGTGCTCGGAGGAAGTAAGTATTCCAGTAAGATGCAGGTCAAGTAGCCGAGGAATACCTCTCCACACCTCATAAACACCTCAGGACATGTTGCCCCCTTGTCGCTATGTCACTATGTGATAGCAACCATTTTCTGGGGCCCATTATTGAGTGTGCAAGTCATCCCTGCGATTTTATCTTAGAAATAGAAGAATCTTAGAAATAATTGGTTGTCTGTAAAGTCGGTTTACGGACGATAGTTTTACGTGATAACGTCATAAAGAAACATCGATGAACCACTACTACTATTACTACTGTACTATTCGAAATACTAGCTCTGACGTCACGCAAGAAGAGAGATAAATGTGACACAAGCTAACGCTAACGAAAGGGAAAGGGCTGATCGTGCCTCTCTATCACTTGTTTCGCGCTCTCGCTTGCACGCTCAGGCTCAGACAGACGGAACGTTACACTTTTTCGTGCATGCAGTCGGTGTTCATAGATTTATAAGACGTTATCACTTTAAAAATTAAGAAATTGTTTCTATGGCTTCTTATATAGGTAAATATATCTTATCTCATATCTTCTTATCTCTTAAAATATTTCGTGCATGAATAGATACACCTTATATATGTGAACATATACAAACTCAATCATACACACCCTTACGCACACTTACACCCCCTCATGCACACGCTCACTCTCGCATACACACCTCTACGTCCACACACACAATTACACATGCACACTCACATTACAACTGCGTTTAGTAAATTCCTTTACTCCTAGTTTCATTTTTTGGAATAATTTCATTGTACTTTCAAACCTGTGTTTTTTGCTATGATTTTGTAAACCGATCACACTTTTTAGTAAAAGGTTTTTGGTATCATAGTGACAGCAGAACACTGACTCCTAAGTCACAGGATCTCCTAGTTTGGGAGTCAGGGTTTACTCTATCTGTATGACATTTATTCACTGTAATTCATGCGACCAAATTTTTAAGCTTTGTTGAAGGTATTTGTATAAATAAAGATTTTTATTATTATAGTTACGTCCTTCACAGCCAACGAAAAATAATTTCTTCTTCACCGTTTATATAAATACTAATCTAGCTTTCATAAACAAATGGGAGTAGGTATACCTATTATCCCGTAAGAAACAGACTTGCACTTTCCTTAGGGGGTTGGAGAGTGAATGTTAAAAATGTCTTAATGTTGTTTATTTATTTTATTTATTTATTTAACCATTTATGTAGGTACACACTTATATAAACAGACAAGAAGAAAATAACAGAAAAATAGGTACAAAGGTGATGCTTGATGTGGTTGTTGTTGTTGTTTTGTGTGCAAATTATAGCCTGTATACCAAATTTCAGCTTTTTAGGACTTCGGGAAGTGCCCTAGAGGTTTTGATGACTGAGTGAGTGAGTGAGTCAATCAGCGACAAAATCGACGTATTTTATGTATCAATAAATTCCAAAGTATAAAAGCTAGGCAAATTAAACTTAGTGTGTTTTATCAAGTCTGCTAGCAACATTTTATCCTGAGAATTCGTGCTCTCTAGCATTGTCCAGGCCGAAGCTATGAGAGTTTAAAAAACGGACGAAATGCTTCGAGAAAAGGTACATACAGTACATTCGCGTTAAGAATGCAGTGAGTCATCATTGTCCGTCGGCCTAGCCCCACCCCCTAACCCATCAAATCTTTTCAAATTACAAAGTCAAGTTCACAATGACAGTTGAAGGCATTGATTCATAAAACTTCATCTTTTAAAATTTAATTTGTTTGAATTTAACACAACTGTGAATACACCGTTATCTTGCAGTTGCACTGATGACTCACTGCATTCTTAACGCGAACGAACTGTAGTGCGTTTTTAATGGCTCGTCTTGGCGGGGGCACTACCGCGCCAGATAGCGGCGTTACTGCCGGTTTTAGCCACGCGTCAAAAGTTCCTTGTACTTGTAGCTATAAGTCATAACTCATAAGACTTATTAATAAAATATGATTATTGATAAGTCTTATGAGTTAAGACTTACCGCTTGTTACTCACTCCGTTCAAAAAGAAAAATAGAGTTATAAAGTAAAATTGATAACAAAACTGGGTTTATTACCTTTTGTGGTAAAACATCTGCTTGCAGCGCCGCAGCCAAACGGAGGCGATCAGAGTACTGATTCAAGGCGGCTAGATATTTCCTTTCGAGACTACTGTGGCGCTCCTGAAATATTTTTATGTCATCACTTTAAAGTTCAAACACCTTCAAACACACGGACTAAGAGGTACCCGGTTTCCAAATTGAGAATTTGAAGTTGAGAAATTCTCAAACTCTACTTTTTATTTATTAAAAGCTATACAGACTAATAACAAGGTTAGCTTACTTTCAAGATGAAAGCCCGCCAAATTTAAATTTATTTGCAATAAACGTAGGTATTGCAGTATTAAATATCTATATACCTATATTCCGGTCCATATTTCCTATTATTTATCTTAGGTTTTAACCGTGTTTATCAAGCTGAATTTCGGTCGCACCCCCCAGGCTAAATGCTAGACATTCAGTCTGGGCGGTGAGACTGAAACCTGTGAGTCGTAGTGAATTCATCCCTCGGCCTGCAACGAGACAACACAACTATAGGTACTTCGTGATCCTGTCTTGACGGCGCACGCCGATTGGTGGATGTTCCAGATATTATTATATCTTTATTATTCTAAACTCTAACTGCCGCACTCAGAGACGTCACTTGAAATTAATCAATCGTTAACTTTGAACCATCATACATCAACCACCATATCTTGGCACATGTCACCAAGATTGAAAGGTTTTCAATATTACATCGTTTTGACTGACAGAGTTCCAATTTATACCGGTACAATTAAGGTAAATGATTGATTAATTTTAAATAACGACTCTGAGTACCGGGGTATGTCTTTTACCTCTTAATTTAAGACCGTACCGTTGACCACGGTTTAACTTAGCGCCGTCTATCAAACAGTATATTTCCTAGAAACCTTATACTTACGTGCGCATTCAATACGATTGCAATCAGGCTTTTTAGGACGTTTAGCGTATAACAACACTAAAAAGGTATTCACGATCTTGTGCGTCTAAGTTTTCCTCGTGTAATCCTTTTTTTTATAAAAAAATGCTGCAACCATAACGGCAGTAAATTTTTCAAATTTCATATTCTTTTAATGTTTTTTGTAATTACGGTGTTTTTTTTTAAGAATTATAAATTACATGTGTCTATGTGGTGAATTCATTTTTTATTTCGCAACAGTGTGTAAGTGATTTTGAATTTCACGGGCTATATTTGAGAAATCATCTTATGTGATGCTAAAGTAGAGTTTGATAAGTTCTCAACTTAAAATTCTCAATTTGAAACCAGCGAGATCGTTGCGTAATACACCAGCAGTAGCAATGGCTTTCATTTTGACAGTTCAATAACATTCATTGCGTTATTACGTTGTTGAGCAGACAAATTTTTCGAACATATGAAGCAATGGATTAGTAAATTAGTGTATTATGCAATTAGGGTGCGAGAAATAAGAGTACCTACAGAGGTACACTGTTACAGTGACCGTCTTATTTTGCTGCAACGACTGTTCCGTGCTCATATATCCAGCCGGTCTATTCTGTAAAAATCTCATCGTGAAAACATAAGTGAAGTGAGATTTATGTCAGACACACACACACACACACACTACACTCAATACTGACAGCTCAATTGAAGCTCACTTCACTTTCACGGTGAGATTTTTACAGAATGGATCAGCAGGCCTATTTAAAAAAGAAAGCAAAATGCCTAGAAAGTTTAAAGTTTTTTAGTATCGTCATTTCTGTAAGTCGAAAACGGCCAAGCGCGAGTTTTCTTCCGGACTAAGTGCTCTTTATGTTGCCTCTGCCGTTGGCGAATGCCGCTCGTTTCTATGAGCACTAAAGTCTGTTTTTTAATCTCGTAGACTAAATTGACACATGCAAATGTCAAATTTACAAATAATGTTGCCAGCTCTTTTGTGCAGTGTTGTACCTACGATACCGGTTTGTTGAATCGTAGTTTTTTTATCTTTATTAGACGAATTTTATTTTCATTCAAAGTTTTATATTTAAAATTCTCGTACGTACACACGGCCGCACGACGTGCTACAAACTGCCAGGGAAATCTGACCACGCAACGCCATGCGTAATCCGACCATGTTTCGATGCCTTAAAATTAAACAAAAAAAAAAGACAGACGACATCAGTGTTGTTCCCGTACGCGTTAAAACGGCAATCTTAACCCTTTTCTCTTACGAAACGGCAGAACTTAAAAAATACGGCAATTATGGAACTTGACACCATACAAACAACTGCAATTTTTAAAATAATTATGATAATACGATAGTTTTAAAAATGTTAGATTTTGAATACAGCAACCCTAAATTTCACAGGAACAACACTGGACGCCATTTTGTTTACATTATTCGTCCTTCAACCTCTGAAGTGTTCGAATGCGTCATTTGTGTCTTGATACAATTTCAAGTGCTATTTGTTATATTTTCGTTGAGTGTGTTTGTTTCTTTGCTTGTTTGTTTTATGTTAAGTTTTGTGTTTTTGTTACGTTACCAAACGTTTGTTACGTTACGTTTGTTTTCGCTGAACCATTTATGATGGACGCTCAGCCTTCAACTTCGTCGCGTAGGCGTAATGAAGAAACGTTTACATGATTAATTTTGTATTATTACGTTTTAAATAAGTACCTACACATTATTTCAGGATAACTTATTGTAAAAAAACGATACTTGATTTTATTAACGCTAAGTTTCGGTTGTGCCACATCACTATTTAAGAATTGCAATAAACTGACAACACTCGTAATATCAGTTTAGTCTACGAGATTAAAAAACAGACTGTAGGGGTACCTACAGTTGTTCACTTATACAGCGTTATTGGTAAAATACCGTCAACCTGTTAAGGGGTCATTGTACTCATCATTATGAACAACTTTTACTACGGGACCAAATATGAAATCACGAAAATAAAATCAACTGTTCCCTACATTTTGACGAATTCTGCAAACATAAAAAAAATATAGCGAACAGCTGATATTTTTTTCGCGATTTCATATTTGGTCCCATACTAAAAGCTGTTCATAATTATGAGTACAATGACCCCTTAAGAGGTTGATTGTGTTTTACCTTCTTCTTTTGATGCGACGACTGTTCCTTGCATCGCCAAGGAACAGCCGATTTATGTTCAGGCCTATTTGAAAAAGGAAGCAATATTCCTAGTTAGTATAGAGTACTGACTCGCCAGCTCCGGAGCTGCGCGACGATGTGTGGCAGCGTGCCATACGTCACGGAGTACTTGTGGCGGCGCGCCAGCTGACGCAGCAGATCGTCCAGCGTGCGGTCCACCTTAAAAATAACAAGAATATAAGTAATTATTTATTGCTACAAAACAAGATGTACAACAAATCATGGGATTCTCTGATTCCTTCGTTTTGATTCCCGTAATAAAAAGTCTTGTTGTTCTATGACAACACAAACAAAATAATAATAAAAAACAAAATAAACTTTCTACGTTAAAAATAATATTTAAAGATATGTAATAATGTGTAACAGTAATGTGTGTAGTAGTATGAAGGGTCTACCCTTTATAGCTGAACTTTTTATGTCATAATATTATTTTGCATAACAGCGAATAGCATAAACAAACTTCATTTCGCAGAAAATCATTTGGCACAAACTCTAAGCATACATTCAAAACTCATAAGTTTTTAAGTCAGAATCATCGTTATGCATAAATTTCACATAATATTTAAATAACTAGAAGCATCATATCGCAGAAAGTTCACAGTCAGAATCGTCTTTTGGCATACATTTCATATCGATAGTCGTTAAAAGGATGAACTATCATATCTCAGAAAGTTTGCAGTAAGAATCACCTTTTGGCATATATTTAATATCCATAATATAACCTTTTTTTTTTTTTTTTTGTCGGGGTGGAAAATCCTCATGTCAGACTCTTACTGACTAAAAACCACCCCGGTGTTCCATCTCATACCTACGCCGGGGGTCGCGGGAACGTACGATCCTTCCGCAACCCCCGACTGGCCGCAACCCCCGACTGGATCCATAATATAGCCTTTTTTTTTTTTTTTTTTTTTCGGGTGGAAATCCTCATGGACTACCTCCGCCTGGGGAAAAGGCGGAGGGGCGTGCCGGACTCTTACCGGCTAAAACCACCCCGGGTGTCTCCTCGCACGTGCGCGTGGGGCCGCGGGAATCTAAATTCTTCCGCAGCCCCACACTAGTGCTAGCCCGGTCTGTCCGGGCCTCGTCTCCTGCACGGGGTAGGAGGTGTTTAACTACCCCGTGCATCGCCTCAGAGGCGCGCGCCGACCCCCGCGCGTGCCATCGCCTCGGGTCCATCAAATAGGGGGCGAGGACTTCCCCAAGTCCCACGCCCCTGGACCCATTCATGGGGGCCGGAAAAGGGCGTTGTCCGCCCTTCTCCTGCGCCCGGTGCGTCTTCTGCGGCCGGGGAAGGGAGTCGAGATCTCCCTCTCCCGTTCCGCAGTTTCCTTCTGCGACATCACGTCCTCGCAGAAGGACACCACCGCGTCCCACGACTCTGCGCTACCGACCATCCTCCGCACTACGGCCGGCAGCGACAGATCGCCTCCTACTTCATTTGTGAGGACACGGCGCTGCTCCTCCCAAGCTACACACTCGGCGAGCGTGTGTTGCGCCGTGTCCTCCCCGCAATGGACGCAATGGTGGCACCGAGCGTCCGGCTCCCTGCCTATGCGGCACAGGTACTTGCCGAAGCAGCCGTGCCCCGACAGCACCTGCGTCACCCTAAACGACAGGGAGCCGTGCCTTCTCCCGAGCCAGTCGTCGAGTACTGGCCGGATCGTCTCGACGGTAGCGAGGCCGGCGGTAGGGCGCAGAAGCCTTAGCCGCCATTCCGCCACCAAGACCTGATGGAGCTCCTCTCGGCGCAGCGCGATCTGCCGCTGCACCGGCCTCGAGCCCCGTGCCCGCTCTTCCTCGCGCCATCGATATAATGACGCGAGTACTTTCGCCTCAAGGTCCCAGGGCGGGGATCCGGCCAGGACGCAAGCCGCCTCGTAGGAAATCGTGCGGTACCCGCGGACGACTCTGACGGCCATCGCCCTCTGCGGTTTGCGCAGAATGGCGAGAGTGCCGGCCGTCATGTCCATCGCCCACACAGGGGCCCCATACAGGGCCATGGACCGCACGATTCCCACGTACAACCGCCTACAGGCGGCGCTCGGGCCCCCCAAGTTAGGAAGCAACGTTGAAAGCGCGCCCGCTGCACCCATCAGCTTGGGCGCCAGCCGCCGGAAGTGGGGCCCGAATCCCCATCGGCTGTCGAGCACCAATCCCAGATACTTCATGGTGGACTCGACAGCTATCCGGGCCCCGCTGACCACGATGTGTGATCCCGGCGCCGGCGCACGTGGGGGGCCATGAAACACCATGGCCTCCGACTTGTTTAGGGCCACCTCCAGGCCCAGGCGCCGGATGCGGTTCACCACCTGTCCTGTGACACCGCAGCCGTGGCTATCAACGTCGCTTCCCTGTGCGAGCTCCCCCGGGCAGCGACAAGCGTGTCGTCCGCATAACACGTCAAGTCGGCGCCCGACGGGAGCTCGCCTCTCAGCAGCCAATCGTAGCCGATGTTCCACAGGAGCGGTCCCAAGACCGATCCCTGTGGAACACCGCACGACATGAGGTGCCGACCGGCACCGTCACGTCTCCGATAGGTGACGCATCTATCCTCCAGATAAGCCCCTACCGTACGGCGGAGGTAGGGAGGCACGCGATGGTATTTCAGAGCCTCCCGAATACAACTCCAGGGTAGGGTGTTGAATGCGTTGGAGATGTCTAAAGACACCGCCATCACCACCCCACCCTGGGACACCGTCTCCTCCGCCAGGGCCCTCACGCGCATGATGGCGTCTATGGTGGAGCGCCCCCGACGAAAACCGAATTGGTTGTCGTCCAGGTATCCATAATATAACCTTTTCTTTTTTTTTTTTTTTTGTTTCCGGGGTGGAAAATCCTCATGGATGTCCGCCGCCCTGGGGCGGACGGCGGGGTCTGTCAGACTCTTACTGACTAAAAACCACCCCGGTGTTCCATCTCACACCTTCGCCGGGGGTCGTGGGAACGTACGATCCTTCCGCAACCCCCGACTGGTGCCGGCCCGCCACTGCGGGCCACTACGGGTCTGGGGGGGAGTGAGGTGTTTGACTCCCCCCGTGACGTCTAAGAGGAGCGCGCGTGGAACACTACGCGCCGCCACCTCGGGTCCTGGTGTGTGGGGGGCGACAGACGTCCCCGAGTCCGTCGCCCCTGGACCCATTTAGGGGGGCTGGAAGAGGGCGTTGTCCGCCCTCCGCCGACGCCCGGTGCGCCTTCTGCGGGCCGGGTGAGTGGACGAGATCTCCCTCTCCCTTTCCGCAGCCTCCTTCTTCGAGACGACTGTCTCACAGAAGGAAACCACCGCGTCCCAGGACTCGTCGCTGCCGACCATCGACTCGACTACGGCCGGCAGCGACAAGTCACTGCCTACTTCCGATCCATAATATAACCTAACCTAACCTAAAATACACGCTTCCCTAACTGTTAGGGAGCACAACAAGCCACTTACCTTGTATGTAGTACCTAGCCTATGTACCTGATAAGATTATAAAAGAACTGATTTGCATTGTAATAATAGAATAGATCGCCTCCTAAAGGATTCATGTTTGTTATTAAATACCGCTTCACGGTGACATAAGTTGGAAGTAATATTGCATCATCTTTCGTAATAAAACAGGCAGGTTCGTGCCTGTCCCCGGGAAGCTCGACAAGCAGCGACCTGATCCCTAGACGAAATCGTAAAAAATGGGCGAGTCCATATTATAATCCCCGCTCATTGGCTGTACTGTAAATAATGTCAAAGGTATAAATATACCCCACTCTGGAATTATGAGGCAGTCGTAAAAGATCACAAGTCGAGCAGGACGTCACGAAATCTATGCTCGACTCGCGGGTCTACACGTGATAATTTCCTTAGAATCCAGTCTTAACGTGTATTAGTCTCAAAAGTTATTGTGTAAAACTCCTTTGCGTATGTTACGCTATTGTTTTTCTTGTGTTTATGTGTGTCCGTCGTAAATTGATTATAAGTGCATTTTATCTACGAAATTCGCTTGTCTCATTTCACTGATCACCACACCTTATCCACCCTTGCGCCTATATATCGAATACTAACCAAGTACAGTAGGTAGTAACCAAGTGAACAAAGTAATTCGGTTGTGGCACTCGCCGGCCGCTCCCGTGGCACCGCTCGCTTCGCTCGCTCGGCTCGTGCACAGGGGGTCACAGTTCTAACCTAACCTAATCTTTTATTGCGAGTATCAGCCGCGGCGGCGAGCGTTGAAACCACCTGCTCCTCAGCTTGCGGGCCGCCTCTAGGGGTAGGACAGACAAGACTACGTGGAGTCGGTTTTGCAGCGATTCGTTTCTGTCACTAACTTTTGTAGCAAATAATAAAAAAATAGTTATGCTAAACGAAATTATGCAGAATGTTAACTTTGCCAAATCAAATTCTGCTTTCTTAAAAGTAGGTATGCCATTGTAAATTCGGACCTATAAACATTCGGCCAAACAATAATTATATTAAATATTTTTAGGGCATACAAATATTCGTAGAAGATTATGCCGAGTGTGTTATGCCAAATAAACTTCGGAGCATCAAGATTCTGCCAGATGAAAAATGTACATAGTTCTACAACATTAGATACATAGTTCTTCTTTTGGGCGAAAAGTACCCACGGGCGTATAGCGTAGGTACCTACCCATTTTTATCGCACATTGGATTTTAAGTGCACTGCTTAGAGTTAAAAATCCAACAGTCTATTTTTGACGCGCTGGGATGCACACTATTGTATTGCAAGACCGAGAGTTAAAAATCCAATCCGCGATAAAATTCGTTGCGTTAAAAAATCACCCGTGTAAACCTTCACACGGGTGATTTTTTGCACACACACATACACCACCCAGCTGGTGGGTAGTGTATGTGTGTGTATTTGTGTGTACATGCGTGTTTTTGTTAGTTTGGATGTTTGAATGGTAAGGAAGGCGCGGGCCACAACACTGAAGGGACGTGAGACGAGGATGGGACGCAGACGCGGCAATAGTATGCAGATGGAAAAGCGACGCACATACGACTTGTCGCTTCTGTATGAGAGGTACTAGGAAAAGGTACCTTTCGCGGCTTGCCCAGCTTGCGCGTCAGCACGTCACGCATCTGCGCGCGCATCTCCTCCGCATCCGCCTCCATCGCTTTCAGGTCCACGTTCATGCGGAATAAGTGCGTGCGGTTTATCCTGTAGAGCAACATCATCATTATATCACCATTATGTAGTTTTACTTAGGGGTAAGTACAGTAGGTTTATCATAATTCATAACAAATTAATTTATTTTGGTCAAAGACTACCAGCGTATTATTATAGCTCGTGTTGCCTGTGATAGACGATAATCCTTATAAAGGCATCTAGCATTGTAACCTACGTTATTAATCGTATATTCATAATATATTTTATTAATTTTTATTCTGAATAATACTGTATTTTTTTGTTTCTTCATGTAATAGCTTAAAATCTTTTATTTATATATAACTAGCTGAACCCGCGAACTTCGTACCGCCTAACATTTTTTTTTAATTTTTTTCTCTCCGTATGAACCATCCTCGTACTTCAAGGAATATTCTAAAAAAATATTAGCAAAATCGGTCCATCCGTTCTTGAGTTATAAAATTAAAACGAAAAGTGGCATTGATTTTTATAGATAAGGATATAGAGTATTCTATCTATCTGTCTATCAACATTTGTGACTGTAAGGGTCTGTTTCACGATTTCTGAATAGCCACTACTCACAGGATAAAAAGGAACCCGTATGAAATCTGCCAAGTAAATTACCAAGAACCTAATCGTAGGTGGTGAAGCAGGCCGTAATTCAGTGTTTGTTTAAAGAAACGCTGCGTATTGGCACTCATTTTGCTTTTTATTTTAACTTACTTCTGCCTCTGCCTCTGTAGCCTAATCTCCTCCTGTATCTCAAGCACTCGTTTCCTCAGCAGGGCCAGCAACGCTTCAGGGAACACCACAGTCTCCGATAGGCCCTTGGGTCCTGTGCAGCCATTGATAGCCGCTGCTCTAATCTGATCGTACCGAAGTACCACCACTGATTCCACCTCGTTCATGCAGGATTGCTTCTCCAGCTGAATGAAGCAGAATTTGTATTTTTAGATATAGATTTTTTTTAAATCTTGGAAAAAGTGTTGTGTTCTAAATTTAAAAATATAATAATGAGGCAATATAATTTAGATCCAACGCTTAGTGTCTTCGGGGCAAACCAAGGCGAAGGTGGCAGGACAAGCTTGACCCTACTGAAAAGACATTAGCAGAAAACAGAATTGTGTTGAAACGGGTAGTTAGAATTATACACTTCTCATAAAAAATTGGTAAAATTAGCGTCATCAATCATCATGAAAATATCTGATAAAGCACTCCACGCTTGTTTACAATAAAATATTTTTTTTGTTAACACTATTCTTATTTTAAACTTATTTTCTACTTTTTAGTGCGGCTAACTACAAAAGCGTGTTATTTTTTGGAACGAAGTTCTTTTACGCCACTAACAGTAGATTGAAGTGGCAGAAATCGTCACGTAACGAAAAAACGATAAGCGCGCTCCAAGCGACCTACCTCTCTTTCTTACTGTCTCTTTCTATTTTATACGGTTGCATGTCTAAGCGCGTGTGAGTGCGCCAGTTTTGATATCATATCGTTAACCGTAGGCATTGTGTACAGTTAGCGATATAACCTCAACTCTTTACACATGTAAATATCATTTAAACAATTTTTTATATAAATCTTATAATTCGCTATTTTATATTTAATTTTGAATAAACTTCTATTTTCCTTAAATGGTAAATTAAAATTGTTAGTTTAAATCCTTACTTAAGGTAGTACCTCCGCACACATTATAACGCGCTGAATATGGTACAGTGTTTGCTATTTCTTATCCTCTCGTTTATTATCTCTCATTTACTTTCCCTCATGAGTATTTTCGAATAATTAACTAATTTATTAATCATATCTCCGAAATTGTATTGTTCAAAATTTCATTCTGCATCAATCGATGCAGATTTATTTGAATATTAATCAGTCTAAATTAAAAAAAAAATCCCAAGAAAACGCCTTGGCGGAAGTACTACCCTAACACTTTTGCATTGAAAAAATAATAAAACACAATATAAAATATACAAATTAGAGAGAGTTGAATAAAGGAGGACTACGCTTTCTGGTATGACAAGAATACATTAATATAATCAATGAAAATCTACATTTAAAAACAAGTTTTGAGTTGAAAAAATAACGCAAAGAACTTCAAAAAAATCGTCAATCCTGAGGATCCTGGCATGGATATCGGGACAAACTATTTCAATTATTACATTGTCATCGGTCCTTGATAAGTGTGCGAAGTTTCAGATCAATCCGACGTTCTGAAGAGGATGAAAATCGAGTTCAAAAATTCGTTACATTGATTCATAGATCCATATAAACATACCAAGCGTATCTATGTTCTATGTTATTGGTCTGGTTTCCGCACTTAGTCCTTCAGTGGACCATTGTGCGTGAGCCATGTCGGCCGTCGGTGGTTATTCCAACCAGCCCACCTCCCTCCAGAAGCTGATTAGGTCTCCTGGTCTATTAAGAACATCTGTGTAAGATCTGGGTGTCCCGAGGGTTTTTGACCTAATTTGTGCGACGCCTGTGCACTCGAAGAGCACATGCGCGACAGTTTCGTCAGCCTCCATGCAAGCCCTGCATAGAGGGCTGTCCGTTATGCCTATTGTGTGAAAGTGTTTGTTTAGCGAGCAGTGTCCCGTGATGGTCCCCGTCACCAGGCGCATGCCTTTCCTGTCCAGGCGTAGCAACCGCCTGGTTAGCTTGCCGTCTAGTGATGGCATGGCTTCCTTGGATTGCCTGCAGCCCGGTGACGACGCCCACCAGCTCTCTGCTTGTGTGTGGGTGTACTCCTGTAGCCACCTGCGTAGTTGGTTGAACGGGATGGGCACGATAGGTTCCGGTCCACAGACCGACGTGCTGGATGCCCTCCTGGCCAGCTCATCGGCTGCGTCGTTACCTAGCGATCCACTGTGTCCTTTTATCCATTGTAGCGTCACTGTATTGCGGTTTGATACGGTTACCCGTTCAAGCGCATTGTGACATTCTAGTATTAGATTCGAAGTAATGCATTTTTTCCCTAGGGATTGGAGGACTGAGGCGCTGTCAGAGAGTATGCGGATTCGGGTGTCCGCAACTCTTCTGGCTGCTATGGCATAAGCCGCCTGTATTATGCCCACACACTCTGCCTGATAGACTGTGTTGAGCATTCCCAGGGGTCTGGATATTTTTATGTTGAGGTCGTGTGAGAACACTCCGACTCCAGTTCCGCAGTCGGTTTTTGATCCATCGGTGTAAATTCTCAGTTCCTTTAGGCCTGAATGGTCGTACTGCTCCTCTTCAAGCACTACGCTGTAGTGCTTTTGAAAGCAGTATTGTTTCAGGGCCTTGTCGCAGGGTGATGCCATCATCGGCTGACGCCTGATCGCCTCTTCCCTTAAACGTTTGTGCTTGACCCTGGAGTCGTTGCTCAGGGTTCCTGCTATATGTAGCCTAAAGGTAGCCAGGGTCGCCTCCTCCCTCACAGTGAGGTGTAGGGGCGGTAGCCCAAGCATAGCCTGTAGGGCAGCGGTGGGTGCAGTTCTCATGCAGCTGGTGATCGCCGCACACGCGAGCCGCTGCAGCTTTTCGAGGTCTCTTTGGGCTGTGCTTAGTTCTGTTCTGGGCCACCAGACTACTGAGCCATATGTGATGATTGGTCGGATGACTGTGGTGTATAGCCAGTGGGTAACCCGTGGGCTAATCCCCCAATTCTTGCCAAGCAATCGCTTGCACTGCCACAAGGATATACTGGCCTTCGTGGTGATGTAGTTGGTGTGTTTTGCCCAATTCAGCTGTTTATCCAAAAAGATGCCCAGGTATTTGGTTTCAGTTGATAGGCTTAGGGTGGTACCAAAGAAACGTGGTAGTTGTAGTGTCGTTAATTTCCTCTTTTTTGTGAAGAGAATCAACTCGGTTTTTGTGGGGTTCACTGAGAGTTGGTGTTTGCCGCACCAATTCTCCACTATCTTCAGGGCCTGGCGCATTAGATTGCACAAGGTGTTTTCATGGGCGCCATTTATTATTATGGTTAGGTCGTCGGCGTAGCCTACGGTGAAGTAACCTTTGTCGTTGAGTTCTTTTATTAAGTTGTCTACGACCAGGTTCCATAGGAGCGGTGATAGGACGCCCCCTTGCGGGCAGCTCTTCGCTACAATGGCCCTTGTGGTGTCATTTACGGTTACTTGTACGGCTCTCTGTCTGAGCATATCCAGCCACTCAAGGACGGGTCTATATTGTGCCTGTCCGGGGCCGTGCTGATGCTTTTGAAAGTGGTTTTGTCAAAGGCGCCTTCGATATCAATGAAGGCGGCCAGTGCTGAGCATTTGTAGTCCACCGCGCATTCAATTTTGGATACCACACTGTGCAGCGCGGATTCCGTTGATTTGCCTGTGGAGTACGCATGTTGTTGTTTGTGGAGTGGTCTTGCCCGAAGAGGTCCGTCTCGGATATGCCAATCGCAGAGTCTCTCTAGGGTCTTTAGTAGAAAGGATGTGAGGCTTATGGGTCTGTACGCCTTAGGTTGTGTGTAGTCAGCTTTGCCAGGTTTAGGTATAAAGATGACTTTCACTTCGCGCCAGGCTAGGGGTATATATCTGAGTGCTATGGATGCCCGATAGATAGCCTTCAGGCATAGTGTAATATAGTCAGCCCCCCATTGCAGCAGGGCCGGGAAAATGCCATCAAGACCTGCGGACTTGTATGGTTGGAAGGTGTTGATAGCCCACTTTATGCGGTCTTCTGTTACTAGACTGTGGGCTCAGGACCAGTCGCGTTCCGTTGGGATCCAGTCTGGCTCAGCTTCCCAGGTCCTGTCGTCTAAGATTTTACAGTCTGGGAAGTGGGTCTCAAGAAGGACCTTGCTGGTTTCCTGGTCCGTCAGTGTGTACGAGTTGTCGGGTCTTTTCAGCGCGCCGAGGGTTCGATCCTGGTCAGTTGCCAGTATCTTCCTTACTCTTGCGGCTTCATTGTTGTTTTCGATGGATTCACAGAACTTTCGCCAAGCTGTTCTCCTGGCGGTTCTGATTTGCTTTTTGTAAGTATATTGGGTCTCTTTGTATAGCTCCCAATCTTCCGGTAGTCTGGTGTTCTTAGCTCTGTTAAATTGCTTTCTTAGTGTATTCCTGAGTTTACCTAGTTCGGCGTTCCACCAGGAACATCTCTCACTGTTAGTTCGAGGCGCCCTTAGCTTGCAGCATGCATGGTATGCCTGAGTTAGGTATTCTGTTAGCTTTGTTACAGTGTATTCTAGTTGTACATACCAAGCGTATTAAAAACGATAGTTATTGCAAAAAAAAAAAAATATGATTAAATGCAGAAATTCCGACGCAATACACATAGAAAACCATTTATACATTCGTTTATTGGATGAAAATCGAAAATTTAAATTCCAATTGAGAATTGTGGTACACCAATAAGTAGACTAAACTGCCAGCTATTCATTGGCGTATTTTTTAAAATCATATCAGTCCCCTTTTTTATTGAAATGCCTCCTAAATAGCTTGCAGTACTGTTTCGATTTTTTTCATGAGAAGTGTAGAACCTAATTTACTGTTTCGATTTTTTTGATGAGAAGTGAAGAACCTAATTTTGATTTAACATCGTGTACTATCGATACAATATTTTGTTAAGCCGTTATGAAGGCCGCGTACTATACATCAGTATATTTTATAGAAAATTCTATTGCCATATCTTACCATAAATTCCCTGAGGTCGTTCTTCCTCGTTTCCAGCTGTACCGACAGCTTGCGCTTGATCTTGTTGTGTGCTTCAATGTCTCGCTTCAGAAGCTCTACCATCCGGTCTTGCTCCAACATTTCTTGTTCATGCTTATGTCTGTATACATACTATACTTAAAGCCTTTTACTGAAGAACATTATCTAAGTTATAATTTTGGTCACTATCAGGTAGCTCTTTCAGAAAGAACAGTTTTCAGTCGTAAGTGAAAAAAATTACGCAAAATACGCGCTTGGACGTAGAATTGCGGACGCCAGCCCGTATACAATACAAACACGAGATACATGATAACGTTAAATGTAAGTTTAAGAGGTAAATTTATGGATGCTGGATATTAGATAAGTTTTATTGGTAGAGAGATTGGACAAATCAGAACCTGTACAGTTGAAGGCAAAGCTGAAGTCGGCTTATCATGAAAATTTGACCTTTCAAAGTCTACGGCCTTTTAGATTGCTCTGTATCGATTTGAACTAATTACCAGTATGTACATTAGTGCGTTATTAACCTGGTGTTCCTCATTTCGTATGTTAGGTCATAGATTTCCTTTTCGCATCCCTCGGGACAGATGTTAGGGTCGAGGCGTATTGGGCCGATGTCTCGGCTGTCCAAGCTTCCCTCTTCCTCTTCCTCGCTAGATGATTCAGAAGACTCGGACTCCGATGAATCTTTAAAAGGAACAAACACAAGATTACTTATAAGTTAGGTTTTTATTTGAAACCAAGCGTTCTTTCGTTTTTTTATGATGTAATGTCTCATACGCCTGATTTACAACGGCACCCATTCTCACATAGTAGACGAAGTTGATTTTTTTTATGTGCCTTTGGCAGTTTTAAGAAACCTACATGACTGTGTCAAATGCACTGGCAAAAATCTGACTGCTGACTGCAAAAAACCGATAGACGAGAAGCCATCATGTGACCACTGTTAGGAACTGCATCCTGCTAATTACAGAGGATGTATAGTAACCCGGGAAACGCAAGGCATACAATATAAAACTTTGAAGAAGCCGGCAACAAAAAGTATAACATACAAATATTAATACATAAAAGTATTACGTTAATTATATGTGAATACGATACATCCCATCTCCCTGGCAACAATTCTGGCTAAAGTAATGGATAGTCTGCTTAACAGGAAGAATTTTTATTTAAGAAGGAACCTGAACCTACATTACGCGCAATTTGGCTTCACCCTGGCCTTTTCACTGAGAGTGCTATTTTCTGTATGAAGCACACTGTTAGGTATTATTTGGACCGTAGGACACCTGTTTATGCTTGTTATTTAAATTTATCCAAAGCCATTGATCTTGTTTGTTATGAGATCCTATGGGATATACTACGTAAACCAAATGTATCTACGGAACTAGTGGACATTCTGAAATTATGGTATGACAATGAATTAAATGTCGTTAAGTGGGCGGATTGCTTGTCTGAGGAGTACAAGCTAGAGTGTGGCGTGAGGCAAAGGGGAATTTCCTCGGCCACTCTTTTAAATGTATATGTGGATAGCCTGATTGGCGAGCTCAGTAACATGCATGTAGGTTGTCATATTGATGGAGTCGCTGTCAATAATATAAGTTATGCTGACGACATGGTGCTGCTGGCCCCGTCAATCAGGGCCCTTCGTCATCTGCTTTATGTTTGTGAGCGGTATGCCGAGAGTTATGGTCTCAAGTTTAGTAAAATGCTACCAAGAGCGAGTGTATGTTTTTTGGTCTTGGTGATAAAACCCCTCATGAACCTCCACCTATTTTGCTGAACGGTTCTCCTCTCGCTAGAGTGAAAAGGTTTAAATTTCTAGGGCACATTGTCACCGATAATCTAAAGGACAGTGAGGACATTGAACGTGAACGCGGAGCGTTGGCGGTCCGGGGTAATATGTTGGCTCGCAGGTTTGCTCGTTGCTCATCTGAAGTCAAGTTAGCGCTATTCAAAGCGTATTGCCAATCTTTATACACGAGCAGCCTATGGGTTAATTATACTCAAAAGGCATACAGCGCTCTGCGGGTACAATACAGTAACGTCTTCAGGATGTTGTTGTGTCGGTTGCCGAGGTTCTGCAGTGCGTCCGCTATGTTTGCTGAAGCTCGTACGGATGACTTTTACACAATGAGACGCAAGCGTGTGGCGTTGTTGTTGGGCAGAGTACGCGACAGCAGCAACAGCATTCTGAGGATAGTTTCGAGTAAATTTCAGTGTCCGATACACTCGCTCTGGGTAAGCATCGTGGTTGTGACGGTAAAATAAAATGTTTTAATTGTTATTTATATTTAAAT
Source organism: Brachylomia viminalis (assembly GCA_937001585.2). Classification (NCBI taxonomy): domain Eukaryota; kingdom Metazoa; phylum Arthropoda; class Insecta; order Lepidoptera; family Noctuidae; genus Brachylomia; species Brachylomia viminalis. The sequence goes on along the minus strand of OW443302.2, from coordinate 13,072,627 downwards.
TCTTTGTCTACTAACATAGTTTATAAGCTCCTTTTGTCACTAACCATAATGGATCATGTTATCTGACATATGTAAAAAAAAGATACACCACAGATATAGAATCGGATGCACCTGCAAACAACTTGTAAACTAAGCGATGACTTGTTAAAGCAAGGAAACCCCTACGGGGTAAGGACCTCGGCTTAGGGCGTCGTCGGGGGAGGGCAGCAAGGGAAATACTGGATCGGATCTATAGACAGTGTTTACCCAGTCTCAAAGATTTTTACCTGTCTGCAAACAATCATTCCGATTTACCATCATCATCACGAATACGTGGCGGCCGATACTTCTTCTTGAATATACGTCGCAGGAAGTCAGCAAACTTGTTGTCTTGCACCAGCCGCTTGAACTTTCTCTGTAGCTCCTGACATTGTTCATCCAGTTCATCTTTCTCCGTTAAGTGCTCTTCAATGCGATGCTCGCAGTCGCTAATCTGTTCTTGTACTCCACGGACCTGACAAGACCTCATTTTAAAATGGTGATTTTGTATGGTTCTGATGGCTTTATGTACAGTCAACTGCACAACAGTGATAACAATTTGACATTGACAGCGCCTTTATGTCGTAGCTGTAAATACATTTTTGTATTGCAAGTGTTATAACTGATGTGGGGTGGACTGTACAGTCCACTACATACAGTTCAGCTTTATAGGGCATCTTCTCTGAGACTGATAGGGTGGCAGGGACATCGATGCGTAAACTGTAATCATGATTCCAGCACATGATTCTAGACACCCTAGGGCAGAAATTTTAGCGGCCGACTCCACGTCACACAAGGTTGTCACACCAGTGTGACGAGGAGTATTTTTTTCCCTCGTCCTCAACCGTTGGTTTTACAACACCTTTTATAAATAATAGTGAGGTACCTAAGTATCTTTTAAAATACTTGTATCACTTTTCGGACTGTTTGTTCCCATCTGACTATTATTTGTTTCTATCATGATATATATACTCACAAAAAGGTTAGGTTGGGTTAGAACAGCGTCCCGCGACCCACGGCGTAGGTGTGAGATGGAACACCGGGGTGGTTTTTAGTCAGTAAGAGTCTGACAGACCCCGCCGCCCGCCCGAGGGTGGCGGACATCCATGAGGATTAAGCAAGTAAAACAGTACTTGAGTCGACCAATATGCGTTAGATAGGATAGGTAGATGGGGGATTTATCTATTACAAGCACAAAACTAATGTTGTGATACAAAAGGTGTAGTAAAACTAGCGGTGTGACGACGAGGAAAAAAATATACTCGTCGTCAAACTAGTGTTACAACCTGGTGTGACAGAGTTGGGAAAGGAAATTTTAAGTCGGTTAACAAAAAAATCTGCTGATTCATAGAAAAGCGCAATACCTACGGGGTCAAAATGTATGGAACGGCAGTTTATTTTTTTAATTACCGATTTGAAATTGGGGGAGTTCAGAATCATATGTATTGTACTGAATCAATGCTATAGGTGGCGCGCCGATGTCTCTGCCACCCTGTATCTAAACGCTCAGTTACCCGTCAAGAAATTACCATGTTTGCACTAAGTACGTCACGTAGGCAAAATTCATGATTATTAATGGCGTGGTGGATTACGGCCCACTCTCTCTCACCGAGAGGAGGCCTGTGTCCTAGCAGTGGGAACATTATAGGCTGATGATTATGATAAATTGCGTAAATAACTTTTAAATAAAAATAAATACATGAGAACGATTTGACAACACGAACAACTTGGATTATGAAGGTGATGTAGGTATCGCATGGTAAATTATCTTTTCATTACTCATACTCGGAAAGTAGTTCTGAAATTGCCTGAGGAGTGGGTTGAAAGTAATACTTTTAAGCCCTAGGGAGAATCGTTTTCAACTGACACCTGTAGAATTATTAAAAAAAAAAAACTAATTCTATTTTCACATTCATTCTATTGAACCATGTTCCAAATTCCTATACTGTTTTACTAACCCCCCGTCCTCGTCTTTTCAGCGACTAACATCTGTAGTACAAAGTGGAAAGTCGACGGCCCACCACTGCGCTGCCGTCTAAACGTGACGCTGGCAGGATAGTCGACATCGGCCCAATTGCCAAAAAAAAAACTTTCTATAGGTACAGCCACTCAGTTACAGCGCTGTGTAAAATTGAAATAACATAAAGTTAAGTATTTTATAGAATATTTTTTTTTAATGGCGTTATATAATTTACTTTCAACTATTTCTTTAAAATATCATAGATTTGGGCAAAATATTTACCATTTTTTGAATGATGGAAATGAAAAATAATGGCTGAACAGCTAATAGCCAGCCACAGAAAGAAAAAAATAGGCGGGAAAGCGGCAATCCAATCGTCATTTGTTTTTTCGAGTTGTAGAGTTTTGTTTATACTTTCATAAAGCACAAAGAGTTCTGATTCAGATATGGATTTAACGCCTGATGTCATATGAGAAGAGGCTCATTTTTTCTTTAGCTGATTCATGTTTTTATTATTACTTTCCTTGTATTCGTAATGAAAAGCACAGTGTTTACCTCGGGTTAAATACTTATTTAGTCCCTCGAACTATTGGCGCCCTCGCTCTCGGGGCTAAATAAGTTACTTTCACCTCTAGGGTAACAATGTACAATGTAAAGTGTGTTGCCTAAATTTGTTGTGTTTGTTTGTATGTATGGGGGCATTCTATATAACTGCTGGTCGTATTTGTTATATACTTTTTTATTTGATAGCCCAATTCTTAAAGAAGGTTATGGTCTGTTTAATATCACGCTACGACCCTGAGGAGCCGAGCAGAATGAAAAGAAAGTACGCTAATCGAAAACGAAATAAAAGCGCGGGCGGGCGATGCGATGCGATGCGACGGTGATACAGTAAATTGCACGCGGGACAAAGCCACGGGCAGAAGCGAGTATATAATATATTATTGCATTCTAACAGGTGGCACATTTTTTTAAAGCCGATGTGGTATCCTATATTTTTGGCTCGTCAGATAATTATGGCAAACCTTCGATGTCATATATTTGTCCTTCCACAAATGATCACATATATTTGTTGCCATCTTGATGACAGATATCGGAAGGCCAATTCCCGTAATTAAAAATGTTCAAAATCTAGTCGCAATCTCATCGCAGCGACAATCAATGTCAAAAATTTGTCAAATATGTAGGGAAGTTAGAGGTATTTTTGAAATGTTTTGAGACTGAGATTATACTGTGAACGTTCTTAAAATTACGAGAATTACCCCTCTGGTAATGGATGAATGATCAAATCAGAGGGGCAATTCCCGTATTTTTAAGAACGTCCGCATTCTAATTTGTCTCAATCTGTCAAAAGTACCTATAATTTACCTACATTTTTGACATTGATTGACATTATTTGTGAATTAAATATGGAATTGCCATCACCTGCATTAATTTAGTGTACACTCTTTCGGCTAAGCGGTCTTCATGCATTTCGAATCTATTTAAAACATTCATTTCTCTGTGCAGCTGGTATAAGTGAAGCTCCAACAATTGGTCCTTTTCCTGAAAACGAGAACACTTTAATTACCTATAAATAGGGCCTCGTTGGTCTAGAGGTCCCAAGTGCTACTGATGAGCATGAGACCCTAGTTTCGATTCCCGTGTCGGGAAGTGTTGTGTATTTATTTTAGTACATGGAGGACTTACAGCTAATAAAAACAGACAAAAAAGGGAACCATAGTCACCAGAAAGCCAATTACAAATCCTCACGTATAGACTTATAATAATAATTTATGGTGTGAGCACAAGAACAAAAAAACACATCGCTTTAATTAAAATAAGAAACAATATAAATACTTGGTTTACAGTAATATGACTGAAATAATAGAGAAAATAATAAAAACTAAAACCAATAACCTACCACTACTTGAAAAATTGGAGGTTAAGCCTCCAATTTTTCACCTTGAAACTTGCACTTGCACCTTCTGGCAGAATTCACACTAATAGTGTTATTGGGTTATTCCACTAGAAATTATTTTCTCAGTAGCAACCAGGAGCCGGGATTCGTGCCCAGTTGAAGGCAATAAATAGGCTTGCCCCCATAGAACTTTAAACATGACGGGCAAAATTGTTTGCCTAAAAGGAGGCTCCAAACACAAATCATTGTATATGAAGCATTTTGTTTAAATAAAAATATTTTTAATTTTTTTTCATTTTTCAAAATGTGGGTGTACAGTAGGTAACAATACCCCTCCCTTACTCTTTAGGAATAACAGGCGTGATATTATGCTATAATAATATCCCCCACAAGTTATTTGTCAGTTTTGACGGTGTTTTTTAACAAACTTTGAAAAAAAAAACCCAGACCTGCACTCTTATGCGCTCCCGTTGCAATTGTCTCAGACGGGAATCGAACTTCTGCACTGCCATATCCGCTTTCTTAAGCAGCATATCTTGCTCAAAGAGATGTCTGTAAAACAATATGACTGCTGCTAAGAATAAATAATTTGAAAGCTCGTTATAAATCGCTTGAATGTTCGAATGCATCCAGAGAGCATAAAATAACCCTAACATCTATGTAAACATTATGGTACGCAATAAAGAATTGAGAATTGAGTTATTTCTCTGCCAGCCTGCACTACATAAGGTCGACTTTTGCACACAACCTTTACAGTACCTGCCTATATATACAGGGTAGCAGGAACATCGACGCGCAACCTGTTATTCAGTAGATGATTCAGAAACCCCTTTTTTTTTAGGGTGGGAAAATCATCAAATAACTTCTCCCGCTCTGGGTGGAGCGGGAGGGCGTGTCAGTCTCTTAATGACTAAAACCTATCCGTGTTCCTACAGTTGCCTGTGTCAGAGGCTACGGTTTCCCTTTTGGACTTTCCCGCAACCCTGGCAGGCATCGGCCCTAGCGGACCCCGTCATTGGTGCTGACATCTCTTTGAGACGCGCGTGGAACACACCGCGCCGTCGACCCGGGCCTGGTCCTTATCGGACGGCGAGCTACCCATTGCTTGCCGTTCTCAAGCCCGCGCCTACGGTGGCCGGGAATCAGCTTGGGATTCCCGACGCCTAGGGCGTCTCCTGCGGCGACAAGGGGCGTGAGGGCGCAAATTTTGCCTCTCCCTCACACGGTCCGCCTCCTCCTTCGCGAGCATTACTGCTTCGCAGAAGGAGGTGACGGCTTCCCATGTCCTCTCGCTCCATACCATGGCCTGGACCAGGGCCGGACGCGAGAGATAGCCACCGCCAATCGCCTCCACGAGGACACGGCGGTGCTCCACTCAAGCCGGGCAGACTTCCATTCTGAAACCCCCTGCGTTGAAATATTACATAGGTAGGTTAAAAAAAAAAATGCTGTTCCATGCACTTTTCCATGAAAAAGCAGTTTGTTTTAAAATAACCGACTAAACATTTCTACGCTAGAGGTCTAGAATTATGTGCTGAATTCATGGTTACCAGTTTTCGCGTCGATGTCCCTGCCAGCATGTATACAGAGTTGAATAACAGAACCAATTATCAGCACTTTAAGAAGTCCTATAATTTCAATATTTTTTTTAATGTAGGTATACATATAACTGTTATTATTCCCTAAATTTATGTATCCTTAAGACTTCTTGTTTAATATTTAAAATTATTTTTATCGGATTTTGCAGCTAATGCAAATAGCATTTAATTGAATTGCACCTCCATTTGTTGTCACACTTGTTGCCAGTTATTGGTACCAAGTTACCCAATTACCAGCATTTAGATTATGGGCAAATAAAATTCTTTTAAAAAATTTGGAAGAATAGAATGCTTTTTATTATTATAAATATGTAAGAAATTTCTTAGAAAAATAGTTAACAAAGTGCAATAATTGTCGACACTCAAATAACATAAAACTTAAAAAAAATACGCCTCACCGCCGCCGCCGCGCCGCACGGTGGCGTGGCGGTGGACTGATATTTAACCGTAGATGACTTAGGAATCAAAAGAACTAATTGATTTATTTATAGTAGGTACCTACATTACTGCAGCGGCCAGCAAAAGAGGCATTGATGGAGGAACGTGTAAATGTGGGCCGAGGCGTAGCCGAGACACACATACGTAAGTCCATCAATGCCTAGTTGTGGCCAAGGTTTGTATAGTACTTTTCTCAAATAATGCGCGGAAATTAAAATACAATTACTTTTCAAAATCAAAGACGAACAACGAACAACAATCATTTTTCCCTCGGTAAAGTGTTCATTTGTTTTTTTTTATTTTCAATAAACAGCTTTCTATTTGCAAGCCAGTTCGATATTCAAATAAAACCTTTGATAAGTTACCTCCTTGTTTGCCATGTTTCGGAGTAAAAGATCGTTCCATTTTTAAATTACACGACGCTGACGCCATTTTTCATGTTCATATAATACATTGAAAATGATGTCACTGTATAAAATAAGATATTTTTGGTATATTTTCTTGCTTTGCAGTACAAAAACCACATAGAGAAACTTATATTTTTAACTAATTCGGCGAAGTGCTGATAATTGGTGGAGTGCTAGCAATCGGGTGACTCGACCTATTTTGAGAAAGTGAAAATGGTATAACACCTTGTTGGTCTAACCGTGCAAAGTATAATATTTTCTGTATGAATTGAACACACCTGTCAATGCGTCTTTCACGTACTTCAATCTCTAACGGCGACGATTCTTGATCTTGCCTTATTCTTAAAAGTTCCCAAGAGGCAACTAGTGGCCGTGTTTCTGAAATTATTTGTAAGTAGTAGAACTTTAAAACAGCTTTTTTTCTTTAATAGTTTAATCATAGAAGTTAAGTTTTCCATGGAAAGTTGACGATCGCTCTTAAGCCGATTTCAGCCTCTTCACTCGAGTGAAGGTTCATTGATATTCAAATTACACAGGAATATCGTTAAATATATATTTATATTCTTAAAAAAAAAAATTATTCTTATTCTTCTATATATAATAACATATATAAATTCGATCATTCGGTACCAAGGTACCGAATGATCGAAACTCATCACTCATCACTCGTCGCCTAGGTACCAACGCGACGGTGCACAGGTAATCCAACATCGTTGGATCGGGTTATTCCGTATAACCACCCCAAAAATCTGCCCTAAGGTGGATACACGTAACCGCATGTCTGAGATTCCACCCTAGGCCTAGTTGGATAAACGGAATTCACAAGCTTAGGGTGGATCCTCGGACATACGTTTTCGCATATTCACCTTAGGGAGTTTTTTTTGCGGATTAAACGGAATAACCGGTTGGATCGGTGCACTAATGAATTAATTTTTCACTTTTCATACATGTCCAGATTTTTCAATTGGATTGAAAGATGCCGAACAAAGAGTGAAGCGTTGAAAAATTTGTCTGCTCAACAAAGTCAATAACGCAATGAATGTGGTTGAACTGTCAAAAAGAAAGTGATTGCTACTGATAGTGTGATAAGTAATTACCACGCTGATATGCATTCACTTATGGAGGATGTCTCAGTTCCATTACAGTCAAGGCATCTGAATGAAAAAATATTTACCATTAATGGGCTTAAATCTCTGGACCCTTGGTTGCTGCACTCTGGCCGTTTGAAAAATCCCAGAGATTTTCCTGCGCTCCTGCAATTGTAGCGATTTCTTCGACACATGCGCCCTGGAACTCATTGCTTTTGACTCTGGTTTCACCTATGATTCAACAGTGCTCTAAATAATCATCTTCGACATATAATAACGTCCCTAGCTTTTAAAGTGGGGTCATAGAAGGCGCTATTCCATTGTTACCTTACTAGAGGTTTAGGTGTGCAATAACAAGATTAAGTATGTGAATAATTATGAAAACCCAAGCGATCGAAAATATATCGAAATTATAGGTACTAAGTATATACAGTTGCCAGCAACTCTGGTTATACGAAACTGTCAAATTACTCCAAATGATTTTAAACTTTAAAATGTTGAAGGTTAAATTCAAATTCGAATGAGAAAATTTGACAGTTTGTGGTAACTTGTGCGTTGCCATCCCAAAAGGCAAAACTGGAATGTATTGGCACCCATACAAACCCCAAAAGACTAATAGCGGATATGAAAAATACCTAGGTGCCTTACTTCCTTACCAAACCTCGTATCAGTTGGAAAGAGTACCTTTTTTTTTTTTTTTTTTTACGGGTCTAATCCTCATGGACTACCTCCGCCTGGGGAAAAGGCGGAGGGGCGTGCCGGACTCTTACCGGCTAAAACCACCCCGGTGTCTCCTCGCACGAGCGCGCGGGGCCGCGGGAATCCAAATTGCCTGGCCTAATTTAATCCCCTTGGGTTTTTCAGTAGTTACCGGGGACAACAGAAATATAAGTAAGCCGGAACTGGTACTGGTACGCAGTAATGCTAGATTGGTGGCAGAATTAGGTACCTAAGTAACTACGTACAGTCACAACTAAAATAAGTTCGTCACCATAAGGGTTATTTTGTTTGTTCATTGCACGATTACTGACTCAGCATTAATATATATTGCGTTGTTATGTCGACGTCACAGATGGTAGAGGAGCGATGCGGGTTTTGAATACAGGTTATGGGTTGTTTTATACAAGGGTTGCCAGATGCTAAAAAGGGGATTGAATAGCATCAAGACCAATCTTTATCTAGAACAGAGCAATTAGGTCAGCACTCACCTGGTTTTTCCTTCGGTTCTTCTTGAAATTGGACGCGAATTTCTTGATGAAATCCGTGGTATTATTTTGAAGCAGAGTTATTCGACCGTATTAATTTACGCGTGTCGCTAGCGAAATTGGTAATACTTCAAGAGGGTTGAAAAAAAATTTTTTTTTTAATACTTTGAGCTCTCGACGCTATGAGATAGATCCGAGTGGCTATCCAGGACGCGCGATGGACGGCTGCGCGATATGTCGTACCAACCCCACCACTCACGAAACTAACGGAAGATGCCACGAGAACATGGATTGTAGAATCCGCTGTTTTACATAACCACTAGCTATTTTACAAAACATTATGTAAAACAGCTGAATAATGTTTAGCGATTTTCCATAATTAACACGCAGAATTTATATAATCTTTTTGAATTTATCAACGCAGCTGGTCAACGATTAGAAGTTATGTAAAACACCATGAAATAAAACGTCAGATTGTAAATTTTTATGCTGAATTTTGTCGCTCGTGGCTCTGTGTGTCATAACAACAATATTAGCGTCCTTAATAGGATGTCTACCATGAGTTGTTATCGAAAAATTACTCGCTAGCGTAATAACATGAATCAAATAGATTTCGGTAATGCTTGCACCCTGAGTTTTACGGAGTCTTACGCAGGCGCTAAGGTAAGCTCAATATATCGTGTCGTCTAGCTAACTTCACTCGTACCTAATGTTTTGTTTCTTTCTTTCTAATTATTAGGAAGAGAGAACGGCTCATATGTTCAAACTGTAGTGGTATCGCTATGCTAAAATTGTTATAACAGTAAAAAATCACGAATATGACAGTCAAATACCACAAAATAATCCGATTAAATAGAAACACTGGCGGTTAGAGTGAGCGCAAAATAAGTCTGCACGCTGCCGAAATCGGAAATAATCTTTTGCCGCCATCTCGACGTTTTTATCAGGTGTCAAGAGAGTGTGCTGTGTTTCGTGTTTTCCAAAGTAAATAATCGCCATCATTATGCCGAAAGTGATCAAAAGAGCTGGCAGGGATATAGTCTTGAAGATCAAACACGCGCGCAGACTTATCTTGTCCGTACTCTGGCTGGACTACTTATGGTATTGGTTCCCGTCCGTCAGCGAGCGCACGGGCAAATTTTCAATTGAATATTTTTATTAATTTTGATTATTATTTGATGTGTTTTTGATTGTAACACACAATAACTTTAATTTATTTATGAGATTTAAAAAAAAAATTGGCAGGTCCTTGAAAACTAACCCTGTATGTATATCATTTATGGAGACGCTAGCGAGTTTTGGCTGTGTAAACTCATGGTAGAGAACGAGTATTATGAGTGAAACAGCGGATTAGACAATCCATCTGCGATAAGTTTATCTACTAAGTTTATCTAAGCCGCAGAATGACATTCGTTCTTACACGTCACACCGATTTAAAAATGTGACACCGACATAATCGGACAAAATATAATAATAAAAAAAGATTTATAATAGGTACTACACAAAATGGCCACGCCATTAATAAGGTTTTTATGTTGATGGCAGATCTACATAGTCAAAAGCTATTTTGACCTTTATTATCAAGTAATTAAATATCGTTTTCTCTGCAGCAGTCTGCTCAGTACAATAGCTACATAAGGTGTCCTAATTTGATAAAAAAAAGAATTTGAAAGACTGCTATAAAAAACTGGACTGTACTAACCTCAAGGTGTCTCTCAGGGAACTCAAGGTCTTCGTCAAACTCCGGCAATGCGGGCGGGGCCCTAACAAGCTTTGCCGGTATCTCTAACCGGATATCCGACAGTCGCTCCCCAATTTCACTCATAAGCTTCACCATTTGAACTTTTCGTTCGCGCAGCTCCAACACTTTCTCGTTGAATTCGCGTTTTAAGTCGTAGATCTAAGAAAAGACTTTAATTATAACTGTTACGCGTAATATAATACCTATTTGCTTGGTAAGCTCATCATTTTACTTATTTATTAATTTAACCATTTACACACGCTGTGTCCATTTATGTTAACTTGTTTTTCTCCTCTCACTTTTATACTATACGATTAAAATTAAATGTCATGTTATGTTATAAAATATTTAAAGACAAGAAAGTATTACGTATCGTAATCTAGTGTAAAAGAAATATGTACACAATTTCTGTTCATTGTTCGTTCATTCATTTTTGGTTGGATTACACAATTATATTTTAAAGGACTAGATCAACAGTTTACAGCGCCGACGCGTTACTACGTCGCATATGTCTGCAAGCATATCTGACTTCAATTGTCAGCTTGACGTCAAGTAAACGATTGCTTAACGATAAAAAATATCAAAAATGTGAAATGTGCGGTTTAAATTTGTATGTCACGGACTAAAAAAAAATATTAAAGTAAGTGGGTGTTACAATTCACTAGTAAGTTTGCTCTATTTTCTTCAGATTATCCAAAAAAACATTACGAGACTAAACACATTTTACACACATTGTTTTTGCCATCAGTGTTACCAGTAAAAACAATTTTGATTTTGCCAGACTGTTGGGAGTTTAGTGAATGACAAATGTATATTCCTGTAAGTCTAAATTATTATATAATTGTCTGTTTGGTTTAAACACACTGTACAGTACCCAAACATTCACTAAATGGAAAAGTAACACATTCACGTGTATGTAGAACGTTTTAACTTAATATATCACCACTTCTTACACTAAAATTAATTTTATTAGCAATAATTAATCTTATACATAGGTAAAGTGAGGTTATGTTTTTAAATGAAACATTGTAGATTGCTTTTAATCACATGGTATTAAAAAAGAGTGATGATTTACGAAAAAATAGGTTTAAATCAATTTAAATAAATAAGTAATCGATGATTAAATCAAATTGTTTAATTACGATCAAATACAAGTTAGTTTATAAATCCAAACTACCTTTCAGAATGTTTAAAGTAGGTATCTTTATGAGGCACTGATCGACAAACTTATCTTACTCGGTAATGAAAACTAGAACTGTCGTATTAATTTCTATAAAGTGTCATCTCTTTAGCATTCCATTACAAACAATAGATATTTGACACAATCTTAATAATTTTGAAATATAATATTTACATTTACGCATTTTTTTTCTTCTCTTTCATTCTTCGAATTAGAATTCAATAGAAAGGTAATTGTGTCTCATTAGCGACAGTTGAGCTCATTATGTACCTAATCCTAGTCAATTTCTTTAAATCTTTAATCTATGGAAAGCTCCATAATGCAACCTTTCATAGTAATTGATTCAATAAATACCTACATTAATTCTAAGGAAATTTAGTTGATCTTAGTTGAATTATGTTGAATATTGTTCATGAATTATGATGTTTTTCCAATAGCAATGTCTTGTCTCAATCCAACGTAATTAGTTTGACGGTAAAAGAAATGAGACAAACATAGATTATTCTGACAGGTAGACATAATTGACATAATGTATGTATTCGTTTCAAAGCTATGGCTTTAAACTCGTAAGTGGTTACGTTTTTTTAATTGTTAATAGGACGTTGCTCCTCTAGTATCATATAACCTCATTGAGATTACATACCAGGACACAGGCATTGCAATTTAATTAAATTAAACAAACACAACAACAAACATTGCAGTTCAATCGACGAAACATACAATTGTATGTTTCGTCGATTGAACTGCAATGTTTCTATCTCAAAAAAACACTAATGCCAGGATAAGTAACCCGGTGTTACTTTTTAGCGGACCAACGCGAAAAAAGAGCTAAAATGTTAATTACTTAACTCCGAGTTCAAAAACTTTACATTTTTTCATTTAACCCGACTAAACTTGCAAGTGGGCCCTACCTAATATAAATACGGATACTAACCTCTTTCCTAGTAAGACAGACTCGAATCTGAGTGTTGTGTCCCTGCGGTGCGACGTAGTCCGGCTGAGTCTTCAGTATGCGATTGCCGATGGTTGCCTCCGCTTCCTTCAGAGCCTCAGCCGCTCCAGGAGGCATGGCGTTTGGGTCCGGTTTACGATTCAGATGCTCTTGCCACTGTAAATATTACGTACCTATTAAACTATTATGTGTAGTAAGTAAGCCCCTTTACAGACCATCTTGTTGTCTAATCTGTAACGGCACGGTCAGCTACGCTGCGTGTCGTGGGTTCGATTCCCGCACGGAACAAATATTTGTATGACCTACAAGTAGTTGATCGGGGTCTGGCTGTTTGTGTATGTGAGTTTAAATGTTTGTAAACGCACCCACAATACAGGAGAAATTCCTAGGGTGGGGGTGGGGCAACGTTTTAATTTAAAAAAAAGTGGCACTGGGAAGTTGAAAGCTTTTACAACCACCGCCAAATTAATTTCAGTTATAATCTATACTTTCGTCACCACCAGCTAGCCAGAACAAACGGGCAGGAAACATGTATTTAGATATTATGACTCCACGTTTATTTATTTATTTTTCACAAAGCACTGCTATCTCGAATCTCGATTTTCATACATATACAATAACTTGAACGACAAGGAAGTAAATTCTAAGATGGCAGCTACTTAAGATGCATGTTAAAATGACGTGCGTGGACCCCAAATAGGTACTATCGAGGAAGTTCATATCTATGCACCTTTAGGACTATTTTTCCCTGTAGCGCTCGGGCGCTAACAGTAACTAACGTAAAACAGATGCGGTCATCGTGTTCACGGGATTTTGTTCTAAAACTGCTTAGATATGAACTTCCTCGATAGTACATAGGTAGGATTATGATATGAGCAGAAGGTTGATGACAAACACTTACAAATGTAGGTGTATAGAAACAAACCTGAATAAATTGAATATGATGTCTGTTCAGGCGCAAGTGATAGTTCCTGAGAGCTTTCTTTAGAGGATACGGTGGCCTTGGCGGTAAACCTAATAGGAAGTTGGCGATTCGAGGAGGCCCGTACGACGTTTTCCGTGCGCCCATGCGACGAACAGCTGACTCTGTATGCCTGTTTGTAAAAATCAGGTCAAATAAGAAAGTAGTCTTAGCAAAATGCAATTTAATTTGAGCATCGGGGCTCGGTGAATAGTCGGTCTTCGGGAGTATGACACGGCAACTGAACGCTACATCTCCGCACATGCTGCAACATCGTAACACTTAGAGAGTCACTGAAATGCGATGTTTAAGAGCGTTTATACCTTATGAGTGGCAACGTCGCAATTTAGTGTCATATTTCGTGGGTTTTCAATTTTTATCATTTAATCGGAGCTATATTTAAAAAATCTGTTTAATTAACTTTTTAGAATTATGTGAAAACTGTGTAAAAGGTAAGAAATCGTTGCGTTTACAGTTCTATTTATATGCAAATAATACATTGGAAACTTGCAGGGCGTTATTTTCATTGTAAAATAACTGTAAGCATTACGGTTACTTACTTTTTAAACACTTTCACGTAATTCTAAAAAGTTAATTAAACATATTTTTAAAATATAGCTCCGATTAAATGATAAAATTGAAAACCCCGAAATATGACACTAAATTGCGACGTTGCCACTCATAAGGTATAAACGCTCTTAAGAGTAAGCTTAAGTAGAATGCCTGCCTAAAGCTCATAGCAACATGAGTGTAGTGGTTTACGTTAGAAAGATCTAAAACTATTATGATTTACTTACTTCAATTCCTTATCAGCTAACTCCAATAAATTCATATTCCTAGCAGCATGTACATTTAGAAAACACAAGTTAGATACACTATCAGTTCTCAAGACCCTTGGATGGAATTGTGGTTATTTAGAGAATAACATAAACAACAATGTACAACCTTCCTCTTAGAGCTGCTTCAGCCATCTTCTGGTATACTTCCTCCAGTTGTGCGTAAAACTCTTTTGAGAGATTTTTTTGGCGTAGAGATCTTAGCGTTACTGCAGGATCACTGCATGACAATTGAAGAGAAATACATTAGTCCTACGCAAAACATACAAATAGTATTGAAAGGTATTCAATGCTGGTCGAAGTTTGCCATCTTTGTAATGCCCTTTGCCTTCACTCTGAGTCGTCTCGCCACTTTTAAGGTATTCCACAACGAACTATAATTTGCTTTTTATAATAACTAGGAATGTAACGGAGCCCTTCTTAGCGGAGGTGGAGGTGCAGAGCTTGACCTCCGTAAATGGGGTTAACAGAGACGGAGGCGCAGATGAAAAATAAAGAATAAGTAAAGAAAAAAACTATCAATTGGTTATTAAAATTTATTAGGGGCAAACTACATTTCACAAAACACAGTTAAGAGGCTTTGTCACCTTCTTAGTGATTTCTTAGTGGTTCCCTAAATAGTTCCTCACTTCATACTGAACCTGGCAGTGGCGGTGACTTGATAGCAAAAACTTGAAATTTCTAGTTATTTCTGCGCCACAATAAAGGGTCTTTGATTATTTGGTACCAAATTTCATTATCAGGCTTCCTGTACATACTACATGACGCTTGAGCCGCACCGACGCGACGCCGGACCGCATAGTAAAGTACACGAATGAATTTCGCGTATGACCCGCACCGGCACCGCACTGGCAGCAGGCACCACGCTGGAACCGCGTGTACACCGCATTGATGCCTAGTTAAATAGTAAAGCAACGATCTCAGCTCGGTACAGCATTGCCAACGAAACTGCCAAGACGTCAGTTTTTCATTTTAATATGGATATAGGTACCTTATGATTATGGTGTTAACTTTAACAAAAACAAAACAAAATGTTACTTATGAACTTAATTTATAAACGCAGACAGAAACAAACTCATAGACATAAGAGACAATTTTTGTACATCCTGTTTTAGCCTGCAAGGCAGATAAAGGTGAATTTCAAGTGCGTTTTGAAGAACTAAGAAGTGATGAAGCAAAATTTTTAGAATATCTTGGAATGAGTGTAAAAACTTTTGATAAGTCTTTAAAGTTTCGTTGGCAATGCTTTACAGAACTGTGATCGTTGCTTTATTAATTAAAATGCGGCATCATTGCGGTGTACCTACACGCGATTCCGGCGCGGCGGCGCGGGCGGCGCCGTGCGTACGCGCTAGTTGAAGTTACGTGGGCTGGCCCGCCCCGCGCGCCGCCGCAATTCATTGATAACACAATAATAAACAAAGTTGCAAATTTTCCCTTCATACTTTCACGGGCTTAGGACCGTCAATAAGCAAAAGGTTTGTGCTATGATTAGAATGTAATCCATTAATCAATTACAAATAAAGTAAAAATAAATTAGTTAAATAAGAACTTTATACCTTATTAAAATCGTGCCAAAATATTTTGCTATAAAGCGTATTTAAAAAAATTGAATCAACGCAAATAATACAAACGCAATCAATACAAATAATTAATAATTTTATCAAAATCATCTTAGAACAATAAATGTTCAAAATGCATACCGTTTCTCTCTAAACAGAGTCTTGCACGTTTTTGCACATTATTTTTAATTTTGTTGAGCACTACAGTGTCACTTTTCAAATCAAATTCAAAAGGTTTCGAAATGACTACCAATGTTCATTATGCTGATTATACAGCCCCACTCGAGTAAACAAGGCCTCGTTAGTCCACAAAATGTTAGCATCGGGGTGTATGATCAGCCACTCGCAGAAGGCTCGACGAGGAACGGCGCGCGGCGTCTGCGTCGTTCAAGGCCTGTGCCTTTTGAAAATGGTACGGGTGCAACCCAGCAGTATGGAGAAGTTTCCACACTTACGCCGAAGCGCCGGCGCGCGGCGCGGCGGTGGTGCGGCGCATGCGCGGTATTCATTCGTATACACAAACATGCGACCCGGCGCCGCCGGTACAGCGTCATGTGGTACAAGAAACCTTAGACCTCCATTAAACTAGGGGAGGCAGATGCGAAGTTCCGTTACAACCCTAATAATAATTACATATTATTATTAGGGTTGTAACGGATAAGAAATCATCAAATGACCCCTCCCGCTCTGGGTGGAGCGGAAGGGTGTGTCAGACTCTTACTGACTAAAACCCACCCGTGTTCCTTCCTTGGCCCTTTATGTTCCGGGTCAGCGGTACCCCTTTCGGATGATCCCGCTTTCCCGGCAGGCTTGGGCCCTAGTGGGCCCCCTCTTCGATGCTGACATCTCTTTGAGGCGCGCGTGGAACACGTACGCGCCGTCCAGCACGGGCCTGGTCCTGATCGGACGGTGAGCTACCCATTACTCACCGCCCGCAGGCCCACGCCTACGGTGGCCGGGAGTCGTCACGCGGCTCCCGACGCCCGGAGCGTCCACCGCGACGGCTTGGACGGGAGACTCTCTCCCTCTCCCGTCCCGACATAATTATACTATACATAGATCACATTCCTGAATATGCTTTATATAATTATATGTGTCGCTGCAAGAGCGTCTTAAGATTATTGCATAATCTTATTCGTAACTAAGTAATTATTCAACTAAAAGACAATCCTGCTAATTACGCCCTCGGATCAGTGCCATTTATTGGCTTCTTTGTGAATTAGAAACACCTAGTATTGTTTTAATATTCATTATTTAATTAATTCTGATGTTCTCGTTAAAATTTTACTTAAAATTAAAAGGGAACATTTATTTAATGACTTGGTTTTTAGTATTATTAACAATTCCACATTTGACAGATTTGGTGTTTATGATATCGCGCCCCAATGATGTACAAAATGGCGGCGATTACGTTTTATTATTCAATATACCTCAATTTTATGATTGAATACGAGAACTAAATCAGTTTCAATAATTATTTACAAACTATATAAACTAACAAGATTATTTTACACACTCATTCGTTTATAAAAACCTGTTGTTTGATTATATTCCTTGAACTACCGAAAATGTGGTTAAGTAGGTAGTACCTAGTATTTGAGTTGTATTGTATGTATTGATATGTGTATTGTAGTTGTGAAAAGTAATGACGTTACTAATTAAACTTTCATCTTAAAACGCCTTTGCATTTCTGAATATTAGCATTGTTTAATTACAAAATAATTAACTGATAAGCATTTTAGCATTGTTAGTAGATTTCATTAAACTAACTAAGCAATAAGATTCTGTATTGGGTAGCAAGTACCTACTCGTACGTCCGCCCAATTTTGAGAGTCACGTTTAAAATGGCGGGTGGCATCGCGATAGAAGTTGTGTAAAAAAGACTGAAATAAAATTGTTATTGTCAAACAAGACACTTCTGTAACATAATGTTTTGATTTAAAAGAGTATCAGTGGAGTTTCTTGCGCGTTCTTCTCTATAAGGAATATACTCGTAGATCGTCATGGAATGGGCGAATAGCTTCACTAACAAACTCAAACTGAAGGACTCCTTGTTACACGCTAAATTCAAAAGTGCCTTTAAATGTTTCAATTGAAATAAATGCTTTGACTTTGAGTTAAGTGTTGTGTGTGATTGAAAACCAACTACCTATCTACAACTAACGAAGAATTCCACGGGAGGCTACTTCCCTTGGGCTTGTGGTACATAAAAAAACATACATATCTATAATATAAATTGGTAATAAAAACCAACCTGATGGCTCTCAAGGTGAAAGGGAACACATCCAGCATTATAATGTTCCTCGAATGCATTTTATGTAAGGCCAAATCAGAAGCTTCGAGTTGATGCGCCAGTTTCCTTTTAATCAGGGCTTTAGCATCGTCCAACTCTCTTTCTTGCACAACTAGAGGTCGGGGGTCTAGAGTTTCGTCTATTTGTTGCGAGTATGGAAGCGCTCGATTCCTAAAAAAAAATTAGTATATTTATATATCATGACTTTAGTCGATAAAGTGTACCGTGTACCTACCATAAATATGACAAAAGGTGTTAAAAAAGAATGGGATTTGTAGAACGTCGTCTCTCATACCTGTGTGATACTTGGAACTTGGATTCTTGGAACATAGAACTCTTTCTGGAACTTGATGTGCCTTAATAACACTCGGGTACTACTTATTTATCTGACTTTGACAGCCATTATATATAGCATTCTTCAGAATTTTCTTCAAATGGATAAATAATTAAAGAAAGAAAGAATAACATTTCTTTGGATCCAATATGTAAAACACAACAAAGAAAAAAAATACAACTGAATTCGACTGTGATCTAAGTACTTGAATATCTAGGATTATTAGTCGTTAATATTATATGTTATGCTTTCTACAACATTTTACAAGAAAATAAACGTGCAAAAAAGTAACCACTGACTTTTAAGACTTTTTGAAGCTATCAAAAGTCGTTATAAATAACGTACTACAAAATAAATGAATTCCGCTTACGCTTTTATTAGTTTGTTATATTCAACTGTAAGCACAGCCAGCTGGTCGCGAACTCTTTTCTTATGTGCGTTGGCAATCGCCATCATTTTGTCGAATTCTTCTTTTTGCTTTAGTTGTTCGTGGGACATCAACTCTCCTTCTACGGTGCTATGTTCTCTTACTTTTGCTACTCTCTGCAAAAATAATCTATCAGTAGTTAATTAAGGTTGTAACATTTACATTTACTTTTTTAATTTACATTTAAAGAAAGAAAACAAATAAAACATTCGTTTGGGATGGAATCCTATACATAAATACAGGGCCTGGGCGACGTAATAGTCCGTACAAGTACCTTTTCTATTACTCGTATCTATTATTATTATTCATTTATTTCAGAGCATCCCCTTAAAAGATATATTATTATATTTTTTTGGTTTTCCCGCCATCATCCACATCCTAAACCCAAGGCTAGCCGCCTCCCCATGTGCATATAGTAAAATAGTAAAGAAGTCAAAACTGTAAGGTAAATGCACCTTATTCCGAGGGGTTCTAAAAATGGCATCATATTCCGATGTATTTAGAAAAACAGTTTTTTAAAGCAATTTACTAGTTATTTATGGTCTGCATGATAAAATAATGAATTAATAATTATCTGTTCATATTTATTTATACAAAGGAGAGTTTAGTATGGTCACACTGTAAAATAATCGGTCATTTTGCCGCGGGGAGCGGCGTCGAAAGCACACTTCATACATTTGGGACCTTATGCACGTGAGTATTACGATTTGCCAAATAGTGTTTTACGTAATAATTTTATACAACGCGAGTTTTCGTTTAGGTTGAAATATTGAAAGGATAATATTTTTTATCGAAAACACTTAAGATTTGAGTATTTTATTTGCAAATTAGCAAGAAAATAAGTGTTTAAAATACCGCGGCATTAGGTGCAAAATATTTTAGTGTGTTCCTAAAAGCCGATGTATACCACGGAAAAACAAATTTAAAGACATTTAGTTTTTTTAAATTTCGGTGTCTGTTTTATGATTATAAACTTTAATGTGTTAGTTCTGACTTAATGAATAACTCATACATTTAATAATCTATTTCCGAGGTACACCGTGGCGTCGCATTTACTAATTATAGCAGGTCAAAAATTGTTTGTACAGGTACTTTATTAATACGTTGTATAGAAGATTTTAGTGAAGACATTAGGTTTTATAAGTGTTCTGTTATTATATGTATGTACTTTATATTTGTTTTCCTTTCATATTGTAACTATACATTATTTTATTTGCATAATATTAAAAAATCTTTTACTTTTTAGTACTCGGAATTAGAAACTTTGATTTAGCATCATAAAACGCTATTCCGATGTATTTACGTCGGAATAAGGTTACATGAGTACCTAATTCCGATGTATTTACGTCGGAATAAGATTACATGAGAACCTAATTCCGAAGTTAGTTAAGACCCTGTTTAAATACAGAGTGTTCATTATTTTATGTGCTTAGTAGATACGCGTTTAGTAACTGAAAGAATACTAATCATCTATACAAATACATAAAATTGGAGTGTGTGTTTGTAAAAAAATATAATAAAATTATTTTTTTTACGTTTAGTTTTTTTTTAATTGCATGTATTTTATTTATTTTATTATATTAAAGAAAATGACTTTAGAAGACTCTTAAGAATATTCATATTAGGTATTTTCCCTTTTTACCGGTGCTACTACGGGTCGTAGCACAGGTAAAAATAATTATTACCTGTGGTACTACTTACATTAACTTACTTGTGTTGTTGTAGGATAATGAACGCAAAAAAGAAATATACGGTCGAGGATCTTGAAAGTGCGCTTATTGCAATTAATAATGGCAGTAGCGTCTATAAGGCTTCCCGAGAATACAACATTCCAGAAACGACATTGAGAGACAAACGTGACCAAAAATATAGTGGCCATATAGCCGGTCGCAAAACGGTACTCTCAAAATCGGAGGAAACAAAAATTGTTGACTGGATCCATTATCTAGGAAAACATGGTTTCCCAGTTTCTAAAGAGCAGTTGAAGCAAGGAGTGGCAAAGCTAGTTGAAAATTTAAACCGTCCAAATACTTTCAAAGATGGTATGCCTGGTAAGCACTGGCTTGCCAATTTTTTGTCAAGACACCCAACTGTAGCAAAGAGAGTAGCACAAACTTTACCAACTCATCGAAACAAAATTAATGAACAAGATGTGCGCAACTGGTTTGATAGAGTCAAAAGTTATTTTGAAACTAATAATTTATTAGGTGTGCTTGAGGATGAATCAAGAGTGTATAACTGTGACGAAACGGCCTTTTTTCTCTGCCCCAAAGAAAAAGATGTCTTAGTAAAAAAGGGCAGCAAGCGTGTGTACAATAGAGTTGCTAATGATGAGAAAGAGTGCCTAACAGTTTTAGTCAATGTGTCTGCTGGAGGTAAAATAGCTCCACCTATGGTATTGTATCCATACAAACGCCTGCCTAAAAACTTGCCTCTGACGGTGCCACCAACGTGGGGTATAGGATGTACGGAATCAGGGTGGATGAATATGGAGGCTTTTTATGAATATGTCGCAAATGTATTTTACAAGTGGTTACTAGAAAATAAAATAACACTGCCAATTGCCCTGTTCATGGATGGACATACCTCACACATTTCGTTGCCATTAAGTCTTTTCTGCAAAGAAAAGGGAATCATACTAGTTGCGTTATTACCAAATTCGACACACCTTCTTCAACCACTTGACGTTGGAGTTTTTCGACCTGTTAAGGGTACATGGAAAAACGTAGTACACGACTTCAGAGTAAATAATAATTATGCCAAATTAAAACGTACAGATTTCGCCATGGAAGTAAAAAAATGTTTCGATATAAGTATTAAAGTAGATACAATAAAAAATAGCTTTAGAAGCGCTGGAATCTTTCCATTTGACGCCAATAATATTGACTTCTCAAAGGTAATGCCACGGGACTCACGGGAAGCTACTGCTATTAATTCACAGGACCAGTTATATACAAAGGAAAAGAATAGTTTTTTTGAGAAGTTTGAGCAACGACTGGCCCCAGAAGTTCTTCAACTATTTGTCGAATCTGGAAATGAGTGGGAAGGTGAGGAAAAGTATAGATGTTTATTTGGGTTCTGGAAGAAAATACAACAAGAAGAACCTCCTCCTATCTTCAACGATACTACAATTGCGAACAACATACGTGATTGTGATATATCAGATGTTGTTTCGAATATAGAAATAGGTCCAAACGGTAGTATCATACTTCCTTTGAGCCTAAGTCCTAGATCAATCATGAGCCACGATATTCCCCAACTTGATATGGATCAGACATTGACACCAGGAAATAACCATTCAAGGCGATATTCTTCTGATTCTATTTTGCAAATAGAAACCTCACTTGGTCATAATATAACTGAAGATGAGCCTCAACCTTGTTGTTCAAGAACTCAAATACTTCCTTTGAGTCTAAGTCCTAGATCAATCATGAGCCATGATATTCCCCAACTTGATATGGATCAGACATTGACACCAGGAAATAATCATTCAAGACGATATTCATCTGATTCTATTTTGCAAATAGAATCACTTGGGCATATAACTGAAGATGTGCCGCAACCTTGCTGTTCAAGAACTCAACATTTTCAATCATCACCACCAATGTCACGGCAGTCAAGCAGTGATCCAACGCTGGATATTTTTCACCCTGCTGATAACACTAATAACGCCAACCAAAGTACAAATAATATAATAGCAGTTAAAAGTACACCTAACAAGAAACCAAATTTTCCTACTCCGTTCAAAACAGCGTTTTATTTTCCACAATCTCCAAAGAAAACAATGACTAGAAAAACTAAAAAACAAACACCAACGGTGGCAACTGCTGACGACTTTATAGAATATCAACGTAGAATAGCAAAAGAAAAGGAGGAAAAAGCGGAGGGCATTCTTAAGAGACGAGCAGATAGATTAAAAAAACAAGAAGAAAGGAAATCTAAAAAAAATAAAACCATACAGAAGAGGAAAACAGTACGAAAGACAAACAACCTGGACAAAATAAATGAAAGACAAGAAACTGAGGGAAATATAGAAGACGACAATATACATATAGACTTACGACATCGAAGAAATAATCCATTTTCATTAAACTCTGAATCATCCAGCAACGATGAAGACTTTACGTTGACCATGAGAAATAAAACGGCTAATAGGGTTAAGAAAACTTACACAACGTTGTTCGGTGAATCAACATCAGATAGTTCAATGTGATGTGCCATGTATTCCTTTTTTAGATATTATTAATTATGTTATTTTACTACATTGTTGAACTTTAGTTCCTAAGAATTGTTTCTGATCTCGTAATACGATCTAATTTTGATAATGATTATAGCAATTGTTATACTTTTAAGTTTTACATTATTTTTGTAATGATACAATTAGATTTTAATGTCGATTTTGTTAATTCATTTTTAGAAGATTAAGGAATAATATTAATAAAAAACAGAGTTTAGAATAAAACTAGAATAAACAAAAAAAAGAACTGATTTCATATAAAAAATAAACAAATTTGGATCTCGTAATAGGCTCTAATTTTGATATGATTATAGCAATTGTTATACTTTTAACTTGTAAGTACAAAAATAATGTAATTATTTTTGTAATGCAACAATTAGATTTTAATGTTGATATTGTTAATTCATTTTTATATTTTTATAAGATTAAGGAATAATATTAATAAAAAACAGGGTTTAGAATAAAACTAGAATAAACAAAAAAAAGAACTGATTTCATATAAAAAATAAACAAATTTGGATCTCGTAATAGGCTCTAATTTTGATATGATTATAGCAATTGTTATACTTTTAACTTGTAAGTACAAAAATAATAATAATGTAATTATTTTTGTAATGCAACAATTAGATTTTAATGTTGATATTGTTAATTCATTTTTATATTTTTATAAGATTAAGGAATAATATTAATAAAAAACAGGGTTTAGAATAAAACTAGAATAAACAAAAACAGAATTGATTTAATATAAAAAATAAACAGATTTGACTTTTAAACATCATGTATAATTCTCCCTACATAGTTCCCTTTCTATTTTTATACTCGGAATTAGGAACCAAATGCATCGGAATTACGATTTTTAAATCGGAATAAGGTACCTCGGACTTTTTTATATTTTTATTTATTTTATCAGCTTCAATAACCTTCTACTGACAAACTGCAAATATTTTTCAAAAATTTGATAGCTAACACTTCTGATAAAAATATAAAATTGTACACAAAGGTCCGATAAATACTTAATTTATAATGTTCTTTCGTGTTATGTTAAAAACAGCGCGGAATTAGGTGCCTTTACCTTACATCGTTTTTTTTTTTTAAAGTAATTGGCTCGAGGTGTCGTAACGAGTCTGATGCAGAAAAAACAGTTTTTAGATGTTTTGTCTGTTTGTCTGGATGTATGTTCCGGATTGGCACAAAAACGGCGAAACTGATTTGGATGAAATTTGGCACACAGATAGTGTATATCCTGGATTAGCACATAGGGTACTTTTAATCCCGGTAGTACGTTCCCGTGGGATGTTTTGCAACATCCACGCGGACGAAACTGCGGGTAAAATATTGTGAAATATTTTTTTTTGTTAAATATACTTACAAGCGATTCTGGAGGTGCCGGAAGCTTCTTTTTTGGTAGCAATCGTTCTGGAAAGTTGACCTTATAAGCAAATATATTTCCATCGGCACCAGAAGAGTATAGACGCCTGAAAAAATTTTGGGATGAAAAAAAAAAAATCTTCATTCTATGTCTTCTTTTTGTACCTGCACCTCTGTCTAACCCGTCGAGAAAACGGACGAGATGTTATGTTAAGTTAATTTAAGACCTTTGTGAAGTAGCTCACGGAGAAGATCAACCACAATTCTTCTGTGTTTCTGCCACCAAGCAATTTTGCTGTGTTTCTATTTGAAGCATGTGGGGTACTTTGCCACATGAACAATTTTAGCAATTCCAGCCATTGCAGATGCAAGCAATAATGAACATTCGTATACTATCATTTGAGCCGCCTGCCCGTTTGTCAAACAATAACGTTGAAGAAATATTACACCGTAATCGCTCTTACCTTGAATTGTGGCTAAATTCTAGGCAGGTGAGAGACCCTGTGTAACGATCATGCATCGGTAAATAGTAGAAATCATCGAAGTCTATGCGAGGAATTGGTTGTTTCTAAAAATTTAAGGACAGGGTTATTATGATTAATTAATTTGTATGCCTATCTACTCAGAACCCCGTGGCGCGGCGGTTTTTTACTATTGGAAACGAGAGCTTCCCGCGGGGATTTAGCGGCTATCAGATAGTATTTCAGCCGCTAAAATAATATAAAATATACTCAATCGATGGCAGTCTACAGCTGGATCGAGGCAATTACCTAATATTATTAAATAGTTTTAGGTACTACCTACTGCAGATCAAAGGGCTTTCTGAATGCTGAGCTACTAAGGAATAAACCTGTACGAATGTAGTATTTAAGTGGTAAGCTCGTCCCGCCATCTGCCACTGGATGTGGGTCACGACGACGGAAAAACATTTCTTTCTTTTAATGGTTGTCACAATTAAATAGTGTCCCAATATTCAATATCATGTTATCGTGGCATTTTACAGTTAGCTTTCAGATAAGGCAATGAAGTTAATATAAAAAAGAATGAAATAGTTAGCTGACCTCTTCTTTAGCCAATCGTCTGCCTTTAAGTTTTCTCAGTAGTTTCTGTAAAGAGTTCATCCAGACCCTGTAATGATGATCAGGGTTGTCTTCCTCTTCAGTGGGCATACGTACTACTCGGATAATTCCCGTGTTTGTTCCAACAACGAGATAGCGGTCTTCGCATCTGCTTCAACATCAAACGTTAATCGACCCAACAATATAACATTAAGGCAATTGGTTTGATAAGACTCGCCGTAACTAGTGCAGCTGCAAAAGGACGGTTGAAAGCAAGTACAACTCTTTTGAATAAGAAACCCCATTGGATGCTTTCCACCCCAACCAACCCCATATTATTATAAATAATCCTTGCAATATCTATGCCACTTGAAATATCATTCAGATTTGAACAAAAGTAAATAGTGTCGTGCGCTTAGCCCAGGAATTCGTACGAGTTTGTTTGTGGGTTAAGATATAGGTATGTATAACCTGACCTCGCATTGAATAGGATTTCAGTACAATGAGCCTTACACTGGAAAACGCCCATATTGAAAACACTATCTTACATAAATTTCAATGTCGTCAAATCTTCACACCAAGCCCCAGGAAACGGGGCGTATTTGAGGATTTTATTGTTTCCCGGCTGAATCAGGAGTAAGGCACCGGTGCCGCGCTGAACGATCCAGACGCCTTCTTTGCAATAGTTGGCCCAAGTGACCGTCGTGCCCAGCATATTCTCGCTTTCCACTAAAATGGTAATGGTAATATTAACATTATAAAGCATAATCAGTCTAATGCCCGATATACACGGTACGATTTAATTGCTTGTGGCATCTATAAGTTGAAGCAACTAAGGCCCAGTTGGACCGCCAATCACTAAACACGTTTAGCGCTAAACGAGTTTTAAACATCCTTCTGTCTCTGTCATCTTCAAACATTTGACAGAAACAGAATGATGTTTAAAACTCGTTTAGCGCTAAACGTGTTTAGTGATTGGCGGTGAAAATGGGCCTAAGTCGTTTGTTGCTGTAATTTTATTGTATGCCTTATGCAAGAAACTTGCATTATGTTTAAATGGGGTTTAAAGGGCCGCGCTTTTGCTAAGCGCGGTCACTGTCAGACTGCATAGAAAAAAAAGAGAAGCGCGATGACACAAAGCTGGTAATTTATGGAAAAAAATCTATTGATCGGACTAAAAAATTAAAACACTATCACGTTAATATGTTCCTTGAAGAACAATCTGAAAAATAAAAAAAGAACGATTGCATGTATATTAGTATGGTGTTTAATCGTTAAAATGTATTTTTAGAGGTATCTTCGTGACTTTTTTCTATCGGACCAAATTAGTTGTAATGTTTTCAACACACTCTCTAACTAGCATATCCTGAAGAATATGATATATTTATCTGATTTTGTTTACTGCAGTGGATGATATACCTTTAGGCATTATAAAACTTGCGCTTAGGTCATGTAGTCCCCTTAAGCATTACACGTTCTCGCTGCTGGGACAGGCATCTTCTCTATGAGAGGGAGCGGGCCGTAATTCACCACGCGTACAAGTGCGGGTTGGTGGAAGTCACATGTCTTAGAATATTTGATTTTCAGTTCAGTAAATTTTTAAGAAAAACAGAATAAAAAGAGAGGACGATATAATATATTATGAGACTTGATAGGATAAAATTATCGTAAGTACGATTGTATATATTAATAAGAATAAAACGTCAACAGCAGGCCCATTCAACAATTAAAAAAAACCATCCTACCCTCGCTAATTATACAATAGACTAGGTGGAAGCTAGACTGTTATTTA
This sequence comes from Brachylomia viminalis, assembly GCA_937001585.2. Taxonomy (NCBI): domain Eukaryota; kingdom Metazoa; phylum Arthropoda; class Insecta; order Lepidoptera; family Noctuidae; genus Brachylomia; species Brachylomia viminalis. The sequence goes on along the minus strand of OW443302.2, from coordinate 13,045,272 downwards.
GAAGTATATCCAATACAACGTCGCCATTAAAGTCTTTGTTTTTTTTAAATTATTTCTGGTTGGAAAGCGATGGAGTAAGTTCCCAAAGAAATAGTACGTACTTAGTTCCACTTCGCCGACCCATTGTCCTTCTTCTTCGTCATCATCTCTTTGTGCTGCCTCATCTTTAGCTTTCAAAGTCTCTTCGTCTATGCTGGCAAGATCTTCTTCTTCTGGGAAAGGTCTGTGGCGCATGCTACGAATGTAAATAAAATTTTAGCTCAGTTTGTGTTAGTTTTTTTTTGTTAGCATATGTTTGGAAGGAAAAAGCCTTTTCCCAGACGTCGGCAAAGGCTTTTTAACCGACGAAAAAAAGGACCAGGTTCTCAGGTCGACGCGTATATATATATTTTTTTATGTATGACCACGCATACGTTTTTACAGAGTAGTCCGATTTTGATGATTTTTTTTCCTTCCAAACGTCCATGTCTTTTGCGATCTCTGGCCATGTTGGCCCTGCAAATATTATCAGATAGTCACACCACCGTCACCGTGATCTACCTCGACGGCGATGTCCTTCCTCAGGCGTCCAGTAAATGACGATCTTTGCCACAGATCATCTAAACACAGGAGATATCGTAAGGTGGCGCTTACGAACGCACCTGACCGCAAAGCGGCTTGATGCCAGTTTCGGTCATTAGTCGAATGTCAATACTCAATACTTTATTGCATTCCACATCTAAACTTAGGTGGTAAACTTAAAATTAGATCACATGGACCCTGTCGGGCACAGCAAAATAAGTGAGTTAGGAGAGAGGAAGCACTTTTAATTTATAATTATAAAATAGCAGGTAGGTACTTTCTAAGAAAAATTTACAGTATAAAATATAAGTATAACATTCTGTCTCAACCAAATGGCGATGATGCGAGGAGTCTGTTCGGGTTCATGTCCCAAATGTGATCCGTAATAGTATGTGTTTAGGGTACGATGGGACTGTCATACGCATTGCGGTAAATGTCCCTAATTAAAAATAGAATAAAAAAATTAAAAAAAAAGTAAATAGGTATTTATAAGAGAGATGTATTGTTTTTAAATTTTCGTCTAGGTGCTAAAATTATGACTTTATAAGTCTATCATTTAGATATTCATTAAGCGAATAGTAGCTTTTATTAATTAAAAATTGTCTAAGTTTTTTTTTTAAATAATTATGTGATTTTTTTCTTCTTTTTTTATTGATGCGGGTAGTTTGTTATATACTTTGATGGTTACGTAGGGACTTTTAGAGTGCATTTTTAGTCGAGAACTTGTGTTTGTTGTAAATGTTTAGCCTAGATCGGTGTCTAAGTAAATAGCGTGACTGAATGTCTTCACGTTTGGAGTATAATTCTTGATGTATGTCAACTTGCGACGCGCGACGTCTTCACTGCTCATGATTTTTGACAAAATGCCGCATTGTTCAGTGATTGTCTGCCAAAGTAACAGCCATAGACTAATATATATAACAGCTGTATGGTGAATTACATGAATTACATGGTGAATTACATCTTATTTCACACGTAAGTACTAAAGTATTATTATTTTTCTTATCAAATTTATTAAAACATTACTTCGTGATACTAGAAACACGATGAAGTACCAAAAGCAATTATTTTCATTAGGAACAAAAACCATTGTTTGCTTAGTACACATTTTGTAACAAACATCCATACATCCATCCATCCAAACTTTCGCATTTACAATAGTTCTGGCGTGATTGAGTAACAAACATCCATACATCCATCCATCCAAACTTTCGCATTTACAATAGTTCTGGCGTGATTGAGTAACCAACATCCATACATCCATCCATCCAAACTTTCGCATTTACAATAGTTCTGGCGTGATTGAGTAACCAACATCCATACATCCATCCATCCAAACTTTCGCATTTACAATAGTTCTGGCGTGATTGAGTAACCAACATCCATACATCCATCCATCCAAACTTTCGCATTTACAATAGTTCTGGCGTGATTGAGTAACCAACATCCATACATCCATCCATCCAAACTTTCGCATTTACAATAGTTCTGGCGTGATTGAGTAACCAACATCCATACATCCATCCATCCAAACTTTCGCATTTACAATAGTTCTGGCGTGATTGAGTAACCAACATCCATACATCCATCCATCCAAACTTTCGCATTTACAATAGTTCTGGCGTGATTGAGTAACCAACATCCATACATCCATCCATCCAAACTTTCGCATTTACAATAGTTCTGGCGTGATTGAGTAACCAACATCCATACATCCATCCATCCAAACTTTCGCATTTACAATAGTTCTGGCGTGATTGAGTAACAAACATCCATACATCCATCCATCCAAACTTTCGCATTTACAATAGTTCTGGCGTGATTGAGTAACCAACATCCATACATCCATCCATCCAAACTTTCGCATTTACAATAGTTCTGGCGTGATTGAGTAACCAACATCCATACATCCATCCATCCAAACTTTCGCATTTACAATAGTTCTGGCGTGATTGAGTAACCAACATCCATACATCCATCCATCCAAACTTTCGCATTTACAATAGTTCTGGCGTGATTGAGTAACAAACATCCATACATCCATCCATCCAAACTTTCGCATTTACAATAGTTCTGGCGTGATTGAGTAACCAACATCCATACATCCATCCATCCAAACTTTCGCATTTACAATAGTTCTGGCGTGATTGAGTAACCAACATCCATACATCCATCCATCCAAACTTTCGCATTTACAATAGTTCTGGCGTGATTGAGTAACCAACATCCATACATCCATCCATCCAAACTTTCGCATTTACAATAGTTCTGGCGTGATTGAGTAACCAACATCCATACATCCATCCATCCAAACTTTCGCATTTACAAAAGTAGTAAGATGATTTTAACAGTGATTTTTTAGCATGTCCTGACACATAAGAGGAGTTTCCGTTTCCCCCGAACGTGCTCCATACAAACGAAGTTTGATCATAATTTGTTTTATTATTCATAAATAACTAGAATTCCAGAGACTAATAGGTATCTATATCAGTTAAAATATACAGTTTTGAAGTTACACTGATTAATCTAGAAGTTAACTGGACATTTGACAAACCACAGACATAGATATATTGTAGTATTGAATTTTATAGGCTCTAGATCATGTATTACTATTACAAAATTTTACTAACTTTAGTTAGTTAATATTCCAATTATGATCAAACTTCACTTATATAGAGTAGAGCAGCTATGTTCGAGAGAAACTCCTTTATCTTTTTATTTTCACAGTCAATAAAATCTTTAGGAAAAACAGCAGATATTAAAGGTAACTGAATTTCATCGACATTTTGCTACGATTACAACTTAACATCACTAGTTGCGTAACTTGCATATGTGTGTTTATTCAGAGTCCGTAGCTACAGGTAGAAGCGCCGCCCCCTGTTTGCATGTGTTCCATTAGTGAGTTTATTAGTGTTGCTGTATGTTTCTTTGTGTGCGGGAGAAATATGGGCTCGTGTGCCGTTCTTATTGATTTTGCTTTTGTGTTAGTGAATTATGTGGGAGAAACGCATACACAAAAGACGAGAGCAATTAGCATTTTCACTGACTTGAAGACTAAACCTTAAGATCAAAGGACTTGGTGATACCCCACGCCTTCTTCCCATGGAGATAGGCAGCATCTACTGTTTGCTAACACTGTTATGAAATGAGTACATTATCATCAAAAAATTACATCTCGGTACTGAATGAGGAATAAATGCAGTACTTACAAATGATTTTTCACCCAAGTCTCTTTAAAGGACACAAAATCCAACTTGAAAGTTGTTATGTCAGTGTATTTGCGAACTATTGGCTTCGGCAGCACTGCTTCTATTGTAAGGCCTGCTTGACCACAAAGCAAGAGTACATGTTCCTGAAAACGTGAAGTACGAACTAAAAGGTAAGGTAGGGCAAACAAATGGTAGATTAAGGACCCATTTACACATACCATAACCACACCACATCTCAGCAACAAAATGTGGGCAAGCAGTGGTTACGTGTGAATAGTGTCGCTGCAACTTTTTGCAGTTGCGTTGAGGTTGCGTTTTCGCTAGTAGTTGCGATGTGGTTACGTTGTGGCTATTGTTTGCAGACAGATCGACTCCGGCTGTGACTGTGGCTGCGACGTCATCTTGATGTGGTCGGTATCGCCCACACGGTTTATTTTGACGGCCAAATGTGGTCCGTGTTAATCCATTTTCATACAAATTAGCGCCCATCCACATGGTGTGGTTGTGGTTCGTGTGATCGGGTCTTAGGAGTCAATTAAAGGAGTTTTTACCAAAACCATACAATTATCAACTAGAAGATGCTGCGTAGTTAATTTGAACCTGATGGTAGCTATAGCATCGTTTATGAAACAAATAAACTAGTCCAGATAGGCTGACACACACGTGGGTGAAGGTTTTGTCCTCGAATTTTCTTGTGCCTACTTGTATTCTGTCATCTGTGGCCTTTTTTTTAGGCCATGCCGCCCTGAGATCCCGCCGGAGCTCTGTCCGCTGTACCGTGATTTCTCGCGGCAGCGGAGCTACGCCCCGGCGTTTCGCCTCCTCGCGCCACTCCCAAATGTGCGCGAGGACTTTTGCCTCCAGATCCCATGGCGGTAATCCGGCAAGGAGGCTCGCCGCCTCACCGGAGACCGTACGGTATCCCTGGACCAGCCGGATGGCCATGACCCTTTGGGGCGCGTTCAACCAGTGGGCTGGCCGCCGCCTCAAGGAACGCGCCGGCTGTCGAGGACGAGTCCCAGGTACTTCATCGTCGACTCGACGCCGATGTGAACCCCTCCTACCGTTATTTGGGAACCCGACGGTGGCGTGTTCCGAGGACCATGAAAACACATGGCCTCGGACTTGTGCAGGGCCACCTCGAGTCCCAATTGCCGGATCCTCTCGACGATTGTCGCAACCCCGCGTGTCGCTAGTTCGGCCGCCGCCTGGTGCGACCTCCCCTGCGCCAGGACCAGCGTGTCGTCAGCGTAACAAACCACGCTGACGCCGCTTAGGAGGTCGGCGCGCAGCACCCAGTCGTAGCCGATATCCCACAGATGCGGCCCCAGGACTGATCCCTGTGGGACACCGCACGACATCTCTTGCCGGTTCCATACTCCCTGGTGACCGGGGTAGATGACGGCCCTGTCCGTCAAATAAGCCTCGACCACACGACAGAGGTAGGTCGGCATCCGGTGATACCGGAGTGCCTCCCTGATGCAACTCCAGGGCAGGCTATTGAAGGCATTGGCGATGTCTAGAGACACCGCCAAGACGACCCCACCCCGGGCCACAGCATCCCCCGTCGTGAGGGCCCGCACGCGCATGATGGCGTCCACCGTAGAGCGCCCCCTGCGGAAGCCAAACTGGCTCTCCGCCAAATCCGGCCCCACCCGCACCAGCTGCCCGACGAGGCGGTCTGCAATGACTCTCTCAAAGAGCTTGCCCACCTCGTCGAGCAGCACGATGAGCCGGTAAGCGGACGGAGAGTCCGCTGGGCGCCCCGGCTTCTTGATGATGACCAGTTTCCCCGTCTTCCAACGAAGTGGGAACTGGCCCCTCTCCATGCATGCGCTTAGGAGCCCCCTTAGTCGAGGCCCGAGAGCCTCCGAGGCCAGGACCCAGGCTTTCCCAGGTAAGCCGTCGGGTCCTGGGGCGGTGTCATCTGTGGCCTAACTCAGATATTTATGCGTCTAATTATTCATGAATCGACAACACGATTTTATCGCGCTGCGCATATTGAAAAAAGCTGCATATTGCTTGACATATTGCTCAGCTGGACAAAAGTGTATATGCCACTTACCTCCTCAGGTTTCCAGGTCATATAAGCGATGTTATTTGGCGTTTCTATGAAGCCGATTCTCTCAAGTTTGAACGGAGTGCCTAACTTCAACTGGTACATGAATATGGTGCTATCTTCCCCACAAGTTACCAGCATTGTGCGCTGTGCGTTTATTGTTATTTGAGTTATTGCTTTCGAGTGCGGTTTCAGCAACTGAAAACGCAAGGAATGTTGCCGACTCATTATTAGCCATTTTTAATCCTACCATTACCTACAACAATAGTCGACAGTTCTCACTGTCGACTATTGTACCTACCTTTTGTACCTACTTAGGTACAAAAACAGTTAATTCAAATCTTATTGTGAAAGCAGAGAGTTCGCTGCTCATGTAAAATTCAATGCTTTCTTAAAAGTTAATTAATTACTTCTATGCACCGTATGTCTGATTACTCGCGAATACTTCACGCTTTTGTAGAAATAAACAATATTGTTTTCTCACCGAAATCATATCTAGAACGTCAGGGGTTTCAATGTCCGCGCTGTGGATAGTAAGCGTTGAAAGCACTCGTATGTCGACCATGGCCTTCTGAGTCTTGAGTATGTCTGGGTGTAGCATTAGTGTCCGCATTATACCGTCCTCAAAACCCACTAATAAAATGCATGACGTTTCATCCACCTAAAGATTTAAACAAAATATCAATTGCAATATTTTTGAGTTTTCTATAATATAAGCGCTCTATATTTCTTGTGGAGCAGTGGTGGTCGTAAGTTCGAACCCAAAACAGGTGTTTTAATTTGTGTAAATTATTTCATTACCACTGCTCTCAAAACGGTGAAGGAAAACATCGTGAGGAAACCGGCATGTCCTAGAACCAAAACATCGTGGACATGTGACGTCTACCAACCCGCACTGGGCCCGCGTGGTGGATTATGGCTCATCCCCTCTCGCTGAGAGCGAGGCAGTGGGACAATAAAGGCTGTTTATGATATTTCTTGTATTGTATGAAACAATGATAGGTCTTAAATTTAACTTACGTCCAAAGGTGGATAAAACATACACGAAATCGGTTTTGGGAAAAGATACCGAGCAAGGAGTTTATGTGTATCAGTATTGTAAGCTTGCAATGTTCCGTCTTCACCTGCCGTCATCAGAATATGATGTGTCCTTAAAGCTGCCATAGCAACAACACCCCCAGCATGACAAGTTATAACCTTCTGATGATCACATTCTAATTTATCAATTTCTAAGTCTACAATCCAAATGCCTCCGTTGCCATCCTTGGAAGAAATAATAAGATTAGAAGCTTATTTAGCTATCTGTTTTATATGGAAAATATAAATTCATTTTCATACTCACTTGTGCGTACCAAAACAGGTCTTTTCGATGCTTAAGACACATTATCTGGCAATCTGGAACCTACAATTAAAACCAAGATAACCAAGATGTATTAGTCTTTCGACTAAACTGGTTAAACAGCTGATTACTTAAGTTCGTTACTATTTCAGCGATACAAATTAGGATACGTACACTCGTCTCGGCAACAGGATTGAGTTCAACGTAAGGATCTTCTTCGGGGGGATCAGCTTGGTCCACCGTGTCCCAATACCATGCACGGACACATCCATCGCGAGCGATCGTCGTCACTTCGTCATACGTTGGGCTCAGCATGAATTGAATCTGAAAACGCAGTTTTTGAATAAAGTTGGTGCTACGGCAACATACTAGACATGTGTGCTCAAACACTTTAACGCTTAGAATAATTATAAAATAAACCGTTACGCTTCATAATTTATTTTTTCTTCTCTGTATTTTATAAGTGGAGACCTGTAATTGGCTTTCAGACTAATGTACTGTCCTTGATCTGTTTGTTTTAGCTGTAAGTCTCCCATGTTATTTAAATAAATAATAACGAACGTCGAATGTTTCTTCTATCTTATTACAATGTAGTTGAAATTTTACCAGAATGAAAACCTAACTCCTTAGATCTGATGTAATCAATTTGCCTAGCCTTTTTCGAACCATATTGGGGTCAGCTTCCAGTCTAACCAAATGCAGCTGAATACCAGTATTTTGCATGGAGCGACTGCCTATCTGACCTCCACATCCCAGTTACTGGGTAACACGATACCCCTTGGTAAGACTGGTTGTCGCACTTTTGGGCTTCTGAATAGGCGTGAAAATTGCCGGCAATATTGCCAAAGTTGCCAAAACTGCCATGAATGTTTCCGAACTGGCCAGCAACATTGGCAAGAAACGTTTAAATAGAAAACAACATTTACTATATATTATTGCTTAGTAAGATAAAACAAGCGGTCTGCAGGGTGGTAGTTTTTGTGCTTATCTACAATATCAACACGATTTTTTTTTTACATTTCGCAGTAGGAGGCCATAGATTAAGAAAGTTATCACATTTGTTATAAGATGGCGGTACTGAAGTTATTCAATCTGTCTGTCAGTTGTCACTGTTAAGTAATGTCAGGTTATTCCACCTGTCTGTCAGTTGTCACTGTCAACTAATGTCATTTTTAATAAGGTGTTGTCATTGTCAGGCAGTCTGCCAAGGAACGTGCGCATGGGCGGATAACCTCACAACCACCATCGTTTTCCATCGCGGTTTGTGATTATCGTAACTTATAAAGATTGTGAAATAATTAAAAGAAGATCAACGCTATCTGTTCGTGGTATTATTTCCTGTTTTCTGAAGATGTACGAGGAGGAAGGCTTACCCGAAAATAACATTCCTGTTCCTTCTCCGTTATACATATAATTTATTACTCTTAAAACTAAAGAAAAGAAACAAGCTATCCATGATACTTCATTGGTGATGATACCATCACTATTTGGGGGTGTGTGGTTGTGGGGTAACGTACTAACGTAGTTTTCAACGTTTAAGTTATAATAAAACAACACAGCAACATGGGGAAATGTAAGACAAAAAAAAGGATAACATATAATGCTAAAAAGATAGCGCGGTCAGAGGGAGCTCGCACGTCCAAAGTTTATACAGCTTTTATCAACTCATGAAAAAAAAATATCTAAACACTATACACGGTCAAATGAAAAACTAACCAAACCAAATCGAGGTGGGGTGATAAATTTATTGAGCTCGCTTCGCTCGCTCTTGCAACTCAGGTTCTCTTAATTCTTATATTTACTACCTATGTCGACAAAGTAACCCTTATTTCTATATCTATGATCAAAAGAAAATCTATCCTATCCGAGTTTTGGATCAAAGTTCTTTAACGTGGCTTTGCGGTAGGAGTAAACTGGTAGAAATTGTCACGTAACGAAAACGCGTTATGCCCCCTCCATGCGACGTTCTCCCTCTCCGTGTGTCGAGAGAGAGACAGACAATTTTCATGGTTTTCGATGGTGATAAAGCCGATAGTCAGCTCAAAATGAAAATCCAATAGCGTCCGCGAAAATTTTAAAATTTTTCGTTCTCGTTGACATTTTCATGATTTTCAAGGATGCTAAGCCGAAAATAATACTCCAATATGGCGGCTGCGAAAACTTCAAAATTTTTCGTTATGGGTGTCGTTTTCATTGTTTTTGGAGGGTGAATATCCAAGATGGCGACAATTTCACGAGAGCTTCTAAAAACTTATATTAGGTGGCTCTGTAATAAAAACGCGTATTAAATTCACACTTTCTCTCTCTCTCCCTGTCTCTTTCTATTATATAATAGTCAGTGCACGTGCGAGTCTCATAAGTATACTGTACTCTTTGGTGCGAGTATCGCGTAAGGAACTTCGTTCCTGACTGGGGTCCCCTGACCGCTCACGTTTTTTTATTGTAGATATTCTTCAATTTCATTGAAGAAGATTATTGAAAGTCCTACAAACCAATTTGAGGGAGAAATTTAAAATTTTAGGCAGACTAATTAAAGTGCTCTGCGCCAGGTGTGCTGGCGGTCGCCGGAGCTGAGGACTCTGCGCAGTGCGTGTGTCGCTGCGCGGCGCCGGTACAACACCAAGCACCGCAGGCTCCGTATCCGCCCTCCGGATACGGAAGCTATTCAGGCGGAGCTGTACGAGGGGTACAGAGCGGGGGGGAAGACCACCCTGCAAGCGGAGATCCTGCGGGCCAGAGGACTGGCCCGCTAGGAGTCGCGAACAGGGACCCGTGGGGACGCCCCTACAAATTGTTGCGAGAGAAGCTCTGCCCATGGGCTCCCCCGCTGACGCAGATATAGTCATAAATGAGCCAGATTTATATTTGTGCAAGAATAGAAATACAGAAATGTTTAGGTATATACTGGAAAAGGTGTTAATTTTTTGTATAATTACACCATTGCATTTAAAACCTCATGAGCGCATAAATATTGAAACTGGGATTTGAAAAAACCCATGCAATCTGGCAACTTTGGCAACTTTCAAGCAATGTTGACCAATATTGCCGTCAGTATTACAAAATTTTCTAGTAAGTCCAGAAAACATTCAGCAATTTTCATTCCTACTTCTGACATCCCATAACGACTGTCAAAGATCTACAGATGGCAGCCGGGACCAACGGCTTAACGTGCTTTCCGAGGCACGGAGGCGTCTCGATGTGAGACCTGATGTAATAACCCTTTCAAATTGGTTTTTATGCATTGTTTTCTCATGACGGCAACCTTGGTTCCAGAACATTATTTATAACTGTACTTACAATAGGTGCTTTATGGCAGAATTTTCTTCCTTTCCTTGTGACTTCTAGTTTGACGAGGCCAGCCTCCCACACTAATATGTTGCCCCATTCACATCCAGATAATACCTAAAAATATTGAAAATTAATATTTTTTCTTATTACCCCCACATACATTATTTTCAAATCGCTCTCCCCTGATAATTTATTCAAACGTAGGAGTGTTTAAAATATACCCAGGGGATGTTCGTAACAAAACGTGACCTTTAGGTATTATTATCATAACTTAATATTCTAAATGAGAAAATGAACTTGTTTGTTTGTTACGCTTTCACGCTTAAACGGCTCAACGTATTTGGATGAAATTGTTACACAGATAGACCATGACCGGGGTAAGGACATAGGCTACTTTTCAGCCTGGATTGCAAACAAAGTTGCGGGCAATAGCTAGTTCATAAATCCATTTTTTTTTAATTTAGCAGAACCAATCTTTGTTACTCTAGAAGAAACCTCTACATTTACGTAAGCCTTGTTTTTCAAGTAGGTATACGTAAATAAACGGTTGCTCTCATTAATATTTAAATTGTTAACCTTTTCATCTGGCATTGGATAAACGCCGAGGACATCACAGATTTCTGTTTTCCCAAATCTGCCCAGTTCGCCTTTTAATTTAAGTCCAGTGAACGTCTCCGCCATTTTCCAGAATTTTATATGAGCAGCACCTAAAACAATTGAAAGATAAAATCCCTTCAGAAATAGCTTTCTATAGGTACATGTTTTTTTATACCGGCTTGTTATTGTCAGAAGCTCATTATAATATAGAGAAGGAACGAGCAATAACCAAGCTTAGGTAGGTACTCGCGAGAGGTTTGGCGATTCCAGACACCAGACCATTATGAATCCAGTTTCCCTCACAATATTTTCCGGGCTGACAAGATGTCAAATATTCATTACTTAGGTAAGCACCTTCTTATCCACTGGAAAAGCAAATAACGCCAAAATATATTTATCAGTAAATAACCTGCTGTAGTGAGTTGTCCTTCACAGTAAGGCGAAAACATGACGGTGTTAACATCGTAAGTAAAAGCGCTTGTGCGCAGAAGAATCTCGTGTTGCTTCCAGTTCCAAATGGTGAGATTGTAATCTGGCTCCTTGCCCACTGACGCTAGCAGTTCACCGTCGGGACTGCAAAGGAAAATGAAGAATTCTACGGGTAAATTTTCAAATAGGCAGTAGATAGGCCTAGTAAAAGCTCAGGGCGGATTGACCGGATAGTCGGGTCGCCAAATTTGTAAAGGCTAAATATATTAATAGGATCTTCTTGGAAAACTTCTGTATCTATACGTGTCGTGCTTCCATCCGATGACAGGAAGACACGTCGATTAACGTTATGGCAACGTTATGGCAAAAAACATAAATCTATTCTGTCCTCGTTAAGTAATCTACCTGTTTACCCGGCCCTTAAATTATAAGTAGTTGGTACTTATAATTTAAGAGACGGGTGAAACAGGTAGATTTCCTGCAAAATTATTTGACCTTTAGCGAAAATCTTGTCTTCTAGCTCAGAACATTTTAATTACCTGAAGTCTAGAATAGCATATGCATTGGTAGTACCGTCGCGAAGAACTGCGTCTATTTCCATTTGAGGCCATGTGTACATGATTATCAAGGGATCTCGTTCGCTCTCCCTGTCCTCTGCTATCACTAAGCGGTAATTTGGGTCTTTTCTGAAGGACTATAGATTGTGAAGAAGAATTAAATTATTATGAATGTTTAATTGTGATCACATGTGATATTATTCGAAGAAGATCATTAACTATTTATCAGCTCCAGCTCCAGCGAGATATCTTCTACTTGAGTAGAAGATATCTCGTTCGGTCAATCACACCTCAGTTGAACTACGAAAATAGGTGAACGAATCGTGAACGGGCGCTGTCAGTTGGGACTGGTCATCTCTTAGCCACCACGGCTTATTTTTAATTATTTTATTATGAATTGTTTTGTTTGAATAATTTATATTTGCTGTACACTGGACACTCGATGTGTACGTCTTATTTACATCGTTCTCACATATAATTATACCTATATACAAGATTAATGATGTAACAAATATTTATGTAACAATATAATTTAAAAGAGTGTCCATGGAGTTTCTTGCCCGTTCTTCTCCATAGGTACCTACTACGCTTTGGAATGGGCAACTAGCTTCATATTTCTGACTGACCGACCACTTGACAATTCAAAAGTGCCTGTAAATGGTTTAATTGAAATAAATGCTTTGAGTTTGAGGTCTTACTGCTTCGACGTAATGGTGCCGTTTATGGTTCAGTTTACCTTGGAAAAGACGGTAACCAAATTATGGCAATGTCCATAAGTACATTTATCTAGAAGAGTAATGACGTGCAATTAAATAGCAAAATAGTCTCTATTTACTGTAATACTCCCAACTGTTCCTCCAGTCGAGCTCCGTCGAAACCATGTCTGCTTCGTTTTGACGTCTAGAAAAGTAATCATACTGCCTGTCGAATAGCACACGACCATATCATCGCACGCGCATAGGTTGAAATACTTATGACAGTTGTAACCATACGAATATCTTTGTTCGGTTAAGGAAATGGAAAAAAAAAAGATTATTTAATATTTTAATAATTACTATGATTGAGCAGGTTGAATGTAGGAAACTAGGTACATTACAACGTACCATCGAGTTTTACAAAAATCTCGACTTTGTCAAGTGTCGTCTCTTCATTACCTGTGAGATACTGTTTTAGGTACTTACATATAGTTTCATACAAAAGCAATCCCCCTTTTCACCCCGTTAAAGGTTCATTCTCGTAAAATCCCCTCTTAAACGACGCCTAAAAATAAAAACACCATTTGGCTACGGAACCCTAATTATAACAAATCTATGACCAACATGCAAATATATAAAAAGGATACTCAAAATCGAACAAATCGTCCGGTATCGAAGATGTTGGGCTAGTAACAGCCCCAGAAACGAAGTCATCAGGGTCATATTCTGAGAGGACGGTTTCTTCTTCCACGTATTCATCTTCTAATTCTTCTGATGGCGCGGGCTCCTGCTCTTCTTCCCCTTCTGTGACGTAAAACATGACCATGTTCATTTTCTTATCCGCTTACGACATCGCCTCTATGTAGGTTTCGAGACCGAACTAGTCGGCCAGCATGTGAGTAAGGTTGCTGCCTGGCTTTATCGCGGTTTAGGGTTTCGTAGTAAAAAACAAGGAACCAGTAAAGTTTCATCAAGTCCATATGTCTGTGTGTCTCGAGTTTTATCTTTAGAACCCTTGGTACTAAAAATCTGTAATTAGATACCTAAGTACATAGTAATAACGTTTTTTTTCAAACATCACCGTTGTTCGTTTGAGACTGATTAATGATTTTGAACGAACCCGCCTATAACACTAGGCGCTATCACACATTCTAGAATATAATAGAATTTTACTTTGCAAATATGGGTAATACACAATAGTTGTTATGAAAAGCTCAGCCATATTTTACCACTCGGCATGCAAACATTTACATTATTTATGAAACATGCATATAAATTTCGACTTTATTATTATTATTACAATTATCATTCAATAGATCAATTAATAAATTATTATCATTTTCATTATTATTATCATTCAATTAATAAATTACCATTTTTCATTACAATCTACCAACAAATTTATAGTTTATCAACAAATATATTTTTCTCTGTTAGAAACTCATTTATGATATAGTAGGTACGCTTTAGCTGTCAATAACAAACTAAACATCACCGTATTTAAATCTTTCCAGTCACTAGGCAATTTATTGAAAATAAGAGGGGCCATGCAATAAATACTTTTGCGCATCAAAGTGGTTTTACATGTTATTTGACAAAGTTTGCTATTATCACGGCTATTCCTTGGGAATACATCAGCAAGACGTTGAAAACGACTTGTATTTTGCTGTATAAACACAGCTACTTCGAAAATATAAATACAAGGAAGGGTCAAGATATTGTATTGCTTAAAATAGGGCTTGCAACTGTCTATAGTTTTAAGTTTAAATAATAATTGGAGACATCTTTTTTGGAACTTAAATGCTATGTCTCTATCGGTTGAGTTTCCCCAGAAAATGATGCCGTAGCGCAAGTGAGATTCAACTATGTCGTAATAAGTAAGCCGTAAGGAGTATTTTGGTATCTACTATGTACGATAATCTATATAAAACATATGCAGATAAACTCAGTTTTTTACACATCATTTCTATACGTGCTTTCCAATTTAAGCTATAGTCTATTTGTAATTATTCTATTTCATTCGACGGTATTGGGCTAACCATTAGCTACAGTCAATGCCTAGAACGTATATAGCTGTGCTGTGCTAAGGATTGGTTTAACTTCAACATGGTGAACGGTTGGGATCATATCTACTCCTCACTCCTTAGTCGCTAGTCTGCGCTTTCTGGGTTGTTCCCCAAATAAGAATAATTTATTTTTTGGGTCGCATGCGTGACGGCTGAGCATAGTTATGCAATAATACATCGCTGCAATATGCTCGCCTCCTTAAACATACCTATACTCTGGTTTTAAATTTGCTAAACTAAAATAACAGCGGTGATCAACCTTTTTTTGTCAACATGGTAGTTAAGCTATAGTAACATTAGTCTGTTATTTTGGTCTAGCAAATTAAAAATCGGATTTCAACTGGCGAAATGTGCAAAGTCTACTACTACCTACTATCAGCTCTGCCTACCCGTTTGCGAAATACGTATTAGGTATATGTATTTCGAAAACTAGTGGTTTTTTATTTTTCCCCGTTACGTAGTCGTACACTTTAGAATTTATGCGGAACAACAGCTGTATTCTGAGACCTACCCATGTCATGGTAAATCTACAGAGAGTTTTCACGGTACCAATTATTGAATGATCGTGCTCATGATCCATCACCATGGGCTTTAGTCCCCTATTATGCACTTGATGTGAAGATGATAATAGTACTATCATATATTATATCATAATAAACTTATTATTATTATAGAATAACACATTACCCTTTGTTTCTCCTTCTCCGCCTTCTCCAGGATTATCGGCCATTATCTACGACTTCGAGTTTCTCGTTTATTTATTAAACCGCAAACAAAAAAATACAATATTCCAATTACATATTCCAATAACTTTAGTTTGCTTTATCAATATTTCACTAACAAATTGACGTTGCCAGGATACGGATTTGAGGTTGCATTGGCGCCTGGCACCTCTATACCTATTTATTTCCTTATTCGTAGCTTCCGTATTGTCGAATTTTCGGATACAGTTTGTTACTAACAAAAAAAGGTTGAACACAACGAACAGCCTTTTTTCGTAGTGTGTGTGTATTTTTATGGACATGTTAGCCTTATAGGCTAAAAGCTAAAATTGAGGAGTTGATTATTGAACAAGAGTATGAGGCTGTTGAAGATTTACTCACCTGGATCTGTTGATTATATTACATAGATTTCCTTCCTCCCGACGGCAGCAGCCCCCTCATCCCCACGCACACACTAACAATCAACGCTTCCCACATATAAACACTACACTCATTACACGCCAAGACACCCCACACACATACACAATATATATAAAATATTACCACACCACCTACACACTAACATACACATACTGTTCTACACAACGTTTTTCATCTCACTAGTTGTTAATATTCGTGAGACTTCCATCGAGGAAGATTCCATGACGCACGAACACATACACACACTAGGATACATTGTGGGCCGCCGGGAGCAGGTTTCGACTTGACCGAGGCAACTTGGCCTCGCCCACAAATGTAGACCGTCTTTAATTGGGTGAGAGCTGAGATTTTGATTTTGTAACTGATAGCCTCACAAACTACCTGTATCCTAGTGAAAATCTATATAAGAAGACCAAAAATCTGATTCAATATGCCTATCATGACATACGCCTGTGCTGTTTTCGCACAGGCCCACCCCCGGCACATCCATAGGATGCAGTCCCTACAGAACCGTTTTCTACGTAAAATCACGGGTTCCCCCTGGTTCGTTCGTAACATCAACTTACATTTAGATTTGAAAATCCCCACCATTCAACAATTCATAAAATGCGCTTGCAAGCGTTTCTTCGATACCGCTGGCAGCCATCGCAACCCTCTGGTTGTGAAGGCCGCCAGTTATGTCCCCTCTAGAATCAGTAGAATCCGCCGTTCAAGGCACGCACTGACTGACCCCGACGACCCCACCACCCTCCTCCAGGAAAGCAGTATGGCCACCAGTACAGTATACACACACAGACACAAATCGAAGTTCCGACCTCGCCGCCGAGGTCCTTCGCGTCCGCGTTCCTCCCCGATAAATTCCTCTTCCCCTCCCTTGATCGGATCCACAGAGCCAGCTGGTGGCGTAGCTGAGCCAGTAGTTTTAAACCCCCTTTTTAATAATGAATCCATTCAGATCCAGCCTGTCCCCAACTTGCTGTCCCTCCCCCAGCGACGCCCTAAGCCGAGGTTCGTACCCCACAGGGGGTGCCCTTAGGTGATGGTCGCTTAGTTTATAATTAATATTATGCCCCTGGCTGGAGGCTTTGAGTTAGCTCGAAGGCACCACAGGATTGACCGGTTAAGCAGTCACGGCCTCTCAAGGCCAACTGCGAGATGCCATACACAAAAGAAAAAAAAAAAAAACAAATGTCTGGCAGTTGCCCACAGAGCATGTAACGCAGTTGCCCACCAGACATAACACCCGTCTGGTCGGAGGAGCCTCCCTTTACTATGGAGGTATGAGCGAACTTTACAACCTGTTCCTCATACCTTCTTTATGGGCAAAACTTATGGGTTCTCGTCACCGTCATGCTATTCGACGACATGCTAATTTGATGTGTTGCGCCAGACTAGCGAAGCGCAGCGGCCTGTGTATATTTTAGGATTTTCACTTGTGTCGGCAGTCCCCATGACTGGCTTTTTTTTCTCTATATTTATCTGCAATCAGTCAGTCGACTATGAGCAGATGTGGAGTAAGTTGGGCTTTGCAGAGGAATTTCAGATGTGGAGTAAGTTGGGCTTTGCAGAGTAATTTCAGATGTGGAGTAAGTTGGGCTTTGCAGAGTAATTTATTCATGAATCTTCTATGTAAAGTTGCTATCTCTTAACTTGAATAATAAGTATGAGCATTCCATGTGAGTTTTCGATCCAGGTTTATGCCTAAATATTTTACTACGTCGCATATATTTTACTTTGACAGGTGAAGAATTTCCTTGGCGGAGAGTGAATGTCACATGGACAGATTTACTGGCACTGATTTTAATTATCTATATTTTTAGCCATTTATCCACATGATTTAGCCCTTCTTGGAGAATTTCAGATGCAACTTCAGGATTTTTGTGACTGGCGAGGATAGCTGTATCGTCAGCATAAGTTGCAATGGTCACATCGGAATTTTGGGGCAGTATTGTGTAGAGCACAGGGCCCAAAATAGACCCCTGGGGCACACCTGCCGTGACATCATAAAATCGAGATGTGCAATAATCTTCCCTTACCTGAAATATCCTGTCAGAAAGTTATGAGCTTATAATTTAAAAATGTGTATGGGGTAGTAACTGCTTGATTTTAAACAACAGCCTTCAGTGCCAGACTTTATGAAAGGCCTGTTGTATTTCCAAAAAGACAGAGGAACGCTATTCTTTCTCCTACCGTGACTTTCTGACTCTGCTATAGAGTCTATGTACCTGTTCTACTGTACCATGCTCCTGTCGGAACCCAAACTGGTGGTCTGGTTTAATAGACATTTCTTGTAGTATAGGTAGCATTATGTGCAGCAGTATTTTTTCAAACAGTTTTGAGGTCACTGGTAGCTGGCCGATAGGTCGGTATGATTTAATGTCATGAGCCGGCTTACCTTCTATATGAATCGTGGCAATCTGTGATACTTTTCATTAGCTTGGGTAGTGTCTA
The DNA here is from genome assembly GCA_937001585.2 of Brachylomia viminalis. Classification (NCBI taxonomy): domain Eukaryota; kingdom Metazoa; phylum Arthropoda; class Insecta; order Lepidoptera; family Noctuidae; genus Brachylomia; species Brachylomia viminalis. The sequence continues at coordinate 13,026,879 of OW443302.2, read as the reverse complement.
GGCTTTGTGTCAGTGTCAGTGTAAGATTGAATATGTCTCTGTTAGCAGACGATACGGCCATTTATTACACTGGGCTCCTCCCCGACTCGATATCTCATACTCTCCAAACCGCAGTCAACAAGCTTGGCGCATGGTTCAGAAAGTGGAGAATCGAAGTTAACCCCTACAAGAGTCAAGCGGTTCTCTTCTTGAAACCGCGTGTCAAACGCAGACATGACGATGCCCGCCCGATCAAGATGTTTGGCAAGCCGATCCCTTGGGCGAAGCATGCCAAATATCTGAGTGTGACTTTGGACAGACGTCTCTCCTTCTCAGAGCACATAAAGGTGGTCCGTTCGCGAGCCGCCTCTGCTCTGGGTAGACTACATTCCGTCTTAAATGCACGCATTAAATTGTCACTCAGGTGCAAACTGCGCATTTATACGGCTTACATCCGACCTATAATGACATACGCCTGTGCTGTTTTTGCACAGGCCCACCCCCGGCACGTCCATAGGATGCAGACCCTACAGAACCGTTTTCTACGTAAAATCACGGGTTCCCCCTGGTTCGTTCGTAATATCATATATTATATATACAACACTTAGATTTGAAAATCCCCATCATTCATCAATTCATGAAACGCGCTTGCAAGCGTTTCTTCGATACCGCTGGCAGCCATCGCAACCCTCTGGTTGTGAAGGCCGCCAGTTATGTCCTCTCTAGAATCAGTAGAATCCGCCGTCCAAGGCACGCACTGACCGACCCGAAAAATACAAAAAAAAAGATTCAATATGTGAGATGATGATGATGACAAACTTGGCCGTCTTCTGAATAACTGCATTCGATTCGTTTTTAATCTGCGTAAATATGATCACGTCCCTGCGCATCGGTCGCTTCTATAGTGGTTGCCCATACGCCAGCGCAGAGAGCAAAGGGCGCTGACTACCTTGTTTTCATTTCTTGATTCTCCCTCTTCCCCTGGTTATCTAGCCCCCCACTTTCAGTACATTTGCGCCAACCACAATAGAAATCTACGTTCTTCACACAATCGTCTTCTTCAATGTCCCACTCACCGCACAGACTTCATTCACTCTTCCTTCTTTGTTCAATCTATCTCTCTGTGGAATGCACTCCCCCAGGAAATCAGGATGGCAACCAACCGATTATCCTTTAAAACTAAAGTTCGCGAGCACATTCGTAAGAAGCTAGCGGTATCATCACAGCGGTGTTTTCTCATTGTTTGTCCTATTTGTTTTTAACATACTCGTGTATGTATGTACATTTATTTGTGCTTATATTTATATATAATTAGTTATATGTATTATATGTATTTAGAGACTAAATAAGTTTATACGTGTCTTTATATAAAATTATTTAATCCTAAAATATCATTATAAGGAGATGTTCCAGAAATGTATGGAGCCTGGGCCAGCACTATGTACACTATATGTAAATATCGCTATGTATTACAGTCACCGTTTTTTATTGTTAATTTTCTTTAATTTCACTTCGTTTCAAAGTATACTCAAATTAACTTGGCCAAGGAGAGCAACACAACATAAAATTAAACATGATGGATCCGATTAGCAGCATGCGAAAAATGTTATTTTGACATTGGCATTTGATTGACGTGTATTAGCTGCCATAAAACAAAACAATACGAATTTCGAAAATCTTGGGTTGGGTTCTATCACCAATAGCAAATAAGGAAATAGCATTTGAACAAAACAATAAGTAAATGCACGGGATCATATTACAAAGCCGGGGTCAACAGAGAAGCAATCAATCAAGGTCCGTAGTAGTAAACTGGGTCGCAAAACAGAAACAATCACTAAAAACTCCGAAACACATCCAATCCGTTTGGTTTGGATGTGTTTCGATTTTGTGTGTGTGTGAAGGTGACTTGTTGAGTCTTTTGAAAGACTCAAAACGTCACCTTTTTAAACTGTCAAACGTCATGTCAAACACAACTGTCATGGCTGCCCTAAAAATAGGGTTATCTTATTAAAAAACTTTTAAAATTATCATTTTTGAACCACTGTACCCTTCTTCAAATTACTTTTTTAGTATTTTTATGAAATTCCCCTATTTTTTTCCTATTTATCTATGTAGTGTACATAGTGGTGGCCCAAAATCAAACATCTCCTTTGCACCTGTCACTGTTTGTCTCTGCATCACCCAAAGGTTGACTGGTAGAAAATGCCTATGGCATTATGTCCGCCTCTGTACATTTGTGTGCTTAAAGTGTTAAATAAATAAATAAATGATGATATGAGGGGCCGTGATTGCTTAACCGGTCGGCACCACAGGGATGACCGGTGAAGCAGTCACGGCCTCTCAAGGCCAACTGTGAGAAGCCATACAAAAAAAAAAGATTCAATATGTATGTCCACAGAATCACAACACAAATGTCCACAATGTCCACAGTGCTCACATGGTTCCAAACAAATGTAATCTAGTATAACTCCAGACATGGAGAAGTAAGTCACAGTCAAAGCGTCGTCAGCAGTGTTCTACGTCATACCTCAGTACAGTAATTCATAGTTTAAGTTAAGTTTAGCTTCAGTGTTTCAAGTTAGTTATTAGTGTTTTCACGACTATACCTACATAGTTTTCACTCCCCATTTTGTTATTAATTTCAACGTCTTTTCCACCCTTGCACCTGCATATCTTACAAATTTAATCCTTCGAGCCGGAACGGTTTGAATAAACAAGGCGAGTGAAAGAAGCACTATCACGACCAGAAGCAAGCTTCGTAAAATGGAAGAAAACATGAACAAACGGCGAGAATTGGAAGCCGATTCTAGGGTGCCGTCTGAAATGGCACCTGGTTCACCTTCGATCGCACCTACAACGTCCTAGGTTCCTGCAGCTGTGATCCCACTGGCGGGAGGTCGTGTTATCGACCACAGAATAAGTGTCACGCCTGTGAGATCGGATAAACTACGGTCTGCAAGATCCAGAACAAGCCACGTTTCCTCGAAGAACGGATAGAGAAGCGCTGATTATCTTCGTAGGAGGGTAGAGTACGAGGCTGAGAGAGAGTTAGCGCGCCTGAAGGAAAACCTAGTCAAGAAGAAGCTAGTAGCCGATCTCGCAGAAATTGACGCTGCTGAGGAAGACGTCAGTACTGACGAAGAGGGCACGACGCGTCGCATCGAAGAATGGCTTACAGACACGACGCCCGTCGCCCCTAGTGAACCACCCGCTGTGCGTCGCGATTTATCACTGCGACAAATATCCGCGCCCACGCCCGCGACCACCCGCGATTTGTTAGTGTCCGTGCCGCCGCCCATCCATACAGCTGCGCCCCAACAACAGTGTGCGCCCGCATCCGTTCAGTTCCGCGAACGCATGTACCTCATGAACACTACGCCCGTAACGTCGGTTAGAGCGCCGCAAGTGCCGCCAAGAGAAGTGCCTCAGTGGGAAAACACGTTCGCCGACCACACAGAAAGGATCAGGTAGTGTGAAAGGAAGATAGATCATTTGGCAGACGCCTTAACTAACCTAGCACGTCCGCGGCCGGTGCCCAGGCAAGCCTATGAGTTGCCATATTTCAATGGTGACCCGCCAGAATGGCTGTCGTACAAGAATATGTACTACGACACTGCGGAATTATATAACTTTAAACCGCATGAAAACCTAGCGCGCCTGAAAACATCGCTCCAGGGAGACGCCAAGTCGGCGGTCGACAAGAAAGCGGCGGTCAAGCAGACGAGAAATATACAACGCTTGCATGTACAGACGCCAGCACATCAAGCTACTACAATCTGTCAAATTTCTTTAATAGATTTTCAACTTTATCGCTAAAGCATTAAGGTTCAAGGTTGATTGGGAAAATTTGACAGTTTCGGGTAGTTTGACCTGCTGGCGTCTGTACATTCAGATAGAGAACCACCGACTATAGAAGTAAATAAATGCACGTTGTGTGGGAAGCAGCATAAGCTACCAAAATGCGAAAAGTTCACTGGGTTGAGTATCGACGAGCGATGGCAACATAATAATTGTTGTGTTTCAAGTGTTAAAGAAACATTCGAAGAACTTCTGTCATGCAACTAGGTGCGCGTCGTGTAATTACGCGCACCACATATTGTTACATGTCGACAAGAAGACCGAGAGCGAGCGTCAGTGACTACACCGGGAAGGCGTTATTAAAAATAATGCCAGTGTGCGTAACCGTTAACGGTTTAGACGGCCATTGTTATGCCTTACTGGATGACGGAGCCACCGTTTCATTGATAGACGACTCGTTGGCAGGAATCTAGTTAAAATTTCGAGTGTATTATTCTGTGTTGGACCATTTAATATCGCCGAAAGAACAAGTTAGTATAGATATAGCTTATGTATTTCTGGATTTGAATATTTTTTACTCGCTAGACACATTTTACATAATGAATGAATTCTTTTATAATATTCTTGTTTGAGTTTGTCTTTTAATAGCTTTGTGTTCTAAAAGTCGTGCTTGGTTGTATTTTAAGTATTTATAAAGTTCTCAATTTTTCATTGCTTCTTACTTCTTGCGAATCTGTTGAATAATTTCCTTCCACAATCTTACCCTTTTCACATTTACATCTTTTTAGTGAAAGTCTTATTTATAGTACTGGAAAAAGGGACCTATTAGTTCAACCAGGTTTCACACTGGTTAAAGTAGACTCATCTTTCATGGGGTACTGTTTAAAATGTTACAATAAAATACCTCCCCACATACTTCAACTGAATAAGACGAAATTCAAATTTTGCATAAAACGCACACTATGCAGACAGACATATTTTAAGTTGGGGGATTATATTGCTGATAAAAATGCCTGGCTCAATTCTGGTCCTGCTCCACAATCACAACTCATTGATTAACACTTGAAAATGCTGTTGGAGCTGCTGAAAATTGTAAGACTACTTTTGCATTGCGTAAACTCCTTCTCTTTTGTATTATATAATTGGATAGGACAATGGATTGTGAGTACCGTTTATATGGTCTGTGGTGAGTACTATGTACTATCGGGCTACCATTTACCAGGTAATGTATTTCATTGACTTGAATGTGCCCTGGCCGCCGATAGATGTCATGCTCACTCAAATGCGTTATGTTCGTGAACTGGAGCCGTCAGTTGGGACTGGTCATCTCTTAGCTGCCACGGTTTATTCTAATTATTTTATTTATATATTGATTTGTTTACATTTTTATTTGCTGTACTCGGGACACTCAACGTGTACCTACGTCTTATTTACATCGTTCTCATATATAATTATAAATTCAACATCAATGATGTAATTAATTTTATATAACATTGTGTTTTTATTGATGCTGAATACCTGTAGTTGATTGAATGCTGTGTGGTGTGTTTACGGTTAGTTCGGTATCAAAATATTCAGTCACTGGACTCGTGTCGTATTGTAAGGAGGAATTATAGGGTGTGAGTGATGGAGTCACCTGTAAGGTGTTTATTTGCCGTGAAACATTAATATTTTCATCTTCTTCTTCATTTTTAAGTTGTTCTTCCATTTCAAATTTAACCCTATTTAAAGTGACGTCTGATAAGAGCACAGAACAGAAAAAAACAGTCTGTTCCGTGGATAAGAGCATGTTTCTAGTAATAACCCTTTAGTCTGCTATTCTCTTAATATTATTATATGTTACTATATCTGAACATTGACCATCATCAGAAAAGATGAAGAACCATTTAAACCATCAGCTCAAATCAGAAAATAACAGTTGTGGAGGACAAAAACACAATTTCCACTTACCTGTAATATCTTTTACAAGACTTTCAATGGACCTAACAATCAGACCTTTTACCCCAAAAGAAGTTCTTAGGGAAATAAAAAGTCTTGATAGCAAAAAGGGTCCAGGCTATGCTTTGATTACCAAAGAGGTCCTCGTAGAACTGCTCAGGAAGGCGATATTGTACATGACATCATTATTCAATAGTATCCTCAGGCCTAGACACTACGGTGGAGGTCTGCCCGGCTTGGGCGGAGCACCGCCGTGTCCTCGTGGAGGCGATTGGCGGTGGCGATCTCTCGCGTCCGGCCCTGGTCCAGGCCATGGTACGGAGCGAGAGGGCTTGGGAAGCCGTCACCTCCTTCTGCGAAGCAGTAATGTTCGCGAAGGAGGCGGAACACGTGAGGGAGAGGCAAAATTCGCGCCCTCACGGCCCTAGCCGCCGCAGGAGACGCCCTGGGCGTCGGGAATCGCAGGCCGATTCCCGGCCACCGTAGGCGTGGGCTTGCGAACGGCGAGCAATGGGCAGCTCGCCGTTCGATAAGGACCAGGCCCAGGTCGACGGCGCGTTGTGTTGCACGCGCGCCTCAAAGAGATGTTAGCACCAATGACGGGGTCCGCTAGGGCCGATGCCTGCTAGGGTTGCGGGAAAGTCCGAGAGGGATACCGTGGCCCCTGGCACAGGCAACTGAAGGACCACGGGTGGGTTTTATTCAGTAAGAGTCTGACACGCCCTCCTGCTCTGCCCAGAGCGGGAGAAGTTATTTGATGATTTCCCATCCCAAAAAAAAAAGGCCTAGACACTACCCAAGCTAATGAAAAGTATCACAGATTGCCACGATTCATATAGAAGGTAAGCCGGCTCATGACATTAAATCATACCGACCTATCGGCCAGCTACCAGTGACCTCAAAACTGTTTGAAAAAATACTGCTGCACATAATGCTACCTATACTACATGAAATGTCTATTAAACCAGACCACCAGTTTGGGTTCCGACAGGAGCATGGTACAGTAGAACAGGTATATAGACTCTATAGCTGAGTCAGAAAGTCACGGTAGGAGAAAGAATAGCGTTCCTCTGTCTTTTTGGAAATACAACAGGCCTTTCATTTAGCCTGGCACGGAAGGCTGTTGTCTAAAATCAAGCAGTAACTACCCCATACACATTTTTTAATTATAAGCTCATAACTTTCTGACAGGATATTTCAGGTAAGGGAAGATTATTGCACATCTCGATTTTATGATGTCACGGCAGGTGTGCCCCAGGGGTCCATTTTGGGCCCTGTGCTCTACACAATACTGCACCAAAATTCCGATGTGACCATTGCAACTTATGCTGACGATACAGCTATCCTCGCCAGTCACAAAAATCCTGAAGTTGCATCTGAAATTCTCCAAGAAGGGCTAAATCATGTGGATAAATGGCTAAAAATATAGAGAATTAAAACCAGTGCCAGAAAATCTGTCCATGTGACATTCACTCTCCGCCAAGGAAATTCTTCACCTGTCAAAGTAAAATATAAGCGACGTTGTAAAATATTTAGGCATAAAGCTTGATCGAAAACTCACATGGAATGCTCATACTTATTATTCAAGTTAAGAGATAGCAACTTAACATTAAAGATGATTCATGAAGAAATTACTCTGCAAAGCCCAACTTACTCCACATCTGAAATTACTCTGCAAAGCCCAACTTACTCCACATCTGAAATTACTCTGCAAAGCCCAACTTACTCCACATCTGAAATTACTCTGCAAAGCCCAACTTACTCCACATATGCTCATAGTCGACTGACTGATTGCAGATAAATATAGAGAAAAAAAAAGCCAGTCATGGGGACTGCCGACACAAGTGAAAATCCTTAAATATACACAGGCCGCTGCGCGTCGCTAGTCTGGCGCAACACATCAAATTAGCATGTCGTCGACGACGGTGACGAGAACCCATAAGTTTTGCCCATAAAGAAGTTAGGAGGAACAGGTTGTAAAGTTCGCTCATACCTCCATAGTAAAGGGAGGCTCCTCCGACCAGACGGGTGTTATGTCTGGTGGGCAACTGCCAGACGATTGTGTTTTTTTTGTTTTTTGCGTATGGCATCTCGCATTTGGCCTTGAGAGTTGCTGCTTAACCGATCAATCCTGTGGTGCCTTCGAGCTAACTCAAAGCCTCCAGCCAGGGGCATAATATTAATTATAAACTAAGCGACCATCACCTAAGGGCACCCCCTGTGGGGTACGAACCTCGGCTTAGGGCGTCACGGGGGGGGGGACAGCAAGTTGGGGACAGGCTGGATCTGAATGGATTCATTATTATTAAGGGGGTTTTTTTTTTTTTTTTTTAAAGAGTATAGAATACCGCGGACATGGTGGTCCGCGCCTTTTTTTATTAAGTTTTATTGATTTACAGTTTTTTTTCTTACATTTGTACAGTTACGACGCTCCTGCGTCGGACAAGTTTTCTTATTTCTAACTTAAGTCTACGTGAGTCCATCTCTTAATACATATATATATATATATTTTTTTTTTAATTTATTAATTTTATTTTATTTTTTTTATGTGTATATATGTGTGTGTGTATATTTTTATTATGTAAATGATATTTTTTTATTTTTTTTTTTAATATTTTTTTTATTTTTATTTTATTATACAGGCAATACAATTTTTATACAGGCAATGCAATTTAATACTATCATGCTACTTGTTATTATTTTCTATGGTATATTACTTATGTTTACACTATTTCACTATAATTATATTATACAGACGTTTCGCTACTATTATTTTATTTTTTATTTTTTTATACTATCTTATTTTGGTACATACATTATGAGGTTACACTTTTTGACACACTTCTCCAGGGAGAAGCTGCATGGCAGTGCGAGGCGACCAGCCCCGACCAACGGCCTCCGTTCACGGACGTGACGTACCCGCCCGCGCCGCTTAGCTCAACCATATCTGAGGGAACTTAACGACCGGCCGCATAGCGCCACCGTTGGCAGGGCACTTACGCGAGTATGACGGACTCGCTCTGCCATACAGCTTCACATAGCACTTATCTATTTATTGGTTTACATGAAGGGATTTCACAGGGGGTTAGGTTTTTTGATTGGGTTTTGTTGGGAGTTTGGATGGGACTTTTAGGTGGTGTTTTGGTGGGGTTTTCTGACCAGGGATTTCGCTAGCTCGAGGAGAGCCTCCACGACAGCTGCGTCTCGGTGCTGCATGGCCGTCTTTAGATTGTAATCGACGACCGTTTTAGTTGGCGCACCCATCGCCTTCTTTGCGAAGCGGCCTATGGCGTCATCGGCGTCGTCGGTGTAGTAGACGCAACTGGCTGTATGTCGCGACACCGCCACTACCGCGTGGGAGATGCTGTCGTGAACTCGGATCCTCCTGGACTTGGTGTTGATGATGACGACGCTGTCGTAGGTCAGGCCCTGAGCTTCGTGTATGGTCAACAGGCGCGACCCTTCGCCGGACCCATATCCCTGGTTCCCAAGAGAAGCTTTCTCCTCCTGCGTATGAACCAGGAACAGGGTGTTTAGGGCGGTGCTCGGTATTTGCGCTCCTGTGTAACCTTTCACCCCCAGGGAATGGATCCGCGACAGCGACGACTTGGAGGAGTATATACCGGAGTATATCTCGCTCAGTGCAAACGCCACGTCCATCGGGGCCTCGGGTATCGGGTGATACCAGCCACCAGGTTTGGACGGGTATACCTTAAGTCGAAAAGGTTCTCTCTGTCCAAAAATGGAAGCTGGTTCACGTCTCCGATGAGGACAACCTCGCTTGCCCCAGACAACTTTGCTGCCATGACTATGGCCCCAAAATGGTTCATAAGAGCCTCGTCTACCGTGAGGCGGTAGCATTTCTCTTTCGGCTTGAACCCGTTGGCTAAGATTGAGGCCATAGTGCGCACCTTTTTCTGTACTCGGTCTCCTAAGCGGCGCGCAAGCTTCTGCCGGAGATCTTTGGCAGCTTCGGTCGTCGTGGTGGCTACAACGTCCTTCTCCTCGTCGAAGTTCCTTACCACCCAGGTTGTCTTGCCACAACCCGGAACTCCGTTTACCCACCTGATACTGGGCACCACCCAAATTTCCTGCGATGCTGGACTGTCTGAAGTCCCCAAAATGGATTGTGCCATTTCAAGGATCTTGTCGTCCGGCATGATTTTGGTACATTTGGCGGTAACCAGTATCGGGTCGTCGTCGGCTGCGATGAATTTTAATTTGCCTGAGCTCTCCGTTTCCTTCTCGTCCAGGGCCACGAAACCGCTCTTCGCGCTGTAGGCTGCCATGTATGACCCCGTCATTTCCCCTTTGATGACTTGAGAAGTGACGTTGTCGTACACTGCCGCCCCTGCTTCCTCGAGCAGGACCCTGAGTAGACCTTCTGTGCCTCTATGGAAGGTCTGCAGGATCTTCTTGCACGTCATGAGATTGACCTCTCTGGTCGCTCTCACAACTGCTACGTACTCGAGGAAAGCGCTCTTCACGTGGTCCGTGACACCCGAGTTCACTGCGAGGGTCGGCGGGCTGACTTGCCCTTTGTCGGCTCTTGTTGGGATAGGCTTTTGCGGTGTCGGTTCTCTGGGTTTTTTGCTGAAAAACCTTCTCACTGCTGACTCCTGTGCTTGGGATGGTGATGCGCGGCTGGTGCTGGGGAGCAGTGCACCGAGGAAAGTGCCGAAAGCTGTAAGGCGACTCCTCGTCCGGGCCCGGTCCTCCGGGCTAACGGTTTTGCTCTGCTCCTTTGCCGCTTTCTCGGTGGCTGCTTTCTGCTGGGCCCTCTCCGATCCGCTCTGACTGGTCGGGCTTGTTGTGGGGCTCGTCGCACCGGCTGTTGGCTGTCGGAGGGTTTTGAGGAAACTTAGACTTTCCCCTCTGTCCTCGTAGACAACCACCTCATGATGTTCCGAGGCTTTCAAACAACCGAATCGGTCTGCGACGTCTCCTCTTTCTCCTCCGACCGTCATCGCGTCTACACTGATGGTGCGGGCTGTAGCTCCCGTGTAGTCTCCTGCCTCCCTGATTTTTTGAAGCAATGAGCGGTAAACTGTGCTTGCACGATGCGGGTTTTTGCGTGACGTCAGTGTGATGCGTAGTTCGCATGTGGCGATGTAGATACCGCTACAACCCTACCAAAAATTACGCAACGCGGCTAAAGAGGTTTTCACTTAAAAATAAAAACTTGTGATATAAAGGAGTCCTAAAAAAAGGTAGGCCAAGAGAGTAGCGAATGCCTTAATAAGCATTCAAGTTATAAAAAGAAATACAAAATATTAGGACCTCACATATAAAATTGGCGTTTTGTATGGAAAACACAAAACGATTTTTTTTAAATGAAATTTATTTAAAGAATATGTACCATTGCTATCTATGCACTTTCGCTATTTTATCAGTAGTTCATTGGTTCCTTTCAAAGACATTACTATCAATTTAATCTCTTTGGTTCCTTTGCTACAAAAATCATGGGAGCGAGAATCAATAAAATCTTTGAAGGCGGTTTTGAGAGCCTCTTCGGAATTGAATTTTTGTCCTTGCATGAAAGTTGTCCAAATTCGGTAAAAAGTGGTAATCTGTTGGAGCAAGGTCAGGGGAGTACGGTGGGTTTCAGAGACGTTCCAATCACAGCTGCTCTAATTTAGCGACCGTCTGTTGTGCAGTGTGTGGTCTAGCGTTTTCCTGAAGCAGCAGTGGGCTAGACCAATTGATCGGTCTCGGTTGTAAGGCTAGCTTTTCGATCATGATTTGCAATTCTTGACAATACAGATCTGCAGTAATCGTCTGGCTAGATCTTAGGAAGCTCTAGTGGATGACACCAGCACTGGTCCACCAGACACTTACTAGTACATTTTTCTGAGTCAATGTTCGCTTGGGTTCAACCAATGTGATGAGCGTTTCCGATTACCGTACAGGATCCGTTTTTCATCACAAGTAACGATACGATTCAAAATCCCCTCGTAATTGTGACGGTTGAGTAATGTAACTATCAACATTTGCAGAACCGAAACGTTGGAACCAAAAACGTACCGTGTTTTCTTTTACGGTAGCTTCCCCATACACATCATTAATCATTCGAGCTGTTTCTGCAGTGCTGGTGCCACGGTGGAACTCGTATTCGTAAATAACCCGATATTTTAAGTTTTCCATGTTGTGAACGATGTCAAAGAAAAAACAAAGGGTGCAAAAACAAATGAATCGCTAAATTGGAAACACAATTAATTCACAAGCTTAAATTTGAATTTCGAATTTCAGATATTTGAGATCAAAGTGGCCAGTTTGACAAACTGCCAATTTCATATGTAAGGACCTAATATTTATTTTATATTAATTATTAGCGCTGCTTCTTTCAGAACTTGCATTTAGAACTCAATGGGGATAAAAACTGCCACTTGCTCACTTCAGATGCTGCTGCTACCCAACGTCCAAGAATTTGAAAGCTAGTTGGCACTATCCATACATTTTTTAATGATCCCCGTTTCGCAGCTGTTGACTGCAAAAAATCGGGGACCCATGTATTTGCCAAAGATGAAAACGAAAGTCGTGGGAGAAAGTCCCCGAAAAAGAATAGAAGAACCTTAATTTCGTCGAGACTATGTGCTATTCCTGTGAAACATAAATATTTGAATTGCCGAAGTTCGTATACAGGTGATGTTTACAAGAGAACTAAGTCTGTTTTTATTACCTACAAGCACTTGTGGTTTGATATTACGTAAATTATAATAAAGGTGGTATTAAAGGTGTATGTGTTTAAATTATCATACTAAATCAGTGCTAGAATTTAAAATCTCTGAAGTTGTTCAGTCAGGAAGATCATCCTCTAATTGGTTCTTTAACTTCTATCTGGTTATTTCCTGCCGTGCGTCTCCAGTCTTCACCAAAAAATGAAATTCAAGCTAACACACACAAGATAACCTATAAATTATTATAAAACGTTCTTAATTTATTCTCTTTTCCAATAAAGCTGTTTTTTTACCATAGCTTGTCTTTTCAGTGCTACACTCCAAGTCCCATACATATTTATCTAGTTTTCGACACAAAAGTAAGTTACAAACAATGGCTATTTGTAGAGTTTGAACTGTGCTGCCACCTATGACGAGCTTTAAATTTTTAACCCCAAACTTATTGAGAAAACACTATATGGGCACTTTGTGAAAATATACTGGGCGCACTGTAGGTTTTCTTGATAACAGCGTGTGTTGTTAAGTTGGTAGTTCTTCATAAATGTCAAACAGCCTGCTGTCTTTAACTTCAAACTTGACATTTTACGAGTTTTGTCAAATTGCTAAACATCAAAACATTCCACTTGTTTGGACTATGAACTTGGTTTTGGTTTAGAAGAAATTACGTTTTAAAAATTATCGTGAAACTTATTAGTAAAAATGTCACAACCACACCGAAGAGCAGTTTTAAATCTCTATAAAACGGTATTTATGTAACTCCGTGTGAAGTTCTAGATAAAATAAGATACCTACTTGCTTTATTATCTATAAGCGTTTAATGTTTACGTGACCTTGCGAATGATAACACAAGCAAAATTATACTAAAGATATTTAAGCAGAACCTACAACAGTCTGTTTATTTATACAAATGTTTGTTGTTTTCTAGTTATTACATCTGGGTAAAGACTGGCCGCAAGGTTACGAGCTGTTCCGAACAAGACTTCACAAAGTATTTTTAAAGAACAGTGGAGAGCAGAACCCCGAAAAGGTTCAAATGATGCTGAAGCATGGAGATTTCGTTGTCAAAGAAATTGAAGCACTTTACATGTTGAAGAAGTATAGGGCAATGAAGAGACGCTACTATGATGAAAATTAAGGAGGTAAGCTGTCAATACTTTGTATCTAAAACTATGATGTAGGTACTTACGTGTAAAGCCACATTGTGCACAGTAGGTACCCTTTTAGGGTTTTTAAATAATACCTTTAGTGTTAATAGTCAACTATGCCATTTATGTAACAACTTTGTAAGTACCGTATCCTACGAATAAATGTCTTTGTCTTTGTCTTAGTCATTATGCAAGTGAAGATAAATATTGATAGTGGAAATATGAAATAATGTGAGGGACATTTTGTCGAAAATGTGTTATATAGGTACCGTTCAACTCAGAATTTCATGCTTCTATCCTGTTTTCTATCCTTTGGTATAATTAAAATCTCGATATCTAAAAATAAATGTTCCTAACATCACACTATTTACATAGGCCTAGATAAATTTTGATTAAACTTACCGCTATTCATTAATTTATAACTAAAGCTATTCTATTCTATTTTAGCTTAAATAACTAAACAAATCTAAGAAACTTTGTCGTAGACACATTTTAAATATAACTTCCAGCCAAAATTTAAGTGAAAAAAAAATTACTTTAAAACCTGAGATTATACCTGAGGCTTATTTTCACTGTCAATATAATTATGTTGCAATGTAAACCTCGATACTTACCATTCACTGATTGTGATTTTATTGCAAGCAGGGCAGATGCACCTAATGTCATTAGATAAAAAAAAATATTGTAATGCAATTGTCGTTAATTACTTGTTTCTGTATTTATAATCTAGATATTTTGATAAGGTTAGCAGTTAAAAATAAAACAAATTGTCTATGTAATTATGTATTATAGACATTTTTATAGTTTACATAATTCATTACTATTATAAACTCTAGTAAAAATTATATTGTGTAATAATAAAATAAAATATCTAATATTTCTAAACAAAATCTTAATAAATCTTTAACACAATAATGAGACAATGATTTTTTATTTAAGTGGCAAGTGATATGATAATTTATTTTATCAATCCATTTCAGAGATAGGTATATACATTATATCTATGATAACAATTTTGTGTAAACAAAATTACAAGTATATGCTATATAGTTGGTGCAAGAGATGGGCAATGAAGAAATACAGACAAACCCTGCATATTTGTGAATATCTGAACTACAAATGAAAGTTTCATTTAACATTGGTTACATTTTTATGATTCTAAAGTTAGCAAAGGAGTTTGTAACAAACAGCAATGATTACAACAGACCAACACATTAACACCACTTTGTATACAAGCTAACTATCCGATGATATAACATTTTACACTTGAAGTGTGATTAAAATTTATATTTCACTCATAGAGATTGCTATAATACAGGTTTTGGATAAGAATATATTCAACCTGCGATTGTGATTGGCTCTTTCAATTAGACACTCCTAGTGTATGTTATCAAAGTTTAGTGACATAAATAAAAACTCACCATTGTGTCCATTGTTGATGTTTTTTAATACCCATATAGATTTTTTTTGAATTATTTTTTACTTATGTCAATATAACTTTGGTCCAACCTCTAGTCATCCACAGTTCTTAGTTTAACAATTCATTGGAATTATTTTTAATATTAATTGTTAAATAGATTATTGTACCGCCTTTTCAAAGGTGTTAAGTATGACTGGTATGTCCATATAGTTTTATTGTAGTTGTGATGACTACAGTGAAAGAATTAGGTTGCTACAGCATGATGGAGTATGAATCATGTCCATAGTTCCGATTTTTCTTAATATTATATCTAGCGATTATTCACATTTTTCCTGGCGTTTATTCTTATTATTACAAAATGTTAATAATAAATAGCGTTTGAAATATCTATATTGTCAATTCTACCGAGGCTCGACCGCTCGATCGTCGCGGTCAGGGATTATAAAGTATTTGAGTGGAGCTACAACAGATTCACACAGCCGTATAGCTGTTTTATTTTGTGAAATATTTTATATAGGTAGACCGGTAAATAAGATTTGCTGTAATACAAATGCTCTTTAGCAGAACTGGACGTGTTATTTCGTCACATTCTTAACGCGAGCGACATCCTGAACTCTACCGACTGTCAATGAATCTGTTGCATTGTTGCTATATATAAGTTCTATATTATATTAACATAGTAATTATATTTATTGTTAAATACAGTACTTGAACCACAAGTCTATTCCTACTTGTTTCGTGTTGGTGCACTTCTAAATTTACTTGAAGCCCGACTCCGTTACCCCTATAGGTACATAGATATAAGTACATAAGTATATTGTGATTGTGGAATTTAACATGTGATTATATTATATACACAATAACACATATTTTGAGATCAACAACAGTCAAGCTTTAGCTAAGTACGTAGGTATAAATAGGTACTCGAACCGCGAAGTTAATAGATGTTACGATTATTAAATACCTACCTAACAGTAAAATGTTAGTACTTCGAACCGATATTAATGTTAGATAACTTGCGACGAGATTTATAAACCATTCTAGACGAACCACTTACCGACGCGACGAGACTAACAGCAGTCAGTCTAATCACGGTTTAATATTATATCGTAAAGAACCATTTAAACGATTTGGAACTATTTAACAATATAATTTTAAAGTGTAAGTTTTTTATTTGTAGGTAGTCTTATACGTTTGACTAGTTTCGATGATACCACGTAAGTAGGTATATTGAGTGTCCATTTCGTTTCTATTAAATTAAATTAAAATAAATAATTCTACTTAACCTAAATTATATAAATACTTCTGTATACTTAATGCAAAAGAAGACTTTCAACTAACAAATCATACCAATTAACCGATGGACACTGGACATCAGATGATTTCAATTAATAAATAAAAATGTCATGCCTTAAAATAATAATGTTTAGGTACCTATACAATTATAGGCCTATTGTTCCTCAAAAGAAGAGAATAACAGTTTCCTGACAAAACATTTTGTTATTTAATAATAAACGAAATAATCTAAACATAAACAAAACATAGTCGTTTCATTCTCTTCTCCGAGGAACATAATGTTATTATTATAATAAAAGGGTATCAATACTATAACACTTATATGATAGTAAAATAGAATGTGGTAATAAGTTTAACAGGATACAACTTATTTACACAGCTTCATGTAATAGGTTTTTAAAAATGAAATATATTTTGGATTACATGAACGTCAAGTAACGGCTTTTCATAACAAAGCACACTTATTAAACGAAGCTGATTATTTCTTAGCGAGAATTTTCAAATAAACTTTTATAAGATAGACGCTAAGAACGTGGAATTAGCAAAGGAATTCTAACAATTATCCCTACACTCCTCAAAACAACTTACATATTGCTAAACCAACATTCTTACAATTTAGCAAGATTCGAGTATTAGTTAGTCGAGACGAGATGAGAGAACAAGACTCGATATAAGTACTTACTTTGCGCCGATGCAATCGCTAATGCAATCAAGTCATCTACCTAAATCAACGATTGTGTCATCTACTTTACCCGTGCGACAATCCAGGACCAATCGCGTCTAAACTGCGCAGACGCTTACTTGTCAGACGATAATTTAGCATAGAATTTTAAGCAACATTCAAATTAGCAAATCAGTTAAGTCTTGGGGTTGAAGAACATTATTAAATATCTTTACAATTAATATTTTTATCGTAATATTTATTAGATTTTATATTGGAAACGATTAAAGACCAAAATTCAAATCGCATTGATGAAGCGCTAACGATTAAAGTTCAGGAGTAGGGGACACATAATTGATCCAACATAGAATTGGTTTGAATAGAACTTATCAGCAAATATACGTAACTAACGTAAGAACAAATAAATATAAGTCGCTTATTCTTCACACTCGTACTTCCATGTTAGTAATTTCTGCTTTTCATACTGAAACCATAACGAATAATAGACATTTTAATAGATATAAGTGAAACAAATTTACCACATGAACCTACATTTTATCTAGGGTGATGGTGAGGTAAAAAATAAATCATACCTGCCTATTATAGATAATCTTTCCTTCTGTCTTTATATACCTAGACATGGAAAATCACATACCATAGTACAAATTAATATCGAACAGACGCACCTCAGTTCAACGTTTAATCCTTCTTCTCTCCATCATCGGGGTCTTTGAGTGTGTGCCACTGCGCAATTGGGCGCCGCGGGCTAGCCAGCATATCGGACCAATGACGAAGCTCGGTGCCTGACGCGTTGTACCCCAGCACGACCTTGCCGATAGGCTCCGACGTTCCGATGCGATCGTAGTCCACCACGGTGATCACTAGGTTTACTTTCTGCGGTGCGATTCAGATTAATGACATAACAATGAAAGCATTTCATGAAAACTACGAGAGCTGAGAAAAATTACCAAATGTTTGGATAGATAGATTAGATCAAGGGTTTTGACCCGATTCCTAAAGTATGGCAAGCTTTTAGTCGTTATAGAAGCACCCTTAGAATTTTGACCATGTCAAAACTTAAGTCTTATAATTATGTAGCTTAGTAGGCAGGTAGTTTATAGTGCATTTCAGTGCAGTTAAGCCTCTAAAATGTTTGCATGGGCAATTTAGGTAAATAATTACGACTGGTTACTATAACGATTAGTTTTTATCACTTTCGGAACCGGGTAAAAGACCGTGAATTATTATACTATTATTTAGGCACGGAAATAAATTATATCTACTAGTTTAAATATGTTTGTTTGTTGATTTAGTTTATATATTCGCCGTTGTTATAATGTTATTTCAGTCTATGATTAATGATGTGGTTATAACTGATTAAACACCGGGCAAAGTACAAAGTTGATTAGGTAAACCACAAAATTATTCTTAAAACTAGTATCATTTTAAAACCACATTAGAATAAGGTTTTTCATAAGCTCTCGTAAAGCAAAACTATCTACTTAGGTATGTGATGCAGTTGTGTCGAAAATATTCACGAAAATACATAATGTAGGTATATTTATATTGAATGGACCAAGTAAGCTACGCCATAAACTTAAATTGTTTCCCAAATGTTGGCTTTCGTAGAATTCTGCGAGCCATATACATTTCTCAAAAACTCGATTGAATGAACACTAGAATGATAAATCGTTTAGGTATTTGAAATTATAAAGGTAGCCAAAGGTAATTAAACAATTCCCAATTAAAATTAGTTGATCTAGGCATTAATTTCTAGCGAAACATGACTCAAATGATAGAAGATACCTTTGGTAGATATATATTATCCAGCGTAGCTCAATAAATTATATTAAAGATGTGTAAGATAATGTTCGTATGAGACAAAGATAGCATAAGATAAATGTCAAAAGCACAGTAAAGACATAAATAGTACTACTTTAGCAAACCTTAAACAACAGCATAAATATAAGGTAATAGCAACAGGTCGATACATACCTCACAATAAATAAATTAACGCAACAAGGGACAAAGCATTCATACGGATAAAATATACGAAAATATGGAAAGATATTAAGAATGCAGAAGAAGAACGAGGAACTGGATTCCTTAAACCATAAGTAATTACAGTTTGAAGTAACCAAATTGCAATGCAGTCACGAGGGGAGATTGCTAACACCACTCAGATTTGAAGGAGGGGGATATAATATTAATTAAAGCCAATCAAATTATATTTAAACGAAAAATAAAAACCTTCAATTGAAACACGCACAGCAACCTAGTTACAAATGAAGGTCAACATTTTATTGTTACCGAAATATAAGATATTGACTTTGAACAATATAAAAAGGAAAAGACGGGGGCAGGACACAAATGGGAGCAGAGACAGATGACAGAATGACCAATGAAACAGCGGAACTCTATACTAAGGGATACTACACATGATCTAACTAGACAACATCTATATAAACACAAATAACATACCAAACAATAAATAACTTGGGACATACTACAAACAGTTAACTGCATACCAACAACAAATCATCAGTAACGTCTGCCTAGCCTTTTCCCAAATATTTTGGGGTCGGCTTCCAGTCTAACGGGATGTAGCTGAATACCAGTATTTTATATGGAGCGACTGCTTATCTGACCTCCACAACCCAGTTACTGGGTTATACGATACCAACAACAAATTTGTACGTTGTATTCTCTTCTTTTTAAGGAACTAATTCCATAAAGATTTGTGGTATGCAGGGATTGCAGAAGGCATAGCTTCTTAAATTTAGACAAACACAAAAACAGATAAAATGATACAACACAAATATGTTATGTATAGGAAAGGAACGGGTATGGATGCAAGTGGTGTACATAATTCATATATTCACAACAATTAGTCCACAACATCAAATCGTGCACAGTTAAGACAATTTGAATGAAAAATACATAACGAGACAATATGTAAAAACAATATAGATATATTGTGCTAAGGAAATGATTTTTCCGTATGTATTTTTCATTGATTGGTTTGTCCAGACTATGCGCTGCGACATCGAATTTTGCATGAATCTCGGCTCGCACCTGTATCTGTTCGAATGGTACTTCAAAAGTAAATGACTCGTTGTAATAGGGATTCAGTGTACATTTCTTGATGCTCGTTTTCTTCTTCTTGAGACGTTTGCCATTTTGCATGAGTGCTATCTTTACGTACGGATCTGTGTGCAGGCGCCGCATCAGGAGTTGAATATGAAACAGATAATTTTGCATCGATTAGCTTACAGTTTGTAATGGGATTATTATTTTTTGCTAAATTGATAATTTTTTTTGCCGCAGATAAAAACAACATTTGAAATATTATAGCATCTCTTGATTAAGACTTTTTCATCCTTAAGTGTTATGAATTATGATTGTTAAGTAAGTGCACGAAAATTGTTAAATAGTGTTGTGTGGATCACTTAAATGCAATGATTTTTTAATAAACGATACTAAAGTGATAAATCAATAAGTGGTAAAAATTAGACGATGTTAGGTTTTGTTACTATGCATTGATATTGTAGCTACATAAAATTACATGAGATGGCATTGGTGAATAGTAGGAGTGTTAAAGACATGCAAAGTAATATCGGTTATATTGTCTTGGGTGATACTACCCTAGAGTTTATTTACAAATCTCTAAGCAGTTACAAAATATAATAAAAAGGTACATATCAGATGTTTACCCTAAAATCCCTGTGAAATTAGACATGGGTGTTATCAGTGTACTTGGTTTATAAGTAAACAATATAGACTATACATGGTGCATGTGATATTACCTGATAGACCGCCGACGTCCATTTTCTTCAAATTCTTGGCTTCCAAAATAACAACTGTCAGTTTTCCGGCCGTCGGTACATAACGCAATGAGAAACAAATGTCTCCCAACTTGTTGTCCTGCAATGTGCAACAATAAGCATGATTCTTTATCCTGACTACAGCAGAGATCGAGACCTATCCCCACGATAGTTACATAATGATGAACAACCTGCATTATTCGTCACTGTAATCTTTTCTTTGTACATAGGATATTCTTTTATCACTGACGTAAAAGGTATGACGGCAAAGTTTCTCGTTGTAAATGTGTTTTAAAATTACCATTGTCAATAAACAGAGTTGAACAAATAGTTTATTTGGATGTGAGTTGTATGGAAGAGAATAGAGGAAAAGTTGTGTAAGGAATATATAGCGTTCAGAGAACGGGTTCGAAAAGCTATTTATAAAACATACAAATAATATGGGCCATAAATAACGCGGCTTAGGGCGGACCAGGGCACTCAAAATCTCGTTACACGAAATAAAAAAATAAAAAATAAACATAACAATAGCTCCGTGTAGTCACCTAGAAGCGTATTTATGGTTGTAGGTTTATCGGCACAGGACTTCAGTTCACCACGGATTTAAATATTTAGCTTTAACGAATATTCATATGCATGTTTATTATACAGAACAACTGAAATACTGCGCCGAGCCACGTGCTTAGGATAGCCCGTAAACAATTGAGATTAATAGCCTCGAACAAAATGGATTTTGCAGCTAATCAAACGCACATTTGACGAACACTTTCATTGCGTTACATATAACGTTTTAGCACATAGATGTCACTTTATCTAATAATATAAATTAAACACGATACATATAACCTTTTGGGATATATCTAGACGAACAAAATAAATATATACATCAACGTTCATAATATCAAACCTAATATGAAGCAGTTTTCCGCTGAAATATATAAATTTATATTGGTAGGTAGGAGGATAGAAGATGAGGAGTGTGTTTATTACGATCTGTTGCCGAAATGAAGCCAATTAATAATTTTTTGTGACACCCAGCTCAGATCATCAAAATGCGAGAATTATGTAGTTAATCTAGCTCACCTTTCCTAAAATTTGCTACGATTTGGGCCCTACCACATTGAGTTTGCCTAACAGCTAATATTAACACGTTACCTTGAACGATATGCCTAGTCTGCAACAGAGACTAACCATTTAAGAAACAGATCGCAATTAGCTAATAATACACATATAGGTACAATACACACATACAACGAACAATAATGAACCATTGAAGAATTATGAAATCTTTCAAGACAAAATAGTATATATACTTACCTGGCAGATAATAAAAATAGAGGTGAAAACTTAGTATCACAGTCGATTGTAATGTAACATTTCTTCAATGGATCTCTTGGTATAGTACTATATATATACATACATACATCGATAGGTGCTTTCAATACAGCACACTAAACAATAAACAGATATTTCAATAACGTTCTAGTGTAATGACGGTGTCAGTTATAAGCTGCGCTTTGTGAGTAATTGATAGAGGTGTAGCTAAAATATGTTCTCGAAGTAAATGTACGTTTTAACTAGTAGATAGATACAGAATACTAAAGAAGAGATGGATAGTTCCTGGCATATGCAGCTTCTAAAGAACATAGTTTTGGGCGAAACAAATTGTCGTGGTGATTGATAAAAGTTAAACATGTTAAAAGTAGTTCATTGTTTTAGTAATTACTCATACGACCTTCACAATGTGCTTCCCCTTAGTTACACCAATACCACAAACATGCAATAAGTACATAATGGTTCAGTAGGACATTACTAGGATAGTTCTTCGTTCGTCGGTCAGAAGGTGACCTGCAACATACTTTAATAAATGCTCCATTAATCATAATTTTTTTTTCATGTAAATGTTATGAGGATCATACACGAGATGTAGTCACATGGGAAACATCAAATTACACACGTAGGGAAATATTTGTGCGACTGCTTGTAAGAATTTGTAATTTCAATAATTTTGACATTTCTGAGTAGTGAAGGAACCAATGTACTTAAATTGGATTACGAGTGAAAAACACCAATACATAGCCAATTACACGTGTATCACAAATAATTCTGATTTGTCATTTCGTTCGTGTTCATGTCGATACGGCATAAAGGTATAAACAGTGATGGGGACACAAAATGGCAAGTCAGACAATATACGAGCACAATAAGATGACAAACATGCAACATTCCCCAGCCGCAATATAAAATAAAATCAAAGTGTCGGATGGATATAAATAATAAGACGTAAAAACAAAAAATTAAAAAATAATGTGGTATGACGGGTGATCACAGGTTAGGTGAACAATTATCAGAATTTGAGAGGTGGATCAAATATTATGTTCCAACAATGCTGCCTAACATCCTAGAACAAACAACGTAGGTAATGGTTTGAATCTTGGTCCGATTCTCTTTACAAACCATTGTTTAAATTGAAGCTTGCTTATGATTTGGTTATATAACCTTTAACCATTGGTCGGTCTCGTATACCAGCACACCATTTTGAGTACAGTTCATGTATAGTTTAACAGTAAAATATAATCTTGATGTGTCTCAAAATAATACTTACGTGAATGATCATTTCGTTTTTGAAGCGGCATGCAAGATTGTTCAGGACACAATCAAACACAGCCAAGCAGAGCAGAGAAAATATGGAGAAAAAGAGAAAAACCAAGTAAATACATTTTTGCTGTCGAAATTAATTTTATCAGAAAAATAAATGACGACTCATCCATGTTGAGGTGCCTTGACTGCCGAGATTTCCTCCTTAACACGTCATGAAATGAATTAATTATTTGTTACAATCGTCAAGATTCCTCGCATTAAAAAAGTGCAGTAAAATTGTAAAAATGTAGACCATTCTTCCAATGAATACTTAAATAAAAAAAAAATAATCTAGAAATATAAAAATCTAAGAAATGCTTATATGACAATTTTTGACTGAATATTTATAAATGAACGAGGGTAAATAGCAAGTTTGATTCAATGCATTGATTGAAAGAATGGCGAAATGTTAATTAAAGTAATGCTGTTCTGCCAAAACACAAATCTAGTAAGTAAAGAATTTTGTAGTTTAATGTATGTACGCGTAAACTAATGTTTGTATTGTGTGTTTTGCCAGTCTAGCCTAAGCTAAGAAAAAAGATAAAATAGTCTCCTTGGTTGATGTTTCAGATACGTATTCCGTTGGTGTTGTAGACTTATTTCTATATGCGCATTCATTGTTCGTAGGTATATAATGTTCCTAGTCTGTATTTATTTGTGAATCAAATGATGTTGATGTGACCTGGGTGTGATTGCAAAGATTGTAAATTTTACCAATTGTGATTTGTTGCAACATCTGCCTAAGACAATAAGAACATATTCCCTAAGACTTCTAGTCATAACATAGCAGCGAGTAATTCTAGTAACTTATTTTTATGGCCCAACGTGCAAAGCTTTATTATTGTAGAAAATAAATTCACCTTTATTGTAAAGACACATGGTGTATGGAATTTTGGACTAAGTGTGCCAATCAATTTACATGAGAACTTAAAGTTATATTGCTAGATAAAATATCATTCCAATTTAAAATGAGAATTTGCTGAAAAGTAAAGCCTTATAGAAATTATGTTACATTACAATGCATAGACTTGTTACAGGCACTTTGATTTTCATTTTATAAAGATGAATATTGTAGCGAATTGGCTATTTCAGGTAAAGCATGTGTAGTCAATAACTTCTGTGCCTTCTGACCGACATGTCGTAATTTAAAGACTCATTTACATTTGTACAAGATACTGGGATGTTTCAAGGTGGACGATAATACTTGAGATATTTTTTGTGTGTGTGTATCCGCACCTGCCCCCCTTCTCCTTCGACACTCTGCAGCTCGCGCCACTCCTCGATGGTTTGTGCCAAGTCTACCTGGCACAGCGGCACCTTCACCTCACCGATCTGGTCGTGTTTTGAGAATCGATCGAAGTCGAAGATCGCAAACACAAGAGTTTTGTTCATAGCGTCAGCGTAGGGCACGTTCTGTATAAACAAGTTGAGAATGAGCAACATAATGTCTTAAAAATGTATGAACATCCGCTGTGTGTCACCTGTACTTACCTTAAACACAAATGTTTCGTTGAAAACGGGGCTTAAAGTCTTCCGATGAACTTTAGTTTCAAACTTCTTCTTCTTGTCAGGGAGTAAATAAACTTTAACGTAGGGGTCAGACGTGCCACCCATGTCCAGGGCAGGGAGATCCTCGGCTTGAAGGACAGTCACAGACAAACTGTTGCTGTTAAAATCATACTCCAGCTGCAAACAAAAACTTACATGATAGTAGGCGTTAAGATTGTAAGACCATGATAGTGAACGTGCAACTATTGACTCAATCCGGATGTTAAAGGGTTTAATGATGCAATTCATTCTTGTTAATTGTGCCAGAAGCGGCA
This sequence comes from Brachylomia viminalis, assembly GCA_937001585.2. Lineage (NCBI taxonomy): Eukaryota > Metazoa > Arthropoda > Insecta > Lepidoptera > Noctuidae > Brachylomia > Brachylomia viminalis. The sequence goes on along the minus strand of OW443302.2, from coordinate 13,001,678 downwards.
CACAAAGACACTCCGCAACGATGTGGCGATGAGGTTATAAAACGAATTAACGAGTTGAATGAATGAGTTAATTACGAAACAAGTAAAAACTCACAGTCTAAAGAAATGTTAAGATTTATAAATGTTGTTTTATAAGTTACTAAAATCTACGATATACTACATGGAATCATAAAATGGACTATTGTTTCGTTGTTTACAAACCAGTTTATTGTTATTATCTTCACGGGTCGTTCTTTGCCATGTAGAATACTGGTTTGATTCATACCTTGTATTGGAGTTTTCCTAGCTTCTGTTCCTCTTTCTTAGAGTCACCGTCGTCTGGTTCCTCTGCATTCTCCGTAAGCTCCTCCATGTCAGGCTGAACCTACATGCACGTCCCGCGGCAAATTTCATATGAATATCGTATTTCTTAAAAATAGTTGCTATCAATTTTTTTGTCAATCAACCTGCCTTTATTTATGAAGGCCCACAGACTTTCAATTTTTAATAAAGCTAACACTTCAGAGGCTTAAAAAAATCTGCATATTTTTTAATTCTTTTATATCATCGTTTCTATATTGAAAATTGAGAGAGTCTGTTAGAGGCACCCTTAGGCAACATTATCTTTTCAATTAGTTCACACACTTCGTCGGTGGAGTATTTATTAACCAAGATCTCACCAAGTCAGATCTGTCAACAATCTTAATATGGTGGATCATGTTAAATGTACCTAATAATACCAAAACATTACCTTCTCCTTGTAAGCGGAACCAAGTAGCTGGACGGATTTTAGGTCTACACCTTTCATGCCCTTTTTGCCATCCTTGGAGCGTCGCTTGCGGAAACACCGCCTGATGCAGCAGAAGCATATGCCGAGCACCACCACTCCCACACCTTGACAAAAGAACACGAGGAACATCAACATCAAGTAGGTGTCTTTCTTTGGTAAATCTTACCTACCTACTGAAGGTAAGATTAAACAAGAAAGTCAATGGGAATTTAACGGTTCATCGGTTTCCAATCGAAGCGAAACTTAAATTCTCAGAGAATTTAAATGACACAAAAAGGAAAGTTATGATGATGTTGTAACTGGTACTACTTATAGGATAATACAGTACCAAAATCCTATTGTTTACAAGCTTGCGGTGAAATTGGCGTTTATTATCTCATGTTTAAAAATAATATCTACATAATATAGATAACGGAATGCATATAACACGATAAAGGAACATCTTAGTTTACGAAGAACGTTAGTAAATATTACGCGGTATTAATTATTCAATAAACTTCCATAATATTACAAACTTAGGTACTGTTTTACCAGACATCACGACCGACGTATATGTAGATCGTGATCGCGTACTTTCCTATGAATAGTTTGTCGTTGACGTTGTCGTTAGCATAATCATTAGCCTAAATTAGTTTGAGGCTAAAGATGTTTGCAAAATTTGTAGTTACAACATAGGTAATTATAGAACTTTAGCATCATTCTTGAAGTTAAGAGACAAGAGACCTAATGAAGTGTGATCGTTAAAGTCTTTCGCACTTGGCAGAGCCCCATATTCACAGCAGACATTATTACCATGGGAATTTTGAACCATGCTTATGTAACACAGTAAGCGCCATTTTCTCCAGCAGGCGTAGCATGACGCTTTCTATTTCTACGAAGAATAGACATAGCTTTTTCTATACAAAGTGACATTTCGTTTCTTCATTTTTGACATCGCATCGTAGAAATCCTTCTACAGTCTGTCATTTTGTCTTTCATTTCTAACGATCTTTGTCTAGGTCTTTTTATATGTAGACTATTTCGGAAGAAAGTTTTCTACCCTTACTGTCAAAATCACACTGATAACTGACATTTGTCTAAGGTAGTGAAGACGATTTGATTTTGGAATCGCCAGTATAAAACTTTCTACTCGACGACCACAAAGTATAAACGGTTATCTACAAAGTCATGATTTTACAAGGGAGCGTTTTGAACGCAAAACTGTGATACCTAATTAATAGAAGAACAAAGCTATCTTCTCCTATTTTATATAATTTAGTTAATAGGACATAAGTACCGAGGAAATAGTTAAGACCAATATTACTGTAAAATTGTTTGATCCAAAATACGGTACTTCGACACTTTGAGAAAAATTGTTTTAGTTGACGTGACATAATCAGTAAAAATTGAGAATCAAACAGAAAAAAAATCCTATGACAAAACAAAGAATTCCGAGACGAATTATGTAAAGAGTGAATTTCGTAAAAAGTGCAGCTGACTCTTTCTACTTTGCTGCCGTCGTACTGTCTACACGAAACGTCATTTTTGTCTACTCTTCCATCGACAATACGGTGCTCATGCTACGCCTGCAGTTGAGGGGAGAGAAATAGTAACGTGATCCAGATACTAATGACTCGAGTGCCATTTAGAAGGTCTTAAGCTATCCATCCAAAAGAAGGTAAATGAAGAGTATCCTAACCCTAAGGATAGAAGAAGCTCACAGAAGTAAATCATCAATTAAAATTGTGGAGAAATGAGGTCATATTTATCCAGCTCAAAGGGAGGACCCTTCAACCGTAAGAGTGTCATTGCCTGGATGAACGAGGTTTGGCGGATGTTAGTTTTCTGTCGAGCTTTTCTTGCGGCGGTGCAGGATTTGTGACAAAGCTGTATGTCCATAGGTATGGTGTCCCTACACTAAAAATTTAGTCCATCATGCACAGCCATCTACACCTTGCAGGATTTAAATGAAGCCAATGAGACAGCTGTCCGACACGAAAAGAAGAGGAGTTATTTGTAAGGCACTTACCGACAAGTATAGCCACTAGCTGCCATGGTTCTATGTTCATCTGGCGCGCTATTTCCGCCGTCTTCTCTCCGATGGTCTCCTGAGTCGGCGGCACCGTTGAGGATGTTATAGGCATGGAGGTTCCTCCTTCTGTGGCTGCTATAGAAATATTGTTTTGTGAGAATATTACAGCTTTATTCCTTGTTCGTTGTTAGTTACCGGTTGGTTACCTAAGGGTTTTATCCATAGACGTATATCTGACTACCCTACTATCTAATAGGAGCTTGTTAATATCTTTGTTAGCTCCCTCTGTTATAGGTCGATGTATTCAACCAAGCAGTAATATTGGCTTACTTCCAGGAAATATTTCCGTTACATGTCTATCACTATACGTACATCTCAAGCATCCCAATCTTCTTCATTGTTACAATATATTCTCAATAAGATTCAGGACTAAGAATAATAGTAAGGAGAACTGGCTTTAGTTTGTCTCGTTGTAAATCTGCCTAATAGGAAGTTCCTATTGTTATCCAAATGTTGTAATACCTCATATTAACTTTCAAATGATTGCAGTTATATCTTGTGTCCTAAAATAATTTCAACACAAAACACTATCCTATTTAAATATTGCTTTATGTAAGAGCTATTCAAATTGTTACTTTCGAGAGATAAATCAATATTTGTTCAGTTAGTATTTAAATAAAAGAAGTCTATATTTAGTTTAGTGTATGTTTAGTTTTTATTAGTTAAGCGAAATGTCAATATTTTAAATCTCCTAACGCAAGGCTTCCTCACTCCTACCCTTTTGCTGTGCCCTACAGGGTCCATAATGATCTAAATTATATAGTTACCACCTAAGTACACAGTAGGGTAAAGCAATAAAGATATTGAGTATTGAGCATCGACTTACTGAGGTTCTTCGATGTAGGCGTAGATGTCTCATCCAGTGTCTCCGCGACCGCCTCCCGCCGCCACCGCAGCAGCGTCTCCAGCAGTGGCGACATGATTGCCTGTCACAAAAATATAAATTAAGACATTTTAGTAAAACATCCCTTTAAACTTTAAAGTTGCCGGGTACTTTCTGAAGGGTAGGGTGAAAACTATTACGTATTTGGATGTGATCATGTTTTCATGTCCGTGGTTGCCGTATCATTGATGAGTAGTTAACTTAGTGAAAATAATTTAGTTGTAAGCTTTTTATTCGCGCTGTCCTGTTCCATGTAAATTGGAAAGCACTCGTCTTGGATAAAATATTGATTTTGTTCAATTAAGGCCTGATTTTTCAATATCCATATATATTTTATCTGTGGAATAAATATTGCGGTTTGACAGCTTTTGTATAGAAAATATGGCAAACTGTTATATTATATATTCTTCAGATATAAGTTAACTAACTATTAAAAAATCAGCCCTTAATTAAATAATATCTAGGTAGGTATATATAATCCTATATAGCCACCTTAAAGGTGGAATCTCATTTCTCATAGGCGGGTACTGGCGTACCCACCTATGAGAAAGGAGATTCCATTCCATTACTGTAAATAAAATAAAGGTTAAATAAACACTTAACAGCTTCGAAAGGACTTTAGTTAGTCAACCCTATCCTTGATCCGTTATGCCACCAATTGCTAACTAATCTAATTTCAAAACTATGATGCTAAAAGTTGTCAGCTTCAAACTAGACCAACTGGAACCAGAAATACTGGCCTACATATCTTAGCTGTTATTGATCTTATATGTCGGCACAAGTATGAGGAATTTGACCAGTATACGTGTCTGCTATATCTCAGATCATTTAGAAATGGAATTTGGGAGCTGTCTTTATGATAACGTTAATATTTTATTAGCAAAAACGTTAATTTAAAAAAAATATTAACACTTTTTATTGATTGATATTGCCATCTCTAAAATTTTAATTTCTTCATTACTGTTTCGATAGTATTTGTTGGTTTATCTACTACAATTATCATTTTAGTTTATGCTAACCCCTACAGTTTGACACCGTCTGCGGTAACATTTCATAAAGTTTATAAGGTCGTTTCTGTTGTTAGTCTTTGTCCCTTAAAAACTTCCTTGACTTATAAATTGAGCGGGGAGTGGGGTTGGTACCACAGCCCTCTAGTTGCCTACGATTAAACCATATCTGGGATTGACTTTTCTAAAGCGCTTTTGATCTACTTAACTAATCATTTCTTTAGAAGCGACTTCGTCTTACGCATGGCATTCGAGGAGGGCCGAGGTCGAACAAACTGTCAAACTCAGATAAGACTGACTCTATAACACCTATATATATTTATGGCCATGTATATGAACGCCTTGAGTTATATTAATATGCTTGACTGTAACACAGTTCTGTACTTCAGATTGAATATTTTCAAAAAGGGTTTGTAATTTCAGGTTCCGACACACACAACCTATAGAAATGATCAGAAATAATCTATTACTGAAATAATTATTGCAGTACTCGGACGTACAGTTTCGATCCCGGCCTTTGGCAAAGAGAGCCGTACACCACTGACCTTATATTTGATCCCCTATTCAGTTAGTTGTCACTTTATCTAACATTTACTATTTCTGTAGTCACTTAGCACGGGTTTGGTACATTTCTGTCGAATATTGTATTCGACTGGAACCACGACTGGGTACTGAAGCCAGGATGGCGGAGCTGCGCGCGCAGGCGATCGATTGCCGCTGCGCGATGCGATGCCTCTACGTTCAGTTCCTGGCCAAGTCCCGATGTTTACGTCACTAGTTGCGTACATTGACGGCCAAGCTTAAAATGTTAATGGTTCAATGTACGTCGAAGCTGTATCAGGGGTAAAATTTATCGAAAGTCACGCTAAACCTAGCTATTTCACATAGTATTTATTGCTACCGAGGAGTTTGCGCTATTTTACCTTAGTTGACATTAAAATTTTCTTATGTATTAACTGGCGAATTAATTAATCAGTAAACGTAAAGAGTATGTAATTTAAACAACTTCAAAGTAGCTGGTATCCTATCATTGAATACTTAAGTCGTTCTGGATATTAAATACCTACCTATTTTTCGACAACTTTACCGCCGATTGGTTAAAAACATTTATTTTAGAAGTCCGAAACTATGGATTGTTTACGAAATAAAATAATGTTATGTAGACGTATTCGTAGCACTGTAGTTTCTCGGTCGAAATAAGGTTAGGTTAATATACAAATCAGTCCCCTAACGATATATTATTTAGCACTGAAATTTTTGCCTGAAGGGTTGTGCTTTTAACTTACTCAAATACGAGGGTCATTCAATAAATACTTAGCCTACAAAAAGTACACGAAAATTTTGGAAAAGTGGCAATTTATTTTTCAACATAGTCTCCTTTTAATTCGATACACTTAGCCCAGCGATGCTCCAACTTTTTTAACCCATCCGAAAAATAGTTTTTGTCAAACTCTGCAAAATAGGCCTCCGTGGCGGCGATGACCTCCTCATTTGATCCATATCTATTCCCGGCGAGTGATTTTTTCAGATTAGGAAACAGAAAGAAGTCACAAGGGGCCAAATCTGGAGAATACGGTGAATGGGGCAGCAATTCGTAGCGTAATTCGACCAATTTGGCCATGGCAACGGCAGACGTGTGAACCGGTGCGTTGTCGTGGTGAAACAGCACTTTTTTCTTCGCCAGATGGGGTCGTTTTTTCTTTAATTCGGCGTCGAATCGGCCCAATAAATCGGCATAGTAAAGCCCTGTAATTGTTTTACCCTTCTCGAGGTAATCGATGTAGATCACACCTTGTGAATCCCAGAAAACGGTGGCCATAACTTTTCCGGCCGATTTTACAGTTTTGGCCTTCTTTGGAGCACGTTCCCCGGTCTGGATCCATTGTTTTGATTGCTCCTTGGTCTCTGGTGTGTACCAGTGGATCCAGGTTTCATCGACGGTCACAAAACGCCGAAAAAACTCCGCTGGATTCCGCTTAAACAGCGCCAAACACGTCTCCGATGTGGTCTCACGGTTGCGCTTGTTTTCCGGTGTGAGTAAACGCGGCACCCATCGCGCCGACAGCTTTCTCATGCCGCGTTCCTCGTGAAGAATATGATGCACTGTTCCTTCTGAAATGCCTACAGTCTCAGCTAGCTCCCGAACCTTCAATCGGCGATCTGCCAATACGAGATCATGGATTTTTTTAATGTTTTCCTCCGTAGCAGCTGTTTTTGGTGCACCTGGACGTGTTTCATCAAAAACCGACGAACGGCCACGTGCAAACTCGTTGAACCAATTCTTGACGGTGGCCATCGATGGAGAAGAGTCACCGTACACAGCATCCAAGCGCTCTTTGATTTCGATGCGCGTTTTCCCTTCCAAAAATAGGAATCGAATCACCGAACGATATTGCTCTTTTTCCATTTTTGTAAAACCGAACGACACGTTCGCTTCCATAAGTTGTCAAATTAAAACAAATGAAGGGATTGGAATGAAAATTTGAAAAAAGAATTAAAAAAGAATGTGCTACACTGTGGTAAAACTCTTTTGAAACTACAGCGCCCTCTGGCGATGAGGCTAGGTACTTATTGAACGCACCTCGTAATATAACACTTAATTGGAGGATCCCTATCCGAGGATTCTTCATCCGACTATTTAACCCAGTGATAAATTTTGACTTCATTGGAGAATTTTTGGCAAGTAAAGAGCTTGTTTAGCGAGTAAAGCTTTCTAGTCGATTCGCACGAATTTACTCGCCCAAGTCGGGCGAATCGACACTATTAAATAATATATTATTTTCTTTAGGCAATTCACACGAAGTAATTTTTTTTTTGTGGGCGAATCGACAACTTCAGATATACGTATTAGGCAATTAGCACGCTTTGAATTTTATGCAATAATGTTAAGAAAAAGTATACTAGCGAACAGAAGTGAAAAGAGTAAAATATTTTGAAATAACATAAAAACACGTAAATTATAAACCATATCTTTATAATAATATAATTTTAAGATAACAATTCTTAAATTTTACATCTCGCCCAGAGAGTTATAGATTACAATTATTATAATACGCATAAATCAAGTTATATGAATGAAGAAAAATTACGAAAAACAATAAAAAAAATATTGTTGGCCCTTGGCATCAGGAACACGATCCAAGCTTCCGCGGTGGTCAGGGCTCTAAAGAGAGGAACCTCCTGACTATGAGTGGCGTGTCCAGGAGTACTGCTTTTTGAATCAAGCCCTTTACCCAGCCGCGCAATGAGAGCCTCCTAAAGGTGTTGGTCGAGGTTTTCCGCTATTAGGCCATTTACTGTAAAGATTATCGGTACAATTATTGCAGAGTTCACGCCCCACATGGCCACAACCTCGTGTGCTAAGTCAAGATATTTGATTATTTTTCTTTCTCAGCTTTCACGAGATGCTCGTCATGAGGGACAGCGATATCAACAATCATTGCACGGTGCTCTCGTCGATCTATCATCACAATATCAGGCTTATTGGCTAAAATGTGGCGTGACCACTCTCGAGAACTGGGTCGAGCACATACCTGAAGTATGGTACTTCGAACTCCACAAGGTTTTCCTGCAAGGCAAGTTGCCGGTGGATAATCCTAGCCACAAGATTGTGTCTGTGGAAGTACTCGCCATTAGCAAGACGAGAATAACCAGAAACAATACGTCGGATTGATTCACCGGGACGGTGGTATTATATTTATTATGACATACATTTCTATATTAAATTCTTGGAACAAATGTACTTTGACAAATTTAGCAGTGGCCTATAAAATTACGAGGAAGGGTCTTACATAAAATAGGCACCGTTTATGGCCTTAAAGTAAAATACAAATATATTTTTTACTTGGGTACATAATTTTTCACTTTTCTTTGATTTACTGCCAGTACGTAACTCTTAGAAATATTCACGTTATTGAATTAAAAATATTGTTTTAAATCCAATTAATTTTGCTCGTGTAGCGTCAATGATTTCACTCACAACACATAGCTAAACTGAATGATAGGAAAGACCCACGGGCGCCCAACACGAGCAAGCCCTATAGCGTATGGTGCTTTCTCTTTTTCTTAGCATTACCAATGATTTGCTGTCTCACTTTTATTGTTTGTATCATTAAGCATACGGCACGCTTTAGGTGATAATTACTTACACATATTTTATTTTCGCTGTTTCAAGTAAATTATCTTACATTTAAAGACCTTATTTTATGTTCACTGTTTCAAGTAAATAATAATAAAATAATTCATATAATGGATGCATCCCTTGAAAGTTCTTTTGTTTATCTTAATGATTGTAGTCACACAAGAATTAAATTAGTTAGCGGGAATATACAGAAAACATCACCAGATATATCCTTTGTTTCCTCTGATATTGCTATAGAACTTAACTGGAAAGTGATTAATGAAAACCTGGGTAGTGACCACCTTATGATTAAAATGACAATCAATATTACTGATGATTTCACTGTTTCTAAAAAAAGAAATTACAAAAAAGCCAATTGGAAGAAATATCGGGACCTTCTATCAAAAATGTCACTTCCGGAAGGCAGTAGTGTACAGGATATGTACAATTTTTTCTTAGATAATATAAATAAAGCCGCTGATAAATATATTCCCTTTATTAAAAGCTGTTCTAAACCCGCACAAGAATTTAAACCAAAAAGTTATTGGACGCCTGAATTATCCCATATAATCGCACAACGAAGATTAGCTTTATCAAAATTTCGACGCAACCCCACTCCTGATAATTTAACTAAATTAGAAAGTAAAATTGCAGAATCTCATAAAATGATACAAAAAGTGAAATCATTAGGGTGGCAAAGATTTTGTGATTCCCTTGATGAGACAGTGTCAGCTTCTGACATGTGGCGGCGTATGCGATGGATGAAGGGATATAAACAATCAGTTACTCATCCTCCGATTGAAAAACAAAAAGAACTACTACGGTCCTTAACACCTGATTATGTTCCAAATAAAATACCAGTATTTATGTCCCAAAATGTTGTGTTAGAATGTGATTTTAATATGGAGGAGTTGGAAAATTGTTTAAAGAAAAAAGATACCGCACCTGGTGAGGACGGAGTCTCGTATTCAATGATCTATCATCTACCCAACATAGCTAAGAACTATTTACTCAACCTATATAATAACATTTTTAGATCCGGTATTTTACCTACTCAATGGCGTAACATTCAAATAATTCCGATACCCAAAGCTAACAACACTACAGAAAATCCTAAATTGAGGCCCATATCCTTGATATCGTGCTTGTGTAAAATCTTCCACTTAATGTTGGCAAAACGTTTGGAATGGTTTGTCGAAAAAAACAAAATATTATCACCATACACCGTAGGCTTTAGAAAATCGTTGTCCTGTCTTGATTCCCTGGTGCGTTTAATTAACTATATACAGATTGGCTTTTCTAAAAACATTCCAACACTAGCGTGCTTCTTGGACATTCAGAACGCATACAATAATGTCTCAATTGATGCAGCAGTTAATATTTTGGATGAGCTTCAAATAGGATCAAAGATTTGTTCCTACATTTATGCCTTTTTAAATGAAAGATATCTAAAAATTAAATCAAACAATAGTGATGTTTTATCGGTTCGATGTACTAACAAGGGATTGGCCCAAGGAGATCCGTTATCTCCGTTACTTTTTAATTTAATTACATATAAAATTTTCCAACTTCCTCTTAATATAGTAATATCACAATACGCAGACGACTTTGTAATTTATATAAAAGATAAAGATATAAAGAAATGTGAAAATTATGTACAAAATTCCTTAGATTATATTGTTGTAAATTTGGCTGGTCTTGGTCTAGAACTATCTTCAACCAAGTCTACATATTGTGTGTTTAGTAGGGGCAGACGTAGAATATTGCCATCTCTTAAAATTAATGAACAGACACTTAGTTTTTCAGAATGTACAAAATATTTAGGAATGTGGTTGGATCGTAGTTTACGTTGGGGAAAACATATTAATGAAATTTCAAGTAAGTGCTTAAGGTATTTGAATATATTAAAAATATTAACAGGGAGTTCATGGGGTGTTCATACAAAACATATACGTCGATTATACATCTCTTTAATTCGGAGTCGATTAGATTATGGTTCTTTTATTTATGATTGCAGTGCAAAATGTCACATTTCAAAATTGGATAAATTACAAAACCAAGCCTTACGTATCATAGGTGGTTATATAAAGAGTACCCCTATTCACGTCATGGAGTCTGATTTATGTATTCCCCCACTATTTTTAAGAAGAGAATATTTAGCTTATAAATGTTGTGTCAAATTAATGTCATGGTCAAATAGTATTACAGTTGGTCTTTTGTCGGAATTGGGTGCGCTTTGTCTAACCTCCTATTGGGAAAATAAAAAAAAACCTTTGTTAGTAAAAACATATAATGATACTAAAAACTTAGAAATTATATCTTCAAGTACTCTTAGAATGTTTAGTTTAGAAATTTGGACAACTCGTATAAATACAAACATAATTAAAATTGATCTTGAATGTTTGCGCAGTGCTAAATCAAACTATAACCCAAACATCCTGTTGAATGATGTCCTCATGGAATTAAATAATAATTATAGTCAATGCCACAAAATATTTACAGATGGATCGAAAAGCAGTCAGGGCTTAGGAGCGGGTTTTTATCATCAGAATTTAGGTATAAAATTAGGTTTTAGAGTGACTTGTAATATATCAATCATGTCACTGGAGCTTATTGCAATTTATCAAGCAGTGGATTATGTATTAAATCAACATATCAATGGAGTGGTAATCTTTTCAGACAGTAAGAGTGCACTGCAACATATAGCTCGATGTGCCTCTGGTCATAGCAGAGGTGCAGCGATAGCGTATGATATCTTGAACAAGTTAACTACTCTGATAAATAATAACACTGACATTAAGTTGCAATGGGTTCCAGCACACATCGGCCTACATGGCAATGAGGAGGCCGACCTGTTATCGAAATCAGCCGCAGTTGATGGTACCCTTATTAACTATATACCCGATCATTGGGAACATTTAACACAAATTAAAACAATATGTTTTGATTCTTGGACACAACATTTCAACAATATTTCAGAGAATAAAGGTCTTTGGTATCGAACTATTCAAAGTCGGCCATCTCGGTTGCCGTGGTTTGATAGTATTAGTTTGAATAAAAAATATGTAAAATTAATTTTAAGACTCCGCTCCGGACACTACCCATCGGCAAAGTTTGCATTTCTTATGAAGAAGAGTGATTCTCCAAACTGCACAGTGTGCAATAAAGTCGAGGATGTACAGCATTTGCTGATGGATTGTGTCCGAAATAAGAGTGAACGTGAATCACTCATGTTGGAGCTGAATCTGAATGTGACGGATGTGGGATTAATACAAACAATTTTATCTGAACCATGTTCGGAGTTAACTAGAAGGTTTTGTGAGATAATGAACTATCACTAACTCACGGAATCTTTTACAAGTGAGTGATTCGCCTTCCTTGCTTTTAATAGATGCTAAGTTATTTTAATGGATAATAAGCTGATTAAGCAGAATAATATTGTAAGACAGTAGTTACTTTATAAAAGGGTATGATGGGGTTGTCATATCTCTGATAAAAACCCCAAAATAAAATAAGATTAAAAAAAAAAAAAAAAAAAAAGTAAATAATCCTACATATCTTTTTTTTTTGAGGGTGGGAAATCATCAAATAACTTCTCCCGCTCTGGGCAGAGATCCTACATATATCCTAATAATTTATTCATTTTTCTTACTTATAGAAATAGAAAACTTTTATTTCAGACCGGAGTCCATAGGGTTAGTAACAATTTTACTTAACTTCTAGTGTTAGTACGTTACAGATATACATTTCAAAATTCAGCGTGGAGCTGCATCCACCTCCTCATCATCGGGCAATCTCACCGATCTGCGAACACAGTGAGAATACTGTTGGTGCTGCCGCGAACACGCGTCATCAGGGATGCGCATCTATTCCCAGTAATGGCGGCAAAACCATTAATATTATTATCCGTAAACATCCCTGATGCACTACAACGCCACGGCAGCCGCAGCAGTACTCTCAGTGCATTATTGTATTGAACGCGTAGGTCGCTGTATGCCCGCTGAGTGAAGTTGACCAACAGGCTGCACGTGTAGGACTGACAATAAGCTTTGAAGAGCGTTACTTTAACTGCCTTCGTACATCTTGCAAACCTGCGGGCCAGCATGTTACTTATTATTGCAAAATATTTTATTCTTACCACTTTAATGCGCTAGTGTTCTTTTATCTTAACTTTTTTGCATAAATTCAAAACGTACCAATTGCCTATGTATTTTTTGAGTTGTAGATTCGCCCACAAATAAATGAACTTCATGCGAATCGCCTACAGGAAATGATATCCTTATCTATAAAAATCAATGCCACTTTTCGTTGTAATTTTATAACTCAAGAAAATGGATGGACCGATTTTGCTAATACTTTTTTTTAGAATATTCCTTGAAGTACGAGGATGGTTCATACGGAGAGAAAAAAAAATGTTAGTCGGTACGAAGATCGCGGGGTCAGCTAGTATTATTGGCGAGGGGGAGTGGGAGGCAGTCGCCTCCTTCTGCGAAGTAGTCATGCTAGCGAAGGAGGAGGCGGGACGGGAGAGGGAGAGAGTCTCCCGTCCAAGCCGCCGCGGTGGACGCTCCGGGCGTCGGGAGCCGCGTGACGACTCCCGGCCACCGTAGGCGCGGGCCTGCGGGCGGTGAGTAATGGGTAGCTCACCGTCCGATCAGGACCAGGCCCGTGCTGGACGGCGCGTACATATTCCACGCGCGCCAAAAAAAAATGTCAGCGTCGAAGAGGGGGCCCACTAGGGCCCAACCCTTCCGGGAAAGCGGGATCATCCGAAAGGGGTACCGCTGACCCGGAACATAAAGGGCCAAGGAAGGAACACGGGTGGGTTTTAGTCAGTAAGAGTCTGACACTCCCTTCCGCTCCACCCAGAGCGGGAGGGGTCATTTGATGATTTCCCATCCTCAAAAAAAAAAAAAAACTAGTATTATTTAAAAGCATCGATTCGCCCGATTCAGGCGCCACAATTCATGCGAATCGACTAATAAGCCATATAACCAAGGTATTTTGTTAAAAGTTTAGATTTAGATGAGTTTTATCTTGAAAAGTATCAAGCAAAAAGGTGTTCAAAAATTAAATTGCTTTTTTAATCTTACTCGATCGTAGGTCCAAATACGGCTCATTGTCTCTGTCTCTGAAAGGTCGTGTTAAATACGTTAACCGTTATAATGTTTACGGGGTCCAATATAGAGTTTTAAAATTAGAAGTGTTGCCGTATTATTATCCTTTGAGACTCGTCGAGACGCCGACGCCGCGCCCACGCATACGCCTGTAAGTTTAGGACAATGGCGGTTCATTTCACAATTATTATGTCCTTAGAGTATTTGATATCTTGACACTACATTATGAAACTGCTGAAAGTTCTTAAAATATATTTTTACACGGTTTTTTTTAATCATTGAAGTTACGGTCATAGTTTTTAAATTCAACAAAACTTAAATTATTATTATAATGCCAGTTGTAATTGATTTAAAAAAATCCTTTTAGTGAACACAAATTAAAAAAAGAACTGTAGCTTTAATCAAAAGTTTGAAAGTCGATAAAGTCGATAGTAGCGAACCTCACAGGTTACCCAGAGATATACTTGATAGGTAGGTGTGTATGTATGTAACTGCCAATATGGGTCACGTTGAAAGTTTTTAGAAAATAAAAATGGAATGATGTAGAAGCCTATTAATATTTTTTTTGAAGTAGTCTCCGTTCCTTTCTAAACACCGTCGCATGCGATGGAACCATTGTCTGACGCGGTGGGTCCACTATTCCTAAAAGATTTGTTCCACGCGTTCTTGTTTTTCAAACGCAGCCAGCCATCTTCAGGGTTCTTAGAGCGAATTCCTCTAAGTTTATCTTTTATTTTTGGAAATAAATAAAAGTCACAAGGAGCCAGGTCAGGACTGTAAGGAGGATAACTTACTAACTCCACACTTTCGATAGACAAATATTCGATAGTCTGTCTGGCGGAGTGAGCTGGAGCGTTGTCCCGGTGGAGGATCCTGCTTCTTAGGCGCTGCTGTCTAACTTTTCCCAATACAACTGGTAAACAATAACTTACATACCCATCTGCAGTAACAGTATTTTTATTTTCTAGGACAATTGTTGGGAAAGGACCCGTCCGTCCAAAGAATGTGGCAATCATCTTTTCCCTTGACTTCTGCCCTTCTTTACTTTTGTCGGCAAATTTTCGAATGGAAACATCCATTGCGCAGATTGTTTTTTGGTTTCGGGTTCGTAACAATATATCCAGCTTTGCTGCGACGTTGTCATATACAGCATTCGAGTCACCTCCGTCATACTTTTCAAGCATTGAGCGGCACCAATCCAAAGGACGGCGTTTTTGATCTTCCGTCAAATAATGAGGTTTCCATCTACCTAGTACAAAGCTTTCTGACGCCTAAATGTGCTTGTAAGACTTTTTGTACTTGACTCATACCAATACCTAAAGCTACCTAAATCTGAAGATATGTCACCCTACTATCAGTTTCTGTCATTAGCCGCACAGCACTCACGTTATCTTGAGTAGTCGCCGAAGAAGGACGTCCTTCTCGGAAACCATCAGTGAGTTTGCTTCGACCACGTTTAAACTCATTAAACCAGTTGTAAACGGTGGCACGGGATGGGGCTTCGTCATGAAATGCTAATCAAACCCTAACTAAAAAAAAAACACACATTACACACATTCACATTTCTGTTGAGTAAGACCGCAATGAAAGTCGTAATAAATCATTGCACGAAAATGTTCTCTAGTCAAATCCATTTCGATTTCGACGCATGACAGCAATGACTAAAGATTATTCTTTAGTCATTGCATGACAGACACTTTTTAAATTGCCGCCAATTTGTGAAGACAAATGACATGAATTCATGACACGTCTACAGATTCCAAAAGATTTCCTAATTCTAAATTAAAATAACATTTTCATAGGCTGCTTTTCTTACTGGCCTATTCTAAAAACTTTCAGTGTGACCCCCATATGTATAGTTCACCCGTTATGGATGGGTTTCCAGAATCGTGACGTCAGGAGATAAGCGAACAGAAGCGCCCACATATTTTAATTAAGGAAAAATAATTCTATGTAAAAAATGACCAACGACTTTATAAATTACATGATTGTTATTGTAGTGTAGACTAATATTACAGTACTAAAAAGAGCTTGAATCCAACATTACAAACGGTAGGTTCCACACACGTCATTAATCATATTATCATAGAAAATTATGTTAACAGTTCTACGTTAAGACTTTTAAATATAAGTAGGTACTTACAAAAAACATGTAAGTTCAGCAAGGTACCTACCTACCCAATGGCATTTAAGCCGATTAAATTGAGGTGGTAAGGGTCGAGAGGAAGACGTTTAATCGGGAATTTACAACCATCCCAAGTAAACCGCAGATTCTAATGTAGGGTACGCGGATAGGGTACCTAGTAAGATAAATGCATCAAAAGATTTGTAGATAGGTACATTGTATGAAAAACCAACTGAAGAAGAAGACATGATGCGCCGACCCCTAATAAATAGGGATAACGTGGGGGGGAGGTGATGATGGGCCCAAGTAGGTACACTACCGAAATTCCTTTCACCATCAGTCTTTGACATGTTAATTTCAGAATCGGTTTTCGTACCCACAATATGGGAAGGTACGGTAAGGTACGTAACTAGGGAGCTAATTACTTTCCTTCTAATAGGTATACGCACTCATCTGGAATATACCTCACTAAATAACTACGCATAGTAATCTGTCTGGCCGGTATTTGCGTCCCTACATTGAAATTTAAGATGGCTGAAAGCCGTCTGGGATCTTCGATAATGGGTCATGTACCTACAGACTCTGTGAGCGACTTGCGTCACGAATCATATGTCGGAATGAATAAGTTCCTGTCTTTATACTTAAGGTATTTATTTATCAATTTATTATGCTACCAGTAAATGTAGATAAGGATTTAATGCCAGTATAGGCTAACTATTACGACCGATACAAACACAGATGAAAAAATTAGGTAGCTATTTAGGTCTACATGTAAGAATGAAGCCAGAGAGCTCGTAAATAACAGCGATGTACTAAGAAACTCATACCTACGTATAAGTAGAGCAGCTATAACTCTCACTAGCAGCTTAATAATCCCATTGCACTCGAAACACTGAATATAAATAAGGAGTCGAATGAAGTGCTGCTCGAACATTGGTGAAGATCTGTCAGCGAAAAATTCGGCCCAAGTTTTTGCTAGTCTGGGTCGTTGATAAGATAGAAAGATAAAACGACTTTTTCCCTATGTTAGTTCTTAGATATTGCACCCTGCCAGTAGATACCGTAATAAACTGACCGACGTCATCAAGAAAAGTTCGCCAAAACGTAGATTGATTAAATTTTATGCTTGCTCGCAACTGTGCGAACAACTAGTTATTGGAAAAAGCTTGGAATAATTCCAAATGATGTGGATACGAGTGGCGACGAACGACCTTGTGGAGGGCGGGACTCACACTTCGGGTGTGAGTGGTTTCGTTCTCAAGTCAGCTTAAAATGCCTATTATGGGTACCTACCTGTTCACAATTTGAACATTTTGCCTTGATTTTTATAAGGTAGGTATTAACTATTTCTCATGGCCAACAAGCCGACGGTAGACCTAATGATAAGTGTTTACCACCACCTATCTCTACCCAGACACCTGTAATGTCAACTTAGAGACAAAGCTGAAATTATTCCGTCACCCTTCAAATAAACAGAACAATGCTACTTGGCGGCCGAAATAAGCATTGTGGATCCACCATACCACTGGCAATACCCCTGGTGGTATGGTGGGTCTAAAACTATACCACTGAGAAAAAATTGTGCTGTGGACTACAAGGATCTGGCGCTCGGCAGTCGCTGCCACGGCACGTTCGCTTCGCTCGCTCGCCTTCGCGCTTTAATGGTCACAGTTCTAACCTACCTTAACCCGAATGATTCACCAAGTAATTATCTCAGTGGTATAGTTTTAGACCCACCTTACCACCATGGGTATGGCCAGTGGTATGGTGGGTCTGCAAACGAAATAAGTACATATGGTGTTAGTACTAGCACGGACTAGCACCTTCAAAAAGAGCTTTACTACTCTTCTCTTGACTCAAGATCATTTCTTTACGTAAGTCTGTCCCAGAGTGTGTGAGAACGAGTCGAGTTTTCCCCATGACATTGTAAATGTATGAAAGATATTGAAAATTCTGTCGTGCGAGACGGAGCGTCGTCTGAGGCCATGCAAATAATGGTCCAGAGAAAATCAATGAAAGAGCTACACTGGCTTAAAGACGCCGCTCTATAGCAACCCACAGCTAAGCTACGCTCGTGTACTTAGCTCGCTTTGTGTTGTGTTTAATGTGTGTTTTTTTTAGTTTATAATAACCTAACAAACGAATTAAAATTATTACCGAGTAATGTGCTAAAGACAAAATTGACCGAATGGCTTCTAAAGTGTTGTTTTTAGGTATTAAGGAAACTGGAACATATATTATTATGTAATCAATCAGCCTATACTGTTCCCACTGCTGAGACACAGTCTTCCTCTCTGTGAGAGGGAGTGGGCCGTAATCTACCACGCGGGCCCAGTGTGGGTTGCTACATGTCACATGTCTTCCAATTTTTGGTTCTAGGACATGCCGGTTTCCTCACGATGTTTTCCTTCACCGTTTTGTGAGCAATGGTGATTAAATTATATACACAAAGTAAAGTGCCTGACAGGGCTCGAACCTACGACCTAGAAATCGTAAACCCCGGCCATTACCAATGGGCCACCACCGCTCTTAAAAAATGAAATAGTGAATAATTGCATGGTAATAGTATAATTATGTTTATTTTTTTTAATAAATGAACGAAATAGTAGGTAATATAAGAATAATGGATTTAAACTTAATACTTTGCACGCTTGCTTGCATGACACTTAGGCTATAAGATCTCATCTTTACCAAAACAATGTATTTCTAGCAAACGTTTGATTTGATTTGTATAAAAATGTAGGCAGGATCGTCCACTACGACCCACCGCCGCGCGCCGTTCTATGCACTAATGGCAAACAAAAGAACAGCTAACGTGGCAAACCTCTCCGTGCACATCCTACGTGAAAGTAGACGGTCGACTTAATACTTCGAAGTGACTTGGAGGACACCTTTGTAGTTGGATACCAATAATCTCGTTAAATCACAAAGAAGCTTTCATTTTTTCACTGTAATATAATATTCTAGAGGTAATATTTTATATTTAGATAAGCATGTAGCTCAATTGACCTGGGAATTGTAGAACCAGAGTAATAAATATACATTGAACTAATATAAAGTTATAAAATGTGATTTCATATAAAGTAGCGAATATACTTAGGTATTACTTTATAAGAAATTAGATTCTGTAACTTTAAACAAATTAGTTCACGAAAAAAATATATATTACCAACTTGTACGTAGATCTACGAGTACTTGGGTAATAAGAATTTGAGGGTCCGTAGTAAGACAAGGAACCCTTATACCTAGGTTCGCCAAGTCCGGCTGTGTGTCTGCCCCGGTTTGAAAGTCAAAGACTCTTGGTACTAAAACGCTGTTATTTGGCATGGCAACTTATAAATGATAAAACATAGTAATCACGCGGCCATTTTTTTTTTGCTCGTCTATTCCATTGTATTAGGGGGGCAAACGCCTCCTGCCGGAGGCTCTACGCGGGGGTCGTGCGGTCCATGGCCTTTTACGGGGCAACGGTGTGGGCGCGTTCCTTGAGGCGGCGGCCGCCGTTTGAACGCGTTCCAAAGGGTCATGGCCACCCGGCTGGTCCGGGGAGCGCGTGAGGCGGCGAGCCTCCTTGCCGGATTACCGCCATGGGATCTGGAGGCCTCGCACACATATGAGAGTGGCGCGTGGAGACAAAACGCCGGGGCGTAACTTCGCTGCCGCGAGAAATCACCGCACAACAGACAGAGCTCTGGCGAGATCTCAGGGCGGCATGGAGAGTGCG
The DNA here is from genome assembly GCA_937001585.2 of Brachylomia viminalis. Lineage (NCBI taxonomy): Eukaryota > Metazoa > Arthropoda > Insecta > Lepidoptera > Noctuidae > Brachylomia > Brachylomia viminalis. The sequence goes on along the minus strand of OW443302.2, from coordinate 12,981,862 downwards.
ACTGTCGCAACCCAGCGCTGGGCACGCCACAATTGCGGCGATAACTCTAGCTAGATAAGCTTTGAGGAGTGGCTAGAGAGGCGCCACGGCGTCCTCACCTTCCGCCTGACGCAGGTTCTCACCGGACACGGTTGTTGCGGGAGGTTCCTGTTCCGGATAAGGCGGGAGGAAACGCCCGGGTGTCACCATTGTGTGGATCGCCCGGAGGATACGGTGGAGCATACGGTGGAGGTCTGCCTGGCTTGGGCGGAGCACCGCCGTGTCCTCGTGCAGGCGATTGGCGGTGGCGATCTCTCGCGTCCGGCCCTGGTCCAGGCCATGGTACGGAGCGAGAGGGCATGGGAAGCCGTCACCTCCTGCGAAGCGAGCAATGGGCAGCGCGCCTCAAAGAGATGTCAGTATCAATGACGGGGTCCACTAGGGCCGATGCCTGCCACGGATGCGGGAAAGTCCGAGAGGGATACCGTGGCCCCTGGCACAGGCAACTGAAGGAACACGGGTGGGTTTTAGTCAGCAATAGTCTGACACTCCCTACCGCTCTGGCCAGAAAGGGAGAAGTTATTTGCTGATTTCCCACACTCAAAAAAAAAAGGGGTGACGTTGGATTTGTCTTTAAAAAATATTGGGAGTATCCACTGAATATTTTTCGTTGTAGGGATCCGTTTGCAAAATATTGAGCATTAAAGTGCAATTTTTTGTTAAAGTCACGTGCCTTATCCTGCCAGAAACCGTTGCTTTTGGATATGTGAAAAATATTCAAAATAGTGATGAAGTTAAAAGGAAAACTATCACAGTTAAGTAGGCTTTACGAGATAATGAGAAATAGTCGAACAAGTTATAAAAGGTACTTACTTGAATAAGTAAAAATGTCGTAAACATTATAATATATTCATTCATTCATTTATTTATTATATGTTATATGAAACTTAAAAATTAAAATTTATATTCTATGTATAACTTTACGCTTTCCTTTGAAGGGTAGATAGAGGGGATGGAGTGGCACTTAAGCGTGTGGGGTAGGTATTCATCGATCCCATAATTTAAAAGATTATGATGTTTCTGTTTTGGTTTTGCTATTTAATTCAATAGTTTGTCTATATATTTTTGATTACAACCGCAGAGTTAACTTTATCTATACCTATCTATAAAAATCAATGCCACTTTTCGTTGTAATTTTATAACCCAAGACAAGAACGGATGGACCGATTTTGATATTTCTTTTTTTAGAATATTCCTTGAAGTACGAGGATGGTTCATACGGAGAGAAAAGTAAAAAAAATAAAAATGTTAGGCGGTACGAAAATCGCGGGGTCAGCTAGTCTATTATAGTTTTTCGAAAAATAAGTACTATGAATACAAACTTATTTTACGATCGATAAAAGCAATACTGTGCTTGCATAAATATTCATCCCAAATACATAACCCTTCACTGTTCGTGGTCTGACACACATTTGGTCGCTTTTTATTATGTTGAAAGTACAAATTCTCTTATATATTATATATATTTTATTTTAAGTATTTAATTTGATAATACAAATCAAACGGCACTGATAACAATACTCGTGCCTTCAACAAATTAAAGGAACTACCCACGGGTAATCTATATAAACTAAATGTGTAGAAGACTGATATTATATTGTTATATTTATTTGTGTGGGAGATAGTATTATTTGCGTAGAGCGATAAGAGCTCCGGACAGCTGAGATAATGAGGAGGCACGTTTTACCTAAATGCTGAATGCAACATCAATAGTTTCTTACTATAACATTTCTACAGTAGCGTTTCACTAGTCCGGATTCGATCCATGCTAAACCAGTGATCGCGGTAATGCGGACGGACGATCCGGGCGCGGTGGGGGCGTTCGCGAATCATCAGTCAGTCGTCTATTCTGTTGTCAGTTTGTTGTGTGCGTACGGGTATTGTTTTGTTAGCCGCAATGTGTGACGATGATGATGAGCAAGAAGATGATGACAGCGTTAAAATCGTCACTTTAAAATAAAAAAATCTGCTTCAGAAGCGGTGAGAGCTTTGAAAACGTCTTTGAAATGTGCTGAAGATAACGGATCTTATAGTCACGAAGTTAAGTTTCTCGAATTGAATTGTATGGATCCATCCTGGCTCCACCTCTATTACAAGAAAATAATTTAAACATAATTGACGACATGTGGGTCTACTATAGCTACACCTCTGCCTAACTCTTCTGGGAAATACAGACGTGATGATAAGTCTATGTAATACAATATCAGCCTGTATATAATTGGTCTCTCTGCAGAAGACAGGCAGTATTGATCACGCTTGCTTACTGCGTGTTGCCGATTTCAGATCCAAATAAAAGTAAACCTTCAGGGTACAGAACTAAGTAGGTATTGATTAAATTGCTTGTAACTAGGTACTTAGGTATATTTAGTATTTATTTCTAGCTTTCACCGAGACAGTGTAAAAGGTCTTTTCAACAAAAAAAATTTATTTGGGTATCTGCATGGCGCCCCTTCGCCCCTATGCCACATGCCCCACGGGACGCCAATTCTGTTCACTTATTCTTGTTTTCCCGTGTTACAAATCTGTGTCAACAAGAAGTTCGTGCCATTTGCGGCTGTGCCTTCTTTCTACATTTAGCTTCTGCCGAGTTCTGTGTTACAATAACATTAATTAACGCATATAAAAGTATTTAGCTCCTCGCTGCTTCTATATTTAAATTTAATAAAAAGGTAATTTTATAAGAAAGTCGCGTTTCGTGTCTGTATGTGTGACCGTGTTATTATTTTAAAGTACAAAACTGATTTAGATTTGGTTTTCACTTTTCACCATCCACAATTATAGAGAATTTATTCCGAAAGGTTTACTTGAGTGTATAAAACATACATAACATCAGGGGCCGTACTATGACGTGTTAATTCCATCATTGTTCCAGCGTGAAAGAGAGACGGAGCTATACATGACCGATAGCACTATCTCTTTTTCGCAACGGAATCATGATGGTGTTAAGAGCGTTTATACCTTATGAGTGGCAACGTCGCAATTTAGTGTCATATTTCGTGGTTTTCAATTTTTATCATTTAATCGGAGCTATATTTTATAAATCTGTTTAATTAACTTTTTAGAATTATGTTAGAATTATAACTCAATCATTTGTTAAAAATAGTAACTAATGGTTAAGTTAACTACAGATCAAAAACCGACCCTTAGAGATTTCCGCAGTCTTATGAAAATATCATAATAGTGACCTACTAATTTGATGAATGCTAGTTTGACGTATCACGGGACTAGCTTTTGTCAGTTTAGCATTTTTTGTTATAAAATCCAATAATACAAATGACAATTTTCTAAAGAAATCGTCAATGAAATACCAAGTTATCTCATCACCTTTTTAGATCACTTACTTACTTAGAACCTTCGAAAATTTTAAATACATCGGCTATGCGCCTAGATTATTGCCTACACAAGTGGTGATAGCGGCCTACCCCGGGTCTAAGCGCTGGCTGTAACCTATTTCCGTGAATACACCCTTAGAACTCGTGTTACGAGTCGTTTGACAAGCTGCGGATATACTTTCATATGACTCATGTTAGGGTGCAGTATGTATAAATGGTAATAACCAACAAATTTATAACCAACGCAGATAATTAACTATTTTAGGTACAATCATCATCATCATTACATAAGATCTATAGATACAATTTGTCGCTGACTAAAACAAAAAGTACACAAATCACACACTCCACAGCAACATTCACACCCCAACATCACACACACCGCCACCTCACACATTTTTCCCCCCAGACACACACATAACATCGTGCGCATTCCTTATCTCTTATTTATATAATTTTATGTATTTTTTATATTGCTAAAAACCTTTGGCATGCTTTCAAATTTATCCATTGTTTATTCTCTCACACATATATATTATGTATAGTTAATGTAAACTGGAAGAGCGTAAACACCTAATACAAGCAAATCTTTGCTTAAAAGGTGACTCCAAACTTATCAACGTAATTTACATAAGTTGATGAAATAAACAATTTGAACACGTATAATTTGAGCAAGTATAATTTGAACACGTATAATTTGAACAAGAATAATTTGAGCACGTATAATTTGAACACGTATAATTTGAGCACGTATAATTTGAACAAGTATATTGTATAATTTGACTGACTGGTTGGCGCAATTGGTAGCGACCCTGCCTTCTGAGCCGCTGGTCCCGGGTTCGATCCCCGGACAAGTCAAACATTTGTGTGCATGAACATGTTTGTTTGACCTGTGTCTGGGTGTGTATTTGTATATAAGTATGTATATCAGTCATCAGGTTACCGTAGTACAGGCTCTGCCTAGTTAAGGACGACCTTGTGTGGATGTTGTCTTTTTTTTTTTTTTTGAGGATGGGAAATCATCAAATGACTCCTCCCGCTCTGGGTGGAGCGGATGGGAGTGTCAGACTCTTACTGACTAAAACCCACCCGTGTTCCTTCCTTGGCCCTTTATGTTCCGGGTCAGCGGTACCCCTTTTGGATGATCCCGCTTTCCCGGCAGGCTTGGGCCCTAGTGAACCCCCTCTTCGATGCTGACATCTCTTTGAGGCGCGCGTGGAACACGTACGCGCCGTCCAGCACGGGCCTGGTCCTGATCGGACGGTGAGCTACCCATTACTCACCGCCCGCAGGCCCGCGCCTACGGTGGCCGGGAGTCGTCACGCGGCTCCCGACGCCCGGAGCGTCCACCGCGGCGGCTTGGACGGGAGACTCTCTCCCTCTCCCGTCCCGCCACCTCCTTCGCTAGCATGACTGCTTCGCAGAAGGAGGTGACTGCCTCCCACTCCCCCTCGCCCCGGACCATGGCTTGAACCAGGGCCGGGCGTGAGAGGTCGCCGCCGCTGCCGATCGCCTCTACTAGGACACGGCGGTGCTCCGCCCATGCAGGGCAGGCCCCCACCGTATGCTCCACCGTGTCCTCGGGGCGATCATCGCAGTGGTGACACCCGGGCGTTTCCTCCCGCCTGATGATGTGCAGGAACCTCCCGAAACATCCGTGTCCGGTGAGGACCTGCGTCAGGCGTGAGGACCTGCGTCAGGCGGTGGATGTTGTCTCATATTGTTATTATTTAATTAATGTGAACACGTATAATTTGAACAAGTAAATTTTGAACACGTACAATTTGAACAAGTATAATTTGAACACATACAATTTGAACACGTATAATTTGAACACGTATAATTTATAAACCTGACTGTCTCATTGGTCTAGTGGTCGCAAGCGATGCTGCTGAGTATAAGGTTCTGGGTTCGATTGGCAGGTCGGGCAAAGTGTTATTGGGTTATTCCATCAGGAATTTCACAATAGCAACCCGGAGTCAGGATTAGTGCCCGGTTGAAGTTTAAGTCCCGCGGAATACTTATTAACTAGTGAAATATTGGTGTTGGTACTTAGTATATGTACACATCGGCCTAAGCCTTCGGGGTTTACAATTAATAAAATATTCTAATTCATACTTTGAGTAGCTTTCATTTACTTAACATCCAAGACGAAGCTCTTCCCTACCGTAGCACTTAAACTGAAGAAGAATATCAATAAATCTTTGCTACTTGCTCAAAAGTAGGCAAACACGACTTGAGCCTATTCGAATTTTCCCAGGTCAAAGAAAATCGCCTGCCACAGACAGGAGTGATTCGAATACTTTTTGCAGTGAACACTAGAACTATATAATGTGTAATTTAAATAATGCACATTATAAAGTGGTTTGTATAGAATTGTTTACTGAATCGACTTCTGCAATTTTTTTTATAAAGGTAATTAATTATTCCAAAAATAATTAAAACTACGTAAATTACAGTAACACTGCCGCTGTTCAACACCAAAAAAAAACAAAATGAACGAAGTACCTACTACGCTACAGTCTTATAATACGTATGCAACTGATCACAATTTTCTCCCAGAATCAATATAACTAATGTAATAAATAAACAATGTTTTATACATAATAGGTACTAAAACTTCAGTGTATGTATTATGATTATAATTCAATATCCTAAATGGGGTGTTTGGTCGTGTGTTAATTCCGAAAATCGTTGTATTTTCGTTGCAAAAAGGTAAACAGAGAGTCCATAATTATTTATTGTAACCCCGATCATGAACAATTTACGTTAACAGAGTCTTAAATAAATAGGTAAGTATCAACAAAAACTCCAGTCCAAGGCCCCGAAAAACTTTGGGGGATTCGGAGAAAAAGTAAAGAAAAATTTTAACTGAAAAATACTTCATAATTCCTGAAAGTTAAGCTGAGCCGAAATTAATTTGGATAATCTTTTAATATGGAGCAACATTTTAACTGTTGAAAGATGCGGGTCAAGAGTGATTGGCAAACAATCACTCTTGACCGGATTTTCTCTTTTACTATGAAGGACTATATTAATTTACCTATAAATAAATAAACAATAAATAAATAAATATCGTCTGACATTGCACACAGCACCATCTAGTTCCAAGTTAAGCACTTAAACACTTAAGGCTTGTGTTATGGATACCAGACGGTTGATACACTACTTAAATACATTTTTTTTTTGTAAATACATACATATTATAAATATACATCCATGACTCGGGTACAAATGTCCATATTCATCATACAAACATTTGCCCCTACCGGGATTCGAACCCAGGACCATTTGGTTTCGCTGACTACACTTAGCCACTGTAGCCACTACACCAAACGTGTCGTCTTATATTAAACCTATTATATTAAATTTTATATTAAACCCTTTATATTAAAAACCGACACTTTTCACTACCTTGATATGCTTGCTTCATAAAGCATATCAAGGTAGTGAAAAGCGTCGGTTAAAACCTGGTACTTTATCTTATTATTTCAACAAAATGAACATAGATCAACTTTCATCTAAAGTTGTATCTAATTACAGCACAGTTAGTAACGACACTGATCTTTTTCGCGAATAATGGATCAAATACAGTCTGTGAAAGTACCTTAATGCAGGAAACCATATGCATAAGGATTTTTCATCAAAATGTATGTGGAATAAGTAATAACAAACTGAGCTCGAATTATACATTGCTACACTACCTGTGTATAACAGAACACTTCTTTAATCTACAATCTGCTCATGTATTTAACTTTTCCAATTATAATTTAGTGTCATGCAACACAAGGACGAACAAAAAAAGGGGAGGCAGTCTTATTTTAGCACATATGGATAAAAAAATGGAAAATATTGATTTTGTAAAAAAAAAAGTATAAATCAGATAGTTTTGAAATATGTGGGGTTAAAGATCTTGAAACAGGGTTTTATATTTGTTGTTGGTATAAGGACTCCCCTTATGATAAAAAAAATTTAAAGTTTTATGTTTAGTTTAGAAAAATTTATAGAACATTTTATTAACAAGTAGTTCATTATGTGTCTTTAATATTGACGTTATCATTTTCGATACCTTATAAATACTCACTACTTTTATATGGAACAACGCATATTTGTGTATATACAACATAATTAGTAATCTCGCTGATGACGACATAGATTGTCGATCACAATGGCTTGGTGGACTGAGAACTGGAGAAATCGAAAAAAACTGAGCAAAGTGTTACAATGAAAAATAAAAAAATAAATTATAATAAAAATAGTATTGCTTTCAATAAAAGTATTTGTTCTAAAAATTGGACTAATATGGGAATAAACTGTTTTATAAGCTGTCTTGGTAAAGCATTCCAAGATTGTTACCGAAAAAAGTCGATTATAATAAAGCAATATAAAAACATATCGATAACGTGGATTACTAAAGGGGTTAAAGTGTCAATATATGTGTCATATATATGCGATGAAAAGAGTACTATGCTCAGGTACAGTAAATAATGCTAGCCTTAAAAAGTATAAAAACAACTATGTTACGAACTTATAGAAGAGTTATTCAGCAAACTAGAAAAAATGCCATAATAAAGCATCTAAATACCGCTACAAATATAACAAAGCAGACGTGGAAACTTGTTAATGAATGTACAAAGAAAACAAAAAATAGGCAATGTAGAAATTTAATCCTAAAAGTGAACAATGAGGCGATAACTGACCCTCAGCAGGTTGCAAATCATTTCATTGACAGTTTTGTATCCAAATCGTCACTAGCTAGCAATGAAAAAGAAAGGGCAATGACTTTTCTATTGGAAAGTACAAAAAGAGTCGAATGTAATTTAATTTTCTGTACAACCACACCATCTGAAATCGCAAAGATTATTAGTAATATGGCCAATAAAAAATCTTGTGGTTTTGATGACTTACCGATATCTATTTTGAAGGAGAATAAATACTCTTTCTGATTTTTTTAATTAATGTTTCGAAGAGCCAGTCTTTCCAGACCAGTTAAAATTGGCTAAAGTGGTTCCAATATTCAAGAAAGGTATTAAGACTGACCCGAAAAATTACCGACATATATCCCTTTTGCCAACCTTATCAAAAGTATTTGAAAAACTCAATAAAACTAGGCTGTTGGTACAATAATTAATTTAAGACAATTTGGGTATCAGAAAGGCGTCGGTTGCTCCGATGCAATAAACACCCTTATAAATGACATAATTATTAAACTAAATGACAAAATGACAGCTGCTGGGCTATTCATCGACCTTAGCTCCGCTTTTGATACGATTGATTTATGAATTTCTACTTACTAAACTTGAATATTATGGTATCAGAGGCAAGTCCTTAAAACTTTTAATATCCTACTTACAAAATAAACGAATGTTTGTCGAAGTAAAAAACATCGATGAAAGTAATCATGAAGTCATATACGCCTCTAAAATCACTTATATAAAACGTGGTGCGCCCCAAGGCTCTATTTTAGGGCCAATACTATTTATTTTATTTACAAACGACTTGCTTAATTTTATGCATTACGATCAGCCTGATGTAAAACTTGTTGTTTATACGGATGATACAAATATAATAATTGGGGCAAATGACTTAAAAGAATTGACCAAAAAAAAAAAAATGTGAATAAAAGCCTACAAAACCTCTGCGATTGGTTTACAGCCAATAAATAACCTTTTACTAAATACAACTAAGACTAGCATCATCCCGGGTGTCACCACTGCGATGATCGCCCCGAGGACACGGTGGAGCATACGGTGGGGGCCTGCCCTGCATGGGCGGAGCACCGCCGTGTCCTCGTAGAGGCGATCGGCAGCGGCGGCGACCTCTCACGCCCGGCCTTGGTTCAAGCCATGGTCCGGGGCGAGGGGGAGTGGGAGGCAGTCGCCTCCTTCTGCGAAGCAGTCATGCTAGCGAAGGAGGTGGCGGGACGGGAGAGGGAGAGAGTCTCCCGTCCAAGCCGCCGCGGTGGACGCTCCGGGCGTCGGGAGCCGCGTGACGACTCCCGGCCACCGTAGGCGCGGGCCTGCGGGCGGTGAGCAATGGGTAGCTCACCGTCCGATCAGGACCAGGCCCGTGCTGGACGGCGCGTACGTGTTCCACGCGCGCCTCAAAGAGATGTCAGCATCGAAGAGGGGGCCCACTGGGGCCCAAGCCTGCCGGGAAAGCGGGATCATCCATAAGGGGTACCGCTGACCCGGAACATAAAGGGCCAAGGAAGGAACACGGGTGGGTTTTAGTCAGTAAGAGTCTGACACTCCCTTCCGCTCCACCCAGAGCGGGAGGGGTCATTTGATGATTTCCCATCCTCAAAAAAAAAAAAAAAAAAAGACTAGCATCATTTTATTTATGACTACAACTCGACATAATGACAATTTAGACGTACAAATCAGAGGAAACAGTATTGAATTAGTGGACAAAGTTAAATTTTTAGGCATTAACATGGATGCGCATTTAAATTGGAAACATGAGCTAGCTGCTATTGACTCTTCAATTTCATCAGCATGCTATGCACACAGGAGCCAAAGAGATATGTTAGATCTACAGCAACTGAAGACTATATATTACGCGCTGGTAGAGTCTAGACTAAGATACAGCATAATGCTTTGGGGTAACAGCTACAGCTATAACTGTCAGAAAGCGTTTATTTTACAGAAACGTGCCTTATGGAATATAGTGCCTACTAATAACACCACATTGAAAATGTGACCGCCAACCCCCTCATCGCGGCCGTAAGACAGACAGCGATGAGGGGGTTTGGCGATGCACGCCGCAATGTATAGCGATTTGAAGTGGGGGCAATAAGTTCCCAGTCGCCACCCGGTGGCAATCCATGCGGGGGCGACTGGGAATATACGCATTCGTGGATCTTTCACAGTCGTTACGAGTGGTCAGAAGCGCGAAAGTCTCACAAACAGTCATACCAAGGGGTACCGTATAACCCAGTAACTGGGTTGTGGAAGTCGGATAGGCAGACCCACCATGTAAAATACTGGCAGCTGCATTCGATTAGACTGGAAGCCGACCTCAACATGGTTGGGAAATAGGCGAGGCAGATGATGAGGTATAGTTTTGAAACAAGATTTGCTATGTAACGCTGTTCCTGCAACACCTAGGTATGTAGATAATTTATAATTATTATGTCTAACTCTGCACAAATAGTATCGAATTATGATTAGGTATCAAATAAAACAGTAGACACAGAAACAGTAGTAGAAACAGTTTCTTAGAAGAGTTTTCAGGGGATCGGGAAGCGTCCGATCAATGATTGCAATAAAACAATTAGGTACTTCAGATTTATGTTCTAAACTACGTCTCGTCCTGTGCAAAGTTTCTTCTTTCACGTCCGAGCTCGGTTCACAGAGTACGTGTGATAATAAAGGCTGTACTACACGGGACAATCATGATAGTCGATAAAATTGATTCTTTACATAATCACACGCTCTCACGATCAGTTAGTACTTACCTATCAGGTAGCGGTACACAACGTAGGTACCTTGTTTAAAGTTTATACCTGTTTGTCAGAAGTTGAGATCTAATTGTTTGTACGTACTTGGCTGTGTTGTACCTAATTGAACCAATGGTTGTTTCAACTTCAGTAAAATTTACATTCAATTGAATATTCTTTTTGATTCAATGAGGTGAATCGTGGAACCCGTCCTCAGCAATTAATCACCAAAATGAGGTAATGTTTACCCACTTAGGGAGTTTAATACTGAATACCTCGCAGAAAGAAAAACAAAATATGCGTATTCATTTATTAGTTAAAAATGTTATGACTGTAATTTTCAATGACCTTACATGGCAATGCTGGGTGTATGGCATGATGTAGGCACAGGGGATTATGGTGCAAAATAGTTTTTTTTTATCGCACGAGTTCAATAAACAGTTGACTTTGGCCTCTACCTCTAATTTCGTATAAACAAAGATTAGTAATACAATGTTAATGATAGCTATGTTTTTTTTACGGACGGTCTCAGGAACCCTTAATTTTGAAAAATTCTATCCAAATTTTATTTTATCATTATACGTTCATGAAAAAGTGTAATTGGAACAGATTTTTTGAAAAATAAAGGGTTTTGTTTTCATAACAAGATATAAAATTCAGCCTATCATCCAAATTTGTACCACTAGCTTGACTTAAAATGAAATATAAAAAATGTAAGTAGTTCAAATGTAAATTAAGCCAATTTAAGTGTAGATATTTTGACGTCTCATAAATAACATACACAAAATACATACTTAGGAGCATGTACTGTACATACTAGCTACATAAATTATGTATTTATTTATTAACAAATGTAATCCATTTATGTAGTACCTAACTGATAAGTATTTGAGTAGGTATCTAATGATGACGAAGAATAGCCCGAACTGCTCAAACTTCAAAGAGAAAATGGCTTATCTGACTTGCAAATACATTCTCAAATGTTACGAAAAAAGCTCCATCTCATATCGACAACTTTTCGACTTGACAACGCAATTTTATACAAAATGGTGTCGAAACTTGACTTCTGAATTGAGTCTTCGAGTCGAGAACCTGTGTTAAGTGGATTAAAGGTATCACAAAAGTATGATACCCACCTACCTTTAACAGTTGCGAACGACTTTCTACCAGTTTTACCGTCGTAACTATAGATAAATTAGGAATTCCCCAGAGGCGACCCGGAGTCCAGATTTGTGCCCGGTCGATGGCGATACCCCAATTTATATGTCACTTAAACGTAACAAAGTAGAAAAACTTGATGTTAAGATATTAACTAAAAAGCCACGTTATTTTAACTTTGTTACATAACAACGTAGTGATGCAAGTGTAAGGTCGAAGGTGACTTAATGGAGTCTATAAGTGCATTAATAAAGCTAGTAAATGCCGTAAGCGGTAGCTCGTCTATGCATTAATGCCGTTAGGATTTACGTCATAGTAACAAAGATGACGATAAACCTATTATGTTACAGTCTAAATAAAAGAAAAATACACGTGTGTTTTAGTAACGTTTTCTTTGGCAAAGGGATGTTTTATTTATTTAGAATGATTTATTTATTATTTTTAAACAAAAAAGGTTGCGCCTACATAGGACTTAATGCCTTATTCATGAAATATCTTTCCTTTCTATCGCTTTACGAATCCCCGTTAAAAAGAAGAAAAACCAATTTCAAAAATAATACTTATAATATAATGTGAAGCAGTTTCGATAGTCGGTGCCTTTGATTTGTCAGCTTTCTGGCACTGTTCTGCACTAGCAGACATTGCCTATTCTTTCTAATGTCAGATGTCAGATTTACTTATGTGCGCTTATATTATGTTTGAAAGACCACTACATTGCCTAAGTAGGTACATCAACAATCACCCTCGATTTGCTATCATCCACTGAAGAGTTCAATTCTCTATCTTCAAAGGTCTTCGATAAGATATGATCACATCGTTTTTTTTTATGGGATTAACAAGGAGGAATATTTACTCTAGCAAAAAAAGTGTTTTAATCAAAATTAAAATTTCACGAAGACAAACCGCTTGTCTTTGTGACATTTAATTCCTGATTAAAATTATTAGCTTACACAAGTTACACAAGAAAAAACACGAGTAAAAACAAAATAATAAAATGTCGTTCATTTGTTAGGCTTAGCGTAATGTCGTATTTGTAGCAAAAATTATAAAATTGGCCACGTTCCCCTGTATACTTAACTCAAAATTGCAGATTTTTTAGTTATCCTTTTAGTCACCCTTCTTGCCAATGAGCGATGTGTTATTTTATAGGTTAATTATATATAAAATAGTGTTAATTTATTTATTTATTTATAACAGCTTAACTACCATTACAGGGTTTACTGTAATGGTAGTTAAGCTGTTATAAATAAATAAATAAATTTTGTAGAACATCCGTCATCAGACTGTTTTCATTTGGTAAAATATTGACACAAATTAAAGATAAACATTCCTAATACCTACCCACATCTAGTATATTAATAGGTAGAGAGATAGCGTTGTATCTAAATACAAATAGTTACCTACTACATAATTACACTGAACTTGTCCCTTTTTCTCAGGAAAGTTCATAAAATAAGTGGTCTCAGTTGGTAGGAAATTTATCGATTTATGACTACCGCGTAGGATTGCTCTCTTTAATAACTACGTACCTATATTATGTTTTATTGTGTATTGCCGCATGTAACGCACTATGTATGTCTACTGTAGCTATACATATGTAAAGCTGTATGTAGATGCCATGTAGGTACTGTAGACTGGTCTCTTTTCAGTAAGCAAAAGTATGAATAGCCAGAAATCGTGTGTACAAGGGAGGGCTCCTGAAAGTTAGGGTTGTTGAAAAGGGTACAGGTAGGGTGCCTTTTGTACCTGTACAATATTACTCGTCGCTAACTGTGTCACTTGTCACCAACATCCACTCATTTTACGTCTCTTCATAACGATTTCCGTGTAAATATTATGAGCACAGGAAACGCGATAACTTGGTAATGCGAGACAAATCTAAAATGGACGATTTCGGACGTTGATATTTTAATTTACGCTGATAAAGATTTTGACCCATTCTATTATATTAACATCGTTTGATAAAATATCAGTTTCATTCCGTTTTAAATCATTATTAGACATTTAATTAACAAATGGATGAATAAAATAATCATGCATTGACACATGGAATTTTCGACTTCAATTTCTAAAGAGGCGTCGTATGTATTATAGCTTTTTTTTTAGATTATAATGAAATAAAAACATTTAAAACTTACCCAGTGTTTATAGATCACTTAATATGAAAAAACAGCAGCACTGTCTATTTCCATCACGCGATTGGTTTAGTACACAATGTGCCTTTCAGCGCAGTTCCACAGTAGTGTCGCGGTTTGCGCCTGAAACTGGACTGAGTTCCGAGGCGCTGTTGTCGCATTCGCGCCCCTGCAGTGGGCTTATAGCGGCTTCAGCGGACTATGTTCAGCGGTTTGTGACGTCTTTTTTTTACTCTATGATCATGTTACATTGGGAACAGTAAACTTTTTTTGTAGCGATATATAAGGTTTGTGAATTTCTAAACAATGCAGTATTTATGGGTCTGTGATTTGGCTATTCTGGTAAGTTCGTTTGAACGGTGTTTTTTTTTTATATATATATTTTAATTTTAACGATATTTAGAAAGGGTTTTCTTTTTATGCAAAATGCTTTTATAAAGCAGTTTTTTTTAATCTAAGAATTGCTGTCCATTAATTTTGGTGGGCAAGTAACAGTTTTACCTAATTCAGTTAGTTTTTGTAGGTTTTCATAATTATTTACAGTATACATTTATTAACAAGAACAAACAATGGGCTTTGCTTAGTTAGGGTTATTGAATTTAATCTACGTAACGCACAAGGTACAAAAGCGCTGCAGCGGCTGCGTAGAGAACAGTCGAAATCGTATTGCTAAACCCCATTGATTTTCAAACAGCTTTTATCATCAGATCTCATTTGAAACCTGAACAAAATATAATTGCAGCTGATAACCTTCTCTGGAGGTTATTCAGTTAAAGGTCGAAATCGTAGGTCAAAATAATATATATAACCAAATGCGAATGTGGGAAGCGGAGATTCGGTCTTTGTGGCGATGTTTATGTGGAACCGTGGCCATGACAGGACGTCTTTCGTCTGGATGTTCATGATAATGGTTATGAATGACAATACATCATTTTCTGAGTAAAAACTCAATACTCAATATATTAATTGATTAATTGTATTCCATAATGTGAACTGAGGTGGTAGGTTATCGAAGATATGATCATTGTAGACCTGGTCGGCTTACAGCAATGTAGGAGAGAGGAAGAGGGCTTTAATTTGAAAACTGAGTTGTGTAATCAAAAATTTGTAATTTAGTTATACATTGATATTATAATATCATTTAGATAACATAAATTGTTTTAGTTTATGAATGTAATACTTAAATAAAACTATCATGCAGTTTATTGTATGTAAATCTTTTTCTGAAACCATTTGACATTCAGTCTTATTGGAACTGCGGTTTAATTTCCTATAACTTTGATGTTATTCATATATGTGTGGAACCTTCACCTACTGAAATAGAAGGATTTCTGGTGTGAAACGTACGCATTTTCAGTGACATCAATGTACCATGTCAGGGTTCTTTACAGTAGGTAGTTAGGCAGGTACTACTGAAAAATATGATACAATTTTAGTTTAAGCAAATGCATGTACAGCATGTTTATGCAACTAAGTTAAGTTAGCATTTGGGTAGAGTAGGATGGAAATGTTCATTCCTGCTACCAAACTACACTTACCATATCTTGGTTAGCCTATCTGGTGAAAACCTGATAGCCTAACTGTTTGAAGGCCTGGTGGCCTATCTGTTTGAAAGCCTGATTGGTAGCCTATCTGTTTGAAAGCCTGGTGGTCTATTTGCTTAAAAGCCTGGTTGGTGGTCTATCTGTTTGAAAGCCTGGTGGCCTATCTGTTTTAAAGCCTGGTTGGTGGCCTATCTGTTTGAAAGCCTGGTGGCCTATCTGTTTGAAAGCCTGGTTGGTGGCCCATCTGTTTGAAATCCTGATGGCCTATCTGTTTGAAAGCCTGGTGGCCTATCTGGTTGAATGCCTGGTGGCTGTTTGCCAATATGCTTAAAAAAATAATTAGGTAGCGTAAAGTTAGTTAATCTGTAAGTATAATAGTGTAATACAAGTATATTTATTTTCGCTTCACAAATATACCGTAGTAGTGCTTAAAACTTGTCATCCGCTTCCTTCAATTCATCGGTATATGTATAGTGTTTTTCTTTTAAATATGTCCTTTTTATTTCATTTTTTTCTCTCATTTAACACGCGTTCGTTATCATACTCAGATGTCACTTCGTGGACAATAGTGTGGGTTATACGTTTTCTCGACTGTAATATAACAACTTTTTGTAAATGCTGTAATGTATAACAGTTTTTAGTTCCAAATAAAAAAAAAAAAACAAGGTTTACATTTGTGAGAGACTGGTGCTTGAAATTGGCATTGCAAGCAATGCCTGTGATACAAGTCACCAGGGCCCGACGATGCTTCATATGTGCAAGCTTACATTGTTTGCTTTTATGAGACTGAAGCGATTAACAACTTAAGAAAGAAAAATACAAATAAGATAATAAACAACGTAACGTAATGAAACTAACACAACGATAATGGAAACTTTCAAGAGTGAATTTGACTGTGTGTTGTGTGCATGTGTAATTAGTGTAAGTGAGTTGATTTGTGTAGGTGTAGCGTTTGTAGTTTTATGTGAGATAATGTGTAAGTAAGAAGTGTTAAGTTAAAGGAATCAATATTTTTTCAGTTTTGGCAATGTGTTAGTATAGGTAAAGGTACCTACCTAGTACCTACCCCTTTAGTGTTACTAATCTTTTCAAGTTCCTGAAACGTGCTCAGTTTTTTTTTTCATTTCAGGTAATCAAAGATGATTTTTCGTTCAGCCAACTTAGATAAATTTTTTTTTTCCAATCCAAAGTCTAAATAGATTATAGTCAAGTCGGTCATCTGATTTATTATGAATATCCATGAAAATATTTATTTCACACATTATTGTTAACCTATCTTACTGCTAGACTTCCACATCTCTCTCTCTCTCTCTTGCTGCCATCTCTGGCCAATCCCCAATCCGACAAGAATGAGTTCAAGTTGTCACGCCTGCGTTTCCTAGGCAGGAGTATTGACTTTCGTTATTTTATTAAATTAGTTTTGAGGTGTTTTTTGTTAAGTAACTCGTGCCAATAAACGAATTTGCTTTTTTCCTGTCCTGGTGCATTCGACATATTATCTATAGGTATCAATGAACACATCACAATACTCATCGATACGTATGGATACTCCAACGACTCCACATGTAGTATAATACAGTTACACACCAATCGATACATATTATTTTGTAAACATATTGAAAATTGTGTTCGTTTGACCGTGTGTCAAAACAATGTTTAGTTCTATTTGGAGGAGGAGTTCAATAGCATTTTCTTTAGTGCTAATAATTGATGTGGGACTGGATTACTATAAGCTGCTTCTTAAGATTCCCCCATTAGACACACATTTAGACTCCACACAAATGACAATAGTAGGAGTTTAAAATAACGGTCATTGAATAATAGGAAAAGAACTATATTTAGAGAAAGTGGTTGTCTTTAATAAACTTAAAATGCTGTTTTATTTCTGCTATAGAAACAAACGAAAAAAAAATTGTAAAAGTAACCAGAATTGTTGTTTAGGGGGTTAAAAAAATCAATTCGACTGGCATTCCTCTCTGATCCGAAGAGATAGTCTGTAATGTTAGTCAGTCACGTCATTGAGCTATGAAAAACACCGGAAAAACACAATGACTAAAGACTAAAAACATAAGTCAATGAGTCACGTCCATTGAGCTAGGATTATAAGATTGATTATAAGTTATATTATAAGTCAATGGTCACGTCAATGGTTCCATAAACAATTTGCAATATTTTATAAGTACCAGTAGGCAAGGGAATTTCTTTCGTCCAAACGAAGGGTTTGATCAATGTATTCTTCGATAAAATTAGTCAATGAGTCACGTCCATTGAGCTAGGATTATAAGATAAGTTATATTATAAGTCAATGGTCACGTCACTGGTTCCATAAACAATTTGCAATATTTTATAAGTACCAGTAGTCAATGGAATTTCTTTCGTCCAAACGAAAGGTTTGATCAATGTATTCTTCGATAAAATTACTCATGTCCTCTTCCAAACGTGCCTACGAATCCTGTGTTCTATGGGAAAAATATGGAAAACTCTATTATATCAACAGCAATACATTTTCAAAACTTAGTAATGAGTATAACAACATTAAAGTAAAGATCGCTTTTAGCGATAAGACCGCCCATTAAGTCACCTTATGTAAAATTTCTACATTTATATCTGTAATTTTTTGGTGTACCTACATAATAAAGAGTATTCTATTCTATTCTATAACAGAATACTTTTTCCCAGGAATCAATGATTTATAGGTGCTAAGTATAGATCTACTAAATCGGTGTGCTGTTAATTTTTTGTATGTCACAAGTGGCGCCACCCCGAATGGAGTTTAAGTCAGTTGAGCGTCAAACAAGGACAACCGGTCGATATCATAATTTACTATGGTATGCTTCTTTATTCTTTATTCCTAAGGTCAGGTTCAGTGAACTTATTTGGTA
The DNA here is from genome assembly GCA_937001585.2 of Brachylomia viminalis. Taxonomy (NCBI): domain Eukaryota; kingdom Metazoa; phylum Arthropoda; class Insecta; order Lepidoptera; family Noctuidae; genus Brachylomia; species Brachylomia viminalis. The sequence goes on along the minus strand of OW443302.2, from coordinate 12,963,331 downwards.
CTAACTCGTATTATGAATCTTTTAAGATAGGTCTTAAAAGATTAATAGTATGCGTTAGTGAAGAAATAGACATAGGTGTTTTAACACTCACAACTTTCCAAACAATAAGGAATGAAAATGTAGAATGATACGAATGATATGATTTGTTTGTTGATTTGTGAAAAAGCACTGACATGTAATAATTATTTGAAAAAAGAGTGTCATCCCCATTTTAGAATCACATTAAAATATTGTAGGTATTTTTTTTAAACTCGTTAAAAACATATTTTTGAGTACTCTAGTGGCAATCGTGTAAACTAAAACCTAGGTAAGCTGCTCTACTGCTTGCAAAACTCGTCGCTTCGCGTTGTGGGACTTTTTCAGTTTCAGTAGGCCAGACGAGCAATATTCTATTTCACCATACGGTTAATAGATGGCGTTGATATAATAACTCTAAAGGCCAAATACAGATGGCGGTGCGAGAGAACTCCGGGGCGTAATTCGAATTCGCGGGCAAAAATAATTCATGTGTACTTATTTGCATAGCTTTTTGGGGTTGATATTTAATGAAGTAGCATTCATTACGATATGCAAAGAACATATACAAAAGAACTGTTTTCATAACGTGTGTTGGATTTTAACTTATTTGGCAGGCAATTGTTTGTTTAATTTATTATCCATACCTACGCTTATTTGATTAAGCGTGAAATTATAATAATTTTCAGCATTAACAACGAACATATCTCATGGGTACCTACCTATTCTGCCTTTTTTTCTTAAACCAGGTAGGCAGGCACACTGTTATGGTATAAGTACCTAGTTAGGCTAGTTAGTGGTTGCTTGTATGGTTTATTGATATAAAATATTTTTTGATAAAATTCTTCGTAGGTACCTAATCATTTCCTAGCTCAATATAGTAGGTACTTAAGTGAATTTTAATAATTTCCCAGCTTACTTGATTGCCTCCTTTGTCGAAATGTTCCTTAATCTGTAGATTTTCTGGATATTTATTGGCTTTTCACGCTTCTGCATTTAGTTAATACCTACCCGTAACTCTAGGAATTCTTAGGGTCAGCTCACACCGAGACGCGACGCGACGCGACGCTGCGCGCACATTTTAAAAGAGCGACTCAAAATACAACTTTATTTTCTACACGAAAAGATACACATTTCATTGTGAGAATTGCGCGGCGCAGCGCGGCGCAGCGCTACGCCGCGCTGCGCCGCGCTGCGCCGCGCTGCGCCTCGCGGCGTAGAGCGAGGCAGCCGGTGCGCGCGGCGTGCAGGAGCGGCGCTGCGCCTCGCGGCGCAGCGCTGCGCCGCGCTGCGCAGCGCGACGCCGCGAGGCGCAGCCGAGGTCACCGTGGCGAACTATTTTCGTCCAGACTTCGTGTAGAATTGATGCAGTTCGGTCGAGTGCTCGAGTGAAATTATAATGATAGACTAATATATGTCTCTAATGTCTCTAATGATACTCCATAATGCACCCGCCAAATATACGTCGTTCTCATGCGCTTGCAAATGGTAGAGTGCGGGTGGACGGGCGGGGCGGGTGATCGTGGCGAATGCAGCTACACGTTCCGCTGCGCCGCGCGGCGTCTCGCTGCGCAGCGAGACGCCGCGCGGCGCAGCGAGGCGTCGTGTTGCCAACGATTTCAAGATGCGCCTCGCGACGTTGCGCTGCGCCGCGCGGCGCAGCGCGAAATCACTGGTCACGTCGCGTCGCGTCGCGTCGCGTCGCGTCTCGGTGTGAGCTGACCCTTAGAGTAATCAACATCACCATAAAAAACAAAGCGGTGATGAATTTACTGCTTATTTCAGTTTGGAATTCTGGTTCTAATCTTGGATTATCCTTATCTATAAAAATCAATGCCACTTTTCGTTGTAATTTTATAACTCAAGAACAAGAACGGATGGACCGATTTTGCTAATTATTTTTTTAGAATATTCCTTGAAGTACGAGGATGGTTCATACGGAGAGAAAAAAAAAATATCTTAGGCGGTACGAAGTTCGCGGGGTCAGCTAGTTAGAAATAATGTAAAGACACTAATTTATAATTATACCTTAAGCACACAAATGTAGCGAGGCGAACTTAGTTCTGAGTTGAGCTGCACGATTGCAATTGCGTGCACTGACTGGACAGGTCCACGCAATCTGTGTGGTTCTTTCCTCAAAAGACCATTTCAGACACCGATCTACATAGTCTTCACATGATTCGACCATGATTTTGTCTGGTTAAAAGACTGTGACCTCTGAGTTTGTTTCGGCCTTTCTTCTCAGAGTAGTCACATAGGAAACGCCGGCCTCATCTAGTTTAAAAAAATATTATTGACGTGTAAAAGTGTTTGTACAAACCTACTTAGAGAAATAATAGTAGATTGTTATACAAGGAGCTAAAATGACCCATTATATACGAGGTAGTTTTACTCCCGAGCTTTAGCGAGGGAGTAAATAGAAACCGAGTTTTAATGGGTTTTTAGCGCCGTGTGACTTTTCACTACGATTGCGAGAAAATAAAACAATCCAATACAATATGAAATATGTACCTAGTTTATTTTATTAAAAATTAAATGTACAATTTGTACAATTCTGGATATTTAACGAGATGTTTTTTCCCGGTAACTTAATTTCAGTCCTCTGTGAAGATGAATGTTGAGTGGTTCTTTTCCTTTCTCTTCTATTTGCAAATTAGGGTCTCCATTCTCACTAGATGATGACATTTTCACTATTGTAAATTTAATTACGGTCACTACCAATTCAATTTGCAATTAGAGAAAAATTATAAAGATTTCGCGCCAATGTCTTTTTTTTGTTTTTTCTTCTGCAGCCGCAACGCATTGCATGCATTCTACCAAAGAGATCGCCGATTTTAGTTCCATTTTCAAAAATAAAATGAAGTTCTTTTTTTATGAAACAGTAATAAGTCGAGTCTATATTCATGATTATTCTACTTATGACTAAAGACTTTTTCGTTTTTGTAGGCTCATTGTCTTTTGACACACAAAAATTAAAAAAAAAAACTTTTTCCCCTAGAGGAAGAATTGCTATTTTTTCTTCGCCCTGGTACGCCACAATGACGGTCTTTTTGAGCAAGAGGAGTGAAAAATCATTTATCATTTAGTGTCAAAGGCACTTTTACCAGTCAATCTTTGGGTGAGGCAGTAAATAGTGATACAGTTTGACAGCAATTTGATACAGAATCAGAATCAAATACACCTAAACAAGAAAACAAAAAACAAATAGGTAACTGTCAAACTGAAACCTTTCCGATCCGAATAATTTCAAATTTCGCTTCCGAAGAAATACGATAGAACCTTTGACCGTGGTCCAACTATACCAGGGGACCTACTCTCAAATTCCGTCAACGAAGATACGGCCCAGCCAAAAATAGTTCGATACATCGGAATGAACCCTACTCCCGATTAATTAATGTAATTTTCGGACGGGCAAAAACACATCGGGTGTAAGGACAACAGAACTGTCAAATCGTGTTGTCATCCATTCTTAGTTCGGGCCCCGAAGTAATCTCATGTCTGTTGGTCATACGGGGTATTAAGCGCCCTTAACTTCGGCCGAAATTACGGATTTCGTGCTTTGAGAGTAGCTAGACCCCAGTGCTAGATCTCAAACGTAGAACGATGTTCTGCTAACTGAACTGAATGGTATTTAAATCATGGTATTCATGCATATCTAATATTAATTCTCCTCAGCTGAGAAACCGAATGATTTAATAGGTATTAGTGAATAAACTTGCCGCTTAGAAGATGAAGAACATACTTACCTGAAACAATGTTTATTTATTTTCTCGTAGTATTTTAAACTATAAATGCCCATTTTCAGAAAATTTCCTTACAATCTTGCTATTTTTTAATTATGTTCGATCATAATCGGTTAAGACTTTTTCATTCAGGTTGATTAAAAATGTTAGGTCTTGTGTGAATTCGGGATACAGAAGACAGAATAAAGACACATTGCAACCATTCTTCCTGATGATGGAACCTTCATGCAGTTATTTTAAAGGAAGTGCGTTTTGTAAATTAGAACTGTTGTTGTTATTCGGCTACTTACCACTATTGGTACTTTATTGATTGTAGGTACATAGAAAGCGACTTCGAGAAACACAAATAATAAATGTCTGTATAAACCAAAGTAAACCAAACGAGCTTTTTTTTTAAAAAAATATTAAACATTACAAAGCTATTTGAAATTCTTGAGTAGCTTAGTACAGTCAGCGTCTCAATGCGGGTACCCCCCTTCAAAGTTAATTTTAATACAACTGGGGTACCCAATTGATGCAGCCCACCGTACCCATGTGTAGGTCCAAGATACTTAATATCACACTATGACATTAAAGCGTTGAACAATAAAGAAAAATGCCGTTATTCTGAATGTCAGACCAAACATAAGATTGGAACACAAGTTACACTCATTTGTTAACAAAATGGTGGCGATTTATTTTCCCTTTGTAATCTTGTTTATAGATAGTTTCATCTATTGAGAATATGAAGCACAAGTAGGTACAATACGAATGTTGTGCTATGTTATGAAGTATTGGACTAGCTGGACCGTGTCCGGAGGATGGCTGCGGGTAGATTGTGTTTCCAACGAAACTGTATTATAGACGGATTTAACGGGTCAAACGCATCGTTTTTTCTTATCTTTTTGTAAGCCAGGAAACAACCGTGATACCTACTCGTCTTGTGTATGTTACAATGTATTGGTAAAATATATTGTTTTTATAAAAAAATACGTGCTTATATTTAGCTATTTACTTTTATATAAACATACTTAATTTTGGTTTTGAAAGCCCTTCAACAATTTAATGTTCACAGTAGCCCGTATATAAAAAGTAAGTCGTGTACCTAAATCATGTAACTAACTCCGCCTCTTCTTCGTCCGTGTCTCAAGAGACGACTTGACTTATGGATTAAGATTTAACTGGCAAAGCAGTAGCACAGTTACTTAAGTATAACTAGCGTGCCCTGGGCGGTTAACCCCTATGCTGACTGGCTTATTTTGCGACCACAGTATGTACAGCTCTCACATACCTTCCTTCTCTGTTGAATATAACACCAACGAAAAGAAAAGCTAGTGTTATCAACCCTAATTTTAGGAAAATAATCGAAGAATTTGGTTCCGCTTCTTTCGCGAGTTACGAAAGGCTACTTATTTATTTATTCTGTAGTACGGATACATTTATACTTGTTAGATGATACAAACATAAACTCATTGTAGTTTTACCGTGCATCATTATCATCGAATTCATAATTTAGAGAATGAAATACCTAATTAAACCGAAACCATAGCCAGAACAAAGAGTTAAACCTGTTGTATCTACCTGCCCACAGTTCATCGGTGGTTAAATTTTAAAATACTGTTAGAGGAATGACTTTAGACTACCTATATCCTCCTTCAAGAACCAAAGTAGGCTTCTGTACTAAATATGAAAAATTCCTTAGCAGAGGAAACGTACTAGATGGAGAGACTCACTCTCTCAATTATTAGTGTTGATGAAATGAGGAAGCCTAGCTCTACTGATGGGCACTACGTTACGTAACGACTTTACGCAAAGCGGATGTACCAGAATAGGCTTTGAAATAGTTGGGAGGACGAACGAACATACATAGAAGCTATAGGAACCAACACACCAAACATAACAGTATTATGTATAACGTTAAGTAGGTAGGTACCTATACACTGCGAGATTCTACGCATACCTACCTACTATCTCGTATTTGCTGTTTACAAATTTTAGCTTTACAACCCTCGTATATAAAACGTGCTTCCCAGATAAAAGCGTGAAGATTAATTGTGATCCTTATTCCCTTGTACGGGACCAAAACTTAATTTGGTTTCTTAAACTTGCCTACAACAGAGCGCTGGATTAAATCCTTTTGAAATCTCAGAGCTGGTTGCACCAAAACTTAATATAGCCTTAAACAGCCGTTTAACAACACCCAAAAAGAGCTTGTTAGGTAATTAAAACTCGAGTTGCATTCGCAGACGTAAACAATAAAAAAGTACCTCCGTATTTTTTGTAATCATTAAGTTAATTGCTCCTAAAGTAGTGTTTAATTATGTGCTATCCACCCTCCGGATTTATCAAGAAAGGATAAAATAAACTCCTCACTTATTACTTAAGTACTTAACCTAATTAAAAACTAAATGTTATTCTCTCCACAATTTTAATTTAAGTTGGCTTTCGTGATTTTTACGACACGAGTTTCATTAGTCATTTTACAAAATATTTTATGGCTGCAATAAAAAAACTCAACAGTGTCGGTTTTATTTTAAGGGCCTCCTTGAGGTTATACTGGTAAACAAAAATACAATCGCGAATCTTGAAAACTTACTTCTGATTACTTGGATCCCTGAGGAGTTTCGCAAAATCCCGTCTTATCCTTTGCCTAAGACCTGAAAGTCACAATGCAAAATCGATTGCCGGGACCTCTCTTCTGTAACTTGTATTCAGCAAGTTGACACGAAACTCCTCCGAACTTGAAAATTAATGGTAAATTCGACATTCAGCTTGATGTAGTATGAAAGAAGTTAACGAATCAGAATTAATTTTGCTTGTGTAAGGACAAAAATTCATGTCGGAAAACAACAACGTCTTCCTTATATTCTTTTATGAAATATATTTATTCGTAAATTAAGTCAGGAACATTTTAAATCCCCTAATTGTATTATTGGAGGCAAATGAGGCTGTTATGAGTTTTGAAGTCTTAGGTAGTTTCAGTTCTTATATAGGTCAGAAGTAAATAGTTTCTTAATTACATGTTTGTAATAGCAAAACTAAACATTATATTTATTAAAACGCCAGGTAGGTATGTTGATAATGGAATTGTATTTGATAAATGCTCTAGAATAAGCTCTATTTAGATATAAGATTTCCTTGTATCAATTACCTACCACTCAAGGAAACGAAGACAGCTCTGCATCTGATGCCTTCCTAAACCGTCGAGCTTCGTGACTGCTGCGATAATTTTGATTGATGAATCGATCAACTGCTTAATAGACTAGGAAGTAAATATTCTATAGTCAATTTGACGTTATATTCTTCGAATCGATCGCTCAGTAACAATTTTTTGATGACGCTATTATTTTAATCTCATTTCAACTTGGTGAGCCAAGCTACACCAAGTAACTATCTGCTAAAGTTAATATAAACAAACAATACTAAGTAAACTAATAGATTGAACGCCCTGTACTATAACATTTTCCTGTTCTATACACACACTATGGAATAGAGGCCACGAGAGCCGCAGAATATAATGGAATCTAATCTCGAATAATGAAACTCTAATCTCCATGTGGCTCAAAGCAATATCTACCTGTTGGCCTTATTTTTGTATTGTGTTGTGGTGTAATAAATCAAAGGTACCTACGGGTTTTTTTTGTAATGTTTAATAATATAGGCTTTTTCATGAGGACAGAAAAAGGGACTGACACAAATCCACTTATTCAGCATGGCTCCCCGTAAAGTTAGAGTCGCAAGCACCTCTGAAAACTATAAATTTTTATCGTCAGAAACATGGCTGTGGTAAATTGGTATAAAGTGAGACCAGCGCAAAATTGTATTTTTGTTAAAAGCTTCGGATTCCGCCTTTACGCTTATTTTATTTTATAGGCTGGACGCTTGGAACTTCGGGACTATTAAAGATGGAGCGACACGCAATTATTGTACCGTTAAACACAAGAAATTTTTCGAAATGACTAGCAGCCATGTGACGTATTTGTTAAGTGTGCTTTCTAAACTTTATGTTTCATATTTTTGATTTACAAAACAGGTGGAGTCGTACCAATTTTTTTTCGTTTTATCAATACCTTTATAGGATATGTGTAATTTGACGTATATCCGTCAGGAGTTAATAGGGGGGCCAAAATGTTACAAATTGAACCCCTATAAATATGGCCGAAATTCAATAATTTTCAAGATATTTAAATTTTAAGAGTTAATCGATATTTACCCATAATTATACATGCAATTCCACACGATAAAAAAAAACCACACATTGAATAGGTACCATTAAAAATGATATTGTAGCTGGCACTTCAATTAAGCTATAAACATAATTAAAAGTACCTACTTAATTCAAAAAAAATATTAAAATGATGAAAAAAAACGTTGTTTTAGATAAAAGCGATAAATTATTTTATTTCTCTAAGTAGATTTGAACAAACACATTTACACGTCAATCATTATGTTTATAAACTAGATGAGGTCGGCGTTTCCTATCTGACTACTCTGAGAAGAAAGGCCGAAACAAGCTCACACTTTGTCACAGTCGCTTTTAAAGTCCAGACTAAATAATGGTCAGATCATGTGAAGACTATGTAGATCGGTGTCTGAATAGGTCTTTTGAGGAAAGAACCACACATATTGAGTGGAGCTGTTCAGTCAGTGCACAGAATTGTCAGTAATCATGCAGCTCAACTCAGAACATAAGGAGCTCAACGATCCGACGAACAATACCATTTGAGTAGGCCGCATAAATTACTCAAACTGCCAGATCAAGACGAAACTAACTGAGAAAATACAACAAAAGTATTGACCGACATATTTCTCACATTCACAATAATTAGAATAATATTATAATACTTTCAAAAGTAAATACTCATGTCATTGTATACATAAAATTCATCAATGTCAAGGTGTACCTATATAAAAATACGGACATAATCTTTGAGGACCATGTAGATTGGTGTCTGAAATGGTCTTTTGAGGAAAGAACCACACAGTTTGAGTAGACCTGTCCAGTCAGTGCACGCATTTTTCAGTTATTTGTACGATCAAGGTCATTTTCGAAGCGTGAAATGAAAATATTGGTATGATATTATTCTTAAATCGCTCATAATTTTAATTATTTGGTTGACTTAAGTACTTTTATTATGTTCATAGCTTAATTAAAGTGCCAGCTACAATATCATTTTTTAATGCTACTCATATTAATTATTTTTTAAATCTGGAAACTAATGTCATACTTTGGGTAAATATCAAAATACCCTTAAAATTCAAATATTTCGAAAACTATTGAATTTCGCCTTACTTATGGGGTTCAATTTATTGCATTTTGACCCCTATCAGCTTCTGGCGGATATACGTCGAATTAAAAGTAACCCTGTATATTTTTATTTCTTCCTTCATTCCAATCGTTTTCTAAATCTCGCGTCAATTCACCCGGCAAATTAATTTTCACCAATGGTTAATATTATGCATCTGGGATACGTAACGTGTTGATTACGTAATGTTTGCCGATTCTTGATTAATGCATTAGGTATTAAATACAACTGAATTAAGCATCTAATTTACCAAACACTACAAATTACTAATAATCAACAGCCTAGCTTGACCAGTCCACACGGTTTAGTTTACATTTAAAATGTATGCATTCAGTTGAAATTGTTACAATTTGCGATAAAGGAGTGTATAATACGCAATCAGGATCGCTTTAACCGGACCCGTTTGAATGGGGCGGCAACGAGCGTGATTTTGTGCCACTATAACTGTGCTAGTTAGGGATAAAATTGTATTAAAATTTGCAAAGTTAACCGCTGAGAAGAATATTATATGAAACATCACTGAACATACGAATGAATTCCCGCATTCGATCGAGGGTTTCGCTTTATGTTTCCACGAAAATAAAACTATGCCGGAAATGGAAAACGAGTGGTCATCTGTAATGGAATTTCTAAGTTATTGACTTTCGCATCACGTTATCAATACACTCTTAGAAAACATCGGGATTCGGGATTTACTTCTTGAGGAAAACGACATGGCATCAACTCAGAAACATCCGCTGTATCGATATCGTGCAGAGTTCCGTGTAGTATGTTCGGTCATGTAGCTTTGTGAAATTTTGTCGTAGGCTTCCGGTTTCCGTTCAAATGCATCCTCGATAGCTCGACTGTTAGCTCTCACAGCAGCCGCCACGTCGTCGAGTGCCCTTTTCCCTCCCATGGGCTCTCTCACCACAACTAGGTCACCCCATACATTCCTTATGCAGTCCTTTATTTTGTTCTCGACACGCCTACTTGTCTTCACACTCCTTTTTCTTTGGAAGGGTGATTCTGAACCTTGATAATCCTTACGGCATCATCATTGACATCTACACGTGTCGTAGTGATAGAAGCGAGCGTTTAGAATAAATTAGAATCATACAATTAAATTCTGTGTTGTTAGTACGTTAATTTGGTTGTCATAAACTTTCCCAATTTCATTAGCATTAAAAGAAATTGGACCTTTCACATAGGTTGTTAAGGTTCCTAATTTTTGCTAACCTAAATTATTTTGATTAATTATCCCTCAGCCAGCGTTGTGTATACTGGATGATTCCTTCTACTTAAATAACCTCCATTGTTGTTTGTTGTAGTTAGGGACTTTGTTCCGCGGGTCGTTCCCAATTAGATTACCGTGCCTATCTCGGTAAAACCTATTTCCGACATGTTTACAATCTTCTTTACGTCAGTTACGAAACTCAACTGTGTGACTAACCGAGTTGCGAACTTGCCGGAAGCGAGCGTCATGAACAAAATCTAAGTGAATTTGTCAAACCCGACTATATAATAAGCTTTCAACAAAGTTGCTTAGCAATCTACGTAAGTACCTATACGTTGATGTTCCTTTATATTGTCTGAATAAAATGTCAGCGTAATCGTGTTTTGTTGCCTGCTTGAGCTGATTTTCCTCACGAAATCTTCTTTTCATAAAGTATAGGTTATATCTATAGACGGTAGGACAGGTTTAGTGGTAACAACGATTGAAGGTATAATGACAATGGTTGTGAGTGTAAATAAATTATCTAAAGTTCCAATTCCAAAATTACTAAGAAATAAATATTGCGTAGGTAGGACACTACAAAAACATTTCCTATGTTTATTTCATAGAGGTTTTCGAATTTTCGAGAATTCGTGACTATTAGACAAGAAGGTACTGAAATATAAGGGTGGTGAGATTTAGGGGTACTATTCCTATAACGCAGGCAAGTCAAATCGTGTCACCCACCAGAAGAGTCACAAACTCGACATCAATTTATAAATAGAGAGCAAAATTTCCGCGGAAAGCCGCTATCCGATTACTCTAGGGATGTATTCTAAACGCGTCGATTTCTGGCATTTTTAAGTTATAAACTGCAAGCGTCATATGTAAAGATGCGACTAATAACTATAATAATAATATGGTTTTAGTAACTGCTCAATGATTCTATGTAAGAATTAGAATAAGCACCCAGGTGTCAGTGGTACAGTGAACTCTGATTAACAAACTTACTTGCGCATCTCTATTATTATGGTTAGGAGGATGAAAAACCGGTCAATCGACACTCTAGACTCACAAAATTTATTTAGTACATAAAAAAAAAAACTCTTAGCACATTACACGTGGCGCCATCTATTATCATAAGAACGTTATTATTGTTTTCCTCGGGAACAGTACTTTTTTTTGGAGTGCAAGGTACTCTATGTCCGTTTCTGTTTCTGTACACCTGACAACGTACGAGTATATGCAAAATTTCAGGATGATCGGGTCAGTGGTTTAGGCGTGAAAAGGTAACAAACACACTCACAACATTCGCATTTATAAAATTAGTTAGGATTAAAAAAAAACAATGAGCCGTAGAGCCTTGTGTTAATGTCGTATATCGACTGTGAACTGGCAACCGGTCCTATCTCATAATTTGGATTTGAATTTGGACTTGTATATTTTTTTATATTACAAGTAAACGTGTAATGTTATATTTGTTATTAATTACGTACCTACATAATTAAATTATTTAAAAACTACGTGTTTGTTAAGCTATTTATTCGACGTGAACAAATTTTTTCTTCGTCCTGTTAAGTTGTCAAAATTCAGATAGTACCGGTTGCCAGTTTACAGTCGAATTTTAAATTATTTATTTACCTTTGGTACGTAAACCTACCGCTCAGACTCAAACGGTCTTATTACAAAAGAAGGTTTTTCTTTTGACATGGTTTAAACCATCGAGCCTGTTTTTGAAATACGAACCTAACAGAAATCGAAATACAGTTCCTTTTACAAAACTGACAACTTAGTCTGGTCTTAGATTGTCAATTTTGTATTAAGAACTTTACTAAAGTCGGCACAGAGTTCCATATACAAAAACTAAATCGAAGATTTAGGCTCGGGCTAAAGTTAGATCATGTTTTGTAATAAGACGGAAACAGTCTTATTACAAAACACGATCTAACTTTAGCCCGAGCCTAAACCTTCGAGCCAGCTTTTATATTTCGAACATTATGCCGGCTTTAATAAAGTTCTTAATACAAATTTGACAACCTTAGACCGGACTAAGTTGTCAGTTTTGTAAAAGGAACTTTATTTCGATTTCGGTAAAGTTCATGTTTCAAAAACAGGCTCGATGGTTTAAACCATATATAAAGAAAAACCTTGTTTTGTAATAAGACCGAAAAGCATTTATGTCAATTAAACCATTATACAGGCACTTTTAAATTGTCAAGTGGTCGGTCAGTCAGAAATATGAAGCTAGTTGCCCATTCCAAACCGTAGTAGGTACCTATGTAGAAGAACGGGCAAGAAACTCAATGGACACTCTTTTAAATTAATTTGTTATATTAGTTACATCATTAATGTTGAATATAGGTATAATTATATGTGAGAACGATGTAAATAAGACGTACACGTTGAGTGTCCAGAGTACAGCAAATAGAAATTTAAATAAAACAATCCATAAATAAAATAATTAAAATAAGCCGCTGAAGTTGAGACCTTTACTCATCTTTATAGGTATCCTGTCTTAAACTATAAGTACATAGTAGGCAAGTACCTGGCTACGTAATAGTAGATTGGATATAATACCTTTAAACCCAACCATTTTGAACTTGCTCATAACAATAATTTAATTCTCCCATCGCGAGTAGATATACAATTTTACAGCAATGTAACAATTTTTCCCGATATCAGTGCAGTCGTTCAATTTTCTCTCGATCGCTATCTTTCGCAATTTGCGAACGGCGTGGAGCGAAATCGCTTCCCGCGCGATAATCGACAGGCGACAGCGATCCGACATGGAGAGACTCTGATTTATGGAGCAATATTTAAGAAGGGAGACGATGCTCGCCGCCGCAGGGTTCAAAACAAACGCTTTGTAATAACCTTTTTAAACGTCAGAGTTATAGGGTAAATCAGCATGTCAAGAAAATTCGGTGAAATATTTTTTCTTTATTTGCATACCGCTTAATACTGCGGATAGAACATACGACATTTTAAGAGTAACGAAAAATATGATATTTACCAGCAATTCTGGCTAGAATGGCTGCTTAATATCATATTTTTCGTTCGACTATAACTTTCCGTGTTTTTGGCATTTTTTATCGACGTCGATTTATTTATTTATTTTATTATTTATTTACACAAAGTTAAACAGATACAGATACGACATATTAGAGATAGATTTTCCGTTTCCTTTATTTATTGTTTATTTTTTAATATTTCTAACTAACCGAAAGCTAAGAACCGTTGCACTGCACAATAATTTTTAATTATTAGGTAGGTATCGAAACCTAATATTATAAAAAAGTGCACTAAAGAGTAAATTACAATAATGTTTTGGCAACGCATTAAACACAATTGCAGTTTGCATGTATTTGTAGAATTCGGGTATCGAACATGCAAAATAGCTTCATACTGGAAATAAAATCAGAATAGGAATTCCGATAGTTCGTACTCGATAAACAGTGTTGCATCGTTCTGGGAAACCCAGAATACATTTAATTTAATTTCACATTTCGAGCCTATATTATTCAGGTCAATAATATCTTTCAGCCATCTTGGATTTCCTTAGGCCTGAAGTACACCCAATAGTCAAAAACATCGTTTCAAAACTTTTCTTATATATAACGTACCTTTTCATTCCTTATACTGTCTATTCGTGTGACCCTCATTTCGGCTGAGTGGAGATATTTCTCATCGACGTATATCATCGGCCAACATTGTGAGATGGACAATACGATAGCTCTTTATAATAGTCTTGGACGAAAGACTTGCCATTATACTCGGGTTTAGGACATGACTCAGACATATTGTGACTTTTTGTTACAAGAGTGGATTTTCATCGCAGAGAGATAAACTATTTCGACGAAAATAAACAGACTTAACATTTCGTAGATTTATTTTGTATACTTACATTATTTTTACTTGAACCGGGCATTTTCTTTGAGAATCAGAGACCAGCCGAAGTTATTTGTTTTTTGGGATTTTTTTAGGCACTTACACGAAAATACTGATTTAAACAGAAATAATTAAATTAATGTAGTAATATCTGCCCCATAGTTCGCTCATACCGGCAATTATAAGTCACTTCCGGTAAGCCTCGGTTGATGTATCAAATGAATTTCGCTACCGACCATGAGCGCCGCTCAAACTGCTTGAAGCGTAGGGAAATATAAAAAGTTGAATAAAGCGCAATATCATGCATCATGTACACAGGGTTCAAACCTTTCCATGTAACAAAAGAATTTTATTACAATCGTACACATCACTCATACAAGTTAGATTTTTTTAGTAAAATATAATTTTTATTTCAGTGATCGTAGATGTCAAGGCAAATAAAGTAGGTAGTCTCTTGTTAAAAATAAGCCCATTAAGCTGGTGTTTCAGGAAATATTACATCAATTATAAATTAGCTACCAATGCCCTTAACTATTTCGGTACGATTCGTAGAATTTCAACCTTTAAAAATGACTCTCGGTCAAAGTGGCTTTATTACATTTATTGATTACTAGTTCCCCAATAACTTCACTGTTAACGATTCATCAAATATTCATTAATTAATCAAGTTACGGTAATATGTTAAGTTTAATATCTATTATAGCCAACCAAAATTAATGTGCATGTTCCGCATAAATTGGGAATTGTTCTGAAAAGGTAAACATGTTTCATCTCGTAAATTAGCCGTATGCCCTCGCATTGTAATGTTAAAAATTTTTTTGTTAATTATTTCGACAGCCCTAACCGTTGAGTGAGCAATTTCATGGGTGCAGCAGTGACGTCAGACATGTATATTCCGGTTTAATCCGTTTCACGAAATGCTTTCTCTACGATAAGGTAACTTATCGACAAGTAACCCTTTCGAGAGTTTGACAATAGAAATATCCATCTAATAATACCGTTCCGCTCCGACGCGCCGCCTTTGATTTCAGTATATTAATGACCTATAAATGTGGGGTTAAATTCGACGTGGGAGAAGTTATTTTAATGTTTTAGTGTCTCCCGAGTTACCTTTGTTAAAACAATATGGTTTCGAAGTAGTTTCGTTATTATTTGTTCTACGATACGGGAAAAATATACCTAGTGTGAGGCAAAAATTAACAAATCCGGCCACGTGAATATGACTTGACATTTAGGATACTCCTCTAACACGAATGCACCTGAGATTTTCCCAAACCCAGGACCAACGAAAAATTCTTGGTCCGGTTTAAATGCTGTCATTTGGACAGGCGGAAAGGTCCACTTTTTGCATTGGGGTTTTTTCTGCTAAATAATGTGACATTAATAAGTCTCACCTCCCTTTAAAGGGAGATGTCACGTACGTATTTGGGTCAGCTCTTACATTCATGTCGCTTTGATAAATAATTAGGGTCCTGTGACAAAAAACACTGAACAATGAAGCCTTTATGCAACTCAGTGATGTCCGTCTGTTCGTTGCGCACAGTTAAACATAATGTCCCCTAAGGTTTTGTGACAATATATCATAAAACTGAAAAAAATCCTCAACATAAACTTAGAACCAGCAGCGTTAAGATTTTGCTAAATTCTGCCGTGTTGTCGGCCCCCCAAAAAAGTGTGTGCGTGGTCTGTGATTATGTCTCGCTCTTGACCGCTTTTTATTTAAATTGGGACTACGTACTGGTTACCCGAATGAAACGTGACCCATTTATAATTCATGTAGATTTAAGACTAACCAACTTACGGTACAAGCGAGTAAAAAACAATTTTGAATGGCTGTATTTTGTGCAATGTTTTTGAAAAGAAATATTTGTCGTCATTTAGTGTACAAAACTTTAGCTGTTTCAAAATATGGAACTCAGATAAAGAGATAACAGAGAACATAGCCATAACTAAGTGAAGTACTCCGTAAACCAACGCGTAAACTCCATGAAATAAAACGGAATGTACGCCAGGTTTGATATAGTCCCACCGCACATTTGAATAATAGACTATAACACAGAAATATATGTATGTATATCTACAAGGTACACAATTCAAACGCGCAAGTGAGTACAGTGTATGAAGCAGAATCGAAATGTTCGCGGGAAAATTTTCCTTAACACACAGCCTTTATTTGCATTGGAGCGAAAATATTTAATCAGGCGTGTAATCTTAGCGTACCGTACGCTTTTGTGGTACAAACCCGCACCCGTCAAGGCTATATGCTGTTTTGTGTACACAACTTTAGATTTTTTTTTACGATTTTTTCTTTTCATTTGTCGAGAGATTACCAAAACATTGTTCAAATGTGTATGCACAGCAAACAAAATTGTTTTGAATTTTCCTAATAACAACTCTTTTCCTATAAACCAGTGGTTTTCATTGCAAGTACATATATTTGATGTATTATTGAAATAATAACGGTTTATTTTCTTCTAGTTCTTGTAAGAGAAAATATTTTCATAGTGCAACAGTGAGCAATATAAGATTACCTCCGCAGCATTTCTAATTACAATCTTAAATTGCTAAGTCAAGGCTTAAAGTATAAGCTCAGGTAAATTATAATTTATTTATCAAGTTTTGATCACCTCAATTAAATCAATGGACTCGTCCGAATGTATTTCACCATTGAATCAATTCTGTTTTAATTCTATGCAAAGAACACCGTAGCCTACACTGCCGTGTTAAATTCAAACTTAAATCACCCCTCTTTTGGAGTCGGGGGTTATTAATAAAACAGTTACAATTTCAAGGCGTTTAGACCCTACAGTTCCAAACACATAATGTAAAACTCAATCAAATCAGCTAACCAACGAATGTGAAAAGAGTACCTACCGTTCACTGAATTAATCCCACTCTCAACTAGTGCAGGCCGTAAAACCAACAGAGATAACACGTTATAAAGCCTTTGGGTTCGGATTGAACGTTAACAGTTATAGCTCCGATCTGGTTTGTAACATTCCATGTAATCACGTTGAATGCTGGTACTTACGTACTCGTAAACCTGGTTAGAATTTAACAATGCACGTATATAGACGTTTGTTGAAATGAGCCAGCTACTGTCCGTCATTTGTAGGCGGCGCGTGTCTCTTATGTCAGATAACGTAAGGAGCCTCGTAATAGTGAAAAGAGCATTTGTCTTAGAGCAATATACTTGACGAAGCCCCGTTCTATCTAAGCTGAGCTTACCCAATTCAGTATTTAAACCTTGCCCTAAATCATAGCAAATTGACATAATTCAAACCACGAAAACTAGAGAAAAAAAATAGACTTCTGGGAGTTTTCCCGAATTTCAGAGGGTATACTTTAGTTAACTAAGTCCCCGAGCATTTATGCGGCGCCGCTCCTACCCTAGAAACCATTGATCTATTTTAGATATAACCTATAATCATTATCCCTATCCCTTTGTGGGATAATGCGTGGAGGTATCATCATTATCATGCCAACCTTCATACGTGCCTACATGAGCTCACAGTTGGGCCGTACTCTATTCTGTTCCATTACGGTCTCGAGCCTCCCATCTAGTATTTAGATAAATGTAGTAAAGTAAGTAGCACCTAATGTACGGAGATGGGTAGGGGGTCCCTGTAAACTCGAGTGTGCCTAATATATTATGCGTTATTCGGTTTCAATCTATCGATTTTACTTCGGCGTTGTTAGAAAGCGGGATTTCGCGATTTTCCGCACCATTAGTGATGTGACAAACGGTGGTTTGTACTCACGATGTCGTTTTCGTCCATTACTAGATTTCAAAGATCGAACATTCGTATTCGCTCTTTTAACTTCGATCAGATATCGCACTTATTTTCGCAGTCTGAAAACTTCACGGATATTATCTTTGATAAATACTGTGATGATGATAACTGATTCTTATCAAAGGAAATATTTTAGAGAAATATTTCGCGCTCCCACGAAATTTAAAAAAGCTTCGATTTTTTCTCCCTACTTAATTTATAATGTATATTTTACTAACGTTTGTATTATAGAGTAGACAAAGTTGCGTGTAATGAAAGCGTAACGTTCCATATTCTCTTTCATTAGATGTGTACTTGTTTCCCAACGAGCGTATTTGCATTTACTCTAACTGTTATTTACTTGAGGTGGGAACGACAACATTAGAATATTGTTAAATCTTACGTAATTACTGAATTTACCTATAATTGAAACAGTGGGGTAACTTTATGTGTTTTTATGTATATTTATAGCTCTTATGTCTTTTGAAGATATCATATTAGTTCCGCTCGACATATCAGTTGCAATATTACTAGTCAATACAGGTAGAACATCAAAGAGAGAACTCGTTTGATTTCGTGCCTTCATAACGCGCGCGCAACACTGATTTACAAACGTTTATAGGGTAGCCATTTTCGGAAATAGTTTAGCCGATTTGGTCTACATAATATTTGATCCAGATCAAAGTAAGAAGTGTATATATTATTTATTGGAATTGGAAAAGGTTATAAAGGGTACTCATATTATGTATAATCTTTTCCAATTCCTACGACTAACATACTTGTATTGTACTATAGTAACCGGTACCAGACGTAGTACCTGTACACAATGCTATTTTAAGTACTGTTTGTCTGTTTTTGTGTAATATTGTGTGCTTTAACCAGAAGGCCAATTCTCGTAATTAAAAACGTTCAAATTCAAGTCGCAATCTCATCTCAGCGACAGTCTAATGTCAAAAATGTAGGTAAGCGCTATACAATTTTTGACAGATTGAAACTGAGATTAGAATGCGAACGTTCTTAAAAATACGGGAATTGCCCCTCTGGGTCAAATATAGTAGATTATGCACCGAGGGGCTAAAGTTGTGTCTTATGTCACGGGCGTCATATTGAATCTCGAGCGCAATGAAGGATTCGGGATTTAACTCCCGAGCGAAGCGAGGGAGTTAATATAAGAATCCAGAATGCAGCGAGGGATTCAAGCTAGCCCAAGGCAAAGACACCTTTAGCCCAGAGGAGGATACTCTACTTTTTACACCTACTGTGAGAAAATAATTTTAATGTTATTCCATTCCTTTTAAAAAATCGTTCGTAGTTATCTAATTATTCTTACAATATTATGTCTTCGAAAACATGGCAACGATATGAAGAAGCAGTCGTTATGATTTTGTAGGAAATCGAGAATATCATCCACGCGTAGTAAGGGTTTCGAGAATAGCTTTCCTCTTTCTGGCACCAAAGGGTGTTTGTTAGTACTATACTGCCAATTTATCTGAGCATGTGAGATTCCAAATTCAAATCACATTATTGACCAGCGGGTCATAATGAAATCCAGTACAACATTATTGACCGGCTGTGCCCCCGGCCACTAATGACTCACTTTGGGTTAAGGTTGCTTGACATATAATTTGACATTTTCGAGCAGGTGGTGTGAAAAATTTATTTTCTTTCTTTCTTACTATTGGTACTTTAAACCAAACAAATATTTCAGTAAGTTGGAGTGAGAAAACAGATCCTAGTAAGTAAAATGGATTGTTAATACGCATTAGAAAAATACCTTCTGTCAACCGTCTGTGGTTCCTAGAACAAATATGAGATTTGTGGTACGCGCCGGGTACCTGAATTTTGTACCGGTACTTGTTAGGTAGAGTATCGGTACCCGTCAGGAACCGGTACCCATTTACCGAAATGGCAAGAACCGCTAAGTACCGGTACAGAACCTATATTTTTGGTACCGGTTCCAATCCCAGCCTAGGTAAGAGTATTCATTTGTAAGTACAGTCACCATCAAGTCTATTAACACTTGTTTTTACATATCATCTAAATTGATACAAAATTATGCGATACATTATTTTTCAGCTTTTTATGTAATAGCTAAGAAATAATGAATACTCCTTCAATTTTATATTCAGTATTTTGTAAAGGTTCTGTTCAATAATCAAGAATTAAAAAACTGTAGTGTTGTTTGTGCTTCTGTTGCTAGCCATACCTATCTTGCTCATTTTTTCTGAAACGATTGATTCTATATGCATGGCATAACTTTTGACTGATTACTTTTAGTGAAAAGTCGTTAAAAAAAACAAACATTCTCTTGCTCATTCCAAGAAATTAATGGTGTCCAAGTGTTAACGACCGCGACTTTACTTTGTGTAAATAATTATATCACCACTGCTCTCAAAATGGTGAAAGAAAACATCGTGAGGAAACTGGCACGTCCTAGAACCAAAAATTCGAAGACATGTGACGTCTACCAAGCCGCACTGGGCCCGCGTGATGGATTACGGCCCACTCCCTCTCACAGAGAGGAGGCCTGTGTCCCGGCAGTCGGAACATTGTAGGCTGATTATGCTATCCCAATTCGTTTGTAGTCGGTGCATATGTTCTTCTACCATAGTTCTATATTAGTAGGTAGTCGTCGTAAGATTTTTAAATATAATCTAAAGATGTTATGATTTTTATTCCATTCAAGAGATCCTACTTACTCGTAGCGTTTTGATGTGGATCCGAGCATCGTTCTGAAAAGCGGTATCGTGATGGTGCAGATTCTATTTGCGGGCATATCGAGTTATTCACCACAATGATCGATTCCCCGACTGATCCTTCCGTACATACTTCGTGAGCGTAAGTAGGAAGACATGCTCCATTTTTCAGCATTATTTATCAAAATATCGCAATGCTCTAAACTATTTTTAATAGGCATGTATTTAATGCAGCAACTAAGTAAAATAGGTAGGGTAAATAGGTTGGTAGGTTTTAAAAAAAAATAGAGTGGGTACCATATATAATAGGTTGGCAGCTAATAAGGAGTATCGTAATAAGTAATAGGTAGCATATTAATATATCAGTAATAAGCTCCGTTTTAATTTAAACTAGCATCAAGTTTTTCTTTTGGGAACAGAATTAATATCTAAGCGGAAACTTAATGGCGAAAACAAAATAGAAAATGGGCGTTCATGTTTGTCATAATTGTCACAGTTCTAACCAAACCTTAATTAAAATATTCTATGCATGGTCGATGGCAGGGCTTGGTCGACGGAGCCCCGCTTCGCGGGGCTCCTACTTCTGGGTGGTTTATAAAAAAATAACCACCTAACCTAACCTGTCCGAGTCGGGGTGCCCTAAAGACCAGATTGCATCCAGTTTCTCCTGGTAACAAATTAAAACGGAGCTTATTACTGATATATTAATATGCTACCTATTACTTATTACGATACTCCTTATTAGCTGCCAACCCATTATATATGGTACCCACTCTATTTTTTTTTGTTGCAAACATTTAGTCGACTTTTAAGTTATTAGTCACTCGGAAAATAATAATCCTTTTTAATATTCCATTTGTGTATGATGAGCTGAGCAGATTATCCAATTGTTATTTTCTCTATATGTTTCGCTTAATACAGTCGCTACATTTAGACAGTACGAACAGGGCGCGTCTATGTCGTGAAAATGGATTTGTATTAAAAATTATGTTCCTTGATTCGGGGTAGACCTTATCAAGAAAAAGTGTGTCAAGTAGAATGACCTACTTTATATTGTTTTCTTTTGTCTCTAACATACATCATGTCAATGTGGGCTGGTGGCTAAGTAATGACAGCCGCACGGGTCGATCGATCAGGTTAAGCTACGCTTGCCGCGGTTGGTCCGTGGATGGGTGACCATCTTTACATACCAATACCCCTCCGTACCTCGGAAAGCACGTTAAGCCGTTGGTCCCGGCTGTCATTCCTGGATCCTTGACAGTCGTTACGCTTGACAGAAGCCCGAAAGTTTAACAACCAGTCTTATTAGAGGTTGTGGACGTCATATAGGCAGTTGCTCCATGTAAAATACTCGTATCCAGCTGCATCCGATTAGACTGGAAGCCGACCTTAACATAGTTGGGAACGTGCTAGGCAGATTGATTATTCTAAGAATAAGTCGAGTGTTAGAAATTGTTCAGTAACCAATAGGTATTGTAATCGTTGAGCTCCTTATGTTCTGACTTGAGCTGCACGTTTACTGACAAATGCATGCACTGACTGGACAGGTCCACTCAATCTGTCTGGTTCTTTCCCCTAAAGACCATTTCAGACACCAATCTACATAGTCTTCACATGATCTGACCAAGATTTTGTCTGGACTTTAAAAGAGACTGTGACCTCTGAGTTTGTTTTGGCCTTTCTTCTCAGAGTAGTCAGATAAGAAACGCCGGCCTCATATAGTTTAAAAATATGATTGACGTGTAAAAGTGTTTGTCCAAACCTAATTACAGAAATAACATAATTTATCATTTATTTCTTCATGATTGATTAGAGGAACCATGCTTTGATATAGAGTTTATGACTAAAACAAAAATAAGTAGATTAGTAATCATAAAGTTCTAGAAAATAATAGATTTTATGTGGGATATATGTATATATAATTAGTTCGATCCCCGGACAAGTCAAACATTTGTGTGCATGAACATGTATGTTTGACCAGTGTCTGGGTGTGTATATGTATATAAGTATGTATATCAGTCATCAGATTACCGTAGTACAGGTTCTACCTGATTCGGGACCTGAAGACCTTGTGTGGATGTTGACTCATATTATATTATTATTATATAAGGCGTCCCACGGATATGTCACATGGAGGGAAAGCACCTTGAATATTGTAGATGGAACATTTTACTGAAAGAACAGAATATTTAAATTTAAACTGCATTCATAGATATTTAAATAATTACATGGTTGAACCGGAAATCGAACCCGTTACATGAGAAAAATAATCATCCTGTAGCTTTATCATACCCATCGAAAGGCTTCATCATAAGGATTATTTTTTGCTAAGTAACATAGTGTCACAAATAAAAGGAAGACCATGAATTTTAACATTTGATGTGAAATTTTGTTCAGAAAAATGAAAAGCTGACATTGCCGTAAGGACATACAACTGACATTATCATAAGAACCTATTACTAATAAATGTACCCACTTGAGAAGTACGCATCATTTCCTTATTATAATTTAAGTGCATGATAAAATGATAAAGAGATACAGAATTAGTAGTAGGTACCTGGTTGTATGCAACAAATCGAAATAATCAATAGAGTGCGACTTTGTATTCAACAGGAAGGGACTCATTTTGAGCATTTAATAAATTGATTAATTTTGTATTAAAAATGTTAAAGTTCATGGTCTTCTATGCAGTTCAATTCAATTCAATGCAGTTTTTATTGTTTTTTTTTAATTCACTTATGTCTTATTTCAGTAAAATGTTCCATCTAAAATATTTAAGGTACTTTCCCTCCATGTGGCATTTCCGTGGGACGCCCTGTATATAGGTACCTACCTACTTACATTTTTGTCAAAAATGTTATTTAAGAAAACAAATAAATCCATTTCTGTTTTGATTGAGAAATAAAACTTCAGTCAGAGTTCTACAATAATATTTGTGTGGGAGATGTCAGAAAACTATGTCTGTCTGGGTCCGATCAGGAGCTTAGTTCTGAACACAAAGTTTGAGCTCGCAAGAAATCGTACACGCGAGTCTGTGGGCAAACCACAAGCACGCCGCGGTAGAGCCGAGGGCTTTAGAAAAAAACAAAGCGACGTTGGTCCGAACAAATTGATCAAGATTTTTTGTTATTTAAAATAATTAGGCAAGTAGGTAGTAGATATGTACCTACTATTGGCAAAATTGTCAAATTGAAATTTACGATGTACTTTAAGAATAAGGATTTTCTCAGTAGGTGCCCGGATTCTCGCCCTGTGCTCGTTTATTTTCAATAAGCTCGTCCCGTGTGAGACTTAAACATCAGCGTCGAAATGTGAAAAGTTATGGACACACTTCTGCCTAACCCAACGGGGTAAACAGGCGTGATTGTAATGTTACGTGAAATGTACCGAGATATTGATTTTTTACAATTAATAAAAAATTTGATAAACACTAAATACGCTATTGCCACTAAACTGTTTTCCGTAGCTACCACTAACAATTCCCGTCATCCCTACTAAAAACTATGATCTGTTTATGCTATCCCAGCAGTAGTGGTATAAAGACGGTGTCGTCACCGTGCTCTAAATGTGTTCGTATAATTTTCTCGTAGTATGTAGCATGAAAGCCACCTAAGGGGCTCAAGGGAGCCGCACCGACCGGCGCCGGAAGGACGTGCCGTTGCGCGCCCGCTACCGGTGCCGGCCGCCATCGTCACATCCGCCGCACTGAGGGGAATTATTTTAACGCCAGTAAGAGCTTATTCGAGCTCCCACTCAGCAATTACATTAAGGGCTTTTGATGCAAAGCTTTTTATTGCTACATGTGCGAAGAGCAAGCTCAATAGAGTTTCACTATTATCAATAGAGCTGCCGAGCTAAAATAACGAATGGCATATTCGAACACGTATCGCTTGTACGTTACAGGTGCTCTTCACATTAAATTGTGTAGCAGAATATTTTTTTTATTCATTTTGTCTGATTTTAAGATGCGAGTGCAAAATATTTTCTGACAGTGTTTTATATTTTTCATTTCGATTTTATTCAAATAGGGTATACTCTTGCTTGCAAATGAGGCTTCATGCCTGCTGTTTTGAGAAAGTTACATTATGTATATTGAATGTATCTTGTTGTGGTATAATTATATAATTGTGGCTACTTGTGGAGTACATGATCATCACACAAAACAGTATTGACAACATTGTAGAAGAGCACAAGACTTCGCAAACAAATCGTATGTTACTTCAGCCTATTTTTACCTATCGGTAGCTAGTTTTCATAAGGCTTTCCAGTAGCATCGACTAGGAGAAAATTGTAGTAAATTCTATCCCACAAAATTCAAACTTTAGCTTTGTGCTATATTCTGGAGGGAAGCAATCAAAAGGGCAAGAAGCAAAGGAATGTCATTAAAACTATATTATTACACCAAGAAAACATTTAGACTCAAGTCTCAAGTAAATAAATACTTAACTTGTGACTTTTTACTCAGTTTTATTTTCCGTGGGATGTTAATAAATAATTTAAAATCATTAAGAACCTAAGTATTCTTAATGGAACTACCATTATTGACTAATTAATAACAATTTCTGCGATTCTTTTGTGGAAAGTGTCACCGAGCGTCGAAAACCGCTGTTTTTATAGTAACTACCTGTACTAGTATTTTTTTTCTGATTTATCTTCGATTGAAATTGTATGATTTTTTAATGTCGGGTACCATAATTGCAAACAAGCATTATTACGCAATAATTGTTTGTTGTCCTGAAGAAATAAAACTAAAATAAATAAATTCAATTTGATTTTTTAAGTGCCTTCAAATAACTCAAATGTGAAATTTATTTCTATTCGCACTATATGAATGTTTTACTACGGTATTCCGAAAGAAACAGATGGCTTCCCATACCGCGGGCAACCGTGCAGAATCTACACAGTAACCCATGATATGTCTAACAGATTTATTGTCTACACCGTGCACAATAAATCTACTGTATCTACCTACCTACCCGTAATACATTTTCTAACTAACTTGTCCAAATCTTATAGTTCAGTCAGTGCGTTTGCTTGATTAATTTTCACACGACTCAACTGAAAGCTAGCTTTGTTTGTGGAGAAAAACATGGGTTACTTTACACCTCCAAAAACAATAAAATACACACGGACTAAGCCGCGGGGCACAGCCAGTTTATTATTTCTGTTTGCGCGGCCACGTATTTTGATCATTAAATTCTCACAATTATCACTTCGTTCTGTCCGTCGCTCGTTCGCAAATCGCGACGGAAAAAATTACGTTTGTATCGACAAGGTTTGTTTACCTGACGTATAAACCATTACAGCAACAAATAGAGAAGTCGGTTAAATAAACAAAATGGCTAACAGGAGGAAGACCGATTGTGTACATGACTTGAATATTGTATGTAATAAGGGTTTATCTTGAATGGATTTATTTTATTTATTTAGGTTAGATTTAGGAAATTAGTTTTGACGTTAAAATACATTATGGGATGTAATTTCGGGATAAAGGCAATGTACCATAAAACTGAGTTTGAGTTTAACTTATCTTTGAGGGTAGGTATCGTAAAAGCTGACGGGGAATGTTAGTGCATAATATGAAATTTGTGATAATAGGTAAGTACCTACATACTTTGTTGCCTATTGGACCTACCTACATTTAAAAAATCTGTTTTGTAAAAGTTAAATAAAACGACCATAGAAAGATAGTCCAGTCAAGCCGGTGATATATTCTACTGTCGTTTAATTACTCTTAAACAAGAGCACTGTGTTTGCACTTATTAAAACCTTCAAACAACTTAATTTTAACAAAGCTATGTCAGCACGACGCAATTAGGTTATTTAATTTCGTAACAACCTTAAGAAAACACACATTACCAGCGACATTGCGAAGCGAGAAATTACCATTTAAAACGAAATAACACATGTATGAAAATATAATCATGTCTCACCGCATGAGACGAAGCTAATCCCGCCGACACACTAATGTCTTAAGGAGAAGAAAATGCGGATTTCCTCCATGACATATTATGCTAGTTGCACACGCGAAATAAAGACGTACCCACACACGTATCTCATCCGACTAAAAAAAGTATCACGTAAGAGTAACACAACGTCACTCCCTAAACGGCTACCTACTACACAGTAGGCAATAAATAAAAAAGACGATTTAGGAAATCCCGACATGACTCCCCGGATTTATACAGAGTGTTCTGACGCAAACTTTTCCTTGAGGTCATCAAAATTCTCCCTCCGTGCGGACGATTGAATGTTATGGGCCGCGAGACGCTCTCCACTTCTGAGTTATAGCTTGTTGCCCCCTGACATGCTTACGGTACTGATTTAATTCAATGATTATGTTGCGCCGCCACACGAAGCCCTAGCTTTCAGGCCAGCTTTAATAAAAAAAGTTACATCGTTATGAGTAAAATACACAGTCAATGATGTAATGCGTGGGTAAACTAAAATGTTGATCTGATTTTTTGTGTAGCGAGGTAAAAGACGGGAGCTTTTAGTGGCGCTGGCTTACTATCGTCGAAAATTTTAGCTAGTGAAATAAAAATTACGATCCTCGCTTTAGGGCGTTTCTCTAATACCTATATGTAATAATATACAAACGCTATCCCGAACCAGACACGACTTATTTTTTCAGGGCAAACAATTTTGTGGTGTTCAATATCTGATCCTGCTAACTTACCCGCGTCACGTAAGCAATACATACAAATAATATCGACAAAAGTTTGTCTGTAAATACGATATAAACTTTATTTATGAGATATTTATTATGCTTTTTGTCGTTTGTCTGTTTGCAATGGAATTCAATGACATGCCATAATATTTTTTGTAGTGAGTCCATTCTCGATCATTCATGAATGCAGTGTGATACCGAACTTTGTGTTCACTCAATAGTTATTCCAATTTTTTTTAAATGAAAAAAACAGCTTTCTTTATTTATTTAACCATTTATGTACACACTTATAATAAATAATAATAAATATCGTCTGACATTGCACACAGCACCATCTAGTTCCAAGTTAAGCACTTAATTATGGCTTGTGTTATGGATACCAGATGGTTGATACACTACTTAAATACATTTTTTTTCGTAAATACATACATATTATAAATATACATCCATGACTCGGGTACAAATGTCCATATTCATCATACAAACATTTGCCCCTACCGGGATTCGAACCCAGGACCACTTGGTTTCGCTGACTACACTTAGCCACTGTAGCCACTACACCAAACGTGTCGTCGAAATAAATATAAACAGACAAGAAGAAAATAACAAAAAAAAAAATAGGTACAAAGGTGATGCTTATTTCTAATGAAATCTCTTCCAACTTCTTCTTTATTTGTGAGATCCCTCATGTAAAGCAAGTGAAGTGACGTTTCTTAAAACTAAAACTACCAATCTTTGTTCAAAACCTGACTATTTTAATTGTCGAAATGGTATTATGTAATATTTTGGACTGATTTACCTAATTCAAGTTTACGTATTGAAATGGGGATCTCCGTGCACCACTGTCGTTTTCTTACCAACGTATCTCACTAATTAGTAATTATGTAATAATTTCCCGAGAGATTCTTCGTTAGGAATACGAATGACTCTGCTCTCATGTATGTCGTTGCCGATTATGTCAATTGAATGGGCAATGGCGTCCTCCTGTAACTACACACTGCTATCATCAACGTGTTTGCCAAGTGCCTCTTTATTGTAACGATCTATTAGATGTCCATGTTCATTATTATGCCGATAATAATCAGTAGGTAGAGTCAGGGAAATTAATATAATTAATTAAAGTAATTATTAATTATTGATAGTACTAGTATTGAGTAAATAGTACTTTGACAAAGTTTAATTGAATGATTGAATCAACTCTATCGTCAAGTCTTGTCAATTTGGATAAGTATTTGTTGTTTACCGATAAGCGGTTTTATTAGACGCCTAATTTGTAGCGACTTAAAAAAAGAAGGTACTCAATTTGGCTGTATTTTTTAAATCATTTATTATTTTATTTTAATGTATGCTACCTCAGAACTCCTTGATTTGAAAAAATCTTCTTTTGTTTGAAAGGATATACTTCCAGACTGGTCCCATATAAATTTGGTCAAGTTCGGATAAGTGGTTTTTGAGTAAGCTTCAATAATACGTATTTTTTCTACTTAGTGCATGCTGATGATGTTGTAATAGCTTCCTGTCATTGTTAGTTACGTTGCAAGTAGTGGTATACGAATTTGTTTGGGGTAGGTACCACAACTATATGTGATAAATAAAAACTTTTTCACAAAAAAACCACCGACTTCCAAAAGAAAAACATTACGAAGTGAAAAATAACAATATATTTTGGAAGTCGGTGTCTTTGTTTTTGTATATTTATTGTTTGCTACCGACTTCCGAAATTAATGTTATTTTTCACTTACTAGTGTATTTTTTTGGAAGTCAGTGTCTTTTTGTTGTTTAGGTACTGATCAAAAATCAGACCAAACCTTTGGTTGTGTACGGAAGCACAGTTAGATGAAGGCATTTGCTGCTTAGGTATTTAATTAATCTGGGTATATTATGTCCAAAAATGGCTTTTTATAGCTGAAATGAAAATAGAATACCCCAGAATAACGTTAATAACACTGCCAGCGAAACGTACCTACATCGATTGCATAGAAAGTATAGTACCTATGCTCGTTTACCTTACCGAGTGCGGGTCATTTATAAGCGAGGTTCATATCGCGTGATTTGGTTTGCTAACCAGAGTGAGACAAGAGCGAGTGTCAGCCCGCGCTAAATGTATGGTACTCTCCTTAGGCTGCCATTCCACCAGAGATGTGCGAGATACGAGAACCTAAGCTTCGAAACTGTGTGTCTATTTCCTCCAGGGTTAATTGGTGTAGTGCAGCGGGTAAGGTGTGGTATAGAGATGCGCTTGGCACGTATGTAAAAAACTTGTCTTCTTTCAACCTTTTTCCCCCAGAGCTAAGACATGCTACGGTATGAAAACCAAATGATCCTATCATACCTAATATCGTACATATCCACCGCTACGCAGCTTAGCAAGTCTCTGGTAGAAAAGGATGGTTTATCAACGTCAAGCTTTGCTTGGCGAGTTGTGCTTTGCGCGTCAGTACGTGACAAGATATTATTTGTGTGAGCGTGGTAGTTGGAAGACCGAGCGGTGAGGAGCGAGAAAGCACGTTTCACGTGAACCCTGCTATTTATTTATTTAAACAACGTGTCGTTTTGTATCCTCGTTAAATTTCACAAGGCTGTTATATAGAAAGACATAAATAATTAAATAAAATTCGATACCTGCTCAATAATTAATACATACTTGTTTTTTTATATATATTTAAGTTTGGCAGTGTTTCAGAATTACACCACTTTCAAAGAACAGAATCTCTCGATGTGTATGCGGTAGGCAGTGTCGTACGACTATGTTGCTGTGTGCGTGCGTTACAGTTACAGCGCAGTTACAGGGCGGTATCACACGGGACCTACACATGCCGATTTCCGAAAATTATAAAAAATAAAAAAGTTGCCCACTTATTCTATTATTGATTCGGGTTGAGAATCATTGGCATAGTTACCTCCTCGAGTTTGACGAGGATGCAAAACGACACCTTGTATATACTTTATGGTACATCACAAATACATAACAAAAAAAAAAATACATTTAACACTACAAAACATACAACGGGCGGCCTTTTCGCTTTCTGCTATGTTTTAAACAAAGTGTTGCCATGGTAACGCAGCATATTTGAATTGTTTCCACGAGGAGCGCGTCATAGCGCAACGTAGTATGGCTTGACGTTGATCAGGCACCCTTATACTTGGCGGCGATAAGGCCAATTTATATGAGTACGTAGACTACATTAAAACCGATAGTGTACCCCGAGTCTCACACTCCCGCCGTTTATTTCAGATTTTATTATTAGTTCTTGTGGCAAATTGGGATATCGATTTCATGACCTCTGACATTTACATGTTTTATTGAAGTCTAAGTTTATATGAATGGCTCTACTTCTATTATTTGTACCTACATATATGCCAAAGCTGGCGGTGGCATTCTGGTATATACATTTTCTTTTTAGTAAGCTTTCTAGCCATAATTAGATAATTGGCATATTTATTTAGAAGCTAATTTTAGGTTTTGTACATTTGTAGTAATAATTACTACTAACAATTTAGGAAATATTGTTACTGTTGATGAACTTGTTAGTACTAAAATATTTTTAAGTGTGATGTTGTATCATTACGTCTAACTGGTACAAAAGAATCTGATAACTTATACTACGGAATTCTCTCCTATTGAAATTCCAGTCTGAGCTGCATGCTTATTAACAAGTCCCATTCAGATAGAAGTTCGGCAGCCATAGTTGTACAGTTCAAAACTTTCTACGTGATCAGTATTCTATCAGATCGAACTGAATTCACCAAAATAGACAACTGCGGGGGCAATTACCATAAATAATGTGTCAGTTCTAAATTAATAAACGTTTGGTCAATAACTCAGACTAAATTTAACGCAATGCGGTAGAAATTACAGGAGCAATTACACTGTAATCAACTTGTATCGTTTGCAGCCTATTTTCATTTGTGCTAATCGTTTTAAACTTTAATTGAATTATTTGTGAGGCCATAAAATATGTTATTAGGACGGAAATATGTAATAAATCTTCTAATATTGTCATGCTTGGAAATAAGCTATAAGTTATCCCACGATTTAGTGGATGTCATATGACATGTCATGTATTCTATCTATGTATGGATGAAACAAACGGATTTTGATCCATGGTTTTTCCAGTTGGTGTGTTGCTTCTCGTCAGTGTGCCTATCTGGATTCGTGGCCACGACGTATTAGGTTATGGCTGCGTCCCCTATCCAACGCGATCGTCACGTTCATTTTGTTCGGCGATCCAACAAAAAATAAAATAAACAAACAAACATTTAGAACTAGGTACCTATTGTACTTATATATTTTTTATTTGTTATTTTTATCTTAGCATATGCTGCACCGGTTGACGTAATCACATCAACGCCGGCTAGGGGTCGTAGCATTATGCTGAGCGATGGCCATTTTGCGTTGATGTGACTCATATTTTTCCCCCACTTGTTCTTTTTTGTGTTTGTTTTCTTTCTCTGCGTCATATTTACCGCAAATAAACGTATTTTCTTTCTTTTTCTTTGTTTGCAGAAGCGCGCGCCGACTGTTTTCACACCACCATGCGCAAGCAGTGCGCGTCCTTGGTGCGCAGGGTGCGGGCCAGCTCCAATGCTGTCCTGGCGATGATCGCTGGACGTTTGAACTGCCCTTATATTAGGAATTGCTGCAGTAGGCATATAGCCAGAGCATGGTCGGTCGCTACCGATTTGACATTATTGCTGAGTTTTTATGAATTTTTGTTATTACTCGTATATTTTATCCAAAATGTGCCCTAAACCCTTATTTGTATTATATATTAATAATTTAATTTCCGGTTAATTTTTATGTGACATTGACTTTGATTTGATATCCTTGACATTGTAGTTCTGATTTGTTGATATTGTATATATTATTATTTTATTTTTATTTTTACATCTTTATGTTAAATTTTGATTTGTATTTATCTCGTGAGTCGTAAATGTGTAATTTTAATATTTGATAACCTGAATAAAATACATGTTTTTTTTTGCTTTACCCTTTTTCTTGGTGTACTCATCTCGTAAACACGTCGACAGAGGGCGCCTTCCAGTTTTCCGAACAAATGCGTGACATAGGAACGCGACAATCGCGTATTTGCGTGAACGGTCTTTTTGTTTAGGACGCGGGATTCGTATACCTACCTACTACTAAAAAAGCCGCCTATACTGGTCAATTCAAAATAGATTTCTGATTATAACAAACAATAAACTAAAACCGATATAAAGCAGCACAGCGTTGCTTTTAGTTGATCAACTAAAAGCAATTTGCAATTTCTAAATTGTCTATTTGAAGTAAATTGAAAACTGATACGGAACACGGAACGATGGAACAGGTTTGCTGAGTGATAGTGATTCCAACTTTATGTTCATTCGTTAATATATCGGGTAGGTAGTAGATATTGAAAGCTACTCGAGAGATTGTTAGTTTATGCTACTTAATACAGTTCGCGCATTCTACGGCGTAGGACATCTATGAGCACAAGTCCGAAAGGTTACCGTGGCCCCTGGCACAGGCAACTGAAGGAACACGAGTGGGTTTTAGACAGTAAGAGTCAGACACGCCCTCCCGTTAGGCCCAGAGCGGGAGAAGTTTTTTGAAGATTTCCCAAGCGAATAAAAAGGACATCCATGAGCATATCTAAACAGAAAAAAAGGGCGCACAATTATCAGAATATTGGCTGATTATCACTTCTAAAAACAACACAGAACTATCTGTCAATCGATTATGGAATTGCCTCTTATGCTTATAGAGGTCAAATTCAGGGCCACTTTTCTATTCTATATCTATAACTAATATAAATTAAAGTCGTATTTCGTGCTGTCTATACAGACAGCCCGAAATGTAATAGAAGAAACATACGACCGCGTTGTTCTCCTCTAGTTACATGCTCTGTGTTGTTCTCATTGACTTATAATAGTAGTTGTTCTTCTATAAATTTCTACCTATGGCTTATATATTTCTAACTATAAATAAAATAAATAAATACTATTTTATTTGCAGACCTTAAAGTCCATAGTGTAAGTTTTGATATGAAACTACTTAATATTAAACTATTGTTAGAAACACATACAATCAAAAAGATAATCTAGTAATAACAAAAACAAAACCATTATTTGCCCGTATAAAGCTGCCCGCTTGAAAGGCAACCTGTGTGTGCAGACGGGCATCGGGCAGTCCCACCGGTCACGCAATGCCCTCAACATGCTGCTGGAACTGACGTGTGTTCTGTGCCCGAGAGAAGCGCATCGCTTTCGAATGATGGCATTAAAATCATCTACCCTCGCATCGGCAAACATACCCGAAACGCTGTTTTACCGCGGCAGTCCCACAAGCATTCTGAAGGCATTGTTATACACACTACAAAAAAACTACACAACAAACTGCAAAACTCTCTTTGTACTATGCAAAACATTTTTCACCATCATTTAGAGAACTTATTCCGGAAGGTTTAAGAATATCGATGCGTTGACAGGTCGCCACATCAGTGTGGGTTGCACCCGTGTGAATCATGGGCGAGTCACTATTATACCTAACTACATATATAAACCAGTAATTTTAAACTGTTCCACCCTCAGGTAAGTTATTCTCCTTAAATCACAGCTTGTCTGCCACGACGCTTTGGATAAGCATTGCGAAGCTAAGTTGCTCGTATTCCAAACTACTTTGTCAACTCACAGTACCACTTAATGGCACATACAGTGCGGGACAACGTTGGAGTGGGGAGAAAATTGGTCAATAGTCACTTTATAGCTGTACCTTTACAACGATAATATATTAGATCGAATTGCTTTATAGTAAAGTTAAAATGCATGGGTGTCCTTAATTTGTACGTCTTTCAGAATATAACAAACTCAAGGACTTCTGAAGGTTAAGGCACCGATAGGTATGGAAAAACCAATTTCAAACCATGATGGAACGTTTATATTTACAACATGATTTTACCGTAGACATCTTTGTTTTTACTTAATCACTATACTGTACAAGAAAGATTAGGTGTACATTATTAGAATTAGAGCAGTATCAAGGGTTGTGATATAAGCGATAGCAAGCATTTTTTTTTTTTTTTTTTTGTATGGCATCTCGCAGTTGGCCTTGAGAGGCCGTGACTGCTTAACCGGTCAATCCTGTGGTGCCGTCGAGCTAACTCAAAGCCTCCAGCCAGGGGCATAATATTAATTATAAACTAAGCGACCATCACATAAGGGCACCCCCTGTGGGGTACGAACCTCGGCTTAGGGCGTCGCTGGGGAAGGACAGCAAGTTGGGGACAGGCTGGATCAAAATGGGTATATTATTATTAATGGGTAAAACTACTGGCTCAGCTACGCCACCAGCCGGCTCTGTGGATCCGATCAAGGGAGGGGAAGAGGAATTTATCGGGGAGGAACGCGGACGCGGACGCGTAGGACCTCGGCGGCGAGGTCGGAACTTCGTTTTGTGTCTGTGTTTGTATACAGTACTGGTGGCTCCTACAGCTTTCCTGGAGGAGGGTGGTGGGGTCGTCGGGGTCGGTCAGTGCGTGCCTTGGACGGCGGATTTTACTGATTCTAGAGGGGACATAACTGGCGGCCTTCACAACCAGAGGGTTGTGATGGCTGCCAGCGGTATCGAAGAAACGCTTGCAAGCGCGTTTTATGAATTGTTGAATGGTGGGGATTTTCAAGTCTAAATGTAAGTTAATGTTACGAACGAACCAGGGGGAACCCGTGATTTTACGTAGAAAACGGTTCTGGCAAGCATTAATTTGAATATTTCCAACTTTATAGAAAATCACGCCAACGCGCCTACGCCGTAGCCATAGACCTACGACGTAGCCATGGACCTACGCCGTAGTGCCACTGCTACGAGCGTATTTAAGTTGTTGAGTTATGAGCTTACCGATATAATCGTCAATAAGGATAAAAATAATTAACTCTCATATTTACCATAATTGCAAACTTAACCGAAATAAATTATTTATTCCCATGAAGCATCATCATAAAGCAATTTGAACACGGTTTATTGTTTATTTATTATAAAACAGTTTTGAAAATCGAATCCCGGTATCGGAGCGAGCGGCTTCTCCAAGTACCTACTAGAAGTACATTGGTATTTCAATTCTAACGTAAACACTCGAAGTACATACACGTTGTTTCAGTAATATTGTATTGGACGTATAAAATACTTGTTGAATAAAAAACATTGAGTCTTTATTTTATTTATCGTGCAATTCTTGTTGTGTTTTTAGTATTCATAAAAGTGCTCGTTCAAATTTAGATACAATACTTTTTTGATCTTTATTTTATAACAATCAGCTTATCGTGCATGCGATCGTAGAATACATGGGGGTTTGTAGATATAATAAGTATTACTTAGATGCATTTGCAAATTGAATGTATTTCGTGAATTGATTAAAATTAAAGGACATCATTATTTTTAACTGACTTCTAAATTGAGGAGTTTCTCAATTGGTCTGTACTTTTTATTTTGGTTACGCTATATTTCCAGCAATTGTGGATCTATTTCGTAAATTCTACAGATAGAGTATACCTCAGGGGTGGGTGGTCTCAAATAAATTTAACTGACTTTGTTTGGGTAGTTTTTCAGTTAACTTTAATAATACGTATTTTTTCCACTTAGTGTATATTGATGATGTTATAATAACTTTCTGTCACTGTTATTTACATAGCAAGTAGAGGTATACGAATTTGAGTGGGGTAGGTAAAACAACAAAGGGGGTAAGGCGAGACCATCCACCGACCAACACCTGGCGAATCCAACGTGCTCCCACTGCGGTTTTCGTCACAGCGAGCTATGCCAAGAGGGTACTTTGCCACTTTCCAGGGAAGTAAGATGACCAGAGACTTACCTACTTCACTCCCATCATCATCATCGGGCTGTAATTTTCCCACTGCTGGGACAGAGGCCTCCTTTCGGTGAGAGGGAGTGGGTCATAATCCACCGCACGGACCCAGTGCGGGTTGGTAGATGTCACATGTCTTAGAATTTTTGGCTCTAGGACATGCTGGTTTCCTCACGATGTTTTCTTTCACCGTTTTGAGAGCAGTGGTGATGAAATAATTTACACAAACTAAAGCGCCTGTCTCGGTTTGAACCTACAACTCGTCGTAAGTCGCGGCCGTTACCACTGGGCCACCACTGCACTCTACTTCTTCTTTTATCAACCTTTTAACAGTTCGTGTCGTATTTCTGCGACAGAGAACACGCATGATTTTTTCGTTCTATTTTCGTCCTATTAACAGCGTGGTACAACTAAAACTAAAAAACTATTATTTTATCGATTTCTAGCCGCGCGCTAGGGGCACAGCAATTGATATTTAGCCAAGCGCTTAAAAGGTTAATATACTTACTTATTTGTGATGGCAATTTATGCGGTTTATTATTTTGTATCCACCACATAAACCTCACATTGACCGTTTTACAATATATGTTTATATCTCTTTATACATCTATCTATATTTATAATACTATATCTTGCACTTTCCATTCGTGTCATATCCTTTTTCCATAGTAATATTAATTCCGTAATAAGCGCAGTTTAGTACTCAGCGGTTTAAATGAGCCGTGAATAAGCATGTTGTGAGCGAGTGAACTTTTCGTACCCTCTTTCGTTTCACTTAGACGATATGGTAATTAAAAGTAAGGCAATTGAAAATTAAAATTATATTTTATGTGAGCATGGTGTTAATTAAATCAGCATTTTAACATTAGTAAGAATGATTTCTTCTTTTAATTTCCTGCTATCGGCTCCTTTGATTTATTCCGATGGTCGTTAATACAATCTTGAGCTTGACTTTAAGTAAGTACCGACAGCCAATCCAAAATCATAGCGTAGGAATATGAGAGGTATGAATGGCGAGAAGTCGATAGCTGGTTTGAAATGTATATTCAAGACGTAGGATCCGATCGGTTGCTGTGTTACTTTAGTAGATTGTGATAAACCATTACCTTAGCATTCGTTTTGAAGAAAAATAAATGCACTGTATCAACTGGATTTGTGCCCAGCTGGTGGCAATAGGGTGGCCCCCTTTATGGGACATAGATACACCTCTGCCTAACTCTTCGGGGATTACAGGCGTGATGTTATTTATGAATTAACAGTATAAAACCATATTAGCCCTCTTATAATAAATCACGATTGTGGCTTATTAATAACAGCCGCATGGGTCGATCGTTCAGGTTAAGCTACCCTTGCCGCAGTTGGTCCTTGGATGGATGACCATCTCTACATACCAAGACCCCTCCGTGTCTCGGAAAGCACGTTAAGCCGTTGGTCCCGGCTGTCATTCGTGGATCTTAGACAGTCGTTACGGGTCGTCAGAAGCTCGAAAGGACAATCAGTCTTGTCAGTATCACATTACCCAGTATCTGAGTTGTGGAGGTTAGTAGGCAGTCGCTCCATGAAAATACTGGTATTCAGCTGCAACCATGATATAGTGAACTGTCACTGTCACTGAATATAGTGGGAAAAGGCTAGGCATACGATGATATAATGAATGTATACAAAATATTGTAAAACATTTTAAAAGAGTAACGGTGGAGTTTAAACTACCTTTTGGAAGGGGCGACTAGGATCAATTCTATTTTAATGTAAATGTTGACGTTCAAAGGCGCCTCTTATATGCCTATTTGAAATTAATGCTTTTACTTGACCCAAAACTATTTACTCAAACACGTAAAATATATTTTCAATGCTACTTTCCAAAATAATATTTCTTTTATTTATCACATAAATGACAATGTTCACAGCTTAGAAAAATATATCGCTCCACTAAACGTTGTGTACGATAACCGCCTGGCGAAAATATTAAGACAGTGCTATAAATAACGAAATTTTCAGGTCTAATAAACTGTCAGAAGAAAGTTAGCCGATGTAGCAATATGGGCACGATGTTGGTAGACCGAGGCCTATGGAGTAAAATAATGTCGGTTTCAGACATTTCGATATATATAGGTACTGCGTGGTACTTGGGTCTTCATATGCTTCTTTATTCATTTATTATTCACAAAATTCACAGCTCTTTGAAATTTTATCTTAAAATATATAAACTAGTCTTACAACCAATAGCTATACAATAGATGCATCAGAAACAAACATACAGAATTAAGTTAACACTATCTAACCATTGATGTGTACAGTGTGGGTGAGTGTGTAGGAGTGTGCATGAGGAGTTGCGAATGAGTGTGTGAGTGGTATGTTGTTGACTAGTATACCTTCTATTCAATTAAATTTAGATCTATTTGTCAGTTCGTCATATACTTTTTTTTTTTTTTGAGGGTGGGATATCATCAAATAACTTCTCCCGCTCTGGGCAGAGCAGGAGGGCATGTCAGACTCTTACTGACTAAAACCCACCCGTGTTCCTTCAGTTGCCTGTGCCAAGGGCCACGGTATCCCTCTCGGACTTTCCCGCAACCCTAGCAGGCATCGGCCCTAGCGGACCCCGTCATTGGTGCTGACATCTCTTTGAGGCGCGCGTGGAACACAACGCGCCGTCGACCCGGGCCTGGTCCTTATCGAACGGCGAGCTGCCCATTGCTCGCCGTTCGCAAGCCCACGCCTACGGTGGCCGGGAATCGGCCTGCGATTCCCGACGCCCAGGGCGTCTCCTGCGGCGGCTAGGGGCGTGAGGGCGCGAATTTTGCCTCTCCCTCACGCGATCCGCCTCCTCCTTCGCAAACATTACTGCTTCACAGAAGGAGGTGACGGCTTCCCAAGCCCTCTCGCTCCGTACCATGGCCTGGACCAGGGCCGGACGCGAGAGATCGCCACCGCCAATCGCCTGCACGAGGACACGGCGGTGCTCCGTCCAAGCCGGACAAACCTCCACCGTATGCTCCACCGTGTCCTACCGTGTCACATACTGACGTTATTAATTGTTTCCTGAATATACCTTTTTTGGTATTTAATATATCAAGATGATCTGTCATCTCTCATCTCCATATTTAATACAAAAATACTTTTGTTAAAATTCTTTTAGAGACATATCATGAGTCCTTCGGCTATTTCACTCTATTTCTTATGTTTTTATATGTGATTCTGAAAACCAATTTAAACTCCAACATTTTATTGTATATAATGCGATTATGGCAACATTAAACGGTTCACTTATGACTTTTAGTTTGAACGAATGAACCAAATTGTATTGTGTAACCATAACAGTGAATTGAAATAGACAATTGTTTACTGTCCAGTAAAACAGCCCATACAATAATCACAAGGTGAGACAACAGAGTCACTTATAATATTACTATAATTAGGTTACAAAGCACTTAATTATTAAACCACTTAAGCCTGTGAACACCAAACTAGACAACGACATCATTAGCCATGGTTGAACCGTGATATTGTTTTAAAGCACAAATAACTGGTTTAATCTAAAAAAACAAAAAAATTGTTTAAAAAAACCTAAAAAAAAACACGATTTTGTATATAACCGAACTAAAAAGCACGCTTTTTTACCCCGCCCGATCAAGATGTTTGGCAAGCCGATCCCTTGGGAGAAGCATGCCAAATATCTGGGTGTGACTTTGGACAGACGTCTCTCCTTCTCAGAGCACATAAAGGTGGTTCGTTCGCGAGCCGCCTTTGCTCTGGGTAGACTACATTCCGTCTTAAATGCACGCAGTAAATTGTCACTCAGGTGCAAACTGCGCATTTATACGGCATGCATCCGACCTATGATGACATACGCCTGTGCTGTTTTCGCACAGGCCCACCCCCGGCACATCCATAGGATGCAGTCCCAACAGAACCGTTTTCTACGTAAAATCACGGGTTCCCCCTGGTTCGTTCGTAACATCAACTTACATTTAGATTTGAAAATCCCCACCATTCAACAATTCATAAAACGCGCTTGCAAGCGTTTCTTCGATACCGCTGGCAGCCATCGCAACCCTCTGGTTGTGAAGGCCGCCAGTTATGACCCCTCTAGAATCAGTAGAATCCGCCGTCCAATGCACGCACTGACCGAACCCGACGACCCCACCACCCTCCTCCAGGAAAGCAGTAGGGCCACCAGTACAGTATATACACACAGACACAAATCGAAGTTCCGACCTCGCCGCCGAGGTCCTTCGCGTTCGCGTCCGCGTTCCTCCCCGATAAATTCCTCTTCCCCTCCCTTGACCGGATCCGCAGAGCCAGCTGGTGGCGTAGCTGAGCCAGTAGTTTTAAACCCCCTTAATAATAACGAATCCATTCAGATCCAGCCTGTCCCCAACTTGCTGTCCCCCCCTAGAGACGCCCTAAGCCGAGGTTCGTACCCCACAGGGGGTGCCCTTAGGTGATGGTCGCTTAGTTTATAATTAATATTATGCTCCTGGCTGGAGGCTTTGAGTTAGCTCGAAGGCACCACAGGATTGACCGGTTAAGCAGTCACGGCCTCTCAAGGCCAACTGTAGATGCCATACACAAAAAAAAAAGCTTTTTTACAATAAAATATTTTTCTTTGTTAATGACTATACTTTTTAGTGCGGCTAAGTACAAAAGCGTGTTTTTTTTTTAATTAAGTCCTTTTACGCGGCTTACAGTAGATTGAACTGGCATAAATCGTCACGTAACGAAAAAGCGCTATGCCCCCTCCAAGCGACTTTCCTCTCTTTCTCTTTCTAACTGTCTCTTTCTATTTTTTACGGTTGTATGTGTATGTGTGTGTGAGTGTGCGAGTTTTGATATTAAATCGTTGACCGTAAGCATTGTGCGCTTGCACAGTCCCTTTTACGTCCCATCCTTGACTACGCTGGTGTCAGTTATCTCGATCTCACTGAGGCACAACTAGATAAACTTGAGCGACTTCAAAACTTTTGCATAAGATTTATGTTTGGCCTGCGCAAATTTGATCACATTTCGTACAAAGCTGAAGTTGCTTCCTATACGTTTTCGCCGGAATTCTTATATCTTGTTTCAGCTTTACAGTATTCTGTTCAACCCTAAAACCCCTTCTTATCTTAAAGAACGTTTCAAGTTCCTCCATGACACACATAATAGATATCTGATGACATCGGAAAAACTTAAGACTAGAGATGCCGATGCATTCCACCAGTTTTTATGACAAGTCTTTTACAGTTCAAGCAGTACGATTATGGAATGCCTTGCCCGTGTTGATAAAGCGTGCTCAATTTTTGTCCACTTTTAAAATTCTGGTTTAAAAACACTTCCTCTCTCCTTAAACATCATCATTACATATCGTTTCCTTGCTTTTGTTTCATGTTTATTATTGTATATATATATGTAGATAAGTATATGTCTTATGTATATATGTATTTATTGTATATGTAATTGGTACACCACTGACTACCTGCAGTATGATAAATGATAAATGATTTTATTTCTGTAAGTAGGTTTTTACAAACACTTTTACACGTCAATCATATTTTTTTTTAAACTAGATGAGGTCGGCGTTTCCTATCTGACTACTCTGAGAAGAAAGGCCGAAACAAACTCAGAGGTCACAGTCTCTTTTAAAGTCCAGACAGAATCTTGGTCAGATCATGTGAAGGCTATGTAGATCGGTGTCTGAAATGGTCTTTTGAGGAAAGAACCTCACAGATTGAGTGGACCTGTCCAGTCAGTGCACGCAATTGTCAGCAATCGTGCAGCTCAACTCAGAACTTAAGGAGCTCAACGATTCGACGAACAATACCAAAGAAAGGACATTTGAGTAGGCCGCACAAGTTACTCAAACTGCCAATATATATATAGTATTGTCTCTCCTTTTCCCTTTAATCCTTCCAAAGGTTGTCTGTAAAAGATAGCTTTTAGCGATAAGACCGCCCAGTATGTCACCT
The DNA here is from genome assembly GCA_937001585.2 of Brachylomia viminalis. Taxonomy (NCBI): domain Eukaryota; kingdom Metazoa; phylum Arthropoda; class Insecta; order Lepidoptera; family Noctuidae; genus Brachylomia; species Brachylomia viminalis. The sequence continues at coordinate 12,921,281 of OW443302.2, read as the reverse complement.
TATGTAAAATTTCTACATTTATATCTGTATTTTTTTGGCGTACATAATAAAGAGTATTCTATTATATCCTATTGTTTACGGTCAACGATATAACCTCAATTCTATACACATGTAAATATCATATAAGCTATATTTTTTTATATTAAACTTTTAATCCTGAGGATCCTGGCAAGGATAATGGGACAAACTATTTAAATTAATGCATTGTCATCGGTCCTTGATAAGTGTGCGAAGTTTAAAATCAATTCGACGTTTTGAAGGGGATGAAAATCAAGTCCAAAAATTCTGTTACATAGATACATACCAAGCTAATAAAAGCGTGTTTAAAACAAGCTATGCTGCATCGATGCATGCTTGTTTTCGTTCCTCAACTTAAGCTCGCTCGGCAGGTCAGACAACAATCGCTCGGCTATAAGCATATAACCAGAAACTCATTATATCATGGCTTAGGGGACTAGTTGTGCGCTTGTAAATGCTCATTAGCCTGACGGTACCACGCTAAGAGGACCTGGCATCGAGCCAGTGTGCCAACACAATAAGAACTTACTTATGTACATAATGAAATATAATAAGACTGTAAATTGGCCTCGGCTATCTAAATATAAACTAATTTAGACTGGTAATGATATTATAAAGAGAGAGGGTTTGATTTTTTGTTGTTATGTTTATTTGTCAAGCTTTCACGCTAAAACGGCTGAACAGATTTGGATGAAATTTGGCACTTGGGTAGACCATGCCCTGGATAATATAATATATTTTTTTTCCGGTATTTTTACGTGATCGAGACTTATGTGGGTGATGCCGCGGGGCACAGCTACTATACAATATAATTCCGAATACAAGTTCACCTTAAATAGACGTCGAAGAGAAAGTTCACGAAGTAGGCAACAAAGTCAGAAGTTACGAGTACTTAATGCACTTTTGAATATAAACACGGAGAAGTAACATTGTACTAAAGTTAGTACAATGCAACCGTCAGACAGTTGAAGTTGTGCTGCTATTTAAAACGGGCAAGACTGGCACGTTTCGCATATCAAGAAGTAATATTTATAGCACAAATTAAGCAGATAGCAAGTTTCGATGGAATCAAGTATACGATGTTATACACCGTTGTTTTATGCCAGACGTTTCGTTTCTGAAGGATTTCGGGACATATTTACGGAGTATTATATTTTTGCAATTGAATAGTTTTATGTGACCTCACATGGCCACATAATTACGTGAGTAATTTATTTACAAACCATATTTCATATTATTTTATTATTTGTAGATAAGAATCTGCGACGTCATGGAAACCGAAAGCCTCTATTTAAAGACCGTTTACTTAACTGGGTACCAATTGCTTACGTAGGTTAATTTACTGGCCTTTCCTACAGAACTACCCTCGTGCAGAATTACTGAATTTAGTTTCATCTTAATCAGCCTATAATGTTCCCACTGTTGGGACACAGGCCTCCTCTCGGTGAGTGGGAGTGCTGTAATCTATTACGCGGGCCCAGTGCGGGTTGGTAGATGTTCACATGTCTTCGAATTTTTGGTTCTAGAACATTTATTTAACATTTAAACATAGTTTCCTTACGATATTTGCCTTCACCGTTTTGAGAGCAGTGGTGATGAAATAATTTACACAAAGTAAAGCACCTGTCTGGGCACGTAAGTCGCGGCCATTACTACTGGGCCACCAGTGCTCTCACTTACTTTATGACATCCAAATATTATGTAGGAAATTTATCGAATAAACTTACCATTTTCGAATAAACGCATAATTTACCATTTTGCGTAGGACAGAAATGGTACGTGATAGAAAATAATCAATTAATTAATTGCTGGTGACTATGGTGCCTGTTTTTTGTCTGTTTTTATTAGCTGTAAGTCCTCCATGGACTAAAATAAATAAATAAATATTCTTTAATGTACACCACAAAATACATAACAAAAAAAAAATTAACACCGCTTAATATACAATGGGCGGCCTTATCGCTTTCTGCGGTCTCTACAGGCAACCTTGGAATGGACAGTGATTTGCCTGGACATCAAATGGGGCTGTCGTTGTTGCAAATAATAAGTATCTATATCACACTAAAATCACTATCACTATTTACACTAAAATAGATACACAGATATATACATACGTACATACTAAATATATACGCAAAAAAATAAATGAAGACTATAGATTATTACAATTACGAGAACAAGATCACAATGACAAGTAATGTTCCTTCACGAGTCTTTTAAACACGAACAATGACGGCGAGCGTTTTATTTCAACTGGAAATGCATTCCATAAACGAGCGGCCTGGACAGTAAAGGATTTGTCGAGGAAAGTTATGGAAAGCATGGGCATTTTAAGCTTCAAGTTATCTGATGACCTTAGAAATTTCGTTTGGGAGTCGCAAAGAAACTGAAAACGTTTCTTAAGATAGAGAGTCGTGGAAGGGGAGAAGAGCACATCGTACAAAAGAGAAAGTATATGAGCATTCTGGCGAAGGCGAATTGATAACCACTTGAGCTTCACACGAAATTCGGAAACATGGTCATATTTGCGCAAACCGAATATGAATCTTATACAAAAATTTGGAAGTCGCTCAAGTTTATCGAGTTGGTTCTGGGTAAGGTCAAGATAGCTGACATGAGCATAGTCAAGGATGGGTAGAAGAAGCGATTGTGCAAGCGCAATCTTGGTGGCAGTCGGTAGAAAATTACGCAATCTTTTCAAAGATGCAGCGCGTGCAAACAGCTTGCGGCTTACTTCCTGTAGCTGGGCAGTCCAAGAGAAGTTCTTATCTATGAATAATTAATATTTATGTATACGTAGGTAAAAGACACTTAATTAATACTAGCTAATTAAATTACGTTTTACCCACAACAACTACAGGAGCACCATTTATTGGACAGTGTCAAATTAATTGGATGTAGGTACAGCGGAATTAGTGAACAACCTTTATTAAAGCTACCCTCCAATCGGATAGTATACAAATTTGGTTGAGTTATGTGGAAATTAATTCTTGAAATAATCCGATTCACTCGCTGCCGATTTAATAAAATGTTTTTTCATAAAAAGTTTCATTATTGTTTATTGAAAACTGGAAAATGTTGGTAGCATTTTAACAGGTATTCGCAATTAAATGTTGCCAACATTCTGCATATTTTTAAGGCAGTTCCTACCTTTTTACATATGTATAAAAGTGTATAAAGTGCCAGCAAACATTATAATTAACTATTCAAATTGGTTTGCAGTTAGGTACAAGTTAAGTATGTCCCTCGACTTATCGCCCATTATAAACAAATTGAATCAAATGGTGATGAAATGACCTAAGCGATCAGTAAAATAAATATATATTTATAAATTCACCGTTTCATAAGTTGGCCATTAGCCAGCGTCGTGGAAACGGGTCATACGATTTTAAACATGCGACCATTTTCGTCTGAGATTTAACTCGAGAGGGATACCTACTGTTAGGCTCGGCTCCCACTGTTTCGTGACTATTTCATTTAAACTGTGGCTTTGTATTTAAATGGAGTTAATTATAAGTGACCGATGATCTTGTGAAGGCCGCAGGAATCCGTTGGGTGCCCCGTGTGGTTGAAGCACACGTTGAACTTGTGGCTGAAGCACAGGGCCGGTGTGGCGACGCTTGGGGGAGCCACTGGACGTCATTCGGCTGAAATGATGAGAATTATAAGTGTACTATAGCGATTTACCATTTTTCTTTTTATTTTATGTCTCCTTGTGACTCAAAAGAACCACTACCACACCACCACTACATACATGCTAGCAGAAGCAGAGGACGTCCAACAAAAAGTTTGGAAAATCCAAAAGTGCACCCTCATATCACTCATTTATTTTAATAAAATAATGAATCGTAATTGATTCGTAAAATAAAAAAAATCATGTACGCAAGAAAAGTTTTTATATTTTTGTACGTGTGTATCATAGTGAATTTTAATAAAAAATCATTTAAAAAAACAACTATATAAACTAGGCTACTGATATGAAATAAGTCACCAGCTCACCAAATTCTGGAACTAATAAAAAAGCCCGGTCTCGATATATACATTTTTCGGGAGTTATCGTTGATACTGTATACAAATCAGCGTACGTCCACGTAATTTTTTTTCGAATAAGTACTTTTTTTTTCAAAGTAGCAACGTAAAATTATTTTTAGAAAGTATATGAGGGTTTAATTTAAGCGTTTTCTCGATGTATATCAACTCATATTATTGTATAGGTGCAAAATAGTTGTGATAGAGGCATTTGAAAATCACAAAATTGCTTCACCTTGACGTGTCGGGAGTAAAGCACTACCTCTACCGCTTCGCGTTATGAGGTGCACAAAAACGTACAAATAAAAGTCGTCAAGTTAGGTACAATATGAAGGATTGACTACGGAAGTAAGAACGGAGGTAGTTTTGTTTTGTTTTTATAAATAACGTTGCCCCACACTAGGAATTTCTCCTGTGTTGTGGGTGCGTTTACAAACATTAAAAACTGACATACACAAAAGTTGAAGAGAGCCTATTCGAAAAACAATATCAGGAATAAACACGAATAAATTAAGGTATTCAGTAGAAACTTCTAATAAAAAGTTCAAAAGGCTTAATGTTTATTAAGTTTCATCACGTGAGGTACGTGTACGCAGTTTAATATATTAAGTTTATACACATAGGTTTTCCCCACAGACCGCCTACGCTCTGGTGTTATGATGCTATCAGAAATTCGTTTGCTCTCTAAATTATTATTGAAATACCTATCATGGCCTCCAACTGCCCGTGCCACCTTCAGTTTTTATGTAACAATGTTGATACTCTTTCATACTAATGTAAAAGCAGGTATATTTTCTAGATTTTCCAAGAGTGTTTACTGCTATATTTTATCATCATTATCAGCGTCCTGTCCTTATCCCAAATTACTAAGGGTGGTGCCATACGTCTCCGATACTAAGCTCTATTTATAGGGTAGTTAGTTACATAGACATATCTGACAGGGTAAATTAACATAGATATGCAGGCTCCATATTTATTAATACCTACTCTGCAATGTATACAGAATACAGTTTATTGAAATTTATTGTATTTTAAATATATATTGATATGCATGTGCCTATTAATATTCTACACTAATATTATATAGAGGAAAGATTTTTTTGTTTATTTTTATGTTTGTAACGAATAGGCTCCGAAACTACTAAACCGATTTTGAAAATTATTTCACCAGTAGATAACTACATTATTACGGAATAACATAGGCTATAATTTATTTTCAGAAAAATTTGGGATCCGTAAGAAAATTGCAATAATGTAACCCAAGGTAGAAAACCCAAAATTGTTTTTGGCGTGCGCTGCGAAAACTATTAATGATAGAACCAAATAATGTACCATAGGTTTACAGGTCTTATTAATGTCTACAAAAAAGTCCGCGAGACAACATATCCATCTATTATGGTTAAGTCAGTTTTGTGTTCTAAAATTTAATTACAACGCAGGTAGGAACAAAGGTTGGTTCCATTCGCGTCATGGTGTGAACCCTTATCAAAATAAATTATTTCATCACCAGGTCTATTTATGTTCAAAGAACTTCGAGATGATGTCGCTGTAGCCGCCATCATCACCAGACCCGCAGCCGGACAGCTCGCACATATTCCACGTATTCCAATGATACCGACGGATTTGTCTATTTCGTGCTGCAGTGCCCAGTTAAAGTTTCATTTGCTTTAACAATAAATAAGTCCCAAGGACAAACCTCTTCACTGGTCGGCATCGACTTGATAAAAGAGTGTTTTTCTCACGGGCAATTGTATGTTTTAGGCTGTCCCGCGTGGGGTCTTCGGAAAATCAATTTATTTTGTTTCAAACGCTTTCGGCCTTATTACAAAACAAGGTTTTTCTTTTGACATGGTTTAAACCATCGAGCCTGTTTTTGAAATAAGAACATAACTGAAATCGAAATACAGTTCCTTTTACAAAACTGTCAACTTAGTCCGGTCTTAGATTGTCAATTTTGTATTAAGAACTTTACTAAAGTCGGCATAAAGTTCCAAATACAAAAACTAAATCGAATGTGTAGGTTGGGGCTAAAGTTAGATCGTGTTTTGTAATAAGACGGTTTAAGTTTACAGAGAAACCTTGACACTTTACTCTCATTTTCTTTCTTTTTATAACGACTATAGAAAGGTTATATTTTTTCTTTTTTTCGCTTGGGTACCCAATTTTTTAATTTTTTTAGCGATTGAATGCGTCATGTCAAAACTATTTTCATTGTGCCTTCCATGACATTGATTGCCTCTGCGATACTAAAATCCTTCTCTTACTTTAATATTAAAATTGTGAAAGTGTGTGTGTTAGTATGTAGGCATGTTTGTCCCCTCTTCACGCAAAAACTACAGTACCGATTGCGATGAAACTTTGTACTTAAATGGCTGGAGTTCTGTAATAATACATAGGTAACTATTTATCCCGAAATTTTCCCAAAGAATCGACACTTACGCAGGTGAACCACGGTGACCACGGGGCGCAGCTAGTTACTAATATGAAAGTTTGCATGGTAAATGATAAATGATAAATGATAAATGATTTTATTTCTGTAAGTAGGTTTGAACAAACACTTTTACACGTCAATCATATTTTTTTTTAAACTAGATGGGGTCGGCGTTTCCTATCTGACTACTCTGAGAAGAAAGGCCGAAACAAACTCAGAGGTCACAGTCTCTTTTAAAGTCCAGACAAAATCTTGGTCAGGTCATGTGAAAGCTATGTAGATCAGTGTCTGCAATGGTCTTTTGAGGAAAGAACCACACAGATTGAGTGGACCTGTCCAGTCAGTGCACGCAATTGTCAGTAATCGTGCAGCTCAACTTAGACTCAAGGAGCTCAACGATTCGACGAACAATACCAAAGAAAGGACATTTGAGTAGGCCGCATAAATTACTCAAACTGCCAGATCATGATTACGTTGAGAAAAATACAAAAATAAATATAAATAAATCAATGACCGACATAGTTCTCACATTCACAATAATTAGAATAATATTATAATAATCTTTGAGGACCATGTAGATTTGTGTCTGAAATGGTCTTTTGAGGAAAGAACCACACAGATTGAGTGGACCTGTCCAGTCAGTGCACGCATTTGTCAGTAACCGTGCAGCTCAACTCAGAACTTAAGGAGCTCAACGATTCGACGAACAATACCAAAGAAAGGACATTTGGGTAGGCCGCATCAGCTACTCAAACTGCCAGAACATGATTAAAACTGCAACAAAAACACACATAGTCCTCACATTCACAATAATTTAAAATAATATAATACTTTAAATAGTAAATATTAGTGTCATTGTATATGTAAATAAGTATAGATACTTATAGCAAAGATTATAAGTAGAAATAGTTAGCGAAATAAAATAAATTAACATTGCCTGTGCTTTATTGGAGCAACTCAATCCCAGGCCTTTTTGTCCTCAATATAGTCTTTGACAGTATAATAGGCATTCTGGCATAATTTCCTTTTTATAAAAGATTTGAATTTATTAAGGCTTAGTGCTTGAATGTGGCTAGGAAGTTTATTATAAAAACGTATACATTGGCATCTAAACGAGCCACCTATTTTCTTGAGCCTGGTAGTAGGAACAACAAATTTGTGCTTGTTCCTAGTATTTAAATTATGGATATCACTGTACTTTTTAAACAGATTAATATTTTTATGTGCATACAAAAGATTTTCATAAATATACTGAGAAGGCACAGTCATTATATTAATCCCTTTAAATTTGTCTCTGAGGGAGTGTCTGGGACTTAATTTATAAATTGAACGAATTGCCCTTTTTTGTAAAACAAAAATCGTCTGAATATCGGCGGCATTTCCCCACAACAGAATACCGTACGACATTACACTATGAAAATAACTAAAGTATACTAAACGGGCTGTCTCTAAATCAGTTAGACCACGAATTTTCCTAACGGCGTATGCTGCAGAGCTAAGCTTCTTTGACAATTTATCTATATGGGGGCCCCATTGAAGCTTGGCATCCAAAGTTATGCCTAAGAATACTGTGGTATTTTCGGGTTTCAACTCTTCACCCTTTATGAGAATACTTGTTTCTACTTGTCTAACATGAGGTATCGTAAACTTAATACATTTCGTTTTTTTCTCGTTAAGAAGAAGGTTATTAACATTAAACCAGTTAACTACTTTTGCGAGGGCACTATTTACATTGTCAGTAACCAGCTGCTGACGTTTGAGTTTAAATAAAAGTGAAGTGTCGTCTGCAAACAGCACTATATCATGTTCATCCTTTATGAGGTAAGGCAAGTCATTTATATAAATAAGAAATAAAAATGGACCTAGAATTGAGCCTTGAGGGACCCCCATTCTTACTACTGATCCGGGAGATCTTTTCCCGTTAACATCAACTCTCTGAATCCTATCACTTAAATAAGAAGTAAGAAGATCCAGAGATCCAGAGAGAAGGTAGAATCCAGAGAAATCCAGGTAGAATTCTACCACCATATTAAAAGTGAAATTTTTGTTAAAAAGTAAAAAGTTCTACAATGTTAATTACATATATTTGTACGCCTCTAGGCAAAACATAGAGGATCTACCAATATGTAACACACTGTTGTAATTTGACCTATGTTTGCATATCTATGGGAGCCCAAATAAAAACAATTGTTTTACTAAATTCTGCATTAGGGTACCTATACCTATGAAGTCCTTTGAATAACCGCCCGAGAAGATTTAATATTTAGTTAAAATCGGTAGTTTCTAAGCAAGAAACGCCTTTGTTGAAAACTTTGTTTTCTTAAAGTTAACATGAAAGATGGAGGCAGTGAGTTAAGAGGAACTTTATATTTAACCTACCTATCATGTGAAGATTACGGGCAAAGTATATACACAAACGTGGTATATTTTTGTGTATAGGTTCTCGAATGTAATATTGTACGAATTAATTGTACTGGAAGATTTTCTTTGGGTATTTTGGAATACTCAGTAAAAGTAGACGATGTACCGAGTTCTTTGTGTTAGTACTTCAAGCAATTCTTTTATTTCTACATCAGTAGGCAGAACATCGCCCACTTATAAACATTAATGTACTGTTTTTGTGTGAGCCCAAGTGTAGTAATACAAACTTACTTAGTTATTCTACGTTATTACGTTCTTAAAGCATCTATGCTTTCTATATCTAAACTTACCTCGTCATCATCACCAGGCTATAATGTTCCCACTGCTGGGACACAGGCCTCCTCTCGGTGAGAGGGAGTGAGCCGTAATCAACCACGCGGGCACAGTGCGGTTTGTTGGTTGATGTCACCATGTCTATCGAATGTTTGGTTCTAGGATATGCCGGTTTCCCCTCGATGTTTTCCTTCACCGTTTTGAGAGCAGTGGTGATGGAATAATTTACACAAAGTAAAGCGCCTGTCTGGGTTCGAACCTACGACCTACAACTCGTAAGTCACGGCCGCTACCACTGGGTCACCACTGCTCTCCTATACTTACCTACCTACATAATGAAATTAAAACAGTAACGCAGTCAAAACAGTACATTTTTATTAGTTATTGGCTGCGGGTAATGGAAACGTGTCATCATTTGTCTAGCCTTTTCCCAACTACCTATATTTGGGTCGGCTTCCAGTCTATCCGAAGGCATCGGAATACCAGTACTTTACATGGAGTGACTGCCTATCTGACCTCCACAACCCAGTTACTGGGTAATACGATACCCCTTGGTAAGTCTGGTTGTCAGAATTTCGGGCTTCTGACGACCCGTCACGACTGTCAAGAATCCAAGAGTGACAGCCGGGACCGATGGCTTAACGTGCTTTCCGACGCACGGGGGGTCTCGGTATGTAAAGATGGTCACCCATCCACGGACCAACCGCGGTAAGCGTAGCTTAACCTGATCGATCGACCCGTGGGGCTGTTATTACTTAGCAACGAGCCCCTCTCGTGTGGGAACGAGTGTGATGCGGAAAAAATTGCTTTTAGATTTTTTGTCCGTCTGTCTCTTTTGCCGTTTTTGCGTCAATCCGGAACATAAGCCCAGGCGACTTATGCTCCGGATTGACCCAAAAACGGCTGAACGGATTTGTCTAAAATTTGGTACACTGATAGTTTATAACCTGGATTAACACATAGGGTATTTTTAATCGCGGTAGTACGCTCCCGTAGGATATTTTTCGACATCCATGCGGGCGAGAGAGAGAAGAACAGTGGTGGCCCAGTGGTAACGGCCCCGACTTTCGAGCTGTAGGCCGTAGGTTCGAACCCAGACAGGCGCTTTACTTTGTGTAAATAATTTCATCATCACTGCTCTCAAAACAGTGAACGAAAACGTCGCGAGGAAACCGGTATGTCCTAGAGCCAAACATTCGAAGACATGTGACATTGACCAACACGCACTGGGCCGCGTGGTAGATTACAGCCCACTTCCTCTCACAGAGAGGAGGCCTGTGTCCCAGCATTGGGAATATTATAGGCTGATTATGCTATGGCTATGTAGACGAAGCCGCGGGCAACATCTAGTTTAATGTAAAAGCGTCCGTTGTTAGCGGAAATATAAAAAAAAAACTTTAACAACATTTTCCTTATAATCCGATAAATACTATTGCATTAAAGTATCCGCTGTATTCTTTTCCTCGTTTAGTCCACAACAAACAGTAAGGAAATTGAAAAGCTCGCAAAGGTTCTGAGCGTAAGCTGGCTAGCCTGGCGACCTAATGGGTTTACTATCTACTGAGTCCGGGAACTGCGCGTATTTGTGTTACCAGACTTTGTTTATTTTCACAGACATGTCTTAAAGTTGATCCTATGGATCCTCGGGATGAACGAGGAACTTTAGCCAATCTACTTCTCATTACGAAAATATTTGAAGAAACTTATCTACCTACTTAAAAAAGTTGTGGTCTTTGACAGTGATTCGTTTGAACATTGAATACATTATTAATTGGTTATAAAGTTAGAGAAATTATTCTATCATACATTTATTATATTATTAGTTTTATAAATTTTATTGACTACCAACATAAAACAACAATACTTACACATAAATTCTTTGACAGTTGTATAGTGGGTCAATCATATAAACATTTAATTTCCCTGACTGTATTTACTAGTTCACGGGTGTTTTAAAAATAACAATAGTTGACACTCGTCTGTTATATTGAACAAACGGCGTTGGAGCAAACTGATTGTATCGACCACCAAAACCTTTGCTTCATTGACTTACAATGGACACAAGTTTGGCATTCACCTAAGAGAAGAGTGATTTACAGACCGTAAATAACACTAAATTGATTGCCTCTGTATCCGTGAAAGTTAACAGGTATCTGTATGAACAACGATCCTAGTTCGTCAACAAGCATTTTTGGTACCACTTCCTGTGACGCAATTAAATAAACAGATACACAAGTTTAATATATTCCACTTAAGTTTCTGTTGCTAAATTGCCGGATACTTAAGTTGCGAAATTGTCGCCCGTTGTACTCATGCGGCAGAAACTACTTAGACTTATTAAGTACGTACCTACAATTAAGTACTAGGTCTCCAGAGATTCTTGTGAGCCCTTTTTACAGTTGCCAAAAGTCACTCAATATATTTAGGTCGGTTTCAGCCGGAGTAATTTGTGAAATTCGAGCTCAGGGACTGTTTGCCTAGCCATGGCGTCAGATGTGAAAGGGAGAACTCTATAAGTGTAATAACTTTGTGGGTGTCCGAAGAATGTCTTATTAGTGCAAATTGACTTGAAAATTTACTTTAAGTTTGTTCTAAGAAGTTGGAGATGATTACACGTTTACGGCCTCAGAGATATTACCTAATAGTTACAGTATTGACTGAGGAACAGGAAGGCTCTGGAATTAAACCACAAACTACAGAGCGGAGTGTTGCTCGCTCTCACTAGATACACAGACGTCTTGGTAGATAAAGGTCACGGATAGCTATTGGGTACGGGTGACCTAGAATAAATTGTTGTATTCACAACACAAATAGTTAAACAGAATATGCTTTATTCTAACAATAGGTATAGTTTGTTAAAGGCCACCATATTATGACTGTTTTATATTGTACTGGTGAATCTTCATCCTTCTGTGCGGCTTAGATTCCTGCAAATATTTATATGGCCCTAGTTTATCGAGCCTCAGTGTTTGTGTATGTCATTCATATAGTGACGGCATCCATTATGGTGTGGCCCTATACTTACAAGACCCTTCACACTGTACTGCAGGTTTTCAGAAAGAGTAGGTACTGTCAGCCTCAAGAATATGTTTATATCGACAAGAATTCATTTAATTGACAATTTATTCTTCATAATTCTGTATCAATGTGTGGCTACAATTAAGTACCCTATGTGTAGTATGTTTTGTGGCTACACATTGATCCAATGTTAGGGAATAAAGATTCTAGACTATTTGGGATTGACTGTAGGTACTTGTGGTGTTTATTTGATTGCAAAGAAGAGACGGCGGGTACTATAGGATAACTTAATTGACGTAGCCATCTGGCAAACAAAATCCGATTGCGATCTCCGAATGAAATATTTCCATCATCTATTTGCGATTCGTTCGTTATTTGATCGGACGCTGTTTCTACCTGATATATTTTTGTGCACAGTGGATAAAATTATGTCGAGTTGAGTCCATTACAGGCAGGAAGAGTCGAAAACTTCCTCCAAAAACGGAAATGAAAGAAACTGGCGGCGCCGCCCAGCACGTACCTACGTACCTACCCTGCTACCCTACCGGCCCTCCATGATCTATAGGAACAAACCTTTTTTAAATCAGTCATTTAAACAATGTTTCACAGTCGACGACTCGTGAACGATATAATTATGTAATTAGATAATTTAATTATCTTAACAACGTATGGGTTGAGTGCTGTTAAAACGAACCCGCGTTAGAATAAAAATGTTATTTAATTACCAGGACAACCGCTTCCTTTCGCTTTATTCCTGATTAACAAGGAGGTTTGTACCAACATTTTATGTAGCCTTTGTGCCACATATATATCTACTTTCCTATATAGCATTACTTAAAGGAACAACGTGTACTAACGCGCGGCATAGGGCTTCATTGAATCAAAGTATGTGTAATGTTTATTCATTTAAACACTGTCATAGAGACTTTTACATTCTTGCCAATTTAAAACAAGTAAACTGTTTCGAATATTGTTTCTGATTTAAATAATTTTACTTTGACATCATAACAGTGGCAGCTTTTCACGTATCATTTGACATATTCGCGTCCCTAGAAAATACACAAAAGAGACAAGTAATTTTTGTAAGTACCTCCCATAAAAATGTTACGTAATTGTGTCTCAACGGATTTTTGTCACATTTGAAAACATGAAAATGCGAAGCCGGTCATTTAACACAAAAGGTGTTACAGGTAGAATGTGTTAAGAGTTCCAACTCTTAAATAAAAAGTGACGAACAATAATGAGGTGCGCTCTTAAAAGTCAAAGCCAAACCGAGGTGGTCCGTTCAAATGTCGAAGATAGAGGGGAAAAACAAGTTTAAAAATCCACATCGGAAGCTTTTCAGAGCGTGACTAATAGGTGAACGTCATGGAACAGAAGACTTGAAAGTAGAAAAAATACGTAGCAGCTGTTCCAATGAAAAATAACGTGTCATTAATCATAACGATGAAAGGAAGGAGCGACAAGGCTGCACGACAAATACCTTCCTGTAGACGCGTCGTGTTTGCACTTACGCGTCTCGCTGGCTACCATGTAATGATATCTCGCAGCAGTGAAAACAACGTTTACTACTATTGTTTACGTGAACAATAGCAGAGAAAAACAATACGCGTTCGGATATCGCCGACGATTGAATCAAGATCTTACTCGTTTAGCTGAAGTGGTGTATTCTGTCGCGTCTGTAGCTAAAATTCGTAACATAACAGATAAAGACGTGTTGCTGGGATATTTGTTGCATTCCTTCTTTTGTGGCGAGAAAGAATAAGTGTTTATCACGTTTCTCGTTTTTGAGAATGTTTCGTATTTAATTAAGGTTTTAGAACGAATAGAACGGTGCAGTTAAAGTGATGGTCTCAGATTGATTAGCAATATTTATTGTAACCTACAATTCGATACAGAAAATTATAGCTAATATTTTAGTTATTAGTGTTACATCGGAGCTGTGTTGTTTTAATTAGGTTAACTTGTATCGATTCATTTAAGGTAGTAGGTACAGTCAGCGTCACAATGCGGATGCCCCCTTCAAAGTTAATTTTAATACAACTGGGGTACCCAATTGATGCAGCCCACCGTACCAAGTCAGTAAGCGATTCTAAGAAGTTGTTATAGAGTTTGAAAGTGATACCCACTTTGACTCTTAACTCATAGCATTATATTAATATCAGTCGTCTGGTATTAGTCTGAAAGTAGCAAATATTAGTCCTAACCCAGCTCAGGCAGACCGTGGTCGGTAATAGGGTTGTCAGGACGGGCGGGAGTACATACCTATGCGTGTAATTTTATTTCTGGGGCTACGATAATTTTACAGACGGGATTTGTCTAATATTTGAACCCTAGTCTCTGGAAGGGGATTTTCCTTCAACTACTTTATACCATAATGTTAATTATTTTTGGACTGAGCCTAGAGCATGTCGCAATTTTTAGCAATAATGTTTCGTGTTATCTAAGAACCAGGTGATGTTTTGAGAGCTTTCTTTTACTTACAACGAGAAAAAAATCAATCAATCCGCATCTAAAGAAACAACTTCACAGACTACACGTTTACTTTACATTGATGAGTATGGTAGGCGTTTCATACGAGTATCAACATTATCTAAGTAAAAATAAGGTTGTTATTAGCTTGAAACTCTTATTCACATTTGCTCATAGGAATCAAAACTCAAACTCAAAGCATTTATTTCAAATAAACCAATTACAGGCACTTTTGAATTGTCAAGGGGTCGGTCAGTCAGAAAGATGAAGCTAGTTACCCATTCCAAAGCGTAGTAGGTACCTATGGAGAGCAACGGGCAAGAAACTCCATGGACACGCTTTTAAATCAAAATATTGTTACAAACAAAAATGGTTACAGCATTCATGTTGAAATTATACATGTGAGAACGATGTAGAAAGACGCCGCAGATAAGAAATGACCAGTGCCTACTGACGGCACCCGTTCACGAACATGACGTATCGATCAGCATCATTCAGCACAACCATTTTGAAGGGAACTTAATGATCCAATACACACGTCACCACCAGCGACACATTTGAGTGAGCATGACAAACTCTCAGGGCATACTTTCACCAGGGCAATTCAAGTCAATGAAAGACGAACCGAGTAAGCTTTATAGTAGGTACATAGTACTCACACGTGCTATGCAATTATACAATACTAAGAGATTGAATTTATACAATGCAAGGATAGATTTTACAACATTCATCAGCTCCAAAAATATTTTCGAATGCTAATCAATTAGTTTATGCGCCCTTGTGGAGCAGGACCAGCGCTGAGCCAAGCATTTTTGTCAGTGATGTAATCCCCCAACTTATAATATGCTTGGCTGTATACTCGTAGTGTGCGTTTTATACAAGATTTAAATGTCGTTTCATTCAGTAGAAGTATGTGGGGAGGTATTTTATTGTAACATTTTAAACAGTACTCCATGAAGGATGAGTCTACTTTAGCCAGTCTGAATTCTGGTTGAACTAATTGGTCCCTATTTCTAGTCCTATTTCACCTCTTTTGAAACGACTTCAAAAAAGGAGGTTTCTCAATTCGACCGTATATATATATATATATTTTTATGTGTGTTCGCGGATAACTTCGTCGTTTACGAACCGATTTTAATGATTATATTTTTTTTGGAAAGTAGAAATCCCAAGGGTGGTCCCGTGATAAGGAAACCAGGATCTGATGATGGAATCCAGAGAAATCGAGGAGAACCTTCGAAAATCGTAGTGGCGACTAGTGTGTTTGTTAATTTTTTCCATTAAGTATTTTAAAGCACTACGATTTAATGAAGGTCTGGAGTCAATCTGGTGATGGAGCCGAAAGACAGTCGAGGGAACTCCTCAACGATTTACAGCAATTACCTGGTGTTTGGGCTTGATTAATTTGTATCGATGAGAATTTTCACCTAGATGGGTTGTGACTGCCATTAGGGGTCTGATGATGAAGACGAAAGACAGTCAAGGGAACCCGTCAACGTTTTACAGTAGCTACCTTGTGCTTTTCTCACCCTGATTTAAGTCCAAAGACTTAATTCAGGTGAGAACTTTGCACCCATATGGGTTATAAGTGCCATCACAGGTCTGATGATGGAGATCATAGACAGTTGAGGGAATTCCTCAACGATTTACAACAGTTACCTTTTGTTCCTTACTTCATACGGTTAAATATGCCAAAATTATCAGTTCGTACAAAAATAATACCCATTTAAGATTGAAGTTTTACATAGACGCATAATTGACGCATTAGCATGCCTAGTAGGTATTCACCTACTAGGCATGCTGATGCGTCAATTTGACACTGAATTTAAGTTGCGTAATCGCGTCATCTATAGCAATACTTTTTCGTCGTGTGGCCAATTCAGTAATTTGTTTGAATCTAAGTCAGACAACGCTATTCCTTCCAAGGTTTTAACACGACTCAGAGCAACATACACCTGTCCTTTACCGAAAAATTTCTTGCCTGGATCTATAACAGCTTTTTCTAGTGTAGTTCCCTGTAACTTGTGAACTGTAATTGCCCAACTTAAAATCAAAGGTAACATTCGGCGCTCGACATCTCCGTATCCTTTTGTTGCCTGAAATGTTGCAACAGTAGGAGTTATTGGTACCCAGCTATTTTCATCTGTATTTCTACTTCCAATCGTATCCTTATCGGAACCGATTACTCGAAGACGCCTTAACCGATTTGAAAAATTATTTTTTGTTTCAAATGGTATACTTCCCAGGTGGTCCCATTTAAATTTTGTCGAATCAACAATAATAAATCAACAATAAATAATTTTTAAATTAAAAAAAAACCGCCTTCAAACGGACGTGAACGTGTAAGACGATCGTTTTCGAATTGGTGTGGGGTAGGTATTATAACTAAAAAGTAAAAAATTAATACTTTTTACAAAAAACAATCGACTTTCAAAAAAATACACTTCAAAGTGATAAATAACTTTAATTTCGGAAGTCTGTTGCAAAAACTAAAATATAGATCCAAAGACACCGACGCACATGATGTTTTCATAGATAAATAAGCATTAAGAATATAAACATTATTTACAGAAGTAAGTTACTTAAAGTTCATATTCATATGAAACAAGTTTTACTTAGCAAAGTAAAGTAGGTAACAGTTCGGTGTGTGATTTTAGCTACATCTCAAAGATCATTACTATTTTACGATTTCGATAGCTTCTGAAAGCGATAGGTATTAATTAATGAATGTAATGAAGGTATTTTTAACATTCATTTCCTAACTCACTGAAAATAATTTATTATTCCTCTGCCCCATTTGCCCTCAAAAAAATTAGGTACCTACCAGAGTTAAAATTCAGCTCTATATCTTCATCTCTTTAATTTTCTATGTCATATGCTTTCAAGAGAAATCATTGGCCAAAATCGGAATTGTCTCAACAGCAGATTACTCACCGAGGGAATAAAGCAGTGTCTTATATCACGGGCGCTATATTGAATCCCGAACGTAACCAATTATTCTAGGGTTTCCGAGTGCAGCGAGCGCGTTCAGAGTTCTAGAAGACTAGAATCCTGATTGCAACGACGGATTCAAGCTTGCCCAAGACGAAGACAGGTTATCCTCGAGAAGAGTAGTAGTACTTATTTTCACACCTGCGAGGACTTCAAAGCAAAGCAAACTTGTTCGAAAATCGAATTGCTTTTTATTAAAAAAGCCATTCGATTTTCGAACAAGTTTTCTTTTGTAAGTTTTCCTATGAATTTTTGGTTTCAGTTCCAAATTCAAATCTCATGATTGAACAGCGGGTTATTATGATTTGCCCGACAACCCGTCCTCCAAGTGACTCAAATTCAAAGCATTTATTTCAATTAAACCATTTACAGGCACTTTTGAATTGCCAAGTGGTCGGTCAGTCAGAAATATGTTGCCCATTCCAAAGCGTAGTAGGTACCTATGGAGAAGAACGGGCATTAAACTCCATGGACACTCTTTTAAATTATATTGCTATATAAATATTAGTTACATCATTAATGGTGAATATAGGTATAATTATATGTGAGAACGATGTAAATAAGACGTAAACGTTGAGTGTCCAGAGTAAAGCAAATAGAATTTAAAAATAAACAATCCATAAATAAAATAAGCCGTGGCAGTTAAGAAATAACCAGTCCCAACTGAGTAACTGACGGCGCCCGTTCACGAAAATGACGCATGGACGGA
The DNA here is from genome assembly GCA_937001585.2 of Brachylomia viminalis. NCBI lineage: Eukaryota > Metazoa > Arthropoda > Insecta > Lepidoptera > Noctuidae > Brachylomia > Brachylomia viminalis. The sequence continues at coordinate 12,902,919 of OW443302.2, read as the reverse complement.
GACGATGGGACGTGCCGCTCTGCAGTAATATACGGAATACCCTGGTAAACACGTCACTTAATACTGTTGAGCGTGCTCGTCTGTGGGAGTCAGGCTTATGACTTCAGGCGCTCCCTTCATCCACCGGGTTGCCGTGCTGGTAATATGATGGATGACTCGTCGTATCGGCTCGCCACGTGTCTTAGCACCGCGCACCTTGTGTTGCTTCGCATCGTTGTCACTGCGGTGAAGCTGTCAAAGGTCTCGGGCACCATGGCCTGTCCTGTCGCAGGAGCGCAGGTCACAGCACGGCTTGTCAGCATCAACGATATTATTCGTCGAGCCCTTGTCACCGCCGGCGTACCAGCGTTATTAGAAATAAACGGCTTGGTGTGTGACCATGGGAAGAGACCAGCCGACCCTTGGAAGGTGGGTTGGTCTCTGGTGTGGGACGCAAACTGTGTTCAAACCCTTGCGCCATCTCTTGTTCCTAGCACGGCAGGCTATGCTGGCGCCTCTGCTGAGGCTGCTGAGTCCCTCAAGCGGCGCAAATACTGTAACTTTATAGGTAACTACAGGTATGAGCACTTTGGGGTCGAAACTTTCGGGTCGTGGGGCCCGAGTGCATGTCTCCTTTTTAAGGAAATTTCTCGCTAACCGGTGGCACTTCACATGACCAGAGGGCTGGCTCGTTGTTTGCTAGCATTCAAGCAACGTGACGTTGCTGCCAGTTTTCTGGGCACATTTCCGAATGACAGCGATGCGGAAGTGTATTTGTTTGTACAGTTAGTTAGTAATTGCATTTAATTTAGTACTTAGTGCAAATAGTTTATAGTTATTTAGTTTGTCATTTAATTTATGAAATTCAGTTACATAATATTGCTCGGCCAGATTTGCTACAATGACTTACTTTAGGTTAAGTTTGAATGAGATATAATTGAAATATTTGACAGGTGGTGTGAAAACTTTTTTCATTACCACTGATTGCAACATTTAGTTATTGTACTTCATAATAACATTGTTTGCACACGTGAATAATGAATCATATTAATCAACTTGTATGAACAGTGCAAGAAATCAATCAAACGAATTCTTTGTTTAGTTCATGGAACTTTCCGCTGTAAAGTCCAAATACATTAAGTATGTAGTCGTAGTAAAAATGTATGATTAAATATTTTAAATAAATTATATATTATTAATTTTTTTTTATTGTTTTCATGATTCTGTTAGATTTAATGTTCTTTTTTTATTTTATTTTCTTTTATTATTACATATTTGTATTTCCTGTGCGTGTGCCAAATAAAATATTTTTCTTTCTTTCTTTCTATATAATATTTATTCCGTACTATCTGTGCGCTTTGTTTTGATCCAGAGCCTTATCCAAAGGGCTCTTTAACTGAATTTCTGGCTAGGTCCTCATGCATCTGGACGTTTGTTTCTACACATTAAGTAATGAAAGTTTCATATTTATCGCATTAGCCGTTTTTTTCGTGAAAGCATAAAACAGCTTTAGGGTTACCTACTTTTTGTTTTAAAAACATGCTTGTTTATAAAGCAGATGGTTTTGCATACGTAACAACGACGGCTTTTAGTGATATGTACGAGTATGTCCCGAGAACCATGTACACAGTATACCTACGTTATCCCAGTTATGTTTTTTTAAGTCCCATGTACCTCGTAGAAGGCGAGAGAATAATTTATTTTCAGTCAATTTTACCGACTGGGTGAAGCCATGAACAGTTTAGGTACGATCAGCATCAAAAGTTGCAAAACACTGCTACTTTTACACAACATCTAAATTGACATAAATATTGTATTCAATAATTAAGAGTGTTAATCGACTTATGTTGCTGACTGTAATTAAAACATGCAAGATGCTAAAGTGCAGCAGTAGATGCTCTACATTTTAATGATACATAGTCACCGAAGCTAATTTATAGTGGAACTCCAACCATAATTCTCTCCAAGTGACACGCTCTCCGGTAAATGTACTGCCATTAGGTACTGGATCCTGGTAAACAGTACCGCGCCATCGCGTTCGCCGATTTCATAGTTTGATTGCTATTGTGTCAAACAATAAAAAGGTAACAGTTTAACGAATTCTCCAAATGGCTTGTTGACACCTCCCGTGACCCAAGGGCTGGTATTTACCTTGGCATTAGCATTTCAGCATTTTTTTATTTATTTATTTATTTAAGGACAACCAACAAAGCATACACCGAAGATACATGTTAAAATACCCATATCATTTTGACATTTTATAGTGTAGCCTTAATTAAACGATGCATTGCATGCGTTAAACATAGGTATAGGAAATGCAGTTACAAAATAGTTACAAAAACAAGAAAATACAAAAATTTTCAAAACAAAACATATTTTACTAATTTAGGTAGACATATTTACATTGCCATACAACGTCGCAATGCCGCCACAGTCTCTTGGGTACATTACCAGTCGACAGCGATGCGGAAGAATTTTTCGACGCCATATTTAGATTTGTTACTAGTTTTAGTTAGTTTAGGTTCTTAAATTTTTATTTTAATAGTTTATTTCCTCCGAGATCATGCTGACATAGAACGGGAGCGGAGGGCATTGTCAAAAAGAGCGAATATGTTGGCACGCAGGTTTGCACGCTGTTCTGATCAAGGTAAGATCACACTTTTTAAAGCATACTGCACATCTTTGTACACGTGCAGCCTGTGGACTAGCTATACACAGGCCAGCTACAGTGCCCTCCGCGTCCAGTACAACAACGCGTTCAGGGCGATATTGGGGCTGCCCCGCTTCTGCGGTGCCTCGGGCATGTTTGCAGAAGCGCGCGCCGACTGTTTTCACACCACCATGCGCAAGCAGTGCGCGTCCTTGGTGCGCAGGGTGCGGGCCAGCTCCAATGCTGTCCTGGCGATGATCGCTGGACGGTTGGACTGCCCTTATATTAGGAAGTGCTGCAGTAGGCATATAGCCAGAGCATGTTAGCGACCAAGTTGACATGATTGCTCAGTTTTTATAAATTTATGTTATTATATTTTATCCAAAATGTGCCCTAAACCCTTATTTGTATTTGTATTATTAATTAAATTTCCGGTTTTTTATATTGATTTTGATTTGTTTTCCTTGACATTGTAGTTCTGATTTGTTGACATTGTATTTATTATTTTTACATTTTTATGTTAAATTATGATTTGTATTTATCTCGCGTGTCGTAAATCTGTAATTAAATATGGGAGAACCTGAAATAAATGTTTTTTTTATTATTATTTTGTGATCTAATAATTATAAGAAGTTTTTCAATACGTTAATTTAATGGTGCAGTTAAACTGATTGTCAGCGATTGATTAGCAACATCTTTTGTAATTGACAACACGATAAAGAAATTATAGTAATTTAAAGAGTTTTGAAAAAAAAAATACTTTCAAGATGAATGCATGCATGTTAGTTCGTAGGTTATTATTTAGAAATTCTAGGGAGTTGTTACCTTTAACATGCACAAGCTAATTAAGACAAAACTGCAACGTTCAAGCGATGTAGGTCTGGTCATGACATTAAGTTCAAACTCTAGAGTATACACGATTACCTATCATGTAGTTCCTATGCACTATACTGATATGAGGTATGTACCGGCTTTTTTAGGGTCATACAGCACCCTAGTTGCGTATTGCACACTTCAATCACAATCTGAATCATTTTGAAGGATATTGCTAATCCATTGCTTCATAAGTTCGAAAAAATTGTCTGCTCAGCAACGTAAATAACGCAATGAATGTTGTTGAACTGTCAAATTAAAGCTATTCCTACTGTTAATCTGTTACGCAATTACTACGCAGGCCTTTTTTTATTGTAAATTGTTAGTTTTTCTTAAGGGGACTGACTACATGACCTATACGCAAGTTTTATAATGCCTAAAAGTACCTATATGATACACTATAGTAAACAAAATCAGAAACATATATTATATTCTTCAGGATATGCTAGTTAGATAGTGTGTTGAAAACATAATACAACTAATTTGGTACGATAGAAGAGAGTCACGAAGATACCTCTAAAAACTATTTTAACGATTAAAAACCATACTAATATACATGCAATCATTCTGATTTTTTTCAGATTGTTCTTCAAGCAACATATTAACGTGATAGTGTTTTAATTTTTTGTCCAATCAATGGGTTTTTTGTAAATAAAGAATTGCTTCATATTTTGCAATAAATTACCAGTTTTGTGTCATCGCGCTTCTCTTTCTTTTCTATGCAGTCAGACAGTAACCGCGGTTAGCTATTGTCAGCCAGCCACTTAAGCTCAAACATATAGCATTGTGTTGGCATTTATACACTCTAAGCTCAAGCATACACTACACAGGAATACAAATAACATTCGCAGGTACTAATATTACCACAGCGAATCTTACAAAACTACATACCATTACTTCGTGTATACTGGCCATCAAATAAATAGGCACTATGATTAATCGAGCAGTAACCTTCAGGCTTCGGTTTTTCTGGTCAAGGTTAAGTAGCATTTGAGGGTTGAGTTTGCTGGGGCGCGTGACAGACGAGACGCATAATACGGCCGCTTTATATTGACTGACATGACAGATAAATCTGTCAGACAAGGTAAAAGGGTCTACCGGGGCGTTATTTTGTGTGGGCTCACCCACGTTGTCTGGAAAAATGAACCGAATATGTGCTTTTGTTTTAGAAAAGACGGTACCATAATCCGGGTCTACTGCTGAGGTGATTAACTAGATACGTATTTTGGTAAATTATTCCGTTCGTGAAATCCACATTTATTTAACAAAAATGTAATGCTGTTTTCATGGAAATAAAAATAGGGAATTTACAAAGTCGCGATAAACTAAACGTATCTTTTTCTATGGGATTTTTGTATGAACTCAAGACCATGAATGAAATGAAAATGGATTTTTATTTTATTTTATGTAATATGGGGTTTGCCTGAATTAAATTATTTTAATTTTTTTTATAACTCACGATTTTGGAGACGAGAACGTCGTCTGTCGGGTCAGGTGGTCTGCATATCTATATGAATAAAAATTAAATGCTGTTTGTTGGTAAGCGCAACAATATAGGACGGCTGAACCTTGGCTTTTTTTACATTCTGTGATTAATTTAACTCACACACTGACATATTACTTGTTTACATAATTTGGGAAATCGTATACTTTTACAATGTTTGTAATTATGTGAACACCATGTATCTATCACTTAATTAACTTATTTATCATTGCTACGTTTATTCAATTCTTTTTACCTCTTGTGGTAGGGTAATTTTTATTACAGGTGCATCGTCTTCACATATAATTATATAATTAATGTATGTATACAAAATATTGTAACACATTTAAAAGAGTAACCGTGGAGTTTCTTGCCCGTTCTTCTCCATACGAAACTACCTTTTGGAAAGGGCGACTAGAATCAATTCTGTTTAAATGTAAATGTTGACGTTCAGAAGTGCCTTATAAGTGCCTATTTGAAATAAATGCTTTGACTTTGTTTTAAAATGTTCGCAATAGCTCGCATTTGGTTCGCATTAGGTTTTTATGGAAAGAAACATTTGAAAAGTTTCCCTTAATTCTTTGAAATTCAGGAAAAACAGAACGTCCTTTTTTCTATGGGATTTCTGTATGAATTGTTGAAATTTGGACAGGACAACGTCTGTCGGGTCAGCTCGTATTAAATAAATCCCACACCACCGGCAAAAGGTAGTTGGAGGCACACTATGAGGTTGTCTTTGATCCAGGTACAACAATCCTTTTGTTTTGAGGAGACATTAAAAGTATATTTTTTTTTGTTGGAAAACTAGGAGTTTTCACATTTAAAGTCTTTACAGGTCTTATTACAAAATAAGGTTTTTCTTTAGACACGGTATAAAGCATCGAGCCTGTTTTTGAAATAAGAACCTAACAGAAATCGAAATACAATTTTATTCCTTTTACAAAACTGACAACTTAGTTCTTAGGTTGTCAATTTTGTATTAAAGAACTTTACTAAAGTCGGCATAAAATTCGAAATACAAAAACTGACTCGAAGTTTTAGGCTCGGGCTAAGATAAGATAAGATTTTTTTATTTGCTTAAACATGTGTGTGTACATACATACAATATGTTAAAGTTAATTAACATCTTGTTTACACATATTTTTTTTTAAAGTTAGATCGGTTTTTGTAATAAGAAGGTACACGTTTTTAACTAAGATATTCGTCGGGCTAATATAATAATAAAATCTAAGGGTACCTACATTAGGTATGTTTAGTTTATCGATCGAATTATACAAAGTTCCAAACGCAAATTGTACAGTTCGTCTACCTCAGCACTTCTTTCTCTTTTCCGCGATAAAAAAATAAAAAATAAATAAAATCCGTTTATTTCGAGTAACAAGACTCATATACACACAGATACATAAAATGACATAAAATATTATAGAACAGACAGGATAACAAGCACAGACAAATACGCACACTCACGAGGCCACAACATGTCTGCTACAGCATTGCTGGATGTAAGGGCAATCCAGTCTGTTAGCAATCATCGCCAGGGCGGTGTTGGTGCTGCCCCGCACCCTGCGCACCAGAGACGCGCACCGCTTGCGCATCGTCGCATGAAAGCAGTCGGTGCGCGCCTCCGCGAACATGCCCGAGGCGCTGCAGTGACGGGGCAGCCCCAACAACGCCCTGAACGCGTTATTGAACTGGACGCGGAGGGCGCTGTATGCTGCACGAGTATACTTTGCCCATAGGCTGCACGTGTAGAGGGATGTACAATATGCTCTAAAGAGCGTTATTTTTACCTCCCTCGAGCAACGCACAAACCTACGCGCTATCATATTTCCTCTAACCGACAGCGCCCTTCGCTCCCGCTCAATGTCCACATCGTCTTTTAGGTCAGCTGCAACAATGTGACCTAAGTACCTAAACTGGTCAACCCTCTCAAGCGGTGCATTATTTATATACACTGGAGGTACACTCTTCATAGTTCTTAGACCAGCCCCAAACACCATGAATTTACTTTTCCCTGCGTTATATTTCAACCCATGGCTCAAGGCATACTCTTCACAGGTCCCCATTAATTGCCTAAGACCGCAGACCGATGCGCTCAGCAGCACCATGTCATCAGCGTAGCTCAAATTATTAACGCACACTCCATCCACATGGCAACCAACATGCTGGCTGCTGAGCCCAACGATCAGGGCGTTCACATAGAGGTTGAAGAGCGCAGGAGAGGTCAACCCCCCCTGTCTCACCCCGCATTCCAACCTATAGGGTTCAGACATTACACCCGCCCATCTAACGCTATTGATCTGGTGCCTGTACCAAAATTTGAATATGTTCGAGAGTTCAGGGGGTAACCCGATACTCTCCAGTTTCTCCCACAGGATGTTATATGACACCAGATCAAAGGCCTTGGAAAGGTCCAAGAAACACGCGTACACAGGTGTTTTGCGATCCATATAATATCTGACGATATGCTTAAGACTCAGAATCGCAGCTTCAGTGGACAGTTTGGGCCGAAACCCAAACTGATTGTCATGCAGTGACAGATACTTATCTAGCTGAGTATTAAGCAGGCCGTCAAATACCTTTGCTACAATTGTTGCAAGCGAAATAGGCCTGTAGTTATTTACGTCGGCCACATCTCCGGTCTTGTTCTTAACCACAGGCACTACAACAGTTTTCATAAGATCAGCAGGTAGGTAAGAATGGCTCACACATAAAGAATAAAATAACGCCAGCACTCTCGACATATGCGGGCCTGCGTGCTGTAGGTGCTCAATGCTGAGCCCATCGTGGCCGGGGGATTTACCTTTAGTCATAGCCTTTATGACTGCCGCTACATCTTTAGCATTAAACCTTGTCCCCACAAGACCACTCAGAATCTCAGCAGTGGGCACCCCACCTCCTTGCCCCAGTGGAGACTGCACACGAAAATGGCTTCCAAATATGGTATAATATAATATAATATGGTATAAGGTTGTGTAAATAAGAAATTAAAATTCTCTCTAAAGGAGATTAACATCGATAGCTTGAACAACTTGCCAGTTCGAGGAATAAGTAAACACCATTTTAATTCTCTTAAGGAAACTTTAAATCGACTTGTTTGACTTAACGAATATTTTGCAGGTCGGTGATTTTCGTTCAAACGCCACTTAATAGTTAGCCTAATTGTTATTTGATTCCCAGACATAAGTCCTAGATTAAGGCTAAATAAAGACAGCCGCGCAGGTCGATTGGCGGCTAAGCTACGCTCTCCGAGGTCGGTCCGTGGATGGGTGACAATTCATATTATTAGTTGGGGGATTAAATCGCTGATAAAAATGCCTGGCTCAATGCTGGTCCTGCTCCACAACCGCAACTAATTGATTAACACCTTGATAATACTGTTGGAGCTGCTGAAGATTGTAAGACTACCTTTGCATTGTATAAACTCAATCTCCTTTGTATTATATTATTGCATAGGACAAGTGTGAATACTATGTACTATCGAGGTACCATTTTCCGAGTAATGTCCTTCATTGACTTGAATGTGCCCTGGCGGCTGATAGATGTCATGCTCACTCAAATGTCTCGCTGACGATAGCGCGTGTGCTGGATCTTTTAGCTCCCTTCAAAATGGTTGACCTGAATGGTGCTGATCCATGCGTCATGTTCGTGAACGGGCACCGTTTTTTTTTTTTTTTTGTGGGTGGGAAATCATCAAATAACTTCTCCCGCTCTGGGCAGAGCAGGAGGGCGTGTCAGACTCTTACTGACTAAAACCCACCCGTGTTCCTTCAGTTGCCTGTGCCAGGGGCCACGGTAACCCTCTTGGACTTTTCCGCAACCCTAGCAGGAATCGGTCCTAGCAAACCCCGTCATTGGTGCTGACATCTCTTTGAGGCGCGCGTGGAACATAACGCGCCGTCGACCCGGGCCTGGTCCTTATCGAACGGCGAGCTGCCCATTGCTCGCCGGTCGCAAGCCCGCGCCTACGGTGGCCGGGAATCGGCCTGCGATTCCCGACGCCCAAGGCGTCTCCTGCGGCGGCTAGGGGCGTGAGGGCGCAAATTTTGCCTCTCCCTCACGCGTTCCGCCTCCTCCTTCGCGAACATTACTGCTTCGCAGAAAGAGGTGACGGCTTCCCAAGCCCTCTCGCTCCGTACCATGGCCTGGACCAAGGCCGGACGCGAGAGATCCGGGCAGACCTCCACCGTATGCTCCACCGTGTCCTCCGGGCGATCCACACAATGGTGACACCCGGGCGTTTCCTCCCGCCTTATCCGGAACAGGAACCTCCCGAAACAACCGTGCCCGGTGAGGACCTGCGTCAGGCGGAAGGTGAACGGGCACCGTCAGTTGGGACTAGTCATCTCTTAGCTGCTTCGGTTTATTCTAATAATTTTATTTATAGATTGTTTTGTTTAAATTTCTATTTGCTGTACTCTGGATATTCAACGTGTACGTCTTATTTACATCGTTCTCACATATAATTATGAATTCAACATTAATGATGTAACTAATATTTATGTAACAATATAATTTAAAAGAGTGTCCATGGAGTTTCTTGCCCGTTCTTCTCCATAAGTACAATGGCAAGCTTCATATTTCTGACTGACCGACCCCTTGACAATTCAAAAGTGCCTGTAAATGGGTTAATTGAAATAAATGGTTTGAGTTTGATAACATATCGAAACCCTTCTGTGCCTCGGAAAGCACGTAGCTTTTAGCCGTTGGTCCTGGCTGTGTTTCGTAGATTTTTGACCATCGTTACGGTTAGTCAGAATCCCGAAAGTCTAACAACCAGTCTTACCAAGGGGCATCGTGTTACCCAGTAACTGGGTTGTGGAGGTCAGATAGACAGTGGCTTCATGTAAAATACTGGTATTCACCTGCATCCAGTTAGACTGGCAGCCTACCCCAACACAGTTGAGAAAAGGCTCGACAGATAGATTGAAGTACTAGATTAGAGTTGTGTTTTACAAGAAGATTGCAGATAGTGTTTACAAGAAGATTGCAGATAGTGTTTACAAGAAGATTGCCGATAGTGTTCACAAGAAGATTGCAGATAGCGTTTACAAGAAGATTGCAGATAGTGTTTACAAGTCTTTTAGATTTTTATGACAAGCATAGTGTGCTAACTTTGGGTGTGGTTTTAATATTTTACTTAGTGTGCTTTATGTGGAATAGAACCTACCTAATTCAGCTTATTAAACCCCTTATAAACGCTAATTTACATGTAAAATAGGATGAAAAATTCTGTAGTTATTTTGCAATTCAAAGACTCACGTACCATTAGTGTGGTTCATAAAAACGTAAATGACAAGCGAGTATTATGAACGCGAAGGCTACAGTGTGTTTTCTTGCCAGAAACTCACGTCGCATGCAATACCGACCGGTATCGCATGCGACGTTGGTGCAGACCGTGTATGTACTGACCGGTTGGTGCAGTTGGTAGCGACCCTGCCTTCTGAGCCGCTTTTATCATTCTATTTTGAACTTAACGTTCAACATTTAAAGGTTTAAAATCATTTGGAGAAATTTGACAGTTCCGTATAACCTGATGTGCTGGCAACTGTACATTTTCAGATGTCACCACACTGCACCATGTTGCCACAATGTGACTTGTGGCAGCCACAGACTGCGGTCTTCCATGAGGTCGGCGTTTGACACGTCAAACAAAGAGACTCGACTGAATGCAGCCGAGAAGCAGGGACCAGTCGCCAGAGACACTCACACAGTGAACTACAGTGGTCGGCCACTTTTTCTAAGGAATTTCAATAGGCACAGTCAAGGAATAAATGTGGTAAGCCCTAAAGGTTTATCTTTACTTGACTACGTCACTGCCAAATTTTTTAATGAAAGTGACAATTAGAAAAGGTGTTAAGCGCTCGCTATGTGGGTAACGCAGACCAAACAAAAAATCAAGACAGCGCTGTCAACGGTGACCTGTAGGCCAATTCTCGTACTTAAAAAACGTTCAAATTCAAGTCGCAATCTCATCTCAGCGACAATCAATGTCAAAAACCTGTCAAAAATGTATGTAAATTGATTGTAATTTTGACAGATTGATACTGAGATTAGAATGCGAACGGTCTTAAAAATACGGGAATTGCCCCTCTGGGGCCGTACTATGACGTGTTCCATCATGATTCCGTTGCTAAAAAGAGATAGTGCTATCGGTCATGTATAGCTCCGTCTCTCTTTCACGCTGGAATAATAATGGAATTAACACGTCATAGTACGGCCCCTGAAGCAGGTTTCGTTAACATGTGTGCATTTAGTGAGGTGTAGTTTGGTTATAAATGTGTGCGTGTAAGCGTGCATGTACAGAGCAAGCTGTAGTTTTTCATGCTTCACTGTTTTGTTCGCAGCGTTTTAGTTGGTCTGAGGTAGGTAAGGAATTTATTTGAAAATTGGTTTATATTATCGCTCTCTGATCGTACATTTGCTATTATTGCATCAATCGTCTCATTTGCGACGCTGAAGGTGGCATTTCTCGTTGGTTTGAGGGCCAATTGTCTGCTATACGCTTCTAATGTGTCGTCACTTATATTTAACTATACATTCGGAGTTCCACCGTTCCTGGTCAATAACTTATGCGACTAGTAGTTTTTGTGTGCTTGCAAAATTAAATTATTAATTTGTTTCGTTATTTTCTTTCGTTCTTTTACTTAATGTATACGATAATCTTTTGAATGACACAGGATTATCGTCTTATTACTAAGAACTGTATTTACTCTTTCAAAGAAAAGGCTAAACGCAAATAAATCCATTGTAACTGAAGGCTTAAAAATGTCGCACAGTCTTTTTATCTTGCCTAGCTTATTTACACACCCTATATTAGCAAAATGATTAAACTCCTTTTTTTGCCGACGGCCTTATTTCATACTTGAGGATGGAATCAAATTATTATGGTACATTCTATAGAATATCTACCTACTGAAAACTTAAGTCGTTTCTTTTAACAATATTAGCTTGCATAAAACCAGGCTAATGTTTTATCATTGTTATCTATGCTTAGATAAAAGTACAGTCACATCTAAAATAGGTTCGTCACCTTATAAGGGCTATTTTGGTCTGCTCGTTTCTCGATAGACTCTGTTTAAGCGACTCAACCGTATTCCGTGTCAATACCGCAGAATGGCAATCAGCCATCTTCTATGAATGTCAGGCCGAATTCAAAATGTGACACTGGCTTACACTCATTTTTTTTTATTAATTTCTTTATTAAAAAACCGCAATGAAGTCAAAACTGTACATTGTATATTTTTTTATCATTTTACGATGTCTGGTTACGATTCTAATACCGAAGAAATATTTTGTAGAACTTTTGTGTTTTTGTCTGTTTGTCTGAATTTATGTTGCAGTATCACGCAAAAACCATCAGATAGATTTTGTTCAAATTTTCCATAGATATTCCCTATAAGTCTGGTCAGTTTGTAGGCTATAAATTGTCACCCTATTTGCTATGGGGGATGAGCAATATTGTAATTTGTTCATATTCTTCTATAGTTTACTGCAAATTGTAAAAAGGTTAACTAAAATATTGCAGATAGTTACAGATTTAACCTTTTAAATGATTACCGTCCCGCTATACCTTTAAGGGGTCATATGCATGTCAGCTATGCAGTCAATCATGACAACGGGTATTTTAGTCAACTTTCAACAAAAGAAATAGGTGATAATAATAATAATAATACCGTGGCATAGCGGTCCGACGACTGCTTTGCAAACTTATGTATTCCCAACAATTTAATTTTTTTGTATCCTTTTTTTACATTTTGTTATACTATTATAATTGTATGATAGTTTGTATAACCTACACAGAAAAACACATAGTTTAGACCTCTTCTGTCATCATTGGTTGTAATAAAAAGAAATATCTATGGTTAGGTGACTGTTAGTGAGAAATCCTATGTGTTCACAATCTACTGTTAAGTTATTTTTAGTGAGGATATAGTATTTCGTCAGGAATAATCTGTAAGAAAGCACCAGTCACTGTATCAGTGTTGTGCCATTAGGTAGCATATACAGGAAAGCAGGCGTTCATTAATTCACTAAAAATGAAAAACTTCGCAAGCAATGGGAAAAGCTGCGGGTGTCGACCTCAGGACGAGCTGCTTCTCACACGGACAACTGTATGTCGCTTGCTCCCGCATCACCAATCCTGACTCTCTTCATATTTTGGCTGCTGAGACCAAAACTACAAACGTAGTTTACAGGAAAGTTGTATAAAAACGTGGCTGGTATTTTAGTATACTGTGGTGTCTTACGACTTCCACGCGAACGACGCCGTGGGCAGAAGCTAGCATGTCATAAAATGCCCAGGGGCCGTACTATGACGTGTTAATTCCATCATTGTTCCAGCGTGGAAGAGAGACGGAGCTATACATGACCGATAGCACTATCTCTTTTTCTCAACGGAATCATGATGGTGTTTAAGAGCGTTTATACCTTATGAGTGGCAACGTCGCAATTTAGTGTCATATTTCGTGGTTTTCAATTTTTATCATTTAATCGGAGCTATATTTTAAAAATCTGTTTAATTAACTTTTTAGAATTATGTGAAAACTGTGTAAAAGGTAAGAAATGGTTGCGTTTACAGTTCTATTTATATGCAAATAATACATTGGAAACTTGCAGGGCGTTATTTTCATTGTAAAATAACTGTAAGCATTACGGTTACTTACTTTTTAAACACTTTCACGTAATTCTAAAAAGTTAATTAAACAGATTTTTAAAATATGGCTTCGATTAAAGATAAAAATTGAAAACCACGAAATATGACACTAAATTGCGACGTTGCCACTCATTAGGTATAAACGCTCTTAACAGGTCATAGTACGGCCCCTGGCCATTAGAAAGGTTTAACCTTAATGTCAACTTGACATTGGTCAATGGTGTACGCTGTTTTGAGCTTTGTCTTCAAGTTATTAAATAAGGTTTGTATGTAATAGTCTGCTCAGTGTCGTAGCTCCAAAAGGTATTATGTGTCTAGACTTGATAAAGGAAAGAATTTGTAAACTGATGAGTGCTGTTTTTTTTTTAAATAATCGTATTTCTATAAAATTTTGATAAATGTACGAACGTAGACTAATATTATTATTTATAATTTATTTCGGTCTACGTTTTCCCTCGAGTGTTAGTAATCACTGAAACTTAAGGCTAACTTAACTTATGACTTACTTTATGATGAGTAATAATATCCATCTGCCTACAATATTTGCAGTCCCTATGTAAGTCAGCCTATATCTATTGACATACATGGGAGTTCCTAGTTATATTGAAAATTACCATGAAAGCTGTCCATTGAGCCGTGGTTTGATAGCAGTTTCTAGTTTGCCACTGGTTTATCAGTGCGCTGCCCGCTCCCACGCCTGCGCCGCATCTAGTGGGACGAGCTTTTTGGTATTCTGGTAAAAATATCCATATTTCGGTTACACTGCCAATGTTTATTTTTGTGTGCATAATAAATAACTTTTAAAGCTTATGGCATACTTAAGATGTCATCGGCCTAGCCTTTTCTCAACTTTGATGGAGTCGGCTTCCAGTCTAACTCGATGCAGCTGAATACCAGTATTTTACATGGAGCGACTGTCTGTCTGACCTCCACAACCCAGTTACTGGGTAATACGATACCCCTTGGTAAGACTAGTTGTCAGACTTTCGGGGGCTTCCGACGTAACTTATTTATTTATTAGGAAACTCAACAGCTTATAAATAAATTACATGAGTTATGAATGTTCACCACACTATCAATGATCAGCTCAATGCAGTTGCGTCATAGATTACAGCATCTTACAGTCTGCATATTATACTACTCAGCGATAGCGAGATGATGACAATTATCGCTTAGCCAATAACAGAGTTCCACGGCATTGATAAAGCTAGGTTAACTAGAAAGTAGCGAGAGAAAACAAAAGAAAAGACTTAAACAAGTACAGCTATCAATAATTAAAAGGTAAAATGCCATTGTTGACACATTACTCACGTTAAATTAAATTAAAGTTAAAAGAAATACTGTGACTAAATTAATTAACAAAAGGGAAAAGAAAAAACTAAATAATTTGCTTAACATTGTTTAACATTGTGAATATACAGGGTGGCCGGAACATTGACGTCCAAAAATAAAATTTCGGTCCCTCGTATCGTGGGGTATTCGAATCACCCCCATGTATATTCCGCGACTTTTCATAGTTTTCGAGTTATGAATTTTTTTCTGAATGTTTGAAAATTTTCGACCTGACCAACCTAAAAAAATTCTAAAAAAAAAAGTAGAGGGTTTTATCGAGTTTCTTTTTTTGCAACTGAATTTTCATAAGTAGTACTTTTATGCATAAAATAATCAGCTTCGTAACTGTGATGAAAGTTATGAAAATGTTGATCTAAAGTGAAAAATTTACGTTCGGTAAATTATGACTCAAATTTTCAACTTTAAATTAAAAATCTTAACAGGTGACTTCATAATTCCTAAGTAGGCTTCAAGAATGCGCCAGACTCTCAGTTTTCATAATCATAAAAAAAATGAAGTACTTAATAGGGCTACTTTGTTTAAAATCGGCCTTCAAAGACAGCGAGGTGGAAAAATTCTTAAAATTACCCATCTGAGTAATTATTTTTTTTTGCCTATTTTCTCGTTCCTAAGGTTAATTAATGATAAGAATACTGAAAACTAACCAACAAATAGTTTCAGAGTTGGGTAAGAAAAGTTTTACGTAAAAAGTGGTTTTGAATAAAACACAGATGATAATGTGAAAAAAGTACTTAATTTATTTTTAACATTTAGAAAAGGTTTTCAAAGTGGCCACCACCAGCAGCAATACACATTCTACACCTACGTAAGAAATTGTCTGGCAATCGTCTAAAAGCGTCTCTGTTCTCTCTCACAACACGTTCAGCTTCTGCAATCAACTGCCTCAGCTCTTGTTCACTTGAACAGTCTCGGGCGTATGCTATTTCCTTGTAATAGCCCCAAATAAAGAAATCGATGGGGTTGAGATCAGGTGAGCGTGGAGGCCACCTAATTGGTCCGCTGCGTCCGATCCATCTGTTGGGGTATGTTTCATCTAAGTAATTTCGGACCTGGGTTGCATAGTGACACGGGGCGCCGTCATTTTGCAACACCATGGTTCGTCTGAGTTCGAGATTCACATCTGCCAGCAACAATGGAAGTTCATTTTCCAAAAAGTTTTTGTATGTTTCTCCATCAAGTCTGGACGGCAGTTCAAACGGACCAATTAGTTCGCCATTGAGAATACCAGACCACAAGTTAACGCTGAAGCGATGTTGAAATGTCGAAGCTCTCACTTCGAGTGGATTTTCATTCGCCCACGTGTGGTAATTATGAATATTGAATATTCCGGATCGCTCAAATCGTGACTCATCTGACCATAAAACTTTATTGAAAAATCCAGGATCCTCTTGCTCTTTTCGTAACATGGTTTGGCAAAAATCAACGCGCAATTGGTGATCTGTAGGCAGTAAAGCTTGGACTCGTCGGATGTGGAACGCGTGGTATTCTTCATCGTGAAGAATGTCTTGGATAGAAGTCCTTGGGATGTTCAGAGCACGAGCCATACTTCTCGTACTCGTAGACGGATTTCGCTGAACTTCTTCCAGCACCATTTCTCTGCGATCCGGGTTAGCTCTAGGGATTCCTTCATGACTGCCGCGTCGACCAGGAATGCGGCCTGCCATCAAAGTGTTGTGCGTGTTAATAAAAACACGATGGTCGGGATATCGCTCAGGTTGCGGCCCACCACGACGTTGAAGTTGTTCGCGATACAGTCGCGCTGCTTCATGGCCGTTTCCTTGTGCAACTCCATAAAAATAATGCATTTCTGCATATTCACTTAACGTGTAACTCATTTTTTACACTTCCACGTAAAAAAAGTCCAAATCAGAATGCAAAACACAGTCCAATAAACGAGCAAAGTAGTCAAACAAGTAGGCAGCGGAGTCCGTGGGCAAAGCGAGTGTGGTAAAGACAAAATGGCGACACGCGTATAGCAGTAAACACAATGTGAGTACGACTGAGGTACTTGTTTTGCGTTGGCTTCGGTTGCGCGCCTTGCGTGAGAGAGATAGCAATAATTCGGTCTCTTTTCCTCTCGGTCCATTGTTATTGCAGGTAAAAGAGTTGCACCCTCGTTTACAACCCATAGTCCACGAGAACGGATCGCGCAAAATTCATTAAACTAACATTTAAAAAAATCTCCGTGTTTAAATCTTAGCTTTCCTGCAGTCATTTTTGGTTAGCAAACTAAATAACCTTAGGAGCGAGAAAATGGAAAAAAAAATTTATTAATCAGATAGCTAATTTTAAGAATTTTCCACTTCGCAGTCTTTGAAGGCCGATTAAGGCCAAAGTTAGCCCCATTAAGTCCTACGTTTTTTAATGATTATGAAAGCTGAGAGTCTGGCGCATTCTTGAAGCCTACTTGAGAACCATGAAGTCACCTGTTTAGATTTTTAATTTGAAGTTGAAAATTTAAGTCATAATTTACCGAACGTAAATTTTTCACTTTAGATCAACATTTTCATAACTTTCACCACAGTTACGGAGCTGATTATTTTATGCATAAAAGTACTACTTATGAAAATTCAGTTGCAAAAAAAGAAACTCGATAAAACCCTCTACTTTTTTTTTTGAATTTTTTTAGGTTGGTCAGGTCGAAAATTTTCAAACATTCAGAAAAAAATTCATAACTCGAAAACTATGAAAAGTCGCGGAACATACATGGGGGTGATTCGAATACCCCACGATACGAGGGACCGAAATTTTATTTTTGGACGTCAATGTTCCGGCCACCCTGTATTAACACTCAGCAATTGGAACGTGCTATGGTGATATATTAGGTATATAGGTATGAATATAATATTTTTTTTAAATACGTTTTTTTTATATGCATAAGAATGCGTTATGGCAGAATTTACTCACTAAACAATATCTGCTTGAATTGTTTACGGTATGATTGTTTGGATGAATCAAATATATCGACACTTTCAAAACGTTCAGAATAGATGCGAGGCAGTCGGGTCAGAACAGCATTTCTCCCGTATTTTGTACGGTAGCCAGGGATATTGAGTAATTTTGTGTGTCTGGTACGTGTTTTCGGGGTACAGAAACTTATATACGTGATAGCAAATCACTGCTGTCCAAGCGACCTCGCAGGATATCAAAGAGAAAAAGCATATCCAACATCTTACGCCTATCCACAAGGGGAAGCATATCATAGTGTTTGCAGTCTTGGGCATAGGAATCATGACGTTTCCGGGATTTGTAGTTTAGGAATTTTACAAACTTTTTCTGTAAACTTTTGATTCGTAACGACTGCCAAAGATCCACGAATGAGAGCCGGGACCAACGGCTTAACGTACTTTCCGAGGCACGGACGGATATGCAAATACGGTCACCCATCCACGGCCAACCGCGGCAAGCTTGGTATCTTAGCCGGACCAATCGATTCGAGTGGCTTAAGAGAGTGGTGTAAAAGAATTAATTACTCAACACACTCACAACATAAGTAGTTTTTTGCTAGTTAGCTGCTAAGTGCCTATATTCAACATTCTAATACTTGTTTCC
The DNA here is from genome assembly GCA_937001585.2 of Brachylomia viminalis. Taxonomy (NCBI): domain Eukaryota; kingdom Metazoa; phylum Arthropoda; class Insecta; order Lepidoptera; family Noctuidae; genus Brachylomia; species Brachylomia viminalis. The sequence goes on along the minus strand of OW443302.2, from coordinate 12,884,373 downwards.
AAATTGATGTTAGTTCCACTCAAAGTGATATAAACATTATGCTACTGTAAATTGAGTTGACTTCGGAATGACTAGTACCTTCTACTATAAAGTTTGAAGTTGTACTGCAAACTGAACTTTATGTTTGTGGTTTAAAGCTATTTTTCCAAAACACACATATTTGTTTACATGTTAGGAAACTAAGTTGCAACCGCAAGATATAAAGCGTATCCGACTATAATAATACATTCATCACGTTTTACAACCAAGTTCGAAGGTTTGAGCAAGCGTAGTGATCAATGATTGTGCCTTCTCTGTATGAGAGAGACCTTTGACCTGCAGCGGGTCAATATAGGCTGGTAATAAACCCACCCCTGCCCCCCGTGTCGCTACGTCACTTTGTGCTAGCGATAGTTTCGGGGCCTTTTATTGAGTGTGCAAGTCACCCCCCGCCATTTTATCCGTGTCTATATAAAACATTGATCAAACAGAGGCCATACTCCTTCCATAGTTCTAGGTAACCAGTACACTTTACACCCAAACCCATAGTCCAATAGTGTTAAAGGTACTCGCAAAGAAACCTATTAGATTTCCGATATCTGAACTATATTCACTCTGCGAGGTCCTCACAGTAAGACAGCTGTTTGTGCTACAGACTGTTCTTAGGAAGCACAACCTTTTGCCCTACGACCCTCAGTTTCTCGTAATGAAGCTTCGCTCTGACAGAATTTGCAAGACTGAGCACTGCAGGCTAGCGTTGGTCCGTCGCCACTTCATCCATATTAGCTCTAAACTCTACAATTACATTAACAAAAGAATCAATATCTATCCTTTAACAAGGAATTTACTGAGGATAAAATTAACAGAATGGCTAAAATCTGTGTCCTATGATGCTACTGAACAACTCGTAATAACATAAGTCACAAAACGTACATATACCCACACACACCCACAGACACATACACACACATACACACACACACACATACACACACACACACACACGTGTGTGTGTGTGTGTACGTGTGTACGTACCATTGCATATTTTTGTAATTTCTAAACTTAATGTAAATAATTTACCATGGTAGTCTGGAACAAATGTTCTTCATTGTTTATTGAGTTGGGCTTTGATAGCTGCGCCACAGTTTTATACTTTTGTAGCTATCATCATTTTTTTCGTAATAATTATGTGTAAACCTAAATTGTTCCAAAATAAACTTTTTTTTATTTTTATCTTTGTTTCCACATCCTGCAATAGACCTACATTAACCGGGGGTTGTCCTTAGGTGCACTTGTATAGTGTACACAGGGATAATCGTCGGTTGGTGCCTCGTTTCATTAAAACGTATAACGGGCCTCTGCGATTTGATTTCGGTCCCTCGTACGACTTTTAAAGGTCCGAGACCCCAAAGTCCCGAGAAATGGCAAAGACGAAAATATAATATTTGAATGACATAACAATGGGTCAGTATTATATGTAGCTCATTGGATATACTGTATTACCATATTAATTTATGATAGCTTACAGATTCTTTTACGAGAAGGTAATTTATTTACGAAATATTAATATTATATTAGTGGCGGCATCTACAACGCCACATGCGAACTACGACTCATACTGTTTTGTTGAATTAAGTACTTTTAATTATGTTCATAGCTTAATTGAAATGCCAGCTACAATATCATTTTTTAATGGTACCCATTCAATATGTAGTTTTCTTTAAATATTTGGAATTACTTGTAACATTTTGGGTAAATATCGAAAAAACTATTGAATTTCGGCCATACATAATATGACGGGTTCAATTTGTTGCATTATGGTCCCCCTATCAGCTCCTGACGGATATACGTCGAATTTCAAGTAACCCTGTATACAACGCTCCGACATCAATCGTCGGGCAGTTGGACTAGACACGACACCTGTCTGGTCGGACGATCCTCCCTTTTTATAGAGAATGAGTGAAGTTTACATCCTGTTCCTATATTTCCTCTTTTACTATATTTATTAGTTATTTTTATTTTACTTCATTGTGTAATAAAAAAGTTACACATTCAAATTTTTGTGTGTCAGAATAAATTAAATACTAGGTAAACGTGTAACCTACACCAATGTCCGCGAAATAATGGCTTACAGATAGTTTAATGCCTGGAAAAGTAAGAAGTACTCGTACAAAGTTTTGGAATATATAGGTACCTATTAGATGGAGCCATCTTTTTGAACCTAAAGTGTGTAACCGCGGAAATATCCAATTTGATGTAGTGTGTGTTATACGTGTCTACAATACGTCGGAGAGGCGCCCGTGTACCAGCATGAGTTCTGCACCTTGCGGTGTGGAACAGCCGGGGCACACGTGCCTCTCGACGCATCACTGTTCTGGGTACAATGTAACATAGGTTATTGGTAATATCTGGACAATCGAACACAGGCCATGAAGCATCATGGCTGCGCCTTGACTCCAAGCTTTGAAGTTTATAACGCTTTAATAAATGAGTGAATGGTAATTTAGACTTAGTGCATCTGTTGAGCATAACCCGTAAATATTTTTTGAACCATTTCAATTTTCTTCTATATATATCGGTACTGCAAATTCCAATTGAAAACCGACCAAAGCTTTATACAAAGTGTATATTTTTTTTATACTTAGTATAAAGATATACTTAGAGGATATACAAAAAAATGAAATCCATAAAAAAAAAATCTGCTGATCCATACATTTTGTTACACGTCGCTCGACAAAATGTACCTATGGAATAGCAGATATTTTTAGTGAATGGATTTCATTCAAATTTTGTATATCATCTAAGTATATCGTGTAGTATACGTGGTATAATTTAATGTGATAGGGTACGCGCCACTTTGTATATAAGTAAAAAAGTAGACGGTCTTTTAAAAGCTAGGCAGATTGAAATAATATTACATATTAGGTACTTCAATCTGCCCAACCTTTTCCCAACTAGCTGGGGTCGGCTTCCAGTCTAACAGGAAGCAGCTACCAATACATATTTTACATGGAGCGACTGCCTATCTGACCTGCACAATCCAGTTACTGGGTAACACTATACACCATGGTAAGACTGGTTGTCTGACTTTTGGGCTTCTGACTTGTAACGGCCGTCAAAAATCTACGAATGACAGCCGGGACGAACGGCTTAATGTACTTTAAAATATTACTCACTAGAAATAAATAGGAGAAAATTAATTACCGGACAGATTTTGGTCGTACTTTTACTTTTATTCTTGTGTTACTATAACGTTGATCCTGTATTAAATAGAGCTTATGGGGGTTATAAAGTTACGCGTTCCCCCATCTCTCGCAGTCATTAAGCGACAGGGACGAACTAAGTTTAAATACAACTAATGTTTATGAGTAGTCAAAACTTTACTTGCGTCAGATTTAGGTACTGCTGAACATTTATACTTACGTGGGTCCCATTGAAAGATTTTAGAAAATAAAATACGGAATGATGTAGAAGCCTCTTAATATTTCTATTGCTTTTCAAAGTAGTCTCCGTTCCTTTCCAAGCACCGTCGCATGCGATGGAACCATTGACTGAAGTTGTGGGCCCACTCTTCTTTAGGGATTTCTTCCACGCCTTTTTCAAACGCAGCCACGGCATTTCCAGGGTTCATAAAACGAATTCCTCTAAGTTTATCTTTTATTTTTGGAAATAAATAAAAGTTACAAGGTGCCAGGTCAGGACTGTAAGGAGGATGACTTACTAACTCCACAGTTCATATAGACAATTATTCGAAAGTCCGTCTGGCGAAGTGAGCTGGAGCGTTGTCATGGTGGAAGAGGATCCTGCTTTTTGGACGCTGCTGTCTAACATTTTCCAAGACAACTGGTAAACAATGAGTGACATACTAATCTGCAGTAACAGTATTTTTATCTTCTAGGACAATTGTTGCGAAATTACCCGACTTCTGCCCTTCTTTACTTTTGTCGGCAAATCTTCGAATGGAAACATTAATTGCGCAGATTGTCTTTTGGTTTCGAGTTCGTTACAATATATGCAGCTTTCATTACCTGTGACGATGTCATATATATGTTACTAACCATTATGGATCAATGTAATCTGACATATGAAATAAAATAAATTAATAAAGTATTCGAGTCACCTCCGTCATACTTTTCAAGCATTGAGCGGCACCACTCCAAACGACGGCGTTTTTGATCTTCCGTCAAATTATGAGGTATCCATCTAGTACAAAGCTTTCTGACGCCTAAATGTGCATGTAAGACTTTTTGTACTTGACTAATACCAATGCTTAAAGCAGCCCGAATCTGTTGATATGACACTCTTCTATCAGCTTCTATCATTAGCCGCACAGCACTTACGTTATCTTCAGTAGCCGTCGTAGAAGGACGTCCTTCTCACGAATCATCAGTGAGTTTGCTTCGATCGCGTTTAAACTCATTAAACCAGTTGTAAACAGTGGCACAGGATGGGGTTTCGTCATGAAGTACTAATCGAAGTCTATCGTAATATTGTTGTTGAGTAAGACCGCAACGAAAGTCGTAATAAATCATTGAACGAAAATTTTCTCTAGTCAAATCTATTTCGACGCACGACAGACACTTTTAAATTGCCGCCAATTTGTAAAAACAAATGACATATTAATTAATTATATTACACATCTATAGTTTCCCAAAGAGTTCCTAATTCGAAATTTCAATAAGTTTTTGCTGCTTTTCTAACTGGCCTATTCTAAAAACTTTCAGACTGACCCCCGTACAGTACGACACATCTTATATGTAGCATCGTAAAACCGATCACTTCCGATTTACACAACCAATAGAAATCGCTCACTATCGCGCCATCAATGCTATTCGCGCTATATATTCCCGCCTCAGTTCAACTCGAGACAGCGTTGAGAGCACGTGAGTGAATCATTCCGTACACTTCGTGACAATTTAATAGGAATGTGAATAATACATTTTTTGTTGCTGTTTTTTTTTTCATGATTACTTCGCTGATACGTTGTAAGCCGTATAATAGCCAAAGTCGTGAAATAATTTTTAATGTTTATCAATTTATGAGTCGAGAGGTTACGGAGTCTAAAAATAGGGTTTTTGGGAATGATCACTTTCAAAACCTTCAAGAGCGAACTGCGAAGGCAACTGGTGTGTCACGTAGAACAATAAGTGCTGTTTTGAAAGAGCATGACAATGCCTTGGCTTCGACTAGTTCAACTCGTGCAACTTTTTGTTCGCCTAAAAAGTCCAGAAAAAAGAAAGAACATCGAGCAAATTTAGACGGTTTTGATTATGATGTCATTAGAAGGACGATGTATGACTTTCATGTCACTGAAAAAAGGTTGCCTACAATAAAATCGTTGTTAACCAAATTACAGGAAGATATAAATTTCACAGGCAGTCGAGAAACTTTGCGCAAAATATTGCTTGAGCTGGGTTTAAAATTCAAGAAAATGGAAAATAAAAGTTCTTTACTGGCCGAGAAAGATGAAGTAAGACTTCAGCGGATTAAGTATCTTCGACAGATACAAAACTTTAGAAGTGAAGGTCGGGATATAGTTTATACTGACGAGACTTACATACACGCCACACATACAAAGGAAAGTAGTTGGACGGATAGTTCTAAGAAAGGCTTAAAAAAACCGATAGCAAAAGGTGAAAGATTAATTATTGTCCACGCTGGTGGCTCAAGAGGTTTTGTACCTGGCGCTCTCTTAGTTTATAAATCTTCTCAAAGTACTGGCGATTACCACCACGAGATGAATAAAGAGCATTACGAAAAATGGTAAAAACAACATCTCATTCCGAATCTACGACCTAATACTGTTGTGGTCGTAGATAACGCTTCTTACCATAACACACAGATAGACAATGCACCGAATTCCATTCTCTAAAAGCATCCATGCAATCTTGGCTTACATCTAAAAATATACCCTTTGCATCAAATCTGCTGAAACCAGAATTGTATGATATAATTAAACGCCACAAATCTGAACACATTAAATACTCAATTGACCAAATAATGGCGGAACATGGTCATTCTGTTTTACGGTTACCTCCTTATCATCCAGATTTTAACCCAATCGAGAATATTTGGGCCCAATTGAAAGGCCACGTTAGTTCTAAAAATGTCTCGATGAATCTAACGAAAGTCAAAGAACTATTAATGGAGAAATTCGAATCTATTGGCGTATCCGAATGGGAAAAAGTAGTCGATCACGCGATAAAATGCGAAAAAGAGCATATGCGACACGAGGATAGAACAGACCGATATATGGATCAGTTTATCATAAATTTAAATGACTCATCATCATAAAGCAAATAATAAAGATTAGTGATTTTGAAGGCGCACTCAGTTCGGATGTGATCAGTTTTACGAATTTTGCCGATGCTACATCTAAGTTGTGTCGTACTGTACAAGCTCGTTTTTGAGGATCACACAATTATTTTATAAAATGAACCGTTTACTTATTATTGTCTCATATTATTATTATATTATTATTATTATTATTTCCTTTATTTCATTTACATACATATGAATTACATTTTTAAATATTTTTATAAACAAAAAGATACCAAAAACATTTAAAAATATAAAAAATAGTAGCCCACCGGTATCGGGAACAGGGTCCAAGCTACCGGCGGTCAGGGCTCCAGAGAGAGAAACTTCCTAACAATGCGGGCCGTGTCCAGAAGTACCGCTTTCTGAATCAAGCCCTTGATCCAGCTGCCTAACGAGAGCCTCCTTAGGTGTTGGTCGAGGCTCTTGGGTATTAGCCCATTGGCTGTCACGACTATCGGCACAATGACCGCTGAGTCCACATCCCAAATGTCGACAACCTCGCGAGCCAAGTCAAGATACTTGATTTGTTTATCTTTCTCGGCTTTCACGAGGTTCTCATCATACGGGATGGTTATGTCAACAATCATTGCGCGTCGCTCCAATCGATCCACCACCACTATATCAGGCTTATTGGCAACAATAGTCCTATCAGTGATGATGGATCGATCCCAGTACAATGTGATATTACCATTTTCGAGAACTGGGTCGGGCACATACCTGTAGTACGGTACCTCCGATTCCACAAGGTTGTATTTCAGAGCAAGCTGCTGATGGATTATCCTGGCTACAAGGTTGTGTCTATGCAAGTACTCTCCGTTAGCTAGACGAGAACACCCGGAGATGATATGCCTGATTGATTCTCCCGGCCGGTGGCATGCCCGACAGATGTCAACCGTGCCGTCTTTCACAATAAATCTCCGGTAATTGTTCGTCATCATAACTTCGTCCATAATTGCACAGACAAAACCTTCGGTTTCTCCAAAGAGGTCACCGAAACGCAGCCAGGCAACGGACGCTAGTAGATCTACATCCGGTCCATGTAGGGCCCGGAAAAAGCGTCCGTGGAGCTCCTTACTCTGCCATACCTCCATGCGATCATTAGTGTCAAGCACTACAGGTTTGCGCCAGTTCTCTTTAGCCAAGGAGAGCGGGGTGAGGCCCTTGTCCACCGTGACTACATTTCGATGCATACCCACGTCGGTTTCTAGGAAATATTCCCTGAGACTGCATATCTCGCGATTGTGGAGGGTCTTAGCGTTTAAAAAGCCTCGACCTCCACACTTTCGCGGAATATACAGCCTCATTACCGATGATCGTGGGTGATGCATTCGATTTGCAGTCAGCAGCGTACGGACCCTCCTATCCAGGGCGTCGAGTTCGGTCTGAGTCCATTTGAGTATGCCGAAAGAGTACATCAAAACTGGCATGACCCAACCGTTGAAGGCGCGCACCTTGTTTCCGCCTGATAGAAGACTATTAAGTACTTTTTTCAGGCGGCCAAAGAAGCGTTCCCTCAACGACTGCTTCATGTCAGTAACATTGATGCCTAACGCTTCCGACATACCCAAATACTTATAGGTTTCGGATGCGGAGAGGGCTCTAAGGTTTGTGGAATCCGAGAGTTGGGTCCCCACGGATTCAACAATCTCCCCTCGCTTTACATGCATGACCGCACATTTGTCCACACCAAATTCCATCCTGATGGCGCTACTGAAATTTTGAGTTACTTTCAGTAGCTCCATCAGTTGCAAATTGTTGGGGGCAAAGAGTTTTAGGTCATCCATGTAGAGGAGGTGCGATATAACCTGACCACCTCTCCTCAACCGATAGCCTAGACCTGAATCCTCCAGCAATGTGCTTAGAGGATTCAAGGCTAAGCAGAACCAAAGCGGACTTAAACTATCGCCCTGAAATATGCCTCGCTCGATCCTTATCGGTTCGCTATTCCCATGAATATTTCGACATCCTGGATAGTGAAGGACCGTCCTCCATTGCCGCATACATGACATTAGGAAGGTGCGAAGAGTTGTATCTACTTTATACAACTCTAACACCCTCACGAGCCATGTATGCGGCACCGAGTCATAGGCCTTCTTATAATCTATCCAACATGTCGACAGATCCTTTCGGGAACGACGAACCTGTTGGCTAATGGTCATATCAATGAGGAGTAGCTCCTTAGTACCGCGGGACCTATTCCTACATCCATTTTGAGAGGCAGACATGATGGAGTTGGTGTCTATATGTTTGTTAATTTTAGCTCTCAAAATGGATGTAAGAACTTTATAGACCGTCGGTAAACACGTGATCGGCCTATAGTTCTTGGGTTCCGCGGTGCTACCTGATTTATGGAGCAGGTGGGTAATTCCTGTCGTTAGGAATTGGGGTAGCGAACCAGATTCCAAAGTAGTCTGAAACTGAGATGCCAAGCGAGCGTGCGATCTTGTGAACCATTTAATCCAAAAGTTGTGCAGTCCATCCGGCCCTGGAGACTTCCAGTTGGGTAGTGGACGGACTGCACGAGCTACATCTTGGGGGCAGATGGTAATAGCCCCCATTTCTGGTATCGGATCGCAGGCTCGCTCGACTTCCCGAGTCCAATCACCTTCGGTGTGACTGACAGGTACCGACCAGATGCTGCGCCAGAAGGAACACATGGCATCATCATCCGGTAGGCACGTCTCAGTCACACCATGGTCCGGTCGCTCCCAACCCCTATAAACCCACCTTTCATCGCTCTGGAAGGTGCGATTCTGAGTGTATCGCTCTACTCGCCGCCTATACCGACGAATACGGTTTGCCCATGCATACACTTTCTGCTTCAGGAAGTCGATGCGCTCTGTGACACAAGACATATAGTCTTGGGGACTGATATCAGTCCCTGAGAATGCCCGTCTCACAAAGCGCATCACTCTAGGGCGAGTATTGCCCTCCTTGAAGCAGATTAGTTTGCCGATGAGCGTCCTGGCCCCACCAATACGGCGTTCAATTCTGCACTGCCAAGCTGGTACGTTTGGTTTCGGTCGTGTAGCTCTAGTGTCATTTGCAAATTTGACGTGAGCTACACGACATGCTGCTACTGCCGCGCAGTACAGAATTGAATGAATATCGGTGAGGTCTTCGCAGGTATCAAAATAGTTTGATAACTGCGAATCCAGGACCGCCACCAGCGCCCTATTTTTGTTATGCATGGGCAAACGAGGTAAGCGTGGCCTAAGTTCGGGCGGCATGAAGCGATATTCCTGAATCGCATCCTCCAAAGCACTCCTCAATTGCTCATTGCACTGGCTACTTACATTTGTAGCCCTATCATTACTCCCTTCGTCAGCATGCGTTGTATTGGGCTGCGGATGTACAACAGTCTGCGACTGGGGTGCGATGATATGGCCACTCTGCATTTCACTTCGCAGGCGATCAAGTACAGAGTCATCCAACATATGATTACGCTGGATGACTCGCACCTGATCCGACAGTCGTTGTGCCGAAACGTTGACAGCTGGCTCAAGCACCTGAAAAAGAGAGAGCATCCGAACACGGTACGCGGTCAGATTGTTTCCCCCCTCTGTAGCCCCATAGTATGAGCGCATGACATTTTCATTAATGGATCTCGTCCATCTCATGCGCTGCACACTTCCGCCGGGAGCTGGGACCCTATCAGAGGCCGTTGGGCCTCGAGGTCCTAAGCCGTCCGGCGGCCGGCGTCCTCCCCGTCGACGAGCAGGTGGTGGCGACGTGGGCGGAGAGAAATACTCGTCGCTCGAGCTCGACGCAACTGCCGCGGCCGGTGTCGTCACAGCGCTCACAGAGGGGCTGGATACCGGCGGCGGCGAGGCGGAGCTGAGCGAAGAGTCCGGAGGTGGTAGTCGTGCTTGACGTGCAGCTTGTCTCGTCAACATCTTCTCATTTTTCAATAATTTATTATTGAGTTATGTAATATCGGAGGTGACATGACAGATGTCACCTCCCGTTCGGCAGTTTTTTTATGAATAATGGTCCATTTTTAGATGCTGATTATATTTATTTGGGTTTTGGTTGGGTTGGGTTTTACACTATACAGCGTGGCGCTGCTATGGTGACCTTAATTTAACACACATATACGTTTTCACATTTTCGTTTCATGACAATTTTTTATTTCCATTAAACGTTATTATTTACAGATTTATTAAAGAATTTAGGAAATAGCATCTTAGAGCAACCTGTACTTAAAGAACTGTCGCGCAGCGGTCATTTCCCTCGGTCACGGATCATAACTTCGCATCAATGAAATTAAAGCGAATAAGCAATACTATTAGGATGAAACAAATGCATAGAGTAGGCGAATTTAAGGAAATTTCCTTTGTTGGCGAGCAGCGCAGGCGACGCGCGCTCTCCCTTCCACCCACCCGCCGCACCGAACACGAATTCTTTTTTTGCTTTTCTAGTGCTAGTCGAACCCGTGTCCTTGACGCACTTATTTACTCTAGTGCGCATAATTACGTCGCGAAAAAGACTCTTAGCTATTGTTTTATTTATTTCTTTTTGTGTAATTAGGATAGTAATTAGATCATGGTACTGCGATAAAGACACTTTGATTGGTTTTCGTTTTCTTATCTAGTAGGTACGTTTACACCTCTTGCGATACGGACGCATTTATTTGTGCTATTAGTGCTTGTGTAAACTTATGATCGTGATGGCAGTGATTAGTGATGACAGTTATTACTAATAGTAACAAGAGAGGGTGATGTGATAAGTGTTTGTACCACTTGCGCCGCTCGGTTTCTTTGATAATATGCCGTCAAAGAATCGGACCGATCACGAGTAGGTACAAGACGCGATGCGCCGCGTCGCTGCCGCTCCGAGTTAACGTAAGCGAGCTAGGTAAGTAATTTCATGAATGAATTTTTGCAAGGGTGATCCCAATTTTAATGACTTTTTTATTATTTAGTTTGTTTGAAAAAATTTTTTTTTCAGTTTACGTATTATTTTAACCTATCAATATTTATATGGTTAATGGGCACTAGCCCTACCCGTGTATTAAATTAAAGTCACCATTGAAGCGCCACATTGTATAAGTATAAAAACTGCATCAAAAAAAAGGAAAAATTATTTATCTTATTATTATTATTATTATACTTATCTGATTGATGAAAATGATTATTAGCGCAACCTTTTTCCTACTAAGGTGTAGTGGTATTTTTTTCTAAATCCATATTAATGTTATATATATCTTATACATACCTTGTATTATCTTTATCTTTACAAAGTTCTTGAAAAAATATCTTAATAAGTTAAGATATTTTTTAAGAACCTATGCCCCGCAAAACTTGTTAACGGTTTGTCTGCGGGAACAGAAAACCTAGAAAACCTACTCCATGCCAATTATTTAACCGAAGAGCCTGTAAATAATACCTGCCTACAAAAAAGTAGGCAGGTGTTTTTTACAGGCAGGCAGGCACAAAACAATAATAAAACATAGAGGCGGTGCTCCATACACAAGCAGCCATAACATGAAAATAAAGATGTAACTTTGGTAATGCGACGTTACTATAATAGATCGTATAAGGAACGAACACATCCGCGGCAGCTTCGGAATACGTGACGTTATTGACAAGCTGCAGAAATGTCGTGCGAGACGGTTCGGCTGGTGCAAAGAACTTTCGAATACAGTGCGAAACTGTATTTGAAAAGTGACTGTCACCAGCACACCACTAGCATAATCACACACCGGATAAATACCCGGAAAGTGACAATCCTTATCTATAAAAATCAATGCCACTTTTCGTTGTAATTTTATAACTCAAGAACGGATGGACCGGTTTTGCTATTTTTTTTTTCGAATATTCCTTGAAGTACGAGGATGGTTCATACGGAGAGTAAAATTAAAAAAAAAAAGTTAGGCGGTACGAAGTTCGCGGGGTCAACTAGTAGTATCATAGGTTGACTTGAGATTGAGAGAGGGCACTCAAAATAAAACAAGTGCATGTCGGACCACGCACAATGACGGGTTCTGTAGTTGCGATGGATTTATCCCTAGAACAAACTAAACTTTGACTTGAATAATTTTTCTCCCCTATATCGACATACGTCACAAATATTTTTTGGTTTACTAATGTTTCCATAATTTAAAATGCAACCAGTACTTGTATTTGCCATAATTTCTTAAGAAACAACGCTTAAGTTGCCATTATCGTGAAATTACATAAAATTATTTTCACCAATTTCATTGGTCATAATCGATCAAGTGTCATAATAATTTTAATCCATAAATTTATTTGCTACTTATATTTTTCATTTTCAATAATGTCGTTTTCCATAACATTTATTCACCATAATATTAATTTGCCCATACTAGCACAACAATGCTAGTTCAGTACAAGCGTCTCCTTTGATTTGATATGATACAGTTTTTTTTATTCACAAGAAAACCTAAAAATAAACCTAATATATCATGCATGCGTGCTTTGCAAAAGAGGAAATCTGGCGATCGGCGGCCGCTGCCGCGGCACGCTGTGTGGTCACAGTTCTAACCTAACCTTACCGTTTCGAATTTGTCAAACTGTTTATTGTTTTATTGTCAGACAGATTGTTTGCTGTAATAAATCATTTGGTTACAGACCAAATGCCTTCATGACATTATTTTTTGTACAAAAAAATAAACATTTCTAAATTATATTACAGCAAACAATTATATGTAATGTGTTACTTATAGAAACTAGTGCACACTATAACACATGTTAATATGGAAATTATTGTATGGCAAATAAAAGTTATGACTAATAAGTTGATATGACAAGCGTTATTACTTATTAGTATATATGATAATAGTGCAAGTAAATATTATGAGGGGGACGATTATGGTAAACAATAATAGTATCTACAAATTATTTTATGGAAAACAAGACAATAACACCATAATTTTTTATTACAATTTAACGATTTTCGGAGTTTTTCCTTTACTTGGGCTGAGACCTTGCTGCTTGCCAAATGTCATGATTCTAGGTCAACGGGAAGTACCCAAGGTTTTGATTTATTTGCGACTTTGCGAGTGTCAAAATATGTCGCATAAATGGCCGTGTTTTTATACAGACTGGTCCAAATAGTGACATCATAAAAAAATTGTATGCTCATGCCCAGGGCCATCCGAAAATGCCCTAATAATAGTTAACGAGTCATATTAATCTTTTTAAAATTTCTTGAAAAAAACATTATTGGAACCGCTTAAAAAAAAAAAGATCTTTATTTCTACACGGCTTTTTCACGTTTTATTTTTTGCAAGTTTCAGTGGTAAGGAATATTCTTTCGAAAACATAAAATAATCATCTTCCTATCATTAATTTATATTCAATAATTTTGATCGAAAAACAGGAATTTACGTTCGACTGATACAGATACAGAGTCTTAAAACCGGTTACGTTATGAAGAGTTTACCTGGGGGCTGGGACGGGCGTTGTCAGTTTAAGACACTTGTAACTTTTTATTTATGTAACCACCATATCTTGGCACATGTCACCAAGATTGAAACGTTTTCAATCTGACATATTTTTGTCTGAGATCGTTCCAATTTATTCTGGTCAGTTATAGTAAATGATTGATTAATTTAAATTAACGACTCTGAGTGGGTTTATTAAAATAACTTGATGTAAGTATCTAACATTCCTGTCAATCCAATTCGATCAAAATTGTTGTATCTTGAATTAATGATAGGAAGATTACTATTTTATGTCTGAAAGAATATTCCATAGGTACCAACGAAAATTGCAAAAAAAGAATGTGAAAAAGCCGTTGGTCAGCTTAAGACATTTGTAACTTTTTATTTTTAAGAGTTTTACTGCCGCACTTAGAGACGTCACTTGAAATTTTGATTAACCACCATATCTTGGCGTATGTCACCAAGATTGAAACCTTTTCAATCTGACATATTTGTGACGGACAGCCTTCCAATTTATTCTGGTCAGTTATAGTAAAATTATTGATTAATTTTAATTAACGACTCTGAGTAAGTTTATTAAGATAATTTGATGTACCTAAGTATCTAACATTCCTGTCAATCCAATTCGATCAAAATTGTTGTATCTTGAATTAATGATAGGAGGATTACTATTTCATGTCTGAAACAATATTCCATAACAATGAAAATTGCAATAAAAGAATGTGAAAAAGCCGTTGTCAGTTTAAGACATTTGTAACTTTTTATTTTTAAGAGTTTTACTGCCGCACTAAGAGACTATACTTGAAATTAATCAATCATTAACTTTGATTAACCACCATATCTTGGCACATGTCACCAAGATTGAAACCTTTTCAATCTGACATATTTTTGACTGACAGCGTTACAATTTATTCTGGTCAGTTATAGTAAATGATTGATTAATTTTAATTAACGACTCTGGGTAAGTTTATTAAGATAATTTGATGTAAGTATCTAACATTCCTGTCAATCCAATTCGATCAAAATTGTTGTATCTTGAATTAATGATAAGAAGATTACTATTTTATGTCTGAAAGAATATTCCCTAACAACGAGGCTATATGGTCGTTGTTCTCTAACAATGAAAATTGCCGTGTAAAAATAAAGATAGGATTTTTTTAAAGCAGTTCCCATAAAATTTTCAAGATTTAAAAAAAATATTATTATAACTCGAAAACTACCAAGAATCGCGGAAAATACATGGGGTATTTTCGGATACCCCTGGGCAAGAGCTATCAATTTTTTTTTATGACGTCACTCTTTGGACCAGCCTGTATTGCATTAACTTAGAAGTATGACTTTTAGAGCTCCAAGGGACCGTAGACCCACGTATTTGACATTAATTTCAACTTGGTACCCCCCACGCATTCCTGAGAAAAGGGTTTTTACAGACAGACAGACGGACAACAAAGTGATCCTCTATGGGTTCCGTTTTTTCCTTTTGAGGAACCGAACCCAAAGATTTTCGACCATACATAGGCAGCATATAAAGTCTTACTTCTAGGCAGTCTTGAAAAGTCATGAAATTTAGTGATGGTTGTCTTGAAAAATTAATAGATTAAATGCAGGTCACAAATTATAGGTCCAAATTCGCTTCCCGGGGCTAGTTGACACACAGCTTGGAACTGAGTCAACAAAACATTAATTAGCTCGAGATCTAGCTGCAGCATGACGTTATAATTAAGTGCAACAGTTCCATTAGTTGGTCTTTGTCTGTATATAAAAGTATATTTGTTTTGGTGACACTTAAAAATCAGAGGCTTCGGAACCCAGCTTCGTTTATTTCTCGATTCATTCAGCGAAGGAGCGCTTTTTAACCGACTTCAAAAAAGCAGGAGGTTCTCTGTTTGGTTGTATTTTTTTTTTGTTTGTTACCTTAGAGCTCCGTAATTTATAAGCCGGTTGAAAAATTCTTCTTTTGTTTGAAAGGGTATATTTATAGGGTGGTCCCATATAAATTTGGTCAAGTTCTGAAGAGTGGTTTTTCCACTTAGTGTATGTTGATGATGTTATAATATCTTCCGGCCAAAATTATTTACTTAGCAAGTGAAGGTATACAAGGCTGTGTGAAGTAGGTACCACTACTCAAAAGAGAAAGTAAAACTTTATAAAAAAAAAACAACCGACTTACAAAAAAAAGTGAAATGCAACGTTAATTTTGAAAGTCGGTGGCACAAAACGAAAATACAAAACTAAAGACACCGACTTCCGAAATTGAAGTTATTTTTTACTTTGCAGTGTTTTTTTGGAAGTCAGCTGTTTATTTTGTAATAAAGTTTTTTTTTTTTGAATACACAACATTCATCATAAGCCAGGGAAAGCCAATTTTGAATAACGCTCATCTTTAAGTACATATATCATGCACGGAACGTACAAGATGCGAAATATCTCATTCCAGCCGATGTTTAACATATAAATTGCTATCAATTTTTTTTAGATCTATATTTTCGTGGCTGCTCGGCGGAGATAAGGCGCGGGGGCGCGCCACCGTGGTTTTATTGCCTAAATGCAGAATGATATCCCACTGGATGATAAAAAAGCGATTATGGAAGTCTTTTTAATACGTATGTACTGCAGAAATGGATAAAGATTGGAATTTGATTTTATATTCCGGCGGCAAGGAGCTGCTTTAGTTAGATCACTTTCTGGAGATTGCGATTTAATTTTATGGTTTTTAAATTGAAACTGCATCGTTTACCTGTGCGCCAATGATTTATGGTGGTTGAAATTGTTGGTACTTACTACTTTCCTTTATGGTGTGTGTCCGCCCAATGGTCTACGAGGATGTTACGATATGTACCTAAATCGCAATACCTATTAGGTACCTATACCCTAGCTATAATAATGGCAAAGTAGGAGCAGTTCCTTAACCTTTTGACCGCTTGTGTCGCATTTATGCGACACATATTTCCGTGCCCCTACCACTCGTGTCGTATTTCTGCGACAGAAAACATGCATGATTTTTTCGTCCTATTTTCTCCTAATAACTGCGTGGTACATACAACTTAAACGATTTTTTTTTTCGATTTCTGGCCGCGCTCTATGGGCAGGGCAATTGATATTCAGCGCTTAAAACGTTAAAAAACAACACAGCAAGCTTAAAACATTTTAATTATCATTATCTCACTTTTTAAAGATAAGTTTTCTGCACCTAACCTACGTCGTATAAAAATACTATTAAAAATAATTTAATCACCATTACCGACACTAACACATCCGTTCGATTACGTTTGATAACGGATAAAAGTAACACATTTTAAAAAAATGCCAGCAGCAGCAACGGAGGCGAGGTGATGCCAGCTCGACGGGATTTCGTTAAGATAACGCAGTGATCGCCGCCCGAACAAATTCACTCAATATTATTTCTACGCCTTTCAATATTACCAAATTGAATTAACAAAATGGAAGCTACAATTTAAAAATCCTTGAATTTTTCGGTAGATATCTTCTCTCTGGGGATTTTTCCTAATTGCTATTTGTCAAAATATAGTTTTGAATTACCTACCCAATTAAAGCGTTATTGCGAAGACGAATTTATTTGTCATGACAGACGGTGTTGCTTAACCGTCTAGAGCTGAAGACTACCTACCATTGTCATAAAAGTGATTTATTTTAATTTATTTAAGACTTTTAAGTTGACCTTTTTAAATAAAAGGAACGAAGTTTTGCATTGCCAACTTGTACGGATCTCTTTCCCAATAAATGTTTAAATAAAAACACCATTTTTGGAATTATTCACTTCATTAGGTACTTGCTTTTCCAGTAAATTATCCTTTTGGCGTAAGTCATTGTTATTAAAATCGAGCCTAGATGTTTCCATGAATTTTAGTAATTGAACCATATCACGTAAAGGTAACATACCAAACAATACTAGCTTTTGACATCCATACGATAATTTTACTACAGAAAACACTCGCATCGCCCGAATAAAGCTCACTGATAACGAGTTTATTATTAACAAATGACTGGTCAATAAGATAGCTAGTGCAATTATCGGCCTTGCGGTCGAATGAAATGAAACACTATGGTAACTGAGTACGTAGACCGCCAGTGGTTAGATAATACTATATAGCCTATTGTGGTTCAATTTTGGAACTGTCAACTGTTTGATTATACTCGTATTATACTGGAGAATTAAACGTCATCAACGTCAAGTGGCACTTCGTTTGACACATTCTTAATTTAAGTATATAGAATTGAATATCCTACCTATCTAGTTTTATCATATATCAAAAGCTCTATTCCAGCGAAACTCGATGAGAATACCCCAAATGTGTAGATAATAGATTTCTAGGTATAATTTGTAGAACGATGTTGGTTCTGGGAACCTTTCAAATCAAGCAAATAATAACCTAAATTGAATTACAGCACCAGTGTCTAGTATTGCTGTATTTTAATTTAGGTAGGATAGATAAAGCTTTTTATCTGTCATTTCAATTTCTAATTTATTCCATTAATAGTTTCCGAGAAAAACGTCTGGGATCAACAGACTGGGCCGGTGTGGTTTCAATATTCTTTTTTTGCCAATGATTGGCTGAAGTAAACCTAGTTACCTACCCACTGTAGCCAGACAATTTCTCACCCTTTTTTTGAGAGTTAGCAACGAAGCGAATGTCAGCTTATATCAAACAAACAAGTTTGAAATGGCTTAAGTAATTGAATTTCCAGTCGAGACGAGACCTTTAAATAATTATAGGTACTTATTCTTCTTTCCGTCTAATACGAAACAGTTTAACTCGATTTTCGAAAATAAATTAGAAGCTGCTGAAAAATACTTATGGTAGGTATGTACGAGTACCTGAAAGTAAATGGTAGTTTCTTGGTTTAACTGCACGTTAAAATCTTTCATTATATTTACTGAAGCTTGTGTTTACTCCTCAGTTCACTCAAGTGCAAGCAGCTCGCAATAAAGACGGGGCGCCACATTCAAAACTGCACTGTATTGGCACTGACATTCCTTGCACTAGTATGTCGATTCTGTAAAAATGTGACCGTGAAGTGAACACGTAGGTGAAGTGAGCGTGGAGTGAGCTGTCAGTGCCATCCCACTGATGCTAGGGATTGACCAAGCATTACATTCACAATCATAATCGAGATTTTAATTATGTTTTTTATGCTAAGTTTGTTGAACATTTTATATTATTTCAAGGCTAGTAATGAAGTTAGAAACTCAAATAAGTTCTTTTATTTTGATTTCCTAAACTAGTTTCTAACTGAATTTCTGTGTTGCTGTTTTATAAAAAAAAAAAACTCGAAATAATAATATTTAGACACTCTCTCACTCTCGATTATGATTGTAAATGTAATGCTTGGTCAATCCCTAGCATCAGTGGGATGACACTGACAGCTCACTCCACGCTCACTTCACCTAAGTTTTCACAGTGAGATGGTTACAGAATCGCTCTGCTGCTGTCACAAATAATTAAAAAAATTAATCTAAAAGTTTTGGAACTTGCCGCGTAAAAAGCGTAAAGCGAATATGCCTATAGAATCAAAGCGCGTTAATGTTATCTGATACGGATTGAAATTTGCATGCAAATGCAGGCTTAATGTAGGTGCGGGATTAATTACATGCGCGAATACCATCAAGTTAAGGGGACTACACATGACCTAAACGCGAGTTTTATAATGCCTAAAAGTATATGATCCACTGCAGTAAAAAAAAAAACAAAAAAATATATTTTATTCTTCAGGATATGTGGTAGTTAGATGGTGTGTTGAAAACATAATAAAACTAATTTGATACGATAGAAAAAAGTCACGAAGATACCTCTAAAATTTCTTTAAATATTAAAAACCATACTAATATATCATAATCATTCTGTTTTTTTTTTCAGATGTTATTCAAGCAACATATTGACGTGATAGTGTTTTAATTTTTTAGTCAAAGCATAAGATTTTTTGTAATTAAAGAATTGCTTCATATTTTGCAATAAATTATCAGCTTTGTGTCATCGCGCGCTTCTCTTTCTTTTCTATGCAGTCCGACAGTGACCGCGCTTTAGCTGTTGTCAGCCCCTTAAAGCGCTCATTGTGTGTCACCGTGCGCGGCTCGGCTACAAAATCTCCTCCGCCGATGAAATATCCTGTTTCGCTGGATTCTCTCTGTTTTGTTCGTTCCCACTAAATTGAAGAAGCTGTGGATCTTGTACCTATTGTATTTGCTACAAAACAGATTTGAACAAATAGCTGCGATTTGTTTGTCTATTTTAAAATCGCTATATATATATAGCTATATATATATTATAATAGGAGGATAATTAGGATGGAAACTGCGGTTTCAATTATATTATTTGATAGTGTACAAAGGGAACTCGTCATCTTAACTAATAATATAAAAAAGGGTAAATTGTTTGTTTGTGTGTCTCTGGAAGTGCTGATCCGATTACAAAAGTTATTTAATTGATAGAAAGGTGCACTATTTACGAGTGCCATAAGCATATTTTATACAATATGTTACCACTGACTTGGGCATATAGGTAATTCCGGAAAATAATAATTTAACGCTTCTAAAAGAGAAACCCCCGTCAAGACAAAAAACGCAAAGAATATTTCCACTGATATTCATTTCATCCTACATTTGAATTATTGGAGGGCGCAGCATTGTACCGGGCCACAACCGCACACTCTATCAAATGACGTAGATCCCACCTGACTAAGGACGAATTTCACCAACTAAACTGAACACGATCGGCACATCTAAACCGCGTTCAAGATCTGTCAATGTCAGAATTTCTGTGGAAAATTGACACTGGAAAGCTCTTAAACGCGGCTTAGATGTGCTGATAACGTTCAGTTTCATTGGTGAAATTTGCCCTAAAACTCTTCCTTTTAATATTTACCAAGAGGATAAAATGCTGTAGTTCATAAATCGGCAATGGTGCATATGGTGCATTTCAACCCGAGCCGAGGTATTTTTGCAATAAAGTTGACACGGCATGCACGGCGGAATTTCAATAGATCCCGTCTGGAAGTCAAATTAAATATCAAGTCTCATATTAAATTGAAAATTATTTATATACTAACTTGGCTAAGGAAAGGAAATTTGAAAATGATTAAATCAATATTGTATATTAAACGAGATTTCAGGAGGAAAATGATTTAATCAAATGAAAATACTAAAAGGATTTCAGTTTAAAAACTGAAATCCTTTTAGTATTTTCATTTGATAAATCTTTTAGATTTTTCAGCTAGTTTTTCACGTAATTTTTTTTTGAGATATCATCCACACAAGGGCTTCAGGTCCCGAACTAGGTAGATCATAATAATAGGTAACTAGGCAATTCGATGATTACGATTATTTTTTTAATCACTTTGTTTCTTCGGAAAGTAGGTTCTTTTCACAGGCTAGCTATACATTATACTACCCCGTTGGTCTTGTGGTTGCAAGAGCGACTGCTGAGCGTGAGATCCTGGGTTCAATTCCCAGGTGGGGCAAAGTGTTATTGGGTTTTTCCGTTAGGAGTTTCTTAGTAACAGTCCGGAGTTTGGAAATAGGCGGTGTCTGATACCCCCGTGCCTTGGAATGCACGTTAAACCGTCGACCCTGCGCCTGATCTCTCTCCGGTCATGTCAGATTGCCGTCCCATTGGACTATGAAAGTGAGGGAAGAGAGAGTGCACCATTTTTTAATTTTTTTTTGAGGGTGGGAAATCATCAAATAACTTCACCCGCTCTGGGCAGAGCGGGAGGCGTGTCAGACTCTTACTGACTAAAACCCACCCGTGTTCCTTCAGTTGCCTGTGCCAGGGGCCACGGTATCCCTCTCGGACTTTCCCGCAACCCTGGCAGGCATCGGCCCTAGCGGACCCCGTCATTGATGCTGACATCTCTTTGAGGCGCGCGTGGAACACAACGCGACATCGACCCGGGCCTGGTCCTTATCGAACGGCGAGCTGCCCATTGCTCGCCGTTCGCAAGCCCGCGCCTACGGTGGCCGGGAATCAGCTTGCGATTCCCGACGGCCAGGGCGTCTCCTGCGGCGGCTGGGGGCGTGAGGGCGCGAATTTTGCCTCTACCTCACGCGTTCGCGCGTTGCACCTGTGTCTGCGCACACACTTGTGCACTATAATATCTCCCGCGCCGAAAGATAGTCTCCGTTGAGATTGGCCACCATGGCCGAAATACGGTCTGGAGGACTACATATATTATACAATATATATATAATAAATTAAATTCGCTTTTCGTGTCTGTATGTGTGACCGTGTTGTTTTTATAAGCTTTGCAATGGATTTTGATGCGGCTTCCACCATAATTCAGAGTCGCAGGTGAACCCGTTCGTAGGTACTTAAACGTTTAATTTGTAATCGCTAGTATAACACCCAGATACAGAGAGTTAAAACTTACTATTGAATCCGTCGAGTTCAACAAAGACTTATAGAGTAAAGGCGTCGCCTACACCGTTCGACTTAGTAATTACTGTTTTGTTGCTAAGCGTCTATTAAAACACGATATTATTCAGTTGGGTGCTTTAATATCGGGAAAGTAAGACATTGGATTTAGGATAGACTTATAAATCATTAATGTTAGTTGTAGAAGCGATTTGTACTGCCTTGATTAAAAATTAACAGCCTTGATTAAAAATTATCATCAGATTACCGTTTCTGTTGTAAATCATTTTGGAGTTGACTTCAAATGTAATGAGATTAACTAAATAGTAAAATAGTATTATTGCTTTCATTTACAACATTTATGTACTTATCTTTTTTTTTTCTTTCAGCTCAATTTATCTGAAAACAAGAAATGCTGAGAAATACATAAGTAGGCACATTTAAAATCTCTAGGATAAAGTAAACAGACTCCGTAATACCGGTAGGCAACTGAAGGATCCTACTTTATATGTATACCCAAAAGCATAATTAAGAAGGTAATTTCACGGAGGTTTTTCCGTGAGCTCATCACCGCATCCTACAGATATGTACGTAAATTTCTTGGACGAAAACGTGCGCACGTGAGTTCCACCCTCAACCCACTAGTTAGGCCGAGACGTGCGCCCGTTTACCTCTCTACGTACGAGTATGTTCCAAAACCATCTATTACTAATAGTTTTTTAGTTACACACGTAAACCCATATATCGCAGATATAATATCATAATACTCACGCAGAGTAGAAGAGACGAAGGCAGTTATAATAATTTAAGTTGTTCGGCTCAGTATCGACATCAGTAAGATTACCGCGTACAATACATTAATATTGCAAACCGGTTTTGGGTAAAGTTCAGGATATACTGCTCCCAAGTCGTCTGGATCACAAAATACATACCAACAAGAAATATATACGTACGTACGTACACACCATGTACGAGTGGGTTATATGCAAGATAAAGTAAATTATGATGTAGATGTTTTAGATTACGATGAATTTATTATAAAGCCTCGGCGCGGCGGAATGTTTCAGAATAAAATATTTAAATTATTATACAAAACCACTACGTACTTAACGGGAAAATGTACGGTTTCGTATTAATTAATGAAAACGTTACACCAAAGATACGTCGAATACCTAGTAGCTCTGAGGCACTAATTCTATTACTTAACTACTGAAGATCGATCTTTGAGAATGGACCTAGGATTAAATTAGGAACTTTTTAGGTACGGCTTTGGAATCCTAAAATTTAATTGCTAAGTCTTTTGTCGTCTGGCCTCTCACTATGTTCGTAACACGCCTCTAACCTATCGAACAGCCTTTCATTCGGTTTTCACTTTTAATTGAAAACTCCTATTCAATTGCGGAGCAGTCGTTCCCGGCTTTTAAAAGAATGACAGCGATTGAACTCATTCGAAATTATAATTTCAACGATTGATCGAGTGCTCTTTGTGTTGAACTTTTAATTATAACAAATCTATGTGAAAGTTTAACCTTTGTAAACGGCGCTGTGGATTTCTCTTTCGTCTTCGAGGATAATTCAAAGAAGGTTCTGAATGGATTAAACCGGAATTAAAACTACGTTGCGCAGTACGTCTAGCGTTTCTTTACATTTCATTGTTGCGCGTTTATTCTACAATGTACAATTGATTATACTTATAAAATATTATGTATCAATCTCAAATCAATCAATAAAATTATTAACTCTGCTCCAAAGTTAGAATTTCTTTTCAATTCGACGTTTAAAATCAAACAACCACCCACGATATTTGCAAATCATTCATTGATAACACAGATTAGATTTTCAACTGAATATACCTATTCATACAAAAACTTGGCTGAGAGTGATTGATTCGTATTGTGTTTCGAGAGAACATCCTTCCTCTTCAATATTCAGCATTTGTTGTTCAACAATTTACTTTCGCGAACGTCACTAAATAAAAAGTTACGAAAATTAACTTTAAATTAAACCTTAATACCTGTATACGAGGAGTGTTTATCCGATCCGCAATCGAATGCTTATTCAGCTTTCGTTTTGAAAATTAGGCCGATGTTACCAGGCGTACGCTCAAGAGTTTAGCAAATAAATACCACGGTCCTTCAGTAAACACAACCCGTGATTGCAGAGCGGTATTATTATACCTACCGCTGAGATACACAGTCTACGAACTCAGGCAGTAGGTACTACAACCTAGGGTGGGAACTAGAATGCTTGGAACACTGCATTCGGATGTTTTATTTCCTGAGTCTGTAACATTGTCACTGAAGTCCGTTAATAATGGTTCGTGTTGATTTATATTTTAGGGTCTCGTACTTGAAATTCAAAAATGAAAGCGTTTAAGGATGAACATTTTGTCATTTTGTTTGTCTATCAAGTTAGGAGTCGAGCCGTTTCTCAGAAAAGGATTTTGAAGCGTGGCTTAAGGTACTTAGTTTAATTGGCAATTGACTACTAAAATCTAGCACGTAGCTTCAACTTTCTGAATTACTGAAATTATAAATGCTTTGCAGAAGTTACTTAGTGACCAACGTGGATAATGTTGTTTTGGTCATTTGGTAAAGGAAAGTTCTAAGAATCGTAAGATTTATTAAACAGCACTACTCAGTTCAGTTGCTGTCAAACCCCCAACAAGCGAGACCAACTCACACTTGGCCAGTTGTTTTACGCTATTTCGGTTTTCGTTTTTTACGTACTCCCAATGTTTGTTAGGTAATTACTTACACCCTTTCTCGCGTGGGGACCGCACCGATTTGCCGCGTGTTTTGAAACTCCCCGTCAACTCCTCTGGGTTTTGATGGCAGCAAGAGAATATTTGTGTATGTTGGAATGTATAATACAACGTGTTGTTTTGCATCCTCGTCAAATTTCAGGAGGCTGTTATGAAAGACATAAATAATCAAATAAAATTACGATCCTGCTCAATAATTAATACATACTTGTTTTTTTAGGTATTTAAGTTTGACAGTATTTCAGAATACTCCACTACGACTATGTCGCTGTGTGCATGCGTTACAGTTACAGCGCAGTTACAGGGCGGTATCACACGGGCCCTACACATGCCGATTTCCGAAAAATACAAAAAATAAATACCTACTTATTTTATTATTGATTCGTGTCGAGAATCATTAGCATAGTTACCTCCTCGAATTTGACGAGGATGCAAAACAACACCTTGTATAATAATGGAACATATATCGCTCAAATTCCACAACACACATTTTCCTTCAGCTTGGTGGTAGGTATTGAGTTTGTGTACAGAACCCGAAGGAATGATGAAGTTTCGCATCGGAAATAATTTCAACCCCCAATTTGGTATACCAACGTTTATTTTAATTTCCCTAAGCCCCGTTATTTCGTGCAATTTTGTGACGCACTAAAGATCCCATTGAATTTCGCGATTAATGGTGTCGTTACTTGAATGCAGCAATCCGTGAGACAAAACCAGAGGGTCGAAGGCGAGGAAATAATTAGAGAAACTAGTTTGTTCTCTACGGACGATTAATGTTAGTTTACGATCTAGATTTACAACGGAGCTCGCACGAACTTTGCTCTTGTGCACTAAGCGTTTTGATTTGTCAAGCAGCTCCATTTATTTAACTACCAATGTTGTTGTATGTTTCTTTTAATCCAGATTAAAGGTGAACCACTTTGTGAAAAAGCTTAAATATTTTATTTTATTTTATTTGTTAGTAATAACAAACAGCAGTATATTACACAGTAGGCATACAATATAAAACTTGCAATAAAAGTAACAAATACACTACTCAAGACGTTATCCACAGATTACAATACAGAATAGCTAGCTGTTAGCAGAGCAAGTTAAAAAAAACACTTATTAACTATATACTAGGGCTATCTCTTAAAATAGTTGTAATCTCACTCTTAAATACTTTATTAAATGAAACTGAGGATAAAAGAAAATAACTAATCTAGGTAAGAAAATCTAAAAGTTGTCGTGTGTTCAGGTCCCGGTCAAAGGAAATAAAAACTGTTTTCTTTACAAGTAGCAACGTCACTTGCAACCCCTTTGATGATGCGGCAAAGGCAACCGCACCAACGAGTTGTAGTAATTAGAAGCGTTCCTCTGAATATACTAAGCGATAGAAAGGATTATTCCGATTTATTCTCCGTTCGTTTTATCTTTTGAAGTGGTTTTCTTGTATGGTAACAGATTATTTTATCGTTGGCAATTAAGAAGCATCCTGTTAACTTTTGTTGTAACTCTGACTGTTTTGCTTTATTTTACACACATATAAACAGACAAGTAGACAGGAACGGGAAGTTACATATAATGATGATGCTTATTTATTTATTTAACCATTTATGTATAAACAGACAAGAAGAAAAAAATATACTTTCCAGCATACCTGCGATAGGAGAGTAGATAAAAAGAGATGTAGCAGGGAAAACAAAATACACAAAATCAAAACCAATTCTTTAATTTAAATATAAACAAACATACAATATGAGAATATACTTACGTACATGCACTTATGTACTTCTAAAATAAATATCACTAAAATATATATAATTGAAGACATGAGTGGATGAAGGTGATATGTCGCAAAATTCTAATTTCGAGAAAATTGAGTTCAAAGTTTCGCATAAACATTTTAGGATATTTCAAAACGCCTTTAATGTATTTATCTAAAAAGGGTGTCTGGCGGCGCCAACCGTTTAGTATTTTTAAAATAGGGGAGAAATTAAAGAATAAAATGTATTTTTATTACTTTATTTTAAGAAAAACTGAACATAACTCCTTCTTCCGCAAAACAATATTTTAATCAATTTATGAAAATTAAGTCTGAAGGAGACAAGTTACTTAAGAAATTAGAAAAAAATTAAAAAATAAACGTTATTCTTCTCCAAGAATGGATTGATAATAATATCGATATTCCGGTTTAAATAAATTTTGGTTGGTCCTTAATATTAGCTTTTTTTTCAACTGACACAGTACCATATTTGCCATTCACACGTGGCATCTCAAAATTTGGATTAATTTGACCCCTTTTTTTTAAATATCAACTTTTTGGAAAGGTGTCATTTCGTCGTATGACTCTTTGTATAAATATGAACCGTATTCATCAATTCTGATCCATTTCATGCCATCCCTAAAACTAATTTTGTCATTATTAGTATTTTTTTTCCTGTTAATCAAATCAAAGATATTAATCATTTCATCACTAGCAAATCGTTTATTTTCCTGAAATGGTCAGTCATATGAATAACTATGTTGTTTCGTGAAGCTTTGCTTATAATGGTTCGGTATTGTTCAGGTGCATAGATTGCATCATTTTTTCGAAGCACTTTTTCGATCCTCCCGAAAATATCTCGATCCGAATCCAAATATGAATGTCCCACTTCGGGAAATTTGTGGTCTATGATTTTAAAATATCCTCTTAGATCAAGTATTGGTAAAGACATATTAAATTGATTTTCATTTTTGTTCTGTCCGGCACATGAATCTGACCAAATTACCAAATGATCTTTACCTTGGCAACTTGGATCTACCTCCACAAACCTCAAGAGTGCACTTGCGACTTCTGAACTTCCACGATCCGCTATATCTTCAGTCCATGTACAACAAACAGCTTTTTCTTTGGATGTGCCGTCTATAACATGAATACCAAAGTTATAAAACCAGATTTGTCGTAGATAGAATGCCTTGGATGTAGTTAATTTTGGCAAGGGCATCGTTTGCTGTAGATCTACTGTAATGTAAAGCACACCATCAGCCGGTTTTGGTTTCTTTCGGTCGGCTTGCATCGCTTCCACAGCTGCATAGTAATTTGCTTTAGGTATGTTCTTCATTTGAGTCCCCAGCATCACATGTTGCACAGGTATCACTCTTTGGGTATCCAAAAGATAAATTAAATTCTGTGACAAAGATTTTGTTGTATGTTGTCTTCTTGATTTTATATTTCGCAGTTAAATTTTCTTTTTCACACATTTCCAGACATAGACTATGCATCTTGGTCATATTCAAAAGGGGAGAAAGATATAACTTGTGCATATTTTTATTACTAGAATAGGTGGGACCGTGGAACTGTTCGGCGGGAAAACTCGATATATGTGCTTTAATACGGTTCACAACGTCTTCATCCATTTTGTGAGGATGATTCTGGTGCTTGCCCCTGCAGTCTGGATTTGGAGCAGAATTTTTTTTGTTTTTGTGAGTTATCAATATCGATTTATTAACACCGTTAAAGTATTTTTGACAACAACAAGCGACTCGTGCGTGCTCGTGCGTCCGATTGACAAAATAGCGGGAATGAACGGAACGGAATGTTGACGCCGTATTATGAATGAAGGTGATATGTGCAGCACATAGCTCCTTCATCCACTGCAGAAAAGTTAACTTTTTACTTTTTAGGCATCCATAAAATGTTAAGTGCCCATACCACATTCTTCCAATATTGATTAAAAATAATAGTGTACATGACACCTTCATCGAGTAGTGAATTTCTAAAATAGCCACAAACGTGGTTGTTTTAAGGTTTAAAATAGTTTGTATGTACATAACACCATCCACACCATATTTATTTATTTAAAAAAGTTTGTAGTATGGCCAAATCACGTTATTTGAGTTCAAAAATTAAAAATAGTAGTAATGTAATAAAAATGACATGGAGTATCATTAATAGCGAAACGGGAAGGTCATGCAACCGATGTAGTGACTACAGCCTTGCTATTGATGACAATATAATTAAATCTGATTCTCAAGTCGCCGCGGCCTTTGAAAATTTCTTTGCAGAGAT
The DNA here is from genome assembly GCA_937001585.2 of Brachylomia viminalis. Classification (NCBI taxonomy): domain Eukaryota; kingdom Metazoa; phylum Arthropoda; class Insecta; order Lepidoptera; family Noctuidae; genus Brachylomia; species Brachylomia viminalis. Next base: position 12,855,502 of record OW443302.2, on the reverse strand, counting down.
TCCCGTATCGACTACTAAATCTCTAAACTCTTCACCCACTGCTGCAGAGTCTTTACTTAAAGAAAACATTCCAGTTTGTGATTCTGAATTTCATTTCGAATATGTCACTTTTAAAGATATAATTAAAACCTTTCACACGTTAAATGTCAAAAAGACTGCAGATTTATGGGGTAATTCTGTGGACGTTGCTAAGTCAATTATAAATATTATAGCACCTACTTTAGCTGTTATTTTTAATAATTGTATTGACCGTGGTGAGTTTCCTGATCTTATGAAAAACAGTAAAATAATACCGTTGTTTAAATCGGGTAGTACATCAGACCCTACTAATTATAGACCTATTTCAGTGCTACCTACATTTAGTAAAATTTTTGAAAAACTTATTTTAAATCAAATGCAAAGATTTTTTAATGTACATAAATTACTGCATAACAAACAGTTCGGTTTTACAAGGGGTCGTTCAACTACTGATGCCGGAGTTGAACTTCTAGGGCATGTATATAATGCATGGGAGGACAAATGCGATGCGTTGGGCATCTTTTGCGATTTGTCCAAGGCATTCGATTGTGTTCTTCATGCAACATTAATCAGGAAACTGCACCACTACGGAATCCGGAACGCCTCTCTGGATCTTCTTACTTCTTATTTAAGTGATAGGATTCAGAGAGTTGATGTTAACGGGAAAAGATCTCCCGGATCGGTAGTAAGAATGGGGGTCCCTCAAGGCTCAATTCTAGGTCCATTTTTATTTCTTATTTATATAAATGACTTGCCTTACCTCATAAAGGATGAACATGATATAGTGCTGTTTGCAGACGACACTTCACTTTTATTTAAACTCAAACGTCAGCAGCTGGTTACTGACAATGTAAATAGTGCCCTCGCAAAAGTAGTTAACTGGTTTAATGTTAATAACCTTCTTCTTAACGAGAAAAAAACGAAATGTATTAAGTTTACGATACCTCATGTTAGACAAGTAGAAACAAGTATTCTCATAAAGGGTGAAGAGTTGAAACCCGAAAATACCACAGTATTCTTAGGCATAACTTTGGATGCCAAGCTTCAATGGGGCCCCCATATAGATAAATTGTCAAAGAAGCTTAGCTCTGCAGCATACGCCGTTAGGAAAATTCGTGGTTTAACTGATTTGGAGACAGCCCGTTTAGTATACTTTAGTTATTTTCATAGTGTAATGTCGTACGGTATTCTGTTGTGGGGAAATGCCGCCGATATTCAGACGATTTTTGTTTTACAAAAAAGGGCAATTCGTTCAATTTATAAATTAAGTCCCAGACACTCCCTCAGAGACAAATTTAAAGGGATTAATATAATGACTGTGCCTTCTCAGTATATTTATGAAAATCTTTTGTATGCACATAAAAATATTAATCTGTTTAAAAAGTACAGTGATATCCATAATTTAAATACTAGGAACAAGCACAAATTTGTTGTTCCTACTACCAGGCTCAAGAAAATAGGTGGCTCGTTTAGATGCCAATGTATACGTTTTTATAATAAACTTCCTAGCCACATTCAAGCACTAAGCCTTAATAAATTCAAATCGTTTATAAAAAGGAAATTATGCCAGAATGCCTATTATACTGTCAAAGACTATATTGAGGACAAAAAGGCTTGGGATTGAGTTGCTCCAATAAAGCACAGGCAATGTTAATTTATTTTATTTCGCTAACTATTTTTACTTATAATCTTTGCTATAAGTATCTATACTTATTTACATATACAATGACACTAATATTTACTATTTAAAGTATTATATTATTTTAAATTATTGTGAATGTGAGGACTATGTGTGTTTTTGTTGCAGTTTTAATCATGTTCTGGCAGTTTGAGTACCTGATGCGGCCTACCCAAATGTCCTTTCTTTGGTATTGTTCGTCGAATCGTTGAGCTCCTTAAGTTCTGAGCTGAGCTGCACGGTTACTGACAAATGCGTGCACTGACTGGACAGGTCCACTCAATCTGTGTGGTTCTTTCCTCAAAAGACCATTTCAGACACAAATCTACATGGTCCTCAAAGATTATTATAATATTATTCTAATTATTGTGAATGTGAGAACTATGTCGGTCATTGATTTATTTATATTTATTTTTGTATTTTTCTCAACGTAATCATGATCTGGCAGTTTGAGTAATTTATGTATTTTTGTAAGACAACAGAAGGTACCACTAACAGTGTAGTTATACAAAATAACAAAAAGGTATTTTCTAGCACTAAACTAGCTAACTGTAAAAAAGGGGCTAAGCAGAAATCCTTGAAATTATTTCATCAAAATATTCAAGGTTTTTCTTCGAAACAATTGGAAATTGAATTGTTTTTGGAAAAAACAATGTTTGACATTGTTTGTATATCTGAGCATTGGTTAAAAGATTCTGAAATGTTAATTAATTATGAGAATTATAGTGTGGCCAGTTGTTTTACCCGAAAATCAATGCTGCGTGGTGGTTCACTAATCCTAATTAAAAGATGTATTAAATCTAAAACTCGTAAAGACATAGTTGAACTATCGGTTGAACATAGCATTGAACTGTCTTGTGTTGAGCTAGATAAGCATATTATAGTGTGCGTTTACAGACCCCCAAATTATCAAAACTACTCTATATTTGAGTCAGTAATGGAAGATGTTTTGGCAAAACTTGCAACTGGCAATAAATCAGTAATTATCTGTGGTGACTTTAACATTAATATTTTAGAAAATAATTCAAATACCAGTAGATTATTAAATTTGTTTAAATCATTTAATTTGTCAAATGTGTTTGTAGAACCAACCCGAATAACTACAACTACAGCTAGATGCATTGATAATGTATTTTGTTGCTGCGACTATTTAGATAAAGCCATCGTTAATTATCTCCCTTCCGATCACAGCGGTCAAACCGTAACTTTTGAGTCCAACATCATAATACAAAAACTGCAGATACAATCCAGACCAATAACATCTGTTAATTTAAATAATTTTAATAACAGTTTAATTTGTAAGTTGAGTAATCAGGACCTTACAATGAACAATGTTAACATTTTGTATAAAGAATTCTTTTCGGTAGTCCAAACAGAGTTCAATTATTCTTTTAAGAAGAGCACTAAAAGTATCTGCCCTAAGTTTTTATTTAGTGACTGGGCAACTAAAGGACTTAGGAAAAGTAGGGAAATACTTTTTGAGCTATATGGCCTTAAGCCTTATATTAACACGGAAACTTTTAATAAGTATGTTGCTACTTACTCTAAAATTTTTAAGAACACTTGTAAGGCAGCCAAAGCCTCGTACATTAGCAACAAGGTCAAATCAGCAGACAATAAAATAAAGACTGTTTGGAAAATTATCAATAATGAAACGAACAGGAACAAAAAGCATAATTCTGATTATACACTGGAGACGACACGTGGTCTCATTTGCGATAGCAAAGAAGTTGCTCAAGAATTTGTAAATTTCTTTACCAGTATCCCAATTAAAACTACTGACACTTTAAATTCCTCGCCCACGCTCGCTTTTGATTTAGTAAGGGCGAACGTTTCGGTCTGCCCGATTGAATTTAACTTTAAGCATATTAACCCCATAACAGTAATAAAAGCTTTTAAGCAAATCAAGATCAAATTGACTGAAGATCTTTGGGGAATGTCCATTAAAGTCTGTACATCCATAATTGACACTATAGCGCCTTACTTAGCCTTCATATTTAATTTGTGTGTGGATCAAGGAGTCTTCCCGGATTTAATGAAATACAGTAAGGTAATACCACTTTTCAAATCCGGGGACAGCAAAGACACCAATAATTATAGACCCGTATCCGTGTTGCCAGTTTTCAGCAAGGTATTTGAAAAGGTAATGCTTAATCAAATGCTCATTCATTTTAACACAAATAAAATCTTACACAATCAACAGTATGGTTTCACCAAGGGACGTTGTACGACTGACGCTGGGGTCACCTTATTAAAACACATATTTACGGCGTGGGAAGAGGCCCAAGACGCCATAGGAATCTTTTGTGACCTCTCCAAGGCATTTGATTGCGTCGATCACGAAACCTTGCTCTTGAAACTTGAGCATTATGGACTTGGAATACTTGCGCTCAGTCTAGTAAAATCTTATTTAAAGGATAGGCAGCAGCAAGTTCAAATAAATGGTGTCAATTCACTTAGTTTAAAAGTAGAAATGGGAGTTCCACAAGGCTCGATATTGGGTCCTTTCCTCTTTTTAGTGTATATTAATGATCTACTCCATTTATTAAAAAATCAACCACAAATGGTGTTATTTGCTGACGATACTTCTTTAATTTTTAAGGTAGAAAGAAGTGCTACAAATTTTGACGACGTTAATAACGCCCTAATGCAGGTCCATAATTGGTTCACTGCTAATAATTTAGTATTAAATGGGAAAAAAACTAAGTGTATACGATTTTCTTTACCTAATGTCAAAAGTAGTGATTGTGAGATAGTATTGAATCAAGAGAAACTAGAATTCGTCGATAAAACTGTTTTCCTGGGGATCACGCTCGACTCGAGGCTTCAATGGGGTTCTCATTTAACATCTCTGGCGGGACGGCTAAGTTCAGCAGCATATGCTGTCAGAAAAATCCGTCAATTTACCGATGTAGATACCGCGAGGTTAGTCTATTTTAGTTACTTTCATAGTATCATGTCTTACGGTATTTTACTTTGGGGACGGGCTGCAGACGTCGATTCTATTTTTATTCTGCAGAAAAGAGCCATCAGAGCCATATATAATCTCCGCAGGCGCGATTCTCTAAGGGAACTGTTTAAGGTTATTAAGATCTTGACGGTACCTTGTCAATATATCTATGAAAACATCATGTACGTAAGAAAAAATGTACATCTTTTTACTAAAAGAGGTGATAGACATAATTATAGTACCAGAAATAGGGACCTATTAGTTCAACCAGGTTTCAGACTGGCTAAAGTGGACTCATCTTTCATGGGGTACTGTTTAAAATGTTACAATAAAATACCTCCCCACATACTTCAACTGAATGAGACGAAATTCAAAGTTTGTATAAAACGCACACTATGCAGCCAGGCATATTATAAGTTGGGGGATTATATCGCTGATAAAAATGCCTGGCTCAATGCTGGTCCTGCTCCACAACCACAACTAATTGATTAACATTTGAAAATACTGTTGGAGCTGCTGAAGATTGTAAGACTACCTTTGCTTTGTATAAACTCAATCTCCTTTGTATTATATAATTGCATAGGACAAGTGTGAGTACTATGTACTATCGAGCTACCATTTACCGGGTAATGTCTTTCATTGACTTGAATGTGTCCTGGCGGCTGATAGATGTCATGCTCACTCAAATGTCTCGCTGACGGTGGCGCGTGTGTTGGATCATTTAGCTCCCTTCAAAATGGTTGAGCTGAATGGTGCTGATCCATGCGTCATGTTCGTGAACGGGCGCTGTCAGTTGGGACTGGTCATCTCTTAGCCACCACGGCTTATTTTTAATTATTTTATTATGGATTGTTTTGTTTGAATTTATATTTGCTGTACACTGGACACTCAATGTGTACGTCTTATTTACATCGTTCTCACATATAATTATACCTATATACAAGATTAATGATGTAACTAATATTTATGTAACAATATAATTTAAAAGAGTGTCCATGGAGTTTCTTGCCCGTTCTTCTCCATAGGTACCTACTACGCTTTGGAATGGGCAACTAGCTTCATATTTCTGACTGACCGACCACTTGACAATTCAAAAGTGCCTGTAAATGGTTTAATTGAAATAAATGCTTTGAGTTTGAGTTTGAGTTTATGCGGCCTACTCAAATGTCCTTTCTTTGGTATTGTTCGTCGAATCGTTGAGCTCCTTGAGTCTAAGTTGAGCTGCACGATTACTGACAATTGCGTGCACTGACTGGACAGGTCCACTCAATCTGTGTGGTTCTTTCCTCAAAAGACCATTGCAGACACCGATCTACATAGCTTTCACATGACCTGACCAAGATTTTGTCTGGACTTTAAAAGAGACTGTGACCTCTGAGTTTGTTTCGGCCTTTCTTCTCAGAGTAGTCAGATAGGAAACGCCGACCCCATCTAGTTTAAAAAAAATATGATTGACGTGTAAAAGTGTTTGTTCAAACCTACTTACAGAAATAAAATCATTTATCATTTATCATTTACCATCATCCATGCATAGAACAGCGAAAATCTAAAAATGTGACATAATATCACCTTCATCCACTCATGTCTTCAATTATAATGTAGTTTAAATAATCTATATATATTGGACATTTGTACCCGAGTCATGGATGTATATTTATAATATGTGCGTATTTACGAAAAAAAAATGTATTTAAGTAGTGTATCAACCATCTGGTATCCATAACACAAGCCTTAAGTGTTAAGTGCTTAACTTGGAACTAGATGGTGCTGTGTGCAATGTCAGACGATATTTATTATTTATTTATCTAAATAAAAGGAAACCGTGACTGACTGACTGATCTATGAACACATAGATCAAACCACTGATTGAGCTGTAAGGCTGCCTGTCCACTGAAGTGGAGCGAGGCCGCGGAGCGGAGAAACGGAGAAATATTAACCAATAGGATTGCATAAAATCTCCGCTTATGCGGTCCGATGCGATCCTATTGGTTAATATTTCTCCGTTTCTCCGCTCCGCAGCCTCGCTCCGCTTCAGTGGACAGGCAGCCTAATTTGGCACACAGATAGTTATTATGACGTAGGCATCCACTAAGAAGGGGTTTTTGGATATTGGACCTTTAAGGGGGTGAAAGGGGGGATTTTGTTTGTATGAAACATCATATTCCTTGAGTTAATAAGCTTGAAATTTGGCACGAATAGATATCTAAGTAACTTATAAAGATAATACTTTGTTTTTCTTCTAAACTATAGGGTGAATGGAGGTTGTCAAAGTTTGTATGGAAGATTTTAACGCCCGGTCTGATTAACTCGAATCTCAGTAAAATAAAAATTTACGTATATCAGGGTTTTTCAAAAAACTCCTCACAGGTTGGACAAGGGTAATAAAATTTGGATTTTACTACTTGCTTCAATTAACTCGAAAATAAGTATAAATTATGTTAAATCATACAACGGAAACGTACAGAAAGCCTCTTTTAAAACAAGCCCTGTCGTGGTGAAAAGGGAGGACACTGTTTATTTGAAAAATCGAATTCCACTGACCTTTAAACTTAAAAATTGGCCCGAACACTTATTTATCTAAATCTATACTTAATATAAAAGCTAAAGAGTTTATTTTTGATCGCGATTATCTATGGAACTGCCAGTCGGATTTGTTTTTTTCATTTGCATTTGTTAGCCCAATTCTTGAGAAAGGATAGTGGCTATTTAACATCACGCTACGACCCTAAGGAGCCGAGCAAAGGGAAAAAGGCAGAAATGCTAAGCAAAAGCCAAGCTATAGTGTGGGCGGGCGATGCGACGCAATGTGATGGGGTCGGTCAGGGGAACAAGAAACTTTACGTGGACGAAGAAGCTAGTAGATAAATATTTGTGGTTAAATTCGATTTCATTGCTCTTTCATTTACGTTCCTTGAGTAAGATAACTTTTATCTGAAGAATAAATCTGACAGTTTGACATATTTTCTATACAAAAGCTGTCAAACCGCAATATTTATTCCCCAGATAAAAGTTATCTGACTATTGAAAAATCAGCCCTTAATCGCATAATCTAAGGTTAGTTAAATTACCTACTAATTAGAAGATAATTTCGGTTCGCTTGTAAGTATGTAGTTCACATCACTTGACAAGAAAGCCGTATCCGAGAATAAATGAGTGATGCCATATTGCCTCAGAATAGGGCTCCGGTGAATGTTGACTCACGCGAGGATGTACGGACATGTGTCGATTCAAACGCACTCTTGAAGGTGCGTTTATTTACGTTCCTTTAGAAATAGGTGATGCGTTGCGTTCACGCCTTTCGACGGAAAAAAAGGCTTATTTTTTCACACGTTTCCTGTTTTCCCTTTTTCAAACGGTCCCCAGTGATGATCTGTTCTGTATATATAAGAGTGTGTTATTCCAGATATAAGTGTGAGTTATTGCAGAGCGGGAATGTATATATATCACTAACTCTACGGGGATAAGAATAGAGAACGGATTCTTGCACAAAAGGCTTTTTATTTAATTCATTATGAACGGAAATATGTAAATATGAATGTAGTAAAGTCACGTTAATTTATTTCAACGGCAGCTTCTAAGTGCATGATGTAGTTAGTGATATTCTTACTTTTAATAAATATCTCCGCGTCATGAAAAGCTTTCACCAAGTGCATGTTCCATCAAAATAGCAGGTTGATTACGTAGCGGCCCTCAAAAATTCCCCCTCGCATGCACGAAAGCGATTCATGAAGCTTGCTTCGTTTGCCTCAACTCGTCTGCAATCTTGTATCTCCGGAGTTTAAGTGTTTGACCTCCCTTTGCCCAAATGAAGCTCACGAACATGTCTACCAACATTTTATTTGTTGCCATTTGACTTTTATTTCTTAAAAGCTAAGGTCGATATTACATTGTTACGTGGCTCCAGGTAATTTTGCTGGCGGACGCCTTTTGTATTTCTTTTTCCGTTTTTTACTCTACCAGGAAAATTTACCAGCTCCAATCCAAGTCTATGCTTGCCCAAGAGGAAAACGGATAGTGAAACTGAATACCTACATGGTAAGCTCATTTTCTTTTAGATGTGGGACCTAGTTATCTTTCATTTCAACTCAGGTTTTTTTTATGATAATATATCAAAGAGATGTCTACTTTAAATTGGATTTAAATCTTGTTCGTATAAATATCCACATAGGTATCTTTGGAAAACTATTAAAACTTTGACATCTACTTATTTTGTTGCTTTGTAGATTGTTTTATTATTGAAGAAAGCTGTCTCTAATACTTTTAGAGAGATCGTAAGGAATAGTTGTTATCCATAGACACTTGTTTCTGATCTTGAATTAAAAAATATTTTAGTTTGTTAGTTTTAGTTAAGTTAGTTATCTTTTTTTTGTTTATCAATTAGGTATAGGAAGTGGTTTTTTATGTACATATCAATAAAATTGATATGTACATAAAAAATCTAAACTAATATTATAAAGAGAAAAGATTTGATTTTCTGTATGTTCGCTTGTTACACTCTCACGTTAAAACGGCTTCACGGATATAGATTAAATTTGGGATATGGGTAGAAAATAACCTGGATTGGGACATCGGATACTTTTATCTCGATATTCCCACGGGATCGAGACTTATGCGGATAAAACCGCGGGGTGCAGCTAGTTCTGAATAAATTACTACAAAAAGAATATGTAAAGATTTAAGCTGCTTCATATCTCTATCAGAAACAATTGTTTATCTGTGGAAACTTGTAAATGGTCTTCAGTTGCATATTGTTTAAGTACACTGTTGTTATAGCTGTATGTTTCCCGAATAAAATAAAATAAATGTATAAATGTAAAATAAATAAAAAAAATATGTTAACAAAAGTCCTTGCCCCCAATTACACATATACAAGTACATAATCAAAAAGACCTTTATTTACCTTTTATTCTTTCTCACGGTTCATTAACGTTGTGAGTATTACGTTTCTTTATAATATAGGTATAATGGAACGAAGCATTTCCCGTCGGCTTCGGCGCGAAAGCCTTTGATTATGACCTAATCCGATATTTTACCCCACATGGTTATGACCAGCGTCAATTACAGATTTTGCTTACAAAGTCGGGTCGGTCAAAACTGAATAAACGGGTTGTTTTTGCTTTTGACTTTTCATAACAAACGGCGAGCCGGTCGTTACTTAGCTACCTTTAAAAAAATATACGTTGCATATTTTGGAGGCGTGCCTATGTCTGGTACAGTGTACCTGCCCTACTGCCAGTGTAGTGCCTTTAGTGCAGTGTGTTTATAAGATTTCTCATCATTTTATTACACAAGAAGCTCCAACTTAAACAGCATATAATGTTCCCACTGCTGGGACACACGCCTCCTCTCGGTGAGAGGTAGTGAGCCATCATCAGCCAAGCCAAGCCAAGTTCCACCTTTATGCTGACGATCTGCAGATGCACCTCTCCTTCCGCTCCCAGGCTACTGCTGAAACAGTAAATAGGATAAATGAAGATTTAGAGAGGATCTCAGCTTGGTCCAGAAGAAGCCTCCAGGTCCAGAAGAAGGTCCTGAATCCAAGTAAGTCCAAGTATATTGTGATGGGATCTAGGGATTTCCTGAACAAAACGCTTGCTTGCAAGTTGGACCTCAGAGTTGACGGTTGTGGTGTGGAGATGGTTCTGGAAGCTCGTAACCTTGGGGTAATATTTGATGGGCAGCTGAATTTTTAAAACCCACATATTGGAGGCAGTGCGCAACTGCTTCTACCGACTCAAGCTCTTGTATCGTGTCCGTCCCTACTTAAGCGTGGATATGCATGTCATGCTGAGTGAGTCTCTTGTTCTATCCAAGCTGAATTACGCTGACAATGTGTACGGGGCGTGCATACTCGGTAGAAGCGAAAAACTGATCCAGCGGTTGCAGAATGCTTGTGCAAGATTCTCCTACAATGTCCCACCAAGCTCCCACATCACTCCATTATTAAACAAGGGTAATTTGATGAGAATGTCAGCACGCAGAAAGCTTCACCTGGCTACCCTACTCTTTGTCACTATTCTCACAAAGAAACCAGACTATTTATATAAGAAACTGTCTTGGTCGCACGATGTTAATAAGATTAAAACTAGAGCATCTTCGTACCCCATGTTAACCACATCGCACAGAGCTGCTGCATTTCGTGGAAGCTTCAAATTCGCTGTCTCCCGCTGCTGGAACGACTTGCCACCTCCATTTCATGATATAAAAACAGTAGGTACTTTTAGATATAAATATAAACAACACTTGCTTCGATTACAAAAGGAAACCAGTTACTAAACTCACCCTGGGATAGCGCGCAATTGGTATTGGTGAATCTCTATCTTCCGACTCACACACAGTGTTCTCGAACGTCAAAAGACGAAATCGGTAGAGCTGCCCACAAATATCGGTAGATTTGTACCCAAAATCGGTAGTTTAAAAAAAAACTACTTTTAAGATCACTTATAACTAAAATTAACTTTCTCAATTATTAGGAACATATGAACATACTAAACAAGTCAGTACAACAGACAACCACTTAAACTTGGTGCATATGTAATCAATTAATCACTCTTACAATTTTAGACCTTATTTGGATCATAACAATATTCTTTAGTCATATTAGCATTTAATTTAGAACTAATTTCAAAATAATTACAACTAGCATTATTAATTAATCGTTTTATAAGTAATAAACCTGTGATAGATTCAGTATATAAGCTATTTTGCTGTTTTGTTTTCATTACATTACTTTGCTAACTATTTTTACTTTTAATCTTTGCTATTTTATTTTATTTTTTTATCTATACTTATTTACATATACAATGACACTAATATTTACTGTATAAAGCATTATATTATTTTTAATTATTGTGAATGTGAGGACTATGTGTGTTTTTGTTCCAGTTTTAATCATGATCTGGCAGTTTGAGTAATTTATGCGGCCTACTCAAATGTTCTTTCTTTGGTATTGTTAGTCGAATCGTTGAGCTCCTTAAGTCTAAGTTGAGCTGCACGATTGCTGACAATTGCGTGCACTGACTGGACAGGTCCACTCAATCTGTGTGGTTCTTCCCTCAAAAGACCATTTCAGACACCGATCTACATATACTTCACATGATCTGACCAAGATTTTGTCTGGACTTTAATGTAGACTGTGACCTCTGAGTTCGTTTCGGCCCTTCTTCTCAGAGTAGTGATAGGAAATGCCGACCTCATCTAGTTTTTAAAATACAATTGACGTGTAAAAGTGTTTGTTCAAACCTACTAACAGATATAAAATAATTTATCATTTATGTGAGAATATGCGCTCAACATTGGCTGAGGAATGGGGCAGTGATAACATGGTAAAGACGAAAAGAGACAGCAATGGAAATATTTGAGTGCCATCGCCACGTTTTAATAAACTGACGTTTCCCCAAAATTGTTCTATAACATCAGAAAATATTTTGACTCGTTCACAGTTTCTCAAAACACGCCACTCTGTACCGATTTCTTGGAAGTCTTCGTTCAGAATAATTTTGGGAAAAAGAACTATAAGAAGTTGTAATGTATAATGTTTGTTTGTTGTAATGTTGTTGTTGTAATGTTGTAAGAATACCGGAATTATCGAAGCAGTTTTGCCGTTTTTCACATTAGTTGGTTCAACTATATGTGCACCTTTTAATGGATTATTATTGAGCGGAAACCGTGAAATTATTTGTTTGCATACTATGACATTAAAATCTAGACATCTGAGTTTAAACAAATTTACTTCATCAGACGACATTCTGAGTACGATTACGTATTTTGTATTTTATTTCAAAAGTGACGAGGGCGACCGAATCACAAGGATAAAAAAATTTTTTTTTGCTTATATAGGCAAGTGAACCAACTTGGGGCATTCCTTATAACTAGGATAAAAGGGTATTCCCCCGAAAATAACTACTTTTCTCAAAGTAGGTGGAGAATACCTAAGAGTCATAGACAAAATAAAACGAGTTGCCGGTTCAAAAATGTTAAATCGGTAAAAAAGTCTGAAGAAATTCCTTGTATTCTCAAAAATCGTGAGAAATGGTTTACATTTCGGTATTTCGGTAGAAGTGGTCCCATACCGATATGGGAAAACCCAAAAGTCGATACATTTTATTATATTTGTGCCGCCACTTTCTTGTCTTATCTTTTAATATTCAATCGACTCTGAAGTATTATTTATTCTGTTGCTGTATTTGTTGTCCATTGTTAAAAAGAAAACTGTAATATTCTATCAATAGGTATGAATCGTAGACAGATAATGGTATGAATATTCTTTTTATTTGACGTTGACAGGCTATTGCCTCGCCTGCACTCGCGTCTCTTCGTTTGTCATAGACCATAGACAATAGTCTGTCTGTAGCATGGACAAGCGATGTTGGAACGTTCGGTGTGGGTCGATCGTAATATTCTTTTATTACTATTATTATCGTGAGAAATACGGTTTTCATTTACTTTTGTATTTTTATTAGATGTTATTGTTTATTTTATTTATTAGTATTTTTTATTAAAAATTATGTCCTCTAGTGGGATTTATTTTATGTCCGTAGGTGTGTCCGTGGCATCACAACGGGCCCTATCAGAATACCAGCGCTGCGGTATTTGTTTGTTTTTCAAATATCGCAGCATAATGCTGAGATAGGAGGCTTTTTTGCCTCGCACAGGTCTTCTCTTTATTATTTTTTATTGTTTTCATGATTTTGTTAGATTTAATGTTTTTTTTTTATTGTTTGTATTTTCTTGTGTGTCCCAAACATTTTTATTCTTTCTTTCTTTAATCCACCACGCGGGCCCTTTGCGGGTTGATGGATGTGACATGTCCTCGAACTTTTGGTTCTAGAACATGTCGGTTTCCTCATGATGTTCTCCATCACCGTTTTGAGAGCAGTGGCGATGAAATAATTTACACAAAGTAAAGTTCCTGCTTCGGATCGAACCCACGACCTACAACACACAACTCGTAAGTCGCGGCCGTTACCACTGGGCCACCACTGCTCCACACACCTCTGCTCTGCTCTCAAGAAGCTCCATAACTATCTTTAAAATATTTAAAAAAAAATGTGAAGTTTTTAACGAGTCTACCCAAAACATTTTCATTACGCCATAGATTTGTTACTAAATCCGAAATCTACCCAAAATGACCGTATAGGTAGGTAGGTACCTATGGACAGAAAAAATGTGAAATCTTATTGTCAGAATATTTTTTCCACCCTAATCTTCGGATTAACGAATAAGTACCCGCTATTGTACAGACAGTTAAAAGAATAACTGGAGTGAGATGTTCGCTCGTCAACGACAGTCGACGCCCGGCGCCCGTCGCGTCGGTTCTTTTGTACTATGGAGGGTGGAAGCGGTACCTACTTACTTATTGCGATTCTAACTAGAATTTCTTAAGTCTAGGCTCTAATAGAATTAGCAGTAAATAGATGGTAGTGTAGAGTAGAAAAACGTATTAAATAGGTACCTACGTGTTTGAAGTGATCTGTAACCTAATTGGCGTTCGGTCGAATAAAATGATCAGTAGTGTGTTCTGAGGGGCACGTAATTATTACCTATACTTATATGGAATGGAAAATATAATTCTATTAATATGAACAAACTCTCTTATGATTTCAAGCGTTTACATTAGAGACGCATAAAATATGCGTAACATATGGAAAGTATTTTTTCAAAAGCTTGCAAGACATTTGTCGCACTTTGTGCCCCTTAAGAATATCATAAAAATAACTTGTTCGTATAAATAACGTTGATGAAAATATATATCGGTGCTTACGGTGGCCACAAATCAGAGTAAAGTGGGACTTATCAGAGCCGTCTACATAAGTAAGCTCCACCGACGGCGTCGCCACCGTGAGAGAGCGCTTGTGGTTTCGTCGACTTGCGCCAGTAAATCATTTCTTATTTTTGTCAGCAACAACCTCAAAGTTAGGGTTTTATTCGTACACAAGTATTTCGGTTTCATGTTAGGTAATAGGATTTTCGTTAATTAAAATTTGTTATTCAACAATATACCTTGAATTGGTAATTTTTGGATATTCGTGTTTCCTTTTGTTCTTCATTTGAACTGGAATATTTGACGGTTCCTCTTTTTCCGTTTACTCGTACCTTTTAATTTAACACTTCTGTCCATTCAGTGTAAAGTCAGCAATGTAATTGCCGTAGACAGAGAAACTGTAATTGCGCAACACACTAACAGTAGCAATGGCTGTCATTTTGACAGTTCAACAACATTCATTGCGTTATTTACGTGGTTGAGCAGAAAAATAAATCGAACATAATTATAAAGCAATGGATTAGCAATAACCTTCAAAATTATTCAGATTGTGATTGATACTGTATTACGCAATTAGGGTGCCGATTCCCGAGTGTACAGAGATCTACACAGACAGGCTGTTGTTGAATTTAAAATGAACATGTAAAAGTCAAAAGTATGAAAATACTTTCCACTGCTTGTTACTGGAGGGAAGTACCCTGAAGGCTTTTTCAATTTCGTTTTGTCCACACCTTCCGTGCAGTATCACTGCTTTTTGTGCTCATGTTCTTATTTCGTGCACAGTACGAAGCATTTTTTTATAAACACTCTAGTCTTCTAAAGGCACGTACTAACCAGCCTTGTACATCATGTTTGTCCTCGTAATTAAAAATACGTATGGGTAATTAAAAGCACGATAAAATGAACATTACTTACTTATCTTATCTTTACTCGTTCTAAAAACCTAGAAATACCAAGTTTCCAATATTATCTTCGTCGACATTTCCACAACTGTAAAAAACTAAAAGTATATCAAAATTATATAAATTAGTCAAAATCAAAAGTCATTTATTCAAATTAGGCTGAGAATCAGCACTTTTTGAACGTCAAAATCACATAAGACAGTCCCCCCAAAACGCCCACCCTTCGCCACTTCCTAGTGCTTTAGCTGGGAAGAAGAAGTGGCGGAACCAACTCCCCAGCAGCACTGCTGTCTGTTCAGTTAGAAGAACTGGATTCTATACATATAGTAATAAGTAATTAACATTACGAAACACAAAAATATTAAAATTATTTGCCATAATTGTCAGCTAGCACACGCCAATATTTAAAACTATACTCAAGCAGAAATAAATAATAAAAACAAAAACGCAAACAGAACTTAATACATAATAAAAAGCCTCCTGGCATAAAGGGCGTGCCCGCTTACATATGCAATGCTGCATTATGTTTATATGTATATAGCTGTAACTAGTAGCCACAAATGATAAACTAGGACCTTCGAAGTAAAATAAAGAAACATTAATTTCTAATAACAATAACAAAACCATAGTCAGCAGGCTGACCTGTCACCACAAGCAGCACCCGTTCAAAAGCACCGTTTCACAAGCAGTACACTTTTAAACATAAACTGTAGTAACTAACTATTACATAGTACATGGTATTTAATACGATACTTTCCAGAAACGTAGCCGACCCGCCGCTAACGAGTCAGCTATGAATATTCTTGATTTCTTGCATATTCAACAGGGTATGAATCACAATACTTTTGTATTTTAGAACTTAATAAAAAAAACGTTGCTGCAAATTAAATTTTTTGGCTACACAGTGGAATACATTAGGTTTTATTAGCGTTATGTTTTGATTACGTTATTAAATTGAGAATTGTATATTATGATCTATTTGAAATAACGAAATGGACCCAATTAAGAATACGATAAAATAAAATGTTATTTGTGTCTCGCAAGAAAGATTTATTTGTGATTTTGATTTTTTTATTCATCACAAACAAAGAAAAATTATATGTGTTAGTTGACATACTTGAGTGGTTAAGTATATGTACGTTTTTAAACAATGCAGAGACGTAGGTAAGTGGTAACTTTAAATCCGGAAAGAACGCAGAGTGTTTTTCATCCCGGAAAATTAAAAAGTTTTCACGTGGGTGGAGCCGCGGGCTCGGTTACTTATCTACCTACCCATATTTTATGTGTAGCGTTAAATTATAGCACCGGTTCTTCGTCAGAGTCAACTTCTTTAAAGTGTTCCTGCTTCCTGTTAAGTATAAACTTATTACTCATACAATCATTGAAATGAACATAGCTGTGGGCCGCAGTTTCACTACCATTTCAGGGAAACGTATTCAAGTATCCGGTTAAAGAGTATTCTATGTTCTTTTAAGCCCTGTGCGAAATTACATGAATTCAGTTTAATAAATGTGTAGCGGTATCTAACACCTCTCTCTGTGTGCGTCATACTGACGTCACGCAAATCCTGCATCGTGCAAGCAGAGTGAGCAGAGA
Organism: Brachylomia viminalis; assembly: GCA_937001585.2. Taxonomy (NCBI): domain Eukaryota; kingdom Metazoa; phylum Arthropoda; class Insecta; order Lepidoptera; family Noctuidae; genus Brachylomia; species Brachylomia viminalis. Next base: position 12,838,595 of record OW443302.2, on the reverse strand, counting down.
GCATATAATATACAACTTCCCGACATTAATCAGTGGGCAGTTGGCCACCAGACACGACACCCGTCTGGTCGGAGGATCCTCCCTTTTCTATAGAGGTATGAGTGAACTTTACACCCTGTTCCTCGTACCTCTATAGATGAGACGTCAAGTTGGTACAAACAAACAAACAGAACGGACGTCCGTTCTGTTTGTTTGTTTGTATGTATGTGTGAGGCTCTGAGTGTACCATAGTCTAGGTCTTACTCGTGTTCTGACACTACAATTTAAGTGAACGATATACCTTCATACTGTCACTTGGTCGTAGTTTGGGATGATTGACGAGTATTGAGTTTTTTTGGGTTCCAACTTAAATAACTTGGGAGAACTTAATATAGCTTCGGGTCTTTGTGTTCGTAGACGATTAGACAATCCAACCCCTATTTTTTTTTGTATTCTTCTTTCCTATTTCTTTTTCTAATGTAAATTTATTCGGTTATGGATTAAAAGAAAGCGACATTTGGCAACCGATTTCGAGAAACCTCTTTTTTTCTGTTAATCTGTCCTGAAATTAACTCTTTCATCTAACCTTACCATCACGGTGTCAATCAATCTGTCCAGCTTTTTCCCAACTTCGTTGGGGTCGGCTTCCAGTCTAACCGGATGCAGCTGAATAAAAGTATTTTACATGAAGCAACTAACCCAGTAACCCAGTTACTGGGTGACACGTTACGGTACTATCAGGCTGTGTAAAAATTATAATATTCAACTCGAGAACTTCTTTTCGAAGCCTTATTTCATTCTAAAACCTACCTGCCTATCTGTAAATAAATTTTCAAATGTACTTATTAGATGATATTTTCTCAAATTGGCTAAAGTAAAAGCGATAATACAAATTGGTTCTTATCTGTCTCAGCAACTTCTTGTGGCTGATAAATGGCTTCGGAGAATTCGTATAGTAACTATACCGTGTCTCATTTATCAATAAGATGCTGTTACCGGCGACGAATTGAATACATACCTTTTTGAATTTTGAGGCCCGTTTGCACCAAAACTCACAAAATATTTATTTATTTATATAAACTTTATTGTACACCAGAAAATACATAACAAAAAATAATTTTTACACTGCAAAACATACAATGGGCGCTCTTATCGCTTTCTGCTTTAATGGGCAGTGATTGCGTGGCGTGGACATCAAATGGGGTTGTCATTAGTGCAAAATAATAAGTTTATAGATACAATACACTATTATCACTTTTACTTTAGCCAATTTATATAAATATCTATTATGGCATTTATATATAATTCTAAATAATAGATACATACATACTAAATATATAATCAACGAAGATAAATGACGACTACCGATTGTTACAGCTACGAGAACAAGATCACAACAACTGTAATTAATTTTATAATTAATAATAACTTCTTATACTAAATAAAAAAAATTCAATCTTAAATACAAACATAAAACGGTGGTATAAATTAAATAAATACGCCGTCAATGGTCACAAAATAATCCACCCCTGATCGTCCCCGGAGCAAAGGTGCCCATAACACTGGCCGCATTGCCTCGCTGAATAGCGATGGCCAACCTTTGCACCAAGAATGACCTAGAGCGGGGGTCACCAGTTGCCTCCCCGAGCTTACGGCCCAATTCCGCCACAAAACCCTTCGCTGCCCTACTCCAACTGCCCAGGGTCTCCACAGCTACCGGCACAAAATAGTAAGGCTGCTCCAAGGAAGCGTACTTGAGCCTTTTAACAGTGCAGGCGTCTTCAGCAGCGGCAGAGGCAGTGTGCATGGTGCGACCCAGGTGACTGGCGGCGACAGTGCTGACGCAAGTTGCGTCCCAGATCAGGCACTTCCCGTCTTCCACGGCACTAGAGTCAGCCCATCCGGCCTCTTACCATCACACCTGCTAAGACCTGCAGGCTCCAGCACGCAGGGGATGTTTGCCGATATAAGGGCTCTACGGACTAAGTCATTCAGGGCATGGTGACGCGGGAACCTCCCTGTACAACGCCGACAACTCAGTGCGTGATGTCCATCGGCCTCCACCATGGAACCGCAGGTGCATATGTGGGGTTCGCACACCTTACAGCCCAGGCGGAGAGCCACCGCCACCCGCCATGAGTCATCGTCTAGTAAAGTGCCCAGGTGAGGTGAAGGAATCGCCTGTAACCACGCCCCGGACTCAGGTTGCGAAACTGCTCGTAGTCTAGCCCTATCGACTCCTGACGCACCCGCTAACAGCTGCTCCTGGAGCAGCCCTACCCCTATGTCATCCCACGCCCGCTGAACATGTGTTGCTTCGGGGATTGGTGCATCCGTGTTGAGGGTAGACCAAGCTGACACAGCTTCCGACACAAAGGGCATGCTTCCCCCGTCGCCATTAATATTGAGTAATACAGTGACAAGGTTGGCAACCCCATGCGCAGACGCCAAGAAAGCCGGCAAACCCACATCCCGTGCGCAACGCACCCCGAGACCACCACATCGGATAGGCAGAGCCGCCTGTGTCCAATGAGGCCCATCTAGGGAGACATTGAGAATCGACTCCACCACCGATTTCAAGGCGTTGTCAAACGAGGAGACTTCCTCTGGACAGAGCCAAGTAGGGGTGGTCCGCAACAGATATGTGATCTTCGGAAGAGCGTAGCACATGCGTAGCAGGATAATCGCAACGTGCGCGGAAAGATCTTTAAGACGCTCGTGAGCAGAAAGGAGGAGCTGCTTTCGAGAAATAATGGCCTCGGGAACTGCACTAAGAAAAATAGGAGATCCTAGCAGATAAAAATCGGAGCATGAAATTTCTCTGAGGCCAGGAAAAAAAGATTCAAAACGAGAAAAGTGTGTACGAGCCTCAGTGCTACAGGGGAAGAATTCGCACTTCGAGGGGTTCACCTCCAGACCCAGGTCTCTGAGGCGAGGGACCAGAGATTCCAAGTCCTGAAAAACGGCTTCCGGTCTGCCCCCGATAGTGCCATCGTCAAGGTACCACACGTTTAGGCCGGAATTCAGCTCGACAATCGCTTTATGAATAGCCAAACTGAAAACGAGTGGCCCGAGCGGGTCCCCCTGCTGGGCTCCCACTTTAGAAAGAATAAGACCGTTGTCGAAGAAAAGATTAGAAGGCGACTTATAAACCTGGTGGAGGAAGGGGTATAAAGTAGGGATTTGTTCCTTAACTTCGCTCAACAGAACGTCTCTTTCCAAAGTGTTGAACGCGTTGCGAATATCGAGCTTCAGCAAAATTGAGTCTTCGTTCTCCGGGTTCATCACAAATGTTCGCGTGGCGTGGATGGCTGCCTCGCATCCAAGGCGTGTGCCAAAACCCACCTGATGTGGCTGCAAGTATTTGGCCATATCCTCCTTGACTGCACGACAAGCCAATTTGGCAGTAAGGCGGCGGAAGACGCTACCGACTGCAATTGGTCTTACTCCACCATCTTTTTTTGCCAGTGCAAAGAGTGATGCCCCGTACAGATACGGACAAATACGTGGGTCCAACCGACCACATAGCAAGAAATTTGCCAGCCCAGTTAAACACCCCACCAGGCGCCTCCCATTCTCCCCTGCCGACATAGACGTCAGCTCTTTGAGGTGTCCCGGCCGGATCCCGTCCAAACCCGCTGCTGATCCTGCATAAAAAGAACCAAGCGCCGATATCACGTCCTCCACGGTGACTGACAATGCGGTAAGTGAAGGGTCGGGGCCTGGCGAAAAACTGAGAGGACGCGAAGGTTCGGGATGCTTGAGTTTTAATGAAGCCAATGTGTCGGCATCCCCCTGAGCAAACGTGTCATCGGACATCAAAAGTCGAACCGCCCCTCTTAAATCGCCTTAGAATACCTTTGCTTCAATGGTGTTTTTAATAGACCGGGACCCGGACCTCCGACCCCCATCCAATACGCTATCATGACACTGAACAGATGACATTATGTTGGCTTTAACTTTAGATGTCACGTTACCAGGCAGCTCTTTTGCTGGGACTCTTAAAGCTGTGTACCCAAACGAAAGAAGGGCGCTCCATTCGTCTACCCCATTACTAGCAATACAAGAATCAATAATGTCGCAAAGCCTCCCTGCCGCCTGATTTCTGGCACCCTTAGGTATATGTCGGAGAACGGGGACACCCGTCTTGAGACCGGCTAGCCCGTCCAAGGAACCCTGGGCAGGCGAATGCGCTGGCGGCACCTGTCCAGACGTCGAGGTGTTAACTGCATCGACCGGCAAGGCCTGCGAAACAGCACCTGAACGCACTGCATTTTTGTGCATGCGCCCAATGTGCACCTTCAAACCGTGCGCAGAGAAAACGCGGGAAGACCCAGGGCAGTGAGGGCAAGTTGATAATGAAGGTAAACTCATATCGGACAAAAATAATAATAATACTCGGGAATTGGAAAATACAATTAATACAGACCATTGATTAAAATCGCGATAAAATATATCAAAACAAAATCGCAACAAGAAAAAAAAAACAAATAATTAAGTTTGCTATGGACTAATAATAGCAAAATGTTGACATTAAAAATGCCATTTAAAATATTTACGTTTTTCTCTTTTAAATAAAAATATATTTAAAAAACAAAAAAAAAAAAAAAAAACGTTAATAAACGCTGCAATAATTAAAACTACATATTAAAGATACAAAATAGAGAAAATTACGATTAACAAAAACAAATATAATAGTCCAATATGTCAATAAAAATAAATAACTTTCCCATTACTAATAATAGCAGAGTGTTGCATAAATAAAAGTGATAAAATTGGCAGGGTGGCGATCCGGGCACTATTGGTCGGCTCCGTTACTCTTCAATGCACAGCCGAAGCGTACCTGGTCCCGCAGACTTCCGCTTGATTGTCCTTGTTTTCGCATAAACACCTTCACTGTGCTTATGCTGTCCAACAACAATATGTTGATTTGTTGGGGTGGCGCCACTTGTCGCATGGATTCGTAATGCTGACTACTCGCACCGAGTACCTCGCTGGAACGCTGACGCCAAATTCGTCGTCAGAAGGTTGGCATCACTGACAGCAAAGGCGCGGGCAAAGATGCGCGCGCGCAGGACTTTCGCCTTAAGGCAATTCGCACCAACGCTGAGAATTCCGTGCACTCGCGGATTTGGCACTATGATACGGCACTTTTGTCGGATTTTATTATTGCTTTTAACTGATTGATTAGCACTTCGTGGAAGGTCGTTTATTAATAAAATGGCGTAATGCACTAAGCCAGGCTTACAACCAGCCAGGTTTGCATAGTAATTCCTTCACGAGTCTCTTACATAGAGGCAATAGAGGTACCTAACGAATGCAGTTTGTTTGTACTGGCATGACAATATTCAACAAACGAAAAGAAAACAAATTGCGCTAAACATAATATTTAAGAAATCATTCGGTCTTTGTGATCTTCAAACGATTGATGCTGAGTGTTAGGTAAGATTAATAATAATGCAAATAATAAAATGAACGTCATGAATGTGTGTTTTAAAAACTCGTTAATCATTGATTTACACATTCTAATTCTCTTTCGCTTCATAATCATTGTTATGCATACAAAGCAACTTACAATACATAGCAATTAATTAATTTTATATTGATACTAACTAAATGAGCAATTTGATGCTTATTGGAGTTTACATCATTAAATAGGGATTTGGGGCTATTATTTAGCTATAATGTACGTTATAGTTTTACCTAAATGTCACCGTGTTGGATCATTTAGCTCCCATCAAAATGGTTGAGCTGAATGTTGCTGATCCATGCATCATGTTCGTGAACGGGCGCCGCGCCGTCAGTTGAGACTGGTCCTCTCTTAGCTGCCACGGGTTAGTTTATTTATATTTTTTTTGTTTAAATTTCTATTTGCTGTACCTACTCTGGACTCTCATCGTGTACGTCTTATTTACATCGTTCTCACATATAATTATATATACATTATTAACGATGTAACTAATATTTGTACATAACAATATAATTTAAAAGAGTGTCCATGAAGTTTCTTGCCCGTTCTTCTCCATAGGTACCTACTACGCTTTGGAATGGGCAACTTGCTTCATATTTCTGACTGACCGACCAATTGACAATTCAAAAGTGCCTGTAAATGGTTTCATTGAAATAAATGCTTTGAGTTTGAGTCTATCTAGACCAAATTAATGAATAGACAAAGGCTTTCCCGAAATGAAATATTAATAGTCTTAATATTACGCAAATATGTTCATTAGTAAGTGGTCTACTTTGTGTAATGACTCGCTGAGGGAGGTAGGCAATTATGGTGTAAATAATGTAGGTAGGCACTACCTAGTGTATATTCTCGCTGGACCAACTCTTTGTTTGTAGTCCCTAAACGGAGGACAGCCCGGGTCAGCTGTAGGATTAGTTTTTCTTAACGAAACATGCTAAATATGTGTGTCAGGTTTTTTCAAATCATGGTTTAAGTTTTTATCGAGTTTTTTTTTTAACTGTCTGTATTAATGTTCCCATGGACAGGCGTGAAGCGAATTCTGTAGAACAATTTTGGAGGCTGTCAGAAAGAATCCTGCCCATACATTTAGTTTATCAAAAATAAAATTGAATCCATTTAAAACATTGAGATTATAATGATTAAATATGTTGAATTATTCTACCAGATACCTTATTTTGGGAACTCTGCAGTTCAGGTTTTACTTTCGCTTGTAGCATTTTTTTTCATCAAATACCTACTTATGTAGATGAATAATTATCACAAATTAACAAACTCTCTCGGTTTGTAAAAGATCTTGCAGTTCTTGCACCGCTGGTAAGGAATGTAAGCACAGCTTTTACGAAGAGGTGGTCTGGCCTCAACACTCGCTAGGCTAACTTAATAACTACTACTTATCACACATTACTTTGTCTTATTAATGTAGCGTGATAGAAACAGGCTGAGTCTCCAGTGAAACATTCAGCTTAAGTTTACTTTTGCAGGACAGATGATGTTAAAGCATATTAAAAGTAAAATATTAAAGTTATTATTAAAGGTTTGGCAAACAGGCAGTTTTTTTTAAACTCAAGGCAATATCGAAAAAGATAATCGTGGCCACATTCTTGTGAAGACTTTTCTTTTCCTTATCATAAGGATGAGAGAGAAAATTAAAACCCCATCTTGTTTTTATTTTGATTGCTTATGTATCTAAGTACTACTACTGTTTTGTCGTACTAGAGAGCGTGAAGTAAAAATCTGGTCTAAGTTCATTCATAAACGATTAAAGAAATATTCATTCACGAAAAATGTTACCCTCCCAGTTCAATAGAACACACTGTTATGAATAACATTATTTCATGAAATAATAACAATAATCAATAGGTAATTGTTAATTACGTGAATGGTAGATCACTTGTTTTTTTATTTATTTAGTTACGCTAATAAAACGGCGGCAAAAACTAGGTACTTGCAGCCATTTTCATTCACAAATCCAATCCCAAAACATGCAGTAAATACCTAAAAAACTGTGAAAACGGCGTTTCAAAAGTTACGCTGCGCTCAAAAGCTAAAATAAAATGTTTGACGTTGTTACAAACCCTCTCAATACTTGAGCGAACTGAGTTGGAAAATGTTGTCGCATACAGTCCAACATTTTGATGTCCATAGAATAGGCAAAATTATTTTATCCATTAAAATGAGAAACCGGTTAATATGGTGTTGTTTGGAAATGCCTAAGTATGTCAAGCAGAGGCCTATTTATAGCAGAGTGAAGATGATGAGGACCCATTAAAATTTGATTTCTCTTTGGTAAAAATTTACTTTTAAAGACTGCTGTTGTATTGCTTGGCTGTGTGTTTTGCCAACATGCATTGCAACAGCAATGATTTGTCCAGCCTACACAGATCCTAACATAGTCACAAACGGTGGTTTTGTTACATGAAGTGTAGGGACAACAATTTTAGCCCATAATAGGGCAGTTAAAACAAGGTTTGGTTACATTATCCGTTCAGCTGCGTTCCTAGTCGTTTAGTGAGAAGAAACGTTCTGAACCTGACAAAGATTCTGTCGAGGAAGATGTGTACGTATCGACAAGGCGATCTGAAAATATTGCAGTTAAAAAATATAGAACAACCAAACTATTTGAGACGTCCTTCACTAACCGTTTTAATCACGTAAATAGTTTCTGTTTCCAGAGAATCAACTTAAAATAAAATTGAGAAATTGTATTGAAGACAATATTATTATTAAAAAAAAACTTAAAATTAGGTAATTAAATGAACAACAAAAAACACACATGAAACATTCCATTACCATTTTACAAAGGATGTACCCTTAATTCGAAGACATGTGACATGATGACGTCCATCATACCGCACTGGGCCCGCGGTCAACTCCCTCGCACTTGCAGAGAGAAAAGGCCGTCTATTTCTTTTTTTTTTTGGGGGTGTGAAATCATCAAATAACTTCTCCGGCTCTGGGTAGAGCGGGAGGGAGGCCTGAGTCCCAATAGTGCTAGGTTGATAATATCCGGAAAAAAATTCGGACATAATTCATCTTAACGTCCGGATGTGAGAGAGTCTGCATTGCAAAGCGCTTGCCTTATTCATTCTAATATAAAACGCAACTCTTTTTGCATTTGCACTTATTTCTCAATAAAACTAAATCAACACTATTTCAGTCCACAATATTTCAGCATAAGGAAAAGTAAATAAATGTCACCAACAAACAGTGCCAGTCAAATAAAAACTGGTAATAATAGCACCGTTGTGTCTTTAAATTATTTCATCAACCAAAGAGTGAGTAAGTAAAACGTATCGTTTTTCTAATTTGGCTTAATATGCAAATGTGAGCGTAAATTTATTCATGGGTACTTGTTAGCTCCGGTTTTGATTAGTTCCACCCTAAATAAGCCTGTGTATGAATTATCTCCAGTTTCCTATTTACTTAGGTTGGTTAAGCTGTTCTTGAACCGTACAATTAATAAAGAATGGAAAACAATGGTTACGTTTTTCGCCATTGTACCCGGGAATTGTGTTAAAATGTATAATGAAGCGATCGCTAGCCACATGCTATAATTTCTAATCCTATTGTTTTTGTAATTGGTAAGCTGTTTTCGAGGTAAATATATTTCGAACTTAGATGCAAAGCTGATAATTTTTATTTATGGAATAGGAAGGTAAGAATTTGAAATTCTTACATAAATCTGAATTTTGTTAATAAAACAGGCCTTCGTTTGATTTGATAAGCCAATACTTCAATCTTCGGTGAAGAAAAACATCGTGAGGAAACCGGCATGTCCTAGAACCAAAAAATCGATGGCATCTGACATCCACCAACACGCACTGGGCCCGCGTGGTGGATTACGGCCCACTCCCTCTCACAGAGAGGGACCTGTGTCCCAGCAGTGGGAGCATTATAGGCTTCAACCATTCGTGTATCGTTTTTAATGTTTTTGTCATTTTGTTGCTCATGTAAGTAAATAATTCTTCCTAAAGAGTCAAACAAATTCAATTTGAAAAAAGAAAAAGCAATTATTTTTGTATTGAGTATATTAAAGAACAAATTCGTTATATTTCCTTCTAAAATGTAATCTAAAATAACCCACTTTGGAGGGAAAAGTGTCACAAATCTGTAAATACACGACGTCTTCGTAGTGACAGGCGCAATCTGTTTTCAAATAATTACTTCTGAAAGCCGAGACGGGGAAATTAATTTCTTTGTTAATTTAACGACATCGATGTGGTACTATCTACTTTTTGAACTTTAAGAGGCGTAAAATGGGATATATTTTATTAGGAAAAAGAGTTAAAATCCTTTACTGTGGTCTTTTTATGTTAAATTGATAATCAAAATGAGTCAAAATCAGTCAAGTTTCAGGTACTTACCTAAACACTTTTGCTTCTGTCTAATTGAAATATAATTTGATTTCTTAAAATAGAAATATAATATAATTTAAAAGAACAAAAAGCTTTCTGTTCCCGGAGTTGTAATTTCTGTCAGTTTCCCGCAAAACAGAGATTATTATAGCACTCGGCACAATTACGACACGGAGAGGGTAGCACCTTCGTGTTTAATTAGAAAATTTAAATGGCCGTAACTTTGATAAAAGAAATAAGCCTCGGAGACTCTGCTACGATTCTAGGCTACTTTAGTACGAGCCGCTAAATCGTAATTTTGGAGGATGCAATGATGTCTAGTTTAGTATACAGAATGAGGAATTGTCGTTATTTTTAGTACCTAGGCATGTATCTTCTTTTTTCTTAAGCATAAGAAACGAGTCAAATACAGCAAAGGGAGACCTCACAGCAATGTATGTTAATTAGGTATAAGCATTAGGAACCTAGTACTAATTATATGTGTCGCACAACTGCGTTCAATAGGTATCTAGTTCAATAGGTATCTAGTTCAAAAGGTATCTAGTTCAAAAGGTATCTAGTTCAAAAGGTATCTAAGTAGTTCAAAAGGTATGTGTCAGACAATCTCGTGAAGAAAATTATGATGGGTTGATAAGAGTTGAAATGAAAATCCAGACGATTCGCAAAACTAACAATTTCATCGATAAAAGACTCGGCCCTGCAATTGAGAAGAGGAAAATTCTCTTTAAGAATATCTGACCCTCGAGATAAAAGAAAACGTTATGATGAAATAATCTTTAAGAAAAATGTGCTTGTGGGCAGTCTTCGTTTTAACAACTGTGCAACCATTTATTAAAGCAACAAAATTATAACTTTAGACTGTTTATAAGAAGGAAAATTCACTTATTAATATTACGTTAAAATATCTGAATTAAGATTCAAAACTTTACTTCAGAGTGGCATTATTCTGAAAACTTCGCCATTGTTAACGAATAAACCTGTTCTTTCACTACTATTCATTCATAGTTTTACCTCTTAGTTGGAAAGTAAATTAACAAAACAAGAAGCGGCGGATATCCTGATTACATTTTTCACAGGGGCACAAAGCCCCTCTCTCACTTTGCGTCACCTTAAACCACTTTAAGCGGTAGCCTGTCTAAAATCATAATGTGGTTATTATTTCACCCGGGCTCGTGGCAGAGGCACTGCTGTCGACAAGGCGGCCATTTTCGCAAAATTATCGCTACTCGGCCGCGCTACGACAGAATCGAGGACGTACCCGCGAACTTGCAGAACGCATTAACGAAAAATATTATTTCGACCAAGAAAATACCCTTTCTGGCCTTAATATAAATAAACGAGCCAATAGAGTATAATTCTAGAGCATAATATCTATTCCACGCCCAATTATTACACAGTCTTAACAATAGAGTATAATTAACCCACGTCAGATCCCATTGCGTTAAAAAGAAATTTATTAAGTACTCGTATATTATCGGTATTCAGTGAATACAAATAACGCTTTTATGCACGAATAAAACAAGAAATACTCAAAGTCTCATCGTCTGCCTAACCTTTTCCCAAATATATTGCGGTCAGCTTCCAGTCTAACCGGATGCAGCTGGATACCAGTATTTTACAAGGAGCGACTGCCTAGCTGACCTCCACAATCCAGTTACTGGGTAATACGAGACCCCTTGGCTTGACTGACCCTTGACTGGTTGTCAGACTTTCGGGCTTCTGACGACCCGTAACGACTATCAAAGATCGACGAATGACAGTCGGGACCAACTCGGACAGTCGGGACTTAGCCACAAAAATACTCAAAGTCTATCGACACTTTATCGTTGTCGTCTTTATTTGTGTTTCATAATCAATATCCACTTGGTGACAAATAGAATTGTGGGTAAACAATGTTACACAAATTGCATATATTTAATTTTATTTGGAAGGTACAGCAACAGCAACGACACATTCATTAAAAACATTAACATAGTTTAAAATAATATATGCATTGAGTAATGATGAACTAGTCACTTACACAACACTTACACAAAAAATTGCTTCTTAAATATACGTTTACACAGGATTGTTTGCTCGTAGTGAAGGACCGGGCCCGGGTCGACGCGTCGTCGCGACGGCGCGTTGTGTTCCACGCGCGCCTCAAAGAGATGTCAGCACCAATGACGATGCCTGCCAGGGTTGCGGGAATGTCCGAAAAGGTTATCGTGGCCCCTGGCACAGGCAACTGAAGGAACACGGGTGGGTTTTAGTCAGTAAGAGTCTGACACGCCCTCCCGCTCCACCTAGAGCGGGAGAAGTTATTTGATGATTTCCCAACCACCAATATATCTAAAAAGGATAGAATAATTAATTAGAAACAAAGAACAAAACAATAAGTAAAAACATAGTCATAAACGAAATTAGAATCAAAATTATTATTAGAATCAAAATTAAAGTTAAAAATTTAAAATTATTTTTATTTTAAATTTTTTAACTTTAATTGTGATTACTTCTTATTTTTTAATAAGAAGTACATCATATTATAAAGTAGTTCACAAATTCATTCAAACCAAAATAAACAGCATTCTTTCATTAGATCTATACAATCCATAGCAATCACTGTTTTTATTTACGCAACTCACGCAATTTGCGTTATCTTGTAGTTCTATAACTTGATTCCAGCTCATCAATTTACTTCTGAATTAAGTTGTCTTAGAAACAATTTCTCAGCAAAATTCTCTTTAGCCCAGGGAATATTCGATGAAGAAAGCAACTAAATTTAGGAGAAGCTACTAAGATTTACTGGTATATGACGACAAAAGCACCGGCAGCTATGCGGAGAGGGCGGGTCGCGGTAAGAAATATCTCCTGCACTTGCCAAAACTACGGACGGAATAAAATTTGACAAAATAATTTCACGTGCTAAAGGAGAGGGATATTATATTTAATGTTTGGCGGTAAATTAAAATAATCCAGGTACTTCTGGTGGAAATATAATGTTAACTTTTTATTTTATCGAGTGGAGAAGCAGTCTTCTGTACGTGCGTTTGTCACCTAACTCCTTCTAAACGGCTGGACCGATTTGGTTGAAATTTTGTATGTATATTTCAATGGGTTCCTGGGTGGTTATAAAACAAAATTGGTCCCGGTGGGTGGCGCTGCTGTCGGTATGTCACTAAATTTGATTTCATGTACAAGAGACCATTACATAATTTCGAGCGGAACGTTTTATTGCCCAGCTAGATAGAAACTAAACACAACATATATTCATTCTAAGGCGGTACGAAGTTCGCCGGTTCAGATAGTATCTGATAAAATCTTTATTTTCAGTATTCGTACAACACATCTGTATTGACCGTATTTCAGTAGATATTAAATTGCGTTATTTTTCGATGTTTTACACACAATATTTTAAAATACACTATCACTTTGCAAGTGGATACCTGTTATACTAACTTAATGAATGTGTAGATTTGTATTTTGCTTTCTGAATCCTATAACAAATTCATGATTTTCACGAATGTATTAGGTACTTAAGTACTTTTACTCAGCGAAACTAGCAAAAACAATATCGTGAGTTATAATAAACTTTCCATGAAAATGATAACTTTTACAACAAAAATACGAACTGAACGAAGTAAAAATGGTTCACTTTTGTTCTATTGAATGTTAGGGTAACATTGAATATTGTGCTTTCAACTCTCGCACACAAGTTGGTTCCATTTCAAAGATTTTAGAGCCAAAGGATATTTGTTGAAAATGTATGCGAATTCTGATCGAAGCCAATAGTCGCTGGATTTAAAAAACCAGGATATTGCTTATGAGACTCTTTGAATATTTTAGAATGAAGCAAACTGTATGAAAATATTCGTTCTGTAATAAACTTTGCGGTTTTAAGATACTTTTAGAGAGTCCTCTCTCTGCATTACGTATATTGGCATCAACAAATGAGACTATAAAAGTTCTCGGTAAGGATATTTATAAGTTATTCATTATTTAGCATAAACTTCATTTGGTTATATATAAATCTTGAATCTTCATTTTCAAAACCGAGGATCAAGTGATGAAAACAAATTGGTATTTTATTCGTAAGTGATGACGTCTAGAGTCTGGCCACTACTTAAGCTCGAATACTTCATCATTTCTTCGCATACTATGGGGTTTTTATGAAATGATTATGAAGAAAATTGTTTCATATATTTTTCCCTTGGTTAACTTTGTCTGAAGTGAATGACTTCCTAACTTCTGCAACAATTAAACAAATCAGGGTTACTGTCTCCTACAAGTGCCGGGTCTTTAGCCAAAGATCTCGCAGCTCTATAAAGCTAACACACTTTATTACCGTACTTGGCTTCAAGCGCTCGTGACGTAAGATACGTCTTGGCACCATACAGACTTCCGAGCAAATCGTAAGGGAAATCAGCGATATAGAGAACATGCTGCATACACAATGAATAAAAATCAGACTGAAAGTAAGAGTAATCCTCGCACAAATTGAATACATGATTGTGTTGCCTATGTTTGCTTACAACTCCACGTATTTTCCTAAACCGTGTCGTTTTCATTGAAATGGTGTACCATGATTGGAATAAAATTCAAATTCTCCGACTGTATTGGGAGTGAGTGGGTCGTAGCTGGCTTGTAAAGAAAGATTCAATCAAATAAGGATTCGTTTCTGCTATATACTGTCTCATTTAAATGAATGATCAAGCTATAAAAAAACATAAGATCCAAATGACATTTGGGAGTCCACCAATTTTGGTACGTTTCGAAATTTAAAATACTGGCAGTACTTATTACCTATAGTTAAATATAAACATTGAATTAAAACGGTTTGTTCAATAATTAGAAAGCATGTTAAAAATAAACTCTTTTGTAAGGTAATCCGTTCCTCCGTAGGTACCTACTCTACTTTATATATAAAACGGTTTAGTAACGATCATTTTTAAGGTTTCGGCAAATTTTATTATTTTTGAAGGTTACATTGCTATTAACTTCTGAATAATTCGGATATTTTCGACGAAATTAAATTTGTGGGATAGAAATTTTACGCGTTTCACAGAATATATGTAAAACTTTTTTACCCAACTGTACATTTTTAGAATATTGACTATCGATTTTATATACAAGGTGGAGAGCACAATACGACGATTAATTAAACTGCGTATATTTAAAATTAAAATAGTTTATTTCTGTAACTTTCTTGTACAATATTATTCTGTGGCTAGAACCTCCCAGGAAGCATATAGTAATTCTTGTATATCTAATGACGAGTTCAGTCTGCATACAAAAATTCAACCAAATATATCCAATAGTTTAGTCACTGTGCTAGTCAAAGATTGGCAAAAGCTATAGTCAGCCCATATCGACTATTTAGTTTGTTTGAAAAAAACACTTTTTTATTAACACGCTGTTTTATATTTTCTGTTTTTATTATTAGTGTCACCTGTATGTTTGTTTGTTTATATGTATGTAACTGACTCGTTTGGGCTCGATTTTGCCCCACTTTAAGCGATCAGATTTACTTTAAACGTTGTAGACTTATCAACGACCGACGACAATTCAAGATTTTTTTTTTTTTATTGACTTTGATTTTTGTTTTTTAAAAGTATATATTTTTTTATCTCATTATTTTTTTTATATTATTTATTTTATTTTAATACAGGTCTAATACCGACGACAAATCTTTCAAATGTCTGCCTTATCAACTGTCGATGGTAGGTTCCGCGCCTACCATGGTTGTAACCTTGTAACGGGTAACGAGGAATCAGGGTTCGATTCCGGAGAGGAAGCCTGTGAAACGGCTACCACATCCAAGGAAGGCAGCAGGCGCGCAAATTACCCACTCCGGGTACGAGGAGGTAGTGGCGAAAAATAACGATAAGTATGGGACTCATCTAAGGCCCCGTAATCGGAATGAATGCACTTTAAATCCTTTAATGACGATCCCTTCCGACAATTTTTTAATGTTTCAGCTGTGAAAACATACTTCCCCCGGAACTAAAAAGCTTTGGTTTCCCGGAAGCTGACCACCGAATCCATCTCTAGTCGGAACTCTGGTATGCATGTATTATCTCTAGAATTACTACAGTTATCCAAGTAAATATGGGTACGATCTAAGGAACCTTAACTGATTTAATGAATCATTCGCGGTTTCATCTTAATATGTATATAATAATAATAATATCTTTTTATCTTGCCTTCTGAGCCGCTGGTCCCGGTTTCGATCCCCGGACAAGTCAAACATTTGTGTGCATGAACATGACGTCTGTTTGACCTGTGTCTGGGTGTGTATATGTATATAAGTATGTATATCAGTCATCAGGTTACCGTAGTACAGGCTCTGCCTAGTTCGGGACCTGAAGACCTTGTGTGGATGTTGTCTCATATTATTATTATTATTATCTTTGCTGGACATGCTTATGTAGCACGTAATCGTGTAAAATCCTTGGACGGTATTCGAATTATTGAAGAACTTGATTGCTTATAATTAACAGGAAGAACCCCATGTAACAGTGAGCATTAGATGAAATGGTTCGATTACGAAATAATCCATATGACTTGTTCGCAAATAAAGTTACACCACTATGTCTCGCTGTTTATATTGGCAACATAGAAATCTTTGAATATGTTCTCTATCGAGATGCAACTGTTAACACATCTGTACATATTAACGACGGTTTTATAGCAAATCGAACTAAAAAGTGAAACATAAAATATAGTTTAATAAAACTAAAAAAACACGCTTTAATAGCAAAGCGAACTAAAAATCTGAAAATAACTTTTAATTTATATTTTATTCAACTGTTATAAAAAGTATAATAACTCAATATGTTTCAATAATTTTCAAAAATTCCAAAATAATGGAAAGAAAATGAATTTCATTGTAAAAAAGCGTGTTTACCACAATACCTTAATCCATTCTATAAACTAGGAAGACAGCTTTTGTACGAAGACTTAAAGGTACCCAGCAAACGAAGCAAAAGGAGTATCAAAAGATCGTAGCAGGTGACGTTATATAGTTTTTACCTTCCTCCACGGGAAGATGGCGTGAGTCTGTGCATGTTTATATGTATGTATGAGGTACCTAGCTACCTAAAATTCACTCTCATTGCAGATTGAAGAGGTACGTACGTTATAGGTAGGTACGTTTATAGCTTATAAATACAGATGCTGGAAGAGATTTCTTTTGAAATAAGCATCACCTTTGTACCTATTTTTTCTGATCTTTTCTTCTTGTCTGTTTATACAACATGTAACATAATTAACGCAAGACCTCATACACCCCAATTAGAGTATTGAGTTAAAAGCATAATGCCAAAACAATTTTTTTTAAAGCTAACTTTTATTATTTTGACAATTGTGTTGACCCTAGCATTGCTTAGTGCATTTAAAATTTAGTATTAATAATAATGCCTTGAAATAAGATTTAATTTTCTTTGGCTCAATCGGCGGTCAGTATTGCAAAATACAACAAATTTGAAAAAAATACCTATATTAATAGTTACAGTTAAATTGATTCTGTAGTTAATTATGAGCAAACTACTTTCAGGACTTGCGTTTATTCTGTTACACCTTGTATATGTGTGTACATAAATGGTTAAATAAATAAATAACCTATTATGCCTATACTTAATATAATAGTTATTTTAATGATATACTTAGTGAATATGTATGCTTAATGAATAGTTTTCAAAACTTGTACGATAATAATCTATTGCTAATTGTGGTGGCTTGTAAATGGCTTGCCGTGAATGACCTCACTGTTACCTACTTTTGTATTGACACCTGTAAGCCACCCAAAAAAAAAAAAAATGCGGTTACCCACATCTGGATCACTTTTTGCCGAATTTCTTCATTCTCAAAGCGTCTTATTGAAAACTGGGAATACAATTGTGATTACTATATTTACTCCTGTTTCATGCATTTCATGTCCAGTCAATCACTGGCCATGCTGGCTCGAATAAAACACAGCACATGATAAGGCCGCCGATCGTTGGTTTTAAAGCAATTTTTGGCCTAGTCCATACTTTTACCCTTATTAATATTATAAATGGGAAAGTAACTTTGTCTGTCTGTCTGTTACCTTTGCACGCCTTATAGTTGAACGGATTTGGAGGTTTGGCACACGGATAGACCATGGTTACGGAAAGACCTGAGTTAGGACATAAGATATCATCACATATAATTAGATAAGATAAGATTTATTTTCTCACCACAATATAACAAAAAAAACATATTACATGGTATCAGAGTCGGACAACATTTAATATTGTGGGGGACTGGTGCCTTAACTAAGCTCTAGGGCTGTATTTCAGAACACCAGGTCTCCGCCGTTTTACAAAATAAGTTGCTTTATTTCAGGTCCTTAGAAGTTAAACATTACAGACATTGCTACACATTATATATTATTTGGTTTAGTTTGCTGTGGAAGACTGGTGCCTAAGCTAGGCTTTAAGGGCCTGTGTTTCACGTCACCAGGTCTGCGCCCTCTAACAGTTCTATACATTGCATGATAATAATAATAAAAGTGATTTAACAAATTTTGAATTAGAAGGTTGTATAATAGCTTTTAGAGTCTGTAGCTCAACATAAGGTGTTTAAAAAATAAATTAATTATATATAAATGGAATGGAATTATATAATAAAATGTACCTATACCTACAACATTTTGTAACACATTCTAAAAGAGTAGCAACGGTGTGTTAACGAGTTTCTTGCCCATTCTTCTCCATACGAAACTACCTTTTGGAAGGGGCGACTAGAATCAATTATATTTTAATGTAAATGATTACGTTAAAAATTGCCTTTTATGTGCCTATTAGAAATATATGCTTTGACTTTTGATACTTTTTATCCTAGTTGTCAGTATGTTCCCATGAGATAGTTACCGATCTCCACGCGGGCGAAACCGGGGGCAAAAGCTAGATGTTGTATAATTAATGGTGTACAATGAAGTACTTATATAATAAATATTTCACTCAATGCTTAATGAGTCGAAAACAATATACCTATCCCGCGTAAAATTGCGAACAACATTTTACCTAAACTTGAATAAAATAAAAAAAACAACATTCACTGTGTAAATTGAAATCACGACGGAACGCCATGGTGGCTAAATTGTCTTTCAGTAACGTGACGCTGTTTGATCCAACAGTTTGAAGGGCATTTGATTCCTTTGCAGACATAACAAATCAAAAATATTTCCTTGCTATGTTACTCCATGATAAAGATTTGACTTAATAACTTGTAACCTAAGTACCTACACTTTTCTATGACAGCTGGAATAGACAGCGTCAACGATGTCTGTTTTCATTTTTTCTCCCTTTTATATTCTAATACAATGTAAATCAATCGTGTACCTATACTGTATCTCATGAATATACTTAGGGTATTTAAAATGAAAAATCACATAATTTCACGCATTAAGTATTTATTAAATAGTAGTACTTAATATCATTTACAATATTTACATAAAAACCCAAACAAAAAAATAACATCTTATTTATAACAACAATATGTTAATTAAGTATTATTGGGTACAATCTCCAAAATCTGAATCAAAATAATTTGTGTAACCATAACAGTTCAGGTACCGATACAAATTTGTTAGAAGACTTACAGGAAAAAGTAGTTAATTAAACAGGATCAATAAAACAGAACAGTAATAAGTGTTAATTTACCAACTGCTCCCAACGGAACCAAGTAAATTAAGCTCTTCGTAAATTGCCAACATATTACCCGAGCACGTAACAAAGATTTTTCAATTAATTGTTTCAATCGTGTAACATTGCTAAACTACTTTGGTTCTTATTTTTTAAGGAACTGGGTCACTTTTTAATTACAAGCCAGTTCGACAAATGAATTGAAATAAGGTTTGATAGATTATTGTCAGTGTTGTTGGGACAGACAGGGACAGACTTTGAAAAATTACTCTTTATAAACCTGAACTATAGTTTTTACGGAAGCCTGGGCAGCGGCCCTGTCAGAATACCAGCGCTGCGGTATTTATTTTTTAAATATTGCAGCATTATGCTCTTTGGTCTCGCACACGTCTTTTTTATATTTTCTTGTTATTTGTTATTTTTAATGTTAATTTTGTTCATTTTAAATGCTGTTTTTACTGTTTGGATTGCATGTGAGTGCCAATTAAAATATTTTTCTTTCCGTCTTTCCCTTCTTTGAGTGGAGCAATTTGGGCTTATAATAATAATGATAAAACAGTTTTATGATTTACGTTGACCGATTTTAATCGATTGGCATGGAGAGTGCGATTGTTGCAACCCAGCGCTGGGCACGCCACAATTGCGGCGATAAGTCCCCTCTTTGAGGAGTGGCTAGAGAGGTGCCACGGCGTCCTCACCTTCCGCCTGACGCAGGTCCACACCGGACACGGTTGTTTCGGGAGGTTCCTGTTCCGTATAAGGCGGGAGGAAACGCCCGAGTGTCACCATTGTGTGGATCGCCCGGAGGACACGGTGGAGCATACGGTGGAGGTCTGCCCGGCTTGGGCGGAGCACCGCCGTGTCCGGCTCTGGTCCAGGCCATGGTACGGAGCGAGAGGGCTTGGGAAGCCGTCACCTCCTTCTGCGAAGCAGTAATGTTCGCGAAGGAGGAGGCGGAACGCATGAGGGAGAGGCAAAATTCGCGCCCTCACGCCCCTAGCCGCCGCAGGAGACGCCCTGGGCGTCGGGAATCGCAGGCCGATTCCCGGCCACCGTAGGCGTGGGCTTGCGAACGGCGAGCAATGGGCAGCTCGCCGTTCGATAAGGACCAGGCCCGGGTCGACGGCGCGTTGTGTTCCACGCGCGCCTCAAAGAGATGTCAGCACCAATGACGGGGTCCGCTAGGGCCGATGCCTGCTAGGGTTGCGGGAAAGTCCGAGAGGGATACCGTGGCCCCTGGCACAGGCAACTGAAGGAACACGGATGGGTTTTAGTCAGTAAGAGTCTGACACGCCCTCCTGCTCTGTCCAGAGCGGGAGAAGTTATTTGATAATTTCCCACCCTCAAAAAAAAAAAAAGGCCTGTTTCAGGGACGATCAATGGAGTTTAAAATAATATTTCTATTTAAGAACTATTACTATACTTTTGTTTCCATTCGAATACAAACATATACAAAATGCTTTCAACAAGATCACCTTAAGTTCTCACATTAAACTTTCAAAATGTCAATAAGTTATCTTGCTTTGTCCACGCAGCTTATCACTTTCAAGTGCTGGTCAAAAAACCTCTCCTTTTTCTTGCTTAAATATCAGATAATTTCTAAATTAATGGTAGCCAGCTATCGTTTAACTAAATACATATAAATTATTGATGTTCTGCGATACGCCTGCTACGGTGTTGGCCAAACGTGGTACCATAACTCAATTCTTGCACCAGCATTGAAGTTTTAATGGTTCATAAAATGATTCAAAAAAGTATGCAATCATGTGGTTCATGTCCCCCATTTATGGAACTAATTTTGACGACCCTTTTTCTAGTGAGTTGTAACAGAGAAGGCACCTCCTACTCAGAGGTAAAGCTATATTTTCATTTTGGTATCTTCATAGATGACCTAATTTCAGAAGAATCGTACTTAAAAAACGTTCAAATTGAAGTCGCTATCTCAATTCATCGCCGATAAATATAAAAAACTTGGCAAAAATGTAAGAAAGAAAGAAAGAATAACGTTTATTTGGACACAGTTCGTGAAACACAAAACGCAAATAACAAAATAATAATGTTTAAACAACCTTAGTGTGTGCCTTACGGCTGCGCCAATAAGGTTCATTTCAGCATTAATGCCAGACAGATGCTGTCTGATGCTGGTTTTCTAATCAACCTTTAGGTAGGGAAGGGGGTAGGTAAATAAGAGGTTTCTTTGACAGATTGAGACTGAGATTAGAATGCGCGTTCTTAAATACTGGAATTGCCCATCTGGTCAGCAGAATGCTCTCGCAACAAATGCTAGAATAGACAAGAAAAGTGCTCGAATTCCAATTAAGCCAACTCGAAGCTTGTGTAGATAATATTACCGTGCTTGTATGCTACTGACAATGTAAATAGCGCCCTCGCAAAAGTAGTTAACTGGTTTAACGTTAATAACCTTCTTCTTAACGAGAAAAAAACTAAATGTATTAAGTTTACGTTACCACATGTTAGACAGGTAGAAACAAGTGTTCTCATAAAGGGGGAAGAGTTGAAACCCGAAAATACCACAGTATTCTTAGGCATAACTTTAGACGCAGAGCTGCAATGGGGCCCCCATATAGATAAAATGTCAAAAAAGCTTAGCTCTGCAGCATACGCTGTTAGAAAAATTCGTGGTTTAACAGATTTAGAGACAGCCCGTTTAGTATACTTTAGTTATTTTCATAGTGTAATGTCGTACGGTATTCTGCTGTGGGGAAATGCCGCCGATATTCAGACGATTTTTGTTTTACAAAAAAGGGCAATTCGTTCAATTTATAAATTAAGTCCCAGACACTCCCTCAGAGAAAAATTTAAAGAGATTAATATAATGACTGTGCCTTCTCAGTATATTTATGAAAATCTTTTGTATGCACATAAAAATATTAATCTGTTTAAAAAATACAGTGATATCCATAGTATAAATACTAGGAACAAACACAAAGTTGTTCCTACAACCAGGCTCAAGAAAATAGGTGGCTCGTTTAGATGTATACATTTTTATAATAAACTTCCTAGCCACATTCAAGAACTAAGCCTTAATAAATTCAAATCTTTTATAAAAAGGAAACTATGCCAGAAAGCCTATTATACTGTCAAATACTTTATGGAGGACAAAAAGGCTTGGGAGTGAGCTGTTCCAATAAATTTACACAGGGAACGTTGTTTTTTTTTTTTTTTTGCTAACTATTGTACTTTTAATCTTTGCTATAAGTATCTATAACGCTTTACATATACAATGACATGAATATTTACTGTATAAAGTATTATATTATTTTAATTGTTGTGAATGGGAGGACTATGTGGGTCATTGTTCCAGTTTGAATCATGTTCTGGCAGTTTGAGTAGTTTATGTGGCCTACCCAAATGTCCTTTCTTTGGTATTGTTCGTCGAATCGTTGAGCTCCTTAAGTTCTGAGTCGAGCTGCACGGTTACTGACAAATGCGTGCACTGTCTGGACAGGTCCACTCAATCTGTGTGGTTCTTTTCTCAAAAGTCCATTTCAGACACCAATCTGCATGGTCCTCAATGATTATGTCCGGATTTTATATACACATTGACATTAATGAATTTTATATACATATACTATGACAAGAGTATTTACTTTGTAAAGTATTATGCTATTATTTTAACTATTGTGAATGTGAGAACTATGTTGGTCATTGCTTTTTTTTTGTATTTTTACTCTTAGTGTAATCATGATCTGGCAGTTTGAGTAACTTGTGCGGCCTACTCAAATGTCCTTTCTTTGGTATTGTTCGTCGAATCGTTGAGCTCCTTAAGTTCTGAGTTGAGCTGCACGATTGCTGACAATTGCGTGCACTGACTGGACAGGTCCACTCAATCTGTGTGGTTCTTTCCTCAAAATACCATTTCAGACACCGATCTACATAGCCTTCACATGATCTGACCAAGATTCTGACTGGACTTTAAAAGAGACTGTGACCTCTGAGTTTGTTTCGGCCTTTCTTCTCAGAGTAGTCAGATAGGAAACGCCGACCTCATCTAGTTTAAAAAAAGAAATATGATTGACGTGTAAAATCTGTTCTGTGGTAAAAACCTACTTACAGAAATAAAGTCATTTATCATTTATCACTTCCAATTATCTAATGCTGCATAATTATCTTAGTCGATGTAATCGCAATGCACTTTGTAATAATTGCGCTATATTACTATTACCTATTGGATTCGTATACCGTAAGACGTTTTGAAATATTATGTCTCTAACTTTACGTATCTCGGGACCATGGAGTCTCGGTCCTTTGGAAGGCGTACGAGGGGCCGAAGCCAACTTGCAGAGGTCTCTTAGCCAATTTTAAATAGAATGAGGAGTGCCTCAATCTCGGTTAGTGAACCGAGATTTATTATTATGTAAATAATACAAACGAGTAGCATAGGTTAGGAGCTGACAACCCGAAAGTCTGACCACCAGTCTTACCAAGGGGTATAGTATTACGCAGTAACTGCGTTGTGGAGGTCAGATTGGCAGTCGCTCTATGTAAAATACTAGTTTTCAGCTGCATAAGTACTGTTAGACTGGAAGCCGACCTCGACATACTCGTAGTTGGGAAAATTCTAGGCTGATAATGATTAGTAAGTAAGTAAGTTTATTTATTTGTATAAACATACTGACTTATATTGCATGCAAGATATTAAATACAGAAATGTTCTATCTTGTTTAACCGCGTATTGCGGCGTACTAATTGGTAAGAAGAGATGGTGCACAAACCACGACTATATTTTATCAAAATGACATTTTAAAATTACTTATTAAATCATAATTACTTATTTTACGTTATTAATACTATTCAATGTTATGGACATTGAATAGTATTAATAACGTAAAATACCTATCGTTGATTAAGTCATTGCGAATTTTAATTCCATCAACATTGAAAACAATACATTGTCTATACACGGTGACATTTGAATCACAGTTTTGCTAGAACAAACGTTGTTTAGACCATGGTCTACTACCGTTCTACAGCATCAAATATGTTAGTAAAACAATCTGATCTAGGAGTTCTCAAATTAGTTTTATGTTGCTCAAACATGTAATAATGTTTGAAACATTAACCATAACTTCAAAGTACTCTTCACGGTAGTGATATTGCATTCAAGACGCGAGCGCAGCGCGTCGCAACCGCAATGTCTGTGTTGTAGGGCGTAACGATAATCCCGACATTTTTAACATTGCCTTTTTTGTGTTTTTTTTTTTTTAAACCAATGACGTTTTTTTTCTATTGGATGCTATAGAATGGTTGTAGACCATGGTCTGAACAACGTTTGTTCTAGCAAAACTGTGATTCAAATGTCACCGTGTATAGATAATTTATGTAGTGATTTTATTACAAAGTGAAATACGATAATAAACAAAAGACAACATCATTATTTCAAAAACGAAGAAAAATTGTCCTTTTTTATAAACTCTTAAAACGTAAAACTAACATACAACTTTTAAAATTATTATTACGTAAGTAATATAGGAATTAAATAGGCTAAGAGCTTTCTAAAAGGTGAAAAATGCAGTTTTATTCTCCTCCAAAATCGAGGTCATGATTCCTGTGACCCTTTTGCTCGTCAAGTCACAGTTTCGGATTCGTCCCACAAGGTTTTGGAAATGAAATTACTTTTTTTTTCAAGTTTTTTTTACAATTTTGACACGCTTTAACATCGGATTCCCCCTTGGGTGCGGCGACTGCCTCTCGTTATGGTGATAACCTATTGAATAATTAACAACGACTCGCAGTGAGCAGTGGTGGGCTAGAGATAACGGCAGTGACTTACGAGTTGTAGGTCGTAAGTTCAAACCCCGACAGGCGTTTTACTTTTTGTAATTTAATTCATCACCACTGCTCTCAAAACGGTAAAGGAAAACGTCGTGAGGAAACCGGAATGTCCTAGAACCGAAAATTTGAAGACGTGGGTCATCCACCATCCCACACTGAACCCGCGTGGTGGATTACAGCCCGCTCCTTCTCACAGAGAGGAGGCCTTTATTACCGTGCCTTTGTCTCAGCAGTGGGAACATTATAGGCTGAGTATGTACTGGCAATATTTATTCAGTATAAAATTGACCGCAAAAATCGAGCGGTACCTCTCCTACCATTAGGTATTATTCTATTTATAAGTTTTGTACTGGTTTTTGTACTATGTTTAAAATCTGTGCAACAAAATAGAATGGGGTACCTACCTATGTATTACATTTTATTAAACAAATTACAGTCATAATACAATGATGATTATGATCATATTAGCATGTAAACGTCACTGCAGAACATTGGACTTCCAAAAACCGTTACAAGAACGACTGTGCAGAGATTATTCACAAACTGACTTGGAAGGTAAATCACAGCATATTGTCATTAGCTGATAGCTGTACGCCCACAGGACCTATTAAATACGGGGGTCACACTGGAAGTTTTAGAATAGGCCAGTAATAAAAGCAGCCAATGAAAAATTTATTTAAATTTCGAATTAGGATTTCTTTGGGAATCTGTAGAAGTGTGAATGAATAAATGAATTTATGTCATTTGTTTTTACAAATAGGCGGTGCGTCGAAATGGATTTGATAAGAGAAAATTTTAGTTCATTGATTTGTTACGACTTTCGTTGAGGTCTTATTCAACAACAATGTTACGATAAACTTCGATTAGCATTTCATGACGAATCCCCATCCCGTGCCACTGTTTCTAACTGTTTTAATGAGTTTAAACGTGATCGAAGCAAACTCACTGATGATCCGCGAGAAGGGCATCCTTCTACGGCGACTACTGAAGATATCATGAGTGATGTGCGGCTAATGATAGAAGCTGATAGAAGGGTAACATATCAACAGATTCGAGCAGCTTTGGTATGAGACAGGTACAAAAAGTCTGACATGAATATTTAGGCGTCAGAAAACCTTGTACTAGATGGAAACCCCATAGTTTGACGGAAGATCAAAAACGCCGTCGTTTGGATTGGTGCCGCTCAATGCTTGAAAAGTATGACGGAGGTGACCCGAATGCTGATATGCTTACAGTCCTGGCCTGGCACCTTGTGACTTTTATTTATTTCCAAAAATAAAAGATAAACTTAGAGGTAATCGTTTCATGAACCCTGAAGATGCCGTGGCTGCGTTTGAAAAAGGCGTGGAAGAAATACCTAAAGAAAAGTGGGCCCACTGCTTCAGTCAATGGTTCCATCGCATGCTTCGAAAGGAACGGAGACTACTTCGAAAAGCAATAAAAATATTAACAGGTTTCTACATCATTCATTTATTTTCTAAAAACTTTAAGTGTAACCCACGTACGCATAACAAAAGCAACATAATAATGAAACACAACTATTAGTATGTAGCCACCAAAACCACTTGCTTTCCAAATTAAACATCAAAACAGAACCGCATAACCGCCACTTAAGCCTCAATTACACTGGATAAGGAAATAATTGAACGGAAATTATTCTATTGCATACATTTACAGACCGAGGCTCAGGACGTCTGTCGCGCCTTTATATACACAACAAGAAACAATGGTGGCTCCGCGAAATTCTCCAGTTTCCTTAACAAGGCCTTGGATGACGGCCAAAACAACGAGCGTTATTTAAGGCTGTCTACAGACCGGCAGATACGCGCCTTCACTTTGATTTACTTTAATATGAACTCCGACAGGATATTGAAGTTTTCAAGCGGATTCATACTCAATGGTGCTGTTTGTTTTTAGTGTTGTAACTTTGTGAGCTCCGTTTTTGCTTCGTTTATGAAATTGTTGGTGTTGATTATAAGTTTCACGTTTTAGACATTCCCTTAAGGTTCCAGCACGTCGTGCTAACTATTTTTCTTTTGGGGAAAAATTTTCAGATAGCTGTTCATCTGACATTTGACAGTTTGCGGATCCGTTTTTGATTGACTACATGCATCTTCATGTTAATAAATATACTTCACAGTGTAAAATTCAACCACGCTCAAATAAACCCAAAACAATTATATGCAGCGAGACCGCCTGAGTACTATTTCCGACCGCATTCCAAAAGCGTTTACACAAGCCCGTAATTAAGTCAGTAAAAAAGAGGGAGAACAGCATTATTTGACCCAAGTCCCGTAAGTTCCATTAAACTTCAAAACGAAAACTAAAACTGGCGAGCACAGTCCTTGTATAATTAGAAACCATGTAATAGCGCGGTTTGGGATCCTACAAAAAGTTTTTAATGTGGCGTAAATAAACGCACGTGCACTCTGCGCTTTATTCGAGAGAGAATTGCAGTTGCACTGTTGTGTGCCACTCAGTTCAAGAGGGTATGACCATTTAATTTTCTCAAAAAATCTGCCAAGAAAGCATTTTTCTTACGTTTATAAATCTATTCAATTTTGTTGGAGAAATGTGAGATATTTTCTGAATTAATGATGCTCTCTTCTACTAAGTTAGAGTAATTGATGACTATTTTAAGACGAGTATCAGAAGTGTAGTCCTGTAAGATGTAAAGTTATCTTTATCATTATTATATTTTGTTGTCATTGAACCTATACTCAATACATATTATAAAAAAGTCCCCCCGCTGCGTCGCGTCCGTCTGTCTGAACGTGATAAACTCAAAAACTACTGAACGGATTTTCATACGGTGTTCACCAATGGACGGAAAGATTCATGAGGGAGGTTTAAGTGTATAATTCATTAAGGATTTATGTGCAATGGCTGAAATATGACGATGATTGTTGAAGATGTCGAAAAAAATCATGCCGACTTGGGAGCTTTACTGGCGTGTGTATACAGTTAAAAATAATAATACAGTTAAAAAGGGGGGCAAAAGCTAGTTAAGTACAGTTTTTAAAATCGTGCCAAGAATTTATTATCATTTTACAAATTAATTCTCAATTTTTCCAAGTTGAACAATATATTGGTTTATAAAAATACTTTAAAACGTGCAAGTTAGAACAGAAATGTAATAAGTACCTAAAGGTTGGATCCCTTTACAACGAACGCTCATTATAGGGATCTTATAGGAGGCTTAATTTCAGCAATTGATGTTATAAAATGACGATACTATCTTCATGTGTGGGTGTACAGCCAAGTCAAGTGTAGACAAAATCTGCTGTCTGGCCTTATATGAATAAAAATAAAAATAATCAATGTAAAACTTTTTCTGACAAACTCGACCTTTAGGTATGTTGTGTAAAATTGCAGGCTTATTTTTACTGAAAAGATATCAACACCACTTGGTAGGTACATAAGCTACTGATAAGGATACTGCCCCGTTGGTCAAGTGGTTACAACCGCGCCTGCTGAGCGTGGGGTCCTGGGTTCGATTCCCAGGTAGAAATTTCTTAGTAACCGCCCGGAGTTTGGAAGTTGGCGGTATGATACCCCGGAATGCACGTTAAGCCGTTGGTCCTGTGCCTCTCTCTTCCTTCGTGTCGGGTTGCCGTCCCATCGGCCTATGAAAGTGAGGGAAGACAGAGTGCACATGTGTCTGTCTGTAATATCTCCCGCGCCAACGGCTTGTCTCCGTTGAGATTGGCCGCCATATCTGAAAAACGGTCTGGAGGACTATACATAGGTTCATGATTTTCAGGATGTGTTTTTGAGATAAAAGGGATACTTAAACCATGGTAAGTATCCAAAATTGCTCAAAAGAGTCTAGGAGTTTATCCTTATCAGCCAAATTATAAACTAGATAGAACTCAACAAACAATTTCATCCAAAATCAAGCTTTTAACTCCTGTATCCTATTTTCTGTATGTGTTCTATTAGTTAAATACTAAACAATGAAGTGTGTTGTAGAAACAAAAATGTTGTTTTTCCTTCGGGCTTTTTTTATAAAACTTTATTTTTCATAAACAGCTTGGCTCATCGCCGCAAGCTTGCCTGCTTGTCGGTTTTCTACAGATTGTACTTCGGTGAGTGTGCCCAAGAACTCCACGACGTCATTCCCTTCCATCGGCCATCTAGACTCACTGCAAGTTACCATCCTTAGGTACCTAATTGCTATTCCACTAATTCGCATTAAGCGTTTCCAAATGCCTTTTGTTATGCCCACAGCAAAAGAGTGGAACTCTCTACCTGCGCCTGTGTTTTCGAACGCATACAACCCTAATCTCTTCAAAGTGAGAGGATCAGGCTTCTTCTGGGTAAGCTCACTCCATCGTCGACTCTGTCTCTGTCACCACTGACCTAGACTAGAGTCAAGAGCAAACCCATCTTAAATTTAAAAATAAATAAAAAACACTCACGTTACATAACAACACATAGTTGGAAGACTAAGTTAGTTTTTTTACCTTAGTTTCTACTTTCTACTGTATAGGTCAAATAGAAAAAATTAAATCTGAGGTATAAAATACCTTCTGGTATCGCTCGCACTGTCACACCTTTCCGAGGAAATTTGCTGGATGTCAATACCATTAATGTCACCAGAGATAGGAGACGTTGGTACTAAGAAAACGATCGACACGTCACTGAATAGAAAATCTTTAGAATATTTCCTTACTTTCATGTGTCACTGCCGACCCGCCCCGGCTTCGCGCGGTTTTTACAACTTGACAACACATCAGATTTCTTTGTAATATGTATGTAAGTTTTGAAGCCGAAACCGCATCAAAATCTGTTGCATAGTTTAAACAACGCAGTAGTATGCGTAATTAGAATAACGCGGTCACAGAAACAGATACGAAAAGGGACTTGATTTTTTAATATGTATAAATTATGTACTTCACCTAATATGACTAGCTACGCCCCGCGGCTTCACACGTATTAGTCTTGGGCATGGTCTACCCATGGCATTTTAGTGTAAAACCGTACCAAACAAACAAACAAAAAATTAAATATTGTCTCTTTATAATATTATATTAGTAATAAATACCTACTTATTTTATTATTGATTCGTGTCGAGAATCATTAGCATAGTTACATCCTCGAATTTGACGAGGATGCAAAACAACACCTTGTATATAATACAGGATTATTGGTAAAACACCATCAACCTCGTAAGGGGTCATTGTACTCATCATTATGAACAACTTTTACTATGAGACCAAATATGAAATCGAAAAAAAAAAATCTGCTGTTCCCTACATTTATGTTTGCAAAACTCGTCAAAATGTAGGGACCAGCAGATTTTTTTTCGCGATTTCATATTTGGTCCCATAGTAAAAGTTGTTCATAATGATGAGTATCTTAAGGGGTCATTGTATATACGAGTACAATGACCCCTTAAGAGGTTGATGGTGTTTTACCAATAACCCTGTATAGTTTAGATATATAAACAAGCTTTATCACATAAAGATACTCGTAGTATATGTTGTATTTAAGATTTCTTAATAAACATGTAAATAAATGTACAATTTTAACTTTAACAAAGTAAATAACTGAGATATGTGGACTTGAGAAATAAATGTAGGTAGGTTCTATGTTATGGGTTTGGTTTCCGCACTTAGTCCTACAGTGGACCATTGTGCGTGAGCCATGTCGGCCGTCGGTGGTTATTCCAACCAGCCCACCTCCCTCCAGAAGCTGATTAGGTCTCCTGGTCTATTAAGAACATCTGTGTAAGATCTGGGTGTCCCGAGGGTTTTTGACCTAATTTGGGCGACGCCTGTGCACTCGAAGAGCACATGCGCGACAGTTTCGTCAGCCTCCATGCAAGCCCTGCATAGAGGACTGTCCGTTATGCCTATTGTGTGAAAGTGTTTGTTTAGCGAGCAGTGTCCCGTGATGGTCCCCGTCACCAGGCGCATGCCCTTCCTGTCCAGGCGTAGCAACTGCCTGGTTAGCTTGCCGTCTAGTGATGGCATGGCTTCCTTGGATTGCCTGCAGCCCGGTGACGACGTCCACCAGCTCTCTGCTTGTGTGTGGGTGTACTCCTGTAGCCACCTGCGTAGTTGGTTGAAGGGGATGGGCACGATAGGTTCCGGTCCACAGACCGACGTGCTGGATGCCCTCCTGGCCAGCTCATCGGCTGCGTCGTTACCTAGCGATCCACTGTGTCCTTTTATCCATTGTAGCGTCACTGTATTGCGGTTTGATACGGTTACCCGTTCAAGCGCATTGTGACATTCTAGTATTAGATTCGAAGTAATGCATTTTTTCCTAATGGATTGGAGGACTGAGGCGCTGTCAGAGAGTATGCGGATTCGGGTGTCCGCAACTCTTCTGGCTGCTATGGCATAAGCCGCCTGTATTATGCCCACACACTCTGCCTGATAGACCGTGTTGAGCATTCCCAGGGGTCTGGATATGTTTATGTTGAGGTCGTGTGAGAACACTCCGACTCCAGTTCCGCAGTCGGTTTTTGATCCATCGGTGTAAATTCTCAGTTCCTTTAGGCCTGAATGGTCGTACTGCTCCTCTTCAAGCACTATGCTGTAGTGCTTTTGAAAGCAGTATTGTTTCAGGGCCTTGTCGCAGGGTGATGCCATCATCGGCTGACGCCTGATCGCCTCTTCCCTTAAACGTTTGTGCTTGACCCTGGAGTCGTTGCTCAGGGTTCCTGCTATATGTAGCCTAAAGGTAGCCAGGGTCGCCTCCTCCCTCACAGTGAGGTGTAGGGGCGGTAGCCCAAGCATAGCCTGTAGGGCAGCGGTGGGTGCAGTTCTCATGCAGCTGGTGATCGCCGCACACGCGAGCCGCTGCAGCGTTTCGAGGTCTCTTTGGGCTGTGCTCAGTTCTGTTCTGGGCCACCAGACTACTGAGCCATATGTAATGATTGGTCGGATGACTGTGGTGTATAGCCAGTGGGTAACCCGTGGGCTAATCCCCCAATTCTTGCCAAGCAATCGCTTGCACTGCCACAAGGATATACTGGCCTTCGTCGTGATGTAGTTGGTGTGTTTTGCCCAATTCAGCTGTTTATCCAAAAATATGCCCAGGTATTTGGTTTCAGTTGATAGGCTTAGGGTGGTACCAAAGAAACGTGGTAGTTGTAGTGTCGTTAATTTCCTCTTTTTTGTGAAGAGAATCAACTCGGTTTTTGTGGGGTTCACTGAGAGTTGGTGTTTGCCGCACCAATTCTCCACTATCTTCAGGGCCTGGCGCATTAGATTGCACAAGGTGTTTTCATGGGCGCCATTTATTATTATGGTTAGGTCGTCGGCGTAGCCTACGGTGAAGTAACCTTTGTCGTTGAGTTCTTTTATTAAGTTGTCTGCGACCAGGTTCCATAGGAGCGGTGATAGGACGCCCCATTGCGGGCAGCCCTTCGCTACAATGGCCCTTGTGGTGTCATTTACGGTTACTTGTACGGCTCTCTATCTGAGCATATTAGTGATCCAGCCACTCAAGGACGGGTCTATATTGTGCCTGTCCAGGGCCGTGCTGATGCTTTTGAAAGTGGTTTTGTCAAAGGCGCCTTCGATGTCAATGAAGGCGGCCAGTGCTGAGCATTTGTAGTCCACCGCGCATTCAATTTTGGATACCACACTGTGCAGTGCGGATTCCGTTGATTTGCCTGTGGAGTACGCATGTTGTTGTTTGTGGAGTGGTCTTGCCCGAAGAGGTCCGTCTCGGATATGCCGATCGCAGAGTCTCTCTAGGGTCTTTAGTAGAAAGGATGTAAGGCTTATGGGTCTGTACGCCTTGGGTTGTGTGTAGTCAGCTTTGCCAGGTTTAGGTATAAAGATGACTTTCACTTCGCGCCAGGCTAGGGGTATATATCTGAGTGCTATGGATGCCCGATAGATAGCCGTCAGGCATAGTGTAATATAGTCAACCCCCCATTGCAGCAGGGCCGGGAAAATGCCATCAAGACCTGCGGACTTGTATGGTTGGAAGGTGTTAATAGCCCACTTTATGCGGTCTTCTGTTACTAGACTGTGGGCTCTGGACCAGTCGCGTTCCGTTGGGATCCA
Organism: Brachylomia viminalis; assembly: GCA_937001585.2. Lineage (NCBI taxonomy): Eukaryota > Metazoa > Arthropoda > Insecta > Lepidoptera > Noctuidae > Brachylomia > Brachylomia viminalis. The sequence continues at coordinate 12,805,318 of OW443302.2, read as the reverse complement.
GTCTAGCTCAGCTTCCCAGGTCCTGTCGTCTAAGAGTTTACAGTCTGGGAAGTGGGTCTCAAGGAGGACCTTGCTGGTTTCCTGGTCCGTCAGTGTGTACGAGTTGTCGGGTCTTTTCAGCGCGCCGAGGGTTCGATCCTGGTCAGTTGCCAGTATCTTCCTTACTCTTGCGGCTTCATTGTTGTTTTCGATGGATTCACAGAACTTTCGCCAAGCTGTTCTCCTGGCGGTTCTGATTTGCTTTTTGTAAGTGTATTGGGTCTCTTTGTATAGCTCCCAATCCTCCGGTAGTCTGGTGTTCTTAGCTCTGTTAAATTGCTTTCTTAGTGTATTCCTGAGTTTACCTAGTTCGGCGTTCCACCAGGGACATCTCTCACAGTTAGTTCGAGGCGCCTGTTCACGCATACATGGTGTGAATCATAGTCCACGCCAGGGGACGCGCGGAGAGCGCGGCGCGGGACGACACCGCGGCAGCGGGCTGGCCGCCGCACGCACCTCACTCCAGTACCGAGCACAGTCGTCGACGCGCGCACATACTTGTTGTCACAATAGATCACTCCAACATTGTACTGATTACCAGATTATAAGAGTTTACAGTTCATTTTACCTTTCATTTACAAACCTTTAGTTAGGTTCTTAACATTTTGGTCCTTCGAGTTTCTTTTTTTTAATCCGCGTAAAGTATTTGTACGAACAAAGAGAACGTTTGCGCGGTGGCAGTACGGGCGACGTTGGAGGACTTTGATACGACGAGTTCAAAAGCGCCGTGTCACTACAAGCCGCATTTAATGGCAGACAAGTTTGCTGTTGGAGTCGTCTAGATTAAGCGAGAAGAGGACGTCTACAAGTTCCCGAGGTCTTCACGTCGACGGTGGTCCAGTCTCGACTACATTGGTCGAACCCGCCGAGACATTTTCTTGCTTCGTGGGAATCAACACAGTCCGCCTTGTGGATAAAGATAAGCATATTTGTGTATCGTTCCAAATTCCTTTCGATTGACATTCCAGTTTGAATTCAAAATTCAAAAATTTCCGTTGCAACCGTTTTTCAGTTTGAGTTTGAGTCATCAAGTGATTGTTTACATTGTTTTATAGTGTGTTCATATTAGTTATAAATTGTATCAAACTACTTTTGGTTTCGGAGCGTGAGAAACCGTTTTTGACAATAATCTAACTACTCAGGATTTTTACTGAGGATAAAAATGAGAACACGTACTGCCGATTTGGAGGCGAGTTTTATTCTAAGTTCAAAAGCGTACAGGGCTCATGCGGCGGGCATAGACCGCTGAGGTTGCAAAGATAGACATACTTAGCTTAATCTAGAGCAGACGGGCGAGGTGTATTCATAACTCCTCCGACCCTAAGAGCGAAATTATCGGAGGGTTCGATTTGAGAATCATTCCGATAATTTTGCCAGAACAATAAACATTTCGGCGATTTTAGCCAGATTATATAAACTGAAAACGTAATAAAACTAAAAATAACTAAACCTAAGGTTACATATCCTAAATTTTCACTGAAGTTAAAGTCTTTCCTTTTATTCAAAACACTTTCGATCACTTCACTATGTTTTAACGAAAAGGCCATATATTTCACTTCGTCTAAACTGATTCCTTCCATATTAACTGCACTTGATTTGGCGAGAGTGGCATTCACGTGCAACTGGGGTAGTGTGACAATGGGGATCTTCTCTACAACTTCCACCTCAACTGAAATACGACGGTGAATATGAATTCCATAGATTTGCAGGTCACAAGGCTCGTCTAATGTCAACAGGTAAGTGCCGAATACAAGTTGGTTACTGATCTCTTCACCGCATTGCTTAGTCAGTGTTGTTTTCAATCTACTATAAAGGAGCCAGCTAGCTGCGTTGACTTGCTGGACCCTGACTTTCTCGATTTGAATTTCTCGTTGTTTACAGGGAGTATGATCATCTTCAAATTTCATCAACTGTTCTGCACAGGTAAGTTCATAGTATAAGGCTTGATTGTCTGCAGTGCATAAAAACTGATCGCCAGCAGAGAGTGGTCGACATGGTTTTATTAGCGGTAAGTATTTCATTCCTTTCGCCAGAAGGTAAGGATATTTGGGAATAATAGCTAAGGTTTTATTTTCGGATTCATGGAAGATTGGTAAGGAATATATCTTAAAATAGTTATATGATGAGTTATCAGTAAGTGGAATTTCCATTATAAATGTTATCTGATTATCTTTAATAAATGACTTTACACAAATGGTCTCCTCTATTTTCAATAAATTTGTTTCTAGTGGAGGATACACTAAGTTTCCAGAGTAAGAAATCAGTTCTAAATGATACAATAGTTCTGTAGAGTTCACAATTGATTGATGTAGCACAGATAGTTTACTTAACGCTAATGCTGTTTCAATTTCACTTAGCCTAGCAAAGATAGTACGAAAACTACTCGTGAATACAGAAAATAATCCCGTAAGGTAAGTTAAAAAAATCCAATTGTTTTGCTTAGCAGATAAATCTTTCAGAAGCAGTTCAATCTTTGCCAGGCGATTATGAAAGTGTACAGTGTTCTGATTTATTGTTTCAGTTACATTAATGAAGCTATCAAACATCTTGGAGACAATTGTTAATTTTTTTGAAACAATTATTTGATTATGGTTTAATTTGGAAATAAGTTCTGCGTACCTAACGGCATCATCGTGATCTAAGTTACCAGTTATTAATTTTATAATAGAACCCAATGGATTTATAAGGCCTCTTTTAGAACGTTTCTGCGGAACTAGTTGTCGATATTTTTCTACAGTTATATCGCGTATAAACTCTGTATGTATTTTCATACTCGTGAATTCTTGAGAATATGATGCATTCCAATCGATAAGTTTACACATTTGTTGGTAGTTACTGGATATGTGACTTAAATCATTATAAATCTTATCTAAACTAATGAGCTTAACTATAGTCCAGTGATCAGTTTGAATGTGTGCCAGACCTTCTTTTACCGGGAATATACCTGGGTTTCCGTCAAGATTTTGCAGATGAAGGGCCAGCGAGGGCATCACTACCGACAGGATGCCGCACCACCTGCGGAGGGCGTTTTACATTTTTAATAGGGGTTTTAGTGATTCTTTCTCCTACTTGAATTGGTAAAATATTTCTTTCAGCCTGACCTATAACTTTTGCTTTTACGTATCTTGGTTTGTCTTTACTTTTACGCTTGTTCACGTCTTTCGCAAAAATAATCTCGCCTTCATTAAACTCAATTTCAACTTCATCACCCTTTCTTTCCCTGCGTTTTTCTTTGATTGCTACCATTCTATCTGTCAAATGTGTGTACATGACTCTGGTTCGTTTTGCATGATCCTTGACCATTTTTTGAAAATATTGCTTTTCCAACTCTATACTAAACGGGTTATTTGTATCGGTATGTCCGAAAACAACTTCGAATGGAGTGAGTTCGGTAACAGAGTGAATGGAATGATTATATGCCATAACCGAGTACGTCATTACTGATGCCGCATCGGTACATCGTTTTTCGTACTTCGCCAATCTGTATATTTCAATTATAGTGGAATGAAATCGTTCTATCAAACCCATTGAATTGGGGTTATTGGGTGTGCCAATGTGAAGTTCAACCTTATGTAAGTTTAAAAATTCCTTCATCAACTCGTTATTGAACTCAGACCCTGGGTCGGAACTTATCCTTTTAGGAACGCCGTAGTATGAAAAATACTTCATTAGAGCACGGACAACTTCTGGGGTAGATTTGTTCTGAATTTCGATAGCCTGACCTAGTTTACTAAAGGCATCTATAAGGGTTAGATAAGTTTTACCTTCAATACTAAAGAGATCTATAAATAATTCCTGAAACGGAGCATTCTGTGTTTGTGTCAGCTGTAGGATAGGTTTAATGGGCTTTCTATCATATTTCATTTTCTGGCATGCCTCGCAAGTATTTATAACTGCCGCTACTGTCTCCTGCATTCTATCCCAATAATAATTCCTACGAAGCCTAACTAATGTCTCTTTGATGCCGCGATGGCATGTGTGTCCTTCATGATGCTTAACTATTATAGCTCTCTGTTCTCCTTCATCTTTTACATAAATTACTCGTTCTGTGCATTCATAAAAATTAATCAAATCTTTTCTAAAAAGCTGAATTATTATATTACCGAATAATTTGCGATGTTCATTTTCTTCAAAATAAATGAAGTACTTAAATTTTGGTTTAATGTATTGTTTCAAAAATTCCTTTATCAATTCTGGATTATCTGTTGGTAAAAAAACTTCTAGTACTTTCTGTTTGGCACGCGAGAGATCCTTCACTTGCATTTCGTTTTTGAGCCATGAGAACACTAAAATTTGATTTGGTTTGGTGTCTATAGCTTCGTGTAAAATTGGTATTCCAGTGGACTCGTTTAAAGCTGAATGAATTGTATCCGATTTACTAACTTCTAACGGAACAGGGTGTTCATTAATAATTTCGTCGGGAAACTCTATAGAACTAGCAGTCGCTGTTCTACTTGTGTCGGATATTGTTATAGTTGATGAATCGCTGCGTTCTCTTTTCCTTTTAACCGTGGACTTTTCTGTAGCTACTCTATCTAGGTATTCTGTCCCTTCTTCATCAACGTTAACTGCAAGTGATTCGTTATCATCGTCAGAGTCTAAAGCGTTAATTTTAATTCTAGAAAAGGCATCGGCATTGGTGTTTTGTTTGCCATTTTTGTAAATCAATTCAAAGTCATAGTCTTGCAAACGGAGCCCCCAACGTGTAAGTTTACTACTTGGATCTTTCAGAGATCGGAGCCATACTAAAGGACGGTGGTCCGTGTATATGTAAAACTTTCGACCATATAAGTATGGTCTGAAATGTTTTACTGCCCAAATTATAGCAAGCAATTCCCGCTCGATGGTACTGTAACGTGATTCGGTGTCGCTAAGAGTGCGACTAGCGTAAGCAATAGGTTTGTCACTGCCAATTTGTCCTTGTGACAAAACTGCGCCCAGAGCTATGTTTGATGCATCAGTCGTAAGAATGAAGGGTTTGTCATAGTCGGGGTATTGTAAAAGAGGGGCGTGTGTCAAGAGTTCTTTACATTTGTTAAATGCGTCAATGTATTTCTGGTCCATTATAATTTTGTTTCGCTTTTTCAAACAAGATGTCAATGGTTGTGTAATTTTTGCAAAGTCCTTGATGAAACGTCGGTAGTATCCTACTAGTCCAAGAAAACTTTTAATCTCAGTCGTGGTTTTTGGTAGGGGATAGTTAAGTACAGCCGTAATTTTGTCATCATTAGGTTTTAGTCCTTCTTTGGTAATTGTGTGTCCTAGGTAAAGTACTTCTTTGCGTAAAAACTCTGATTTATCTAGTTGAATTTTCATGTTAGTGGCCCTGATTCTGTCAAATACAGTCCGTAAATTCTGTATCATATTATCAAGGCTATTACCATAGACTATAATGTCATCTAAGTATACCATACAGTGTAGTCCTTGTAATCCACGTAAAACGTTATCCATTGTCCTTTGGAATGTAGCTGGCGCGGTTTTTAGACCAAACGGCATTCTGAGGAACTCAAAATGACCGTTTTGAGTGGAAAAAGCGGTCTTCTGCCTATCCCTTTCGTCTAACTCTATCTGATGATATCCACTGGCTAAATCAAGCGTAGTATAATAAGTGCTCTTTCCTAACTTGTCAAAAAGGTCATGAATGTTCGGTAGGGGGTATCTGTCATCAACAGTAATTTCGTTAAGTCGTCTAAAGTCAATCACCATCCTGTATTTAATTTCACCAGATGCGTCCATCTTCTTAGGCACCAGGTGGACAGGAGCATTCCAAGGAGAATGGGACTCTTGTATTACATTGTCTTTTATTAATTGGCCAACTTGTCTGTTAATTTCGTTTTGAACAAACGGAGCCTGTCTATACGGTTTTACATATATAGGGTCTTCATTTTTAGTCCTTATGTGATGTTTTACCGAATTAGTGAATGTCAAGGGAATTTGGTCACAGTAAAATATGTCTTTGAACTCCTCGCAAAGTCTATAAATCTTTTCATGTTCTTCCTCGTTAGTATGGTCTAGTCTGAGTTTTCTTAAATTGTCTTCAAGTAACTTGTCTATCTCTATGTCAGTATTGTTTTTAGTAAAATTTATATTACATTCATTATTTTCATATTTAGTCACTGTAAAGGGTTGTTTTATATTTAATCGTTTTGGACTATCTGAAGTATTTTGGATGACTGTGGATGCGTATCCATTTACGCAATTTACTATAGCACTAGGCATTCGTAGACCATTCTCAAATTCTTGAAAATCAAGAATAGCTTCGCTTGAATATTGATTGACAGGTAACTTAACTCGTTGTTCTGTTCGTGACGGTATATCAATAATATAATTTAAGTTATTATTAATTATTGGAATACAAGTAGTGTTAGTTGTTAAAACTTGGTTTTTTAAATCAATTACTGCGTTTAATTGTAGCAAAAGGTCATTACCAATAAGTCCATCATATCGTGCGTCAACGTCATACAAATAAAATTTATGCCAAGTATTAGTTACAAAGGAAGGTAACGGAGGAATTTCCATTGCTTCATCGTGTCTACTCGAAGCATGGGTGCTTACCACTTGAAAATGTTCTTTCCTAATATAGTCACGGAAAAATTCATAAGCCTTTCGAGGACTAATGAATGATCTCATGCTACCAGTGTCAATCATCATTCTTGCGTCTATTTCTTCTAAGTAAATGTGAGGAAGTTTTAAATTTGGATCGCAATTTAGTTCTAAGACTTCTTGTCGTTCAACGAGGCTTTTTCCTGAAAATCCACTTTATTACTGTCATTTGTTGGTTCTAATTTTGCATCAGGTACTTTAGAATCGTTCACGCACCATTCGTTACCATCATAGTAATAGTTAATGTCGTTCAAGTAGTCATAGTCATTTGTTAGATTATAATAGTGCGAGTAAAATTCGTCATAATATGGATCGTATTCATATCCGTAATCGTTCATAGTGAGCTCATTTAAATTAAAACCGTGTTGCTGCTTAGGTTGGGCTGTTCTCATGGATACGTCACTGTCTTGATTTTGGGGCTTTAATACCTGGGGAAGATTCGATGCAATCTGTTGCGGTGGTTTGTAGCCGAACTGTGGAGGTGCCCTATAGCCAAACGGTTGAGGTGGCCTATAGCCAAACGGTTGAGGTGGCCTATAGCCAAACGGTTGAGGTGGCTTATGGCCAAACGATTGAGGTGGCCTATAGCCAAACGGTTGTGGTGGTCTATAACCAAACTGCTGAACTGGCCTATAACCAAACGGTTGCAAACCAGCTTGGGGGCGATACTCTAATACTGGCTTAAATGATTGACCTTGACCCATTGTTTGAGGTATCCTATTTTGTGTAGGCTGAAAAGGTACGGTAGGTTTGTTCACCTCTGGTTGGGTTACCGATGACCTTGAAGTTGATCCCGAAATTTGACTATTCCCAAGAAAGCGGTTACGCATATTATATTGATTTAAGAAATTGACTTCTTCAAGTATGATACTCAAAGCTGCTTCTAAGGTTGTAGGCGATTTAAGCCTAACGATACGCACCATACTTTCAGGAAGGTTGTACAAAAATACATTGAGAGCCGTATTGTTGTAGATAATTGCCTTAGCACGTCTTAATTCCATATCATCAATTGAATTCACCTTCGACATTAATAACGAGCGAACATTTTGGATTCTATTACAAAAGTCTAAAAAGTTTTCACCGGACTTAATTTTTAACGATTCTAATTCAATATTAATACACGCTTCACTACGTGGGTCTCCAAAATGTTGAATCAGCAATTGTTTGAATTCCGACCATGTAACAATATCTTCACGTTCCGATAAGAGCGCAGCTGCATCCTCTTTCAATCTACTTGTTAAAACATTAAAAACGTAAAGATTTTGTTCTACACTGCCCTTATATCGATCAACTACGTACTGACATTTTCTCAAAAAAAGGTTTAGCTGTCTTTTGTCACCATTATACAGTGGGATTAAGTTTACAATTTCGTTTGGTATTGGTGCAACTGCAACTATTGTGGGCGTGGGCGTCGTCATGATTATAGAGTAATGAATTGATCAGATTTTGCAGCTCGCTTTAAAACAATCCTATTAAAATTCACACACACACTTAAAATACAATAAACACACAATTAAAGCACAATATAATCGGGAATACTGGATACATTTAGAAAATAAAATTTATAAAACTTTTAATGAATAATTTGTAAAAATAGTTTTTCCTTAAAAATTACTTTAGATTACTACTTTTCATAGAATCAACAGTTAATACAGTTTATTTTATTCAATTAAAATTTTCAAGACTAAAACATTATATTAAAATGTGAACTCTCTAACATTGACACTACTCTATGTTTCATGTTCTGTGAATTGCACAGAGATAAGACTATATAATTTGATACAGAGTTATCAAGTAGACTAAACACTGTTATAATGAGCAAGATTTGATCTCGAAAATAACATTTAAAACTTATGAAAAATATAGGAGGAATAGGGGAACATAGGATTGGCGAAAAGATTTACTCACCAACCGCCCGCGACTCCCATACTCGACGATTTCTGCACTCACGCGATTCAAAAGAATATTTCTTTGGTTCGAGGATTTCCTCTGCATTCGTAGGTTTACGCCTGGTCGAATTTGGACGACGGACAAAACGCGAAACTACGGATTTCAAGGAGGAAATCCTACCGGCTGCGCCACTTTTGGTTTCGGAGCGTGAGAAACCGTTTTTGACAATAATCTAACTACTCAGGATTTTTACTGAGGATAAAAATGAGAACACGTACTGCCGATTTGGAGGCGAGTTTTATTCTAAGTTCAAAAGCGTACAGGGCTCATGCGGCGGGCATAGACCGCTGAGGTTGCAAAGATAGACATACTTAGCTTAATCTAGAGCAGACGGGCGAGGTGTATTCATAACTAACTATTTCTTATTGTTGCACCGGCCGACGCTTTCTTTAATATCGAGTGAGCTTCAAGGTCACGCGCCTATTCATTGCAAGAAACATCTGTTTGCTGTTTATTATCATACTACCTACTTGCCTAACACTTTTTACTTTTTCATCTGCGTTTTATAACTTATTGCTTCTTCCTATTTAAAATTAGTTTCTTATAATGGCTACAGCTGAGGAACTATTAGTAAGAAAACGCAGTGCTATGAAAGCTAAGCTTACGAATTTCTGCAATTGGGTAAACGTGCTTATGAGTTGCGAATCAATTTCTAGTTTGCAGCGCATTGAGCTGGAAGGTCGCCTTGGTAAATTTGAAGCCCTATATGATGAATTTGATCACTTGCAGTTGGAAATCGAGGTGCTCTCGGACAAGCCAGACGAGGCGTACCGGGAGCGTACCAAGTTTGAGGAGCGGTATCACGCAGTGGCAGCACAGGCGCGCAGTTTGCTCACCAGTGCTGATGCCGGCATTGACGGCGGGTCTGTAGCGGGCTCAGCAGACAAAAACACAGGTGCATCGTTCCGTCAAAATTTTGTACGCTTACCTAAAATTAATTTACCTCATTTCGATGGTAGCTATCAGTATTGGCTAGAGTACAGGGACACGTATCTTTCTCTTATACATGGTAGTAGTGCAATCGATGGCATTAGCAAGTTCCATTACTTACGTGCATCGCTCAAAGGAGATGCTCAACAAATAATAAAAAATATAGATTTCAAAGGCGAGCATTATCAATTGGCTTGGGATTTGCTATGTGAGCGATATGACAATAGTAGGCTTTTAGTAAATAATCACGTGCAGGCTCTGTTTAACATTCCAGTAGTGCCTAAAGAGTCTTTTGTAGCCTTACGTCAATTGGTTGATAGTATAAATAAGCAAATTAGGGCTTTGAAATCGTTGAACGAGCCCACTGATCAGTGGAGTACACTGGTGGTGTTTATGATGAGTAGTCGACTTGACAAAATTACTAACAGAGACTGGGAAGAATATCGCAATACTTTACCCAAATCTCCTACTTTGTCAGAATTTTGTTCATTTGTTAGTAGGAGGGCTGATTTGTTGGAGACAGTTGAACATAGTGAATCGGCAAAAGAAAGGGTAGACAGTAGCACTAACAGTCACATAGTAGACGTACAAAATACTAACATAAGCGATAATTTAATGAAAAACAAAATTAATAACAAAAAATATACAAAAGATTTTAAATGTCCGTTGTGTAAAAAAGATCATTTTATGTATGTGTGCGATGAGTTTCGTAAGTTGTCACTAGAAAGTCGTTTGGCAAAGGTGAAGGAGCTTAATGTGTGCTTTAATTGTCTACGTACTGGGCATTCAAGTAAACGTTGTAAATTGTCCCACTGTAAATATTGTAATCGCAGACATAACACGCTTTTACACGTAGAACAGACTAATTTAAACGTACAAGATCCAATGCCTAGTGTTGCTTTACCTAGTTTGCTTACTGACATTTCTGGAGGTGCACAATTACAAAAAGGCACGTCTGAAAACGTTGTTTTGTCAAGTGACACTGCAGACAGTACTACCCGTTATGTTTTACTCTCCACAGCTCTGGTGACAGTGGTCAGCAACCGAGGTGAGAAGTTCGACGCCAGGATCCTGCTTGATAACGGTAGCACAGCCAACTTTATCACTGAAACACTGTGTCACAAGCTGGGATTGCCTAGACGTAACGCTAACTCCACAATATCAGGTATAAACAAGCAAACATCTAATAGCACACAGTCTTGTAGATTTACAATTCAGGCTCGAAATGGTGGCTACAGGGAGACTGTCACTTGTATCATATTGCCTGAAATTACTAGAATGTTGCCGTCTTCAGCTATTAATCTTAGCAACATCAACATTCCAACAGACATTCAATTAGCTGACCCATCCTTCTATATTCCATCTGTAATTGATATTCTTGTTGGCGCGGAAGTGTTTTGGAATGTCTTAGGTTCCTCTTCTATAAATTTAGGTAGGAATCAACCCAAACTTCACGAAACAAGACTTGGATGGATAGTTTCGGGACCAGTTCCATTGCGATCATTCTCTAAAAACCAGTCACACTACTGCAACGTGTCTATGGATGAACTAAATAGTAACCTCAACAGGTTTTGGGAATCAGACTCTGTACCATCCAAGTATGCTCTGTCACAGGAGGAACGTGCGTGCGAAGAAAGTTTTCGTCATAATACGACTCGGAATGATCAGGGTCACTTTGTTGTGACAATTCCTTTAAAGGACAACCCTAACATTTTAGGTGAGTCATATGAGATGGCTAAACGTCGATTTCTATCACTGGAGCGTCGTTTTCTGCGTGACCCAAGTTTCAAGGAGCTTTATGTTGCCTTCATGCAGGAGTACGAGCGTCTTGGACACATGACAGAAAATCAAACGTCTAGGAAGCCTCATTTAGGTGACAATGTTGAATATTTCTTGCCTCATCATGGGGTCGTTAAAGAGTCCAGTTCGACAACGAAACTACGAGCAGTCTTCGATGCCTCAGCGGCAACCACGTCGGGCGTCTCACTCAATCAAATCCAGATGGTTGGTCCGACTATCCAAGAAGATCTACTATCAATCCTGTTAAGATTTCGGCAATACAAATATGTCATCTCTGGAGACATAGCTAAGATGTATCGTGCCGTTGCTGTTACACCTTCACAACGTGCTCTGCAGCAAATCATTTTCAGGACAGATCCAAAGTTACAGTTAAAGACGTACAGTCTTAATACTGTGACCTATGGCACAGCTTCCGCTCCATACTTAGCAACAAAGTGCTTAGTCAGCTTGGCTGATGCCGCTAACAGTACTACCGCCAAATCTTCAATTGAACGTGACTTCTACGTCGACGATTACCTGTCCGGAGGAAATTCAGTTTCAGACGTGGTAGAAATGGTCAAGGAGGTTATATCTGTCTTAGCATCAGCGAATTTTCATATACGAAAATGGCAATCTAATAATTCGACAATTTTAGATCAGGTTTGTAACAGTTCAGCGGTTTTGGATTGTCTAAAATTGTCTGAAGATAAGAACGCAGCATCGAAAACATTAGGTTTACGTTGGATGTGCGAGGCAGATTATTTGGCGTTTTCTATCTGTATTGATGCTGAGAAACAGGTGTCTAAACGCCAAATTTTGTCAGTCATTAGTCAAATATTTGACCCATTAGGCTTGGTTGGTCCATGTGTAGTCGAGGCGAAAATCGTAATGCAGAAATTGTGGTTAGCCAAGTGTGACTGGGATGAGCAGGTGCCAGAACTTATATGCAATTTTTGGTACAATTTTGTTAACACTCTTCCATGTTTAAATAATCTACGAATTCCAAGATGGGTTGTATGTGACAATGCGATATCGCATGAAATTCATGTGTTTACAGATGCATCGGAGAAAGCTTTCGGTTGTTGCGTGTATCTCCGGTCGGTGGACAGGCAAGGTTCAGTTAAGGTACAACTTTTTGCATCGAAAAATCGTGTTGCACCAATAAAACCCACTACCATTCCACGTCTCGAGCTCTGTGGGGCGTTGTTAGGTACAAGGCTGTGTGTTAAGGTTCAGAGTTCTATTACTTTGCCTGTAACTAGGTGCCGGTTTTGGTGTGATTCAACAATAGTGTTGAGTTGGCTAGCTATTTCACCGAGTCTATTAAAACCTTTCGTGCGTAATCGAGTCAATGAGATACAGGAGAGCACTGCAGGTCATACGTGGAGTTACGTGCCGTCTAGAGACAATCCGGCAGATCTTGTTTCTCGTGGGCTGAAGGCTGACCTTATCAGCGAGTGTTCTTTATGGTGGTCAGGCCCACAATTTTTGTTAAATAACGAAAAAGACTGGCCAGCTATGCCCAATAAAACTGTGAAACTGGATCTGCCAGAAGTCATTACATCTAACTTCACAGATCACTCGTTTCTCACAGATTCACAAAATCATGTACATTCCTCTTACTTGTATCCATCATTCATTCATACACTACTCCATAAATATTCAAATCTAAATCGTTTACAAAGAGTGGTGGCCTACATACTTAGATTTGTTTATAATTTAAAAAATAAAACCAAGTTACAAAAGACACTATCCAATCAAGAACTTCAAGATTCTTTGAATTTCATTTTATGTCGAGCTCAAATGGAGATGTTTTCTAAGGAATATGCTATTCTTAAATCTAGCAAGACTTTGCCTCGTAAGAATAGACTTATTTCTCTAAGTCCCTTTGTTGACAAAGATGGTCTCATTCGTGTAGGAGGGAGACTTGATAATTCTCCTTACGATTACAACATCAAGCATCCAATTTTGCTATGCTCTAAGCATCATGTTACTAAAATCATTTTTTATAAATATCATAAAGATTTGTTACACGCTGGCCCTCAGTTATTGATAGCAAATATACGACAAATGTATTGGCCTCTTGGCGGCAGAAACCTTTCTAAATCTATTGTGAAACACTGCATTAAATGTTTTAAATATAAAAATCAAAATGTTCAACCAGTCATGGGACAGTTGCCTACTAGTAGAACTCACTTAGAGTTCCCATTTTTGAATTGCAGTGTAGACTATGCCGGGCCAATATTGATAGCGGATCGAAAGGGGCGAGGGTGTAAGCTTGTAAAAGCGTATCTATGCATTTTTGTTTGTCTTGCAGTTAAAGCTGTTCATATCGAGCTCGCTACAGACCTTACTAAGGAAGGCTTTATGGCTGCTTTAAACCGTTTCGTTGCTCGTCGTGGCAAACCCAAGAGCATCTTATCAGACAACGGTACTAATTTTACCGGCACTTGTAATGAATTGCGACAATTCTTACAAGATTGAAATATTTCCTATGTAGTTGCACAAAGAGGCATTGAATTTAATTTTGCCCCTCCATACTCTCCACATTTCAACGGCATTGCTGAAGCTGCCGTTCGTTCTACTAAACACCACTTGAAAAGATTATTACAGTTAACACATTTCACATACGAAGAATTAATCACTTGTTTGACTCCAATAGAAGCTGTTCTTAACTCACGTCCTCTCACACCACTTTCCTCTGATCCACTAGATTTCACTGTCCTCACTCCTTCACATTTTCTGATTGGACGATCACTTATGGCTGTTCCGCATCCACAGGTGACTGACATAAACATCAGCCGCTTGGAGCGCTATCACAGGGTGGAGCATATAAAACAGCATTTTTGGAAGCGGTTCCATTTAGAATATATTTCTCTGCTCCAACAAAAAACAAAATGGACGTCATCTACAGGACAACTGGCAGAAGGAACGTTAGTTCTCATCAAGGAGAGAGGACAACCGCCATTGCTGTGGTCACTGGGACGTGTCACGAAGGTCTTCCCGGGGAAGGACGGGACAACGCGTGTGGTCGAGGTGAAGACTAAGAAGGGGACGTTACTACGTTCCTTTAATAATATTTGCCCACTTCCTCTAGATTGAATGCTTCAACCCGGGGAGGATGTTCACGCATACATGGTGTGAATCATAGTCCACGCCAGGGGACGCGCGGAGAGCGCGGCGCGGCGCGGGACGACACCGCGGCAGCGGGCTGGCCGCCGCACGCACCTCACTCCAGTACCGAGCACAGTCGTCGACGCGCGCACATACTTGTTGTCACAATAGATCACTCCAACATTGTACTGATTACCAGATTATAAGAGTTTACAGTTCATTTTACCTTTCATTTACAAACCTTTAGTTAGGTTCTTAACAGCGCCCTTAGCTTGCAGCATGCATGGTATGCCTGAGTTAGGTATTCTGTTAGCTTTGTTACAGTGTATTCTAGTTGTGTGGTGTCTTTTATGGTTGTCTGTGATAGGTGCCTGGTTAGTAAGGCTGCCAGGAGGCGCTTGTACCCGGGTACATCGGTGTGCCGCGGGTTTCGTCTCGGCATGGGTTTTTTAGTGTTGGTAGTTAGTGTGAAACGGATCCTTCTGTGGTCTGAGCAAGAAGGTTCTCCCGATACGTGCCAGTTTGTGATAAGGTTGGTCGCGTTTTCTGTAGCAAGAGTTAAATCTATGATAGTTTGTCCTCGGGCTGTGACCCAAGTGGGTTCAGAGCCTCGGTTAATAATGTTAAGGTTAGTAGAGAATAAATAAGTGGATAATACCTCTCCTCTGGAGTTCGATGCATCGCTACCCCAGAGCGGGTGATGGGCGTTCGAGTCGGTGCAGATAATCAGGTCTAGTTTGGTGTGCTCACAGTGCTGTACCAGGTCGGCCATTTCTTTCGGCGGGCAGTCTGTGTCCTCGCCCGGTATGTATACCGAGGCCAGTACAACATCTGGAAGATCATCTACGGTCTGGAGTCTGACGGCTGTCAGATCTCTGGAACAGAATTGAGTAAGTAGCGTGGTAGGGATGTTTTTTGGTATGTATGCACAGGATCTAGGTTTGTCTGTGCTATGCGTGTTGAGAATTAGCTTACCTCCGATGTTACTAAGGCCGCATATTCTATTGCTCCTGATCCACGGCTCTTGGATCAGTGCGATTGTATGGGGGTTAACCTCCAGTGCCCTGCGTAAGCTAGCCGTGGCAGTTTGGCTGTGTTGGAGGTTTGTCTGGATGATGTGGAGTGGTGTTGATGGCGATGGGGAGGGGGAGGTGTTAGTCTGTGGTGGATCCATCGGACAGTTCCTCCGCTACCCCCTCTCTGTATAGGTTGTCGTGTGTGTCAACCGGTGACGACGCTAACAGCCTCTCGCTCCAGCCGGGAGATGTAGGTGGTATGGTGGCCTCAACGTCAGCCATCGCCGCGCGGGCCATGACCTCCTCGAGCTGGGCAATCTCCGTGTCCTCCGTCCGTGTCCCTGTCGGTGCGGTCTCCGTGTCCGTCGTACTGTCCGTGGGCTGGGCCGTGGGCCAGAAGCGCACGTATATCGAACCTAGCAGGTACGATATGCGACGCTCCCGACCCAGGACCTTTTCCGCCTCAGTCGGTGGTAGACCCAGGGTCAAATATGTCCCATAGTTCTCACCACCGACCCTGGTTGCCCTGTACATTGACCACCTGGCTATGTCGTACCAGGTGTTCTGACGTATCAGGATGTTGTGGAGCCTCAGCACGTCTCCTCGATAGCGAGGGACGAAAATCGAGGCTCTCACCCGGGTGGGCACGTCCGACTGTCGGAGTACCGTCAGTGTGACGTCTGTGTCTGGGAGTTTAATTTTGGGTACATTCTGTGTCAGCCAGGTTAGGGCGTAGTCGTCCTCACACCACATTTGCACTGTGCCCTTCGCTACCCGTGGGTATCCGCGGAAGGCAGGGAGTGGTGTTGAAGGGAGTGGTGTCGACGGGTCACCGCCCATGAGTAGGTCTACTAGGCCTACTTTAACCTGCTCGGCCTCTTCTGCTGTCAAGTCTCTGGAGGGGGGAGGGAAGCAGATTGCTATGGCGAGCCGCGCAGGAATATCCTTGGTGGCCCGCGCATAGGTCCTCGGCTCCTCCTGGGCGGAGTGGATCCTTACACGCTTTGCATCCCCCTGAAGCGTACCCGGTGATGCCGTGTCGTCAGGGCGATCCCTCTTCGCCGGCCCTGTACCGCTCGGTCCAGGCTGCGACTTGGAGGTGCCCGGCAAAGTGGCGGGGTTAGGGTGCAAGGATCCACCTCGTTTTCCTCTGCGGTGTTTGGGTCTGGGATTAATACGGGATGTGTCGGTGTTCGCGTAAGGTCGACTAGCTAAATGTAGGTAGGTAACATTTATTTCTCAAGTCCAAGTACGAGTACAATCAGGGAAATTTATTTTTAAGCAAATTGACACACTACTTAAATTTTTCATGTTAAAGCCATTTCATACAACTGTTTAAACTTTAAAGTATTACAGTTACTGTTGTGATTATAGGTACGGCCAATTTAAGGTGTTAGTCAATTTGTTAAACAGTTGATTTGTGAATTTACAAAGACTCAATTACGAGGAAATGCAACTGAAGAAGAAAAAATGTTTTAGCTGATCGTTGCGTGTTCGAAGGTAACATAAAACGGAACGTGAAGGTAACATAGGTTTATCGCATAAAACATTTGCGCTTATTTTACTAAGAGCTACTGCGCTTGTTAGATTCAAAGTAAGAAATATTATTAAAATGAGATTCAAACAAGTATATGGCAAGTATTTATTTTGATAAACCATTTTAATCAAGTAAAGCTTCATTAACATCGATACCAGAACTTTCTTGTCGAAGAAGGTAAATCAAAATGTATCAATCTAACAACTAGATTACAAATAAAAAATGATATCAAATATATGGTTAATATTACTATTTAGATTTATTATTATTTAAACTTCATCATTACTCATTTACATCCTTTGTTTATTCAAACTCAAACTCAAAGCATTTATTTCAAATAAACCAATTATAGGCACTTTTAAATTGTCAAGGGGTCGGTCAGAAAGATGAAGCTAGTTGCCCATTCCAAAGCGTAGTAGGTACCTATGGAGAAGAACGGGCAAGAAACTCCATGGACAATCAAAATATTGTTACAAAAAAGTGGTTACATCATTCATGTTGTAATAAATGTGAGAACGATATAGAAATTAACTTCACATAACATTTCAAAGAAAAGCACAACTATACTCTATTCATAGTTACACATTTAATTATCTATTTCTTATAAATAATAATAATTTATGGAACCAGAAAAGTACTTATCTGGCGATTCGCTCGGTTCGACGGCTCGACCCAGAATGCCGCACAAGGTTTATTTTTTTTTTGTGTATGGCATCTCGCAATTAGCCTTGAGAGGCCGTGACTGCTTAACCGGTCAATCCTGTGGCGCCTTCGAGCTAACTCAAAGCCTCCAGCCAGGGGCATAATATTAATTATAAACTAAGCGACCATCACCTAAGGGCACCCCCTGTGGGGTACGAACCTCGGCTTAGGGCGTCGCTGGGGGGGGGACAGCAAGTTGGGGACAGGCTGGATCTGAATGGATTCATTATTATTAGGAGGGTTTAAAACTACTGGCTCAGCTACGCCACCAGCTGGCTCTGCGGATCCGATCAAGGGAGGGGAAGAGGAATTTATCGGGGAGGAACGCGGACGCGAAGGACCTCGGCGGCGAGGTCGGAACTTCGATTTGTGTCTGTGTGTGTATACTGTAGGTACTGGTGGCCCTACTGCTTTCCTGGAGGAGGGTGGTGGGGTCGTCGGGGTCGGTCAGTGCATGCCTTGGTCGGCGGATTCTGCTGATTCTAGAGGGGACATAACTGGCGGCGTTCACAACCAGAGGGTTGCGATGGCTGCCAGCGGTATCGAAGAAACGCTTGCAAGCGCGTTTTATGAATTGTTGAATGGTGGGGATTTTCAGATCTAAATGTAAGTTGATATTACGAACGAACCAGGGGGAACCCGTGATTTTACGTAGAAAACTCTGTAGGGACTGCATCCTATGGACGTGCCGGGGGTGGGCCTGTGCGAAAACAGCACAGGCGTATGTCATGATAGGTCGGATGCATGCCGTATAAATGCGCAGTTTGCACCTGAGTGACAATTTACTGCGTGCATTTAAGACGGAAGCCGCACAAGGCGTTGGGCTCTCGCTTTTATAGGCCGTCACAAACAACTGACGTCATCGAGCCGTCAGTACAGAGAACACGGATACAAAATTGATCAACTAAACTACCCTTTACTTAATTAAAGTGATATAAATGTATCGAATAAACTGTAATTGAATTATAAAATAAATATTGTACCTAATAAATAAATAGTGTAAAAGTGGTTTTAACAATAATTTTATGATTTGAATCACATCCGAACCAACTTCCGGAATCAAGGAGATCTTAATTTCACTTAAACAATTATAAATATAGTGCTGAAAATTATAAAAAGATTAAAATATATAACACGCGCATCGTTTTGATTGACTCACATCGCTGCGCTCTAAGCTAATAAGAACACTGAAAGTAGTCAGAAATCATTATAAATGATACCGAGATGTTTAAAGCTGATATCAGACGCTTTCATTCCATTTTTATTTCATTCCACGTTCTGCTCATTAAATTTTCGACCATTCGGTAGTCGAGCAAAAGTGCTGAAATCCAACATCGTTGGATCGGTTAAGTAATGAATTCAGTGTTTCGTTTTGCGTTTAGACATTTCACATCAAGTGAAAGAAGCCGAATGAAAGACAATAATAAACAAAAAGTGAAGCGTCTCTTATCAGCTTTAAATTAGGTAGGTACCTACCGATACAAGTAGGCGTAATAACATGAGAGTAGGAACCTACTTTCCCTCGAATCGATATTTATGAGCAACTTTTAAGCATAAATAGGATACATCTATACAGGGTCAAATTAAATTAGCTAGCGAAACTCTGCAAACCTGATGAGTATCGATATCTAAACACTATAAAATAAAAATAAACAATATTTAATGTTTTCTTTTTAGGAGTCAACGACCGCTGGCAATGTTGTTACATGAAGTATGAGATGAGAAAATATGTTTTATCGTGTTTAGATATCGATACTTAAACGTCAGTGAAGTTTACACAAAAAAAAACGGATTTTTGAACCGATTTTGAAGTGACTGCATTAAAAAAAACATCAAATTCATTTCTTTTTCATCATGTTTAGATATCGATACCTATCACGTCTGCGGAGTTTCGCTAGCTAATTTAATTTTACCCGTATACGTTGTTTACTCCCTTGTCTTGTTTTCATCAATGGCGGCCTAACTAAATTTACAGGTTTTGGGACAAGGCAGGACTAGACTGCATTAATATTAATTTTATCGTCTTCAATAATTATTTAAATGAGGAAGTTATTGTCAAACTGCCTTTTGAGTTGACTGCACTTTAACGAATCATCAAGCCTTGTTCCAGTAAGTTCCAGATGCTAAACGACATCGATCATTGAACTTATCAAACTTTTTAGTTCGTTTTTTACGTTGTCATATTTTATTTATCTAGGCTGCTGTCCCAAAGTTTATTAGACTTTGATAAACGAAGCTGACTTTATGAAAGACTGGAGAAATAATTGAATTTATCAATCTTTCCCAAAAAAAGCACTGCAAAGAACGTATACAAATGTTTAACCTTGCTTCTCACTAATATTTCTTTTGCGGTGTGGCTCTTTTAATTCCACAAACTCCAGTACTTACCCATAAACAAAACTAAGGTACATGTTGTCCTCAAAAGCAAAAACCTACCTACCTACTATGCTGGGGTCGGCTTCCAGTCAACCAGTTTTATTTTTCCATTGCCCCCCCCCCCCCCCCCCCCCCCCCCCCCCCAACTAGGAATTTCTCCTGTATTGTGGGTGCGTTTACAAACATTTAAACTCACATACACAAACAGCCAGACCCGGAACAACTACTCGTAGGTCATACAAATATTTGTTCCGTTCGGGAATCGAACCCGCGACACGCAGCGCAGCAGTCAATCGCTTGACCACTGCGCCAACCGTCCCGTCAAAAGAATGATGCATCTCTTACCAGTATTATACATGGAGCGACTGCCTATCTGACCTCTACAATCCAGTTACCTACTGGTTAACACGATACCCCTTGGTAAGACTAGCTGTCAGTCTTTGGGGCTTTTGACAACCCTTAACGACTGTCAAAGATCTACAAATGACAGCTGGCACCAACGGTTTATCGTGCTTTCCAAGGCACGGAGGGGGCAGTGTGTAATAGATGGCCCACCGTTCAAGCGTTGCTTAAACTTGAGCGAACGAGCCGCTTTGGTTAGCTTATAAGTACCTACGTAATAAATTTTTTCTACCTGATACCTACACATAATAACATATTAGAGCTACAAGAAAATCAGTTTCCGCATACGTGTGTGATCGTGTACAGGTTGGCTGAGCGTGATCATCCCACGGGACGTGCGTCTAAGTTTGACCGCGGTAAATCTCGCTCAGTATTGGGCCCCGACGACTTGTTCAACATTCAGACAGGCTATTCTCTGAGGGGGAATCGTCATTTATTACCGCTACTTGTTGAAACATTTCGTAGTTGGATTACGAGAGGATATATTTTGTAATTGCAGGAAGGATTTATTTTTTTACAATAATTTGAAAACTAATATTAAGACACTGCCATTACATTATCCACTTATCTAACTGTGATTATTTTGTTTTGTTAGGGTTTCAGTAAGTACCAACCACGTGAGCCGAGCCAAGGGCACAGTTAGTATAGTTTAAGACACCGAACTTTTCCCAAAATCATTATTTTCAATCCTCATAAAGTAACTATGAGAACGTGTATACAGGGTTATTGGTAAAGCACCATCAACCTCTTAAAGGGCCATTGTACTAATGATTATGAACAACTTTTACTATGGGACCATAATATATGATATTGCGAAAAAATATCAGCTGGTCTCTATATTTTGACGAGTTCTAAAAACATAAATGTAGGGAACAGCTGTTTTATTTTTTATATTTAGTCCCATAGTTTTTTGTTTTTTTTTTTTATAGTAAAAGTAGTTCATAATGATGAGTACATTGACCCCTTACGAGGTTGATGGTGTTTTACCAAAAACCATGTATAGTAGGTACGAGTACAATAAGTTTACTGCAAGTAAAGAAAAAAACAACGTAATGAAGAACGAAGATAAAAAGTATGCCTGTGTAGGTAAAGAAAGAAAAAGTAAAATAATATCTCGACAAAGCCTTACAAAAACTTCTACACAAGTCATTGCTGCGGCTATAGAGAAAATAAAGAAACTGGGGATTGGGTAATAAGAGATTGCTTTCATTAACTTGGATAAAACACTTTCTTTGTGGTCGCCGTCACACTAACATATTATGTTTTATATTTGCCTTAGAATCATTAAAAACAATTGATATAGGTATATTAGCAGAGCGTAAATCTGATAAGTCGAGCTCTAGAAAGAGACTAGGTATAGTAGGTACTACGGCTACGCGACACCTCGCAGTGTAACTCGACGCCGCCGTCCCTTCGTGTGCAGTAGTCTTTACTTTTAGATATGTATTAGTTTATAGTTATTGTTTTATGCTTATATATGTATTGTGTTTTATGGGCCTTAGTTGCCTGAAATAAAGGATTATTATTATTATTACTATTTTTATCTCACGAAGTAACGCGCGCTTTACATGGGGTTACCAAGTGTACAAACACGCTGTGCGTGAAGGCGTGTAGCGTTAGCACAAAACACACACAAACGCACACAAACACTCCCCCTTCGCTATTGTCTCGGACGGACGGCGCGGCGGCGCCTACTACTACTACTACCGAGAGCTCCTGCACTTACCCTTACCCACACATTCACAGCGTGTTTCTACACTTGTTAACCACAAGTAAAGCACGCGTCGCGTCGTGAGATAAATTACTGTATCACATAGATTGAAGACATTTTTGAAAATAAACCAAAACAAAAAGGTATCACATAGATATGAATGGCACAGACAGATACGTTTTTGTTAAGTACCTACCTACCTGGATCTTCTTGACACGTTGACAGGCTTACATGGTCCTCTCATACCTAAAACTCAAACTCGAAAACTCAAAACTGTTTGTTGCAATCATGTGCACATTTAGTTGTTACATTATTAAGTAAGTTTCAACATGAAGCCCGGTTACTGCACAGCAACATAATAATAATTTTAATTTAATAATAACAATAACATACTAGTACCTAAGGGTATTGGTTTACATGCCTATAATATAATATGTAATTATTTATCTAGCTATATTTTGTTCTAGGTATTCTGCGACCGAGTAGAAGCATTTTTGTTTATTCTGTAATTCTAAAATATTGTTATAGGTAATTATTAAAAAAAAATAACCGTGGGGTTTCTTACCGGCTCTTCTAAATAGGTAACGACTAAATTGAACTGTGCACCTAGCTTCTGAAGTTTCACATCCCACCATTTAGGTTTTTGTGAAATGAAATATTTTGAATTTGATGACGCTCTACTAAAGCAATTACCGGCTCTTCTAAATAGGTAACGACTAAATTGAACTGTGCACCTAGCTTCTGTAGTTTCACGAGTCAGTGCCCATTTAGGTTTTTGTGAAATTAAATATTTTGAATTTGATGACGCTCTACAGAAGCGATTTTTTACTAAATGTCGATATTTAATACTGTTCTTTTCGTAATCGATTTTTAATTCTAGATCCTACCACGGGACTCGGGCCTACCGGGCCTGTCATCGTCCATTCACCAAGCGTGTCAGATCGGCTTTAATTTTAACTAAATACATATAAATGATGCTGGAGACGAGACAATTTAGTAATAACATCGTGATCCCAAACGCTAATTGTAGAAATTGTCAATTCAAATTAATTTTATGCCAAACACTCCGACAGTTGGCGGCTACCTCTAGTTATTAACTCATTATTTCGAAAGAGACATGGCAATATTAGAAATACCTACCAAGATTAGATGGTAGTATTACTCTTAGTTTACGGATACACACACATTACAGATAGTACATTACATATGATCACGCCTTGTTCCCCAGAAGGAACTATAGGTAGATACAAAAATAATAACAACAAAAATAATAAATGATAAAAATAACATCATAACCTTTGCAGAATGTCTCTTAACGCTATTATATAATTAAACTGAGTTTACCTCAATAATTTTTCGAATTAAGACTCGCTGAAACTCAAAATCATAATTAAATTATTACAACATCGTTAGCTCACCGACAATCAGCTCTTCAGTCCAATTTCTACGTTCCATTTTCGACTGTTTTACCCTAATACTTTTTAAATCTGTTGGGATATTATTTCTGTACCCGCAGACCCGCAGAAAAAAAGAACATTTGATACTACTTTTCAAACTCAAGCACAAAAACTTTTTAGTACGCGTGACATCAAAATAAAAATGAAAAATATATGAAACAGTCCACAACTTTCCATCTACTTTGATGAAGACAGAATAATATTATGAAAAAAAAATGTTAGCGAATATTATGAGCAAGCTGTCATGTAGGTAACTAGGACACGCTCGCAAATTTTCCAAACGGGGAAAAAGTCAAAAGCTGAGCCCTTAAACGTACCTATGCAAATACGCAGTGGTGTTTCGTAGAAAGTAATCTCTTAGCTCGTCCTCACGTGTTTTATCCAGCGAGCGTGGCTAATTTGCAAGCTGCACCAGTACCCCGGGCTTTTAGCCTGCCTTCCTTCCGCTGCTGTTTACGCGCCGCGGACTTGAACGAGGGCACTCCGACTTAATGACGACCACCGCCATTTTGGTAACGACGAGTGACATAATCATTCCCAGGTCATAATAACGTGTCGCCCTTATGAATATACGATTAAAGAGAAGAGTTGTCACGATCATCGAGAACGCTCCACATTGGCGTTGTTATCACGAATAGACGGAATTATTCCATTTTGTAGACTTTGTTCGAATTCTCTTTAAATTTTTGCTTTTACGGAGATATAAATAATGGCTACATCTGAATTTATGTATGCTTATAAGGACTTAGTGTTCTACATATTTTGATGATATGATGTATTCATAAAATAGTTGAAGAGCGTATGTATACCTTTCTTGATCCAGGATTTGCTGAAGGAAATTGAGTTGTAAGCTGCAACAAACTTGGATAGGGTACGGGAACGATTCCGAAATAAGCCGAGCTAGGCATAATATAATACTTACGCTTTTCAGTTTACACGGAAGATTTACGACATTTTGTAATCTTAATCGATGAACAAAGAAAACTATAATAATTTTTATCGCCTCTTACATAAAATGAACTGTTGTGAGTTATAAATAACCTGAAAAAAGGAACGAAACAGGTAAAAAACAAGGCATAGTTGGCAACTATAAAACCACTTCGATCGAATCACATCATTATGCACGTACCTAATAGTTGGGAAGCAATATACGGAACTAGGACAAGTACTCTCTAAACAAAAGGCGAAAGTTTTACGATAAAAAGAGTATATTCGGGAGGCAGAAGTGTACTTATCCCCGACATAAACGCGCATAGATTCGGGAACGCGTCGCGTGACGAATCAACGACGTCGAATTTCATGACGCCATTTTACGAGTGCTGAAATAACAGATCAGTAACAAATAATCGAAATGACACGTGCCGCTTTAGCATACTGCGACAAAACCTTATGAAGCATAAAAATAATGTTCAACCAAGTAACACTTTGTCGATTTAATTGAATTTATTTCTGGGACAATATTCCAAAACTGCAACTGACGGCAATGATTCAAAAGGATTGTGTGTAATTATTATTTACGTGACTAACTATTATAATGTTAATAATTCATTTCAGATTTAAATGTTAATACGATGCTCGTGTATTTGGCTCTATCAAACGCCCGATATAATTAATTGAAAAGCTAAAACGTGGAAAGCCTAATTGGGAATATTTATTTAGGATTAACATTTACCTAGGCATAACTATTACACCTAAAATATGCACTATCGTAACCAGAATCATTAAATATAATAGTAATCGAGAATTGCTATTGGCATACAACAGTTTGGAACAAAGTAACGAGTTTGTTTGTAATCACATGAAATAATGGCAGTGGCGCTATTACGAGTACATTCCGCTTCTGCATTGAAATAGAATAGTGCATATGGCTGTCACACGAGCGAACTACACATATTAATTCTTATTGTATCCGCTACACTGTAGGAAGCACGCACGATGGGCTCCACAATGGCCCCTACAATACATTCTAGGTTTCTCAGTTCTCACCTTACCCACTGAATGTACTCAGAAATAAGATCGTATGGTCTACGAGGATACTAAAAGCGTTTCAAAAATTTATGTGTGCGCTTAGCCTTCTGCTTAAGCGGTTTTAGCCGCAGCCAAATATAGTCGTACATAGTCGCACATGGTCGTGGCGAGTTAACCCACTACCGAATAATGTTGTGTTTAACATGTTCAGCAATTTGGGCGTTTTACAACAACAAAATTATATTTACACGACATTATGGTAGGACTAATGGGTTAATGTAAAGTAATTATGTTAGTAAATGTCTTCACGATTGTACCCTGAATTCTAATAACCGTTTAGATAGGCGCGTGATTGGTATGAAACATGAATTCCAAGTATTACAACTTCGACTGCTAACATCGATTTGTGTAAATGTTTTGGAATAATTTTTGTAATAAACTCTATATACTTACACCACTTAGTAGGTTTAATAATAGTATATATAAACTAAATAGGGAGAATAGATTAAAATAAAATAGACATTTATTTTGCAATTATGGGTAATACATAAAAGGTGTTATGATGAATTGAAGCTCAGCCTTATTTCAACATTCGGCATGCAAACCTTTATATTATCATTCACTTATGTATAACTAAAAGCCATAATCGTCATCACAGAACGATTCAGCCATTATAGCTCAGACAAAAACTCAGTCACACTGTAGTACATTTTATCCATTAAAAAATTACGAAGAATACTTTTAAACAGCACTGTTGTCAAGTCTTTCCAGCCACTTGGTAAATATTTAAATAATTGGGGCCACACAATAAACACTTCTAACAACCAAGGTTGTTTGACACGTTAATTGACATAATTTAATATTGTCACGACTAGTTCTTGGACAGCTATTTTCAGTTCAAAATGACTTAGATTTTGATTTACAAACATAGCTACTTCTAAAGTATAAATACAAGGAAGTTTCAAGATGCTACTGCCTACTGCTTAAAATAAGGCTTGCAACTGTCTGTAGTTTTAAGTTTAAACAATGAGCGGATACATATTTTTTGGGCCTTTAATGCTGTGTCTTTATCTGTTAAGTTCGCCTAGAAAATTACACCGTAACGTAATTGAGATTCAACTATACCGTGGCAAACCGTAAGCAGTGTTTTGGTATTTACTTAGGAGGATAATCTATATAAGATAACTTACATGAAGTAATCAACATCCGTAAATAAACTCAACTGCGTTTCTGTAAATAGAGTTTTTTATGTTTTATAAAGTAAGCATGTAGTGGTATCTGCACCGCCACATGCAAACTACGTCACACTGACGTCACGCAAAATCCTGCATCGCGCAAACAGAGTTTACCGCGCAACCAGCATAAATATACAACGTCCCGACATCAATCATCGGGCAGTTGCCCACCAGACACGACACCCGTCTGGTCGGAGGATCCTCCCTTTTCTATGGAGGTATGAGTGAACTTTACAGCCCGTTCCTCGTGCCTCTATAAGCACTTAATTCTTTACAAAATATTACTTTACCTGTAAATAGAGAAACAACAGCTTTTAGTCTCACGAATATCGTCTCCTTTAAATCCTTCAGGTATTTTTTATCTCACACAATAGTTTTGTTATAACCTCAAATTCACTTGACACATTGACAGGTGCAAAACACTCTCATCTCAGTTCACCTCAGTCAGTCATTCGTTCCTACATTTGTACAATCTATCGTATCGGTCATTCTAATAATCGCTCGTGCGAATGAGTGCGGGCAAATACAAATTGAAGAAATGATTGGTATGTAAGTAGGAAAATGATAAATGATTTTATTTCTGTAAGTAGGTTTGAACAAACACTTTTACACGTCAATCGTATTTTTTAAACTAGATGAGGTCGGCGTTTCCTATCTGACTACTCTGAGAAGAAAGGCCGAAACAAACTCAGAGGTCACAGTCTCTTTTAAAGTCCAGACAGAATCTTGGTCAGATCATGTGAAGGCTATGCAGAGCGGTGTCTGAAATGGTCTTTGTAATCATTTATTTACATCTATATAAAACTGCAGATGAACTTCATTTTTAAACAATATACAGGGTGGCAGGGACATCGAGGCACAAACTGATACCATGGATCTAGTACATAATTCTGAATCCCATGCGTTGAAATGTTTCGTCGGTTATAAAAGAAATTAGCTCTGCCATACATTTTGACCGCGAATGTATTGCAGTTTTCTATGAAAAAGCTGATGTGATTTTGTTTTGATAACTGACGAAAAATTTCAACCCAGGAGAGTTTAAAATCATGTACTGAATTCATGGTTTCAGTTTGCGCATCGATGTTCCTGCCACCCTGAATTTATATGTGCTTTCAAATTTAAATTGTAATCTATCTGTAATCCTAAAAATTTAATATCACTTACTACGTCAATATTAACATTGTATTGTAGTAATGTATGTGAATATTAAATACGCCCGGCGGCGGCCGGTAGAATCGCCCAATCTCCTTAGATAATTCTTTGTCTTACTTAAAGGAGATTGGGCGATTCTACCCTGAAGCCCAATAGCGTTCAGTCTAGTGCCGGTATAATTCATCACAGCTTCTTACCCTAGATGTGTACTGTGAGGATCTGGACACAATGATGGAGTAGCTCACAAATCTCCGGCCAGCCTTGGTTAATCGCTCGTCCCCGCTGCTCCTACACGACAACGCTTGACCTCATACGGCGCAAAAGAAGGCCTCTAAGCTACAAGAGCTAGGGTTAGCAGTCTTGCGTCATCCCCCATATTCACCAGACCTTGCACCCACAGACTTCTACTTTTTCCAAAATTTTGACAACTTCTTGTCAGGGAAAAAAATCAATACCCGAGAGGCACTACAAAATGCCTTTGAAGAGTGTATTGGCTCCCGTACACCTGATTTCTTCAAGAAGGGCATTGAAAAACCACTGCGCTGGCAGAAATGCATCGATAGCATAGGTGCATATTTTTATTGATAGAAATAAAAAATATTTATTTAAAAATTACTTTAACTTTCTGTATACTAAACGGCAATTTCATAGGTAAAGACCAAAAATTTAATTGAAAAGCTCGCGATTAGAAGTACGTTTGTTACTACTACTAGGACTTGTCTGAATTATTAGTTTGTTCGGCGTTAAATCGTCCTAAAAGTGACGTGTGTGTGTGTCTTTTAATTTTCGTCGTAAGTCAGCTAATTAATAAACAGTAACTTGTAAACATCATCATTAAAAATATCACGCTATAATTTCATGAAAGGTATTACATGCATTTAATCACAACATTTCGGCTACAGAGGTAAATATACTAAGCCTTGTCGGATTGCCGTCCCATCCAAATTCGTTTTAGTAACAAATGTTTCTCATAAAAAGCACTATGCATTGTTATCTTATCGCTATTGGGCTCCACGAACATTCCTTAACTACGGTGCCAATATTGTCATCTATTTAGGTCATTAACTTCGAACTGACTAATAATAATTGGCAAAAGTCGTGGTAGTAGGAAAGGTTTTCGCTGAAAAGCTATGTCCCCCCCTGGTGTATATCTTATGGCTATTGGGCGCTAAGAATTCCTTAACTTCGGTGCCCAAGTGGTTACCTATTCGCATAATTAATTCCGAACTGACTAACAATTGGTAAAACTCATGTTAGTAGCAAAGGTTCTCCTTGAAAAGTTCTTTCTATTGGTGTACATCTTATGCTATTGGGCGCCAAGAATTCTTTAACTTCGGTGCCCAAGTTGTTACCAATGTATGTCATTAACTCCGAACATAGTAAAAAGTGGCAACTGTCGTGTTAGTAGTAAAGGTTCTCCTTGAAAAGTTATTTCTATTGGTGTATATCTTAAGGCTATTGGGCGCAATTAATTCTTTATCTTCGGTGCCCAAGTTGATACCTATTTAGGTAATTAGCTCCGAACTGACTAACAATTGGCAAAAGCCATGTTAGTAGTAAAGGTTCTACTTAGAAAGCTCTTTCCATTGGTATATATTTTATAGTTATTCGGTTTCAGGGCAGAAACCCATACTTCGGTGCCTATTCTCCTTTATATTCAAATCATTTTGGTCCAGACATCTAGTTATACAGTCAAGAGAATAATTTATGAAATTTTCATATGTAGTTGCATTTTTACAAGGGAAGGATCGTTATGGTGCGCTATCATCAGGAAATAGGTCAAAGGTTGTTCAATGGACATGGGCATGTCATTAACATACAATATAAATAAAAAAGGGCCCAGAATGGTTCCCTGTGGTACACCGAATACGATTTTACGTTCTCGTGATCTTGATATCTCTTCATGTTTATTAACTACATTAATGCGACAAATATCGTTTTTTTTTTAGGTTTGTACCTCAGGTCTCCGTCATTTTCTACGAGGTGGGCAAGCTCTTTGTAAGAGTCATTGCAGACCGCCTCATCGGGCGGCTGGTGCGGATGGGGCCGGATTTGGTGGAGAGCCAGTTTGGCTTCCGCACGGGGTGCTCTACGGTGGACAACATCATGCGTGTGCGGGCTCTCACGACAAGGGATGCTGTGGTCCGGGGTCGGGTCGTCTTGGCGGTGCCTCTAGACATCGCCATTGCCTTCAATACCCTGCCCTGGAGTTGCATCAGGGAGGCACTCCGGTATCACCGGATGATGACGACCTACCTTTGTCGTGTGGTCGAGGCCTATTTGACGGACAAGATCGTCATCTATCCCGGTCACCAGGAAGAATGGAACCAGCAAGAGATGTCGTGCGGTGTCCCATAGATATCGGTCCTGGGGCCGCATCTTTGAGACATCGGCTACGACTGGGTGCTGCGCGCCGACCTCCCTAGCGGCGCGGCGGCGTCAGCGTGGTTTGCTACGCTGACGACACGCTAGTCCTGGCGCAGGAGAGGTCGCGCCAGGCGGCGGCCGAACTATCGACATGCGGGGTTGCGACAATCGTCGAGAGGATCCGGCAATTGGGACTCGAGGTGGCACAAGTCCGAGGTCATGTGTTTTCATAGTCCTTGGAACGAGCCACCGTCGGGTTCCTAAATAACGGTAGGAGTGGTTCACATCGGCGTCGAGTCGACGATGAAGTACCTGGGACTCGTCCTTGACAGCCGGTGGAACTTCGTGGAGCATTTCCAACATCCCCTCTTTGAGGAGTGGCTAGAGAGGCACCACGGCATCCTGACCTTCCGCCTGACGCAGGTCCTCACCAGACACGGTTGTTTCGGAAGGTTCCTGTTCCGGATAAGGCGGGAGGAAACGCCCGGGTGTCCATCCAGGTGGTGTCCATCAGGTGTCCAACCGGGACCAGGCCTGGGTCGATGGCGCGTTGTATTCCACGCGCGCTTCAATGAGATGTCAGCATCAATGACGGGGTCCGCTAGGGCCGATGCCTGCCAGGGTTGCGGGAAAGTCCGAGAGGGATACCGTGGCCTCTAGCACAGGCAACTGAAGAAACACAGGTGGGTTTTATTCAGTAAGAGTCTGACACGCCCTCCCGCTCTGTCCAGAGCGGGAGAAATTATTTGATGATTCCCCACCACCAAAAAAAAAAAGTTCTCCGTCATATTTATAAACCACTTTTAAAAAGTTTTTATTTGGAAGGGTTATTATTATTATTACTTATCAGGTGGTCCCATAAAAATTTGGTCAAGTTCTGATGAGTGGTTTTTGAGTTAGCTTGAATAATACGTATTTTTTCCACTTAGTGTATGTTGATGATGTTATAATAACTTCCTGTCACTGTTATTTACTTAGTAAGTGTAATATCCAGAAGTTTAAAAAACTTTATTACAAATAAAACAACCGACTTCCAAAAAAATTGTTTTTCACTTTGTACTGTTTTTTTTTTTGAAGTTGTTGGTTTTTTTGTAATTAAGTTTTAAAGCTTCTAGATATATATCCGTACAAATACTAAGGTTAATTAAGTGATTTAAATGACAGCATATCTCAGCTGACACTGACTACAGTGCCTTTGAATTCCATCAACACCTACACTGCTAGTCCACTAAATACCACAATGGGGTTCTGCTCTCCCTGTGCAAATACACACATCAAAAGTGTCTAGGGATCAAGCATTTTTATGCGGATTTCTTGAGATTAAGATGTGGCTTTGTAATAAATTTATGATTTTATAAATTTATATGGATCCTTTTTGGTGCATTTCATAATTTAAATCAGGAACTGTGAATCAAATTCGAGTAAAAGATGAAAATCAGCTATAAAAACATACAACGCATTGAAGACATTATTAGTGCTACTGTTTCCCTACTACTGATTAAAACCAACGTTATTATGGAGCGGCGACGTCATTTAAGCAGGGAAGAAATGCTCAGAGCCGTGGGAATGATAGAAGCTGGTTCCCGGCAACGTACTGTGGCTTTAGCTCTGAATACAAGTCAGAGTGTTATCAGTCGACTTTGGACACGTTACCGAAGCACTGGTACCGTGGCTGAGCGCCATGGAGGACGGTATCGCTGCACCACACGGAGACAAGACCGATACATTCAAATCTTAACTCGAAGAGCTCCAACAATAACCGCCATGATGTTAGCCGTGAGGCTTCATCACTCTTCAGGGAACTTAATTAGCGACCAAACAGTCAGAAACCGCTTGCATGAAGTGAACCTTCATTCCCGAAGACCGCTACGGGTACCACCTATAGCAATGCACAATCGTAGGATTCGATATCAATGGGCTCTTGAACACAGAAATTGGGCAGAAGAACAATGGCGTTTCGTGTGCTTTTCTGATGAGTCTCGTTTTGGTATGAGACCGGATACAAGACGTATACGACACTGGAGAACCCCTGGACGCCAACAGCGATTAAAATCCTGCCAGGAAGTCCATCCTTATAGTGGTGGAACCATCATGGTATGGGCGGGTATTTGGATCGGCGGAAGAACTGAGTTGATTTGGATCAGAGGCAACCTCAACGCTCAAATTTATGCTGAGACGATTGTATCAGACGTCATCGTTCCTCTACAAGTGCAAATCGGTCCCTTATTTCAGTTAATGCATGATAATGCACGACCGCACACCGCAAGAGTTGTAAGACAGACTCTCGCCGCAGCTAACATCAATGTCCTGCCCTGGCCTGCTCAGTCGCCAGACTTGAACCCGATTGAGCATGCATGGGATATGCTACAGAGAAGAGCTCTGCCGAATATGGAGGGTATCCAGTCGCAAGAAGACCTTTTTTTGTTGTTGCAACGAACATGGGCGGCCATTCCACAGCGTGATTTGGATGAACTCATTTTGAGTATGCCAAACCGATGTTCTTGTGTTGTTAGTGTTCGCGGTAGAAACACGGATTATTAATTGTTTAAGTTACCCAATAAAATTTTAAAGAAAACTGTTATTTCAGTCTTTTTTTCGAACTTTTGTGTTAGTGGTTCAAATGTCAAAAATCCCTTTATTAGGAAAATGGCAAATTTCTTTATTAATGCAAAGGTGACTTGGTTTATCGTTACTGTGACAAACGAAAACACTTTATTTTATGAATCCTTAAAGAAAATTTTAATTAATATCAATCAGGAGAAAAGTTATTGCAAAAATATATGTTGATCCCTAGACACTTTTGATGTGTGTAGTTTAGTTTCTACCATCTACACCCTTTGCAACAGCCTTCTAAATAAATATAGGGCCTTTGGATTTTTTATATGACAATTTTCCCCTGGGTTGCTCTATTCCATATATGTATATTTGAAGTAACTTTCCATAATTATGTGGGGTACCCATAATTTTCTATGCGGGTCCAATGCTGTGAAGAGTTAGTTCGTCATGTCCCACTTCATTACGAATACCTTTGAGGACAGTTCGCACCCTTTATACATTATTTAGTTATGCGACTAGTTGAGTCCTTCTTTTACTTATTCATTGAGACTTAGTCAAGAACGACTTGTATGTTTGTGGAAAAGTCATTCGCATAGGTTGATAAGCAAAATGATTGTATGTCATTGTCATCGACAAAATCATCTCGTAATATTCTTATTTTGGCACTGCGACGATCTACGGACCCACATGATGACGAACTTTATGATTTGATGACCTTTTGGCCTCGTATAGGAATTTCTGTTTCCTTTGTTACTTTTTGTTTTTATGTAGTTTGGTTTTTTATTTTATAATTTAGTTTGTGCACTTGCTGTACGAGTCGCAATAAACACTTTTTCTTTCTTTCTTTCTTATTTCTCTAACTTAAACAAAAATTAAAATAGTTAAGTAGCTAAGTAGTATGAGCTTGTTCTTTTAATAAGAAGATGAAACTTATTATTATTTGTCACTGCAAAGAGTCGTAGCATTAATATTGTTTATTTTAAATTATTCAATCCCAAAATCTGTCATAGACAATACAAAGCAAAGTACGGTTCCCGAGTTATCTCTAAGGCCGACGCCTAAATGACGAACACCACTCAGACATATGAAGCGTAACCGACGGCTTAATGTGCCTTCCGTGCCTCGGCACGCAGACATCAAGTGTCATAAATTGATATCGCCGCTCACTAGTAGCCTAACTGTGCTTAATCGAACTACGTATACACAAACAAGTAAGCCAGTTGACTTAGAAACAACAGGTTCTCTGTAAAAATATTGTTTAACAGTGGCTAAGTAGGGGAGTGTGTTTCTGACCCGCTATGCAGCGGCTATCATGTCGTATTTGTAAATGATCAGACAGTTACATGCTAATATAAGAACAAGACAGTACTGTGACTGTTTTCCTTTTACTATATTTAGAAAGAAAGAAGAAAAGAAAGAAAATAAATTTATTTGACCCAGGTAAGCACACAATATTCACACAAAAACAGACAAACAGAAAATACTTAAAATATTAAAATTTAAAAAACCCCCGACACGTCACATTTGTAGAATTTTGGTTCTTCCATCCCCACTTTAACCCACCATAACTCTTAAACGGCTCAATCGATTTTTATAAAACATAGCTAAGAACACTCTCGATTAAGTCTCCTTTCATCCAAAAAAAACTAAACTGAAATCGGTTCAGTGGTTCGGGCGCTATGATGCCACAGACAGACAGACAGACACACAGACAGACACACAGACAAACAGACACGTCAAACTTATAACACCCCTCTTTTGCGTCGGGGGTTAAAAATAGTATAAATGATAAATGACAACTGATTTTATTTCTGTAAGTAGGTTTGAACAAACACTTTTACACGTCAATCGTATTTTAAAAATTAGATGAGGTTGAATAAATCAATTTCCTATCTGACTACTCTGAGAAGAAAGGCCGAAACAAACTCAGAGGTCACAGTCTCTTTTAAAGTCCAGACAAAATCTTGGTCAGATCATGTGAAGGCTATGTAGATCGGTGTCTGAAATGGTCTTTTGAGGAAAGAACCACACAGATTGAGTGGACCTGTCCAGTTAGTGCACGCAATTGTCAGCAATCGTGCAGCTCAACTAAGACTTAAGGAGCTCAACGATTCGACGAACAGTACCAAAGAAAGGACATTTGAGTAGGCCGTATAAATTATTCAAAATTACTCGATTTTTTTATAGGTTCAATGCTTTTTCTGAACTGAATGCCAAATGACCAAAGCCAAATTCAGCGGCCATTTACTTATTTGGGTAGAAAGTTTCCTTTTGAATAATGGAACACTTAAAAGTGGCCAACGCCTATTAACGCAGACATTTGAAATTCATAGAGGGAGCACTAGAAATCGGAAGTGTCCGAGCTTTCATGCAAAAGAGCTTTAACAGTGTTGTAGGAATAGTGGCTGTACTGTCGGCAACTACACTATGTATTCGTAAGCCTTACTGGTAGTTATATTAATGGGCAAATGCCCATCTCTTTGGTACCTATATTTTGGTAAAGTAAACTGGTAAGGTAAAGTAATCTCGACTTTGTTTTGATCTATACAAATAAATAAAAATGAAGTGTCTGTTAGTAATGTCAAAATAACAGCTTTTTACTAAATGCATATGAAAGTACCTACAGTTGTTGTAAGTAATAACAACAAAAAAACCATTGAAAAAATATATCTTTCGGTTTGTTCTGGCTAATCTCCGAAACGGCTGAGCCGATTCTGACAGGACTTTCACTGGCAGAGAGCTGATTATATATATAAGGAGTAACGTAGGCTACTTTTGGTTTCGGTAGCACGTTCCCATGGGATAATTTCTGTTATCCTTGCGGGCGAAACCACGGGCAGCAAATAGTTGTTAATATGATTTGCAAACGGCGCTCGCAGCCATTTTGTGAGGGAAAGAAATCCATATATTTTTACTTTTAGATAGATATAATTGTCATACGGTATATATATGTAGTAGGTATACAGGTATTCACCAGCATTCGAGATCAATAAGCTATTGTCGAATATGGTACAAAAGGTACCGAAAACATATAAAATATAAATTCGGAGAATTTTTAATACATACCTTTTATCTTCGGTAAGCTGTGCACAGAAAAAAAGGTACGATTTTGCCGTGTAAGCTGTCCCCGTTAAATTTGTAGCGCATGCGAAAACATGTTTACGGCATTCATTAGTGCAGCAGAGTTTTAGTAAGAGGATAAAATACTCTAATTAAATATATTGTCTCAAATGCTTAATTAGCATAAATCATGGGCCCGTATACTGTAATAAACTATAGAGTATTTACAGCAATTACTGAACAAAAGTCGTACTCTATAGTGACATTGTGGTTGCTTTAAACTCACCATCTAAAATGTTTTGGCATAAAATTCGCACGAATTCAGCAACTGGCAATGGCCCTTTTTTATGACTTTTCTTTTTAATCGAAGTTAAATGACGCAGTCGTTAACGTTTATGATCCTCGACTTTTATTACAATCTAAAAGCCGTGTTAGGAATTCATGTCATGTGACAATTAATACTTAACAGCAAAATAATCTCTTGGGTCATTTTAGTTGGGATTTTACTGCTAGTGGCCTCGCCCATTGTAATACCGATGCGTGAGCGGAAATGTGAATATTGTTAATTTCCAACTAGTGAACTAAATCTTCACCACGTAGGTAATAAAAGACGGTTGTAGGTAGGTAGGTATTTGGTGAAAAACGTCGAACTAAAGTTCAAGTTTTGAGACAGCCCAGTTAATTATAGTTTTCTGACGGTACTTGCGTGCGGCAATAATCACATATCTAGTCAAATACTTCTAGCGGAGTGGCAACGGGGAAACTATTCACTCTGGTGTAACATCGACCGCTGAGCTCAGTTGAAATCATTGTTCTAACGTTTATTAGCAAAGTTGAACGATCAAATAGGTACATTAGAATGAGGGTAAGGGCTGTAACACACCTACGACTAGACGCTTTTATAACTCAAGTGTGTAAACAGAAGTAAGTGGTTGCTTCAAAGACTTTGGTTTACGTTTACCGTCACATAATTATTAGTATATAAAATTCTGTATTCAAAAGTATCGCTAAATGATAAATGATTTTATTTCTGTAAGTAGGTTTGAACAAACACTTTTACACGTCAATCGTATTTTTAAAACTAGATGAGGTCGGCATTTCCTATCTGACTACTCTGAGAAGAAAGGCCGAAACAAACTCAGAGGTCACAGTCTCTTTTAAAGTCCAGACATAATCTTGGTCAGATCATGTGAAGGCTATGTAGATCGGTGTCTGAAATGGTCTTTTGAGGAAGAACCACACAGATTGAGTGGACCGTCCCAGTCAGTGCACGAAATTGTCAGCAATCGTGCAGCTCAACTTAGACTTAAGGAGCTCAACGATTCGACGAACAATACCAAAGTCCTCGAACAAGTCCATTATCACTTGCGGTGATTTTAATGTTAATTTATTAGAAAACTCAGGTTCTTGTAGTAAAATATTAAGTCTGTTTCAGTCCTACAATCTTGTAAACCTATTTTTGGAGCCCACTAGAATAACCCCTACTAGTGCAACATGCCTAGATAATATTTATACAGATGTTATACCAAGCCACAAAGAAATAATAAATTTACTAGATTCTGATCATTGCGGGCAAAGGATTACTATCCAAAACCAAATCAAGAAAGTGGCTAAAAAGGATATCACTGTCAACCCCAAAACTGCAAGTCGCTTGGAAGCTTTTAAAGTTAAACTCATTAATAAATTACCAGTTTTATCTATTAATTTTGATCCTAATCATCTATATGATGATTTTTTTAATATATACTGTAAACAATTTAATTCCACCTTTGTTCCCAAGACTATCTCGGTTAATAGCAACGCATCTTTCAGTGATTGGGCTACCATTGGTATTCATAAAAGTAGAACACGGCTTTATGAACTGTACAATGAAAGGACCGTTTTAAACACTGCTGAATTTAATTTATATGTTAGAAATTATTCAAAATTATTTAAAAAAGTTTGTTGTATGGCCAAGTCCCGTTATTTGAGTTCAAAGATTAAAAACAGTAGTAATGTAATTAAAACGACTTGGAATATTGTTAATAGTGAAACGGGAAGGTCTAGTAACCGAAATACTGACTACAGCCTGTCCATTAAAGACAACATAATAAAATCTGACTCACAAGTCGCCGCGGCCTTTGAAAATTTATTTTCAGATATTCCCGTTTCAACTACTAAATCACTAAACTCATCACCTTCTGTTGCTGAGTATTTGCTTAAAGAAAATGTTAATGTTTGCGATTCGGAATTTCATTTTGAACATATTACTTGTAGAGATATAATTAAAACCTTTCACACTTTAAACGTAAAAAAGACTGCAGATCTGTGGGGTAATTCTGTAGAAGTTGCTAAGTCTATTATTGACATTGTAGCACCTACTTTAGCTCTTATTTTTAACAATTGTATCGACTGTGGTGAGTTTCCTGACCTCATGAAAAATAGTAAAATAATACCTTTGTTTAAATCAGGTAGTACTACAGACCCCACAAATTATAGACCTATTTCAGTACTACCTACCTTTAGTAAAATTTTTGAGAAATTAATTTTAGCCCAATTGCAAAGATTTTTTAATAAACATAAATTATTACATAGTAAACAGTTCGGTTTTACAAGGGGTCGTTCAACTACTGATGTGTTGTATGTGTTATGTGTTGAACTTTTAGGACATATCTATAATGCATGGGAAGATAAATGCGATGCCTTGGGCATTTTTTGTGATTTGTCCAAGGCGTTCGATTGCGTTCTTCATGAAACGCTAATCAGGAAACGCCGCCACTACGGGATCCGGAACACCGCTCTGGATCTTCTTACTTCATACTTGAATAATAGGGTTCAGAGCGTTGACGTTGATGGTAAAAGATCTCCCGGATCTATAGTAACAATGGGAGTCCCACAGGGCTCAATTCTTGGTCCTTTTTTGTTTCTTATTTATATTAATGACTTGCCTTACCTCATAAAGGATAATCATGATATAGTGTTGTTTGCGGACGATACTTCACTTTTGTTTAAACTTAAACGTCAGCAGCTGGTTACTGACGATGTAAATAGCGCGATCTCAAAAGTAGTTCACTGGTTCAATGTTAATAATTTACTACTTAATGAAAAAAAAACCAAATGCATTAAGTTTACGTTGCCTCACGTTAGACAGGTGTTAACTAATGTATTGATAAAGGGCAGAGAATTGAATCCTGAAGATAGCACAGTATTCTTGGGCTTAACTTTGGATGCTAAGCTTCAGTGGGGCCCACACATAGATAAATTATCAAAAAAGCTTAGCTCCGCAGCATACGCTGTTAGAAAAATTCGTAATTTAACTGACATAGAGACAGCCCGTTTAGTGTACTTTAGCTATTTTCATAGTGTAATGTCGTATGGTATTCTGTTGTGGGGAAATGCCGCCGACATTCAGACTATCTTTGTTTTGCAGAAAAGAGCTGTTCGATCAATTTATAAATTAAGCCCGAGACACACTCTCAGAGAGAAATTTAAGGAGATTAATGTAATGACTGTGCCTTCACAGTATATTTTTGAAAATCTTTTATATGCCCATAAAAATATAAACTTGTTTAAAAAATACAGTGATATCCATAATATAAATACTAGGAACAAACACAGCTTCGTTGTACCTACAACAAGGCTCAAGAAAATAGGTGGCTCGTTCAGATGTCAATGTATACGCTTTTATAATAAACTTCCAAGCCACGTTCAAGATCTAAGCCTTAATAAATTCAAATCATTCATTAAACGTAAGTTGTGCCAGAAAGGCTTTTATACCGTTAAGGATTATATTGAGGACAAAAAGGCTTGGGATTGAGTTGTTCCAATTTTCTGCATACTGAATGTTTTCTTTTATTTCTGTTACATACACTGATAAATTGATAATTATTATAACAGAACGATCAATTATTGTGAATGTGAGGACTATGTGGGTCATTGTTTCAGTTTTAATCATGATCTGGCAGTTTAAGTAGTTCATGCGGCCTACCCAAATGTCCTTTCTTTGGTATTGTTCGTCGAATCGTTGAGCTCCTAAAGTTCTGAGTTGAGCTGCACGGTTACTGACAAATGCGTGCACTGACTGGACAGGTCCTCTTAATCTGCGTGGTTCTTTCCTCAGAAGACCATTTCAGATACTAATCTACATGGTCCTCAAAGATTATGTTCGAATATTTATATACACATTGACATTGATGAATTTTATACATACAATGACATGAGTATTTACTTTGTAAAGTATTATATTATTCAAATTATTGTGAATGTGAAGATTATGTGGATTATTACTTTTTTTTATTTTATTTCTTAGTTAGTTTCACGATCTGGCAGCTTGAGTAATTTATGCGGCCTACCCAAATGTCCTTTCTTTGGTATTGTTCGTCGAATCGTTGTGCTCCTTAAGTTCTCAGTTGAGCGGCAAGATTACTGACAAATGCGTGCACTGACTGGACAGGTCCGCTCAATCTGTATGGTTTTTCCTCAAAAGACCGTTTCAGACACCAATCTACATGGTCTTCACATGATCTGACCAAGATTATGTCTGGACTTTAAAAGAGACTGTGACCTCTGAGTTTGTTTCGGCCTTTCTTCTCAGAGTAGTCAGTTATGAAACGCCGACCTCATCTAGTTTTAAAAATATGATTGACGTGTAAAAGTGTTTGTAACAAACCTACTTACAGAAATAAATCATTTATCATTTATTTATCATTTAAAGAAAGGACATTTGAGTAGGCCGTATAAATTATTCAAAATTACTAGATTTTTTTATAGATTCAATGCTTTTTCTGAACTTTAATTGTGTCTCAGACATATTCTTTGCTAAAATACCTATACATATAAAAGAGATTTTTGCGAGACAGGGGCACGTAGTAAAAACTATTCTTACATGCCACAAACCAGACCGTGTGTGGAGGTCCTAAAGGTACATTATAACTATTGAACACTTTATGGACTACACCTACATTTAAGCAGGCACTTATTTTTATTAAGGCTAATACTATACGACGTGTAGATATAAAGAAATCGGTACTAATGCTAACGTGACTGGCGTAACAATGTATTTGCTAACATTCTACCTGTCACCCAGGATAAATAAAATGACACTATTTGATGAAAAAGTACGAAAATGTCAGTAGGTTGCATGTTGTTGCTACTTATTGTTTCTGCCTATGTTTGTTTCCGAAAATAAATTGAGGATAGTTTCAGTGTCCACCCACATATTATTCATTACAATGTTTTTAACTGGCGATTTTTATCCCAATTTTTTTAAGTTTCGTGCTTTTTAATATAGACTTGTTTTCATTTTTGCTTGGAATTTAAGCTTTGCTTAAAATAGTTGAAGGTATGTATATTGGCACGTTAAAAATGATAATCAGCCTATAATGTTCCCACTGCTAGGACACAGGCCTGCTCTCTGAGAGAGGGAGTGGGCCATAATCTACCACATGAGCCCAGTGCGGGTTGGTTGATGTCACATGTCTTTGAATATTTGGTTCTAGGACATGCCGGTTTCCTCACGAGGTTTTCCTTCACCGTGGAGAGAAGTGGTGATGAAATAATTTTGACAAAGTAAAGCGCCTGCCTGGATTCGATCATACGACCTGAAACTCGTAAGTCGTGGCCGTTACCGTAAAAATTATAACATTAAGCTATAGGTAGGTACGTCACTTCACAGCTACCAAGCTAAACTTATAACTCAAATACTAAACCCAACTGCGACTCAATCCTTTACGTCTATGACATTTTCACTTACAAATATGAAACTCAGCGCATTTCTTTAGATATTCCTTTTCGATTGCACAAAAGGTTAAACGAGGTCTGCGGCCAAAGCCACACAAATCTGGCTAGACTGAAATAAAACTAAAAAGTAACGTTTACACAACGAGTTTTTAGCCCGCAATGGAATATTAAAAAGCAAAGGTTTATAATACAAATGTTGTTGTATAAAACTTTGTTCCTCTTTTTTGTTGTTGTCAATAAAAAATAAATAGGTACCTGCTCGGTGCGGTCGTTGTTAGGCATTAAATTGAATGACGGTGCGGTAGTAAAACCTAATTGAGTGTATGTCCATTAGGGTAGGGAATCATCGCGGAGTATCAGACGATTGACAACAACATTTTTACGCCGAAATAGCCCAAATGTTTATTCATGACTTATTTTGTGAAATGGTAACAAAATATGCTTCTGTTCGCGGCGCTTCGCTATTAATTAATTTGCGTTACGTAATCTATTATTAAAAATACTGTTCGGTTGCTGGGTCCAGTTTTGTTTGATTTTATTTTATAGGTAAGTACTCTTATTTTGAGGAGAAAATATTCCAGCTATTTGACTAATTAATACGGAGTGCCCGTTAGTGTCCGAACATATTATGTGCCAAGATTGGATATTAAAATACGAGCTGACATAAATATTGACGTAAATACCACGACGTACTTTTGATACCAGGTTTTGCAAATATACACACAAATAAAGCCTCTGCAATTCTGCACACCTGTTTTTCTTTGTATCATCACGCTTGGTTTCTACAAAGGAGTGCTCCGTTACAGATTTCCTGATCCTTATATCGTATTTATCATAGGTTTCATGTGTATTTTATATATTTGTTAGTAAATCCTGGTTTCCGTCACATAACATTTAAATAAAGAACCGATTTCCCATTATCTGTTTTTTATTCTGTAATGGAAGACGTGCTAAAGGAACTTAGTGTTAGTAGTAAGTCAATAAATGTATGCGGTGATGACAATATTAATTTATTAGAAAATAACTCGAATAATGTCAGATTATTAAGTCTTTTTAGGTCATTTGAATTTTCAAATATTTTTATTGAACCAACCCAAGTGACCGCTTCTTCTGCCATTTGTATAGATAATATTTTTTGTAATTGTGATTACTTACACAAATAAAATGTAAATAAGTTGCCATCTGATCACAGTGGACAAACAATAACATTTTGCTACTACATGCCTTTACAAAATATTCAATTAAGGTTTAGGCCAATTACATGTAAAAATTTAGAGAAATTAAATAATTATTTGGCCAATAAATCATGCGTTTAGGGTTTTAATAATATAATTGTGGGTCAGAGCCCATTCGTCCCCTAAAATTCGTCCCCCAGCATAAAAGTTGTGGATTCGGCCCCTATATAGGTGCCCATTGGTCTCCTGGTAGGGAACCAATTAATATTTTAACAAAAAAAATTATTTTTAAGGTACCCATTCGTCCCCTCTAATATATATACAAGATAAGTTAATGATTCGGCACCTATTCAGGTGCCTATTGGTCCCCTGTGATAAAATTAGCTATATTTTACATAAAAAACGGTTAACATAGTACACTTGTGAACAGTTTATTAACGGAATTAATTTAATAAATCATAACAGATCATTGAAAAAAGAGCTATGATCAATGATAATCCGTCATGATAATAATATAACCTGACGATAGGCTTACGATGTAATATTGTCTCTCGTCTCACAAATGGCTTGTTAAAAAAACGGGTTACAAAATAGATTATTTTGTAAATTTTGTAAGTTTGATTATCTATTAAACTTAATCTTATTTGAAATAAACATGATATCTACCGAATTACTATATTTTTTATTTTACCCTTTTCTGCGCGACTGTACCAGGACTACCAAGCTGCAGTATACACATATACATGTACTTATATTAGAAGAATGAATAAAAATAAATATTCTTCAGGGGACGAATGGGCCCCTCAAAAGTTCCAGGGGACGAGTGGGCACAGGGTGCGAATCTTAGGGGACGAATGGGCTCTGACCCGATTCGGCACCTATTCAGGTGCCTATTGGTCCCCTGTGATAAAATAAGCTATATTTTACATAAAAAACGGTTAACATAGTACACTTGTGAACAGTTTATTAACGGAATTAATTTAATAAATCATAACAGATCATTGAAAAAAGAGCTATGATCAATGATAATCCGTCATGATAATAATATAACCTGACGATAGGCTTACGATGTAATATTGTCTCTCGTCTCACAAATGGCTTGTTAAAAAAACGGGTTACAAAATAGATTATTTTGTAAATTTTGTAAGTTTGATTATCTATTAAACTTAATCTTATTTGAAATAAACATGATATCTACCGAATTACTATATTTTTTATTTTACCCTTTTCTGCGCGACTGTACCAGGACTACCAAGCTGCAGTATACACATATACATGTACTTATATTAGAAGAATGAATAAAAATAAATATTCTTCAGGGGACGAATGGGCCCCTCAAAAGTTCCAGGGGACGAGTGGGCACAGGGTGCGAATCTTAGGGGACGAATGGGCTCTGACCCATATGTGACCCAAATGAGTTCTACGCCGAGTTGTTTT
The DNA here is from genome assembly GCA_937001585.2 of Brachylomia viminalis. NCBI lineage: Eukaryota > Metazoa > Arthropoda > Insecta > Lepidoptera > Noctuidae > Brachylomia > Brachylomia viminalis. Next base: position 12,761,034 of record OW443302.2, on the reverse strand, counting down.
CACTATTTAAACATGCAATTTAATGAAACTTTTCCACTAAAGACTAAAAGTATTTATACGAAGTTCTTATTTAGTAATTGTGCGATTCCAGGTATTCGTAAAAGCAGGGTAAAACTTTTTTAACTTTATGGCCTAAAGCAACACATGAAAAATACAAACTTTGAACAGTATGTTGCAAAATATTCTAAGACTTTTAAAAGTGTGTGCAAAATAGCAAAAGCTCTTTATATTAAAAATGCAATAAAATAAAATCAGCAGATGATAAAATAAAAACTACCTGCCAAATAATAAATAATGAAACAGATAAGAAAAAACAGCGTAATACGGAATTTAATTTAGAGACAGCACATGGCCTCGTCAGCTCAGATGAAGAAATAGCTCAGGAATTTGAACTTTTTTTTGCTAATATTCCCCTTAAAACAACTGATGCTTTAAATTCCTCACTCGCGCTTTCTGCTGCCTTACACAGAACGAATGTAAAGGCATGCCCTTTGGAGTTTAGGTTTCAGCATACAAACCCCCAGGCTGTTATAAAAGCTTTTAAAGATCTTAAAATTAAATCAACAGAAGATCTCTGGGAAATGTCTGTAAAAGTCGGTTGATCTATCATCGAAACCATTGCGCCCTATTTATGTATCATATTTTAACACCAGTGTAGACCAAGGAGTCTTTCCGGATCTCATGAAACATAGTAAAGTAGTTATTTTATTCAAAACCGGTGATAGTATAGAACTCAATAATTATAGGCCTGTCAATTCTGCCAGTTCGCAGTAAGGTGTTTGAAAAGTTGATGCTCAATCAAATGTTACGTCACTTTAATAAAAATTCAACAACAGTACGTTTTCACCAAAGGGCGTTGTACCACTGACGCTGGTGTCACCCCTAATAAAGAACCTTTTTAACGCCTGTGTAGAAGCACAAGATGCCATTGGAATCTTTTGCGACTTCTCTAAAGCGTTCAATTGCGTAAACCATGAGACACTTCTGCTGAAACTAGAGCACTATGAGATTAGAAATACAGCTCTTGATTTATTAAGATCATATTATATGCAGGATAGAAACGCCCAGTTCAAGTAAATGACAAAAACTCATTAGGGTCTGAAATGGCAATGGGCGTTCCTCAAGGTTCGATATTGGGTCCATTCCTAATTTAAGTTTATAAAATCAACCGAAGATGGTGTTATTTGCAGATGACACATCATGGATCTTTAAGATAGACCGATGGTCAGTAAATCTTGACGACGTGAACAGCTCTATTCTTCAGGTCCAAGATTGGTTTACGGTAAATAATTTGGTCCTAATTGGAAAAAAAAGCAAATCCATTAAATTCAAATTACCCAATGTTAGAAGTAGCGAATGTGGACCATATTGAATGGAGAAAAACAGGAATTTATTAATTACACGGTTTTCCTAGGAATCACGCTAGGCGAGAAATTACAATGGGTACCTCATATAACACCTCTTGGCGGGGTAGCTAAGCTCGGCCACTTATGCTGTTAGAAATATAAGACAGTTAACATGATGTAGAATTCGCGCGATTGGTCTATTTTAGCTACTTCCACAGCATTATGTCGTATAGAAATATACTGTGGGGTCGGGCTGCTGACAGCTGTCAGAGCCATTTATAATCTACGTCACCGCGGATTTCTCAGGGAACTATTTAAAAACATTAGTGTTCTGACGGTACCTTGCCAGTTCATTTATGAAAATATTATGTAGGTATGTAAGAAAAAATCTACCACCTTTTTAATAAAATAAGAGATAAACATAATTTTAATAAAAAAGAAAAAAAGAAAGAGTTTTAGAAATAAAGATAAAATATATCAATAATTGTGTAAAAAAAAATACTTTTATGGGGTGCTGTGTTAGATTTTACAACAAAATACCTTGTCATATATGCATTTATATGTTTGCGGCAGCTTCCGTCGATGATTTCTTCTCCATCATCAGGAAAAGAACCGCATCGATGATGAGCAGGGTCCGTGGTAGCACCAACACTGTCTTCAGAACGTTAGCGTGCAAAATAAACGGTCCGTTTACTGTTTACTGGGCGAGTGTTCACTTGCTCAGAAATAGGAAATAGATAATGTACTGTGTAATGTATTTTGATTCTGTACTAACAAATTACTAACACCCTGTTATTTGTATTTTTATGTGTTCTACTAACAACCTTGCTAACGTTTCATTTGTTAAAAATGTATGGACGTATGTCTGAAATAAAGATATATTATTATTATATTGCAATTAAATGAAAGAAAATTAAAAACTCATTTAAAAACTGATGACATTGATTTACATTCTGTGATTACTTTAACTCACATACTGACTTATTACTTGTTTAACAAAATTGGAAAATCGTACACTTTTTAAATGTTTGTAAATATGTGAGCATCATGTATCTATCACATCTATCATCTATCACATTATGAATTTATTTGTCATTGCTACATTTCATATTCTTTTTACCTATTGTGGTGTGGTAATTTTATTATAAGTGCATCGTCTTCATGTATAATTATATAATTAAGTTGACAAAATATCATAACACATTTTAAAATAGTAACGGTGGAGTTTCTTGCCCATTTTTCTCCATACGAAACTACCTTTTGGAAGGGGCGACTAGAATCAATTCTATTTTAATGCAAACGTTCACGTTCAAAAGTGCCTACTTGAAATAAAAGTTTTGACTTTGACTTGACTTTGACATTAAAATATCTGGACTGTGTAACCTATACGAGGATTAAGGGCTATAAAAACGTCGTAGTTCAGAATAGCCGAGATAATGTGCTTTAATACAGTTAAATACAATAATTAAGGTCCACCCTAGGTCTGGATCATCTCATAAACACTAAACAAAATTGATTAGTAGGGATCGGCCGACTTTAGTTGACCAACTTTGACGAACGGTTTTATGGAGCTGTATTTCTGGACCAACTGTAGGTTATATATGTATATTTTTTGGTGCAGTTGGTAGCGACCCTGCCTTCTGAGCCGCTGGTCCCGGGTTCGATCCCCAGTCAAACATTTGTGTGCATGAACACGTCTATTTGACCTGTGTCTGGGTGTGTATAAATGTATATAAGTATGTATACCTATCAGGTTACCGTAGTACAGGCTCTATCTATTTCGGGACCTGAAGACATTGTGTGGATATTATATTGATTGATATATATTGATTTGATATTTGATTGATTATTGATCTCATATTATATTGTCTCTCATATTATAATTTTTTATCTTCGCATGGGTGTTTTAATTGATCTGTCAGAGTTTTTTCAAGTAAGTATTGTTATTGAATTATTTTGGCTATTATTAAAGAGCAGAAATGTGACGCTGTGAAACCCAGAGTTGAAGAATATTCTTGAATCTTTTGACTCAAATAAAAGCACACACACCTAATAGCAAGGAAAGCTATTTATTCCATTGTTATTGGTAGATATTATTGGAAAGACAACTTCCAGACTTTTAGTAATTGAGCGCCGCTCGGGCGGGGCCCGGTTACAATAGGAAATGAATTGTGTCTCATTATCGGCGCTTGAAAGGTTAATTGAATTCTATGAAGTGGGCTGCTGAGTATCGAATCTCAGAAATTCAACTTCCAGCCTTTATGCACATGAAAATAGAGGCAGCCTAAGCATAAAAAGGATATTTTATGTAATTATTTTAAGAATAATAATTTTATTGTTCCAAAAACAGTGTTACAGGTATTTTTTTTTTGCTTGGCATTGTGTTCCATTTATTTCGAGAATTCAAGATAAAACAAAGACATAATAAAAGGCTTTATTTATGCGATTTCTATGCTATTAAGCATCCTTTTTTACGTTAGGTACATAACTTTGCCTAACGAAAATCGGTTATACAATGAGAGTTATTCTTGAATTCAGATCGAATTTTTTATAAATATTTGAAACAAAACAAACATAATACAGCAGTGGCTGAAGCCTTAGAATATGCATTAGTTATTATTGTAAGGCTGAACCCGACAGTAGACAGCTGTCAACTTGACAGTTTTTTTTTAATTATAAGTAAGTAATGTATTTTATAAGTTAAGTATTTTATTCTCTTCCCCGGGTAACCATAAGAAAAATATATAAATGCCATATTATTCAGTGTAATCTAGTGTGTGATATGCTACTAAGCATCCTTTTTTACGTTGGGTAACTAAGTAAGTCTAAGTTGGGTACTTCGTTTGGGCAGATTATGGTGACATTCTTTCTAATTATTTTGCTCGCTGATCCTATTGGTTATCTTATTGTAATACAAAAACTAAGGTGAAATAAAACAAATAACCTCAGGTTCCTAAATAAAATTAGTTTATGTTTTTTTTTAAATTAAAATATGTATCAAGTAAATTTCATAGTTTCAAGACGGAAAATAAATAAAATATTGCGTCATAGGAAACCATTACCAGCTGGAGCGAGATGAGGAAAGCTTGCTATTACTTAGATGCATTCGTTTCATTCCTCAGGGAAAGAGGTAAGTATTAACTTTTTCTAGGCAATTTCATATTTTGCTTCATTCATAGTTTCATTCAGGGATGGTCTCCCCAAAGGCTCACGCAAAGAGTGATTGCTTGCTTACCTACTACTTACAGAATAGTGACGTATAAAATTTTACTGCTGTACTATTGCGGAAAATTTAAAATAATCTTTATGAGTGACGAGACTAAAGTCTGCCCAGTGCACCGTGGCACCTACCGACCTATTTTGTATAAATCTCACCGTGAAAACCAAGTGAGCTATCATTCCACCTGACACTAGGGATTGACACTATTGACAGCTCACCTCAGCTCACTTCACCTACGTCTTCAAGGTGTGAAAGAGGCAGAGGCAAAAAACAGTTACATCACCGAGCAATGCAATTTTGGTTCATGTACAGGCTTATTTTAAATTGGCTAGTTAAACTCCGCATACACGATGGGTATCAATATCTAAACACGTTAAAATAAAAAGCTTTAGGTTTTTTTTGGGAGATCAACGACCACTGTTAGTGTTGTTTTTTAAAGTATGAGTTGATTTAAGCTGCTTTCTTATATATAGCGTGTTAAGATAACGATACCTATCACGTCTGTGACGTTTACACAAAAAAAAAAAGATTTCTTAAAACAGCTATTTCAAGTGACTACAATTACTGCAATCGAAGACCCCGCAAAAAATAAATTAATTTTATCATGTTTAGATGTCGATTCCCATCGCGTCTGCGGAGTTTAGCTAGCCTATTTAAAATAACCCTGTATATCCATATGGCCGTTTATCGTCTATCATATGAGTAACTTTTTCATTAGTTTGAATGCTCCCTGGCGGCTGATAGTATGCCATGCTCACTCAAATGTCTCGCTAGTGGTGGCGTGTGTGGGATTATTAAGTTCCCTTCAAAACGGTGCTGATACATACGTCATGTTTGTGAACGGGCGCCGTCAGTAGGGACCGGTCATCTCTTAGCTGCACGGCTTATTTTAGTTACCGAATTGTTTTTATTTTATGTTTGTATCTTTTTTATTACGGAAGTTTTTAACGTGCACGTCTTTCTACATCCTTCTCACATGTATAATTTCATCATGAATGATGTAACAAACTTTCTGATTTAAAAGAGTGTCCGTGGAGTTTCTTGCCCGTTCTTGTCTATAGGTACCTACTACGCTTTGGAATGGGCTAATTTCATCATTCTGACCGACCGACCCCTTGACAAGACCATTCAAAAGTACCTGTAATTGGTTTATTTGAAATAAACGCTTTGAGTTTGAGTTTACCCTTTAGGTAGTTTCTGTATATGTACAGTCACGAGCACTAACATGTATACACTTAGCAAGTTTTAAATGTGATTTTCTCCTACTATATTGATTGTAATTTTATGTTGTTGTGAACATAATATTTTGGAACCTATACTGTTATGAAATAGGTCTTATTTCAAAGTTGCAATCAATATTCCACGAGAAAATCGCTTTTAAATTTTGCTAAGTGTATACTTATTAGTGCTCGTGACTGTACTGTACAATCAGGAAAATTAATATTGTTAAACCCTAAGTCAATTTGCCGTGTTAAAGCCATTTCATACAACTGTCAACGAATGACAGTTGTGATTTTGGATACACGGACAATTTAAGTAAGTAGTAAATTTTCTTAACAATTTATTTCCCCGACTTGACCTACGTAGTCAAGACAAGTGGCACTCCACCACAGTACCTAGATAAATTCGTTTCAAACATAACATATAAAGCCGTGAAAAATACCTAACGGAGCCGTTTTCCTTCACACAAAATGAAAAATAAAAGCGTATGGATCTTGAGTGTCAGTTAAACACACGCTCTTTAGAATAATGTTCATACCGACTGAATTTACATACAGCTTAAGTAAATAAGCAAAAAGCCAGTTAAGAGGAGGAGGGGGGCTTTTAATAGAGCTTAAAGGTACCTACTTCCATCTGTATAAGATGTGAAATTCAAGCAGTTTCAAGACTAAGCAAATTCAAATTGGTTCGAAGGGATACATCGTAACGAAACCTGTATTTAAAGGTCTCTTAGAAAATCGAAAACACGCAGCAACATTTTATGGTGGATATTCTACCTATAAGCGTGTAGCATTTTTGCAAAGCAATCTTTATGTGTATCGCTTCTAGGAGGGAATCTCCTTGCTCCACTTTTCAAGTATCGAGTGCATAGGTAGGTTACTTCTAAGCAAGTACGCTTGCCCTTATCCACCACCGTATCATCGCTTGACACCAGGTGAGTGGTCAATCGTAAGCCTTTAAAATAGTAGTAGTAGTAGATGTGCGTTGCGGGCGAGAAGAAAAACTCCGAAGATGATTATTGACTTTTAGTTTATATTTGAACTTCACAAAAGTTATAAAACGAAACATTGGACAGTTTCTAAACACTTGTTGCCCGTACGATGTCCGATGACAGAGACGATGGTCAAGAGACCTGTGCCACGCTACTGTAGCGCTCTCATGGACTCGCACGAACGTCAGGTTAGACTCTGCCGAACCGCGCCAACTTCAAACTTGCGTTTCGTTGTCAATTGACATCCCGTAATCATGACTTTTCCGATATATATTTCTATGACTTTTGTTTATTTGTATTATTACTAAACTTAATCAGCCTATAATGTTCCCGCTGCTGGGACACGGGCTTCTTCTCTGTGAGATGGAGTGGGCCGTGATCCACCATGCGGGCCCAGTGCGGGTTGTTGGATGTCACATGTCTTAATTTTTTTGGTTCTAGGACATGCCGGTTTCCTTACGATGTTTTCCTTCACCGTTTTGAGAGTAATGGCGATGGAATAATTTACACAAAGTAAAGCGCCTGTCTAGTTTCGAACCTACGACCTAGAACACGAAAGTCGCGGCCATTACCACCGGGCCACCACTGCTCTCCATTTGTATTCCATTTGCATTTGTATTATTGTAAGTTATTTAACATATTTGACATTTTTTTTTTTCTTATTTTAATACCTATCTAAATGTAATTATGTTTATTATGTTGACATGTAAGAATCCCTTATTATTATTAAATGACTATGACTATATAGCAAAAATTGAGAGTCCCTTCCCGATAACGTAGCCTAGCCAGTTGAATGAAGTGATGTGACAATAGACATTGCTTAGTCCGTCGTGCAAAATACAATAAGTACAATTGTCTTTTGGCAGTTTTATTTAAATTAACATTGAAGCTAATCCTCTGTATGCCATTATAATTGCGTGGGACTCTGTGGGAGCAGCTAGGGTAGCTGTGGTACATTCAAGACCGCGCCCGACGTGGCTGGGATCGTACCTACATATTTGTGGTATTTGTGGACATACGTAATAATGTACGTGGTGTACGCATAGCAATCTAAATTGTTGTGTTATTTGTAACTAGAAACTGAATTTAAACGGCCTGAGAGTAGTTGGTATTTAAAGGTAATGTTTCTGCTGAAGAACTAAATAAATGAACAATTTTTTACAATGAAACACGGAAATGATTGCTATCGTTTTTTTTTTAATTTATTTCTATGTGCACTACAATTTTTTTTCTGGTTTACCATTTTACCCTCTGGAATAAAATAGAAAGAAAAGAAAAGAAAGAACTGTTTCTATATTTTTTTTGGTAAATCGAATAACAAGGCTTTTATGATTTTGGAACTATTTTCCGGCATCGTTTCGGTTCAATGGCATCTAGTTCCTGGAAAAGTACAAAAAAAATATCGGGAATACCGGTACCGGTACAAAATAGCACGTTGAATTTATTCGAGTCATATTACTTATCAAATACTAGTTTTTAGCTTTAGGTGAAAGTCATTTATTTGTACTCTCGATGTTCATCGTTTTAATTTCTATGAATTCCGTTCTAATGTGAACTATAAACTTTATACTCTACATACGGGTATTAAAAATATTACATGAACTTGAACAACGACTTTACCTCAAAACCTTGCTAAAGTACAAGATATTCTCATGCACATACCTACTTTATCCTCAAAGATGGCAAAAACTTTGATAAAAAAAATTAAAATTCTTTAAAAAGAAATCCTCGTCTCGATACAACGGCGGCTCAGACACCTTTTAAGGTTGTTGAAGGGGCAGGACTAACTGCGTAGTTTGATTAAGGGTAGGGCTTGTGTCAGTGGGGGCGTGAAGGGTGCTCCAAGCTCTCTCAGCAGCTTCGCCCCCGGCAGTGATAGCGCACGCGTCGCCGTCTCACCTGAAGTACTAATGTGATTACGTCCTACGATTGTTAGAATAGCACGCACTTCACAAGATGTAGTGCGTTTCTTTTTTTTTGTATTGTTACACGTTCACGTCTAGACGTAAGCCTGTGCCATCATTAAACTTAGGTATCTACATAATATTTGAGCGGATGTTATATATAGCTAGGTATGGCATTATTGCACCTCGAGAATAGCTTCATTATTTTCGTAGTTGACATTTTGCGTAGCGCGTAATAGTGCCAAAGCATACGCGTAGCGTTATTGTAGCACAAATAAGCGCGTAGCGTACTACAAAGAGCGTAGCGCGTAGCCTTCTCGTAACGGAAAAGCGTATTTTAGTTTTTTATAGTAGTAGTCAAAAAGTACATAATAAATAACCGGTTTTTGAAAGATTATTATTGATTATTTATATATTTTTTTTATTATTAAAATAAAAACTTATTACTGGCAAAGTATAAAACGTAGTTATTGAACACACATCCATAATCTAAATTCCAACGTCAAAAATATTTCATCCTACGCTTACGTCCTCAAGGTTGTCTCAGCTCGCAGAGACAAGAAAATGTAGATCTTTGTTGTAATTATATCAAGCCAATCTCTCACTAATCTTAATCTGTGTACAAGTTCGGAATTTCATAAGGGAAGCTTAGTAGTACACTTGTTCAGAAATTCTTCGACAAATTAATTCCTTGGTATTAGGAGACCGGTATAATAAATGATGGTGGAGTACGTACAGTTTATTGGATCTGATCCTTCAAAATGTAATTACGTTGCCTATAGACATTGACAATTTATAATATAAATATTTTAGTGTTTATAAAGTCTCAGTTCTACGAACAAAATTACAAACAACTTCCCGACTTGTACCGTGAGTAGGCGCCATCGATCGTAGCTTCAATTATTACTCTCTGGTACCTCTTCTGTTCCATTACTCGTTCTAACTACTGTCTATGCCAGAGGAAAGTATTCCCAAAGAATTTATAGTCGCCCCTATAATGGAATTATTAACGTCATCATTTACAGAGGCTCTTTAGTCGACACAGATGGCTACATCAAGTGTATTTTCAAAGTTTTTTTTGCTTACAGTATCCAAAATGCAAGTTAATTTGAAAGTCCAGTCTGTGCGGGCGGAAGTAACTATTGGTCAGGAGTATATTTTAATTTAAACACAGGAAATTTAGTCGCAATGTTTATTCTGGTGCGGCAAAAGCAGGTGCGGACTGCCCCGAGCACAGTAATTAACAAAACAAAGGCTTTTCACTACGTTAACAGTACTTGATGTTGCTGCCTGCATTATTTTAAGAACTCGGATTCTTGTGGTTAGCAGCTGATTCGTGAATTTAGTTTAATTTTTTGCCATGTTGCTCGGTGGTTTTAATTTTGAAATGATAGAAGCGAAAATCAATTAGCAAATGATTGAAATAATATTCAAAACAGGTTCTTTAATGATTGTGAGGTAGTGGTTGCGTGGCGTTATTCCATTAATCTTGTCAAACGAGAATGAAGCGGTCAGACGTAACCCTCATTTCTCAAAGCAACGGCGACTATTAATTACGGTGAAATTTCCTATCTATGCTAATGAAATTCTACTCGAAAAATGTCATTTGGATGATGTTTCGTTTAAATGGGTAAGTAATTAAGTAGATACTACACAGACGCATTTATTTAAACCATAGTTGGGGCGCCAAAAGAAAGGTTTGGTTCTTCTGTGTTTAGCTTTATTTATTGTTTTTAATGAAAGTTCTGCCTTCGTCTAAACTATAATAATAATATTACAAAGAGAAAAGATTAGATTTTTGTGTTTGTTTGCTACGCTTTCACGCTATAATGGCTGAAAGGATTAGGATGAAATTTGGCACATGGGTAGACCTGATCATGACCATGACCTGAAGGCCAATTCCCGTAATTAAAAACGTTCAAATTCTAGTCGCAATCTCATCTCAGCGACAATCAATGTCAAAAGCTTGTCAAATATGTAGGGAAATTAGATGTATTTTTGACATATTGACACAGAGATTAGACTGCGAACGTTCTTAAAATTACGAGAATTGGGGTACTGGTTTAGGACATTGGATATTGTTTATCCCGATATTCCTACGGGATCGACACCCCGGACTATATTGTGATGTGGTGTGCGGCGTTAAATACACAGATTTGACGTGAAGCTCACGACACAACACTCGAAAATAGTGTTAATCTTCCAATGGTTATTTGGCATGCAACAGATGGCGTCATAACGCACTACGCCACCAAAATGTAAACCTAGTTTAAGACTTCATACTAAAACAATGATTTTAACATTAAAGAAGTATCTAGCACGATGGAGTAGGTAATTCGAAATTCTCATTAATACTTATATTTTCATTTAATTTAATCTGACATCGGTGCGTTAAGTAAAATGACCCTATCTCTAAGAGTTTTGTGACCTTGGCTCCCTTATCGATGGAGGAAACGTCCTCTTGCCTTGTAACTGGGTCTTCCCTTTGAGTTCAAAATAGGTACTTCCGTTCCATAAGTTTTTCGGTGAAATATTATCATAGATTTAATTTTAATAAAAAAAACAAGAAGGAGACTGAATGTGATCATATTACCAATTTTTTTTTAAACGTTGCCTCACACTAGGCATTTCTCCTGTATCGTGGGTGCGTTTACAAACATTTAAACTCACATACACAAACAGCCAGACCCGGAACAACTACTTGCAGGTCATACAAATATTTGTTCCGTGCGGGGATCGAACCCGCGACACGTAACGCAGCAGTCAATCGCTTAACCACTACGCCAACCGTGCCGTGCATTGTATGTATATTAAACAGTTCAAATCACCATTAGGAACATCTTGAAAGCTCTTATGCATATTTTTCTGAATATTTACGATATATTTTCGTTTTATAGTTATTTCAGATTTCCAACTTTTGTGATCATAATAACTTTACCAAGAAACCACAATCTAAGCAGTTCGTTGAATCGAGCGCAGAATTTATAAGGCTACTAAGTTTAACTTTAGCTTTACGTATAAAAATCATGAAACTTCTCCCGTAACCGAGTATTGAAGAGCCTTTTAAAGTAGTTTAAGGTTCCATATTTAGTGGAAAATAAGTAAAACCTTGTTTTTAAAAAAGTCTTTAACCCATAATAGGATTCAACTTGTGCTGTGTATAATAACTATATTATCCTAACATACAATCTACACGTCATCTCTACTATAAAATGAGACATCATTTAAACCACTCCGATTTTATGTAAAAATGTCGTAAGACTAAAAAAACGGGAAATGTAGAAGCGAGTGTCCCACACTCTCAAATTATTTTAATGAAGAGACTTGTCTGCTTTCCATGAATTCGATTTAATTCCACGTAGCCTTTGTATGACAAACGAGCAATTAATATGACTGGAGTGGGTCGCATTCATATTTAGGTAAGTTATTGTTATGATAATTAAATAGACGTACGAGATAATAAAAAAATAACCATAAACTGAAACGCTATAAAATAATTTAGAGAAGCGTTACAGAAGAAGAAATATACAGGATCGCAATATCTACAGCTTGAAAAGAGAACAGTTACGTATGCAGATAAAAATAAGTAGTAGGTACCAAGCATGGTACTATCGAAAAAAATGTCAAATCAATCATCTTGCACTATACTGCCTAAAACAAGTCTAAACAGAAAAAGTAAAAATAAGTATGTTATCTATGTGAAACATGTTATGTAGGTTGTTTACTCCTCGCTCATCATAAAAGACGAACACATCAAATCATGTTTATGTATCCGCGTAATGTAATCCAGTGGGCCAGAAAAAATATACGGCTGCGACAGGCCAGCATCGTGTGACGAAGGACAGCTTCGGCAAGAACTGACAACTCCAATATTATATATATGGCATCTTTACTAATCTGTGGCACAAAAAATATCCTTTGAATTCCAACGAACAAATTGTAAGTATGTCAGCTTTGTTGTTTTTGACACCACAGAGTCTTGGATTTGATGAAGTTGGTTCAAAAGAAGGCTCGCGTGTGTCTACACTCTATTTACCAATTGATAAAATATTACTATTTATAGAAATGCATATATTCAGTTTTAAAATCAGCCACAAAATCATCTTTAACCGGAAAATTATTTTTTATTTATACTTCTTGTAAAAAACGGGGAACATATATTGTAGACAATGCCACAAGGCGTACAAGACTATAGTTTAAAGCTTCCGATTTTAAACTATAGCAAGTGGCTTATTTGGCCACCACACCACATCATCTTCATCTTCCCAGCTAAAGCACTAGGAAGTGGTGAAGGGTGGGCGTTTTGGGGGGACTGTCTTATGTGATTTTGACGTTCAAAAAGTGCTGATTCTCAGACTAATTTGAATAAATGACTTTTGATTTTGATTTCATATACAGGTTGTGGCGTAAATAATGGATAACCCTGAAACTGTTGATTAGCCAGATTATCATTTATCATTTACCCCACTTATATCGCCTACATACGCGTACTTTTTTTTTCGATATAGGGGCCCCAAACTCCATGATTCTGTAGAAAAAATTTTAAAATTTGAGAATAAGTATTTTTTGCAATGCTATCTTAGATTGTAATAAAAAATCTTGATACTGATAAGATTATACCTACAGATATTCAGGAGTGACATAAAAAAAAAAACGAGAACGAGTCACCAATTGTAGAAATGGCAGCTGATTTTGTAAGAGTAAATACGATTTTTATTTAAAATATCAAAAATATCAATAATTTGGTCATGATGGATGATAGATAACAATCTGGCCGATCGTCAGTTTCAGGGTTGTCCATTATTTACGCCACAGCCTGTATAGTAATTCGTAATTACTCCCCAAATGAAACAGTACCCAGCACTGATTTACATGTAAATTCACGGTTCACGTATTTAAATATTATGACTGATATGAATCAGAGAATATGTTGCAAAATCGTTTGTTGATGCGGATAATGGCTCGTAATTAGTTTGACGCAGTTACGGAATAAAATCGCATCGCCAATATTCAATTTTATTGCAATGCCGACCGTCGTCGGGTTTATTAAATAAATTGGTAAAAATTAAAAACGCAAACGTCAAGAAGATATTCGAATGCTCATTTCAAGTTTGTGTTTCTATAATATGCAGTTTAACAAAGCGTGATGAGTGAGCTTTTCTCTCATCTTAATTAAGTTTATCAGTACAAATATTATTCACAAGTTCATTTAGATTTATTTCGTCGTGTGAAATTCTATTACCTACCGAGAACACTACAGCCAGTAGTTGAAGTTCTTAATTGTTCTTTTAATAAGTTTCGAAGCTTATAATGTGAAAATTCGTCAGCAACATTCGACGGCGACAGGTGCGGTAGGGAAGTAACAATGTAATTACGCGAACAAAGGCAAACACGGCACTCCGTATGGTCTTTTGTAAACAAGAAAACAAACTCCCCTGTAATATTCGGTTGGGGAGGGAAAGGAGAAGCGGAAATGAGATAAATAAATTTAAAAAAGCAACATCTTAGACATCTAAGAAATAATGATCATTGCATGTGGTATTAAATATTTTTTTATGCAGATCATAATAAATGTTCTTTTTTATATAAAACGTTGCCCCACACTAGGAATTTCTCCTGTATTGTGGGTGCGTTTACAAACATTAAACTCACATACACAAACAGCCAGACCCGGAACAACTACTTGCAGGTCATACAACAATTTGTTCCGTTTATCATTAATTAAAGATTACAGCGATGCGGACGAATACTTCGACGCCTAAGTTTCCTTTTGTTTTTGTATTTATTTCTATAGTTAGTTATTTAGTACCTAGTGTAAATAGTTAACTGTAACTATTTCCAATAAATAATTAATTTTAACTGTTTGTACTCCCCGTCACTTGTCCCTTTTTTTTTTTTGAGGGTGGGAAATCATCACATAACTTCTCCCGCTCTGGGCAGAGCAGGAGGGCGTGTCAGACTCTGACTGACTAAAACCCACCCGTGTTCCTTCAGTTGCCTGTGCCAGGGGCCACGGTACCCCTCTCGGTCTTTCCCGCAACCCTAGCAGGCATTGGACCTAGCGGACCCCGTCATTGGTGCTGACATCTCTTTGAGGCGCGCGTGGAACACAACGCGCCGTCGACCCGGGCCTAGTCCTTGTCGACCGCAAGCCCGCGCCTACGGTGGCCGGGAAGCGGCCTAGGATTCTCGACGCCCAGGGCGTCTCCTGCGGCGGCTAGGGGCGTGAGGGCGCAAATTTTGCCTCTCCCTCACGCGTTCCGCCTCCTCCTTCGCGAACATTACTGCTTCGCTGAAGGAGGTGACGGCTTCCCAAGCCCTCTCGCTCCGTACCATGGCCTGGACCAGGGCCGGACGCGAGAGATCGCCACCGCCAATCGCCTCCACGAGGACACGGCGGTGCTCCGCCCAAGCGGGGCAGACCTCCATCCTCCGGGCGATCCACACAATGGTGACACCCGGGCGTTTCCTCCCGCCTTATCCGGAACAGGAACCTCCCGAAACTACCGTGTCCGGTGAGGACCTGCGTCAGGCGGAAGGTGAGGACGCCGTGGCGACTCTCTAGCCACTCCTCAAAGAGGAGACTTATCGCCGCAATTGTGGCGTGCCCACCGTCACTTGTCCCTAAAGGTTCATTAGAAAACCAGTGTCAGACAACATCTGTCTGGCATTAATGCTGAAATGATCCTTTTTGGCGCAGCCGTGAGGCACACACTATTGTTGTTAAAACATTATTTTCACTTTATATTTTTTTCTATGTATGTCGTGGATAACGATATTGTTTTAATAAAAGTTGCTCAATTGATTAATGTAGTAGTGGGGCAAACGCCGTGACGTTATTTAGTAATGGCGGCACGTGGACAGAGTCGTTTTGGAAAGTGGGGATTGTCGAACGGGGACTTCGTATCGAGACGCGGACCAAGACACTTCTCCAAAACGAAACTGTCGGTTTTCCTAGTTCGATTGATTTGTGTGTAGTATTTAGTTTATTCGATTATTAAAAGTAAAGTTACATTTACATTTCGTGTTATTCAACGCCACCTACGAAATGGACCCTTTACCACCGAACCAAGATGGTGACGACCCTATCGCTCCGCCGTCGCTGACGTCGTCATGTATTTTGTGTTTCACGCACTGTGTCCAAATAAACGTTATTCTTTCTTTCTTAATGTTAAAATGATCAATTAATATGAGAACCATATTATTAATATGCTCGCGCATAACTACTACACAAATACATTATTTAAAAAATATAAGAGCCCTGTACCTGTAGCAACGACCATATAGCCTAGTGGTCGTTGCCCTGTATTGCCCTGTAGGTACTAATGAAATGTACCTACGTTAAAGCATTTTTAT
The DNA here is from genome assembly GCA_937001585.2 of Brachylomia viminalis. Lineage (NCBI taxonomy): Eukaryota > Metazoa > Arthropoda > Insecta > Lepidoptera > Noctuidae > Brachylomia > Brachylomia viminalis. The sequence continues at coordinate 12,744,996 of OW443302.2, read as the reverse complement.
TAGTTGCAATAAAATTACAAAGGCTTTATTTGACCTAAATAGTTAATTAACGATGAGGTCCAATGATAGCTGCATAGCGATAAATAACTGTGAAAACGATACTGATCCACAAATCGTGAAACTTGACATTTTATATCTATATCAAAAGTGAGTGTTTGTCCGTTTGACATATTTTCACAGCTTAAATTTTGACGAAGCGAGAGCTTGGTACTCGGAAAATAAGTGACGGAATTTGGTCCCAAAAGTGTAGAAAATAAATGTCTAACTTATTTCTAGGAAATACGCAACAAGACGGGTTTCAAACTACGAACACAATTGCTCACTTCTCGTCTAATCGAATAATGAAAATGTCGGCGTCACCGCCTTTCCTTTATTACTTTCGACGGAACAATCAAAGCGTGATAATTTATTTTTGGGTTTTTCAAAAGCGTAAATGTCGAAAACAAGCAAGTTGAAACTCAGAGGGGGGGAGGTGGCCACCCCCCACTTCTGTGCTGTAAAAAGCTTTTGAATTGATTGTCCAGTGTCAGGAAATTGTTGGGTGTCGGCATTGTTTCTGAGGCTCACGAAGGCTATCCAACTTTTCTCATTAGGGCGATCTGTTGCGGCGCACCATCGAAACGCTTACGATATTACTGGGAACCGTTATGAACAATAAGTAATTTTATGAAACGCCGACATTCAATTATATTGTTACGATTGACTCTTTGACATTAATTGGAAAATAATTAAATATTATGATTAAACCGTAACAATGAACGGATATCGTAGTTAAATTGGATTGTTTTATGTGAATCAATGTGTCATTTATATTTACATATTTTAATGTTGAGCGGATCATCGGCTTAAATGTTGCCATAATTATGATTTATCACTTAGGTACCTACCTATGTGATTTAATTAGCTTTTGGTAAGAAGTGTACTGCCATCGGAAGCACCTGGGCGATCCATTTTTCTCAGTCAAGATGGAAGCGGAAAAACAACAAAAGACATTTCATTCCTTCGTTTAAAGTAAAGTGAAAATCGTAGGTTCCTTGGTATTTATTTTCTTACTTTGTCGCAATAAGTGGGGCAGAGTTAAGCCTGAAGGTTTAAGTAGTCGCATATTTTAAATTATTTTGTCAATTTCAGTTCTGTTGCTAAGTAAGGCATGGACCAGGCTTTCTGGTTTTCTTTTCAAAGATGCTCTTAGTAAAAATCTTTTGGCATGGTCCACTGAAAAGCGTAATCTTTCTAACTAAGCTTTTAATTCGCATTATTTTTGTTCACAAACAAATACCTTCCAACATACGTACTTAGACTAGTTCCACTGGTAACAAGAATACAGATGGTTTAATTTTATAAAATGTTTTTTTTTTATTTTTAAACCTGTCTTAAACATAAATATACATACTACAAAAAAAGAACATCAAAAATATGGCAACTCTAACTGGGTCACCTCGCACGACGACGTTCAGAAGACGATACCCAAGGCTTATTCTAATCCGAGAAAACACTCAGCTCCTAGTAATGGATTTAATCAAAAACCTATCACAACCGAAAACAGTTTCCGCAACCTCATTAACTTAAGCTGAACATTACCATATCTAAACACATCCATGCATGTATTCACTTATAAATGTATACACCTATACTACTGATGTTACGGTTTTACAGTTTAATATAATGACGTTGTGACGCACATCATTGCAAATTCGCGCGGTACCTAATAGATACCTCTTTAATCGAATCTCGACCCATAACGAAAATTTATTCATAACAATCTTGACGCCGACATCTGCCGCTCTAAAGAAATCTTCCCTCGGAAATTATTCCAGTAAACAAACCATGCCAAACAAGTTTTTCATTTAACGCATATTTATGCAACATCAGCTGCTATTAAATATGTCTCATCAAGCATATTTTAAAAGAAGTTGTCCGCGTTTGTGGAGATCGTTTAAGTGAGAGGAGCAAGATTTCATCTTAGAGATTTTCTTTTGCGAAAGTTGGCTACTATCTATTAGGTAGGTATGTTAAAATATGAAGTTAATAAAAGGATTGTTCGTAGTTCAGTGTGAAAATCTTATTATTATAGCTTTTGCCCGAAACTTTGCCCACGATGATGTCGGAAATTATTCCACAGGTACGTACTACAGGGATAAAAGTATCTTAAATCCTAACCTAGTTATGGTGTGTCCGTCTGCCGAAAGTTCATCCAAATCTGTTCAGCCGTTAAGGAGTAAAAGGGTAACAGACAGACAGAGATACTTTCGTATTCATAATATTAGAAAGTATGGATTACACTTAACTCATTATTTCTGCATATTCTGATAATGGCCGTAAGAACGTATCACATAACGCAAGGCGGTCCAGGTTTTTCAAATTCATAATTCTAGATGAGCTAATCAACTCATCGTACCATTAACGTAAAATAAAACTAAACATAACCCCGTAAGCATAAAATAAAACCCAACGTTCATTCATAACTCAATATATCGATAAAGCAATTGACGATCCCGATCGGCAAATGTTTTCAGGGCCATCTTCCTTATTGCTTAAAAACAGAGTACGTCACAGGTAGTGTTACTCCGAGTTAACTCACTGCCGAGCCAACGAGGAAGGAGGATTCTAAAACATACTCACGTACCTCATTTCCTTAGTAATGGGGTTATATTCCGCGGCAAAATTTTCAATTTCCTAACCTTTTTCTATATTACGTACCTTTTTACAACGAATTGTATTTTGAGATGTAAAAGATCTCGCTTAAAAAAAACGTTTAAGCTAACTGAATTCATGTCTAACTTTTTTTTAATATTATTCCCTGTTACACCTTTTCCAGGCTGCCAAATTACTGTTTATACAGGAACGTGAGTTTGCGATGAACAAAACATCCAATATTTGACCTGTCCTATTGAATACGTGGTGGGAAACCTTTCATTATCCACCGACAGGCCTAAAAATAGGGTTTTACGTGTGCACAAAGAAATATATATTTTTTATCATCACGTTTACGCAAATAATAAAGACTACAATAAATGTCCAGGAGGATATTCAAAATAAACACCACGCTTGGAAGACGAATTGGAAATCGTAGTATCCAATATTCTGATAAGCAGAAAGATGGTTACTATCATCGAAATAGATAATTCGAATCACTTTTCCTTTTCTGGAAACAAAGGTACAAATCTGACTATTTTTACCTAGTGAATCTACCATTATAACAGCTGTCGACAAGTTTTATCAGAAGCTCAACCTATTGGCAAATTACTGTAGGTAGGTGGAGAAACCCTGGATACTCAGCCTCATCCCATTATGTACGAAAAAGGTCGGCTCGATACTAAACGGAACTTTTTATCTGTTTCCAGATTTCAAGGCCAGCTGTATCATATTTTACTTAGCTGACGGCTACCGGAACTCTTTTTTTCGGCTTAAGACAAAGAGATTAAAATTAGATTTAAGTAAAGCTGCTACAAAAGGTATTGAGATAATAATGTCTGCTAATAACTTACCTTTCCACGCTTTAAAGTTAATTTAGGTAAGACCTTATTAATAAAAACACTTTCATTCTTAGCACAAAGTGAACTGTGATTAGGTTTTGATAAGATTAAAATTAACATTCATAAAATTCCTGCTACGACATGGATCCTTTTTCTAAATATTTCATTCATATGACAGTAAATTGTAGGAGATAATATTTTTATATCAAACATTCAGCAGGAAACATGGAACCCAGTTAACTATTACTGTTTATCCCACCAGAAATATAACCTCATTTTTAAAGCTGAAACTATTTGTTAATTATGAAGCTGCGATGTAATTACGTCTTCCATAACTAACCCCGACGTTATGCATTCGCTACCAACATTCAGACCGAACTTACGCGCGTACAATTATTTCACTATAATTGGCGGACTGCAGCCGCATTTTAAATGAACACGAATGTATGTTTTCTGATAAAACTACTCCCCACACGGTAATGCCGATTAGACGTTATGAATATGTAGAGTAAGCTATACAATTCTATTGAATTTCCAAGCTAAACCATTTATTATTTTTGAAATTTATTGTAACAGCAAAACGTAAATATTTACACGTTTTCAAATAGAATATGTAATAATTCTTAATTTCGTCGCGATCGTAAAGATACAACTCGATACCGTACACAAGTCTTATATTCCCTCGAGTATTTCTCGAAGGAACTTGTGAGTTCTTCATATAAATGGAGAACGTTACGTCGCCGAATAGCAGAGTCAATCAATCGCGCCACCCGCCTGTGTAGCGGCAAATCGAAAAATCTACAAAATGTCTTTGATTTAGTCAACACGAATGAATAAGTCGTCGTAAACACACACGATACTTCAATACGGACATTGCCTTAATACAGAACTAATGTCTAACATGAGTAAATGGATATGGACACAGGTAGTTTATAAAATATTTTTACGTGGTGGTACAGAATTTCATATGAAAAATAACCACTATTTTTGGAAAAAAATTGTACCGTCTCTTGTACTATAAGAACGTCTAGTACAAGAGTCAGGGCTACACTGATCAGCTCGCCGTTCGAAAAGGACCAGGCCCGGGTCGACGCCGCGTCGTGTTCCACGCGCGCCTCAAAGAGATGTCAGCACCAATGACGGGGTCTGCTAGGACCGATGCCTGCTAGGGTTGCGGAAAATCCGAGAGGGATACCGAGGCCCCTGGCAACTGAACAGGCAACTGAAGGAACACGAGTGGATTTTAGTCAGTAAGAGTCTGACATGCCCTCCCACTCTGCCCAGAGCGGGAGAAGTTATTTGATGAATTCCCACCCACAAAAAAAAAAAAAAAGGGCTACACTGATGTTTGTGTCTTGAAGTCAAAATAAAAAATAAAAAATTTTGAAGGTGACAAAACCGTTTCTTACGAAAAAGAAAATTTTCCGCTAACCTTTAATAACTTTATTAGGAAAAGCATCTCAAATTGTTTGCTATCGAGAAGTAACACACTTGGGAGTTGCGGAAAACTGAAAGCCAATGGTCATTAATTTGGGCTACGGTACAAATGTGGTGTCAGACTTATGCGCATAATTAAAATTTATTACCGGCTTAGCGATGAAGAAAATTATCATGAGGGTGACACAAATAAAGGACAATAATTTCTTAAAACAGTTGATTTTTTTTTGTGTGATTAAGTAGATATAGTTGAGAGAAAAATTTTGATAGTAAAAGTGTAAAAAAATTTGATAATCTTGCAGTGTCCCAATCAATCTGTATCGGAAAATGCAGGCGTGGAGTTTTTACATATATAAATAATTAAATAATAAATAAATAAATATCGTCTAACATTGCACACAGCACCATCTAGTTCCAAGTTAAGCACTTAACACTTAAGGCTTGTGTTATGGATACCAGATGGTTGATACACTACTTAAATACATTTTTTTTTTGTAAATACATACATATTATAAATATACATCCATGAATCGGGTACAAATGTCCATATTCATCATACAAACATTTGCCCCTACCGGGATTCGAACCCAGGACCATTTGGTTTCGCTGACTACACTTAGCCACTGTAGCCACTACACCAAACGTGTCGTCAAATATATGTTTCAATCATCTCTGCAGAATATCGACTCTTTGTAGCCTCAAACTCTCAGCGCAGTCTAGACTTAATAATAATTTTCGCGATACCTACTTGATTCGACATTACTTCCCACCCATACTCTTGTTATCCATATTGTTCAAACCAAAAACAATGAACATGTCATGTCACTTACAACCACATCATAATTCTGCGTACAATCAACTCATAATTAATGCGAAAGGATAAACTCATACACCCTTGTTTTTCGGACCCTTGCTTACTTTAGGAAAAGGGAAAATGAACTGACATTAACACGGAATAATACTTACTCTATAACTGGGTTGGTCACTTTCATTTTATTCAATGGAGGTGGTAATTACAAAGATATATTATTTTGGGTACGCAAAGCCTGGTGACCGCGCACCGCAGTGTTAAATAGCCTAAATTATTCGTCACTGTAATGATCGCCAATCAAGGATGGACGCACCAAATCGTGCCGCGTTAAAACTTAATTACATTGGGCAATGCACACATGATTTGGGGAATCTGATTTTAATAAAACATTAGACACCACGTAGGGTTTAGAGCATCATCCATCTGGCAAAAAAATATATCCTATCTTGCCGGGTGTCATATTAAAACGTCAATGGTTGAGAATGAAAGTACGATACTGCATCACCTTTCTCCTCATGGTAACATAGATACTGCAATCTTTAATCCACAATCCAAAACATTTTCCTACCGTAGTGCATATGACACTTTTTCCTCAAGTCTCGCGCCAGGTCATTCGTTCGGACGGACATGAAAGTCAGTTTCTGTTCGACAAATATCCAATATTTGTCGAGCCTACAAAAAAAACACACTTATAACATAGATAACAGAGAGAGCAGTGGCGGTCCAATGGTAACGGCCGGACTTACGAGTTGCAGGTCGTAGGTTCGAACCCAGACCGGCGTTTTACTTTGTATACATTATTTCATCACCCTTTCTCTCAAAACGGTGATGAAAAACATCGTGAGAAAACCGGAATGTCCTAGAACCAAAAATTCGAAGACAGGTGACATCTACCAACCCGCATTTGGTCAGCGTGGTGGATTACGGCCCACTCCCTCTCACCGAGAGGAGGCCTGTGTCCCAGCAGTGGGAACATTATAGGCTGATGATGCTATAACATACATTAACATAACAGACACCATCATCTTCCTGCCCTCGTCCCCTGTTACTTGTGATCGGCACAACATGTTATTTTTCCATTCTCCCCTGTCAACTGTCACGCTATCATTCACTCCCTTCTCTTTCAATCATTCCTCACATAATCCATCCATCTTTTATTTGGCCTTCCTCTCCCTCTCCATCCATCAACATTTATATTCATCACGGTTTTAGTCACATGCGTTTCCTCACTTCTCATCACATGCATATACCGAGCCAAACCTATTCCCGTCAACTTTTCTGTCACTGAAGTGAAGAAAAGGGAAGTTTGAAAGCGGCGCCCATTTTCAAACTTCCCCAACTCAACCGTCGCTAATGAGACACAGTTACTTTTCTATTGTTACCGAACTTAATCAGTTCGATTGATAGCAAGGGGATACTCATTTCTTACTGTATCCATTTTCGTCACTCCACACATCTATCACAACGTTCTCACCTTCACTGCATGCAACCTTTTTTCATCCACCTTCTTCACCAACCAGCGACAGGTCTTATCACGGACTTGTAGATTTTCCCCTTTAATTTGAGTGGCATTTGTGGGTCGCAAGTTGTTCCTGTGACCTGTCGCCATTTCATAAATGTTGAGTTGATCCGGCGCGTTACGTCTTGGTCTAATTCGCCATCCCCTTGAAAAAGTGACCCAAGGTACCGAAAGTTGCAGCAGATCGGAAAGGGCTTACCGGCGAGAGATATGGGCACAGGACTGGAGAGACCGTCAAAATCACAAAATAAGTACTCTATTTTGGTCCGACTTAATTTCAGGCTAACCTAAAAGGCTCACCAGGAAGAGGTAAGGGCAAGACCTTGATGCAAGCCGACCGCCACATTCAAGCTGCCAGTACACAAACATTATATTCCCCGAAGAGGTAGTCAGTGGTCTAAAAACTGTAACCATGAATGAATTCATGGTTACAGTTTTTTGCACAGAATTCTAAATTTTTATAAGTGGAGACCTGTAATTGGCTTTCAGACTAATGTACTGTCCTTGATCTGTTTGTTTTAGCTGTAAGTCTCCCATGTTATTTAAATAAATAAATAAATCAATTCTAGACCCCTAACGTAGAAATGTTTCGCGGGTTATTGAAAAAAAATCTGCTGTTTCGTAGAAAAGAGTACCTACGAGGTCAAAATGTGTGGAAGAACTAAAGAACCACCGAAAAAAAAATACCCTTGGTCCTACTAGTAGAGCTACGCGGTCGAACCACGGGCCATAAACGATTTTTTCTTTTTATAACTTACGAAAAATTTGAACGCAGAGGTTTTAGAATCGTGTACTGAATCCATGATAGGAAACTGCGCATCGATGGTGCCAGCCTGTATAAATATTTTGAAAACAGATTTTTAGCAAAAACAAACAGGCAAAGTGCAAGAGCAGTTGCTTTTGCAACGCCAGACTCATTAGGGTACAGGCGATTCAAAACAAAGTCGGTAATTAATCTACATCAGTAAATAGTAGATAAGGACCAAAGACTCCTTATTTATTTTACAACCAGTTTATTTGCGGCTAGTGTTATTGAAGCATAGCATCAAGGTGTAAATCGTCGTATTTCTTTTGCCCGCTGAAATCACGAGATTTTGAACGAAGTTTAAATTATTTTGTTGCCTGCTGTAAACTCCTGCTGCGAAGCTGATGTAAACTTTACATACACAACTTCAAATGTTTTTGTTTGTAAGAAGTAACATTGGGAGACACTTGCCAGTACCTATCTAAGATGCGTATTCAATACATCGTACTAAACTTAAATTACCTGATCTGGATGTGTTCTTTCCCTGTCGATATTCAAAACCCTCTTGCGCAGTCATTTTAACAGTCATTTAAATGGTAAAAGTCAAATAACGATAAATTCATCCGATAAAACAGGAAATTTTTATATCTACTTTAGTAACTATTACTTTACGATATATCCCGTGCATAAACAATAAATCCGGCCAAGTGCGTGTCGGACCATGCACAAAAAAGGGTTCCGTAGTTAGCATAGCAATTAATCCCAAAAACAAACTAAACATTGTAGCTGAAAAACAAGTTCTCACATACACCCCAACTGCAAATAGAAGTTTGTACGCATAATATTGAGTTTACAAAGTTATTGTAAGACCATAGACTTCTTGTAGGTTTTCCAGTAATCTATAAGTATATGTAACTATAGACTGTTCATATTTAAAAAAAAAAATTGGCGTAGTAGTTTCGGAGACACGGTAAAGCGAATGGTAAATTTTCATCTATTTTCTCAAATAACTTTAAAACTATTTATTTTAAAATAATAAAAAATAATATTTGAGACCCTCACAGTAAACCCTTCCATTTGATATGCCACACGGTATAGTTAACAAAACATTATTTTTAAATTTTCTATTGGCATTCAACATTCATTTATTTACGAGTACGTTACATGTCCGTGTATGGGTCACAGAAATTCGTGTGCACCAAATTTCAACTTATCGGTCCATTCATTCATTCCCTTCCTGGCTCTTGTGATACAGGGACTAACTGTGTGGCTACACAGATTTTTGTGACCTTGAAGTGTGAATAAAGAAAAATTTTAAATTATTCAATTTGGAGCGAATTGGCTGTAACAGACGGACAGAAAGACACACGAGTGATACAATAAGGGTTCCGTTTTTTCATTTGGACGTACGGCACCCTAAAAATAACTCGCACGTGTACAAAATTCTGTTAGATTTGTTTTACCGAAACGACGTGTTACTTCAACAGAAACAATGAGACGTTAAGAACAGAGTTTGCAAACACAGCTCTAATAAATATTTCAAATAGAATTTCTTCAGTTATTAAGGCAAGGAAGGAAGTACAAAACAATTTGTACTTTACTAGCTTTATGGCGGAGGCAATTTCGTTTGAGCAATTATGGCATTGCTTATGATAATTTTATTGCCTCATCTACTTAGAGCTATCAAAGCAGTTTTGTGTGATACATAAGTTATTATTTCGTTTGTACTTAAATTAAAAGGAATTATAAGACCGACACCTTAAGGGTGAAGCGCCAGTTTGCCCGCGATACTAAAATTTTCTTACGTTTTTTGCAATTTGCAGGTCATTTGGTTGTATGTTGAACAAATATGATTCGCGACCGTAACAAGTATCTATTTACAATATATATATTTGTAATCGAATGCCAAAATCAAAAAATACCAATCAATAGGATTAAATGAACTAACAGGGTTGTATTAATGATTATACTTAATTCTATAAATACGAACTTGTTACGGTCGCGAATCATATTTTGTGCAACCTGAGACTTTCCAGCAAATTGCAAAAAACGTAAGAAAATTAGAATTCCTCGGGCAACCTGGTGCTTCCCCTTAAGGTTTTGATCAAATTGACTGAAATAAGACGATGATTGTTGAAGACATCGGAAACAATCATGGCCGACTTTGAGCTTTACTGGCGTGCGCCGCGTAAACATTGGATGTAATTTGGCACAGATAGTTTATAACTTTTTTTTCTGAGGTTGGGATATCATCAAATAACTTCTCCCGCTCTGGCGGAGGGCGTGTCAGACTCTTACTGACTAAAACTCACCCGTGTTCCTTCAGTTGCCTGTGCCAGGGGCCACGGTAACCGCAACCCTGGCAGGAATCGGCCCTAGCGGACCCCGTCATTATCGCTGACATCTCTTTGAGGCGCGCGTGGAACACAACGCGCCGTTGACCCGGGCCTGGTCCTTATCGGACGGCGAGCTACCTATTGCTCTCCGTTCACAAGCCCACGCCTACTGTTGCTGGAAATCGGCTTGGGATTCCCGACGCCCAGGGCGTCTCCTGCGGCGGCTAGGGCGTGAGGGCGCGAATTTTGACTCTCACTCACGCGTTCCACCTCCTCCTTCGCGAGCATTACTACTTCGCAGAATGAGGTGACGACTGGGAGATAGTTTATAACCTGGATTAATACATAGGGTACTTTAAATTCCGGTAGAACGTGCCCATGGGACATCCGAAGCGAAGCCGCGAAACCAAAGGCAAAAATCAGTACAAGATAAATAATTACGATTCATCATCAATCTATCAGGACTTAAATAGATTAATTGATAGACTTGCATTAAAAAAAGACAAGCTTTCATCAAATCATAACGAAAAAAAGTTGCTTTGACGGATAGGTTGGTCTGGCTAAATGACATAACGAAACTTTCAAACTCAACTTGACGGTTTTTCTTATAGGGGAAGAGTGCCTGAAGCGATTTGCTACTGCCGTTTAAAGATAAAACAAACATGTCTGGTACTTGAATAAGATTGTTACGCGGTTAAACGATACGAAACCCGCTATCGATGTCGCTTCTAGCTACTTTAAAGCGCTGAAGCAGCTTTCTTATTTTATGCCATTTAATATTCAGAAGCGTTTTTACTTAGACACACATACTTTATTAGAAAATATCAGGAACTCATGGCTAAGTAATTACAGCCGCGCGCGTCGATTGAAGGTTAAGCTACGTTTGTCGGGGACAGTCCGGGGATGGGTGACCATCCATTACATAACAGTTGCAATTGCAGAATTGTACTTACTGTTTACCAAAATCATTTTGTAAAATATTTTTGTGTCAATAAAGCTTTTTTATTTATTTATTTATTTATAACGAGGTTCGGAGATTCCTCCATGCTTCGGAAAGCACGTTAAGCTGGGTTAGGTAAATTTCAATATATACTAGCTTACGCTGCAAGCAATAAAGCTAAGCTTATTTATAAATTTTTATGTAATAGTTTTAAGAAAATTTTGTAAGTAACTTGCTTAAGGAAAATGATTGCAGTTGCAAGTCCCTAATAAATAAAGACGAAAAAAAGAAATAGAGAAAGCCGGGTCCCGGCCGTCATTCACAGATCTTTTTTGACAGTCGTTGCGGGTAGTCGGAAGCCCGAAAGCCTGACAACAAGACTGGTTGTCAGAATTTCGGGCTATCGTTTTACCCAGTAACTGGGTTGTGTAGGTCAGATAGGCAGTCGCTCCATGTACAATACTGGTATTCAGCTGCATCTGTTTAAACTAGAAGCCGAACCTAATTTAGTTAGAAAAAGGCTAGGCAGAAGACTATGACTTTATTAGAAAAGTATTACTTATGTAACGGCGTATGTAGGATTATTTATTTATTAGAACTATGCACAAGTAAAAAAATACTGAAGTCATTGAGTTGCATGATGTAATTATGTAATTAAGCTCCTTAAGTTCTGAGTTGAGCTGCACGATTACTGACAAATGCGTGCACTGACTGGACCGGTCCACTCATTCACTGTGTTTCTTTTCTCAAAAGACCATTTCAGACACTTAACATGACCTTCATGAACTTCTTCACATGACTTAACCAAGATTATGTCTGGACTTTAAAAGAGACTGTGACCTCTGAGTTTGTTACGGCCTTTCTTCTCAGAGTAGTCAGATAGAAAACGCCGACCTCATCTAGTTTTTAAAATATGATTGACGTGTAAAAGTGTTTGTGCAAACCTACTTACAGAAATAAAAATCATTTATTATGTAATCATACAGGGTGAAATTAAATTTGCTAGGGAAACTCCGCAGATGTGATGAGTATTGATATCTAAATACGATAAAATAATAATGCTTTGATGTTTCTATTGGAACTCAACGACCACCGTTAGTTTTGTTAGTTGAAGCTTGAGTTGGGTTTCAAAACAGATTTCCTAAATCGGTTTTGAAACCACCCCGCCCCACCCCACCCCGTCTGTGAAGTTAAGACAAAAAAAAACAGAGTTTAAACGGATATTTCAAGTGAGTACACGAACTGCGGTCGATGACCCCAGAACAACATCCATAATATTAATTTGTTTTTTGTTTTATCATGTTTAGGTATCGATACCCATCGTGTGTGCGGTGTTTCGCTAGCCAATTTAATTTGACCCAGTATAAATTAATGCCATTCACAATTACAGAACATTCCAGCAGCTAATTTAATTAGACATCAATCTCTGATTGTCATCATATTCCTATTGATTATTATCTTGATACGAGTATCTAGGTGTATTAAATACGGGCGTCGGGAATCCGAAGCTGATTCCTGGGCACCATAGGGACGGGCTTGCGGACGGCGAGCAATGGGTAGCTTGCCGTCCGATAAGGACGAGGCCCGGGTCAACGACGTGTGTTGCACGCGCGCCTCAAAAAGTACTTAAATGTAACTGGCGAAATGTGGAAACAAACCTTCGTGGAATATATTCCGCGAAGGTTTGGATAGTACCTATAGTGACATTTTGATAATTATTTTACCAAATCAACTAAACCTTTTTTTGTGTTTATTTTTGAGGGTGGGACATCATCAAATAACTTCCCGCTCTGGGCAGAGCGGGAGGGCGTGTCGGACTCTTACTGACTAAAACCCACCCGTGTTCCTTCAGTTGCCTGTGACAGGGGCCACGGTAACCCTTTCGGACTTTCCCGCAACCCCGGCAGGCTTCAGCCCTAGTGGACCCCCTCATTGGTGCTGACATCTCTTTGAGGCGCGCGTGGAACACAACGCGCTGTCTGCCAACCCGGGCCTGGTAAACCTGGCTGGTAAAGCCTGACTAAACCTAAGCTTTTGTTCTGAAAATCTCATAAAACTATATTTAAGTGTAGGTAGAAAATTCTTACACACGAGTGTAACAAAAAATCTTAAAAAATTGTTTGTGTGTTTAATGCAAGACGGGGAAGAGGGCAAGTAGTCCTATACCTTTGTAATAATAAAATACAGTTGTCCCCGATAGCGGTCCCCTAACAAATTTTGAGACAAAGGGATCCCTGATAACTTTTCATACTTTATTTCCTTTTTGTTGATGAGAACTTCCGGATCGGTCGCGATGGTCTGTGTTTTATCTTCGTAAGTAAATAAAAATTTAGTGCACATGGGCCCTGATTCATATTTTATCGATTCTGTGATTTTATTCGTCCTTAAATTGCGAGCTTGCTTTGTTGATGGTATCGTCTGAGACGCCTTTCTTAGACCCTACATAACATGCTGTTTTGAAGCATCTAAAGATAACAAGAATTTGTCATAATTTTTTTTTTTTGTTGAATATTGATTGACCTATTATCATGTACATCTTTTTGTGTTATTATTTATTTATAAGGGACAAAAAACAGTTACATGCTAAAGTAAATACAAAAAACGTTACTTAAACTAAGATTTAACAAGCACGTAACCCTTTTTTTTTTTTTTTGTGGGTGGGAAATCATCAAATAACTTCTCCCGCTCTGGGCAGAGCAGGAGGGCGTGTCAGACTCTTACTGACTAAAACCCACCCGTGTTCCTTCAGTTGCCTGTGCCAGGGGCCACGGTAACCCTCTTGGCCTTTTCCGCAACCCTAGCAGGCATCGGTCCTAGCAAACCCCGTCATTGGTGCTGACATCTCTTTGAGGCGCGCGTGGAACACAACGCGCCGTCGACCCGGGCCTGGTCCTTATCGAACGGCAAGCTGCCCATTGCTCGCCGTTCGCAAGCCCGCGCCTACGGTGGCCGGGAATCGGCCTGCGATTCCCGACGCCCAGGGCGTCTCCTGCGGCGGCTAGGGGCGTGAGGGCGCAAACTTTGCCTCTCCCTCACGCGTTCCGCCTCCTCCTTCGCGAACATTACTGCTTCGCAGAAGGAGGTGACGGCTTCCCAAGCCCTCTCGCTCCGTACCATGGCCTGGACCAAGGCCGGACGCGAGAGATTGCCACCGCCAATCGCCTCCACGAGGACACGGCGGTGCTCCGCCCAAGCCGGGCAGACCTCCACCGTATGCTCCACCGTGTCCTCCGGGTGATCCACACAATGGTGACACCCGGGCGTTTCCTCCCGCCTTATTCGGAACAGGAACCTCCCGAAACAACCGTGTCCGGTTAGGTCCTGCGTCAGGCGGAAGGTGAGGACGCCGTGGCGCCTCTCTAGCCACTCCTCAAAGAGGGGACTTATCGCCGCAATTGTGGCGTGCCCAGCGCTGGGTTGCGACAATCGCACTCTCCATGCCGCCCTGAGATCCCGCCGGAGCTCTGTCCGCTGTACCGTGATTTCTCGCGGCAGCGGAGCTACGCCCCGGCGTTTCGCCTCCTCGCGCCACTCCCAAACCTGCGCGAGGACTTTTGCCTCCAGATCCCATGGCGGTAATCCGGCAAGGAGGCTCGCCGCCTCACCGGAGACCGTACGGTATCCCCGGACCAGCCGGATGGCCATGACCCTTTGGGGCGCGTTCAACCAGCGGGCTGGCCGCCGCCTCAAGGAACGCGCCCACACCGGTGCCCCGTAAAGGGCCATGGACCGCACGACCCCCGCGTAGAGCCTCCGGCAGGAGGCGTTTGGCCCCCCTAGATTGGGCAGGAGCCGCTTTAAGGCAGCCCCGGCCCTTTCCAGTCTGGGAGCCAAACGTCGGAAATGCTCCACGAAGTTCCACCGGCTGTCGAGGACGAGTCCCAGGTACTTCATCGTCGACTCGACGCCGATGTGAACCCCTCCTACCGTTATTTGGGAACCCGACGGTGGCGTGTTCCGAGGACCATGAAAACACATGGCCTCGGACTTGTGCAGGGCCACCTCGAGTCCCAATTGCCGGATCCTCTCGACGATTGTCGCAACCCCGCGTGTTGCTAGTTCGGCCGCCGCCTGGTGCGACCTTCCCTGCGCCAGGACTAGCGTGTCGTCAGCGTAACAAACCACGCTGACACCGCTGGGGAGGTCGGCGCGCAGCACCCAGTCGTAGCCGATATCCCACAGATGCGGCCCCAGGACCGATCCCTGTGGGACACCGCACGACATCTCTTGCCGGTTCCACACTCCCTGGTGACCGGGGTAGATGACGGCCCTGTCCGTCAAATAGGCCTCGACCACACGACAGAGGTAGGTCGGCATCCGGTGATACCGGAGTGCCTCCCTGATGCAACTCCAGGGCAGGGTATTGAAGGCATTGGCGATGTCTAGAGACACCGCCAAGACGACCCCACCCCGGGCCACAGCATCCCCCGTCGTGAGGGCCCGCACGCGCATGATGGCGTCCACCGTAGAGCGCCCCCTGCGGAAGCCAAACTGGCTCTCCGCCAAATCCGGCCCCACCTGCACCAGCCGCCCGACGAGGCGGTCTGCAATGACTCTCTCAAAGAGCTTGCCCACCTCGTCGAGCAGCACGATGGGCCGGTAAGCGGACGGAGAGTCCGCTGGGCGCCCCGGCTTCTTGATGAGGACCAGTTTCCCCGTCTTCCAACGAAGTGGGAACTGGCCCCTCTCCATGCATGCGCTTAGGAGCCCCCTTAGTCGAGGCCCGAGAGCCTCCGAGGCCAGGACCCAGGCTTTCCCAGGTAAGCCGTCGGGTCCTGGGGCGGTATTTTTAGCACTCAGCCTACGTACCGCCACTCGCAGCTCTACCTCGGTCAAGCACGTAACCCTAAAGGTTAGAAGTGCCAAAGATATAAAAAAATAAAAAGGAAAATAAAACAATAGTCGCTGCCACAATAATATTTTACTTAGCATAGCTTAATTTAACTTAAAATATTCGCTCAACAAAATATCCAGAGCCATTTTCTTAAATGATTGCGATTGCTTAGATAGACAAAATATATCCAGTTCAACAAAATGCGTGTTGTAAGAATCAACAAGGCGACGAAGAGGTGCACGTTCCCCAGCGTTTGTCCTGCATATGTCTGTATGGAATAGTTGAGGGACGCGCACCCTCTTCCGAATAACACTTCTGGGTACTTTGTAACTCAATTAGTTTGTTAGGTCTATACAATCAAATTTGTTACTGCATTTATGCCGTGCAGTGTCATCATTAGTAACATACATACATAAACTAACGCTCCCTTACCACGGGGGTAGGCAGAAACTATTATTATGTACATATCGATAGTATGACGTGCATGTCATTTACTGTTGAAGGTGTCGACATGTCTCCCCATGCGTTGAATTAATAACGATTATTGGAAGGGTGGCGTCTACCAATTCCTTACCGAAACTATTTGGTACTCATTTATTTACAATATATCTACTCTAAGTCTTAATCTAACAACTACATTCCTTGCTTTTAAACGGTTACGTTCATTTTTAACTTAACAAAGGAGGAAGTTCTCAATTCGACGAAACTAATTTTTTTGTTACATTTAGTGTGAGCGTGTGTATGTATGTGTGTGTTCTAGTGTGAGTTCCAGGAATCAACGCATCCGAATGTAGTTTCTTTAACAATAAATTATTATTGTTTTTATGACAAGTCTTTTACAGTTCGAACAGTACGATTATGGAATGCCCGTGCCCGTTGCCCGTGTCGTTATGGAGTGCTCAATCTTTGTCCACTTTTAAAATTCTGGTTAAAAAACACTTCCTCTCTCCTTAAACATCATCATTACATATCGTTTCCTTGCTCTTGTTTCATGTTTATTATTGTATATATATATATGTAGATAAGTATATGTATATATGTATTTATTGTATATGTAATTGTTACACCACTGACTACCTGCAGTATTGTCTCTCCTTTTTCCGTTAAAAAAAAAAAAAGGTTGTCTGTAAAAGATCGTTTTTAACGATAAGACCGCCCATCATGTCACCCTATGTAAAATGTCTATATTTATATCTGTAATTTTTTGGTGTGCTTAATAAAGAGTATTCTATTCTATTATTCTTTTTCTTATTTTCTTCACCATTAAATAATACAATTTATAGTAGAAGGAAGGAACTGTCGCAATAGCTCTGATATTAAGGTATCGCCTCTCTTGAGCGAGGTTGTGGGTACAAACCTCGGCCAGTACCAATGTCACTTTGTCAATTCATATGTACTTCCTAAGTTTATTTAACATCGGTGAATAAAGAACATCGTAAGGAAACCTGGACTAAAAATTAATACGTTTAAGTCTGAAATCGCCAATCCGCCTTGAGAAAGCGTGGTGATCAATGCTCATCATGCCTTCTCTGTATGATAAGAAGCATTTTCCCTGCAGTGGGGTAGTAGGCATTGTTCAACGATCATTCTTTATGCTTTAAACAACTTTTTTGGAAATCAGCGGGAGTTTTTTTGGAAAGAAGGTTTTGCATTAGGGTGATACGTAAAAAATAACTCATAGCTCGAGGGGTGGGTATAAGAAAGTGACAGAGTCAATTACTTCCACGTGCGAAGAAAGAGAGCGCAACAATGCGCTGGAACCGCAAAAAACAAAACAACGTAAGCGCCAAACGGAATAAAAATACCTTTTTTTTTTTTGAGGGTGGGAAATCATCAAATATCTTCTCCCGCTCTAGGCAGAGCAGGAGGGCGTGTTAGACTATTACTGACTAAAACCCACCCGTGTTCCTTCAGTTACCTGTGCCAGGGGCCACGGTATCCCTCTCGGACTTTTCCGCAACCCTAGCAGGCATCGGTCCTAGCAAACCCCGTCATTGGTGCTGACATCTCTTTGAGGCGCGCGTGGAACACAACGCGCCGTCGACCCGGGCCTGGTCCTTATCGAACGGCGAGCTGCCCATTGCTCGCCGTTCGCAAGCCCACGCCTACGGTGGCCGGGAATCGGCCTGCGATTCCCGACGCCCAGGGCGTCTCCTGCGGCGGCTAAGGACGTGAGGGCGCAAATTTTGACTCTCCCTCACGCGTTCCGCCTCCTCCTTCGCGAACATTACTGCTTCGCAGAAGGAGGTGACGGCTTCCCAAGCCCTCTCGCTCCGTACCATGGCCTGGACCAAGGCCGGACGCGAGAGATTGCCACCGCCAATCGCCTCCACGAGGACACGGCGGTGCTCCGCCCAAGCCGGGCAGACCTCCACCGTATGTTCCACCGTGTCCTCCGGGCGATCCACACAATGGTGACACCCGGGCGTTTCCTTCCGCCTTATCCGGAACAGGAACCTCCCGAAACAACCGTGTCCGGTGAGGACCTGCGTCAGACGGAAGGTGAGAACGCCGTGGCGCCTCTCTAGCCACTCCTCAAAGAGGGGACTTTTCGCCGCAATTGTGGCGTGCCCATCGCTGGGTTGCGATAATCGCACTCTCCATGCCGCCCTGTGATCCCGCCGGAGCTCTGTCCGCTGTACCGTGATTTCTCGCGGCAGCGGAGCTACGCCCCGGCGTTTCGCCTCCTCGCGCCACTCCCAAATGTGCGCGAGGACTTTTGCCTCCAGATCCCATGGCGGTAATCCGGCAAGGAAATAAAAATACCTAATACGCACATTTTTAATGCAAATTTGCAATGAAACTACTTACATGATTTTAGTATTACAGATAAAAATTAATAAAAAAAACGTAGAGAACTTTTCGGAATTTAATTATATCGAGGAAATTTGACCCAATTGCGTTTTCGTTCAGTCAGAGTATTAATCAAAGAGTCAATAAACATTTATCCAAAAATTTAATCCATTTATACTGTAATAATGAAATAAATTGTTACGAAAAAGTCCCCAATTTATTGTTGGTAAGTATAGCCTTAGCGTGATGCATTCAGGTGGTTCAGCGTATTTGGCTGGGTCGCGAATTCAATGCCTGCATGCAAAACGGTTCCTGAGTGCGTGACGTTTGAAAACGATACAAAACAGGTCAACGTTAGCCAGTTTTTTTTTTACAAACCGATTGTTTGAAATGTAATGATATCTCCATAAGGGGCTGACAACACCTAAAGCGCGGTCACTGCTGGACTGCATAGAAAAGAAAGAGAAGCACGATGACACAAAGCTGGTCATTTATTGCAAAATATGAAGCAATTCTATATTTACACAAAATCTACTGATTGGACTAAACAATGAAAACACTATCACGATAAAATATGATGCTTGAAGAACAATCTGAAAAAAACAAAACAGAATGATTGCATCTATATTATTATGGTTTTTAATCGTTAAAAGAAATTTTTAGAGGTATCTTAGTGAGTGTTTCTATCGTACAAAATTAGTTGTATTATGTATACAACACACTATCTAATTAGCATACATCCTGAAGAGTGTCATATATTTTTCTTTTTTTTACTGCAGTGGATCATACTTTTAGGCATTATAAAACTCGCGTTTAGGTCATTTATTCTATAAGTAATGTACAGTATGTAAACCTATAGGCCCTTGTTCAACCAATACAGCACGTGGTACATCTAAATCTACACAGCGCCTTGAGCGAAGCTGTCCAAGAAGCAGTTGCTAAATAGGCGATGGGCAATTTATAGGAACCAATTCCGCTGAGTTGACTTTTACAAATTACAGGGAAAGACAAACAGCTGATACACAGGATGCTCTTCTTTCCTCGATCAGAAGAGAAAATAAATTATTTAAGTTAGATTCAAGTGTTGCATGGAAAGGGGAAACTGGGGGCGAAACGTCAACCCATGTCAAACAAAATAAACGGTGACCTAACCAGTTTAATAACATTAATAAATGCGCGGAGAATATACGAATATTGGTCGATCTTTCAATTGTCAGTTACCTTTTAACAAAGGAATAATTTTTACAATTTATAATCTGTCATGTCGTCAACATTATTCCTCACTCGCAATTGGCCCTTTATGATAGCAATAATGGTGCTTAATTAATTCGAATACGTGACAGATTTAGAGTGAGTCGTACTGAGCGAATTTCATCGTACTTTGTCGTTTCCTCAACTCATACTTAGCGACGTTCAACAACTGTACTGATTCAAGGAGATTTTTGACTAAGTACTGATATTCTTTGAATAACACAGCTTGAAGTCGAGGCATTTTTCTAGGAAACATAAATTCGGAGGTAAGCGCCAACTTTGTATTGCCACTTTTCAGTAAATATTAATCTGTCAAGTAGGTAACATAAAAGTAAGCATCACGATAGGTACCCATTTCTAAACTTTATAAATACTAAACAATCAGAACAACGCAGAGGTGGGATCAGTAAATAAAATAAGGCAACAAAAGACCGAAACATCTCATCAATATTAAAATAAGCCTTTATATAAACAACAAGCACTTAGAATGTTAATCACGGAATATAAATACTCGCAAATTTGCTTGGTAATAATACAAATGCTGTGCAAATACGAACAGTTACCTATTACTCAACGATGATTTCGCTGGATGGCTGCCAAGTCGTGTCTATTCTCACATTTAAGTTTTGGTTGAACAGCTCCGTATTACAATATCTCAAATGCAGATTAGATTGCTTGCGAGCGATGGTTTAAAACGGTTGCTAGTCAACCGTCGTCTTTCAGTCGTGGAAGAAGTACCTATATTAAACTAGACATAAGTACGGTCACGAGCATAAATATATTACAATGAACAGCTCGGCAATAATAACTGATTTCACGATTCATCCATTAAGAATCCATCATCATTCATGATCATTAATTTGTGAAATATATAAGTGGGACCACAAATAAGTGACCTCGAGGGAACACCAAAACTGTCTGACGAGACAAGCGACGCCGAGATATAGGATGCTACATCGGCTTCAAAAAGATGTGTCACCATCCCACTGACAAAATAAATATCTGACGGTAATGTTTGACAAAGGTAGAAATGTCAATAATAAGCGATTTGGTTTTATTTTTGGAAACTGAGGCAATATCGGCTATTCTGCCAGTACCTATCAAGTATGAAATTCATACTTACCTGCTTTAAGGTGGGTAATTGATACTGGATGAATACTCGACACTCGCCATTGAGCTAGATTATAAGTCAATGACACCCGCTCAGTTTGTAGCACCCTAAGAGGTGACATATTTTTTTGAAGCCAATGCAGCATCTTATATTTTAGCGTCGCTTGTCTCGTTAGATAGTTTTGGTGTTCCTTCAATGGCACATATTTGTGCTGCCATTTGTATATGCCTTTCACAAATTATCACATATATTTGCCGTTATCTTGACGACATAATTATACATATTAATGGATGAATCATGAAGTCAGATATTATTGCCGAGCTGTCTATAGTAATATATTTTTGCTCGTGATGGTACACTACGCTAACTAAAATCTGAATACACATTGCCAAATGTGTAGTAGAGTGTGTTCTGATTTTGGTTAGTATTAAAAACAATAAGTTGATAGTGTTGATTTCTTCTTCTTATATTTGCTTGATGAGACTATACTCTATACTGTATTGTCATGAATCCTGTAGTTTGAAAGTGTTATATGCAACAATATCCTCCTATGCTATTACCTAACAAAGTCTTCCTAAGATTGCTTTGGAAGAATTTTATTTTAAAAATAAACTATGAGGGGGCAGACCTTTACCTCAAAGTCCCACATTTAGATAAAGTTGCAAGCTTCTCGCAAAAAGGGCAGTATTATTTTGGCAATACAACTCGCCACAGGACTTTTATCACACGATAAACTTTCCCTATTCACACAAAGCGCTAATTTACCTCGACCTCGCAGAAGAATAAGCACGTAATACACAGAAAAGTAATCAGGACGTGACCATAAGTCCTTACAATTTTTCTTCCCACGTCGTGCAATAAATAGTGGGTAATGCATAGAAAATCTATAACTATTCCCACCACCGTATGTTGTATAATGTATCAATATGTCATTGCCGGTATTTCACGGAACCAATTTCTTCACACTCCCAAGTCTAAGTGGCCCCGCACTTTATTCGGATTCTTCTACGGTAACAGCTGTTCATCTTTGTAACAACGAGGAGGCTACTACGATCATAAAACTCATTCCAGCTTCACTTAAAGTTTTCCCTATTTATCTTAACTTTGTTTAGGTGCTACGAGTTTGGGAATAACAAACCCATGGTACCACCGCCTGAATAAAGAATTCGTATTTTAAATTCTCCGGAGAAGTGTTGAGAACTACACAAGTAGAGTTTATCATTACAATGGAGCTGCATTGCAATAAGAGTTCGGCTGTGTGGTGGTTCTACTTAGCAAACAAACGTTTAGTTTAGTTGTTTTACATAGTAACACTAATACTGTATTGCTTACTTACTTATATGTTTACTTGTCTGTACCAAAACCGCCTTGACAATTGTTTAACACAAATATTTCAAACCTTATAAAAAATGCTTGCGTTTATTTACAGACATTTGGCGTAAGTTAAATTTAATATTATGTTGGCCGTGAATCAGCATAAAAAATGAGAAAGGGCAGGCCCCATTGATTCGGACAGCTTGAGTGAACGCTTCTTGAAAAAATAAACAAATGGATATACTGCCCGAGACTGAACTTTAGGCAGAAAAAGAGACCTTTATGATATGCTCCGATAAAGTAACCTTCTACCTAAAATAGTGCAGTTAAATAAGCCAGTTTCGTATTTGTGTGCTACATCAAACCAAATCACCGCATGCACTTAGCGGCTACTGATCTGTTTATTATAGTTTAGTAGGAGAGTTCCCGGGAACTCAATCTATTTGATTTAGTGCCGCATACTCAAACGTACAACGTTTAAGCGGCTAGTTACGGAGGGCTTAGTAACTAACCAGCCTGTCATCTAAGTACCTACTTTGACATGATATGCATCAACAAATCAAAACTTAGCAAAATAAGCTCAAAATAGATGGATATATGGAAGTGAGTAAATGCAGGCTCCCTGATTTAACTAATCCCATGCTATTTTCAGCGGGGTGCGAAAACATTAAAGTAGTAAAACAGTTTAAAATCTGCTTAGTAAAATGCTGGTTTCCAACTGCACTCTAATTTTCGCTTTTCTCTGCTCACGGCACGTGCATGACTGAGCCTGTGAAAGTACTAAGTGAATTTTGTCGTAAGGATAATTTTCAGCCAAGTATAGAATTAAGAATTTAGAAAGAGAATTAAGAGACCTCATCTTGTTTAAAAAATATATATATGTTTATCATTTATCATTTAAGATTATTTTCAATTTGCTGTGTGCCTTGGCTGTTGCTGTTAAAATTAAATTTTGTAGGATAAATAGTATTTATTTGTGTTTTATAGGACGCAGCTACCACTATGCCAAATTAATCGGAATTTTCGTTTTAACTCAAAAGCTCAGTACTGTAACCACAAAACCCAGAAGCTTCTAAATATCGCAACATGCGATTTTGAAATTTTAGAATTTGAAAGGAGAATGGGCAAAAATGTATGGGACGCGTCCCAAGCGACCTATAATAACCAGACAAATGCTGTTGTACCAAGCTCTTTTCATAACTGTCTCTTAATATTATCGCGGTTGTTACTTTGGATGTCCCTCTAAAAAGTCACAATTATTGTGATAATCGGTTACAATTATGATGATTAGTTTGTTTAATTATTCGTAAAGTAAAACGTAATTTTGTATGTATGTCTTACGAGTGATTTTTAGCCACAATGACGCAGGTTTTTGTTTTAGCTGCTATTATTTTCCCTTAATAATTTGAGGCTGACCGTCATAGTCACACATTACAGTCATGATAAGTGCTTTTCAACGACATACATCCGGTCGGGACAGTGGGGACATCTTGTCGCATCATCCTTTGAAAATGAACTGATTTTATACTTATTTTTCAAATATTGGCATATCATTTCATATCAATCAACCAAATAAATAGTAAAACAAAGCACTCTTTTACCAAGAAGACGTTAAAGAACAAAAAGGTGTGTAATGCAAAACTGTAATTTTCTTACGTGTTAGAGTACCTCATTCTCCTCAGCGTTTCTCGGCGGTCTGGTAATAACTTTATATCCTACAATGTTCCGTGTTGGGTGACTGTAACTGTCTCGAGCTCTTCAAACTTTTGAGATGCAATTTAGTCTTCACCATACACGCACAACTTGCCTTTTGTGTACGAACAAACAAGTTACAAGTAAATATGGGAAATTACAATCGTGGTTATCTCGATATGAAGCGCTTTCTAGTTGCGCTGGATGGGATTAAAAGTTTCGTGACGTCAACGGATATGTTCAAGCCGTTTAGCTGGTAGACTGGTACACTTTGCGCTTAGTATTTAATGCTAAACTAGCTTTGCCTGTAACTTCGTTCGCGTGGATGTCGGAAAAAAATTACAAATTCTTTACTATTAGCCGTAACAAACAGACAAAATTTTTGAAAATAGTTTGTTATAATTTCCGTATATACTTTCATATACGCATTTAGTAAAAATCTGCTACTTTGACATTACAAACAGACATTATACTGTAGTATTGTATATAAAAATAGGAAAGTTTGACAGGTGGACGTGGGTCAACCTATCAAACTTTCCTTTAACGGTAACGGAGAACGAGTGGTCGTTCTCATCAAAGCCACTGTAACGCTATTCTCTGAAATCTGTAAGTATTTAATGTTTGTTTTTGAAGCGACAGTGAAGGCATATTGTTGACTACGACATTTACCGCTATAAGAAGCACAATCTCGTTATTTTTCCAATTCAGTTTTTAATAATGTTTTATATTAAGATACTGAAAGAAAGAAAAATATTTATATGAAATTTACTTGCACCGAAATAGGAAACTCTCATAATAAACAAACTTAACCATAACAATTTCTCCTAAAGATAACGCACCTAACAACCACAAATTATGAACAATCTGTCGCTCAGCGTGTATAATTTTGGGGGACCACACCAATTACGCATTTTTATTAGTGACGTGCACGCCGAGTACATTACCGTTTAATTGAAAAGCCGGGAAACAAGGGACGGGAGCGCAATTACTTGACAACAAAAAGCAAGGGCCGGCTTCATCATCTATAATTAATCTACATAGAAACAATAACAGAATACGGTCGATATATGTAGTCCCGTGTTAACACTTCCGAAATTATCGCTCTAATTATACAAAATTATGGAAGACTTAATGAAGAAACACCCACTTCCAAGTATATGAGTACAGGCAGGATCGTGTTCATCTTGAATATTTTGTGATATAAAGTGTTATTATCTCATCTGCCAGGATTAGAACACATTACATGAGACGTTTTAACGTTTTCAATCTAGAGTTCATTTAGACACCTATATTCCAGATTCTGATGTACAGTACGTATAGAAAATGAGTACCTACCCATGACATAACTAATAGATGCTGTTACTTTATAACACTCATGAACATCGATTAACGTTTATGCACCATTATCTTGGCGCACTGGCTCTTGGTACTTACTACTTGGTATACTGGCCAGAAAATGATAATGTACCTACTGCAGCGTGACCTCTGTGGTTGCAACCTCTTCCATAAACCTGGCCATCAATTACATTCTGATGTTAGATTCTTGAAGACGCAAAGTTTTTAAATATGTACCTACCTAATAAAATAATAAATAAAAATTGTTTATTCTCAGACAACTCTCAAACAGTCGATAGGAGATATGTTTATAAGTTAAACACTAATCTTAGGAAATAACGTATCAGGCAACTTAATGTATATAATAATAAGTAAACTAGCAGGCAAATGTATGAAGTTGACATACAAAACCTTCAAAAGGAATTACTGAGCAGGTAAAATACTCTTAAGGAAATATCTTGTAAGTAAGAATCTAGACAACAGAATGTTAAGCGAGCGCTTGCAGGCCTGTAAGTTGGTGGACTAACCACAATGCAGAGAGGTACGAGTCACTGACAAACAAACTCACCTGTAGTAATCGTGCTCCCACTTCGCCACCTCTCCTGTCACAGCATGTTGTTCCTGGCGCTTCACCCATTGTAACTCTTTCTATAAACTATCTATCCCACTCAAAGTAATGTTTTGGTATATTCTGATAAGTTAGGGGCAGCTTTTGGATCATTGTTAAATAACCGCTCTAAATATACCATAGTTAACAGGTTGTTACCATAACCTGCATGGGCATGTTCGTAAAATAAAACATACGTAATTAATGGTGTTGTGCTAATAATTATAAGCAATCGTCGCGTTAATTTTGCTCTGTGAACCCGAACGCGTCGTCGCGCCGACAGAGGGCGCCTTCCGGTATCGCGTATTGGCTCGACGGTCGCTTTTATTTTAGGTTATGGCCTAGCACCCAGTTTCTGAAGAATTAACAAAAATTACCTAAAATACCTACTGTCAAACTCATGTCAAATCTGCATGTCAGCCTTTCGGAAAAGAGAAATCTTAATTCGTCAAAACATGGTAATCAATACTAATTCTAATCTCAGTAGAAGCACAATTTCAGGATATTAAACCTTATTACAAAACATGACTAAGTTCAACACAAAAGGTACTGACACAATACATTAAGGTTCAATTTACGACTATATACAAAAAGCCCCATCAAAATAGTTAGTAAACTAAACAGTGAATAGACGCTGAAGTGTTTTCGACACCATAAATTATGCATAGGAGCCATAATAACATTAGCTCAAAGTTATAGATGGGTTGAAAGTTATAACTACAAAGCGATACTAAGGAATCGATTATAAGATCGATATGGGATGGAGACAACACTCGTGTGAGAGGAAATATGCAACGTCATTTTTAGGGTTCTGTATCCAATGAGTGTCTGTCACAGGACTGTATATTTTGAACCGTAATAGGTAGACATTTGAAATGTTCTCAGAGTGTGTACTTCTATGGCCAATTATGTAACAACAAACAATGAAAATAAAATAAAGTTAAAAATGGAAGGGGGTCCCCATACAAGAAACGTGTTAAGGAGATATCTATGTAGTGTTAAAAATTGTAAGGTGATATGGAACCCTTCGTTCCGAGTCTGACTCGCACTTGGCAGTTTTTACATGAACAAGATGACTGCAAGACCATTTTCATAGGAATGGAACCAACTACGAGTAACAACACAATAGTGTCATCAACCCCTGTGGACAGTATGGTGTTATCGTTTCTTTAGAGAACCCTAACATTTATTAAGAGTTTGTTTGACCACTGCCTGTAATGATTAATCGCTGAATACAACATTTATTTTCGGCTCACTATTTACATGGAAAACATGCTCATAGGTACAGTTGTATAAAGTAGGAATGTGAGCATTATAACGTTAATTAACACCAATCCCTCATTAACGGTCCCAGTTAATATCTGGGAAAATACTCGCGAGGGAAGTGTCACAACGCTCACTGACCTGCAATTTTTTTTATATTACAGAAACAAAATAACTTCAACTTTCGTTTCATTTGTTAGTTTGATTTATGAAGTCGAAACGCCGACATGTTTGAGGCGTGTGTGGTATGAAATCTTTACTAATCTTTGAAAGACTTACGTAGTCCATAACGTGATCCATTAAAGAAAATATAATTGTATGAATACACCAGAATCTCTCCATGTATTATGGTTAGTAGAATACTGTGTAGGATTGACATTTGCGAGAACTTACGTGAATGGAAGACAAAACTTAAACTTCTGAGGTATATGTTCTTTAGACTTTAAAGAGATTGTCAACCGATAGCCTATTTTGGGAGACCAGAAACAGCTTTTGGAAATTAGTCCAATGACACGATCCCAGATTAAATGTCAAATTAATATTCAATAACGTAAAATTAATGAAGTGAAATAAGTAGATACAATAGCTAAGCAGATAAGAGAAAATTGAAAAAGCGTATTTGTAAATCCCAGTCTGTTGAACCAGAAGGGTGTATCCACTTTCTAGGAAAAACGGACTAATTAGCGTTTTAACGAAATAAATAAAGTAAAACTGAAGGAATATTATTTATAATAACCCTATTTTTCTTTCTTTTTAAAATATTTGTTTTGGTTAATAAATCCACGTGGCTGCCGGTGTGGTGTATTCAAATCAACACAGCTGTTTTTAAAAAAAATAACATACCTGCCATTAACACAATTTGATGACCTTCCTCAAGGAAGAGTTTTGGCCGAAAGGTGTGCTGTATCGGCGTTTCCGCGGCCAGCTACGCGACACCTCGCAGTATAACTGGACGCCGTCACTTCGTGCGCAGTAGTCTTTACTGTTAGATATGTAATAGTTTATAGTTATTGTTATATGCTTATATATGTATTGTGTTTTATGGGCCTTAGTTGCCTGAAATAAAGGATTATTATTATTATTTATTTATTTATATTTATATATTCTTTATTGTACACCACAAAAAACATAACAACAAAAATTAAATTGAACACTATTATTATTATTAAATATTATTGAGGTATAAAACCGATATTATCAATCTAATCCAATCGATTTACTATTATATTCTTAACGAATAAAGTATTCCTGTATAGTATCGTTCTATTCACATAACTACGAGATGTTTTGAACGAAATGTTTAATAATTTCCAACGTTTTTACGATATTACGACCGACAAAAGAGAATCTTTCAGGTCAGCAATCAAATGTATGGCTATAAATGTTTGCCAACATACAACGTACATATATATAATATTAATAAAGCTGAAAGTTAAAAGTAATATGTTTCTGTATAATGTACATACCTACATATAGGCCTAAAAATGATTCTGTACTGAAAAATAGGCTATGAAAGCCGATGACCGTCAGGCGATATTATATTTCAATAGACGTGAAATAAAATAGGAATGTATCTGTAAAAAAGTTTTTTTTTTGTACCGTATAGCCATTTTGGGAATTATGTAACAGTGCAATATCTTATGCGTCTCCTTTGTTGGTCCCCAAATAACATAAAACATAGTTTAAATATCATCGGATGCGAGGTATTCGTATAGGTAAACAGGACGTTCTGCCGAAATTGGGGACTTAAGGCAACCCTATTTACGAGCGGCCCATTAGGAAGTGACCTAAATCCGTTGCTGTCAACATTTCTCGTGTTTCACCGTCCACTTTCATGTATGTAAATTAACTTAGCGTCATAATATATTATTATGTAGACTTACTCATCAGTGAGGGACTTTTATTTATTGGTGAATTTATCGACGTTTAACTATGACTTGAATTACAAATTTTGTGTGAAATTCCCTGCGAAACAAGCGAAATGTATGGCTGACCTCGTAATTGCTTTATCATCCTAAGATTGCAGTCAACCTGCACGTCATTCAACGACAAGCGAGGTAATTGCGTAACACACTAACTTCATCTTTCATTTTGATAATTCGACAACGTTCATTGCGTTATTTACGTGGCCGAGCAGACGAATTTTTCAAACATATAAAGCTATGGATACGGAATTTCTTTTTTTTTGGGTTGTGATAGTAATTGTGTTACGCAATTAGGGAAGGTGAAGGCGAAGGCTTATTTGTCTAGGTGACAGGTAGACTTTTAAAAATTATAATCCTTTATTTCAGGCAACTAAGGCCCTTAAAACACCATACATATAATATGGGTAAAAGTATGAAATTGCCGTTTTATTGTATTAGGTACTTCAAATTGACATACAACCTTCATAGTTTGAGATTTTTGAGTGAAACTTTTTTCACATGGTACCTTTGAAGTTCTTCTTTAAAAAAATGTGCAACATTTGATTATCGACGTTCAGCTGTTTTTTTTATTCAGC
Source organism: Brachylomia viminalis (assembly GCA_937001585.2). Lineage (NCBI taxonomy): Eukaryota > Metazoa > Arthropoda > Insecta > Lepidoptera > Noctuidae > Brachylomia > Brachylomia viminalis. The sequence continues at coordinate 12,715,032 of OW443302.2, read as the reverse complement.
TTACACAAGAAAGATGGATACTTCGAAAATTCGAGTTATTTTTGAATACGAGTTCCGACGCGGAACTAACGCGGCAGAAACAGCTCACAATATCAATGTTGCGTTTAGAGAGGGGACTGCTAATGAACGCACCGTGCGATTTTGCTTTAAACGCTTTCGTAATGAAAACTTTGATTTGAAGAACGAACCACGTGGAAGACCGCCCACACAGGTGAATAACAATGAATTGAAAGAGATGGTGGAGGCCGATCCGAGCCAAACTACCCAGGAATTAGCGGCATGGTTTAACGTTAACTTACCAATAATATTGACTCATTTGCGTCCAATCAATAAAATAAAAATAAAAATGAGAAATGGGTGCCTCATGATTTGACTGATCTGCAGAAAGAAACGGGTTTTGAAACTTGTGTTGCCTTGTTGAATCGATACAGAAATGAAGGAGTATTGGATCGAATTGTGACATGTGATGAAAAGTGGATTATTTACGATAACCGTTAGCGAAAAATGTAATGGCTGACCGACGCCGGAACAGTGTCCTAAAGCAAAGCTTACCAATAAAAAGGTAATGGTAACCGTTTGGTGGTCTCAGCATGGTGTTACTATAGCTTTCTCCGATCTGGTCAAGCAATAAGGGCAGATGTCTACTGTGCCGAACTCCGAATGATAGCAAAACTAGCAGTGAAACAGCCCCGACGCATGAATCGATCTTCACCATTATTGCTCCATTATAACGCGAGACCTCATACAGCACGAGAAACCGTTTTAACTCTACAGGAACTGCAATTAAAAACCATTCGTCACCCTCCGTATTCGCCAGACCTTGCTCCAACGGACTATAATTTTTTTCTAGATTTGGACAATTTTCTACGTGAAAAAAAGTTTTCTTCTCAGGAGGCAGTGCAAAATGCTTTCACACAGTTGGTCGAATCTAGATCACGAGAGTTCTATCGCAAAGGCATTTTATTCTATCGTAAAGGCAAATTACCGTCCTATTAGATAAATGATTAAATAAATGTGTTAAATTTAAAAAAATAATGAATTGCAATTTTTCAGTACAAATCGGCTATTTCATACTTTAACCCCTTTTTTTTTGTTTTTTGAGGTTAGGAAGTCATCAAATAACTTCTCCCGCTCTGGGCAGAGCAGGAGGGCGTGTCAGACTCTTACTGACTAAAACCCATCCGTGTTCCTTCAGTTGCCTGTGCCAGGGGCCACGGTATCCCTCTCGGACTTTCCCGCAACCCAAGCAGGCATCGGCCCTAGCGGACCCCGTCATTGGTGCTGACATCTCTTTGAGGCGCGCGTGGAACACAACGCGCCGTCGACCCGGACCTGGTCCTTATCGAACGGTGAGCTTCCCATTGCTCGCCGCTCGCAAGCCCACGCCTACGGTGGCCGGGAATCGGCCTGCGATTCCCGACGCCCAGGGCGTCTCGGCGTCTCCTGCGGCGGCTAGGGGCATTAGGGCGCGAATTTCGCCTCTCCCTCACGCGTTCCGCCTCCTCCTTTGCGAACATTACTGCTTCGCAGAAGGAGGTGACGGCTTCCCAAGCCCTCTCGCTCAGTACCATGGCCTGGACCAGAGCCAGACGCGAGAGATCGCCACCGCCACGACGAGGACACGGCGGTGCTCCGCCCAAGCCGGGCAGACCTCCACCGTATGCTCCACTGTGTCCTCCGGGTGATCCACACCATGGTGACACCCGGGCGTTTTCTCCCGCCTTATCCGGAACAGGAACCTCCCGAAACAACCGTGACCAGTGAGGACCAGTCAGGCGGAAGGTGAGGACGCCGTGGCGCCTTTCTAGACACTCCTTGAAGAGGGGACTTATCGCCGCAATTGTGGCGTGCCCAGCGCTGGGTTGCGACAATCGAACTCTCCATGCCGCCCTGAGATCCCGCCGGAGCTCTGTCCGCTGTACCGTGATTTCTCGCGGCAGCGGAGCTACGCCCCGGTGTTTCGCCTCCTCGCGCCACTCCCAAATGTGCGCGAGGACTTTTGCCTCCAGATCCCATGGCGGTAATCCGGCAAAGAGGCTCGCCGCCTCACCGGAGACCGTACGGTATCCCCGGACCAACCGGGTGGCCATGGCCGGGCGCGTTCAACCGGCGGGCTGGCCGCCGCCTCAAGGAACGCGCCCACAGCGGTGCCCCGTAAAGGGCTATGGACCGCACGACCCCCGCGTAGAGCCTCCGGCAGGAGGCGATTGGCCCCCCTAGATTGGGCAGGAGCCGCTTCAAGGCAGCCCCAGCCCTTTCCAGTCTGGGAGCCAAACGTCAAAAATGCATACTTTAACCCCTAATATAAGCATATAGCTTTTAACCTTTACTTTCAATTTACTGAAAATGAATTGTCAAAAGTGGTAATTCAATTACAAGGTCAACTATTATACCTGCTTAAGTTTGTAAGTGAAGGTAATTATGTGATATTGATTATATTATAATATGTTTGTGTTTTATGCGTCTAAAATTGAGGTGGCAATATTATAAATTGGCCCTGCGAAATAAACAATGAAGGGTTATGTTTTATCCGATATTGAATTTAAATACTAGTATTGCCTGAAAATGGTCAATGCAAATTCGTTTTACATTATGTATAGCTGTGGAAAGAGCTACGACTTGGATGGAATTTTTGATTGAATTAGAAAGACTTGTTCTGCAACTTGGAATTTTCTAGATTTCTTTTAAACAAGGATGACTGAGTGAACAAGTGCGGCTCGAGGCGGGTGGAATAACTTTTTATTTTGACATTTGTTCTTTCGACACATTTTTTCTAGCTTAGGAGAAGTTAGGAAAAATTGTGAAATATTAAACTAATAGGTACGTAAAGTTTTAGTATGTTTTTTGTCATACCTACAACTCCCAAAGATTACTTCTGACATAAAACACGTAAAATAATTGCAGCACCTTATTTTGTAACATAAGAACGAGGTAATCAAAACGAAAACGCCATACAAAATTAAAGTAAATCTCAACAAATTCTCAACCAAATTTACCATTCCAATACCAGGAAATACACTGAATGAAGCCAGCATTAGCAGCAACTGATTGATCCTATATAATTCAGATCTAGGATAGCAATTACCAACGTTTAGATTCCAATTTAACAATCTGCTTGCGCGAAGCACTGACGCACTGGCACTGCTCTGACTCGATATAGATTTACGTTTATCAGTGTTTACTACGCTGCATTTGTAACTATTTATTTACTATGTTTTTAAGAAAGAAAGAAAGTAAATAAATTTATTTAACCCAGGTTAAAGCGAACAATATTACACAAAAACAGACAAACAGAAAGCACTTAATATAGTATTGTGTGCCTCATGGCTGCGCCAAATAGGCCCAGTTCAGCATAAATGCCAGACAACTAGTGCCTGACGCTGGTTTTCAACTGGACCTTATGTTACGAGGACGTCTTACGGATGTAAATTTTATAACAGTTTTATAAAGAAAGAAAGAAAATACAATGATTTAGCAAATACTAAAAGACACGCAATGAATCTTACTGAAATAATTAAAACATAGCCCTGTCTACGGGAACTTTGTCCGTACATTGAGATGTAGTGTATTTGTTGTTGACGGGAACGAATCACTCGGAATATCTCTATGAAATAAATTCACTGTTTTTCGTCCCGTAATAATAATAAAATATAATATAATCAAGAGGGCAAAAATTAAATACAAACTTTCATCCTCTAAATAAGACCTTTATGGGTGAATTTTCAAAAGACCTTCCTTAGTTCTAACCTCACCTTCGTTACAAAAAGAACTCTTGCGCAAAATTTCTTGTTTCTAGACCAAGTGGTTTAGGTTGAGCGTTGTCTGCCAGTGGACGAGTGGATGAATTTAAGATTATTATTAAGTAGATAATAATTTATAACGAGTGCCTCGTTGGTTGCAAAGCACGACTACTGAGCGCGGGTTAGTGGTTCCAAATTTCCGATAGAGGAGTTCATAAATTAATTGTCTAAGGTTTCTAAGCAACATCAACAATCGTTGAGCTCCTTAAGTTCTGATTCGAGCTGCACGGTTACTGACAAATGCGTGCACTGTCTGGACAGGTCCACTCAATCTGTGTGGTTCTTTTCTCAAAAGTCCATTTCAGACACCAATCTGCATGGTCCTCAATGATTATGTCCGGATTTTTATATACACATTGACATTAATGAATTTTATATACATATACTATGACAAGAGTATTTACTTTGTAAATTATTATGCTATTATTTTAACTATTGTGAATGTGAGAACTATGTTGGTCATTGCTTTTTTTTGTATTTTTACTCTTAGTGTAATCATGATCTGGCAGTTTGAGTAACTTGTGCGGCCTACTCAAATGTCCTTTCTTTGGTATTGTTCGTCGAATCGTTGAGCTCCTTAAGTTCTGAGTTGAGCTGCACGATTGCTGACAATTGCGTGCACTGACTGGACAGGTCCACTCAATCTGTGTGGTTCTTTCCTCAAAAGACCATTTCAGACACCGATCTACATAGCCTTCACATGATCTGACCAAGATTCTGTCTGGACTTTAAAAGAGACTGTGACCTCTGAGTTTGTTTCGGCCTTTCTTCTCAGAGTAGTCAGATAGGAAACGCCGCCGACCTCATCTAGTTTTAAAATAAAAATATGATTGACGTGTAAAAGTGTTTGTAAAAACCTACTTACAGAAATAAAATCATTTAACATTTAAATGAAAATCTGGAATCACCCGAAAAACTTAGTTTTCTTTTTAAATGATAATATTTGGTAATCATAGTACTTGGCGCTGTCTCTGGCCACCTATTTTGATATTATAGGTAGGTATGATAATTAGCTTATCTATCAATGATAACCAACATACCAGAACCCATAAAATAATGAAAATTGCTGATTGCGTGAAAACTAAAATCCTCTTGCTGGTAAATTTTTCCGTTCGCTTTTATGTTGCTTAGTAAGACTTGCCAAGAAGTTGTATAGAAAAGCGCAGGAAAACATACAAGATCTCGCACAGGTGCAGCGTTGAATAGAAGTCCAAGATGTGGCAATTAGGAACATTACGTAATTGGCGAACACGTCCTTTATGAATTTCTAAGACTTCTTGTAAATTATGGCTTAAGTTCGTATGTATTTGTTTCCTTTTTGTTAACACATACTATGTACGGTTATGTATCATAAAATTTAGGGTACATAACGTACATTTAGTTTAGTTTCACCAAAATGACCAAAACAAACCTGATTTATTGCATGGTGCGCACATTTGCATCTTTGTAGGCTTAATAATCAAAAATATATTTCACATAACATTTTAACACTACCTCACTAATATGAGTGAATTGACTGAGTGGTCTGTGGGCTTGTGGCCAAGTAATAACAGCCGCAAGGGTCAATCGATCAGGTTAAGCTACGCTTGCCGCGGTTGGTCCGAGGATGGGTGACCATCATTACATACCAAGACGCCTCCCTGCCTCGGTGCCGTGATTCCTGGATCTTTGACAGTCATTACGGGTCGTCAGAAGCCCGAAAATCTGACAACCAGTCTTATCAAGGGGTATCGTATTACCCCCGATGTAGAGGTCATATAGGCAGTCGCTCCATGTAAAATACTAGTATTTAGCCGCATCCGGTTAGACTAGAAGCCGACCCGAATATAGTTGGGAAAAGGCCAGGCTGATGATGACTGTGTGGACTGTGGATGATGACGTTGTATTTTTTATTTATACGTAAAGGCTTCTCCTACCTTTACGAATAAATACAAAACGTTACGTTACAAATCAAAACGAAGAGCCACGATCCATCAGAGGCTATTAGTGTCACCGTTATTTCATGAAGTGTTTACCGCAATGTATGTAAATAAACAAGTAGAATAAAGCGCCGTCGGTTAGTGGTAAAAAAGAAGTTAAAGTTTCCACATTATTCCTGTTAGGAGGCAAGAAGTGCGGAACTTTGCGGAGGATGTTTAAATTGTCGCTCGGCTACACGAAACTGTTGGCAGACTGTAGCGCCATCTGTGGCCCGCAACCAGAGTAATGCCCCATTGAAAGGTTCACTGATTTGTTTTGTAAAAGCTAGCCACCCGTGACACGGCACTAATCTAAGTAAGATAGTGCAACACTCGCTCACGTAACTTGGTCTGCAATGTACTGAGTGCCACTTTTACGTCTTCTGGGCTTGCTCGTTTCATCATAAACCTCATCCATCGTTTTCCGCCAGGCGAGAGAAGGTCAAGAGCAGGCTCATTAAAACAAAAAAAAAAAGTCTTGTGGTACGGTGGGCTGCATCAATTGGGTACCCCAGTTGTAATAAAATTAACTTTGAAGGGGGCTACTCACGTCGTGACGCTGACTGTACCAGGAACAGAATTTTTTCATATATTGCCCTGTAGCTGTAGGTACTCGTAAGTACTATTGGACTTATTCCACAGTGCGATCGACGTGGACGTCCAATAATGTACAAGCTTGATACTGTTGCTTGCCATCAAACAGGAAATCCCTTTAATTTCAATCTGAGACGCTTTTCTTTTCAAAATCTCTCTTAAATCTTCATCTTTCTTATTATAGAATATTATTTTATGCGGAATACGACAAGTTTACCCGTTATCAATATGTTTGTGTTATCATTGGACTGCGTACACACAACAAACAAAGAGAAAACAATAGAGGAAAATATTAAGTACCGTTACTAAGTACTATTACCAATATACTGATTATATTATTTTATATTACAAACGAACTGCCGGTAGACCTGCATGTGACATGATAGGTTTCAGAAGTGAATGAAGAAAATGCACGTCCTTTTTCAATGTCCCTCGTTATAAAACCAACTTAGGCATGAATGTTCCGATGGCTAGGCTAACGTCGACGTACAACAATTTTTGCAATCTTTATGATTTGAATATCTTCCACGACCATCCCAAGCGTTTTAGATCTAAGATCATAAATGAGGGGAAGACTGTAGACAACAAAATAAATAAAATAAAAATTAGTCAATGTTTATGTCGATGAGGGTATTCTCTCTACTACCGAGATTTTAGCTAGAGCTTTTGTTCTTATTATTGTTTTTGTTTTTTTTTTAATTATTTTTGTAACGTGAATACTTTGTTTTTTTTTCTTCTATTTTGTTGTGAATGCTGTGCACGTCTGTAATTGACTTAAACACTAGTCCATGTCTCTGTTCTCTTTTATTTGTAAATGTTTGTGTTTGTGTTGTTGATGTGCCTTAATAGTAATAAACAAATAAATAAAGAAGAGGCGAAAACATAGCAACTTGTTTATCTGTTTTTGTGTGCACTAGGTTGGTATTAACTAGGTATATTTTGTTGCTTAATTATGCAAATGTTAGCATACATTTGTTTCCGGATAACAACACATTCCTACCATGACAAACCCTCCTGCTGATGTGGTGATTATAACATTATCACGCGTCGTTGGTTCATTGTAACCTACATTGTGAGCATTGTATTCGTGCGGTCTACAATGGCGTCCAGAGATCTTGATAGACGTGTAAATACAAGGATTATGAACGCACAAATGAATAGACGCTTTTAGAACAAAATCTAAACTAATAAAAGCCTCGAAAACTGTTTCCTAAAACATTTACCTCCAAAACAAAACCGTTAGTACCGAATTGGAACGTAATAAAAATAAAACCGAAAATGTTTTCAATGTAAAAGTAACTTATTGGAAATACTCAATGGCCACAGTTGGAGCGGTTCGGAGTCAAGTTACGGACGGAGTCTAAAATTTAAACAAAGTTTGTTCCGGTCTCTGGACATGGTTGGCCACTCGAAGGCCGAGGGTACATTAGAGCGCGACGCGACTTGCGATATACACAGTACGAGTATATCGCAAAATACAGAGTTTTTTAAATTAATTGGCGTAACCTTACAGACCTGGTGGCGGGCCTGTTTTAGTGATTGAAACAAATAAATTAATATTCACGTGTATGACAACTATGTAGGTACATACGCTCAATATATTTTATGTATTTAATATATATTTCAATATTTCCGACTCACAATTTGATGACCTTCCTCAAGGAAGAGTTTTGGCTGAAAGGTTTGCTGTATCGGCGTTTCCGCGGCCGGCTACGCGACACCTCGCAGTGTAACTCGACGCCGCGCCGTCACTTCGTGTGTGTCTTTACCTCAGATCATATAATATGATCTGAGGTCTTTACTTTTAGACATGTATTAGTTTATAGTTATTGTTTTATACTTATATAATAAATTATGTATTGTGTTTTATGGGCCTTAGTTGCCTGAAATAAAGGATTATGATTATTATTAATTACAACATTAAAGTCATCACACGGAATCGGCTTCATGAACTCTTCGGCCAAATGAAAACGATTTTTCCGCCCTCCCTGTCGCGTCGCGAATCGCTACCCAATGTTGCCTCTGCCTAACGGTAAGCTGCAGTTGCACCAGCTTGCAAATTACACCAACAAATTGATCGGCGAACTCTTCTAACGGTCAAATAATCTGGGAGTTTTTATTCACTGCGATGGAAACATCGTTTTTATATTCTCGGAGTTTTATTGATTGATTGGCAGGTTTAATAAACTGTTGGGTACAGGGTTTAGTTTTGACAACTATTAACGGTTTATTTTAGCCGGGTTAACAATTTTCTCTACTGCACACATGGTTTAGTTTTGAAGGAAAAACACCTTTGTGTCATCTGATCAGTTGATTACTTTTGTATGGAAAGTCGATATCTTTTTTGGGAGTCTCATATAGGTTCCTTGGGGAAAATTGATCACTATCGTGAGTAGAATCAGGCCTTGAAAAGGTACAGATGATTATATCATCAGCCTGTAATTAGACTGAATTTGATTCTTGGCTACTCGTACAGTAAATCGGCCATTGCAGCAGTATTACAAACTGCACGGACAAATTGATCGACAAGCATCTAACTGTTAATTTATCTGTGAGTTTTATTTATTGCTTCACTGAACATCGTTTCAAATTCTGATTGTGAGTGTTAATTGATTGGCAGTTCTAATTAACGTCCGCAAAAACAAACGCGTGCATTTCGAATAAAACTCTGATAGGATGTTCTGATGGATCTTTAATTCCCGTTGTAAGTAAAGAGGTACAATGGAAATGAAAGTTCACTAACGAACATTCAACTAACAAACGAAACAACGAACTAACAAATCGAATTGGTAATGCGTTTAAACAAACGCATTACCAATTCGATTTTTAAACCACTTACTAAAGAGGAGGTTGTTTAAAAATCGAATAACACGTTATTTTTTTTTTAAACTTGTTATTTTATTTTACTTTCTACATGGGCATTTATGAATCGTCAGAAGCTAGGTGCACGGTTCCAATTGGTCGTTTCCTATGGAGAAGAGCCGGCACGAAACTCCACGGTTACCTACTCTTTTAAAAATAATTGGCTTTTACAATGTTTTCAAATACCACTGTTAATAGGTAATAATAATAATAATAAAGGTTTAAAACCGCAGGGCAGCATGTGGCGAGCTGTTGGGCAGTAGCGACCCCACGGACCCTACCTCCCGGGAGAAGTCTTGTTTATCATCTCTGGCTTGACTTTATTAGCCGGCTGGAGTGAACAGTGACGAGGAACAGAGCTCCCACCTCTTTCTTGCCTTTATTGGCTGGCTTGAGTGGAGGTTCGCAAGAGCAAACGTGCACGGAGGAAGGTAGTATTCCAGTAAGGTGCTGGTAGGGATCTTGACCGTACTTCCGGGATTGTCCTGATAGCTGTGGAATACCTGTCCATTCCTCAAGCACTTCAGGAAGTATTGCCTCCTTGTTGCTACGTCACTATGTCCTAGCGACCGTTTTCGGGGGCCCATTATTGAGTGTGCAAGTCACCCCCTGCCATTTTATCCGTGTATTACACAACATTGATCAGGCAGGGGAAATAGTCCTTCCATAGTCCTAAGTAATCAATCCACTATAGCCACCCAAACCCACAGCCCAATATGTTTTGTTCCTATATTTTGCAATAGTCCTGCACCAACCGGGGGTTGTCCTTGGGTTAGTGCCTCAACACTTAAAATTGTCTAAGGGGCCTCTGCAAGTTGGCTTCGGCCCCTCGTTCGCCTTTCAAAGGTCCGGGACCCCAGGGTCCCGAGAAATGTCAAAATAATAATAATATTATTATTATTATTACTAAAAATAATATTAATTATTATAATTAATAAACAATGGCAACACCGCGTCAACAAAACGTCTTGTTTTCCAGTTTTTTTTATAATTTTAATAGATAACGTAATTTTAACCCAGTTTTACTAAAGTTTTTCATTCAAAATTAATCCATAGTATAAATACCCACTGAAAAACCATAAAAGAGACCCTATTACACCAAAATGGAAATAAATTAAATCAAAAACTGCCGATTCGGAGGTGACATGACAGTTGTCACCTCCGAACAACAATTAATAAAACCGTAGACAGAGAATGCTATTCTCTGTCTACGAATAAAACAAATTAAACGAGGAAAATGAAGATAACATGTTGACGAGACAAGCCGCACGTCAAGCACGACCACCACCTCCGGACTCTTCGCTCAGCTCCGCCTCACCGCCGCCGGTATCCAGCCCCTCTGTGAGCGCTGTGACGACACCAGCCGCGGCAGTTGCGTCGAGCTCGAGCGACGAGTATTTCTCTCCGCCCACGTCGCCACCACCTGCTCGTCGACGGGGAGGACGCCGGCCGCCGGACGGCTTAGGACCTCGAGGCCCAACGGCCTCTGATAGCGTCCCAGCTCCCGGCGGAAGTGTGCAGCGCATGAGATAGACGAGATCCATTAATGAAAATGTCATGCGCTCATACTATGGGGCTACAGAGGGGGGAAACAATCTGACCGCGTACCGTGTTCGGATGCTCTCTCTTTTTCAGGTGCTTGAGCCAGCTGTCAACGTTTCGGCACAATGACTGTCGGATCAGGTGCGAGTCATCCAGCGTTATTATATGTTGGATGACTCTGTACTTGATCGCCTGCGAAGTGAAATGCAGAGTGGCCATATCATCGCCCCCCAGTCGCAGACTGTTGTACATCCGCAGCCCAATACAACGCATGCTGACGAAGGGAGTAATGATAGGGCTACAAATGTAAGTAGCCAGTGCAATGAGCAATTGAGGAGTGCTTTGGAGGATGCGATTCAGGAATATCGCTTCATGCCGCCCGAACTTAGGCCACGCTTACCTCGTTTGCCCATGCATAACAAAAATAGGGCGCTGGTGGCGGTCCTGGATTCGCAGTTATCAAACTATTTTGATACCTGCGAAGACCTCACCGATATTCATTCGATTCTGTACTGCGCGGCAGTAGCAGCATGTCGTGTAGCTCACGTCAAATTTGCAAATGACACTAGAGCTACACGACCGAAACCAAACGTACCAGCTTGGCAGTGCAGAATTGAACGCCGTATTGGTGACGCTCATCGGCAAACTAATCTGCTTCAAGGAGGGCAATACTCGCCTTAGAGTGATGCGCTTTGTGAGACGGACATTCTCAGGGACTGATATCAGTCCCCAAGACTATATGTCTTGTGTCACAGAGCGCATCGACTTCCTGAAGCAGAAAGTGTATGCATGGGCAAATCGTATTCGTCGGTATAGGCGGCGAGTAGAGTGATACACTCAGAATCGCACCTTCCAGAGCGATGAAAGGTGGGTTTATAGGGGTTGGGAGCGACCGGACCATGGTGTGACTGAGACGTGCCTACCGGATGATGATGCCATGTGTTCCTTCTGGCGCAGCATTTGGTCGGTACCTGTCAGTCACTCCGAAGGTGATTGGACTCGGGAAGTCGAGCGAGCCTGCGATCCGATACCAGAAATGGGGGCTATTACCATCTGCCCTCAAGATGTAGCCCGTGCAGTCCGTCCACTACCCAACTGGAAGTCTCCAGGGCCGGATGGACTGCACAACTTTTGGATTAAATGGTTTACAAGATCGCACGCTCGCTTGGCATCTCAGTTTCAGACTACTTTGGAATCTGGTTCGCTACCCCAATTCCTAACGACAGGAATTACCCACCTGCTCCATAAATCAGGTAGCACCGCGGAACCCAAGAATTATAGGCCGATCACGTATTTACCGACGGTCTATAAAGTTCTTACATCCATTTTGAGAGCTAAAATTAAAAAAAAACATATAGACACCAACTCCATCATGTCTGCCTCTCAAAATGGATGTAGGAATAGGTCTCGCGGTACTAAAGAGCTACTCCTCATTGATATGACCATTAGCCAACAGGTTCGTCGTTCCCGAAAGGATCTGTCGACATGTTGGATAGATTATAAGAAGGCCTATGACTCGGTGCCGCATACATGGCTCGTGAGGGTGTTAGAGTTGAGCTCAACTCTTCGCACCTTCCTAATGTCATGTATGCGGCAATGGAGGACGGTCCTTCACTATCCAGGATGTCGAAATATTCATAGGAATAGCGAACCGATAAGGATCGAGCGAGGCATATTTCAGGGCGATAGTTTGAGTCCGCTTTGGTTCTGCTTAGCCTTGAATCCTCTAAGCACACTGCTGGAGCTACAACTGTGAAATACAACCTTGTGGAATCGGAGGTACCGTACTACAGGTATGTGCCCGACCCAGTTCTCGAAAATGGTAATATCACATTGTACTGGGATCGATCCATCATCACTGACAGGACTATTGTTGCCAATAAGCCTGATATAGTCGTGGTAGATCGATTGGAGCGACGCGCAATGATTGTTGACATAACCATCCCGCATGATGAGAACCTCGTGAAAGCCGAGAAAGATAAACAAATCAAGTATCTTGACTTGGCTCACGAGGTTGTCGACATTTGGGATGTGGACTCAGCGGTCATTGTGCCGATAGTCGTGACAGCCAATGGGCTAAAGACAATTGGCCCAAGAGCCTCGACCAACACCTATGGAGGCTCTCGTTAGGCAGCTGGATCAAGGGCTTGATTCAGAAAGCGGCTCTCTGGAGCCCTGACCGCCGGTAGCTTGGACCCTGTTCCCGATACCGGTGGGCTACTATTTTTTTATATTTTTAAATGTTTTTGGTAATTTTTTGTTTATAAAAATATTTAAAAATGTAATTGATATGTATATAAATAAAATAAGGAAATAATAATAAAATTGTTTATTTATCTGAAATAATACACACAGACACAGTTCAAAACAAAGCGATAGGAATAGATTAAGAGTAAAAACATAGATTGTGTACAGAATATTTAGGTCTACAAATAAATTATTATTTATTTATTTATTTAACACTTTAAGCACACAAATGTACAGAGGCGGACTTAATGCCATAGGCATTAAGGCAGGCATAGACATAAATAGGCATAAATTCTATGGATACAAGAAATAATGAACCCAAGGTATGGAAGGACAATGTGTCAACAAGTACCAGTTTGTCAGTTACTCAAGAAACAGTTTTCCGCACCACGTAGGTACATATTTATAATAGTTTTGTGAAGAATTAATTTCAGTCAGTTGCAGGGGCTTGCAAATTACACTCGGTTAACAAATTGATCCCTGAACCATAGTTAAGTTATAGTTTATCTTTATTTTATCCAGTGCTTTGATAAACATTTATTTTTGGTAAGTTCACACTTATAAAGGATTATCGTCATAACATTGTCTGTAATACTAATTACTGATCAAATAATTTAGAGTCAAATAAGTAAACAAAGAAATAGAGATAATGATATACCTATGGAGTTCACACAAACATTACACATACAACACCTAAAATCACCTCTCTAGTCGTAAATAATACTTCGTAATTTAACTGTATTTTCTTTTCTATTTTTAAACCTCATAATATGAGGTTTAAAATCTAATCTAACGACATATTATGTCGTTAGATTTGCCTAGAGCCCGAAAATTGTAAGGAATAAATATTTGAATTTATATCGAGTCAATTCATTATAATTAATTGATTTCATACAGTACGGATTATAAATTATTCCCAGGGCTATGATTTTAAATGAATTTGCTCCATTTAGAAAAGCTCTGAAGCGAATCGCCATTTTGTATTGACAGTGACATCATGTACTTATCAAATCGTTCGTTCAGATTGCGATGGCTCGCCTCATTGGCTGCTCTGCGGGGTAATTACGTAACACACCCAATTATAATGCCAATGCCTTTCATTTAGACAGTTCAACAATATAAATTGCGTTATTTACGTTGCTGAGCACACTAATTTCTTTACCATGTGAAGCAATGGATTAGCAATTTCCTTCAAAACCTTTAGGATTGTGTATGAAAGTGTTTTACGCAATTGGGGTGCTGCTTCATACCGCAATAAATTGTGAAGTCATCGAAGCCAGGACTCGCTCGCCGTCCGGGAGTTATTAGGAAATTCTCAATTGCGGCCGTTGTGGAACTGTCGCCGAATTACTCGATATATGGCAATAAACTCACCCACTGAACCTTGTTAGCTAATTACTTAATAGTACTGATACTCGCAATATTTGGAATAGCTTACAAAAGGAGATAAGGTTTTCAGAAACTGTGTCAAAAGCGCTGTATATCTGATCCAAAAGTATCTGATAAGTAAACAAACCTTAGGTAAAATTCTTACGCAACACTCACTCAAGGGAATTAGTATTTAGAAGGCTTCGGCTTTATATCTCACTACTTTTCCAAGATTTATTGTTTGAATAACATTATTAAATCGTAATTGAAAAATCATTGACGAAAATTAAGGTTATAAACACATCTTTGGTGACCTAAAATTAGAATTTCGGGTTTAATTAGTCAAATGATCAAATCGAAGCACTCAATTTTTAAGTTGCACTAAAAAAAATATACCTATGTGTGGTGTGAACTGTAAGTAAAAGTTGGTTATTAATAAATAAATTGCCACGTTATTTATTAATTGGTCAAGAATTTCATCAGTTAATTTGAATATTTTAATTTATTTTGAATATATTATAATAATTATATTGAATCGTCTGCCCACATGATGCGTTGCGGAGCCGCACCGCATAGATTTCGCTGCATTGTCGGCCACATGGGCGGTGCGGCGCCGCAGCGGCATCTATGTTGTGTCATGCAATAGTTCAATGATAAATGTTTTTATTTCTGTAAGTAGATTTGTACAAACACTCTTACACGTCAATCATATTTTAAAAACTATATTCCTATCTGACTACTCTGAGAAGAAAGGCCGAAACAAACTCAGAGGTCACAGTCTCTTTTAAAGTCCAGACATATTCTTGGTCAGATCATGTGAAGACCATGTAGATTGATGTCTGAAACGGTATTTTGATGAAAAACCATACAGATTGAGCGGACCTGTCCAGTCAGTGGAACGGCCAAGCCATACATTTTGTCCAAGATGTAAGGTTTGTTGAGTTCGGCCTTGAGGAGTTAGGGGCTTGGCTCTACATTAGATCTGATAACGTATTAACAGTGAAAGCGTTATGTTATTCTTGGCTACCTACTTTACATGAAAAGGTTTTTGTGGGATAGATATTTCTATGTGAAACCGCAGCGGCAACGCTCAGGCACCGTGCCGCTGCGCCGTCGCGCGTCGGCGTCGCAACGTATCTTGTGGGCCGACTTTTAACTTATTTTCCCAGCGCAAAAATAAACAAAGTGTAAAAAATAAATTTCTAATTCTAATTCTAATTTTTCTTTGGAATGCGCTCCCTCTGAAAATCAGGACAGCAACCAGTTGTTTATCTTTTAAAGTGAAGGCACGTGAACATATCCGTCAGAAGTTGGCTGAAACATCCCAGCGCTGAGTTGCTGGATTTGTTTTCTCCTCTACCGATCGTTATTTCTCCTGACCAAGGTTTATTTTGTTTATATGTATGTATCTATGTATCTATATAGTAGTATTTATTCTTGTATTTTATAGTCATTTCCGAGCTATCTATCCCGTATGTTGCACCTGCCATGGTATATCTCTGCATCACCCTAAGGTTGACTGGTAGAAAATGCCTGGTGATCAGTAAGCGAAGAGTTAGTAATTCGAGGCCAATAGTCTATCGAGTAATCCCTCCACGTCATCTTGAATAATAATATATTAAGTAGGTACCTACAGTGAAAAAACTCGAACATCAAAGTGTCTCACCACTTATTATATTCCCACATATGCTCATACTTGCATACGGCTTATTTTAAAAAGTGCTTCCACACCTTATTACAATTTTATGTGTCAAGCGAGAAACGTCGCTTGCAGAAATCCTTTAACAGGAATATTATAGTCATTGAATTTATTTTATTCTTTGTGCATTTTCTCTTGTTCACGTTTGCATTAAATGTATCAGAGACTACTTTATCAATTTAGTTTTTATTGATTTCATGTTTTTACATGTGAATGCTTTCAGTTTGTTTTAACATAGACGTGGAATAATATCCATAAAGCAATTGTTTTACTAGTTATGCAACATGATTTATCCTGCAATGTATTGTTTTTATATATCAACATTAATCTGGAAGTGGTGTTAAGTAACAACACAAATTCTTGTTTTTTTATATTTTTTTATTTAAGATGGATTTGCTCTTGACTCTAGTCTAGGTCAGTGGTGACAGAGACAGAGTCGACGATGGAGTGAGCTTACCCAGAAGTAGTCTGTTCATTCTCACTTTGAAGAGATTAGGGTATGTATGCGTTCGGAAACACAGAAGCAGGTTTGTGTGCCCATAACACTTGTTTTGGGCACAGCAAAAAAGTGTAACTCTCTAGTTACACTTTTTTGATGTGCCCATAACAAAAGACATTTGGAAACGCCTAGTGTGAATTGGTGGAATAGCAACTAGGTAAGGATGGTAACTTGCAGTGCGTCTAGATGACCAATAGAAGAAGGGGGCCGGTCCAAGAACTCCATGACCTCATTCCAATGAGGCATGGACTTCTTGGGCACACTCTCCGCAATACAATCTGTAGAAGACTGACAAGCAGGCGACCTTACGGCGATGAGCCAAGCTGTGAAGTTTGGCATCCACCGGTTTTACGTCGCCGATGAGCCTTAGCTCTGCGTTCCACCGAGTCAAGCGCGGCAAGTTGGTACTTTTCTGGGCCATCCCAAAGATGGCTGCAATACTCCATGCAGGATCAGACTTGCGCTTTGTAAAGGGTCAAAAGCAGTCCAGGCATAAAGTAACGCTTCATTGTATTTAGGTTGCCCAGTTTCTTGGCCGCTGTTTTGGGCTTTGTACTCGATGGTGGCACCGAAGTTGAAACCCGATGTCAACTCCATGCCTAGGAGCTTGAGCCGATCAGTTACTGGAACAAATGTACCCCGAAAAGAAGGAGTTTGGTCGAAATGACTCCTTTTAGCGGTAAAAAGACACGCCTGTGTTTTGGTGGCGATAAAAGAGACCAGATTGTCATCACCCCACTGGGAGACAAGGCTTACGGTCAAATCAGTACGCTCTACCATGGCCTCTCTAAAGGAACGAACCTAGGCCCAGCTGGTTTTTGCGATGGACAAGTATCTCTCTGAACTAGTACTGTCATCTGCGTATCCAACAATTCCAGACTGAAGTAGGTCATTGATGTGCAGCAGGAAAAGAGTTGCAGAGAGAACAGACCCCTGAAGAACTCCGCATCAATAGTGATAAGGTCAGAGGAGCAACCGTCAACGACTACTCTGATCGACCGTTCACTAAGGAAGTCTGATATCCAGCTACAAAATTCAGCTCGGATGCCATAAGCAGGAAGCGGGCTGAGTAGACCAGCGTGCTAGACCCTGTCGAATGCCTTCGAGATATCAAGCGATACAGCAAGTGCTTCGCCGTATTTCTCGGTGACTTCGCCCCACCAGTGCGTGACATACACAAGAAGATTGCCAGTTGACCTTGCCCGGCGAAAGCCATATTGACGGTCACTGAGGAGCTCATTGTCTTCAAGGTAAGTCAGCAACTTACTGTTCAGTACCCTTTCCATAACCTTACATAGAATGGAGGTAATGGCGATTGGACGGTAATGCGCAGGGACTGCACGGTCGCCCTTTATGGGCACTGGTCGTACATTTGCAAGCTTCCAGGATTTTGGCACTGTTCTTTTATCAAGAGAGAGGCGGAACAAGCGTGTCAACACAGGAGACAATTCAGGCGCACACTGCCTCAACACCCTCGCTGGAATGCCGTTAGGCTCACTGGCCTTGTTCACGTCTAGACTGCACAATACTCTTCGGACCTCTATACTGTGAACTGCGATCTCCAGCATCGAGGAGTCACAATAAGGTACAGTAGGTGGTTGCTTGGAGCCAGCGTCCAGACGTGAATTGCTTGCAAAGAGAGATGCGAATCAATTTGCTTTCTCACTTGCAGAGTGAGCCAGCGACCCATCAGGTTTCATCATAGGTGATGAAGTGGGACGACAGAAATTGATGGTTATAGTTTGCTGCAATTTTTATGGAACTCATCCGAAAGTTCCAGCATATTTTGGTATTTCAGTCCCTAAAGTTGTAGTTCTAGCTACCTATGTCCGGTTTTTGACTAATTACGAAGTAGGTACAACATAAGACAGAGTAGCGATGAGGTTGCCACATTAAATAGTCCAGCGGTTAAAACAATTATACATATAGGTATCTGTTACAAAAAAAAAAAAACTAGCGAGCCTTACACTAGTCGCATATCATGTGTAACATCTGACACTGACCTTGGTAATAAGCAAAACATTAACTTTTTCGGTTATTATTTGAAATTATTATTTGAGGTTAAGCACACAGCTGATGCGTTCACGTTCTCTATTTCTCTCTCTCGTCACACACACGCAACAGTTGGCTGATAGTACCAACCTCTCGGAAAATGGGTTGGTACCATTTGACGGCCAACTCTAGCACCGCGCGCGCTCATTGGTCAAATCAAATAGCGCGCGCTTCACAGACTTCCCGTTACACACTTCCGTCGCATTTCACTAAATCACTCACCAAAGATTGCAGGTAAGCGAGAGAAAAGATATTACACGACAAAAATGCTTTTCTCAAATAAATAGCGTAAAAATTGTCACGAAATAAACCATCCTTGATAATAATTATTAGTTTACTGACCTGTAAATGCGGCAATGGTGCGTACGTCGCAGCGACTGTGACTTGTCCATGCATGCAGTAGGTACGCGCTGAGCGATGGTATCAACAATGTAACACTAACATTATGGTATTGTTTTTATCTAAATAATCACTCAACTTTAATAATCAGTACTTACCTACCTTTTTTTTTTTGAGGGTGGGAAATAAAATAACTTTTCCCGCTCTGCGCAGAGCAGGAGGGCGTCTCAGACTCTTACTGACTAAAACCCACCCGTGTTCCTTCAGTTACCTGTGCCAGGGGCCACGGTATCCCTCTCGGACTTTTCCGCAACCCTAGCAGGAGTACTTACCTACCTGTCTTTTTAATTTCATACTACATAGCTAAGCTAAAACTAATCGTTCCCGATCACAAACAAAACAAGAAACTGAACAAGATATCCACAAAACTAGTTTTTGTGTAATTCGGAATGGCAACGTTTTACTTATATTTAAATTTAGTTTATGTTATAGTGTAGATTAGAGTAGGCTAAACGTTGTTGTTTTATATTTTAAATATTGTGTTTTATAGTTGAAACTTAGTACAAAAGCTATGATAAGTAGTACTAGTTTATTTTTTACGTTGTTCATATTTTTATATTGTAATTACTTAACGTTAGTTTTGAGAGCAAGCTATCGCATTAGGGACATACCTATAATGATAGTTGTAAGGGAGATTTTAATAAATAAATAAACTATCTTCGCCAGCAATTGGATGTTGACGTAACTACTAGTACTAGGTAATATCTATAAGCATTTACAAGGTGTTGTTAAACGTTAAAACAGAAAACTAGAAGTAATAGTTATTTTAAAAAAATGTGTGTATTTTGTTCAAAGCACGTCATGTGGTTTCATTGAATGGTAATAACCTCATAGCTACCCAGTACTTACCTATTGTCTTGTTCAGGAAGTATTAACATTATAAAAACGCTTTTCATCTTTTGATAGCTTTTAAGTTTTGTTCATTTCCAGTATAAGCGGTGAACTGGGTAACATTAAATCGATTGATTGTAATCATTGGAAAAATACCGCTACGGTAATTAAAAATAACTTTTATATACCACTTTCAATAAACATACAACGAAAAATTCTGATATGTTCATCTGAAATCATGAAAACATTTTCATTTGATACAAATTGTGAAACCTATTATGAATAGGTACATAGCATACGCTCGTCAGATTTTGTTAAAATTGATATTGAACATAAATGTATCGGTACAATGTTATGAGTAGTCAATGCCACACTTCATGTTATTTATTCACAGGTACCATATCAATAAATGTAATTGGCTTATTTACTTTCACAGTGTAAATTTCATGCGCTGTGCTATAATGAGGCTGACTGTACTGGGGAGTACTTGTGGGACATAATTGACAACGTGGCAAAAACTCGATATCATACCGCAATGCCGACGACGGTCACAAACGGGACAAATAAAATTGGCGTCGTTAGCGCCAACCAAATTAGAGTGAACCTGGACTCGGAGAATTTTTAATCATACTAAAGAATTGTAACTGTACTGTCTACTCAACTCGAATACTGAATGAGTACTAATGCAAAGCACCCTGTGAAAGATGAGAAAGCGATAATTAATGTTGTCTGTCTATGTCTGGGATAACTTTGTTAATTCTCCGAAGACATTAAGATAAACAATTCACAATGAATATTAACAGTTTGTCCGTAATGGCTGTGTGAACAACAAAAACACTTCACCATCACTGTTGAAGCTAACTGCTTCTCAAAACACATATTTTAAAGGTACGTCCGCCATATGTTAAAATGTGTGAACAAATAAATCGATCATACAGTCATACTGTTTGTTTTTAAAACACATAGCATGCTACTTTTTTTTTGGGGTTCCGTACGAATCGTTTCCGAATGTTATTATGTCTATTACTTATATGAATTGAAAGCTTGTTCTCCGCAGCAGTAAGAAATAAAATAATCTTGTTTTTTTAATAGATATACAACGTGGCGCTACAATGGTGACATTAATTTAACACGGCTCGTGTGTTAAATTAATGTCACCCGTGTGACACGGGTAGGGCCCATAGGCCCATTAATCATAAAAACATATATACAAGATCGTAAATTAAAAAAAAAATTCAAACAAACTAAATAATAAAAAAAGCTACTAAAATTGGGATCAACCATGCAAAAATTAATTCCTGAAATTACTTACTTAACTGGCTTACGTTAACTCGGGGCGGCAACGCGTCGATTCGCGCGCTGGCAACCGCGCATCGCGTCTTGTAGGTACATACTCGTGATCGGTCCGATTCTTTGACGGCATATTATCAAAGAAACCGAGCGGCGCAAGTGGTAACTACAGCGGAGGTGTTTAGTCAAACCCTTATCATATCACCCTCTCTTGTTACTATTAGTTATAACTGTCATCACTAATCACTGTCATCACGATCACAAGTTTACACAAGCACTAATAGCACAAATAAATGCGTCCGTGTCGCAAGAGATGTAAACATACCTACTAGATAAGAAAACTAAAACTAATCAAAGCGTCTTTATCACAGTACCATAATCTAATTACTATCCTAATTACACAAAATAAATAAATAAAACAATAGTAGTAGTAGTACTTAAGCGTCTTTTTCGCGACGTAATTATGCGCACTAGTGTGAAAAAGTGCGTCAAGGATACGGGTTCAGCCAGCACTAGAAAAGCAAAAAAATCATTCGAGTTCAGTGCGGGCGGCCGTGCGGCGGCGAGTGGAAGGGAGAGCGCGCGTCGCCTGCGTCGGAGTGCGCCACTCGCCAACAAAGGAATTTCCTTCAATTCGCCTATTCTATGCATTTGTTTCATCCTAATAGTATTGCTTATTCGTTTTAATTTCATCGATGCGAAGTTATGATCCCCCGGAAAATGACCGCTGCGCGACAGTTCTTTAAGTACAGGTTGCTCTAAGATGCTATTTTCAAAAAAATTAAAGAAATCCGTAAATATAATAACGTTTATTAGAAATATTTTTTTTTCATGAAATGAAAATGTGTGTTTAATTAAGGTCACCATTGAAGCGCCACGCTGTAGAATATTTTTATATTGTAGCGGTGATGTAGCGGTATATACATCGCCACATGCGAACTACGCATCATACTGACGTCACGCAAAATCCTGCATCGCGCAAGCAGAGTTTACCGCGCAACTAGCATATAATATACAACGTCCCGACATCAATCGTTGGGCACTTGCCCACCAGACACGACACCCGTCTGGTCGGAGGATCCTCCCTTTTCTATGGAGGTATGAGTAAACTTTACACACTGCTCCTCATACTTCTATAATATCATTATACTAGTGACAGTATATTATACCTAGTTTACAACAAACACTAAACAAAATGTTGCACACTGCGTTAAGTTTAACTAATTAAAAGCTAGCGTGGTTTAGAATCCTCATGTCCTGGTTTATGCTTATTCTAAGCTGCAATATTAAACATAAAGTTTTATGACGCGCGTTTAAAATTAATGTCGAAGTAGGTATCTATCACAATCTGATTCATTTTGAAGACTATTGCTAACACATTGCTTCATATGTTCGAAAAATTTGTCCGCTCAACAACGCAAATAAGGCAATGAATGTTATTGGACTGTCAAAATGAAAGCCATTCCTACTGTCAGTAACCTACTCATAGATATTGTATTTCAGTAACGGTTGGTTCATCTTCGTTATTTCCTGCTGAACAAAAGCTTAGTGTATCAATAGTATTAAGAGCTAGAAGGAGAAGCTAGCGCATCTTATTTATATTTAATACATTGCAACAACAAATAATGGCTGGATCCTAGCTGAGAGCCGGACTGACCTATTTCTTTAAATTGACATTTATAAGGTGAACCTCAGACGATAAACAATGATTTAGTTTTCACTTTAGTCGGTGATACTTTTACTATGCATAGCTATTAATTTAATATTGGCAACGCAAGGGGCAAGGTCCTCACAAGGAGTCATAAAATATTATAAAATTGGTGGAAAAACAGCCAAGTAACAAGTTTTGAGACGCAACCGAACGAATGGAACTTACAAAGGAAAATATAATCATTAACAGAATCAGTGAACAATAATCGTACGTGCAAAAAGTCTGTCGTCTGCAGACCCCCTTAGTCAGACAACGGCATACAACAGAAACATCCAGTTTGGATTTATTCGAAGATCTTTTAAAGAATCAAAATTTCAAAGTTGAGAGAAATACAATGTATCTTGTATTCATTTTCTAGGAAAAGTTTTTGAAACAAAAAGAACATGAAAATTCAGCATTTCTATGGAAAGGAATTGTTTATTTTTTATACATACTTACTGCAGGATTGTTAACACCAACTTCATTCTTTATATAACGCCTCAATCAACGATCGGTAAATGCTACCTTATCACCAGGATTGGCGATTAACAAGCATGGTGATTAAATTAATGATATGGTGATTATTTACCTACAATACCTATGTTGTTCTAGTCTACAGGAGTGGGAAAATACATGGTAGGTACACATAATGACACAAACACAAAAGGTAGAGACCACAAAGTAGAGGCTGTAATAAAATTATATGACATGAATACCCAACTACGGTCTACATAAATACTGGTTTAGCTACGACATAATAATGATAAATGATTTTATTTCTGTAAGTAGGTTTGAACAAACACTTTTACACGTCAATCATATATATTTTTTTAAACTAGATGAGGTCGGCGTTTCCTATCTGACTACTCTGAGAAGAAACGCCGAAACAAACTCAGAGGTCACAGTCTCTTTTAAAGTCCAGACAAAATCTCGGTCAGATCATGTGAAGGCTATGTAGATCGGTGTCTGCGATGGTCTTTTGAGGAAAGAACCACACAGATTGAGTGGACCTGCCCAGTCAGTGCACGCAATATTGTCAGTAATCGTGCAGCTCAACTTAGACTCAAGGAGGCCAAAGATTCGACGAACAATACCAAAGAAAGGACATTTGAGTAGGCCGCATAAATAATAATGATACAGTACAGACGCACTTGCACTGTTCACCGTCCAAAAGAAGTTTATCCGTATCTTAGTAAATATACAACAAATAGATAGCTGCAAACCCCATTTCGTAAATCTGAATATTGTAACTCTGCCTTGTTTATATATACTTGAAATATGCAAGTTCGCTCACAAACACAAAGACTTTTACACTTAACGAGAAGACGTACAAACAAGATACACACTTCGGCACAAAACACGACTCAACATACCAACATCCCGCCTAAAAATACACTCAACAAGCCCTCTAGTTATGTCAATCAAAATTTACAATATGTTACCCGAATATATAAGAGAAGAAAAAAAACTACATCTATTCACGAACCAATTAAAAAAGTTTTTAATAAGCAAACGTTATTATAGTGTCAACGAATATTTAAATGATAAATCCTTAAAACACATAAGTATATAATATAATACTCGTAAGCTAAATGTAAAATTATTACTATTATATAAAAATATTATTTTGTAAAAATGTGTTGAGAATAAGTTAGATTATAAGTTATGTAAATGATAAGTCCTCTTCTCCACATATCCTTCTTTTTCTGTGCCCGACAGGGTCCATAATTGTTTCTTTTGGCAAATATTTACCACCTAAGCCTACATTGTGGAATGCAATAAAGAATTGAGTATTGAGTATACAAAAGTTGTGTGCTAACACTTTTTTCGACCACTACACAGCCGTGGCACAAAAAAATGGGTTTGTAATAGTTTTACATAGGTGTTATTACATTTTATTTTCCTGCCAGTTGAGAATTATAAAATCTTCGTCAGTTTGGTGAAGAAAAGTGCTGCTTCGCGTTTTTGTGCTTTTCAAAGAACTTTATATTAAATCTTTCAGCAAATTACATACGTCTGTTGCAAATGTTTCACGTTTGATCTGAAGCGTAAAGCTTTAAAGCGATTTCAGCGCATCAAACACAGTATAAAAGGATGATTATTTATTTAAATTGACTGTTACTGTGAAGTTATTTTGATTGAAATACTGTTTATATTCTTCATGGGGCAACTCATGTTTGCTTTATCTTTATCGTAAATCAGAAAATTGCTATTTATCTCGCATAAACAAAATGTCGAGCATTCTACCTATACCACGAATAGTGAATTACCATTTTTCATTATTGTTTAATGTATTTTCGATTACGTTAAATAATAATAAGCCATTATCCGCTAATGACAGCAATATCAAATTTGTAAAATATCGATGTTCCTTGTCAATAAAAGGAGTGATACCATGTCTTGCCCATCCAATACTTGCCCTAAAGTAAAATAAAGAAGATTCATCAATTACTTTTGCGTTTTAAGGGCCTAATCCAGTGGAATTTCTTGGCCGATAGTCATGGCCATTACTATCCATAGGTCTACCCCATATCGCGTCAAGACTTGTCATTGGCCTAATTTGGGTACGAAAGTCGGTAGGTACTCTACTTACCCTCCAGGGATTACAAACCTAGCGGTTATGTAAATAGTCTTTTGGCTTGGAAGATAAATTCTAATTCCTTCAACCGGATTATGGTGTAGCAGATTAAAATTTGTTGTTTGTATGTGAGATTGACGCACACCATAGTCGGGCACCGTTCATATAAAGATTAATAGGGCTCGCAAACGTGACACATGGTGTACGGGAAGTTGCAGTTTATCTAACACATAAAACCGTTTGTCTTGTCTTACTCATCAACGGACAACATACATTTCGAGCTAAACGGAAAAGTTGCGCTCAGTAATTATACACTCGGGTTTACAATCTCTGTATACAGTTTGAAAGTACGTAGGGAAGGAGAGTACTAAGGAATACTTTTTAAACTTGGGTAGATGGATAAAAAAGTCGTCTCCAGAAACCCCAACAATACTTTTTTTTTATTGTACTTTCGTTTGCACCAGCAGCGCGGCCCGTTCGGCTAGTTTAAATACATTTCAGCGATGGACACGCCATTTTTCCTCCTTCGAGAAAATTAAAAGTGCTTCATAAAATCTCACTCCAGTTCATTGTGGGACATAATGTAAGTCGGAGTGAATAAACAAGAAATATGCGGTCGCCCGTGTTTTGTTTTAGCGTTTATAAAGCGAAGAGCTTTTATGGTTTATAGCTCAATAATATAGGCCGTAAAAAGCCCCCGGACCCTCGTCGGATCTCACCCTGTTCCACAATTGAGTCATCCTAGTGAGTCCCTTCGACTCCTTTAGGACTTCTTGAATAATTCCGCTTTGTGGGTGCCTAACAAGACGGAAATGTACTTTTTAGTCGCTTCTTTGCTATCTACGTGATACAGGTCAGCTCACTTATGACGCTTACTTGACTATGTTACATCTCCGGGGAGCGTAACTAACTGAATTTAAAAGAGAAATCCATATTGTAGATATGCTGCTGAGATGGTACAAATAACACTAGATTCCAAATATTTTTCCTATAGTTAGCTTGGGGGAGAGAACTTTGATTCGTTGTTCCAGCTTACTTCATGTGGCTTTAGCTTTAAAATAAGAATAGCTTAGTTTGATAAAGTTGAGTTTGAATTGAAGTTGCACAAATGATTATCATCACGTAGGTACTTATAAAGGTCAGTTCAGACCTTGCAGCGTTGCCCTGCATTACAGGAAGTTCACGACAAATGTCTGGACTTCACGAGAAACCTTGACCGCTGAGTTTGTTACAGCATTTCTTCGCAGCGGTAGTCAGAGAGAAATGCCGACGCCAGTGTGCTTGGAAAACCGTGACTTACAATAGTTGTTTAAAAAAAGTCAACTGACACGGTTCTTTGAATAAAGTCTCAAATTATAACATGAAGGACTTACGATCATTCAAACAATATTGTTGTACCTACCACATTTCACGCCCATTTTTGATTGGTGAAAGAAATTCGCCTAGTTGTTGGTTACATTTCATGTAGCATTGCACTAATTTTGACGGCTCAATTTGTGTTATATCATACAAGATAGTTACGTTTCACCAATCGGAACCTGGCACAACGTACATACCTTTTTCTTAAGCCTAGACAACTGAAGACAACATGAATTGTTTCTGTCTTCAGTTGTCTAGGCTGTGCTTGGTCTATCAGTCATGTCTGACTCTGCCTCATGTCTCACTGAATCGTTTAAAAACTAAAAGAGGGAGTTAGAAGAAAAGTTGATATAAAAGATGATTAAAGATAGAAGATAATCTGTCAACTTTTGTATCTGTAGAAGAGAAAAGTTAACAGCGTGTCGCAGTATCATATTACAGTAACCCTTTTACTAAGTCAACTTTTGAAACTTGTGCGGGATCAAAAGCATTTTCAGTCTCTGTTTATCATTTACTTCCAGTTTTAAACTTAAACAGTAACTAACCAAAGGTTCCTGTTTAACTGGATAGAGGACGGATAATATGAAAAGTAGTAAACGAAATGTCATTGTGGAGGCATCTACATCGCTACATGCGAAATACGCATCACGCTGACGTCACGCAAAATCGTGCATCGCGCAAGCAGAGTTTACCACGCAGCTAGCACGTATACAACATCCCAACATCAATCGTTGGGCAGAAGCCCACCAGAACCGACACCCGTCTGGTCGGAAGGTGAACTTTACAACACCACGTTCCTCATACCTCTATAACGTCATGGATAAATCTTTGATTAACATTGAAGGCAGCAGTTGTGGCTCAGAATAAAATATATGAAAATGAAAATAATAGTAGATAAAGCGGTGTCTTAAGTCACGGGCGCCATATTTAATCCTGCATGCAGCGAAGGATTCAAGCTCGCCTAAGACGAGAAGACACCTTTATTTCCGAGGAGAATCTCCTACGTTTCGCACCTACTGCGAGGTAATAAAAACCAATTCGATTTCAAATTAGTAGCTCATGAAACTATTAAATTACTGGGGAATACCTAATCATGAGCAGTTTCATTCACAATTTTATCTCAACTCATGCAATTTCATCAAAAACACAAAAAATAATATTGTAAAAATGGCGCCCAAACCAAACATTCTAACGCACCATAGCAACCGATCAGCTGTTGCATGACATGCCGCCATTAACGCCACAGATAATGAAGAATTAACCGAGTCCATTGACTTATAATCCTAGCTCAATGGCCGACTCTAATATGCAGATTCTTCAGTTCTCAACTCATCCTCTCCTTCCTAAACGGGACTCTTTTGTGTTGCAGATTGAATATTCAGATTACTGGTCCCATAAACGTGCTCCTTGTTTAGTTGTAAGCTATAAAAAAATATTTCACTCTCTTCTCCTATTCACCGTTCCAATAAAATTCCTCTATTTAACAGTAGTTATGAGAGTTTACAATTCAGCCCCATCATTAAATACTGTGTAAGTAAATCAGATCCCGATTGCCATTTAAGTTTTAATAATTTTTGGGCTGAACATCTAGAGTACCACCATATATTTACGGATGCTGCCAAGCGTTCTCCGACGGATTGTGTTGGGATAGGTACTTACCATTTTCAATGCAAAATCGTACAAAAAATCAAACTGCCTCCGGAGACTTCTGTTTTTACGGGGGAATGTTTTGGCATTTTAAAAGCCATAGAATATACTCGTGTTTTAAAGCTCAAAAATACTATAATTTTTACTGATTCCCAAAGTGCTCTTCTAGCCAACAATAAGTCCTCTTTCTAACACAAATCGCAGTTACCTATCATTTATTTAATAAGAGAATTTGCGTCCAGATCCATCTCGAGGGTAATACACTGCAATTTGCGTGGATTCCGGCCCACGCTGGAATCCATGGGCTGGCTGATACACTTGGCGGTGATGCGGTGCAGTGTGGGGACTTAGTTCCTTATACAAATTTTAGTATTGATCTGATGACATTACCAAAGACTTTTCTTCGGGACACCTGAAAGGTACTCGTAGCTTGGGATATCGGAAGTAAATTGAAGGACCGTTACTTTTCAAGTATACAACCCGACGTTCCGGCAAAACCGTGGTTTAGCAGGGCAAAATTTGGCAAGATGGAGACCTCAGTTCTAATACGAATGAGACTAGGTGTTGTTTGTTCTCCAGCCCATCTTGCCAAACTACATATCATTAACGACCCCATTTGCTTCTGTGGCACAGACGTAGGTGACATAAATATTTTTTCACACCACCTGCTCGAAAATGTCAAATTATATGTCAAGCAACCTTAACCCAAAGTGAGTCATTAGTGGCCGGGGGCACAGCCGGTCAATAATGTTGTACTGGATTTCATTATGACCCGCTGGTCAATAATGTGATTTGAATTTGGAATCTCACATGCTCAGATAAATTGGCAGTATAGCTAACAAACACCGTTTGGTGCCAGAAAGAGGAAAGCTATTCTCGAAACCCTTACTACGCGTGGATGATATTCTCGATTTCCTACAAAATCATAACGACTGCTTCTTCATATCGTTGCCATGTTTTCGAAGACATAATATTGTAAGAATAATTAGATAACTACGAACCATTTTTTAAAAGGAATGGAATAACATTAAAATTATTTTCTCACAGTAGGTGTAAAAAGTAGAGTATCCTCCTCTGGGCTAAAGGTGTCTTTGCCTTGGGCTAGCTTGAATCCCTCGCTGCATTCTGGATTCTTGTATTAACTCCCTCGCTTCGCTCGTGAGTTAAACTCTTAACTCCCTAGCTGCGCTCGGGAGTTAAATCCCGAATCGTTCATTGCGCTCGATATTCAATATGAAGCCCGTGACATAAGACACAACTTTAGCCCCTCGGTGCATAATCTACTATTTTTTCTGTCCCTTATATGACTGTTCCTCTTTTCGTTGTAACCTCTGTTGATTTAATGCTCTAAGCTCTCCGTATTCCTTTTCCTACCTCAATACTTTCTTTACTTTGTACAAATAGCTTCCCTGTATATAAATGTATAGTCTCATTCATCACATTAATAATATTAAGTTGTAAATTGTCGTCATTGTAATTTACTCATTATTCACTATTAGTATTCACCTTTATAAATACACTGATCCTATAAATCGTCCAATCCTAAATCCCGTTACAAATTGATCATAAATATTTTATACTTTTTTCTTTTGTTTCCCTACCTTTGTCCTCGATAACTAAACGTGACATTGGCTAATTCTTTGACTTATAATAGGGCAAACCGTGCGACGCCAAAACCAAAACAAAAAAATAAAAAGTTTTCATACATTTTTTTTAGTTAGAGTTCCAAGTTCAAATCACATTATGCACCAGCAGGTCATAATGAAATCCAGTACAATATTAATGACCGGCTAGAGCCTAGGACTTTAATGACTTGCTTTAGGTTAGGTTTGCATCCTATAATTTGACATTAGCGAGCACGTGGTGTGAATATTAGATTAGGCACCAGGGAGTTTTAAATCCCGAGCGTAACGAAGGATTCTAGTGTTAACTCCTGAGCGGAGCAAGGGATTCAAGCTCGCCAAAGACGAAGGCATGTTTTTCCCCGAGGAGTATACTCTACTTTTCACACCATCTACGAGACAATAAAAACCAATAGTAGGTACCTACTAGAATCGAAGTATTTTTTTAAATTACAATTACAGTTAGTAGACCTATTTAAAACAATTAAAAGTTAAAGGTCATGTTTGATATAATATACCAATTGTGGAAGGGCAAAGTTATGTTTTTATTCGGTACATTTATTGAAGTGGGTGTAGAGTTTATTTGCATATTGCTGTTGAGTAAAGTTTCAAAAACTTGGGTCTGCTGAGAATCATTTTAGATCGTAAGAGTTGGTGAAGGTGGTGCTTGAGGCAGCGGGCTAGATGAATAGTGTTTTGATTTGGATGGTTTTAATCTGGGTCATGTCTGCTCCTGAATCCAACAATAGAGTAGCCGATGTTCTCCTGAAACAATGGCCCGTGTAGTGCTCGGCTTTTGTCAATTTCAGGTATTTCGCAATTTCTTTCGGCATGGTGCTGATCTTATTTTTGCCAATGACTTGCCTGGTGCCCTTATAAGCTACCACAAATCTGTTAGTGTTTATATTAGAGCTTGGTACTTTTCGACAATTCTTACAAATCTGAATGTTTTTCGATATCTTCGATTTCAATGTTTAAGAGTTCGTTTCCACGACCAGCTCCATTCACTCCAAAATTCAAGACCACCTGTAACAAAAATAGACAGGTTTAATTTGGTTAAGGTTAGTGAGTAGGAAGGTAAGTTACGTACTTTAATATACACGGTGACATTTTAATCACAGTTTTGCTAGAACAAACGTAGTTTAGACCATGGTCTACTACCATTCTACAGCAGCAAATATGTTATTAAAACAAACTAATCTATAGGTTCTCAAATTAGTCTTATATTGCTCAAATGTTTGAAACATTAACCGTAACATCAAAGTACTCATCGCGGTAGTGATATGGCATTCAACTACTTAATGAGACGCGAGCGCCGCGCGTCTCGGCCGCGGCAGTGTCTGTGTTGTAGGGCTTTTTGTGTTTTTTTTCGAAAACCAATGACGTTTTTTTTTCTATTGGATGCTATAGAATGGTTGTATACCATGGTCTGAACAACGTTTGTTCTAGCAAAACTGTGATTCAAATGTCACCGTGTATATTCATTCTGTATTACATGTTATACAATTTCTTAGATTTTATTGACACATATATCTGTTATAATAGACACAAACCTAACGAAGGCATACAATAATATTTAACTGGGGTAGATCGCAGAAATCTCGATATTCTCGCTCGTCAACACATTACGAAACGCTTCAGTAGATCACACACAAGCGATCGATGCATGAGCGGGTCGCTAGTAAGTATAAGCAAGTATGTAGATATTGAAGTTACTAAAAATTCAATCATTAGGTAGGTACTTACTTTTGTGGCAAGAAAGCTGTGGTCAGGGGCTTCGTTTAGAAACGTTTCCACATTTTGAGCTATGAAATCTTTTGATTTCTTAGCACGATGCCCTTCCGATTTCCTTTAAAAAAATGCTTGTAATTTGTTGTATTTCATTTGAATATTATGTTTAATTCTTATTGTTGTCCGTTCTTATTGATGCACCGTAGGCTACTTGATTTCTTTGTACATTATAAATGCTGGAAGAAGACTAAAAGCATTTATTTAGATACAGACTTGACGCCTTTTATAGTTTTCCATTTGTTAAAATCATCGTAGGCTTTCATGTACGATTCCTTGGACTTTTATGGGACTAGATTGTTTGCGATGCCAATGGCTTTGAATTGAATGTACTCCGGAGTCAAATCACTATCGTCACTCGACATTTTTGTGAGAATTTGTAGTTTAATTTAGCGGTTTGCAGTGCTCTCGCCTTTTTTTTATTTGTGTTCTATATTTTCTTTTGTAGGTATGGGACTAGTATGTACTATTGAAAAATGTTGTATGCCATTTTTACTTGAGGTTTCAATGTCCCAAATTCTAATCACATTAATGACCAGCGGATCATAATGAAATTCAGTACAATATTAATGCCCGGCTAGACCCCTAGGCTTTAATGACTTACTTTAGGTTAGGATTGCATGACATATAATTTGAAATTGTCGAGCAGGTGGTGTGAAAAAATGTTTTTTACCTAGGTCGATAGGTACCCTTTGTTAATTTACATAAACTTAGGTAACTGTATTATGTAAAATATTATATTTATATAATATTTTACATAATACAGTTACCTAAGTTTTATTTTTAGGCCTTTTATAAAAGGCCTAAAAGTCTTGTACTTATTTACAAAATCTGATTGGTTGTTTATGTTGTTGTTTTATACAATTTCGAAACAATGAACCTGCCTATGTATAAAAAGGTGTGGCGAGTTAATTTATAGCGCGTAAAAATGCTTTAGTGCAGCCGATGCTGAGTTAAGCCCCTCCTCTCCTCGGGATTATTATCTTTGCAGCGACGCGATTCAATCGACGATAAACTTCTACTTGGACTCGAAACTGCCATTAAAGAATATTTTATTAACCGTTTACTGGTCTTTGTAATATTATAAAATTGTGTTTAATTGTTGTTGCAGGCGAGAGACCGTTTTATACCATAGATCTGAGAAAAGGCTGCCTCGTTGATCTAGTAGTCGCAAGCGCTACTGATAAGCATGTCCTTTTTTTTTTTTTTTTGTAAATCATCAAATAACTTCTCTGGCTCTGGGCGGAGCAGAAAGGCGTGTCAGACTCTTACTGACTAAAACCCACCCGTGTTCCTTCAGTTGCCTGTGCCGGGGGCCACGGTAACCCTTTCGGACTTTCCCGCAACTCTGGCAGAGCATGAGGTCCTGGATTCGATTCCCGGGTAAAATGTTATTGGGTTTTTCTATCTACAATTTCTCAGTAGCAGCTTGGAGTCAGGATTGGTGCCCGGTTCATGACAATAGACTCGCCCACTGTTATATGGCACTTAAACATAACTGGCAAAATGTGGGCTAAGAGATTAAGAGATTAAAGACGATGGGCTTTATCAATGAAGGCACTGTAATCAGACAAGCCATAATAATAAAGCAAGCATGGTGATTGTAACAGCAACCCCTATGACCATTCAAACGTTACTGAACACAAGTAACCCATAATAGAGGTAAATGAAGGACTCATCCACAGAAATAGACGAGATTTAAATAATCTTAACACTAGACGTCAGATCGAATAGTCTTAGATACTCCTCGTTACTATGCATACGCATAGTAATGTCTGTATTAAACCCTACAGCGAATCTAGAATACAGATATTGAACAAATATAATTGGAGAGACTCGTGAGTCGTAAAGTCAATAGTAGGTATAGAGAAGACTATGAAAGCTGTATATGCCGTAGGCCATGCCGTCTAGCAAGTGAGGAGCTTTGAGTTTGGACGCCATTGCCACCACCGTTCCAGCTTCGGGGGAAACAGCCACAAGCATGTCGCTATGTTGGTGGGATTATCAGGAATAAATCAAATAATTATTATTATTTGCGCACACTTGTCTTCCCATATTATAAATTAGGTATCACTGTGTCCTGCGCAGTAATAAGTACCTACTGCTTTTTTTTGCATCTCACGCTTGGAAATGGTACTCTAAAAAAATGTTTCGTGATATTTTTTTCTAGTAATGTGAAGTCCCGGCCCTACCTTGAAAATAAATAGTAGTTTGATGAGCGTGGCTTATTTTCTCCGCACGCGGGGAGTGGCGGATCTATGTTCCGCGGTCGGTCGCCACGTCGCGTCGTCGCCGCTACAAACTTATCTGAACCAGTGGCCAAAAGTAGAACTAACGAACTTACTGATCGGTATTTAAAAAGGTTCCTTACTTAGCATGGGCTTTTTGGCTAAGAGTTATTATTGTCACTGTCACACAACTGTCAATATAAAAGTGCACAATAAAGACGGAAACTTCTCTAAGGAAAATGTGCATGCTAAGTAACGTTAATTGACGACACGGTTGGCGCAGTGGTTAAGCGATTGACTGCTGCGCAGCGAGTCGCGGGTTCGATTCCCGCACGGAACAAGTATTTGTATGACCTGCAAGTAGTTGTTCCGGGTCTGGCTGTTTGTGTATGTGAGTTTAAATGTTTGTAAACGCACCGACGATACAGGAGAAATTCCTAGTGTGGGGCCACGTTTTTAAAGAAAAAAAAAAAAAAATTATCACGGTATAGGAAATTTTGGCACTTAGCAACCATGGAGTAGACAAATAATACAAAGTATTTAATTAACAACCAAAATATTTATTTATTAGATACTATTATACGACACGAAATTAAAAATAATTAATTATAATGGATGTTGGTATATATGAGATTGATAAACTCCAGCAACGTTTCACCGACCACCATACACTGGGTTGGTAAGTGACAATTTGACATTCCGTCAATATTGTGTGCTCCTTTTTAAGTAGATGTATGTTCACCTTACTAAAAAAGGATAAGATAAGATAATATAAGATTTTTTTTATTTGCTTAAACATGTGTGTGTACATACATAGAAAGTGTAGGTATTCAAGATGCTAAAGTTAATTAAGTGCAAACATGTTTGTCACTACGTGAAATGCAAAATAATAAATTTATACAATTAAAAAATAAATTAACTAAATATTAAAAGTTGTCATATTTAATTATTAATGGGTTATTAAAATTATAGAGTAAAGCAACAAAATGAATATAATTAATTACTTATGTCAAGACAAATTCACACTACTGTTCAGTTTTCTATTTCAAGACCGACATTTCGGTGCTAGTAAGCAATCCAGTTGAACTATGATGGTAATATAACAACATGGTAATTCAATGCGTTTAATAAATAGATAAAATATTTTCTGGCATATGGACCTCCAGAAAGTTTAAAACACCTGAAAAAAAAAGAAATTATTAATTATGCCAGGCTACCATTATGCATAGGCATTATTAAATTATATTAAATTAAATATTCATTTATTTCAGGAAATTATTCCCATATAGCAGGTTAGGGTTCATTATGTTAGCTTAATAGGAAATAAAATTAAAATGGAAGTTATTCCCACTTTCTTCAAGATCAATTTTGTAGGGCAGTGGCAATTCGTATAATTTATGCCCTAATTACATGACATATTTTTAGTAATCACGTTACGTTACTCCGGTTATACGAAAACCGAAACTGATTATACTTTGTTACTCTGTCTTTTTTATACCTTTTTAGTTGGGATTTTTGTCGTAGTTGGGTTTTAGTTTTAATTTTCTTTTAAATTTCAATTATTTTGGGGTAAGGCATCATTGAGGAAAGTTAGCAAATATAATTTCATAACAATAATTTGTTAGGCAGCCTTCATAACATTTAAAAAGTTTGTTTAGTGTTATTGAAAACTGTCTGAGTGAAACATAATGGTTTTAATCATAATTGGGGTAAATGTATGAAAAGTTATAGATAACCAATATATTTTCAGAAAAAACCCTTTAAGACCTTTTATTAGCTACCAAACACAATATTTAAATTTTTTTTAAACCGGCTACACTTCACATCCGCTATAAGCCGCTATGTTGAATTTTATGTGACGTCATATAGCATATAACCCGCGGAACCACATGACACATCCAAGTTCCAACGAAACCTATAACAACGAAACAGATGAACATAATTATACATACATACATAGCCTGTTAAAATCAATACCCTTCTTTGGCTTTACCGTAGTCGGGTAAGAACTCACCTTTTTTCACAATTCAAATGCGACTCCATTTATTTTTTGTGCTCTATCATTCGTAGTGACAGTACTTGACATATTGAAGTATTGTTGACGTATTTCAAACTAATCATATATTTAAGCCTATTTCTTTATAAAAACGATTATTATAATTTGTAGATATCAAAACAGACGTTCTTCTCTAGAAAATAGAATGCTTAACCAACATTAAATTTGCATGGCGAGAATGGATTGTTGCTGTCGTTGCTGGTAATGCTTTAGTGAAGGTGGTGAATTCGACTCGCTATTATCATTATCTTATTACTAAAGAATTCATGTAAAATTAGTTCATTGATTCCCCTGTGCAGATACTCCTTTTTTTTTTTTTTTTTTTGTGGGTGGGAAATCATCAAATAACTTCTCCCGCTCTGGGCAGAGTAGGAGGGCGTGTCAGACTCTTACTGACTAAAACCCACCCGTGTTCCTTCAGTTGCCTGTGCCAGGGGCCACGGTAACCCTCTTGGACTTTTCCGCAACCCTAGCAGGCATCGGTCCTAGCAAACCCCGTCATTGGTGCTGACATCTCTTTGAGGCGCGCGTGGAACACAACGCGCCGTCGACCCGGGCCTGGTCCTTATCGAACGGCGAGCTGCCCATTGCTCGCCGTTCGCAGGCCCGCGCCTACGGTGGCCGGGAATCGGCCTGCGATTCCCGACGCCCAGGGCGTCTCCTGCGGTGGCTAGGGGCGTGAGGGCGCAAACTTTGCCTCTCCCTCACGCGTTCCGCCTCCTCCTTCGCGAACATTACTGCTTCGCAGAAGGAGGTGACGGCTTCCCAAGCCCTCTCGCTCCGTACCATGGCCTGGACCAAGGCCGAACGCGAGAGATCGCCACCGCCAATCGCCTCCACGAGGACACGGCGTTGCTCCGCCCAAGCCGGGCAGACCTCCTCCGTATGCTCCACCGTGTCCTCCGGGCGATCCACACAATAGTGACACCCGGGCGTTTCCTCCCGCCTTATCCGGAACAGGAACCTCCCGAAACAACCGTGTCCGGTGAGGACCTGCGTCAGGCGGAAGGTGAGGACGCCGTGGCACCTCTCTAGCCACTCCTCAAAGAGGGAACTTATCGCCGCAATTGTGGCGTGCCCAGCGCTGGGTTGCGACAATCGCACTCTCCATGCCGCCCTGAGATCCCCGCCGGAGCTCTGTCCGCTGTACCGTGATTTCTCGCGGCAGCGGAGCTACGCCCCGGCGTTTCGCCTCCTCGCGCCACTCCCAAACGTGCGCGAGGACTTTTGCCTCCAGATCCCATGGCGGTAATCCGGCAAGGAGGCTCGCCGCCTCACCGGAGACCGTACGGTATCCCCGGACCAGCCGGATGGCCATGACCCTTTGGGGCGCATTCAACCAGCGGGCTGGCCGCCGCCTCAAGGAACGCGCCCACACCGGTGCCCCGTAAAGGGCCATGGACCGCACGACCCCCGCGTAGAGCCTCCGGCAGGAGGCGTTTGGCCCTCCTAGATTGGGCAGGAGCCGCTTTAAGGCAGCCCCGGCCCTTTCCAGTCTGGGAGCCAAACGTCGGAAATGCTCCACGAAGTTCCACCGGCTGTCGAGGACGAGTCCCAGGTACTTCATCGTCGACTCGACGCCGATGTGAATCCCTCCTACCGTTATTTGGGAACCCGACGGTGGCGTGTTCCGAGGACCATGAAAACACATGGCCTCGGACTTGTGCAGGGCCACCTCGAGTCCCAATTGCCGGATCCTCTCGACGATTGTCGCAACCCCGCGTGTCGCTAGTTCGGCCGCCGCCTGGTGCGACCTCCCCTGCGCTAGGACTAGCGTGTCGTCAGCGTAACAAACCACGCTGACGCCGCTGGGGAGGTCGGCGCGCAGCACCCAGTCGTAGCCGATATCCCACAGATGCGGCCCCAGGACCGATCCCTGTGGGACACCGCACGACATCTCTTGCCGGTTCCACACTCCCTGGTGACCGGGGTAGATGACGGCCCTGTCCGTCAAATAGGCCTCGACCACACGACAGAGGTAGGTCGGCATCCGGTGATACCGGAGTGCCTCCCTGATGCAACTCCAGGGCAGGGTATTGAAGGCATTGGCGATGTCTAGAGACACCGCCAAGACGACCCCACCCCGGGCCACAGCATCCCCCGTCGTGAGGGCCCGCACGCGCATGATGGCGTCCACCGTAGAGCGCCCCCTGCGGAAGCCAAACTGGCTCTCCGCCAAATCTGGCCCCACCCGCACCAGCCGCCCGACGAGGCGGTTTGCAATGACTCTCTCAAAGAGCTTGCCCACCTCGTCGAGCAGCACGATGGGCCAGTAAGCGGACGGAGAGTCCGCTGGGCGCCCCGGCTTCTTGATGAGGACCAGTTTCCCCGTCTTCCAACGAAGTGGGAACTGGCCCCTCTCCGAGGCCAGGACCCAGGCTTTCCCAGGTAAGCCGTCGGGTCCTGGGGCGGTATTTTTAGCACTCAGCCTACGTACCGCCACTCGCAGCTCTACCTCGGTCACCTCCGGAGCATCGTCGTCGTCGTCGGCGGTGTGGTCCACATTCAGCACCGCAGTAGGCGGAGCCATGGGCGGGGAGATATGGTCCCCTCTAGAAGGGAACAGAGTGCTCACCACGTCCTCCACGAGCTGGGGCCGGAGACTCTGCGTCAGCGGGGGAGCCCATGGGCGGAGCTTCTCACGCACCAATTTGTAGGGGCGTCCCCACGGGTCCCTGTTCAGAGTCTCCAGCGACTCCTCGCGGGCCAGTCCCTTGGCCCGCAGGATCTCCGCTTGGAGGGCGGTCTTCGCCGCTCTGTACCCCTCGTACAGCTCCGCCTGAATGGCTTCCGTATCCGGAGGGCGAATACGGAGCCTGCGGTGCCTGGTGTACCGGCGTCGCGCAGCGACGCACGCACTGCGTAAAGTCGTCAACTCTGGCGACCACCAGCACACCTGGCGCTGAGCGCGTCCGGGCTGGGCCCGGGGCATTGCCACGTCACATATTTCGGACATGGCCTCCCGGAACCACTCCGCCTCGACGTTAATGTCAGCAGGCCTGTCCGGTGATGACACCCAGGCCTGCATGATAAATGATAAATGATTTTATTTCTGTAAGTAGGTTTTTACAAACACTTTTACACGTCAATCATATTTTTTTTTTAAACTAGATGAGGTCGGCGTTTCCTATCTGACTACTCTGAGAAGAAAGGCCGAAACAAACTCAGAGGTCACAGTCTCTTTTAAAGTCCAGACAGAATCTTGGTCAGATCATGTGAAGGCTATGTAGATCGGTGTCTGAAATGGTCTTTTGAGGAAAGAACCCCACAGATTGAGTGGACCTGTCCAGTCAGTGCACGCAATTGTCAGCAATCGTGCAGCTCAACTCAGAACTTAAGGAGCTCAACGATTCGACGAACAATACCAAAGAAAGGACATTTGAGTAGGCCGCACAAGTTACTCAAACTGCCAGATCATGATTACACTAAGAGTAAAAATACAAAAAAAAAAAGCAATGACCAACATAGTTCTCACATTCACAATAGTTAAAATAATAGCATAATACTTTACAAAGTAAATACTCTTGTCATAGTTTATGTATATAAAATTCATTAATGTCAATGTGTATATAAAATCCGGACATAATCATTGAGGACCATGCAGATTGGTGTCTGAAATGGACTTTTGAGAAAAGAACCACACAGATTGAGTGGACCTGTCCAGACAGTGCACGCATTTGTCAGTAACCGTGCAGCTCGACTCAGAACTTAAGGAGCTCAACGATTCGACGAACAATACCAAAGAAAGGACATTTGGGTAGGCCACATAAACTACTCAAACTGCCAAAACATGATTAAAACTGGAATAATAACCCACATAGTCCTCACATTCACAACAATTAAAATAATATAATACTTTATACAGTAAATATTCATGTCATTGTATATGTAAAAAAATATAGATACTTATAGCAAAGATTAAAAGTACAATAGTTAGCAAAAAAAAACAATAAAATAAATCAACATTCCCTGTGTAAATTTATTGGAACAGCTCACTCCCAAGCCTTTTTGTCCTCAATAAAGTATTTGACAGTATAATAGGCTTTCTGGCATAGTTTCCTTTTTATAAAAGATTTGAATTTATTAAGGCTTAGTTCTTGAATGTGGCTAGGAAGTTTATTATAAAAATGTATACATTGACATCTAAACGAGCCACCTATTTTCTTGAGCCTGGTTGTAGGAACAACAAATTTGTGTTTGTTCCTAGTATTTATACTACGGATATCACTGTATTTTTTAAACAGATTAATATTTTTATGTGCATACAAAAGATTTTCATAAATATACTGAGAAGGCACAGTCATTATATTAATCTCTTTAAATTTTTCTCTGAGGGAGTGTCTGGGACTTAATTTATAAATTGAACGAATTGCCCTTTTTTGTAAAACAAAAATCGTCTGAATATCGGCGGCATTTCCCCACAGCAGAATACCGTACGACATTACACTATGAAAATAACTGAAGTATACTAAACGGGCTGTCTCTAAATCTGTTAAACCACGAATTTTTCTAACAGCGTATGCTGCAGAGCTAAGCTTTTTTGACATTTTATCTATATGGGGGCCCCATTGCAGCTTGGCGTCTAAAGTTATGCCTAAGAATACTGTGGTATTTTCGGGTTTCAACTCTTCCCCCTTTATGAGAACACTTGTTTCTACCTGTCTAACATGTGGTAACGTAAACTTAATACATTTAGTTTTTTTCTCGTTAAGAAGAAGGTTATTAACGTTAAACCAGTTAACTACTTTTGCGAGGGCGCTATTTACATTGTCAGTAACCAGCTGCTGACGTTTGAGTTTAAATAAAAGTGAAGTGTCGTCTGCAAACAGCACTATATCATGTTTATCCTTTATGAGGTAAGGCAAGTCATTTATATAAATAAGAAATAAAAATGGACCTAGAATTGAGCCTTGAGGGACCCCCATTCTTACTACCGATCCGGGAGATCTTTTCCCGTTAACATCAACTCTCTGAATCCTATCACTTAAATAAGAAGTAAGAAGATCCAGAGAGGCGTTCCGGATTCCGTAGTGGTGCAGTTTCCTGATTAATGTTTCATGAAGAACACAATC
Organism: Brachylomia viminalis; assembly: GCA_937001585.2. Taxonomy (NCBI): domain Eukaryota; kingdom Metazoa; phylum Arthropoda; class Insecta; order Lepidoptera; family Noctuidae; genus Brachylomia; species Brachylomia viminalis. The sequence continues at coordinate 12,673,851 of OW443302.2, read as the reverse complement.
GAATGCCTTGGACAAATCGCAAAAGATGCCCAACGCATCGCATTTGTCCTCCCATGCATTATATACATGCCCTAGAAGTTCAACTCCGGCATCGGTAGTTGAACGACCCCTTGTAAAACCGAACTGTTTGTTATGCAGTAATTTATGTACGTTGAAAAATCTTTGCATTTGATTTAGAATAAGCTTTTCAAAAATTTTACTAAAGGTAGGTAGCACTGATATAGGTCTATAATTAGTAGGGTCTGATGTACTACCCGATTTAAACAACGGTATTATTTTACTGCTTTTCATAAGATCAGGAAACTCACCACGGTCAATACAATTATTAAAAATAACAGCTAAAGTTGGTGCTACAATGTTTATAATCGACTTAACAACGTCCACAGAATTACCCCATAGATCTGCGGTCTTTTTAACATTTAACGTGTGAAAGGTTTTAATTATATCTTTACACGTGACATATTGGAAATAAAATTCAGAATCACAAACTGGAACGTTTTCTTTAAGTAAAGACTCTGAAGCAGTGGGTGAAGAGTTAAGAGATTTAGTAGTCGATACGGGAATCTCTGCAAAGAAATTTTCAAAGGCCGCGGCGACTTGAGAATCTGATTTAATTATATTGTCATCAATAGCTAGGCTGTAGTCACTACATCGGTTGCATGACCTTCCCGTTTCGCTATTAATGATACTCCATGTCATTTTAATTACATTACCACTATTTTTAATTTTTGAACTCAAATAACGTGACTTGGCTATACTACAAACTTTTTTAAATAATTTTGAATAATTCTTGACATATAAATTAAATTCAGCAGTGTTTATACATGCCCGTTCATCATACAATTCATAAAGTCTTTTCCTACTTGTATGTATACCAATGGTGGCCCAGTCACTGAAGGAAGCATTACTATTAACTGAGAACGTCTTTGGAATGAATGTGGTATTGAATTGTGTGCAATATATTTTAAAAAAATCATTATATTGTTGATTAGGGTCATCATTAGTCAACAGAAGTGGTAATTTATTTAAAAGTTTAGATTTAAATGTTTCCAAGCGATTAGTAGTTTTAGGGTTAGCAGTGATATCTTTTTTAGTAACTCTTTTGTTTAAATTAGAAATAGTAATCAATTGTCCGCAATGATCTGAGTCTATCAAGTTAATAATTTCTTTGTGGGTTGGTATAACATCTGTATAAATGTTATCTAGGCATGTGGCACTAGTGGAAGTTATTCTAGTGGGCTCCAAGAATTGGTTAGCAAGATTGTATGACTGAAATAGACTTATAATTTTAGTACTTAACCCAGAATTCTCTAACAAATTAACATTAAAATCACCACAAGTGATGACAGATTTGTTTGAATTACAGATTTTGTGCAACACTTCATCCATAACCTTTTCAAAACAATCATACAATCCTGAAGGTGGTCTGTACACACTTAATATAATGAGCTGCTCCAATTCTACACAGGCTATTTCAATTGTCCGCTCAACAGAGAGGCTCACAATATCCTTGCGGTCTTTAAATTTAAGCTGTTAAATATTTACTAGAATTAAAGAGCCACCATGTACAGCATTTACTCTGCTGAACGAACTACCAACCTGGTGATTATTAAAATTGAACATGAACTGGTGGCTTTTAAGCCAATGTTCTGTCATACAAAGAATATCTATATTGCTACAATTCAGGAATAACTCTACTTCTAAATCTTTGTTCAAAAACCCTTGAATGTTTTGATGCACCAGGTTGATACTATTTACTTTTTGTACACTTTCATATGATTTATTATTTGCCTTAGTTATATTTTTGCAAGAGACTGACTCTTTTGTCTTAATTTCTAATTTAAATGATGACCATTGTCATTAATTTTGACCAAATTATTGGCAGAATAATTAAAAAGGTCATTGCATTGCTCAAAAGAAGCAAGTTGTTTAGCCAAATTTTTGGCTGAAATAGAAAAATAATATGATAGCGACACAGCTATCTGTCTTTTGTGATAGTTAGAAAGATAGTACTTAACAATATTGTATCTATCTTTTGTCAAATACAAATTATTACCAACATAATTGTTAGTGTCAACTAAATGGAACAGATTGTCATTATAAGTCAAATTGTGCAATGTCATGTTAATGTCAAATCTTAAGGTATTTTCTTCCTGTGGCAAACTGTTACTATAGGGGAAAGTAAACAACACAATTTTCCTTAAACTAAGGTTGCACAATGTTCTATGATATTGGAGCAATTCTCCTTTGTTCACATTTCCCCTATTTCCCATAAAAATCAATAATGTTGTTTCCTGCTTAAAGTTACATTTAATAATTTCATTCATGATATCAAATAGCGAACAACCAGGCATACAGTAATTAATTATTGAGTGTCCGGGATATTCATCTGTCAACAAGTGCCCTAAGTCCTTTCCAATTTCGTCACAAAATAACACAATGTCATTATTTAGCATTTGTTTACATTGTTTAATGGATGATGATGATGATGATGATATGAGATGACGATCATGATCGAGGCTTCCAGGAGGAGCTCCCGGTCCAGCTGCTTCAGCGCCCACCGCGGACCACTCGGGGCCTGTCGGACCAGCGCGCTCGAGGTCTGGGCGGAGACGTCAAACCGGATGTACCGGTGGTCGGAATAGGTCTCCACCCCGGCCCTCTATGACGCGCCAGTCAAGGACACGCGGTGACAGAGCGGGGCTGGCGAACGAGATGTCCACCACCGATTCACCCCGCATCCGCACACACGTGGGGACAGAACCCCGATTTATGACGACCAGGCCTGTCTCCAGAGCCCAGTCCTCCACCATCCTGCCCCGTGTGTCCGTATACCGGGAACCCCAAGCCACATTCTTGGCATTGAAATCCCCGAGGACGAGCACGGGGAGGGAAAGGAACCCGACGACGACGACTTTCAACTCCGCAAGGGAGTTGTGGAACTCGGCAAGAGTTCGGTTCGGGGAGAAGTATACCCCCACCACTACAATCTCCCCGAACCGTGCTGCCACGTTCTTCTCTAGAAAATAGAATGCTTAACCAACATTAACTTCGCATGGCGAGAATGGATTGTTGCTGTCGTTGCTGGTAATGCTTTAGTGAAGGTGGTGAATTCGACTCGCTATTATCATTATCTTATTAAGTACTAAAGAATTCATGTTAAATTTGTTCATTGATTCCCCTGTGCAGATACTCCTAACGTTGCAGGTACTGTTCAGTTTTGGTACTTTATTTCTTTCCATTTTTATAAGTACATAATTTATATGTCGTCACGAAAAAGAAAGAAAAAGAATGTTATATTGTTCTCAGTCACAAGAATACACACATACAGAGTCTAAATACCTATTCAATACTAATAATTGTATTAAATAATTACTTTGACTTGCTAAGCTACTATTTTTTTTTGTAAACACAATTAATTAAACCACGTAAATTTGATCGCACCGATTTGCAAAAAAAAAATTACATAGATTCACCTTCAATGAGCCCCACCGAGCGACTGATATATGAACGAACGAGAGTGATGTCATTACTTTTGATAGGCAAAAGAAGGGATGGCAATAATGTGTGTGCGCTCGGAATAAAACAACGTATGTGCCAAAACGAATTGCCGTCTTTTATAAATAAAAAGTATTATTAAAACCAAAACTGCTTTATGTAAACTTTAATACGATTACTCTTTATGATTTAAAGTAAACTCCATTGAATAAGTCATAAGCGTTACGCCTTGCTACTCAAAAAAACAAAAACATTGATGGAACTTTGCATTTTTTTGTATCGAGAAAAGTTCACTGTAGGTATCGTGTATTCCTTTTATAGGATGCTAGGACATATAGTCAAAAAAAACAGACACCAAAATGTTAAATGCCTATTCCTTATATTTATAAAGGTACACTATATTGAAAAATCACATTTTTTCACTATTTCACCCCGAAAGATGTCCAATCAATCAATATTTTTATTGTGGATAATAGGAAGGTACATAATACAGTTCTTTAATAATAAAATTGAGATCAGCTATTTCCCGCCCTTAGGTCATACAATAGTTACATAGAAATTAAATTAAATTTACATTATTATTACAAATTATTAAGATGTCACGTAAAATATAAAAAAAAAAAAACATAAAAATAAACCACTGATGACCATAGACCTCCCATAAGCAAGATACCACAATGACTGGCATTTTAAAGAGCAGAACAGATATGTATAACAGACATTCATTTTTCTTCCTTTCCACTACAAAGTTTGTGTCAAATACGTACGTATGCTCGTGTATCCCACACACTAAATTGAAATACTTTATTTTGTTTAGTTGAGCGAGTGAAATTATAACCCTACACTAATTAGGTATTCACCCGTCGTATGTTGGTACTGCATGAGACAAGGCGGGTTTTGCTTGACTAAAACGCTGCATACGTGTGGAGATATTTCAATTCCACGAAATTATATCACATATGTAGCTTGCAATATTTTGAGAAACAACCGTATTAAGCCATTTTTTGCTTTTATTCAAAGTCACAGTCAAAGCATTTATTTCAAATAGGCACTTAAAAGGCACTTTTGAACGTCAACATTTACATTTAAATAGAATTGATTCTAGTCGGCCCCTTCCAAAAGGTAGTTTCGTATGGAGAAGAATGGGCAAGAAACTCCACCGTTACTCTTTTAAAATGTGTTACAATATTTTGTATACATTAATTATATAATTATATGTGAAGAGGATGCACTTAAAATAAAAATTACCCTATCACAATAGGTAAAAAGAATTTAATAAACGTAGGAATGATAAATAAGTTAATTAAGTGATAGATACATGGTGTTCACATATTTACAAACATTGTAAAAGTATACGATTTCCCAAATTATGTAAACAAGTAATATGTCAGTGTGTGAGTTAAAGTAATCACAGAATGTAAATCAATGTCATAAAAATAATTAACTAAATTAAAGTAGCAACAAGTTTAATTTTGTCTAGACCCTAGATTGTCCTATGGAGCTGGACCAGCATGTTTCCAAGCATTCTTATCTTGGATATAATCCTCTAATTTGTATTAAGCTTGTTTACACAGTGAACTTTTTATATGGGTTTTAAATTTTCTTTCATTTAATTGCAATATATGACAAAGTATTTTGTTGTAGCATTTAACACAGTCCCCCATAAAAGATGTATGTACTTTAGCTAATCTGAAAAATGGTATATTTTAGTTATTAACGAGTAAAAAAAAAATATGAGAATATGAGTATGGTATATTTTAGTTATTAACGAGTAAAAAAATACTGTACGAGGACTGACTGAATGCCCAAGGCATTCCTACCCGCCAACCTTAAGGCGAAATTACATTTGGTCGTTAACCCGTATTCGGGTGCTCGGAGGTATTTACTCGACTTCGGGCACCCGATGCATTCATTACACTGGCCATCGCACTGGAAGCTGGACTAGATTGTCCGAAGACGGGCGTACTCGACACAATTCATTTACATTTGGTTGTTTGCCCGAATTCCATAGGCAATCGAATTCGGGAGAAGGACCAAGTGTAATTGCGCCATTAGGGTGATGCAGAGACAAAACATCGCAGATGCAACATAAAAGATATCGTCCGCAATTTTCCAGCGAAGGCGTCCATTGAAACGTTATTTATTATAGTAAGTTGATATGTTTTCATATAGAGCGTTTTTTGACACCGTAAAGTCAAACCCTGCTGTCATAATTTTCATGACAGCTGTCATTGCGGCCATTTTGTTGCAGCCACCGCTTTTCTAGGAAACCGTAGCTGTACACACTAATTAAAAGTGCAGATTTTAAGATAATATTATTCGTTTCAAATAAATTATGTAGTATCATAAAATACCCTCCTCTACTTACTTAACATTTTCTTAATGCCGTCGCCGGTTTGCAGAACCTTTCAAGAAAAGCTACCAACGACTATGAAATACTTAATAATGTATTCACTGAAAACTACACGGAGTCTTTTACACCGCAGTCACTAATTTTGCTCTTAATATTTATTATTAGTCAAGAACTTGATATAGGAATCGTACACTTTATTAATTGGGTACAGTCAGCTTCACGGTGCCCCCAATTTTAATACAACTGGGGTACCCAATTGATGCAGCCCTCTATACATGCGTCATGAAATGGCGATAAAATCCAACTTGGTTTAAAAATTTCATGTTAAAACGAATAAGGCCAATAGAATACCTAATACACCATCAACAAACGCAAAGCGATTAATAAATGAAAATCACGAGACGAAAATTGCGGTATAATTTAATAAGCCACCATGTCTGCATAAATCACTATAGCGTAATGGTTAACAGACCAAAAACGTGAACATCGACCACAATTCGCAAAGGCCCATCACAAATTACAAACTAATCATAGTCCACCAATTGGGTCGCTCGGAAGAGGTTAATTTTCCCAATCCCGACGCCCGCTAACGCTGTGCCCGTTACGGCCGCCCCACCAATTAGCTTTTACTGCCCTTGTGGTCCGATAACTACTCTACGGGACTTATCTATCGAGGGATCCGGGTATTATGTCCTAGTAAACACTAGTAGAAATTGTATCTAAGCGCGTCTTACTTGTCGATAGCGAGTGCCTCACGGCCTTATTATGAAGTGTTGCGTGATAATGATGATGGATCGACCTGCTCCTGTAGTGTTGAACTTGGGAATATATTTATGTATTATGTTGATGGCGTTTTAAGTACCTCGCCTTGTACTTAAAAGGAACTTACGTGTTTGTATATGGAAAAATATACAAACAGCAATAGAATGTCGATTTTATCAACATATCTAACTGTATTCAAAATAGCAGTGCATTGTTACAAATGCAATATCAATTTTCTGTAAAATATAGAGAAAATATTCTCTTGCAATTGAATCATAGCGTTCACATACACGGCAAGCAAACGGTCCCTGCTCCGGCAGGTGGGGCGATATCTCTCACAACGACACTCTATAAGTAACTCTGCCAATTCCTTCCCCTACCCATAAACATCTACCGTGTATTGTTTAACTTTTCTCTCTCAGGACGACACATAAACTCGTCGCAAATCCTACAGAGGGTTTGAGAACGTCGTCTCAGAAATTTTCCAAGTCAACGAAAGCAAGACGCGACAATCGCCGACCTACGTCTTATTTTTCAGGCGAGCCCACCCGTTACAACGACAGAGATTTACATTTGAAATAGGCTGAGACACTCTTTTATTTCGCTCCTTTTATTTTTTCTCTGTGTTCGTATAGCAGGAGCTCCCCTTACATCTGGCGTATCTTTCGACGCGGCTAAATAAAACATGCTATCCTTACCTGTATAATTTTATTAGAGAAAATAGAATTATTTATCGTAATTGAATTTTCAAATTAAACACGCTTGGCTAGCTACTAGTTTGCTCGGGTTTCGACTCGGCAAATTACAAGTATGCAATTATGAAAGTTAATTTACTACTTAGTGATCTCAACGTGAAGCGCGCCGGTCGCTTATCTGATTAAAGTGCTAATTTTTAATTATTCTTTCGCGTCTTGGAATTAACAACAGTGATGTGCTAAAATAAGGTTGAATAAGCTTTAAAAAAATTGAATAATTTACCAGATAATATTCGCGAAGCAAATTGTGTCGGATGGTGCTATCCATCAAAGATTTTCTTTTACGAGCTAAGCAGTAGGTGGGTGCGTACACGTTTCTACGTTATACAGCGTTATTGATGGACCCTCACAAGCTATTACCCTTGCTAAAAAATATTAACCCGTTTCCCTCTTTTTATGACTTGCAGTTTATTTTAAAGCATTTTAATGACTAACGCAACGCCGCGTAATATGCTAAACACAGAAGAAAAGTTCTACCCAAAAGAATGGATTTAATGAATTCACGTTCATTACTTTGAAGCATAAATTAAAAAGTAAATTAAATTCCGATTTCATTTGAAAAAGCCATAACGTAACGTACGTAACATAACGTAACGTAACGTTAAAGGAGTTATTTATGTCAAGTTAATTTTGTTTTACAATAGCAGGCTATCTTGTTAGACAATACATCATTTTGAATTAAGGTTTGGCAAGAAAACCTTTGGGACGCATTGTATCCAGATTAATGACGACCAAATATCCTACATTCTTATACCTACACAAATTTTAAGTACAGTAAGTACCCCGTTGTCTCCTTATCTACGGAATATATTAACACGTCTAGATGCAGTACTATTAGGAAGGGTTTAGTGTCATCTGCAGCTTCTTATACTAGATAATCTTAGCGTTGAACAATGCTATAAATAATACACCTACAAACAGCATTGAGATATCTCTCACTGCAGAACTAGCCTTGGAGTACAATTTCTTTAATAAACTGCTTGATCCATAAATATTATTCACAACAAGCTTGAGCTAAAACAACTTATTTTACAAGTAATGAAAGAAACATTTAAATTGTTTTGAAACATTAACAAACAAACAGACAGCCATAAATAAAAGCTAAACAGACAATATGTAAATCTGGTACATTTTGCGGAGCCGTCCGAATTGGGGGCTCACCAATTTATGCATTTGTTAATTAAATTATATCACGGAACACTTTCCCATGAGGATCTTTTAATGTCCCACTCATAAGATCGAAACACATAAATTAACACGGCTATTCGTCATGCCAGGCCACGCGCCTTTAATTATTAAGGCGACGTACATTTCTCCACGGAACTTGAGCATAGGGCTCCAGCCGTTAACCACAAATGTGTCAATCCGATACTAAAGACGGAATTTAAACAAGGCTACTAATTACGGTGTTATAGCGTAGATCATCAGTATCAACAAGTTATTGACCAGATAACAACGCAATACCAAATGAACTAAACAACTGGGTACTTAATTACGCGACATTAGATCTCAAATCTGGATATGGCATCCAGACGCAAAACAACGACGTCAACGAAAAAAATCTTCTACTTAAGGATGCATTCATCCTTAGAAAGTCAAGATGAGGCCTACGGGAACACTGCACCCTCACACAAAAGAAAACTTTATGCGCACAGACTTAGTGCTGTATGTCTAAAACGCGTAGTAAGTCACATTCATATTACCTCTAAAGAAATTATTCTTTTTATTTTACTTTGTAATTAATCATGTTGGCTACTCTTCCTTCACTTAGCTCTGAGCGCTTTCTCGGCAGCAGCTGAGCAATTTCATTTATTCAACGGTAGCTACTCATTCTTTCTTACACTTGTTCAGTGTAACTTGAACTAGATAAATTAGCCTGACTACTGAGTTGTTTATCTTTGAAATTTGAGTTTTTGGTGTCTAATTGGCAATGTTTCAAAAGAATATATTCGGCAGAATTAAACTTTGTGTCGCCAAGATTTGTGTAACCCGTTTTTTTTTATATGGTCTCTGGAATATTTGGCTATTATCTGTACCTTTTGTCATCTTGTCAACTCATACATCACATGTCTGTCGTTCTCACCGATACTTACTTTTTCTATTCACTCCGCTAGACGCTGCTATTAAGCTTTAAATACGCATACGGCAAATTTTGCACCCTTTGAAAGTACAAAGCGTACTTCAATACAGTGCGGTGCAGAAAATCTTTGAACATTTTCTTTTTAATATTCTTGTTCTAATTTTAAGATACTTAATAGTTTACTTACAAGATTAATAAACGAAATTATTGTTTTGGAATATTTAATCAAACTATGACCACAAAAATGTTTGTTTTGTAATCTAAAAAGTTTCTGCATTTATTATTAAATATTAAATCTATAATCACAATCTTGTTTATTAAAATACTCGTGAAAAATACATTTACGTGTAAGAAAAGCAACCTAAAAAATTTAAATTTAAAGCCGCGGCTACAGAATGGGATATTGACACGCTTTGACTCAAACGAATTTAAAAGTTTATGAATAATGTAAAATATGGCAGGCACTTGTAGCCAGGCGCATTTTTACATTATTATGTATCACGAAGCTAAAAAAATTATTTAATAACGAAATGTTTACCGACTATTATCATTGTGTAAGGGACTGAAATACATTTCATACTCTTGCAGCGTCAGCTACTCACGTTGAATTACTGTCAAACATCCATTGAGCTAGTAATATTACACATGCTGAGTAGGTACGAATATAAGGGGCTACGGAAAATTGTTCGTGTTTTTCCTTATACTGCAAGCAAGTGTACGGCACTTTATTGTGGCGTCATCAGAGCCTCCCTCGTGACAGCTTACACATGAATTCGGGGATAGACAAAGAGTGTGCACGATGAAAGAGCTTTTCATTCATCCTAGCTTCCAGGCGGAGTTGAGCGACTGCTGTGCACGTTTTGATAACAGTTTACGAGCCCTTGGAAGTAAATAAATTATTATTACGGGAACTTATCTGAGTAATAAATATTATTGTACAATTTACAGCGCGGCGTTTCGCACAACTTTAATAATAATAAAGTAATAGCTGCCGATTTATCACTTATCGAACGTCAAGCCGCAAGCCGCGTTTGTCCCCCTGAGAAATATGCGCATCCATTGCATGTTTTTAGTTTTGGGAGCAGTTTTATAGCAGCGATTTAGAATAAGAAAAACAGATGCTGCAATAAATGGTGAGTATTACAGATGGCATATATTATTATACAAAAACTGAGGGCAGTAGTAAGCCTTCAGGCTTTTTTAGATTTACGGCCAAAGAGTTCATTAGAGCCGCTCCAATACGTTTGCAGATTAACGTCAACGTGATCCAATTTGGGTAGCTTTATATCACTGCGTTTTTCTTTTCCTGTTTTTCACGTTGCTTCCGTTCGGAACACATGGCCGACTAATTCAAAAAATTTGCATAAAACTGATTCTTATTATCTAAATTTTAAGCGAACAGTGAATAAATAACTGTTCTGTTTATCAGCTGTTTATCGTCTGCGTAATTGTCTACCGGTAAAACGATTACTATAACTCTTGGAGCCGATAAGGGAGTCTACCTGTACGCCATTATAATTATTATCATCAAACGTAGTACATCTTTGGCTAATTAACTACTGACACTTGTGAGATAGAATGAAAACCGAAGCATAATACGAAATAAAGCTTGTGTAAGGTTTCAGTGCAGTGCAAAATCATTTAAAATAACACAGCGTGGAAACGAGAAGCGAGTCAAAAAAGGAACTTTCACTTTACTATGATGGAGTGAATGACACATTCGCTCAATATTGACACTGCACCAAAAAACGCTGTGAAATTTAAGAGGAGCTTACCGTTTTACTCTACAATATTTACTGGTTACTAAAACTGACGTTTAGTGAAACTTTGCGATTTGCGGATACTAAACCTTTGCGATTTTTACATAAATTTGTGAATAAATAAAATAGGTAGCGTAATTAATTGATTGAAATTGCATAATTAGTTGATGTTAAAATTATGGCCAGCAGCCTCCTTGTTTGCGCAAATGACAATCTTAATTTAAAAAAAAACTTATTTGTAAACAATAGTACATTGTTCACCGAGAGGAGAAAGTGACCGATTACCGTCGAGGGTGTCGTTTGAAGCCCGAGCCGTAGGCGAGGGCTTTAAAACACCCGAGATCGGGAATCGCACTTTCTCTCGAGTGATACACAGTGCTTTATACTACACCTACGAGGAAAATAAAAAACTAAATCTTCAAACAACACACAAATTGAAAATGGCGCCAATGGCGTCTGCAATTTTCACATGTTCTTTTTTCAAATTGTTTATCCTGCCGCCGCAGGGTCGCACTGCCAGCCCGACACCATCCAACACACAGCTAGTGGCCAGTGTCATTTTACGAACTTGGAGATAAAAACTCACTGTAAAAACTTTTTGGCTTTTGATATTTAGGTTACCGGCGCATAGTCTTATCCAAAATTAAAAAAGAAAAACCACGTAAGAAATGGATTTTCATACACTTTTCTCTCCCGCTCAGATGCGTTTTCTCCCCGCATATTTGTTCGATATGCAATGACGTACTTTCTACCGTAAATTTGATAAAGTATCAAGGTACTTTCCAAGCAGGTGTAGTCAAATTTACGAGGTCAATTTTTTTTTTAAATGTCAATTTTACGAGGCGCAAGTTATATTTCCCCGAAATGTATGGGATATGCTCGACAAGGTGAATGAGTTTACTTACGATTGTAAGGCCCGGTTGCCATTAAACGTATTTAAAACATATTTCTGTTTTTGTCAATGGTTTGACGATGACAGCGACAGAATTATTTATTTATTTATTTATAGGAGAACCAACAGCTGTAACAGTTATGTTTTAAATAATATGATTAGCGCTGAACGCATTTATTGAATTGTAGTGCAAGCGTGCCTTAGTATATCTGGTGCACTCTGGCCATTCAACCCTGTTATCTACCTGACTGACCAGCTAATAGGTACCTATGTATTTTTTACTACGGCACCTAGCAGCTACAACTCGTACCTATAGCTTTTTATGATGAAAGGAACATAAACAGTAAAAGTTTACCGGCTTATAAATTAGTTATGGCATGATGAAGCTAATGATTTTATCTCGTGTTATTTTTTATCGATCTCTTTTTTACGTATTCAGTTAATAGGTTAGGTACCTACTATGAAGAATATACACTGGCCTTCAAAACTTAGTACTACACTTTTGAAATTGCAATTTTTCCTAAACTATAGAAGTCGAGAGTTTTGAAGTAAAAAATGTTTATATTATAGCAAATTTCATCAACTTTCTTTGACATTATAGTTTAATATACATTAGTAACGTTTTTAATTTAAAAAAGATAAAAACCAAAAAATAGCCATTTTTAACTTACTGTCAATAAACTCAAACAACATTCATAAGTATGTTTATTTACATTTTAATAACTGTTATTGCCTCCTCGGGCTCTGATTACAGCTTCGCGTCGGTTTGGCATACTGAAGACGAGGTTTCGGGGGCGATGTTGGGAAATATTCTCCCATTCTTCCATGAGGGCCTGTTTTAGGGCCCTGAGGGTGATAGGAGGTCGTCTGCGGCTTCTGACCAGCCTCCCGAGCCCATTCCAGGCGTGCTCGATCGGGTTGAGATCAGAACTTCTTGATGGCCTAGCCTCCATGTTGATACCAACCTCCTGAATGTACGACCCGAGTGATATGTATCGATCATCATATTTACTAAATATGGCCCTGCATGCTCATTAAATATCTCTTGAGCATATGTTTCCCCAGTCAGGGTGCCAGTTTCTATAGCCACTAGCTCTGTGCGACCTTCCGAAGAGATGCCAGCCCAAACGTGTACAGAGCCTCCACCGTATTGGACGCTTTCTGTGAACCAGGCTTGAATGCATCGCTCACCAGGTCACCTGTACACTCTTCGCCTTCCGTCGAAAGTGAAAAGTTAGAATCGAGATTCATCAGTGAACAAAACCCTTGCCCATTCTTCTTCACTACATTTATTTATTTATTTAAATGCCTTAAAACTATCATTACAGGTCTTACATACCTAATGCGATAGCTAAGTCACACACACAAAATTAAAAATAAGTCACAACTATATCTCAGGATCATAAAAATCATTGTTTGTAACATAATGTAAACAATAGTATCGACCTGAATATAGTTGATGGTGCGAATTGCTCGAGTTAGAGGGGTTTTGGCCAGCAAGTTGGTCCTGGCTGCTGGCACGACCAGCAATGGCGGGGGCCATCGCCTCCATCATCTCTTTGTTCACGGGCGTAGCGCTGTGATGTAGGGGGGAGGAGGGGTTGAGTAAACAACGTGATGCGTAGTTCTCCAAGAGCCGGCTGATCGCTGACTCCTGTTCCTTTAATTAGTAACGTATATATACATACGAGCTATGTGACAATATGCATAAACTAAGACTGCGAACACAGCATATCTATCTTAACTTAAACTATGTGCTATACGTGATGTTCTGATGTACGTGACTCTACACCACATCACCCCTCTTAAAAGAAAAAAAAAAACTAAATTACAATGTGTTTTTTTTTCCCTATACACTTTAAACTTTACTCTAACTCTTACAATATAATTTTGTTCTATTTTTATGAACCACATCTATCTTATTTTTATATTTAACAATAACATTTGGTGACTCATCCCTTACAACTTCAAACGGTCCATTATAAATGCATTCCAATTTATTGCCTGTCTCGTTTCTCACCAATACCCAGTCACCTTCCTTATAAGCTATAGAATTAAGTTTCTTATCATAACAATGTTTCCTCGCTAACTTACTTGCTATCAAATTCTCTCTCGCATCATTCTCAGCCCTTTGCAATCTATACTTAAATTCTAAAGGATAATCATCAAAATTATACAAAGGTTTAATACTTTCACCTCGCAGATTACTTGGCAACCTACAAATTTTACCGAAAACTAATTCATAAGGTGTATATTTGGTCACAGTATTAACTGTTGTGTTATAAGAAAAACACCAATATGGAATCCAAGAACTCCACGATGATGGATTATTATTCGTCTGTATTCTTAAATACGCACCTAAAGTCTTATGAACGTTTTCCAAAGATCCTATACTTTCATGATGATATGATGTTGAGAAGATCTTATTGATGCCCAAGATATTACACAGCTCCACCATTACTTTTGAAATGAACTCAGAGCCCCTATCCGTAGCAATTGCCCGCGGTATCCCATATCTCAAAACAAAATTCTCTACCAAAGCTTTTGCTACCTCATTTGCGGATTTATTCTTTAATGGATAAGCCTCCACAAACTTCGTAAGCTCACACTGAAGAGTCAATATGTAAACATTGCCTTTTTCGTCCCTATCCAACGGTCCCACTACATCTAAATAAATCTTCTCAAACGACGTAGATGCAGTAGTAGTAATTGTCATCGGCTCCCTAGTATGCCTAGAGAACTTTTGCTTCTTACACTTATCACATTTCCCAATGTACTCCATTACATCTTTCCCAATAGATGGCCAATAATAATACTTCTTTATATTATTCACCATCCTGCGTATACCTGCATGACCACTCGTGGGTAAAATATGAAAATCATTCAAAATAACTTCCTTCTCATCCTTTCCTTCCACTCTCCGCAAATCCTTCACCACACACATTTTAAAATCTCCACACACGGAACTACCATTTCCCTTCAAATATTTTGCCATTCTTGTAATAAAATTAACGTTATAACGATTTTTAAAAATAACAACTTCTTTTATGCCTTTTCCAATACAAAAAATGACTATGTCTTTCGACAACTCGTCTCGCGATGATGCCGATAAAGATTCATAGTTCACATAAATACTCGAGTTTTCTGGCATATACACTAAATTGCGCGACTTCGAAAATACCTTTTTACCATTAGTGTTACGTAACATCTTCTCCCATCCATTCAAACATATCTCAACGTCATTTCCTCGTTTTTTAAGAACTTCCACGATCCTAGGGTGATCAGTCCCAGATACCACGGAGTCCGTACCACATACATCTGGCTCTTCCAACTGCTTGTACTGCGCTCTTGTCATTACGGATATAGTCTTTTCTCGCATGGTCTTCAAATCTTCACTCGTAATTACTATCCTAGAAAGCGCATCCGCTAGCACATTTTCTTTCCCCTTAATATATTCAACCTCAAAATCGTACTCTTCTAAACACAAACGAAACTTAGTCAACCTACTTGATGGATCGGTCATGTTAAACAAATACAATAGCGGCCGGTGATCCGTTTTTACGACGAACCTCCGTCCGTACAAATATGGCCTAAAATATTTAACTGACCAAACTATCGCCAATAACTCCTTCTCTATTATAGGATAATTTAACTCACTCTTCCCTAAAGACCTACTAGCATATGCAACGGGTTTTCCGTTCCCATTACACAACACACTTCCCACAGCGTACCCCGAACTATCGGTCTGCAATATAAAACTGTTGCCATCAGAAAAATCTGGATAATCCAACACCATTAATCACTAAGTCTTCCTTTACTACTTTACAGCACAAAGCGTTGTTGCTCAAGAAACTGCTCTTTACGGCCGATATCGACGCACCCGTATTCACCAACCATTCCGTATCTACACTATCCACTAGTAAATTAACCCAGTTAATACTATCGCAAGCTAAAATATGCTTAGCCTCGAAAAAACTGAGTCTCACTCAAATGCCCGCCTTCGCTACCCCGTGACATTGACATTGCGCCTGAGTCAGCATCGCCCCGCGCATGCTCAAAACACGCTACGTGCCGCCGACCTTGCTGAGTCTGCCGTCCTCGACGAGCATTATTGCCGCGACCGCGCATTCCACTGCTATGCCATACGTTGACATTCTTGTGCGTACGCCCAACAGCTGTTCTTTGCCATGCGCGCTCATTTCCTACAGCGTGCCGCGTATAACAATTTCCACGATTCCTACTGCCCGTAGGAAAACTACCTCTTGCAGGCCAGCGCTGGTACGTCATGACTTGCGCCTGCGAAGCACAATCTTCGTCTTCTGCCACCCTGATTGCATCTTTCAAACAAGTTAAATTCCGCGCCGTAATGACCGTACCAAGACGTTGATTACGAAGTCCGTCAGCAAACTTCTTAATCGCATATTTTTCGTTCAACGGCTGCAAAATCTTATAAGCTTCCGAACTTTCCCCGGCTTGAGAAATAGTCAAATTGACCATTAACTTCTCTATTTCCGCACCGAAATCCGCGACCGTTTTACTATTTTGCCTAGCGCGAGCAAGCTTGGCTTGTACAGCTACGTCCGACTCCACCGTCAATAAATGTTTCTTCATATCAGCCAAGAGACTCTCCACCGTTGCGTAATTGGAGGACAACCGAATCCTAGCCCCCTGGGTAAGTCGTGTAGTTAGCACGAATTTAATTAAAAGAGCACTATCAGCCCCCTCTAACATTGAGCTATATAAACCTACGGCATCAATCAAATCTTGGGTTACTTGCTCATCCCCACTCATTTTCGGTAGCAAACTAACCGCTGTTCTCAATGAAAACTTTTCCGCCGCCATCTCTTGTTCGATTCTGTTCCCGTCCTCAAACTTTATAGTCTCTACGTACAAATTTTCTATCTTACCTACCAACTGCGCTAACTCTTCCGAAAATTTGGTTGACCTTGAAACTATACACTTAAATCTACCGTATAAGGCTTTCGCGTTGCTTATCTTCTCGTCAAAATTCCTGCCTTCCCGCCTACTAGGACCCAATTTAACAATTGACTCCCTTATCAACTTAAGTTGTATAAATAGTGACGTTAACTCTACTTCCATTTAACACTATTGTCTCTAAATTTACCGACGACTGCAAACACTCGCCACAACACTTAAGTTCACATTGAAATCACTTACTCCCCTCGTTGCTCCGTCCGCTCCCGGTCAGACCATCTGCACAGCTTTCTGAACCTCCCGCTGGTTGATCTTTTCTTCGATCCAACTCTGGTGACCCGACGTGACGTGCAAAATCAACTGAACTGCGATTTCGACTTGCCCCCACCGGCAACTATAACGCTGTCCACCCGACTGGCAGGCCGACTGGCAGGCCGACTGGCAGGGTCGCCATGTGATGTAGGGGGGAGGAGGGGTTGAGTAAACAACGTGATGCGTAGTTCTCCAAGAGCCGGCTGATCGCTGACTCCTGTTCCTTTAATTAGTAACGTATATATACATACGAGCTATGTGACAATATGCATAAACTAAGACTGCGAACACAGCATATCTATCTTAACTTAAACTATGTGCTATACGTGATGTTCTGATGTACGTAACTCTACACCACAGCGCAGTATTGCTACTCGATGCCCACTTTCGAGTTTGGGGCCTCTTGCTTGCCTTTGGGGCTTCAAATTTACTTCAGCAAGTCTTCTTCTCACTGTACTTTCACCAATGTAGTCTATTCGGGTCTGAAGAAGCTGTTGCTGGACTTCAACTGCATTGAGGTGGCAATTTCTCAGCACAGTGGAGACAATATAGCGGTCTTCTCGGGTACTAGTGCACCTGGGTCTGCCTACTTAATTTCACCTGCCGGACCGTTCTTAATGTTACACCCACCATTCTTGCAGTACGACGCATACTGATGCCTAGTTCCAGAAAAGCAATGATTCTTGACATTCTTCAGGTGAAAGAGGCATGATAAGTAAATTAAACATGCTGTAGACACCTTGGCTTCATCGATCAAGAAAAATAAAAACAGAAACAAAAAAGTCGAAAGTAAGACAGCAATTTGAAAAGGAGTGTTTTTGTTTATAAAGTTGTTTCAACCATTCCTTAAAAGAAGGCTATCGACTACAAAGTTTTATATAAACAATTTAATTATTTTTATAATTCTTTTTATTTCGAAAATATAACCTGTGTACTTTGAAAGTTATTGCAATTTTAAAAGTACTGTACTAAGTGTTGAAGGCCAGTGTAGTACTACATGACGTGATAAATAAGATTAATTCTGTAAGTTCGCTGTAAGTAATAGTTTAAACGTCAACATTCTTTTTTAACGCGACATAGTACGGTCAGCAACGAAAGTCGATTAACAGTTCAGTTTTTTAAATGTTAATAATAATAAAAAATATTTAAAAATATGGGAACAGGCGTAAAACGAATATTATAAACTCGTAGCTATTACACGAATAGCGGAAAAGCGGTTTTCGAATCATTTTGCGTCCATTTTGATCGGCGAAAGCGACAGTGTTAATTGACTGTCGTTGCTAACCATACCTACCTGAACAAATACTTAACAAACATAACATCACGCTTGTATTATCTGAAGGGTTAGGCACATTTCAACAGTTCTGTTAACAAAACTTGATATACAGGGTTATTGGTAATATGTCGGCAATCCATTAAGGGGATGTAGGGGAAGCCATTTGCAACGAAATTACTCCTAATGACCCCTATGCAAATTTCTACCATTTCCGAGGATGTTTTTTTTTTGGCGGTATGCAACATTAAAAATTTATAAAAACTAAACAATTCATGTTTTGTTTTTAAGTATTATTATCTGCTTCCACTTCAATACATAATAATCAACCACAAAATGACAATTATATTTAGTGTTTTTTTTTTTAAATCAGAGCACACAATTTTCATAATTTTGAGCAGGTTATTTGACTAAAATGGTTGAATTCTGCAAAAAAAAAGCCTGGATAATACTTTATCGACAGAACATTCCAAAAATATGTACAACTTCTCAGCTATCCAACAAGATACAATAAGAAACCTGATATCTTCAAAAAAAATGGTTGACATTTGCATAGGGGTCATAAGGGGTAATTTGGTTGCAAATGTCCTCCCCTTAATGGATTGCGACGTATTACAAATAGTTACGTACAGGCAGAAATCTAAAACTAGTACATATTATAACACCAAAATAGAAATACATCTAGTAGTCTCATTAATTAATTGTGTATACTCTTGTAAGTGTATAGTATCGAAGTAAATTCAGTGTTATTTGCTCTGGCTCGGACTGCGCGTCGTTTAGCAAAATGACGGGCCCTTTTTATCTTAGTCGAGCTGCAATTTGTTTCTGGCTCTATTTTCTCGAGACCGCAAACCGACGGTTGCTATTTTGAATATCCCTTTTCTTTCAAATTAAACTGTGTACGTTACTTTGGTGGTGAAGCTCATCATTTAGAACTTGAGAATTGTTACATTTTTGGCTGTTTCCGTTAGGTTTATGTAGATATTTTATGTTGTAGCGGTATCTAAATCGCCACATGTGAACTGCGCGTCACACTGACGTCACGCAAATCCTGCATCGCGCAAGCAGAGTTTACTGGGTGACTAGCATATATACAACTTCCCGACATCAACCATCGGGCAGTTGCCCACCAGACACGACACCCGTCTGTTCGGAGGATCCTCCCTTTTCTATGGAGGAATAAGTGAACTTTACACCCTGTTCCTTGTACCTCTATAATCTGTTGTGTGATCTAAACACAGCATGACATGAAAAAAGAAGGAATATACGTTTATTTGCAGTAAACATGACGCAGAGAAAGAACACAAACACAAAAAAGAACAAGTGGGGGAAAATATGCGTCTTATCCACGCTAAACGGCCATCGCTCAATATAATTTTACGATCCTATGCGAGACAGAGCTCCAGCGCTGGTTTTCAGCGACAGCCAGCGTTGACGTGATGACGTCAACCGGTGCAGCGCACGAAAAGATAACAATAAGAAAATAATAAATAAAATAAAAATACAATACCTAGTTTTAAATGTTAATATAAACATGATATTTATAAAATGGTAACATTCCGGGCAACAACTCATATGATAATATTAATTTATTACCCATAAGAACATATACCGCTTATAGTGAGATTATTTCTATTTTTTTATAGGTACTCGAGAGGTGAAAATAAGTACCAACCAGTAAGAGAGAGTAGCATTCGGTATAACAGCGCTGAATAGACTTTACTAGAAGTATTACAAATTAGTGGTTCAGCAGCTTCAATATCACCAGAATTGTGTCAGAAAATAGCAGTTCGTCGTGGACGTGGCACCGTAACTGCTCCCTTGACATCATCTTCTGTCATCAGAAGTCAGCCACCAAGGTCTTTGCAGCCACCACACAACCATCGAAACGCCGCTCTGTTAGAGTGACTGTCACCAGCCAGTCTCACTCCTATCCTACCTTTTCGGTGATTCGAGTACCTTCGTAACAAAACTGGGTTGCGCCATATGCTGCGACGTCAGGTATTTCTCTGTGGCCTTGAAAACAATATTTCCGTTTAGTTGAGAAAAGAGCTTTCGTGACACAATAGCATTTGAAGTAACTCGTACTTATAGCTATCTAAGCCGATTGTAACTAAAGTTTCGTTGTTATAACATCGTTTTCTTCTGTAGCAATTTATATTTGTATTCTGGTCACCTTAAGTAGGTTTTATCTCCCGCCTGATTTGTCGGTCCCAATTAATAGAAAAACAGCCTCACAATAATACTTATAATAAATCTTCGGAACAAAGAAATAACAACCTTGTAAGTCTGTGGAGATGTATTCTTAATATCAACAATATCATTTGGAATCCGTCGCACATTTTTGTTATGTTATACCATCTAAGGGCGAATTTCACCACTGAAACTGAACGCGATCAGGATGTCTAAACCGCGTTCAAGACCAATCTAGTGTCAATATTCCATAACAATGATGACTCACAGCTCTTGAACGCGGTTTAAAGGTTCTGATCGCGTTCAAGTTCTTTGGTGGAATTCGACCTAAAGCTATTTTACCAAGATCATTGTTCTTTTTGGGTCTGGGACAAGCCGGTTTCCTCACGGTAGTTTCCTTCACCCTTTTGAGAGCAGTGGTGATAAAATTATTTATACAAAGTTCAGCGCCTACCTGGGTTCGAACCCACTACCTTTGAAGACATCTACCAACCCGCACTGGGCCCGCGTGGTGGATTACGGCCCACAGAGTGGAGGCCTGTGTCCCAGCATTGGGAACATTATAGTCTGATTATGATTAGGTATTCTTTATTCGCCGTAAGTATGATGATACTATTTATCTGTATATAACTTCCATAAATCCTATGAAACCTACTCTTTTCTATTAACAGAGAGTATCTTCAACAATGCTCTTAACGTCGAACAACTACATACAAACAAGATCTTACTAAACTTTAGAATCAAGACTTTCAACTCAGGCGCAAAATAGTTTTAATTAGGTAGGTAAACGGATATTTCTAACATTGTTATTATATGCCTATTCTATACATAGTATAAAATAAAGTCCCTTTTCGTGTCTATCTGTGTTACCGCTTAGTTCTTTTCTTCTAAAGTGGATTTTGATGCAGTTCTCACTTTAAAGATTTTGCAGAAGTTTTATGTGTAATCATTAAGACATATGGACTCTTTATAAAGTCGTTAAAACCGTGTGAAGAAGGGGCGGGTCACTAGTATATAAATAGATGGTAACTTCTGTTTCATGTGTTAGCACTATTTGATTTATATGCCTATGTACGGAAATAGAGTTCACGTGATCTAAACTTTTGGATTATGTGAGCTAAGACGCCATACACCTACAATAACATTGTGCAATACTTTTATTGTGCAATAATATTGAATCACCCCTTGTACTCAAACGATCAAATATATGGACGTAATAACATTGACGGCCTATAAGCGTCAATGTTTTCGCGTGACCGAAACTTGCTTATTGTTCCGTGACCATACCAGGCTTCCAGCTAGGCTTAAAAATATTGCGCAAAACTGATTGGTGCAATAAAAATGAAACTCGCTCAAACTTTTGTTCAATCATTGAACAATCTTAACCCTAGACGGTAAAAACATTTCGTTGTTCGTGATTTTGAGCAAAATATCAAAATCAAAAGTCATATTTTATTCAAACTAGGCTGAGAATCAGCACTTTTTGAACGTCAAAATTACATAAGACATCCCTCAAAACCCACCACCACTTGCCCTTCACCACTTCCTAGTGCTTTAGCTGGGAAGAGGAACAACTAGATTCTATACAGTACTATGTAATTAACATTACGAAACACGAAAAATTAAATTAAATTATTTGCCGTATGTCAGCTAGCACGCGCCAATATTTAAAACCATACTCAAGCTGAAATTAATAATAAAAACTTAAACAGAACTTAATACATAATAAAATCATCCAGGCATAAAGGGCGTGTCCGTTTACATTTGCAATGCTGCATTGTGTTTATACAGGAAGATTTTTTAGTCACCGTCCAAATGTTTATAGATTAATCTTTGGCGAAAATCATTGAATACGTGTTTTTTCTTTTAGTATCACTCAATACAAAAATATTAAGATATCACATCACAAAGTTATCGATAAAAAGTTTATGTTTCTGGACACTGCCGCGCCGTGTGTACGCGCTAGTTGAAGTTACGTGGGACCGGCCCGCCCCGCGCGCCGCCGCAATTCATTGATAGCACAATAATAAACAAAGTTGCAAATTTTCCCTTCATACTTTCACGGGCTTAGGACCGTCAATAAGCAAAAGGTTTGTGCTACGAGTATGTTCACTATGATTAGAATGTAATCCATTAATCAATTACAAATAAAGTAAAAATGAATTAGTTATATAAGAACTTTATACCTTATTAAAAGCATGCCAAAACATTTTGCTTATAGGCGTATTTAAAAAAATTGAATCAACTTATGTACAACTTTTTATTTTTTATATAGGTAATACGCACATATTGGTTATTTTTTTCACTAATCACAATGCAACACACACATGTATGTCACAACATTTTATTTGTTTTTGTATGAGCTTTTCTTTATGTACTATCACATTTAATTAATTCTATTAATGTATTAAAACGGACACAAGCTTCCCTATGTTTTGTTATTCTAGCGTATGGCACTCGTGGGTTGCAGCTGAAAATCAGCGTCAGGTGGTACACCTTGTGTTGTCATCTGACATTATGCTGAGCTGAGGCCCGTTTGGCATTATAATTTTTGTATTCTGTTTTTATAGTATTAAGGTGTATTTATTTTGCTGTAATGTCAATAAACGCATTTTCTTTCTTCTTTCTTTTTTCTTTACAAATATTTAAAAATTTAATCAAAATCATCTTAGAACAATCACATTAACAGTACTTTAATAAATGTTCAAAATGCGTACCGTTTCTCTCTAAACAGAGTCTTGCACGTTTTTGCACATTATTTTTAATTTTGTTGAGCACTACAGTGTCACTTTTCAAATCAAATTCAAAAGGTTTCGAAATGACCACCAATGTTCATTATGCAAATTATACAGCCCCCCACTCGAGTAAACAAGACCTCGTTAGTCCACAAAATGTTAGCTTCGGGGTGTACGATCAGCCACTCGCAGAAGGCTCGACGAGGAACGGCGCGCGGCGTCTGCGTCATTCAAGGCATGTGCCTTTTGAAAACGGTACGGGTGCAACCTAGCAGTATGGAGAAGTTTCCACACGGCATATTGGCTTACGCCGAAGCGCCGCGCTGCATCTCGCGTACTCGATCTAGGGCTCCATTCAAAGAAATCGAAGATATCTCCTTCGATCTCTACTGCGAGTCTCGGCCTGCCACATCCTTGAGCGTGTGTAGGAGCTATAAATTGGCCATGGTCTAATAGCCTCTGATTTGGCGATTAGGTACTGAAGGATTTATTATCCCTTGATTGCGAAGGCGAGGAATACTTTCTGCTTCGTACAGTCTCTGGGCACCGTTCAAGCTTTTTCCACTAAGTATGTAAGATCGCACCATTTCCTAACACTCGCGGTAGGAATACATTGTAAACAAATTCACGATAGCGTGGGGCGCCGCCGCCCGCGCCGCGCCGGCGGGATGCGCGGGAACACGGAAGTAAGCGCTTGCGTCGCGGAAGGGTGCGCGGGGCCGACTAACGGTAACGATAGATGTTTCGCGCAGGTGTAGCGAGGCAGGGGTTAGCGGGGTGCGCGCTGTCCTTTTCATTGAATGTTTGCGCGGCAAGTGTAGTATTATTAACGTTTAACTTTACCCATCACAAGTATCTTCGGATTACTTTCTGGGAAGCCCCGGCAACTTAATTGTATCTAGATTTAAGATAATAAACACAATTTTTGTTTTTTTTTTAAACTTGTGACCACGCAGAGCGGATAATTCTTTCGAGAAAATTATTTAATATGAAAATTTTACGTAGGTATCGAGTTTTTTTCAAAAATGGAGTTAGTGAATGATACCTAATGCCTGGATAAAATTTGGAAGGTGACTAAAAAATCTTCCTGTATATGTAGCTGTAATTTAAAGTCACAAATGATAAACTAGGACCTTCGAAGTAAAATAAAGAAACGGTTTATTACTAAGGACACAAAACCATAGTCAGTAAGATGACCTGTCACCACTAGCAGCACCCGTTCACGAGCATAACATAAAGAGCAGCCACAACCCCCTCGCCATATTTGAGGGAAGGAGGCAAACCGACTCCCGACGTTACCGCAAGCACTAACATCTAAGGGAACATGACGAACTTGCTGCCGGTTGCTCAAAAGAATAACATGAATAATTGTAGAGGTCGCTAGCTAACCACATATTGCAATACAACTCATTACAAAAATATTTAAATGAGTAGATTATGTCATTAATAAATTAAAAATAAATTAAACTAAATTGACTAAAATAGTCAAATAAAATAAACAATTATAAGTATGAACTCAACTTGTCAGTAGGTAAGCTATGCTATGCCTTTGAACATAGGTTGGATTTTACTTTAGCTTTAAACGAATTAAAAGGCAAATCTAACAAAAAAGAGGAAAGCTTGTTATAAAAGTTTATACCAAGCCCAACAAATGAGTTATGAACCTTATGAAGCCGGTGAAAGGGAGCACGTAGTTTGTCCTTGTTTCTAGTTTTAATATTATGAATATCACTGTTTTTGTGTATAAGTGTATATTTTGTCTAATATATAAGATGTTGTCAAAGATGAATTGTGGTGCCACCGTGAGAATACCAATATCATAAAAAAATCTCTCAGAGTAACTATAGCACTTATCTGGTAAATTGATCGAACAGCTCGTTTTTGAAGAACAAATATATTTTGCATATCAGCGGCTTTGCCCTACAACAGAACGCCGTAGGACATAACGCTATAAAAATGATTAAAACAGACTAACTGAGATGTATCAATGTCTGTATTATCTTACTTTTCTGACGTCGTAAGCGGCCAAACTGAGCCTTCCCGCTAGGCTTGATATTATGTGATCCCCACTGAAGCTTGGCATCAACTGTTATGCCCAGAAATACTACCGAGTCTACAGTTTCAAGCACCTGTTTATCTAAGACGATGTTGGGTCCTAGATTTCTTACATTCGGTAAAGCGAACTTTACACATTTCGTTTTCTTAGCATTGAGAACTAGGTTATTTAATTTTGTGGTACACCAATCCATAACCTTTGATAGTGCACTGTTTACGTCGTCAAAATCTTGTCTATTACTATCTACTTTAAAGATAAGAAAGGTATCATCAGCAAACAGTACAACGTCACAGATAACCTTTAAATAGAATGGTAAGTCATTGATATACACCAAGAATAAGAATGGACCCAGTATTGAGCCTTGAGGTACACCTAACTGAACTGGTAGCCCGGAAGATTTCACACCGTTTACATCTACACATGTGTGCCTATGTAAATATGAATGTATTATGTTGAGAGCTTCGTTTTGAACACCGTAATGAATTAGCAAAAGCGTGTCATGGTGCACGCAATCAAATGCTTTGGAAAGATCACAGAAAACTCCAATAGCATTTCGCAAGTTCTCCCATGCGTTTAATATGTGTTTCATTCAGCAAAACAATACCCGCATCTGCAGTCGAACGCCCTTTTGTAAAGCCATATGGTTTATCATGAAGGAGGCTATTTAAATTAAAATGTCTTAGCAACTGCTTGAGATAGAAATAGACCTAAAATTGCCAACGTTATTTTTATTACCTGATTTAAATAATGGTATGACTTTACTACTCTTCATGAGGTCAGGAAAAGTTCCTAAATCAACACATTCATTAAAATTAACAGTTAGCTAGGGGGCTACGATGTCAAGTTTAATGGAGATGCCCCAGTAATCACCAGTGTTTTTTGACTTGAGTGTGTTAAAAATACTAATTACATCACGAGGTGTTACATGTTCGAAGCTAAATAAGCGACTACATTTAGGTACACTATTATGCAAAAGGTTTTCAGCTTCAGATGGGGACGAATCTAAGAAGCGAGTCGTAGTTATAGGTATGTTGGCAAAAAACTCATTAAATGCTTCAGCTACGACAGCTACTTTATTAAATAATTTGTTGTCGACCACAATCTCTAATTGTTTTTCTTGTTTAACCGACTTACCCGTTTCACTATTAATAATTATCCAGATAGTTTTTACTTTGTTACCGTATTCTAATTTTTAATTGTATCACTTAACAATTTTGATTTAGCAAAAACACAAACCTTGAACCTTGTTTGAAACAAGAACTAAAGATCCACCGCGCTTAATACTTTTTCTTACAAATGCACTTCGAATGGTAAAATTATCATCATTGATAAACACTACTTCATGTTCTTTCAACCAGTGTTCAGTCAAACATAGCACCTGAACATCATAGTTCTCCATAAATAAACTTAACTCTAGTTCTTTGCCGGACAGACCCTGCATATTTTGATGTACAATATTCAAGATCAACATATGCGGCTGACCCAATGTCGCACCTAATAGCTTAAACTACAAGGCGTACCAATAGCAGTGTCCGTACCTCTACTAACAGTACTCGATGGTACACGTCGGCGCATCATCACCGTCGTTGAATTATCACACAAATACACCGTAATAGGAAATAGCAGGAAACTATTTAAAAGAGTACAATGAAGATACCTTATTTCAAATCAGGGTGTTTATTCCACGAGCAGCGCACAAAGAATGTCCTTTCATTCGCATTACAACAGTTTTTATACACAAAATTACCGCCAAACTTTACCGCCAAAAAGAATTTATTTAAATCAAGCGGATAATTATGTCAAAATAATTATTTACAGGAAAAAAAAAATACATTTTATCATTCAAGTCAAGATAAATCCTTAATAATATTAACTCTAAAATAATTCAAGTATATTTTAAACAATTCAAGCGGATGTGTCAAGATAAATCCTTAATACCAACATAGAAACTTAATAAAAATAAAGTCAACCGGAAACGCATAACGTTTTAAATAAATGAAAAGGAAGTTTACGAATAGAAACTTTATATACATTCAACCGGAAATCTCAATAATTGAAATACATCAAAATAAAAAAATTTACATACTTAACCGGCAATACAAGTATTAATTCAACGAATAACATACAAGTCAGATTAATTACAACATAATTGAAACAAGATTAAAATTAAAATCAAATAATGGTTTGGCGCCCCTAAACACTACAGGTACCGCTGTCACTGTCTATTGTATGCCAAAAGATTAGCAATGTGTCACCTATAACTAGGTGGCAAATACATTGTACTCTTTGTCAGTTTGCAATCAGTAATAAATTAATTACAATCAAAATATAAAATAGCGTCACTGTGACTACAAGTCCTATTATAAATGAACATATTTAAATTATAAATGTGCCTATTTTGCTCATCAGAATAAGGCAAGGCACAAAAAAATAATTTACAATTATTGGTCTCATTAGGTATGATGTAACATCAAATGGACACATTCAATTATGTCCTTAATATAATTGATCGTCTAGGGCCCGCCTAACACGCACGAGTGACAAAATCGTAACGTAAATTCGAACCATTTTAAAATTGTTTTCGTTACGTACAAATTATTAACTAACACCCACGCGGTTTCTGATTTAGGAATTTGAAGTTGAGAGCTTATCAAACTCTTCTTTGTCATTACTTAAGGTGAATCTGCTATAATGTACTATAGATAGTTTAGCGTACCTATGCCCGGTTTCTGAGGCACTTTTAACGGTGGTTTATCTATCTAATAGCGCTATTGGTTCGATAACTTGCGAAAATGCGTTTCCGAACACCGCAATGTGTCCTACAAGCTCCGTTTAAACTTAACTGACCAATGTTTGCCGTTTATCGGTTCGATAACTATACTGGTTATCATAAAAGTCGACCTACCCATTGTTTCACAGTTAAGCTGTTGAACACATGTTTGATTTTTGTTTTGAGGGTCGATATGATGATTGACGTCTTGTTTGTCATAAGCCTTATTGCATTTATTTAAGTAAAATTACTTCAAAAGTAAATTAATTAACTCCTGTAAAACTTTTCATAAAAAAAGTTTAAGAAAAAAAAACAATATTTCAAAAAAAAAACACGGGCTTTCATTGTTTTTGCTGATTGCAGAACAAACAGGCACTATTTATTTAATATAGAAATAATAGCAAGTCAGCGACTTTCTTGTAGTAATTTAAGCCAGTTAATTACCCTCGAAAAGTATAATTAACGAAAAATATAATAAAAACTGTTATACAGATCCATCTAGCAGCAACTACAAAACTAGTTATCGGTTTCATAGTTATTGAATGGTTGGTTGCGTATCCAGAAACGCAGTGACAGTTAACCGACGTTTATCTTAAGTTTAAGTTTATTGAACCAATAGCTAATGAGAGTTTATCTGGGAACTTCAGAAACCGGGCATTAGGGGTGAAAAAGTGTTGGGCACGCCACAATTGCGGCGATAAGTCCTCTCTTTGAGGAGTGGCTAGAGAGGCGCCACGGCGTCCTCACCTTCCGCCTGACGCATGTCCTCACTGGACACGGTTGTTTCGGGAGGTTCCTGTTCCGGATAAGGCGGGAGGAAACGCCCGGGTGTCACCATTGTGTGGATCGCCCGAAGGACACGGTGGAGCATACGGTGGAGGTCTGCCCGGCTTGGGCGGAGCACCGCCGTGTCCTCGTGGAGGTGATTGGCGGTGGCGATCTCCCGCATCCGGCCCTGGTCCAGGCCATGGTACGGAGTGAGAGGGCTTGGGAAGCCGTCGCCTCCTTCTGCGAAGCAGTAATGTTCGCGAAGGAGGAGGCGGAACGCGTGAGGTAGAGGCAAAATTCGCACCCTCATGCCCCTAGCCGACGCAGGACACGCCCTGGGCGTCGGGAATCGCAGGCCGATTCCCGGCCACCATAGGCGCGGGCCTGCGAACGGCGGGAGTCTGCCCAGAGCGGGAGAAGTTATTTGATGATTTCCCACCATCAAAAAAATTAAATAAAAACGGGTGAAAAAGTGTAAACTAGGAATTGTGGAAATATAAATGTTTAAAAAAGGAGCTACGTCTTTCAACAAACTGCTTTTCAGTTCGGCCGTGTAAAATACTTTATAAAAAAAGTATTTTTGTGAATAAATGATGATTGAATGACATGAAATTAAAAATTTCACGCGTTTTTTGTTAAGAAATTTTAAGTTTCGCGGGTTTTCATCTATTATAACTAAGTATTTTCTGTTTTTTTGTATGTATTGAGTGGCCTGGGTTTTTTCTTATTTTTTATCAACCCATTGAACGTGCAGGCAAGTCTTCCGCTCGTCTTGTTGCCGCGCTGTCACAGTGACCGAGGCGAAAACCATAGACTGACTTGCATGCTTGAAGGATAAACGCTTTTGAAAAGAGTGCCTTGTGTTTCTTTTGTATTCTTTGGACCTATCTTCATTTTAATCATGATCTAATCTAGGGTCATCAGAGTAGAGGAAAAGCACCCAACACAAAGGTAACTCAATTCCTCTAACCTAAATAATTTTTAGCAACCCTACAATGTACCGTAACATCAACAGAAACTTGTTACACGTGTTGTACCCGATCTACCACATACACGTGTTGCTATTTCTAATTCACATAGTAATAACACGAGTTTAATTAACACAATACCACAGACAATTCTGTTAATACAAAGTTTGTAAGCTTGACAACACATTTGGCTTCCGTATGATAGATAATCTTCATCTACGGAAATATGCAGCGCTTTATATCAATCGTAGAAGATCGTAGCGGTTCGTAGTAGGACGTAGCGGCTCGTAGAAGGACGTAGCGGCTCGTAGAAGGTCGTAGCAAGCGCTGCGCACTGTAGCTCGTAGCACTTGCTTGCTTGCATTTGCTTCTGATTGATGATGTTTTCTAGTAAGAAACGTATGATATAAAAGTTAATATCTAAATAATTTCCACTGGGTAGCAAAGTCCTTTTCTTATTCAGCTGCTTATTGGTGATTTTAGACTAATAATCATGACCACCAGGTTTTTCGAAAACCCAACGAGTAATTTTTTACTACTCAATGTGAACTTTGGGTGGTAGGTATTTTTTAGGATATAGCAGAGTAATAAGCTACTTATACCATTTCAATAGAGTCACCGAACACTTCCAAATACGTTCAAGAAATCCGTCTGTGGCCGATAAATCTTGTAGTTAACAAGCGGGCTGAGGCTCGTTGGGCAGTGAGTTCACTTGAGTCGGGCCGGCCGCGGCCGACGGATCCCGAGCTCCCGAGCGCACTTCGTTTGTCGCGATATCACTCATAAGCGCGCGCTATCTCGGCGCGCCGCCGCGCCGTCGTCCTTTCACCATTCACCCGAAATAGTACCTCAAGGAGTTTGGTAATGAGTTCCCTTGAAAACTGTTACTAGCTCCCCCACTATTTTTAACGACGTCATTTTTGAAAATTGACTCTTTGCGGTGTACGTTCCTTCGAGAGACGTTGTGCTTGTGCTAGTTCTATTTAGCTGACGCTAGAATTTTTACGCTAAAACGGTTTACCTTCTAGAGAAATTTATATAGTATTTATGTGTCTGTATCCGTTTTCAGTTCTTTATTAAGCTTCTATTCTTTTGGTGTTAGACGAACTTTTCTGTTATGCGTCTTTTTTCTACTCTCATAACAAGACATTGGATACCTAGATAAAACAGATTTAATCATTATTTGACTTTCTTATAGAACAGCATCGTATGCAATCTGCATCGTTGTTGCGCTCAATTTTGTTGTGTTCCATAAAATCGTTTCTATACTAGCTTACAAAATCTCGATACTTTAATTAAAAGTTAATAACAAGGCTACACAGTACACGGCGACCGTCAGCTACAGTCGGCCATTTACTTCGCTTTGCCCGTCCGTACGCTACCGACTAACTAAGGAAAGGTAAATTTACATTACAAACGAGCGAAATACAAAATCTACGTTCGTATACCATTACAAATGTATTTGTCCTGGGGAACTTGGATATTTAATACGTTTGCTTTTAGTTCAGAATTAAGTTACGGTTAAAGGTATTCAAGTACAGTGCTCATAACTTTGTTATTTATATTATTTTTATCTGATGGATTGGTCACATTTAAGGTGGATAGTGATATGAAATTAAAGTATTTATTTTGTAAATAGAATATCGGAATCACTATTACACATCATATTAAAAAAAAAAGATGGAGTCGACGTTTCCTATTTAACTACCCCTGAGAAGAAATGGCGAAACAAACTCAGGGGTCAACCTCTGAGTTTGTTTATTATTTCAGATATAAACTTGATATGGTCTTGTAAGGACCATGTAGATTGGGGTCTGAAATGGTCTTATACGGTCACACTAAAAGTGTTGAGAATAGGCCAGTAAGAAAAGCAGCCGGTTAAAAATTTATTTAAATTTCGAATTAGGAACTCTTTGGGAGTTGATAGATGTATAATGAATTCATAAGTCAATATTTTTTTACAAATAGGCGGCATTTTAAAAAGTGTCTGTCGAGCGTCGAAATAGATTTGACTAGAGAAAATTTTCGTTTAATGATTTATTACGACTTTCATTGCGGTCCTAGTCAACAAAAATGTTACGATAGACATCGATTAGCATTTCATGACGAAGCCCCATCCCGTGCCACCGTTTACAACTGGTTTAATGAGTTTAAACGTGGTCGAAGCAAAGTCACTGAGGATTCGCGAGAAGGACGTCCTTCTACGGCGACTACTGAAGATAACGTGAGTGCTGTGCAGCTAATGGTAGAAGCTGATAGAAGGGTGACTTATCAATAGATTCGGGGAGCTTTAGGCGTTGATATGAGTCAAGTACAAAAACTCTTACATGATCATTTAGGCGTCGGAAAGCTTTGTACTAGATGAGTACCTCATAATTTGACGGAAGATCAAAAACGCCGTCGTTTGAATTGGTGCCGCTCAATGCTTGAAAAGTATGACGGAGGTGACTCGAATGCTGTATATGACAACGTCACAGGTGATGAAAGCTGGATATATTGTTACGAATCTGGAACCAAAAGACAATCTGCGCAATAGATATTTCCATTCGAAGATTTGCCGACAAAAGTAAAGAAGGGCAGAAGTCAAGGGAAAAAGATTATTGCCCCATTCTTTGGTCGGACGGGTCATTTCGTAACAATTGCCCTAGAAGATAAAACGACTGTTACTGCAGATTGGTATGCCAGTTATGGTTTACCAGTTGTCTTAGAAAATATTATACAGCAGCGCCCAAGAAGCGGGATCCTCCTCCATAACGTTCGATAACGTTCCAGCTCACTCCGCCAGACGGACTATCGAATATTTGTCTATCGAAAGTATGGAGTTAGTAAGTCATCCTCCTTACAGTCCTGACCTGGCACCTTGTCACTTTTATTTAATTCCAGAAATAAAAGATAAACTAATAAGAATTATTTTTATGAACCCTGAAGACGAAAAAGGCGTGGACGAAGTTCCTAAAGTAGAGTGACCCCACTGCTTCAGTCAATGATTCCATCTCATGCGACGATGCTTAGAAAGTAGCGGAGACTACTTCGAAAAGCAATAAAAATATTAACAGGCTTCTACATCATTCCGTTTGCTATTTTCTAAAAACTTTCAGTGTGACCCACGTAGAAGTATAACGTAATAGATGGCTTACATATATTAATTCACAAAACTCATAATACGGTCCAAACATTATTGAGGCTAGTCAGTACACAGAATATAGAATAATAGACTTTGAAATATGTTCCAATTTACTGAAGCTCAAACATTTTACAACCGCAAATGGAAAAAGTTTTGAAAAAATCAAAAACATTTGACGTGACCGCCAACGGAGGTTGAATGCCGCCTACTTACATACCTCCCTGTTTTGCTGCTTTACAAATTGATTCCTTAACCCGATTCGATAGAATTTATTTACATACATATTATTATTTACCCATAGAACCGTATCAACGTATCATCCTAAGTCAGCTTTATACCTTGTTCAATTTTATTTAAGAAGATCCCAGGGCATGTCATTGGGCTTGAAAGGGGAAGTTCGAATCCCATCGAAGGCTCCGTTTAAGGGTGTTTTGTAATGAAGACAAATCTGGTGGAATTTACTTTGTTGTATGTATTGGTATTTTCCCTAACACAGAGGGCAAAAAATACAATAGCCAGACAGAGTTATGGAACCTAGAATTAACAATTTTATGGTCAACCATAAAAAATGGGCAGCAACTAATAAAGAAAATGCTTTAAACGACCACCAGCACGTCATTATGAAGTCAAAGTAATAAAAATGTTTTTGTAACAACAAGCTGCTCTCGTGGACACTTAGGTACAACAATCTAAGCTCCAGATCTACCTAAATAAAGAATCTGAAAAAAAATGGACTAAATTGGTTTTCTATGTTGATTATATGGAGAAGAATCAGCAGGAAAGTTATTAATCACTTCACTAAATATTAAACGAGAGCTGTACAAAACAAATACTATTTCATGCTTATCACTTCGCCTTAAACACAACGAAAAAGTACTCAATTATCCAAAACAATGAACGCTCCGAGAGCCAACAATTTGAATGTTTACCTTTTCTCGGTTTTAACTTCTTTAGCAACGCGCCAACATCGACCAAACAGCTCGGCGGCTAACATTGTATTTAATACATCCTTCCCACGAAGAAATGGCATGATAACAGCGTACACTGCATTAACACTTACGTGGCTGTGTAGTTTCCAAAATGCAAGCTCCTGTCTCAAGCTGTACTTGGTTACATTCAGTAAAAGTCGTTTGCATTCCAGTCTGTCTGTGCCTTGTACAATCAAACTGAAATAAAGCCACCAGGAGTTTTATCTTAAAAACATTTTTGGGTGAAGTCTTGTTTTGTATAAACCTACCCGTATTGTTTGTTTCTTCGTTTCCTTCCTTAAAAATTCTCCGAGTCAGTTTTTTTTTTACTTCGCTGTTCACTAGAGTACCTCTCAATTAAATAAGTATTTGCCAATTTCAGTGTAAGAGGGGATCGAATTTCTCGCTGGGTGGCATGGGAACAATACAAAGTTCAAGCTTATTAGGCATTTTCTAACGTTTCAGATAACATTTTGATATTATAGTGGGCGCACAATATAAGAACGAGTTATACAAGTGCATGCTATTAACCCAAAAACTTGACATTTCAGTATAGACTATTATCTCCCCTTTCTAACCAGACTGTAGAATCCACACAGAGAATGTACTTATATCGAACAAGCTTCAATGAGGTGAAGATTATTTTGATAAAAACTATTACATGTTTTGTTTCTCTTGGACTGAATAAAACTATGTGATAAATGATATATGATTTTATTACTGTAAGTAGGTTTGAACAAACACTTTTACACGTCAATCGTATTTTAAAAACTAGATGAGTCAGATTAGTCAGATAGGAAATGCCGATCATTTCCTATCTGACTAATCTGAGAAGAAAGGCCGAAACAAACTCAGAGGTCACAGTCTCTTTTAAAGTCCAGACAAAATCTTGGTCAGACCATGTGAAGGCTATGTAGATCGGTGTCTGAAATGGTATTTTGAAGAAAGAACCACACAGATTGAGTGGACCTGTCCAGTCAGTGCACGCAATTGTCAGTAATCGTGCAGCTCAATTCAGACTCAACGAGCTCAACGGTAAATACCCTGTGTTTATATGATCTGAGTAAATACCTATTCTATCGCTGAAAATAACAACAACAACATTAGCTCAGTCAGCTTTTGTATAGCAACAGAAGATATTTATAAATATCAAAGTTCTTGTAGGTGTTTCTAAAGAACCAGAAAATTAATATAAAGTAACCACAACCTCATTGCTTTCCAAACACCTAATGAAACTCCTAACAAAAAGCAAGGAAATCAGTTTTGTTCTCGCACGATGTTAAATAACATAGAAACAACATAACAAAGTTACAATAAGGGTAATTTCATAAGTTATAAAGCTTATGACTTGCAAAAAAATAAGTAGGTATACAGTGCGTAAACTTTTATTTTATTGAAGCGGCGCGCTCACTCGATACCGTGACGGGTAAGTTTACGCGTTCAGCAATTTCTTTGTTAAGTCAAAAGATCGGCTTGCTTTTGCACAAAATAATATGAAACATGACATGAATTGAAAAAGTTCACCGAGGAGAAGCTCGTGACAACACAGCCGAGTTCTATTGTTGAAAACGACGGTTACTTTAAAAAAAGGAAGACGTGCTGTACCCTTTTCTCAAAACTAGCCGCTCTAGT
Source organism: Brachylomia viminalis (assembly GCA_937001585.2). Classification (NCBI taxonomy): domain Eukaryota; kingdom Metazoa; phylum Arthropoda; class Insecta; order Lepidoptera; family Noctuidae; genus Brachylomia; species Brachylomia viminalis. Next base: position 12,638,017 of record OW443302.2, on the reverse strand, counting down.
ATTGTAATTACAAGAAGTATTTGTTTTTGTTTCTATTGACTCGTTTAACGTTCAATCGTAAATGCTTCATTTTAACGGATACGCTTCAGCTTTAAATTTTCTCAGAAATTCTATGTAAGTGTTGTATCTTTTATCCATCAATGTAGAGAAATCTTTGGCATAAACACGTGATGAATTTTGCACCCTCAACACAGAGAAGCGTACATAGAGCTATTCAGTTTTACGTTTTATCTCTTTTGTTAAATTTCAGAGTGTGCTTGCATCAAGCAATGGAGATATATCTACTTTTTGTGCTTTTTAATATGTGCTAATAATAATCCTGCCTTTGACGTTTTTCTATTCTACGCTATTACTGCAATGCTGTTAAGTAAACGAAGATGGTGGACTGCGGGCGCCGGGCGCGGGCGGTCGGATCTCATCATTAGCACGACCACGGACGGTGCTTTGTCGAACTTGATATGGAAAAGCATCGACATCAACATTGAAATACCTAAATATTTATAGGATAGGAATTTTAAATGTATTCGGGTACGTAACGGGTCCGTGTATCGCAAGCAGAGATCGCCGGCAACAAATTGCGGTTGGGCGAGATAAAAAAGGTCCGTCCGTCATTTTGCTAAACGACCGGCCGGAGTGCGGCGGTCGGGTTGCGGCCAAAAAAACGACGCCGGCGACCCTTGCCGGGAGTCCCACTTCTGTCTTGAAAAAATGATACCACTGTCAATTCTATTTACGATAGTTTCAAGTACTCGTTATCCGGAGCGCGCCTAGGGGCAGACTGACTTGCGAATCAAGGACAATCGTCTGTTTTTCTTGGGACACAATCATTAATTGAAATATTTCCATCAGTCTGTTTACCTAATTTTGGAATGATATTATTATCCTGTATAGTTTCTAGGAATATAGTAAATGACATAAAATCTAGTAGAACAACCGATCTGTATATATGTAGGTATGTTCTCGAGCTATTGAAGAAACATATTGGATTCTTTGAACTCTTTTGATGTTTCATTCTATTCTCATACTAGTCAATCGCATATGGCTCCAACTTAGAATAGTTTTTTAATGCAGTTGGAATTCAAATAATGTAAAATACTCAAACTTGTTATTTCGTTAGATGTTTGAGTTATTTACTCATAGTCCGGTTTGATTCACTGTCTATGGTATCTCACACAGCTCTAATGCAGGTTGGTTTTACAAATAAATATATACACAATTGACAAAGCAAAATAGAAACCATTCCTAAAACACTACAAGATTCCATCAATCGGCAGCAAGTATTCTGACTGTAGATAAAAAGGAAAACCGCCATTCTTAGAAATGGGATCCGAGATAGGTTGCGTCTATAGGCTGCTCTATATACACACGTATGCATAGTACATGCCCTCCATTGTCTACACTATATAAACTGCTTACGATTTCTTTGTTTAAAAGGTGCCTACACGTTACATACTCGACATTACCAACTAATTTGAGTACCGCCAATATACATAATACTAAGTACCGAAAAATTATCTATGCCTATTAGACTCGTATCAAAACCTTATTTAACCAAAACAATGCGACCATTCCAAATACGCAATACACTTCCTACGCTGAAATACTTTGCACTCCAAATACGCAATATCCTTCCTACGCTGAAATACTTTGCACTCCAAATACGCAATATCCTTCCTACGCTGAAATACTTTGCACTCCAAATACGCAATATCCTTCCTACGCTGAAATACTTTGCACTCCAAATACGCAATATCCTTCCTACGCTGAAATACTTTGCACTCCAAATACGCAATATCCTTCCTACGCTGAAATACTTTGCACTCCAAATACGCAATATCCTTTCTACGCTGAAATACTTTGCACTCCAAATACGCAATATCCTTCCTACGCTGAAATACTTTGCACTCCAAATACACAATATCCTTCCTACGCTAAAATACTTTGCGCTAAAATTAAAATGAAGCGAAATGTTAATGTAAAATGATAACACAGTTAACATGTAAATATGGTACAATGATACAACTCTCTGGGAATTGAACACATTTTGTTTTCAAAGGTGTAAGTAGGGGTGTTCGTTGCGGCCATAATGAGACGATTTCAAAGCAAACAATCGCCGACGGCGGTGAATAGAGGTGCACAGTTATAAATGACGCTAACTACATCGTATATTGCCAACTACCTATATTTGCGGAGCTGAGTCCAACCATAAGGAATAATACCTAACTAATCACTAATTAGTTACACAAAGCATTCCCGACTGCTCTGAATCGAGACAAAATAATTGACTGGCTGGATAATATTATAGATAGAGTAGGTATATACAATATACATATTGAGCGTACATATCTACAACACTCTGTTATAGCGAATCCTTAGATTGGAATATAAGGACAATTTAGCAAATATTACCTTTCTTAAAATATATCATTAGTCGATCATCAGGAATATACCCTCTAACCCTCGATTCCGACGGTGGATATACGTGAAATACGGAGCGGCCGCATTTGACCCGTGACACCTGGCCAATCTGAAATGTGTCGTGGACTTTTTAACAAGGTTTGGTTACGACCCGAATTTTGGGCGAATCCCGATGTTGAAACGTACTGTGGCGGTCCCATTTTGTACTTAAAAATATAATTACGTGCCCTGACTTCGTGGGTTTTTGATTTTATGCGAGCACAGTAATTATCAAATCGATTAATAGGACATTTACCCCATGGGCTGTTAGGTTGCGGACCAAGATTGCAACACTCCACTCTCGAAAGGGTGTCATAAAAGGCAAATAAGGAATTACAGCAATTGAGAAGATGGATAGTAGCCATCGCCTCGCAGCTAATAACATACTGCGATCGCAATAACACAATCCATCTATGAAGAGCGGTGATTTATTTCCCGTATTGTGTTTTACCTACTTTAATAGTTTACTACTGTGGCTATTAGAAGACCAATGTTTATAATGGAAAATATTTATAATATTGTGAATTATTGATCTAATACAGACCTTTGTTGCAGTGTTAGAGAGTTCAAATAAAAATAAAACTTATAATTATTATGTTGCAAAAAGTAATAACTTGTGGGCGTTCCTTTAACGAACAAATGATGATAATATTCTAATGGATTTCAAAATTCGTAAATCTTATCCGTTACTAATAATTATTAACTTACACCATGTATAATCCTTAATCTGACTGAAAACTTCGAATGGCTTCTCAGGCATTCATTTAAGGAAGCCATTAACAATTATAATCCTATAATATTTCGGCTATAATACGTCAGGTATTCAATTAAGTTATGAATAGCTTTTACTGATTCCATCCACACATACCAAATAATCCCTTCATGTTTTACGTGTGAACATCAGAATTCAAATCCTTTGCAAAATGCCATGGAAGGTTGATGGAATTACGAATGAATTAAGGTCTTTAAAGTTCATGAAATGTATTAAATCAAAGTTAAACCACATTTCTCTGACTGGAAATTATCTGTCTTTAAAGATATGTAAGTAAATCCGTCCAAATCCATAGACTCCAAGTTTAGTCTATGAAGGAACAAAGGAGACTAGCGACAACGTCACCCACCTAGGTCGTAATCTGAATAATTAATAGAAGTGCATGGTATTAGAGTTGTACGGGCCGTGTCTACCATCAGCCGGATTCACAGGACAATAACATTAAATCAACATGAACTTATTGCTAGAATACGCAACGGGAACGCGACGACATCGTCCCGACAACGAAAAGGCAATTTACAGCAACAATAAAAGTATCGCTTTTATTGGCGAACACACAATTCGTTCGGACAGCTGTAATTGCGAACTCTCGTACTGTCTATTGGTTCCGTAATTTAGATCCCACAGTTTTAGCATCATGTTCGTGCACTGAGCCGATTCAGTTTTTTTTTTCCTTTTTTTTATTCACTAACTGACCGGCCCTATAAATAACAGGCTGTACAACTATAAATTTAGCAATTAATTGGACTTTTAACGGCAAATAGGTAATAGGACACGGGATTTTTATTCTTATTGAGGTTTTTCACAATGAAATGGTCGATGATAATAAAATCCATTAAGGTCGTTACAAACGTAACATTCACATGTATCACGAGCTTGAAAACAAAGTCTCAGTAATGACCGCTTGTTGCTAAGTAAATACGGCCTAATTGATCAAGATACAAGCCCGTCAATCGTTGTAAAGTGTCGTCGTGAGCGCGTGTGAAACTCTGCCGGCCGCTGGCACTAAGCCAGTATTATCCTGAATATTTTTGGTTCGTTCGTTTTACAAACTTATTGAGTTTCACTAAAAGCACCTGAGTTTATAACACTATAGTAAAACTGTGAAAGACAAAAGGCTGTACTTTGGAAAAAGAATCATGAGAAATTGACTGTTTAATTCAGTAGTTTCATGAAACCTGTCTTCGATACTAAACACAGAAATTCCACACCGTATTTGCTTATAATCTACTTCAAATGATACCTGTTATTTTGGGTTCAAAGAGATTTTCTGTTTTAAACGTGAAGGACCGGAACTCAAAATCTAAAGTATATTTTCATTCTGCATAGTAAAGTAGAATTTGAGATACAAAATAGAGTTAGGTATCCCAAGTTCCATTCAGTGGATACGCGGTCAAAAGCTAGTATTTGGTACAACAAACAAAGTGAAAACTATTGAAACAGCAATGTAAAATGGATATTATATTATATATAATAAATAGATTAGAGTCATCTCAACATCTCTCTACCTTGAATTTGTATATAGACTATATATATATATATATTTATGTAAATGTATGTATAGTATGGTAAATAGTATCTATGTGTATAGGACTTATTTATGTATTTGTGTACGTTGTTTTAATAGTATTTTTTTTATCATTGTTCATTTCCATTAAAGCACCTGCCATCTAATCTCTTCACCACCCTTGGTTGACTGGTAGAGAATGCCTAAGGCATTAAGTCCGCCTTTGTACCTTTTGTGCGAAAAGATTAAATAAATAAATAAATATTAAAAATTAGATTTATATTTTTCATTGTATTATTATTATATACCTACCAACCAAATATAAAAAAAGTTTTCAATCAAGACAACCCATCTAATTAATTTAATCTCTTCGTATCAAGCACTTCTTGTTAAACAGAAGCCAATTAATAAGCTTTCACGAAATATTAATTCTAATTGATAATAATGGTCCGAGTACCTATTATTAGCGTTAATTATCACAAGAATCTGCGGTAATCCTTTAACCATCATTAAAACAACCCTTACTTAACAAAATAGTAGCCATGAGGTCAAAAACCCGACTTACCAAAATATTTAATTTCCATCTTTAGTCCATCGTTAACGACGCTACTCAAAATTAACTGGTATTGTATTATATTATATTGTAACACATTTGTTTTGAGTAGCGTGGTGGACGATTTGCTTTAGAGAATTCGAAAACCCACGTTGATTAAGACGACCCAGCGTTGCCCAAAATATTGAATACCCAAGAAATAGTTCGGTCGCTTTTTAAGGTTAGCCCGGGTAACAATCTAAAATACCGGGAGCAGATTTAAAGCCCTGAAAACCTACTGAATGAAGTTAGGATAATTCTGACCCAAACCAATAAAAAAGAATAACTTCATTCAGTATTTTATCCTAGACCGATATTTTATTCTAGAACGTGTGCGGAACGTCTGAGAACCTTTTTTGAGAATTGCACTTGAGACGAGAGAAGGGGACGTGGAGTTTGTTAGTAGAGTAAGCGTTTATGTTGAGAAAGCCTAATCTTGGTCAATTGTTGAACAAAGTTATCATCGTCAAAAGCGATAGCAGACCACTTCTGAACATAGACTGGTAGGCGTATGTTCAGTGGACTGTGATCACAAAAATCAGGTTGATAGAGAACAGACGAGATAAATATTATCACGTTATAATATTATACACAAATCATTGTTTATTATATGAATCGGTGTGTTAGATCATTGAGCTAGGAAAAACAACCCCTGGAGCTATAGGCCCCCCGTTTACCTAAACGCGGGAAATGCTGATAAAATCTCAACACTTTTTGATTTTTCGCTAACCTTTCGGAAAAACGAAGAATTTGTCAATATGCAGCCATTAACACGGTATATGTTATACCTTCCTGGCTTCGTTATGACTTTACCTAACTAGTTATACTATTCAATTATAAGTCAATGTGTTAGATATACGTACGGTTTTATTCCAAGTGTGCTATAATGTAAATAAATAAAGGTTTTTTATGATAGAATCGGGTCTGTGCACAACCTTAATCTAGGATCAATATATTCTTTACTAAGGATAATACCTTAGATAACAAGACAAGTTTTGAAAAGTTTGAGATCAAATGCTACTCCTTGCTTTATTTAAACTCAAAATATATATTTAGAAAACCGTTTCCTTGAACAACCTTTACCTCGAGTGAATAAGACAAATGTGTACTTATTTGAAAGGCTCACTTGACTTCATACATTGTATGTAACTACGGAAATATCTACGTTGAGTTTGTTTCAAAGTTAGTTAGATTTATACCTACAGTGAGTTCAATATATGTACTAATAAACGCCTTTTATTGTGCCTCTTCCAACGACTATACGTACCATAACAAAAAGAAGAACATCCGAACTCGTTTACTTGGTACTTTCGTTTACGGACCAGCCTATATCTCGAAAATCAGTTTAATCGTGATTGGCGTTAGTCTTGGAATAAAGAGTGGTTCTGAACTGAGGGGCAATTCCCGTATTTTTAAGACCGTTCGCATTCTAATCTCAGTCTCAATCTGTCAAAATTACAATCAATTTACATACATTTTTGACAGGTTTTTGACATTGATTGTCGCTGAGATGAGATTGCGACTTGAATTTGAACGTTTTTTAAGTACGAGAATTGGCCTACTGATGTATCTAGTGAGTTTCTATGGAACTTTCTTGATTTTTTCAGTGCGTGTGAGGACTATGAACTTAATAGACGTACGCTGCAACAAAGTACGCAATGTTTGAATTAAATACCTTGTAGCAGTTTTAATCTATAAACAGTAGCTGGAATAGTTTGTTGCCTAACTATGACATGCCAAGAGCGTTATTTTGTAAACAGCGAAGTGAGTGCTGGTAAACTTGAGCAAACTGTTAACTCATAGCAACAACTCTGTAGCGGTATCAACATCGCCACACGCGAAATACGTCACACTGACGTCACGCAAAATCCTGCATCGCACAAGCAGAGTTTACCGCGCAACTAGCATAGATACAACGTCCCGACATCAATCGTCGGGCAGTTGCTCACCAGACACAACACCCGTCTGGTCGGAGGATCCTCCCTTTTCTATGGAGGTATGAGTGAACTCTACACCCTGTTCCTTGCGCCTCCATAACTCCTTTAGCATCAGTTTCTGTTGAACCAATAGAACTCCTGTTCTCCTGAACACTAGATTTTTTGATGCAGCCATTGATTAATAGTTGAATACAATATTGAATATAGACGTAACTGAATTACTCGTATATGAATGATTATAGATTTGGGTGATGGGTTATCGATAACGATCATCTTCGGGTTGATTTGATAAGTGGCCATGAGTAGTTTGGGTCAGTCGTGCAATAGTTATTTATTTATTTATTTTAGTACATGGAGGACTTACAGCTAATAAAAACAGACAAAAAAGGGCACCATAGTCACCAGCAAGCCAAGTACAAATCCTCACATATCCTTATCTATAAAAATCAATGCCACTTTTCGTTGTAATTTTATAACTCAAGAACGGATGGACCGATTTTGCTAATTCTTTTTTTAGAATATTCCTTGAAGTACGAGGATGGTTCATACGGAGAAAAAAAAATGTTAGGCGGTACGAAGTTCGCGGGGTCAGCTAGTAGACTTATAATAATAATGTATGGTGTGAGCACAAAACAAAAAACACATCTTCTTTATAAACAATATAAATACTTGGTTTACAATAATAAGATAAACATTAGAGAAAATCATGATAATTTTCATCATCATCATGCATTCCCTAGCAGTTTGAATCTACGAAAGACGTCCACTGTTGAACATAGGCCTCTCCTAAGCACCGGCACGAACGGTTATGTGCTTCTCGCAGCCAGCGGATTCTTACGGCCTTCACAAGGTCATCGGTCCACCTCGTGGATGCCCTTCCAACGCTGTCTTCTGGTACGGTGCTGCGTGTGTTGAATTTATTTACCCTTGGATAAACTTGGCAACTGGTTTTGGTATTACTTAACTTATAATTGTTATGCGATCCGGTTAGACTAGAAGCCGACCCCAACATACCGAAGACAAGGCTAGGCAGATAAATGTTTTGTCATGCAATAATTTGTATACAAGTAAATATAAGCAGGATCACCTTTGATGAAAGACATAACATTGCCCGCTTCAGCAGCAGCAACATTGTCTTCCATCGCTAACCGTGATTTTGTCATCAATATTTTTCTAACTGAATATTCATCAAAATTGTTTTCCGGTCGATGAGGAATCAGTTCCTCGGTTATCATACTCATCACTTTTATGTGGCGCAACCAATTCTTATGGTAAAAGCATTTTTCTAATCTGGATATTTCTAATTCCGTAACTGGCGAAAATATATTTTTATTATAACTCTCAGAGCTTGGAGATGGTCCACTGTCCCAGGTCCTAGAGGAATGCTGATAAAGTTGACGCTCTTAGATGTTATTATGCCTGGATTCTTGTATATGTGATGGTACATTGGTGGTCCTGCTGCTATCTTATTTATTTAATTAGACCCAAGAGCTGTAGCTAATGACAGGATTACTTTACAACCTGGCAAAGAATCTCGGACAGTCAGTGCATCCCTTGCACAGACCACTGACAAATAGCACCTACACGCAAATTCTTCTCTCTTCCAACGATAACATGTCGTCAATTATGGTGTCGCCGCCGTCCAAAAACGGAAATTGAACCCTGTGTGCATAATGTCGGTACATGGATAAATAAAAATAAACTTCATTTAATGATTGCATAAGATTGATATGAGGAAATATTTCATGAAAAAATATTAATGCAGTGTTTGCAACAGCTAATAAAAACGCTACCTTAATTTATTGCGATATTAATAAGCGTTCTCCCGAATAGTTGTCTAGAAATAACCGTGTCATTCCTTCATAGTACATTGTCATAGAAAGTTGTGTTGTGTAGCAGTGAGTATGTATGTATTTCATTATGTATTATGATATATTTTATAAGGAACTGGTTCCTATAGCACAAGCGAGCGCTGCCGAGCGTAATGTTTTGTACAGTCACCTAAAAGACCTTTTCTATTTTTCATACTGTACATATTTTTTGAGTAACAAACATCCAAAAATCTTCATATCTAAAATATCGATTCCTAGGCTGAGCATATTTTTTTTTATATTTTAGCATACAAGAATGATGATATTATAATCCGGAATTTTAATAGTTTAATATTTCAGCAGTATTACAGATAGATCGCTATGGTAAAAACATATTTGGAATTGCAACCAGCAGGTATATTGTATATATTTTTTTATTTTTCAGCTTTTAGGTCATCCATAAATGCATTTGACTCCAACGCAGGGTCTACTTTGCGAGCTATTCCATGTGAAGGTAACCGAAAGAAGGAAAAGAAAAAAAGCTTGTATTAGAGCTTAACCTGAAAAAAAGAAGAAAAACTTCCCAGTCACCTCAATGCGACTTGTCGGATGATTCGGAATCCGAGATAGCGCGATTTCCTACTCGAAAACGCCATTTTTTATTATTTACATTCTGAGGTAAGTAAACATAGGAATAAGTTTCCAGGAAGGCAATTCTCGCGAATCTAGCAATCCTTATTGTCTTCTATTTGTACTTTTCCCTCGTAAAAATCAAGTTGAGCTATTCTCTGCATGTCGATTTTTTTCAATTGTTTTCAAATCGATCACATTTCTCGCAAGAAAGGCACGTGACATGCCTTAGTTTACATGCAACATGCAAAGAGTGGTCGGGACCAGTACAAACGTACCTAGATGACATCTTGTCGACCGTCGAACCAACGTCAAACATTTGTTGCTGTGTCAATCATAACTGTATCAATACGGAAGAAAATAATAAATATTTCTTAATAAAATGTGTTACGAGTTCATAAACATCTTAGAAGACGCTGCGATCGCCACAAAAAACACACGAAGAAAACTTCACGCCTCCCCCAAAGCTGTCAACTATTCACTGCTTGTGTGGCGTCACCAGCTACTTAAAACATTGAGGTCTAAAACCAGTCAGGACGAGGACGGCTTTACTCTGGTTGAGGGCAAGAAAGGTCGATAGCGTCGCAACCACAACAGACGCGGTACCGGAGTGGTACCGCGTCTATTAAGGGACTGGGCTATAACTTGCTCATGTGGTCAAGTACTATTGAGGTATCCCATGTAATGGAATACACCGGCAAAGGGGGCTGAAGATGGAATACCCCCTAATTCTGTCGTCTTCTCCTATATTATTGCCCATTAATAGGGCTCGCGCAGATCTACAAGTTTAAAGTTCCATATTGGAATCCTTCATAAAGTTTGTTAAGGAAATAAATAATTTGTGGGACCGATGCATTACACAAATCAAAGTCATGATTGTTACAATAGTGGAACCAACGCTTTAGGTAAACATCATATTATTTAAATGAATTTTCGGACAGAGAAGCTGTCATAATTGCGGATGGGGGTACACTTCTCCTTAACCAAGCTGTCCGCATAAAATCCCTGCTTCGGCGCTGCATTATTCGGCGAAGCATATTTCGAAGACACGTAGCGGACTCCCGCCACCGGGGTAATTTTGGTGTACATGTTGCGATTGCTAGAATGGATAGAAAAACACTCCACAAGCGAGGATTTTCGAGCTGCAGTTGCCCACCTTGCTCCTGTACATTTCCCGGTTGGATCGACAGACATCGAGAGAGAAGGAGCCAAGGTCTAATCCGTGACGAAGGAGGGACGACGCAATCGAGCAAGACTGCAAATTTTAATTCCTACATCCTTCAGGTTCCGGCGCTGCAAAAGTCTGTCGTCCTCAGGCCAAAATTTTTGCCCGGCTGGAGTTGCGTATAGATGTTACGGAGAAGGAAACAAACAAAACTAAACTCCTTGTGTGGTGTGATAATATGTTTCTGTGGTTTATACTTGGGTGTATACTGAATTTATGAATGAGTCTGTAAGGTATTTATATAAAGGTTCTTTTGTCACTAGAAGTAAATGATATACCTACTCACATATCATTACAGTACTACCAACATGATGCAGTGTTTCAAAAGCATTTCAAACAATATTTTTTTTAAATATATGTCTTATATACCTGACAAAAATACTATACGTAAACAATACTTTATAATAATCCATAGCTTACACGAAAAGTCGGCGTCATGTGTATTGTCATGTATTGTGGGTGCGTTTACAAACATTAAATTCACATACACAAACAGTCAGACCCGGAACAACTACTTGCAGGTCATACAAGTATTTGTTGCGTGCGGGAATTGAAGTGCGTCAACCATGCCGCCAGTTTAATAAATAGATAAAATATTTTGGCAAATGAAGGGGTATGTGGCCACAAGCTCTGGATAATATTACGCCAGAACGATGGCAGTCCTGAGTTGGTCATGTAACTAAAGAAGAGGAAATGTTTTGCCAACTTCATCTTCATCGTCTGATGATAGTGACTAAATTAGTTGATAAAAACGAAGAAGTATTATCAACGTATTGTGTGTTGTAAGTTGTTATTTTAAATAAAATATTGCAAAAAAATACTTTTATTTCAAAATTAAACTTGAATCATCATGTGATCGGTTGTTTCATTCATTCGTTTTGTTGTAAGTTTGGAATGTGTGATGAAGACGTAATGACAAATAAAGCATAATTTAAAAAACTACTAATTTTGTTTATCTAAGTATTTAGTACTGTCTTGGATCTATTTATCAAAGTAATTTTAAAACAAGTTTAATTGTAATTAAAATGATTTTAACTTAACTTTAAAATAAAATGTTTTGCACTCCTGCTTCTACGAGCCTCTTTTTTCTAATGCTATAATAAATGGAGTATAATTGATTCAAATAGGTTGGTAAAAAATATAGAAAATACAACTCTCACGATACGGAAGAAATTGAAGCGGAGGAAAAGAATACTAGCTCATTGGCTCTAACGAAACTCTACACAACTCATTTATAAAACAAGTCGATGACAAAATCCTCAAACGGAATTGATAGAATTTCATATGTGGGAGATGAATTTATGATATCTATTGTATTATAGAGGTATGAGGAACAGGGTGTAAAGTTCACTCATACTCTATGGAAAAGGAAGGATCCTCCGACCAGACAAGTGTTGTGTCTGGTGGGCAACTGCCCGACTGCGCGGTAAACTCTGCTTGGGCGATGCGGGATTTTGCTTGAAGTCAGCGTGATGCGTAGTTCACATGTGGCGATATATATACCGCTACATTACTCCCCTCTGGAGACCGGAGGTCGATAGTGGGCTGAGTTGTGTATCTTGCGATGCCTACCAGTGCCAGTTGAGGTACCAGTGGGTCGGAACCGGGGGCCACATAGTTCACGGTAAGTCAAAACTGTATGCGGTGATTCCCCAGTGAGTCGGGGTAGAGCTGCGTTATGCTCCAGTGCGTCGGATGTGGTACAACGCCGGGTTGAGGCTGACTGTTGGCGTCAACCAGGAGAGGTGTGAAGGGATCTGCTCGTGGACCGGCCGAAAGTGCAGTGTGCAGTGCCAATGTTGCTGATGAGGCTGAGGGTGATGACCAGGAATGCGCGTTCGCTGCATGGTGGTGGTCAGAATACCCGAGTGATGCCATGGGTGCTGGCTGGCTGAGACTCGCCGCTCGAAAGCTTGAGAAAGTAATGGTGATGACGTCACGCTGAACTAGCTGCTCGAAGACTGCGTCAATGTCCATGTTCGGGTCACCTGTATCGAGGAACAGGGTGTAAAGTTGCTCGTACCTCCATAAGAAAGGGAGGATCCTCCGACCGTTGTGTCTGGTGGGCCGACGATTGATGTCGGGACGTTGTATATATGCTAGTTGCGCGGTAAACTCTGCTTGGGCGATGCAGGATTTTGCGTGACGTCAGCGTGATGCGTAGTTCATATAGATACCCCTACAGTATTTTTGATGGTAATTCTTTACCATTTGGAGTTAGAAGCGAAACTTTATTGATGGGTTATACAGGTATCATTTTCTAAAATTGATAGTTTGAATAACGTTACTATAATTATGATTAAAATCGGTGACAAATCTTACAATTTAACATCTGGCCTGAAAGAGCTTTTATTCGAATAAAACCTAATCTAAAGTTAATTTTGAATGAAGATATAAACTTGTCTATAAGCTTTTGCGAGATCATACTAATGCTCATAAGAGAGATGTTAATCCTAAAGGTCAAATAAGGGGTGATAAAGGTGTCAAATATCGTGAAATAATCAAACCATTATTTACCGAAATGTCACGTGATAAAATTGATTCTAAACAGCAATGCTCATAAATGTATGGACACCATCCCCACCCTTGTAGCACTTTAAAACCTTTTATTGTATGACAGCGAAACTGAAATGTCCATCCGAAAAAGGTTGTACCGTCATGAAGAAATCGGAAGCAGTCTTCAGTCAGTCTTTGTTATTAAAAATGTGGCAAAAAATAACCGAAGATGTGTGTTCCAACTATGTCACAGCCTATACACATTATCACCGAAGCACTGGCACCCTCATATCAGCAAATGAGTATTATTCACGCCGCAAAATAGATTGTTGACTTCACTTACACCTTTTAATAACTTACAACGCTTCAAGCTCGCCACGCAAAGAACCTTTGGCTATCGTAAGATCTTATTATTGTATAGTACGACAGCAAAAAGTAAAAACACAATTCCTCACGATGCTTTTCTTCTTTTACCGAAAAACATATTATGATTAAAATACTTTCGTTTTCAGTTATCAAACAACTCTTTTGGAATCAAAATAGTGACTCCCCGTACGGGATACAGCTCCCGGGGCAACCAGGAAAAAGTTTAATGAAGACTTCTCTTGAATATAATTTTCGTGAAGTAACCATTGACGTTTTTATAGGAGTTTTCAAATAAAAATACCTTCTTAATTAAAAATAAAAACCTTTGTTGAACCCAACGTTATTAATAAATACGATCACACCTAACATCGGACAATTGATTGAAATTCCTGCAAATGTCATTTTCATTTCTTTTACCTTTATTCGTTTTGTGAAAATTAACAAAATAAAAATAAATTCAATCGGTAAGTATATGACATGTCACAATATCATGCAATAGGTAATAATATGTCAATAATATTAATAGTCGTATACAATAATAAATGCAATGAATATCAATAGAAAAAATCTATATCTTATGAGAGAAACATTTTAATTATAGACAGATATAAAGTTGTACAAATATTATTTTAATTTGTCATTAACATATTAATTACATACCATAATAAATAATACGCATTGTCTTATAATAATTTAAAAAGCTTACGTTTAAACTCCTTCATGTTATTTACTTAAGAAGTCGCCGTTTTACAATAAAGAGTAGTTTTTTTTTTCACTATTTGAAACGAAATTTATGTAATAAAATGGCTGGTAATAAATTCTAAATTCAAATGAATTTTATTTAAATTACTTATGGAATTCTATTTTCAAGTTCAGCCATTTGTTTATTGATTAATGTTTTGTTTTCACTACATTTTGTATCTTTTTCATAAATATGGACACGATCAAAATACGAGTAATTATGGAATACGAGTTCCGTCGCGGTAGCATGCCGCAAAAACGGCTCGCAACATTAATGAGGTAATCACGGAGTACGGAGTGAACACTACAAACAAACGCACGAGTCGATATTGGTTTGAACGCTTAAAGGCGACAGTGGAAGCTGACGATACGCAATATACGGCTGAGTTAGCAGCAGCTTTCAACGTTAGCATCAAAACATTATTGGTCCATTTGCGTCAAATTGGCAAGGTAAAAAAACTTGATAAGTGGGTGCCGCACGAACTGAACGATCGCCAGCGCAACGAACGCGTTGAAGTATGCCTTGCGTTGCTTAACAGACACAGAAACGAAGGGATTTTGAACCACATTGTCACTTGCGATGAAAAATGGATTCTTTTTGATTGTCGTAAGCGGTCATCATTCAAATTCAATCACATGGTCTTAAATTAATAAATGGTCTCATCACATTCTGCCACGTGGGGCGCGCAAATATCAGGTACCTACACAAATAAATTATTAAAATACAAAAATAAAAGTATTAGGTTAATATTGATACTATTATATAAATAATTACGAATTAATATTACAATATGAGACATGTCAGTTAAAAATATTATCTAGGTTATGTCAACGTATTATTCAAAGTCAAACTATCAACTATCAAAGAAAGATTTCAAAGTAAAAAAGATTACAATAAATTATTTTATCAAAGCATCATTCAAAAAGTCATCATGTTGGTTAGACCTTGGTACAGCGCCTAGGCAATGCCCCAAATGAAAATTTATCCCTAAAAAAGTCATGGTCACTGTTTGGTGGTCTAGTGCCGGTATAATTCATCACATACCTAATGGCACCAGCATTACTGCGGGTGTGTACTGTGAGGAACTGAACACAATGAAGGAGAAGCTCGCAAATCTTTGGCCGGTCTTGGTTAATCGCTCGTCCCCGCTGCTCGTCTGAGCTGGGGTTGGAAGTTTTTGGGTCATCCGCCGTACTCACCAGACTTTGCGCCGACAGACTTCTACTTTTTCCCAAATTTTGACAACTTCTTGGCAGGGAAAAAAATGAATACCCGAGAGGCAGTACAAAATGCCTTTGAAGAGTTTGTTGGCTCCCGTACTGAGTTCTTCTTCAATTGAAAAATTATCACTGCGTTGGCAGAGATGCATCGATAGCATGGTGCATATTTTGATTGATAGAAATATAAAATATTTATATAAAAATGACTTTAACGTTCTGTATACTGCACGGCAATTTCATAGTTAAAGACCTAATTTTGATAAATATTTATTTAGTTTTTCAAATCTTTCTGATATATGTAAGTATATCAGAAAGATTTGAAAAACTGGTGAAACAATATTCTAAAAATTAAGTTTAAAATGGGTGATTATGTGTGTATCATTAAGTATAAAGGAACATTTCAAAAAGGGTTAACTCCTAAAGGTTTGACAGAATATATTAAAATTCGAAAAATACAAAATATAACAACTCCTATCACATACTTACTTGAAGACTCAATCAGAGTTCAGCCTATTTTAGGAGTATTTTATTTACATGAGCTTCAAAAGACAAAACATTCTAATGTATGTATATCTGGTTGAAAAATTTCTTAGAAGGAAAGGATATAGGGTTTTGATAAAATGGCTAGGTTTGTCATCTGCTGAAAAGAGCTGGATTGATAAGTCGAATATATTATAAAAATAATATATTTATAAAGTATACAATCCATAATTGATCAGTCTTATGATGTGTATTGGATATCGTAGTCATCTTCTTCTTCTTCGTAGGATTCTTACCTGCCTTACCTGTATTTTGGTGCCCATTCTGCGAGCTCAACACCTGTTTGGTTTGGTAGTCGTAATGAATTCGGGTTTTTAAAAATTTTCGGGTTTAAAAACACGTTTTTTTACATCCATTTCAGTAATTAAACAGGTCGTTAACCCGCGCGTAGATAGATACGAGTAGATAGATTTATTTATTTGCATAGAATGTAGGTAATTAATACAATTAGGTGTTACAATATTTTTGAATCCTCATACATTCTGCCTCATAGCATGCAATTTTTTTTATTTTTTTATTAACATATACTAAAAATTATTATATTTAGCTTAGACGAGTCTTTTGACATCTCGCACGTGCATCTAGCCAATATAGAACTTCAGATAATAATTCAATGGGCTTATAAATAATTTACCATTTAAGTTACACTTACCAGTATAAAATTATTGTGGTCCTGGCACGCACGGCGACATATCAAGCTATACATTTCCAGTAAATGTTGACTTCTTATTGTATGAAAACCCTATACAATGTGAAGTCAGCTAAAACTGGAAATGTATAGCTTGATATGTCTCCCTGTGTACTAAATTAATTAAGAGAATTACGCGTGGAGTTATGGGATAAATAAATTAGACGAATGTTGTAAACATTGCTTATTATAAATCGTTAAACTTTAAAGGATCGACATAAAGCAGATTTAGTTTTATTAAACATGGCGAAAAAACGTACAAAACGCGTCTGATGCAAGTGTAGGTGAAAAATTCGCAGCACGTCTAGTAAACAAAGCTCTATGTTAACAAAAACTAAAACTGGTGTTGGCCTAAAAAATCGTAGCCATAATAAAAAGTCTGCGAAGAAAATGAGGTCTGGCAATGGTTAAAATAAATAAAAAAATGTTATTACTAAAACCAAAAGACATAATTATGCAGAAATTAATGAAAATGCCAATAGAATTAGCTATGGCTGCTGCAAGAGAATTAGTAGATGATTCATCAATCAATTTTCTCGCATTATTCCAACACCAAAAACTGATGGAGTATCGCCTTTGATTCCCATTTTTGCGGAATTGTCGGCCGTTGGAGCCGTAGCAGGTGGTGCACCTGGTTTTGCTAAAACTATTAATTAATTCAAGATAGCTAAAAATCGTTTTACTGAAATGAAGAGACACAATGAAAAATGGAAGCTATTTGCACTGGAATTGGATTACACCCCATAAAAAAGGATTTGGCATGTTTGTATCGAAAGAAAAAACTAAAATATCGGCTACCCAAACGAGCTTTTACTAACTTTGACCTTTTGAAGTATGGGAAAAATATTTCTTCATCTATATAGTCTTTACAACAGATGAGCACAGGATCTTTACAAAAAGAACGTGCAGTTATCCATTTAGACAGTTCTGAAAATCCTGGTTCTCATTGGGTGGTAGCCTATGCAGAATACAATGATCATTTCGAAAATTTTGACAGATAAGGAAATCTTAAGCCCCAAAGGAGTTTGTAAAATACATAGGTTCAAAAGTTCACTATAATAATCCTAACTAATATCACAAATGCGGAAGTATAAGTTTGTTTGTCTGTTACCTTTTCACGCCTAAACCACTGAACCGATCATCCTGAAATTTTGCATTATATACGTTGTCAGGTGTACAGAAACGGACATAGAGTACCTTTCAGACCGAAAACAATATTGTTCCTGAGGAAAACCACAATAACATTCTTATGATATTAGATGGCGCCACATGTAGTGTGAAGTGTAGTATGTTAAGAGTTTTATTTTTTATTTAAGCACCTAATATATTTTATGAGTCTAGAGTGTCGATAGACCAGGTTTTCATCCTTCTATCTATAATATTATAGATGCGAAACTCACTTTGTTTGTTTGATGCCTTTTCACGCCCTAAACCGCTGAATCGATCATCATGACATTTTGCATAATACGTTGTCAACGATACGGAAAAAAATACCCGCCTTTCATCCAGAAAAAAAGTACTGTTCTGAGCCCATGAGTGCAACGGTCAAACAGAGTACAACCCGAATTGATTGTCAAATTCTAAATTAAAGCGAGCGAAGCCGCGGGCAGAAGCTTGTGATAATATACAACGCGATCACCCTTTCAATTGCGGACATCTCTGTTTAACCTTCTTTAGGAATTTTTGGTGTAGTCAAGGAATAAAATAAGCAGAATCTTGCAGGAGCGTTCAGTATACACAAGTCTATTACGGTTACCATAACGAGAAAAAAAATAGAATTGGTTTGACACCTTTAACCACCTCTGCCTTTAATCCGATCAATATGAGTTTGGTTTGTTATACTTTTCAGTATTCAATTCGATACCAAATCTGTGTGTTAATGATAGCGTTCCGTCTGTGATCGGAATCGAATGTGATCTAGTGCACGGTTCATATTATTCTTGAATATGTGTCAAATACTGATTCAGGTCATCGGTACATAGAAATACCACAAAACATTATTTACTTTCCAGTGAACAAAAATTTAATTTCATCTATATTTGTTAAGATTGTTGATCAATTTGGTTACTGTATTAACTTTGAAAAAGCACATATTCAACTTCGACTTCATTTAAGAAAAACACAATGATATTGTTTTATAAAAACCGTGCCGTCAACATAAAGCATCCTATTTCGTATGCGACCATCAAGGTGCAAAGACGTAAGAATAAGCTTAAGAAATTGACCAAAACAAATAAAGATTTTCTTAGTTGAACTGCACGATTACTGATAAATGCGTGCACTGACTGGACAGGTCCGCTCAATCTGTATGGTTTTTCCTCAAAATACCGTTTCAGACACCAATCTATATGGTATTCACATGATCTGACCAAGATTATGTCTGGACTTTAAAATAGACTTCACAGTCTATTTTAAAGTCCAGACATAATCAAACTCAGAGGTCACCCTCTGAGTTTGTTTCGGCCTTTCTTCTCAGAATAGTCAGATAGGAAACGCCGACCTCATCTAGTTTTTAAAAATATGATTGACGTGTAAAAGTGTTTGTACAAACCTACTTACAGAAATAAATCATTTATCTTAAAACCCTTGGTTTTAAACTATGAATATGCTACAAAATACTGAAACACCACACTTTGATACTTCGATTGAAAGCTATGAATTCCATTATTACAATCCTTACAACAACAGCTATATAGAAAACGATGAACCATACACCAACAAGATATATACGTGTTACCGTCAGCCAGTTCAACTTACGTAGAAGGCCAAGCAAAGTTCTTCGACAAAGATGGAAAACCGATTAAGAAAATATTACGTTCAGTAACAACCCTATTGCGTTTTTGTTTCAAGATATCAGATACGAAATAAATAGTGTTGATTTAGATCGTATTCAACATTCTGGAATAACATCAACAATAAAGTCATACGCTTCAATGAATGATGGAGAAAATAAGGTCTGATTTAAAAACGATGGATATTTTGTTGCTATTGGACCTCTTAATAAGGTTGTAGGATTTGCTGAGGATTGCAATTAAATTGTGATAAATTGTAAACGTGAACTCATATTGAATAGGAGTAACTCTAACTTAAACAGTATCTTAGTAACTGATGACATTGCACATTTCAAATAGATATACAAAAAGTACCATGGCGCGTACCGCATACAGGATTACTTGTAATTAGACGTATATCCATCAGGAGTTGATAGGGGGCCAAAATGCAACAAATTGAACCCCCCATATGTATGGCCGAAATTTAATAGTTATCGAGACATTTAAATTGTAAGGGTTGTTCGATATTTAAACAAAATTTGACATGTAATTCCAAATAAAAATAAAAACTACATAGAATGGGTACCATTAAAAAATGATATTGTAGCTGGCACTTCAATTAAGCTATGAATAGTATTTAATTCAACCAAATAATTAATGGTATTCTAAATAATGATAATGTAAATAATGTAGAAGATAAAGGTTGTCCTAGTCTATTAAGTTGACACAAAAAATATGAACATTCTCGTGAACTGTTTGGTTGTATTTATCATGACTCAATATGTGCTTTAAAAATGTTTTATATTTAAATAAATGGTGCTTTGATAATACATTTTTGGAATAACTATTTGTACTATTTTATTTATTAAATTCAGTCCCAACCCCCAACTCAACCACTTTACATGTTTTTAAGTTGCTAGTTAGTTTGTTGTAGTTGTTTGTTGTTAAGTTGTTGTTGTTTTACCTATGTGGCTTCATTATACTTTCATAAACATCAGTATCAAGAACTCGAGTCTATAGAACGTGTGTCAAAATAAATACAATCTTCGATATGACAAATGTATATATTAGATATAAAGTACGCTTATTTTCATTCATCCATTATTGAGTGACGGTTGATTCAAAGAAAGCAGTGGTGACAGAAATGGCTGATGCTGGATTATTTTATTGTGGAAATAGTATAAATGATAAGACAGCGTGTTTTTCATGCGGAGGTGTTATCGAAGATTAGAGACATGCGACGATCCTTGGATGTAACATGCAATATATTTTCCTCAATGTTTTCACTAGAATGCTGGGATAGGGAGTGATTATATTAATAAGTGTCTGAAACAGAATACAGATTTTTAGTGGTTAGAAACTGATGGCAGCAGCCATCAATCATAAACATATTATCAGCGGTATTGTTCGACGCTGTAGAATTGAAAACAATATTCGATCTGCAAACTGTATTGTAGACCGACGGCAAAAAGGGATTCTGCAGTTCGAGCACAGCGAGAACAGGTGATACAGAATCCCCAATTCTACATTACTAACGGTATATCATTATTTTATTTCAGACTTTAATTTATTTATTTGATAAAAACATGCACAACGTTACAGACCCAGATCCAATTGATTGTAAGGTAAATTTTCAATAAAAACAGACTTATTTACAATAAGTAAGTAATAACATATACAAATTATACACAAAATTAACTAACAAAAGAAGTAAAACTAACAAACAACAATCAAATAATCTTGGCACAAAAACAAAAACTCATCTATCGTCCATCATCTCACAGAATCTCAAACATGCAAGACGTACGTCTAACCATCTCGCGGCAAACAAATCACACTCCTGTGTCGATCGACCAGTAGAGCGTTCAGGTTTGCGAGTGCGCGAACCAAGAGCGAGTTATGTCCGCCAGGGTTGCGGAAAAGTCCGAGAGGGATACCATGGCCCCTGGCACAGGTAACTGAAGGAACACGGGCGGGTTTTAGTCAGTAAGAGTCTGACACGCCCTCCTTCTTCTTTCTCTTCTTCTTCTCCCGCTCTGCCCAGAGCGGGAGAAGTTATTTGATGATTTCCCACCCTCAAAAAATAAAATAAAAGGGCGAGTTATGTAGGATGCGAAACTGTGCGTGCTGACGGAACAGCCAACAATCCGCGTCGTCGCGGTCTAAATTGGTATTTGGGTACAGGAGGAACAAAAAGTCTCACAAGCTGAGCTACTAGTTCCGAAGAATGCATCAACGTCAGACAAGCGACACGAACAATCACTCACGGACACTCCTGTATACATACAATATACAGTAAAATCCGTGTGAAAAGATTCCAACAACCTTTGGATACTTTGGATATACTACTACTAGATGACTTTACCAATACTGATGCCGATCTAGGAATAGGAGCATCGACAGAGAGAGAGTTGTAATAAAAAAATACTGGTTTAACCAAAATAAATTTTTCATTGTTTTTTTTTTTGACTGCCCTTACAATAATTTATCAGCAATCAATATTTGCAAGTTGATTTATTTACATTTATTAAACTTGTTAATTTACCACGATACAAGAAACGAAAAAAAAGAGTTTCTTGATACAAAATAGAATTTGATATAAAAGACAATGGCTGAAAAAAACCAGTGTCGATTAAAAAACGTATATGTATACAATAGATACATAGCATATTTCAAATGTGCAATTAGTTTCTCTCAAAATAATCACCATAAGCGCCACAGCGGCGTGTACAAAGCGACAACATTGCAAGCGTCGAATAAAGAGCTTCCTGTGGTCAAAAAGAGATAAATAGTACACCACGCAGTTATGTTGCACATATTCCACCATCCAGACAACGTAACGAAACTCAGTTAAGCACTGAGAGTGCTAATAACACTTATTTCAACAAAACAGCGACGAATGCAATTAATGATTTTTGCGTCGCAGCAGCCCTAAATAATGCATATTGCCAACCCTAGCCAGAAAGGCTGACCAAGCATTATTTTAAAAAATCGGTCGTCGTACGATGGGACGTTGTGCGCATGTAATTAGCAAGTTGTACTATCTTACCTTTGCTAGGCATAAAGACACTATGCAACAACTAGCTAGTTTTCTAGATTCCTTCTTAGTTGATCACAATAATAATATGTAACAGCGATGTACTTTTTGTAATAATAATACTACCTACACTTTTTTACATGTATCGTTTTATATACTGTATGCTATGCTAACCAACTTTATTTACATAAAGAAAGCAAGAACACCATTACCTATTATTAAAAATTAAAATGACATATGGGAATACTTTCCAAAGAAAGTAATTTCATAATTATTATAAATAAGTTATAAACAATTCATGCCTTTTGACCCCACATAAGTTTTTTTTCTTTTGACTGTGGGTTGTTTGCCCATACAGTTTTGGGCATTCTCCTTTCCATTTAAGTTATCGATTTTTCTTTTTCATAGCATACAATGCTAAATAATATTTCATGATCTGTTCATTAGGTAACTCGTCGGATATTCGTACCAAAACGAAGCATTTGATTATAATATGTCAATACAAAATACTACATTAAACAGTGACTGGCCTTTTTTTTTTTTTGTGGGTGGGAAATCATCAAATATCTTCTCCCGCTCTGGGCAGAGCAGGAGGGCGTGTCAGACTCTTACTGACTAAAACCCACCCGTGTTCCTTCAGTTGCCTGTGCCAGGGGCCACGGTAACCCTCTTGGACTTTTCCGCAACCCTAGCAGGCATCGGTCCTAGCAAACCCCGTCATTGGTGCTGACATCTCTTTGAGGCGCGCGTGGAACACAACGCGCCGTCGACCCGGGCCTGGTCCTTATCGAACGGCGAGCTAACAGTGACTGGCCTAGTAATATTCCAGAAGTATAACTCTTTTAGCACGAATCATATAGAAAAAAAATCAAGAAGAATTTGCTCGTACACACGGCTACACATCAAGCTATATGTTTCCAGTTTACACTGACTTCGCATTGTAAGGAAATCCTATACAATACGAGATCAGCTTATACTGGAAATGTATAGCTTGTTCTGTAGCCGTGCGTACCTAGACAAAAGTTTTTAAACGAAGAAATATGGTTTAAGTTATAGACAACTACAACTAACAATACTAACCTACACTAAGCACCATTGTTACTAACAACAAAATACTAACAAAAATATGGACTTAGTCTGAAATAAAGTTTTATTTATTTATTTATAGTTTCTCGTTCAGACAGTGTTACTCAGCTTGAGTCAAAAATAATAATAACTCAATTTGTTAATAAAAATTATTCTTATAAAATGTAAAATAAAACCAATGAAAGAGTTGAGTAGCATGTATCGATAACACGATTAATAAATTAATTCAATTAACGGCACGGTTAGCGCAGTGGTTCGATTCCCGCACGGAACAAATATTTGTATGACCTACAAGTAGTTGTTCCGGGTCTGGCTGTTTGTGTATGTCACTTTAAATGTTTGTAAACGCACCCACAATACAGGAGAAATTCCTAGTTTGGGGCAAGGCTTATAAAAAAAAAGTATAATTATTTAATATAATTTATTTATGAAATTAGAGGTTTAAGATTAATAAAATTTTATTACAACTACGATATTATTCTATTTACAAAATAAATAAAACTAAATATGACCGGACCACGCCCAAGATGGCGAGAACCATGCAAATTTTGTTATAATAATCAGTTGAAACCTACGATTACGTCACGGGAGCCTTCAACTTCGCTTCTTTCTCTTCCAAGTCCAGCCAACTCCACACTGGATGTATTCATCAAACTGGATTGAAGCCTTATGAACTGCTCGGGAACTTTCAACTTGATTAACTAACTGACTGCCTTGATAAGTTAATGTTACCTAAGCTAATGCTAGACGACAAGTGAGCTGCAAATGTTGACAAAACCCCTTAGTCCCATCTATCCCCGACACAAGCTCTGTTGAAACCGAACATCAACTACAAGAACAGAAAATTCGAAGACATGTGACCTCCCCAACCCGCACTGGGCCCGCGT
Organism: Brachylomia viminalis; assembly: GCA_937001585.2. Lineage (NCBI taxonomy): Eukaryota > Metazoa > Arthropoda > Insecta > Lepidoptera > Noctuidae > Brachylomia > Brachylomia viminalis. The sequence continues at coordinate 12,613,253 of OW443302.2, read as the reverse complement.
GGTGGATAACGACTCAGTCCCTCTCACAGAGAGGAGGCCTGTGTACCAGCAATGAGAACGTTATAAGCTGACTATGGCTGTAAGTACAAAAAATAATATAATATAACCCATTTTTTTTAAGTTGGTAGGCTTTCGGTTTTATGATTTAATAGTTTTACGTAGAAACTTATTAGAATTACATGTAAGCTGTTTTTTTAACTGCTCTACATAAATACCTTATAATAAATAAAATTATATTATACTAATAGGTCTTTTCATAATTATGAAGATACCGTTTTAAAATACTGCCCAATTGAAACGTAATTTATGCATGGCTGGCAATAAATTCTACATAATTTTATTAAAAACATATGGAATTAAATTTTCAAATTCAGTCATTTGTTTATTGATTAGTGATTTGTTCTCACTGCATTTGTATATTTTTCATCAATATGGACACGATAAAAATACGAATAATTATGGAATACGAATTCCGTCGCGGTAGCAATGCCGCACAAACGCCTCGCAACATTAATTACGTGTACGTAGTGAACACCACAAACGATCGCACGACTCGTTATTGGTTTGAACGCTTCCGACATGGAAAATTTGATCTAAAAAATTAACCCCGTGGTTGCCCGAAAACTAAACTCAACAACGACGAATTAAAGGCGACAGTGGAAGCTGACGATACTCAATCTACGGCTGAGTTAGCAGCAGCTTTCAACGTTAGCATCATAACAATATTGGTCCATTTGCGTCAAATTGACAAGACTATAAAACTTGATAAGTGGGTGCCGCACAAACTGAACGATCGCCAGCGCGACAAATGCGTTGAGGTATGCCTTGCGTTGCTTAACAGACACAGAAACGAAGGGATTTTGAACTGCATTGTCACTTGCGATGAAAAATGGATTCTTTTTGATAATCGTAACCAGTCATCATGTCGGTCAGACCCTGGTTCAGCGCCTACGCAATGCCCCAAATGAAAAATTACCCCTAAAAAAGTCATGTTCACTGTTTGGTGGTCTAGTGCCGGTATAATTCATCACAGATTCTTACCAAATGGCACCAGGATTACTGGGGATGTGTACTGTGAGGAACTGGACACAATGATGGAGAAGCTCGCAAATCTTTGGCCACTGGCCAGCCTTGGTCGCTCGTCCCCGCTGCTCCTACACGACAACGTTCGACCTCATACGGCACAACAGACGGTCTCTAAGCTACAATAGCTAGGGTTGGAAGTATTGCGTCTTCCGCCGTACTCACCAGACCTGGCGCCGACAGACTTCTGCTTTTTCCCAAATTTGGACAACTTCTTGACAGGGAAAAAATTCAATGCCCGAGAGGCAGTACAAAATGCCTTTGGAGTTTGTTAGGTCCCGAACACCAGACTTCTTCAAAAAGGGCATTGCAAAATTTCTACCGCACTGGCAGAAATAGCATGGGTGCATATTTTGATTGATAGAAATAAAAAATATTTATATAAAATAACTTTAACTTTCTCTATACTAAACGGCAATTTCATAGGTAAAGACCTAATATATAGGTCAGCCGAAAGAAGCACTTAGTTAACGAATTTTTTTACCAAATGACTATTATTATTATGTCGGCAAGTGCAGTACCTTTTAGCATTTCATTGTATTTGCTGACCACTGAAGTGAAATGACAAACAGCAACATTGTTTCCTTGTTCATGAACTTTGTACAATTTACAAGCTAGTTTTGCATTGTCCTGTCCAAGCTTGCTTACTTACCGTACCTATTAATTTATAGCGATTTCGACTGCTCGCTTCCGAGGTTAACGCGGACGCGGCGCAGCGATTCCCGCAATTTGATTTTGAATTTATCTCTTCCTCGAAAAATGTTTGCCTAATTCAGGAGCTAGTTCTTTGTGAATTCACAATGTGCGAAAACTACAAGAGTGTTTTAATAAAACGCATTAAATTGTCAACGCACTGCTACTTATGACAGCAATCAGCATTATTTTAGAAGACAATTTTTGATAACTCTGCTGGGGTTTTTCTGGAAATGAAGTATTATGTTCTATTTTGAATCCAGTTTACGGGTTATGGGTCGTCAGAAGCCCGAAAGTCTGACAACCAGTCTTACCAACGTGTATCATATTACCCAGTAACTGGGTTGTGGAGGTTAAATAGGCAGTCGCTCCATGCAAAATACGGGTATTGAGCTGCATCCGGTTAGACTGGAAGCTGAACCCAACATGGCTGGGTACAGACTAGGCAGATGATGATGATTTGAATCAGGTTTACGTTTACAATTAACTACTTCTTGAATTATCTAATGACTAATATTATAAAGAGGTATAATTGTTTGTTTGTAAGAGGTAATCTCTGAAGATTACAAAAATGCTTTCACTGATAGAAAGCTTGACTATTGCTATTGTGTGGGCACATTACTCGCTGAACAGATGGCCGATGGGGCCAAAAGGTTCTGGAGTGGCGACCGCGTGCGAAGACGTAGCGTTGGGAGGCCTCCCACAAGCTGGACCGATGACTTTGGGAAGGCCGCAGGAATCTGATGGATGCGAGAACCACAAAACCGGTCGAAGTGGCGGTACTAACATAAATACATATTATACATATTTACGTTAGCTCATAATGTATTTAAAAAATAATTAGTTAATGCACTTAAAACCTAATAATTAAGTATATTATTATAATAAGCCCTACCTTTCTTCCATACTGTATGTAAGTAAATCAATACTTAAAATAATATGTGGAGACGTTGTCGATTGTACGTTAACCCATTTTATTGTATACTTAGATGTAAGACAAAATGTACAATTGTCTGTTCTCCCAAATAAAATAAAATAAAAAATAAAATACTTGGTGGAGGCCTATGTCTAGCAGTGGACGTCTTTCGGCGAAATGATTGAAGTTGAGGGCAGAAGCTAGTAGGTATTAAGTAAAGTCTGAATAGTCAACAAGCTTCTAAACATTACGCACTTTGACGAATCATAAGTTATTAAAGTCCACGTTTAGCTCAGAATAATAAAAGCCCCAAGGTTTATGAATATAATTGAGCCGGAAATATTCCTGGTCCAAAGGAGTGCCGTTCCTAATTGAAGTGCTTTCAAAGGCCATTGAATATAGATTGCAACAAGACGTTTGCATTTCCAAACAAAAGAGAATGTTGAGTAGCACTCATTCAAATATAAAAGCAGATAGCTGAGTTTATTGTGTAATGGAATATTAACGTTGGTAGATTTCAATGTTAATAACGATTGGGATACTATTGAATAATCTTATCGTGTTAGTTTACCTTCCCCTGGTGTTGTTCCGAGTTTGTTGGAGTCGGTTCCAGTCTAACCAAGAGAGGACAGATTTCTGTATTCTATGGAGAGTTTCATTAAGACCAGAGTGACCTAACTAGGGGGAATAGTTGGCCAAAGTAGTATGCTACTATAATCACTGTTTTAAATTTGAGGATTATAACCACTTAATATATTATAGTCACCTAACGGGTATCTCTTGTGATATTTTGTTACCTACGTTTGTCAAAAATTAGGAAGTAAGGGTAAAATAATTCCGCCCCCAGCTGATGGAGGAGGTGGTAAGCGCTCTGTTCCCTTCACGGGGGGAGCATACTCCCCCGCCCATGGCTCCGCCGCTCGCGGTGCCTGAAGCGGACCACGTGGACGACGACGACACCCCTGAAGCGACCGGGGTAGATCTGAGAGTGGCGGTAGGTAGGCTGAAGGCCAAAAATACCGCCCCAGGACCCGACGGCCTGCCAGGGAAAGCCTGGGCCCTGGCCTCGACGGCTCTTGGGCCTCGACTGGAGGCGCTCTTAAGCGCATGTATGGAGAGAGGCCAGTTCCCACTCCGTTGGAAGACCGTGAAGCTGGTCCTCATTCGGAAGCCAGGGCGCCCTGTGGACTCTCCGTCCGCATACCGGCCCATTGTGCTGCTCGACGAGGTCGGCAAACTCTTTGAGAGAGTAGTTGCAGGCCGCCTCGTCGGGCACTTGGTGAGGACGGGGCCGGATCTTGCGGATAGTCAGTTCGGCTTCCGCAAGGGGCGCTCGACGGTGGACGCCATCATGCGCGTTAGAGCCCTCACGACGGGGGACGCGGTGTCTCGGGGCGGGGTTGTCGTGGCGGTGTCACTCGACATCGCCAACGCATTTAACACCCTGCCCTGGAGTTGCATTGGGGAGGCACTCCGGTATCACCGGGTGCCAACCTACCTCCTTCGAATAGTCCAGGCATATCTGACGGACAGAGCCGTCATCTACCCCGGTCGCGACGGGGAGTGGAACCGGCGAGACATGTCGTGCGGTGTCCCACAGGGATCGGTTCTAGGGCCGCTCCTGTGGGACATCGGTTACGACTGGGTGCTACGGGCCGACCTCCCTGATGGCGTCAGCGTGGTGTGACACGCTGGTCCTGGCGCAGGGGAGGTCGCATCAGGCGGCGGCCGACGCGATGACACGCGGGGTTGCGATAGTCGTGGAGAGAATCCGGCAGTTGGGTCTCGAGGTGGCTTTGCACAAGTCCGAGGCCATGTCTTTCCATGGGCCCCAGAACAGGCCACCATCGGGATCCCAACTAACGGTAGGAGGGGTTCACATCGGCGTCGAGTCCACGATGAAGTACTTAGGACTCGTGCTCGATAGCCAGTGGAACTTCGTGGAGCACTTCCGACGTTTGGCCCCCAAACTGGAACGGACTGGGGCCGCCCTCAAGCGGCTCCTGCCCAACCTGAGGGATCCAAACGCCTCCTGCGGGAGGCTTTACGTGGGGGTCGTGCGGTCCATGGCTACATATAGGGCCTCGGTGTGGGCGCGTTCACTGCGGCGGAGAGCCACCCACTATCTGAACGCGCCCCAAAAGGTGGTAGCCGTAAGGCTGATTCGGGGCTACCGCACGATCTCGGGCGAGGCGACAAGCCTCCTTGCCGGACTGCCGCCGTGGGTTCTGGAGGCGATAGTCCTCGCGCGCCTGTATGAGTGGCGCGCGGAGGCACTACGCCGGGGGGAAACCCCGCTTCCGCGGCAAATCGCGGCGGAGCGGACGGACCTCCGGCGCGATCTCATGGCGGCATGGAAAGAGCGACTGTCGCAACCCAGCGCAGGGCAAGCCACGATAGCGGCGGTAAGACCCCTCTTTGAGGAGTGGCTAGAGAGGCGTCACGGCGTCCTCACCTACCGCCTGACGCAGGTCCTCACCGGACACGGATGTTTCGGGAGGTTCCTGCACATCATCAGGCGGGAGGAAACGCCCGGGTGTCACCACTGCGATGATCGCCCCGAGGACACGGTGGAGCATACGGTGGGGGCCTGCCCTGCATGGGCGGAGCACCGCCGTGTCCTCGTAGAGGCGATCGGTAGCGGCGGCGACCTCTCACGCCCGGCCCTGGTTCAAGCCATGGTCCGGGGTGAGGGGGAGTGGGAGGTAGTCGCCTCCTTCTGCGAAGCAGTCATGCTAGCGAATGAGGTGGCGGGACGGGAGAGGGAGAGAGTCTCCCGTCCAAGCCGCCGCGGTGGACGCTCCGGGCGTCGGGAGCCGCGTGACGACTCCCGGCCACTGTAGGCGCGGGCCTGCGGGCGGTGAGTAATGGGTAGCTCACCGTCCGATCAGGACCAGGCCCGTGCTGGACGGCGCGTACGTGTTCCACGCGCGCCTCAAAGAGATGTTAGCATCGAAGAGGGGGTCCACTAGGACCAAGCCTGCCGGGAAAGCGGGATCATCCAAAAGGGGTATCGCTGACCCGGAACATAAAGGGCCAAGGAATGAACACGGGTGGGTTTTAGTCAGTAAGAGTCTGACACTCCCTTCCGCTCCACCCAGAGCGGGAGGGGTCATTTGATGATTTCCCATCCTCAAAAAAAATAAAAAAAGGGTAAAATAATGGTTAATTTTGTAATTTTGGTGTTTATCTGTGGAAACTTGTTTGGCTTTTAGTTTCATATTGTTTAGGAACACTGTGTATTATAGCTGTAAGTTTCCCGAATAGAATAAAATAGGATAAATAAATAAATATGGTAACAGTCCTTCCACTATTACTAAAGTAAGGCCAACGAGATTAGTTAGAGAAAGTAAACAACCTCACCTTTACCGAGTTACATTACGATAGCGAGCGATTATTATCTCTGTCCTTATCCCTCGCACGCAATAATGACGTCAGTTGGTCGATGACGGCTGTCGTTGTTTTATTCGTTGTACATTATGATATATACTCTCTCTGCAACTTTGAATTGTCGAATGTTGGACGCCGATGAGTTCGAATTAACGCGTCGTTTTGTTATATAGAAATGACTTTTTCGTTCGAATTACCAAGTGCATAAAAATTTATTGATTTAGTTCGAAATATAAAGAGATTTTGTAGGGAACTCGTGATAACTTTGAATTATAGAGAGGTTCGAATTATCGCAGGCTGAATACATACATTACATTGTACTATCGAGGAAGTTCATATCTAAGCAGTTTTAAAACAAAATCGACTTTTTGTTTACGAAAAAAAAAACAAAATTTACGACCGAACGAGGGTGGGTTCCCATTGATATTTATTTCCATTGAAAAAATATGCACCACCTCAGCTTGTTTTGTGCTGTATTTTTTTTTCATTTGCAAAAACAAGGGACTCATCAAAAATCTCATGGTGCGATGCTATCAGTTGATGCGATTTCTATAGCGGCCGAGGGCTGCAAGGAAACATAGTCCTTAAGGTGCATAGATATGAAATTCCTCGATAGTACATTGTGGTATCAACCGTCCGGTTCATTCCCGTTTACACTGCGTTCGAAGTGATACGTATTTTTTCGTATTCGTATTAGTTTAGTTTTTTTTTGTTATTAATCCGTTTTGTTAGTCTTTCTTGTTGTTTTTTACTGTTTTTGTGAGTGGTTGTTGATTTAATCATGGAATCACAGCCTGGCAACCTTTGAAAGATATCAAATCCCCACGAATAAAAATGTATTTTAATAAAAATATTATGAACCCTGAAAGTTTGTTTACATTCTTTATCTTGTCTCGTTGGCCTTACTTTGCGTGGTTTGTATTGAACCTCTTGTCGTATGTTTGTACATTAGTCGATGATTTAATCGAAACTGTGTGCATCTGGGAACCAATATATGCGAGGAAACGACGCATATTGCACATACACGTGTTGAGTATGATAGGACCGACCACTGACGCTGATTTGATTGGATGTTCCAAAACCATATCTACAGTTTGGCCTTTAAAGTCTTGAAAGAAACATTACGGATAAAGGTTATTACCGTTTAAATGGTTTAAAAAAATATGCCTAATTATAATTGCGAAGTGTCTGTAATAAATGAAAACAGTTTTATCCAGATCACAGATTTCAGATACATCAACATGTAGGCCTTGCTTATTCAAAAAGTTTCCATTATTCCTCTTCCGAGTTCGGTTGTTAAATACAACCTTGCAACAATGATTCGGAGCATGTCACACACATCCTACATGTTCTGACTAAACGCAAACTAACGAGTCCTGTGGCCATAACTTTTATATTAACTTTAGTAGCATTCCAAAGTCGTTTCCCCGATTTCAGCCACGTGAATGCCGAGTAATAGTTCCCTGCTACTTTTGATATTAACATTGATAAAATCGTACGACACACCAGGACCTTTTATTAAATAATCAAACTCAACATAAACGACTTTGAAGGAGTTATAAATTTTCTTGTAAAACGTTTTTATGTTGATTTTGGAATGTATTATCCGCTTTGCACGCCCACGCGAGTTGGAAAAGTCAATTTTGTAATGTTTGTAGGTGCTCCCTGCCGAGCTATTTTGCCGGTCGATTCTGTAAAAATCTGACCGTGAAGACATGCGTGGAGGGAGCTGTCAGTGTCATCCCACTGATGCTAGGGATTGACCAACGTTACATTTACAATCATAATCGAGATTTTAATAATATGTTTTTATCCAAATTCTATTCATCATTGTATATTATTTCAAAGCTAGTATGTAGTTAAGTGGCTAAACATTACTATTTTTGGGGTTTTAAAATAAAATAGCAAAACAGAAATTCAGTTAGAAACTCAATGTGGTTTTTTTTTTGTTTAGACACTATACTAGCTTTGAAATAATATAAAATTATCAATATAATATTAATAATATTATTATTATTATCAATAATTATAATATTTTTTATGCTAAATAATATTCAAATCTCGATTATGATTGTAAATGTAATGCTTGGTCAATCCCTAGCATCAGTGGGACGACAGTGACAGCTCACTCCACGCTCACTTCACCTAAGTTTTCAGGGTGAGATGGTTACAGAATCGCACTGCTGTAACAATCTCACCATGATAACTTAGGTGAAATGAGCTTGAAGTGAGTTGTCGATAGTGTCAATCCCTAGCATCAGGTGGAATGATAGCTCACTTCACCTATGTTACAGAATCGACCGGCTGTCCGCGTCTCTGTGTTTGTTGATATTGTTTTTTTTATACTATTAAGTGTTCCAGCATGGATTTGGAGTGTTTTGAACTTTTCGACCAACAACTCGCTCTCCTAATATTGGGTAACTAAAACAATTAAGACAATTGAAAACGATTTATTTCAACTTTAAATTATGCTTTCATGTTTTCACTTTCTTACAAACAATTATTTTAAATTACTTATCAACATCAGTTCAAATATGAACGCATTTATTTACAAGTTCTTAACTTTCTAACAATTCAGTATTGGGTTACTTTAATCACAAGTCATCCCATCTCTAGTAGAGTATTATAAATGTCCAATCACATATTCGTCTATTAAATCAGACGTACCTACTAATATTTACAAAACATCTACTTAATTACGATATAGTAATGACGTCAACCATTCCGGTCTCGGTTGTGAAGGCTTGTACTCCGAAGGGCTTAGAGCCAACGGAGACGCAGCATCTGCTAAAGCCACCGAGGACGATGTCTCTGTTACAGCTATGCTCGGTTTCGGTTTCAGTATAGAACGTAATTCATCGTTGTCTGAAGCCCGATTTCGTTGCAGATTCTCCCGGGTCTCTTTCATCCTTGAAAGTTGTTCTCTCAAACTTCTATATTCCTCGAGGAATTTTTCTAGCTGAGAAGCTCGGAAATCAAAGTCCTCCATAGGTTGACCGGTACGCGAATAGTCTCGCAATCCAGAAAGATCAAGAAGTGGTGTGGCGGATGGTACAGTGGGTTGCTCCCTCGAAGGCGACGCGGGGAGACTTGGATTCCGGCGTATTCTATTTCCACCTGTAGAAAGATCTAAAAAACTATTCGACCTCCGGCCTGACCTCTGCCGGCTTTTTTCGTACGTTCTGTCCAAAAAACTGGCAGAGTCTGCACCGGAACTGTTTCTCCTGCTATTTAGAAGAGGACTACGACTATCGCCATCCTTTTTCCGTGGTATTGTGTAAAAGTAGTATGGATCGTGTTTCATTTCACTTCGTAAGTACGAGGAGGTTCCTAGGGCACTCATTTCAATGAGGTCGGGGTAATTCTTCTCGCTGTCACTACCAGACAGGTCGTTGTCGAGTCGCTCGCGAGGTCGCGTACGTGGACATGTGCGCCCATTGTTGTTAAACCGACTGTTTTCAGATAATATCTCTACGTGAGAACTCATCATACCCGTGGAATTGGAGCTCTGCACGGACTCTGATGTGGCATCAGATCTGAAATAACGAACGGATTTAATTAAAATATGGAAATGGAATAGAAGAGAACAATGGGAAATGATGATTATGTGACTGTATGTCTGTTCCATTGTATTGTGATGCGTGAATCAATATCTTGCACGCGGTCAGAGGACTTGTAACAGTATGCAATCAGTTGGCTGCCTCAGTAATCGAAACTATCCACGCATGGAAAGATGATTGGCACAATCGCTGTACCTGTCTCGCCGTAGACATGAACACTGACAATTGAACCGTTCACAATTTACAAAATAAACTTTATTCCTTCCAACGATTGAAGCCAAGACCTCTTCGCCTGAGACATTAAGCTACTAAACCAAGGGGATTAGACAATAATTACTGAACTAATTTTCTCTCGTGCTCTCTAGGTTTGGGGAGATTTTCATCACACGCTCGCCCCACGACCCACGTTAATTTGTAGTAGGTTCGCAATCAGTTGCGATTTAGGCACTTGGCTTAGCATAAGCCCTTACAGACATAAAAACCCAACATATAAACGTTTAATGACCAAATGGGATCATCAGAAACATTTACGTAATGTTCTGTGGACTTGTGAGTTTTTATTTTATTTCTCTTATGGTAAAACCACCTGTAAAACTTATTTAACTTCTATTGTTCATTATTATTCAATATAAACCTTCAGATAATGAGAAATAACATATTTGTGAATGACTTATATTGATAGGATTCGCAAGCACGGCTGTAAAACTTCGTCTCGCTCCGAAGATGGTATATAGTTTCATATCTGTTATTGTTTCCTCTTGTCTCTGACAGCGATATAAATAAATACGGATTCTGTTTCAGTTATCTTCCTAAAATCTTTTAACTACAGAGGCTGAGCAATTAATCAATCTTTGTAAGTATAACAGTGATAAAAATAACTTTGCAGCACAATATGGCTTATTTTGAATAATGAGACGTATTCTTACGCAATCTTTATTATTCTTGCAGTTTTCAGTTTCCTAAGAGAATAATTGTTTTTTTTTATATTCGTACACTTCGTTTCTTCATTAAGACATTAAACTGAACAACTTTATTATATAATTATTAATATTGCTATCCTCGGAAATGATAAACTTTCTGGAGCATGCTGAGATCACATAATATTATGGGCCAAATCGAATTTCTAATCAGTTATCATGAGAAGCTTGTGATGTATTGAATTACCTTAAATTGTAGTCGCTGAACCTTGGTATATGTAGATCTCGTTCAGGTATATTGCCCCTTGAGTTCGGCGGCTCGAAGTCAGCCCTGCGCCACCCTGCCTCCATAGGCGGCGTCACAGAGCAATCCCTCTCCTCCCGCACCTCGCCCCTTAAATAGCCCTCGAACTCGTCCTCTGGATCATGTGATGGCACATTCCTATAGTCACCCCTTTTACGAGCACTGTCAGAAGCTATCACTCTTGGTACTTCCGCATTAGTCTTAAAATTCGCTTCTAATTTATCATAACTATCATCACGATGATTTGTCGTTACTATCTGTTCGTTCCATCTATCTAATTGTCTTTTCTTACGAGTCTCGTATACACACAGTCCTATTAAACACGAACTTAACACTATCACTGCTGACACCGCCATCCCCGCCATCAGTGCACGCCCACCAAAACTTTTGTTTTCTGGTTTCTTTTCTACAGCTAAACTTAAAATCACCTCTGCTTTACCAGCACGATTTTCAGCATTACACGTGTAAGACCCAGCGTCTTGCAAGTCTGCTGATTTAATGGTTAAATTACTAGTTTGTCCTTCACTACGTAACATAAAAGCTCTACCGGAATTGACATTATTTGAAGTTGTGTTGGCGAGTAGGCGACCTGCTCGCACCCACCGTACTCTCGGCGCTGGCACTCCACTCACTCGGCACACTAGTGTCACTTCATCACCCTCCAACCCTTTGAATTGACTAGCTGCGCTTACTTCTGGATGACATGCAAAGTCTTCTAGATCTAACCTATCCCACGATTGGGACATTAATCGCGGTGGCAGTGCGCAGTCTGGAACCACTGTTGCTGGAACATTTTTTCTTATCATCCAATCTCTCATCGGTCTCAACGCGCAAGTACATTCCCAGGGATTACTCGCCAGCTCTAAACCTTTAAGAGATCGAAGCGGTGCTAAGACTGCCACGTGAAGTACCTGCAGTCTATTTTTACTAAGCTCCAAATATTCCAGGGAAGACTCGAGCCCTGCAAATCCGCGTGGCTCTATTTCGGCTATTTTGCAAGCACTGAGTGTAAGTCGCACTAGATGGGGGAGTACTATAAAGGATTCGTCTCCAACTTTCGTAATGGGATTACCACCGAGTCGCAGTTCTCTAAGCTCGGGGATTGAATCAAACGAATGTGAAGGTATTGTTTCCAGACGGTTGCGCGAGAGATCCAATTCGACTAGGTTTACAAGCGCTCGGAAAGCGTATTGTCTGATGGTGCGTACGTTGCAGGAGGGGAGATAAAGACGCTGGAGGTTGAGGAGGCCGGCGGCTGCGAAGGCGTCGTCACGGACGGTGGGCAGGCGGTTCTCAGCAAGGTCAAGCAGCTGCGTGGTGGGGTCGAGGCGAGGTGGCACGGAGGTGAGGCCGGCGCGGGCGCAGAGCGCGGACTCCTTGCCGCTGCGCCACTTGCACTCGCAGTGGCGCGGGCAGTCGGCGGAGGCGGCCGCCGCCAGCGCCAGCACCAGCAGCACCCACATCCCCGGCGCCTGCTCACCCAGCGCCGCGCCGTTCGTCTTCACCGCCCAGCGTCATCCCCCGGACCAAATGCACCCTGTTGACAAACATTTGTTTTTAATTGTTTATCCTTAAGGCTCGGGGATTCGTGTGTAAAGGAAGCCACTATCCTGTTAATAAACATGTCCCCAATAAATGATCGTGTTGATTGTAGAAGTAGTGGCGAGAGACGTCCTAATTTCGTTGACGTGTTCAGTATTCGCTTGTGTGGATCTAGGTTAAACTTTGGCTGAAGCTTGACCTTATAACTAAATATGAATATACAAGTAGGCAACTAATTAATATTTGTTTACGCCTACCCAGTGTAACTCAGTGGGTTCGGATTGTAATAGTATTTAATTTATTATGTAATATCGTAACCGTCAGCAAAAATATTTTTTATTAGATACCTACTTAGGTACATTTTGCGGTTGGCTATAAACTTTATGTCGTTACAGCTTGACCGAAAAAGGAAAAAATGGGTTCGCTGCCCTGTGTTTTATAGAGGTTACTCTAGAATTGCAATATAAAGTAAAGACTATAGTTTCCTCTTTGACATTCTATTTGTTATAAACTACATAGTGGGTTCTAAACGTGCTTCACAGTGCCATTAATGTTGGAGTATGGAGGTTGTAAATAGGAATGAAACCAGGTGTGAGGTTATGGATACGATATGATAACTATAGAGAAGGAATCAGATCAAATGGAGCTCACCACAACTTTGTAAAGCTGAGCTCTCGTGCCAAATATTACTTTACAGCTTTGCGGTTGTTATGCAAATACTGATATCAGTTCCGGCATCAAAATACCTACCAACATTGTTGTTCTACCGCGCTGTTATGGTTAAATACAACTTTCAACTTTGCTATAGATGTTCCCGAATAAATGTTTTCTAAGAATTATATTAGATACTAATCGGTTTATTATCGGGAACATGATTGTTTTTATTTGTTTTCAATAAAATTTTAGCAAACGTTTGCTTTTATAGAATAACTTTGTTTTAGAATTGAATGTTGGTAGGTACTTACGAAGCCAACAAGGCCTGTTTTAGTCCATTAAAATAATAATTTAATATTTCGTGTTTAATGGTATGGTAATATGCGGAGAGCAATAGACCTACATTGCTTTCTCACTTTCAACCATAGCTGTAGGCATTCATTATGGACGTCTCCTATACCTCAAAATAATGTGATGTCAATAAATAAAGCAGGTATTCAGCTTATAGCTTTCTGCATACGTAGTGTTATAGCTCTTAATAGATTACCATCACACCTGGAAATCGATTTATTTTGCACCAGCGCACACAAAATTAGAAGGATTCTGAACAAGGAGTATTTTGGTGACAACCATAAATACCTTTTTTCAAAATCAATCAAAATCAAAAGTCATTTATTCAAATTAGGCTGAGAATCAGCACTTTTTGAACGTCAAAATCACATAAGACAGTCCCCCCAAAACCCCCTTCACCACTTCCTAGTGCTTTAGCTGGGAAGAAGAAGTGGCGGAACAAACTCCCCAGCAGCACTGCTGTCTGTTCAGTTAGAAGAACTGGATTCTATATAAATAGTAATAAGTAATTAACATTACGAAACACAAAAATATAAAAATTATTTGCCATATTATGTCAGCTAGCACACGCCTATATTTATAACTATACTCAAGCAGAAATAAATAATAAAAACAAAAACGCAAACAGAACTTAATACATAATAAAAAGCCTCCTGGCATAAAGGGCGTGCCCGCTTACAAATGCAATGCTGCATTATGTTTATATATAGCTGTAACTTGTAGCCACAAATGATAAACTAGGACCTTCGAAGTAAAATAAAGAAACATTAATTACTAATAACAATAACAAAACCATAATAATTTAACCATAATATTTTAATTTTGATTAAGATATATTTTAATTTTGATTAAGATATTGCACGACTTGACATACCTAATATATTTCCTTGATACATATAATACATCGTAATCTGTTCACTTACTCAAATCGCTGTAACTGGTCAACGCAAGTAACTCATAACTAATTAGAAATATATATGTGGAAGCTTGTCATTAGCAAATGTCAGTAGGGGAAGATGGGGGGACACCGGATAGTTAAGAAAAAGACACAATAAATAAATCACTATGTTATTTATTGAGGTAATCAATGTCATAAATGTTTAAGTAAACCTTAGGCATAACTTTGGCATATAAATATTTGAGATCCATCTTAGTAATTATAAAATATATATTTTTTTGATAAAAATTATAAATCCGAATTCACCCCATTACCTATGGGTCAAACCGGATAGGCATTTTTTATTCAAGGGGTGAATACAGATACTAACAATAAAACTAAATAATCATATTATTCGCAGTTTTTGCATACAAAAAATAATATTTCTTGTTCAGAACAACTGATGCAACTTTCGTGAGCCCATTTAAGACAAGCAGTGCATTGGTACCATTCATCTGTGGACTTAGTTTGACTGTACTTATCACCACAAACCAAACACTCCGAATCCTCCTGATAGTTTTCTTTATGCGTCTTTTTACTGATACCTTTACCTTTGCCTTTTTTTGTTTTAATTACCGATGACATAGCCTTATCTGCCAGTTCATTTTTATACGGTGATTCAGTCAAAATTGCGGGTTTTCCTCGACGCGCTAATGGCCGCATGTTCTTTTTGAAATGAGGAATCAGCATGATATCTTTCGGTGATACAAGACTTAAAAAATCTGTAATCGTTTGTCCTTCTGTAGATGTTCCTGCTTGAGTTCTTTCACGAGGTAACGGATCCTGAGAGAATTCATTTGTGTTTGGTGGTACAAATTATATTTCTTAAAGATATCCCATTCTGCCTTCCAGCACTGAATTTATGGCTAAAAGCATTTCTGACTCCGACCACTGCAGCCTATCTGATTTTCTCACATAATTGTTCGTGGCATGTTGACGCTCGCACTCTATAAAAAGTAAAAAAATAGTAATTAAACACAGGAATAAAACAAACGGCCACAATACTTACATAATATATAAAATCAATCGGGGTGAAACCGGATAGTCGAAATCACCCCGTCCGCTTGTACCCCACAGGTGCCATATTTGAAATTGTAATACTAACAGAGATTATGTTTACACTCATAGCAACAACAAATACCGTTTTTAAAGGTTAAATATGTATTACTTCATAAAAAATACAACTATTTCTGATAGCACATAGCTAAACTTAATGATAACACTTTAAAAAAAGTGAAAAGATTAGATAACTTACCTTGGTTTACAATTTTCGTTTATAGACGCACGCGCTGAGATGTTACCGTCGCTGTCATTTGCAACTGCACTGAGTAAGCGTTCGCGCGTATTTCACTGCTAGCTAGAGCGAGACAGCTGTACGCGGAGTAATTAAATAGCAACTATCTGGTTTCCCCCCACCTTCCCCTACTTATGCACGATATTTATGATTGTTATTAGTCTGTAAGCTTTCTTTAAAAAATAAATAAATATGCTTCTTATAACAGTTTCAATGAGTAGGTCCTGCCTACTCATTGAAGCTGATATTATAAAAATAATTCCTAAGTTTTACCAAATAAGATGGATGAACTGCTTGCTTACAAATATTGTATTTATGTATGTTCGGATATGTTTGCTCAGTAGTTTTCCGCAAGGAATCTAATCTCTGCAGTCGCGCAGGTAGCGCGAAAAAGGAAACTTTCAGATGGCGTAAATGCTACAATCGCAGAGCTCTTTACCAAAATGTCAGGACGATGGCTAGGTATATTAGCCAACGACGGTCTTACAGGAGTTTCGATTACAACAGTACAACTTTATATTAATATTAGAGTGCCTATGTAGTTTCTTCTCCATTTTGGAACGAGCAACTAGCTTCAACTTTCACTCCTTGTCAATTCAAACGTGGCTGTAGTTAAATGGTTTAATTGAAATAAATGCTTTCCGTCTTATTACAAAACACGATCTAACTTTAGCCCCAACCTACACATTCGATTTAGTTTTTGTATTTGGAGCTTTATGCCGACTTTAGTAAAGTTCTTAATACAAAATTGACAATCTAAGACCGGACTAAGTTGACAGTTTTGTAAAAGGAACTGTATTTCGATTTCAGTTATGTTCTTATTTCAAAAACAGGCTCGATGGTTTAAACCATGTCAAAAGAAAAACCTTGTTTTGTAATAAGGCCGTTACCGTCTTATTACAAAACACGATCTAACTTTAGCCCCAACCTACACATTCGATTTAGTTTTTGTATTTGGAACTTTATGCCGACTTTAGTAAAGTTCTTAATACAAAATTGACAATCTAAGACCGGACTAAGTTGACAGTTTTGTAAAAGGAACTGTATTTCGATTTCAGTTATGTTCTTATTTCAAAAACAGGCTCGATGGTTTAAACCACGTCAAAAGAAAAACCTTGTTTTGTAATAAGGCCGTTTGAGTTTATATGAAACATTTTTTTTAACAGCTCATGGCTAAATTATATCAGCCGCACGGTTCGATCTAAGGTTAATCTACGCTTGCCGCGGGTGTTTCGTGGATGGGTGACCATCCATAACATATCGAGACTCTTCCGAGCCTCGGAAAACACGTTAAGCCGTTGGTCTCAGCTGTCATTCTTGGATTCTTGGTCATAAGCCCGAAAGTCTGACAACCAGTCTTACCAAGGCATATCGTATTATACAGTAACTGGGCTATGGAGGTCAGATAGGCAGTCGCTCCAAGTAAAATACTAGTACGTATTCAGCTGCAACCGGTTAGACTGGAAGCCGACCCCAGCATAGTTACGAAAAAGTTAGGCAGATTGATAGAATTATTTATTATGTATGGCTACCAATAAGAATTTTCTAAAACTTTTCACTAGCTTCTAATTATCCATCGTCTCTTTCTTTAATTTTAAATACAAGTAGAAACTCTCTCACCAATCATTAAATCAAGAGTGCTTTACGAGTGTTCAAAAAACGGACCCCACCATTAGCGGAAGGTTCATTTTCCTTTCGATCGCAAATGTCCTTCAACTTATTTTGGACATCGAATGAAAAAAAATACGAGTAAAACGTACAAGTGTCGGTATGAGGCTCGTGTTTTATCAAAGTTTCATTATTAGTAGGTAGATAAGAATCTATACCTAAAATAAGCTAATAGTTTTCTGCAACTGAAGGAAATCAAGGTAATTTCAACGCTTTAAATTCAAATCATCCAAACAAAAAGAGACCCGAAAACTTACTGCCACTACTAAATACAACGTCACAGTACCTACACATATTGCAGTTTAGACAATGCATAAAATCAACTGTCCTTCGCAAATCACTCCCCATTTGCATATGCCTTACTTGAACCCGTGCCACTGCCGACTGTACGGCACGCCTAATTGCACCGCAACAAATCTGTGGCGCACTGTACCCCCACAAACTCTATGGCATCGACGTGTAGACCTAATGGCTGCCACTTCGATCACGCAACACTCGCGTGCTCGTTTCACTCACGTACCTCATATGCAATTTATGATTATTCGATTCCACGTGTTATAAGCCATGCATGCAGGTAATGTAGGACACGAGGTCGAATCGCACTCGTACGTCGCACACTCACACACGCGCAGCAAAAGGGGTCTGCGCATTGTAGGTACTCATTTAAATAGCTATCTAGGGACCATTAAAAAGATGACGCCTACAAAAAAATGGTTTGGCATGTTTATCATGTTACAGCACTTTTACTAACTAACTTATGTATACAAAATAAATACTTTGTCGCCTGTTAGTTTCCTATAAAACTATAGAGTACTCGGATAAACGTCCTGACGATTTATGTCCAATAATGAAATTGCAGGCCAAAGCTAGTCCACGTTTTAATCCTTTGATAGTCGTTTACGCCGAACTGAATCTGCCCTCTGACGCAGTACTAGATTTATGGTTAAAATGCACTAAATGGAAATCTATAGCCCAATAATCCTAGTGTAGCGTGGTGATGTAGATTAATAAACGTAAATGTTGAATCATTTGACGATATGCCAAACAAAAAGTTCGACCTTTCAGATAAAAGGCCGCGTTTAATACACATCACCCCTTACCGGTTCATCCCTAAGTCCACAAAACTCTGTGAATAATTTAAAATCAATTGGATTGCTCCAATAACCCGGAATTTTCTCGTGAAAAATGTTGTACTACGCGGACTTGAACAAAAGGGAATCTCGGTAACTAATTCAATAATTTCACACGTAATAACATCGGACACTTTCAATTCATGAGGTAACTTCTCGCTGAGCGTAGCTTGAGGTAGAATGTCGCAATTATTTACGACTAGTCGTGTCGGCCCTTTAGGCCTCTAAGGAAAAGGTAAATGCCTTTTATTGTGCCTCTTTTAGTGAAACGTTAAAATTAATTTGCGTTTGTGTAACTAAATGAATTCGCCTGTGGGAGTCTCCGGGTTACTTCTAATAATGAAAATAATAGATAGTTCCGTTTCTATTTAGTTCTATATATATTCTCTTTGTAATCATTTATTAGGGTTCCGTGCCCAAAGGGTGCCAACGGAACCCTATTACTAATCCTCCGCTGCCCGTGCGTCTGTCTGTCAGTGGGCTGTATCTCATGAACCGTAATATGTAGACAGTTTAATTTTCACAAGTGTTTATTTGTATTGCCACTATAACAACAAATAATAAAGAAACATACAAGAAACGTGTTTTTATATGTAGTGTTAAAAATTGACCGGTGATACGGAACCCGGTGCAAATCCGACTCGCCCTTGGCCGGTTTTGACTTATTTTAGTTATTAAAACAATACGAATAATTATATTATATAAAAAATTCACAAGGCCGAACGCCATTAAAAGTAGTAAGAAGGGACTTATCTTTACGACTTGTTGTAATAAATGTTTGTTATTTTATAGCGTAAGTAAGGTCTTTCCAAATTGAAACAATAAATCTTTGTTATAAGCTATAATAAATAGTCCCAACGAAATTATATTGGGGCGATTTTATTTATTTTCGGTAACCATGCAGCGATCCTGCGTAATAGACCTAATATTGTTATAAGTTTATCTAAGATTTTCACATGTTTGTTTATTTATATAAATGTACGAGCATTTTGCCGGCACGGTTCGCTTCGATCCCCGATCAGCGCTGGCAAGGCATAACGTAAGAGAAAGTCGTTTCATAGAAGTTCGTGACCTTATTTTGTGCAATATGTGTGCGTACGAACATTTTAGGAGAAAACTCTTTGTAAGCATTAGTGATACAGACCGACAGGCGGATGACGAAGGACAAATTTATCTGTTAGGGTACGGAGAAAGAATACTAATAGTTGGGCTTCCCACTTTCAAAACTGATCGAGTGGACTGTGAGGAGTAACTAACTGAAACACATATTAGATTTGAGCAGTCCACTGTACAAATAAATATCAGTACACACACTGTACTGAAATTCCAACAACGTTTCTCCGAAAATGTAAGAGACAGATATTGTATTGGAAAACGCGTTTTTTACCAACGGGCTCGAACTGTCTTAGCTATACCTGCGGGGCGAGCACAGTGTACTGTGATAGGCTTGAGTCACACATATAGATCACAGTTTGGGAACAAAAACTGTGATAAAATGCGTGACTCAAGCCTATCACAGAGGCCGTGCAAGCCCCGCTGTTCGAACCGTGAGATAAAAAGTCGACAAACATAAGACATGTGAATATAATATCAAAGAAACTATAGAAAGTAAAACAAAGCTAGAACTGCAAACTCTCATTTTGTTCATAATAGTTTTACTTGGGTAATGGAAAACTTCTTTTGTTTGTTAGAATATTACAAAGGTGTTGGTGTATAAAACTCGAACACAAACTCTTATTCTCCATATTCAGTTGCAAGTGTTACCAGTTTTAACATCTAGTTCATAGATAATAATTCACGGCGAAACAAAGTAACTAGAAGGATGGTAACGAGACCCAATATTTCCATTATCTCTTAATTATGCAAATATATTTTCATTATAAAGTTGGTCTAGGTATTAATATTGTAGAACGGAAGGTGTGAAATATGTGCAAAGCTATTATTTTTATAAAACACGAAACGCTGACTATGATAGTTCCATCGATTACGTAAAATAAAAGTGACTGAACAGTTGTAGATGAAATCTCACGAACAGAGCTTCGACAAAATACTAACACATTAGAATCCAATCAATCAATGATTATGATATTTTGTCGAAGCTCTGTCTAACAATCTACCAATAGCCTTTTATTCAAACAATGAATACAAGAACAATATTTACCTCCCATACGCGTAGTTATTATTACCGAACAAAATATTCTCATGTTCCCCATTATAAGTTACAGGCAGCTCCCAACTTGTCTTTGTTCGCACGTAACATTGTAATTTTCATCCTTGTAATTTTCAATTAGTGTTCGTAGTGGAACAAATATGTACATAGTTTACAATCTTGCGTGACAAGCAAAATCGTTATTTTCATAATTACAAAGTCATTAGTGTCTCGACGACACTCCACTCAAGCACAAAACGAGAGGAGCCATCTAGTGAGGAAGCTACCCGCCTCCTTTAGTATGTTGACACTTATTGCTCAATCGTATATACGTAGGGATATACACATTTACATAAACTTTAGTCCATCTGTTTATATCAGAAATGGTTGGAGGCTTTCGTGCGGAAAATAACTTATGAAATTCACGAAAGCGTAGTAATTTATCATTGTAATTATTTATTATAGTTACCTCAGAGAGTAATAGCTCCGTTTGGGCGTAGATCGTTCGATTACGACCCTTAACACGTTCGCAGTTCTATTTATATATTATGTAAACATGCTCCCTAAGTAATGTGCAGACCCCATCGACACTACAAACTCGGTATGGTACATTAACTATGGGTTCTTTCTCACTTTTTCCTTCCATTTTTTCTTCTAGTTAATTTCGTTGCGGGTTCGAACAGTTTAACTAATGTAGGTAAGGATCGTACCAAAAATAAATAGCGGTGGGAGTATATTGGGCGTAGTTTTATATAAAAGCTGTGCTATTTTATTGTAATGGTTGAGTCATACTTAGGTGGTGTTAAGCAAAATTGGATGTTTATTTTGATATAAATAACTGTAACCTTATGGAATAGTGCGCCTTTAAAGGAACGTTTCAACGACTGAAGTAGTAAAAAATTCTTGAATACGACGACATAACAGTAAAAGCAACGTCTTACTTAGCACAGCCGTTAGTACGACCACTAAAACACAACGAGTAAAAATCATAGAAACGCATCTTCTCCCGCGGTTAACTCTTATGGTATTGCGCGACTCTGAACGTTGTTTTCCTTCACTTTCAGCACCGAATGGGAAAATTCCCAGATCACATATTGGTTCTACCTAATCTTCACTTTGAGCGGTACAACATAGAATTTATCGAATCGGATATTCGGAGCGGGTAATCTTCAATAGGGGACCTAGTGGTCAGCACCACATTCCCGTGGCTTTTGTTGAGCGTGCGTGTCGAGTTTTATCCGTAAATGGCAACATTTGTTTTATAGGATACTATCATGCTGTGACGGCCCTTACATTCGAGCCATAAGACCATGTGGAACTCATGGATTTTATATTTCACTCGGCCGCGTTGCGTCTTCGCATATCCTGTCTATTTTCAGACATTCGTCGTTTTGCTTGAGTTCACAACGTTTGAGAGAAAGGTCAAACGGCACATCAGAGGCTGCCTTTGTCAGCTTCACATTTCTCATTATAACGAAACTTAAGAATAATGACTTGGGTTGGGACTAAGCAAAAACGAACATTACGATTTAAACAATCGGTTCGGCTCAATTCCCGTGGCTATTCTTATGAATATATGAGCTAAACCAACACGCGGCAGATACACTCATAAAAAAGGCCATGTGTCACTAGATCCGATCGAAATGTTCCCAGGATTATGTTAATCCTGGCCATCAGCTGGTATTGTATGCTAAATTTCATTCCACTCTCTCTAGTTATATGTAGTAGGTATTCAATAATGGTAACTTACAGTCATGTCTCTGTTTCAGAATGATGGTATTGCGATCAAACTGAGTAGTTTATATCCAAAGATGTCTTGTAACAGACAGTATTAGATGACGCCAATGTTTCAAAAATATTTCATGGAAACACGGCGCTTGTAAAAATCAGAATCAGATTCTCACTAACTCGAACATTTAGCGTCTCAGAGAGCAATTACGATATCAACGACGCGGAAGAAATGGCAAAGGGTTGGAAATGCTTAAGTACAAAGTAAATGTCTCGAACACGTACTTAAACAAGGTGTAAGAACATGTCAAACAAGTATTATTGTACGACAGAAATTTTATCGAAAGTCTTCTTAAGAAAGCAGCCCATTACTCTGCTAAATGTACCACTTTATATGATTAGTTACACTTCCCCACTTCAACCTGAAAGTTGCAGCGGAGCTTAAGATTTAGAGGTCTACAACTTGCATGTGCACGAAGCCCCAAAATGAAATATGGTTTAGATACATGGTATAACAAACTGGGTTATTTGGTAACTGATGTGCTGCAAATTGGTTTAGAACCACTAAACAAAAGGACTAGATATTGAATAAGATAAATACAGTAAAACCAGACTAAAATAAGGATGTTGTAAAACTTAAAAGTAAGTTTTTGTACTGAAACTCTTGAATACAATTTTGGTTGCCGTCATTAGGTAAAGATTAGTTTGTATAATATGCTATAAATAAAATGTTAATTCACTGAATACATAGATTGAAACGTATTTCTACGTATCTTGTCAAACGTAAGGATTCTACGAACTGATAATAATCAAAATAGTTTCAAATTGATGTGCGCCCATTTTCGATGAACATTGAAAGTTTCTGAGAAATTCTTAACAAGCATTTGCATGGTAATCTCGCATACTTACTAGCTTATTCCTAACTGAAACTGATAAAGGTCAAATAATTCCCATATTTTATGAGTAAACTATTCAACAGTTTTACTTATGACCGATTTATGTGTTTCTAA
This sequence comes from Brachylomia viminalis, assembly GCA_937001585.2. Classification (NCBI taxonomy): domain Eukaryota; kingdom Metazoa; phylum Arthropoda; class Insecta; order Lepidoptera; family Noctuidae; genus Brachylomia; species Brachylomia viminalis. Next base: position 12,589,927 of record OW443302.2, on the reverse strand, counting down.
TACTATTCATTTTTCTGCTAATCAAATAATAATGTATACGTTTATTTTCTCTACACAAGATAAGTACATAATGCAAGTTTTTAAGAGTACTTAGTGCACGAACAAGGAGCTAACTTTGTGAGAGACTGGTGCCTGAAGTAGGTTTATATAAAAACCAACCAAACCAAACTACTCCAACCAAAACCATACTAATCTTATCATCTCACACCATCCACCAAAAATCCACCAAAAGCAATTCTGCGAGTGAAAAGACATTTATTGATTAAAAATATACTTCTCCTTCATTTTCGGTGTCTATTTGTCAAGTTGGTAAGATACAGGAGTCAATTAGTTAAAAGTAAAATTCACAAAATGTCTTTTTTTTTTTTTTTTGAAGAGTCTATTATATTTATTTGTTTTCAAATAACTATATAAACTAACCAAACAAAAATATGTCTTTAGTACATACAATTCTGACCTTTAAGATACAGGAATGGAGAATTAATTGGTAATTAGAGTAATGCTAGTTTTCTTTGTGACTAGAAATATGTGCGAACGAAAATTAAATTAGTACCTAAGAATATGGTTTTTTTTTTTTTTACTGCATAGTAATCCTACAATGTATCCCTAAATCTAGGTTAAATGTTGTATCAAACTCAAACTCAAAGCATTTATTTCAATTAAACCATTTACAGCCACTTATGAATTGTCAAGTGGTCGGTCAGTCAGAAATATGAAGCTAGTTGCCCATTCCAAAGCGTAGTAGGTACCTATGGAGAAGAACGGGCAAGAAACTCCATGGACACTCTTTTAAATTATATTGTTACATAAATATCAGTTACATCATTAATGTTGAATATAGGTATAATTATATGTGAGAACGATGTAAATAAGACGTACACGTTGAGTGTTCAATGTACAGCAAATATAAATTTAAACAAAACAATCCATAATAAAATAAGCCGTGGTGGCTAAGAGATGACCAGTCCCAACTGACAGAGCCCGTTCACGAACATGACGCATGGATCAGCACCATTCAGCTCAACCATTTTGAAGGGAGCTAAATGATCCAACACACGCGCCACCGTCAGCGAGACATTGAGTGAGCATGACATCTATCAGCCGCCAGGGCACATTCAAGTCAATGAAAGACATTACCCGGTAAATGGCAGCTCGATAGTACCTACATAGTACTCACACTTGTCCTATGCAATTATATAATACAAAGGAGATTGAGTTTATACAAATATATATAAATAATATAAATATATATAGTATGCCAACAAATATAACTATTATGTTTGTAGGACATGGCATGGTACAACTGCCGGAAACTATTTCGTTAAGCTGTTGAAACTGACTGAAGACAGATCAAGTAAATATTTTGATAAACTTGATTAACTGTCAGGTAGCCGCTGTACACAGTGGGAGCTGTCACGTGATTTGTGATGACATAATTCAGAAAGATAACCACGTATTACCTAATTGAACTCCGACACAAAACAAAAATGTTGATTCATGTTGCTGTTGTTGGTTTGTTGCTTGCGATTTAATGGGTATCTCTATTCTAAAATCAAATCAAATATTTACCTAATCTTAAATTATTAAAAATATCAAGTATAGAAAAATATTGAATCTAATCTAATTTAATTTACTCTAATTTAATTTTATATTTAATTTTATCTAATTTAATCTAATATAATGTAATCTAACTTAATCTGTTATTTAATTCATTGTAATCAATTTGGCTTTAACAGTAAATCTTATTTGTTTTTTGTTTTTCAAACTATGTATTACTTGTTGTTTAATTAATTGTGTTATTTACTGCGCATAATGTAGTGCATGCTGTGCTTTTCTGTAAGTGATGAGGCGCTTAGACTTAAGTTTGTAATGTAGAATTTATAAAGTAACAGTGTACTCATTGTTGAAAAGCCTAATAAATAAATAAATTAAAACAGTTTTTAACAAAATTTAAACAATGTGAATATTTTGAATTACATTCAATTTAATCACTTCTACTAAAACCTGGATGTTTTATGAAAATCGTTTGATATGATGAAGTCGGCAAAAAATGAATAAAGTAGAGCATGTTGGTATTTCCCATGATTATCAAATAAAACCATTGCAACATGCGCTGATAAAATTTCACGAGCTGTATAAACTATAAAGGTTTTAAGACGCTGCATATTTGTGGAAAACAAGATGGATGATATCTTCTAAGAAACCTATTCAAAACAGGAGCACAATTTCCCTCTATTCTGAAAACAGCACGCAAACATAACATCAACATAAATTGAATCCTATGAACCTGAATATTCATACTTTTATGTGAATAATCCAAAAACTATCTCATATTTCTCAGTATTATTCTTCATTCACTAAAACCTTGTCTTTAGGGTTTATGGAAAAAATATCACATTAAATGTCGATTAAGTTGGTAGGAGCCGCAAGCGGTGCGGCGGCGGCGGCGTCGTGTCGCCGCGGAATGAGGCGGATGATCGATTACGCTAATTTACCGACTCACCTCAAATACTCACTATGCTTCGCTCGAGGAAAGATCGCGTCATCTGAAAACAAACAGTTTTTCTTACTTATTATACAGAAATATTTATATTAACTTAAGTAATTACTTTACCCTTTTTCACGCAAAGGGCAAATGAGATTGCTTGATTTTTCAGACCTCGCACAGCGCATTCTCTGGTTTAGCATAGGTGCAACTGAATCACGCGCTCTCAACTCATGTTCGCAATAATAATAACGTGGGGGTTTTACTCGGTAGGATTTCGACAAAACTGACATTCTCTTCATACGTAGGGTATTCATGAGGATATCAACATGAGATCACCAAAAATCAAAGGCAAATAGATTTTCCTTAGCATCCTTGCACAGCTCCCTTGCAAATCACTGGGGAATAGCTGGTCTAGTGATAAGACCGAAGAGGACACAGGACAGGATAAGATTCTTCCTCTCCTCAGGTCATGTAATGTGACTTAAGGATAATAGAGAGACGTGATACGAACAAAAACTGTCCGGAGTCATGCATTGTCGTTTGTCGAGCGCTGAAATTATAGTCTCACGTAACCGTTTCATGTAACAGACCCTAGTAAGTGGCCCTTGTCATACATACCTAGACACAAATAAAAACTTATGCCGTTTTCCCGCGGAGATTGCACTCCGGTTGCCCTTGAAGTGAAATTAAAATGTATCAGTGATGTTAGCGGTTTACAATATTTTAGTCGTCCCCAGGGTCTTAAAAGCAACGAAACAACTATTTACAATATCTGTTTAAATCATTATCCTTTTTAACAATGTCTAGCACCAGTAATTGAGTACATTCACAATCTCAATCAATAAGTTCAAACACCACAACTAAGCACAAGTAAAGTAACCACAGACCTATTAGGTTTTCAATATCGCAACACTATAGTGCGTTTCATCAAAGAAGTCCCTTCGCTGTAATGTTGGTAGCGCTTAAATGAGTGCTGCCAGGCTGTGAAAATTATATTACCCAATAAATCAGTATAAATTGAAAACGAAAATTTATTTTGGTTGTTCTTTTTGTTTGGTCACCTTTCAACAAAGGTCTATAGAAAATTATACCTTACGTGTAAAGATAAGTATTCATAAAATTAAACTCTTAATATAACCATAATAATTATTTATTTGCGAAACTTCTTAATAAGCTGTAATGATTAACAACAAAATTACTTTTTAAAATAACTGTGCTCCTCCAAAGGACCTACACCCGATATAGCACTATCTCCAGGGTCACTATCGTCTGAAGTATCTCCTATAGTATATCTAGTCATCTCCTACTTCTATTATAAATCGATCTATATTGTTATCAACAGTTACTCCATTGTTGAAGTACTTATCTTCTATGGTTTCTACGTGGCTGCATTCTTTTATCCACTCTAATGGCGTGCTACTGCAAATTGCCTCTTCAGTTATTTTTACAATATTTTTTGCTTCCTGACCCACGTTTTTTTCAGCAATCCGCCTTTACAAAAGACTCCATATGAGTTCGATTGGATTCAGGTCACAATGATAAGGAGGAAGTCTTACAACTTTATGACCGTGTTCTTTTAACAATGAATCAACTTCGTAGATAGGTGGTTCTTTATGGTCTTTAATTATTTTAAAAGGTGTAGGTAGGCACCTACGGGGTAGCAGCGGGGACTAGGGAGCATCTAGTTCTGGCAATGGCAACCCTATTTTATGGCGGCGACGCGAAGTCTCACACATTCTAATGGAATTATTGGCGCTTTGTTACATTTTTCACTCTCACAAAACGTTTTGACTTTCAACACCAACTCTCTTTCGCCACTTTTAAGTGTCTTCGGCGTGATTAAAACCGTAAAACAACTATAAATCTTGGAAAAACTCAACAAAGCCTACGATGCGTCTAGCGTTTGACGTTCTTGACAGTCAGGTGTGCTAATATAACGGCGAAGGGAATTCTTTCGTGAAACGCACTATACTGGCACAACTTTTAGATTAATTCCGTCCCACGTAAGACCTTCAAGCATAACGTCAAATCGAAACTTCTGAATTTCTTTCTGTAAGTATTAAAACCTTTGTGGGAAATCTAAAGAGCGGAAAGTAAATGCTCCGAAAAAAATAGGTAAGCTTTCGTTAAATGTTAGCTAATGACGTCACAGAATTCGAAAGCTTAATGTTATCCAACGACATCTGAAATAGGCGGCTTAAGTGCCAATTAAAGGAAACAGAAGGGTGGGCTGTCATTCATATTGATTAGTGCAATGCCTCCACTTAGGAAATCAATTGTCGTAATGAGGAAATGGGTTCACTAATGTTTCACTAAAACACCACTGACAAATTTTTAGGTTACAATACAACCAACGTTTCGTATAATATTTATTTCACGAACAACTTATTCGCAAATGTTTTATTTTATAAACACTCGCTTTCACATATAATTGGCATATATGCTAAATGCTAAAAACATTTTTCATTTATTTACTTATTATTTATTTATTTAACCATTTATGTACACACTTATATAAACAGACAAGAAGAAAATAACAGAAAAATAGGTACAAAGGTGATGCTTATTTCTAATGTAATCTCTTCCAGCATACCTGCGATAGGATAGTAGATTTAGAGATGTAGACAGCGTGTGTAAGAGTAAAAGAGAAAATAAAATACATAAAATCAAAAACAATTCGCTTAATAAAATAAAACAAATAATATGAGAATATACATACATACATACAAAAAATAATAATTAATTTATTTAGACTATTTTGGAAAAATCACGTTTATACTAAATATCATTTTATAATACACTAGCTTTTGCCCACGGCATCGCCCGCATGGAATTCGGAATTATCCGACAGGAACGTGCTACCATGACATATCTACTTGCCAAAATCTTGCGAAATCCGTTCAGTGGTTTACTCATGAAAAGATAACGTAAACTTTCTGTGTAAAAATATCTAACTGCTGGTGAAAACCGCATCAATCCTTTGCGCCGTTTAAAAGATTTAAGCGTACAAAGGGACAGCAGGGAGGACAGAGGCCGGTGGAACTTCGTGGAGCATTTCCGACGTTTGGCTCCCAGACTGGAAAGGGCCGGGGATGCCTTGAGGCTTTACACGGGAGTCGTGCGGTCCATGGCCCTTTACGAGGCACCGGTGTGAGCGCGTTCCTTGAGGCGGCGGCCAGCCCGCCGGTTGAACGCGCCCCAAAAGGTCATGGCCACCCGGCTGGTCCGGTGGTACCGTACGGTCTCCGGTGAGGCGGTGAGCCTCCTTGCCAGATTACCGCCATGGGAGCTGGAGGCAAAAGTCCTCGCGCACATTTGGTAGTGGCGCGAGGAGGCGTAACGACGGGGCGTAGCTCCGCTGCCGTGAGAAATCACGGTACAGCGGACAGAGCTCCGGCGGGATCTCAGGGCGGCATGGAGAGTGCGATTGTCGCAACCCAGCGCTGGGCACGCCACAATTGTGGCGATAAGTCCCCTCTTTGAGGAGTGGCTCGAGAGGCGCCACGGCGTCCTCACCTTCCGCCTGACGCAGGTCCTCACCGGACACGGTTGTTTCGGGAGGTTCCTGTTCCAAATGAATTGGATAAGGAATAAGTATTGTTTAAAATAGCTTCATAAATAACCCATTATTTTTTTTATAATATGTAAAAGATAAAAATGGTTACTGTGGGTTATCCTTAGGATATAGACATATAGATACCATCGGGGACTTTTTTGTGGATATTTTTTAAATATACAATTCCGTAGTAGATTATTGTGATCTATTTCTTAAGATTTAGCAGCCGTTTGCAAAATTTTATTGAACTACAAATAATCCTACATGGTTGCAATTTCCATTTGGGTCAAATAATTTACAGGCAAGTACTGAAGTTCTTTAATCCAAAAGTATTTTTATTAAAGATAATCTAGTCGTTTCTGGCACTCGCCGAACGCTGCCGCGGCACCGCTCGCTTCGCTCGCTCGGCTTGTGCGTAGGGGGTCACAGTTTTAACCTAACCTAACCATTTTTTTTTAATAATTAACCTAATCTTAGCTAGATTAGTTTGGTTCCGGGTAGCCTAAGTCAAAGTCAAAGCATTTATTTCATATAAAAGGCACTTTTGAACGTCAACATTTACATTTAAATAGAATTGATTCTAGTCGCCCCTTCCAAAAGGTAGTTTCGTATGGAGAAGAATGGGCAAGAAACTCCACCGTTACTCTTTTAAAATGTGTTACAATACTTTGTATACATTAAACCTACTAAAGATATTCTCTTTTTTTCATCAATTATTCAATAGTGAATTATTTGTCAAACTTATTGTTGTATAATTATGAAATGACAAATCACGTATTTGCCAATCGTTGCTTGTCAAGTAAAAATTTGTAAATTATTTTCTGGTGAACTGACAGAACACCGAGGAAATAATAATAATTGAAACTGAAGCTCAATTAGCTATTATAATAGTTCTTGTTATTAATTGGTTAGAAATGTTCTATGTAATTTAATCGCTCGTGATAGCTAATACAAGTGAACTTCTACATTATAGAAATAGTAGGCAAATACACAGAAACACAGTAATTTCAAGGAGTTGTTTACAATAAAGATCAGGCTGTAGCGGTATCTACATCGTCACATGCGAACTACGCATCACATTGACGTCACGCAAAATCCTGCATCTCGCAAGCAGAGTTTACCGCGTGGCGAGTATATATACGACGACCCGACATCAATCGTCGGGCACTTGCCCACCAGACACAACACCCGTCTGGTCACAGGCTCCTCTATTTTCTGTGGAGGTGTAAGCGAACTTTACACCCTGTTCCTCATGCCTCTATAAGCCGTTTAAAAATCCGCTGGCTTTTCCAAATACAGTCGATTCATAAAAGGTCCCTTATGAGCAGTATTCGAATATTTACGGCAGTCAAAAGGTTGAAAGAATGACCTCTGATATACCCTTAGTGCTTATATGTATATACAAGACGTATTGACGTCATTAATACTGGATAATACCCAAGCTACATGAGAAAAACTAGAATAAACGTTGATATAATCGTTCACTTTCGTAAAAGGAAAAAAATCGCGCAGGCCTTAGGGGCCTATAAGCAATAAAAATTACTAGGAAAATAGGGACCAAAAAAGCTAATCTCTTTTTTTAATCACGTAATTCGTTAAGACTGGGGTTGTGCCGTAAGGGCACATTTTGCGGCGTATCAATTTTCTATGGCACACTAATTACTTTCTAATTGCTCGAGGATAACTCATCCATCTCGTCACGCTACGCAGATATTTTTATATCTGTGTTATTTTCCGTATTTTTTTGATAGTAGTATTAGGTACTTCTTTCCATGAAAAAAGTATTTAGTTTTTTCAGGAATACGGAATATAATATACGGGGTTCTTTGTTTTTTTTTTCTGTAAAATATTAAAAATGTTTTTTTTATGTTATTAAAGACAAGCTGACCTGACAGACATTGTCCTGTCCAAATTTTAATATGATCTTTAGTTCATACAAAAATCCCATAGAAAGAAGGACGTTCAGTATTTTCCGTATTAGTATATTTTCCGGGAAATTTTTCATAGATTATTATATATTTCCATAAAAACATAATTCGGACTATTATGAATGTTTAAAACAAAAAAATTGCCAAATCAGTCCAGCCGTTCTCAAGTAAAGCGCTTACCAACGAACAACATTTCATTAGGTATTATCATTAGGTTGAGTTTGGATGCAAGCCTGTCAATAATGATAATTACGGCGGTTCTCCTATTGAACGGTTGGGGTGAAATTTTCGTGATCACCATGCTTGACAGAAGACTCGACGAATTTCAGCCACCGTAGCAGGCCGGGTTTTGGAGAGGATACAGCACCATAGACCACATCCACACGCCCGAAGAGTATAATATAGTTTTCTCGTAGTCCACAAACTCAAGACATATAGGCCATGTCTTGCGTTTGTGGACTACGAGAAAACTTCTGACACTATCGAGACCTGGTCAGTTTTGGAGTCTCTGCAGCGTTGCCAAGTCGACTGGCGATACATCCAAGTGCTGATAACTCTTTATGAAACCGCGACAATGACCGTCCAAACTCAGGATTAGCGAACTGAACCTATCCCACAACGTCGAGGGGTGAGACAAGTGGACGGACCATTTCCCCGAAATTATTCACTAACACATTGGAGAATATGTTTAAGATGCTGAACTGGGAAAGACGCGGTATTAACATCAACGGCGTAGTAAATACTAATACTAATCAATCTCAAACTTGAGATTTGCAGATGTCATCGTTATACTAGCTGAATCGCTGCATGACTTGCAGCAAATGCTGGACGGCCTAGTTGATTCTTCTGTACTCATTGCTCTCCGGACGAATTTGGACAAAACCCAGGTTATGGCCCATTGCTGCCAATGGCGGTGCTCTCAAGGTTTTTCGAGAAACTCTTTTCTCAGGCAAACTTTGCGGTTTGCTAGGAACAACTTTGAGATGGTGGCAATTTTTTTTTTATTTGCGAATTCATCAAATAACTTTCCCCTTGTTCCTTCAGTTGCCTGTGCCAGGGGCCACGGTAACCCTTTCGGACTTTCCCGCAACCCTGGCAGGAATCGGCCCTAGCGGACGGAAGTGGCAAAGGGTCGGCTATATTAGCCGTAGAACCGATGATCGTTGGAGTTGACGTATTCTTGAGTGAAGACCGTGAATTGGCAAACGTAAGGTAGGACTAGACTCGGGCTAGGTAGCTGGTAGCAGCTGCATGAGAGTTGCCAAGAACCGAATTGAATGGTGTGAAATTGGAGAGACCTATGTCCAGCAGTGGACTGCTGAAAGCTGATGATGAAATAAGTCGATTGATGATCGCATTCAGAACTTTTATTCTTTTGTATATTTGAGGTTATCTAAAGCGTGATTTCAATATAAGCCAGTCAGCCAGTCGGTAGCGTGGCTGACTGCCTAGGCTGCCAAAGACTTACCTACATTTTAGTCTCGCCACTCGTGAAGACTTTATTACAACGAATTTCCCATATAACCATGATCGTTTCATTCCTTTCAGAGTGATCGAATAATATTGGGGTCACAATTACCGAGCTACCGCGAAAATTCTGATGAATAGGCATTATTATTACTACGACGTGTTGTCACATTGTTGTAATAATTATATTATTCCTACATTTAATACAATCGAGCAATTATTGCGGTAACTAATAATGGTACGTATTTCCTAGAAACCGAGTATTGTTGCTATTAATAATCAACTCCAATGTTTTGTTTGAAAATGTTGCTAATAATACCGTTATAAATATTATTGAATATGATTCATGATGGTGTATCCATTAGTCCTGGATTCTTACTAGTTCGGACACGGACTACAGTGTTTTTGGGTTATTCCATTAGAATTTAGCAGTACCTACCTGTCTAGAATCTGGAACTGTATGCCATTAACGACAATAGGCTCGCCACCTATTAAATGGTAATCAAACGTAACTGGTGAAATGTGTCTGTACTACATACATCTGATCACCGCTTCGAGGATCCCAGGCGTGATGTTATATTTTTCGATTTGAATGTGCTGCTTTTAATATTATATATTATATCGAACACTTAAATCTATGTTATTTCCCTTATTTTATACCCCCGATTTACGAGCAAAGCCGTTTAGGGATTTCCAGTCTTTGCCTACCCATTCCGCGACCAGCCCGCGTTATTTATTTTGGAGCGGAGTCTTGGACTTGTATCTCATTTTACTTCACCCTTTATATCTCTTATTACAGCTACTTAACTGTTTCGAAGAAAACATAAGAATTTATTTTTAAGAATAATTTCTTGAAAATAAATAGGTACTTTCGGTTTTTGATCATAGAAACAAGAGAACAACATTTAATAAACGTTATTGTCTTGTTTTTATTCTTGCAAAATCTGTCTAACTTAATATTATACTTAGCTTCCCCATGTCCCGTGGTTCAAGCGGTTTTTACGACTTGACAAAACATCGAGATTTCTTTTTTATATGTAGTTAAGTTTAATAGGTTGCAAAAAACGTAAGAAAATTTGAATTTCGCATGCTGCCTTGGCGCTTCCCCCATAAGGCGTGAAAGCTAACAGACAGACACGCCGAGTTTCATTCGTGTTTATGGTATTAGTATGAATTAACACAAGAAGGACTGTATTATAAAAATTCACCTCGTGGTAAAATTCTCTAAATTACAGTGAAAACCGTATCAAAACTCCGACGAAGCTAGAAGAACAATGCGTCCACACAGACACACGAAAAGCGACTTTATTTTATAGTAATTAGGTATGTATAGACGATCGATGCTACTTAGTTACTAAGTTTTGTTAGTCTAGTACTCAACGTCAAGTATCAGTTTAGATTATCCCAAGAACGTTATTTAATATCTAATATGATTTTTTAACATGAATAAAATATATTTCAATAATAAACCTTTTCTGTATCCGTAGACAAGGATGAAATGTTTCCTTGTGGTTCAGCCCAATTGGACGTATATCAAACAATAATTGGTAAGCAAGTTTGCTTACCTACTTGTTATTTTTATCTAATAGTCAAACGATTGGTTTATGCCCTTGAATACTTGAAAATTTAAATAATTTTCAAATGTTTTTGTTCTACAGCTCAGTTTTTGAGCGAATATATCTGCTAGACCAGTCTTAAGAGGTATAATAATAATAATATTCCCACATAAGGTCTTCAGGTCCCGAACTAGGTAGAGCCTGTACTACGTTAACCTGATGACTGATATACATATACACACCCAGACACAGGTCAAACAGATATGTTCATGCACACAAATGTTAGACTTGTCCGGGGATCCAACCCGGGACCAGCGGTTCAGAAGGTAGGGTCAGGTTGGGTCGCTACCAACTACACCAACCGGTCTGTCAAAGGTATACACAAACACCTTGGTTGCAGTTAATATTTTATCATTCTTCGATACAAAAGAATGTTTGACGAAATATTTTAACAAGTAGTTATTAAATAACTACACTACTAGTTACTTCTACTTTAACCTTACATTCAAGGATTAAAAACCAAATACAAAGCGCCTACTTTATTAAAATTACCAAATGTAAGCAGATTTATTTATACCAATTACTAACGGACACGGCCCTATTAAGAACACGTATGTATTGTTTTTCTATGAACCTAATTATATTAATTATAATATTTAAGGAAATGTAAAGCTATTACCATAACTAGGTCAGACCAATTACCGCTTTGTACACTACCGTAGAACAATATTATACTTTATTACTTTAAGGGAACCAGTTGCAATGTAATCTCTTGATATATTGTTTTTCTTCTTTTTTTTCTGTTTGTATGGCCTGTCCTAAATAAAATGTTTTTCTATATTTCTCTCTTTTCATTATAGAAACCTGAGAGCTTAGACAAGTGGCAATCGCTTTCAAAGCGTTTCGTATTTCATCCACGATTGACATAAGCTTTTCGATAGCATAAGTCAGTCTCAGTCCCATACATTTTTGACTTTTCCACTCACTCACACTCACTTTGTCTAAAGCTAAGGTTACCTAGAAGAGCGGGTCCGCCATATTATAACGGCCGTCATGAAAATCTGGAATATTCACCTGTATTTGACATTAAGGTGTCAAAAAATGCTCTGTATCTGGACAGCCGTTAGTGTGTGACCGTTCACCGCTTTCTTAGGAAACTCAGACGCAAACTCAAAGCATTTAATTCAAATAAACCAATTACAGGCACTTTTGAATTATCAAGGGATTGGTCGATCAGAAAGATGAAGCTAGTTGCCCTTTCCAAAGCGTAGCAGGTACCTATGGAGAAGAACGGGCAAGAATCTCCATGGGCACTCTTTCCAAAGCTTAAGCCGTCTTGTAAGATGTTTAAAACAATCAAAGCAGTCTGTGCGTAATTTAGAACAAAAACAACTTAACACATAGCGTGATAAGAATATTAATCTTTCAGGAAAATACCCGCGAGACCTTGCCACCTTTTATTTTTACATGCCAATTTCGGGTTCTTCTTTTTAATAGCGACATTCGCGTGCCGAATGAGCATGGGTCATTTTGCTGTAATTGTAGTGTGCCCTTTGGTTATCACGCGATCGCGTGCCGGCCGCAGCAACTTGCCTGTGGGTGGCAGAGACCGACGCCTTGCCAACACGACCAGGTCAAGTTTTCAAAGCTCCTGCAGCACAACTTTTACAGACAATAAAAAGGTATTTTTCAATGGACAGATTTGCTCGCGTTCCCCTTTGTGTTTTAGTTTTCAGTTTAACGGTTATTCGTTTAGTTTCTGCATCGGTTTGTAAAATTATAAAAGTACTTGATAACTAAAGTGGTTTGGTAATTGACAAGTCTCACGAAATAGTGCACTTGCTGTTTCCTCTACCAGATTAGAACATACGAATTGACGAAGATTCTATTTGTCTGAGCCACTTATTCAGCAAGCGCAACCCACTTTAGATACACTCACAGAATGACCTCGAGCCCGTACAAGCGCCCACCTGAACTCATTTCACCCACTGCGAATTCGATTGAGCCAATCCAGGTCAAACCATCGAAAAGAGCTGTAACAACAATTTAATTTAAGAGGGCTATTACAATTTTTCTTGTATTTGAGTGTTTGAAGAGTCACACACTCAAATACAAGAAAAGATTTGATATTTATATATAGCACTCCCGAGAGAAATAATCAAACTTTCTCAGGCAATTTTTTTTTAATTTCATCAACCATAATCACACATCTAAGCTGGGAGTTTTTATGTGTGATTATGGCCGCAAAATTTAAAAAAAAACATGCCTGAGAAAGTTTGATTATTTCTCTCGGGAGTGCTCTTATTTAGAGCACTCCCGAGAGAAATAATCAAACAAATACAAGAAAAAAAAATATATTTATTTAATATATTTTTTTTTTCTTGTATTTCAGTGTGTGACTCTTCAAACACTAAATTACAAGAAAAATTGTGATAGCCCTCTATCAACGATTACTAGTTAAATAAGGAACCGAGGAATGTAGAATTCAAACTCCCCTTTTAACAAAGTTTTCCAGTTTCAGCAATTCAAAAATGATTCGACTACTTTTGAATGGTCGTTGACTTCGCGGAACGTTTCTAGGTTATTCGCAACCAGTGGAGGGGTTTCGAAAAAGCACAAAAACTCCAAGTTACCAAATCGTTATTGCAAACTTTTTAATTTAAGAAAAAAAAAGAAATATTTTCGCTTTCTACTTTCGCTTGCGATCTGTAGGGGCCCTTGGTAGAACATTCTTTGAAAGAAATCGTTTAATAAGTAGCGTTCACCTTACAATATTTAAATCGCTTAAGATTTTTTATTTTCCAGTTTTTTTATAGGTAGTTAGTTTTATCGAGGCACAGTTTCAAGCAAAAAAAGTTGAGCATGTAACATGCAAGCAAAATGAAAGTAACACATTTCCCAGGCGGCATTTGCACTTATTTTACGATATTACTGGAATCAACACGCAACCGCCGCGTCGGCACTGCGAACGTTTTTTGTAAAAGTAATGAAGTGCAATGATACTTGTCAATTATAAGAATAATACAAAAAATGCCAAATGTTGCTAAAAGCACCCAAAGTTTTGCCACAAAGGTCAGTAAAATGGGGGAATTGTTGTAGCTCACAGCGTAATGTTTGCAGATATCTAAACACCCTATAAGCCACGCTAGCATTTATGCCATTGTTGCAATCAAAATGGCATTATGAGCAGATAATTTACATAAATATCTGCCTACTTATGCTATGTCCATAATACGTTATATATTAAATATCTATAGCAAATACGAAACAATGAGTGGGTCGACTTTTTGGTGACCAGTATAGTTAAAGAACCGATAAACGGCACACATCGGTCAGTTAAGTTGACTTAAGTTCAAACGGAGTATATCCTACATTGCGGTATTCGAATCTAGTCTTCACCATAACGTGTTACAACGAACGTATCCTTTATGGGGAATGGTTTCAGTGCTTCCTTTATATTATGAGTGTAGCCATATGCATCGATACTCGGCAAATAGAACGACAAGGAAAATTATTAAATAACACCCGAAACTGCCTGTTTGTGTTTGGTCGAGAATTTTCCTTTAGTAAACCGTCATAAATTACCTAAAGGACATAAAATTTTCATGCGTTTTTATCAGCATCATAGAAGATGCATAAACGACATTTATGTACGAGCTCATAACTGTGCTTTATTTATACTTACGGGCTTTGGAGTCGATACTTTACAATAACTACACGAAGAAAACAACAAACGTTTAGCCGTTTAGCGTCTATCAGTAGACAAAACATGTTCGCGCTTGCTTCACGAATATAACTGATACCAAAACCTGTCTAGACTTCCTCCAATTATCGGTCGTTGGTAACACACGTTTCAATAAAGACAACTAAATGGCAGCTGTAGCTATACGCCAGTACTGATAGAAATGTCCGATTCCATTAATCAAGTTTGTACTGCGAGGCAGGCACGAACGAAACGTGAACGTGATGCTAAAATCTAAAAATTTGCCGTGAGGCCCAAAGATAGCAATGAAGATTAAGACATGTGTAAGTAGTTACCTTTACCTATTTGTTTCAATACTCAATTCTTTATTGCATTCCTTATGTATTGTTCAGAGTTAAAGATCAATATGGACCCTGTCGGGCACAGCAAAATTAGGAGAAACGAAGAGGGCTAAGCAGCAATTCAAGCAATTCAATATTTTTATAAATTGTTACATTTGTTTAATTGGGTGTATATTTATGTATATGCAATTACGTACATATATATATATTATTAGGTGTATGTATATAGTATATTAGTTATTTAAATTTGCATAAGAATAATGTACGTAATTATTATAAAATTCTTAGAGTTTATTTTATTATTAGATGTTAAATTATATTATTATTTATGCATTCATATTCAAGTACCTATCGCGTTAATTGTTATTAGTACTTACTCTAAACATTTAATGGTATCGCCGAGAAACTTTTACTTACGTTTCCATAACAGAAACATCACAATACCTATGCGAACCATAGACATTAATAAACACGCATACAAACCTTTTTGTCGTCATTGTAATACAGCTCGCGATATTATGAGACATTTGGATGTTCCTTTTGTAACATGCTGGCTGCATGGGGGAAACGTCCATTTGTCAGGCTATTGACTTTTAGCACGAGTTCTTGTACACAATTTGACTTGTTTTCCCGTCAATTCTTTACACAATTTCGTTTTAAACTGGAGGTTGTACTCGCGGTAAAGAAAGAAAACCTGCAATCATTATTCTGATCACATCCTTAGAATAAATTGTTCTTTTTATTTCGTAATTCGAAACGTAAAACGTTCCATTTTTAATAAAACGTCTAAGTTACGTTAAAATTATTTTTTTCTTTGATTTATAATTTACTTACAATGAAATGGGTATAAATGAAACGACATTGTTTTAGCAAATTAAACGATTTACTTGACTCCAGTCTCAACGTTAGAAAGAAATTGTTTACGTGCCAAAGCTACAAAAGTATACCATCTTTATTTAAGAAGAGGTTTTCGTAATAAAAACAAAAATGGGACTGCAGTTATGACTATTTACACGACTACGGCAAAGCCTAAGGAGGGGTATGATTTCATCAGGCTATGTATGTATGTATTTCATCTGTTCGCTCATAACTCCTAAAGTACTCGTCGTTTTCTGACAAACGTGGTGTCATGAAAGCGTTATGTTGTTCCGCAGGTTATACAGGTTATAGGCTATATTATGACTGACGTCATCAAACCCAAAATGGCGGCTTATAGCGGATGAAAAGTGTTACCAAGAAAAAAAACAGATTATTCATCTAATGAAAGGTCTTACAGAGTACTTTGTGAAAATATATAATTTATCTATAACTAATCGTACATAAGCCCCCAAATGACAACAAAATTATTATTGTTCACTCTTGACTTTTTTTTTAGTTTTTGTACCTATATCTAAGTTTATTATGTGTTCTTACTATTAAGTATTTATTTGTTTTCAAATAACTACACACATCAAAAGTGTCTAGGGATCAACATATATTTTTGCAATAACTTTTCTCCTGATTGATATTAATTAAAATTTTCTTTAAGGATTCATAAAATAAAGTGTTTTCGTTTGTCACAGTAACGATAAACCAAGTCACCTTTGCATTAATAAAGAAATTTGCCATTTTCCTAATAAAGGGATTTTTGACATTTGAACCACTAACACAAAAGTTCGAAAAAAAGACTGAAATAACAGTTTTCTTTAAAATTTTATTGGGTAACTTAAACAATTAATAATCCGTGTTTCTACCGCGAACACTAACAACACAAGAACATCGGTTTGGCATACTCAAAATGAGTTCATCCAAATCACGCTGTGGAATGGCCGCCCATGTTCGTTGCAACAACAAAAAAAGGTCTTCTTGCGACTGGATACCCTCCATATTCGGCAGAGCTCTTCTCTGTAGCATATCCCATGCATGCTCAATCGGGTTCAAGTCTGGCGACTGAGCAGGCCAGGGCAGGACATTGATGTTAGCTGCGGCGAGAGTCTGTCTTACAACTCCTGCGGTGTGCGGTCGTGCATTATCATGCATTAACTGAAATAAGGGACCGATTTGCACTTGTAGAGGAACGATGACGTCTGATACAATCGTCTCAGCATAAATTTGAGCGTTGAGGTTGCCTCTGATCCAAATCAACTCAGTTCTTCCGCCGATCCAAATACCCGCCCATACCATGATGGTTCCACCACTATAAGGATGGACTTCCTGGCAGGATTTTAATCGCTGTTGGCGTCCAGGGGTTCACCAGTGTCGTATACGTCTTGTATCCGGTCTCATACCAAAACGAGACTCATCAGAAAAGCACACGAAACGCCATTGTTCTTCTGCCCAATTTCTGTGTTCAAGAGCCCATTGATATCGAATCCTACGATTGTGCATTGCTATAGGTGGTACCCGTAGCGGTCTTCGGGAATGAAGGTTCACTTCATGCAAGCGGTTTCTGACTGTTTGGTCGCTAATTAAGTTCCCTGAAGAGTGATGAAGCCTCACGGCTAACATCATGGCGGTTATTGTTGGAGCTCTTCGAGTTAAGATTTGAATGTATCGGTCTTGTCTCCGTGTGGTGCAGCGATACCGTCCTCCATGGCGCTCAGCCACGGTACCAGTGCTTCGGTAACGTGTCCAAAGTCGACTGATAACACTCTGACTTGTATTCAGAGCTAAAGCCACAGTACGTTGCCGGGAACCAGCTTCTATCATTCCCACGGCTCTGAGCATTTCTTCCCTGCTTAAATGACGTCGCCGCTCCATAATAACGTTGGTTTTAATCAGTAGTAGGGAAACAGTAGCACTAATAATGTCTTCAATGCGTTGTATGTTTTTATAGGGAAAATATTGACAGCTGATTTTCATCTTTTACTCGAATTTGATTCACAGTTCCTGATTCAAATTATGAAATGCACCAAAAAGGATCCATATAAATTTATAAAATCATAAATTTATTACAAAGCCACATCTTAATCTCAAGAAATCCGCATAAAAATGCTTGATCCCTAGACACTTTTGATGTGTGTATATAAGCTAACCACTTCACTCTTGACTGTTTTCAATAAAACTAAATACTTTTCTACCATGTAATATAGGCTGCTTAACAAATCATAGGTATTAAATTCCCAAATGATCCCAATGATCTCTTACCCCAAAATAATTGAAATAATAAAGAAAGTTAAAAACTAAAACCCAACTACGAAAAAAACGCCAACTAAAAAGGTATAAACAAGACATCGCAACAAAATAACACTAGTTTTCGTATAACAAGTCATAGGTATCAAATTCCCAAATGATCTCAATGATCTCTTACCCCAAAATAATTGAAATAATAAAGAATGTTAAAAACTAAAACCCAACTACGAAAAAAACGCCAACCAAAAAGATATAAACAAGACATCGTAAAAAAATAACACCAGTTTTCGTATAACCGGAGGCACTCGTAATTATTTGGGTGTAAGATATAAGAACAGAAGTTAAATAACTTTGAAAGATTTGTTAGTTCCAAAAACATTGTTAATAAACAGGCTGTAGGTACGTATACTTAGAATTTAATCGTCAACTAGTTTATATGTAGGTAATTGTAGCATAAAGTTGTAACAAATGGAGTGACCCTCGTCAGTCCGGTAATCCGGTGACAGCATTACCGTCTTCTGACATTGTTTATAATTAATCTCAAATATCATCTCTACATTCATACTATGAAACTTCAACGTAGTGTTAATTCCTTGTGCTCTATGGTTAAGGGTCTTACTGCGGTCAGTTAGATTAATTGTGTAGCTGAGGTATCATTTTACAGGGTATTCAATTTAGCTATTCATGAAGCTTGTGGTTTTACGGTATGAATAGGCGAGCATATTTGCTTAAGTTGTTAAAGGAGATGAAAGGATAAACTCAAGATGGCAGCCAACGAAAAACTTAAGTTGATCTTCTTCTCCATAATATTATCTATCACGTATACCGTAGTAAAAATAATCAAAATCAAAAGTCATTTATTCAAAGTAGGCTGAGAATCAGCACTTTTTGAACGTGAAAATTACATAAGACAGTCCCCTCAAAACACCCGCCCTACACCACTTCCTAGTGCTTTAGCTGGGAAGAAGAAGTGGCGGAACAAACTCCCCAGCAGTACTGCTGTGTGTTCAGTTAGAAGAACTAGATTCTATATAGTAGTATGTAATTAACATTACGAAACACGAAAAATTTAATTAAATTATTTGCCATATGTCAGCTAGCACACGCCAATAATGAAAACCATACTCAAGCAGAAATAAATAATAAAAACTTAAACAGAACTTAATAATACAATGACATATTAAAAGCATCCAGGCATAAATGGCGTGTCCGCTTACATTTGCAATGCTGCATTGTGTTTATATTATGTAGCTGTAATTTGGAGTCACAAATGATAAACTAGGACCTTCGAAGTAAAATAAAGAAACAGTTAATTACTAATAACATTAACAAGACCATAATCAGCAAGATGACCTGTCACCCTAAGCAGCATCCGTTCACAAGCATAACGCAAAGATCAGACATTACCCCCCTCGCCATATTTGAGGGAAGGAGGCAACCCGACCCCCGACGCTACCGCAAGCATTGACATCTAAAGGAGCATGACAAACTTGCTGTCGATTGCTCAAAATAATCATATGATAAATTTTCGAGGTCGCTAGTTAACCATATATTGCAATATAATATGTCAATAATAAATAAAAATTAAATTAAACTAAATTGACTAATATATTACGAAAACAAAAACAATTATATGAACTCATAATAATAGTCCAGCTGTCAGACTGTGACAGTTTTTTGAACCTTGGTAAACAATTCTTTGACCTCTACAATCGTTGCAACCTTCACTCTCTTTTATTATGACATAAATCGTGGTTTGTATGATAATAATTCCCTAATGGTGGTAATTATCTATAAAAAGTAATATCCAGCAGATCAAAAATACATATGGTAAACATTTAATAATTGGACACGCATAATGCATATCGTTCATCACGCAACAATTTAAATTATATTTCAATTGGGTCATCCTGACATTGATCAAACGCTATGTAAATATAGTCATAAAGAAGAAGCAAATAGTCACGCAACGCAATCAGTCGCGTGTTTGCAGCGCTCTTCATTACTGCTTTGTGAAAAGTGAAATTAGTGGAATAAGGTCCCTATCATATACAGCCGTTGTTAATCGGAAAACACGCACGAACAACATTCACTCGTGTGGAAAGAGCCGAAGAACTGAAAAATAAACATAAGTTCTGATAATACAAAAGTACTGGGATGTTAAAAAAACTTATAAATTAAAGCATTAAGCATTAAGTCCGCCTTTGTACCTTTTGTGCGAAAAGTTATAAATAAATAAATAAAGTCACTTTTCGTGTCCGTCTGTGTGTCCACGTAAATCTTCTAAACGTATGTAGATAATTTATTGCTGAAGGGTTATGTGTAAGTTTAATAGGTACATTACTATTAAACTTAGATATAATACAGAAATCCCGATGTTTGGTCAAGTCGTAAAAACCTTATGATGCAGGGGAGAGTCGCTAGTAAATACATACCTACATATAATTTTAAATAAAATTTTTACAGCTGAAAAGAGAGGGAATTTTAAAGCTTCCTGAGAGTCTCCCTCGAGATGAGGTTGAAATTGATACTTATAAGCCAGGATGCTCTGTCAACGGAGCAGCATTTAGTTTGCAGTGTCAACGGAAAGATTTTAACATAAAATGCTGTTAAGATTTCCCTCCTAGCTCATTTTCCGTTTTAGCGCTTAACTGAACAGCTCGTTGCTTGAGATAAGTATCGGTTCTCAATTAATTTATGTAGGTAAGTCACGGGTAATATATACACAGTGAAGTAATTAATATTCCATCTCATTAAAAGTATACATTTATAGGTATGCACATTCTCATATATGAAGTGTGCAAAATGCGTCAATTCTAATTAAATATTTCAACTCGTTCTGTATCATAGACTATGCTTTCATTAATAAATAAAATGCTTCCAGGCTAAATTCCAACACTTTAATAATGCAACAAATAGTTACTTATTTAAATTAAACAGTCGGCAAAGGAAGTAAAGATTCATGTAAAACATATAAAATATTAATTAAGCATACAAAAAATATGTTCGTTAGATAATTTAATCGTTTATTTGCTATCCCAAACGAAATCGTCGGTACTTTTTAATGTTCACAATCAAATTAAATTGTTGTTCCGTCAACGTGGTAATTTGTAACAAATACAGCAATCGGGCCATATGACTCGGAAAATCGGTAATAAAACGAAACTTACGTATCATTTAACCTCTGTAGTTTAAATTTTTGGCGCTTTTCAGCCATTAACAGCATTCGTGGTTACGGCTTGTCTGACCGTAAGAGACATTTGACCATTTCGGTTACCACCAGCGCGAGCGCTATAAACGGACGTAAGCGTAGAGAAAACTATACTACAGAGATAACCGTTAAATAATTCGTATAGTTTCATTTCATTGGTACGTAGAGCGTTTAGGACGTAACGACGGAAACCATTGCCCTTTCCGTAGTCCCAGTGGACTTTCACGGTCCATATACGGGATTAGAAATACTTATATAGGTACCTACCATTTATGTTTTCCCAAGCTACGTTCACTTTAGGCGATTAAAGAATAAAAATGTTTATAAACATTCCTTGCTGAACATAGGTTTCCTAACAGATTAAAACGATTCAACATTTATTACAATTCAATGCTCAATACTCAATCATTTATTGCATTCCACAATGCTTAGGTGGTAAGTAAATATTTGTTGTAATAAACCTGTCGGGGACAGCAAAATAAAAATTTGAAGGAAGAGGTCTTATCAAACTAACTTATTCTAAGTAAAATTTAATGTAACGTTTTAATAAATAATTATTGTTTTTTTTTTTTTTACTACTTATAGGTTTGCAATTAAGCAAGTTAATCCTGACCTTTATGAATCGATGCATTGAAGGTAGTGAAGCATATTGAAATGCTACGAAATGTTGTTATTTAAATACCAACGGAACCCTAAAAATGTTTATAAACATTCCTTGCTGAACATAGGTTTCCTAACAGATTAAAACGATTCAACATTTATTACAATTCAATGCTCAATACTCAATTATTTATTGCATTCCACAATGCTTAAGGTGGTAAGTACATATATGTTGTAATAACCCTGTCTGGCACAGCAAAATAAAAATTTGAAGGAAGAGGTCTTATCAAACTAACTTATTCTAAGTAAAATTTAATGTAACGTTTTAATAAATAATTATTGCTTTTTTTTTTTTTACTACTTATAGTTTTGCAATTAAGCAAGTTAATCCTGACCTTTATGAATCGATGATTGAATATGATGTAGTGAAGAATATTGAAATGCTACGAAATGTTGTTATTTAAATTGAACCTAGCATTCATTTTTAGGGTTCCGTACCCAAAGGGTACCAACGGAACCCAGTTACTAATCCTCCGCTGTCCGTCCGTCTATCTGTCAGCGGGCTGTATCTCATGAACTGTAATATGTAGACAGTTGAAATGTTCACAGAGTGTGTATTTCTATTGCCGCTATAACAAAAATAAAATGAAGTTATTTAATCTAAAGGTTGTGTTTTATTTTAAATAATTATGTTGTGTTAAACATTGTACGGAACTCGGACTCGCACTTGGCCAGTTTTAATTTTTTTTATCGCAATGCATAGTCACATTTCGTAAAAAAATACCAAAAAAAAATACAACGCCATAAAAAATTTTAAAAAGTCTATTTACATTTGTTTTGTCGTAAAATACAGACAACACAACATTTTTTCCCAACTTTTAAATTGCCTATTTTGTTAATGGGAAATTGCTCAATCAAACTTGTTAAATTAGCCTTTCTATATACATAATAACTAAAAAATATTGCTGGTTATTTTACGTTGTTTGTGTAATATGCTCATACGACGCTCATTTTGACGTGCCTTAGTTTCAAATTTCCTAAAAATGAAAGTTTCTTTGATCTCATTACTATTAGATAACACGATGTAAGGTTTAAATTAAACCTTACATTGTGTTAACTAAGCAGACAGTTTGCGAACATGTCAAAACTAATTACTAATAGTTAGGTAGGTACGAGACCTGAAGTTCGAACGAACTTTCTTCCTTAACGTACTTTACTTCAGTAATAAAGTATGTCTAGGTTTTAAGAGTAGTTATTATTATGTTTAAACTTAGATTTTATTGATAAGATATTTCTTTAGAAAAACGCTGCAGAAATAAGACCTTTGTATTCACGTAACTACATATTTTGTAATAATAAAACCATATTAAAGTTCTTAAATGATAGCTGAACAATCTTAAATACGCCGAACAACAACATAACAGCCATTATACCTTAAACAAACAAATAAACACAAGGAAAAAGAACAACAAAAGAAACGGAATTGGCACTTGCACAATTCGTGACTTAAACAAAAGCGTCGTTAACAATTCGTGGTTATTAAAAGACCCGAGCATAATCACCCCTTGCAGAATAAAATTAACGTTCTGACAATCCTCATTACCATACTTAATAACATTTCAAACGGTTTTCACACAGAAGAATACGAAAACGTCGAAATAAATAATTCAATATCTTTTAAATGTTTGTTTTAAATTATTACGTGAACTCTGATTTTTTTAGGGACGCAATGTGAGGTGTCGGCGATAACAGAGAATTTGCATCGGCATTTGCAGAGCTCGGTATGTATTCGTATGCAGTGCTTACGTACGTTATTATTTATGAATCCTGCATCATAATCTCAGCCAAGTATTCACATAAATTAGTTTTATATATGACTGAATACATTCTTTCATTCTATTTTTACATATCATTCTGGCAATTGCCTGGCTTCGTGTAATATAATCCCCAGGCTAGGTGTGCTTGTTCCATAAAAACAGAGCCACAACTTAATCGAGTGTCAATCATAGTGTTGGACAGTTCTCAATCTATCGTGTTACACCTGTAGTTTATGGTCAGCACATCAATGGCCACTGTTGTTTACAAAAGCCGGTGTCAGACACACTGCAACGTCAATCGCTCCGTATGGAGGGTAGCCATCAAAGTGTAGCCACGTGGTATTCACATTTGAATTGTGTATGGAAGGTACCGGTAGCACCGAAATTTTGCTAATGAAAAAATATTAAGGTTATACGGGTAAATGCTCATGATATATATAATAATAAATAATGCATATGATAGTTTTTTAAGTACTAAGTATCATTCTACTATATTAAAATCATAACAAATATAACTCAACGGTGCAAATTTGAAGACTCGGTAAGCAAGCGTAATAAGACTAAAAGTGTACGGCGCGCCCCGCAACTAACAAACTACAAAGAGATTTGCTGAAACCTCAAAAGATTGCTTGTTACTTAATCCAATTTCCACGCAATCTTTCGCTGAAATTCTTTTTAAATTGGTGTCACGCGCTTGGTATTGTACTTTGTGCAATTAAGTAACAACGCCTAGTCGTTTTCATACTGTGGTTTTGATACTCTACTGTATTTTCATAAGTTGTATTTCATACTCTGTGTCCGCGGCAGAAATTTTCCATTTGCACGGAATTTTCAGCTTAACTTAAGATGAAAATGAGTATTTGAAAGATATATCAGAGTGTTGAGATGGAATTTAGAAGATATACACATTCTGTGTTTAAGTAAGTGATTCGTAAGTTTTACATCTACATAAATGTAATTGTTTTAAATAATAAATAATTCAATGATCTAATATTTAATTGAGCTCTCATTTTTATTATATATAAACAAATGTGTAGAAGCATTAGACTAAGTCATAACACCGCTCAATTTAAATAAATTAGATATCTGAACTAAACCTTATTATATTGTAGGTGCTAGGAACGAGATCCGCTCGAGTAGGTACATGATTAATTTATTCAGAGCCTTCTTAATAATTTCATCACGAACAGTACCCCGTTTAATTTAAAATAAAT
Organism: Brachylomia viminalis; assembly: GCA_937001585.2. Lineage (NCBI taxonomy): Eukaryota > Metazoa > Arthropoda > Insecta > Lepidoptera > Noctuidae > Brachylomia > Brachylomia viminalis. Next base: position 12,564,935 of record OW443302.2, on the reverse strand, counting down.
ACGGCTTTTTAAAGCGAAAACCTTCACACTCTTGTATTTAATTCAATGAGTATTTGGACGAAAAGGATCCCTCGAAAGTGACTTTTTAAGAATTTAATGGAATCATAGAAACGAAGGGAAGGTGCGACGAGACATCAAAAATATTCAAATCACCAAAGGATATTTCTCGCAACAGCAGTGCTGACTATGATTGTATTTACATAACAATCTTTAAAAAAAAAAACACGAGTCAATTTTAACGAGGAAGTTGTTTAGAATTCTTCACCCGGGCTCTTTGAAAATATTTGATGTAAACTATGTATAAAATAACAAAAAAAAAATGTATTGTTAATTTTGCTAGAAAACTTGGGAGTTTTCGGAAACAAAAAGATTTCTAGTTTTGTATACATAGGTTGGAAAAATTTTGATTAAAAGGTTATATGGAAAAAACACTGAATATCTTATTGCCGACGTCTGGAATAAGTCTGTGGCATTTGGGCTAGAAGACAAGTAATTTAGGGTAACGAACCCAAATACACCAACCTTAGAAAAAAACATTTACCGTAAAGATACTGTCCACTAGGCAAACCATTAGAAGTAGGTACTTCATTTATCGACACGAATGCCTTATATTTGTACTTTATCAGTACGACTAATTCCTTTCTTCCTTTTTAGTTTATGTCTGACTAATTGCTAACGTCTTAGGGCGAATTTCACCAAACTTATAATACATAGAATAAGTCGTATTCTAAGAATAAATTTTGATTTTTTGACAGCTTTTCCCTACTAGAACTGTCAGACGTCAATTTTATTCCACGGATAAAAGATAAAAGACTTTGGCAAAGTTATAGTACATTACTGCAGCGGCCGGAAAAAGAGGCATTGATGGACGAACATATACGTCATTCCATCAATGCCTAGTTGTGGCCAAGGAGGGTGTGTCTCAAATAATGCGCGGAAATTAAAATACAATTACTTTTATAAATCAATGACGAACAACGAACAACATTATTTTTTCCCGTGTTAAAGTGTTCATGTGTTTTTTTTTTCAAGAAACAGCAAGCCAGTTTGAAATTGAAATAAAACCTTTGATAAGTTACCTCCTTGGTTGCCATTTTTCCGAGAAAAGATCGTTCCATTTTTAAAATACACGATAGATAAGAGTTTAGTAATTTATTTGGCCGCTAAACCACGACAGATATAGATTTTGATACAACTTTTGCCGGCCGCTGCTTGCATGTATTTGGCCAGTACACCAATTTCGATTTATCTCAAAGAAGGTTGTCAAAATAATGCTCAAATTTCCAAGCATGTTTGAGAAAAATTATTTATTTCAAATGAACATTTACATTAAAATAGAATTGATTCTAGTCGCCCCTTCCAAAAGGTAGTTTCGTATGGAGAAGAACGGGCAAGAAATTCCACCGTTACTCTTATAAAATGTTTTACATTATTTTCATACATTAATTATGTAATCATATGTGAAGACGATGCACCTAGAATAAAATTAATACCACAATAGGTTAAAATAATTAAAAATGAAGCAACGACAAATTTATGTAAATTATGTGATAGATACATGGTGCTCACATATTTACAAACATGGTAAAAGGATACGATTTTTCTCATTTTTTAACATGTAATTAGTCAGTATATGAGTAAAAGTAATCACAGAATGTAAATCAATGTCATAAAAATTATAAATTATACAATTAAATTAGCAACCAGTTTAATTTTCTCTAGACTCTTGATTGTCCTATGAAGCTGGACCAGCATGTTTCCAAGCATTCTTATCTTGGATATAACCCTGTAATTTATAATAAGTATGCCTGTTTACTAAGTGAACTTTTTTATGAGTTTTATGCTTTGTATTATGCTATATGAGCGTGTACCAAACGATTTTCTGCGAAATGAAGTTATGCTATTCGCTGTTGTGCAAAATAATATTATGACATAAAAAGTTCTGCTATAAAGGGTAGACCCGTCAAGGGAACTCCTCAACGTTTTACAGTAGCTACCTTGTGTTTGGACTTAATTAATTTCTATTGATGAGAACTTTGCACCCATATGGGTTATAAGTGCCATTACAGGTCTGACGATGGAGACCATAGACAGTCGAGAGAATTCCTCAACGATTTACAGCAGTTACCTTTTGTTGGGCTTACTTCATACGGTTCAATATGCCAAAATGTTCAGTTCGTACAAAAATAATACCTAATTAAGATTGAAGTTTTACATAAGAATACCACTACGCTACTAATAATACTACTATAGACAACGCTATTACCTCCAAGGTTTTAACACGACTCAGAGCAACATACACCTGTCCTTTAGCGAAATTTTTCTTGCCTAGATCTATAACAGCTTCCAGTGTAGTTCCCTGAAACTTGTGAACCGTAACTGCCCAACTTAAAATCAAAGGTAAAATTCGGCGCTTGACATCTTCGTATCCTTTTGTTGCCTGAAATATTGCAACAGTAGGAGTAATCGGTACCCAGCCATTTTCATCTGTACTTCTACTTCCAATCGTATCCTTATCGAAACTGATTACTCGAAGACGCCTTAACCGATTTGGAAATTTATTTTTTGTTTCAGCGATTGATGTCGGGGCGTTGTTTAGATATGCTAGTTGCACGGTAAACTCTGCTTGCGCGATGCAGGATTTTGCGTGACGTCAGTGTGATTCGTAGTTCGCATGTGGCGATGTAGATACCGCTACAGTACATATATCTTCGGGGTACTGTGTTAAATGTTACAATAAAAACTTTTTTAGAAAAAAAAACAACCGACTTCAAAAACAACAAACCACTACAAAGTGAAAAATAACTGTAAATTCGGAAGTCGGTGTCTTTGAATCTGTATTTTAGTTTTTGCCACTGACTTCCGAAATTAAAGTTATTTTTCACTTTGTAGTGTTTTTTCTTTTCTAAAAAAGTTTACTACGGATCACACTGACGTCACGCAAAATCCTGCATCGCGCAAGCAGAGTTTACCACAGGACAGTTGCCCACCATACACAACATCCGTCTTGTCGGAGGATCCTCCCTTTACTATGGAGGTATGAGAGAACTTTACAGCCTGTTCTTCATACCTCTACAGTAGTTTAGCTAATCTGAAAAATGGTTGATCTATTTTATCTTTATTACTAGTATTAAAATAATGTCTATCACTTATTTTATTAAAAAGATGTAGATTTTCTCTCAAAAATCAGCCCTTAAACCCCCAAACTATCATACACAACAACAGCTATCATATAAAAACGATAGCCGAATCAATACTTTAGTAAGTACGTAACATATACATACGTATTCGTTTTGTAACAAAAATATTGAAAACGCTACATTACCATTCGACACACGCCGAAGTAAGGACGTGATTCGTTTTCCAATATTTGAAACAAAGCGGGCCCTTGACAAGAAAGCACAAATCAAACTATGGCATATCCGTTCAACTATTTTAACTGTCGTAAATATAAATTTATGGTGGCACCATTGTGTTTGCTATTTTATTGTTGCTTTCAAGTAGTTGTTCAAGTTTAATTGTTGGTGACCACGAACTATGTACGTACTTTTATTGCTGTTCCGGGTACGATTCTTTTTGTCGGATAACGATACCTATACCTACAAGGCAAAGATTTAAATGTTAGATTGGCTTTCACCGTACTTAGACCACGTTCCCACGGACGTAAAAATATCGCGGCGGGATTTTATCGCGCACTGGATTCTCAACACGACACGGCACGACACGGTTGGCGCAGTGGTTAAGCGATTGACTGCTGCGTTACGTGTCGCGGGTTCGATCCCCGCACGGAACAAATATTTGTATGACCTGCAAGTAGTTGTTCCGGGTCTGGCTGTTTGTGTTATGTGAGTTTAAATGTTTGTAAACGCACCCACGATACAGGAGAAATTCCTAGTGTGGGGCAACGTTTTTTAAAAAAAGACAAAAAGACAACTCTCGGTGTTAAACCGAGCATTGAGAATCCACTAGAGTGCATCCCAGCGCATCGAAAAAACACACTATTGGATTTTCAACGATATCTTTACGTCCGTGCGAACGTGGACTTATGTTGCGCGAAATGTGTACCCCGTATATGACGTTTCCAAAGCAGTCAAGTAAGTTGTATGTACCAAAGGTGTCAAAACGAAACAGAAATGCGATCATCTTTTGACGCGTACGGCGAATGTTACGATTGAAATCTTAGATTCAAGGTGGATTATTATCTTTATTATTTTCATCATCTAGTTCGTGTCACTTTCTCACTCTCTATGCAGTCCCGTATCTTGCAGACTTCTGTTCCGTATGATCACGTCAACACCGATTTGATCGAGCTCGATGGCGATATCTTTCTTCAGGCGTCCAATTAGAGCCAATCTTTGTCCAATGCCCCGGGTACATTCACCCGACATGTCCAGTCTTCTACAGCCTGGCAGTTTTTGTAAACAGCAGTCTCTGATTGAATATTGTAGCATGTTGTCCGGCTCCTTACCCTATATTGCTATGTTATTTTACCACCAAATATGCTGCACTCTATCGCTTAGGGTTAATCTTGAGTTTGTCAGTTTTTTGCTTGATGGGCGTTCAAAAGCCCATCTTTTTTTGAAAATATTTGCTCGATAATTTGTTTGTAATAATACTAACGTTATTTCTGTAGCGCCATCTATATCTATATATGGCAGATGGATTGTCAAATCCGCAAATTTATAAAGCCATTAGTTTTTTTTTTTTTCAACATCTCCTTTATGTAAAACAACTGAACAATGTTCAGCTGGATTGCCATTTCCTTAAGATTAACAAAACTACTACCGACGTTTAGACGTAATGCAGAATGGCTTATCAGCAGTCACAATAAGCGTTTGGTGTGGCTTCTAATGCTGAATTGGTCGCAGTAACTAAGCTATGGCACCCCGATCAATCAATTTAGGTTAGGTTAGAACTGTGACCAACGGCGAGCGCTACTTCTAAGTTAGCCGCAGTTAATTGATTATTTAGTATTATTTTAGGACTGACTTTCATAAAGCCCTGATAACTTTTAATTAAAATTGTCCATATAATCACTGTTTTCACTTGATTCATTTTCACTGATATTACTAATTTTTTTATTTCTGTTTCGGACGCCATTATTGTTGTTTTGCTTATGTCTGACACACAGAGCTACAAGCGACAAAATTTAGAACCAAAATCTACAATCTGGCATTTCATTTATAAATTACACGCCCTGCATTGATAAATCCAAAACGTTTATGCAATTCTGCGTGTTAAAGTTCAGTGATTATGAAAAACCACTAAACGTCGTTCAGTTGTTTTGCCAGAACGGTTTTGTAAAACAGCTAGCGGTTATGTAAAATCACGGATTCGATAACCCATCTGCGACATAGAGTATATAATAAAATAGTAACGAAGAAGTTTTGTCCGTTTGTCAAAACTGATTTGGATGAAATTTGGCGCACAGATAGTTTATAACCTGATTTAACATAAAGGGTACTTCTAATCCCGGTAGTACGTTCCCATGGGATATTTTCCAACTTCCACCGGGCGAAGCCATGGGCAAAAGCTAGTCAACTAATGAACTTCGACACAATTATTATGGATGATACCTGTGGCTCCCTTCGCTTATTTGATACATTCGCGTTTGGAGAAACGCGTATATATAAAAGAGAAATATTTTCTGGAATAGATATTTGCTTACAGCAGTGGCCTAGTGGTAACGGCCGCGACTTACGAGTAGTAGGTCGTAGGTTCGAACCCAGACAGGCGCTTTACTTTGTGTAAATTATTTCATCACCACTGCCCTCAAAACGGTGAGGAAAACATCGTGAGGAAACCAGCATGTCCTAGAACCAAAAATTCGAAGACATGTTACATATCTATATATATGACCAGTCCCTATTGATGGCGCCTAGAGAATAGAATACTCTTACTCCCTCCGTCCTCCTCCCTCTTACTCTTTCTTATCATATAATACACAGATGCAAACTTCAAGCTTTTTCCTAGGTGTAGTTCACACACTTTTTTGCTGCATCCTAAATGTGCTTCTCGAAGTACGTAGGGTACGAACTCTTTTACTAGCCAGTATAACGTCCATCAGCTTTCCGTATTCCTGGTTTTTTTGGTAACACATATTGGCGGTACATAATATTTTTAAAGAATATATATCCGTGATTCACAATAATCCTATAAAGGGAAAAAGGCTGGGGAATTATTTGAAAGTTATTGTACTAGTACCGTTACGAAGCTAAAATTAATTCATCCATTGACATATGATACCTTTTATTGTAAATAAATCCGATCAAAGCCGAGGCGAATCCTATTAAGGGGTCGTGCACGAAATTGACTGATTTAAAAAAGTTTGTGCGTATTTGTGAGAAAGGTAAAAAGAATTTAAACAGAATTATTTTCGATTTGAATAGTCGAGCTCTTTGTTTTGCATGTGGTTGAGGGATTTTTGAGATAAATGAAGTATTCGTGGAAAATCACTAACATTCGCAACAAGTTTTCTAAAAAATTACGCGAGACTGACGTTTGATCATATTATTTTTTACTAGAAACTACTTTTGATTTTGAACATACTAAGATATTATCAACATCATTATATGGTCTACTTGCACGTGGCTGGACCACTTTTTTCGACATCGATGCAAAATATAGATGAAAAATAATGTTGAAAAAACAAATGTAAGTCAGTAATATATTTTTTCGTATTATTAAGTAAACCGTTTCAAAGAAATTTAAAAATCACACATTAATCTTCAGCTATATATAAACCAAAATTATTTTTTTATTTTATAATAATACAATATCTTCATTAAGTAAATTAAAGGTAAAATAAACTATATTTTCGAGAGCGCAAAAATGATGAAACTACTCGTATTAACGAGAGCTGTGACTGACGCGAATGGTTTTTATAGTCACACAGACACAATGTTTCAATGATTTCAAGCTAACTCACAATTAGATAAGAAATTGACAAAAGAGGGTATTTTTCGTAAATGAAGCCTTAAATTTTCCCGGGAACTCTTCCTACCTTGTGGAAAGGTTTTAGCCAACATAAAACTTTCCGTAAACAATTATCATGTTGTCTTGTCCCAATTTTTATACTGAATATAAATAAGTTGGGATAATACGACGGAATATACATTAAAACTAGTATGAGGGTATTAAAAAGTAATTAGCCACATTTTTCGCAATAAACAGCTACTCATGTGCATTTGTAATTAGAATTACTTTGCTTCGCGTGTTCAGTGACCAATGGATGCTTAGATTCCTGTCGCCACAGTCACGCACGCTTCACAACCTAATTCCAACTGAAATAACTACAGCAGTCGTTTTTACTTGGAATAACTCGTGTTTCTGCTAATATCTTTATTACACGTGTTCATAAAATTAATTTAATGCGGAATTGAGAATAGACTTAGTAATTAATAACATAGTTTTCCCTTTTTGCTAGCTGCTTTATATACCTACAGGGTTATTGGTATTAAGCCAGCAATCCATTAAGGGGAGGTAGGGGATGTCAACAACTTCCGAGTGATTTGGCATTTTATATTCTTTGGCGATATACATGTTTGAAAAGTTATTTTAAGACAACAAAGCATGATTTTTTATTATTATTATTATCTGCTTCTACTTCATTACATAATAATCCATCATAAAATTACAATTATCTTTAATATTTTTGAAATAGAGCATATAATTTTCATCATTTTGAGCACGTTATTTGACTTAAGTGGTTGATTTCTGCAAAAAACATGGATATAATTTATCGACAGAACATTCCAAAAGTATTTACAACTTCTCAGCTATCCAACGAGATACAATAAGATACCGGATATCTTCAAAAAAATTTAAAATGTCTAATTACTGGAAAATGGTTATCATTTGCATAGAGGTCATTAAGGGGTCATATGGTTGCAAAAGACCTCCTCTACATCCCCTTAATGGATTTCCATCGTATTACAATTAACCCTGTCAAAATCAAAATCAAAAGTCATTTATTCAAATTAGGCTGAGAATCAGCACTTTTTGAACGTCAAAAACACATAAGACAGTCCCCCCAAAACGCCCACCCTTCACCACTTCCTAGTGCTTTAGCTGGGAAGAAGAAGTGGCGGAACAAACTCCCCAGCAGCACTGCTGTCTGTTCAGTTAGAAGAACTGGATTCTATACAATATAGTAATAAATAAATTAACATTACGAAACACAAAAATATTAAAATTATTTGCCATATGTCAGCTAGCACACGCCAATATTTAAAACTATACTCAAGCATAAATAAATAATAAAAACAAAAACGCAAACAGAACTTAATACATAATAAAAAAGCCTCCTGACATAAAGGGCGTTTTTTTTTTTTTTTTTTTTTTTTTTTTATCCTTTATTAAAAAGAACCAGGTTCTTAATAATTAATTACAATCTAGCCTACAAGACTAATAAGCAATTTTAATCTAACTTAACTTTTTACGTGGTAATTATTTTAAAACAGAATAGTGCTGATTGTTTATAAACAAGTCCGTTCCACTTTCTTCGAGTCTAATATTATAATATAAACACTTTGTTCATGTGTTATATGAGTGTCATTGTCACTATTATTTCTATATTACACTTTACACTACACTAATTCAAAAGGTTTTGTTCGTTTTAGCCTTCGCACTATATTTGTCTGGTCTAGCAGCTGAATTGCCTCGATGTTCACATGTTGGTGGAGTCGGTGTTCATGGGCCTCAGCAAATTTTTGGATTATTTTGGTGACGGGTTCCACTTTTAGGTCACGATGGAGGTCGTCATTTCTTATATACCAGGGCGCATTAACAATACTCCTGAGTACCTTATTCTGGAATGTTTGTATAATTTTGATGTTGGTCGGTTTAGTACAGCCCCACAGTTGGATGCCATATGTCCATATTGGCATTAGAATATGCTTATATAATAATATTTTATTATGTATCGATAGGCAGGAATTTCGTCCAATCAACCAATACATGTTTTTAAATCGCATGTCCAGTTCCTGTCTTTTCTTTTTAACGTGCGCTTTCCAGCGCAATTTCGCATCAAGCGTTATGCCAAGATATTTCGCTGTATTTGCGTATGGTACTTGTTGGCCATTTATGAAAATTGGGTGGTAATCACAATTCCTGTTGGTAAAATCAATGTGAAGTGACTTTGATTCATTCAATTTGATTTTCCATTTTTGTGCCCAGTCATGAACTTCATTTACAGCAATTTGTACCTTTCTGATTGCTTCCGCATGGCATGACCCTGTAGCCATAATGGCAGTGTCGTCCGCAAAGGTTGCAATGGTATTATTTTCCAGCTCTGGTATATCATACGTGTACAATAGGTAGAGGATTGGACCTAGCACGCTTCCTTGAGGGACGCCAGCTTTAATATTTTTTAACTCAGAAAAGGCTCCCTCGTGCCTTACTCGAAACATTCTATCTGTAATATATGATTGCAAGATATCGGCAAAATCATTGGGCAGCATTAGTCTTAGCTTGTATATCAAACCCTTATGCCAAACTTTATCAAAAGCTTGTGCTACATCTAAAAAAACGGTGCAGCAGACTTTTTTATCTTCAAGCGTTCTCTCGATGATGTTGGTGATTCTGTGTACTTGGTCTATTGTTGAGTGTTTCTCTCTGAAACCAAACTGATGGTCAGGGATCAGGTTTTTCTCGTTTATGATTGGTTTTAGGCGTTTTAAAAACAATTTTTCAAACAGCTTTGAAAGTATAGGCAACAGGGAAATGGGTCTGTATGATGATGCTTCGTGAGGTGGTTTACCAGGCTTTGCAATCATTATCACCTCAGCAACTTTCCATGGCTCAGGAACATGCTTAAGCACGAATGCAGCATTTATGAGCCTAGTAAGCTTAATTATGGCTTTACGCGGGAGCTGTTTCAGGATTTCTCCCGTAATAAGGTCATATCCTGGCGATTTCTTTAGGCTAATGATTTGAATTTCCTTTGCAACTTCTTTCGGGGTCACAAGCTTAATTCTTTGATCTTGCAGAATATTGGCAAACTGTAGGTTGTCCACAGACTCGTCATTTGGCTGAAAGGTTTCTTCCAAGTGATGTGCAAATCTTTGAGCTTTCTGTTCATTGCTTATGGCCCACTTTCCGTTATCATCTCTGATAGGGGGAATTGGTACAATTGGCCTTTTGAGTGACTTTGTCGCTTTCCAAAGAGAGTATTGGGTTGTATGGTCGCTGGTTAACTGACGCAGGTTAGTATCTAAAGCCTCATCTTGAAAGGTTTGTATCTTTCTCTTCAGTCTTTTGGTAAGGTTATTCAATACAGTTTTATCTTGCGGGAATCTAGTTTGCTGCCACCTTTTTCTTTGAGTCCTTTTTTCATATAATAGGTCTATTATTTCTTTTGGGTAGGTATTTCCTTTAAACTTGTTTATAAGCTGTGGTGTGTTGTTCCATGCACATTGTTGGATATTGATGTTAAACTGGTCTACTTCAAAATCGAGCTGATCTTTGCTTTTTAATGGAGTTTTTAGGTCAATAATATTTTGTAGCTCTAAGCTAAAACTTTCCCAATCTGTATACTTGTTAACTAACGTCAGGTGGTTTTCTCTTAGTAATATTTTGTGACTTAATTGTAATAATATCGGAGAGTGATCGGAGTTCATATGGTACCCCTCTTCCACATTCAGATAGTTGGTTGATATATTTTTGACTATGAAGAAGTCGATAAGGTCTGGTAGTTTCTGGTGGTCAGTCGGCCAGTAAGTAGGTTTTCCAGTACTTATGACCTCACAGTGCATGTCTTTCACTGCGCTTAGAAGCTGTCTGCCCTTAGTTGAAGTTAATCTCGATCCCCAATGAGTGTTCTTAGCGTTAAAGTCACCGCCTAGTATAAATCTCTGTCCGAGGAGTCTGAATAAGTGTATAAATTGTTCTTTGTTTATCTTGTGTCTTGGGGGACAGTATACGGCCGCTACTGTTACATTAAATTTATTTGTTTTTACTGATATCGCCACAGCTTGCGTGTCTTGTTCCTCGTATTTACATTGTTCGTAGTGACAGATATTTTCTCTAATAATAACCGCGCTACCTCCTCGCGCCGTGTTGCTAGGGTGCAGCGAGTGATAAACCTTATAGCCTCTAAACTTTACAAAAGACTGTTTAGTGAAGTGCGTTTCAGAGATCAAACACACATCAATATTTTCTGTGTCTAGGACTACTTGCAACTCATGTTGTTGTTGCAGCAATCCGTTGGAATTCCACGCCATTATTTTTAGTGTGTTATTCATGACTGATAAAGGGCATGCCCGCTTACATATGCAATGCTGCATTATGTTTATATGTATATAGCTGTAACTAGTAGCCACAAATGATAAACTAGGACCTTCGAAGTAAAATAAAGAAACATTAATTTCTAATAACAATAACAAAACCATAGTCAGCAAGCTGACCTGTCACCACAAGCAGCACCCGTTCACGAGCATAACGCAAAGATCAGCCATTACCCCCCTCGCCATATTTGAGGGAAGGAGGCAACCCGACCCCCGACGCTACCGCAAGCATTGACATCTAAGGGAGCATGACGAACTTGCTGCCGGTTGCTCAAAAGAATAATAATTATGATGAACTGTCGAGGTCACTAGCTAACCATATATTGCAATACAACTCATTAAAAAACATTGAAATGAGTAGATTATGTCAATAATAATCACTATATATTAATACTCATATAATGTTTATATGAGTCTACAGTTTAATGATACAAGTTTTTAAGGAAGTAATGTCAGGTAAATGAATTGTTCATCAAATTGCCTACCAACTTAAATTGCCCGACACTTGTATGAAATGGCTATACCTAACACGATAAAATAACTTAGGTAGTGTATCAATTTGATACACAATTAATTTTCCTTTGATACACAATGAATTTTCCTTTGATACACAATTAATTTTCCTGACTATGTAGTAATTAATATAGGTTACACAGTAGCACTTAAATAAGTTAAATATGCTTGCAAACATGCTAAGAGGTTCTCTTTCGTAGCAATATTAAGTTAGTGCAGTCAAGTTTATTCCGATAAAGTAGGCAAGCTTGGACTAAATAATCACGTTACGTTAAATTAACATTCCAGTATGTTTGGCGGAGGAGTGGTTACCCAGTGGTAACAGCCGCAACTTACAAGTTGTAGGTCGTATGTTCGAACCCAGACAGGCGCTTTACTTTGTGTAAATTATTTCATCGTCACACTTTCAAAACTATGAAGGAAATCATCGTGAAGAAACCGGCATGTCCTAGAACCAAACATTCGAAGGCATATGACATCTACCAACCCGCACTGGGCCCGCGTGGTGGAATACGGCCCACTCCCTCTCACCGAGAGGAGGCCTGTGTCCCAGCAGTAGGAACATTATAGGCTAATTATGATATGCTTATGCAACATGTTTTTGCTAGCAGTACTGATAAATGATATTGCGTGTTGCACCCTGCAACTATCCTTCAGGAAGCATCCGTTCATTAACCAAGAAACAAGTGATCAGCATTCAGATAAACGAACACCAACCGTCTGGGAATCTACAAGTTTGTCTAAGTTACCGACCAGTACATTATTTAGTCTGTGTGACCGCAGTCGACTGAGTTCGCAAAGATTCGGTGCACTAGATAAATAGTACCAAACATCAGCATTGCAAGCAATATGGATACAAAAGATGAAAAAGGCGAATCAACGCTGTAAGCAATCCCTTATCAGTTATCAAATATTTCCAGTCTCTGAAAGAAAAAGGAGGAAAAGACAAATGATAAATGATTTTATTTCTGTAAGTAGGTTTGTGAAAACACTTTTACACGTCAATATTTTTTTTTTCAAACTAGAATTAGTTAGAGTTTTCAATCTGACTACTCTGAGAAGAATGGCCGAAACAAACTCAGAGGTCACAGTCTCTTTTAAGGTCCAGACAAAATCTTGGTCAGATCATGTGAAGGCTACGTAGAAAAGACCATTGTCCTCAAAAGACCATTCCAGACACCGGTCTGGAATGGTCTTTTGAGGAAAGAACCACACAGATTGAGTGGACCTGTCCAGTCACGTCACGTTACGTCACGTCATCTGTCCTGTCAGTGCACGCAATTGTCAGCAATCGTGCGGATTAACTCGGAACTTAAGGAGCTGAACGTTTCGACGAACAATACCAAAGAAAGGATATTTGGGTGGGCCGCATAAATTACTCAAACTGCCAGATCGTGATTAAAACTAACTGAGAAAACAAAAAAGCAATGACCCACATAATCTTCACATTCACAATACTTAAAATAATATAATACTTTACAAAGTAAATACTCATGTCATTGTATGTACAAAATTCATCAATGTCAATGCGTATATAAAATCCGGACATAATCTTTGACAAATTGTTAAAAAGTATGTTAAAAAAGAACTAATACTAAAACACAATTTATTTCAACAACAGACGTTATTGCATCATAGATACTCATTTAGATGATAGGTAGGTACATCTGAAGCCGCTGAAACATAAGAGCGTAGGTACACCTTATTGCTTCTCATAACACTTCAGACACATGCAGGCTAACCGCGTAACATCCTTATTTCAAGAAAAAAAGCATATTACGCAACGGTTGACGTAATATTATGTTCTGCATCTTCAATACTTGTTCCACAATACCTGTTTCATAATATCGGAACAGCCGCGATTTCAGTAAATAACATTAAGTTTTATGATTCACCCATATGCTTGCAGGTGTAGTTTCCAATCTTCTTCCGGTCACGCCAACGCAACGTCAACTTTGATAAAAGTAACAATATTTTTGGGAAACGAACTGAATTTGGGTCGTATTCGTGTGTGTCTGTGATTATGCTTCTTCTTCAAGTATTATAAATACGTATCATATTATCGATTTCTATTTCAGACTTAGAGCCTTAGCAGAAATAGTTTTATTAGCATTGGCAACATTTATATGTTTAGCACAATGACTAAAGAATAAGAGAGGACATGAACTAAAAGATCGTATCGCGTGCCGGCGTGGAAAGTAAAATGGCGTAGGCTCCGCCCATTACCTAGTGTTGTCCTCTGCTCATTCTTTGCAATGATTTTGTTCATCGTGTTGATTACAAATCGATTAATCGAAATCACATACATTAAAATAAGGTTTTTGATTTTAAGTAGATAGTAGGTAAGTAGGTTGTTATTCGATTCTCATTCTAGGACGTCGCATTATGGATTAAGTACAAAAAAGCCTGTTGTTGCGTAATCTGACTGAAAAATTGCAAAAATAATCAATTTGGCGGTTCATTTAAAATTAATTGTACTTGATATTATTTACTCTATGATTAATAGTTGCTCGTGATAATCAAGCTAGAAGAAGAGTAAATTAAACTGCAACAAGGAATTCAAAACTATACCGATTATTAACAAAATAAAACAACAGAAATCGATATTATGCATTTAATGGGAGAACCGTTTTATTTCAAATAGATACAATAATATCAGTTTGTAATTAGTATTAAATACACCAATAATGTGAAATACAATAAAGTCTGCCTGTCTACAATAAATGTACAGGGAAATAATAATGTATTATGACTCAAACTCAAAGCATTTATTTCAAATAAACCAATTACAGGCACTTTTGAATTCTCAAGGGGTCGGTCAGTCAGAAAGATGAAGCTAGTTGCCCATTCCAAAGCGTAGTAGGTACCTATGGAGAAGAACGGGCAAGAAACTCCATGGACACTCTTTTAAATCAAAATATTGTTACAAAAAAGTGGTTACATAATTCATGTTGTAATTATACATGTGAGAACGATGTAGAAACACGTGCACGTTAAAAGCGTCCGTAATAAAAAGATAAAAACAATTATGGAATTAAAATAAGCCGTGGCAGCTAAGAAATGACCAGTGCCTACTGACGGCGCCCGTTCACGAACATGACGTATGGATCAGCACCATTCAGCTCAACCATTTTGAAGGGAACTCAATGCACACACGTCACCACCAGCGACACATTTGAGTGAGCATGACATACTCTCAGCCGCCAGGGCACATTCAAGTCAATGAAAGACGAACCCAGTAACCTTTATAGTGGGTACATAGTGCTCACACATGTGCTATGCAATTATACAATACTAAGAGATTGAATTTATACAATGCAAAGATAGGTTGTACAATCTTCATCAGCTCCAACATTATTTTCGAATATATGGGTAAATGTAGGCTTACAATGAAAATGTGATAATTTACCTTAGGGAGCCTTGTCGGTATTGCATTGTCGTGAAGTCTCACTATATCAAGACTTCTATTAATACAAGACTCTTCAAAATGTAGTGAACAAACATTTTCCTGGCTGGAGTCGATATTTTCTTGACCCAATGATTCAAGCCACTTACTTTTAAGTTTATCATTTTTTGGTAACCTAAAAACACAAACAAAACACGCAAACTAACATAAATGTGTATATTTTTTCATGCTAAATATTCAAACGAAATTTGGTTTTTATCGATGCTAAATCGATTCGTTGTGCAAATTACACAATCACAACACTATAATTGTCAATAAAAATACGTAGTAAACAAAACCAAAATAAGTAAATATATCGTTCGAAAGACTATGAATAGGCAATAATCTATGACCGAACAGTAATAAACATGAATTGAGACTAGAAATTGGTATAAATTTATATAGGAAACTTAATAATCTATGAATTCTTTCGACTTACTTGTGCAGGGATATCAGAGGCGCTTTTTTACTGTAATTCGAGCCACAGCCCCTCACACAACGCTTAGGCATGGTTTCCTCTATCACAGACAGCCTCAGTCAAATTTACAGCACTCAAAATGTTCTCAAAATGGAAAAAAACTTAATATTTAGTCGCACGATAACGCCAAATGACACTTCATGTACACTCTGAGAAGTACTCAAAACCAGAAACTAAAATGGCGAACCGGCCGATGGGCAGGGCTTCCGTGACGTCAATTGAAATTGAATTACAATTTTAGAAAACTGACAAAATACGGTTTTCTCTTTTTGACACTTGCAGAATTGCATAAGTTAGAAAGAAACATGTATATTTTTTTATTTCTGTATAGAATCGTATGATATTTCCATAATGTATTTAATTTATATAGATCTTTTAGTTCATGTCCTCTCTTAGTCTTTAGTCATTGGTTTAGCACTAGTTTTTATATACTGGTAACATGGAGTCGAGTAGAATTTTTCTCTGTGACATGTACTTTTGCTCTTGTGTAAAAGTTAACAAAACTATTTTGGAAATACTGTTGACTGCTAAAAATCTACAAGCATTTTATTATATAACCTCTTTAAGTATTTTTCAATATTCTTGTCAAATCGCCGTGAAAAGTGGCTTTTCGCTAAACTTCTGCCTTGCTGCTCGAACCACAAAGTTAATTTAGTCTGCGCTTGCTACGACCATTTTGCCGGTTAGTTCTGTATCAGAAAGTACGTTAAACTATTATAGTCAATAACAGTCAGATAGCCTGATCACCAGCATATCGGTATCGAATCAACGTCCGACGTCTTTCAGGTCCGAGTGAAAGTTTCACAATATGTTTAGACTGAAATCTGACGGCAATTCAAACTTCGTATTATTTAATACAATTCCTGAAAGAGTACCCTTGTAGATAACTTATGTAAAAGATAAGGTATGTATGTATAATCGATAACTAGGCAATCAAACAAAATAAGCTTGAACGACTTAGTAAGATTTTGTAGTAATCAACTACTCAAGTTCTCTGTCACAAAAACACGTATCTCCTAAACTTTAAATCTATGAACCATGTCCAAACATGTTCTATACAATGCTTCTTTGATTTTTCAACCGGGCGCGCTTGAAGTGCGCTCTTTAGGTGAACAGGGTGAATCTGACAAGTCTGAGACACAGACCGTAAGTAGAACGGCGCGTCGTAAGTGGCCCAGTTAGAGCCTTTGTCCTATCTAAACAGTTGTTTCTGTCATAGGCAGCCGGGGACGGTTGGTTCATAATAATAGGCCGCGTACAAGAACGATGCAAGTGATTCTTTCAAACTGTTGCAGTGAAGTTTGTTTTTGACAGATATTACAATGTGGGTTGAATTAGATGTTTAAACTACAATGTTTTAGATTTAGTCGTTAACGTGCTAGAGCTTAGGTACAACATTTAAATGTTTTTCTCCTATAATGTGCGTTTGCGCTGAATTGAAACTTGACCCCCATGAATATTTATTGGTCTTTTTTTAAATCTATTGTACTCCTCGCTAGTTCCAATATACGTACACGTGTCAAAATACCTGCCTACGTATAAAACGTACGCTTATAAAATCATCAATTTAACAACATGAAAACTGTGTGAAACTCCACGAGCTTTTAATAAGGTCTAATAACAATAGGTTTTGCCTGTCACGTTTGGTCTGAATTACAGCGCGTCACGGATACACCAGTGACAAGCATTCATGTCGATGATAGACACTCAATTAAGTACTGCGTGCTCGACAAAACCTACAAAGCGATCATTCATTTTTCAAATTGAAAATATATACGGAATTAAGGCTGTAAAGTATGCTAAAATAATGACCATCACAGTGTTTTTTGCGGTGTTGTGGGTACAGGAAAAAGATTATATTCACTGACAGATAACGTACTATCTTAACGCCTGGGTCTATAAACATGAAAGGTTGCATAAGAGCTCATTTTAAAACAAAAGCGAGCACTAGGAAGGATTTTTGATAAAGAATCCCCTCAAGATACCTAAAGGTACCTAAATGGCATTCTAGTACATTACTGCAGCGGGCAGCAAAAGAGGCATTGATGGACGAACGAGTAAATGTAGGCCAAGGCGAAGCATGGCACATATACGAAAGTCCATCAATGCCTAGTTGTGGCCAAGGCTTGTATAGTACTTTTCTCAAATAATGCGCGACAATTAAAATACAATTGTTTTTCAAAATCAATGACGAACAACGATCAACAATAAATTTTCTCGTGTTAAAGTGTTCATTTGTTTTTTTTTTCAATAAACAGCTTTCTATTTGCAAGCCAGTTCGAAATTGAAATATAACCTTTGATAAGTTACCTCCTTGATTGCCATGTTTCATAAAAGATCGTTCCATTTTTAAATTACACGACAGCTATGAGTTTAAATTTATTTGGCCGCTAAACCACGACAGATATGGATTTTCATACAACTTTTGCCGGCCGCTGCTCACGTGTATTTGGCCAGTACAGCAAACTCGATTTATCTCAAAGAAGGTTGTCAAAATAACGCTCAAATTTCCAAACATGTTTGAGAAAATTATTATTTTTTGCTTCATCCACGTACACACGCGAATATTTTCCATAAAAATCTTGCTACTTTTGTACGGAAAGACAATTCAATATTTTTATTCGAGTTTGCAACTTCATTTCAGCTTTCCATACTTAGGTACACAAGATTCATCTCAAAACTAAACGCTAAATCTTAATTATGAAAAATCTGTTACCAAAACTCCGTGCATATTGTACCCTTATATCTTATAAGCTGTCCTACAAATAACCTTTCTGCCCACCCCTTCCGACTCACACAAAAGCATGACGACTAACTACCCTCAAAATATTCCATAAAAAATGTTATACTAAACCCGTTTTATAAAGCAATTAGGATAATGTTTCCAAAGAACGATCCGTTGATATAATTTTACTTTTTATACAAAGTCTAAGAAGAAAGTTCTTGATCGGTATTGTTCTTAGTTGTTCAAGTACTAAGTGGGTATGATGTCCTGCGTAATTGGTACGTTGTAGCACCAGATGGGGAAAAGCTGGAAGGACTTGCTTGAATAAATAAAGTATTATTAATAACGAGACAGATTGGCATGGATTATTTCAGAGAATTGATTGAGGTTGTACATAAATTCGCGCCTTCTTCCATGGACGCCAGAAACAACGGACTGCAACAACTACCACCTGCTATGATCCTTACATACCTATTTCTTTTGCTTCGTTTATTTTCAAGCTCGCACGCCGGTTGCCAGTACTACGGGTGCTTTCTATGTATTTAGCAATATTATCTCTAATTTGCAAAATCTAATTATGTGTCGTATCTGTGTAAAGTATTAATGTACAAACTCTGCTCTCAAAACGGTGAAGGAAAACATCGAGAGAAAACAATGTAAAAAAAGGCATGTCCTAGGACCAAAAATTCGAAAGACGTGTGACATCTACCAACCCGCACTGGGCCCGCGTGGTGGATTACGGCCCACTCCCTCCCTCTCACCGAGAGGAGGCCTGTGTCCCAGCAGTGGGAACATTATAGGCTGATGATGATGATTTATGTACACATATTATTAAAAGTGCCTATACGAGAAAAAAATTCGCGCCCTTAAGATCAAAAACATATTGAATGAACCGTATAAGTCACGGTTCCAGAACATCGAAGTCTATCCAAAAGATGTTTTTTTTTTGTAAATAAAAATGTAAGTATTCATAAAATGCCGGATATTTTGAAAGAAATACGATCGAATGAGATAAAATATATTCGATTACTTATTCATAGATCGCGATAGGCCAGCTAGTTTATATCGCATCATAAAATCGAACAGCATATCAATTTACCGAGTGACTACATGAATTTTTAAAAGCATCGGAAGGAACTCATATTTATTTTCTCTTGAGAACCTTCTTAAATCATTTTAGCGGTATGTTTTTACTTTAAAACTGTTTTTAATAAAATGTATGATACAATTTTATACGTAAACTGGAAGGGAATAAAGCATAAAATGATTTGCTGATTGTATAAGCTTTCATTTCATGGAACGAAAAAAAAATCCAGAGGTTTTTTTTGAGGAGCTTGTTTCACATGTCATCTTTCAAGGCTGCGCATTTGTTATAAATCACCATTCTACACCACTACGCCACTACTACGATACTGCTACGCAACTACTACGTCACTGCTACGACAATGCTACGCAACTGCTACAACACTGCTACGCAACTGCTACGTCGCTGCTACGCAACTGCTACGACTCAAGTAAAGTATATTTTTCTTTATTTATTTTATTATTTATGTACACACAGTGAAATAGATACATATACCACATATTAGTACCTATGAGTACAAAGGACTTGTCTTTTTGTCATCAAAAATAGTGTAGTTCGATGTATATTATATTCACATAAATCTATGAGAATTTTTTTATGAATTTGAATAATTCGAAGCATTATTTTATGTACCTAATAACTATGTTTGTTCGTGTGTTCACACATTGAAATTTTTAAATTAATTATGTGGTTAAAGCGAAATCTTTCAGTATTTGTTTACCAAAGAAGGCAAAATACTCGAAAGTAATAGTGACTCGACACAACACAGTGGCTCGTAACACGAGGCAAGTTACTATGGAGGAGCAAATACCTCGTAGCCAGTGATGTTCGGCTTTGAACTTAGTTGACCAGTGTCAACTTACCCGTAACAGAAAACGGCTTTCCTGTTCTAGAAACGTGAGCATTTCTTTCATGTCAATATAATTAAATATCCTTATAATACAATTAAATATTATATATAATATTATTAAATATTTTATCCTTATAATAAAATTAAATATCAAACAAAATTACAAGGGATAATATTTTATTATAATAAGACTTATATTCACACTTATATATTCTACATTGTAAAAGTAACTCTGTCTGTTACCTTTTTATCCAGGTAGTACGTACCCGAGGAATGATTTCCGATCTCCACGCTATCAAAGCCGTGGGTCAAACGCTTGTGTTTAATAAGTAATCAAAATTGTCTAACCAATTGTATAAATTAAATCATCATCTGCCTAGCCTTCTCCGGAAGCAGCTGAATACCAGTATTTTACATGGAGCGACTGCCTATCTGACCTCCACAACCCAGTTACTGGGTAATACGATACCCCTAGGTAAGACTGGTTGTCAGACTTTCGGGCTTATGACGACCCGTCACGATTGTTAAAGATCTACGAATGACAGCCGGGACCAACGGAGAGGTCTTGGTATGTAAAGATGGTAACCCATCCACGGACCAACCGCGGCAAGCGTAGCTTAACCTGATCAATCGACCCGTGCGACTTTTATTACTTAGCCATAAGCCCCAGTTGGATAAATTAAATATGGTACTAAAATCAATTGTAACATGATACTAAACACCCAATACTTTTATTGCACTCCACATGTAGGTATTTTAGGTGGTAAACATATAATTTATTTTATTTTATTTAATAACATTATTGACGTGTAAAAGTGTTTGTACAAACCTACTTACAGAAATAAAATCATTTATCATTTATAATTAGATTATATGGGGGATAATTGATTGGATTATATTATGTCGGGCACGAATTGTGTAAGTTAGGTAAAAGGAAGCATTTGTTAATTATATAACATTACTTAGCAAAGTACTATATTATAATAATAATAATGTTGATATTTTCTGAGATAAACTAATATCTTTAATACCAAAGATATCTATATATATCTAATTATATAATAATATAATTAGATATATATAGATATCATTCATATAGATATCATAATATATCTATTGAGAGATTAATTATAATAAATAAATAAAATAAAATAAACTTAAGTTATGACTTTATAAAGCTATCACTTAGATATTCGTTTACGGAGTAGTAGCTTTTATTTAGCAAAAATTGTCAAAGTTTTTTTTAAATATGTTAATTTTCTCTTCTTTTTTTATTGGTGCGGGTAGTTTATTATATAATTTAACGGACATTACGTAAGGACTTGTGGTCAAGAACTTGAATATTAGAATATTATATGAACGCCATTTAACAGACTTCTTACGGCACCTGACTACCACATTGAATCACTACAAGATCACTTTCCTGCTTCGAAACAAACGGTCAGCAAGATGTTAAGTATTAGGTGTATATTTCTATTATGTTTGTTTAGATCAATTACAATGTGACTTACATATAAGTATATTTTTTATTAATCAATATAAACGTTGCCACACTAAACAAATTCTCCAGCATCGTAATCCGTGCGTTTACAAACACAAATAACTACACCCGAAACAACTATCAGGCGGTTACACAAAACTTTGTTCCGTGTGGGAATTGAACGTGCAATACGGAGCACAGCAGCCAATCGCCTAGCTACTGCATCACCCGGCTATCAGTAGGTTAGTACACCTGTTGCAGTGCTAGATCGTAGGCCTAATCTTAGCCTAATCACATGTTTGTATTCAACAGCAGGCGCGACAACAGCAGGATCATATGCTCTCATACTGCGAGAACAACCCTCGTGCGCAAAAGTGTTTTCTGTATGGCTCCTATCATATTTAATAAATTACCTAAAAGTTAGACAGAACTGCCCTTGTCACTTTTCAAAAATAAACTAAAAATTTTTTTAGTTAGTAAAGTTGTAACAATGTTGTAGATTTTTTTAATGAAAATGACTTTTCTATTCCGACTTCTAATATACATAGTTAAGAATAACAATTGAATAATGTGAATTTTAAATCAATTGACTTTTGAATGTTTCTATTTGACTGCATTATGAATGAATATTCTGGACATAATTTAATTTATTTTGAATATAATATACTTCTACTATAATATCTTGACATCAATTATTATTTATTTGTTTACTATTTTGTAATGAAATTTAGAACTACTATATGTAAAATGCAACTAAATGTAATTTTTTTATACCTCCAAAACTTGTACGCTGTTATTAGCAAAACATGGACGTTCACAACAGCTATTAATTCAATACTTTGCTTGTCTGATTAGTCAGTTTATATAAACGCATGTTTGACAAATACATTATCTTTTATCTTTTTTTTAACATGAGATCAATTCTAAAGTTCTAACGCATTGCCGTTCTACGCCATAATCATTGAGATATTGCTGCTAATGGTTTTTTTTACTAAGCTCGAATCTAATTGCATAAAATACTCCACTTGAACATGGTTAATGAAGTATCCTTTAGTGAGGCACTAAGATTGCACTTAATAATTTACTGAAAGGTTTCCGACCCAGTGCCTGTCTAGGTATTCACACTGAAGTATGTTATATTATGTTACAATATGCTCTTCAGGGAAATGGCTATAAGTGACATGTCACATGTGTGTGTCATATGTCATGTGTGAGTGTGACATATGAGTATTTTAATACCTTGCCCTATCCTAGGCTTTTTATTTCAGTGACATAGATGGCGCTGATGTATGAATTGCGACAGGTCACAGGAACAACTTTCGACCCACGGATACCCCTCAATTTAAAGGGGAAAATCTACAAGTCCCCTACAAGACCTGTCGTACTGTATGGATCGGAATGCTGGTCGTGAAGAAGATAGATGAAAAAAGATTGCATGTCGCGGAGTGTGGATGATGTGACGAAAATAGATAAAGTAAGAAACGAGTGTACAGGGTTACTTGTAATTTGACGTATATCCGTTAGCAGCTGATAGGAGGGCCAAAGAAAAGATAGATGGATTGTGTGAGGAATGATCGACACCATATATAAAAGAGACGCGTGACGGTTGACACCCCTGTATAAATGGAAAAAGAAAACGTGTTGCGCCGACCAACAGTAACATGGCACGAGGGCAGGAAGATGATGATATCATGGGTGCGATTGGAGACACAAATATCTAAATATCACATACACAAACTCACAGAACTGGAACATAACACATGATACAGGCATACTAGTACAAGTGCTTTATTTTATTTTTATATACCTGTGTTATAAACAAGGCGAAGGCGACAATACGACAATAAATTAAACTGCGTATATCTAATGATGTTCCCAGTCTGCGTACATTCATTGAAATATATCCAATAGTTTAGTCACTATAGCTAGTCGTACAGAATTGATATGACAGAGGGGCATTAAATTACACTACGTATAATATACGTGTTTAGTATTAATTCGATACGGTATAAAAATAAAAGGCACCAAAAATGTTTCTTTTTCAAACAAACTAAATAGCTTACAAATCAGAGTAAAACGCAACCACCATTTGTAATGAAAGTGCAAGTGTGTGTATATTTATTGCTTCCTTGTTTGCGTTGCCATCTTTTTAGCGAAAATATTTGGTTGTACTTGTGGCTTGTATAGACTTAATCAGCTGTTAGAAAAGATACAGCGTGTTCAAACGGGGCAAAAACTTGAAAAAATCATTGCGACTAAACTACTGCTCTTATTTAATTGATTTTTGGTACAGAGCTTGAAAATGGTACCTAGTATAGGCAGTTTAAAGGAAAGACCCTCTGTCGTATCAACTCTGTATAAAATTAAATATATGTTTACCACCTAGGTAGGTATTTAGTATCATATTACAATTGATTTTATTACCATTTTTTATTTATACAATTGGGGGGCTTGTGGCTAAGTAATAACAGCCGCACGAGTCGATCGATTAGATTAAGCTACGCTTGCCGCGGTTGGTCCGTGGATGGGTGACCATCTTTACATACCAAGACCCCTCAGTGCCTCGGAAAGCACGTTAAGCCGTTGGTCCCGGCTATCATGGATCTTTGACGTGGAAGTGGATCTGTCGTATCAACTCTGTAGATTGGCAAAACATGGGTTTTTCAAACAAACTAAATATCTAGTAGTGATGGGCCGACTATGGAGTCGGCCCATCACTACTAGATATTTAGTTTGTTTGAAAAAATCACATTTGTTATTTCGGTGTAGGATTAATTTGATAGTTCCAAAATACTCCTATGTATTGCCAGTGTTTTCAATTATTGTCGCATTGTTGTCTCCACATTGTATATAGCTATATATTATACTGTTAGCTTATTGTATTTAAGATGACCAGGTAATGCTCTAGTTTGTAATTACTTAATAATATTTGAGTAGTAAGGTAATGCTCAAGTTTGTAATTACCTAATAATATTTGAGTAGTAAGGTAATGCTCAAGTTTGTAATTACTTAATAATATTTGAGTAGTAAGGTAATGCTCAAGTTGGTTATCACTTAATAATATTTGAGTACTAAGGTAACGCTCAAGTTTGTAATTACTTTATAATATTTGAGTAGTAAGGTAATGCTCAAGTTTGTAATTAATTAATAATATTTAAGTAGTAAGGTAATGCTCAAGTTTGTAATTACTTAATAATATTTAAGTAGTAAGATAATGCTCAAGTTTGTAATTAGGTACTTAATAATATTTGAGTAGTAAAATAATGCTCAAGTGTGTTATTACTTATTAAGATTCATGTGTAAAAGTGTTTGTACAAACCTCTTAACAGAAATAAAATCAAATATATATATTTTTTTTTTTATAAGAGAATGGCCATAGTTACAAATAGGTACACTTAGTTTGTGCAGAACGGGAATCGGATCGCAGATGCTAATTTTGGTGAACCCTCACTGAAACACTATGTTTATTGATGAATTTATGGAAATAGCTATTTTCCATGATTTTTCGTTAAGCAGTAAACAAAAAATATTGAAGAGTGTACATAACCTTCAAATTCTCAAGAAATATACACAAAAGATTGGGATCCCTCTAGTCGTACTTAAAACGTTAATTTTCTTTAGATCCATTAATTTCAAGATGATGACAATATTAAAATTATAGGAAGTTCGTAATTAGATAACAGGGGCGGTCGTGAGTGGAGTGACTACTTAATTAAGCAGAGAAATCAATTATCTAGTAGATCGATAATGCTGAGAACTGAAACTAGGTTATTACGTGGATTCGCTCATTCGCTATCTGAAATCAAACGCTTGTTTATTCCTTGAAAGTCAATTAAACAATATTGCTAATCTAGAGAGTACCTATTGGTTTTAACCGCTACCGGTCGGTTAAATAGCCAAAGTCACATTAAGAAATTGCCGAATGCTGATAACATCAAATTATAATAATTTCTCTTGTCATAATTATCCAACATTAAATAGGACCATTGTTGTGTATTTATTTGTGGTCATATTGCAGTTATAAGCCTGTGATGAGCGGCATAGGAAAAATAAACACCTCCACGTTTCTTCCATGTACATTTTTACTACAACATTATTTCAGTTTTACAACAACCCACGCGTTTCTCGTATATAACGTTAGAAACGGCCATAACTCACAGAAGAGATCTAAAAGCAAAAAAAGGGCTCGATTGTAATCGGTCATCTATTCTTGTATAGGAAGGCCACCTATTCAAACCGAGTGGCCAAAGCTTACCATGTGATCGAACGGTCTACCCTACAATTGTGGTACAGGCCTTAAATAACTACACTTTCAATAGCCAATAGTTTCGTTTGGGAGAAATGTTTGGTCGAAAAAGACAATTCAATATAAACCTTAAGCCCTAAGCATAAGGATTTAATTCTTCTCTCTGTTTTATTGTGTGTTTATACCGATGTTTTTCATCGATATTTTGCAGCCTACTCGTAACGTGTATAGTGTGTGAGAATGTGTGGTTGTATGTGTGTCTCGTTTGCCAGTCATACTTCATAGGGTTGTAATTGAGTTTTTATTGTTAAAACTATTGATAAATAATAATAATAAAAAGTATTTATTTCATGAAAACAAGAACACATTGCACTGAATACATTGTAAATTATACATTTTAAGTTTGTTACACTTTAAGCACAATTATATAGACTCTATCCCTTAAACTAGGTCTAGCCTGTATCTTTAGAGATAGGGTTCAGCCATATGGGTACAGAAATGATATTTTGTAACAAGTGAAGCAGTGTCGAGTTTACATGAGCTATTTTATGAAATAAGTGTTACTTAGTGGATTGTGTATGTGAGTGATTTCGTGTATCTGTGTGTAGGTGTCAGTGCGTGTGTATGTGGCTGTCTGTGCGTGCTTGCTTAATGCTTCTAATTCAACTGTTGCGTACCTAAATCTATTAGAAAAAAAACTGCTAAGTACGTGTTGAACTCGCACACGAGGGGTTCCATACCACCGTACAATACTTAACACTAATTTTTTTTTAAATACTTTAGTAGACCCTTTTTAATTTTTAACTTTATTTTATTTTTATTATTTTTGAAATAATAGTCATTGTAGTATACTCTGTGTAAATTTCAAGTGTCTACCTATTACGGTTCAATAGATACATCCCTGTGACAGACTGACGGACGGACGGACAGCGAAGCCTTAGTAATAGCATCCCGTTGGCACCCTTTGGGTACGGCACACTAAAAAAGAGTGACTAGGATATCATAAGGTATTTAGTTTTGTAAGTCTTCTTCTGAAAATCTTTCAGTAAAATGAAAATGTTTCCTTAGAAAACATTGTTATCGTAAGCTAGCGTGGGTTAGTAACCTTTACAGCTCTATTACACGAGATCTTTGAGTGTCTGTTTACAGGATGTGTAATCTAATCGACCTCTTGGTAAGAACTATACAGCATGTTAGGTTATGACATGAAATAAAATGATTTTTATTTTTGTAAGTAGGTTTGTACAAACACTTTTACACTTCAAACATATATTTTTTAAACTAGATGGGGCCGGCGTTTCCTGTCTGACTACTCTGAGAAGAAAGGCCGAAACAAACTCAGAGGTCACAGTCTCTTTTAAAGTCCAGACAAAATCTTGGTCAGATCATGTGAAGGCTATGTAGATCGGTATCTAAAACGAAGGTTAAACGAGAGAGATACTTTAAGGGAATGTGGTACTCATGAAAATGAAAATGAACACTATAAAAAAATGACCTGCTACATACATTTATGTTCGTATAAATCAACGAAAAGGGAACGGTACTTTTATTTCATATTTCGGAGTTGGTCCCATAATGTTCATTTTCACGACTACTACACTTCCTTAAAGTATGTCTTTCGTTTAACCTCACACCCTGCATAGTTCATACATACAACGTGTCGTTTTGCATCCTCGTCAAATTTCAGGAGGCTGTTATGAAAGACATAAATAATCAAATAAAATTACGATCCTGCTCAATAATTAATACATACTTGTTTTTCTAGGTATTTAAGTTTGACAGTATTTCAGAATACTCCACCTTCAAAGAACAAAATCGCCCCGTTGCGTATGCGGTAGGCAGTGTCGTACGACTATGTCGCTGTGTGCATGCGTTACAGTTACAGGGCGGTATCACACGGGCCCTACACATGCCAATTTCCGAAAAATACAAAAAACAAAAATAATTACCTACTTATTTTATTATTCATTCGTGTCGAGAATCATTAGCATAGTTACCTCCTCGAATTTGACGAGGATGCAAAACAACACCTTGTACATTACCAATCGCGTAAATGTATGAAAATTATTAAAATAATATTTTAATCTTCTCTTTTATCAGGACAGGATATGATAAAGGTTCAGTTCGGTAAATCAGTTCATCCTATTCACAAGAATGACGCACACAAACCACATACACAACAGTTTAGCGGATTTCAATTCAATAAACCTAATTGATAGACCAGAGATAGAGAGTTAGAGATATTTTTATATGAATTGATAGGATTGTATTTAAATTTCCCGAAATAAATACGTCTATTGACTTAAGTTGCCAAACAGGTTGGTACCCGTTTCCATCTGGAAACAGCCGTCTTGTGAATCTGTAGTCATTCAGACACTTCTTTCAGCACCCACACTAAGGGAGTGCGTGGGTGTGGTTGAAACGGTGGCCAGCAACTTGATACTTGGGCCTATCTTCACGTGAAGTTGTTCTTTGTTCAGTAAATGGGCGTAAATATGACACTTCGTGACTTCGTTTCTATAGAAAGTGGCAGACAAGTATCAGTGACGGAAACAACGCTCTACAAAGCCAGTTGTTCTTTTTCAAAACTCGATGTGCCATTTTAATAATAATGTCGATGTGTTTATGAGATCGTTCGTGTTTTAGACCTAGCATGTGTTAGTACGCAACATGAAAATTGTAACACACACGTGCTATGCAAGTATGAGCAATAAACTTGCACAGCCCATGTCGGTTGCGAGTTTGCGAATCACACAAGCAAGCAACAGCAGACAGCAAGTCGACTTGGAGAATTAGTTAACTTGCTTGTTAGACATAGTAGAAGGTAGCCATTAGCCGTAAGCACCATGAGTACCGAATACTATGCTGTGCGACTTCCATTAAACAAAAGTGAAACCCTGTAGCGAACGTGTGTGTCAACGAATATTTAAATGATAAATCCTTAAAACCTCCGGTCCGCCGGTGGTCCGTGTTGCTCTATGCTTAAAACACATAAGTATATAAGCATAAGTACGTAAGCTAAATGTTAAATTACTATTTTTTTTTTTTTATGTGTTGAGAATAAGTTAGGTTATAAGTTATGTAAATGATAAGTCCTCTTCTCCACATATCTTTCTTTTGCTGTGTCCGACAGGGTCCATATATATATTTACCACCTAAGCCTATATTGTGGAATGCAATAAATAATTGAGTATTGAATTTTTAAAAATAATATATAATTAATAATACATATATATAAAAAAAAAATATTTTAAAACCCACAGTAGAGGATACAAATGCTCACCCCCTCACACACATTATGTAAAATATAAACTGTTATTGTTATAGATGGACGCTGACCTGGGGCCGTACTATGACGTGTTAATTCCATCATTATTCCAGCGTGAAAGAGAGACGGAGCTATACATGACCGATAGCACTATCTCTTTTTCGCAACGGAATCATGATGGTGTTACACGTCATAGTACGGCCCCTGAGCAACAAAATCACTACCAGTTAGCCTGCCCCAATAACAGCGTTACTTTATCCAAACAGTTTTGAAAAGTAATCAAAAGAACAATATGGAGAATATTGTTCTTTTGACTGTTTTATTATTTTTACTAACAAAGTTGTCAAAGTTCTGTATATACCTTCGCACATAAAAGCAAACAGCAATCCAATTAAAATATTGCCGCTCACATAACCATCTAAACAAACGAGACTCGATATAGTTTTCCAATGTTTGTTAAATATTAAGCGCTCACAACCACTATTTGAATTGTTTTTTGCACAATAGTTGTAGCGAGAGCTCGACTACATAAATGTATGTGCTAACTCCCCACGCGTGTGCGCCCGGAGTACGCGGCGCCGATAATCCCCTTAGTGGGTAACGAACTGGCCAAGTGCCGGACAGATAACTAGCTATTCCACTTTAGGCTATCTTCGAACTGGTTACATAGAAATTCCCCTTTGAATTCAATAGAGACCCATTTTTAACTCCAACCGCGTTGACTTTCACGAACGTTGTACAACTGTACTTCTTGGAAACAAGACCAAAATTCTTGGTAAGTACTTAGTTTAAACCTGAAAAGTATGAAAAACGTAAAAATAAAATTTTAAAAACCGTTTATGTTTTTCTTTTGAAGAGTTACATTTATATCGCGCAAAGAGCTTGCGACGAAAAATTTAAAGAAATATTTTACAGTTCTATAAAAATATGAGACATTTTTAACGACTGTAATAGTTTTCATCGAGACAAGACACAGACGATTTTTATATCGCCTGCAGCACAGAACATAAGTATTATATATCGTAGAATATTGTTTTATTTTATCATGATTTTTCAGACGTTCACTAGAGCCTTAATATCATTTGGCTTCATTATAAGCCAAAGCCTCTACTGTGATGGTGGTATCACTCACACGACGCAGTTAGTTGAGAAAAAATACTTTCTGAGCTTTGAAATAGGCTATATTTAACCGACTTCCAAAAAGGAGGAGGTTCTCAATTCGACTGTATGTTTTTTTTTGTATGTTTGTTACGCGATCATTCCGCCAATTAAGAATTGATTTCGATGATTCTTTTTTTGTTTGGTTGGTCATACTTCAGAGGTGGTCCCATATAAATATTATCGAAATCGGTCGAGGCGGTTTAAAAAAAAATCAACAATAAATTATTTTTAAATAAAAAAAACTGTCTTCGAACGGACGTGGACGTGTAAGACGATTGTTTTCGAACGGGTGCGGTTAGGTACCATAACTAAAAAGTGATAAATAAAAAACTTTTTTACAAAAAATAACAACCGACTTCCAAAAAACACACTACAAAGTGAACAATAACTTTAATTTCGGAAGTCGGTGGAAAACGCTAAAATACAGATACAAAGACACCAACTTCCGAAATTAAAGTTATTGTTCACTTTGTAGTGTGTTTTTTGGAAGTCGGTTGTTATTTTTTGTAAAACAGTTTATTTGGTTTGTGATCCCAAGAGACTTCGGTGTTGAAGGGAAAGCTATCCAAAACATATCCATATTGGATTTCTAGTGTGAATTGAACGGGCTCAAGATCAACACTGATACTGGAAGGGCTGCCACATAACCAGGCGAAACGGAACATGAAAATCGAGCAAATTGGCTAACGGAGTAGCCAGATGGACTGACGAATATAGCAGAGATCTATGCAGTGAACTGGAATAGCCAGATATGATTAATTGGTATGCATCGGCAGTGTGATAAATGGATGGCATGGAAACATGAAAAAATAGCAGAGATCTGAAAAGCAATCAAGAAAACCATGGCTTAGCAACAACAGAGGCTACAAAATAATAACGGTACATTCAAAATTCCCCAAATTAACGTGAAAATCAAGCCCTTAAAATTACGAAAACCCAAAGAATGTGAAACGCCCATCAATATGGCCGGAGTTTCACATAGTCAAACACTCCAACAGCGAGGAGCAGCTAGTTACCAAACTTTGTCTCGTCCCGATTCCGGTTTGTAAATATTAATTCAAGCAATTTGCAAAATTTGTCCCGCGTTAATTAAATAGTAGTCGCTTCGTAATCCAATAAATAAATCGTGCTGATAAATACCGGCCGATATAATTGTAGGGACACGACTCTCCATACGTAAGTAACGGTCGACTATTGTGTCTCTGACGGCAGTAATTCACGAATGACGAATTCGTTGTACTACCTACCTACCATTGTGTTATTGTCCCACGGAAGATGTATTAATCGTGTTTTATTTCTTTTGTTAACTGTTACGAGTTTTATCTTTTTGGTTTTCAGTAAATATTTTATGGCAGACGGTCAATGACCCTGCTGGAGGATTTTCAGCCTCTGGGCTTGATTCTATTTGAATACAACTTTTTATTAAAAAGAGTGTCCACTGCTAACGAAATGGTACTATTATAAATTTACGTTTGCTGTTCAACTTATACAGAGTTGAAATCCCGTTATTATCCGCACAGGGTTGGTCCCTGGCTAGCCACTTTAATATAAGCCCTTGGTTTACCTAAGCGCTGTCCATAAAATTAAATGTACAGCGTACTCTCTCTAAGTAACATTAGGTTAAAGCGCAATAATACTAAATAAAAATTATACAATTGTTTTAACTTAACGTTAACAATGTACTCATAAATTAGTTCAGAAATGAACTAAAACGAGGCATAGCTGCGTACATATTATCTCGTATGCACGCACGCGTATTTGTAACAATCGAATTAAATTCCAACTAATTTGATTGAACGAAATTATAATTGCAGGTAATGCAGACACACTGTATCATGTTTTATTTAATTTAAAGTTACTCATAAAACCGTGGGAGCTTATATAACTTAAATGTCAGTAAAAAATGCATAGTATGCAAAGCCACAGTAGTTTTCTAGGGTCATAAAATGCCCAGTTTTATGACGCCAGAGAACCCAAGCATTCAAACGTATTGAGTAGAAGACGCTTGCTCGTAATTGAAGTCGTTTGAAAAAGTACTTTGTATATTATTCACGACTG
Source organism: Brachylomia viminalis (assembly GCA_937001585.2). Taxonomy (NCBI): domain Eukaryota; kingdom Metazoa; phylum Arthropoda; class Insecta; order Lepidoptera; family Noctuidae; genus Brachylomia; species Brachylomia viminalis. Next base: position 12,532,342 of record OW443302.2, on the reverse strand, counting down.
TCCCTAAAACATGGGACGTGGCTCGTTAGTGACTTTTGAAATACAAGCTTTGTAATATTACAGTTTGACTGGCTTTTTTAACAGTAATTATTTGAACCATAAAACAATTACTAAATGAATGCCACGTATTACCTACATTTTATATTTTATTTCCTCATTTTGGCAGTGATTACGGATGTTGACGCTATTGTTCATTTTTAGATACGATGTTAATGTCAACAATAGTACACATTCGGACTCGGCTATTTATTATTCATACGCAGTATTTTGGACTCGGCTATAATATATTCATACGCTGAATTTTGGGCTCGTCAAATTGAGTATAAACTTGAAACTTAGTGCGTGACTATGAATTGCATAGTGATACTTATGGGTGTCTATTATTTCCTACCCTATGATTACATAGATACCAATAGTCTCTACAGCTAAGGAACCTAAATGTAACCAAGATAATGTACATCAAGTAAAATAATTATAATTTCTAAAACGACAAACTAAATATGTAGTCTGTTTCAATAGTAGTATGACTAAAACAATTCGAATCAAAAACAATACCCCTCATGGCACTTGAAAGAATATAGATCTTACACAAAATTTGCTACAGAAAGATAATCAGTAGAACGAGGCTGCCACTCACAAATCCCAATATTCTCAATCAATCTGCCTAGCCCTAACCCAACTATTTTGAGCTCGGCTTCTAGTCTAATCGGATGCAGCTGAATCCCAGTATTTTACAAGGAGCGACTGCCCACCTGACCTCCACAACCCAGTTACTGGGTAACACGATACCCCTTGGCAAGACTAGTTGTCAGACTTTACCGGCCACCGTAGGCGCGGGCCTGCGGGCGGTGAGTAATGGGTAGCTCACCGTCCGATCAGGACCAGGCCCGTGCTGGACGGCGCGTACGTGTTCCACGCGCGCCTCAAAGAGATGTCAGCATCATAGAGGGGGCCCACTAGGGCCCAAGCCTGCCGGGAAAGCGGGATCATCCAAAAGGGGTACCGCTGACCCGGAACATAAAGGGCCAAGGAAGGAACAGGGGTGGGTTTTAGTCAGTAAGAGTCTGACACTCCCTTCCGCTCCACCCAGAGCGGGAGGAGTCATTTGATGATTTCCCATCCTCAAAAAAAAAAAAAAGACTTTAGGGCTTCCGACTATCCGTAATGACTGTCAAAGTTCCGCGAATGGTAGCCTGGACCAACGGCTTAACAGGCTTTCCGAGGCACGGAGGGTTCTCAGTACGTAAGGATGGTCACCCATCCACAGACCAACCCAGGCAAGCGTTGCTTAACCTAATTTAACCTGGTTGACCGACCCGTGTGGCTATTAGTACTTAGCCACGAGCCCTTCCCACAAATCCCAATATTCTAATGAATGAAATAATATTTTGTAGTCCAAAAGACAAACTTTAATTCTGAACCGTCTCATAATATTGTTATTAATTAACCGAAGTCAGTCTGATTAAATTCAAACCGAAGGAAACGGCCGAAATGTTATAACAGTAATTTAGCTACTGACACTAATTGCCACAGAAGATCGAAATTCGAAATTATTTCGTAACTGTCCATTATAAATGAAGACCAGAATATTAAGACGTGTAATAAAATACGCGAAACGCCAGGGTAAGTAGCGATGGACCTACCCTCGCATTTTGATGACCACGATATTTTATTTAATCCCATATTAGGTAAGGCCAGCGTATTGATTTTTATAGGTCTTCATACAAAACCATAATAAATTACGACATAGGATTTTAAAAAAACCTAGCTGAGTACACACAAGAATCACACACGCTAAGCTGCCATGAAAATTTATTAAGAAATAATGTAGTTATTATTTCTTTCAAGAGAAAGCATTTCTAATGAGAATTGGATCACAGTTTCCTCGAGGGTCGTAAGGTATTCTAAACGGGCGTATACAACAGCAAATACTTTGTATGCATCTAATGTAATGTAATCACAACGATAATTATTTCATCACAAACATCATTATAGGCTAGTGAAAGCCACTGCTAATTAGAGATATCCTGATCATCTGCAATGATTGCGTAAATATTTCCATAATCACAGGCCGCACACACGTTATTTGCTCCAGAAAGTAGATGTGTTTTACAACACCTATAGCTGGTGAACTTTACCTTTCAGGAAGCCTTACAACTATTTTCCGGCAGCTTAACTTATATAGTCAAAGCATTTTGTTTAATGTTTCATTTCCTAAACCCAATAAGCATCAAGCTTGTATATCCCGAAATGCCCTAGAACCAAAAATGCAATGACATGTGACATCTATACCAACCCGCACTGGGCCCGCGTGGTTGATTACGGCCCACTCCCTCTCACAGACAGGAGGCCTGAGTCCCAGAAGTGGTAAAATTACAGGCTGATTATGCTTATGCTATAAGCAGATGTATAGGATAGTAGGTACACCCACATCATCATCAACACACCAGGATGAGGAAAAAGCACTCACATCTAGTCTACGGTTAAGTCCCATGGAGGCTAGGAGGCAAGCCTCTTGACATTAACTGGGCGCTAACCCAGGCTCCGAGCAGCCACAGTAAATTTCCTTTTTCAACAAAACGCCGAATAATAAAGAACAATACCTATGTCTAGACAAAGGACCTAATAAAACGTTACTCAAGCCGTGACCTTTATACTAGACGACTAGCTAATTAAACATCTCATTCTACTTTTCTTTCAAGTACATAATACATATATACGGGGAAAAAATGCAAAAAAATACCTGCAAGTATAATTTAGTAACCTTCCCGGACAAAAATAGGCTACCATTCTCTTTTCGTTTTCGGAGGTAAAGTAAACCTGATTTCCTGAAGGTCTCTGAAGGGGCTGCATAGAGATTCTATTATACATTTATTTATAAGTAAAAGAATACTGTAGACTGTTGACTTAAAGCTGTAAACCTCAATCTAATGATTATCAATTGAGATGATTATCAGATTACAATAATATTCCGAAATGATTCGTAGAATCATACCCTGTACAGCAATCTACAAAAATGCTTCATGATCTAGTCTAAAGAAACTATTAGTAAATCTCGATTTTCAATCCTTTTAGTAAACCTGAAGCGGTAATCACCATCACCTAACAATTGTGGTGTCAACCAATGTGGTTAAACGACCAATTGGAACCGTGCACCTAGCTTCTGAAGTTTCATAAGTGTCCATGTAGGTTTATGTGAAATAAAATATTTTTATTTTGAACCACATTACAATCATATTCTGAAATCACCCGTTCAATCAATTCACAAAAACATGTACCCATGTTCAGCAATCCACTAAAACGCTACGTGATCTAGTCTGAAGAAAATATTGGTATCTAATCACCAAATCTCCATTTTTAATCCTCCAAGTAAACCTGAGAATACGAAACAAAACTGAAAGCATTAAAAATTCTGGCAGGATAGGTAGGAGATTAGGACAACAACGCCGTAATGCGTATTCAAACGGTATCTACGAGGAAATTAAATTAAATGTAAAAAAATTAAACCTCTTCACACCTTCTTCAGATCCAAAAATATCGCTTCCTTCACAACATAAGGAAAACTTGGCATTAATTAAAGTCAATTTTATTGTGTCATTCTTAAAATAATCAGCTAGAAACGTGTCTAAATCTAATCAACTTTTCGTACCTACACAAAAGGATAAATTGCCATTTAAAATAAGCATTAGAGCTTCTCTTTGAATATAAATATAATACAACAATTAACTTAAATACTTTCAGAATTTTCACATTAGTTTTACTTGCCTTCAAAAACATTTTCCTACGACTGACCAAACTCTTAATACAGATACGTTCTTAAATTTAAAAGCTAACTCAAAAAGGTCACAACATTACTATAATCTAATTCGGAAACCTTATTCTCACCTTATTTAATGCCATACTTTTAGTAGGCCGCCTTAGCATCATTCCCGACGTACTTAAGTCAATTTTGTTCGCAATCCAATGCACTTGTAAAAGAAACTTTCAACACTATCCACACGGTACTTAAACAGTTGTACAATTATTTAAACTATTCAAACTATTTTTATCACGCTTTTATGATTTTTTATTAACAACAATAATTGTTTATTTAACGATGTTAACTAAAATTGCTGAGCGACAGACACGCGACAATCTTCGGCCGCTGTGTACGTAGACTGAATTTCCGCCCGCCCAAAAGGCCCGAGGCAACGCGAAGTGCGCCGAGCCTTCCCGACTCGAACCCGATTCATGAAACCCACTCGATGAAGTGGTAAGTTTTTACGACTACCCGTTGGCGAGCGCGGTCGGGACCAATATAAAAGGATGGTTTGACACCTGTTTCTGATTATCTTCCTGTATTCGCTTTCTATTCTATTCTTTTGTTATTACTTATTAATATAATCTCAATAATCAGAGTAAAAGCTTCCTCAGTATACCGAACTGGATACCACAAAAGTGTACCTAATAATAATAATTATTGTTTTAATTATGTCAAAACAATGCTTGGCATTCATTCTCACATTTCATGCCGTGATCGTTAAACATTTCACTACCATAATCAGTGAATACAGCAAGGCATAGACTTCACTAAAACGAATCTTTTATACAAGTTACCAACCGTGAAGACTTTTCTATAAACTAAATAATCTAACAATCAACACAAACATACTTAAAAACTAATTAACTGTTGATCTTTGTGAAGAACCGACTTAACAGAGGCTGGGTATTCAGTAAGCATCTAATATCCGCCAGATTTACAGCTACCTGTGAGCTAAAGGTAGAATATTGCATTGAGAAGTGCAATAAAATCGGGATCAACCGTTATGGCTCCTCCTGCATGGTGTAACAATGGCATTAAAATGGCCCCCGTTTTATATGGAGCTGGGGCTCGCAAACTGCTACTGAATAGAGTAAGCATTCAGTTATTTTGTCTGCTCAGGAATATTCTTTAGGGAATCGCCAATTGTATTTTTCTATGCCTATTTGATGCTTGCTCATTCTTTCTTTGAATTAATCAGACAGAAAATCTCCTATGATCATAATGATCTGTAAGCCATTTAAATATGAGCCAATCAGAGCACCATGATTAATTATTTTTCTCGTAACACTGTGTTAAAAGAGGTGTGGTATTGTTATAACTACTTAATTCAAATTATTGGGTATGACAGGCTCAAATATCAGCTTTAATTTCAATTCAATAGCAGAAATCATTAGTGGAGTTTATAATTTCTGCGAAAAAGAATTGGTAATTTCATTTTAATCTGTGATTAGTCTGAAATTCAATATTTTATATTTATTCCGACTCAAAAGTCAAAGAAGAACGGAAACTTGACCTCGAATGAATGTACCTATCTGGTCTTAGTAAGAGGTTGCTTATCCTCATAAGAATCACTACGAAACGCTACAATCAATATCGAGAATGCTCATAAAAATAAAGCTTTTAAGAAAGAGCTTATACCTACTGAACCACTAGTTACCCGGATTAGCAATATCTAGAAACTAGTTTGCATCTGTGGGTTCTCTCGCATGGAATTTGGGTTGAGGCCTTTATTGAGACCAAGTCATTTTGCACCAAAAACCACGAAGATCTGTTCTGTCGTGAAGACTTCCAATAGACAAACAAACTCTCTTTCACATTTATTCTTAGGGTATAAAAAAGGCATACGCATTTCCTCGTAATTCTTCGGCGGCAGGTTTTTACCGAAAATTATCATCCGACCTAAAGTTCAAATTTCTTTTCAGACAATTTTTTACGAACTTCTGCGGTCGTTCAATCAACGTCTTCTAGATAACTAGCTTTTTGTACTTTGTTAGTCAATCATCTTTTAGTCCATCAATCAGGCAAGCCCTAAAACTATATCTATTATTGCCTTCAATAAATGAATTCATCTGAAAACCGTGAAATTAATTGTACTTAAATTAATCAAATAAAAGCAAAAGTTTTTGTCTAGTAAAGAAATAATGAGTATTGTTACTGAGTCCTAGCTCGCGTTTAGTTAGTTTCGAGTAATTTGGTAAATTTGAAAATACGTGATTCGCCCTTTTGATACGACAGACCTCAAATCTCTTTGCAGAAAGTTTAGGACCCGGGCTTAAATCTTTTGCGAGGATTCAAAGTTAGTTAAATATCAGATATTCCACGAGCTGCCGACGTCGGTGAAACCGCATTGAAATTTTAGCTAGGTATTATTAATTACAACACGAAATTAAGAGAACAATAATAATTTATCAGTGATTTATATTATTGTTTAATTTTATATGGTACCATTCTCAAACATTTCAAACCATTTAATAATGATTATAATTTTCATTGCTATATCTCGATGAACTAGACACGTTCTTGACTGATTGGCCGGATAATGCAGCAGGCAAAGAAGACTGGGCAAATTAGACAGGCAAAGAAGACTGGGCACTGGGACAGGGGTAATGGCTGATCTTTGCGTTATGCTCGTGAACGGGTGTTGCTTGTGGTGACAGGTCATCTTGCTGACTATGGTTTTGTTAATGTTATAAGTAATTAATGTTTATTTATTTTACTTCGAAGGTCCTAGTTTATCATTTGTGGCTACAAGTTACAGCTATATATAAACATAATGCAGCATTGCATATGTAAGCGGGCACGCCCTTTATGCCTGGAGGCTTTTTATTATGTATTAAGTTCTGTTTGGGTTTTTGTTTTTATTATTTATTTCTGCTTGAGTATAGTTTTAAATATTGGCATGTGCTAGCTGACATATGGCAAATAATTTTAATATTTTTGTGTTTCGTAATGTTAATTACTTATTACTATATAGAATCCAGTTCTTCTAACTGAACAGACAGCAGTGCTGCTGGAGAGTTTGTTCCGCCACTTCTTCTTCCCAGCTAAAGCACTAGGAAGTAGTGAAGGGTGGGCGTTTTGGGGGGACTGTCTTATGTGATTTTGACGTTCAAAATGTGCTGATTCTCAGCCAAGTTTCAATAAATGACTTTTGATTTTGATTTTGACTGGGAAAGTAGGTAGCTACCTAGGTAGGTAGGTAGGTAGGTACCTTTGCTCAGCAGTGGGACAGTAAACTTCTATAAGTAAATATATTAGTAGATTATTAACCAAGGGGATAAAGCAGTGTCTTCTGTCGCGGGTGACGATTTAAATCGCGAGCGTAATGAAGGACCCGAGGTTTACTCCCGAGCGTAGCGAGGGTGTTAAAAACTTAAATCACGAGCGAAGCGAGGGATTTAAGACGAGTCCTGAGTGTAGCGAGGGATTTAAGTTCACCCAAGACTAAGACAGCTTTATTACCGAGGAAAATACTCTACTTTTCGTACCATTTGCGAAAAAATTAACACAATAATAATATGAGATGCATTTATTAAAAATAATGACAATTAAACGTATTTTTAGGACATTAACTTATTTATAAAAATAAATTAAAATAAACTTATCGTTTATGTATTTGAAGAAAACAAAAACACGGCAAATTCCTAGACTAATATTTTTTTGTCGGAAAAGCAAAGGCATCAAGCTCATACGGCCTCGTCGGTTTTCGTAATTTTGTTTAATAATCATAACTGCATAATAAAATATTATTCCTTTTTCAAAAAGATGTATTGCTTTATATACAAACTCAATGGTGTAAACACAGAATGTAGTTCAGTATAAATTTCGGTAAGTATTCCAAATTTAAATCACATTCTCCCCCTAGAGGATGAATGAAATTCAGTACAATTTTCTTTCCCTGTTTTTAACAGATTAAAAATGACTATTGTTATGTTCGTTTTTTTGGCATAGAATGTCACTTTTTTGAGCAAGTGGTACGAAAACTTACATACATACAAATAAATAAAATTGAAGTGTCTGTTTGTAATGTTAATATAACAACTTTTTGCTAAATGCATAATATGAAAGTATAACAATATAGTACTTTTTGTATGTCTGTCTGTCTGTTTGTTCCGGTTAAACAGTCAAGAACGTCTAGTTCATCGAGATATAGCAATGAAAATTATAATCATTATTAAATGGTTTGAAATGTTTGAGAATGAAAATGATGAATGTATGATGAAATTTGGTATGGGGATACTTTGGACCCTGAGAAAGGACATGGGTTACTTTTTATCGACATACCAAGCGGGTGAAACCACGGGTGGAAGCTAGTACTTAATATATTTCACTAAACTGGGATACTTACTAGGAGGGTTCCACACCACACAGTAGACATGAACAGCGCCACCTGCTAACGCCATTGAAGGGACCGAATTCTTTTTTTTATTTTTTATTTAGTGGCTTTTACCTTACAAAGGTACGTCAGCCTCATCATACCCTAATCTAATTGTTACACGTAATTATAATATTATTAATACAAATACATATATCATTGTGTAAGCGAGGGAGATAGTGATGCAGCAACCACTTTCATAAATCAGTTTCGCTTCTCCCGAATTAGGTGTAGATAATATTGTAATGAAAGCCCCAACATCATACATATTAACTTTTAACTCCCGCATCACTTTCTCCCTCTCTCTGACCGAATTCCTAAAATTATCGACAAAACGGAAAATATAACATAGAGCTAACCTTTCGTAGCTCGTTAAAAGCCACAATATTATATGGGGACCTACATAAGTCACGGAGCTAGCTGATGCCAAGCCTATACCTTTTAAACAAAACTGAATAGGAACCTAAAGTGGAATAATATTTTGTAAATGTCTTTTGTAAGTAAGTCCGAAGGCTTAGTATCTTCTTAAATATTTAAGAAGTCAGCTATGGTTGTAGGTGTTTTAAGAGTTATAAATCAAATAAAGACCTTTCGTGTATTAAACATACATGTATTGACGTTCTTTCAGACATTGATTCATCAATAAAATACAATACAAAATAATCTAATCTAACCTAATCCTAATCTGTAATATTATTGATTAATTAACTAATAAAATAAGCTCACCTCTCCCTTTCTTTACTAGAAAAAAAAAATATTTTTAACATTTATTTAATATTAAATAAATGTTAAAAATATTTTTTTAATGCTTTACATATTCTGCTCAAATTGTTGGCCTCTATTGCGAGTGCAGGCCCGACATCTATTTCGTATTTCCACAGTTGTTGTACGAAGTCGCATTTTCTCCTTAATTGTATTGAACGCCGTTTCAATGCGTTGAAGTAGTACCTCCCTAGTCGGAACCTCCGTGGCATATACCAGCTCTTTGGCACGTCCCCAGACATAAAAGTCTAGCGGAGTTAGGTCTGGGGAACGTGCCGGTCATGCAATAGGGCCATCGCGACCAATCCACGCATTGGGGAACACCGCGTCGAGATATTCCCTCACAGTCAAATGCCAATGCGCGGACAGCCGTCATGCTGGTATACTTTTGGCACATTTTCATTGAATACGGGCCTCTGACACTAATTCGGGAAGGTCATTTTGAAGGAACTCCAAATAGCTATCGCCATTGAGGTTATCGGGTAATGCGGTCCAACTAACTGATTCCCAATCACTCCTGCCCAAACGTTTACACTAAACCTCCTTTGAAAAGATTACTGTTTTTTAACACGTGGATTTTCTGCTTTGTTTGTCCAGTGGTGCAGATTGTGAAGATTGAGAATCCCTTCTTTGGTAAATTTGGATTCATCCGTCCACAGTATTCTTTAAAAAAATAGGATCATCCACATCCGCGTGTAACATAAACCGACAGAATTCCACTCGTCTGTCAAAGTCGCCACCCTCAAGACCTACAAACAAAGAACTCTTTTAAATTCCTGTTGAGCAGTAAATAATTGCACAATGAGATTTTTAAGGACCGGCGAACCGCCTATATGGGCTAACTGATTCACTACCTGGAAGTGACGTCATACCATACCCATTACCTGCTAAACAAAGGCATCGTCAAACAAAGCGTGTACGGGTTTAAAGTTAGTTTAAAATTACGTACCTTGCACCGGAGTGTAGTGGAATGGATGATTTTCGTTTTGCTGAAGAACTTTACACACTTTTCATATTGAAATATGCTTCTTGCAGGGTCTTCCTCAAAAAGTGCCAGTATTCTCTCGTCCACTTCAACATTATGTCGCACAATATGGCCCCTTGGTGCATGAAAAGTGACACTGCCAGTCTCGCGTATGCGTCGGTATGTGCCTTGGAAGACTCTGCGGCCAGGTAATCGTCTACCAGGAAAGCTTTCCTGGTAAAGTCGTTGCGCTGCACGAGCGACACCATGGGCGGCTCCATAAGCCATCATGACGTCAGCATATTCTTCGTTAGAGAACGTCGAGTTGGAAGATCCCGGTCGCTTTTGTTTTTTTTTTTTTTTATTGCCATGTGAAATTGTATATAATAGCTGTAACATGGACAGCTTTAAGCTTTAACATGCAAGTAAATAAAAAAAAAAATGGCTAATACCACTAATTTTGAATTTAAAAGTACTGTAATACACATATAAATAAAATTAAAATTCAGAGTCTACGACTTATACTTTTTTTTAATTTGTTTTTGAATGTAAAATTTGGGTATTTTTTTTAATAAAACAATAATAAGTGGATGAAAAAAAATCCACAGGGCATGAGAAGTGTTTAGGGGTCTGAAAGGATAGCAGATGATGGTAACTTACCCTCTTACTTACTACCTGTCTATTTTTGTTACAGATGGCCTTGATTTTTGGAGTGAATGTCGTAAAAATGAAATCTTAAACGTTAAAATCGAAGATATCGAAAAACATTCATATTTGTTGCTGGTAAATTTGCCAGACAAAAAATCACCGGTAATTCGTAGTCCGTGGAGAATACGTAAGAATTGTCGAAAAGTACCAAGCTCTACGCCCCTCTAATATAAACACTAACAGATTTTTCGTAGCTTAAAATAATGGCAAGTGCACCGGGCAAGTCATTGGCAAAAATAAGATCAGCACCGTGCCGAAAGAAATTGCGATATACCTGAAATTAACAAATGCCGAGCTCTACACGGGCCCTACTTTCAGAAGAAAATCAGCTACTCTATTGGCGGATTCAGAAGCAGACATGCCCCAGATTAAAAGCACGGTGGATGAAAATCTGATGATGATCGGTGATGTAGTAGCGATGGGCTACATTAAATATTCTATACAGAATAAGGATAAATAATCTGCCGTATTGATGACATCATTAAACTAAAAACACCTTCGAAAACTGATCATTGGACCGCTTCGTCACCGCAACCATCCACATCAAAACACTATTCATCTAGCCCGCTGCCTCAAGCACCACCTTTCATGATCCAAAATGATCCTCAGCAGACCCAAATTTCTGAAACTTTACTCAATAGCAATACGCAAATCAACTATAGTTACCTCCACTTCAATAAATGTACTGCATACAAACATAACTTTGTCTTTCTACAACTGGTCTAATGTATCACACATTACCTTTATTCGTTCGTGTAGTTCAAACACAAAGCATTTATTTAAATTAAACTATTAGAGGCACTTTTGAAATTTCAAGGAGTCAGTCATTTAGTCAGAAAGTTCCCATTCCCAAACGTTGCCCATTCTTCTCCATAGAGATCTCCTTATAGAGAAGACGGGGCAAGAAACTACAGTGCCTTTATAGGAACAATGTTACCCGGAATTGTAACGGAGCGAACAATAACTTATCTAAATTATAACAACACAACAACAGTGAATGATTCAGAAAATCGTTAGAAACTCCACAATCAGATTGACTACATCGTAAGCGATTTGTGTTTGAGCGAACGTAAATTTTCGATTTCCTTGAAATTCTCACAAGGAACTCCATTTTCAAGAAACGAGTGGTGCTGACTGAGTATCAATTTATATTTCGCGACTATTCTACACATTTCCGTTGCATTCCGGTTTGGATTATTATTGAAAGTATGTTTTTCTTTACTCGTCTTATTTAGTAAACAAATACTTATGGCTTACTCAGATTTGTATTTTTAGACAATTCGCTATTCTTTAATCTAACGTGGATCCACGCGAGACACAATGGTTTTATATTTGGGTCTCTAATTACGACATCCAATCGGTTAATGGTTGATTATAAGCAGCTTTGGAGAAATGTATACCAAATGTTTTTCATAAAAAGACTACACCGTTCGTATCCACCTTAAAATGCGAAAACTCGTACCGGACGCCTCCGTCAATTTGACACATCGTGTTTTAGAAAGAGACTGACACGTGAGTATAAGCGACAGAGACAAAGCAAAAGTTTTGCGTAAATCTGCCATATTAACAGCCACGTACTACGTATTTGTATCGTATTTGTCTTTTGCATCTATACCTACATAATTAAATAGTAACGAACTCGAAACTGTTCATTGAATTTTTTTTTTAAAGGAATTGCTACGAAGTGTGGAAATGTGTCTGATCCCGAAAAACAGTTTTTTGAATTTTTGTCCGTTTGTTAGTTTGTCTGAAATTGGAAACACAGATAGTTTATAACCCGGATTAACATATAGGGTACCTTTTATTCCGGTATTACTTTCCCGTGGTGTATTTTCCGATACCCACCCGTGCGAAGCCGCGGGCAAAATGTGGTATAAAAAAAAAACACTATACAAATGTTAAGAGGTCTGCGGTTTTTGCCGGTGTTGCTATATTTGAGGTTGCTAGATGTCAGTATTAAGCCGAACAATGTTTGGCTTTTTACGCTTTAAACCGGATAAAAATAGCACATGTGGCCGGTTCAGATTTTGTTTCAGACGAATTTTTTGAAGAGCAAATTAGCACGTGGTTTTAAAAGTGTTGAAGTTGTTCCTTTCTTTGTCAATTAGGTACAAATATATGCTTATCATCATAGTCGTTATTATAAAATACTGCTACTATGCTACTGTCTGGACAATTGGACATACTGCATAAATATTGGAATAAAATGTGTTGGCACACGGTCCCGGCACAGCTACTGCTAATCATGTGGTAGAAACGGTCCCGGCACAGCTACTGCTAATCATGTGGTAGAATAGGATATCTTTATTATATACACCATTAAAATTACAGATATAAATGTAGAAATTTTACATAGGGTGATACAATGGGCGGTCTTATCGTAAAAGCTATACAGACAACCTTTAAGATTAGAGGGAGAAGGAGAGACAAAACTGCAGATAGTCGATGATGTACCATTTATGTACATATACAATAAATATATACATACAAAAACCATAAACTTTCCTACATACATATGTATATAATTATGTAATAAACAAGAACAAGGAAACTATATGTAATGATGATGTTTAAGGAGAGAGGAAGTGTAGCTGTTAATGGGGATATTGCCATAATCAAGTTAACGCAATGTTTTCGTTGAAATGATATCAGTATTATACTACCTATTACAAAAGAACGGAGCAAATTCTTTGGATATACCTACAAGACGCCTTTTATGACACCCACTGGTGCCGAGTGGGTAGCCTACTCGCAGCCTAGAATTCCACAAAACGAACCAGTTAATAACCTGCCCGGGCCTTTAAGCCTTTTACCAAAACGTGTTTCAAGGAGTCATAATATTTGAAACTCTGTCTAACTAATTGTGAACAACAACCACGATGTTATATTAAATATTCGAAATTTTATATTAATTAATAAACACTTCTTCCGTTACTTTCTAATTTGTTCTTACTTTTATAAAAATATATTTTCCTTTCACGTATCCGAGGGTGGGGGAGGGTCTAAATCATTTTTCCCGCAAGGAGTGGCTGTATAGCTACCTATTACGTTACTGTAGCCATGACAGCGCCCGTCTGCTGAAGTAATGGGTTGGTCCGGTTCGTTAGCCCGATTCTGTCCCCCTACTCTGATTTAGTCAGTACCGGCCAAACGAATGTCTAACCCCATTCTCCCTCCGATAAAACAAAAAATAAACTTGTTAATTGGAACATTACGATTCGGAATATACCCCGACTGCCAGAATTTCGTCTGTTCGTGGTCGAATACAATAAAATTTAATTAACTCCAATCCCACCCATACATTTCAGTGTAAAATCACTCGGCGTTCCATTAATAATTTTATTTTTCATGTCTCTGTTTGATGAATGCTGAGTGCTGAGGTTCTGTGTGCAGTAAATATTAGCAGTTAAACTTTCTATCTAAATAAAATACTTTATCCAGACATGAAATGTACGAAATGTGAATTCAGATGCGAATCGGAAAATACAAATCGGCTACTAACACTATCGTAGACATTCGTAGCTCACGTAGCGTAACGTCTATTAGCGTAGAGTTGCTACGCCGGCGCCGTAGCATGTAGCCACTCGTTACAGAAAGTACTCAACTAGTGCATTCTAACTTTAAATTATAAAACCACATTAAGTAGGTACTACAACTTAAATGATTATTAGTTCACTATATAAATACAATTATTAATTAATCAATAAAATTAAAATAAAAAGCCTTTTATTTTCAGTTTTTACACATTAACTTAAAGAATGACGTATCTACCTTTGTACTTAGTTAACAAAAGGATTAGAAAGATAGAGAAATTAATATCTATGTAACCTAAATTATCTTATCTAACGACACGTTTGGTGTAGTGGCTACAGTGGTTAAGTGTAGTCAGCGAAACCAAATGGTCCTGGGTTCGAATCCCGGTAGGGGCAAATGTTTGTATGATGAATATGGACATTTGTACCCGAGTCATGGATGTATATTTATAATATGTATGTATTTACGAAAAAAAAAAATGTATTTAAGTAGTGTAATCATCTGGTATCCATAACACAAGCCTTAAGTGTTAAGTGCTTAACTTGGAACTAGATGGTGCTGTGTGCAATGTCAGACGATATTTATTTATTTAATTTATACCTAATTATAGTTAATTTAAAAAACACACATTTTAAGTACCTAGGTAGGCACTAGTGTATTTTTCCACTGAAACCCCCCCTCAGGTAAAGGCCTCCTCCAAAGCTTTCCATCTATCTCGGTCTTGTGCTATTTGCTGCCATTTTGGACCAGCATTTTTTTAAATTTCGTCTTCTCATCTAGTGAACGGTCTTCCTGTATAACGTTTACCCGATGGGCCTTTCCATAACGTGAAGTTAAAGTGGAAATGGGCCGGTCATGTAGCAAGTCTTAAAGATCATAGATGGACAAAAGCAGTTACGTTATGGAAAAATTCAATTACCAAACAATAAAAAAAAGCTGTATTAAAAAAAATTAATAGCTTAGTTACAATACATTTATTAACATTTCATGACAATTCGCGTGAAAATTATTTTTATTTCTGTGTATGATAAACCGTTTTCTTGAATGACGAAACTGTACTTTTTAAAATACTGGCACCTACACAATATGTATAAATGATACATGACATCAATGTATTGTACACCACCCTATCAACGTCTACGGTTATCATAATAATAGCAGTACTACCGTGTTCATGAACCGCTGTATTATGCACTTTGATATGAATACCTGAAGAAGCCGCCGTCATAAAAAATGCATTGTATTCTCTGATTAATTTTCGCACGCCCGTAATTTGGACATCAAAACAAAGACTTTCAAAAATAAATGTCAGCGGCGTATCAACAATACAACACAAATTAAAACGGAAACAAAGAGAAAACCTGATGTATAATATCTTAAATGAAGACACTTCCCTTAGGAAATCGACAACGTGGCTACAACACAAGCGACCAGTTAAAAATACACCGTGTGACTACTATTTTAGTAGGAAAGAAGACAAGTCGAAATAGACAATTTGCTATCGTTAAAATTCCCTTTACGGCGGACGGGGGAATTTGAAAGGGCTCCTCAAAGCCCGGATTTACTTTGCAAAATTATATCTAAGTCTGTCGGAATCCGTCCACACGCGAGATGCCGATTTAATTGTGTTTACCGAGACTTAGTTAGCAAACATTGAGCTACTTAATTCAGGGATATAGGGGGAAAGGAAGTCTTTTATTGCTTCGTTCTAACAAATTGACAATGTGTAGGTACCTTCGCATTAGAGAAAGGTTATTAGCAGCTTTGGGTGTGGCACATTTATCGTTTTTGAGAAAGTTTCGGTAGAAATCGCCGATAGTTTTGACCACTCAGGCCGAAGATTTACTTAACATGTTTTTCGATGATATTAAACACCTGTAAACATAACTGCTACCGTATATTTTTCACGTTTTGCTGTAAAAAAAATCCACAACATTTTATCAATGGCGAAACGACACGATAGTTTTACCATCAATACAAATATGTAGTTCTGCTGTTAGTGCTGTTGAGAGATACTATTTAAATCGGTCCACTTATTTCAGTGGTACCTCCGTGCAGCTATTAGCCTCTATTAAAACGGACAAATCATCCGACTGATCTCTGACTAATAACAGGCATATGCAAAACGATGGCCCAAGGGGGCTACTAAAACGTTCCAGATTAGTAACACCCTCGGGACATTGCCCAAGATATTTATACCCCATGACAAACTGAGAACTATTTGCATACCTATCATAAGTTAACAGAGGTTACTATGGAGATACTGTACTGTCTTAGGTTGCTGCCTCTTCTGTTAAATGAACATCCTTGTTAGGGTTCCGTACCTCAAAAGTTAAAACGGAACCCTTAAAGGATCACTTCGTTGTCCGTCCGTCCGCCCATCCGTCTGTCTGTCTATCTGTAAAGACCCTTTTTCTCGGGAATTCGTGGAGGTATCAAGTAAGAAATGAATATCAAATACGTCTAACTAACGGCCCTTAGAGATGTAAAAAAATCAAGCTTCCAAGTCAACGCAATAAAAAAGCGACATATTTTGACACTCGCAAATAAATCAAAACTATAGGGTTATTTTCCGTCGACGTAGAATCATGAAATTTGATGTCACAAGTAAAGGAAAAAGTCCGAAAATCGTTAATTTGTAGTTTTATCACATAAGAAAATAATACTTGCGATTACAAACTTAAATATGCAGTTGGAGAATGAACCGTGACGTATATCAGTGTATCATCCTTACATCATAAATTCATCCCAACTACGGAAGCTTTCGTTGTGCGTGGTCCGACAAGGTCTTGGCCGGTTTTTTTTTTGTAACGTAACTATAAGTGCAATTAAGATCTCTATTTCATGATTTCTTAGAAAATAAGTATCATTGTAAATTAGAGTCTGGCAAAAGAAAGCAGAGACTGAAAAAGCGCGGCAAATTGAAAAAATATCCGCATGTAACCCCAAAATTAGTATGACATACTCCAAGTATGTCATACTAATTTTGGGGTTATAACATAATTTGATACTGTAGAATTATTTGTTTTTCTTGAAAAACGGTAATATTTGTACACTACTGCTTGACAGCATGTGTACAGGTACAAAAATAGGAATAAACCTACGGGATAAATCAATACTTCGGTTGTAGCAGCTCTTATCAAAAGAAACCTACAACGAAGTCTGTGATAATTGAATTGCTTAATATTATTAAAATAGCTACCGCTTATTGTATGTAAAGTCGTATTTTTATTCAGTCGAAGTACACTGAAGTTTTCAGATGTAAAATTATGCTACCTATTATGGTCCAAATCAATGAGACGCTGCTTGACATTTCGAAATATTAGTTTACTTCGTCTGAATAAAAATACGACTTTGCGTTATTACGCAAAGTCGTATTTTTATTCAGACTCATTGGTACAAATCTGGATAAAAAAAACAATATTCGTTAATAACTTTGGAAAAATCTAAAAGTTCCATGTGAATAGATTAATAAGAGTCACTGGAATCACTGTTTCCTACATAATAATGAAACTTTCGAAATTATTTTTTGTAATTCCTTTTTCTATATTTATTTTAAACATGAGTGATTGAAGCATGGAAGTACTGGTTCTGGGTTCTTATCTTGTCTTTCTGCACTAAAGCAGTAAGTAAGTAGGTAAGTTTTTCAATAGTTTTTACTATCTCATCAACCCCTGCTACATCCTCCAGATTATCTGTAAAAGTTTACAATTTGGATAAAAATGACAATGCAACATTTATTAAGGTATGATAAATAACCATAATGCATTATTATGTAGGTAGGTGTTTAGCGTAAAATATAATGAATGTGGATCAAAATAGAGAACTCTTTTTCTTAAAAACATAAATAATAATTACGAATTCAAACAAAGTATCAACTTATTAGCGTCACACTAACCTAAGAAACTAACACTACACGTAAACAGTCATGTTTCTGTTTAAATTCGGCGTCTTTCTCCTGTTTTTTTCCTATTAATTTAGACATCATGCGAAACAACATCTCCCGCACTCCACTCTTACCAGTTTTATTCATTTTTGAGTTAGTAAATGCTTTAACAAGATCACCAACAACACGTCATCTTGTTTTGATTAATTGAGGTTGACATTAGTATAGCAATGCCATATAAAAAGTTTGCAAATAATTCGAGTGTCTACTTTCGTTTGCCAGACTTTATTACTTATATAAAAAAGTATTATTTATACTGAATTATATTTATTTAAAAACAATACAATATTTATTAACTTCGTAACTCTTTCAACAATTCTGAACATGAAGATAAAAACAGTGTTTATTATTTTCGTTTTCACAACATAAGTGAGTATGAGAGGTATATAGACCTAATCGTATAGCTACTTAAGTATTACATAAAGGCAAAGATGCCACGATTAATAATTCAAAGACACCGAAGTAAACCGTGTACACCCCCCTTTAAATCCTACTCGAAGAGGTGACGCCGCTGTAAAAGCCTTCAGTAGTACCACTTCAATCTTCATATAGGCTGGAAATATCATATTCTAGGCATGAATCTCTTGCAACTGTCAGAATGCACCATATATCCCGGTAATCTAATAAACGACCGGCGGACAATATAAACGCACTCTGTCGACGAGATTCACTCAAGGGTGCTTTTACACAATTTCCTTGGCATACCCTTTTTGCTCGACACTCCACCTTTTTGCCCCCTTAGCCTTAGAACCTCTCTTCACATTTTTATAATCAAAGGGAAACAAGTGTCTCCATTTATTGAACTTGTCTGTACATGAGTTGTATTAGGATTTTATTACAAGAAAGTGACAGAATAAGATTTTGAAGATTCTTTATTCTTCTGGGTGTAATATAATAGGACTGAATTCGAAATTGTATTTATTTTGCATCTTATTGTTTTGATAAATATTCTTAAAACTCTCAATATAACATAATCGCATTCGAGGTTAGGTACCTACCTACTATCCGTCCCATAATTTTAATACTTAACTATACAGAGTTATTGGTAAAACACCATCAACCTCTTAAGGGGTCATTGTACTCATCATTATGAACCACTTTTACTATGGGAACAAATATGAAATCGCGAAAAAAAATCAGCTCTACATTTATGTTTGCAGAACTCGTCAAAATGTAGGGACCAGCTGATATTTTTTTCACGATTTCATAATTTGGTCCCATACTAAAAGTTGTTCATAATGATGAGTACAATGACCCCTTAAGAGGTTGATGGTGTTTTACCAATAACCCTGTATAGGACTAGCTGCTACCTCACCTTGCTTCACCCACGTAGGTGTCGGACCTACCTAAGGGTAGCCTTTATTTCTCGATCAGTCCGTGAAAGTCTCGTCAAAATCAGTTCAGCCGTTTCGGAGATTAGCCGGTATTTGTTATAAATACTTTCATATGCATTTAATAAAAAGCTGTTATTTTGACATTACAAACAGACACTTTTAATTTTATTTATTTGTATAGATACCTTTGTTAGTACCTCATATTCATTCGTTTCGTACGCTTTTACCAATCGATAAGGGTATTTCTTTTTTGTTTATTAACATTGCCCTATAACAGACCTGTCCGGGGGAGCTTTGTGCCTCGTAATATTTAATTCAGTGCCATACATAAATAAAGCCATGAAATGCTTGGAGAATGTAGATAATCATCGCGTGACGAAAATTGACGGTATAGGCGGAAATAGTTCCGTTTTCATATGAAAACAAAATGAGGGTACCACCGAAACATAATTTGAATTAAATAGTCAACATATATTATTATCTGTTATCGTGGAAGTTGGCTCGTTACAAGCTCGTGACATCATTGAAGTAAACGAGTCACATGTAACCGATAAGCTTAACGACAGTTCCGATTTACTACAAGTGAGCGGATATCCGACAATGGTTTGGGAACGTGCCCCCGACTGACGGCTAGGTATTGAAGCTTTGTGGTTTCGGAGCCGGCTTGTTTTACTTTGCCAAAGGAATTTACTCGGAACACCGAAAATTCCACCGAATTGAACGATAAACTATATCAGCACTTGGTGTGCTAGGTTAATTTAAGTCACTTCTGGCAAACACAGCGCATATAAAATGGGATCTATATTATGTAGGCATCTTTGTATTTTGATCCATTTTCACAATTCTTTAGGTACTTTTATTTACCTGCACTAACACGTCATAAAATTCTCGTATTTTAATGACGAGAATTTTCTAAACTGTTTTCATTGAATCGTTATCGATCAAATGCGTCAATTGACACAATTGTATAAACCCAGGTAAGATTTAATCACCCTCTTCAACAAATAGAGAACATCTACAATTGAAGGACATCGCACTCTACGACTAATAGACTGAATAATCTATTTTATAGATTAAAATAGAAAAATCGTTTTACTTCAAAATAATAAAAACATTGAAAATGTCACGTTGCCTGTGTGTTTAACAAAGGAATATCAACTTCCACAGAAAACGGCCGTCGGAATTCAGAGAAGCAGACGGATTTCATTAGGGTAAAACCGATAACTCCGGTTTGCAATCATAGATTCGTGATATGAACGACGTCGGTATAAACCATACTCAGCCCAATCTATTCCACAAGGGTACTGTTTCAATAGAAATATGAAAGGCTTTTGTAAGATTTCTTTATAATAAAATCGTTTAGATGTTTGTCGATGTAGTTTTCGATTCAGTTTCGAGGGTACCCCTAAGCCGATGAAAACGATAGTGCCAATGACTTATCAAAGGTTCAGGTTTAAAGTTTTACCTGCAAAGCTACTATGTACAATTATTCTAACTACTATTTCTTTTATACTCGTCTTTAGAAACGCGTGCGACACTGCGCTGTTTCGGATTTATGCTTACAGATGTCTGAAACAATGTGTGTATCCGTTGATACAACTACTGCCAGCAGAAGTTTGTGTCAGCCACAGTATCAACCCAATGATCCACACAAAATGTATGAGGTGAGGAGCAAGAATGTTTTAGCAAGTTTTAAGAAGAACGTGTACAAGTTTTGAAAGACTTAAAGCACCGTGCGGACAAAGTAGGTACACTATTGCTGCCAATGCAAATTCCATCCGTAAGCCAAGGATCCACAATAGTTATTTATGCAACTGTTGTATAATAAGGGTTATCATAACTCGAATGTGGGTTTATCACACGAGGCGAAGCCAAGTGTGATAATAGTATCACATGAGTGTTTTAATACCTAATTATGTACAGTTGCATACAAGACTTTATATATGAAACCTTTGATATGAATCTTCTATAAAAGATTCTGAAACCATAGGGTGTTGTACAGTGTTTTAAGAACCCTATGTAAATTCATGGTTAGTTTAATTGCTGAGTATCTAATATAAACAAACTATGTGAAGGTAATAATATAATTGTTTATTATTGTAATAATTATTTGCATTTTGGATCGTAAAATTATTGAAATGCACTTGAATATTTACACCTTGTTGAATGTTGGCAGATCGATGTACACATAATGTACACGGAATATTTTTTTTAGTTTTTATTATTAGCTGTAGTAGTGAAACGCGCGTGCATGACAATGTTCTTTTTCACAAACATGCTTGGAAATTTGAGCATTATTTTGACAGCCTTCTTCGAGATAAATCGAAATTGCTGTACTGGCCAACAACATGCGAGCAGCGGCCGGCAAAAGTTATATGAAAATCCATATCTGTCGTGGTTTAGCGGCCAAATAAATTACATAGTAAACTCATATCTATCGTGTAATTTAAAAATGGAACCATCTTTTACTCCGAAACATGGCAACCAAGGAGGTAACATATCAAAGGTTTTATTTCAATTTCGAACTGGCTTGCAAATAGAAAGCTGTTTGTTGAAAAAAAACCAAATGAACACTTTAACGTGGGTAAAATTGTTGTTGTTCGTCATTGATTTTGAAAAGTAATTGTATTTTAATTTCCGCGCATTATTTGAGAAAAGTACTATACCAGCTTTGGCCACAACTAGGCATTGATGCACTTACGTATGTGTCCCTCGTCTTCGCCTAGGGCGACATTTACACGTTCGTCCATCAATGCCTCATTTGCTGGCCGCTGCAGTAATGTACTATTTTTGAAATTTATAAAGATACCACGAATTGAGTAGTGAGAATGTAGCTGTTTGATGAGTAAGGAAGGGATCGAGTTCCAGTGGCATAATTAAATTTAGTACAACATTATAACATTCGTTTGGATGATATTATGGTGACTATGACACTGGTTGTTTTAATGTTGGCAATAAGTTAACTGTTTCAGGAACTTTGGCATGGGTGTAGATAAACTCTATTACTTTACTCAAACCTCTATAATGCACGCTGAAATAGTGTTTATTTACTCCCAACATCTGTGAAACCACTCGTCGCCTATTAGACGATGCTTGGTTGAGTTCCTTTGCACTATTACAGAAAAAAACGGTGCAATAACTCAAAATCCACCTCAGTGCGTTCAGTGTCCTCAGATCAAATCCCTATTATAAATGGACTCGAGAGGCGGATCGTGGGCATTCAATGTGTTGAAATATAATATAAAAATTGAAGATCCGCTTACGTAGGTAGTGTTTACTATATTATACTATACTATAGTTTTTATATTATATTTATTCCCTAGCTATTGTAGTGCATCAAACTGAATCATAAAGCTACGGTATAAATTGTCTACCTTTAAGTACCATTTACCTTATTGACCTAAAGGATTTATTACTTTTTGTAACTATAATTCAGAACCAAAAATAGTACCTAGGTTTGTCTATATAATATGGAAAAAGATTTCACTAACAAGTACTTACTTACCTAAATCTTTATTAGCTACGTCAACCAAAAATGCTGACTCCCACGTCATGTTTGACCTAGAATTCACATTAAGTATTACATAATATAATATTAGTAACGCTGTTTGCAGGGAAAACCTCGCTAAAGTAAAAATGGAACAAGTGGAAAAACTATTTATTACGTGACCGAGATCTGAATACAGCTCTAAAAAACTTTGATGTTCCAGTTTTTTTAATATCTCTACAGTTGAAAGTAATGGCGTCACATATCATTATTTTTAAGATGTGCAATTATGTTCTGTTCATCCTTCTTCTTTTATGACTGGTCAAGAGTATTGCGCACAATATCTCCAGGACACCTGCCTTTCCTTTGGAGGTGTACCGCTAGAAAACAAGTAAATTGAATTGAATCCATCAGTTATATTGTGTTAACATAAAGGTGCCAACAGATTTGTTGTAGGTATAGCTTATCGAAATATGCTGTGTTTTGACGATCAGTGAGATCTGTCAGCTTTTTACAGATTTACTCGGTGATATCGATGTGTGGTGTTACTCGAATGGATAAAATAAGAAATGAGTATACAGGATGGGAAAAAACGAAACGTCGCGCAAACTGTAACCATGAATTCAGTACATGATTTTAAAGCCAAATTGCGTTTAATTTTTTCGTCGGCTGTTAAAAAAAAATGTTTCTCAGTACATTTTGACCGCGTAGGTATTGCACTTTTCTATGAAACAGCTGATTATTTTTTTGATAACCGACGAACAATTTCTACGCTAGGGGTCCAGCATCATGTGCTAATTTCGTGGTTACAATTTCCGCGTCGATGTTCCTGCCACCCTGTATAAGAGGAAGTCTGAAAGTGACACTGGTGACTGAAAACTTGTGTAGAAATAGTTTTTTTTTAATTTATTTTTTTATTCTGTTTACAAAGTTTATAAATACAAAAAAAAACTTGTTGTCATGGTATGGGCATGTGATGCGGAGGAACGAGGCAAATGTCGTCAGGAAAGTTTTGAGTATGAATGTCGATGGCTTTACGAGTAGTCCAAAGATACGATGGATGGACTGTGTGAAAGATGATATGGCTAGAAAGGTGGTAACTACTGAGATGACCACTAATGAGAAGTATGGCAGGAAAAGACATGTTGTGCCGACAACAAGTAAATTGGGATAAGGGTAGGAGAATTATGTCAATGATGATGACTCGTTGTTGTCGATCGTTACTGTCGACTGTCAACGATTGATAAATATCAAGGGTAAAATCGAGCATTACCGACAAAAATAATCCACAATGGCGATCGACAAAAAATATGATGTTGATCGGCTGCAGCTGACACAGTTACTCGATTTTGTTTAACACACATTTAAAAAATCGAGAATATTTGAAGACCAAGTATAAAAATACTGTTTACCTACATTTGCAAAAAAAAATGTCGTCTTCTATTTAGAATACCTACACTATAAATAACATTCCAGAAGGTGTGTGTGTGTGTGTTAATGAATAATATTATTATCATAATTTAAAAGATATTATAATTTTTGTAAGCACCCTTACCTATGCCACATTTTTGGGCACAATTAAATTTTCCTGAATTTATGTATGTCACGTTATCCGTACCGCACACCGGATCATATTCTGATGTGGTCAGACAGTCTTGGACACATTTCTTTCGAGCCCCCGCGATACTGAAACCAAAAATAGTTATTTGTTATGCAAAGTTGTTTTTTGGCGCGAGTACTTGTATTGAGACCTGAGGGGTTATTGTACATTCGCCACAAAGTAAATTCGCCACAAAAAAAAGTATGTGTAAACTTGCCACAGCTCTATTTTCACGAAGAAAAATCCGCCATATTGTTTATTTCCGTACAGACAGCATAAAAATCGAACAGTAAGTAGAATAAAACGTTTATTTCTTTATTTTTCATAATCACAGAAATTCACATAAAATCACAGTTCTACTTACAGCTAAAATATACTCTAATGGTCTGGTTTTATTCGTTTTTAAGGCCGCGTTGTCAAGGACAGCGTGACCTGCGGGACCCGCCTAACCCTAAATAAACATGTATTGCAAGTGGCTGTTTTCCTTACAACATTACAATTATAAGAAAAAGAATAGAAAGATAAATAAATCACAGTAATAATCACGTTTTTTCTAAGTTAATTTACGTCTACATACAAAATCACAGTTTTTCATACCACTAAATATATAATTATTGCAATAGGCTGATTTGCCTGCAACATAACGAAACATAAATAAGTTTAATATTATAAGTACTTCACATCTTATTAAAAAAAGTATAAAAAAACAAAAATATTAATAAGCTACTGTTCGCCACCGGTGGCTGGCGATAAGCTGCTTTACATGATTTTTAAAACGTTATTCTAAAGGGTGGACATGGACCTTTAATTATGTTTTTTTTTTTGCTATGTTTAAACTCTGAATAAAATATTAATATATTACTATACTCTTTTTAAAAACAATACCTACTGCATCAAATAATAATATACTTACACCATGTCCACCCAAGCTTGTGCCAGGCTGATTATGATCCATTTTTTTAGAGATGCACCTACCTAACTTACTACCATCGATATAATATATTATATGCATTTAAGTAACTCTATGGTAACTACAATATTAAGCAAATCACATAAGCAACAGAACACCCAAAGAAAACTATAATTATAGTCATTGAGAAAACCACACGCGCATCGAGAACTTGCACATCGACATGACTGGACTGATGAGTATCGATGCATTGACCGGTACGGCTAGAAAGAGATCGATACAGCGAGCGAGCGAGCGCGTGATATCATGTGCAGGAGCGCAGGAGAAAGAAAGATTTTAGAAATCATTTTAATTTCGACCATAAAAACCAATTACTTTGTTTGCAATCAGTACTTTATGCAAAAATTATATACCTGTTAAGACTTGTAACGAATTTACACATATTTTTATGCATGTGGCGAATACACTTTCAATGCAAAAGAGTTTACAAAATGTGACGAATTTACTTTGTGACTATATATATATTGACCCTGCAGTTTTATATAATATAAACTAGTTGTTGCGTGCTGCGCGAGCTGCAAGCAGCTCGCGTCTAGTGGTGGTAGCTCTTACACATGTAAAACCAAAGTAATTCGCCAACGTCAAAGAGTCGCAAAAATTACGAAAATGAAAAACAAAACCCCTGAGGAACCCTAAAATCGACCACATGTTCAAACCCCTCAATGTAGTAAAATTCCTGAAAAACCCTTAGACAACCCTAAAATTCATGACAAGTAAAAATCCTCTTTCATTCGAAACCGTTTGAAGGAACCCAATCGGAGACTATTGGTTTGCGTGTTAATGTGGTACAAAAAATACCTCATCAATGTAGTATAAATGTAGGCAAAATCATAAAGAATCGTATATTTAATCAAGTCCCAGAGTGTCGTGAAACGCCAATGAAAACCCCTGAGGAACCCTAAAATCGACCACATGTTCAAACCCCTCAATGTAGTAAAATTCCTGAAAAAGTATGTATGTGACATCAAATGAACGACTAATCTCAAGTTCAAGTAATCATTACTAATCAAATTACATAATCACAAATGACGACTGAATAGATGTAAATATAAGTACCTACCAAATCTATATATATATCACAACTTGCTTCAAAACTATACTACATCACTTACGCCTGACAAGATTTGAGATTATACATAGTTTAATAAAATAATATTTATTTCTGGCTCCTCGCTCCGCTCGTCGCGCTCGCGCTCGCTTCGCTCGCATTTTTAAATTGTCTCTCGTTTTCTGTCAGCCATGTCGCCGCTCGCGCTATCCTGCGCTCGCTCCTTTCTGTCAGCTAGGTTCTTGATACCCTGGGTGGCCCCTCGCTTACGCTCGGGGTTCATCATACAAATAGCTCGCAGGTGATGCATTATTTTAGGTATTTTGACCAAAGGCTTTCTGTATCAGACAGGCGCTATTCGCTAATATTAATTTTACCTTTTTCAGTTAATCCATTTGATAATAAATTAATAATATTTATCCAGTAATCCATTTTGACCTTTAAACGATTTGGTCAATAGTGTAATAAATAATTTAAACATTGATATTTCAGACTTTGGTCAGCTGAACTTTTGATTTCAGAAAAGTTTTGATTTTCTAATATGCAACCAGTATATCATAAGAAATTAGGTAAAATGAAATTATATCAACAATTTATTATCTCAACTGATCGATAGATTAAACAAAAGTATATTATATCACAGAATATTCATAATTAGAATAATTTGGTATTTCTTATCATAATTAACTTATACTTAATGACTTTTTAAGCCAATTTTTCTTTTAATTGTGGTTAAAAATGCCTACAGCGTATTCTACTTAAATGACACTATGCATAATAAATGAAATTCTGCTATCTTCACAGTATGCCAAGTGAAACTGTACCAAATAATCGTCGCTGTAAATAAAATAATGTACCTAGTATAAATGTAAGCCCTACTGAACCCAAAAATCGTTTACTTAATTAATCTTCAAAGTGTAGTTCAATGCCAAACAAACTCTTACAGAAAGCAGAGTAACATTAATATTGTTATTTAATTTATTGTTATCAGCGCCATCTATCGAGGTATCGGGAATTAATATTAAACTGAAATAAAAACGTCATTGTTGCTAAGCAGCAAGTTATTAGGCATTTACCTACCTATATTAGAGATGCTATGATTTTTTAATAATACTGACCAGTTACCTACCTGGATCCTTTTCAAGAAAGCTTGCTTTATTCAGTTATGTTATATTTCAACAACAAAGTCAATGGCTGTATTAATGATTGAGCCAAATGTATGTATTGTGTGAATTTAATAGTAGTATTCAAACCTTTGACTTTATTGTTATTCGAGTACCGACCACGTTAGATTCCCTGCCTCAATGTTTTCACACGCAACAAACGCAATTGTGTACGCCCATTTGGGTGTAATATAATATGTAAGTATGGCATAATAATAGATAGTATATTATCACTTGAAATAACGTTCAAATGATATAAATTTCATGTGATCTAATGTTACATTTCATATTAACTTCTTTTACTCTAATAACACTTCAGTATAACGTTCATTTCATATCATTTTCAATTTCTATAAAGCGCCTTTTATATAACGTTCAGTTGACCTACTTTTTATATTTACTCATTTTCAGGTAAAATTATGTAATGATTAAGTAAACATCATACTGTTGTAACCTCATCTAACCCAAATGATTCACCAACAATAGAGGGGATCTGGCGCTTGGCGGCCGCTGCCGCGGCACGCTCGCTGCGCTCGCTCGCCTTCGCGCGCTAATGGTCACTGTTCTAACCTAACCTAACCTAACCACCCACATGATTCATCAACCTTATAGAGGATCTGTTAGATGAGGACTAAATGCTAACTGAAATGTTCATTAGATCATAAGAAATTAAATCAACAATACATTATCTCAACTGATTGTTATTTATTTAAACAAAAGTATATTAACTGAAATTAGGTCTAGTGAACGTCAGTTTTTGTGTTGTTATATCAACCGTTAGACACCCATGCTAATTGATTGATGATTGTCTACTTACAATTTCACCTATTATAATGATAATTATAATTAAAATGAAACTATGTAGGTAGGCATATTTATCTTTTATGATATGAATATACTTTTTTTACAGTTTTATGTTATTCTAATTCTAATTAAAAGTATAAGTAGAAAACATTATTTCATGACATCTTCTCAAGCACCCCCCGGCGTTGTGTCTGCTTGTAGAGTTTTCTTAGCAGTGTAGTTACCTGTGCACAAAAAAATAAAAAGGTTTAGATTTAGGTAGGTAAGCTTACAATAATTAAACTATGTTTCAACTCAAGGGTTTCCTTTTTTCTAAATATTTTACTTTTAATCTCACACAACATTGGCCTGAACAAGTCTACTCTGCTGGACTTTATATAGATTTTCCATACAAATTTCTTGAAGAATGATTTACAATTTTTGTTTCGTCTTCCAGTTATTAGTCATCTTAGCCATTTGAAAACTTTAGCCTTAGACGTTAGTTTTAGACAATGTGCAAGCGTAGCGCAAGCGCGACATCATAATGTTTGATTGATTGATACTCGCGCTAAAAGAGAATGGCTAATTAATGACTGACGGAAGATTCGATAAACGGCTATTTTCAGACTCATGAAGATCTGTCGTCTGTATTGTACGTTGCCTGTTGTGCGACTTTCAGCTTGTGGAGAAAACCAATAGTTATTAATGAGGCAGTTATAATACTTACATCTTACTTATTATAATTCGTATCCTTAAGTTTCTTTCAGCAAATATTTTTCTTCAAATGTCTTCTTTGCTACCTTCCTTTCGTCTATGTTCATTCCCCATTTTGAAATCTATGAAAACAATAACTTCATTAATAATATACACTTTCTTAATAATTAACGTTTATTAATGTGAAGGTGGCTTCGCCTTCTAATTGTCAGGTTGTGGGTTCAAATTTTCGAATAATTTATGTGTCATCTTACTAATTGATGCCGGATGAGGACTACTTGGTATACATTACATAAATACAGTTTGTCCAGAAAGTCAATATTAATTAGAGAGAGCCAGTTAAATATTCTTTACCTATTATTTAGTTTCCATAATTTTTTCCCAGCAAACATTTTTCTCCAAGGTCTTCTTTGTTACTTTCTCTGTCCTTCTGTGTTGTATTCCATCCATTTTGAAATCTATGAAAACAATAATTTCATTAAAATATATGAAATCTGAATATTGTTGGTAAGTGTTGGGATTTATAAGTTATCAGAATTTGATTAGGTGTTTTTTTGCCTTCAGATCATTAGGTTGCAGGTTGAAAATTTTGAATACTTAATTAATATGTTCAATGTCAGTGTTACATCTATTGAGATTTCCGATTTCAATTATGCTGATTCTTATTTATAGTTTGATATTAATTAATAAATTGTTAAACTAATTACCTTAATGTCCAGTTTGTATTTGAGTGTGTTAATGGTAATTTCAGTTCAGCTACCACTTCCAGCAAAGACAACTTCAATGACCACAATGCATTTAAAAAATGTTTGATCTTGATTGAAGATTCTGAAACACAAAACGCTATACCTACACGCAAGTTTATTTATCTGTAAATAAATATAGGATAGTTGCCTCTTAGCACCACCCGAGGAGTACGTGCATATTAAGCGCTTCCACACACGATGATGATGAAGAACTGTTGTATATCGTGTGTGATGCGTTTAGAGTGTGGTGTTTCAATGCGGACGTGGGCAACAAGCTCCTCATGTAATTTGTATTTAATGTTGTGTACCTACATAACTGAGGTATGTACCTTATGTTAATGGTGTACGATAGGTGATTGTTGAAACAATAAATGTTAGTTGTTGTGTCCCTCGTGTGCGTGCATGTCTTATATCTACATTAAAGAACGATAAAGCTATATGTGAGTAGAGTGTGTAATGTACCTATCTTACCTACACCTTAACATGAAAGTCAGTATAGAGTGTAGGCTAGTAAAATTTTGGCTAAACCAAATGAACTCACTTATTTTAGTTATCATTACCAATAAATTTATTGAAAATGCCAACTGATTTGCAGCCAATAATAAACGATTAAAAGAACAATTACGCTCGTTCATATAAACAAACAAATGTCTGAACATGAACGATGTAGATCAATATTTGCATTGCTCGCAAATACCGAACATTTAGATTGTGGAAAGAAAACAGAACAGCCGTAGGGTAACCCCACAATGGATAAAAGGACATTTAGCCGAATACTTGGTAAAGACGACGCGGAAGAGTTAGCCATAGGAATACATCGGATACATTAACAGAAGGGCCCCAACTTCTTTCTTCCATCTGCTCCTCTCCCACCTAGGTAACTGGATGCGGCCACATACTCTAAACCAACGCAGCATACGCTGGACGCGAATGACTGACTGCAGACATGAGCAGCAATCCCAGTCACCACACCAAAATACCGATACGTAGTCTAATAAACCTACAAACACTGAACCTTAAAAACAGCGTAGAGACCCTGATTTGTTACGATCTCTTGAACACCTACAGTCTACAACATTGGAATCAGATACCGTTCGCTTAATGAATGATGATGATGATGAAAAATGATGGGATTAGCAGAAGTGTCTGTGTGGGTGATCGAAATAAAATAATATAGCAGCCAGGGTTGATACTGTGCGAATGCACTGTTCTAAGGAACATTTTCAAATTTGAAAAAAAAAAAAAAGTAAGTTTTATAAATTTATACAGTAAACCTAAAGTAGCCACTTGTCACTTTTGTCGCGGTCATCATTTGTTGACTTGACATACGCGTAGGTTAACATGGTAAACCTACGGTAGCCAGTGTCGTTTTGATGAGAGAGCTTCTCAACAGTGAAATTACTATACCTACACTTTAGGTTTATTTATTTAATAAATCTAAGGTAGGTAGTTAGTTCAGTCACAGTCAGGGTCTTTAATTAAGAGAAAGCTCTGGTTAAAAAGTGACAGGTATTACAAATGAAGGGGATTAGAGTTGAAACATTTTCATAATTATGATGTTAGACTAACCACCAATAATAATTGGAGATTTCAGATTTCACAAAAAAAAAGTAAGGTTTATAAATTTATACAGTAAACCTAAATTAGCCACTTGTCACTGTTGTCGTGGACATCATTTATTGACTTGACATACGCGTAGGTTGACATTGTAAAGCTACGGTAGCCAGAGTCGTTTTGATGAGCGAGCTTCTCAACAGTCTACTTTACCTACACTTTAGGTTTATTGATTAAATAAATCTAAGGTAGTCAGTTCAGTCACAGTCAGGGTCTTTAATTATGAGAAAGCTCTCGTAAAAAAGTGACAGGTATAACAAATGAAGGGGATTAGAGTTGAAACATTTTCATAGTTATGATGTTAGACTAACCACCAATAATAATTGGAGATTTCTGGTTTCACAAAAAAAAAAACGTTTTTAAATTTATACACTAAAGCTAAAGTAACCAATTTGATAAAAGAGATTCTTCAGCTTTGTTGTGATCATCATTTGTTGACTTGACATACGCGTAGCTTAACATTGTAAAGCTACGGTAGTCATTGTCCTTTTGATGAGGGAGCTTCTCAACAGTGTTATTCGTTTTATTTAACTACATATTTGACATACCTACACATTAGGTTTAATTATTGAATAAATCTAAGGTAGTTCAGTCACAGTCAGTGTCTTTAATTTTGAGAAAGCTCTCGTTAAAAAGTGACAGGTATTACAAATGAAGGGGATTAGAGTTGAAACATTTTCATAATTATGATGTTAGACTAACCACCAATAATAATTGGAAATTTCGGATTTCACAAAAAAAAATTAAGGTTTATAAATTTATACAGTAAAGCTAAAGTAACCAATTTGATAAAAGAGATTCTTCACTTTTGTTGTGGTCATCATTTGTTGACTTGACATACGCGTAGGTTAACATTGTAAAGCTACGGTAGCCAGTGTCGTTTTGATGAGGGAGCTTCTCAACAGTGTTATTATTTAACAATTTAACGACATACACATTAGGTTTATTTATTTAATAAATCTAAGCTAGCCAGTGTCGTTTTGATGAGGGAGCTTCTCAACAGTGTTATTATTTAACAATTTGACATACACATTAGGTTTATTTATTTAATAAATCTAAGGTAGCCAGGGTCTTTAAATAATTATGAGAAAGCTCTCGTTAAAAAGTGACAGGTATTACAAATGAAGGGGATTAGAGTTGAAACATGTTCATATGATGTTAGACTAACCACCAATAATCATTGGAGATTTCTGATTTCACAAAAACAAAAAGGAAAGGTTTTTAAATTTATATACTACAGCTAAAGTAACCAATTTGATAAAAGAGATTCTTCACTTTTGTCGTGGTCATCATTTGTTGACATGACATACGCGTAGGTTAACATGGTAAAGCTACGGTAGCCAGTGTCGTTTTGATGAGGGAGCTTCTCAACAGTGTTATTATTTAACAATTTGACATACACATTAGATTTAATAAATTTAAGGTAGCCAGGGTCATTAAATAATTATGAGAAAGCTCTCGTTGAAAAGTGACAGGTATTACAAATGAAGGGGATTCGAAGTTGAAACATTTTCATATGATGTTAGTCTAACCACCAATAATAAATGGAGATTTGTGATGTCATACCGTTAAAATAAACGTGTTATAATGATAGTATGTCAACAGAGTTCTTGGAGGACCTATACATGTTGTGCTAAAAATTGCTAACGATTTATGCTTAATGAACTTAAACTCGCAAAAAAAAATCATATGATGTCAGTCTAATCACCATTAATATTTAGAGAATTTATACACTAAAGCTAAAGTAACCGATTTGATAAAAGAGTTTCGTCACTTTTGTTGTGATCATCATTTATTGATCTGACATACGCGTTACATTTACATGGTAAAGCTAAGCTAGCCAGTGTCGTTTTGATGAGAGAGCTTCTCAACAATGTTAGTATTTAACAATTTGACATACACATTAGGTTTATTTATTTAATAAATCTAAGGTAGTCGGGGTCTTAAAATATGAGAAAGCTCTCGTTAAAAAGTGACAGGTCTTATAAATGAAGGGGGATTAGAGTTCAAACATTAAAGAAAGGATCACATGAATCGTGGGATGTAATTGTTAAGATTATAAACGATTAGTAAAACGGAAAATGTTTAGAAATTAAAAGTTCTCAAGGTTTCAATATGAAGGTTGCAACTCGCTAACAAAAATTTCATATGAAATCTTTTTCATTAGTTACAAATTGTTAAGGATTTCAGCTAAATAGAACCTGGTTAATTTTGAGAATAATCAAAGTCACATAAACTTTTTGGGAAACTGATGAGGTTAAGGTATGATGATGTTTTTAATTCAACTATTACTTCAATTTACGGCTCATGTGGTATTACTAATAATAAGGCAATTCAAATAATAGTGGAAATCAAACCACAAATACTACCGATATTAAAAGGATAACGTTCATCTAATACAAATTATTTTTACGCATGTACCTGTTATTAAAGATTATTACATATTTGATACATTGACTTTATTAGAAAAAATAATTGTAATAATAAAATAATAATGTGCTAATTGCATCTTTTGTTTAGCCAGCATTTTCTTTTGCTGTACCTTCTTTTGTAATATTTTTTTTGCCTTTTTTTTTGATGAGGTATGTTGGCTTTTTTGAAAAATCTTTTGGCAGTTTTTTTTTTGCCATTTTTTGGCTTTGTCTTTTGCCATAAATATTTTTTTTTTGTAATGCATAGTAATAGTAGTTTCTTTAGAATAAAATTTACTTCTTGGTTCTTGACTTTTCATTTTTCATTGACTTCTTTTATGTTGTCCTTCCTATGTGTATGACTTCCAATGACGTGTTTGTAACAAAAACGTTTTGTTGTTGTGCAATCTCCGTATTATTTTTTATATATATTATATTGAATCATTTCCTTTTAAGTGTTGTTTCTGTATTATCATTTATGTCTTCGATTTAGCAATATTTTTTTGTCTCCGTTTTGACAAATAAAAATCAAGCCGAACAATGGAGGAGACATAATCATCAACTCTATAAGCATTTGCATTATATCTGCACCAAGTTAAGACAGAGCATATAAAGCATGAGAGTAGTAAGCAGATGGATACGGATGGCGATGGGAAGTTGCACGTGCTTGATTGGTTGGAATTGCGGAAGTTTGGATGTCAGGAAGTTAGTAGGACTTGCTGCGACGCACGATTGGATGTTGGTATACAGTTGAAAAGCAAGCAGGAAGCTGTTCTTTTTGTTCAGGTTGTGGTTTGTTATTTGCATCATGCTGGACTTTATCGATAACGTTTAGTGATGGTTGACAATTTATATTGTAGGTACTAACAAAAAATTGTTAACGATTGATGTGATTTTTAAACAAATTAAACTTAAAAATTCGAAAACAAAAGTTTCATATGACGCCAGTCTAACCATTTAGCTGGAGATTAAAATAAACGTGATGACAGTATTTGTCAACAGTTAGTTGCTAACGATTCACGTATGCGTAACTTGGTAAAATGTGGTACCAATAATTTCTAAACAAATAAGACCTAAATTCGATAACAAAAATTTCATATATGACGTCAGTCTAAACATTTAGTTTGATAACCAATTTGATAAAAGAGATTCTTCACTTTTGTCGTGGTCATCATTTGTTGACTTGACATACGCGTAGGTTAACATGGTAAAGCTACGGTAGCCAGTGTCGTTTTGATGAGGGAGCTTCTCACCAGTGTTATTATTTAACAATTTGACATACACATTAGGTTTATTTATTTAATAAATCTAAGGTAGCCAAGGTCTTTAAACAATTATGAGAAAGCTCTCGTTAAAAAGTGACAGGTATTACAAATGAAGGGGAGATTAGAGTTGAAACATGTTCATATGATGTTAGACTAACCACCAATAATCATTGGAGATTTCAGATTTCACAAAAACAAAAAGGAAAGTCTTTTAAATTTATACACTACAGCTAAAGTAACCAATTTGATAAAAGAGATTCTTCACTTTTGTCGTGGTCATCATTTGTTGACTTGACATACGCGTAGGTTAACATGGTAAAGCTACGGTAGCCAGTGTCGTTTTGATGAGGGAGCTTCTCAATAGTGTTATTATTTAACAATTTGACATACACATTAGATTTATTAAATTTAAGGTAGCCAGGGCCTTTAAATAATTATGAGAAAGCTCTCGTTGAAAAGTGACAGGTATTACAAATGAAGGGGATTCGAAGTTGAAACATTTTCATATGATGTTAGTCTAACCAATATGGATGGTCTAAATGGAGATTTGTGATGTCATACCGTTAAAATAAACGTGTTATAATGATAGTATGTCAACAGAGTTCTTGGAGGACCTATACATGTTGTGCTAAAAATTGCTAACGATTTATGCTTAATGAACTTAAACTCGCAAAAAAAATTATTATATGATGTCACTGTAATCACCATTAATATTTAGAGAATTTATACACTAAAGCTAAAGTAACCAATAAAGAGATTCGTCGCTTTTGTTGTGATCATCATTTATTGATCTGACATACGCGTTACATTTACATGGTAAAGCTAAGCTAGCCAGTGTCGTTTTGATGAGAGAGCTTCTCAACAATGTTAGTATTTAACAATTTGACATACACATTAGGTTTATTTATTTAATAAATCTAAGGTAGTCGGGGTCTTAAAATATGAGAAAGCTCTCGTTAAAAAGTGACAGGTCTTATAAATGAAGGGGGATTAGAGTTCAAACATTAAAGAAAGGATCACATGAATCGTGGGATGTATTATTGTTAAGATTATAAACGATTAGTAAAACGGAAAATGTTTAGAAATTAAAAGTTCTCAAGGTTTCAATATGAAGGTTGCAACTTGCTAACAAAAATTTCATACGAAATCTTTTTCATTAGTTACAAATTGTTAAGGATGTGAGCTAAATAGAACCTGGTTAATTTTGAGAATAATCAAAGTCACATAAACTTTTTGGGAAACTGATGAGGTTAAGGTATGATGATGTTTTTAATTCAACTATTACTTCAATTTACGGCTCATGTGGTATTACTAATAATAAGGCAATTTAAATAATAGTGGAAATCAAACCACAAATACTACCGATATTAAAAGGATAACGTTCATCTAATACAAATTATTTTTACGCATGTACCTGTTATTAAAGATTATTACCTATTTGATACATTGACTTTATTAGAAAAAATAATTCTAATAATAAAATAATAATGTGCTAATTGCATCTTTTGTTTAGTCAGCATTTTCTTTTGCTGTACCTTCTTTTGTAATATTTTTTTTGCCTTTTTTTTTGATGAGGTATGTTGGCTTTTTTGAAAAATCTTTTGGCAGTTCTTTTTTTTGCCATTTTTTGGCTTTGTCTTTTGCCATAAATATTTTTTTTTTTTTTTGTAATACATAGTAATAGTAGTTTCTTTAGAATAAAATTTACTTCTTGGTTCTTGACTTTTCATTTTTCATTGTCTTCTTTTATGTTGTCCTTCCTATGTGTATGACTTCCAATGACGTGTTTGTAACAAAAATGTTTTGTTGTTGTGCAATCTCCGTATTATTTTTTATATATATTATATTGAATCATTTCCTTTTAAGTGTTGTTTCTGTATTATCATTTATGTCTTCGATTTAGCAATATTTTTTTGTCTCTGTTTTGACAAATAAAAATCAAGCCGAACAATGGAGGAGACATAATCATCAACTCTATAAGCATTTGCATTATATCTGCACCAAGTTAAGACAGAGCATATAAAGCATGAGAGTAGTAAGCAGATGGATACGGATGGCGATGGGAAGTTGCACGTGCTTGATTGGTTGGAATTGCGGAAGTTTGGATGTCAGGAAGTTAGTAGGACTTGCTGCGACGCACGATTGGATGTTGGTATACAGTTGAAAAGCAAGCAGGAAGCTGTTCTTTTTGTTCAGGTTGTGGTTTGTTATTTGCATCATGCTGGACTTTATCGATAACGTTTAGTGATGGTTGACAATTTATATTGTAGGTACTAACTAAAAATTGTTAACGATTGATGTGATTTTTAAACAAATTAAACTTAAAAATTCGAAAACAAAAGTTTCATATGACGCCAGTCTAACCATTTAGCTGGAGATTAAAATAAACGTGATGACAGTATTTGTCAACAGTTAGTTGCTAACGATTCACGTATGCGTAACTTAGTAAAATGTGGTACCAATAATTTCTAAACAAATAAACCTAAATTCGATAACAAAAATTTCATATTATGACGTCAGTCTAAACATTTAGTTTGATAACCAATTTGATAAAAGAGATTCTTCACTTTTGTCGTGGTCATCATTTGTTGACTTGACATACGCGTAGGTTAACATGGTAAAGCTACGGTAGCCAGTGTCGTTTTGATGAGGGAGCTTCTCACCAGTGTTATTATTTAACAATTTGACATACACATTAGATTTAATAAATTTAAGGTAGCCAGGGTCTTTAAATAATTATGAGAAAGCTCTCGTTAAAAAGTGACAGGTATTACAAATGAAGGAGATTAGAAGTTGAAACATTTTCATATGATGTTAGTCTAACCACCAATAATAAATGGAGATTTCTGATTTCATACAGTTAAAATAAACGTGTTATAATGACAGTAAGTATGTCAACAGAGTTTTTTTAGGACCTACTTTACATGTGCTAAAAATTGTTAACGATTTGTGTATGCTTTACATAGTAAAATGTGGTACCAATAACTTTTAACCAAAAAAAAAACAAATAAATTTTATGATTAAAAAGATAATAATAATGGTAGTATTTGCATGAAAAATTCTCTAATTAAATTTAATGTTGTTTAATGAAACCGTAATTTATCAAAGGTTGTTTTGGATTTGAAAGTAATGTCACCTTATAATATTTATTAAGTATTGTAAAGTGTGCAGTCATATTTTTCCGATTTACTAATCATTTATAATATTATATATTTATGCTGTAGCCTCTGCCAGGTGAACGGTATGTGATTCCAATGTTGTAGAGGAGTGTGTTCAAGGGATAGTAACATACCAGGATACTATGCTTAAAAGTTTCAGTATTTGTAGGTTTATTAGACTACGTACCAATATATAGGTGCGGTGGCTGGGATTGCTGCTCATGTCTGCAGTCAGTCGCCCGCGTCCAGCGTATGCTGCGTTGGTTTAGAGCGTGTGGCCGCATCCAGCTACCTAGGTGGGAGAGGAGCAGATGGAAGAAAGAAGTTGGGGCCCCTCTGTTAATGTATCCGATGTATTCCTATGGCTAACTCTTCCGCGACGTCTTTACCAAGTGATCAGCCATGCCCATTTATCCATTGAGGAGTGTTACCCTACAACTGTTATCCGTTAACTTTTCACAATCTAAACGTTCGACATTTACGACCAATACAAACGTTGATGGTCCATCGTTCATGGTCAGTTCATTGGTTCGTTTACATAATACGAGACGAAATTGTTCTTAAGTATCGTTTATTAATGGTTCCATATCAGTCAACTTGTCTTTCAAACAATTGATTGTCAATGAAAACATATAAATAAGATCATTGCAATTGATCCATCAAAAATTCTACTTAACCCACGGTAAATTAATGAGACAAAAAATCTCATTAATTTGTGATTTTTGCAAGTATATAATATCCATGATTCTTATAATAAATTAAAGTCCAGTGCGTGCTTAAATACATAATTTTCCTAATCGATTTTATTTACAAAAATTGCCGCCCCACCCGAGTAGAGGAGATAAAAAAAAAAATTTACACTAACAATTGCGGAAAAACTACATTATTTACCAACGGTTTATTATTAATTACACGATTTAAATTTAACAATAGCTTTAAATCGTGTCTGTTGCGAACCCTACCTAACGCGACGTACAACTGTCCGTGGCTAAAGACATCGGATCTTAAATCAATCCCGACTCTTGAAATCGTTTGCCCCTGGCTTTTGTGTATTGTCATCGCGTAACAGATCTGTAAAGGAAATTGACGTCGGATCATTTCAATTGGGCTGTTTGAATCTAACGGTGCTTTAAATGTTATGCGCGGAATGAAGTAATCTTCATCATCGTCTGGTTTACGTACTCTAATCAGACGCGGAGAATGACCTACTACAATAACTTTAGTGCCGTTTACTAAGCGATCCGAAAAACTAAGGTTTCGCATTATCATGCATACGCATCCTACCTTAAGCTGTAAGTCGTGTTCCGGAACGCCTTTCGGTTGCAATCTATTGAGTGTGTCCGATCCTAAAAATAATTCATCCGCGTCATCGGTTGCTGTTTGGTCTACTGAATAAAAATGTATTAATTCGCCGGATACGCGATCTAAAATGTTTGCATTTATTTCCTTTACGTTCATGTTGTAGTTGCACAAAATTGCTCTGTGGCAGCAAACGTCTGGTTCGTTTAAAACGTCCGAAAAAACAAAGTCTATTAAATCGTCGAGATCTGTGACAAATTCAATGGGCGACACGTCTATTAGATTTTGTGTGACTCTGCCGGTTTGGACTGGAACTGAGACTATTGAATTAGACCCGATATTCAATAGCAGTTCCGAGAATTCTTCGTCCTCCCTAGATCTTTGCGCGGTTGATAATTTGAAAATTTTAATTTTTTGCCAAATCCAAGACGTTTTCACAGAGCAATTAACTACGTCGGCATTAGTGCGCGCGTTCGGTACCACCGGTGGTATTTGGCGGAAATCTCCTGCGAAAATGACAATTTTACCGCCGAAAAGATCATCATTTCGCATCAAATCACGCAACGAACGGTCGAGCAGGTGTATTAAATATTTATGAGCCATAGGGGCTTCGTCATAAATAATAACTGAAGCGTGGCGTATCAGCTCTGCGCGTTGTGAACCGTTCGTTATGTTCCAGTACCCGTGATCGTCGACGAGATCCAACGGAAACTTGAACATACTGTGAGCCGTAGTACCGCCCTCGTAGTTCTGAGCCGCGATGCCCGATGTTGCCGTACACAAAACTACATTATTACGCGAGCCACGGACATGTGCTGCTACCACGTTCAGTAACAGTGTTTTTCCCGTACCGGCAGGGCCATCTATGAAAATGGAACTATTGTTGGCTCGTTTAAAGACCGGGTCTTCCACAAGTTTGTCGACAAACTCAAACACGGCGCGCTGATCGGTAGATAAGCGAGGCTGCCATGTTTCGACGTACGCATTCAACCGGTTCGCACTGAATTGAATCTGCTCT
This sequence comes from Brachylomia viminalis, assembly GCA_937001585.2. Lineage (NCBI taxonomy): Eukaryota > Metazoa > Arthropoda > Insecta > Lepidoptera > Noctuidae > Brachylomia > Brachylomia viminalis. Next base: position 12,491,641 of record OW443302.2, on the reverse strand, counting down.
CGACCCAACTCAGTGGTATCGTCGCGGATATTGGGCAGCCCCTGCTCGACAAGACTGGTACCGTGTTTACGCAAAAGTCTGTCGATTTGGATGAGACTCATTTTATAGGCCCTGTCGGTATCGTTTGGCATGCGCTCGAGGAAATCTTCGGTTATTTGGTTTTTGAATTTATTCCACAATAAACCGACCGGAGCACCGTTTACGGCCAAGAGAACGAAAAATCGACGAAGTCGCGGCCCCGTTAGAAAAGTCGCGGCTTCCTCGAGCGCTCTTTCATACTCGACTTCGTCATTTGCGATACCTACATTTCGAGCTACTTCCTGAAACGTCCGACAATTAAGGCCTCCGACCTTCAACAAATCACCGTAACCGCGACACGGATATAGCCCAATAAGCATACGTAAATAGAATTGTTCTCCTCTACTCGGCGCAACCCAAAAGAGACGCGCTACATTAACCCCACGCTGCCTTTTTGTTAAATATTTATTTTTAATTCGGTGGACTTCCACATTTTTCATAGTAGGGCGTTTTGAATGTACTATGTATTTTTCGTAAAAGTCCAAGTACGTCAGGTTTTCGAACTCGTCTCCGGCCGGCCGGTCAAAGTAATCGAGCAGAGCTGAACTACTGCTCTCGGCGGCGTCAGTCACGGAATCTTGCCTAAAAAACACGCTTTGGTAATTTTCGAGATGGACGGGCAGTTGTTGGACAGCGGGTTCGCGCATCGTCAAATCGTACTCGAAAACTCGCCACGCGGCATCGCAAGCACCTATATAGCGTTTGGTGACATACTGCTCTACTTCATTGTTCCTATCTTCCTCGGCTACAACCGTGACGCGCGCTTCGTCTTTACCTTTTGTCATGTATTTAAATAGGTACTTGACGATTTTTCGAGCCGAGGAAGCTTCCAAATTCGCATGACAATCGTACTTCAAGAGGATGGCGGCGTTGTAAGGAACTACCCACAGATCGTTGACCGTAACTTCGCGATTTCTGAATTTAATGACGGCCTCGTTGTTACTGCTTCTACGGAGGTGGATGAAGCCCTTCTCGTCATGGTGCGTTGTGTCTGTTTCGCGTTTAGGGAAGTACTTGGAACATTTCTCCTTTGTACTATCCCAACATGGAAGATCGGTCCTGTGAGACGGCCCACAGGGACCGTGAATCATGTGATTCAGGACCATTTGGCGCAGCCTGCCTTCGGCTTCGGTTGCGTTCGGGATGTCGGCCCTGACAAATTTGTCTATGTCTACATTTTGAACGGGTCCACCGCCGGCCACGCGGAAACATATATGTGCGTGGGGTAGACCTCGTTTTTGGAACTCAATAACATATATGATGTACATGTGCTTACCGAACCATGCGCCCGATCGCAGGTCTCTCAGTAGCTGAGCCAATTTTAAACTAAATACTCTTGCGCATAGACTCGCATGTGGTTTTTGCCCCGGTAGCAAGGACAACTGAATTTCCTTCCATTTTGGATTACATGTTATGGTAAGGAAAAACGATGGTGTACCTAGTCGGTTAACTAACGCGATCGCATCCATGTATTTGGTTTTCATGTAACGCGGCCCCCCCGTAAACGTGTTTGGCAAGTAAATGCGACCTGGAACGACGCCACCCTCTCCTAGTACTGTTTCGTCTGTGCTTATTTGGCGCGCCGACGTTTCGACATTGTCTCGGAGCTCATGCAGCGGTGCCAATCTCATCGAAGAAGATTGGTTCTGCAGGTTAGTGATGTAGCGTAATCGTTCCTCCTCGATACGACAATACATATCCACTAACCATTCCTCAGACAGTCGACCGTAATCACGAAAGCGCGACTCTGACAACAGCAAACAGCGAACGTATTTGTTTTGAGTTAACTTCGCGTTGTTGTTGTCGACTTTGTTTATGTACCACCCCGCGGTGGCGTGCGGGTACAACAGCGGGTATTGAAAAGTTTCGTACAACGGATGAAACAGATCGACCGTGTGTGGTTTATTCGCGCCCGTTTTCCAAATAACAATACACCGTGGGATAAACCGTTCCCTCTCTGTGCTAATAATTGCGGCAATCTCGTTTCCTAACGGCATATCACCGAGAATATTACCGTGAGTTTGCCGTGTGGTATGTTCGAATTTTAAATGGGCTTCTTGAGACGTTTCTTTATGTAATTGTTTGAAACAATCAATCAAGGGATTTACTTCGTGCAAGTAATTACGGATTTCGGTGACGATTTGACGATCTAACCGTAGACCTGCCGCGAGTCTCTGGCGTTCCTCGTTGTCCTCTATATAAAGGCCGATAGGGTTTGTGGTGTCCGTGTAACCCAAATCGAAAACGCGGTGGTATATTCTACCTTGAATTTTAATAAACGCCAGTCCGGTATCGGGGTGTTGAAAACCGTGAGAGACTCCTAACGCGCTGAAGGCAAACAAGTTATTATATGCGCGCGGGCATTTATTAAAACTCTCACTGTTATAAAAACTTTCCGTCAACGGGGGGAAGTTCTGAACGTTATAAGCCCCGCTGCCACAACACCACCTGGTTCGCGATTTTTCTTCGAAAAACAGACACGTGCCACAATGCAGACATTTAAATACGTCATCGGCTTTTAACGATGGTTTGCGCAAACCATACAAACGTACCGCATTTAATTCGTCCCCGCTTTTAACCGCAATTAAATTTTTTGAATTTCGCAGAGGGGGCTCGATATTTCGAACAGCTCGATGACGTTCAGTGGCAAGTCTGTTGACATCCGGGTTAGTTTGCGAGTACCGTGCGACCGATTCCCGGTGAATTTCTGGATGTAAAGTCGAATAACGCTCTACGGCTAACCTATGTACTTGCGGATGTGTTTTATTGTATTTTTCAACCGCTTTTACATGTGCATTTTCATTTGCCCTGGTTTGTTTTTTAGGTCGTCCAACCGATTTTTTATATACTAACCGCGGATTTGCAGCGATTTTTTCAAGAACAACCACCGGCTTTTTTACATTCAATTTTGTGTCGCTTTCTATTATTTTTCTTTTCAATGTCGAATTTAGCGGCATTTTTTCGATAACAACAACCGGTTTTAGTGTTGTTAATTTGGGGTCGTTTTGGGCTACACTTCGAACCGACGACGCAATTGCAGCTGGGAGAAGTCGAATTGTTAGACGGTGTAAAGTATATTCGTGCGCACCGACGCGAGCGTTAATAAACAAAAGTTGTGCTAAAGCATTTACATCGTGACATTGAAATAAACGTGCTACATTTAAATTTGGATTTTGGTGGTTGTATTTGCCGGTGGCGTCAACCGCGTGACTGTTGAACAGGTAATATTTACTATTGCATTTCCAAAACGACACGGTGGAATCTTGACCAGTGAACAGGAAATTCATGGTATTTTCGACGTATTCTGAATTAAAGCACGCTAACAAATTAGATTTTAAAATTTCGGTGGCATCAAAAAAATTTTGTTGATTTGAAGGATAAAGTCCATTAGCTACCCATTCAACATTTATATTCGCCGAAGAATTTTGAATATTAACATGGTTTGGCAATTCTTCGGGGTACAATAAAGACGAATTCGATGACCGTGGAATACTACAATAAAGAATATCGCCACTCGGAAGGATAATCTCATCAATATCAGACGTTGTGAATAACTCGCGGCTCTTAAAACATGAATAAGTGGACGCAACACACGACATTGCGACGCACTGGACGCCATTACCTCTGAACCCTACTCCACCTTGGTGAGTTGTCCCTGCTGCAATGCACCTCACTCCCGACGCTCCATCGGCAGCATCCGTCGAGGGTGGAATAGGATTCGCACTTACCTGACCTGATGTGGAGGCGCTGCTGGTGCGACGACCACGACGAACCTTCTTCGGACGACCGACGCTGCGAAGCATGACGATGATGGCAAATTCTGTAATCATTTTGTTAGTTAGTTAACTCGAATACGTGTACAAAATTCATAAATGTGTTTTTTTTTTAATCGTATATAAATAAATAAAATAAAATAAATATCGTCTGACATTGCACACAGCACCATCTAGTTCCAAGTTAAGCACTTAACACTTAAGGCTTGTGTTATGGATACCAGATGGTTGATACACTACTTAAATACATTTTTTTTTTGTAAATACATACATATTATAAATATACATCCATGACTCGGGTACAAATGTCCATATTCATCATACAAACATTTGCCCCTACCGGGATTCGAACCCAGGACCATTTGGTTTCGCTGACTACACTTAAGCAAAGCTCAACTTCAATAAAAGCTATCGCTATCGTATTTAATGTGCGTTTTATTTCAGTTAAAACGCTGCTATAACTCGACTACAGAAAATCCCATTATAAAAAGTATAAGATAAGATACTTTATTTGCCATAATGTTGATGTACAAAGTAGTATGATGTTATTATAAACGTGGCCCATTTACATTCTACCATTACATGTGGTGTGCAAATATTTAAATTCAAAATACATTAAATGATTAAAAATGTCATAATATTCCTTCAGTTAACACTATATCCGTAGGCGCGGGCTTGCGAACGGCGAGCAATGGGCAGCTCGCCGTTCGATAAGGACCAGGCCCGGGTCGACGGCGCGTTGTGTTCCACGCGCGCCTCAAAGAGATGTCAGCACCAATGACGGGGTTTGCTAGGACCGATGGCTGCTAGGGTTGTGGAAAAGTCCAAGAGGGTTACCGTGGCCCCTGGCACAGGCAACTGAAGGAACACGGGTGGGTTTTAGTCAATTAGAGTCTGACACGCCCTCCTGCTCTGCCCAGAGCGGGAGAAGTTATTTGATGATTTCCCACCCACAAAAAAAAAAAAAAAAAGTTAACACTATATCCAAGAGGGTGGGTTACCGTGGCCCCTGGCACAGGCAACTGAAGGAACACGGGTGGGTTTTAGTCAGTAAGAGTCTGACACGCCCTCCTGCTCTGCCCAGAGCGGGAGAAGTTATTTGATGATTTCCAACGAACAAAAAAAAAAAAAAAAAGTTAATACTATATACCTACCTACCTTACAAAATCTCTGATTAAATAAATTACTTGCAAATATTTATATAAATTTCTAATTTATTGTCATTATGTACTTTCCTTCTTCGACATGTGACACAAATTCATTAATTGTGTAGAAACATTTTTCTTTAAGCCACTGAGTCAGCTTTTTTTGTAAACATAAGCAAAGGTAGTTCTTTAAAGGCGTTTGGTAATTTATTGTATACCATAATAGCCATTATAAACGAATTTTTCTTATAAATAAATCAAACTTGCATTGTGGCAAGCAGAGCCTATGTTTATCTCTAGAGGCAAACTTCCTTTTTGGTTACATCTCTATGCTTAATAAAATTTTCAGGATGTTGTACATTCTTGTATTCTTGTACATTATAAGTTAAGTACATAATCATAATAATAATCATAATTTTATAAATGATGTAAGTATTTGGTTATAATTTTTTTTTAGGATACAATTGATCCCCCATCATCAATCAATCAATGTTATTGAACCATTGGGGATAATTAATGAGAGTGCCATATTCATCTTAATGTAACTTCACATAGCCTATAAACCAGCGGTTAATCAAGACGATTCTATTGATACCTCATTTGTTAAAGTTTTATGAGTAGTAAAGAAGTTATGAGGGAACAGATGAACATACATGTATATGTAGCGGTCAATATCTTAACACTTTATTTTTGCTTCACCGAAGCCGGGTTAAAATGCATTACCATCAGAACTGAATTAACAAATGAAAACCAAATAGAAAACACCAAAACCAAAAGATAGTTGACTGCTATAAGTTGATGATGGTGATATTTTATAGTTTAAGTTTTATTTTAGTAAATTGCTATGCCATTAAAATTGTGATAAATTAAAAATTGAGTATACCTATCTATGACAGCTCCTACAGCTCAGTATATTAGAGGCAATACCTTTTGTTTATTTATTAACCGAATGCAGTGGTTTTTTTTGACCATGTAGCACCCAAAGATTTGTTTAATTTGTTCAAGTGACTTAGGGTATTAAAAGTTTCAAATAATTAGGTTAACAGGAATGTTCAAACCAATTTCACAGATTAAATGCGGTTGAGACATGAGTGTGAGCCTAAATTTGACCTATGATACCATGGTGGTTTATTTTGTCTAGCATCTCCTTACTATGCTGTCCTACTATGCTATGTAGGCTGTATGATTCTCATTGAGAACAAACTTTTCTGTGTAATATACATAGGTACCTACCTACATTTTATCACAAAAAGAAAGATTTGTGAGCAGCAATTTGTTTAATTACCATAATAGTTACTTCCAAAGCGTCTGACAAAACGTATTAAGTATGTACTTACTAAGCTATGCAAGATAAAATATCATGAGCTATACAAACTGCAGTGATAAGTTGAAAATGTGTGTAAAACTTACCTTCCAATTAGAATATCCGAGTAGATTGTCATTTACTTATTTAACACTCATTAGGATGCTCTAATTAGAATTTGCACGAAAAATAGAAACAAGATAAAACGTAAGAAAATTCTAAATTTAAAACGTCCGCGTCGGTAGGTACCAAAAGATAGCGTCCTTTCGAACCAAACCAGCCCAATACCAATTTCACAGATTAAATGCGGTTGAGACATGAGTGTGAGCCTAAATTTGACCTATGATACCATGGTGGTTAATTTTTTCTAGCATCTCCTTACTATGCTGTCCTACTATGCTATGTAGGCTGTATGATTCTCATTGAGAACAAACTTTTCTGTGTAATATACATAGGTGCACACGGCTACACATCAAGCTATACACTTTCAGTATAAGCTGATCTCACATTGTTTAGGTTTTCTGTACGATGCGAGACCAGCGTAAACTGGTTTTGTATAGCTTGATGTGTAGCCGTGTGTACCTACATTTTATCACAAAAAGAAACGATTTGTGAGCAGCAATTTGTTTAATTACCATAATAGTTACTTCCAAAGCGTCTGACAAAACGTATTAAGTATGTTATTACTACTGTGCCTTGAGCTATGCAAGATAAAATAATTATCGTGAGATACAAACTGCAGTGATAAGTTGAAAATGTATGTAAAACTTACCTTCCAATTAGAATATCTGAGTAGATAGTCATTTCTCACTTATTTAACACTCATTAGGATGCTCTAATTAGAATTTGCACGAAAAATAGAAACAAGCTAAAAAGAAAATTCTAAATTTAAAATGTCCGCGTGTCGGTGGGTACCAAAAGATAGCGTCCTTTGAATTTTATCATTTAAGCATCAGAAAATAGTGGATTTCACTTTTATTTGTAGTTTCTAATCGTATAATTGTTAATTGCAATCATTTAATCTATTTTTTCCAGCTATTTATTAGTTAAACACTTAATTTAGAATACTTATGAACTTACCTGAAAGCAGTTTGATTGATGAGTGCCCGCCACAACGGCGATTCAGTGTGGCTAGATTGTACAAAAATAGTATACCGAAATTTAAAAAAAATACCAAAATATAACAAGTACTTATTTTTTTTTTGACACGTCTTATTCATAATTTCATTCATAATCATCATCAAAATAAATGCGCGTATTGTGTCTGAAAATCTGTAGAGGTCTTGAGCAGATCACACGAGCATTTTAACATTCACATTTCGTTCACTTTTTTTTTTGGAATCAAGCAAGTAGGTAGTCTATTGAAATGGTAAATGTAATGTCTTCACAACAATTAATAGACACTGATGTATTGCATGCTTTATTGTTTTGACTATTGCGTGTTAAAACAGTAGGTACTATAAATTGCTGCAACAGATGTGTGGACTGCTTAGTTGACATTTTATCAAAATGTAAACTCTAAGATATTTGTAGCAAAAGTGTTAACAGTATTCGTCTTAACCTTCATCGGATGTAAAGTTTTAGTCAAAGAGTGTCGTTTACTGAGGCTTCGGTGAGCGTTCACCAGCGAAATACAGAGACACTATAAAATGTATGATGATACACAAATCTTTTTGACCTCTATTAAATAGTTTATTTTTTATTTTTTAAATATGCCCAAAATAATCGCCTTCTGGAAAAAGACATATTGATCTTTGAAAATATTTATAAGAATACTGAAAAAGTATTAAACTAATTCATCTGGTCACACTGACGTACGTTTCGCGCCAATATCTCTGGTTTCCCTTCAAAACGTATAAATCTTTCGCATTTTTCACGCCAATGCCGTCCCGTCCCGCATAGCTATAGACAAATTAGAATTAAACCCGAATAATTCCATAACTTTTGCCATTTAAAAAAAAATACAGGCGCTCGAAGCGACGTCCTTTTGCCAAGTCTTTTTTTGCTTAACTTTTTTAACGATGATGGATGTCTTACCCATTTCACATAAGTTTCCACAATTAGTATTAGTTGGTATTATCAATGTTAGTGTAAATGTGTGTATACATATTTTATAGGTACTTACTACAAAATCCATCATAAAGTTAAAAGCATTGTAGTTGATTTTCAAATTTTTGTTTTAATTTTAAAAATGTTTGCTCATGAATTGATTGTTGATTACACTACTGCGACCTGCGTGCGACACATCAAACAGAAGCCTTTGGTTCGGTTAGGTTAGAAGTGATAACGTAAACACACCACAATTTTATAGACCACGTGGATCTTAGCAGTAAACCTCTTTGCCCTATAAAAAATGTTTGAGACTGTTGACGACCGACGAAACGTGATGCAATGCACAGATGAATTAAAATTGATTAATCCTAATGCCAAACTTGTCAAGTGTCAATGTCAAGTCATTAAGGAATTGAAAACTGTTTATTTGTTTGTTGTCATTGCAAGCAAATTATGTAATTTGAATGGTATTTACATAATAATTGTTCATAATATGATTACTCTGCTAACCCAATTTGGCTCAAGCGGTGACCCCACTGCTTAGAGTTTCTCACTAAAGTATATTTATAAGTATAGTGGCGTAATATGACACTGGAATACAGCAAGTCCGTAAGGCGGTAGTATTTGAAGAAATGGCTAACGTTTACACATATCTAAGAGCTCGATAAACACGTCTCCTGTTATTCTGTAAAGGTACGGAAATGAAAAATTTCAACGGAGATTTACTTTCGTGCGATTTGCAGTCTCATAACCATATCAAGGCTGTTGGAGGTCTCTGAGGCAGCATGAAGCAATCGGTCCACACTTCAGAAGGCCACATATCTTGGAGATGCATCATTTGTGGTCGCAATCTCCTGTACCTAGTGAGAGCACGACATATAAGAAGAACAAGAAAACAATTTGAACTAAGTGAATAGTGAAAGTTTACATTTAAGTACATTTGATAAAGATTTTTCGATATGTATGCAACATGCCCCATGTAAACAGTGTCTAGATTATTAGGATAATTATAATTATGAACTTAGGATATGATTGTTGTAATGGAAATTTAATAAAGTTGTTAACATGATTTGTGGTTGTGCGTTATTTATTTTTCAATAGAATAAAATTAATAGAATATTTATTTACAAAGAATACACATACTAAAATCAGTTGTTACAGTTGTGAGGAATCCATGTAGGTACATACTACCTAATAAAGTAGGCTAATATAGTACATTTAAATAAATATAAAAATTAATTTTCAATACAGTTAGGAACTCATTGGCAAAGAAATCTTGTACATAATAATAAAACATTCTACTAATGATGCTGTTAGCTGTTTTCTAATTTTTTTTAATTTTAGATCTTTAATTTTGCTAGGTATTTTATTATAAATTATAGATGAGGTGCCATACCTACAGAGTTTTTTTTCTTGAGTAATGAAGTCAAGCCAAGTGTACCATGTTCTATAGATTCATGTTCATTAGAGGTGGAAAGTAGGTAGATTCTTATTAGAGAACCAAATGTTGTTATCCATTTAAGGCATTGATTACTAATCAACCAATCTAATAGCTAAAAAAATTAGTTAGGTTATTTGAGAAACAAGGTAAAATTAGAAGTACAACCAGCTTTTTAAAGGATCCAAAATTATATTATCATAGGTATGTATGCAGTGTAAACATCTTTTATTGATTAAAATTGTATCTACATTTTTCTTTATTAATTTAATTTAATAATAATCCATTATAAAATTGAACAGTAGGTATAGGTAGGTTAGGAATAATTAAGTACCTAAGTATAGTTATAATAACGCAGATAAGAACCTATGTAGGAATGTTATAAAGTAGGTAGGTACTATGGCAACCAAGTAATTTAACTGATATAATTACTCATAATATTTTTTTTATCAAGTGAAAACTGTATAAAATCAAAATGTTTTTATTAAAAAAATTCGAGGTAATACATAAAATGGATTGGAATCTCTTCTGTTTCAATTAATCAATATTCACTAAACAAATATTTGTTTTCGGCGGGAATTGAACCCACAACCTACACCGCATAAGGCAGGCCTTTAATGAATTAAGATGTAAAGCAGGCATGTTTAAGCATGCATCAATTAATTGGAGATGCGTCAGGGGCAACTGTTCCCTCATAGTTCCTGTGTAAATGGTCCAATGGGTTTATAATTAGTAACGTAGGTAGGTATATACGTACCTAAGTAGGTACCTACTTATATGATTCACCCAGGAAGTTACCCAAACTGAGCTCTTCACAAGAGTTCTCTGGTTTAGCTCTCTCTTAAAGTTGGGTACCTACCTACCTAAAAAATTGAGGGGTCACTGATTTTCAGTTGGTAACTTGTAGGCGAAGAGCTTGTTTGGGGAAGTACTGCCACCGTGCTTATTTTTGTTGTTAAGCTAATATAGGTATCCTGAATTTAGATTTGAAGGAAGTGGATGCTGGTAAAGTTACTACAAGTAGGTACATATAATGCTTAAAATCTGTATGCTTTAAGTTGATGAACGAAGAGCCTGTGCATCGTTGGGCACGTTCCTGACGTGCGTGACCTGCGAGGGCGAGGCAAATATTTTAGTATAAACGATGGTTACCATGTAACATTAGGTGGATCATAATACTGCTTGTTCACCAGTAGGTATTATACTTATACCTACAACTACAAGTAAAGGAAAGCAGAATTGATTAGGTAGATACGTCAACCTATTGTAGTCCATGTCTTAGTAAACATACCTTACTACCTATACTTACCTACAACTGTTTCATGTAACTACCTATCTACCAGTGTAGGTAGTAGATAGATACAGCTACCTAAGTCAGGCTGCAGAAGTCAACTGCTAGACATTATAGGCCTCCCCAAGATACCTGCTTACTTACCTATCTACTATTTAAGTAGTCAAAGTAAATATTAAAACTCCTCAGTGTAGTAATAATACTGAAAAACTTGAAAGATCCCTAAAATACTCTTAAAAAGTAGGTAGGTACTAATCCTCATACCCGCTACACCGCTAAACCGCTTCATGGAATCCAATCGGAGAGTGTTGGTTGGTTTCACTTTTTCACTTAATCAAGCCCCTAAGTTTAGTGAAACGCCAATCAAAAACCCTAAAATCAACCACATATTCAAACCACTAAATGAAATAGAAACCCTTAGAGAACTCTAAAATTCATGACAAATAAAAAACCACATTCGGCCGAAACCGTTTGAAAGAACCCAATCGGAGACTATTGGTTTGCGTGCTGCCATGCTCTCCCGTAGGGGCAGAACCTTAAAGCAAGTGAAGATCCTTTGAAATCCCTAAAAAGTCCTAAATTTTTAATCAAACTCATGCACCTCAGTCGGATGAACCGTTTGAACGACCTCAATCGGACAGCTTTTGCGAAACCGGAAATGGCACGGCCGCCATCTTGAATTTCTGAAATGTCAGAATTTCCCTAAAGAGACCAGGATACAAGCCACCTCTCAGTAAAAAAACGGTGACTGTACGTTGACTTTGGTAGAACAAAGTAATTCGCCAAAGTCGGGTCTGACCCAAAATTTCAAACCCCAATGGCTCGCGGGGTTGCCAGCTAAAAGTGATAAAACCGGTCAAATGTCATTTGGGGCACCCCTTTCTTGCCGGTTACGCAAAGTTCCCATTAAAAATGTCGCTATTTCTACTTTGGATGCCAACAATCACGATTTTTAAAACCGGAAGTGGCACGTCCGCCATCTTGAATTTCTGAAATGTCAGAATTTTCCTGAAGACACCAGGATACAGGCTACCTGTCAGTAGAAAAACGGTGGCTGTACGTTGACTTTGGTAGAACAAAGTAATTCGCCAAAGTCGGGTCTGACCCAAAATTTCAAACCCCAATGGATCTCGGGGTTGCCAGCTAATAGTGATTAAACTGGTCAAATGTCATTTGGGGTACCCCATTCTTGCCGGTTACGCAAAGTCCCTATTAAAAATGTCGCTATTTCTACTTTTCACGTTTTCAGGGAAAATCTGGAAAACTACCCCAAAAGTGGGAAAATTTCCTACACCAGGCCACACTCCTCAACCAAGCATACAACCGGTAAACAAACTCATGCACCTCAGTCGGATAAACCGTTTGAACGACCTCAATCGGACAACTTTTGCAAAACCGGAAATGGCACGGCCGCCATTTTGAATTTCTGAAATGTCAGAATTTTCCTAAAGACACCAGGATACAAACCACCTGTCAGTAAAAAAACGGTGGCTGTACGTTGACTTTGGTAGAACAAAGTAATTCGCCAAAGTCGGGTCTGACCCAAAAATTTAAACCCCATTTGCTCTCTGGGTTGCCAGCTGAAAGTCATAGAAATTATCAAATGTCATTTAGGGCACCCCTTTCTTGCCGGTTACGCAAAGTTCCCATTAAAAATGTCGCTATTTCTACTTTGTCCCATTTAGTGTGTCGAAAATCACGATTTTAAAACCGGAAATGGCACGGCCGCCATCTTGAATTTCTGAAATGTCAGAATTTTCCTAACGAGACCAGGATACAAGCCACCTGTCAGTAAAAAAACCATGGCTGTACGTTGACTTTGGTAGAACAAAGTAATTCGCCAAAGTCGGGTCTGACCCAAAATTTCAAACCCCAATGGATCTCGGGGTTGCCAGCTAAAAGTGATTAAACCGGTCAAATGTCATTTAGGGCACCCCTTTCTTGCCGGTTACGCAAAGTTCCCCTAGAAAATGTCGCTATTTCTACTTTGGATGCCAACAATCACGATTTTTAAAACCGGAAGTGGCACGGCCGCCATCTTGAATTTCTGAAATGTCAGAATTTTCCTAAAGACACCAGGATACAAGGTATCTGTCAGTAAAAAAACGATGGCTGTACGTTGACTTTGGTAGAACAAAGTAATTCGGCAAAGTCGGGTCTGACCCAAAATTTCAAACCCCAATGGATCTCGGGGTTGCCAGCTAAAAGTGATTAAACCGGTCAAATGTCATTTAGGGTACCACACTCTTGCCGGTTACACAAAGTCGCCATTAAAAATATCGCTATTTCTACTTTTCACGTTTTCGGGGAAAATCTCAAAAAGTACCCCAAAAGTGGGGAAATTTCCAACACCAGGCCACACTCCTCAACCAAGTGTACAATCGGTTCATACAACACAATCCAGTCGGGGGTTGCCAACCGTCCCATTTATCCATTCGAAAAATGCGATTTTTCGTCATTTTCACAAAATGGCCGCCACACGGTCCGCCATCTTGTTTTTCTGAAATGTCAGAATTTTCCTAAAATCTCAAGGATATAGGCTATCAATCGATGTACTCGGTGTTGCCAACTTGAGAGTTTGGTAGAACAAAGTAATTCGGCAAAGTGAACAAGTCCCAAAAATGAAAATATTAAATTTTTTTTGGGGTGACCAATCAAAAGGGACGAAAATGGTCAAATGTCATTCGGGGGACCCCAATGTTGCCAGCCAGTCAAAGTCTCTATTCAAAATGTCGCTATTTCTACTTTTCATGTTTTTGGGGAAAATCTGGGAAATTACCCTGAAAATGAGGAAAAATTTCACACCAGGCAACACTCCTTAACGAAACACACGACCGCTCGGTACAACTCGAACCCGTCGGATGTTGCCAACTACCCGAAAAATGAGTTTGAAAAAAAACGTAAAATCCACATTTTTACAAAATGGCCGCCACAGCGTCCGCCATCTTTGATTTTTGAAATGTCATAATTTTTCCTAAATGTCGTTGAAATTACCTACCAATAACCATAGTCAAAACTTTTTATTTTTAAAATCTGTAAAACAAAGTAATTCGCCAAAATCTAGCAAAAAAAGTGTCAAATTTCAAAACGCCAAAGCACGGCCGCCATTTTGTTTTTTTTTTTTTTTCATCTTTTTTTTTAAATCATTCTCAATCCTCTACAAAATCTATCAATCAAAATCTTTCCAACTCTTTTCCCTACCGAGATCGGAATTCTCATGGCCGCCATCTTGGATATGACGTCACCGCTATAATTTTCCTCTACTCGCCCGGTGTTGCCACACATTTCCCCAAAACAAACCCCCCACCCATCTCCCACCCATTTCGAGAAACGGCATGTCAGTCAGTCAGTGAGTCAGTGGCTCTGCAGTTTTTTTATATAATATAAATGAGGTTAGCAGCAAATGTCACACAATACTCGCGGGAGGTTAGATGCGTACCTACTCTTAGAAACCGCACACTCTTGCACCACCTTACCCTAGGATCCTTAGCGTAGCGAGGGATTCAAAGGTATGGGACGCAGAATAACTTTGCTGTCGAGCGAAACACACAACTTTACACCTCACTACAGCGAGGAAAATGCGAGGTGCAAGAAAAACCGCCTAAATTGTATATTTTCTTTTATGAGACAGCATCCACACAAGGTATTATAGTATATTAAATTAGTGTTTATTTATTTTAGAAATTACAAGTAAAACTACTACAATATAATTGGTAATATCGAAGGTTATTTTTTTTTTAACTATTGTGCTTGTGTTTGTCACTTGTGTACCTACTATTACTAGGTAAATTATTTGGCAAAATTGCGGAACATTGCTCAATAAAATTCATCATTGGATTCCATTGTGAATGTTGGAGACACAGACGATGCTGTCTTTGGAAGTTGAAGGACGAGTCCAAGGACCTGGGTAAGACTGTTTTAAAGTTATACCTCCAACGGGGTACGTATTACAATACCGAAATTCAAAATACCTATTTTAAAATACCTATGGACGAAATCCCGAAAAATTAAACGCCGAATGATTGTTTGGTCGAAAGTTTGAAATACCGAAAGTTCGTTTGCCCGAAAGCTTAAAATCCCGAAGATCCATATCCCGAAGCTTAAAATCCCGAAGATCCATATCCCGAAGCTTAAAATCCCGAAGATCCCTATCCTGAAGTTCAAAATCAATATGTTATGCTACAAAACTTAGTGACAAAAACGAAACGCTGCAAAACCGACTTCACGCAGTCTTGTCTGCCCAACCTCTAGAGTGTAATTTAAACCCGCGTAGGCGCGGAGGGGTAAGGCGGTCCGCGAGCTGAGGAGCAGGTGGTTTGAAGGTCCGCCGCCGCGGCTGAGGCTGGCCGGCGCAGCCGGCCAGCAAGCCGAAGCTGCGGTGGTGAGCGTTAAAACCATCTGCGACGATAAGCTCGCGTGGGGCCGCCTAAACCCCGCAGCACCGGAGCCTTGACAGGAACAATGCTTGCTGCATGTTGCATGCCTGCTTGCATGTTGCATGCTTGTTTGCCTGCTTGCATGCTGCATGCCTGCTTGCACGCTGCATGCCTGCTTGCATGTTGCATCCTTTCCCATGTATAATCCCCAGTTGTATAATTCCCGGATAATTAGAAAATGGTGAAAAAAATCTGCGAGCTGCTTGGAAGTAGCGTTCGCCGGCCGCTGCCGCGGCACCGCTCGCTTCGCTCGCTCGGCTCACGCGCGGTTGGTCACTGTTCTAACCTAACCTAACCTATTTCACCCAGTTCAATTTTCATTCAGTTCAAAACATTACCTACGGAATAAAATAATTTTTCGAGATCTACCCCCGCTATAAAAAAAAATTAAACCATGTTAAGCAGAATGCTCACCGCAATAACTGTGTTGTAGTGCCATCTATGAGTAAAAGCGGGAATTACGTTGCCGCTCTTCGGGATTTCATCCATCGGTATTTCGCCCATTCGGGATTTCGTCCATTCGG
Source organism: Brachylomia viminalis (assembly GCA_937001585.2). Lineage (NCBI taxonomy): Eukaryota > Metazoa > Arthropoda > Insecta > Lepidoptera > Noctuidae > Brachylomia > Brachylomia viminalis. The sequence continues at coordinate 12,475,601 of OW443302.2, read as the reverse complement.
GGTTTCATCCTTTCGGGCATTTGGACATCGGTATTTCATGTTTCGATATAACGGCTATCGGTATTTCAAACTTTCGGTATTTTGAACTTCGATGTTTCGGACGTCGGTATTTCAGTCATAGTCTCAAGTCATATTTATTATGAAATGTCGGTATTGTAATATGTACCCCTCCAACGATGCCCTTGCATATTATTGACTTTTTTTTTATTGTGTTCTGTTTTTTTTTCTCCTTGTATTCTTTTGCCACGGTACTGGACTTCCAGCCGCCGTGACGCTTAAGCGTGGTAAGATCAGCGCCCGAGTCAGCCAAAAGTGAGACCAGACTCCTCCTAAAACAATGCCCGGTGTATTGCTTTGGTTCCTGCAGTCCAACAAAAGCGGCAATTTCTCGTGGCAAACCATCAATTTTAGTACTTCCCATAGGCTGTCCAACATATTTTCCTTTGCGATATTTTTTCAAATTTTGACATATTCGTCACGAATCACGAAGTTTCTATCAATATTGGTCTTTGTATTTGATAAGTTAAACGCAAACGAAGAAAATTAGTTTAACAGCAGATACTAAGACAGTAAGTAACTACATACTTTCACATAAAAGTACCTACTTTGAACAAAGTTATTAGGTATAATAAAAAAGCGAAATACTTACTTTTGTAGCAAAAAATTCGGAATCGGGCGCTTCGTTGAAAAACTGCTCAATGTTAGTAGAGGTGAAAATATCAGTTTATTTCGGTTTGTGGCCGCTTGACTTTTTCTTTAAAACCCCCAATAGTTTGGAATATTTTTCTATGTGTAGGTACTTATATAGTTTTTTTGTTTTGAACGTGGCTTTTAGCATTGAGTAGGTAAATTCTCCAAAGTGTGCTTGATTTCCTTGTTTTAGATAGTTCAATGAAGTATGATAGCATTATAGTCTCCGAAAACGTTTTCGCGCGTTTAGAATGTCTCATAAATAATATCCCTGGAATGACTCCATGCATTGAACAAATTGTACGCTTTTATGTACTTTTCGCGCGATTTTTCCGAAGAAAACTTAATTCGGCATTATGTGCCTACCGTTTGCACTAACTCTGCAGGTGTTAAATTTATATCTTCGTCGCTTTTGGACTCGCTCTTATTTTATGATTTTATCAAAACACAAACCAAAATGATGGAAATAGAATTGAATAAAGAGAAGAAAACAATAAAAATACTTTTTTTTCATCCAAAAGTCACGCTGGCCAAAAAATATATATTTTTTACTTTTTAGTTGTGGTACCTACCTACCCCAAACAAAGTCGTATACCACTACTTGCAATGTAAATAACAGTGACAGTAATTTGATACAATATCATCAACATACACTAAGTAAAAAAAATAAGCATTTATCAAGCTGACTCAAAAACCACTCATCAGAAGTTGACCAAATGTAAAAGGGACCATCGGGGAAGCCGAAACCAGGGAAGGCTTTGAAACAAAAAAAGAATTTTGCAAATCGGTTCAGGCGTCTTCGAGTAACCGATGAACAAACATAAAAAAAAAGATTCCGACGAATTGAGAACCTCCCCCCTTTTTTGAAGTCGGTTAAAAATGAGGTTGGTGCACAGACAGTGAAATATTAACTGGGTATTACTTATTGCATTATCATAATATTATATATTGAATAGAAAGTTTCCAATTTAAAAAATCTTTCCACGCTAGCTTACCTTGATCGAAGACGCTAGCGGATAAAGTGCACTTTTGCACTCAGATTTCGAATTACAAACAGGTTTTTTTTTTCTTCAGTGAAAAAAAGAACATTGTGTATGTCATTGTCCACAAATGTTTAATCTTGTTTGTTACAAATTTATTATTAATTTGTAACCTATTAACATTGATAAGAAACTTAAAACAATTAATAATATTACGAATTAATGACGATATCAATTTACCTGTTATCAAGCACAGCTTGGCCGGGCAATGTGAATGTCGGTGACATAATCACCGGTTTTCCCAAAATGGCTGGTGTGTCATTAACATTATAGTTCGGAATGTTTCCTTGGTTGTTGGGTAATTGAGGCTGATTTACATTATTAAAACCTGGATTAACTGATGGACCTGGAACAACGTTTCCGGATCCTCCAGGATTCCATTTACCTTGGTTAGGATACTGAATTGCTGGTGAATCTCCATTTACACCACCCGGGTAATTCGTTGGAAACTGTATGTTGGTATCAGGGTTGTTATTTGGTGGATAATTTGCAAAATTGCCAAGTTGTCCTTGAACTGGTCTAGAAGCTTGATTTTGAGAATTGGATTGTGGGTAATATTGGTTGGGCTGATATTCATTTGGTCCAGCCGGAAAATGTATATTCGTATCAGACAAACTGCCTGAATCATCAGGCCGAAAGTTGGGGTTCATTTCATTTGGGTTACCGTTGCCTTGGAAATTTCCCTGATATTGGTTGCCTTGTGGAGGATACTGGAACGATTGCCCAGGCCCGCCCTCATTTGTTGGCAATCCTCCATTTTGGTATTGGCTACTGGTGTCGTCTGGATACATCATAGACCCATCGCCTGGTCTATTGGGATAAGATGGTCGTTGATAATTCGGGTATCGGGTATTGCTGTCTCCCTGATACAGGTCTTGGTTTGGGTATCCTCCCTGAACCGGCCTGTTCTGAATGTTTTCATTAGGATATTGAGGCCTTTGATAGTTCGAGCTCGGATTCATGCTGTCGCCCTGATACGGATAGCCTTGTTGATTTGGATAACCTTGCTGGTTAGGGTAATCTTGAGGACTATTTTGAAAATTGCCTTGATTTGGGTAACTCAAACCATACCCCTGTTGAGGCTGTTGCACGTTGCTATTCTGAAAAGAAGATACATCCTACAGTCAATTTTTTGTAATATTATTAATGCAGCATAGGTTATTAATTTAAATGAATAATTATAATATGAGACAACGTCCACACAAGGTCTTCAGGTCCCGAACTAGGTAGAACCTGTACTACGGTAGCCTGATGACTGACATACATTCTTATATACATATAAATAAACACCCAGTCACAGGTCAAACAGACATGTTCATGCACACAAAATGTTTGACTTGTCCGGGGATTGAACCTAGGACCAGCGGCTCAGAAGGCAGGTTCGCTACCAACTGCACCAACCGATCAGTCCGGAAAACCTCCGAAAGCCTATTAGATTTTTGTATAGCCAAACGAAAACATTTAACACAACACCATAAAAAACCAAGCCACTTCTCTTCAAAATATAACTTACTAGCTGTGCCCCGTGGTTTCACCCGCATAAGTTTCGATCCCATAGGAATATCGGGATAAAAAGTATCGTATGTTCTAATCCAGGTCATGCTCTACCCTATGTGCCAAATTTCTTCCAAATCCGTTCAGCCGTTGTAGTGTGTAAGCGTAACAAACACACAAACTTACTTTCACATTTATAATTATAGTTATGATTCTAACATTACATTAGTGCGCTACGCTAAAAATACTAGAGCTAAGGTAATTAATTAAATACTTTAATAAATAAACTTTACCTGATTTCCGTAAGGAGAAAAGGAATTCGTTGGATAATTACTTGTCGGATTTCCGAATCTTCCCGAGCCAAAGTTTGGGGATCCCATGGCGCCGAGATCGGAAAATCTCGGCTGTAGCGAACTTGGGGAGCGGCCTTGATTACTACTTGTGTTTGGAATTTCTTGTGCTCCAAGCAATTTGATAAATACTAAAAGAAATATTACTTTCATTGTCACAAAAATATCGATATATAGGTATAAATAACTTCTTTAACACAGGCATCACCGATTAAATAACACTTTAGGCATTGGTAAGGTATAAACTTACTTAAGACTAAGTAACATTGTAAATTCGTTCTTCTATCAACCATTTTTAAATAAAATTAAAATTCAATTTATTAAACGTCTTAATAAATAAATACAACCGCCACTATAACAATTAAATTTAAATTATTCGCGGGAACCACTTGTAGGTAACAAATTTACCTACACTGCGTCCATTGTAACGAGTGACACCTAAATAACTTATCACAACACTCACTTGAAACAATCGTTATCAGCCACTGTTGTTTTTGACCGGGCACCAATTCTTTGCTTAATCATTGGTCATTTATTACTTGTACCTAACTATAAGTTAATTGAAGACGGACGGAACTTCCACACATTAAGAAAATATTCCCCGAGGGTAATTACCATCATTTTAGTTGTAGTTAGATCATAAACTAGATATAGTATTAAAGACTTAATAATAATATCTATGAAATTGCCGTTTATTATAAAGAAAGTAAAAGTAATTTTTAAATAAAAAAAAAAAATCTATCAATCAAAATATGTACCCATGCTATTGACGCATCTCTGCCAGCGCAGTGGTAATTTTTCAATGCCCTTCTTGAAGAAGTCAGGTGTAAGGGAGCCAACAAAATCTTCAAAGGCATTTTGATTTTTTCCCTGCCAAGCAGATGTCAAATTTTTGTAAAAAATAGAAGTCCGTCGGCGCAAGGTCTGGGGAGTACGGTGGATGACGCAAAACTTCCAACCCTAGCTCTTGTAGCTTAGAAACCGTCTGTTGTGCTGTATGAGGTCGAGCGTCGTAGTGTAGGAGCAGCGGTGACGAGCGATTAACCAAAGCTGGCCGGAGATTTCCGAGCTTCTCCATCATTGTGTCCAGCTCCTCACAGTACACATCCGCAGTAATACTGGTGCCATTTGGTAAGAAGCTGTGATGAATTATACAGCCACTAGACCACCAAACAGTGACCATGAGTTTTTTAGGGGTAAGTTTTCGTTTGGGGCATTGCCTAGGCGCTGAACCAGGGACTAACCAACATGATTACCGTTTACGATTATCAAAAAGAATCCATTTTGCATCGCAAATGAAAATGCGGTTCAAAATCCCTTCGTTTCTGTGTCTGTTAAGCAACGCAAGGCATACTTTAACGCAATCGTTACAGGCGATCGTTCAGTTCGTGCGGCACCTACTTATCAAGTTTTTTTACCTTGCCAATTTGACGCAAATGGACCAATATTGTTATGATGCTAACGTTGAAAGCTGCTGCTAACTCAGCCGTAGATTGAGTATCGTTAGCTTCCACTATCGCCTTTAATTCGTCGTTGTTGACTATAATTTTCGGGCAACCACGGGGTTCGTTTTTTAGATCAAAATTTCCATGTCGGAAGCGTTCAAACCAATAGCGAGTCGTGCGTTCGTTTGTAGTATTCACTCCGCACACGTAGGTACCTACTAATTAATTTTGCGAGCCGTTTGTGCGGCATTGCTAACGCGTCGGAACTCGTATTCCATAATTAGGTAGGTACTCGTTTTTCTATCGTGTCCATATTGATGAATAAGATACAAATGTAGTGAAAAAAAACACTAATCAATATACAAATGACTGAATTTGAAAATAGAATTCCATAGTTTTTAAATAAAATTCATTTGAATTTAGAATTTATTGCCAGCCATACATAAATTACGTTTCTAATGGCCAGTATTGTAAAACGGCAACGTCATCGGTAAATACCTATTATTTTTTACCGGGAAATTTGTCAAGGCAAACATTTGGTTAAGCTCATCAGGTGGATGAGGTACAATCTATCGCTGGCTCAAGAGGCTGCTATCCTTGAGTAGCTTAAGATATAGGTACCTTGATAGGTATTCCTACTCGATGTTTTATTCACCTTTGGGGGTGCAATATGTTAACCTCCACGAGTGGTGACAATCATCCACTACGTCTGGCGCACCCTCAAGCAGGCAGAACCGGAACCAGTTTGCTGACTGGTAAATATTTTGTTTACCACGGGACCAGGCCTCCGTCACTCCATGTACTTGCGCGCTATAATTACCTACCGCCCGAGCGAGCGCTCTCGGACCGCTTGCGGTCCAAATTCGGTTCACTGCGATTGCTGTAGGATCGCGCGGTGCGAAGCAATCACAACTGTACGCTTGAGCATTTAGGCACATTTTAGCATGCAGTGTTGTTGAGGCGACGGAGTAGGCTATTATCTCAATAGGTATTGGAAATTTTCTACTGAGTGAAGTATCTGTTACGTAGTAACTATTTAGTAATCTGTGACGGGACGAACTATTAGCATATATGTATGTAGGTCTAGAACTTGTCTTAGTTTGTGCCGATACCGAAGAAGAAGATTCTCCTTTGGTCATCCTGAGGTATACCTACCTATTTATAGATGGGTCGGACATTTCATGAAATGGTTGTGTTTCATGAAATGGCCAGCTAAAATTGGCCATATCGTTTAAACGTCAACGTTTAATGATAAGTCAGTCGACGTTTGGCTATATAATTAATGTAGGGTATCCATGGTTTCATTTCATGAAATGATCAATTCGATCAAAAAGTCGGCAAAATTTCCTTCGGGATTGGTGGGATAGTGAGAGTATGAAGGGTGGGGAAGATCACGTGGCGGGTCTAAATTTGCTTCTGAATGGTTTCAAAAAAATTACCACGAACCTAACCTGTCCGAGTCAGGGTGCCCCGAGTCCAGAGTTCGCTAAGCTCGCTCTTGCATCCTATGTTTTCTTAGTAACATTGCCGTTTTACTAAACTAACTATTTTACTATACGATCACTAAGATCATATCGTAAAATAGTTAGGTAGGTACATTATCCACCGGTAGAGGTGTTGAGGTCGCTTAAATAACACATCCTGACCTAGTGAAACAGCAATGTTTGGCCACATCGTGAAGTAGTCGTGCGTTAACTGCCCATATCGTCAAACGTTGAGTAGGTATTCAATGATCTGGCCAGACCACATCTTGATGTGACCAGCGGTCGATATTCTATTTTATGAAATAAATACAACCATTTCATGAAATGGTCACACGCTTCATGAAATGATCAATTCTAACATCTGGCCACGATAGAGACCAGAAATCTGTTGATTTGAGTAGGTAGGTACTTTCCTATCTGGCAAATGTTTACCAGAACTGTATAAATTATACAATCCAATACAGAATACCAGCAAATAAATCTGGCGATGTTAATTATAGCAGTGCCCAACAACCGGTAAATGTACCTACCCTAATAATACCATTCATTAAAAAGCTATGTAGCTTATAGGACGAGTGCTCCCCGACTCGACCCCCGAACGTGTTGAAAAATAAAAGAGGTCGGACAGGAGGCAATTACCATTCTAACGTTCTTTTATGATGTTTTTCTATTTTCACTCTAGCATAGTAATAGCCAGGTGCTTGATACTTTTTACGATGTTAGATTATTAGTTTTATGACAAAAATCTCAAATGAGATTTTGTACAAATTAAAGGTTACATATAATTTACCGGATTTTTATAATTATTTAGTAAAGACACCGTGGACCAACAAGGCAACCACCTAAAGAAGGGGCAGCGAAAGCAGACTGGATATGAAATTCGAGGCGGAGGACCCAGTATTTTTGCCTCTTGGAAGGAGCCGCTGCCCAGTAAAGTAGTAGCTAATGTAGTGGACACACTACTTAGTTCCACTTTACGGACTCGTTTTGTAAATAAAATGAAAGTTTATATCCTCACTAGGATCATTTTCCGGTAACTACAGCCAACAATCGGCCATCATTCCTTTCTTATTTCTCTCGTCTTTTTCTTCTTGTTTGTACATACTTCTGTGCTTTAAATAAAATTATAGTATTATAATATTACCCACAGTATTCTAGTAGGGCGTACCTAGGTACTGACCTAAAGAGACAGACAGCGCCATCTGTGAAGGCCGTGCAACACGAACTGCAGCCCTGTTGCAAATGTGAGTCACTGGTTAACCTCAGGACAAGCATTTACTTGGGTAAATGGGAGATGTCTCTGTAACTTTCACATGCGTAGTATGATCTACAGCTTTTTGTATTGTGAGCTGGTGACATAAAATTAGACCAGTTATAGTAGGATAACAATTGTCTGAATTAAATAAATTATTATTATTATTCCGTATATTTATTTTCATACATATAAATACATTTTTAAATATTTTTATAAAAAACATAAAAAAAAAACATTTAAAAATATAAAAATAGTGGTCCGCCGGTATCAGGAGCAGGGTCCAAGCTTCCGGTGGTTAGGGCTCCAGAGACAGGAACCTTCTCACGATACGAGCCGTATCGAGGAGTAGGTACTGCCTTCTGAATCAGGCCCTTGATCCAACCGCCTAACGAGAGCCTCGAAAGATGTTGATCGAGGCTTTCGGCCATCAGGCCATTGGCCGATACGACAATCGGCACAATGACAGCCGAGCTCACATTCCACATGTCAACAACCTCGTGTGCTAAGTCGAGATAAGTATTTAATTTGTTTCTCTTTCTCAGCTTTCACGAGGTTCTCGTCATGTGGAATGGTAACATCGATAATCATTGTGCGGCGCGCTAATCGATCTATAACCACTATATCAGGCTTATTGGCGACAATAGTCCTGTATTATTATTTTTTCCTTTATTTCATTTACATACATATGAATTACATTTTTAAATATTTTTATAAACAAAAAGATACCAAAAACATTTAAAAATATAAAAAATAGTAGCCCACCGGTATCGGGAACAGGGTCCAAGCTACCGGCGGTCAGGGCTCCAGAGAGAGAAACTTCCTAACATGCGGGCCGTGTCCAGAAGTACCGCTTTCTGAATCAAGCCCTTGATCCAGCTGCCTAACGAGAGCCTCCTTAGGTGTTGGTCGAGGCTCTTGGGTATTAGCCCATTGGCTGTCACGACTATCGGCACAATGACCGCTGAGTCCACATCCCAAATGTCGACAACCTCGCGAGCCAAGTCAAGATACTTGATTTGTTTATCTTTCTCGGCTTTCACGAGGTTCTCATCATGCGGGATGGTTATGTCAACAATCATTGCGCGTCGCTCCAATCGATCCACCACCACTATATCAGGCTTATTGGCAACAATAGTCCTATCAGTGATGATGGATCGATCCCAGTACAATGTGATATTACCATTTTCGAGAACTGGGTCGGGCACATACCTGTAGTACGGTACCTCCGATTCCACAAGGTTGTATTTCACAGAGCAAGCTGCTGATGGATTATCCTGGCTACAAGGTTGTGTCTATGCAAGTACTCTCCGTTAGCTAGACGAGAACACCCGGAGATGATATGCCTGATTGATTCTCCCGGCCGGTGGCATGCCCGACAGATGTCAACCGTGCCGTCTTTCACAATAAATCTCCGGTAATTGTTCGTCATCATAACTTCGTCCATAATTGCACAGACAAAACCTTCGGTTTCTCCAAAGAGGTCACCGAAACGCAGCCAGGCAACGGACGCTAGTAGATCTACATCCGGTCCATGTAGGGCCCGGAAAAAGCGTCCGTGGAGCTCCTTACTCTGCCATACCTCCATGCGATCATTAGTGTCAAGCACTACAGGTTTGCGCCAGTTCTCTTTAGCCAAGGAGAGCGGGGTGAGGCCCTTGTCCACCGTGACTACATCTCGATGCATACCCACGTCGGTTTCTAGGAAATATTCCCTGAGACTGCATATCTCGCGATTGTGGAGGGTCTTAGCGTTTAAAAAGCCTCGACCTCCACACTTTCGCGGGATATACAGCCTCATTACCGATGATCGTGGGTGATGCATTCGATTTGCAGTCAGCAGCGTACGGACCCTCCTATCCAGGGCGTCGAGTTCGGTCTGAGTCCATTTGAGTATGCCGAAAGAGTACATCAAAACTGGCATGACCCAACCGTTGAAGGCGCGCACCTTGTTTCCGCCTGATAGAAGACTATTAAGTACTTTTTTCAGGCGGCCAAAGAAGCGTTCCCTCAACGACTGCTTCATGTCAGTAACATTGATGCCTAACGCTTCCGACATACCCAAATACTTATAGGTTTCGGATGCGGAGAGGGCTCTAAGGTTTGTGGAATCCGAGAGTTGGGTCCCCACGGATTCAACAATCTCCCCTCGCTTTACATGCATGACCGCACATTTGTCCACACCAAATTCCATCCTGATGGCGCTACTGAAATTTTGAGTTACTTTCAGTAGCTCCATCAGTTGCAAATTGTTGGGGGCAAAGAGTTTTAGGTCATCCATGTAGAGGAGGTGCGATATAACCTGACCACCTCTCCTCAACCGATAGCCTAGACCTGAATCCTCCAGCAATGTGCTTAGAGGATTCAAGGCTAAGCAGAACCAAAGCGGACTTAAACTATCGCCCTGAAATATGCCTCGCTCGATCCTTATCGGTTCGCTATTCCCATGAATATTTCGACATCCTGGATAGTGAAGGACCGTCCTCCATTGCCGCATACATGACATTAGGAAGGTGCGAAGAGTTGTATCTACTTTATACAACTCTAACACCCTCACGAGCCATGTATGCGGCACCGAGTCATAGGCCTTCTTATAATCTATCCAACATGTCGACAGATCCTTTCGGGAACGACGAACCTGTTGGCTAATGGTCATATCAATGAGGAGTAGCTCCTTAGTACCGCGGGACCTATTCCTACATCCATTTTGAGAGGCAGACATGATGGAGTTGGTGTCTATATGTTTGTTAATTTTAGCTCTCAAAATGGATGTAAGAACTTTATAGACCGTCGGTAAACACGTGATCGGCCTATAGTTCTTGGGTTCCGCGGTGCTACCTGATTTATGGAGCAGGTGGGTAATTCCTGTCGTTAGGAATTGGGGTAGCGAACCAGATTCCAAAGTAGTCTGAAACTGAGATGCCAAGCGAGCGTGCGATCTTGTGAACCATTTAATCCAAAAGTTGTGCAGTCCATCCGGCCCTGGAGACTTCCAGTTGGGTAGTGGACGGACTGCACGAGCTACATCTTGGGGGCAGATGGTAATAGCCCCCATTTCTGGTATCGGATCGCAGGCTCGCTCGACTTCCCGAGTCCAATCACCTTCGGTGTGACTGACAGGTACCGACCAGATGCTGCGCCAGAAGGAACACATGGCATCATCATCCGGTAGGCACGTCTCAGTCACACCATGGTCCGGTCGCTCCCAACCCCTATAAACCCACCTTTCATCGCTCTGGAAGGTGCGATTCTGAGTGTATCGCTCTACTCGCCGCCTATACCGACGAATACGGTTTGCCCATGCATACACTTTCTGCTTCAGGAAGTCGATGCGCTCTGTGACACAAGACATATAGTCTTGGGGACTGATATCAGTCCCTGAGAATGCCCGTCTCACAAAGCGCATCACTCTAGGGCGAGTATTGCCCTCCTTGAAGCAGATTAGTTTGCCGATGAGCGTCCTGGCCCCACCAATACGGCGTTCAATTCTGCACTGCCAAGCTGGTACGTTTGGTTTCGGTCGTGTAGCTCTAGTGTCATTTGCAAATTTGACGTGAGCTACACGACATGCTGCTACTGCCGCGCAGTACAGAATTGAATGAATATCGGTGAGGTCTTCGCAGGTATCAAAATAGTTTGATAACTGCGAATCCAGGACCGCCACCAGCGCCCTATTTTTGTTATGCATGGGCAAACGAGGTAAGCGTGGCCTAAGTTCGGGCGGCATGAAGCGATATTCCTGAATCGCATCCTCCAAAGCACTCCTCAATTGCTCATTGCACTGGCTACTTACATTTGTAGCCCTATCATTACTCCCTTCGTCAGCATGCGTTGTATTGGGCTGCGGATGTACAACAGTCTGCGACTGGGGTGCGATGATATGGCCACTCTGCATTTCACTTCGCAGGCGATCAAGTACAGAGTCATCCAACATATGATTACGCTGGATGACTCGCACCTGATCCGACAGTCGTTGTGCCGAAACGTTGACAGCTGGCTCAAGCACCTGAAACAGAGAGAGCATCCGAACACGGTACGCGGTCAGATTGTTTCCCCCCTCTGTAGCCCCATAGTATGAGCGCATGACATTTTCATTAATGGATCTCGTCCATCTCATGCGCTGCACACTTCCGCCGGGAGCTGGGACCCTATCAGAGGCCGTTGGGCCTCGAGGTCCTAAGCCGTTCGGCGGCCGGCGTCCTCCCCGTCGACGAGCAGGTGGTGGCGACGTGGGCGGAGAGAAATACTCGTCGCTCGAGCTCGACGCAACTGCCGCGGCCGGTGTCGTCACAGCGCTCACAGAGGGGCTGGATACCGGCGGCGGCGAGGCGGAGCTGAGCGAAGAGTCCGGAGGTGGTAGTCGTGCTTGACGTGCGGCTTGTCTCGTCAACATCTTCTCATTTTTCAATAATTTATTATTGAGTTATGTAATATCGGAGGTGACATGACAGATGTCACCTCCCGTTCGGCAGTTTTTTTTATGAATAATGGTCCATTTTTAGATGCTGATTATATTTATTTGGGTTTTGGTTGGGTTGGGTTTTACACTATATAAGTATAAAAACTGCATCAAAAAAAAGGAAAAATTATTTATCTGAATAATATATGATAAAAATGATATGAAGTCACTGACCTCTATGCGTATTTTAATAGAGGTCAGTGTATGAAGTGTTGACGTCGGTGTTGCCAGTTATTATTATTATTATTTTTTTTTTTTAATTATTATTATTATTTATTATATATATTATTATATTTATTATTATTTCCTTTATTTCATTTACATACATATAAATTACATTTTTAAATATTTTTATAAATAAAAAGATACCAAAAACATTTAAAAATATAAAAAATAGTAGCCCACCGGTATCGGGAACAGGGTCCAAGCTACCGGCGGTCAGGGCTCCAGAGAGAGAAACTTCCTAACGATGCGGGCCGTGTCCAGAAGTACCGCTTTCTGAATCAAGCCCTTGATCCAGCTGCCTAACGAGAGCCTCCTTAGGTGTTGGTCGAGGCTCTTGGGTATTAGCCCATTGGCTGTCACGACTATCGGCACAATGACCGCTGAGCCCACATCCCATATGTCGACAACCTCGTGAGCCAAGTCAAGATACTTGATTTGTTTATCTTTCTCGGCTTTCACGAGGTTCTCATCATGCGGGATGGTTATGTCAACAATCATTGCGCGTCGCTCCAATCGATCCACCAACACTATATCAGGCTTATTGGCAACAATAGTCCTGTCAGTGATGATGGATCGATCCCAGTACAATGTGATATTACCATTTTCGAGAACTGGGTCGGGCACATACCTGTAGTATGGTACCTCCGATTCCACAAGGTTGTATTTCAGAGCAAGCTGCTGATGGATTATCCTGGCTACAAGGTTGTGTCTATGCAAGTACTCTCCATTAGCTAGACGAGAACACCCGGAGATGATATGCCTGATTGATTCTCCCGGCCGGTGGCATGCCCGACAGATGTCAACCGTGCCGTCTTTTACAATAAATCTCCGGTAATTGTTCGTCATCATAACTTCGTCCATAATTGCACAGACAAAACCTTCGGTTTCTCCAAAGAGGTCACCGAAACGCAGCCAGGCAACGGACGCTAGTAGATCTACATCCGGTCCATGTAGGGCCCGGAAAAAGCGTCCGTGGAGCTCCTTACTCTGCCATACCTCCATGCGATCATTAGTGTCAAGCACTACAGGTTTGCGCCAGTTCTCTCTAGCCAAGGAGAGCGGGGTGAGGCCCTTGTCCACCGTGACTACATCTCGATGCATACCCACGTCGGTTTCTAGGAAATATTCCCTGAGACTGCATATCTCTTATTATTATAGTAAATAGAAAACACGTTAGGTGTTCCCAGCTGTCCTTAGTGGATCTTTGACAGTCATTACGGGTAGTCAGAAGCCCGAAAGTCTGACGACCAGTCTTACCAAAGGGTAGGTATCGTTTTACCCAGCAGCTCCCTAGCGGTAACTGGATTGTGGAGGTCAGATAGGCAGACGCTCCATGTAAAAGAGACTGTGAGTGACTCCAGGGTGATATTGATAGAGTGGTGAAGTGGAGCCATGACAATAAGCTGTACTTCAACGTGTCCAAATGCTCGGTAATATCCTTTAGTCGTGCGCGGACCCTGTCCGCTATGAGTACAAAGCAGAGGCGGTACCTATGCAGCGAGTAATGCAAGTGCGTGATCTAGGGGTATATCTCACTCCAGATCTTACGTTTCGCTAGCATGTCATTAAGATATGTAAGAAAGGGTACCGAAACCTCGGTTTTGTGCTCAGTCAGTCACAAGGGTCCACTAATGATAAATGATAAATTATATTATTTCTGTAAGTAGGTTTGAACAAACACTTTTACACGTCAATCATATTTTTTTTAAACTAGATGAGGTAGGCGTTTCCTATCTGACTACTCTGAGAAGAAAGGCCGAAACAAACTCAGAGGTCACAGTCTCCTTTAAAGTCCAGACAAAATCTTGGTCAGATCATGTGAAGGCTATGTAGATCGGTGTCTGCAATGGTCTTTTGAGGAAAGAGCCACACAGATTGAGTGGACCTGTCCAGTCAGTGCACGCAATTGTCAGTAATCGTGCAGCTCAACTTAGACTCAAGTAGCTCAACGATTCGACGAACAATACCAAAGAAAGGACATTTGAGTAGGCCGCATAAATTACTCAAACTGCCAGATCATGATTACGCTGAGAAAAATACAAAAATAAATATATAAAAAAAACAATATTATTAAAGTAATAACAATATTAGTAATATTACGTCTATTAGGGTATTATACGACGCTCTAGTCAGGAGTCACTTGGAGTATGGTGCTGTCATATGGGCTCCTCATGAAGCCAAGTACCTACTCTGTCATGCTGGAGCGCGTACAAAACACACTTGTCACTCACTTGTCAGTCACTTGTACTTCAGACTGTACGGGGTTTACCCGCTGATGTACCCCACCCTGTTTGTACCTACTGGGCATGGTCGGGTACAATGAATTGAGAGTGCGACGACCTTAGAGCATTAAATTAATGCTCTAAGGCGACGACAGTTCACTCTTGTCGTCTATTTAATAAAATTACTCCGGGGCAAGGAGCACAATCTGGGAGTGCTTCAGTGCTTACGGTTTTCTGTTCCAGACCGCTACGTGTGGAAGCGGCGGCGCCCGCCACTGCTGGCAGTGCCAACTGCCAGAACCAACCTGCTGGCCAAAGCACCTCTCACGCGAGCAATTCGTACCTACTGTTAACGAAATTCAGAATAGGTTGGACATTTTTTCGTGTTACTTTAGTGAACTTGCAAAACTAAGTTTAAATAGGTATAATATGTTACGAAAGCATCAATCAGTGTAATTTTATGTTTATTTTATGTTTAATGTTTCTTTCATTGTTTTATTTTTAATATTTGACTGTAAAACATACTTAAGTTAATTTTGTGTGAAGATTACATTGTTGTACCTAATTGTAATTATAAGGCTGTATCGTTTTAGGTATAAGTATTTTGTAGGTATTGTATTGGGTAATTGTAAGTAATAGATGTTATTTAAAATAGTTAATTAGTAGATAGTTCTATCTATCGCATTAGGTTCCAAAACCTGTAATGATAGTACCTATAAGAGTTTTAAATAAATATATAAAATACAGGTATTCAGCTGCAATTAGGTTAGAGTGGAAGCTGACCCCAACCTCTCCTCTAGTTGGGAAAAGGCTCAGCTCAACCAAAATTATGTTGTTGCTAACATAGGATTGAGGTCGGTGAAATAACTGCAAACTTTTCTTGGTGAATATCTGGTGTATTGGTAAAATTACAGGTTTTTTCGTTTACATAAATTGTACGAGCACGTTCCATAATTGTTCTAAAAAATGTTCTCTGTAAAAAGTAAAAAGAGGATAATGAGTTTTAGGACAAAAACTATGAATTGCACAATATTTTATTGACGAAATTCAAAATTTTTATAGATACATACCTAATAGGTACTTAGCATACTTCATTACATACAAGACTTCCTTTTCGATTTGGCTGGCACCGCCATTGGGTGATGGGGTGAGTATATACTCATTGCCTACCTTTAACTTGTTTTCTACTCATTTTATGGACCAATGCGTGAACAAAATAATCTTAGGAACAAAATATAACTCGTCCAGCCCGCTTTGTCTACCGCTCCGCCCAGCTCGTCGCCCCGCTCTTTTTGAGACCCGCTAATTATGCAGTTTACAAAGCACGCTGTAACACCGAAATAAAAATGAAAATAACCAAACCGACACTGTTCTCTAATCTTTACCGTCCTTTTGAACTCTTCTTATTTTCAATGTTTTGTGGTTTTGTGTACAGACGCCAGCACATCAAGCTACTACAATCTGTCAGATTTCTTTAATAGATTTTCAACTTTATCGCTAAAGCATTAAGGTTCAAGGTTGATTGGGAAAATTTGACAGTTTCGGGTAGCTTGACCTGCTGGCGTCTGTACATCCCGCCAGAAAAAATAATAAAAATAAATACTCTAATACAATGATGTTATAATATCTTTAATAGATTAAAGACTAAAACAAATCAATGAATCGGCAGAAATGCTAGTATACTAAATTATGTGAAGATTGTATGAAGTACTCTGTGACTGTATGCATAATGTTATCTGTGGTTGTAGAAGCGAGAAAATTCCATAGCCCCGGCCAACGAACGACCAAGTGTCAATTTATTTGTTTTATGCGGTCCTATCAGTGCGGTATTCTTCATTTTAATAAATAGTAAGAAAATAATTGTTACTTTTCTACTTGTAACGGTATTTTCAACTTTAATTCTACGCAGTTCAAATTCTAATCGATATTTGACTAATCGTGACGTTACATTTCAGTTGTGTTAATTATTAATTTTGCCGGTAGCTCTAGCAGCAATAACCAAGAAAAATGAATTGCCCATTCAACGAGGAGCAACTGAATCAGTTGAAAGCATTCGTCGAGCTTTGCAAGGCAGAACCGCAGATAATACATAACCCAAAATTAGCTTTCTTCAAAGAATACCTGTCTGCTCTGGGGGTTACAATTTCAGGCCCAATACCGAGTCCTAAGAACTTTACACCATCGGGCGATACGTAAGTAATACCTTACGTTAATCTAATATGTAGACTCCAGTTCTGTTACACATTTACAAACTGCCGGAAAAAAGCTTGTGGGCTATTTAACTTATAAGCCATGATAACTGAATCACCATGCATTGACAAATACAAAAGAGATTGGTAATAAATGATACATAGAATACACCATAATAACTACACAGTACTTAATTGATAAAAGTCTTATTGCTAAATGTGATTTTTTACAGATACCTCACAGTGTATGATGTTGCTTACCCTTTTTCCATAGTCCCTCTGTTGCTGTGCCTCTGTTGTAATAGTATCTGACATCTATGTCATACAAGTACAAAGCTGGTCTAATAAATAATTGAAGTTCCAGCAATACATCAAAGAAACATGCTGATGATACTGCTCCAACATCATCAGGGGAGGAAACTACTGAAGATTCAGATGTTGAGCTGAATATGGATGGTAATTTTTGTAACACCTACCACTTAAGTTTTTCAAAGATTTTCCAACCAATTCTATTCACACCTTTCTACCACAATAATATGTATATTACCCCTAAATACCATTGAGTGATCCCTAAATACATGCTCATAAGTGTGGAGTAGAGGACATATGTAATACGGGTTGGTATCTGCAACTCCTTGTATGGTGGGTAAATCGATTATTTGATCCACCTCAGCTCCTCGAGAAAGGCGAACAATGCCTTGGTGTTACTGACAATCTCACATAGGGTACCTGGGTTACCAAAGTACTTGGCCCTGTATCTGGCGACCACCGGGCAGTTTAGAAGCACATGAGCTGCTGTCTCGTCATCTTCCATGCAGGCTCTGCACAGCAGACTGTCGGTGACTCCTAAGACAAAGAGGTGTTTATTAAATGACCCGAGACCAGTTACGGCTGCTGTGACTGTATGCAGCTGTTGCTTGGTTAGTCGGAGAACCTGTTTCGTGAAGCGGCCATCAATTGTAGGGAGTGCTTCCCTAGCCTGCCTGCACTCACCTAGGTCCACCCATAGTTTGTGATGTTGGTCCCTAGTGCGTTTCAGTGCGTAAGAGTAGGGGACATAAGCCAATACTAATACCTCTAGAGATAAAAATCACCCTAGTATTGATAGTTGGCACCAACCATAAAATTAGCTTGTATGTCATATTTTCCATTGATGACCATTGTTAAACAAAGTTATTATGTTTAGAAAAGCAAAATAGTGGGAATACAGCTAGAATATTTGAAAAAAAAATCTGTTCCAAACATAAGAATTATACTAAGTATTAAATTTTTTTTCAGAATATTTCCGGTCACTGGAAGATATCGATTATTACTAAATATTATTATCATTTTAACACTACCCACTTTAAATGCATAATAAATGCAAGCTTTTAATTTTTAATGCATGGGTATAAGAAGTTGTAACAATATTTATCAGAAGACTATGTTAATATGTATGTGGGAAAAGATAAATGAGTTATTTATAAAAACAGAGAACAACAACAATTATTATGAACATCCTCAGACTGTAAATAATTTTTATTTGAGTAGTATATTTTGATAAGTGGTTAATGGAAACATTCTAAGTTAACAACAGACATTGAGAAGTCAACAAAGGTTTCATCATTAAGAAGAATTATCATTAAAAGCCTCGATATGCAACATCCATTTCAATTAATAACTCCTATAATTTACTATGCTCCTAAATATTTAATATTACATATGAGACAAATACATAACCATGAACCTAAAGCTAGGTATTACATTCCATACTCCTCAAAAATTGTCGAAAGCCTGCATCCCATCATGATTGAGGGTCTAGAATAAAACCTTTTTTCATTTTGCATACAGGTGTCATAGATGCAGACAAAGTGGATGATTCTCAGATCATGGGTGATGAGTCAAAAGAAGTGCTAGATGAGGAACGAGACCAGTCTGATGAGAAGAGGTCTGAGGCTATGAAGGCTTTCTCTGAGCAGCAGTATGATGAAGCCATCAAACTGTACAGTGAAGCTATACAACTCAATCCTCAGAGTGCCTTACTTTTTGCTAAACGGGGACAGGTATGTGTTATTGACTTTTTATAAAAATTTTCTCTTGATGTTAATTCAGTAAATATAATAGTGTACATGAAATTATTCATCTCAGATCTCTATATTAATTAGTCTTTAAGTTCACTTAAACTTTCCAAATGTCTCTTTTCAGTGTTTAAGTGTGCTTTGTTTTATTTCTTTTGTACCACTCGATTTCCGAGTTTACTGATGACATTTGTGGGTAGTCGTGAATTTCGTTGTTCCTAGCAAACTAAGGTGCATTTACTATGATCTTAGGATACCATTTTGGACTCTTTGTAGGCAGAGTACGTTGGTTTTGCTGGCAACGCCCCACAATTGGATCCCGTAAGTCTATAATGGCTTATGGACCGAGTTGTAGATGAGGAGTTTGTTGTCTACAGAGTGCTCAGAGTTTCTGCCCATGAGCCAATACCAGTTGCGGAATGTGTGGTTTATCTCGTCCCTTTTATTTTTAATGTGATGCTTCCATGTCAGGCCCCTATCTAAGTGGAAGCCAAGATATTATACACAATCTGAGTGTGGTAGGTTATCAGGACCAAGTCTCACAGGAAGGGTGTTTCCGTGCCTGAGCGCGAAGGTGATATGGTTAGACTTGCAATGCACTAAACGTATCTGCCACTTACAAAGCCATTTATGAGTTTCGTCTATTAGTTTTTGGAGTATATTGCTGGACATTTTTGGGTTGTAATCAACTGATATATATAGGCTATGTTGTCGGCATATGTTTGTGGTTAATGAATCTTTATTTAGAACAACAGAATATTATAACTATATAATAATGATGACATTTATGACCAGAGCTAGTATGACACGCACAAATATTAAAAGAAGGCATTAGTAATGAACGTACATAACAAGACATTGAAGGTAGCAGCAAAAGATTCATTCGAAACAAAACTCTAAATTTTGTTTGTAAAATAAAGGCATTAAACCAGGGCCGAATTTAAACATTGTCAATAATAAAAGATTGTAACTATAGACTTACAGATTCGAGTTTTATAATATATTTGTAAACTTTTTGAGGTTTTTATTTCTCGTGGTAGTTTGTTGAACATCTGTGCCCCTTCGTATGCACTTCATACTTTTCTATCCGTAATTTGTACGCGTTCTCGCGAGACAAATATCATTTGCGCCACGGAGAGGTCTTAACTAGCGTTGCCGGTGAGAAATATTCCGAAGTATTCCCGTCGTATTATTCGCGAAACATTATTTTTTTCCCCGAGAAGAATTACTAGGAAAATATCTAGCTAATATCGTGTATTCATTTTATAGGGTGCTAGGACATATAGTCAAAAAACAGACACCAAATTGTTTAATCTTAAATATACTTACAAAGGTACACTATTAAGAACATGCCCATTTTTTCAATATATGTATCACCTTAACGGGAACTAAGGCTCTATACGTAGATAGGAATATGTATCTATATGTATACTGAATGAATGCATATAAGAAGAGTGGGATAACATCCCACATCACAAGATTGTGACTCTCATCCGTCACATAAGGAACCGCATGGAAGTAGTCATTAGAGCCCAGGGAGGAAATACGAGATACTGAATAAACTTTATTTTTTAATTTTTTTACGTTTTTATTTTATAACATTTAACAAATTCTTCTTAAAGGGTACAAACATACCTGTTGAACAAAACACGATAGATAAAGAATTTTAATTTTAAACATTAATATTCGTTAAACGATACCTTATTAAACTGACATGATTTTATTTGTTTGTTAAACCTATTTTTGTGTTTCGATATTTTTGATGAGAAGTTTTTATGTTTTTCACAGATTTACCTGAAGCAGAACAAACCAAATGCTTGCATCAAGGATTGCACGCGCGCTCTGGAACTCAACTGCGACAGTGCCGCTGCGTATAAATTCCGTGGAAGAGCTTACAGGTGGGTTTTGTCTCAAAATAAACAAACAATGATGAATGAGCTGAATGGTGCTGATCCATGCGTCATTTATTTATTTATATATTCTTTATTGTACACCACAAAAAACATAACAACAAAAATTAAATTGAACACTGCTTAATACACAATACATAATTATAATATATTCATGTTCGTGAACGGGCGCCGTCAGTTGGGACTGGTCCTCTCCTAGCTGCCACGGCTTATTTTATTTAAGGATTGTTTTGTTTAAATTTCTATTTGCTGTTCTCTAGACACTCATCGTGTACGTCTTATTTACATCGTTCTAACATTTATTGTACCTAAATAATTTAAAAGAGTGTCCATGGAGTTTCATGCCCGTTCTTCTCCATAGGTACCTACTACGCTTTGGAATGGGCAACTAGCTTCATATTTCTGACTGACCGACCGCTTGACAATTCAAAAGTGCCTCGAACTGGTTTAATAGAAATAAATGGTTTCAGTTTGACAAGCCGAGCGCCCGATGGCGATGGGAATTCCCATCGGCAGAAAAGACAAACTTTCACTATTTCGTACGATTTTACAATGTTTTTCTTTCATACAAACCTTGTCTGACAATTACAAATACAACAAAAAGAATTACCCAAATAGGTGCAACCCCTTTTATGATTTTGTGGGCAAGCTGTTCTACTACTAAAGCAACGCATTTTTCTGTTTAATTTGTATAATATAAGAAGTAGAGATCGGATATTCCGATGAAAATTCACCTAAAGTTGAGATGTTGGCTAATATGGAATGCAATGGGCTTTTGTATCGAAAAAATCCCGCGGTTTCGGGATCGACAAACTTAGGTTTCTGATTATAGAATCGGATGTATATTACTTACTTTCAAATTTTGGCTTATATGGAATGCACTTCTGTATCGATCGTAAAAGTCCCGCGATTCTGGAATCGAAATTATTTGCGTTTTTTCTGACTACATAAAGAATCGGATGCTTAGCTACCTACCTAAAATTGTAAATTAGGTAGGTAGATACCAAACTGCCGTAGCAAACAACGTGACGTGACGGACTAGATAACGGACTACTTACATATATTTAGAATAATTCATGTAGGTACCTATTGAAATAACTAGGTACTTACCTATTCTTATTTAAAAAAATAAAAAAATTTTAAGTCTCCTCCATACTATACATCCGACTTGTTATGCATTCCCGGTGTTCCGTACATCCCGATTCGTTTTCATAAAAATATATTTTTGAAGACTTCCATACTTTCATAGCTAAAAGTTAACTTTAGGTAAATATGCATCCGAATATCCGATAATAACACTGTTGCCAGATTGACTACAGCATAAATATGTTAATTGAGTAAGTTATTCATACCGTTTGTGTAAAAGATAATACAATGCAAGTTTTTAATTACACCGGAATATTGGTGTCTGGCTATTTTCTTAAATCATTTTAGCTGATGGGAACTGTTTACGGAAAATCATACTCATAATATCTTAAAGAAACATTTTAATTGGGTGGTTTTTCTAGTTTTCTAATAAACATACTATTAGTTATGTTAGTTTGTGTCGAGACTTTAAAATCTAAACCAAAACCATTCAGGCATGGATTACTCATTTTGTGCGTATCACCCACCCAGCCTTTATCTTAATTAATAAACACAATGTGGTCACAACAAACCTCGTTATCTGGGGGCACGATAGTGCCCCCGCCATGACGAGCCAAAAATAAAAAGCAGGACACTACTTGCCCTTTCTCGAAACGTTTTGTCGTATTTTCAAACCCTCATAGCTTCGACTTGAATATTGCTAAAGAGCTCAAATTCTCAAGATAAATGTCATTAGCAGACTTATAAAACAAACTAAGTTTCATTTGTCTAGCTTTTATACTTGGGATTTTATTAATACATCGATTTCTTCACTGACTCATCAAAACCTCTTGGGCACGTACTTCTCGAAGTCTTAGAAAGCTGAAAATTGGTATGCAGGCTAGGATTTGCAAAAATTAAGATATTTATAACTTTCACCCTACAACCCCATAAAGGGAGGCATGTCTGTATTTCTTAAGGATAATAGGTATACCTACCTGTCGCACAGACACACCTATCGGCCTATGCAATATGGTTCGTTTAAAACATGCTAACTGGACAGTTTATTTTTTTTTTGCTATTTTGGTTCCGCGTGAGCTCTTATAACCTGTTATGACTACCTTAATTCCTTTTGGTGTAAAGGGACCCATTTTGGGGGGTAGAGGGAGTGGTGGTTATAGACTGAGTAAAAAAATATTTTCATACTTATAAAAACTATATAATATTATGAAAATAAAACACGAAAACAAACAACTATGAACAATCTGCACGTTTATAGATCAAAGCTACGGTCAGGCACATAGCAGGTAGTCACAAAAAAGGTCTAGCATGTAGAAATTAGCGATAACTCTCTATTTTTTCAGTTAATCTAATTAACTAAGGGCTGATTTTTCAATAGTCAGATATATTTTATCTGAGGAATAAATATTGTGGTTTGACAGCTTTTTTATGGAAAATATGTCAAACTGTCAGATTTATTCTTCAGATAAAAGTTCTCTGACTATTGAAAAATCTGCCCTAAGTGTACCACACTTACCCCGGTACTCAGAGTCGTTACTTAAATTTAATCAATCATTTACTTTAACTGACCAGTATCTATGTTATCTATGTTATGGGTTTGGTTTCCGCACTTAGTCCTACAGTGGACCATTGTGCGTGAGCCATGTCGGCCGTCGGTGGTTATTCCAACCAGCCCACCTCCCTCCAGAAGCTGATTAGGTCTCCTGGTCTATTAAGAACATCTGTGTAAGATCTGGGTGTCCCGAGGGTTTTTGACCTAATCTGGGCGACGCCTGTGCACTCGAAGAGCACATGCGCGACAGTTTCGTCAGCCTCCATGCAAGCCCTGCATAGAGGACTGTCCGTTATGCCTATTGTGTGAAAGTGTTTGTTTAGCGAGCAGTGTCCCGTGATGGTCCCCGTCGCCAGGCGCATGCCCTTCCTGTCCAGGCGTAGCAACCGCCTGGTAAGCTTGCCGTCTAGTGATGGCATGGCTTCCTTGGATTGCCTGCAGCCCGGTGACGACGTCCACCAGCTCTCTGCTTGTGTGTGGGTGTACTCCTGTAGCCACCTGCGTAGTTGGTTGAAGGGGATGGGCACGATAGGTTCCGGTCCACAGACCGACGTGCTGGATGCCCTCCTGGCCAGCTCATCGGCTGCGTCGTTACCTAGCGATCCACTGTGTCCTTTTATCCATTGTAGCGTCACTGTATTGCGGTTTGATACGGTTACCCGTTCAAGCGCATTGTGACATTCTAGTATTAGATTCGAAGTAATGCATTTTTTCCCTAGGGATTGGAGGACTGAGGCGCTGTCAGAGAGTATGCGGATTCGGGTGTCCGCAACTCTTCTGGCTGCTATGGCATAAGCCGCCTGTATTATGCCCACACACTCTGCCTGATAGACCGTGTTGAGCATTCCCAGGGGTCTGGATATGTTTATGTTGAGGTCGTGTGAGAACACTCCGACTCCAGTTCCGCAGTCGGTTTTTGATCCATCGGTGTAAATTCTCAGTTCCTTTAGGCCTGAATGGTCGTACTGTTCCTCTTCAAGCACTATGCTGTAGTGCTTTTGAAAGCAGTATTGTTTCAGGGCCTTGTCGCAGGGTGATGCCATCATCGGCTGACGCCTGATCGCCTCTTCCCTTAAACGTTTGTGCTTGACCCTGGAGTCGTTGCTCAGGGTTCCTGCTATATGTAGCCTAAAGGTAGCCAGGGTCGCCTCCTCCCTCACAGTGAGGTGTAGGGGCTGACCAGTAACTGACCAGTATAAATTGGAGCTCTGTCAGTCAAAAGTATGTCAGATTGAAAACATTTCAATCTTGGTGACATGTGCCAGGATACGGTGGTTAATCATAGTTAATGATTGATTAATTTCAAGTGACGTCCCTGAGTGCGGCAGTTACTTAATTAGATATGATCAGTAAATATATCATTATACTTATACACTCGGCGTCAAAAAAATCGCACCTCCGCGAAAATTATTTTCAAGCGTTTATAACCCTTAACACACGCATTTACCCCCACCAATATTGGTATCATTTGAAAGCCCATTAAATAAACTTAAAAAAACAATTCAATTAATTTTTATTTTTTATTGGATAAGTGCAAAAAACAATAAAGTTTACAAAACAATAAAAATCCTTAACTAAGCCTTAATTAAAAACAGATTAATAAACATAAAAAAAAATACAAAAAGTTTCTTAAAACTAACCTAAAACCTAGTGTTACCCCCCCTTGCCCGGATGACGGCTTCCATACGCTCCCTCATGGATCTTACCAATTTTAGGAGCTCTTCTTGAGGGATACTGGCCCATTCCCCAATAACAGCCTCTTCGAGCTCCTGGAGAGTCGTGGGAGTGGGATCACGAGACCGAACCTTGCGTTTCAAATGGTCCCAAAGGTGCTCTATCGGGTTCAGGTCTGGACTTCTCGCTGGCCACTGCATGACAGAGATCCCAACCTCTTGAAGGTAGTCGCGCACAATTAATGCAGTGTGAGCGCGAGCGTTATCGTGCATTAATGTGAACCCCTCGCCAACAAAACCGGCATAGGGGACCACATGCTCTTCCAGGATCTCTGTGACGTACCGGTGAGCAGTCAGCGACCCTTGCCCGCGAGCACCTCCAGTCCGGGAGACGCTTACAAGGTCGGTTTTGCCGTCGGCCGACATGCCGCCCCAAAACATACAGGAACCGCCCCCGTATTCCACCGTCTCCTGGATGCAGGGTTGGGCGAAACGTTCCCCCTGTCTTCTGTACACTCTTCTGCGTCTATCGTTGCAAAACAGACACACTCTCGTCTCGTCTGAGAAGAGAACAGCTCTCCATTGGTCAAGGGTCCAATTGACGTGGTCGCGAGCAAACTGCAAGCGGGCTCGCCGATGCTCTGCGGTCAATTTTGGACCCGTAGCAGCTCTGTGTGCCGCTATCTTCTTCTCCCTCAATCTTCGTCTAACCGTAGAAATACTCACGGTTGTTCTGCGAGCGGCCTGGAGCTGCTGTTGCAACTCAACAGCATTAGAGAACCGATTTCTTAGGGATGTCGATACGATGAATCGGTCATCTCTCTCCGAGGTGCAGCGACGTCTACCAGACCCATGCCTCCGGACAAGGCCACCGGTCTCCAGGAACCGCTGGTATACTCTTCGAACCGAAAAACGGCTCAAGTTCAGTTGCCGAGCGACATCACACTGACGCATCCCTGATTGCAGTAGTGCAATCACTTGAGCGGCTTCATCAGCAGTGGTATCCATCTTCAAGGTGGTTTTTTTGTGAAAGTTCTTCTCGTGTGTCCTCTTCAACGGTTGGATAGCGAATGACCTCCATTGAACCTGTATTAACCCTTTTATACCCACTAAAGGTAGCGCAAGTTGTGCCCCTTGTGAGGAGCAAAATTGCCATTTTTTTTTAAAGTCACATTTGTGGTATCAAGCTTTTTTTTTTAATGAAATGAAATGTTTTTTTTTTAAAGTTTATTTAATGGGCTTTCAAATGCCATCAATATTGGTGGGGGTACATGCGCGTGTTAAGGGTTAATAACGCTTAAAAGTTATTTTCGCGGAGGTGCGATTTTTTTGACGCCGAGTGTATTTACTAATTATATCTAATTAACAAAGTATACACAACACTCACTTAATTAGATATAATTAGTAAATATATAATTATACTATCTAATTCTCGTTATCGCTTATTTCCTTCTCTTCTGATAAATCATCAGGAGTATTAGTCCTGCAGCTACATGTACACATACGTACATTGGGTCTAGGAATTTGAATAGGATTTAAAAAGTAGGGGCTATTATTAAATCTAACACTGCAGAAGGCAGGCACCCTGTTTTTTTTTTGGGATCCTCTCTTAAGCTGTTTATTAAAGGGTCAGATGTGATCAATAACATACTAAGTAAATCCTTATTCGTGGCAATACGTAACCACTTTCGAGTATTGTGTTCTCGAAATCTTCTGCAATCTTTATTGCGAGCTTCCTCAGAAAGCTGCCCAATAGGCAACAGAGCAGAAGAATTTTGTGTACAGTAAGTAGCAGGCGTGTATATGGATAAAGATTTATATACAACTATCTAGTGCCAAAGATTTGAATTTTGCGATGTTAATATCATAACAGTAACCTTAGGTTCGGAGTATGGTGTCAAAATTTGTGATGAGAGTCTCATCTATACCTGTAATAATAAATGTAATATTAACACTAAGCTCAGGATTCCCAAAAAATCTACGGGCAGTATTTCCATCATTTTTATTTCCAAACCCTGGTTTCGGTTTATCTACAATGAAGCCCATTTCAGCTTTGAATCGGTTCCGAATGTACTTTGCTTCATATTTGCCTTATCAGTTGGATCTCGTAGCTGCCATTTTTTAACATCTATACGATAGCTTATGTGAAGCAAACATTCAAAACAACGAATCCTTGCATGCAGTGTAGATAAACCAAAACCAAGGTTATGCCTTTTTACTACATAACCCTAGAGATATCATTCATAACTTTTGGGGTAGCTCCACAAATATAGCACTTTTGTGATGAAGAAGTTTCAGTCACAGCATTGCACACTTTACCGTCAATCATCGTGAAAAGTAGTTAGTGCTTGACAGTTACATCTTTATCATCAACGTTACATATTGTCAGCAACAATTGGTCTATTTCATCCCTGACTTTATTCGTTTTTGCAACTGTAAAATCAGTAGTTTCGTTGGAGAAAATAAACTTAATTGGTCGACAATACATAAGTGGAAGATGGCCGAAGATTCTGCCAAGCAACGTTACCACTTACATCGTGCAATTGAAGCGGCACAAAAGAAAACACTAACAAATATTCATCAGTGGCTTCATTACTGGAGAATTTTTGTTTGTAAGCGCTGTGACCGGAACTGCCATCACAACCCCTTCTTGCTAATAAGAGTGAATACTATTTAGGTCCCTAGAGATGAATATTTGAGAATATCATGCTGCGCAATAACTAAACGTTCAACTGTTTTAATTCAAATAGCTTGAAGTTTAATTTCTGCGCGAGTCTCATCCACAAATTAATCTTCCTCGTGTGGGAAAAATTCTGTCTTATCTTTCTTAAGGTTACACTAGTCGCCATTTTTTCCATACAAATGTCGGAGGGTTATTACTCCACTGTTTGACATTGTGCATCCAAAGTTAAACATGATATCGTTTCGTCTCATTATTAATTTTGTCTGTACGGAAGCAGAATAGTAAAATAAAAGCCATTCAAAAGTTATGAGCCAACAAAGATTCGTTTTTGTTGCTAATTTTAACGCAACTTTGGGCTAAAATAAGTAATAAATAATAGAAGTGTAAAATCTCCAA
The DNA here is from genome assembly GCA_937001585.2 of Brachylomia viminalis. Taxonomy (NCBI): domain Eukaryota; kingdom Metazoa; phylum Arthropoda; class Insecta; order Lepidoptera; family Noctuidae; genus Brachylomia; species Brachylomia viminalis. The sequence continues at coordinate 12,447,394 of OW443302.2, read as the reverse complement.
AACAAAGTCCGCACCGACAAAGCTCAATCGTCGAAGATTTCAATAAACTTTATTTGTAATTGATTTATTGACTGTTCGTAATTTTTTACGCGCTCGTTTGACTATGAATATCGTGCATTTCACTCAATAATGTTCCCCCGCGCGGTGCGGAGGGAAGACGCTCACGCACACAAATGCCTTTTTGTTGTTCGTGTGTTTTTGTAGGCTCTGTTACAATGATCACAGATGTCTGACTACGGATATGGTGACCCTTTCTCGACCACTAGGAATAGAACAAAAGAAGCAAACACGAGAAAGTTTTTAATTTTAATGTTTTAAAACTTTACATTTTGTTTCAACGTATTTCTCTGGCTCAGTTGCTAATTTGCAGAGCTTACGGTAACCATTAACGTATTTACGTAGCATTTCTGAAACATTTCTTCGTACCGTCTCGCCGTCACCGGTGACAGACAGAACAGAGGCATGAAATCTTGAAATCAAGAAATGTCCCATGTTTATTTGTAAGGAACAAAATTTGCACGCCGACATTAATGGCAAAATAAGAGATTCATATACCTTATCTTTAAGATCTCTCTGTAACTACCTTATTTAAGCAAATAAATGATTTTGATTTGATTTGATTTGATTTGACATTCTTTGTAGATTTCCAAGTGTTTGTTTATATCCAGCTTTGCCTTGTCATTGAAATAGTAACCTAGTATTTTTTACATTTATTCGACACTTTGTAATTTTTAGGGTTCATGAAAATACGGAACCCGTACAGGATTATAATTATTAATATTTTTTCATACCAAATTCCCCTTGTAAAATAAATAAAATATTAAATTATAAATAAAAAAAATAAAAATGAAATAATAAAATTTTAAAAATAAAATTTAAAAACTTAAATAATAAAAAAAACAATTGTTTGTAACAAACAATATGTAATACAACAAACATTAAAACAAACAACAAAAATAAAAAATCAAAAGATAATTGTTTTTTTTATTTTTATAATACCTACCTATAATATATAGTTTTCTAGCCTCTCTCTACTTGACCATTGAGAGCCGGGAACGTCTGTTGAAGTCGAACACAGCACAGTTGTCACTGCCAAACAAATATCGACCTTGCCGCAGTTGAAATAAAGTTGAGAATAAATACAACTTCCATTAGCTCGAGAGCGTATCTAAAGGGGAAAAAGTGCATATTTTCGGTTATTTATTTTCTACTCTAATTTTAGGTACGCAATGTTTATATTTGTTCGGCTTTAAAATTGGTATTGTAACTTTTATGACACTCATTGTGTATACTATGGGATGCCGTATCCGGGTATCCAAAAAATGAAAGTGTAAACTGTAGATTTTATAAAATACGACATACTTTGTTTTTTTGCAGCTCTGTAGAAACATCTTGTGCTGTACTCGCTCACGTCACACGGTTTACAGCATACTCGGTTGGAATAAATAGGCGCTCACCTATATTTCAACGAATTAAGCGGTACTGCATACATTGATAAATGAAAGCAGTGCGGTATCGTTTCGGTATACCGAGCATACTATACCGAAACGATACCGCACCGACCAATGCGGAAACGACCTTAGATTATTACAAAGTGTTTCTTTAGGCACGGATTATAATAATTTTAAGTGGTTCACGAGTAAGCTGCCAGTTTGTTTAGTCAAACTGCTTTGTCTACAGGTAGATTTGTAAATCTTGTACCAAACGTTCTCGAACTACGACCAAACTAGGGTTCCCATTAATATTTATTTCCGTTGAAAAAATATGCACCACCTCAGCTGGTTTTTAGTTTAAAGTATAAAAACATTAAAATTAAAAACTTCTCTTGTTTGCTTCTTTTGTTCTATTCCTAGTGGTCGAGAAAGGGTCACCATATCCGTAGTCGGACATCTGTGATCATTGTAACAAACAGACCCCACAAAAAACACGAGCAACAGAAAAACAAAAACGACAAAATATTATTAAGTATTTTTGTTACATTGGTCGATACAAAAAGGGTCGTAAAACTGATGTGGTCATCGTGTTCACGGGATTTTATTTTAAAACTATGTACTTAGATGTGAACTTCCTCGCTAGTGCCTATCGCATCGCATGTAATTAAAAAGATATTAATTACTAAAAATAATGATTTAATTCAAATGTCTGGCCATTATAGATTCAATAAAAATATTTGAACCAAATTTAAATAACATGCATATTCCCTATTATTATTTATTCATCGCGAAGTCAAACAGGTACAGTAGGTAGGTAGTATCGAAATCCAAAGTTCAGGCCAAGGGTCAATGTAGTGTTTACGTACGAATTATTATAACATAAAGCGCAGGGAGTATAGTCTACAAACATACGTAACGTAAGCCGCAGTAGCTGCGTCATATACGGACTGAGTTGAAAAACACTCGAAAGTACGAAACGTACGTGTGGCATTTGTGTGCGTGAGCGTCTTCCCTCCGCACTGCGCGGGGGAACATTGTAGAGTGAAATGCACGATATTCATAGTCAAACGCGCGCTTAAAAAATTACGAACAGTCCTTTGGAAAATCGGGTTTTATGAAAATACCACTGCATAAATCAATTACAAATAAAGTTTATTGAAATCTTCGATGATTGAGCTTTGTCGGTACGGACTTTGTTTTGGGGATTTTACAATTCTTTTATTACCTAATTATTTTAGCCCAAAGTTGCGTTAAAATTAGCAGGAAAAACGAATCGTTGCTGGCTCATAACTTTTTAATGGCTTTTTTTTTACTATTCTGTTTCCGTACAGACAAAATTAATAACGAGACGAAACGATATCATGTTTAATTAACTTTGGATGCACAATGTCAAAGAGTGGAGTAATACCCCCCGAAATATGTATGGAAAAAATGGCGACTTATGTAACCTTAAGACTAGAAATTGATGGAAATACCTTATGCCCAGTTTTCATACTCCATTTATGCGTCTGCTTGTAGGAGTGGCTTGTTGATTTTGAGTCCACATAATATGCCATAGCCTCTTCCTTCGTTAAACACCTTTGACTGCTGCTTTCATTGTCACTGACACTATCTTTCATAGTTTTGCACTTTTCTGGACTTTCGTTTGCGTCCCTTATGACAGCAGCCAAGGTCCGGTGCCCAGACAATCGCGCTGAGAATTTCTGCTGCAGCTACTAACAGATTTGTGTCGCGTGTACTTAGCAGATTATCAACTCTTCTCCTTTTCGTTTTATCACTGGACTGTTCAAACTCTTTGCTTTGACGTCCAGCAGTTGAAAGTGAAGAAGGAGGTGGCGCGAGGCAAACGGACACCTTAAACACTGAAGTATTTGACATCCATTCTTCATTTATGGACAAAAAACATCCTGGCTCTTTTTGTGAGCGTACCATTTTTCGCGTTCAGAGCCTTCGAAGAATCTTCGGTAATACTAGATAGGTCGTATTTTGAAAATAGTAGACCAAACAGTCCGCTATTCCGGTTTTCTTTGCTCTGTTTAAGCCACTCCTCAAAAAGTTCCAATCATGAGATTGAGAATAGATACTCTAGAAAAAAAAATCAACAACAGTCCACAAGTTAGATTTGTTATTATTTGAAAGAAGAGGGTTCTAGCTACCATATATGTAAGTTTTAGGTCTGTGACACTCGTTGGCAATGCTTTCCGGGTCCAAAATAGATAAGACCATAGGGAAAAAACGGATGTTAAACAATAAAAAATTTAGTTGTAACTTGAACTTGTTTTGTCAAAATAAGATAGTACATGCCTTTAACTTCAATAGCCATCAGTCATCACTAAATTAAACCAAAATCAATTTAGTAAGTATTCGCGTGGAAAATTGCTTGGCATTTCTTCTCAGGGATCAGTCAGCTAGGAAATGCCGGCGCCATCTAGTTTTAAAATATTGACGTGTAAAAGTGTCTTAAAAGATCTACTTACAGAAATAAACATTTCATTTAATGAGAACTAGACTTACCCCTTTTCTTATATACTTACCTGCGACCCTTAATGAGCGCAACTCCAGGTGCATTAAAATTCTTGGAATTGAAGGTTCGTGGGTTTTGTCTAAAATAATAATGGAGAATTTTTGCCATTTTCGATAATGTATTTTGTCCAGCTAACATGTACTGACGAATCAATTAGACTTACCCCTTTTCTTATATACTTACCTGCGACCCTTAATGAGCGCAAATCCATGTGCATTCAAATTCTTGGAATTAGAGGTTCGTGGGTTTTGTCTAAAAATAATAAGAGAGAATTTTCGGCATTTTCGATAATGTATTTTGTCCAGCTAGCATGTACTACACGAACCACAGTGCTATGGTAAGAAATTAAGTCACTGGTATTTAATGTTGTGTAATGCAATCGTTTAGTGGAACAGCCAAACTATATATACATCATGACCAAGATGTAAGGTTTGTCGAGTTTGAGGCTTGGCTCTACATTAGATCTGATAACTTTTTAACACTGAAAGTGTCTAAGTCTTGGCAACCTACTTAACTTAAAACTTTTTTGGTGGGATGTCTTATTCTAGATCTGTCTTATAAAGTCCGTCAGTAATCCTTGCATTTGTTGTGTGAATCATTTGATTATGCAATTTCGTTACTACTAACTTGTTTTTTAATCTGTTCAACAGGTTACTGGGAAAATTTGAAGAGGCATCTCATGATCTCTGTGAATCTCTTAAAATTGACTATGATGATCAAACCAATGAATGGCTGAGCGAGGTCAAACCCAATGCTGAGAAACTGCGTCAACATAAGCTCAGTTCCCTACGCAAGAAAGAAGAAAAAGAGGTACTATACTATATATAGTAAATAATGCTTTTAATGACTCAATAGTGGGCACTGGGCAGGCTTTGCTGTAACTGTGACTAGCAACTACTCCTCCTGCTTTATAGACGTGTACTGTGTAATAATACAATGCAATGACCCTCCCACACAAATATTATGTAAACAACCTTCACGTTGCATATTTCAGCGTCGCGACAAGTTGCGCAGAGCTCGCAAGGCTCAGGAGGCGAGGGCTCGCGCGGCGCGTGAACAGGCCGAGGCGAACGCCCGCGCGCCGCCCACCGCGCCGCCCGGCTTCCAAGCTGCAGCCGGCGCGTTTCCCGGAGCCGGCGCCTTCCCAGCCGGCGGCGGTGGCTTCCCCGCCGGACTCAACCCGCAGGACTTCAGTAACCTGCTGTTTGACCAAGAAATCATGTCGGCATTCCAGGTAACTGGATATTTTATTACTAACTTTTATCCGCGGCTTCGCGGTGAGGCCGGAAATTATCCCCCATATCTTTATAAATAAAATTATAGCCTATGTGGTGTGGTATTCTGATGTATAAACGTTTTTTTTTTTTGTGTTTTGCTATTAGATACTGATACCCATGACGTCTGATGTTTTACCACAATTAACGCCCCCGTATACTACACCAGGGGCCGTACTATGACATGTTAATTCCATCATTGTTCCAGCGTGAAAGAGAGACGGAGCTATACATGACCGATAGCACTATCTCTTTTTTGCAACGGAATCATGATGGAATTTACACGTCATAATACGGCCCCTGGAGAATATGACATGGACACCTATGGTGTCTTTCCGGTTTTTTTTTTTTTAAGAGTAATAGAAATGGAAGTCCATCTGTTTGTCATACAGTAGTCCTTCCTTGGTGTGGAACCAAAATTGTCACTAACATGGATTTGAAACTTTAGGACCCAGAGGTCGCTACTGCATTCCAAGATGTGTCGTCCAACCCAGCCAACTTCGTGAAGTATCAGAATAACCCCAAAATTGCGGCGGTTATAGAAAAACTGCAAGCCAAACTCGGAAAGGGTGGATCTGGCGGCTTTCCAGGTACTTATTTGGAATTAAAAGAACAGCTAAAGTACAAGACGTTATGTGTAACACGACTGCCTTTTGTTATTTTTTATTTAGTTTTATTATCCTGTCTAATAATTACTACACAGCCTATCGCAATCACTGTACGATGCGTCCTCTCCCGTCAAGTTAAGTACGCGACTCAAGCTACATATCATTTCATCATAGCTATCATATCCGCTGTGTACTAAACAACTTTTTACAAAAAAATAATGTTTTTGAGGTATAAGTACAATTTATTTCTCACAAAACTTAGTAATATTTTACAGAAAAGTATGGCAATATTAATTTCTAATAAAATGGATGCGACTGAAGGACATGTATCCATGGTCATGAATAAAGATTTTTTTTTTAAATGGATGTAGCCACTGCAATCGAACTAGGCAATGTCTATATTTCGGTAAATTAAAATGATTAATTATTTTAGTTTTGCAAGTCGCTGGCTTTGATGTTGTTCGTTTTTGCCACTGATCTTCAAAACTAAAATATTTTATTATTATAAAGTCTCTTTTTAGGTTGTTTTTTGAAGTCTGTTGTTTTTTTTTTTTGTAAAAAGTCTTTCCTTTTAGCTGTAGTTTAATCGGGAGTAGGGTACATTCCGAAGTATCGAACTACTTATGGGCGGGCCCGTATCTTCGTGTACTACAGTAGGTCAGTTATATTTAAGTTCCATTTAATAAGGGACGAGCCTTTTGCTATTAACTGGGCAGAAATCCAGATTCCGGGGTGCCACTGAGAAATTCCAGATGGAAAAATCCAATAACACTGCCCGACCCGGGAATCGTACACACGGCTACACATCAAGCTATACAAAACCAGTTTACGCTGGTCTCGCATCGTACGGAAATCCTATACAATGTGATATCAGCTTATACTGGAAATGTATAGCTTGATGTGTAGCCGTGTGTACCTAAAACCTCCTCTGCCTCAACGAGGCAGTCCTCCTTCGTCTTTCGTTCGAAAGAGGCATCCTTTTTTTTAAAGTGGTTCAAAAATCATAATCTTCACAGGTTTCGGCGGCGCTGCACCCGGAGCAGGAGGACCTAAAGCTCCCACGGATGACGACGTTGGTCTTGACTAGATCGCACCTTTTCTTATGCAATATTTGGTATCAAATTATTAATCAGTGTTGCAAATTCACTAAGTATATAGCACATGTATAATATGGAGTGGGTATTATAATTATCTACGTGAAAACACGAACCCATAAGTGTATATTTCAAGCATTAAGATAATAAAATTGTACTTCTTGTATGTGTCCACTTTTATTTACTATTAGATTTTTTTGTAAAACAATATAACACCACAGTAGTAGTGCAAAACTAGTTCCTACTTGCCGTTTTAAGGTTCATGCTAAATATTATATTCTGATATAACAACACATTGCTATTTTTGAGAATCATCTAGTAATTAATGGTTGATTAAATGCATTGTTAGCTTTATTATTTTACTGCATTTATTGTAACAAGGTATTAGGTTTCGTTTTGCCATATTTAATATTGTGTAATTTCGGAGTCAAAATTGTATAATGATTATAATTATCTTAAAAGGCAAAGAATTGCAGTCTTAGCTGTAAATGATCAAAGACACGCATGTTTCTTTTTTATTATATTTTAAATACGATTGTAAAATATAATGTTATTATTTTTATAAAGTTGCTTTTTCTTTCAAGGTAAAGGTTTCTGTTCAATTTCACTCTCAAAATTGTTAAGCAAACATAATAGACTGCATAGGTTTTCTAGATGTAGAATTTCGATAAAATTACAGACTGAAACCAAATTCGTTGCTCTATGTATAAAAAAAGTTATTTTAATTTTTTTATGTTTAATAAAAGTACGTAACAGAACCTGTCTTTTATCTCGAATCAGTTTTTCCTAATAGAGTTTGTATTGTTAATTTGTAAATAATAATATATTATGAGACAACATCCACACAAGGTCTTCAGGTCCCGAACTAGGCAGAGCCTGTACTACGGTAACCTGATGACTGATATACATACTTATATACATATACACACCCAGACACAGGTCAAACAGAGGGTGTTCATGCACACAAAATGTTTGTCTTGTCCGGGGATCGAACCCGGGACCAGCGGCTCAGAAGACAGGGTCGCTACCAACTACGCCAACCGGTCTGTCAAATATGTATAACGGGTGTAAAATTACCGTTAACGAAGCCGAGAGTCACTTGTTCTTCCCATTATTGTGATCACTGGACCATACCTGGGAACCTTCTGGTTACGGAGGTATTGAAGTTATAACTTTTTGTTTACGAAAACAAGTAGGTATAAAATTTTATAAATTAGCTTTTAAATACTCTCACGATCCATGATTATACACGTGTATAATCACCATGTTTTGTGTGCGCTACCGTAAACAGCGAACTTTCACCAAAAATAACCGTCGTTTCCCAGCAATAATTTTTGCTTATAATCACATTGTAAAGTAGATAGATGTCGGCTTGGTGAGACGCATTTTGATGTAGAGTTTTTGGCGTATAGAAGTGTTGGTGCGAAACTCTGATACCCTAAGCATTCTTCTCCAGCAACACATTTCCAGAACGGCTATCTTCTCGATGTCACGCAGCGTATAGGAACATAGGGACAACCAGCCTATAACGTTCCCACTGCTGAGACAGGCCTCTTAAGAGGGAATGGGCCGTAATCCACCACGCGGGCCCAGTGCGGGTTGGTTGATGTCACATGTCTTTGAATTTTTGATTCTAGGACTCTGTTGCCTCACGATGTATTCTTTCACCTTTTTTGAGAGCATAGGTGATGAAATTAATTACACCAAGTAAAGCGCCTGCCTGGATTCGAACCCACGACCAACAACTCGTAAGTCGGGACCGTTACCAACTTACCACAGGGACAACACCCTTTTCCGGCCCCCATGAATGGGTCCAGGGGCGAGGGACTTGGGGAAGTCCCCGCCCCCTATTCGATGGACCCGAGGCGGAGGCGATGCACGGGGTAGTTAAACACCTCACTACCTCGTGCAGGAGACGAGGCCCGGACAGACCGGGCCAGCACTAGTGTGGGGCTGCGGAAGATTTTGGATTACCGCGGCCCCGCGCGCACGTGCGAGGAGACACCGGGGTGGTTTTAGCCGGTAAGCGTCCGGCACGCCCCTCCACCTTTCTTTGCGCCAGGCGGAGGTTGTCCATGAGAACTTCCCACCGTAAAAAAAAAGGGCCACCACTGCACAAAATATAAAATTTTAATCAAACCGTCATAGTATACCTCAAAATCAATAGGTTTAGATCTAACATAATTATGAGGCGGCATCTGCAACGCCTCATGCGGACGAAGCAATCCCACTTACGTCACGAAAAATCCTGCATCGCGCAAGCAAACTTATTCGCGCGATTATCATATACATATACAACATCCCGTCATCAACCGATCAAAAATCAAAAGTAATGTATTCAAACTAGGCTGAGAATCAGCACTTTTTGAACGAGAAATCGATGGGCAGCACCACCTGTCTGTTCGCACCATCCTCCCTTTTCAACGGAGGATGAGGAACTTTACACCTTGTGCCTCAAACCTCTAAACTGATGACCCCGTGACTCGTGGAGTTACTTCATCGACACGTCCTTATGCTCTCGAGCAGTGAGTCACACACCCAGCCAGCACTTACGGCTTCAACGGGAGTTCTAACCACCAGATAAATTAGAAGTTAGTTTAGAACTGAACACTGTAATTAGTAATCTATATATACGATATCATAAGTTTTTGTTCTCAACCCTTGTACATTGCTTCCCGACTACGGAATCATTCACTGTGCCGACACGCATTTGGCCAGCTTTTAAGAGCGTTCATACCTTATGAGTGGCAACGTCGCAATTTAGTGTCATATTTCGTGGTTTTCAATTTTTTTATCATTTAATCGGAGCTATATTTTAAAAATCTGTTTAATTAACAATTTAGAATTATGTGAAAACTGTGTAAAAGGTAAGAAATCGTTGCGTTTACAGTTCTATTTATATGCAAATAATTCATTGGAAACTTGCAGGGCGTTATTTTCATTGTAAAATAACTGTAAGCATTACGGTGCGGTGACTTACTTTTAAAAACACTTTCACGTAATTCTAAAAAGTTAATGAAACAGATTTTTTAAATATAGCTCCGATTAAATGATAAAAATTGAAAACCACGAAATATGACACTAAATTGCGACGTTGCCACTCATAAGGTATAAGCGCTCTTAAGCAAATATTTGACCTATTTTCTTTCATTTTTGACCATTTACGTTGATAAAACAAGTATGAGTAGCTGCTTATTTGGCAAGAAGTGTGACTTCTTCGTTTTGATTTCACTATTGTTTCATGATGAAGTGACCTCACATAGTTTTTAGGGGTGGGTTGCATTGCATCATGAGCTTTATTTGATTTTAGGTTTTCCTAACAAAATTCAACATCCCCTCCACCCCTTTCGAGGGTAGTTTTGATAAATTGATCATTACGATTTTTATTGTATCTGTGCCAACAATGTGTAATCAAAGGAATGTGATTTTTCATACAAATTGTTTTAACCGCTTTTCACCCCAACAAGTCGGATTGGTTTTTGAAAAATCGTTTAATACGTTTCCCTTTCCATTACTTGACTTTATGATTATTAACATCAATGTTCGTGTTAATCAAAGCAAACAATAAATTCCTTCCCTAAAAACAGGTACCGTCAAACAGGGTGAATCGGGACGAAACTTTAATAGCGATTTTAACATTAAAATAATATAGTTTATTGCCAAAAAGAACTCATAATGTGCTTCCTGTATTATAATTAACGATTAAGTGCCCTTGTTGGCTTCAAACTAAGTATATTATTAAAGTTTCGTCCCGATTCACCCCTGCATCCCTATTCACCCCGTTTGACGGTACCCCTTTTCACCCAGTTATGGCTTGAATTTAAAAAATGCAAAAACACACTGGACTGGGACTTATATTATTAAAACTGGCGAAATATAGGTGTATTATACTTCTGCCTACCCCTTCGGAAACAACAATATTGCTTCACTACATATGCGAAGTTTAAGAAGACCATAAAGCCTCGTTTGGTAGGAGTTTCTCGAGGCGAGAATATCGAATGTCTAATAGCGAGAAACACCGTGATTTATCGTACTTGTTGTACTTAGCACACTTGAGGTTCCGTCGTGGTGTACACTCATCGTGTAAACAATACTTAAACACCCGAGCGTAATAAATTGCCAGGCGATCCTCGCCTTTCCCGAGAATTAGAGAGGAATTTGAAGGAATAAATACTTAACAAATATGTGAACTACTTAAAACTTTTATTAAATCTAAACATCATTTATTCTGCCCCAACCCATCCTAATCTTCTGCTCATGTAGTTTCAACCATGATGGCATGTTCTTAGGGAACGGTTGGGCATTGGGGAACTTGAGTGGTGGTGGAGGCGCCTTGAAGGGGTCCTCGTTCTTCAACTTGCGCAATAAATACTCTTTGTTGATCTGCTTTGGATCTCTGTACTTATCCATGTACAGGTTGAATGGTTTTGTTCGGGGGAACCATTCTTGAGGCCTCAAGTAAGGCTTAGGGAAGTCATACTCATAAACTGAAAAAGAAAAGGTAATTCATCAATTTACTAAAGACCCTTGCAACAGTTGGGATTGGACAAGAACTATGTTGTTCTCCTTGTTACCTGGCTCCTTGCTTTGCAGCACTTGATGGAAGAAATCTCTAACTGTATGGTCCCAGTTGGTCTGGTAAAATGCTAGTCCTGCAGGAGTGATGTTGTCTTGGTACTTTTGGTACCATTCTCTTGTCACAAATGTTCTATCTTCCAGAGGTGATGATGAAGTTACTGAAAATAATGACATTGATTAGAAATAATGCTAATAATTCTACAGATTATAGTTTTCTGTTACAAAATACTACCTTTTGTCACATCATACAATACTTTTCCATCCTGCTTATAAAGAACAAAGGCATATCTGTGATATCCAGTACCCTTTAACGGGATAGGTTGCAAATATTCCACAATGGTATCTCCTTTCTCAATAGAGTTTCCAGGAATATTGGCCACAAGCCAGTGTACATACTCCTTATCACTCTCTGTTAAGTGGCCATCCAAACTTGTAAGAGCTAGTGTCCAGAATGTGTCTACATCAGATTCATAATTAACAATAGGATATTCAAGTGCTTCTGCTGGCTTTATGTCATTTCCAGTGTAAACTGGGAGGAAGGAACCATTTTTCAAATCATACAACACTTCCAAATTCAAATATGGTACAAAGTACCCTTCTCCATACAAGTGTTCAAATATGCCATAGTGATCAGCAATTAGTTTTTTGTGCTGGGGACCTAAAGTTTCAAGCCATTCCTTTTTTACTTCTTTCAAGTCAATTTCTAACTTATGATTGCGTGCAAGCTGTTCTACATTCTTATCCGCTTTTATGTTTTTAAGATGTTCCAGTCTTGAGGTACGACTGCCATCGGATGCTTTTCTGGAACAGATAATGGTTTTTTTTACTGTTATTATCAAGTAACCTGGATGAAGATGATTTGTTTTTTTTTTTATTAAATTATGAATTAAAAACTTTCAGTTATTAGATAATATACTCACTTGGTTCGGGACAGACCGATATCAATTCTGGTTGTATACAATTCATCCTTATAATTTAGTTCATCCAGACGTTCCTTTATCGTGCGACAGAAAATAGGAGCTTTGCCTCTTATCCTATGTGCGTATCTTATCTGCTGTAACTGAACATTGGCTGTCCAGACTCCACGAAATGTATTTAACATAGTTTAATTATAATTTACAAATTGCAAGATAAAATTAAATTACAACCACAAAACATCGGTTGAGGTTATGTTTTAATTTTGAGAATGACAGTTGACAGGTGATGATTGAGACAGTTTTAATTCAGTGTTATCATGTTTAATATTATAATACAGATCAGTAGTAAACAGTGAACAGCTGATTACCAAATAAGTACGCAAGTGTGATACCATGCATGAAGTAGGATTCAGTAGCACATCGAGAAAACGAGAATCAAATTATTTTGTGTATGTTTAAAACGTAATGTATCAATTTATTTATTTATTCATATAATGTAGCAAGCAGCGGCCTGGCTAGATTTGTGTTCGATTTATAACAACATATTATAACTTTTGTGTAGCTACTTACAATCGTCGAATATTCCGTATGTCTTATTTTATGGTTGCTGGCAAAATAGCCGAGTGCAGTGGTGGCCCAGAGGTAATGGCCCTCACTTAAGAATTGTAGGTCTTGAGTTCGACCCCACGCAGGCACTTTATTTTGTGTAATTTATATCATTACCACTTCTCTCAAAACCAATAAGGAATAAAAATCGAAGACACGTGACATTCACTAACCACACTCAGCCCGCTCCCTCTTAAAGAGAGGAGGCACGATTTCCTGCAGTGGAAACTATAGAGGCTGATTATGCTTGTTATACGTTTACTGGATAGACATATTATATCCTGGCAATATTAATGTTATAACATGTTATGATTATGTTATGGTTACCTATGTCTTAAGTGTGTGCTTTTTGTTTTAAGAACATTATTCCTACGTTACATTTATACTCCAGTTCTGCATGGCGTTGTACTGATATGATATCACTTTTATTGTTACATCTACGAGATGATGAATCTTGCTTAAAGTATACACCATCTAAGATGTACTTACCCAAAATAATCAATACCTTACACTTACATACGTACCTGTATACCTACATATTACGTTTATGAGTCAGTTTGAAAGATTACAATAGGTATATTATTCTACTCTGTGGATTACAGCCTGACTTACATAACTTGTTACACAATGCTTTTAGATCGTCGTTCCTTCTCTTAGCAAAATACAATTTTAATTGCAACGCAAAATTACATTCTCTTGTGAATTACGTAGGATTTCAGTACCTATGTGGCACGAAAAGAATGGTGAAGAAATCTAGGGAGACAACAGCTAATAGATCCCTCATGTTTATTTAAAAGTTTATGGTGGTACACAATTAGGCAATGATTAATACTATACAAATACATGCATGCATAATCTTCCCTTTCTCTAGAAGACAAATAATAGAGTGAGTCTAATAAGATCGTGCATCTAATGTTGCAATGATGTATCGTATCTGAAAAATTCGAACTTATGTTAGGTAGGTCATCAAAGGTCAGCGACCAGTGTCATCAGTCTTTAAAAAATATAGATAGAGGTATTTTAGAAGCAGGCTTTTGTCTACCGACAGAACGTGTGCTATTTTTTTTTTTTTTGTTTTGTTTTGGCTTCGTGTGCTATTTAATCCTCCAACCGAATATAATAAAATTTATAAAGCAGATGACCCAACCCTAGTTTCATGCGTCTGTCACAATCACAACAGACCGTTCCGTCCGCCATCTTTTTTTTAGTACCTACGGAATGGATAGATTCTTCTTTTGAAGAGAACGCAACGTGATCAAGTAATATCAAGCACGATCACGACCCACCTATTCACTACAACATACTTACCTAATTACCAACCGACAATGCCACCACCATGTTCTGTGGCCACTACTGACTGGTACCTATTCTGCTGATTTCTGTTCCTACCCTTTTTTATAGCACGAAATAAAGCATGATTTATTTCTTTTTTGCTACTTACCTACTTTTCTTTATAATTATTTCATTATCGAAAACAGAATATAATAATATCGACGTAAACATCATGATGTTTGCGTGCGCCCCTATGAACGCCGTTTTCTTTCTTTGTCTAATTAGTTTCTCTGTCTACGGTCTAATATAATAAACTAGAAAACGGATACCAACTTCAACTCAAAAAAATATTACACCAGAACGCCTCCCCTCGCCATCCGACCGAAGCAAGCATCCCGACATAATGAATGAATGACCAATGGGATTGAGGAAGAGCCGAAGAGCAGAGCAAGTCAGCGATATTATTTTAACGTGCATGTGTGCGTAATATTTTTGACGAGCGAGCGAACTCGAGCTGCCGAGCTGCGTTTGAACGAGGCATCAATGAACAAATCGTGGTCGAGTGAGTTATCAAGTAACTGGCTGGTTGTGAGATTGCGACTAGCCAGCTTTTGTAAACGAAATCATATAATCAATACAAATTTTGTTTCATTCAAAGAGTATAGTAATGTTTCATTATTGATTACTTTCGGCTTGTGTTCAAGGCAATCAGTGTTGATATTATATTGAATTTAAAATCGTATCTCTTGGTCATAATGCGGAATATAGTAATGGCAGTGTTATAGTGTATTTTACTGTCTCGACATTTAAGGAGCCATTTACACATGGCGAGAAGTCACGTAGACTTTTACTGCGAGTGAAATGTTTCACGTACTTTCGTGAGTTAAGTATTGTGAGATAAAATATATTTTGTTAATTAGTGTGGCTTTATTTCGTTAGTAGAAATGGATAGCAAGAACATTCAGAAAAATGCCATGCATAAAAGTGCAGAATTCACTTTCACACCACCACCTGAAGCACCCGTTTTTGAACCTACGGCCGAAGAATTCTTGGATCCACTTGGATACATAGCTAAAATCCGCCCAGTTGCAGAGAAAACGGGTATTTGCAAAATAAAGCCTCCGTCGCGCTGGCAGCCACCGTTTTCATTAGACGTGGACAAATTAAAATTTGTGCCGAGGATACAAAAAGTGAACGAGTTGGAAGCCATCACGCGTCTAAAACTTTTGTTTCTTGAGAAAATTTTAAGATTTTGGGAACTTCAAGGATTGCCATTAAAAATTCCAATGCTTGAAAACAAAACATTGGATTTGTACTGTCTCAAATTTTGGGTAGATGAAGAGGGCGGCTTTGAACGCTGTAACACTCCTAAAAAATGGCGTAAGATTGCAAGCGCGATGGGTTACAGTCAGCACATGAGTACTATGAGTTTTCTTAGAAATAATTATGAAAAAATTTTGCTTCCTTATGTAATATTTGAAAAAAGTAAAGCAGACATATTCAAAACTGTTAAGAAGACTGAACCCAAAATTGAAATAAAAGAAGAAGTTGGAAAGGCTCAGATTACAGAAGTACCTATAGAAAGGATAACAAAGATCAAAGTAGAATATAAAGAGGAGAAACCTCACACAAGCATCAAGAAAACAAAGACAGGATCTGATATCAAACCAGATATGGATAGCTTAAAAAACAAAGTTGAGAGTGAAGAGATAAAACACAACAGAGAACTAAGAAGGTTAGCATGCTATGGACCTGGACCAAAAATGCCTGGACTAAATGATGAAGAATTTGATATTACAAAATCAAGGAAGAGGCCCCGTTATGATCTTGATCCATTAGCAGTTCATCAGTGTGGTATTTGCCAAAAAGACCATAGGGATGATATGCTGTTAATTTGCAATAGTTGTTCTGAAACTTATCACACATTTTGTTTAAGACCTCCGCTAAATTTGGCACCGGATGGAGATTGGCGTTGCCCTTGTTGTATTGCTGAGGTGGTTCACAAACCTGCTGAGGCATTTGGATTTGCTCAGGCAGAAAGAGAATACACATTGCAACAATTTGGAGAAATGGCAGATAAATTCAAATCAGACTATTTCGCCATGTCTGGCCATTTAGTTCCAACAACAGTGGCTGAAAAAGAGTTCTGGAGAATTATTTCTTCAGTGGAGGAAGATGTAACTGTAGAGTATGGTGCTGATCTTCACTCAATGGATCATGGATCAGGTTTTCCAACTAAATCTTCACTAAATCTTTATCCTGGTGACCAAGAGTATGTAGATTCAGGATGGAATTTAAATAACTTGCCTGTTCTAGATGGGTCTGTCTTAAGATTTATAAATGCTGATATATCTGGCATGACCGTGCCTTGGATGTATGTTGGTATGTGCTTTTCGGCATTTTGTTGGCATAACGAGGACCATTGGAGTTATTCAATTAATTATTTACATTGGGGCGAGTCCAAAACTTGGTATGGAGTGCCAGGTAGTGGTGCAGAATTATTGGAAACAGCTATGAAGGCAGCAGCACCTGATCTATTTAAATCACAACCAGATTTATTACACCAACTTGTAACTATAATGAATCCAAATATTTTGATGGCAGCTGGGGTACCAATTTATAGGACTGATCAGCATGCTGGAGAGTTTGTGGTCACATTTCCCAGAGCATACCATGCTGGTTTTAACCAAGGGTATAACTTTGCCGAAGCTGTTAATTTTGCTCCACCTGACTGGCTAAAAGTTGGACGTGAGTGTATAACCCATTACAAAAATCTCAAGAGGTTCTGTGTCTTCTCTCATGATGAATTGATTTGTAAAATGGCATTGGAAGGCGATCGGTTAGATTTGGACACTGCACTAGAAACACAAAGGGAATTAGTTAAAGCCACAGAGGAAGAAGGATCTTTGAGAGCTTTAATAGCTAAGAAAGGTCTTAAGAGTGTGCGTAGAACTGCATTTGAGTTACTTGGTGATGATGAACGGCTATGTGAAGTGTGTAAAACTACATGTTTCCTATCTTCAGTGTCATGTAGTGATTGTAAACACATGGTTTGTTTGCAGCATACAAGTAACTTATGTCAATGCCCACTGGTGAAAAAGACATTGAACTATCGCTATGATATGGATGAGCTGCACATTATGCTGCAGACTATAGACTTTAGAGTCAATAGTTTTGACAAGTGGATGACTGAAACTAAGAACATATTACTCCCCACTGCTCCTGACATTGGGAGACTTCAAAAGTTAAAAGTTTTGATAGATGAAGCAGAGGAACTGAAAATACCAAAGTGTGCATTGTTAGCACAATTAAAGGAAGAGTATACAAAGGCAACAGAAAATGTTGAACCAATAGTTATAGAATTAGATGATGATTGAGTTAGGATCAGACTGGTTTAGTACAAACATAAGATCCCTTATAATATGTATATTATGTAACTACTTACTTGTTACTTGCAAATAAATATGTATTGAATAGCTTAACTTACTTACATTCTTATCACATTTATGTTCTCATCACAATATAAGGCAGCTTTAAGTATGGTATGCTCTAGTTAGATAATTTTTTAATTAAAATTTTCAGATGTTTTTTTTGCCTGTAACTTAAAAACAGAAGCAGGTAGGTACTTATATTTTCAATTATATGTGTGATGACAAATAAGTTTTTTTCACTGCTTTGAAAATAAATACTTGATATTTATGAACATTCTTATAAAATAAAAGTACTTTAAGAATATAATGTATATTTGAGATGTGATTAGTGTTTTTACTATGTAAGGAAGTACCTATGTAAATATTACAGCTTTTCCATTTCTTGGCATGTTGAAGTAGGTATGTTGTATCATATTATTGTAGTGATTTCCCACCGTATCATAATGATAAGATTTTTAGTTTTCAACTACTTAATTGTTATTATTTTCTTATCAATAAGTAAGATTAACAATAAATTCATGTATAGTTTGTGAGCCAAACATTTAGGAGCTAGTTCAGTAACAATTTTGTTCAAGTATTATTATATTTATAATACTTAAATGTTCCTTTTAAGTAATTAAAATGTATGTAAACGCACATGTGAACGTATACAGTGTACCTACCTTATGTAATAAAATATCTTAATTTCAGTAGGAGATGGAGATAAAAATGTTGAGTATACCTAGGCATAGTTGTAGTTTTAACTGAAACTTAATCCAGATCTATTAAAATATTTAATAGTTAAGCACCTACCTTAAAGTTCTTATTAATATCTGAACTGAGTAAATTAAAAGTAGGTAAGTATAAAATTTTATGAATGTGTAAGTTTATAATATTTAAATTAAAAAAATTGCAAGTCCACAGATAAGTATACCTACTTAGCTGTGTCGATCTCAATTAACAAATTAGCATTATAAATATGTAATCACAGTTCACAATTTAGCCTTATGTACTTGCAATAAGGTCTAAATTATGTATTTATATTGTTGAGAGTACTGTACTGAAACATGTTATGTTAGCGCTACATACATTTGAAAAATATTGAATAGGGTACCTATTATAATTTGTAGGTTTGTGTGTCTATCAGGTAAATCAAAGGCGTAGGTATATAAAAAAAAAATACAATTGTTCCAGTGATTAGGTATGCACTATGTGCATCAGTTGAGAAACTACTCTTACCTTAGGAGTACCCACCCATATTTATAAAATTCTTAAACATCCTGCTCATGTTGTGTAGGGTCACAGATATAATGTCAATTCCATGGATATTTATTACATTTGTTAAAGTGAGGGCTATTTGATGAAGCACTAATAGTAGTGTTTGAGTATGCATGAAGATTGGTTCACCATGTCAGTACTATATGTATCTATTTACTTATTTAGCTATTGATTAAAACTAGATTAGAAGATAATTGTGGAAATGGTTTGAGAGTAAATGCGTATATATAAATATAGGTAATGTTAAATTGTAATACAGGCTATGAAATTAGTATAATTATATTGGTGTGTTTATTTCTGGTAAGAAAAGAGCCAAATTGATATTTATTTATAGAACCTAATTAAGATTCACCATGAATTATAGTATGACAACTATAAACATGACCCTGAGCTCATAGTGATGGATTAAAATAAAACCAAAACTAAAGAAGCACCTACCTATACTATTGTGGGTAACGCTACAGTTCTGTTTATAATTTGCTGGAGCTGGATGATGGTCAGGTTTATTCTTGTTATGCTTAAAGTTCACTTATAGCGGATTATTAATGTTATATATATAAGATGTTTAAGATCCACACCATTACAGGGCTGATTCATCATGCAACGTTTAACTGAAGTGACATTTATTTAATATAAAACATCTTAATACACCCCTGTACCTAATCATTAATAATGACCCCATGATTTTAAAGTCATCTATAGGCTAACACAATAAAGATGGACGCCATTTTTTTTTGACTGATTGCTTGTATTCGTAGTTATTTAGTTCTTTATGTTATAATATTAGAGAACAGTGAAATGTGACTAGTAAATTATTTTTGAGTTGTGTGATTTATACTGTGATTACAAAATTTTATTTGCTTCTGACATACGAAAAATAATTAAGAGTGTGAGTAATAATTTCGATATAGTTACAATTAATTAAATTCTTATATTATTAAATGCTTCTTTCATTACTTAAACCTTTTAAACTCCATCCTCAAATAAAAAACAACTTGTGCATAAGGATTATTTATTAAAATCGTGTAAAACTTAACATTATATAAATAAATACGCATAAAATATTTGGTGTTATAGCCGTGATTACATCACCGTAAAAAAATCTACAAGAGGTTATTATCCTTAAAATATTATTATGCCCACGAAAATTAAGTTATATATCTTTTTCTTTAATGGACACTCAGTTATAATGAATATAATAATTTAAGGAATATATAAGTTTCATTTATTTTATACAATAAAGGTTTATGATAAATGTTACATTTCCTATTTGTATGCATATTAAAACGTGATTATAACGGGATAGGTAGATCATGAGTGGTCTCTTCGCCTCATTTTTAAGTGCTGTCAGATATTAAAGCAACCTGACAGGATAAAAAAAAATACAGACTAAATGAGAACCTCGTTCGTTAACAATTTACTATTTTCATCATTAAGAAAACATTGAGGAAGCTGCCTTTTGAATTATCATAACATATGTTTTCGTTAAATTGATACAATATTTAAAAGCCTTATTATCTTAGGTTTTTTTTTTAAATACCTTTATTATTTAAATAAATTCTCAAGGACTTCAGGTTTTAATTTGGCTATAAATATACATATCTAAATACAAGGTGTAACAGAATAAAAGCAAGTCCTGACTTTATCAATTTCAGTAACTATTAATATAGGTATTTTTTTTCAAAAATTATGTTTTTTACGAGTGCGTTACCCAGGCAAAATGTTTTGCTTTAGAGAGATGAGACTTAAACAAATAATTAGTGTATCATGAGGAGCAATTTGTTTACTAATAGCAAAATTTGTTTGAATTGTAGTTTTTAAGTTATTTGAGAAAAACAAATTTTGCTGGAGTAACGTTTGAAACGTTACCCAGGCAAAATAGTCTTTCAAAAATTAGTTTCAGCACGGAACCAAATACATGAATAGATAGCTTTTGTTGCGTAGTAAATGTTTATAAATAGCAAAATTTGTGTGTGGTATAGTTCTTTAGTTATTTAAGATTTTGCTGCGGTAACGTTTTGGGATTTCCCAGATCTCGAAAACGGCTCAACGCAGAAGTTTGAAAAAAATACCAATAAAAGACCTCAATTTGTTTAAATTTGTTTAATCATTAGTTTTTGATTTGGTTGACGTAAACCAATGTAATTAAATGGTTTCAAAAATCAGAAGAAACGGGTTTGCAAGTAAACCAATACACTTATAACCAAATAAACAGCTGTAAAAAATACCCGTGGTTCGACGCTTGTTTACATCAGAAATATTAGATTTCATACTTTACACATTAAGAAGATAAAAACAAATTTGATTTATTTTAGACTGGTCGTACTTTAGCGATCAAATACGCAGTTCCCATAACATTAAGAAACATGGCATACTTTAAACAAATTAAAATGATTCCTGAAAATTCCTTCCTGTTAATTGCAGCTTTGAATTACGGCTCTAATGAAAGTTATCTCAAAAACAAGATTATGTCAGCAATTCTCTAATGAGCCGACCAAATTGAAAAGGTCACATAAAAGCGACCGCACCATACATAAGCGCAACCATCTGAAATGAACAGGATAATATAGATGTTTTGTTAGTACAGTTGAATACAAAAGTTTTCTGGTCAGGTTAGTTAAAATAATAAAATGGTTAAGATTCATTATTTTTATTTAAAAAATCAGTCTCATACAAATTATATGTATTGCTTTGCCTTAGCATCAACATTTTTAGAGAAAAATCACAGATAAGTTATAACCTACTTACTTAATTTTAATATTTGGATACATTAATAGTTTGTACAATTTTCCTTAGGAGGTACTAATAACGTAGGTTGATAGGTGGACTCCATTTCACCTCGACTCACAGTATGGCATTTTAATATGAGTTTTGTTACGTGTTACTTAGAGTGAATATTTTAACATTACATGTGACTGCCACAGGTGGATAACCCGTGAACCAATCATTGTCAAAGCGTCGTAACCTTCTTTTAACTTAATGTTGAAATATCCACTCTAAGTAACACGACATAAAGCTCATATTTCAATACCACAGTGTGACTTGAGTTGGAATTGAGTCGGCGTTGTGTGTGTAATGTGCAAAGCACATTTAATGTTTTTTTTTACAAAATATGTATTATCGGCTTGCCTATATTTCTTGCCCTTAAGAGGGACGGTTTCGAGCATATTCTATAAAAAATGTATATAATCACAAAACTTTTAAATGAGAAAACAACAATATAATAAAAATCTTCCAACAATTATATAAAAAATAAACAACTTTTACACTTATGTACCTATTTAAAAATATAGGAAACAGTACAGTTTTTATCATTAATAACTACTAATATCACTCATAATCACAGATTCGTACCTAATTCAATAAAATTTGTGTGGTCATTGGGACCGTATAAAATTATGTGTTTTATGCTTCCAGTCTCTAACGTTTTAATTACCTACACTAATGAATATATAATCAAATGTGGCATTATGGAGTTTTTGCATTTCTGTAGTTTACAGTACAGATCATCGTAACATTCATATTGTTGAGTTTTCGTTCTGTAACAGTATGCTCTGTAATGTCCAATCAATGTGGAACTTGATGTTGGGTCAAAATCAATTACTGCCAAAATCATATACTGTTGGCCATTTAACTCTATATTAATGGGTATATCATTCAGGTTAACAGACATGTCATGTAGTTCGAAGAAAAGTAATGGTTTTAATTCATATGTAAAATATACATTTCCTGTCTCGCATACAGGACACAGTGAAACATTATCATTATTAATACACGATGTGGCAGATTCTTCCAAGAAGTCAATACCCTTTTGTGTTATAATATTTATATTTAAAGATATATATTTACAATCAATTTTCTTTGGTTGTAATGCATTTGAGCATGTGTCATTTGAGCAACACCTCTGTCTGGTGGCAGAAAAGTATATGTTGCTCATGAATACCTGTTCTAAAATCATTGTTATATTACATTCACAACTGATAATATTTTGCTGTGACTTTGTTTTATCAAAAAGGTCAATCAATAGTTTGTCACGAAGTTCATATAATCTTTTGCAAGTTTTTCTCGTATTAGATAATACTTTTATGAATGTTGTTAAACCATCGCTAGCACTATTTAACTTTTCTCTGAAAGCAGGCCTGTCTTGATAAGCTACACCGAATGCTTGCGCGAGGGAATCAAAAGCACAAGTGTTTGTTATAAGTACCCTGTTTTGGTGTACATAAGAATATGCGACGTTACCATTCTGTAATATGTATATGGAGGTAGCTTTTTTTGTTTTGGAGTGGGTATGGTAAGTCCCCGCCAGTTTTCAACTTCTATAGGTTTATTTTGAAAAATTGATTGAATATCAAAATCTGACGTATCAGTTAGGTTCTCTTCTTCTTATTCTTTTTCAACTGACTTCGGTGCAGAATCAGATATAATTAACTCTGCTGAGAATGAATCTCGTTTTTGTTCGTGTTTGTCTCTAATTTTTACTATTTTTCGTGAGAAATACTCATAATTTGTTTTGCGTTTTTCCTTTTTGTTTCTTAGTTTTAAGGCCTGTTCTTCTTTGTTCTTAGTATTCTCGTGTAAAATTTGACTAGAGCTTAATTTTATGGTTCCGTTAATAAAACTATAATGTTGTATAAGAAATTCGTCTAACCGGACGCGTTCAACTTTGGTCTCAAAATATATAGTTTTGATGTCCTTAAAATGATTTTCTACATTTGAGCTGCTGGCATAGTCTTTGGCTCCAGGAAAATAATCAGTCATAATATTGCCCCACAAAGGTAATTTTTTCAAAAGTCTTTTAAGAGTGTTGTTAATTTCCGGCAAAAAAAAAGCATTTTTAATTGGTGTAGATTCAATTAACTGTAAATATAATAGTTCTGTATTCATAATGTCATCATAATATTTTATCAAAGGCATAGGGCCACCGTGTTGCTCACTCTCTTCATCTTCTGTTACAAAATATATTTCTTCGGAACTGTCCTCTCTTTCATTCTTTTCAATTTCGTCTGTGTGTCTTAGATATGTTTTTATTTGGTCGCTCAATCGTTTCAATGCTTGTTCACATTTCGATGCCGTATAATCAAGATCGGTACTTATATATTCATGAAGAGAAAGTGTGATTACATCTTTAATAATTAGTTTTACTTCGTCATAGCTTCGTGATTGTAGTATCAATTTGATGCAATTGATATAAAAATATTTGCATGTTTCAGAAGTCTTGTCAAAACAACTTTGTGTATACAGTTTTTTTAAAAAATGAGACTTATCAAGTCTGATGTAACAAGCAGGTATCTTGCCTTTTTTTTCCTCAACTATTGCAAAACATTGTCTTAAATAGTTATTCAAGTCCGTTTTCAAAAAAGTTTTCGTTATGGCCGCTATTAAAGCAGAAGAATCATCACAAATTATTTCATTTGGAAGGACTCTTCTGTTTAACCATGTGCTTAGCCATGTGGCTATTGTTTCTGTTGTGTGTGAGTCAGAGCACATATAACAAATTGGAACACTAGCACCCAAGGTATATGCTACGATGGCATATAAGAAAACATGTTTGGGATTTTTATATTTTAAAAAATCGTTTGCTTCGGGTGGCTTTATTGGTTTAAATAAAGATCCAGTGGCATCAATAGACAGGATTTTATATTTGTCTTCCAAGATGTCATCGTAATATATACTTTGCTCAGTAGTCCAAAAATACAATATAAATGGAACAAGAGACATTTTTTTTATGAAACTGTCATACGGTGGGCTACAGGTCATGGCATACAGTGATAAAATAATATTTTTATCAAACTGAAGAGCGCTTCTAGCTTCATGCCGGTATTTCCTCAAATTTAATAATTTAGGCAAAGTTGGCGGTTCTTTTGGATTATCCATGCTCATAACTTCATCGGCCGTTGAATTTCGTACCCTTAAAGCCTTAATGTTTTTAAGTTTTTCTTTGTGCAGATTAACCCGGTGTGAAGTTAATTTATTTTTAATTCGAGGGTCATGCCGAAAGCCTTTTTTCAAATTTGTAAGAATAAGCGTTACTTTATAAGAATTATCAGCTGTTTCGGGGGATATTGTCAAGAACAGACTAGCTTTGCATTGCGTACAACTTCCTGTACATGTGATGTCGTTATTTTTGAGATCAGTAGGCACGTAATTGTTTTTAAACGAGAATGTGCATTCTAAATCGGTTTTAAAAAATATATGATCTTGCATTTCGTTGGTCCACTTATTTTGTGCGAGATGGTGGGATTCAATAGGCGCAATTTTATAGTAGTCATATTTACTCATTTCAAAAGAAACTGTTAAATCAGAAGGAGCTTCTACAACTGCATGCAATTGTGTTCGATTATCTTCACAATCTCCGCGAGAATTAAAAAATAAAACTTTATTTCTCTTCGCAGATATTTGCAGGGCTGCTTTGCTGACTTCGTGATTAAACTGAATACGCAGTTCTTGTTGTATGTGGTCATAAACTTCATTTGAGATTGGGGGAATAGAAACATTAAATATATCTTTATATTTGGAGAACACAACTCTTAGGTCGTCAAGGGGCACTTTTACTTTTCGGCCTGCCATTTTATTGTACCTGCTGGTACTTCACTGGTATGTGTGATTTTCCGAATATAAAATGAACTGACATGAACAACGGTGTGAGTTGAGGCTTGCACATTCTGCTCCCGAAGCCATGAAGTGCAACTACCTGAAAAAAAAGCAAGGCACACATCACATTTACATTAATATTTTCATTACCTATCATTTTAAAAATCTAGTACACTTGTCTCGCCATTTGCGCAGAAAGACATTCGCACGAATGGATACTTGCGCATAAAGACATTTGCGAATGCACACTTCAGTAAAAAGACTGTAGGTGTACAGTACCTTCAGTCTTCTCAAGATATTGCGCGAAAGGACATTTTAGCAGATTAAAAAGGGTGTCGTTTTTAAGGTTGGGATCGCCAATTACCAATATGCGATAAATGCCGTAAAAAATCCAAGATGGCTAAAGATAAACCGCTTAAGCGCTTGCGCAGTGATGAGCTGGGTTTTGTTAGGCGTGGCGCCATTCCTACGCTTTGTTGTACGTATACTGAATTTCGTGTGATCTGATTGCAATTAATGTGTATATAAAGTACCGTGTATGAAACAGCACATATCTAACTAGGTATTGTAACACTCGTGTATAATACCCCTCATTATACAAGTTTCATAAACTATCATTACCGAATACTCACCGGACTTGTCAAACACACTTCAATATAATTGAGAATAATACTAGATTCGTTAAAGCGCTTGAAACTTTATGACAGTATAGCTTAAACGTATAAAAACTGTATCCTTTTTGTTTTGTTTACGTTAAGTCTAAGAGCAATATCACAACGCGATTGCCTAGCATGGCGTAGGTATAGAATAATTAAAAGTTAAAGCCTACCACTGAGACCGCCACGTTGTTATTTTAGCCAATAATCACACACACAGTTTTAAGCAATAAAGAGATGAGTCTGTCGTAAAACAATAATATTTCATATTTTGCGCGATATTCTGGTTCAATATTTCCATGATAGCCATTGAAATGATAAAAAAACTATGTACTATATTTTCCTAATTGTAATGAAGAAAATGGCAAAGTTTTTTTTTGTGCCGGGGCTAATTGTGTTTTGGGTCACATTTGACGAGTTTTCTTTATTCTGATTCACACCAAAAAGCGTACATTAATATACGCTGAATGACTATTTTATACTGAAACACAACTGTACTGTAAAATAAAAACATTTAATACTCACATCGTTCAAAGACGTCGTCGTACACACACACATAAACCACAAGCACTTCTCTCCAAAACACTTGGTTCACGACTGATTGTTTCATTGGTTCGGTCGGAGCTAGCGTACCCATAGATAGAGCGTACTCAACTACTCACAGCTAAAGAGTAAGTAAGACAAGGCATATAGCTGTTGCGTTGCATTGCACACAGCGATGCGCGCTGCTCTGACTAGCATCAAGAACGTTAAAACGTTTTTAGCGTGGCTTTGCGTTGTGGTATCAAAATAAAACATTTGGTTTAACAGAAACAACAAATTAAGTACTAAAAATATAGCTACATGTATATATGTTTGTATTGTTTTAAATCACACTATAAATTATACACTATGATATTACACTTTTATTAACTAGTAAAAATTGTGTAATATGGTACTGCACTTAAAAAATATTAAAAAATCGGCTTCACGAATAACGTTTTTCTGCTTAACTGTACAAAACATCGGTTACCAAGCTGCTAATTTGCGAAGATTACCCGTACGTACGGTGCAGTCGCTTTTACGTGACCTTTTCAATTTGGTCGGCTTATTAGAGAATTGCTGACATATTCTTGTTTTTGAGATAACTTTCATTAGAGCCGTAATTCAAGGCTGAAATTAACAGGAAAGAATTTTCATGAATCATTTTAATTTGTTTAAAGTATGCCATGTTTCTTAATGTTATGGGAACTGCGTATTCGATCGCTAAAGTACGACCAGTCTAAAATAAATCAAATTTGTTTTTATCTTCTTAACGTGTAAAGTATGAAATCTAAAATGTCTGCTGTAAACAAGCGTCGAACCACGGGTATTTTTTACAGCTGTTTATTTGGTTATAAGTGTATTGGTTTACATGTAAACCCGCTTCTTCTGATTTTTGAAACCATTTAATTACATTGGTTTACGTCAACCAAATCAAAAACTAATGATTAAACAAATTTAAACAAATTAAGGTCTTTTATTGGTATTTTTTTCAAACTTCTGCGTTGAGCCGTTTTCGAGATCTGGGAAATCCCAAAACGTTACCGCAGCAAAATCTTAAATAACTAAAGAACTATACCACACACAAATTTTGCTATTTATAAACATTTACTACTCAACAAAAGCTATCTATTCATGTATTTGGTTCCGTGCTGAAACTAATTTTTGAAAGACGATTTTGCCTGGGTAACGTTTCAAACGTTACTCCAGCAAAATTTGTTTTTCTTAAATAACTTAAAAACTACAATTCAAACAAATTTTGCTATTAGTAAACAAATTGCTCCTCATGATACACTAATTATTTGTTTAAGTCTCATCTCTCTAAAGCAAAACATTTTGCCTGGGTAACGCACTCGTTTTTTACAATACTGACCGCCGATTGAGTCAAAGAAAATTAAATCTTATTTCAAGGCAATAAGGCTCAATTTTAAATGCATAGAGTAATGCTATGGTCAACACGATTTGCTTAATAATCAGACCCTGTTATCGCGGATACTCGGAACGATTGTTTTGTAGTGATTGAACATTTCATTATATGCATTATATAGTATGGAGAGGTGAAACATTTTCCTCACTTCCGGACTAAAGTGTATCAGCTGATCGGCAAGTTTGTATGGAAACGTAAAAGTATTTTCGTGTGTTATTCAGTTTGAGAGCTATGTAACTGAAATAAGTTTACTTATAAAAATACTAAATAAATCTTTTAAATGTTTAAAAAGTACGTAAAATGTATCTATATCGATCAGAAGAGGCTAAATGATTAATACCTACGAGTGCTTGTTAATATCGATACCAATATAGTCGATAATTATAATGAAATGTTCAATCACTACAAAACAATAAAATTGTTCGAGCATCCGCGATAACGGGGTCTATTAATAATAATAGTTAGCTGTAAAGAAAAATTGTTTTGGTCATTGTATACCTAATGCTTTTAACTCTAATTGGGGTGTATGAGGTCTTGCGTCAATTATGTTACACGTTGTATATATACAGCATTTATGAGAAAGGTGTGATCGTATAAAAGGGTCTGGTCACATTTAAAGGTGTGGTACAAACCATCGTACTGAACAACTTTCCCATGGGACTAGACGTATTCGCGAATAAATTAACAACTGCCCCTTACATAACTTCAATACCTACTCGAACCAAATGTTTAGACGGCAAATTATTTTTTCGCGATTACGATGTTGGGTCCTATGTAGAAAGTCGTTCAGTTTGATGGTGCGTACAACCCCCTTAAATATGATACATGCTGTATAAGAAAATTTATAATGACCTAGTCTTCTTTAACTAGGTTCTCAGTTTGGATAACCGTGAGATTCTTAAATGATATAAATCCTATCTCACATAATTATTCCATTCAAAAGTACCGTCATAGCACCTTAAGTAATGTATTATATCACAACCTTATGTTAATTCGTTACAAAATGTAACGAGTGTTCTCAGGCATACGATTGATTTTATTGACTAACTGATTTTCAGAAGTTTTCGATTTTCAGGTCCCTAATACATGTATTTAGATAGAAGTTTATATTTGACAAAATGCCCTAGTCAGTTGATTTCAACGATGAATGCCTTGCGTTGCGTTGTCTATGACAAAAACATTCATGTGTGAAAATAGTAGGTATTTAAAATAGGTAACACGATGACGATATCGTAGATAATGTGGGAGCACTTCAATGTAATTAAAATACGTATCGGACATCAGCTGAACAGACTGATAACGACGTAATTATTAACAACAGGTGTAAAGATAAAATTAGTATCGAATGGCATTGCGGTGTGGTTGCAAGCATAGCTGGCGACCGTGTGGTCTTTGTATCGATTCCTGAAGTCTGGCAATAATATTGGATTGAAAATTGTTTTAACTCTATAGTTGTCTAAAAATCAATCGTATGTCTGAGCTCTAAATAATACAATATAATATGAATACTGACGTTTCAGTGGAAGACAATGATCGTAAATAGGACGGATACATTTCTGAGTATTTATTAGTATTGAGTATTTAAGTACATTTTGCATTTAGATTATTAAGTTGCATTACAAAATATTAAAATTAGATACGTAGCTACTCAAAAGCAGTCTTAAGAAAGTTTTTACTTAAGATCTAAGAACACAACTCCTTTACTTGAAAATGGGATTATAAATGGCGACACCATTCGTTTTTCGCGATAGTGTTGCCAGTATTCATAATCACAGTATTTTAGTTACAGAGCTGTTCAGCGGGGTAATTGAGTAACACACTAACAGTAGGAATTGTTATCATTGTGACAGTTCAAAAACATTCATTGCGTTATTTACGTTGTTGAGAAGACATTTATTTCGAACCTATGAATCAATGGATTAGCAATATCCTTCAAAATGATTCAGATTATAATTGATAGTGTGTTACGCAATTAGGGTGCAGTACACAAACGTATAAACAATCACTTCAGTTCGCTCAGTATGATCCATAGAGTATTGAGAACATTTTTTCAAGAAATAATTATCGTCTATCCTTATTAGTAAAGAACTGATTGCTTCTTGATTGCGTCTTTATTATTTTACATAAATATTTGAAATAAAAAAATCAACTAGATGACATTAAATTGTTCTCTCAAATATTTTGTCAGAAGTTAGTTACTGCAGGCATTTTGTTCGAATGATAAATGGGTCGTCTATATTATACAATTTGGTTTGTCACAAGTTTTTTTTTAGCATTTGTTTCTTTTCGACGAGATGTAGCCAAAGGCTGAGATTAAACTCCCTCCGAATTTAAAATAACGGCTGTGCAAGTTCCAACACCGGAGATTATTGCCGACACACACTACATATTATTACATTTATATTTAACTGGTCGTCATAAACAATACTGCTGCTAAGCAACAAAAGAAAAATTTCACAAGTCAGTTTTCTCTTCTTAATATCAATTACAATTACAAAATATAGTATAGTCTGTCTGCGATGAAGGCCTACTTGCATCACAAATCAATAAATAATAGGTCGGGGTTGTTTTCCGTATTTTATAGGTATAAAAAGTTGTAGTAAAATATCTTGGGCTGTACTGTTTGTATCTGACTGATTTTGATACCATTAAATAGAAGACATTTAAAAAAAGAAAAAGTGTAACGATAAGCGTTATCAGTCCGGGAATTTTGATGTCAAAGTTGCAGCTGGCTCAGGTGGCCCTGTTACGTTGTGGAAGGATCGTACGTTCCCGCGACCCCCGGCGTAGGTGTGAGATGGAACACCGGGGTGGTTTTTAGTCAGTAAGAGTCTGACAGACCCCGCCGTCCGCCCCAGGGCGGCGGACATCCCTGAGGACTGAGGACATCCCCGGAAACAAAAAAAAAAAAAAAAAGGTGGCCCTGTTACGGATAAAGTCGATGCCATTTTTGAAAAAGTGGAGCAAGATTTTAGATATTAGTTGTTACGACATAGCTGAAGAGTTAGTGGTTGACCAGAAAACAGTTTTGAACCATTTGAAAACGTCTGGGTACACACAAAAGCTCGATATTTGGGTGACACACGAGCTGTTAGTCTTTTGAATTTGTATACAAAAGAACTTTTTCCCCGACCTAATAAGTTTGGGCTAAATTTCGGCATTCTTCTCATTGATCTACGAAATGCCGGCGCAAAATATTGACCAAAAAATTCAATTTCATAAACGAATTTAAAACATCTAACCGTTTCTGTCAATTGTTTGAAGATGACAGAGACAGAATGATGCTTCGCGCTAAACGCCATAAGTGATCTGTGTTGCAAGTAGGCCTTAATATAAATAAAAATAAGAATTTATAGAATATTTGAACGACCTCACGAAAGATCGCGGTTTGGTCTAGTTTGTAACCGTTACGGTATCCCTCATCTCCCGTCCTTTGGTTTCTATGGGCAGTGCGAGGCACGCCCCTGCTGCTAACACGGCCACCAGAGAGTATACGCTTGTTGCTATCACTATAGAGTTCTTTAACAGCACCTGGAATGAAATAGGGACTGATGATTTACATTATACCTAATTATCTAACATTGACAGCACAAATAGATTGATAGACAAAAAAGATGCGTTTTATTGCCGTGTCACACACAGCAGCCATCTTTTCTTGCGCAAAGTTTACATACAGTCCATTCACAGTTATTTTACCTCTTTTTGATTTTGCATCCCAGAGAATTATTTTTTTGCTTTCAGCGGTATATCAATTGTGAATAGACTATAGTTATTAGCGCATGGAAAGATGGTACTGCTCGTCCTGTTCATTATCTGATTTGTTCCATTTTATAACGCCATAGTAAGGCAGAATATGGCCTAATTAAGAAAACAACACGGTTGTTAGCCATGAATTTTAATATACCTGAGTGTGATAAAATCATTCATAACCCCTAAAGATAACTTTGGTTAACGAAGAAATAAAACCGTTTAAAAAGATCACCTGTGCTACATAAGGTGTGATCATGGCACCCAGTCTCGCCACAGCGCTGCACGCACCCACTGCAGTAGCTCTTAGAGCTGTTGGGTACACCTGAAAGTCACAGGGCATAATTATAATTAGAAGTTTCAATAGAAAGTTACTCAGTTTAGTTGAACTAACGAAATGTGGGTGTTACTATAAATAAACCTCTGCCCATACCTTCACGGATCACATGCGTGATGTAATGATATAAATTTAACGAAAACCCGCCGACTATGATTAAGTTGAAGTCTAACAACGAAGTTCTGTCTCCGTTAAATCAACCAAAAAAAAATCCAATGGAAGGAAATAACAGTATACTTTCATTATTCTTGCTATTTTTTTATTGACATGAAATCATTGTTATTGATCGCTATTTTGAATATAAATTATTATTTTAAATGAATAGGATTGTATTTAATTTTATTGGTTGGACTGAGTCTATACTTAAATTACGAAATTATTATTAGTATTTTTTATGTTATTGCCAATGATTAAATGTGTACTGCATGCTATAAATAAGAAGAAAGAAAGAAGAGAAAGTAAATGCGTTTATTTGCGGTAAACATGACGCAAAAATAACATAAACACAAAAAATAAGAAAAGTTTGGGGGAAGTATGCGTCACATCCACGCAAAACGGCTATCGCTCAGCATTATGCTGCGACCCTATGCAAAACAGAGCCCCAGCGCTGGTATTCAGCGACAGCCGGCGCTTGACGTAAAAGAGAGAAAAATATGGTAAAATATAAATATTTGTACGGCTGAAATGGCTAACAGATCTTAAGAACTTATGTTAGCTACTTACAGTCTTGCAAATAAATATATCTTTCATTCATTAAGCCTATTTATGAGAGCTTTTTTACAAACCCGTATTGTCTCACTGGGCAGGGGAGTAAGTACTCTCCTTCCATCATTTATAACAGTTGTAGAAGAGAATAAAGAACGCTTGAGAGGAAAATATATTATGAAGTGAAGTAATAAATTAAGGAATACCTCTGGTGTATAAACGTAGGCAGCTTGAAACAAACCAGCTATGATACCTCTTGCAAGGAACAGAATACAGGTCAGGAATGTACGGCTAAAATTATATAAAAAAATATTATAATAAACAAATTACTCACTATAAATAATAATGTTTTCATTAACGATACAATAGAACTTACTTTCCATTGTATATTAAAACGCAGACGCACATCGCAAATATAATAAACTGTGTAGCCATTGTCTTCTTGCGACCATACTTCTCGATGATAAATATTGTGGCGAATATACCTGCAGAGGAATTACAAACATCTTACTTACAATTTAATATTTATCACCTAAACAAGCCATGTGTCAAGAATTAACTTTTAAGTACTTAAAAAGAGAAGTGTGAAGACCAATTTAACAAAAAATAAGAACTTTCATCCCCTATTAACCCCCTTAGAGGATGAGTTGCCAAAACTCCTTCCTTAGTGCTCACTTTCGCTATATAAAAAACTCTTGTGCGAAGTTTGATACTTTGAGACCCAGCGCTTTAGGGTTGTCAGTCGGTGTATGATTGAATTGCACGCCTCATAACGCGAAGCGGTTGATATAGTGCTTTACTCCCGACTCGTCACGGTCAAGCAATTGTGTGATCTTCAAAATCCTCTATCACAACTATACCAAATTAAACAATCTTATACTATTTATACTTTGTACTGCTGTGTGTGTGTTGCTGCTTTGAAAATAAAAGCGTTTCGAATTTTTTTTTACGTGGACGTCCTTTTTTTTTTGAGGGTGAGAGATCATGAAATAACTTTTCCCGCTCTGGGCAGAGCGGGAGGGCGTGTCAGACTCTTACTGACTAAAACCCACCCGTGTTCCTTCAGTTGCCTATGTCAGGGGCCACGGTATCTCTCTCGGACTTTCCCGCAACCCTGGCAGGCATCGGCCCTAGCGGACCCCGTCATTGATGCTGACATCTCAACATCTCATCAAATATACGGCGTGCGGACAAAAAGTGCACGCCGCGACAAGGACAGACGCTTCTTTCTATCACAGCAATGTCATGGCATTAGCAAACATTTTTTATTTGTTTTATACTTATTTTGCTATTGTTGAAAAGTAAAGAACAAGCAGTAAAGTGGGGTAAATTGTTTCATTGGGAAAATTCATAAAAAGCCCAACAAATACCTTACCAGGAAACTCAGCGAGTGTAGTCCACATAGATCCACGTTGTCACTTTGTCAGTACTCTGCAGCGGTCTACAATCAGCCGTGCACGGCTTCTTCAGCCCGCTGGGGACAGTCTGAGGACCCTACGAGATCATTGACCATAGACAGTTGTATACCTTGCCAGGGAACTCAGCGAGTGTAGTCCATAATGGATCCATGTAGTCTGTAGAGGCCTACAATCAGCGGCGCACGGGTTCTCCAGCCCGCTGGGGACAGTCTGAGGGCCCTAGGAGATCATTGACCATAGACAATTATTGTATACCTTACCAGGGAACTCAGTGAGTGTAGTCAACTGTAGGTCCATGTAGTCTGTAGAGGTCTGCAATCAGCGGAGCACGGCTTCTCCAGTCCGCTGGGGACAGTCTAAGGACCCTACGTGATCATTGACCATAGACAGTTGTATACCTTGCCAGGGAACTCAGCGAGTGTAGTCCATAATAGATCCATGTAGTCTGTAGAGGCCTACAATCAGCGGCGCACGGGTTCTCCAGCCCGCTGGGGACAGTCTGAGGACCCCAGGAGATCATTGACCATAGACAATTGTATACCTTACCAGGGAACTCAGCGAGTGTAGTCTACAGTAGGTCCATGTACTCAGTAGTCTGTAGAGGTCTGCAATCAGCGGCGCAAGGCTTCTCCAGCCCGCTGAGGTAAGTCTGAGGACCCTAGGAGATCATTGACCATAGACAATTGTATACCTTACCAGGGAATTCAGCGAGTGTAGTCCACAGTAGGTCCATGTAGTCAGTTGTCTGTAGAGGTCTACAATCAGCGGCGCACGGCTCTTCCAATCCGCTGGGGTCAGTTTCGAAGAGTTCCGTCGTCATCAACACAAGGCCGTAGTAACAGAATGCGCATGACATCCTGGAAATATAATTTTACAGTTATTTAAAACCGTTTCCATTTTGTCGTGATAATATTTTTTTATCGTTGGAATAGCTACAAAAGACAATCAGTCTTTTGTAGATATTGCCGAGCGTTATCACGACAGAAAATAATAAGACAAACAAGAGCTTTCATTGACAAATGAAAGCGTGCTTATTATTAACAGCCGAGCATATCGTCTGAAACTAAATTCCCAGAGCCGTACTTTCGTTTTTCACAAATGTCACCCCGCGTTATGTCAGAGGGGCAATTCCCGTATTTTTAAGAACGTTCGCATTCTAATCTCAGTGTCAATCTGTCAAAAATTGTATAGCGTTTACCTACATTTTTGACATTAGACTGTCGCTGAGATGAGATTGCGACTTGAATTTGAACGTTTATAACTACGGGAATTGGCCTTCTGGTCACAGCTTTTGTTTCTGACATATAAAATCAACAAATAAGGACAGTCTCCTAAGACCGTTTTTCTGTAACCACCAGTTAATGTACCTACCCTTGCTACTACTGCTCTGTCACAAAAATCCACCCTGTATGTAAATAAAAAATGGCGGATATAGCATATAGAGGTACGAGAAACAGGGTGTAAAGTTCACTTATACCTCCATAGAAAAGGGAGGATCCTCCGACCTGACGGGTGTTGTGTCTGGTGGGCAACTGCCCAACGATTGATGTGAGTAGTTGGAAGTTGTATATATGCTAGTCGCGCGGTAAACTCTGCTTGCGCGATGCAGGATCTGCGTGACGTCAGTATGACGCGCAGCTCGCATGTGGCGATGTAGATACCGCTACAAGCATACTAACCATATAAACCACAGCAATAAGCTGGTATTCCTCAGATGTGGAATGAGGAGGTGTTTCAGTCTGCCTCGCTGGCCAATACCCACGGAGTCATCACACACTAAGCGACCAAGCAGCATCGGCCTACCGTTGTCTTTTGCTATCTGAAATGTAGGGACACATCGCTTCAGTAACTTACTTTTTTATTTAATTAACAAGCAAAAATGACGAGCTTCCGTACAAATTTGCACCTCTATTTAACCCATTTAGCGGTTGAATTAACAAAATATATTTCCTTAGTGTTAACCTTCGATATTTATAACGAACTCGTAAGAAACATTTTTTGCTTCTAGACCCTTTGTTTATCAGTGAATGAATGAATTTAAGAGTTTAGATAGATAATCGCGATTATCTACTTTATTTATTATTATAAAGCTGTGTGCTAGCTTTAAGAAGAAGTTCAGCTCATGCTGCCGATTATCTACTTAATTATAAAACATGCGAGTGTAATTTACCCCACAAATATCAATATTGTGAACATTTCACTTTGTTCCACTGCTGCACTGGTGCGACAGATTGGTGGGGCTAAGTGGAATGATCCCCATAAGCTATATGTATTGTGGTTGCATTCTGAAGAAAAGAGAACTTATAACTTCATACCTGTTCTAATGTGGCCAAGGCTTTATCAGGTTCACCGCTCGCGACATGGTATCTTGCGGATTCAGGAAGCCACTGAAATAAATAATTGTTTAAGAATGATGATCATAATGTACCTACCCACCCTTGTAGCAACTTGAGACGTATACCTTTAGAAAAGTTTTTGAATATGTTTTTTTCATGTATAGCGGTAACTTTGTAGCTTGCGGGAGATAAAAGTTATGTCACATTAAAATATGACGAAAGCCTTTGTGAATTCGCCCCTCGTACCATCGACGCGCGTGTTTACTCATTTATCTAGTACTAGGAACTATGGCGCACT
The DNA here is from genome assembly GCA_937001585.2 of Brachylomia viminalis. Classification (NCBI taxonomy): domain Eukaryota; kingdom Metazoa; phylum Arthropoda; class Insecta; order Lepidoptera; family Noctuidae; genus Brachylomia; species Brachylomia viminalis. The sequence continues at coordinate 12,410,361 of OW443302.2, read as the reverse complement.
TCACAGTCAGTGAGTGAGTAGGGCAGAAGAAACCACGTACAGGTGAGCGCTACTGAACAAGCGCGCAGTCAGCGCGCGCATCGATATGGAATTATTTTGTTTCGCTTCACCTGATATTTAGTAGTACCTGCAGGCGTAGCATGACCACTTCTATCTCAGCTTTACGAAAAGAAGACAGATCACTTTCTGAACAAAGAGTCATTCTTTTCTAGAATTTTGCCAGCACGTGTGCATTTTTGTCGTCTTCGTTTATTCATTCTACAACGTCGGCCTTCATAACGGATTTTATTTATTATTTCTTAAGATCTTGGACTTCATATTGGATTGCGTTTTCCCTAACGATCCAATCTAATTAATCCAGTAAGTGCCTGGGATGACATTATCATTCAATAAAACAATTTAGAAAAGATTTTACTTGCCGTGATGTTACTTTGTTTTAAATGAATGGTGTCTTAATTCATATTTTCTGCAGCAGATAACGCGAACTGCAGGTACCTATATCTCGTTTGAGTGAATTAATAATGATTTTATGTCAATAATTCATCAACATTTATATTAGTCACTAAAACATGTTCATATTTTATTAGAAATAGTTTCTGGAAAGGTATGTATTTTATACTATCATTCATTCACTCAATCATTCACATGAGCTTTTCACTAGTCGCTACTTTAACATTAGTAAAACATTTTAATTATGATGCTACAACATTTTAGGGACGAAATATAGTACGTGGGTACGGTAGGTAGGTAACTAAGTAAGCCTGTCTCTTAAAATAATGAAAGAACGATTGGTTATTATTTGGTCTATTGTTTATTGACCTATTGGATTAATAGAATAGACTTTGATGCAAAAAAAAGTACATCTTCTGTCTCCAATGCATTCATTCATTTTTGAATTATTCACATAAAAACCTCTTCTAAATCACACCTAGTCTATAATGCTACAAGGTATGGGTATGGGGTCCACAAAATTACCCATTGTTACTTTATATTAAGTCAGATAATATTGTTTAATTTCTATGTAAAGTCCTTTCAATGTTTTGAGTTTGATACTAAAGTATGATAGATAGCAGGTTTTATTCTAGAGTAAAAATAATAGTAAAATAATCTAACCATCATTGTTTTGTGCAAGCATGGAATATAAATTGATAAGCCGAAAACAATCTACGAACTAAAGTTCGGCGAATAATATCCCTTAGCAGTTATTCAGTATGCCGAATGCTGTACTTACAGGGCATATAATAGCGAACAGCAGTAGTGGTATAGTCGATAATGCCAGGAGCCAATGAACGCCTAACGTTGGCATCACCACCAGCGCCAGGGCAACTTCCAAACAAGCACCCAGCGCCCAGAAACACTGGAAAATATATAAAATGGGACATTGTCATGACAATAGCATACAGAATGATGTCCCAAGAAAGGTATGCGCTTCGGAAATCTTCGTCTATTTTCGGAAATACGAACACGCGATGATGAGATCTAATATAGAGCTGTTACAAGCACGTGCCGATGCCGGTTTTGTGTTACCATGCAGCTTACAAAATTAAAGATTAACAACTCTATGCAATTCCAAAAACCTTTTCAAAACTTTTGCGTGACAAATCACAATCCGGGACCAGGGTAGGTAAACCGACAGAGAGAAAACTACATACACCTACACTACTATACTACATAGCGGACGTACAAACTTACTTTGCGCGACGTTCGAGCTAATTCGGAAACACGAAGATTAGCGAAGCGCAAACCTTTTTTAGTTTAAGAGGGCTATTACAAATTTTCTTGTATTTGAGTGTTTGAAGAGTCTCACACTCTCTCTGGGAGTCTCTCACTGGGAGTTTAAATTAAACTCCCAATTTAGATGTGTGATTATGGTTTAGATATGGCCACAAAAATAAAAATAAAATATGCCCGAAAAGTTTGATTATTTCTCTCGGGAGTGTTCTAAATAAATATCACATTTTTTCTTGTATTTGAGTGTGAGACTCTTCAAACACTCAAATACAAGAAAAAGTGTGATAGCCCTCTTAACTGTATGTGTATTTCTAAAGGGTCAAGTTATAGCAGCCAGTAATCCACACATGTCGGCTAACATAACGTAAGTATCTATTCAGTAAATAAATTTCGTATGTGGTATTTATTTGTAAATTGACGAGAGATTGCTTAGCAACAAGCATAGGCTCTTATAGAGGTATGAGGAACAGGGTATAAAATTCACTCATCCTCCATAGAAAAGGGAGGGTCCTCCGACCAAACGGGTGTTGTGTCTCTGAGCCTTTCAGAACTTCTTTACCCCGGTTTTTTGGTTCTTCTGATGGGCAGACAGGTTTATGATACGACTTAGGTAATTGAATATGCAACTTGTATAATAAAATCATTTATAAAATACTTACATCAAGAAGCACAACACATTTTGCCCTCTGTTTTGTCGGCAAAAACTCTGCATACAATGTGACACTGAAATTAAATAAGGACAATATTATTGAGTGCGTTTTTCAGTAATTATGATCAATTAATAAAGAAATATCTTTTGGTTAGGTTAGGTGCGTCGTACTTGCAACCCGCGTGCGTGCTTGTCGGACAAGTCTCTTTAAATTATATTTTATTTTTATCAATGTCATGTTGAATTCAGTATCTATTGCATGCTATTAATTTTAAGCACTTTGACTGACCTTTATTTTATTTTCTATTATATGAAATGTTAATTTATTAAAATAATAATTTATATTGTATATCTAAAAGACGGGACATAGCCGATCAAATGTACTGCAGAACACCTGTAACTATAGGTATATATTTTCTTTGTACCTATGATCCACAATAAATACATTGATTGATTGATTGATTGTATGACCAAATGTATAATTTATGAATGATGTACCTACTGTAACATAAACAAAGCAAAAGGAATATGTATGGATCATAGAGTGGCATTCTGTTTTTTCTGCCTACCCCCATTGGAAGAAAGCGTGAGTTTATGTATGTATAACTTACGATTACCCTCGTTAATAAATAAAGAAAAAAAAACTTACGATTGTGGTACGCATCCTATAGCGAATCCGACAAGACCTCTTAGGAACAATAACCAGAGGAAGTTTGGTGCTATTGAACTCAACAGACCGTAGTAAAACAATAATACTCCACACATACTAAGAGCCTGTAAACAAATTAAAGAGGAATGTAAGAAATCTGATACATATCTCATTGCAACATACTTATTGCAGTTTCATGGTTCTTGCTTGCACATTTCCCACTTGAGTGTAAAACGGTTCTATTATTGGAACGAAGTTCCTTATCGCGCGTTGTGAAAGGGGGCTAGACGGAAAAAATCTTTTTGCTATAGTAAGCTATTGTAAGCTGTGCGGCGTGCGCTTGTTTTTCTGTCTGTCTCTCTCTCTCTTATAGAAAGCAAGCCAGATATTTTCATTATATATATACATATATATATATATATATTTTTTTATAATTTTATTACAATTCCTTCACTAATTAATCGGAAGGAACTTCGTTCCATCCGGGTGTCCCTTGACACCTCCCAAGTTTTTTTTTATAGTAAAAGAAAATAAGCAGTGACCAGTTGAAGTATTATATTGTACATTCGTTCTTTCATAATGTAGCGTTCGTATGAGTATCAATAATCAGGGAAGAATTTGGAATGAGCCTTTATTCCAAACTAGCTGCTGCACGCGACATCGTCCGCATGTTTTTTTTTCTTTTAACATAAAATTTAATTCCTATAGCTGTGCCCCAGTACTTCGTTTGCGCTTGGCGTTCTTTCTGACTTTCTTTATTTTTGCTCGGCTCCTAAGGGTCGTAGCGTGATGTTAAATAGCCTATAACGTTCCTCAAGAATTTGGCTATCAAAGACAAAAATAATTTTTCAAATCCGACTGGTAGTTCCACATATTAGTGCGTTCAAACAAACAAACAAAGTCTTCAGCTTTGTTATTAGTATTAGTAAAGATATTATGATTGTGTGCCCACCAATGAAGTGTTTGGCAAAAGTTTAATTACTTGAAAAAATACAACACAAAATAGATGTTCAAACCAGTAGGATGTCACTGTAATTTTTTTTTAAATCCTCAGAATTTTTTTGTGAAGTCACTTACAGTTTTCCTTCCATATCGATCACTGATATTACCCCAGAATGTCGAACTCAACATCATTCCCATGAAAACTATTGTGGTGGTCAATGCTTGCTGGTATCTGTAATTAGAAGAGTTCAAGTAAGATTTGTCCAATGAGTTTTGAGGCTTGAATTCTCTTTGTTCAATTCTACATTTTCTATGTTGACACAATTAATCATTGTACCGGTTAGGCCTGTAATTTTTAATTTCACCCAACATTTCTTATACCCAGTACCTACCTTAGTAGCCCATTCATGCAACTAAATAGAACAGCTACAGTATTTTTATTCATACACGCTTTACTTGCCATTGTCTTGCCATCGTCTCGGACGGTACTGAGAGCTCCTACACACGCATTAACAGCGCATTTGTTCACTTGGTAACATAAAAAAAGCGCGGGTCGCTTCGTGAGATAAAAATACGATAACATGATTATTTTCCCTAGATTTTGTAATGAGAGGCTTTCAGAAACTGGATGCATGAGATTATTAACGCTATTATCACAACTCATCTATTAGTGCAATAGGATTCAGAATCCAATTTTATATTTACAGGCCTAACCGTAACATTAAATGAAATAAGTTATTAATTATTTTTAGGGTATAGCTGACTAAAACATCTTGGTATATCTATAGAAAAATTTTGGAATGCAATTGCAATTGAATTGATTTACTAATTGCATGCATTATTCAAGATAATTAATTAATTTCTTAAAATAATGATTAAATATGTAAAATTTGCATCCCTACATTAAAGGCATAAGAAGAGATCAATGTTAAGAACTTTCTGTACCATAGTTATGCAAATAAATGATTATGTTTTTTGATTTTGAAACTGACTAACAATACCTACTTGCTGATATTCCATTCACAGTGCAATGCTGGAGATAAAATGCTTAAAATAGTCATCTCCATAGAATCTGCCATCCAGCACAGGCCAGTGAAGAGTGATAGTTTGACTTGAAACCAGCCGAAACCAAGAGCATTCACCGCTTGAGTGACAGTGAAAGTATCTGAAATATTCTCATATTTACTAGCTGATTCAATCTCAGAGTTAATTACTGCTTATCATAGATCATGAGATCTGTTGATTAAACGTTTTTTTTCGTGAAACATGATTGATACATGGCAGGTTTCTAAACAGTAAACATGAATGCCTGGGTATGAATGTTAAAAATCGTCGTTAGTTAATATAAACATATTATGAATACCAATATTTAAGAGGCTATTAAAATCTCTATATGAAGTGTTCGCATAAGAAAATGAAAGTTAGCGTACCGTCAGGGACTACCGACACCGATGCCATTTCTATCTCTTGGGGTGGAGGCATCGGCGGCCCCGGAGACCGGGGCCTGATATGGCTGTCATCCAAGTCCTGGTACCCCTTAGACCGACCCATCTCGGCAGCCTCTAAAAACAAGAATACACTTCTGACGTGGATATGAACTTGCGAACGCCGTGTAACGGGATTATTAGCGGTTTTTACATTGAAACACTTAACTGTTAAGATTCTGCCGCACAAAAATATTCCAGACTCACTGGAAAGTTGCAACAAATGCACAAAATAATTACTTTCACATACATTCAGTCTGCTAATTAATAAAAAGTAAACAAAATTAAGCAGTCCATTTGTTTTGATTTCTTCAACTGTGGAGTTTTTATACAATACAATGACATTGACATTGAATGACGTCAGTGTATTGACATTTATTTGTAGTGTTGCGATTAGCGATATTTGCAGTTCTTTCCAGCTTTGAAACTTAGGGGTTTTGCTCAGATGTACTTTGCGTAACGAGCTTCGTAGTCAAATTGTAGATTGACTTGACTTGACTTGATTGATTTGACTTGGGGCACTGAGATGGTAAGTGTGCCCCCTTACACCCTTAGAGCATTAAACCAACTTTAATGCTCTAAGCTTACACCCCTTTAATAATAGCACTTGAACCTTATTCTAGTTAATTATATTGAACACTTCCCGGTTGATCGGAATATTCATAATTGAGAGGAGGTGGAATGAGGAACATTTGTTGAGGATGGTAATAGGTAAGAGTAAATTAAAAAATATAAAAAAAACCGTTTTTTTGGTCTTACTTTACTCTTAGAGTGAGGCCACACTCGTGTTGCCGCTGCGTTGTGGCGCGCACCGCTATGATTGCAACGCACTGTGTGGCACACGTGAAATGCGGTGTCGCGTCGCAACGCCACTTAATACGACGTCGCAGCGTCTCGGTGTTGGGTGTGTAAGTTTTCTTTAGTACAAGCAACGCTGCGCTGCGCTACGGTTCCGCTCCGAGTGACGCTCGGTATCGCACCGCTACATCTATCCCCCTTCCCTCTTCATTTCTCTGGTCGTCTGGTTCGTTGAGTGTGCGTTGCGTTGTTACATGTCGTCGCAACGCACCGTGTGGTATCTCACTCATAGACTAATATATATAAACTGAGATAGACTGGCAACTGTCAGTTTGATCATTTCTTAGCGTTGAGCGACATCTGTACGCTACACAGAGAACTAAACGAAATATATCAATAGCTACGTATAGATAGGTTCATAGATAGTTCACAAAATATCAAATGTAATGAATCGACCAATTTGCAATAAAAAATTAAATACTTTATCACAGAAAATAAAGCAGATAATTCCTCATACAAATCAGTCAAATCAGTACATTTAATATCTCTAGAACTGTTCATCAAAATAATATTTAGTTAGGAATAGGTTGAGATGAACAGTCAGGAAATAATACAAAATTATGTTAAAAATGTATTTATTTTCCTAAACATTTAGTACTACTCCAGTTTGCCTTTCTCGTTTCCTTCCCTTTCTTTTATTAAAATGCTCTCGAGCCTGTAGAATAATGCAGTCCATCTCATTACAATCCGCTTCAGTAAAATTATAAAAGCTCTTGCCAGTGAGAACATTGCTGACTTCACTGCACCAATTCATAATGAAGGATGCGACCCTTTTATTCAATAAATACTTATTTAATGTATTTTTATGTTCTTTCCATGTAAGAAAAATAAAGTCAATATGTAGAGTTACTATTAAATTTACATATTGTACAATTTGCTTTAAATGTGCATCAGTTTTTAACACCTCTAAAGTGATGTGTTTCACTTGGGCAAAGTAGTCAAACAATGATCGAGAAGGATAGCACAACCATTTCAAATGAAGAGATGGAACGGCCAATTTACAAAGTCTGTTTTTTGGGTACAGAAACACATCTTGAAAGTGTCGACCACAGATTCTTTGAGTTCTGTAGACAAGGTTGCTATCCAGACTCGCAATACTACCTCCAATACTCTTGATCCAATTCTGAAACTTTACTGCCTCGTTCTCAGGATTTGGAAAGTAATGTAGAGGTATGCCTGAAAATAAAGTAAAATGACTTTACTTGGACTGACTGATATGTGATTTATAGTCTGCTACTATTTTCTGGTATGGTGCTGGTATGAACTACATGAAAAAAGCATGTCATGGTAAAAGGAACCGGTCAAGTGCAACTCGAGCATAACAACTTATAAAAGTTGGAAAACTTAAATTTGCGTGCTTAAGCACTTACTTTGTATGAAATTAACTACAAATATAAGCATGTATCGGTTTATTCTGTGATATAACTATAGATTAGCAATTTTCGGACTTTTTCCGTAATTTGTACTGTTAGTTCCTACTACTTGCCAAATTTTATGATGATGGATAAAATTCCATCCAAATCGATTCAATGTTATAGTGAGAGACATGATTGAGGTTGAAATTATTATAACCTAATTATATGTAGTTTCGCTTACCATATTTTGCTACGACTGGGCACCCAGGAACACAGCAGACGTTTTGAGGCATTGTGAAAAATGTAAAATAACACTATACTGAGATATATGGTCCGTAAGGAGGGCCTATCTACTATAGATCACAAACACTTTCACAAAGTACAGTTTATGCTGAAATTTCGGTATTTCTGGAATATATGGAGGAACTAAAGCTAAACTCAAATATATATTAGTCTACAACTCAACGTTATAGCACAAAAACACCAAAAATTACAAGAAAAATGCGCACGGGCATGTAAACACACCAGTGAGAAAATTCTTGTGACGTAAATACTTAGTGTTGCTAACGTTTAGGATCAGAAAACTACTCTTATGATTCTATCATCGTAAAAATATCATATAAAATACAAAATTATAGTTATTTATTTTATGAATAAATTCCACTAGGTTGCTAAATCAATTATATTAGGTGCAACTAGACTAATTAAAGAAAAATAGCAAAATCAACAATTACTGTAAAGTACCAAATATTTCAAGCAAAAAAAAGTGGTAACACTGTAATAAAAAGTTCTAAGTGTAGCAGATAGATGGCACTTTTCACAATAAAAAAAAAATGTTCTAAGTTACCAGGGCATGATCTCACTGTGATTTGTATGTAGGTAGGATGATGCAGCGTCACTGCTCAGGCAGGCGTCGCGCAACGCACCGGCAACGCTTCGTGTGGCTATTCGCTCTTACAAGGATTTTATGAAATAATAAGATATCATTTTAAAGTAGTCACAATTATCATGTTTCGTACCGGTTTCATACTCGGTTTCAAATACCGAAGAGGTATGGAAAAAGATGAAATGTTGCACTAACCCCAAGTAGATTGAGATTAGGGCAGGATGAGGATGATGATGATAGAAATAGAAAATATTTTACTGTCCAGGCCAGGTAATACAGTAAGCAGGATCACAGGTTAACAGCAACTTAAGACGACATGAGTAGCTTGAAATATTACCTACAGCTAGGTTACTATAATATATATCATTTGCCAGTGAGCCCAAACTAAACAGTTAGTCTGTATATTGGGGCTCGGGGTACGAATTCCAGAGTGGAGTGGAGACTAGAGAGGTGGTTTCAGGCATGGCACGGTAGGTACCTACGTGTGTACCTATGTGTAATATTCGTGTGGTGTGTGTGGTCAAAGTCAAAGTCAAAACGTTTATTGCAAAATAAGTGTAAAATGTTGGTGTTATGTTGGTGTGTGTGTGTGTTTGTTACCATTGTGCTTCCTTTGATCCGGTTTCCGGTGAAGGTCTTTATATTAATTGTTCCGAGTCATCATTACCAGTGTTTTGCAACATTTCCTTTACAATTTGTTTGCAGCCGAATGAGGTAGGTACCTAGTATTTTTTTGGTATATTGATGATAGTTACCTATATTGAATCTTACTTGGCAAAATATGACTATACTGAGGTAGGTAGAGGTGTCGTGGGACACCCGGTTGGAATGAAGTTCTTTTCGCTTTTGCACACTTGGCGAATGAGGGTTATACCGAAAAGAGTGTTACATTTGGGTCCAGTTCTCATTCGCCAAGTGCGCAGAGGAACGCGCGTTAAGGAACTTTTTTCCGAAACTTTAATTCTTAATGCCGAAAATGCAATTAATAGTCTATTGGTTCATCAAGAAACAGGCTTATTCCTAGAATGGAATGCTATAAGATGATTCTACTAATCGAGTGGTTCTATCAATTCTATCACCGCACTTGGCGTTCTTATATTTTTACCCGACTACGCGACACTATAGACAGGGTTTTGTTTCTTACGCGTATCTCTGTATGGTGATTGAGGGATTCTATGGTACCCTCGAAGACGATAAATAAATAAGCATCCTGACGGCTGGATGGATTTTGATACATGCGGTGTAGGTATGTGATGTGGGTTTCTGTAGGAACCTCGAAGCTTCATAAAGGCTGAATGGATTTTGATACTTGAAGTGTCTATTGACTCGTCTAGGTTGCGCGATAGTTATAGGTTCGGTTATCCTTATCTATAAAAATCAATGCCACTTTTCGTTGTAATTATAGAACTCAAGAACGGATGGACCGATTTTGCTAATTCTTTTTTTAGAATATTCCTTGAAGTACGAGAATGGTTCACACGGAGAGAAAAAAAAAAAAAAATATGTTAGGCGGTACGAAGTTCGCGGGGTCAGCTAGTGTTTTATAAAATCAAAATGAATCATGAAATCTGAGATTGAACTAGTAAATCGCATCAGACTGCTTGAGAAGTCAGCTTGTTTGGAATGTTTTCATTGCAGACGGGTTTTTATATTTTTTACTGACTGTAATTTTGTCTCACACCGATTTAAATATACTCACATAAACTTGGAACTGTTTTGTAATCAGCGCTTGAAACACCGGTATTTTTGGGAACCGTTAATATTGCCTTCGGCTTATCGGTACCAGACTAGTACCTGTACTATTGGTATTTCTAATTAATATCGGTACTGTAACGGTACCAAACAATTATTTCCGTAAGTAAGAGTGAGAAAACAGATTTTAAGTAAAAAGGGTAGTAATATTCATTAGAATAATTGTGAATAATATTATTATTATTCATTTATTCATTCGAGTTGCAAAGACTCATAGACAATGTACAATCCCACCAAAAACATTTCATGTAAAATGTTGCCAAGACGACCACATAAGGTTGGCCCTGTGAAAAAGATATCAGGGGCCGTACTATGAGCTGTTAACGCCATCATGATTCCGTTGAGAAAAAGAGATAGTGCTATCGGTCATGTACAGCTCCGTCTCTCTTCCACGCTGGAACAATGATGGAATTAACACGTCATAGTACGGCCCCAGATCTCATGTAGAGCCAAGCTTCTGAATCTACACGGCCTAACTCTACCGACCCTAACTTCACAAATTCTACATATCAGTAAAAATGTATGGCTTCGTTTCGCTATCGTCGTGGAGGTGATGCAAATATTTAGTTTCTGAAGTAAGTAACGAAACAGCCAAGCCATTTTACTGATATGTAGAATTTGTGAAGTTAGGGTCGGTAGAGTTAGGCCGTGTAGATTCAGAAGCTTGGCTCTACATGAGATCAGTGAGGTAGTTCTCGTAATTTTATGAACGTTCGCAGTCTAATATCAGTCTCAATTTATGTCAAAAATACCTCTAATTTCCCTACATATTTGACAAGTTTTTGACGTTGATTGTCGCTGTGATGGGATTGCGACTAGATTTTGAACGTTTTTAATTACGGGAATTGGCCTTCTGAGAGGTAATTCTCGTAATTTTATGAACGTTCGTTGGCCTTCTGGTATCTTTTTCACAGGGCAAACCTTATGTTTGACGACACGTTTGGTGTAATGGCTACAGTGGCTAAGTGTAGTCAACGAAACCAAATGGTCCTGGGTTCGAATCCCGGTAGGGGCAAATGTTTGTATGATGAATATGGACATTTGTACCCGAGTCATGGATGTATATTTATAATATGTATGTATTTACAAAAAAAAAAAAATGTGTAGTGTATCAACCATCTGGTATCCATAACACAAGCCTTAATTAAGTGCTTAACTTGGAACTAGATGGTGCTGTGTGCAATGTCAGACGATATTATTATTATTATTTCCTTTATTTCATTTACATACATATAAATTACATTTTTAAATATTTTTATAAATAAAAAGATACCAAAAACATTTAAAAATATAAAAAATAGTAGCCCACCGGTATCGGGAACAGGGTCCAAGCTACCGGCGGTCAGGGCTCCAGAGAGAGAAACTTCCTAACGATGCGGGCCGTGTCCAGAAGTACCGCTTTCTGAATCAAGCCCTTGATCCAGCTGCCTAACGAGAGCCTCCTTAGGTGTTGGTCGAGGCTCTTGGGTATTAGCCCATTGGCTGTCACGACTATCGGCACAATGACCGCTGAGCCCACATCCCATATGTCGACAACCTCGTGAGCCAAGTCAAGATACTTGATTTGTTTATCTTTCTCGGCTTTCACGAGGTTCTCATCATGCGGGATGGTTATGTCAACAATCATTGCGCGTCGCTCCAATCGATCCACCAACACTATATCAGGCTTATTGGCAACAATAGTCCTGTCAGTGATGATGGATCGATCCCAGTACAATGTGATATTACCATTTTCGAGAACTGGGTCGGGCACATACCTGTAGTATGGTACCTCCGATTCCACAAGGTTGTATTTCAGAGCAAGCTGCTGATGGATTATCCTGGCTACAAGGTTGTGTCTATGCAAGTACTCTCCATTAGCTAGACGAGAACACCCGGAGATGATATGCCTGATTGATTCTCCCGGCCGGTGGCATGCCCGACAGATGTCAACCGTGCCGTCTTTTACAATAAATCTCCGGTAATTGTTCGTCATCATAACTTCGTCCATAATTGCACAGACAAAACCTTCGGTTTCTCCAAAGAGGTCACCAAAACGCAGCCAGGCAACGGACGCTAGTAGATCTACATCCGGTCCATGTAGGGCCCGGAAAAAGCGTCCGTGGAGCTCCTTACTCTGCCATACCTCCATGCGATCATTAGTGTCAAGCACTACAGGTTTGCGCCAGTTCTCTCTAGCCAAGGAGAGCGGGGTGAGGCCCTTGTCCACCGTGACTACATCTCGATGCATACCCACGTCGGTTTCTAGGAAATATTCCCTGAGACTGCATATCTCGCGATTGTGGAGGGTCTTAGCGTTTAAAAAGCCTCGACCTCCACACTTTCGCGGGATATACAGCCTCATTACCGATGATCGTGGGTGATGCATTCGATTTGCAGTCAGCAGCGTACGGACCCTCCTATCCAGGGCGTCGAGTTCGGTCTGAGTCCATTTGAGTATGCCGAAAGAGTACATCAAAACCGGCATGACCCAACCGTTGAAGGCGCGCACCTTGTTTCCGCCTGATAGAAGACTATTAAGTACTTTTTTCAGGCGGCCAAAGAAGCGTTCCTTCAACGATTGCTTCATGTCAGTAACATTGATGCCTAACGTTTCCGACATACCCAAATACTTATAGGTTTCGGATGCGGAGAGGGCTCTAAGGTTTGTGGAATCCGAGAGTTGGGTTCCCACGGATTCAACAATCTCCCCTCGCTTTACATGCATGACCGCACATTTGTCCACACCAAATTCCATCCTGATGGCGCTACTGAAAGTTTGAGTGACTTTCAGTAGCTCCATCAGTTGCAAATTGTTGGGGGCAAAGAGTTTTAGGTCATCCATGTAGAGGAGGTGCGATATAACCTGACCACCTCTCCTCAACCGATAGCCTAGACCTGAATCCTCCAGCAGTGTGCTTAGAGGATTCAAGGCTAAGCAGAACCAAAGCGGACTCAAACTATCGCCCTGAAATATGCCTCGCTCGATCCTTATCGGTTCGCTATTCCCATGAATATTTCGACATCCTGGATAGTGAAGGACCGTCCTCCATTGCCGCATACATGACATTAGGAAGGTGCGAAGAGTTGTATCTACTTTATACAACTCTAACACCCTCACGAGCCATGTATGCGGCACCGAGTCATAGGCCTTCTTATAATCTATCCAACATGTCGACAGATCCTTTCGGGAACGACGAACCTGTTGGCTAATGGTCATATCAATGAGGAGTAGCTCCTTAGTACCGCGGGACCTATTCCTACATCCATTTTGAGAGGCAGACATGATGGAGTTGGTGTCTATATGTTTGTTAATTTTAGCTCTCAAAATGGATGTAAGAACTTTATAGACCGTCGGTAAACACGTGATCGGCCTATAGTTCTTGGGTTCCGCGGTGCTACCTGATTTATGGAGCAGGTGGGTAATTCCTGTCGTTAGGAATTGGGGTAGCGAACCAGATTCCAAAGTAGTCTGAAACTGAGATGCCAAGCGAGCGTGCGATCTTGTGAACCATTTAATCCAAAAGTTGTGCAGTCCATCCGGCCCTGGAGACTTCCAGTTGGGTAGTGGACGGACTGCACGAGCTACATCTTGGGGGCAGATGGTAATAGCCCCCATTTCTGGTATCGCTTCGCAGGCTCGCTCGACTTCCCGAGTCCAATCACCTTCGGTGTGACTGACAGGTACCGACCAGATGCTGCGCCAGAAGGAACACATGGCATCATCATCCGGTAGGCACGTCTCAGTCACACCATGGTCCGGTCGCTCCCAACTCCTATAAACCCACCTTTCATCGCTCTGGAAGGTGCGATTCTGAGTGTATCGCTCTACTCGCCGCCTATACCGACGAATACGGTTTGCCCATGCATACACTTTCTGCTTCAGGAAGTCGATGCGCTCTGTGACACAAGACATATAGTCTTGGGGACTGATATCAGTCCCTGAGAATGCCCGTCTCACAAAGCGCATCACTCTAGGGCGAGTATTGCCCTCCTTGAAGCAGATTAGTTTGCCGATGAGCGTCCTGGCCCCACCAATACGGCGTTCAATTCTGCACTGCCAAGCTGGTACGTTTGGTTTCGGTCGTGTAGCTCTAGTGTCAATTGCAAATTTGACGTGAGCTACACGACATGCTGCTACTGCCGCGCAGTACAGAATCGAATGAATATCGGTGAGGTCTTCGCAGGTATCAAAATAGTTTGATAACTGCGAATCCAGGACCGCCACCAGCGCCCTATTTTTGTTATGCATGGGCAAACGAGGTAAGCGTGGTCTAAGTTCGGGTGGCATGAAGCGATATTCCTGAATCGCATCCTCCAAAGCACTCCTCAATTGCTCATTGTACTGACTACTTACATTTGTAGCCCTATCATTACTCCCTTCGTCAGCATGCGTTATATTGGGCTGCGGATGTACAACAGTCTGCGACTGGGGGGCGATGATATGGCCACTCTGCATTTCATTTCGCAGGCGATCAAGTACAGAGTCATCCAACATATGATTACGCTGGATGACTCGCACCTGATCCGACAGTCGTTGTGCCGAAACGTTGACAGCTGGCTCAAGCACCTGAAAAAGAGAGAGCATCCGAACACGGTACGCGGTCAGATTGTTTCCCCCCTCTGTAGCCCCATAGTATGAGCGCATGCCATTTTCATTAATGGATCTCGTCCATCTCATGCGCTGCACACTTCCGCCGGGAGCTGGGACCCTATCAGAGGCCGTTGGGCCTCGAGGTCCTAAGCCATCCGGCGGCCGGCGTCCTCCCCGTCGACGAGCAGGTGGTGGCGACGTGGGCGGAGAGAAATACTCGTCGCTCGAGCTCGACGCAACTGCCGCGGCCGGTGTCGTCACAGCGCTCACAGAGGGGCTGGATACCGGCGGCGGCGAGGCGGAGCTGAGCGAAGAGTCCGGAGGTGGTGGTCGTGCTTGACGTGCGGCTTGTCTCGTCAACATGCTATCTTAGTTTTCTTCGTTTTATTTATTTTATTCATTGTTGTTCGGAGGTGACAACTGTCATGTCACCTCCGAATCGGCAGTTTTTGATATAATTTATTTTCATTTTGCTATTTATTATTTATTATTTATTTATTTTTTATCATTTTTTTTATTTTTTTATTATTATTATTATTAACTTGGCAAAATTTTACATGAAATGTTTTTAGTGGGATTTCAGTTCTTTTTGTAAGTTGCTAGGCAGTCTTTTTAGTGTTTATTTTTTTCTACTTTTTTTGGGGTGTATTTCTTGCACATCAGCAGTGCCGGTTTTCATAGCCCATTTTCTGTCTTTGCCTTTTTTCTTTGATGGTTTACTGATTACCATAAGCGATAAATCAGGGCGATATTTCGCTCTTAAGCGATTTATATTCAACTATAGCTGACTGTTACAGTCGATTTGCTCATCTCGCCGTCAAAGGGCGTAAATAACTGAGATCTACCATGAGACTCTTGATACTTACAGTCGATTTGCTCACCTCGTCGTCAAAGAGCGTAAATAACTGAGATCTACCATGAGACTCTTGATACTTACAGTCGATTTGCTCACCTCGTCGTCAAAGGGCGTAAATAATTGAGACCTACCATGAGACTCTTGATTAAGGCGGAGGTTCTTGTAAGTACTTATTAATAGGTTTTTAGTTACTGTCTACAGTCCCGTGTAAACTTTAATAAAAAACCGTGTAAACTATAATGAACTTTGTTTACATACCAAATTTCGGCTTTCTAGCACTTCAGGAAGTACCCTAACATTTTGAAGTCTCATACAAACTTCCACCCATTTTAGGGGATGGCAGGCGAAAGTTATAAGTTTATGAATTTTTATGTTGGTGGTATACTAAACTCAGATTACGTATCAAATTTCAGCTTTCTAGCACTTCAGTAGGCCAATTCTCGTACTTAAAAAACGTTCAAATTCAAGTCGCAATCTCATCTCAGCGACAATCAATGTCAAAAACCTGTCAAAAATGTATGTAAATTGATTGTAATTTTGACAGATTGAGACTGAGATTAGAATGCGAACGGTCTTAAAAATACGGGAATTGCCCCTCAGGAAGTAGCCAAACATTTTGATGATCATCAGTGTGTCAGTGTATCAGTCAGTGTGTGAGTGACGAAATCGGTGTATTTTAGATATCAATAAAATATAAAGTATTAGAGCTATTCAATTGAGACTTTGAATGTTTAATAAGTCTATTATTGACATCATATCCTGAGAATATGAACTATCTGGTACACCGGAAACCAACTCTATGAGGGTTCAAAAAAACGACGATACACTTCGAGAAAAGGTAGGTAGTGCCCTTGCGCTTCGCTTGGCTCGTCTTGGCGGGGGCACTACCGTGCCCCCAGATACACTCATACATCAAACAATACATTAAAAATACAATAAAAAACGAAAAACCACCGTACCTTCCACCCTTACGGCCGACGACTGTAGGTGACGTGCAAGTCACTGCAGCGTCGCATGTATGGAAAGTCGAGCCTGTCCGCTATCATCATCAGCACGCTATTAGGGCTGCAGCGCACCCTGCGCACCAGAGAGGCGCTCCGCTTGCGCATCGTTGCATAAATGATAAATGATTTTATTTCTGTAAGCAGGTTTGTACAAACCCTTTTAAACGTCAATCATATTTTAAAAACTAGATGAGGTCGGCGTTTCCTATCTGATTACTCTGAGAATAAAGGCCGAAACAAACTCAGAGGTCACAGTCTCTTTTAAAGTTCAGACATAATCTTATTCAGATCATGTGAAAACCACGTAGATTGGTGTCTGAAACGGTCTTTTGAGGAAAAACCATACAGATTGAGCGGACCTGTCCAGTCAGTGCACGCATTTGTCAGTAATCTTGCCGCTCAACTGAGAACTTAAGGAGCACAACGATTCGACGAACAATACCAAAGAAAGGACATTTGGGTAGGCCGCATAAATTACTCAAGCTGCCAGATCGTGAAACTAACTAAGAAATAAAATAAAAAAAGTAATAAACCACATATTCTTCACATTCACAATAATTTTAAAAAAATATAATACTTTACAAAGTAAATACTCATGTCATTGTATGTATAAAATTCATCAATGTCAATGTGTATATAAAAGTTCGAACATAATCTTTGAGGACCATGTAGATTAGTATCTGAAATGGTCTTCTGAGGAAAGAACCACGCAGATTAAGAGGACCTGTCCAGTCAGTGCACGCATTTGTCAGTAACCGTGCAGCTCAACCCAGAACTTTAGGAGCTCAACGATTCACCGAACAATACCAAAGAAAGGACATTTGGGTAGGCCGCATGAACTACTTAAACTGCCAGATCATGATTAAAACTGAAACAATGACCCACATAGTCCTCACATTCACAATTATTAAAATAATAAATTGTACTTCTCAAGGTAAGTATTCAAGTCGTTCTGTTATAATAATTATCAATTATCAGTGTATGTAACAGAAAAATAACAATATTCAGTATGCAGAAATTGGAGCAACTCAATCCCAAGCCTTTTTGTCCTCAATATAATCCTTAACGGTATTAAAGCCTTTCTGGCACAATTTACGTTTAATGAATGATTTGAATGTATTAAGGCTTAGATCTTGAAGCAGAAATAGCAGCTATCATAGAAGGAGTCGACGCTTGCTTCGGCAAACATGCCCGAGGCACTACAGTGTCGCGGCAGCTCCATCAGCGCTCTGAAGGCGTTGTTATATTGGACGCGGAGGGCTTCGTTTACTTTTTGAGTGTGATTACAATGTGTGTGGTACAATAAGCTCTAAAAAGTGTTTGCTTGACCGACTTAGAACAGCGTGCAAACCTGCAGGCTATCATAATAGTAATAAGTTCAAGGTTGCTTTACTTGTAGTACACGCCGGGTACCTGAATTTGGTGCCTAAGTACCGTACGTACAGCACCTATCCTTTTGGTACCGGTTCCAAGCCCTGCTTGAAATGGCTAAGCTGACATTATTTTAATGACTACTCTCTATTCTTTGGTATAGCTACGAGTGCTACGACGTAGCAGACCATTCAAATAACGGCTACGGAGTGTGCTACGCTTTTGTAGCAGATAGTAGCGGATTAAGCACTTTTACACCAACACACTTTTGAATTTGAGGAATTGTTCAAATGAGAAGTGTGAAACAGTAGTTTCTAGTTATATAAACTGCTAAAGCTCTGAACTATCTCTAAAAAACCTTCTTACTATTTTCAAAGGGCAGGCTTAACAGTTAATGGCGCGGTAAATAACAATCTTAATCACCGGTTGGTAATAACATGTAGATAGTGCTTTTCTCCTAAAATTTAATAATCTCTCATAATTACATATTACTTACAACATACACTTGAAAACAGAGTACTGTAAACATGGGCAATCCTTTGTCAAGATCCACGCGCATTTTGTCTTTCATGTTTAATTGAATTTTATTCGGGAAACTTACAGCTATAATATACAGTGTACTTAAACAATATGCAACTGAAGGCCATTTACAAGTTTCCACAGATGTAAAAGCTATGAAGGATTGTTGGTTTTTATTACAACAACGATCCTATCCTTGAGCCTTTCATAAAATATTCAGACATAATAGATTGTAGAATCGAGAATTAGGTACCGAATATATACACGGTGACATTTGAATCACAGTTTTGCTAGAACAAACGTTGTTTAGACCATGGTCTACTACCATTCTACAGCATGAAATATGTTATTAAAACAATCTAATCTAGGAGTTCTCAAATTAGTCTTATGTTGCTCAAACATGTAATAATGTTTGAAACATTAACCGTAACATCATACTACTCATGACGGTAGCGATATTACATTCAAGACGCGAGCGCGGCGCGTGTCAGCCGCAGTGTCTGTGTTGTAGGGCGTAACGATAATCCCGACATTTTTAACATTGCGTTTTTTGTGTTTTTTTAGAAAAACAATGACTTTTTTTTTTATTGGATGCTATAGAATGGTTGTAGACCATGGTCTGAACAACGTTTGTTCTAGCAAAACTGTGATTCAAATGTCACCGTGTATATGAAAAATTGGCAAAGAAATCTGCTTTTTTTGATTATGTAGCTTTTTCAGGCTCAACAGAATATTTTTTTTTTGTAAGCATTTCATCTCTGCAGCGTTTTGAGCAAGCGCGGTGATCGATGCTCGTGCCTTCTCTGAATGTGAACAGGCCTTTGTACTGCAGTGGAACAATTATAGACTGGTCATGAGTTTTTTTTTTAAACAGTATTTTCCATACTTATCACGAGGTGCACACGCCCTCATATTTAACCGTGTGCCTTTGTGTGAACATATTAACAAATAAAAAGTTTTTCTCACTCCTAATTGCTTTGAAAAACCCTCCACCTCTTTCCTGGAACAAGAGAGAGAAGCCTTTGGTCTGATTCGCGTTCGTTGATTATTAAATTTTGTCGAGAAATTGCGCTGTATGAAAATAAAGGACGCACGTGGGCGGCGTACTGGGAAAAGGTCTAAGGTAATACGCGTAGGTTTGCTGTATTAGCCTATTTTATCCCATTTTCTGTATTTATCTTAGTAGAAAAATAGTATAATTTTGTTAACAAACTGGGCTTATTTTATTAAGCGTTTTGCTAAGCTGTTACTATTTGAATCTCTCATAATTCCTCATAATATTCTTACTTAATTTTAACATACAGTTAGGTACTCGAATCGATACTTTGTACTCATGCTGAAAGTACTCATAGTTACTAGAAGTTTCTATAAAGTTATCTAGTTCGTGGTTGCTTTACTAGTGTATCAGATTTCACCTTTGTTAGTTCAACAGGTTTTCTATAGAATAACTCACCGACCATATGTATCTTACCTGGGCTTTGAGATATTTCGAGAGCTATTTTACATTTAAAATCGGCCTTTCAACCAAAGATTGATGTATGACTGAACCCTAAAAATCTGTCCCCGGCCATTTGCAGTTGGGAGATGTAGATATCCTCAAATTAGACCTCTTCAGACTTCAACGACACACAGGTAGATTCTGCATTGCCTAAACAATCAGGTTTTCCCTGAATAGATTACTGTAACGGTGCAACATTCTCTTTTGTGCATACTCCTAACCTCAACCGTAATAACCTCATGATATCTATTAAATAACTATAAACCCAATAGGTACTAGAAATGTTTTCGATAGTAATTATATTAGTTATATTGTATTTGTTTAACAAACTCGCAATCCAGTATACCTACTGACTGGATGCTTGTTTTGTTAAATCTATTTATTATGTTGCCGTGCCCTAACCGGGTTTCATGTTGGAACTTACTTACATGTAACAACTGAATGTACACATGAATGCAATAAAGAATTTGAGTTTGAGTTTGAGTACTTGTAAGATACCATCTCACTTGATGGTGTTTTGCTTGTAGTTGTAGATGACGTCATAAAAGCATGGCATCCTCTTCCTCGCTACGAACAACACGGCCAATAGCCTGATTGGCATGTCTTCTTTCCCTAAATCTCCTCATCCACGAGATAATAAGTTATCGAAGAACAGCTCTCTTACAAAAAAAAAATCTATGGCCATATACTTCGTTCAGGTATATGCGGATAACTTTAGCTCCAGCAGTCGAGTACCATTCGTAGGCACATTATCTATACTAGATTAATTAATTTCCGAGACGAGAGCTCTCTCGAGGTGCTAATTGGTTTATGTGGTGGAGTGTAGACTTCAAAGAAGTTAATATGATGATTCGAAGTGGGAATAGTAGAACAGTCTAGAGATAGCTTCATCTTCAAGAAACATCTTTAGCAATTAACTATTGTGAAATTACTTCTCTTGTAGATGATGGTATTGTCTTACTAGTATTACCAACGGTAAGAGAAGAAGAGAGGAAACTAGGGCCAGAGGAATGCCAAAGGAAGCAGGGAGGTAAGTAACAATAAAATTAAAATGCAGTAAAATATGCTCGTACAATTTACGTAATTATTTTAATTATTTTTTTCTCGTTTATGTTGATACAATTTCATAGGTCGCTAAAGTCGGGATTTGTATCCATCTCAGTTACAAGTAGGCCATAATTAAAAAAATACCTATCTATTAAAATACAGTAACGCCTTTACAAAATACAAATACACAGACAGCAATTTATGTATCCACAGATAGACAATATTCTGAGCAATACTTTGCAAAACGGCATCTAAACACCTGCTTGGACAAGTTAATATACAAAATTTATTGTATCTACATCACTAACACTTAGGCTTCAACTATTTCAGGACTGTGAAAGTTATAGCTTAGATAACACAGAAATGTCTGTACAGAACCCTAACTGTATTTTACAATTTATTTTAATTTTAATGTTTATCATAGACTACTAATACTTGCCAGGTCATATTGTTACATACCATTACAACTAATTTCAAGGATCGTGTAGTTCAACATAGGAAAGTAATTTGACGTTACTTTAAACAGATATGTACTTTGAAAGATACAATTACTTATCAAATCTTATTAATGGTGATTTCTTAATTAGGACAAAGTTGGAATGTTAAAAAATGGGGGTACAAAAATGATTATTTTCACGAACGCAGGCAAAATTTCATGTTAAAATAGCAAATAGAGAAAGGGGTTAACAAAAAAATATTTTTTTTTGTGTTTTTATCGGTCTCATAGACCAGATGCATATTAAATAACTTTAGATAAGAAGCAGTAAAGCTAAAATATCACGTAATCCTCTGCTTCCCGAGAGAATCTTAACCCTTACAGATAAATATATATATATTCATAATTATACTAAGTATGTGTACGTTTTTGCTTTGCAAAAAGTTAGTTTTGTGGTATTGTCTGCATAGACCGTTAGTAAGTTTAAGTTAAAATAATGAGTTAGCACCCGAGACAAAATACAATGTTTACCAGATAGGCCAAAAACGCACGTTATGAACCAAACTAACAAACATAAATACTCACAACATATTAATTTAGTAACGAACAAATTAAAAAAAGAGACAGTATATACTTAGTAATGTAAGAATTCGTTTTGAAAAATTCCTTCGACGTGTTTTTGTCATAGCTTGCAATCGAAGAAGCAGTAAGATATTAACCTGCAGCTGTTTTATACAAAACCGAAAAATAGTTTTGAAAAATGTTTCTTATTCTTAAGATTTTTGATGTATTGATTTCTATCTAAATAATTATAAGTCTTAGACGATCAGTACCTACCCATATTTACAAATTGCACTCATCGTACGACATAGTAGCTGCCATTTGAAGGAGCAACTTTAATAATTATAGTATCATGCATTTTTCAGTCAAACTCACTTGTTCTAAATGGAGATTATAGTCACATTTTGTACCATCATTTACACCCGAACTCACGCTTAAAATAGCTACCACTAGTTCTGTACCGGAAGAAGTGTTCATAGAGATAGAAAAGGATCTTCTAAACTTTTTTTTTGTATTATAATCATTGACACAAGATTACTTATTATTCGAAGTGGACGACAAAACTTTATGAAATGGATACATTATACGCTTGATAAATGTTAATATTTTTTTGTTATTTTGTTGCTCCTACCGCGAACGTTCCATGGTGTCGCCGCTGCGTTACTATTTAGTCTACTTATTACTCAGTCTCATATTTGTTGGCGATAACTCAGCAGTTTTTGTTTAAGTGGCAATGCGGTGTTTTAGGCCTCGAAGTTCCCCAACAAGATCAGCGTCGTCTGCAATAAAACGTTTTTCGATTCTTCGGCCTTTTGAAGGATCCTGTTGACAAGATTACATAATGTTAATTTACAAGACTGTGTTCATTAATAACTTGAAACAATTTTCAGCTGAGTCGCTTAAAGCGAGGTACGAGGTGAAGTTAGTATTCGTGCTGGTACCCCCCGGCGCCGATTGACCCGGCCTCGGGCCCACTGTGTCACCCGCCGGGCCGTCACTCCGCCTCCCCCGGCCCGGCCATGCTATTTTTAGACTTCGGAGCTTCCACAGTCTTAGTGCGTTCCCAAACAATGAAACGTTTATATATATTGACTTCGAGTACAATTTTAATGAAGTCAAGGGTAATAATTGTTTATATTTAATCTTCGGAACCTAAATATCTGCGAAAAAGAGTACAAGTGTTTAGTTCATTAAGTTTACTTACTTGTAAGTTATTGTTCGTCTTCTTGTCTGCGAAGTATTGCAAGATAGTATCGTAGAAGGCATTGCTCCTTTTGTTCTGAGTGGTCTGATGTATGTGAAATGGATTGTTTGCAGGTCGTGGCATCACAACTTCCTTGTCGCCAGCTTTAGGTGCTTCATTAGACATTTCAGGGGCAGCAGTAGTCACGCTTCTCTTGTTTCCGTTCCAGTTGATAAACCCATCGTCTGATGCGTAGTCGTCTTCGTCTATCTTGGGGACGGTCTTGGGCATATGGTACATAGGCTTGCCTGCTAATGCCTTCAATTCTTTAACATCTTCGTCCTCGGCGTCATGCTCCTCGTAATCAACAGGCGGGAAGGCTGCGCGGGCATTCTCACGCCGCCTCTGTGCGTCTTGTGCCATTTGCGTAAGGATCAAATTGTCGAGGAAGGCTGCACTGACGTCATCAACATCGTTGGACTGCCAGCGGGGCGTGGTGTCGCTCTCAAACCAAGTTTCTTGTCCGATAGGCAGCGCGGCTAGTCTCTCTTCTTGTCTCTTCGGTGCTTCATTTGCAATGAAGTGGCCATATGGGTCGTAGAAATAAGGGTATGGCACTTGAGCGTGCACCTCGGGCACACTGATCGCCGGAGCGTCATAAAAGTATTGTACTTTCGGGGCATAGTAATATTCGTCATCTGGGTACTCCCTGGAGGTTTGCGGGTACATAGGCCATCCCTGCATAGGGTAAGCCTTAGCTTGAGCTACTAAGTAGCCAAGTAAGACTGATAATAACCTAAAACAAAACAAAATAAGTACCGTTATTTACGCGCCAGAACAAAAACCAGAATTTACTTTGGAACAAAACCTAATTATTATTATTATCTACATTATTTTTCCCATTTGAATAAATAAAAATAACATTAAAAATCACCATAGTCCTAAATATTTGTTACATAACTTCTGAATTTATTCACGAGTTATGAATGAATATTGTAAAAAAAGCTCACCTCAAGCTCGAAAGCTGCATGTTGCACATAATTCACTGATAGTTGTTAGTCTAGGCGCGATCAGAACACGACTACAAGCAGAAGGGGAGGGCCGGCGAGCTTTATAAGCAGGTCGCCCACGCGCGCCGCCCACACGTTCTCAATGAAACAGCGCCCCCCGTGCACCCCCCGGGCGCCCCCAGCTCACCCCCGACCTCACGACAGCCCCGCGACCCGGCCCCCTCTATCTACCCTCAACCCGCGGCATTCCGCTATCGATCGCGCCCACAGATTATTCATCTTGCTATCACTGTTTTTACTCATAGAAAACTACAGAAGAAAATTGACGAGCGGTTACTTCATGACGTTTAATTTTAGTTCAAAAATATCGATGCATATGTCAAGGGGTTAAGTATCCCAGAAGGGTGACATTTGTCTACCGCAACGCGCGTGGGACCAACGACATTCACATATACGTAGGTAATGCCGGACGCTCGTAGATGCAGACATACTCATAGTATAATATAGCTATGGGTTAAATTTAGAATAGGATCCATAAGGACGAGTACCGAATGTTTAAGATGACATCAACTATTTCAGTCTCTCTTGTTATTCTTAGTTATTTAGTGTAGTGCTTTGCGACAGAATTCTTAACTGGTTTACAGGAATGTTACTGAATTAGGATCTTGAAAGTTTGGGCTCTACGCAACATAGGGTTTTCAGTTTTATCATCTTTTGACAATTAACAGTTATAGAGGCGAGAGTTTTGTACAAAGGCTGTATTTTATCTATACATATCGACAGACAAGAAAGAGATATAATTATTTTCTAAAATATGGTTGCACTATACAAGCGAACGTGGTGTTAAAATGAGAATGTAGGTAGTGAGCTTTCGCCTAAAGATATCTTTGAGCCAAATAATTTCATTTTATTATAAAAATTATACTTCATTCATACAGAAATCTTCATTCAATTCTCTCGGTACGCCGTAGCAGTCATGGGTATGACGCAGGCAAGGTAATTAACCCCATGAGCTCTCAGTTATAGCCGTACTCCCGGAACTCTGACATATGTGTATTTCAGTATAAAACTGATGTAGGACGTAATGACTGTTCTGCGTCATGGGGAAGATGCTTCACGAGTGTACTTGAAAGATTGCGTCAACTTTGTCTGCGTGTGGAGACGGAGTTGGTACCTACTATACATTTTATGATATTACTATTTTTGCTCGCGTCTTCGTGTGCGTTGACTTCGGATGAACTTGCTTTTTGAAAAATCCTTTTCTATTGCACTTCAGCATGAGAACCATTTTCAGCTATTTATTTTCAGTGACTTAGGCTAGGCATTTTCTCAAAGCCAGCCACGAAAAGTGTCTAAAAATAGATATTCATATTCAGGCAGCAGGCAGAAGTCAAGATCAGAAACAATGGAGCAGACTAGTGTAAAAGATAATGAGTAGAACTTATCAATAGATTGGGACAAGTCTAGGAGAATGAGCCTGTGATAGCTGAAATATTACTATTTCAGCTATACTATTATTATTACTATTTATTTTATTATTATTTCCATATAACCCGGTGTTTAGTCTGACACATTCGTGTCAGTTTTATTTTCACATTATTCATTGGAAAACTGGAAAGAAAACAGTACCTACTTAGTATTGGTTTTGTAACAGTCTTTTGGGTTTTTGGGTATCCTCTTGAATTACGCAAGCCTGGATATGGGAAGCGGTATCTCGTTCGGAAGCATATTCGACTCCTGTACCTACACGTTATGAAATTGTCAGAGAAATATGTAAGCATAACTTATTAACCTAAGTAGGTAAAACTTATTATTCTTTGGCAATGTTTACACTATTGTGTGAAATTTCCATTCAACTACAGCTTTGTACGTTGGAAAATACAATACACATTGACTCAACTTTTCGAAGATGTGTCGGTCTCTCTTTCAGTGCCAATTTATATTTGTAGTTTTGAGACGTTTACATTAATGATAGATCGCCCGATGACGAGAGCTGCTGGAAGCGCTTCCGGAAGTACGGGTTCGCATCCTGCCGGAAGACTGCCGCGAGTCCTGCTAGCAGTACACAGTTTGTATTAAATGTTGCCTGGTCCTTCCAGCAAGGTCACCGTACACCTTGTTTTTGAATTTGCATTCGTTAGAAGTTTTAAGCTTTGGTTAGTGCGTAATTTTAATAAAATAATATGTAGATGTATTTGTGCTTAATAAATGACGAATGAATATAAATCTGTCATTTTGGTATAATTAAAAAATTAAAAATTGTGCCTGTATAGTCAACAACTAATAAAAAAATGGAATGTGTAACCCAATACTCACAAAAAAAAATTAAATCAAGACGAATCGAAATGTTGTATGACTCCATGCATTTTCAATACCTGGGCGCCAAAACAAAAACCCCCGAGTGCGTATGAGCTGGCGCCATACGCCATCGCCTGCTGCTTGAGGGTCAGTTGTGTTTAGCAACCGTTTCTTATACCATGTGAAAAAGACAAATATATCTAAGCTATTATTACGTGCAAATTTGAACTTTGTGCTGTATAGCATAACGGTACTGTGACCGAAAAAAGCTGCGTCCTTCCGCAAGGACTCAAACTCCTGCTGGCAGGACGCTGGACGATCTATCATTAAACTTATGCAAATTAAACACATGTTTATTGCCTTTGTGGTTAAGTCTGTATAAGTGTACTATAAATAAAACATGAAATCGAAAATACTTGCATTATTTCATACCTGAATTCAGTTACATTTAAATTCATTCAGCAGCTTTAGAATTAAATAATACAGATAGAAGAATACTTTTGTATGCAACGTTGGCAGCAACTGAGAGTATAAGCAGCGTTCATTAAGGAAAGTCTTTCTAGGAACATGAATATTCAAGAAAGGGAAATAATGTCCAATTTTAATAAAATTCTTATTCTTTTATGCTGGACTATTGAGTCTTCATCAATTTGACATGGCTTCAAAGGTGAAGCTCTTTGAATATATTATGATCAGCTCTAAAAATTAAATCCAAGAATGTTACCTAACACGAGAGTCTGCTTTATATAATATTATGAAAAGCTTTGATGTCAAGAGTGGCAGAAAATTATAACTGACAGTTATGTTAAATGTTCGTACCTACGAATTTTAGAAAAGAATTTGGTTTTTGTGGAAGCAACTTAATTAGTGTCACCGGTAGAAAAGTGACAAAGGTTAACGAATCACGTTTAAAAAAACGTTGTTAAAAATCGGACAATAACCTTTAGGATTTTTCCGCCAAGCTGCTTTCGTGAATATTCGAGACAAAGCTTAATTTTAAAAGACACTACTCGTAGGAGCTAGTTAACGGTCTTGAACCTACGTCATGGAAGATATTTCACCTAAAAAGTTAAGGAGACGTTACCGCCTATTGAATACCAAGTACATTCTCTCAGTTTAGTGCCATTCAGAATATGGACTGTCGTTAGTATTTTTACGAACAGTTTGTCGTTTCTTTAGTAAATATCGCAAAATTACTTGTGTTCAACCAATTCTAATTAGACTTAAGAATAACTAAGGAGTTAATTTATTATCACAGAGTGGAAAATATAATATTTATGAGTTTTAGTGTTCTCTTTTGCAAGTAGTCGCAAGGCATTTTCGTTTGTGACAGGGCCTAAGTATTCAAAACGCGTTTATTATACGCGCGTACCATTAAACGCACGTCGCCAACGCGTCGATGGCACATTTTCTGCCTTGAGAAAGAAACACAGGTTGCGTTTGCAGCGCGTAAACTCTCATCGACGGCGGCGGGCGTGTAAAATACTTCGTTAGTATACAGGCCCCTTTTTTTTTTTTCTTTTTTTTTGCGGATGGGAAATCATCAAATGACCCCTCCCGCTCTGGGTGGAGCGGAAGGGAGTGTCAGACTCTTACTGACTAAAACCCACCCGTGTTCCTTCCTTGGCCCTTTATGTTCCGGGTCAGCAGTACCCCTTATGGATGATCCCGCTTTCCCGGCAGGCTTGGGCCCTAGTGGGCCCCCTCTTCGATGCTGACATCTCTTTGAGGCGCGCGTGGAACACGTACGCGCCGTCCGGCACGGGCCTGATCCTGATCGGACGGTGAGCTACCCATTACTCACCGCCCGCAGGCCCACGCCTACGGTGGCCGGGAGTCGTCACGCGGCTCCCGACGCCCGGAGCGTCCACCGCGGCGCCCCGGACCATGGCTTGAACCGAGGCCGGGCGTGAGAGGTCGCCGCCGCTGCCGATCGCCTCTACGAGGACACGGCAGTGCTCCGCCCATGCAGGGCAGGCCCCCACGGTATGCTCCACCGTGTCCTCGGGGCGATCATCGCAGTGGTGACACCCGGAGTATACAGGCCCTAAAACAGAGCTCGCCGTCCGATAAGGACCAGGCCCGGGTCGACGGCGCGTTGTGTTCCACGCGCGCCTAAAAGAGATGTCAGCACCAAATGACTGGGTCCACTAGGGCCGATGCCTGCCAGGGTTGCGGGAAAGTCCGAAAGGGTTACCGTGGCCCGTGGCACAAGCAACTGAAGGAACACGGGTGGGTTTTAGTCAGTAAGAGTCTGACACGCCCTCCCGCTCCGCCCAGAGCGGGAGAAGCTAATTGATGATATCCCAAACTCAAAAAAAAAAATAGGCCTTAAAACAGCGTCTTAATACTTCCTAGTAAAAGCTATGAAAACATTTTCTCACATTTCCGTCATTAGGAAATAGTAATTGATAAAAGTGTACAGCACTATTACTGGAACTGGTGATAGCTCATAAAACGTGTAGTAAAATATTTACGACAAAATTAATGGTTTTTAGTCGATTTAATTTCTACACATTTATACATTATTCCTTTATAACATTCATACTTTAGTCATATCCCATATGGATATGACAGTCGTGGGAGACATAAATTAAGCTATAGCTTAATTTCATTCTTTTTAAAGAATGAAAAAATATAACATAACATAGAATCGCGCCCTGAAGGGATAGGCAGGGCTTTTAATACCTACCTTCTTATTTCGCAAGTTTGTATTGCTATAGACCGGGCACAAATCAGACTTTTAGAATACTACTATTAGTATAGTAATATATGTATATCTATATTAGTGTAATACTTACTACTATACTATACTTTTATAATTTCATTTATCTATGTTCAGCGATCTCTTTACCAGTTGTTAACTGATTTGGTTGTTTATTTTTTTGTTTGGCAGAGTAATCTCTAGATGTGGGTCTCGTTTAAATTAGGTGAAGATCTGATCGGTGGTCAACTGATAATGGACTTTGAAGATATCCTATGGAACTCCTCCATTGAGGAACAGAACACATATTGTGAGTGGGTAATCGTACGTAAAATTATATACAGGGCGTCCCACGGATATGCCACATGGAGGGAAAGTACATTGAATATTGTAGATGGAACTTTTTACTGAAAGAAGACATTATTTGAATTTCAAAAACAATTTAAACTGCATTCATAGATATTTAAATAATTACATGGTTGAACCGGAAATCGAACCCGTTACACGAGAAAAATAATCACCTGTAGCTTTATCATACCGCTCGAAAGGCTTTATAATAAGGATTATTTTTTGCTAAATAACATAGTGTCAAAAATAAAAGGAAGACCATGAATTTTAACATTTGATGTGAATGAAATTTTAAAATTTAAATATCTATGAATGCAGTTTATTTTTTTTTTTAATTCAAGTAATGTCTTCTTTCAGTAAAATGTTTCATCTACAATATTCAAGGTACTTTCCCTCCATGTGGCATAT
Source organism: Brachylomia viminalis (assembly GCA_937001585.2). Classification (NCBI taxonomy): domain Eukaryota; kingdom Metazoa; phylum Arthropoda; class Insecta; order Lepidoptera; family Noctuidae; genus Brachylomia; species Brachylomia viminalis. The sequence continues at coordinate 12,380,239 of OW443302.2, read as the reverse complement.
CCGTGGGACGCCCTGTATAGTTGCTGAGCATGTAGGTATCTATTATAGGTACCGACACGGATTTGTGAAACCATAACTAAGAAATGAAAATCGTTTCTTAGCTGCCACGGCTTATTTTAAATCCTGAATTGTTTTTATGTCTTTATTACAGACGCTTTTAACGTGCACGTCTTTCTACATCATTCTCACATGTATAATTTCAACATGAATGATGTAACCACTTTTTTGTAACAATATTTTGATTTTAAAAGAGTGTCCATGGAGTTTCTTGGCCATTCTTCTCCATATGTACCTACTAGGTACGCTTTGGAACGGGCAACTAGCTTCATCTTTCTGACTGACCGACCCCTTGGCAACTCAAAAGTGCATGTAATTTGTTTATTTGAAATAATCGCTTTGGGTTTGAGTTTGAAAAAATAAAAACTTTTTAACAAACACAACCGACTCCGAAAAGGAAGCACTACAAACTGCAAAATAACTTTTTTTCGCAAGTCGGTGGCAACTGGCAAGAAATAAAACAAAACTGGGCCCCAAGTCTGCAATTTTTTATAAATTCGTTATTCCAACACGATCCCATTGTAATTTTTTTTAAAGTTCGTAATCTGCAAAATTCATAATGATCGATCATTGGTCGGTCAGTGGCGTAGACAGAGAAAACTAGTGGTCTCGTAATAGAATCGTGGTAGAATGACATTGTCGTATTGCCATTATTATAAAGCCCGTTAGTAGAAATGATTTTCGAAAAACTACTACTTAAATGAACCATTAGTCATTTTTTTTCATTACCGCATACGTCAGTCATTCATTTGTCATTATGTACAAGATTACCATTCTATGCTATTTCTTTCAATAGAGTGTCAGTGGTTGACCATTGGAAAGTCATAATGACGCCATTCTTTTAGTAGATTACCAAACTTGTCAAAATCAACAATTATGAAATCAATACACTATTGTAATAGCAGACTTGGTCGAATTGACAGCCTCTTCAATTTTGAAGTCGGTTAACCTCAGGCATTAAAACAAATTTCCTGAATATTAACAAAAGTTTTCACGAAAGCAGATAGGCAGTTTGACTGAATGCTAGATGCATATTCAATATCTGCAAGAGTAAAACTAGATTTATGAAATGGAAGCGACAACAACAATGTGGCTCCATTTTGACGAACTTTCGCGGTATTTTTAGATATATCAGTACTTTTAATATTCATGCTTTTATCTAAAGTAGCCCGAGGTTTCTAGCATTTGAGGATTTTCCCACGCACACTCTAAATAATCTTAGCTTGTCCGGGGTGTCTATTTTAGGTGACATATCGAAAGTTAACGGTAACTGTGCACCAATCGGTTTTATGGATTCACATCTACTGGTTTCGTAACCATTATGGATCGCTGAAAGTTCCCACGGGCGGCGCTCCTCGGCTCCATGGGGTAGGTCGGGAGAGGGGGTCGTGTCGGGTGAAATTCGGTGCATTCAAAGTGCATCGGCAGGTTTGGGAGCGGAAGTCGTCACAAACAAGGGGTCGATGGCCGCCTGGCGCCTTGCAGTCGATGTATCTTCAAGTCGATATGTTGCGAAAATCTACGTTTAGTGTACTTGTCCTTATTGGAAATCTGTCAAACACGTCTCCTTCGAAATAACTACGTCGTTGCGAAACGTCTGTGAAACTTTCATGCTTTACATAAAACGTTTTTGTGGCTTCCTTTGGAAACGATCACGTTTTTAATTTGTTTATGCGTTGATTTCGGTCACGTTTATGTGACGAAGTACCAACTAATTAACTTAGGAAATATATTAACGGCGATAAACTTCTGGTTGACTGTAGGTATGTTTTGCTGAAAAAGGAAGGAAAAGTAGAAGTCAATTTTGAGAAAAGCTAGGTTTTTGAAAAAATAAGAACATCTAGGATAGTTTGAAACTGAGATTGTGGTTTTTTTGCCAAACAATACAACAACAACAAACATATTCTATGATTCTTCCTCACCCCATTTGTATACGTGTACATATGGTTATTGTTATTTTAAGACAATTCGTTTGTAAATTATGTAAATAGGTGCTCCAAACAAGGACGATAATTTTTTTTTTTATGAAAAGATAATTTTAGGAAGATATTTTTTTAATACATGAAACAGCATTTCCCATCTGATAGTCCCATCACAAAAAAAGAAAACATAAAAAGAGCTTGTCGAAAAAAGCTATAAATTTTTAAAGATGTCCCCGAAGAATTTCCCCAAAAATAAAAAATATATTCATATCTCCTAAACTATCAAAAATCGCGAAACATACATAGGGTATTTTCTGATACCCCTACGTATGAGGAATATTTTTTTTTTATTGACGCCGCTATTTGGACCACCCTGTATACATACATACATAACATCACGCCTGTATTCCAGGAAGGGATAGGCAGAGCCGTACTTATGTATGTATATAATATTACGCTGTAAAAGGGAAAACAAACAGTAGTATATTCAAAATAACTTAACGATGAACTTAACAAATAATAATAATAATATGAGACAGCATCCACACAAAGTCTTCAGGTCCCGAACTAGGTAGAGCCTGTACTACGGTAACCTGATGACTTATATACATACTTAAATACATATTATACACACCCAGACACAGGTCAAACAGACATGTTCACGCACACAAATGTTTGACTTGTCCGGGGATCGAACCCGGGACCAGCGGCTCAGAAGGCAGGGTCGCTACCAACTGCACCAACCGGTCAGTCACTATACACATACACTACACTACTACACTTCATTGTCCACGGATCACAACTTAGATAGGTATTTACTAACAGATGGCAAACGAAACTGTAGTCAGGGAGATATTAATTACATGAACAAAAGAAACTAAAAATAACAAAATAAAACTCTTGTTTGTGTATTGTATCCTACAGGTACTATTTTAAGATTTACCTTACCATAAAACAATATGCTTAAGCATACGGAATCTACTGCAGATCCCTTAGAATTATACTCTAGCCTCGTCCTCAAGATTAGCACTGTACACGTGTAGGTATACCACATATAATGTCGCCTCTTTATGCACTTTAGTTTAGCTTCTTTTAGATTTTTTAAGACGGATGCCTTATCTTTGCTTCTTTTGACCATTCACATTTTAGTGCTCTGCCTGTATTGCGCACAAAATAAAATAAAGTTGTATATTGGTTATAAAACTATAAAATTAATACGTTGAAAAGGATGCAATCGCATATTGACTCCATCGACCGCATCAGGAAGGAACTATAACGAAGTTGGAAAGGAATTTGGCGAGGAGGCGCCACAGGTCATCGTTTTGGTCCGATGGCTGTACAGGGTCACAGCACTCTTCTTTGAAGGTTCACGTTTCAATGATTCGAGTTGTTACTTACCTATCAAACTCAAGTTCACGGTACAACGCTTAGAGGTGTGCCTTACCCGTAGTAAACGTATTGTGATAACATTATCCTATGCATGATTACCAGACCAACTGTAAGTATTCCTACTATTATAATATGAGACTCATGTCACAACGACTGCAGTCGAACTATTCTGTAACAATATCACCGTGAAAACTTAGGTGTGAAGTGAGCTTGAAGTGAGTTGTCAATAGTGTCAATCCCTAGCATCAGGTGGAATGATAGCTCTCTTCACCTAAGTTATCATGGTAACATTGTTACAGAATCGACCAGCTGGTGTGCCTAGTCTCAAAACTCACGGTACAACGCTTAAAGATTTACCTTGCCATAAGTTATTGCATGGCAATAGAATAATTCTAATGCATGATGACCATTTGACATGACCAACCATTTTTCAGATTAGCTAAAGTACATACATCTTTTATGGGGTACTGTGTTAAATGCTACAACAAAATACCTTGTACCAAAAGAAAATTTAAAACTCATATAAAAAGTTCACTGCGTAAACAAGCATATTACAAATTAGAGGATTATATCCAATATAAGAATGCTTGGAAACATGCTGGTCCAGCTCCATAGGACAATCTGGAGTTTAGACAAAATCAAACTGGTTGCTACTTTAATTGTATAGTTTATTATTTTTATGACATTGATTTACATTCTGTGATTACTTTAACTCACACACTGACATATTACTTGTTTACATAATTTGGGAAATCGTATACTTTTACAATGTTTGTAAATATGTGGACACCATGTATCTATCACTTAATTAACTTATTTATCATTGCTACGCTTATTAAATTCTTTTTACCTATTTTGGTAGGGTAATTTTTATTATAAGTGCATCGTCTTCACATATAATTATATAATTAATGTATACAAAATATTGTAACACATTTTAAAAGAGTAACGGTGGAGTTTCTTGCCCATTCTTCTCCATACGAAACTACCTTTTGGAAGGGGCGACTAGAATCAATTCTATTTAAATGTAAATGTTGAAGTTCAAAAGTGCCTTTTATGTGCCTATTTGAAATAAATGACTTGACTTGACTTTGACCATATCAACTGTAAAAAAATATTTAAATATATTATGAGGCTCACGTCACAACGACTCGAGCTGTGACTTGTCTTAAAACAAACTGGGATCACCTCATAACGCTTCGAGATAACCTTACACATAGCTGTTAACTCATTATGATAATACATATTATGCCCATTTTTGTGTTAATTGCTCGAGGTGACTTTACCTAACAATGATATAGATATAATGAGATAATACGTGATAAGTAGGTACCTAACAATAACTGCCCTACTTTAATGTATACCTATCATTATTCATTATATGTAATTTAGTCAACGAATCGATTATTTATCTATATTTTCGACAGGCATCTTTAACATATATATACATACTACCGTAGTACAGGTACATATTGGTACAATTGACAGTTAATTCTAGATAAGCTTTTGGCGTCCGATATTGTCATAGATTTGCCAAGACTAGTGAAATCAGACCAGACATAGAGGCATTTTTTGGTGGCCCAGGTCAGGAACTGAGGGCGAGTCAGCGACGCAGCCAGTGGAGCCGCAGCTGCTGCCCTGCCACCACCCGTCAAGTAAAGAGTTAGCTTTGATGTCTGCGACCAAGATTGTGCCCACAGCTGTAACAGAAGACTGTCACCCAGTGTGACGAAGTGGCTTTCGTGATTTCGAGAATGGAACCTAAATATCTAAATACTTACTGCAAAAAAAAAAATGGATTTATCAAATTGACATGTTCGTTTAGTTAATTCTGTCTGGTGGTCTAGATGGGTACAAGTTACGGAACTAAATATCTTCTGGTAGTACCTACTATATTTTTGATCGGTGCGCCTGCTTTGTATCTTGAAATATAAGGTAATTTGTTTTTAAACTCTTTTTTTTTGAGACTGTGTTATAACTAAAATTATTCGGGCAGTTCCAAAAATTAATAAACTCTTGTTTAAAGATGAATTAATTAATTATTATTATGAATCACGCTTAAACGATGCAAAAGCATTCACAAATCTGGAACAGAATTAAAATTGACATCTCAATCTAAATCCCTGCCGGAAAATCTTAAGCCGGTTTCTGCAAAAAACTGGTAACGTCTGCTCCCGAGTCTGGGGTCACTAACAGCGAAAGCACTGGTCGACAGCGTCGTATCGCTATCGCTCTTCAACAGCCGACGCTAAATTCAGTACGCTATGCTGTTAAAACATCCCATTTTTATAATCATCGGTCACGGATAGCTACCGATGGAACTATGTTTTCCTGGCATGTGGTGGGAAGGAGAATGGGATCTCATATGCATACCTACCTGATGCCATATAGATAGGGGAAGGTGGGGGGACACCGGATAGTTAAGAAAAAGACACAATAAATAAATCACTATGTTATTTATTGAGGTAATTAATGTCATAAATGTTTAAGTAAACCTTAGGCATAACTTTGGCATAAAAATATTTGAGATTAATCTTAGTACTTAATTATAAAATATATTTTTTTTTGATAAAAATTATAAATCCGAATTCACCCCATACCTATGGGTCAAACCGGATAGGCATTTTTTATTCAAGGGGTGAATACAGATACTAACAATAAAACTAAATAATCATATTATTCGCCGTTTTTGCATAGAAAAAATAATATTTCTTGTTCAGAACAACTGATGCAACTTTCGTGAGCCCATTTAAGACAAGCAGTGCATTGGTACCATTCATCTGTAGACTTAGTTTGACTGTAGTTTTCGCCACAAACCAAACAGTCCGAATCTTCCTGATAGTTTTCTTTATGCGTCTTTTTACTGATACCTTATCTGCCAGTTCATTTTTATACAGTGATTCAGTCAAAATTGCGGGTTTTCCTCGACGCGCTGATGGCCGCATGTTCTTTTTAAAATGAGGAATCGGCATGATATCTTTCGGTGATACAAGACTTAAAAAATCTGAAATCGTTTGTCCTTCTGTAGATGTTCCTGCTTGCGGGGACGGAGTTCTTTCACGAGGTAACGAATCCTGAGAGAATTCATTTGTGTTTGGTGGTACAAATGATATTTCTTAAAGATATCCCATTCTGCCTTCCAGCACTGAATTTATGGCTAAAAGCATTTCTGACTCCGACCACTGCAGCCTATTAGATTTTCTCACATAATATGTTCGTGGCATGTTGACGCTCGCACTCTGTAAAAATTAAAAAAATAGTAATTAGACACAGGAATAAAACAAACGGCCACAATACTTACATAATATATAAAATCAATCGGGGTGAAACCGGATAGTCGAAATCACCCCGTCCGCTTGTACCCCACAGGTGCCATATTTGAAATTGTAATACTAACAGAGATTATGTTTACACTCATCGCAACAACAAATACCGTTTTTAAAGGTTTAATATGTATTACTTCATAAAAAATACAACTATTTGTGATAGCACATAGCTAAACTTAATGATAACACTTTAAAAAAGTAAAAAGATTAGATAACTTACCTTGGTTTACAATTTTCGTTTATAGACGCATGCGCTGAGATGTTACCGTCGCCGTCATTTGCAACTGCACTGAGTAAGCGTTCGCGCGTATTTCACTGCTAGCTAGAGCGAGACAGCTGTACGCGGAGTAATTAAATAGCAACTATCTGGTTTCACCCCCTGTCCGGTTTCCCCCCACCTTCCCCTATATGAGATCCCATTCTCATTCCCTACCTATTAAATTAATATTCTGTCTGGACTTTAAAAGAGACTGTGACCTCTGAGTTTGTTTCGGCCTTTCTTCTCAGAGTAGTCAGATAGGAAACGCCGACCTCATCTAGTTAAAAAAAAAAATATGATTGACCTGTAAAAGTGTTTGTAAAAACCTACTTACAGAAATAAAGTCATTTATCATTTACCTTGTCGAAAGTATTCTGAATGTTAGTTAGTAACAACTTGCTACCAATAGACGCTATTTCATAGTGTGGACCCTGTGAATAGCAGTTCCTATGAAATCAATCCAAACAGGAAATAGTAAAAGTTTTCTCATCACCTTTGTACCTATTTTACTGTTTTTCTCTTCTTGTCTGTTTATATATGTGTGTACATAAATGGTTAAATAAATAAATTCAGAAAATACATATTTTTTAAATATATCAAAAAAACACTCACATCAAGTTCACATTTAAGAATGTTCTTACGGTTAGAGCTCAACTGTCGCTAATGAGACACAATTACTTTTCTATTGTTACCGAACTTAATCAGTTCGATCGTCAGATGAAGGGATACATGTAGAATAATTAATCTACTTTTAACATTACCATTGGGACTACTATAATCTTACCAGTGGTGAAATCACTACGCTCATGTAGTTTCACGTCTATGCAGTAAATGGTAGACACCAATTAATCGGTTGACTTCTCTTGAACAGTCTATAAACATAACGCATGTATTTGGAACAATAATGCAGTCAAACTTGGATGAAGATCCAAGTTTGCCCGTAACCCCGAAGCCGACCCTTAACGACTGCAAAAGGCTAAAGGGCAGTCGTTACGGGTCGTCAGAAGCCCGAAAGTCTGACAACCAGACTTACCAAAGGGTCTCGTATTGCCCAATAACTGGGTTGTGGAGGTCAGGTAGGCAGTCGCTTCATGTAAAATACTCGTATTCAGCTGCATTTTTTTTTGAGGATGGGAAATCATCAAATGACTCCTCCCGCTCTGGGTGGAGCGGAAGGGAGTGTCAGACTCTTACTGACTAAAACCCACCCGTGTTCCTTCCTTGGCCCTTTATGTTCCGGGTCAGCGGTACCCCTTTCGGATTATCCCGCTTTCCCGGCAGGCTTGGGCCCTAGTGGGCCCCCTCTTCGATGCTGACATCTCTTTGAGGTGCGCGTGGAACACGTACGCGCCGTCCAGCACGGGCCTGGTCCTGATCGGACGGTGAGCTACCCATTACTCACCGCCCGCAGGCCCGCGCCTACGGTGGCCGGGAGTCGTCACGCGGCTCCCGACGCCCGGAGCGTCCACCGCGGCGGCTTGGACGGGAGACTCTCTCCCTCTCCCGTCCCGCCACCTCCTTCGCTAGCATGACTGCTTCGCAGAAGGAGGTAACTGCCTCCCACTCCCCCTCGCCCCGGACCATGGCTTGAACCAGGGCCGGGCGTGAGAGGTCGCCGCCGCTGCCGATCACCTCTACGAGGACACGGCGGTGCTCCGCCCATGCAGGGCAGGCCCCCACCGTATGCTCCACCGTGTCCTCGGGGCGATCATCGCAGTGGTGACACCCGGGCGTTTCCTCCCGCCTGATGATGTGCAGGAACCTCCCGAAACATCCGTGTCCGGTGAGGGCCTGCGTCAGGCGGTAGGTGAGGACGCCGTGACGCCTCTCTAGCCACTCCTCAAAGAGGGGTCTTACCGCCGCTATCGTGGCGTGCCCTGTATTCAGCTGCATCAGGTGAGACTGGAAGTCGACCCCATGATAGTTGGTACAAGGCTAGCCAGATTGATGAATGCAGTGAAACTTGTATCAGCTTTAGATTTTAATAAAAGTTACATGATACCTTATACCTAATACTTAAAATATCTGGGAAAAATAAAAGATTCATTAAATTTACAGATCAGGTCACCTCATGAAAAAAAAAAGATTTAATATATTCCATTATAAGAAAATTTGCACGCCTATTACTATGCGGTTCTGACGGAGTGTTTGGAGTAAAGATGACTCCTAGATTTTTTTTTTTTGGAATAATGAATATTTATGTTTGTAAATATGTCAGCACCATGTATCTATCACATAATAATCTTATTTGAATGAATGTATACAAAATCTTGTAAAACATTTTAAAAGAGTAACGGTGGAGTTTCTTGCCCATTCTTCTCCATACGTAACTATCTTTTGGAAGGGGGGCAACTAGAATCAATTCTATTTTAATTTAAATGTTTACATTCAAAGGTGGCTTTCAAGTGCGTATTTGAAATAAATGCTTTGACTTTGATCACATAGGACGACTCTATCTATTACGTACCGATGATATTCCACATCAATAAAGGTTGTAGTACACACAGCAGCTGGTCAAGTTACCACAAACTGTCAACATTTCTCGTTCGATTTTGAACTTTATAATAATAATAATAATATGAGACAACATCCACACAAGGTCTTCAGGTCCCGAACTAGGTAAAACCTGTACTACGGTAACCTGATGACTGATATACATACTTATATACATATACACACCCAGACACAGGTCAAACAGACATGTTCATGCACACAAATGTTTGACTTGTCCGGGGATCGAACCCGGGACCAGCGGCTCAGAAGGCAGGGTCGCTACCAACTGCACCAACCGGTCAGTCAACTATACTTTCAACATTTTAAGGTTTAAAATCATTTGGAGAAATTTGACAGTTTCGTAAAAGCGGATGTGCTGGCCACTGTACCAGTTATAAGTCATAAATCACATTAGCAAGGTACGACTCCCTCATCTAACGAATACCAATAAAGAAATGTTGAGAATTATTCATTTGTATTCGCTTTATATTATTAAGTGTATTCATTACACTGAGAATGACGTTGCAGACGCTGAGTTAAGACGAACTTACCTATCCTGACATAGTGTGGGTTCTGAGATTACGTTGTTCAAGAAGGATATAAACATCTCTGACCAGGTTTGGACCTTCTTGCAAGTAGGGCCAGTCTAAATTGTCTAAACTATAATAAATATAATATTACAAAGACAACATATTTTATTTTCTGTATGTTTGTTTGTTACGCTTTCACACTAAAACGCCTGAAAGGATTTGTATGAAATTTGGCATATGGTTAGACCAAAACCTGGATTAGGACATAGGATACTTTTTATCCCGATATTTCTACGGGATCGACTATTATGCGGGTGAAACCGCGGGGCACTGTAGTATTATTCTTTCATTTAATTAAGAATAGGTAAAAGTACTGCTATTCTTTAATTTGTTATTTTACTATAATCTCTCAAGATATACAAGTGTACAATGCTAATCTAGAGTAGAATTATTGAGTAAACGACCTTACCTGTAAGCGGAGTTCTATGATAAATACAGCGTTATTTGTAAAACATCATCAACCTCTTAAGGGGTCATAGTACTCATCATTATGAACAACTTTTACTACGGGACCAAAAATGAAATCGCGAAAAAAAAATCAGCTGTACCCTACATTTATGTTTACAGAACTCGTCAAAATGTAGGGACCAACAGATTTTTTTTTTCCCGATTTCATATTCAGTCCCATAGTAAAAGTTGTTCATCATGACGAGTACAATGACCCCTTAAGAGGTTGATGGTGTTTTACCAATAACCCTGTATAGAATAATAATAATAAACATTTAACGTTTTTTTTTGTATATGATAGCCTCGTCCGAAGAGATTAGCAACCCGCCCTTCCCTTTACTTTTCAGTAGATCCCTAGTAGGTAGTAAAATATCTGTTTAGTGTCGCTACAGCTCTAAATTTAATGAAGCATTGACGGCAAACTGACAGCGAGAATAAGGTATCCGTTTAAAAAAATCTAAAGGCGGCTAAAGTAAAGTTCATAAAGAGGCGACATTATATGTGGTACTTTATGTCTACAATAAGGGGCTTGTGGCTTAGTAATAACAGCCGCACGGGTTGATAGATCAGGTTAATCTACGCTTGCTGCGGTTGGTCCATGGATGGGTGACCATCTTTACGTACCATTACCCCTCCGTGCCTCGGAAAGCACGTTAAGGCGTTGGTCCCGGCTGTCATTCGTGGATCTTTGATAGTCGTTACGGGTCGTCAGAAACCCGAAAGTGTTACAGTCTTACCAAGGGGTATCGTATTACCCAGTAAATGGGTTGTGGAGGTCAGATAGGCAGTGGCTTCAGGTAAAATACTGGTATTCAGCTGCATCCGATTAGACTGGAAGCCGACCCCATCATCGTTGGGAAAAGGCTACGCAAATGATGACTATAAGTGTACAATACTAATATCTTCGGACGAGGCTATCATATAATTATGATAGAACTTCACTTACAGGTAAGTTCGTTAAATCACTAATTATAGCTACATTACTGTTAAAAGTATTTCGGTTAAGAATTTAATAGTATGTCGATTTCACTAAATTGCTTTAATGTGTCGACTAAGCGCTGTAGCACACCAGCCAATGCTGGTGTAAAGCCAATGCTTTACATAAGCTGGTAGTGAACACTCTTCTCATGTGCACCTTCCACCCATGCACAGTTCAAGGAACAAGGTTGCACACTGTATACTAAGTCAGAGCAATCAAACTCGATTCAGCATACATTGTATAGAGTAATTGCCTTAAGCAGCGTACGTCTTGACTGTAGCGAAGTAGGTCATATTTTTTTAAAAGCGACTGGTAATATGCTTTTTTTGAAAGCATGAATACCTACTGCATAGCACAAAGGTACTTCCATTGAACTAATTCTATAATTTCATTATATTTAGCATAAATACCAAATTGGTACTGCGCATTCTGATAACTATGGACTTTAAACAAGCGTAAGGAAGTGGAGGAGATGGAATTCTCTAGGTGCTCTCATCATTAAACCAAACATCTGATATGCCTTACTAATAATATATTCAATATGGATATCCAGATGAAGTTTCGAGTCCTGCTGCACACCAGGATCGGGAAGACAAGTTACTTTGTTTATAATGCTTTTAGCAAGTCTGTAATTGAAAGGAATAATATTTTTTCTTTTTGATAAACTTTATTCTATGACAGTTATGCAGATTAAGGTATAATTTATTAGAAGAGCAATAGAATGAAAAGCGATCAAGGTCTTGCTGAAAGTCTATACAGTTCTGTTCATTAGAAATTATCTTTAAAACGTTCAAGTCATCAGTATATACGAGGAATTTGGAGTTTCGGAAACAATGTTTTATATAATTTTTTAAACTGAATAAATACGGAAAATACGTTTTGAAATAAATTAAATGCTTAGATTTTATTATTTTTACTCGATATATGGTCAACGTCTGTATCTTTTCGTCTGACTATATAAACAAATAAAAAATATTTGAATTTCCAAATAGTTTTAATGAAAAATGTTACTATCGACAATGCAGGAAGGTTTTAGGATAACAAAAATGACTACAGAGATACGAGAGATACCTAATTAGAGTATATATATTTTCATACAATTTTGCACAGGACTTACTTTCTATACAATTTTCTGTATTTTAATATTTAGGTACTTACTTCATTCTTCAGGTATCTTATCTCGCAGTATCACTTTACATCATATAATTGCAAGTATTTGCGTCATTCACATATTAATATTCTTTTTTATCTATGCCCGGCTTATAGGTTTGTCGAGAGTACTTACTACTTTCATGTAAGTACATGGTTATTGGTAATATGTCGGCAGTCCATTAAAACGATGTAGGGGAGGTCATTTGCAACCAAATGACCCCTTATGACCCCCAATGCAAATGTCAACAATCTCCGAGTAATTTTATATTTTTTTGGTAGGTATTGGAAAAGTTATTAAAAAAAACAATGCAAGATTTTTTTTAAATTGTTATTATCAGTTTCTAATTCAATACAGAAGACTAACCATAAAATGACAAACGGCTTTATAAAAAAACAAACAAGGAACACAATTGTCATAGTTTTGAGTAGGTAATTTTACTAAAATGGTTGATTTCTGCAAAAAACCACGGATATACTTTATCTACAGACCGTTTCAAAAATATGTGCAACTTCTCAGCTATCCAACGAGACACATAAGGGTATCAGATATGTTCAAAAACATAAAATATCATATTACTGGAAAATGGTTGTCATTTGCAACCAAATGACCCCTAATGACCCCTGTCATTAGGGGTCATTTGGTTGCAAATGATCTCCCCTACATCCTCTTAATGGATTGCCGACGTAAGACAAGTAACCCTGTATAATCACTAAAAGGCTGCTTATATTTTGTAATGGAAATAATATACACACATAATATAACTTCACGCATGTAATCCTCCAAGGGTTAGGCAGAGGTATACCTATAGTGCACCCACATCTCACCAGTTATGTTTCAAGTCCCATGTAACAGGGGGCGAGCCTATTGCCATCAACCGGGCACAAATCTAGACTCTGGGCTGCTCCTGAGAAATTCCTAAAGGATTCCCAATAACACTTTGCCTGACCTGGAAATCGAACCCAGAACCACATGTTCCCATTGTTGTTGTATGTTCTCTTTTTGCCATTACTCCTTTTCACTAAAACCTGGCCAGAGAAACTTACAAATGAATCATAAAATCACGTGAGAACCTATAAGTGTTTGGTGAACAATAACAACATGAAAAGTACAAGTTTTCAGTGCATCACCTAGGTAATTAGTTCAGTTTATTTTCTCTGTGTATCTATAATAGTATAATACAGGGTGGCAGGGAAATCCACGCACAACATGTTACAATGGATTCAGTACATGATTTTTAACCCCTATGCGTTTGTATTTTTCGTCTGTTATTTAAAAAATATATATCTCTACCATACATTTTGACGCGTAGGTATTATACTTTTATATGGAACAGCAGCTTTTTTTTTGATAGCCAACAATAAATGTCTACGCTAGTTTAGAAACAGGTGCTGAATGTATGGTTTTGGTTTGCGCGTCGATGTCGAATATCACCCTGTATAATAAAGGTGAAGAGTTGGTTTGTTTTTTTGTTTGAACGCGATACTTTCTAGAACTAGTCGGATTTGAACATTTTTTTTTTGTGTTTGATAGCCTAATTCTTGAGAAAAGCTACTACTTTAGAATACTGTGTAGATAGACTTTTGCTAGACTATCTTTATATACAACGTGTAACATAATTAACGCAGCCTTCATACAGCCCAATTAGAATATTGAGTTAAAAGCATTAGACAATGACCAAAACAATTTTTTTTAAGCTAACTATTATTATTAATCATATAAATTAATCGTGTCGATCCTAGCATTACTTTATGCATTTAAAATTTAGTCTTATTGCTTTGATATAAAATTTAATTTTCTTTGACTTAATCGGCGGTCAGTATTGCAAAATACTTTCAGGACTTGCGTTTATTCTGTTACACCTTGTATATGTAATTCTTCTGTGCGTGTGTATGTGATTGAACTCCTCCTAAACGGCGTGTTCGTGTGGATTGAGTGCTCCTTTTTAAAAGTTAATTATATTTTTACGAAATCAAGGAAGAATTTAGGAAATAATTGTGAAAACTTCATGACAAAGATAAATAAAAAAAATATGAAATCTATGGTGAGAAAGTCGTGGTCAATTAACTAGAACACTCAATTATGCAACAAACACAAGACACAAACAAAGCAAATTTTGACATTACTAACCCAGAGTTAGTTGACTTAACCCTCCCACATCAGTCGGTTAAAATTTTAAAAATTAAACTCATGGTTATCCCCTAACTCTTGATGGTGCAAGACATCATTAGAATTTAACTCCAAAGTAGCATTTACCTCCGAGTTAGCCGTGATAACCTAGCTTGGCGCAAGTGGGCCTAAGAAAATACTGTAACTCGTGTCTTAAAATATACTAGATAATTATTATGTTAGCATCTTAATGTGAAATAGTTGTATTACATTTGTCAAAACTGTTCACAAATATTCAATTGATTTTAACGATTTATTTGGATTTTATAAAGGTTTATTTAGAACACTTAATCCTCCTATGTTGCAGACGGAGTGTTCCAAAAGTCTCCAACTTTGGCTAAATAAATTCTAAATATTCTTACTCTATTTTACGAGTATAATTCAGAGTCAATTTGTGAAACAAAAACCTTGACGTAAAACATAATAGTTAGTAAATAAAATACTTTCTTTTCAACGTCCCGTTTGAGTGCTCCATGTTGTAGTATTTATTTATCCAACGCGAACTTTTAAACAAACGGCGGCCACATCAGAAATTGTGAAATAGTTGTCACTAAAGTTTAACACGTTTTCTTTTTTTGTGAACGCTTTATTTTAACAATAATCAACTTTATTATGTTTCTAAGCGACATAATTGTGTAGGGTGACCATGCATACACGATTGTACTATACGAGGCAGCACGTTGTTAATTTCTTACACTGTAAGTATCTTCCTAAAATAGGTGTCAAATGTCAAAAGTTATAATTAAAAAAGTTTTGGTTGCCTTTTCTATAATCTAGTTATGTTTTTGTGACATTATAGCTCACTTACCTGTTCTTCTTGGAATCGTATGCGTTGGCGTACGATTCCAAGAAGAGCAGGTGAGTGACTCAGTATTAGAAGCTAGTACACAGGTATTCATGCAAGTTAGCTGAACCAATGAATCATTCGAGGCCAGTGGAAAAGTCTAGCGGAAAAACAAACAGTAGTGGCATCGCGGTGTAGAAAACATTGTTTGTTTACGATCGCCAGCGACATGAAATATACAGCGTTGGAAGCTAAATAACCGAAATGTATGTGGCAAGCCGCCACTCAGTCCAGTAGCAAATTTACAGTGATAATTGTTATTTTTTGATAGCTTGTATCGAGTATCCACAAAACATATCATCATGCCCCTAACCCCAATTTATTTAGGATAAGACAAGGCATGTCGTCTTCTTCAATACATCTAATCTTATGTCGATGAAGTCAAACAGTGGATTTGTGTGAATAGGTAGGCGCGTTCGACTGCCTATGAATAATTAGCTGATCATTTTACATAGTCATCCGATACATCTGTTGTCCTTTCTGCCGTTTGTGATCGAATAAGAACCCTTTTTTCATCCTCTAAAGTTGCGTCTTTTACTACCCTATAGAAGGATGAGGAACAGGGTGTAAAGTTCACTCATGCTTCTATAGAAAAGGGAGGATCCTTTGACCAGACGAGTGGTGTGTCTGGTGGGCAACTGCCCGACGATTGATGTCGGAGCGTTGTATATATGCTAGTTGCGCGGTAAACTCTGATTGCGCGATGCAGGATTTTGTGTGACGTCAGTGTGATGCGTAGTTCACATGTGGCGATGTAGATACCGCTACGACCTATTAAATTAACTTTAATTCATTAAAATTGTAGCAAAACTAGCGACGTCCGGGGCCCGTAGGCGTGGAAAGTTTTAAAAGTTTCAAGGCAAACTTTCCGACTCTTCCTCTGTAGTTAATTTGACGGTTGTTACGGCCTCATTGAGCAAAAAAATCCATACGTATATTACTTATTAACTCACGTAAAGATTCCAGTCTTAAGATACATTTAAAAGACGGATTTATTTCTCTCACGAAGCAATAAGCAGCCGATTCAATTACTACGTTGGTTCTTCTGTACTTCAATAAATAATAATTAAATAATGCAATAGAAAAGTAGTCTCCTCTATACAACATGTTTACATAACTCAAGTGGTAAGTGGGTACTGACCTGGAAGTGCCTGGGTAGGGTTCCAGGTGTCCTATGGGTCAGAAAACTGTGTCAGGTCAGTAAACTGGGTCACAGCCCCACAGGTCCGGCTGAGCTCGGCCGTCGGATGGTTAGTATGCATTAGAAATGCAATCTGATAATGTAGGCTTTTGTTGTTGACAGGTGTCTAATAAAAGGGAGATTTAGTAGAGTTGACCAAAGGAATTTAGTTCACAATTAATTTATTTATTTACTAGACTTTTTGCATAATAAAGGTACAAATGCCGACTGGTAATTGTGATAATCAATCAAATGAATCGTATTCTTGTAAATATTTGGAAAAATTACTTTGTTGACAAAGGGTAGGTTATGAGGAAAATCTCTACAAGTAAAGGCATATTATTATATTTTCTGATGCCCTTGTAAATTGTTACATTAAGGGGAAATGGCTTTACCATTGAAAGAACGCACGAGTATTGATCACTACGAATTGAACACTACAATGTGGTCCAGTCTTTCAAAACATAAGCTCATGGGGATTTTTAATTTTTTCTCTATAATGTAAGTCAGAAGAGATCTGTGCCAAGTTACCTTTAAAATTGTATTAAAAAAATATAATGAAGGTTAAAGTAAAAACTTTCAAAATATTGTTTACCTAAGCGTATCTTTTCGTAGAATCAGCTGGATACAGTGATTCTAATATACCGTGCAGTAAACTTGGCTCGGCCGAAGTCCTAGGAAAGCCAAACACACTAGACATGATTCATTGAACGTGGGAGGCTTTACAGCAACGCCCTCGACTTTGCAGGCTTTTTACTTGGAAATGTTACTTCATTACATAGTGGTGGTTTTTTCGATTTGAAACTCATAGTTTATAAGGTAGATTCTTAAATTGAGCACTTAGAAAGTATGATCCGGTCCAATTCCGCAAATGATCTAAAGAATATCTTAACATGTTTCAAATCTTTGATGCCTATAGCTTAAGTGGTTTCTGAAATTATTTTCTAATCGCTAAACGTTCTATGTTATTGAGGTAGTAAAAGTTTTTATTTGAGTAAATCAGCGGTGATTGAAATATTTGTGATTAAGAATATTTTCTTAGATTCACCAAATGGCAAATGCTTAAAATTTCTACTAAAACCTAGATTTATACAAAAGGAGTTTCCTGGATTATGGAGGCGGTTATGGACACCTTTTTTCCGCCGCAAGTGTCACTGTAGATACAAATTCTGTTCCATTGTATTGGTCCCATGACGCGTACCTACGCGTCATGGGACCAATACACACCATGTCGGATTAGTGTAAGTGGCTTACCTAAGCCACTTACACTAATTCGACATATGATTAGGTAACATTAACATTACATCAATTCTTAAAGGGTGGTTGTGATTAAATATAATCCCGATGTAAGATTAGTGCGTGGGCGTCTAAAATAGACACTAAATAAAATCTTAATTAACTTTAATGTTAACTTGTCTGGTAAATCCCGCCTTGTGATTTTATATAAATTCTCTTTTTAGTTCAATCATCTCTGTGCGACGCCTACGTTCGTCTGTCTTCAGTTATTGTAAGCCGATCTGCCCGGGGCTTCGGCCCTCTAACTGAGATAAGATAAGATAATTTTATTTGTCCAAAACATGAGTACACATGGCATGCAAGATGTTACATCAAATTATCTGAATGTCATCTTTTGCCTGAACGGCGTACAAATATAAGACGTAGGACGCTACACAGCATCAAGTGATTTTAAATTCGTCCATTACACATGTAAAAAGTATATATTAAAAAATCCTGTGTAATCACAGCGTTGTTATCTGTGTTTTTGATTTTGTATGATGCTTATTGGACCGGCAATTTAGGAGCCTGAAAAACCACCCGCCCTGAAAATGCAAAGAAAAAAAATATTTAAACTTTTTGTCCGGCTACCGGATGTAGGAAGCTCTGAATTTGAGTGCATATTTTTTTATATATTGTATTACACGATATCACCGACTTCACTTTACCTTATTTTGCTTCTTGTTTTTTTTATCAATAGGTCTCTATTTAGTCCCATATTCAGAACAAGAGACATCAGGGAGAAAAACGTTTTTACAATAAGATTATAAAAAAAAAATTCTACTACAGACTATATATTTTTTGTCTATAGTTCCCATAGTTTGAATTGTTTGGGGATGCACATCAAAAACCACACTGATAAGTCGAGAGAGAGCTCAGCGAGCGGTGCTAAAAGTAATGAGCTTCAGTGAAGTTAGGTACCCTACACATCTATTGTAGGTATAGAAATGTATCTTTGCATAATACAGTAAGACTGACATTTGTTAAAAGTGCCATATTGTTTCAACACTCAAAAATACCACAATACACAACAAGGCGAAGAAAAGATCTGGTATACTCCATTCTTAAACGCAATGCATAAAAATTAACAGCACGTTTGTATTCGCCGAAGCTTACGCTTAATGTTTAATTTTCAATGAACATCAATTATTGTCTATGCCTCCGATAGACCAACAATCGATTCAATTATGGAAGATATCAAAATCCAACGCCTACCAACCAGTTTCTTTTGACACAAAATGTCAATAAATTATCTCAACTAAACCCAAGTACACACTAATTTCATGACTAAAGCACCTGTTAATTTATTCTAAGTTTTTAATTTTCCTTCCTATTGCGAACACAAAAAATATTATATCCCGAAAATTATTGTTTTAAGCGGGGAAGTATTAATAATATAACTTTAAATGGGAAGTGTGTGAGTGTTTGTGAATGAAGAAGACTGATCTACCGTGATACAGTATTCACTAGTACGGAGGTCAGTGCGACTCAAGCTCCAACAACAGTGTATACAAACATTTAGACACAAATCACCGAATTATTTTGATTTCGACGGCGAAGTGTCAATACCTCCTATTTGACATTTCTTTCTTCGAATTTCAAATTCACATGTTCGAATAAAATCTCTACGTTTTTAATTGCAAGTATTGCAACAGCATAAATCAAAATATAGACATACCTTCTTTTAAGAATTCAGCTCGATTCACGATCATCTCCAAAGTAGGCCCAATAGTTTGTGGCTACGTTTGAGCCCGGAAACTATTGGGCAAACCTGAAAAGACAATCACATTATTCGGAAACTCTTGATTTGATGCTGTATAACTATAGTTGTTCGCGTACTAAACCTATGCTCTGACTGATACTTTGGCTATGATATTTGACTATATTGTGCCTGAAAAAGATCTGGAAATCGGCAGCAGTAGAAATGTCCTTGATAAGTTATTTATATTTCAATTGCTGTTCATATTTTTAGCTTCCTATTGGACAACTCACCCACGCATTTCTTCGATAACAGCATTGTGTTATGTTTTAATATAGATCTTACGTATTCGGAACTCGTCGATTGATATTCAAGAGCATTTATTTATTTAAACTTTTTGCTCACAATAAAGGTACAAAGGCGGACTTAATGCCTTAGGGATTGTCTTATTTGTATCTGAGTTACTTTGTGTTAAGATGTTAGTACTCTAGTAAAGTACCTAAGACGCCTCGTTGAATGTTGACTTTAAGAGCGTTTATACCTTATGAGTGGCAACGTCGCAATTTAGTGTCATATTTCGTGGTTTTCAATTATTTACATTTAATCGGAGCTATATTTAAAAAACCTGTTTAATTAACTTTTTAGAATTACGTGAAAGTGTTTAAAAAGTAAGTAACCGTAATGCTTACAGTTATTTTACAATGAAAATAACGCCCTGCAAGTTTCCAATGTATTATTTGCATATAAATACAACTGTAAACGCAACGATTTCTTACCTTTTAAAATATAGCTCCGATTAAATATTAAAAATTGAAAACCACGAAATATGACAATAAATTGCGACGTTGCCACTCATAAGGTATAAACGCTCTTAATAGTACGAACGAAAGAACTTGACTAGGTATATTATTAGTTACGAGAAGTAGAAATAGAGAATTATATTTGTAGGGTGAGTCTACAAAATATAATACTTATGTCTCTTATGTCTACTTATGTCGTGAGAACTTTGAAGCTTAATTTGCACAATCACAGAGGAGAGTATCGTTACGAGGTTGTGAGTGACGCACTAGGAAAAGATGAATGCGTAAAAATTATTGTATATTTTGGGGATCAAAATTATGTGTCGTAGGTAATAATAATATACTCGAGTGAACTTTATTCACATCACAGGCGATCGGATGCGGATGGCTGGATATGATGGGCATATTACAAACTGACGAAAGGCATCCCGCTAAAATATATACCAATTTGCTTAATTTCACGCTAAAATTGTGTTTCGGTGTAAACAAGTGGCTATAATTTATGTTCAAATGTAAATCATTGAACCATAAAATTAACCTATGATATTTCAAATTGTATGGGTAATAATGTTTTCTGTAGATACATTTTCACTACCTCGGCCTCAAAGGTTCGAACAACAATTTGTTTGTGGAAACACACGGTTTATTTATGATAATGATATTTATAAGAAAATAAGACCTATCTGCTATACACAAATATGAGTGGAAAAAGCCTTTATGAACATCGTGAATCCTGACAAGTCAATGTGCCCTGAATTTTAGTAGAAAAGCTGGGCGGATTGCTTATAAGTTTTTTCCATGGAAAAATCCTATATCTTATTTGGAGGAACACAGCCAGCATAGCTACCAGACGGATTAAAAGATAGAGGAAGGTAGTACTTCCACGAAATTTCTTCTACTGAGTATTAAATGCTTGATACTAATATTAAAAGAGGAACAGTGAAGGACGTTGAGAGGGAGGAGATAAGAAACGCGAAAGGTCACACGTGTAGTACTCGAAGGTACGTGGAATCATCTCACATTCTCAGACCTACATAGTATGTTTAGGTAAGTGTGTATTCTAATTAGTTATCTTATTAAAAGCCAGCTTACGCGCGACTTCATTCGCGTGAAGTTTCTCGTTTTAACATAAAACACATCCTATGAAACTCAGGAATAATGTAACTTCTCAATAGTAAAACAGTTTTTGGAATTGGAACAGTTCTGCAGATACAAAATCACAAATTTTACTTAAAATAGTCCTCCAGACCGAATATTGGTCATGGCCGCTAATCTCAGTAGAAACTAGCCTAGTGCGTACACAGGCATGAGTGCACAGGTGCAGGTCAGAGGTATTTTATACACCAAGTGTGAAGGGTAGCAAAATAGTATTTTATTATTTTAATTATTGTGAATGTGAGGACTATGTGGGTCATTGTTCCAGTTTTAATCATGTTCTGGCACTTTCAGTAGTTTATGCGGCCTACCCAAATGTCCTTTCTTTGGTATTGTTCGTCGAATCGTTGAGCTCCTTAAGTTCTGAGTTCTGGACAGTTCTGGACTGGACAGGTCCACTCAATCTGTGTGGTTCTTTCCTCAAAATATCATTTCAGACACCAATCTGCATGATCCTCAAAGATTATGTCCGGATTTTTATACACATTGACATTGATGAATTTTATATATACATGAGTATTTACTTTGTAAAGTATTATAATATTATTTTAATGATTGTGAATGTGAGAACTATGTCGGTCATTGCTTTTTTTGTATTATTCTCAGTTAGTTTAATCATGATCTGGCAGTTTGAGTAATGTATGCTGCCTACTCAAATGTCCTTTTTTTGGTATTGTTCGTCGAATCGTTGAGCTGCACGATTGCTAACCATTGCGTGCACTGACTGGACAGCTCCACTCAATCTGTGTGGGTATTTCCTCAAGAGACCTATTCAGACACCGATCTACATAGTCTCCACATGCTCTGACCATGATTTTGTCTGGACTTTAAAAGAAACTGTGATCTCTGAGTTTGTTTCAGACTTTCTTCTCAGAGTAGTCAGATAGGAAACGCTGGCCTCATCTAGTTTAAAAATAATATGTCGGACGTATAAAGTGTTTGTTCAACCCTACTTATAGAAATAAAATCATTTATCCTGACCGTATTTCGGCCATGGCGGCCAATCTCAACGGAGACTAACCTTCGGCGCGGGAGATATTATAGTGCACAAGTGTGTGCGCAGACACAGGTGCACTCTCTCTCTCTTCTCAGTCTCTCATAGTCCGAAGCTTAGAGCATTTAGGCCGAAGGGATGGCACGTCCGAATCCGACACGACCAGAGAGAGATCAGGTGCAGAACCAACGGCTTTACGTGCTTTCCGAGGCGGGGGGGGGGGGGGGGATCACACCACCAACTTCCAAAAGTCTCGGCTGTTACTGAGAAATTCCTATTACACTTTGCCCGACCTGGGAATCGAACCCAGGACCCTACGCTCAGCAGTCGCGCTTGCAACCACAAGACCAACAGGACAGTTGAGGGAGTGAAGAGTAGCTATAGGTACAAAACACAATTTTACATAAATATTACATTACATTACATGACTCGCCTGTGTCCTCGCAAAAATTACGGAACATATACGGGGAGACTAATTTTATTATATTTTATTTCGGGATAAAAAAATAGGAGTACAATTAAATGTTATACAAACTATCTTACTAATTAAACAAAATACTTAACATACTTACATTTGATGATTGTTAAGATAACGTGAGATAAAAAAATAAAAAATAAACTAATGTAAGGAACTAATACAAAGACTAATATAAAAAATAACTAAGTTACGTTTTGTTATTATTAAGTACTTACCTATTTATTTATTTTGTATTTCTGTTGCACACAGCTAAATAATGTTTTAAGATAATGAAAACTTAAATTTTCATGATTTAATATAACGCATATAAGTTATGATAATAACACTATTTCAGCATTCAAGGACACTATTTCCACGAATATGACATTCGCGCAAATAATATCTGGACGAAATTTCCGGGAAAAATAAATATCACGAAAGACATGAAATAAAGTTGCCCAGGTAAGTGACATCTGTCTCTTTTCTACACAAGCTTCATAAATAACTCCATCTCGTTCTCCAGTGGGGGGAGGCTGATGCTATTTATGAACTGGCTGGTACTTACCAATAAAATATTATTGGACTTCAACTTTATTCATTATTCTAGCTCAGTGAGGTTTTAAATAGAATTTGGTGAAACAAGTACACAAAAAATACCTCTAACTCAATATAGGCTAATCGATATTTTTGTATTATTTCTATCTAAACATTTGCGTCACTTCTTGAAAGTAACATAGTGTTGGCACTTAGACGAAAAGCAATGAATTTATAATCCAATTTAGTGAGTAAAGGAATAGTCGCTCGTCATTCAATGAAGTGGTTGTTACGTCATACATAATATTCTTTCATTCATCAGACGAGCCCTTTAGCTTTCCAACAAAGTCGGAGTACTACAAAGTCGGCTGACAACAGCTAAAGCGCGGTCACTATCGGACTGCATAGAAAGGTAAGAAAAGCGCGGTGACACAAAGTTGGTAATTTATTGCAAAATATGAAGCATTGGCTATTTACAAAAAATCTATTGACAGGACTAAAAAAATTAAAACACTATCACGTTAATTATGTTGCTTGAACAACAATCTGAAAAAGAAACAGAATTATTGCATGTATATTAGTATGGTTTATAATCGTTAAAATAATTTTTTTGTGGTATCTTCGTGACTTTTTTATATCGTTACAAATTAATTGTATCATGTTTTCAACACACTATCTGAAGAATATCATATATTTTTCTGATTTTGTTTACTGCAGTGAATCATAATTATACTTTTAAGTATTATAAAACTTGCGTTTTGGTCATGTAGTCCCCTTAAGCATTTTATAAAGATTAAAATATCCTTAATTACATTTTTATTGGTTAACGTAAGTTTTAAACCGATGGTATTGTATTAGTCATGTTACAATAGAGGTAGTATTTGGTTTATAATATGAATGGTTAACGCGTACAAGCGTAGTAGTAATGGCGCATGGCCCACAAAGAAAATGACTGGCGGGTACTCTTGGCAAGTTGCCTGAAAACTATATGAAATGCCAGATTCTGTTAGCGCAGACAATGGAGAATTTGTACAATAAATAGTATCGATACTGAATTATTATTGTCTGTGTTGTTTATGTGTCTCCTGATGTAGATATGTGCATATTCAGAAAGATCTACTTTCGGAATTAATCAATAAGGTAAAAAACTTAAATCAATGCAAATAACGTCCTTGCTTACACTGGTCATAACGGCAAAGATAATTCAGAAGATTCAAAAGTGTACCCTAATCATCACACAATCATATAAATACTAATTCTCTTTATTCCATTGCAAACTGCGCGCTTTCAGGTGTACATCCTGCTGAATGAGCACTGATGAGCCGCGTCGCAATTCCTTGCAGTTATGACCTTTAGTAATTGCGTTGGGAAGGGGGGTACTACTGCCCACGCGCTGCCGTTGCGGAGCCTGACGCCCACGGCCGCGCCGTGTCAACAGTAAAAGGTCATAATGTCTATCTATGTATAGACATTTACCAGGGCTCAACAGCATCCGACAATGTTAATTGGATTTTTAGATTATATTAATATAATTAGTACGTAATAATGAGATTTTAGTAACTCAAGCTCTAGAGACGCTCTCCTTGAAATAATATATGCCAGGTTATTGAGTCAAGCAATTTTTCTCAGATTCTTGGCCTATATTCTATTATCATCGTCTACGATCAATTTACGCCAAATCACGAGACATATGAGCTGGGTAAAAGCCTATTTCTCGACTTTATTAGATTCTATATTTAGATCAGATGAAAATAATCGAACAGCATCCAATATCTTTTTCAACAGTATACTCAATCAATTCCAACTACCAATCAAACAGTGCCGTTGCTATGTTAACGAGAGTATATTTGTGAGGTAACCAGAGCAGGTTGCCGAAGTAGGTCATAAAGCAATAAAGGTGCACTACACTATACAGTGATAGGTATAGTTCAGCGTATGCTTATCTACACTTCTACAGTGCAGCCGGGCCGTTTCCTTGATCCACTTTCAAACTAGCACGGGATGGTAGCAACTACATATAGCCTATATTTTTGCCTGTGCCCCAGATTAACATGGATAACTTTGTTAGTATTTGCATAGAGAGTACTGTAGAATAAATAATACTGTCTGCTAGAGACACAACAAACTGTCATTACTAATGAATCTTGAGAGTGGGGTAGTTATGGCAGTTTCGTCTTTGAAAGTTTACAATAGGTTATTCAGATGTCTGATGTCTATGTTGAAAAGAAATTGGAAGATATTTTTATATTGGTATCCTGGCTTATAAGATTAGTTATAAGTTCTGTTTGATCTTACCGCAGTAGGTGGAACGTGGGTATGGTTTCTAATTAGTTGTGGTTTAGATTTACTAACAGTGGGTTGCCTTAGGAAGATGCTCATTTGTGGATTGTAAATGTGCCTCAATATTACAGTGAAGCTGTAGGTATATTTGTAGGTAATATTAAATAGATTGTTTTGTTTAAAAATAATTACCAAAGACATGGCTTATCTTTGCGAGAATCCACTATCTGTATGATAGCAATTTATGACCTACATAAAAACATACATTATTAACATTCTCGTCACAAATAAACCACTCGAAAGCTCACTTAGTTATGAATCTGTGCTATAATCAATACAACTCACGTATGGGTGGGTACTAATCAAGCCATAGCCGGCTTGGGCTTCAATCCATTCATGAATGTAAGTGCTTACGTCAGCAGCTCCCCCCTAGGAGGCGCGGTCCCCCTTCGGCAATAGCGCACAAAAGGGAGGGGGTCGTGACGTCAAACCTTCATGCAACAAGTGCTGATAGAAAGTACCTAGGTATAGGACACAGTTTATTTTTAGAATGCCGAAAAAGCCTCTACCTTTGTACTGTAACTACGAGTAGGTTCAGATTACAGTGCTATGGTGTTGAATGATATAGTTACGTGTGCCTTTTGATCTTTCAATTAATGGTAACTAGTCTCTTTTGGGAATATGTTTGAGAGTAGCTGTTGATGTAGATTTCGTTATCCCTCAGTAATTGGGTTGCGGGGGTCAGGCGGATGAATACTAACATTCAGTCATTCTTATCTGGTTAGTCTGGAAGCCGTGCCAAATAGCTCGGAGAAGCTTGCTGTTAGACAGACGATCCCATTCTTCTGGTACCTATATATATATATAACCATTTTACCATGAGAACTAATTTGACCAAAAAAAAAATTACAAGATTACACTAAATTAGAAAAGTGTAAGACACCATCAAAAGGTCATGAAAACAACAAAGATCATAAATGACACATTGACGTCAAAAAAAATCTTCAAACATTTTCTTATTCCAAGCTTTTAAAACGAAGATAAGTAGGTACTACGCTTGACCTATGCGACCCAATCAGAGACTAACGGGAAAATAACTAAGTATATGCGTACTTAACTCAAGTACGTTCTGAAATAATATATAATTCTGACATTTAACCGGTCAAACATGAAACTGACCCGAGTTTATTTTACAAGACGCTATATTTATTATTGGAACAAAACAAAATTCAGACATCAAGTTATAAATATCCGTTCCACCCTAAAATGTCCCCGAATAAACACTACTTGTACTGTATAAAATGTAAGTACTTCTTATAAAATGCAATTTAAAAATAGCTTCCAGTCGATCGTTAGACGTAGACGCAATTATTGTCATTCTGAGGAGGCACAAAACCTCCTACCCTCCTTGTTGCCACCCTTCTCCGTATCGAAACTTCCTCGTAATACTCGTAACTTATACCTAGGTAATGTGCGAAAAAAATAACAAATAATACACTTGCCTACAGTGCCTTGTTTTCAAATTAATTTAAATATTTACATACTCTGGGTATAATTTATTGGGAATGATATGAGAATTATAGAGGAAATATTGTTTGCAAGAATTCGTCACAGTGTCTAGTGTCGCCATCTATGTTAAAAGTTGATCAAAAGTTAGAAAACTCGCGCCTTTGACGATAGTAGCTGACGTAGCGTAGTTTCGTAGGGTAGCTTTCTTTCCTCATCTTGTTTTGTGAAACTGAAATGAATACTATTAACGTTAACACTATTGAACCAATTGGTAGTTTTATGTTTTGCTAAACAAGAGCTACGAGTGTCGTTCGGTTAATTTTTAAACAGGTTTAGTTAAGCCATCTACATAAAATTAAGGAGTTCGATGAAAAAGTTCGCGATCTTTGATTGACGCTTGCCTAATTGCTTGTGACAGCTCTAAACGTTCGTGTCATTGGAGCCTATTGTAATTTTTTTCAAAGTAATGTTAGTGGTTTCTTAAAATAACCCTAAGCGTCCCTAAATAAAATGAATACGTTACATTCTTCGAATAGAATAAGTAACAACAAGTTCCTGCAATCATCGGTATAGCGCCATCTATAGTAAAATTGCTTACTCTATACGAGCTTACTTTAAAAGCTCGCGCTCTCCATAGTAGGGTTGACGGCCAAAGCGGTTGGTGGGAGCTTTTCATTGCGTCCGATAGATGGGTTTCTATGAATGTTCTAGAGCTTTTTGCGAGCTTTACCATTGCAATATTTAAAGCAAATTGATGTTTTAGGATTTAAAACTAAATTATGTAAGCAAGAGTATTTTTTTAATGTATACTTGATTATTTATGTCGTATTATATTTTTAAATGCAGATTGTTTTACTGTTTAACAGGAATGATGACATTATGGAAAATTTAAGACATTAGTCATTATAATGATAAGAATCTGTAGATAGTGAAAGTAAAATATTAATATTTAGAAACAGCTACGGGTTTGCGTAGTGCATTGGTATTTCGGTCGTAGCACCCATTCTCTTCCATGTCTTATTTGACTAATTCTTTGCTTCTAATTCTGAAAAATTTCATGTGGCATCCATTTCGGCTATATTAGAAGCCTTTACGATTAAACGTGTTTTCAATACAATGCGCAAAATATTAAAATTAAATAAATGATGTACTAAAACCGTGGCAAGTCTTCACATTTTAGTTTTTAATCATTTTCATTGGTAACCTTTTCTGCGTAGCACACAGATTCTATCTACAAGTCAAACGTTTAAGATACTTCGAAGTGTGTTAAAGCTGCCACGAATAGTAAACACTGCAATTAAATAAACAGTGTAGCAATTAAGCAAGCATTGTGTCAACTTGACACGGAACTAACTGTTACACAGCTGTTGGATGCGCAAGAGCACGCGCCTCGTAGCCGTATAATAGACATCAACGCACGCTAAACGATGTGCCATCCAAGGAAAACACTTTAATTACTTCTATTATTTTTTGTTATCGAATCAAGATTTATTTTTACCTAAAATTAAATATTTATTCTGATAAAGCGTTTTAGGACCTTAATAACCATTAGCTGAGTTTGTGATAATCACATAATTTCTTAGGTATATTAATGTATGTAGGTTTTCGACTGATCCATTTAGATAATTATAAAGTATGTTTGCAACAGACGTGGACCTAATGCAGTTGCATAAATAAATAAGGTGGGTTTTAGAAGATTAAAAACAAGTTTCCATTCTAAATAACTATATTCGCTGCCTACCTATGCACCCGTAAGCTTTCTTGGAATGGTAAAGTGACTCGTATCGAACAATAAATAGTAGAATCCTTCGACGTCCATTATCTCGGCATCATCATCACGCAGCTACAGTCGAGAGCTTTCAAAGCTGCGGGGGAGGTCCGATGCGACGGGGGAGGGGCGCGGGCCGGCATGGAGGCCTCCGCCTGCCAGTGCCGCGCCGACTGCGACGCCGCCCGCATGCCGCATACAACGCGTTCTTCACTTGTGTAAAACATAACAAAAACATAACTGAAAAGTGCTTTCAAATTGTGTTGCGTGTTATCGGGTGACTATTGTAATAAGAGTCTTGTTCAGTGCACATTAGGACATACGTGTGAGACGGCCGTAGATAGTGTTTTATCACGTGTTTACGAATGAATGTGACGGCGTAGGCGCAGCCGCGGCGGGTCGCACTCTCCGTGAGATATTCGTGCGCGCGCAGGTCGTCGCGGCCATGCTGCATACCTGACGAGAGCGAGCGCGCGAGTCTGCGCGAACGGGACACAGCGAGCGTTCCCGGCGCGCGTCAACTTTCCCTGACGAAAAACAACCCTGCGATGTTTTTGTCGGTGTCATGACGAGGATGGGGCGATGGCACGTGGCGCTGGTTGCGCTGGCGGCGCTCCTAGGCGCGGGCGTCAGCGCCGCCGCAGAGCAGATGCAGTCCCGCGCCGTCGACACTGGCGTTGACCTTCGAGTGCCCGAAGACCAGCCCGTCGGCACCATCGTTGGCAGGATTCCTACAAAACCTGGTTTCACTTACCGTTTCAATGAACCTCCCAAGGAATTCGTCCTCGACCCGGTGTCTGGAGAGATCAAGACCAATTTAGTCCTCGATAGGGAAGCCGTAGACCGTTACGCGTTCGTTGTGTTATCCAGCCAACCAACTTATCCAATAGAAGTGCGATTGCGGGTGACGGATGTGAATGACAATTATCCAGAATTCCCCGAACCGAGTATAGCGGTTGCGTTTTCCGAGAGTGCCGCGGCTGGGACAAAGTTATTGCTCGATGCCGCCACCGATATGGATTTAGGAGAAAACGGTATCACGAATGATTACAGAATAATTGATGGTGATACTGAGGAGAAGTTTAGGTTGAACGTCACCGTAAATCCAAGCGGTCAAACGTCTTATTTACACCTAGAGACAACGGGCAAGTTAGATCGAGAAACCACCGACTTTTACATCCTGAACATATCAGCACGTGATGGTGGAAATCCACCTAAATACGGGTATTTGCAAGTGAATGTTTCTATTTTAGACGTTAACGATAATCCACCAATATTCGATCAAAGTGACTTTTCAGTGTCTCTAAATGAGAGTGTACCTCCGGGAACCACAGTTCTAAAGGTAACAGCCACGGATAGTGATTTGGGTGATAATAGTAAAATAACTTATGAAGTGACCGATACAGAGAGACAATTTGCGGTGGATCCTGAGTCTGGAGTGATAACAACCACGAAGAAGCTTAATTGCCCTAAGTATTGTAGCAATACTACTTGCAATATGACTTGCGTTCTTACTGTTATCGCGAAAGATCATGGCGTACCGCGGCAAGATGCACGGACCTACGTTACTGTCAATCTCATAGACGCCAATGATCATGATCCTGTAATAACGTTTACTTATGTTCCTCCGACAGCTAACTTCGCCACTGTAGACGAGAATGCAAAAAATGGTTCTCTTGTAGCTGCTATTACAGTGACTGATTTAGATGCAGGTTTAAATGGCATTACTAGCATAAGTATAGTTGCAGGTAATGAACTCAACCATTTTCGCTTGGAAAATTCATCCAGTGTGTATATTGTGCATGTAAATGGTGTGTTAGATAGGGAAGAAATTAGCAAATATAATTTGACTGTTGTTGCTACTGACAGAGGATCTCCTTCACGTACTGCTACCTCATTTCTAGTTATTCATGTAAATGACGTAAATGATCACGAACCCGTGTTTGAAAAATCTGAGTATTCAACGGTTCTGACCGAACTCGCCCCTTCTGGATCTTATGTGGCCAGCATAACTGCCACTGATGAAGATACTGGAGTTAATGCTGAAATATTTTATGATTTTTATGATGGCAATCAACAGCAATGGTTTACCATTGACCACTTGACAGGTTTGGTCACAACAAAATCAATGTTAGACCGAGAGATTCAAGGAACTGTTGAATTGAACGTTTCAGCTAGAGACGGAGGCCCTAATCCGAAATGGGCATATACTAGACTAAAAGTAACTATTTTAGATGAGAACGATGAAGCGCCCTGCTTCTCACAGCCTCAAATAAATGCAACTTTGCACGAAAATATAAAACCTGTCAAGGAAATACTAATTCTTACTGCATCCGATTACGATCAGGGTACAAATGGTTCAGTATCATATTATTTACCTTCAAGTATTGAGAGAAAATACCCTAATACTTTCATATTAGATCCCATAACGGGACAGCTTAGTACAGTAATTGAATTGGACAGAGAACGAATACCTTTATACGAAATACAAGTCCTTGCAAAGGATCAAGGGTTTCCTCCACAATCTTCTACTGCTACAATATTACTGAAAGTTCTTGACGTAAACGATAATGATCCAATGTTTTATCCTCAAAGATACATTGAAAGTATCAACGAAGAGTTGTCAATTGGAAGTACCGTGTTACAAGTTCGAGCATTGGATTTGGATGAAGGTGAAAATGCTAGAATCATGTATAGACTTGAGAGCGGTGGCGACGGTTATTTTGATATACAGCCATGGACAGGAAATATTGTGCTACAGAAAGATTTTAGGAAAGCTCCGGAGACAGTGTACACGCTTAAAATATCCTGCAAAGACAAAGGAAATAGACGAGCTTTTGAGGATGCTATAGTTGAAATAGTAAAGACATCTCAACGCAAAAATCTTCAATTTGACGGTTATAACGGGTATACTTTCAAAATTCTGGAAGACGAAGGCACCTCAAAGGCAGACATTGGACGCTTTGTAGGAAAAGTGAATGCCAGAATATCTAGTGACACAATATCTTTCTACATCTTAGAAGGTGACCCAAAGCATGTCTTCAAAATGGATGAAAAAACAGGTGTGATAACAACAGATTCTAATGTTGACCGTGAAGATAAAATGACCTATCACCTGAAAGTTATGGCAAAAACCGGGGTCGCTTTCGGTTTCACCACGGTCAATATTTCAGTTTTAGATGTCAATGATAACTACCCCATATTTATTGAAGACAAGGATGAAATTCATATTCCTGAAAATATGGCAGTAGGACAAGAGGTTTATTTTGCCAGAGCCACTGATCGTGATTCAGGCTCTAACAGAACAATCTTTTATACACTTAGTTACAACCCTGAAAGTAACTTTCGAATATCGGAAACGACAGGAGTTATTTATTTAAATAAGCCGATATCCAGTGAGCCAGGCTCTGTTATGTTTATTGAGGTAACAGCCACTGATAATGGAAGTCCAGCTCTAGCGGCAAAGCATTCCATATCAGTTATTGTTGATGACGTCAACGATCACACTCCAGTTTTCGATCATACGTCATACGAAACATCTTTGCTTGAATCTACATTGGTGAACACAAGATTTTTTGCAATCTCTGCATCGGACGCTGATCTAGGTCCCAGTGGCAGAATATCCTACTATATCGCAGAAGGAAACACTGATAGCAAGTTTGGAGTATTTCCAGATGGTTATTTATATGTGAAAAGCATACTAGACAGGGAAGAACGCGATTATTACTCTTTAACAATAATCGCAACAGATCACGGTAAACCAGCGAGATCATCTCAAGTGCCTGTCGTTATTCACGTTCTGGATGAAAATGACAATAGCCCTCAATTTACTAACACCACGTTCGTATTCAAAATCAAGGAAAATGAGCCACCTGATACTTTTGTTGGAAAATTAACTGCTTCAGACCGAGATATTGGACGTAATGCTGAGTTAACGTTTTCATTGCCAATAGCGCAAAACGATTTCAGAATAGATTCCAGAAACGGCTTTATAAAAACATTGAAGTCCTTTGACAGGGAAAGCTTGGCACAACAATCCGGTCAAAACTACATTACGTTAACTGTGACTGTTAGTGATAACGGTAAAGTTAAATTGTCTGATTCCGTGAGAGTTACGATTTACATAACAGATGTCAATGACAACCCGCCCGTCTTTACGCGCACTCCCTATAAGGTTGAGGTATCCGAAGGTTCCGCTGTGGGAGCTTCTATTATGCGAGTGTACTCGACAGATGCTGACGAAGGTCTGAATGGTGACATCTACTATAAATTGATTGGAGGTGACGATTTTGGAAAATTCGCTTTAGATGAAGCTACCGGACAACTACTCATTAACAAACCCTTAGATCGGGAAACAACGGATCACTACAAGCTTACCATACTGGCTCATGATTCCGGTCAGTTAATTCGTCTGTCCGCCACAACAACCATCACAGTTGACGTGCTTGATGAGAATGATAATGCACCAGTCTTTACTCAGACACAAATGAAAGTGTCGGTGCTAGAAACGGAACCAGTAAATACAAAGATTATTCAATTCCACGCAACCGATGCTGACTTGGGTATCAATCGGGAGCTGCAGTTCTCAATTACGTCTGGTAATAGAAAAGAAGCATTTTTTATTGACAGCTATTTGGGTGAATTGTTTTTGCACAAACAATTAGACTATGAGGATTTAACTTCGTACGTTTTGAACATCACTGCTACAGATAACGGCAACCCGAGCTTATCGTCAAGCATATTATTTACTGTAAATGTAATCGACGCAAATGACAACGCACCTATCTTTACGAACACAGCTATTGTGCGTCAAATAAGAGAAGGTATTCCGAAGCACACGCCTATAGTGACAGTTACCGCAGAGGACCCAGATTCTGGATTAAACGGCAAAGTTTATTATTCGATCACGCACCAAGACCCTAATGACAGCAAGCGGCACTTTGCCATAAATAACATCACTGGGGTCATTCATACTTTATTACCTATTGATAGAGAAAGTATTGACACGTTCAGAATAACTGTTGTCGCTTATGATAGAGCCGAGCCACCATCGGCGCGGCTATCTGCCGAGAAATTAGTTACTGTAATCGTCGAAGATATTAACGACAACGCTCCAGTTTTCGTATCTATGAACGCAGCCGTGATCAACACGGAGAGACTAGGAAGAAGTGCAGGCCGTGGAATATTTATTATGAACGTATTAGCCCGTGACTTAGATTCAGGAACAAATGGATTGGTCACTTACAAGCTTATCCACGGTGGCAACGATCTATTCGATCTGCACAGAAGTAACGGCGCATTGACTTTACGTTATCCTCCGGCGACACCGGAGGCACGCTGGAATCTGGTCTTAAAAGCTACGGATGAGGCAGTGTTGAGTGAACAGAAAAGTACTGAAGCTTACCTCACGGTCATCATGGGGGGAGCAGAGTTACAGGGTGTCACTTGGACTAACGTAGGGTCGGTGTCCGTGGCTGAGAACGAAGCTGCGGGTACGGCGGTGTTAAACTTGACTAATAATTATAAATCGGGTTTAGAATATTACATAGTGAATGTGACTGGTGATGGTAGACAAGTGGACAGGTTGTTCGATATAGATTCGTCGTTGGGAATACTTTCAACGGCTGTTTCTCTGGACCGAGAAGCTGGTGTGGACCGGTACGAAGTGGAGATCTGCGCAGTTTCATCAGGAACGCAGCTTAAAACGACAACGACTAAGGTAAGATAAAAATAAAATAATATAATTAATTGGACAGATTGTATGGTCGTATCGAGTGATTTTTAGCGTTGTTGTACAGTTAACAATTCAAAGCGAACAATCCAATTAACTTGGCACAATCGCCAGTAGAGACAAAACATCGGCTCCGTACTGTTGTTAAAACAAAAATAAATAAAAAATGTATGCTCGTTAGCGTATGTCGGCCGGCGCAGTCTAATCGGGGGCTCTAAATTACGATAAGTCGCGTCTCACAAACGATATCAGAACACTCGTTCTGAAACCATCCAAAGATTAACTGTACGTGAAACATGAGTTTTGTTTGTTACACGTTTCATTTAATTAATATCCCCAATGGCATATCTATTGTATTGAAATAATACCTACACAAAGATATATTTTATTTTTACAAATTAAAGTTTGTACTTATTTGCTTCAAAACATGGGGCCAAATGTTTAGCTGTTCATTGAACATAATCTACCTCAATAATAGTTTAACCTTCGATCCGAAAAAGCTATTTTGACTCACAAGTTTTAAGCGCAATTTTGTTGTTTGTGAGAGAAATAAAAAGTACCTAAAACTGGTCGTGTGCTCGTAAAAGATCTCGTCACATTACGAT
Source organism: Brachylomia viminalis (assembly GCA_937001585.2). Lineage (NCBI taxonomy): Eukaryota > Metazoa > Arthropoda > Insecta > Lepidoptera > Noctuidae > Brachylomia > Brachylomia viminalis. Next base: position 12,344,627 of record OW443302.2, on the reverse strand, counting down.
TACGATATTGTACCTCACCTTTTGACGAATAAAATGTTGATCCTGTGACATGCGGGTGTGGCCGTGTGGCCACTTTACATCGGCCGTTTACAATTCACCCGTTTTATTTAAAATACTTTTCGAAACGAAGGACGAAGAAAGAAACTGAGTTTATAAGTCAAGTACTTACTAATGCGCAATTAGACTGTAAACTGAGGACCTTATAAAATCATTATTTTTACCATAAAGAGTAAAGAGAGCTTGTTAATTGCCAAGATTATAAAATAAAACATAAAAGCTTCGTTACAGATAAAAGTTAGCATTAAAATTAATTCAGACTATTATATGAAATATACAAGTGTCGTTTTTAGTACAAAAGCTGCTTATAAACAAATAAAGAGTAACTAGATTGAAGGCTGAATAACATGGTTAGGAGATACTTCAGTAGATATTATCAGGCGGCGAACGTAATGGCTTTGTCATAAAGTTGTTTCCTACGACATCAATAAAACAGTGACTCCAGGGTGATTCAATGTTGAAATCCTGTCATGGCGTCGTTAATGTCACAGCTTGCGAATTATTCTATTTAGGGAGTTTTTTAAATAATCACGTCATTCTTGTCATCAGCTACCGTCAAACGGGGTGAATAGGGACGCAGGGGTGAATAGAGACGAAACTTTAGAAGGGATTTTAACCTTGAAATAATATAGTTTATTCCAAAAAGGACTCTTAATGTGTTTATTGTAATATAATTAACGATTAAGTGCTCTTGTTGGGGTCAAACTAAATTATTTCAAGGTTAAAATCCCCTTTAAAGTTTCGTTTCTATTCACCCCTGCATGCCTATTCACCCCGTTTGACTGTACCACATAAAATTGCCAGAGTTATTTTACGTCGGCAAAGCCGTTATATTTAACGGGTGTCCGAAACGTTCCCGTACTTACAGTAAAAACCTTAAGAATTGGAGAAATAATAAAAGCGTATTAAAACTCGAGTCTTGCTTATTTGAATATACGAATCGAATATCTTACTTAATCGACGGCAAGCGATTGGTCGTCGAGTGAGAAGTGTCACATTTACTACTCAATATATTGTCATAAAACAGTACTTTTTAACAACATTTTATTTTATAATGCGGAATCTCGTTATTTCAGTTTGCTGATTTACATACAATTAGGAGTTGGTGCCTTTATTCGGTAATATTTCTTTTTCTATATGGATAAAATAACATCGTGTGGAAATTATTGAAATCTGATATTCTGGGGCATTTAATTCACAGTGGGTATCCTGGAACCTTCTTTAGAATACTGCTTGCTGTGTCATTATCGACATCAATTACGTAAAATCTTATTTTAGATAAGATTCTGGCACACTAACGTAACTTTAATAAATAATTATTTACCTAATTTTAATGAGCAACGATTAGTGTTTAAATTATTTTAATAGATATCTAATTTTTTTCCTAGTTGCGGCGTCATCATAATCATCAATTGCCAAAAATGGACTAATTGAACGCCACAAACTCTTTACGTTTTTGATGTCACTTGGATATAATTCAGTCCAGTAATCCATCTTAAAACCCCATTTTCTTCAAAACCGCATTAACTTAATCTCACCTACATGAGTGAGCTTAAAGCTTGTCGTCCATGTCAATGCACGAGCATCAAGTTAGAAGTGTCAAGTTTAAGAAAACGACCCTAATTATTTTAATGATCGTAATCTGAAAAGTGGTCAGGTGCGGTCAGGAGCGGTCGGACTCACTCGCGAACATGTCTTCACAACCGTTACGGATCAGTTGAGAACAAATTTGAATTAATTAAGCTATATCGCGTAACGATGTGAACCAACGATTACTGGCAAATAGAACCTTTTGTTTTAGACAAGTTTCGTGGACGTAGTGTTTTGTAGAAAGAGATACCATCAGATGGATTACTCATGCGTTTCGGATCTTAAATGATAGGCCCCATGTTCAAGCCTAAAACGTGCCGCATATACATCACTAAATGTTCAAGCTATTGATGTGAATCATCATTTTGGTATCCGTAGCGTTATTATCTGCTCCGTGCATCAACTTACCTAGAATATAAAACATGTCATACGGCACATTTTGCGTAGCCTTAAAATTCGCAGAATGCACGGTTTTTTGTAACTGTCTATGCGCAGTTAAGTCAGTCTCAATTATCATTGCATTTTTAATCGTAGAGGCCATAAAATCATTGGGGGGTATGATTGTGTGAAAAGGAGCGGTTTCAGGTAAGAAGGGGAGAGGGGTGACTATCAACCAACACCGAAAGCGCATTAGGGCGCCGGGCTGCATTCCCGGGACTGATTTATGCAACTTGCACCCGCCGGCTCGGCCATCGACACCCGCCTTAATGAACGTACAACGTTACGTTATACTCTGAAATGGCTTTCATTATTTCACGCCAATACTAATAGTCCTGTGTCTACGCGGCGCGTTTAACCCCCATTCGCGTAATGGTTTCTTTATTCTTCTTTTAACCGGCTGAAGTTAATAGATATGGGAGATATGAATGCTAAATGCGAAGCAGATAGGAAAGTTAAACATTGGCGCATAAATTGTGTTCGCGGACAAGAATTTATGTAAATAAATGCTACTTTTGTATCTGTGAGGAGTGGTGGTGGCCCAGTGGTAACGGCCCCTACTTACGAGTTACTTATATGTCGTGGGTTTGAACCCAGGCAAGCCCTTTACTTTGTATAATTTATTTCATCACCACTGCTCTCAAAACGGTGAAGGGAAACATCGTAAAACCGGCAGTCCTAGAACCGACAAATTGAAGACATGTGACATCTACCAACCTGTACTGGGCCCGCGTGGTGGATTAAGGCCCACTCTCTCTCACAGAGAGGAGGCCTGTGTACCAGCAGTGGGAACGTTTCTCTATGGATATAATAGCAGAGTTTAGAAATTGGTGTAATGTGACTGACAAGGAAAAGTTGATGTCTTCTAACGGTCGTATACATTGATCTACGTAGTCAATCGTCTACCTTCTACGAACTCCGTAGCAACGCGTTTTTACCTTATCCAACAGAAAGCAGCGCACGCTCAACGCGTGGGACGTCACGGGGTTTTCGCTAATTCCCACATCAGAGTGGAAATGACATTATTCGGAAAAGACACAAAAATCGATGACACCGATCGACAAACGTGTCGCTCAGAGCTGGAAATTTACCGTGCGGCCGTTTTTAACTTATTAGCGTTTCGGTTTTTATCAATGAATTTATTGGTGGCCAGCCAAACGTGCCAATTGGAAGAAAACTTTAAATGTTAAATCAACGTTTATTTTAACCTGTTACCCCGCCTAAATGCGTTCCGAGGCGCAATAATTGATAACGAGTTTGGGTGGCACGTCCCCTAAAAACGTAATCATTGGAAAAAAGCCACTCACCATGCTTTTTCAAAGGTAAATAAACAAGACTTTTTGCTATATTTTTAAAAAGCATTAAGTGATTTCTGTTCTTTTGTTTTGATTTACATACCAACAAGACTGATGATTCCGCTTTTCGAGATGCCCACTAGCAAATTAGTTACAAAAAGCAACCTCTTCTAAGTCAATGACTTATACATATTTGTAATAAATATCGTGAACATATACTACCCTATCTAATCAATTTGTACGTGCTTTTATGATCTCACTGTTAACTAACTTCACTCCCAGATTTCCAGTCACTAATGAGATAGCAGTGACAATAATCAACCAATTATAAAGCTCGTGTCACACGACTGCATTTGCCATTATATTGGTATAATCAAATAGATAACCGGTGACTGACAAGTTGCCGAAAGACGTCAGTCGTGACTGGAATCGCTGTATCCTAAGTGAAATCCTACGCTGTACCATTTGAGTAAGTTGCGTAAATCAGCGAAATCGTGCGAGGTTTAAGTTTAGTTCGGTATCAAATTACTTACACAACCCTAGTTCTGCAATCTTAAAGCAAAAGGATATTTTGATGTACCGTGCTTTGTAGGGCAATGTTAAAAAAACATTTATTAGGAAACGTGTATAAATGTTTTGGGTTTATTTTGATCCATAAATTTTATTCGAATGTTCCTAATTTAAAACAGATGTAAATAGTGTACAATAATAGCAGAATAAACTCCTCCAAGTTTGTGTTGGAAAACTTAAAGCTTCGGTGTCTGTGTTCTTGGTCATGTTTATTCTTAACATTTTTGACATTGGCCCATCAACAAGCAAATAAAATTAAACATTCAGTCAATCTCGAAAGATAGTATTTTATCATCAAACTTAGTAACGATTAAGAGGCTCGACAGGTTTTCTCAAACAATAAAATACAAGAGTTATAGACATGTGCTGACACAAATGATTACTTTATCGTAACGGTTTCCTGTTAGCACTGACACCTCGTCAGTGCTAATTTTTTGTTTTTACTAATTGAATCTTATTTTATTTTATGTAAAGAAACAGAATCTCTTTCATAAATCTGATGCTAAAACAACCACTAAAGAGAACAAATGTAAAATATATTTCTCAAGATGAGATAAAAGGTTGTGATCCGACAAATTGAATCATCATTTTATATTTACAAGCCTTTTAGTTAGTATTGATTGCTTTCGATAGCTTGGTTATTAGTGACTTTAAATATTTTTAAATTGCAGAAAAACTCTAAACCCGAATCTGCGTCTAGACATTCTTAGACCACTGATTTATTGTTAACCACATAAAATACAGTCATTGATACGTTCAAGGATATCTGGGTTTCAAGGAAATTAATGTATTGTTTTTTTTACCTTTTCTGTTACATGATAAATGGTTTTATTTCTGTAAGTAGGTTTGAACAAACACTTTTACACGTCAATCGTATTATTTAAAAACTAGATGAGGTTGGCATTTCCTATCTGACTACTCCATCCATCCATTAAAAATATATTTTTTATAAAACAAAAAGTGTTGTATCAAATTATTGATTATCATGAACATTTCAACAAGATAAACTAGCACTAAGACATTTGAAAATGTTTTCGCTAAGTAGATAATTTATATCACATGTTTCAACAATGAATTTTAAGCATCAAACATTTTCTCAATTCTAAGAGCCAAGACGCTTATTTATAAAACATAGCGCAGTAAATTATAAAGCTATCAGGTGTGGTTCACATGTTAGGTAAGTTTTTCATGGCGATAGAAATAGAAAATCGGTTTGTGTCACCGACGTAGAGGCAGACATCGCGGGAAGAGAGATCGAACTACCTCTTTATACTCACCTAGCAAGAACTAACTAGTATATCCATCTGATACTACGAGACCTAGATACAAACACCCCATTTCCATTAAAGGAATACGTAAATTACGGTTTGTGTAATAACTCGGACCGACCGTCTAATTAATGGACAATAATTTATTATAGAAATAGCTAAATGTTGTAAACTTATGATTTGTTTGTACTCGATATTGGGTTGATCATTTCATTTCCTTTCGTATTTATTAATTAAATTATAACACCAGTTAAAGATGTTGATACCGGACCACTGACCAAATGACCAACTGGTCATGTTGGGGATTAGGTATGTCAGTTCCCGCGTCTTTTTTTTTCAAGTGATCTGTGTAGGTTAAGTTTTCATATTTTTTAGGAGAACTTGTAGTACACGCCAATCAGACAAATATTTGCTTAAGTATCAACAATTTCGTAACATCATCGGTTCTGTTTATAGCAACTTTCTTTTCTGCTCGTCTTTGTGATCTGTCAATTTTAGGAATATAATTCTCAAAATTTTACTTTACTACGGTTTTCTTATTAAAATATCTAGCATATTTTAGTCTCAGATCCTGGTATTAAAATATCCTATATTAAAAATCAATATAACACTTAACATTGATAAATAGCTAGCGACGTGAAATAATTAAATATCTCATTTCTCATTTAGGTGTTTAATTTGTCAAATTTTATAGTCTGATACTCGTTTTGGAATGAATCTCTAATGAGTTTGAGATTGAAGACAAAATCATAATTTTGTGGATTACCAAACAATGTGGATACTTAAGTCAGTTGATTAAATTTCAAAAATAGGTGGTGGTTTTGGTTGTGGGCTTGGCAAAACTTGCATCAAGTGGAAACTTTCCACCAGTAAGGCGATTTGCGAGGACTGTGCGATGCAGTGGCTTCGTTACGGAGGAATTTGTTTGATATTCAAAATGAAGTAGTTTTGAATATGATTTCCTCGCGCAGCTCAGGTGGAAAGCCAGCTTTTCTGTATTTTTTTCGTGTTGAATTGTAGAGACGAAGTTTAAAATAAACTTCTACAGAACATACAACTATGTATTATTGGAATGTATGGGCTATCTGTATTGGCATCTATTTTCGCAACAATTTTTCAATATCTGTTTGTAATCACAATATAGATTGTTTCTTGACAGTCCCTCGGCCGAGTCCGCTTTCTTATCGTTATTGACTATAACGACCACTGAAGCATGACCTGTCCTGCCCGCCCCTACATTCCTGCGCCGAGACCTGCGCGGGGACACTGATCGCGCTGTCATAGGCCTTGTTTAATTGGACAGTTTATGTGTGTGCATTCATGTGAAGTTGGACCGGTTCCTAGTGGTTCTGTTGCTTTCTACGTCATACATCGGTGTTTCTGTAGGGATACTTATGAAACCGCTGTGTGTATGTAGTTCACAAGTTTGAAGTTGTGTGAAGTTTATTATGATTTGTGTATCATTGGCGGAGGCGTGATGGGAGTTTAGCTGAAGCGAGCTTGTCGCTGTCATCTTTATTATGTTCATATCTTCTCCGCAAGAGATGTACGCCAATGCAATATTATACAGCGACATCGTAGCTTTCCCATCCCGGAACACATCTGCTCGTTTCTGCGGAAGACAAGTCATATTTATCTAGCATCTAATTATATGAAAATGTTTTATCAAACTTGTCGAATAACTTACTCTGAGATATCTATCGTTAAACAAATATCAGAATGTAAAGCTGTCCAAAGAAATAAAACCACTAAAATAACCCTTACAGAATAATTTATGAGTATTGATTATTCAAATTAGCTAAACTGAAAGCATGGAATTTTAATCTGAATGTCTAAAAAAATTAAAGTGTGTTTAATGTACCTACGTGGTACATTGCACACGCGTATCGATATAATGTATAACGAGATTTAAGATTCGAAAGATTTATTGTAGAATTATAGTTGCCTTCCTGCCTGCAGGTGTATTGTGTACTACGCAACTTAATTTTTCGATCATGAGAGCAGTCTTATAGTGTCTATAAAAGTTTACTGCAACCCAGCAGTTAAGTATTAAGCTCCAGCTTTTATAAGAGACATGAAAAGAGAATTTTAATGATTTTCAATATTTTATTTCGCTTTTCTACAGATATTGTTATTTTTTTATTATTTAAAATGGGTTTGCTCTCGACTCTAGTCTAAGTCAGTGGTGACAGAGACAGAGTCGACGATAGAGTGAGCTTACCCAGAATAAGCCTGATCACTCTCACTCTGAAGAGATTAGGGTTGTATGCGTTAGGAAACACAGACGCAGGTAGAGAGTTCCACTCTTTTGCTGTGCGCATAACAAAAGAAATTTTGAAACGTTTAGTGCGAATTGGTGGAATAGCAACTAGGTACGTCTAGATGACCGATGGAAGAAGGGGGCCGGTGGAGTTCTTGGGCACGCTCTCTGAAGTACAATCTGTAGAAGACCGACATGCTGGCGACCTTGCGGCGATGAGCCAAGCTGTGAAGCTTGGCATCCACCAGTTTTACGTTGCCAATGAGTCTCTTAGCTCTGCGTTCCACCGAGTCAAGCGCGGCAAGTTGGTACTTTGCTGAGCCATCCCAAACCTAGGTGGTTGCAATACTCCATGCAGGATCGGACTTGCGCTTTGTAAAGGGTCAAAAGCTGTCCAGGCGTAAAGTATCGCTCCACTCTATTGTTGCAACAATGTTCTTGAGCGTTCGCCAGCAAAGGTTTCATTCCAACTCCATACAATTTGGGAGCTCAATAGCTTTTAAATCGACATAATACCGCCACCTGTAACTAAAATACCACAAACCTTACGCCTCCACGACGTTTCATTGCAAAATTGATTTCCTGATGGTATCTAACCTCCCGAGGGAACGTTGGATAAATAAATACTTTACGATAATCTTCAGAGATCTGAGACAGGCCAGAATTACAGCAAGACCGCGATATTACTGCGTTTTAATTCCGTTCCCGACACACCTCCGTCGCATTACGATTTGATATGATTTAGTACGTTATTGTACGTGCCGTGCTCAACCCTCGCATCGCATAAGTCAAATAAATTTTGGAAAGGTTGCAATGAGCGTAGCTGGCTGATCTCGATATCTCCCGCATGTATTTACTACTAAATTACAATTAGGATCGCACTTTTGACGTATCGCGTTATATTATATTGCTTTCGTGAGCGTGTTTTGGCATGTTTTATGCTTATGTTGTTTTTTAGTAGAGCTGATTACGAGTCTTTTTTGATTGTTGTCGCTTTATTGAGCAACAATCTTTGTGTGCGATATCCTTTGAATGCTATCGTACGCACTGGGTGTTAATTACAGTAAAGATACTTTATAGGTAACATAGATATTAAAATTAGCTTCTAGAACAAAAACGCGATTGAGAAACGTAAATCTTATCGCGTAATTAAAACCTCTGGTATGAATATAGACACTAATCCTTTTAAAAGCCTTGAGACATAAGATAAAATGTAAGGAATATGGAAGACGCACTGATTCTCGCCATTCGCGGCAGAATCTCGTTTAGTACATCGATAAAAGTTGTAAAATGCAAATGGGGCTAGTGAAATGTGAAGAATCTTACGCCCACGCCTTTCGCACCGTTACTTTATTCACATATATATAAATATATATATACATATATATATATATATATATGTATTTTCACACACTACGTTAAATTTTCGTATTCACCAATAAATATAGGTAATAGTACTTTTTACATATGATAATGGTAAATTACATATATTTTACACTTCTCCGTGGTATCGTATCAATTTATCGGACAAACCGTTTAGTTCGACGGTAAATGTTATCTAAGATGTTGCATTTGGCTTAAATATCAGCTATTTATAGCCTGTCTCTGTTGACATACAAGCTACCAACAAAATGTAGGGTTCTCCACTTGCCGGCTCTCGCAGAAAGGCGCGACGCGATAGCGCGACGCAACTCTAGTAAAACAATTTCTATGAAAGCTTCAAGAAATTTGTTCTACCAGAAAACTGTTGCGACAGTCTAATCGAGCCTTTAACGAAAAATAACGGAAATTTGTAGGAAAGCCAATATCTCGTCTTTTGTTCTAGACTTCCAGGAGTTCGAAATTGCAATTTGTCGACCTGCCTGAACCATAATATTTGTAAGGGTTTACTGTTATTTATAATTACTCTTGTCTATATATCAATCACTTGAACCACGACGGCATGGCTTTTAAAGACATTCCGGCTTTTAACGACTTTCGCCTAACAGCTTTTAAAGCATCCTTATCGACATCACCTAGTGACATTTTAGTGCACTTCTGGACCCCTTGGCAGTGTGAGGATATACCTAGTACCTATGTGTTAATCAAATTCTGGGAATTTCTATTAGAAAAAGAATATTAAATGCCTTTTGTTAAGAATGCGTAAGTATGACTTAAATTGCTCTTTTATTCCTGATTTAAGAGAACCCGAAAATTTCAAATATTATATTTTGCGTTATTTCTTCTTATTCAGCAAATCCTCTAAAAGTTAAGGTTAATTTTCGTGTATCTCAGAAAATCAATTTTTTATGCTGTTATAAGTTTAGCTCGAGTTTTGAACTTCAGTAGGTACCTACAGATGTTCTTCCATCTAAACATTCAACAACGTTCCACAAAATAAATGATCTTGAATCTATAAAAATATATCTAAATAATAATTCTACGTAGCAATTTGAATGTGATGGGAGAGCCGAGTGTGGAGTCCATATATCTAGAAGGGCAAGACAATAGACTATAGCAGTGACTACATTTCATCCGATAATTGTAGAGGGCGCGTGAGTCGATCGTCGATGCGCAAGCGCCCCGAACGGCAGCTAAACGCCATTTTGTTATTAGGGATGCGATTTATCGATAATGTTCACTATTATTTATTATATCTATACATTATTGATAGTTTAAGACCTATTAAATATAGTGTATTATCAACATTCCTTTTACTAATCAGGCACGCACGAAAATTTAAACGATTACATTTATCTCTTAATTGTCAAATGAGGTAGATTTATATGTTGTACCACGATAATAATTTATGCAATCTAGTCAAATAGGTATGTCTTTTGTCAGAGTCGAGTTATTTATGAATGCCTACTCAAATTCCTAACCTAGAATCATGCGACAAATATTGGCGTCTGGTAATATTCAGACATGACAGCTAATTGTTAAACACATAAATATTAGCTGGTGCTAATTCAAATGAAATAAATTATATAAGAAATAAAAATATATTAAAACTGCAGTGAAAATAACAGAGATTAATGACATCTTATAGATAACAGCAAAAAAATACCCCGTGCACTGACACATCACTATTCTGAGGAAACGGGCCGTTAAAATATTTAATTTGGTTGGCGCGTAACCCGTAATTACCTGTTACATAGTTATTCACGATCCACAGCCTGTGAGTAAATCCACTGCTCAAGTGGTTTGGAAATGTTTACAGAAATGTACCCGACTGCTTGTTGGTTTGTTTGTGAATTACGGCCAGTTGGTCATTTAAATTAATTACCAAGCGACCTGTAATCCTGAACTGAAGTGTTTTTACATCCGTGCGTCATATCTGTACTCTGTGGCACGAGGAAATAACCATAAAGCATTTGAAGAGTTTATTTGCAACTAATACTAATTCAATCATAGCTGCAAGTTTTTATCGGTTTATCATCACCCGATTGAATCGATTCTAATTGATACAATATATCAGACAGGTACGATTTTTGAAAAAAGTATCATTTGTACTCCGTATTTCATTAGTATTGATGGCTTACTAAAACCAATTAGAAATTCTGGAACCTGTTGGCAGGTTCTAGAACAAGTGTGAGAACGTGAATTATTCTACACTATAAAACATGAGCCGTCCTCTTTCCTTTAGTAATAAGCCTATTCAATAATATAATTCAGTTAAGCAAAGGGGTTCGAGTTTTTGTTCAATTTGAGTGCTTTAATTCTGGCGAAGATGAAAAGAACTTAATTATTAAAGAATGACCTTGTGGAGCGGTAGAGGTCGATGACACTGCCGTTTATAGTCAAATCTATAGTGCAGTAATTGTGTTAGACTGTGATTATTGTCACTATTTATAAAATATAAAATCATTCGAAAGGAGTTGGGTGTCCACATTTACAGTTGGTTTTATAAGATTTTTGTTCTATAAGAAAAAGCTTTTACATCGGTTTTATTTTAGTAGTGAAGTCTCATGACTAAGGCGCAAGAAATCTCACTTTTGAATTTAAGAATAGGTTGCTAGAAAAAGCTAAGTAGATAAGATTAATACACCTGTAAGAAGTGTCGGAGATTTTGGTCATTTCAAATGTTGAAAGCATTTTTTTTTGCCGATGAGTTCCTGCTTTTGTACACCGCTCCGTGAGTCAGGTAGTTTCTCGGAAATTTAGCCCGCATGTTTTGAATGCTGTATTTGCAGGTTCTTTGCTGCACCAAACGCTGGTAACATAAAAAAGTGCAAATTAAAATACCAGGCAAAATTTTATGAGACATTAAAGACTAACAATTTAAAAAGGTATCACTTTTATTTATTTCATAACACGCTGTCGTAGATAACGGTCACAAAAACATAAAAATCTGTTATATTATTCTCTTATCTCTGAGATATCTGTTATCTATATCTTATAGTGGCAGTGAAACAAGCCCTGAATCTAATAAATATCAATGATGTTTGTGCATAAACCAAGCAAACAGGTTTGATACTTCGGCCGCGAGGATATCAATTTTAAAACGCTCGAAAATATATAAAAATTCAGCAAAAAAATCATTATCATCTGTCTACATATAACTACGAGAAAAGTAGATTGTACGATTTGAGCCTGCTATAATGAGTTTAGGTCGGAAATAAATCACTGAGGACGTTTACGATATAGCTTCATTTAAACTATAAATAATTACGAGTTCAAGTGCCTCAGCAGACGTTAAATCAAAAGAATTTATGTATTAGAATGTCACTAAATTACATCGCTATTAAACAATAACATTAGGAGTTCTCGAGGATTGTGTTTGTAATTACAGTTATAAGATTGCTTTTGCAACACATTTTAATATGTTGAATAGATGTTATTCAAAGAGGAAGATATGAAGAAATAATCAAGAAACAATAATAGCTGCACTCCGTTTACTCAGTTTATTTCTAGTATCTGCAAGAGAATACGAAACTTTTTGATTATTTGCTTTGTTGCTTTGCTTGCTTTGTTAGAAGCTGAACAAGTGAACACCTCATCCATTCATTACGGATTTGCACCGTCTCAAAAATATCGAACAAATCATAAATCGCGAAAAAAATATCAGCTGTTCCCTACATTTATGTTTGTAGAACTCGTCAAAATGTAGGGACCAGCAGATTTTTATTTCGCGATTTCATATTTGGTCCCATAGTAAAAGTGGTTCATAATGATGAGTACAATGACCCCTTAAGAGGTTAACGGTGTTTTACCAATAACCATGTATAGTAGAATTCTATTATGTGTGTTCTTACTCAGCTGTAAGAAATGTAGGTACTTATAGTTTGTAGAGGTGAACCAAGTTTGGTCCAAGAGTGGGGCCAACTCGTCGTGGCATCCGCCGCTCATCCTTACGTAGCTCGCGGCTATAAAGGTGCGCCATAAAACGGGTCTCATTTTATGACCATTTGACGAAGTTATATACGTTTTTGAAGCCATTTCTTAGTCGGGCCGACCATTGTGGCTGCGTGACCACTCCGCAGCGTCTCCATGCTATTCTTATTATTCTAAAGTCTTATGCTATTGCGAGGGAATGGATTTTTGGCTCAATTTTCTTCGAGATTTACGGATATTATTTACAGATCTAGTACCATTGTCAGCTGATAATCAGTTTAGGTTAATTCGTTTATGAATCGTGCTGGCAGAGAGTAAGGGCCCGGGCTATCGCGGAGGAAATCTGCAATCTCGACAATGCTGTATCAATATTCATGCTTACGGTCGCGACCCCTACTATTTGCATAACTGCGCAATGCATTCTCTCGGTTGCAACTGTTCTATTGTTTTATGATCTAAATGACCACGCGATATAGGGCCAGTCACGATAATCATGTATGTTAATATGTATAGATGAATGTTTATGGTTTGCACTACATTGTAATAGTCTAATTTTGCTCTAGGATGTAAATCTACCTATATCTACTTATTTTGAACTTTAATAACTGTTTTACACTACAAAAACCCAATAGTTTAAAGTTCATTGTTTACATCTTCTACATAAATACCTATAGCAAGTTAAATTCTCCATTCAGTCAATTCAATCTGTAACAGTCAATTAAAAGAACAAAATATTGATTGTCTTGGTATTGACAATTACGACAATTAGTAATTGTGCACGCTCCATTCGATTTGTGCATGGTAGGAATCTGATGATGGAAGCTGTATGAAACGATTTTAATAGAAGAACCGGTTGAATGCGAGCTTGAACTCAAACCACTAGGTTTCTAGCAAAACTTTCTTGAATTACTTACTCTGGAAATAGATATATTTTAATACAAGCACTCAGTTATAACAAGTCCTCATTAAAGTTTAATTAAAGCCGATATCGTACTGATTCTTATGTTTTCTCTACCTACCATAAATTCGTAACAGGAAGAGAAAAAGTAGTTAACAAGAAGGTCTCTTTATTAAGCAGAACCCTGTTCGGTATGAGCTGAATAAATAGGATACGTTGGCGGAATTTGTTAGGAGTGAACAGGATAGTCACTAGTGTTGCACTAATTAGCGAGCTCATTACCGGTTGTCCATCAGTTTTATGATAGGTATAAAGAGACTACTTGAACGTGGAGCACCTTTTTTGTCATGCGTCTTTGATCTGCGGGGTATTTGCGTAAACACATAAACTGACAACTGAACACAATTCCTTTAATTTTGACAGTTCAGCCATGTTTCTTGCGTTATTTTCGTTGTTGAGCAAACAATTTTTTCAAACATACGAATCAATGGATTAGGTATATCTTTCAAATCTCGAATTATGATTGAAAGTGTGTTACGCAATCAGAGTGCTGATCTTCAGAGAACAACAGCTGATTTTGGTCCTGTGTGCCTTTGTGTTTATCTCTGTCAAAACACCGGAGGGGCAATTCTCGTACTTAAAAAACGTTCAAATTCAAGTCGCAAACTCATCTCAGCGACCATCAATGTCAAAAACTTGTTAAAAATGTATGGAAATTGATTGTATTTTTGACAGACTGAGACTGAGATCAGACTGTGAACGTGCTTAAAATTACGGGAATTACCCCTCTGGTCATGAAATGCTCGGGCAGCTTGCAACATTAGTAATAATTAGCTTATTGACAAAGTTTCCTTGAAACTTTTTGGACATATTCGAAATTCTGAGTAAGTTTATTTAGAAGCCTTAGTTGAAGCGTAGAATCCCTAAACATCAATAACTGTTAAGGTACATTTCCTTTGTTAAGTTCAGTGGAATTCTAAATATAAGTGATGTGCTCTTCCTTGTCTTTGTTCTTCAAACTATTGTCGATGCCCAAATGTTTAGAGGAAGGCACGTCTTCCTCTAAACAGTGTCAGTATTTTATGCAACGGATTTAACTTTATGGTCATGATTGTAAGTATGTACCTACATTTGAAAATAACTAAAACTTCCTTTCTTCGTTTCAGGTAAACATCGCAATACAAATAACTGCGCTTTGTTCCCACTCTATGTAAGTACCGCAGGACATACGTAGCTTATTTCTTGAGCATGTATGTTATTGTTTCATAAAATACTGGTATTCCAGTGCATGTGAAGACCCATTTTTATTACCATTTAGGCCAGCTCGTAAGTGTGTTTAGTTCAATAAAAATGACAAGTGGAAGCGAAACTACAGATAACTTCCACTAAGCCTTTTAATAGCGGTCTCTTGGTAATAAATTATGTTTAATGACCACTAAAATAAAATAAATTGGAAAATACGACGCTCGAGAGTACAAATAAAAGAACGTTTCCCTTTACAAATCCTAACCGTATATATTAAACGTGATAGAGATATTAAAGTTATAAACAAATCTCATAAGTACGTGTGAGACTATAACGGAACGTCACGCGGCCAGAAAAGGCTAATTCTAAATTAATTTTATTTATTGAATTAATCAGTTATTCGAAACTTAATCACGTACAATAAAAGTTAAATTTTCCAATAAATTTCACAGTAAATAACTCAGCAGTCGTCTAATTGGGTATATCTAGAAACATTAAGATGTTGATAGACAAACATAGTCTTCGATCAGCCGTAGATTTGGCCGGACACGCAATATTTAGGTAGTTGGAGGCTGTATGCTGAAAGCTGATGCCTAAGAATAGACTCTGGCGTTATATTGTTACTGACACAACTGACTTGGGTTTCTAATATGGAAATGAATAAATTCATGTACGCACCTTTACCTGCATGGTTAGTGGTCACTCTCGTTGTGTTTTAGTCATGTATGAAAAACATTGAATAATGATTTGTTTAGCTTGTCACAGTCACAGTTTTGCAGTTCAAGGGTAGAAGGAACATAATGCAGTTTGTTGGGCAAGGGTTAAAACTAACCATTTGTGTAAATTTTTCCAATATCATATTTATAATATTAAACCCACATATTATGTCATTGTTTGTGCAAATTCGTGCATTGAAGAGTAGTGTAGGAAGGTAATCCTAACATAATACATCGGGTAGTTTGAAGAACAAGAGAAAAATGATTTTATTCAACGTATAAACGCGACAACAAGGAACTGACTTCACTTACAGTCTTATGCAGATAAGTCATGAGATTTTCCGCAGTGACTTCGTAAACATTGCTCAATTCACTTCGAAACAGCAGAAACGATCTAATGCTGACCGTTTTAGACAAGAAGTACTTATGAGGACGCTGACAACGATCGCAGGCGCAACTGAACGATAACCTTACAACCCGACTTAACAGCTTGTAATGAAAATGTAAGCCTTATTATATGGCCACAGGTATCTTAGAGACGGCTGTAACATTAATATTGAATAATAATGATATCTCAGTTATCTAACTCGCTCTAAACACAACTCTTTGACAATGATGAACCGCTGGGAACTTAGTATTCAAACAATATGTCGCGGCCAAACGGTTAATTTCGAAGTTTGGTTGCTTGACGAAAAGTGTTAGTGTTAGTGTTAAATATGTATTAATTCTACAAAGGCTTGTGCCTTTGCAGGTGTAACTGAAAAGATAGGATTTAATTTCGTCTCTTATTTTTTGTAAAGCTGTTGTATAACATGTCTACCTACTGTGATGAAATGCAAAGTGGAGCTTATGAATTATTTATATTGGAGTAAATTGCATAAAATAACGACCCACTTTATGTTTAGGCATCATGAGATAAAATAAGAATATAGACTGAAGGCACCAGGCGTTCGAAATAAGGTCTAAATTCGCATAAAGCTACCACTGTTATTTGTATATTCGATTCGCGCATTCACTCGTGCGCTGGGATTATTATGAAAGTTGGCATTATACACTATTCCTGCAACATAAATACAATTTTTATACTTTGACTAAGCAATTTATATTATGTGTGTAACGCTATTTTGCCTAAAATGTAAATAGACTCCCATTTTTGGGAAAAAATAAGCAAGTGTGAATTTTGTGATCGCATGCGATAACGACTTCTAAATACACGAAATATATTCTCATTTTATGGACACTGAGCCGCTATATCTCACCAGAAAAATGGTTGAAATTAGAAAAAGTTCAGAATGCTTTAATTAAGTACGAGCTGGTGCCTATTCCGGTAGATTCCTCCAATTCCACGGATATTTTATGTCCACAGGGGTCAACGGTACCTTTGCCCATCAAGGAATTAAAAAAAAACTTGACTAGAAACACTAGTACGATCGGTTTCCAGAACACACCAGCCATTTTTAATTAGCGGCTGTACACGCACTGATCGCGGGGCAGTATTAAAACGATACAATAAATTAATTCTTGACGGATCCATCAACTCGTGAGTTTACCAGCCATTGTGAAGTTGTTACTATGCAGTCATGCGGTAGGTACATATTGGTAGATGCTGAATGTGGAAATTGATGAAGACAATCAATATTTATGACCAGAAGATCATAGCTGTTGGTATTTGGCCTTATCTGCAAGCTTATTTCCAAGAGAAAATACACACACATCATTTAACGACTTCTATTTTAAAATTTAGATTCTACGGACTTCCCACGGCTTCGCTCATAATGGCACTATGGCCATAACAGTTTTAGAATCTTTATACCAATTAAAAAACGATCACGAGAATCTTATCTGAACAACACTTTAACATATTCCTCCTGAAAAAACCGTTTTCTTCGTTTCTTTTCTATTATGTTTTTAATTTAATGATATAAATATATTTCTCAATTATCAAGCATCATATTATAATTATCTATGCATGCATATTAATTTGTCCTGTTCTCAATAAGTCTGTATTACGAATTACAAAAAGAAACACTATTTATTTAACCACTACCAAGAAATGAACATCAACAGGGTGTTCACAAATAGATCCCCACTCAAGTCCTTTTAAAATAGTTCACAGAACCTTCGCAAAGTTTACAGTTGCTATACGATATTTTTAAGTATCGTATCTCATAATAAGACAAAGGATGGTCATGCATAAGTATCGAGAGGACGTAATAGCATTGTCGTTATAAATCACATGGAGATATTGATCGTAAATAAAGTTGCGATTTATGACAAAACAGAGATATCTCGCGGCGTTAGTGGCTCGTGTAAGGTAGTATGTATACATGCAGATAGCCTTTGCTCCTCCGTCTGATGGAAATGTCAGCTTTCAAGTAAATAAACGGTTTCAAGTAATAATGTTGCCGTTTCACTTAAACACAGATGTAACTGAACATGGCATTGTTTTCATATTAATGTGTAATGTAGATACTAATAGAGATAGAGACTATAGCTTTTAAGGCACTTACTTATCAGGAATAACAGGGTGTTTATGACAACAATAACACTGTTCAAACCGCTCTAATGTCTATAATTAAACATTGATATTACAGCGTTTGAAGTAACAGCTAACACTAACTCACACTTGACACAATTGCAACGTCGCGGCAAGTAACAAGTCAATAAATAAAATAGTATGCAGTATTCGCATTTAAATCACACTCTGTGTATGGAGATGAGAATGTTTAATACACCCTTTAATTGATATGTTGCGTGCTGACTTATAGTATCTGATCTGAAGCCAGGCGTGTTCCTCCGGCAATTCTATTGGGCAATTTATTTATATTGATTCCTCTACTAATCCCTATCTGTCTAGATAACTCATGACTTTATATATTGCCTCTAAAAGTTGGACTGATATATTAAATTATACAGGGTTTGCAACCAAATGACCCCTTAAGAACCTTGCAAATGTCAACCATTATCCAGTAATTAGACATTTTTCTTTGAAGATATCTGGTATCTTATTGTATCTCGCTGGATAGCTAATAAGTGGTACATATTTTTGGAATGTTCTGACGATAAAGTATATCCAGGTTTTCTTGCAGAAATCAACCACTTAAGTCGAATAGCCTGCTCAAAATGATGAAAATTGTGTGCTCTCATCTAAAAAATATTAAAGATAATTGTCATTCTATGATTAATTATTATGTATTGAAGTAGAAGCGGAAAATAATAATTAAAAAAAAAATGCTTGGTTTTTTTTTAATAAATTTTTAAACTTTAAAAACTTTGTATTATTTACTTTGTATTTTTAACTCCGGCAAAAAAATAATAAAATGCCAAATTACTCGGAAATAGTTGACATTTGCATAGGGGTCATAATGGTCATTTGGTTGTAAATAACCTCCCCTACATCCCCCCTTAACGCATGGCCGACGTATTACAAATAACCCTGTATACTTGGTTAATTATCTAGCGGTTCGATTTGCTCGGGCTGAAATATACAGGTCAACTGTGAGTCGAATATATTTTTCAGTTGTTCAACGAATGTTTCCATCACATAACATTACGACAGTAATCCCCGAAGGGTAAGGCAGAGGTGTAATAGTACATTGGTTAATTATCTAGCGGTTCGATTTGCTCGGGCTGAAATATACAGGTCAACTGTGAGTCGAATATATTTTTCAGTTGTTCAACGAATGTTTCAACCACATAACATCACGACAGTAATCCCCGAAGGGTAAGGCAGAGGTGTAATAGTACACCCAGATTTTGCCAATTACGTTGAAGTCCCATGTAACAGGGGGCGAGCCCATTGCCATCAACCGGGCACAAATTCAGACTCCGAGCTGCTGCTGAGATATGCCCGACGATAAAACCCAAAAATACTTTGCCCGACCCTGGTATTGAACCCAGGACTTCGTGCTCAGCTGTAGCGTTGCGACCACAAGACCAATGAGCAGTCAAACGTTTCCAATACAGCCTTTACCCAATTAACGTTGACTCGTATGTTACTTTTACCATTCAACAGAATCAAAATTATTTTATAACTGTAAGAAACACCTGCTCACGTTGACTGAGAAAAAAGGTCGTGACATTTAAAAAGATAGATGATCAAAACGAGTACGCATCGTAAACGAGGACCGTTTTTCTAATTTTCTGAAGAATTCTTTAAAACGAGAAAAGAATTTAGGAAGTTAATTAATCTCGACTGATGAAGTCAATTAGTTCAAGTCAGAGATTATGTTTGAATAGATTAGAAACAAAAGTTGTATGTTATTTGTCTTCTCTGCTAGTATTATGAGAGTATTTTTTCTTTAATAATACTAGTCTAGAGTAGGAGTATGCTTAACTATATTTAGGTATGGGCTTAGTCTGGTGCCATATCGTTTGTTTGTTTTAGTTTTTAATTAGATATCAATATCGTCTTTTATGCGATTAACTTTTCTTAATTTAGTCCCCGTGTCCATTAGTGCTATTAATTGAATAGAGAATTAAGAAATCAAGATGTGAACATTAAATTTTTCAAGTTGGTACTGAACGTCTAATAACAATATTTTTAGGTAATTTAAGAAAAGATTACATTTTGTGTGAGATTGTATCCTGCTCAAAAGTTCATTGGGGTAGAGTTTGACCGTTTGACCTCACGACCACGCGGCCGCTAATCAAGGCCCGCCATTAAGGTATTGTTGCCTTATTAATACCTATCATTAAGATACAATTTTGAATAAATATCGATATCGGATCGGATTTGCATATGCAGTTTTTCCAAAATCTCTTTTTAAGGTGTAATGAAGAATGAATTTATTAGGTTATTATGTGAATAAATATTAATTTTATGCATTGTGTCACGACAAGAACACGATACACTCGTTAGATCATTGTAATCACAGCAAACATGACTTTTTTCTAAGCTTGTAAATAATTTATTCAGAACAGCGTCTGTCGGTTAAGCGTCCAATTTGTCACGGACAAATTCTGTATGTTAGTCTAACGTACCGTGGGTACTTACCCGCTGCGTTTGTATGTTCTTGAATAATTGTAACATTTACGTATACCTTGGATGAACACTTGCCTCAACACGCAATACTTAATCATTTTGATATTTAGATGGAATTGCTTTCATGAATGATCGATTTATCAAAACTTGCACCTGTACGTTGAGGTCACACTCATGGTCCACGTGAAATAAGCTGGACCATGACCTCTATTAACACTCCCTATACTTGTGTTATATAAGTAATAACTACGTGATCACAAAGTGAAAATATTGAGATGAAAATAATTCTGCAGGTTCAACTAATTGGATCGCCTAAAAGCAGATAACAATTTAATCACAATTCAAACGACTCTCTATTCGTATGTTGTTATTATACTAATACCAGTTCTTTTGAAGCGACTATTATCTAATAGACGTAACGAAAACGTCCGAAGTTCAGGGCTGGCAGTGAAGTTTGATGGTGTATCTCAATCTCGACTCGATGTAGATTACCAAAAGGAATTAAAGAGAAATATATGGCGACATTATGCGCGGGCGCAGGCATATGAATAGCTTATCTACCGCGTAAGAATGCCAATAGCGTGAGAACTGTCCGTGTCCACTTCCAAATTATTCTGAATACGTTCGATCCACGTCCTTGATGCGTGACCGGTTACTAAATCAGCGAGGAGCGAACAATACAGCACAACGTGTTTATTCGTTTACTTTGCACGTACATACACGCAGACTACCTTTTATCTATATAAATGTCGTATCGCGATCATACCTGGACGATAATAGTGCATCGTGCACTATTGTTGTAGTTCTTCGCATTTTTTTTTGTTTTATTTAAATAATAGGTTTTAAAAACCACCCGTTTACTTGCTACGAATTATCAATATAGCATCTGCTATACCTACTCAGTGAGCTTTTTGCGTCAGTCAGTAAGGAGCTTTTGACACTCAATCAATTACCAGTTCATTGACCTCTGCTACTTAGCTTACTCAGAGAAATATTAATCCAATCAATCAATTCTATTCAAATGATGTTTTATGTATAACATTTTGAGGAAAGAATATAAATAACAGTAGTAGTATCGAAGGAACAAACGGATACAGCACGTGAATCGAAGTTAAACGATTAAGACGAATAAGCCGTATCGAATTCGATTATGGCGAAGCGCGCTCGATTCGGGCTCCCGATGACAGAATCGAGAATGCGATTTAAGATTTTGAGAGGGCTATGTGTACGTATAATTAGCGGTGCGGAAGCCGGGTAGTTAGTGCGAGGGGCGGGTTGTCCTCGTAACGATAAATCATAAGTGCGCAGGAGTCGCTGGGCGGACGATGGGCGGAGCGAGTGATTTTTAAACGGTTTTTTGAGTTTCGCGATGGCCAATGCACGAGTAATTCGGGCATCCTTTTCTGGCGCCTCGATATGGCGACACTTTTTCGTTAATTAGGAGAACCATGATTACGACTAATTTTCCGGACAACGAACTCGGCGGCAAAAACCGGTATTCAATTAAAACAATACCTATACAAAACGTAAGTTGTGAAAGCTTCATAAAAAGGATACTTGGTCTCCGCCAAAACGTATTTTTCGAATTTGAAATTCTTGCACAGTGGTCGTAAAGCGTTCGCTTCCCGATTTTTTGGGTGGCGTTGTCACCCTATGGCTACTAATTAATACCCCGCGGTCGGTGCGCGGGCGCAGGTACGCTCCGCTCTGTTTGTGCTCGCTTGCTGCTTTTTGTTCCGCACTGTCTCTATTGTTCTCTGTCGGATCACATGATGTCGCTCTTAATTCCTTCTCACTGCCTCATGAGCTCTGAATACTGATTGAACAGTGACATATACATCACGTATTTATAACTGCAATAATCTCCCAGTCGGTCGCTTTTCTATGGAAAAAAGACTTACTTGTCCTTGTGTTGATCGTATTAATTGAGCTTATAAGAAATTAAATTGATGTTATTACGCACAAACTTGGCATAATTATATGTAGGTTAGTAAAACTGGCTGTATATATACTGCAGATGTTAGGACGCCATGTAATGTCTTTATTGATGTTGTCTAGGGACCATAACGTATGTTAATTGTTACAATATTGATCTACGCTCAGCGAGGGTTGGTCGGATTCTAATATTCTTGTCTCGTTTTATATTCCTACCACTCACTTTATGTTCTTACATTCGATAAAAATGGTCTTTTGAAAACATTTAATGTACTTAACTACCTATAGTATAGGTACATGGCCGGACCTCTTTGTAGCAAGTAGTTATAACTTGATACGTTATCGGCCCTCCATCTTGTTCGAGTGTTCGTCTGAGTAATCTAAGAGTTGTCCGATCGTTTTGTTAACTTGATACGCAATAAATTAAAAGAGCAAATGAAAATATACATTCCCAACCCTGATAGAGATACAAAATATCATATTATTTGAAATGCGAGGCAATATTTAAAATGCTTCATAACAACTAGTGATCACCTCGGGGGCGTTACTATCTACATAATGTATACCAGATACAATTCAAAACCAGTTTCTTCTCGCCACTCGATTCTAACAAGAATTTGGACTCATACAAAAATAAATACTGTCCACGAAACATGAGAAAGGTAATATCGTCATATTTAAACTTTTGCTAACTCAATTTTGGACTAAAATAAAAGTTGGTAAGACTGGTTTTCGATTAACCGGTGGAACAGTAGTTAGATTGAAATAATTCTGGAAATGAAAAGCTATATAGCAGTATTTATTATGACATCCGACAGTAAAGTACAAAATTGATTTTATCGAGGCTTACCAAGATGCATAGTTTAAATTTCTCTACGGGTCTGTTAAACTACGTTGTAGCAGGGTAATTACTTCCATGCGATTAATTAAAATTTAATTCAGGTAACCGTATTTGAGGAACGATATTGTAGGCTGTGATATATGGCCCGACCGCAATCATTAAACGCGGTTGGGAACAGTTCCTCGCGCTCATGTTGTGACAGACTCATTGCACGTTACATCCATACTCGACACATACAAATAGGTACTCCGATAATTTATTTACATTGTCATGCAAAAAACGCCTGTTTGTATTGATTAAAGTAAACGATAAATTAAACCTTATAAGTTTTTGCCAGCAGTTTTTAGCATCGTTTTTCTCGTACGTGTTTAAAGAGCTTTAATGAGGCGAACCTTCAATAAACTATTGATTCTTCTTAAATTAAACTCATTTATTTTATGCAAGTAACAGTTTTGTTAACAATTTTAATATGCACAACATCTTGCTTGACAGTCCTTACAAACAATGTCCGAAGCGAAACGATCCATAAAGATTCAGATAAAAAAAAAAAAACACTACTTAATAAATAGAGTCTCGTGCGCCGTTCACTTGTTACGCTACTTCATACAAATCAATAACTTGCGACTTTATAATGATTAGAATTTTAAGTTCATTCAACTGTTACTTTCATTCGAACTTGTTTTGCTGTCCAGCGTATTCAAATGCAGCTAATATTATTAAATTGTAAATTAGCCTTCAGGATAGCGTGACATAAAGTACACTATGGCCAGGTTTACGACAACGGCTAAACACGAGATAAGGGTGCGCTTTATTCGTACCATGTCCTCTTGAGTAATCGTTCAGATAGTTGCTATCTCTGCCGTGAAGGCTTCGTGATTTTTACAGTCTGCTCAAGGCATTAGTGTGCTTGTTTATAGCAAACAATACTTGGAAACGCGACACGTGTATTTATTATATTGATTGTAATATGAATTGTAAGCCATTTAGAACATTACATATGTATTCCCGACCAGTCTACGATATGACTTTATTGCATTATTTTTTGCAAGTAATAAGTTTCGTCTCCTAAACTTGTTATAGGTAAGTTCAAATACAATCTCTAATCAAAATAACAAAGACTAATAGTCAAAAGAGAATAAAGTAATCCTAACTAATTTTATAAATGCGAAAGTAAGTTTGTTTGTTTGTCACGCGTTTACCCGTTTGAGCGCGAAATCAAACGGTTAGACGGATTTGCATTATGGCACACAGATATAGACCATGACCTGAGTAAGGACATAAGCTACTTTTTATCCCGGATCACAGAATCGTTAACGCGGGCCACATCTAGTATAAAATAGTTCTGTAATTAAAGGTGATTATCTTAATAGATTCTCAGTTACAACCGCTTTGCACCAGTTAGGTAAGCATAATGCACATTTTATGGACTTTGCCCAATAAAACGAAAACTAATTATACGAGCATTTCGTATTGGCAAACTCAATTATTGTTAAGTACGCAATAGAGTCCCAATAAATCATTTAAGTTTACTCACACAAATTCCATAACTCATGCGTTATGTATTTCCAACATTTTGCTAAGGCACTAAAATGCGGGCTATTTTAGTGTATGGTGGACAATGCGGCATAGCAGCGGCGAGGCGCGGGCGCAGAGCGGCGGCGGCGAGGCCACGACGCGCGTACGCAGAAAAAAGAGAAAATCCTCAATAGTCCTCCACGGCCCACACGCCAGCCTATGGCCACTCAATCGTTCGTATTCCTCTAGCGGAATAGAAAAACTCGCGGAGACGAATTTAACGCTATTCATATTTTTATACTCTTAAACTAACGTCACTCACGACATGATTCTTAATCTTTGATCAGCGTAAAATAAAATTATTTTATGTTCCACGCTTAATTTACAATAATAATGGTAGGTAATGAATGAAACGTAAAACCACATATTTTTAATATTATATCTTTATAGCTTACGGAAGACTTTCTCAGAATTTAACAGGTGATATGATAAATAAAAAACATCAAATTTTAGCAGTAATTTATGATAAAATGGTCTTAAAGTTTAATTACTATGCTATGGAAATAAAATATTATGTAACGTCTACCCTATAGCACTTGTTCGGTTGGGCTCAAGCAATGACACAGCGCTTACTCTCAAGAGATACTTGGATTCTTTAGGAGTTAACTTTGAGCCAGTCTAGCTAACGAGTAACGATTGACGTGAGTATTTTCAAGTACATACCCGACGCCTTAATGATTTATAATGATTTTGGTGTAGAAACAATAAACAATGTATCGATCTGGAATGTTTTTTATGCCTCATGAGTCGACAAACGGTCACAAGAAAACACAACACGTTTTCAATTGAATTTACGAGTAGTTAAGCTGTTCAAGAGACTTGTTGTAAAATCTGGAGAATGTGTAGAATTCCTAAAAGCTCTATTCATCTTTAATTATTCAAATAACTTTGACAATACAGGTAGGAACTCATTTAAATATGTTGAATTGTTTCCAATCACAGTTTGAAAGTCATGCTCGTGCTGCGCCTAATTATTCGAAGTCAATGTTCATCAAATACAAACATTGAAATGTGGACCAGAGGAGGGACACTCCCACGCCACAAGCCACAAGTACGCAAGGTTTACCCACATTCAATTCAAATAAGGTCCACAAACCTCGCTTTGTACCTGCGTCTAAAGAAATTAAAAATAGTATCGGTTTGTGTATATACAGGTTACAAGTTTCATGAGAGATTCATGAGCCAAGTCAACATGCTCATAAAACATATTATTTGTATAGATTAATGTACCAATACAAGCAGTTTTACTTGAAACATATTGCACCAATATACACTTAAAATAAATGTTTATATTACGGTTTAGTAATGTAGTTATTAAAACGAATCATTCTGTCCAGCTTCGTTCAGGAGAACGAGAGACAGATGTGCAATCATTGCATTTAATAACATACGGAAAATGGAATATGTGTACTATAAATAAACAAGAACATTATTATTAATTACTTCTTTATCTCGCTAATATGAAGATAATTAACATATATACGCTATTTTATCTTAGTTGTGCTAATATTTGAACGGTACATTAATAATTCTGAGTAAAGTATATTGTAATAGAGATTATGCAGCTTATCAAGAATGCAAATTAAATTCTAAGTGAACGACGACACTATCGTAAGTTAATAGGAAATAATTATATTTTAGGCTGTCGGTCCTCTGTTCTAAGAGGTTAGTACATACCGGTTGTCTGTAGTCTCCAATTACTCTCACACGATTAAGACACTGAGAAGCTTGACCTCCATAATGACGTGCTCTATTTGATCATTCTACTTCTAAGAATGGAATTTAAGCCAGGATTGAACATTGAAGAGGATTAACCGCAGCCTAATAGACTCAATGTAAAAATGCCTGCGACTGTAAATGGATATAGGGACACGATTATACGCACAAACGCCTAAAGTATTGTCTGAACAATGCCTCGGCTGCACGACGCGCGACTCAATGCCTTTCAAGTCAGATTAAGTTAGGAAAGGCGCATTATTAATAACGGCCAATAACTTAACTGCCGCTTGAAATATCGAAGTTACTTTTGCTTAAGCGACACTCATATATTATCTGAACTAAGAATATGTTTCCGGATCGAGAAAGGTTTTGTCATTGCTTCTCAAGCGGGATTATTTTATTTTGTAAGCGTCAATTGTAATGTATACAATTATTTATTTATGGCTACGTTATTTACCTACATTGAAGATAGATTTTGTGTTGCTTTATTTTTGTTAACGATTACAACCGGTTAACATGTGACTTAGCGTTGTCAAACCTATTAGAAACCCAAATTGATTAACGAGTTCTTATAAACACAACCTAAATTCGCAGTAATCATTCAAATAAGCAAATGTGGTCAGAGCGTTGTTTAAGTAGCAAAAAGTATATGTAAAGTATTCTCTGTCGTCATTGTGAAGTCCTGGAAGTTGAGCAGTGCGAATGTTAAATAAATTGAATGTGCAGTCTACAAAAAATATGGCGATTTTATATAATAGCGCTTGTAAAGTTGTATTTGGACAAATGTGAAGGAACACGCCTGACAAGGGTCGTGAATACTTTTAAATGTTTTGTGAAACAACATTAAAACATGCACCCAAATTATGTTATAATAAAGAAAAAACCTTTTAACATGACTTTTTTGTACAAAAAGTGGCAAGCGACTTCAAGCGAGACAACTAATAACTGACGGTGTTTGGACATGCAGTATTCAGAGTGTTTAGTGTTTGTGTGTGTAACTAAGTACGTATGTATAACTCGCTGCTGAGTAACAAATTAAAGAAGTAAGCACCATTTTCAAATTACACCCGCGTTTCAATTACTTTACACATTTACTGAGGTAATGAACTTAGCACTTTACGTTCAGTATTAAACAAATAGCAAGAAAGCGTAAATAAGTGAACTAGAACCTGAACAACGCCTGTAGAACGCGCAGACAAAGTGGTAACACTTTGTATATTTCAATCTGGAAACGATGCACAAGTCAAACGAGCCGATTTATCTTGGCAACAAAAGCAACGTAGATAAATATATTTATGGTGCAAGCAACATATCGTCCGGAGGTTGTTACCAAGTTTATCTTCACTTGGGCTTAATGCCCTGTACGGCCTCGGAAAAGCTTTTAAAAGGTTCGCTCATCCCTCGAGCGACGAAAGCTCATATTGTGGTACAAGTCTTCAGGTGTTATAGTGTGTTTATTTTTAACTTTACCTCGCTGTGAATGCTTGCATTCCTATAAGTGAATGGTTAGCAGCTCGCATCACGATACCATCCTGAAGTATCGCACCGCTGTTCTATAAGTAGCCGTATTTAAATGTAGATGAGGAGGGAATAATTCCTGCATTAAGGATGAGTGAGGAGATTTAAAATACACTACAGTGTAATTTGAATATTCTGAATAAAATATAGGTAGGTACCGATGCTTTTTCAAGTTTATTTTTCAAAGAGCTTTTGGTTTCAATTTCTAAGATTTTCATAACTGCTGTAATTACATATTAGTATGAAAGCTTTTCCTGTTACTTTAGATTCACAATGTACTCGATGACAAATGAAATACTACAGAAGTCTATATTTTTGTCGCTTTTCCTTGGAGCTGACCCGATAACACTTAATCAAGAAAATATAGAATAAAACTTTTTTACAAAAAAAGAAAACAACCGACTTCCAAAGAAAAAACACTACTTACAAAGTGAAAAATAACTTAACTTAAAAATTAACTTAACTTAAAATAACTTAAATTATTTTTCACTTTTTAGTTATAAATGGTAAGTACCTACCTACCGCCACACCAATTCGAAAACTATCGTCTTACACGTCCACCTCCGTTTGAAGGCAGTTTTTTTTATTTAAAAATAATTATGGTTGTTTTTTTTAAACCGCTCGACTGATTTCGATAAAATTCATATGGGACAACCTCTGAAGTATGTCCTACCAAAAAAAAAAGAATCATCAAAATCAATTCATAATTGGCGGAATGATCGCGTAACAAACATACAAAAATAAAAACATACAGTTGAATTGAGAACCTCCTCCTTTTTTGAAGTCGGTCAAAAATCCTGTAGAAAAGGATAGAGCCATCTTAATATTTCACCATAAAACCTTTTACAAAGTGGTTCATTACTCAAATATTTTACTTCACACGGGCACCGACGCTCACATAAAACTTAATCTCTCACTCAACACTGTTACTGAGCGCGGCTTAATCTGCTCCTGGCTTAATCTTTCTTGTCAACGGCTAGGATAATCCTACCTTCGAGAGAGCGAGAGCACAGCTTTATGCTAAATTATCAATAAATTTTATAGCATACTTATTTTAAAGCGTGTCGATAATTATACACTATGAATAAAGCAAAAAATGCTATAAAATATTATTTAAAATCTTTTTGGATGTTTGCCATTTTTTTCTGTGGTCATTGAGACATCAACTTCGAGGATTTTATTTCAAATGTCACGAAAACGTTCGTTGGGCGGGCCATTCTGTAACAAATCAAGTAATGCTTTGTTTTGTTTCTATTTGATTGACTATGGTTGGATTAATAAATCGTTGTCCTAATTTTTTACCACGTTTCATGGTTTCACAGCGGTTCATCCTCCTTACCTCTCACAATACCAAGACCACGAGAAAAAGTGTTATTCAAAGCTCTATAATACCACTAACCTTACGGAAAATAGTTTTTAAACTTTACCCATTTAGTGTGTACTTTAGAGCCTGTTTAATATGGTGCTCGTAGGTGTCCCGTTTGCGCATTTTACGAGGGGTTTAAACCGTCGTCGGTCAAGATGTAACAATTCGCTTTGGGTCGCTTTGTCGGCCGTCGAAGGGAGACGCTTCTCCTGTCCCTAACGATACCATGTACTGAACTTTATTTTTTTACGCGCTCCGATTTATTGAGCCAAATATTAAACCGGAAATAACCGCTTAGATAACGATGGCGGTTGTTATTTCATCTCACGTTAGATTTATAGTGTGATAAGGCAAGATGATCAACGAATAATTTGTCTGGATGTGTTGAATTTTAATGTCATGTACACAAGTTATGTCTTAATATATACTAAAGGCTTATTAGAGCTGCGCGTCTTAGTATAGCCATATATATGCATAAAGAACGATTACTTAGGTATGCTCTTATCTCCGTGTATATAATGCAAGGACAACTTATATCGCTCCGAGAGATTTGATAAAATTAATTCCTATAGGTATTATGACATAAAAAATACCTTTTACGCAAAACGTATGATACTTATCTATCAAACGTTATAAAGGAGTTATCATAATTTGTAACCGTTTTATCACGTAATTATATGATTTCTGAACAAATTCAATTTTATATGATTATTACGATTATGTGATTTAATTTCAAGGCTCGGTCTGATCCGTTCATTATCTTTTTTGCATAATTTATTGAACCGGTTTATTATTTTTGAGCGTAATCATGTCTTGAAACAGAGACAGTGGTGTTTTCAAAATGAGATAGGCGCCATGCAAGGTTACTGCTCATTCACAATGCGGTTTCACTACTCAGGGCTGCCTCGGCGAAGTTTATAGTGGAAGCACCATGTGCCATGGCCGACACACAGTGGAACGAATGTATGGGAGAGGTTGGACGTAGACATCTCCGAAAAAAAAGAGTTAAATTATGCCAAACGAATGATGCCATCTTATTCGATTACCTAATGCCTTCATAACTTGTGCTGATAAATTTCTTCATAACTCCCATATTTCGGAAGTAATTTGAGAAAATGTGATATTTTACTATGAAAATGAGTGTATCGAGCTCTCTCCCTCCTGATTCCGGCGTTGTTTCAAGTAGCGGTCTCTAATATCATAATGCTAATACTAAGAGCTATATTTAATACTAAGACACATGGTGCGCCAAATGTGCACTTTCTGGGATAAAAGGAAATGAAAATTTTAAAAAAATTAAAATGGTTTTTCCTCATTTGTATTTATTTTAAACAGACAGACGTATGTAGAGGTCATATATAAATATATGAAATATTGTTTTTTTAAATCTTGTGTATTATTTACGAAAATATTCATAAGAACAGATGAGAGTATGACTTTTTTCACATAATATTTTATTTATACAACGTGGCGCTGCAATGGTGACTTTAATTTAATACACGGGTAGGGCTAGTGCCCATTAACCATATAAATATTGATAGGTTAAAATAATACGTAAACTGAAAAAAAAAATTTTTCAAACAAACTAAATAATAAAAAAGTCATTAAAATTGGGATCACCCTTGCAAAAATTCATTCATGAAATTACTTACCTAGCTCGCTTACGTTAACTCGGAGCGGCAATGTGTCGGTTCGCGGGCTGGCAACCGCGCGCATCGCGTCTTGTACCTACTCGTGATCGGTCCGATTCTTTGACGGCATATTATCAAAGAAACCGAGCGGCGCAAGTGGTACAAACACTTATCACATCACCCTCTCTTGTTACTATTAGTAATAACTGTCATCACTAATCACTGCCATCACGATCATAAGTTTACACAAGCACTAATAGCACAAATAAATGCGTCCGTATCGCAAGAGGTGTAAACGTACCTACTAGATAAGAAAACGAAAACCAATCAAAGTGTCTTTATCGCAGTACCATGATCTAATTACTATCCTAATTACACAAAAAGAAATAAATAAAACAATAGCTAAGAGTCTTTTTCGCGACGTAATTATGCGCACTAGTATAAATAAGTGCGTCAAGGACACGGGTTCGACTAGCACTAGAAAAGCAAAAAAAGAATTTGTGTTCGGTGCGGCGGGTGGGTGGAAGGGAGAGCGCGCGTCGCCTGCGCTGCTCGCCAACAAAGGAAATTTCCTTAAATTCGCCTACTCTATGCATTTGTTTCATCCTAATAGTATTGCTTATTCGTTTTAATTTCATTGATGCGAAGTTATGATCCGTGACCGAGGGAAATGACCGCTGCGCGACAGTTCTTTAAGTACAGGTTGCTCTAAGATGCTATTTCCTAAATTCTTTAATAAATCTGTAAATAATAACGTTTAATGGAAATAAAAAATTGTCATGAAACGAAAATGTGAAAACGTATATTATGTGTGTTAAATTAAGGTCACCATAGCAGCGCCACGCTGTATATGTTTTACAATAACGATAAAAACACGGTATTTTAGATAATAAAATAATAAATTACCTAGTTTAATTAATATATTATACAATACATACAAACAAAACAACAGGTAACAATCACAGTATGTCAATGTCAGTAGATTCACGTTATAGGTTTCGACCTGGTTTCGAATTAAGATGTAAGCTCTAATTTACTAAGTTACACATTTTAAAACAATATCAACATTTAATTATCATCGTCATCATCATCATCATTAATTAATTCAAATTCAAAATCGATATCCGCTAAATCATTTATGCTAACAAATTCGATATCACTTTTCTCAGAATCCGTAAGCTCATAAAATTCCTTAAAAGAAGATTTTTTTACAAACTTATTTACTTTTGGACGAATGCTTGTAACAAGTGGATCAGAAGACAGTAAAAGATTGTGCATAATATCTTCATTGCATGAGATACTGCTATGCTTTCGAGAATGCCCCTCTCTATATTTTCGAAAATCTTTATTTCTAGCCTCAGATGCCTCTTCGGATAGAAAACCAATGGGCACAATTGACAAGTTCTGAACTATGTCTGGCCCATGCATTAAAATTCTATGAAGTGAAGAAGGCATATAATACCATGGGTATAACACGTAAAGCTTAGCAGTATCAAAGCAGAACTCTCGGAATTTAGTTACGTTGATCTTCTCTCCTGATGAAATACACTGCAAGATCACACAGATTTTTCTTAAAAGCATAGCGTCTATTCCGGTCAGTTCAGTAGATTTAGTGTAGTTTTCAAAAAATCTCCTTGCCGAGTTGCCATTGTTGGTGGGTCCACTGCCTTGTTTCACAACATCGAGAAGTAAGCCCGTTTCTCTTCTTACAGCCTCTTGAACTCTTTTCTTCCTGTTATCAACTTGCCTTTTTGCTATATCACCCTTTGCTTGCCATGACTTTATGTCTAATTTGTAGGAAATGTGTAATAAGCATTCCATTGAGCGAATCCAAGCGTGAAGGGAGCTTAAGCTGTATTTATACATGTCCTCGTTTGCGTGTTTATCTTTGATTAACTCTAAATTATTCATCTCTTTAGGACTAGCCTTGCATATGTCACACACTGAAGCTGCTGTATCGGATATAATGGAATGAATTTTACCATCAATCATTGTCAACAGCAGTTAGTGTTTGACACTAATTCCATCAGTGATGGTGGATGGAGTTAAGGCTTCAATCTCGGCTTCGATTTCAGCCATCTCTCTCTGCACATTTTCTTTGGTTTCCTTTATAAACTTAAACAATATTGGCCGGCAAAATGAGGTGGAAGATGGTCGCTCGTTTTCCCAAATTGTTACACCTTTTGAGACGAGCCGCAGTGGTACAAGACTAATCATAAAATTACTAGCAAGATCGATTTGCTCATCTTCACTCGTCCTTTGATGATAAATGCTTTGGCTAGATGATCCGTCAAAACCCCATTTGCTGGTCAAAATGAGCTGTTGATTGGGATCAACAGGGGTTTCTAACGACCTAATAAGTCTTCTTGAGGTTAAATCCATCAAGGCTTGTAATTTGATTTTTGCAGAGCTCTCTGTAACTGTGAGATCGTCTTAGGCCGGATAGCACTTAATTTTTTCTTTAACCAACATGTAGTAACTCGGGTATTTAAAAGCTCCTGCTTGGGTGTTGAAATTTCGAAGAGTGTTGTAGCGCCATTTCGATAAATTCATCGATACATAAAGAGCCAATGCCTTCAAAGTTGATATTTCCCGTACCTGAATCGATTTACCTTCAATGAAGGCTTTGATTAGTGAGGCCTCTTCTGGATTCTCCATCAAGTATTTCATTACATCAGCTGTATCGCTTTCTCCTGCCTTTCGAAGCGCCCTTTCGGCCGAAAACACAATTTCAGCGCTGCTTCTGCTGCATGGAAGAGTATCTTCAGTGCGTCTTCTTTTTTGCCGGTTACTAAGGTCCTCAAAAGATTTACGAGGACTAGGATGTGTACAAGTTGAAGCATCAGATTTAGCAGGAGAAATTATGGGCTCGATGACGTCACTTACATTTTCTGTAGGAGATTCAATATTTTCATTCAGAAATTCCGGCCACTGTATTGCAGCCTGTAGCCAAATCTCATGTTTCTTCCGAAACTTTTCTGTGCTTCTTCCAGACTGTGTCCATTTTGCATAAATGCGGTAGTAAAATCGACGACACCAGTCTTTTAAACTTGTTTCAGAACTTTCACATAACTGAACACAACAGTTATCTTTTAAAACACTGAACAAATAGTTATAGTCGCGTAAACCTTTATGTGCGCGTGCGCATAAAGCAACGTGAAGATCAAGATTTGTATTAAAATTTGGAAAATACATTGCGACATTAGTGTGGCTACAACGAGGTGTAAATCAACACTGATTTTAAAATTACTAATAGTGACCTATTTATATTTGATCCAGGTACCCTTATTTGTTAAATATTGCAAGGTAATTAGTTTGAAAATGATGCATGCTTAATTAGTGTATTAAGAGCCATTTAGTAATTAAATAATAGCAATCTTCTTATCAGTAATCATTAGTGCATCAGTTTTACATGTAAACCTTAAGTCCCTAATCACATATCCAAATTCTCTAATATCTTCTCTAATTGGCTGCTCAGAAATGTTATTGTAATAAGGTGAAACAACCACAAAACAAAAAAATATATTTTTGTATTATAAAATAAACATCACTCTTTATCCCAGAAAGTGCACATTTGGCGCACCATGTGTCTTAGTATTAAATATAGCTCTTAGTATTAGCATTATGATATTAGAGACCGCTACTTGAAACAACGCCGGAATCAGGAGGGAGAGAGCTCGATACACTCATTTTCATAGTAAAATATCACATTTTCTCAAATTACTTCCGAAATATGGGAGTTATGAAGAAATTTATCAGCACAAGTTATGAAGGCATTAGGTAATCGAATAAAATGGCATCATTCGTTTGGCATAATTTAACTCTTTTTTTTCGGAGATGTCTACGTCCAACCTCTCCCATACATTCGTTCCACTGTGCGACAGGCCAAAGCGATACGAAAGGGAGGATTTTGTGAAAGTGAGACATTAATTCAAATATACGAAGTATGCACCTTCAGTGTCTACATAGAATTACCTAAGTATGAAAGTTTTTTCTATCAGAAATATGTCAATACCATTAAGTTCTTTGTTTCATAAAAGGCTCAACTTAATACCGGTGGTGGTCAACTTGTGAAGTTTGAAGCAAGTGGCAAAAATGTTGTTAGGACAAGACTATCATAAAGAGCACTGTTAAAATGACTTACATCCCTGCAAGACTTATGACAAACAGAATTAATAGGAACCAGGTACATTAGCACAAAGGGTATTTGCTAATATTATTTAATAGCTTAGTTACCTATAATTTGCGTTATGTATCTCCGGAGATTTATAGACACTAGGATCGGCGCCGGCGATTTGAATGGCGGCCTGTGATTGGCGGACGCCGGGTGCAACTCACGCGCATGTATTTAGGTCACCGCGCCGCGTGGGTCTAGACTCTAGAGTAGCAACAGCTTTTATAACAGGGCTAGCATAAAACGATTACTAACCTTATGTCAGTAATTATCTGAATGGTACAATTATATGAATGACGTGAGTATGCGTGTATGGAATGATTGATACATATCTCATTTGCAGATTGAGGTTTGTCAAGCCTAGAACTCTATTGCCGTACCCACATGACGTAAGCAAACGATGTGATGATAATTTTTATAAACACCTTAATGGTCTTCATCAGTTAGTTAAACGTTTCCAGTTTCCAACATCATCGAATGTTTCCTAACAATAAAAGAGCAACACGTACTTACACGTAAGCTCTAATAAACTATCAGCAGTTAATGACGCATTAACATCTAAACAAAAACAATCCCATAAGTGTTTCTACCAAGTAAAGAGCCAGCTTTAAAAATGACTTACGACCGGCTACAGCTTAAAATTCCCATTCAATGAATGTTTCGGTAAAGCGTAAATTAGATTTACGCGGCGGACGCCTGATTCATTCCATCTAAAGGCTATAAAATCTAAACTTAAAAAGGGGATTTCTGGAAAAGTGCAAGGGACTGAAATAATCATAGGAGGTCTGAGCACAATAGGGCTAGCTCGTCTCAGCTCGGAGGGCACGTATGCTCGTAAATACGACGTCCCTTATTATTAGCAGCCATTGTTCGGGATTGCTCGGGTACAGTCGGCAGCGGCGCGGACGCAGCCAGCTTGTCACATGAGCTCTGTTGCTTTTGGACATTTAAAAACATGAATGTATTTTATTTTTGTAATTCATTCCCGTTTAGTTGAAAACAAAACCATATACGAGTTAACTAAGTGATAGCAATGAATCGTTACAAATAAATCATTCGGTAATATCCCTGAACAATTTTAGCCTTTATAGAACAAAGGCATAACTTTCGCTTCGCGTTCAATTCTTAATTGATTTAGATAAAATGGTGGATTGAGTTTTATTGGTCGCGACTGTACTTCTAGCTCCACGTCGGATATCCGACACTCGTAGCTTTAATATGCAGCCCTGGTTCGGCCGACCATTGCACAATTCAATCCTAAATAAACGCAATCCCGCCATAATTAGCTATGGAACTGATGAATTCACGAACCGCCATTAAAAGTTCTGAACACAGCTTAATTAAAAATTGTGTTTATTAAAGCGCATTCCGACTTCGATAGATGTTAAAATTCGTTGGTAGCGTGTTTGAAGGTGGGAGAAGTGAATAAAAGCTTTTATCTCAGGTAGAGTTGGTGCATGCGGTTGTGGGACGCCAAAATTGGAATCATTCATCTTTTAATCTGACGTGTTCTATTGTGGTCGGCGCTGGCATGGGTTTAGTGGGAGGCCCGACTGTGTTACCACGAATATTTATTGTTGTTCAACATATGGCTCGTATATCTGTATAAAACTGATCATTTACCTGAATGCTTTTAAATACGGAACATCGGATTTGATTAAATCAGTGAATACACATGGCCGGCTATGAGAACTCCAACCTATATTTGGGTTTAAGTATGTAGCTACGAAACGGACTGTACTTTAAAGGTTATTTTTTTTGTTTTGTTATAAAGATAACGTGTAGTTAAGTTTTACCATTATAAAATATTGATAGTCGTTATGAAGGTGTAGAAAACCTGTTCAAGAAACAAAATCCGAATCAAAAATATAATTAAAGAAGATTAAAACACTGTTATCTGAATGATAATATATTAATTTAATTATTTACTCAACCATTTTATTACTACGAAGCTAGAAAACGGTGTACAAACAGGTGCTAAGATAACGAGAACAGAATTGTTGTACAAACATTTAAATAAATATTCTAAAAGAGCTTTGCGGCGGCCATTAAAGGGCAGTCGATTAGAGACTCGGCAGTAAGAGAGGCTTTTTAACATCGATCCATCAGAGCCTGGCCACAGATAAGGGCATATACCTGTCACAGTAATAAGTATTAAAGATTGAATCATACAAAAAAGAAAAAAAAACTATGTAATGGTCCGGGTTCCGCGGCCGAAGCTCTCGATTGATTATTACATACAATTACAAAACAATATTTAGTTGTATGTATAAATTCGTGCATGATAACGAAAGTTATATTCAGTCATTTTGATCTGACACCCTTTGGCAATTTTAATTAAGATTTTGACAAATTCAGTATTCAGAGGTTTCTTTACACAAGTTTTAATCATCACACAATCATAAAAATCTAGAAGGTTAAGAATAAAAAGTGCGCTACGAAAACTCGTAGCAATCGCTACGAAGTTGACAAACAAATACATTAATACATTTTGTAACAAAGATTCGGTTTTTTTGTCTCATCTATTCAAACATATCCTAAGACTTGATCCAAAAGCTACATAAGCCTACCTTTATATTATTGTGTTTCTAAAAATAAAACGGTATTCGTATTAACTGTCATAAGGGACCGGTTCTTGGCACCTTTTCAATGCACCTGAGTAGATTCCCGCGGTATGTTCGTTACATTTCTTCGTAAATTCTTTACTTATCGTCGAGTTCAAGTTGTTTTTCCTCAAAATAGTAAGTAGATCGTAGACTGGTGTTAATGTCTTGATCTTGTTAATGTTTTTTATTTGATGTATATCGATGTTAAAATAGTGTAACCAAAGCAGGTAGATAGAGGCAGGTAGGTAGGCGAGGTGAGTGTATTTGTTTGTTTTAAATTTAAACTTGTCTTGGAAATAAGTAATATAACTGTGGGAAAAACTAAATTGCTTTATGTATATGAGCACATTACTCACTTTGTCATTTCCTTGAACGCTCAATTTTAAAGTTTACATCAGTAATGTTAGGTTACCACGCAAAGCTCGTTCATTATCCACTAGGTAGCGAC
Source organism: Brachylomia viminalis (assembly GCA_937001585.2). Taxonomy (NCBI): domain Eukaryota; kingdom Metazoa; phylum Arthropoda; class Insecta; order Lepidoptera; family Noctuidae; genus Brachylomia; species Brachylomia viminalis. The sequence goes on along the minus strand of OW443302.2, from coordinate 12,306,180 downwards.
AAATTGCTTACCGTTGATTCACTAAACCCAAATATTTTTTGTCGACATTTGAAAGTAACTGTCTCAAAATCCGTATGTGGCAAGATACGCATCTTAAGTAAAAAGCTGTAGCGGCTACAAAAGTATGTTGTTGATACTCGTTGGTTGATAAATGTTGTAACTGACAACTGGGGCCACTACCTGAATGAAGCGCTCCAATTACTCTTGTAAATATATTGGTCTGACATCTTAAGTTAAATATTGTGTACTCGCTCCTGGGTTCTAGTTTTGCTTTTTCATTTACCGCGGATCAAGGATCGAGATTAGGAATTAGTCACATGCAAACCCTTCTAGAATAAAAATATTATAAGCAAAAGCTCTTCTAAATTTGATATGGTTGTTGCACGTCTATTTCGAAAGTTAATAAAAAAAAAATTGCTGTGCTGTTGATGTAAATCAAAGTTTTACCGTTCCTGAACTTCATAAAACAGTAGATAATGAGAAATTTGCATCCACGATGTAATCACTAATTAGTAAGTAGTCGTTCCACGGCGGCTTCTGTCATGCGATACTTGTAAGGAAGTGAAAAGTGCCTACGTATCATTTGTATGAATATACGATAAGTACCCATTATACCAAGAATCTTTTAGAGATGAGAAAATCTTTTTACAAGTAATCAAATTTCATTGGAGATAACACTATATCTCTGTAAAGATTCCATAATAACTAGAATGCCTGAAACATGAAAACTTTAATGTGAAATATCATTTCACATAATTAGAAGGAAATCATATTGCGTATGACGTGTATTACCATAAGGAGACTAAAATTTACTATCGCCATCAAAATAATACGAGTAATAATAGTTTTACCATCCGAGGCTTACTATATATGAGTGGGGACTGTTCGGTATCTATGCTCGTAAACTTGAAATTGCCTAATGAATAACACGGGATTAAGTTTAATGGCAACATTACAAGTCTTGTCATTTGTGAGATTTTTATAATTATAAATTATTATGAATCTAGTGATCACCCGCGGCCCTTTCCCAATGGGCATTAGTTTTATTACGGTGAGCTCAGCGCATTGTTGGCTTGTAATACCTAACTTATGGAAAGCTAGGAGTTTCATGGGTTTCGTTTTAAGATTATTTATGGGTTTTTAAACAAGAAACGACGCTGAAAAAATCCCTTTCATTCGACCACTAAAAGAATGTCGTCTTCTTTATTTTAAAACGTTTAATGAATATCCTAACTAATCACAGTGCACAATCGCAAGTTTACGTTTAGCATCAACATGAGAACATAACGTTCGTATGTTTTTATATTACGTTTTTCGCCAGTAATTACGAACGGTGAACATTCAAGTTTTGCTGGACCACGGCAGCGAATATAAATCGGGTGTTTCATGAAATATCGAGTCGCAGCCGTGGGCTACGCGGCACGAACGCGTCGCCGCCCTTATCTCTGCCGATACGATTTTATACGATATTCGATTTTTCATTTTCTGACTTTTATGGATCGGTTGTTCGCGGTGTATCGATAATTCGAGATCGGTCTTTTATGTTATAATTTCTATACAGGTAGCGACGCTCGCACTGCATCGCTCCCGGTGGCTTCTAAAATACAACATTGTAACCTTGATTTGTGGGGTACTAATAAGCGAGCAGCTTTGGCACTATTTCAATGTTCTCAAGTGTTTCAGAAATCGATCGGGTTACGATGGATCCTTTTTCCTATAAAAAGCGTTAAGCCATATAAACCGGTTGCAAACCGCGTTCTCACAACGTACTGCCGCTTCATAACTGGCTACTTTATGCTATTGTAATGATCTAGGAGCTGCTGCTGCCCACAAAAACACTCGCATTGTCTCTAGACTTGTTACCGTATACAGCCATGTATTTTATCACTTCGCGCGTCGACGTAGACACTTCCGAGAAAAAAGTTTCAAGTCGATGCGTTTTTCTTTCTTAATTTTTTTTTTCTCAAACGCCGAGCCGAGCTTATGCTAGGTAAATACGGACAGAACTGTGACAGTTTTCATACCTTTATATTATTTGTTTAGGCATCCCGAGCCAATAGGCCGTGTGTGCTGAACAAGTTGTAAAGATTATCTACATGTGCATACATAATCGTTAAAACTAATACTAAGCACCGACTATTTCACGGTGCGGTCGGTTGATGAGCATAAAAAATGGAGATGCTGCTTATGAATTCTATTTGTGTACACAGTTTTCGAAAAAGTTTCGCAGACGAATTATTCATAATGAGTATCAGAGAATGGGATTATTTCAGCGAATTTTATGACTTATAGCCATATTATTACGACACTTTTCTGGTTGGCGATTGTCGCGCCCATGTTCGGAATTTATATAACGTATAGCTTTTAAATTTAAAAAATACCGTGTTTGTTGCTCGAGGGTTGTGGGTACGATCGACTGAGTTTATGATGGGTATTTTTTATTATATTATGTTAATTCACTAAATATGTAGTTACACGGTTATGATTGCATGTATGAAAGTTTTATCAGGAACCTGCGTGTGCGCATCTGGGACTTCTTTAATTTGTAGCATCTAGCATTGCAAATATTTTCCTTACCTACAGACCCTACAGTGCATTGACAGACATTTTATTGCATTTAAATAAAGATAGAAGCAATGTTTAAAATAATAGCCAACACCTGAGGGGCAATTCTCGTACTTAAAAAACGTTCAAATTCAAGTCGCAATCTCATCACAGCGACAATCAATGTCAAAAACTTGTCAAAAATGTATGGAAATTGATTGTATTTTTGACAGATTGAGACTGAGATCAGACTGTGAACGTGCTTAAAATTACGAGAATTACCCCTCAGTTGTTGAAGTCAAAACTAAAGTTATAAAAGTTACTGAAATGTATGTAATTTTGTTGACTTACATATTTATGAATTCAGTTCGACAGAACCAATTTCCCTAAATTGAAAAACTTTTAGTACAATAAATTACAGAGTATTCATAATATTATATTGCCTGATTGCAAGCTGAAAACTTTTTATTTTTGCTATTAAAAGTCCTACAGTAACATTACAACTTAGAAACACGGAATCAAGATCGAAGTATGGGCAGAAAAACGTTTTAACAGGAGTCGATATCAAAAATAAATAAAAAACTTTTATCACGGGTAGTGTCGGCGTTTGCTGGCGTGTCATAACTTGTCGCGGCCAGGTTCGTTACACGCCGGTAACGTTACACGACAAGCAACCGGACACCTCGTTGCGTGTTGCATGCGTGTGGTGGGCGGTATCCCCCCGGCTCCCTACAAAATACAACAATAACAAACCAATAATGCTACCTTATATACAATACAGCTGCTGCTGTATTAGCACCGATCTGTTCCACGCAGCGGGAATAGCTGAATAATCTGTGTAAATAACATAGGTCACGAGGCTGTGCTCGCTGTACGTATCACTTACATTCCGGATCCTACAGACTTCAATGTGTTGGAGATGGAGCTAATCTTATACGAAGCGTTAGTCGCTTATCCAATTCCAAATATAGAGAAAATTTCTGATTCTCAGAATTGCGAGAATTTTACTATTTGCTGCTCAATCAGAAAATTTGATGACCAAACAGGATGTTAAGCCGCATAGAAACAGCTCATTCTGTTTATATTAGTAGACCTAAACTGTCATAATCTGTTACTTTATTTGCATAATAGGGCAATATATTGGGATTAATTTGGATATATGTATAAATTTTAACACTGTCAAACACCCATAAATATTGTATTACACTTTTTCACTATAACTTTTTTATGGAAAAAAGGCGAGATTATTAAAGTTATTTACACATACATTTGTATTACCTGACTCGTGTAGGCTTAAACATAGGCGGCAAGTAAAAAAAAAAACGAATTTAGTACCTACATACAAAAAGTCACAGCTTCTTCCCATGGGGGTAGGGAAGTATTTAATGTTGGTAAATAAGTAGGTATCGCATGGTTGACTTTACTTATTTTTTTTTAACTCTGGTTAATAAAAGTGTTATTGTAGCTTACATTCAAAATATACCTAGTAGATAAAACGTTTAATATAGCGAAAAATCTTGAAGTGAAAAATGTATTAAATTATAAATATATAAAAAGTAAATAATATTATATTAAATGTTGCGGATTGGACAGAGGCAGCACTAAACAGAAATGGCGCAACAATGAAAGCTCATTTAAGCTCTTTCATGCTACTTCTTATTTAATAAACGTCTGTGCACGGAATTGGATTTCTTTCATCGTGGTTTCAATCAACTGCGAGGAAAATTCATACATTTTACAATATCTACGCCACATCTAATTTATTCATTTTCAACTCATGGTTAAAATACATATAATTTAATAACACAGACAATCCAACACATGGAGAAATATCGTGACTATTTTAGGAAAAAAAACTCATATTGTAAACTCAATGGGAAGATCCCGTGTACGCATGATTCAATCACGTGAGATCAACGACCAGTCATTGTATCAATTTAGTTGTCAACGTAACAAATCGATTGTATCCTGACCTGGCAGAACTGTGAGCATTTGCGAACCGCTCCCTTGCCTCGTAAATAAATTTTAATAATAGCCCGTGAACTTGTTCAAAGCTTTGGGCTATAATTTTTCATTTATTTATTGATATCTAATTATTTAAACTATCCTTAAAAATAATACAACATAACCTTCTAATCGTATCGTTCTGCCCCCGTTCCTAAATCTACCATGCGGCGGAATGCCGGAGAACGAGTTTTGTATCCGTCCTGCTCGTTTCTACGTTATGGCTATTTCCGTCCTTGTCGGGCGCTTGTCATTTTCTATAAGTTTTTCTAACATTCTCCGCTTGCACCGCCCCCTCTATTTCGGCCAAACGCCTGTCTTATGAGCGATAACTTTTGTTTGTTCAACAGTTATGACTATTGTTTGACACACCAATGCTTGTTACGCTCGCTTTGAGTGTTTACTCACTTAATGAAGCTCTGTTACCTCATCCTTCTAATGACTCTTTATTTATTTCAAATACACATTAGTGTTAGTCATCACCATCGGTTTTAGGTTACGAAATGGCAAAGTGACGACTTCTGGCGTCGAGCGTTTGTGTCTATTCTGGTCACAAGTTTGTCTGGTATCGCTATGAGATATTGTGTTCAACAATTAGCAGCCGATTGTGGCTCTGATCAACATAAATTAAAAGTCTCCCGATAACATTGGAACCAATAAAATACAACAATATTGAAAATGTTCTTTGACCGCGGCTAAAATCTTAATCTAAGCATGCGGGTTCTGCGGCCGCGGCTGCTAAATGCTAACGAGTTACAAATTAAAAGAGACCAAGACGTGTGCCAAAGGTAACTTTATGGGCTTTGCATGTCTTATATCAATAAATTATTAACTACGCTCCTTGTTTGATTTTACATTTATACTTATTATTATTTACCTAAAAGTAGACTTTAATCCCTTTGTTTATAGTCCAAAATTGTGCACGAAACATTTGAGCTGAGACTTTGGAACTTAACCCTTACGACATGGCATTAATGTTCAGTTTGTAGTGACATGAGTGGGGATGAGCATGTACAAATAGTAGCAAGTAAGTGTAGGTATTTGAGCGTAAGCGAGGAGAGGCGAGAATCTTTAGTTTTAATTAATACGCTGAATCTAGGCACCGCGTGTTCGCTATTTTCAATTAGTCGTCGGCGCCAGTAGCATGTTTTGAGCTATGTGATATAATGGGATCCCGTATTTCCCATACAATTTATTATTAACCTATAAGTTTGGTCGGGAGTGGGGTCAATAGCTGGCTCAGTCATGTTACTGCCGCGCTAAGAATCACAGAGTGGTCATGCGATAGCTTATAATGAATATTTCATTGTAGGACGGTGTCTTTTACAAGTTGTGTACCGCTAACGTCTGCTAGCGTATATGAGTCATAGGTCATTAAAATTAATAGTTTTCAGCAAACCCTCGAGTAAGCTTCGCCTTTAGTACGGTACATTGCTAAATACGTGAACCGTTACTCGTTAACTTTAGCTTATGCTAAACGGTTATGATATTTATCAGGATAGTCGAAACTTTATACCTACTTCAGAACACATGGAAGAAAAATAAGAAAATATGCACGTGTGTGTAAGTTAGTCGTAAAAGATAAAGTTGTCAATTTACGATGAGGTTTGCTAGTAGTTAAAAAGTAGAACAGAAAGTGAGTGTCCGGCGCGCGACATTGCCGTCGTTCGCGTCCGACTGTCCGAGTGTCCGGGCGTCCGGGTGTCCAAGTATCCATACAGTCACGAGCCCACGTTCACTTGATGTTATTCTCACGACTTTTCTCACTATTTGACACCAAATAATAATTATCACGTCGCTTTTCAAATATCTTGTGTCAAACAGATCGCCTACACTTACTAAATAAACTGAGAAAGCTAGTGTGAAATTAGTTCATGTATCGAGAGTTCCGTATAACTGCATAATCATGTGATACGGAGGTAAGTGAGATCAGGATTTCCTAGTTCCTCTTTGCGATCAAAAATGTATTCATATCGGTATAAATAGCATAATTAGCCTATAATGTTCTCACTGCTGGGACACAGTGGCCTCCTCTCGGTGAGAGGAAATGTGCCATAATCCACCACGGACACCCAGTGCGGGTTGGTAAATGTCACATGTCTTCGAATGACTGACCGGTTGGCGCAGTTGGTAGCGACCCTGCCTTCTGAGCCGCTGGTTCCGGGTTCGATCCCCGGACAAGTCAAACATTTGTGTGCATGTACATGTCTGTTTGACCTGTGTCTGGGTGTGTATATCTATATAAGTATGTATATCAGTCATCAGGTTACCGTAGTACAGGCTCTGCCTAGTTCGGGACCTGAAGACCTTGTGTGGATGTTGTCCCATATTATTATTATTATTATAATGTTTGGCTCTAGGACGTGCCGGTTTCCTCACGATGTTTTCCTTCACCGTTTTGAGAGCAGTGGTGAAGAAATAATTACCACAAAGTAAAGCGCCTGTCTGGATTCGAACCTACGACCTACAACTCGTACGTCGCGGCCGTTACCACTGGGCCACCACTGCTTATCGGTCTATATGCAACGTTTAAATTGTAGATTCCAATGTAACAACTGTATTGTCTCGTTTGTGTTTGCAAGTTTTATGAATCCTGAAACTCAAAACTTCTCTAGGTTACACCCAGGACAAAGCTGTTTTAAGCAAAACTGCTGATCTGAATATGCCATATAATTCAATAAAGCGTATTTCCGCAGTAGTGTACTAGTCAGACTGAAAGAAAGAGAGAGAGCTTGAATTTTAAAGTCACGGAAAATCTTTGTAGGCATCGCCGCGCGTCAGATCAAACAGGGTCACACGTATTTCCATGCTTCTGTCTAATACATTGATTAATTGACGGTAATCATATGTACATATTTAGCTGTATTGTAAATTCAATCATTAATAATATATAAGGTCGATGAACTCTTGGACAAGCGGGAAGAAAAGCAATAAACATTTTTATAGTCTAAGCAGCCTATTCCTTCGGATTTGGTTTACGATTTTCTTCTTATCATTGCGTAACTAATGTCAAGCGGTTGAATATTGATTATGGAATTTATAAAGTTGTTTGTTTATGTCCCTCTATTTCGGCGATCGGCTCCACTAATGCCCCGTAGCGATTGCAATCAAATAAAACATGCCGCCCGGGCCGGCCACGCGGCTACTTTTCAGCTTTAATGTAATAAAACTGCCTACTCTCTGGCAGAGAATGCGACACTACTGCAACACGACAGAGTCATACACTGTCGGCTTACGTTAGAAACTTTCCGCCTTCTCAGCCAGCACGGCGTTTAGCCTCAATACTAGCCGACGCCTTTACCTACCAATCAACAACATAATGACCGTCTAATCAAAAGTAAGGCATTAATTTATTTAACTCGAGCGAACTAGTAGTTAAAGTCGGTTTAGCGCAGTAAGTCGCAGATTCACAGCGGCATGCAGGAGAGAGGCTTCCGGAGCGCGCGTGCGCTTTCGCGACAACAGACCTCAGAGCCAATCGCCTTTTATGTGGGATCGTAAATTTCACGTCCCGTTATTTTATTATTAAATTATTCTCCATTAAATATTAGCTCTATGGCTGTTTATTGATTAGAGACAATACAATAGGAACTACTAGACAATGTTTCCGATTAAAATATTACGGAAATCGTATAATACTCGAATATACTCGAATCTGTCACGAATCAATTTTACGAACCTCCGTACAGAAAGTAAAAGCGTCTCAACGAAGCAGGATATTTAGTTACGGTACTACTCGGGGTATGTAATTAGAAAAAACGACAATCATCAAGTTTAAAGAACATTTAGTTAAAAATTAAATAAACACTGAATGTATTGTTAAAAAACGTGGAGGTAGAAACAAGGTTTAAGCTTCGGTACCAAAATTAGTTTCTTAATCAGAATGCCACGGTCATTTTAGTAATTTATAGCGTCGTCTATACGTTAGTGTTTGTTTCCTCTATCGTCGTCGGGCAGGTAACATATTTCTTGAGACAGCGGGGGGTGTCTGGGGCAAAGTTAAAGGATGCGCAGGAGTGCCCCTACGCGGAGGCGGCCTTACTTATATGTACCATATCGAATTTATTGGTCCAAGAGCTATAAAACAATAGTAACGTTGAGAAATGATGTAAGATACCTACACAGCTAGGAACTAGGAGCTCTCATTCTTTAGTAGGTACGGATTACCTGTCTCCTGAGCTTTTTGTTGATTTAAAACTAATTTTATGTAGTGTAGCATTTTTAACATTGCTCCTAGAAGGAGTTCCTTACTTCTTCTAGGAGCAATGTTAAGAATGTACTAGATTAAACATTGCATGAGATAGAACATCAATTAAAAATGCAAAAACGAGCCTACGGTCAATCTCGATTAATATTCTCTGGCTGTAGTCAGGATGTCTCGCACACCTGTGACACCTTAATGACTCCGTGATAAGTTAACAATTAATATGGAGCTATGTACAAGACCGTTTATCTCTCTAATTGCTACGTAAATAGAATATTTTGTATTACACAGTTTAGACGAACTTACTAACACATGCTGCGCTTAGAAAACACCACAATAATAACTTGTACGATAAAAAGAATGATAATAAAAGAATAGGCCTTAATAATTCAGATTTAATAAAAGCACTTTAACATATTTAATATCTGAACAGACAATAACTCATCTTTAAGTAACAAGGATCATTACAATAGGCATTTATTTACACAATATATGTAGTAAAAACACTTGCAGATAGTCGCATAAATAAATCCACTTTATTTTTGTTAATAATATTCTATATGCAGCTCCTGACGCCATCTTTTTACAGGGCACCTTTGTAAGTTACGTTAGGGCAGAGCTTACCTGTTGCCTCGCCGTGGAATCGATTAGGTGCGTTTCGAACATATTTTCGACGGAGTTCCATTCGATGACTCGCTTCAACTTTTGTCGCTTGATTGCTTTTTGATGTGGCGATAAATGTGACTTATGTGGTTTTGGGTTAACAGCGAATACATTTCTGTAATGATGGGTTTGTGCACAACGGGCGGGGAGCGTTTATACTTTAATGTGTGAACGTTGTTATTAAGGTTTCGGTAACGTTCCATAGCTGAGCGGTTGCGTGAATAGCACGATGAGGTTCATATTCTCTAATTCATAAATGAATGAACCTCATCCTGCTGTGCTGCTTTATAACCTAATGAGCTGTTCTCTAATTCATAAACAGCTCATTCGGCTATAAATATGCTTGTATTGATTAGACTGCCTCGTCGGTCCAGTGGCCGCAATGACCACTGCTGAGCATGAGGTCCTGGGCTCGATTCCCAGGTCGGGCAAAGTGTTATTGGGTTTTTCTATCTGGAATTTCTCAGTAGGAGCTTGGAGTCTGGATTTGTGACCGGTTGATGGCAATAGGCTGGTCCCCTATTACACGGGACTTTAACGTAACTGGTGAAGGTGGGTGTACTATAGGTATACTTCTACCCAATCTTTCGGTGAAACAATGCGTTAAGCTACGTTATGTATTAAAAAGTTAGGCACGTAAATGAGCATTAATTTTTTAATGGACTAAACTTTTTAATTGGCAATGTGTATAGTAAATATAATTAATATTATCTTGAACATAAGGACTTAAAATTTCATTTTATAGTAACATTTTGATCTTCCAATATTAATTTATGTAAGTATGTATAATTGTAATAATTGTGACTATGAAATTTTAATTTGCAATTTTACTTCTGGATAGCTTCTTAACAATTTTTATAATTTTTGCGTGCCTATTTCCAGGCAGAATGTAACATGGCTCACTGTTATCTACTCCACATGTTTGTGTGTAAATGATTGATTGATAATAATCGTATATGATGCTGCATACTCTGAAAATAGTCCATTAATTATGCCTAATATGCCAATAATATGTTACGTATAATTGATTCTGCAATATTTATTTATTAAAGAACACCAACAGCATATATATTCAACATTGTTTACAAAAGTATAAGGAAAGGTATTACTGCAAATGTTTACACAAATTATAGGTGTACCTGCATAACATTTAAAGAAGAAAGACATTGGACAGAAGCTGCTTATAAAGTAAAAGTTAAATGTAATAGTAAAAATCAAGTACTTATAACTATTATGTAATTACATAGAATAAATTTAATTTTATATCTGGTCTTGTGCTAGATGGTTTTATCACACATGTACTTGTAGGTTATATTAATTATTCACATGAGTTTAATATACGAAATTTTTATGTTCCAGGTATGTATAGCCGAGTACTTAGTAGTTCTCAACTATTGAGCGGTGAGTTTAATAAACAATTCGCGTTTTAATGACATGTCTCGCACGGCTGCATTATATCCAACACACGAGATAATCACAGAACACTTATCAAACAAAAAGTATTTTAATTTACCGAGGGGCAAGAGCTTCATTCCTGCATGCCAGCATGCCCTCAGATAGATCGACTCAACCTAGATCGCCGTTGGCAAAGAAGCATTCAGCTACTAGTCAATCTTGGGCAGGCATGCGGCGGCCATCTTGGATCCGCGGACAGACGGACGGACGAGAAGACGCTCCGACTGTAATTGCAACGCTATTCGCCCCCAGCCGTTTTTCTAGAATAGTAATCCTGCAAACTGTGTTTGATACGGTCGTGTGTGCTGTTCCTAAGACATGGGACATTGCTGATACACAGTTAAATCGCATTCTTACTTAATTCAATTGACTCTATCTATTTAAAATCTCCCACGATGTCTTTTTGTTAAATCACTAAGCATTCATGTTTTATAAAATTACTGGTAATTAGTTGTTGCTTATCTCGTTGGCAAAGTGTCTGTAAGTGTAATTATCATAAGCAGTCCTCAGTGACACTCGTATTAACAACTATGAACTTGCTCCGAGCTATTTCAGGACAAGTGTTGAAAAGGGCGTCAATACATTAACGTCCCTGTTTGTAGACTAAGTGCCGATAGAAACTTAAGATAGTATTTCTTTATAGAAAACACTAAGATTTTAACTATTATGTAAGGCACGTAGTCGGCCTTAAATGGTCTGTAATTGTAGGTAGTTGTGGAGAAGTTTTTGCACCTGTGATTACTGTCGCAACGATCCGACACCAAGTTTTTGCTACTTCCGAATGATATATTGTAGGTTTAGACGTGAACGGTGCGCCCGCACCGGATACCGGCCTACATGGAAAAATAAAATGCGCCTTCGCTTTCAAAGTAAAGTACGTTCTGAATTCAATAAGATCAACTTACGAGTATCTACGACTGCAAACATATTTACACTTTTGTCATCAATAATATAAATATCAAACCTTATTTCTTATCAATAACACAAATTTTAATACTCCTCTTCAGTGTTCATGGAACCATGAAACTATGTAGTAGCATAATTCACGAAACAGAAGCGGTCGGGAGCTTTGATTATAATATATTATGTAGAGTTACCGCTTCATACTGCATACCACACACCAAGCAATTGCTGTTAAGGATTGGCAATTCTAAACAGTAGTTGCTCGTAATCTAACAATTGCAGAAATGTCGCCGTTATTTCTCCAGCGAGATAAACATAGATCAATTAACGCGCCTAATTCCAATCTGGGCTCAAGCCTCGGTGACCAAACTCGGCGGTGTAACGCAACTTTCGAGATTTCCCGACTGGACCGGTACAGTCGACTTTTACCAATAGTATAACTTAAATTAAGAACACAAATACATTTATCATTCGCCTTTCGGAACAATGAGAATAATTTATGTACTGCTTTTCTAGCCCACACGAGTGCCGTGTTCGTTATATGCACGACATAGATTTTGAATCTTTGACATTTGTAGATTGTGCTTACATACGCCTGTCCTCTACGTCTTTATTTTGCACACATTGTTATTTATTGCTTTGTCTGTCCTGTCTCATATTGCTTGGCGATGACAATGTTTGTTTATCAATATGGAAATATTTGGCCTACGATAAAATTAAAAACAAATTAAGAAGGTACAATTTGCAGTGATCCATGCAGAATATGTTAGTTGGTTTGTCACCAATAACAAATTCACAGAATTCGATTTCAAACTTTATGTAAAACTTTAATTACTCGTTAATTACAACTAACCGCACCTCTATGTAGATTTAAGACATTAACTTTTTTTCTTGAACTATGTTTACTCATTCACATACATAAATTGATCTAAACTAATAGCTTTTTAGATATGGCTAAATTGGTCATAGTGACATGCGACATTTTGACTGATACTGAAGGAAGTAAGTCGTTTTATTTGGATCACAAAAACTGGAATGAGTTTGTCATTCATGTCTGCAAGTTAGTCGATTTTGTTTGTATAAATGTCTCAATTTCTATTTGAGTTGGTCCGCTGCGGAAGTAGTGCGCCAGTTTAAGCCGTGGCGTGTGTCGGAGGACTGTGAGAATTCATTACAATTTGCATGCGAGTATGGGAGGTCTATTCTTAGATTAATGACACTGTTAAATTTAATCATCTTTATCTGTAATGTAACGAATCAATGAATGATTCTATAATGTAGCGAAACATTCGTTTAACGCAGTTAATTATTCCATAACTTGCAGATTGTTAATCGACACACTTGTTTTTTTGTATGACGGATTTCTAAATATAAACGCATTATTATCATAAAACCAGTTTTATAGATTCACTTGTGTTCATTATACAACGTATTGCTTTAGGGAAGATCTTAGAAAGATAAAATTGTGTGCTAATGAGTCAGCGCGTTTTATTTTAGTAACCCAAAAGAAATATTTGACGCAGTAACTTGAAACTGTTTTGTATATTTTACGCGGGCTCGCGGGCGATAATTTCGATACTCGGCCGGCCGTCTGGCAGGGCTAACGTGGCATTTATGATTTATAATCCGGCCCCCGTCGGGTCCCCTCTTCTCAGAGACAGCGGACTTAAAAATAATTTTGATTTTAAATTGGAAGCAACTTATTAAACTGCGGTTTTATGTGATAGGGTATTGTAAATGATTGGCGTTCCGAGAGTATCGGTATTCGAGTCACATAAACTAGAATATGTTCGACGTACGTAATTTTGTTTATTTTCTTATACGAGGAAGTGGAAAATCTAAGATGGGAAATCTTGTAACAGCCGTCGTAAAAGTTAACGGGGAGCTACCCAAGAAATGTATACTTCTGGTATGGCGTGTAAGCTCTACACAACCAATTATAGCTACGCTTATTATATTACAAAAACTTCAATCTTGATATCGATCAATATTTATTACATAAATTAATAAACCACATGTCTGCATAGTAGTTACAGTTCTCCCTACTTCAGAGAAAAAAGTTCGATCAGCACACACGACTTTAGATGAAAAATGTTCCGCAGACAACATAGCATACAAGAAGTCATAAAGTATGTTAGTTAATTGCGTATAGTACGAGCAGCTATTTAATAACGGAGATAATCTCGCGTGATGCATACTGCGAGTGACACTCACATGCGAGCATAATACAGTGACAAACTGCTGATGATTCCTGTATTATGTATCGACCTGAACGTTTAACACGACCACTGCTCTCGCCACCTAATTACGACAGTCACGCTTCAACTAAGAAAATCTTTTGTGCTCTTTTTCCGAGCGTTGAGAAATGTAACAAAACGGGTTGAAGAATTTTTTTAGTCGGAATGACTTTTAGTGTCACGGCTTCGACCGGTGACGGTTTAATGAGAAAGCTTTGTGATCGCTGAGCAAGTCGACTCTGTGTCGAATTGTCGTTGTGATGTTCTTTAAAGTTTTATTTTACAAGGATCGCGACGGATGCCCATGTAATCCTTATAGTTGCTCTTTACGACGTCGACCTTCGATCTTTTAATGTGCTAGGAGAATTCCTTTGCCTTTTTTGTAAAAACAACTATGGCGAAAGATTTGCAAGTTAATTCGATATAATTATGTAAACTGTCCAAATTATTCTTTTATAACGGTACCGTGATTGATGTAAAATATTCTTTGAAGCCGATAATTTACGAAGAATATTCGTCGATACAAAAAAAGGAAATGTGTTGCAGTGAATATTGAAATTCATTAAGTTTGTAGCGGGGTACGGTTCGGTGGTGAGGTGGGGGGAGGTGCACTCCTGACGGTGCGCCTGCGCAGCGCCGCGTGTCTATGTCATGTCGCGCTCGTGACGAATCCGCCCCGCTGACCATAGCCCTGACCAACGCTCGTTATGGATTTCCGATGTTGTGTTGCGACACTTAATTTAGTAAATAAGCAAAATCGATAGAGCGTTAATGTGCCGAGGGTTTGTTAAAGAAGACCCAAAACAAAACATTGCTATGCTTTTTCATAAACTCGCATGAAAATTCTTGGAGTTAGTAGTAGCATAATTTGTCCGTTACTAACTTTCAGCCATAGTATATTGTGTCGAGTTTTAGATATATCCCTAGAAACATTTTCAAAGAAAACCGAATCGAATCTACGAAAATTGAGGTCTATCATCAACCAATATCTTTGGTTCCTGTAGCTAATCTTGCTGCCTCCAGACTAGTACTTACGATTTACATCGCAATTGCACAATTATTTTATTGCAAAACATAGAGCAACCAGTCTCAATGCTGCGTTTAGCTACCGAAGCACCTGGTTACAGTAATGCGTACAATTTTGTTCAACCTGAAAAAGATAAGACCTTAGGTATATTAGTAAATATTTATTTTTAGGTGTTGTATTTGCGTGTGGGTGATCATACATCAAGATATCTGTCGACTGCAGAACGAATAAGTGCTTATAGACAGTTTTAATAAATGGAAGTGAGTGAATAATTGGTCTAATATAATCACCATGTTTTCATTGTTTTATAAAGTTTTGTTGTTAGGACAATGCAGGCGCAATCCTTCGTTCTTAGGCTCCCCGGGAGGTTAAAAATACCTTCCGATATATCTCTCTAAATAATAAACTTCTGTTTACGATCAAAACAAAGGATAAGTGTATTAAACTCTCGGACAAATACTATAGTGAAATTTAATGTAGTGGTGTATGGTTTTAAATGTGTGTTTAATTTAAAATGATTGCAGAACACCGTTAACTGCTCCAGGTTAACTGGTATCCATCAAAGGAAATTCTATGAAATTGGCCATTGTGTCGGCTGAGCCCATAACTCGAACCAGCTTAGAAGGATCGCTCTTTAACCCTCGGCTCGCTTCGTGATGTCGCCTCGACCCCGGGGGAATCTATTTTGCCCATCATAATCGCTGCTTTCAATTTACGGTGGCTATTCTATCGCTTGATATATAGCACCGTTCGATTTCCAATGTTGGTTATTGTTCGATATCGTTTTAACCCTTGAGGTGTAATACTAAACCATATTTTATTACAAGAACAATGCAACGTAATGAGGAGCATATTTTAAACTAATGTTAACATCCTAAACGTCTACGTACATATTAAATACCGTATATGAATGCCGTATAGATAGGAATTATATTAAATAAACTCAGAAGCATTCCGATACACACGGGAAGTATGGAAACCTTATCAATAAGCCAACGGGGAGTCCGATCATATCGCTCGTTGAGCACAGGAATATCTACACAGAGAGTTAGGAATACGCTCGCACATTACCTTATTTCGAAATCGTGACTGGAAAAATATTATATTCTCCATTCATACACATTCTGTTAATGTCTATCAGTTATATTATTACCCAAGTATCGAACTTGGGCATAGTTTCAATTTATGATTGAATCATTTTGATTTCTCCGGACATTTTTTGTTTGTTCAGGTTGGGGTTACTAATGAACTATAAAATGTTGATGGGCGGGATATTCTTATAACAGTTTGTTTAATGTTCGTACAGTATCATTTGAAAGTAATTAGGGAAACATTATATTTTCGTGTGACAAATTCGAGTTTGTGAGAACATGAAGCTTTATGATTCTGTGACTTAGTGAATCGTGAACAAAGATGGCGTCCGGGAAATTGTTATTGGTAATGGTTGGGCCGAGTGGAGGTGACTGCAGCCAGGTGCACGCGAGTGGCGGCGAGTGGCGAGCGCACCGGTTCGATGTGATTCATCAAATTTTGTTGGTCCGCCACCATTTTGAGATTTTTCCTTGAGATAGTGTTCTTGTGACTTGCAACACTGGTTACTCATGTTTTCATTATCTATTTGCATGTCACTCATATTTTGAGATACTCGATAAATTCTGAATCTGGGAGCTAATATTTCACGTTCACTTAATTCTTGAATTTGCAGTAGATTAAGCGATTAAGTAATTAGCAAGAATTAAGTGAACTAAACAAAAAGAATCTGGTAAAGATCTCCAAAAGAGTGCGTAATGTTATATTAATAAAGTTAATATTATTATTCATTCGTCAAGTAACAATTTCAATAACAATACACAGGCAAATAATGGTAAAATTTATTACATTAAAATTAAATCATATTACTGGTCATTTATAATTTTCTAACCGGCATTGGAACAGCGACATGCCTGCCACATCCATGCCCCACATAAGGGCAGTCTAACCTGTCGGCGAACATTGCCAAGATGGCATTGGGGCTGGCACCCGGCGTACCAGGGATGCACCCCGCTTGCACATAGCAGCGTGTTAACAGTCAGCGCGTGCCATCGCGAACATCCCTGATGCGCTACAGAAACGGGGCAGCCCGAACACCACCCGGAACGCATTGTTGTACTGAACACGGAGGGCACTATATGCCCATTCAGTATAGTCAACTCACAGGCTGCACATGTACAGGGATGTGCAGTACGCTTTAAAAAGAGTTACCTTTACACCACCAGAACAATGCGAACACCTGCGAGCTATCATGTTGGCTTGCACCGAGAGCACCCTCCGCTCCTGCTGGTCTATAAGGTATATAAGGTCCTCGGTGACTAGAAGCCCTAGATAGTTAAATTGGTCCACTCAGTCTATTGGAACACCATCAAGATAGCCGGTATGTTCATAGCGCTCGACACACCGATGGCCTGAAAAACCATGTATTAGCTTTTCTTTCCATTTCTTTTTAGCCCATGTCGTCGCGCGTATTCCGTACACACACTGAGTAGTCTCCCCAGCCCATAGATAGACGCGCTCAGCAGCTCCATGTCGTCCGCATAACGAATATTGTTGACACTAACTCCGTAGCAGTAACTACATAGGATCCGACATGTTGAGTGCTGAGTGGTACGCAGTTCCTTCATATAGAGGTTGAACAATTTGGGCGAGGTAAGAGGCTCAATAATTTTACTGCAACTCAAACTCAAACTCAAACTCAAACTCAAACTCAAAGCATTTATTTCAATTAAACCATTTACAGGCACTTTTGAATTGTCAAGTGGGTCAGTCAGAAATATGAAGCTAGTTGCCCATTCCAAAGCGTAGTAGGTACCTATGGAGAAGAACGGGCAAGAAACTCCATGGACACTCTTTTAAATTATATTGTTACATAAATATTAGTTACATCATTAATGTTGAATATAGGTATAATTATATGTGAGAACGATGTAAATAAGATGTACACGTTGAGTGTCCAGTGTACAGTAAATATAAATTTAAACAAAACAATCCATAATAAAATAATTAAAATAAGCCTTGGTGGCTAAGAGATGACCAGTCCCAACTGACAGCGCCCGTTCACGAACATGACGCATGGATCAGCACCATTCAGCTCAACCATTTTGAAGGGAGCTAAATGATCCAACACACGCGCCACCGTCAGCGAGACATTTGAGTGAGCATGACATCTATCAGCCGCCAGGGCACATTCAAGTCAATGAAAGACATTACCCGGTAAATGGTAGCTCGATAGTACATAGTACTCACACTTGTTCTATGCAATTATATAATACAAAGGAGATTGAGTTTATACAAAGCAAATGTAGTCTTACAATCTTCAGCAGCTCCAACAGTATTTTCAAATGTTAATCAATTAGTTGTGGTTGTGGAGCAGGACCAGCATTGAGCCAGGCATTTTTATCAGCGATATAATCCCCCAACTTATAATATGCCCGGCTGCATAGTGTGCGTTTTATACAAACTTTGAATTTCGTCTCATTGAGTTGAAGTATGTGGGGAGGTATTTTATTGTAACATTTTAAACAGTACCCCATGAAAGATGAGTCTACTTTAGCCAGTCTGAAACCTGGTTGAACTAATAGGTCCCTATTTCTGGTACTATAATTATGTCTATCACCTCTTTTAGTAAAAAGATGTACATTTTTTCTTACGTACATGATGTTTTCATAGATATATTGACAAGGTACCGTCAAGATCTTAATAACCTTAAACAGTTCCCTTAGAGAATCGCGCCTGCGGAGATTATAAATGGCTCTGATGGCTCTTTTCTGCAGAATAAAAATAGAATCGACGTCTGCAGCCCGTCCCCAAAGTAAAATACCGTAAGACATGATACTATGAAAGTAACTAAAATAGACCAGCCTCGCGGTATCAACATCGGTATATTGACGGATTTTTCTGACAGCATATGCTGCTGAACTTAGCCGTCCCGCCAGAGATGTTAAATGAGAACCCCATTGTAGCCTCGAGTCAAGCGTGATCCCCAGGAAAACAGTTTTATCGACGAATTCTAGTTTCTCTTGATTCAATACTATCTCACAATCACTACTTTTGACATTAGGTAAAGAAAATCGTATACACTTAGTTTTTTTCCCATTTAATACTAAATTATTAGCAGTGAACCAATTATGGACCTGCATTAGGGCGTTATTAACATCGTCAAAATTTTTAGCACTTCTTTCTACCTTAAAAATTAAAGAAGTATCGTCAGCAAATAACACCATTTGTGGTTGATTTTTTAATAAATGGAGTAGATCATTAATATACACTAAAAAGAGGAAAGGACCCAATATCGAGCCTTGTGGAACTCCCATTTCTACTTTCAAACTAAGTGAATTGACACCATTTATTTGAACTTGCTGCTGCCTATCATTTAAATAAGATTTTACTAGACTGAGCGCAAGTATTCCAAGTCCATAATGCTCAAGTTTCAAGAGCAAGGTTTCGTGATCGACGCAATCAAATGCCTTGGAGAGGTCACAAAAGATTCCTATGGCGTCTTGGGTCTCTTCCCACGCCGTAAATATGTGTTTTAATAAGGTGACCCCGGCGTCAGTCGTACAACGTCCCTTGGTGAAACCATACTGTTGATTGTGTAAGATTTTATTGGTGTTAAAATGAAAGAGCATTTGATTAAGCATTACCTTTTCAAATACCTTGCTGAAAACTGGCAACACGGATACGGGTCTATAATTATTGGTGTCTTTACTGTCCCCGGATTTGAAAAGTGGTATTACCTTACTGTATTTCATTAAATCCGGGAAGACTCCTTGATCCACACACAAATTAAATATGAAGGCTAGGTAAGGCGCTATAGTGTCAATTATGGATGTACAGACTTTAATGGACATTCCCCAAAGATCTTCAGTCAATTTGATCTTGATTTGCTTAAAAGCTTTTATTACTGTTATGGGGTTAATATGCTTAAAGTTAAATTCAATCGGGCAGACCGAAACGTTCGCCCTTACTAAATCAAAAGCGAGCGTGGGCGAGGAATTTAAAGTGTCAGTAGTTTTAATTGGGATACTGGTAAAGAAATTTACAAATTCTTGAGCAACTTCTTTGCTATCGCAAATGAGACCACGTGTCGTCTCCAGTGTATAATCAGAATTATGCTTTTTGTTCCTGTTCGTTTCATTATTAATAATTTTCCAAACAGTCTTTATTTTATTGTCTGCTAATTTGACCTTGTTGCTAATGTATAAGGCTTTGGCTGCCTTACAAGTGTTCTTAAAAATTCTAGAGTAAGTAGCAACATACTTATTAAAAATTTCCGTGTTAATATAAGGCTTAAGGCCATATAGCTCAAAAAGTATTTCCCTACTTTTCCTAAGTCCTTTAGTAGCCCAGTCACTAAATAAAAACTTAGGGCTGATACTTTTAGTGTTCTTCTTAAAAGAATAATTGAACTCTGTTTGGACTACCGAAAAGAATTCTTTATACAAAATATTAACATTGTTCATTGAAAGGTTCTGATTACTTAACTTACAAATTAAACTGTTATTAAAATTATTTAAGTTAACAGATGTTATTGGTCTGGATTGTATCTGCAGTTTTTGTATTAGCATGTTGGACTCAAAAGTTACGGTTTGACCACTGTGATCGGAAGGGAGATAATTAACGATGGCTTTATCTAAATAGTCGCAGCAACAAAAAACATTATCAATGCATGTAGCTGTAGCTGTAGTTATTCGGGTTGGTTCTACAAACACATTTGACAAATTAAATGATTTAAACAAATTTAATAATCTACTGGTATTTGAATTATTTTCTAAAATATTAATGTTAAAGTCACCACAGATAATTACTGATTTATTGCCAGTTGCAAGTTTTGCCAAAACATCTTCCATTACTGACTCAAATATAGTGTAGTTTTGATAATTTGGGGGTCTGTAAACGCACACTATAATATGCTTATCTAGCTCAACACAAGACAGTTCAATGCTATGTTCAACCGATAGTTCAACTATGTCTTTACGTGTTTTAGATTTAATACATCTTTTAATTAGGATTAGTGAACACACACACAACACTTATCACGTTATGTTTCACCTCCTTATTTATCCATATAACAAACCTAAGATCGGTATTTAAAACTACGCAACACACAAGCTAAGTGCTTACAAATGATTTTTAACGGTAAAAGCCAGGTATAATGTAGCATTTCCTAGAACTATGGTATGTTTAGTCTTCACTTAGCAAGGCTAGCACGCACGACTGTGACAATACAAGACACATGTCGAATTCTGCATGGAATTTGTGACACATGCCTATAGAATTCTACTGTCGGTTCCAAAAGTATCTGAGGAAATTGTAAACAAAACGTGTTCACGTTAAATTCTTACTAAAAGAAATTTGAAGCACGTTAATCTATATTTGGCACATTTCAACTTTATATCCCACTTTGAATCAACGAAAATTGAGGTTATAAAATTAATCACAATTGCAAAATTAAAAACATCTTTAAGGCTATTTTATGTTAGAATTTTACGTTTAAGTATTCAAAAAATCAAATCAAAGACACTCAATATGGAAGTACAAAGCCGAATTACAAATTTCCAAGATACGTATTCCGATCCATTTGTTTACATTTTCATGACATACTTTTGGAACAGACTATGCGTACAATTTGTGACACATGTTGTGGTACTGCTGGAATTTTCACAAAACGAGTGCATTATTGTACGATGCGTCTATGACGTAATGAAGAACAAGTGTCGAGACATTCGATAACACTTTGTATCACTAGTGCTAATTGAATTAACACCTGCGTGCGCTTACGTTGAAAAATAGTTCCCAACATACACCAGATGTTTTATTTATGAGTACAATTTCTTTGTTTTACATTCTTCGAGCTCTTACAGTATCTGAAACTAAAAGAAAAATGTTGAATGCTGTATGAAGGTAACTGTTTATTTTCTTGAGCTATTCATAGAATTCATACAAAATAGGATTCTGAATACGGTTGAGGTGTGTAGTGTCTCGATCACCGAAGAGTGATTTCAAGTAAAATGGATGTCTGAGATGACACGTTGTTGACATAGCTATGAAATCACTCTAGGTATCTAAAGTAAGGCCGTTTAAAAGATCGCTTTTAGCTATAAAACCGCCCATTGTGTAACCCCT
The DNA here is from genome assembly GCA_937001585.2 of Brachylomia viminalis. NCBI lineage: Eukaryota > Metazoa > Arthropoda > Insecta > Lepidoptera > Noctuidae > Brachylomia > Brachylomia viminalis. The sequence continues at coordinate 12,283,985 of OW443302.2, read as the reverse complement.
TGTAAAATTTCTACTTTTATATCTGTAATGTTTATGGTGTAGGTACATAATAAAGAGTATGGTATCTATCTATTACTTTGTCGACTCATGCAGAAATGTAAGAGTGAGCGAAAGCAAGCTCAAAAATTGCGCCGCTTCGGATACGTTACATTTTCTTTTGATGATTCAAACAGAAAAAGGTGTTACTTTGTTCAGTTATGCAGAAAAACACTGTGACGGAAGAGGTTACGTGGTGGAACTTAAATAAGACCACGTAAAGTGTCAACATAAAACAAGTATATTAGATACAGGAAAGCTAAAGGTCGGTGGGTAGAATCGTCAGACTCGTAGCGAGCTCGACGCGCCCTCGTGGGTAAAATATGTACCTACGCGGCGCAAAGCTCGTTGTTACCCGGAATCACCAGAAGGTGGTGGCTCCGAACTCAGCGTCCGGATGCCTCCGATATTTCCGGATTGACCTTGCAGATGATAGGCAAGCCGGAAATTTGGACCCCAGAATGGGATTACGAAAACACTAAAATCTGTGTTTCTTCTCTTTACGTGAAATACTTAATACAGTAACCAGAGGGGCAATTCCCGTATTTTTAAGACCGTTCGCATTCTAATCTCAAGTCTCAATCTGTCAAAATTACAATCAATTTACATACATTTTTGACAGGTTTTTGACATTGATTGTCGCTGAGATGAGATTGCGACTTGAATTTGAACGTTTTTAAATACGAGAATTGGCCTACAGATCAAATCTCTCAATAATAGTAACGAATCAAAAGAAAGTACACACACACTATTCCTAAATAAAATCATCTATGGGAAATTGCTAACAGCTCTGATAGAGGAACAATAGTCTTCCGCAGTAAAACCTATGACACACGGGAATATTCCTGTCTATTCCACATCCCGTCTAAGGAGCAATTACTTAATATACGAGTAATACCAGCCTAAAATGGTCCAACTGCGGGGCAAAGGTCGCTTTTTATACAGAGAAGCCACGAGTATTGATCACAACGGTTGCTCAAGACAAGTTGGCGATTACAAACTAATATTAACTATAAGTCCGGGTTTCCTCACCATGTTTTTCCTTCACTGATACCATTAATGACGAAGGTAAAATTTAAAGTACATCACTATCACCTGCCTAGCCTAAAACACCATCAACCTCTTATTGTCATTGGGGGTCATTGTACTCATCATTATGAACAACTTTTACTATCGGACCAAATATGAAATCGCGAAAAAATAAATATGCTGTTCCCTACATTTATGGGAGTCGGCTTCCAGTCTAACCAGATGCGGCTGAATATCGGTATTGTACATGGAGCGAGTGCCTATCTGACCTCCACAACCCAGTTACTAGGTAATACGATACCCCTTGGTAAGACTGGTTGTCTGACTTTCGGGCTTCTGACGACCCGTAACAACTGTCAAAGGTCCACGAATGACAGCCGGGACCAAGGGTTTTACGTGCTTTCCGAGGCACGGAAAAGTTAAAGTACATATGAATTGAAATAGTCACTTTGGTACTTGCCCGGATTTGAATCCACAACCACGATCAAGTGAGGCGAGGCCTAAATAACTGGGCCATCACAACGCGATTACTTATACCTTACACATTTCAAAATATTACTACAAATTTCAAAATATCTTTATTTTTATAAAAATGTTTCGTGAGATAAGTCTAAAGGTACGGATCACAACATAATGTTTGACACTGATGTCAATGACTTGGTATGACCAGTTTTTTGGAATTGTGGCATTGCATGTGCTGTTGTAGAATACGAGATTAGCCTTTGCGTCACCGTACTTGACCGTATCTACCTAGTCGATGCAAACTGTAAGATAAGTAATAATAATAATAGTAATAACCAGACACATTTTGGTCAAAGACTTTAACTTATCGAGGCGTCTTTCCAAACATTAAATTATTATGTTCCAAATATGTATTTACAAATAATACTGGCACCATACTTCTGTTTGAATTTATAACGACCTATATTATCTATGGCCTCATTTTTGCTAGTTATTACACGCTTATCCTACACAGCTAAAGGTGAACAGATTAGCAAAAAAAAATGCAACTTATTTATTACTTACTCGTAAAGTAAGTTGAAAGTAGGTTTATACATGTCTCGTCGATAAAAGCATTAGTTTCCTATATGATAAGGGGCGAATATATCACATTTATCGGCGACAGTCACTATCTCGATCTTAAACTGAGAATTGTCGTAATGAGCCTTATCTAACAGAAAGTTATAACTAACGTAATATTGTACTTTATATTTTATATGACTTATCATCTTGAAGAAGAATGTGTATACTCAATACTTGATATTTTACTTGCATTCCACAATGTGTACTTAGGTGGTAACTTGGCGATATCTCGCGTCCGGCCCTGGTATATGCCATGGTACGGAGCGAGAGGGCTTGGGAAGCCGTCACCTCCTTCTGCGAAGCAGTAATGCTCGCGAAGGAGGAGGCGGAATGCGTGACGGAGAGGCAAAATTCGCGCCCTCAAGCCCCTAGCCACCGAAAAAAGACGCCCTGGGCGTCGGGAATCACAAGCCGATCCCCGGCCACCGTAGGCGCGGGCTTCCGGATGGCGAGCAATGAGCAGCTCGCCGTCCGATAAAGGACCAGGCCCGGGTCGACGGCGGGTCGCGCGCCTCAAAGAGATGTCAGCAACAATGACGGGGTCCGCTAGGGCCGATGCCGGCCAGGGTTGCGGGAAAGTCCGAAAGGGTTACCGTGGCCTCTGGCACAGGCAACTGAAGGAACACGGGTGGGTTTTAGTCAGTAAGAGTCTGACACGCCCTCCCGCTCTGCCCAGAGCGGGATAAGTTATTGGATGATTTCCGTGGTAACAAAAAATTATATGTGATCATTATGGACCCTGTCGGGCACAGCAACAAATAGTAGGAGAGAGAAAGCTTTGCAATCATATAACTATCTTCTGAACAATTATTCAAAATTAAACAAAAATAAAATCAAATAAAAAAAACAAAACCAAGTCAAACTAAATCAAATAAAGTAGAATAAACAAGGCAAATAAAATAAAGTAAAACTAAGTCAAATTAAATCAAACCGTGTCAAATCAATCAGAAACAAAAAACAAATATATATAGAGATAAAATAAGAGTGGCAAACAGCCACAATTTCGTGTGTGCATTAGGTACCATAAAAGGGCGACCCTATTGCTGTTTTTCGGGCACAGTTAATAACTTCAAGCTACCAATGAAAATTTCTAGACAAACAAACCCAAAACAAAAAAAATAGTTTCATGGTTTAATGCTGTCTCTCAATTTTCATTGGATTTAGTGTGGTTATTTTCCACCACAGCTAACTTTATCATGAACTAATTAACCTAAACACAATGATATCTTCGTGGTGCGAGACATTTTCGATCACCATCGCTCGATAGTATAAACAATGCTTTAGAAGTGGTGTCAGGGTTCACACGCGCTCTGCTATCACGAAAAGCTATTTACTACCGACACACTTCTGTCCATCTGTGTAGATAATAAACTGTTCTGTTAGTAAGCTGTATGAGTTATTATGCCATCTCTAGGAGAACATCACGCCGGGTCGGCTGGAGGTACCTTTGTTTGATACCTCGTTACAATGGTGAGCGACCTTATTATGTCCTGTTCGTCCTAGATTTTGATTCAAGCTGTCTATTGAGTTAGGGCTTTGTGATTGGGCGGGAAAGTGCAATCCTAAATGGCTAAAGCTTTGGTTTTCCTAGGCGGTGAGTAAAAGGCGGTGAACGCTTACACAATAATGGCTGTTCAAACACAGAGCGGTTTTTGACACCTTCATGTCAAATACTGTTGAAAATTACAGATTTTCATGACGGCCGTTAGCGATGGTCATTACTTTGTTTAAACTATCTACTAATAAATAATAATACTAAAATACTTAATAACAATAACGCCGTATCTGTACGTTGACGTCGTGGTGGGGCTTGCGCGCTCCTGAACTCTAGGTCAGTACCGGTACTTTGCCGAAATAGGTCTAGGGTAAGGAGCCAGACCAAAAGAGATACATACACCCGCAGGGCAGCATGTGGCGAGCTGTTGGGCAGTAGCAACCCCACGAACCCTATCTCCCGGGAGAAGTCACATAGTGAACACTGACGAGGAACGGAGCTTCCACCTTTTTCTTGCTTTTATTGGCCGGCTTGAGTGGAGATTCGCAAGAGCAAACGAGTTCGGAGGAAGGATGTATTCCAGTAAGATGCTGGTAGGGATCTTGACCGTACTTCCGTGATGGTCCTGATCGCCCTCCACTCCTCAAGCACCTCAGGAAGTGTTGCCCTCTTGTTGCTACGTCCCTATGTGCTAGCGACCGTTTCCGGGGGCCCATTATTGAGTGTGTAAGTCACTCCCTGCCATTTATCCGTGTATTACTTAACATTGATCAGACAGGGGATTCTTTGTTCTTCCATAGTTCTAGGTAACGAATCCACTGTAGCCCCTCAAACCCATAGCCCAATATGTTTTGTTCCCATATTCTGCAATAGTCCTGCACCAACCGGGGGTTGTTCTTGGGTGCACTTGCATACAGGTATAATCGTCGGTTGGTGTCTCAATGCTTAAAATTGTCTAAGGGGCCTCTGCGAGTTGGCTTCGGCCCATCGTACACCTTCCAATGGTCCGGGACCCTATAGTCCCGAGATATTTCAAAGACATTTAAATAATAATACTTGAATTGAAAATAAACAAATTTAATATGAACAAAAAAAAAATATAACCAGACAACAACATGCAACACGCATGCATGCGTTGTTGTAGCAACATGTTGCAAAAACAACGTAGGATCTTTAAGAAATGCAAATGTTTTTCTTACCTAATAAAATTCTCGCAACAGTGTGCGGGAATTTTATCAGGAATTACCACGATTAAATTATTATTCATGCGACTAAATTCTAAATGAACTATTCCATTTATAAAATTGTTATCTATGGTTACGCTAAGCCACGCTGGCCCGCGGCAGCACCTAACACGCTCTGTCCGTACCGTGCCCGTAGGCTAAACACGGAAATTAATCACGCTTTATTAGCAAAGCTTCCTTATATGTGAATCATATTAAGATATATCTTATGAATAATGTGGATGCTCCATAAAAAATATTGATTTTAACTTTGAGATGGCATCTCCTCTGATTTTAATTGACATTGTGAAGTAGGTTGTGTCGTTTGGCGACTGTGTTGATTTGATATGTTTTAATTTTTTTACAGCTGCATCGATCAATATTCAAGTGAGCGTATTGATATACATATTTCATGTTTTATAAAAGGCTCTTTTCGTTCCTGGCATACCTTAGCAAATTCGACAAAAAAACATGCAATAAAAGCTCCTGATAGCGCCTATTTATTCCGCAACAATTTTATTCATCGTGTACGTAAATAAGCGATATCTGCATGCTTAGTTTTTACTATTTTACGGCCGACGATGATTATAAATATAAAATCGCTAACCGCAGGCCTTGTTGCGTGAAGTCTTTTGATTCTTTTTGCGACGTGACAGCGCCATTGCGTGTGCGCACTTATTGGGAACATTGAAAGACGCCATAAATTGTTCTGCGTCGTGTAAAAATACCATTTAATACAATAATTCCGAGTCACAGATAAGCAATCGTGTCTGTAATTGATATATGCGGGAAGTTCGGTAAAAGTGTTGAGTAAAAGTTGTTCCGAACATTTTTATGCGTGAAATCTGGGGCGTAATGTTATTGGGTGTAGCTCAATATGTTGAAAACTTTATTAGCGGCAAACGCTCGTAGAATTTTAACTAAGGAATTCGGATGTGAATACCACAAATCACACGGAAAGTGTATTTTTATCAAAACATTTCGATGGTCGGCCAATCGGTCGGATCAATCTACTCTTTGTTGGTTCCACATTTTTATTAATATTTTAATTGAAGTTATATGCTTGCATAGCAGTTAACAACCCAATTAAAAAGATACAAGAAAATCAAAATATTATACGATTTAATTTGAGAGATACTGGTATAGAAATTTTCACTCGAACAATTGGACAACATTTGTCACTACGGTTAACAAGATATATCCGTTGCCTAACTAGTTTGTAAACATAAACGTTACTTGACCCGATTAGAGAGTCGCTTATCTGCGATCGAGATGAAGATACCGTGCGACTTTTAACTTCTTATATACTCAATTATAATCATCATGAGAACAGGGGAGATCTCATTAAAGAACTTTGGAAATGTTATGCTAAACATAAGATAAAATATATTATGTCCCATGGAGTAATTGCGTAAGACATATATTTGGATGCTAATCGTTGCCTCATGACTAAATATTGAAATGTTTCAATATTAGAACTGTGAATTTTAATGGACAATATATATTTAAAATTATAGCTTTTCATTACCTTGATCATTTAAGTTGGTAATTTTGAAAGGAAGTCTTGTCGTTGATAGAACTCAATTATGTTGTACGTAAACGAAGCAAAAGGGGTATTTTAGAGTGGTAGCAGGTGGAGTTCTGTATGCTCTGCCTACCCCCATGGGAAGAAGGTGCGAGTTTATATATGTATATCACTCTGAAAATTTTTAGAAAATAAAAAACGGAACGATGTAAAAGCCTGTTAATATTTTTATTGCATTTCGAAGTAGTCTCCGTTCCTTTCTAAGCACCGTCGCAATAAGTCTGTGGATGGAACTATTTGACTGAAGCAGTGGGCCCACTTTTCTTTAGGGATTTCTTCCACGCGTTTTTCAAAAGCAGCCACGGCATCATCAGGGTTCATAAAACGAATTCCTCTAAGTTTAGCTTTTATTTTTGGAAATAAATAAAAGTCACAAGGTGCCAGGCCAGGACTGTAAGGAGGATGACTTACTAACTCCACACTTTCGATACGCAAATATTCGATAGTCCGCCTGGCGGAGTGAGCTGGAGCGTAATCGTGGTGGAAGAGGATCCTGCATCTTGGGCGCTGCTGTCTAACTTTTTCCAAGACAACTGGTAAGCAATGACTGACATACCAATCTGCAGTAACAGTATTTTTATCTTCTAGGCCAATTGTTGCGAAATTACCCATCTGTCCAAAGAATAGCAATCATCGTTTTTTTACTATTGTCGGCAAATCTTCGAATGGAAACATCCATTGCGCAGATTGTCTTTTGGTTTCGGGTTCGTAACAATATATCCAGCTTTCGTCACTTGTGACGATGTCACATACAGCATTCGAGTCACGCCCGTCATACTTTTCAAGCATTGAGCGGCACCAATCCAAACGACGCCGTTTGAGATCTTCCATCAAATTATGAGGTATCCATCTAATACAAAGCTTTCTGACGCCTAATTGTTCATGTAAGACTTTTTGAACTTGACTCATACCAATGCCTAAAGCTGCCCGAATCAGTTGATATGTCACCCTTATATCAGCTTCTATCATTAGCCGCACAGCACTCACGTTATCTTCAGTAGTCGCCGTAGAAGGACGTCCTTCTCGCGAATCATCAGTGAGTTTGCTTCAACCACGCTTAAACTCATTCAACCAGTTTTAAACAATGACACGGGTTGGGGCTTCGTCATAAAATGCGAATCGAAGTCTACCGTAACATTTTTGTTGAGTAAGACCGCAACGAAAGTAGTAATAAACCATTGAACGAAATTTTTCTCTAGACAAATCCATTTCTACGCACGACAGACACTTTTTAAATTGCCGCCAATTTATAAAACAAATGACATATGAATTCATTATACCTCTACAGATTCCTAAAGAGTTCCTAATTCAAAATTTAAATAAATGTTTCATCGGCTGCTTTTCTTACTGGCCTATTCTAAAAACTTTCAGTGTGACCCCCGTATTTATGTTGTAGTCGGAATGTCGCTCGTTGTTTTAATGGCAATCCACTTGTGAAAACGCTCTAGTTTCCATCTCACATTACTACCGGAAGACACGTTTACTTGGAAGACCTCGAAAGTATATTTTGACACGAAGGAGGTTTCACACGCCTTCGAGCAGTAGGTAAGTGTAACAATGGTAATTATACTTTATCTGATGCCAAAGAAGTTGGAACGTCAGGCTTGAGTCATGAGATGATCTGGTGGGATGCTGCTTCTCAATTAGGTACTTGTTTAGGTATATTATACAAGTTAATTGTTCCACTATAACTCGGTCGTGTATAAACGAACCTCCCCTCTCTATTTATATAGTGCAGTAGGGATGGGATTTAACTATTCTTCTAGCTCATTTATATTTTGCTAGTTGTTTTAGCAATTTGCCCGAAGTACTAAAGTACAATATTCAATGAGTTTTACTAAGTATTAAGTTAACTCGTTGCCAAAAACCATCAAAACCAGTTTGATAGGTCAGTTCTGCAAAATGTAGTTAAGATAAAGAAAAAAGGGTGATTCACGTGTTGTTGTTGTGTAGCTAATTAATAGCTACTTAATACTTTGACACGGGTAATAACTTACCTAAGTATTAATTTTAAAAACCATTATATTAATTAACTAAGTTAGTAGCGAAGTCAAAATCGATTTACGTATCTACAGGTTAATAAAATGTTAATCATTTTAACTTATCGCAGTAATACTGTCTAATTGGATTTTCATTTAATTATTTAATTACATTTTCATGGAGCCACCATAAAATACGGCATTTGATTATTGTTGAGGTTTAATTTTAGCGTTAAATGTTGCTTAATGGTTGAGTCTAATGCACGTAAGTGAAATACTCGATAGTCGATTGTTGTAAGGTTTGTGTCCCATCCCTAACGGAGAGGTCTGAACAAGGTCTAGTAATTAACGTGCCCCTTGATTTGTGGCGTTATCATGATGTCTCGCGAAACACCAATTTATAGATACATTTAAACCGTTCTATCTATTGCTATACTTATTGTTAGACTTATCAGAGTATTATAAACGAATCTCACATATAAAGGGTCGCTGTGGTATTCGAATTTAGCGTAGGATTAGATTCGATTGGTTTTTATTAACGATATCCGCTGGAGTCTCAATTTATGACTGCCAAATATATGAGTTATAAAAAGATGTTATGCTCTTTGTTACTTCTTCCTCTTATGGGATGGGAAGCTTTGGGTAATGACGGTAAATTTGTCCACAAACGCTGTTGTATTTTATTAAAAATACTAACTAAACAGTAGTGATTTTGATGCCGCAATCATGCGGAAGAGATGCGCTTCCATGATGGCGCGCTTGCGCTCCTCCTCCAATGGCATCCTGAATGTGTTTTCAGACCGGTGGGACTCTCCTCTCCTACGAAGGTGGATAAGTGTTCAGACACACTTATCCAAATAAACTGGTGTGCTATTGAACGAACAGTTCATTGTCATTCTAGTTGTTTATTTGTAAATATAATTTAATACTAATATTAGGCTAAGTTATACTACTACTAACAATATATGGATGTAATTCTGAAATAAAATATTTGTATTTGTAAATCTCAACCAATGTTTTTTTATGTTATCGTGTGTACCAAAATGTAATCTCTAACAAAAGACATCAACGCGCAAATAAGGTGCTTCTTTTTGTTATATTATTATTGAACACTCTAGGCCATTTCACCACCTCCAGATAAGTTACAGTTAAATTATCTTGCAGACATGCTTCGTAAATATTAAATTCCAAATTAAATTTATCTATCTAGTAGATAGTGCGTATTAGGTCCGGAGGTGGAAAAACAGGCCCTTTCAATTTCTGTTACAACTCGTTTTGTTTTAAGCAATTGATCACTTTTTACCAAATATCGTTACCATTACGTATCATCAGTGATGATGATAAAGTGTTTTTTTTTAACACTTCCGTAACCTTCAGAGAAATCAGGCCAGCAGTATGATGTAGTTAGTCTAAGTACAGTATACCTACTACAAGTACAGTCTAAAAATAGTTTTTATTCTACATAATTTTTTTAGTCTTCGATAACCTTTTTATTACTTTTCTGCTCAATAAAAGTAAGAATAATCACCAAGCAATTCGCACACATTTTTATTGGCATTTACTCGACTTATAAACCATATTCGCTCCGCATAAAGACATTAAATAATAATAAAGTGTAATCGCAACAGGTAACGTGAACTGCATCATAATAACATGTTTACGATCTACTTCCGTAATAGATGGATGCCAGAATACTTTCCATTCTTCTCCTTACGATTTCAACTTAGAAACCGTACGTCGAAGCACGTACGGTTTCTTTATCATAATGAAAAATATAACATGTTGACATACAAACGTCAGTAGGTACGTAAAAGTGTTGCCATTTTATTTGAGTTTGTGAAGATAAGAAGTGAATTCTTTCACTTTACAACCGTTAGGTTACCTGTACTTGTTAGGTTTCAGTTAAATTATCTAAAACCTGTTTACAGTTAAACATTAGAAACTTTATTACCTCTCAGTTAATGGTTAAACTTCTTGGAACCACGTTATGTGAGTAACAAGTTCAACCTCAATTTTTCACAGGTACTTAACCTCGCGCCAACAAATTTCAGTTGTTGAACAGTTTGCCCCATCTATTCTCAAGTCAACAAATAACGAACGGCGAGCAGATGATATCTAGTCAGATTCCGGGTACGTTGTGTGAGTCTGAATGCCTAACGGACGCGTCTGCGTCTAGACTTGGTAGTGCGCTGTGACGGCCGGGCCCGGGTCTGTTCTGTCACTCAATCTTTCAGGCGATTATAAGCCACGTTAACAAATAACTGAACCGATACTAAGGCATTTAACAAATACGCTCCCTGTGTGATGGTCATGGTTACCCTTAGCAACATCTCCATTGAAAAAATATGATTCAATGAGTTACTTGAATCGCATACCGAGAGTAACAATCAAACTGGAAAATAATAAAATAAAGAAACCCGTAGTAAACGAAAATAAATAATAAACAACTTGACCATCTCACAAGTGAGCGCTGGCCTATAAACGAGTCGACATATCTGGATGTAATTAAAAAAGGAAGAAGTGAAATTACTCGTAAAACTCTGTAGATCTTACTCGTTTCCTTATCTGATTAACAATCTATAATATTACTACGAACAAATGTTTGTAAAGGGTAAGAATTATCGTGAAATCATAAATTAGAACGATGCTTTTATAGAACCCAGTATAAATTGCCCTTTGCATTAAAAATTATACTCCGAGATGTACTTAGTGAATTTATGTGAATCGCTTTAGCCAATAAAGTAGGAGATGTCTCGTAAATCGTGGGTACATCGGGACGGATGGTCGGCGCAACCAGGCGACACCTACGGAGTGGGCGCATCCACCGTTAGACGTTAGGCCGGGGGCATACGAACCTCAGGGACCACAAGCCTTCACTTACCTACACCCTCCTATTTATTCTCAGCTTCGACACTGCCTTTGTTTCACGCCAGATTTTGTTTTTGTACGATAAACATCAAACATATTTCAAACAAGATATCCAATTTGGGATAAGTGCAGATCGAATCGGTTCGCAGAATTACTTGTAACCTTCTAGTTTTAAGACTTGTCTGTGCCCTAAATACCGTTCTTATAGCACGAACAGTGATGTCTGTGTTCTTTATCTCACAGAGCACATTTTTAACGTCAACGGTGTTCTAAAAAAGCTTACATAATTCACGAGAGCCGACCTTACACCTTATAGCACTAAATATCTCTAGACGAGATTCAATCTCCTATTTCTTATACTCAAATGTCAATGTGTTTAAATCACATAGCTGGAATAGCAGTACAAAATGTTACGTCAAGCGATTCTATGCGTAAAGTGTTCGGCATACCGCATCATTTGTTTGTCCTAGAGGCGAAATGTCGTCGTCCTACATAGCAGAGTATCATTTATCTGGTATTGGATTAGCACGCGTGTAACCCTAACTGTGGGCTTGAACGGTACAAATAGTTCGCACCGCGAGCCAAGCATCTATGTCGACCTAGTAACAGCCGGGTGTCGGGTAGCGCAGTCGGTTCGCCGAGGTCGGCTAACTAACTAATGAACAAAATTGATATTATATACCACTACCACGTACTCCCATAAACGTAGGTAAGAACTATAAAGTTGCTTTCAATCAATTAAAATTATTGTCGTCGTAATAAATAAATAAATATCGTCTGACATTGCACACAGCACCATCTAGTTCCAAGTTAAGCACTTAATTAAGGCTTGTGTTATGGATACCAGATGGTTGATACACTACTTAAATACATTTTTTTTTTTCGTAAATACATACATATTATAAATATACATCCATGACTCGGGTACAAATGTCTATATTCATCATACAAACATTTGCCCCTACCGGGATTCGAACCCAGGACCATTTGGTTTCGCTGACTACACTTAGCCACTGTAGCCACTACACCAAACGTGTCGTCGTAATAAAAGTGTCATTTTCGATTTAAGGGAATCTGAGCACTATAAAATTGTTTAATCGACTCAAGCACATCGGATTCGCTTTAGAGCTAAACGTGTACTCCCATCGCGACTGTCGCTGGACAAATTAATAATCTGTACAAATTACAGTCTCAAAGAAAACGAATAAATAAGTGCCTACTTACATACAAAGATACATAATTATATATTTCTCGCAGTTATAGCTGTTAGCTCAACAAACTTGATTTACACTGCCTTGCATGCCTCAAAAGGATTCTAAGCCTTTGGCAGAAGTGAACCTGAAGGCTTTGTCTGAGTTACTTCTAAGATTAACAGTAGTTCTCAATGACCCCAAAACGCAGACCATTAATCAACAAAACCTGCTTTATTGGGAATTCTTAATAGTGTAATATATATTACTATATATATATATATTATTATAATAATATAATACATATTATTATAATACTATAAGTGACACAATTTTTAAGGCTTATATAGGTACTTTTATAATAGATTGAACGAAAAAAGAAATAGAATATAGAATGAATGAATAAATAGAAACACGTGCAAAGAACATCACCTTCGTTTTGTCTTCGCTATAATTGGTTAAAAATATTGCCTAGTCCCGACCTGTTTCCTCAAGTTCTTCTTTTAACTCGATATAAAAACAACGGAATACGTTATCAAAGATCTAGGCTTATTCGAATGCATTTTCTGCAAATTATAGCCATGTAGGTACAATTCATTCGTTGCAGCAGTTATATTGAAATGTATTGAAAATGAGGCCGTTTGTGAAAGATATTCTTTCACGATCGATACGGACGTGAAAGTTTTATGTGATAGGCTCACGTTAATTTGATTTAGATACAAATCGCGTGAAGAATACTGCTAAAAGAAACGCCAAAAATATTTCGCCTTAGCGTGTTGGACTAATAAAGCTGACAGTTGCGGGAACTCTATTCGACAAGGATCACGCTGACTCATTTCCGTTGTCATTCTTTTTTCATTCTTAGGGTGGTGTGAGAACATCTTAATTCCAAGTATTAATACATAAAAAGCCATAAAAGTGTGTAAGCCGATAACTGCGCCGCATTCTTCATACTATCAAAGTATCAAGCGTTCTCTCCCAATCCTAGAACCAGTCCACCGTTTATACGTTTACGGCGAGGACTGTACTGATAGTGACACCCGGCGTCGATCGTCATGACCCGATAATGTTGTAACATTGTACCGCGCTCGATACCGCCATCTATGTAATGTATTATGTATTTTATTAAACTCGCCAGATCTCCTACCCTATTTATATAATTATCTACCAACTTTGTACTGAATTAAGTTACCGTTATACGGAATGGTCTTTCGTTATGTGTTCTATGGAACAAGGTTAATTTAAAATGTAAGTTTGGAGACATAATCAGTATTGATCATGTGCAGCTGACGATTATTTCATTCAATCGATCCATCAAAGTTCTCAGTATCCGATCGACTCTAGCCACTATATTCAGCAAGACATCAGTTAAACTATTATTGCTATAAACGCGTTAGTGTCTGCGTGTAGCTCACCAAAGTAAATCCATCCCACACAAAATCTATCCAATAAATATCCAAAAAGCTTGTTCTGCAAACATTCCGCGTCCATTGTGTTCCTTGCAGATATATCTTGCGTAAGGAGCATGCGATTCCTGCGAGCTTTGCTTTCTCCGCAGCCCACGCTCGGTGCTCGTCACTGCTGATTGACAAAGTATTCATTACCGCATCGATCCCACTTTTATCAGAATCGATGTAATGTAAGAAGAGACTGAGGAACGGAAACTATTTGCGATGCTTTGAGCATTTCGAGTCGCCCGCGGTGACCGGTTACCTAATGCAATAGTTGACAAATCGCTCAATTGTCCCAACTTGGTGGTTTGTCGAGCCAACTAGTTGGGTGGCGGGTTGCGCAACTAGTGGCCACTACAGTCCGCTTGACGGATGCCGGAAGACGTCCAACTTTATTGTGCTTTATTGCGATTGGACGGTGGTAAATAGTAGGGAATCGCATCTGTTAGAACATTTTGATTATCGGGAACGATTCTATTGAAATGTATTCAGAGATTCAAATGAAACATGTTTTAAAGAAAATGGTTTCGATCTAAAATATTAGCAGCTACCTAATAAATGCCTACGAGTGTCAGACCAGTTTAATAAATGCATTATCAAACGATTAAAGTAAATACTTTATTATTCCGTTATAAATCAAACATTAATAATTTCATATGTTTTAATTTTGTATGCAGTAAAGGGAATATATTAGCAGTGCCATAAATATGTCTCGTATAATCACAGCAGGGTGTGTATTTGCAATTTTCGTGGCTTCTCAAGCATTTGCATAAAATCTAAAATCGCGTTTTGATCCATAATTTAGGTACATGTGACATTCAAAATAAAAGAATACGTTATAAATGTATCACATAATGCAAAACAATACTTATACTTAAAACTGCTTTATTGAGCACTTTGCGAAAAACAAATGTGAAAAAGCACATAAATATTATTTCAACGAAGCCATCGATTGATTTTTTACATATTTGGGTCTGTATGTTTTAATTTTAACGATCGCTCCAAAGAAGTCATGATAGTTTAGGCACCACCTAATTTGTATAAGCAGCCTATATTTATTGAATAAAATCAGCGTATACAATGTAAAAAACGTGTACGTTTACGTTAAATTTGCATATGTTTCTTGCTTATATCACACACAGGACGCTAACTAAGCAGAAAGCGAAATGCTAATGAAGTGTGGTTATCTGAGTCGAAGCTTTTTATTTGTCGGATAACCCGTAATGTGTTTTAAAGATATGTTCACCATCAAGTTTTGATGTTGTCTCGGGTTGTTTTTTACCTCCTGCTCTTAAATGCCCGTAATGCGCAACGTTTCTGTATTGCAACACTTTAACGCTATCTCACTTTGACTTATGTGGGATGACTTGTAGCTTCTGGGAAGAAATACCTTATTAAAACAGATTTAAAACAGCTTTTGTTATAGAAAAAAGGCTAAATTAAATGGACAAAAAAAAACCATATTTCTAAGGTGGATTGGATGATATACTTAGATAGGTACATATAATAATATTGTCTGAGTTTATTCACTTAGTGATTAAAGCCTCGAGGCACATCATGATAATGCAGCGCACGTCACTAGTAACGGTTGCTAGTCTACATCCTACTTCCTCCACCTGACTCTCAGCACTCGTGTATGATACGATGTACACTGTTTTTATGCCATTCCCATACTTGCTTGCAAATTTTTAATTAGACTTCATTAATAGTACATGTAAATTGTCTCATTTAGAGATACAGTTACCTCTCAATGCAATGAAATGTAGGTTTTATTCGATCTCACCGCAATACGCATCCAGTTGTTAAAAGAACGGTATTAACCGAAATAGTTCCGGGAACAGATTGTACTTATTACGTTTGTGGGTCTTTGAATTGAATTGTATCTAGGTATACAGCAATAGATACTATTGTTGTTCATGAAGGGAAAAGGTCAAACATTGTCGCTGCTTTCAAACAGAACGCAACTACCACTTTTAATGTAATGAGTCCGATATTTCCATACAATAATACATTGTTACGTCTCAAGTTAATTGAAATAATATCCAATTTAAAGGTCCTGTCACATGATGTAGGTACGAGTACATTAATTAAGTACGCAGTTAAATCTTTGCGAAAGTCGTATTTTAATCTATACAATCTAGTAGTATGGCATAAATCTCCAGGAAATGGAAACCAAGGTTTTAGTAGGTCTTAGTGATTTAGTTATGTTATGGTATATCCACATAGTAATTCCGGTAAAGCTGATAAATCATATAAAACTGGTAGGAACGAGAAAATGCTATTTGAAAATGTATTTTTGTAGCAAAAACGGAATGAATCGTGTGAAACACAAAGAAATCTACAAATGTTTGTCCGAGTGGCCGGCGGGGAGGCTATACACCGCGAAATATTTCCCAAGATACATCGGCACGAGTGCGATGTGGCGATATCTTAGGTGCGCGCCAGTTCGAATCGTCTATCGAGTCTATGATCGGCTCTGTCGAGGGGTCACGCGCGTTAAACGTAAATCAACATATCTCGCGACGGGAGATCTAGCCGAGCATGCGCCCGACCAACAAAAACTGAATTTTATAGCCGTAACACTACACTTGGGAAAAAAGTAAATAAATTGGACGAGATCGAGTGAACGACCCGCGCCCGACCCTCCGACCACTACTCCTTGAAACTAGCGTCACGGGAATGTTCATCTACAGTCAAATACGTTTGACTTCCTATGCCTATCAGCCGGCCTTGTAGAGAAAATTTTGTGACATAAAATTACAAAGTCACATACATGAAAGTAATTAAAATAGCAAGTCGTTTAAAACCCTGAGCACCCAGCTTGTTGTGAATAAATACGCTTTGCGTAAGTATACAACTGGAAAGGTTTCCTAGTAACCTGTAAATTAATCAAGATTCATTTAGCAGGTAATAGAATGGCCTTCTCTCTCATTACTGGCGCGATGCGCTGCGTCCAAACTGTTACATATGAAGTGCAATTAATCGATCGTAAATGGAAATTGATTGCACTCATAAAACAATTCCGTATTATTACAAATCGAAACATCCATTCTCGAAAGGTAAAGTTCAAATAATATAACGTCTGGTTCTCCACCTTCATGAGAATATTTTGATCTTCTAATTACCTACCTACATATTGCACCTAGCTTCTGACGTTTTTTAAGTACCCAAGTAGGTTTATGTTTTAACATATGGTTTCCTTGCTCTTGTTTCATATTTATATATGTAGATAAGTATAGGTCTTATGTATAAATGTATTTATTGTATATGTAATTGGTACACCACTGACTACCTGCATTATTGTCTCTCCTTCTCCCTTTAATCCATCCAAAGGTTTTCTGTAAAAGATCGCTTTTAGCGATAAGACCGCCCATTATGTCACCCTATGTAAAATTCCTACATTTATATCTGCAGTTTTTTGGTGTACACAATAAAGAGTATTCTATGTAAAATAAAAATATTTTGATTTTGATTAGAACTGCTTTGTTAACTTTGCCCAATTGTGTCAACACCTGGATATTGATATTTTTATATTATGGCAAACAAAATAATAGCTAAATACATAATAGATTAATGACTATTTTGTAAACTACCCATCCTTGCGAAATATTATTTAACTTTATTAAATGGGTATATTATGATATAATCCACATTACAAAAGGCAATGTCCATTATAGTCATATTATAACATTCAATCAAGCTTTTTCTGTAGTTCGATTTGTCGACGTCGATTAGCAGGTATCATATTGTACACGTAAAGCTCCAAGTTGTATGTTTTGTCATCTTCAGGTCTAATGACTGAGATATTATCGTAATTACAGTGTGACGACAGACTGCGGCTTTATTATTAAGTTGCTTCACATTTCCACACAAAAAATACAGTTGCGCTAGGCTAAACGAATTCTAAAGCAATAGTATTAATTAATACACCACTTCTGATTACGTTTCCAATAATGTTACTAGCACTACATCACTTTAATTATTCTTTTCTAAATGAACTGTATCGAAGTCGTGTTCAAAAATAAATATCCGCTCTATGTCACGTCTATTAAGGTTGATGTTCCGGTGGGGGCTGGACGGGGTGCTTTCTCTGGAATGTCGGACAACTGTCGTTCGAATGGCAGACCGAGTTCCGATCGAGAGAGTCGATCCGTATCTTCGCGATCGATTCTTATCGTGACAGTTTTACGCGTCGCGTCGCGATCAAACTTCAAATACAGGCAACGCACAACACTACTCTCGGCCCTCGTCATTTCCACTTAATAACCAATAACACAAGACATTTTACAAAACTACCTACTTTTTGCACAGTTCCAAATGTCAGCCGAAGATTGATGGAGGTAGGTGGGCTGCAAGGTTCTAGCTCCTATATTTTGTCCAGCGAGACAGTAGATAAGTATGTATATTAGGTAGTTACATCTTTTGTCGGTGCTCCTATCTTGTCAACGACATGTCAAAGCTGCTCATGTTTTGGCTCGTTGGAACTTACATTTGAATAACAAATTGTTTGCCCGAAGTCATATATCAGGCTATCGCCACCACCGCCATGCGATATTATGCTGTTTGAATGACAATATTAAGTTGCAATTGATTTAATTGCTTCGTTTATCTGTAAACTATTAATAATCTATTCACGATTATGCAAATGATTTAATCCGTGTTACTTAATTAATTAACAAGATAATATTGTGTTACTTAAAGCGACATAATCCGTTCGTAACGTATAAATCGGCGCGCAGTTGTATAGGTTGGCGCATGTAGTCAATTATGTTGATTCTACGACAGAAAAGGGATAAGCAAATCTAGGCATTCGAAAAGTATAGTAGCGAGTCAAGTTTAAAGAATCTGAAACAGTAATCTGTTCGCTAAAAGCATTGAAAGATAACACGCGCTCACATCCTCACAATCTCGAGCCGGGCGAGTGATAGCGCTAATGAACCCATGTTGGCGTCACAGAAGTGGCACGGTTTGAACGATGGCACGGCCATTAGTGGGAAACTCAAGGCCAGCCGAGGGCGGACAGCTAGCCGTAATTATCTAAAACAAACTAAACCGAAAGGCGGATATATCGCCCGGCGCAACACTTCGCTGAAGACATGCCTCTCTGCATTCAGCCGATAAATGAGCTTAGCTATACTAAGCTGACTATGCAGTAACAAAAGTAAATGTACGTATGTAAAGGACAGATTTTCTAGTCTCTTTGGCAATACTTAAGTAAACGCAGTTACTTTTTCTTTGTAAGTTTAGTCGTTAATCAACCAGTAATTAGTGTTTAATAAATAAAGCTTAATTACTTACTATAAAAGCGGTTTTAGTGCTGTAAAATAACAGTGAAATGTTTTATTATTAGACACGCTAGTTTTGCACTCACTTCACCTCGTTTATACTGATGTGCTGAACACACAAAGTTTTACTGAACACAGGGCAACGGTGCCGAGCTATTAGCTCAATATTATGAACAGTCAAGCTAAGATGTATTGACGACAAAACATTATTTAGTTTCTTACTATTTTGATAGTTAGTGTCAAAATATAGAAAGAAATACTAAATAATCTTTTGATATGATTTTGATGACTGAAGATATTGTAATTTTCAGAGCTTTTATGAGAAGACAAGCCAGTAAGTAAAGTCTGTAGTTTTAATTGGGCAAAACAATTGCCTGATGAGTAGGTAAGGTCTCTTTTTTTTTACAAACTGTACTTAGGTATATAAAATTGAATCCGACGCACTTTTCCAGTTATATAGGTATTACAACAATATAGCGCCATTCTTATACCATTTTCACTTTTATGGATACGTTACATATAATAAATCCAGTAAATATTAACTTAAATACATCAAGCACCGCTAACCGATAAAAGCTTGTAACACATTTACGACGATCTTGATGCATGACGATAACTTTGATTGAGTCCTGTTGCATAGGTGACGGACCGCTAGATTGATAGATCTAGAGAAAGGGCTTGACTTACAGTTGCTACGTTAGGCTGTGGTTAGTTGAATTTACACAATAAAGGGGTGTGTCTATTTAATGGCTTGCAGTGTACACTGAACGACAATATACTTCAACGCAATCGGACGAATTAACTTTTCGCAAACAGTAAATTTACATTACCAAAAATTTTTAATTAGGTACCGATTTTGTTTCCTAATGTTAGTCCGTTTCTTAGCCGACAAATGTTTGTCAGTGGTGCCGATTCCCTTGTTAACAAACTAAACTAAATTTAAGTTGAGTGCATCTATTTCTTTCTATTTCATTATGAAAAGGACAGAAGATAAATATTAGTTTAGTCCTGTCAAATTAGTCAGCACCTGACGTAATTTGATGTAATTTTAGTAGTCAACTTTTTAATCACGTCTAAACTTGTATGGAGTAGTGTCAGGCACTGATTAATTTGACAGGACTAAACTAAAATGTATCTTCCGTCCTTTTCTTAATGAAATAGAAAGAAAAAGATGCACTGAACTTGAATTTGGTTTAGTTTTTAAACAAGGGAATCGGCACCAGTATCGGTTTTAAAAGAATCGAACAAGTTACGAAAACTTACGCCCGCTGTGTTACCCCTTGTACAATTTATACATTTATGTCTGCAACTATTATGGCGTACAAAATAAAGGGTATTTTATCCATCTACGTTGTGTCAGAGCTGGAAAACAGGACACTCTGTTTTCAACTAGGTATAAAAGTTTAAAAATCAGTGACCAATGAAAATCGTATACCATTTTTGTGGGTGCAAGATACATTATAGTGGGCGAGTATTCGGCCTAGCTGTATGTCGGTATTGATCCACAGGCTGTATCAATATCTCAAGTGTCACTCAATGCTGTGACAGTCGCCAATTGATAATATTTAGCGCACCAAATTAAGTAGACGTTTGATTGAGTGACACGTATTTATAGTCCCATTCACTTAAATTTCTAAACGATTTGTTATTACTTTTAGTAGGTATACGTGTAACGCTGTGAATTGAAATTGTTGGCGTGACTGGGACATGATCTACATTATGTTGACAGCTTAACTTCTAGGTATCGATTCAAAATATTTTAGGTTTTTAAAGAAACTTTATTCTCAATAAAAACATAATATGTCGCTTATTTGACAACAATAACTATTACTTAATTAAATACTAATATTAGGTTCGACAAAATCCGTCACAAACTAATTAAAACTACCCGAAACTCGACCCACCCAACACATTCATTTTTCAAGTAATGTCCGGTTTGCAATTAGATAGAGGCTAAGCTGAGTTTGGAATGCATTGAATGATTGTAGGTTTCTTATGCATGAGGATATCTTATTGTATAGCTGTGCTCCTTCAAATGTAAGCATTTTTCTGCCATAGTTGGTCCTGTTTTCTGGTATAACTAGTAAACCTACGGTGTTTTAGGTTTTTTTCTTTCTCATTGTGATTATATTGTTATAGTTACTTGTTCTTTTTATTGTACCTTTGTATAGTGGTTTTTGGTACCGTACACATTCATTTTTCAAGTAATGTCCGGTTTGCAATTAGATAGAGGCTAAGCTGAGTTTGGAATGCATTGAATGATTGTAGGTTTCTTATGCATGAGGATATCTTATTGTGTAGCTGTGCTCCTTCAAATGTAAGCATTTTTCTGCCATAGTTGGTCCTGTTTTCTGGTAAAACTAGTTTACCTATGGTGTTTTTCGTTTTTGTCCTTCTCATTGTGATTATATTGTTATAGTTACTTGTTCTTATTATTTTACCTTTGTATTGAAGTTTTTGGTTCAAGCTGTTGAAAAGACTCGCGATGATCAATTTCCTAGGGTTACTGCCACTTCGAACCACCCTTTTCCGACTTTGGTATTAAAACTAACCATGACGCTAGCGAACCGGATTTTCATATCTTGATGGAACTATCTTCGCAGAATTCGCTGTCACCTGGGTGGCCGATTGTTGCAGCATCAACCTACAATATTGGTTTAGATAAAATGGCTAGGGCCATGGGGTCCGAGTGCCCACTTGCTTCTTCGAGACATCGCCAAGTGGTTAGCCGACTCTTCACGTGACCAGAGGGCTAGCCTATTTTTGGCCAAACAATCAGCATTGCCATACGACTTGGCAATCCAGCTTTTTGGGCACTTTTCCTGTGTGCACAGCAACACAGACGAATTTTTTGATGCCCTATGATTCATTCCTTCTTTTTTATATACATATTATTAAGTATTGAAGTTAAGAATTTAAGTATTGAAATAATCAAATAAAAGCACTCTTAGTAAGTGGCAATACAAATTGGCATACACAGGTATGTTTTCTGATCCATTTGTTTAAATTTGCATCAGATACTTTTAGAACAGACTAAAGATACATAGGGCTACTAATAATTCTCCTTGGCCTAATTAAACAGTTTGACCTCTACGAAATTTCTCCACGAAACATGTCATTTATCAGTCGATGGCTATCTCATTAATTCGCAGTGATTAGCCGATGGTATCTTGGCGCAAGTGGGGCGCACGCGTCACAGTTCATTATGAGGGCGCCCGCGCCGCGCCGTCGCTTGCTCCACTTGGCTTTACGTGACGAGCGTGAGAAACATCGCTCTTGAAAGTTTTTAATAAGCGTGCTAAATATTATATTATGATTCTCAGATCACTAGAGTATATGTATCGGTATTCGGTATTCTCTGAAACAGAAAGAAACCTGGGACAGAGCCTTAAGGCTTCAAGTCCAGTAGATAAACCTCTGAAACAAAATCAAACAGAATTGAGCATTCAAGTTCAGTAGTGAGACCTCTCTCTTTACTCAGTTCATATTTGATACAGTATTGATAACTTAATTCTTTCTCACCAGAAAGAAGAAGAAAGCAAGATAAACAAAGTCTTTTAACAAAGTTTCATCTTCCGTCCCCCTCTTACCTAAAACTTACTGTACCTCTCTTCAGGTTTCCAACCAGTTGTAGGAAGGTATTGTAAAGATTATAGCCTATTTGGTGCTTAAATGCAACCTTTATGAATACGTTGAAAAGTAGATGGCTAACGGTGGATGGATAACGGGACAAACATTAGTTTAGAAAAAAAGGAATAGCAGAGAAAAACTGTAGGTGACAGGTTTTGGCTAACAAGCCAAGCGACAAGAAAAAAATACAAAAATGTATTAACGTAGAATGATTTCTAGGAATATTTATTCAACTTAGGGCTGATTTTTCAATAGTCAGACTACTTTTATCTGAAGAATAAATCTGACCGTTTGACATATTTTCCATACAAAAGCTGTCAAACCCCAATATTTATTCCTCAGATAAAAGATATCTGACTATGGAAAAATCGGCCCTTATACGATCAATTGTTTTTCATTTATTTATATCTGCCAGCGGGTATAGCGTTCACATTTTGGTAAAGGCGAATTTAAGTATTTACAGCCTTACCACAAAATATAAAAGTATCAGCCAATAAGAGTAACTTAAATGATCCATGCCCATTATCTACCAGGATAATAAATATATTATAAGTAGGTACCTACATCATGAGATGTCAAAACTTGTTTCCCTGAGTTGACTTTTACTATTGACACGGAGCGATAAGCCGCTTATACTTATGTTTTTCTTATTTATTAGTTAAGGTCAGGTGGGTCTATTTCAAAATAAGTATTAAAGAAAGAAAGAAAGAAAGAAAATGCGTTTATTTGCGGTAAACATGACGCAAAAAATAACATAAACACAAAAAATAAGAAAATGTTGGGGGAAACATGCGTCACATCCACGCAAAACGGCTATCGCTCAGCATTATGCTGCGACCCTATGCAAGACAGAGCGCCAGCGCTGATTTTCAGCGACAGCCGAATTCACTCTCATGAACTTACTTTATGAGATCATAATTTAAAACACGCAAGTGTTTTATATGCTGACTTCAAGACATCATTTTGTTTTTTAATGCACAGTTTAGATGGAGATATATTATAATTATTCTGCCTCTCGATTTTCAGTCGAACTCAAGTAAAATCAAAGTTGAAGTGACTTTGAACTTGATTTCATTATCCTTGTGAGTTACCTCGCCAAGAATTAATGAAAAAATTGTTTTAAGTTCACTACCTCCCCTTAAAGAATGATTGAACGATCCCTAATGAACTGGCTAAGCCCTTAGGTAATATAATACGGGGAATTAGGAAGCGTGCAGGCTATTCCGAACTTATTTGTCGGTCATAAAACAATTGAACTTTAATAAGAACGCATTGAGATAACCACAAATGACTGCGGGTTCATATATTTTTTTGTGTTTTTGTGTAATCATTGCAACTAGATAATTTTAAAATAAATTGGGATTTATTAAGTCCTCTGATAAACCAAGATTTAGCTAGTGCAAACAAAAAGTCATTTAAACTCAACTCAAAGCATTTATTTCTAATAAACCTATTACAGGCACTTTTGAATAGTCAAGGGGTCGGTCGGTTAGAAGAATGAAGCTAGTTGCCCATTCCAAATCGTAGTAGGTACCTACCTATATAGAAGAACGGGCAAGAAACTCCATTGATGAAAACCTCTCACAAAATAACAATAAGGGACTTATATTTTTTCGGTTTGCGAAGTGTGCAACCATCTTAACTTTCGGCGGGTTGAAATGAGTGTGAATTATTTCCACAGTGACGTCTCATCAATTTTTAGCTTTTCGATTAAGTTTAGGGCACGATAATGAACGCTGGATATACACGGCGAATTTATCAGGCAGGCCTTATCACATTTTTTATACGTCATTAAATTATTCGGAGCACTGAATAACGATTTGAATTTTTAAATGTACGCTAAAATGTGCAGTCTTAAACCGTAAATTAAAACAACTTTTTGAAACAAGGTTTCAATAAAATGTTCCATATTATCTCATCGCTAAGTGTAACTAGGTACCTGCCTACCTGTACCTAGTAGGTTTTGTTTTCTATTCTTGAAGTGTATTTTGAATTTCAAAACGATACTGCAGAAGGTAGCAAGTCAAACTCAACAAAAGCTAGGAAAGTGATTTTTTATTAAAGTTTATTTGCCCACCTATTTATGAAAAGGAAAAATGGCAGTAATCAACAAAATTCTATAGGTAAGTCTTCTACAGATTGTACTTCGGTGAGTGTGCCCAAGAACTCCACGACCTCATTTCACCGGCCTCCTTTTTCCATCGGTCATCTAGACGCACTGCAAGTTACCATCCTTACCTAGTTGCTATTCCACCAATTCCTAATGCGTTTCCTAATGTCTTTTGTTGCGCGCACAGCAAAAGAGTGGAACTCTCTACCTGCGTCTGTGTTTCCGAACGCATACAACCCTAATCTCTTCATAGTGAGAGTGAATAGGCTTATTCTGGGTAAGTTCACTCCATCGTCGACTCTGTCTCTGTCACCACTGACCTAGACTAGAGTCAAGAGCAAGCCCATCTTAAATAAAAGCAATAAAAAATATCTTTATTATGAGCATATAATTAACACATAATTATATGCACATAATAAAGATATTTTTTAACTTGGCACATCTAAGCGTAAATCTTAACATTACAAAGATCTACTTATGTCGTGACTGTGTTATACATGTCGGAGCAGGTAACAATCATTAGTTTAAGCATCTTAGTATAATAACGTTAGGTGGTCTACCGGTCAATGTCAATGTAATTGATTTAAGCCGATTGAAAGCTTACTCTCCGAGCTTAGTGTACAAACAATGCAACTAGTCATTAGAAAAGAATACAATTTGAGTCCATATTATTTATAAAGAGCTAGTAAAAGTCGTTCTGTGAACTTTAATGAAAACAAAAAACCGATTTGTAACGGTTCCTTGTTAGCAGTTCATCGTTTATGTAAAAAATAATAGTGCAAAAAACGGTATTTAGGTAACAACACTATCGGAGGGCCGTTCGTTAGCCTGAATTTCGTCGAACGGGAATCGAACCCGGGCCCGCGGCCGTCGTGGCCAGCCGTAGACAACGATCTCGCTCCCATTGTGTACTTTGGAACTTGATAACATTCTACTTTACTGTTAAAAAGGAGTATTTTAATGAAACTGTGAAAGAAAAAAAGGTTTGTGTCAGGTGTTGCTTATCTTATTAGCTATTATGTTCTATTTTCGATCATGTTTATTATAAGATTAAAAATGATCCAATTATATCCAAACTTATTAGTGTGGGAAACTTTTTACGTTAGTATTTGCCTGTTAATAAAATACTGAAAAGAATTACGTAACGTAATTCGTGTGAAGTTTTAAATTGAAAACCCTGCAAATAAATCTACGCTGCGATAGGATTGTTCTGCTAAGTAACAATCCATCAAATAACGACAAATACTGATAGCCAATTGATTCCGCATGCGGATAGAATAGGTACCTATTCATTACACTAATGCCAGGCCATTGTCGACAGATAAGTTTTTTTTCTTTGCAATAATGCGTTGACTGTCCATTAGCAAGTGTCCAAACAAAAGTCAATGCCTTTAGGTGTGTCCGTTAATAAAATATCACACAACGCTATTATAAGAAAACGTGAAAAAAAGTGTGTAAAAACATCGACATTATAATGTCTCTTGACACCTTTATAGATTTTTACAATCATGCGGACTTTATAGAGTTATGACTTTTATTAAGATGGCAATGTTTAAAAAAGCTTTGACCAAAAAATCATTCGTAAAAAAAAACAAGTTTTTCACAAAAAATAAGTTTCGAACTGTTCTCTTGAACTTTTCTACGGCCATACAATTATATGTATTTGATTGAAATCAAATACAAATTTTACATTTGACCATATTCATATTAATTAAGAATACGAGAACATAATTAAAGTCAGTAATTGTTAAAATCGAACACAAAGAAGCTCTCAGTTATTCACTTCTCAACTTGTACAAATATTTTGCCTATAGATTGATGTGGCTCGTTAGAAAGTTTGGCCTCTAAGCTCTAAGTGATTGAAGCTTGAGTCATTATTATTAATTACTGAGTTATTGTTAAGTATAGGTACATACCTACACGGGTTTCTATTCATTGATATTTTGCGGTTAACAACTGAACTACTACTACTAGCTTTTGAGCATGTCGTTGTCTGCGTGGATTTGGAAAAAGTTTAACGGATTTCTCTATACAATTTTAAAAGCCCTTAGCGGAAATAAGAAACAAAAAAAAAATGCTAATGCAATTTTACCTCATACGGAGTTTATCAATGTCAAAGTCGCTTTTCGTGTCTGCCTATGAAATCGCTCTTAGATCTTCTATTAAGGCTACATCAAACAGGCGCGACACGCGACGCGACCAATCGCACGTGACATAAATACAACGCTCGTCGCGCGACAGGCGGTGCCTTTGTGTCGCGTCGCATGTCGCGCCTGTTTGAAGGAGCCTTTCAGTTGGCAATATTTTAACAACAAGCCCTTTATTTCTTGTGTTGAAGTGTACCTACGTAGAACAGTGTCGCTCTGAAAACAGAATTCTTCACATTACAACAACGATTAATGTAATTATGCTTTATTTTCTTGTACTTATGCGTTTTTAAAGCAGAAAACAGTAATCTCCCGTCTGTTTATACATTCTGAAGCAAACCTTTAATTCATAAGGAAATATTTTATATTGTTTCTATAATAATATGTAATCTTGCAACACTAACCGATGTTTGTTGAGGTTTTGTGTTCGTAGAAACAAAAATCAAGTCAAGTTTCAGTCTGGAGTTTGGACCATGCTGTGCCGACTTAGTACAAAGTTGGTGACAGGGGATAAAGTATGGATAGTAATGCCATCTAGCTGTGATTGTGTTATAACAATATGAAGAGGTTGCCATCCTTAAAAAATATTATTTATGAATTATACTGCTCAGCACATAAAAGTAATTTTATTTCAAAAGTAGAACACATAATTTAATTTATACAGACAATAAATATATAAAAACAGTTTTTAAGACAATAATAATCGTTTAATTTTTCATATATAAGAAAAATTTTAACTTCTGTCGCTTTTGTGAATTGTGTGTGCTGATGTGCACCCTAAGAAAGATGTCGGCACGTTACTGATGCGCATGTTACACATAATTTTCTCGTTCATATCGTCTCGTATCGTGTCGTCGTATCGTTTCGTTATTATGTGTATTGTAAAACAACAGCTAAATTGAAGTTCACGATTATTCAATTTAGCGGAATTTACAATACACATTAATTTCAACCATTCAAGTACGAAAATACCAAATTATGCTATACATCTATCTATAGACCTATAGAGAGACTAGTTCGATGAACAACTACCAGGGCGGCGTTGCTGTCGCGCGATATAAACTAAAACATGAAGTTAGCTCTCTATCTCGTATATATACTGTACTCTTTGGTTTGGACTTGAATCATGCAGACTTATAGTGCATTGCATGTTACATTGCATCCGTTTTTATGCGCCATAAGATCGTCCCGTACCAAAGAATAGTGGTGGCTCAGTGGCATCAGCCTCGACATATGAGTTATAGGTCGTGGGTTCGAACCAAAGCAGGCGCTTCACTTTGTTTAATTTATCTCGACACCACTGCTATCAGAACGGTGAAAGAAAACATTGTGAGGAAACCGGCATGTCCTAGAACCAAAAATTTGAAGACATGTGTGACCTCCACCAACCCGCACTGCGCCCGCGTGGTGGATTACGGTCCACTCCAAGCAGGGGGAACATCATAGGCTGATTATTATGCTAAGATCATCCCAATGACCTTCATTAAGACTTTAGAATTACTGATCAGACAACGGTCGATTAACGTCTGGCATTAAGAGGACTACATGACCTAAACGCATTTTTAATGCCTAAAAGTATATGATCCACTGCAGTTAAGATAATCAGAAAAATATATGATATTCTTTGGGATATAGATATATGCTAGATATATAGTGTGTTGAAAACATAATAAGTAGGTACAACTAATTTGGTACGATAGCAAAAAGTCACGAAGATACCTCTAAAAATTTATTTTAAAGATTAAAATATACATTCTGTTTGTTTTTCAGATTGTCCTTCAAGCAACACATTAACGTGATAGTGTTTTCATTTTTTTTTTCCAATCAATAGATTTTTTAGTAAATAGAGAATTGCTTCATATTTTGCAATAAATTACCAGCTTTTTGTCATCGCGATTCTCTTTCTTTTCTAGGCAGTCTGACAGTGACCGCGCTTTAGCTGTTGTCAGCCCCTTAAATTAACTTATCCTACGCTTGACTCGCTCTGGGCTCATTCTGGATTACAAATGGTTCTTACAATATTTGCTATTAGACCAACTTATGAAAAGATTTTAACAATAACTCTTTTTATTAAGAAAAATATGATACAAACAGCATAACTAGCAAACATAGCTTAGCGTATCAATCATAACGGGGCATTTAATAGTCGTATTATTCAGAACACAATAAAGGACGCATGACAATCCTCCATGTTTTATTTCGCGTGCATTTAATGAGTTAACAACACACTATTTATTAGTTTCTCAATTAAACTTTGGTCATAATATATGAGGATCATAAATGCTTTAAAATTTACAACCAATTACATTTACCAAATGAAGTTATCACAGTAAAGTCGCTAGTTATTCAAGCAATAAATCGTAAGGGATAAAACCCTATCTATTATTATTTAACTTCAAAGTTGACTTGAGCGAGATCTGTAGTAATAATATCGGGCTATTCAAACTCGCCTTTATTATGAACTTTAGGAGATAATAAAAATAATATAAATTTTATATGTGATACAGTTCTCTCTCGGAGTGTCACAGAACGTGTTTTCGTCCATTTGATACATGGTTCTATTTTATCCATTATTAGTAGGCAGTTTTGTTACCTTATTTATTTGAAAGAACACACATGAAGATTGGTATTATTTCGAAAATATATTAGTGCATTAGGTCATGTGCTTGGTTAGTAAAATTTTATTACTTATGATATTTATTTTATGCAATTTTCCGGTAGTTTTGGTGCGAAAATAATAATATGGATCAGTTTTATGCGGCTTCACATTTTCAAACTTATAGGTATATTTTTCTTTCTAATGAAACATGATGAAAAATATGATAAACAATGAACTTACAGACACACTTCATAGCGTCACTCATAATATAACAAAGAGATCGGAATGTTATTTATTTATTTACCTTTAACATTATTTTATGGTTATATCTGTTAGGCAGCTTTTGCGCTAAGATCCAGTTTTTGGAACAGACAACCCTAGCAATAAGACCTGACTACCTAGGGTGAAGAAAACGAATTCAACAGCGGTCGCTCCTTCAGAAATGTTTTAATTAAAAACAACTACATACCGATGCATAATTTAGCACCAATAACTGTGTTGTAACACGTCGCCTGTTGCCGGCCTGTAAACGTAACAAAAAGCGAAAATGTGTATTAAATACACATTTTAAATAAATAAATTTTATTTATTTAAACATGTGGGTATATTATTTATAACCGATATAATTAAACAAACAGTTCTAATATTAAGAAGGAAACAGTAAACACACAAACAAACAACACACAAGCTAACTAAATTAGCTAAAGGTTTGCGTTTATAAAGACTTTTAAATACAATAATGGTGTGCACAGTTAACAACAGTGTTCGGTGTGCAGGCTATCATTATCCTGGCAATATTCATTATTATTTCAAGTAGTATGACTTACAGGTTTTAAATACTTCGTTGAGCTGAGTCAAAGATTTGATTACTCAGTATACGTAAGTACAACACAGTTTTAAGTTCGCTGCATCTCATTTGTGTTGTGGCGGCATCAGCTAAAGCGCGGTCACTGTCGGATTGCATAGAAAAGAAAGAGAAGCGCAATGACACAAAGCTAGTAATTTATTACAAAATATGAAGCAATTTTCTATTTGCAAAAAATCTATTGTTTGGATTAAAAAATTAAAACAGTACCCATCACGTTAATATATTGCTTGAAGAACAATCTGACAAAAAAAAAACAGAATTATTGCAAATGTATATTAGTATGTTTTTTAATCGTTAAAAGAAATATCGTACCCAATTAGTTGTATTATGTTTTCAACACACTATCTAACTAGCTATCCTGAAGAATATAACTTTTTTGTTTCTGGTTTTGTTTACTGCAGTGGGTCATATAATTTTAGGCATAATAAAACTTGCGTTTAGGTCATGTAGTCCCCTTAAAAGTAAAACGTCGCGTATATTATAAAAGTGCGCGGTGAGCAATGTGTTTAGTGTCGCTGGAGGTGCGCAGCAGGCGGTCTAGTACCCACACTGCAGCACTGACACCAAGGGCACCACAGCTTCATAGATTACTACGGCTCGTATTACCAGACACTTTAAATATTTACTGGTATTACCTTAAAAGATACACAAACATTATTAGCGACGCTCTGTTCATATTTATTTTAATTGAATCTGTTCTTTGCTTTGACTATTATTTTATGCTGAATAGGGATAAACATAAGGTCAGTTTTGCAAGGTTACAGCTTTTTTATTTTGGTTTTTAAATTTATTTTGCAATTGATTTTATTTTAGTGCGCTATTCGTTTAACACGAGTTTAATGTTGAATTTATTGAATTATGGGCTATAAAGCTGTATATGGTTTTACATTAGCCCGTATATCCTGAATAACTAGGACCTGAATATTAAAACAAATCACCAGCATTTTATAAACATAGGTACTTTAATACTAACGTAAGAAACGTAACTAAAAACTGTAAATATAAAATGAAATATTATTAGTTAATAGCAAACGTAAAGGGGCGAGATGAGTTGTATCTTCGCGCAGATCACGGCACTAACTTGAAAGCGAGATTATCATAAAGCAGTACAGCGAGCAGTGTCACTGCAGATGCTTGATAAACGCACTAACAATGCCACATTAGTATGAACTTAGAAACAATGTAAATTATGAAGATACCACCAAGTAGGTAATTCTTAGCCAAATACTTGTTTGTGTTGGCTATCAGCACCGCAAATGCCAACATTCCTCACCACTATTGGTTAAACTAAGAGTTAGACAACGAGTAGCATCAAGCGCCGACTATAATAGAGATAGGTTTATCGCGACTCAAGAGTCATAAACTTCATCGAGTACACGGCTGAGTCGCCGCTCGATAGCTAAACTCGCGACGTACAAATCGGCGTGCAACCAGCAGATCTAGCTAAACTAAACACGAGTAAAAGCAACAATAGTCTCGCCCGACATGGAAAAAGTCGTGACCGACTCGAGCTCGGGTCAGGCAGGATGCTGCGGGCGTAAATAATGCCGACGTCCGATCTTAATTATCGCTCCATCGTTAGAGATGACCGACGGGCAGACCGAAATCGGCGAGGTGGTTGCGACATCGCTTCTCTGTCGGGCGAAGTGCCCCGTCATTATCGAACGGTGTATCGCCCACCGATAAATCGCTAGAACCACCTGCGAGACGATCTGACGACCGCTGTTATTGTACGGTTTTGGCAGCAGACATTATAATTCTTTTGTTGCTATTACTATTATTTTCATCGCGATGACTGGTCAATTTAATACACTCGAAGATTGGAGATAATATCGGATGATTTTAAAAGGATTTGATTTGAAACAAAAGATTATTTTGAAACAAATGGCTGTAGCAAATCAACATTATGGCGCAGAAATATCTAGGATAGCCTCGTAGCTTATTTGTTATTTAATAGAGTAGGTAGAGCGCTGTATCATTAGAACTTATACCAATTTAAGCGCGAAAAAAAGTAAAAATCATACATATACCGAAAATATAAATGATATGCTCTCATTTGGTTTCAGTTCGTTAATCGTTAAGTGCTTTGTGTTCGCCGCTGCGCTTGCGCCGATCTCGATCCGCGAGCGACGTTGAAAAATTCAGAGCTCGTGATTTTCGTTCGTGTACTTCATTTATTTGCACGGAGACGGCGAATATTGTTTACTGCACCGCTCTCAGACCTTTCCGGCATTCAGTTTGACTGCATTAAAGAAAATAACCTTCTATAATTATGTACTCTATGTTTTAATGGGATACTTCTAAACTTCATTTCTCGACTTAAACTGTTAAGCTAATTTTCAAAAACGACTAATGGAATGCCCATTGAATAACGTTCTCAACTTCCCCAGCCTAATTATTTGTTGAATCTTATCTGCAAACGATTCAAATCAGACGGAATTCACAATCGTGTTTCATGCGATATGGAGCTAAAATACACCACATTATGAACTTAACTGTAAGTATAATAGGAACCATTTTGTTATTCAAGTTTTACCAAAAATATTTGAGACGCGCGTAGTTATTACGAAATTATACTATCGATCAGGCAAAAATACGAGGATACTGCCCTCGGGTGGTGAATTTAGGAGAAATTGAGGGTGTCTGCGTGCCTTCCCGCGAGCTGTATAATCCTTGCATGCATGCATAATAATAAATGTTATTCAGCAAGATCATATAGCACGGGAAAACGATTTACACAATCAAAATACTTTCAGAACTACAGGCACAAGTTGATTCGTCATGACTTCTTGTCTCAAACATGATATCTGACCTGTAACACAACGGCACCTTTGAAATAGATCAAAAACTTAAGATATTTACAGATATATATTTACTCAACTATCAATACATAACGGTGTTTTATATTTGAGAAACTTTATTACATTGCAAATATTTCTACAGCTTTTTATTTATTTCTACAGCCAACTTTTTTGATGAGTCACTCTAATTAACATTTATTGTCTCGATAATAAATCAAGCCTGATTGTATGTATTAAGTATATAGGTATATAAGTACTCCTTATTATTAGATATATAGGCATGTCGAGCAATCTGCTACATAGTGGACATTATTTTTGGTAAACATAGGTCCGAAACAGTTTCGATCGATGTGCTCAAGGCGATGCAAATTGCGTCGCCTGTTATCTGTGCACTTTATCCGGGGTACTTTTGTGCATATTTTACATATATTTGTGGGGATGCGGCGATAGCTGGCGTGGGCGGACCCAGCGGCCGCATGCTAATGCACGCGGTAAACGGCGCCCGCGCAGACTCGGACTTAGGTAAATTAAACGTTAACATGATCATACTGTACTGAGTTTTAGCTTATCTCAGTAGATTTGCATATTGATTATAAGGGAGCTACATATAGGTCTCAGGTAGTTAGAACAGAAACAAAAAAAAAAACACTAGTTAAAAAGATTACGCACGCTGCTAACTCATTTTCATATCTAAATATCGTTCAAAAAGAGATAGATCAAACTCGTAATACATAGGCACAAAATAAATAGAGGCAATAAAGATCAGTATCGCTTCTCTCGGCCACTAATCTCTGACACCATAACATAATTGTGCAGAGTCCCGGGGGGATAGCGGCCTCGCTGCGGTCACGAAGTGCTCTAAACATAGAGTCTAGCCCTAAACGATGCCACCATATCCGTCGGCGGACAACATCCACTCATAAGTTCGTGTAGCCGCAGCCTCACGGGCTCACGGCTAGCATAACATACCTACCTACCTGTGTACGTACATAGGACTTTGTACACACTGTATTTTCCAACGGTATTGAAGATTTGTCCAATGTTTTACAGCGCTATGTACGGTTTACAACGTCTTACAATGTTTCGATTCTTGTGCAACAATAGGCAATCGAAGTACATGTTTATTATTTTGTTATGCGGAAAATTAATTTCGTTTACGATGAATTTATCTGACTTTAGACACTTCTTGCTTGTATTTACAAAATTGAAATAAGTTACTTTCAAACGTAAAGTTGAATGACGTTTCAGTTAATGTATGTGTAACTTCTCTAAATAAAACAAATCTCTTAATCTGTTTATATTATGTTCGTAAATATACAGTACTGTTTGTAAAATACTTATTGATTTTAAAGCCGAACAATATTTTTAGCACCTTTTTTTAAAAATCCTTTATCTTACATTACGATCAATATAAACTTGTTGGGTGAAATTAATATAATCCATATGTATGTATATGTGGCAGAATGTCAATAAAAGTCAGTTGGCCAGTAATGAATAGTAAGTGTGCTGGTCGATGGGCGCCTGACATTTCAGTTGGCGACGATAATAAGCGCCAATAGCTTTTTTACTGCAAGATAAGCCCGCAGAACATGTTAAAATCTCCATCGCATTTTGATACTTGTAGATACAACATAACGATCTAGTTTCATTCATTTTAAACCGATCAGTATCTCTGATCATGAAGTCAGGATGTCTGGTCCTCATTTTTACGTATTATCATCAATAAAAATACATTCTTTGTAGTTTAAACAGTTTTATTGCACACAAGATGAGATTGCATTAAAAAATGGAATGAGGTAATAAAGGGAGTGACGTAAATTTTGGAGGTAAACGACTTGAATGATTGATGTTCGTAAAATTACACTGTTTTAAAAACGACAGAGTTGTGTGGTCATCCTTCAGACCGTAAGGTTCACTTTCGGCTGAAACCGGATTGTAATTATATGAAAAATGTTAATCTTGTATTAATATTGGAAATGAGATTACATTAATCATGTGTAAGACGGATTATATTATAATTCATTGGCCCAGTACACATGGTTACAAAATAAGTAAATCGTTGAAGACTAAAAACGTCTTTAGTTCACAGCTCGCAGGTTCACTAGCAAGTTTCAAACTAAATAGGGAAATCGTAGGAATGTAAACTGGCTGTAGTTTTTCTCCTTACTCACGTACAAGGCTTGAATTAGACAAATAGCAGTCATTTATCGTTTTCTACACGTAATTTCCATTTCAATAATAATCTGTGTAAGTTATAGCGGGGATAAATCAAGTTCATAAGCGCCATCGGGCCGGCTATGCAACGCACACTCTACCAAAAACTGCATGAAACCTATAATAAAAATAATTAACTTACTATTTGACACGAACTTCTTGGAGTGTTATTGAGAGAATTGAAATATAAAGAAATAATATTTATGATCATAATTAAGGTTTCTCAAAAAGAAATCAAGCATTTTCATGATAGTACTTAGAATCAACTTATAACATCATCTATCTGTCACTAGTAGATGGTGAGTCGGCATTCTGTCGCTACTTATATATTTATTAAGGTAAGCCAACAGTTGTTTACACAAAACATTTACTTTAAATTCCTTAAAATGACGTGTGTAAGTGCAACAATTACTTACAGGCTAACACCATATAGGTACACCATTTCTGGGTTTACATTATACACTATTGCTATGGTAAGCTCAACCAGTTCCGCTGTAGGTACCTGTTCCTACTGTACCTGCCTGATACCGACTCCTAATACTCCTCATGAGGCCTGCCCGCCGCCCGCCTCTTGCGAACGTACCGTATTTTTATCAACAACGGAAACATTCCGCTCTTTACACTTACATTCAATGGCGGCATTCGTTTTCCTAAATTATTATAATTGCATAGGTTCTTGTTCAATCCACTGATTACAGAACTCGTAGGTGTTAAGAATTACTGCATAAGAAACTTAATGGTTTTTCAACTAAGTAGTATGTAAATGATAGGTTACAATTTATATTCCTAATAGATTCCACCGATAAGATGTTCAATATCAAATGTTCAAATTTGATATTGTCAATTTTTTACGTCTATTAAAGTACGGGTCATTATTCAACATGCACGCTACAAGGAAACATTCAATATTTCTTATTAATCTAGTAGCGAACCGCAATCAATTATCGAAACTTGACTAATCGACGATCCCAATAAACCGACGTACTGTCATTTCTCTTCCCTTAATCGATTACTTCAAACATGAACTCTAGGGGGTCCACTAGCGCTCACAGTGCTCCGAGTGCTCCGAGTGCTCAGACTACGCCGTACGCGTACCCACCGCGTACCTAACCTTTTTGTCCATAATAAATCTTTTTAGTCTTTTTGTTGTGAAGTATGTAGCGCTTGCCTGTTCAACCGTTCGTTGTTTATGCTCGCTCCACGCCACTACCGACAGCGGTCAACAGTCATATTTTGCTATCTCATACAATTTAATATACTGTTTGATTTTATAACACTTTACACATTTTATATGCGAGTTGCCGCTGTCAAGTATGTCGGACCGCTGAGGGAGCTGCGCCCATCAATAAGACAATTAAATGTACAAACGTTGTCATTTCCGTATTATATTGCCTCCATTCAAAAATTTATAAAGCGGCTGGGAATTTGTACGGTAACAACGATAAAGTCAGTGTTTACAATCGATCCCTACGGTTCACATGCATTCTCATTTCGTGAACAATCAATTTTATTAACACGTTTCAATTTATTTCCTCGAGAGTTAAGATCACACAATCAGCGTTAATTGCTGCTTCTCTTACGTGCGGTATCGTGGGCGTGAGGATAGGTTCTATGAAGGCTTCTTAAGACGGCACCCAGATACAAAGAAAAGATTGAGTCATCATAACAAATGCGCAGGCTGTCCTCACTCGCGGTGCGACGGGCGGCCGGAGCTTCGAGGGCAGGGAACTCGCTACAATCGGCCTCTTCTTATCTGTGACGGCTCCGATCATTGTGTCCCGAATACTTCGTGCTTCACAGTACGAATGACGAAATACTGCTACGTTTTAGTCTTTTACTATTCTGTCTTTGTTGACTTGTCGAGTTCTTTCCGAATGGTTTTTTGTAAATGTTCAACCGCCACGCTTGTAAAGCTTGCTCTGACTTCATAAATCTTATCTAATTCATCACATCAAGCGAGAATTAAACACCTTGTACCTTCGTCTTAGATCTCTATGTAGAAAATAGTAACCGTACAAACTTAAGAAAAAATCATTCGTCCGTTGGTCAATGGTACGTATCATCAATAAAAAATATGTCTATCATATTTAGATCCGACTATCAGTTATTCATTAATGTTGATCAATAAATACGTAATTAAACTCTGATGTAATCAATCTTTGCGAAATATTCGAACAAAAACTCATCAAAATACTCCTTAAAAATGAGGAATGAAAAAATAGGACCCACCGAAAAAGTAAAAAAAAGTTTAAATTACAAAAAAGGAAAAAAACTGCTCCATTAATCATATTGATGAATGCACTTAGTATCACAGATACTAACATCAAATGCGATGCATCCCACTCGGAACATTATTTTTGATTTTCTTTCAATTCAACCCTTTTAAGTTGTCCGAAATATTTTAATAATGCCTCATGCTCTCTCGCGTAACTTTTTGGAAAACGAAACATCACGTAATGATGTTTCGAATCGCGCGCGGGTTTGATTGAGGTGACTGTTTAATTAACACATGACGATCATTAATTTCTTGTTGCGTAATTATTTTGTTTGAAAAGGTTATTGCCTATGACAGAGAAATATTTTGGTCTGCATTGTTATTTGTACATGGAGTCTGACATAAACGATTCTGTTTCACAATTTTTGCACAGCTGTTGGCTCTGGAGCATACTACTTTCAGTTTAGTTTGAAAAATTTAATAAATCCTTCGATTATCGATGTTGGAGCGTATCATATAAAAGGGCCATAGGCGTATTTTGTCATCCCGTCGGTCGTCCGGCGCGCGTCGCCCGGACAGCCGGACAGCCGGACGGCCGGCCGGACGGGCGGCAGTCAGCCCAGTCACACATTTGTCCAGCCACTCGCTCGCTGGCTGCATTTTTAGAATTATTAATTTGGTTCGTGTTCTTATACTGTGTTAAAGTGGCCGATTTTGTGCCAAGCTCATAAATAAAACATCACCAGACTTCTCCTGCGACTGTTTTATAGGAGTCGACGGTTGCTTAAATACGTTATTATTAAGTTGCATTGTTTTACTTTAAAAGGCATTGTTTTATAACACGGCAAATTAAGGACGTCATGATTTCATGGCTTAACATAATTTTTTATATTTTTTCAGTTCTAGAAAGCCTACAAATTGATAGTTGATTGACTACCTACTCTACGTTTTAGATAATCCCAAAACTTGATCTTATGGTACAAGCAACCTAACATTATCTAAATTTTTCAGGTGGAAGTCGTAATCCTGGACAAGAACGACAGCCCTCCAGTGTTCAAGAACATCCCGCCTGCTTACCTCGCATCTGAGGATATGGCTCCAGGGCAGCGCATAGCGATCATTGCAGCCGAAGATCCAGACACCATCGGCAGCATCACCTACAGAATCCAGAATGATGAGCCGACGCCATTTTCCCTCGACCCTCAAACTGGACTGCTCACTCTCAAAGATCCTTTGGACAGGGAAACGACTTCTGAGTATCAGGTGATCGTGAGAGCTGACGATGGGGTCCAGTTCACGGATGTCACAGTCGTTGTTCAGGTTTGTTGTTTTTTTATATGAGAAACTCGATTTTTTTACGTACAGTCGTAGACGTAATAAAGATACTTAGATCTCGTAACATCAGGTGTACAGTCGTTAACAGAAGCACTTTCATGGTTTATGTTAGAGATTATGGTGTTTTACATACTCTTATGAATAGTATAAAACGTATGAAGTTAGTTAGTGAAGAAACCTACTTCCTACTATAATATTATAAGTGTGAAAGTTTGTATGTTTGTTACTCAATCACGCAAAAACGGCCGAACGGATTTGGATGAAATTTGGCATACTTACAGATAATTTATAACCTGGATTAGCCAATAATTGGAATAGCTAAGAAGCAGGCAAAAACCGAAAAATGTGTATAATAATCATTGTCATCATATTTGATGTAGGAGTAAGTAATTCTAGTAAATTTCAATGTTGTTAAACCTGATCGTTTAACTGTTTTATATTCGATTTATAGAGGTACGAGGAACAGGGTGTAAAGTCCACTCATATCTCCATAGAAAAGGGAGGATCCTCCGACCAGACGGGTGTCGTGTCTGGTGGGCAACTGCCCGATGATTAATGTCGGGAAGTTGTATTTAAGCTAGTCGCGCGGTAAACTCTGCTTGCGCGATGCAGGATTTTGGTGACGTCAGTATGATGCGCACCTGGCATGTGGCGATGTAGATACCGCTACAGATTCCTTCAGTCACATACGCGGGCCTCACTTTCATTTGTAACTTTGCCTCGCGGGAATAACAAATTTTACATTAATTCCCAACTCAGCTTTTGTTATAATCGGCGATAGCCAGCGAAATACATAATACTGAAGAACATTTCAGCTATAAACAATATATCTTTTGCCGTGTAAAGTCATGGGAAATAACTCTTAAACGCTACTAAACACCTCATAACACCGTTTTGTTACCGCTTGTACATGAATCCAAACATCTGCATGTCGGTCCGTTGCCGCGTCGGCTCAAATCAGTAGAGTTCTTATCACCCCGTCTACATCACTTGTCCGGCCGACGTATGACCGCCGATTAACTAATCATTGAGCTTCTTACCTACCTACCTACCTCATATTTACGATATCTGAGCACTTTTCTGCTATTTATTTACGATTAGGTAAATTAACTTTCAAATACTCAGCCATGTTAATTTTTTATCATCTAACCGTATCTTACGTCGGTTGAAAGAATTAAGCTCTGCAGGCTGTCTATTTTCGTTTTCCCATGTGTTTATGTATTTTTCAGGTGACAGACACAAACGACAATCCACCAGTCTTCAAGGAAAGTGCTTACTCTTTCGACATTCCCGAAAACGCAGCGAGAGGTGCAATGGTTGGCACCGTTGCGGCCATTGACCTCGACTCAGGACCCAATGCCCAGCTCACTTATACCGTCATCTCGGACTGGGCTAATGACGTGTTCTCGCTCAACCCTCAGACAGGGGTCTTCACTCTGACAGCGAGGCTGGATTATGAAGAGGTAAGCTTTAGCTAATAGAATCTAGGATTTTAGTTGTGCTCAGAATTATTATTAAAAAATAAGTTTTAATGTATCACAGACGATT
Source organism: Brachylomia viminalis (assembly GCA_937001585.2). Classification (NCBI taxonomy): domain Eukaryota; kingdom Metazoa; phylum Arthropoda; class Insecta; order Lepidoptera; family Noctuidae; genus Brachylomia; species Brachylomia viminalis. Next base: position 12,243,294 of record OW443302.2, on the reverse strand, counting down.
AGGCCCAAAGACTCTTTCATGGTCATTAATTAACAGAATAACGGTTTCACACAACAGCTCCACCATAGAATCGTCAAAAAAACTTCAAAGATAAGATAGAGATTAAGGTCACGTATAAGGTACGTTACGCATGCGCTTATTGCTCAAGTCTCGACGAACCGAACCGAAAATAAAATGACAGCAAATGTTAATAGGGCTTTAAAACGATTGAGTAGTAAATGTACATTGACAATAACCTCACAGCGGGCATGCCGCTGCACCGAGATACGGAGGCAAGGGTTTAAAAACACTCGTAAAGTAGCGCGACATCGTCGTAAAAACGGACGAAATGTGCAATTAAAAACACTTAAAATAGATTAAGTCATTACCGGGGATAACATTTGCGAAGGATCAAAAAACGAAGCTGATTGAACGCGCTCCTAGACCTTGGCATATCGGGTTTGAACTACAAAAACGTATTTTAAATAGTACATTTGCAATTTTCGCGAATAATGATTACTGGAACCCCTTTCGAAAATTGAGCTGTAATAAGTAGAATTAAAGACTATATTCATCTGATCGGTATCCGAGCGTCCAGCTACATGGATGTAACTGCCCTTCGATGTACTAAAATAGTCTGATTGATACCAATCCAATCGTTGATTGCTAGTCGGCAATAAATAACAATTGTATCAGGTGGATGTTATTGCATTTCAAGATTTTTATTTTGAAACATTTGCTTGTGTAAATACGGAATGAATTAAAGCTTAATTAATTGTGTCGGTAAATTGTATATGTTCTGTAACGACGACATGCGACCTACACTCTTGAACGTATAATCAATTTAATCTACATTCGTTTAAGTTTTTACATACTTTACGATGCTTACTTGTAATGAATTTATGCCACCTTATTTTCAATCAATTACACCATTTTTTTTTTAATAAACATGTTGATCCTTTAAACAATTGAAGTTAATAAAAATGACATTCTTATATAATACACAACAAAGTAATGTGGAAACACAAACCCCGTGATAGGCAATTTATTACTTAAAAACATGGCGTCAACAAAACTTGTAATTTGAGACCTGCAACTAAGTCAACGTTTACAACTTGGCTTAGGTTTAATAAAGCCTCTATGCCCATGAAACTGTTCGATCTTATTTGTAAATTACGAAACGATTTGTACCTAAGTAACCGTGTAAATACAAAGTTTTAATGAGTCATAAAGTAAAAAGTAGGAAACTTTCTTTTAACAAAAATGGTACTAATGGTACTTTCTTGGTATAAAATCAACGGAGAGCTGTGTGCCTTTTTTTAAAAAGCATAGTATCCTTCCATTACCGCCACTATACATATTTGAAGTAGCGGCTTTCGTTAAACAAAATCCTCATTTATTTACTTTAGCATCTACAGCTTTCAATCGGACCCAAAGGGACGAAAGTCGTCTGTGCGTTCCAAAAACGAATACTGCCTTGATGTATAAAAGTGTCTTTCACATGGCAACAGTTCTATTTAATAAATTGCCAAAAGAGCTAAAAAATCTACATATTAACTCATTTAAACTGAAACTGAAAAGTTTGCTATGTCAAAAATGTTATTATAGTGTATCGGATTTTTTGTCAGATAAATTTTGACATGTTAATGTAATTTTTGTAATGTAATGTAATTTGCTTCTTTGACTACATTGTAATCACAAATCATAATTAATTATTTAAATCTGAATTATTTTTGACATTTACCTAACTAATTATTTTGACATTTACCTAACTAATTATTTTGACATTTACATATCTAATTGTTTTGATGTTTACCTAAAAAATTATTTTGACATTTACCTAACAAAGTATTTTGACTTTTGTTCCTTTATTAATCAAATAATACAGTCATTTATGTAGTTAATTTTAGTTTAGTACGAGTAAACTCTTTATTTGCATGTGAAAGTTGTAATTAATTCTTTTTATATGCCTATAATAGGCTGATCATAGCGCACATTAACCTAAAACATGTCCAACCACTGTACCTACCTATGTATTACAAATAAAATATTTCTTATTCTTATTCTTAACAATATGAATCATTAAAACTTTGTATTTGTATAGTACCCACGAAAATATTTCGCGCATGTACTTTTCAGAACCCCCAGACTGCACAAACTCGCAGTTAATGTTTGTATTGTTTAGACAAATATCAATGTTTTTCGTTTCATGGCCGCGTAATTTTCTATGAAATTACGGCAAATAATAAAGATCGCAATCTTGGTTTAGGATTATTTACGACTACACACCACTAGCACGCACTTTAAATTCATAAACGTAGACGTTGTCTGCCACTTACATTGTTGAAACCTTTGTATGGGTGCAAATGAGTTGCACCGTAGCTCTAGCATAATAAAATATTAAGACTTTCATCTGCATATTTCATACAACAATATTGAAAATTGGAGTCTCGCTGATGAGGCTTTAGTAGCGCTGTTTGCTTTGAGGTGGAACCATTACTTTGTGGACTATTCTGATAGATCATTAGAACCTGTTTCCGCGTTGATTAATATTTTCAAGAACATGGCATAAGGCGGTAATCAATGTAGGTACAAGTAGTTCTTATTAACCCTACTTATTCAAAGCCAGGGATCATGATTTTGCATCCTATACCTGTGGAAAAAAGCATGTATCTATATATAGCAGAAGCATGAAGTTACAGGAAAGGAACAACGGTAGATGACATGTTGTGAAAACAGCGTTTCAATTCGTTTTTTGAGTTATTGTTGAAAAAATAATTTTGTGGTCAATACTCGTACATTTCGTACATGATACAGGTTGTTGATAGCACATAGATCCTTTCAATAAAATATCCCCAGCATGCATCGCTCACTGCCATTTACATTTCATAATAATTTCATGTACGTTGCAATTTTTTAAGTGGATAAACTATTTATAGTGTTTTGTACCGATTCATATGTGCCAGCCCCTTTCAGCTCGCGGCCAAACATTGCGGTTGAAATAATTATCGTAACATAGATCTTGATGAGGGCACTGACCGCTCGGCCTCTACGCGACGTCACGTCACTTTTTTAACTACTTCCAAATAAGATTATTAGTTTAGTTATTGTTATTAGTAGCTATACGTTAATCCAAAGTTTACTTCTGTTATACAAATACGATTAAACTTTTGGGTAGATCGTAAAACTGTGCAACAGTTTTAAGTCGACTTACTCACCTTTACTCTGCAGTTGACATTCCATATAGTCAGCCCAATGATAAAAGAAAATTAACTAAGATAATGTAGGCATTTTTAGGTAACATGATTATATAATGTATGCAAATGGGACATTCGAGAAAGCAGAATTTTCTTTCCGCTATGAAACTTTTTAGAAATACCTAGGTATGCTTGACAAAATACTAGTAAACAATCCACCCGAATCTGCACAGATGTGCCTTTATCTTAGAAAGTACAGATACATTATTAACTTAATACAGTTGACACTGTCGTGTTTTCAAAACACCTCGAATTTGTGATTTTTTCATATTTCAAGTTTTAAACCTATACACATAAAGCTGCTGGCGGCTAATTACAAATAAATTCCCCTTTTTTGTTTTTTCTTAATTTATGATAAGCTATTCCACATTTATCAGTTTATCTGCATGATAATCTTCATACCAGTAGTGTTCGGACATGATATACACCGGACATTAATGTCTTTTCGCAAAAATAAGACAGGACTGAGTAAAATTTATTATGGACCATGAAAAATATTGCAGGTTGTATACAATATAGGTACGCAATTTAAGAACGAAGGACAATATTGCCTTCGGGCTAGGTAGGTAGGTATTTAATATGGAGCTAGTCAAGCCTGACGTGGCCGATAATAATGTTGGCTTACTTTGTAAGTTTGTACCACAGAATTATTGTACCTACGTATCGATATCAGTGTAATTTGAACATTCTAAAATTGTAATTAAGTAATTTACTTACATCCTTTGCCTGGTATTAAACAGTATTTTAAGTAAAGACATGTTTTTGTCTCTGCATAAGTGAAAGGTATATCACCGATAGTCTACAGTATATATAAGTAGAATGACCGGTTGGCGCAGTTGGTAGCGACCCTGCCTTCTGAGCCGCTGGTCCCGGGTTCGATCCCCGGACAAGTCAAACATTTGTGTGCATGAACATGTCTGTTTGACCTGTGTCTGGGTGTGTATATGTATATAAGTATGTATATCAGTCATCAGGTTACCGTAGTACAGGCTCTGCCTAGTTCGGGACCTGAAGATCTTGTGTGGATATTGCAAAAAAAAAAAAAAACATTATCCCTGCAGATTCACAACTTGGAACTAAATAGTTGCCCAATAAGGTACCGCCAATACACTATCTCAGTTCTTGTATGATCGGTCCATTACAAGAAATTGTCTGGATTTTGGTGCGTCGTGTTCATTTCCTCTAAAGCCATGTTTCATTACGAAAACTGAATAATATTCTAGCAATTCAAACCCGACACAAAGGTACCTACAAAAGTGTAAATTAAACGAAGCTTTTGCTCTAGCCATAAAATGATTCTAAGTAGGTATATTTTGTTCGAATCGAACAGTTGGACCGAATGGACACATTGGTTCAAAAGAAACTTAATGCTGCGATCAATGCGTTTGTGTGGTATATTAAGGATATCGGAAAATCTGAAATCCATAGAGCGGTTAAATCCTTTTCATTAAATGTTTCACTTTTAAAAGGTTTGATCTGTTGTTTAGAAGCGTTGTATGAGTACTGCGAAATGAAAATAACACAAACATCATCAAATAAAATAACACTTATAATATGTCAATTTTACCGTTGTAAAATAAACTCAGAAAGTTGTTTTTAAAGTTGAAGTTAAACTCTGGAGACGGCAGCTATCGCATTCTTTAACATTTGCATGTTAACTGAACAATCATAAAAAACTTCGTGATTGAACAAAGCGAGGTACGTTTTAAACTTACGAGTTTGCTATATGCACCAACCTTTTTTTATTTTCACAAGCCCAGCATAAAGCCTATTTAACATGTTTTTGCGGCAACTCGTCGCAACCGCCTTATTGTACTCATCAATGCTGTAGTAAAATGACAAACAAGTCGTTAAATTTTCTATGGACATAAATCAGAGGTCGTTTTGTAATTTTTCGGTATTAGGTAGGAGGGGATTTTATATTTATGTGCAATATTTCTAAAGAATTCCAAACAAATGTTTACGTAGATCGACGAACGTAATCGCTGTGGACACGGGTGTAATTTGAAAACTTGTTCATCGATCTTAGGAAAGCTATTAAGATATAGGTAGACATTATGCATCGGATCTTCGTCCCGCTCTTGGTCGATTTTTTTACCGTTTACTTCGAACGGTACAAGTGTACCTACCGTACCATAACGAATTTGCCTGAACCTTTATTCACTGGATAAAGTTTCAGGCAAATTTGTTTTTCACAACAGTCTTAAACAAATTCCTATTCTTTAAATATTCAAAGACCAATCCGAACAATATTAAAACAACAGCCCTATATAGTAGGTACAGAATACACATAAGTTATCCGTCAGCAGGTTCACGATGTCAGTCACTAGGTAGCCTACTTGACTCCCGCGGAGACCCCGTAGCATCAACAATGTAGCAGACACTTTTTCAGTCATGAGCTAACAGAAACTTGTTCCATTGTTTAAAAAAATATATCTTCTCGTTACATGCGTCGTATGTATGTGCTCGCAGACGTGTCTCCAGTGTGGTATATAAGGGCGGTGTTCGCGAGCCATCCGCGCGCACAGGACTCATCAAGTCGGCCGGCCCCACTAATTAGTAAAAACAATTCGCTGGGTACATTCGTTCTCTCGACCGCCCGCCAATTCCGCGTACCCCGCTAGAGAGCTGCTAATTTCATCCCGGTACAGTTTTTTCGCGTCGCGCATCATATTCGGCATTTGCCCGCTCGATCCGCCATCGAAATTAAGGCTCGAACAATGTCTGACAAAGCGGCCGTCCGCAAAACATCCCCGAGCCGGATTCCGCGACCACTACTTGTTTTTTAAATCGCAATCTCGCTCCACGATCCGCGAATGAGGGAGCTTGTCATAGCTGGGAAGCTTCGGTGTCCTATTATATGGAAAATCTGAATGCCGCCGTCATTCGTAAAATGTTACCGTCGTACTTCATGTAATGCTTTGTTTTAGAGTCCAGATTTTCTTTATGGTCACTTCCGATGTTATTTCGTAAAATCTTTTACATTATAAGCCTTTATTTTAACGTTACGATTATGACTGGTTCTCATTATTGGCACACTGATAATAGATTTCTACCGATAATGTTAGAGTACCTAATAACTTGGCTGCCAGAATATTTCTTAGTGTTTATTTAAGATTGTGTTGTTTCAGACTCAACACTACATATTGGTTGCACAAGCGCAGGACAATGGCCTCCCTTCTCTTTCTGGCACTGTCACGGTCTACGTCAACGTGATTGATCTCAACGACAACGCACCGATATTTGACCCCATGAGCTTTTCGAACGAAATCTTAGAGGATGTCCCCATTGGTTCTTCAGTGGTCACCATAAGTGCTACTGATTTGGATTCAGGTAAATAAATTCATTAATATGTGTGCAGAAAATAGAATAATGTGCTAATTAAATTGAGTATCTGCTTATTAATGTGTCAATTATTAATTCATACAATTTATACTTTAATGCAGCCTGAAGATTAAAACAGGTAACACATGGCCAAAAGTACTTAGATCTAAACCACGTACCAACATTAAATACAATTTTTAAATCTTACAGGTCTAAATGGCAAAGTGACATACAGCATAAGCTCTGGTGACGAGGGACAGGACTTCAGTATAGCTGAGAACGGTACGATATACACCGCGCGGCTATTGGACAGAGAAACTCTTCCGATCTACAACCTCGTTGTTACAGCTAAAGATATGGCTAAGCCACCCGAACCTCAACTATCTTCGACTGTACAGGTAAGCACACAATGAAATATATTAGTGTGTTAGGGTATACCTATCATAGTTTTGTTTACTTTGGATCATGCCGTTGTAATAATTTTTCATGTCATCAGTATATCATATACCATAGTTATATCAGTATATCATAGTTTATCATATGCCTATGTCTTCAACTTCTTTATTATATTCTGGTTCTTGAAGTTTTGTTAGGAGATTGCGCCCGCTGGCTGTGAGGCACGCATAATCCTGAATATTTTAATTGTGTCAGTTTTAAATTTTGTTCAATTGTGCTCCGTGCATACGGTACTGTGCCAAATAAGCATTTTAAACACATTACTCTTTCTTTATTTTTCTATAATAATAGAAAAAGAAAAAAAGAAAAATGTGTTTATGAATGAAAGTGGCAAATAGTTCAACATAACTTTAATTCATAAAATAAATGCTTGTATTGAAACTTGTTATTTTAAATGCACTTGCATGGAAGTGTTCTTGTGAAATGTTTACCAGAAACCGTCCCATCGATCAACTGGATACGAGCAATTTATAAACGCGTTGTCTCGCACATTCTCATTACCATATTTTTTAAGTTATGTTCTAACGTTTACTTTCGAACAGCTTACATCATGTTTACATGAGAGTGGGCCGCAATATTTACCTTACCAGGGTCGTGTCACTTTTAAAAGCTCTTACTAGATATGTCTACCTATATTTAATTGTAATATAGGGGATAATTAAACCTTTTGTTAAAAAAACGTTAGGAAAAAGGTGAAAAAAAACTAACAAAAGGCTGGAGCAAATTAGTTCAATATTCATAATTTATTTTATTGTGTCTGTTATTTAATGTCACCCATTTATTAAGTTACATAGATATGAAACTATTAGTAGTTTAGCACTTAAATGTTATATTCCAAACCCTTAAAAATCACGTTCATTACAAGGCATTGTTAAGTGCGTCTATTGTTAGGTTTCACAATATGCCCCTGATGAGGGCAGACGGAAGCATAGGACGCGTTTTGCTTTATTATTTTACTTGTATTAACTTTATAAGAAATGTAAGATGCTGTTTTCGAAAAACATAATAAAATTCCATTGACGCTACATCCGGCCACTTTTATATTCCATTGATCCGAATAAGCCTCTCAACTGAGAAGATTTTAGTTTCATTTATCTGAATTTTATTATGTTTGTATGCTTCGTTTTCACACACTTTTATGGCACTGTTTTATTGTTACAGGTTACGGTCCAACTAAAGGATGTCAATGACATGGCACCTGAGTTTGTTACACCCAATATAACAACAGTGTCGGAAAATATTCCACTGAATACAGTCGTAATGACAATAAAAGCTGTCGACAAAGATGAAGGAAGAAATGGATACGTCGAATATTTTATGACTCCATATCCAGAAATTAATGGTTACTTTTCTTTGGGAAATGTTGATGGTATATTACGAGCAACAGGGAAACTTGACAGAGAACTAAAGGCAAGCTATACGATTACCGTCACAGCGAAGGACAGAGGTGATCCGCCCAATGTGACCAAGTCCAAAATTAAAATTAATATTTTGGATGAGAATGATAACAGTCCAGTATTTGATCCAAAACAATACAGTGCTTCAGTCCCAGAGAATGCAAGCATTGGAGCTAGCGTCTTACAAGTGAGTATCATACTGAATAGCTACAAATTGAATAGCTTACAAATGAATTATTTGCTACTCAGATAAGAAATAGTAAGTACTTATTGTAATGAAACAAAACCAATTTATTTTACAGGTTTCCGCTACCGATATAGACGAAGGTGCAAATGGAAGAGTGAGATATGCAATTGATTCAGGTGACGAAAATAGAGATTTCAGTATCAGTGAAGATACTGGTGTTGTCAGAGTTGCTAAAAATCTCAACTTTGAAAGAAAATCCCGTTACCTGCTAACAATAAGAGCCGAAGATTGTGCTAAAGACGATGTCAGATTCGATACGGCTGAATTATCTATTTCAATTCAAGACATAAACGATAACCCACCCACGTTCCTTGATTCACCGTACTTAGCGTACGTAATGGAGAATGTAATTCCTCCTAACGGCGGGTACATAATAACAATTCATGCTTATGACGCTGATTCACCTCCATTTAATAATCAAGTCCGCTATTTCATAAAGGAAGGCGATGCGGATCTTTTCAAAATAAATGCTTCGTCTGGGCAAATATCCCTGTTAAGAACATTAGATCGTGAAGCACAGGATGAATATACTCTAGCACTCGTGGCAATGGATACGGGTAAGTTACGCTGCTATAAAATTTACTTAGTTAACAAATTCGCAGTGCTTTGGATGTATAGTCTGATACTTTGATGTTTCTAAAGGTCATGCGTAAGATTAACTTACCTGTAGAGATAAAATCATTGCCCGAAAAAAAATATTTTTCATTCAAATTACTCGGTCCACGAGTATTGTTCTCTTGTAATGTAATGAAGAACTGATGTTATCATTGATTGAGATTGTTTCATTTACAGGGTCACCTCCACTTACTGGATCAGGAACTGTGAAAATTGTGGTACAAGATGTAAATGACAACAGTCCGGAGTTTGAAAGGCAAAGTTACCGAACTAACGTAAATGAAAATTTACCTTCCGGAACTGTGATCCTTAGTCCAAAAGCAACAGACAAGGATGTTGGCAACAATGCGAAAATAAGATACAGTCTTCTTGGTGACAAATCGGAAAGATTTGAAATAGATTCTGCTACAGGCGTTATTTCAACCAATGCAACATTAGATAGAGAAGATTGGGATGTTTACTATCTGATCATTATGGCGCAAGATTCATCAACCACTGACCCAAGAACCGCTACTGCCAACCTTACAATAATAGTTCAAGATGAAAATGATAATACACCGACATTTGCTCATCCGGTCTATGAAGCTCACATATCTGATCGGACCGTTAAAGGAGATTTTGTTTTTGGAGTAAAAGCCAGTGATAATGATATTGGACTTAACAAAAAAATAGTATATGATCTAAAAGGCAAACATGAAAACTTATTTGTTATAAATAAAGAAACAGGAGTTATAAAAGCCAACGAAAATCTTATGAAGTATAAGGATAAAAATGTATCCACGTTCAATCTACTTATAATAGCAACAGACAGTGGTGAAATCCCAAAACAGAGCACAGCAGAGTTGATTCTAATTCCAAAGTCGGTAAAGAATTTTCCGAAGTTTACAGTTACAAATAAATTAACTTTTACGTTTTCGGAAGATACACCAGAAGGTGTTTTAGTGACAAGATTATCAGCCACATCCCCGAAAAAGGGTCCTATAGGCCTACTACAATACGGCATTGCAGGAGGAAACGTAGGTGATGCTTTGAGAGTAGAACCTATGAGCGGTGAAGTATTCATTACTGGAAAAGGGCTTGATTATGAGACAATGCCTCTATACGAAGTGTGGTTTGAAGTAAGGGATTCTGACAATCCACCACTAAAATCGTTTATTGAAATTGAGATCAAAGTAACCGACGCAAATGATAATCCGCCTGTGATTGAAAGCGTTCTATACAATGCGACTGTACTAGAAGAAGAATATCCGCCTCAATTGGTAATTAAAATCGATGCACATGATGATGATTCAAATGAAAATGGTAGAATATCTTTTAAACTGGTCAATGACTATGATGAAACATTTACAATCGATTCAGAAATTGGAGAAATTTATACAAACATAGCTTTGGATAGAGAATCCATTCCATTTTATGAATTAATTGTAGAAGCGGTGGACCATGGAGTTCCTCAACTCATAGGCACTTCAACAGTTATTGTGACCGTTTTAGATAAAAATGATAACCCACCAAGGTTTACTCGACTTTTCAGTGTAAATGTAACAGAAAATGCTGAAATTGGGTCATTTGTGATAAGGGTCACCAGTTCTGATCTAGACTCTGGTCCAAACGCGAATGCTACATACAATTTTGTTGAAAATCCAGGACAAAAATTTGTAATAGATCCAATAAGTGGAAACGTTACAGTTTCCCGACCACTTGATAGAGAATTACAAGATGAGTACATTCTCAAAGTAGCAGCAACTGATGGTGCTTGGCGTTCTGAAACGCCATTGACTATCACAATACAAGATCAAAATGATAATGCACCAGAATTTGAATATTCATACTACAGTTTCAATTTCCCAGAACTACAACAGAAAAACAGTTTCGTTGGTCAGGTTATTGCTACTGATAGAGACAAACAAGGTCCCAACTCAATAATATCGTATTCATTACAACAACCATCTGATTTGTTCTCAATAGATCCAGCAACAGGAGAGATACTTAGTAAATTCAAGATGAATTACAAAAGAACATCAGTCAATACATCACCTGAAAATACGTATTCTGTTATTGTTGTTGCTACGGATAATGGCAAACCCCCTATGTCTTCTGAATGTTTAGTAACAATCAACGTGGTCGACGCTAACAATAATGCGCCGAAATTCAAAGATCATGAAAAGTTTGTGCCTGTACCAAAAGATGCCACTTCGGAAGAAAGAATTATAAAACTGACAGCCGAAGACAATCTAGATTTTGGGATAAATGCGGAAGTGGAATATTATGTATCAGGTGGAAATGGCACTGCATATCTAACTATTGACAAAAGAAGTGGTTGGATAATTGTGAGTAAACAATTTTATTACTTGGGCCAATACTATGAACTCAAAATAAAAGCAATTGATCGCGGAGTTCCTCCACAGTCTGATGAGACGACAGTAGTATTTGTTGTGACTGGTGAAAACATTTATAGCCCCAAATTCACAGCTTTGAGCTACCAAGTAATTGTCCCCGAAAACGAACCAGTAGGTGCACCAATTTTAACAGTAAAAGCAAGCGATGAAGATGAAGGGCCTAATGGAATCGTGCGGTACTCTATTTCATCTGGGAACGCAGGAGAAGAGTTCCAAATTCATCCAATATCAGGAGCTATAAGTATTTTGCGTCCAGTTGATTTCGATATAATCCAAGAATATCGACTGAATATTACAGCAAAAGATCTTGGCTTCAAGTCTAAAGAAGCCATTGCCACGCTAACGATTATTTTGACCGACATCAATGATAACGCTCCACAATTCAACCAAACAAAATATATTGCATATTTACCTGAAAACTCTCCGGTAAATAGTTTTATATACAAAGTTACAGCAGTTGATATAGATTCACCGAAGAACGCCATCATTAAATACTTCATAAATAATGATATGGCTTCATTGTTCCACATAGACGTCAACACTGGAGAAATATTTTCCAAAGAAGTATTCGATTATGAAGAAAAAAGACTTTACACTTTGGAAATAAGAGCTGAAAATCCTGATTCAATCATGCGTAATACGACTGAAGTTATTGTTTACATAACGGGTGTGAATGAATATTATCCTAAATTCTTGCAGCCCGTATTTCATTTCGATGTGTCTGAATCTGCCGAAGTTGGAGCAAATGTTGGTGTTATTCAAGCTACTGATCAAGACAGCGGAGATGACGGGATTATATACTATTTATTTGTGGGCTCAAGTAACGATAAGGGCTTTAGTATAAATTCACAAACCGGTGTGATTCGAGTGGCTCGCTATTTAGACAGAGAAACACAGAACAGAGTGGTGTTAACAGTCCTAGCAAAAAATTCTGGTGGTATACGTGGAAATGATACCGATGAAGCACAAGTTATTATTTCCATTCAAGATGGAAATGATCCACCTGAGTTCTTGCGCCATTATTACGAGGCTACTGTGTCGGAAGGTGCTAGTATTGGACAAGAAGTAATTCAAGTGAAAGCAGTGGATAAAGACGTAAGGCCACAGAATAATCAGTTTAGTTTCTCCATACTGGGTGGAAATACAAACCAAGACTTCAAAATTGATCCTCAAACCGGGGAAATTGAAGTTGTTCGCCAACTGGACAGAGAAACCTTGCCAATGTATTCAATAATTGTTGGTGCTATTGATACAGGCATTCCACCGCAAACTGGTACAGCCACAGTAAAAATAACTTTATCGGACATCAATGACAATGGACCTATATTTGATGCTGCTGGGTTTGAAGGATCTGTTTACGAAAACGAACCTCCCAACACAAGCATTGCGACGCTCTCTGCTAAAGACCCAGATTTACCACCGAATGGAGCACCATTCTCGTATGCTATTATTGGAGGAAAGCATCAAAGCTACGTAAAGGTTCACAAACACACAGGCGTGCTTTTGACAACTAAGAAAATAGACAGAGAATTAACACCCACTCTTGAAGTAATGATACAAATCGAAGACAGTGGCAATCCAGTTATGAAATCCAATTACACTATATTTATAAAAATATTGGACAGAAACGACAATCCACCGACACCAAGATCAGCTCACGTTATTGTTTATGCTTTCAACAATAAAGTGCCACGTGGAAAAATCGCAGATGTGAAACCAAACGATCCAGATATGGTAGGAGATTACAGATGCAAGATTATCAAAGAGTCAACCTCTGAAAATACAATGTCACTTCTCAATATTCGATCTGGATGCAGCTTGCATACTAACGCTGTTAAACCTGGAGAAGGATATTCGTTTTCGGTTTCAGGAAATGACGGCGTTCATAGAGACGTTTTATCTTCAATAAGTGTAGAATTTTTTTCTTTTGACAATAATACCGTTGAGCAATCTATCACTTTGAGAATTTTGAACATGACTGCATCAGATTTTTTAACTCATTACTACCGGAGCTTACTAGAAATACTTAAAGAAAGTCTGAAAAGCAGTGAAAGTATTTACTTGTACAGCATCAATGAAGTCGGAGATCATTTAGATTTGACAATAGCAACAAAAAGTAATCATTCTATTTGGAAAAGAGAAATGACTGAAAAATTTCTTAAAGCTAAGGAGTTCCAAATGACAAAGTTATTGAAGAGTCAAATAATAGTAGCCTATTTTCCGTGTGCTTTTCAACAATGCAAAAATGATGGCCTTTGTACAGATTCAATCCGAGTGTTGGATGATACAAAAATAATAGAAAGCCCTTCCCTCATCTTGTCTTCGCCATTGGTCAGGCACGAATATACTTGCCACTGCACGGATGGATTTATCGGAGGTAATTGTGAAAAGCGCCAAGATCCCTGCTCACCAAATCCTTGCCGCTTTGGAGGTATATGTCGTAAACAGGGTCACGATTTTACATGCACATGCCCAGCTCGCAGAGATGGTAAAACTTGTGAGATGGAAAGAGATGACGTATGCAGTAGTAATCCGTGCAAAAATGGAGGTTCCTGTAAAGAAAGCGCTGATAGAAACTCATTCTTCTGCTTGTGCCGCCCTGGATATCGTGGTAATCACTGTGAAGCTTTAGTCGACTCATGCCGCCCAAATCCGTGCATGTATGGAGGGATATGCATAAGTCTAAAACCAGGTTACAAATGCAGCTGCACAAATGGTCGCTACGGAACACATTGTGAAAGTACTACTTTTGGATTCGGCGAACTGTCTTACATGCAATTCCCATCTCTCGATGCATCTACCAACGATATAACAATAATATTCGCCACCACAAAGCCGGACGCTTTGTTGCTGTACAACTATGGTGGCCAGACAGGCGGAAGATCAGATTTTATAGCAATTGAGTTATTGGGAGGAAAGCCAGTGTTTTCCTTTGGCGGTGCTAGAACATCCATTACATCAGTTGCCATAATGAATTCTAAGAAGAATCTAGCTGATGGAAGCTGGTACAAACTAACAGCTACAAGAAATGGACGAGTGATTTCATTGAGTGTGGCGACATGTACTGATCATGGAGACGTCTGCACAGAATGTGATCCTGGCGATGATTCATGTTACGACGACGATACTGGACAAGCAGGGTATGTACTAATTATAATGAAAATTATTTTTCATGTAGGTCGCAAGCATTACTGGTGATTGCAAGGTCAAGGTCACTATTAGTTTTTCCAGTAAATAATTTTCACAATATTCGAAACGCTGTGGAAAGTTAGTCGACGCGACCATCTACGCAGCCTAGGAGTGTGATACGTGACTTCGAAAAGTGTAACACCGAATAACACGTCCCCGTAAGTTTACGCATACGAAACACTTAACAAGGAATGCACGCTACCTCGAAAAACTTAACGCCGTAGCCATGCGATCTCGAATAACTGAATCTCTAATTCACCTTTTCGAAACACTTAACAAAGAATGCACGCTACCACTAAAAACTGAACACCGTAGCCATGCGATCTCGAATAACTAAA
The DNA here is from genome assembly GCA_937001585.2 of Brachylomia viminalis. Lineage (NCBI taxonomy): Eukaryota > Metazoa > Arthropoda > Insecta > Lepidoptera > Noctuidae > Brachylomia > Brachylomia viminalis. The sequence continues at coordinate 12,228,096 of OW443302.2, read as the reverse complement.
CCTCTAAAAGTCATCGTAAACAGTCTTTATTCATAGAACAATCAACTACATAGAGAAAAAAAAGTCATAATTATGTAAAATAACCAAATCAATCGTTATTCCATGACAATCGAACATTAGAAAAAAACTTAAAAAAAATCAATTAACGTTTAAAGTAGCACAAGTATGCAAGACCATCTAAAAATGTGGTTAAGTCCATTGTTTCCTTTTTTTCCAAATGTTTTTTAATTTTTTCTTCCCTATTTTCTTTTTTCTTTGCTCTTTTGGTTTCTTGAGACTGTGAATTTAATTTTTCAACTATTAATTCTGTATGTTTTTGTTCCTTCTTTAATTCTTCAATGGTCTTATATAAATTCCATTTATTTCTGCCCAATAGGGTGTTCCAGCGGTGGTGCCATGATTCCACCTCATTTTGTGTGATTGGAACAGTGGTCCCTATCGAGCTATTTACCGACCAGATGTTAGGCGGAAACAAAGGAGGCACTTTTTGCAAGTTTGCCTTTAATGTTTCGAGGTTTTGAGTAGTACTTTTCTTATAAGTACCATTGACGTAGTATTTGGAAAACCAATCAGTGACTTTCTTTTTCTTTTAGTATTTCAAAAGCCTCAGGTATCTCATCTGGCTTTAAAAAGGCTAACGCGGCCAAATGACGCATTTTGTGAGCAAAAGATGTCGATTCTGAGTATTGTTTGGAGAGACCAGTAGACTGGATATGCTTCCAAATATTTTGAGCTAGATGGAAGTAACAACACTTGTGTTTAGTTTCAGGAAACACTTGTTTCACCGCATTTATTGACGCCTTCTCGAAGTCAGTAATTACTACATCAGGTTGCAAATTGGTTCCAAATTGAGATGCTCGCGACTTGAGAAGCTCAAAAAATAAACAATAAATTCTCTCATTTTTGTTGGACAGGAGTCCAAACACCAATGGTACCACCTTTTGCACGGTATCGTGCACTCCAATTAATCCGTACACCGTATAAATTTGATAAAAAACTGTTGGACAGGTACGAAATGTACCATCTAGGATCCAAAATGGTGACAGCTGGAGAAGTCTTATATTTTCTGACGTACCAAACAATAAAATACAATCTTCTTCAGTACTGTAGTGAGCCAGCAGAAAATTACTGTATTTATCTGGAATGACTAGATTATGGAGCTTTTTTGGAGATGTAGGAACATCATTCATCCTTGCTCTATTTACCACCATTCTCATCGCATTTATACTGGGTAAGTAGGGGGCACTTCCACTAGGAATATCTTGAATCGCCGCCTGTATTACCTGTGCCGGTCCATCCATACTATGCTTCGCTCGTCTTTTCAATCTAGCTCTCAATTTTAAGTCATCTATTACTTCTGGTTCAGGACTGTGACAATGCTCATTATTATATTTTATTATTTCCTCAACCCCGCTGTTGTTTTCCTGCAATTAATTACTGATATTAATACAATTACAATATAAAATTACAAACCGGACTACCTTTACAAAACACTTAATATTCTTATCACTAGCTTTTGCCCGCAGCTTCGCTCGTGTTAATTTAGAATTTGACTGTTAAATTAATATTTACACTACCTATAATAATAAAATTCAATCTTGATTCGAAAGACACGTGGCGCCATCTATTATCATAAGAACGTTATTGCTGTTTTCTTCGGCAACAGTACTTGTTTTTGGGATGAAAGATACCTACCATATTTTGTTTCTCATTTATAATATATGTTAAGATTTTAATTGTAAAGGTTATGTAAAATAAAATTATGGAACTTGTATGTACAATACTTAATAAATACTTCTTACCTGAGTTATTATTCGCGATCCACAACAGTATGCCCACTTTTTTACACACTGCCAATAACATTTTGTATTTAAACGTCTGTCTAAAGTATACAAATATCCTTCGTGTAGCAATAGTCTTTTATTCTTTTTAGATAACAGAAATTGTAAGTGCGCCATCATCACTGACCACAAATTCCCGTAACAAGTATTGTAAGAACGGGTAATACAGTTAATATTTTTTCCAATGTACCCTCGAAGGAAAAATATATATATAATTATATAGTTGATGAACACATAATTATGACATTATTTTTCTCTATGTAGTTGATTGTTCTATGAATAAAGACTGTTTACGATGACTTTTAGAGGTTTAGTTATTCGAGATCGCATGGCTACGGTGTTCAGTTTTTAGTGGTAGCGTGCATTCTTTGTTAAGTGTTTCGAAAAGGTGAATTAGAGATTCAGTTATTCGAGATCGCATGGCTACGGCGTTAAGTTTTTCGAGGTAGCGTGCATTCCTTGTTAAGTGTTTCGTATGCGTAAACTTACGGGGACGTGTTATTCGGTGTTACACTTTTCGAAGTCACGTATCACACTCGCAGCCTAGCTGGATAAAGTGGCCAAAGATGGAGTTCCAAATTAGATTGATAGACTTTGGATCCAAATTAGATTTGGATACCAATGAACTGAGACCATAACGAACATTGGACTGCTATAAAGCTGTTGATGATAGAACGGACCTGCGAGGCCTTATACACAGGTCTTTTTTAGAATCCTCACGTATTTTTGTCGCATAATAAGACTAATTTATTTTCTTAATTCAAATCAACTACATAACATAAACCAGACATGGTCAAGTTTATGATTTATGTTTATATTTTTTTTATGTATATGAATGTACATAAATCTTAATAATATTTTTTTTTTTTTGTTTTCAGAACCTTGAATTTCAACAACGAACCACTCCTCATCGGTGGTCTTCAGAAAGCGGACCCAGTCCTAGAACGTCCCGGACAAATCCATTCTGATGACTTCGTTGGATGTATGCACAGTATTACTATCAACGGACGAATGCTAAACCTTACTAACCCTATAAAGGCACGAAGCGTGGAACCAAAGTGTGAGCGCTCAGAAGGAGGCGCCTGTTTCAAGAAAGATGTTTGCGGCACAGGAAAATGTTTGGACAGATGGAAAGCTAATTTGTGCAAGTGCAAAGGTGACTTAATTTCTCCTGACTGTGGTCTTTCACTGCAATCTATTTCGGTTGCCGAAAATGGATTTATTACTTACACAATATCTGAAAAGCATAGAAGAATGCAATTGTTGGAAACATTTTACGGGGGCAATACTAGTTGGTTGAAGAAGAACAGCAAATCTTCTGCCAAAGTTATTCCTAAAGTCAACAGTCCAGCGAAAAGTTTATCATTTTTCTTTAGGACTCACAGAAAAGACGGTGTCTTATTTTATTCAGCAACTGAGAAGTATTACACTGTGATTGAACTACTAGAAGGAAAAGTTTGCTACACCTCCAAACAGAACACCGTTGTTAATATGAGCCAATCAGAACAGAGTGATGTTTCCGATGGTAACTGGCACAACATTACTTTAGTGTCAGTGGGCAGAAGTATACGCCTGCTAGTAGATAACAAAAATATTGGCGAAGAACTGGATTCTGCTGGTGTTCACGACTTTTTGGATCCCTATCTAACTGTTATATCAATTGGAGGTGTTAAAACTGAGTGGATAACAACATCGAGCCAAAACAAGTTTGAAGGATGCTTAGCAAATTTTTCGATTAACAACGAACTGCAACCATTTAGTGGAAACGGCAGCATATTCAAAGAAACTATTCATAGAGGCAAGATATTAAATGGCTGTCATAGTGCCTTTGGTGTTGGTGCAGCGCAAAACCATCCATTGCGTATTGGAATCACACTAGTAATAGTATTCTTCGTTATTCTATTAGTCGCAATTTCAGTCTCAATAATCTTTTATCGACTTCGTAAACAAAAAAAAGAAAAAGGCAATGGATCTGCTAGTAAAGGCAATATTGTACACTCTAAGCTAAACGGAGGCCCTGCTATGTTAAACGCACCAAATCTAATAGCAGGTACAAATGACAGCATAATGAATAGAAATCTTCACAATAATGATACAAGCCTCAATAGTTACATGTCAGAAAATGCCGATATAACACGTAATGTCGGCCACATTGTTGGTCCCGAACTGTTATCAAAGAAGTACAAAGATAGAGAAATAATGAACATTGATCCACCGAGACCACAACGACCAGATATAATAGAGCGTGAAGTTGTTGGAAAAAGTCCAGCCCTCCGGGAAGACCACCACCCACCGCCACCACCATCTACAAATACATCGCACCACACTCATGATCACCCCAGCGGTATGGATTTAAATTCAGAAGTGCCAGAACACTATGATCTTGAAAACGCCAGCTCAATCGCACCTTCTGACATCGACATTGTTTATCATTATAAAGGATTCCGGGAAGCAGCAGGTGTTCGCAAATACAAAGCTACTCCACCGCCAATCGCAGGTTACCACCACAAACATCAAACTCCTCAACATCGTCACTCACCACATCATCCGAGTGGATACCCCTCCCGAGTACCGCAGGCAGCGCAACCCCCGCCACAACCGAGACAACATCAAACAACACCATTAGCACGATTATCTCCGAGCAGTGAACTCAGTCAGCAACCTAGAATATTAACTTTGCATGATATATCTGGCAAACCTTTGCAGAGTGCTTTGTTAGCCACTACGTCTAGTTCGGGTGGCGTTGGTAAAGATGCTTTGCATAGTAACAGTGAACGAAGCCTGAACAGCCCCGTTATGTCACAACTAAGTGGGCAAAGTTCTTCAGCGGGGAGGAAAACACCCAGTGCTCCGCCACAAGTTCCACAAGTGGTGTCTGTTGGTTCAGGCGCAGTGGGACTGACAGCAGAGGAAATAGAAAGAATGAATGCCAGACAACGGACATCCAGTTTAGTGTCCACATTAGATGCAGTCTCAAGTTCAAGCGAAGCACCTCGAGGAGGAGGCGTCGGTCACCACATGTCGCATAGACATCATTCACCTCCAGACGATAACAGAAGTTCTACCGGGTCAGACGATGAAAGTGGAAATGATAGCTTTACTTGTTCCGAAATAGAATATGACAACAATAGTATAAACGCAGATAAGTTAGAAGATGTTAGAAGACAGAATGTTAGCAGTGGGAGTAATCCTAAAAAACCTATTTTGCCACCACCTTACGAAAGCTTTGATTCCTCTTTCCGTGGCTCGCTGAGCACTCTAGTCGCATCTGATGATGATTTAGCCCCTCATGTAAGTTCAGCCCTGTACCGGCAAGCAAATGGTTCCCCCGCATCAGCAGCACTAGGCTGGGGACCGGCTGCTCTCGACCTTTTCAACTGGGGACCAAATTTTGAAAGCATGATCGATGTATTCAAGGATATAGCTGAATTACCTGATTCTGTAAATGGGAGAATGTCTTCCTCGCTAAGACTGCAGAATGGCACCCCGAAACCATCAGAAGAATACGTTTGATATGTTAGTATAGATTTAGACTGTAAATATAACTAAATATGTATTTGTCTTAAGATTGTGTAAAATAATTGTTGTGATCTTGTATCAAGGTCTCTATATTTTCTTGCCATATATTGTTTATATGATTTCATAATTAGATGAGTATGTCTTGGGTACACCTAGTGAAACAATTATTTGCTTGATGTCCTTGTAACTTTCGGCGTCATTATAAATATGATCAATTTCTGAGTCATGTTTTTGTAGTGAATGTTTGACACTACATAGATGTATCCAAAGCACACGTGTAGTTCTTATGATGGTGTTGTTTATCATCGCTTGAAGCTGGAAATAAAACACATTTTTTTAATCTTAAACCAATAAATGTGTAATCAAAATATTCTTTTCATACATTTTTGTCAATTTTCCTCATTGGTTTATTACAGCTTAAACATGTAAAACTACATTGTCCATAAAGTTTGTAAATATAATTATATCCGAATACAAATTGTGTGTAAATATGTAACAGTGAATTATTTTAGGTTCAAATTGTAACACAAAATTGTTGGAGCTCTGACTGAATGGGTATAATGATGTATCCGTCTCTTTGTAAATAATATAAATACGCTTATTTAATGGAATCAAATAAATCCATGTGATAATGTTTGTATCTACACATATTCATATTTAAATGTTTGTTGTCAGTTTCTCATTTAGACGGAAATGTAAACAGTCAGAGCTTTCTTTCCCGTTAGTATCGCCATATTATTTAGTAAAGTGCCAAATGACTTTAAATAATTTTAAATAACTGACTGATTTCATAAATAAAACATAATTTAAATTACATATATTTTATTTATTCAACCCCAAAAATAGCCCACACTCCTACAGCAAATGAACACTACCTCCATACTACACAACGCAGTATAATAGATAGATATGCAATTAGCCACTTATTACTAGGTATACTAACTGGTGAATTTAACAGGTACACTGACTGATTTATTGATAGAAAGGCTCTTCATAAAGCACCTCTGGTTTAAAACAGAGCTGTGATTGAAAAGTCTCTTGAGAGATCATATCTGAGATTCCGTAAGGATCCGAATGTGATAACAACGAACATACCTACTAGGTTTACCTGTATTTCAAACTCAGTCACAATTTAAAATCAGAACTATTAATATACAAAAACCGAGTCAACCAACCTTAGCTCAACGCTTCATATGATTGTGTGATTAGAGATGGATGCTAAATGAAAGCAAATTGAAATATGACACATAGTACTGCTCATAAGTAGGTACCGGTTAATTCATTATACATGCACAGCAAATAACTTACTTTTACCTATAAATACAAAAAAACGTAGGCAGTATTGCTCCGGTACCTTAAAATAAAAGAAGAAATTGAAGATATATATAATAGAAGATAATATATAACAGTAATAGAAGAAATATTTAAAAACAATGGCTGTTTATGATTGATCCTCCTAAAGCAAACATGTAAACCATATGTAAACCAAATACAAGAATGCCCTTAATTCACTATCAACGCACTTTTCAACAGTAATTAGGTACCTATAAAGAAAACACAGGAAAATACACCAAACGCAGATAACCTGATAACGCATGCTTGTTCCCTTACGACAATTTCAATGTCATTTACATAATAATTTGGAACAATGGTATAGAGGAGTTGTTTCGTAGTGAGTTTTTTTTTTTTGTTCGGTATCTGATACTAACGGATATTATAGCAAAAAACGCACTCGGCATTTTGAACTAAGTTTTTTTTATTGGTGACTAGCTTTAAGCCGTGGCTTCGCCAACGTGGATATCGAGAAATATCCCATAGGAAAGTTCCTACTACCGGGATTAAAGTGTGTGTTAATCCAGGTTACAAACTATCTGATTGCCAATTTCATCCAAATCCGTTCAGCCGTTCTTGCGCCAATCCAGAACATACATCCTCCTCATCATCCTAGTTTCCTTGCTCTTGGTTCATGATTATTATTGTATATATATGTGTAGATAAGTATATGCTCTCTGTATGTATTTATTGTATATGTAAATGGTACACCGCTTACTACCTGCAGTATTGTCTCTCCTTCTCCCTTTAATCCATCCAAAGGTTGTCTGTAAGATCGCTTTTAGCGATGAGGCCGCCCATTGTGTCACCATAAGTAAAATTTCTACATTTAAATCTGAATATTTTTGGTGTACATAATAAAGAGGATATTCTACATCCAGACAAAGGTCAAATGGACAAAAAAATGAACAGTACTTTTTTATTGAATGTAGGTATAGAAGATATCAACATAGATAAAAAGCAAGAAATCAAAGAAGGCCTAGAATATATCAAATCAACCATCACTGAAGCTGATCACTTAATCGTCCAGGCGTTCTTTAAGGCTGATTTGCGTGATTTAACTGAAATAAAGCAGTGCAGGTAGGTATAGGTACGCATTAGCTTCGCAGCGATGGACGTGAGTGAGCAGTATTTCAGAAAGAGCACTGATTATTAGAATACTTAGATTGACTTAAAACTTACTTACTTTGGTCTCTATCTCGAGTCAGTACGCCCTGTGTCTAAAGAGAGATGACAAGGTAGGGAATATTATATAAAAATTATTTTGTAACAATGGACCAGTAAATTATTCTTATTCCTTATATCATGATATATTTTCTAAATAAAAATAATATATGGATTTGTCAATAACTTGATATATTGATTGATTGATTAATTCTATCCATAAAATGTATCCATGCCGTTACTCGTTACTAACGAACGTTTTATAGACCAGTGTTTCTCATTTTAAGCGAATAATGTTTATTCCGTTGCGAGAAATAAATGTCTAAAACCAAAACCATATGTATCAATTTCATATGAAGTAAGCTCGGATGATTTGAATATAACGCGTATCATGATGTCAGATTTATTGTAATGTTGATGATCATTAAGATTCTTATAAGACAATATAAATGTAACTATGAACAATTAGGTGCTCACCTATAAAAGTTTCAAGTTTTTATTTTTTTGGTTTTTCTCGTACCTGTGGTTAGTCTTTGCAATAATATCAAAAATAAATTTAACCGGTAACACTTAGTTCAGTGATAAGCCCATGCGATGTAGGAACATTTCGTTACACACGTTACGTTAGCACAGTCTATTTTCAACTTTGCATCGAGTTTGCGAAAAGTCTGATAGGGACATCCACAGTTTTCATTGTTTTAATCAGCTGTTTGGTCGGTAATGCGTGAAGTTTGGCGGCTCAGAAGGCACAGTGTACATGGTATATATAAATGTGTCGTGAGCCCTTAGCAATACCTAGTCGAAAACAATTTATGATATCGTCATTATGGTTTACAAAGTTTTGTTTATTAGCTTCATTTACTTAAGTGAGTATTGTGATAAAGTCAATTCTTCCGGTGCTTTTATCAGTTGTTTTCTTTTAAATCAAGCTTATTGGATTCGTCGATCTTATCTGAATAATTTCTCTACTTTTATATATCTAATTGAAATTACATTTTAACTAAGTACTTAAAAAAAGCATACATTCTAAAGATATTAGAAATACTGTTTTATTTAAAACGGTTATGACCGTTTTCAATATTAATTTAATAATTTATTTAATAATAATAATTTAAAGTAGGTACAAATTAGATTTTACGTGTAAAAAAATTTGGACCAGAATATATCCTATCCGCATGAAATAAGATGACGCAATTTCTTAATTACAACTTGTTTCACTTATTCTGTATCTGTAAACTAGGTACCTACCTTGAAGTGTTGTTAAGTACGTGTCTATTTGAAATTATATGAAAATGAATGAACAATAGAATGCCTTAATTACGAGGATTATTTTTGTTTTTTCCATCAGAAGGCTTAGTGATGATAATAAAAACAATTATTTTATTTTTATTTTTATTTTATTTGTTAGGAATAACAAACAGCAGTATATTACACAGTAGGCATACAATATAAAACTTGCAATAAAAGTAACAAATACACTACTCAAGACGTTATCCACAGATTACAATACAGAATAGCTAGCTGTTAGCAGAGCAAGTAAATAAAACACTTTAAAAAAAAAAAACACTTATTAACTATATACTAGGGCTATCTCTTAAAATAGTTGTAATCTCACTCTTAAATACAGCTTTGCTGAATTAAGTATTTAAAACAACAAGGTTAATAGTGTTTTCCTAAATTACCAATTAAAACGACATTTCTACGTCATCGTTAAATAAAGAAGATCAGACAATTCCTTATTTGACATTTAAGGTACTTACAACAGAAATGCAGACTTCGAAGTGCTAATAAAAGATTACAAATGGAAAAACGCAATCAGGCTATAGATTCTTCCCCTGTTACCTACTTGAGACTAGAGATAATTAGTGGCTTGTTTGAGTGTACTGTATAATAGGTATTTTTGAAGGTATTAGTTCAACTGAAGCAGATTTTGGTTGCATTGCACCGCCGATGGAGTGCCCCAATGAAAACGTTACATTCTGGCTTTATACTAGGTAAGTTAATATAATGCCTTTTCATATTATTCGTTTTATTTTTGGTAATTTTGGATTGGCTTCCCGTTTGAGTAGATGTTGACCATGACGTTCATTCCCCGTGACATCAACAAATTTGACAGTACCGGTGGTGTCACGTTAATTGACTGGAATCAATATTCCCTATGACGACACCACCGAGCGAAGTGATGTTCGACTCCAGAGCTATTTATGTACGTATAACTTAATTTGACGAATATGGCGATGTATCTAATGTAGGTATTCTATGTATTTATATTCTACATCACTATAGATTTTGAGTCAATTAATAATGACTGTGTCGTTACACGGAGAGACTGTCTTAGGCAACCTAATTGGATACTGCGTTTGAAGATGAAACAATTTTCAGACATTTACATTCTAAACTTAAAATACGACTGATATGGCTAGATATTTCCACATAAAGATTAAACTAAGCAGTCGATACATACCTACACGATGATAATGAAAGCCTGTTACAACTGACACACTAATTTACATCAAACCTGACATTTTCAAAGAAATCGACAGGCATTTCCTATCAATTCAAAACATAACAACATTGTAATTACTTACCCATGAAACCTAGGGACATTAAATTATTATCAGCTCTTGAGAATAAGGCAAACCGTAGCCAATTCATTGGCATTTTCCTATTACTCGGTCTAATGCCTCTAGGTCACACATCATTAGAATATCGTTTTAATTTAATTTCTTTCATTGTATTATTGAGTTAAAGACCTCATCACGTAACGCCTTCACAATCATTTGTTGTTCTAAATTAAGTCAACATCACATCTGCCTAGTTCTTTCCCAACTATGTTTGGGTCAGCTTCCAGTCTAACCGGATGCAGCTGAATACCAGTATTTTACATGGAGCGACTGCCTATCTGACCTCCACAATATTTGGCGTACTGCGAGGGCTGGTTCGAGTCTTTTGCCAGCAGGAGGATAGAGACGGGCGCCAAAAAAAAAACAATTAAACAATTTCATCATAATTATTTTCATCTAGAAAAAATGAAGACAAACCACATCAAGTGCTGGCTATGGATCAGCAGTCCATTGAGTCTGCACCCTGGGTGCAAGATGCCCCTGTTAAAATACTAATCCATGGATATACCGGTCATAAAGATTTCTCGCCGAATACAGAAATAAGACCAGGTAAACTTTTAAAATATAACTAATTAAGTTAAGGTTACTCGTTTACTTAATATTATCTTAACTCCAAGCAAGAAGTCGGTTTTTTTTAAAACCATTTATGGATATTTTAACTAAGTTCACTAGAACACAAACTAATTTTATCACGAATCATGCATTGTTAACGTAGAACCGTTAATTTTCCTTTCTAAGTCGTAAAATTAACTTGAACTTAATTAGCATCTATTTTATTTATTCTTGAAGTAGGTAGTTTTTGATAAGTAACTAAGTATGTATGTAAAATACACCAGTGGTAAAATAAACGTAGGTCATAATCATCGTTATAAATTGGTAAAATAAAGATTTGTGACACATATTTATTTGTATAAACATGTGTCACATTAAACATATACATGCAAATATGCATGTGAAAGTGAAAATCTGAGAGTTTCAACATGTTTTGCCACTATTGGCGTACAAATTAAATGATGACTTGAAATATAACACAAATAAGAAAGAAAAAGAAAATAACAAAATTAAAATATAACACAAATAGATTAGTAGAAACTATCATTTAAAAAACCTTTAACAGAATAGTAACATTTTTCAGTAAGTATCTTCTTAAGTTCTCTTTTGAATAAGTTTGGCTGATTTTTAATAACCCCTGGAATTTTATTATATATTAATGGTGTCATACAAGGCACGTTTTTAGGAAAGAGTAGAATAATAAAAATAGTAAATAATAAAACTAAATTAACATCATCTTCATCTTAACATAGAAAACCGAATTAAACACAGTTAAACCACTACCTACTTAAATAAAAGCTACTGGTATGGCCGACCCATACAAAAAAAATATACGAATGCCGTTTTTCACGAAAAAAAAATTAAAAAAAAATGGCATTGCAAAATTATTTTGACATTGAAACTCCAGTTTTTGTACTACTTATAGGGCACGAAAAAGGTTGAATGTTTATTTGAAAATAATAATATAAAAAAATGCACAAAGCCTATATGTATTTATTGTATGGTAAGCCAACAATTAACGTTACAAATTAAACATTTCATGTGTCTTAACACAAACAAAATGTAATTAATGTTACGTTGTTATGCTTTATTATACAATATTATTAATCTTAACAATACAAACTGCATGTGACGCCCACAGACTAACAACGATTTTGATTATAATTAGGATGTTGACTTCATCAGAACCTAAATTATAACAAATACGTATCGAATTTTATTTTCAGCTTATATGAAAAGCTGCAACTATAACGTAATATCAGTGGACTACAACCCGATCGCCCGGGAGCCATGCTACATAGAAGCTGCCAGGAATACAGAACTCGTAGGCATGTGCACTGCCCAGCTGATCGACCAGCTAGTCCAGAAATATGGCTTCAACCTGACACAGTTCCATATTATAGGATTCAGTCTTGGAGGACAGACGGCCGGGTTTATCGGCGATTATGTCACCTCTGGGAGGTTGCATAGGACTACTGGTAAATATTAAAAAATAGCTTCTGCGCGAGACTTTGTTTGCGTGGCAGTCGTAAAATACCACAATACAACAGCGATATTTTTCCAAAACTGCCTTGTCCAAGTACTAATTAGTTTTGGTTACGGTCGCGGAAGCAAGCGATGTACAGCGCGGGAGAAGCAGCTCGTCCTGAGGTCGACACCAGCAGCCTTCAGTAGCAGCCATTTCCCATGGCTTGTGAAGTTTTTCGTTTTTACTGAATTAATGAACGCCTGCGTTTCTGCATATGCTACCTAATGGCACAAGACTGATACACTGACTGATAGATTATTCCTGTCGAACGGCTATCACTCAAATAATATAACAATAAATGATAAATGACTTTATTTCTGTAAGTAGGTTTTTACAAACACTTTTACACGTCAATCATATTTTTTTTTAAACTAGACGAGGGCGGCGTTTCCTATCTGACTACTCTGAGAAGAAAGGCCGAAACAAACTCAGAGGTCACAGTCTCTTTTAAAGTCCAGACAGAATCTTGGTCAGATCATGTGAAGGCTATGTAGATCGGTGTCTGAAATGGTCTTTTGAGGAAAGAACCACACAGATTGAGTGGACCTGTCCAGTCAGTGCACGCAATTGTCAGCAATCGTGCAGCTCAACTCAGAACTTAAGGAGCTCAACGATTCGACGAACAATACCAAAGAAAGGACATTTGAGTAGGCCGCACAAGTTACTCAAACTGCCAGATCATGATTACACTAAGAGTAAAAATACAAAAGGAAAGCAATGACCAACATAGTTCTCACATTCACAATAGTTAAAATAATAGCTTCTGAACACTCGTTATTCATTAACAGTCACCTAATCATTGATATTAATTTTTACTAACCGACTTCACAAAAGGAGGAGGTTCTCAATTCCGTTGTATTTTTGTTTTGAGTCTGTTTCAATATTCCTTATTTTTTTCACTTAGAGTAGTATGTTGATGATGTTGTATCAACTTCCTGTCACTGTTATTTACATTGCAAGTAGTGGTATACGACTTTGTTTGGGATAGGTACCACAGTGAAGTGAAGTGAAAAATAACTTTAATGTCCGAAGTCGGTGTCTTTGGTTTTGTATTTTCTTTTTTTGCCACCGACTTCTGAAATTAAAGTTATTTTTCTCTTTGTAGTGAATTTTTTTGAAAGTGGTAGGTTTTGTGAAAAAGTTTTACAATTTGCGGTAAACTAAAGAAGAATACGAACACAATGCAGTATTGCTCATTCCCCGTAACAAATAGCGTGATAATTTATAGCCTATAGACTCAACAGACCTATAGAAAAATTTATATTTATCTATATCATCATCATATCTATGCAAAATTTGAGCAGAATCTATTCGGTGGTATTTGAGTGATGCTGGAAGATACTCGTACGTTCAGACAAACAGAAATAAATTCTAAAAACTACATTTTCGGCATTAGAATCTTCCCACACCTCGTGGCAATTATACAGAAATATACAGATTGGACTTCGCCTACTAAATTGACCTACTATTTTAAGATAATGTATATAATTATGTTGTTTAAGTACACAGTATATTATAGCTGTAAGTTTACCGAATAAAATAAAATAAAAGTATCTCAGGTCAAAGAATCTAATATCCAAGCCTCCAGGACTACGGCTCCTGTATTGCTTTGTTAGCAATGATTCCATTCTGCAACATACAACATAATTGACAACTTTGCCCCAGATAGTAATAATTATACGATAACACGTTCACCCGCGCGACAGTTTGCCATTAACAGCATAAAGGCACCGCTAGTGTATAGGTACTATACACAACACCACACACACATCCAATCACACAAAATACACAACTCTATTAGAATTAACAGAGTTCTCCAATTACAATATTCCACAGCACTTGACCCTGCCCTGCCTCTGTTCGTGACCACCGACTCTAAGAAGAAAGTAGATAAAGGAGACGCCGAATTCGTTGATGTTCTTCACACTAACGCAATGGAGAAGGGCAAGTTGGAAGCCAGTGGACATGTCGACTTCTACGCTAATGGTGGCATCACGCAGCCTGGCTGCAAGGCTACTAAAGAACAAAGTGAGTGGGCTCTATTAGGCATTTATATTTACAGGTATGTTACAACAAGAAAGTTTTGGCTCTTAATTATCAAGCTCAGCTAGATTGTAATCCAAATTAATGATTGGGTAAGTAAAATAAAATTTTGCAAAAAAATGCAGGTACCTACTTAATTACTTCCGGGGGCCGGTCTTCTTTATATTTAGTAACCATTTAGTTCATTACAATATTATTTTCTTTACTATTCGTTCAATGTTTGTAAAGCTGTGATCGTGCATGAAAAAACTGTACTTTATTTAATTCTCAACTTAAAAATTTATACAAATTAATAATCGTTTCCAGCAAAATCTGGCTGTAACCACGCCAGAGCGCCAAAGTACTACGCAGAATCAATAACCACAGACGTTGGTTTCTACGCAACCAAGTGCTACTCCTGGATCATCTACATGATCGGCTGGTGCGAGATGTTCAACCCAAATGATGAAGTGCGCTTCGGGGAATATGTTTCGAGGAAGTAAATATTTTGCAAGGGTAGCGTAGTGAATTGAGTGCAAGTTACAAAACTACGGTAAAATAGTCGGACTGGCATTTGAGAAATACCAATTAGTTGCAATGCTCTGAGTCAAAGGAGTAATGGTATCTTAAACTATCTAAAAGTAAAGTTAGCTAGTATTGATTAAATTGTTGACATTATATATATATAATGTGCTTTAAGACCTAGCAAAAATTTTGACTATCTGCATCTCGATAAAAATAGGCCAAGTGCGTGTCGGTCAACGTACAGGAGTTCGGGTTCCGTAGTTGGGATGAACATTTACGCAGGCACAGTAGTGATTGTAAGGGTCAGACGAAATTATAAGTGTTCCGTTTTAGCCATTTGGCTACGGTATCTTAAAAATGGCCATCAGTCCATTTATGGCAATTTTTGGAAGTTTATTATTAGGTTTTAAGACAGATATGAAAATACCTTACTTACTTTGAAACTCCTTTTTCTCAACAATAGCAGTTAAATAGTGTTGTAAGCAATTTGCTAGTTCTATGATTAGTGCAGGCACCGAAACACTTCCATACTTTCACTCTAGTTTCGTTTTTGTTCAGCCTTGATTCCCTCTTGTGGCGATGTTATAATTACAAGCTTTTATTATATTATTTAGTACTTATGTATTATGACATTGAGAAGGTACGCTATGCATAGGTTAACAAGGTCGATAATCTTTTGGTTTTTATTACTAAAATAGTGCCCCCCACTGCTTCGCACGGTTTTTTTGACTTGACAAAACATCGAGATTTCTTATTATTTATGTAATTACCTACACTTATTATTGTGAATCTTCCATAATAAATTCTGTAATGATAGGGAAAACCGAATCAAATGTCGTTGCGTAGTTTAGACGAACAACGCGGTCACACAGACACAAAAGACAGGCGACATTAATTTATAATATGGACCAATGAGTGGGCAATGAGACTATAAATTATAAGTACTTTTTACATAATAAAACGAGATCATTATAGTTTCGTAAAACTTTTCCTTGATCTTGTCTTTTAAACGTTTAAACTTTCCTTTATAATAGGTATACATAACCAGTTAGTTACTTTTACATCATGGTTTGGCAAGATAAGGGATTTTACGCGGATCTCTACCGTCTGACCGAAGTATGGTCACGACTATCTTTAGAGTGTATAACTACGTTGATGTAGACTATTTAAAAGATTTGAAGTTTTTTTCCTTATGTGAGTATTATTAAACTCCATTGTCGTTTTATGGTAGCAATTTTATAGTTGACAGTCGTATGACAGGAGATATCGACCGACTTCGACATCACGTTAAAACAGCGGATTCCCTGTTTATGTTTTATTGTTTTAACTTGCAGTTTGTATTTTTTTCAGGGCACGCGGGTTATACTTCTTCAGTACAAACTCGGAGTCGCCATATGCAAGGGGTTCAAACCAGAAGAGCAGAAGAAAAAGAAGTTCCAATCACTTTAGATGAGTAATTAAACGGGCTTAGAAACAATTGTTTGTCGTGTATTCATTTAATTGTGTTTAATTTAAAAAAATATTTTTGTTACTACTTTATAGTTAGTACATGTCCACGGAAGTGCCAATTTGTTTCCACATTTATTGGTGTCTTTTAACTTATGTGTCAAACACGCCTACTTGCCGGAACATTTAATGAGAATTGTGGTGGTTCCAGTCAAAAATAGAACTGAGGGGCAATTCCCGTATTTTTAAGACTGTTCGCTGTTCGCATTCTAATCTCAGTCTCAATCTGTCAAAATTACAATCAATTTACATACATTTTTGACAGGTTTTTGACATTGATTGTCGCTGAGATGAGATTGCGACTTGAATTTGAACGTTTTTTAAGTACGAGAATTGGCTTACAGGTAATTTGAGTGCAGCTAGTAACTACCGACCAATTTCGCTCGGTACGGTTATAGGCAAGGTGCTGGAGCGTCTCATACATCCTGAACTGCAGAAGAACATAAAAATTGATGATGCACAGTTTGGTTTCCGACCTGGACTTTCAACAGACTCTGCGATTATTAGCCTTAAGAGTACGATAGCCTACTACACCCACCAGAGAACCTCAGTGTATGCTTGCTTCTTTGATTTGAGCAAAGCTTTTGACCTGGTGAATTAAAAAATCCTCTGGGGCAAGCTAAAAAAGTCACAAGTACCTCACCAAATTGTAGATCTATTGAGGGTTTGGTACGGGGGCCAAACCAATCAAGTGAAATGGGGTGACACTCTATCTAGTAGTTACAGGTTAGATTGTGGTGTTCGCCAGGGAGGGTTGACTTTTCCGGACCTATTTAACCTGTATATCAACTATCTGATTGCGGAACTCAGAAGAACCAAAGTTGGCTGCCACCTAGGCAATGTCTGCGTGAACAGCTTGAGCCTTGCTGATGACATGGTTCTTTTGAGTCCTTCGATCAAAGGCTTGAGGAAACTTTTGTCTGTATGTGAGCATTATGCTGATGCTCATGGCCTGAAATATAATGTTCTCAAAACCGAATCTATGGTATTCAGGTCTGGAGTTGGTTCGGGGTCCCAGTCTATATTTGAATGGTGCGACCTTATAGGTCTAAAAGCAGTTTAAATACTTAGGGCACATTTTGACGGACAGGCTTCAGGACGACTGCGACATAGAAAGAGAGCGTAGGGCCCTCTCAGTGAGGAGTAACATGCTCTCGAGCAAATTTGTGAAGTGCACCAAAGACATGAAGAACACCCTGTTCAGAGCTTATTGCTTGTCAATGTACGCCTGCCAACTTTGGTGCAACTTCACAAAAAAGATGTACAGCTCATTAAGGGTCCAGTACAATGATTCTTACCGAACCCTTATGAAACTGCCAAATTACTGCAGTGCCTCGAGCATGTTTGCTGAAGCGCGAGTCCCGGACTTTTATGCCATCATGAGGTCGAGGGTCGCGTCTTTTTGGCAAAGTTTGAGACGCTCCAGTAACAGCATTTTGAGGGTTGTTGCGTGCAACCTATCATGCCCCATATTTGTGCACTGGATTTCTGTTCACCTAAACGGGAATAAAAAAAGACGAAAGACTATGTTGTTTTTTAAGACTATGGGTACCTATACATACCTCCATGTTGTAATTTTTAATGTTCTTTTGTTCTTTCTTTGTTTTTTTTTGTATACGGGTATCTTGCCTGCAATAAAACACTATTTATTTATTATTTTTATAGTCATCAAAAAAATCGGTTCACACTTCAGTTTTCTAACGCTTAATTATTGAGCAGGTACAGAAGTAAAATTTATATAATATTCATTCTTCAATAAAAACCAGAAATGCTTAAAAACCAGATTATCGAATCAGTTTGTCAATTTAAGTAGGTATATGATGTGTATTAAAAGCAGTGTTAATCGCCTTTTGTTGCGAACCGTGCATACAAAGTTACGCCTTTATCAGTCTTCTGGTGGCTAAAGGCCAGCCCAATTCCAAGCTATTTAGCCCGATCCTCAGCCACACCCATTTAGCAGCCATCCTGCGAAGAACGTCGCTCCACCGAGCCTGAAGACTACAACTTAAACTATGAATACGGCAACGGTAGGCTATTCCCATATTCATAGTTCGTTCCATGTCAAAAATATTAGCCAGTACGATACGCTTGGTAGCAGGGCTGGCTGCCCGCGGTATGTTGTGGAAGAAATAATAAACCAAAGATAGAAATTATACACAATAAATTATTATGATGGCTTGTAACCGTTACTAATTAAGACTGCAAGTTATTTCATTTGATGTGCAATGTTAAGATGCTATTGCAAGTTCTGTGATTTTATTATAGACAGGTTTTCCTACATTGATGTAATGTAACAATGTAATGTAATGTAAATGTAATCTGTTTCTCTCGACATTAAATTTTTCATGACACAAGAATAATTAAATACCTAATCTAAAGTGTCTAATCTGCCTGTTACGCATTCTAATATTTATTTTCAATCCAAACTTGACTTTTCAAGAACGTGCACTTGAAAGTTTAATACAAACCCTGAGGTATTTGTAGCGAGTTAACAGGTTGCCGATATATTCAGTTCCTTCTTCCGTATTTTGCGGATCTTGATAACCTTACTTACTCAATCCTGTGTTTATGTAAGTTCACATCAAAATTCATTTAAACTGTAGTTACAAGACGGTCTATGTATTGCCTAATCTGAGTTCTGAACCGGTACTATCCGTTAGTGTGTGCTCTACATAAAATCGGATGCGTAACGGGCGCCATCTACATAAATGTACATACTGATTTTCCTTGTTTTAAATGATGAAAAGTTGTCTTAAATCTAGGGTATCAACATTGAATCTTTCCACGCAGAATATTCTAGAATCGAATTGAAGTCGGTTTATCGTAGTATAAGCGAGTGTTTGCACCATATCGTGACTATAGATAGACCACTACTTAATATGTGTTTATCAGACAATTTTACGGTACGACGTCTATAATTTTTCTTAAAACAGCTTGATGCGAAGCAGTGGAAAAAGCATACTTATTAAATTATTTATGAACCGACACACGTTAAATACCAGGATGCCAGCTATCAAGCCAGCCTATATTTAAATATTTCCAAACCGTGCTACCGGACAACCAAGCCATTGATAATGACGGAGCAGACCAGCGGACATTCGTATGGGCTTTCCCCACATCCTTGTCGCTATCCTCGATAGTTGGTTGCAACACCGCGCGCAGCATTCATGTTGCATCCATGGCCTTATTTAGCTACCATCCGCGAATTGGGCAACGCCCGTGTGGGTTACGTACAAGCGTGCTCCGGGACTTATCGTTTATTGCCGTAAGTTATAAACTCGATATCGATGACGCAAACTCTCGACAACTCTGTAGGATTCGATCATTTTGGAACTACTTTTTATAATCCATAGTATAGATAAGTGCTATGTAAAATTACAAGACGATTACTTTTTTTTTAAGGTTATTTTTGCAATGTTTATAGTTTCTTAGCCAAGGTCCAGGATAATAGATAACCGTGATAAGTTCACACCTTCTATGCAAAATACACTGGCCTTCAAAACTTAGTACCACACTCTTAATATTGCAATTTTCCTAAACTATAGAAGTCAGAGTTTTGAAGTACCTACACAAGATATATTTTCAAAATAAATAGGATTACCAAAATATATATTTTTTTAATATAAAATCTTCATAGTCGATAACCTTCTTTTAAGGAATGGCTGAAAAAAACTTTACAAACATAAACACATATATTTGTTTCTGTTTTTTATATTTTTGTTTTCGCATTTATTTCTTGATCGATGAATTTTGATTCAAAAGCCAATGTAAACTTTACTTATCATGTCTCTTTCACCTGAAGAATGTGCAAGAATCATGGCTTTTCTGGAACTAGGCATCAGTATGCGTCGTACTACAAGAATGGTAGGTGTAACATTAAGAACGGTCGGCAGGTGAAGCGAAGGTACGAAGAAACTGGAAACCATCTAAGGAGACCTTGTAATGGCGGACCCAGGTGTCCGGTGTCAGGAGTACCCGAGAAGACCGCTATATTGTCTTCACCGTGTTGAGAAATCGCCACCTCAATGCAGTTGAAGTCCAGCAACAGCTTCCTCAGACCCAAAGAGACATTAGTGACAGTACAGAGTGAAGAAGGGGGCTCGAGGGCATCGAGTAGCAAGACTGCGCTACGCCCGTGAACACATACAGTGGAGTGAATAAGAATGGGCAAGAGTTTTGTTCACTGATGAGTCTCGATTATCACTATTCATTTCAGAGTATATATATTCACTTTGAGTGTACAGGCGACCTGGTGAGCGA
This sequence comes from Brachylomia viminalis, assembly GCA_937001585.2. NCBI lineage: Eukaryota > Metazoa > Arthropoda > Insecta > Lepidoptera > Noctuidae > Brachylomia > Brachylomia viminalis. Next base: position 12,207,223 of record OW443302.2, on the reverse strand, counting down.
TACATTCAAGCCTCCATCACAGAAAGAGTCCAATACGATGGAGGCTCTGTACACGTATGGGCTGGCATCTCTTCAAACGGTTGCACAGAGCTAGTGGCCATAGAAAATGGCACCCTGACTGGGAGAAGATAGGCTCAAGAGATCCTTAATGGGTATGCAAGGCCATATTTAGTAAATATGGGTGATGGAATCGATTACTGATACAGGATTACGCCCGACCACACACCGCTCGGTTCGTACAAGAGTACATTCAGGAGGTTGGTATCAACTTAATAGCTTGGCCATCAAGAAATCCTGTGCTCAAACCGAGCACGCATGGGATGAGGCTGGTCAGAAGTCGCAGACCAACTTCTATCACCCTCGGGGCCCTAAAACAGGCCCCGATGGAAGAGTGGGAGAATATTCCCCAACATTGCCTCCGAAACCTCGTCTTCAGTATGCCAAACCGGTTCGAAGCTGTAATCAGAGCCCGAGGAGGCAATACCAGTTATTTAAATGTAAATAAGGCGTAAAATATACTTAAAAAGGTTGTTTGATTTTTTTTCTAGTAAGTTAAAAATGGCTATTTTTGGTTCATATCTTTTTGATAATCTTATTTGATTATTTTTGATAATCGTAAGCGGTCATGATGTTGGTTAGACTACTTCTTTGGCAGGGAAAAGTTCAATATCCGAGAGGCAGTACAAATTGCCTTTGAACAGTTTGTTGGCTCCCGTACACCTGACTTCTTCAATAGCATGGGTGCATATTTTGATTGATAGAAATAAAAAATATTTATAAAAAAATGACTTTAACTTACTGTATCCTAAACGGCAATTTCATAGGTAAATACCTAATATTTCGATATATGTACCTACATACATATTATCATTAGGTACGTCAGTTTTCCCGTTAGGTTGACCATCGAGAATGACATCAAGTTGCATTTGTTCCTAATAAAATTGCTATACTAACCTAATTAATTAACAAGACACTCTTTGTAAAAATACGCACTGGGCCCGCATGGTGAATTATGGCCCACTCCCTCTCCTGAGGAGGCCTGTGTCCCAGCAGTGGGAACGTTAAGCTGATTATGCTTATGCCATACTTTTGTATTGTAAAAATAACTTGCACGAAACGTATGGTTGCCAACATCTATCAATTTGCAACTTATCTAGGTGTCTCAAATTGCCGCCAACAACCTACACAAATGATCGATGATGTCGTCAACTCACGATTATTCTTTCGGTTAGGCAATGCCTACCACAATAGGTGTACAGGTTACCGTGTCAGTACATGCCTTATAATAATGCCTATTCTAGCCAACACGCAGGTTAAGATGGCTCATCTTTATATGCATTAGCCTTACTAAATCATTCAATAAAATATTGTATGCTGCTATCAACTAAACTACCTGCCAATCTATTCTGTAAAAATTCACAGCGAAAACTTAGTTGAAGTGAGCGGTCAATGTACCTGTACATTTATATTTCTTATAATTGAACACCGCCACACTTTTTTTTTTTTTTTTTTGAGGTTGGGATATCATCAAATAATTTCTCCCGCTCTGGGCGGAGCGGGAGGACGTGTCAGACTCTTACTGACTAAAACCCACCCGTGTTCCTTCAGTTGCCTGTACCAGGGGCCATGGTAACCCTTTCGGACCTTCTCGCAGATCACCGCCACACTGCGGATCCATTTTATAATGTCGCATTCTATAGTATTAGTAATCGAGATATAATATTACTGTACCACATTTTCTATTAATGAAACAAATATCACTTTCTAAATCAACTTCTATTGTGGAAACAACTATGTAACACTCCACAAGGATAAAAGGAGCCAAGGAATATAAACAATAAAATATGATGGTTCTGTGAATGTCAATCTAAGTAGAAAACAATAAATGTCAATGCCAATACGATACATATTTTTAATCTAAAACATTTTCCTTGAATGAAGTTTACATGCAAAGAGGTTAAATACCCACGGGTAAACAAAGTTGTCCGTAGTAGGTACTATTGATAGAACTTGATTTGCCCATGGTCCGATTGATAGAACCACTGAAAAGAAAAATACCCTCGGTCCTACTAGTTGAACTACGCGGTCGAACCACGGGCAATAAACGGTCAATCTCTGGCATCTGATGGAATGACCGCTCTCTTGGTGAAGTGAGCGGTCTATTCTGTAAATATCCCACCTTTGCTGAAAGGTCAGATATTTACAGCATATACCAGCTGCTATAGTTAAGTTGATAGCGGAATTCACTATTTCATTAAAATATTTATAATATAGACTCAATAAATAATGACACGTATCAGTATATCTTCTTCAATTTCATAGCTTCACACCTAAAACCTCAAAAAGAATACTGAATGTGGGCTCTGAAGCCAGGATTGGTTGACCGCTTCAATTTTATATACCTAACTGTCTCTATTCTGGACTAATAATTAGGAATTATATCATAATTATATTAAAAGCCTGCATAAAATTACATCTAAATAAAAAAATACAAAAAGCAAACATTATTGCTGCATTAGTTGCTTACCTAATATAAGTAGCTCCTTCAATTACATAACTAAAAAAATATAACTTTGAAGATATTTAGCATGTCACGTATAAAAGTGGGTCCTTTTATCATAAACTTTAATATAGTAACTTATGTAATAAAATTGTGTTTTTGTTGGAATTCTCCGAAGTCGTTCCGGTTTATGTAACTGATTCAGTTTTTGTGTAGACACCAATGAAGTATAATCATGTTTGGACCACGCCCTTTATGCAAATCACTTGCAGAAATTATGAACAGAGATCGGATATTCGGATGCATATTTACCTAATGTTAATTTATAGATATGAAAGTATGGAAGCGGCTTCCTCAAATATATTTCTTGTAAAAAAAAAAGCCCGGGATGCCAGGAACACCGGGAATTCATAACTAGTCGGGTGTATAGTATGGAAGTGACTTCTAAAAAAATATTTATTAAAAAAAAAACTCAGGGATTCTTGGATTGCGTAACTATTCAGACGATATTTATTTAAAATTTCACTAAACAACAACTTTTAACAATTTGTTTTAATAGATACTTACATTAATTATTCTTGAAATATATGTAATCCGTTATCTTGACATTGTTTGCTATGGCAGTTTGGTATCTACCTACCTACGTTACAATATTAGGTAGGTAGATATGCATCCGATTCTATAGTAAAAAAAAAACACAAAATTTGTCAATTCCGGAATTGCGGAATTTTTACGATCGATACAAAAGTGCATTCCATATGAGCCAATATTTGAAAGTTAGTAAATATATACATCCAATTCAATTCAATCAGCAACCTAAATTTGTCGATCCCGGAACCGACCGTGGGATTTTTATTTTCTATACAAAAGCGCATTCCATATTAGCCAATTTCTCAAGTTTAGGTGAATATGCATCCGAATATCCGATCTCTAATTATAATGCATGCACTTAATTAAATAAAAAAAATAAGCGAAAGGGTGCATATTTTTTAAGCATTCAATTTTTGGGGAGAATTATTTTTTTGCAAATTAACGTAACTCTGCTATGAACGTCATATTTTTGTAATTTAATTTTAATTCCCCACCCAAGTCTCGTAAAAAATATTAAATCAATAAAAATGTGTTAAAAATTATACATACCTCTAGTGACCGATTTTTTTTGCCGAATTCGCAGTCTTCTTATGCTAAAGGGGGGAAGTCAGATACGAGCGAGGGTCAACATCAAGCAGACACTTTCGCTCGTTCAGTACCCGTACGGAATACGCACGTTGCACACGCATTTATGGCACACATCAAAAATATATAATTATCGTAAACAGTGCGGACATTTAATAAAACAAATTATCTTTATTATTGTTAATTGTGATAAATTTACTGTGATTTTATTTAGAAAATAAATGAAATATTTTCTACTAACAAAAAACCATAGTGTTATCTATTTTGTAAACAAATAGCTACTCAGTTGTTTATGTAAAAGTTATCGGTTTTGTATGAAAAAATTTAGAGCACAAAAATGATAACAGGTGCACAGTGGTTAATTTTAGTCGGAATAACTGCCTTGCAAATATCCGGTAAGTTAATTGTAGTTATTTATTTTACTTCCTTATTATTATTAAAATATTGTAAAGCTTTTCCAGAATATTACTTCTCGACTGCCATTATTTACGAAACCTTCACATACATAAACTCACGACTTCTTTCCATGGGGGTAGGCAGGAACTACAGAACGCCACCTGTAACGCTCCTTACGTACACACGGCTACACATAAAGCTATACGTTTCCAGTTTACACTGACCTCTCATTGTAAGGAAATCCTATACAAAGCGAGCTCAGCTTATACTGGATTTGTATAGCTTGATCTGTAGCCGTGCATACTCATTTTGCTTCGTTTACGTTCATACATCACGAAACCTGTAGTTCTGTTCATTGACTTGAATGTGCCCTGGCGGCTGAGAGTATGTCATGCTAACTTAAATGTGTCGCTGGTGGTGGCGCGTGTATTGGATCATTGAGTTCCCTTCAAAATGGCTGAGCTGAATGGTGCTGACCCATACGTCATGTTCGTGAACGGGCGCCGTCAGTAGGCACTGGTCATTTCTTAGCTGCCACGGCTTATTTTAATTCCTGAATTGTTTTTATCTTTTTATTACGGACGCTTTTATCGTGCACGTCTTTCTACATCGTTCTCACATGTATAATTTCAACATGAATGATGTAGGTACTTTTAACCACTTTTTTGTAACAATATTTTGATTTAAAAGAGGTATCTCCATAGGTACCTACTACGCTTTGGAATGGGCAACTAGCTTCATCTTTCAAACTGACCGACCCCTTGACAATTCAAAAGTGCCTGTAATTCGTTTATTTGAAATAAATGCTTTGAGTTTGAGTTCTGTTTTATTCTAGTTTAAAGTATTTTAACAGACGAGGGCCCTTTAACTCACAATGTTTATCGGTTACCTACTTGATCCAGCTAATTTTTTCCAGCTGTTCTGGTCATATATTAAAAAAAATCAGTACAAAGTGGGTAATCAGTCTTACACCATGACAATAGAGTTCTGCACCGATGATTGATTAGCCTTAAGAGTTAAATTTCCATATATTTAACAATCGACTCAAGCTATTTATTTAAGTACTTACTGGTAAAAATATATAAGAGGGTTACGACAAAAAAGTTTATTTTCCCTTTTAATTGGATGTCATAACATGAGAATCTGCGAAGGTTAGCGAACTGCAGTGTCTGCAGTACATAATATGGCGGCAATGCACCGACAAACATAACCTACAACTGATAATGTACTCATTGCATAAGAGCGATAAGTTTGTTTTGCTGTAACCGGCTCGATCAGCTTCCTCATCCGCGTGGAGATGCTGCGCGGTACGCGAATGGATGGAACGAATATTATGTTTTTTTTTTTTTGTAATTTTGCTACATAATTTTTATTTATTTATAAATACTTTATTGTAAGAAAATACATAACCGAAAAAAATATACATTTAACACTACAAAACATACAACGGGAGACCTTATCGCTTTCTGCGAACTCTTCCAGACAACCTTGGAATGGACAGTGATAGCGTGGTCATAAAACTTTTTAACAAAATAAAAACCCGACTTCCAAAATAAAAAAACACTACAAAGTGAAAAATAAGTTTAATTTCGGAAGTCGGTGTCTTTGTTTTTTTCCACCGACTTCCGAAATTTAAGTTATTTTTCACTTAGTAGTGTTTATTTTTTTTGTTAAGAGGTTTTTTATTTTTCACTTTTTAGTTATGGTACTTACCTACCCCACACCAATTCGAAAACGATCGTCTTACACTTCCGTTTAAAGGCAGTTTTTTTTTCTTTAAAAATAATTTATTGTTGATTTTTAAAACGGCTTGACCGATTTCCATAAAATTTTAATGGGACCACACGGGAAGCACCAACTTTCAAATAAAAAAGAATCCTTAAAATCGGTTCACCCAGTCGAAAGTTCTAAGGTAACAAACACCAAAAAAAAGTCGGTTAAAAATGGCGTTGTCTTTGGTGCATAATAATAAGTACATATATAGATACAATACACTATAATAGGTACATAGATATGCACATATAAATGCCATTTAGTAGGTACATAAATACATACATACTTAATATTTAAGCAACGAAATAAAAGATGGCTACAGCCATGGATTATTACAGCTACGAGAAGATCACATCAACAAGTAATGTTCCTACATAAAAAAATAAGATAATAAATTATGTAAAAGTAAGTTCAGAAAAGTTTAGTGTGAAGGTCATTTGAGTAGGTATTTAACATTAGACCTTGTTATTTATGTTTGAGCAAGAATTTCTCAATTCCTTTTTTTATTATGATGTGAACTCTGATAAGTTCAAAACATCGATGAAGCGATGTACCTGGGTAAAGGTCAAGGCCTCGGTTTATTAATAAACTTTACTTGCTGTTTGCTTTTACCAATATACTTCCAACGCTTGATCATAAACAAATCAAACTCAAACAAAGCCTTTATTTCAATTAAACCAATTACATATGTCCCTAGTGGGGCAATTTTGATTTGTCTAGGCTACTTCTTGACAGTCAGAAAGATGAAGCTAGTTGCCCATTTACTTACACACTTAGTAGGTTCCTAAAATGAAAATCAGGGCATTCCTCTAGGTATACTAGAGCCTTATATGCGAAGAATAGGCATCCTATAAACCCATTCACTTTCCTTAAACAGATCATTGAAGATATCGTGGTATACAAACAGGCGCGACACGCGACGCGAATCGCACGCGATATTAAGGCACCGCTCGTCGCGCGACAGGCGGTGCCTTAATGTCGTGTCGCGTGTCACGCCTCTTTGAAGGAGCCTTGTATTTAACTATACAATTTAACAATACAATATATTTAATTTATCTATCTACAAGACCATCTTGCAAAAAGCCTTGTATTTAACTATACAATTTAACAGTACAATATATTTAATTTATCTATCTACAAGACCACCTTGCAAAAAGACATCCCCAACTCGTGAACCGCGTGTTTTGTGAAGCATGAATCGCAGGTGTGTTCTCGTACAATAGCTACTTCCGAAATGTTACCCGGCCGACATTCTCATTGCATAAGACGGCTCACCCACTCTCGGCTACTCGCGTCGTGCAAGCTTGCCCAATCCGGTTCGTTTGCCACATTAGGCTGACAAACGGTGCCACTTTACTTTTTGTATACGATTGTCTTCATGAAAATGGCACGAATTATTGTTTTTGGTTGTTATTCGTAATATTATTTTATTACGTGTTATTATTTGTGGGAATAAATAATAAAAGTATGCTAACAATGGAAAAAAAACACACTACGAACTATTTTGACTAGTAGCTAGTAATTTGCCTAAATTGTCAGACCTAATACATTTTATTATTAATACTTCCAACGATTAATCTAAACAAAAATCATTGTTTATCGATATTATCAATTATTGCCTTTATTTTAATTGCAATTAAAAAAAAAAATTTGTTTGGGTTGTGTCATTTGTCCTACTTGGGACTAGGGACATGGGTATCTATGATCATACCTAGCTACGAGTATATCTCTTACACAAAATGATGTGCCCAAGTGGACCGAGTTGATCGATAACTTTATTGTTATATTAATTAACATTATTATCTTCTCATCGCATTTTTTTTTTCTTTTACATCATACTCTTTGACATATGACCGAGGCGCGCCCCTTTGGCCCGAATACTTTTGATCCATGTATAGTTACATGGTACATACAAATTGTAGTTTACAACAACTGAGAAGCCTTTTTCTGTAAGTATGGGGTCGCAGATGTCTTTGGGTCATGGCTGGTCGTCGTAAATGTTGCTTGGTTACAATGGTAGGAATTATGTGTGAAGAGAAGACTGCCATGTTTGGACAAGTCTACTTGAGACGAGTTTAAAGATAATTATCGTAATTACCCAAAACCTAGAGCTGTGGTGGCCCAGTGGTAACGGCCGCGACTTACGAGTTGTAGGTCGTAGGTTCGTACCCAGAAAGGTGATTTACTTTGTGTAAATTATTTCATCACCACTACTCTCAAAACGGTGAAGGAAAACATCGTGAGGAAACCGGCGTGTCCTAGAACCAAAAATTCGAAGACATGTGACATCTACTAACCTGCTCCCGCACCTACCACCGAGAGGAGGCCTGTGTCCCAGCAGTGGGAACATTATAGGCCGATTATGTAATCTTAAGGGGACTACATGACCTATACGCATGTTTTATAATGCCTAAAAGTATATGATCCACTGCAGTAAACAAAATCAGAAGAATATATGATGTTCTTCAGGATATATGCTAGTTAGATAGTGTGTTGAAAACAATACAACTAATTTGGTACGATGGAAAAAAGTCACGAAGATACCTCTAAGAATTTCTTTTAACTAATAAAAACCATAATATTATACATGCAATCATTCTGTTATTTTTCAGATTGTTCTTCAAGCAACATATTAAGGGTTTTTGTTGGTGTTTTAATTTTTTAGTACAATCAATAGATTTTTTGTAAATTGAGAATTTCTTCATATTTTGCAATAACTTACTAGCTTTGTGTCATCGCGCTTCTCTATAGTTTCTATGCAGTCAGACAGTGACCGCGCTTTACCTGTTGTCAGCCCCTTACACAACGTACTTAGTATATTATACCTACAGTAGGTCGACTTGTAACAATAACATTGTAGGTAATTGTAGCAGACTCTACTTATACTCAAATAAAATGCCTAAATTTTGAAAAAAGATAATATTAAATGTTCCACTGTTCCACTTTGTAAAAAATAGTAGATGGCCGCTAAATACCTATCAGAAAATGATTAATTGATGAACTTTTAATATACACAATCACACGTCACGTCTTTTCTAATTATCATACGTTTTTCAAACATAGTTGCTGACCTCAGATTGCATCATTAGTTCTGACCGTGAAAATTGTTATTTCACAACATTTCTTGATCGTGTTATAATTGTCAAATAATTTCAATGTTTATTACAATAATTACTTTACTAGTTTGTGCCTTGCAACATTATTTGGTTTATTGAAACCGGTTCTGAGCGCCTAATGGGTAATGTGTGAAACAAAAAAGTTTTACCAATTTTATGATAGCCATGTACCCTGTAATTTTCCAGTATAAGCTGATCTCGCATTGTATAGAATTTTTTTTACAATGAGAGGTCACTGTAAACTGGAATTTGAGGAGTGGCTAGAGAGGCGCCACAGCGTACTCACCTTCCGCCTGACGCAGTTCCTCACCGGACACGGTTGTTTCGGGAGGTTCCTGTTCCGGATAAGGCAGGAGGAAACGCCCGTAGGACACGGTGGAGCATACGGTGGAGGTCTGCCCGGCTTGGGCGGAGCACCACCGTGTCCTCGTGCAGGCGATTGGCGGTGGCGATCTCTCGCGTCCAGGCCTGGTCCAGGCCATGGTACGGAGCAAGAGGGCTTGGAAAACCGTCAGGAACGCGTCCGGAGGCGGAACGCGTGAGGGAGAGGCAAAATTCGCGCCCTCTAGCCCCTAGCCACCGCAGGAGACGCCATGGGCGTCGGGAATCCAAAGCCGATTCCCGGCCACCGTAGGAGCGGGCTTACGGACGGCGAGCAAAAGGTAGTTGGCCGTCCGATAAGGTCCGAGTCGACGGCGCGTTATGTTCCACGCGCGACTCAAAGAGATGTCAGCACCAACGACGGCGTCCGCTAGGGCCGATGCCTGCCAGGGTTGCGGGAAAGTCCGAAAGGGTCACAGTGGCCCCTGGCACAGGCAAGTGAAAGAACTCGGGTGGGTTTTAGTCAGTAAGAGTCTGACACGCCCTCCCGCTCCGCCCAGAGCGGGAGAAGTAACTTGACGATTTCCGACGCAAAAAAAAAAGTGTAAATTGGAAATGTATAGCTTGATATGTAGCCGTGTGTTCGAACAAAAAAACTCGGACGGACGTCCGCTAAGACAAAACTGAGTCCCTTTTATGTGTGTGTGTGTGTTTATGTGTGAGTGTTGCCGTTTGCACGCGTATAATGGCCGACCGTCGCGTCGCGTCGACGGCCGACTAATGTGTGAATGTGTTCGTACAGCGGCCTGTACGTACAGCGAGCTGGCCGACTTGAGTGACACAGTTTCTTGCCAGCGAGAATCTGTCCGACTTTTTTTGTTCGTCCCTGAGGATAGCTTATATAGATAGCAAATTATGTCTTCATCAGAAGTTTATTCGTTAATTATTATGGCAACATTAGATGATTTCAAATGAACTTAGAATTTTGCAAGTAATTGGAATATTCTTTTTAACTTATATTGCTGTATTCAGCAGCTACTCGTATATGTAATATTTCAGTTTCGTTTTAATCACTGTTATTTATTTATTAATAATTATTAAAGATTATATTAACGCGAGAACTGCAACAAAGAACACAAGGATTTGAGTAAATTGATCATTGTGATAATTTAATAAATGAAAAGAATCGTTTGAGCTCTAGTACACAGATTATAATCTAAAAATGTACGTATAGAGATACGAGGAACAGGGTGTAAAGTTCACTCATACCTCCATAGAAAAGGGAGGATCCTCCGACCAGACGGGTGTTGTGTCTGGTTGGCAACTGCCCAACGATTGATGTTGGGAAGTTGTATATATGATAGTCGCGCGGTAAACTCTGCTTGCGCGATGCAGGATTTACGTGACGTCAGTGTGATGCGTGGTTCGCATGTGACGATGTAGGTACCGCTACATAAGTACGTAGGTATGGCTTGCCGTTGTATTTGTTTTCGCTCAGAGCTCAGTAGTAATAAGGTAAATTATATATTCAGTAATTAACAATCATTAAATGAATACAGGTAAGTTGAATTTAGTATTTTATTATTATTTGAAATAGAGTCTTTGGTAGCTCTACTATGTAGTACGAAAACAGTGATAAAACAATAACTTGGCTCGGCTTGGCTTGGCTTGGCTTTGGCTTGGCTTTGGCTTGGCTTGGCTTGGCTTGGCTCTGCTCTTCTCATCTATTTAAAAGCCTTTTTTACCAGAGTTTTCACTAACACTTTTAGGCCCTTCAGAATCTGAAGAACCTTAAGATGTCAAGGTTATATAACGTGGTGCGCTATGTTCTTGAAAGAGTAATCTTAGTCACTAGCTTTAAACAATGAATATATGAAGGAACAGTCTGCACGGAGTTGCACATGGTCAACGTATCAATTTCCACCTAGGAGTACCAACGTAGAAGGCTCAACGTAAACGTAATCAGAATACAAAGTCACACACCTTTCAAAACCACTTCATTAATTCGAGATACCTTCAGAATATCTAAACGACTCGCCCAAAACCTCGCCTCGCCTCGCCTTTATTACTCCAATCCACGGACAAGCTAAACAGAGATGTCAAATTATATCTAAAAGCAGATAATTACAATATTAGAGGTCAAACAATGATTAGGCAAGATAAGTATTGATGACCTTAGATATATTATGGATGTGATTCCGCAACATCCGATATACGACAATTGCTTGTGTTGTGATGGAGGTTGCGAAAGAAATCGTGGATGTTACGACCAGGCTTATTTCTTACATTGCCGCCAGTTCGACCATGCGTGCATTCCATTTACGCAATTATTCATTACCAGTTAGTACAGTACCTGTGATGTCTTAGGATTCTAATGCTCTCGAGTTTCTTGACCTGTACCTACCTGTTTGGTACATTGATAGAATATTGATTAACCAAACGACATTGCTTGTAAATAACTTAGCTCAACATTTTGTAGCATTCTAAGTTGTAACCTTAGTGCACTTAGTTAATAACCAGAAGTCTTAAATCATTACTTGGAACTAAATGTTCTCTACAAATTACGATATATTTTAAAGTAAACTTGCGAAAGTGACATTGCTAGGAGTCACACAAAACGCATCATTATCATCATAATCAGCCTACAACGGTCCCACTGCTAGGACACAGGCATCTACTCTATGAGTGGGAGTGGGCCGTCATCCACCACGGGCCCAGTGTGATTTGATAGATGTCACATGTCTTCTAATTTTTGGTTCTAGGCCAGTTTCTTCACGATGTTTTCCTTCGCCGTTTTGAGAGCAGTGGTGATGGAAATAATTTACACAAACTAATGCGCTTATCTGGGTTCGAACTTACCACCTACAACTCGTAAATCGCGGTTGTTACCACTGTACCACCACTGCTCTCGCAAAACGCATAATATATCTAAAATAAAAATCAATTGCCCAAAATGTTTGTCCGCGCATCTCTTCGAAGTGGCCGGACCTATTTCGCTAAATCTTTTTTATTGTGTTTTTAATTATCAGGACAAGGTTTGTATAAATGATTTTTTTGGAAAATATACCGGGAAAGTCGGAAATTTTGATGTTATTTTTTGTATGAAATTCACCCGGGGCGACGCCAACGCCGCCCACGAACAGCTTATAATTAAATAAAAATCATAAGGCACAAGACAGTACAACAATATGTAACATGCATGAAATAACCGTTTTTTGTGCATTTGTAACAGCGACGAAGATTATTCTGAGCTATAATTTATCCACTACATTGTTTACTGGTTACACTGTTACATTTATCATACACTAAACTGAGATACACATCACGATGCATAATAAAATGCAAACTAACACGTAATGGGAACAAGAAATAACAAGACTGTTGGCTATTCCTTACAAAACACCGCATAACATGACCAATATAAAGAAGTCCCTCACTACGTACTAATTGAAGGGAGGTAGAGGTGTTCTTCAATTGGTTGGTTATGAGTCACAGTGCGATAGGTTACAAGCATGGCGACGCTTTCACTGCTCAATCGATTCACTTGTTGGTACATACTTTCCACCGAGCCATCGATGTGGACTCGTAATCTGGTTCATTATGATTATACAATCAGTGCACTTACCTTTCCACGATTGTCGCATTTCCAACTGTTCAGGTTCCGTTGAAAACTGATAGCGAATATCAGCTGGTTATGAGTGCCGCGGAGAAATGCGGAAAACGAGCTTCTTGTAAATAATATGGTGATTTGGTAAAAAGACAATATGGCACTAGTTTTGTTGATAATTCAAGGGCAAGATAATAATAGTGAGGGTAATGTGACTGCCAGTCTTCATGCAAATAAACTCCAATACCTATCGATGCGCCATATTTGATGGCTTATCTTACATGATGGCTTATTATCCATACTTCCATACTTAATATTATAAATTTGAAATTAACTCTGTCTGTATATATAGAAAGAAAGAAAGAAAGAAACGGATTTCGATAAAATTTAGCAAGGAGATAGATGGCATCCTGAGGAAGGAAATAAGCTACTTCTTGTCAAAAAAATAAGCCTAAAAGGGGGTGATATAGGTAGGAGATGAAAATTTGTATGGGAAACTTAGCATTTCTTAAGTTAGGGATATGAAAATTTGATTTTACGCTTTCAGTAAGAAATAAAAAATATTTGTTTCAGCTTTTTTGTACAATCGTCCCCATAGGGGGTAAAATATAGCATGAATTTCAAATTCACATAATTATTGAAATTTTTGTGTACCTTTTTAAGAGATTTAAGTAATTAGAAATATAGCTAGAACCCGTATCTTGAGTCATTATTTATTTTAGTATAAATTTAATTTAAATTAGTCCACCCGCTTAAAAGTTATTACAATTTGAACTTATAAAATAACTCAGCAAGGTAATACGTGGTAAATGGCGGCACTAGAGTGTTTCAAATTAATGATAAAAATATTAAATATAATAATTATTATTTTTAAGTGAGACATTTAGAATCATAAAAACCTGTTTAATAAAAATAAAAAAAGATTTTTTTGTATTTATTTCCTGTCTGTCTACCTTCTCACGCTTTAACGGCTGAATGGATTTGGATGGCAGGATACCATTTATCCCTGTAGCAAATTCCCGTGGGATAATTGCCGACAACCACAATGAAAAGGACATTCGCATTCGAATAATGTGCATACACATGATTATGATATGTTTTAATGTTAGATTTTAAACAATTTCAAAGTAATAGAGCATTTTGAGTTCAGAATCGAAACATACCACGGTTGAAGTGAAAACTCATTTATTCATACTAGCCTGAGAATCAGCACTTTTTAAACTTCAAAATTACATAAGACAGTCCTCCAAGACGCCTGCCCTTCACCACTTCCTAGTGCTTTAGCTGGGAAGAAGAAGTGGCGCAACAAACTCCCAGCAGCACAGCTGTCTGTTCAGTTAGAAGAACTGGATTCTATACAATAGTAAGTAATTAACATTACGAAACACAAAACCTTAATGCCACTGCGTATTGCTCACCATGTTTTCCTTCAACTAATAGATAATCATATACATGTCTCTTGGATTTCAGCTGTTTTCCAGCCAGCTAAGCTCAATCAATAATACTAAAATGAGTTTCTAGAAATCTTGTGTCGTACAATTAACTAAACGTTTTCCAATTAAATATAGAAAGTCAAAATTAATAATATTCAAGACTATTACGACATTTGATTTTCCATATGATTATGGCTGATATTTTATAGGACATCGAGGTCAATCACTTAACTAATTACCATAGAGAGGGATTCAATTAAATTAAATTGGGCGATATCTTGAATGCCGATTGAAAGTTATATTGTGAAAGAAGGATTCAATTCAAGGATAGAAAAACGTCGAATTTAGTTATCCGTTTATAAATTATGACTACATAACATTTTTTAAAGTTCAATACATCATACAAATATTATAATTTCGTATATTTATGAAAACACATGCAAATTTCAAGCAAGGCCTTGTACTTTCCATCAGCAAAATATATGTAGGTATTAACGTTCAGTTTTACTTCAAGTGCTTAGACCACTTATTTGACTTCGAAATGTCTTTTAAAGTTATTTGAGTCGCATTCCTTTGGTGTCGTTCGTCGGTTAGAACATAATTAGCTTGAAGTCGCAACACTTGTTGGGTCGTGTACCTATCTGCGCCATTTTGTAATTGCAGTACACAATATGTATACTGGCTTGGATTACAACGTGTTTTGTTTAATTTCTTCGTACTTTTTTTACAACCAAATAATTATATTCAACACTCAACTAAATAACGTTAATAACGTTAGTTAAATTATGGTATACAGGTGAGTGGGTTGTAACCGTATTTTACTTAGTGACGAATATTGCTTCTTCCGGTGGAAGTTCCCAGTCAGGGTCGCTTCCTTCTAAAGGGCTGCTAAGTTAAATGACTGACTATACCTACTAGAGTCTATAAATCACGCCATTAATCCAGATGATAAACATTTTTTTTCTTTCTTTTTCAAATGATGCCCCACACTAGGAATTTCTCCTGTATTGTGGGTTCGTTACCCGGAACAACTACTTATAAGTCATACATATTTGTTCCGTGCGGGAATCGAACCCGCGACACGCAGCCCACTGCGCCAACCGTGCCGTTTTACCCTATATATAATAAACAAAGTTACTAGAATTAACGGATAAAACGTACCTGTATTGCCTCTTATGGATATTTTTCATACCCAAATGGGAATGACCTATTTCATGCAGAAAGATCAGACAGCAGAGATATATGTATCTCCGCCATCTTAAAGTATAAAATGCATAACAAAATGAAAAAATATGCTTTGAAATGGAGGTCACACGAATTCTAAAATTCTTAAAATGTTTAATGGGTGTTACGACAGAGCCTATAGATAACTATTGGTATCCGACTATATAAAATATCATTGACGACCGCTCATGGCTTTGTTTTCAATAAAATGTTAATAGAATTCAATGGACCGTTTTTGTTATGCAAATTATAATAGCACACGAATATAATTTGCAGATTAATCATAAATATTTATTGGGTAGTAGTTTTATTGAATTATGCATTTTGTTATTTAAATATGTTATTGATTGGTTTTCCCTGTATTACCTACCCTTTGTGTATTGAATTTGGATAATTTAACTGTATTACTTACCAGATAATCAAAATTCATTATTGTCAAACTGGTAATCAAACCCAGGCTCTACTACTCACCCAGCACCCTAATTGCGTACTTTCAATCACATTTTTTAAAGGTGCTTTTGCTCTTGACTCTAGTCTAGGTCAGCGGTGACAGAGACAGAGTCGACGATGGAGTGAGCTTACCCAGAAGAAGCCTGTTCACTCTCACTTTGAAGAGATTAGGGTTGTATGCGTTCGTTGTTGCAATCGAAAGGGTTTTGAAGGAAATTCCTGATTAATAGCTTCATATGTTTGAAAAATTCGTCAGCTCAACAACGTAAATAACGCAATGCACGTGGGTGAACTGGCGAAATAAAAGAGATTGCCATTAAATGGTATTTTATGTGTCTTACGCATTTATCCTACTCGCTGCTCACGTATGGCAATTCCACTAGAGAATGTTACACCGATGCTCTTATCTACTCAATATTTCCGACAGACATCAAACAAAAGTGTCGCTTTGTCCCTCTTAAAATAACATAAAACAGCATTCACCTATTACATAATTCTTTTGTTCTTGTCGTCGAATGTCACAACTCTCAATGGTCTCGAATATTAATGTGAATGCGAAAATTTGTACAAATTACTTGACACAATGACAGCATGTGCCATGCAAGAGATGTAAGCAAGAGTTCGCGAATTAGAATTGTAAGAAACAATCAGAGCATAACGTTTGCCGCGTCTTTGCTTGCAAATACAAACGTACTGCATAACGACCTTCAGTGAAATGTGTAATTTTCTTGAACTATACTTAAGGAAAAGTATTTTCCTTTTAACGAGGAATGATGGAAGAAAGGCGATATGTTTTCGATACTTATCTTTGAATTAAGTGGTAACTATGTGGAACGGATTAAGCGGAAGCCGAAATATAAACCGAATCAAGTGAAGTGTTCTCATTCTTACTTGAATTCTCAAATTCAAAATGTAGGTATGCACTGCCCATAGTAAAAATCTTCGTTCCACCAACTATCATCTTCTACGATGTCCTTCTCACCGTTCTGGCTTCATACATTCTTCTTTCTTTGTCCAGGCGGTTATTCTTTGGAATGTGCTCCCTCTGAACATCAGGACGGCAACCAGTCGGTTATCTTTTAAAATGAAGGCACGTGAATGTATTCGTCAGAAGTTGACCGAAACATTCCAGCGCTGAGTTGCTGTCGACAATCCATTAAGGCGACGTAAGAGAGGTCATTTGCAACGAATTGACCCCGTATGACCCCCATGCAAATGTCAACCATTTCCGAGTAAATTATAAAAAAAAACTATGCCTGTATTTTTTTATTATTATTTTTTGCAATTATTATTCTACTCCATTACATAATAATCAACAATAAAATGACAATTATCTTTAATAATTTTTAAATCAGAGCACTGAATTTTCATAATTTTGGGCAGGTTATTAGACTAAAATGGTTGATTTCTGCAAAAGAACACGGATATACTTTAGCGACAGGACATCCCAAAAATATGTACAACTTCTCAGCTATCCAACGTGATACAATAAGATACCATATATCTTTAAAAAAATATAAAAGGTCAAATTACTGGAAAATGCTTGACATTTGCACAGGGGTCATAAGGGGTCATTTGGTTGCAAATGAATTCCCTGACATCCCCTTAATGGTTTGCAGACGTATTACAAATAACCCTATAGATGATGATAAAGTATAACGAATTTGGTTTTCACTAGGCCGTCACACTTTTGAAGTTACCATACCTAATACCTTTTGTTACCTTTATTTCATTCTTTATTTAAATAATATAGCTTCTTATTTTCACGCCCGTAATTCTCGAAGGGTAAGGTAGAGGTGTACCTATAGTACACCCACATTTCACCTTTAATGTTTGAGCCCT
Source organism: Brachylomia viminalis (assembly GCA_937001585.2). Taxonomy (NCBI): domain Eukaryota; kingdom Metazoa; phylum Arthropoda; class Insecta; order Lepidoptera; family Noctuidae; genus Brachylomia; species Brachylomia viminalis. Next base: position 12,189,385 of record OW443302.2, on the reverse strand, counting down.
ATGTAACAGGGGGCGAGCCTATTGCCTTCAACCGCACAAATCCCGACTTCAAGGTGTTACTGAGAAAATCCAAGTGAGAAAACCCAATGACACTTTGTCCGTCCTGGGAACCCCAGGAAACCTAGGACCTCATGCTCAGCAGTAACGAGGCAGTATTTATTTAAATAATGTGTATATAATCTGTTCTAAGAGATTACTTGTATTCAATCTACGCCAGACAAAATCAGTAAAATCCGAATTTACAAGAAATTTATTTACTTTTCTTAGCCCATTTCTATACAACAGACTAAATGTTTTACTCTCTGTTCATAACCTAAACAAAACAGCATTTAAAAGGAAAATGACTGAGTGGCTTATTACATTAACATGAAGATATTTTCAAAATTATATCTTGGCTTAAAATCCCCTTTGCAACGCACATACAAGCACCCCAAACCACACACACACACTCCAAACCACACACACTCACTCCACATCACACACACACTCCACATCATACACACTCACTCCACATCACACACACTCACTCCACATCACACTCACTCACGTTTTCACATACATCCTCCCTTGCATGTTTTTGTATTCTTAGTAAAATACTTTATTCCACATGTATTAAAAATCTAGTTTAAGTTTAATTAAGTTATTGCAATATTATAATGTCTGAGAATTGTATTTCGGTTTAAAGAAACTTTATTCCCAATAAAGTCATGTCACTTACTTGAGAACAATACTAAACATACATAAATAGATTACAAAAGGTTCGTCATCAGTATTACAAGTTAATAGTGACCCATCCAATGCATTCATTTCTCCAGAAGTGATCGATCCGCAATGATGTGCTGGCTAAGTTGAGTTTTGAATGCATTGAAAGAGTTTAGATTTCTTATAAAGGACGGTAATTTATTATAAAGCATTTTGTGCCATAGTTAGTTCTTGTTTTAGGTAAAACCAGCAAGCTGATATTTTCAGCATTTCAATGTGATATTTTAATCAGATTGTCTCCAGTGCAACAAAAATAAAGTAAAACTTTGATTAGGGCGCTTGGTGACTGGGTGGAATTTGTGTCTGTAGACTATTAAATACTACTTATCACTGTAATTTGTGACAAGTCAAAAGAAAAAAAGTTTTAAGTTATCTCTCCTTGTTTCAGTGTCAAAAAGTCAAGAGGAGCCTCCTCGAGAGAAGAAGCCGCAGTCAGTAAGAGATCTGCTGAACACAACATCATGCATACCACCGCCGTATCGGTGTCCACATCCCAAGATGCAATTCTATCTTTACACTAGGTAAGTTAGTAAAAGATAATTATTTTGTATGGAAATTAGGTAGGTACTGGTGCCGATTCCCTTATTCACAAACTAAACTAAATTTAAGTTGTGTGCATCTTTTTCTTTATATTTCATTAAGAAAAGGACAGAAGATAAATATTAGTTTAGTCCTGTTAAATTAGTCAGCACCTGACGTAATTTGATGTAATTTTAGTAGTCAACTTTTTAATCACGTCTAAATTTGTATGGCGTAGTGTCAGGCGCTGATCAATTTGACAGGACTAAACTAAAATTTATCTTCTGTCCTTTTCATAATGAAATAGAAAGAAAAAGATGCACTCAACTTAAATTTAGTTTAGTTTGTGAACAAGGGAATCGGCACCACTGTCGACATACCTGCCTAAAATTTGATAGTTTGCTTGGAATGCCAAAATATGATGTAAATTTCTGGGTCTGTTGAGAATCAGCATAATCAGCCTATAATGTTCTTACTGCTGGGACACAGGCCTCCTCACTGTGAGAGGGAGTGGCCCGTAATCCACCACGCGGGCCCAGTGCGTGTTAGATGTCACATGTCGTCGAATTTTTGGTTCTAGGACATGCCGGTTTCCTCACGATGTTTTCCTTCACCGTTTTGAGAGCAATGATGGTGAAATAATTTACACAAAGGGAAGCGCCTGTCTGGGTTATAACTTACGACCTGCAACTCGTAAGTCGCGGCCGTTACCACTGGGCCACCACTGCTCATGTTGAGGATATCTACCTTAAATTATTTCGCAATTTTGGATATTACATCACTGGTTCTTATGTGTACTTATGTAACCTAAAAAGGCTTGTAAAAGAATAGTAAAGGCAATTAGTTTCCTATTGATAATAGGAAATTAGCAATAACCTTTTTTCACATGGGTATTCACACGAGTGAAGTCACAATAATGACACTATTTATCTTTTAAACAATGAATAATAATTGGTGGATAAAAAAATATGGCAGCGAAAACAATAGGTAGTCGATGTTCGTCACACTTACATGTCCAATGCATTAGCTCCACAGAAAAAGTACCGAACTACGATTGAGAATCTGTGTGTTTGAATCCCAATCAGTGAAGTTTACAAACATACTGGTAGTGCTTGGCCCCCTTTTATTTCAATGAATAAAAAAAATGTTGCAGAGTTTTTATATATTTTATTTATTGTCTCATAAAAGGTTTTATTAGAATTTTGGTTATAAAACAAGCTGGTTTTCATAAAAAAAAAACTTATATAAACCATAATAATAGGCCTAAAAAGAAAACAAATAGAAAAAAATAATTTAATGGCGTCTCGGCAGTTATTTTCATCGCGTGTGGCCAGTAACAGACTGTTCGATTAAACATAATTATTACCAAGAAGGCCGCATTGGATGTCTTATGACCAAATAAAAGTTATAAGCGAGATTTAAGTTTTTACATGCGGTAATTAACCAGTGAAACAACCAATAAAAATGACTTCGATATATCTAAGCAAAATCTAAATTACTTTCCAGGACAACTCAAGAAAAGGGTGAACTGATAAACACCCTCGACAATGACTCCCTGACATACTCGAAGTTTAACACCAAACATCCGACGAAGGTGGTGGTTCACGGATTCGGCGGAGGTCGGAACCTTTCGCCGAGCACTGACATGAGGAAGGCATACTTCACTAAGGGAAACTATAATATTATCATTGTGGACTACGGATCACTTGTGAAGGAGCCATGTCTTAGTCAGGTATGTTTTCATTTATTTACCTACGTACATAATTGGCGGTTTATTTATGTAGAATATTTATTTTTGTACATACGCGGCAAATGAGTTAAGTAACTACACTTAACTCATTTGCGTGTATACAAAATTATAAATTATACAGGTAGTTAAATAGGATGTTATTATTTGTCTTTTTCGAAACCAAGTTAAAAAAAAAGTTGCATGCGTTTTAAAGTCTATACTAGACAGAGACAGTAGGTACTGCTACGATATGACGTCACGACACAGGAACACCATAGTAACTTCGAGACATTCAGACAATGATCGTTTTGCGTGACAACAAGGATAGAAGAATAATTTCAAAAGCGTGTAACTTTTCCATTTTTCCATCGATGTTCTCTCATATTTTTTTAATAGCATCTATAAAATAAGTAAAGTCAAAGCATTGAATTCAAATATGCTCATAAAAGGCACTTTTGGACGTCAACATTTACATTCAAATAGAATTCATTCTAGTCACCCCTTCCAAGAGGTGGTTTCGTATGGAGAAGAATGGGAAAGAAACTCCACTGTTACTCTTTTAGAATGGTTTAAAATATTTTGTATTCATTAATTTTATATTTATATGTGAAGATGATGCACATAAAAAAGAAAAATACTATACCACAATAGGTAAAAATAATTAAAAAAGAAGCAATGACAGATAAATTAATTATGCGATAGACACATGGTGGTGCTCACATATTTACAAACATTGTAAAAGTATACGATTTTCCTAAAATTTTACTCTCAGTGTATGAGTTAAAGTAATCACAGAATGTAAATCAATGTCATAGAAATAATAAATTATACTTTAATACAAACCGCTTTGATTTTGTCTAGACTGTAGATTGTCCTATGGAGCTGGACCAGCCTGTTTCCAAGCATTCATATCTTGGATATAGTCCTCTAATATTTAATATGCCTGTTTACAAAGTGTATTTTTTATGAGTTTTAATTTTTCTTTCCTTTAATTGCAATACCTCTAGCACGGTATTCATTCTAGTATATTTTTGATAGTAGTCAAATACCCTCTATTCGTGCAAACTAATTCTAACTAGGGTAGCTGTCAATAATAATGTTTGTTTACAACTCACACTGAACAGACCAACAACTTTATGAAACGAAAATGCTGTTATCAAAATACTATATTATCCACCATGAAAGAAAAGTTTGGTCCAAAGGTGGAGTGACCTTCAGTCAACCTTACGATTGTTCTTAAATTATGGATATGATTTATACAAACGCTGTTATTAGTTTCTTTGTACCTATAACAATATAATTCCGCATAACATGCATAAGTCCCGTTTAAAAGTTGCAATTATACCTTTAGCCGGAGGGCCTTGATAATAATGAACTCCCACGAAACATCAAAAATTAGTACAAGTATGTAAAGCTAATAGATAGATTTATTTTTTATTTTAGTTGTAGATTTCCGACCAGCGCATCAAAAACGGCCGGAAAAATAAGACCACAAAATATAATGGTGTGGTCTTATTTTGCTACTTAGTTTTTCAACCTTATTGCTTAGAAATTATGTTTTAGTTTTCCATAAATATTTTTTTTCTTATTATACGTTTGCTTTCAATGGATGTAACGCTAATTGTAATGTGCATATACAACAATAATCACTCAGATTATAGTACTTATTCATATAGGTAGGTACTTACATTATAATCGTCACCAATTTAGTTAAAATCCTCAAGAGAACCTTTAATGTAATCATTTAAAAATTATTCAGATGGGAATCATATTCTTTCTACGCCGTTTTTTTAATGTTTGTTGCTTCGTCCTACTTTCAAAACTGAAAGTAGGCAAACAGCACGCTGATAAGTGACAAGCATTTTTTTTTTCATTACCAATTCACTTGTTTATTGCAATAAACAGTTACATAACATAATAATTCTAAGATGAACTGCATTTGACTCTAAACACGCTCTGTCATCTTCTTACTTTCAGTGAAAGAGACACATAATATCACTAAACGATTACATAACAAGCGAGTTACTCGTGACCCCAAATTATTAGCAATTGAGGTCTGTGCACCGTCATGCTCTTTTTGCAAACAGTTTACCGTTTTGTTTTTTACGAGTATGTGTATCTACCTATTTGTTCTAAATCCTAATGAAGTTGAGATAACGACATAATTGGCAAACAAACAATGAGACAGAAAGTAAATTTTCCGCTTTGTTTCACAAAAAGTGGTTTCGTAACTTCCTGCTTTTCATATTGTTGTATCTCTAAAGTGGTCTCTAATAGAATCAAACCACTGATAATGTAATTAACCTACGATAATTATTGTTGACCTTGAACGTAGATCTACACAACTTAATATCTAGATACTTAGTAAAAATCTTAAACTCACTTACTGACAGACAACATGCTGCCTACACACACACACCATACACTATACCATACACTTTTGCGCAAGAGTTTCTTTTATAACCTTCGATCAATAATAGTACTAGATTTCCGATGAGCGCATCAAAAGCGGCCGGAAAAATAAGACCACAAAACAATGTTGTGGTCTTCTTTTGCATCATACTTTTTTCAACCTTATTTATTAGAAATTATGTTTTATTTATCCATAATTATTTTGTTCTTATTTCAAAACTACGTTTACTTTTCAATCGAAGTAGTAAATATATTGCAAACGATAATAAACCTCATGTTCGAGTGTTAAGGTTTATAATAAAGTTATATGCAATCGCGGCCACTTGTGCAATATGTTTTTGTTCCTAATCCTTAATAGTGCTATTGTTGATCGAAGCTTATAACGAAGGTGAGCACGAAGGAGGAATTTTGGAAATTCTTCCCATAAGAGGGTTAAGTATCTAGGCTAGGCTAAGGAGTCTAGGCTAGAAGCAAAAGTATTTTCTTATTTATAAAAAAGGCGAGGTATAAGTATGAGAATTTGCTTAAGACTATTAATAATTTGTATTGTGAATTAATGTAAATACTAATAAAAATTGTATGTTAATTATATTTGTTTTAATTGTCTGTCTATCTCTGAGGTTTTTATTATTGTCTATTTGTAATATTGTTGGCAATACGGGATTGTGCATTAGAAATCTCGGGAAGCTCCATATTAATATCAACATTTCGATGCAAGTACATAAATAACTCTACCTAATTCCGACCTCTGTAATAACACGCATCCGAGATACGAGAACAGGGCGATACTCCTTGACCATCTCCTTTTAACTTTTCAGATCGACTGGGCGCCGCGGTTCGCCGGCCTCTGCATCGCTCAGCTGGTGGAGTACCTTCAGTATCATCCTGTGAAGTCAGTGATACCTGACAAGCTGCACACAATAGGGTACAGTGTGGGGGCCCATATACTTGGCCTGGTCGCCAACTACCTAGGTAACGGGAAACTCGGAAGAATTACTGGTAAGTTTGAGCTTTTTACGTGGCAATGATTACAATGCACGATAAATTACCATATACATAGTAATCGAAATTATTATACTCTTTGTAAATCATGAATAAATAATAGTCTTCGTATGATTTTATATCGGAAAAACGTTAAAACCAAGTACTACTTACCTATTGATAAATTAAGTAGGTACACATATATACCTACATGAATTAAACTAGAACTGTGCTATATTTAAAGAAAAATGGCGGGAATGGTTGATTTCGTTCACCTTATTTGATCATAAACCTTTTGAAATCGAGCATGATCACTAAAACCAGTTTTGAATAACTACCTGGATCCAAAGATAAACAAAATTTTATGCAACATTCATTTTACGTTAATACAAAAGGGATTGGCTGACATTGAAACATCTATTTCAGTATTTTATCGTAATTATAGACATCGTTTCTGATTCGCTCACTAATAAACACATATAATGGATATGGGATAAAATCTTTAAAAATCGTTAAAATATCAATAATATACATTGCAATGCCATAGTATGCAGTGGAAACAAGGTACAGTTGACCGCAAGTTGGTGGTATCACTTTGATCTTGAGGTGGCCGGGCCTAGCGAACGCCTAGTGTATTACGAAGTTTCAATAGAACACGTACTGACGACGTGCGGCCGAATGTACTAGCATTTAGATAACATTTATGTTTTCCTCCGCGCTTTTTTCTCTGTTTATTCGGCATTCACAATTTCAGTGTGAGGATAAATGTTTTTTTCACACCACCTGCTTGACAATGTCAAATTATATGTCACGCAAACCTAAAGTACGGGGGGTCACACTGAAAGATTTTAGAATAGCCCAGTAAGTAAAGCAGCCGATGAAAAATGTATTTAACTTTCGAATAAACAACTTTTTGGGAATCTGTAGACGTGTAAAGAATTCATGTGTCATTTGTTGTTACAAATTGGCGACAGTTTAAAAAGTGTCTGTCGTGCGTCGAAATGAATTTTACTATAAGAAAATTTTCGTTCAATGATTTATTACGACTTTCTTTGTGGTCTTACTCAACAATAAAGTTACGACAGACTTTGATTAGCATTTAATGAAGAAGCTCCATCCCGTGCTACTGTTTACAACAAGTTTAATGAGTTTAAACGTGGTCAAAGCAAACTAATAATAATAATAATAATTTATTCAAAAATATAAGGACTAACGTTAAATACAGTTTTTCTTAAATCTATGTCAAGTTCACCTATGATTTGTGCCTGAACTAGGTAATCCTGTGTTTCAGGCGATTGGAGGTAACATTAATTGATTAAATAATCACATAATTATCATATATATCTTATTGGTACCTACTTATCATGTAAAAAGGTGTATAAAATTATATAATATGAACAATATTTATTTTAACACAAGTAATAACTTCTCTGTATCTTCATAGGACATAGTTTGAAGAGCCTCCATAAGGATTTTCTTGCAGTTACTATGATTTAAGGAGTAGATGTTTTCTTTATCATTTAGCCTATTATAGAGTAGCGGTCCGAGGTACACATAAAATTTGGCTGTGAAAGCATGTTTTGTACTTTTTTGAGGGCAAACTATATCTTTCCGTCTCCTTTTTGTTAATTCAGTGCTGTATGGAAGCGCTGCGTGTTGTTTTAGTACAGTGCTCATTATAAATAACTGTCGAACTGTAAGTACTTTACAAGCTTTGTACAGTATGTTAGTGGGGAAAAGAAAAGGGCGGCAAGTAGCCACCTTAAGAATAGCTCTTTGAGCTCTTTCAATGGGCAATAACAAAGTTTTACTCGCCCCACCCCATGAAGTAATACAGTAAGTCAATATTGACTGACAAAGAGCAAAGTATACTTGCCTAATTATTTCAGGATCTGCAATAAATCGTATCTTTTTGAATACGTATATTAGCTTACGAATTCTATTGTTTAGAGCTTCCATATGTGGTTTGAAGGAAAGGGATTCATCTATTATAATACCCAGGTATTTTATTTTATCTGTCTTTTTAATATTCGGACACTTACACTGGCTATCTGCAGGGGCTGGGCAACAATGAGCATGCAAGGCTGAGGGGATCTTCGATATTTGCTTGCGCATCGAAAACTTAATGTAATTTGTCTTCTCTGCATTTAGGGTTAGTGAGTTATTTTGAAGCCATTTATTTACAACATTAAATCCGTGTTGCGCAAGATTGTAGACTTCATTTTCTGAGTCAGCCGAAAAAAGTAGAGCAGTGTCGTCAGCGTAAGTTATGATAGTGCCATGCTCTAGCTTTAGATTGCAAAGGTCATTTATGTAGATCAAAAACAGAGTGGGCCCTAAAATACTTCCTTGAGGAACACCAAAAAATGTGTTTTTTTGAACAGCGCTGAGAACATTGCCAATCTTTACGCACTGGAAACTAACTGATGGTTCGCGAGAAGGACGTCCTCCTACGGGGACTACTGAAGATAGCGTGATTGCTGTGCAGCTAATGATAGAAGCTGATAGAAGGGTGACTTATCAACAGATTCGGGGAGCTTTAGGCATTGGTATGAGTCAAGTACAAAAAGTCTCACAAGAATATTTAGGCGTCAGAAAGCTTTATACTAGATGGATACCTCATAATTTGACGGAAGCCCAAAAACGCCGTCGTTTGGATTGGTGCCGCTCAATGCTTGAAAAGTATGACGGAGCTGACTCAAATGCTGTATATGACATCATTACAGGTGATGAAAGCTGGATTTATTGTTACGAACCCGAAACCAAAAGACAATCTACGCAATGGATGTTTCCATTCGAAGATTTGCCGACAAAAGTAAAGAATTCAGTCAAGTCAGAAGTCAATTAAAAAAAGATGATGGGCTCATTCTTTGGACGGACGGGTCATTTCGCAACAATTGTCCTAGAAGATAAAAAGCCTTTTACTGCAGATTGGTATGTCAGTCATTGTTTACCAGTTGTCTTGGAAAATGTTAGACAGCAGCGCCCAAGATTCAGGATCTACCTCCACCACGCCAACGCTCCAGCTCACTCCGCCAGACGGTCCATCGAATATTTGTCTATCGAAAGTGTGGAGTCATCCTCCTTACAGTCCTGGCCTGGCACCTTGTGACTTTTATTTATTTCCTTAAATAAAAGATAAACTTAGAGGAGTTAGTTTTATGAACACTGAAGATACCGTTTGAAAAAGGCGTGGAAGAAATCCCTTAAGAAAAGTGTGCCCACTGCTTCAGTCAATGGTTCCATCACATGCGACGGTGCATAGAAAGGAACGGAGACTACTTCGAAAAGCTATAAAAACATTAACAGGCTTCTACATCATTCCGTTTTCTATTTTCTAAAAACTTTCAGTGTGTCCCACGTAAGTCATTAAAGCCCTGGAGTCTAGCCGGGCATTCATATTGTACTGTACTGAATTGTATTATTATGACCCGCTGGTCATTAATGTGATTTGACTAAGAAACATTGGAACCTCAGGTAAAAATCACGTACAAAAATTATCCATAGTTCGTACTAATCCCATAATACCGTACTAAAAACGCAACGCACTAAAAAAATAAATTGTTTGGAAATCGAATTGGCCACCGAGAGTAGAATACAAATTCATACGTCACTGCTTTATTCCCTTGGTGTATAATCTACTATTAACTTTTATTTAACACTTTTTTTTTATTCTGCAGGTCTCGATCCAACCATATTATTCTACATGGGCACCAACCGCTCCCGAGATCTGGACTACACGGACGCTCACTTCGTGGACATCCTGCACACGGGGGCCGGTATCCTGGGCCAGTGGGGGCCCAATGGACACGCTGACTTCTATGTCAACGGCGGGTCCAGCCAACCTGGATGCGCACATGACACGATATTCCGTAATTTTTTTTATATATTTTGTTATCCTACCTGAATAGTATGGATGCTAGAAGTCATGGTGGAAGGTTTTTGCCCAGCAGAAGAATGATGCAGGCTGATAGTTACCGATATATCTTACTAACAATTAAGTTGATTAAACGATTTCGACTTCAGCAAAAGCGTCCATGCCTATCTATAATTTCATAAAATAAAACGAAGTAACTCAAGACCCTCTTGTATCAACATGTGGAACTATCCACCCTGCAACGAACCCTCCCTCGTACGAACATTGATCCTCACTAACACATAGATTCCAGTTTCAATTTAGTTCATCGAAACTAGATGTCGCTAAGCAACGCCAGCAGCGCCATCTATGAGCACAGTTGAAAATTATCCAAGTTCCATCAACATTGCACAGAGGGCGCTTTGAACCACATCAATACCTATTCCCACTGTAATTAAATCAGCTTTAATATTTGCCAATTCCTTTGCAGAAACCCTTTCGTGCGATCATACAAAGGTGACTCCATACTTCATCGAGTCGATCAACAGTCGCGCTGGTTTCTGGGCGGGTCCGTGTAATACTTTGTTCTCGTACCTCATCGGATGGTGCGAGCCCAAGGACTCGGAGTACGTGCTCATGGGTGAACACGTCAGTCAAAAGTAAGTGCTCACAATTGGGGTAAATCGTTGCGGCTATTACGTCACAATGCGATTTAGTTCAGAAGTTCAAGTTATGGGCAACTTTTTCTCACCGCTATAAATGTAAAGTTATGAAATAACTTTTTTTAAACACCAATTTGTTCACGGTTGTAATTCCGAACGAAAACAATTTTCGCATAGGAATAATGCAAATACAGCATCCTGTTTAATTTACCAGTTGAGATGACTCTTTGACTCCTTGAACCACTTTGCTATCATCCTATAGTTTCGGATTTCTGATAAAGTTGAGTATATAATCTTAATCAACAAAAGTTGTACCTAATTTAGTATCTGTGTTCCGATCTGATCATTCCTGAAATTTTACAATATTCAAACAGTGCTTTATTTCTTTCAGTGCCAGGGGTGTCTACTACGTTACCACGAACGCTAAGCCACCATATGCAAGAGGGTTCCCCGGTAAATCTAGAAGACTCCGATCTATCACACCTTACAGCTGATGAATTGAGTAGAAATACTAGACCAATAACTTTACGAAAATAATTTATTAAATTAAGTAGCTAGCCATTGTTGTCGGGGTTTTAATAAATACAGTAAGAATATATTTTAAGAATAGTGCTAAGTGATTATTGTAGGTCAAATAAAAATGAATTGTTTTACCAATAGAAGATAAACCTAAAACAAATATTTTGTAATAATTATATGAGAAATAATAAGGAAACTCTAGGACATCTGTTTGTAAATATATATTTTAACGATAGTAATACCGGGTTATTTTAAATTGGCTATCTAAACTCCACAGACGCGATGGGTATCCATATCTAAACACAATAAAGTAAAAAAAAAGTTTGATGTTTTTTTTTGGGAGATCAACGACTGCTGTTTATATTGGTACTTAAAGTATGACTTGACAAAATCTGTCTTTTTATGTTCTATCGTATTAAGATAACGATATACATCACGTCTGTGAAGTTTACACAAAAATAAACGATTTATTAAACTGATATTTAAAGTGATTACATAACTGCGGCCGCACAAAAAATATCGTAAAATTAATTTATTTTTTGTTATATCGTGTTTAGATATCAATTTCCATCGAGTCTGCGGAGTTTAGCTAGCCAATTTAAAATAACCCTGTATATCAGTGGAAGTAGTCACCACCGTTATTGTATCCGTGGATATGATTGAGTAGTTCCTCAAAATGAGTGTTAATTTATTTCGATAACTAAGAAATTTGTGATAATACTGTTATTTAGGATTAAACATGGATTTCAAAGGGAATACTGTCTTTTATTATCAACAGATTTTTCACTGCTCTTAAGTTTAAGTACCTACGTCTGTTTATGAATGGTGTAAGTAGTATCCACTAGCTAAACGTTCCCGCCTTTGTGCATTGGTTAATGAGAACGGCAGTCCACTCAAGATGGTTGGACTATCTGTCCTGTACCTACTCCTACTTGATAATAATACGTAATAGGTAATGTTTTTCAAAGCATGATAATTGGTAACACAGTGGGACACTTAGGAATTCATAAATAAACAGTTGTTTATTTATGAATTCCTACGTGTCCCACTGTGTCACTAGTTAGTGGGAGTCTGTGTCAGCCGTCAAGTATCATGCAAATTCTAAAGGAACTACACTCGAGTGCACATTAATCCGGGTCACCAACATAAACCTTAATAACTCGCATAATAAGAATAGAAGAAGAAGCCTATGCTTATAAAAACTCTAGTTAAGTACTTCAGTAAAATTTCTTTGTAATTATTTATTTCACTTAGTAAATAAATACATAAATTGAAAATGCGTCAATCCTATCGCTAAACAAAAGTTGAAAATAACCATTTTTACACTTTGTATTTTAAGTGCAGATGTTACACCAAGTTTCTGAACCGGTTTTGAATAATAAAAATCTGCTAATTTGCTTTTAAATAAAGATAGTAAGTATAATCATTTAAATTTCAAATATGGCTTCTATATTCTTCACGGACACCTATGACATATTTTTTATTCGACCCGCCCCGCTTCGTACGGTTTTTAAAACTTGAGAAAACAACGAGATTTCTTTATTATAATGTAATTTTAATATTAATGGACTGTTGTAATGTGTTATTCACTTAAACCTTCCGGAATACATTTTCTATAATGACGGGGAAAACCGCATCAAAATCCATTACGTACTTTAGAAGAACAAGGCGATCATACAGACAGACTCGAAAAGCGACTTTACCTTGTACTTTATAATAATGTATAGAAGGTATAATTCTTAGTTACCGCGATATTAAGGGTTGTTAAATATCTAATTTTGGATTTAATTTCGGACTCGGTGGAACGCAGAGCTAAGAGGCTCATTGGCGACGTAAAACTGGTGGATGCCCTTGGCTCATCGCCGCAAGGTCGCCTACTTGTCCGTCTTCTACAGATTGTACTTCGGTGAGTGTGCCCAAGAACTGCACGACCTCATTCCACCGGCCCCCTTCTTCCATCGGTCATCTAGACACACTGCAAGTTACCATCCTTACCTAGTTGCTATTCCACCAATTCGCACTAAGCGTTTCCAAATGTCTTTAGTTATGCGCACAGCAAAAGAGTGGAACTCTCTACCTGCGTCTGTGTTTCCGAACGCATACAACCCTAATCTCTTCAAAGTGAGAGTGAACATACTTCTTCTGGGTAAACTCACTCCATGGTCGACTCTGTCTCTGTCACCACTGACCTAGACTAGAGTCAAGAGCAAACACATCTTAAATTTAAAAAAAAATATATAAACGCAACTCAAATCACTCGTGACACATCAGCGCGCAGCGGGGTAATTGCGTAACAGACTAACAGTAGCAATGCCTTTCATTTTGACAGTTCAACAACATTCATTGCGTTGTTTACGTTGTGAAGCAGACAAATTTTTCGAACAGATGAAGCAATGGATGAGCAATATCCTTCGCGTAACACACTTTCAATCACAATTTGAAAAATTTTATTCAAATTGTGATTAAAAGTGTGTTACGCAATCAACTATGATGAAATAATAAATTAATTTAATAATACAATTTGAATAACTTTCTTGTTTTTTTTTTCAAGAGGAACCTTATAACAATTAAGAAATTGCACAAAAAAGGCAGTTCAGCAACCTATTCTACAAAAGTGTTGGAACAAGGCTGGGTGTGATGATTTTAGCCCAGGTAACCAGACGGGCGTTTTTTTTAACGCGACGATTTTTTATCGTGCAATTGATTTTTAACTCTCTGTATAAAGCCGAGCATTCAGAATTCAATACACCCCAGCGCGTCAAAAAATACACTGTTACACACAAGCATTGCGTTAAAAATCCAGTGCGCGATAAAAAATCGTCCTAGAGATTCTGAGACGAGGCAAGGCAGTCAATTTTCACCACAACAGTAGACGGCCATCATAGTCTAAGGTAATTCAGGAAGAGGCACACATTGAAACAACATTAAATAAATTTAAAACATATATTAGGGAAGATAATGTTACCATTTTGAAACGACAAATGGGTACAATTTTAACAGCAAGCACATTTAATAGAAATACACGCGTTTTCTCTACGGAACAATGATATAACAAATATATTATGACTGTATGGAAAACAGCATCACATTAGTGAATGAGATCATGTTGAGATCATTGTTATGATATACTTATTTATTATTTAGTATTCTATATATTTTTTTTACTAGAATAAATTAATAGCATTTTAACATTTGAAACATCGAAAACAAAAACTTCTTCTACATACAGTGATATCCTTACAAGTTTTTTTACGCCATACCATTCCATAGGGGACGTTCTTGCATAATTATTTATGGGGGTAGCGCCACGGTAGCCATCGATATTCTACTATTTCCAGAAACAGTAATTCAATGGGATTATAATTATGAACTTAAAGAGATGTATTGTTGATTTTAATTATTATAATTCTGTAAATACACGCTTAATACGATTGCGAATCATATTTCGTTCGACACACAACATGACAATGACCTGCAAAATGCAAAAAACTAACGAACATTTGAATTTCGCGAGCTACCCTGGCGCCTCCCTCTTGAGCTTAAAGATCTGAAGAATATTTTCCAAAACTGCCCTGAAGAATTAACAAAATTAAGACAGACATCGACAGAATAATAAGACACAGGTAAGTAGGTACACATAATTAATTATTTACATTTTTATCTACTTAGAATATATTTTGATCTTACATCACTAGGTATTATAAATTAACTAGAAATATCGATAAAAAGATATTTAAAAAAAAACAAACATAAAAACGGCTCCTGTTCTTTTTGAACGAAATTTTTTGTGTGAATGTAGAGCGAGGCATACATACGATGACGTAGGTAATCCTAAAAGTGATATCTGAAAAGACAGCGTACACAAATAAGACTGAATATGATTGGTTGTTATAGGTACCTACTGTATGCCTGTACACATCCGATAGCCCAAATTCTTCCTACTTAAGTATGAGTCTCAATTAAATACAAAATTTTATTCAGTTTAATACGTATCTGTACCTAGGTTTTAAATCGTTCATACACAGACTTGGCTTCATTAGATCTAAGACAGACTTGATACACAACTCTGTCGTAGATCTAATGAAGGCAAATTCTTAAAAATTAAATTAAATTCAGTTTAACTGATCTGTCATAAGAATAGCATAGAGAAAACTATACAATAAATACTTAATTAGCCATATTGTTTCTATATCTAATCACATCAATACGAGTAAGTTAGAATCGTTGTATCATAGGAGTTGTCCAAACACACATAGCCCTTCCTTAAAACATTATCTAGACAAAGTCCAAGATGTTTTCATTTTTATGGATAATTCGATCTGAAAAATGGGCAGCTAGACGAATATAGTATAATTAAAGGAACATAATTATTAGGTACTGTATTTGTTATTTGGTTTGTAACGCCACACTACGCAAGAAATAAACACATTCGTTCTCTTTTAAGATCATTGTCTGTCGTCGCCTTTTCTTTTGATCGATATAACTTTTTGTATTTACACTTTGAAATCATCATCATTATTCTCCATACTTCTTCCACACTGGTATATTAGTCGATATCTCGGTAGTCGCCCCCCTTTCAGCCCTAGCACCATTCCCACAGTCCATCCATCGTTTCTTTTTTCTTCTCCTACTCTTATACATAGATTATTATAATCTAGATTCATAATAAATACTTTCCTCGCGACAGTTTCATCATTCCTCCGCACCACATGCACTTATCTCAGCATTCTCAGCTGCATCCAATTGCCTTTTAGACATCCCTTTTGTTGCCCAAAATTTTGATCCATACAAAGTACACGACATGTTACCGACGAGATACCAACGTTAATATTGATAAAGATTAAATATTTGATCAAAAAGACTTCCAGAATCGAATAGCAGAATAGGTCTATATATCATTGTGAAAACGATGGAGTATGTTCGAATGACGTCACACAATTTGAAAGAGGTTAGTAAGTAGTTTATGTAGGTATGCAGAGACATTGTCTCGAGCTGTCACGTTATAGCAAAGGTTATACGGTTAGTATGTTAATTTTATATTATTTTATATCCTAAGTTGTCAAAGGATCTCACTCTATCTCACGTAAAATTACTTATAATAACGGCGTTATTTATAAAGCATTAAATACTACTTATAAGTAATTATTTCCTCCTTATCTGAGCCCAAATAAACGTTAATCGCTAATATATATTTTTAGTTCTAAAACCTAGTAGCTATCCGACTAGACTTAACGGTATTCCCATGGCTGATATAGGATCGAAATTGTTTCAAAATCTTGACTCTCATGGCACTAGTTATTCTCTAAGGAGAGTGCTTCGAGACATACCGTTGCTTAAACACTGCATTAATTAATTACAATAGCTTTTACTATACGACATTATTTACACACTAAATCGATAATAGGCCAGATTGAAACAAACTTCTGCTGAACTTACGAACTTACAATAAATAACCAAAACTTTTAAATCTACGCAGTGCCGAAATAGCCAAAAAAATGGAGCTTGTTAGGCGAAAAGCACCCAGCCTGAAAAGTTATATTCTAGCTCTAAAAAGAAAACTTGTACTATAATGGTTAGGTTACTTTGGAAACCTTACTTAATTAAACTATTCACTATCATTCTCTAAATTATAGTATTAAATAAATTGAATGCCATTCATTATCCCGTGAGCGATGTATTGGTGTGCCGTTACGCCTACCTACTTCAAATAATCACTTCAGCATACAATATTTCTTTTTCCGGCACCGCTTCTGTACACTTATTCAATGCCATAGTGATTAAACCTAAAATAGACCAAAATAATTCGTATTTACTCAATAAGCTTCAATAAAAAAATGCGATACATAACTGCAAACTTAATAATACTATCAAAACTATGTGTAGTAATTCCGCGACTATGGCTAAATAAAAATTAGCGGTCAACTAAAAATTTAGCTCTTCTAGAAAAGTTTTAAGAAGCAACACAAACTTATTTACAAAATTATTTAGCTTCCATACTATCAGGACTTTAAAAGCAAATCCTTAAACATGAGCCTAATCAGTAATTGACTTGTGACAGTGCTTCCGTGCAAGTAATACCTTATCTTAGTTACCCTAATTTATATATCTACACCGTCCTCATCTGTTATTCCTAAAATCATTGGTTAAATCTAAAATATAATTATATAAAAATAATTAATAACTCGGGAGACTATGAAAGCCGATACAAAACAAAAACGGTTTACTTAAAAATTCACTCTGTAAATGAACAAATATCTCTGTTGTATATGTTTTAGTACGTCTATCTTTGAAATGAGTTTTATTTTTATTTTACCAAGTTATAGACGACCATTAAATAAATAAATGCTGTATTCAAAATTAAGTAGATGTAATATATATATTATACTTAAAGTATTTGCATAAAAACTAATTATTGTTATATTATTTCTTATATTAGCACATAGTATTGTCTTATTTATTGTTATATTTACAGCTAGGGTCGCTTTATCAAGCTTTATTGTCACCACAGCCTTATAGAGTGAGATCACCCCATTTAATATTATTGTCCTATTAAAAGCCTATCGTAAACCTTACGTTAATATTATTGTACTTTTTACTTATCATATTTTGAGTACCATAAAATATATAGATACTAAATTATATAAATACTTTACCTAACTCAAAAAGTTAAAACCAAAGGCACAACGAGCTTTTATCAAATTATGGAATTAAACATAAATACATACTTCATTTATTTTTAATTATCCAATGGCGAGAGTGAAATAATAGTCGTACTGATGATCCTAATTAATAAAGCAGTCATTCAAAGCAGTTTAATGTATCGTGTAATTTGATTTCGTAAGTTGGTACTACTGTATGTATGTAAAGATATCTCACTAAATTCTACAAGTGGCATCTGCGTTTTCGCCATTGGATTAAGAACGTATTATAAATACATATTTTAATATTAAGTATTTTATTTTTATATTTATATTAGTATTATCCAATCACAAAGTATAAAAGTGCGCTTCAACAAGTGCGTGGGGGATCCGTACCCTTTCCGCCATAGCTTTGGACATTGTGAAAATTATCATTACAAACAATATAAATATATATATATATAGGTTTGTATGTACAACTTGTATATTAAATACTCCTAATAATATTCAATGCACATGCCCCGGCCAACGAACTTCAAATTAATATAGATAGATAGATAGAAGTAGACAGGTATTAAAATACCTAATGTATTCGAGAGATTAAGATCATGCTTCTAGTTATGTGGTAAGATATTATAGGTACGCTTCAGTGATATGCGGTTATATTTTTATTGCTCAATCGGTGTTAGCTTTGATACATTTAAACAAAAACAAAAAGAAGGTTTTTAGAAGTAGACCTCCTCGTTATTTTAGCCCAAAACTATTTTTTACTTTCCATTCGACTAATAACCATTTCAACTGATTATATCACTAAAATAACAATAGAAGATTTATTTATAAATAGATACAAATCACTACACACTCAAGTAATATCCTTTCAAAGTTAATCAAAGTATTTTTTACATCACAGAATTGACGGCGTAGAGATTATTTAAAACAACGACTTTGCTTTATACTATATAATTAAGTCTATAATTTTAGTGTTTTTAAGTATTTTTTTTTTATTAAAGTAATCTGATATGAAAATATATTAAATGTACGTTTTACGTCGTTCAAGTTTTGTTTAAACACTGTATTTTTGTCTTTTGTGGTCTAAAATTGTGTGAAACGTTTGTTGCGTGGTGATTGCAACAATTTATTATGAAATGTTTTTGAAAGATCTTCATTTAGTTTAATGGATGAAATTGACTTTATACTCTACGATTTATGAAGTTTGCAATACAAAGCACAGAATGTAAAAATGTAAAGAGTTAAATTGGAAGTATGTTTGATAGTCTACTATTAATTAAGAGCCTAGGTAAAGCTGAGATTTCGTGCAACTTATTTTTATTGAACTTTCGCTCAATAAAGCTTTTATATGATTTTTTTTAGTATGATATAACTGAAAGTATAGGTCGGATCCGAGATGATAATTCTCACCCATGTCCAAGAAACTAACTCTTATTTCTACGCGAATGTATTTACAATAGCTTGAATACGTTAGTCGTCACTGTCGCAGTTAACCTAAGCTTCTATTTTTATTATAAGTATTTACAAGACTTACTATTAATATATTTATATATTAAGTATATTTTTTTTGTATTAAGTAAATATGCTCGCTTTCTTTGCTCGGCTCCATTAACAATATAAAAATCCATATCAAGTTGTATGTCGTGATGGCCCAGTGGTTAAAGCCTCGCCTCTCATGCACGTCAGTACGAGGTTGGGGGTCAAATCTGGGCAAGTACGAATGTGACTTTTTCATTTAATTTGTAAGTACTTTCCGAGTTTATCTTGGACTTTACTGACGTCAGTGAAGGAATAACATCGTGAGGAAACCTGGACTTTATAGAAATTTAGGTCTGAAATCGCCAACCCGTCTTGAGCCAGCATGGAGATCAATGCTCGTGCCTTCTCTATATTAGAAGAGGCCTGTGCCCTGCAGCGTACATTAATAGGCTGTTATTATTATGTATTATGTCAAGTTATACATTTTACTTTGTTACAAGTTTTTGTTTCTTATAAAGGTATATGTCATTAAACTCAGAAAATAAATCAAATATAGAGCAATTTCGGTTCCTGTCTTTTATGGACCGACGACGTCGGGCGTTCATTTTTTTTATTTATTTAAGATGGGTTTGCTCTTGACTCTAGTCTAGGTCAGTGATGACAGAGACAGAGTTGATGATGGAGTGAGTGATGGAGCGCTTTCTAACGAAGGAGACACTTCACTTTCCTCGAGGATTGGTGTTTATTTATTATTATTATTTGTTAATTGGGTTAGATGAATATATATTGGTTGGCATGGGTTAGATGTATATATATAATTACCTTGTTTGTTTATTTATTTTTGTATGAAATATTTTTCCTGGAATTGTTGTTCGCTAGTGATGCTGCCGAAATGCTATCTTCATTTATGTTCTAATGAGTTTTTTATTTAACAGATATTCTGTAGCGATTTTTTGTGTGTATTTTTTAATTTACGTTAATCAAAGTACATGCATACATACATACAGCTTCCTCATTTCTTATCCAATAAGTGCGCTTTTAACGAGTGATCGTTGGTCTCAGACACCGCCAGTCAGGTATTCTTGTCATTACATCAATCTTTACTGTCGAGATAATATTTCAGTATACATAACACACATGTATACATTGAGAGAGTAAATTATTGTCGTACGATCACTTAAAATTAAAACTAAAAGGGATTGTGCAGTGAGCAGCATAAGTGATTAATGCTAGAAAGATTTATCTAATGTCTGTCTATCAGTCGGTTGAATTATTGTCAAAATATTTATTATACAATATTTTCGCTTTTTATACTTGCACGCGTGTTTATATACTAGGTTCTTATACAATACTTACTTGCGATGCATTTTTTACATGCTTTAATTTAGTAACTGCTACGGAGTATGGTTCCAGTTTATATTTGAAGCTGTTTTATTCTATAAATCCACTAAAGTATATGGTAAAGCTCTGAAATTGGGCCCTGCGAGGACTTAAAACGATATAGTGCAAGGAAGAGGATTTGTTTTTGATTATTAGTGAGATTTAATTTGCAGAGAGAGCATTTATAAATGTTTTATGTTTTTTTTAGCTCTAGAAATTAGTGCATAATTCGTGTACGAATGTGCATAAATTATATAAATGTAATTTCGAACTTACCTTACTAGAATACTCGGATATGTTACTTAATAAGAATAGCCGCATGCTCTGCTATTCCAATAGTAATAAATATCCGATCTAATATATTATCACATTGTTATTATGTGGGTACGTGCTTACAACTTATATGTACTATTTACAAAGATCTGGAAAAAACTTTCTTAGCAATCGTATAAAAATTATAAGTTAGCAGTGTTTATTTTTGGTTTTTTCTTTTTTTTTCTTTAGCATTTGTAATAGCCAAATTATTAGGTGCGCTAAGAGTAATTTTTGTTTTATAACTAATATTATAGTTATTCAAGCTCCAACATATTCGCGTATTATTTAGCGGGTTATATTTATGTTCTAGGTGTTTCCTATTTTTTCAAGCGTAGAGGCGTTATTCAAGGAAGGGAAATGTGTTTTAAACAACCAGCCTAACTCTCTTCAATCTCTATTGTAAACCAAGCTGCTTAAACAAATTATACCCCCAATTCAATTTATTTTAGTACCACTATTTAATATTTACACGTGCGAATAAAAATAAATAAATGATCTAAATTGTAATTATTTCCAACGTCTAATTTGCAATATCAACGTAAATAATGCAAAAAATAATATTTTAACAATTAAAGTATCAACAATAATGATTACATTACTTCCCTTTATAGTGTTAACATTTTATTTCAATGTCTACTCCTATGATACATAATTGTACATTTACGCATCCAATTAAATACAATTCTAAATTTCGAACAATCCAATTATTTCGTAAATATTTATAAACATTTTACAACAGTTTTATGAAACTTAGTAACAAGGACTAGAAATGTTATAGTAACCATTAATTTTATTAAGTACGATATCATGAGGCAAAACTAACTATAAATTGATTACTAAGCTAAACCATCCAGTGACAAATTTATATATATCTACTGTGATATGCCAATATAATTTATATACACCTGTATACGTACAAATGTAAATAAAACAGGTACACGGTGTGTTAATACTGATTAGATGTAACTCAAGGGTGACATGGTAAGTATAAAGCTCAGAGTAGTCATTTTAACTATTAAATTAACAGAAACATCGAGATCTTTGATTTGATTTGATTTTAATAAAACAACCCAATTTATGTCTAAACGCTAAACGATTTTACATACAAGCTAACGATGAGAACAATATACTTTTCCTATAAAAATATGAGCCACACGGCGAGTCATTCCGGGAACTGATGTCAAAGTTATTTATAAAGGTATTATATTTATCTATTACCAGTAAAATGAGAGGTAACAACAATAACGGGCGAAGCACGCCTACGATTCAACTGACATTTACATTACGACATTGAGACATCCAACAAGTATTCATTTTGTACGCCTAGATGCTTAGGAAAAATCCGGGAAAATCACTAACTGTCTATTGCTGTTTGTCTTGTCAGTTAGCCGAAACAACTTAATTTTGTGGAGCAATAATGCTGAAACTTCTCGCAATGTCGTAGTGTAAACCCAAAAGAATTTAAGACCCGTGTCGTCCATTTAACGTTGGCCTCTACTCAGGGTAGTGTTGTTCGTTGGTGGCGGGCCCGTCGTAGTAGTCGTGTGCTGGTGGCTGGATGGGCTCGGCCTGGTATAGGGCGCCCGAGACGAAGGGATTGTTGGGCACATGAGCGCCGGGCGCCGGCGGTCGTGGGGGCGCGATGGCGCCGTACCCAGCCTGCTCTGAACCCTTGAGAGGCGCTGACGGTCTCTCCGTCTTGGGTGGAAGAAAATTTTTCGTTTTTAACTATTTATTTGAGAATTTTCTAGATAAGATCGATGATGTGTAGAAGGAACTAAGTACGTGTCATGAAATTAAAACTAACCATACTAAACACTCCAATTACTGATAAAAATAATCTAAAATTGGTTTAACTCAAGCAATTGATATTATATAGTCAAAACACCCTAAAATTTTTATCTGCAACTATCTATAAATATGTGTATACTTACAAATGTAGTTTCTTGGTCTAAGGACTTCATAGGCTGAGGCTCATCCACGGTGGTCTCAGCCCACGGCTGCAGCTCTCCTGACGCGAAGATGGCATATATGGTGATGCCCACGAAGTGGACTGTAGCGCCCATCAGGAACACCGCGCGCCACTCTGTTATGGCTTTCTCCAGTTGATTCTTTTAACAATCGAAAACAAAACATCAGATGACTTTCATTGCTATTATTAGTATCACCTAGTAGGTATATTAAGACAATGGCCAGGCTATTAAAAAAAAAGAAAGAAAATACGTATATTTGCGGTAAACATGACGCAGAGAACGAACACATACACAAAAAAGAACAAGTTGGGGGAAAATATGCGTCACATTCACGCAAAACGGCCATCGCTCAGCATAATGCTACGACCCTATGCGAGACAGACCCCCAGCGCTGGTTTTAGGCGACAGCCGGCGCTGACGTGATGTCGTCAACCGGTGTAGCAAACACACATTACCTAGTTAAAATTAAAACTATTATTCTATAAACAATATTTATAAAATTATTAGTCTATAAACAATATTTATAAAATTATTAGTCTATAAACACTATTTCTAAAATCGCAACATTCCGGGCGGGGTTTATTAGGCCTATTAGTTAAAGAACTTTTGAAAACGCAAATTACAATTATTGTTAATTCTCCACCTAATAGACAAAAATACTAACTGTGCCTTAACCCTGTTACAACTTCTGAAAAGCGCAACACAATAACAACATTAGCCACAGCCGAAAAGCTGACGAGATATCCAAAGTTTCAGATAAGCATATCTGTAACAAATATCTAGTAAGTTGCCGACACAATACAGTCAGTCGTGCGCGACGTTGCGCGGCGGCGGGCGATAATAAAGTGCTCAGCGGTGGCGTGCCGCATCGTCGCGCACCCACAATCCTACTCATTGTATATTCCGCGCGCGACTCCATGGAGCTCGATTTCCTTTTTTAAATTAGCCACGGACGAATGTCTTTTTTGTTTCGCTAGTTCGCGCCTGAAAGCGATACCGTTCTATTGCATTGGGGGAGGATCTAATAAAAATTCAAGAACATATTTATTGAAACACATTTTCCCTTTGAAAACTGATTCTGTTAGTTAAGCTGGCTCTTGAATAATCTGGATGCCTTTGAGCAAAAATGTTTAGAGAATTTCAGATGAAAAAATAAACATTTTTTAAGATTTTACAGTCCATTGAGATGTGGTTTCTCAAAAGCCAATGTTTCCAGTCTTTAAGAAACAATCCGTGAAATATTTTCATACGCTTACCTTCTCCTGCGTCATATAATCGATAACGATGGGCACGACGAAGCCAGCGATGGTGCCGATACCGTTGGAGAGCCCCATGAGGATGGAGGCGTACCGTGGCGCGATGTCCAGGTGGTTCACGTTGTAGCCAGATATGGCGAAGCCACTGCATGCCACGCCTAGGGTCAGCTCTATTGTCGCCACGTACTGACAGAAACAGATAATTTTAGATGACCAGCCAACAAATGTTTGGGTTTTCTTGGGGCCATAAAAGTTACTCGATTTGGACACGCTGTTAAACATAAGTCTCCCAGCGCTAAAATGAATGGTTAAAGGAGAAAATGCAAGGAATTGACTGTATGCAGAAACCAAAAATTATTTCCGTTTCAAACTTTTGGACTTAAAAATAAGAACATAAGAAAGAAACACATAAGGGCATTGTTTTCCGCATGCAGTATTTTATTTTAAATGCAACTTCGTTTACCTTGTTATTAGCATAAGCGACGAGCACAAAAAAGAACGCCTCCAGTCCAAATCCTCCACAATTGAAGAGTTTCCTCACAGTGGTAGTCGTCATGATGTTGTTCTTACGCAAGTAGTCGGCCATCATGCCGCCAATAGGCACCAGTGACGTCATTATTAAATGTGGAATGGCGCCAACAAACCCAGACTGAAACGACGAAATACAATAAAGGAAGAGCCGGTCAAACTTAGTCTAGTTTGGGACGACGAACATACAGATATGTACATAGATATACGCAATAGAAGCTTACCTCTGTGATCTGCATGTTAAATCTTGAGTTAAAGTAGGACGACTGGAATATGACGAGTAGACAGAAGTTCCACGTTCTGCAAAAGTTCGCTACGATAATGGCGTACACCTAAAAAATAAGGGCTTTTTAAAAAACATTCAGAAGAAAACAACAACCTCGAAACTTTTGATTTTCGAACACTGTTATTAGTAGTTACACAACAGCCTTTGAATGATTTAGCCTACGAAACAATTGAATATTAATTGTAACTTACTGGTGGTGAAGTAGCAAATGCCTTCCAGGGCGTCGACCAGAATCCAGGCATGGCGGCCTGCGTAGCGGTGCCGAGGGACTGTTCGATGTAGGTCAACTCCTTAGAGGCGATAGTGGGGTGCTTGCTGGGCCTCTCGAACACCAGCCACAGCCATAGTACGTACCTGAATGAATACTAGAGTTAGCAACAATATCAATAACAACTTTACGTATGTTAGACTGCTTCCTTATCAACCACTTTATTGCACGTTGTAAAAGTTGTTTACTTATTTAATAGATACGTTTTTGCGGAATTCGTTATTATAAAACATTAGTTGTTTACCAGATGACGCCAGACACTCCGTAGAAGTAGAATGGCGCCTGCCAACTGATGTAATCCGTGAGTATTCCGGACAGTGGCATGCCAACGACGATGCCAGCGTACGTGCCACAGAATGCAAGAGTTGCCAGCCGGGAGCGCTCCATTGGAGGTGCCCACATCCGCCAGATACCATGGCAAGATGGGTAGGTCACACCCTACAAAGAGACGAAAAATTCAGAAATGAAAATTTTAGAAATAAATATTTCACTGGATTTAGCTGCCCTTTGAAGAACCGCTACATTATAACTGAATCAAATAGGAAAAGGTAGGATTAAATAGTTCTATATTATATTATGTCAATGGCCCCAATCTTAAAGATTTAATAGGATAGCAGTGGCATTGAAGAATCAACGAACCCGGGATATGCGGAGACGAGCAAATACGTCGCCATGACAACGGAGGGCCCGGTAATCCTGAAGAGGCTTTGTACTTCGGTAAGCGATGCCGAGTATACTCAAGTGCGATTGACGATAGATACCGATCGTTCTGTAGGCAATCATTGAAAAACGCTTCATTGAAACCGAAATAGGAGGTGCCAGAATTAAAGTAATTTTAAATTCATTTCAAGTTGAAGAATTTTAAATTAAATTTTGTTTTTTCAAAATTTTTCCTGTCAACCTGCTCTGTTGGCATTAAGCTACTTATTGCTTAATTTGGACATCTTTTTTCTGACGTCAAATTTTCTTCTGTGAATAATCTATCTCCGCTCACTAACCTTTCAATTTGGCTTATCATGAATCGATATCATACAACAACCGTTCATCAAATAGACAGAATATTTTGTATAAATGTATGTAGCAACTATTTGTCCTGATAGTCCAAAGTACAAAACATATTCAACATCACATGACACGTAACATCTTCAGAAAAGTGAAAAATAACTCGTTCTTTAGATCAAAAAGGGTAATATTATAGTAATATGCATTCAAAGTACCAAAAGTATGTAGTGGGGGTGTGTTAAAACACAAACGTGACAAATGGGACATTCGAAACGATCCCAGGCTTGAAATTTTGAGCATTGGTAATAAGCTTGATCATGCACCGTCACGTACTGAATGTCAAATGTCCTAAATTTTAAACGTGTGACATTTCACTCGTTACATCATGTTTCCCTACTGCTTCATTACGAGTGTTACGTGTTGGTGAAAGTGTTTTTGGATTTAGTGTTTTCGCATGCCCTTTGTTTGTTATAATGTTTTGTTTTAACAACTAAGTACCTAATGCACTATCTCTGAGAGTGTCAATGTGGAACTCAAATGTTTGTTCTGTATAAAGTCAGGTGGGCTATGAATTATTTTGAGGGACTAATAAATAAACACGTTTTATAACATCTGGCATATGGCTTATAACGTTAGTGTCTATTTGGTGTGCCAAATTTACTGAATATCAAAGTAATACGAGAGGGTGCACAAAAAATCGAAGTATCTATAGCAATTCCACTCACCTCAACAAATCCCTGCGCGACTTTCAAAATGACAACGGCAGCAGGACCCACGGACATCGCCCCGGGTATCGCCATGTTGAATATAGCTGACGTCACAATCGCCACGCCGAAGATCTTGTTAGCGGGGTACATAGAGGCCAGGAAACCACCGGGTACTTGTGTGATGAGGTACCCGGCGAAGTAGGACGAGTCTATTGAAGACTCCACGCTCACAGTCCATTCGAATGGAGCTTTGTCTGTTGAGTTTTGCTGTATGACAAGTAATTAGTTTAAGCTTCAAATCCAGGTTAAGAGTTCACATGTAGCAATGTTTTGTGTAAGTGCACTTCGTAAGGTAAGCCGATGTCGCCATCACGAAATGGTTGTGCAACGAACTATTTACATTAATTTTGACTCTCATAAGGGCCATAAAGTTTCTCATACCTTAAAGGTGTGGAATTATTGCTAGCTTTTGTGTGCCATCAACTTTTATCGCCACCCAACAATTGGAAATAATCCCATTTTTTACCCCTAATCTTCCCAGCTGTTGGTATTTAGCAAAAACGTATGCACTAGATACTTACGGATTGTTTTTCAGTCATCTTGAGCTTGGCCATGCTCATGTTGCAGCGCATGCCGAACATAATGCTGAAGCCGAAGCAGGCCAGCAGCGCCACGGTGTAGCGCGCGCTCAAGCACGGACATTCCGCGCGCACGTACTTGTCTAGTGCGAGACAAATTTTATAACAAAAGAAAGTAATTCCTAATACTAATGATAATAATTTCTCTGATGCCAATGAAGAGATACGGACACGGAAAGATATTATGATTTTGTTATGTTGGAAAACCCTGGTCCGCTCAACCAACAAACTCTTCAGTAAGGCAAAGAAGAGGTCAGCACGTATGGTAATCTCTCCAGGGTAAGACCACGTTGAGAAACATTGTGACATATATCTAAATATATAAATTGTAATAAAAAGACAAGTATAAATTAGGTAAGTGAGTAGTGGGTACAGTACCTATAGGTCGTGGTGGAGGTCGGTCAGGCGACGGTGGTGTTTCCAAGTCTTCGCCATCGTACATCTGGTCGTAACCCTTCTGATCAACGTGGAAGTTCTCATATTGAGTATTTCTGAAACAAAATTAAAACAATAAAAAAAAATCATGATTATTGTTACTCATCAACGTTCAATACTTTTGACTGTCAAAGACATCGAGTTCAGTTTGCGAAAGTTCAAAGATATGTAAATTAATCATCACAGCGAGGAACTTCTAATACGATTACAAATAACTACGATGGCGTTAAGTTTTAATAACACATTTATTAGAGGTTGGATAATATCACTACAAAATAATTTACCTTCCAGAGTTATCATAATATCAATCCTAGTTTCAATTAAAAATAAAATCTCCCTACAAACTCTTCCGCACAATATGCAGAACATCAAACACAGACTTATAGACTTTCAATTAGTTTATTCCACGTTATTTTGCGCTATTTTCCCTGTAATTGAAGCGGATGGGAAGCGACACACCTCGCCGGAGAAAATAAAATTAAAAACGTCTGCCTGCTAATAGGGCTGCCAACATGCACGAAGGCACCTGTACAAAAAATGAACTGACAGTGGAAACTAATAATAAAACACTTAAAATACGACGATAAAGGTAAATTGTTAGTAGATTTATTTAATTTAGAATACAAAACTGAGTTAAGAGCGCCTGAAACTCAGACCAGGATATTTTAATTAAGGACAAAAAGAATATCAAAGACCACAAGATTTTATTGAAATCTTTCACAATAGGAAAGTCTGCAACTTCTGCGAAACTTGTCCAACTTCGCTTCATGTCAGAGATTCTTCAGTTATCCATTGAATAGTGCACTACAACTAAGCAGGGTACGCAGTGAGTCGGAAGACTCAACTTTTATACCTATATTGAAATTGTTTTAAATACTTGGCAGGCCACGGTTCAAAAGAAAGGTGGAAAGGAAGTTTTGAAATTTGAATGGCAAGGCTGTGAAAGTGCTACGTTCACCCATAATTTATTCGCTTAGCGATTTGTGCTTAACGGAAGTTGTAATTATAAGTTTTTTTGCTAATACATGTATGTATTATATTAGTATTTGCTATTTATAATGCTAATTATCTTTCCGGATAAACTGTCTGTAGGTACAGAGCTTCAGAATAAAAAAATACTAATAAATTATTAGCTCTGATAGAATCCAGTTGTCATAATTTTATTCAAATACCGAACTTGTTTTATTTTACAACGTGCAAAATTTCCAACCATACCGTGAGTGCAGATTTGTGTGTCTGTGTGCCCTCGAGCCAGCTCGGCTTGCCCATTAGTGGGCAAATTGAATTATTCGCCATAGACGTGGCGTCGCGACTCATTGTTTGCAAACTGATAGGCTCCACTTTTGACGGCTCAGCTACGGGGGTTTTATCGGAAAACCTGTAACTTTGTTACGGCCCGCTTATCGTTTGAATAAAACCTTAAGAGATATTTAAAACAAGCAATAATTTGCAGATTGTATATAGAATGAAAACACAGTTTTTTTTTTAAATATCACAGTAAATAATAGGTCTTTACCAATGAAGTTACCGTTTTACAATACTGACCATTTGAAACGTAATTTATGCATGGCTGGCAATAAATTCTAAATTCAAATGAATTTTATTTAAAAAATATAAATTCTATTTTAAAATTCTGTCATTTGTTTAATGATTAGTGTTTTGTTTTTACTACATTTGTATCTTTTTCATCAATACGGACACGATAAAAATACGAGTAATTATGGATTACGAGTTCCGTTGCGGTAGCAGTGCCGCACAAACGGCTCGCAACATTCATTACGTGTACGGAGTGAACACTACAAACGAACGCATGACTCGTTATTGGTTTGATCGCTTCCGACATGGAAATGTTTATCTAAAAAACGAACCCCGTGGTTGCCCGAAAACTAAAGTCAACAACGACGAATTAAAGGCGATAGTGAAAGCTGACGATACTCAATCTACGGCTGAGTTAGCAGCAGCTTTCAACATTAGCATCAAAACAATATTGGTCCATTTGCGTCAAATTGGCAAGGTAAAAAAACTAAATGGGTGCCGTACGAACTGAACGATCGCCAGCGCGACGAACGCGTTGAGGTATGCCTTGCGTTGCTTAGAAACGAAGGGATTTTAAAACGCATTGTCACTTGCGATGATAAATTTATTCTTTTTGATAATCGCAAGCGGTCATCATGTTAGTTAGACCCTGGTTCAGCGCCTAGGCAATGCCCCAAACGAAAACTTACCCCTAAAAAGTCATGGTTAGTTGCTCGTCCCCGCTGCTCCTACACGACAATGCTCGACGTCATACGGCACAACAGACGATCTCTAAGCTACAAGAGCTAGGGTTGGAAGTTTCGCTTCATCCACCGTACTCACCAGACCCTGCGCCGACAGACTTCTACTTTTTTTAAAATTTGGACAATTTCTTGGCAGGAAAAAAAGTTAATACCCGAGAGGCAGTACAAAATACCTTTGAAGAGTTTGTTGGCTCCCGTACACCTTCTTCAAAAAGGGCATTGAAAAATTACCACTGCGCTGGCAAAAAATATTTATATAAAAAAGACTTTTAACTGTATGTATACTAAACGGCAATTTCATAGGTATAGACCTAATATTTTTCGTAAGCATCGAAATGGAAACGTAGATTTCCATCCATTTTTTTATCAGTCCATCGCACTTCCGATTAAAATGACTCCTTTCAAAATGTACGGAAATCAAAAAGTCTGTACACAAAACAACAAAATTCAAAAGCCATTAAATGTAGCGATGAATATAACGACTTGTGGGCGACAACGGCAGTGCGTAAGTCATCGGCGTGTAAATTCATTTTTCCGCTGACAAAAGTAATAAATGTGGCTATCTGTCCCCGTCCCCCGTTTAACGTTGTTGGTAATGAATCGTCGCATAAAAGGCATAACCAAGTGGAAACGAGGCGCGAACGCTACCCAAGCCGACCGACCGATGTGGCGCTAGGGTGCCCCACGCCACAGCAGCGCCACGCCAAGCGCCATCACGGTGGCACGCCAAGCGCCATCACGCTGGCTCCCCGCACTAATGCGTTTAGCTGTGAGTGGACGAGATACCGACGACGTCAACAGTTACGTTAGTCCGACACATCTGCAGGGATGTTGTGCTAATTACACAATTATGAGATTAAACGAAGGGTGAATAAAATGTTTTAGAGCAAGTTTTAAAATCTTTTTGTGCAATTGGATTTTGCTATAGGATTTTTACGGTATATTTTGAGACAAGATTATTTTTGTCACTATGGGTTAATGTTGAACAGTCATTAATTGGTACCCACAAGTTTTAGTAAAACTCTAAAGGTTTAATTTTCAATCCTTTCTACAAAATAACAAGTCATCTCTACATCAATCTATGATCATAATAACTAACTTCACTTTTAAGCAGTGATATGTATACTCATAAAAAAACATGTGATTATTATTTTTGTTACGTAGCCCCCTCTAGATCAGCCCCTCAGAAGCGTCGCGAGTCGGCAGCGCGTCATTGTACCACTAATGCACCCCATACACTGTGCCTATAATTATGTGACGCAACTCTAAATGCTGTAATTACTGTTTTGTCCCCGTTTGTCTACGTAAAGTTAATGGATACAGTCATTTTCGAATTTAAATATTGATTTAGATTAATGTCACTGATAGAGTTAAAACTTTAAATACTGATTGATTTTACAGCAATGTTGTGAATAATTAGTACACTTAATTAAGTATGAACTTAACTATAGTAGGTATATACTAAAAATACTTAAGTTCATACTTAATTAATTATGCACTTAACTTTTTATCTTTATTTTTATTTAATCTAATTAGAGCTAAACAGAGATCCAGGTTTACTATAGAATTCCAGCAGCAGAACATTCTCGAGACAGCATACAATTTTGAAGTGCAAATTGAATGAGTGACCGAGTATGGAACTCGGTCAGCGATTCACTTCGCACTTAAACTTCTAAGCCAACTTTGTCATTTGGCACTTCGTCGCTACGTTCTTGCTGTTACTGGGAATCCTGAATTATTACTAGAAAGGGTTAACCTTTTGTGTCCTCTTCAATGAAAAGGTTTTTGGTGCGGAGTGAAATTTATCGATCTTTACTTCCCCCGACAAAAATATTCGCATTGAAAAACTGTGAGGTGCTCAAAAGATCGTGTTTTCGAAATGTAGGCGACAAAAAACCGCGCTCTTAACATCGGCCATGCGTATAGGTTTCCCGGTTTCTCGAAGACAGAACTCCTGGATCAGACGTGAAGAGCAGAGGGGCACAAGACTGGGGGGTGGAGAAGGGGGGCTGTTGCGTAGATCACAATATGCACTTCAACATTCCCCACTATGAATACCTACAGAGGGCAGGGTGGGACGCGAAGACTTCTTAATTAATTAACACTTGAGATATGAGTACCTGTTTAATTAACGCGAAATATCGTTAACTACGTATCTGAAGGCTTCGTAAATTTTTCTTGGTAATTTACTTTGACCCCGAGACAACTGAATAGACCACTTCAAGTACTCTTAATTTGTGAAACGTCAATTCAATATAATTCAAACAAAAGTCCTACAGGAGTAAACCATGCTCAGTAGAAAATCCAGGCAATGTTGTCCTATGCTGGTTGTTGATGTTGATATGCTTGATTCCGGCCCTGCTGCCGCTCGGGAGGGGGTAGCTATTACACCCCGTAAAGCCACCCTCTCTAATTGATTTACAATTGTCGGTTAAATTTGTTTCCCGACCACCCTCTGCGATCACCGATCGCAAATGCATTTTGGGATACTATTGATGAACCGTGAAAAATACAAAACATTCTTCGTAAATAGCAGAGTATTGAATAAAAATTAAGTTCAAGCCATCTATAAAGCGTTTAGGCGCGATTGGTCCAATTCGCGGTTGGTCCAATATAAAGTAGTTCCGAAATTTAAAAAAATTATGTATATATATTGTACTATATTTATTATTTTATTCATAATCATATTACAATTAATCATATATTTTTTTACTAGCTCATTCCCAAAAGCAAAACATTAAATTCTCTTGTGTCAAAACGGACCCTAGCTTTGCGTTGTGTAGTCACAGTTCTAACATAACCTAAACTACCTGCGAATTGTTTTTTTTTTTTATATTGGACCAATCGCGAATTGAACCAATCGCACCTACACCCTATAAAGTTTAAAGTAAGTTAATGTTAAAGTTAAGTAAATGCAAAAAACTGTAAAAATATTTAAAAATAAAAGTAGTAAGAATTTGAGCACGAAACTACGTCTGTCATACACGTGCTACGCGCTGATCTAGATTTGTATTAGTGACTTTCATAACTACTTTTAGTGTAATTTTACGGTCTATCAATAAATGCACAGTCAGGCACTACTTTTTACTAAATGTCTCTGAATACAAAAATAACAAAAAAAAAAAAAAAAAACCTCGTGCTACGCTTTCTCGTAGCCCCGTAGCACTGCTACGAAAGTCAAACATAGACACTAATTTCGTATTGTAAGCAAAACTTAGGTTATATTTGACTAAATTGGTACACTAGTTTGTAAGCAAGTCTGTCAACGATCCAAAACCGGCGGGTGGTGAATAAAACATGTAATAAATAAATGTAACCAATGTAACGTAACGACCTATTACAGCTACAAGCACTTCAGTAACACTACGCATTTATTGAGTGGGACTAAGCAGAGAGTCTCGTAGTGTTTACGTGTATCGCTCTATTTTGTAAAAAAAAATGGTGGGTATTGAATTTGTAACTTGTATTTCTTTTTAGGGTTTCGTACCTCGAAAAGAATAAACGGAACCCTTCAAGGATCACTTAGTTGTCCGTCCATCCGTCTGTCTGTCTGTCAAGACATTTTTTCTCAGTAACGCGTGAAGGTATCTAGTTAAAATGTATATCAAATACGTAGGTTTACGGTAATACTAAAAAAAACTAGTTTCTAAGTCAACGCAATATAAAATACGGCCATTTATATATGCGACATATTTTGACACTCGCAAATAAATCAAAACTTTTAAGGACCTAGAATCATAGACAAGAAGCAATGTCTTACACCTCAAGTAAAGAAAAAAAAGCAGGTCACAACGGTAAGTCAAAAATTCACCGGAACGTTGCGGTCGCTCTATCGGTTGAAATCACTTCTCCATAAAAGCAATGGTTGTACAATGTACAGGCCCTAATATTTCCCATTATTGACTATGGTGATGTATGTTACTATGACCTGAATGCAGATCTCCTCAATATACCTGACCGCCTTCTCAATTGCAATCGATTATTTTTCAATCTTCGTAAGTATGACCATGTATCCGCGCACTGACTGCTTTTAAAATGGTTACCCATTCGTCAGCGCAGACATTTGAAGGCTCTGTCTACCTTGTTCTCTATTCTGGATAAACCCACTTCTCCTTCTTACCTGACTTCCCAAATTAAATATTTATGCACTGGCTATAGTAAAAATCTTCGTTCCACCAACAATCGTCTTCTACGATGTCCTTCTCACCGTTCTGGCTTCATTCATTCTTCTTTCTTTGTCCAGACGGTTTTTCTTTCTTCTCTGAACAGCAAGACATGAACGTATCCGTCAGAAGTTGGGTGAAACGTCCCACAGTTGCTGAGTTGCTGGATTCGTTTTCTCCTCTACCGATCGTTATTTCTTCTGACCGAGGTTTATTTTGTTTATATGTATGTGTGTTGTGTGTAGTATTTATTCTTGTATTTTATAGTCATTTCCGAGCTACCTATCCCGTATGTTGCAACTGACATGTTTTATCACTGCATCACCCTAAGGTTGACTGGTAGAAAATGCCTCAGGCATTATATAATTAATGTACCTATACAAAATATTGTAACACATTTTAAAAGAGTAACGGTGGAGTTTCTTGCCCGTTGTTCTCCATACGAAATTAGCGAAATTACGAAATAATTTTGGAAGGGCGACTAGAATCAATTCTATTTTAATGTAAATGTTGACGTTCAAAAGCGCCTTTTATGTGCCTATTTGAAATAAATGCTTTGACTTTGAAGTCCACTTTTGTGCAGTATTTTTTTTTACTTGTGCATACAGTTTTAATTAATAAATAATAGAAAACGTCCGAAAATTGCTCATTTGTATTTTTATCTTCTTTTTTTGTGATAACAACCTTACATTTTCAGTTGGAGAATTTACCGTGACGTATATTGGTGTATGGAGGAAAAAAAGCAACTACAAAGTCAAATTGGTTCTTGGGATAAATCCATTCCAAGTACGGAACCCTTCATTGTGCGTGATCCAGGACACACTTGGCAGGTTTTTTTTCATCAAAACGCTTCATGTTGTTTTTAACCGACTTCAAAAAGTTATATTTTCTTCAATGTACTATTTCATAATTTCTTGTAACATGTAGAAACCTTTTTTTCGCTTTGTGAAGTGCCTCTAGCTCCGGCTAACGTATTCCACCGCTCAACGATTCAACCACACGTCCTACACAGTGCAACCATGCTTTTGTGTGCACAGTGTAGTGCACACGCTGTTCTGTTGTATACAGTAGTGCCAGCTATTCATAACAAGCCAACGTATTCATCACAGCATGCTGCTTGCGAACAACTCCACAAATAAATCAAGTGAACGATCTCGCATTTCGACACTCGCGAACATAATAGAGTTATGACAAAAATGGCGACGCGAGCTAAGAAATATCACTTGGTGAACCCGAGACGCTTGTTAGCGTCTCCTTGCTTTTATTTATGGCCAGATTTATTTTATGGCCGTTCATGGATGTCGGGAAATCGAATGAAAAGAGATAGCAGTAAATAAAACAATAATTTCATCGATTTGCGACGCCGAGCACAATGTAAAGGAAAGTTACTTTGCTGAGAAGTTCAACCAGTAGCATTTCTTTGATGAAGTTTTTACTTGGGAGTTGTTATTGCCCGTCAGTATCTTTATTCCCATGAACGAATGTCGTACGTCATCAAATGAGATTTGATGAAAAATCTGTATGCAATAATAGAGTTCTATTATTTCATTTCAGAGTACTCGCATCTAGCTGCCATTCGAGTAATAAAATCCCTCCGCTATAAGCCAGTCTGATGAACGTGCTCCAGATGATATTTTCTATTTCAAACACAAATTTTATTTTCTCGCAACTCGCAGCGTACAACAAATATCATAAAAATGGAAAGCAAACAAGACAGCTCGTTGTATTTGCTATAATATTCGTATTTGGCGGGCAGATTCTTACTCTCTTTGCTGGGGCCTAATCTGTCGGGCGGCGCGTACCTCACGTCCGGGATACGCCTCTGTTGTTTCTTGAATTTCCCGTCCATTTGTAGTTTTTTTTTTCGTTTTGCTAATAGAGACGTCTCGTTTTGAGTTTGTGTTATATTTAGAAAGTAAAATCGACTTAGTTATGTTTTTGAATGCCCCAACATGTTTCTCTCGCAATCAAAACAATAGTAAAACAACCTTCTCGAATAAAATATGCAAAACAAGAAAAGGTCTAGCTGTAACGCTCAACGGCATCAGTAAACGTTATTCGCGCTCACGACGAGGTGCAGGGCTGAAAATAAATTGAAGTGAATTCGCGAAGAAGGAAAATCCAAACAAATCCCATCTAATCCTGGGAAAAGCGTTCTCAAATCCAGGTTAGCTGTAAATATCAATTACGCAAATACCCCGGATTAGGAAGCATAATGGTTGGTGCGAGTATCGCGTGCGTTTACAAGGGGGGAATTTGCACTTCACGCGTTTTTTAAGTTTCGTTTTCACGCACTTACAATAATTGATGAAAGAGTTAAGGTAAATTAATTTTCATTTACTTTTCCGCCTTCTGTATCTTTTGTTTTCCCCCGTCGGCAGAAAGCATGAGTTTATGTACATATATTGCTTTTCCGTTTACATTAAAGAAAATACACAAGATGTTAATGCATGACAAACTAATAATCTCACTTCCTAATAACATGTTTATCTGCAGGACATAATTAATGAATAAGATAATAATGATGGACATAATGCAGTAGCGTAACAAACTAATAAAATTTACAGTAGCAGGCAATTGAATAAAAGTCCCGAGGGCGATTTTTTCCCTCAAATCTAATAGAGCTGGGAGCCGGGGACAGTCGTTGAAGACTTGTAGATAATTTTAATATTCGTGTCGCAGGCCCCGGGAGTCTTGTATCGATCTCACGTCAATCTGATAGACCTGTTATTAGGTCACAATGGGCTTTATTCTTCTACGTAGGTAAAGCTTACGAGTTTAATTAGAATGTAAGATGAAATTACCTGTAAAAAAGTTTTATAATAAGTTTGCAAAAAAATGGATTTATAAAATTTTAATATGAAAATGTGTAAAAGAAACTTTATTAATTAACTAACTTTCTCATTTATTTTCCTTGGTTCCCGACAGTTTTTAACAGAAATACCAGAAAAGAATTACACTAAAATGTCTGTATCGATCTTTCAGTTCATACAGTTCAATCATAAAAATAAATTGGTCTACCTGTGACATCATAATGCCGTCTCCTGAGACCGTTCCAGAGGGGAACGGTGACGTATGGAGACATAAATATAACAGTGGCTTATTGTGCCGTGACGAGGGACCAGCGATTCCGAAGAAATGCCTCATCGGATTTGAGTTATCACATAAAAATTTACTAACGAAGGTAACATAAATGTCTATAGTTGATTTTATTTTTTTCTAAGAAATGTACTAATAAGCTTAAATTACGTCGTAGTCTGTACAGGTGAAAATAGATTCTAATATAAAGCATTTATTTAATTATCCTTGCACTGGAACGTAAGTAAAAGAAAAAAAGTAAAAGACTCTGCTTAAATCACCCAGCACACTAATAACAGTTATACAGAATAATAATTTCACTTTACACAGCGTTCAAGATTTTGCACTACATTTTTCTCCTTAAATGAATATTCAAATTAAAAAATAACCACATTTTTTTTCTGAAGGGTTGCATGTTATAAAACAATAAACTCTATATGTCAAGGTAACACACACGTTTATTCCTAACTCTTTTGCCACTATTTTTCAACGAATAAATTTCTAATTACTAATGTGGGAATAAAACCACTTCCCAGAAGGGTGTAAATTCTCAGTAAAGCCGCACGACTTTCTTCGTCTTAAGAGAATACTTACAGTATCCTCCAAAACATGTTCCCCGAGGATTTTCTCGGTGAAATCAACAGGTGATATCAGAATTCACACCCCCAAGTCTCTTAAACAACTTACTACCTTATACTTGTGTTATAAAGTCCGAATTTCAACTACGTTTCCGTAGGATATGAAACACTATGAAACAACAACCTGTGGAATTCTTTAAACACATAAATAAACTTAAGAGAACGTGAGCAGAATTTTTCCAAACACTTTCTGGAGCCACTGAAAGAGTCACAGTCTTTATTTAGAACTAAGCTGACGAACACTTTATATTTCACAATACAACGCGGTCATTGTGTTCAAACTTCGCTCAAGTATAAGCGAACGATTGATCAAGAGTAATTTATCGTATATTTTAACGAAGGAACGAAGAAACGGTAGTGATGTGACGGGAGCTGATATCAAACTAGCCAGAAATGCGTGCCACGCTCCCTCTGTCCTCACTCACAGTGGTATTCTGCAAAGACGTTTGACCTGTTGCTCATTTATTTTATTAATTATAATTTGCGGAGTCATAACTTATTTGTCTTATTCTTCTCTGTTACTGAAAGGTGACATTTGTCTTTTAAATAAAACGCTATCTTTTCAAGAGGTGTCCAACGTGAGCTGCTGTTATCTAAACCTTTCATAAAATATTTTGTGTAATATCTTATTGTTAAATTACCCATTTAAAAAAACAATGTGTTGGCCTTGTTCCAGTAAATATACAACAATGTGTTCCGGTAGTGATAAGTACATTTGTTAAGGGCAAAGCAAAAAGGTTCTCAATTGCTCAAGTCTTGAACGGAACCGATGCTAATTGAATATTACCTACTATATTTATCGTATAAGTTCAGTAGTCACCCACGTGGCTATACCTAAAATAACTTTTTCCAATAAACAACAAGCGGGGGAGGGTCACTTATTATACATTCAAAACTGTATCGACACAGAAGCATCTTGCCGACCTATTTCTATTTATATCACAAAAGTTTCCTTCACAAATATGAAGTATTCTTTTTTGTAAAAAAGTACCGAATCACACTGCGGATTGATCCTGTACTCTGGTGACAGGAGTGTATATAGTGCTAAGTCCTGTGCGCCAGAGCGAAACGAAACAGCATCAGAGCGAGAAAACAAAAGGGAATTCATTCAAGATCAGCTATCTTATTCTGCAAATATTCTATGCCGATAATAATAATCAATCGTTATCTCTCCTTGTCTACCCTTAAGAGAATTCTATGAACGAGAAGGAGAGACGTACAGTATTGGACTTTAGTATTGCTCTTCGTGTTGCAGAATGAGCCTAAAAGTCTCGCGAATGCTCCAGATTCACAGACAATGCCCCAATTTATATCCAACTCACTTACTGGAGTCAGTGGAGATGGGGTGGTTAAAATAGGAAGGATGTTGTACTAATACGTATGACACACTAGTATTGTAATAAAGCAGAGCTACTGCTGTTCATTTGTTTTACTTTAGAACATTATTTAGATAATCTAATTTAATTTATAACTTTCTAACTTAAACTATTGAACCTAATAATAATTGCAAGCTCATAATAGAAGAACACTTCTTTAAACGGGTGAACACAAACAGATTAAAAGTACAACTAAGATTTTCCTGACCTCGTTTTGTACTTCATGCCTAATGCTTATTACCAACTAGATATAAATAGCATTCAATGAGGAAGTGCCACCAATAATTGAGACTAAGTTACAATACGTCCAACGGAGTGGATATAACAGAAACTTTTCGTGTGTTACGCACACATGCCGAAAAGTGGGGTAAAAAAATCGTCTCACAAAGCCAATTACATTAAAACATTCGGCGCGGGACAAAGGGCGAGAGAACAATGGAGCTTGGAAGGAACCCGCGATATGTCTTTCAATGCTTTTAACTTTCCACTGATGGCGGCGCAGCGAGGGAAAAATGGTGACGTCCCGCGACAAATGCCCGTAAAATAGTGATGTGCTTCTGTCTGTTATGTATGGTTTTTATTTTATTGTGTTTTTTTTTTCTTATATGCGACAGGCTTTTGTTTTAGTGAATCTGTATATATTGAGTTGTTGGGTCGATGCTTGCAAGTGAGAGCGTCTTTATAAATCTTATTTTGGTAAAGGTTTTCTTCGTTCGTGTTAAAGTTAAAACAAAATAAAATTTGTATTTCATTATTATTTTATGTTATTACTAGGTTAATACCTACTTGGAGTTTCACTTGAATCTAAAACTATTTGCTAACAGTCAAAACAAATTTTCAAACAAAATTGCTGAACTAATAAAAACTAACCTAAAACATATGTTATTTACGCAATATTCGATGTCTTAAGACATGGCATTTAATAGTGTTTGCACTTAATAGCTAATAGTAAAATGGATACGGATATCAATAATCTGGAGCTGTGCCTAAGATAACCAGCTTATACAAAAAAACACCTCAGCTATTTCATCGACTTCAAAACGGAGACGGTTCCAGTTGACTGTCTAACCAGACTGGCGCGGCGTTAAGAAAATAAATTATGCATGAATGAAATAGGAATATGAAAAATAATTATTACTTTAATGTAACCTACAAAATTAGACAACAAACAAGCGACACAATAATAAATGTACAAAAATAATCAACAGATGTTTTTTACTAAGGGCAAATTAGACCAAACTTTAATACCGGTATAGTAATAGGACAGTTTTTCAATGAAAAAACGCTCAGACGTCTATTTTATTCTACGAATAAAATAAACTGACTTATTCTGACTTTGCTAAAATCCGCCCTAAGAAAAAGTATTTAAGCCGGAAAACCGAAAAGGATAGAACTGACCTGTGCGCTATAGATCACTTATTTGGCAACTCTACTATGGAGAATGGGTATACATGTAAAGAGCATTTAATCCATAACTATAAAAAGGTACATCAACAACTGTGGATTACTAGTATCGTTACGATATCTCTATATGAATAGATAACAACGACATTATTAAACTTTTTATCGATACCACGCAACTTCCCCGCCGGAGCGTCACTAATAAAGAAGTGAGACGTAACCAATGGGTATCACGGCTTGGTTGCACCGCAAACTCATTTTATAAATCGTCCGTCCGCTCGCCCGGAACCACGCGTTAACCCTCCCTTCTAATGCACCTCCTTTGTAAACCAACTCTATAAAAAAACTACCTCTGAAATTGTTATATTATTTGTAAAAAATCTTCGAAGTCGAATTTTGTACGTATGATTACTGAAAACTGATACTTACAGAAGTTATAGATCCTTTAATATATCGATGAGCGTTTTTTTTTCAAAAGAGAATTACTAGTTATCTTTGATATAAAATATTGCCAGTCTATCATATAAAATGTATAAAACCTCCAGCCAACGACAACAATACAGTCCAATCTCGAGTTGCTCAATAAATTCTATTATTAGACCTCATATCATATAGATATCGCGGTACAGATATAGGATACATTTCGGACAACACATCCCATTATACTTTATAAAAACGACCGTCCTCTTTCGTGAAGCACTCGCTTAATAGACAGTATCAGGCCAAAGATCTTAAGTAAATCAAATCGCCCCATGAATGGCGAATGAGTCCGGGGCTTTTCACGGATTTTTCTACAGATGACTATCACAATGGCCCGGGATCAAGAGAAACTTATCTCGGAGGAGGTCGCAAAAATGTTTCTTAATGCCCATTTAAGTTGCATCCATTTGATCGTATCGCATTGCTTAGAAGGTAAGCTGAATTGAAGACCCTTTTCTCCAAGAATAAACTTGGACACATCCATATTAAACCATCCAAGGGACAGTAGATACGTTTTTAGTAAAAATATGAACAGAGATCTAAATATTTTCTAGGGGAGTTTGGCTAAGAACCTTTAAGTGCAGCAGTCTTCACTCAATAGTTTAATCCAATTTAGTGTGAAGTGCTATATAAAAAAGAAAGATGACTAAAGTTGTAGCTGTCCTGACTTTGTTCATAATAATAATGTGATGCCATAAATCTTTAATCACAATCGTCAAAACACAAATTCAGAATTGTGATACACCAAAGAACCCATAAAATGATTTAATGAATTCACATAACGTTTTTATGAATCCTAAACACTCAATAAATCCAACCGCGGGATATAAAAGCACCCACCGTGTATTAAATGTGCAATGCGTAGCTACAAATCTGTTGAAGGCGAAGTGAAACCGCGGTAAAACCCCTTTCAGATGGGCGAAACGTTACCAGCTTTGAAAAACAACAATAACCCTCACCATACGTATGTATGAGGATACGCAATATACTTTAAAAGTACGCCCACGATAGACTAGCGAAGCTCTAGAGACGACACTCGTGTGCGACGGACAAAGTTCTTTACTAAGACCCGACCAAGGCATTATTACAAAACCTAGACAATGAATAGAGTAGAACTAAATAACTTCCTTTGAATAAAATATTTTTTGATAAATAATATCATATTTTTTTTTATTATATAATTAAAGTATTACTATAAAAAAACATTATTCATGACTAAAAGGACAGTTGGCAACGTTAAGTATTGCCATATTATTTACCACAGTAGTGCTCTCCGGTACTACGTACAAGTCTGTCGTCTGATTTGCATACATCCTCGTCAGCGGACGCTTTGCGCATTTTATTAAGTCTACGCAACCCCTCTCAGTTTGAGAGCCACGCTATTTTCATGTTTCGGGACTACAAATGGGAACCCATTTAAATACTAAGCCTACATTTCAATACGATGTGATGTAAGTGTTTATTGTAAGATTGATGAATATTGCCGACGTTATTAATTTGTCTTTGTCGTTGACGTTTCTTTACGTATTTAGGAACTATAGAACTTTTTCACATTCGTAACTTTTACTGTATTTACGTTTTATGTGTAGGAATACGATAGGCTATGCGGTTTTATAGATATGACTGATTGCAGAGGTTGGGAAAACTGATTTTCTTTACAAAATTCTAAGGAAATTAAAAAAAAACATTTCAAATTGAATTTTATAATTGCTTCATTAAATCGAGTCCGTAATATCTACACGTAGTAAGCTCAGCCTTTGTAACGTTTGTGAGAGCGGTTCAAAGGAGTGCCGCGAGCCGGCGGATCGCTCAGGCTTCTCTTTGAGCGTCACTTGAGGGGCTTGCATGAAATAGACTCGATTGTACCAATACGCTTATTTGTTTGCCGTTGATCGACTGCCGAGGGTGCTCCGCTAGTGGAAATGCAATTTTGTGGTTTCTACCGTTCGTATGTTTTGATATATCTTATATTTATACACCGACAAAAGAATATCAGTCTCGTTTTTATGTTTAATTTCAGGGAAGTATAAATATTTTTCAGCATCAAAAAGCCCTCCATAACTTTGATCTAATAAAGACAACGGCAGCACGTCACCGTCAATTACATCAACAACTTTACTTTCTCCAAGTTGTCGCCCCCGAGATTGTATTTTAGATAATGGCTCGGTAATCACGTCGGTGATTTATCACGTCGCTATCTCAGCCTTCACTGTCCATTAAGCAATAGTGAGTGCAACCCTTTGTTGTGTACACACGGGAAAGCTGTCTGCTCACCCCGTCGGCACTGCGTGAATGCGCGGTGACTTGTGTGGCGTGCATCACTTGTTTTGACTTACAATCTGCGTGAGTGAATGTGCAATGTGTAGGCTGATTTTGAGCATAGAATGCTTTCTGGCTGGTACCTACTGAGAGGCATACGCTCATGTCGTTTTGATGAATCATATAGTGTAAGTTTCGTGTAGTGTCCAGTTAGTTTTGTTTTATAACGCTTCTATTCGTCTAACGTAAAAATGTATTTTAAATGCAATAATTCAATTATACTCGATTCTTAAATCAAAATGCATGATCAGATCATCATTACAGTACTTTTTGTTTATTTTCGACAGACCCTTTCATATTTGACTCCTAGTGCAACTGACACCGACATTTACATGGAAGCTGAAACCTCTTTGAGACAGAAATAAATAAATATATGAACAACAACACAGTAGAAATGAAGCCACGAGCCAAATTAGCATAACATTTGCAAACAAGCCATTTGTATCATACTTAAATCTTCCTAAAACGTTTAGCACAATATTTTAAAATGAGGACCAGTATTGTCGCCTAGAGAGTGGGTGTTCAACAAAGTTAGGGGTACAACAATTGACATGCATTAACGGTATATCCGCTGGCGTTGGGCCGCA
This sequence comes from Brachylomia viminalis, assembly GCA_937001585.2. Lineage (NCBI taxonomy): Eukaryota > Metazoa > Arthropoda > Insecta > Lepidoptera > Noctuidae > Brachylomia > Brachylomia viminalis. The sequence continues at coordinate 12,144,710 of OW443302.2, read as the reverse complement.
ACGTCGTTACCGCCCGGAAATTCGATCGAGTGCTGAAACGTTCAGCTTATATTAACTTGCTACAAACATTATGAATTTAGAAATATACGTGTTAGCTTTTCTTTAATAGGTTTCCTCAACATTCGCTGAAAGGTCGGATACACAAAAGTTACATAGTTATGTCAATACCACAGGTGTTCAAAAATTAAAACAAAATGGCAAACCTAAGTTCGAAGAAGTCACAAAAATGTTGAGAATGTTTTTTTTTTTTTTTTTTTTTTTTTTTTTATTATAATTCACAAAACTGATGTACAATCACAAATGCATTAAAACAGTTACAACACAATATTTCTGATTGACACCTACTCGATGTGAATCTAGCATGCATAATTTAAGTAAAACAATTAGTATTTAAAAAACAAAAATTAAACAAAATTTACAAAATGTGAACTTATCCATATAGTTACCTAATATTTTTTTTTGGGAAAGAACAATTAAAAATATATAAAAAAAAAAAATGAAAATTAAAAAATATGAAAAATTATACAATTAAAGCTCTAAGTTTACTCCTAACTGAGGCTACAGAACCAGCAAAGACATCTATTTCGCCACGAATGGAGTTAGCAAGAGAAAGCATGCGGCCAATGGGTGAAAAATTACCGATATTAGTCCGACTGTGGGGCAGGACGAAAGTTCTTCGGTTTAGTAAACGGCTATTATTACGAGGGATACTAAATTTCACTTTTTCTAAAAGCTCAGGAGAATCTATTAAACCGTTTATTAGTTTAAACAAAAACATGAAATCTAAAGATTTCCTACGTGCGCTTAAAGATTTCATTTTATAATAATTCAGCCTAGAGTTATACGAGTTCAGACTGCGACATCTGTTATCCGAGTAACATAGATGATATAAAAACCTTTTTTGAACGCGCTCTATCCGATCCGAGTGCACCTGATAAAACGGGTTCCATACCGTACTACAATACTCCAAAATACTTCGAATAACGCTGTTGTAAATGGAAATAGTTAAAATTGGTTGTTTAAAAATGTTCATTTCCCTTACGATGAAACCTGACAATTTAGATGCCCGACTAATCATTTGATCGTAATGACTCCTGAAACTTAAACCACTGTCTACTAAAACACCAAGGTCCCTTATAGTATCAACTTCTTGGAGCGGGCTGTTATTGATTAAGTAATAATATGGACATGTTTTCCTTTTTCTACTAAACTTAATGAGGTAACATTTGTTTTGATTCAATGACATTTTATTTTGTACGCACCAATTGTGTACGTTATTTAAGTCTAACTGAAGCTGAATAATATCGGATTCATTGTATATATATATAGTTCTATATATTTTTAAATCATCAGCAAAAAGTTTATATTCCGAATCGATTTTGTGGCCCAAATCATTTATAAAAACTAAGAAAAATAGAGGCCCCAAGTGTGACCCCTGTGGCACCCCTGATGGTATGTTACATTGATTGGACTTAAAACCCTTGAGATACACTAGTTGCGAGCGATTTTTTAAGTACGATTCACACCAACGAAGCAACGACCCATGAACACCCATACTTTCTAATTTTGCAATTAGTAAGTCGTGATCTACCAAATCGAAGGCCTTTTTAAAGTCAGTGTATATTGAATGTACTTCTCTACCGTCATCTAATGCAGATGATATATATGAAACATATTCAACTAGATTAGACACTGTAGATTTTTTGGGGCGAAAACCGTGCTGGTTATCATTCAGCAGATTTTTTAAGTGAGAAAACATTTTTTTCTGTACAAGCGATTCTACAACTTTGCCACAAGCAGATAGAATAGACACTGGTCTATAGTTTGCAACATCATCAACACTACCAGATTTAAAGATTGGCGTGATGTACGCTATTTTCCACTGATCAGGGAATAAACCCTGTGCCAAAGAATTGTTGAATATTGTAGTCAGTGGTTCAGCCAGGTTCGCTGCACATTTTCTTAGGAAAAGAGGAGGGATTGAATCAGGCCCAGGTCCTTTATCACAATCTAGGGAAGACAAGTAATCGAAAACTTCTTTTACTTCAAGTTTGCACCGACTGAAAGTGTTATTGTTACAGGGAGTGGGTTGAACTGGCGTTAGCGTGTGCATGTTACTATTTAGTCTATAAATGGACTGAAAATTATCGGAAAACAAGTCACAAATTTCCTGGCCACCTCTGGCAAACCTAGTGTTATTACTAGTCATCTTGTTGGGAATATAACTGCCAACTGTCCGCTTATTTTTTAAGTACCTCCAGACATGCTTAGGATTGGTACGCAGATGTTCAGATACATTCTTTATAAAATTAGCGTAACAATCTTTTATCAACTCACTGCAACGCATTCTTAGGCATTCAAACGTAATTTTATCTCTAGGATTCCCATATTTTTTATATAAATTGTGATATTTTGCTTTTTCTTTAATGACTTTAAGTAAAGCTCGACTATACCAGACAGGATAGCGTTCATCCCGTGGTTTTGTAATCGGAGTATGCAGTTTAATAATCGGCATAAGAATAGCATAGAATTTCTGCAACATTTCGTTAATATCAGTTATAGAGTTCCATTCATCAGACCAAACAATTTTCGCAAGTTTAGCGTTGACCGCTTCATAATTACACAGATAAAAGTTCAAATTTGGGATTTTATTTTGCACAAGAGGATTGCTATGATTAGATGTAAACGAGATCTCCAGCGCTGGATGATAAGGATCGATTTGTATAAGTGGAATTGAGGCCTGAGAAACCAGCACTTTGTTATTACTATTGCTAAGAACTAGATCTAAAATACGATTTGAAGCGTTGGGTATCGTGTTGCATTGATGAAGATCATTAAAGGCTAGCATATCTAAAAAAATGTGTTCTGGATTACTACTAGATCCTTTGGGAACCAATAGACCAGAATCCGCATTATATTCCCAAGAGATACTGCCCATATTAAAATCACCGATTAGTAAGTTGATAGAATTGCTTTTACTCTTTTTGTTAATTACTTCTGTAAAGTTACGAAATAGCGCATCGATATAGTCTTGTTTGATTGGAGGTGGGATATAAACCGCACAAATATTAATACATAAGCCACTGTCGCACTTGATTGTAATCCACAATTCTTCACAATGGGACTCCCAATTTAATCTCCGTGAGACCTCATATTTGTCCAGAGTTGCAACAAACACCCCCCCACCATCCCTTTTTGTAGTCGCGGATACCGTAGATGACCTATCGCGCCTGAACACTCTGTATCGGTTATCTAAAAATTCATGATCTGACACCGTATCATTGAGCCAACTTTCAGTGCCGATAATTATGTCGTAATCAAAGTTTAAAGCTGCAGTATAAAAATCTTCTGTCTTGGTTCGTAAGCCTCTTACATTTTGGTAATATATTTTAAACTTGAATTTAAATTCGTATATCACTTAAAGCGTGCAAAGTACGCGACTAACAGAACAAAGATATGCTACAAAGATTCTACGGATTCAAAATTTTTAACTAGCAGAGATTTTGTTGTTACATCTTTCCTCACAAATATGCGACCATTCCGAACCCATACAAAGTTATATTTCTTTTCCTTAGCAGCGATTCTTGTAGCTGCATGTAGTTTTTTGTTAGCTAGAGTCAGATTTTCTGTCACAAAAATCGGCTGCTTTTCTCCACCAATACCAATATGGCTGCTGTTTAACTTCTCCGACTCATTCTTCTTATTAAAGTTTCTAACTGCAGCAAGTACACTATCGCGAATGCGAGGACTGGCTAACTTGACGACTATGCTACGTGGTCGATTTGTTTCTTCATTTAATTTGGCAACTCTATGAAAAGACTGGATTTCAGTGTCTTGAAGTTCATTACCCACAATTCTACCCAACTGTTTTACGACCGTTAACAGGTTTTCGGTTTTGTGTTCAGGAACGCACTGTATCTCGATATTGCTCTCACGTGCTAATTGATCAATTTGCTGCAATTTAGTCTCCAATTCTCTTACTTGAGCGCTCATCACGGCGTTATTCTTGAGGAGTTCGGCAATACAGTTATTATTGCTGGCATTTAATTCGACTTGATCATCATAAGCGTCAGAGAGAAAAGTAACAGTCTTCTTAAACTCGTCCAAGTCTTCGTACATTGTGGAAAATCTTAAGGTTAGGTCATTAATTTCCCTTTGGACCGTAGCTAGAGTGGTCTCGAATTTTGCCAAAGAGGCCTGTTGACTATCAAACTTTTCATTCATTTCCTGCCGTAATTTACGAATTTCTGAGAGTATTGTGTCTTGCAAGTTAACCTCTGTGCCGACGCATGACACTCGAGGCGTACCTGGTGGAGACTTCTCAGATGGCGTAGGTCTCTGACCAACTATTGGTTTATTTTGGCTATTAGACGGTCCCGATGTAGAGGAATGCATTTTAACCGGTTCAGCAACTGGAGCCGCTTGGTCAGTTTGTACAGTGTGACCTTTAGCATGGACTGGTGTATTAGTGTTGTCCAGTTTAGGACGGCCAGAGACGCAGATTGGACAAGTCCATTTAGTCCTAGGTGTTGACGCTTCATCGTACTTAACGCATTCCAAATGGTACTGAAGGGTACATTTGCTTAAGCAGCATTTAATTCTCTTTTGTGTAACGAGAATAGTAGCATTACAGCCAGCGCAAATCATTATAGCAAAAAAAAAAAAAAAAAAAAAAAAAAAAAAAAACAACAAAAAGTAAATCTTGCACTGGGATTCGAACTCGGTAGCTCGCAAGTCTCAGCCTCCGCTCTACGAACGCTGCCACGGACACTTTGGAATTGTCTTTTGAAATTTAAGTACTGGTGCGTAACCGTAATACTGGCGATCAGAGTGAAGCGGTTGGCCAAGTTTTTTTTTTCAAAACACCCACTTTCGTGTTGACTGGAACTTGCAAAGTCACTTTGTTTTAAAATGTTTATTTTATGTTTCTGATACAATACAGTCACTGATCACTCTGCAAACGATATCGCGTATGTCACATGCACTTGACTTTGGCTTCCACACAATGTTTTTAACGTAAGTAAAGTTATTACAATATTAATACTTAGTTGTTTACGAAACGGCAAAATGTAAGTGTTTACTAATTGACTACCCAACGAGACATCCTTTACCGTTATCCGTTTTACTGTGAAATATGATTAACCGAGAAACTTCACAATTCCAAAAACGTGCTTAGTAACAACCTCCTACACAGTTGCGAAATACAAATACTTTATCCACAGCTTTTCAGCAAAACAAGTGCATCGATTCGTGTCGAACATTGTTTTCCCTACAGCTCTGTGTGAGGGTCGGGGAGAGTGCAAAATTGCACGCACACCAGCTTACAAGCACTCCAAACGTGACGGAAGCGAGGAGTGCGAGCCGTCATGATCTCTCTCCTGATCAATAAGTCTTGGCGAACTCAAATATTTGCACACCACGTACATTAGTGGAGGTGGAGGCGCAGACAAAACGACGAATGTCGATCGGTGCGACACAGAGTAGGTGACGGACAGAGAAGACTATGTTTTTTTTCTTCAGTTTTGTAACAAAATATTTATTTAGTTTTGTAATAGAGAGCGTAAATGTTACATGCAAGTCATTTAATACTTCGAGCTTCTTGCAAAGAAAATTAGGAAAATTATGGAATATTATATCGTGTCATCACAGTAATTTATGTAAACTTTCCGCAGACTCTATACATTATACTTTTAGCTATTAGCTTTCGTTTTATTAGGATAAAACTATTTCCAAGTAGCTACATAATGAATCCAACACTGGATATCTGAACCAACCTTTGGAACCAACTATACCAATTGAGAGAACTGCCATCAAACTTGACAGTTATGAGTACTCTGTCTGATTTGGTAACATTGTAGTTTATGTAGGCGCACGAGAGTGGAATGAGAGGCGCCTCAGCGTCTACCCTCGGTTGGCGCCAGACATCCGGCTTTGTTTTAAATACACATGATTTTTACGCTCAATCTCCATGTTAGTCGGGAACGCGAACTTGGTTTGTGGGGATCACAGATGAGCTAACCTAAGATTTTAATCATATTTATTTGAAAAATGATTTCAGGTGCCTATATTATCGAAAACATTTACCTACCTTTCTTAAAAAAGTGTGTGACAATATTATGAATATCTTATATAAATCACAATGATAAAAAGTTTCTACTAAAAAGAAAAATCCAGTTCTAGTCAGAATAGAACCAACACAAATTCACAAACAATCTCATCAACTTCGTATCAGTCATCGACTTAGGAAAAAACTAACTCAAACAAAACTACGTTCATTTGAATATAATACCGCTATATACAGGAGTCTGTAATTCCAGTGTGTCCTTTGAAGTGGGATTAATACCGGCGGTGGTACCGCCCCACCACCCTGTGTGGTCGCTACCACGCAGCAAATTAAATCTGTGTCCTTTCACAGAGGATTCTCATTACGACAATTTAGTACCCGTAATGAGTATAAGTCAAAGGGATGATGAATATACTTTTTTAATCCTCCTGTCGGTGTGGGCGTTGGTTGATTGGACTTTTTAATTTATTTGGTGGATTTTTGATTGGAAATGATACTGTTGATACAGATTTATCTGTAAACTAGCCAAGCCCGCGGCTTCGCTCACTTAACTGTGTACTCGTTTAGCATTATAAGTTAATGGGAACGTGAAGGCGTATATGACGTGATAACGTATAGTAATATCGGTTGATCTGTTTATTTAAACTAAAAAAATAGTAGGTACGTCTTTGTTTTAGGTAAGTACATGAACGATAGACGATAACTGTAATTCGTGATTTCTCCTTGGTCCCGATGACGGACGATTATTATCGTCCAAATGAAAAAAAAACCTTAATTGTTCTTAAATTTTTTTGACATCTTGATCAACCATTTGAAGAAAAACATTGAGTACATGCAAAAATAAGTAATGTAAGTAATTATGAATGTTCATGGAGTCCGGAATGTTTGCACAAAAATCTCTGCAAATTAAACTTTACTTCTATTAAGCTACTTCTAAGTTGGTGATGTCAGAGACTCACAATCCCTAATTAAGAAGACGAGCACCTAATACCTAATAAAATTAACCCCAAATAACCGGCTAATCGATATAGAGATAAAGAAATCATAACAAATATAAATAATTTATAGCAGTAGCGGTTTATAAGATTTATTTGCGGATCCCGCGTCCCCTTGGCGCCGCGCCGTGCCGCCGGCTCGGGCGCCGCGCCGTCCCGACGGACAGACATCGCGGCGGCACCCAGCTATCGATCTCGCGAGATGACGACACGATTAACTGGCATAGTTTACTTTAGTACTGGGGATCACACTCGTTTCGATAGGTTTTTTTGTTCTGGTGGGAGAAAAATAACTAAAGAAAAACGAGCCTTTCCAAAATAAATCGTAGGGCTCTATTCAATAGTTATAGTTAGATTTGTCACTAAACTAAGATCACATTCCTGAGGATTTCCACTCCTAGAAAAAAATACATATCTACTACCTACTTCGACAAGCATGCTGTATAATGCACGAAAAGTAAAGATGATGTATTTTTTTACCATCTGTTAACATTATTCGCTGAATACGATTTATTGAATACCGTCCAATTAACACTCATTAAAACTTCCGGACAACTCTATTCAGGTACTCTTTAGACAAAATATTTATCGTTAATTGGCCATGTCCACCCGCATCAGTGCCAGAAAGCAATCCCCATTAAAATTTCATCCGCAAACCCTGAGGCGAAACCTTTGACAACCAATTAGTTAAGTAACATAACACTTTGACGTCAAACTCTATGGTGAAACTCGAGTGTCTATGGACTAATATTATTTGAATAACATTACACGACCATTGTGTCAGGACAAAAGCTTGTCCTGTTAGCTTGTTAGTAATACTATCAGGTATTGAATACTTTGCCAATTAGTACCTGTAAACCAGACAATACCTGTGATACGTCAAAGTTGTCAGTACTTCGTAGATTGAATACTGACTCTGATATGAGTACAATAGTTAGGTACTCCACAAAGCTTATTATTCATGCATCCATGATCATATTTCGCTAACTTTGTATTCTTGTAGCTTTTTTCGAGGTAGTCGATTTTCCACGATTCTTTCCCTATATGAGAGAAGCGCCAGGGTAGCCCACGAAATACAATTTTTCTATAAACTGTCTATTGCTATTACTATGATTTGACTATTTCATGAAAAAGTCATTCAGTGGAATTATATGAACTTAGAGTTGTTGTTACGATCTCTAATCAAATTTTGTTCAACATACAACCTGACGCTGACCTGCAAATTGCAAAAAACGTAAGAAAATCTTAATTTCGCGGGCTACCCTGACGCTTCCCGTTTAAGGAAAAATGCCTAATAATTATTACTCTCTGGTATTAGTCTTTTGTAATATTAAATTGGAAAAAACGTAAGAAAATCTTAATTTCGCGGGCTACCCTGGCGCTTCCCCTTTAAGGAAAAATGCCTAATAATTATTCTCTGGTGTTAGTCTTTTGTAACATTAAACATTAAAACCGTTAAAGTTATCCATGATACAAGATGCTCAGCTGAAATTCAACCTTGAACTTGCCGATCCCCAACATGGCGTGATGTATTCGGATTCGCACAATCAAAACTGGGTTTGTAACGGTCAAACTTTATTTAAATAAGATTTTTTTAAACTGGTTTTAAAAGGGGTATGGATTGGACTGTTGTATAAACATTGTCCAGAGATAAAACATTGAAGACAGGGCGGCATTAAAAAAATTACTTCTAAATTACTAAAGTTATCCAATTATAACTCCGCTATTATTGCATAGGACAAGTGTGAGTACTATGTACTATTGAGCTACCATTTACAGGGTAATGTCTTTCATTGACTTGAATGTGCCCTGGCGGCTGATAGATGTCATGCTCACTCAAATGTCTCGCTGACGGTGGCGCGTGTGTTGGATCATTTAGCTCCCTTCAAAATGGTTGAGCTGAATGGTGCTGATCCATGCGTCATGTTCGTGAACGGGCGCTGTCAGTTGGGACCGGTCATCTCTTAGCCACCACGGCTTATTTTAATAATTTATTATGGATTGTTTTGTTTACATTTTTATTTGCTGTACACTGGACACTCAACGTGTGCGTCTTATTTACATCGTTCTTCATATTTCTGACTGACCGACCACTTGACAATTCAAAAGTGCCTGTAAATGGTTTAATTGAAATAAATGCTTCGAGTTTGAGTTTGCTTGGTTCATCTTTGACAGTTTCAGTTCTCCAGAATCAAAATTAGGATGACATGTCACATATTTGTTTTGTTTCCGACTGTTGCTGAACGTCTACAAATACTACAGGTACAGGTAATACAGGTACCAACTACATTTTCTCAAAACGATGCCTAATAAATCAAAATTCAGGACTGTGCCTCACAATTCACAAACATCTCATCATCCATTTCCTAGTGGCCTAGCCATTTCCCTTCTATGTTGGGGTTGGCTTCCGGTCTAACCGGATACAGCTGAATACCAGTATTTTACATGGAGCGACTGCCTAACTGACTTCCACAACCCAGTTGTTGGGTAATACGATGCCCCTTGGTAAGACTTGTTGTCAGACTTTCGGGCTTCTGACGACCCGTAACAACTGTCAAAGATCCACGTATGACAACCGGGACCAACGGCTTAACGTGCTTTCCAAGGCACGGAGGGGTCTTGGTATGTAAAAATGGTCACCCATCTACGGACCAATCGCGGCAAGCGTAGCTTAAACTGATTTATCGACCCGTGCAGCTATTATTACTAAGTCACAAGTCCCACAATTCACAAATATCTAAACCTTGGCTAAGTTTCACTATCAGGGAAGCTGTGAACTCCAATATTGGTATCGTAATAAAGCAAAGGACGTATACAAGCAAAAGTGGTTTTTCTCTCGCTGTAGGCTGTAGATTGAAAAGCTCAGTATACGGAGAGAAAAATTGTCAAAAACATGATAATTTTTACTAAAATTTTACCTAAACAGAGGACAACAAATGCCTGGTGATAATAACTACAAATTGATTTTTGTAAATGTAATTAGTAAATTTTGTAATATCTAGTAAAGCCTTAGTACTACTTTCAATAGTTTTGTAATATCTAGTAGTAATTCATAAATAATAAATATTAAACTGTGTAAGTAATCTTTTACTAAATTGTAAACATGGAAATGAAAGGAACTAGTTTTGCAAAATGTACAAAACTAATAATATTTACTGTGATTTGCAATAAACATTAAACTGTGTACTATTTATTTTGCACTGACTAAATAGAGTACTGTAACTGCAAATACAGCAAAACATTGTTTACTTATACTATAACTAAGATTTTTCCCTAAATACTTTTCTTTTTCTGGTTTTTGTAGATAAAGAGAAATATTATTATGTAAGTAAGTACCTAATTCCTTCAACGTAAATGCTTAAAAAATTATGCATGTTTTAAATGTTGCAAAGTAGGTACAGTATGAAGATATTTGAGGTTTTCTGAACTAAGCAAAAAAATAATATCCTCACTAATACTAAGATCTAATCAATTATCAATAAATAAATGACACATCCGATATATAATGGTAGATGGCTACCATTATATACCAGTATATTCAATTATAAATAATAATACCTACTACCTACCTTGATGATATCAATGTGCAGGAAGTACGGGGTGCGCTTTTCTTGGATAGCGAAACCATCCACGAAACGGTGCAAATTAAGGAAATGTAGTTTACCTGTTATTTGTTCCTCACTCGAGTAATGGTTAACAGAATTTATTTTTTCGGGGTTTTCTTATCCGCATGTGTTTATTTCCACTCAAAGTTTTGTTATAAAGTACACATAGTAAAATCTTGTAATAACTATGTATCTCTAATTTATAACAACCTTTAAATACGTCTTACACAATAATATAAAGCTTTTCTTTCGTAAATTTTTCGTAAATGAAATATCAATCAATAGAAATCACAAATATTGAACAAAGTTACACTAACAGGAATTGCTACTTTAATTAAAATTGGCAGTATTATTGAAATTAGTTCTTTAAATTTTCTGTTTCTTTTTTGCTTCCCCTCTCATATTTTGTACCATTTTAGCCGTCAGTTTTGTCGTGATCAAAATAAAACAAAGTGAGCAGAGAGCAATTAATTTAGGGGTTCGTTGTGCAGCAGCGTCCTCTGGCGGGAGGACCAATCGAGTAATTGTCGCGAGCAATATTCAAATGGCGGAAACAATTAGCGTAAGTGCTGAACACGTATTTAGTTGTCTAGACCTTTTAATGCCATGCCATCAGTACGAACTGATTGCAAAACAATTAATAGCTTAACACATTTGTGCGATTTTATGTTTTGAGCAATTTGGGTAACTAGTAGATATTAAGATATTATAAAATATCTAAGCTAAGACGAGCCCATACGTATTTTGTCAATGTGTAGGTATGTTAAAAAACTTTAAAAAAATTGAATACCCCAAAAAAAAATAGGTTTTGTCAAAGTCAAAGCATTTATTTCAAATAGACACATAAAAGGCACTTTTGAACGTCAAAATTACATTACATTAAAATAGAATTGATTCTAGTCGCCCCTTCCAAAAGGTAGTTTCGTATGGAGAAGAATTTGCAAGAAACTGGTGGAGTTTGTTGCAAATTCTTCTCCATACGAAACTTTTTACTGTTACTCTTTTAAAATGTGTTACAATGTTTTGTATACATTAATTATATAATTATATGTGAAGACGATGCACCTATAATAAAATTACCCTACCACAATAGGTAAAAAGAATTAAAAAATGTAGCAATGACAAATAAGTTAATTATGTGATAGATGCTCATGCTAGAGACATGATGCTCACATATTTACAAACATTGTAAAAGTATACGATTTCCCAAATTATGTAAACAAGTAATATGTCAGTGTATGAGTTAAAGTAATCACAGAATGTAAATCAATGTCATAAAAATAATAAACTATCCAATTAAAGTAGCAACCAGTTTGATTTTGTCTAGACTCCAGATTGCAGCGCCGCAGCCTCCTTATAATCCCATTCCCACCGGCTTCCCTTCAGAAGTTTGGAACACAACCACTCTCTCAATGGCACAATCAGTACTTTTAAAAGTAGAGAAAAATTACAAAACGCCTGCGCTGATGGACATTAAATCAACAAAATTTGCTCTTTTACAACATATTGCTATAAAGTAAACCGCAGGAGCGATCGGCTTATTCGCCGATAAAATCTCTTAGCAAAAGAACGTCATGACGTCACTTGAAGGTCACTACCCAGCCCGCCATATTAGAACTAAAGTAAGCCGACTCTGAGCGTCTTACTCGGATAATCGAGCGAGATGTTTAAAGGAAATTATGTGCGCGCGAGCGGGATGGGTCGTTATCCGTCGTTGAATTTCGTATCGAATCGGACGAATGTTTGATGACATTTTATGTTGACAGACAATTTGACGCAATTACATTAAAACGACCATAGCTTGCATGCATTGTTGATTGAATTTATATTTGAATGTAATAGTTAGCTATTTTAGAATTTATTGCTTGGTATAAAATAGTGATTTGTGTATTTTTTTAGTTGAACTGTGTTTATTTGTGTTGTTGTTGTGTGTAGTGAAAGCAGTTACATAGACGTACGTTGAAATTAGGTATTTGCGGTAAGTAGATAGTGTAATAAGTTTAAATTACTAATTTAGAGTAAGTAGATTTATAAAGTAGCAGGTCAGTAGGATGGCGGGCCTAATAGCTTTAGATTGCTGCTTGATAGATTATTTGCTTTGTGAGGAAACATGCTTTTCAAGGTTAAGTTTTCTGGCTTACCTCTCTCAATATTTCACCCTTCGCCACTGTCAGATTGTCCTATGGAGCTGGACCAGCGTGTTTCCGAGCATTCTTATCTTGGATATAATCCTCTAATTTGTAATTATGCTTATTTACGCAGTGAACTTTTTATATGAGTTTTAAATTTTCTTTCATTTAATTGCAATACATGACAAGGTATTTTGTTGTAGCATTTAACACAGTACCCCATAAAAGATGTATGTACTTTAGCTAATCTGAAAAAATTTTGTCTATTTTATCTTTATTTCTAGTATTAAAATTATGTCTATCACTTATTTTATTAAAAAGATGCAGATGTTTTCTTTGTGAAAGCTCTCTCTCTCTCACTCTCCATCAAGACAAAAACAATTGCTAATAGGCACCAATAAGCTTCTCTAAAATCTGAAGCACCCAATTAAAATATCAATCCTACCATTAAAAGATCCTTGTACAATCAAGCAGTACATGGTGCAATATAGCTAAATAATATTGAATAAAAACGGACGGGTTCCCCCTTGTCAGCTCGCTCTAAATCTCTTTTGTGTTCTACGATAACGCTACAAAGCCTGCTAATGTCTTTTAAGGACTTAGTGATTTAAACGGACTAAATAATGAACCAACTACCCTTCTATGCTCGGAGCTCGCTATGTAATTTATGGGCTTTAAACCTTAGGGATACCTCGCGGGACGCAGATGTACACAGATATGATTGTAGCTAAAGCGAGTGGTCACTTTTTGTCCCGTGACAACATGACGTGACGTCACGTAATGTAATCATCATTACGTGAAAGACCATCGATATTTTATAAAACTAAGCTGTGTCTGCACGTTTGTTTAAAATTTTGAATTTGGTTTTCTTTGATGTAAGAATTCATTAAGTAATTTTTACCAGTGCCGAATAATTCGTGTAGGTTTCTATGTTATGTTATTAGTAAACAATAAATAATCTCCTCACGACCCTTCCTCTAGATCTTTTAACATGACGACATATTAAAAAATGTATTCTTTTAATAAGTACCTATGTTGTTTTCGCAATCGATTTACAAACTTTCGGTACCCATGTTTAATTTAGTCACATGATGACACTACATCTTATTCTGAAAACTCAATTAATGGCGATAAAACAATTAGGTAACCTTTCATAACATTCCCATATCTTCGCAAAACATGTTCCGACTTATAATAATTCTAATTCATGTCCCGAAACACTCTCAGATTTGTGAACAAATCACCGTAACAATGTACTTATGTGCTCGTAGGTACTCGGCTCCTTGCATCGGGAGCGTTCGCATGACGACACAAATCCGGATGATGTCTGTTTGTTATCAGCGCTGAGCACTCGACTGTACGACTGTACCTCGAGGGCTGCCACCAGCTCACGCAGTAATCGCATTATTTATCGAATCCGGACCATTTGGTATTATGATCTGTGCGGAGGGAACTTTGTTCTTATTCCTATTTAGTCAACGGAAATATTGATTTATATTTTCTTTGAGATCAAAATTCATAGACCTATTTAGATAACAACTTTTTCCATGGGTCTTTTTCGTTTCATCCATTTAAACAAATTCAGTAATGTAAAAGGAAAATCCGTCACCAAGGCAGTGAAGGCTAAGGAGGAAAATGGCCGTTTATAAATCAACATTAAGCAAGGATGGGAGGATATAACTCGTTTCCCCTACAGTGAAAATTGGTGATGATGCAGACATCCGAAACATCTGAGTCAGAGGTTCCAAGTCGGCTCTCTGCATCACTGAGGAACTTTGTGGAATGAATTGTGACCAGTACAAAAAAAAACAACTTTTTTGTTTATTTTCATTCAAGTCCCATACAAGTGACTTCGCTAGTTACATTGTTGAAACCTCTGGCCTGTGTAAGTGTTGTACCAAGCTGTGTACCACTGAAAATCTACGGGGTAATTGCGTAAAACACTAATAGTGGCTTTCATTTTGACAGTTCAACAACATTCATTGCGTCATTTTGAGCAGACAATTTTTTCGAACATATCAAGCAATGGATTAGCAATATCCTTCAAAATGAGGATTTAGATGCTGATCAGAAAACCAGTGTCTTTCATGCTACTGAATTTAAATTATGCTAAGCTGAGATCTTATTTGGCACTATTGCTAAGTAAGATAATAAAGTAGTTACAGTTACTCTAGTTTTTTTTATTGTAAACATGTAGCAAGTACTTCCTTAATTTATATCCGACCGCTGCGTTCTGTCAAAATAAACGTTTCTTTCCTTCTGTTTTCAAAGATTGTTGTTCTCCAAAAATGCGACCCTACGTACGAAATGCTTGTTAGAGAATCGTCCGAGATTTCTCCGCCCTTATATTTTATTTCGATTGCAACAAGTATTATCCGCCTGTCAATATTATCGGCGATCGTCTCGCGGCTTCCAGCGAAATTGCTTCGATTCCCCACGCGTTGCCCAACCGTCTATTGTTTCTTTTTGTTTATACACTGTTTTCATAGACTTTTTGTAGTGCTTTATCTTCGGGAAATGCGAAATTAAGGAAGCCAGTTCGTCATTTGTTTTTAAGTTTGTTTTGGTTTTCCCGTTTAGTTATCCCGTTTAAGGATGGTAATACCAACTCCTAAAAATAGCTACACAACCAGTGAGTGGTAGATCTCATTTAAGTTATTTTGAAGGGAAAAATAATTGCAACTTGCAAACCGAAAACCAAAAGTAGAAACTGCTTCTTATTATAATACAGAATTAGATTAGATTTAATTTTAGAATATGTAAAATATACGCGTAGATACACGGTGGCTCTCCGGTCATTTGTACTTTAATAAAGTAAGTAGCGACCCGCCGCTGCTTCGCACGGGTGCAATAGCGACATGTCAAAACAGCAAAAGTGTGCTATATCTAAGTTAAATGATTAGTTCCGGTTTTGATTGTGTAGCTTAGAAGAACTAAGTGGTCACACAAACAGACACGACTTTTTTTATAATATGTATAGAAGTAATCAAATTCAAACACGATCATCAATCAAATAATTTTGAGGGTGGACACAGCATAACGCAGAGATTCATAATCAGCCTACAACGTTCCCACTGCTGGGACACAGGCCTCCTCTCGGTGAGAGAGAATAGGTCATAATCCACCACGCGGGCCCAGTGCGGGTTGGTAGTTGTCACATGTCGTTGATTTTTTGGTTCTAGGACATGCCGGTCTCCTCACGATGCTTTTCTTCACCGTTTTGAGCCCAATGGTGATGAAATTATTTACACAAAGTAAAGCGCTCGTCTGGGTTCGAACCTACGCCTGGGCCGCCGCTGCTCTCAACATAGAGATTAACTACTCAGTACAACAACTTTAAAAAACGTCCACTTTTCCACATTGTAGGCATCGGACAGAATTTAAGTAGGAAATAATATAACTTCCACATAAAGCCACCAAATGTGCAGTTTGACGAATTAAGCAGTCCCTCCGCGAGGCAACGCGGTGACGATGATAGCGCATTGCTTCAAGACCATGTTTACCTTATTCGAAAGGTGCCAAGACTGCAAAGGTTTCGGTCAAATTATATTCAATGTGTTACCTAAGAATATTTTGGTGTTATGAAACTAGCCTTTGACCCACTTGATGTGGCTATTTGATTGATAAAATACTTGCGTGATTAATCGACCATAAACACTCTGAACGTGCCATGAGCTCGCCTTTAAAATATCTGTTACTGTGAACGTCCGATATTAATGAATGTTAAGATGCGTTGTATTTATAATGAATGTCATTTTCGATGGTGTAAGTCAGAAATGGTTTCATTAATTTAGTTGAATCAGACATATACTAGTTAAATTCAGCGATTTACAAATACGTGAATGTTAATGAATGCCAGTGTTTGTTGGAACTAATTGTATTATACCTACTGAATTTGATTAATACACACTATCTGTCTATTTATGATTGTATTAATTGTAAGAAGAACAATTTGTGACATATTTTATAAACTAATATTATAATGAGATTGGATTTTTTGTTACGCTTTCACGCTAAAACGGCTGAACGGATTTGGATGAAATTTGGTACACAGATAGACCATAACCCGGATAAGGACATAGGCTACTTTTTATTCTGGATCGCAGACGAAATCGCGGGTAACAGCTAGTACTCAATATATTTGTTACACTCCACAGTGTGAACTTAAGTAAATGGTTTACAAAGATCATTCTGGACCCTGACGGGCACATCAAAGGGACAGGAAGACAGCTTATTCTGGCCCATACTAACATTTGTTTTAGCAGATATTTTTTTTCTAAATCATGGAAAGTCATCATTATTTTGTGAATAATAAAGATAACAAAGATTAACTAAGTCGTCATGGTGTAATATAAAACTTACTGGTGAATGACCGAAATGGTCATGAAAAGACTTAATAACGCTGGTTATTAACAGACACCAGAGTATCTTAAGATACACTGCACTTCAGAAATTCACAGTAACATTTCTACTGCTAGGACTCATCCTCCTCGTTGGCTCGTTGGGAGTGAACCGTAATCACCACGCGAGCCCAATGCGGGTTGATAGAATTGACATGTCTTTAAATGTTTGGTTCTTAGTTATTCACGATTTTTTCCTTTACGTTTTAAGTGTAGCGGTGGTTTTTTAGCGGTAATTCAGCTTAGCGGCAGAATTAGTTTAGGTACTACTGTGGCAGCACTTACCTTAAATAACTCTTAGTCCAGGAGTATTTTTGGTCCTGCTTATGCACTACTACTACCTCTAATATCTAATAATCCTGTATGCTCCGCACCGCAAAACTGTCTTGTTTCTAAACGACAACCTATTAAGTTTCTGGACTGCTATTTTCTCAAGTAATTGCTTTCCTAGCTAGAGTCTCAATTTAACATTATTTAAACCTCTAAGTTCATATTAAACAATACAATATCGGCCCTAAAAACAGTTAACAGTTAAAACAAAATGTCGCTCCTTTTGGCTATTAACGTAACACGGGCTCCGTGCTTTTCTATGAATGTTCCGTTAATTAATTAATATTAAGCGCAGCAATCGTTAAGTTTTGATAATTTGGTATGAAAAAAGATTGAAGTGAGGAGAAGTTATTTATAGCTCACAAAATACGTTAGATTTTACAAATATATTAATTAGATTTATTCCAGATTCTTTTGATGTTTTGGCTTGAAATATGACAAATCTCACTTAGGAATACCTACAATATTATTTTAATATGGAGAAATGATTCTAAAATTCCGGCTGATACTCGAAACCCTGTTTAAAAAGTAATATTGGATATAAAACTGTGCGACTTACTTGAACAGAAGGGGTTTGTTGGCAAAGAGCCCCGAGGCCTTCTCCTTCGCGGCATTGAGCCCCTGCATGCTGCCGGTCGCACGTCCCTCATCAAATGACACTCTTCACTAACACCTGCAAACAACATCACTGTTACTATTGCGACCATAGATAATTAGCCTTGCTGACTAATTAGCAAAATACGTTCCCAGTTTCCCCTCCTAGGACATGGGCCTCCTCTCAATGCATGAAAATGGACCATAATCCACCACGCGGGCCCAGTACGGGATGGTGATTGGCTAATATTCTGACCTCAGAAGTACTTATTCTCAAATTATTTGTTCCGATTCGTGAGGAGAAGACAACCTCTATGAAATGAAATGACATTTGTATCTGAAGTAGATCTTGCCACATGTACACGTCAATGTTTTAATCTAGATATGCTTTTTCTGGCCTTATTCTAGGTACAGCCCATTTTCGTACACATCCCGTAAAAATAAGTATGTGAATTGTCATATGTGTAATTGATTAAGAATCATATGCTACTACAAAAATAAATGGTTTTCTTGTTATGGACTGGGTAGAAACTTTTCACTTTCCTTTGTTAAATGTTTCCAGTTTATTCAGAAAATTGAGTAACTATCTATGCGGGGGTTCTAAGGAAATATTTAAATTTTGCAAAATTAAGTACGAATAAAAAATCAATAAGTTGCCAAATGATTATGCGAAAGATATTTTTTTTTTTTTTTGTTGAATATCTTTGGAAAGTTAGATAACACATTGGATTTCCACTGCACTTCCTACAACAATTTTAAAAAGATAATGGTTCCACCTTATCTACTACCCTCATGTTACATAATCATCTAGTATGTACTGGGTACCTACCTATATATGACAATCTACCTATATACCAGTAACAGTAGTTATATACGTGAACAAAATTATACAAAGTTAAAATAAGAGTACTTACATACAGATACATTTCACAGCGAAAATAAAGGGATTCTTTACAAATACATATAATAATTAGTACTTACATTTTTCAGTTCCCTGGCGTAGCAAGCTCCGCTGTAGCGTCTGTCGATCGTGTAGCTCCCCGCACGCCTCTACGCCGTAGCGCTACGGCTGCGCGTAGCCCCAGCCGTCATTGGCCGCTACGAGTGCGGACGTAGACGAACTCCGACGAATCACAGCCGGTGCTGTAAATGGGGCGGGGTTTGTCAGATTTCTGAAAATTTTCAGGAGGTCCCAAAATATGTATTATTGACGTCAACCCTAGCAATGTTATAGAGAGCAGGCAGCCGTGCTTACCATATAGCCTGACGCCCATAGACATGAGGGATTCAAGTGAACTAGCTGCAGCAGTACATAACATTGTAACTTGGTACAATTCTCGGGTAATCGATACTCTTTGTGTCAGTAACTGCACAGTGGTTGGTATGATTTTAGCTTCATATTTCATATTTTGTGCTTTATAACGTCCATGTTATAACTAACCATGTTCCAGCGTTAAATTAATAGTTTGTATAATTTCAAACGTCACTTCTCCTCAGTCATACTTGCTTTCTTTTTATTTGGACAATACTACTCAAATCATTACATCCATTTACACAAAATAACTAAAATTCGACCTACCTACCTAGTTTCTTATCATTTTTTAAGAACAGCAATCCTCTTCATTTAAGAACAGGAAATACTCTTTATTTAGGTAAAAGAAATCCTTTTTATTTTTTAAGAACAGAAATCCTCTTTATTTAAACGTAGTGTTTTATAGTACCTACATACCACAGTGCATTCCGAAAGGACAAATTTAAAATCACGCCTTGTGTTACTAATTGGGAAATTGGCTTACAATAAAGGCTTTCCTACACCCGTAGGAACCAAAGCAAAGAAACTCTTTTATCATCAACAACGTTCAGTCAATTATAAAGCTTCACGTTTTTTTTATAAATTTCATCTCGCTGGTCAACCTAGGAGGTTGACGGCTGCTAAACCGGGCTTGCCTGTGGTTACCTTAATAAATGAAGGCCTCCAGACAGGGCTTAAAAACTTATAAACTAGGCGACTACAAGCTAAGAGCACCCCCTGTGGTGTACGGACCTCAGCTTAGGGCGTCGCTGGAGGGCAGCAAGGGGCAGGCTGTAACGGAATTAAATTCACCTTCATTTGATGACTGAGAATTTTAAACAGACCATCAGGTGAGGTAATGGTCATACGCGACCCAAACAATATTTAAAGAACTTACTAAATAAATACAGATGTCAGAAATAGTTATATTGGCAATTCTTTATCACAATGACCAACCAAATTAAACTGACTTTATTGTAAGATGTAAGCGTTGTTGTAGTGTGTTGTTTGTTTGTTGTAAGCGCTTGAGACAGACAGATGATAAATTATTTTATTTCTGTAAGTAGGTTTGAACAAACCACGGAGCAGAAACCTGCTCCGTGGAACAAACACTTTTACACGTCAATCGTATTTTAAAAACTAGATGAGGTCGGCATTTCCTATCAGACTACTCTGAGAAGAAAGGCCGAAACAAAGTCAGAGGTCACAGTCTCTTTTAAAGTCCAGACAAAATCTTGGTCAGATCATGTGAAGGCTATGTAGATCGGTGTCTGAAATGGTCTTTTGAGGAAAGAACCACACAGATTGAGTGGACCTGTCCAGTCAGTGCACGCAATTGTCAGTAATCGTGCAGCTCAAATTAGACTTAAGGAGCTCAACGATTCGACGAACAATACGACAATTCGACGACAGATTGGCGCCAAGGAAACTACGTCACAACCTAGTTAGGTATTCTTACTGATAGTTCTGTATGATTATGACATGATAAGAAGGTTACAAAAATCCCTATGTAAGTAAGACTCAACATTCCTTTTCAGCAACAGTGTCGGTATAATTAATTCATTTATATTTCTTAAGGAAGTCGAAGAATTCGCGATCTCTCTACGACAATCTGAATACACAGTAAATTATTCAGTACTGCCATTTTTATTTATTTAATATATCTGCATGTATTAATTAGTCATAATTAAGAACATTAATTTTAGTATCTTGCTCTAAACCATTGCGGACCCACCATACCACTAGCCATATCCCTGGTGGTATGGTGGGTCAAAACTATACCACTGAGAAAATAGAGTTGTGGACTACAAGGATCTGGCACTCGCTCGCCTTCGCGCTTTAGTGGTCACAGTTCTAACCTAACCTAACATAAATGATTCACCAAGTAATATTTTCTCAGTGGTATAGTTATAGACCCACCATACCACCAGGGGTATGGCCAGTGCTATCGTGCAAAATAATATCCTGCTTGTCCTAATACCTGTGTAGCGGTATCTACATCGCCACATGCGAGCTGCGCCTCATACTGACGTCACGCAAATCCTGCATCGTGCAAGCAGAGTTTACCGTGCGACTAGCATATATACAACTTCCCGACATCAATCAGCGGGCAGTTGCCCACCAGACACGACAGCCGTCTAGTCAGAGGATCCTCCCTTTTCTATGGAGGTATGAGTGAACTTTACACCCTGTTCCTCGTACCTCTATACCTGCACGTATACATTATAGGAAGTTCCTATAATGATAATGATAAAGTCTAAAAGTCTAAGTCTATGCTAAACTAACTTGAATTTAGAGGTTTTGAATCTGTCTATCTTTTTCCCAACTAGGTACGTTTGGGGTCGGCTTACAGTGTAACCGGCTGCAACTGAATACCTGGTATTCTTATTATTCTATCTGACTTTCAACACTTAATGGAATCTTATATACCAATATTTATTAAAAAATAACTAGCTGACCCGACAGACGTTGTCCTTTGCAAATTTCAATGATTCATACAAAATTGTCATAGGCAAAATAATTTTCCGTTTTTGCTAGTTTCTCTCCATAAAAACCGAATTCGAACTATTATGAACATTTAGGTAAACAAAAAATAACCAAATCGGCCCAACCGTTCTCAAGTGATGCGATTACCAACGAACAGCATTTAATTTACTAAACTAATAATGAAATTAATCTATAAAAATAAAACATAAATTGGCAAAAATGTTTTGAAATATCGTACGGAAAAGTGAACGTTTGTGTATGTAATTCCCATCGGGCGCACGGCTTGTTTATATATATTGTAAAAACAAAGAGAAAAAAAAAGTTTTTTTTTATGTGTTTGTTTGTCACGCTTTCACGCTAAAACGGCTACACGGATTTAGATAAAATTTAGCACATAGCTATACCATGATCGGAATTAGGACATACTATACTTTTTATTCCGATATTCCTACAGGACCGCAGGGCGCACTTAGTTATTTACATAGAAGATAGATCATCATCATTCATCATTATTTTACCCTTATCTCAATTCCATACTTCTTTATTAGTCGTCATCTCAGTCTAGTCACTATCTTTCTAGCCATATCATCTTTCACGCAGTCCATCCATCGTTTCTTTGGTCTGTCATACTTTTACTCTTAGGTCGAATTTTAAATTCAGAACGCGGTCAGCACATTCAAACCGCGCTGAAGAGCTTTCAGTGTAAAAATTGTTATGGAACAGTGACACTGATTGCTCTTGAACACGGTTCTGAAGTGCTGATCGCGTTCAAACTGAACGCTGATTGGTGAAACTTATAATCAAAAATGTGGATACTTTAGAGCAACATAAAGATAAGGAATATCTCGGTTATAATCGTTTTAGTTATATGCGTGGCCGCACCCGATACCGATATAACGTGATCGCTATATCGAGCCGACTTCATTTCACGGACAGAGGAGCTCGCAAATGAAGTTTCCGCGGTCCACCGAACGCAAAGCCATGGGTCTCGGCCACCATAACTCATCTGGGGATGGATGCGGTAAAATATAGCTCAGTTATTTCATGTCTTCGGAATATTTACAACATGCATTAATTTAAATAAAATCTGGAATATTAATCTAAATAATTTTGAGTTAAGCTCCATCAGGATTTTATTGGAAATATCTCAATCTTAAAGAGGACCTAGATATTCTTTAGATTAGTTAATCATTACACATGAAGCCAAATTGTATATTACTTTTGTGCAAAAAAACATGAAGTATATCTGATTTAACTCAAGCAGTGATCGTTCGAGTCGATTCAAACGACCAAAAATAATTAAATGATATGTTTCAAAGCTATAAAACGTAGAGACAATATTTCCACAATATTCACTAGCACTATTATTACGAAGCACGACAAAGCTATTACTCACTAAAGATATTCATACTGTTATAAATTCTGCCAGAGCAAAGCTAGCCATACATAAAACTGTTCGTAGCACGTCGGAGCGCTTCGTAGCTCCGGCCCATGATTCATATTGCTACGCTGGCTGAATAACGCGTTTGAATCAAAATCTGCCCATCAGACCGTTTTAACTTTTTTATGATAGGAGCTCCTTTAAGCCTTTGAAATGAGAGATATTTTTTAGAAACTCCATCGAGCATTAACTTTTAGATTTTATAGTATACCAAATTAAAATGAAAATGTTTTCAAATGTAATGCATTTCCTAACAAACTGTTTATGCAAGCAAAGTGAAGAACGTTAACGGAATACAGGAGGCATTAATTATTTTAATTTTATGCAGACTATACTCTTTCGCAAAGAAACTCGTTAAACAAAGAACGACAAAATTTAAAAATCTGTGTACTTAGTTCAGCGTTGTTATAAATTTAGCTTACCAAGCGAGACCACCCTCTTAGCGGGCGATTAATGTATATTTTTATACCGTGAAACGTCAGATTAGGGGTGAAACTCAATCCATTTAAATAGTTATAAAACCGCTGAGCTTGCAACTTGATTATTACGAGTTTAGATGGCGTCAGTTCAAACTGATTGGATGCAATAAATTAAATGTTTAATTAATTGATTATTTTATTTTATTAAGTGTTGAGTTTTTGATTTTATCTACATATGAAATCTATATCGCTTTATCTACTTTCCTAACGCAGGTATCAGCATACCTGCGTTTGGAAAGTAGATAAAGCGATATAGAATACATATGTAAGAAAAATACGTACTAAGATGAGGCTTATTTCTAAAGAAATCTTTTCCAGCGAAAAGATTTCTTTAAAATAAGCCTCACTTAGTACGTATTTTTCTGTTCTTTTCTCCTTGTCTGTTTATATGGTAATAAAAGGTTTTTATGTCGAATTAGTAGAAGTTTTAGTAGAATTTTATTTCTGACAGTCTTTAGTGAGGAGTAATTATTAATAATAACAAATAACGTAACGTCTGACTTTTACAGTAGTAGGTACTAAATAATAACAAACGTCAAGCAAATGATAAAGTAGGGGCAATAAATTACTTTATATGCTCATTACGCTATTTTTTCAGAATTATGTGGACTAGTCTAGGCTTCTATCACTTGCTTGTTTAAAAGTATTGGAGCGTGGTAAATATTGTTAATGCAGCACAATTTAATACAAGTGATCTGACTCTGACCATGAAGTAGTTTTCAAATCGATTCTGCTACTGCACATACGGCTTTGACCAATGCTGAAAACTATGCCAAAGTTGTACGAGTAACAAGTATACGTGGGTCACATTGAAAGTTTTTAGAAAAAAAAAATGGATTGATGTAGAAGCCTGTTAATATTTTAATTGCTTTTTGAAGTAGTCTCCGTTCTTTTCTAAGCACCGTCGCATGCGATGGAACCACTGGCTGAAGCACTGGGCCCACTCTTCTTTATGGATCTCCACGCCTTTTTCAAACGCAGCCACGGCATCTTCAGGGTTCATAAAACGAAATCCTCTAGATTTGTCTTTTATTTTTGGAAATAAATAAAAGTTACAAGGTGCCAGGCCAGGACTGTAAGGAGGATGACTTACTAACTCCACACCTTCGATAGACAAATATCCGATAGTCCGTCTGGCGGAGTGAGCTGGAGCTATATCGTGGTCCACCACGCCACAAAGGCGCCACGGCATAACATTTTCCAAGGCAACTGGTAAACAATGACTGACATACAGATCTGCAGTAACAGTCTTTTTATCTTCTACAACAATTGTTGCGAAATGACCCGCCCGTCCATAGAATGAGGCAATCATCTTTATCCCTAGACTTCTGCCCTTCTTTACTTATGGCGGCAAATCTTGCGCAGATTGCTTTTTGATTTCGGATTCGTAACAATATATCCAGCTTTCATCACCTGTGTCGATATCATATACAGCATTCAAGTCACCTTCGTCATACTTTTCAAGCATTGAGCGGCACCAATCAAAACGACGCAGTTTTTGATCTTCCGTCAAATTATGAGGTATCCATCTAGTACAAAGCTTTCTGACGCCTAAATGTTTATGTAAGAATTCAAGAGTATCATATTAAAGATTCAAGTTGTTGATATGTCACCCTTCTATCAGCTTCTATCATTAGCCGCACAGCACTCACGTTATCTTTAGTAGTCATCGTAGAAGGACGTCCTTCTCGCGAATCATCAGTGAGTTTGCTTCGACCACGATTAAACTCATAAAACCAGTTGTAAACAATGGCACGGGATGGGGGTTCGTCATGAAATTCTAATCGAAGTCTATCGTAATATTGTTGTTGAGTAAGACCGCAACGAAAGTCGTA
Source organism: Brachylomia viminalis (assembly GCA_937001585.2). Taxonomy (NCBI): domain Eukaryota; kingdom Metazoa; phylum Arthropoda; class Insecta; order Lepidoptera; family Noctuidae; genus Brachylomia; species Brachylomia viminalis. The sequence goes on along the minus strand of OW443302.2, from coordinate 12,119,060 downwards.
ATAAATCATTGAACGAAAATTTTCTATAGTCAAATCCATTTCGACGCACGACAGACACTTTTTAAATTGCCGCCAATTTGTAAAAACACATGACATATGAATTTATTACACATTTAAAGATACCCAAAGAGTTCCTAATTCGAAATGTAAATAAATCTTTCATCGGCTGCTTTTCTTACTGGCCTATTCTAAAAACTTTCAGTGTGACCCCCGTACACGATTAGGGAAGCCAGTTTCTGAAGAAACATTACAACACAAAATTTCCTCAATTGTTATTTATTTATTATATTTTGTACGGAATTTATTTAAACGTAGCAAAAGGAAGTAAGAACCGTAGCAGGTGGTTTCTGCCCGATGGGAAGAACGCGTGAGTTTATACATGTAGGTATGCATGTTTTATTTAGAAGACAAACATAAAATAACATAATATCGCGCCTATAACCCCCGAAGGTTTAGGCTGAGGTGTACGTCGCTACACACAAATTACTAAACACTACCAATATTGCTCCAGAAACAAAGGCATACCTAATAGCTTAGGATTTATTCTTGAAAATATCGTACGTGATTTTATCGGCAAGCATTATGAATGGCAAGTGGCAGGCACTTGCCAGTGATCGACCACTCGTCGATACAGCGCACTCAGCGCTTATCGACTCCGTCGCTTACCGCTTTACAGCGTGGTGCATTTCGATGACCCTCCACAGAAACAATGAGACTTTCAACCTGTCCTAGATATGGAGGGTTAGAGAACGCTTTAAATATTACATATTTAAAGTGGTTTTCTACTCTAGGATGAACCTTAAACTTTTACCTTGACGAAAGATAGAAGATATAGGATCTTCTATCTTTCGTCAAGGTAAAAGTTTAGAAAAAAAATTACAAATCGGGAGCCCTTAATGTGCTGCTGCCCTAGCCGCAAATAAATTGGGACAAGGGAAGGATCATAATCCTCATCATAATGATGAGCTTGTAATGTGAACATTATGGTCAGACCTTAACAGTCTAGGTATCGAGCCTATTTATTAAGATTATTTTCAAATGAGCTGCTGCCCGCAGCTTCACCCCCGTCGATGTAGGAAATTATCTCACGGGAATATGCTACAGGTACTAAAAGGAGATTATGTTCCTCCTTATAACCTCAACTATCTGCCATTGAAAGTCCTGTCAAAATCGGTCTAGCCGTTTCGGAGATTAGCGGGAACAAACAGACATTTTATTTTATTTGTAAGTACCGTATATACTTTCATATGCATTTAGTAAAACGCTGGTATTTTAACATTACAAACAGACAATTTTTTTTATTTGTGTGTATGGACGGTGAAAATCCTCAGTCAAGTTTTCGGATTTTCGTCTCAAATGCCGTAGCTGTTATAGAAAATGGGGCAAGGGGGGGGGGGGGGGGGGGGGGGGGGGGGTAACACAATTTTTTTAAAGACGGTCTGTGCTTACTTTCAGTACAGAAGCAATTTATGATTGCCCAGTCACCTATCAACTCACGTTATTCCGCTTGGAATTACATTAAGGGCAATAATGTAACACTCAGTCGATAACAGACAACTATATTGTCGAAAATCGCAATTTTGTGACACCTCATAGCTCCTCCAAACGCACCTTTTTCCAGACGATTGCCTATCACCACCACTACCTGGGGTGACACACCCCTCTCTCTCTCTCTCTCACCCACACACATTCCATCGCTCTTTCCCCCTCTAGCTCGCTATTTATGACTTATTAACTCCTCTAAGGTATCATGGCAACCGCTCCCACGCCGCTCCACGATTTAATATAGAAAATTGTGAAGCCAACCGAGAATAACTCAGGACACAGTTTATTAAATTCTTCATACACGTGCCGATTCAATTTTTAGGAGTTCATCAAACAAGCTAATTAATTTAGTTTTAGAATCAAGTGCACCGGTTATTAAATCACTACATTTTCGACCATGATTTGAAATTATCTTAAAACTAATAACTAATCTAAACCCTTGCCGATTTTTTTCTGATAAAATAAAAACACAAGACGGTTTTAAGTGTGTTTCAGAACGTACATTAATATCTAGAAATATTTCATTATTTAGCTCCTAAGTTATTAAGGCTTTATGAATAATCTAACGATAAAGAATCACATGCCTTATTTCCAACCATCACAAAACCCAAGAAACAACCATTTTTACCAACTCAACTCAACAAAGCCAAAGGTAAAAGAAAACGTTTATGTTAATTTTATTTTGGTATTGAATTTCAACAGTGGAAAGCGATACAGGGCCACAATCCGTATCCTCTTGCGCCAGATTGCGATGTTTGCCAACCGATCGCTCCTTGGGGACGCGACTCAACCAGTTTTCGCTCACGAAGCAATAAAATACCGCTAAACCCTCCGATATTTATTGAGAACTCAGTGATAGAAAAGACCAAGTTGCTGACTTATTAAATTTTAGTGGGTAGAAATGTGAGAACTGTTTTCTTGGTGATTGCAAGGAAAGTGCGTTTTTGGAATAGTTATAAATGGGTACTTTAATTCCGTTGTAAAGGTAGCTAAATATAAAAACATGGTTAAAATAAAATCAGAGAAGGCGAGAAACATACAAATAATGAAGAAAGAATGTAGGAATCGAAAAGCATTGAAAGTCAAAAAAAATGCTTAAATGTATTTGATTTTTAATTCAAAGTTTTCCGCCACGTATCGGATACAGTCTAACTTGTAAACTTACTGACACAAACAATCAGTATACATTTCATTACAGCCTGACTGAGCTACTTAAGTTATTTAATTGCCAATAGTAGTATTTATGGACTACTTTCGAATTCCGTCTGTATCCTAATTTTAAGATTTCGTTCTTCTTGTCTACAGACACAAACAGCCAAATAATAATAAAGTCAAATATCCATGAGACGCGTTAAGCTACTAGATTACTAAATCTTCCTGATAAATAACGTGACTTTATGTTTGTAAACGCACCCAAAATACACGAAAATTTCCTAAGTGTGGGGCAAATAGTTATATTTAAAAAAATATATATAATTTTTTTTTGTAAATGTATAATGTCTGGCGTCTGCTTAACCATATTTTTTTAATGTTTAAACGTCTGTTAACTTTAAGCAGTTCTTTTATAATGGTTTAATTATAAGTAAAGCGACGATTGGACGGGATGATAAAACTGAAATGAAAAGTTATAAAAACTATTGGTTAAACATTTTCAAGACATGGCGCTTTAATGGCCTTTTAAAAGTTGGCAGAGATTTTGTTTCCTTAATTAATTTAGGTAATTGATCGGAAAGCTGTGCTCTCTCATATACTACAGTACTTAACTGTGAGGTTTTTCATTGAGAAGTAACCTATAGCTATACAAACTATGATATGCAACTATCTCCAATTTCAAATTTCAAAACCTGTAAATGGTTTAATTGAAATGAATGCTTTGAGTTTGAGTCAATGGTTAGTCTAGTAATTTATCAAGTACCACAGTATCGGTAACCAAACAGTTTAACGCGTCTCATGGATGTTTGCATGTAACAAACAGTAACCAGCAGCGTCCGACGGCGGCGGATAAACGTGCTTTCTAAGGGCCAGAAAATTTCATAGCAAAATAATATTAAGTTCAGGTAGAATTAAATTATTATATACCTCTAGTTTTAAGCCCTATGTTGTAAATATTTATGGAAAATCAATTATTTGAATAAACAATTTCAAATATTAACTCAAACAAAACTGGTGTGGTAGCAACGACAATGGAATTCCCAAATTTTAGCACGTTTGTACCGTGTAGTGTGGGTGACTATAATATTAAAATAGATAAATTGGTCTACAATGGTGCCGATTCCCTTGTTCACAAACTAAACTAAATTTAAGTTGAATGCATCTTTTTCTTTCTATTTAATTATGAAAAGGACAGAAGATAAATTTTAGTTTAGTCCTGTCAAATTAATCAGCGCCTGACACTACTCCATACAAGTTTAGACGTGATTAAAAAGATGACTACTAAAATTATATCAAATTACGTCAGGTGCTGACTAATTTGAACGGACTAAACTAATATTTTATCGCTGTCCTTTTCATAATGAGATAGAAAGAAAAAGATGCATTCAACTTAAATTTAGTTTAGTTTGTGAACAAGGGAATCGGCACCACTGACTATTTTACGCATCGTTTAAAAATAACAAATATTTGCCAGTTAGCAAAGCGATTGCGGGGCTGACTAGGTTTGTACCTACATATAAATGCAATGATAGGTTAGAAACAAAGTGAACGGCTAACTGTGAGATAAGTGGCCATCACCACCTATAGGTAACACCAAAAGGGGTAAAATAACGTAGGATAACGATTTAAACAAAGGTCACTAAATCATGGTTTGTTATTCTTAAAAAGTAAAAATCCTTTGTTAATTTAACAGTAATCTACAGATTCAAATCATGATATCGAAAGGTACAAAAGTGAAAACTTAACTATAAAAGCGTTTAGTCTACGCTAGGTGAAAATCGATACTCACAAAAAAGTGACAACCTGAAAGCGATCATTGTCCCTGGCAAAGGAAGGAGACCTATCAGTTTTGCATCTCATTTCCTCGTTCCAATACGAATAATATCGACCGATGATACATAGCAACCTTTGTAATAAATAGCTATATGTTAATGAGATTTCAGGTGAGGAGAGGCGGTGCCGACCGGAGCCCCGCCCCTGCCAGCCATTGTCTTCCTCAAACCCACCCGAAATTGAATAAATTAACGCTAAATTTAATAACTCTATTAACGTTTTGTCGACGCAAACAACTCCTGACATATAATAGTTGAAACGTTTTCAGGGGCGGGTTCGTTATTAGATTAGATACGTTGCCTGTTTAGGGGGACGAGAAAGCTTTCCATACTGATTAATATCATGATCCAAATAAAACGGTACACAAAACAAAATTATTTTTATCTGATGTAAGAGCTTGTCAGCTTTTGTTAGAGTCCCTTAGCAATTTTTTTACTGCTTTTTGTGTCAGTCGGTTATAAAAATAAAATAAAATAAACCGGTAATAAGGCAAAAAAATCTAGTTACATTCTAAATGTGGGAATTTAAAGACATGTCAGCTATGGCTGTATTTTTACCTTTTGTAAACTGATAAACATTAAAGTTCGGATGTTATCTAATGATACAACATTTATGATATCTGTTAATATAGCGAAATAAAATTTGTAAGTATGCTCATTACAAAATAGAAAACAAAAATGTTAATTTTCAAATAAACATCAACGTTTGTAATCATTGTAACTCTTTGTCCAAAGCTTTTAAATATAAAATCTTTTCCTCTCATATCTCTTATAAAATACTTAGTGCCTATTTCGCATCGTATATTTTTTTTCAGATTAATCATTTAACTAGGGTGTTTAAAGCCCAAAAACAACTTGCTTACAATCCGTGCTCTTTGTGATTGATATTTGATTTGACACACTTTTTGATTGATTTCATGTAAATGGCTTTTTAAAGCACTCAAAATATTAGCTGTTCCCGGTATGTAGGTACATGTTTGAATGCTGTAAATTTATTAAAACGCACTCTGGCTTATTTCAACACCTTGGAGACACTGTTACGTTTAACACAAGATATTCTGATGTACTGGTTATTCCTCCAATGAAAAACCACTTACATCACAGAAGTTGCTTTCCAATGGTTATAAGGATACCTATATTATAATAAACCAACAAATCGTATGAGGAACTATCAATCAATCGTTTTGAAATCTTTATCTATAAAAATCAATGCCACTTTTCGTTGCAATTTTATAACTCAAGAACGGATGGACCGATTTTGCTAATTCTTTTTTTAGAATATTCCTTGAAGTACGAGGATGGTTCATACGGAGAGAAAAATTTAAAAAAAAAATGTTAGGCGGTACGAAATTCGCGGGGTCAGCTAGTTAGTAGCTTTATATAAATGGCATAAAGACAAATAATTTTATTCTATGAACGAGTATCTAAACTTTAAAGATTCACGCTGAAATTCTCCTATTATAGTTTGATAAACACTTGACATACTAACTTGACTTGATAATATAATAATTATGATATAAGTACCAACTTTACTAGCTTCACTTATTTTCAAATTAAATTCAAGTTCATTTATTTAGCTTACACAATGTTCTTAAACATACAAATAGCATGATATGAATTTAACTAATGTATTCAATAATTTTGCATGCCAGTTCTATCAAATTGTTTTAGAAACTAAAAAACTCGATCATCTGTAATGTACCACAATTCTTGCAAATAAATTTCATTTCGTTTCATTTAGGATATTTTACCTACTAGCATTACAAAGAGAATGTAAAAACGTTAAATAAATAGGATCAAATTCATTTCCGCTATAAACATTAATAAACACTGAAACTGGTCATGATGATCTGGCCGAGAATATGTCTGGACTTTAAAGAGACTGACTTCTGAATTCGTTACGGTGTTGCTTCTCGGAGTAATCGGATAAGAAACACCGAATTCATACAGTTTTTAAAATGGTGATACACGTGTAAAAAAAAAGTGTTTGTATAAACCTACTTACAGACACAATTATTTTTCATATACTGAAATAAAGTTTCATATTTTCTGAATACACATAATAAAAATATTTAACCTAAGGTGGTCTTATAATACTGTAACAAAAGTTAAATCACTGAGCCTGGATTCGAACTCACGACTTCATTGTCGTTCGTCTACGGCTCAACGTCTTAACATTTTGGCTATGGTCACAATAAAAACTTATATGAAGTTAATAATAATAAAATAAATAAGTTTTTATTTATTTTCTCTCACAATGGTTTTGTAGCACTTGACAGTTTTGAACAAATTATATAAATTCACATTGTGAGAGCTGGTGCCTGAAGTAGGTTTTAGAAAAACCTGTATTACAGGTCACCATTACTTCAGCATAAGAAATAATCTTTCTTCTACCTACAGAAAGCTTACTCTACTGAGTGTGTTACAGTTTCATTATACCCAATCTACACTGTGATGTATATTTTAAACAGTCCACTGTGTAGAATTTTAAAATGTATATATTAATTAGTTGAGTCAATGTTTCAAGTTAAGATAGGCAAGTCAGTAAAGTTTCAGTTAAGTTGTCATAACAACATAATATTTTTTGTTTTTATTATTTGTCTTATAATATTAACATTCTTATTTCAACTTTCATATTCGTAACAAATGTTATAGTCGTTAACTGAGCCTACAACAAAAAATTTAAAAAAAACTTACTTGACAAAGTTAATATTTTTAAATACCTTTGCTACTATATGTTTTGACAGCAGTGATAATAAAAAACTTTGCTTCGTGCAAATAACACTTAAAAATCATACAGAAACTTAAACCAAAAAAAAATAACATATAAATTAAAAGTTTGAGATTCTTACCTGACATTAAGGTTTTCCGGTACATAATAGTTTATACCTACTAATATATTTAACTACACATTATTACAGTTACGTCTAGTATAAGTAGTCGATTCTAATTAATTTAGGATTTAATTATTTACGATATTTAATTATAAGATATGTTAAAACTAGTTTGATATGTTCTGTATTGATATTCTTTAGAGTGGTTGTTGTATTATATACAATTTACTCTAATTCAATACGTAAACATTGATTTGAAATGTTATTTTCGATATGTTTTATACGCTATTTATATCCAGTTCTAAGAAACTGTCACACCGGGGGGCATCACTCTTACTGGTAAATCAACTAGAAAATTGTAGAAAAAACAAACACTAAAAATATAGTTCCGTTGGTGAAGTGGAGGTGTTTTCGGAATGTTGTTGTGGTAAGAAGGTGTTGTTAACGATTCCACCCTTAAGAGTGATGCGCCCCCGGCGGGCGCGCCACGTGACTGCCGGCGTTGCTGAAGCTTTGTGTTTACATCCCCGAGCCCCCCACCCCACCCCCGCCGCCGACCCATCCCCACTCGTCATATTGTTCGCAATTTTACTGTTAAACAGGAAATCTATTCAGGAAAAATTTCCATGGAAAATGCTAGTTATGTTTTCTCGGTACCCGATTGGATGCCAGTGAAAAAGATTCGATTCAATTACCTACTGAGAGTTATTTTTCCTTTGAATTCATAATATCTCACTTCTTTTATTTGAATCCTCCTCAGGTGGCAAGGACATTGACGGGCAACTTTTTACAATGGATTCAGTACATGATTTTGAACGCCCCTGCATTTAAATGTATCGCCGGTAATTAAAAAAAAATGCTGTTCCATACATTTTGACCCCGTAAGTATTGCACTTTTGTAGGAAATAACAGTTATTTTGTTAATAAACTTTGATTTCTGATAATGATTTCTACGTTTAAGATCGTGTGCTGGCTTCAGTTTGCGCGTCAATTTCCCTGCCAGCCAGTAGGTATACAAATATGTATTATTTACCTATGTATATAGACTGAAGCTAAGATTATCAAATTAAATTCAATAATCAAAGGAGTCAAGTCATTATGAAAACCTGGAAAAAATATACTTCGGTAGGTACCTATAGTAAATCACTGAAAAGAGAACTCTTTCAGAATTCAAGACCTTCCTTAAAAAGTGTTAACTAGATTCTTTGCAAACAAAACATAACAACTGACGGACCATCACATCTTAATAAGTCGAGGAAACGACTCAACGGGTCCTTTGCTCGACTGGAAACTGAGATAAGGGGATTGACGTCATAAAACAGAATTACCTTCACGCCGAGTAAATTGGGAGCGGGAAATTATTTATTAAAGCTCTTATATTGGGTGCTAACGTGTCAATAATAGTTAGGGGAAATAGATTTAAACATACCTTATTTTCTAACATTTTGGGATGAGTAGACATTGATATTTGTGTATATTCTTTTTTGTGTTGGGCTAGAAGTAAAAAAAAAATTAACATGGACAGATTATGATCTGAAAAACCAACCAAGTGCGTGTCGGAACACGCACGATGAAGGGTTCTGTAGTTGGGATGAATGTATCCCAAAAACAACCTTAACATTGTAGTTGAAAAACATGTTCTCTCATACATGAGAAATACGTCACAGTCAATTCTCGAACAAAAAAATAAAAAATCTCCAGCTGCGAATGTAAGTTTGTAATCACAATAAAAAAATAGTTATGTGATAAAACTACAAATTAACGATTTCGCACTTTTTCCTATATTTGTGCTGTGGGACCTTGCTTCTTGCCAAATTTCATGATTCTGGGTCAACGACAAGTACGCTGTAAGTTTTCATTTATTTGCGAGTTTCGAAATATGTCGCATAAATGGCCGTACTTTTTTTATTGCGTTGACCCAAGGCCTACGGTCCAGGCCTACGTATTTGATATTAATTGCAGCTTGATACCTCCACGCGTTCCTGTAATAAAGAGTCTAGACAGACTAACAGACAGATGGACGGAGGGACAGACACCGAAGTGATCATATAAGGATTCCATTTTTTTTTCAGGTACGTATCGTTAAAAATCCTTCATTTGAACCAAACCCTGAAAATACGTGCACCCACTGCTGATAATATGTTTCCTCAAAGTATATATTTCCATAGATCTTTCTCTCTTATCGCATGCTTTTCTTCAAGTTGAAATAGTTTTTCCGGGTCTTGAATAATGTGCATTTGTGGGAAAGGCACCGACGACTCCTTACCAAGAGTGTGGCAGTGTTTTTAAACAATACTAGCCGGTCTATTCTGTGAAAACCTCATCGTGAAGTGAATTGTCATTCTACCACGACCTGAAGGTCAATTTCCGTACTAAAAAACATTCAAAATCAAGTCGCAATCTGTAGGCCAATTCTCGTACTTAAAAAACGTTCAAATTCAAGTCGCAATCTCATTTCAGCGACAATCAATGTCAAAAACCTGTCAAAAATGTATGTAACTTGATTGTAATTTTGACAGATTGAGACTGAGATTAGAATGCGAACGGTCTTAAAAATACGGGAATTGCCCCTCTCATCTCAGCCACAGTCAAATGTCAAAAATGTAGGTAAACGCTATACCTACCACTTTTCACAGATTGAGACCGAGAATAGAATGCGAACGTTCTTAAAAATACGGGAACTGCCCCTCTGATGTTAGGGATTGACACTATTGACAGCTAACTTTAAGCTCACTTAACTTTTTGTTCGCACAAGTCTTCATGGCGAGCTTTTTACAGAGTAGATCGACAGAAGGTAGAATTATATTATAACTCTACCATGTTGAGACGCGATCACAAAATGGTGCACGTAACTGTTTTAAAAGCTGAGATCAGTAATAACCGATAGCTGCACAATTATGAGTAATGGCTTCCCTCCATTAGCGCCGCACGGCGACACCGTCGGCCTGTCTGTCACGCCATCCATATAATTATTATTGTCCTGTGCCTACTGGTTATAGCTGTTTAAACGACAGTCGTAACTATAAATCTGTTATTTAGATGATGTCTGATTCTTTGTAAAAAAGCTTCTTCGCAAAGCTGCCTTACCTTTCTCACGAGTTTTCGTTGATTCTCAAATTTAGGAAAAATCCATCTTATGCATTTTCTTTCATTGCACCAAGACTGCATTTTCTATGCTTCCGTTTGAAGGGTGTGGTCGCTGGCTAAGAGATTTAGGTGCGGGTGAGATAAACATGTGATAAAAACATGCAACTGTTGCAGTTTTTAAAAGAAGAGTGAAAGAACAATATCTTTCCACTTCGTCATAGTTGCGTATATATTAATATTCTAGTGTTATTTATTTATTTTAGAAGTATGTATGTATGTATGTATGTATATTCTCATATTATTTGTTTTATTTTATTAAGTGAATTGTTTTTGATTTTATGTATTTTATTTTCTCTTTTACTCTTACACACGCTGTCTACATCTCTAAATCTACTATCCTATCGCAGGTATGCTGGACGAGATTTCATTAGAAATAAGCATCACCTTTGTACCTATTTTTCTGTTATTTTCTTCTTGTCTGTTTATATAAGTGTGTACATAAATGGTTAAATAAATAAATGGTGTCATTCCTCCAAGGAGTAATACAGAGGTGTATATTGCGCGTCCATTTCACCAGTTATATTTAAGTTCCACACCGAATAAAGGCACAAATCTAGATTCAGGTTGCTACTGGAAAATACTCATAATAAAACCCAACAACACTTGGCCTGACTTGGAAATCTAATCCAAGGGCCAAACGCTCAGCAGTCGCACTTGCGAGCACATGACCAACGAGGCGGCCAAGGAGGTTGGTATGATCACCAGTGATCGGAACAGGTAGAGCTAATATACCTAAAGTTCAAAGAACAGACACAAAAAAAGTGGAGACTTCCTTACGACATCTTTTTTTTTTCGTAATATTTGTTCGTAGTTTCGGGACACCACTTAAGCACGTTTATGTTATTAATACAGTAAACTAATTAAATTAATTTTATTTTTAATATTTTCATATTTTTTTAACAATAAAAATCGTGCTTACTCTTTCTTTTAAACAGAAACAGGAAATGAATTCGATAGTTGTTATACTTTATTAATTTTAGTTGTACTTAAGTAATGTTCGGAAACTTGGGACATCAGTACCGAAAAAAATATTTTGTCATAAGGCGTCTCCACTTTGTCTCTGTTCTTTTTCGAACTTTAGGTATTTTAGCTCTAGGTACCTATTCCGATCAAAGACCCACTTTCGTCTCAAACCTTAGAAACACATTATCAACCCCATTGTTATAGCTAGTCTCTACAAGGTGTTGTTTTGCATCCTCGTCAAATTCGAGGATACTCGACACGAATCAATAATAAAATAAGTAGGTATTAATTTTAATTTTTTGTATTTTTCGGAAATCGGCATGTGTAGGGCCCGTGTCATACCGCCCTGTAACTGCGCTGTAACTGTAACGCATGCACACAGCGACATAGTCGTACGACACTGCCTACCGCATACGCAACGGGGGGATTTTGTTCTTTGAAAGTGGAGTATTCTGAAATACTGTCAAACTTAAATACCTAAAAAACAAGTATGTATTAATTATTGAGCAAGATCGTAATTTTATTTGATTATTTATGTCTTTCATAACAGCCTCCTGAAATTTGACGAGGATGCAAAACAACACGTTGTATTATCATGCATGGTAGTTGCCTTCCACGAAAACTTATAAGTGTATTAAAATTTGAACTGACTGCAGCGCGCTGCGTGTCGCGGGTTCGATTCCCGCACGGAACAAATATTTGTATGACCTGCAGATAGACAGCAGATGGGTCTGGCTGTTTGTGTATGTAAGTTTAAATGTTTGTAAACGCACCCACGATACAAGAGAAATTTCTAATGTGGGGCAACGTTTTATAAAAAAAGAAAGAAAGAATTAAACAACTTACAGGCATTTTTGAACTTCGGCCTGGCAGAAAGATGAACCTAGTTGCCCATTCCAAAGCGTAGTAAGTACCTATGGAGAAGAACGGGCAACTCCATGGACACTGAAACAAAAACAAAAAAATAAAAAAAAATCGAAATCAGATTATTGTTACAAATTATTGGTTACATTATTCGAGTTGAAATTATACGAGTATTATGAGAACGTTGTAGAAAGACGTGCACGTTAAAAGACCAGTTCCAGCTGACGGCGCCCTTTCACGAACATGACGCATTGATCAACACCATTCAGCTCAACCATTACGAAGGGAACCGAATGATCCAAAACATGCGCCACTATCAGCGACACATTCGAGTGAGCATGACATACTCTTAACTGCGAGGGAACCGAGTGACACTGGCTGTAATGGAATAATATCCCTAACGTAAAGCCCTAAAATGTTTTTTCCTAATCAAACTGCACAGTGGGCATTTCTATCCGTTTGATTAAATTCAGAACTCCGCCCACAACCCTTTTTTGCATCATGCTGCGCCGTAAAATATTGCAATTCGTTTTCTCGGATTTTATTTGTAATTTTTTGTGCATTTTTATGGAATGTTTTTGATTGTGTTACTGTGTAACGTAAACTACGACTTCGACTTTATTGCCCTCGAAACTTTTTTCCTCTTGACAGTTTAGGTACCTAAGATATTAATTCCATAATGGGAACTAAAATAAACAATATTTATTTGCATAAATAAGGCACAGAAAGTTCTTAAGATAATATAATCGATCTCTTAATATGCCTTTAATGTCGGCGTGAAAATTTTACATTTTATATAATTATTATTGTAAGAAATTTATTAATTACGTTTAACAAGGCATGTGATTAGTAAAATATATTAAATTCATTCAAAGGAGAACGGGCATTTTGGTACTCGCTCCAATAGCAATCATTGTGGTGTCATTGGATAGGTCTTTTAATCAGGAAAAATATTTACTATGGCGACTTGTCCCAAATCCTTGTCCGAAAACCACGGGAAGCCCCCAAAGTTCCAGTTTTAGTTGATATCATAATTACAAATTCGAAAAATAGCAATGTAAAACTACATTATTTAAAACGAGAAATGTATAGTGTTACTATTCATGCATAATTATATCGTGATATGATATGATAATGGTGTAGACTTTTGAAATTATGTTTTTCTACTTATAATAAGTAGTATTACTTTTAAGATATCTGTTTTTTGTTACTATGGTGGCTATAGACCTCGGGGATAGAGAACCAGCCGCGGGGTGGGGCGGGCGGTGCGCAGTGTCAGTTGACAGCCTTTTGTGCCGCGTCAACGTCATTCAACATCGATTATATAATCGATGTTTTGGGACCATACGCTGCCACTAAGACCGATGCGAACATCATGAGCGACATAATGAATGATGGAGAAAACCCATTACATTGCTTTCTTCAACCGAACGATGTCTTCATATTAGATCGCGGCTTCCGGGACAGCTTAGATGCTATCGAAGCATGTGGATATGAATCTTACGTTCCACCATCTAAAGACAGATGGGAGACACAGCTAACTACTGAGCAAGGTAATGAAGCTCGATCAGTTACATTATGCCGGTGGGTAGTGGAAGTGGTGAACGGGAGGTTCAAACGAGATTTCAAGCTTTTGCGGCAAAAATATTTTAATAAAACACTACCAAAAATGTTCATTGATTTTAAGATCGCCGCAGCTATGTTAAATAACTTCCACATACCCATCGATAATAACATTCACGCAGAGGCCTTCCTGAACATTATAAGGGACAAAATATATTCACCGAATCTACTTTATGGTTATGTAGAAAGAAAACGTTTGAATAGCCGAAGAGCGAATTTTCAAAGAATAGAAAGTCACGAAATACAGAATTTCCCACTACTGACGAAAGAACCGATTATTTTACTTTCTTTGGGCACTTATCAACTGAAGCTAGCCTGATCCTACTGCACGGAGCATTTATCAAATGGACTATACATTTTAGAAATATATAGAGAAAGCGCACTCCAAGATTTAAATGAATATGGCATAAACGAAGATGCTTGGCTTTTACGCGGACGCATACAGTCGCGTCACGTACGGTCAAGAACTTATTATTGTTATGTATTGGTAAAAAACAATGTTAATGAAAACGAAACCAATATCCATAACATTTTATCCAATTATTACTGCACGTGTTTGACCGGGCGACGAACAGTCGGCACTTGTGCTCATATAATTTCAATCGTGTGGTATCTAGGATATGCCAGACATGAAGGTTTCACTGCTCTTGCAGCGTTCCTCAACGATGTCATTATTGATAATAATGTTAAAAAAAAAAAAAGTTTCTTACTTTTTCTATTTGTTTTTTCTTTTTTACCTGGGTGTTTATTCATTTTAGTACCTATTAATCAACACACATGATTCTGAACAAGACAACGATATAATATCACCTTTACCTTAACAAAAACAAAAAAAAACTAAAAAAAAATATTAAATACTTAACACAAAATAACTCCGTTCCGACAGCAAATGGAGACAAGCGACTCAGTTAACATTAATCCTTGTAAAAATACCTTTCCAATGATATATATATTATGGCTATTGGGCCGAGTACCAGGCTTCATATATTTTTGCCCATGACCCTTTGGTAACAATTAATTCATAGATGACGTCACGTCACAGCTTATTCTCTAAGAACTCACTCACAACAGTCACAACTAACTAACTTCTTTCATGAGAATAATTATGTACCTACTGGCTATTAAGGTATTTCTCTTTTTTTCTATTTGTCTCGAATACTTTTGGGTACTTAGTATTATTGTGTACCTTTATTTTTTGTTCATTTGTAATGTGCGTTTTCTTTGTGCAGAATAAACTATATTTCTTTCTTTCTTCACTAAAATTTCATAAAAATACAAAAAAATACATCAAACGAGAAATGATTAAGATTCGGAGTAACTCCTACATTCGTTCTGAAAATATCTTGTCAAAACACACGATGTACACGAAGCTCTATCAAACGCAAATGTCGAGAATTGGTTCGTATCTAATTAGGTACCTTGTACCACAATATTCCCGGACTACAGCTTACGAGTGGCATAACGACTAGAGTAGGTAATACCGACCGACCCACGCTGCTTACCAACCGTTTCACCGACAGTTTCTGTACTGCAAAGCCTCTTACATCGTAAGCTGGTTTAATTGGTATGCTCTGTGATATTATGAGTAACGTTGTCTCGTTAGCAGATATTTATATCAAGAGTTAGGTATTTGGTGCTTTTCATGTTCTTATTACAAAGGAGCATTGTTTTATGTTTTGCCGCTGCTAAGAAATAACAATATGTACTAAAATTTTCAGGATAATCTATCTTGATAGCCTGAAAGTCATTAAATCATTCCTAACCAATTCCTAAAACAATTATTCTCAGTATCCTCAACATTTTAAGCAATCACCAGCCTTGAAGCTGCCAAGTCCCAGCCTACTTATCATTTTACTTAACAAAAACGTCATTCACGAAAAGAAAATCAAATTCTAATTAACCAAAGTCACGATTGTGCTGTTGGTAAACACAATCAGAAGCAGATTACAATAATGATAACTGAAACCGAGCTTATTAATAGCTATTACATTCATAACGGGCGGTGAATGACTGCTTATTGAGCCCGTCAACAGACAGCCCGCGGACAAATCATTAATATGAACCGGTATTCATCACCATGGCGGCATTGAGATCCACTGAATGCTATCCCAAAATAATCTCAGTGGGGTTCGGAAAAATACTTGCGGGGTTCCGACGGTACGGGGGGCGCGGGATACGGGACAACGGCCTCGTTACGTCAGTTCCGCCGGATGTCGCCTCGCGATGCATTGTCGACGCCTTGGAGGGTGGACATCGATGTTTTTATTTTCATCACAAACATTAATATGTTCATTCGGCCATACTTTATTTATTACGATTTTACGATACGTTGAGCAAAACAAATTGCTGGTTAACATAGTGTTGCAGGACACTTTGTACCTAATAATATATTACTTACTAAACGTGTCCTTAATCCTTATGAATAATATGCATATGCCTATTAATGATACGTTAATGATACAATCTCTGATTGTATATTTTATTTTGTTCCGTTGTTTTTTTATGTTATGTCAAATGCGTCTTTTTAACAATACCTATTTTATTTTGTGTAAATTAAAGATTTACATAGATATGTATATACTTGAGTATAATTTAATGTTTCAAATTAAAAAAAGATAATTGTTTATTTAAATTAGCACCTTACTTAGACATTAATATTTGCATGCAAAAACATAGCGAAATGTGTTATGGCACGAGAATATTTATTTACCGCCTTTTATATTACTGCATTTAAAGAAAATATTATAAAAACGACTACTACTACAGCACATGACTACTACTATACATAACATTGACATCCAATTGACACGAAAATTTAAGATTTTTATTAGAGCATTACTCATCCTTCGCAATCCATCAAGAGAGCATTTTCTAAATCGCCAACCCTATATATAAGCTAGTTAGATGTCCAAAACAATTAAACAAACCTGCCAAATATTCATAAGTATACCTAACCTTAGTCCCTCAACAGTGAGCAATTAAGGCTAACGTCTTGACATTTATCCCGAAGCACCAATTATGATTAGGTACATCACAAAATAATTACGAGTGCTTGACACATCAGCAGCTGTCCACGGTATGGGAAAGTAATAATGTGGATGCAACGGAGGTGTCTTTTCGGTCTGTCCCCTCGGGAAATCACGGTAATCCGCGATGTCGACGGCGCGCCGGCTAAATCTCTGTCGAACGTAGTGCTGCGACAATGTGGATACAGCCTCATAATTGATATATATATATTTTATAAACTAATCGATAGTTACTGTTTAGTCATCAGAATAAGGACGACAATACGACTTTAAATTGCCCATTCTTTTCCATACGAAACTACCTTTTGGAAGGGGCGACTAGATTCAGTTCTATTTTAATGTTGACGTTCAAAAGTGCCTTTTATTTGAAATAAATGCTTTGTCTTCGATTTTGAATTAGCGAAGATTATCGTTTATCTTTTGACTTTTCCATACAAAAATTGAATCAAAGATCGGCAAAATCCATAGTCATCATTATTATTTAGTTTGTTTGTAAAATACTTTTATTTTTTATTTTAAGGCCGGTTACAGTGCTTCACCGACCGTAGGAGCGTAGCGTCGTCGGTCCTGACGATACATATTTGACCAATCCGACCGTCAGTTTGTAGTATTCAGTTCTCTCCTGACCAACAAACCAACAGATCTGGTACAGTCGTTACACAATGGACGGTCAGTCCGCTGGTCGGTGCAGCACTGAACGCGCTCATTTGTCTCCATAGCGCGTAGGTCGGTGCAGCACTGAACGCGCTCATTTGTCTCCATAGCGCGTCGGTCGGTGCAGTAGTAATGAACGCGCTCATTTGTCTCCATAGCGCATCGGTCGGTGCAGTAGTAATGAACGCGCTCATTTGTCTCCATAGCGCGTCGGTCGGTGCAGCACTGAACGCGCTCATTTGTCTCCATAGCGCGTAGGTCGGTGCAGCACTGAACGCGCTCATTTGTCTCCATAGCGCGTCGGTCGGTGCAGTAGTAATGAACGCGCTCATTTGTCTCCATAGCGCGTCGGTCGGTGCAGTAGTAATGAACGCGCTCATTTGTCTCCATAGCGCGTCGGTCGGTGCAGCACTGAACGCGCTCATTTGTCTCCATAGCGCGTAGGTCGGTGCAGCACTGAACGCGCTCATTTGTCTCCATAGCGCGTCGGTCGGTGCAGTAGTAATGAACGCGCTCATTTGTCTCCATAGCGCGTCGGTCGGTGCAGTAGTAATGAACGCGCTCATTTGTCTCCATAGCGCGTCGGTCGGTGCAGCACTGAACGCGCTCATTTGTCTCCATAGCGCGTAGGTCGGTGCAGCACTGAACGCGCTCATTTGTCTCCATAGCGCGTAGGTCGGTGCAGCACTGAACGCGCTCATTTGTCTCCATAGCGCGTCGGTCGGTGCAGTAGTAATGAACGCGCTCATTTGTCTCCATAGCGCGTCGGTCGGTGCAGTAGTAATGAACGCGCTCATTTGTCTCCATAGCGCGTCGGTCGGTGCAGCACTGAACGCGCTCATTTGTCCCCATAGCGCGTAGGTCGGTGCAGCACTGAACGCGCTCATTTGTCTCCATAGCGCGTAGGTCGGTGCAGCACTGAACGCGCTCATTTGTCTCCATAGCGCGTCGGTCGGTGCAGTAGTAATGAACGCGCTCATTTGTCTCCATAACGCGTCGGTCGGTGCAGTAGTAATGAACGCGCTCATTTGTTTCCATAGCGCGTCGGTCGGTGCAGTAGTAATGAACGCGCTCATTTGTCTCCATAGCGCGTCGGTCGGTGCAGCACTGAACTCGCTCATTTGTTTCTATAGCGCGTCGGTCGACCGACGGTACGCATACGCACGCGCTCGATAGACGATCCTCGTACGCAGTAAGTAGCACCGTGCGTGTGCGGATGGTAACACTGTAAGGATTTATAAATTTCCATAAAATGACTAGTGCGACCGACGTACGCACCGACGGCCACGGTCGGTCGAGCAATATGACCGGCCTAAAGTTAATATTTATTTGATAGTTTCCAGTTGCCAGTATTTTTTTTTACTGTGGTAGTGTTGTTTCCCTATTGTATAAGGTTTGACGTAAGGTTTGTAGTCATGAATTGGAGGACAAAATGTAGTATGTTATAGCGGTCTTTTCCGAACAATTCATGAAATCACTCTATACAACAAACATAAGCCGTTTTAGTAACAGGATGAACGAAAGTATTGGTTATACTTCCGTTCATGCATTTCGTGCATCGATTCTTGACATACAAATAATTAAACCTACGCTATAGTTAAGTACTATAGGCAGATACTGGAAGATTACCTCAAAGCGTATAGAAGATATTACCATTGACCGTATAAAAAGTATATTCCTGAAAAATCGTTCTTATCCTCATCTCTATCTAAACCGCAGCTGAATCCAGAGATCGCAGTGAATGGGCTGTGATGAATCATGCTCGTTCGCACGGAACGCTGTACCACGCATTAGAGCCCCGATACACAAACCACCATAGAGGGGACTTAAACCTGCAAAGAGGTTTGCTTGCTCCCTCAGATGTAAAGAACATGTGAACAAAAAGATAAAACCAATTATGTAGTTTTTATCTTTAAACCTTTGCGATTTTTTAAAATATTTTATAAACCAGGCAACTAAGTAGGTACATGGTTTTACTAAATACTAAACCGTGTCTTTCGACTTAGATCTCGATCGCAGCAGATCCAACCAAGACACAAAGTATGATGAAAAACACATCGATCGCCCATCTACCTAATTTTTTTTTCTTTATTACCCAATTAAAAAGCCAACATCCAAATGTGTCAACGTCAGTGATCATACCATCAGTTAATAATGAGCTCTTCCACGTAATATCCGAGATGACAATTATCGAGTTGGAGAAGCGACAGGGCCGTCCAGACTCATAAGTCTTCATTACTCTGTGCCGAGACCAAGTTGCTGGCGCGGCGAAACTTTGACGCGTCGATACTGAGCTTAAAGATGATCCGCTAACAATGTCCACCCTCCCCCATCGACGGAGTATCTTGAGCTTGCTACTGCATTAAAAATTGCAATTCATTGTTTAGAGTATTTTACGGTATTATTTTCCGTTGAAGTAAAACATTTCTGAAACAATTGTTGCTGTTGTTGTTGTTGTTGCTGTGTTGTTTTATGTGTGTCTTTATATTTAAAAATATTTATTCCTAAATTATCATTATAAATTGCACCTACCACTGTTTGTCTCTACATCACCCAAAGGTTGACTGGTAGAAAATGCCTATGGCATTAAGTCCGCATCTGTACATTTGTGTACAGAGTGTGTTTGTGTGTGTTTATACAGGTTTAATAGTTTTCTGTAATTAATAAAAATACCTGGTTTTCAATTAGACTGGCTTGTCAAGTCCCACGATGACGTAGGTACTAGGGAATACCCATCTTAGGGTTTTAGAAATTTAGATAGGTACTTATTTCAACTTACCTACGTTCTGATCTTCACAAGCTGTATTTAACCAACGTGTACGTACGTCGACAAATGTATCTCTAACTTTCAATATTTGACAATAACTAGTCCTATTTCGTATACCTAATAAGAGCTAGCTACTGGCATACATACCAGGTACCAGGCTCTCTAGGGTCTGCCTAGCCTATTCGCAACTATGTCGGGGTCAGCTTCCAGTCGAACCGGATATAGCTGAATACATGAACTTTACATGAAGCGACTGCCTACCTGACCTCCACTAGTTAGTTACTGGGTAACTTTGTTTTTCCAGCACGGCATCATTTTGTATAAAAATATGATGTCTTTATCATTATGAGAGTTGTTTGTTCTAAAAGCAAAGTTAAAACTTAATACATCATAACTGGGGCCTCTCATTAAAAGTGACGAAGCATTAGGGAGCCCGTGACAATAGGATAACGTTACCCAGTATAATTACTGCATCTATCTTTATAAACAGCTTTTTGTAGATAGATATCAGAACCTTTATATTTATTATATAATGCACTTTTGAGTTATTACTAGATTTTACCTCAAACCTCAACCCCGTTTACATTTTAGTTAGTTTGTTTTTGAAAATTTCATATTTGTATATTTGATGATAATATGGGAATCACAGAACAGATAAAAGAGGTTTTATCTGTTCTGTGATGGGAATGGTACCATCTGAATGAAATGAAATGTTTATTTTATTTCTGTAAGTAGATCTTTTGAGACACTTTTACAGGTCAATATTTAAAAAATAGATGGCGCGGCGCGCGTGAATGGTGAAAATAAGTTTTTATATGGCGCAAAAAAGTTGCAATATTTTTAGATTTTCTATCTATTTAGCTCTGATGTGTAATGTATTAATTTGACGACACGTTTGGTGTAGTGGCTACAGTGGCTAAGTGTAGTCAGCGAAACCAAATGGTCCTGGGTTCGAATGTTTGTATGATGAATATGGACATTTGTACCAGAGTCATGGATGTATATTTATAATATGTATGTATTTACGAAAAAAAAAATGTATTTAAGTAGTATATCAACCATCTGGTATCCATAACACAAGCCTTAAGTGTTAAGTGCTTAACTTGGAACTAGATGGTGCTGTGTGCAATGTCAGACGATATTTATTTATTATTTATTTATTTGATGTGTGGGTAGGAACAATTCTCGTTAATTTTTGCACCATATGCAGACAGCGCTACTTAGCAATAACAGTCGGTATTAAACCAGTTTATCTGCAATTTGAATAAAATCCCCCACTAAGCCGAACTTCACACACATCAGCATTCGTACAGCGTATCCGTCATTATCATATTGAGGGAACATTGGGAATGAGGAAGCGAGTGAGTCGGGAACAGCCGGGAGGCGCAACGATATTGCTGTTTGCCGTCAACAAATATTTGCACGGTCGGCCTCCCGCCCCGCTACTTACTGGAGTTAAATCAATATTTAAATAATTTCAAACTTTGATTAATTTGCAGATATATTGTTTGCAATGATGTCGTCGAGCCCGGATTAGCGGCTTGATAATGTTATTGCTTTATTCAATGCTTTTCTTGGAATAGTCCTACCCAGTGCTTTTCTGCATAAGTACCTACCTAAGTAATTATACGAGTAGGTACCTAAGTAATAGTACCTATTAGATCAATTGTTAAAAATAAGGAGTAAGTATCTAAGTACCTACCTCTTTTTTGCGCTTAACCCAATAGATATAATAAATAAGTTAATTAATTTAATGAACTTGGAACATTATGAAGATCAAACAAACATTAATGACTCCGCTATCATCTAGAAAACAATTATCCTATTATGGTTATCGCTAACTATTACCATGATGTTCTGCATATTTTTTCCTTCCTGTTGACCACGTTTTAGTCGCACCGAAATGTACGATTAACCGTCTCAAATACACACATAAGTGTCTGGGGATCAAGCACGTTTTTGTTAGTTACTAAAAAACTGTTGTTTTAACTAGGTATATTTTTGTAACTCCTATGGTTACTTTTTAGTTAATTTCGTTATTTGAAAAGGGAATAGTTTTTGAATTTCGGTCCAAAGATGATAATCTTCTGTCAAGTCGTATTCCTATACAATAATCATGCAACGGGTTGAGGCCAAACCAGTAAAATTTCTGCCACAGTTTTGAGTGGAATCAATACAAAAGAACGTTATTATGGGGAGAAGACGTCATTTGAGCCGAGAAGTAATGATCAGAGCTGTGGGAATGTTGGATGCTGGTTCTTGGCGACGTGCTGTGGCAATCGCTCTGAGCACTAAGCTGAACGTTATAAGTCGATTTTTACACTAGCAGCGTGGCAGAGCGACATAGAGGACGAGCTCGCATCACAGACAAAATCGTACAATGACCGCGATGATGTTGGTTATTGGACCTATTGAGCCCCGCAATCACAGAGCCCGTTTACAATGGGCTCGTGAACACAGAAATTGGGCAGAAGAAGAGTGGCGTTGTATTTATTTATTTATTAAAACTTTACGCATAAGTAAAAAAAAATACTGTACAAAGGCGGACGTAATGCCTGAGGCTTTTTCTACTAGTCAACCTTAGGGTGATGCAGAGATATACCATGGCAGGTGCAACATACGGGATAGATAGCTCGGAAATTACTATACAATACAAGAATAAATACTAATATATAGATACATAAGTACATATAAACAAAATAAACATTTTCAGGAGAAATAACGATTGGTAGAGGAGAATACGAATCCAGCAACTCGGCGCTGGGATGTTTCGGCCAACTTCTGACGGATATGCCTATGCCTTCACTTTAAAAGTAAAAAAAAGTAAGTAAGTAAAGTAAGTTTTTAAAAAAAAAAAAAAAAAAAAAAAAAAAAAAAAAAAAAAAAAAAAAAAAAAAAAAAAAAAAAAAAGATAACCGACTGGATTTTTTGAGGGTGGGAAATCATCAAATAACTTCTCCCGCTCTGGGCAGAGCAGGAGGGTGTGCGACTGGTTGCCGTCCTGGTGTTCAGAGGGAGCGCATTCCAAAGAAAAACAGAAGAAACCAGAACGGTGAGAAGGACATCGTAGAAGACGATTGTTGGTGGAACGAAGATTATTACTATGGGCAGTGCATAAATATTGAATTTGGGAAGTCAGGTAAGAAGAAGTAGGTTTGTCCAGAATAGAGAACAACGTAGACAGAGCCCTCGACTGTCTGCGCTGACGAATGGGTAACCATTTTAAAAGCAGTCGGTGCGCTGAAACATCGTCATAGGTACGTACGAATATTGAAAACAAATCGCATGCAGTTATTGAGAAGGGGTTCAAGTTTATTGCGGAGATCTGTATTCAGATCATAGTAACCCACACAACCATTGTCAATTATTTCGTCGTTTTGTGTGTTTTTCTGACGAATCTCGCTTTGGTATGAGGCCCGATACTAGACGTACACGGTACTGGAGGACCACCCCTGGACGCCAACAACATTTAAAATCATACCAGGAAATCCGTGCATACAGTGGTGGAACACACAAATGATATTGGCGGGTATTTGGATCGGCGGAAGAACCGAACTGATTATATCAGAAGCAATCTCAATGCACAGATTTACGCTGAAACGATTGTATCAGATTTTGTAATTCCTTTGCGGACCCAATTTGGCGCTTCATTTCTACTTATGCATGATAATTGATAATGCACGTCCACACGCTACCAGAGTCGTTGCAAACACACTTGCCACAGCTAATATCAACGTCCTACCATGGCCTACTCAATAGCCAGACTTAAATCCCATTGAGCACGGTGGGATATGTTTCAAAGAAGAGCTCTGCCAAATATGGATGCCGTACACACACCATAAAATATTTTTCGCCTGTTACAGCGGACGTGGGCGGCCATTCCGCAACGTGATTTGGATGAACTCATATTGAGTATGCTGAATCGCTGTGATTGTGTTTTATGTGTTAACAGCGGAAATACAGACTACTAATTGTTTATTTTACGCAATAAAAGCTTTGAAAACTTTTATTTTTATCTTAATCACATTTTAATGACAGGATTAACAAGGGTGTAAAATCCAGAAGCATAAGCAAAAATCGCTAAGTCTTCATTAATGTAAAAGCAGAGAGTACTTTGAGATTAGTTTTGAGGTTCGATTGCCTACTACACTACAAAAACATTTTATTTAATCAATCAGAATGGACATTTTTATTTAATTTCATTATACATATTGATCTGACTATCATATGACACCTTGATCCCTAGACATTTTTGATGTGTACTATGAAACTGTCAGATTTTATATTACTCACTAGCTGACCCGACAGACGTTGCCCAAATTTCAATAATTCATACAAAAATCCCATAGAAAACACAATTTTCAGTTTTTCCCTTAACTATTTTACAATTTTGGCAACTTTACCAATTTTTATGATACTCAAGTGACGCACTTACCTACCATCGAATAGAATTTAATTTTTATTTATATAAATTGATATACCAACTACGCATATCAAATGAATCGCAACATAAACGTGCGAGCATCGTTTGTACATCGTTCTAAACTGTGGCTATTAACCGGTTTTAGGGTATGAATGTTTTATGCGGCTCGGTGTCACCCGGCTCCCGGGGGAAGGGTACGGACAAAACTCTACTAGCACTTAATTAAGGGGTAGCTTCGGAGGGAATAGATTTTAATTAATAATACGCGGTGATTCGCTCTACGGTCTTATTGTTTAGTCCAGATTGAAAAGTCCTTTTGAAATAAGGTTGCAGTTTCTACTAGGCATTTTCACTTTATGCAAAACTGTACTACAAAGCTTGTATTAATTTCCTGATTACGCATTTGTTGGAGGGTTGGTACCTAACCGGTTTTAAGACCTTTAAGTAACTTAGACCCAATCGTCTTCCAACTTACAAATATTTGTTTAAAATACATTTGAATGACTGCCACAACGCATTCTCTACCAGTCAACCGTTAGGATACAAGAACAACATTGGGATAGTAGTACAAGAAACAAATCTTACAACTTCCAACTTCATCGCTCAAGCTACGCAATTTACCTACATCTAAAGATTTTCATCAAAAGAGAAATTAACTGTTTAACTCGCAACCAAACTAACCAACTCATTCAAGATTTCCGAGACTCAAGGACCTGAGCGCAGAAAAAAAAAAGACAAAGAAAACAGAATATTCTTATAAGAATTTAAATAAATTTCCAATAAAGAGGGAGAGTCCGCTCCCGTTACAAAAAGGAATACGAGTGCTAATAAAAAATGCCGAAGTTAAAACGTGCCATTTGAAAGCAGTGTCTAGTAAGTAGGTGTGAGTTCCCTTTTTAAATTCAGGTCCGGGTAAGTGATATTTAAAAAAAGCATTGCGGTAAATACCGAGTTAATTAGTGGAATAAGCAGTAACAGCATCCGAATAAAAAGTTTGTTTTCGGAAAATACTTGCAATTAGTTATAGGTAGGTAAGTAAACAAAGCGCTCGTCTCAGGCTAACTAAAAACTGTTCAATGCAATTAAGGCGGAGATTTCTTGAAAACGGTCAAAAAGGTGTTTTTTTTTAAAGCAGTGTAGGATCTCTTAAACAGTAAATAATTTTATCAAAAAAAAACCATGATATTTTCAAGTATTTTTTTAATAAATTGATGGAACTCAATACATATTTAAATATACATTAATGCATCGAAAAAAAATTCAAACACACCTCTTAAATGACTTTAAAAGTAGTTTATCCTTTCATCAACAATTATAGTTAAAAATATACCACAAAACGTCAAATGCCAAACTGCATGCAGTGATGGATTACACTAAAGAAATAAACAGAATTCTTCGACGAAATCACAGATCGAGTCGTGAATTGCTGTTTGTTTTTAACGGTAGGTATTTGATGTCAAACAAGCAGACAGGGTGAGGAAACTGGCCTGTTCTAGAACCAAAAATTCAAAGACATTTGACCTCCACCAACCAGGTGGAGGTCGAATGCTTAGTGTATTATAGGCCTGTGTCCCAGCGATCCAGCAGTGAGAGTGCTACCTATGGGCTGACTACGCAGACAGCCCCCCTGACGTAAATGGTCACCAACGTAGGGGCAAAGATATTCCTATTTTTTTTTATACATTCTTGATAAACTGCTAAATAGCCCGTCCCTTTATTACCGTCTTTATTTAGCGCCATCAGTGCAATATCGACGCCCTTCCATTAGACGTAAGCAAACAACACTTGAGCGCTCTCTTCACTCTCTTATCATGGCAATATCGATCTTGTGTTGCCTACTTAAGGCAAAAGCGCCAGGGTAGCCCGCGAAATTCTTTTTTTTTTACAGTTTTACTAATTGCAGCGGGTAAATTGCGTAGAATAGAATAGAATACTTTTTATTATGTACACAAAAAAAATTGATATAAATGTAGAAATTTTACATAAGTAGGGTGACACAAAAGAGTAAAGGTGGAGTTTCTTTCCCATTCTTCTCCATACGACACTACCTTTTGGAAGGGGCGACTAGAATCAATTATATTTTAATGTAAATGTTGACGTTCAAAAGTGCCTTTTATGTGCCTATTTGAAATAAATGCTTTGACTTTGACGCAATGGTAATAATTGAAATATTTAAATAACAATTTAAACACACAATTGCGTAACACACTAACAGAAGCAATGGCTTTCATTTTGACAGTTAAATAACATTCATTGCGTTATTTACGTTGGTGAGCAGATTTTTTTTGAACATATGAAGCAATGGATTAGCAATAAGTAGGTACCTATCCTTCAAAATTATTCAGATTGTGCTTGAAAGTGTCTTACGCAATTAAAGTGCAGGGTCAGTGTTAGCGCGGGGAGCAATAAAAGAGTGGACTGTATTTTAACTGGCAATGGTTTATTGCCGTTCTTATTAACAATATAAATTTTCCCGGACAAACAGAATAATATAAATTAAGAGAGGAGTATCGTCCGTCGCGGTGGAGTCCGTTGAAGCGAGTGGTCATCGGGCCGAGCCGTGTCGCCGCCGCGCCGCGTCTCAACTCGCCGATGACGCGCTGATCACGCTGCCTGCGCATGCAGACCGCGTGCAACGTGCTGTGTTGGGTTCGATTCCCAACAGTCAGTATCAGGTTGTAGATATGCTGATCAAAATAATTGTGATTTGCGACTGTAACATATATGTATTTAACAAAACCAACGATACAATTAGGTACTCTCAAAGTTCAAATTTACCCTATTGAACGACTGTTTTATGAACAACAGATCAAAATCAAAAGTCATGTATTCAAACTAGGCTGAGAATCAGAACTTTAAGAACTTTAAAATAACACGAGACAGTCCCCCAAAACGCCCGCCCTTCACCACTTCCAAGTGCTATAGCTGGGAAGAAGAAGAAGCGCAACCAACTCCCCAGCAGCACTGCTGTCTGTTCATCTAAAAGAACTGGAACTTCTATACGGTAATAAGTAATTAATTAACATTACGAAACACAAAACAAAAAATTAAATTATTTGCCATGTAAGTCAGCTAGCACACGCCAATATACTTAAAAAAACAAAAACGTTGAAAACTATACTCCAGCAGAAATTAATAATATAAACGTAAAGAGAACTTAATACCTAAATAAAAGACTCCAGGCATAAAGGGCGTGCCCGTTTACATTTGCAACCTGAGACTAAACAGTAATTTGCATTTCGTGGGTACTTACACATTATTGTCTAAAACCGTCAGATGTACGAGCATCTTATGTAGGGTAATGCACCCAGCAGTCAGTCTACGAGTATTAGCGAAATTTTAACTTTGAATAGCCGTCTGCTCAAGAATGATTGTAGATAATAGAAATAAAGCTGTGCAATCAACATATTAATTAATTATAAATTAATCAATTATCAATCATTAAAACCACTTTACAAAAAAGGGAGCTTTTCACCAGTAGTCATCCACTCTGCCAGCCAGAATCTGAATCATTTTGAAGGATATTGCTAATCCATTGCTTCATTTGTTCGAAAAATTTGTCTGCTCAGCAACGTAAATAACGCAATGAATGCTGTTGAACTGTCAAAATCAAATCCATTCCGTACTGTTAGTCTGTTACGCAACTACCCTTTGCGAAACCATCTACCCGAATCGCTGTAGGCGTGGCAATAGCGGTCATTGACCCACCTACATTTTCTAGCATTGTTTATTTCAAAAACTGGAATGAAGTCCGTCAACGTCCTGGGAGCCTATCGTGATCTTCAACATGTTCAAATAACGGAAAACCCTACATAAGTAGTTGATTGTTTGAGTTTCTACGTAGAGATATTTAGTGAAGGGGCACAATGACCGCTATTGCCACGCTAAAGCGATTCGGGTATAGTCAGTCGAGTGTACCTATGTTACGTGACAGTAAAGACCTAAAACACAAAAAGTGAACAACAAAAATTACGTTACCGTTTTTCACTATCTCAGAAAATAAAAATAAGTACATCGATAAACAGATAACCAGTTATCGAATGTATCCAAACCTAACGGACCAATATTTTAAAACATCTATCAAAATTAAATAATAATAAAATCGTAGCGAAGTCAATTTCCATAAATTTCGTAGGAAACGAGGCTAAGTTGAGATGAGAGAGACCACTATATAGGTACCAATTTATGACAACAGTCGAATTAGTCCATTACTTTACTGCGCTGAATACAGAACGATTATAATAGATACTTACAAATTTAACCTTTTAAATGATTATTATCCAGCTATACCTACCATTAAGGAGCTAAGCAGTCAACCATGAGATAACTTATCTAAGAACGGCTATGTTAGTCAACGTTTTACAAAGCAAATAGCTTAAGGCGCAGATAAACGACTTTTAATGATTTTATATTGAACATCACGTCTAAACTTCTAGTCTTATTTCTTTGAAAAAAATATATGTTATACTAGACAATTTTATTCATAATTTGATATGGAAAATGTGAAATTATATTTTAATAACACAGTGTAATTAATTTGTAAAGTATTGTCTAACGTGGACAAAAAAACGATAATCACGCAAAAACTATGGGGCGTATTTACATGAAACTTTAATCATATAAAAGACAATTTAATGACCCATATTTTAGTATACGGCTTTTATTTATATTGTGTGTGATAAATCAAGGTGGGTTGTTTTTTCGAATAATTTTGGTGCGCGTTGAAGCGGGGCTCTGGCGGGCGACGGGTGGCAGTGTATCGCTGACTTTGTCTGACTTTTGTCGCGGGGCGCGACGCAAACACCTCCCACTCGCTCAAGGGCGCGGGCAGTTAATGTCGCCTTAAACGTTCGAGGACTGCTTTGCAAACCTAAGTACGATTCCCAAAAATAAATTGATATTTTTTGTGCTTTTTTTTTACATAACGTTATACTTCGTCGAACGTACGTTAGGTGACTGTTAATGAGTAATCCCGTGTGTTTACAATCTACTGTTATAATGTTATTTTAGTGATAGCTGTACGTCAGAAATAATCTGTAAGAATGCATCAGTCAGTATATCAGTGTTGTGCTGTTAGGCAGGAGCGTAGGTAGCTCGCCGTTCGATAAGGACCAGGCCCGGGTCGACGGCACGTTGTGTTCCACGCGCGCCTCAAAGAGATGTCAGCACCAATGACGGGGTCCACTAGGGCCGATGCCTGCTAGGGTTGCGGAAAAGTCCAAGAGGGATACCGTGGCCCCTGGCACAGGCAACTGAAGGAACACGGGTGGGTTTTAGTCAGTAAGAGTCTGACACGCCCTCCTGCTCTGCCCAGAGCGGGAGAAGTTATTTGATGATTTCCCACCCACAAAAAAAAAAAAAGGCAGGAGCGTAGGCGTTCGTTAATTTACTAAATACGAAAAACTTCGCAAGCAATAGAAAATTACTACTTTCTGAAGGCTGCAGGTGTCGATGAGCTGCTTCTCACACGGACAACTGTATGTCGCTTGCTTCCGCGTCATCAATCCTGACTCTCTTCATATTTTGGCTGCTGAGACCAAAACTACAAACGTAGTTACAGGAAAGTTTTATAAAAACGTTGTTGTTATCTTTACATTACCTACATAATTATACCTACTACTATAAAACAAAGACGCTTTTGTGTATGTATGCTTAGATCTTCTAAACGGCGCATCAGATTTTAATGCGGTTTCATCAATATACAGAGTGATTTAAGACGATGGTTTTCATGTACCTATATTACCTGCATAATATAATAGAGAAAAGCCGAGAATTTCAAAGATTTGTAATGTGATGTCGTTAAAAATGATGTGCGCTTACATTGCAAACGCCTGCCTTACGAGAAATATCAAAATAATGTACTACGGATTTGTATAGTTTAAAAAGATCTACAAAAAGGTCCGCGATGGTACAACATCCACACAAGGTCTTCAGGTCCTGAACTAGGTAGAACCTGTACTACGGTAACCTGATGACTGGTATACATACTTAAATACATATACACACCCAGACACAGGTCAAACAGACATGTTCATGCACACAAATGTTTGACTTGTCCGGGGATCGAACCCGGGACCAGCGGCTCAGAAGGCAGGGTCGCTACCAACTGCACCAACCGGTCAGTCAATATATATATGTCTATCTCCTAAAGATAACCCACAGTAGGTACCCATTTTTATCTTTTACACATTACAAAAAAAAATATGGATTATTAAAGAAGTTATTTTAAAGAATACAGTATTATTCCTTATCCAATTAAATACATAAATACGTTTTGAATTTAATGGTAGATCAAAATTGTCCTTTAACCACATATCATTAAAATGAAGGTATCTTCTAGAAGATAAATGCGGGGGCAGAGTGGCCGTTCGGGTACCGCCATAAAAGCTAGTTTTAGTATATTTTGGTGTCTTACGACTTCCACGCGAACGAAGTCGTGGCAGAAGTTAGTTAATATTAAAAAAAAAAAAAATACGAAAAAAATACGAGGAAAATACGCGGAGTTTTAGTGGCATTAGCCTGTTATCCTAATAGTCACCAATACGGATCCACCAACAGGAAAATAGTTTTAAATCATTCTTATTTTGACGAGGATAAAAATACTATGTCTTTCTTTTTTTAACAATCCTTGGCCCATTCCCAGCAGGCAGCAGAGGACGTAATTCGGCTGAAAAGACTGATAAAAAAATTGTCTTGTTTTTTTGTTCTGTGTAACAACAACCCTGGGTAACAACTTACCTTAGACAAGATAGGTATACCTACCCTATCTAGATACGATATATAGCTTGCTATACCTACCTATCCTACCTATACGATACCTATAGCTTGCTATAGCGACCACCCTCTGGACGAAAAAGTCAACCGTGACGATTCGTCACGCGGTCAAACCACCATTAATTTCTATAGAAAAATACACTGGTGCTTTTACAGCTCCTTCGATAACATCAAAACTACATTAGAGTCGTTTTTCATGTTACTTTCCCGGGTCATTTGAAATATCACGTACTTGCTACTTGTAGGTACTTACTTACAAAGCCGTTCGTATTAAACCAGATAAAACAATCTTCAAGAATTTAAAGGATTAATTTTAACCAACACAATGCGCGAGAGGCTTACCAAGACTAGCCATCCGTGGCTCTTGGCGACCAGCAAAGAGTATAATAACTTGGCGACCAGCGTCGTCGCTAACAACCTCGGTAAGTACCTATTTTACTGTTCACTGTTCACCGCGGAACTAGCATCATAGACATCATTTAAATATTGTGTCTGTTGGTTGTTGCTCCCGCGCAGATCACACATATACTCGTATCAGAGAGTACTTTTACTATAGACATTTTTATAACATACCCGAAACCCGACCGACGTCGCCGCGTCGCTTCCTCTCACACACTAAGAACGAATTGCTCAGTGTTAGATGATAAGGTGCTCTGTGGTCCACTGACCTCTATTAAAATACGCTGGACTGGCTATCCCATACAAAATGACAGCTATTTGCTGTGCCGATTCAAAGCGCCCCCAGTGACAGACGTGAGAGTTCTGAGAACTAATAAGATTGCAAATGGCCGTTGTTTGTTGATTTTACGCTAAGTGTCTCTGCGGAATAAAAAGTTTTCTAAAGTGTTTACTGTGATTGTGATATAAATTAAAGTGTTATAATAGTGACAGTGACTGTATCATAGCTTGTATTGTTCGTCCAACATGAAATCGTGCGTATATTGTAAAACACGATACGAAAAGGGCAGTGGTGTCAATTTTCACAAGTAAGTGAATCTAAAACATAAATACTTATTAGAAAACCGCTTAAAACAGTGTATTCTTACAATAATAAACGTAAACTGTTCGAGTTTACGGGATTTTACGAACATTTTTATAACCAATAACTTTTGTTAGGGATGTCAAAATTCATATCGATACTTTCGTAATATTATGATGTAAAACAAAAGTCATGCTCATCATTGTTAAAATAATGATACGCACATTATAATGATCTCTAATAATAGCAAAACACTTCAAGGTTTATTATTATTAGAGTCAATAACAAATAATTTAACACTTATGATTCATAATTCTCATTAAGTGTTCTATATAATTATGGATATATGTATATAATTTATAATTTTTTACCCATACCTACTATAATGTTTCCTTTAATTACAGGTTCCCCTCCGATTACACTCTCAAACTTTGGTTAAAAAATATGAAGGTTGTCAACTGGACTCCGACAATGTATCATTATCTGTGTTCTAAACACTTCACGGAAGCCTGTTTCTTAAAACATCAGTCACGGACTACGTTGAAAAAATGGCTCGACAGTAATTTTTAATTTAATAAATTATGTGATTTGAGAATGCTTTTTTTATTTCCCTGTCCCCCTCTCCTGCGGCAATTAAGTTGTTACAAGTTAATTACCGTAATTACAGACCTAATAGAAAGTTATTGTGTCTCTTATCACATGGCAACATGCGGTATCTGACTAGTAATAATATCGTATTGTACACTCTTTATAGGAAGGGATTATCTTATTAATTACTATTTCTATCTTAGTAATTTACTATTTTACAGAATTTTATTATTTATTGATCCTATAGTGAACTGTTATCCGATTAAAGAGAACAAGGAAGGAAGGGGTCAACCGGAAAATACGATACTTATTATTACAGTCCATAAACAGTACTAGATACTGCTATTTCAAGTTATGTTTTCTACGTAAACTCAACTAGTGCAGACATGTCTTTTTATCTGTGTTTTAGTAACATTTAACAAAATATATGCCTATATTGTTTTAAATCAATTATCTACAATTTTAGTAAATCTTAACATATGTTATAAAACGTATTTCACGTTTTTAAAAACATATTACGTATAAAAGACAACACGAATGTTACATGTTAATAATTACCTAAACCAATTTAATTTATAGGAAATCTGTAACAATAGCGTTGGTAATATTTCTATCATTGTGGTCGATATCAGAAAAGTTTTTATCGATAACAAACCTTTTGTTATACATCACTAGTATTAGTTCCATTCCCCCACACTGCTGCCGTCAGCGCCAAAATGGCGATTTTCAAATAGGCACATGAAATTGATAGCGATAGCCAGTCCAGCGTATTTTAATAGAGGTCAGTGTCTGTGGTCAGATGGCATGGCGATGAGTGATATTGCTGCCGATTCTCTTGTCACAAAATTTTCTAAACTAGACTAAAAATCACCAAAATTTCGTATATTCCTGTCAAACGACGATTTCCCATTCTGAAATTCACTAAAGTGACACTATATTTTAGTTTGACAGCACTAAGATGGCATTGAGATTATAATTTAGTGGAAATAGCAATTTTGCTATTCTGAATTTTACGTTTTTTTACCTAATATTTTGATTGTTTAACTAGATCTGACTCTTTTTAAATCGCGATTAAAAAGGTGTGGATAAAATTAGTTGTCATGAACTAAAATTCACACCAACACCTCGACTTCAGATGCAAAAACAGTACTGTATCTTTTTTTCTTTTCTTTTGCTTATATCTCGAAAATGGTACACACCAAAAACCTATTCCTATCGCAAAAATAAGGAAAATTTCGACTCCCTCTAAAAAACCAGTAAACCTCTAAAACTCAACGTGTTGGTAATAACTTTTCATATTTTCCATACAAAAAGTGAAAAATTTCATACAAAACATGTCAAGGGTGCACATAATGCGCGCCTCCGGCTCTAAAAAAAAATCACGTGGTATGGCAAACAACGTGGAGTCGCAATTGCCAAATTTGATTTTAGGTGTCAAAATTATTTTTAAATATAGATTAATTTTGTAGAATAGCTTTACGCATGCTTTACGTTTCTCATAGCCAAAAGTAAGGAATTTTAGTGATAGTTTAGTTAGTTTAGTTCGGTGTACAACAGAATCGGCACCACTATCTAGCTAGCTAGGCCAGATTAAGAACGAATTTGAATTGCTACGGTTGCTCAGTGTCAGATGGCATGGCGATGAGTGATACTATCTAGCTAGCTACTAAGTGACGTGTTTACCAGGGTATTCCGTATTATAATGAAAAGCGGCACGTCTCACGATCTCTGGGAGGAGGGGTTGTCGGGAAAATCCGTATTGGGACAAGCCATTCACGGAATGAACCGAATGACTATTTCATGAAATCATGACGACATTTGAGGACAATGGGGATAAAACCAGCAATGCTATTCTGTAAAAATCTCACCGTGAAAACTCAAGTGAAGTGAGTTTGAAGTGAGCTTTCATTCCACCTGCCGGTCGATTCTGTAACAATCTCACCGTGAAAACGTAGGTGAAGTGAGCTATCATTCCACCTGATGCTAGGGATTTACACTAATGACAACTCACTTCACCTAAGTTTTCTCGGCGAGATTGTTACAGAATAGCTCGGCTGATACTAGGGATTGACACTGTTGACAGCTCACTCCACACTCACTTCACCTACGATTTCACGGTGAGATGGTTACAGAATAGCACTGCTGGAGGCTTTTATGGGAGAAATTTATATACAAGTGATGCTCAAAATAAAACTAAGTCTGTTTTCAATAACAAGGATTGTATGAACAAATATTATACAATGGAATTGCCAAAGTATAAGGCCCAAATCTCGTTCACTTGAATTTCACCTAAGTCAAGAAAAAATCCACTTTGCCGTGCTAAGCGAAACTTGGTTGGAACCCGATAGTTTTTTTTAATAAGTGTATTTATTACATTTCGATTAGATAGAGACGATGGTTACGGTGGTGTTGCCATTATAACTCATCGCTCTGTAAAGTCAGTTGTTTGTAGAACGCAAAGTCACAACCCTGGTATTGAATTGTTACATATTAGAATTCAGAATTGTCAGCATATTGAGAAAATAATTTCCATTTATTGCTCTTCGACAGTATACACCACTCGAAGTGGCTGGGACGCGATTTTTTCTATTGGGAACAGTAAAACTCTTATCTTGGGAGATTTTAACGCGCATCACTCTAATTGGTCTCTAAAAACTGATCAGCACGGCTCCGAAATATTTGACTCCATGTTGGATTATAATTTCATTTTCTATTTCGATGGTAGCTTCACTAGAATCAGAAAAGTTGATGGCGTTCTCCAGCAATCTAGCCCTGATATTTAATTTTTTTCTTCAGATCTGTCTTTATTATTTATGTGGAAACCAACAAACGAGTCACTCGAAAGTGATAATTTAATTATTAAATTAAACTATGTACTTAATATTAACCGTGATACCAAAACTCACGAAATTTTAAAAAATCTGATTGGACTTTATATGCTCCATTTATAGACGATTATTTACAAAATTGCATAACTCCTCACGGCCCTCCGGAGTTATATGACCTGCTATATAATATAATGCAAAAAGCTGCGGATAAGTATATTCCCTACATTAAAATCCCACAAAACATTTGCAATACATTTAAGCCAAAACCTGATTGGTCTTCGGAGTTGTCCAAGGCTGTTGCGGAGCGACGCTTGGCTCTAGCGAACCTGAGAGGTTGCCCCTCTCCAATGAATTTACATATCCTCAAAGAAAAAATTTGCACTGCTCAAAGGCTTATTCGCAGGGCTAGGTGTAAATCTTTTCAGCAGTTTTGTTCATCTGAAGATGAAACCTCTTCAGCATCTGAAATGTGGCGCAAGATGAGGTGGTTAAAGGGTCGGCAAATTCCTAACGCCTGTGTAGATAAAGAAAACGCCGAGCGCTTGCTTAGCGACCTTACTCCAGATTATGTTTGTCCCTCGCAGCCCCCTTTTTATTCTATTAATGCAATGTTGGAGTCGCCAATTTCAATGCCAGAATTAGTCAACTGTATTAAAACCACCGATACAGCTCCTGGGTCAGATCAAATTTCTTTTTCTATGATTAAACACCTTCCAGTAAATATATGTTACTTTTCTGTTGGTTTTGTTCCCTTACAATGGCGTCAAATCAAAATAGTCCCAATTCCCAAACATAGTAGTTCATCTTCATCGTTACATTCGTTACGTCCTATTTCCCTGATATCTTTTATTTGTAAAAAAATTCAGGCTTTTTGGGTAAACGTATAGAGTGGTTCTTTGAAAAACAATGTCTTTTTCCTGAGGACATGGTGGGTTTTCGTAAGGCACAATCTTGCCTGGAAAACCTTACGCGGCTGGTTTCTGAAATTCAACTAGGATTCTCTAAAAACTTGGTTACAGCGGCGTTTTTTATAGACATCGAGAGTGCTTATAACAATGTTGATGTTCCTTGCCAGTTACGTATATTAGATCAGTTTGGGGTTGGATCAAAAATCTGTGTTTATTTGTGGTCCTTTTTATCAAATAGACATCTGCAAGTGGCGAGTTGGCGACGTACGGTTGTGAGATTGTTAGATTTACTGGCCGTGGGCTAGCTCAAGGAGATCCATTGACTCCACTTTTATTCTAACACTGCATATATGTGAGAACGTTGGCCAGGTTAATATATCTCAATATGCTAATGACTTTGTGTTGTATTCAACAAAACATATTTTAGATTCAGCGTTTGAAGAACTTCGGTCTGCATCACGATATACCAAAGTGTTAATTGATAAGCTGGGTTTAACTAAGTCTCCAAAAAAAAAGATGTGTGTTTTTAAAAAAGGATGCTTTCGGAGGTCTGTCGATCTGTCGACTTTGATTTTGATAATGATTCAATAGAAGTTGTTAATAATGTGAAATATTTGGGTCTGTGGCTGGATAGCTCATTAAGATGGGGTAAACATATCAATGAAACCTCACAGAAGGTAATGAAATTCATTAATTTACTTAAAGTTTTATCCGGTCCGGGATGGGGACTCCATCAAAAACACCTAAGACGTTTATATATTTCTTTAATTCGAAGTAGAATTGATTATGCCAGTTTCTTGTTTGACAATAGTTGTAATTCTAGACTAAATAAAGTAGATAGGGTCCAGAATCAGGCATTACGTGTAGTAGGCGGATTTATAAGGAGCACCCCGATACGTGTCATGGACAGCGAGCTATGCCTTCCGCCACTTCATATTCGTCGGAGATACTTAGCTAGCAAATTTATGAATCAAAATCTTGTGGAAACAATAAAACTATAGATACAATAGAAAATCTTTCACTAGTTACAGGTTCCAACTATTGGCAGAACAAGAAACTGCCATTACTTATTGACATCTTTTCACATTATAATTCTGTTCCAATACACTCAAGCGTTCAATTTGGAATGTTTTCCTTGTTAAGTGGATAAGTAGTATAAATATGTCTAATATAATCTACGATAAAATTCCTAGTATTCCTAAAGCTAAACGCCGCTACAGTACTTTACAAATAAAACACTTATGTACTTCATATATTCAAGAACAATATTCAGGTTATCATACGGTTTTTACTGACGGATCCAAGGATAAACATGTGGGGGGCGCTGCCTTTTTGGATCCTATTCTTTTCAATCACATAAAGCTTATGATTGATTCAGATATTTATATTATGCACATTGAAATGATTGCTATATTGGAAGCTTTGTCCTATATTCTATCAATTAATGGCGATATATTTGTGATTCTGACAGACTCCTAAAGCTCGCTGCAACACTTGGCTCGGCACACTTCTCACATGCGAGGTATTCCGACAGCCTACGTGATATATGAATTGATCTTAAAGCTTCAGTCTAATTCCAAACCGGTATGTCTTCAATGGATTCCGACGCCTTGTCAGATAGAAGGATATGTTAGGGTTGATATAACACAATCAACACATTTAGAAGACGCCTACGGCAGTACCTCGTAGATGCGCAACGGAAGCTAGACATGACGCATTTAAATGTTTCAGTGATATGAATTGTGATATAGTTATCTATTACCTTATCGACGACAGGCCATTGTTTTTTTTTTGTGCAACCATACCATTTTAATGATTTATTTTCCTATACCTACACTACTCTATTATTACCAATTTTTAATTATTTTTTACATATACCTAACCGTTTTTATTATTATTTGTTACAAATATCTATCTATTTTTATTTCAATATAAAACTAATTTTCATCCGTAAAAGGCCCTTCGCCCACGGCGACTTTTTGTAGCGATGCAAACGCGATACTGTCGCGCTTCTGTCGCGATGCAAACGCGATTCAGTAACGGCGCATAAATACCTGCGATCGATACAGTTGCAAGAAGGACTCCGTTGAGGCAACATTAGTCACTTCGTCTTAGGTGCTGCTTTTACGTAAGCAGCCGAAGCAACAAACTTGAACTTTTTTACGTTAAAACATAATTTAAAAAAAATGTAAATTGGAACCCTTAAATTCCAAACGGTCGACCTGTCTGTGTTGCACTGATGTTCGGTTCTCCACTCACGCGCCACCCTCCCTCCGTTCTCTCCCCGATGTCGTCCAACACAGTCGCGCGTTTGCATCGATACAGTCGCGATGCTGTAGCGCGTTAGTAGCACATTGGCATCGCTTCTGCAGCACGTTGCAAATGCGACTAACACGCGTTAGTAGCGATGCTGTCGCGCGTTTACAAAACGCGCGACAGCATCGCTACAAAAAGTCGCCGTGGGCGAGGGCTCTAAGACGTCCTCGTAACATAAGGTCCAGTTGAAAACCAGCGTCAGGCACTAGTTGTCTTGGGCACGCCACAATTGCGGTGATAAGTCCCCTCTTTGAGGAGTGGCTGGAGAGGCGCCACGGCGCGGCGTCCTCACCTTCCGCCTGACGCAGGTCCTTACCGGACACGGTTGTTTTGGGAGGTTCCTGTTCCGGATAAGGCGGGAGGAAACGCCCGGGTGTCACCATTGTGTGGATCGCCCGGAGGACACGGTGGAGCATACGGTGAAGGTCTGCCCGGCTTGGGCGGAGCTCCGCCGTGTCCTCGTGGAGGCGATTGGCAGTGGCGATCTCTCGCGTCTGGCCGTGGTCCAGGCCATGGTACGGAGCGAGAGGGCTTGGGAAGCCGTCACCTCCTTCTGCGAAGCAGTAATGTTCGCGAAGGAGGAGGCGGAACGCGTGAGGGAAAGGCAAAATTCGCGCCCTCACGCCCCTAGCCGCCGTAGGAGACGCCCTGGGCGTCGGGAATCGCAGGCCGATTCCCGGCCACCGTAGGCGTGGGCTTGCGAACGGCGAGCAATGGGCAGCTCGCCGTTCGATAAGGACCAGGCCCGGGTCGACGGCGCGTTGTGTTCCACGCACGCCTCAAAGTGATGTCAGCACCAATGACGGTGTCCACTAGGGCCGATGCCTGCTAGGGTTGCGGGGAAGTCCGAGAGGGATACCGTGGCCCCTGGCACAGGCAACTAAAGGAACACGGGTGGGTTTTAGTCAGTAAGAGTCTGACACGCCCTCCTGCTCTGCCCAGAGCGGGAGAAGTTATTTGATGATTTCCCACCCTCAAAAAGAAAAAAAAAAGGCACTAGTTGTCTGGCATTTATGAGCTGGGCCTAATTGGCACAGCCGTGAGGCACACAATACTATTTTAAAGTACTGTTTGTCTGTTTTTGTGTAATATTGTGTGCTTTAACCTGGGTCAACTACATTTATTTTCTTTCTTTCTTCATTATATACTCGCCAAGTTGCCATGAATATTACCCCACTGTATTCGGATTATTTTGGAAAGGTTAAAAGAAAGTGTTTAGATCTTTGGCAGGATATTTTGATGAGAGATAAAAAAAAAAAAGGGATATGGTAACGAACTATCCAGCCAGAGATTTCTCGGGTTCCGTGGATTGATTGTGACCTCAGCAAAAGCCTAGTTACTATAGCCTTAAGACTTCGTTCCGGACATATTCCTTCAAATAAGTTTTATTATTTAATGAAGAAAGCTATGTCTCCAAATTGTGATGTCTGTGGTGTGGTTGATGATGTGTTTCATATTATGATGGAGTGTGTCTGGAATGAAAATAGTAGAATTAATGTTTTAGGACGATGTAAAAGGTATGGTATTGGCTTTTGTAATACCATCCTTGCATTTCCAGTGTCCGATAACGCAAAACAATTGTACAAGTTAGTTATAAGGTAGGTAGTAGTCAACAATTTTGTGTTTTTTTGCACTGGGCGATGTGGTCTTTAAGCGACAAAGCCCTTTAAATAAAAATAATAAAAAAGGAACCGTTTCATTTGGTTTGGTTTCCGTTTCGTTTTTCAATATGTGGTGATTTAAAAAAATCTACAGCTATAAAAAAAATATACTTCCGTAAAAATTATAATTCCTTCGTTTTTGTGCAGAATTAACTCGGATGTAATTTTTATATAAGGTAATAACGAATAGAAGCGATATCCAGGAAAAAATCCGACACTTGTTAATTGAAATCCCTAAGTCTATGAAAGCCGATTTTCAGCCCACCATGCGCCATTTGCGCCTGGGTCTTTCGCGATGGCCGTTGTATGTTCTCAGGAACCCATGTTGTGAGTCTGCCTATGGTGGGTGGCCCACAATGCTCCCGACATGCGGCAGACGTGTCCGGCCCAGTCCCGTTTGGGCTTGGCTGACTTTTAATATACAGAAAAAAACAAAATACACATTACATGTCATCAATTATATGCGATAATAGGGATATTTTAGCAGTTTCACCTGGCAACCCTAAGCGACCGATCGATGATTGCCTTCACATCGGTCAGCGTCGTTCATTCTTGTTCGCCTCCCCCGCCCGCCGCCGTTCACTTTCAGTCCCCCGCACTCGTCTGCGCACGCCTGCCATAAGTAAGCCATATTTCTTCCCGTCACTTCGCGTACTTGTGTCTGGCAGGAGCTCTTGGTTTTCATAATATTTTGTTTGATAGCTTGTTTGTTTGGCTTCATAAATAGTTAAGCGTCACAGCTAGTTTTCATCGTGGTAAGTTAACATATCTCATAATATACACGGTCGAACCAAATAGGCTTTCACGTGCATTGGTCGGGTAAAATTTGGTTTCGCCATCTTGTATATATTTTGACCCGCTACCTGTAGTTATGTTGTAACAACCTTAGAATAACAACTATAATATCATTTGCTGTTATTAAATTGACTGCGATATCGTTTAAATGTGGTAAACGTTCAATTGTTTTTATTTTCATACAAATATCTTGTTCTCACAAACAACATTGTTCTTTTTTTTCATGTTACCTTCAGTACAAATTTCCATTTGAGTTTGTTTTTGTGGACCTCAAAAAATATGCTATTTGGCAATAAAATTATCTTCAGTCTGTTCTCGCGGCGATCGCCATAAACAATTTAGCAACGTGGCGCATTGAATGTGCTAAGCGTAAGCTCTGCATTCTCGGAACAGAATATGATATGGACTTTTTGTCTCTCGATATTTGTATTTGTAACAAATAGGCATATACCTACGTGCTGCGGCAAATGGCCGCCAAAACGAGTAGGTAATTTATTTTAGATTTATTATAGCTTTTGTGTTTCGGAATATATCCCACGGGAACGGACTACCGGGATTAAAAGTATCCTACGTGTAAACAGAGCGCGGGTGGTTCCAGGGATTAGTTCTTGATTTGTTCCATCGGAACTCATCTGAAATTAAATTTGTTCTGCATCATATCTTCGGCTCTCATCCAGTCTGCCAGCCGCCTATCGCAAGCAGTCACTCCACCTGGCCGGTGGGCGTCCCACACTAAGTTTGCCTAAACGCGGTCTCCACTCTAAAACTCTTTTTCCCCAACGATTGTCGGTTCTACGAGAGATGTGACCAGCCCATTGCCACTTTAGCTTAGTCTTTGGGCTATGTCGGTGACCTTGGTTCTCTGGCGGATCACCTCGTTTCGGATTTTATCCTTCAGAGAGACTCGCAAGCATAGCTCTCTCCTTAGCTCGCTGAGCAACTTTAAAACTTATGGACCAGTCTAACCGTGACTGTCCACGTTTCGGCTCCGTAAGTCATAACTGGTAGGACGCACGCATTGAAGACTTTCGTCTTTAGGCACTGTGGTATGGACGACGAGGAGACTTGACG
Organism: Brachylomia viminalis; assembly: GCA_937001585.2. NCBI lineage: Eukaryota > Metazoa > Arthropoda > Insecta > Lepidoptera > Noctuidae > Brachylomia > Brachylomia viminalis. The sequence continues at coordinate 12,076,310 of OW443302.2, read as the reverse complement.
AAGTTTACCAAATGCTGTCCATCCCAGCTGAATCCTCCTATCGGCTTCCCTCTCAAAATTGTTCCTACCCAACTGCATATTCTGCCCGAGGTAAGCATATTCTTGAACAACTTCAAGGGTGACACTGTCAATGACAATAAGGTCATTATACAAAACCTTGGTTTTGTCTATGTTCATCCCAAGACCGATACGTTGAGAGGCGACAGCTAGGTCAGTCAGCATTCGATCAAGATCCTGCATTGATTCCACCATAAGGACAAAATCATCAGCGAATCATAGGTGTGGAATGTACTCGCCATTTATGTTTATGCCCATTCCTTTCCAGTCCAGCGTCTTAAGCATATCGTCCAGGGCGCCAGTGAAGTTTCTCTTCAGTTTAAGTAACATCCATCACTTTTTGTCTACTTTCGTCAGAAATTTAATTTTAATCATCATTTTAACTCAAAACTTAGATAAGGGGCATTTCCCCATGTTATCTTAGGATGTAATATGTAATGTAAATAACTCTCGAGTACCACCTACTCTTGTTAAAAGCACATAGCCCGCTTATCCAGGTTATAGTCTTGGCAGGTACAAAGTTATCTATTCAGTGGCTAAAGCACAGGTTCTCAAAAGACTGGGCTAAAGCATGATTGAGTACCTACCTAAAAATCATCCCTAATATTACCCTCTGGCCCACAAACAGCAGAATAAGAAGGTACTCTTTGGAAGGGTCAGTGGTACCGATTCTCTTGTCCACCAAACTAAACTATCACTAAAATTCCTTACTTTTGGCTATGAAAATCTTAAAGCTATTCTGCAAAATAAAATATCTAAATTTAAAAAAAAAATTACACCTAAATCAAATTTGCCCATTGCAAATGTACTTTTTATTTTTTTTGCTTTTGGTACTTGTTTGCCATACCACGTGATTTTTTTATAGAGCCGGAGGCGCGCATGTTGTGTATGGAAAATATGAAAAATGATTACCTACATGTTTAGTTTTCCAAAGAGGGTCGAAATTTTCATTATTTTTGCGATAGGACACACCGTTTTCGAGATGTAAGCAAAAGAAAAGAAAAAAGGATACAGTACTGTTTTTGCATCTGAACTCAAGGTGATGGGTGTGAATTTTAGTTCAAGACAACTAATTTTATTTCACATCTTTTTAATCGCGATTAAAAATACTCGGATTTAGTTGGACAGTTAAAATTTTTGATGAAAAACGTCAAATTCAGAATAGCAAAATTGCCATTTTCACTCAATTATTTTCTCAGTGCCATCTTAGTGCTATCGAACTAAAATATAGATAAGTTTTGTCACTTTACTTAATTTCAAAATGGGAAATCGTCGTTTGACAGGAATAAAGGAAATTGGTGATTTTTAGTTTAGTTTAGAGAATTTTGTGACAAGAGAATCGAGAAAGACCAATTTCGTATGTGGGACAATGGTGCCATTGTCCCACATACGAAATTGGTCTGTCTATAATAAAGTTCCAACTTCAGATGGTTTTGTATTCATAATTTCATTAGAAGACATAAAAAATCTGATTCATTCAAGTTTCTGCTTGTATTGTAGATGTCTGAACCTGGGAGAGGACGCTCCCGTGGGCGGGCTGGTAGAGGCGGTGATAATGCTGGGCCACCTCCGCGTAGACCTGGCGAGAAACCTCCCCAGCAACAACCAGGGCCCCGCCCTCAGCCACAACAACCAGCAGGCCCCTCAGGACCTCGCCCGCAGCCACCATCAGCCTGGGGCCCTCCTTTAGTAGCCCCACCTGTTAGGGCTGGTGTGCCTACACCAACTGTGCAGGGAGGCAGGGCCTCTCACAGAACTACACCAACAACCCATCAAGAACATCCTGGGGATGTAGATGTACAACAACGCATGCTGAGCATGCAAATTGGTGAGACAATAATGAACTCTGCCTTATCTCAGTTTACTGCTGAACACTTGGCCTTCTGCATCTAATCTGTCACAGAGCCCCCCTTGCTAGGTGGACTGACACTGACAACTTTAAAAAGACAATAATAATAAATATTCATAAAATAAATTAGATGATTATTCTTTGTTTTGAAAATTATTTTAGCTGGACCAGCACAGCCAGCTGCTGGCGGTGATCCGGGCGCCTCGGTGATTGGGCGTGGGTCACGCCGCGGGGGTGGTAGAGTTTTGCCTGAACAAATGACCATTTTAAGAACTCGTCCAACAACAATCCAGTCTAAGAAAGGTTTGCATAATTTTCATGAAACTTGCGACTCCTAATATTTGTCTAGATAAACATGATCCTTATCCTTTTTTTGCATGGAGATAATGATGATTATATTATCTACAGAAACAATAATGGTTAGAGGACCAATTACTCAAGATTATTTAACTTACAGGTCACTCTGGAACTGCAATTGATCTTAAAGCTAACTACTTCACTGTTAACACAACACCCCAGTGGCGTCTATACCAATATCATGTGGACATCTCCCCGGAGGAGGATAACACAGCTGTCCGCAGAGGCCTTATGCGTATCCATGCAAATACCCTTGGAGGGTAAGTGTTTACTCAGAATGACGGATGACAATTTATTTTGTTACTATTAATTGTAAAAAAAGCTCTCTCTAAAAAGGAGGAGTCTACCACATAACCATTTTAACAGATATGAGGTATGAAAGTTATGAATAGTTAGCATTCTTAGATTTTTTTTTTCAAAATGATTTCTTATGTTTTAAAGGTACTTGTTTGATGGAACAGTATTGTATACTGTAAAGAAATTACATCCTGATCCATTAGAACTGTACTCGGACAGGAAAACTGATGGAGCACGAATGAGGATCATGATTAAGGTAATGTGAAGCTGGTTAAATACAGAAATATTTTCTGATTAAATTTTACTACTATCAATAATATAATAATAATAAAATAAAAATCTGACATTGCTAAAACTAGGACATAAATTACTTGTTTAACCAAAGGTCATACAGAAGAGTCAGGGTTTACTGACTCTGACTAGGTAATCCTGTGACTTAGGAGTCAGTGTTCTGCTGTCACTGTGATACCAGAAACCTTTTGTTGTTTTTCTAACATTACAAAAATAGTCATTGGCATTGCAGGCTACAAAGTGTGTATTGTATATTAAAATTAACAATGAAGGAAGGAATATTAAGGGATATCGGAAACGACTTTTAGTGTATATGTGTGTGTGTGTGTGTTATGGTGAAGGTGTTGATGTTGGAATGAAGGTATGTATGTGAGGGTGTGTGTGTTTAGCGTTTGTGTGAGGGTGCGTTGAGATGTTTGAAATGAGTTGTGTATGAGCTGCTGATATGATCCAAACAAGTGATAAATTGCATACAACAGTAGAACAGGTTTATTTGCCTACTGCTGGTGGAGTAGTAGTTCTTCTGTTCGAGCATAGTCATGATCCTGAAGCCAACTTTGCACCTTGGTCTTAACTTCATGGTGATTTAGCCCTGCTATCTAAATGGCTTTACATATATTTTTGTAAATTAGTGTGCTTAGAACGTAAAGCTGGCGCCTAGCGAATGCAGTTCTGTGGCATACTGTTGGGCATAAATTCTTTGCTTTGCGCTTAGTAGGATCTACTGGGGGAATTTGTTTGTGTTTTCTGAGAGTGGCTCGAAGGACAAAGAGCTGCCTCACAGTAAGTAATTTGCAGTCTGCATATAATTTAGTAGTAGGGAATCTGTATGGTCTGCCAAGCATCACCTTAAGGACAGCTCTCTGTGCTCGCTCCACCACAATAAACCTGGTCTTGGCAGCCCCTAAACATTACTTACATTATAATTAAAAATTATTTATAAGTAAGTATTATTATTGTGTTAATTGGTTTGTTTGCAGTTAACTTGTGATGTGAGCCCAGGGGACTATCATTACATACAAGTTTTCAACATCATAATCAGGAAATGCTTCCAATTATTGGACTTGCAACTGATGGGTAGAGACTATTTTGATCCAATAGCTAAGGTATGTATTTGCGTCCCATGAAGACTGATCAATTATTCAAATGTATTTTATGACATTTTTAAAACATTTATCTATTTATAGGTTGACATCCCAGAGTACCGTTTACAAATTTGGCCAGGGTACAAAACAACCATTAATCAGTATGAAGACCGTCTATTGATGGTAACTGAAATAACGCACAAGGTAAAGCATCTGCCGTTTTTTCTTTTTCAATTAATGTTTTTTAACACTACAACTAACTTTTTTATTAAAGTTTTCTATCTGTTGAATACATCTTTTGGCTAGAATATTTTGGCTACTTTGCAATATGTGTATTTTATAATGCGTCTTATTTGTGCAAAATAAACTAAATTGTTTATTCTTCTTTACATAACATAACTCTTATTTCTGTTTTTTCACTAAAAATTAACTGTATGTATACAAGTTTTGTTTTTGTTTTAAAAAGGTGCTCCGTTTAGACACTGTGCTACAAATGCTTAGTGAGTATGCTGCAACAAAAGGCAGCAACTTCAAAAAGATATTTCTGGAGGATATTGTCGGTAAGTCATAGTCACATGATAACTGACATGGGGGGAGGTAAAGCAAATGCAACTATTTTTATTTCCTTCATTGTATGTATACCTACTGTGACTTCTCCATGAATACTGGGCCGATTTACGTGATTCTTTTTTTAGTTTGGTGGAAAAGGCCCCGCGCGGTGGTGTCATATAAATTAACATTATTGTTAGTGTGTATTAATATTATTGTACCTCTGCCTAACCCTTCACACAGGCGTGATTTTATGATAAAGATTATTAAGTTAGCTTCAATAATGTTTTTCATCCATAAGTTGATGATGTTATAATATTCACATAGCATTTATTTTTCCTGGTACTTAAATTACAGCCTCACGGGTCGATCGATCAAGTTAAGCTACGCTTCCCGCGGTGGGTCCGTGGATGGGTGACCATCTTTTACATACCGTGACCCTTTCGTCTCTCGGAAATCACGTTAAGCCGTTGGTCCTGGCTGTCATTCGTGGATCTTTGACAGTCTTTACAGGTCGCCAGAAGCCCGAAAGTCTGACAATCAGTCATACCAAGGGGTATAGTGTTACCCAGTAACTGGGTTGTGGAGGTCCGATAGGCAGTCGCTCCACGTGAAATACTGGTATTCAGCTGCATTCGGTTAGACTGGGAGCTAACCCCAAACATAGTTGGGAAAAGGCTAGACAGAGGTACCAGTATATAAATTTATAAAAACTACATGCTAGTGTGCATGTGTAACTACAAACTGAGGGCACATCACGCATCTGAAGCAATCATGAACTCACAACCAGTGATTGGATATTTAGATGCCTAAAGTACGTTTTTTCCTGGCTAAGGGTACAAAAAGTATGAAAGCAGCTTCTTAACCCTTTTCTTGGCAAAAAAAATTTCTTAAATTACTGTTTTTTTTTTCAAATTATCTCTTTAAATATGAACGTAGAATGCAGGGGAAAATAATAAAAAAAATCATAAAGTTTTGTTTCTAGAGATACCTTCCGTATCCCGTGAGATACATTGCCATGTTCGTATGGAATGACCATCTCAGGCGAATGTATCTGACGAGGCACACTGCCAAAAAGAGGTAATAATACAAATGGTATATAAAATAATTATTTTTAATTAATGAGATCACATAATTGTACTAAACAAGACATTACAGGTGGTGAAAACTATAAAAACAATTTCTGTCAGGTACTAAGCATAATCTGACTCCACACTTAGTACATGACACAGTGGTTTGACCTTTGATACATAGTTTGCACCTGCCTTTTGTCCCAAAAGTCGCGAAATGGCCAAGTTGGTCACTGCGAATTTCTGTTGTTGGCCTTGGAGCAACCGGCGCCTTTATTAGTTTTGATGGGGTTGGACCCTTTACATTGTCCGCGTGTTTCGTGGTGGTTCTGTGGCGTAATAATAAGTTTTTGGCAATGTTGTACCTAAATTTCTTCAAACTTATTATTTTTCCATTACCAATATTTCTCCGGTATAATATCCAACTATTTGTTATACATATGTCTAACAGCTGTGATACCAATGGTAAGTACCAGCGGTGCCCCTTTAGCTCAGTTCTATAGAGAGCTATTAGCATATCAGCTAAATCAACACCGCCCATATGGGCGTTATAATGCTTTATAATTTCAGGACATGGCACCTCATCTTTTTGTCCTTGTCGTACCTTTGGATCGTAGATATAGGGATATAGGGTGGACATCTACATAGCTGCTTGTGGTTATGACACATTTATTGTCGTACCACTTGATGACACACACTTTCTTATTATTGCACACGACTTGAGAATGAGAACCCCTTGGTTTCTTCTTCAATGCTTTATCGGTGATGAGCTTCTTCTCAGCTCCGCGTAATCTGTTTGCCCTTATAGTTCCAAGTGAAAATATACCCATCTCTTCGCGCAGGTAGTGAATCAATTCGAGGCTTGTAAAAAAGTTATCAAAGTACACTACAGTACACGCTGGATCTGGTATAGTTTTACATAATGCTATCACAACTTTAGCGCCCATTCCGAGAGAAGACTACTGGTGAAAAATCTATGGCTCTAAAAGTATCTTCACCACCATAAATAAGAAAATCGTAAACAAAGCCCGTTACACCAGCTCTAACAAAAATCTTGTAACCCCACTTTTTAGGCTTATTTTTGACATATTGCTTTCTATTACCAGCTTTTTTCCCTTTATAAGGCACCATCATTTCATCTATGCTGAATTTTTTTTCATGATGTACTTTCAAAAAGTTGGTACGTAGCATATCTGCCAAAGGTCTGATCTTGTAGTAGCGATCCCCATCATCAAGCAAATTGTTATTGAAATGGATGTAACGACGTAATTGTTGAATTTTTTTGAGGGGCATGATATCTGCTATTTGACTGTATCTAAATTCTCGGGACCAATAGTCTGTATACGAAGGCATATCAATTATTCCCATTAGCAGATTTATTGCAACAAAGTCTTTTATGTCTTCGACTGTAAAATTCAACGATCTATTAGTTTGTTGAGTAGAATATAAGTTGGTTTGTTCCTTTATGTAGTTAAAAATGTCGTCAGTAAAAAAGCTGGAAAAATATTGAAATGGATCTTTGAGACAGGCCTCTTCTTGAAAAGCATTATTGGCTATTTCTGCTCTATGACGGAATCGTTGTCCAGTCCATCTAAAATTGAGAGGTTGCACTTTTACTCTCGCTAGCTGAGGACGACGTGCTATAACCAATCTTGGTCTAATTGCTCTGGCGCGTGTTGATGTTAAAGGAGTAGCTGGAGACTGTGGAGCTGTAAGAGTCGGAACCTGCTGTGGAGCCGCTACAGATTGTGTCAAATTTTGCGCAGCTAGTGGAGTGAGTGGAGATGCCAGTAATGGTGACGCAGTGACCGCTTCTTGGACATCAACTATTTCATCGTCCGATAGCAGGTTGAGATTTTCCATCGACGATGGTAGTGAAGGCACTGGTGATGATTCTTCGTCTGCCCTATGTCGAATTGGAAACTGCCGGATTTCATTTTCGGACTCCGTCGACGAATCGTCATTCGACGATTTTCTGCCCGATTTTAGGATAAGCGCACAAAGCTTTCTGCCTCTTGCGAAGGTTTGCTGTACTCCGCCCTAAGATAAACAAGCTTAATTAACCCTCCATGCTAAGCGAAAATCAAAACCATAACATTCCATAAAAAGACCAGACACCAACAACCAGATTTCAAAGACAAGAGCATACAGTATACCTACCAAGACTAAAAGTATGTACAGACCTGTAGCCATGTATAAAAATCGATTTTGTCTCGACCGGGAATCGAACCCGTAACCTTTTATGCTTTAGCTCAACACCATCACCTCATTCACCAATAAGCCACCATCAAAGCAATTAACACAAAACAATAAAAATAAAAATACCATAAACGTGGCAGTGTGCACTACATGACACATAACACCAAAACATAAAAAAACCAGTAGGTAAACATGGCCGTGTGCACTGCGAGATACATAGCAATTTGGCTCTAGTTTACTAAACCAAATATACAGTTTTGCATCAAAATTCACTCAATTGACACGTATACAATAATGTACTTTATCGTGATATGCATAATTATTATATTATTGTGTAAAAACAACATAAAATATCAATTTTCTTACCTTTTTCGGTGGGATTGCTTTGAGTCGGTTCATCATTTTGATTGTGAATGAAAAACGGTTATGTCAAAGTGATGTCAAACTGACATGACATGACGTAAATGCGTTCAGAAACAGTTACTTTGTAGGATCGTTCCGTTTCAAGTAATAATATTTTTCTTGGTATGATTTTTCAAAGATGACTGTATCTGATAGTGCACTTCGTCAAGAAAAGGGTTAAATTATTATTTTTCTAGGGATCGCGGGATTTCTAATCTAATTAAAATTATTTCTGTATCGTTTTAATATTTATTGTAGATAATGTAGTTACCAATTTATTTCTTCAAAACGATTTATTCATTCGCTTGTATAAACAGTACAAAAGAGTAGTTCTTAATAATTATTTTATTGTTCACTCGTGTTCCATCGATTTGGCATGAAAAAATGCAAATAGATTAAATTAATTTATTGGAAAATCGCACATACATTATTTTAAACCTCAAAGCAAAATTCATTGGTCCCGGTAACCGGGACTTCGTACTGAAACCCGTTTCATACTAGACAACACTCAAAACTTTAGCTAAATATGCATCCGAATATCCGATCACTGCTCATGAGTCATTCATGACCGGAGGTCGTAATAGGTAGAGTATATTTACCTAAACTTTGGAGAAGTAATCACTATCCATTCCCAAAAAAAAATATTCGGCTGTTCCATACATTTTGTCGAGCTATGTGTAACAAAAAGTATGGAACAGCAGATTTTTATAGTGAATGGTTTTCATTCAAATTTTGTATGTCGTCTAAGTATACCATGTAGTATAACTGGTATAATTTAATGTGATAAGGTACATGCCATTTTGTAATATTGATTTGATTATATATTTAGCTTTTTATTTTTTAAATTACCCTTTCTATCACAATTTAATCAAGTAAATACACACAATAACCAGCCAACTTAAGAATTTATTTTCGTCTAGGTAAAACAAAGCACTATAATTTAACAGTTTTAGTATGGAACCCTAAAAACGTAATAAGATTCTTCTAAATAATAATTTGTAACTACACTCAGCAGCACGGAATCTTGGCCAAGCGCTTATAATAATAATACATTGCAAATACTTACCAATAACAAAAGCTTTTGTGGTTTTTTTTTTTCTTATGAAGTAGGTTAAAAAATGTTTACCCTTAATTGAACAGGGCAATTCATTGTTATGAGTGCACTGTAGCATAAATAGCTGTACATTTTTAGTTCAATTGGGTTTCTTGAGCAACTAAGTTGCAAGTTTAAAGGACATGGATGGCGTCGGGCCTAGTACAGACAGAAAGGTTATAATATCTCTCACAGGGTGTTACTTGGCAAAACTGCAGGAATTATTATTATTTTGATGCAAGTCTCAAGCAGTTGATGATTGCTTTGAGACAGTCCGGTAGTTTAATGACTTAATTCTCAAGCTGCCCATACTTCATTCACAACTGTCCTTAAACAAACCTATAAACATTGAGCATGAGGTCCTGGATTTGTTTCCCAAGTCGGGCAGTGCTATTGGATTGTTTAATCAGGAATACCTTAGCTGTCCAGGGTGTGGATCTGTGCCCGGTTGAAGGCAATCCGCTCTTCACCCACAGCCTGGGAACCCTTCAGGGAAATACAGGCGTGATATGTGTTATTAAATATCGCGATATGTTTAATTTATTACAATTAACTTAATTCATCACAGGTTGTGTTATATAAAGCTAAACAAAAAAATACCATTACAGGGAAAATAGTCATGACCGACTATAATAAAAAAACATACAGAGTTGACGACATCTCTTGGCAGGCATCCCCTAAATCAACATTCAAGATGCGGGATGAAAATGTTACGTATATGGACTACTATAAAAAGGTATAATAAATAGTTTATAAAATGTGTACCCTAGGATTAAAAAAATATTTTTTTAAGCAATCTCATTTTTATGTAATGTACATTCCTTACTTTCAGAAATATAACATCAATATCCATGACGTTGGCCAGCCTCTGCTTATTTCTCGCTCAAAGCCGCGTGACATCCGCGCCGGAATGCCGGAGCTGGTATACTTAGTGCCTGAGCTGTGCCGTCAGACGGGCCTGACCGACGATATGCGTGCCAACTTCAAGCTCATGAGGGCTCTGGACGTGCACACCAAAATCGGACCCGATATACGTATTCAAAAATTATTGGCCTTCAACCAACGGTTAACAAAATCTCGTGAAGTGGTGAAGGTGTGTTTATAATAATATGGCCTTTTTTTTAATTAATGGTTGTATTTTACTTATTTGGTTATGGTCATTTGGTACATGGTACCTACATTTAGGGAATAAAAATAATTAGTTTAAGTAATTATAACTAAATACTTATTTTTTTAAAGGAAATGGGCGAATGGGCTTTAACTCTGTCACAGGAGTTAGTAAAATTTAAGGGTCGCCAACTGCCTCCTGAACACATCGTGCAGGGTAACAATCACAAGTACCCAGCTGGGGACACAACTGAAGGGTGGACCAGGGACATGCGGTAAGATAAAATTCAAAATGTTAATTTCGTTTTATACCTAATTATAAAACTATTATAATTATGATGTTAATTTTAATCAGGTCTAAACCTTTACTTGAAATTGCGCAACTGCCATCCTGGGTTGTTATTACACCAGAGAGACAGCGTCGCGACGCTGAAGGTTTTGTAGACTTGATTATGAAAACGGCTGGAGCTGTGAATTTTAGAATGCCCAGGCCTGAAATAAGTAAGTAACAATTCTGATACATACTAATAATGACAATAACATGACACAATGTATCATCAATTCAATAAACTTTTCACATTGTTCAAAACTAATAGATTTTTAATAAAATAATATAATAACTCATAATTAACTAATTATTGATCAACAGATTTAGTTAAAAATATTTTCAAATTAAATTGTGTTGTAGACATAGACCACACGGTTAGGTAGGCTATCTCACGTCAGGGGTTACACAACCAGTAATAAACTGGCCTCTTATTCCTTTCAAACTCATACTACGTTAGGCTAGTGATGCGACTCGAGTCAAATTTTGAGTCATTCGCGTCATTTTACAATCTCACTCGAAACCACTCGAGTAGTCGAGTCACTCGAGTGGTACCACTCGGATGATTCGAGTCACTTGAGTGGTTCACATTTAGTTAAGGCAAAATAAAAGTATAAGGTTGATTAATAAATGAGAGGTTTATTGCAAGTATTGCACAACTGGTCCTTTTTTCGAAATCAGCATAAATAATAATAATATTATTCAAATAATGGAAATTTAAATAGAATATTCTATCAGGAATTAGGTACAACAAACTCAGTAATGTTGCAATATATACCTATAGTATTAACCTAACATAATGGATAGGCAGTCTCGTGATGAATAACATTAGTTGAAGAATGCACATATTATACATAAATTTAGAAATCAAAAAGTAGCTCTACCTGTTTTGATTAATTTGTTGTCTGTAAAAGATCGCCTTTAGCGATTAGACCGCCCTTTATGTCACCCTATGTAAAATTTTTACATTTATATCTGTAATTTTTGGTGTACCTACATAATAAGGAGTATTCTATTCTTTTTCTTTCAAAATAGTTCTACACTAGAGATTTATTCGTAACCGAGTTTTGATCGTCACTCATTGTAGATAACACGAGACTACGTCTTTCTTTACAAATAAGTATGTTTATAAACACCGCCGGTAATAGAATTAGAGTTAGACACCAACACAAATAATAACAAACACGCACTCTTTACCTCAACTCGTCGTTACGTACGCCGCGGCGGAGCCGCGTGCAGGTTGAAACCTGTTTGTCTAGTTGAGTTATGAGCGAGTGACTCGCGTCTGAGTGAAAAACCGAGTGAACTCGAGTCCGAGTGGACTTCGAATCAACAATTTTTTCACTCGAGTACGATTTTTTCCGCTGCCACTCGAGTCACTCTAGTCAAATTGGACTCGAGTCGCATCACTACGTTAGGCCAGCTCAAGGTTCAAGCTGGACTCAAATCTCACATGCACAAATAACCAAACTTGTCACTACTGTAAGCCAAAACAACAAGATCTAATAGCATGCAATTATATTTACGTAAATACATCATTTGTGACTAACTTTATATGTACGTTTTATAGTTGCCATCAGAAATGACGGCCCTATGGAGTATGCCAACGCCTGCGAAGGCGCCATAGCTCGAAAGAATCCTGCTATGATACTGTGCGTGTTAGCACGTCAATTCGCGGACCGGTAAGTTTTTAAAATGCTTCAAAATTATTTTGTATAATTCAGTTAAATTGATCTTAGGTATTACTCTTATTATTTATGTTAACGGCTGGTTTTTTTTGCAAAGCATTGATAACCTCATTTCTGAAGCGAATTACTGACCCTTTTGTCTGCTGTTTTTTTTACTTTCTTTCTGAAGTCATAAAAAAAAACAATTCCAGGTATGAGGCAATTAAAAAGAAATGCACGGTAGACCGTGCTGTGCCCACGCAAGTGGTTTGCGCTCGCAATATGACTTCGAAATCAGCTATGTCAATAGCTACAAAAATAGCAATCCAGATAAACTGCAAGGTAAGCATTATTTGTCAGATTCTGATCTATACTTGTATTAAACATTGAACCTAAATCTGTTGTAATGTAACATACACATCTTTGCTGCATTTAATTAAGATCATTTAAAATAGAGAAGATTCTACTTGTATTGAGTGGCGGCTTAGTCATTCATTAATGTTTTGGTGATGTACAGCTGGGTGGCGCCCCTTGGAGGGTGGAGATACCACTGCAAAGTATCATGGTCATCGGCTACGACGTGTGCCACGACACCCGCTCGAAGGAAAAGAGCTTCGGCGGGTTTGTGGCGACACTGGACCGCTACTTGACACGCTTCTACTCAGCGGTGAACTCCCACACGTCGGGCGAGGAACTGAGTGCGCACATGGGCTTCAATATAGCTGCAGCCCTTCGCAGATATCGTGAAGTAAATGGTAACATATCTAATTATTGTATTATTTTTTGGGTTTTATTTATTTCATCTAGGGCTAATTGTTCCATCGTCAGTTTTTGAATACATAAACTATAAAAATATAATTTCTCGAAATCACAGAAATAATGTTACCTACATCTCGGATCTATGCAAAAATTCTCTTGTTTGATGTCTGTCATTATCTTGCAGATGGTAGTTTGCCGCAGCGTATATTTATTTATCGCGATGGTGTAGGTGATGGACAGATTCCCTATGTACACAGTCATGAGGTAAGTCAATCATTATGTACCTTTTGAACTATACCTTGACATTTATTTAATTCAATAATACAATTTTAATGGGATTATCAGTTTAATGACTGCATGATTATGATCAATTATTAATTTAAATAACTGTACTTAACTTTATTTTATATTTGCACGCCGAAATTAAAGGCAGAATAAGAGAACAATTTTGTACATTTTACCAACCTTCTGTACCTTATGTATGCAAATAAATTATTTTGTTTTGTTGATGATTAAATATATTTTTTTGTTTGTCTGCTGTTGACCATGCTTGTACAATAACAGGGCGTAAAAATGACAATGAGAAAAAAACACGATGGTGGCCCACTAAGAGTTCCACTGCCCACCTTTTTTGCTGTCCACCATCAGACCCTGTTTACCAGCTGCAATGATTCTTTCTAGGTGGCTGAAATTAAAAAGAAGCTGAATGAGATTTATGCCGAGGCAGAGTATAAATTGGCGTTTACCATCGTGTCCAAACGCATCAACACCCGCATATTCCTGGACCGCGGCCGCTTTGGCGAGAACCCGCGCCCCGGCACCATCATCGACGATGTCGTCACTCAACCCGAGCGGTTAGTTGTGACATTTTATTTACCACCATCTTCAATATTATGTGATTTTGACATAACGCTGGATAATTTTGAAATATGGACAGACTCTTGCGTCTCAAAAAAACAGATGAATCCTCTGTGTTAATGTAATAATGGTGTTAGTTGTTATTGTGAAATGTGAATCCTATGCACTTAGAAATTCTTCGGAAACCTGGGATTACTATGCTAAACAATATTTGTTTTACTTTACAGTTACGATTACTTCTTGGTGTCACAGAACGTACGCGAAGGCACAATCTCACCGACCTCGTACAATGTTATCGAGGATACGACAGGACTCCACCCTGATCGGGTAATTTATACTTTTGTTTATGTTTTGTTTCCCTTAGATTTTTTTCCCTTACGAACCTTCAAAACACCCCCTCCACTCCTTTAAAGAGTTGTTTTGGAAAATGAATCAATAAAATATTTACCCAGATTTGCATTTGTGCCTAGTTCCAAGATTCTTTAGCAAATTAATGAGATTTTTCAAAACTATTTCTCCTTTGCACCAACAGGGGTCGAATAATGGAAAACCGTTTGATTTGTTTCCCTTTTTGCAGTAAAATCCCCATGTAAAAACTTGATGACGGCTTTTCCATCCAATGGTGTTTATTTTCTAAAAACTCAAAAACACGTAATTCTTACTTTCTTGTCAAGACTATTAATGCCAAGCTTCAAATTCATCGGACATGCTCGTTAATATTCTCCCATACCGACCCCAAAACGCCATGCGCCATTCCAGCAGTTCAAAAAATAAATTACAAGTTACATACATATTCATGCTAAGTTTAAACTAGAGATGTGCCGACTATGACTTTGGCCGACTAGCCGACTAGTCGGCAGCAAAATGGCCGACTAGTCGGCTAGGCCGATCATTACTTTCGGTAAAATCCGGGTGACGTCGGAAATGTTCGTGAGCGCGCTCTCGGCTCGTACCTGTCAGGACATGTTTTTGTTGACATTGCGTCGTTCATTCTACGTCATTCTTTATTTGTAAACATAAAAACCGGCGTTTTATTGGTGTTTAATGAAATAAAGAATATATTATAACGTTCAATTAATAAGCTAACACAGTGCAAATAATTGAA
Organism: Brachylomia viminalis; assembly: GCA_937001585.2. Lineage (NCBI taxonomy): Eukaryota > Metazoa > Arthropoda > Insecta > Lepidoptera > Noctuidae > Brachylomia > Brachylomia viminalis. The sequence goes on along the minus strand of OW443302.2, from coordinate 12,061,240 downwards.
TTAATAGTGAAATTTACTAAATAATAAGATTGTTTGCGTCATGCGAAAAAGAAATCACGCATTTGGATTTTTTTTGACGAATTGGAGGGAGAAGGTAGCAGTAAAGTGAAGTGCAATCAGTGTCAAGCAGTTATTTCTCGTGGTGGTCAGGGGAAAAAGGCAAATACTACGAGCATCGAGCATGACAAATCATATTGAGTACAAACATTCACAACTGATGCCTCAACTAGGTTCTGCGATTAAAAGTAGCTCGTCAAGAGAAGAGGATCTGTCGCCGGGTACGTCGCAGTCGCAGTCACAACTGGAAATTCTACCACCAACTCCAATCTTGCCGACACCAGGTTCTTCAGAAGGTAGTTTATTACAAAAATACCAGCAAAATATTGAAGAAAGTTTTGCCGTACAGTGGTCTTATGAAGATTCACGATCAAAGGAAATGAGTGTAGCCATTGGCGAAATAATTGCCCTGGACAACCAGCCGTTGTCTATTGTTGAAAATACTGGCTTTAAAAACTTTATGAAAAAAGTGAAACCAAAGTATAACCTACCAAGTTGAAAATATTTCACAGATAACATTATTCCACGTCTTTACGAAGAAACTAAGTCTGAAATTCGTAAAGGAGTGCTCAGTGCAGCTGCAATTTCAGTAACAACGGATTTGTGGACAAATATAAACAACATGGAAAGTTTTTTAAGTTTCACAGCACACTGGTTTGATGATAGTTTCAAGTTTCACCATGCTGTCCTACAAATGGCACATTTCCCAGAAACACACACAGCCATGAATATCAAAAACTGCCTAGAAGAAATTCCAACTTTGTGGGATATAAACAGTGATAAAATTCATGCTATTGTACGAGACAATGGTAGAAATGTGGCGAAAGCCATCGATGACTCGATTTTTAAGGGAGTTCCTTGTTTCATACATACCTTACAACTGGCCATTCATGCTGCATTAAAACATGATACAATGGCACAAATTATTACAAAATCCAGACGCATAGTTACTCACTTCAACCATTCTAATATAGCTCAGTCAAAACTTCGTGATTTGCGGAGAGAACTTCACTTACCAGACCACCAGCTTGTTCAAGACATATCTACTAGGTGGAATTCGTCGTACTACATGATGTCCCGCTTGTTTGAACAAAAACATGCTGTTTCTTTATACCTGGCTGAAACTTCTGTAAATTTCGAAAATTTGTCAACTGAAGAGTGGGTATTACTTGGAAAAAGTCTCGAACTATTGAAGCCATTTGAAGAGATTACGAAGATCATAAGTTCAAGTTGCTCTTCATTATCTGAAGTAATACCTCATTTGAAAACATTGCAGAAATACCTACACAATTATAACAATGAAAATAATGATATAATGGAAATCAAAAATCTATTAGCTAATGATTTGAAAATCAGATTTTACTTAAATGACAACAAGCTCTTCACTCTGGCCACATTATTGGATCCGAGGTACAAGCAACAATTTTTTGATGCTGAGGAACTCATAACTGTGCGGTCACAATTTCTATTAGAAGCTCTGAAAAATAGTTCTAGTGATGATGAGAGTGATTCTGCTGAGACAGACAAAGATCAACATCTTCAAAGTACCACTGACGGAGGCAATGTAGAAGCAGCAACACATCGTAATTTCTGGCAATGCTACAATGAATTAGTATCAAGGAGAATCGAGGATATTCACGAAGAGAAGTCAAGTGCAGCTCATGAACTACACTCTTACTTTGCGTTACCAGTTATAAATCGCAACAGTGACCCATTTGAGTGGTGGAGTCGTAACAGTCTTAGATATCCTGAAATGTCGCGCCTCGCTAAGGTTTACCTTTGTTGTCCAGCCAGTTCTGTTTACAGTGAGAGACTCTTCTCTGAGGCTGGCAACGTATATGAAACAAAAAGAAATCGATTGTTGCCAGAAAGAGCAGAAGCTCTAGTCTTTCTGCATCATAATTTGCCCCTTATTAAAAAATATAAAAACTAGAGGAATACTCTTGTCAAACTTTAGTCTTTATTGCCATTGTTTGATTAATGATGAGTAGTACATTGTTTTGTTTGTTAACTAGATTCTTATTAGGTTATAGTATAATAGTTATTTTTTGTTGTTGAAGTTTATTTTACTTGATTTCTAGATCTCAGTACAATTTATTATATTGAAATATGAACTTGTTTTATATGTATAATATACAAAGTACACATAGAACAACTTCCTATTTCTAGGTTGTAGTAAACCTACCTACTTATTTCTAATATTTTGTTAAAAAAGTTTGTTGATCCAATTGATACTTACTTACTATACTTAGATACTTCTAGTATTGTTTTATTTTATTAATTTCGAGATTGAATAACTTGGGGATGTCAAAGGAAGAGTTCCTATTTTTTATGTTATAATTGAACCTACTTATTAGTAATAAGTAGGTTCAATTATAACATGGTAATAAGTTATTACCAATAATTATTTGCTTTAACCTATATTTTGTTATTTTATAAAAGACTAAAGGAAGAGTTCATATTTAAATTTTCTACCAATTATTAAATTGTATTGTAAACTGAAACTGATTCTTATAATAAAAAATAACAAGAGTAAAGATACAATTTCATTTCAATCACTCTATTTTTTAAGCATATTAACATGAGTGAGAAGCGGGCCGACTAGTCGGCGGATTTAGCCGACTAGTCTGTACATCTCTAGTTTATACCCAAGGAAAAAGATTTTTCATATAAATGAAATCCCCTCTTCACCTTAACGTGTCTTTTTCGCGAATCCTCTCTAATTCAAATCGTTTCCCCTTCCGTTTAAACTAAGACTGTACAAAAAGTTTCTATCTTAGGTGGTTTGGGCTGTGTGTCTTCGAACAAGTTAAAAAAAATTTGGTCATGTACTTTTCAAATAAACCTCAGTCAAGAACTAATCTAGCAAGTGTGATATTCTGGAATCCAAACTAAACTAGCTATCTTTAAAAGTCACTTGCCAAAATAGCGTAGCATTTTTGGTTGGGTGATGTAATTATTTTGCATTCAATGCTGGGCAAAAATCTAACATTTTATTTAAAACTGAAGCAGTTAACTTTGTGTTAATTTTAAATTGTAATTTACAGAATGGGCCGTTCATGGTGACATACAGAAAAAAATAACTAATCAAAGTTCATATTTGTAGTCACCGGATTTGAAAGATCATCACAGGGTGTCAGTTTTTCAGATTATTTTTTTCATACTTATAATTACGTTTTTTTGAGCCGAGGGCCCACTTAGTTTTTCGAGACATCGCCAAGCGGTTGGTCGACTCTTCACGTGACCAGAGGGCTGGCCTATTTTTTGGCGAAAGAATCCGCATTGATTGCCATACAACGTAGCAATGCTGCCAGCCTTTTGGGCACTTTTTCTGTTGACAGTGATGCGGATGAATTGTTCGATGCCCTTTGATAATTTTTTTATTTTTTTTATATACTTTTACATATTATAGTTTTAAGACTTTTTAAATTATGTAAATATTGTTACTTATAATATGAAAAGTACATGACCAAGATTATTTTTTTATTTTTCTGAAAATTGTCACGACTTTGTCTATCACCGATTTCTGGCTTGATCTTGATTTCTGGAAAACCTTGTTTATTTATATTATATTATACTTTTGTTGGTAGCATACAATAAACATACATGAAACACTGTCACCTGATAAACAGAACTTTAATTGGTTGAACAGTAACTGTTATTAAAAATATTCAACCGAAAAGATGCCATATAAATTTAAATTCATCTTTTACTATAAGGAAACTTATTTATCACTTGTGTATTGATTTCAGATGCAATGGCTGACATACAAATTGACCCATCTGTACTTCAACTGCTCGTCGCAGGTCCGTGTCCCTTCAGTGTGCCAGTATGCTCATAAGCTGGCATTCTTGGCTGCCAACAGTCTTCATAGCCAGCCACATTACACCTTAAGTGATACTTTGTACTTCCTGTAGATTTATAATCGCAGGAGCATTTTTTATATTAGTACAGACCACACCTAACTTTTTAAACATAGTCAAAAGGTCAATTCACACAGAAATGCGCGCAGTTTTGTAACTTATCTAAATAAAATTATTTTTGAAAGTATTTAGTGCCCAAAGCCGCAGCGGGCTTCTTCAGCATCTATCTGCGCGCAACTTCGATGTGAACTGACCCTTGTACTCGATGCCAAAATTTCGCCACTATTCGAGACATATCTCGTGGTCTGAGACTTTTTCTTTACCATGTGATTATTATTAAATGGATAACTTGATTAAATCGGAACTGCCTAGTTTGTGGTCGCTATTTGACCAACATCTGGCTAAGGGTTTAGATGCGTTAGTCTTACGATGGAAGTATTGAAGCCTTTGTCTTAAAGTTAGAGGATTACTCAAAATTTGAATCTTAGTTTGCTCGAATTTGCAGACAGTGACTGACATAATCTGAGTATGAGCGATTATAATGTACTTGATTCAAGCAAAATATGACATTTTCTTGATTTTTCTCTTTTTAGGTTAGTTACGCTAAGGTTTTGCAGTCCATGAGGCTGTATAAATTACCTCATTTTTTATTAACTTTTGTTTTCGTGTTTGCTGCTAGTTTTTTTTATTTCATTTTCTTGCTAACTATGTGCTAGTCACATGACACACCACCGAGTGAAAGCCGTTTGTAGTGTGCAAGCTTGTTTTACGTGTAAGCTAGACGTGTGAAGTCGTAAAAATATCCTCAAGTTACGCATTTTCGAAAATAAATATTTTTGACGTCTAAAGTTGAATATTTAGTAATTGCCACAGGCAAAATACTATTTACGTTATTAAATTGCCATAAAAATATGCCTCAGGCATCACTACTATAAGTACTACTAAGTATAGTGTTCTTTAGATGTAAGCGTTATTTTGAGTAAAAAAAAGTACATAATTATATTGATGTTACTCTTTACATTCCAACTGATTGTTTATTGCCCAATCGCTAATGTAAAATTATTTTCCGGTGAGTAATAATGACTGTGGTGCAATTTGCGTCAAGGTTCTTGGTTCTTGCAGTACCCCAAATGTTTTTTGAAAGCAACTCTGCATTCCACAATAAAATACAGAAATTTGCTTCAGCAAATGGGTTTTTAAGACTAAATATTTTTTCTTACATTAGTAATCTCATTATTGTGTAAATAGGTACCTACTGTAAGCATGTTTACTATTGTTTATCGTTTTGTCAAACTGTTTGCTGGACTTTACCGCCTCGCCACGTGACAAGCTCATGACAACCATTTTCGAGTTCGAAACTTGTGTGGCAAACACTTGGTAAAAACGGTACAACAATAAAAATATGCCTCTTGAAAAACACTGCAATCAGTTATTTGCAGACTGACTTCAATATCCTTAAAACTTTGTTATATGTATTTTTTTTACTTAATACAGTTGATCTTTTCTATGTAAATATATGTTTTATTTATCAAACACTACCGTCGAGATGGATGGATTGTATGCGCTGCTGAATGGGTCGCACACACCTTGGATGTTAGCTTGAATGATAAATTGATAAGTCACGGATAGCCAAGAATGATGGTTTATTGAATATACTTAACTACCACGTAATTAATGCTAATGAATATTGTGTGAATGAGTACCGCTGACTATGAACTCTGAATGTGAACTGTCGCGTTAGGGCCAGGCCACAGCACTGCGGTGCGACGACGCACCGTGTAAATCTAAGACATCAAACTACGGATCGTGTTTTGTAGTGTGACGTCATTTTTGCGACGCGTTGTCGCAACGCAGTGTTGTGGCCTGGCCCTTACACTATAATTTGTGCAAGGCGACGGAAAAGTGCTGATCAAATGCGCGTGTCGTGTACCTACGATACATGACTCGTACAATGATACTGATTATGTTCGGGGGGACAGGTCCACAATTTCCGATGTAATGAATTAACAAGACATGAAATATCATGTCATAGCATGACATTTTGAAAATCTTACACGAGTAAAGAGGGTAAAAATTGTATAACGAAAAAAAAACAGTCCATTTTTGACTTTGAAAACCTCGGCCAAGTGACGGGCCTGGCACAATAATAATATTCTCATGTCCAAAAGCTGACGGTGTTATAATGGTAAAAATGTGTTACCTACACTACTACCTACTTTGGTTGTGGAATACCTAGTTTATAGGTAACACTGACCTCTATTAAAATTAATAGAGGTCAATGATAAGTAAGCTACTTAGAGTGTAGGTAGGTACCTACTATTTATCCAGTACCGTACAGTTTTATTTCCGCGGGTACCGCGGGCGGAAGCTACTACATTACAAAATAAAGTACTACTATTGTTTATTTATATTACTATACTTAGGTAATTTAAAATGGCATGTATTTAATGCGGCAACTAAGTAAAATTAATAAAGGTTTAAAAAAAAAATAGAGGGTACCATATATAATGGGTTGGCAGCTAATAAGGAGTATCGTAATAAGTAATAGGTAGCATATTAATAATTATATCAGTAATAAGCTCCGTTTTAATTTAAACTAGCATCAAGTTTTTCTTTTGGGAACACAATTAATATCTAAGCGGAAACTTAATGGCGAAAACAAAATAGAAAATGGGCATTCATAAATAATATAAATCAGATTCTATTTAAAATTGTTTGTATGAAGAATAAATATAAACTAGCTTATATTATACATATATTGTGTGACTTTTAATAGCTTTAAATAAACTCTAAAATGGCATGCAGAAAAAATATTTTGCGGCCTTTATTTTCAAAATTCTAGGTGAATCATCATCTGCCTAGCCTTTCCCCAACTAGGTGAATAAATTAAAAAAATAAAAAGAGTAATTACTTTTATTTGGTTTTAATAATGATAATTATTAAGCATAACAATAATAATAAGGCTTAGTCGACGGAGCCCCGCTTCGCGGGGCCCCTATTTCTGTCTGCAGGGTTTAAAGGAACCTAACACGAAGGGGATGACGGGGCCTCGTTCGCTCGCTCCGCTCGCTCACTTGAGCCCCCGTCATCCCCTTCGAACCTAACCTGTCCGAGTCGGGGTGCCCCAATTCCCGAGCTCGCTTCGCTCGCTCTTGCATCCTAAGTTCTCATTGCCTTTTTACTAAATCGAGATGTGTTAGACCTTGGGGCAATTATATTATAATATTATTATGCTAATAATCATTAGGCCTAGTAACAAAACAAACAAAGCAAAACAATAACAATCTAGAAGTCGCGTGGGCCCGCCGCCCGCGCCGCTTGCTATTGGCCGTGCACCCGCACGCACCCCGCCACCCCGCACTACACTCGTATCCAACCATCGCACCTTCCGCAGTTTTCATGAAATTATGATAAAAAATATTAATAATTAACTCTTATTCATTTTTATTGTACTCGTTTTAATATTTAGAGCTGCCCGCAAAGCGAAGCCTGAAAGTGGGTTTTTAGACGGCACGAAATAGTTGGTAATATATTATCTTTGCCACCCTACTAACATTATTAGTCGCCAAGTCATTATTTATAGCTCCTCGCCTAATATTTTATTTGCTACCTAAACGCAGCTGCTAGTTTTTAGTTTTTATAACACCTTTAATTTTGAACCTTACATAATATAATAGTCGCGAAAATATTTAATCGCTCGCAAGTTATTTTATTTGTTGCTAACATTTAGTCGACTTTTAAGTTATTAGTCACTCGGAAAATAATAAGTTATTTAAAATTTCGTGTCTATCTATTATTAAATTATGTATTTTTGATGTGAAACATCTATACGCGCGTCAGCGTGAGGAGTGACTGATTCGTGGTGATCGCGAAGCGTAACGTTACACGAGCATTACAAAAAAATATTTTGTGCGTATTGGTATAAACTATACAACGTGTAACATAATTAACGCAAGACCTCATACACCCCAATCAGAGTATTGAGTTAAAAGCATGATACAATGACCAAAACATTTTTTTTTAAAGCTAACTAAGTATTACTGTTAAGTCTTGCTGACCCTATCATTACTGTATGCATTTAAAATTGAGTCTTAATGCCTTTGGCTCAATCGGCGGTCAGTATTGCAAAATACATAATTTTTGAAAAAGTACTAATAGTTACTGAAATGGATTCAGTAGTCAATTATGAGCAAACTACTTTCAAGACTTGCGTCACAGAGTACTTTTTTTAGATAGGTAACTTGCGTTTATTCTGTTACACGTTATATAGAAAAAATAGTTTTGATGTTTTTTTTACATCTGCCAGGCGTCCCGCGATGGTTATTATTTTTAATTTTATAGATATGTAGGCATTCGTATGGGTATAATATTCTCCTCTCACTTATAATTTTAACGTAACGGGGACAACGGGCATAATTTGTAATTTGAAAAGTTTAAATTACAAAAAATTAACGGGGACAACGGGAAGTAATTTTAATTATTTTTGTTAAATTCCCTTTGTACCCTTTAACGGGGACATGGCCTACGGCGACAACGGGGAATACAGGGATTATTGCACCAAACCATAATAATTTCGCAATTGTCTCTTGCGCTGCACAAGTTATTAGGGCACCATCAGACACCCTTTAAAATACCAAAATATCGTAGTAGCCCACGTTACCACGGACGAAATATAGTCGCGGCGGAATAAAACCGCATAGCGCCATTTTTTTTCCGCTTTCGACAGAGTACACGGCTACACATCAAGCTATACATTTCCAGTTTTAACTGACCTCTCATTGCAAGGGAATCCTATACAATGCGAGATCAGCTTATACTGGTAATGTATAGCTTGATCTGTAGCTGTGCGTACCGGTCGGTTTTGAAAAAATATTTTTGCATTTGATAGCCCAGTTCTTGAGGAAGGCTACTTCTTAACATCACGCTATGACCCTTAAGGGCCGAGCAAAAAGAAAAAAATGTCAGTAAGCTAAGCGAAATCGAAGTGACAGCGCGGGTAGGTGATTTAAGGCATGGAGCAAATACAAAGAGGAGATGTTGTAATAAGGTTTCTGTATGAAACAACGGGTGACACTTTACGGGGTGAGGGGTGATCAGATCCCGCCCACTTCTTTATTTTACATCTACTGGTCAATAGCAAAACTATTCGCTCGTCCTGTTGATTTTACTTTGTAGTTATGTAACTATCTCACACTAGATGTCACTACATGCAGAATGAAGAACTATTTTAATAAATTACGCATAAAATTACTGACAAATGAAATGTGATGCCATCCATAGCATCAGAACGTCTATCCGAGTAGTTTTTACAAGATAAAACACCACACTTCATTCTTTTTGTCTTCTAGCGCAAATTTGCTGTAAAAACGGAACGTTTACAGAGCTGTGCACAGGACGAACGCCAACAATACACTGACCAAGGCCACGCCTACATGATGACGTCAGGACCTAGTTGAGAATCACAGTGCACAGTTGCTTAGGCCGTCTCCTCTTTGTATTTGCTCCGTGATTTAAGGTGACGGGGTGGGGCGGGGGGACAAGAAATTTGTCGCGGGCACAAGCTAGTCTTTTATAAAAGAGGCTGTCTCAGAAAGTGTAATAGTTACTATATTTAAGGTTAATTTCCGGACTAATTATAGTTTCTCTGAAAAAACGTTTTCAATTTAAGAAGCACAAGTATAACCTGATACTGGAAATGTATAGCTTGATCTGTAGCCGTGCATACCAACAGGCGTTCGAACGGATTCGTCGTGCTGTGCGGATGTACGATGGATTCCGCAAAATTATTAGCGGTAGCCAAATAAATGGAGGCCATGAAAGCACCAAAGAAGCAAAAAAAAAAATTGGATGCATCTCTTGAATAATGAGATTCTCTTCTCTGATGAACTCTTCTCATCAAAAAAATTTAAACACCTCTGAAGTTTGGTTTTGTATGAGTTTTATGTATTTGTTAGCGCGAAGGCGATGATTATCGATAGGTTGCAATTGGTTTTACGAAAAAGGATGGACAACCACTGTTAGGGGAGAAATTAGGTGGCAAATCAGTGGTTGTATAAAGGAAGGTTGCACTATACCTTATTTGATGCGATGATGATGGACTGGTGTGACGACACAGGCGATTTCCACGAGTTTCACTTGGAGCACGAATTTGGCGCACACGAAGCGATACGGAAACCCGATCCTCCTGTTTATTTAATTTCTTGTTCTTCGATGACTTTTCGCGGGTCGGCGCTAATTGGTTAAGCCGTCGCGCACACGTGGACGAAAGGCAATATGCAGGAATGGGATAGGGGATATGAATGCAGTAAAACCAACCTAATCCTATTAATTTGTTTGCCAACAAAAAAACCACCAAAAAAGATGAGAATACTATCTATAATTTCAGTCGAGCCAGCGCGCAACCATTTTCCCGGGTTTGAAGGGCTTCCAAGTTTATCATTTAAATACAAGGTTGAATTAAAGCAAAATTCTATGAAATCGAACCAAAACTAGTATAATATTCCCTTTTTTTTCCGGGTTGGAAAATCCTCACGGACGTCCGCCGCGCGCCGTCCTGGGGTGTGCGTTACGCCAGCGGAATGTTGGCGCTTTTCAGGATTTCGACTTGACAGACTGATAATAATTAGTACCTACTCTTAGTTAAATTTATAATTTGTGCGTCCAGCCGATCCAAAAATATTCACGAAAGACAGATTCCGCTGGAGTAACGTTACCCGAGCGGCATGTTTTTTTCCTGGTGGTCGTACCTAAATACAAACCAGCTACTTAGATAGATACAATTTGTGCATAAATGAGCCCAAAAAATAAAATTTGTGCGTCTTGAGGTTTCAGAGTTATTCACGACGCTGCGCCGACGCCGCTGCCGCTGAGGTAACGTTTAGCAAAATGCTGTATCTCTTAAACGGCATGACAAACAAATACGATTTTTTTTACTACGATGGGCCTTAATTTTTGCAATTGATTTTTTTCTATAATTGACGCCGTTTGAAAATTGTTTTTTCAAAAACCCTAAAATTGATCCTTGCGCTTCAATGAAAAACCTTAGAAACTTACCAATTATGGTGGTTTGTACCTTTTATGAACTCTATGCATCTTAAGAAATAAGATGTTTCTATTCCAATTAGAGTATAATATTTTTAATATCCTGTTATAGAACATTAGTAAAGTTTTCCTTATTTTTAACAACGAATTTGCTTCCTTCCGCAAACAAAACAAACTAAGAGAAATGATAGTTAGATATGTTTATCTTCATGTCACGACATGCTCGATTGTGAAATGTAAGTACATACCTAAGTGTAATCCTTAATACTAAAGTTATTAAAGTCAATTGTAATTACCTACGATACATAGTTATAGCCAATGATATATAAACTAACGTCATTGGTTATAGCCGTATCTCAAACTTTAGCGAACTAATAATACATACCCACATTTACCTACTTAGCGCAAAAGCGCTAAATCCGCAACTAGTTCGAAAGATGAACTTACCGCCTATTGCTTTAGAAATTGAATTGAGTTGTTATTAACCATTTGTAACCGTTTCTAGCCTATGTCATACGGCTATTTGGCTTCATAAAAACGACATGCCGCCAAATCTCTTAGGGGGCGTCCATAAATTACGTGAGGTATTTTTTTAAATTTTCTGTCCCTCCCTCCCCCCCTGGTGAGATGTCGTGAGATTTTATTCAACCCCCTCCCCCAACCCCCAATCTCACGTGAGATTTTTCAAAATGTGGGTGTCTTACGTAAACGCGTTGGATTGTTATTGTAAAAAGAAAAAAAAATTGCTTCGTGCTTTTATTTACGACTAGTTAAGACTTGTAATCAATATTTCTGAGAGTTTAATTAATTAGAAGTGTAATAAAAATTCTGCCACTCAGCTCGCTCTCGTTCATCGAGTCGCGCGTTCGGCTGACAGTGGCGCGAAAACAAAGGACGGGCGCGAATACAAATATGTTGGTTTGACAGTCAGTAGATGTATAACGTCGAAGTATGAATGAAATTATTTTCTTTCGAACGAATTAGTGAATACAATCTGGAAGAAATGAACCAAAATAGTATATATTTTTTTTGTTTCAATTAGAAAAAAAATTGCGTGATATTTGCCGAGACCCCCCCTCTCTCCAACGTAAGATTAGATGAGATTTGACTCGACCCCCTCCCCCCCTTAAACACCTCACGTAATTTATGGACGCCCCCTTAGTAATTTAAGGAAATATTGAGATACGAAAAACCTTGTTAGTGGTTTTTTTTAATGTTTTAAGTTAGAATAGCGCTATTTGGCTTATACCATTAGATAGGAAATTGTTATAGGCTATAACAATTTCAATAGCTATAACTTATAGCTATTGAATGGTATAAAAAAAACTAAAAGGGCGTAGATACCTATCCTTAGGTTGAAATAGGTACCACCCATACAGTATATTTATAGGTATAGTTAGTAGTAGGTACATATACCTAGTTAGTTAGAAGTTCGGAAATAGGTAATGTAGGTAGGTCAACCTACATTATTTTCGAACTTATAACTAACTATATCTTAGTTTTGTGGAATCAACCGACACTTTTATGCTGACAGATTTTAAGAGAGTACCGAGGTACCGACCGACTTCTTCCACTTTTTCAAAAGAAGGTAGGTACCCATCCATAGCTCAGAAATATTGAGTAGGTACCTAGATTATGGGAAGAATTCATCCAAAAAAACCATACCAAGATAAAGTCGGCTGTAGGTAACCACACCCTTAACCGCAACAGGAACGAGGAACTCTTCGCCATCTATAAATCGATACCTTACTAAGTTTACGTTTTCAAAGTCCATAGCAACGCTGCATTCAATGTGTAGACGTCACAGCTTAAACTAACAATGTGTGTGGTGATGTTTATGTAGGTAACCGACTGTTTTGTGATCTAATAAAATGGAAGAAGACAAAGGAAGTGAAGAAGCTGAAAATTGGAAAGCTTACGAAGCATTGTGCAGCAAAACTCCAACCGAGGTACTTAACTGCTTTGTTTTGTTCCAAATAGTGAGAATTGAAACTGATGCTGTTGTAACGTTGTCAACCGATACCAGTATCTGTGTCCCCTTTCATCTGTCCATCGAACTTATTAAAGTTCGGTAACAATAGAAAAGTAATTGTGTCTCATTCATTATCATTAGCGACAGTTGAGCTCCTCACTCAACTACTAAGAACTATAGGTACCTACTTCGACGTAAGACTTCAGGACTCGAGTCTCGCATCAATAGATAATTAATTGTGTTTTATTCAGTAGGTATAGTTGACGTTTGACATATTAAATTAAACCGACTGTTGCTGCTAGCCGATGTAGGAAGACATTAGGTACCTACTAAGCTGAAAAACCTGTCGTAACATGATTAATACTTACCTATCCTTAAAGTACTTACTAATCAAATCATCACCTGAGAGGTCGCCTGCAGTCGGTTTATTTAATTTGAAAGTTCGGGGACGCAACGGATTGCAAACTGTACCTTCGTGTAAGCTCAGGGTAACCCAGGCTAGCTTACACCGATACGTTACCGAGATATTGACTATATGCGATTGCCTGGGCGGCGTTCATTATTATCAAGGTATTTAGATGATAAAGTTTTGACTGAATAGATGTATAAATGTTATTTTGTGAATCTAGTATAGCTATTTGCTATAGGTAGGTACCTATATTCGATAAATTACTCATTATATTATAGCCTCTATAGTTTGCATCTGTCAGACGTACAGTTATCTATACTAATAATATAAAGAGGTATTTGTTTGTAAGTTTGGTAATCTCTCGAACTAGATACACACGGCTACACATCAAGCTATACATTTCCAGTTTACACTGACCTCTCATTGTAAAGAAATCCTATACAACGCGAGATCAGCTTATACTGGTAACGTATAGCTTGATCTGTAGCCGTGCGTACCGATCGGATTTGAAAAAATATTTTTACATTTGATAGCCCAGTTCTTGAGGAAGGCTACTTAACATCACGCTATGACCTCTAAGGGCCGAGCAAAAAGAAAAAAATGTCAGTACCTATGCTAAGCGTCGCTAAGCGAAATCGAAGTGACAGCGCGGGTAGATGCGATGCGACGTGGTGGGGCGGGGGAACAAGAAAGTCTTTTAAAAAAGAGGCTGTCTCAGAAAGTGTAATAGTTACTATTAAGGTTAATTTTCGGACTAATTATAGTTTATCTGAAAAAACGTTTTGAATTTAAGAATGGTGCTTGTCTGCTAATTCGTTTAAAGATTCTTAAACCGTAAAAGTTAAATAACACCATTGCGATTGAATTACTAAATAGCCCCCCAGGCGATCATTAAGTTGTGTTTAATAAGCGGTGATAAAATAAGATAATATACTAATCTTATTTTATAACCGCTAGGGTTAAATCTGACTGATCCTTTGTCGACGGCACCCTATAAAAGTAACGTAGGTACGATGTTTTTAACATAGGTATTGAGCATAGTTCTATCTCTCACTAGCAAGCATGAGGCAGCGGGATGGCATAGATGGAGGCAAAATGTATGAAAGTGGTCGTCACTGTGCGTCGCCGATAAAATGAAAAATGCGTTATAAAAATTCAAAAAATAGTTTCTCCATAACGCCATCACTACTAGCACTTAATATAAAACAAAGTCGCCCGCCGGGCCTGTCTGCCTGTCTGTCTCTCTGAACGCGATAAACTCTAAACTACCGACAGGATTTTCATACGGTTTTCACCAAAGGGCAGAGTAAGTCATGAGAAAGGTTAGTGTATGTGACGACGATTGTTGAAGATGTGGGGGCTTTACTGGCGTGCTCCGCGTAAACCAATTGCGGATGGCTGTATTGAGCAAACTGTCAAACTGGCACACATAGATTATAGGTACTTAACCTGGATTAACACATAGAGTACTTTTTATCCCGGTAGTACGTTCCCGTGGGATATTTTCCGACAATCACGCGGGCGAAGCCGCCAGCAAAAGTTACTAATTTGTTAGGCACATGTTCGACCTGACTGATAGTCGCCACTACCTACATAGGCAACGGATCGCGCTGATTCGATGGAAAATGCAGTAGGTAGGTACTTACACGGTACCTACATTTCCGTTTCTTGGTGTCCCCGTGTTTACCCATAATTTTGCCCCGTGGTTTTGCCATTTAGGTAGTTACGACTTATGTCAAAATTTATAATTGTCCCACCATGCAATAATAGGGGAGGAGGGGGGGGGGGGGGGAGAGCGTTGTCGTTATAGTTTTATAAGTAACTGGGTACAATTCCAGACCCCGGTTTGTCTCATGAGATTTACCCAAAACAACAACACAAACCCAAACCCAGTAACACTGCTCGATCCGGGTATTAGGTAATGAATTGTATTGTCATGAACCATGCAAATTGAAACGCCCAAAAAAGCAAATTATAAGACATTAGAGAGGCTAAATCAAAAGGTCGATAAGTTTAACGAGAATTAGAAAAATGTACGCTGAAGGGGGTGGTAGCGTGCATCGTTTCGTACCTCGCACGGATTTCTCGTGGAATATAAACAAGTACCTATACCTACTGCTATTTTATACGTTCCTAAACATAACGAAGCAACCAAGTCGTAGATTACAAGCTTCAGAAACATTTCCGTGTTTTCCTCGTCTACCAGCCACAATACAGCGCTCGATTGACAATGATTGACATTCACCGTGATGACATCGCAACTATATCACAATCCAACCAATTATCATGTCCATAAAAATCGTGATTTGGGGTACGCTCCCCATCGTTTATGTAAATTATAAAGCTATGCATGTTAGTACCTGGCTATATAGGTCGGTGAAAAGATATCGTGACTCTCGGTCGGTAAGTCTGGAACCTCGAGCCGGATCACGCTACGTTTCAAGCAAGGAGAGGTACTTTACAACACTAGTCGCCTTTTGCTCGTCACGAAAAACTGACTTCTTTTTACTGTAGTGTATAACAATATCTAGTTCACTATGGAGTTTTGTAAGTCTTTCAGTATGAGTAGACTTAATCTAGGATAAAAATAGTTGAACTGTAAGATGTTTAAATTATAAATATGAATTAAAATTTCTTCAGATGGAGGCCGACGTTGGTAACGACATAATAACCAGTCTTCGAAGTGATCTCGCTGGTCTCCAGTATAAGCGGGATAAACTGATATCTGAAGTGAGCCACAATATTAAACTTCTTGTTTGTAAAAGTAAAAAATAAAACGCCATTTTAAATCGATTCCTTTACATTACTTATTGCAGAACAGTGACTTAAAAAATCAAATGTTATCTCGAGATCAGAGAATACTTGAACAACAAGTAGAGATCGATCACCTTCGAGAACAGAATGCTCGCCAAAATGCTATCATATCATCTCTTCGAAAGAAGATCCACGATCTCGAAGAGATACAGCGAAATCTCCAGACATCGCATGGTCGAAGTGAAATCACGGTGCAAACCCTACAAAGAGATAACCGTTATTGTGAAGAAAAGATTAAAGATTTAGAGAAGAAATTACGTTCTCTTGAATTAGAATGTCACAGTGAAGAACAACAAAAAGAAAATGCCCGTTGCCAGTTTCACGACCTCATTCGACGTATGTCTGCAGCATTGGAATCTGATTTTTGTGATACCGCACACACTCATTCTCCGGAAAGTTTAATTATAAAGGCCGCTGAACTGGTCCAGGAAATCACCAGACTGAAAAACAGATGTATGAATACAACAGAAAACTTGTCAACCGTCGAACAAGAACTAAGGAGTTGCAGAGATGCACTAGAGAGATCTAATACTGACAAGGATATTTTGCAAAGGCAACTATCAGGCCAACTTCTAGATCTCGAGAGGCTCAAACAAGAAAAAGAATCTTTATGTGTGCAAAACAGAGTTATCGAACGGGAACTGCATGAAGCAAGAGAGAAATTATCACACTGTTCTAAAAACTTAAATGTTGTTACTGATAATGTAAACCAGAATGAATCTATAATAATTCAGCTGAAAGGTATTTCGTAAAATGATTACAAATTAACAAGCAATACGTTATGTGTTATAATTTTTGTACTTAGATAAAGTAATTTTCAGAGGATTTGAGGCATCGAGATGAAAAATATCAAAGACTACACGCGGAGTTCCGTAATACCATGGAGTCGATAGCCATCTTATTGAGTTTGCCGACACGGTTTGTGGAGGCACACGAAAGTACAATCAAAGATAGAATTCGCGAAATTTTAAGTGATAATAAAGACAAATCTGTAGTGAGTACAAAATTAAGTCATTAATTAAGTAATAAGTTATTGCTGTCTTGTTGGTAACTACTTCCAAAGTTTTAGTATAGAGTGTTCTTCTTACTTTGAGGTAAATGTGCCAGTGCGTCCTCTAAAATAATTACGATCAATCATTTAATTTGCTAAGCATGGATAAAGAGATATTACTTTGATTGTAGCAAATAGACGCATTGCGTGACAAGTTGGGTATGGAGTCTCAGCAGTTGGGCAGGGCAGCACACTTGCATGACCAGGCGACCACGCGTGTGCGCATTCTGGAAGATGAGAGAAACATGCTTGAAGCAAAAGTACACAAATTGGAGTCTGAGCTCAACGCCCAGGGACTCTCTAGGGAGAACCTACGCAAGGATAAGGCTAATGTAAGTATCATTTCCGCATTTACAAAACTTGTGTACTGGCGTCATGGATTTCAATAAAAGTCTAGTGTATTCGACCGTGGGAGAACCGTGATCTTCTTTGTCGTGTGGATATTTCCAATATTGCCAATTGTTAAGTATTTTATCTCATACTTAATAGTTGTTTTGACCAAACCTCAGCCATATCGATAGCCGTTAGCTGTGGCTATGCTCAGGTCTATGATTCATAGTATCACCATCTTTGAATCCCCGTAAGTTAGACCTGAATATCACTGCAACCTGCGGAGCTAGGCGTTAGGGGGCCGCTGCGAGATTTTCTGTAGGCTCCACGTAGTCAGCTGGTGCCTCTACCAGCTGACCACGTGGAACTGAGAGTCGTTTAAGAAGCCACGGTTATATTCCATTTAAATGTGTGGTTTTGTCGAACTAAGAAAACTTTTGCAACCTAACAGATAGGTACTACTGCGGAAACTACATTGTTCACAGATAAATCTGTTTTGTTACAGTTTGTTGCATTCTTAGAACGTCTAAGCAGAACACTTAATATGGATGAGCTAACACAAGATATTGGAATAGAGTTGCACACTGAATCTATTATACACCGCGCGGAGCAGTTGGCGCGGCTTGAGAGCGATAAGATTGTCGACAAGGTTAGTGTCAGTAGGTGGTACCGACACCCGAGTTGATGCTCAGTATGTACGCTGCTGCGATATGGGTCTCCATTGACGGATGTTTATTTCAATAGGTACCTATATTGTTATACATACGTTTATACACTCACGCCTTCTTCCCATGGGAGTAAGCAGAAACAACAGACCACCACCTGCTACGATCATTGCGTACTCCTTTCCATATATTGTTTTAATACTGTAATACCTATTTATTTGTCCCCCGAGAATTGATATTCCCTTCTATATATTTTATGTGTTCATATTACTTATTAGAGTCAAATCTTGTAAATGTAGTTTAATATTTGTAGGGTGTCTATTTATTTACTTTCTGTCTATGTACTTATGTACCATCATATTCATATCTATTCTATCTTATCCACCCGGTAGACCTACATAACCGTTTTTGTATTTAATTATTATGTTAATTCCACTATTCTTAATAAACAGATATGGTACGCCACCTTAGCAGTGTAATAACATGTACAATAGTAGTTACCTTCACCTTTACTGTGTCGGTACACTTGCTCACGTGTACACTTGTACAGGCAATGTTGCAACTTGTACAAAGCGTTTGTCATCTGTTTCGTGTCTGTGTGTTGACCCGTATTTGTGTTCTGTGTAGATGCTATATTACGGGTACTACGGCACGCTCCCCAGACTGCGCAGAGAAAGATCTTTCCATGATTTGCCTTATCTTAAAGAAGTAAGATTTGCACTTGAAACTAATTGGAAGGACATTGCTTACATACAATAGTAATTAACCAGTCATACAGTAATTTGGAGAATCCACACTCAAATATTCTCAGTTGCATTTTAATGACTTGTGCATCCATCATCCTGCACAGATTAGCACTAATAAACGATACTTCATTAATAATTTCACGCAATTTAATTGTAATTAGAAAGTTTGGTGAAGTTAACCTGCATATTATTATTAAGTATTGTCTATTAAGTAGGTAATACAATTCATTTACGAATAGGTAGAATAGTTTATTTATTCGTTCATTAGTTAAATTGAGGTAGGTACCCTTAACTGCATTACTAAGGTGCGTCACAATCATCACTGGGCTGAAACAGAAGCGTTGGAATAAAGTACCTACCTAATGTAAAGTTTCATAGAAATGCACGTAAATAATTAAGTAAGCATCACTGAATTATTTTCTTTGCGAATAAAGGCTTCTTCAAACAGGCTCGACACGCCACACGAATCGCGCGCGACACATAAAGCACCGCTCGTCGCGCGACACGTGGTGCCTTTGTGTCGCGTTGCGTGTCAGCCTGTTTGAAGGAGCCTTAATGCATGTGAAATACTTAAATCATTACTACAGCGAGTAGGTAGATAGGGAGTCACATACCCATACAATTTTACAAGCACTAACGCAATAAGGTACCTACCTAAATAAAAAGTGGAGTGAAGAAATTGTATCTACGCATTTATGGTACCTAGTCCCACATCCTAAGATTGGTTTGAGAAGTTCAAAATGAAGTTTTGTTGAAATAGTGCACATTTTAGAACTCTTTACAACGTCTGAAGCAACCCGATTTGACTTGGAATGTACAGTCGGCAGCACACGCGATGTCGTCTGCATCGATACGAGATACGAGTAGGTACTTACAGTCACGCACATATTTTGCATGACAGCGCTGATTTATCGAACAACTTTTGTCATTTAGTACCGAGTTTGTGAACATAAACATCAACATAGTTCCTGAATTTCAGACTGCAGTAGTCTACCAGTTACAAAGACGAATAAGGATTCTAAGAGAGCAGCTGCAGAGAAAGGACCTGCATCTGGACTTACTGCGACGAAAGCTTAGTGTGCAGGTAAGTGGTAAAAGTGGTCTACTAACTAGATACTCAAACTCGTTGAAAGTCAGTCAATTAAGCAGTCTTTCAATATGATGTAAATAATAACCCACACATTTTCGATATGTTGTTAATATATACATATAATAGGTATTTTTTAAGATTCGTGTCTTGTTGAAGTTGTTTGTTGGTGTCCGATCCAGACATTGCAGTTTTTCATTAGACTCGGGAGCTGTAGCTGAAAATAAATGAGCATTATAACACTTATAACGCGTGCACTTTTGGAATTCCCAAACTTTTTTTTTATAGTTTTAAAGTGTTTTTTTATTATAATGCGTGACTTTTTCGTGGGCACACCCGACAGGACGAGAGCTGCCGCGTCCGCGCCGTGCTTCAAGCGGAGCGCGACGAAGCCGTGTCGCGCAACAAGAAGCTGGCACGACAGTGTGACAAGCTGCAAGTGCAGCTCAGCGACGCGCGTGCTCAGATCCGCGATCTAAACACGCAACTTGTCGACGCTGCTGAGTATAAGGTGCCGACATTTTATCTACTACTACTGCGCGACAGCAAAGACAGGGTCATCTAGGTATTATTGTATGTGAGATTCTTTATACTCTCGATGCCTCCTTAACCGTGTCTATCGAATCGTCGCGCGCGCTATTTTTTTATAAAATCAACTTGACAGATTTAGCAGGAACGAAAGTAATGTCTTGAAAAAAAACAACTGTCTTCCTCACCATCTACTACATAGAATAGTAGATGTGAAGGGGATGGAAGATAAATTATAATAATGGCAACTTTCATTAGGGCGTGGTGAGGACTCATGTCAGGCTGTGCTTTTACGAACTCAAAATTAAACTAATTAACAAAATATAAATAGGTAGGTACCTACATGAACCTATTTATATTTTGTGGTATATTTTTCAATATTAGCAAGGTAGGTCCTGCTACGTAACTGCCTGTAGTAGTTATTTGCGGCTCATCTAAAACCCGACTTTGACGTTTGCATATGGGATATTACAATATTTTGCCACTAACCGAGGAGGCTTTGGCCCCGGCCTGTGTCCTGGGAACCTAGTTTTACGGTCACTGTGAAGGATGAATGGAATTTCGCAATTTAGGACAAATGTATTATGTAATAATTGTATGTAGGTGAAGTAAATCTAGACAGCGAATTACTGGAATACCTAATTTGCATGCTTACAAGGTTGAAGTGATTTGTTTAACAGAACCATGATCTCATTTTATTGTAGTTGAACTTTATGAAATGTATTCATTTATTCGAATCATCACGCTTTACCTATCCCACACTGCCTTACTTTAGAGATTATGGTAACGTCATATAGCCCATTTACAATCGGTAAATATCATAAAGTAGGTACCTACTGAAATCCAGTTTAGGTAGTCACTTTATTGGCGAGGTAGTAACAAAACTGCACTTGCGTCAAAGTAACCATGTGCTTGAACCTTCCTGACGAGGAAAACCAGTTGGAAATGCGATTCAAAACACAATGCTTGCGTCATCAGTGGTGCCTACATTGCTATCTCTTAAACAACACGTAGATAACATCACTGGAGCGAGCCCGGAAGGTGGAAGAGCTTCAAAAGAAGTTAGAGGAGGCGGATCTATTGCGCGTTCGCTATAACCGCAAGGTGAACGTACTGAAGGAGCAGGTGCGCTCGACTGGGGAGACCTTCGAGCAGGAGCGCTCTTCCAACGACCACCAGATCACTATCCTAAGGGATGACCTCGCGCGAACCAAGGAGGCGCTCGCTGAGTGTCAGCGCAGGGAGGCACAGCTCACCAGTTTCAGGTTGGTTCCTTTGAAGCTTAAAGTAACAGAAATATAAGTGCGTAGTACAAATATTAATAATGCGATGCTATGATATAATGTTTGGGGTGAGACCAAGACAGAGTGATAGAATTAACTGAATTCATTAAAAATAGCTAATTTGTTATACTAAATATATATACCTAACCATATATAACCAAAACAGGATTGGTAAACGGCGCATTTTTATGATACGCCTTGAAATTGTCGTACCGTTTATCATTGAAGGATCGAAGGCAATAGCTGCATTTTTGGAATAAATGAAACGGCGTTCATATCCTACCAATATCTCTGGCTACCTCCCCAACTAACAAATGCATGTTTTATAATAGTCTAGTTAACATTTTATATTTTCATTTAGGCTTTAAAGGTTAGTCGTATAAACGTAAATATAAACTTTTACAAACGCGAATAAAGCCTAAATTACACGCTCCAAGCTCCAACCATCTTGTCCATTATATGGCGACCTCTACATATGTATATTACACCAATATAACAAACAGGTCGCATAAACTTTTCCTTGAGCCCATAACTCCCCAGGTCGACTTTAGGGTTAATCATTACTTACTATTTAATTTAATTATTTTGTATGACAAAACAAAATGGGAATGAATTAACTATAGTGTGGTTTTGACCTATAAGAGATTTTAAAGTCTACTTAACGTTATGGAACCCTTGAAATTCAACATTTTAGTCGGACACACGTCTTAGTTAGTCTTCCATTGTTATATAGGTCATGCACAGATGCTTAAGCGGCGTTTTAATGTTATAAAAGTTATGTTAAGACTTTGCAAACGACGACGGTTGTCTTATGAAAACCTTTTGTTTAACCGAAACATTTATATGACCAATACATTGTTCAATAAACATCATGGCTGACACCAGTAAATGACGTCGTAAAGTTTAGTCCTGAAAATGTTTACTCAACATAATTATGCACTGACAACATTATACGACGTGGTATAAGTTATTACTGAAAACGTTTACTCAACATATGCACTCACGCTATAATACGACATCGAATAAGTCAGTCCTGAAAACGTTTACTCAACATAGCACTGACAACATTATACGACGTGGTATAAGTTAGTCCTGAAAACGTTTAGTCAACATATGCACTCACGCTATAATACGACGTCGAATAAGTTAGTCCTGAAAACGTTTACTCAACATGTGCACTCACGCTATAATACGACGTCGAATAAGTTAGTTCTGAAAACGTTTACTCAACATATGCACTGACAACATTATACGACGTGGTATAAGTTATTACTGAAAACGTTTAGTCAACATATGCACTCACGCTATAATACGACGTCGTATATTAAGTTAGTCCTGAAAACGTTTACTCAACATATGCACTCACGCTATAATACGACGTCGAATAAGTTAGTCCTGAAAACGTTAACTCAACATAATTATGCACTGACACCATTATACGACGTGGTATAAGTTATTACTGAAAACGTTTACTCAACATAATATGCACTGACAATATTAAACGACGTGGTATAAGTTATTACTGAAAACGTTTACTCAATAATTATATGCACTGACAACATTATATGACGTGGTATAAGTTATTACTGAAAACGTTTACTCAACATATGCACTCACGCTATAATACGACGTCGAATAAGTCAGTCCTGAAAACGTTTACTCAACATAGCACTGACAACATTATACGACGTGGTATAAGTTAGTCCTGAAAACGTTTAGTCAACATATGCACTCACGCTATAATACGACGTGGTATAAGTTAGTCCTGAAAACGTTTAGTCAACATATGCACTCACGCTATAATACGACGTCGAATAAGTTAGTCCTGAAAACGTTTAGTCAACATATTATGCACTCACGCTATAATACGACGTCGTATAAGTTAGTCCTGAAAACGTTTACTCAACATATGCACTGACAACATTATACGACGTGGTATAAGTTATTACTGAAAACGTTTACTCAACATATGCACTGACAATATTAAACGACGTGGTATAAGTTATTACTGAAAACGTTTACTCAATATATGCACTGACAACATTATATGACGTGGTATAAGTTATTACTGAAAACGTTTACTCAACATATGCACTCACGCTATAATACGACGTCGAATAAGTTAGTTCTGAAAACGTTTACTCAACATATGCACTGACAACATTATACGACGTGGTATAAGTTATTACTGAAAACGTTTAGTCAACATATGCACTCACGCTATAATACGACGTCGTATATTAAGTTAGTCCTGAAAACGTTTACTCAACATATGCACTCACGCTATAATACGACGTCGAATAAGTTAGTCCTGAAAACGTTAACTCAACATAATTATGCACTGACACCATTATACGACGTGGTATAAGTTATTACTGAAAACGTTTACTCAACATATGCACTGACAATATTAAACGACGTGGTATAAGTTATTACTGAAAACGTTTACTCAATATATGCACTGACAACATTATATGACGTGGTATAAGTTATTACTGAAAACGTTTACTCAACATATGCACTCACGCTATAATACGACGTCGAATAAGTCAGTCCTGAAAACGTTTACTCAACATAGCACTGACAACATTATACGACGTGGTATAAGTTAGTCCTGAAAACGTTTAGTCAACATATGCACTCACGCTATAATACGACGTCGTATAAGTTAGTCCTGAAAACGTTTACTCAACATATGCACTGACAACATTGTATGACGTGGTATAAGTTATTACTGAAAACGTTTATTCAACATATGCACTGACAATATTAAACGACGTGGTATAAGTTATTACTGAAAACGTTTACTCAATATATGCACTGACAACATTATATGACGTGGTATAAGTAATTACTGAAAACGTTTACTCAACATATGCACTCACGCTATAATACGACGTCGAATAAGTCAGTCCTGAAAACGTTTACTCAACATAGCACTGACAAAATTATACGACGTGGTATAAGTTAGTCCTGATAACGTTTACTCAACATATGCACTCACGCTATAATACGACGTCGAATAAGTTAGTCCTGAAAACGTTTACTCAACATATGCACTGACAACATTATACGACGTGGTATAAGTTATTACTGAAAACGTTTACTCAACATAATATGCACTCTCGCTATAATACGACGTCGAATAAGTTAGTCCTGAAAACGTTAACTCAACATAATTATGCACTGACACCATTATACGACGTGGTATAAGTTATTACTGAAAACATTTACTCAACATATGCACTGACAATATTAAACGACGTGGTATAAGTTATTACTGAAAATGTTTAGTCAACATATGCACTGACAATATTAAACGACGTGGTATAAGTTATTACTGAAAACGTTTACTCAACATAATATGCACTCTCGCTATAATACGACGTCGAATAAGTTAGTCCTGAAAACGTTTACTCAACTTATGCACTGACAACATTATACGACGTGGTATAAGTTATTACTGAAAAAGTTCACTCAACATAATATGCACTCTCGCTATAATACGACGTCGAATAAGTTAGTCCTGAAAACGTTTACTCAACATAATTATGCACTGACACCATTATACGACGTGGTATAAGTTATTACTGAAAACATTTACTCAACATATGCACTGACAATATTAAACGACGTGGTATAAGTTATTACTGAAAATGTTTAGTCAACATATGCACTGACAATATTAAACGACGTGGTATAAGTTATTACTGAAAAAGTTCACTCAACATAATATGCACTCTCGCTATAATACGACGTCGAATAAGTTAGTCCTGAAAACGTTTACTCAACATAATTATGCACTGACACCATTATACGACGTGGTATAAGTTATTACTGAAAACGTTTACTCAACATATGCACTGACAATATTAAACGACGTGGTATAAGTTATTACTGAAAACGTTTACTCAACATAATATTATGCACTCTCGCTATAATACGACGTCGAATAAGTTAGTCCTGAAAACGTTAACTCGACATAATTATGCACTGACACCATTATACGACGTGGTATAAGTTATTACTTAAAATGTTTACTCAACATATGCACTCACGCTATAATACGACGTCGAATAAGTTAGTCCTGAAAACGTTTACTCAACTTATGCACTGACAACATTATACGACGTGGTATAAGTTATTACTGAAAAAGTTCACTCAACATAATATGCACTCTCGCTATAATACGACGTCGAATAAGTTAGTCCTGAAAACGTTTACTCAACATAATTATGCACTGACACCATTATACGACGTGGTATAAGTTATTACTGAAAACATTTACTCAACATATGCACTGACAATATTAAACGACGTGGTATAAGTTATTACTGAAAATGTTTAGTCAACATATGCACTGACAATATTAAACGACGTGGTATAAGTTATTACTGAAAACGTTTACTCAACATAATATGCACTCTCGCTATAATACGACGTCGAATAAGTTAGTCCTGAAAACGTTTACTCAACATAATTATGCACTGACACCATTATACGACGTGGTATAAGTTATTACTGAAAACGTTTACTCAACATATGCACTGACAATATTAAACGACGTGGTATAAGTTATTACTGAAAACGTTTACTCAACATATGCACATGACAATATTAAACGACGTGGTATAAGTTATTACTGAAAACGTTTACGCAACATAGCACTGACAACTTTATACGACGTGGTATAAGTTAGTCCTGAAAACGTTTACTCAACATAGCACTGACAACTTTATACGACTTGGTATAAGTTATTACTGAAAACGTTTACTCAACATAGCACTGACAACTTTATACGACGTGGTATAAGTTATTACTGAAAACGTTTACTCAACATAGCACTGACAACTTTATACGACGTGGTATAAGTTATCACTGAAAACGTTTACTCAACATATGCACTGACAATATTAAACGACGTGGTATAAGTTATTACTGAAAACGTTTACTCAACATATGCACTGACAATATTAAACGACGTGGTATAAGTTATTACTGAAAACGTTTACTCAACATAGCACTGACAACTTTATACGACGTGGTATAAGTTAGTCCTGAAAACGTTTACTCAACATATGCACTCACGCTATAATAAGACGTCGTATAAGTTAGTCCTGAAAACGTTTACTCAACATAATTATGCACTGACACCATTATACGACGTGGTATAAGTTATTACTGAAAACGTTTACTCAACATATGCACTGACAATATTAAACGACGTGGTATAAGTTATTACTGAAAACGTTTACTCAACATATGCACATGACAATATTAAACGACGTGGTATAAGTTATTACTGAAAACGTTTACGCAACATAGCACTGACAACTTTATACGACGTGGTATAAGTTAGTCCTGAAAACGTTTACTCAACATAGCACTGACAACTTTATACGACTTGGTATAAGTTATTACTGAAAACGTTTACTCAACATAACACTGACAACTTTATACGACGTGGTATAAGTTATTACTGAAAACGTTTACTCAACATAGCACTGACAACTTTATACGACGTGGTATAAGTTATCACTGAAAACGTTTACTCAACATATGCACTGACAATATTAAACGACGTGATATAAGTTATTACTGAAAACGTTTACTCAACATATGCACTGACAATATTAAACGACGTGGTATAAGTTATTACTGAAAACGTTTACTCAACATAGCACTGACAACTTTATACGACGTGGTATAAGTTAGTCCTGAAAACGTTTACTCAACATATGCACTCACGCTATAATAAGACGTCGTATAAGTTACTCCTGAAAACGTTTACTCAACATATGCACTGACAACATTATATGACGTGGTATAAATTAGTCCTGAAAAAGGTTTACTCAAGTAATATAATAATTAATAAGACATTACAGTCACGCGACTGAAACATCGTAAGATGAACGCCTATATAAAGTAAAAGTTAGCCAACTACCCCCATATAACACGAAGTCTTATAAGACTTGTTTGCTTGTTGGGTCCGTACCCACATACCAAACGTAAAATGCTTTTTCAGGAACTCGATAGCGAAGCTGTTAGGCATCTTAGTACCGGTGTCGGTGTCGGACTTCGAGATGGTGTCCCGCCTGCAGAAGCTGATCGATGCGCACCACGACTTCACGGTGGTCTCGCGGCGGTACGATGACCCCACGCTGCTGCGTGCCTCCTCCCGCTCTCCGCCACCCTCGCGCTGTCGGACTAGGACACCTGACAGGTAAGCCTCAGACATAAGGTATCTATATGATCTATATGAACAGCACAAGTGACTCCTGACCTAAAAAGACAGAAGACGGAAGACAGACTGATAAGCGATCAGCCATCATCAGCCTTTTGCCGTTGAACGTTTTCCCTTGTTGCTCCAGGTCGTCGGTTCATTTATCCTATACGCTTATGGGAAGACGGAAACATTTATTTCTATGAGTCACTCAAAAATAAGGTGGTGTATTTGCAGGTCACTGCGTTACGACGACTCCGGGTACGCGGATCCTGCGTTCGAGCTGGACGAAGAGCTATACAAAGCGCGTGCGGGATTGTGACACGCGAGGCGCCGCGCTCGCTTCTAAACCTGAACCACCCCTTATTGTGCATGACCACTCACAATTCACGTAGACCCTGCTGAACAGAAATACGACTTCATACTAACGCGGGCCCAGTAACTATCGTCTAGTAACAGATCGAGAGACAGGTGTGATTTCAAGGACTTCAATGTCAACCCCTAAATGCATCGCATTTTTGCATTTAACGAATCAGCTTTGTCCCAAAACTGTACCGATACTACCGATAACAATTTCTCTCACAAATAATCTCCAAACGAAGACATGAGTTATTGTGCATTTGCAATCTGCAAAAGCACCGAATTAATTAGTACTACGACTACTTGTGGGTCGAATGAAGTGGCCTCTCTGAGCTCTCATACAGGTAGTGTCATTAAAACAAACATCGTCTGCTGACCCCTTAACGCCCAGAGTTTTTAGAACGCGAAATTGATAGCATCTTTCAACATTCTTCTGAAACATTATATTTCGAGCTATTGTGACTAATCGCAACTCACAGGTTGTGAAATGTATCGTCTGCCTAACTGCCTATTGTAGTGCTATAAAGCTGGACGTTAAGAGGTAAGATGTGACGAATGTGATGATATGTACAAACATTTGAACAGAACTTCTGTTCAAACCGCAAGTATCAGTGGCGATTTTAAGAAATCGTTATTTCTGCTCCAGTTGATGAATTTTATTTTAAAGAACTCCTGAAGTTACACAATAAGTCCAGGTCAATAATAGCGAGCTAACAGCGGTGGACAATGTCATTCAACTAATTAGGTAATTGTCTTCGAAACTCGCCGCAATATAATCTAAACATGGTCGACGCCGAAGTATATTTAAGTCATCTGTAGGTACTACAGACTTCGTCTATGAAGCTCTAACAGATAGGTACCTACAACGTTTAACTTATATCCTTAACACCTAGTTTTTAGTCGGAAAAAAGTACCTGCAATAAATTTCATGGATATTAAAAGTTATGAGCAAATCACAATCGAGCAACATTTTACAAATTTTAAAGTAAGGAAATAATATTTTTGATAAGGAAGTATCGCACCAAAATTATTGTCAGACACATATTAAGTATAAGTATAGCCACACACAGGATCATAGTATTAAACAATTAAGTATGTCTAATCCAAAAAAATCATTCGACCCAAAAACATTCGACTGGCGTGCTCACTACCTACTCATTAATTATTTTTTTGATAAATGTTACACATTAAGTAGCCACTGTGTAATTGTATGTGTGACAAGGAAGTAGGTATTATCTTAAGAATGTTTTAATGACTTATGTTATCCGTCGCAAATACTCTATGTAAATTATAATATTATTGGTGCACATTTTTGATGTTCCTATCTTAAGTTGACGTCTTCCATTACTTTGTCAAGCAAAGATATTAAGTACAATGTTAAGTTTTTTTTATTTATTTGTTTATGGATCTTTGTTAGTAAAAATGTAAAACTGTGTATAGTAAGATGTCCTAGTTTGAAGAAACCATTCCACGTAACCATTAAGTGTACTTATATTTAAGTTAGATTCGAAACGAAATGTATGTTCTCATATTTATGTAATTCTTGTGCAATTATTAGAAGTAAAAAATTATATAGGCCCTTTGTTATAAATTAAAAGTGAGGTTTAAATTGCAAATAAAATGTCATACATTAAAAACCACTTTTACTGTGTAACTAAACTACCTAAC
This sequence comes from Brachylomia viminalis, assembly GCA_937001585.2. Lineage (NCBI taxonomy): Eukaryota > Metazoa > Arthropoda > Insecta > Lepidoptera > Noctuidae > Brachylomia > Brachylomia viminalis. The sequence continues at coordinate 12,031,143 of OW443302.2, read as the reverse complement.
ACGTCATCGATTTTATCGTTTCTATAAAAAGATTTCACAACAACATAGGTAGGTAGTCGGTTTGATTTTAAATAAATTTTCCTTGCTAGTCCAGCTATTTGCTAAAACTAAATTGAATTTATTATTATTAATAAATATATTTTTTTTACTTCGCGCGGTGTCATATACCTACTAAGTATAATAAATACAACAGCCACATTTTTATAAAATTTTCCTGTAACTACCTATACTACGTTTGTAGTTTTGGTCCAGCAGACAAAATACGAAGATAGTCAGGACTGGTGACGCGGGAGCAAGTGACGTTCAGTTGTCCGTTTGAGAAGCCGCTTGTCCGAGGTCGACACTCGCAGCCTTCGGTAACAATTTCCCATTGCTCGCGAAGTATTTCGTTTTTAGTGAATACCGAATGCCTTTGTTCATTTTTTTTTTTTGGGTGGGAAATCATCAAATAACTTCTCCCGCTCTGGGGGGAGCGGGAGGGCGTGTCAGCCTCTTACTGACAAAAACCCACCCGTGTTCCTTCAGTTGCCTGTGCCAGGGGCTACGGTAATCCTTTCGGACTTTACCGCAACCCTGGCAGGCATCGGCCCTAGCGGACCCGGTCATTGGTGCTGACATCATAAATGATAAATGATTTATTTCTGTAAGTAGGTTTGAACAAACACTTTTACTCGTCCATCATGTTTTTTTTTTTTAAACTAGATGAGGCCGGCGTTTCCTATCTGACTACTCTGAGAAGAAAGGCCGAAACAAACTCAGAGGTCACAGTCTCTTTTAAAGTCCAGACAAAATCTTGGTCAGATCATGTGAAGGCTATGTAGATCGGTGTCTGCAATGGTCTTTTGAGGAAAGAACCACACAGATTGAGTGGACCTGTCCAGTCAGTGCACGCAATTGTCAGTAATCGTGCAGCTCAACTTAGACTCAAGGAGCTCAACGATTCGACGAACAATACCAAAGAAAGGACATTTGAGTAGGCCGCATAAATTACTCGAACTGCCAGATCATGATTAAGCTGAGAAAAATACAAAAATAAATAAAATGACCGACATAGTTCTCACATTCACAATAATTAGAATAATATTATAATAATCTTTGAGGACCATGTAGATTTGTGTCTGATATGGTCTTTTGAGGAAAGAACCACACAGATTGAGTGGACCTGTCCAGTCAGTGCACGCATTTGTCAGTAACCGTGCAGCTCAACTCAGAACTTAAGGAGCTCCACGATTCGACGAACAATACCAAAGAAAGGACATTTGGGTAGGCCGCATCAGCTACTCAAATTGTCAGAACATGATTAAAACTGGAACAAAAACACACATAGATAGTCCTCACATTCACAATAATTTAAAATAATATAATACTTTACACAGTAAATATTAGTGTCATTGTATATGTAAATAAGTATAGATACTTATAGCAAAGATTAAAAGTAAAACTAGTTAGCAAAATAAAATAACTTAACATTGCCTGTGCTTTATTGGAGCAACTCAATCGCAAGCCTTTTTGTCCTCAATATAGTCATTGACAGTATAATAGGCATTCTGGCATTGTTTCCTTTTTATAAAAGATTTGAATTTATTAAGGCTTACCTAGTGCTTGAATGTGGCTAGGAAGTTTATTATAAAAACGTATGTCATTGGCATCTAAACGAGCCACCTATTTTCTTGAGCCTGGTAGTAGGAACAACAAATTTGTGTTTGTTCCTAGTATTTAAATTATGGATATCACTGTACTTTTTAAACAGATTAATATTTTTATGTGCATACAAAAGATTTTCATAAATATACTGAGAAGGCACAGTCATTATATTAATCCCTTTAAATTTGTCTCTGAGGGAGTGTCTGGGACTTAATTTATAAATTGAACGAATTGCCCTTTTTTGTAAAACTGAATATCGGCGGCATTTCCCCACAACAGAATACCGTACGACATTACACTATGAAAATAACTAAAGTATACTAAACGGGCTGTCTCCAAATCAGTTAAACCACGAATTTTCCTAACGGCGTATGCTGCAGAGCTAAGCTTCTTTGACAATTTATCTATATGGGGGCCCCATTGAAGCTTGGCATCCAAAGTTATGCCTAAGAATACTGTGGTATTATCGGGTTTCAACTCTTCACCCTTTATGAGAATACTCTAAATCTCTTTGAGGCGCGCGTGCAACACAACGCGCCGTCGACCTGGGCCTGGTCCTTGTCGACCGCAAGCCCGCGCCTACGGTGGCCGGGAATCGGCCTGGGATTCCCGACGCCCAGGGCGTCTCCTGCGGCGACTATAGGGGCGTGAGGGCGCGATCTTTTCCTCTCCCTCATGCGTTCCATATCCTCCTTCGCGAGCATCACTGCTTCGCAGGAAGTGACGGCTTCCCATGCCCTCTCGCTCCGTACCATGGCCTGGACCAGGGCCGGACGCGAGAGATCGCCACCGCCAATCGCCTGCACGAGGACACAGCGGTGCTCCGCCCAAGCCGGACCATATGCCACCGTATGCTCTACCATATTCTCCGGGCGATCCACACAATGGTGACAACCGGGCGTTTCCCCCGCCTTATCCGTAACAGAAACCTCCTGAAACATCTGTGTCGTCAGCACAGCAAACCACGCTGACGCCTCTTGGGAGGTCGGCGCGCAGCACCCAGCCGTAGCTGATGTCGCACAGACGCGGCCCCAGGACCGATCCCTGTGGGACACCGCACGACATCTCTTGCCGGTTCCATTCTCCCTGGTGCCCGGAGTAGATTACGGCCCTGTCCGTCAAATAGGCCTCGACCACACGACAGAGGTAGGTCGGCATCCGGTGATACCTGAGTGCCTCCCTTGTGCAACCCCAGGGCAGGGTACTACCTAATGGCACTACACTGATACACTGACTGATGCTCTCTTACAGATTATTCCTGACGAAACACTATCACTAAAATAATATAACAGTAGATTCTAAACGCACGGGATTTCTCATTAACGGTCAACTAGATATTTACACATAGATATTTATTTTTATTATAACCAAAGATGACAGAAGAGCCCTAAACTTTATGTTTTTCTGTGTAAGTTTTACGAGCTATCATTGTAAAATAGGAAACAAAAAAAAACTATTGTTGGGAATCGTACATAGGTTTGCAAAGCAGTCGTCAAACCGCTAAGCTATTTGCTGTGTTGAAAATTTACTAAAATAGCCATTCCTAAGGTATGTCATGATTGACTGCATCGCTCACTAACGGTATAGCGGGATGATAATCATTTAAATGGTTAAATCTGTAACTATCTGTTATAATCGTTCCCTATTCAACCCAGTAAAGTAAAGGAATAATTCGACTGTTGTCATACACTGTTATATATATTGTGTTCTCTCTCTCCTCAGTCTCATTTCCAACGGAATTTATGTGAAGTATTTTTGCGATTTCTGACTTTTCTAGTAGGTACTCAAACCTCAGTTGGTCCGATAAGAGTAGGATCGATAGGCATCAGTTTTTTTATTTTGTGAAAATTGCTTATTTTTTTGCTTACTGTAATATTTTTCCAAAATCTGTGAATGCAGATGAAAACGTTTCAAAAAGTTAAGATAAGTCTCCTAAGACCGTTTTCTTGTAGCGACCGCGATTGAGGTACCTGCCCTTATTGCCCCCTCTCAAAAATCCACCCTGTATATTTGTCATGATTGACTGCTTAGCTCCATAAAAGTATAGAGTGATGATAATCATTTAAAAGGTTAAATTTGTAACTATCTGCAATATTTTGGCTCGTCTTTTTACGATTAGCGGTAAAATACTAAGAATACGAACAAATTGCAATATTGCTCATTCCCCGTAGCAAACTAGCAAATAGCGTGATAATTAATAGCCTACAGACTGACCATACTATAGGGAATATCTATGCATTTGAACAAAATCTATGCGGTAGATTTTGCGTGATGCTGCGACATATCGTACATTCAGACAAACACAAAAATTCTAAAATATATTTTTCTGTCCTGTTTTCAGACCTGTCAAAAATTAATTTAAAAATATATTTTAAAATAATTATTTATTATACTCAAAGTCGTGGGCGGTCACTTTAATTAGGTACCTACCCAAGTAATGTAGTTCTATAAAATTGATATAAATTCAAATTCTTTCCGGGCAAACTTATTGCGTCGTTCCTCTATGTACTTAATGTCATATATTATTATTTATAATTATTATAAACCTGTAATTACTACTTAGAAACAGCATGTTCACCAACATGGCACCCATCGACGACGTTACTTAGTATTCCACATTCATTAAATAAATATGTACATGATTCAAGTAATTGCTTTATTTATTTGATTTTTTCGACACACCCGATCGATATGGCCAGTATGTTATAATTAACATAACCACTTAATGTTATCTGACCACCACTTGTTGGTTTTTGTATGATTTATCTAGGTAATATACGTGTAACTAATTATCTTCAATGATAATGTGACTTACCTACCGTAAGAATAATGCTTCATACAATATCTAATAATTGCGCTATCAATCATTAATTCGACCTCGATCGACATGGGTAGATAGAACATTATTTTTAAAATTGAGAGAAAAAACGCAAAACTTGATATTATATTCTATTTCTTATTATGGCAAGCAAAGCCAATGTCGACAATTCTGCCAATGTCTTAAAAACTTGATATAAGTAGTTAATCCAATTGGCTAGTGACACCGAGTCATAATAATATTCATAGATTTACGCCCTGAGCCTTTGAGCTTAGACTAAATGAATTCTCCGAAAGTACCTAATTGTAATAATTGATAAGAATGTAAAAGCTAGATGCAGCGATTTTAATTCCATTATGTAACGCAAAAATATTCATACATAGATACCACGCACCTATTATACTAAAATAACTTTAGACATTCTATCTATGGTCTGTATCGTGGTTTACAACATACAGCTATCCAATTTTTTTAACGTTGAGGGTAGTCTTAGGTTCTTAAAAAAGGCCAATGACTATCTACCTCATACAAAAGGAACAAGGAAGCCAGCTCACTTGAACAAACGTGTTAACTCTAGATCCGTATATAATTATCGAAAATGTGCATCAAAATCGTTTATTTCATACTAGTCATCGGTTCCGGTAAGCACCTATTGCCTGCATTTCGTGCAAAATTCAATGCCTGTCGTAATTAAAAGTGATGTATCAATCTAAATGCATTAGCACCATGAGGTGTTAATGAGCATCTTTATTGAATAGCGGAATATAATTATGTAGTCGCTAAAATATTGTTGGGACGACTTGAATAACAAATCGTTAGTAAAACACAACCTGTGCCATTTATCATCTCATTACTCGACACTCGTCTGAACGATTTAAAAAATGATTATTGGTAACTGATTTCGATGCATAAAATAGATACTTACTAAATATTTAACGGTCACTGTTAATTTTTCATCGTGTAGTGTGCTCGCGACACATGCCACGTTACGCCGATCTCGACGTTGAAGACCAGCACCTTCTCCGAGCGGCGTACGATACGCCTGCTTACGACCACGAGGAGTACCAGGAAGATGTAGACATACCTCTAGGCAAGCTGGACTTGCTCAAGGATGGGCTCTGGGCGGTCAAGGCGAAGATCAAGGAACTGAAAGCTTTTAACAAAGCTTTGGCTGCAAACTTCCTGTCGACTAAACTGAAGGTGAAGGAGTTAATCGCGGCAAGCTTGGTGCTGAAGAAACATCATCATGGAGAGACGGAGACGAAGAAACCTGTCTACAACTATCAGGTATGCACCTACTTAATATCACGTGTGTAGGTAAATAATTATGGGTTTGTAAGCGTTCACTTTCGTGGTTACAGTTTAGAAAAGTGCTGCCTCGCTAGAAAGAATGTGAGACTATTTGAGGGTTCTAGAGGGTCTTCTGAACGCTCCACCACAATATTTGTTTTGCTGGCGACGCGTATAAATAAAAAGTAAGTAGGTAGTACCTATTTTTAGGTTGCGAATGCCGGCCGAACGGCCATTTATTTATTAAAGTACTTGAGTTTAGGCAGTAAAATGACTGAACGGCCAATTACGTGTGGCCGATTGATAAATCGGAATTGGTCAATAAGAAACCTAACTTGGAAGTGTAGCGCTCGCCGACCGCTCGCGCGCGGTTGTTTACAGTTTTAACCTAACCTAACACATTTTTTTTTTTTTGAGGATGGGAAATCATCAAATGACCCCTCCCGCTCTGGGTGGAGCGGAAGGGAGTGTCAGACTCTTAGTGACTAAAACCCACCCGTGTTCCTTCCTTGGCCCTTTATGTTCCGGGTCAGCGGTACCCCTTTCGGATGATCCCGCTTTCCCGGCAGGCTTGGGCCCTAGTGGGCCCCCTCTTCGATGCTGACATCTCTTTGAGGCGCGCGTGGAACACGTACGCGCCGTCCAGCACGGGCCTGATCCTGATCGGACGGTGAGGTACCCATTACTCACCGCCCGGCGCCTACGGTGGCCGGGAGTCGTCACGCGGCTCCCGACGCCCGGAGCGTCCACCGTGGCGGCTTGGACGGGAGACTCTCTCACTCTCCCGTCCCGCCACCTCCTTCGCTAGCATGACTGCTTCGCAGAAGGAGGCGACTGCCTCCCACTCCCCCTCGCACCGGACCATGGCTTGAACCAGGGCCGGGCGTGACAGGTCGCCGCCGCTGCCGATCGCCTCTACGAGGACACGGCGGTGCTCCGCCCATGCAGGGCAGGCCCCCACCGTATCCTCGGGGCGATCATCGCAGTGGTGACACCCGGGCGTTTCCTCCCGCCTGATGATGTGCAGGAACCTCCCGAAGCAGCCGTGTCCGGTGAGGACCTGCGTCAGGCGGTAGGTGAGGACGCCGTAACGCCTCTCTAGCCACTCCTCAAAGAGGGGTCTTACCGCCGCTATCGTGGCGTGCCCTTAACCTAACCCATTACGTTACGTTTTCTATCAATATTGACGTTCCTAACCTAAAAAATACTACTTTCTATATATTTTTTTTTAATACGCCTCTTCGGGAAAAAATATGTTGTGGAGGATTCAGAAGACCCTCTAGAACCCCCAAATAGTCTCAAACTCTTTCTAGCAAGGCAGCACGTATCAATACCCGACCCCAAAAGTCTTCTAGCTGAGATGAAGACGACAGTCTTTATGTGTGCGTTGCATAACTATAATAGTACCCATGTCTTTTTGGACTAAATTAGCCGCAATAATATTTTAGAGCAACTACAAGTTCGGTAATAAATATTGTTTTTTAACACCGACATTGAATCACGCTTCGTGCGTTCAAGTATATTCGGCGAGACCGCAACACGGAATCATTAACTACTCACTGCATACCATAAAATCAGTAATAAGTAAGCAATTAAATCACGTCAAAATGGTGGGCGACTTGCAGACGCGAAATACAATGTAATACCTACGAGTTTCCCTTCCGCGCTTTTGAGACATAACAATGTTCTAAGAATGGATGCATAATGAAGGTACCTACTACTAGGTGGGCATCCTACAGGTATAGGTACCAACCACCAGGTATGCTTACCTATTCAATAAAACTGGCTAAACTGACTACCTGCCTAACGAAACGACAAGGTACCTATTTCACCAAGATGATTATGTCCAGATGTAATGTAAGTATGTATCTATGTGATGTCCAGGTGTGTGTGTGTCCTCATTGAATCAAAAAGACGATTAGTTTCAGGCAAATTTTCAATGGAATTAAAAAGGAATTGGGTTTTAGTTCAAAACATTACTTTTTACATGATTTTATAATTGATTTTGAAAATTAAGGTTAATGCTAAAAAAAGCTGTCTTGTTAAAAAAATATGCATTGTCATGTAGGTACTGAACTTCACCCTTTTTTACTTTTAATATGGATGCTATTCAAGAATTCAGACAAATTAATATTAGATTAGGGTGTTCGGATGCCCACTATTTTTAATCTATAGGTAATAATGACCTTCCCAAAACATTAGATATAGAAAACGCTTTACCAAGTATTATCCAGACGATATTTCAATATTACCTAATCAAGCGTGGAAATGTAAATAACCCTAGTCTACAAACACAAGATACCCTCCAAACTGTAGATACTTGGCTCCAGATCCACAACTTGGAAATTAATAGTAATAAAACTAAAATAATACAATTTAGATCATACAAAAAACCACCTCTCAATCTAATTAAAAACAACATTCAGAAACACGCAAATAGAAGAAGTTAATAGGTAGGTACATTTAGGGCTGATTTTTTTATAGCCAGATACTTACTTAACTTATTTCTGAAGAATAAATATGACAGTTTGACATATTTTCTATACAAAAGCTGTCAAACAGCAATGTGTATTCCTCAGATAAAAATTATCTGACTATTGAATATTCGGGCCTTAGCCTTGGCATAAATATTGACACACTGTATGGAACATACAAAAACAAAACTCTCCAGATGTACGCTCTTTTTCAAATTAAACAAAGCACTAACACACAAACTGCTTACTACGCATGCGCATACTCATGGATGCGCTATGGCTTCATGCTATGGGTAAATAGTGTTAACGTAGATGAACTACTCATACCTAATGCAATAGAAGTCTTGGTACAAGAATTCTAGCCCAAATAGATAATACGGAGAGCTGCAAACCACACTTACTTGTAAAAGTGGTGAAATGTCCTTTATAAACAATAAGATTTAGTTTATCCTATTTAACTTCTTATAAAATTTTAATTATAATTTGTACTAAGTACCTGAAAAAGATGACATTGATAATGCTGAATAATTGTATTAAATTCATTATTATTGACATTTAAATTTGACTTACCTATAATTTCTCAATTTAATTGTACTATTATAAAAGAAAATAATTTAGGATGATAAGGGCAGGCGAATGATAATTAAATTGCATTGCTTGTAAAAGGCTGCTATGTCATAAGTACTAACGTAACATAACACCAACATTTGACACTTAGTTAGCAATAAAAGTTTTGACTTTGTTTTGTTTTTTTTTTTAAAGAAATAAAAAAGAAAGAAAGAAAGAATTGCATACCTATTGACTGTTCCATGTCAGATCAAGTCTGATGTTTCCTCGTAGGTCGTAGGCCCGTCGCATCGATGCTGATAAAACGACCAAAAGAAGCTATAGCTATAAATAATTGGAAAAATAATTGTGTTCTTTATTTTTGCAGACACCATCGTACCAGCCACAGTACGCGCCCCAGTACACAGAGACACAGTACGCCGAGCCCCAATACGCACCCCCGCAGCCGCAGCATCAGCACGACCCTTACTATGGCCACTAAAGCAATCGGCCCCTTACCTTATGTTTATCACGTGTAGGGTAAAACACCCAGTATTCATATTACCACCCCTTTTAGCAAGAATTTTTACTTTGAAGAGCTGTCAGCTCAACAATTGTGGATATAAGAACAAAGTGGTGCAATCAACAAAGTGGTCATTAATTAAATTCTTTGTTTAATATGTAAAAACAATAGAAAATCTACTGGAAATATTATACCCCGGTAGTCAGCGCCAGGAAAAATAATAGATTTTACAAAAAAAATGCCAATTAAACTTGTTACAATGATTCAGAATCAAATTGTTAGTCGCCAAAGAACTCGTCGAAGTCGTGTCGAATAAAAAATCAAGAAATATTCACTTATTCAAAAACACAGGCTTCTTTAATATATATCACTATCCGTGGCGGTGGTCGAAATAATTGTGCATACTTCGGCTTCCAACAAAACAACAAGATATTAAGGAATCGAGTAGGTAGCACCAGTAATTTTATACATATAACGCAATATTTGTACTATTTATAGTGAAATAAAGCTCGAAAGGCTGAGTACTGGTGCAGGGCTGACAACTAGGTGTCACCCCTATCACGAATATTATTTTCCATCTATCTCTCTACATTCTTTACCAAAGAAAAAGAGTTGATCATTGTTTATTTTGTAAATTATTCAACTCGCAATAAATTTTAATTATTAATTAAATTGTTAACACCAATAAATAATTACATACCTACAAAACGTTCTTTGTCTCATCATCATAGATGTCGATTCATATTCTCGAGCCGTCGTCGGCGTAACACGTCATAAGAAAGTGCATTAATAAAATAAATTCTTAATTGTTAAGGTCACCAGTACTGCTGTTGAGCGGAGTAGTTGAACGCGGCGCGCGCGCAGGCCACTCGTGTAGTAGAAGCGAATCGCTTTTTCGTGTCGAATAGCGAATCAGAGGAACTCGCTTAGTTTTGCATAGAGTCCTGGAGCCGCCCTGTACCCCGCCAGTCCCGATGTGCCCCGCATAACACCTCCCCTTTGTCTCCCTCAGTAAGATGTGTCTGTTAGTAATTCCTGTCAGAGTGGACATGTCATTATCGATACAGTAGACCCAACTAGTGCGTTAGCTGAGGTGCGGCGCTGTCCTGCGACGAAATGAGTTACAACTTATTATGGATTTTTCTTCTGGTATGATATCATTTATATTTCATCTTACATCCCTTGCATTCCAACAATAGACATTTGATTATTGTAAACTAACAAATGTGTATATCTACTTACAAGTTTAGATTTAGTCACAGAAACTAAAGTTTTGTACGCATTCATTAATAACTAAGTTTCTGTCTTAGTAACAGTGCCTGCTTGTTCAGTTACTTTAAATATGTAACTAAATCCAACTTCCGATCTAGTTCTCAATCTATTTGAACTAGTTAACTTGAATAAAATGAGCACGATTCTTAGAAAATGCCTTTATTTATTGTTACTGCCTTTTATGATAGGTAGGTAGGTAATAATAGATAACATAGATACTAGGTAACCATTACCCCTGAAATAAAGGTCGTCAACCTACTTAGTAATCCTGTACGTATACTATTCATAAAGTAATATAATAGTTGTTATACCTGCCTACCTAAATAAATGAAGTCCGCTGGAGTTATAACATGTATAACTTAGCTGGGTTTGTTACTTAAAAAAATATGTATTAGTTCATTCTTCATTGAACTTTTTATTGTGCCCCGAGTACCTGACTATTTAAAGCCTTCGTTTGAGCTCTATCTACCCGATGCCCCAATCGGATTCAACTCTAGTAACTGTAAATCTCGTCGAAAATCCTACTCGTAGTTGAACAAGAACTTCCTACATGTCCTTACCATAAGGTCTATTAGATTTATACGTATTATACTAGCTTTTGCTCGTGGCTTCACCCGGGTGGTGGTCGGAAGTTATCCCACGAGAACGTACTACCGGGATAAATGTCCTAAATTCGTAACCCAAGTCACGGTGTACCCGTGTGCCAAATTTCATCGAAAGTTTTTTTTTTAAACGTTGCCCCACATTAGGAATTTCTCCTGTATCGTGGGTGCGTTTACAAACATTTAAACACACAAACAGCCAGACCCGGAACAACTACATGCAGGTCATACAAATATTTGTTCCGTGCGGGAATCGAACCCGCGACACGTAACGCAGCAGTCAATCGCTTAACCACTGCGCCAACCGTACCGTCAAAACAATCAGTTCGTGAAAAGGTAACAGACAGACAGAGCTACTTTCGCATAAGTATGGATGGATTGTATTACATGCATCATCATCATCAGCCTACAGCAGTCCACTGCTGGACATAGGCCTCTCCAATTGCACGCCATTTAGCTCGATTTTCGGCAACTCTCATCCAGCTGCTACCAGCCACCCTGCGAAGATCGTCACTCCACCTAGCCTGAGGGCGTCCTACCTTACGTTTGCCGAATCGAGGTCTCCACTAAAGAACACGTCTACCCCAACGGTCATCAGTTCTACGGCTAATATGGCCGGCCCATTGCCACTTCAGCTTGCTTATTCTGTGAGCTATGTCGACAACTTTGGTTCTCTGCCGGATCACCTCATTCCTGATTCTTATATTCTTAATAGATTTTATTACATTGTAATGAGTTGAATTTAAATTTTAAATCTGAATTCTAGCAATAAATGAAAAAAGTCCCAAGTTCCCAACACGTCTTGAATAAACGAATAAAGCGTAAACATAGGTACTTAGCGGGCATTTTTATTACCTACACTTTTAATTGCATGTCACAGCAGCAAGGTTGATGAATAAATAGTTACCTCCGCAAATATCATTTCCTTTAGTTTAGGTACAGTACCTACCTCTCTTAGTTTAGTTATGTTATAATAATTCATTCATGAATAATGTCATTATGCAATAAGGAGCGTGATCATGCTTGCAATTCCTCATTGAATGCCATAGATGCAAAGAGTAAATTGTTGAACTTGAAGAAATCGAAGTAGTCTTACTTGCAACCTCAACTATACCTACCATAAACCGATATAAGTCGGACTAGTTTAGCGTATAGACCCAGGTAATAAAAATAGAAAAGTCCCTTAGCAACAGCTAGGTGGCTGTAGCGCCCTTCGCAAATTCAAAGTAAGCATATTTGTGTGATAAATGTCAGAGTGATCTTTAAACAAACTGGATCGGCGTCGCGCACTAATTTCGTTTCAGCTGAGGGCGAAACGGGTCTAAAGCACTTCCTGGTCTTTTTTATAAAATGGCATCAGGTAGGCGTGTTCGTATATTTATGGACGTAATATTGTCTTACAGTCTCCACTTTATTTTCGATAATATCTGTTTAAACCCAGATGGCAAGCGTGTCTACTTCCTGTGATTCACTAAAGATTGTTATTTACGCTGTATTTAATATTTGTGTTTTCGTAAATCCAAGTAGGTTTGATGCAAGTCAATAGATTAAATGTGTGTGAATTTTTCGTGAACAAACATTGGAAACATTATTTCATCCACAAAAGTTCAACATGAACTGAATACCTACCTACCTACTTGATGTTATGTCAACTGAACATTATTATTTAGTATATAATAATTATTTGCTCCCACATATGCCCGTACTATGCATATAATAGAGTAAAACTTAAATTCATAATCAGCCTGTACTGTTCCCACTGCTGGAACACAGGCCTCCTATCTGTGAGAAGGAATGAGCCGTAATCTAACACGCGGGCCCAGTGCAGGTTGGTAGTTGTCACATGTTTTTAGATTTTTTGGTTCCAGGACATGCCGGTTTCCTCACGATGTTTTCCTTCACCGTTTTGAGAGCTAGATGTAAAAAAAACACAAAAAGTAAAGCGCCTGTCTGGGCCGAACCTACGATCTACAACTCGTAAGTCGCGGCTGATACCACTGGGCACCCACTGCTCATAGCGGGAGACATAGAACACGTATGCCCAGGCTTATCTTCGGGGGTAATTGCTACATGAGGGTAATTTAACACACGATCGACTCACAGCTGTAGGTAATTAGGAGCATTAAAGTTTCACTACGTTTCCGCTATACTTTAAAAGACCACGATCAGTTGAATAAATCTTACAAACAATCAAATCATATTCTGCGAAATTGCTTTTAGCAACGGTATTTAAGTTCAATTAAGGGTCCTTACAAAAATAATAGCCACATATAGATCTAAAGCTACTGTACGTAACTTTGTATTAAACTCAATAAAACGCATTACTTATTGCAGTAATTGTAACCGTAAAATAATGTTGAAGCCAAATAATATCTGTGTAGTTACTCGTACCTCCAATGCCGCGTCTGAATAGCAAAGTAAAGTACTTACAGATCGGTATGCACCATCTTTTCTTTGTGCTCTCAAGTTCTTTATCATGGGTCAATTTATTTGCATTCGAGTTTAAAATACCGCACGATCTGGTAAATCAGAACTGGTTTGCTCGCTCCTTGTCCACTGTCCGCAGACCTTATATGGATAATAAAAACAAAGAATTACTAAATAAATCTCTTTCCAGACAAATACCCTATGAGCTCATTTCTTATCATTGGACAGCAAAATATTTTAACTGTTAAGTTAGTATGTAAATTAACTTGGTCACAACTTTGGCTGTCTAAGTAGGAAAAGTTAAGCGTTATTTATTAGTATCACAGATCTCTAAGAACTGATCAATAATATGTAGTGAAGTAGAAGGAATGCTCGAACATACAAGAGTTGAGTATAGTACTTAGGTATCAAGCGTATTGAAAACAAAAAACAAGTAAGTTAAACAGGCATACAGGATGGAGCCATTTAAGCACTAAATTGGTTGATCGGCTGCCTGCCAGACCAATCCATCCATTATTATCATCACAAATAACTTCGATTGCAATTTGCAATTAGGTACATTACCTCGGTTACGTACTATTATTTGTGCAGTACCTAAGTAGTGTGTGTGTGCCTACTGTATTCCAACAACTCCGGTCGTGAGGTCAAGGGGGTCATACTAAATCTGAGCCAAAGCATAGTCTTCGAAGAGCAAAGTTTACCAGCTATAAGTTGGCAAGTTGCTACTGACCAAAAAAGTCTGTCGGTTTCATCCAGGTTTTCCAACTTCGATTCGTAACAGTAAACATATACCTATCTCCTTACATCAATACTTGCAGCACTACTCTTTGAGGGTTCCGTACTCCAAAAGGAAAAAACGGAAAACCCTTATAGGATCACTTCTTTGTCCGTCCGTCTGTCTGTCTGTCAGTATGTCAAGACCCATTTTCTGAGGAACGCGTGGAGGTACTCCTGGAAAACACCTGGTGCTCTAAAAAAATCAAGCTTCTAAGTCAACCCAATAAGAAAGAAAATACGGCCATTTATGCGACATATTTTAATATTCGCAAATAAATCAAAACTTATAGGGTACCACTTCCCGTTGACCTAAAATCATGAATTTTGGCAAGAAGCAAGGTGTCACAAGCACAAGTAAAAGAAAAAGTCCGAAAATCGTCTAATCACATTAAAAAATATTATTTAATCACACAAAAAGAAATGCGATAACAAACTTTCATTTGCAGTTGGAGAATTGACCATGACGTATACAACATATAGAACGTATTTTTCAACTACTAATGTTGAAAAATATACATTATAAAAGTAAACTACTGTTGTACTACAGTTGTGCTGTATTTATCCCAAAATCAAACTTAAAAAGGTTAAGTTTGAATTTGGGATAAATACAGCCCAACTACGGAACCCTTCATTGTGCGTTGTCTGCCACGCGCTTGGCCGGTTTTTCATTGGTTGGTACTACTTATGTTCTACATTGTGATCATAGTGCTTTTGCAAAGCAAGTCATTCTTTTCTGACAATAATTCAATGACATGATAAATAGATTCCTTACGTATTATAAATATAATGTGTATTGTGAGGTGACACGACGTGACACAGGTGCGACAGTTGCCACAATCGTTCAATTAGCTGGCAATATTCGCGCATTGTCCGGCGCAGCAGG
Source organism: Brachylomia viminalis (assembly GCA_937001585.2). Lineage (NCBI taxonomy): Eukaryota > Metazoa > Arthropoda > Insecta > Lepidoptera > Noctuidae > Brachylomia > Brachylomia viminalis. The sequence goes on along the minus strand of OW443302.2, from coordinate 12,015,887 downwards.
CGGCCTTCGAGGAGCACTTTTATCTAAAGAAACGCCCTTAATCGTTAGCACAAGTCTAAACTAGAGACTGGCTCTGGTTTTTCTTGAGCGTTCATTTAGAATGTACCTACATTAAGTTAGGTTGATTTAGCCCTCCACACTGCTCCAGATCGAGTTATATTGTACTCGTTCTCATCACGGCTTGGAGTCCGGGCAATGGATCTATCAAAAATAATGAAAGCATGGATCTAATAAGTTAGGCATTGAAACTTAAATTTCTAAAACCTGTTTTTTTCTAGCAGCGGTAGTATCAGACATAAGAGTTAAGTAGGTACAATACTCATACTTGTCTATAGACCAGCTAAATTGGAAAACCATAGACAAACATTTACGCTGATTGTCACGAAGTTAGGACGGCATTTACAGATCATCTCAAGAAGTAAATATCATGAATTTATGCTTGTTAATACAAAACTTCTAAAAGTATAACATCGTTAGTCTGGCTCAAGAACAGTAATTAAAGTTACCGGAACGCATAAACCTACCTACACGTTATGCCATACCTTTTGTTAGCTATAAGTCCAAGGCCCTTTGCAAATCGTAGCCTAATCAAATTACATACGGGTTGTAGCACCTGGTGTCAATTAATATTATTCCGAATTCTCCGATACACAGAGTTAGCATTGGAAAATGCTGACGTGATAGTGATAGTTGCCTTAACTTACGATTATGCTGTTTCTATACACAGAATAATAAAAATAGGTATCTTTTTAGCATCACAAAAGCTACCTAATAATGTATTACCTAAACCTAAACTCTGAATTTAATCAGTTTAATTAATTTCTCAAAATTCAATCATCATAATATTCAATCCATTATTCGCTCTGAATAGTATAATTTTCAATTGATATTGTTTTTGTTAGATGAACCAAACGGTCACTCTCAGTGCTTTTGTTCCGAATTCGGGTATTAGCTAGTGAGGTATTTTTATTTTAGCAATGGAAAAGGGCACCGATGATTGGACCCTGTAGAACTCTCGTCTCCCTGCAGCCCCTAGAGATATTTTGTAGCGTCTACTCAATTCATAATTTTACTAAAATACAGAAGGTTGATATGTTATTCATTACAGTACCTACCGTATAATCGTGCAATTTCCTGAATAAAGTTCCTCTACAACGCAATTAAAGGCCCACCCACAATAGCCTTTATCTAACTAAAACATCGTATATTCTCTAAATGTACGTTTCTATTAGAAAATCTTTTCGACCTTTTTTTTTTTTTTTTTTTTTGAGGATGGGAAATCATCAAATGACTCCTCCCGCTCTGGGTGGAGCGGAAGGGAGTGTCAGACTCTTACTGACTAAAACCCACCCGTGTTCCTTCCTTGGCCCTTTATGTTCCGGGTCAGCGGTACCCCTTTTGGATGATCCCGCTTTCCCGGCAGGCTTGGGCCCTAGTGGGCCCCCTCTATGATGCTGACATCTCTTTGAGGCGCGCGTGGAACACGTACGCGCCGTCCAGCACGGGCCTGGTCCTGATCGGACGGTGAGCTACCCATTACTCACCGCCCGCAGGCCCGCGCCTACGGTGGCCGGGAGTCGTCACGCGGCTCCCGACGCCCGGAGCGTCCACCGCGGCGGCTTGGACGGGAGACTCTCTCCCTCTCCCGTCCCGCCTCCTCCTTCGCTAGCATGACTGCTTCGCAGAAGGAGGCGACTGCCTCCCACTCCCCCTCGCCCCGGACCATGGCTTGAACCAAGGCCGGGCGTGAGAGATCGCCGCCGCTGCCGATCGCCTCTACGAGGACACGGCGGTGCTCCGCCCATGCAGGGCAGGCCCCCACCGTATGCTCCACCGTGTCCTCGGGGCGATCATCGCAGTGGTGACACCCGGGCGTTTCCTCCCGCCTGATGATGTGCAGGAACCTCCCGAAACTTCCGTGTCCGGTGAGGACCTGCGTCAGGCGGTAGGTGAGGACGCCGTGACGCCTCTCTAGCCACTCCTCAAAGAGGGGTCTTACCGCCGCTATCGTGGCGTGCCCTATCTTTTCGACCTGACCTAAAGAGAATAAATTGCTCTGTCCTTCGAATAGGATAATTTAATGCATATCAAAGGACAGTACAATTTTATCACGATGTAGTAAAGTTGTAACGACTGCAATAACGACTTTTTAAAGAAAATTACAAGCTGTTTTATAAACTTCCGATATTGTTTATTAGTCCATTTATTTGTCAGAATATTGTTACATAGATTTATAAGTTCATAATATTCTGCCGTTTCCGGCGTACAAATACATTTTCAGGGTTTTGGTAAGTTTGTTAGATATAATATTGAATTAAATAAATTAGTATAGCTTTCAAATTACAAATTAATCAAATACACTCGAGAGCAATGAATCCGGGTCACTTAAAGAATGTTAAAAATCTCGGAAACTAAAAATGATAGGTTAATGCAATAAATTGTATTTAATAGACAATGTAATACTCCTTAAATGAAAGTAAAAAAAAATACATTTTATTAACACAAAATTACATAAAGAAAAAAATTGCTGATCTCTCCTTAAAACAAAAATAGGAAACATGAAATTTTTGAACTTTATTACGATTTTCTTGAATTTTAATACTTCGTATTGCCTCCTCGTGCTTCCATTACTGCGTTTACGCGGTTTGGCATGCTGTACACCAAGTTCCTTATACGATTTTGGGGAATATTCTCCCATTCCTCTGTGAGAGCAATTTTGAGCTCACGAAGCGTGATTGGGGGAGGGTTTCGTTGTTTTACGCATCTGCCTAGCTCGTCCCAAGCATGCTCGATCGGGTTGATATCCGGGCTGCGCGCTGGCCACTCCATACGAGTAATGTTCATCTCTTGAAGGTAGTCATTCACAATCCTACCTGTATGAGGTCGGGCATTGTCATGCATAAATATAGCATCCTCACCTAAATTGACCATAAATGGACCAACGTGATCATTGAGGATTTCTTCCACATATCTTACGCTAGTTAAAGAGCCGTTTTCTATGATCACCAGCTCTGTGCGACTTTCAGAAGAAATTCCGGCCCACACAAGTACAGACCCACCACCGTAGGCTACTTTTTCTTCGATGCATGCTTGCTTGAATCTTTCCCCTGGTCTTCGATACACTCTGTGTCTTCCATCGTGCTTGTAGAGCATAAATTTTGATTCGTCGGAGAACATAACTTTTGACCAATCTTCAATACTCCAATTTACGTGGCTCTGGGCATATCTTAGTCTTGAAATACGATGCCCACGCTCCAGTTTAGGGCCGTTTGCAGGTCTAAGGGGTTTTAAGTTAGATTCAGCAAGCCGACGTCTTACTGTCCATGCACTTGGGTTACTTCCTCCGAGGCGTCGAAACTGATTGGTGAGTTCAGTTCCTGTGAGAAAGCGATTTCGAACATGGTGTTCACCAAGTATCGGTCTTCTCGTGCTGTGGTACACCTGGTTCTGCCCGTTCCTGGTCTGCGTAGGTTAGAACCAGTTTCTTCGTAACGTCGGAGAACTCTTTGTACTGTTGACAGCGACACACCGACAGTCCTGGCTGTATCGCGCTGACTCCGGCCGGTTTCCAGCATTGTAAGTATTCTGGTGCATTCTTCAGGCGTAAGCGACATAATTTCAGCTTGAATAATGAATATAGAGCACTATCAACATGGTTTATGTACCCACATAAATGACAGATTACAAACAAAAGCAAAACCAAATGCTGTAATTTCGTAGTTCCATCTTCGAAAGTGGCCCTTTTTCAAATTTGATTTTTTTATGATATAACTTTACAATAACTAAGAAGTTTTAATACCTTCATTTAAGGAGTATTACATTGTCTATTAAATACAATTTATTGCATTAACCTAGCATTTTCAGTTTCCGAGATTTTTAGGATTCTTTAAGTGACCCGGATTCATTGCTCTCGAGTGTATTAGAAATGGAAATGTCAAAAAGATTAAATTAAGTCAAAGATTTTTTATATAACAGAATACGATTATTATAATAATTAAGTCAACTTTTCTTTTCATTCATAAAATCATTAGTCGAGTAGTAGCATTTACATAAGAGATATTTAGTTAGTTAGTGTGTTTTGTTTAGTTTTGTTTAGTTTTAAAACAGTCTGGTAGTGTATATCTTATAACTATCTTATCTTATAACTTTGGCCGCTAAACAAAATACCTTATTAGAAAATAGTTTATTATTTCGTCTAGGTACACGGAGCATGTGGACTTTGCGGCTAGTCTGGATACAAGATCATTATGCAGAATAAATTCATGCTTATTTTGATACACAAAAATACAAATTTCAAAAATATATATTGCTGGGAGTGGTAATATTTTTCATTTTTGGTATAACGGAACACATCTGACCAGGGGGTGCGCTCCACATATTGAGTGAATGCATTTCTTCTGAGCTCGAAACACTCTGTTGAGCTCTACCGAATTACCCCATATTACAATGCCATAACGCAAAATTGATGACACATAGCCATGGTATGCACATAGTGCCGCATCAAGACTAACCACACGTGTTAATCTATATAGAACGAATACGAATCTGTCTACCTTTGTGCAGAGTTCGTCACTATAAGCTTTCCAGTGTTATATTATTTTGTACTCTCAACTTCTTCAATTGCGTCATTATCGTGTTGTATTTTTAACTGTGGACGCTTACTGTCATATGTTGGAACTGTATAATTTTAGTTTTGCTAATGTTAGTTTCTATTTACCCGTTTAATTGTTTTTTATTTAGTTCGCCCGTAAATCAACCCGTATTTCCAAACTCAAACTCAAAGCATTTATTTTAATTAAACCATTTACAGGCACTTTTGAAATGTCAAGTGGTCGGTCAGTCAGAAATATGAAGCTAGTTGCCCATTCCAAAGCGTAGTAGGTACCTATGGAGAAGAACGGGCAAGAAACTCCATGGACACTCTTTTAAATTATATTGTTACAATATTAGTTACATCATTAATATTGTATATATTTATAATTATATGTGAGAACGATGTAAATAAGACGTACACATTGAGTGTCCAGTGTACAGCTAAAAACAAAAAAAAAACACTTTTCTATCTAGGAATTTGGGGAGGGTGTAGTGGTATTCATTATTCGGTTGTTTTCTTACAATCTTTGCAAATTCAAAGTACCTAGGTATTAATTAGCGGTGTATATTAGTCTAGGTATTCTTATAAATAAAAGTAGGGCCGAAGATTAACCCCTATGGAACTCTCAACTCCCTACACCCCATACAGATCTTCTGTAGAGTATAGAGTCGACTCAAAAGTATCTAAGTAGGTACCTATACCATCTAATTAGAATCACACAAAATAAGTATAATACTTCTAATTGACGGATTAAATTACTTGGTGTAAGTGTATCATATAGGTATGTAGGTACACTGTACACACAGGTATAGAAAACCTGAATCCGTTTTATAGAATTATCTCGAATGTACCTACGGAAAATTCAGTGATTATAATTAGGATTAATGATTTAATACAGTGATACACTTATCGTGCTATTTATGTTTAGTTTTTATAAAAGCTTGCGACCTTCACGTTTTACAATGCCGCGTCGCGGGCACGTGTGTGTGGCGCCCACCGGCCCATGTCGCCCATGCCCCCCGCTACACCTTTTATAAGTATCAGTCTGTCATATATATGACTAGCTTTTGCCTGTGGCATAGCCTGCGTGGTGGTCGGACATCATCCTACGGGATCTTACTACCAATGTCCTAACCCACGTCTTGCTTTACCTGTGTGCCAAGATTCATTGCAATCCTTTCTACCGCTAAGGCGTGAAAAGGTTACAGACAGACAGAAATAGTTACATAAGAATTTATAATATTAGTACCTATTATTATGGGTAACAAGAGGTCCATAAAAACTGTAGATGGACTCAGTCATCAAGAGACGTTTTGGTAATTGGACATATTAACTACTTACTTTTTCCAAACCAGTAATGGGTACTGGGCCCGTACTTATATATCTACATCTAGCATCATGCTATTTCCACGTAGAACCGAAAACATGCGTAGTTAGGTATGTACTTATATATCTAGGATCAACGAGCAAGAAGTTCCGCGCCCAGCGTTGGTATTTCCTAAATGCGTCACAGAAGCTACATTTAAAGTCCATTTACCTATTTGCACGACTACACTTATAGACCATTAAGACCTAATTGAGACATCTTGTTATGTAAAATATTGAAATAGAATAAAAGTATCGCTCACACCAATTTGTGTATTCATAGACAAGCCTGTTTTTTGGACTAATTTTATTTGCATAATTTCTTTATTAATTACCAACATTGAAAATCGATTACTTAATTAATAATTGTGTACTGTGTATTTGTACAGCATTTTTTCTTAAAGGTCACATTCATATTCACTTTTAGATTTAATGTAAGGTCACTATACATGTTTCTTCATAGCGGATTTTTGTTAGCTTCCGCACGGTCGGCGGCGCCTATTACCGCTCCACCCACTACTAACTTAGTTCTTTATTTGCTTTACAAAAGTATCAATTAATTACTAGATTAAATTCAATTCTCGAGGGTTTAATCCTCAGGTTCCAGTAATTACCTGCACGAATGTTGATCACGGACGCTGGGCCTTTCCTAGAATGGAATTGGTCGATATGGATTTCAGTGTTCTTATTTTTAGAAGTCATAGGTACTACAAAAAATATTAGAACTTCGATATAATTATACTTATTTAATAACGATGTCACATTAATAAAATGTACAAGTATCTTATTCGCATTTCACACCCGTGTATGACAAGTGGTCAACTTTTTGCTAATGAATTCCAATGGAATCGAGTCCAGTTTTTTGTCTAGTTATAATATTTACTTGGTGCTTAGATAGACAACATTTTTTTTTGTCTGCATTGAAAGAGATTTTTACATTTATAAGTAGAATTTTCTAATTTATGCTTTAGTTATTAATCATTTTGATAAGGTTGATATTTATCATCTTTGTGTGGAGCAGATATTATGTAGTGAACTCAAAGTAAAAAAAGATATGCATAACAAATGAAGGTATCGAGTTATGGCCAGGCCACAGCACTGCGGTGCGATGACGCACCGTTTAAATCTACGACGTCGCACAACGGATCGTGTATTGTAGTATGGCGTCGTTTTTGCGACGCGTCGCGTCGCAACTCATTGGCCACAACACTGCGTTACGACTTGCGACGGCTGCAGCGCAGCGAGCGCATCGCCCACTATCATTGAACCAGCTAATACAGATTCTTATACACAAGCTGTAGAAAAGTTAGTTAGTCCTCGTTTAACTTCTTAGGGACAGCATGGATGTTCAAGTATAACCCACATTCCTCTAGTTAGGCTAGTTCGGGACGTACTTATTTGATTCAAGTCTTTCAGTAAAGTATAATACTAATTATTTTATTCGATTCGGTCCGCTATACGAGCAGTGGCTAGTAGTTTAGTTAGGTACGACTCGGCAAGGACGCCCACGCGGTCACTGACAGCGCCGCCGTCGTCGCCAGCGCCCGCGCCGCTGTCCTCGCATCCGCCCGCCAGCCACCAGACACACTCATGCCACTAATTTCCGCTCTGGACACTAATTATTACTTGCCGATTAAATATTATATCGCTGATGAGTGCGCATTAATATTATGCTAAGTTCCCTGTGTTTAAACTTAGGTACCTACTACTATTTATTTGTGGTAGGTAACGCAAGCCTTTCAACGGCTATCGTTTAAATTCTTTGTTATTGAAAGTAAAGAAACGATTATTTGTAATTTATAATCATAGTATATATATCTATTGACATGAAAGATTTTTTAGGTAACTAGCGTCTGCCCACGACTTCATTCGCGTGGAAGTCGTAAGTATGGAGGGTAGAGACAAGGAGAACTATCTCTTATGGGGAGAATTGAAAAAGTGTCCAACTTAAACAGTAAATAATAGTTCAAAAACCCTCCAAAATGGCGCTAGCGTAGGTAAATTGTCTGGTATGAATGTAGTAGTTATGTTATCGGACTGAAGTATGCCGAGTTAGAAATTAACGGATTGAAGTATGCCGAGCCAGAAAATCTTAGAGCATTTACCTAATTTCGACTCCCAACAATATTTGATACAATTATTTTGTGGTTTTTAATTTACATTTTTTTTTGTTATACTTTTATGATAGGTACGATAGTTCGTAGAACGTACACAGAAAAACAAAAAGTTTATCTTCTGTCATCTTAAAATTAATATCTATGGTTAGGTGACTGACTATGAGAAATCCCGTGTGTTTACAATCGTCTGTTATACTATTTTAGTGATAGCTGAACTTTAGGAATATCTGTAAGAATGCATGTCAGCGTATCAGTGTTGTGCCATAAGATAGTAAACGCCGGCTTTTCACTAAAAACTAAAAACTTTGCAAGCAATGGGAAATTGCTATTGAAGGCTGCGGGCGTCGACCTCAGGACCAGCTGCTTCTCACACGGACAACTGTAGGTACGTCGCTTGCTGCGGCGTCACCAGTCCTGACTCTCTTCATGTTTTCGCTGCTGAGACTAAAACTAAAACTACAAACGTAATATACCTACAGGGAAGTTTTATAAAAATGTGTCTGTTATTTTAATACGTGGTTCACACTGAAAGTTTTTAGAAAATAAAAAACGGAATGATATAGAAACCTGTTAATATTTTTATTGCTTTTTGAAGTAGTCTCCGTTCTTTTCTAAGAACCGTCGCATGCGATGAAACCATTGACTGAAGCAGTCCGTAGGCCCACTCTTCTTTATGGATTTCTTCTACGCCTTTTTCAAACGTTCATAAAACAAATTCCTCTAAGTTTATCTTTTATTTTTCGAAATAAATAAAAGTCACGAGGTGCCAGGAGGATGACTTACTAACTCCACACTTTCGATAGACAAATATTCGATAGTCGGTCTGGCGGAGTGAGCTGGAGCGTTATCATGGTGGAGGAGGATCCTGCTTCTTGGGCGCTGCTGTCTAATATTTCCCAAGACAACTGGTAAACAATGACTGACATACCAATCTGCAGTACCTAAGAGTTTTTTTATCTTCTAGGACAATTGTGACGAAATGACCCGTTCGTCCAAAGAATGAGGCAATCATCTTTTTCCCTTGACTTCTGCCCTTCTTTACTTTTGTCGGCAAATCTTCGAATGGAAACATTCATTGCGCAGATTGCCTTTTGGTTTCGGGTTCGTAACAATATATCCAGCTTTAATCACCTGCGACGATGAATATGAATACAGCTTTCGAGTCACCTCTTTCATAATTTTCAAACATGTTGCTCTATGTTAGGGGGGTTTTGGTTTCCGCACTTAGTCCTTCAGGTGGACCATTGTACGTGTTTTCAAGCATTGAGCGGCACCAATCCAATCGACGGCGTTTTTAATCTTCCGCCAAATTATGAGGTATCCATCTACTTAGTACAAAGCTTTCTGACGCCTAAATGTTCATGTAGGTTAGACTTTTTGTACTTGACTCATACCAATGCCTAAAGCTGCCCGAATCTCTTTATATGTCACCCTTCTATCAGCTTCTATCATTAGCCGCACAGCCCTCACGTTGTCTTCATAGTACCCGTAGAAGGACGTCCTTCTCGCGAATCATCAGTGAGTTTGTTTCGACCACGTTAAAACTCATTAAATCAGTTGTAAACAGTGGCACGGGAAGGGGATTCGTCATGAAATGCTAATCGACGTCTATCTTAACATTTTTGTTGAGTAAGACCGCAACGAAAGCCGTATTATATCATTAAACGCAAATTTTCTCTAGTCAAATCCATTTCGACGCTCGATAGACAGTTTTTAAATTGCCGCCAATTTGTAAAAACAAATGATAATTATATGATTTTATTACACATCTACAGATTCCCAAAGAGTTCCTAATTCAAAATTTAAATAAATTTATCATTGGCTATTTTTCTTACTGGCCTATTCTTAAAACTTTCAGTGCGACCCCCGTATATTGTGGTGTCTTAAGTCTTACGACTATGGAGGGTAGAGACAAGGAGTGACTATAGTCACTAAAAATATTAAATTTTCTGCTTAGAGCATTTTACCTAAATGCTCTAAGGCAAAAGTCGATTGAAAATTGCCCGTTTTCTTGCTGACTGTAATTTATTTTTTCAAAATTTGTGAATGCAGATCAAAATGTTTTCAAAAAGTTAGGGACAGTTTCCTAAGACCGTTTTCTTGTAGCGAAAACGTTTTTTTTTTTGCGTTATAATTTATAGCCTACAGCCTAGCCATCCCAGGCCAGTCCGTAGGCGCACAGCGGACAGAGCTCCGCCGAGATCTCAGGGCAGCATGAAGAGTGCGATTGTCGCAACCCAGCGCTGGGTACGCCACAATTGCGGCGATAAGCCCCCTCTTTGAGGAGTGGCTAGAGAGGAACCACGGCATCCTTACCTTCCGCCTGACGCAGGTCCTCACCGGATTTGTTTGTTTCGGGAGGTTCTTGTTCCGGATAAGGCGGGAGGAAACCTCCGGGTGTCACCATTGTGTGAATCGCCCGAAGGACACGGTGGAGCATACGGTGGAGGTCTGCCCGGCTTGGGCGGAACACTGCCCTGTCCTCGTGCAGGCGATTGGCGGTGGCGATCTCTCGGGTCCGGCCTTGGTCCAGACTCCAGGCCATGGTACGGAGCGAGAGGGCATGGGAAGCCGTCACCTTCTTCCGCGAAGCAGTAATGCTCGCGAAGTAGGACTCAGAACGCGTGAGGGAGAGTTAAAATTCGCGCCCTCATGCCTCTAGCCGCCGCAGGAGACGCCCTGGGCGTCGGGAATCCCAAGCCAATTCCCGGCCACCGTAGGCACGGGCTTGCAGACGGCGAGCAATGGGTAGCTCGCCGTCCGATAAGGACCAGGCTCGGGTTGACGGCGCGTTGTGTTCCACGCGCGCCTCAAAGAGATGTCAGCACCAATGATGGGGTCCGCTAGGGCCGATGCCTGCCAGGGTTGCGGGATAGTCCGAAAGGGTTCCGTGGCCCCTGGCACAGGCAACTGAAGGAACACGGGTGGGTTTTAGTCAGTAAGAGTCTGACACGTCCCGTTCCGCTCAGAGCGGGAGAAGTTATTTGATGATCTCCCCCCACCCGCAAAAAAAAGGCCATTCTGTAGGCTAATGCAAAATTTTAACAGAATCTATCAAGTATTATTTGCGTAGTGCTGGAACATACATTCAGATAAACAGACAAACTGTATAAAATCTATATCAACATTAGAATAATTCCAATTGGAGGCGTCGTCGTAGCAAAAACTTACAAAAAAAAAGATAATGTACAGTTTTGACTTCGCTACGATTTTATTATAAGTATATGTTTAAAGAGTAGGTAGGTAGGTATGTTAGTAGGTACTTATTAACTAATTGATATGTTTTGATGCCCTTTATTAATGCTTTGTACTGAAAAGCGCACGTTGTAAAACGTGTTTGATTAGGTACCCACACGTTTCCGTATTATTAAGTTCAGTTAGAATAATAGGTACTACACACATACATCCCATCACGCCTGTGTTCCCCGAAGAGACAGGCAGAGTTAGTACTTAGTGCAGGATCTTATGCTCAGCAGTAGGTAGCGACCAATGGACCAACGAGGCAGTTAGGTAATAAAAATGTTATAACAGCTATTCAGTAACTATGATTGACTGTCTAATCTTCTGGTCTACATCGGCACTTCTCTCAGTTACGTAACAATTGAGTATGCGACCTTATTCTGAGTTGAGCTGCATGATTACTGACAAATGCGTGCACCAGGTCCGCTCAATCTGTATGGTTTTTCCTCAAAAGACCGTTTCAGACACCAATCTACATGGTCTTCACATGATCTGATCAAGATTATGTTTGGACTTTAAAAGAGACTGTGACCTCTGAGTTTGTTTCGACCTTTCTTCTCAGAGTAGTCAGATAGGAAACGCCGACCTCATCTAGTTTTTAAAATATGATTGACGTGTAATAGTGTTTGTACAAACCTACTTACAGAAATAAAATTATTTATCATTTGTTAAATAATTCATCTTGAAACGATTTTTTGCAATATTTAAAGACTGCGGATTTACAAAGTTGTGTCTAATAGATCACCATCAGCCTATAATGTTCCCACTGCTGGGACACAGGCCTCCTCTCGGTGAGAGGGAGTAGGCTGTAATCCACCACGCGGGCCCAGTGCGGGTTGGTAGATGTCACATGTCTTCGAATTTTAGGTTCTATGACATGCCGATGCCGGTTTCCTCACGATGTTTTCCTTCACCGTTTTGAGAGCCGATCTAAAGATAATCGATCGAGTCTTAACAGATATGATTTATAAATTGAAATCATACTTTCAATTAAATTCTTTAAAGTATTTATTAATTATTTATTTCAATATATAAATAATTAAGCAAGCTAAATGAATAATAATATTAAAATCTGTTTGCACACGGAGCTCGTGACGTATCGACAAGGAAATGTAACACATGACAATATAAAAAGTCATGCTGACCTACGAAATATGTAGATCTGGTTTTAATATGAAGAAAACAATTCAGAATGGTAATAAATCTGAATACCTACTTACATACCTTCAAGAGGGACATATGAATTGTAAGGCATGCAGCTACCTACACACTTGTTCGGGTCGGCATTAATCGGCACAGCCGGGCGGCAAAATCGAATATAGGTAACTATAGTATTTTTATCTCACAAAGCGACGTGCTCTTTATTTGTGGTTACCAAGTGTTAGTACCTACTTACAACACGCTGTGAATGTGTGTGTAAGCGCAGCTAGGAGCTCTCGTCACGACAGCTACCGTCTGAGGCGATGGCGAAGTCGGAAGTGTGTGTGTGTGTGTGTGTTTATTATGTGCTGACGCTACTCGTCTTCACACGCACATTTACATTGTATTTGTACACTTGGTCACCACAAGTAAAGCGCGCGTCGCTTCGTGAGATATAAATACTACCTATGTTGGTAGTAACTGTTAGGTCGGCTTTGTTATTCAACAAATATAATAATTCAATTATTCAAATAACCGAAAAATTAAGCGTGGCCGCTTTGCCTCCTATGGCCGTTTTGAGCTGACCTCCCCTATATACTGCCAAACCGACAATTGCCGACCCGAACAAGTGTGTAGCAAGCCTAAGCAAAATTGTTGACAATCTCATTATAATCCATACCTACGAATACTATAAATGCGAGTATAACTGTCCGTCTGTCTGTTACATACGAATTTGGATAAAATTTGGCACACACGTAGACTATGACCTGGGTTAGGTTAGGTTAGAATATGTACGTAGGTATGAAAAGTATCCTATATGGATACTTTTATTCGGGAAGTACGTTCCCGTTCCCGTGAGATCAATTTCAATTAACCTTCACACAGATCCCTCAATACATCCAAAAGTTATCTTTAAAAGATTGCTTTCAGCGATTAGACCGTCCATTCTGCCGCCCCTTGTTAAATTTCTACAATTTATTATAACTGTAATTTTTATGGTGTACATAATAAAGAGTATTCTATATATCTGTCTACATAATACAGGGTGGTATGGACATCGACGCGTAAACTGAAACCAAGAATTAAGCACCTAATTCTAGAAATTTGTCGTCGGTTATAAAAAAAAACTGCTGTTTCATGGAAAAGTGCAATATCTACGCGGTCAAAATGTATGGAATAGCATCTTTAAAATTTCGTCTCTTCGTAAAATTTCAACGCAGGGCAACTTTCAGAATCGTTTACTGTATAGAGGTACGAGGAACAGGGTGTAAAGTTCACTCATACCCTTAGTAAAGGGAGGATCCTCCGACCAGACGGGTGTCGTGTCTGGTGGGCAACTGCCCAACGATTGAAGTCGGGAAGTTGTATATATGCTAGTCGCGCGGTAAACTCTGCTTGCGCGATGCAGGATTTGCGTGACGTCAGTATGACGCGCAGCTCGCATGTGGCGATGTAGATACCACTACAACTGAATCCAAATAACAGTTTGCGCGTCGATGTCCGTGCCACCCTGGTATAAATATATATAATATATTGGAAAGTAATTCTTTCTGTCTATCTGTATGTTACCCTTTCACGCCACTGAACCAATCGGTAGCTTTGAGAGACAAGTAGAAGGAGGACATAGGCTAATTTTCGTCATGGATATATACCTACCCAATAAAGAATAATGAAATACAAAATACACGCAGACAAAGTCTTAAACAAATCGGTACATGTAAACAAATCGGTACATGTAAACAAATCGCTACATGTAAATCCAGATTGACAGTAACTTGCTTGACATTTCTCTCGCGCGTTGCGTCGATAAATATCGCACGTTTAATGCGTTATACGACTGGTTATATGTAGAACATTATTATAGCAATAACAATGCGTTTAACATAGTAATTTCCACCTTATTTATTTATTTAACCATTTATGTACACACATATAAACAGAGATGAAGAAAAGAACAGAAAAATACGTAAAAAGGTGATGCTATAATAACTTTCATTAATTATATGAAACTGCTGGAAAATAATATCATCACTAAACATGAGACGCATTTATAGTCAAGAGGTGAGCGATATTACCCGATTTATTATTATACTTTTCAAAACCCACATCATACGTATCCTTATCATAAAAGCATAATAGATATAACATTATAAAAGATAGAAAGAAAAGAAAGAATAACGTTTATTTGGACACAGTTCGTGAAACACAGAATACAAGTAACAAAATAAAAAAAAGTGAAAATAACGGTTTAACAACAATAGACTACGTTGACTAAACGACGTTGACTACGTTCATTATAGACTACGTTGAAGACAAGGAAATCTGGCAATAATTCCTTCTGCATATATGTGGCTTCCCTGGTACCTACCTCGTTAACGGCATCACTAGGTAAATGTCTATTATCTGCTCCCAAATTACCATGTTTTTGTTACATTCTTCTTTGACATAATCTAGATTTGTTATAGTTGTAATGGCAATCATGTCATTTGGTTTAAATAATCTTTCATTTTTTATTATTTTATAACATACTCGTAGGTTCTTTGTATTTTTGGAATATGAGAACGTTGTCAGCCTAACTTGTAAACTTAAGATGTGTAGACCATTTTCTATCTTGTTAAGTACCAGGTACCTGTTGACAGGCCTACACTCTCCTCCCATACCTATAAACACTGTAATTTGAAAACATTGTAAGTCAGTTATTTTTAAAAGAGTAACCGTGGAGTTTCTTGCCGGCTCTTCTCCATAGGAATCGACCAATTGGAACGTTTCTTAAGTGCCCATGTAGGTTTATGTGAAATAAAATATTTTGATTTGATTTGATCTGCATACACTGAGGTGCATTTACTTTCCTGCACTATAAAAATTTCTAACATAAGTCTAAGTATATATGGAACATGTATGGACAATGCAGTCATTAATAAAACGTTTTTCTTTTCCCTATTATCTCGATCCATAGATAGAGTGTCCATGGCAGCAGGTCGTGCAAGAAGTCGTCCAGTTTATTCATCGTATATCGTATATTATCAACAGATTCATTTACCTTGATGCGAACAACATTTTTCCAGCCCACATTCCTCGATGTGTGTAGTTTGTAGAGCGGAATGTGTTAGATGTGTTACGGTTTGTGCTTTCATGGCACATTAAATTAAGTAATTACTTAATAATTAATTACTTTAGCACTTTTATCGTAAAACAGTTTCATTTTTAACTAGTTGGCTAGATTTATAAGTATTACAAGTATTTACCGACCTTAAAATCATCAATGTTACACGCTGAGTTTTGATAATTTGTAGGGTAATTATAGTACAACTTCTCAAAGTATATGAATATATAATAAGACAAACTTTCCATTCTATATCTACTTACTAGACTAAATCATCGAGCTATAACCTAACTCTTGTTAATGTCTGTCTTGTTCCAAACTCTCACCTTGAATAGCCTCATAATAAATCTTATTTTTAAAAGGAAAATAAACTAATAATATTATGTCGATATTTTAATAAAATGTTGCAGTTTCTTTTATGTTCTTATTCAAAACATAAGTAATGGGTACTTACTTTGCTTTATTTCCAGATCCTACAAAGTTTCACGGCATCGTCCCCAGTACCAAATCAGTACAATTTGGGCGTCATCGGCATCGATCAGGAACCTATGAACAATTCTCCAACAATATTAAGGTATGGAGATTCACCCGATTCCTCAGACGAGAAAGTTATATCAGTCAGAATAACGTCGTCAGTGGCTGTCGGACGCGGGAGAGGAAAACCTACATATAGATATACTGGTGATATGTTAGATGATGATCAGAAACATGCTCCATCTAAAGTATCTCCCTCAGGTGCACAACCCCCGACCATACCGTCCAAAGTTGAGGAAATTACCGAAACCGGAGCAACAGACGTACCGCCAAATCTCGTAGGTGCTAATATAGAATATATAAAGCAATTGAATGCAAGAAAGGAAACAAGAGAACACAGTACAGACCCAGTCCACCCATTCGAGTTAGTCGTTAAAGGTCAAAACGACGACGATGACGAACCCTCGACCAAAATGGACGAATATGAAGAGGATATACATGATATACCACTGGCCAGAAAAGTCCCATCGACAGCTGATGCTAACAGATTTCAAGATCAGAAAACAATACATAGATTTCCGGATCCAGAAATGAATCCACAAGCTCACGTTCAAAATAAACATATTAATATGACAAGTGATTCGTTATTTGTGCCTCATATGAAACTCGGGTTAGAGACTAATAGTAATAATAAAAATAAAGAGGGTGTTCAAACTTTACCAATTGTTGACCAACAAACGGATAAAAAAGAGACTAGAAATATAGATCGGTTGACGCGTATTGACGCTTTTGCTTCTAATAGTAAAAATGACCAAACCGACGACTCTGTAGCCGAATCCTCTATAAAGTCAGTTGAATTTACAAAATATAACGAAAGAATCGAAAACATTCCACCGACAGTAACAATGCCATCGGTGCGTTCTCCGAACAACATTCAAGGTTTGACAAACAGACCACAGAACGATGGACGAAATAGTCCAAGATTGACCACAGTGAGTTTTAATATAGTACACGATACTCCCAAAATAACTATTGACAATGAACCTAGTACCTCGTACATATCGTCAAGTCAAATAATTCCTAGCCAAAAACAGTTTTACGATCCACCAAAAATTTACAGTGAACCAGCAAAAATATATAGTGAACCAGCCAAGTTCTACAGTGAACCGGCCAAGATATACAGTGAGCCGGCTAAGATATACAGCGAGCCGGCTAAAGTGTACAGTGAACCTGCTAAAGTGTATAGCGAACCGTCCAAGTTTTACAGTGAACCCGCTTCTTTGCATCTTGAGCAAAACGTACCTTCAAGCGTCCCTCCCAACTACTCGCCATGGCGAAGACTTCAACGTCCGTTCGGAAGCACTACTGTAAACACGACTCCCATAAGCACTGTAACTAATGTGTTCCAACAAGAGACCACAGTTGAGCACCAGCCGGAGAAAAATTATGAAGTAGACGAAAACATCAGCGTGCTCACCGACGGCCGGAGCCATGGCGTGCAGCAAGACACGACCACCGAGAAGTGTAAACAAGACAACTGTAAAGTTGGATATGTGTTGGAGGGTCGCCAGTTTAAGAAGTATAGAGTGGAAGAAAGAACTCCGGATGGTTTCATCGTTGGAGAATACGGAGTGGTGAGAAACGAAGACGGCGCGCTGCGGGGTGTGCGCTACACAGCAGACAGCGACGCCAGTCCGCGCCTCATCCACGACGCGCTCATGAAGTTCCTACAGCTCACTTAGTTAGGTATATACACTCGTCTGGTCTGAATCCAAAATAAATGCACACATAACTTACTTGCTCATTTAATTAAGTACTTACATCAAATATCATAACTATATGAATAACCAACAATAAAATTACATTTTATCAGTTTACTATGTATTATAAAGACTGAACGATTAAGTATAATGCAAATCCATATATGTATTCCAGTTTAGTACCTTCAACTTGTGTACCTAAAAGTGTCTGCAAATCAGATATAATGAGTCGTTAGTCACACACTCACACCACTTAATAAAATAAAATAGAAAAACAATCTTTTAACTGTGTCAGAACTCGCAATCGATCAAAAAATAATTTTCTTCTTTATTTCGAATTACTAAATAAAAAGTAAATATTCCGACCAGTGATATACCTACTCGAATCATCCCTAAATGTACAAATATCTATGCGTCAACTTATAATCCGTAGATGTAACAGGGTAGGCCATGGACTTATTAATAATAAGTCCATGGGGTAGGCATATCAATTGATCGAAATGAATTATGTGTTATTTATTATTGATGCATTGTTAGATGACCACAGTCTCGTTAGTTGTAATTAAAACAATTTCAAAATAATGGTAAAGGAAAATCTCGATGTTATCTCTATATTTACTTATCTAATAATAATTCTGGTGCCATGTATCACTGTACACGAAATTATTAATACTTTCACTGCCACTTCTAAGTTAACTTAATTGATATTGTATTGTAAATAAATAGGTAAAAATACACAATTATGAGATAAATATTGATGAACATGCAGTAGTGTTTATTTTCTCACTGCCCAGTCAAACTCACCAGTCAACTCATTCACGATATAGGTATGCACTCAACATGGAAACCTCTTTTCTTTTAGTTTACAACAAAGTATCAGATCAAATTTTAGTATTTTCAGGAGGAAAACTAATCAATAAATATAATAGGGTTGGCATAGCAATGTTGCAGGCAGCGCTTATTTCGAGCTTTCCTTAGATTATGGAGAAAATGAGTCGATAGTAGAAGTTAGTAAACTGCAAATAAGCAAAATTATTGAACAACTAGCTGCGGTACTGTAAATAACAACGTAGATTGTTATTTAAACAAAATACGAAATATTCTAGTAATAATTACTTGTATACTCAAACTAAAGTGGTTATTCAGATATAGTTTTATAAAAATATATACGTACCTAATTCGTTACGATAAACTGTTTCGATCGCGATTTAAGGGGCCATCACTGACCACCACTGGTCACCAGACATAACATAAAGGATATGCAACGAACAACACTTCAAATTGTGGCCGATAATATTCATTAACATCTAACAACAGTGCTCTATTTTATATGTTATGTAATATACAACAAAGCCAAACGCCTATGTGTACACGTTTAAAAAGGTGTAAGTCTAACTTTTAATAGTAAATTTATATTATATACTGAGTATAGTATAAATAGTAAATAATCTCAATTACACGTTCATATATATATGAGAGTAAATATTTAGATATTGTTTGAAAAGTTACATATTGTAAAAATTACTGTATAATAACATCTAAGCATATTTCGATGATAAGAAGATAAAGATATTAAGAAGAGCAGTTCAAAAAGTATGATACAGGAATTAACAATAGATATATACTTATTAAGATATGTTTTAAATTGGAATAGTTGGCAACAAAATAGCACTACTTATAAATTGAAGTACTGTTGTATATATGATTAAATATTAAATATAACATTACAATTAGGACTATCATCCATAAAAACTAAATATATATATCGCGTTGGCCTTATTACTATTATGATTAGGTACCTAACAATAAACTTGCTTACCTTTCATGGACTTTAGCCTAGCGCACAAGTTATATTGAGAGTCAATTTGCCAATGTAAGTACATAATCTATCGGGCTGAGATAAGATTTGGTCATTTTTCATAATCAATTAGTTTATTTAATAGTGGGTACTCTCAAATCCATTAGATATTTAAAGATTAGCTATTCAATTTCAAGGATTAACATTCTTATTATCAGATATATTATAATATGAAACTACATCAACGTATAGATAACCGGAATCACTTACTCTATTCTTATTTCTCGTAACATATAAAGCAATATGTTGACAACGCTTCGTGCATAAATTATCAACAATAACCATTTGTGGAAGCACATTAAATCAATGGAACAAACGTACGATTGTCTGATGGCGATGCACGATGGACATTACAACAAGTAAAACCAAAGCTTACCTACGGTTTTATACTCGTTCAACATTCAGGATAAAGTTTTAACCAGTGCGCAAACTATAACCATGGACAGCACACGACGAAAAAAAAATTCGTTGTTCCATCCATTTTGTCCGCGCCATACACTTTTCTATGAAACAGCAAATGTTTTGTTTGATAACTGACGAAAAATTTGTACGCTAGGAGGTCTAGAATCTTATGCTGAATTCATGGTTACAGTTTGCGCACTGGATAAAATTGTATCCTCTTTATGGGCCTCTGGTAAGTTCAGTTGTATTCTTTCTATAATTTACTTATTTATTTGTGAGATGACTCTGTAAAGTCTACTAGCCTATACGTGGATGAACTTTTGCAAGGAGCGTGCAGTTCATAATGAATGAAACAAGCGGGGCCGGGCCACGCTACTTGATTTGTATAATTCTATACCTAAACATTCATATACGTGGGTATCGCACGTGTAGTTCACGTTCATTGCCGTCACAAGCTAGTTCGCTTTTCAGTGCCACTATATTATTCGTGAGTATGTACCTTCATACAGGTAAACCAGATAAGGAATGCGCTTCAGTAATCTTCGGTTCCGAATTAGTAATTACGTCGCCTCACAGAGCCAAAGCTTCTAAATTCTTAAATGCCGCGCTTTGTCGCAGTGCACCTATTAAGCGGTTGCATGAAGCATTCCTTCTGCTGGGTTACCTACTCTCACAGAACAGATAAATTATCGTTTCTGTGCCAACTTTGGTCGCACCTTGCCATTCTGTCACTCAAAAGTTTATTAGAAGTGCATACATTGATTAATCTCAAATTTTATAAGAATGGTAATACAAATTAGGTAAGTACTTCCATGGTTGGTTAAAACTTTATATTAGATCTCATAATCACGGGTCCGTATGTCCGAAGATAGACAATGATTGCCGAAGCGCATATTTGTCACGGTGAGAGTAATGTGAACATCTAGGTGGTGAAAACATCGCCAACAGAGAATCATAGCGTTTGCCGCGTGGTCCTTACATTTAACACTACTGCCAAATATTATCACAATTGTCGCTAATACAGTTTGTGCAACAACATAACTAAACGAACACCTAATTGTACAATTGTACCTAGCTTTAAAATATTAAATAACGCGATCATAGCCACACACTTAGTTTCATTTACTTACGCCGTGCCTAGGCTTGAACACTCATGAAAACCGTTTAGTATTTCTAAAATATTTATATTTCGCTAGAACGATATGAAAATAGCTCATTGCTAGAAAAATATCATAACACATTACAAAACCTAATAGTTCAGTTGAATATAAGCAGTTCCGCACAAGTGCAAGGATTGACTATTTTTTTTTAGAACACCATCAACTTGTTGTTGTATTGTTTCCAGTTTGTTTTATTTTTTTTTATAATTTACTCTAATCACTTGTTAAATATTCGCATCAAGGTTTATATATAAAATCTGGCAATCACTATCCCGCTCGATGTGCACATTATCGTCAACATAGGCAGCGAAAATAGGATAATATTAGAGAACACAGACAATAACAAAATAATAGTTTTGGTAGATACTTAACACAGAAGACAATATAGGTAAAGAGTATTAAATTAAAGTTTATCATTTTGTTAAATACCTAGTAGTAACTTTTGACATTGCGGCTAAAAAAATTTTATCCATACTTAAGTATTTAAGTTTTGCCACAAATGCCCGCTCTAATTATTTATCTACTTACTACATTTCGTTTGACTTTTTGCAACATTTTTGGTACTTAATAGGTGTACTAATATTTCACATTTTAGTTAAGTAAATTGGAACGACTAAATAATATTTTGGTGCAGGGTGCAGAACAAGCTTAGGTAGGTAAAGGTTCTTTTTATTTCAGCTCAAAAACCAATTTTTCCTAAATTTTGGCAGTGTGACGCAATGTTCTTTTTTGTTTAGATAAAGTCTGTCATTTCCGATCAAATGATTAAAGCAAAGCTTTAAATTAGATCAAATGTACAACATTTATTTTAACAAGTCTAGACGCAAAAGCGCAAAAGCGTCGATCCTTCATGATCCAGATTTCTTCGTAAACTTTCAAAAGTAGTCAACTAAATATATGTTTTTGAAGATGAGACGTAAGACACATATAAGTAAAATAGTAAGTAGGTTGATAAAGTTAGAGCGTAATAAATATTTGAGCGATCAGCACAGATGGCTCCAAACTAGTGCAAGCCCGATTCCGTCGCTTCGAGAAGATTCCATAGTGGGCGCGTACTGCGGTCACGCTTAGTCGTAGTTCTCAGACTCCTGCTGCACCAGCTTGAACCGGCGAGGGCTCTTCACTGCGATCGATCCGTGCCCATCGAGTGACAGTCGGCCCTTCATCTGAAGGTATCTGCAAATTAAATCGTCATAAATTATAAAAGCAGTTCCAGAACTCAAGCAAAAATATACTGATTGGGTGTTTTCCAACGAGCAACACAGTTAAATGGCCCAAGAACTATGTCATTATGTACCTTTTAATATAGCGGCACACGAGCTTCGTTGGCCGCTGCTGCCACTCATCCAGCACTTCCTTAGGAGCTAACACCTGTAATCACATTTTCATACATTGTAGGAGAGTAACGTAGTTTTCCTAACCTGTCAGTTTTCTCAGTTGTTTTAGTGACAAATATTCTGGTATTTGTAACTGTTAAACCAAAGTTTATTATTGGTCAACTTGTTTACCTGGTCTCCCCTAAGCCTATCCAGCAATGTGACACAGATGACCGCCGCCTTGATGCCAGCGTGGTGCGTCAGAGCAGCGAACGCGAGCGACTCCATCTCAATATTGACGACGCCTGACTTGTGAATGCTCTCCAAGTATTCCATCTTGTCGGCTTCCGTGAAGTCGCAGAACGCTCCGTCCAGGCGACCCTGACCTGGTGTGACGATAACGCACAAGTATTTGTTAGTGACCTCAATACAGCACAGCGAAATAGTTATACTCTATGTCTGCTGATTTTATCTCTATTTTATCTATAACGCAAATTCCAATCTATTTCCTTATTTCTGTTTGAGATAAGCCGAGAGCAAAGAGCCTGTGTGACCTTTGCGTCACCTTGTCCTTTACCAGTTCGGTAAGCAGAAACATAAAATTGGCATTAACTATACCTCTTTACTAGTTTTTACATACATATTATATGTCAAGCCCGAATGGCCCAGCTAGTATCACTTTTATTTTCTTGTTTGTCTTACTTACCTAAAATGTGTAACTGTAGATATTTCGCGCCCTTAAGAAATAAATTAGCTTGATCCAAATGGCCCAAACTCAAAGTCAAATCATTTATTTTAAGTAGGCTATTAAAAAGCACTTAAGATCGTGAACATTTACAAGAAAATAAAATTGACTCTAGGTGCTCCTTCCAAAAGGTAGTTTCATATGGATAAGAAAGGCTGTTCCACCGAGTCCATGACAGTCCCTCTACTAGATGGAATTTAGGAAAGCGTCGCCTATTATCTCAATCTGTCTTAATATTCTTTAGCTAGCATTGCCCGTATCGTTTCACTGAGCTAGCCCGTTGAGCTGCTGCCTATACTGGCCTAGATTATTCTAAATTCTGAGAAGTGGTAGATAAGGTTACCTTCGTAAAAGTCGTATGTGCACATGGTCCTGCCATTGACGGTGTCATAGGGGTCCTCGGGGTCGGCCAGGCCCTTCAACTCGCGTGCCAGCCGCTTGTCAAGCTTCGCGGGCCTTTGGATATTCTTGCCTAATACCGTCTGAAATTGATGAAAGAATATATTATTTAGTTGTCATTTTTAAGTAGTAAAATCAAGGTGGTTCATAAGGTCGTTTTTTTTCCGATCAGCAAAGCTATTCTCAACGATTCGATACGCTTACGTACCGAATCGAACATCGATCAATGTTATCGATGGGGTCACAACTACAAAACCCTATTTTACTTTTTGTCAGTATAAATCAAATAGACGACCGCTATTCTTTTGACAGCTGTTTGCTGTCGGTAGCAAGGCAAATCAGTAGGCCAATTCTCGTACTTAAAAAACGTTCAAATTCAAGTCGCAATCTCATCTCAGCGACAATCAATGTCAAAAACCTGTCAAAAATGTATGTAAATTGATTGTAATTTTGACAGATTGAGACTGAGATTAGAATGCGAACGGTCTTAAAAATACGGGAATTGCCCCTCAGGTTATCGAAATGTGTCATTTTTGACACGATAGCCTGTCGAATGGTTGGAAATAGCTATGCAGGTCTCATCTCAGCAGCTTTGTAGGATATTAATTTTTTTAACCTATATTATAAGTTATTCCTCTGCTGGACTAAGGTCTGCCTCATATATCACACTTATTGCAGTTGGAGACATCACAAAACCTCACACTAAAACGTACCAGCTCGAGCACATTCCTCAGGGCTCCGTCCACGGCCTCTTCAGAGATGATAACAGTGCCCCCCTCGTAACCGATGCCACCGCACGTGCCGATCCTGAAGAACACGGGGTCGCGCACCTTCGCGTGGAACATCAGCTTGATCACCTCATGCAGCAGGATGCCCACCGAGGGTATACCCATGCCGTGCTGTATACATAAATAATGTACGATGTAGAAGCGTTTGTATTTATATCTGCTGGGCAATGGCCACTCCTTTTTCCTTCCAAACCTCTTTGTTTTGTGCAATATAGCCTTAATGACCCAGCAAACATAATCGGATCGTCACACCACTTTCGTCGCGGTCAAATAGAAGCAAATAAAAGGAAGGAAATACGGTACTTAGTGCATAGCTGCAGAATGGGCGTGACGTCATTCCAGATAACGAGAACCATATATCGTCGACACAGTGATTAGTCTCTGAAAACCGTTTAATAAGGAGACTGTTATGTTATTCCGCAGGTACCCTCGGGCTACTCTGGATAGGCAATATACCGTGGGTCTATAAGTAATACTCTTTATCTATTTAAAATTTAATAAAATATTCATGTATGGCATTCCCTGGTAAAGTATGTTTCAGGTATAGGTATATAGTATTTTTGTCTCACAAAGCAAAGCGCGCTTTACTTGTGGTTAAGGGGCTGACAACATCTAAAGCGCGGTCACTGTCGGACTGCATAGAAAAGAAAGAGAAGCGCGATGACACAAAGCTGGTAATTTATTGCAAAATATGAAGCAATTCTCTATTTACAAAAAATCTATTGATTAGACTAAAAAATGAAAACACTATCACGTTAATAGGTATGTTGCTTGAATAACAATCTGAAAAAAAACCAATATGGTTTTTAATCGTTAAAAGAAATTTTTTGAGGTATCTTCGTGACTTTTTTCTATCGTAGGTACCAAATTAGTTGTATTATGTTTTCAACACACTATCTAACTAGCATAAATATCCTGAACAATATCATATATTTTTCTGATTTTGTTTACTGCAGTGGATCATATACTTTTAGGCATTATAAAACTTGCGTTTAGGCCATGTAGTCCGGGGCGTAGCTCCGCTGCCGCGAGAAATCACGGTACAGCGGACAGAGCTCCGGCGGGATCTCAGGGCGGCATGGAGAGTGCGATTGTCGCAACCCAGCGCTGGGCACGCCACAATTGCGGCGATAAGTCCCCTCTTTGAGGAGTGGCTAGAGAGGCGCCACGGCGTCCTCACCTTCCACCTGACGCAGGTCCTAACCGGATTTGTTTGTTTCGGGAGGTTCTTGTTCCGGATAAGGCGGGAGGAAACGCCCGGGTGTCACCATTGTGTGGATCGCCCGGAGGACACGGTGGAGCATACGGTGGAGGTCTGCCCGGCTTGGGCGGAGCACCGCCGTGTCCTCGTGGAGGCGATTGGCGGTGGCGATCTCTCGCGTCCGGCCTTGGTCCAGGCCATGGTACGGAGCGAGAGGGCTTGGGAAGCCGTCACCTCCTTCTGCGAAGCAGTAATGTTCGCGAAGGAGGAGGCGGAACGCGTGAGGGAGAGGCAAAGTTTGCGCCCTCACGCCCCTAGCCGCCGCAGGAGACGCCCTGGGCGTCGGGAATCGCAGGCCGATTCCCGGCCACCGTAGGCGCGGGCTTGCGAACGGCGAGCAATGGGCAGCTCGCCGTTCGATAAGGACCAGGCCCGGATCGACGGCGCGTTGTGTTCCACGCGCGCCTCAAAGAGATGTCAGCACCAATGACGGGGTTTGCTAGGACCGATGCCTGCTAGGGTTGCGGAAAAGTCCAAGAGGGTTACCGTGGCCCCTGGCACAGGCAACTGAAGGAACACGGGTGGGTTTTAGTCAGTAAGAGTCTGACACGCCCTCCTGCTCTGCCCAGAGCGGGAGAAGTTATTTGATGATTTCCCACCCACAAAAAAAAAAAAAAAAAAAAAAAAAGGCCATGTAGTCCCCTTAACAAGTGTGCAAAAACACTGTGAATGTGTATGTAAGCGCAGGAGCTCTCGGTACCGTCCTCCGAGACAAAATGGCGCAGTTGGAAGTGTGTAGGGTGTGTGTGTGTGTGTGTGTGCGTGTGTGCTCACGCTACTCGTCTTCACGCACTCGTTCATCGCGCGCGCGTCGCCACACTGTAAGAAAATCGCAATCTGACGGGATTTTATTCTTATGATACGGAACTAATTAATTTGATTGATATAAGTTATAATTAAATGTTTTTTTAGTTTTATAAAATAATTTTGTATTGTTTCCTGTATTTTTGCAATTTAAAAAACTGAAAAATACAGCAAATAAACATATTACTCATTCGTTGTGGGCAGGGAAAGCAATGACAAAACTTCTGGCTCCAATATACTTCTATTTTTTCGTGGTATGCTCCTTAATCCTGCTAAATAGGGGTCAGATGAGATTAAAAGTCTATTTAGGAGATCTGTATTTGTATCTACACGCGAAGTTTTTCGTGTAAAGAATTCTCTATAGTAACGATTGTCTTTGTTTCGTGCCTCTTGGGCTTCTTCCGATAACTGGCCAATTGGTAGTATACATGATGATATCACGTCTTTACCATGAAAAAGAACTTTGTGAACACTGACAGGCATATTGTACCAAAAATATTCCATAAGATACAGTTCCCTGGTATCTTTAACAAACAAATCAAAGGCATTTACGTCAATCGAAAACCCGCATCCGAGAGATTCTAAAATTATATGAAATCGATGAACCAGTTCTGAATTCACGCCAGTTATCTGAGCTGTTCTTGAGGAATCTCGAAAAAAGCGTCTGGCAGTGTTGCCGTCATTGGTATTTCCCGACTGTTGATTAGGCATGTCCACCAATAAACCCATTTCATTTCTGAATCTTCTTTGAATCTGCTCCTTCTTGTTTTTGACTAGATTTTTATTTTGATCACCTCTAACTTGCCAGACTTTTATATCGAGTCTATATGCAATGTGCAGTATACATTCCATGAATCTTATCCACGAATGTAATGGAGAAAGTCCAAAAGTCATTGCAGCTGTATCGAGTGGTTTCTTTGAAATAACATCAGGTTTATTCATTTCGGATGGCTTTGCTCCACATATATAGCAAGTTTGAGAGGAACCGGACACTGTCGACAAGGCAGTGCATATTTTGCCATCAATCATAGTAAGCATGAATACCGGTTTTACAAAAATAAGAACGTCATCCATATGAACTTCTACAGGTGATAATGTATCTATTTGATGTTGCATCGCGCTGACCTCTTGTTTTGTCAATTCTGTAGTTTCCCTAGCGAAATGAAGTTTAATAGGTCTACAGAAACGTGTAGACGAGGGAGCAGGGTTTTGCCATACGACCATATTCTCCTTTTCAGTATTCAAAGCCATTTGAATGGGCACCATCGAAATGCTGAAGAGATTTTCGTCAAACTGACTTTCTGATGTGAACTTCTGTTTATACCTTTGTTGTTGAGCTCCATCACAACCCCACTTAATCAGGCAGGTTAGTTCCTTTGATCCAACTTTTAAAATTTCAATAGAATCTAACACATTTCTTTGGGTTAAACATATACGATTGATAGTATGATTCACCAAAGATTGAAGATTGCATTCTGCAGTTGTTTCCGTGACAGTCTTCTCTAACGGATAACACTGTTTTTTTACTTCCAGTATTTGGTCATAAGAAGGTAACAAGTTTTTAGCCAGGTTATTAACCTTTTCTCGAATTATATTGTACTGGTGAGTAGATAATTTAGCATCTATCATCATGCCAAGAGCTTCATCTGCAGATAGAGATACAGGATCATTAATTAGACGTTTACGGGCCTGTTTGATTACTGTCCCACTATTACCGGACTCAGACGATAATTCTCTTACTATGGCTGCAGAATCTCGTTTGCCAGCGTTGCGTAAATTGCATTCATTAGCCACAGCAATTTCTTCTGGACTGGTCGTCTCTATAAGTGTTTGGATTTTTCGTTTTTGTGTTCTATCACAACAGTCTTGAAAACGTTTTGCTGGTCTTCCTGGAGTAATTGAGGAGGAGGATGATGGAATTTCTTGTAAAACACTTTCAGGCAAAGTAATAGTTGTTTTTAACCAATTCATATTATTTTCTAAAAAACGATCCCGATGACGATGGCATTTAGTCCATTTTATTTCAATTTGTTGGCATAATGCTCTCAGCAAACCCTTGATTTTATTTTTAGAATATTCAGAATAAGTTACACGAGGATATCTATTCATAAAAAATGAAAAAACTTCGTCAAAACGATCACTCCCTCTGTTAGAAGTCCAAATTTCGAAAATTTGCAATTTCGTTATTTCGGTAGCCATGCTGAAAAACAAAAAATGTATGGGTGCCGCAAAAAAGCGCAAAATTTATGAGTTGCATCTGTTAGTTAAAACTATCAGCTGTACTGTGATGGTATATACTTTACTATATAATGCTATATAATATGTTTTCGGGACTAATGAATTTAAAATGTAAAAAAATCGAAGTATATTTCGTGTCCTAACAGAAATGGTTGATTTTAGTATATAATTACTATTATAAATCGAACAAAATATGTATGTACTTACATATGAAATACCAACACTACGACAAATAAAGTAAATAACACTATTGACCCAATAATCACTTCGTAATCGTAAGCGTAATTGGCACAAATTAACACTGCAAAACACGTAGTGAGTGTGACTCAGTTTTGTTTCTGATATGAACATTTCTAATATTTATGTTGACATACCCACATTAAAAAAAATATGGTGTCGTTTTTATTAGAGGGTAAGGAATAAAAAGACACCAATAATTGGTAGATAAAACATTGTTCGGATTTTGAATTAAATACCGCTAGATTGCGATTTTCTTACAGTGTGGCGTCGCCTCGTGTGATAAAAATACTGTACCTGAACCTAAATTTTGTATTCTGAACGATAGCTAACCTATCTGAGAACATCCTTGACTAGGTATCGGATAGGAATTCAATATCCATATTGCCATACTATCCATACTTATCTAATATCATAAAAGCGAAAGTAACTCTGTCTGTCTGCCGGTCTGTAGGTTACCTTTTCACGCCATATCGGCTGAACGGGCGTCCGATGAAATTTGGGAACCAGCTAAACCTGGGTTAGGACGTTAGAATGTTCTTATCCTGGCTGTACGTTCCCGTGGGATAGTTTCCGAACTTCACGCGGGCGAAGCCGTAGGCAAATGACCTACCTACTCAATAATTCAATACGATTATTCGTTTTTAGTAAAGATGGAGACAACGATTGGGGATACTTCACCATCTGGCTTAGACACAAATACACAGTGCTATACTATCAATGAATTCAGAGTAAACCTTTAACCTAAATTAAACTGTGGTGCTTTTGTATAGCCCGCAGTTTTATCTTTTCCTCAAATATGGGCGCGTCACGGTATTGACAGGTTTGTATCACAACGCAATATGGAACCCGGTTTCGTTATTTAGAGAACATCCTTTTTATGTATAAAAGATAGAACAGTTAGACAGACCACATATTTTCGTTTAAAAATATGCCTACCTACTACTATAAACGAAATGGATCTCTATGTTCTCTACAATATGAACACAATTCTCTATTTGCTCAAGTGCTAACCTTAGTTGGTATCTAGTCCCATAAAAAACCCTTTTTGCACGCAGAAATTTATCTAAATACGTAAAAAATTCCGCAGCACAAAACCACATGCGGGACACCCTCTTAGTAGTGTTGAGATTATAAATATAAAACTTGTAGAGCAACATTTCGCTGACATTCCACTAAAGTTTATTGCTACCACAATAAAATGTCCATACAACCCGTCTTCCTAAAATATGTACAATGAAACAATGTTTTATATCGTAGGTACATACATACGTAGTTGTAAAGTAAAAGGTCACCGTCAAACAATGGAGGATTCAAAACGTTTCCGAAAGGTCGTTAACCATTACCGCAATTTACAATAGACCCTCACATACAACTACCTCCCCGTCCGGAAATTGCATGACTTTTTATACGTAGATAGGCAGTCCTGCATACTTCACTAACAGTCAGCCAGTCATGGCTAGGTTCATTTAAATGACTAGCTGCTGCGCAGACTAATCCATCCATTTACGAGGCAAATCAACATTTCCGCGCCGGTGACGTCCGTGTCTAGAGCATGGTATGCAGTCTGTCGAGCAAATTGCACCGACATCTTTCAGAACAGACGAGGAACGACATAAAGATAAACACTATCAGGACAATAATTATGGTCTTCCGTGCGTGACTTTGTAAGGAAAAACAATAGATATAAACTAGGAGGAGGATAGATAGAAACGTGGAGCTACTTATGCAGCGGACCATAATGGTATGATTAAGATGTATGAAAATAATAATTTGTCTCAATTGAAGTAGTCGCATTTGATACAAGTTTAAATTCAAGGTTGTCAAGTCAGACATGACTGTCTTTAAGTTTTAATAGCTTTTGGTGACATTGTGGAGAGTGGCTAAAATTTTTCGACACTAGATATTATTTGAAATTATTGGAAAGTAAGTGGACGGCCCACCTAATGGAAAGTGTATCTAGTACCGTCGCTTAAAGTTAAGGCACTTGAACTGGAACACCAGTACCTATAATATTGCTGATCATGCGACACAGTGGCCTATGGTAGGTCTATCCACTGATGAAAACCACTTTGAAATGTAAGAGAGTCAGAGTTCATTTAATATTTCACAGGCTCTTGAAATAAAACCTAAACCTACGTCCGCACTAACAGATTACAGCCACTAAGAATGAACAGTGCGATGGTAACAGCCCTGATCTTGTTTATCAATTGCCATATCTCACGAGACAGTCACGAGGCGTTATACACGTTAAGGCTCCCGCAGATAGGCGCGACGCAACAGTGTGACTCGGTTTTGGCAGATAATTTCTATGACGGACGTTTTCATCGACATTGGTGCCGATTCTCTTGTCACAAAATTCTCTAAACTAGACTAAAAATCACCAAAATTTAGTTTATTCCTGTCAAACGACGATTTCCCATTCTGAAATTGGCTAAAGTGACACAACTTAACCAAATTTTAGTTTGACAGCACTAAGATGGCACTGAGATTATAATTTTGTGAAAATGGCAATTTTGCTATTCTGAATTTTACGTTTTTCACCAAAAATTTTGATTGTCGTAACTAAATCTGCATGTTTTTAATCGCGATTAAAAAGGTGTGGAATAAAATTAGTTGTCATGAACTAAAATTCACACCTACACCTCGACTTCGGATGCAAAAACAGTACTGTATCTTATTTTCTTTTCTTTTGCTTATAACTCGTGTTGTCGTGTCGTGTGAAAACGGTGTGTCCTATCGCAAAAATAATGAAAATTTCGACCCCCTTTATAAAACCCCGAAACATATAAAACCCTACGTGTTGGTAAAAAAAAAATATGTTTTTCATATTTCCATACAAAAAGTGAAAAATTCCATACAAAGCAATGTCGAGGCGGCAAAATAATGCGCGCCTCCGGCTCTAAAAAAAATCACGTGGTACGGCAAACAAGTATCACGTGGAGTCGCAATTGCCAAATTTGATTTTAGGTGTGTCAAAATTATTTTTAAATTTAGAGATTTTATTTTGCAGAATAGCGTTAAAATTCTCATAGCCAAAAGTAAGGAATTTTAGTGATAGTTTAGTTAGTTTAGTTCGGTGTACAACAGAATCGGCACCATTGTTCTACTAGAGTCGCGTTGCGCCTGTCTGCGGGAGCTTTTAATCGCAATATGGTAAGTACCTAGCATAAAACGGTGAAGGAAAACATCGTGAGGAAACCGGCATGTCCAATAACCAAACTTTCGAAAACATGTGACACACAGAACAGATAAACCTGTTTTATCTGTTCTGTGATGTGACATCTGCCAACGCGCACTGTGCCCGCGTGGTGGATTATGGCCTATTCCCTCTCACCGAGACGATGCCTGTCATGTGTGTCCTAGCAGTGGGAACATTATAGGCTGATTATGCAGTCAGATTATTAGTAATAAAGAATAATAATTAATGTTTATTTATCCAAAGTAGGTAATATATAGACACAGATTGAGCACTGTGGTAGATATAGGTACCTACTAAAATTGTATATAATTTTTTGTATAAAAGTTAAAGACTGAAAATATAAATAGATAAAAGCAAAAATGTAAGCTGTCTCTTAAACTAGGAGGCCTATATCTTACGAGAGTAACGTCTTAGTTACCGCTAATTAGCGGGTACGTTTGGACTAACTTCACTATCATTATCATTGTATAATTTTATTCAATTTTGTTTAAATTGACTGAAATAGGACAATGATTGTTGAAGATGTCGGAAAAAATCATACCGACTAGCTTTACATATTGGCGTGCGCCGCGTAAACCAATAGAATAGAGAATAGAGAGAAGAAGAATAGAGTAATGCACAACTTTCCTCGACAAATCCTTTACTGTCCAGGCCGCTCGTTTGTGGAATGCATTGCCAGTTGAAATTAAACGCGCGCCGTCATTGAAGATTCGTGAAGGAACAATACTTGTCATTGTGATCTTGTTCTCGTTATTGTAATTATCTATAGTGTTCATTTATTTTCGTTGCAAAGTTTAGTATGTACGGTATTTATGTATCTATTATTTAGGATATGTACTTATATATATATATGTGTATCTATTTTAGTGTATTGTATAGATATTTATTATTTGCACCAACAACAGCCCCATTTTATGTCCAGGAAAATCTGTCCATTCCAAGGTTGCCTGGAAGAGATCGCAGAAAGCGATAAGGCCGCCCATTGTATATTAAGTAGTGTTAAATTTTATTTTTGTTGTTATGTTTTTTGTGGTGTACAATAAAGAATAGGTACTTATATAAATATATTAAATCATTTTTTTTTTAAACAATCTATTATGGAATTTCCTAATACATTGTTTACCTGGATTAACACATAGGGTACCTACTATATACGAAGCCGCCGGCAAAAGCTAGTAACCTATAAGTTAGTCCAAATCTTCATCTGTCTAGGCTTTTCACAAAAATGTTAGGGTCGGCTTCCAGTCTAACCGGATGCAGCTGAATACCAGTATTTTACACGGAACATCTGCCTATCTGACCTCTACAACCCAGTTACTGGGTAATACGATACCCCTTGCTAAGACTGGTTGTCAGACTTTAGGGCTTCTGTCGACCCGTAACGACTGTCAAAGATCTACGAATGACAGCGGGGCCAACGGCTTAACGTAATTTCGCAGGCACGGAGGGGTCTTGGTTTGTAAAGACGGTCACCCATCCATGGAGCAATCGCGGCAAGCGTAGCTTAACGGCTGTCATTACTTAGCCACAAAGCCCACATAGGTTAGTCCAAATATACCCGCTAATAAGCTTTTGATAACCAATGCACTCACGTAACGTAATCAATAGTCACCTAGGTAGGTCAGTCTTGGATTAGGCTTTGATTATCCTTTGTGCAGTTATGAATTGAGTTTGTATCGCAAACATTTAGAGAGCTTTTTTTGTTTACTAATTTAAACCTACACGCGTTAATTAAGGTTTGAATATTTCGAATGATCGATATAAATATAACTAATATTTTGTCAAAGGCTACATAACAGAAGATATGACAATATAATGGCGATTAAGTATATTGACAGTGACATCAAACTGACATTGGTATCATAAAAAAACTGAATAACATTAGACTGCGTATGCACTTCGCAACAGAGAAGGATTAGGTAACGCCGGCTGTCGGTGAAAACCAGCGCAGCGCTGGGGCTCTGTCTCGCATAGGGTCCTAGCATTATGCTGAGAATGGCCGTTTTGCGTGGATGTGATGTGACGCATATTTTCCCCCAACTTGTTCTATTCTGTGTTTGTGTTGGATCTCTGCGTCATGATTACCGCAAATATACGTATTTTCTTTCTTTCTAACAGTGTTTCTGTATTACAGGTAGGTAGGTACCTACCTGAGAAATATCAATCCCGAAACATGTAAACGTCTTTATATCACTTTTTTATTTTGTTATTTGTATTTTATGTTTAACGAACTGTGTCCAAATAAACGTTATTCTTTCTTATTTAAACGGCCATGTTAGAAAATTCTCAATAGCCACATGAGTTTGGAATATATCGATTGGCTTTCTACGAGACTTACCTATACCGTAATTGCATCTTCTCATACCCCTTCGGGAAATCGAAGATCTTGATCGGGTTGCCATGTTATCTTGTCTCATGTCCGCGAGAGCTAAGAGACCTACATGAAAAACTAGATCATGCAGTGAGTGGTAAAAAGATTAGTCAGTCTTTAGGTTGGTAGACCGTCAGACTACCACTCATACCTCTGTGTCTATGCAGACTGTGTCTTACTGACATACCTATTCTTGGAGGCTCGATTGTCCTATATATATTTTTTTTTTTTTTAAACGTTGCCCCACACTAGGAATTTCTCCTGTATCGTGGGTGCGTTTACAAACATTTAAATTCACATACACAAACAGCCAGACCCGGAACAACTACTTGCAGGTCATACAAATATTTGTTCCGTGCGGGGATCGAACCCGCGACACGTAACGCAGCAGTCAATCGCTCAACCACTGCGCCAACCGTGCCGTCGTATATACAGGTGTCCCATCACGAAGTCGTCATCTATATACGCATTCTGTGTTATGTTTAACTCAATGATTCTGTACATCAAATTAAGTAACTTTGTGCAAAACGAATTGCTGGGAAACGACTTTCTTTGTTGGTGTGAAAATTCGATGTTTACGATAGTGCGTGTAACGTAACGTAGGTGTTCAAAACATTGTACCTACTTCCTTAAGTAGGGTAGCTAGGGGTACATTTAACGGTACAGGGGTACACACGGGAGAATTGAAAGTCAAGTTATAAATAACATTAAAAACTGGTTTTAAAAAAAAACGCCAAGATAAGTTGTAACTTCGACCTTCAATATCTCCGTAACCAGAAGGGTTACGGAGAACTCAGTGAAGGTTCCGAGGTATGTACCAGTACTAAAAATATCATAACGGGACGAACAAGTAACTTTCGCCTTCGTTAAGGGTATCTTTACACCCGTTATACTTAATTAGCAATTGCTTTGTTATACTCACACTGATACAAAGGACGGGCCCCACTTTGTACATGGAGTATCTGTACGAGAACTGGCTGATGTCTTGCAGCGTGGTGCCGCACGGCAGCTTGTGGCCGATTTCCGCCATGATCGTGTACGCAAACTGCTCCATCCGCTTCGGGGTGCCTCCCATGCATACAAACTGCAGACAAATTAGAAAAAAGGCTAAATGATGTTCCTACCAACTATTTTCACATGTGACTTATTAATCATGACCTACTAATAAGACTGCCTTCAAGAGCATCAACAAGAGCATCTTGAAATGAGATGATAAGTTGGGCCTCCGAATTCATTTCGATTTGGACTGAGAATAAAAACACGTGATTGAATAATGAATCTGTAATTAACTGATTAATGTCTATTACGACACGTGTAGTATGCCAAAAGTTTTTCAAGACAAGTTTAACCAGAAATACTAGTAATTATGTATCGACTGTAGGTAAATACAATAAGTATACCTTAACATCGCCGAACATTTCAACCAGATCGTGAGAACCGCTGCCGAGTGCCAAGTGGTATAATATATCTTGGTCCATTAGCTCGATGTTGGGGTTCCGTAGGCGCACCGTGCCATCAGGGTACCTGGCGAAAAAAGGATCGCACAATGAGTATCTATTACAATTACAAGTAAGGATAAGTCCTTTCACATCACTAGGTAAGTTTACATAACAATGTACCTACACAATATTTTTAACCGTGAACCTTTCAAATGTATGATTTCAGAGGGGAGTTTTTATTCGCAAGACTTGCTATTGTTGCAACCTTTAACTAGGAAGCCCTATATTAAACGGTTTGTAATGTTTAAGGCCCAATTTCACCGCCAATCACTAATCACGTTTAGCCCTAAACGAGTTTTAAACATCATTCTCTCTGTCATCTTCAAACATTTGACAGAAACAGAATTATGTTTTAAACTCGCTTAGCGGTAAACGTGTACTGTGCTAATTAGTGATTGGCGATGAAATTGAGCCTGAGTCGCATTTTTACGTCGTCAACATAGCTTAGGTAAGCAAAACCAACACAAGAAATAAAACTCGTCCGGTCAACTCCCAAACTACTGAACTATAAACTCGCAAAAAGTAACTCAAAACTCAAGGGGTGGAATAAGATTGTCGAGAACCCTCAAAACTAAAACCATGTTTGAAGATGTTATGTCAGCGTGTTCTATAAATGGAATGGGAGGAAACAGGAATTTATTTAAAATATCGTTAGGACATTTAACACTAGGAATTCCAAACAAAAAATTATGTATTTTTTTTTCCTGCATTCAAAAATTATTTCACAATTCACAACCTAACAGTATCTCTGTCTACTGGTTCATCAGCGTTGCTCTCCTTGACTTCTTGTTGACCATTATCTTGAAACAGCTTCCGATGTGGATGATGGTGCCCAATCTGACCGGTCGAACTCCGAAGAACATTCATCTCGCATCCGTTCTGATGCAGCGAGGATGCACTCGAACCTTCCACTTTGCAGCTACACGGCATTTTGTCTATAATTTCGGACCATATACAAAAAGAAATATGATAAGGTTGTCTTTAGTACCTACTTAAATTATTATTTACAATGAACACTGGAACTGCAATTAAATGCATCGGGAGTTTAACCCTGCTTTCCTTACTACGAAAATTACATCACTGTTTGTTAACTCAGCGAATCAGATCATATTATTATCAAAAGGTTATCGCATGATGTTATTTTTTGAACGTTGCGATAGTAAACTACGTTAATACAATCTGTTTGCAAACAATTTATTCAAGGTTAGCAACTAATCGATGTTGAAAGTGTTAACAGTCTGTTTGAAGCATTGTTTTGTTACGATGAAAAACTTATTAATTCTTCATAAAAAGCAGTTATTTAAAACTGTTATTTTTAAATGATACATTTAAATTAAGACACAAGATTGCAATAAAAACAATTGCAACTATCTAGGCACAAAATTGTCTTTTAAGTACCAAATTTAAGATAATCGTCAAGTTAAAAGCAAGTGACACTTATAATTAATTCTAATTTAAATAGAATTACGAGGCAAGCCAGAATAGCATAAAGACACACACATATATAATTATTTATTATATTATACACCTTTTGAAAATAAAACTCACTTACCTCATAGAATAAAATAAAAATATACGCACGATGTTCTCCCGACACTTGCTGTCTCACAGTAAATTACGAAGAGCACACGAGAACGTATCGCGATTCGCGAGCACAGCGCACGTTGCTACGTATTGTTGGATCGACTTTCCAAAGACGAATACAACACTAGTCGGTTCGGTTCGAGCAGCCTAAAACTTTTATTACACGACTTTGCGATATTGTTCTGCTTGTTATAAAAACTTTTGTTCCAAATACAACGTTCCATTGAGTGTACTCACAATAAAACGTTGTGGCCTCTCGATGCACATGCCTCGATGTAGATAGTGAATCATAATTTATGTCACCGCTACACAGACTTTAATCATTCCTAGTAAAGGAATTGTGTGGAACGCATTTATTAAATTGTTCACGGAAGTTATGCGATTCAGCAATTTATAGATGATGGTTTGGTATACCTACCTACTTAGCAACCATAGAAATTCCGTCGGAAACTAATTGGATCAGATTAATGGATGGGAATCAAGAGAAATACGAGTACCTAGTAGAGTTAGCGAGGCACTCCATATTTTAGATCCATAGAAAACTATCGATAGGTATAAACTAACATATAAGACCGTTTTATGTAGTCAACTTAGATCTACGTAGATGATAGATGGGAGAAAAATCGAACCAAAGTACCTATAATTTTAGTCAGAGGCTATCATTTCAGATGGGTGGCTAAGGTCAGGCTGCAATCTCAAATGCTAATGTCAGAAACATTTCTGTGTTTTATGTATTTAAGTTTATTTATGTATAAATACATACTTAATTAAGTATGTATTTAAAGATACACTCTCCGAAATAAATTCTCTAATTGATCAGACATCAAAATAAGTACATCGTGTAGTTTAGAAGAAACGAAAAGCGACTTTATTTTATACTATTTGCTATTATGCTTTACTTCGAATCGCACAAATATTTACAAATTTTAACATTGCCCTTCTTAGACTAACACTAGGATGACGTCATCTCGAATTTGCAGACGTGATGTGACGCAGGTTTTAGTACAGTCATAGTCAACAAAAGTAAATCCCCAGTTGACTTTTTACAACATAGTTTGAGAGTTTACCTACAACATAACATGACTAGAAACTCGTGGTAGACAAAAAGCACAATTTATCCTTTTGTTAAAAGTTCTCACCCACCAATTCCAGACTCTTTTGACTCTTCCGGGTGATTAGTTTTCTTTAAATAAGCATAAACCTACATAAAGGCCGGGGTTTCCATTCAATGTTTACGTCAGCAACATTTTCATGCATTAGTTTTTCTTATTAGCGAGTAGGTAACCCACATGGGCCGATCGTACCTAATTCGACTTCGAACTTAGCACTCATTTTAACCGACTTCAAAAAATGAGGTTTTCAATGTGGTTTTTTTTTCATTTTTACCTTAGAACTCCGTCATATATAAACCGATTTGAACAATTCTCCTTTTGTTTTGAAGGATATCTTAGGTAGGTACTTACTTTCAGATTGGTCCCAAAACTTCCTGTGACTGATATTTACATTTCAATTAGTGGTAGATAAGTATGCGACTTTGTTTGGGATAGGCACTTACCACAACAAAAACGAAAAAAATACTTCACAAAAAAAACCACTGGCTTCCAAAAAAAACACTAAAGTGAAAAATAACTTGGCAAACCACGAAAATACAAAAACCAAAGACATCGCTTCCGAAATTAAAGTTATTTTTAATAATTTTTTTATTTCTTACTGTTTTTTTGGAAGTCGGTTGTTGTTTTTTTGTGATAATGTTTTTTAACTACCCAGTGAAGTTTAATGATTAGCTGATGATGCTCACTAGTCACTTATTAGGTACCTACTGTATAACTGCATTGCATTTTCCGAACATTCATCATTAGTAGGTACCTCTGATCCCTATAGCTGTAGCTTCACCAAAATGTATTGTGCAAGCGATAAAATGTCCGAGCACCTTTATTAGAAAACCCTTTTCTTACCAACAATCTTACTTATTAATGCGTTACCTACTGCTCGATAATGATACGCAGCGGTGTGGCGTCTAAATCATTAATTGTTGTGGCTGTATAGGTATTTTGGGAACCCTCTCTTCATGTGACTGATTGGAACGAAATATTGCTTTAATCACCGCATAAACTGCATCTCTACCAAGCTATAAGCTTCGGCACCAGATGTTTAAAGTTTAACACTGTAAGGGGCGCCACATTGAACAGTAAACCAACTAAGCGACGACGTTCCAAGGCGATGCAATTGTGAGTGGATCGAAGATTTATTCCAACATTTGATGTTAAAAATCGCTTTCAATAATATGGTATGTTCAAGGCCGTAGCTAGTGCTAGTTTCGAACTCCCCAGCCCAATTTCTATGGTGTCAAATACTTAGGTAGAATTGGTTTTAACTATTTTATGTAAGTACCTATACCTGGACTATTACAGGGCTATAATTAGTGTCGAATTTTTTTTCGACAAATCTGTAAAAGTGGATGCTACACTTCACCTCCTTGGAGACAGGTCCTTAGAGACAGGCTCTTGGAAAATATCCCTAACATCCATGAAGTAGGTAGACACCTAAAAATACTAGCACGAAAAAAGTAATAATGCATTTGGGTAAACCGATTCTAAGGCCTTGTTTTTTGATCCGCAGTTAACTCAACAATTAGCTGAAATAAAGATTTTGCCCAAATAGAACCATTAGTTACTATTTTTAACTACCTAATGCTTGAGTTAACTACGGATCAAAAAACCGGCCCTAAGTAACTGAAGCAAAAATGACTGGGTAGTAATGTTATAGCAGTTCCGGTCTCACTGCATTCGCGCAATCTCCAGCTCCCCTAACGTGTTTAGCGTTTTGACAACCTTGAGCCCATA
This sequence comes from Brachylomia viminalis, assembly GCA_937001585.2. NCBI lineage: Eukaryota > Metazoa > Arthropoda > Insecta > Lepidoptera > Noctuidae > Brachylomia > Brachylomia viminalis. The sequence goes on along the minus strand of OW443302.2, from coordinate 11,975,387 downwards.
TCCGCAGTAGTTGGTTATCCAGTAGCTTATGTGTCAGAAATACGAAAGATCAGTCAAGTAGGTAGCGTTTCATCATATTCATAAGCTAAGCCTTCACTACTTCTTTTTCTTGGGCCTCAGTCCACTCAGGACATAATTATCTTGCTAGGTAGCCTTTTGGTCGAAATCCTATTTACGTCGCTCTCAGCTGTCGTGCAACCTTTGTAGGTAGGTACCTCTGTAACGTCCGTAACGTATGACGCAAACCCCTGGGTTGAACTGCGGTTGGTTACCCAACAAGTAGAAATAAGGCACGGAACACACTCGTAAGCATCAGCTAAGGGGGTGGCCATCTACTTAAACTTTTCTTTTTTTATATTACAAAAAAAAAACAACCGACTTAAAAACAACTTTAATTTCTGAATTCGGTGTCTGATTTTGTATTTTCGTTTTTACCGCCGACTTCTGAAATTAAAGTTATTTTTAAGTCTGTTTTTTTTTTGTAAATAAGTTTTATTTTTCACTTTTTAGTTGTGGTAAGTAGGTACATCATCAACATAAATTAAGTGGAAAATATAGGTACGCATTATTGAAGCTTATTTAAAAACCAAACATCAGAACTTGACTAAGGGCTGATTTTTCAATAGTCAGATAACTTTTATCTGAAGAATAAATCTGACAGTTTGACATATTTTCCATACAAAACCTGTCAAACGGCAATATTTATTCCTCAGATAAAATTTATCTGACTATTGAAAAATCAGCCCTTAATGTACATGGGACCACCATAAAAGTAGGTATACCGTTTCAAACAAAAGAAGAAATTTTCAAATCTGTTTTTAAATGACGGAGTTCAGAGGTAACAAAAATTAAAAACAAGATACTCGTACAACAGAATTGAGAACGTCCTCCTTTTTTTGGAGTCGGTTAAAAATAACAATATTATCATCATTAATTTGTAATATTCTTGCGCAGCCATTGACCACGTATTATAGTATACCACCTGCATAATATTAGCTAAGTTACAAGCTGGTAGACCGTTGTAAATAAAATAAATACTAAAATAAGTATTACCTCAAGATACGGGTTCTGAGTGGGTATATTTCAAATTCCTTAAACCTCTTTATAGGTAGGTACCTACTAGGTACACAAAAATTTCAATAATCATGTGAATTTTAAAATCATCCCCTATTTTACGCTCTTGGGGGATATGATTTTACAAAAGCGCTGAAATAAATATTTCTTTATTTATTACTAAAAGCATAAATTAAAATTTTCATGTACCTACCTAAGTAATCCTAACTTAAGAAATGCGAAGATTCAAATACAAACTTACGTTAACTGATTTTAAAGAGGGATTAAAAGTAATCCCCGATCACATTAGGAAAGATACGAGTAAGATAGAGAATTTACTGCTGGCATTTCAGCTGTTGTAAAAGCTGTTGATAGCACCTTTTTATCAAAACTGTCGATTATCACTGTGTTTATATGATCTGAGATTACGAACTATTATCAAGACGTTGGATTATCAGGTAAAACACTCAAGATTTTTTAGAAATCTAGTATACCTATATTTAAAATTTAGAATATATTTAGTTTACGGGCCGTAGGTACCTACCCTAAAGGATCTGCTTAAGATACTGTTAGGTATAAATACTATGCCTACCTAAAATATTATGTCTAAAATTATTAGACCGTTTCTTGGTGACTTGGTGTGACTACCTGACTGACAATTGTCTGGTATTGTTTACTAGCAATAAGCACGGTTAATTCAGCGTGAACAACACAACATGAACGATTGTACGTCGCAGCAATTAAAAACATTGATTTCTTATTGTAGGTACACCACTGATGACCCATATGCCATAACCCAATCTGCTTGGGTTATGGCCGGGTCACCTTTTCAGCAGGATATGTTAACACTGTATAATAATATTCTGCTATTTTCAGGCTTTAAAAGAGTAGGTACCTAGCTGCTATTGTACAACAGAAGGAAAAGTGACAAAGTATCTAAGTTATTTTGGGTTTACTGAAGCAACAATCTGCAAAGCAATAACATTATTTTCGCGCTATTCAGCAACGTCTGTTCTTGTTTTACTTTACCACATTATACTTAGGTACTTAATTGAATTTTAAAACAAACAACAATCGGCCAACAATTAAAAGTTACCTTAACTTTTCCTTCCCTGTTTCATTTAGGTGCCTTAACAGATGCCATCCTAGTTATTTTCAATATAATTGAAATATCGGAGGAATTGGATTATGAACTTCAGCAAATCCATTCTCAGCCACAGACAAAACATATCTCGGTTTAATGATTTGGTATACCCAGTCATCGATTCACCTAGTTTAAGTTGTGGCGAGTGACAGTCATTGCCGTGTAATAAGTACCTAGGAACACTGAAAAGATGCGATTTAGCGGTACTTACTCGTCACGGAGTTCGTCTTTATCGAAGGACATGTTGTATAGATTTAGGTAATAATTTCACTGGCACAACACAGTTTCAATGAGCGCGTTAGGCACAGTATCAGCGTGAAGACCGATCGATGAGTGTCGCGGTGGTAGCGAGCGGTGCGCGACTGTCTGCTATCAGCTACCAAAGGTTTTCCGCCCAGAGTGGCCAGGGCGCGGGCGGACGAAGGGCCTGCGCGACCGCTGTGCGCGTAGACAACGATACAACGAACCCTTCCCTGTATCCGAAGAGGGCGCAGAAAAATGTGTTGACGCATTTCAATTTGTTTACCCTCCCTTTGTCACTTGTAACCCACATTTAATTTGCCTATACTATTGTTATATAAGTACATACCTAGACCTAAACATAACATAACATCAGGCCTGTTTGCCTCGAAGGTGCAGAGGGGTGTACCTTTGTGCACATGTAGGTACATTTCGCCCAAAATACTTATGAAAGGTCTCATTAATTAAATAATATCTACTTATCTAGGTACTTGTTTTTAGAAGTCTATGATAATGAAATTTTTACTAAGGAAGTAGGTACCTATCGTACGGTCGGCATCGTATGGTGTAGTGTACATTATTAAGAGTACTTAGGTATTATAGATAGGTGCACTTAATGCGATACCTACAACCAAACAATGAAAAGGCTCCTACAAACAGGCGCGACACAAAGGCACCGCCTGTCGCGCGACGAGCGGTGCCTGCGTGTGGCCCCTCGCACCTGTTTGAAGGAGCCTAAATACTTATTCGTGATAAACACTTTGAAACGATTGCGCAACACAATTTGTTGCTTCTACTTACCTACTTACCCCTTTCGAGTAAATCAATAGTTAGGTATATAACTACAGTAACATTATTACCTACCCCGCCCGATAAGTAGGGATTTTTACAGGGAGAAGCGGGTCGCGGAAGGGAATATTCATGCATTACCTACTTGCATTCATTGATCTGTGATGCTATCAATATTTACTTAAATTTAAACAAGTTTTTTTTTCATTACTACATTTAAATTTTTTCTTCGCTTGTCTGAGCCGGGTATCGAACTTAATCAAATGCAAATAAAATAACACCTGTATTTTTATGGCACCAATCGATAGGGTCAATCATCGGATAAAACTTCCCCTCCAAGGCCCGGTTACACTTTGTAGCCTGTTTATTCAGGTAAGCCTTAGATTATTTTGTTTTATAATCTAAGAGGTAAGCGATATTACGTACATACATAAACTCACGCCTTCTTCCTAAGGGGGTATGCTGAAATTACAGAACGCCACCTGCTACAATCGTTAGAGTGCAACAAGAAAGTCATCCTGTGTGGACGTCACCCTACGCCCGCAGTTGTCTGTTCCGGCTATACGTGGGTCACACTGAAAGATTTTAGGAAACAAAAAACGGAATGTAGATGTAGAAGATTGCTTTTCGGAGTAGTCTCCGTTCCTTTCTGTAGGTAGGTAGGTACGTCGCTTGCTGCGGCGTCACGTAGTCCTGACTCTCTTCATATTTTCGCTGCTGAGACTAAAACTACAAACGTAGTATGCCTACCTACAGGGAACTTTTATAAAAATGTGGCTGTTATTTTAGTACGTAGGTCACAATTAAAGTTTTTAGAAAATAAAAAACGGAATGATGTAGAAGCCTGTTAATACTTTTATTGTTTTTCGAAATAGTCTCCGTTCCTCTTTAAGCACCGTCGCATGCGATGGAACCATTAACTGAAGCAGTGGGCCCACTCTTCTTTCGGGATTTCTTCCACGGCATCTTCAGAGTTCATAAAACGAATTCCTCTAAGTTTATCTTTTATTTTTGGAAATAAATAAAAGTCACAAGGTGCCAGGCCAGGACTGTAAGGAGGATGACTTACTAACTCCACACTTTCGATAGACAAATATTCAATAGTCCGTCTGGCGGAGTGAGCTGGAGCGTTGTCGTGGTGGAGGAGGATCCTGCTTCTTGGGCGCTACTGTCTAACATTTTCCAAAACAACTGGTAAACAATGACTGAAATACCAATCTGCAGTAACAGTATTTTTATCTTCAAGGACAATTGTTGCGAAATGACCCGTCCGTCCAAAGAATGAGGCAATCATAATTTTCCCTTGACTTCTGCCCTTCTTTATTTAGGTAGTTATCTATTTTTGTCGGCCAATCTTCGAATGGAAACATCTATTGCGCAGATTGTCCTTTGGTTTCGGGTTCGTAACAATATATCCAGCTTACATCGCCTCAATCACCTGTAACGATGTCATATATACAGCATTCAAGTCACCTCCGTCATACTTTTCAAGCATTGAGCGGCACCAATCCAAACGACGGCGTTTTTGATCATCCGTCAAATTATGAGGTTATTATTATCTATCCATCTAATACAAAGCTTTCTGACGCCTAAATGTTCATGTAAGACTTTTTGAACTTTTTTCATACCAATGCCTAAAGCTGCCCAAATCTGTTGATATTTCACCCTTCCATCGCATGTTCTATCAATAGCCGCACAGCACTCACGTTATCTTCAGTAGGTAGTCGTCCTTCTCGCGAATCATCAGTGAGTTTGCTTCGTCCAAAACTCATTAAATTAGTTGTAAACAGTGCCACGGGATGGGGCTTCGTTCGTCGTGAAATTATAATCGAAGTCTATCGTAACAATGTTGTTGAGTAAGGGTCGGTTCACATCTAACGGAAGATGCGTCGCATATTATCGGTCGCGTAACGCCAGAACAGACAATTATATGAGAAAACATTCAACCTTTCACACTTAACCGATGATGCGTTGGTGCGTCGTGCGTACTAATTGGATGTTAACGAAGTTACGCCCGACGCATCTTCCGTCAGATGTGAACCGACCCTAAGACCGCAACGAATGACGTAATAAATCATTGAACGAAAATTTTCTGTAGTCGCATGCATTTCGACGCACCACGACAGACACTTTTTAAATTGCCGCCAATTTGTAAAAACAAATGACATATGAATTCATTACACATCTAGATTCCCAAAGAGTTCTTAATTCGAAATTGAAATAAATTAATCATCGGCTGTCGGCTGCTTTTCTTACTGGCCAGTAACTAAAACTTTCAGTGTGACCCCCGTAGACTCCCCAAGTCTGTCGCCCCCAGGCGGCAGGCCATCACACCCTATGACAGCCGGAGTCAGAGATTGTTGCACGTATACAGGATGGCAGGGGCATGGACGCACAACTGTTACCATGGATTCAATTCATGATTCTGATCCCCCTGCGTTGAAATTTTTCGTCGGCTATTTAATAAAAAAAATTGGGCAGTTTCCTATAAAAGTGCAATACCTACGCGGTCAAGATGTAACAGTATGGTAACAGCAATTTTTAATAACCGACGAAAAACTTCAACGGAGGGAGGTCCAGAATCATGTAGGTACTGAATCCATGGTAACGGGTAGATAGTGCGACGATGTCCCTGCGAACCTGTATAGTGAAATAGGTCGTACCTACTTGCTTTTTTCGCCGTCTTAGAGTGAAAACCTCGGGAATACATTTTTGCTCATTTTATTGCGTTTCTAATCTCCCAACACACTCGCAATCTTATAGTATCGAACAGTTCTGGCCCTGCAGTCTCGACATAGTTAGCAATCGTTTTCGGTTGCTAAGTCCTAACAATCCAGATGTAATGATATTTGGTGGTCTCCACACTCAAATTTATCGGTTGTTACTGGTATTTTAGGTAGGTACCGGTAGGTAACAACCGATAAATTTGAGTGTCGAGACTACCAAACATTTACATCAACATTTACATCTGGATTGTTAGGACTTAGCAACCGAAAACGATTGCTAACTATGTCGAGACTGCAGGGCCTGGATATAAAAGCGGGTTAAATTTCCATATTAATTAATAAAAAAACATAAAAGACGCCGTAAAATTTTTTTACAGCCCGCAGTTTTTTCTTCCTCCTAAAAAATTACTTCTTTTACACTTACATGGTTTTCACTCTACGGCGTCGATTTGTATCCCCCACTTCCTGAAGCACTAGGAAGTGGTGAAGGGCGGGCGTTTTGGGAGAATGTCTTATGTAAATTTGACGTTCAAAAAGTGCTGATTCTCAGCCTAGTTTAAATAAATTACTTTTGATTTTGATTTTCTCTCTTCCCCTTTCCGCCACCTTCTTTTTGAGACTATTACTTCTCGCAAAGAGAGACGACGGTGAAGCGAGAGATTTCGTAGCACCGACCCCTACGACGTGATCACGGCGCTGTGCTGCCCAAAGTGGGCACGCCTCCAATATCGTCAGGGCAGTTACCACAATAGTGACTAGCGGAGGCTACCTCCCGACCTTTACGGCTCAGGTATTTCCCGAAGCATCCATATCTGGAGAACACCCTGCTTTGTGTCAGGCGGAACGTAAGGGAGCTATGCCGTCTCTACTTTCGTCTTTTCGCCGCGTCGAATTGCGGTAAAGTTTATAGGTATTAAAGTAGGTAAAAATATTAGGAAAAATTATTTTATTGCTTGGCTGTCCAAGCTTGAAAAGTGGTGGCCCAGTGGTGTGGTAACGGCACTGAGCACTGACTCACGTGTCGTTGGTCGTGACTAGTGCGTTCAAACCCAGGCAGGCACTTTACTTTGTGTAGTAATTTATTTCATCAACACTGCTCTCAAAACGGTAAAGGAAAACGTCGTGAGGAAACCAGCATGTCCTAGAACCAAATATTTGAAGACGTGATATCTCCCTCTCACAGATAGGAAGCCTGTGTCCCAGCAGTGGGAACAGTATAGGCTGATTATGCTATTTGAATGTGCGTGTGGTGTGAGAGCCACGTTGTTAAAACACTTTGAAAATGTGCTTAGGATTTAGTGAACATTCCCAAAGAATTGTGAAAGTTGGAACCAGATTTTGTGAAAGTCAAATAACCAAGCTACGGACTGTAAAGTTGGGCCCTCAGTTCTCACATAGAGGATTGAGGGCCCACCTGAACCTGATAAACTATGGAGTGTCCATTTACAGTCCATAACTCGGTTATTTGACTTTCACAATTTTTTGGGAATGTTCACTAAATCCTACACATTTTCAAAGAGTTTTAACAAAGTGGCCCTCACACCAAACGCACATCTATTTGATCATGGCATAATCAGCCTTTAACGTTTCCACTAGGCTGAATAATAATTGAGACGGGACTTCAGATCGAAATCGGGGACTATAAGAAATAGAGTAGGTAAAAGTGACCAAAGGCAAAATGATTCAAGCTCAATTTTGAAGATATAATATTGTGCCTAAGGTCGGCTGATCCTGGCAGAATTGTTTACTTGGTGAGGAGGATACTGTCTCGGTAGGTTATACCAACATACTACTATGTATAAGATTCTATGTACCTACTTTTATTATTCTTGTCAACTAATGAAGTTACGTAAACCCAGAAATCGAATTCGAGATCAAAAATGTAAACAAAGGTGTTGCCAATTTTAAATAATAACCTCAATTGTGCAGTTTGCCGAAAAGTACTATAACATAGTGCTAAAATTGTAGGTATATCTTTAACAGCTAAAATATAATATTGCACACAGTTTTCAACTTTAAAGTGAAGTTAACTACGATCTAAGAATAAAATATAACTGTTTGAAATTAAATCGTGCAAATTATTTTTACGATACTAGCAATAGGGCAGTGGTCTTAAACATTGGGACTTCATTTAATGTTTTCAACTAGCGAAACGCCTCTGCTTCGCAAGGGTGCTTTTTACTAATGAAATAATTAATGAGAGTTTTCTTACACACAGAGCTTGTCCTGACAAAGTGAATAATTTATAATGTTAGGTATGTATATCCTATATTTTCTTATATGCGTGCGAAAAAGCGCCATGTGTGCTGTATATATTTCGTTTGATTCTCAGACTAAGGAAAAGAAGAATAGACATGACATACCTACGAAAAAAACGTGCATACCTAAAATGTGAGTCTGGCACAAAGATGGCGGCTTGTGGTAGAGCTGCGCGCATTATAATATCAAAATTTTCTTCAAAACACTGAAAGAAACAAGTTGCTATGACAACTGATGTACTTGTTGGCTGTGACAAAACATGGCGACCGGCCGCAGTGAGATATGCTGTATACTGTTCGTTATGCCAAGTCCTTTCTTTTCCTTAGTCTGAGGTTTGATTTTGTATGAGTTTCAGGAGTGGGGAAAAGGTGGCGACACTTAAACTTGAACAAATATAGAGTAAAGGCATATCATATAAAGCAAGATATTCTGCTCTGCCCAACTCCTTGGGCACAAATCCAGACTTCGGACTGCTGAACAACTTCTGAGAGAAAAACCCTATAAAGTATATAGCAGATTGGGGCGGGCCGTGCCGCAACTCAACGCAACGCATTGCAAACATCCTCCTTCATCACTTTCGTACATTTTCTATAAACCAACGCACACTACAGGCGAGCCGCACCGCACTTTTATTTATGAAAATGCGTAGCGCTGCGGCCCATTGCGGCTGTAATGTGCGCTATGTCCTAATTGGGGATCATACGTCCAGCAGTCGAGCTTGCTAAGATGGATAGTTAACAATGAAACATCTAATAATGCTTGCACACTATATTTCTGAATAATTAGATAGATCATATCAATACACTGATAATACACAAGTACAATTCATTTTGGCAAAATTATTGACATAATGTGTAATAATGTACGTAGGTACTTACTATATTTGTAAAATAATATATATTACAAAGTATGCTTTTGTTTCTGGTTGGCGAAATTCGGACTTGGTCACAATAAACACAAATTATTTCAAACAAGGCATCTCTGTGTGTGACTGCTAAAAACAAAATTAAATAAGTATCAAAATATCTCTTTACCTTTTCAAAAAGTTTCCAAAAATATAAGGCTGGGAAGTGAACTGGTGATGTCGAATTATACCAAATAATGATAACATAACTAATTAAAGCTTAATTGAGTTAAAAAAGGGCAACACAGTCCAAGCGTCCAAATTACGGACAGCGCGATCTATAACAAACTCAGTCCGTATAAGCCTAATTTTGCCTTATATGTTTATTGGCATATATTATTATTCAAATTGAAAGCAAGATTATGCAAAATTATAAGACTACTGACTAGTAGATGAAATATACCTAAATCTTAAGTATTTAATCCTAGTACCTGCAATGGCATTGTTTTAATAAAATTAATAGAAACAAATGCAAAACAGTGAGATCACAATCGACCTCGGTGATGTCAGTTTACCTATAAGCCTCTTTTAATAAAGCATTACCTTCTATTTGTAAATTCAATTAAAATAAAAACAGAAGATAATAAATAATAACCTATTCAATATGCCTCTTGAAACAGTTGATCGTAAGCATAGCAAATATAGAGCCATCATTAAAAAGTATCGTACCTACTCACTAATATATAAGATTGAGTAAAAATATATTTTTTTAATAAATATAAATCCAATTGATATGAAACATTTAACTATAGAAGCCAGTATAATCTAAATGTATGTAAGTATACGTTATTATTTAAGGAAATAAAAACCGTAGATCACTAGTCTTTTATTAAAATGGAATGGAAATGGATAACTAAAATGTAACTAATTATTAATTTAGATACTAGAAGGAAATATACATTCAGACGAGCTAAAATATACACAAAGTCACAAAGTACTTTCTTTTCTAATATTAACGGAAACCACTCAAACGGAAAAAAGTTAAAATTCGGACGCGTTCCGGATTAGCGTGTTTTTTTTTTTACTAGATACTATAACTACTGAATTAATTCGTAAATATTATACGATCATTACAGAGAAAAATAGCCTTTACTTGAACTCTATTCTGGTCTTATCTTACTAAACTATTAATAAACCGAAGATTGAACGTTATTGAAGATGAAATTCGGAAAGTTTTATAATCACATTCCTATTATCTACACTTACTAAAGTTAGAAGAAGTCTTTGTTTTTAATTTACGGTCTGGCTTCATAAGTGCCGAAAATAGGCTCAATGAATAAATTTTCTTGCTAAAAATAGGTACAATTAAAACAGGCTTTGTGCAAAATTGTGTTATGGCAGTAGGCGGATTTTAATCATTTATCCTTAAAACGTTAAATAACTCCACTTGCTTACTTATTAAAAGTGATGCAAGTGGCAAATAATTTTAACATCTATCAAAAGTTAGTACAATTGTACCACAAAAAGTATGCGCTTCGGCAATACTTGTGTTATAGGTACCTACTATGTGCACTAGTCTTGAAGAGATGATTTCCACAAATTTATACGGTAGGCATCTTATATTACTCTCTTGGGGTAAATTAATTACTTAAATTCCGTGCACGTATGAAGGCAGACTATTATATACAGGAATGAGGAAACACATCTTAACAAACTGCTGGTACTACGAAAAAGTAAAAATTCACTAAATCAGTCTGCAGGAATAGTACAGTTCTAAAATTAACATGTCGCCTTTCAGTAAAGGTAGTTCTTTCTAGGGAATATAGCATGGGGTTCCTTATAAGTAGGATCAGGTTGGTTGCGGTATCGTCGGGCGAGCCATACAGCGAATAACTGAAACATAAAAATAAAACATTAGAAACGATATGTACTTACGAAAACAGTACATCAGTTACAATAGAAACAAGCATGCACGTGCAAACATGCTAATAATGTATTGTGCAACATTTAACATAAGCACGCCATTAATAAAATTTAAAAGAATACAGAAAGTATAGATGGACTCCTTTTAAACTGGCGGACATAATAATGGTGCCGATTCCCTTGTTCACAACCTAAACTAAATTTAAGTTGAGTGCATCTTTTTCTTTCTATTTCATTATGAAAAGGACAGAAGATAAATATTAGTTTAGTCCTGTCAAATTAGTCAGCACCTGACGTAATTTGATGTAATTTTAGTAGTCAACTTTTTAATCACGTCTAAACTTGTATGGAGTAGTGTCAGGCGATGATTAATTTGACAGGAATAAACTAAAATTTATCTTCTGTCCTTTTCTTAATGAAATAGAAAGAAAAAGATGCACTCAACTTAAATTTGGTTTAGTTTGTGAACAAGGGAATCGGCACCAATATCAACTCACAGCCACCAAAATTATAGAAATAAACAAAGATCGTTTAGAAAAAGTTACATGATTGTGTAAAAAAAAACTACAGAAACTTACAATTATCAATTTTGATAGCTTCAAATTATTACATTATTTTTAGTTTAGTAATACATTAAGTTGGTACTACTATCATGTGACCAGAATAATTATCATGAGACAACATTCATAAGGCCGTTAATTTAAAACTAAATGTTCGAGTAGATAATAGTAGCCTTAGAAAAGTTAGTAATAAGTATATACAGGGTGTATTAGAAAGGTGTTGGCAAATTACAGGGTATGATACAATACATCAAACTGAAAAACTTACACCATGGAACCAACATCGAATCCGCGAAAAAATTATCAACGGTCCCATACAAAACTTAAATACCTACTCGACCCACTGTATTGGACGGCTGATAATTTTTTCGCGATTAGGGTGTTGCTCCTAAAGAGAAAGTTGTTCAGTTTGATGGTTTGTACGTGTACCACACCCTTAAATTTGACCACACCTTTCTGATACATCCTGTATATAAACTACGAAAACGTTAGCTAACAGGTAACCTATAATTGCTATTTAAAAAATTTACTTGATGAATTTATCCTAGCTTCAACGAATTAGAAAGCCAAGGGCTTATTTACAACACTCATCATATTATACCCAAGCAACATAACATAGATTGTCTGAATAATAATTGTATAGAAGCGTTTCAGGAAATTTCAAGCTGAAATAGATGACCGATTAGTGTCTGGATGAGCGCTTACACAGATGTTATTCAAGCAATTTGGACACAAAATAAAATGCTTAAAATTGTATAACAGCAATATAATAGCAACAATGTACAAAAAGCTTAATATTTTCTGTATAAACGCTGATAATTGAAAGTGCTCAAATCCAATATTCAAAGTCAATATTCAGCATTGTAATTATTTTTGTGCTTTTATGGAGATAATACGTAAATAACATTTAAAACATTGTGAACATAGTAACGTACAACGTACCAACACGCCATATTCTGCAATCGGTGTATTATTGAATTCCGGTAAGTAAACTTTTGTTTATTATGTAATGTAATTTTATTGCGAATATACATATTTTTCTTGTTTAGCACCAATCATTAATATAATATGAGACAACATCCACACAAAGTCTTCAGGTCCCGAACTAGGCAGAGCCTACGGTAACCTGATGACTGATATACATACTTATTATATACATATACACACCCAGACACAAGTCAAACAGACATATTCATGCACACAAATGTTTGACTTGTCCGGGGATCGAACCCGGGACCAGCGGCTCAGATGGCAGGGTCGCTACCAACTGCGCCAACCGGTCAGTCATATATATATATATATATACATATTATATATGTTTACTGTAATTTGTTTTAAGCGCCCCAGTAAGAGGCTAACATTCAGGAAGTAAACAAGTGTTTTATAATAGCCTGGCTTAGATGAGTAACACATGTTCAATACTTTTGTGAATTTCAGTGTGCAAAAACAACGTGGCTAAAGCTGCGCACCATTTTAAAAGTGGTTCTATTAATTGGTTAGATATTGTAGCGTTTATATTTATATCAACGACGCTATGTACTGGCGACGTTTATGTTTCATGTCATGTGCCTAGTTATCATGCTATTATTTGGTTAAAAGAGGTTGAAAAATAACAGTTCTATAAACACCTATTATAATATTGTTAGACAGCCTATTAGGGCTTTGTTTAGGAATATTAAAATCCAAGTATTTTCAAATATCGGAGGGTATATGTAAGTAAGTGATGGCCTATGTATAAGTAAGAGTCCTGCGATCTTTTTAACCACGTGTTGTGTCAGTGGAATATATATATCCGATTGCACACGTAGAAAAACGTAAAACGAAATTGGCGTAAAAAATCAGTCTCTCTTAATACAAATTAGCAAATAGGACCGCGCGCTGAAGAGAACATTTATACTTATGAGATGTCATCGAGTGTATTCACAGTTTTTTTTTTCTTTATTTATTTAGGGACATTTATAATCGCAATGCGTACGTCAGTCCCATCGTACCCTAAATACACATTGGTCACATCTGGGCCATGAACCTAAACAGACTCTTCGCATCATCGCCATTTGGTTGAGCTAGGATTTTATGGAATGTGCCTAATCAAGTCTGTTCAACCCCAAGACCCTAAACAAATCATGTCTCCCAGACTCATACCGAACACAGTCCATCAATAAGTGACGTAAGTCTTAAACAACACCACACTGTTAGGCGAGTTCGTTTTTCTCATCATGAATGCAAACTTATTGCATGGAATGTGTCCAGATCTGAGTCTATGAGCTGTAACAATTAATTTTCTACTCAAATTACTATAAATAGACGAAAACACACGAAACGAAACACGAAAACACACTAAACACCACGAAAAGGCTGGACGTGCATGGTTTTATACCAGATCCCTTTGTCTAACGAGCGCTTGTCAAAATATTCCTTCCAATCATCAAAACACATTTCTTTTTAAATTTAATACTCAATTCTTTATTGCATTCCTTAAGTATTACATAGATGGTATAACAGAGTTAAAGATCAATATGGACCCTGTCGGGCACAGCAAAATTAGGAGAGGTCGTAAGAGGGCTAAGCAGCAATCCAAGCAATTCATTATTTTTATAAATTATTACATTTGTTTAATTGGGTGTATAATTATGTATGTATAATTACGTATTACGTTATATTTTTATTAGGTACTACCTAATAAAAATATAACGTAATACGTAATTAAATATTAGGTTTTTTTTTGTATTGCATAAGAATAATGTACGTAATTATTATGAAATTCTTAAAGTATATTTTATTATTACATATTAAATTACATTATTATAGCATTCATATTTTCAAATTTAAATTTATTTTCTGTATTAAATCATTTATATTTCAAAATGTTTGGTGTAAGTATAAGAGAGAGCATAAAGTTGCATGTCCACTTGTCCAGCTGATTGATCGACTGAATACTTTGAATACGTTATTATTATCCTCAGTGTGTATGCGGTGCGGTACTTAGAAACGTTTTTAAACTTGTAAGCAGGGTTGGTTTTATTTAGGTAATTTTTTTTAGGTAAAACTTCTGAATATACAGAATTATATTAGTTCCTTTTAAATTTTTTGCTGCATATTTTGCCAGCATGTCAGCCCCTTCATTATTGCCCTGTATTCCAATATGCGATGGAACCCATTGCAATCTCAATGTAACACCTTTATGCATTAATTCATCTATCTTAAATAGAATAACATAAGCTAGCGATATTCGCATCGAGCTAAATGTTGTAAAGAACTTTTGCTGTCTATGCAAATAACAATATTGTTGTTTGTGTTGTTATTAATTAATATTGTTAATGGGATCTCAGTAGGTACTTTTACTAAGACTCATTTGGTACATGGTTATCTAAACGTGTGTCTGGTCATGTGATTTGTTGTCTTTTAATTTATGAAAGTCAAATTAATAGGTAGACAAAACGAGAGGTGTCGTGGGACACCCGGTTGGAGCGAAGTATAATGTGCGACAAGGAACTTCTTGCAAAGAGAGGTATTAACCTATGTTAGAAAATTTATTAAAACATGTAGGTACACACGGCTACACATCAAGCTATACAAATCCAGTTTACGCTGGTCTCGCATCGTACGGAAATCCTATACAATGTGAGATCAGCTTATACTGGAAATGTATAGCTTGATGTGTAGCCGTGTGTACCCCGTGTAATTTAGTAACAATTTCGGTATTATTGGAAAATGCCGTTTAAAATTGTGTCTACTCGGCGCAAGGACCGAAGGGGGTTGAACTAAGTACAGTACCCGACTTATGGGAAAACAAGGGTAAACTGTGCTGGCCCAAAAATAATGGCGGACTACTGGCAAAGGACTACGAGTTATTATTGATTATGTTAAAATTAAGGAAACCGAAGTTAAAAAAATATTTGTTACGTCTGTTTTATTTTGATAAGTGTTTAATTCTATTATGATAAAAGATAATATTAATAATTAAATGTTTTTTTTAAATTTAATATTGAGTTACTGTTTTCATTTTCGTAAACTTCTAGCCGTTTTTTTTAATGATTAATTATACTTACAGTAAAATAA
Organism: Brachylomia viminalis; assembly: GCA_937001585.2. Classification (NCBI taxonomy): domain Eukaryota; kingdom Metazoa; phylum Arthropoda; class Insecta; order Lepidoptera; family Noctuidae; genus Brachylomia; species Brachylomia viminalis. Next base: position 11,959,790 of record OW443302.2, on the reverse strand, counting down.
GCTCATACAAGCTCTGGTTTTATTAATAACAATATTAACAACCCCTTCAGCGAAGCATATAGTCTACATATAATTATCTTGCAGGCGTATTGTAATAATATACCAGGCAGTCTTTGATTAAGGACGCCTAGTAAATCTTTTAAAGCTTATTAGTAAACTTTTATTCTATTATCCGGCTTATGTGTTGCTTGGGTAATGATTGTAATCGAAGTGTATCTAAACTTTAGTATTTCTAAAATCTATATCTTATCTTTTCTTCCAAAGCAAAATACTTAATTAGATGAATTGACGGAAATCATTCAAAGATTTTTGCCCTCAGAAGCATTGTTGTTTACAAATAACACATATATTATATCTGTTTTGCCTCCTTCAGCCTAACTACATAAATTCGTCGTGGCATAGCTCACATTTGAGGCAGTCAAAGCGAACCCTGTACAGTCAGCATCAAAAGTCGATGATCACATGCAGATTTTCAAAATCACTGTACACTATATCACCCATAAATCGCTCAATAAGATAGGCGCCAGTATTGAATGAACATCATTAAAGTTCAAAACTAACTGAACACTACTCGTCAAAGGTCACTGAACACCATTTTCTCAAAAATTGCTGATCGTCATAATATCCGAAAACATCATAACATTCAGTTTTACAAAAGTCACTCAACAATATAAAATGCTTGTTTTGGTTATTTAAAGACGACCCACTGACCATCTAGTGTAATCACGGCAACGTCCAAAAATAACTTAACATCACAAATAACAAAAGTTACTTTGTTTCGGATACGTAGCGTGTAACCTTATACTATCAAAAGTAGATGAACTGCAAACTAAAAAAGTGCTCGTTACTATCTTCAGAGTTATAAATCCAATCTTGTTCTATCCAAACCAAATCATGTAAAAAGAAATTAAATGGATGCAAACGAATTTAACTTTCCAAAATAATTTTGTTTTTTTTTCATAGTATCAATGAGAAATATTAGAAGTGGGTGTTCAACCGGCAAGCACATTTTTAAGCCTATTTTTCAAAATAAGCTCGCAAGCACGATTATAAAGATAAGCATATTCCGCTTAAAAATTATTCCGTCGGCGTCATCTAAGCTTTCTATATTACGATTGAATAGTAACCTTATTTGTATACCTATAAGAATCACTATCAAAAATCACGCAGATTCTGTTCAAATTCATACCGTCGACTTAGTTTATGATTTTTATAGTTCGATTGAATTAGAACCTAATCTGTATACATATAACACTCATTTTCAAAAATCACACATTCTCCGTTTTAATTCAATTATTTGGGAAACATAGTTGTGGGTATTTGAAAAACTGTTTACCGAGAGGAGAAAGTGACCGATTACCGTCGAGGGTGTTGTTTGAAGCCCGAGCCGTAGGCGAGGGCTTTAAAACACCCGAGATCGGCAATCGCACTTTCTCTCGAGTGATACATAGTGCTTTATACTACACCTACGAGGAAAATAAAAAACTAAATCTTTACTAATTGAAATTTATATTGAAATTGTTGCAGTTAGTGAAGCTTAATGTAACACTTTTTCCATTAATGTTTGTTTGAGATGTTTGCGACAATGTAGGAGGAATAACTGGGTCTGCAATTTTCACATGTTCTTTTTTCAAATTGTTTATCCTGCCGCCGCAGGGTCGCACTGCCAGCCCGACACCACCCAACACACAGCTAGTGGCCAGTGTCATTTTGCGAACTTGGAGATAAAAACTCACTGTAAAAACTTTTTGGCTTTTGATATTTAGGTTATCGGCGCATAGTCTTACCCAAAATTAAAAAAGAAAAACCACGTAAGAAATGGATTTTCATACACTTTTCTCTCCCGCTCAGATGCGTTTTCTCCCCGCATATTTGTTCGATATGCAATGACGTACTTTCTACCGTAAATTTGATAAAGTATCAAGGTACTTTCCAAGCAGGTGTAGTATAAAGAATATTTCTACTTAAGAGCGTTTATACCTTATGAGTGGCAACGTCGCAATTCAGTGTCATATTTCGTGGTGATAAAATCGGAGCTATATTTAAAAAATCTGTTTAATTAACTTTTTAGAATTATGTGAAAACTGTGTAAAAGGTAAGAAATCGTTGCGTTTACAGTTCTATTTATATGCAAATAATACATTGGAAACTTGCAGGGCGTTATTTTCATTGTAAAATAACACATAAATACCTATCGTAAAAAAATAGTACACACATATTAAACCCAAAAAAACACTTAATTTTGTTCAGGGACTTTAGAGATAAACGATGGTATGCTATTTTTGTCAAAAATTTGTTCAGAGACTTTAGAGACGAAGAATGTTATGCTTTTTTTACTATAATTTTGTTTAGCGACTTTTGAAAAGTGATGGTCACCAACTTATGTCCTTTTATGATATTATTCATTTCTGGCGCTTGTCATGTTGAGCGATTTAGGTATAATACGGTGTACAGCAATTTTGAAAATCTAAATGTGGTCATCAACTTTTGATGCTGACTGTACCTACCCTGAAAGAACCAATGATTTTTATTGGTCTTTTTTACAACATAACTTAAAATATGCGATTATTATCCGAAGGGGGAGCCAGAGGTGTATAATGCCTGCATCTCGCCGGTACGTTTGAGTATCAAGTAATATAGAAGGTGAGCCTTGAGCCTTGATTTATATTGAATAAATTCACAAATCGGTAACAGTTGCAAATAATAAAAGAAAAAGCGGCATGCGCACATCAATAAAATCACACATGCAATCCAAAGCAAAACACCAATCCACCTCAAGTGATTAAAATCCACATCGTCAGATCATTCACAGAAATGCACTGGGGTTAGCACGCGGATCCTTTTGGTTACGGTATCTTACTGTCAACCATACACCCAGAAACTGCAAGTTAATTTTCCGAATGTTAGTTACAAGTGCAAGCGAACGAAGTACACATGTACACGTAGCGTGTAAACAGACGTAATGCTGACAGCAAGCCCACCAACCTATTAGTATCGTTTGGATGAAGTTAGCGCACAGTCGGCACAGCGAGATCCAAAGCAAAAAAATTGCATCGCGCCTCATCTGCGTATGCTCGCTCAGAACAACCAAACAAAACAACTACCCGTTTCACGTCTCCGGAATTTTCATATTTTTATATTTATTGCTAGATATTTCTCGCTGACCATAGATATCACGCTTGTATTTCCTGAACGGTAAGGCAGAGAATTGCGATCAACCGAGCACAAATCCAGACTCCGGGCGGTTACTGAGAAATTGGTGATAGACAAAACAAACTCAATAAAACTTTGCCCGTCCCGGAATCAAACCGGACCTAATGCTCGTATGGCGCTTGCGACAAAGACTGTTAATTTAATAACAACTAAAAGCATTTACCACTCGGCTAACAGTTGTATTTAGTATTGTAGGTTGGAAGTAGATTGCAGTTCAATCTGTATACACGCTACGTGATCATTTTCACCATATTTAAGTAATAGTAATAAGTAATTAGCTGCTTCTAATGGAGCGGTCATCTGAAATGCTTCAATGTTAAATACAAAAGTATTAGAAAAAAATTATTAAATCGAGAACAATAACTTTATCCATGCTTAATCCTGATTATAGTACCTCGTATGATCTACATGCAAATATTAATTTACAAAAGAATTATTGTGTGAGTAGAATGTGTTATTATTGTGTATGGTGATTGTTTTCCCGCGTTTCCACATCCAAGAAATGTCTGACCATTACTGTGAGATAGCAATGCCACTTGCTAGTCTTGCTAGGCAGTACAAATGCAATTGTTATATAGGATTACAATAAGGTCACTCAGACATTTCTCGCAGAAGTTTTGTTTTTGTACCGTGTGGAAATGCGATCTTATAGTAATTTTTTCTAACGATGTGTCTATAATGCTGTCACGAACTATGTAAATACAAATATTGTCATATTGTATTGTCAATGAGTTGTGTACTTAATTGTGTATCTATATAACATGCAAATTTTTATTACGCAACAAGGCCATCTATTATTATTTATTATGTAAGTAACTAAAATATACTTTAGGTACAAACGTTATCGCCATAGATGAATATTTATTTGCAATTGTTTGTTTTAATTTAACTAAATATTAATTAATATAGTTCATTCCAATCCTAATACTCATTGAATAAGATATAATTCAGTAATAGTAAATTTTGGCATATTCAAACTGTTTTCCGCGTATTTATAGAGGTACTATCATTGAACAATGATAAAGTATAGATAACTAAAGTCAATAGAACTCACCTCGGTGAAACTGAAAAACAGTCCAATGCCACCGCACAGTTTGAACGCATAGTCAATGGTCTCCTTCAACTTCCCCATACATGGCTGGCATGGGCAATGTATAGACTCAAATGTATTACGGCAACAAATTTTCTGTAATAAAGAAAAAAGTATTATAAAAGAAAGAAAATTAAAAACAGACATGAGATTGTGTTTTTGCTTTATAATATACACGCTATTGATTGCGGCTTCGCCCGAGTGGAGGCCGGAAATTATCCTACGGGAATGTCCTTCCAGATTAAAAAAAGTATCTCTTATGTCCTAACCCAGGAGTAGGTTTACTCGTGTGCCAAATTTCATCCAAATCCGCACAGCCGTTTTAACGTGAAAACGTAACAAACAAACTCACTTTCGCATTTATAATATTAGTTAGGATTAAATGAGTTGTAAGTGTTCATTTTTTGTTTAAATACGAATAACCGTCTTTAAAGATTATCGAAAGGTTATCGACAACTGGTCTTGAGTTGTTTTGTATCAACATACTTGTTATCTATTTAGAACAGGCTGAAAATTCTAGTTGATGTTTCTGTTTGAAGATATTTTTTTTCTTCTTATTATTTTTTTGATATTTCAAAACTCTGGGCTTTAAGCCTTTTTTTTGTGGGTGGGAAATCATCAAAGAACAGGAACCTCCCGAAACAACCATGTCCGGTGAGGACCTGCGTCAGGCGGAAGGTGAGGACGCCGTGGCGCCTCTCTAGCCACTCCTCAAAGAGGGGACTTATCGCCGCAATTGTGGCGTGCCCAGCGCTGGGTTGCGACAATCGCACTCTCCATGCCGCCCTGAGATCCCGCCGGAGCTCTGTCCGCTGTACCGTGATTTTTCGCGGCAGCGGAGCTACGCCCCGGCGTTTCGCCTCCTCGCGCCACTTCCAAATGTGCGCGAGGACTTTTGCCTCCAGATCCCATGGCGGTAATCCGGCAAGGAGGCTCGCCGCCTCATCGGAGATCGTACGGTATCCCCGGACCAGTCGGGTGGCCATGACCCTTTGGGGCGCGTTCAACCGTCGGGCTGGCCGCCACCTTAAGGATGGGCTTTAAGCCTGGGTGCATGATTTCTCTACTTCACTCTAATCTGTTGTAACCCTGTATAACAGATTAGGGTAAATAAATGAGTAAGAAGCAGAGAAGCCTTATAAAGGAGGATGGCAAAGTTACATGTACAATGGGACCCACTGTTAGGAGTATCATGCAATTTGGAAACTGTTGTAGAACTATATAAACTAGCAAAAAAGCAAAATGGGCAGTAAGTCGTAGAGGCTGGGAGAAAAAAGATATGCAAGGTAAAAGGTTATAACCTAAAATGAAACTAATAGTGCAACTATATTTATCTATACAGCCAACTCCTATTGACAGCATAACATTCAATTCTACGTTATCACTAATAATCGTAATAATTATAATATTGTACATTTTTGTATACAAAATGTGAATGCATTTTTTATATTAACTTTTGTATATACAGGATGGAAACTTTCAGCGGGGCAGTAAGGGGAAGTACCTTATCCGTTGCAGCTACGCGAAAATGGCCTTAGGAGACTATGTCTATAGATTGTGTTTATTAAAAAATAAACATTTACAAGCGTAAACGTCAACAATTGTAAGAACATAAATCATGTAATGAGTAGGTTGGAATGTAATACGAAATACGGTGCGTTAAATAACTACATGATGACTTATTTTTAAGTAAGTACTTTTTATTTATATATTTTTTTTTTATACTATTCCCGGTTTCTGAAGTTCCCACATAAACTCTCATTAGCTATTGGTTCAATAAAGTTAAGCTTAAGATAAACGTCGGTTATATAACTATCACTGCCACTGGATAACTGTCACTGCGTTTCTGGATACGCAACCAACCATTCAATAACTATGAAACCGATAACTAAGTTTTTTAGTTGTATAACTGTTTAACAGTGTGTGTAGATCTGTATAACAGTTTTATTAATAATTATATTTTTCGAGGGTAATTAAGTGGCTTAAATTACTATTAGAAAGTCGCCGACTTGCTATTATTGATATAATAAATAAATAGTGCCTGTTTGTTCTACAATCAGAAAAAACAATTAATGCCAGTGTTTTTTTTTTTTTTTGAAATATTGTTTTTTTTATGAAAAGTTTTACAGGAGTTAATTAATTTACTTTTGAAGTAATTTTACTTAAATAAAAGCAATAAGACTTATGACAAACAAGACGTCAATCATCATATTATCGACCCTCAAAATAAAAATCAAACATGGTGTTCAACAGCTTAGCTGTGAAACAATGGGTGGGTCGACTTTTATGATGACCAGTATAGTTATCGAACCGATAAACGGCAAACATTGGTCAGTTGAGTTAACTTAAGTTTAAACGGAGCTTGTCCTTCATTACGGTGTTCGGAAACGAATTTTCGCAAGTTATCGAACCAATAGCGCTATTGGATAGATAAACCACCGTTAAAAGTGCCTCAGAAACCGGGCATTAGTGAGTTAATATTTTTTTATAATCCTCTTACAAACTCTTTAATTATAGAATTGAATGACACTTAGTTAATGTATAAATAACGTGGGTCCAAATTCGCCATCCTCCTTTATAATAGTCGAGAGATCTATTGGGTTTTATACTGGCTTCAAGTACTTACATCTACTAGTTCACATGATGGATGTTCAGAAGTACCATTCTCAGGTATTCTGCTCTGGAAACCACAGCACTGGAACCTCTCCTGAACTTGTTCTTTGACATCCACGGTCACCTTGTTCCATCCCTTGAAACATAAATATTAATCATCATTAAATCATCCTAAACTATCGAATAATATTCCATTGGGGGTCAGTTCATTAGGCTAGGTTAGGTTCCTTCTTCCTTTTTTTATACATGTACTTATTATTATTTAGACTGTTAGCTTTTAAAAATTATGTATGTATATTTCAAGTGTTTCAATTGTGTTTAGAAAAGTACCTTAGAATTATTTTAAAATCAATATTATGACAAACACGTAACTATACATTTAAATCAGATATAATACAAGACTATTATATTCCAACCCTATAATATTATTTTGCACATGATTTGTATAATTATTAACCGAGTCAGTTATTCTCAAGTCAACACAACAATTATTTATAATATTTATGATACATTATTAAGCAATGTATCGAGTTATATACATCGTCACATGCTTCTCATCAATAAAAAAATTTCGGAACGTCACTTTAGCTGTCACTGGTTGTCTGTGCGCGCCGAGTCACCGAGCTGTCAATGTGACATCTGCACTTTGCGAATTTTTCTTGACTAGACAGGATGATCTGAAATATTTTTTTCTAAACCCGGCGGCATCCAGCCCTTACCTTGGCCTATTGATGGCGCAGGGCTCTGTTACACCCTCTGAGAGGTGTCGAGGCAACGACCCTCCATTTATTTGGTAAGATTTCGTTTCCTTTTGAAAATGATTGGTCCAAGTACATAGCGCGTGTTCTATTCCAAATTATTGTGTCAGGCCTTATGAAATTGCCTTAGCGATTGTCGCCCACATGGATTTTGGGTGCGCTGAGGCAATGTAATTTTTGTTGGAAAGGACGGTGAGTTTATCTTCGTGGAACGCCACGTGCCTCACGAGATTCCCAAACAATCCACATTCTAACCCATTTCTATCTTGTTACAGCTGGAACACGGCGTCCTTTTTCCTTTCTTCATTTTTCCTTTCTTCCTTTTCCTTTCTTTCTTTGTCCTTTCTTTTCTTTCTCCTTTTTCCTTTTTTTCTTTCTCCTTTTTCCTTTTTTTCTTTTCCTACTTTTTTTGCTATTCTGAAAGGTCAGGCTGACGGGGTGTACGTTTGGACGTCGTCTATGGAGGTTTAATTAATCAATTTTTCTCCTTTTATTTAATATCACAAGATGCAATAATAATAAGATAAGATAAGATATTTTTATTTGCTTATAACAAGGTATATAAGGTGATAAAAAAAAATAACATTAGATCGGACATGTTTTGCTTAATACTAAAGCATGCAAACTTACTTACTAAAGATACATTATGACATTGAAATATATTACATTGAATTCATATTATTAATGCTATAGAAATTATTATTATTGAGCCATTTATATAATTGGATTTTAAATAATTTACAATTTAATGTTTTTAACCTTTTTGGTAATTTATTATAGAGACGTACATACATGGCCAGAGAGTTTTTGTTGAATTTCACTGTTATTATAGAGACGTACACACATAGCCAGAGAGTTTTTGTTGAATTTCACTGATCGAGGCAGCACATCCAGCACAAGTCTGTATTGGTCACGTCGACTTCGAGAGCTTACTTCCTCTGCTGTTTTAAACGAACATGCATGCTTCATATAAGTACATATAATGAAGGTAGCGGTAGCAAACCAAGCTCTTTAAATATTGGTTGACATGATTCGTCAGATGGAATCTCGTATATAGCTCGTAAATATTTATTTTGGGCGACAAATGCTCTATTGTGGTCAGTACTATTTCCCCACATCATATATAGTCCATACCGTAGTGACGACTCAACATATGCGCGATATGACATCACAGCCGTTTTTATATTAGTGATTTTTTTTATTTGTCTCAAAGCATAGACCACTTTATTTATTTTATTACATACAGTATCGACCTGTGCTTTCCAGTCGAAATGTTCGTCAATTACTACTCCTAAAAACTTAGTTTGCGCCACTTGTTTAATTTTGGGAATGTCCATTTTAAAATTAAATGTATTATTATAAGAATGATTAAATTGTATATATATTCATTTGTTAACATTAATAGATAAATTATTATTATGTAACCAGTTTATTAGATTGTCTTTTGTTTTATTTATGTCCGCTTCATGATCCGTAATTGAATTTTATTTTTTATCGGTTGTCACGATTATGGAAATGTCATCGGCAAAAAGAAAGCATTTATGATTGGTTACATTAACAATGTCGTTTATGTAGAGTAGAAATAAGATAGGGCCCAATACGCTACCCTGGGGAACGCCGCGTTTTATACTTATATAATCAGACAAATATTCTGTCATGTCCCAACTTTCATTAAGTTTAGTGACAATGGTGCCGATTCTGTTGTACACCAAACTAAACTAACTAAACTATCACTAAAATTCCTTACTTTTGGCTATGAGAATCTTAACGCTATTCTGCAAAATAAGATCTCTAAATTTAAAAATAATTTTGACACATCTAAAATCAAAGGAGAATGGGCAAAATCGTACGGCACTTGGTCTATCAGCGGCCAGGAACATTTTATTTTTTTTTGGTTTAATATCACCCTACAATAACGGGTTCAAGAAGTTTTATATCTGTAGTGTCATTATTAATGGAACTAAATACATTTTTATTTTAGATATGGAAGCCTGTGATTTAGCGTATTAATTACTAAGATTTAGTCTTAAAAATAAGGAAATAAAATAAAATGACTTGTTTACTTCAATACATTTATTTTACATACATTTACATACATAAACTCACGCCCTTTTCCCATGGGGGTAGGCAGAAACCACAGAACGCCACTTGCTACGATCCTTACATACTCCTTTTGCCTCGTCCACATTCATACATTTAATGTACAATAATAGCACTGAGTTCTGATGCCGGTAATAAAATATCCTCGTCTTGATGTCTAGCCCATGCCAGATACCACACTACACACATAACGTGTGCGCAACAACCGATTGTGCGCCTTCCACTCAAACAACTGCAATAATAATGAGCAATTGCTTCTCTATTTTGTCTTTGTCGGTTAATTACAATATAAGAATAATATATTCTGGACCTTACATGTCTAGATTGTATTCGCACACGTAATAACCAAATATCTTCTTCTTCAATAAAATCTCTGAGCTGACTTATTTGTCGCTCCCGGTATACTTCGATATTGTATAAGCCTTCAATTAAGTGTTCAGCGTAGTAGCTGCGAGCCAACTTGATTTGGTATGTGCCAAGTGCAAACAGAATTAGGTCTTCTTCAGAAAAAACCGGAAAGTCTTCAAAAATAGGTTGGTCGCTGCTGAGTCTTTCAAATGATGCCCTCTGTCTATTTATGTTATGACGGATAACATAGTCCGCTAAGAGGTTCGGTATTTCAAAACGTTCATTAATTATATTTACGAACGATGATGCATGAATACTATCTTGTATTGGTGTTTGGAACGCATTGATGAGTGCCGCTGCGTTTTGAAAGTCCTCAAACATGTGACTTAAGGCGCGATTAAAATATTCTTGCCTAAACAATTTGAAATCTCGCTTGAACCTGCCATTTATAACTTCCACTACCCAGCGGCATAGAGTTACCAGCCTAGTTCTATTGGCCTGTTCAGTAGTAAGCTGGTCTGCACCGCGGTCTTTGGTTTCTGGCATATAGGCACTGTAGTTGCATCGCTCCAAATCGCCACAGACGTCTCTAAACCCACGATCTAAAATGAATATGTCGCCAGCCCGGTAAAACCAGTGAAATGTGCCTTCTTCGTCATTTATAATTCTTTCCAAAATACTGGCATCTGAGTCGGTAGCAGCATAGGGCCCGCAAACATCAATTATATGCCCATCGGAACACACCATTAAGAACGGTTTTAATAGATTTTCGTATTTGTGTAGACTGTAGGTCTGTCGCTGGAACGAAAAGTTGGAGCTCTTCTGTATATAAATATATGTTCCATCCATGATTGTTACTGCCTTCCTTTCTTCTGGAGAAGACTCGGGATTTCCAAATAACGCGTTTGGTACAATAAGATTACGGTCAGCGACCATTCTTCTATTTAAATGGTCGAGTCCCAGGTGTCGTGGCTTAAAATCCAGAGATATAGCATCACGCGCGGTTTTTAAATGCCTTTCTAGAGTCCTTCTACTTATGTTAAAGAGCGTGGCTAATCTCTCGTTGCTATCACCAGTTCGCAACTTCATTAAATAAATGGCTAGTTTTGTTTTGGCGTTTGACTCAGACAAAGAAGGCGTTTGTTCCAAGATTGTATTGAATTGATCTCTGCTAACGCCCAATCGAATATGAATCTCATTAGGATCCATATTTGCAATATCTTCAAAGTCCAGAATATTTTTATTTAAAACAGCTTTTTTAAAAAGCTCTAGTATTTGCACAAAATGAGAGCTGTTAAAATCATATCTGAGATTTGGACTATCAATGAGCTCTTCCCAATCATTTGATGTTAAATGTGCATCACATATTCTGGCACTGTCTGGTATGAATAAGTTAGAATGTAACATAAGAGTAATCCTTACATTCTCAGGCATTCGACGACGTGAAACACTACGGCATCTGTCAAACATACAGTTTGCCGAGGTGCTAGGCACTCGTGAATATTCTTCCACTTGAAGAACACATTCGTGCGGGGCAGGGTTATTGTTTGACTGCACAGCCCGTTGAGCTCGTTGCCAACAGGGTCGACAAACGTATTCTCGGCCGTTGTATTCAACCTGAAAAGGAAAATAGTTTATAACATAGTATTTAAAACTCACAGCAGTTTCAGTTAAATCATGTGTTGTATAGTAGAACATGCCGAGCTCTTTTTCAACGTGACGAATGAGTCATGCTCATACGCATTGTTAATGAGTGGTTGGCCTCTATTATATTTCGAAGCTAGATAACGTTGGCTCTGTTTCCATATGCACCATGTGTGTAAAAGAGAGAGAAGATCTGTTTTGACAATAACTTAAGTATTGTTAGAAAAGAACCATACGCTTAAGGAAATAACATAATTCACTAAAAGGACGTACATAAAAATACAATCAAAACTGTAACGTGGACTTTCAATAAAGAGCCCACACTTCACCCAACGATGTGTCGCATATGCACATCGTGACACAATATTATGAGGCCATCACCGCTATAGGGTGCGTACATACGGGTAAAAACAACCAAAAAATAGTCTAAAAATACTTACTTGCTGTGGAGCTATAGCTTCAATAATATATTGAGCATTGGCAGCATTTTCCTCAAAAAGAGCATGGGTTATTTCTAACCTTCTTCTATTAACCACTGATCGATTGCACAAAACACATATAGGTCGATTTTCTGCCATTTTTCAATAATGTTCCGTTGGCGTACACAAGTCCAGAGTCCAAGTACACAAGCACAAACGTACAGAAGTTCAGAGTTAATAGCCAGGTTATCAGGTTAGGAAGAAACACAGTCCAGAGGGTAGCCAGGGTCAAAACGTTTGAAAAAGAATCCGTAGATGAGCGCACAGTACACAACGTCACAAGGGTAAGCGAAGGACTGCGCCGAGTGACGCACACGCACCCCACACCTCGGCTCTTTTGTTTGCACTCGAAGCTGATTGGGCCGTTCGAACTCAGGTAGTCCATGTAGTAAACCCATTGTTGAGCTGAGTCTTGTAAACGGTATGCTGACAACGTTTTGAAATACTTTTGAAGACATAAACTAATGTTAATAAGTATTTTATAAAATGGGTTTGCACATTTTCTTGCACTTATTATCTAAGTATTTTACCTATATGTATTTTTTTTTCTAAATGAGCTGCAATGTTACGTTCATAGTAAAAGTTAGTCCTTAGTAATAGTACTTTCATTTAATACCTATTTCGTTGTTGGCCGCTCATAGACCATTTTGCTCTTTCTCCTTTGGCAATTGCGACTCCACGTGATAGGTACTTATTTGCCGTACCACGTGATTTTTTTTTAGAGCCAGAGTCGCGCATTTTTTGCAGCCTCGACATGTTTTGTATGGAATTTTTCACTTTTTGTATGGAAAATATGAAAAAAAAAATTTTTTTTTTTACCAACACGTTGGATTTTAGATTTTCCAGGATTTTATAAAGGGGGTCGAAATTTTCATTATTTTTGCGATAGGACACACCGTTTTCGAGATATAAGCAAAAGAAAAGAAAAAAAGATACAGTACTGTTTTTGCATCTGAAGTCGAGGTGTTGGTGTGAATTTTAGTTCATGACAACTAATTTTATTCCACACCTTTTTAATCGCGATTAAAAACAGCCAGATTTAGTTACGACAATCAAAATGTTTGGTGAAAAACGTAAAATTCAGAATAGCAAAATTGCCATTTTCACTAAATTATAATCTCAGTGCCATCTTAGTGCTGTCAAACTAAAATTTGGTTAAGTTGTGTCCAGTGTTCTCGAACCTACCGATTTATCGGTATTTATACCGATATGGGCTCTGTGCTACCGAAATACCGAAATATAACGAATTTTCTACGATTTCTGGATATACATGGAAATTCTCCCGATTTCTCTACTGATTTTACACTTTTCAGTTGGCAACCCTTTTCATTTATGTTTAATTTAATGTTACGGACGGGAGTGCAGAATGTTCCATATATTTTGGGGAATACCCTTGTTCCTACAACTTGTTGTCTTACAACTCGATGTTATAAGGGGCTTCCCGCTAGGGAATTTACCTGTAACCAGTCTAGTCTATATAAACAGGACTTCGGTTTTATTTTTTTCATTAATTTTCTTAACTTTGAAGAGATAGTAGAGCACTTATCCTAAAGAGTGCGTGAGAAGAGCATTCAGTTAAAATGTCGTCTGACGAGGAGCCAAGCACAAGTGCGAGTGTAAGAAGAAAAAAATATCTACAATATTATAGAAAAGAATGGGAAAAAGAATTTCCAGGCTGGCTGCAAGATAGTCGTAAAGGCGAAAGCTATGCCTATTGTAAGAGTTGTGATAAAGATATCAACATCACATCAGGAAAAGACGCTTTAAAGAAACATAGTTCTTCACAAACACACTCAGTATCATCAAAGAATATAAAATCTCAACCGAAGATATCATCATTTACTGTGACCAAAACTCAAAAAACTGATACACTGGTTAAGCAAGGTAATTTCTTTTTAATTATTTGTTAGGTACTATTTAGATTGTTATATTATTTTGTTTTCTAGTTATCGATAAATAGAAGCAGTGGATATAATTAGACCCTAATCGCTACTAGATATACCTACATAATTTTTAATTCTAAATTTTAATTTCAGGTGAAATAAGATTAGCCTCGTTTGTTGCTGAACACAATCTACCATTCACTATTATGGAGCACCTACCGAAGCTGATGCAAGCCGTTTGTCCTGATTCAAAAATTGGCAAAGAAATCAAATGTTCTTCGACGAAAACTCACGACATAATTGATCATATTATAGGTAAAGAAAGTTTCGATAATTTATGTGAAGATCTGCGGCAAACTAAGTTTTCGCTTATTATTGACGAGTCCACTGATCTTAGTACAACCAAACACTTGTGCTTAGTCGTGAGATATGCGAAAATGAATCGTGTTAAAGATTGTTTTTTAGCTCTTATTCCATTAGAAGAAGCTAATGCAGCAACCTTATTTGAACACATAGTAAACTTTTTTAGCAGCAATGATATTCCATATCAAAATAATCTAATAGGGTTTGCATCTGATGGGGCAAACGTAATGATGGGACGTAATAATTCTGTTGTAACATTGCTGCAAAATGAAATTCCCAACATTTTTATACTTAAATGCACCTGCCATTCGTTTCATCTTTGCGCGTCATATGCTTGTACCAAATTGCCACGCTTTATAGAGGATCTAGTAAGGGACATTTACAACTACTTTTCTTCTAGTCCAAAAAGAGTAGCAGAGTTTAAAAACTTTCAAATGTTTTGCGACTTAAAAGTACATAGAATACTTCACCCCTCTCAAACACGCTGGTTATCAGTACATGCAGCAGTGAAGAGAATATTGGAACAACTCTCTGCTCTAAAACTATTTTTTATAGACCAAATCTCTAATAATGATCATCTTTTAGCTGCAGAACATATATTACAAAAGCTCCAAGATCCCACTACGGTATTATTTTTGGAATTTTTAGATTTTGTATTACCATTATTTACCGATTTGAATAAAGAAATGCAAGCAGAACACCCGAAAATTCATACTTTATATGAAAAAATAACTGGAACATTAAAAACTATATTTGATTGTTTTTTAAAAAGAGAATATTTAACTAGCACACCAATCGAAAATGTTGATTTTAAAAATCCTAGAAATTTTATGGATATTGACGCCGTATACTATGGTGCTGCTGCGTCTAATACACTACTAAGTAGTTCAGAAAATCTAAACGCAGATCAAGTAAATTTGTTTAAATGCAGATGCCTAGATTTTTATATCGAAGCTTGTAAGCAAATAACCACGCGGTTTCCATTGAAAAATAATCCAATAAAGGGTTTAGACATAATTGACCCAAAAAATGTTAAAATTGGCAATACCTCTTCGATAGTTCCTATGAGTAGGCTTTTTCCCAATATTGTTCAGAGCAATGATTTCCAGGAAATTGATACAGAGTGGCGCATTTTAAGAAATTGTGAACAAATCAAAACACTTCCTGATGATGTAGAACTATTTTGGGATGAAGTAAGTTTACTAAAGCGTGGCGATGAAACTCAAATGTTTCCTTTGTTATCTAATTTCATCTTTAATATTTTATCACTTCCCCATTCATCCGCTAACGTTGAACGCATATTTTCACATATTAATCTTTTGAAAACAAAACAGCGAAATAGGCTGTCTACTGAATCAATCACTGGTCTATTACACGCAAAACGACTCTTTAATACAGCTAACTGTTATGACTTTGAAATCAACTCGAAGATGACCGCGGCTATGGCCAAAGAATATTGGTATAAAAAATGATTATATAAATTAGTCTGTAAGTGATTGTATATAAATTAGTCTGTAAGTTTTTGTTTTCAAGTGGTTTTCAATAAATAAACGAATTTGATTGAATACTGTTTGTTTTTTGTCAAATACCGATTTTGGGTACAAATATACCGATTTTAGCTGGCAACTCTACCGATCTTGCTCTATGACGTTCGAGACCACTGGTTGTGTCACTTTAGTCAATTTCAGAATGGGAAATCGTCGTTTGACAGGAATAAACTAATTTTGGTGATTTTTAGTCTAGTTTAGAGAATTTTGTGACAAGAGAATCGGCACCAGTGACTCTCTGTTGTGTGTTAGTTAAATACGACGATATCCACTGAAGTGGCAGTCCTCTAATACCGATAGTCTCTAGTTTTTGTAATCATATTTCATGTGTAACCAAATCAAATGCCTTTGACAGATCAAGAAATAGCCCTGTTGTTAGCTGTTTGTTGTTAATATTGGTCAATATTTCTTTCAAAAGTGAAAACATGGCTAAGGATGTGGACTTATGTTTTTGAAAGCCGAATTGCTCTTTTTTTATAATATTAAATTTCTCACAGTAGTTAACTATTTTTTGATATATGCATTTCTCATAGATTTTTGACATGATGGGTATCAGCGCCATATAACAATAGCCACAATCATAATGATAATAATAGTAATTTGATATCTTCATTAGTCATAGTTTTACTTACTTGGAAGCTACTGGCAATTAAATGAGGCATTAACAAGGTTATTTCCTTTGTTTTAATTATCTCACATTACAGCTACTCTGGCAGATTAAAAGTCTGACTCTACAAAGGTAAGTTATCCGGAATTAAAAGATAGTGTGCAATCTCCATGGCGCCCGAAATTCTTTTATTTGTTTTACTTGTATTTTTTTATAGGAAAACACACTGGACAAGCTCTCTTTACAATCTTGTCATAAAAAATTTATCCATTTGTCACGAATCACACTTTTATATATTACAGCAAATATACAGATACTTATCCAACGATGCAGTCATTGAATGATTTCTCTTGTAAGTAGTACTTACATAAATAGGCTGCTTATTCTACAGACTAACTAAAAAATAAGTAGGTAAGTGAAAATTTTATAAGAGATAAATAATGTAATAATTGATATTTTTACAGAAAAAAAAGAAATTCAGCTAATTAACTCACCTGTCGTGCAAGCCTTTCCTGATGGTCGGAATTGACAGTGAGGCAGGCACATGCCACTGAAAACTGTACCAAGAACAAAAGGAATAGAATCACCATGTACTGAGTACTGAGTTAAGGTTTCAATAGATGGATAGCATACTCTTTATTGTACACCATAACAAATTATAAATAAGAGATTTTGAGATACAAAAGGTGTTACAATGAGCTGTCCAGATTAATTTTCTTAACCACAACAGCGGTGTAATTGAGTAACACACTGACAGTAGCAATGATTAAGATGATTGAGAAGTTAGCTTTCATTTTAACAGTTCATTCATTGCATTATTTACATTGTTAGCAGACAAATTTTTCGAACATATGAAGCAATGGATTATCCTTCAAGATGATTCAATTGTGATTGAAAGTGTATTACGAAATTAGGATTGCAGGTATATATCTTTATGACCTGCCACAGTAAGTGGCAAATTTACATACAAATATTACAAACAAAGGAACAAAAGATAGTAATCAAAATATAAGGTACCACTGCAGATCCCTCAGAAGTATTCAGCTGCCAGACTAAGAAGATCAAGTCTATATTAACCTCTTAAGTGATAGAGAAATCACATTGAAGTAAGGTCCATTTATTAGCCATAATTTTGTGTAAACCTATTATGAAACTGAATATTCATTGCAGTAATGTTATGCGAGGAAACAATAGAATAAGTATTAGGAAATCCTTGGTGTATTTGTATAACAATGTAGCACAATTACTTTCTAAACTTGTGTGTATCTGTATGCCAATCTATACTGTGCAGTGTGCACACAATGACTTTAATATTATAACATTATATGATTGTTGTCAATTGAAATAAGTAATGTATTAAGAGACGAAGCACATAATTGACTTTGGAAAAGGATACAAAGAATAGCATAACTTGATGATGTTTGACAGCTCCCAGCAGTCCCAGCAGAGAAATCAAAATGAGAAACACCCCACATGCCAGTATTCCTCCTACGATCGGCAGGTTGGTGACCAGCGAAGATGCCTGCCCATACACCGCCACTGATATCAGAATGCTGGCCACTACCTGACAATGTTTTAACATTCACATTAAAGAAAACAAGGCTTTAAGGCACTACAGCTACACTGTCATGTTAGAACATATAAGTTATCAATATAAAATGTGTGAAGATACCACATGATATTACTAATTCTAAAGTGAAAGATTATTGTGACAAAAAATCTTACCACATAGAGAATGTTTAACGCAATAAGCGCGTTTTTAGAACAAGTGAATCCTCCACACATGTTGACGCCAGTTACCTACTCAAAACACAAAATTGCTAATTCATTTATACACAGGTGTACTATCGAAAGTGTGATGGAAAGGACACCTTGAAACTCTTTTGTCAATCTATTCAGTATCAGTACACTTACACCACACAGAAACTAAGAGTTGGTGATTTGAACTCGAGCTGAATAATTCAGTGAAAAAACTAACACAAATTAATGGTAGATTTAAAAAAGGATATTTAAATTGTAAGCAACGAAGTTATTCTTTGCTGAATCCAAAAATAAAGACAATAATTCACTCAATGGAAAAGCAAATTCTTCATTGATTCATTGACAAATGAGAAATACGATATAACTCTTCATAACTGTCACTGTCACTTCTCTTTTTTTTTATAATTTTAATGGCCTGGTTGCTGGGACCTTTTAGCCATACTTGTCACTTATCAGACTGTTGTGAACACAGAACATATTTAAGGCTGCATTCCGAATTAGACCGTGAGCGCTCACAGCGATCACATCCATCATTGACTTGTTTTTTCTAGCTCAAGGGATCACATCGATATTTTGCGTTCCGTATTAGATATCATGATTATGACAGTTAAGAACTGTCATCAATTCGGAACGCTCGTGAACGCGCTCAGTGGTCGCTCAACATCAACCTCAAACCTTGCACAAAAAAGACCGATTGGATATTCTTCTGCAAATGGAAGTTCAACGCATTGGCACTTCTATTTTGTTGGATTACTCTATCGACTTGGATAACTCAGATTTCGAGTTTGAGAACGACAATTCGTCCAGGGATGACTCATTTCAGGTATTTTGTTACCTCTTGGATTTTACAGCATAATTTCGAAAATGCCGCTTTAGTTTACCATCATTTTTGACAGCGCTCACGGTGATATTAATTTAGGGCATGTTCGGCATTATCGCAAGATGGCGCATGTCATGACGTCATATATGACGATTCACGGGACATCATTATCGCGCTCACGCTAATTCGGTACGGGTGTTAGCGCGCTCAAATCGATGACAGCGCAACTCGGAACACTGCCTTATCCTGTTGTGAACACTGCCAGTAGAGACGAGTCCGATATCGTGTCACATGTAAAAATCATCGATCATTTCGACCATTTGACATTTGACCATTTGAACATTTGACCGACCGGTTGGCGCAGTTGGTAGCGACCCTGCCTTCTGAGCCGCTGGTTCCGGGTTCGATCCCCGGACAAGTCAAACATTTGTGTGCATGAACATGTCTGTTTGACCTGTGTCTGGGTGTGTATATCTATATAAGTATGTATATCAGTCATCAGGTTACCGTAGTACAGGCTCTGCCTAGTTCGGGACCTGAAGACCTTGTGTGGATGTTGTCCCATATTATATTATTATATTATATTTCATCAATCATCATTTCATCATGCAATGGCAGCGACAAAATCATAAATGCCAAAATCATTACTTCAATGAACGTGAACTTCGGACGGGCCATCTGGGGTGCTGTGAATTGCGACGTTCCGAGGCTGCGCGCCACGCACGCGTAACTAATGACAATTTCGCTAAGCCCGTTCCACGATCATTTCAGCACTCATCATTGAAGTAACGTGATTTTATAAACAACAAAAAATCATTGATGATTTTGTCATTGTTGCCGTCATCGATTTTTTTGTCATTGCCATGCAATTGATACAAACTAGATTTTTTTCATTTTTTTTTCAGTTCGTCACAAATATAGGCACAAAAAATATTGGTCTTTATTACTGTTACTAATTCTATCATTATAAAAGTATGAAACAAAACGACGAGACACGTAGTCGCCAGCAAATCAGGTTAAATACGAAAGGGTCAAAATTCTCCAAATGATTTTAAACCATAAAATATTGAAGGTTGTTCAAAATCGAATGAGAAAATTTGACAGTTCTTGTCCTGCTGCTGTGTGTGCAAGTACTGCTTAGCGCCAAGAGTTGAGAATAAGTGAGCTTTTTGGACGAGCTGAGATGCGTTCTCATTACTCAGCACAATATTATAGAGTTGAAAACCCAGTACGCGATTTAAAGTCTTCGCGTTAAAAAATCACCTGTGTACGAGGGCTTATACAAGGCAATCTGATAGGCAAACAATAATAATCCCAATGCGGATAAAAACTGCCACTTCCTCACTTCAGATGTCGCTGTTATCCAACGTCCATGAATTTGACAACTAGCTGTCACTTTCCATAACTTTTTTGTAAATAAGCGATTTTTTTTTACGCATAATTAATCAATATTCCCAGTTCCGCAGCTGTTGATTGCAAAATAACGAGGATCCAGGTATTTGCAAAAGATGCTAAAAGACGAAAATTGTAAGAGTATCGATATATTTGATGGATATTTCTAAAATGCTTTTTTTGTAAGATATCGTTAGCTACTGACTGTAGCTAACGAAATATTCCACAAAAAAAAAACGATACAATACTAATATGTCGGCCAATTTTTTGTAAGAATATTGGTGTTTTTCAATGATATATTTTTTTCTTTTTTGGCTACTGAGCCGATGTCGACTATTCTGCTGGCGTCATGTCACATAATAAATATGGAACAGTACGGAAACTACCTACAAATTCTCGAAACGGCACACACACAAACATGTATATCGACGATACCCCGAAGCGGTTGTCGCAGTGCGGTCAGTACCTAGTGAGTGCCGCGTCAAGACGAGTGGTCACGATTTTTTTCCCCTCAATCTTTTTAAAAATGCCACGATCGTATTGCGTGGTATACGGCTGTTTGAACTCGGCTTCATCAAAGCCGGATCTATCGTATTTTAAACTTCCTGCTGATTTTGGAAGGTAAGGATGATTTATTGATATTGTTACATGTAATTGTCGAATTATAAGTCCGTGTGACCGATCATAATGAATTCGTGAACTTATTTGTAAATACAGAATGGGCGGCGGTTTTGAGGGTAAAGCCGATAGTGCTGTCAAAATGTAAATCCAAGATAGCAGCTGCAATAAATTATCAACATTTTCGTCATGGGTGTCGTTTTCATGGTTTTCGAGGGTGTTGAAGCCGATAGTGCTGTCAAAATGTAAATCCAAGATGGCGGCTGCAATAAATTATCAACATTTTCGTCATGGGTGTCGTTTTCATAGTTTTCGAGGGTGTTGAAACCGTAGACAGAGAAAACTATAGACTACTGCTCAGCGTGTCGCTGTAAGGGACATAAAATCAAGGTACCTGAAACTTTAGGGTTACCCCCTTCAAGGTGATTTTACCCCGATTATTCACATATTTTTCAATTTCTA
Source organism: Brachylomia viminalis (assembly GCA_937001585.2). Classification (NCBI taxonomy): domain Eukaryota; kingdom Metazoa; phylum Arthropoda; class Insecta; order Lepidoptera; family Noctuidae; genus Brachylomia; species Brachylomia viminalis. The sequence goes on along the minus strand of OW443302.2, from coordinate 11,938,092 downwards.
TTATCTACTTTGTACAAACGAACAGGCTTTATAAATAGAAATAACACATCAAAGTCAAAATAGTTTATTCTTAGTAGAAATCGGCCCCGGTATCGATTAAAAAATCAACCGCACTGTTCCGGTCCGTCAAAAACAAGCGGCGCGTGTGGGGGCAGATGTCACTAGCCGCACTTAGTGACCGCCCTCGCCTTTTCCCGGCTTCGTTTCATCGCCGGCGACGTAAGTGCACGGTTGCTCGCTCTTATGAGCTTTTGGGCCGCATCGGTAGTGGTAGAAACACAATCCACCATACCGATTTCGCGACCGGGAACGCGAACGACGACGCGTGTTGGCACTATCGCGGAACTGTTGTCGACCGCGCACTTCCGAACGAAGTTCATTCAACTCGCGGCTTTGGTTGTCCAACCGCACTGTCAACCGCTCGAGCACTTCACACAACCGCAATTCACTCGTCGACACCGCGAATACTTGTTTTTGTTGGGGCGCCATGGCGCCCATTGCGTTCATCACGCAATCAGCGGTCTTCGCCAGGTCGTCCAGGGTGACATTCGGCTGAGCGGCTTGTGCGGCGATGGCGGCGCGAGCGAACGGGTTGATCCGCTCCATCCACAAGCTGCGGACGATGTCATCAGCGGCGTTGTCCCCAGCCAGCTCCTTCAGGTAGCGCAATAACTGTGACGGCTTCTGGTCGCCGATGTCTTCTCACTCCAGCCGTATCTTTTGGGCCTGCGATTTCCCCAGGCGTCGCAGGAGCTCTTCCTTGAGTTTCTCGTACGGCCTGTCCGCCGGCGGGTTAATAATCAGGTCGCGAACTTCTCTGGAATATTTTCCGTCGAGTGATTTGGCGACCTGACGGAATTTCATGGCACTCGTTGTCACGCCGACGCCGGCGTCCTCGAGAACCCACTCAACCTGCTGGAACCAAATCTCCGGAACATCCGGGGTGAACGCAGGGATTTTCAGTCGCGCAAGAACTTCTGGTTTGGGGGCGTCTGGGTTTTCCATCGTTGTTGTGGGAAGAACCGAACTTTTCTCGACACAAGTTAATTTGTCCACGAGAGTTTCGTTCTACTCACTCGAAGAACTCGCGCCACTCAACGAAGAGTCAGACGATTAAGACGTCACTGTCACTCATAAAATCCGTACGCGAATCACGTCGGGGTCACCAATGTTGGGACAAGGTGACGATAATAACTGTTTGACAAACACCGAATTTATTTTAAACAATTTATTTATAAACTTACTTAAAACAAATTACAAAAACTTGACAATAGAGTAAACACGGCGTCTCGCCGGAACAAACGGACACGAGGAGACAATCGCGAGAACACTCCAAGTTGAGTGTTCAGTGTTTCGAGGTTGCGTACAAGACTGACTGATACACTTCGTTGGAAGTCGCTGCGTCCCCGCAAGGGGGCGCGGCGAGCGGTGACGGGGCATCGCCCCCCGGCCGCGGATGCGTCACGGTGGCCCGTAAATACGGGCCCCTCATCTTATGTGCCATAGTGTAGGCCTGTAGAAGTTTGAGCGCGCGCATAGTTACGCGCGCCCATGTGAGTGATTGCTATTTTGTTTCTGTAGGCGCGCCACGGCGCTGTTTCACAGCGCCGCTATCTTCACGACACCTCGGCGGTCTGTCCCCGCCAGGTGAGACCCCTAGTTACCTAGGGGAGGCCCGGCGAGAGACGACCAGCGACGAAGGTGCCGACTCGACGCTCCTACAGATAAGGTGTGTGGCCCCCGCCCCCCCCGCTTCCAGAGCTAGCCGGTTACGGTTGGGACTAGAGAGCCGTCGTGAGAGTGTGAGCGGTATTGTACTGTGTAACACCGCTCAGTGTCTACGTGAATCGCCGCCCGCGCCGCGCATTCACGTGTGTGTTTAGGCGCCTGTATAGAGGTGGGTGTCTGTATTTCGTTTACGTAACGTGCCTATATTAACCTAGCACACGCTACGCAACGGATGTATGTAGTGTTGTGGAGTTCAGTTGTTTCGAGTAAGCCGCGTGTAACCTGGATGCGGCTTACTCGGGAGTCAGTCCGGTGCGATGGGGTCGTCGTCCGCTACCAGGTCGCGGGGTAGGGGTCTCGCGTCAGGGGGGCGCGTATGCCAAGGCGCTATCTGCTTGACATGGGGCCAAGCAGATGCGTCGGCACGCGCGAACATCCCTTTCGCGAGGCGCCGCACATACTCATCCAGGCTCTCAATCCCGAGATCCCTCTGGATGATATCGTTCCTCACGAAGCGAGGGGCGTTCAATATCGTCCGCAGCGCAAGACTTTGTTGCGCGCGGAGCAGCTTCTTGGTCGTCTCGCTCGTGAGGGCGAACCATGCCGGGGCGGCGTACGTCAAGATTGGGCGTATGTACAATTTGTACACGCCCAACTTGACGCGCGCCGGGATGCGGGACGAGAGCACTGGTCGAAGGAGGTTGCGGGCGACCCTACCTTGCGTAGCGACCTTGCGGACGTGTGTCCCCATCGATAGCCGACGGTCGATAGTCACACCCAGGTACTTGGCCCGGGGCGACCATCCGACGTCGGCTCCTTGTAGTTTCAAGGGTGGCGGGAGAGGCGCGGATCCGGTGATCAACGCCTGCGTCTTACCCACGTTCACCGACAGCCGCCATTTAGACAACCATCCGGGAAGCAGGTCTAGGGCGCGCTGCATTTTGACGGCCGCGTACTTCGCGTTAAGCGAGGTGGTAATGTACGCGGCGTCGTCAGCGTACAGCGCGAGCGTCGCGTCCGGGGTTGTGGGGATGTCGTCGGTGTACCGTGAGTAACACGCCGGCGATACGCAGCTGCCTTGCGGCACGCCAGCCATCACCGGTCGGGCGCCGGATAGCGCCCCGTCGACCACCACCCTGAAAGTCCTGTGGGACAGAAAAGAAGAGACCACCCTGACAACGCGACGGGGCGCGTCGGACGTGGCCAACTTGTGTACTAGGCCTTCGTGCCATACACGGTCGAAGGCCTTCTCCATGTCGAGGAATACTGCCACCGAGTACTCCTTCTTGTTCATCGCAGCTGCGAGAAGGTGGAGTACCCTCGACAGCTGGAGCGTCGTGCTATGCTCCGACCGAAACCCGAATTGTTCCGGTCTTGGTGATATGTGCGGTAGGAGATGTCGCAGCAGGAGTGCTTCGAACACCTTGGAGACTGTCGGCAACAGAGTGATCGGCCGATAGCTCTCCGGCTTCAGGATGTTTTTCCCCGCCTTGGGCAGCATGACAACGCGCCCTTCCTTCCACGAGGCGGGAAAGGTCCCGGTGCGCAGTACCGCCGTAAACAGGCGCGCCAGCGCCGCTACCATACGGTGCGGCAGGTGGCGCAGCGCTGTGTTGGTGATACCGTCGGCACCGGGAGCCTTTCTGGGCCTCGTCTTAAGGATGGCGCGTCTGACTGCGCCAGGCGAGAAGAAGACAGGGTCCTCCTCGGGAGCTATCGGCGTTGCGAAGTAGTCTCCCAGGTGTTTCTCGACTGCTGCGACATGTTCAGTGTCGCTGGTCGGGTTCGGTTGGAACTGACGCTCCAGGTGTTCGGCGAAGACCTCCGCCCGGTCCTCCGCTACGTACTTTAGCGCCCCATCGCTGCTGAGCAGCGGACGCACCGGGACTGGGGTGTTCAGCAGCTGGCCGCACAGCTTGTGTAGTGACGGCCAACTGTCCGTCGTGGCGTCTATTTTGTCCTCCCAGTCCGCGGCGGTGTGTGCCTGGAGCTCGGCCTTCACCTTCTCCGCGAGACGGTTGAGCTGTGACTTGAGAGTCGGGCATCTAAGTTGTTGCCACTGTTTGCGAATGCGCCTCTTCTCGGCGATCATCGCATTTATGCGCGCTGGCAGGGGCGGCAATAGCCCTCTCCCCTGCGGCTGTGTGCTAGTCGCCGATTGTAAGGCGCTTTGAATGCAAACAGTGACATCGCTCGCCATTTGGTCCATGTCCGCGGAGGTGACAATAGGCCAAGTCGGCGTGGTGGTCTCTATCTTTTCTGTAAATGACGTCCAGTCCGTCTTTCGACGTGGCGCTATGGGCTTCAGTCGGGTCGGCATACCCGATAAGACGACGAGTACTGGTTGGTGGTCCGACTGTAACTCGTCGTCTATCACTTGCTGTGTGATCTGGCAGCTAAGCCCTCGGTGGACTACGATGTCCAGCACATCCGATGTGTGTCTCGAGGCTTCTGGGTAGTGGGTCGGCGTCTCTGGGCCGGACACCGTATAGCCGAAGGCTTCCGCGTCCGCGAAGAGCCGTCTCCCCTCGGTATTTGTTGTATATGAATTCCACGCTGGGTGTTTACAGTTTAAATCCCCGGCGAGGACAACTGCGTGTGCTTTTCTATTAAGCAACGCCCGCAACTCCGTTGGCTCCAGGTGAGTCACGGGCGGCTTATAGCAGCTGTAGATGTCTATGTCCTCGCCGGCCATGTGCAGCTGGACACCCAGCGCGTAAAACGACCTGATGTTGGGCGAGGGGATTTCCTGATGGACGACTCTTCGTCTCACAAGTACTGCCAGACCACGGTACTGCATGTGAGCCGACCTTTCATCCTTCCTATAAACGAGATATCCCGGGAACCTTATCCGGTCTCCAGGTCCCAGGAGCGTCTCGCTTATGAGCGCCACGTCGATATTCTGTTCCCTCAGGAGATGGCGGAGGGGGGCGACCTTGTCTCGTAGGCCGCGGGCATTCCAGTGGATCACCCTTAACGACCTAGCCATGGTAAAGGGTTAGCAGAGTGGCCAGGCCATCAAGGATGACCGTCTCTATGTCCTGACCCTGCCTTATGGCCTTTATAAGGTCCATAAGTAGCTTGATGGCACAGGCTGTAAATTCAGTTTTTGTTGTTGTCTTGGCGCCGGTAGCGCCGCCACTATCGCCCTTCCTGGGTTGTAGTTCACCTTTTAGCCGCGGCGCTATGCCGGCGCCAGTTGTAGGTACTACATTTTCTTGATGTAAAACAGCCTGTGCCCCGCTTGCGGCAGGGTCGGCCGCTACGACCTCTTCGTGGGTAGTGGGGGGTTTAGGTTTTCCTCCTTTACCCTTCCCCCCTCGCCCCTTCTTCCTCCGCCCGGAGGAGGCGGCTTGCGTCCGTTGTGTGGGCCCGTTGGCTGCCGCCATCAGCGTCATGCCTTGGGCCTCTTCGGCTTCCACATGTGGCCTCTCGGTGTCCACTTTGGATCGGCGCGTGGTGGCCGTGATGGCGACAGTCCCCGCTCGCTTGTTTCGGGTTTCTGCCTGATACACGGGGCACTTTATATTGCACGCGGGGTGCGGGCCACCGCAGTTTGCACAGGTGGCCGGCTCCTCCCGCGGGCGTGGGCAATCTCGTGCCGCGTGCTCGCCCCCGCATCGTACGCAAGCGAGCGGCCGGTGGCACTGGTGCGAGCTGTGCCTGAAACGTTGGCACCGGTGGCACTGGGCGGGGCCGCGTTTGCCTCGCCAAGCCTCTATCCTGACACCACGCATGTATAGGAACACGGTGGTGTCGTAGATAGCCCGGACGTCAGGGGTTTTCTTAAGGATGGCGTGAAATACACAGCCGGGTCTTCCTTGCGCCCCCTTAATGTGGCGCACGTACTCCGGCTGGTACCCCCCCCAACGCCCGGAGTTCCTCCTCTATCTCCTGGGGGTCTGTATCTGCCGGTAGCCCCCTGATGGCAATTTTAAGGCTTCTCTCCGCTGGCAGCGAATAGGCGAACCATGAGACGCCGCTGTCCTTCTCAAGGCCGACCAAGTACCGCTGGACCAGCCTGTACTCCTCTTCGCTTTCGGGAGTGAAGCGCACTCCACTCCCGTATGGTCGAGCGTTGGGAGGCCGACCCAGCTTGGCACTGATGGCCCTGAAATGGGCGGCCCAATTCGGTAGCCTTTCCACTACCAGCGGCGGGTATCGTGGCCTCTTCTTTTTCCCCGGTTGTTGCTGCGTCGTCGTCGCCTTCTCTGCTCCGGAGGCGGCAGCAAGGGGGGCGGTAGGTGCTGAGGGGGCGAGAGGTAAGTTTGTTTGACTTACCCCTGCGGTTGTTGGCGATGGTGATGGTGGTGGCGAAGCTGGGGGCGAGCGGCGTGCCGCGTCGGCAAAAGAGGGCGACGCTAGCGCGCCCGGGCCGCGCGGCGCGCTTTCGCGCTGTGGCCGCGGCGGGTCGGGGCGGGGCCGCTTCGGCTCCATTATGGCCTCGCCGGAGCTCCTCCTACGGCGCTGGGGTCTGGGGTCGAGTTGGAACTCGAACTCAAACCCCAGCGACGGGGTCGGTGACACCGGTGACGCCACAGTGTCCATGGCGACGGTTCCTCCCACGATGGACCGTCGTTCGGATCGCGGGGTCGTGTCCCTAGACACATCTCCGCGACCGGACGCGGCCGAGCCCGCGGACGCCAGCGACATACTCGACCCTACACGGGAAGAGCATGCCGACAGCATCGCGGGCGAGTCGCAGGCCGAGGCTCGGGGGGGCGCCGGTGAGTCAGGCGCCGTGGGCATCGCCCTGGACGGCCGTCTGTACGACCCGGCACTTGCTGGCCGCTCCCGCTCAGCCACCGTCGGCCCCGCCAGCGAGAAGCGGGGGCTGGGTGTGGCTGTGAGCGAAGCTGGCACAGCTTGGTCGCGTGTCACTCGGGCCGCAGGCCCGGTGGGCGCGGGCGGCGACGCGAACCGCGGCGGCGCGGCGGTGCGCGCGGGGGGTGCGCGGGGTCGCGCGGATGGTGCAGGGGTGTGCGCCGGGGGCGCGGGGCGGGCGAGCGGCACGGCAGCGCGCGCGGCGGTCCCAGTGGCGCGCACCGGCGCGGGAGTGCGCGCAGGTGGCGCCACGGCGCGCACCGGCGGCGCGCGGCCCGCGCTCGCCGCAGGCCCCGTCGCCTGTATCGGCACCGGGCGGAAAGCTGCGGGGCGGACGGGTACCGCGTGCTGTCGGCTCGTCGACGGCGTCGGCGCAACGCGCGCAGGCGCCGATGACGTCGGTGGGCCGGCAGCAACAGCGGCGCCCGGTCCCCCCCCTCCTCTTCCTTCTTCTGGGTTCGTCCCTCCTCTTCGGGACGTTCCAGCCTGTCCAGCTGGCGGCGCACCGGACGACGCATCGCCGATATTCGGCATAGACGTCGTCCGGTCCAACGCCGGACGGACCTCCTTGGCCCCGGCATCGCGGCCAAGCGAGCCGCGCGTGCCGGGCTTCGGCATCCCGGGGGCGTGGAGTGCCGCGACCGCTACGGTGATTGCTCACCGAGCAGCACGGGGGGGCTCCCCCTGTGTTTGCACCAGTGCCCACTTGGTCACTCGTACAAACACAACGAAAACAGTTTTTAAAAAAGGCTAAAAACTCACCGCGGTCCGCACGGTACTGTCTCAGCTGGTGGGTGGTCCACTAGTGAGGTCCACGAGCCGATCCTGACTGATACATCGGAAATCCATTCCTATATATATCGATCACAATTACAACTACAAAGTTAAAAGTAGGGAGGTCCTAAGCTTAGGGCCTTTTGTCTTTAAGTCATAAAGTGGGACATAAAAGTCCGTCGACTGGAATTGTCCATCTGTTCGGGGAAAAAACCAAGATTTGAAAATACTTAAGAGTTGTAAACCAAACTGCAATAAGAAACCCGAAAAAACAAAAGATGAAATTTCGAGAAATACGAATTTAGTAAAATCCCAAACAGATGGGTAGTTCGGTCGACGGTAATCTTAATCCTAAAACAAAGAACTCAAAGAAACCCAAAATCATACAAACTAATTTTACCATTGAAAGTTTAAACTTAAAAATTAACAATATCTACTGCAGGGAAAATCCCCACAGTAGGATTTAAAATTTTCTTTAGAAAGTCCTTATTTGAAGTATCAATTGATGCTAACAATTCGCTAGAAAATTACTAAATTTGCCACTTGATTTGAAGTTGAATGTTTATGGTTTGGGGTAGTAAAACAATATGTAATAAAAACATAATTCAGCACTAATTTTATTTTGAAACAGTTTATAAGTATTTTCAGTTTATAAACCCTATTAATCGAACACTTCCGCGGTCTTCCCCCGAATAAACCAAAATATTTAGCTACCTACTTACGAATGAAAGGACAATCCGGCAATTTTCTTCCCACTATCACTTTTGCAACCAAGAACACTGCATCGTACACACGGCTACACATCAAGCTATATTTTTCCAATTTACAATGACCACTCATTGTAAGGAAATCGTATACAATGCGAGATCAGCTTATACTGTAAATGTATAGCTTGATCTGTAGCCGTGTGTACCAGTTTGCAGCAACAGCTCTAAAGTTAATCCACAACCATAAACAGAAAATCGTCCGTATTTTTCGAAGTAACGTTAAAATTTCGTCGCAACCACTTTCAAACGCGTATCAAACGTCAAAACATTGTTTATCAAATGAAATGCTGACCGTAAAAAACGTGACACGCGCTATGGGACAAAAAATGTTAGGCTCTGTCTCTTTTCTTTACAAGCATCTTGTATATATTTTTCTTTTTCTTGTGTAAGTGAGAAATAAGATGACCAGCAGTCTATAGTTTTCTCTGTCTACGGGTGACGGCAACACAGCAAGATGAGCCGTCGAACTTTGCACTTCGTGGCAGTTCTGGTTAGTATCTAGCTGAAAAGACTTGACAATTTATGTTAGTAACTACTACATCGTTTCTTTTTTCAATTTTATAATCCCCAAATCTACATAATATATATTTACAGGGTTATTATTACACCAAACTACATTTTGATATGTTTAAGAGAAAAGTTAGTCAAAAGGGAATAGAAGTTAGTAGGTAAATTAAAATCCCTCTTGGATTTTAATTTTGGAAGCTTATGATACAAGTTGAAGGATTGGGAATTTAAAGGACAAGGGAAAAATTTATGGTCCAGAGTACCATCATCAAGACCGCATTCGCACAAGGAACTGTCACGAACACGAATCTTGTTCAGGAATTCTGGACTGCAGCAGTGACAAAGTCTCAGTCTACACAAGGATGTCACAGATCTTTTGGACAATTTGAGGCATCTCAAAAACCAAGGTTTGAGCTGGATGTCGGTTTGAATACTGGCGTAGTACGTCCCCTGTTTCGAACTTACCTGCACATTGCTGACCACGAGTTGTACAGCTTGTGTTTGGTGTCAGTTCGTAAGTCGTAACTTTGTATCATGTAGTCCTTCCGATCCACCGAGTTATACATTGTAGCAAATTTAGATTGTGAGAAAAATTGTGTATAGTTAAGCTTTTATGAATATAAAAGGTTTATTGTTTATTATCAAATATTAGGTAGGTCATATTTTTGAAATCATATGATTACATAACCCAATTCTATGCATTATTACCTTATTCTTTATGTTTCCTTAGCAGAAAACCTAGGATTTAAAAATGGATTAGGTACATATTATAACATAATTTTTATACAAAAATATATGACCTAATATTTACACAATAAACCTTTTATGACCTTGGAAGCTTATCTACACAATTTTTTGCTTTATGCTTTCCTACTATTCTGTAATAAACAATATAAATGTTTTGCATAAAAATATTTAGTATCAAAAAAAAAAAATGACCATAGATACAGTCGGTCTTTCAGTCAAATACATAGATCAGGGCACGATCAGGGGGCTAACCACGAGCTCTTATACTCTTATAGCAGGGCAGAATTTGGACTGCCCTGCTTTTTTGTACTATGACATCTCATTAGCACTTTAGCAGGCCTGCCGCAGGCTTGTTGCGTTGACGTTTACGAAAACCGTTCACCTTTTTTTTGTATAGACTTTTCATACCGCGCTAATTGACAACCGCAAAACGACTATTGAACGGCTGTAACGTCAAAATAAACCATCTTGAAAAAGTTACTATTAGATAAGCTTTTTCAAAATTGTTTTGTAATTCCAGGTTCGAGGTAAGAGGACCCACCTAAATTTTTGTCGATTTGATGAGGTTGTGAAGTCGTTGTTAAAATAAAAAGATAACATACGTGCCTATACAACACTTTATTATTTCTCTAACCATTCGGAACCAGACTTAACCGGTATTATTACAAAACACGATCTAATTATAGCCCGGGCCTAAAACTTCGAGCCAGTTTTTGTATTTCGAACTTTATGCTGACTTTAGTAAAGCTCTTAGTACAAAATTGACAACCTGAGACTGGACTAAGTTGTCAGTTTTGTAAAAGGAACTGTATTTCGATTTATGTTAGGTTCTTATTTCAAAAACAGCCTCGATGGTTTAAACCATGTCTAAAGAAAAACCTTATTTTGTAATAACACCGAACAGGTTCTTCGCCAGCAGAATTTAAAATGTCTGCAGCCCTTTTCCACATTCGCTTGTTATGTTCCCATTCGTGGGTGGATTTGTTATAACTACCCAACTGCAATTTCTCTATGATTAGATAGGAACTCCCATAGGTGAAGCAGTTGGTTGGGTCATACTAACACGACGACTCGTTCGTGTGTCACTAAGAATAAAACCACCACGTTAATTAAAATTAATCTGTAAGGCCACATTTTGTAAAGTAAGTACACCATTATGATATTTTCCTAAAGGTAATTACGACATTGTGAAGAGGATATATAATAAAAAATTGCAACGAAATATAAAGAACAACTTCCAACGACCTACTGACTGACCGGACTAACTGAGAAATCAGGAAATGGACAGGGAAAGGGAAATCCGTAGAATTAGGTAAATATCTTGGATAAAATACAAACATTTATTTGGCGCCACCAACATACTTTGCGTGACAATTATTTTGAACGTGTGTGGATATCCTTTCCTATCTCAATGGGATATCCACACACGTTCAAAATCACTTTGAATCTTTCAAATTATAAAGTAGTTTTGAAGGGAAAATTTAGCTTTATGGTGCTTTTAGATTTATTATTATTTATTTATCATTGTAACTTGTTAACCATAATCATTGTTAAAATATGTAATATACCACTGACCTCTATTAAAATGCGTATTTTAATAGAGGTCAGTGGTATATACCCAAAAAAATAATATTTCTATTATTTAAAAACAAAAACTGGTAAAGTGAAAACAGAATTTACGTTTTTGAACGTTACTTAGTAAAAAGACAATAACATTACAGCAGGCCACAGACAATAATTACCATTCAACTTCGTTCAATAGTCGTTCACCTATAATACTGTCATAGTACGACTTTATAGCAATTCACTAGCAGGCCTGCTTTTGAACTGACTGGAAAATTAATGTTTTCTTAGAAGCTCATAGTAAGCCCCCAGATGGGTTTTTAACATAATCTTACATGTAATAATATTACAATAGTTAAACATACTTAAAACATACATAAGATAACGCTACACATAAGTAAATATTAATATTTTATCAATCTGTTTCATATTATCCACTTGCCTCCCTTTCGGGTTGGGGGAATACATCTCAGTGCGTTCCTCAATTCTCAGTTTTTTCCTAGTTGATCCAGGGATACCCGATCTAATTATTTAAAATTTTCCGCTCTATTTCACTCAGCTTTTATTAGACAGACTCTATGTCGAAAATTATTTTATTGTGAATTTTAGATTTTAGTTGACATTGACCTAAATCTTGAATGTTACTGCGAGAATATTATGCTACAACACAAACACAAAAAATAGTCTCGATTGAAGTTCACAGTAATAAAAACTACAAAAATCGAAAAAAAAATTCACACAAAAAAGCACGCGTTTTCAGCCTTCACCACTACCTACCCTTCAAATCACCTCTTACAACGATATTTCCGATTTCTGCTAGAATATTGTAAGGCTGACATTCAGATTCAGAGATGCTTAGAGCGGTGAGACGTGCTCTGCAGAAACGCCGGTGTAATGCTGGCTACACGCGCAGCCACTTTAGTCGCCGGCAACACGCTGGCGATTTAAAAAAAAGTGTGTGGCCGTGACATTAGCAACGATTTAAAGTTGCCTGCGATTCGGCGATTAACTTTGTATTTGCTCCGTGATTAAACCGCTGCAAATCTGAAAAGTCCTTAAGTTAGTAAGAAGTTAAGTCTTGTTCCGAGTTGAGCTGCGCGATTACTGACAATTGCGTGCACTGACTTGTCGACTCAAATATGTGTGATTCTTTCTTCAAAAGAACATTACAGACACCAATCTACATGGTCCTCAAGGCACATGATCTGACCAACATTATATCTGGACTTGTAAAAGAAGCTGTAATCTCTGAATTTGTTTAGGTCATTTTTCTCACAGTAGTCCAAGTATAAGGAATTATGGCAGGATCTATACTATATTGTAGTCTGTGGCTATATGCAAATTGCAATTGTTACCATTGCAATGATAACCAATTCCCATATAGGTACTATATTGTAGTCTGTGGGCAGGATCTAACTTGATACTATAACGACGACTATATTGACGGTAAAATTCTTTTATGAAAGGCTGATGGAGAGCAAGCTAAACACATAAGAAGCTTGAACGCTGTTGCACTACTGTAAACCTTCTGCAATAAAACCCTGCTACAATACCGTACATAAATAACAACAATTCAACATCTACTACCAAAATTTCAGGGGTATGAAAACAAAGTTGAACATGATTGAATTGTCCACACGGTTGCGCAATTACGATGTTATTGTCGGCACAGAGACTTGGCTAGATGATACCATAAGTGATGGCGAATTATTTGACTCGAGGTATACCATCTATCGTAGAGACAGAGCATCTACCGTGAATAACGGCAAAAGAGGAGGAGGCGTATTGATTGCTGTTTTGAAGTCAATAGACTCTGCCCGGATGTCGCAGTGGGAAACAGACACCGAAAACCTATGGGTCAGGCTGAAGACTGTCAAAGGGAAAAAATGCCAATACTTAAATGTAGGTGCGGTATATCTTCCCCCTCCAGTTCAACATCGTGCATTAGACTCGTTCCTCGAAAGGGTCTCGTCTGTTGTTGACACCACTGGCGACGAAACCTTCATAGCTGGCGATTTTAATCTGAGTTTCATTAACTGGCAAATGGACAAAACTCTTTCCCACACTTCCAGTAACTCACCCTATAACTATGCTAACGCCTTGGGCTACTCACTGATTGACTTTATGTCAGTATGCAACATGGAGCAAATAAACTCAGTCAAAAATTGTTATGACAAAACCCTAGACTTAATATTTTGTAACTTCTATGGAGGTATTGTAAGTGTATGTAATAACCCCTTATCAACAGTAGATGTATATCACCCACCCCTCGAAATCATAATAAAAAACACGTCCCCAGCATTATTAAAGAGTAAAATCCCCGTTAGATATAACTTTAGAAAAGCCAATTATACTTTAATCAATGCTAAGATCGGCGATATTGACTGGACCGATATTTTCACAGACTTGCACGATGTCGATGCTATGGTGACACACTTTTATAGGCACCTTAATGCTGTGGTGGACGAGCACGTTCCAAAATCAAAAAAACCGAGTGATAAGTATCCCCCCTGGTTCTCTAAACCTCTCATAAGACTCCTAAAAGAAAAAGAAAAACTCAGGGCACGTTATAAAAGGTATAATAACCCAAGGGATCACTTCGAATATAGACTATTAGAAGGGAGATCGAAAATCATGATGAATAGCTGTTATAAAAACTATATGAGCTTCACTGAAAGTAGTATTAGACATAATCCTAGGCTCTTTTGGTCCTTCGTCAAAGCGAAAAAGTCTAAGTCCAACGACATTCCGTCGGAGATGTATCTGGGAAATGAAACAGCCACTACTGGTGATGGAATAAGCAACCTTTTTGCTAAGCATTTCTCCTCTAACTTTACTCCTTCGATTGGTTCACCTGCTGTTGCTCATATAGGACCCAAGTACCATCAGCATGCATTAGGTAAATTAGCATGTACGGAAAGAGATGTCCGAAAAGCGCTAAACAAACTCAACATCTGCAAAGGGCCAGGGCCAGATTGTTTACCGCCAGTATTTGTAAAGAAGTGTGCTCCTAGTCTGTCTTTGCCGCTTAAAATAATATTCAACCATTCGATTGCATCATCAAAGTTACATCGGTACATAGTACCGATTTTCAAAAAAGGAGATTCTAGTGACGTGCTGAACTACCGTCCTATTTCACTTCTTTCAGTATTCGCAAAACTTTTCGAATCCCTGCTATGTCCTTTACTTACATCACACATCAATCCTCAGTTGGTACCTGAACAACATGGTTTCTGTGTTCGTAAATCTACGACTACTAATTTGGTCCACTACGTCAATGAGGTAAGTAAATTGATGGACTCTCGTGCCCAAGTCGACTCGGTTTACACTGATTTCAGCATTGCATTTGACAGGGTGGACCACACGATCCTCTTAAAGCAGCTGGAAAGTTTCGGAATATTTGGTCAGTTACTGCTTTGGTTTAAATCATATCTCACAGAAAGAATACAAAAAGTGGTTGTAAAGGGATATGAATCACCAGTTTATTTCTCTTCATCTGGAGTCCCCCAGGGATCGCATCTAGGCCCAATTCTCTTTCTAATGTTCGTCAATGACATAGTTCTCTCAGTAAATTACAGCAATTGCTCTATCTTCGCTGATGATTTAAAAATCTATAAAGAGATAAACTCATCCGCCGACGTCCATTTACTTCAGGCTGATCTCGACGCAGTACACGATTGGTGCCTAGAAAACCGCATGTCTCTCAATGTGAAAAAGTGCTACCACATAACATTCACAAAAAAAAGGAAACCTATTCCTACGTCTTACGCAATCAATGGGGTAACACTTCAAAAAGTGAACACGATTCGTGACCTGGGAGTCCACCTCGACTCTAAACTCACATTCGTCAGCCACATTAACAATATCACTGCCAAAGCTGCAAAAATGTCTGGCTTTATAAAAAGAATATGTCGAGATTTCCAGTCGATCTCTACGCTTAAGGTGCTCTTCAATACTCTGGTGAGAAGTATATTGGACTATGCATCGCCAGTTTGGAACCCTACTTACCGCGTTCACATAAACAGGATTGAACGTATCCAAAGAAGTTACACTAGATACCTTCGTTTTAGAAGCCCTAGCTGTCCACGGGAGACTTCTTATGATCAAAGACTCACTCATTTTAAAATGTGTTCACTTGAACAGCGAAGAGACGTGACGGACCAAATCCTTCTCTATAAAATCTTAAACGGTTTACTAAATGTTCCCGATCTTTTGGCTGAATTAAGTATAGCTGTACCGCGACAGAATACCATTAGATCTAGTCGCGAAACCGTTACCTTTGCCATAACTGCAAGTCGTACTAACCTTGGTAGCACCGCACCCATGAACCGTCTAATGGGAAAGTACAATAAAATCGCTACACGAACCAATAGCATCGACATCTACTCTAACCCTTTGCGACAATTCCGATCGAAACTTCTAACCAGCTCGGAGTCTCGAGTAACCAGCTCTGAGTCTCGAGCCGTCTGTGCGACACGTGCCACCCTTCAGTAATTGTATTTAAGTACTCCCTTTCCCTCCTTTACCAGCCTTCTTTTTGTTGTTTCTTGTTATTATTATTGTATTTTCGATCGTATTTGTGAGCATTGCTCATTTGAATTCTAATTTTACCTTTGTTTATAACTTTAAAGTAATTCAACTAGCGATGTCTTGTATGTACTACAGTGGATTTCATTTATTACGACCTTGGCTGTAGCGACCATTTACCTATAGCGACGTTAAATCTAAGTCCCTTGAATTTAAAGCATACTTTAGTACAAAATTCATGTGGCTATAGCGACTTTGGATGTAACGCCGAGTTCGGATGTAGCGACTGTTTTTAATGAATCATTTGTAACAAATTCCTAGAAATCCCATGCAGATATTGCGACCGGAGTCGGCCGCCAAAGACACAAAGATTTTTTTCTTTCACAAACATTTCTAATCTTTTGTTTACATCCATTGCACACAGATGGTCAGCAAGTGTGGAGACCTTTACCTTTTGTTTATAGATATCAACTAAGTAGGTAGGTAGGGAAGCGTGTACGTTTCGGAGCTTTTATGGTTCAGTTACAAAGTGATATTCTGAGTAGCAACTGGGTTTAGTAAACTTTTGAATAAGTTTTTTTAAATGTACCGGTGAATAACTATGTGTGCAAATATTTTCAATAATAAATGAATATAAACTACACATGTATACGTGTCTGTATCTCTTTACCTTTGCCTGTAACGACTTCCGGATATAACGACGAAAATAGAGTGGTCCCTTCATTGTCGTTATACCCGAAATCCACTTAATTTCTGTGCTAGTGCTGTGCACTTCTGTAAGTGACGAATTCACAATTCCTAAAACTGTATGTGTTTTTAGTTTATGTATGTCCTAGTGAGTAAGTCGTTGAAGTGCCATATAAATAAATAAATAATAAATAAATAAATAACAAACAGACGATGAAAAATCGACCTCACATGTGGCCTAAAATACAGCTTATACTCCACCGTGTCCTCCGGGCGATCCACACAATGGTGACACCCGGGCGTTTCCTCCCGCCTTATCCTCCGAAACGTCCCGAAACATTGTTGAAAAGCCTGTGATATGGTATGCACAGGCTGAGGCACAATTTCAAATTGCTGGCATTACTCAGGATGCCACCAAATATGGACACATACTGTCTGTGTTGGATGCTCGTGTAGCCGAAGAAGTAGAAGACATAATAGCAAACCCACCTACAGAAGGCAGATATGAGTACCTACCTAAAAAAGGAACTAATCAAGGCGCTTATCGGATTCTCAAGGTCCAGCGCACACATCAGCTTTTAAGCGAAGAACAACTTGGGGATCGGAAGCCTAGCGCGTTTCTCCGCCACCTACTTTCTTTGGCTGGTACTTCGGTGGGAGATGAAGGCATCCTTAGGGAATTATGGATGCGCCGCCTTCCACCCGAGGTACAGAGAATTCTCATGGCTCAAGTGGATCTCCCACTTAACAAGGTTGCGGAAATTGCGGACAGTATGGTTGAGACCTCTTCTGCCCCTTCAGCATCAGTTCACTCTGTTGCCGCATTTGACATTGGAAACATCATGCGCAGCATTGAGGAGTTGACGGGGAAAGTTAATACTCTCACTCGAGACCAAGCAGCAGGACAGTCTCGACGCTCAAGATCAATGGGGCGCGCTCATTCGCAATCTCGGCCATCGTCTCAAGCTAGGGACCAATTATGCTGGTACCACAAAAGATTCCGGGAAAAAGCAAATAAATGTATAAACCCTTGCACCTGGGATTCTAATCAAAAGGGAAACGCCGTGAGCAATCAATAGAGGCGGAAACTGATTGCTCCATAACTGGCCGCCGTTTATTTGTCTTGGACTCGGAATCAAAACGTCGGTGTTTGATTGACACTGGCTCCGATCTCTGTCGTTTCCCTCGTCAGTTTCTCAAAGGACGTTACAACTCTACTGACTTTGACGTGCGCGCAGCCAACGGTAGCTCAATAAAAACTTACGGCACCACAGCTCTTCGTTTAAATTTAGGTCTCCGCCGAGAGTTTAGGTGGAACTTCGTGATAGCAGATGTAAGCACACCAATCATTGGTGCTGACTTTTTATCATACTACCACCTGCTGCCCGATTGCCGCGGCCAGCGTCTTATAGATGGCAGCACTAAAATGTCTGTACCTCACCATTCAGCAGAATCCTATCGGAATTCCCGGAAATAACTCGACCACCTGGCTTACCAAGGATCATGAAGCATTCAACGGTTCATCACATCGTGACTACCGACGGACCACCTGTTTCTTGTCGTCCTCGTAGACTCGTGCCTCAGAAACTTCTGGCTGCGAAGAAGGAATTTGAGGAAATGGTGCGATGTGGAACTGCGCGACCAACAGACAGTCCTTGGGCTTCACCGCTGCATATTACCCTGTCCGACACATAGCTGATTTCTCCCACAACCTTGCTGGTGCCACAATCTTCAGCACTATAGACTTGGTCAAAGCGTACCAACAGATACCAGTGTTTGAGGCGGATATCTGCAAAACAGCCATTACTACACCCTTTGGGTTATTCGAGTTTCCTTTCATGACCTTCGGTCTCCGTAACGCTGGGCAGACTTTTCAGCACTTTATGGACGAGGTCGTGAGAGGACTCGACTTCTGCTACCCGTACTTAGATGACGATCTGGTTTTCTCCAAAAACGCTGCTGAGCACGCCCAACACCTGCGCGTCCTGTTTCAGCGGCTATCCGAGTATGGCGTCGTCGTTAACCCTTCTAAGTGTGTGCTGGCCGCTGCAGAGGTGACGTTCCTTGGTTACCGGATCTCTAAGGATAGTACCCGCCCACCACCGGAAAGGATAGAAGCTTTGCGAAATTTTCCTCTACCCATAACAGTGGAAGGCCTTCGACGATTCTTAGTGATGATCAACTTCTATCGCCGTTTTCTCCCTAAAGCCGCCGAGCTTCAAGCTCCACTGATCAATGTCCTGGCATCTACACAGCTCAAGGGTGCCAAACCAGTGCCGTGGACACCAGACCTCGAATGCGTTTTTGAGAAGTGTAAAGATCACCTCGTAACTGCCACTCTCCTAGCCCAGCCAGTCCCTAACGTTTCTTTGGGACTATTCACAGACGCTTCTTCAAACCACGCTGGTGCTTGTTTACAGCAGTTACTCAATGAGCAGTGGCAGCCTCTCGCTTTCTTCAGCAAGAAATTGAATGCACGACAGACCACCTGGCCAGCATATTACCGTGAGTTACTCGCAGTATATGAATCAGTGCAACATTTTCGGCATGTAGGTACTGGAGATGTACCACGTGACCATCTATACGGATCATAAACCGTAGATTTACGCATTTCTCCAGCGCCGCGAGAAGCTACCACCGGTGCAATTCAACCAGCTCTCGTTCATCTCTCAATTTACCACCGATATTGTGCACATTAAAGGAGAACATCGTAGCTGACACAATGTCTCGCGTTGAGTCCCTCTCCCTTGAAGAGGACTACGCTGCGCTTGCGGATGCACAGGCCACAGACGAAGAACTCCGGCGGATGCAGGTTAACTCGTCCCTAAAGTTGGAAAAAGTCGCCATACCTGGAACTAATGTCTCCATTTACTGTGACACTTCCACGGATAAGCCAAGACCCTATCTTCCAGAAGCCTTCCGCCGACCGGCATTCCAGAGACTACACAACCTAAGAAACCCCAGCGCGCGTGCAAGCGCCCGCCTGGTGGCTGATCGATATGTTTGGCCCCTGATGCGCAAGGAAAGTGGCGCCTGGGCGCGCTCTTGCGTTGATTGCCAACGCAGCAATGTTTCACGCCACGTCTCCTCGCCTCTGGCCAACTTCCCCATTCCATCAGCTCGTTTCCGTCACATTCACATAGACATTATGGGTCCGCTTCCGCACTCACCCGGATTTTCGTACTGCCTTACTGCGGTGGCCAGAAGCTTGGCCAATGATGTCCATAACAGCAGAGGAAGTGGCAGATACGTTGGTGGCAGGATGGATATCCAGGTTCGGTGTACCTAATATTTTGACCAGCGACCAGGGTCGGCAATTCGAATCCGGTTTGTTTCAGCGCCTCATGAACGTGTGCGTAATCAAGCGGATTCGAACAACGAGTTACCATCCCTGCGCCAATGGTATGGTGGAGCGCATGCACCGCCAATTAAAGGCCGCTTTAATGTGCCACGAAAGCACATGGTCAAAGGCACTTCCCCTTGTATTGCTGGGTATGAGGACAGCACTCAATGAGGACCTCCATAGTTCCGCTGCTGAATTAGTTTATGGTGAACCCCTGCGCCTTCCAGGAGAGCTCATCGTGCCGCCACAGGAAACAAAAAGCACCAGTGACTTTGTGACTCAGCTGCGAAGTAAAATGGAGTCCATTCGACCCACACCGGCAGCTCGCCTCAACAAGCCGGCCACATTCGTGCTTAAGGCCCTGGCGTCCACCAGTCATGTCTTCTTACGAGATGACACGATGAGACGTCCACTGCAACAACCGTACACGGGCCCGTACAAGATCACACAGAGGCAAGACAAAACCCTAACGATAGATGTGCGTGGTAAACAACTCACCGTGAGCATAGACCGCGTCAAGCCTGCCCATCTTGTCCCAACTTCAAGAACCGAAACAGACGCAGTCCCAGACTCTTTGCCACAAGTTTCAGCTCCATTGTCCACGGCCCCAACTGTAATACCTACTTCAGAACCCTGTGCAACAGTAGTACCACCACCTGCTCCTATAATTACCACTAGGACTGGACGCAGAGTCAAATTCAGAGAAGTTCTGGATCTATAAAAACATTTAAGGTTCGTCTGTTATAATATAAAGTATAATTATATATATGTACTTTTTTTTGTTCCTGTATCTTTTTCTCTCCGTAGGGGCGTGGTGTGGCGAACGCAACGCTCCACATTTGGTTTCTGTTGGCAACACCAACAGAATGACAAGGTAGAGGGTTGTCAAAAAGTGGTGACACAGGGGGCTTTTCCCGCCAGGTTTTGAGATTTCATCTGGCCGTTGTAAAACCACTGAGAAATAGGTAAGCTTGTTGTTTCGTGACTTTAGTTTTCCCCAGTTTTGTGAGTCGTGTATTAATGTAATACGTTTAACTAATAAGCAATAAATTTTATGAAGAACGAGTCGGTGTTTTCGTATGATTGAACCTCCGACCCGTCAACACTATCGACAACTCACTTCACCTAAGTTATCACGTTGAGATTGTTACAGAATAGCTCGGCAGTTCAATGTCTTTTTACTGAGCTATCGCGAAATGTTTCTGTGATCGATACTTTTCTCCAGCAGGGCAAGAGTAGCACCGAAAGGTGGATACCTATACCACGCACTTAGGTAGTCTGGTCTTGATCATGCAGTTTTTCTTAATTAGAAAATTTTTGAGCTACTTTACTGCTAGTCATACGGTCCCACCAACACGAAAGGTCTGATAAGGATTGCTGCTGTCGTTAGATTCAGTAGCGGTTTTACTGCTAACTCCATTAGATGGTTTTCTAGAGTTAATATAGGGTTTGATTCTTGCATTTACTGTAATTTAAATAAGCAAGCAATCATGTTCCCGTCCCCGACGATATACTCAGCCCGTTAATTAGCCAAGCCAACCAAGGTTCTAAAACAATAGTAGGTATAAAAATAATGACGCAAGTTAACGAAAACATTTATTTCTTACTATTCCTACTCAACATTTCTATACTTTATATTATAGGTTACAAACAAAGATAATGAATAAACAATCTACTTACCAATGAACCAAATATGATTTTAGACAAGTTTTTCAGCATCATTTGTAGTTTGGGAGACAGATTCTTTATATTTTTGTTCAAAAAATTGTTTCCTATGAACTAGCTCTATACGGGGTTGTCGTATACCAAAGTTTTCATTTCCCATTTTACTGTATTTATTTTCTCCTTCTGTCCCCATTAATTCTCTAAGAGCTTGATTTCTATTTAAAATTTTTTCATAAAATATTTTACCACTTTCAGCATATGTGGGACCAAGATCACATAATCTCTGGTCAGTGTCTGCTTCAAAATAAACTTCTGTCATATCTTTCATAAGAAAATATGTACCTGATGCAAACATGCCTATTATTGAGTATAATACCCCTCTTGTAAACGGAGGTGCGGCATATAAGTTTAATCTTCTATTAAGAAATTGAGAAAGATTGTAAGCCAAAAATAGGCATGAGAATGGATATGCAGATTCATAAATTATTTTGTTATTCTGCGTCATCATGATTTCCCTACATATCGCAAATTCTTGCACTTTTTCAGGAAGTATTATAGCATCAGCCAACTTTTTGCCCGCTTCTGATTCCCAGTCAACTTTCTTTTGGTTCACCTGAAAATATTTTATACATGCGAGTTAAATAATGATTTAAATCTTGAACAAATGGGTACTTAGCGGTCGGTCTTTGAATGAGTCCATATCCAAGACCCCTCTATCTATGCCCCGTAAAGCACGTTAAGCCGTGTCGGTCCTAGCTTTTATACATTCTTTGATACACCCGTATCAAAATCTGACTTTAGTCTGACTAACTCGGTTGTGGAGGTCAGATAGGCAGTAGCTCCATTTAAAATGCTGGTATTCAGCTGCATCCGGTTAGACTGGAAGCTAACCACAACATAGTTGGGACAGGGATATATGAAAAAATAGGTGGTTCACATTCTCTCGACTGTTTTCCGTCTCCATCATCAGATCGTCTCCAGATCTCTATTATGTTGTCAGGATGAACAGTAGCCTATGTCTTTTTCCAGGTCCTAGGCTACTTTATCTGTCAAATACACAACGATCGGTTCAGTGGTTTAGGCGTGCAAAGGTAACTGGCCGAGTTACTTTTGCATTTATAATGTTAGTAGGTATGGAAGTTTTAATTAAGAAAAATTATAAATCACAATCATTAATAAGTAGGTACCCAAAATATGGCATGTCTCCAAAATATAGTCATTTAATCAGGCAATTCGAATTTGAGTTGTTTGATTTTAATGATTATGCTTCGGTAATTACATATTTGTTACAGGTGGGTGTAACTTTTTTATTACCATACAACCTGACCTACTGACTTGCGAATTGCAAAAAACGTAAGAAACTTATATCGAATCACTTATCCGTTATTTGTCTAATCTATCTTTCTAACGGGTGATTCATTTAGAGATAGGTACCGTATCAAAAGTAAAAAAAATGCTATCATACATATGAGCTCAACTGTCGCAAATGAGACAATTATTTTACTTTTCTATTGTTACCGAACTTAATAAGTTCGATCGACAGATGAAATAATTATACCATTCTTAACATTTATTTTTGTAAAGATTATTTCTTTCAAATGTTGGCTGTAACTGCGGTTAACATGGTTCTGAAGTTCCAATTATATGATGCGTCCGAGCATTTCGAGTGGTATATGGCGAATAACGCGAGTAATTTTGGTTTCTAATTTCTCAATCATACCTGGCTGGTCCTTGTAGACTTTGGAGTTTACATAGCCCCGAAGGAAAAAAGTCTAGAAGCACGATATCACACATTAACTGTGCATCAAATAAAATTGATCTCGCAATAAAGCTATGGTTTGTCAGAGTGTACGACTAAACGCCGACAGACTGAACACCGACAAGACTACTTCGACGGGACTTTTCGCCGACAGGTCTGTGGTATTTTGTTTGATTTACTGGTGATTTTGTATATGTGATAAATAACATTTCTGTGAGCAACTTGGTAGTAGCGCTCGCCGTATCGCGTATGTAGGTATATTATATTATGCCCTGTCGGCGAAGAATCTTGTAAGTAGTCTTGTCAGGGTTCAGTATGTCGGCGTTTAGTCGTCCACTTGGTTTGTCGGGCTGTATGGCGCCGTCTTGTTGGTACCAAAATGTCCTTAGGATCACGGACTTCAATTACAGGCAGCAAGTAGGTACCTAGTCTGTTATCATAGCGCGATCACGGATTGGAATTTCAGAATGGACCAAGTCAACCACAGTTAGGGCCAAAATTTGAAAGAAATCATCTTTCAAAAATACTTAGATGTCATGTCATGTCATGTTTTTTTGTATGATAAAATAGATAACCCGATAAAATTGGTATTTTCACCTTTGAAAAAGTAACTATACCTACTTAAATGAATCACCCATTGTATATGTACCTACATATAAAAGGAGAAACTGACTGACCATCATATCAGCATACAGCCGAAACAACTGGGACTAGGAATGTGAAATTTTGCACAAGGGTTCCTTTTATAATTTAGGCATGCACTAAGGTGTTTTTGGAAATTCATCCCTGTGGGGTTGAAAAGGGGGAAACAGTTTATGTGAAACATTCTATTCCTCGTGTCCTATAAACTTGAAACTTGGCCCAAATACTTAGCTAAATAAATAAAGATTGTAAACATACATTTTCGAAAACATAAAGGGGTGGAAGGGGGAGTGTTGAAACTTGTAGGGGGAAATACTAAAACCATGTGAACAAAGTCGAGGGTGAAGTAGTACTATTATTGTAATCTGCAGATTTTACTTAAAGTAGCAGGGTACTTAAAAGGTTAGAGTAGCTGTTCTTTTTCAGAACAGTACAGTAATATTGTTTTTTTTTTTTAATATGTGCATGGCATAACATGAGACAAATTTTTTAATATTATTACAAAAACTTGACTGTTTTCTTTTCAAGAAACAAATTTAGGAACCTATTCTAATCACTTAAACAAATGCTTGGTTATTAGTCTGCAGATTACCTAGAAAATCTGCAGATTGACCAATCCGCGCATCAGCGGTAACATCTGACATCAAAATTCAAATATGTAAAAAAAAAATTTTGTTTTGACTATCCCTTTTCTTGTGTTTTATGTATGGAGGGTAGAGACAAGGAGAACTATCTCTGTGTATGAAAAGTGTCCGTCAAAATGTGCTACATTAGGGTGGCGCTACAGTAGCCACTGGGTAAATTTTAAAAGCAATAATTTTAGGTTATGTTTACAAAATATAGTTTGACTAGGTACGTTAATTGTTGAGGTATGGTATATTGGATTATCACTACCTACTCTAGTCACTAAAAATATTAAATTTTCTGGCTCGGCATACTTCAATCTGTTAATTTTCTAACTCAGCATACTTCAGTCAGATAATAACTGCTACATTCATACCCCTAAACGGAGAAATTCATACGACACAATTTACCTACGCTAGCACCATTTTGGAGGGTTTTTGAACTATTATTTTACTGTTTAGGTTGGACACTTTTTCAACTTTTTCCCCATAAGAGATAGTTCTCCTTGTCTCTACCCTCCATAGTTTTATGTAATTATGGCTAGGACATCTTGCAGATATTTACTAGAAATAATAATCACCTGAATATCATCTGCTTCTAAATCGGCTAAGCTTTTGTAGCTAAAGTTCACTGGAATACCAATAGCTACTCCAAATCTTGAGTTCATACTACCTACAACAAAATTAGGTATAGTTAGTACTTTGAAACCTTAAATAACACTAGGTTAGATTTGTAATGCAGCTTAGGTATTATAGTTTCTGTAATAAACTCCTAACTACCATCCTGTAAACTGTTGTACAGATAATAATGTAGTTGTTACTTACAAGGTAATTTATTTACAGCAAACATGTGATAGATTCTTTTTTATTATTAATTTTAATTTTTTATCAAATAATGACTATCTTTCGGATGGAATAATAGTAGATAATATGAATAATTACTAGAAGCCAATAGAGCCTTGGGTAGTAATAACATAGGTCCGAGTTTAGCACTTTTAACTTCATACTTGAGAACAAACAGACTTAAATAGGTTTTAAAGTTATAGCAAATGATTTCTAAAGTACCTAATCCTGTTTAATGTAAATAGAGACTAATTCATTGTAATCTTACCAGCATGGAATAAGTCATATCCAAAAACACTAAATGGCTCAATTAGTTTTCTTTGGACATCAGATATGTTCAGGATGTCCAGACATTTTGAGTACCTGTCGCTAAGTTCCTTAGGTAAAGGTGCCGGCTGGCCATTGCTGAAAAGTGAAGCAACTCAACAATTTAATACAATTTCATTACCATGAAGTGATTTAGCTTAGCTAAAGGATGATATGTTGTTGTTACCAATTTATTTGTAATTAGTCTGTAAGCCTTCTTAAAAGTAATAAAATAAAGGTACCAACTAACCTGTAATAATGCACGAAGTTTTTATATTTATCCAAGAAAAAAGTATGTGGGCCGTATTTTGCTAATGTACACGCAACTCCGGTGCCTGTAATAACAACAAACGAAAACTTTCGACCCGTTTCAGTCAAAAACCAACTAATTGGTTTTCGTGTTGTCATGTTTAATAGATATAAAACTATTATCTATTTAAAATAAATGCACGCCGAAATTCTTTCACAATCTTTCAAAAATGACAATATTTTGTATACAGTATACTTAGGTTGCGTTCCGAGTTGCGCTGTAATCGATTCTGTGAATCGATTTGAGCGCGCTTACACGCGTACCGAATGAGCGTGAGCGCGATAACGATGTCCCGTGAATCGTCATAGATGAGGATGACGTCATGACACGCGCTACCTATCTTGCGATAACGCCGACCATGCCCTAAATTAATATCACCGTGAGCGCTGTCAAAAATGATGGTAAACTAAAGCGGCATTTTCGAAATTATGCTGTAAAATCCAAGACGTAACAGAATACCAGAAATGAGTTATAAACTCATGCGCATTATGTTTCATTATTGTTGCATCTATGTCATTTGTAACAATTATGAGTGTAAATTGTAGTTTTATTAATTCTTTTTAACATAGCCAATAATATCGACACACATTTAAATAATGTGAACCCCATGGGTATGTTAAAGTGATACAATAATGCGAACTGTAAGAACTGCCTTTTCACCTGTAACAAACAATAAATAAATGAATATGAACATGCTATTTTACTTCGGGGTAAATCTTTGCCGGGAGCATGTAAATACGCTAATATAAGTACTTCAATGTCCGTTTCATCCCTGGGCGAATTGTCGTTCTCAAACTCAAAATCTGAGTAGAAGAGCCCAAAACCTTTGGTCTGTCCTAATCCAACAAAATAGAAGTGCCAATGCGTTAAACTTTAATTTGCAGAAGAATAATCGCTCTTCTTTGTGCAAGGTTGACGTTGAGCGACCACTGTGAGCGCGTTCACGAGCGTTCCGAATTGATGACAGTTCTAAACTGTCATAATCATGATATCTAATACTGAACGCAAAATATCGATGTGATCGCTGTGAGCGCTCATGTTCTAATTCATCCTTAATTAATTCAGCCTTAGGCTGCATTCCGAATTAGAACATGAGCGCTCACAGCGATCACATCGATATTTTGCGTTCCGTATTAGATATCATGATTATGACAGTTTAGAACTGTCATCAATTCGGAACGCTCGTGAACGCGCTCACAGTGGTCGCTCAACATCAACCTCAAACCTTCAAACCTTGCACAAAAAAGAGCGATTATTCTTCTGCAAATTAAAGTTTAACGCATTGGCACTTCTATTTTGTTGGATTACTCTTCTACTCGGATAGCACAGATTTTGAGTCTGAGAACGACAATTCGCCTAGGGATGAAACGGACATCGAAGTACTTATATTAGCGTATTTACATGCTCCCGGCAAATATTTACCCCGAAGTAAAATACCATGTTCATATTCATTTATTTATTGTTTGTTACAGGTGAAAAGGCAGTTCTTACAGCCGCATTATTGTATCACTTTAAAACATACCCATGGGGTTCACATTATTTAAATGTGTGTCGATATTATTGGCTATGTTAAAATGAATTAATAAAACTACAATTACACTCATAATTGTTACCAAGAATTACAAATAACATAGATGCAACAATAATGAAACATAATGCGCATGAGTTTATAACTCATTTCTGGTATTCTGTTACGTCTTGGATTTTACAGCATAATTTCGAAAATGCCGCTTTAGTTTACCATCATTTTTGACAGCGCTCACGGTGATATTAATTTAGGGCATGGTCGGCGTTATCGCAAGATGGCGCGTGTCATGACGTCATCTATGACGATTCACGGGACATCATTATCGCGCTCACGCTAATTCGGTACGCGTGTAAGCGCGCTCAACCCGGAACGCAACCTTATACTTGTCAAAAATAGGGAGACTACATTAGCGATCTATTTACGTCAGTACCGGTTTTTTAAAGTAGAATAATTTTTTTAAGTAATAAATTGGCTTTATCAAAACCCTTTCTTTAACGGTATTATCAAGTTCTGATAATGGCTTTAATTATTATGACTCATCATCACTAGTGATCAATATCAAATTTACATAAACAAATCGACTAATGCCCGGTTTCTGAGGAACTTTAACGGTGGTTTATCTATCCAATAGCGCTATTCGTTCGATAACTTGCGAAAACGCATTTCCGAACACCGCAATGTAGGACAAACTGCGTTTAAACTTAGGGGGCGCCCTTACAAAATGGTGCGGAATAAACTCCACATCTGGGCCCCCCCGCTGACGCAGAGTCTCCGCCCCCCCCCAGCTGGTGGAGGAGGTGGTGAGCGCTCTGTTCCCTTCACGGGGGGAGCATACTCCCCCGCCCATGGCTCCACCGCTCGCGGTGCCTGAAGCGGACCACGCGGACGACGACGACACCCCTGAAGTGACCGGGGTAGATCTGAGGTAGGTAGGCTGAAGGCCAAAAATACCGCCCCAGGACCCGACGGCCTGCCAGGGAAAGCCTGGGTCCTGGCCTCAACGGCTCTTGGGCCTCGACTGGAGGCGCTCTTAAGCGCATGTATGGAGAGAGGCCAGTTCCCACTCCGTTGGAAGACGGGGAAGCTGGTCCTCATTCGGAAGCCAGGGCGCCCTGTGGACTCTCCGTCCGCATACCGGCCCAATGTGCTGCTCGACGAGGTCGGCAAGCTCTTTGAGAGAGTAATTGCAGGCCGCCTCGTCGGGCACCTGGTGAGGACGGGGCCGGATCTTGCGGATAGTCAGTTCGGCTTCCGCAAGGGGCGCTCGACGGTGGACGCCATCATGCGCGTTAGAGCCCTCACGACGGGGGACGCGGTGTCTCGGGGCGGAGTTGTCGTGGCGGTGTCACTCGACATCGCCAACGCATTTAACACCCTGCCCTGGAGTTGCATTGGGGAGGCACTCCGGTATCACCGGGTGCCAACCTACCTCCGTCGAATAGTCGAGGCATATCTGACGGACAGAGCCGTCATCTACCCCGGTCGCGACGGGGAGTGGAACCGGCGAGAGATGTCGTGCGGTGTCCCACAGGGATCGGTTCTAGGGCCGCTCCTGTGGGACATCGGTTACGACTGGGTGCTGCGGGCCGACCTCCCTGATGGCGTCAGCGTGGTGTGCTACGCTGACGACACGCTGGGGAGGTCGCACCAGGCGGCGGCCGACGCGATGACACGCGGGGTTGCGATAGTCGTGGAGAGGATCCGGCAGTTGGGTCTCGAGGTGGCTTTGCACAAGTCCGAGGCCATGTCTGTCCATGGGCCCCGGAACAGGCCACCATCGGGATCCCAACTGACGGTAGGAGGGGTTCACATCGGCGTCGAGTCCACGATGAAGCACTTAGGACTCGTGCTCGATAGCCGGTGGAACATCGTGGAGCACTTCCGACGTTTGGCTCCCAAACTGGAACGGACTGGGGCCGCCCTCAAGCGGCTCCTGCCCAACCTGAGGGGTCCAAACGCCTCCTGCCGGAGGCTTTACGCGGGGGTCGTGCGGTCTGTTACATCCCCAGAATGCACCCATTATTGCCTAATAAGCGCCACGTCATCATCCTGGTCGAGACCTAATGCATTAGTCAGATAATAGAGTTAGTTCGGGTTGAGACTCCTACCGGATAGGTCGCATGTCAAAGTATTGACCAAGTTTCTATCTCATTTAACATCTGGGCGAGAAAAGAGATACGCTTGGTTAGCAGGAGTTGGCTCTCTTTTCAAACAAGTCATTGGCACAATGGATGAAGATGATGCTATAAGATATAATAACGCTATTCAAACCCTAAATAGTAACAATATTAAGATTGCATCTATTTTAAAGGATAACATAATTATAACGAGCACGGCTCTTTCCCGCTATAACGAAACTCTCAAAACTATAAACACAAACGAAGTCCGTTTGAATGACGCTATTATTAATCTATCTAGCACTTTTAGTAACCTGTCTATTATATCTGATAAGCTGTATATAAAATCAAAAATGAACGATGTCTATACTGAACTATCATCTTGCCCACTTACCTTGTCATTTAAATTAGACGACCTTGTAAATGCAATGTTATTCGCTAAAACCTAAAACAAATACTCTACATCCGTCAGTTATTACACCTAATCAGTTGTATAATGAGCTAGTACATAATGTTAGAAAATTACCTAATTATGAAAAATTGCCTTTAGACTTAGACTTAGATAATATTCATGCTTTAATTGATATTTTAAAATTGTCTTGTTATTTCGCAAACAATAAGTTAGTCTTTGTAATTAAAGTTCCTCTTGTCTATGCTATGATTGTGCCATCTTGTAATTATATTGGCATTAGTAAAGATAAATTAACATATACATGTATAAGTAGTCTAAAATCATGTGTTGAACCCGTAAATAGAGTTTATATTTGTGATGGTGTGAACACACTCTTAATTCCAGAAACACCAACATGTGAAACCGATATACTAACAAAAATTGTTACGGAAATACCTAAATACTGTCAAACTAAATTAATGTATGGTCAGATAGATATTTGGCAAGAATTGCAAGGTAACAGATGGATATTTGTCCAATCTGAACCGATTAAACTTTCTATCCAGTGTAAATCTGATTTAATAGAGTGGAAACTATTAGGTACTGGTATACTTAATATTCCACCTAATTGTACTGCTTATTGTAGAAACAAACAACTGTTTGGTAGAAACAACATTAACATAAATGTTAAAAATATAGTTTCCGATTTTAATCTAATTAATGAAGCCTGTTGTAATCTAGAAAAGTTTAATAATCAAAACCAAATTTGTTATTTTCTAAATTGTCGAATATAGACTTAGACAAACTACCTAAGATTATTGATATTCAAATATTGTCAGATGTTGATAAAATTATAAATAATCCTAGCCCTAACCTAATTGAATATAGTTCTCACTATCCACTTTTAACTTACCTTGTAATCATTTTAATTTTAATCTTTACTAGTTATAAACTTTGTAAGAAGTTTGGGAAATATTTTGACTGCAAAAGAAAGCCTGACTCACAGAACAATAACAACTCAGATAACGATCCGGAACCTGAAACAATTCCTCTTCCAAGGTTAAGAATAAATTCGTAACTTTCCATGAAAACCGTAAAGTTCCTCTTAAAGGGGGGGTTGTTACATCCCCAGAATGCACCCATTATTGCCTAATAAGCGCCACGTCATCATCCTGGTCGAGACCTAATGCATTAGTCAGATAATAGAGTTAGTTCGGGTTGAGACTCCTACCGGATAGGTCGCATGTCAAAGTATTGACCAAGTTTCCCTTTCTTTTGTGATTTTAATCAATATAATCATTAAGCTCAAATAATTGTTTTTTTTAAAAAGGGATTATTAAATCGTGTCCTAACAGGTCCATGGCTACATATGGGGCCCCGGTGTGGGCGCGTTCACTGCGGCGGAGAGCCGCCCACTATCTGAACGCGCCCCAAAAGGTGGTAGCCGTAAGGCTGACCCGGGGCTACCGCACGATCTCGGGCGAGGCGGCAAGCCTCCTTGCCGGACTGCCGCCGTGGGATCTGGAGGCGATAGTCCTCGCGCGCCTGTATGAGTGGCGCGCGGAGACACTACGCTGGGGGGAAACCCCACTTCCGTGGCGAATCGCGGCGGAGCGGACGAACCTCCGGCACGATCTCATGGCGGCATGGAAAGAGCGACTGTTGCAACCCAGCGCAGGGCACGCCACGATAGCGGCGGTAAGACCCCTCTTTGAGGAGTGGCTAGAGAGGCGTCACGGCGTCCTCACCTACCGCCTGACGCAGGTCCTCACCTACCGCCTGACGCAGGTCCTCACCGGACACGGATGTTTCGGGAGGTTCCTGCACATCATCAGGCGGGAGGAAACGCCCGGGTGTCTTTCTGTTTCCATTTTCCTTTGGTACTAATTATTGTATTTATATAGTGTGGTTTTTTATTTTATAATTTAGTTTGTGCACTTCCTGTACGAGTCGCAATAAACACTTTTTCTTTCTTTCTTTCACTGCGATGATCGCCCCGAGGACACGGTGGAGCATACGGTGGGGGCCTGCCCTGCATGGGCGGAGCACCGCCGTGTCCTCGTAGAGGCGATCGGCAGCGGCGGCGACCACTCACGCCCGGCCCTGGTTCAAACCATGGTCCGGGGCGAGGGGAAGTGGGAGGCAGTCGCCTCCTTCTGCGAAGCAGTCATGCTAGCGAAGGAGGTGGCGGGACGGGAGAGGGATGGAGTCTCCCGTTCAAGCCGCCGCGGTGGACGCTCCGGGCGTCGGGAGCCGCGTGACGACTCCCGGCCACCGTAGGCGCGGGCCTGCGGGTGGTGAGTAATGGGTAGCTCACCGTCCGATCAGGACCAGGCCTGTGCTGTTCCACGCGTGCCTCAAAGAGATGTCAGCATCGAAGAGGGGGCCCACTAGGGCCCAAGCCTGCCGGGAAAGCGGGATCATCCGAAAGGGGTACCGCTGACCCGGAACATAAAGGGCCAAGGAAAGAACACGGGTGGGTTTTAGTCAGTAAGAGTCTGACACTCCCTTCCGCTCCACCCAGAGCGGGAAGGATCATTTGATGATTTCCCATACTCAAAAAAAAAAAATGTTACTTTAACTGACCTATGTTTGCCGTTTATCGGTTCGATAAATAGACTGGTCATCATAAAAGTCGACCCACCCATTGTTTCACAGCTAAGCTGTTGAACACCATGTTTGATTTTTATTTTGAGGGTCGATTTATGATGAATATGATTGACGGTTTGTTTGTCATGTCTTATTGCTTTTATTTAAGAGCGTTTATACCTCAGAACAATAACTAAAGCATAGAAGGCGCTTTACGTAGACAGTAGGACATTTGAAGTGTACGCTGTCATAGACAAAAGAGTATTAGCTAGTGATGTGACTATGCATAAAATAAATACCGATATCGACTTCTTAGTTTATGGTATCGCTCCTTGGCATTAAGAGCGTTTATACCTCAGAACAATAACTAAAGCATAGAAGGCGCTTTAGGACATTTGAAGTGTACGCTGTCATAGACAAAAGAGTATTAGCTAGTGATGTGAATATGCATAAAATAAATACCGATATCGACTTCTTAGTTTATGGTATCGCTCCTTGGCATTAAATCTAAAATATGCTAAGGTGAAATAAACTCACTTCTGTCTGATTAACTTATTTATTTATAAACACAGGATAAATTATTAACAAATTGAAATTACCAAGAAAACGCTTAAATAATTTTTAAAGAGCGATTGGCACCGGAATAAGTAACAAAAATTTTAAATCACTGTCCTTTAAAATTTATAGTTTTTGTTAGAAATGTCCTTACTTTTTCTACAGGAGAAGATAATTCTTTCGCGATATAATGAATTCTACTTGTTAAATATTCGTTGCTTATCACTTTAATCAACAAATTTCTATGTTCATCCAATACATCATTATCGAATGAATGTTCGAGTAAATCATCAAAAATTTACGTTGCTAGCAATAGGTATTTTAATAAAGCAGTCATCGCTGAAATGTTTGGAACAAATACGATGTTGTTTTTTCCATTCCCAGTAGTTACGTGCAATAGCGTTGATCCATGTTTGCCTCATATCAATATCGGAAGGAAATCTGAAAATTAAAAAAAAAATCATCGCTACACATGAGTTTAAATTATTATACCATGAGCCACACGGATTTTTGACCACTGTCATTTCATTACTCATACGTATGATTTGCTGGCAAGATCGTAGGTATTTAGGTATTTATTTCACCCTTAAATATTTAATCCTTCCCAAAACTACGTGTAAAGAAAAATAATGTAATAATTTAGATGACGCTAGTTCTATCGATAATCTATCGATAGTTTATTTTTGCAAGCACTATTGCAAAAATTTCTATGCCGATTTAAAATTTCTATTTTCCCTAGAATCGAATTATTTAATTACATAAAATATTGATTTCAAAACACTACCGTGTACACTAAGCTCAAATAATTTGAAAAAATGCCAAAATAACCTACAGTGAGAATACAAAACCGATAAAATGACCATATTTGATTACTTACCGATAGAAGCTTATGATTTCCGCATCATTTTCTTTGCGGGATGAATATGATTTACATCCCACTATAATGCAGGACATTATTTAATCTTTAAGCTTTGCGATTTACACTAAATCACTATTAATTTTGTACTATTTTTACAAAAACACGTAAAATCAACGAAGCACTTCAACTCCCATGCGCCCATAAGCATTATACGAAAAAATGCGATGAACAAAGTCAGTCATACACAAAAACCTGAGACGTAGTAGCTTTTAAACTTAGTATCATAAAGGTAGCCAAGATAGCCAAATTGACGTTTGCTTTGGGACGCTTTGCATTTTGAGCAACCTACATCTGTCTCTTTCTAATGCTGTTATGAGTGTATAAGAAAACAGAGACGACTATATTAGTTAAATTTAGCTTCCTTCTATGCTTTAGTTATTGTTCTGAGGTTTATACCTTAAGAGTGGCAACGTCGCAATTTAGTGTCACATTTCGTGGTTTTCAATTTTTATCATTTAATCGGAGCTATATTTTAAAAATCGGTTTAATTAACTTTTTAGAATTATGTGAAAACTGTGTATAAGGTATAAACGCTCTTAAATCTAAAATATGCTAATGTGAAATAAAGAACTCACTTCTGTCTGATCAACTTATTTATTTATAAAGACAGGATAAATTATTAACAAATTGAAATTACCAAGAAAACGCTTAAATACTTTTTAAAGAGCGATTGGCCACGGAGTAAGTAATAAAAAATTTAAATCACTGTCCTTTAAAAATTATAGTTTTTGTTAGAAATGTCCTTACTTTTTCTACAGGAGAAGATAATTGTTTTGCGATATAATGAATTCTAATTGTTAAATATTCTTTGCTTATCAATTTAATTAACAAATTTCTATGATCATCCAATACATCATTATCGAATGAATGTTCGAGTAAATCATCAAATATTTACGTTGGTAGCAATATTTTAATAAAGCAGTCATCGCTGAAATGTTTGGAACAAATACGATGTTGTTTTTACCATTCCCAGTAGTTACGTGCAATAGCGTTTATCCATTTTTGCCTCATATCAATATCGCAGGGAAATCTGTAAATGACAAAAAAATCATAGCCACACGTGAGCCATGAGCCACACGGATTTTTGACCACTGTCATTTCATTACTCATACGTACGATTTGCTGGCAAGACCGTAGGTATTTAGGTATTTATTTCACTCTTAAATATTTAATCCTTCCCAAAACTACGTGTAAAGAAAAAAAATGTAATAATTTAGATGACGCTAGTTCTATCGATATTCTATCGATAGTTTATTTTTGCAAGCACTATTGCAAAATATTTATATGCCGATTTAAAATTTATATTTTCCCTAGAATCGAATTATTTAATTGCATAAAATATTGACTTCAAAACACTACCGTGTACACTAAGCTCCAATAATTTGAAAAAATGCCAAAATAACCTACAGTGAGAATACAAAACCATGACAAAACCGATAAAATGACCATATTTGAATACTTACCCATGGAAGCTTATGATTTCCGCATCATTTTCTTTGCGGGATGAATGTGATTTACATCCCACTATAATGCAGGACATTATTTAATCTTTAAGCTTTGCGATTCACACTAAATCACTATTAACTTTGTACTATTTTTACAAAAACACGTAAAATCAACGAAGCACTTCAACTCTCATGCGCCCATAAGCATTATACGAAAAAATGCGATGAACAAAGTCATAGACAAAAACCTGAGACGTTAAGTAGCTTTTAAACTTAGTATCATATAGGTAGCCACCATGGACCTATAAAAAAAGGCGGACGCCGTCTCCTATAACAATAACTGAAGCACCCTAAGTCGGTCAGCGCGCTAATATAGACAAGCCAGCACGCACACATTCACAAAATAGTCGGTCGGCCGTCGGCCATTACGCTCCGAAGTACTCCGCAGAACGCCCGCGTGTTATTTTACTACTAAAACTTAAAGGATGCCGTCATGTGTTGTAAAAAGTTGTCGAAACCATAGTGGTTCAAGTAAAAAAAGCCAGGGGATCACTTTTCATAGATATGCGTGTCATTTATAAGCTTATTTCTCGATTTTACGTCAATGAATTTAATAAATCACGAAATCAATCAGTGTTGCAACTATTTCAATTTGAAAATTATTTTAAATGTGGGAGATTTATATTTTTATGTTACTATTTATCGTTATTATGTATTGTTCTACATTTTACAGATTTCCCTCAGCAAATGACGTATGGAAAAATGATTGGATAAAAATAATAAGGGAGTGTAGAAATGAAAATAATTGGAATCCAACAAAATATAGTGTAATCTGCAGTACTTATACATTTAGAGAAGAATGATTTGTACACAACTAAAGGCGGACTTCTTCGGACAACGATTAAAAATAGAAGAATTTAATGACTATAGGAAGTTGATTATAGGATATCTGGCAGGCAGCATATGTCATTATGCAATTAAAAATATTAAGTGCCAAAAATGTATCGCGCGGCTATGTACAGATGACTGGTTATTTTTTCACAAGTTGATAAATCTAAAAACAAGGGAAGGCATCAAAAGATTTGTACGACATTTGTTGCACTTGTGAGATGGTGGTCCGAAGACTTTTAAAAGATAAAATAACATTATATAATGAAAGGCAACATCAGTATATGCTAAACAAAATCTTAGAAAAGTTTATAGCAAACGACAATTTTTTTTCAGATTTGGAATTTGAACATTCTTTTGAAGGAATGGAACATAAGGTAGCTTTAATTAAATACATAGCCGAAAAGTATCTAAACATTCGTTTTCACCACATTGCTAAATTAGAAGGGATTTCTAGATGTGTTGATAGCAAAAGACAAATCAACAAAAATTTAAACCAACAAAAGGGATTTTAAGATTTTATTAACATAAGTACCTACCTATTAAATAAGTTGTAATTATTTTTATTTTCAATGTGATTTATTTATTTTACCTTTTCTATAACAATATCCGTCACAAAAACATGTCATAAAACCCAAGCGAGATCTTATTGAAATATTGATCAATAAAAATGGGTAAAATTTTCCTTCATCTGGCATCCCTTTACACACGCACACACAGTTACGCCGCCGCCATTTTGGTGCTTCAGTTGTTTCTTAGTGAAGTTCCGTCCGCCTTTTTTTATAGGTCCATGGTAGCCACAATGACTAAAGATTCTTTAGTCATTGGGTAGCCAAGGTAGCCAAATTGACGTTTGCTTTGTGACGATTTGCATTTTGAGCAACCTACATCTGTCTCTTTCTAATGCTGTTATGAGTGTGTAAGAAAACAGAGACGACTATATTAGTTAAATTTAGCTTCCTTCTATGCTTTACGTAGACAGAGAAACTTTCTCTGTCTACGATGCTTTAGTTATTGTTCTGAGGTTGCTTTAGTTATTGTTCTGATGTTGGTTTATTTAGTTTCTCTGTCTACGGTTTATACCTTATGAGTGGCAACTTCGCAATTTAGTGTCATATTTCGTGGTTTTCAATTTTTATCATCCTGTCAAGTCAAGACCCGTCATGTTGTCAGATTTACGACCCGTCAAGCACCGGAACGCGCGGCGGCGAGATAAGTAGGTACTTCGGGTTACGCACAAAAAATGGACCTCCTAGATTACCGACGCCCTTTCTTATCGTATTCTAAACTGTTTTGGGTTCTTGAATACACAGAGCATGCCATAAAATGTAAACAATGCTCGTCTATCGAGATTTGTTATTGTAAACAAATTATAAATAAAGAGAACTAGCTGAAAGTGTGTTTGTTTCTGTGTTATGTCGATTTCTGATAAAACTACTGTATCAATATGCCTGAAATTTTGCATTTTACATTATGAATAGACAAGTTATCTAACAGCAGCGTTTTTTTGAGAGTCCTACCTTAATTTTTTATAATATTGAAACTCAAACTTGATACTGCGCGCAGCTGTTTTTCTGATTTCCGTATTGTTTATCGCACGACTTTGTACACGCTCATCTTAGTTATATTGAGTAGTTTCAAAAAAAAATTGTTACTAGGATACTAGTTAGACTTTTATTGACTGATAACTACCTACTTATATGTTATAAAAATATGCCACTTTGAATTGTAAAATGATAAGAATTTCTTGAAGAGGGAACTAATCGGCAATTTTTTTGTGACTGCTATTTTCACTTGGTATTTTCGGTTTTAGAATTTGAATATTAGTCAAAACTACACACGAACGAACTATATTTTCGTATTACTTTATATACTTACTCATGTTTATGAAAAAAAACAAAGATATCAACCTCTCAATTACGTAAAATAGTTTAGGTATTTTGTATACTATGTAAATCGTTGAAATATGAATAGTAAAGTACGAAACGCCTCGAATGACCAAAATATATTGTTATTATTAGTTTTAGAACCTTACAAATCGTATAGATACACTCAATTCATTGTAAAACACAAAATTCGTCATCATAATTACGACATTGTCATAACGGTTTTTTCACGTAACATTTCTTCACTCAAAATAGTAGATTATTAACCAAGGGGATAAAGCAGTGTCTTCTGTCGCGGGTGACGATTTAAATCGCGAGCGTAATGAAGGACTCGAGGTTTACTCCCGAGCGTAGCGAGGGTGTTAAAAACTTAAATCACGAGCGAAGCGAGGGATTTAAGACGAGTCCTGAGTGTAGCGAGGGATTTAAGTTCACCCAAGACTAAGACAGCTTTATTACCGAGGAAAATACTCTACTTTTCGTACCATTTGCGAAAAAATTAACACAATAATTATATGAGATGCATTTATTAAAAATAATGACAATTAAACGTATTTTTAGAACATTAACTTATTTATAAAAATAAATTAAAATAAACTTATCGTTTACCTATGTATTTGAAGAAAACAAAAACGCGGCAAATTCCTAGACTAATATTTTTTTGTCGGAAAAGCAAAGGCATCAAGCTCATACGGCCTCGTCGGTTTTCGTAATTTTGTTTAATATAACATAACTTAATAATCTTTTAATTTAAATTCTTTTAAATTTTTTTTAATCATAACTGCATAATAAAATCGTATTCCTTTTTCAAAAAGATGTATTGCTTTATACAGGGTGGCCGGAACATTGACGTCCAAAAATAAAATTTCGGTCCCTCGTATCGTGGGGTATTCGAATCACCCCCATGTATGTTCCGCGACTTTTCATAGTTTTCGAGTTATGAATTTTTTTCTGAATGTTTGAAAATTTTCGACCTGACCAACCTAAAAAAATTCTAAAAAAAAAAGTAGAGGGTTTTATCGAGTTTCTTTTTTTGCAACTGAATTTTCATAAGTAGTACTTTTATGCATAAAATAATCAGCTTCGTAACTGTGATGAAAGTTATGAAAATGTTGATCTAAAGTGAAAAATTTACGTTCGGTAAATTATGACTTAAATTTTCAACTTCAAATTAAAAATCTAAACAGGTGACTTCATGGTTCTCAAGTAGGCTTCAAGAATGCGCCAGACTCTCAGCTTTCATAATCATTAAAAAACGTAGGACTTAATGGGGCTAACTTTGGCCTTAATCGGCCTTCAAAGACTGCGAAGTGGAAAATTCTTAAAATTAGCTATCTGATTAATAATTTTTTTTTTTCCATTTTCTCGCTCCTAAGGTTATTTAGTTTGCTAACCAAAAATTACTGCAGGAAAGCTAAGATTTAAACACGGAGATTTTTTTAAATGTTAGTTTAATGAATTTTGCGCGATCCGTTCTCGTGGACTATGGGTTGTAAACGAGGGTGCAACTCTTTTACCTGCAATAACAATGGACCGAGAGGAAAAGAGACCGAATTATTGCTATCTCTCTCACGCAAGGCGCGCAACCGAAGCCAACGCAAAACAAGTACCTCAGTCGTACTCACATTGTGTTTACTGCTATACGCGTGTCGCCATTTTGTCTTTACCACACTCGCTTTGCCCACGGACTCCGCTGCCTACTTGTTTGACTACTTTGCTCGTTTATTGGACTGTGTTTTGCATTCTGATTTGGACTTTTTTTACGTGGAAGTGTAAAAAATGAGTTACACGTTAAGTGAATATGCAGAAATGCATTATTTTTATGGAGTTGCACAAGGAAACGGCCATGAAGCAGCGCGACTGTATCGCGAACAACTTCAACGTCGTGGTGGGCCGCAACCTGAGCGATATCCCGACCATCGTGTTTTTATTAACACGCACAACACTTTGATGGCAGGCCGCATTCCTGGTCGACGCGGCAGTCATGAAGGAATCCCTAGAGCTAACCCGGATCGCAGAGAAATGGTGCTGGAAGAAGTTCAGCGAAATCCGTCTACGAGTACGAGAAGTATGGCTCGTGCTCTGAACATCCCAAGGACTTCTATCCAAGACATTCTTCACGATGAAGAATACCACGCGTTCCACATCCGACGAGTCCAAGCTTTACTGCCTACAGATCACCAATTGCGCGTTGATTTTTGCCAAACCATGTTACGAAAAGAGCAAGAGGATCCTGGATTTTTCAATAAACTTTTATGGTCAGATGAGTCACGATTTGAGCGATCCGGAATATTCAATATTCATAATTACCACACGTGGGCGAATGAAAATCCACTCGAAGTGAGAGCTTCGACATTTCAACATCGCTTCAGCGTTAACTTGTGGTCTGGTATTCTCAATGGCGAACTAATTGATCCGTTTGAACTGCCGTCCAGACTTGATGGAGAAACATACAAAAACTTTTTGGAAAATGAACTTCCATTGTTGCTGGCAGATGTGAATCTCGAACTCAGACGAACCATGGTGTTGCAAAATGACGGCGCCCCGTGTCACTATGCAACCCAGGTCCGAAATTACTTAGATGAAACATACCCCAACAGATGGATCGGACGCAGCGGACCAATTAGGTGGCCTCCACGCTCACCTGATCTCAACCCCATCGATTTCTTTATTTGGGGCTATTACAAGGAAATAGCATACGCCCGAGACTGTTCAAGTGAACAAGAGCTGAGGCAGCTGATTGCAGAAGCTGAACGTGTTGTGAGAGAGAACAGAGACGCTTTTAGACGATTGCCAGACAATTTCTTACGTAGGTGTAGAATGTGTATTGCTGCTGGTGGTGGCCACTTTGAAAACCTTTTCTAAATGTTAAAAATAAATTAAGTACTTTTTTCACAATATCATCTGTGTTTTATTCAAAACCACTTTTTACGTAAAACTTTTCTTACCCAACTCTGAAACTATTTGTTGGTTAGTTTTCAGTATTCTTATCATTAATTAACCTTAGGAACGAGAAAATAGCCAAAAAAAAATAATTACTCAGATGGGTAATTTTAAGAATTTTTCCACCTCGCTGTCTTTGAAGGCCGATTTTAAACAAAGTAGCCCTATTAAGTACTTCATTTTTTTTATGATTATGAAAACTGAGAGTCTGGCGCATTCTTGAAGCCTACTTAGGAATTATGAAGTCACCTGTTAAGATTTTTAATTTAAAGTTGAAAATTTGAGTCATAATTTACCGAACGTAAATTTTTCACTTTAGATCAACATTTTCATAACTTTCATCACAGTTACGAAGCTGATTATTTTATGCATAAAAGTACTACTTATGAAAATTCAGTTGCAAAAAAAGAAACTCGATAAAACCCTCTACTTTTTTTTTTAGAATTTTTTTAGGTTGGTCAGGTCGAAAATTTTCAAACATTCAGAAAAAAATTCATAACTCGAAAACTATGAAAAGTCGCGGAACATACATGGGGGTGATTCGAATACCCCACGATACGAGGGACCGAAATTTTATTTTTGGACGTCAATGTTCCGGCCACCCTGTATACAAACTCAATGGTGTAAACACAGAATGTAGTTCAGTATAAATTTCGGTAAGTATTCCAAATTTAAATCACATTCTCCCCCTAGAGGATGAATGAAATTCAGTACAATTTTCTTTCCCTGTTTTTAACAGATTAAAAATGACTATTGTTATGTTCGTTTTTGTGGCATAGAATGTCACTTTTTTGAGCAAGTGGTACGAAAAAGTATTTACGATGTTATTTCGTGCAAATATTATCTACAACGATGTAATAACCACTTATAAATGAATATTCGCCCACTTTCCTTCAACTAGTCACAAAAAAACCTGCAAAATCAATTAAAAACATATGCGCACGTAAGCGCGACCCAGGGGGGGGGACAGTTGCCTACATCAAGGCGAATGAAATATGAATCATGAATCAAATATGAAGGCGATGATCAAATAAAATTAGCTGCTGTTAATTAAAGTACTTAGTTGTTTTAATAAAACCCAATTTTTGCATTTAGCCAGTATTTCCCTGTACCGAACTTTGTTCTTACCATTGATATAGCTATGGTTCTTACTTTCTTGATGTGAATATTTGATTTCCTAAATATTGGTATTATTATAAAAAAATATTCCGCAAGAAAGTTTGAACAAAATAGTTCGGTACAGGGAAATACAAGGCCTAAAAATCTAAATATCAATTACATTAGTGTGTGTAGGTAAACGTGTGCGTGTGTGTGTGTGTGTGTGTGTCAATATGTTGAATTTTGTTAAATAAAACCTAAATATTACGGGTAAGTATATTCTTTACTTCAATTTATTTAACAAAATGGAAAAATATCTACGACCTGAACGTTTCGACGGAGACCCGTCCTCAAGTCAAGATCTGTCCCCTCAGTGGACACATTGGAAAAACACATTAGAAAATTTTCTGACAGCTATAACTACGAACGAGAAAACTATTGCAAAAGAGATTAAATTCCAATTACTAATTAATCATCTGTCTTCTACAACTTTTGTGCACATACAGGATTGCACTGATTACGATACTGCTATAAAGAGACTGGATGCACTATTTCTGAAGCCACCTAACGAAATATATTCCAGGCACAAATTAGCAAAACGAGCGCAACAACCAGGTGAGTCCATCGACCAATATCTACAAGCCTTGAAACTGCTCTCAAAAGAATGCAATTTTAAACAAGTAACAGCTGAACAAAACGAAAATGATTTTATTAGAGACGCTTTCATATCCGGACTTTCGTCGTCCATAGTATGTCAAAGACTGTTGGAAAATAGCACACTCACTTTAGACGACGCATTCAAGCAGGCTCGCGCTCTAGAGATGGCGCAAGTACACAGTGATGATTACCAGAAATCTAGTATGAGTACCTTTGTCAATACGGTCCCCAATAACAATCAGAGAACTCACATCCAAGAACTATGCTATTTCTGTGGAAACAAGAGACATCCTCGGCAAAATTGTCCGGCTGCTGGTACAACCTGCCTCAAATGTGGAAAAAGGGGGCATTTTGCAAAAGTGTGCAAATGTGCAGTGACTGCGCCACCACAACGGAGTGCTTTTACTAATGCTATAGATGAACCGAACAAACAAATGGAAAATGGAGAGCCGCAGAAATTGTTTTCATGTATCGTGGCCGCTACGACTGATCTCGATAAAGCTAT
This sequence comes from Brachylomia viminalis, assembly GCA_937001585.2. NCBI lineage: Eukaryota > Metazoa > Arthropoda > Insecta > Lepidoptera > Noctuidae > Brachylomia > Brachylomia viminalis. The sequence continues at coordinate 11,894,956 of OW443302.2, read as the reverse complement.
GATACCGATTAAAATAAACGGATTATTTGTAGCCAGAGCATTGATTGATACAGGGAGTACTGCTAGTTTTATAGACAGCCGACTAGTTTGTCAATACAATATACAAAAGAGCTCATGCTACCAACATGTCAGTATGGCAGCCTCAAATCTAAAAACAAGGGTAGATGCACTGTGTTCCGTCAATATCGATCTGCAAGGTCATAGTTTTCAAGTGAACTTATTAATAATGGAAAACTTATGTACGGATGTCATAATCGGCCATGATATTCTTAAGAAACATAATACATTAGAAATGCATTTCGGCGGATCTGGAGCTCCATTGAAATTATGTGCACTGAAACAGACGCTTCAGACTATGCTATCGCGGGAACTCTGTCACAAGAAGGTAGACCTGTTGCGTTTTTCTCGAGAAGCCTTCACAATAGCGAACGGAATCACCCAGCCATAGAGAAGGAGGCCGCGGCTATAGTCGAATGTCTTCGAAAATGGAGACAATTCCTCATCGGACGAGAGTTCAAACTGATAACTGACCAAAAATCGGTTGCATTCATGTTCAATCAGCAGCATGCGTCAAGAATTAAAAATGATAAAATACAATGTTGGCGATTAGAACTTTCTGAATACAATTTTGACATAGTTTATCGCCCTGGAAAGGAAAATATAGCAGCTGATGCTTTATCAAGAGCACCATTAGTAGCCTCTATAAATAGTTCAGAAAAAGCTCTCAAAGAACTGCATAAAACCTTGTGTCATCCTGGTGTAACAAGAATGCTCCATTGGGTTCGAACAAAAATTTACCTTACTCCACTGAAGAGATCAAACGTATGACTGCGAATTGTTCCATATGTGCAGAAGTAAAGCCTCGTTTTCAACAAAGCATGGGAAAACTAATAAAAGCGTTGGCCCCATTCGAAAGAATATCGATAGATTTTAAAGGTCCACTTCCCTCAGATGGTACTAGGAACAATCGATATATCCTTACGATTGTGGATGAATATTCCCGATTCCCATTTGCATATCCTTGCCCAGACTTGAGTACAAACACGGTAATTAATAAACTGACTGATTTATTTTCTATATTTGGAATGCCAACCTACGTACATTCGGATCGTGGCACTTCTTTTCTTTCAAAAGAGATGAAAGACTTCCTTCAGCAGAAGCGCATTGCTACCAGCTATACTACACCGTACAACCCTCAGGGTAATGGACAAACGGAGAGATACAATGGAATTATTTGGCGAACAGTACAATTGGCTCTCAAAAGCCATGATCTACCTTTAACCAAATGGGAGTCAGTTTTAACTCAGGCTCTACATTCTGCAAGATCACTTCTTTGCACAGCTACAAATAGTACGCCCCATGAGCGGATGTTCTCTCACCCCAGGAGATCCTCAACTGCCGGTCGATTCTGTTAAAATCTCACCGTGAATACTTAGGTGAAGTGAGCGTGGAGTGAGCTGCCAGTGTCATCCCACTGATGCTAGGGATTGACCAAGCATTACACTTACAATCATAATCGAGATTTTAATAATATTTTTTATCAAAATTGTATTGATCATTTTATATTATTTCAAAGCTAGTACCTATGTAGCTAAACAAAACTATTTTGATGGTTTTAAAATAAAATAGCAAAACAGAAATTCAGTTAGAAAGTCAATGCTGTTTTTTTCTTTGTTTGCCTTAGGCGCGAGTGCGCCACGCACGGAACTGTAAATAAAATATAAAACATTACAAGTTGAAGACCGCTACAAAAATAGAAACGCGTAAGTATCGACATTGTTTGTAATTATGAACGAAGCGGGCTCGATCATTTTTCACAAGGAGTAACTTGGTCGACTTATGCAGAAAAGCATAACAATTATTAAGAGTAACCTACCTATGTAGGATATAAGAGCGAGCAAAGCGAGCTTGATAATGTAAGCACCCCGCCTAGGGCCGATTAGATTTTTGGAAATAGGAGTTTCGGTACTTTGTTGAATAATCCACAAAAGCTCTAGAATTGAGAAGAAAATTTCAGGACCTCGCCTCGAATACCTAGGTACCTACGTTAAGTGCTTTAATATTCTGTGAGGCGTTTTCGCATATTTTTTTAGTTCCGAATGTCTTACACCTATAGCTAGGTACCTATTTAATTTTGAAGCCAGGAGAGTGCAATTGCGCCGTCTTGCACCCCGCTCCCGGTGCCCATGTTACTTACCTACTACCCACGTAGGTAGGTAGGTACCTACTTATTTACCAACGTCCAATACATAGAGGTCTACTTAATCTGTCGTTGCCAATAATAAAAGAATATCCATCAGATTATCATCGTCAATACTAAAATTTAATAGGTAGCTAAAGAGAGACTCCCGCAGCACCGACACGGGCTCACTTGACTTCGCTGGCGTGCTGTTGCCGTGGCAACGAGAATCGCGTGGCCGTGAAGTGATCACGCCGCGCAAGCGCGTTAGACGCTATCTTCGCTGGCGTGCTGTTGCCGTGGCAACGAGAATCGCGTGCCCGTGAAGTGATCACGCCGCGCAGGCGCGTCAGACGCTATCTTCGCTGGCGTGCTGTTGCCGTGGCAACGAGTATAGCGTCGTCGTGATGTGATCACGCCGCGCAATTGCGTTAGACGCTGTCATTAGTAGGTAGACGTACCACGAGTTTCTTTTTCGTTATTACAATGACAACCACGTCCCTAAGTCTGTTCGTATTCGAATTACGAGACAATAATTAGTACCTACCTATTTATTTCAATGCTTTTAGATTGTCAATTTCAATCATTTTTTGAATGTCAGTATTATTATGTACATACCTAAATTTTGTTTTCAACAAATGGATATTACTTGAGAGGTGAGATTGAATAACTTCGAAGAAAGTTTTCAGTGATTGGTGTATTGTTCGTTTACATAATATTACATATACACGTAAATAGCACATGTATCCCGTCATCTAGATAAACCACAGTGCAAGATACTAACCAAATATAAACATAAATATTCAGGCATATCATCTAGGTAAGGGGTGCTACACCAATTGCTTCTCTCTGGCCAACAAGAAATTAAAATTATTTTAATTATTCATGTATTTGTTTCTATATTCTATGTATATTATCATTGTATGCATGTTTATTTTAAGGCGATAATATAATGCAAGTACCTATGTGTAGGTTACTATAGTCTAATTTAAGTCTTCCTTACTGTTTTACACACCATGCCTATGTTTCTCATCCTCCAACTCTCTCCATGAAATTTCTAATGATTTGTGCAGTTCCTTTGTGCTCTTATCTATATGTATTTTACTTTATTAAGTGTTTAGTGTACCTACATAAATAATAAAGAAACAAATAAAATTTATTCATTTGTATCACATAAAAAAAAATTGCTAATGCATTTTCTTCTAGTGAGTCTGCTGCTTCCCGAGGTTCAACATCTTGATGCACGCCGGGATGGAGGGTCGCCGCATATGTGTGTGGGCTGCACGCTCCCACTAGCTGAAGACAGACAATGGTGCCGATTCCCTTGTTTACAAACTAAACCAAATTTAAGTTCAGTGCATCTTTTTCTTTCTACTTCATTAAGAAAAGGACAGAAGATAAATTTTAGTTTAGTCCTGTCAAATTAATCATCATAATAATCATTGAAAAATTGACTACTAAAATTACATCAAATTACGTCAGGTGCTGACTAATTTGACAGGACTAAACTAATATTTATCTTCTGTCCTTTTCATAATGAAATAGAAAGAAAAAGATGCACTTAACTTAAATTTAGTTTAGTTTGTGAACAAGGGAATCGGCACCAATAGTACATATTATTACTAAATTATTTAATTCGAATACGAACAGACTTAGGGACGTGGTTGTCATTGTGACGACGTGACTTGACGACACGTTTGGTGTAGTGGCTACAGTGGCTAAGTGTAGTCAGCGAAACCAAATGGTCCTGGGTTCAAATCCCGGTAGGGGCAAATGTTTGTATGATGAATATGGACATTTGTACCCGAGTCATGGATGTATATTTATAATATGTATGTATTTACGAAAAAAAAATGTATTTAAGTAGTGTATCAACCATCTGGTTACCATAACACAAGCGTGCTTAACTTGGAACTAGATGGTGCTGTGTGCAATGTCAGACGATATTTATTTTATTTATTTATTGTAATAACGAAAAAGAAACTCGTGGTACGTCTACCTACTAATGACAGCGTCTAACGCAATTGCGCGGCGTGATCACATCACGACGACGCTATACTCGTTGCCACGGCAACAGCACGCCAGCGAAGATAGCGTCTGACGCGCCTGCGCGGCGTGATCACTTCACGGGCACGCGATTCTCGTTGCCACGGCAACAGCACGCCAGCGAAGATAGCGTCTAACGCGCTTGCGCGGCGTGATCACTTCACGGCCACGCGATTCTCGTTGCCACGGCAACAGCACGCCAGCGAAGATAGCGTCTAACGCGCTTGCGCGGCGTGATCACTTCACGGCCACGCGATTCTCGTTGCCACGGCAACAGCACGCCAGCGAAGTCAAGTGAGCCCGTGTCGGCGCTGCGGGAGTCTCTGTTTAGCTATTAAATTTTAGTACCTATTGACGATGATAATCTGATGTATATTCTTTTATTATGGGCAACGACAGGTTAAGTAGACCTCTATGTATTGGACGTTGGTAAATAAGTAGGTACATACAGGAAGTTCATATCTAAGCAGTTTTAGAACAAAATCCCGTGAACACGATGACCGCATCTGTTTTACGTTAGTTACCTACTGTTAGCGCCCGAGCGCTACAGGGAAAAATAGTCCTAAAGGTGCATAGATATGAACTTCCTCGATAGTATATATATATATATAGTAAGTAAAAAAACTCCATGTGATATTGCCAGTGAATCATCTCAAAACTACCGGCGAGGTGAAGTAAGCGTTATTCGCAAGTGTCGGTATAGATTTGGGTTAGTAACAAGCCTGAACAACGTAGCACAGTCTTTCTTTACTCGACTCGAGCCACAGTCGCGATTGGGTCATGGGATTGCGTTTACATAATCATTTAACATGGGCGCCGGGAGCGGGGTGCAAGACGGCGCACTTGCACTCTCCTGGCTTCAAAATTAAATACCTACCTATAGGTGTAAGACATTCGGAACTAAAAAAATATGCGAAAACGCCTCACAGAATATTAAAGCACTTAACGTAGGTACCTAGGTATTCGAGGCGAGGTCCTGAAATTTTCTTCTTAATTCTAGAGCTTTTGTGGATTATTCAACAAAGTACCGAAACTCCTATTTCCAAAAATCTAATCGGCCCTAGGCGGGGTGCTTACATTATCAAGCTCGCTTTGCTCGCTCTTATATCCTACATAGGTAGGTTACTCTTAATAATTGTTATGCTTTTCTGCATAAGTCGACAAAGTTACTCCTTGTGAAAAATGATCGAGCCCGCTTCGTTCATAATTACAAACAATGTCGATACTTACGCGTTTCTATTTTTGTAGCGGTCTTCAACTTGTAATGTTTTATATTTTATTTACAGTTCCGTGCGTGGCGCACTCGCGCCTAAGGCAAACAACGAAAAAAACAGCATTGACTTTCTAACTGAATTTCTGTTTTGCTATTTTATTTTAAAACCATCAAAATAGTTTTGTTTAGCCACTTAGCTACATACTAGCTTTGAAATAATATAAAATGATCAATACAATTTTGATAAAAAATATTATTAAAATCTCGATTATGATTGTAAGTGTAATGCTTGGTCAATCCCTAGCATCAGTGGGATGACACTTACACAGCTCACTCCACGCTCACTTCACCTAAGTTTTCACGGTGAGATGGTTACAGAATCGCAATGCTGGTCAGTCAATGGCCAATGCCTACATGGCTAAACGTGCCAGGAAAAGTGTTAATGCGAAACAACCGAACTAGTAACTACGATCCATTGGTTGAAGAACAAAATTGTTGAAATTGGTTTTTTTGGTTGAAAAAAAAAAAAAAAAAAAATATGCAAAACTAAATAGAATACTTAAAAAATGTAACCAAGATACGAAACAACACAAATACTTTTTCAAAAATATTCCACTGAGAAAAGAACGTGTTGAGCTAATCAATAAATTAAACAAATATCAAATCAAATTAGAGGACAGCAAAAAAAATCTATGAAATTGATACACAGCGCTTACAGACTGACATACAGGTACTTGAAGGTAGACTCAGTTGCCTTTACATTAAATATGTGGGTTCTCAGAACCAAATTAAAGAACATATTCTTGCTGCTATGAGTTAGTTATGTGTCAGTGCACTTGTCAGAAGGTTTCAAAACCTGATGCTGTCCAGCCTGAGGTAACGGAGGACCCGTCCCAGACTGAGAGTTGGTCTCAAGACTGTACTCTCAACCAAGATAAACCAGATATAGTACAACATCTATCCCAAGTGCCTGAGATTGGTACTTGTCCAGCATTCAGTAATCATGATTGTTACAATTCAGTTATGTTCTCAGATAGTATAGGAAGAGGTTTAGGTAAATTAATTAGTAACAAGCAGAGTTATTCTACCCACAATTATTGTATGCCAGGGTCAACCTACAAACGAATAATGGCATCAGTAACAGGAAAGGTATTTAATCCTAGAACCACTATTACTGTATTTGTAGGTAATAGTGCTAAGGTCAAAAAGGAAGAAATCACTGAATGTGTAACTGAGTTGTTAAAGTTAAATTGTAGTAAAATAATATTGTGTGCTTTCCCATATTTTGAAACTTTGACGAAAAGACAAAACAATTATATTCATATGCCTAATAACCATATGCACTTTTTAGTTACCTACTCATTACAGTGGCAAGCTTGTGTATTTTGACACCAATAGTTTTGTGGAAACTTTAAAATCGACTAGAGATACTGTGTATCTGCCTGTTAGTTTTAGACACATAATAGCAAGGCTATTAGCTTTTTATATAAACTCAGACATAAGTAGTATGTCGAAGTCTTGTGTTATTAACACCACAATGGTTAGTAATAGTACTAATAATAAGGTGGTGAGCTTGAATAAAGGTAGCTCAAATGCTATAAGTATTTTTACAAATTGTACGAAGGAGGTTCCATGCCCCTCACTCACTAGGAGCTCATTGCCTGGTGATGACATTGAAGTATTGGGGATAACTCTGGATAATCATTTAAACTAGTTTGTAAGACAACAGAAGGTACCAGTAAGAATATTCCTATATGTAACAACTACAAGGTATCTTCTTGCTTTAAATTAATTAATTATCAAAAACATCAGCAAAATGTCTTGAAATTATTTCATCAAAATATTCAAGGTATTTCTTCCAAATTATTAGAAATTGAAATGTTTTTAGAAAAAACAAAGTTTGACATTGTTTGTTTTACTGAACATTGGTTAAAGGATTATCAAATGCTAATTAATTATGAGAACTACAGTGTAGGCAGTTGTTTTAACCGTAAATCTATGCTGCGTGGAGGTTCTCTAATCTTAATTAAAAATTGTTTAAAATCTAAGCAACGGAATGACATAGTTGGTTTATCAGTTGAACATTGCATCGAAATGTCCTGTGTTGAGCTAGATAAGCATGTTGTAGTGTGCGTTTACAGACCCCCTAATTATCAGAACTTTTCTTTATTTGAGTCAATAATGGAAGATGTCCTAGCGAAACTTGCATCCAGTAATAAAGCTGCAATTATTTGTGGTGATTTTAATATTAACATTTTGGAAATTAATTCGAATAGCAGTAGATTATTAAGCCTTTTTAAATCGTTCAATTTATCGAATGTTTTTACTGAACCAACTAGAGTAACTCCAAGTTCTGCTACTTGTATTGATAATGTCTTCTGCGATTGTGATTATTTAGTGAAAGCCATCGTAAATTATTTGCCATCTGATCATAGTGGACAAACGGTAACTTTTAAGTTTAAAACACCTTTGCAAAAAGTGCAAATACAATTTAGACCAATAACGACTGGCAAATTAAGTAGATTCAATAGTACCTTATACAATAAGTTAAATGTTCTGAGTCATATTATGGACGATGCAAATAAATTGTATGAGAACTTCTTTTCAGTAGTGCACAATGAATTCAATAAAACTTTTGAAAAGAAAACAAAAAATATTTGTCCTAATTTTATTTTTAGTGACTGGGCAACTAGAGGTATTAGGATAAGTAGGGAAAGACTGTTCGATCTGTACGGCCTTAAGCCCTACATTAACACTGAAACTTTCAACAAGTATGTTGCTACATATTCAAAAATTTTTAGGAATACCTGCAAGATAGCTAAAGCCCAGTACATTAGCAACAAGATTAAATCAGCAGAAAATAAAATAAAAACGGTTTGGAAAGTTATAAATAACGAAACTAGTAGGAAAAAAATACGTAGCACAGATTATACATTGGAGACTTCACGTGGTGCCATAAGCTCTAACTTAGAAGTCGCTCAAGAATTTGTAAATTTCTTTACTAATATACCAGTTAAAACGACGGAAGCTTTACATTCCTCACCTGATGTCTCGATTGATTTATTAAGAGCGAACGTTTTAGGCTGCCCGGTTGAATTTCAATTTAAACATATAAACCCTATGATAGTTATAAAAGCTTTTCGGCAAATAAAAATCAAATTGACCGAAGATCTATGGGGAATGTCTATCAAAGTTTGTACAGCAATAATCGAGACTATAGCACCATACTTAGCTTTAATATTTAATTTGTGTGTAGATCAAGGAGTCTTCCCGGATTTAATGAAATACAGTAAGGTTATACCACTTTTTAAATCTGGGGACAGCAAAGACACCAACAATTATAGACCAGTATCTATGTTGCCAGTATTCAGCAAGGTGTTCGAAAAGGTAATGCTCAATCAAATGCTTAATCATTTTAACACCAACAAAATCTTACACGATCAGCAATATGGTTTCACCAAAGGACGTTGTACGACTGACGCCGGTGTCACTTTATTAAAACACATATTTACAGCGTGGGAGGAGGCCCAAGATGCCATAGGGATCTTTTGTGACCTCTCCAAGGCATTTGACTGCGTTGATCACGAAACCTTGCTCTTAAAACTTGAGCATTACGGACTAGTTAAACTCGCGCTTAGTTTAGTACATTCTTATTTAAATGATAGACAACAAAAGGTGCAAATAAATGGTATCAATTCACTTCATTTAAAAGTACAAATGGGTGTTCCACAAGGATCGATATTAGGTCCCTTCCTCTTTTTAGTATATATTAATGATCTACCCCATTTATTTAAAAACCAACCACAAATGGTATTATTTGCTGACGATACTTCTTTAATCTTTAAGATAAATAGACGTGCATCAAATCTTGACGACGTAAATAATGCCCTACTGCAGGTACATAATTGGTTCACTGCTAATAATTTAGTATTAAATGGGAAAAAAACTAAATGCATAAGATTTGCTTTACCGAATGTTAAAAGTAGTGATTGTGACATAGTATTGAATAACGAGAAACTAGAATTTGTCGATGAAACTGTTTTCCTGGGAATAACGCTAGACTCAAGGCTGCAATGGGGTCCTCATTTAACATCTCTTGCAGGACGGCTAAGTTCAGCAGCATATGCTGTAAGAAAAATCCGTCAATTTACTAATGTAGATACCGCGAGGCTAGTCTATTTCAGCTATTTTCATAGTATCATGTCTTACGGTATTTTATTATGGGGACGGGCTGCCGATATTGAGTCTATTTTTATTCTGCAGAAAAGAGCTATCAGAGCAATATACAGCCTCCGCAGGCGCGATTCTCTAAGGGAACTGTTTAAAGACATTAACATCATGACGGTACCTTGTCAATATATTTATGAAAACATCATGTACGTAAGGAAAAATCTAAATCTTTTCAGTAAAAGAGGTGAAAGACACAATTATAGGACTAGAAATAGGGACCAATTAGTTCAACCAGGTTTCAGACTGGCTAAAGTAGACTCATCCTTCATGGGGTACTGTTTAAAATGTTACAATAAAATACCTCCCCACATACTCCAACTGAATGAAACGAAATTTAAATCCTGTATAAAACGCACACTATACAGACAAGCATATTATAAGTTGGGGGATTATATCGCTGACAAAAATGCTTGGCTCAGGGCTGGTCCTGCTCCACAAGGGCGCGTAAACTAATTAATTAGCATTCGAAAATAGTGTTGGAGCTGATGAAGATTGTACAACCTATCTTTGCATTGTATAAATTCAATCTCATAGTATTGTATAATTGCATAGCACATGTGTGAGCACTATGTACCCACTATAAAGCTTACTGGGTTCGTCTTTCATTGACTTGAATGTGCCCTGGCGGCTGAGAGTATGTCATGCTCACTCAAATGTGTCGCTGGTGGTGGCGTGTGTATTGGATCATTGAGTTCCCTTCAAAATGGTTGAGCTGAATGGTGCTGATCCATACGTCATGTTCGTGAACGGGCGCCGTCAGTAGGCACTGGTCATTTCTTAGCTGCCACGGCTTATTTTAATTCCATAATTGTTTTTATCTTTTTATTACGGACGCTTTTAACGTGCACGTCTTTCTACATCGTTCTCACATGTATAATTACAACATGAATGATGTAACCACTCTATTGTAACAATATTTTGATTTAAAGGAGTGTCCATGGAGTTTCTTGCCCGTTCTTCTCCATAGGTACCTACTACGCTTTGGAATGGGCAACTAGCTTCATCTTTCTGACTGACCGACCCCTTGACAATTCAAAAGTGCCTGTAATTGGTTTATTTGAAATAAATGCTTTGAGTTTGAGTTTGAGAAGAAGTAGAGACTCTGGAAAGTAATCCTCAACATTCTCGTGTGCGTTTGAGCAGTGGCAGAGAAGTTGTCGTATCTAATCGACACTTAGCTCCTGCTGGGGAATCTTCTTTAGAACAGGATGAAGCTGATTCCAATGATGACGACGAGTACATCGATGCAGTCGATGGCGATGACCGTGACACAGAAGGCCAGCGAGATTCCCAGCATGAGATGGTCCAGCCACAGAACATCATGACAGAAACTCTGCGTCGTTCTGAAAGAGTACGACGTCCTCCTGCTCATCTAGTTGACTACGTAGGATAATAATTAAGCCCAGGAGAATGTAGTAATATAATATTAATAACTCCTTGGTCAATATTGAACGCCCTATTTATAGAAGAAACTAAGTTATCAGGATTGATTGTGTCATTGTATCAATATGTTGAATTTTGTTAAAACCTAAATATTACGGGTATATTCTTTACTTCAAGTATAGTTATCGAACCGATAAATGGCAAATATTGGTCAGATAAGTTAACTTAAGTTTAAACGGAGCTTGTCCTACATTGCGGTGTTCGGAAACGCATTTTGCAAGTTATCGAACCAATAGCCCTATTGGATACATAAACCACCGTTAAAAGTGATTAAACAATTTGATATTAATTATTATCGTATACTCTTTCGGTGTTTGACAGCTGTTGTAACAGCTGTCAAACCTTATATCACAGCTGTTATAACCTCAAAAATTTATTTAAATAATAGCACTTTTCCCTGGCCTCTAATTGAAAAGATGATAAGGTAATGTGTTATTATAAACAATAATTGTTTTTATACAACACTAGTTGTAGGTAGACGCGACCTGTAAAATGAATCAAGTGACAAGTCAATCAATGTATGCAAAGTGGGCATGATTCTTTATCATGTCTTGTCACAAACGTATGCTAGCCCCGCTGGACTAATCGTCGTTCTCAAACTCAAAATCTGAGTTATTACAGTCGATAAAGTCAACCAACAAAATAGAAGTGCCAATGTGTTGAACTTTTGTTTTCAAAAAAATATACAATCGGTCTTTTTTGTGCAAGGTTCTGGGTTCACGAGCTTTCCGTATTGTTGACAGCTCTCACCTGTCATAGTCGTGATATCTAAATCGGAATGATGTGTGCGCTGTGAGCGATTAAGGCATAATTCGGAATGTACCCCTCGTTGTGTTGATAATTGACAAGTAAAAAGTGAACTCATAAACTCAAACTGCATCCATGATGCACAATTTTCTTACTTCATTTTATTTATTCTAACGAACCCATAAAATATTAATTAAATTGAATTCAATAACTTGTTGCATAAATATAAATACTTACGGTGTTCTATCAATTTTGAGATGGGATTATGGAAACATCTAATAAACTAGAAGTTTGGTGATACCTACAAATGTACAATGGCTTTAGTGGAGGAATTAAACAATCTGCGCCTGGACTATCTGGACCATGGCTGGGTTAAAGCTATTTATCAAGCAGAATTTCTTGAGTTTTGTGATTTGCCGCCAAAATATGAGGACGCGATAGAATCTTTAGATTTGAACACAACATTTATGTCTATAATACAGGCGACTGATTTATGGCTTCAATCAGAAGATATACCTATTGAAGAAAAGTCTTGGGCGTCGTTATCGCAATTGGTACAACAGACGAAAGTCTTAGCTATTTTAGCATACTTTATAGATTATGGATGCAAAAATGTCCACACAAAGGAATATAGAAACAATGCTTTGTTAGCATCTCGAGTTTACTATAAGTTGTTGACAATCCCAGGATTCAAAGCATATCATATCTACCATTCACAACTATTTGCTCAGTCGCTAGCATGCCTCCGCTTTCCATTAGAGATGTGTGATGAAGCTAGGAATTTCAACCCTAGAGATCTAACCAATGAGGTCAACCTTACTTTGACTCAGCTGTCAGAGTTTGTGGAAGACCTGACAGTTGTAGTAGAATATTTACGACTGAGCCCGAGTGATATGAATTTTGAAGAAATTTTAAGTAATTTAGTAGATGTAACGGGTTATGCTATTGTTGACAAATTACATGTGGGTAAGTGAAGTTTGTGATAAACCTTGACTGTTGCTATAATAATGTTTTAGTAGCACTAAGATATCTTTTGAAAATTTCAGGTCTTTACCAAGGAAGTACGTCTGAAGTATTTGTTTTAATTTATTATAATTTTGTTGTGTTCTTATTTTGTTTTTTGCAAACTGCTTAATAGACATAAAGGGTGAAAGTCAAAGCCAAATCACTTATTTCATATAGGCACATAAAATACACTTTGGAATGTCAAAACATCCAAAAAAATTTAATTGATTCTTGTTGCACAAAAGGTTGTTTCATATGGAGATCAATGGCAAAGAAACTCCAATGTTACTCTCTTAAAATGTTTTACAATATTTTGTATACATTGTGCCTGCCTAGCCTTTTCCCAACTAGGTATGTTGGGGTCGGCTTCCAGTCTAACCGGATGCAGCTGAATACCAGTATTTTACATGGAGCGACTGCCTATCTGACCTCCACAACCCAGTTACTGGGTAATACAATACCCATTGGTAAGACTGGTTGTCAGACTTTCGGGCTTCTGACGACCCGTAACGACTGTCTAAAATCCACGAATGACAGCCGGGACCAACGGCTTAACATGCTTTCCGTTTTTTTTTTTATTTTGTATACATTAATATGATATAATTATTATAAGTGAAGAGAATGCATAAAACAATGAGGTTCTTGAGTGAAATTGTGTGAGTGATATTCCAATGACATTCACCTATGTGATTCAGCAGTAATTAATGGGCTTCACTGTCTTCGTTGAGATTTTACTCATTTGAGTTATTTCTTCTTGACTAGTCCTTGACTAAGACATTGCTGTGTTTTATTTTACTAAATTTGTAGTAATTTGATCTTGAGAGATAACCTGAATATGTATGTTTAAACATTAAACACTATCTTAGCCACCAAATGGTTGGATTAGGTTAGCGTTTTGTCGAGAGGTTTAATCTTATAACAGGTGGTATGTATGGTCTGTTCCGAACATAGGTATCTGATGAAAGTGTAAATAAACTATGTTCAGGATAGTCTTATGTAATCAATCACTTACTAAAGGGAAGTAATAACACATGCATTTTATTTAAGAGGTGTCAACTTTATACAAGGTGATTGGAAGATGGGTGCAAAGCTTTAAGGCGAAGATAGTACAGACAGTTTAGAACAATTTAAGCCATGGTTGTCTTAGACGAAGTCTTACCATTTTTTTTAACCTAATTTTTAAGATTTTTTCGAAAATTGCCAAAATTTTAACTAAACTGGTTATTTATAGCTAAATTGAATGATAAATGAATTCATTTTTATTTTATTTAATTGAAGTAATGTGTAAGCAATCTAGCAAAACATGTTTTAGGCCTCTGTGTCGTTAGAATTTTTTTTTTACAGACATTTAAAGTTCATATAAATTAAAAAAAATCATAAATCATTTTTGAAAACCTTATTTAAAAAAAAAACGAAGGGTGCTTTTTTTGTTCAAATATTTTTGAAAACATGCGTGATAATCGCTCTTTCCCTTGAGGTATCATTTACGAGGATATTTTACAAATTATTGAAATTAGGATCTACAAACCAATTTGAGGGAGAAATTTTTAATTTTAGGCAGACTAATTAAAACAAAATTTTTGCTTAAAAAACTTACGCTAAGCTTACTTTATGTGTTCGAAATGATAATTACTTCAATTTTAAGAACTTTTTGCACATGCCAAATAAGCGGATTATCTAAACAATGGCCGCCGCGCGCAGTGCGGCACATGAAAGAACCGAATTGAAGGGATTATTTAAACAATGGCAGCAATGCGCGGTGCATATCGCAGGGTACCGAATGTGCGAGTGTTTTACAACACTTTTCGTCGACTTGCCGAAGTTGGGTTTCACCGCGTGGAACCTGGAGTCAACCCAGGCAGACATGAAACTGACGTCGAAGAAAACATTTTGGCAGCATTTCAAGCAGATCCTACTACCAGTACCAGAGCCGTAGCTCAAAATCTAAACATTTCACAATGGAAGGTGTGGCATACAATGCACCAAAATGACAAATATCCGTTCCATGGTAGGGGTGTGCAAGGTCTGGAAGAGCAAGATCCCCAAAGAAGAATACAGTTCTGCCGTTTCCTCCTCAACAGAGACATCGATGATGCGTGGTTCCTGAAATTAATCTTGTGGACGGATGAAAGCAAATTTTCTAGGTAGGGCATTACAAACTTTCATAACCTCCATGAATGGGCCGACAGAGACAATAATCCACATTTTAAGAAGCGAGTGTCGTTTCTGCGAAAATTCTCTGTCAATGTATGGGCTGGAGTAATTGGCAGGACATTGTTTGGGCCCCACTTCTTACCGGATAATTTAAATGGTGAAAATTATTTGCACTTTCTACAATTCGATTTACCAGTTCTGATAGAGGAAACCGGTGTCCCGATATTCGAAAGAGACCGAACAGTCGTCTTTCAGCAAGACGGCTGTCCAGCGCATTGGACGTTAAATGTAAGGGAACACTTAAATAATTGCTTCCCTGACAGCTGGATCGGCAGAGATGGACCCATCCCTTGGCCCGCTCGCTCACCAGATCTGACCCCGCTGGACTTTTTCGTGTGGGGCCGGGCCAAGGAACTGGTGTATACGAATGTTGAAATAAACACGAGAGAAGAATTGATGGAGAGAATTAATTCAGCGTTTGAAACGATGAAACTGAAAATGATGTTGAAAATAACAACAACAGAAGTGAGAAGACGTAGCCGTGCTTGTATTAGGAATCATGGCAGACATTTTGAACATGAAAAATAAATATGTAATTTAGATTCAAATGTTGTTTTAATTACTCCGCCTAAAATTTATAATTTCTCCTTCAAATTGGTTTGTAGATCCTAATTTCAATAATTTGTAAAATATCCTCGTAAATGATACCTCAAAGGAAAAAGCGATTATCACGCATGTTTTCAAAAATATTTGAACAAAAAAAGCACACTTCGTTTTTTTTTTAAATAAGGTTTTCAAAAATGATTTATGATTTTTTTAAATTTATATGAACTTTAAATGTCTGTAAAAAAAATGTCTAACGACACAGAGGCCTAAAACATGTTTTGCTAGATTGCTTACACATTACTTTAATAAAATAAAATAAAAATGAATTCATTTATCATTCAATTTAGCTATAAATAACCAGTTTAGTTAAAATTTTGGCAATTTACGAAAAAAATCTTAAAAATTAGGTTAAAAAAAAATGGTAAGACTTCGTCTAAGACAACCATGGCTTAAATTGTTCTAAACTGTCTGTACTATCTTCGCCTTAAAGCTTTGCACCCATCTTCCAATCACCTTGTATATCCCCACTTTTTCAACAATTATTGTTTCAATAACATTATTAAATTATAATTGAAAAATCATCAACGAAAATGAGATTATTAATTCTTCTGTAGGCCTTAATTTCGAAAAGATTCATAAGACAGTTCTTGACTTGAATTTTATTTGGTTTATGCACTGGACCTTAAATAATTGAAACCCATTGGATCCACAGTGGATCCCATTGTAACATGTCCTATCACCGTCTCTAGCACTTTTTTCTTTCTACAGTTTGTCATAGTGGGCCAGTGCTTTTCTTTAGCTCATCTGGCCACCTACTGATTTGTGACCTACCTCTCTTCCTTCTTATTGTATTGGGCAGCCCAGTCTGTCACTTTTTTTGTCCATTTAATTATTTGCTCTTTGTATAGTGTACCTACCTAATAAATTCCAAATAGGGGTGGCTCCAGAAACACCTCACAACACTTTTCCTAATTTTTCAGCACTTGCCTGATTTGGTGGATTACTGGGCGTAGGTACTAGTTTTTTGATAGCGTGATTTTGACAAAATCTAATTAAATTGACGTTTCGTCAGTTTTGTTTTTCTCAGATTGGTTTTAGACAATGTAAAAATCATTTTTCCACATACTTGGAAGTGGGAAGGATACTTATGGTCTTGGTACTTGGGACTGTTAAAAGTCTTTCAATAGTTGCTATCTCGTAAATACCTAATTGCGACTAGCACTTCGTTCGCGTGGATTTCGTATTTTCCTGTTTAAATTTCAACACTTACCCTTCCACCCCTTTAATCGGTAGTTTTCGAAAATTTATAATGACGATCATAATTAATTATTTCTATACTTAAGTACTTTTTCGGGCCAAGGTTCAAGATTTTATAAATCAAAGGAATAAGATCTATTCACCCCCAGGAGCTTTTTAAAAATCGTTTTGGACTATTTGACTTAAAGATTTTCGAGTTATTCAAGCCACGCAGTGAAATCCTGTCCTAAAAATTTAATAACCCCCTTCTGTTTTTTTTATCTATATCTTATAGATAGACCTATAAACTCTTGTCAATACCGACTTTCGAGTTAATCGGACCGCACGTTAAAATTCTTATAGATAAACTTTAACAACCCCTTAACCCGCTTTGAGGGGTAGTTTTGGAAAACTAATAATGACAAACTTAAAGCAAGCATTCCTGCCATGGTCATACCAGTCTGTGAATCTTGCCCTGAGAGTGAGTGGGGAAAGAGGGAGTGCTTACACTTGTGCACATCCAGATCCACATTATTATTGAGCGAGTAACCGGCGAGTAAAGTCGCTGCGTGTGTGCCTAGTGGTAGTATCAAACTCGTAATTATAGTACTTACATGCTCTGTGCTCGTAATGAGGTGACCTATAAGTATAACCAAACCAGTTTAGATCATTGGCAATGACATTTAAGTAGGGAGTCTAATGAAGCATTTTGTTTTATTTTATTTATTTTAATTTCAGACAAGTTCATACTTGAATGCATATCTAATGGTATATATGAAATAATAAATACTTTAATACGTGGTGCAACGGGGGAGTCCAATGAGAAAGCAGTAACATTGCTTTTTAAATGTATCCTGCCGAAGCTGGTGAACTCAAGTTTGGACGGCAGGCATGCTAATGTAAGCACATATTTGTTATCGATGAACGATGGCGATGCTTGATAAGCGTTTTTATGTCTAGCAGTCGATGACTTTCGGCTGAGTGATGGTGTTGTAAAGATACTTAGGTATACAAATTAATTTGAATTTCAAAGAAAAGATGGATGGAGTGTGTGAGGGATGACATGAAAGAAAAAGGAGTGAATGAGACAGTGCCGGCTGACAGAGGAGAACGGAACAAAACACGTATTGCGCCGAGCGCCGACCCCAAGCAACATGTGACAAGGGCAGGAAGATGATGTTGATGATCTACAAAAAAATATTAAAATGCCGAAGATTTAATTAAGTAACTCTTTAATATTTGTTCTAATTTTTTCCAGAGATGTATTGAACCATCATATGTAACATATTCATTTCTGCTGTTGGCCAAGCATGGTAAGGACGCATTAAATGGTTACCTGTGTCTTTTAGAACATCTCTGCTTAAGTCCAGATGGATTGGTAAGTACGAGGAAATATTCTTTCTATTAAGTATAAAAACTTGGTACAAAAAACGAAGCATATTTTTTGTCGCGGAAGTCAAATCTTTGGTTTTATTTGTTATTTGTGTAAATGATAAATGATAAATGACTTTATTTCTGTAAGTAGGTTTTTACAAACACTTTTACACGTCAATCATATTTTTTTTTAAACTAGATGAGGTCGGCGTTTCCTATCTGACTACTCTGAGAAGAAAGGCCGAAACAAACTCAGAGGTCACAGTCTCTTTTAAAGTCCAGACAGAATCTTGGTCAGATCATGTGAAGGCTATGTAGATCGGTGTCTGAAATGGTCTTTTGAGGAAAGAACCACACAGATTGAGTGGACCTGTCCAGTCAGTGCACGCAATTGTCAGCAATCGTGCAGCTCAACTCAGAACTTAAGGAGCTCAACGATTCGACGAACAATACCAAAGAAAGGACATTTGAGTAGGCCGCACAAGTTACTCAAACTGCCAGATCATGATTACACTAAGAGTAAAAATAAAAAAAAATAAAAAAAGCAATGACCAACATAGTTCTCACATTCACAATAGTTAAAATAATAGCATAATACTTTACAAAGTAAATACTCTTGTCATAGTATATGTACCTATATAAAATTCATTAATGTCAATGTGTATATAAAATCCGGACATAATCATTGAGGACCATGCAGATTGGTGTCTGAAATGGACTTTTGAGAAAAGAACCACACAGATTGAGTGGACCTGTCCAGACAGTGCACGCATTTGTCAGTAACCGTGCAGCTCGACTCAGAACTTAAGGAGCTCAACGATTCGACGAACAATACCAAAGAAAGGACATTTGGGTAGGCCACATAAACTACTCAAACTGCCAGAACATGATTCAAACTGGAACATGATACTGCACTGTAGTGTAGAGCCATCCACTTTCGAAACTAAAATTAATTTTCACTTCATAGTCGCTTCTTTTAGGTTTTTTTTCCAACTCGGCTCAGACTGATTTTGTTGTCTGCTCAGACTGATTTTGTTGTCTGCTCCTTTCTTTACTGCTGCACTCGTCCCCACGTCACAGTTCCTGCTTTTCTCCGCTAGTCTGTTCCTCTCCACTTAAGTGGAAACGCACCTTAATGCAACATTTCAAATTACCACCCTATATCAACTACACGGTATATAAACTCTTCGCTACTCCGTTCGTCGTCGCTTCAGTGGAAACGCACCCTAATGCAACATTTCAGATTACCAACCTGTATCAACTACACGCTATATAAACTCTCCGCTAGTCGGTTCGTCTCCACTTCAGTGGAAACGCACCCTAGTGCAACATTTCAAATTACCACCCTGTATCAACTACACGCTTTAAATAAACTCTCCGCTAGTCCGTTGTCTCCACCCCCCCCGACCCTTGCCCGACGAAGCGCCAGCCCGCGCCGTAGCTGAGCCCGTAAATATAAACCCCCGACTGTGACCTCTGAGTTTATTTCGGCGTTTCTTGTCAGAGAGTAGTCAATTAGGAAACGCCGACCTCATCAAGCTTAATAATAAGAATTCCGATCCAGCCTGTCCCAGCTTGCTGTCCCCCCCCCCTCCCCCAGCGACGCCCTAAGCCGAGGTTCGTACCCCACAGGGGGTGCCCTTAGGTGATAGTCGCTTAGTATGTAAAAATACGCCCCTGGCTGGAGGCTTTGAGTTTCACTTAAGGCAACCACAGGATAGTCCGGTTAAGTAGTAACGACCTCTCTAGGTCTACTACGAGATGCCATAGTTAGGAAAAAAAAACGTTGTCTCCACTGAAGTGGAGACGCACCCTAGTACAACATTTCAAATGACCACCTGTATCAACTTCACGCTGTAAAAACTTACTGTTATAATTTTTTACAGGAACGTGCAGAAGTTCGCGAGATGCGATCGAAACTAGTTGTCGGCATGATGAGTTCTCTACCTGATACTTCTTACAGAGAATTTCTTAAATGGCTGACAGATTTATCTGTTGCTACAAGAGTGACGCATCGTCAGTTAGCACTTGTATGTATCAATACGATTTAGGTTATTATACTCATACATACAGTAAACCAGGAAATTGATTTATCACCGTCGATAACAACTCCACTATGTAAATTAAAATTTAATTTATGTTGAAACTTTTATTCAATTTGTAGGTTAAAAGTATTTTCATTCTATTGTAACCGTTCTAATTAAAACAAAATGTATAAACTTGTAATAATATAATTTTAAATGTAACTAATAATATAGAATGTTGGCACCGTTTGGGTACGGAACCCTATAAATGAATATGGAGTAAGTAGTATTTTGTTGTTAACACGTTGTGAACACGATTAAAAGTTGATTTTCTTTTTCAAATTTAAAAATGACTAGTAGAACCTGAAACATTTGTTAACATTTTTAAGAATGTAAATTTCTCACTTTCAATATTAAAATTGTATCTCGGACTAAAGTTAGGAGATATTTTTTTAGGTATTTCACGATAGTCCCATCGAAAAACATAAAAAGAGCTTGGCGCAAAAATGCAATAAATTTTTAAAGATGACCACGAAGAATTTCCCCAAAAATAAAATAAAATATTCATAACTCCTCAACTAGCAAAAATCCCGGAACCTACATGGGTATTTTCGGATACCTGTAGGTATCCAAAAATCTATTATTTTATTAATATTAAAAATCTATTTTTTTTATTAACGTTATTATCTGGACGATTCTGTATTTAATTTAAAGTAAAAATGAAATGCCGTTCGTTGGTAAGCGCAACACTTGGGAACGGCTGGACCGATTTGGCTATATTTGATATGAAACATGTAATGCGGCGGGTCAGACCGGTTTGTGGACCCAATTTTTATGGAAAGAAAAATTGGAAAGATTCTCTTTTTTTAAATTCGGTAAAAACTGAACATCCTTTTTCTATGGGATTTTTGTATGAATTATTGAAATTTGGACAGGACAACGTCTGTCGGGTCAGCTAGTTATGTATAAATGTTCAGGTAATGTGTTATTGGCTATTTCACTACTACTTCACATTACAGGAGTCGCTGGCTAAATTGATAGACAGTGAACATGAAGAACATGAGGAATCATCTGAGCAAACAAATGAAACTACCGACAACGGTGAACCAAGTAGGTTTCTTTGACTGGTTTATTATTTGATAAAGCTTGCTTCATATCGTTATCTGACTAGAACGAACGCATTTCGAGCAGGTTGTGTTGGAATACCGTGGCCCCTGGCACAGGCAACTGAAGGAACACGGGTGGGTTTTAGTCAGTATGAGTCCGACACGCCCTCCCACTCTGCCCAGAGCGGGAGAAGTTATTTGATGATTTCCCACCCTCAAAAAAAAAGAAAGTTTCTTTTGGAAATTAATAACATTTTTCTGAAATTGAATACTTCTTTAAACTGAACGTTATTGGCACACGAATAATGCCGATTAACTGTACACACAAGGGGGCCTCCTTGCACTACAAATCACTAAATGTGTTTACCGCTAAACATGTTTAAAACATCATTCTGTCTCTGTCATTCTCAAACAACTGACAGAAACATTTGTAGTGCAAGCGGACCTAAATCAGCTGTCGGTGTTATATCCTATCATACAGCTGGTGGCGTTATTAAGAGGAACAATGTAAATAAATTAGCGAACTTTAAAGTTAGAAAACAGTGGTGAGTTACATTATAAATGGAAAATTATATGTTTTTAGTGGTCGGCTGCGGTAATGAGCAGGAACCGCAACCAAGTAATGAACAAATAGTCAACCAACAACCGAATATCGCCGCACAGGTACAGTCAAGTCTTTTATATCTTCGTCAGTTTTCAAATCTTTTCTTTTATCAAATCAGGACATGTAATACCTTTTGAAGCTACGGCACTGAGCTGACTGTTGCATAGAAAATGATATTTATACGGTAAAACGGTTTTAGACGTTTATTTTCCCAAAAGATTTACACAATCACTTACAGAGAAAATACAATATTATAACTTAAAAATACATTAAGCCGATTGGCGCAGTGGGTTAGTACTATGACAAAATTACATAAGATTTCGTAACTGTCTTAGTAAAAGGGTAGTTGTAGAGAGAAACAAAATTCACACGAAAACTAAGTGCATTGCGGGTAGGTGTGCATTGGTGCCGATTCTCTTGTCACAAAATTCTCTAAACTAGACTAAAAATCACCAAAATTTTGTTTATTCCTGTCAAACGACGATTTCCCATTCTGAAATTGACTAAAGTGACACAACTTAACCAAATTTTAGTTTGACAGCACTAAGATGGCACTGAGATTATAATTTAGTGAAAATGGCAATTTTGCTATTCTGAATTTTACGTTTTTCACCAAAAATTTTGATTGTCGTAACTAAATTTGCCTGTTTTTAATCGCGATTAAAAAGGTGTGGAATAAAATTAGTTGTCATGAACTAAAATTCATACCAACACCTCGACTTCAGATGCAAAAACAGTACTGTATCTTTTTTTTCTTTTCTTTTGCTTATATCTCGAAAACGGTGTGTCCTATCGCAAAAATAATGAAAATTTCGACCCCCTTTATAAAACTCCGGAACATATAAAATCCAAGGTGTTGGTAAAAAAAAAATTTTTTTTTTCATATTTTCCATACAAAAAGTGAAAAATTCCATACAAAGCATGTCGAGGCTGCAAAATAATGCGCGACTCTGGCTCTAAAAAAAAAATCACGTGGTACGGCAAACAAGTACCACGTGGAGTCGCAATTGCCAAATTTGATTTTAGATGTGTCAAAATTATTTTTAAATTTAGAGATTTTATTTTGCAGAATAGCGTTAAGATTTTCATAGCCAAAAGTAAGGAATTTTAGTGATAGTTTAGTTAGTTTAGTTCGGTGTACAACAGAATCGGCACCATTAGTTGAGGGATACAATACATGTTTATTAAGGCCCATGACACAGTGATGGTTTCACTGCGTTTAAAGTACTTCCATGGTTGTTATTATTGTGTTCATTAAGAGCGTTTATACCTTATGAGTGGCAACGTCGCAATTTAGTGTCATATTTCGTGGTTTTCAATTTTTATCATTTAATCGGAGCTATATTTTAAAAATCTGTTTAATTAACTTTTTAGAATTACGTGAAAGTGTTTAAAAAGTAAGTAACCGTAATGCTTACAGTTATTTTACAATGAAAATAACGCCCTGCAAGTTTCCAATGTATTATTTGCATATAAATAGAACTGTAAACGCAACGATTTCTTACCTTTTACACAGTTTTCACATAATTCTAAAAAGTTAATTAAACAGATTTGTAAAATATAGCTCCGATTAAATGATAAAAATTGAAAACCACGAAATATGACACTAAATTGCGACGTTGCCACTCGTAAGGTATAAACGCTCTTAATTTATATTTCTAACTTATTATTGTTAAGTTATGATATAATATAACCACATAGAATTTATTTATTAAGATTACTAGTTTCTCTATGTATTAATCTACATATTGTATATATATAATAGTTAGTAGGTAGTGTCAAATACGTATGTTAAAATATTTAAATTATTATTAAGTATTTGTAAATATATTTGTTTAAACATAATTTTGTTTGTATTTAGATTAAAATATATTGTATGTATGTTTATATGTATGTACCTAATAATAATTATGTGTGATAAGTAGTGTTTATAGGTAGGGTTTATAGGTGTTATGCTATAATAATGTACATAAGTGTATTATATTCATATATGACCAATTGTTTATTAATATATATTTTGAATTGTATGTGTTATAATGTAAAATAGTAATTAGTACCACAGAACTATATTAGAAAAATATTAGGTTCCTATTAATGAAGAATCCTGTAAAATGTAGCTTTTTAATATTTTTTTAAATGTAAACAGAGATTTTGCTTCTTTTATATTTTTAGGTAATTCGTTGTAGTGTTGGGCCCCGTCATATAGAATACTCTTTTTTCCGTAGTTCGTTCTATGCCTTCTTAAACACAGGTTATTGGCCTGCCTTGTCATGAGTTTATGGTGATCCATCTTTTTTGTGAATGTAATTTGTGAGTGGATATCTTTAGTAAGGATTTTTCTAATAAAAATGCATGTGTTATATTGATGTGTTTGGGCCAGATTGAATAGTTTTGTTTTCTTTATAAATTTTGATAGTTGGTGTTAGATAATCGTAATTTATTTATTTATAACTTTTCGCACAAAAGGTACAAAGACGGACTTAATGCCTTAGGCATTCTCTACCAGTCAACCAAGGGTGGTGAAGAGATTAGATGGCAGGTGCTTTAATTGACAGGAAAGGAAAGGATTGATTTTGAGCGATGTTTAACAATGATAAAAAAATAAACTATCAAAACAACGTACACAAATACAAAAATTTACTATACTATATACTTACATAAATATATATATATATACAAATTCAAGGAAGAGAGATGTTGAGATGACTACTCTATTTGTTTCGAAAATAACTCTACAATTTCCGCTTAAATGCATACCGACTGGTAGCCGTCCTGATATCAAGAGGAAGCGCATTCCAAAGAAGAATGGACTGAATATGAAAGGAGGAATGAACAAAGTCAGAAGTATGAGAATGATTGAATAATGTCGTCGTAATCGTAATGAAATAATGTTTTGATAATTCTATTTTGTGCAACTTGCAGTTTTTGCAAGTTCGATTTAGTTGCTGAGCCCCATATCTCAATTAAATAATCTATACGAGACTTGACTAAGGAGTTATATATCGTGTATCGAACATGTCTCGGGAGACATCTCACTATACCTTTTAGCGCGCCTGTTAGTGAATTTATTTTATTACGAATTTTTTCGATTTGCGGTTTGTAGGTGAGCTGGCTGTCAAGAACAAGGCCTAAATATTTTTCATTGTTAACTTTAGTTATTTTTTCACCGTTAATAGTAAGAGGACTATGATTTTAATTTTTTTTTGTTTTTGGCGGAGAAAATAATATATTTTGTTTTCGAGGCATTAATAGTAAGTAAAGACTGCAACCAGATGTGTAACAGATGTAGATCTTGCTGAGCTTGGGTCATTACTGTCTCCAACGAGTGATCAGAATAGAACAGGCTAGTATCATCGGCATATAAAGTAATATCTCCCTTTACTCCAATCTCATATATGTTATTGACATAAATAAGGAATAACAGGGGTCCCAAAATTGAACCCTGAGGAATGCCACAAGTAATCAATTGAGGGCCACTTTGGTGGTTATTAATGATGACAACTTGAGACCTGTCTGTAAGGTATGATTTAAGAATCTCATATGCTTTCCCAGTTACACCTATGTCCTTTAGTTTCAATAGTAGTATGTCGTGGCTGACTGTGTCGAATGCCTTTTTTAAATCAATGAAAATTCCTAAAGTAATTTTTTTCTGATCAATGTTAAGTCTAATATTGGTTACTAAGTCAACAGTCGCGGAAACAGTGTTGGATTTAGGGCGGAAGCCGTATTGCTTTTTGTACAGGTAATCAACAGTAGTTAGGAATTCATACAATTGTTTATGTAGAATTTTTTCACTTCACTTTCACCTTTTATTTACTTGATAACTATGATAAAAAAATTGCCTGAACCCTTTTTTATCAACTAGGTACAACAACTTGACATAGCTGCATTTATTTATTGCTGCATAATCTAAGAAACATTATCATGTCGTTTATACCGAACAATCGTTTTTTGTTTTTAGAATTAAAAGTATATACGGTAACTTTAATGAATACTTAAAAACATGAAAATCGTAGGCGTTAACTTGAATAGAATACAACAGAATACCCTTTATTATGTACACCATACAAATTACTGACATGAATATAGAAATTTTACATAGGGCGACACAATGGGGGCGGCCTTATCGCTGAAACCGATCTTTTATAGACAACTTTTGGATGGATTTAAAGGGACAATACTGCAGTAATGCAGCAATAGTGCTGCAATAATGTTTACTTTATACACAGAGACCGAAGATTATAAATTCATCGCAATCGCAACAACCTCGCCGTCTACTTGCCAAAACTGCTGATATTGAATGACGACGTTGACTGATGCGTCAAGTCGTGCTCTTTTTGAAAGTATTCCTTAAGAACATTGAATTTGTTAGGATTACTAACAAATTCAATGTTATAACAGTATAACTTTTTAAACTTGAAGGTGTAGTGACGCTGTCTGTACCGCGGCAATGCTTAGCCAACGAACGCGCTATAATAGGTAGATTATAATACTAAATATAAAATGTTTGTTTCCACAGCCCGAACTTGGTTATGGTGAGGACAATAGACGCGTGTTACTTGAGCGCAAGCATAGAGTGATGCACGCGGCTATCTTACGCGCCATATACGATCGAACGGATGACGAGTCAGGCACATTGCGCACGCGCGCGCTTGCTATTCTTACGAAGTGCCACACCAGTAAACACGTACCATTGATCAACGCCATAAAGGTAAGTGTAACGCACGAAGAGATTCCTAAGGCGAAAGCGCCAGACTGGTAGCATATTTTTATCAATATACAACCTGACTCTGACCTGCAAATGGAAAATAACAGAAAATTTTAATTTCGGGGGCTATCGTGGCGATTTCTCCGTAAGATTTTGTCAGAGTAGTGATTGACACTCGCTGGATGGTTTGTGTTGCAGCAACTGAACGGTTCCGGCGAGGTGTCGCGCTTGATGGCCGTGGTGGCCCGCAGCGCCAACGACGAGCGCGCCGTAGTGCGCAAGGCGGCCGCCACGCTGCTGCAGCACCTGCTAGCCGACCCCGCCGCGCCGCCGCCGCAGCCACAGCAACTGGCGGTCAGTACAAGCTAACACCCAAGACGTGTGCGACCCATTCAGCAGCACATACAATACACATAAACCTTTCGGAATAAATTCACTAAATGATAGTGAAAAGCGCATCCAAATCGCTTTTATTTAAATTTCGGATTAGGAACTCCTTGGGAATGCCACCTCCGCGAAAAAGGCGAGTCCCACCGCTCGGACAGCACACCTATCCTAGGTGTGCTGTCCGAGCTGCCACGGCCACCGCGCAAAAGCGACGCGCTCCTTTTTCTAATTATACCGTGAAAATCATCGGTTCTAGCCTCAGCGTACATCGCTGACGCGCTACTATATCGTGGCCGCCCCAACAGAATCCTAAACGCATTATTGTACTGAACACGTAGAGCGTTGTACGCCCGCTGAGTGAAGTTGATCCACGGGCTACACGTGTAGAAGTTCTGGCAGTACGCCTTGAACAGGGTTACCTTCACCTGCGAAGAACAACGCGCATACCTACGAGCCAACATGTTGCACCGGACAGGCAACGCCCTACGATCCCTCTCAATGTCCGCATTGTCAGACAAATCCTCAGAGACCCAGTGACCCAGATACTTGAACCGATTTACCCTTTTACAAATTGGCGGTAATTTAAAAATTGTCTGTCGTGCGTCGAAATGGATTTGACTAGATTAAATTTCGTGCAATGATTCATTATGACTTTCGTTGCGGTCTTACTCAATAACAATGTTACGATAAACATCGATTAAGATTTCACGACGAAGCCCCATCCCGTGCCACTGTTTACAGCGGGTTTAATGAGTTTAAACGTGGTCGAAGCAAACTCACTGATGATTCGCGAGAAGGACGTCCTTCTACGGCTACTACTGAAGATAACGTGAGTGCTGTGCGGCTAATGATAGAAGCTAAGAGAAGGGTGCCATATCAATAGATTCAAGTCAAGCACAAAAAGTCTTACATGAAGATTAAGGCGTCAAAAAGCTTTGTACCAGATACCTCATAATTTGACGGAAGATCAAAAACCCTGTCGTTTGGAGAGCGGCAGCTCAATGCTTGAAAAGTATGATGGAGGTGAGACGAATGCTGTTTAATAATATGACATCGTCACAGGTGATGAAAGCTGGATATATTGTTACGAACCCGAAACCAAAAGACAATCTGCGCAGTGGATATTTCCATTCGAGAATTTGCCGACAAAAGTAAAGAAGAGCGGAAGTCAAGGGAAAAAGATGATTGCCTCAGTCTTTGGACGGACGGGTCATTTCGCAACAATTGACCTAGTATATAAAAAAGACTGTTACTGCAGATTGGTATATCAGTAATTGTTTACCAGTTGTCTTGGAAAATGTTAGACAGCAGCGCCCAAGAAGCAGGATCCTCCTCCACCACGACAACGCTCACTCCGCCAGCCGGACTATCGAAAAAGTGGAGTTAGTAAGTCATCCTCCTAACCTCCTTACAGTCCTGACCTGGCACCTTGTGGCTTTTATTTATTTCCAAAAATAAAATATGAACTTAGAGGAATTCGTTTTATGAACCCTGAAGACGTTTGAAAAAGGCGTGGAAGAAATCCCTAAAGAAGAATGGACCCACTGCTTCAGTCAATGGAAGTCAAACGGAGACTACTTCGAAAAGCAATAAAAATATCAACAGGCTTCTACATCATTCCGTTTATAATTTTCCTAAAACTTTCAGTTTGACCCACGATTTATGTAAATGTTAGATTTTTGAGATGGGACCTCAGATCCCGATCCCCAGAAACCGTTTTCAACATCGATATTTCACATTTGACAAACATCGATGTCGGACCATCGATATTTTTGTGAGCCATGTTGTAATTGCAACTAAACTATATCAACTTAAGAATTCGTCTGACACAGCTAAAAAATCTCGCGAAACAACGTTTTTATTTGAAAAATAAGTTATAGAACGTATTTTGTTACTGTTGGCGCCAATCAATCCCGTACCTACGGTACCAAAAATAGTGCACAAATAAAATCTCGGCATCTTGAGAGCTGATCATAAAAACGAAGAGAGTCCTACTTTAGTATTATAATTATTGATCTTTGAGGCCGCGAACTTTTCAACCTACCTGAGCAAAAGACTTGAGTAATAATAATTGAAAACGATTTTTGTAAACAGTTTTTGGTGAGTCTGTGTCGCGATGCGAGCATCATTGTACGGACATCTGCCATCGCCGCTCTCGGCGAACTGCTGACGGTGCGACCCAGCGAACTTGTTCTTAACGCCTTCCTCGACGGGCCGCTGCATCAAATCTCTGACCCAGAGACTAAGGTACCCATTTAATTTTTATCGATATTAAGTAGTTCACAAGACAATTTGTTTAGTACTTCTCCTTGACAAGTACCACCAGAAGCTATTCCATTTTCTTTTCACTCGACTTTAGAAAACCAAGTTTAATGAATAAACGGCCGTTTATGTATACATGTCTGTTTGACGTAGCCTGATCAACAGCGTAAATAACGCAACGAATATTGTTGAATTGTAAAATAAAGAGTGGTGCCTTCGTGTTACGCTATTTTCTGCAATTCTCGTGTCCCAATTATGGCAATTGCGCACGACACCCGCGTAGAGGCGGTGGACTTCTTCCCGAGGTCCCTCTGACCAGGCAATAGTCTGTGCGACGCACGCACTAAGTGTATTTGTGTGTACTACAATTAATTTATCAGCGGTGTTTAAAGTAGGCTAAATATACACTTTAAAGTGGTAAATGTGTATTTTTTCCGCCCAGGTACAAGAACAGGTGTTGAGTCTAGTCGAAAGATTGTTAATCGATCGATTGCGTAAGTTTACGGTCCCGGAATGCGACGAGGAGATGCCGTGGATATTCCTCGCAGGCATCATGCGCCGGAAAAAGATGAAGCACTTGCAGAAAATCTGCCTTATGCTTTCAAAGTCAGCGAAGTGCATCAAGTGAGATATTTATAGCTATTCGAGCTGTTCAACTAAATACCAAACCTTATGGTTATGCTATAAAAAAAAAAACAATAAGTCCAAAATATTTGTGATTGAATAATTAATTATGCCTGGAGATTTTCAAAAAACTAAAACCACCTGTAAATCGAACGAAGTTTCGGGCAAGTCTATACTATCTAATAATACCATATAATAAGTGTTACCATAGTAAAAAAAAATACAGCCATTTCTATTGAAAAGGAGCTGAAATAAACACAGCTTTTCTTTAGTATTTGTAAATTGCATTTCCAAAATGATTTGCATTTGATCGCACATGTATTCAGCAGCTATGAACACAAAATTAATAAAAATAAAATGTAATTTATAGAAATTCCAGCCAATTTAGTAAACCAAGGTGAAAATTAAAAAAAAGAAATCTGAGACCTATATGATAAAAAATGGTTCAAATTGTGGTGTGTTATAGCTAAATGTATGGTCATTAGACCGCTTAACGTTAGACCACTATTTACGCCACAACCTGTAGATATAAAACACTCAAAAAACTGTTGCGGATACTTCGACTTACCTCTTTAGGGTTGATTGAGTTCCGTTAAGCAGAGATTTAAAGTATTCATATGATTTGCACTGATGAAGAATTTATAGTAGTAGTAGACGATCTATTTTAGCCCTATCGGTAGGAGTCCTTATTTTAGGTTTAGGTATTTAGCACGATTTAGATTATTGAGGTGATATAAAATACCTATTAATATTATTATATATTTTTATTACAGTACGAACACACTTTTGTTTTTTCACACAAGACACTGACAGACATTTTCTTTTTCATAGTTTATATAGTCTTTGAATAAAGAGGTAGTTAGCTATACAAACTCCTACACTTTCCCTTATTCAACAGATCTAAGACCCATTGCATGTCTAAAAGATGCAAAGCTCGAACGTGGTAGTGCTTTTGTAAGAATGTCAGCCACTTGATTTGCTGTACCAATTCTTATAACTTCAATAGCACCTTCAGCCACTAATTCTCTTACATAGAAGTGACGAATACGTATGTGCTTTGTCCTCTTGTGAAATTCCGGGTTGTGGGCAAGTCGAACTGCTGCTTCGTTGTCCACACTGAGCGTCGGTGTATCTGTAAGCTTAGTAAGGTCTTGTAGAACTCTCGTAAGCCAAACAAGTTCTCTAGCTGCTTCACTAGCTGCTACAAGCTCAGCTTCAGTCGTAGAGATAGCGACAGAGGCTTGTCGCTGACTTAGCCATGAAACAATTCCACCAGAATAACGACAGACCACTCCTGTAGTAGATCGTCCGGTATCTCGATCTCCACCATGATCTGCATCGCTAAAACCTTCGAGCACACCTGGTAAATGATGAGCTTTATACTCAATTCCATAAGAGGTGGTGCCCTTGATGTAGCGCATAATCCGCTTAACACGTAGCCAATCTTCATGTGATGGGTTTTCCAGATTAATTCTTGCAACTAATCCAACTGCATACGGTATATCAGGTCGCGTCCCTGTCATTAAGTACGCTAAAGCACCTACTGCCTCTCTGTATGGGAAATTCTTCTCTTCCTTTTCTTTGTTAGCTTTCCCTGCTTGAGAAGTCATTTCTAATGGCGTTGAAACTGGATTACATTCTGACATCCTAAAACGATCCAGTATCTTTTTGGCGTAGGACTCTTGTTTAATTGTAATGGAGCCATCTTTCGACTGTGCTATCTCAAGTCCAAGGTAATATGACACTGGCTTGCTTGTGATCTTCAGAGTATCCCCAAATTCTTTAAGGAATTGGTTTGCCAAATCTTTATCTGTAGCGGCTACAAGGCCGTCGTCTACATACAGACTTATTAAGATTTTCTTGTCACCTATTTTCTTCGCGAACAGGCAACAATCAGCTTCATTTTGCTGAAAACCTTTCTCTAATAACGTCTCCTCAAAGCATGAATTCCAGCATCTAGGAGCCTGCTTGAGTCCGTATAAACTCCTTTTAAGTCGACATACATTTGAAGTTCCGTCATTAAATCCATCCGGCTGCTGCATGTAAATTTCTTCCTTCAGCTTGCCGTTGAGGAATGCTGTTGAAACGTCAAACTGCGTCAAATATAATTTTTCTTTAGCTGCGACACTTAATAAGGCTCTGATGGTGGCCATTCTAGCAACTGGACTATAAGTCTGTTCGTAATCGATTCCTTTCCGTTGTTTGAAACCTTTTACTACTAGCCTAGCCTTATATTTGTCGATACTGCTGTCTGGGTTTCGCTTGATACGAAAGACCCACTTGCAAGGGAGTGCCTTTCTATCTTTAGGTAGCTTACAGAGTGTCCATACATCGTTTTGCTTTAGTGAGTTCATTTCACTCGTCATTGCTTTGACCCACTCTTCGCTGTCATCACTTTCAATAGCTTCTTTATATGTCTCTGGAAAATATTCTGTGCCTACGAAACACACATAGTCATCGAACTTCTTAGGACGTGTGAGGCAAGTTCGATCACGTAAGTTGTATCGAGATCTCGCGTCCAAGAACGGTGGTTCGACTATCTCTAACTCATCGTCAGCGTCAACGAACTCTTCGTTAGCACTATCATCCTCTCTGGTTTCGTTGCTATCTCCCAAAACTTCAACATGTACATGATCATCGTTTTCTCTATCTCCCTCTAGAGCATGTTCATGATTCATTTCCTGCTGCTCTATATCACTTTCAGGTACAGCTTCTTGCGTAAACGTTTGGTTATCTCCCTCTGAACTAGAAGTGGTAGGGATTCTTATACAAGTCCGGAACTCGACGTCAGTTTGGAAGGTTATATCCCTCGACCTTTGCGTTTTGTTTCCGTCCCAAATACGATAACCGTCATCGTTTTCATAGCCTATAAGCTTGCCTTTTATTGCCTTTTTGTTGAGCTTCTTCCGTTTTTGTTTTGGAACGTGAGCAAAGCATTCACTTCCGATAACTCTCAAGTGACTTATCTTGGGTTTTCTTTTATGCCAGAGCTCGTAAGGTACCTTACCCTCAACTCTCGATGGACCTGTCCTGTTAAGTACATAGGCTGCAGTGTTAACAAGTTCTGCCCATAGCACTTGCGGTAGTTCTCCTCTAGCATGCATCATGGACCTCGCGGCTTCAACTAACGTACGGTTTTCGCGTTCACTACATCCATTCTGCTCAGGAGTGTAAGACATTGTCAGCCGTTGTTGAATGCCATATTTCTGTAAAATATCTCGTACTTCTCTGTTGTCGAACTCACCTCCGTTATCGCTAAGAATCGTCTTGATTTTATATCCAGCAGTCTTAGCTTCTTGTAACATTTGAACAAGTTTATTCTTAACTTCAAATTTGTTCCTGATGAAGTAGACCATGCGGTAGCCAGAGTAGTCATCCTTAAAGAGTACGTAATATTTGTATTTTGAGATGCTATCTACGAAGGGACCGCAAACATCGGTGTGAATCAGCTCTCCTACAGCTGTTGCTCTATCCCTTTTTCCAAACGGTTTTCTGTGTGACTTCCCATAAATGCAGCCTTCACATTTGATGTTGTCAGGACTCAACTGTACTCCCAGCTCTCTCTTCACGAGGCGGATCACGTGTTTCTTGTCCTGGTGTGCAAATCTCTCATGATATAGCTGTAGCATATTGGAGCCAGTCACAGCGTTGACCTCTATGGTCCATGGTTTAATTGGCATGAGCGTCTTCATGTCCAACCTGTAAAGTCCTCCATATCGAACTCTCTTTCCAACAACTCTAGTTGTGCCTGCAATATCTAGCTTGCACTCTCTAGTCGTGGAACTGAAGATGCTGTTCTGCATCTTGTCTTGTGCTGCAAGCGGTGAGAAGAGGTTCTTCGTTAATGATGGTACTAACCACACATCGATGAGTGTTATTTGCTCCTTCTTGCCACTGACATTTGACCTCAACGGTGCCTTTCCCTATCGCTTGTATGACGCTCCCGTCCGCAGTCGATACGGTATGGTCTGAATCAAATTCATGAAACTCTTGAAAATAAGCTCTTCTTACTGCAATGTGAGTTGTGGCTCCATTGTCAACAAACCAGCTTTCCCTGTCTTGAGTTCGTCCAGTGGAACCGGCATTCACTAACAGAGAAATGTGTTGCACTTGCTTTGACGTTGAAGCAGCTGCTGATGTGCCTGGTGTTGGTTTGGGCGGCCTCCCATCCTTTATCCACTTTTTGCACTTCCGAACTTTGTGTCCTTTACCGGAACAGTAGTTACAGATCAGCTCTCTCTCATTGCTTTGCTTGCTCTTGTGTTCTGTGCGTGTTGCCGCTAGGGCCTCTTGCTTTATGTGCTCTTTACTACCGAGCGCTCTTTCATATGCGCACAAGTGACTCGTTAAATTGTCCACTGTCCGTTCACTTTGGTTCAATAATAACCAGCTCGATTTGAAAGCAAAATATTTTTCATCCATCGTATCTAGGATTTTGCAAATGAGAAATAATTCCGGTAGTTTGACGGTGCCATCTTTCTTTGTGATTTCTGCATTTAAATTTGTCCAGATGTTTTTCAGTTTTGACATGTGGGTAGATACGTCATCCTCATCGTGACGTTTAAAACTGAAGAATTCTGCACATAAATTATATGCCCTGTCATCTGACTGTCCGTCAAATAATCTGTGTAGCTCCTGCCAGACCTCTTTAGACGTTTCAAATCGCATTATTTTTTTTAAGTGTACCTTCGGACATATTAGTGGTTAATATGAGCAGAGCGCTACATTCAGTTTTCTTATATTTAGCCATGGCCAAATTATACATACTGACCTCAGCGTCACCAGCTCCAGGGGCGGGAGTAACAGGCTTTTCGAGGGTTCCTTCGGCTGCTTCCATAGCGCCATCTACACCTCGTAGCATTATGGAAATTTTGTATTTCCATGTTGCCCAATTGTCTTTCCCCTCTAGATTGCCTATTTGCAATTTTGAAGTAAAACCTTCCATTTCGGCAAAATCAATAAATCACTATTCTGGGCCCATAACCTGTTGATACTTCGACTTACCTCTTTAGGGTTGATTGAGTTCCGTTAAGCAGAGATTTAAAGTATTCATATGATTTGCACTGATGAAGAATTTATAGTAGTAGTAGACGATCTATTTTAGCCCTATCGGTAGGAGTCCTTATTTTAGGTTTAGGTATTTAGCACGATTTAGATTATTGAGGTGATATAAAATACATATTAATAATATTATATATTTTTATTACAGTACAAACACACTTTTGTTTTTTCACACAAGACACTGACAGACATTTTCTTTTTCATAGTTTATATAGTCTTTGAATAAAGAGGTAGTTAGCTATACAAACTCCTACAAAAACAACAGCAGTTTTCTTTCTAATAGATTAATATTATCGTAAAATATTATGTCGGCATCTGAAATCTGTATAGCTGTGAATAAATTTATTGATTAAAGGCACTACTTTGGCAGTTGGGCTTAAGTATGGGATGAGCGCCCTGTGAAAGTGTACGTACGTAACGTACGTTTAATTTAAATTAATAATTTTGTTTGTCAGCCATCGCTTAGTAGACATACTGAGCTCTCACTTGGGCGCGAAGGATGACGAACGCGACCTCCAGTGTCTGTTGCTTCTGACGAGCGTGGCACCACACGTGGACTACTTCGACGTCATCTTCGTGCTCGAATATTACTACACACTGACCCAAAACGAACAAGTAATCTTTTGTTTTTAACTATGCACATGGCTAGGGCCAATTAGGGCGGGCCACACCGCAACGCAACGCATTGCAAAAATCCTTTTTCATCACTTTCGTACATTTTCTATGAATCAACCCACACTGCAGGTGAACCGCTCCCCACTTTTTTTTTGTTGAAAATGCGTTGTGCTGCGGCGTTACATCTGTAATGTGCGCTTGGTTTAGATTGAAATATATTAAACTCGTTTGACCTGTAATCTATTATTTGTAAGAAAACATTAACACCACTCAGGCGACTCTGGGCTTTTAAATTATAAATTAAGTGTTTATAGGTTTTTTAAACTTAATACTGGAGTGTAATTACCGACAAAAATACAAAAGGCATCCCACCATTTACGACGTGTCCCAAAGTTCAACGATAAGCGGGCACCAGACGGTGGACCTGCTCATGACTACCAGAGAAAATATTTTTTCCCTTACTATTTTCAAAGTTTTTTACTTCTATTAATCAATCATTTATTTGCAACGAATGTAGGTTACATTAAATAGAGGTGGAGTAGATAGGAGTGAGCCAGGCATTCAGTCACCATACCATGGCAAGTTTAAAAACTAACAAAAAATAATCAAGATTCCAAAATGGTATAAAAAAAAAGAAAAATAGTGACATAAAAAGACTGGACTGAAAGTAAACTTTGAAAATTTTAAGGAAAAACATAATTTTTGTGTTTAAAATTTTGATATAGTTTTGTGTAAAAACTACAGGCATTCTGGGATTTTAAGGGTTGTGGTGGATAGCAGTGCTACTTAGGTTGCCGATAGAAAAAAAAAAACTGATGTATTAGAAAAACCCTGGTCATGGTAGTTACAAATATCTTAAAAGGTGTCAATTTTCGAAGGATTTAGATGTATATTTATTAATTTCCAAAAAAAAAAAATTTTTTCTTAATTTTTTTTTCTGGTAGTCATGAGCAGTTCCACCCGCTTATCGTTGAATCTTGGGACACGTATATTGCTATAATAATGTCGCATGTTTTAGCGTGTCTTGTTTAGTTAAGTGTCGACTTTAGTTCTTAAATTGACAACCTAAGATCGGACTAAGTTGTCAGTTTTTTAAAAGGAACTGTATTTCGATTTCTGTTAAGTTCTTATTCCGAAAACAGGCTCGATGGTTTAAACCATGTCTAAAGAAAAACCTTGTTTTGCTGCCTAGATTAAAATTAGATTGCGGAATTAAAACTTAATATTTTCCATAACATTTTATAGTATGTACTTAATTCCGCAATGTAACGCAACTTAACTTGATTCCATGACTTATGTTTTGAATGTTCACATTGTTAGTTTCGCGACTCGCGCCTGTTGAAGCTGACAATCGAACTGCTGGGTTCGTGGTTGCGTTTCTTGCGGATGCAAGAGCGGACGCAGCTGCGCGACCACCTTGTACATCGCCTTGCTACGGTGGGTCAAAATGGTATGTCACAATTTTTTTTTTGCTATAGATATCAAGTTTGAGAACTATAGTATAGTTAAAATCTCGCTGCAGACTTGGTCATAAATCATAATCGGAGTAGGGATGTGCGCTAATTGCGCGCGCTCAAGGCCATTATCGATAACAGAATCCACTGTCAGTACAATCCCATTGAGTAGGTGTGGGCTCAAGTAAAAAATGAAGTTGCAACGAAAAACAAAACCTTCAAGATAGCTGATGTCGAGAAATTAGTCGATGAAGCCATTTCCAATGTCTCCATTGAAAATTGGCAAAAATGTGTGGAACATGCAGAATTGCTGCAAGATGAAGACTTAAGAAAAGCACATTTATGCGAAGAGTTCATCATTCATGTGGATGATGATGACGATGACTCAGACGAAGAATTTTAATTTTCTATTTTTAGTTTTATATATACGTTCTTTTGTTTATATGTTTAATATGCTTTGTAGTAAATTTGGTAATAAAAAAATAAAAAAAATGTGTATTTATTTCTATCACCCATTTATAAATATATAAAACTATCGATATCACTCATCGACTGCAGTAATACACAGGACTACGTGTGGGCGTGGCCTGCCCATAAGGCCCGTGAGTGGGAAAGAGAGCGAAACACTCGAATGA
This sequence comes from Brachylomia viminalis, assembly GCA_937001585.2. Taxonomy (NCBI): domain Eukaryota; kingdom Metazoa; phylum Arthropoda; class Insecta; order Lepidoptera; family Noctuidae; genus Brachylomia; species Brachylomia viminalis. The sequence goes on along the minus strand of OW443302.2, from coordinate 11,857,243 downwards.
TTTATGACCGAGTCTGCAGCGAGATTTTAACTATAGCACTTTTTGCCCAAAAACTCCCGCCCTTCACCATTTCATAGTGCTTTAGATGGGAAAAAGTGGCGCAAAAATCTCCCCAGTAGAACAGTTGTCTGTTAAGTTAGAAGAACTTGATTCTAAACAATAGTATGGAAAGTAATTAACATAAAAAAACAAAACATTAAATTACATTATTTGCCTATCCTATAGCCTATACTGTATATGTATATATATATATATATATATACTGGTCATGGTCACAATATAAATATGGACAGTACAGAATCTACGTACAAACGTTCGAAACGGCACACACACAGACGCGCGCATCGACGAGACCCCAAAGCGATAATCGCGGTTCTGGTGCTCCCAGTCGCGGGTGCCGCTCTTGAGTATATATGTTCGGTGGGGTGCCATGTCGAGACGAGTGGTCGCGTTTTGAGTTTACCTTTTACGCCAAAGACCGTCCCCGATCTTTTTAAAAATGCCACGAGCGTATTGCGTAGTATACGGCTGTTTGAACTCGGCTTCTTCAAACCTGGAGCTTTCGTTTTTTAAACTCCCTGCTGATCTTGAAAGGTAAGAATGATCTATTGATATAATCGATATCGAATTATGGTCCGTGTGATCGATCATAAGAAATTAGTAAATTTATTTGTATATCAAAGATGGCGGCTGCTTAAATTTTCTAATTTTTCGTTGGTGTCGTTTACATGGTTTTCGAGGGTGTTAAAGCCAATAGTGAGGTCAAAATGTAAACCCAAGATGGCGGAACCGAAAATTTTCAAATTTTTTGGCTTATGTTCGTTGTCATAGTTTTCGAGGGTGCTAAAGCCGATAGTCTGGTCAAAATGTAAATCCAAAATGACGGCTACGAAAATTTTCGCTATGCTAATCAACTTTTAAGTAATTCTGTTGCCGCTGGTATATGAACTTACGTGGACTGTAATCTCATTCATGAATCCGTGAGGGACACTGCTGAACTTATAAAAAATGTAATTACAAATACAGAATAGCGTTTTGTGGAAAATAAGCGCAGATAACTTTCTTCAATGCTTTTTCACACTATAAATTGAACAATAAAGAATTCTATAAGTGTCGTAGCAGATGAAAGTACTTTTCAGTGAATAATTTGTATTTATGAAGAAAAAAGTATTTTTTTTTAATTGTTGATGATTTTTTAATTACAACGCATTTTCGGGGTGAAACGCGGTACGGTGCGCTGCCGCAGGGTCAACTAAGCATCGGCCGAGCGCCGCGGTTTTCGACTTCAGTACCGGCTTGGGCACCCTCGAAAACCATGAAAACGATACCCATGATGTAAAATTAGAAAATTTTCCCAGCCAGCATCGTGGATTTATTACATTTTGACCAAAGAAGAAAGTCGCATAGAAGGGGCATAACATATTTGAACGCTTTTTCGCGTGACGATTTCTACCAGTCAACTTCTACCGCAAGCCGCGTTAAAGAACATCGTTCCATTAAAACACTTTTAAATTTTACAAACGTTAAGAGTTACAACCCTAACTTAATTATTTCAGCAAATATGCCTAGTTTCCATACTGTCCATATTTATACTGTGTGTCATGGTCATGGTCTACCCATGTGCCAAATTTCATCCTAATCCGTTCAGCCGTTTTAGCGTGAAAGCGTAACAAACAAGCAAACTCAATTTCGCATTTATAATATTATAGTTAAGATTAGGGCTATGTCCGGCGTCCAGTGACCGTCGATCTCTGCCCATCTCTCCGGGTGCATTTGTGTCACGTGGCCAGTACACTCCCGTCTCAGTCTGGCTGAAATGGCATGAATTTAATGGAACGCCAAATAATACCATTTTGATTTCCTTAAAATATTAATAGACACTCTAATATAATAAATGTGCTTCTTTCTCTGAGCCTCAAATAAATTCCATTTTGTTGTCCTAAAAATACAAAAAGCCAAGTGCCTTGCAAAAGCCTAGCCTCACTCATTTGGTTGGGGTGCCCTAGCTTAGTTACTGCGACCAACTTGGTTTGTCCGTTGGTATCGGGTTGATTACAGTTCTAGGCTCTTTTTTTTTTGTCGCTGAGAAATGCATTACGCATCCCCGCTCGCGGGGGACGAGACGGGGTATGTGGGACTCCTGTCGGAATCCGCCACCGACAGTATGCCCACTAAAACTCAGCGGTGTTCCCACATCGCCGTGATGGGAGGCCCATGGGAAACCGGCTCAGCCACAACCCTCCCGGCGCATGCCCGCCTAGGTGGTGGGCCCCGCATGCCCCCCCTTAGGTATCCTGAATTTAGGTTTGAAGGAAGTGGATGCTGGCAAAGTTACTACAAGTACATAATGCTTAAAACTGGGGGGCTACGGGAATGGCCGGGCACACCCGGCCACTGCCACGGCCACAACCATGAGAAAAGATCAAAAAATTAAACAAACTCATTCATTTAACAATAACGTACATTACGAGAACCGTAGGAAGATTTTAGAGGATCATTAATTTAATGTTTCCCTTTTTTCGCCAACATCCGCTACTTGACTTATGGTAATGTGTTTAGAAACACCGAACACATCGCGTTAGAACGTGATGTGTTCGCTTGGCACCTATTATGTTGCGCTACATCGCCCGTTGGTAAATCTTGAGTTTGGACTTCTGTCGTGCAGTATGTTACCGTAGGTTAGTACCTACCTACTTATTATGAAGGCGGTTTGAATGGTCGCGAAACGATTAAAGTTATTTTTTTATTTATTTAGACAGTAATCCCTTCCAGTGTCCATGTGTCCACGTTCAAGTGTTTCGACAGGCGCTGACGTGCGGCAGACCGTACGCCGATATTTACGAGTGCCGAATAAAAAATTTGAACAAATATGTTTTTTATTTTCAAATGATTATTACCATCTTTCATTTTCTTTTTATCGTACAACAAGGGTTAAACAGGTGTCACTGTTTTTTGCAGCATGTCGATTAAAGTGCTCACAGTTGGCATGTCAACTAGATCCTGATAATACAACATGGGCTACGGAGATGATGCAGTTGTGTAAGTATAAATACAGGCTCAAATTAAAGTAGCTGGGGAAATTTCAGTGATCGGTGATTAAAGTTAAAGTGAGAAAAAATACAGATTTTCTAAACCCTTAATTTCAAGTATCTACTAACTGCACTACCAGCGGCCGTTAGGCTAGGTTTGGTTTTATAAAACCAAATGATTTAAGAGGTCAACAGTTAACAGTTTCTTAAAAAAAAATGTCATGTTATGACCATGCGATGTATTAAAATTTGAAGACCGATTCCAAAAATATTACACACGAAAAGGTTGAAAAAAAAATAAAAAACAACTGCAACTACTAAGTTCGAAACAAGCTCACTTTTCAAGCAGTCATCAAATCGGAGATTGAATTAAAATAGCTGCCGCCACGTCAGATTTTTTTAATTTATTGAGTCCTCTGCGTACACAGCGGAGCAACGCGCAGCGGCCACGGGCGACTTGCAGGAGGCCCTGCGCGCCGCCGACCTGTCGCTGGCGGCGCGCGTGCCGCCCGGGCCCGCGCTGCTGCGCCTGTTCCTCACCGTCGCCGACGTGCCGCCAGGTAACACCACACTATCTACTAGCTGTCCCTGGCGACGTGCAGGAGGCCCTGCGCGCCGCCCGGGCCCGCGCTGCTGCGCCTGTTCCTCACCGTCGCCGACGTGCCGCCAGGTAACACCACACTATCTACTAGCTGTCCCTGGCGACGTGCAGGAGGCCCTGCGCGCCGCCCGGGCCCGCGCTGCTGCGCCTGTTCCTCACCGTCGCCGACGTGCCGCCAGGTAACACCACACTATCTACTAGCTGTCCCTGGCGACGTGCAGGAGGCCCTGCGCGCCGCCCGGGCCCGCGCTGCTGCGCCTGTTCCTCACCGTCGCCGACGTGCCGCCAGGTAACACCACACTATCTACTAGCTGTCCCTGGCGACGTGCAGGAGGCCCTGCGCGCCGCCCGGGCCCGCGCTGCTGCGCCTGTTCCTCACCGTCGCCGACGTGCCGCCAGGTAACACCACACTATCTACTAGCTGTCCCTGGCGACGTGCAGGAGGCCCTGCGCGCCGCCCGGGCCCGCGCTGCTGCGCCTGTTCCTCACCGTCGCCGACGTGCCGCCAGGTAACACCACACTATCTACTAGCTGTCCCTGGCGACGTGCAGGAGGCCCTGCGCGCCGCCCGGGCCCGCGCTGCTGCGCCTGTTCCTCACCGTCGCCGACGTGCCGCCAGGTAACACCACACTATCTACTAGCTGTCCCTGGCGACGTGCAGGAGGCCCTGCGCGCCGCCCGGGCCCGCGCTGCTGCGCCTGTTCCTCACCGTCGCCGACGTGCCGCCAGGTAACACCACACTATCTACTAGCTGTCCCTGGCGACGTGCAGGAGGCCCTGCGCGCCGCCCGGGCCCGCGCTGCTGCGCCTGTTCCTCACCGTCGCCGACGTGCCGCCAGGTAACACCACACTATCTACTAGCTGTCCCTGGCGACGTGCAGGAGGCCCTGCGCGCCGCCCGGGCCCGCGCTGCTGCGCCTGTTCCTCACCGTCGCCGACGTGCCGCCAGGTAACACCACACTATCTACTACCTGTGCGCGCCCGTGTTCGTTTTAATAACAAGTGTTCGTGTACAGAGTGGGACGCTGCGAGCTGTGCCACGGCGGTGGCGGGCGCGGCGCGCCTGTGCGTGCGCTCGCGCGAGTCGGCGGTGGAGTCCGCGCCCGTGTTCGCGCAGCTGCTGGCCAGGGTGGACGAGCCGCTGGCCGTCAGGGTCAATGCGCTCATTGGACTCAGCGATATATGTGCCAGGTATGTATAGTTGCCGCCAAATGAGCATCGTTTTTAAAAGGCCACATTTCCATTTTGAACAAATTTCCACAAACTGCTAAAATCGGTAGAAAAGTTGCAATTTTTGTTAAGAGCGTTTATACCTTATCAGTGGCAACGTCGCAATTTAGTGTATATGACACTAAATTGCGACGTTGCCAAAAACTGTGTAAAAGGTAAGAAATCGTTGCGTTTACAGTTCTATTTATATGCAAATAATACATTGGAAACTTGCAGGGCGTTATTTTCATTGTAAAATAACTGTAAGCATTACGGTTACTTACTTTTTAAACACTTTCACGTAATTCTTAAAAGTTAATTAAACAGATTTTTAAAATATAGCTCCGATTAAATGATAAAAATTGAAAACCACGAAATATGACACTAAATTGCGACGTTGCCACTCATAAGGTATAAACGCTCTTAAGAAAGAGGTCAAGATCTATCCGAATTTCTTTTCCGAACCGATGTTATTACATTTTTTTTTTGTAAATGTTATTTTTTTAATGAAATACATTTGAATAATATGCCCCTTTGCTGTAAGGCCTTATTAATAAACGCCTTTAGTATCATACTAGTGACGAAAAAGCAAATTTGCAGTTGTTTATTTTTAAATAATAATATTAATTGTTTGGTCAGTTTTTCCATTAAACATTCATGAAAAAATAGGTACTCGAGTTTAATAACTTTTGTTTTCTTGTGAATATCATGTACTTAACAAACAATAATTACTAACAAATATAATTATGTAGGAACGGAATGTTATGACAGGATAGTGGATTGAGACGTGAAGATGAATGACAGATATGAAGCATAGTTAAGGAATGAAAGAGATAGTGAATGAATGTTTAGAAAGATATAAGAAGTAGTAAGGGGAACGGGGTTCGGAAAAAAGAAATTGGACTAGACAGACGTTAGACGAGAAGAGGAAAAATAAAATACAAATCTTACGAAGTAATCAGGGTTTTTATTGCTTAAAAACTGAGCTTATCCTACATATATATACAAGGTGTCGTTTTGCATCCTCGTCAAATTCGAGGAGGTAACTATGCTAATGATTCTCGACACGAATCAATAATAAAATAAGTAGGTTTTTTTAAAAACTTTTTTATAATTTTCGGAAATCGGCATGTGTAGGTCCCGTGTGATACCGCCCTGTAACTGCGCTGTAACTGTAACGAACGCACACAGCGACATAGTCGTGCGACACTGCCTACCGCATACGCAACAGAACGATTATGTTCTTTGAAAGTGGAGTATTCTGAAACACTGTCAAACTCAAACATAAAAAAAAACAAGTATGTATTAATTATTGAACAGGATCGTAATTTTATTTGATTATTTATGTCTTTTATAACAGCCTCCTGAAATTTGACGAGGATGCAAAACGACACGTTGTATATATAATTTTTTTGTTTTATAAACGTTGCCCCACGTTAGGAATTTCTCCTGTATTGCGGGTGAGTTTACAAACATTTAAACTCACATACACAAACAGCTAGACCCGGAACTACTACTTGTAGGTCATACAAATATTTGTTCCGTACGGGAATCGAATCCGCGACATGCAGCGCAGCAATCAATCGCTTAACCACTGCGCCAACGGTTGCATATTAGAAAATCAAAACTTTCTCGAGCAAATTTCAAAAGAACAATAAACGAAATAACAAAATTTAAATGACCAAATGTTTTATTTAGAAAAAAAATAAAATCCCAATGTATGTGACATCAAATGAACGACTGATCAAAAGTTGCTAGATGTAATTTTAAAATATCAAATCATTACTCAAATTACATAATCACAAATGACGACTGAATAAATTTGCTAGATGTAAATATATGTACCTACCAAATCATAACTAATCAAATCTTATAATCACAAATGATTTCTTATTAAGAATTATTAATTAAATTGTAGGTATACTTATATTTGAAGTACATCATTAATTTTAACACATTAATTTGTCCAAAAATTATGATTAAAATAACAGTGCCTCAAAATAGTAGGTATACATTCATGTAATAATAAAAAAAAAACTTAAAAATTAAGTACTTACTTAATAAAACAAATTTTTGAATGTGCGAGTTATAAATTATTGGCAATAGCCTGTCAAAGTTGTATATGGTTATACTCTGTAATGTTGTTTAAAATATTATCAATCTTCTTTAGTCAATCCACGTTTTTGCCTTTTCTTTTCTTAGGCAAAGGTTCCCCGTTTCTCATTTTTTCTATAGATGCTGTGTTTATATTGGTCTCCTTTATAAGCACAGCTACTAATCTATAAAAACCCACATGTCTTTTTGCTTCTCAACTTGCTTCCAAACTATACTACATCACTTACGCCTGACAAGATTTGAGATTATTTATTTATTTATCCTCCTACTGGAACGCCATTACAGCAATTACACCAACAGAGCAAAAGATTACTTCATGTGCTGCTTTTTATCCATCCTGTGCGCGGTGGCCATCGAACGGGTGGCAATGGATCACGCACGCTCACGCAGCGTCAAGACACTTCTCCATAGTTCTATAACTCCGACCATATAATAACCATATTATAGTTTAATAAAATAATTTCTGGCTCCTCGCTCCGCTCGTGCCGCGCTCGCGCTCGCTTCGCTCGCATTTGAATTGTCTCTCGTTTTCTGTCAGCCATGTCGCCGCTCGCGCTATCCTGCGGTCGCTCCTTTGTGTCAGCTAGGTTCTTAAAACCCTGGGTGGACCCTCGCTTACGCTCGGGGTTCATACAAATAGCTCGCAGGTGATGCATCATTTTAAGTATTTTGACCATTTTGACCAAAGGCTTTCTGTATCAGACAGGCGCTATTCGCTAATATTAATATTATTTTTACCTTTTTCAGTTAATCCATTTGATAATTAATAATTTATCCAGTAATCCATTTTGACCTTTAAACGATTTGGTAAATAGTGTAATAAATAATTTAAACATTGATATTCCAGACTTTGGTCAGCTGAACTTTTGATCAAATTACCATCGTTATTTTAAACTTTGTTGATTTGTACGTTTTTCTTTTGAAATTTGCTCAGGAAAGTTTTGATTTTCTAATATGCAACCGCGCCAACCGTGCCGTAATTGTGTGGAATAAAGTAGAATCACTCCGTTGTGAATGAAATTCAATTATTGATGCACCTCTTATTATTGGTAATGGGATCATTATTTCTGTTGATGGTTTCAGGTGTGATTTTGCCTTGACAACCCGATTGCGACGAAATCTCCAATCGAGTGGAAAATGGAAATAAGGCCTTTGAAAACTCACTCCTCAAATAAGGCACCACTATCGTTCATTCTATTTTCCCATTAAGAACTTCTTCGTAGGAATCTGAACGGCAGACTATGTTTTGTATTGGTTCGTAAAATATTTTGAAGAGAAAATTGGCATTCATTCAGGAAATAAAAAGACAATTTTTTAAAATAAAAAGTGCTAGAATATGTATATGTACCTGGGTAAAAAAGCTTCGACGGATATTGAGGAGTTCTTGTAGAATTCCAGTAAACTTTGGATCCTCTGTTAAGTTGGTAGCCTTCCACAACAAGCGCTGAATGTTAACGGTGTCGTAGGCTGCCGACAAGTCTACAAATACTGCGCCCTTCCCTTTCCTCGTTTCAACCCATTCTCGATATGTTGTGTGACTACACTTACGAATTTGTCGTAATTTAGTGTGGTAGGCGGGATATTGAATAGTTCGGCATCCACGGACTTCGAAAATTATTCTCAGTCAGCTTTCAAATAGTTAAAGCGGAGTTTGAATGGCATAAACACAGGGTGAACGGCTGATTGGATATTGCACATAATTGGTCTATGTTGAGTTCTTCTTTGCTCTGGGTGCTAATATATGAGCAGACAAATATCAGGTCTGGATTGTACCCGCGTTTCTGCCGTCCACTTTTAAATGATGCGGGTTGTTTTGGGTCATGGATGACTAACTACTATAACTAACGTGATAATTTCAATGTTGTTTTCACAAGGGCATTTTGTAGAGAGGATACTTACGCCGGGAGCAGCAAACACTGCGTTACTGTGCTTCGGGTGACAGATGTCGGCGACAAGTGACAGTCCAGGACTGTGAGACCATCTTTGGGTTGAATCCCGATGGGTCTCTTGGACACATTGGATGTCGCAATGTGTCTTGCGGTATAATTCAGCGAAAACATCTGCTTTCCCCCGAGAGAACCCTTCGATGTTGATTGAGATTACACACAGGGCTGGTTTTGTTAGTGGACTGTTTAACCCTGGAAAGGGCCGATTGGAACGTACATTTGCCATCGTGGTAAAAGGATTATTAAGCTAGATGGCGGCGACATATACATCCATAACCTGTTAGCTTCGATCAACAATACCGACTAGATATCGGGTCGGCGCAAGAAATACGTCTGGGTACATAACAGCGCACTTGAGACGTGAGCTCTTATTTTGTTTAGTTCGCTTGAAACACAGCCAATGTAAACACGACTTTATTACTAGGTTCCATGGTTGAATTAGGTTAAACTTTTATCAGTTTTAAACTTTTTACACGCGGACAGCATTTAGCATTGATTTTGTACGAGACCCGTTATCTAGTTGGTATTGTTGATAGAAGCCTGTTATGGTTCAACGGGACACCGAAAGAAAGGCCGTTCTAAGGAACTTTTTCTTTATGTATATGAAAGTCTGTTTTATTAATATTACACTGTAAAACGATTTCTTTTAAAACGCATGGTTTCTAAATTCAGGTACACGTGCATAGTAGAGCCGCTGCTGGGCATAATGTGCGACTGCCTATCGAAGGATTCGCCTGAGATGTTGCGGCGCATGGCCACGCGCGAGCTTACTCGTCTCTTGTTAGGGGGGTTCCTACGTTTGCGCACTCCTCTCTATTACCGGTAAGTAAATATGGTCAACCTTGTCGCGATTTTTAGGGTAATTTTCAGTGCAGCGCAAGAGAAGGAATGACAATTACGCCTCGTTACGCGCGATAGCGCGCGCTAAGTCACTAGAATTTGCTCGCGAATTCGCGCTTTATCTCAGAATCTCAATATCACACAACCACTGTCATAGACGCTTGACGCCGCGCTATTCTTCGCGCCTTTTCCTTGAAAATCTTTGACGTCGCCAACAGTATCTAGTTTCGACAATTCTTGGAAAGATGTGCCACCCTTTTTTATTATGTTATTGTAAGTTATGCTCAAAGGATAAAGTTCAAAATGCAATAAATTTAAAAACGGTCGCTTTTCTTCCTTAATCTTACGCCTACGCCAATGTATATTGACTGTTAACGTGGGCATAATTGCGGTGAAAGTTCAGATCAAAACAACACTGATAATTTGTGTTAGTAAAGCCCCTTATACACATTGCAAGTTTCTTGCCTCTACTTGCATCGTCTAAACAATGTTTAGACGGTGTAACTTTTATTGTTACTTCGATTTATGGTATGCCACAGGAAATTTAATCGCACCGTGTAACTTAGGCTTAAATATGGTAATTGCCCGTAGATACTGCGCCCTGTTGGCGGATGAAGACGTCGACGTGCGCGAGCCGGCCGAGTATTACGTCACGTGCGGACTCACTGTCGATGCCATTTATCATCACTTCGTCGAGTGCGTGTTGCATTACAACAACGATGAGAAAAGTAAGGAGAAATGTTTAAGTCGTTTCCCAGCAATAAATGCTTAATCGTACTTAGTAACAAATATAAGTTATAGGTAGCTACAGAATGTGTAGATGACTTGTGATGGGTCTTTTTGCACCATGTATAGTAGATGTTTTGGTCATTTTTGGTTTTTAGGGTTCCCTATCCAAAGGGTGCCACGGAACCCTATTACTAAGCCTCCGCAGTTCGACCGTCCGTCTGTATGTCTGTCAGCGGGCTGTGTCTCATGAACCGTAATAAGTAGACAGTTGAAATGTTCACAGTGTGTGTTTATATTGACGCTATATCAACAAATAATAAAAAATAAAGGCCGAAAATAAATGTTTTTTTTCGGCTGTTTTTGCCTTCTGGTACGTAACCTTTCGTGTGCGAGTCCGGCTCGCACTTGGCCGATTTTTTTTCATACTAGTAACTTCTCGTTAACCCGTCACACAAATATAGCAATGATTTTTCACGTAACTACCAAACTGACAAGCCATTCAATCTGTTTCACAGATCACATAAAGTTCGACGACCGACAGCTGATATACGACGTCATGCTGCAGCGCATGTCACTGGTACAGAAGCTGAACATCCAATGTCGTTTAGCGCGCGAAGTACTAGAACATGCCGCCGACCTCACCGACGAAGGGGATGAAGAGCTGCCCCCAGCTATGAATGCAGCGCTGCTGGATACGATCACACTGCTCTGCGGACCTAGGATGAAGCTACCCAGTAATTGAAACTCTATTTTACTTATCAAATTCAAAGCATTAATTTCTATTAAACCATTTACAGGCACATTTTAATTTTGACAATTCAAAAGTGCCCGTAAATGGTTTACAGTGCGGTCGCTGAGAAAATGCGTTCCTGACGTCTGTCAAATTGGTCATGACTAGTGATGGCCAATAAGTAACACTATTATTACGTTTTTCAACCGACCCAAATCAAGAATAACGTAAGTTTTAACACTGGTTTGTCTGTGTTCTAATATCTGAATGTAACTAGCGTAAATAAAATAAAAATGCAATAGTGATATTCGGAAATGTTTAATATAGAATATAACAATAATATTTTGAGAACTAGTTGTGAACCCAGTCACAACTAACAAAAATCAGACTGCGATATGCTCGAGGAGGCGTTGTCTTCATCATCTTCGCCTATACGTGTATATTATGTATATCATTATCAATCAAAGTATCAATTATTGTGATATCTCGGTCAAAGTTTTCGAAAGTAAGATTTTTCGTTTTCTCGACGATCTTCGTCTAGTCATCATTTGTGACTTTCTCGCAACTTTCTTTTAATAGGGTCATCATCTTCTTCGTGCCAAAGTGCGGAGAAGTATTGTGCCGCGTAACCTTTGACGTAAGCCCAGATTACCTCAATCGCATTTTACTGGCAATGATGTGGAGGAGTTCTGAGAACACGATGACCGTATTCCTCCAGAGCCAGTTCATTTATTTCATATCCCACATGTGTCGGCTTATTTTCTTTTACTAATTTAATCAGTTACCTGCGGCGGGGTCTAAGCACGCGCATCTGTACTGGCACGGCTGATCCCAGGTTCGATTCCGTCGAACAGATGTGGCTGAAAATGTCGCTAAGCGGGAAAAAAAATTGCCATTGGTACAGCGTACCGGCCACCGTGGCTTGATATAGATCACTTCCTTGATGCTATCACGAACACTTTTGCTACGTTGGGAAACACTGTGATCATTATACACTTGGGAGCAAATAAATCGAGCCACTTCCTTTTTCACGCATTATGGTAATTATTTTTGGTATTAAGGAACGCATCGATTCGAAACATATATCGCCTAAAAGGGTATTTAATAACCTTTACAATGAGGGTAGTTAGTTGTCAAAATTTCATTTTTATTAAAGTTTAAAGGGTAGAATAAAATTATCGCATTTAATTTGCTTATGACATTTTTATTGTACTCTGTTAAGAAAAGATTAAATTTGAGGTTTTTGTTAATCATACCCATATTACTTGTTATTGTTGTCTTTATCTGTGTCTGTGTAATCAAAATAACCTGATAAAATGGATACTACACCGACGGAAGCTGCCTAAGTTGTAGCTTTACTTGAGGTTGGACACGGACAACGTGAAGTGGCACGCAGACTTCATTTGAGTCGTTCAAAGGTACAGCGGGTATACCGCAGGTATCTGGAGACTGGTGCTTTTGTTCGGCGACCTGGAACTGGCCGACCACGGGCAACAACAGAACGTGACGACCGCTTTATTGCAACCAATTCGTTGCGCGACCGTGGACTTAATGCTGTTCAGCTACAGCAAGCGTTACGTGACGTTCGAGGAGTCGCAATCAGTAGGTGGACAGTGAGACGAAGACTAAAAGAACGAAATTTAACATCACACAAACCAGCAACTGGCCCAAAATTGACTGTAGCTCATCGCCGATCTCGCTTGGAGTTTGCTCGAGAACACATTAATTGGACGTTAGAAGACTGGAGGTCAGTTTTGTTTTCTGACGAGTCAAGAATCTGTCTTTTTAGCAATGACGGGAGAAACCGAGTGTATAGACGTCCTGGTGAAAGATTTGCCCAATGTTGCATTCGAGAAACGGTGAGTTTTGGTGGTGGTTCTTGTATGGTGTGGGGAGGAATTTCTCTAGACGGAAAAACGGAACTTGTCTTCGTCGACCCCGCCAACGATGGCAATGGTAGACGTGGATTAACAGCTGACCGATACATAACTGACATTCTTGAAAACCACGTAATGCCGTATGCTGGTTTTGTCGGAGAAAATTTCTTGTTTATGCATGACAATGCGAGACCTCATACCGCGCAGATCGTTACGGATTACTTGTCTGCGATCGGGATTCAACAAATGGTATGGCCAGCACGAAGTCCTGATTTGAACCCGATCGAACACCTATGGGACGAGCTAAAACGGAGAGTCCGAGCCAGGGTTCCCGCTGTTTCATCCATTCCCGAGCTTAAAGTCGCTGTGCTTGAAGAGTGGGAGAACATACCACAATATGTCATCGTAACGCTGATCAGATCGATGACTAATAGGCTACAAGAATGTATCAGGGCCCGGGGGGGTAATACCAGTTATTAAGAATATTTTTTTTGCAATAATTTTGTTTTTTATTGTTTTTATGGACTGTTTTAGCCCTACTAAATTTTCTATCAAAATTACCATTTTTCTTGCAGAGCCAATAATTTATCATTCAATAAGGTTATTATTCAATAATTTACCCTCATTGTAAAGGTTATTAACTAAACTTTTAGGCGATATATAGTTCGAATTGATACGTTCCATATTACCAAAAATATTTACCATTTTACGTGAAAAAAGGTAGTGGCTCGATTTATTTGCTCCCAAGTGTATATTGTTCGGTGATTTCAACGTAAACATGCTCAACATAAACGAGACTAAAACTAGAAAAGTACAAGAATTTTTAAATTGCATAAGTCTCGTTCAACTTGTCACGTTGCCGACTCATTTCACAGATACGAGTGAGACTCTTATCGAACTACTGTGCACAGGAAAACAAACACAACAAGAACAAACAAAATAACACAACCAAAGGATTCCACCGTCGCGACGACGGTGGAATCCTTTGGTTCGATTGCAGGCCATTCCATTATAGTCAGTGAATTTCACATAAACCGGGACAAGTTTATGCCATATGTAACCAAATTTAGGCCGATAAAAGACATATTATATGTAGGGATAGTTTTTATACCGATTTGTCGCAATCAAATATAGGTTGTATTTCTGAATTTGCTGATGAGAATGACATGGTCGATACTTTTAATCACTGCATAATATCATTGATGTTAACGCGCCCTATAAAACTTGTCGTATTAAAGAATTATCGTATCCCTGGATTACGGACACTATCCATGCGGTTGTGGGACAAGGCATTAGCCAAATATAGGAGTACTAAATCGGGACCAAAAAAAGTTTATTATAAACAGTTAAAAACCTTGGTGGAAAGTTCCAGGTATCATGAAAAAAATTCATACTTTTAAGCACAATATAAATAGTAAAATAAACAATCCAAAATTACCATGGAAAAACATTAAATCTACGTTTGCAGGGTGCAAACGTAGATTTAATGTTTTTCCATGACAAAGCAAGGACAAGACCTTCCCCCACATTTTAGAAACCCAGATCCCTGATAAATAATACTTTTTTGAATGTCCCTGGAAACCCGGTAGCTAGTTCGTCGCATATATCATTCTTCGAGACCCACAGATATAGTGAAGCAATTTTTACAATAGCTCCGGTGGACCAAAATGATATCTCCCGCATTATTATTTCTGACCTAAGGTCAAACGGTGAAGGCTACGACAACATCACCTTAAGTATGCTTACTCTAACTTTGCCGCACACTTTAGAAACCATTACCTACATCATATTTTTTTCTATATGGACATCAACGTTTCCTTACCAATGGAAAATTGCCACAGTTAGACCTCTACCTAAGAGTCCAAACCGTATACAGGGTGGCCGGAACATTGACGTCCAAAAATAAAATTTCGGTCCCTCGTATCGTGGGGTATTCGAATCACCCCCATGTATGTTCCGCGACTTTTCATAGTTTTCGAGTTATGAATTTTTTTCTGAATGTTTGAAAATTTTCGACCTGACCAACCTAAAAAAATTCTAAAAAAAAAAGTAGAGGGTTTTATCGAGTTTCTTTTTTTGCAACTGAGTTTTCATAAGTAGTACTTTTATGCATAAAATAATCAGCTTCGTAACTGTGATGAAAGTTATGAAAATGTTGATCTAAAGTGAAAAATTTACGTTCGGTAAATTATGACTCAAATTTTCAACTTTAAATTAAAAATCTTAACAGGTGACTTCATAATTCCTAAGTAGGCTTCAAGAATGCGCCAGACTCTCAGTTTTCATAATCATAAAAAAAATGAAGTACTTAATAGGGCTACTTTGTTTAAAATCGGCCTTCAAAGACAGCGAGGTGGAAAAATTCTTAAAATTACCCATCTGAGTAATTATTTTTTTTTGGCTATTTTCTCGTTCCTAAGGTTAATTAATGATAAGAATACTGAAAACTAACCAACAAATAGTTTCAGAGTTGGGTAAGAAAAGTTTTACGTAAAAAGTGGTTTTGAATAAAACACAGATGATAATGTGAAAAAAGTACTTAATTTATTTTTAACATTTAGAAAAGGTTTTCAAAGTGGCCACCACCAGCAGCAATACACATTTTACACCTACGTAAGAAATTGTCTGGCAATCGTCTAAAAGCGTCTCTGTTCTCTCTCACAACACGTTCAGCTTCTGCAATCAACTGCCTCAGCTCTTGTTCACTTGAACAGTCTCGGGCGTATGCTATTTCCTTGTAATAGCCCCAAATAAAGAAATCGATGGGGTTGAGATCAGGTGAGCGTGGAGGCCACCTAATTGGTCCGCTGCGTCCGATCCATCTGTTGGGGTATGTTTCATCTAAGTAATTTCGGACCTGGGTTGCATAGTGACACGGGGCGCCGTCATTTTGCAACACCATGGTTCGTCTGAGTTCGAGATTCACATCTGCCAGCAACAATGGAAGTTCATTTTCCAAAAAGTTTTTGTATGTTTCTCCATCAAGTCTGGACGGCAGTTCAAACGGACCAATTAGTTCGCCATTGAGAATACCAGACCACAAGTTAACGCTGAAGCGATGTTGAAATGTCGAAGCTCTCACTTCGAGTGGATTTTCATTCGCCCACGTGTGGTAATTATGAATATTGAATATTCCGGATCGCTCAAATCGTGACTCATCTGACCATAAAACTTTATTGAAAAATCCAGGATCCTCTTGCTCTTTTCGTAACATGGTTTGGCAAAAATCAACGCGCAATTGGTGATCTGTAGGCAGTAAAGCTTGGACTCGTCGGATGTGGAACGCGTGGTATTCTTCATCGTGAAGAATGTCTTGGATAGAAGTCCTTGGGATGTTCAGAGCACGAGCCATACTTCTCGTACTCGTAGACGGATTTCGCTGAACTTCTTCCAGCACCATTTCTCTGCGATCCGGGTTAGCTCTAGGGATTCCTTCATGACTGCCGCGTCGACCAGGAATGCGGCCTGCCATCAAAGTGTTGTGCGTGTTAATAAAAACACGATGGTCGGGATATCGCTCAGGTTGCGGCCCACCACGACGTTGAAGTTGTTCGCGATACAGTCGCGCTGCTTCATGGCCGTTTCCTTGTGCAACTCCATAAAAATAATGCATTTCTGCATATTCACTTAACGTGTAACTCATTTTTTACACTTCCACGTAAAAAAAGTCCAAATCAGAATGCAAAACACAGTCCAATAAACGAGCAAAGTAGTCAAACAAGTAGGCAGCGGAGTCCGTGGGCAAAGCGAGTGTGGTAAAGACAAAATGGCGACACGCGTATAGCAGTAAACACAATGTGAGTACGACTGAGGTACTTGTTTTGCGTTGGCTTCGGTTGCGCGCCTTGCGTGAGAGAGATAGCAATAATTCGGTCTCTTTTCCTCTCGGTCCATTGTTATTGCAGGTAAAAGAGTTGCACCCTCGTTTACAACCCATAGTCCACGAGAACGGATCGCGCAAAATTCATTAAACTAACATTTAAAAAAATCTCCGTGTTTAAATCTTAGCTTTCCTGCAGTAATTTTTGGTTAGCAAACTAAATAACCTTAGGAGCGAGAAAATGGAAAAAAAAAAATTATTAATCAGATAGCTAATTTTAAGAATTTTCCACTTCGCAGTCTTTGAAGGCCGATTAAGGCCAAAGTTAGCCCCATTAAGTCCTACGTTTTTTAATGATTATGAAAGCTGAGAGTCTGGCGCATTCTTGAAGCCTACTTGAGAACCATGAAGTCACCTGTTTAGATTTTTGATTTGAAGTTGAAAATTTAAGTCATAATTTACCGAACGTAAATTTTTCACTTTAGATCAACATTTTCATAACTTTCACCACAGTTACGAAGCTGATTATTTTATGCATAAAAGTACTACTTATGAAAATTCAGTTGCAAAAAAAGAAACTCGATAAAACCCTCTACTTTTTTTTTTGAATTTTTTTAGGTTGGTCAGGTCGAAAATTTTCAAACATTCAGAAAAAAATTCATAACTCGAAAACTATGAAAAGTCGCGGAACATACATGGGGGTGATTCGAATACCCCACGATACGAGGGACCGAAATTTTATTTTTGGACGTCAATGTTCCGGCCACCCTGTAGAAATTAAAGACTTGCGGCCGATCAGTATTCTGCCCTGTCTTTCAAAAGTAATGGAGAGGGTAGTGTGCCGTCAAATAACTCGGTTTTTAGAAGAGAATGAAGTGTTACCAGTAGGCCAATTCTCGTACTTAAAAAACGTTCAAATTCAAGTCGCAATCTCATCTCAGCGTCAATCAATGTCAAAAACCTGTAAAAAATGTATGTAAATTGATTGTAATTTTGACAGATTGAGACTGAGATTAGAATGCGAACGGTCTTAAAAATACGGGAATTGCCCCTCTGATCTACAATCTGGTTTTAGGAAACAGCGCAGCACTTCTACGGCGTTACTGGATGTTACGGACAATATTCTATCAGCCCGAGGAAAGGGCATGTGTTCACTGATAGAGCTACTTGATTTTTCCTGTGCATTTGATTGCATTAACGTCTATCTATTACTATCAAAATTAAAATACTACGGTTTTGACGACGCGACAATGCCATTCAATGGTTCCACAGCTACCTCAGTAACAGAAACAACTTGTGGAATTGCGTTTGCCGGATGGTAGTACTATGGCTTCACCCCTTACTACAATCATCGGCACGGATCTTGAGCGCTGACCTTCACCTGCGCAAAAGTCAGTTTTTGGGTCCCTTTGGTGGTATGAAGTGAGGCGTGGGAGCGGGGTACATATATTGTCGTACAGTGATTGGCCCGTCGCGCGTCGCGTCATAACCGCCACTCGGGATTAGTCGTGATTCGTTCTTTACTCTTGTTGCACGTACCTCACGACGACTAGTACACTTCCGGCCAATTTAATTGACACCGCTTTTTAAACGGCATCGTTTTAATTCTCTGGTAAGTTAGAACTCAAATATTTTATGTGAATTCGTTATTAATTAATCCTTTGTAATGACTAATGATAAATAGGAAATATTTATCTTACTGATGATCTAAGAGATAGAGGTAGAGCGGAGATAGATATATTTTTTGTTCCTGCGTGATGCAGGATGGGATATTAATTTATTAAACTGAAAGTCGAGTATCGGAAAACTGAAAAGGAAAAAAAAACTATAATGTCGGAATTCTTTTGTTTCTTGGCTATAAATAAAGTTTTTATTTTGTACAATACATGTTTATTTTAATTCCTTTTAGGTATAAGATGCCAAGAAAAAACACTGTTTTATGAAAAAGGAAGCTGAAGAAGGAGTCAGAAATTTAAAACAAGTTCAAAAAAGAACAGCGGTGGCTACGAACACATCTGTTGCAACTGCAAATTGGAAACACTTTTAATTACCTACATTTTTGATCCCAAATTCCATTTCGTAATTTAATAAATCATTGTAAAACCATTATCCTTTCAACCATACAACCAGTAAGAAATTACGTAGGTAACTTAGAAAAAATAAATAATAAATGGGTGTGCGTTTTATTTTGCTATAAGTGTACGATGCGCAAAGCGATCCCCACTCTACCGCCGAGCGCTCAAGATCCGTGCCGGTAATTATAAATAAAACCACCAAACCATACCATACCATACCATAGAAAGAGGTGTTTCTCAGGGATCAATTTTGGGTCCGATTCTTTTTATTCTGTACTGTGCAGACATTATAAAATGCTTTCAGATAGCAAGTATCATATTTATGCCGATGACGTTTTGTCTTTCAGACTAGATGATTATGAGTCGGCCATTAGAGACCTAAACGACGACTTTGAAAGAATCGCTGCCTGGTCAGATGAGAATTGTCTGGCACTAAACCCATTGAAAACCAAGTATATGTTGTTTGGTACGAGGCAGCAGTTGAAGAAGATACCTTTAAGCCTTAATTTAACCCTAATGGGTAGGCCTATTGACCGTGTGAATGAGGCGCGGAACCTTGGGTTATGTATGGACAACAGCCTTAGATTTGAGAAACCGTTGCTAACTCCGTAAGAAACTGCTTCGTCTGAAACTGCTTTACAAAATGAGGCCGTTCTTGTCAAAAAAGCTTCGCGAACAGCTAGTCGAAACCCTTGTTCTGTCAAAATTAAACTACGCTGATACGGTTTACGGCGCACGCTTGCTGTCTCGTACCGATCGACTTATACAAAGAGTCCAAAATGCATGTGCGCGCTTCTGTTACTCTGTTCCCCCTAGGAGTCATATCACTCCCTTTCTTAACAAATACTTTATTCTCAAGATGAAGTCGAGACGAAAGTTACACCTATTGTGCTTGCTTTTTGGTGTCGTGAAGTCTGAGAAACCGAAGTATTTGTACGACAAGCTTAATTGGTTGGCTAGTAGACGAGATTACGCGCCCAGGCAATGGGCACAACAACTTTCAACACAGTCTCATAGGACAGCAGCTTTCAGAGGCACTTTCCGATACGCTGCATCTAAGGTGTGGGATAATATACCACCACCAGTAAGGGTTCTGGGCACTATCCACACGTTCAGAACACGTTTGCGGCAGTATCTGATAGATTCGCAATATAAACATGACATGATCGCGCTAAATATTTCACTTATATGAAATGCCTACAGTAGTTAGCTTAAAACATAATTCCTGTTGTGTCGCGAAAATATATATGATATGGCAGCGCACGTTCGGTGATTTTCCGTCCTTTGCTGCTTCAAAATGTCCCCGACCCGATGGCGCTGCTGTGCCATTCGCGGCATCTAGGGACCGTCGCAGTTGTGAGACCTGTGGGAAACATAAACGGACACAAGACTACATTTTTCTCATTTTTTTCACTACCATCTCATACCCTGTTCTATTTATATGCGATATCTATCTTAGGGCGTTGTTTTCGTACTTAACCTTTGTGCCTGGCATACTTGCGACTGTGACGCATAATCGTCGTCGAGATCGCATCATTCGCACCCTCATTCTCTTCATCACCCTCCTTTTTTCAATAAAATCTTGGGTCAAGACGATACTTCTCTTTCGTTATAATGTAGTACTTCACTTAGTAGGTATTAAATTAACAACTTTTAGCATATATTTTTTTATCTTAGATTTTTATTATTATTATTTTTCTATTCAATTTTTTATTTTGTTATTCAACTAACCCACAGTAAAAAAAAATCTTGTCATAAAACTAAGTAACTGTCGGTGAATTGTCCGCCGCGCTCGGCGGCCTGTAACGCTTTGTGAGTGCATCGTGGATAGATCAATCTTGCAAGGTAATCGCTAAAAACAGGTTTTGCCGAGTTGGTTCTTGTTGTTTTCGTTTTGTTAGTAATTATAATATTTGATTACTAGTTCATTTATTTGCGGTAAACATGACGCAAAAAATAACACAAACACAAAAAATAAGAAAAGGTTGGGGGAAACATGCGTCACATCCACGCAAAACGGCTATCGCTCAGCATTATGCTGCGACCCTATGCAAGACTGAGCCCCAGCGCTGGTTTTCAGCGATAGCGATATGTATTATTTATTAGGTATTTACCTATGTCGAAACTGTTTGTACTCCCCGTCACTTGTCCCTAAAGGTTCATTAGAAAACCAGCGTCAGACAGCATGTGTCTGGCATTAATACTGAAAAGATCCTTTTTGACTGACTTGAAGACACACTATTGTTATTAAAACATTATTTTCACTTTTTATTTTGTTATTTGTATTCTGTGTTTCACGAACTGTGTCCAAATAAACGTTATTATTTCTTTCTTTCTTTTCAGTTCTGCTTTTATCATCTGCATATTTGCGTCAAGGCTTTTACGTTGTACTGGGCAACTGGAGAACGTAGTCTATGCGCACGAAACGACAACAGACGACTTTTTGTTTTACAATATAGCGGCCCTCGCGCCATTTGTTACCAGAAATAAAAAAGTAGCTTGGTACTCATATTGCGCTATTGCCTTCGCGCGTTCGGTTTTATGAAGCTTTATAACATTATTAACTTTGTTCTATTATTATTAAATTATAACATAATACTTAAGATCACGCCTGAAATCCTCGCACACCACCCACAACCACCACACCACACCATCCTCCACCAGTTATGTTTGAGTCCCATGTAACAGTGGGCGAGCCTATTGCCATCAACCGGGCACAAATCCAGACTCTGGGCTGCTCCTGAGAAATTCCAGATGCAAAAAGCCGACCCGGGCATCGAACACAGGACCTCATGCACAGCACTAGCGCTTGTGACAGATAAAGTTTCAACTGCCTAGCTTTTTTTGGCACTTCATTACAAAAATAAACCTTGTAACAAAGCAGTACGGATTAAAAAAAAAAATTTTACTTATTTATTAAACACTTAATTTAGCGTGTTTTGTAACTTGTTTTACATACTGTACATTTATTGTAACTTGACATAATGATATAGTTTTTATTGATATTATTTGTTAATAGAGCAAATAATGAATAGAAATATTTTTATCATAAGATCCTCGCCACTTCAAGTTACATCGTCTTTTCAATCACGACCTGTCAGGAACACATTCTCTCAGCGGCCGAACTGAGGGGCAATTCCCGTATTTTTAAGAACGTTCGCATTCTAATCTCAGTGTCAATCTTTCAAAAATTGTATAGCGTTTACCTACATTTTTGACACAAGACTGTCGCTGAGATGAGATTGCGACTTGATTTTGAACGTTTGAATCGGAATTGGCCTTCTGTAATCTGCTGCTGCCCATGTGATGTCAAATATTTTCGATCACAACGAGGAATCACATTCTTGTGAATTTAACTGAGTATGCAGATATTTATGACGCAAGGCACCTCCGTTAATATTGCATTGACACATATTTTTTAACCCATATCCACCATCCTATATTTTGCCTTCGCTGTCGCTTGTCTCACCAGATAGTTTTGATGTTCCTTCGATGTCACATATTTGTGCTGCCACTTGTATATGCCTTCCGACGATCACATATATATCGACGCTTCAGATTCTAGCATGGTTTGGAGCATATTTGGACGGAGCCCAGACGTTATCAAACAAGTCCGCTCAAGCTTGAAAGTCATATTCAGAGAGCCTCTAACAAGTCTGTGATCAGTGCCGGTATTGAACCTGTTGATCACCGAGACATCCCTGAATATATGGTTTTTATCCGTTATGATGAAGTCTATCAAATTTTTCGTCATAGTTTCGGGACTTCGCCACGTCCACATCCTTTGGGACTGTTTCTTAAAGAAGGAATTCATGAAGAAAAGCCCCTCCTCAAGGAAGTTGACAAGCATTTGCCCCCTATGATTTCTGCTGCCAAACCCGTAGGATCCTACTACCGATTCGCTGCAATCCTTTACTCCCACTTTAGCGTTAAAATCCCCCATGAGAACGTTGTAGTGGGCTTTAGTTGTGGAATGCAAGGCCTTGGAGATGTCCTCGAACTTTTCATCCACTTCGTCATCCGAGTGTGCCGAGGTCAGTGCGTAAACCTGAACAACCTTGAGGCTATACCTCTCGGTTAGCTTCACTACAAGGTACGCTACCCTGTTCGAGACACTGGAGATTTCCATAACGTTGTCACAAAGGGATTTGTTTACCAGGAACCCGACTCCGCCTTGGGATAGCTGGTCTCCCTCTCGAAAATACAAAAGGAGGCCCGATTCAAGGGTTATTGTGACCTCCCCCTCTCTTCGGAATTCACTCAACCCTAGAATGTGCCACCTTATTTTTCCGAGCTCTTATTCTAGCTGCACTAGGTATTCGTCGAGCCGTAACGTGCGTCCCTTATACGTCGCCAAGGTCAGTCGGGTTTGGCGGCCATTCGTAACCCGGGGATTCTTCGCAGCCCCTACCCTGCCGTTACCGAGATCGCCGCCAAAATCAGGAATAGTAAGGCGGCCGAGAACTGGGAGCAGTGGTTTATTTTGGTTTGCCATTAGAGGTTTTGCCCATTATCGCCACGCTGGGCATACGGGTTGGCGATCGCAGATCACAGCTTCACGCACTAGTGACGCTGCTGCCCGTCACTAGTCTGCGCCATTTAGCTGCGAAGTTTTATTTTGAGATAGTTATACCGCCATTAGTCGGTTGTCAGAGCCTCGTTTGTTATCCAGCAGGGTGCACCACGAGCAGGTGAGGTTGACTTGGGGCACTGAGATGGTAAGTGTGCCCTCTTACGCCCAAATTTTGACGTTCAAAAAGTGGTGATTCTGTCTAGTTTGAATAAATGACTTTTGATTTTGTTTTTTTTATTTATAAAACTTCCTGGCAATGTTGTTTACATTACATAGCAAGTAGTAGTACACGAATTTATGTGGGGTAGGTACGACAACTAAAAAGTGAAAAATATTTTTTTTTTATAAAACCTTTTAGTTTTTTTTTTTTTGTTGAGCTAGACTTTTAATTATTAGCGATTGGTGCTTGGCAGTTCTGGACAAAGACAGATGGAAAGAGAGTAGGGACGCCTTTGCTCAGCAGTGGGGCATTAATAGCTAACAATAATAAGCAGTATTTTTTTACGTTACAGTAATCATTCTGCTTATTATTTATGTATTATTTGTGTTACAGAAAAACCGCAAAAGGCAGGCGACGTGAACGACATTGACGATTTGCAAGAGCGGGTAACTACAAACATTGTGTCTCATGTAAGTATTATTCTCTGATATATTCCTCGTATCCGCTATCGTTCGCTCAAAGCATACTACATAACATTTTATATCTTTGTTATTCCATTGTTACAGAAAATGAAAATACAGGTAGCAGAGATATTAGTACCGGCGGTGTTGAGGCTGTACACTCGTCTGAAACCACGCGGCGGCCAGATCAACGTGTATCTGGTGCAACTTGCTAACGATCTCTTGAAAGATTACGAACAAGAGGTATGATAACATAATAGTTTAACATGCTATTTATAATTATTATACAAATCAAGACTATAGGTCAGACGATATTCAGGAAATAATGGCAGTAAGTATCGTGGGTTTTGGTTAGTTCTATAATAACGATTTCAAGCTATTTTTCACAAGTCGTTATATTTTCCTCAAAAGAACGAGACAAGAAGTATGAAAAAAACCTCTTGAGTTCAAATCACAATAAAGTCGTCTACATACATTTGTATTTTATTTGTGGTCGCGAAACATGTCTTTTTCTTCCATAGTTTTTCCTTTCCTTTAATAGTCGTCATCTCAGTCTAGTCACTATCTTTCTAGCCATATCACCTTTCACACAGTCCATCCATCGTTTCTTTGGTCTTCCCTAAAATAATGTAGGTAACTCAGCTATACCAGAATTCTTAATAGTGTAAATGGTCATATTCACAGATCAAGGAGTTATTCGAAGATAACGAGGAACTGATGAAGGGCATACAAACGTTCCAAAGCACTATCGGGGTGCAGGCGACGTTCGGCAACGTGCGCAACCTGGTGACGCACACGGCGCCGCCCGAGCCCGACACGCCGCGCGCGTCGCGCCGGCCCGCGCGCGCGCGCGTCGCCGAGCCGCGCAAGCGCGCGCTGCGCATCTGATGCCACGCCACGGGCTCCGAAGGCGTACCCGGGGCTGGCGAGCTCGAAACGCCGACGTCTTCCTCTATCGAAGAACCACCTATTCCCTGTACCTCGCGCGCTGAACCTGGACCGTCGATTGCGAGACCGAGTCTAACCTTTCTCGACTCATTGTATGATGCGCCTGGATCTTTGTATGGTGGACCTAGTCTTTTCAGAAGTAGTCCTGGCAATTCGAGCGCTATACCTAGCACATTGACACATAAACGTAGAGTTTCGATGGGTCCTTCAAAAGTAGTACCGAGGACATCAAAAGTGGAGTCAAAACCCTCAACTGCTAAAACTGCCACATCAAGTGTTGCTAGTAAACAATTAGAAGCTTTAAAAACTTATCAAGTCCCGAATGACAAAGCACAACCGGCTACAGACACACTTGACGCATCCTTTTCATTACCAGGGCCATCAAACATTGTACCAATCAAGCCGAAAACGGTTCCTAGCATGTCAAAAGACGTCCGTTGGCCGCCGTTGAATTCGTCAGATAACGTAAAATCTGTACAAAGCACAAATCCAGCTTGTTCTGTCCCGAAAGATTTAAAAAAGATGTTAAATGCGTCACCGGGTGCCTCGTTCGCCATACCTGGTACATCTGGAACGAGCACATTCAAAGATAAACGTACATCAGCAATTAATGTACCCGGTCCTACAAAAGTAATAACGAGCTCATCAAAAGTGGAGTCCAAACCCTCAACTGCTAAAACTGTCACATCAAGTGTTCCAAGTAAACATTTGGAAGATTCAAAAACTTATCGAGACCCGACGAACAAAGCACTACCGGCTACAGACATTCTTGACGCATCCTTTTCATTGCCAGGACCTTCAAACATTGCACCAATCAAGCCGAAAACGGTTCCTAGTATATCAAAAGACGTCCGGCGCCCGTCTTTGGATTCTTCAAATAACGCAAAATCTGTACATAGCACAAAGCCAGCTTGGTCTATCTCGAAATATTTAAAAAACACGTTGAATGCGTCACCGGGCGCCTCGTTCGCCGTACCTGGTACATCTGGAACGAGCACATTCAAAGATAAACGTACACCAGCGATGGATCTACCCGGTCCTTCAAAAGTAGTACCGAGTACATCAAAAGAGGAGTCCAAACCCTCAACTGCTAAAACTATCACATCAAGTGTTGCAAGTCAACAATTTGAAGCTTCAAAAACTAATCGAGGCTCGAAGAACAAAGCACTACCGGCTACAGACACACTTGACGCATCCTTTTTATTGCCAGGACCATCAAATATTGTACCAATCAAGCCGAAAACGGTTCCTAGCACGTCAAAAGACGTCCGGCGCCCATCTTTGGATTTGTCGGATAACGCCAAATCTGTACAAAGTACAAATCCAGCTAGGTCTGTCCCGAAAGAATTAAAAAACACGTTGAATGCGTCACCGGGCGCCTCGTTCGCCGTACCTGGTACATCTGGAACGAGCACATTCAAAGATAAACGTACACCAGCAATGGATCTACCCTGTCCTTCAAAGGTAGTACCGAGCACATCAAAAGAGGAGTCCAAACCCTCAACTTAAAATTGTAACATCATGTGTTCCAAGTAATCAATTAGAAGCTTCAAAAACTTATCGAGACCCGAAGAACAAAGCACAGCCGGCTACAGACACAGTTGACGCATCCTTTTCATTGCCAGGACCATCCAAAATTGTACCAATCATGCCGAAAACGAATAGTCGCATGTCAAAAGATGACCGGCGCCCCTCGTTGGATTCGTCAGATAACGCTAATTCTCTACATTTAAAAAACACGTTGAATGAGTCACCGAACGCCTCGTTCGCAGAACTTGGTACATCTGGATCGAGCACATTAAAAGAAAAACTTAATCAGCAATGGATCTACCCGGTCCTTCAAAAGTAGTACCGAGCACATCAAACGAGAAGTCTAAACACACATCGACTAAAACTGTCACATCAATTGGTTCAGCAAGCTCATCGAATACGCCAGGAGCTAATCAGCCAAAAGCTTCTAAGACTGGTCAAAGCCGGAAGAAAAAATCACGACGATGACGGTCACCAGTCCCAGTTGACACATCCATAGCATTGTCTGATCCCTCAAATATACCTAGCATGCAGGAATCAACTGAGTCAGATCATGCAAAATCTCCACGAAGTACCACGAAACCTGTGTCTGACTTGAAAGAATTAGAAAACATATCTAATGCGAAATTGAAAGTTAAACTTAACCAGCAATAGATCAAGCCGGTCTTTCGAGCACATAGAAAGATAGTCGTAAACCAGCCGAGCAATTCTGTAACAATCTCACCGTGAAAACTTAGGTGAAGTCAAAAGTGTCAATCCCTAGCATCAGGTGGAATGATAGTTCACTTCACCTTACGTTTTTATGGTGAAATTGTTACAGAATCGACCGGCTGCAATGGATCAAGCCGGGCCATCAAGCACATTGAAAGATAAACTTAAATTAGCAATGGATCTCCACTAAACCTGCGTCTGACTAAAATGATTTAGAAAACATATCCGCTCCTGAAACATGCACGTCAAGTATTGCAGGTAGCTCATCGAATACTACAATACATGAATACAATCGTCATTAATTGACCCTTCAAAATCTTTTACCTGGCACGTCACAAGCTGCGGCTTTGAGATCTGATCGTAGCCCGTCGCATGACGGACATTGTCCATTAAAAGCAGTTCTGAAACCGACGGAAGTTAAGCTTACTGGTTCCCTCCCGCTGATCTGTTACGATGAAAACAGCTCGTCGTACGTCAAAAGACGTCCACCCTGGTCCCACTAATATACCTAGCACGCCGAACACGGCAGTCGATGGATGCGATGCCTCTGATAGTGTAAAATCACCACGTCATACCACGGAAATGCGTTTCGACTTAAAATATTTAGAAAACATCGGCTGAAACTGACACGCCGAGTATTTACCTATTTAATACTAAAACTATCGTGTATAGACAATAGTTTAAGTATTTGACACATTATCTATGAGGGCCATCCGTACTAGTTATTGTTATACTATTGTAAAATACTTCACAGGAGTATTGATAAGCGAAAATGTCAAGAATTATTGGGTATTTACGCCCGAAATTAGTCATTTATTCTGGATCACTCTTTGCCATTGCAGTCTTTTTTTTTTCTGTGCTTGCTAATCCTCAATAAACCTTAAATCTAAGAAGATCCAATCCAATCAAATACGAGTAGACTCGTACGTACCACATTGTACCAATGTTGCTCTACAGGAAGTAACTTTGGTTTGGTGGATAACTGGATACACTTAATAGTATAGGTGCGTCCACACCACACAAACAAACTATAATGTAGGTATATCAAATTGGAAAATTACAGGCTAGAAGAAAAAAGTCGCCCTATAGATGAATAATTTATTTGTTGCAGTCTCAGCATTTACTGATTTAAATTTTGTAATACAAAAAATATGAAAAAAAAACGTGTAGTTTTATTTTGATGTCTCAATCCAATGTTAGGAGAATGGGTAAATTTCACCATTCCACCAACAGAAACCAAAAATACCAAGCACAGTACAGTAGCCGGGCGTTGATATGGCACATCGAGATATAGAAAGAGACTCACCTATTCTATGTGTGAGACCCTGTCACGCATAGCAATATGAGTGATAGAGACGACGTTCTGCAAAGCCGAACTTTTCGGTCTCAAATAACGGTCGCATATTGTATTAGGCGATTAGCACACTGCACCGCCGTACGGGGCGGCCCCAGCAAACAATCTTGTGTTTTCTATACAAACTGATACAATGTTAGATATTCCGCGGTGGTGTTTGATAATCGCCTTAACTCACACGAAATTCTGTCTTCTGTCAAAAAGTAATGGTCACCGCTATATCGTGCCATGGCTTTGGTAAGAGAGTAGTAACACTTAGGACTTGTGCTCGTCGTTTTTTTACGCGTCGTCTGCGTCAACGCGCGCATTAGCAGTTTTCATTGATAATTCCAAATACTTAAACTTATAGTTTACACGATATCTATTCGCGCGACATGCGCGCGCGTATAGATTCGTAGCCACTCATCGCGTCGCATACGAACCATCGCCACCGCAGCACATTAATAAATACCCCTCAGACACAAAGCTTCTAAGTAGTTTTCAAATGATCCGGAATCCGTTTTATTAGCAGTACCTACCCAGAAAGTCGTAAAAGAGCTGTCCCTTGAACCTTAAACCATAGCAATCCCACAGTATGGTATGACCCCAAAGACGCATCTCCATAACCATACTCTTTATGTACTATTATATACACTCAGGGGCACATTTAACCGTCCACTCATCTCGAACTGCTTAACGTTTGTTTATGTTAACTTACGCTTTGCGTACTAGGCGTTACTTCTTAAGTGGGTATATCTGAAATAAATAAATCAATCATACCCGCGTTTTGTTTACTTTTGTGGTTTTTATTCAACAATAATCAGTTTAATCGTAATTTGACAGTCTCGCCCCATGTTTTATGTGACGGATACATTTGATTTAAAACGTTGTGATACCATTTCTTCGAATAAAACCTAGGTATTGGCCTGCCGTGATTTCATTTACACCAAAAAAATGCCACTGGACGCAGCTGGGGCAGCTAGGGCTGTAGCACTTGCAGACGCTGGGTTTAGCCAGCGTCGGATTGGACGGATGCTTGGATATCCACGATCCACAATTCAAGATGCTATCCGGCGTTACAGAGAGACTGGTTCCTACACAAGAAGGCCAGGGCAAGGTCGTAGAAGGTGTACATCAGAGAGAGATGATCGTTACATCGTCTCGAACGTTCTTCGGAATCGGTTTACAACTGCTCCTGAGGCTCGTAACCGCTTGTTTGAGGTACGAAATGTAAGTGTGAGCCTAAGAACAATAAGAAGAAGGTTAGCTGAGAGGGATCTGAGAGCATTTCGACCAGTTCGAGTCCCAGCGCTGACCGCAACTCACAGAAGAGCGAGACTTGCATTTGCTCGAGAACATTTAAATTGGACTTCGGAACAATGGAAGGCAGTTCTCTTCTCGGATGAATCAAGAATAGCTTTACGAGGTCCTGATGGACGTCAGCGCGTGTATAGACGCCGTGGTGAAAGGTTTGCTGAATGTGCTGTGGTTGAAACAGTAGGCTACGAGGGAGGCTCTATAATGGTGTGGGGTGGCATTTGTTATGACGCCCGTACAGAATTGGTCATCTTCGATAGAGGCAGCGTTAATGCTCACAGGTACGTGACAGAAGTTTTAGAACCACACGTGATGCCTTTTGCGCCATTCATTGGCGATAATTTTGTTTTAATGCACGATAATGCTCGTGCACACACCGCGAGAATTGTCAGCGATTACTTGGACGCCGTCGATATTCAGCGATTACCATGGCCAGCTCGCAGTCCTGACCTGAACCCAATAGAGCATGTATGGGACAACCTAAAAAGACGAATTCGGGGTCGTACACCAGCTCCTACCACCATCAGTGAGCTAAAAACTGCAGCTGTTGAGGAGTGGCAGAACATTCCCCAAAGCGACATCCAAGACATAATTGACGGGCTTTCTAATCGATTGCAGGAGGTCATTAGGGCCAGAGGAGGAAATACACATTATTAATCCGGTAATTTAGAGCACACTTTTTTTTAAATTGACATTTTGCTAATTTTTATTTTTTGTAAGAAAAGTGCATATTCTATTTTTTTTTAATTTTGTCTTAATTAAACCATTTCACAACATACACATGTTTCATTTATTTTCGTGGAGGTTCACCCAATGTGACATTATAACAAAATTAATTAAATTACCATAGAATTTTGAAGAAATCTACAAAATATAGGTGGCCGGTTAAATGTGCCCTTGAGTGTATTATATCATACTATTTACCCATTACGTCACCCTATGTAAAATTTCTACATTTTTATCTGTAATTTTTTGGTGTACATAATAAAGAGTATTCTATTCTATTCTCTTTCAATGTTAAGTCGTCTTTTTATATGTTATTCATGTGCTCTACTTCCTCTGTATAAAATCCAATAATGACCATAATATGTTAGTCCACCAAGTTTCGAACTAGCTAGCATGACGTATCAATTCGTTGAGTAATTAGATATTATTATCTTAGACATAGATTAATTTATCGTATAATCTTAGAATCATAAGGCCGCGGCCGCCGCGCTTGTTTGTTGTGTCTCGAACAAAGCACGAGCGAAAATTGAGAGGAAACTTCATTTTCTATGTGTGCGTGAGCCGAGTGTGTCGACTATCCGCAACGCACAAAAATACTGCGTGATACCACTACTAAGTGTATACCCACAAATAATGGGAAATTTCAGTATGTTAGTTGTTCTAATAAATACAAGTAATAGGTACAATGTGCATCTCATTGTCATCAGTCCCGTACGGTATATCGAATTACCCTTGAACGATATAACTGTCTACAGAAAGCATGGTTCACCGACGAACGGTAATACGAGAAAACTATTAGTCGATAACATTATTTAGCGACAGCACGTTTCGCCGAATAACGCTACATAGAATGAATGGTTGGTCGATACCAAGATTTGCCGATGTCATGGTTCGCCGGAACACGCTTGAACTAAATAATCCTTTATCGATAGCAATTTGCATCGAAAGCACCTTTTCTTACACCGCCTATCCAAAATAATTGTCTTGATGCATCACCTGCGAGGTATTTGTATGAACCCCGAGCGTAAGCGAGGGGCCACCCAGGGTATCAAGAACCTAGCTGACACAAAGGAGCGAGCGCAGGATAGCGCGAGCGGCGACATGGCTGACAGAAAACGAGAGACAATTCAAATGCGAGCGAAGCGAGCGCGAGCGCGACGAGCGGAGCGAGGAGCCAGAAATAAATATTATTTTATTAAACTATGCAACTTGCTATCGATAAAGGATTATTTAGTTCAAGCGTGTTCCGGCGAACCATGACATCGGCAAATCTTGGTATCTGCCAACCATTCATTCTATGTAGCGTTATTCGGCGAAACGTGCTGTCGCTAAATAATGGTATCGACTAATAGTTTTCTCGTATTACCGTTCGTCGGTGAACCATGCTTTCTGTAGACAGTTATATCGTTCAAGGGTAATTCGATATACCGTACGGGACTCCATTGTCATAGCCAAGTAGGTAGGTGCATGATGGCTGTCAGTGTGAACTTCATTATTTCGCTGATATTTATCTAGTGTTCCCGAATGAGTAAAGGTATTAAAACTCGTGTGCTACCTTTAAAAACAACCACTCATGTTTTAATAATCCCTGAAGCGCCGTTTTAATAAACAACTATTGCCAAACAAAAACAAATATAAATAGTATAATATGTATTTTTTCCTCTCAACTAGCAACACCATTTTATTTGATTGAGCACAGACGGGTCAGACGATTCGCTTCGCATTATTGCGCCTACGTTTTAGTTACCTCACTTTTCGTGTTCCGATTAAGCGTTATTATTACGCAACCAAAATAAATTTGAAACTTTCCTTTTCATTTAATTAATTATGCATGTGTACAAGAATAACAATATTATTTATAAGACTTTAAAACTTAATAAATTACACAACATTGCTCAAATTTAACTTAACTACTAAATCATTCTCATTTTCTATTTTTAATTCTTTACCAAACGTTTTCTTTAACAACAAGTCTATAGCTGCTTCTTCTGAAAAAAAAAGAGAAAAAAAAATCATATTGATATAAGTACATATCAGTTGTATTGAGGAGAATCGGATACAGAATAGGTTTTGTTTTTTGCATAAAAATATGGTATTCTATGGTCCTAATCAAAATACCTGGACAAACTTTTACATGGGACCAACTCTGTAATTTAGCCCGGGGAGGTTGGGAGGGATATGGAGAAGAAAAACTGAGAGCCATGGATCAGCCCCCCCAGGCTGTTCCATGGCTCTCAGTTGCAAAAGTAAAGCAATCTGGAAATGTCTGGTGTCTAAACAATGAAATTGTAAAATTAGTTTTTAAGACCGCTATTAAAGGCTATTTTCTAAGCTAAGAAGCAAAAAGCATCGTCGAAAATGGCCCTAGGACCAACAAATATTTGACGTACATAATAATTATAGCTATATTTTATTATACTAATTGCGCATATCTGTATGAAACGGACATTCTGCGTTCCTTAATGAACAATTAAAAGAGCTGTAACGATTTACGTCATCACATCAAAAATGCCAATCAATTTTGATCTTTGACATGACAATTAGTGATGCCCAATCTTTAATTTCACACACCGAGAGCAAGATTACTTGAGTTGGCCACATGCTCACGGATGTCATATGCATCCGTACCTACGTACTTTCCTTTTCCACCTTTTTCGGTCAAGGGTAGGTATAACGCTTCTGTAGCGACATGTGCGACGTTTTTATTGGTACCATACACCTTAGGTGCGAAAGGAATTCAACAACAAAACCGATTTTCATATAATATTCCAAGCATCCTAAATAATTAATTATATTTTTCTATACAATCACATAATACACACAAGGGCGTTTGTGCTCCGATTGGGTTATTCCCGCTCGGTAACACCCTTTCGTCAACACTGTTGACGATCGGGAAAAAAAAGTTTCGTTCGTTCACAGTGTTGAAGAACGCTACTTATTATTTCGGGTAATTCCCGTTCGGTAACACCTTTCGTTCCTGTCGTCAACACTGTTGACGATCGGGAAAAAAAAATTTCGTTCGTTCGCAGTGTCCATGAATGCTGGTTTTTATTTTTAAAATACGCATACGCAATATGCGTTTTAAATGTTTTAATGGATTATGTTAGATCTTTTAAAACATAATTAACTAGAAAATAAAAAAATGGCCTTATCATGTGCATCATAACATCATACAAATCATTGTGGGAAAAAAAGCGATAATAGGACTTTTATAAAGCTAAAGTGAGTTTAGACGTTTACGTAAAATGCTATGGTAATTCACTTACCTTAATTCTCAAAACTCCACTACACTTTAATTTACGTTGAGAGCAACTCCAAATAACTAAACCACTTTTATGCGCCCTTGTGTAATATTGGCGACCGCCATGTAGTAAAACAGTCCCATGTTTTCTTTTTATACGCACTAACACGGATTTTCAACTAAAACTACCTGCTAAATCTTGTTCCGACATGTCCGAATTTAGAACTAATAATGTACTGTATGTACGATGCATAAATCAGGATTAGCTACCCAAAATGAACGATACTTATTATTGCAGTGCTCTGATTGGCTAATTCAAGGTCATGGTGGATAACGTACTAGAATAGGCCGGTCGGGGGTAGTGTGCGAATCTATTGTTTATTTTATCTACTGTTACCGGCTACCGGCGCAGCATCGCTATACCTGCCTGCTGCAAAGGGAAGTTTGCAATCTACTCTAACTTAAATTCTACAAATGGAACAACATCCAACATTTTATATCAATTAAACTAGACTTTCGTCGTAATTAAACATTTGAAAATCCATGACATGTTTTATTTCCATATTTTAAAAATAAAAACCAGCATTCTTGGACACTGTGAACGAACGAAACTTTTTTTTCCCGATTGTCAACAGTGTTGACGAAAGGGCGTTACCGAGCGGGAATAACCCCTCCGATTCATATTCGTGTTTTTACGAACAGCATAAAGACGGATCAGAAATTCATGAATGGGCGTTGTGCACTCACTCTTAGTCGATTCGTGATTCGTTTTGGGGAATTATTCATCATCCGTTTTAAAAACACGAATACGAGAGTCCACGTGTACCAATCCGAGTTTCGAGTATTCACTAAAAACATAACATAACACTCACTCGAATTCGTGAAACACACGAATACGAGTGAGTGCACAAAACGCCCTATATTAAGCATTATGGCTACTTCGATCCGTAAAAAAAGACTCGATGTGAGAAATTCACGAATATAAAAACGAAAACGAAGCAGTGCACAAACTACCATACATTTATTATGAAGGCTATTTCGAAACGTATTTTAACGAATCACGAATACGAGGTAATGCACAAAGGCCGTAAGTGAGATGCATTTTAAATTTTCAAATAGAATAACACGCTGGGTACTGAACAGTATCGATTTTGTTTAAGATAAGTATATCGTTTCGGGTCGAATGTATGGGCATCCCTAATCCTTGTCGTGTCATGACAATCAACTCAACTGTCCAGTTATTGCACCCATATCACACTCGCTCGCATTTCTTCGTGATTACATTGTATAGTGATTTCAATTTGCTTTACTTAACACCAAAACAAGATAGTAAGTACAAAAGTACTTTAATGTTTTACTGAACTCTTAGTTTAACTAGCCACACAGGCAATAGAAATAACATTAGTGACAGGCATTTACTAACATGTATTTATAATTATTGAAAGGATTGTTTCTTACTAAATATAACCTCAAAATCTTTGTTTTGTTTTTAAATAAATGCTTTCTGCAAGTTGTCCGTCATTAAACTTTGTCTTGATGGGCATATACGTGTAATTTAGAACACGCAAAGTAATTTTCCTTCGCTGTACAAATAAATCTGGGGCGAAAGATGTATGGATGCAGAACAATCTCATTTCAAAGACTCGAACTAATTAGCCACACCTGTATCTAAAGCTACGGTTTGATAGAAGAGCGGTGCCCGCCACATGGCATCTGAAATTTACCGGCGAATGACGTCACTGAAACGTTATTTATGAAAGTAAGTTGGTATTTTCCTAGAGAGCGTTTTTGACACTGTAAAGTCAAACCCCGCTGCCCAAAGTTTTAAATCGCTAGATTTGCCCTCACCGTACTTATTAACGCGAAAAAGTGTCCATACTGAGAAGAGTGAGCTCATCAATCGACATCAATCAATTACAAGCCAAGTCACTGCATCATTGTGTGTTAGAGGGGTCAAAACGAAACAGAAACAAGACTTCCTTTTGGCGCGATAGGGCGAATCTAACGATTTAAATCTTGTCCGCTGCCATCATTTACATAAGAGCCGTCACTGCAGCCGTTATGTGCGGCCACCGCTCTTCTAGAAAACCGAAGCTTTCAATTAGACCAAAATGTAAACTGCGTTCCCCCAAATTATTTAGTTTTCAATTTATTTACTTTCGGAAATAAATACTGTAATGGGTACTAGTAATTCTGAAATTAATTTAATTTACACTGGAGTAAAGTTGATATTTGTGGACATAACATCAATCGGAAACTAGGATTTGAATCGACTTTTTGGGTTTGTGAAAAGATTAGTATGAAACTCTGTCATTCTGCATTTGAGTCGACATTCACCTTTGAGCGTCGTTCTCGAAGGCCCCTAGACGTAAAAATTCTGTTCTAACTTACCCGTAACTTGTATAGCCAGCAATTGATGAACAATATGTCGTGCAGTAGTCTTAAACAGATCACGACTGCTTATTTTTTTCTTTTTGTAGTACGGCATGAGTAGTTTAACTACTAGTCCAGCAAGATCCACTTTTTCTGCTTTCTTTATTGTAGGTTCTTTCTTTTTAGTCGCATCGCTTTTGCTCCTATGTTTGCTTTCTTTACGATGTGGTTTATCTGTTTTATGTTTTTCGCTTTTTCCTTCTTTCGTCTTTCGTTCATCCTTTATTTTTTTACTTAAGCTAAGTTTATGTGATGATAAGCTTTTATCTATGTCCTTATGTTTAGATGGTGTTTGAGAAGACTTTAGGGTGACTAGTGCTTCGATTTGCTCGACATCAGGCAGGATTTCAGGAGGTGCAGGTTCGGGTGGCAGATCTTTGAACATTTGTAGTTTTTGCAAAACAGCGTCAGCTTCTAGACTTAATTTACGAGCTTTGTTGAAATTTGCGTCATCACTTTCCACGTGGTCTAAAGAAGAGTTGGATTTATTTTCTTCAAAAGACGCGTCATTGTCATTTTTAAATTCATCTGAGTTAATCTTTTTTTTATTGGCTTGATCATCTTTAATGTCACTAAGTATTAACGTTTCTTCTGCACTTTTGTTTATCGATATATCAGTGCCATCATCAATCACTAATTCTTTTTCAGATTCTTCATCTGACTGACCAAATAAAGATGTCGATTCCGTTGAAGTTTCGTGTCTTTTATGGTTATGTGTATTAGATTCCTTGGAACTATGTTTCTTGGACTGTTTCTTTTTGCGATCAGTTTTATCACGACTGTTTATTTTAATTTTTTTAGATGGTCTAGTTTCATTATCGCTATCGGAAGATTCGCCAAATAGAGCTTTGATTTTTCGTTTTGAAGGAGGTTTGTCTTTGTGTAATTTACGATCTTTATCATTTTTCAATATAGTTTCATTATTTAGCTTTTTATTATTTTCAATGTCTTGTTCATTATCAACATGTTCTTTATTTTTATTTGGTATACCTTGTAATGTTATATTTATCACAAATGTTTTCGATCCTTTATCAGATTTGTATCGGCTAATGCTATCTACAGACTCTGCATGGTCATCCATAGTTTGAGTATTCATAACTTCGTCTTTTAAATCTTTTAATTTGAGCGTAGTATCATTACTATTTCCATGACATTCGTTGTTGTCACTACTTTGGCTGCCTTCATCATTTTCATCAATAACAAGACCATTGCCATCATCGTCACTTTCTTGTGGAGTATTATCAGGGGACGCCTCTGGCGATTTTTTAAAAAAGCTTTTTAGTTTTGTTTGTGTTAATGGGTCCCTTCTGAAAGAATTTGCTTTTCTTTTTGTTTCTTTGTCAGCTTTGGATAACTGACGTGCTTCATTTTTAATGTCCATATCTTTTTGAATAAAATTAAAAAAACAATGAGTCATAATGCCATCATGAGGATAATTTATTTTATTACATTGTGGTCGTGACAGCTTAGCTTCCTAGAATGGCGAAACCGGGGTGGGGTGGGTGCAAGGGGACGGCGAATTTTTATGGGAAAACTATGATAGTCTTTGCCACATTCGCCATTCTAGCAAGCTGAGCTATAGTCGTTTCACAGTGATTTAACTTTTGACAGCCACCTTATAGCAACGAGATTAAAGATCATTGTGATGCAAAATCAGCAGTATATTAACTTTGAAAAGACTGTAGACAGCTCTTGATAGGTGTGCTGACACCACTTGGTATACATACACCCCGTCACCTTAACATTCTAGCTTACCTAATTGTGATGCTGTAATAAAACCATTGCAGTTTTTGCCTCTTTGTTGCTCATATTCTTTAACGAATTCCTTGAGTGTGTTGCTTTTCTTGTGGTCGAAATTTTTTAACTGAGGGTAAACTTGATCCTTACACGCTTTAACGGCTGAAATCTGTTGATTTGTGTTAGTAAAAACGTTTTTATTAAACGTTGCATGTAGTACCTACATTGCTCGATAATGTTTCGAAGAATAAAAATAATGTCTCACCAATTTGGACATCGCTCGCCTATACAAACTGATAACCGTGCTACTGGAAAATGCCTCGTATTCCAATTCTATAGCGCACTGCTCTATGTTGTGTCTTGACAACGGCTTTTCAAAATGGTCAATTTCCTTCGTGCTTTGAAAGTTGTTATTTAGGGCATCAGTGAGTAGCGTGAGATAGCCATCGCGGCTTGCTACTGATAATCCGTTTACCTAAAATAAAATGTATGATTAATTGATTATACATTTTGTTGGTAAAATTATTTTTTTGTATGACAGAACATCAATGTCAACCATTGATTCCCATTATCGTAAACACATAAAGGCGCTCCTAATTCCATACTTCCTCGGCAATGTGCGGCTGCAAAATTCTCTATCTATACTAATATTATAAAGAGGTAAATTTTTTTCGTTTGTTTGTAAGTTTGTCTGTAGGGGGTAATCTCTCTGGAACTACCGGTTGATAGCCCAATTCTTGAGGAACACTAAAGGCTATTTAAGGTGATACGTAAAAAATAAATCATAGCTCGAGAGGCGGGCATAAGATAGTGACAGAGTCAATTACTTCCACATACGAAAAAAGAGAGCGCAACAATGCGTAATGGAACCAAAAAAAAACAACGTAAGCGCCAAACCGAATAAAAATTGTTTAAAAATAAATTAAGCTATGTATCAAAAACATTTTCAGCCAGAGTTTTGAATTACACATTTTGAATGCAATTTTGCAATTAAATTACTTAGGAATTTAATATAGCAAAATTAAAATTTATATATATAAATCCCAATTTATTTTGGTATCGCCTTAACATTACGCTCTGACCCACAGGAGCCAAGCAAAAAGAACAAAAGTCAGAAAGAACGCTAAGCGAAAACGAAGTGATAGCGCAGGCAGGTGATACGATGCGACGGGGTGGGTCGGGGGAACAAGAAATTTCACGCGGACGAACTTAGAAGCTAGTCGAGTATATTTTTTTAGCAGTGCTTAGGTATGACGTTTAAAAAAATAATGGTGGAAGCAAAAAAGCGATAGCTACGAATCGTGCGCGGCAGCGAGTCTTTAATTTCAGCATAGTGTATAGTTTTCTTATGTTGTTTATATATATGAATACTTAATGTTATCTTTATAGTATTGCCTGATTCTAGTAGCAATAAAATGAATATTTATACATCTTCAAGGTTTACCTTCATTTGGTTTACCGAAACCAAATGGTCCTGGGTTCGAATCCCGGTAGGGGCAAATGTTTGTATGATGAATATGGACATTTGTACCCGAGTCATGGATGTATATTTATAATATGTATGTATTTACGAAAAAAAAATATGTATTTAAGTAGTGTATCAACCATCTGGTATCCATAACACAAGCCTTAATTAAGTGCTTAACTTGGAACTAGATGGTGCTGTGTGCAATGTCAGACGATATTTATATTTATACCTTATTGCCGGTACTTTCAGCCGCTTTGCATTTTGAATGTTTAGCAGATTCAGCCTCATTAATTGCTTTCTTATCTTCTGTGCGTTTCTTCCTATTGGCAAACTCTTGCATAATGAGAGATTTAGTTTCTTGTGCAATACGACGCCGGTTAGTTTCACCATCTGAGCCGTCGCTGTCATCTCCACCGCCGTAATATGACTCCGACTCCCTGCAATGTTAATAAAACACATTTAGTTAAGGTATACATACCATTCGGATCTTGGCGATTACGATCCAGCAGTTGCGGTCAACTTCTGCTACTGCGGAGCATTCGGATTGCAGAGGCAGCGACTAAAGTCACACAAAATTGTGTTTATTAAAAATTCTGAACCCGCGCCCCAATCTCAAAGGATTCGGGCGGTCACACCTTTTTTACTTAGTTCTCTTCCCATTAATATCCTGTTTAATTTAAACGATCACAACGATAGTCTACGGTTATCAGTCGGCACAATTGTTTAATGTCATGCTCCAAAAATGGTAGCCAAAAATAATATTTATAGTATTTTAATGTCAGCCCTCAGAGCGCGAGTCCTACTCGCACTTGTCCGGTTTTTTTCTTTATGGCTTGAACATTTTGTGTACCTCCGAGGTTTACGAAATTCCAAAAATAATGATGACCATGCAGATAATACTTACTGTTACCAAATGCAATAATGTTACTACTAATTTTATTCAACAATGAAATAAAAATACCTTCAAGTACCAAGATTAGTTAAGTAATGTATAAAATCGAGCGGACAGAGGTTTCAATGTGTGCGTGCGCGTAATGTTGTTGTGTTGCGACTCAGATACCAAAACTTGAGTGATTCAAAAATGTGGATGTGGTGTGTGTGTGTCCTTAAACGATATCGAGCGTTAAATCGTAAGCACTCAGTTTAGAAATCACGTTCGTAATCTCATCAATACGGTTAAGATATTGAACGTGATTGTCTTGCCACGAGATTGAATCTTAAAAAATTGCTCGAGATCTCGCGAGGTCCAGATTGCATTCCCTAGTGGCGGCTGATCAGATACACGAATAACAATCTTGCGGTAGCAGAACAAATTAAATTATTAACTTTGTGTAGTGTTTGGTTCACCAAGACACAGGATGTGCCTAGTTTGGGACCAACTGTTAAATCTGTCTTTTTATGTTAGTTACAATTTCATACTATGTTATTTGTATGGTTAAGCACTAATAAATAAATTAGAACGAATAAGAAAAGGCACCGACTTCTTCTGTCCCTGGCGGCCCTCCCCGTACAGCTCGGCCACCTGCTGGTGCACCACGAGCCCGCCCGCGCGCAGCTGCGCGGCGCCGGCGCGGCGCTGGTGCTGCTCCAGCGCGCGCCGCACGCTGCGCTCGTCCGCGCACGCGTCGCAGCGCCCGACGCACTTCGGCACCTCCTCCCCGAAGTACTCGGCGAACACCTTGTGACGGCATCTGAGAACAAACCGCTTGTTACTATACATAAACATATTAAGTATAAATAAAAGTAGCTTCTCGAGTCTGCCAGTGCGACCGCGTTGTTCATCTAAACCACGCAACCGACTTTGATGCGGTTTTCACTATCATTAAGACAATTTATTCCAGAAGGTAAAAGGTTTATGAGTATAACTTTTATGTATATATATATAAGTATAACATGAACTGATATGACGCTCTTTAATCTTTAACTCGGAGTGTAGTAATGAAATGCTGGTCAGTTATAGCATAACCATCACGTGCGTTCAACGAGTCCGGCGAAGCGTTGCAAAAAATATTTTTATAATTTTGATTAGTATTTATTTTTTAAAACATCGTCCCACACTAGGTATTTCTCCTGTATCGTGGGTGCGTTTACAATCATTTACACCCGGTTTCTGATTTGAGAAAAGTAGCAAATCTCAACTGACTATTCTCAAATACATAAAAAATTAAACTTCGTTAAACCATAATCAACTAACTGATCATTTACTTAGTTTTCTTGATCAAAGCTAACACGTTCCAATTTACATTAAAAAACCGGTAATTATCAAAAACTTATAATTTTAAATCATTTTATTCTTATAAATTTAAAACAGACTTAAAAAGTAAGTTGATTTGGAGGAGCAGCTAATGCATATTTTAGCAATTTATTATTTGACGTTTTGGTATGAACTGAATCGTGAACGTCAAACTGTAAGTAAATAAACACAGGTATTATTGGAATTCTGTTAGTATTTTTACTTAAACTACCTATTGTACCAATTAAAATGGATAAAGAGACAATCCCAAAAGACATAGACATTGATGCAATGAATAATCATTTTAGTGCTTCGTCCAATTTTGATAGGACAATAAAATTGAATACACTGAATTATCTTTC
Source organism: Brachylomia viminalis (assembly GCA_937001585.2). Classification (NCBI taxonomy): domain Eukaryota; kingdom Metazoa; phylum Arthropoda; class Insecta; order Lepidoptera; family Noctuidae; genus Brachylomia; species Brachylomia viminalis. Next base: position 11,815,039 of record OW443302.2, on the reverse strand, counting down.
TTCTCTTCCGACTCCCAGTTATTCTCCATTTGCTTTTGGTCAGTTCTCCGCGTGTGATGTTAAGAAGAGCATACTATCGATTACTTCCAATGCAGTAGGAAGTGACTGTATCAGCCGTAATATGCTGGTCCCTGTGCTGGATGTTATTCTTCCTGTCATTTGTCACATTCTCAACTTTTCTGCATTTAGTGGTGTCTTTCCATGCTCATGGAAAGATGCACAAATAATACCTTTACCTAAAAAGTCTAATCCCACATCCTTTTCCGAATACCGTCCAATATCTGTCTTACCATTCCTTTCCAAAGTCCTTGAACGGTTAATTCATAATCAAGTAAGCACATACCTGTCTAAAAATAATCTCCTAAACCCCTTCCAGTCTGGCTTCCGTACTGGTCATAGCACAACTACAGCGCTTCTGAACATTACGGATGATATAAGGTCTGCCATGGAAAACGGTAATCTAACGGTCTTAGCTTTGCTAGATTTCAGTAATACTTTTAATACTGTTGATTTTGATGTTTTACTTGGCATTCTATGCTCTCTTAACATACCTCCATCGGTAATTGACTGGTTTCGTAGTTACCTGTTCGGTCGTCGGCAACGTATATGCATTGGAGAGACCTTGTCTTCCTGGAGCAATACTTCTGCCGGTGTACCTCAGGGTGGCGTTCTATCCCCTTTACTTTTTGCAGTTTTTATTAACTCAATTTCCGACGAGCTAATTTCTTTCTACCATCTTTATGCAGATGATTTGCAAATTTACTCGCAAGCTCCTCTTGGAAATCTATCTGAGGCTATCTTGACGATTAATCGTGATCTGGCCCGAATATGCGACTGGAGCAAGAGATATGGACTTATGGTGAACCCCATAAAGACGCAGGTTGTGGTGGTGGGCAGTTCTAGGACGGTCTCAAGGATCGACTGGACGACACTTCCCCAAGTTTCTTTTGACAACTCAGTTGTTCCATTTAGTGAGAAAGTTAAAAACTTGGGGATATTCATTGATAAGAACTTTTCTTGGACTGCCCAGTTACAGGAAGTTAGCCGCAAGCTTTTTGCATCCGCTGCATCTTTGAAAAGATTGCGTAATTTTTTACCGACTGCCACCAAGATTGCGCTTGCACAATCGCTTCTTCTACCCATCCTTGACTATGCTGATGTCAGCTATCTTGACCTTACCCAAGACCTACTCGATAAACTTGAGCGGCTTCAAAATTTATGTATAAGATTCATATTCGGTTTGCGCAAATATGACCATGTTTCCGAATTTCGTGTGAAGCTCAAGTGGTTACCAATTCGCCTTCGCCGGAACGCTCATATCCTTTCTCTTTTGTTTAATGTGCTCTTCTCCCCTTCCACCCCTCTTTATCTTAAGAAACGTTTCCAGTTTCTTTGCGACTCCCACACGAAATTTCTAAGGTCATCAGATAACTTGAAGCTTAAAATGCCTATGCATTCCACAACTTTCCTCGACAAATCCTTTACTGTCCAGGCCGCTCGTTTGTGGAATGCATTGCCAGTTGAAATTAAACGCGCGCCGTCATTGCTTGTGTTTAAAAGACTCGTGAAGGAACATTACTTGTCGTTGTGATCGAGTTCTCATAATTGTAATTATCTATAGTCTTCATTTATTTTCGTTGCTTATAAATTTAGTATGTACGTATTTATGTATATATTATTTAGGATATGTATATAAGTGTATCTATTATTTAGGATATGTATATATGTGTATCTATTTTAGTGTATTGTATACATACTTATTATTTGCACCAACAACAGCCCCATTTTATGTCCAGGAAAATCTCTGTCCATTCCAAGGTTGCCTGGAAGAGATCGCAGAAAGCGATAAGGCCGCCCATTGTATATTAAGTAGTGTTCAGTTTAATTTTTGTTGTTATGTTTTTTGTGGTGTACAATAAAGAATATATAAATAAATAAATAAATAAAGATAAGAAAAAGAGATCGCCTAACTATACTCTAGAGGAAAAAGAAAATCTTCTTTCAATAATAACAAAGTAAGTACTTACATAATAACCTACTTGAAATGCCTACAAATTATTTACGTTTTCTTCATTTTATGCATGTTTCTGCTTAGACAAGGATTAAAATATCATGAAACCATATTTAATTTATGTTTATGTAATTGTGTTTTTCGGTTTCCAGGTCGTACATGATGACCATTTATTAAAGGATTTAAAGAACAAATGGTCTTATGGGCAGGTTAGCTGGCAAATGCAGCAGTGATATTATCAAATCTGGTTGATTTTGGAAGTTGGTTTAATCTTTGGCATCAATCGTGTTTGGAAAAACTTAAAGAAGACTGGTGGTGGGTCATTCAGTCCTATATTAACTGATGCTGATCAACAAATCCTTTCCGTCTTAGATGACCAAATACGTCCAGATGAGAATCCATATGATGAAGCAGCAGAATATTGTGGTGGGTATAGATCAATATGTTTCATACACCACAGAATGTTGTACATTTATAGTATTATAAAAACTACAAAATAAAATTTTCAGAACCAATTGAAGTAATTTCTAAATTCTAACCCAGTACCCGAATTCAATCCACTACCAGAACCTCCTAATCCAGTACCTGTGTTAAGGAAACTAAAACTTGTGCCCAAACGAAAAAGAGGACAATAGATAGCTTATCACATATAAAGCATTCAGCTGAAGCTCTGAAGAAAATATATTTTAAGAAAAAAATTGAACTTGCTTACTCCCAAAAAAATTATGAGATGCAAAACTTTGATTTGAACAGAATAAGCATGAACTGGAAATACAAATTAAAAAAAAAACAGTTGGAAAAGGCTGATAGGGATTTGATGTTGTAAATTACCTTATTTATAGTAAGCATACATAAAACGAATAGCTGTGATTTCTCAAACATTGTGCTATGATTTCTAAATGTATATAACTGTACAATATGAATTTTTATATGAGGTGCCTTAATTATTATGAATAGCTGTGTGGCGGAACAATAACAATTGGACCACCACCTTACATTTTAGAGTGGAATCGCTCTGCTCATGAATCATAATTTTCAATCGCTTTAATAGTATCTTTCATTTCTTCATATGCACTCACATCATTCTTTCATCCTTCCGCTCCACTACGCTCTATAGCTAATTATACAGGGTGGCCGGAACATTGACGTCCAAAAATAAAATTTCGGTCCCTCGTATCGTGGGGTATTCGAATCACCCCCATGTATGTTCCGCGACTTTTCATAGTTTTCGAGTTATGAATTTTTTTCTGAATGTTTGAAAATTTTCGACCTGACCAACCTAAAAAAATTCAAAAAAAAAAGTAGAGGGTTTTATCGAGTTTCTTTTTTTGCAACTGAATTTTCATAAGTAGTACTTTTATGCATAAAATAATCAGCTTCGTAACTGTGGTGAAAGTTATGAAAATGTTGATCTAAAGTGAAAAATTTACGTTCGGTAAATTATGACTTAAATTTTCAACTTCAAATTAAAAATCTAAACAGGTGACTTCATGGTTCTCAAGTAGGCTTCAAGAATGCGCCAGACTCTCAGCTTTCATAATCATTAAAAAACGTAGGACTTAATGGGGCTAACTTTGGCCTTAATCGGCCTTCAAAGACTGCGAAGTGGAAAATTCTTAAAATTAGCTATCTGATTAATAAATTTTTTTTTTCCATTTTCTCGCTCCTAAGGTTATTTAGTTTGCTAACCAAAAATGACTGCAGGAAAGCTAAGATTTAAACACGGAGATTTTTTTAAATGTTAGTTTAATGAATTTTGCGCGATCCGTTCTCGTGGACTATGGGTTGTAAACGAGGGTGCAACTCTTTTACCTGCAATAACAATGGACCGAGAGGAAAAGAGACCGAATTATTGCTATCTCTCTCACGCAAGGCGCGCAACCGAAGCCAACGCAAAACAAGTACCTCAGTCGTACTCACATTGTGTTTACTGCTATACGCGTGTCGCCATTTTGTCTTTACCACACTCGCTTTGCCCACGGACTCCGCTGCCTACTTGTTTGACTACTTTGCTCGTTTATTGGACTGTGTTTTGCATTCTGATTTGGACTTTTTTTACGTGGAAGTGTAAAAAATGAGTTACACGTTAAGTGAATATGCAGAAATGCATTATTTTTATGGAGTTGCACAAGGAAACGGCCATGAAGCAGCGCGACTGTATCGCGAACAACTTCAACGTCGTGGTGGGCCGCAACCTGAGCGATATCCCGACCATCGTGTTTTTATTAACACGCACAACACTTTGATGGCAGGCCGCATTCCTGGTCGACGCGGCAGTCATGAAGGAATCCCTAGAGCTAACCCGGATCGCAGAGAAATGGTGCTGGAAGAAGTTCAGCGAAATCCGTCTACGAGTACGAGAAGTATGGCTCGTGCTCTGAACATCCCAAGGACTTCTATCCAAGACATTCTTCACGATGAAGAATACCACGCGTTCCACATCCGACGAGTCCAAGCTTTACTGCCTACAGATCACCAATTGCGCGTTGATTTTTGCCAAACCATGTTACGAAAAGAGCAAGAGGATCCTGGATTTTTCAATAAAGTTTTATGGTCAGATGAGTCACGATTTGAGCGATCCGGAATATTCAATATTCATAATTACCACACGTGGGCGAATGAAAATCCACTCGAAGTGAGAGCTTCGACATTTCAACATCGCTTCAGCGTTAACTTGTGGTCTGGTATTCTCAATGGCGAACTAATTGGTCCGTTTGAACTGCCGTCCAGACTTGATGGAGAAACATACAAAAACTTTTTGGAAAATGAACTTCCATTGTTGCTGGCAGATGTGAATCTCGAACTCAGACGAACCATGGTGTTGCAAAATGACGGCGCCCCGTGTCACTATGCAACCCAGGTCCGAAATTACTTAGATGAAACATACCCCAACAGATGGATCGGACGCAGCGGACCAATTAGGTGGCCTCCACGCTCACCTGATCTCAACCCCATCGATTTCTTTATTTGGGGCTATTACAAGGAAATAGCATACGCCCGAGACTGTTCAAGTGAACAAGAGCTGAGGCAGTTGATTGCAGAAGCTGAACGTGTTGTGAGAGAGAACAGAGACGCTTTTAGACGATTGCCAGACAATTTCTTACGTAGGTGTAGAATGTGTATTGCTGCTGGTGGTGGCCACTTTGAAAACCTTTTCTAAATGTTAAAAATAAATTAAGTACTTTTTTCACATTATCATCTGTGTTTTATTCAAAACCACTTTTTACGTAAAACTTTTCTTACCCAACTCTGAAACTATTTGTTGGTTAGTTTTCAGTATTCTTATCATTAATTAACCTTAGGAACGAGAAAATAGCCAAAAAAAAATAATTACTCAGATGGGTAATTTTAAGAATTTTTCCACCTCGCTGTCTTTGAAGGCCGATTTTAAACAAAGTAGCCCTATTAAGTACTTCATTTTTTTTATGATTATGAAAACTGAGAGTCTGGCGCATTCTTGAAGCCTACTTAGGAATTATGAAGTCACCTGTTAAGATTTTTAATTTAAAGTTGAAAATTTGAGTCATAATTTACCGAACGTAAATTTTTCACTTTAGATCAACATTTTCATAACTTTCATCACAGTTACGAAGCTGATTATTTTATGCATAAAAGTACTACTTATGAAAATTCAGTTGCAAAAAAAGAAACTCGATAAAACCCTCTACTTTTTTTTTTAGAATTTTTTTAGGTTGGTCAGGTCGAAAATTTTCAAACATTCAGAAAAAAATTCATAACTCGAAAACTATGAAAAGTCGCGGAACATACATGGGGGTGATTCGAATACCCCACGATACGAGGGACCGAAATTTTATTTTTGGACGTCAATGTTCCGGCCACCCTGTATAAATATTAGCACGGGTTCGATTCCCGATCGAGTAGAAATCGGTGTCCATACAGATATTCTACAGCTGTGATATATAATAATTGTTAGTGATTATTACATAAAACTGCACCTATTTATTTTATATTAGGTGTCATGATTATACCTAACGAGTAGCTGTGATTTATGATAATAATGTAAGTGATTGTTACATACAACTGTACTTGTGTAACTTTTCTTTTAAGTTATCATAATTATTATAAATACCTACTCATCTGTGATTTGTGATTGTTAAAACTAGTAGTAATTAAAAATATTACAATACATACATTTGATTTTTATTTTAGTACCTACATATTTACACTTTTATTGGGTAAAATAATTTTGTACTATGGATGTTCTGGCAGCAAAATTTTGGGTAAGGTAACCACTATCTCCGAGAATAAGGTATGACCCAAATCTGCCAGCTTCAAATTGAGCTGCAAGTGGTTAGTTGTTCCAAATAGCAGTGTCGTGCACGGATCCTGGCCAATGTGCAATGACACTAGTTATTTGTAAATTGACATCACAGATGGCTTGAACATTTATCGAAAAAAAACCTTTTCTGCTCAGCTCTGCTCCCTCCTGGTGAATTTATTTTTACATGTGTGCAGTCTACAGCACCTACGACTCTAGGGAATCCAGCTATGTCAAAAAATCGTGCCGCCACTGATGGTCTCTACTGTGTAGTGGGGAACATATTGCCGTCTCAATATTGCTGTATATATTATATTTGCAATCGCACTAGTCACGTTCGTGGTAACGCGGCACACCATCGCCTTGCTCATATTCACGGTGTCCCCCACAACAGCTTGAAAGCTACCAGCCGCATAAAACCTAAGAGCTATTAGTAACTGCAACATGGGAGAAATGCAGTCCCGCCGTTGAATACGACAGGTCAGTTTAGGCTTTATTTTTGTTAAAAATAAACCTAACCGACTCCTTGGAAAAGCGGAACCGACTCTTGAATGGTTCATCGCCTAGCGTAATGAACCAGTTAGACCGATATCCTGCTATTCTTCTGCGTTGAGGCATCTCCAAAAACGACAGGGAGGTATAATCGTCGTCACTCATTATGATCAAAATCACTAGTTGCTATAGCTGATTATTTATTTATTTTATTAAAACTTTATGCACAAGTAAAAAAATAATACTGTACAAAGGCGGACTTAATGCCTGAGGCATTTTCTACCAGTCAACCTTAGGGTGATGCAGAGATATACCATGGCAGGTGCAACATACGGGATAGATAGCTCGGAAATGACTATAAAATACAAGAATAAATACTACTATATAGATACATAGATACATACATATAAACAAAATAAACCTTGGTCAGGAGAAATAACGATCGGTAGAGGAGAAAACAAATCCAGCAACTCAGCGCTGGGATGTTTCAGCCAACTTCTGACGGATATGTTCACGTGCCTTCACTTTAAAAGATAACCGACTGGTTGCTGTCCTGATTTTCAGAGGGAGCGCATTCCAAAGAAAAACCGCCTGGACAAAGAAAGAAGAATGAATGAAGCCAGAACGGTGAGAAGGACATCGTAGAAGACGATTGTTGGTGGAACGAAGATTTTTACTATGGGCAGTGCATAAATATTGTATTTGGGAAGTCAGGTAAGAAGGGGAAGTGGGTTTGTCCAGAATAGAGAACAACGTAGACAGAGCCCTCAACTCTCTGCGCTGACGAATGGGTAACCATTTTAAAAGCAGTCGGTGTGCAGATACATGGTCATACTTACGAAGATTGAACACGAATCGAATGCAGTTATTGAGAAGGCGGTCAAGTTTATTGAGGAGAACAAGTGGAGGAGGTCAAGGAGGTCAAGTGTATTGATTACAGTTTGAGTAGCTGAAATTGGTGTGTCAACTTTAAACTGCTTTACTTGCCGTTGATAATGCTTTGAGTATTGTCAAACACGTTTTTCTTAGTTCAAAAACGCTACTGACGACCTTAAGCATGAGTTAAGCATGCATTCTGTCAAGTTTGAGTAAATGATGTTATATTACTCAAATCTTGATTAGAGTTTAAAAAATAATAATTCAGAAACGAATTTATTTTAAAGTTGTACTTAAGTATAGATTAGGACGTTCTCAACATCAAATTCTCAATTCAGAAACCGGGTATTAAACTCACATACAGCCAGACCCGGAACATCTACTTGCAGGTCATACAAATATTTGTTCCGTGCGGGAATCGAACCCGCGACACGCAGCGCAGCAGTCAATCGCTTAACCACTGCGTCAACCGTGCCGTGCCGTGGAAATGTCAAAAATGGTACATTGATTGGTTTGGTTGTTAATGTGTTTGAAACTTACTTGATATCTTCACAGTATTTCACCATAATTTCAAAGCTCTTGTAGGCCGTTTTACATCGATTTTTTTGTTCTGGGGTTTTTGCTCGACCTACTTCTGTTTTCAGCAGAAAGTCAACAGCATTGCGTTCACTGCGGCAGTAGTAAATACGACAAAACGCTGGCTTGCCGTCACGACCAGCTCTACCAGATTCCTGTTTTAAAATGATGGATATGGATTTAATTTAAAAAATTAAACAGCTTCCGACACACTAGAACTCGGGCAGCATGAGGTGGCTCTGTCGAGGGCAAGCTAGCATAAAGCCATAAAGTAAGAAGTTTTACAGAATAAATAACTGTTAACAGATATCAGTATTTGCTTATGTAAGGTAACAAAGCACAAAACAATAATCTATTTGTTTACTATTCAGAGAAAATATATAAGAATTTTGAGGTGTTCTAACTTGATAGTAGGCGGCGACATTTTGCGCGATACCCCAGTGCGCGACGGCGCGCACGCTCGCCTTGTCCACGCCCATGCCGAACGACACCGTCGCACAGACGCACGGCACCTCGCCACGCGACCACTTCTCCTGTACTGATATGCGGTCGCCTGACTTCATACCTGAAATTACAGGAAAACTTAAAAACAAATCTATTCATTTTCCAGTTTCAATAAATTCGACAACAAAAAATGCAAACCTTATATCACAAATAAGACTGTTTTGTAAATAAAAACACCACACACCTAAATATAATAATTATTTGATAAGCATTTGCAAAGCATACCTCCATGATAAGCTAAAGACATTAGACCCTTTTTAGATAACATATGAGCTAAATCTTCAGTTTGTTCTCGCGTTCGACAATAAACAATAACAGCATTTTTATCTTTCTGAAATATGGTATAAGTACAGTTAAATAATTATAAAATAATGTGCCAATTTTGATAAAATAATGTAAAATTAAAAATAAAATACGAACTGGTTTCACATTTTCATCCTCTTTAAGGCTTTTTTTTAAGAATTCCATTAAATGGCCCACTTCATCCTCTATACAGTTTTGATACATAACATCATAAAATAAATTTCTTCTGAAACTTGGTGTTTTGTATTGTGCCACAGGTAGCAACAGCTTGAGATTAGACTGAATATCTTTCGCCACTTCTGCACTTGCGGTAGCCGTAAGGGCAACCCATGGTATACTTTTATACTGTTCTCTGAGATTACCCAACTTCAAATAATCTGGCCGGAAGTCATGGCCCCACTCACTGACACAATGTGCTTCATCCACAACTACATAAGAAACTTTCTTGTATTTGACCAGATGCTCCATAAGAGATTGAAATGTGCCAGTGGCAGCCTGTTCAGGTGTAACATACAGAAATCGAGTGCTAGGTTTCATGCTTCTTAAATCATTAAGAACTCTCTCTCTATCTTTTGATGTCATTTTAGAGTTAATAGACTCTGCATTTACTTTTATTTTAGACAGGTGATCAATTTGGTCTTTGATAAGAGCCAATAGTGGAGAGAATACAATCGCAACTTTGTTGTCTTGCAACATTGCTGGCAGCTGGAAGCATAGAGACTTGCCAGAGCCCGTTGGCATTGAAACATAGACATCATGAACACCTGAAATCATGTAAGTTGGATAGAGAACACAAGGATTGCAGATATCAAAAGTATTCATTTCAAGAGACCTAAACAATGATCAAACTCATTTATTTGACAAATAAGACTCTTTTAAGCACATAAATGTGTTGGCTCCTCAGCAGGGATGCCTAAGAACCATTAGAAATTCAAAAGTTAATTGTGTCTGGGTAAGCCAGTTTTGTCTATAATAAATGGAGCGTAGATCTTTATTCTAGCTGGAACTTCAGTAGCTATTTCGGTAGATTGGTATACCTATATACAACCACTTCAGGATGTGGATGTCGCTTATTGCGTTTACTTGTTTTCACTGAAAATTTTGTAAGTACGATTTTTATTATACGCACTCAATACACGCTAATATCTTTGATTTTATTTACTTAAATTGGCATTCCTTACCTCTAGCAATTGCCCTAATCGCACGCTCTTGAAGTTCACTTTTGAACTTGCGATGTCCAAAACATTGAAACAATTTTTCTGTTACGTTGTCCATCATGAAAGCGGTTTTTGCACTCTTAACACCAGTAAATTTATGGCACGCAAATTGTGAAAACTTTTAACCCTGAAAAGTCTGGCGGCATATTTGTATAAAAATAAAGGTAAATTGTAATATAAATAAAGAATATAGACAACCTCAAATTATTTCGTATCTCCTACGACATTACTGACCTGACTGACATTTGACATTTTGACAAGAAGTACTGACAACACGATGACAATGACATTGACAATTTTATTTTGTCTAATGCAATCTTACAGAGTTTCTCTGTCTACGAATGCAATGCACAATAATTCATGAAAGTAAGTACATACATACTAAATCGAGACACCTTTAGACAACAGACTGTTCCTTTAAAAATTAGGATAGGTATTTACTTTATCCACACCTGCTTCAAATGCTGCTGAAGACACTGCAATATATATCAATAATCGAAGTTGAGGCAGCGGGCTGGCACAAGTCGGGGGTTGCGGAAGGATCGTACGTTCCCGCGGGGGATCCCCCACAGTGCATACTTCCTCGTAGTATCCCCCGGGCAACGCCGTGTCTGACCACCGTAACGGAGTGGCAAACCGGTGGCTAAAGTGCACTATGATTCACAGACCTATGTCGAAAATATAGATAGAAAGATAGATATGTCGAAAAAACCTGTGCGTGACGCCTCTGGGCGCTTCTATTTTAACCCGAATCGCTCTTCCCAGAGCGATTCAAACGGCCCTTCTCAGGGCCAACTCGATGGCCCTTCTCAGGGCCAAACTAACGGCCCTTCTCAGGGCCAATCCAAAGGCCTTTTTCAGGGAAACGGTTGTCAGGCCAGGGTTGTCATGGAGGAGAGGGTCTTCACCAGAGCCTGCTTCGCAGGCATCGAGGACCGGCTTTTGCTGGAAAGGCGGCTCCGCCCACCGCTATCGGCGTACAAGCCACCACCCAGGGAGTTGGAACCTGCGCCTTTAACAGGCCCGGCATCGGGTGCGCAGCCCCAGGCCCCGAAGCCCTCCAAGGGCAAAGGCAAGGGCAAGAGGACTAAGGCGGCTCCTCAATGCCCCACAAGCTCGGAGGGAGCGTCTGGGTCGTCTGCCACTCCAGCGGCAGCCCCCCAGAACTCACAGGAGGAAGACGCCCTTCTTCCCTCCACCACCCCGTCTAATCAGTCTTAGACGGAAGTGGTCAGGAGAAGAAAAGGGAAGGGAGGGCAAAAATCGGCCCCCAAGCCCGCCGCGACTGCTCGTGTAGCCAAAAGGGCTCCAGCCGGCGGGAGGAAGCTAGTTCCTCCCAAAACTGCGGCCGTCGTGGTGATCATCAACCCGGAGGCCGCGGAGCGGGGCGATACGTACGAGTCCGTCCTAAGACGGGGAGTCGGTCCTAACCTAACCGGGGCTTGAATTTTCGAGTTCTCGGGTGAACAGCGCGGCACAAATGCGGACCTCTTCGCAACAAAATTGCAAGAGGTCATCGCTGACGCGGCAACGGTCGACCGTCAAGACCGAGGCCGTATTCTTCCACGGACCTCGGCAGCGCCCCCCACCTGACGCCCCCATCTTCGTGGAGGGCGTCAGAATTGAGGTTTGACAGGTTGAGGTAGATGACAGCCGGTGGCGCTTCGGTCCGCATTTTAGCGGGCTGTCGTTGCGCCTGCTGAAGCCTGCGGGTGCGCTGTCGTGGCTGCTTTCCGACTTGGGGGGGCCCAGCGCACGATGCCGGCAACTTTACGCATCTTGAGGAGTATGGCCCTCTACGGGGCCCCTATCTGGGAGGACTCCCTTCAAAGGAGGAGGACGCGCGAGGACTTTTGCGTCCAGATTCATACGGTATCCCCGGACCAGCCGGGTGGCCATGACCTTTTGGGGCGCGTTCAACCAGCGGGCTGGCCGCCGCCTCAAGGAACGCGCCCACATCGGTGCCCCGTAAAGGGCCATGGACTCCTCCGGCAGGAGGCGTTTCGTCGCCCTAGATTGGGCAGGAGCCGCTTCAAGGCAGCCTCGGCCTTTTCTAGTCTGGGAGCTAAACGTCGTAAATGCTCCACGAAGTTCCACCGGCTTCGGGAAGTACCCGAGTCGCATAGACAGGGAGCCAGACACCCGGTATCACCACTGCGTCGACTGCCGGGCGGACACGGTGCACGGTGGGCTGAAAATCAGCTTTCATAGACTTAGGGATTTCAATCTGCAAGTACCTGATTTTTGGTCGGATATCGCTTCTATTAGTTGTTACTATATTCAAAAATAACACCCGAGGTAATTCTGTACAAAAACGAAGGAATTATAATTTTTTTACGAAAAATTTGTATGAAGCTAGTATGAAAAAGTTAATTATCTCGCAAACAGCAAGGAAAACCGTAATATCCTTACAGGCGTAGCTTACAGGTGGTTATAGTACTAATTATTTAGGTATTTTTGACATAATAATATGTCATAATAACGGCTATCGCTGCTAATTTTTTTTTTAAATCTTCAAAATATTTTTATTTATTTTTACACATGAAACGGTTCCTTTTAGTGACTAAATTAAGAACATTGTTAATTATGAAGAATTTTATTGACCCAAATATTAAGACTATATAAAACAAGAAAAATAATTTAAAAAATAGAAAAAATGAAATCAAATATTAAACATTTTCCTTATCACTGTCGTTGTTGGTCTTCAATTCTGAGTCAGATCCATCAGAATCACAGAGTACTTTTTATCAGAATCCAACCGATTCCTAGATCACTTCAGAAGACTGTACGGAAATTGGCTGCAAGCAAATATTGATTGGCCAAGTTGTGTGCAAACTTTAGTTATTCAAGAACCAACTGTTGATGAGATACTAAGAGCACAATCAGACTCTCAAGAACCGTCGTTGTCGGCATCATTGTCCGTTCGCGTTGGAACAATGACAAAAAGGTCCCGAAAACCATTCGAAGATTTGGGAAGTAAACAGAAAAAGAGAAGATCTGATGATCATACAGGCGAAGACTCCAGTGAATTGGCATATGCAGCTGCAGCGCGTTTAAAAGAAGAAGGGCATGAGGATATCGCATCTGTGATCGAATACATGATGAAAAATTCTGAAGCAGCCGTTAAAATTAAAGAAACGCTTAAGAAACCAGTGAAAAAAATTCATATTTACACCAGAGAAAGCGCTTGGATTGCTTCTTTCACTAAAACTGTCAAAGTGGCAATATATTACTTTGCGAGAGGCTGCCATTCGGGAAGGTGCTAAGGATATTTATCCATCCTACTATAAAGTGCAACAAACTAAGCTTGATTGCTACCCTCCGAAGCAATCAGTGTCAGTTACGGATTCCTCGGCTAGGATTACACTTCAAGCTTTAGGTACTTGACATCACGGTGACGAGGATCCTGCAAAGTCTTTCTGACTATGCGGATGTGCAAAATAAGCAGCTAAAGCTGATATCCAAGTAGGGATTTGATGGTGCTTCCAACCAAAGTCGATACAAGCAGAAAATGGAGGGTGAGCAAGATGATGCAAGCATTTTCATGACCTCCTTGGTGCCACTAAAACTGACAGATGGAGATAATACTGTATAGACGAACCCAAAACCATGCTCAACTTTGTACTGTCGTCCAGTTCATTTTAGTTTTGTAAAGGAGAGTGAAGCAGTTGTCATTGGTTTCAAAAGACAAATGGATGATGAAATTGAGGCCCTTAACCCCACAGAGTGCATTAATAATAACATGGTGACTCATCAACTAATGATGACAATGATCGACGCCAAAGTCTGCACGTACCTTTCGGAGGCCAGATCAAAATAATGCATCGTGCTACCTGTGCTTATCAAAACCTACGGAAAGTAACCGCTTAGATGTTGTAACATCAAAGACTGTGTGTGCTGACATATACGAATTTGGCTTGTCATCCCTACACGCACGTATTAATTGTATGGAATGTCTGTTACATATTGCGTACAGGCTCGACTTCAAACGGTGGGCAGCGAGAAGTAATGAGGACAAAGAAATGTTGCAGAACAGAAAACAATCTATTCAAAATAAATTCAAAGATCAGCTCAATCTGTTGATTGATATTGTGAAACAAGGCTCGGGAACTACCAATGACGGGAATACCGCAAGAAAGTTTTTCGAGTTTCCCAATAAAACTGCAGCTATTACCGGGTTGGACGAAGATCTTATTATAAGATTTGCTGTGATTTTGCAAGCGATAACATCTGGCGAGAAGATCGACGTAATAAAATTTAAAGATTTTGCCCGCAAAACAGCAGAAAAGTACGTGGAATTGTACGACTGCTACTACATGTCGTCAACCGTAGGTACATAAATTATTAATACACGGGGCTGACATAATCGAGAAAAATGATATTGTGCCGATTGGGACTCTCTCGGAAGAAGCCTCAGAGTCTCGAAACAAAGATGAGGTTCCGGGAACATCATTCGCGGAAAAGAAGCAGGCAAGATTCTAATCAAGATATCTTAAATATGCTTATTGTTTCTTCAGATCCTTTCCTAAGTGCACAAAGGCCTAAGTTAGATGCCAAAAGAAAGCAGAGCTTTTTTGCTGAAACTCTCGACTTAATTCAGTTTCAGGAAAGTGAGTTCGAGTTTTTAGATATATCCAATCTGGATTCTGACTCAGAATTGGAGACCGACAACGACAGTCATAAGGAAAATGTTTAATATTTGATTTAATTTTTTCTATTTTTTTAAATATTTTTCTTGTTTTATATAGTCTTAATATTTGGGTCAATAAAATTCTTCATAATTAACAATGTTCATAATTTAGTCACTAAAAGGAACCGTTTCATGTGTAAAGGTAAATAAAAATATTTTGACGATTTTTAAAAAAAAATTAGCTGCGATAACCGTTATATGACATATTATGTCAAAAAATCATAAATAATTAGTACTATAACCACCTGTAAGGATATTACAGTTTTCCTTGTTGTTTGCGAGATAATTAACTTTTTCATACTAGCTTCATACAAATTTTTCGTAAAAAAATTATAATTCCTTCGTTTTTGTGCAGAATTACCTCGGATGTCATTTTTGAATATAGTAACAACTAATAGAAGCGATATCCGGCAAAAAATCAGGCACTTGCAGATTGAAATCCCTAAGTCTATGAAAGCTGATTTTCAGCCCACCGCACCGTGCGGCGCGGCATACGCTAGCAGAGTGTGCCGCTTGAGAGGAGCCGCGCCGTGCCCTCATCTTAGATGTAGGCAGTGACTTTTCGCTGCCGGCCGTAGTCGAGTCGATGGTCGGTAGCGGAGAGTCCTGGGACGCGGTGGTTTCCTTCTGCGAAACAGTCGTCTCGCAGAAGGAGGCTGCGGAATGGGAGAGGGAGATCACGTACACTCACCCGGCCCGCAGAAGGCGCACCGGGCGTCGGTGGAGGGCGGACAACGACCTCTTCCAGCCCCCCTAAATGGGTCCAGGGGCGACGGACTCGGGGACGTCAGGACACACACATCAGGACCCGAGGTGGCGGCGCGGCGGCGCGTAGTGTGCACGCGCGCTCCTCTTAGACGTCGCGGGGGGAGTCAAATACCTCACTCCCCCCCCAGACCCGAATAGCCCCGAAGTAGCGGGCCGGCACCAGTCGGGGGTCGTACGTTCCCGCGACCCCCGGTATATGTGTGAGATGGACCACCGGGGTGGTTTTTAGTCTGTAAGAGTCTGACAGACCCCGCCGCCCGCCCCAGGGCGGCGGACATCCATGAGGATTTTCCACCCCGGAAACAAAAAAAAAGGTTAGAACAGCGAGGGCATAGATCTGACGTGTTATGCGGATGACACGCTGGTAACTGCCCGGGGGAGCTCGTGAGCTCGCACAGGGAGACAGCTAGCGACGGCTGCGCTCACACACGTGGTGGGCCGCATACGACGCCTAGGCCTGGAGGTGGCCCTCAGCAAGTCGGAGACCATGGTGTTTCATGGCTCCCGGCGGGCGCCGCCGCTCGGCTCACACATCATGGTCAGGCGGGGCTCGGATCGCTGTCGAGTCTACCATGAAGTACCTAGGATTGGTGCCCGACAGCCGGTGGGACTTCGGGCCCCACTTCCGACGGCTGGTGCCCAAGTTGATGGGCGCGGCTGGCGCGCTCGCAACGCTGCTTCCCAATCTGGGGGGCCCGAGCGCCGCCTGTAGTTCTACGTGTCTGGATCCGGCCAGTACGCAAGCCGACTCGTAGGAGATCGTGCGATACCCCCTAATGACTCTGACGGCCATCGCCCTCTGCAGCTTTCGCAAAACAGCGATGCTGCCGGCCGTCAGGTCAGAGGCCCACACCGGGGCCCCATACAGGGCCATGGATCGCACGATTCCCACGTAGAGCCGCCTACAGGCGGCACTCGGGCCCCCCAGATTGGTCGCTGTTCTAACCTAACCTAACCTTTTTGCGAGTAAAGATATTATGATAGAAAAAAATAATAGTCAGGTGAGAACAAACAGTCCGAAAAGTGATACAAGTATTTTAAAAGATATTTAGGATTATTTAAAAAAAGTTGTAAATAGAGAATAGCGATATTCGAAATTAATATAATGTAAGTACACACGCAGCGACTTCACAACCTCCCGTCTACACACAGATTTTGATATCGTTAGTGAGAAAACGGCTGTCAAAATGAAATTCTTACCTACCAAGAAAAAGGAAAATATAAAACTCTTGTTTGTATTATGGAATATTTTAATGTTATAAAAATATTTACTTACATTAATATCTATCTTTGGACATACGTAATTTTCGTATTTACCATGAATTTACAAATAGTGCGACCAAAAAATAACAAGAAAAACCCTTTCAGAAACTTATTATACTAACAAAAAAAAAACCAAAGCTATACGATTAAAACGTTATATTTTACCACAAGGATGGTCCAAAAATTTTTAATAAATGCGAAAACTACGCATACTTTCAAAACAAATTACAATATCACAAGAATCGACTTAGTTTCATAATATAATAAAAAAGGAAATCGATAGTCATAAATAAACATACGACGAACATATATTTTTCATATCTTACCTAACAGGATATCTTAAAATAGTCGTCAAACTAGGCCACTGGTGGAGTGAGTCTCCTGCTTTTGCGTGATATGTATTTCCTTCAGAAAACGACAAACAACTAACTGGCGTCTAACCAAAAGATGCAGCCACTCGGGCACTGCTTTGTAGCCTATCCAGTTAAGCGTATTGCGCGCGCCCGAGATCCCGAAAGCCACTTCATTGCATGCGTGCATTTTACTCGTCATACACGCGAGGTTCATACTTGCGGCCTGGGCGCCTTTTTGCATTCAATATACGCGAATAAAACGCCTTTTGTCGACAAGTACATAGCATGAAGGTTACATAAAGAATTTAAGCACCGACCGCGGTGTCGACCGCAGCTTAAAACCAGTAAAAGACTTTGATTCATGGCGGTCACTAGTCGCCAAGGTTGCGGCGGTACAGATACCCAAAACAATATTTCCATTGCTAATGTTTTACTAAGAGGAAATCTCATTTCATAGCCCTCAGTGACGCATTCATTAGAAGGGCGTTACTTAGGGCTACAAGGTATCTATAATCGAAAATACTATTTTTTATTGTACCTACACCTATATCAACACTAATACTTTCTTGAAATTAAAACCATTAATCAGCAAGACTTATCATATCATTGTCTTTGCGACTAGACTAACCTTTTACCCTAGAACTACTCAACAGTATTAAGAGAAATGTCAGTTCATAAGAGAAAAAAAATAGTTCATAAAAACCACTAAATACCAAACGATAAAATAATATTAATATTTATTACAATATTATAAGGATTCTAAGCAAACTTAAACCTGAATAAGTGACCAGTAGAAGATTTTATCGGATATCGAAAAATAATAGGAATATGTAACTTCTTACCCATTCTACTCCACTCAACTCATTCTACCTTCTACTCGGGTATTACAATTGGCAAAAAATCATTAAAATGTCTCTAATAGAGGTGAGTACACAAGTGTCATCTTAAAGGTACAGTGGACAGCAAGCACATCAGGTTATACAAAACAAAACTGTAAAATTTCTCCAAATGATTTGAAATTTTTAAATTTTGAAGGTTAAGCTAAAAAACGGATGAGAAAATTTGACAGTTTGTGGTAACTTGACCTGCTGCTGTGTGTACGTCCAAGTTGAAATGTTAATTTGTGGGCCGAGACTGAAGAACTTACTTGACGAATCTAGTTAGTCTATGGTTCAAGTTTGCCAGCATTCATTTAAATACTCTTAATCTTGTAACAAAATGAGCAATTGCAAAACAATTTTTGCCTTAGAATTTAAAGCATTTCATAAAGAAATCACTGGTATACATTAAATCTATAAACTACAATTTGGACAAGTGCATGAAGTCAGTAAAAAAATGCAATCATAAGCTCTACGGCAATCAAATTATAATAATAAATTGTATGATCGGCTTTCAGTCTTACTAACGCGACTAGCCAGTATTTGAATAGAGTCGATGGCAGTCGCTACATGTAACATAATGAATAAATCTGATATACTAGAAGCCGAGCCCGCCGTCCGAGCCCCGCCGACTCCCAATAGACACGCACATTACTTATATAATTGTGTCTCAATAATCGAAGCTTGAGCGTTACACGCCACAGACGGCACTAGTCAATTGTTTTAATTTTTTTGCGAAACTCAAGACGTGTTATTATTTTTAATGGAGGTAGGACTAAATATAGCACAATTTGGGTAGGCCCTCGTGAAATTTCAAACAAAGTCGGAAACGATTGCAGTCTGTGGCGTCTGACGCTACGTTGACAGGTTATAGTGGCGATAGAGTACGTGGGAAGGTCTAGGAGCCGTACACGAGACTGTAGAGATGCGAGGTCTGGTCGGCGAGCGCGTCGTCGGGCGCGTGCAGCTCCAGCACGCGGCCGGCTCCCAGCACGAGCACGCGCGCGCACTCCAGCACGCCGGCCAGGCGGTGCGCCACGAACACCACGGTGGAGCCGCCGAACGAGCAGTGGATGGCGTCCAAGATCAAGCGCTCTGCTTCAGGGTCCAAGTTGGCAGTCGCCTCGTCCACCAGCAGGATCTAACCATGGAAAATTCGTTATCTAGCTGATGACTGCCGTGCAATGACAATACTCTGTATCTCAAGATACAGAGTTTTGTCATAACAAAACATGAGTTCCTTGAGCATGGTTACATAAGATAGCATAGCAAGATTTCGATTAAGTCTTAAATATACTGAGAAACACTATAAGAATAAACACGGTATTTCTAAAAATTCGAGATATGCTACCGTTTTTTGTCTCTATGTAGCAGAAGGAACTATGACCGATTTTGTGTTTCGCGTATTATGAGGATTCTCGCGGCTCATCACGGAAATCCGCTGAATGCGCTGCAGTTTCAACATCGCTGCAGTTTCAGCATCGACATTAAGCGAGCTAAGAGTTTTGCAATAATGGAGATGCAAGTTTATTATCGGAAAATGCTGTGTACCTTAGGGCGGTGCAGCAAGGCCCGCACGACGCACAGCAGCTGCGCGTGGCCGCGCGCGAGCTGGCCGGCGCGCGCGGGCGCGCCCAGCCCGCCGCGCGCGCGCACCAGCTCGCGCGCGCCGCACGCGTCCATCGCGCGCCACACCTCGGCGTCCAGGTACTCCCGCAGGGGGTCCACGTTCTCGCGGATGCTCCCCGCGAATATGAAAGGCTCTTGTGGGATCACGCCGATCCGGGACCTGTTGCAATTAAACATTGCAGATCAGAACTTAACTATACTAAACGGATTTTCTCGCTACAGGGTCATAAATCGTGTTTGCAAAGTGTATTTAGTGTAATACACTAGGGAACATAATGATTCTAGAGTGGGTTTTTGTGCTCACAGAGAGCTCGTGTTACCTGAGTGCATGCAAATGCAGCGTGGAGATGTCGACGCCGTCGAGCCGCAGACGGCCGCGCGCGAGCGGCGCCAGGCGCAGCAGCGCAGTGAGCAGCGAGCTCTTGTTACCTGAGTGCATGCAAATGCAGCGTGGAGATGTCGACGCCGTCGAGCCGCAGACGGCCGCGCGCGAGCGGCGCCAGGCGCAGCAGCGCAGTGAGCAGCGAGCTCTTGTTACCTGAGTGCATGCAAATGCAGCGTGGAGATGTCGACGCCGTCGAGCCGCAGACGGCCGCGCGCGAGCGGCGCCAGGCGCAGCAGCGCAGTGAGCAGCGAGCTCTTGTTACCTGAGTGCATGCAAATGCAGCGTGGAGATGTCGACGCCGTCGAGCCGCAGACGGCCGCGCGCGAGCGGCGCCAGGCGCAGCAGCGCAGTGAGCAGCGAGCTCTTGTTACCTGAGTGCATGCAAATGCAGCGTGGAGATGTCGACGCCGTCGAGCCGCAGACGGCCGCGCGCGAGCGGCGCCAGGCGCAGCAGCGCAGTGAGCAGCGAGCTCTTGTTACCTGAGTGCATGCAAATGCAGCGTGGAGATGTCGACGCCGTCGAGCCGCAGACGGCCGCGCGCGAGCGGCGCCAGGCGCAGCAGCGCAGTGAGCAGCGAGCTCTTGCCGGCGCCGGTGCGGCCCACCACGCCGAGCTTCTCGCCCGGGTGCGTCGAGAACGTCACGCCGTTCAACGCCATCGCACCATTCTCCCGACCGCTACAAAAGGGAAGGGTAGGGAAAAAATAAGGGTCGGAACCATAAGATAACAAGTACACTTGCGGATTAAAAGAGTTAAGTACCTGTATTTTAGATAAACGTCATCGAACTCTATGACACCCTGCGAGGGCCAGCCGTATGGTGGTGGATCACCGTCAATGGTTTCGCTCTCCACCTGTAAAAGTGCCAAAATACGTTATATTTTGTTTGACAGAGGAAAATTTGCTGCCATCTTTTATCTATCACATCGTAAACAGCATACCTTCTTGATGTACTCGCCGACGCGCTCCACGGCGATCATCTCGCGCTCGGTCTCAGTGAAGGAGTTCAGAAGGTTGCTCAACATGGAGGTCATCGACAACGCGTACGATATGGCGAGACCGATGAGACCTGCGTTTAGTAAGCATTTAGGACACACGGTTTTTTCATTTAGGAATTTAAAATAAATAAAATAAATATCGTCTGACATTGCACACAGCACCATCTAGTTCCAAGTTAAGCACTTAAGGCTTGTGTTATGGATACCAGATGGTTGATACACTACTTAAATACTTTTTTTTTTGTAAATACATACATATTATAAATATACATCCATGACTCGGGTACAAATGTCCATATTCATCATACAAACATTTGCCCCTACCGGGATTTGAACCCAGGACCATTTGGTTTCGCTGACTACACTTAGCCACTGTAGCCACTACACCAAACGTGTCGTCAATTTAGGATGCATGTTACAAATGTTACTACGACTGCTGCGTGGGTTTAGCACAAATCATGACTACAAAAATTAAACATCATTATGAATCCTTCGAGAAAAAGAAAGGAAGAAAAAATTTTAAACATAGAATATTATTAATCTATACTTCTTATAATATTATAAAGAGGTAAAAATTGTTTGTTTGTAGCTACAAACAAACAATTTTTAAAAATATAGGTATATCTCTTAAAAAAAAACGTGTATGACGAGATATACCTTGTATAGAGAGACGCGAACGCGGCCTGCAGGCGCAGCGCCAGCACTGCGCCGCGCTCAGCGTGTCGTGACTACACACTGTACTCACAGGGGTCGGCGGCGTGCAGCGTGCGCTGCAGCACGGCCAGCAGCGCGGCGGCGGCCACGACGGCGGCGGCTGCAGCCTGCAGGCGCAGCGCCAGCACTGCGCCGCGCTCAGCGTGTCGTGACTACACACTGTACTCACCGGGGTCGGCGGCGTGCAGCGTGCGCTGCAGCACGGCCAGCAGCGCGGCGGCGGCCACGACGGCGGCGGCTGCAGCCTGCAGGCGCAGCGCCAGCACTGCGCCGCGCTCAGCGTGTCGTGACTACACACTGTACTCACCGGGGTCGGCGGCGTGCAGCGTGCGCTGCAGCACGGCCAGCAGCGCGGCGGCGGCCACGACGGCGGCGGCTGCAGCCTGCAGGCGCAGCGCCAGCACTGCGCCGCGCTCAGCGTGTCGTGACTACACACTGTACTCACCGGGGTCGGCGGCGTGCAGCGTGCGCTGCAGCACGGCCAGCAGCGCGGCGGCGGCCACGACGGCGGCGGCTGCAGCCTGCAGGCGCAGCGCCAGCACTGCGCCGCGCTCAGCGTGTCGTGACTACACACTGTACTCACCGGGGTCGGCGGCGTGCAGCGTGCGCTGCAGCACGGCCAGCAGCGCGGCGGCGGCCACGACGGCGGCGGCTGCAGCCTGCAGGCGCAGCGCCAGCACTGCGCCGCGCTCAGCGTGTCGTGACTACACACTGTACTCACCGGGGTCGGCGGCGTGCAGCGTGCGCTGCAGCACGGCCAGCAGCGCGGCGGCGGCCACGACGGCGGCGGCTGCAGCCTGCAGGCGCAGCGCCAGCACTGCGCCGCGCTCAGCGTGTCGTGACTACACACTGTACTCACCGGGGTCGGCGGCGTGCAGCGTGCGCTGCAGCACGGCCAGCAGCGCGGCGGCGGCCACGACGGCGGCGGCTGCAGCCTGCAGGCGCAGCGCCAGCACTGCGCCGCGCTCAGCGTGTCGTGACTACACACTGTACTCACCGGGGTCGGCGGCGTGCAGCGTGCGCTGCAGCACGGCCAGCAGCGCGGCGGCGGCCACGACGGCGGCGGCTGCAGCCTGCAGGCGCAGCGCCAGCACTGCGCCGCGCTCAGCGTGTCGTGACTACACACTGTACTCACCGGGGTCGGCGGCGTGCAGCGTGCGCTGCAGCACGGCCAGCAGCGCGGCGGCGGCCACGACGGCGGCGGCTGCAGCCTGCAGGCGCAGCGCCAGCACTGCGCCGCGCTCAGCGTGTCGTGACTACACACTGTACTCACCGGGGTCGGCGGCGTGCAGCGTGCGCTGCAGCACGGCCAGCAGCGCGGCGGCGGCCACGACGGCGGCGGCTGCAGCCTGCAGGCGCAGCGCCAGCACTGCGCCGCGCTCAGCGTGTCGTGACTACACACTGTACTCACCGGGGTCGGCGGCGTGCAGCGTGCGCTGCAGCACGGCCAGCAGCGCGGCGGCGGCCACGACGGCGGCGGCTGCAGCCTGCAGGCGCAGCGCCAGCACTGCGCCGCGCTCAGCGTGTCGTGACTACACACTGTACTCACCGGGGTCGGCGGCGTGCAGCGTGCGCTGCAGCACGGCCAGCAGCGCGGCGGCGGCCACGACGGCGGCGGCTGCAGCCTGCAGGCGCAGCGCCAGCACTGCGCCGCGCTCAGCGTGTCGTGACTACACACTGTACTCACCGGGGTCGGCGGCGTGCAGCGTGCGCTGCAGCACGGCCAGCAGCGCGGCGGCGGCCACGACGGCGGCGGCTGCAGCCTGCAGGCGCAGCGCCAGCACTGCGCCGCGCTCAGCGTGTCGTGACTACACACTGTACTCACCGGGGTCGGCGGCGTGCAGCGTGCGCTGCAGCACGGCCAGCAGCGCGGCGGCGGCCACGACGGCGGCGGCTGCAGCCTGCAGGCGCAGCGCCAGCACTGCGCCGCGCTCAGCGTGTCGTGACTACACACTGTACTCACCGGGGTCGGCGGCGTGCAGCGTGCGCTGCAGCACGGCCAGCAGCGCGGCGGCGGCCACGACGGCGGCGGCTGCAGCCTGCAGGCGCAGCGCCAGCACTGCGCCGCGCTCAGCGTGTCGTGACTACACACTGTACTCACCGGGGTCGGCGGCGTGCAGCGTGCGCTGCAGCACGGCCAGCAGCGCGGCGGCGGCCACGACGGCGGCGGCTGCAGCCTGCAGGCGCAGCGCCAGCCACTGCGCGGCGGCGGCCGCACTGAGCGCCGCGCGCTGCCACGCCTCCACCTGCTCCGCGCCGCGCGACACCCACGCGCCCGTCGCGCCCAGCGCGCGCACCGTGTCGTGACCTACACATGTGTACCGAGCTATTAAATGCGCCTCAGGGTGCAACTAGACCGTAGTCGACCTTCGCCTCAAAAGCTGTGAAAAATATTAAATAAATTTTATCAATTCGTAAAACATTTAAATACGGTAGAAATTTAATCGTAAAGTTCGTAAAGTATCGTTTAACGTTATTAGGTCCAAAAGTGATTAAAGTTTTCCTAAGGTTAATGTGCTGTCACAAATTTAATATCCTCATCAGTTTTCAAATTCATTCCGTTATCAATGCAGGGCACAAACAATTTTTTTTAATCAAAGCTACAATACTCTCGAACAGGCCCTGCAGTCTCGACATAGTTAGCAATCGTTTTCGGTTGCTAAGTCCTAACAATCCAGATTTAAATGTTGATGTAAATGTTTGGTAGTCTCGACACTCAAATTTATCGGTTGTTACCTACCGGTACCTTCCTAAAATACCAGTAACAACCGATAAATTTGAGTGTGGAGACCACTACATCTGGATTGTTAGGACTTAGCAACCGAAAACGATTGCTAACTATGTCGAGACTGCAGGGCCAGGTCACCTTTGAAACAAAACAAAAAATATCAAAATCGGTTCAGCCGTTTGGGAGCTACGGTGCCGCAGACAGACACACAGATACACACTTTAAACTTATAACTCCCCTCTGTTTCCGTCGGGGGTTATATACATTTTGAAGCTACGGCACTGAGGAGACAGTTGCATAGAAAACCATATTTCATTCCATGATAACATAGATCAAAATAGCATACCCCTTTGACCAATGTCGATTTCATATGAATCTGTAACATTTTTAATGGCCGCCATTTTTATGAAATATAAATCAATATTTACTGTCAGCGTCACATTTTTTATTCGGTCTGTTATGTAAAGAACTTGGATGCTTGCTGATATTGCTTGCTGAAGCTGATAAATTTTATTTTTATTCAGTATAGATGGTAATGTCGACAAAAAAAAAAAAGAACATGCCACATAGCGCTACGTATGCCGCTAATGGTACAGTTTCCTAGAAGAGCGAGCGGTGACCGCCACATGCGGCCGTAATGTCCAAATACAACAGGGCGTTTTTTGACACCTTAAAGGGACTAAATGACCTAAACGCGAGTTTTATAATGCCTAAAAGTATATGATCCACAGCAAAAAAAAAAACAGAAAAATATATATTCTTCAGGATATATGCTAGCTATATAGTGTGTTGAAAACATAATACAACTAATTTGGTACGATAGAAAAAAGTCACGAAGATACCTCTAAAATTTTCTTTTAAAGATTAAAAACCATACTAATATTTTTTTTTTTTTTTTTAATGGCCTGGTTGCTGGGACCTTTTAGCCAGACCATACTAATATACATGCAATCATTCTGTTTTTGTTTTCAGATTGTTCTTCAAGCAACATAATAACGTGATAGTGTTTTCTTTTTTTAGTCCAATCAATAGATTTTTTGTATATAGACAATTGCTTCATATTTTGCAATAAATTACCAGCTTTGTGTCACCGCGCTTCTCTTTCTTTTCTATGCAGTCCGACAGTGACCGCGCTTTAGCTGTCGTCAGCCCCTTAATGTCAAATACTGGTGAAAATTACAGATTTACATGATGTCCGTTATAAATATGACGGATAATATGCTTGTTAATCCTCGAAGTACGAACTTGGTGTAAGGAGGCTGTAATTCTCAATATACCTCGTACAACCTGAAGGTTTGATGCAAAAAGGAATTACGACTCTTCTTTACACGCGGCACAGTATCTTGAAATTCTTATAAGTAGGGAAGTTTCAAAACAGCTGTGGCATAATATTTTAATTATTCACTTGAACCTGAGAAGCTACTTGTACTCATTCAAAAATTCAAAAGAATAGGTTTAGTTTGTTTACAAATTCGAGGTTAGGCCTTGTGCCACATATACATATATCTTAGTTTCCTTCATGAGAACAATAAACCATGTACTCACATTATTTTAATTAAATAAATAGTACCTAGGTACCTCCTACCTGAAGTAACTTTGTAAAACAATTAAAAATAAAACCTGTATGTCGATTCTGTAAAAATGTGATCGTGAAGTGAACACTTAGGTAAAGTGAGCGTGGAGTGAGCTGTCAGTGTCATCCCAATGATGCTAGGGATTGACCAAGCATTACATTTACAATCATAATCGAGTTTTTTTTAAATGCTAATTCTGTTGACAAGTTTATATTATTTTATGTGGCAAAAAATTACTATTTACGGGTTTTTTAAATAAAACATTAAAACATAAATTGAGTTAGAAACTCAAATAAGTTATTTTATTTTGATTTCCTAAACTACTTTCTGCCTGAATTTCTGTGTTGCTGTTTTATATAAAAAAAAAACTCCAAATAATAATATTTAGACACTTATTTATATACTAGCTTTGAAATAATATAAAATAATCAACAGAACTAACATTAAAAAACATAATTAAAATCTCGATTATGATTGTAAATGTAATGCTTGGTCAATCCCTAGCATCAGTGGGACGACACTGACAGCTCACTTCACGCTCACTTCACCTAAGTTTTCACGGTGAGATGGTTACAGAATCGCAATGCTGTAACTTTAATTTTTAATTGTTTCCCATCACATCATTTTATTTCTTCCAATAAATAATTAGTTTTAATCAGTGTTTTAATAAAACACAAATAAAAATAAAGAATCTAAGTAGGTACTAAAGAAACAGCGGTGCCTTTACTATTAACTAAAGTGTCTACTTTTAGTATCTGCCAATATAACTTTTGCCGACAGTCTTTTGGTTGGTTACATAAAAAAACACTCAGAATATTCAAAGTAGACTAGCAATTAGTATCCTTTCAAAACATAGGATAAGATAAATAAATCTAGATCTTAACCTTAGATGGATCTTAGATGGAAACCGTTTCAACCGCTAACCATCTAACATCCGAGTCGGTAAAGCAGATTCTATCGTGCAATGAGCAGATAAATATAACCCTTAAGGTGACGAACATATTTTGGCTGTGACTGGACTAACCGTCGAGCGTGTCGTTGAAGTGCGTGTAGACGGGCGACATCGTGACGCTCTGCAGCCGCTTGAGTTGGCGCGACGTGACGCGGTACCGCTGCTGCAGCCGGTAGTAGATGAACGCCAGAGGCACAACGCCCACGACTAGCCACGGCAGACCGTACAGCGTCACCACTACCGCTCCTGTAATGGAGCCGATTCATTTACTAGGTACATTATTTCTTTTGTCTCTTTTCGAAAATACTAACGTAATAATATATACGCGTATATATAATACGCCCCTATGGTAATTAATACAGAGTTGTTACATTTCTGTAACCATTTTTATAATTATTATCAACTATAATGTATATTGACTTACCAACTAAAGAAAACGATTGTGCCAACAAAATGTTTAAAATAAAAGGCAATGAATCATCCACTGTGTAAGTATCTGACGAGAATCTGTTTACAATACGGCCCAGCGGCGTCACGTCGAAGAACTTCACTTTTGCCTGAAATATTTATAGTATTATGTTTGTATTCTTGATACTTATAGAAATTTTCATGAACCTGAGTAGTAAACAACATACTTTGACGATGACTTTCAGTAGAACCCGGTGGATCCTGGTTGCTGCCATGACGCCACCATAAGCAAACAGGAACGCTCGCATTATTGTGAATATCAAATTGAGTCCCGCCAACGCGAAATATATTTCCAAGTAGAAGTTGTCGGTATAAGTCGGCGTAATATTTGCCGTTACTTCAGATACTGCATATTGTTTATTTTGGAGATTTTCTGGCGCAGTTTCGTTTCCAAGATTGTTATTGTGCAACCATTGCGTTGTTGTATTTATTATCGTGTGTATCACGTTATCAATAGCTAATACTCCATGATCCAATATGGACGTCTTCTCCGTGGGATGAGCCGTATTGTCGACATCATACAATGAAGTCGAATTTTTTGTTTTATTTCTCACCCAGTAGGTGAGCCAAAGGAACGTGAAATTTTGTGAAAGCTGCATGAGTACTAGCGACAGTATGATGGCGATAGATAGGAATACTCCGACCGACCGCAGGTACAAGCCGATGACCCACCAACCAACAGTTCCTTCAGACATAGCCTCCTGTTAAGAAAAAAGTATTTAATATTATTTCCTCTTTAATACGTCATGGTCTTTTTTAATTAACTGGCGAAACTTCACAGACGTGATGGTTATCGGTTTCTAATATAGTCTGATATCTTAATTTTAAGAAAAGGCTGATCACGAGATCAAAGACCACGCCTTACGCGAAGTTCTTTGAAATTGTGTTTTTATTCCTTGAAGTTTTGCCAATAAATTAAAAAACGGTGTTGTGTATTTCAACTTATCAGCACGATAGAAGAGTGCACATGACATGTGTGTACAAACCTCGACATCCAGGCTGTTCCTACTAACAGTATCCTGGTCATCCCGCTCGGGCTCCGGGGGCCGCGGCG
The DNA here is from genome assembly GCA_937001585.2 of Brachylomia viminalis. Lineage (NCBI taxonomy): Eukaryota > Metazoa > Arthropoda > Insecta > Lepidoptera > Noctuidae > Brachylomia > Brachylomia viminalis. Next base: position 11,786,328 of record OW443302.2, on the reverse strand, counting down.
GCTCCTCGCCCAACGACTCGGATTCGCTTGGCATGAACTCTTCGATATCATTGAGTACGGTTTCGGGAGGACCTGCCGATATTTAGAAAATCTATAGGCGCTGATGAAAATGAAATCAATGGACAAACAACAGCTGTCTAAAACTATTTTATTTTGAATAAACCTTAGGTGAAATAAATGATCATGATCAAGGCAACAATATTTTTCAATCCCAAGATCAAATACACGAAGTAGTGGACAAAAGGAGTGCCAATTGCTAATACTACTAGCACAGGCGTGGTATGACGTTACACGCCTAACATGCACGAAGTCTATTAAGACTGCGCCGAGCGAACACGGCGCGCGGATAATAGGTATTTACTGCGGCGCGCTAGTCGTGTGCGTCGTCACGCACACAATGACAAGTTCGCTCGGTGCCCGCTTGAGTTGCATGGCAGAAGTTGATAACTCAGGATTTTTACAATTTGAGTGACCGAGTGTAACTTAGGGTTTTAAAAAAATTGAGTGTATTGAGTGACTTGAAAAGACGAATACTGTTTATTTAGACGGTTCTGTGTAGGTACATAAATCCGATTAATAAAACTAATCCTATTAATATTAGGTATAAACGTGAAAGTTTGTTTAGATGAATGTTTGTTACTCTTTCACACGAAAACTACTTTTTATCCCGGTTTTCCCGTGGGATAATTTTCGAGTAATATCGGGTGAAACCGCTGGTAACACTATATATATACCTATTTGTTTGTACTATAGTAATACACAATCCGTTCTCTTACTATTTATCGATTGCGATGAAATTTTGGCGTTGTGGAGTATACGCCCTGGAACTACACTGCGTAAGTAGGTTGGCTAGGTGAGTAAGTTGGTAATATATGAGTAGGTTGTTATAATAAAACCAACCTGTATTAAAAAATCTATAATTACTAAGGTTCTTCACCAATGTATAGGCAAGGTTCTTCACCAACGTGTTGGCGAGGCTCTTCGTTGGTGTGCGTTTCCTAAAAAGTAATATAGTTATTGTATTTAAATAAAATGATTAAGTTGACGTAATTATCAGACGTACCTATGACTAAAAAAACCATACTTGCGAGCAATAAACTGGATTCAACTTCTGCTTGGCTTGATACAATTTAATTTTTTTATATTTTTATGCAATGAACTATGGGTTGTGATATATCATTTTAAATGTAATTTTACTAACTTTCAACCACTTTTGATATCATAACGAAAAATTGTTTACTTTTGTCATGGAACGTAAAAACGAAAGATATACATTTTCGGAACGAAATATAAATTGTTTGGAACTCCTATAAAAACTGGACGTTTATGCAAATTTCTCATCAGTCCAATATTTCACGTCACTGGGAATACTCAAGTTATAAAAAAATGGAAACCACACCTACATAAGCCCCAGAAGCAAAATAAGGTCTGAAACAACCAGCGATTACGTGATTCCAGAGTATTGCCCTCAAGATAGTTTAAAGAATACTTAATGACTAAGTCACTCACTTGGGCAAAATATTTGAGTATTTAGTTGCCAGCAAACATTGGCAACAAAATAAAAACGATAATAAAAATTTAACTTACGGCGTTGGAAGAATTTCCAGTTTCATTTTCTTTGTTTGCATCAGTAATGGATCTACAAAAAAAAATATTCATAATTATATCTTGTAATGACCAAAGTTACAGTAAACAATATTTTTCTTAAAATTGCGAATTTGCTTTATTGAAAAGCAAATTCGCAATTTTAAGAAAAATATTGTTCCATCGTCGTGGAGTAATTACACCCTAAAAACCTATTACATGATACCCATATCGAATGTTTGACAAAAACTAGCATCCGCCATCTTGGATTTTTAAATTAATGTCAGATTTGCAATCGCCACCCCCAAAAACCTATTACACGATACCCATATCGAATGTTTGACAAGAACTAGCATCCGCCATCTTGGATTTTAAACATAATGTCAGATTTGCAATCGCCACCCCCAAAAACCTATTACACGATACCCATATCGAATGATTGAGAAAAACTTGTATCCGCCATCTTGGATTTTAAAATTAATGTCAGATTTGCAATCGCCACCCCCAAAAACCTATTACACGATACCCATATCGAATGTTTGACAAAAACTAGCATCCGCCATCTTGAATTTTAAAATGAATGTCAGATTTGCAATCGCCACCCCCAAAAACCTATTACACGATACCCATATCGAATGTTTGACAAAAACTAGCACCCGCCATCTTGGATTTTAAAATTAATGTCAGATCGGCAATCGCCACCCCCAAAAACCTATTACACGATACCCATATCGAATGTTTGACAAAAACTAGCATCCGCCATCTTGGATTTTAAACATAATGTCAGATTTGCAATCGCCACCCCCAAAAACCTATTACACGATACCCATATCGAATGATTGAGAAAAACTTGTATCCGCCATCTTGGATTTTAAAATTAATGTCAGATTTGCAATCGCCACCCCCAAAAACCTATTACACGATACCCATATCGAATGTTTGACAAAAACTAGCATCCGCCATCTTGGATTTTAAAATTAATGTCAGATTTGCAATCGCCACCCCCAAAAACATATTACATGAGACCCATATCGAATGTTTGAGAAAAAATTTAAGAAAAGATTACATCCGCCATTATGTTGGGTAAAAGGAAATAATATAACAAAAAAATAGAAATACGTACTTTCTGAGAGAACAGTTTTTTTTTCGGAAATTAGCGCCAACTTTCTTCTTGTAATATCTTTCCTTATGCTTTCCCATTTTACTAAAACAAAAATACTTACATAAAAAAAAATGTTACAAAAAAATGTACTGAAAAGTAAAAAAAAAAATAAACAGTAAATATTAGATAATATGCACAAAGTCATTATCAACTCAAAAAAACAAAAAATATGACTTACCTTATTCAACCGTTTGCGTTTGCGTTTGGCAAGGTATAAGTACACAATAGATCGCGAAGTATCGTTAGCGGCGTGTCGCTCCCCGATGAGACGTGACCACTCTCCGAGCTCTCGTGGACGACTGAACTTTCGACCGGTGGACGTTGCGTATGATTCAAAACAGCGCGCGCAGCGACTTTATTTTAAACAAAATAATGTCTAAAATAACCAAGCGACATTTTGGAAAATGTTAAAACGACAAATTGTAGTATGATTATTAAAGATTGATATGAATTAAAGTTTGTGAAAAAATTCAACGGTTTACTATCAAAAATCAACTAAATACGATCATGCTATTTTAAGATTTTTGTCCATCTTTACGTAATTTTGTTATTTAAACTAGACAATAATTATAATTTTTGCCAACGAAGAATTGTTAACACATTCATTGTGGTGCTCAAAACATATTTTTTATGGTAATTATGGTAATAGTATTGATGATATCCCTTTAACCGTGGCGGCCGTTTCGTATGATTTTGCTCTACGCAGCCTTAAAGTCCTTATTTCTAAATTATGTTATTTCCACTTACACAAATATCAACTTTATCTTCGTGTAAATTAAGTTCATTTCAGAATTACTAGTAACTGCCATAAAAAAAGTCATAAAAACGTTGAACGTGGTAGCACAAACTGAACTTATGTGTGTGGGGAACTTAGATGTTTTTCAAAAATCATAATTGTTTACATGTTTAGAAAATAAATCGAGAACGCAGTATACCTTGTCTAACGACGCGTCCGTCGCGCAAGAGCACGGTGTGGGCGGTGCGCGCGAGGTGGCGCGGCGAGTGCGCGACCAGCACGCGTGTGGTGTGACGTAACACGCCCAGTATGCAGCGCTGCATTATGTGCTGCGCCACTGTGGCGTCCACGCCCGCTAGCACGTCATCCAGTAGATACACTGCAGAAAATATACGCCTGTTAGCTTCAAATGGCAATGCACCGATCTTCTTCACACCGATAAGTTACAGTAATACCTTTCTTATCTTGGTACACGGCACGCGCTAGAGCGATGCGCGCACGCTGTCCGCCGCTTAGCGTACATCCACCCTCACCTACGTACGCGTTCCATCCGAGCACGTTTAAGTCCTCTGTTATACAAAATGGTTCATATTTAATTAACATAATACAGCTGCTGTAAGTTCCTTGATTGTATGATTCCATTGTAATACTCGAATTAAAGGTGGTATAAATTTATAGTTACCAGTAAGTGCGCAAGCGTCGACTACAGTTCGGAATTTTGCCTCTTCATACGGTTTTCCGAATAGTATATTATCGCGGATTGTACCGCGTACTAGCCATGGTTTCTGGGATACATATCCAAAGCCTATGAGAAAAGAATTATATATTTTTTTTAAATAAGTAATCATTGCAATTTCCAAAGGATTCCTAGCATGCTTCCCGATATTACTTACTGTTAAGGTTTTCCGGTATCTGTAGATAACCATTTTTTTTTATCATGTCTCCGATGATGGCATGTAGCAACGACGTTTTTCCGCTGCCGATGGTACCAGTAACACCGATCAGCTCTTCATTACCGATTTCTAAGCAAATATCCTTCAACATAAACGGCTCATCTTGTATCAAATGTTCAGATGATGAAGTTGAATCTCGCCTCTGTATGCTGCCCCTTGATAACCGCCTCTTAGACTTTCCTTTATTTTTCTTAGATTTCTTTGGTAGCTTTTTTCTCTTCGAAAGCTTAGCCCAAGCAAATGTCGCATTTTTAAATATGATTATTTTGTCTTCGTCGTGGTTTTTATTTAGGCGGTCGTAATAAAGTTCCGCGTCCATGTCTGGAAGCTACAAAATTCGATTTGAGATTTGATGCCAATATTATTTATTATACAAATCAATAGAAATAATGAATATAACATTTCTTACATCCAACAACTTTTGTATACGTTTTATGGACACCCAGGCCTCTGTTAGCCCGTTTAGCACCCAAGGAAAGGCATTTAACGGTGCTATTAACATGTTAATAAGTGCAACTGTTGTGAAAACCTGAAATCAAAAATACTGTATATAACTGAGGTAATTTCAAGACCGAGCAACTAAATATACATAAAAGTTTCATAACGATGATGAACGAGATACGAACTGTGGGTGCATCCAGTGGTAGTCCCCGGAGCGAGTGCGTGCCGAGCGTGAAGGCGGCCACGAGCACCGGCGTGGTCGCCCACAGCACCACGCATATCGCGTCCAAGTACTTGCGTCCGCGCAGATACCGCAGTTCCTGATCGCGCGCCTCTGACATTACAAAACACCGATTAAGTAAATAACCGACCCTTGTATTGACTAAAGCTGTACATAATCATGAGTTCAACCAGTCTTTAATAGGTTTTCAGTTATTTCAAGTCTACCTTGTATTTTTATAATCTATACTACTATTATAAAGAGGTAAAGTTTGTGAGTTTGTGAGGTTGTAGGGGGTTAACTCTAGAACTACCGGTCGGATTACAAAAAGTCTTTTTGCATTTGATAGGCGATCGGCGGTATCTAGAATTAGTCATAAAAGGAAGAAAAAATTAAAACATGGATAAAATAGATAATATATTATTAATCTATACTTATAGTACAGCCCGCGCGAAACTTTGTGACCGCCCCGAAACTAGGCTCATTGCATTGCGCAGAACAAAAAATCAGGTATTAGCGGGACGCACAAGAGCTTGGGGGCAGGGCCACACCCCGTGCGCCCGCACCGCTCCCCCGCGACGCGAGCTGGCACCCACGCCTTAGTGTGAGTGCTCCGTCCATACACGAATCACGCACTTGTTGAGCTCTGAGAGTACTGTCGCGTTCACATTTCGTTCGATCGTTTCGTTAATTTGTTGTTATACTTTTTAGTTATTGTTACTTGTTGTTATTGTTACTCGTTGTTATTTGTTTATAATATGCGTACCGGACGTTGTAATGTTTTACGACGCCAGGCTCGTAAAATGGTCTACGACCGGTCCGGTCCGGACCGGTCGGTTGTTTATAAATTTATGAAGTAAGAAGCTGAAGAAGGCCCTAAATACGATTTAAAGGCAGTACATAAACGGACTGCGGCCGCTACAGCAGTATCAGAAAGAACTGTACGACGTATTATATCGGTTGCTAATGAACCAAGTTCCGATTTATTAGCAGTTTTTTGTACACCCGGAAAGAAGAGGTAAAGGGTAAAAAAGGTAACCGGAATCGACAATTTTGACCAAGGTGTCATCAAAAGATGTATCCACAACATCTAACACAGAAAGAGTTGCTCAACTTTAAAAAAAAAGCAAAAAAAGATATAAATTTTGAAAGATCCGCAACGAGTTTGAGGAGAATTATAAATGAAATAGGATTTAAATGGAAAAAAAACTGAAGAAAATAGCGAATTAAAAAATAAACACGAACTTTATAATCACCAAATAAAAATAAATTGACATAATATAATAAGTATTAAAAATGTTAGAAAACGAAAATTGTTTGGTTGATTACGTACTGTCCACTCGACTGTACCATGCGCAAGTTCGGACTCGCGACTATATTCAAGGCGGTCACAAAGTTTGGCGCGGGCTGTATTCTATAGAGGAAAAATTTGCTGATTTTGATGTTTACCACTAGAACTACCGACCGGATGAGTTTTTTATTGCATTTGGTAGCCCAATTCTTCAGGCAGGCTATAGGCTATTAAACATCACGCTACGACCCTTAGGAGCCGAGCAGAAAGAACAAACGTCAGAAAGAACGCTATGCGAAAACGAAGTTATCGCGCGGGCGGGCGATACGACGCGACGGGGTGGGACGGGGCTACAATAAATTTCACGCGGACGAACTCGCGGGTACAAGCTAGTAAAAGATATATTTATTAGTGTGAAAACACACATTAAATTTAATATTGCTCAACTAAACAGTTACTAAATTTTCTATTTGTCTCAAACAGGGAGCTGATTAACCCACATTCATGCAATAGAACTAACCGCTTTCGCAACCTCACTAACCTGATACTCTGTTAATGAAGTAATCCTCCCAAACATGAACTTTTACTGTTCTGATGCCTTTCAGCAAGTCACTGATCAGGCTGACGCGAGTGTCCTTATGTTTCATCAGTTCAGTGCTAAGTTGTCCAATTTTATTTGCTATCACTTTGTTTATTGGAATCAGAATCACCGAGAAAGCCACACCAGCGAGAAAAGATATGCCCACTTGTTGATGCAGAAGCAATAGTGTTATGAACAACTGGAAATTTAATAAGCATGAATGTATCATTTATCCTCGGCATAGGAATATTAGCAAACAAATGTGTCACTACTTATTTCCATTACCTGTAATGGTATACTCCACAATGCATGAAAACTAGGGCACGAATTCACAATCCTATCTGTATCAGTCGACATGAAGTTAGTAATTTCACCAATTGAGAATACATTATTTAACTCTGTAGAGGTGACACTTAGTGTCTTTCTGAGTATGGTGGCGACGATAGCTCCACGCATCTTCAGGCCAACGATCGACATCAACCAGTTGAAATGGACGTTAAACAGAGCAGAGATTAGAGCAGCCCCTAGCAGAGATCCAGCATATACATAGCTGCAAAAATAACACAAATATCAGCAAATAGAATGGTTTACTGTAAATACAATTATATTCCTAGAAATAAAAAGAACTCCTACCCTAAATGTTGATCAATACTTTCGTCTTGCACAAATCGAATAAGATAGTTAAGTAGTATTGGACCTGCGAAGCCGGCCATGTCAGATACTAATTTGAGTATTCCGATACTATAAAACTGCACGCCGAAACACGTGTGCAAAGCCCGCAGTAGTGTCACGTTCTGTCGCCGCGGTGCGCGGACGAGCACACGTGTCGTCGGCGTCACGGGAGTCGACGCTTGAGGCGCTGTCTCTCCTGTTGCTCCATATCCTACAAATAAATAGCAAATAGCCCATAATATACTAATATTCAACCTTTTATGTTGTCCTAAGAATACACATGCTAGTCTACGCTTTGCTTACCACTCTTTGTCTAAGCAAGTAGTGATAAGTAATATAATAATACATAAACAAAGCTTTATGATTCATTACCTTAGAAATTCTGTCTGTGAATTATTATCTTATCTTATCAATATAATCTTGCTACAGCAGAAAGAAATTCCATTAAAATAATTATGCATCCTTTCAATATTGATTACACTAATCTGTGTACCCAACTAACAGTTTTACATGTATATTGGTAATCTATTTTGTTTTACCCGCATTGTAACATCAGAGAAGCAGGAGCTACAGTAAGCAACAAGTTTACATTTATTAAAACTTCTCTAACAAATCCTCAAACATACTATACTTGTCCATCTATTTTTATTTCAAGTTGCATATTTAGCACATGTGCTAAATATTGTATCACAAATTACGCAAGAAAATTCTTACTCGTATAGGAGGAAAATATATGTTTAAATTCACCTTTAACTACATAACAATGCTCCTTGTTTACTGCACTAGATGGTGTCCACAACCTACATGGCACATTTTAAATGTTCACTGTAACTTTACTTGCTAATGATTGGTTAATGGCTAGTTAGTTGGCTTATGGCAACTGTAAAACAAATGGACAAAAAAGTGATCTAATAAAGATTTTGTATAAAGTTATCTTTTAAAGTCAGAAGCCAAAAGAACTACTTGCGTGATCAAGCTTGCAAGGTGTATCATGCATATGGTCAGATTTACCTGAGCCTATAAAAGGTTCATGTGGCACTTCTTCATACTGCTGGTAATTGTCCACATTGCCTATAAGTGATCGATCCATCCTTGCTCCCACATAAGAGCAACAATATTTTGCTGGTATGTCAAACAGTTCCTCTGGGTCATTTAATTTATTATCCAAACCTATGGAATAAATAGAATAGTAATTAGTTACCACTCTGGCAATAATAAAATTGTAAAAGGCAAATCAATTCTACGCTACGGCATTATAATATGGGGCAATTCTGCTGAAATTATTCAAGTATAACACATTTGTAACAACAATATTCTAACAAATAAATTTTAAATAAAATAAAATAAAGGTTTTAGAAAAAATAAATACATAATTATCGTCGCCTTAGAGTGAAAACCTCGGGAATGCATTGTTGTTCAAATTTATTTTATTGCGTTTCTAGGAAGAAAATCTCGCAACACACTCGCAATCTTATAGTATTGAACAGTTCTGGTTATAAAAGCGGGTTAAATTTCCATATTAATTAATAAAAACACATAAAAAGACGCCATACAAAATTTTACAACACACAGTTTTTTCTTCCTCCTGAAAAGTTACTGCGTTTACACTTACGAGGTTTTCACTCTAAGGCGTTGTTATGTAGATTAGACCATTATGGCATCTCACATAATTATTTAAAAAAAAAAAATCCATACATCCGTTTATTAAAAGTATAAATTTGGCTATATTATAGAAACATTGTTAACACTTTTGTAACATAAGTGTGGGGAAAATTATACTTACCCTTTTGCAGAAGGGGATCAACCCATGAAAAAGTTAATCTTGATAAAAAACCGGCTCCTTGCATTGCAGTTCCCAATATACCTTCGTCCATATGTGGTAGCAACGGAGTGTACTCATTCTGCTAACAATAACATTATATTTTATATCTAGAACATTTTATATAGTCAAAATACAAAGAACAGAGATAATAAACTTACATGTGAATGTTGTGAGCCAACCAGGCATGGTGAATAGAATGTAGGCCTTGAATTACTTGCCGGTAGCAGAGTGAGGAAATACAAAACATGGCAGCTCATGGTGGCAATATTGAAACCTATAATGGCCCCAGAAATTATGTTGCTTCGCAACATTATTACATTGGCTACCACCGCTAAGCACCACATAAACAGCTGAGAAGTAGGACCGCGGGAACTCAGTCCCAGTCTGTGTTTCAACGCCAAAACATAACCGAAGTGAAACAGCCACGCCAAGCATGACGCACCGGCCGCAAAGTAGTTGACAGGGTACAAAACAAAGTCAGGTGTTGTAACAAAAACATATAACTCAATTATTGGAATGAACACTAGGGCTAATGCAATAAAACTTCGGAGTACCAATGCCCGCTCCTGTGTCTTTTCACGTACCACCCAATCTTTTCTGTATCCAACATGGTAGCCTGATAAAATAGCAATAACAAAGAATACAGGTGTTTGTAAAAATAGTTCCTGGAAGCATTGTCCGAAGTCTTTTGTCACGTCGTTCCATGGTTTTAAGCCCTGAGGGCCGCACATGTATTCCCACTGCCACTGCATTTTGAATTATATTTGTTTACCAGGTTATTTTTATCATTACTACATCACTACTTTTTGTGTTTTTAATTACAATAAACGATATTACATTTTTCACTACAGCTATTTCTCTACAGCTTTGAAAATAATGAACACAATAATGAATAATATGAATATGCGTCAAATAGCGAGAATGTAGGTCGGGACGGGACTTTTTCTATTGATACCTTTATTTACAAATCACAAAGCTGCAAGAATAATGTTCCTTTCCTGACTCCTGTCACTAAATGAACTGTCAAATGTCAGTTGTTTGTCACTGTCACTGGTCACAGAAGCACACCGCCGCCGGCGCCGCTACGGCACGGTAATATTATCGCTTCAAAACGTTTCAATACAAAATGTAGGTAGGCGACCCGTTGTGATTTTTTTTTTTAAACGTTGCCCCACACTAGGAATTTCTCCTGTATCGTGGGTGCGTTTACAAACATAAACTCACATACACAAACAGCCAGACCCGGAACAACTACTTGCAGGTCATACAAATATTTGTTCCGTGCGGGAATCGAACCCGCGACACGCAGCGCAGCAGACAATCACTTAACCACTGCGCCAACCGTGTCATCTTATACGTGTCAATTATACTCGAGCGGCGGCGGCTGGCGGCGCACGGTGGGCTGAAATCAAGCTTTCATAGACTTAGGGATTCACGAAAATTTATGAGCAATTTAAAAAAAAAATAACGGCTTTGCGATCTACCACTAAATACAAGACATTTTTCTTCTGCGATTTTTGTATATTCCTAATATTTTTAAAGTTATAACGATTTGAATTTATTTTTGTATGGAGAAATTTGATTTTATATGAATAACTTTTAATTGTCAAGAGTTCTCAAAAAACGGCTTTCGGTATTCGATTGTGCTATTTTTTTGGCAAATTATCCGATTTAACACTTCCTTCGATGTTCTTCGATTTTGGAGAAAATGGTTTTTCATTCCCTTTTCCACACCACCCTTGAGGTAGAGAACTAAGCGCGTTTTTTTTTCATTGGGGTCCCCAGGAGGCCTAATCCACATATACGCACACTCTTACTCACACACGCACTCACAAAATTATCACTTAGACAATTTCATCAGATTCTGATTCAGATTCGTTCTATAAATGTTCCACATTTCCAAATTCTATATTTTCCCGCTCATCATCTTCAAATGTTGGAGATAACAGAAGCATGGCTTTCGCTTCTTCTGAAAATGGTTTGTGTTTCCGTATCATTTTATGACGTTTTGATGATATATATGGATCTGAACTAATTATTAAATTATTCAAAATATCTGTGCTATCAATATTGATTGCTTTGAATATCCTTTTGGCGGTTATATCTAATAAAGGCTGCAATTTTATTCTAGTAGTTGTATCTGTTAAGGTGATAATAATATCATCCTTTGGCGGGTAGCATTCTTGTTTTGTATTTTGCACCTTGTAGTAGGGAACATGTCGACATTTTTCTCTTTGATACTTTTTCTTAAAGTATTGTATTGCCACTTTGTTAATGCACTTGGGACAAAACAAGCCCCAAAGCTTCATCTGGAGTAAATTTAGGTTTTTCATTTTTACCTAAAATATTATCTTTGGCTTTTTGCACATCCTGTGGATTTTTAAGTAGGTGTTCGAGGATTTCAGCTATTCCTTGATTACCATCCTCTCGTAATTTCATAATATATGCATGAGATATTTCCTCTGTAGTCATAGTTGTATGAATATGTTCTGTACGTCTCTTTTTTTGCTTAGGTCCTAATTCACAAAATGGTTTTCTTGGACTTAAATTCGTTAACGTGGCAGTAGACACTTTTGCTGGAGATTCATGTTCACTTCATGTAAAGAAAAAGTGTTTATTGCGACTCGTACAGGAAGTGCACAAACTAAATTATAAAATAAAAAACCAAACTATATAAAAACAAAAAGTAACAAAAGAAAAAGGAAACAGAAATTCCCATACGAGGCCAAAAGGCTCCTATCTCAGCATGATGCTGCGACATTAAAAAAAAAATGCCGCAACGCTGGACTGTACTAGGAACAGAGTCTTGGTTTCTTTCAAATGCACTTACAATGAAATCAGGCCAGTTTATTTCCGATGATAACCATTCGCTATTATTGTTGCTAAAGAATTCCTCTTTGCTATGAGCATTTTGCCATCTCCTTTGAAGATTATAGCAATATTTTGCACAAGACGCTTTTAGCGCTTTATCGTTTTCATCACTTAACACAGTGGGGACTAATCTAGATTTAATAGCACTATATAAAACACTATTATTTTTAAAACTTCCACTTTCCTTTAATAGCACATTAATATCAATATTTGACACCAAATCGAACATTTTTACGTAATAAATAGTATTAATATTCCGAAAATGTGAGATAGGATAGTGCGTTTATTACGATGTGTAACAACGTACTGAGGATGGTGGTTTTTCAAATGTAACCGTGTCATTTTTTTACCTGCTATTCATCATCCAATCACATAGTGACAAGTCACCATTTTATTGCGCTCACTGGACGACGCGCTAATGAGGGTCACCGCGCCTTCGATCATAAATACCCTAGATACACTAACAACGCCTCAAGCGCGGTATGAATCAATTGTGCTAAAAACGCGTTGTAGCACAATTGCGCTCGCAGTCGCGCGTCGGTCACCGTCAGGTCAACATGCCGAAGTGCTCCGTGAAAAAGTGCAAAAATAATACTTCAAATAGCTTGAAAAAGGATGGGGTTTCTTATTTTCGGTAAGTATTAATTCAAGATTTCATAATGTAATGGATTTGTGGCAAAATTTACCTTCTAACTAAGTAAAAACATTGTCTTTCTAAAATAGTTGAAGTAAATCGCTTACGCGGTTGTCCCTTTCCCGCGCGTGTTGCTATTTACGTGTTACTCTGTTCCTACAAGACTCAAGGCTACGATCCCCACGCAGCGTAAACTGAATTATACTTAATTCTGATTGACTTAAGGTGTACATTCGTACACCTACGGCCGACGGTTGTTAAAATTTTACGACTTGCGCGGAAATCGCATTTTGTAATGTCACAACCGCCTAACGCGTGCATTACAAATAAAACCTTTTGTGTAGGGAATAAAGTTGTATTCAATTTTTATTAATATAGTCTTAGTACATTATACATTGTGAATTTGTCTACTATACGTGCATACTTATAACTAAGCGAGTCGGACACTTTTTCGGCGTGAATTTGTAGGAGATGTTGTATCTAGGGTATTTATGATCGAAGCACCGCGCTATTGAGTATTGTTAAAAACAAATGGCATCATAAGGGTGGTGTGAGTGAGTATCGTGAAAAATAAATGACGTCATAAGGGTGGTGTAGAATACTAGAATGTTTACCAGTAATTAGATTTTTTGCTATATTTCTGTAATACAATATTAAAACATGTCAGATTAAACCAAAAACCGATTAATGTTTCATACAAAGTTTAGGGGTCTATAACTCGAAAAATACTAGGTATAAAAAAAATACAAATAACAAAAAATATTTGTATTAGTACATAAAATTCAAAAATACTCATTTGAATCCTTAAGTCCCCACTTGACGATTCCAGCACACCGTGCGGCGTGGCGCAGGCACGTCGTTTCGTCGCCTGTTCCGCGTCGCTAGCAATCGCGACTAGAGTGGCGCGCAAGCAGCACGACGTTTTGTTATACAGTAGGAGCAGAAAAATGCCAAAGATGTTTTACTAACCTTTATGATATCAATAGTCTTTCTTCAGGACAGACCGGTTCTCTTCAATTTGTATGCTTCTTCAGAAGACCGTGTTTTACGTTCGACAATAGAATGTGGAAACAGTCTAGTGACATTTTATAGACTGTAGGAAAACGATCAGGATACTCGCATAATTTTTCCATTATTTTAAAATATCTATGCTCTTGTGACATTTTCCACACAGGGTGCACCCAATATCTTCGGTGACTCTGCACATTAATGAGTTGTAGCAAAGCAAGCGTATCTTCGTCGTCTGAAGAGGAAGATATGCTATCACGATAAAGTCAGCCTGTATAATTATTAGTTGCGGCGTCTCTTCGCCTCTTTGATAAAATTTAAATCGCGTCCGTGCCTTATCTGTTCCACGCCTGCTCCGGTATATTAATCTATGGCCTACTCTGCGCCTGCACCGCGTCTTCACCGTACGCCGTTTCTGTATAATTCGCGCCTAAGGGTGGCGCTACAGTAGCCACCGGGTAAAAAAAGCAATAATTTTAGGTTATGTTTACAAAATAAGGTTGGACTACGTTAATTGTTAAGGTATGGTATATTGGATTACCACCAACTACTCTAGTCACTAAAAATATTAAATTTGCTGACTCGGCCATACTTCAATCCGTTAATTTTGTAACTTGGCATACTTCAGTCCGATAACAACCTGCTACATTCATACCACACAATTTGCCTACGCTAGCGCCATTTTGGAGGGTTTTTGAACTATTATTAACTGTTTAAGTTGGACACTTTTTCAACTTTCTCCCCATAAGAGATAGTTCTCCTTGTCTCTACCCTCCATACTATTACTGCGCAAAACGCAGACTGCGCTAACCAACGCCAATACAAACAGTGGCGCAAACCACTTCAAAGAGGTTTGCACATGGAATTAGTAGGTACTTTTCTGCCTGGTTAAACTCTCGATTATTTATATCTGTAGAGCTGAGAAATAGGTACTATTCTCAGAACAATAACTAAAGCATGTTCTGAGGTACTATTATAAGCTTAGAATAATGTTATTATTCTAAGATTATAAGTCAATGGAAATAGGGCATCTCCATAGTCAATGGCCATCTCGGATCTCTCGCATAGATTATCTAAAGCCAAAACTAAGAATTCATAATCTTATTAATTCATAATATTTGAATTCCGGCAAGCTGCCTCAAACATATCATAAAAATTCAGATTATTATTATTTACTTATTCTCTCAAGTGACAAGACTCATAACATTACACCCACAACAGACAATACAAAAAAAAATACACTGCACTATCCAACACATCAATTAGTGACCGGGTAGCCCACGAAATTAAAATAATTTTACGTGCAATTTGCAGGACAGTGTTAGGTTGTATGTATTTGCTAAATTTAATAGGGTTTTATGAACTCAGAAAGCTGTAACGATGATTTTAATTATTAAAATCCTGTAAATACATACTTGTTACGGTTAAGATTCATATTTTGTTCAACATACAACCTGACCTGACATGCAAATTGCAAAAAACGTTACAAAAAATGAATTTTGCGGGCTTCTCTGGCGCTACATTACGGCAAGAAAATTACGACAGTATCCTGGCAGATTGTTTGATTACTACAGAATGTCAGTAGCATCATTTGATGCATTACTAAGTTTGCTGGGGATAAAATCCGAAAGAAAGAAGCACATATGAGAAGAGCCACACGTCTAACCGCTACCGCTCGCAGTGTCAACTGAAATAATTAATAATCTAATTCCGGTGTGTGAGTGCTTGCGTGTTCAAAATATGTATAGAAAAACGCGCGTTACGAAATCATAATCTTAAATATTCCTATCCGGAATTTAAAACGCTCGTCAGAATCGTTTTTACCGATCTGGAAAATCTGAATGTGTATGCAATTCCGGGCTTTCTGAATTAATCATATGAATTCTGAGAGGCGTTCCGGATGTGTGAGTCCAGCTTTATTCCGACAAATCAAACGAAAAATATCAGAATATTATGTAGAATTATATAATTGCTCTAAGTTGTGTGCCACACGTTTTGGTTTTGTTATCTGTATCCAGTCTCTAAAAGCTATTCCGAATGTACAGCAGCTCTGACAGCAGCCTTACTGCACAAGAATATGTGAAGATCGTAGCACTAGCAGGTGACGTTGATTTGGCAAACGGAAATTCGATTGAAAAAATAGTCAACCAACTGCGATACAAAACCAGTCAGAAATGGAGTCACGCTAATAACACTGTTAACTTTTGGCTTGAAGGGTCATAGTGTAAAGATGCTGCTATGAAAAACCCATTCCAAGAATTGACTGATTTTGCATTTCTGAGTGTTTCCGAGTGTTCAGCCAAAATAGCGTAGTAAAAACGAAGCAACAGAATAGAATGAGCCTTCATAAACTGAATTCAGTGTTGTATAGTCAAACTGGCCTAAAAGCGACCAATAAAATTTGCTTCAGTTACGAATTTCCGAAAGAAGTTGTTATAAACTATGTGGGTTTCAAGGACATGCATTTTAAAATGAGTCATCAACCAGGCCCATCCACTTCACAATCTTTTGCTGTAACAAAATATGTGGCTTGGCCATTTCGCTACATTCACATGGGCGTAAGGTGAAAAAAAATTTTAGTAACGAAAGCGAAACGCCATAATCATATTTTTTGACTAAGGTGTAGAGTTTGCGAAGTTAGGCCTTGTAGAGTTAGGGCGTGTAGAGATAGAAGTTTGGCTCTACATGAGATCTGATAACTTTTTGACAATGCGACTCATAAATAATGGTCTCGTCTTGGCAGCATTTTACATGAAAATGTTTTTGGTGGGATTAGTCTTTTCCCAATGTATTATTACACTATACCACAAAGTACTTTTTTATATATCTATACCACAGACTAAAGTAGCCTTATCTCAATGACTAAAGACCTTATCTATACTCTTTGCACCTTTGAACCAATGACTAGTCATTGCTTTGAACCAATGACTAAAGAATAAGAGAGGACATGAACTAAAGGATCGTATCGCGTGCCCGCGTGGAAAGTAAAATGGCGTAGGCTCCGCCCATTACCTAGTGTTGTCCTCTGCTCATTCTTTGCAATGATTTTGTTCATCGTGTTGATTACAAGTCGATTAATCGAAATCACATACATTAAAATAAGGTTTTTGATTTTAAGTAGATAGTAGGTAAGTAGGGTGTTATTCGATTCTCATTCTAGGACGTCGCATTATGGATTAAGTACTAAAAAGCCTGTTGTTGCGTAATCTGACTGAAAAATTGCAAAAATCATCAATTTGGCGGTTCATTTAAAATTAATTGTACTTGATATTATTTACTCTATGATTAATAGTTGCTCGTGATAATCAAGCTAGAAGAAGAGTAAAATATTAAACTGCAACAAGGAATTCAAAACTACACCGATTATTAACAAAATAAAACAACAGAAATCGATATTATGCATTTAATGGGAGAACCGTTTTATTTCAAATAGATACAATAATATCAGTTTGTAATTAGTATTAAGTACACCAATAATGTGAAATACAATAAAGTCTGCCTGTCTACAATAAATGTACAGGGAAATAATAATGTATTATGACTCAAACTCAAAGCATTTATTTCAAATAAACCAATTACAGGCACTTTTGAATTGTCAAGGGGTCGGTCGTCAGAAAGATGAAGCTAGTTGCCCATTCCAAAGCGTAGTAGGTACCTATGGAGAAGAACGGGCAAGAAACTCCATGGACACTCTTTTAAATCAAAATATTGTTACAAAAAAGTGGTTACATCATTCATGTTGTAATTATTTATACATGTGAGAACGATGTAGAAACACGTGCACGTTAAAAGTGTCCGTAATAAAAAGATAAAAACAATTATGGAATTAAAATAAGCCGTGGCAGCTAAGAAATGACCAGTGCCTACTGACGGCGCCCGTTCACGAACATGACGTATGGATCAGCACCATTCAGCTCAACCATTTTAGGGAACTCAATGATCCAATACACACGCCACCACCAGCGACACATTTGAGTGAGCATGACATACTCTCAGCCGCCAGGGCACATTCAAGTCAATGAAAGACGAACCCAGTAACCTTTATAGTGGGTACATAGTGCTCACACATGTGCTATGCAATTATACAATACTAAGAGATTGAATTTATACAATGCAAAGATAGGTTGTACAATCTTCATCAGCTCCAACATTATTTTCGAATATATGGGTAAATGTAGGCTTACAATGAAAATGTGATAATTTACCTTAGGGAGCCTTGTCGGTATTGCATTGTCGTGAAGTCTCACTATATCAAGACTTCTATTAATACAAGACTCTTCAAAATGTAGTGAACAAACAAATACTTTTTCCTGGCTGGAGTCGATATTTTCTTGACCCAATGATTCAAGCCACTTACTTTTAAGTTTATCATTTTTGGTAACCTAAAAACACAAACAAAACACGCAAACTAACATAAATGTGTATATTCTTTCATGCTAAATATTCAAACGAAATTTGGTTTTTATCGATGCAAAATCGATTCGTTGTGCAAATTACACAATCACAACACTATATTTGTCAATAAAAATACGTAGTAAACAAAACCAAAATAAGGAAATATATCGTTCGAAAGACTATGAATAGGCAATAATCTATGACTGAACAGTAATAAACATGAATTGAGACTAGAAATTGGTATAAATTTATATAGGAAACATAATAATCTATGAATTCTTTCGACTTACTTGTGCAGGGATATCAAAGGCGCTTTTTTACTGTAATTCGAGCCACAGCCCCTCACACAACACTTAGGCATGGTTTCCTCTATCACAGACAGCCTCAGTCAAATTTACAGCACTCAAAATGTTCTTAAAATGTAAAAAAACTTAATATTTAGTCGCACGATAACGCCAAATGACACTTCATGTACACTCTGAGAAGTACTCAAAACCAGAAACTAAAATGGCGAACCGGCCGATGGGCAGGGCTTCCGTGACGTCATACTTCAATATTGCAATTTTAGAAAACTGACAAAATACGGTTTTCTCTTTTTGACACTTGCAGAATTGCATAAGTTAGAAAGAAACATGTATATTTTTTTTTTATTTCTGTATAGAATCGTATGATATTTCCATAATGTATAATTTATATAGATCTTTTAGTTCATGTCCTCTCTTGGTCTTTAGTCATTGCTTTGAACGTAGTTCTCTATATAGTCTGTGCACCTTTGACTCTATGGCACAGAACACTATTACTCCTTGCTCTATGGTATTGTTAGGATCTAGGCGTAGCGTAGACAGAGAAACTAAAAAAGGGTGCCTACCTACAACTCATAATGTCTCATAAAATGGCTGCCCTTGCTAGGGTTGTGGCAATCAAGGAATATTGGTGTTACTATAACGAGTATCGATTCGAGTCTTACTTGATATCACGTTTTGTTCATAATTATGTACTTACTTAAAATCTGTTGTAACAGAAAAAGATGAGTAGTTTACTTACCGTCTGTTATCTGAGAATAAAACTCATATCAAGTGTATTTTTCTGTACAGATTAAAAACTTTTATAAACAACATGTCTGTGTAACATACCTAACTATTTATTAAAGAGTGAGTTGTGGAGTAAAAATAAAAATAATTATTTTTTTATATAAAATATGTTTATTTGTGTGATAATAATTATAAATGATAAATGATTTTATTTCTGTAAGTAGGTTTGTACAAACACTTTTACACGTCAATCGCATTTTAAAAACTAAATTAGGTCGGCACTTCCTATCTGACTACTATGAGAAGAAAGGCCGAAACAAACTCCGTGGTCACAGTCTCTTTTAAAGTCCAGACAAAATCTTGTCAGATCACGTGAAGGCTATGTAGATCGCTGTCTGAAATGGTCTTTTGAGGAAAGAACCACACAAATTGTGGGACCTGTCCATTCAGTTTCTTCAGAGTATTTTTTTGGTGCGGGTAAAACAAAAAATAAATAAAAAATAGGTAAAATACTGTGGGAACAGAGTTATCATGTAATCTCATTACATCAAGTGTTCTATTGAAACAGCTTTCTTCAAAGTGAATGCAGAGGTACCATTATTTATGTCGCGGATTAATATTTTCTTCACCAATAGCGTCTAACCACTTTTTCTTTAATCCTTCATTTTTAGGAAACCTATAAAAGAGGTAAGTATTTTGATCAATAAATCATTTTGGTTAGAGCTGCTGCTAATATCTAACTAAAATAAATAACAAAATGTCGATGTCTTATTTTATCATCATATAAAACTCTGTGGAACGGTCTCCCGGTGCTGTAACCAAGCAAAGTCACTCGGACCGATTAGGACACGCAGAACGATTTATGTTAACATCGCTGATTGTACCGATATCGTTTCAGCGGAGTACAACACTATTCCACTATGACATATTATTGTAAACAAACGAATGAATTAATAAATTGGTCTGTTATATGAAAATGACCCCAAATATACCTTACCACACACACTTTAGTCTTAAAATTACGATTGAGTAACAATTTGTTCATCGAACGTGCATGAATGTATGTAATATTGCATGAAAACCGGCTACTAACCTATGCAAAGACAATTGAGGTTGATTTCCATTCTTTCTTGCACCACACTTCACAATACAACACACAGGCATGTTGGTTTGCTGTTTTCCAACATTTACATTCATTTTTAAAGGTAAACTCCTCGTAATATTCTCGCAAATCTCAATAACACAAAAAATAAACAACCATTTGACAGCACAACTACCACGAAACTCGTCGCCACAGACTAAATAGATGTCGCATAAGATGGCTGATAGGGCATTTACAATGACTAAAGAATAAGAGAGGACATGAACTAAAAGATCTTTATAAATTAAATACATTATGGAAATATCATACGATTCTATACAGAAATAAAAAAATATACATGTTTCTTTCTAACTTATGCAATTCTGCAAGTGTCAAAAAGAGAAAACCGTATTTTGTCAGTTTTCTAAAATTGCAATTCAATTTCAATTGACGTCACGGAAGCCCTGCCCATCGGCCGGTTCGCCATTTTAGTTTCTGGTTTTGAGTACTTCTCAGAGTGTACATGAAGTGTCATTTGGCGTTATCGTGCGACTAAATATTAAGTTTTTTTCCATTTTGAGAACATTTTGAGTGCTGTAAATTTGACTGAGGCTGTCTGTGATAGAGGAAACCATGCCTAAGTGTTGTGTGAGGGGCTGTGGCTCGAATTACAGTAAAAAAGCGCCTCTGATATCCCTGCACAAGTAAGTCGAAAGAATTCATAGATTATTAAGTTTCCTATATAAATTTATACCAATTTCTAGTCTCAATTCATGTTTATTACTGTTCGGTCATAGATTATTGCCTATTCATAGTCTTTCGAACGATATATTTCCTTATTTTGGTTTTGTTTACTACGTATTTTTATTGACAAATATAGTGTTGTGATTGTGTAATTTGCACAACGAATCGATTTAGCATCGATAAAAACCAAATTTCGTTTGAATATTTAGCATGAAAAAATATACACATTTATGTTAGTTTGCGTGTTTTGTTTGTGTTTTTAGGTTACCAAAAAATGATAAACTTAAAAGTAAGTGGCTTGAATCATTGGGTCAAGAAAATATCGACTCCAGCCAGGAAAATGTTTGTTCACTACATTTTGAAGAGTCTTGTATTAATAGAAGTCTTGATATAGTGAGACTTCACGACAATGCAATACCGACAAGGCTCCCTAAGGTAAATTATCACATTTTCATTGTAAGCCTACATTTACCCATATATTCGAAAATAATGTTGGAGCTGATGAAGATTGTACAACCTATCTTTGCATTGTATAAATTCAATCTCTTAGTATTGTATAATTGCATAGCACATGTGTGAGCACTATGTACCCACTATAAAGGTTACTGGGTTCGTCTTTCATTGACTTGAATGTGCCCTGGCGGCTGAGAGTATGTCATGCTCACTCAAATGTGTCGCTGGTGGTGACGTGTGTATTGGATCATTGAGTTCCCTTCAAAATGGTTGAGCTGAATGGTGCTGATCCATACGTCATGTTCGTGAACGGGCGCCGTCAGTAGGCACTGGTCATTTCTTAGCTGCCACGGCTTATTTTAATTCCATAATTGTTTTTATCTTTTTATTACGGACGCTTTTAACGTGCACGTGTTTCTACATCGTTCTCACATGTATAATTACAACATGAATGATGTAACCACTTTTTTGTAACAATATTTTGATTTAAAAGAGTGTCCATGGAGTTTCTTGCCCGTTCTTCTCCATAGGTACCTACTACGCTTTGGAATGGGCAACTAGCTTCATCTTTCTGACTGACCGACCCCTTGACAATTCAAAAGTGCCTGTAATTGGTTTATTTGAAATAAATGCTTTGAGTTTGAGTCATAATACATTATTATTTCCCTGTACATTTATTGTAGACAGGCAGACTTTATTGTATTTCACATTATTGGTGTACTTAATACTAATTACAAACTGATATTATTGTATCTATTTGAAATAAAACGGTTCTCCCATTAAATGCATAATATCGATTTCTGTTGTTTTATTTTGTTAATAATCGGTATAGTTTTGAATTCCTTGTTGCAGTTTAATTTACTCTTCTTCTAGCTTGATTATCACGAGCAACTATTAATCATAGAGTAAATAATATCAAGTACAATTAATTTTAAATGAACCGCCAAATTGATGATTTTTGCAATTTTTCAGTCAGATTACGCAACAACAGGCTTTTTTGTACTTAATCCATAATGCGACGTCCTAGAATGAGAATCGAATAACAACCTACTTACCTACTATCTACTTAAAATCAAAAACCTTATTTTAATGTATGTGATTTCGATTAATCGATTTGTAATCAACACGATGAACAAAATCATTGCAAAGAATGAGCAGAGGACAACACTAGGTAATGGGCGGAGCCTACGCCATTTTACTTTCCACGCCGGCACGCGATACGATCTTTTAGTTCATGTCCTCTCTTATTCTTTAGTCATTGGGCATTTACCTACAACTGTCCCTATGTCACGACAAAATGTTACCATAATGAGCAACAACTTAAATATTGTTGTCTCTTTTATCACATACGATTATTTAATTAGAAAGAATGAGACAAAACGATATTTCACCGTCTGTATCGTATTTCACTCATATTTGTATGCAAAGTGTATGTCAAATATAATGCGGCGCCTCCATGTTTTTCCTAGCTCAATGATCTAGGATAATGTTTTTCCTATCTCAATGAGGATAATTTTAATAGAGGTCAGTGGGATAATAGAGCTAAATTGGTCCTCTATATAGTCTGTGAATTGGTCTGTGGATAATAGTGTTCTGTGGTCGCTACATATAATGAAAATAAACTGAAAGGAATAAAAAAAAGCGCGGGAAACTCTAAACTTGGCGGACGCGTCCTTTTTTAAATAAAAATTTTAAATTTTAAAATCCTGTAATATAAGATCAGTAGTATAGTTTTTAGTGTTCTATTTTCTTTTACTTGTAATTTTAGTTTAGTTTTGTATATTTTCTTCGGTAGAGGTAAGTTTTCTTTGCTTATATAGTGCCAAAAATGAACGACCCGCCTGACCCGGGGGACTTCGTTCCCCCGGCAGGCAATTATGTAACAATCTCTAACGAATCCGGCATGGATACGGATGGGTCGTCTTCGGCTCGTCAACTTAAAAGAAGCCGTATGCATGTTTGCAAGCACTGCAATAAGCGCCGCCGTACTCGCAAAAACCATGGTTCCGTGTCTTCGGGTTGTGACTGCACGGACTCTTCAGCTACATTAGAAAATAATACACCGGTGCCTAACTGCCCCGAAATTATCGTTCCTAACGAAATTGCAGGTAAAATTTCTGCTATGGAGCAGAAATTTCCTACCGGACCTATCGGAATGGGAACAACGGATGGCCGTTGTTCCCATTCCGATAGGTCGAAAAACATACGACAAAACGGACAACGCACCGTATGTCATTCATGTCCAAAAAAAAATGATTTCACCAGATGATGGTACGACATTGCACCCAATTACTTTTGGAAAGTTTCTAAAACACAACGCCTTCCAAAATATTATCAACGGTAGCGTCAAAAAAATCGGCCGCAATAAAATTTCTTTATCATTTTCCAAGTTCCTGGACGCAAATTCCTTTATTACGCATAATAGTCTAGAGACATATAATTACAAAGCTTTTATTCCTACTTTTAATGTTACCAGAATGGGTTTAGTGCGTGGTGTTCCTGCGGAATGGTCTCCGGAGGAAGTTATTGATAATGTAACTGTACCAATTGGTTGCGGGCCAATTTTAAAAGTCAGACGCCTCAATTTTAAAACCATAGTTGATGGTACATCCATTTGGAAACCATCCCAATCCATAGTTGTTACATTTGATGGGCAGATTCTACCGAAAAGAATTTTTATGTGCTATAATGCATTACCTGTAGATTTATATATTTTCCCTACCGTACAGTGTTTTAATTGTTGTCGTTTTGGTCACACTAAAATTCAGTGCAGGTCCAAACCTCGTTGTTATAAATGTGGCCAAGGCCACACTGGGGACAATTGTGAAAGAGAACAAGAAAGTGCATCTTGTTGCCTTTGCTCTGGTTTTCACTATGCTACTAATAAGTCTTGCCCAGAATTTTCTAGGCAAAAATTAATTAAAACATACATGGCACAAAGTTCAGTATCTTATGCTGAAGCATCAAAAGTATATCCCCCAGTAACTAAATCGTATGCAGATACACTTTTATCTTCTCCTTCCAAAAACTTTTCACAAACTCCATCAATCTCTTCACCTAATAGAATGCCTGCTTCAAGTAGCTATAAAAAGACTGTCTTCCTCAAACCACGCTCCCATCCCAAATCTGTACAAGGATATAATAAAGAGGCTCACAATGCCATTATTAAAGATTTCGACATTCCCCAACCACCAAATGGTTGTGCTTTTTCTAATAATCCTAATAATGATAAAAATGACACAAATTTTTCCATAAACGATTTTCTTTCTGCATTACACAATCTTCTCTCTCAGTTCAACATTTCACCGTCCAACGCTGCCCCATCTTTCAATGTATCTCAATCCATTCATAATGGACCACACATCCAAAATAATCCAGTGGAACTGCCGCAGTCTAGTAAACAAAAAGAGTGATATTATTTATCTTTTAAACAAATATGAGCCATTTGCCTTTGCCTTAGCAGAGACTTGGCTCAAACCTAATCATATTTTTAAAATTAATGGTTATTTAACCATTAGAGGGGATAGATCTGATGGGTATGGTGGAGTAGCTATACTTATAAAGAATTCTATCCCCTTTTCTATCATTACATTACCTCCTCATAGTGAGGAAATTTCAATTGTAGCTATTAATGCGAATCACACTTGTCTTGTTTCTATTTACATTCCTCACCCTTCCTCTTCTGTTCTTCAAGAGATGAACAATCTCTTTTCTTTTCTTCCAAAGCCATTCTTAATATTGGGGGACTTTAATTGCCATCACCAATCATGGGGTTGTTCAACTTCTAATTGTTATGGTGATGAATTACTAGATATAATAGACTCACATAACTTATGCATATTGAACTCAGGAGTTGCCACACGTCGTTCAAATCCCACCCAAAACCAAAGTGCAATCGACCTTTCCATCTGTTCCCCAAACTTAGCCTCTTCATTAACTTGGCATACTCTAACCTCTACTTATGGTAGTGACCACTTTCCAATAGTGATTTCTTATCCTCTTTCCAAACCAAATGCACCATTAAGGAGATCAAACTTAAAACATAAACTACCAAATAGAAATAATAATGACTGGGACAAATTTAGAAACATTGTTGACAGTAAGCTTTGCTCCTTGCCTGTTATTTCTGATGGCAATGAAAATAGTTGTGCTGAAGCTTTAGCACTCATATTAATCGCAGCGGCAGATGAAGTTTTTCCTGTAAAAAATAACAATATTAGTAAAATTCCCTCGCCTCCATGGTGGGACTCTGAGTGCACAGAATTTATTAACAAACGTAAAGAGGCTGAATATAATTATAACCTTGATATGTCTGATGTTAATTTTGAAATCGTTACGAACTTAATTAGTGATACTTGTAAACTTTTTAAGAAGAAAAAATTTGAATCTTGGCGTAACTTTTGCTCATCAATTACACCGAATACTCACCCTACGATTGTCTGGCGCAATATTCGTAGATTTAGGTCCATTTATAACAACCCTTCTCCTATTCCTGATTCTTTAGCCAGTGAATTTTTAGATAAATTAGCTCCACCTTGGGTGCCCGAGGCTATTAACCTTAACCTGTCATTCGTATCCAATAACCAAAACACTCATACGACGCTAGATCTTCCATTCACTCTCACTGAATTAAAGGGTGTAATTCATAATACTAAGGATTCTGCACCAGGCTTTGATGGCATCCCGTATTCCTTTTTTGCTAATGTAAATGATGACGTCCTCAGTTATTATTTAGAGCTTATTAATTCTATCATGATTACAGGAAACATCCCTGTTGAATGGAAGCGTCAAACGGTGCTGCCATTCCTTAAACCAAATAAAATTCCATCTGATGCTTCCTCATACCGTCCCATAGTTTTATCTTCAATTCTGATGAAATTAGCGGAACATTTAATTAAAAACCGCCTAGAATGGTATGTTGAAAGTAAAGGTTTTTTGGCAGAATCACAATATGGCTTTAGAAAAGGTAAAAGTACCACTGACTGTTTAAGTATTTTAACAGCCGATATTCGGTTGTCCTTCTCTAATAACCATTCCACCATTGCAGTGTTCCTTGATATTAATGCAGCTTATGATAACGTTGTATTATCAGTTTTACAAAATAAATTAAAAGCCTTACAGGTTCCATTGAATTTGTCGAATTTCATTATTAATATCATGACTGAACGCTCTGTTAACATGTTAATAGGAGATCATGAGGTATCTCATCTTGTATGGAGAGGTCTCCCACAGGGTTCTGTCCTCAGTCCCCTTCTATACAATATTTACACTTTTGATTTAGACTCATCCTTAACTAACCATGTTAAGGTTCTTCAATATGCCGACGATTTATTATTATATTCTTCAAGCCAATCTGTTGAACAGGCTAGCTATGCTATCAATTCTGCTTTATCTACTTTGGAGTCATGGCTACATCTAAACGGCTTGGATTTATCCACGTCTAAAAGCGCGGCTGTTTTATTCACCCGGAAGAGAAATATTCCCTTAGTAAACCTCTATTTTAAGGGAATACCTATTTCAGTTAAAGATAAGTTCAGATATCTAGGTATAATACTTGACTGTAAATTAAGTAGTGTTCCTCATTGTGATTACATTGTTAACAAATGTGAAAATCACCTAAACATGCTTAGATGCCTCTCTGGTGTGTGGTGGGGTGCACATCCATTTTCATTAAAACTTATTTACAACGCAATCATCAGAAGCACTCTGGATTATGGATTGTTCATTCTAGAACCTGGTAGTGTTATGGCTTTTAAGAAATTGGATCGCATCCAGTCTAAAGCATTACGAATTATTTCGGGTGCCATGAAGTCTAGTCCCATTAATGCACTCCAAGTTGAATGCGGGGAACCTCCTTTATATCTTAGAAGACAATTCTTATCTGACAAATATTTGTTCCGGATTCTTCAGTTCTCAACTCATCCTCTCATTCCTAAACTGGACTCTTTTGTGTTGCAGATTGAATCTTCAGATTACTGGTCCCATAAACGTGCTCCTTGTTTAGTTGTAAGCTATAAAAAATTTCTTTCACTCTCTTCTCCTATTCACCGTTCCAATAAACTTCCCCTATTTAACAGTAGTTATGAGAGTTTACATTTCAGCCCCATCATTAAATACTGTGTAAGTAAATCAGATCCCGATTGCCATTCAAGTTTTAATCATTTTTTGGCTGAACATCTAGAGTACCACCATATATTTACGGATGCTGCCAAGCGTTCTCCGACGGGTTGTGTTGGGATAGGTACTTACCATTCTCAATACAACATCGTACAAAAAATCAAACTGCCTCCGGAGACTTCTGTTTTTACGGGGGAATGTTTCGGCATATTAAAAGCCATAGAATATACTCGTGTTTTAAAGCTCAAAAAAACTGTAATTTTTACTGATTCTCAAAGTGCTCTTCTAGCCATCAATAAATCCCCTTTCGAACACAAATCGCAGTTACATATAATTTATTTAATAAGAGAATTTGCGTCCAGAACCATCTCTGAGGGTAATACACTGCAATTTGCGTGGATTCCGTCCCACGCTGGAATCCATGGCAATGAAGTGGCTGATAAACTTGCTGGTGATGCGGTGCAGTGTGGGGACTTAGTTCCTTATACAAATTTTACTATAGACCTGATGACATTACCAAAGACTTTTCTTCGGGACACCTGGAAGGTAGCTTGGGGTATCGGAAGTAAATTGAAGGGCCGTTACTTTTCAAGTATACAACCCGACATTCCGGAAAAACCATGGTTTGGCAGGGCAAAATTTGGCAAGATGGAGACCTCGGTTCTTATACGGATGAGACTGGGTCATGTTTGTTCTCCAGCCCATCTTGCCAAACTACATATCATTAACGACCCCATTTGCTCCTGTGGCACAGACGTAGGTGACATAAATCACATTATTTTGTCCTGTCCCCTATATGACCGTTCTTCTTTTCTCCGTACCCTCTTATCTCTCCGTATTCCTTTTCCTACCTCAATACTTTCTTTACTTTGTACAAATAGCTTCCCTGTTTATAAATGTATAGTCTCATTCATCACATTAAATAATATTAAGTTGTAAATTGTCGCCATTGTAATTTGCTCATTATTCACTATTAGTATTCACCTTTATAAAATACACTGATCCTATAAATCGTCCAATCCTAAATCCCGTTACAATTGATCATAAATATTTTATTTTTCTTTCGTTTCCCTACCTTTGTTCTCGACAACTAAACGTGACATTGGCTAAATGCACAAACCGTGCGAAGCCAAAACAAAAAAAAAAAAAAAAAAAAAAAAAAAAACTGAAAGGAAGTGTGTACGGTACTGTGAGAGAAATAAGTTTTCACATTTCCATCATTCATTATAATTTATGCAGTATCATTAACAGAAATCAAGTTTGCCTAAAGTTGAGCAGTTTTTTTTGTATAATGGGGACAAATGAAACAGACAGAACAACAGCTGATGATGATGTACAAGAATTCCAAGAATCTGATGTTGAGATTGATCCCATCACTGACATAATTGATTATTTAGTTAGATGTGCTAAAATATCATTCAAAAACGCACATGTGGATGAATCAGAGATTCGCACAAGCGATAAAATTAAAATGGCCTGCGATATTTACAGGCAATCGCCCACGGATTTTCTAGTGCAGTTCGGAAAATATCTAGCCCCACATCACATTGGTTACTTTGAGAATTTACAGTCTTGTCAGAATGACAGCTTTCGGGAGTGTATTAATCAATTAAAAACTTACCATTCTGATAAGAGCAAATGTAAACGAATCCGAAATAGACGATTTAATGCATTACAGAAACTTCAAAATGAAACAGATTATTTCAGTGAAAAACAAATGATGTATCGAAATCCCTTACTTTATGAACAGCTAGTTGGCCAGTACCTATCTGATGAGGAGATCAAAGAACGCGATGGTGTTGATAATGAAAACCTTACCTTTCTGAGCATGATTTTAGAAACAGTTGACCGAAATGACATGAGAGAAATGAAGAATGAGCAGATGCTTGAAGAAGATCTAGAATCTATGAAGTTAAATATCACTGAAGATGATTCTAAAAGCAATGATAGTAACAACACTGTCAACTTTAATAGTAAGAAACAATGGGGTGCCTTTGATACCCCTGATACAAGACCAAATTACATGCCTGAACCTAGAAAGCAAAGTATGATTACTGCCCCAGAAAGGAACCTTCTTCGGGACGAATTTTTACAAGAAATGTACTGTAATTTTATAGAGGGAAGAGATACAGATGCTGATTATCATAGTATTGATAATAATGAGGAATATGATGATCTTCAGCAAGTTTCACAAGATGCAGAAGACAGATATTTTGATTCAGAATCCAATGATATAGAGAACCTTGAAGAACACATGAAACTTGTTCAGGAATATGGAAGAAAGAACTCTCGAAGTAACCTTCATGATGATCCATTGGATGAATTCATGAAACACATCACAAATAAACATGACCAAAGCTATATTTTCGTTTTATTTATACATAAGAACCTACCTACCTAATTGGATTTTTTCAACTTGATAAACCTGCACAAACATTTGAAAAAAAAGTAGGTACAAAAAGGTAAAGGTAAGGTAAAGTAAGTAGGTAAAAAAATATATAAAAAAAACAAAAAAACCCGACTGCGGTAAAAAATCTTAGTTAATAAAAAAAACTGAAAAGCTAAAAACAAGTCCATTTTAAATTAAATTGGAAGCAGGTGGGACCCATTTGAGTTTAAAAATATAAAAATGGAATGGGTACTGCCTACTTCCAATATTTATTTAATTTAAAATGGGCTTGTTTGTAGCTTTTCATTTTTTTATTTTATTAAAAGTTTTTTAAGGCAGTCGAGATTTTTTGTGATAAAAAAAACAGCTTTTTGGTTTCCAAATTAATGTGAAAGACTTCGCAGACGATTTAGTTCTCGCAAGGAGTTTTGGTCGTGATGGTTATTACCCGACTTCGCCAGAAGGAGGGAGGGTTATGTTTTTTTTAAAGCTTTTTTGGATCAAGTGCACAAATAGCCAAGCCTTCGAGCGTCTTAACTCTGCTCAAACCAACATAGGCTTGACCTTTTATTTTAGCATTTTTCATTCCAAATTACCATGTAAACACAAGTTGCATAATTTTTTGCAAGCTATTTATGAAACCCTTTATTTTGATACCCCGTACGTTGGGTGTTGAGAAAAAAATTTTTTTTAAGACAATATGGCGCCTTATATCGCCCATTTTGTTTTTTTGTCTATTTTGATATACCCAGTGTCACTCACACCACTAATCTAACGGCGGCACCTCTCAAGCTGAAATTGATCAAGCCGTTTAGGCTACAGAGCGTGCCAAAGAAATATACATACATTCGAAAACCTCCTGGCGCAGTCGGGTAAAAACAGGATAATTATGCATTACTTATTTTTCTTGTGAAAAAAAATTACGAGTCTTTGTTGACAACCATTTACCAACAGTATATCGACAGTGTTCACCTCCACTTCAAAGTTTGACCCCAATCACTTCTGCATCATTCACCCTTTCACAGTATCTACACTTGCCCAATGAGACAAGCAGGTGAAGTAGCTTGCAAAAAAAAAGTAATTCAAAACCTCCACCTTTCTTCGAGGGAATAAGGAATCCCACATATTTACAAAGACATATTATAGATTTAGATATGTATAACCCTGTGTCCTAGCCAAAAGCGACTTTCGCGTGAATACGATTTATTGATTGCACGAGTAGGTAGGTACCTACGTCATATTCATATAAATGAGCGCGACGATTGCTTTCGGTTAGGACGCGGCCCAAAGGCTTTATTCACGATTCTCGCCCCTGCCATTGTTGGCATAACTGGAGTAAGTTATTTTATTTACAATTATTGTAAATAAAATAACTTCACGCCTGTATTCCCAAATGACTTAGGCAGAGGTGTATAGTAGGTATAGTCGGACACAAAATCAGACATGATCCAGACCTCCGCCTGCCGTTGAGAAATTCCAGGTAGGTATATGTTAGTATTTCGCAAGAGTGGCACTGGCATTCAGCAGCAGACCCGCCGCCGCTAGCCGCTTCAGCGCCCCCGTGCAAAACAGACAATACAAAACAACCACCCCCACCCCAGCCCTATTTTCTCTGACTAAGCTTGTATAAGACAGAAAAGACTTTCAAGTTTCAATGTATGTTAGATAAGAAAACGCCACTTTGTTGGTCTGACTACAGGACCAGATCTTAAAACCTATGCTTCTATATGCAATCCTCGCCTCGCACCGGCAGGATTATTTTCAGGGAGTTGCGGCTTCAGTGCAACATTATGCTTTCCTACCACATTTACCTACTAACAGAACCTAAAGGCGCTCGCTCACCGGGAGCATTCACCTCTACCTTTACCTACGACCTAGCCGTGTTACTTCTGCCTATTTAATTATATATATAAACCTATCCTGCTTGTTTCAATTATCTCTCTATAAGTCACTATCTAGCAGTTAACGGTCTGTGCAGTCTACTTGCAAAGCCGTAACCTTTACAGTGGAATCTTGGATTATACAGGCGAATGCTCCCGGCCATGGAGCGTCCTAAGATTCGAAAAACTTTGCAGTCGGCCACGTATTTTACTTTTTATTTGTCCATTATTATAGAGTTAACTTTGTCGACACAAATGCAGGAATGTGTAATATAATAAGTAAGAATGAGGGCGTTGGATGCAAGAGCGAGCAAAGCGGAGCACAATTTTTTTTTATTCTGATGGCTAGAAATCAAATCAAAATATTTATTTGCTAGAATATGGTACTTAAGGTGTTACAGAAAATTTGTTTCAGCATATTATCCTGACATAGCATAGCGTGCTAATGTATATGTCGTAGGATAATTTGATACTTCGAATCTTCGCGAAAATCCTAGGGGTTTTGCGAAAACGCGGATAATTAGACATAGGCGATTTAGGTTAGGTTATGTTAGAACAGTCACCATTAGCGCGCGAAGGCGAGCGAGCGAAGCGAGCGTGCCGCGGCAGCGGCTTGAGCTAAAAAGAAGAGTTCGAGCAATAGCTCGAACTCTTCTTTTTAGCTCATCCCAGACATGATCAATCGGATTGAGATCAGGAATACGAGCTGGCCACTCCATCGCGGTGATTCCAACGTCTTCCATGTAGTCGCAAACTGTTCTAGCGAATTGCGGTCTGGCGTTGTCGTGCATTAGGAGAAAATCTTCTCCCATAAGCCACGCAAGCGGCCTCACATGTCCTTCGAGCACTTCTTCGACGTATCGTGCAGCCGTCAAACCTCTCGATCTCAGGCTGGTATTCGCCCCAGTGATGAATACAATGTCAGTTTTAGTGTCCAACATTATGCCACCACAAAACATACACGATCCACCGCCAAAAGCCACACGCTCGCTTATGCAGCAGTGTGAAAATCGCTCTAATGGTGTTCTGTTGACCCTAGAGCGTCCATCATGACCATGTAATGTCATTCTGCACTCATCAGAGAACATAACAGACCGCCATTGGTCATACGTCCAATTTAAATGATCCCTGGCAAATTGTAGTCGGGCTTGTCGGTGAGCTGTGGTCAATTTGGGACCATTTGCTGGGCGATGTGAAGTCAGTCCTGCTTCACTAAGTCTTCTTCTGACTGTCCACCGACTTATACTGACAATGCAAACTTCTCGAAGCTCTTGTCCCAGTTGAACCGCATTCAGTTGCCGATTTCTTAAAGACCTCGACACAAGAAAGCGGTCATCACGCCCTGATGTTCTACGTCGCCGGCCAGATCCTGGTCGCCGAATGTAGCCACCGCCGCGGTCTCTTGAAACCTCTGGTACACACGACGAACAGAGTAGCGGCTCAAATTTAGTCGTCGAGTAACTTCACTTTGATTATGGCCTGCTTTGAGCAAGGCAATAACTTGAGCAGCTTCTGCGGGCGTGGTATCCATATTTTTCCGTATGCTTTCAGTAGAGATGTTATCACGTTGACCTTCGGTATGCAACAGATTAAAAATCCAAAAAAAATCGACCCTTTTAAAGGGGTGCAAGTAGTGACAATGATAACGGGTGAATTTGGCTAATTTGGTGTAGGTACGGCTGGTTTCTGTAATTTACGTGAAGGTCAATGATTTTAATTTTGTGTTTTTTTAAAGCTAAGCTTGTATTCTTTAATAATTTTGCCTAATGATTTGTACTCAATATCTTTAGATTTAAGAAAAAAATCGGTAATAAACCAAATTACAAGGGGTGTGCGATTTTATTGCTCTCGACTGTTAATACGTGTGTTTTACAATTGCAATTTTTATCGACCCTTATACCCAAGAATACAAATTATCGACAGTGGTCTAGTGAGTCTTTAAATTGAATGTCTAGTTTATTTATGTTTGCATTGTATGTCAGAAATTGTATTATGTTTGTTTTGTCATATTTATTTTTAAGTTATTTTTTTCTAGGCAGTCGATTGCATTATCCAGAGCTTGACCGATTTCATTTTCAAAATTTTTGTCATTGTCACTCTTAATGATTATTGTAGTGTCATCAGCGAATAGTATGCAATCTTTGCCTATCGCCTCTGGTGTGTCGTTGATGTAAACTAGAAAGAGTAGTGGGGATACGATACCTCCCTGAGGCATGCATTAGTTATTTTGTTTCAATTCCGACAGGTTTTCTTATCATTTTGACAAGTCTTTGTAATTTCTACGCATTGTACTTTTTAATAAAGATTACTTTTGATCCAGTCGTTGGCCTTACCCTGGAATCCATATCTAATGCTCAAGCTTTGAGAGAAGTTTTTTATGGCAGACAAAATCAAAGGCTTTTGATGACAAAAGTCATTGATTTTGTCTGCCATAAAAACCTACTCTCAAAGCTTAACACGCAACGTATCTTAATTTTTTAGGGCTCCGTAGCCATATGGCAAAAAACGGAACCCTTATGGATTCGTCATGTCTGTCTGTCTGTCCGTCCGTATGTCACAGCCACTTTTTTCCGAAACTATAAAAACTATGCTGTTGAAACTTGGTAACTAGATGTAACTATTCTGTGAACCGCATTAAATTAAGATTTTCACACAAAAATAGAAAAAAAATACAAAAAATTTTGGGGGTTCCCCATACTTACTTAGAACTGAAACTCAACATTTCTTTTTCATCAAACCCGTGTGGGGTATCTATGGATAGGTCTTCAAAAATGATATTGAGGTTTCTAATATAATTTTTTTCTAAACTGAACAGTTTGTGCGAGAGACACTTCCAAGTGATAAAATGTGTCCCCCCCCCCTGTTACTTCTAAAATAAGAGAATGATAAAACTAAAAAGAATATATGATGTACATACATTACCATGTAAACTTCCACTGAAAATTGGTTTGAACGAGATCTAGTGAGTAGTTTTTTTTTTAATACGTCATAAATCGTAAACTGCAATTTACCTTTCATTCAATCAACTCAAATATAAAAATAAAAACATCATAAACCTTATGCATAAACCGTGAACCATTATTTTCTAGTAATAAATCTGCAATATGTGCCTAAGTAAATAATAATTATAATTCGCGCGGGGCGTGGCTTGATCGGTAGCGGGTGCGGAGCGCGCGGGGGACTGGTCCCCAACTGCGCTTACCCGAGCGGGTAGACACGTGAGGGCAGACGTCGTTGACACTCGTGCGCGCGGAGCTAGTTTTTCGATACAATTGCGAATGCTAAAATAATATTGTACGTTTACGATTTGATACTGTTTTCGTTGGATAAAATTAATTTCAATTACTTACATCGAAATTATTCTTTTAAAGTCATTTACTGCCTAGAAATAGGTAAATACTTACTATAATACGTCAACCTGATAAAAGTTTTGAGATTTTCTGTTCATTTCCTTACATCTATATACATAAATATTAAAACATCGATCAAAGTTACAACGAATTACAAGAACTTTTATATTATGTTAATTGCTGCTACTTGCTACATTGCTTTTTTATTTATACTTTCAGTGATGTATTTTATTGGCGCAAAACATGCTAAAGCAGTGGAACTGCCCTTCCTAAAATCGAATTGTTCGTTTTTAAGAATATCACATGTTGTTAAAAGTTCTCTATTAGACATTATAATGCACATAACTTTCTTAAAGATTTTGGATAGGATTGTGATGTTATTGGACGATAATTGGTCATGTCAGTTTTTACACCTTTCTTAGAGGTTTGATAATTGACCTTTTCAGACGTGTTGGGAATACTCCTTCTGTTAGAGACAGGTTTATAATGTAGGTTAAGGGAGACAGTATACTCCTTGCACATATTTTTAACGCTTTAGAGCTCAGGTTGTCATAGGTATTCAGTTGAGTTTGTGTTTCTTAGACTGCGAATTATTTTATAAACTCAAAATGAAATAATAACCAAAAAAGGTGCAGCTTGTCAAATTGCTAACTTTGGCGCCCCCCGGTTGGGGCGCCCGCGTGCAACGCACGCATTGCAAGCCCGGTTCCGGCGGACCTGTTCAGCAGTGCATATCTTTTAAGTGTTTGGTTTTATTACGTCGCTGTCCTGTGCATTACGCCACGTCAGGGACTTACTATAAATAGATGATTAGTTCCTGCATAACCCTACGTAACTCGTGTAACCTAATAAACATACCTTACTTATCTAATTAAAATGTAATTGGAAATGTTGCACAACTAAGTTGCAACAGGTTTTCTATAATACAATACAACTATAGATGTACTTAATTGATCGTTTCGAATACTGTGTGCGTTTCACTGGCGCGGCTACCTAACGCATTTGTTGTTGTGGACTCTTTCTAAGGTAGCCGACCGTGGTATGCATACTGAGAAGTGAACTGCAAATTTCACATAACATACCTCTACACGGCTAACTGCGTGTTTTCGTTCCATGTGTGTTATTTTTTTATCACAGGGTCAAAATATAGTTCTTGTAGTTATGTAAGGTAGTTTTTCTGTAGATAGGTACTCTTTTGCAGAATTTAGTATTTTGAGATAATGTTATTACGAAGCTGACGTAGCACCAGTAAGACCAAGATAGAAAAAACCGGACAAGTGCGAGTACAGTGAGTAGGACTCGCGCCCTGAGGGTTCAAGTGGAGGACTCAAGTGACACGGCCTATGAATTACCAATTCCAGATTGAAGGACATTAACTTTGCAGTTGAAAAATAACTTTGATACTTCAAGATACAGCCAATTGATGTCCAATTCAAGATTGCAGGACAAACTTAATAGACAGGTGAAAACAAAAAATACTGGGGAAAAGACAATTGATCACTATAGAAGGCAAGGACAAAAATTATATGTATTTGAACAAACTTTTAATAAAAAATTACATAGCGAATGAAATTTTGTATGGCGATGAAGCTTAAAGCTCAGTCCGAGCTGAGTTAAATCAGTTTATACATATTAAATTAAATTATTTGTATATAGACAACAATGCTCCATAATATGTTAGTTAGTTAGGTACAAAGACTTAAAAGCTATGTTAGTGTGTTGCATAACTAAGTACTAAGCTCACAGAAAATAGTTATTATTTATGCAAGGCTGCAATGTTGTTTTTTGGCGGGAGTAGGTACTTGGAATGAAACCTGAGCGTAGCGTATATTTCAAAGGTATGAAACGCAGAATAACTTTGCTGTCGAGAGAAACACACAACTCTTCACCACACAACAACGAGGATAATAAAAATGAATAAAGAAAATATAACGTATTTTTTCGGAAGAAAACTCAATTCGGCATTAAGTACCGCTTGCAGTAACTCTGCAGGTGATTTTTATCAACTTCGTCGCTGCTGGACTCACTCATATTTTATGATTTCTTAAGATTTTATCAAAAAACAAACCAAAATTATGGAAAAGGAACTGAATAAAGAGAAGAAAATTTTAAAAACTTTTTTTTTTCATGCAGTCGTCTTATTGGCCAGTGATATTATTCTAAAAATGAGGTTGGCGCACTGACATAAAATATGTATTTACTTACCGCTAGAGTCCACTGAAAATGCATTCATTTTCAGTGGACTCTAGCGGTACCTATAGAAAATTATTTAATAGAAAGGTTCGAATTAAAAAAAAAAACCTTTCCACGGTAGCGGATGAAATCAATGCACTTTTGCACTCAGATTTCAAATGACAAACAGAATATTCCCGAGGTTGTGAGGTGAAAACAATATTTACATACATTCACCGGATAGAATGAATCACTTCAGCCTAACCAACACCTGAATGGATTGATTCATTATCGGCTAGTTTTGGTCCACTATTATTTTCAGAATGCCATTAGGACTTGACCGCGTTCTCTCCAATAGCGACGCCGTTTTTCTCCTCAGTAAAAGAATGATATTTTTATTGTGACAGATCTCAACATTGACCATTGATTTAGAAGGCTCCAGCGACGAGGAAACGTGGAAAGTCAGGAAAGTGTTCGCTATTTGTGTCAGTGCCTAGTTGACTCTGAAGTGGTGTGCTTGACTGATGCGGTGAACGCCTGGACAGCGGCTTGCCCGGATACAGATCGGCCCGTGAACCCATCTTCCCAGAGACAGTAGGATGAGCCGTTTTTCAGTTTGGTACGGAATAATCTTATCAATATGTCATCCAATACTCCTGAGCGTGCCCGCCTGCTGGCTGTGGGAGAATGGGAGTCGGGCCTCTGGCTTCAGGCACTACCGTCACCCAACATAGACACTATGCTGGGTGACACCACTTTCCGGCTCGCTACTAGTCTGCGTCTGGGCCGCGCTCCTTACGGGGCTCCGCATCGCTACCAGTGCAGTGTAGCTGTCGACTGCAGTATGAATCTTGCAGCAAGAGTGCCGGATAGCACGGCACGCCATCACTAATGACATCGTCCGCCGTGCTCTTGTCACCGCCGGAGTGCCAGCAGTTTTAGAAGACCAGAACCAGAGACCAGACGGAATTACCATAATGCCCTGGAAGTTAGGCAGGCCACACAAGGTGTGGGATGCAACATGTGACGACACCCTTGCACCATCCCATCTTCCTAGTACGGCGGGCTGTGCTGGGGCGGTTGCGGCACGTGCGGAAATCCTCAAACGGCGAAAATATTCCAATCTTATTGGGTGTTATGTTCGAACCGTTTGGGGTTGAAACACGAGGGAATGGGGTCCGAGTGCCCATGCCCACTTGATTTTTTGAGACATCGTCAAGCGGTTGGTCGGTTCTTCACGTGACCAGAGGGCTGGCCTTTTTTTTACCAAAGAATCAGCATCGCCAAAGTGGCAATGTTGCCAGCCTTTTGGGCACTTTTCCTCTTGATAGCAATCCAGACGAATTTTTTTATACCTACCCTAACCTATAATTATTTTCCATCTTTTTTACAAGTATTATGTTTTGCAGTGATTTTATAATTTTTTTCTTTTTGGATATAAATGCAGGTTAAGTCTTCTTCTTTGGAAGTGGGAGTTTATGGTAACGATTAGGAATTAAATGAATATACTGCTATTTATCTTAGCAATATTAGATTACTGCCAAATGGCTTAGTAAATTGGGAAAATGCAAAATATTCTTAGGAGGTTTTGTAAATTGTGGAATATAAAAATATTCTTAGGGGGTTTTGGTCATGTTATAGGTAAGATAAGGCTATATTGTTTAGTTCATCTGATGCAGAATGTCTAAGCTAGACAATAGTTTAAATAATTCAATACTTACTGAGATACCGCCAATTGCTTTAAGAGGGCAGAATAATACCTACTGAGCATTTTTGAATTGTCGAAGAGTCCGGCCGGTTGTCAGAAAGTTGAAGCTAGTTGCCCATTCCAAAACGTAGATCTCTATGGACAAGAACGGGAAAGAAACTCCAAGGACACTCTTTTAAATCAATATAATACAAAATCCTGGGTATTATTCTTGTTGCTACTATATGTGAGAACATATCAAAAAAATAAAATGAAGAAACAATTTAAAATATAAGCCGTAGCTATTAAGAGATTACCAGTTTCAACCGAAGGCGCTCGTTCACGAACATGACGCGTGGATCAGCTCCATCCAGCTAAACCATTTTGTAGGGAACCGAATGATCCAATACACACGCCACAACCAGTGAGACATTTAAGTGGGCATGACATACTCTCAACTGCCATGCTTGCAAGTCAACATACATAATATATGTCATAATAAACGTATCCACGGTACTCACATTTATAAAATTGAAAAATGCTTCTAAATTATACAAAACTATCGATTGCAATGTATTTGAGAGATGAATAAAATTTTACTACCAAAAAGACAGGATAATCATTAATATCTATAGAAGTATTCAACAATTAAAACTTGATTAAACATAAAATAAAATAAATTACATTATGTTCGTAATGTCAGAAAAAAATTAAAGGGAAGTACTTATCTATTCCAAACATTAAAATTTTAACTAGTGAGCCCAAGTGGCTGTGGGGCAGGACCAGCATTAAGCCAAGCATTTTTATCTAAGTACGATATAATCATCCAACTTACAAAATGCTTGTCTACATAGTGTGCGTTTAATGCATGTTTTAAATTTCTTCTCACCTATTTGAAGAATATCGAGTGGTATTTTATTACAACATTTTACACAGTACCCCATAAAATAAGTATAAGACAATCTGAAACGTGGTTAATCTAATTTGTTTCTATTTCTAGTGTTGAAAGATGTAGATTTTTTCGAACCTAAATATTGTTTTCATAATATAATATTGACTAGGTACCGTCATGAAGTATATTTTTTAAACAATTCCCTTAAAGATTCGCATCTGCGGAGGCTATGACAGCCGTATTTTGCAGAATAAAGATAGAATCAATATCTGCAGCCTGTCTCTACAGCAGAATACCGTAAGACAAGATGATATGAAAGTAACTAAAATAGACCAGTTTCGCGGTATCTGTTAAATGACGGATTTTTTATGACAGCGTAAGCGGCTGATGTTAGCCGCCCTGTAAGTGAGGACCCCACTGTAGCTTTGAGTCAAGCGTGATACCCAGGAAAACCGGTTTTTTCGACGAATTATAGTATCTCCTTATTCAATACAATGTGACATTTACTATTTCTAACATTCGGTAACGCGAATCTTATGCATTTAGTTTTCTTCTCATTTAATACCAAATTATTTACAGTAAATCAATTATGGACCTTAAGCATAGAGTTATTTACGTCGTCAAGCTCCTGGGCATGTCTGTTTATGTAAAAAATCAGTGATATGTCATCAGTAAATAACACCATTTGTGGACGGTTTTTCAGTAAATAAGGTAAATCATTTATATATGTATACTAAAAAGAGGAACGGACCCAATATTGAGCCCTGCGGTACACCCATTTTGACTTTTAAGCCAAATGAATTCACACCGTTTACTTCAACTTGCTCCAGTCTATCATTCAAATATGATTTTATTAAGCCGAGTGCAAGACTTATGGGCTTCCGACTACCCGTAACGACTGTCGAAGATATACGATTGACAGCCGGGACCAACGGCTTAATGTGCTTTCCGAGGCACGGAGGGATGTCGATATGTAATGGCTGGTCACCCATCCACGAACTGACCGCGGCAAGCGTAGGTTAACCTTTGATCAACCCCCCCCCAAATTCTTATAATAAATATAATTTATGCCAGCAATCTTGCGCAAAAGATATGCAACCTTTTTTTACGTTATATTGCAGTTTTGAATGTTGCTGATAGTCATCAAGTGGGTTAGTTTGAAATGTTTCGCAGTTAATCAGCTTATTTGTAATTTTAAAAGACTACTCATAGCAACTAGTGTTACAAGTAAATTTCAAGAACGAGTATTTTGTATAGTATGTAAATACAGTCACTCACTACACTACACCTTTAATGAATGTATGTGGTCGGCGGCGACTGGCCGGCGCGCGGCGGGCGGAGGCGGCGGCCGGCAGGTCAGCGGCAGCTCCGTTGTATTGTCACAATATAATGGTTAACGTAGGTACAGTCTCCAAGTCACCCCATTCTTTAACAAAATTTGCATACAATCGGCTAAACTAGCGGTCCCAAAAATTACAAGCAGAAAAACAAAACATCAGATTAAGCGTAAAATTTAAAATTTTGCTTAAGTAGGTCAGTCGATGCAAATTAAATTAACGACTCCTATTGTCCTGTTATTCTTATAGTACAATTAAGAACTTTCTGTGTGCATACAATACAATGCTAATGATGTTAAAATGTATGTAGGTAACTATGGTCAATAATTATGGTGCAGGTCATATTATACAAATGTAGGTCCTTAGCGCTGTTTGTCGATTAGAATAGAAAACTCGGAAATGGAAGAGGTTTCTGTTCTCCAGCTTCAGCACCGCTATAGTGGAGCCGCGAGTACAGTCCAGTGCATTCTATTGAATAACTATCAAGTTTGATGCATGGAAATGCCATACCTTTTCGCAACGGAATGTTTTATCAATCGTTTATCCATAATACCATGCATCGTTTCAGTTAGTCGCGTATATGGGCAGGAGAAGTCGCGGGTCGGGTCGGGTGAGCGCGTGCGCTATGAATGGGCGCGCGCACGCAGACTCGCCGCAGACGTCGAGCGGGAAACGCGCTGGAGTGGAGCGCGCTGTGTGACATAGTACGTGTATAGTGTTGTCCTTCGTGACGGTCGTACGAACATCATGTTTCCGGTAAGTTAAGATTTTTTATGTGTTGTTAGTTTTTGGGTCAAATATTCCAAAGTGTTTGTTTTAAACATAGTGTGAAAACCTTCCTTTAATCAATTTATTTTAACTAAGCCTATAATTATTTTCCTTTTAATTTTATTAAGTCTGTTCTGAAATTCCAAAAATATTAAAAAAAAACACCTTTTTTTTTACTAATCTGTTGTCAAGTACACACAATTTGTAGGTTTTACTTTCTTATAAGAAAGTAAAAACTTTGTAATTAGTCAAAAATATTAGTATCCTGCGTTGCGCTACAGAAACTCCAAATCCGTTTGCGTACAAAAGACATCAACGCGCGAGAGGTGCTTGAAGTGCTGAGTCAGTAAAAATGAGTTATCGTTTTAACAATTCGTAACTTGTGTATTTCTAG
This sequence comes from Brachylomia viminalis, assembly GCA_937001585.2. NCBI lineage: Eukaryota > Metazoa > Arthropoda > Insecta > Lepidoptera > Noctuidae > Brachylomia > Brachylomia viminalis. The sequence continues at coordinate 11,743,664 of OW443302.2, read as the reverse complement.
TTTAAAGATATTGACCAGTGTATAAATGGTATAACGTATCATTTTCTCCTTAAAAGTTCATGCTTACAAAGGATTAAGGACTTTTTCAGAATGCGTTATACAGTGTGAGTCTTTATAATGTGCACATATCGAAATAAGGGAATATTTGCGTCATTTTATAGCCGTTTAAAGAGTAGTTATTCACTCGCTATCACGTTTAAAGAGTAGTTATTCACTCGCTATCCGTTTATATTTTTTTAAAGGTCGTATACCTACCCATTTATTATTAATAGATTGAAATAAAAAGTTATAATTGTCATAAAATTCTTGGTACATAAATAAAACTTATTTGACACGGTATATAAACAACTACACTAGAACCAATCAAGTGTGGGACAAAGGTGCGCAATATATTATTGTAGCAGACAAGTAAATTGACTCGTCTATTATATACTGAACGGTAGGTGATGGTCTAGGCGAGTTTTCATCTGAACAAGCTATGGGAAACTTGTCAACAAAAACTTTTTTGCATTAACACCGGCATTATGTAATAGTTGTGTGGTGGACAACCTCATGATGCCTACCTCCATTATACATGTGGGAATACTTTCTATAAGTTTTCCGAGAAAAGTCACCTTAAAGTAAAGAAGATAGAGTATATAGATACAGATACCTGGGTACCGATGAGGTTTTTTCGGTGAAAGAGATTAAAAAAAAGTTATTCTAAATTATTTCGGAATAAAAATCTCTTGAAAGCACGCAGCACACACGTTCGGTTAAATTCAACCCTTTTGAATGATCCATATCTTACGGTATTGTTCTGTAATTCCTTTATCCATCCATAACAGTAAGCTAAAACTCCTTAAGTTCTATATTCTGAATTAATACCTACCTACTGAATATGTAACTAACGCAAACTCTTGACTATTGCATCAAATATCATTAGATTTTTTTTACTGAGCCTACTCTATTCTTTATAGAACCTTTCACCCTCTTTGTTTGGTCCTCCCATCTTTTAGTTTGGTTCTTCTTAAATTATTGAGTTAACTAAAAGATGGGAGGACCAATAGTTACTTTGGCATCTAATTTCCAAACGAACTATTTTGGGATATGGGCTGGATTTTTTGTTCCAATAGATTTTCCTGTTGCCCAATTACCATGAAGAGTTAGTGTCTAATTCTTTTCAGATGTCATGCGACACTACTCTACGTATTTTAAGGTCCTCTGACTACCTTAAATAAGTAAATCTTGAATGATATCTTGTTCGAAATGGTTATGGTTTAGAACTTTTCTGCCACACTAGTTGTTCTACGCCAATGTTACATGGTTTCGGATCTGCGTAGCGATACGCCCACGGGCCATAGGCATATAGCTATCACTTTATATCGAACCGTTTATCATGATCTCCGTCGTATGAATAAATTTAGAGAAACGATAGACTAAATGTGTAAATTAAAAAGTATTTTTTTTTGTATGCTAAATCTGCACTATAACTCTCACTACTGGTAGGTACTACCGAAGTGACATACATAGTAGTTCGCTAGGTGTCGTAGGGTCATTTAGAATTACACACACGTACCTACCGACTTTAAAAATAAATCAAGACCATCCGTGTCTATTGTCCATTAAAATCCAGGGACATGAAGAGTGACTGTGGGACGCGGGCGGCCGGCCGCCTCGGGCGGGCGCGTCGTACGTGGGCAAGTCTTCTGCACCCAGAGACGACAAGCGGACGAGCCGACAGGTCATCGACACATAAAAGCGTGTGAAAGTGTTATATCTTTCCTTCTGCACCCACACGCCAAGAGGTCGGTGTCGCCTCGTCGTGCCGGACTATCACGATCCACTAAAACAATAGGATTTTATGGATTGATTACTGTCGCCTCCTAAAAGTAGGAGCTGGGACCTATAAATATGTTATTTTAATGATTAAGTAATTTGATTCCATGTACATAACTATGTAGAAACGGTTGAGTTCAACCGAGAACTTTTGCGAATGTTCCATACTATAGTTAGTATACCTACTCTCCGTACCTACGGAAGTTCGGAGTTCCAGGCGTGAAAAAAGTTCGCTTTAGTTTTTTCTGCGACACATAGGTAATGAGAACATTTTGATCACCTTTTCTAATGATCATGATATGAATGATCCTTTTGGAAATAATAAGGAAATCAATATTCACATTTTGATTTGGGTGATTTGTCAAGATCACGGTCAAGATTGAAGAGTTGTACCTACCTACCTACTTGACCATTGGGTTGTACTGACTACATGCGTTTTAAATAAAAACAAAGATCGATTTTGTTGGAATAAAGGACATAGCCATAACCTAAAATCAAATCTCATCAAAAAAGAGCCATAACCGTGGCTGGGCGGTTGCGTTGGCGTCAAACCGCCCGTGGCGCCACTCGGTCTGCGCGCGCGCTGTTCCCACGCCCCCGCCCCGCCACCCCCCGCACACCCGGCTCTTCTCCGCCTCTCGTGAATCAACGTCAACTTTTATAAATAAATGCTTCAAAAACTTTCACTAACAAATATATACGATTTTTTTGGAAGAATATGAATAATGATTTATGTCTAAAAGCCCGCATAAAATATATAGGTATCGCCGTTTAAGAATCTGCGAACGATAAGATATCAAACAATCGGAGCGGTGAAACTATTATTTCTTTAATATTTTACTCGCATGATTTATAACGTAATATTAGGTAATATATAAATGCCGAAGAACTAAGTCGAATAAGAGCGATTATAACAGTGTGAGTGTTTATCACGCGATGAATCCCCATCAAATCGATGCGGCCGCGCCGCCTCATCCGTCGTGCTCGTGCTCGTGCGGCAGTTCACTTCACGCTTCTTCTCAACAATACGACTACTCAAAATTTCAAGAAAATTGATGTTACGGACACGTCTGCGTAACTACGTTTTTTTTACGATTTGATTACACGCATACACGTCGTTTTCGGTTTAATTGGTCGATCCAAACCTTTAATCTGTTAATAAATGTTAATAATTATGTATAATTAATCCTTGGATAATCTTTCAGTGAGTACTAACATCTATTTCAAATGCACGTAGGTAAGTACATCAATAAATTACTCCAAAAGATATAGGTTTTTTTTCCATTCATGCCCCATCTCAAAATACCACCCTTTATCAAAATATCTGAAAAAACGAATAAACCGCTTAACGTAACCTAACCATATTCAGTCGGAGAAACGGTAAGTAGTTATGAACAATTAATATTACATAATTAAGTAGGTACCTAAGTCGTCCGTCCCTATATTAATTGTGGGTCAAATAGATAGACCTCATTTATGTCAAAATCTGTCCACTAGTTTTGAGATTGATTTCGTTTTCGCTTTGCCGTAATCGAATGATTTACATATTTAATTTATGAAAAGTAATTATGAGCCTCGAAGAATATTAATTTATATTCAGAATGATCTAAAAGATTGACGATAAAAATATTTATATAACCTAACCTAAAACTTACGAAGCTTTTCGCGGAAGTAAATTTTATAATTAGGTAGGTAGGTACCTAACTATAGATACATTAGTTGTTAAGTTAGTCCCAAACTCCTACTATAAATCAAACGTTTCAACTTGTTAGTACTTTTTTGCCAAACATTGCTCTAGCGATGGGTATGGCTACTTCAAGTATCTACCTGGTTAATATAATAGTAGGCAGATGTAGGTACAAGTAAGTAATGCATGCGCTTATATTGGTATCCGTATGCAGCATCGCTGGCACCGAAGCCTAACGGAATCTGTGTCGGAGACAGGTTCGAAGGCAGTTTTATGTCATGTCCATTGTAGAGGTGTACGTAGGTAATACTTGGTGCCTACATACCTACCTATTAAAATTAAGTGGGTAGCTGTGCTTACTCGTCTCTACATGCAAGAGCTATTATTAGAGGTGTGTTCCGCCTTAGCTAAATATTTATAAGAGATAAGATCTCATGAAAAGTCTGTTTTACGTTAACAGACATTTTATTACATGTAAGGATGGATATAGGTCCTCATAAGTACCAGATAACTAAACTAGACACTATGCTATGGGTAGATCCGGACTTAGATGTAATGTAATATGTAATGCAGTTATTTACATGACTTGAACCTTGATACAAACTCTTGCAGCGCACGGAGCACCAGCTAGAGGAGCGTAAGTAAAAACGAATTACCTATGCATAATGTCCACAGATGCATTATGTGTCATAAAACTTACAAAGTTCACTTACCTGTAAGTAATCTTCATGTTCATGAGTGGCGTCAAAAGTAAAGCCATCACTTTACGACCATCTTGCTTCCTTATTTTACGTAAAAGAAAAACAGGCAAGAAAATAATAATTAATAGCTAAGTAGGTACCTACCTACCTACTTAAGTGATGTCGATCAAGCTTAGCATTTATAAAATTACGAAACGAGCTCTAGTTAGCTCGTTTCTACTTACACTATATGTATATGGTGGTGGTACAGTTTTAGCTTTTTTGTGGGTATTTTTCGGAAAATCTTTTTTGAGAAGAATAAGGACAGTTTTGTTACGGTTAGTATGCAACTACTACTCATGAACCGATGTATTAGTTAAGTAGGGAGGTACCTCTTCCTTACAAAGTATACAGATGTCAATGTCGTTTTCACTAGCAACTTGAGCAAGCCAGTGGTTAGTATATAATTTCATTCAGTTAGTAAAACTAGAAGACTCGGTTAACCACAAGGCCTAGAAAAGGAAAGTTATACCGCGTTTGGAGTCCGAACAAATGTTTACTGAACGTGCCGATTGGATGAGCGTGGGGACCAAATTAACATTGCACTTGAGAATAATAACTGTTTTTGATTGTTCTTAATTTAATTTAAAGTTTATTTGACAAGAGTTTATTACGACTACAATTATTTTTAAATTTATTAGAATCGAACAAGATTATCTTCTTTATTTTCCATGTCCTTACCTACTTCAAATAAAGAATGGGCCGTATTCAATTTTGTCTCACTTCGTTTACACCATGTACCGAGACTACCGGTACCGCCTAGTAGGTACTACTATTATCAGAGAGTGAAAGGACACTTTAAAATAGGATAAATTAAATGCAAAACACCTTAATATGATTCCCGTCAAGTACTGTGTATGTTAGTGATTCGGCGCACGCGCCGCTTTCACTGCTGCTGTGTCCATTGTATCCTGGTACCTGAGGTGTTGAAGGCACAGTAGTAGCTCTTACATCCCAACGATTTCCCAATAAAGGTCGCATCGATGACGGAAGTCGTGGTAATAGAGTAAATAGGTAGGTATTTTATATTAATTTATTTTATTTCTTCAGGATATCAAACAGTTGCGCATTATTGCTTAATATTTAGGCATAGATGTTTTACAAAACATTTAATAATCACGCAACCAGCATCGTTATCCACACAGTAATCTAACAGTGAAAATAGTTTGAATAAGGTCCAAGCAAACAAAAAAAACATCAGCAAAGTAAATTGCATCAGATTAACTATTGCATCTTGTGAAATAACGTGTGAGAAAGTAGATGTGACAACTGAAATAATGTGGTATTTACAAGGGATTTTTTATAAGTACCTACTATTTTTAAAGTGTGTGAGTGACAATGCAAGTATGTCAATATCAGCAATTTTTTTTTTCGTTAATTAAATTCGTAATTATCGTTGTAACTTTTCATTAGTTGACGTAAAGGAGCTCGTTCTATCTACGACTACGTTTTTGGTGCTTAGTATTGATAACCTCCGTGGTAGATATATCTATAAAAGGTATATCGCAGCAATAGGTAGATATACCTAAGCATTAGATATACGCTAGGACACCATTAAAACCTTAGGTAGGTAGGTACTGAAGAACCTTGTACTGCCTTCGCGTCAAATATAAAAACCCGATTCCTATTTTAGGCGACCTACACGTAACTCATAGGTATCCTTACGATGAGGAGGTATCATTCACACAATAGGCATAACGGACAGTCCTCTATGCAGGGCTTGCATGGAGGCTGACGAAACTGTCGCGCATGTGCTCTTCGAGTGCACAGGCGTCGCCCAAATTAGGTCAAAAACCCTCGCACAATGGTCCACTGAAGGACTAAGTGCGGAAACCAGACCAATAACATAGAACATAGAGGAGGTATCATTTATATGGTCTCCATCTTCACCTAGCTAAGTAGGTACAATATTTTGTTATCAGGACTTTTTGAAAGTAACAAATGACTGATACCTGATACATAGCATGTCATTGGACCACGGATATGTTTCAATAAACATGTAGGTATTTACGTCCACATGGCAGAATTTCGTATTTAAGCTTAATTTGTGATTTAATTCAGTAAACAAATTTGGAACAACGCATATGAACAAGGAAACGACTTGAACTTGCCCAGTTTTTTCCATAAAAAGCCATTGAGGTCAAGCATTTCGTATATATAAATAAAGAGGATGGTTAAAATATTAAATTAGCTCGTCTCTCTTCCCGCCGCCGAGGCAGTCGGCATTTTAACGAGGTACTGTCATGTCCAAAACCTCCCAAAAAACCATTCGCCTTCACTCTACTAATTGGATGAAAATCATGTTTTCAATAAATACATATAAACGACGAAAAACTGAAATATTAATCATGTGTTGGACAAGAATATCCATCGAATGGAGTCTCAATGATAAATAAAAGTACAAATTATTTTAAAAGGAGCATGGGCAATGAACTATGCGTTATGGTACCCTATGGCCCAATAAGTATCCATAAGATGGAAAGAGCTTTTTAGGAGAAACTTCGCTACTGACACGACTTTTGCCGATTGTTACTCCATTCGGTGTTAATGACAAAAATAGGTGAATACTTGAGCACATGCCTACACCAATAGAAGTTTATCAAGAAGAACATTAGTTACTACTAAAAGTTTTGTATTTTTTGTCCATTTGGAGTTGAGAGCCCTAAAAGAATTTACCGATTACCATACGTTTTACTAAACTAGTCAACTTTTACTAAACAATGATTTTTAATTACTGTATATTGTCATCAAACGTATGTTACCATGTTATTAACTTTTTAGGAACAGTCACAAGCGTAATTAATTACCTACTTATGCACTCTGTGAAAAAATCCAAACGGTTTGTTTGAAATTAAAAAGTGTTGGTTTTGTTTTATTACGCACATTGTAGCTATTTTGACCTTATAATATTTTATTTATGGCATGCTCACATCTGTGTGCCTATCAAAATATACCTACACACATGTATACAGCTCTGTCTACCCCTTCCGGGAATAGGGGATGTTATTATAAAAAACTCAACTAATTGTCTAAAGTTCATTAGTTAATTGTTGTTTATTGTTAATTAAAAGGTAACACCAATTACATTAATAAACATAGAAATTCAAACAGGTATACTCGTAGTAAACAAAAATATTTAAATTACTAACATATAATAGAGGACAACCTAGCATACTTACTCTCACAAAACATCAGACATACACGCATAATTAACTGGTAGTATTAATTAATTCGTTAACATAATGTGTGCTTTTATAATTTCTAACTAACGTGGCGATATTATCGTGGACGGAAATACGTCCACGTTAGAACGCTATCGTGGACGGTAATCGTCTTCATATATTTCCATACATTTTACTTCCCTGTGTTATTGTGATGCCGTCTAAGAATAAAACGTCACGTCAGAAATTATATAAAAAGCGCACTTTAGGGGATTAGGGCGGGAAGATAATGATAGTAAAGTATTTACGAGAGTTCAAGTGAACAACTGAAAATCGAATGTTACTTTAGCATAATAATAACATTCGATTTTCAGTTGTTATGTTATACATATATTCGAGAGTTCAGTTCAGAGCGAAGGAACCAATACATTCAGACCAGTCGTAGAAATAACAAATATTCTCCTTAAAGTTATATTTTAAAATTAAATGTGTCTTAACGCTATTGGAGGGGGGAAGGGGGGAGAGATTAGCTCAATCTTCTTTATGATTTCGGAATGAAGTACAAGATAAGGTGAATTCCTGTCCGTATTCGTTTTAGGTTTAGAATGTATTAATACATCATGGTGATTTTGTTTGCTTCCAGATAAAACAACACATTTTGTTGTTACTGTTCCTTGTGACGGGCACAACTTCTCGCTCGTTTTCTTCGAACTTGGTTGCAGCTGATTCGGTACCGATCAATCAAATTGCGAATGTATCTTGTAAGTATATCAATCAACTGGACCTCGGACGGGATTCTTGCAATGTTTTTACAATAGTACTAAAGCTACACATCTTCATTCTAATTTCAGATGGAGCTGAAATAGAAAACCAAGGCAGCTTAACGTCTATATTTTCTCCTCGTATGGACTTTGAACAATGGAAGCCACTAACTGGTCGCGGGGACCCACTGCGCAACGATCCGACGTATGACTACGAACCACCAGTTCTTGAACGAGTCCACTACTGGGCTGAAGAAACTAGACTGGAACGGGAACATTTTCCAGAGAGAAAATCAGAAGTGCTCATGCTCGGTGTCTCTTCACGAAAACCGAGCGTTACCTCTAGACAGCCTCCTTTGCCACCGAGACGACATGTGCATCGGCCTCAACCAAACAAGTACGAAGATTTTACTTACAAACTGAGCGACCACTATCCAATGACTATTTTAGTACCCCCGCCGCCACCTCCGCCCGGTCACCAACCACCGCTCTTTATCCTCTCTGATGATAAAGTTCCCATTGCTAATAAAGCACAGTCTCCAATGAAATCGAACAACTCTCCTCAGAATTTAATACAAGATTCTACAACCGCACCTGAACATCTTACATCTCTGTATGCCTTGCAAGAATCAAACCTAATCTATCAGTCTTCAACAACCACCCAAAATTGGATTACTGATTCGAATGAAACTAAAATTTTGGAAAATGCTGTTAGTAGTGATTACGCTGGTTGGGGACCAACGACACCGGTCGATGATAACGATGCCGCAAATGACACTCATAACTTAATTTTCAATGATCACATAGAATTTTCAAGACATCCCTATTCGTTCTACAAACCAATGTTTTCTGAATCACCACCTCCTCCCAAGTTGATACTAAGCCCTTCGGTTTTATCAACGTTTATTCCAACCGCTTTACCGCCTACCACCACGGTACCAGCTACTGTGGCTTTTACTCAAGTGGCATGGCCAACAGAACGAACTACTGAAATGCTTGAAGTTTCGACGGAGACTCCACAAGAGATAACTACCGAAAAAAGAAGCACAATTGTGTTTCAGCCGACGCCTGTTCCTACTACAACGACAAAACTAGGAACAAGCTTATTCGATATGCTCGGACCGATGATGTCTATGCCAATGGTCAACGGCCCAGACAGGCCCGAAGACAACCTTTATGCTCACGCATCTGAGACCGTTAATATATTTAATGAAAATAAACCGGAAGATCCACAAATTGAAACAATGCAAACTATGCAACCGCCACCGCCTGTTAAACCCGCCGAAAGTTCAACAGCACCTCACAAGCAACAATTCCATGTGAATTCACAAGTTTCAAATAAAAAGTCGGCCTTGTACACCCATGGTCCCTATTTACATAATCGTTTTACTACACCGATACCAACTACCGTAGAAGAGTACTCAGAAAAACTCAAACAAACAACTGAGTCGCCGACCGTGCCGATGTATCTTATAATACAGGGCCACTCTAAGGTAAAAACTTATGGCTCAAAACCTAAAGTTCCTGACAGCAAGGAAACAGTCAACAATGAGATTTCTAAACCTTTAGAAACAAATGAAGTTAAACACCTCCATCCATTAATGAAAAAATCAGCAAAAAAACTGGATTTGACCGATGCAGGTCGAAATAAAAAAGCAAAAAATTTAAAGTCATTGATCGATAGTGGGCTTGGGTCTATAGAAATACAAGAAACTGATCTTGGGATAAAATACGATGTTAGCGATGGTAGTGACGTGCCGATAGAAATATACAGGAAAGGCATTGTAGATAATGATGAAAATAACTATTCAGCCCCTAAGAAAACTGTTAAAGGAACAAGGACAAAACGACAAATTGAGCTGGAAGACTTATTACCGTTTGATGAAGAGGCTATAGAAGAATACGTTTATAACTTTTTAGAGGGGAGAAAAAATGAGACCGGTATCACTGGACTAATTGCACAAGCTGTAACTAGTGATGCAGCTCAAGCCGTAGATGAATTGGAAGATGATGACGACAGTGAACAAGAAGAAGAAAGATGAGTAGATGTTGAGTGCTTTTCAAAGACCTAATAGGATAAATTACATGTATAGCACAATACCAAAAACGATTTTGGTGCAGCAGTTTGACAATTTAATGAATTAGACAATTAAACTTAAATTTTATTTGTTGATCGACCCCACCGATGGATCAGCTTAGCAACAGAAGCCATAATTTGGATAACTATGACAAGAGGTATACTGGGTGTTAATCTAATCGGCCACCACCGCTGAAGGTAGGAATTCTACCCATATTACTGAACCAGTAAGGAACTGAAGCTTTACTAAATTCGCGTGAAAAATCTACTTTAGACAAAAATTACGTGACGACATGGAAAAAAAGCTATTTTGAGTTTCATTACTTCCATTGGAAGTTTCTCAGGCAGAAGAATGACACGTGGACGTTGCCGACCCAATTGAGACCTTTATAAGCAAAACAACCGCATATACCTATACCCTGCAAGTAAACCAGTAAAATTGCATTTTCACGCACTAACTCATAGCTTTTAGTCCGACGTAGCGTTGGTATGATGTCGTAGAATTTTGGCGCAGCTGAGAGTTTGCAAATGCACCAGTTTACTATCCTACCTAGGTATTACACAAGCAATATACGTGCGCTCCACAATAATGTAGAAGCGAATATTCATTAATAATGGATAAAAAAGAAAAACAATACAAACATTCTGTTTTACCAAATAAAGAGCTAGTGAAAATAGTTTGTTGTTGGAAGTCACTGTGGTTCAATGCCGGAGTAAATAATTGCACTTTCGCGGGCTACCCTGACGCTTTCGCCTTAATAAGACTTTTGTATGTTTAATATTAAATGAATGTATTTATTTTAGAAATAAGGGATATATTTAATGAAACAATTAAATTACTTTTTATATTTTCGAGATTTTATTTATGATGTATTTTTTTTTGAGGTGTGAGATATACTTTTTGGGTCGGTGTACCCTAATGATAAGGGTATAGGTACCGCCCTAATCTGCCCCGCAGATTAGGACCTATCTACTGTAGACCTACTCCGTCTTATTACAAAACACGATCTAACTTTAGCCCCAACCTACACATTCGATTTAGTTTTTGTATTTGGAACTTTATGCCGACTTTAGTAAAGTTCTTAATACAAAATTGACAATCTAAGACCGGACTAAGTTGACAGTTTTGTAAAAGGAACTGTATTTCGATTTCAGTTATGTTCTTATTTCAAAAACAGGCTCGATGGTTTAAACCATGTCAAAAGAAAAACCTTGTTTTGTAATAAGGCCGATTAAGTTCATATATTAAGTAGGTACTAACCTAATTGATTTGTATTTCTATTTTGTGCGTATTTTCCCGTAATAGCCCTGATAAATTGCAGCTTAGATAATTCTCCATTTTTCTAATTAAGTATGTAGGCTCAGATAATTTGATGCGTGTCTACAAAAAAGACACGTGCGAACAGCGGACGCGGCCCACTAACACACACATTTCTTACCATCCTTTTCGAAGAAATAGACAGAGACACCTTAGATAAAGTGAAAGCTGCTTATAAACCCATAAAGTCACATTTATTGCGATCAAGTGTAACCTATATGGAGTCATCTATGATGGAGGGTCAACGGCAGATAAGTAAAACAGCGTGAATGATAGTCTACACAAGTAAACCTTTAAACATTAAGTACATGTGAAAATAATAATGCTCCCAATTAGGAACGTGGACAACTTAACAAAGTATTGTGCAATAGAAGGGACCATGCTGGACGCTGAGTTACACCAGTCTGCTTGACACAGACACACCTTGTACTCGGCCGCAGGATGTCTGAAATGGGATTGTGTTATCATGTAACTGGGTAATATTAATTAGGAACTACTAAACTATACGTAAACCGATTGGGTCGACCACATGGAAATAAAACCTACTGGCTGCCATGCTGGTTCTCGATTGGCGTAGTGGTTTGAGCTGTTGGCTTTCTGAGCTTTGGATCACTGGTCCGAAAATTCGATACACAGTGTTGAACAATTAAGTAGGTTACCTATGACCTACAGATTAGTTTTTTATGCATTAAACATATGGGTCTGTACCCAGATACGTACTTGGAGACATAGGTGGAAGGTAGTCTACCTGTCTCCTCTTACGCGTAGCGTATTGGAGGTGAAGTTGTGATCGAAGAGCGGAAGTGAAACTCCAACATGCTGCTAATACTGCTAATACCTAATATTATAATAATTGCCACACACAGAATTAGTTTAAAGCTAGGTACACTATTTAGCACAGTCATATATCTAATTAAACTAGAAGGGACAAAATAAACTAATAACTTAAAATCTAGTCCGTGTCCCACGACGACGACGGTCAACAAGCAACCCGAGACTCCACTTAGGAACATGGGTAGCATAGATAAGTATAAGTACTGACGTAATGGGTAGCGTCCCGGATTGTGGCTTATTGTTGCCACTTAACAAGCAAGGGTGCGTTACTGACTCACTTATAAATACTTAAATAAACATAATACAGGCGACGCCACGTATTCTAAGGTACGTTCACAAATGCACGATAGTTACGTGACCGCCACAAGTAGGTACCTACATAGGTATGAGAGGAGTGCGGTGTACCTAAATGCAGAGCAACGAAAATTATCTTCGTTTAGTTACCACTAGCTTCTGCCCGCAGCTTCGCCCGTGTGGATGTCGGAAATTAACTTACGGGAACGTGCTACTGTACCGGGATATATAGTAGCATATGTCCTTCCCCAGGATGCCATCTATCTCCTTGCCAAATTTTATCGAAATCCGTTCAGTGGACTGGTTTAGGTGTGAAAAGGTAACATACAGACGAGATTACTTTTGAATTTATTATATTAAGTATGGATGCTATCAGTAACTAGCCGTAGTTTCTCTAGTAAAAGACGCACTAAATACCAAGCACCTATTGATGACTATCCTATTATGTTTATTAGAGGTTTTTTTTTTGCACACAAACTCCTTCAGAAATAATGGGTGCGATATACAGGGCTATTATCTCACCTTTCATGCTTGCAAGTCATAGCTCTTGTGGGTAAAGTCATGGATCGAGGGAGAGCATCCTCGGCAGTTGATTGGTAGCATCCTCTCTGCACTATCCACGCATGCCGCGCCCGCGCTGTCCACGACCTCACAAAGCACATCGCGTTCTCTGGAATACAACATGCCATTTAATACTGTGAAGCTACGAACCCAAAGTCAATTGTTAAGTAATCAGTATCATATGACTTTAAACACCTCCTGTGCAATTAATAAGAAACATCCGTGTGCTGTTTAATGTAAAAGTCGACGGTACGAAGTCTCCTCCGCAGCGGGTCCAGTCGCTCTGGGTCGACGAACAGTTATAACAGAGCAGTGCCTCATAGGTCTTAAACAAAAACAAACAAAGCGACAACTTTATCAACAACATGTGTGTGCATATTTGAAATCTGTAGAAACCTTATCGCAGTCACTGCTAAGTGAATGTAGGATTTACATTTAGTGGCCACAGAATGAGGTAGTGGCCCTCTTGCGTGTGGAAATGAGCGTGTGTCATGGTGAATTTATACAAGTTATGACATATTATGATAAACAGACAATACCAAAGACAGGACGGAGCATGTCATAGAATAATGAAAAGAGGACGACTTTAGATTAAAGTCAAAAGGCCAGCTGTAGCTTGGCAAATTGGCAGACTGCGAAGAACCTATTATATATATATTCTTCGCGATCAAAGGCGCTCATTTGAATTGCCTAGTAAGTACCTACTGGCCCTAACGACTTATCAGATATACCTAGTGTCCACACAGTGCTTGCTGCGCTGCTAGCTCAGCTGGTCTTTATTTTCATCAATCAGTCGTAACCGAATGCTCAGTGTAAATCACCTGATATAATAAGGTTTCCTCGGTAAACAATAGAACATAATTATGTAACCTGAACGTATATTACACTGTGTCGTCAGTAAACATCGTGTTCTTGCAACAGCTGCCTGACTGGGGCCGAATAATCCTCTGTAAGTCACAGGATCTTGTCCGTAACGTCTAAATGTGAACGTGCCATTGTAGCATAGTAAAGGACAGGTATTATGGATAATTGCAATGAAATTCAAGATTACAAATAAAAGCATTTAGTCAACAGCTATTGTTTGTGACATTAGGTAAGTATAATAGGCAAGGCCAACTAGATTTTTAGTAGCGTGATTGGGGCCCACATTAAATAAGCTGTCATCGACGGCCTACCTTCTCACAAAACCCGTATATTGCCGTTGTCCTGGTTTTACTTTTTTTTATATTCTCGCAAATTGCTATGTTGGATCCAATCCACATTACCTACTATTCCTGTTAACTCTTCAAACTATGATAAGTACGGTAGGCCGCACGTCCTGACGTTGATTTACGAACTTTCAATAGAAGGCTAGCTTATACTGGTTTTGTTATCACTGACATGTGGTCTACGGTACATAAGATTGGGGGAGTGGTTCAAGACGGGGGGTGCATGTTGAAGAGCCTCCTAGTGGCGCACCCTGCTCCAATTCTTTAGTTCTTGTTTCAAACAAGTTGAAATGTAAACTTAACGTAGATTAACTAAATCAGAACGTTTCTGATTTAGTTAATCTTTCCATCGAGCGCACTATTGAGTTGTCTTGTGTTGAACTCGAGCGATACGTTATAATTTGCGTTTATCGACCCCCCTCTGGGGATTTTATTCGTTTCGAATCGGTAATGGAGGATTCACTGAATAAATTAAAATCAAGTAATAAAAGTATAATTTTATGTGGTGATTTTAATATTAATATTTTAGAGGTTACTCCACTAAGTATTAGACTTCTTAATCTGTTTAGGTCCTTTAATTTAATTAACTTGTATTTTGAACCTACTAGGATAACAGCATCTTCATCGACTTGTATTGATAATATTTTTAGTGATTGCGATGCCAAAAATAAATTAGTGTTAAGTGACTTACCGTCTGACCACTGTGGATTATTAGCTAGCTTCCCTATGCCAATACATAAAAAGCCACATAAAATAGAATGCAGGCCTTATACAGCTAGTCGTTGCAACAAGTTTAAAAATAATATAGCCCTTAGAATTAAACCGTCGATTGTAGAACATGATAATCCTAATGTAATCTATGGAGCCCTTTTTGATGTTGTGCAAAAAGAATACCAATCTACTTTCAAGGCCAAAACTATTAATATTAATGGCACCTCCGCTGGCTTCAACCAATGGGCTACTCCAGGTATTTATAAAAGTAGAGCGAGACTATACGAGTTATATGGTTTGAAAAATTACAGGTTTGATACTCCTTTCCTAGAGTATGTCAAAAATTATTCAAAATTATTTAAAAAGATTTGTGTTTTTGCTAAATCTAAATTTTTAAGCGATACAATTAAAAATTCGAATAACAAAGTAAAAACCACCTGGAAAATTATTAACAATGAGACGGGTAAGTCGGTTAAACAAGAAAAACAATTAGAGATTATGGTCGACAACAAATTAGTTAATACAGCAGCTGACGTAGCTGAAGCATTTAATGAGTTTTTTGCCAACATACCTATAACTACGACTAGCTCCTTAAATTCGTCCCCATCTGAAGCTGAAAACCTTTTGCATAATAGTGTGCCTAAATGTAGTCGCTTATTTAGCTTCGAACATGTAACACCTCGTGATGTAATTAGTGTTTTTAACACACTCAAGTCAAAAAACACTGGTGATTACTGGGGCATCTCAATTAAACTTGTAAGTAATATAATCGACATCGTAGCCCCCTATCTAGCTGTTACTTTTAATAAATGTGTTGATTTAGGAACTTTTCCTGACCTCATGAAGAGTAGTAAAGTCATACCATTATTTAAATCGGGTAATAAAAATAACGTTGCCAATTTTAGGCCTATTTCTATCTTACCTGCATTTAGTAAAATATTTGAAAAATTAATACTCAAGCAGTTGCTAAGACATTTTAATTTAAATAGCCTCCTTCATGATGAACAATATGGCTTTACAAAAGGTCGTTCGACTACAGATGCGGGTGTTGCTCTGCTGAAACACATATTTAGCGCATGGGAGAGCTCGCAAAATGCTATTGGAGTTTTCTGTGATCTCTCCAAAGCCTTTGATTGCGTGCACCATGACACGCTTTTGCGTAAACTAATTAATTACGGTATTCAAAACGAAGCTCTTAACGTATTAGATTCATATTTACATAATAGGCACCAATGTGTAGATGTTAATGGTGTGAAATCTTCCGGGCTATCAGTTCAGTTAGGTGTACCTCAAGGCTCTATACTGGGCCCATTTTTATTCTTGGTGTATATAAATGACTTACCATTCTATATTTTAGGCATCTGTGACGTTGTACTATTTGCTGATGATACCTCTCTTATCTTTAAAGTAGACAGGAATAGACAAAATTTTGACGACGTAAACAGTGCACTATCAATGGTTACAGATTGGTTTACCACAAATAACCTAGTTCTCAATGCCAAGAAAACGAAATGTGTAAAGTTCGCCTTACCGAATGTTAGAAATCTAGGACCCAACATCGTCTTAGATAAAGAGGTACTTGAAACTGTAGACTCGGCAGTATTTCTGGGCATAACAGTTGATGCCAAGCTTCAGTGGGGATCACATATATCATGCCTAGCGGGAAGGCTCAGTTCGGCCGCCTATGCCGTCAGGAAAGTAAGACAATACACTGACGTTGATACAGCTCGGCTAGTCTATTTCAGTTATTTTCATAGCGTCATGTCCTACGGCATTCTGCTGTGGGGCAAAGCCGCTGATATTCAAAATATATTTGTTCTGCAAAAACGAGCTGTACGAGCAATTTACCAGCTAGGTGCTAGAGTTACTCTGAGAGATTTTTTTAAAGAGATTGGTATTCTCACGGTGGCCTCACAATTCATCTTCGCCAACATCTTATATATTAGGCAAAATATACACTTATACACAAAAAACAGTGATATTCATAATATTAACACTAGAAACAAGGAGAAACTACGTGCTCCCTTTCACCGGCTTCATAAGGTCCATAACTCATTTGTTGGGCTTGGTATAAACTTTTATAACAAGCTTCCCTCTTCTTTGTTAGAATTGCCTTTTAATGCGTTTAAAGCTAAAGTAAAATCCAACCTTTGTTCAAAGGCATACTATTCAATCAACGATTACTTAAACGATAAAAATAGTTGGTCGCTGTGATTAACTCAAGACAATGTATGTTCTTTCTCCAAAATTAGCTTACCTACTGACAAGTTATACGAGTTCATATAATTGTTTATTTTATTTGACTATATTTATTAGTCACCTTAGTTTAATTTAATTTTTATTTATTATTGACATAATCTACTCATTTCAATGTTTTTTAATGAGTTGTATTGCAATATATGGTTAGCTAGTGACCTCGACAGTTCATCATATTATTCTTTTGAACAACCGGCAGCAAGTTCGTCATGCTCCCTTAGATGTCAATGCTTGCGGTAGCGTCGGGGGTCGGGTTGCCTCCTTCCCTCAAATATGGCGAGGGGGGTAATGGCTGATCTTTGCGTTATGCTCGTGAACGGGTGCTGCTTGTGGTGACAGGTCAGCTTGCTGACTATGGTTTTGTTATTGTTATTAGAAATTAATGTTTCTTTATTTTACTTCGAAGGTCCTAGTTTATCATTTGTGGCTACTAGTTACAGCTATATACATATAAACATAATGCAGCATTGCATATGTAAGCGGGCACGCCCTTTATGTCAGGAGGCTTTTTATTATGTATTAAGTTCTGTTTGCGTTGTTGTTTTTATTATTTATTTATGCTTGAGTATAGTTTTAAATATTGGCGTGTGCTAGCTGACATATGGCAAATAATTTTAATATTTTTGTGTTTCGTAATGTTAATTTATTTATTACTATATGTATAGAATCCAGTTCTTCTAACTGAACAGACAGCAGTGCTGCTGGGGAGTTTGTTCCGCCACTTCTTCTTCCCAGCTAAAGCACTAGGAAGTGGTGAAGGGTGGGCGTTTTGGGGGGACTGTCTTATGTGATTTTGACGTTCAAAAAGTGCTGATTCTCAGCCTAATTTGAATAAATGACTTTTGATTTTGATTTTGAATTGCCCACCACGTCTTGGTGAACAATTGGGGCTGGCGGCTAATCTTCAACAAACGGGGAAAGGTCAGGGTTCCAATCACCGATCATGCTTGATGGTCGGTGAAGGGAACCGGGCTACAGAGGGTCAATACGTCCACTCCTCCTCTGCTTACAGAGGAAGTTGAGTGGGCGTAGACTGGGAAGGGCCGCCGCTGCGGTGCAGGCGCACCAAAAGCGGCGCGTGATTCTCTCCTTGAAGAGTAGTCCTTGAGGAGAGAACTATCGGCGGGTTCACTGAGTCGGGTTAGCCGGACAGCGAACGGAGGCATGTCTAATGCCGCCGCCGGGGGCTTGGCTTAATTGCCTGGCCCAGAGGAAGGCTACCTCTATGATAAAAAACCACCCAATCCTAAGCTTTGAAGCGCAGTGAGAGGATGAATGGCTGGAGGGAGTCCAGTCGTGAGCGCTTCCCCTGCAGAGCACCTGCCGCACTCTGCAGTATGTAGGCTTACCGGGCATCTAGGCTCTGCCCGGTGGACATTTAGGACCTACATCGACTCGTGGGAATTATATGGAGAAAAAAAAAACTAAACACATGAATTGCCGATCGTGTTGGTCGAGCAGTTGGATGTGGCCAGCGTAAGCTCAAAGCACTCACAGACTGAGGAGGAGATGGTTGGGCTTCTTTCCAAATTTTGGAGGAAGCGCCCACGTAAAGAGGACGAGAGGCGCGTGGGGATGACAGGCCTCTCTTCTAGCGAGGAGAACCTGCCAGCCGCCAAGGTGCTGGCCGGCAGGAGAGGGCGAGGTCGAGCACTTGGTGGAGCGTCAGCTCCTTCGACATCGCGCGACTCTCTGGGGCGCTTTTTCAAGCGCCCGACACGCCAGGACCCAGCGGAGGAAGCGACCCGGGGACCAAGCAAGTGGAGAGTGCTTGTACCCAAAACTCTTTGGTCACCACAAAGAGGGAGATCCACCTCGCTAGGAGAGAGGAGAGACGGGCAGTTGCTCTGGATGAGGTGGCTGAAATGGCCGGTCAGGCCAGAGAGCGGCGGTCTGCTCGCTTGACCGCTGCTGAGGATCTGTCCGCGGCGGCCCTAAGCCGCCAAGTATTGGACGGCGTGGACGTGGTCCTGAAGGTTGCCACCAAGTCTGGCAACTTGAAGGTCACGTTCACGCGAGCTCTTAAAGAGGCTGCGGAGGAGATTAAGGAGGCGGTGGGTGTCCTCCTTATTTATTTATTAAACTTACCTACACACTATATTTACAGGATGACCCCAATACAATAGTGGTTTCACAAATAACACCAAATAAAATGAAAAATCAACTTACGGTTAATACTTAAAAATCTAATCTTTAAAAATACGAAGCAACACTCAACTCTATTATAAACATAATCTGAAGTCAGACTAGATAATTAGATACAAGATGTTGTTTTGCATCCTCGTCAAATTCGAAGAGGTAACTATGCTAATGATTCTCGACACGAATCAATAATAAAATAAGTAGGTATTTATTTTTAAATTTTGTCATTTTCGGAAATCGGCATGTGTAGGGCCCGTGTGATACCGCCCTGTAACTGCGCTGTAACTGTAACGCATGCACACAGCGACATAGTCGTACGACACTGCCGAACACATACGCAACGGGGCGATTCTGTTCTTTGAAAGTAGAGTA
The DNA here is from genome assembly GCA_937001585.2 of Brachylomia viminalis. Taxonomy (NCBI): domain Eukaryota; kingdom Metazoa; phylum Arthropoda; class Insecta; order Lepidoptera; family Noctuidae; genus Brachylomia; species Brachylomia viminalis. Next base: position 11,723,724 of record OW443302.2, on the reverse strand, counting down.
TTCTGAAATACTGTGAAACTTAAATATCTAAAAAAACAAGTACATATGTATTAATTATTGAGCAGGATCGTAATTTTATTTGATTATTTATGTCTTTCATAACAGCCTCCTGAAATTTGACGAGGATGCAAAACGACACGTTGTATACAGGCTACATAAGTATAATAATTATTATCAAACTAAACTTTTTATTTTATTTCTTTTTATACAAAATTAGACATATCACAGAATATTAATATTTAAATATAACTAATCGCACGATCTCGGAGGAGACGGCAAAATTACAGGAGGAGAACAGCCGTCTCCAATCCGAGGTGGAGGTCATCCTGCGGAAACTGGCCGCTCTAAGGGACGACTTTAGTTGGCAGCAAGAGCGAGCGGCTCCTGCACCTTCCGCGTCCACTCCAGCACCTGGCTACCTGCAAGCCGAGTTGGTTGCGGAGGTGGCCCGTACCGTCATGCTCCAAGTAGGGGGCATGATGAATGCCCGCCTCGAGGGGTTGGAGTCGAGACTCCTCCCAGCCCAGACTCTCCGTCCGCCACTCACAGCAGACAATCGGAAGAAAGAAGAGACCTCAATGATGGCCAAAACTCCGCGGCTGGGACCAAAAAGCCCGCAGATCGGCCCAGAAAGCCCGTGGAGTGCACGTCCATGCCCACTTCCCGAACGGCCGCGCCACCGGCAACCGCACCCCCACCGACGGCACCCTCAGCGACCGCGCCCGGGCTACCAAGGAGACCTGGACGACGGTCGCCCCCTTAAAACTATCATGCCTACTTAATGCTATGACATTACGGAAGAGTATAAGGATCGTAGCCGTAGCAGGTGGTGTTCTGTGGTTTCTTCCCACCCCATGGGGAAAAGACGTGTTCCTGTATGTACCTACTGTGTGAAACGGAGATTGAACCTACGGCTGTAAAGATGCTTAGAATGAATTGCAAAATTCGGCGCAGTGGAGCTTCAGTGTTTTATCAACCTCTAACGTTTATTTATTTTAAATTTTATTTTATAGTACTATTTTGTTTTGATAAAATAATCATAGTGCATTAAAACATTCGTCAGCAACGTTTATTTGAATTTGTAGCGGTATCTACATCGCCACATGCGAACTACGTCTCACTGACGTCACGCAAAATCCTGCATCACGCAAGCAGAGTTCACCGCGCAACAAGCATCATTACAACGTCCCGACATCAATCTTCGGGCAGTTGCGAGTGCCCACCAGACACGACATCCGTCTGGTCGGAGGATCCTCCCTTTTCTATGGAGGTATGATTGAACTTTACACCCTGTTCCTCGTACCTATATAAATTAATTACTGAACAAATCCAATGATGTTGGATTTCGACATTTGGTATATTTCACTCGCGCTCCGAATAATCGAAACATGAAATGAACGTTCATTGCTAAGTATGTCATTTTGTCGGTGTCGTGTGAACGTGTAGTGGAAGGAAAAAAAAATGAACATTCACTCCAGAAAAGCGTCTGATATCAGCTCTAGCACCTATATTTCCCTTATCGGGCAAAGGTCTAACTACCTATCTAAAAAAAGTACTCTGTGGGTCTAACTTATCATTGTTCCGTTGCGCCTTTTGAAGTACAGTCGACCGCACGAATATGGTAACACTGGGTCCTTGGACATAAGGGCAAGATTCCTTTGTAATTCAAAGGACGATCTGTGAAATACTGTGAATCTAGATCAGAGATCAGAGCGTTCCATACGCATATGAATTTTATTTTCATATTCGTTTAAGCAATTGTGAGCAAGCAACTTTCACTCGAATATGAACATAAATAGTATATAAATAACGTTCATATGAGTATGCGACGCTTACTTATTAAAGTAAATTCATCTTTCCTTGCACTAAGAACGTTTTGCAAATCATAAACAATTGTAAGGAACACAACATTTATATTTATTTGGCAGTGAAACCCGCAACTGCGCTGCTCTTTGCCAGGCCTGCGCCGGCTTTCGTACCTAGGTCGTGACTTCATACCGATACAAGTAGTATATTATCATGGATACGAGAGAGAACTACCTATGTTGCAATCCATACCACTGACTTTGGCAACGTTTCTTTATGGTTGTACTCACCATCAGGGCCCGATCTAGCTATTTAGCCGCTCCGGGCAAAGATCATTTTCGCCGCCCTTTACATACAGAAAACCATATAAGTCATGAGCTAGTTTTGTTGGGGGATGCTAATTATACAAGTACCTACATAAAATACGTGATACTGTTGGGATTTTTTTACGTACTACAATTTACTTTATAAAATAGATAGGTAGGTACTTAGGTACGTAGTAATTCACACGCGCGCTTCAATATTTATGTGATTAATCTGCCCCACTAAAAATCACGTCACTTTTAAATTTAAGAATAGAACCACAGAAATATTAAAACCAGACTTAGCATTATTACCTATATTTCACACACGAGTAAATAGATAAAACATTTTAATTCTGTATCACTTATTAACCGCTACATTATTCACGAATATGACGAAAATTTGTCTCTAGAACAGAACATTTTTACTAGGAGTCTTTTAAATAAGTAGGTAATGGAAAAATAGTACAATCCTTTGCTTAAATATGATATTTAAGGGATTCCCCTAAAATGTCGCGCTGTACGAATCTAGCTAATGGGTATTCCTCCGAAAGTTTGAGGGAAATCCCCATCAAACATAAACACACTGAAAGGGTTGCCAGTTCAGAAATGTAAAATCGGCAGAAAATTCGGAGCTTCTAATTTAGAAACTAGAATACTTTTAACTAATAACTTCATCCGAACTTAGAAATTCTAAGTTCTAGTCTAGTTGGTTCCTTATTTCTTCTTCTTAGTGTTCCACAAAATTTCAAAAGTATCGATACTTTACTCAATACCAGTATCGTATCAGATTTATCGATTCCGAGAAAAGTATCGACATTGTTAGGTATCGAGTACTTTTCAATTTTATTTTAAAACTTCTGATTGGGTAATATCCTTTATCAAATTTTATCCGAGAAATTTCGGAACTTGGAGTTCGGAGCTTATCAAGTTATCACCAATGAGACACTTAATAATGGTATTAAACTAACTAAATTTAAATTTCGACGTATTAAATTGTCGGTACAAAAATAAATGAGAGCAACAGTAAAAAGGAAACAAACGGAAGTAAACGGAACAAATATTTATATGACCTGCAAGTAGTTGTTCCGGGTTTGGCCGTTTGTGTATGTGAGTTTAAATGTTTGTAAATGCATCCACGATACAGGAGAAATTCCTAGTGTGGGGCAACGTTTAAAAAAAAAAACAAATAAAAAAAAAGGTAAATCAGGATTAAAACTGTATTAAATAATTTTTTACTTAATTGATAAAAATAAATCTACTAAATAGGAAAATAGGTACCAATCACGAGAAACTGGCAACACACGTTCTAAACATAAGCTATTGTCTATAGAAGGGTAATCCGCTACGACCCAAATCTAAAGATGTGACTTAAATTTTGTTAAAAGTATCGAGTACTTATAAAAGTATCGCTACCTTAAAAATATCGGAACAAAAGTATCGTGTCCAAATATACATAATAGCGAAATGAAAGTATCGATAAATATATAATAAATATTGGACAACATCACATACATTACTCTGATCCCAATGTAAGTAGCTAAACCACTTGTGTTATGGAAAATCATAAGTAACGACGGTACCACAAACACCCAGACCCAAGACAACATACAAAACTAATGAACTTTTTTTACATCGACTCGGCCGGGAATCGAACCCGGGACCTCTCGGAGTGGCGTACCCATGAAAACCGGTATACACTGCTCGACCACGGAGGTCGTCGATACTTGTAGACAAGAGGTTGTAGGCCCATAACCTGTAGAAAATACCCGGATTAAAGTAGATTGTTTATACCGTTTATACATTATTGAACTCGGTATAATCCAGTATAATCATTGAGCTAGGATAAGTCAATGGGTATAATAGAATGTAAATTTTAGACTGTTTTAGACAGACAGATGACAAAATCATACAATACTTTTTATAAATAAAATCTATCAAAACACAAAAGAGGTTGTGTTTATTCCAACAATACTAGGTACTCAGGTATCGGTACTTTTTGCGGATCCCTACTCTTTCTTTCGAACTAAAATAATTCAGTTAAGTAAAATACTTAAATATTTCCACTATCCAACCTGAAGTAGGTTGGCGCATAAAATTCTCAAACTTGGGTGGTGGATGGCTATTGGCTAGGTTGGAAGATAGGAATAAGTCAATTTTGCCGATCCTCATTTTTTGCCGCTCTGGGCAAATGCCCGGCTTGCCCCCTCTTTAGATGGGGCCCTGCACCATTCACGTGATGAAACGAAGCCGCCATTCGTAAGTGAAATATTCTGTCCTTCTATTGACGCTATTGGCAGTTCACTTCACCGAGTGTTGATGGTGAGATTTATACAGAAAAGAACGGCTAATCTCGAGGTGAGGTCACGACTTCACGAGCCATACCGGCCGCTCCTATATAAAAACACATTGTTAAAATAATACCAAATGTTGTTAAGGTTTCAATAATGTATTTCGTAGTTTCCATAAATTGATAACTATCTACTATCGGTGAGGTAACAACTCTCGTAGAACCATTTCAGCGAGCTACAAATCTAAATTCACAATCTAACTGGATAATTTGAGGGTGCATCCAAAACATCTTAATCAAGTATTTTCAAAGTCAATCTAATTTTTATTGAGGCGGTTATGACCACATTTGACAGCGTTTATATTTTGTACCTATGGGTAAAAATACACAAAGTATTAAATAAGTATCAGAACTAAAAGAGTTTCACATTTAGTCCATGTGGATTTTAATGTTCTGCGTATGTGTAAATGTATTGAACGCACCCAGCACGCGTTCACCGCCGCACAAACTCAAGGCGCACTCCCAACACTACGTAAATAGCTACAATATATAACGACAAATTTTAAAGTGTTGCAGCGCTTCTGACTCGCAATCATTCTTTGGACCCAAAAAGAAACTAAATACATACCTACATACCATGTTACACAACTCAAGCCAGCATTTAACATTAATTCTTCTTTTTGTAAGTATTAGTATCAATCAAATGAACAATCTAGGCACCCTGCGTAATATGCGTGCACAAGTTTCAACATGCGCTTAACGTAAGTTCCCACTTCCCCGAAACATATTAATTGAAGTGATACAATATACCAACATTTTAATGTTATTCATATTGAATGTAGGGACTGAGCGATATTTTGTTAATAGATGTTTAAAAAAATATTTTAATAAATTTAAAACTCACTAAACAATCCAAACAGCTAAGTGGCTATAAATGCAAATTAAAAAATAAAACAATAATATATCACAATGTAAAGTCGGTAAGTTAACAAACTTATTTAAAAATAAAACATTCAAATTCTATTCAAATTCCCGCTCAGCCTCGCACATTACTAATTTTAGATGTACAACACTAACAATAGGAAGGTATTTCAATTACACAAATTTATTATATTTCTTAATTAAACATCCAACAGTTGTAAGTTACATAACAATTTAGCTACACATTGTATTTTGTTCATATTCAATGCAGAAATGTAAATAAACATCTAAACTAAAGGTTTTTTGAGAAACAATTAGTTTACCACTTCAATATGAAGCAGGCATACAACCAACATAAATATTTGACATTTGAATCAAATATCTGATAAGTGCCAATAAAACAATTTACATCTACATTGTTAGGGCTGCTTGTAACAAAATTTAATAAATATTTACAATATATTTCTGTGAACTACATGTGTAAGCTATTAATAACTTTTGTGATACACATTAAAAAAGTACAGAACAGATATCAATTATTTAGTTACGCCTTATGTTTGTCTACTGAATTGAAGAATCATTTGTGATATAAATTTGTATTTACTTGTGTAAGGTGCACCTAAATAGTTACAATATATTAGGAAATAAAAGAAGCAGCTTTCTAGAATGGTTTACACCAAAAAGACATTAAACAACGCGATGCGAGTCGGCGGCGGCTAGGTACCAGTAGTCCACAACGAGAATACCATCTGGCACAATTTTTGATAACATCTAATAAATTGATAATTAAAATGATATGACACTTTGAAACAATAGTATTCCAACCAGTCTTAAAGCTTCAACAAATAACAAAATTTTGGTAATGAACATAAGGGATATACGGATACATAAAATGAGAACAATTATAAATAATATACTGAGCTCTCTGGCTAACTTGGACGGCCAGGTTCTATTCTCGTTGAGTATGAGGCAAGCTGTGTGGCAAGAGTCTAGCTCACGGTCCAGTCCAGTCCCCAGCGCTCTGATACCTTCAGTTGTGCTGCAGCTGCATCCTTCAGAGAGAACAAGTGTGTCATCTCTAGCTCAGTTTTGGCTAGTGAGATAGCCTTCTCAAATAATTCTAAGGATCGTCTCAGGTTTCCTCTGGAAAAGACATACATTTTAATTAGCAGTTTAGTTTCATTAGCAATTCAATCATTCTATTAAAATAAAGATTTTGAGAGCATGTTCTGGGTGAAAGTGTTAAGCAAAACTAATACTATACTCTATTAAATTCTTGTCTTCTGTATTTGTTGGAATATGACATGATGTAATCTATCAGATCTTATTTCAGACTAGTTCTTTGTTTAAATTCCCAATTTCAGAGAAATGTGTTTTGAGAAAAGGACTGCATAGGTCACAACAAAAAGGACAAGCACAACTTCAAAACATAAAAGATTGATAGAGATGAGACCCAAATGTCTTTTCTTTGATGATTCTTGATTTTTTTGTCGAATTGTTGAACTACTATGTTCTGAGTTGAGCTGCATGATTACTGACAAATGCGTGCACCAACTGGACAGGTCCACTAAATCTGATTGGTTCTTTCTTCAAAAGACCATTCAGACACCATTCTACATGGCCTTCACATGATCTGGCCAAAATTATGTCTGGACTTTAAAAGAGCCTGTGACCTCTGAGTTTGTTTCAGCCTTTCTTCTCAGAGTAGTCAGATGTGAAATGCGGACCATATCTAGTTTTAAAAATATGATTGACATTGAAAAGTGTTTGTACAAACCTACTTAAAGAAATAAAAGCATTTATCATTAAAATAAATAGGCTTTTAGATTTAAAAATTGTATCAATAATGTTTTTTTAAATCAATGGATGTGGTACACTATTGACCTTCATCTTGGGGTCAAATTCCTGGTATTATGTTGCCATTTGCTATATTTAGACGTCCCATATATTTTTTGTACTTTCAATTATAAAAGGTGATTTAACTATTACCAAATCACAAACCTATTTTATAAGGTTGCTGTTTCTTACATAACAATAAAACAATATTCTTTTTACAAAGTAGTGCGAGATAAAGCTTCTTATCATATTATATATTTACTGGTGTGGATGATAAAACAGCTCAGTGATAACAGTGGATAATACACCAATAAAGGATGTCAATAGTAATGAAATTCTACTGAGATATTAACAGATTTTCTATTTGGCATGAATCACAAGACACTTTTAACTATTAAGTGTGCCATGCAATGTAACTATGATATAATCATGATCATCCTCTTGCTTTATTTTAATCTGTTTAGCTTACCTCTGTACTTCAATTGTGCCCAATGTCTCATATGCAAAATCACATTTGTCATCCATTTCAATGGCTTTGTTGATCAGTTTCACAGCTTTCTCAAAGTCTGTGCTCTTCTGCAGCTGCACCAGTCCTTTGTGCACATAAAGAGTCGCATTGTTGGGGTCTACTGAGAGGGCAGCATCAAAAAGTGCCTCAGCACGTCCCCACTCCTGCTGGTCTGATAACACTTGAGCAAACAAGATGTATGCTTCAGCACAGCGAGGGAATCTCTCCAAAGCCCGTTCAAAGTCGGTTCGCACTTGTGTCAGAGCTCCAACATTCTTATTGATCTGTGCATGTCTATAATCAGCATAACACTTCTGTATGTAAGCAATGGAAAAGTCTGGGTTCAACTCAACAGCCTTTGCAAATTCAGCTGTGGCCTCATCCATGCGCTCCAAGAGTAGATACACTTGTCCTCGATGATGATAAATGTCAGAGTTATTAGGATCCAGCTGTGCAGCCTTTGCAAAGTCCTCTAAGCAGCGTTCAGTGTTTTCCAATTGTGTAAATAACGAAGCACGCTTGATCAAGGCATTTACTTTAACTTTAGTCGAAGCATCACTGTCAATAACCTTTGCAAGATCTGCTTGGGCCTCATCGTGTCTTCCTAATAGAAGATAGAAGGTGGAACGCAGCAACAAGGCTTCATTTTTGTATTTGGCATCAGCATCTTTCAGTTCCTGAGCGCATGCCTCAACAATGGAATCATAATCTTGAGCATCAAGAGCTTGCTTGGCTTTAGCAAAGCCAGTGGTAGCCTTATCATCAAGTAGCAACTTAGTAATGGGATCCTCAGAAAAGGCAGAGAAATATGTCTTGATGAAATGTTTAGATGGCATGACTGGGCGACGTTTGGCAAGGGCTTCGCGGGCATGCTGCCTGCCCAGAGCCTTTAAGATTCTGTCAGCATTAACGAGAGAGCTCTGTACCTGGAACCTTTCAAGAATGCAAGCCGAAGTAACATCTTCAAGAGCCAAAACAAGATCACCACTTTTCTCAGCAGCACGAGAGCGTCTCAAGAAAGCTTTAACATACTTTTCATTGAGTTTAAGAGCAAACGTACAATCTTCTTTTACTTGCTCCCACATTTCACGTTTTTCGTAACATGCAGAACGATTCTGATAGAAAGTGGCAAGGTCTACGTGACGGTCAGGAGGGCAGGCCTCAATCGCATCGTTATATAAAGCTATAGCTTTATCATATTCTCCTGCATGGAAAGCCCGGTTTCCGGCACCTTTCAGACTCATAGCGCGGTCGATAGCGCTCTCGGAAACTTTGGCGTTATTATCTTCATTATCCAATGAAATGGTAGTCTTGGCTTTCAACTCGGACACTTTTTTCTTTTCTGGGTCTTCTAATCTGTTTCTGAGATAAAGGTAACCTAAACCGATGGCAAGAGGTGCGCCAAGAAGAATTGCCAGTTGCCATTTAGGAAAAGGTGTACTGCCTGTTGACGCCATTTCTTCTGGGAAATTGCTTCAAGTGATACAAAACCATAAACGATTCACCATTAAGTTTATCACTACTAAAATATCGTTATTACAGAACACCTAATTTATGATTTTCATTACCGATTTTCCCATTTCATTGATGTCTTCACGCACGAAGGTAAAGCAAAACATAGACAACTTTTTGACATATTTTTTTTTCAAGTATGAATCATGTCATGTGGATCTAAGCTGCCAGTTTCTTTACCTTTATCAGTGATGAGAGTACTTACTAATTCCATGGTGATGAAATGCTAGCCACATACGAGGGTGAATCAAAAAAAATCTTGGAATCAATATAAAAAAAATGCAAAGATAAATAAAAATATTTTATGTTTCTACATAATCTCCCTCCAATGCAATACATTTAGAATAACGCGTTTCTAACTCACGATTCATCCACGTTTTATCCATGGTGACAAGGCGACGGCAAAAATTTTCCAAATCACGCTAGGACATTATAGTGTTAAAGAGGTTGTATGCTGGATACATTCTAGTCTATTGCAAGGTATAATAATATGCTTCGCCCTTCGCCTGGTATTCTCTTCCCGTGACAGCTGGGTCACGTGACTGGCCTAAGTATACGTCATCAGTTGCGATGCGGTTCTCAAAGTTTTTTAGTGGGGAAAAAGATAAAAATAATACAACAGGTACTCAATTTTTATCATTTTTAATATTTTAGATGAGCCCAAACGGCCTTGAAGACAGAGCCGTTAAACCTTATTTGAAAAAAAAAACTATCTAGCAAGCTACGTCAACATCACTTGAAAAAGAAATACATCTGACTTGGCTGTATGGGCCAAGATCCCTTTGCCTGTCCTTAATTAGGACTAAAAAAACAACCAAAAAAAAATCACTACAAAATAAAATAATAACATGGACCAACTTAGTACACGACGAAAACCTAATAGGACGCAATTAACTCGATTTGAAAAATAAGTCAAAAACTAGTTAGGTTAGGTTATGTTCGGGCGTACAGCCGAATTAGCACAACTATGCCTTATATGGAATTTGCAACCGTATATAATATGTAGAAAGGTACTTACCAGTTCTTATTGTTGTTTTTGGTCTACAATATTGAAGCCACTTATTTGCTATCATCTCTTCTTTGGGAAAAGAAAAAAACCTTATTACTCCGCCTTTTTTACTTCTGTTTTTACAGTTTAGTACGGAACATTTAACCATTTTTTTTTCTTGTGTATCTTTCAAACACAGTTTTTTATACAGTTTTTATAGTACCTAACTAATGTTTGGGTACCACAGTATTTTGCTCACCGAGCGAAACAACGCTATAGATATGAGCGACACGACGATAGTGATGAAATGGGGAGCTGTCAGTATGTCACTTGTCAATCCGATGTGTGGCTACTGTGTGTGATTGAATTACCTGAGCAAAATGCGTTTTTTAACTTATCAAAGCAATTATGAACTAATAATTAAATATGTTAATTAATTTAAAACTAAAAAGATGAATCACAAGAGTTACTAAATAGTTAAGCTAGTTAGTAATTTATTTTATTTTTATTACCTAATTAAGAAAGTCCCTAAATTTACTGAAACGGACAATCAATGGCAACACTTATCGTGACGTAGTCTTAGGCCATCGTGGGAAGAGAATACCAGGCGAACCATATTATTATACCATGGTCTATTGTAAGTTTTGGTTGCTAGGTAACTTTGTTATAAATATGTATGTCACTCTAAAAGTAAAAAATAAAAGTTAACTATCTTTTTACGAGTTTTACTAAACTAGCTCTGTTTACAAGATATTTCCAACAGGTTATGGGCCCAGACCGTGCCTCGTTAATGGTAAATTTGTAGGGCAGTTACATATAGTAAATTCGACCAGGAATAAAGATATTTCGAACATGGAAAGTTCGACGAGTGCGATCAAAAAGCTCACAGGGCGAAATAATTATGGCAGTTGGGCCTTTAGCATCGAAATGCTATTAATAGATGCGGGTCTCTGGGACTGTGTGAGCGAAGATTTCGTAGCTACCAAACCTGAAGACCGGAAGCGCGACGAAAGGGCAAGGGCAAAGATTTGCCTGTCAATTTCAGAACAGTGCATCACCATTGTCAAGAATGCCAAAACCTCATGGCAAGCATGGAATGCGCTCAAAAAGGCCTATGCTGACTGTGGTCTAATTAGAAGATTAGGTCTGCTGCGGAAGCTATTTTCATTGAAACTGTATAATTTCGAAACTATGGATGCCTACGTCAATGAAGTGCAAGCTACGCATCAAGCCCTGCAGGAAATCAAAGCTGCACTGACCGATGAATTCATCGCGGTTATTCTCTTGGCTGGTTTGACGGACACCTACGACCCTTTGGTGATGGCTATGGAACATTTGTAGGAGTTTGTATAGCTAACTACCTCTTTATTCAAAGACTATACAGGGTGTAAGGGGAACGCTTCCGAAGCCAGAACGTAGATTATATACTACCTAAATGCAAACGGATACCAATAACCTTTCACTTTAAATTGGTTATTTTCAAGACTTCATATTTCGTAAACACGCAATGGAAACCGTCCAAAACGTGAGGTCACTGACACGCAACGCAACATACGCGCCACCTTGCGTCCGCGTGTTTCGGGCGCCGAGCGCTCCGTACGGCCGAGTCACGGGATTTATACGGAATTTACAAACATCACTTTCAAAATGCCTACCTTTACAACACTTCACAAAAATTATGAATTTTAATCGCATTATTCGTAGCCCACTGTTAAACATTAAAGCTGACAGAGGCATTTTACGTACCTGTCTAAATCCTTTGCGACCTTATGAGGTTTGGCTCGAACTGCGCTCCATCCCTTTCAATACAAAGTCGGGCCCGTCGTTGTGTCGACCCGTGAACACGAGGCAATAGTGTAGGATCCTCAACACATTCTGCACGAAGTCTATCGAAAACACTCACTATTCTGCCCCGCATTTCATCAGCACTGTCACATTCCCGATTAAAAACTCTTTCTTTCACATAACCCCACAAAAAGAAGTCCAAAGGTGTTAGGTCAGGTGAACGAGCCGGCCAGGCGTGCGGCCCCATTCTTCCGATCCAGTGGTCATCAAATAGCTCAGTGAGACGCTCGCGGACAGGGCGCGTAACATGCGGTGGAGCACCATCGTGCTGGAACCATGCTCGACGAAATTCAGCCAACGATACATCATCTAGCATATCATCTAAATGTTCGTTTAAAAAAATAAGATATTCTGATCCATTGAGGCGCTGCGGTAGAAACACTGGTCCTAGAATTCGTCCATTAAAAACACCAGCCCATACGTTGACGGACCATCGGGTCTGATGGCCGGTTTCTTGAGTGGCGGACGGGTTCACGTCTGACCATACATGAGCATTCCTCCTGTTCCACATCCCGTTCCTCGTGAAAGTGGACTCGTCCGTCCAGATAATGTGCTCAATAAAGCCAGGCGCACGTTGTTGTTGATCTAGCAGCCAACGACAATACGCACGACGACGAACGTGATCGTTAGGTAGCAAAGCTTGTACTTTGTGTATTTTGTAGGGCCGCATTCTGTTCCGGCGCAAGACTTTGTGAACTGTCCAGTGAGAGACTGTCGGTTCGCCCCGGCGCCAAAAATTGTAACCCGGTTCAAGGGGAAAATCATTACGAACCTTGCATGAATGGAATCCGAAAGTAGATATCCCAGAAGGTAATAGTGAACTGAAAAGATATTTGCTTCAACTTTGACGCACATCAATCGCGTGAACAAAGGGGTCGTTGGCCGCGCTGCTGTCGGCAAGCGCTCGCGCACTTTGAACTCGGGGCTATGCGCGATTGTCAGCTGATATTTATTTACGAATACATTGCTTGATAGAGTTGTAAAGAAAAAAAAATTGTTTAATGGCAAATAATGGTTTCATTTAACTGTTCTCACCGCATAGTGTACGAAAAAGCTAAAAAAAATTAGTAAAATTGTAAAAAAAAAAAAACGGTTTTTTTTTATGGTATCGTATCGAGAATCACTAGCCCTATCACCTGTCTTCGTTTTCGGAAGCGTTTCCCTACCACCCTGTATAAACTATGAAAAAGAAAATGTCTGTCAGTGTCTTGTGTGAAAAAAACAAAAGTGTGTTTGTACTGTAATAAAATATATAATATTATTAATAGGTATTATATATCACCTCAATAATCTAAATCGTGCTAAATACCTAAACCTAAAATAAGGACTCCTACCGATAGGGCTAAAATAGATTGTCTACTACTACTATAAATTCTTCATCAGTGCAAATCATATGAATACTTTAAATCTCTGCTTAACGGAACTCAATCAACCCTAAAGAGGTAAGTCGAAGTATCCGCAACAGGTTATGGGCCCAGAATAGTGATTTATTGATTTTGCCGAAATGGAAGGTTTTACTTCAAAATTGCAAATAGGCAATCTAGAGGGGAAAGACAATTGGGCAACATGGAAATACAAAATTTCCATAATGCTACGAGGTGTAGATGGCGCTATGGAAGCAGCCGAAGGAACCCTCGAAAAGCCTGTTACTCCCGCCCCTGGAGCTGGTGACGCTGAGGTCAGTATGTATAATTTGGCCATGGCTAAATATAAGAAAACTGAATGTAGCGCTCTGCTCATATTAACCACTAATATGTCCGAAGGTACACTTAAAAAAATAATGCGATTTGAAACGTCTAAAGAGGTCTGGCAGGAGCTACACAGATTATTTGACGGACAGTCAGATGACAGGGCATATAATTTATGTGCAGAATTCTTCAGTTTTAAACGTCACGATGAGGATGACGTATCTACCCACATGTCAAAACTGAAAAACACCTGGACAAATTTAAATGCAGAAATCACAAGGAAAGATGGCACCGTCAAACTACCGGAATTATTTCTCATTTGCAAAATCCTAGATACGATGGATGAAAAATATTTTGCTTTCAAATCGAGCTGGTTATTATTGAACCAAAGTGAACGGACAGTGGACAATTTAACGAGTCACTTGTGCGCATATGAAAGAGCGCTCGGTAGTAAAGAGCACATAAAGCAAGAGGCCCTAGCGGCAACACGCACAGAACACAAGAGCAAGCAAAGCAATGAGAGAGAGCTGATCTGTAACTACTGTTCCGGTAAAGGACACAAAGTTCGGAAGTGCAAAAAGTGGATAAAGGATGGGAGGCCGCCCAAACCAACACCAGGCACATCAGCAGCTGCTTCAACGTCAAAGCAAGTGCAACACATTTCTCTGTTAGTGAATGCCTGTTCCACTGGACGAACTCAAGACAGGGAAAGCTGGTTTGTTGACAATGGAGCCACAACTCACATTGCAGTAAGAAGAGCTTATTTTCAAGAGTTTCATGAATTTGATTCAGACCATACCGTATCGACTGCGGACGGGAGCGTCATACAAGCGATAGGGAAAGGCACCGTTGAGGTGGAATCAAATGTCAGTGGCAAGAAGGAGCAAATAACACTCGTCGATGTGTGGTTAGTACCATCATTAACGAAGAACCTCTTCTCACCGCTTGCAGCACAAGACAAGATGCAGAACAGCATCTTCAGTTCCACGACTAGAGAGTGCAAGCTAGATATTGCAGGCACAACTAGAGTTGTTGGAAAGAGAGTTCGATATGGAGGACTTTACAGGTTGGACATGAAGACGCTCATGCCAATTAAACCATGGACCATAGAGGTCAACGCTGTGACTGGCTCCAATATGCTACAGCTATATCATGAGAGATTTGCACACCAGGACAAGAAACACGTGATCCGCCTCGTGAAGAGAGAGCTGGGAGTACAGTTGAGTCCTGACAACATCAAATGTGAAGGCTGCATTTATGGGAAGTCACACAGAAAACCGTTTGGAAAAAGGGATAGAGCAACAGCTGTAGGAGAGCTGATTCACACCGATGTTTGCGGTCCCTTCGTAGATAGCATCTCAAAATACAAATATTACGTACTCTTTAAGGATGACTACTCTGGCTACCGCATGGTCTACTTCATCAGGAACAAATTTGAAGTTAAGACTAAACTTGTTCAAATGTTACAAGAAGCTAAGACTGCTGGATATAAAATCAAGACGATTCTTAGCGATAACGGAGGTGAGTTCGACAACAGAGAAGTACGAGATATTTTACAGAAATATGGCATTCAACAACGGCTGACAATGTCTTACACTCCTGAGCAGAATGGATGTAGTGAACGCGAAAACCGTACGTTAGTTGAAGCCGCGAGGTCCATGATGCATGCTAGAGGAGAACTACCGCAAGTGCTATGGGCAGAACTTGTTAACACTGCAGCCTATGTACTTAACAGGACAGGTCCATCGAGAGTTGAGGGTAAGGTACCTTACGAGCTCTGGCATAAAAGAAAACCCAAGATAAGTCACTTGAGAGTTATCGGAAGTGAATGCTTTGCTCACGTTCCAAAACAAAAACGGAAGAAGCTCAACAAAAAAGCAATAAAAGGCAAGCTTATAGGCTATGAAAACGATGACGGTTATCGTATTTGGGACGGAAACAAAACGCAAAGGTCGAGGGATATAACCTTCCAAACTGACGTCGAGTTCCGGACTTGTATAAGAATCCCTACCACTTCTAGTTCAGAGGGAGATAACCAAACGTTTACGCAAGAAGCTGTACCTGAAAGTGATATAGAGCAGCAGGAAATGAATCATGAACATGCTCTAGAGGGAGATAGAGAAAACGATGATCATGTACATGTTGAAGTTTTGGGAGATAGCAACGAAACCAGAGAGGATGAGAGTGCTAACGAAGAGTTCGTTGACGCTGACGATGAGTTAGAGATAGTCGAACCACCGTTCTTGGACGCGAGATCTCGATACAACTTACGCGATCGAACTTGCCTCACACGTCCTAAGAAGTTCGATGACTATGTGTGTTTCGTAGGCACAGAATATTTTCCAGAGACATATAAAGAAGCTATTGAAAGGGATGACAGCGAAGAGTGGGTCAAAGCAATGACGAGTGAAATGAACTCTCTAAAGCAAAACGATGTATGGACACTCTGTAAGCTACCTAAAGATAGAAAGGCACTCCCTTGCAAGTGGGTCTTTCGTATCAAGCGAAACCCAGACAGCAGTATCGACAAATATAAGGCTAGGCTAGTAGTAAAAGGTTTCAAACAACGGAAAGGAATCGATTACGAACAGACTTAAAGTCCAGTTGCTAGAATGGCCACCATCAGAGCCTTATTAAGTGTCGCAGCTAAAGAAAATTTATATTTGATGCAGTTTGACGTTTCAACAGCATTCCTCAACGGCAAGCTGAAGGAAGAAATTTACATGCAGCAGCCGGATGGATTTAATGACGGAACTTCAAATGTATGTCGACTTAAAAGGAGTTTATACGGACTCAAGCAGGCTCCTAGATGCTGGAATTCATGCTTTGAGGAGACGTTATTAGAGAAAGGTTTTCAGCAAAATGAAGCTGATTGTTGCCTGTTCGCGAAGAAAATAGGTGACAAGAAAATCTTAATAAGTCTGTATGTAGACGACGGCCTTGTAGCCGCTACAGATAAAGATTTGGCAAACCAATTCCTTAAAGAATTAGGGGATACTCTGAAGATCACAAGCAAGCCAGTGTCATATTACCTTGGACTTGAGATAGCACAGTCGAAAGATGGCTCCATTACAATTAAACAAGAGTCCTACGCCAAAAAGATACTGGATCGTTTTAGGATGTCAGAATGTAATCCAGTTTCAACGCCATTAGAAATGACTTCTCAAGCAGGGAAAGCTAACAAAGAAAAGGAAGAGAAGAATTTCCCATACAGAGAGGCAGTAGGTGCTTTAGCGTACTTAATGACAGGGACGCGACCTGATATAGCGTATGCAGTTGGATTAGTTTCAAGAAATCTGGAAAACCCATCACATGAAGATTGGCTACGTGTTAAGCGGATTATGCGCTACATCAAGGGCACCACCTCTTATGGAATTGAGTATAAAGCTCATCATTTACCAGGTGTGCTCGAAGGTTTTAGCGATGCAGATCATGGTGGAGATCGAGATACCGGACGATCTACTACAGGAGTGGTCTGTCGTTATTCTGGTGGAATTGTTTCATGGCTAAGTCAGCGACAAGCCTCTGTCGCTATCTCTACGACTGAAGCTGAGCTTGTAGCAGCTAGTGAAGCAGCTAGAGAACTTGTTTGGCTTACGAGAGTTCTACAAGACCTCACTAAGCTTACAGATACACCGACGCTCAGTGTGGACAACGAAGCAGCAGTTCGACTTGCCCACAACCCGGAATTTCACAAGAGGACAAAGCACATACGTATTCGTCACTTCTATGTAAGAGAATTAGTGGCTGAAGGTGCTATTGAAGTTATAAGAATTGGTACAGCACATCAAGTGGCTGACATTCTTACAAAAGCACTACCACGTTCGAGCTTTGCATCTTTTAGACATGCAATGGGTCTTAGATCTGTTGAATAAGGGAAAGTGTAGGAGTTTGTATAGCTAACTACCTCTTTATTCAAAGACTATATAAACTATGAAAAAGAAAATGTCTGTCAGTGTCTTGTGTGAAAAAAACAAAAGTGTGTTTGTACTGTAATAAAATATATAATATTATTAATAGGTATTATATATCACCTCAATAATCTAAATCGTGCTAAATACCTAAACCTAAAATAAGGACTCCTACCGATAGGGCTAAAATAGATTGTCTACTACTACTATAAATTCTTCATCAGTGCAAATCATATGAATACTTTAAATCTCTGCTTAACGGAACTCAATCAACCCTAAAGAGGTAAGTCGAAGTATCCGCAACAACATTCTGGCAAGGAATTATCATCGGAGAACGTAATTGCGGCTCTTCTGCGTGAAAGTCACCGACAGCAAGTGAATGATGTTAAGGACGATACGGTGTTAGCTAATGTTGCAGGTGGTAGTGGTAGCGGTAGCGCTCGTAAGAAAATAATTTGTCATTTTTGTAAAAAAGAAGGGTCACTTTAAATCGCAATGTAGGCTCTTCAAAGCCAAACAAGGTAAGACTGAAAGCAATTTAGCGGCTGTAGGCAGGATTAATCATGATGATTCTTCTGATTTTGTTACTTTACTTGCCGCTAGTGGGGATAATTGCTGGGTGGTAGACAGTGGAGCGACATCACACATGACATCAAATAAGTCTATTTTAACGCCTATAGCAAGCAGTTCGAAAGCTGTTACTTGCGCGAATAATGACAAAATAGTATCAACCTCGCAAGGTACTGTGAAGTTGGACGTATGTCACAAGGGACGTCCATTAGGACTGACAATGAATAATGTGTTGTTGATTCCAGAACTAGTCACCAACTTGATGTCTGTTGGCAAGTGCACTGATAATGGCAAGGTTGTAGTGTTTGACAAAAATCGTTGCAGAGTTTTCGATGGCAATGTTTCTGTGGATGGGAACGTACTATTTACAGCGCCACGCAAGCAAAACGGACTCTATGTTTTAGGTTCGGGGAGTAACAAGGCAACGGTTCTCTTAGGAGAAAGTCAGGATGACTTTGAGTTGTGGCATAGGAGATTGGGCCACTTATCCCAATCTGAAATGCGCAAACTTAAGGACATCGTCAAGGGCCTTAGTTATAGCCTTGGGAACTGCAAGAACACCTGCGTACCATGCAGTCAAGGCAAGCAATGCGTGAAGAATTTTCCAAAAAGGAAATTCAATAGAGCTTCACAGATTTTAGAGCTGGTCCATAGTGACATTGCGGGTCCCATTGAGGTAGAGTCATGGGGCGGCAATAGATACATACTGCTATTTGTTGATGACTATAGCAGGAAAGTTTATGGCTATTTGCTGAAATGCAAATCAGAAGCTTTCGGGAAGTTTCGTGAGTTTCAGGCATTAGTTGAAAATCAAACGGGCCAAAAGATTAAAAAGTTAAGGAGCGACAATGGTGGCGAGTACACCAGTAAGGAATTCCAGGATCACCTGAAGACTCGTGGAATTCAACATCAGACAACTGTAGCGCACACTCCACAGCAAAATGGAGTTGCGGAGAGAACCATCCGGACAATCGTCGAAAAGGCGAGATGCATACTAGCAGAAAGCAATCTCAATAAGAGATATTGGGGTGAAGCAGTTCTAACGGCGATTTATCTGAAAAACCGCTCGCCCACTATGGCTATTTCGCAACAGGTCCCTGAACAGGTGTGGACCGGAAAGGCGGTGAACCTTTCGCACTTAAAAGTTTTTGGTTCAAAGGCACAGGTTCTTATTAAGGATGGAAGTCTCAAAAAGTTTGATCCCAAGACACGAGAACTTATATTTCTTGGTTATAGTGAGGATCAAAAGGGGTTTAAGTTTGCTGATGTTAAGAATAATCCAAGGCGGATTATTGTTGCTCGGGATGCCGTGTTTGATGAGAGGTTGCCAAATCAGTCTAAGGACAATATGGATTTTCTCGGACCTCCAAACAAATCGCCAACTACGATGCCGGTGGTGGATGTTCCTGAAGAATTTTTCGTAGTCCCCATTACAGGCGGGACTACCGGGGCTATGGAAACTGAGGAAGAAGTTCCAAGCCAGAGCGTACCAGCTTCAGCAACCGGGTCGACCACACACGAAAACGTTGTAGTCGAATCTGAGGAGTTCCATGATTCAATGGATTCCATCGCGGATTCGGACAGAAGCTTAGAACCAGAAGCTGAACCAGCCATAGAAGGGCCTAGATACCCTCAAAGAACCAGAGTTCCAAATAGACAGGAAGATTTTGAATATATTTTTCTCAGCGCGCACGATCCTGTGTCGGTACAGGATGCAATGTACCGCAGAGATAAGGACCTGTGGTTGGATGCGATGAAGCAAGAGTACAACTCGCTCATCGAGAACGGAACCTGGGAGCTGGTATCGCCCAAGAGGAGCGAACGTGGTCAAATGCAAGTGGCTATTTAAGCTGAAGATTGGCGCTGATGAGACAGTGCAGCGCCACAAAGCAAGACTGGTAGCTAAAGGGTATTCCCAGAAGTGGGGGGAGGACTACTACGAAACCTTTGCACCAGTGGTTAAACTGTCGTCGGTCCGACTACTGCTGGCACTATCGGCAGAAATTGGATTGACAGTGCATCATATCGATGTCACGACCGCTTTCCTTAATGGTGACCTTGCTGAAGACCTGTATATGGAACAGCCAGAGGCCTTCATCACGAAGGGGAAAGAAGGAAAGGTGTGCAAGCTGAAAAAGGCCATATATGGTCTGAAGCAATATATGGTCTGAAAGTGCAAATAAATGGTGTCAATTCACCTCATTTAAAAGTACAAATGGGTGTTCCACAAGGATCGATATTAGGTCCCTTCCTCTTTTTAGTATATATTAATGATCTACCCCATTTATTTAAAAACCAACCACAAATGGTGTTATTTGCTGACGATACTTCTTTAATCTTTAAGATAAATAGACGTGCATCAAATCTTGACGACGTAAATAATGCCCTACTGCAGGTACATAATTGGTTCACTGCTAATAATTTAGTATTAAATGGGAAAAAAACGAAATGCATAAGATTTGCTTTACCGAATGTTAAAAGTAGTGATTGTGACATAGTATTGAATAACGAGAAACTAGAATTTGTCGATGAAACTGTTTTCCTGGGGATAACGCTCGACTCAAGGCTGCAATGGGGTCCTCATTTGACATCTCTTGCAGGACGGCTAAGTTCAGCAGCTTATGCTGTAAGGAAAATCCGTCAATTTACTAATGTAGATACCGCGAGGCTAGTTTATTTCAGCTATTTTCATAGTATCATGTCTTACGGTATTTTATTATGGGGACGGGCTGCCGATATTGAGTCTATTTTTATTCTGCAGAAAAGAGCTATCAGAGCAATATACAGCCTACGCAGGCGCGATTCTCTAAGGGAACTGTTTATAGACATTAACATCATGACAGTACCTTGTCAATATATTTATGAAAACATCATGTACGTAAGGAAAAATTTAAATATTTTCAGTAAGAGAGGTGAAAGACACAACTATAGGACTAGAAATAGGGACCAATTAGTTCAACCAGGTTTCAGACTGGCTAAAGTAGACTCATCCTTCATGGGGTACTGCTTAAAATGTTACAATAAAATACCTCCCCACATACTCCAACTGAATGAAACGAAATTTAAATCTTGTATAAAACGCACACTATACAGCCAAGCATATTATAAGTTGGGGGATTATATCGCTGACAAAAATGCTTGGCTCAGGGCTGGTCCTGCTCCACAAGGGCGCGTAAACTAATTAATTAGCATTCGAAAATAATGTTGGAGCTGATGAAGATTGTACAACCTATCTTTGCATTGTATAAATTCAATCTCTTAGTATTGTATAATTGCATAGCACATGTGTGAGCACTATGTACCCACTATAAAGCTTACTGGGTTCGTCTTTCATTGACTTGAATGTGCCCTGGCGGCTGAGAGTATGTCATGCTCACTCAAATGTGTCGCTGGTGGTGGCGTGTGTATTGGATCATTGAGTTCCCTTCAAAATGGTTGAGCTGAATGGTGCTGATCCATACGTCATGTTCGTGAACGGGCGCCGTCAGTAGGCACTGGTCATTTCTTAGCTGCCACGGCTTATTTTAATTCCATAATTGTTTTTATCTTTTTATTACGGACGCTTTTAACGTGCACGTGTTTCTACATCGTTCTCACATGTATAATTACAACATGAATGATGTAACCACTTTTTTGTAACAATATTTTGATTTAAAAGAGTGTCCATGGAGTTTCTTGCCCGTTCTTCTCCATAGGTACCTACTACGCTTTGGAATGGGCAACTAGCTTCATCTTTCTGACTGACCGACCCCTTGACAATTCAAAAGTGCCTGTAATTGGTTTATTTGAAATAAATGCTTTGAGTTTGAGTTTGAAAGCAGGCAGCACGATGTTGGAACGTGAAGGTTCACGCTCACATAATTGAGATCGGGTTCACGAGGTCAAAATATGACCCATGCGTATACCTGAAGAAGGTTAAAAGCAAATTTCTCGCAATTGCCTTATACGTAGACGATTTCTACATTTTTGGGCATGACATTGACGAGATTCAGGCCGTGAAAGCGAAGATTGGGAATGCCTTCAAAATTAAAGACTTGGGATTGGCAAAGGACTGCCTGGGCATGGAGCTCACACATAGGAAGGGAGAAGTGGAACTCAGCCAAAGAAACTTCATAAAGAAGGTCCTCCAAAAGTATAAAATAGAAGATTGCAAAGCTGTTGCGACTCCCATAGAAACTAATCTGAGATTGGAGAAAGGCGATCCGACTGGAGATATGAGTTACCAGGAGATTGTGGGTTCACTCATGTACCTGTCCTGTGGCACACGACCTGACATCACATTCATAGTAAGCTACCTGAGTCAGTTTAATTCTTGTTGGAATTCGACTCACATGGCTGCACTCAAGAGAGTGCTGAGGTACCTAAAAGGTACAGTAGATCACAAATTGGTCTACAAAAAGACTGGCAATCCTCTGGTTGCATATGCTGATGCGGACTGGGGTTCCAACGCTGATGGACATTCGTTCACAGGGTATATGCTTGCCCTTGGCGGTGCTGCGGTTTCCTGGCAGACCCGCAAGCAACGTTGCGTCGCACTCAGCACGGCTGAAGCAGAGTATGTCGCTATCTGCGAAGCAGCAAAAGAGGTAGTTTGTGCCAAAGGTCTCTACCATGAACTGACAGGTCAGAATAATACAATTGATCTGTTCTTCAGGTATACGCATGGGTCATATTTTGACCTCGTGAACCCTATCTCAATTATGTGAGCGTGAACCTTCACGTTCCAACATCGTGCTGCCTGCTTCAGACCATATATGGCCTTTTTCAGCTTGCACACCTTTCCTTCTTTCCCCCTCGTGATGAAGGCCTCTGGCTGTTCCATATACAGGTCTTCAACAAGGTCACCATTAAGGAAAGCGGTCGTGACATCGATATGATGCACTGTCAATCCAATTTCTGCCGATAGTGCCAGCAGTAGTCGGACCGACGACAGTTTAACCACTGGTGCAAAGGTTTCGTAGTAGTCCTCCCCCCCACTCCTCTCATCAAACACGGCATCCCGAGCAACAATAATAATAATATTTTTTTTTCAAAAAATTTCCAAATCACGCTAGAACATTATAGTGCATCGAAAAATGTTCTCGGCATTGTTCGTCCCTGCTTCTTTTAGGTTTGTAACATTGACATGTAATTTTAAATTGGAATGAAATAATCTAAATGAAAGCCACTTAATTTCATAAGATAAATGGTTAAAATAATTACAATTATGTGTGACAGCTGGTACATCGTACGTACCTGTAACAAGTTTATTGTACTTTTGTTACAAAGTGTGCATGAAAAATAACCTTTTTTAACTTCTGTCTAATGCTAATGGGTAATGGATTAATAAATAAATTATAGTAGTGTTTTTTTTATTTTGGATGTCGGTTGTTTTTTTTCAAGTGAAAACTTCTTTAGCCCTGATGTGATTTCAAAGTCCATGAAACGAAAAAGCGACATTATATAAATGATTTTATTTCTGTAAGTAGGTTTGTACAAACACTTTTACAATCGTCAATACATATATTTTTTAAACTAGATGACGCCGGCGTTTCCTATCTGACTACTCTGAGAAGAAAGGCCGAAACAAACTCAGAGGTCACAGTCTCTTTTAAAGTCCAGACAAAATCTTGATCAGATCATGTGAAGGCTATGTACATCGGTAGGTATCTAAAATGGTCTTTTGAGGAAGAACCCCACAGTTCCTGTCCAATCAGTGCACGCAATTGTCAGCAATCGTGCAGCTCAACTCAGAACTTAAGGAGCTCAACGATTCAACGAACAATACCAAAGAAACGGCATTTGAGTAGGCTGCATAAATTCAAACTGCCAGATCATGATTAAAATAACTGAGAAAAATATAAAAAAAGCAATGACCGATATAGTTCTCACATTCACAACAATTAAAATAATATTATAATACTTTGCAAAGACGTAATACTCATGTCATAGTCCAATGTCAATGTGTATATAAAAAAATCCGGACATAATCTTTGAGGACTATGTAGATTCGTGTCTGAAATGGTTTTTGAGGAAAGAACCACACAGATTGAGTGGACCTGTCCAGTCAGTGCACGCATTTGTCAGTAACCGTGCAGCTCAACTCAGACTTAAGGAGCTCAACGATTCGACGAACAATACCAAAAAAAGGACATTTGGGTAGGCCGCATAAACTACTCAAACTGCCAGAACATTATTAAAACTGGAACAATTATAACCCACATAAGTAATCCTCAATTTCACAATAAAAAATAATTATTTGAATACTTTATACAGTAAATATGAATGTCAATGTATATGTGAAAAGGTATACCTACATAAAGCAAAACATAAAGTAAAATAGTTAGCAGAATAAAATAAATCAACATGACCTGTGTTCTATTGGAGCAGCTCAATCCCAAGCCTTTTTGTCCTCAATATAGTCTTTGACGGTATAAATTATGCTTTCTGGCATAGTTTCCTCTATAAAAAAGAATTGAATTTATTAAGGTTTAGTTCTTGAATGTGGCTAGGAAGTTTATTATAAAAGCTTATACATTGGTGCCGATTCTCTTGTCACAAAATTCTCTAAACTAGACTAAAAATCACCAAAATTTAGTTTATTCCTGTCAAACGACGATTTCCCATTCTGAAATTGACTAAAGCTTAGAGCATTAAACCAACCTCTAAGGACTAAAGTGACACAACTTAACTATATTTTAGTTTGACAGCACTAAGATGGCACTGAGATTATAATTTAGTGAAAATGGCAATTTTGCTATTCTGAATTTTACGTTTTTCACCTAAAATTTTGATTGTCTTAACTAAATCTGACTATTTTTAATCGCGATTAAAAAGGTGTGGAATAAAATTAGTTGTCATGAACTAAAATTCACACCAACACCTCGACTTCAGATGCAAAAACAGTACTGTATCTTTTTTTCTTTTCTTTTGCTTATATCTCGAAAACGGTGTGTCGTATCGCAAAAATAATGAAAATTTCGACCCCCTTTGTAAAACCTATAAAACTCAACGTGTTGGTAATATTTTTTTATATTTTCCATACAAAAAGTAAAAAATTCCATACAAGACAAGTCGAGGCCGCACATAATGCGCACCTACGGCTCTAAAAAAAGATCACGTGGTACGGCAAACAAGTACCACGTGGAGTCGCAATAATTGTCAAATTTGATTTTAGATGTGTCAAAATTATTTTTAAATTTAGAGATTTTATTTTGCAGAATAGCGTTAAGATTCTCTTAGCCAAAAGTAAGGAATTTTAGTGATAGTTTAGTTAGTTTAGTTCGGTGTACAACAGAATCGGCACCATAGGCATCTAAACGAGCCACCTATTTTCTTGAGTCTGGTTGTAGGAACAACAAATATTTTGTGTTTGTTCCTATTTATATTATGGATATCACTGTATTTTTTAAACAGATTAATATCTTTATGTGCATACAAAAGATTTCCATAAATATACTAAGAGGCACAGTCATTACATTAATCTCTTTAAATTTGTCTGTGAGGGAGTGTCTGGGACTTAATTTATAAATTGAACGAATTGCCCTTTTTTGTAAAACTGAATATCGGCGGCATTTCCCCACAACAAATACCGTACGACATTACACTATGAAAATAACTAAAGTATACTAAACGGGCTGTCTCTAAATCAGTTAAATTAAACCACGAATTTTTCTAAAAGCTGCAGAGCTAAGCTTTTTTGACAATTTATCTATATCATTAAAAAGAGACAAACACATACATCTATAGGATTTAACGTGCGAGAGAATGCGATAGAATACATAATAGTCGTGAAGTTCACATTATTGAAGATTTCACTTCCATCGCGTGTGAACGCACACATACACGCTCATGTTTTTTTATGTTATATAATAAATGTTCTCTTTTACTCCGAAATTGGGATCCACTATTTTCCGAAACAACATAAAATTAGAAGATAACAGTGCTCGAGGTTGCAAGCATTTTGTAGAAAGTGCTTACGAGGATTTTTTTAAGGTTTTAAATTAACTTGACATAAAATATTGTAATCACCCTAATTTTCGAAATGGTGAGTCACGAATCAACATGAAATGGAATGAATGGTCAGAATGTCAAATTTATTGCACAATGCACGCTATATATCGACCTATGGTCACGCCATCTACAAATTTTATTATATTTATAGCCGGGGAACGGGTGTAAGAGAAACGCAGGTGCTTAGGAGTAACACAGACACAGACATAGACGGACGGACGGACGGAGTGATGTTTTTCCTATAGTATAGTTAAAATCTCGCGGCAGACTCGGTCATAAATCATAATCGGAGTAGGGATGTGCGCTAGTTGCGCGCGCTCAAGGCCATTATCGATAATATGTAGAACATGCAGAATTGCTGCAAGATGAAGACTTAAAAAAAGCACATTTATGCGAAGAGTTCATCATTCATGTGGATGATGATGACGATGACTCAGACGAAGAATTTTAATTTTCTATTTTTAGTTTTATATATACGTTCTTTTGTTTATACAGGGTGTTTGGTGCATCGTGTGCCAAATTGAAATGGTCGACTGAAGGAGTCATCCGCTAGCCTTTCAGACCCTTTAACACCCCTCATGCTCTGTGGATTTTTTTTATCGACTTTTTATTGTTTTCCAAAAAAAAGACCCAAATTTTACATTCAAATACAGATTTTAAAAAAATATATAAGGCGTAGACTCTGAATTTTAATTATATTTCGATGTGTATTGTTTAAGAATACTTTTAAGTACAAAATTAGTGATATTAGTCACCTAGTTCTTTTTTAATTCACTCGCAAAGGTAAAACTTAAATTAAAGCTGTACATGTTACAGCTGTTTATAAGGCTACAAAAAAAAATCAAAAGCGACCGGGATCTTCCAACTCCCTCGTTAATTCTCCAGTCTATCCTCTTTCTAATGATGTGCCACATGCCATAAAAGTATTTTAACAACTTTGTGAATTCGCTAGAATTGTGAATCGAGTCACCTAAGGCTAATATTCAAAATTATGATTTAAAAAAAAATCTCTTAAATGATACCTGACAAACCTATAAATCTGCTATCTCATTCTTATGGTTAGGTAAATTCGTGTCTCATATCTGTATCTTTCGTGGGATTTACTTGAAATAAAAAAACAAAATTGCATTTTTAACAACTATTTAATCATTGTTACAAATCTCGCTCAAATTGTTGGCCTCTGTTGCGAATGCAGGCCCGACACCTGTTTCGTATTTCAACAGTTGTTGTACGAAGTCGTATTTCCTCCTTAATAGTATTGAATGCCGCTTCTATGCGTTGGACTAATACCTCCCTAGTTGGAACCTCCGTGGCATATACCAACTCTTTGGCACGTCCCCAGACATAAAAGTCTAACGGAGTTAAATCTGGGGAACGTGGCGGCCATGGAATAGGGCCATCGCGTCCAATCCATGCATTGGGGAACACATTGTCGAGATATTCCCTCACAGTCAATCGCCAATGCGCGGGACAGCCGTCATTTTGAAATACAATGGGCACACGTTCATTAAATACGGGCACATCGGTCACAAAAAAAAGGAAACCTATTCCTACGTCTTACGCAATCAATGGGGTAACACTTCAAAAAGTGAACACGATTCGTGACCTGAGAGTCCACCTCGACTGTAAACTCACATTCGTCAGCCACATTGACAATATCACTGCCAAAGCTGCAAAAATGTCTGGCTTTATAAAAAGAATATGTCGAGATTTCCAGTCGATCTCTACGCGTAACTATGCACTATATTGGACTATGCATGGCCAGTTTGAAACCCTACTTACTGCGTTCACATAAACAGGATTGAATGTATCCAAAGAAGTTACACTAGATACCTTCGTTTTAGAAGCCCTAGCTGTCCACGGGATACTTCTTATGATCAAAGACTCACTCATTTTAAAATGTGTTCACTTGAACAGCGAAGAGACGTGACGGACCAAATCCTTCTCTATAAAATCTTAAACGGTTTACTAAATGTTCCCGATCTTTTGGCTGAATTAAGTATAATAGTATAGTATAGTATTAGTAAGTTTGCCATGACTGCAAGTCGTACTAACCTTGGTAGCACCGCACCCATGAACCGTCTAATGGGAAAGTACAATAAAATCGTTACACGAACCAATAGCATCGACATCTACTCTAACCCTTTGCGACAATTTCGATCGAAACTTCTTAACAGCTCGGAGTCTCGAGTAACCAGCTCTGAGTCTCGAGTCGTCTGTGCGACACGTGCCACCCTTTAGTAATTGTATTTAAGTACTTCCTTTACCTCCTTTACCAGCCTCCTTTTTGTTGTTTCTAGTTATTAGTATTATATTTTCGATCGTATTTGTGAGAATTGCTAATTTGAATTCTAATTTTACCTTAGTTTATAACTTTTAAGTAATTCAACTAGCGATGTCTTGTATGTACTATTAATTTCTGTGCTAGTGCTGTGCACTGTAAGTGACGAATTCACAATTCCTAAAACTGTATGTGTTTTTCGTTTATGTATGTCCTAGTGAGTAAGTCGTTGAAGTGCCATATAAATAAATAAACAAATATTTATCATAAATACGTGATATAATAAAAACGTAACTTACCGATAAATATTTAAATCTGTTTCTGAACGTTACGGCTGAGAATTATAAACCAGCCATAAACAAACTACCCAGCGCATTGACCCAGCGTGAAGTCGGTCAGAATTAGAAACGTCATAATACGAAATCTAACAGCCAGTAAAATGAATTGCCTGGAACTTCCTGGTTTTTTTAAAAGTTCGTAATAGGCACTCTGAAAAAGTTACTATTAGACAAGCTTTATCAAAATTGTTTTGTATTCGAGGTTGTTGTGAGGACCCACCTAGATTATTGTCGATTTAGTCGTTGTTAAAAAAAAGATAACATAGGTCCTTTTAAAACACTTTATTATTTCTCTAATTTTGTAGATGTGTGCCGAGTATGAAATATTTGGAGAGTGAATATCGAATAGAAAAAAGAAATCGACGGCGGCGTCGCACTAGGGAAACAAATAACCCTTTTGAAATTAATGAACGGGAATTTCTGAATCACTATGGACCTAAGCTCAAACAAGGATTCAATGGCAAATATTTATGAAATCAAACTCGTAACCTTTGCTACTCAGTACCCTTTTTTAAATCATGCATTGCTCTGAGGTAGGTGCAGAAACACTACAATTTAATATGAGAACATTGCAGTGATATGGTAAATATACCTTTGACCATTCGTATTCGCCAGCTGATAAATGATAAATGATTTATTTCTGTAAGTAGGTTTTACAAACACTACGAAATATTTTAAAGATCAAATTCCGACGACCCACTGACCGGACTAACTGAGAAATAGAAATCAGGAAATGGACAGGAAAGGGGAAATCCGTAGAATTAGGTAAAAATCCTTTCTGGGTAATTAATACAAATATTTATTTGGCGCCACCAACATTGTTGCATGACATATACAAGTTCAAAATCACGTTGAATCTTAAAAGTTATAAAGTGGTTTTGAACGGAAAATTTAGCTTTTTAGTGCGTTTAGATAATTTATCAAGGTAATTCGTTTAAACATAATCATAGTTAAAATTTGTCTAAACCCAAAAAAAACATATTTCTATTATTTTCAAAAAACCGGTAAAGCGAAAATAGAAGAAGAAGAAGACTTACGTTTTTGAACGTTACTTATTAAAAAGACAATGACATTAAAGCAGGCCACAGACAAGCATTACCATTCAACCTAATTGGTCTGTGCATTCAACTTCGTTCAATAGTCGTTCACCTCTAATACTGTCATAGTACGATTATTAGCTTATTAGCAATTCAGAAGCAGGCCTGCTTTTGAACTGACTAGAAATTGAATGTTTTTTGTTAGCTCATAGTAAGCCCCCATGTATCATGTGTTGCGTCCATACGCAAAATTGGTCCGAGCTGCCATCACTAACTGTCAGTGAGTGACGTGAGTGTCACTGTCATGCTGTGTTGTCACTTGTCATGTGATGTCGCTGTCAATGTCAGTAGCGGTATCAATCACGTCTTCATTTATTTTTATATTGCTTCTTCTTTGCGTTTTCCAATAGATAATAATAGGATAACTAATGAAACTGTTTCAGAGATATCTTGTATCTAAAAATATTATTATATTTTACAAATATTTAATAAAGTTGGTCGTTCCATGCTAAATAAGTAACCTATTTCTCTTTCATATTCATTTACATCTCTACATTCTATAAATATTTAACTGAATTGATCCCAATTTTAGAGAACAGAAAAATGTTTAGTAAGAAAATATTTAATTTTGTGAGTATTCTGTATTTTTTTTTCGAAATTTCAATTATACTACCACTACTATTTGAATTACTTAAGATTATTTATGTACCTAATTGAGAAATAATTTTATTCAATTTCAGATAAAGCTTCGTCAATGTTTGAAGCCTAACAACTTACGCAATTTCAGCATGCCATCAGTTCATAGCCAACAGAAAAGATTTAAAAGTGATTTATATGAACCTGATTATTTAATTGTAAGTAATTTAAACTAGTTCATTCAAGTTTAAAAGATTTGATGTAAGTATGTAATAACATTACTTTATCTCATCAGTCTTATTACCTGCAATGCTATGATTAGAAACAAATTGTATTAGTATGTTAGTCATAAGTTCATAACTGATGATCCTCAAAGTCAAAGTCAAAGCATTTATTTCAAATAGGCACATAAAAGGCACTTTTGAACATCAACATTTACATTTAAATAGAATTGATTCTAGTCGCCCCTTCCAAAAGGTAGTTTCGTATGGAGAAGAATGGGCAAGAAACTCCACGGTTACTCTTTTAAAATGTGTTGCAATATTTTGTATACATAAATTATTTTAATTATATGTGAAGACGATGCACCTATAATAAAAATGACCCTACCACAATAGGTAAAAAGAATTTAATAAACATAGCAATGATAAATAAGTTAATTATGTGATAGATACATGGTGTTCACATATTTACAAACATTGTAAATGTATATGATTTCCCAAATTATGTAAACAAGTATTATGTCAGTGTTTGAGTTAAAAGTAATCACAGAATGTAATTCAATGTCATAAAAATAACTAACTTAACTATACAATTAAAGTAGCAAGAAGTTTAATTTTGTCTAGACCCTACATTGTCCTATGGAGCTGGACCAGCATGTTTCCAAGCCTCCTGCCCTCATCCCAATTAATTACTTCCTTCCTAGCCCACGGTCTTTAATATCTATTATTTATCTTATTATTTCTTAGAGCTTTCCACATTCATAGTTACTACATTTCTAGCATGCTAGTAACAAGTGAGCTAAAAGTAGGAATCTTTTTTATTTCAGAGCATGGAACCTGATGAGCCGGTATATGATTGCCTGAATCTGCAGTTGAAAGGGTATGATTTCGCTCTGTTGGAAGCCTGCCAGAGCCAAATCCATCGATATGCTGAAGTAATGGGGATTCAAGTTGACGAATGGTACTTATTGTATTATGGTATTTTACAATTTATTTCATCTGTTTTTATCTATATTTTCTATAGTATTTTTTAACCTACATGTATAGCTTTGATTTTATTGATGTTGTATGAAGTTTGCTTGAATAATTGTACTGTGCCTGTATTTTATGTGGGTTTATTAATTCTGTAAAAAGAACAATGGAGCTGTGTACAAACTTAATTTATTTTCATTAGATAATATGATCTAATAATATGAATGCTTATTATTTTGTTTTTGATAAGTTGGGCGACACCAGCACAGCAGCTGAAAGTACAACGGTTCAAGCCAGGTGGTACTGCACTTGATGCTGAGTACCATCTTAATGTCTATGAGAGAAATGTGCAGGTAATTATTTTTATAAGTTATTTATTGGTTCATTTTACCCTTTGGAGTGGCAAGTTGGCTAATTACTAAGTTTGGTCTAGCTAGCCTAAACTCATGTTGATCATACTGTAGCGGTATCAACATCGCCACATGCAAACTACGCATCACACTGACGTCAATCCTACACCCTGTGTGTTGTAATCAAACTCAAACTCAAAGAATTTATTTCAAATAATCCAATTACAGGCACTTTTGAATTGTCAAGGGGTCAGTCAGTCAGAAAGATGAAGCTAGTTGCCCATTCCAAAGTATAACTTTACACCCTGTTCCTCGTACCGCTATGCTGGCCAGTATAGAGGTACGAGGAACAGGGTGTAAAGTTCACTCATACCTTTAGTATAGAGAGGATCCTCCGACCAGACGGGTGTCGTGTCTGGTGGGCAACTGCCCAACTATTGATGTCGGGACGTTGTATCTATGCTAGTTGCGTGGTACTTTCACGATGCTGGATTTTCGTGACGTCAGTGTGATGCGTAGTTGGCATGTGGCGATGTTGATACCGCTACAATACTACCAATACTAAATAATAATGGCCGTATCTCTACGTTGACGTCGTAGTGGGGCTTGCGCGCTTTGATGCTCTAATGTGCAGGTAAAGTTAACTTTGCCGAAACAAGTCTAGGGGGAAGAGCCAGACAAAGAGAGATACATAAACCCGCAGGGCAGCATGTGGCAAGCTGTTGGGCAGTAGCAACCCCACAGGACAGGCCCTATCTCCCGGGAGAAGTCATGTTCCTCATCTCTGGCTTGCCTTTATTGGCCGACTGGAATTAACACTGACGAGGAACAGAGCTTCCACCTCTTTCTTGCATTTATTGGCCGGCTTGAGTGGAGATTCGTAAGAGCAAACAAGCTTGGAAGAAGGAAGTATTCCAGTAAGATGCTGGTAGGGATCTTGACCGTACTTCCGGGATTGTCCTGATAGTAGAACGTCTTTATGTGCTAGCGACCGTTTTCGGGGGCCCATTATTGAGTGTGCAAGTCACCCCCTGCCATTTTATATTACATAACATTGATCTGGCGGCGGACATACTCCTTCCATAGTTCTAGGTAACCAGTCCATTTTAGCTACCCAAATCCATAGTCCACTACCTTTATTTTCCATATCCTGCAATAGTCCTACACCAACCGGGGGTTGTCCGTGGGTGCACTGCATAGTGTGTACAGGGATCATCGTCGGTTAGTGCCTCATTTCATTGAAAGCGAGCCTACGGGCCTCTGCGAGTTGGCTTCGGCCCCTCGTATGCCTTCCAAAGGTTCGGGACCCCAGGGTCCCGAGATATGTCAAAGACACAATAAATATAATAATAATGCCAGTCTATTATTGTCCCACTGCAGAGTAAAGGCCTAATACAGAAGTGCAGGTTTCCTCTCAATGTTTTATTTCACTAATGTCATTATTGTCCAAGATAAACACAGAAAGTACATATAAAATTAAAAAGCCACAATGGTATTTGCACGGATTTGAACCCTCGTGCATGAATCGCGGGGCCTTAACCACTGAATCATCATTAAGTACTAATAAATTTAATAATGTCCGGCATGCCCCCGCCTGGGGGAATCAATCAGACACAAATTATCTCTGGGTGTTCTTGTCTAGCTAACGAGGAGTACTTGCATTGCATAGGCACAATCTTGTAGCCAGGTTTATCCATCGGCAACTGGCTCTGAAATACAGCATTGTGGAATCGGAGATGCCGTAAGTACTACAGTATGTGTTTGGACACATACTGTAGTACTTACGGCATTTCCGATCCCAGTTCTCGAAAATGGAAATATCACATTGTACTGGGATCGATCCATCATCACTGACGGGATTATTGTTCCCAATAAGCCTGATATAGTGGTGATGGATAGAATAGAGCGTCGCGTAATGATTGTTGACATAACGATCCCGCATGAAGGGAGAAAGATAAACAAATCAAGTATCTAAAATTGGCTCGCGAGGTTGTCGACATGTGGGACGTGGACTCAGCGATCATTGTGCCGATAGTCGTGACAGCCAATGGCTTAATAGCCAAAAGCCTCGACCAACCCCTGAGGAGCACCTGAGGATTCAGAAAACGGTAGGTACTTCTAGACACGGCTCGCGTTGTTAGGAGGTTCCTCTCTCTGGAGCCCTGGCCGCCGTCGGTAGCTTGGACCCTGTTCCCGATACCGATTTATCAATACCCGATTATATTTTAAATGTTTTTTTTTAAATAAAAACGTAAATTATTTAAATTTATTTTTCAAACGAAATAAAGGAAATTAATAAAAAACACTAACTGACATAAATACTTACTTAGTATTTATGTTCAAAATATTTTGAGAAAAGGGACTCAAGGGAACATGGCAGTAATTCCTTCACCTTAAAAAGTAACAATCATTTATTTAACCTGGGGATAACAACCCTTTTTGAATTTCAAAAGGTTTCAACAGATATACCTACTCCAGCCAGCATTGTCTTACACAGCTTAACGGTAGTAGCTGCGCTCAAAAGGAGATTATTATAAATGTTTTTTTTACTGGTTTTGAAAGAATTTCTTGCAATAAATAGTAGATTGTTATACAAGGGGCTAAAATGATCCAATAAACGAGGTAGTTTTGAGTAAATAGGAACCGAGTTAAGATAGAGTTTTAGCGCCGTGTGTTACACTCTACTTTTCACTACGATTGCGAGAAAATAAAGTAATCCAATATAATATTAAGTAGTTTATTTTATTAAAATTAAATGTACAATTCTGGATATTTAACGAGATGTTTTTTTCCCGGCAATTTAATTTCAGTCCTGTGTGAAGATGAATGTTGAGTTGTCTGTGGGGTAAATGTGGAAGATACACGTACTTTCAGGTTTGAGGGTCCCTCGTTCGAATGTTCTGAATATAGAATCAGCTGAGGTAACTCATCCCTTGAAGTCGATGGTCGTAGGCTAGTTGGGAGAATATTGATGCAATCTGTGATACGCTGCTAGGTGATACCAAATTAATTTCGAATGGAGTTCTCTATACAGGGACGTAGGTAAATATATCCGCCAGGAGCTAATAGGGGGCCAAAATGCATCAACTTGAACCCGTTTCCGAGATATTTGAATTTTAAGATTTGTTTTATTTTACCCAAAATTTTACATTTAATTCCGAATAAATAAAACTACATATTGAATGGGTACCATTCTTTTTTCCATAAAAAAATGATATTGTAGCTGGCACTTCAATGAAAATAATTAATAATAGCTATGAACATAATTAAAAGTACTGAAGTCAACAAAATAATTAATATCATGAAAAAAAAGTTGTTTTAGTTATTTGTACCTTACGATTAATGACAGTAATTTTTTAACGAGACAACATGTTTTGAAGCCTAAAATGCTGGCCGAAGGGTAAAAATGGCCCGTCCGACAGTTTTTCGAAACTTCGAGATTAACCCTACTCCCGATATTTTATTAACTTTTCAGACGGGCAAAAACACATCGGGAGTAAGGACAATACTGTCAAATCGTGATGTCAATCATTCTTAGTTCGGACCACGAACTAATCTTATGTCCGTACGTAACGTGATATGGAGTACCAAATGACCGTAACTTCGACTGATATGTTAGCCAGTTATATCCTGCAGGCACCGCTGCGCGCTGATCTCAAAAATTAAAGCAACCTGTATCTATAACAAAACATAAGTGTGTTCTAACTGTATTTTGGTTGGTACCTACCAATTTAGTTTGATGAAAATAATAGAAAAATGTTTACAAAGTATATATGTAGATAACTAACTACCTTTGAGACCAAGTATTTTTCATTTGGTGCTTTAATTACGAAACTCTCGATATTTTTCTTCATGAAAACTTTGGATTTCTTGGCCTTGTAGCCGGTGGACAGTTTCTTGAGAAAAGGCGCACATTTGTTTATATCGACATTATGTCTTATCTGTACCTACTTATAGTTGTTCGTAACATTGAATATGTGCTTTAACATATCAAAGCTCAACAGCTTTGATATTTTTTGGAAAGGTCATCAAAATACGTAAGAAAAACTCCTTCCGTAATCGAACCCACTCGTTTTTCTGTCCTCTGCTTCATAAACTTTTCGTAAGTATTTAAATAAATGCTTTGCGACCTTGACGGCAACAGATTGAAAAATTATTAATTTTTCTTCCATCTGTAAATTGGGCTCTCCATTCTCGCTAGATGGTGACATTTTTAATTTTTTTTAGAGGAAAATAATAATATGCTCTATGCACTCTGTTGACGGACTTTTTTAGCAATAGGAGTGAAAAAAACAACTCTGAAGCCATTTCCAGTTTTATTTACATATTACCAGGTAACTGATGTCCCCGCGTGGGCTCTGGGGACATTGCTGCGCGTGGCTCGGGCTGTGCTGCCCGAAGGCTGCACGTTGCGCGTGCATGAGCACGAGATCGCGCACGAAGAGGTCCGCTACGTGCCCGACAACCAACTGCTTGATCTCAAGCAGCAACTTCAAGACATGGGCGGCAGTCGCGCCGAAAGAAAAAAGAAGAAATAAAATCTTTGTTATTTTTGTAATAAGTAGTGTGTACTTTAGCAGTAATAGAATAAATTATGTTATATGTTATAATATATACCTGTTTATTTTAAAAAGCCACTTGTCTAGTTTCTTTATTTCAGCCAAAAGTACTTATTAGTTGCTTTTAATTGCTAATCGAAAACTGACAGCTGCACTCAAGAAGCGCCTGAAGAAGGAATAGGGGATGAAATGATTATCTTTATGATACCTTTTTTTTTTGGAGGGTTGGAAATCATCAAATAACTTCTCCCGCTCTGGGCAGAGCGGGAGGGCGTGACAGACACTTACTGACTAAAACCCCACCCGTTTTCCTTCAGTTGCCTGTGCCAGGGGCCACCGTATCCCTCTCGGACTTTCCCGCAACCCTGGCAGGCATCGGCCCTGGCGGACCCCGTCATTGATGCTGACATCTATTTGAGGCGCGCGTGGAACACAACGCGCCGTCGATCTGGGCCTGGTCCTTATCGAACGGCGAGCTGCCCATTGCTCGCCGTTCGCAAGCCCGCGCCTACGGTGGCCGGGAATCGGCTTGGGATTCCCAACACCCACGGCGTCTCCTGCGGCGGCTAGGGGAGTGAGGGCGAAAATTTTGCCTCTCCCTCACGCGTTCCGCCTTCTCCTTCGCGAACATTACTGTTTCGCAGAAGGAGGTGACGGCTTCCCAAGCCCTCTCGCTCCGTACCATGGCCTGGACCAGGGCCGGACGCGAGAGATCGCCACCGCCAATCGCCTGCACG
This sequence comes from Brachylomia viminalis, assembly GCA_937001585.2. Taxonomy (NCBI): domain Eukaryota; kingdom Metazoa; phylum Arthropoda; class Insecta; order Lepidoptera; family Noctuidae; genus Brachylomia; species Brachylomia viminalis. The sequence continues at coordinate 11,686,424 of OW443302.2, read as the reverse complement.
AGCGCACGGCGGTGCTCCGCCTAAGTCGGGCAGACTTCCACCGTGTCCTCCGGGTGATCCACACAATGGTGACACCCGGGCGTTTCCTCCCGCCTTATCCGGAACAGGAACCTCCCGAAACAACCGTGTCCGATGAGGACCTGCGTCAGGCGGAAGGTGAGGACGCCGCCGCCGCCGTGGCGCCTCTAACCACTCCTCAAAGAGGGGACTCATCGCCGCAATTGTGGCGTGCCCAGCGCTGGGTTGCGACAATCGCACTCTCCATACTTCCTTGAGATCCCACCGGAGCTCTGTCCGCTGCACCGTGATGTCTCGCGGCAGCGGAGTTACGCCGTGGCGTTTCGCCTCCTCGCGCCACGCCCAAATGTGCGCGAGGACTTTTGCCTCCAGATCCCATGGCGATAATCCGGCAAGGAGGCTCGCCGCCTCACCGGAGACCGTACGGCATCCCCGGACCAGCCGGGTGGCTATGACCCTTAGGGGCGCGTTCAACCGGCGAGCTGGCCGCCGCCTCAAGGAACGCGCCCACACCGGTGCCCCATAAAGGGCCATGGACCGCACGACCCCCGTGTAGAGCCTCCGGCAGGAGGCGTTTGGCCCCCCTATATTGGGCAGGAGCCGCTTCAAGGCAGCCCCGGCCCTTTCCAGTCTGGGAGCCAAATGTCGGAAATGCTCAACGAAGTTCCACCGGCTGACGAGGACGAGTCCCAGGTACTTCATCGTCGACTCGACGCCGATGTGAACCCCTCCTACCGTTATTTGGGAACCCGACCACCTCGAGTCCCAATTGCCGGATCATCTCGACGATTGTCGCAACCCCGCGTGTCGCTAGTTGGGCCGCCGCCTGGTGCGACCTCCCCTGCGCCAGGACCAGCGTGTCGTCAGCGTAGCAAACCACGCTGACGCCGCTAGGGAGGTCGGCGCGCAGCACCCTTTCGTAGCCCACAGATGCGGCCCCAGGACCGATCCCTGTGGGACACCGCACGACATCTCTTGCCGGTTCCATTCTCCCTGGTGACCGGGATAGATGCTAGTGCCCTGTCCGTCAAATAGGCCTCGACCACACGATCTTTATTATACCTACCAACTGAACTTCAGTATGAATTTTAGCTGTTGCAGTCGTAGAACAAAATTGCAGTATTAAATTCAGACATACAAAATATGTACCAACTTACTTAGGCCTACTAGTACTTAGCCTGTGAAACGGAAGTTCTGTTTTTAAAAAGTTTCGTAGTTGTCTACAATATAATCTTAGCTCTGTAGTCTGCTACACAAAGACTAACGACACAAATATGTAGTTACATAAATGTTATGATGATTACGTCCGGATGAGACACAAGTACGCACGACTGTGCAAAAAACTCGCAAATTTTTCCACTTTCACTCTACTTGCGTGAATTCTGCTCAGTTTCCTGGTATCCGATTCAGATCATTAGTTATCGTTTTTCCCAGACTAATGACAATAGGGAAATTACAAACAAATTGTTTCGAGTGCCGAACACCTAAGTTTTATGAAGCAGTTAAACCTCTCGGTACCTAGTTGTTTACCAGCTATTACTTTTGTACCTAATAAATTCTGAACTTGTAATAATCGCTTCGATGTTTTTATACCGATCTATGTTATTGGTTCTAATCAAGTACACGCACCTCGTCTCAAAACGATTCGATATTCCATATCAATCGATGGTCTGGCCCACGGCATAGCATTACGTGGTCTGGGTCGTTTGATAAACGTCATGTCGATCAATCTAAATGGATTCGGCCCAATTCGGCCACGAGTTTGGCACCATCATTATCGTCTGTAATGTAACATGCAGACGACCGGACACGATATTATGTGTCCCATCGCTTGTGGAACAGCAGTGCGATTCTGTAGCCATCTCACCGTGAAAACGTAGGTGAAGTGAGCTGTCAACAGTGTCAATCCCTAGTATCAGGTGGAATGAAAGCTCAATTCAAACTCACTTCACCTATGTTTTCACCGTGAGATTTTTACAGAATAGCATTGCTGGAACAGCTCTAAAATTTACATTTCGCCTTAGCTTAGCTGTTAGAGTGCGCGCAAAATAAGTCTGCGCGCGGCCGAAATCGGAAATAATCTTTTACCGCCATCTCGACGTATATCAGGTGTTAAGAGAGTGTGCTGTGGTCCGTGTTTTCCAAAGTAAATAATACCCATCAATATGCCTAAAGTAAATAATCGCCATCATTATGCCGAAAGTGATTAAAAGTGCTGGCAGGGATATAGTCTTGAAAGTTAAACATAGGCGCGACTTATCTTGCGCGCAGTTTAGTCGACAATTCCACTTAAGTACTTACAGTTTTTTTTGTCTCCGTCCGCATTATTTTGTTAATAAGTAGGTAACGATTTATCATAATAAGGCGGAGACAAAAAACTACTCTTCGGCTAAGTAGGTACCTACTAAACTACTTTGTAGAACATCTTTTCCAAACAAAAACGAAAAGTTATTTTGCAAACAGCTTTCTTTGCTTTTCGGTGTTGTTTGTTGACTAATCGTGAATCGGTAATAATTTCGCGGTATTCAAGGTACAGTAGGCAGCACGTCAATTGCAACAAAACCAGTTTAAGCTGGCTTCCTCTATTGAAACTCCATGCTACGCGAGGCAAGCTCAAGGTCAAATTGTTAACACCGACATGCGGGATGACTGTACAATGACCCCTTTTTAGGCTTTCAGTCTTTCAGATATTTTAATTACCTATAGACAGGAAGGTAGGTACCTACGTACCTACTTACACACACGTTGAAACAACATAGGTATCTAGTTTAGCGAAGCTATGCCTAGGTAGAGTCTTCACTGCAAGACGATTCAGTTCTCTCTCGTTCAGTGATATTTTAAAGCTCTTTCTCGTTCGATACTTCGAGCACATTCCGGAAAGCGTTAAAAAAGCGCCAAAGCCCGTAGCCGATTTTTTCCACCGCGTTAGAGAAGCGCCGTGGGAACGTGGGCTGCAAACAAGCATTGAGATTGATTAACACATTCCGATGAATCATGGTCTCATGCCGAAGGGTAGTAGGCGGGGGTGATACCTACAGTAGTAACACCTACATTGCGACAGTGTTTAAGATCTATGTAATAGGGGGAGAGTGTAATTGCCATCAACTGGGCACAAATTCAGACAGCTGATTATGAGAAACATCTAATAAAATCAGAATAAAACAATAACTTTTTGCCGACCCAAGAATCGAACACGCGCTTAATAGTCGCGCTTGCGACGACTAGACCAGTGAGACAGTCAAGCTAAAAGTACCTAGAATATGGATAAGTACCTATGAACTAAGGAGTGAGACGAGCCTACACGGCCCGCGCCCGCCCGCAACCGCCGCGCCGCCGCCGCCCGCCGGCGCCGGCGCCGCGCCGAGCACCCCGAATGCCGCAGGCCCACGGGATCGGTACGGTTTAGCTCAAGCTCTAGATCGAAAGAAAAAAATAGAAAGGCTTTTTAGCTTGTATTGTCCCTGCCCATTGCAAAATGACACAAACTAAAAATAAAAATTATATCTAAGCGAATGAATGAAAGTAATGTCAGGTGCCAACACATTAACGCGCAGCCTTTAACATTTTAACAGAAATCTTCAATGCTACATAATTATAACATAATAATAATAACAGTTACGTAAAACTTAATTATCTTCGATCGTGATTTTGGGTAGTGGATTGCCATCAATAATATGCATGGTCATTCATGACTGATTGCGCATTTTTCGTTGGTACAAAATACATAAACATAAAACGGATGGATTAGATGGATGGCACTGGTGCGTATTTGTTTCCGACCTTCAGTCACTCCGCTCACATTCATATGTATAGGTACTACGATTACAATGTAATAATTAAAGTAGGTATATATTAGGTACCTACTATTCGCAGCTACTAATTACAGTACCATATATGGGGTTACCAAAACATTCAACAGCGGCAACATCCACCGACAAAGATAACAAACAGTCATTGGCGACTTTGGCGAGGTACAGTAGGCCGCACGTCAGTGGAATCAAACCAGCAAGCTGGCGATAGCGATCGCGTTGTATTCTATTGAAATTCCGTAGTACGCTAGGCCAGCAGCTAAAGGTCAAAGTTTGACCACCGACGTGCGGTCGACTGTACTGTACCTACTGTATTTAACATAGAGGTTGCAGGTATTGCATTAGGTTGCGTCACATGCAATTACACTATCTGGTGCACTCTTGACAATCATTGTGAGCACAATGGAATAAAACAGTGAGAAAATACGCAACTACCTAATCCAAACAGATTTCTGTGTCTGCTCAAGACTTAATGCGATCAAATACTTACCTGCTAGGTTTTGTAACTAGCAACAATGATCATCTAGCCTACCCAGAAATAAAGATGTAATGCAGATGATGGTTTTATTGAAAAAAAAAGCCGGCAAAGTGCGAGTCGGATTTTTGCTGATTATCTTAAAGATGTGTTAGTTATAGATACATATCATTTTATTTTTCCTGTAATCCACTTATCTACTTAGTAAGTTCATCTTCAATTCACTGACAGACAACGCACAGTCAAAACTGCTAGGTCTAGAAGGATGAAATTTTGCACAGGGGCTGAATAGGGGATGGAAGTTTATAAGGAATTTCGGATTTTTTTAAGGTAGAAATGTATAAGTTTTACGTAGGTAAGTACGTAAGTAAAATTCATCGTTTTTCACAATGCTGATTATGGAAAATCTCATCGGGGACACGGCTTGTATAATCCTAACTAATATTATAAATGCGAAAGTAAGTTTCTTTGTTTGTTACGCTTTCACGCTAAAACGTCGGAACGGATTTGGGTGAAATTTGGCACGCAGATAGACCCATGACCTGGGTAAGGACATAGGCTACTCTTCATCCTAAATCGCAGACGAAGTCACGGGCAACAGCTAGTTATTTACATAAACCTCGATCAACGAGATTTACGTACTTATTTCAGATTTCTAACTTTGCAAAATATATCGTTTTTATTTAAGATGGGTTTGCTCTTGACTCTAGTCTTGGTCAGTGGTGATAGAGACAGACTCGACGGTGGAGTGAGCCTACCCAGAAGAAGCCTGTTCACTCTCACTTTGAAGGGATTAGGGTTGTGTGTGTGTGTGTTGGGTTGTGTTTTTAGGGTTGTAGGGTTGTTGTTGTTGTATTTGGACATAAGAGGGGGAGGGAAATGGTATATTAAGTACGGCCGTTTATGATCAAAAATATTAAAAACAAAAAAGAAATCTAATGTGCAAATTAAGCCCTACATTTAGAAGTACCTAGTTTGCCAATGTTTTTTACTTTGTGTAGGTTTTTGTTACCACAGCCAATGATGTTACCTACAACCTGTGTTTATGAGCTGAGCCTACAACCAACCAACCGCAAATCAGTGGTAACAAATTTAACATTGACAGCGCGTTTAGGTCGTAGCAGTAAGTGCTAGTTTCGTAGTAATATCCAAAAAAACAAAATAACCCACTTGACCTATTTACCCCACTTTAAAATGTCAATCTCCCATTTCGGATCCTATTGCACTGAAAATAACAATGTTTCTTTTTAATTCTTTCGCTCGCTATGTCTTTAAAGGATTTTTTTATAAAGTCGGTGGCATTAGGTAGTAGTTCCTGAAAGTAGCAGCTATGACAGGCAGACAGACGAAGTCGCACCATAGGATTACTGCAATACTATTTTAGTTTAGACAGGCTGTAGCGGGTTGGTACCCCGTCCCGTACCTGGTATGTAGGTATACCTACCCATATTCACTTCGTGGTGGATACCTACAAAGGTTCCTACTTCAATGCTAAAATAATAATGCTGTGCTGCCCTGTGTGGTGCTTACCTGATTACCGATTAAGATTACCGGTGAAAATAGAACTATAGTAGGTACCTAGCTAGCGTAATCAAATGAGTATACAATGCACGTCGTCTTGGTGTCATCAGCTGATCTGACGAAATAATTTCTTGTAGGTAGAGACGAATCCATTTTGATTAATGGAAGACCTTTATTTGCCAACTGGGTTTTAAATAAGACAAATAACAAGCAGGGAACTGGAAGTTGGAACGCAATATGACCGATACTTACTAGCTTAGAAAAGGATTCTCAACCAACTAGCCAACGTGCATAGGTTACTACTGTCTCTGCAATACCTCAAGTTATTAATCTTCTGTGTCCTTAGACCTACGGCAATCTTTATTTCTTTCACAATGTAGTTCTTACCACAGCCAATGTTTATATCGAAGCCAAATAGTAGAATTCACCCACTTCTGTCTAATTACATAGCGGCTAGCCGTTTTGCTGCGCCCAGATTAGATGCTTCGATGACATTTCGGCTGAACGTTGATCCACAATAATACAAAACGGCTTCGTTTTTTTTTTAAACGGCTACCACCTTTATTTCGCTACAATCCATATAACTTGACACTGCACCTGCTTTTTTCAAGGATGTCTTCCCTTGTCCTGTGTGTGACTTAAATGAGAAACTAAGATCGCCGAAATAATCCGAATAATTTTAAAATATTGTGTCTAAAATTGCACCATGTCCGTCGCTTTTAAGTGGAGCGTAAATTATATGTGTACTGTACTACACAATTCCTTAAATGGGCTTTACTCAACGTCTCTTATTATGAAAGGAAACCTCTTAAATTTGTTTGTGCAATGTAATACAATATCGCAGTATCTCAGTAATCACTGCGTTAGATCCTTTCCCTGCTCGGTAATGTGATCGCCTTGTTTGCAACACTGGGCGTGTGACAGATTTCGTAGTCGACAAGATAACTAGGTTCATTTTGAGTTCTTACATATTTTTATGTTGGTACACAACCCAATTATGGCAGTCACGATTACGATAATAAAAAAAACTAATTCAAAATGCTTCAAGCCAGTGTTCTCGAACCTACCGATTTATCGGTATTTATACCGATATGGGCTCTGTGCTACCGAAATATAACGAATTTTCTACGATTTCTGGATATACATGGAAATTCTCCCGATTTCTCTACCGATTTTACACTTTTCAGTTGGCAACCCTTTTCATTTATGTTTAATTTAATGTTACGGACGGGAGTGCAGAATGTTCCATATATTTTGGGGAATACCCTTGTTCCTACAACTTGTTGTCTTACAACTCGATGTTATAAGGGGCTTCCCGCTAGGGAATTTACCTGTAACCAGTCTAGTCTATATAAACAGGAATTCGGTTTTATTTTTTTCATTAATTTTCTTAACTTTGAAGAGATAGTAGAGTACTTATCCTAAAGAGTGCGTGAGAAGACCATTCAGTTAAAATGTCGTCTGACGAGGAGCCAAGCACAAGTGCGAGTGTAAGAAGAAAAAAATATCTACAATATTATAGAAAACCTTGGGAAAAAGAATTTCCAGGCTGGCTGCAAGATAGTCGTAAAGGCGAAAGCTATGCCTATTGTAAGAGTTGCGATAAAGATATCAACATCACATCAGGAAAAGACGCTTTAAAGAAACATAGTTCTTCACAAACACACTCAGTATCATCAAAGAATATAAAATCTCAACCGAAGATATCATCATTTACTGTGACCAAAACTCAAAAAACTGATACACTGGTTAAAGCAAGGTAATTTCTTTTTAATTATTTGTTAGGTAGGTACTATTTAGATTGTTATATTATTTTGTTTTCTAGTTATCGATAAATAGAAGCAGTGGATATAATTAGACCCTAATCGCTACTAGATATACCTACATAATTTTTAATTCTAAATTTTAATTTCAGGTGAAATAAGATTAGCCTCGTTTGTTGCTGAACACAATCTACCATTCACTATTATGGAGCACCTACCGAAGCTGATGCAAGCCGTTTGTCCTGATTCAAAAATTGGCAAAGAAATCAAATGTTCTTCAACGAAAACTCACGACATAATTGATCATATTATAGGTAAAGAAAGTTTCGATAATTTATGTGAAGATCTGCGGCAAACTAAGTTTTCGCTTATTATTGACGAGTCCACTGATCTTAGTACAACCAAACACTTGTGCTTAGTCGTGAGATATGCGAAAATGAATCGTATTAAAGATTGTTTTTTAGCTCTTATTCCATTAGAAGAAGCTAATGCAGCAACCTTATTTGAACACATAGTAAACTTTTTTAGCAGCAATGATATTCCATATCAAAATAATCTAATAGGGTTTGCATCTGATGGGGCAAACGTAATGATGGGACGTAATAATTCTGTTGTAACATTGCTGCAAAATGAAATTCCCAACATTTTTATACTTAAATGCACCTGCCATTCGTTTCATCTTTGCGCGTCATATGCTTGTACCAAATTGCCACGCTTTATAGAGGATCTAGTAAGGGACATTTACAACTACTTTTCTTCTAGTCCAAAAAGAGTAGCAGAGTTTAAAAACTTTCAAATGTTTTGCGACTTAAAAGTACATAGAATACTTCACCCCTCTCAAACACGCTGGTTATCAGTACATGCAGCAGTGAAGAGAATATTGGAACAACTCTCTGCTCTAAAACTCTTTTTTATAGACCAAATCTCTAATAATGATCATCTTTTAGCTGCAGAACATATATTACAAAAGCTCCAAGATCCCACTACGGTATTATTTTTGGAATTTTTAGATTTTGTATTACCATTATTTACCGATTTAAATAAAGAAATGCAAGCAGAACACCCGAAAATTCATACTTTATATGAAAAAATAACTGGAACATTAAAAACTATATTTGATTGTTTTTTAAAAAGAGAATATTTAACTAGCACACCAATCGAAAATGTTGATTTTAAAAATCCTAGAAATTTTATGGATATTGACGCCGTATACTATGGTGCTGCTGCGTCTAATACACTACTAAGTAGTTCAGAAAATCTAAACGCAGATCAAGTAAATTTGTTTAAATGCAGATGCCTAGATTTTTATATCGAAGCTTGTAAGCAAATAACCACGCGGTTTCCATTGAAAAATAATCTAATAAAGGGTTTAGACATAATTGACCCAAAAAATGTTAAAATTGGCAATACCTCTTCGATAGTTCCTATGAGTAGGCTTTTTCCCAATATTGTTCAGAGCAATGATTTCCAGGAAATTGATACAGAGTGGCGTATTTTAAGAAATTGTGAACAAATCAAAACACTTCCTGATGATGTAGAACTATTTTGGGATGAAGTAAGTTTACTAAAGCGTGGCGATGAAACTCAAATGTTTCCTTTGTTATCTAATTTCATCTTTAATATTTTATCACTTCCCCATTCATCCGCTAACGTTGAACGCATATTTTCACATATTAATCTTTTGAAAACAAAACAGCGAAATAGGCTGTCTACTGAATCAATCACTGGTCTATTACACGCAAAACGACTCTTTAATACAGCTAACTGTTATGACTTTGAAATCAACTCGAAGATGACCGCGGCTATGGCCAAAGAATATTGGTATAAAAAATGATTATATAAATTAGTCTGTAAGTGATTGTATATAAATTAGTCTGTAAGTTTTTGTTTTCAAGTGGTTTTCAATAAATAAACGAATTTGATTGAATACTGTTTGTTTTTTGTCAAATACCGATTTTGGGTACAAATATACCGATTTTAGCTGGCAACTCTACCGATCTTGCTCTATGACGTTCGAGACCACTGCTTCAAGCATCGGGTGAACACAGAACAGTTCCCATTATTCTGGGACACCAAAGGCTTTTTATTTTAACCCGCGACAAAAACGAAGGGGTGTTTTATGTTTGACGGCTATGTCGTTGTGTGTATTTGCCTGTGGCATCTTAGCTCCCAAATGAATGGTCTGATTTAACTGTTATTTTTTAATTACATATTATTAAAAAGTTGGTTTAAGGTCGTTTCTGATTGGTGTAGTGATCTCAGCCATACGATGGTAATTTTTTTCACTTAATTTTGTCTAACCGACTTGAAATTTGGTGCACCATATTGTACATTTGTTGACTCTGCAACTAAGTGGTCCCCTAGACCTGATGCTACGGCCAAGAAAGGCTGCGGACTAACCAACTCATCAAAAACTTGCAGTTACAGCAGACAAATCATGTTTGGGCTCAGAGCAGGTGGTCACAGGAACACGGTCTTATTAATCGTACTTAGACCCACCTTGTCTTATTACAAAACAAGGTTTTTCTTTTGACACGGTTTAAAACATCGAGCCTGTTTTTGAAATAAGAACCTAACAGAAATCGAAATGCAAAAAATCCTTTTACAAAACTGACTACTTAGTCCGGTCTTCGGTTATTAATTTTGTAGGTATTAAGAACTTCATAAAGTCGGCATACCTAAAGTTCCAAATACAAAATCTAGCTCAAAGGTTTAGGCTCGGGCTAAAGTTAGATCGTGTTTTGTAATAAGACGGACCTAGTTTGGACAAAGTGGTAAGGATGTCAGGTTTATCAATTGAAGACCCTTACTTCCACTGGCTCAAAACTAGCAACTTATGGCTTTCATAACCATTGTTATATTATCTACATAATTATAATAAAATAGTAACGAAGTCAAACTGTACCTACAATGACTGTTTTTGAAAAAAAGTAATTGCTACAAGGTGTGGGAAAGAGTCCAATGCCGGAAATATAGTTTTTGGATTTTTGTCCGTTTGTCTGGATGTATGTTCCGGATTGGCGCAAAAACAGCTGAACGGATTTGGCTGAAATTTGGCACACAGATAGTTTATAACCTGGGATATTTTACAACATCCACGCGGGCGAAGCCGCAGGCAAAAGCTAGTAATAAATAATACCAGGCTATTATTATATTGTCCCCCTGCACGGCAAAGGCCTCTTCTCATACAGATAAGGCACGAGCATCGATTACCATTTACCTCGCTTGCTCAAGCCGGGTTGGCGATTTCAGACTTGTACAAATTACCTATATATTCTTCACGATGTTTTTATTTATTTATTAAACCTATAGCACAAGTAAAAAAAATACTGTACAAAGGCCTGAGGCATTTTCTACCAGTCAACCTTAGGGTAATGCAGACATAAAACATGACAGGTGAAAAATACGGGATAGATAGCTCGGAAATGACTATTATAATACAATAATAAATACTAATACATAGATAGATACATACGTACATATAAACAAATTAAACCTTGTCAGGAGAAATAACAACCTGTAGAAGATAAAACGAAACCAGCAACTCAGCGCTGGGATGTTTCGGCCAACTTCTGACGAATATGATATCTAACGGTTTGTCCTTCACCAATGTCAGTATAATGTCCAAGATAAACTCGGAAAGTACACAACATTGGTAGGTACTTGAACCCACAACCTCGTGCATGAGAGGCGATGCCTTAACCACTGGGCCATCACGACAACTGAGCAATGACAATCTCATGAATATTCGAACCGAATATTATAATTAGATATCGAATTTTATGCAAATGCTGGTCTGCATAATATGCATTTACATTATTGCCCATTTCTTTTTGAGTTGCATTATTAGTTTGCCACTTTTAGGCGATCTTGTTGCATCGACTATTTTAAGTTGCGTAATATAATATTGAGATCTTAAATGATACCTAATAAATCGTTTAATGGTATAAATTACATGGTTACTGGTAAGTTAAATATTTTCATCAGGGGTTCTTTAAATTTACAATTTAATTACGTTTAAAAATAAAAAATAAATAAAAACCCCCTATGGGTCATATTTGGTCAAAGCGTAAAAATCTGGTTCGAAGTGCTATGAGTAGAAGTAGTTCAGAAGAGAGTAGGTATAGGTCCTGTATGCGTTTTATTGACATTTTAACTCCAAGTAGGCCCTCTCTATGTCTAGGTGGTAGGCTATATATAAAAGTAGGTACTCTGTGGTTGTAAGTACATGAATTGCAACAGACGCAAAATATATGTATCTAGTAGATAAACGGTCTTTCATTATAAATTACCTAATTAAAATTTGTCATCAAAGTTATCCATGACCCGTGCGCATGCGTACGTTTGGTGAGAGTAGTTAACTATTAGTCTGCTAAACAATCTGCCATTAGACGGACGTCAGTATTCGGGGCGCGTAGCTGCGACCAACCTTCGTAGCAGTGTGACCGTTTTCAAAAACCGCTAAACTACTAGATGTAACTTACTTTTCTACTGAAATCTACTAACGTTTTGGAAAAACCTAGTGAAATTGTACTGACGCATGGTGGGCTGAAAATCAGCTTTCATAGACTTAGGGATTTCAATCTGCAAGTGCCGGATTTTTTGCCGGATATTGCTTCTATTCGTTGTTACTATATTCAAAAATGACACCCGAATTAATTCTGGACAAAAACGAAGGAATTATAATTGTTTTACGAAAAATTTGTATGAAGCTAGTATGAAAAAGTTAATTATCTCGCAAACAGCAAGGAAAACCGTAATATCCTTACAGGTGGTTATAGTAGGTACTAATTATTTATGATTATTTGACATATGTCATATAACGGTTATCGCTGTTAATTTTTTTAAATGTTTTTCTATAACGATCTGTAAGTAAAAATAAAAAAAATATAGGTAGGTATTAAAATAATATTATTTAAACACGACACGATACCACACAATTGACCTGGTAAGTATGTCAGTTGGTAAATGCTGGCACACAAATAAAATGATTCTTGCTGTTTTTATCTTTACACAACCACGACGAAAATAACGGACTCTGTTCCCACTCAGCCCGATAATTTTGCTCAAATTTACGCTTCATGCTGTTTACTTGGCAATAACTTTCAAGACAATTAAATAATAATAACATGATGGGGTAAATTCCCTTTGATATCTATATTACTATACTCTTTGCCTTTGATACTGTGAGCATTTTGGTCGGACGTAAGAGAGCTGGGGATTCCCCATTAATAAACACTCTATGCCTCCGTTCGACGTGATTCGCAGTGGTGCCAACCGAGTTAAACGAATCACTGACAGCTGTCAGAGGTAATTTGTTTACATTTTCGATATTGCCGTGTTATGAGAAAAATATTTGCTAAAGTTTAAAATATTGCCAGGATATTCTACTGAAATCCGCTACTTTTTCAAAAAATACTGAAAATCTACTGCACTATCAATTTTACAACGAAAATCTACTGTTGCAGTAGTCAATCTACTGTAAATGGTCACACTGCTTCGTAGTTTTATACATAAGGCACGCGGGAGGCCCTCCTCTTAATTTTACACTATGACCTTCTACAGACTAAGATTTCTTCAATGCGGTTGAAAGGCATGATGTTCATTGAACGGTCTTTCGGACAGTGGTAGGTACCTAATGGCACTTGAACATGTTTCGTTATGCTAATTATACGCTGGTCAGATAACAAAGAATATCAAATGTTAATCTTTCCGCACTCATTGTTACTGGTAGCTTTTTAACAGTGGGGTGGGGTAACTAATTATTATTAGTCTAGACTCTAGGTAGGAGGTACATATTCAACACTACGAGTGGTTGTAAACACTTGACTACTATAAAAACCTACTATGAAGTACTGCGTAGGTAGATACCTACTTCATATTCTTGAAGGTGAAGGCCCGCCGGCGCGGCGGCGGCGGCGGCGGCGGCGGCAACCTGTTCATTTTAATCTAGGATAGAAAAACAAATTCTGCCTCGAACGTATCCAGTGGGTTGATCACTCATGATTGGGTAATATTTCTGCGTTAAATTGTTTTATGATCGATAACACTTAGCTAATTAAAATGTAGATTCACGATCTGACATGGCGAGTCACGATAGCGAAGGTTTTAAACAATATTTAGGTTCGGTAAAACACAATGACCTCCTTAAAATGTCTGATGGTTACAAGACTAACAAATAAATGGGGTTGCCGAGCGTGGAGATCCCGAGATTTTGCTCTGGATTTATTCGCATAACTTATCAGACATTTTTCTATTCTCATAGAATTTCTTAGAGAATCAATTGGACTGATGAGTCCATTTGTTATTATAAGTATTGGAGTCATACCTCATGCGTTAGGTAAGAAAGTTATTGCAGGTTAATATTAAATTAAAGTAAAAGTGTTCAACGGTGTGAAGTTGTGGTGTGCCTACCATCTTTATTCTTCTAAATTTTATTAAAGCCTCATATTTTAAATAATAACTGCATACTTGACGGTCAGTCTTTTTATGTCAAAGCCGTAAGGATGATTTTCGTATGCAAGATTTAAGTGTTACCTACTACTGATTTGCGGTTGGCTGTGCATTGAGAATAGTGTTATTCGTGTTGAACGATCGCCGAAATCGCGACCGTCCTGCATTTAGTTGCGTAAGCTCTGCCTTTTACTCGGATAACACTCCGAGAAATATAAAAGTGAAGCGTTACGGAGTCACTCTAATGATTGTACCTACGTAATGGTGACTTATGACTCTGACCTTCCTAATATCAACAAAATTAAAAATATAAGTAATAGGAAGTAGTAGTTAGGTCTGGTCTGTATTTTCAGGATTCCGTACCCCAAAAGGAATAAATAAAATCAAAATCGGTTCAGCCGTTTGGGAGCTACGATGCCGCAGACAGACACAGATACACAAGTTAAACTTATAACACCTCTCTTTTTCCGAAGGGGTTAAAAAACTGAACCCTTAAATTATAGCATCATTTTGCTGTCCGTCTGTCAAGATCAATACTCATTTTTCAGGATCAGGACCTGGTAGAGGTAGTTATCAAGTATTAATTATCAAATAAGTACCTACTAAGGTCTGGTGTCCCTTGGACGGATAAAAAATTCAAGCTTCTAAGACATTGCAATCAAAAGATATGGTCATTTTATTGTCACATAAATTGATGTCAAACTGGTGCGGTGTTTCCCGGTGATCTAGCATCCTGAAACGCAAGAAGCAAGGTCTCACGGTGCAAGTGCCAAAAGGTAAAATCCGAAAATTATTAATTTGTACTGAGTTAGGTATATCACTAAAAAATATGTTTTATTTGCGATTAAAAATTTACATTTGGAGCATCTAGACCCGATGCATGTGAGCAAAAAAAATCCACAGCAAATTGAAACTACCTATCATCACAAAAAATTTACGGAATTTTTGACCACAGCCAAATCGGATCACTTGCGTTTTATTTTGACATGTCGTTATCGGGTGTCATGAAATCGGGTGTTTGTCTTTCAATCCGACTGACCTTTTCGTTATTAGAGCAATATTTTCGGTGCGTAACTTACCTACATAAAGTCTTTGGTGAAAGTAGGTTTTTGGCACAATCCCGGTTCCGTGCGCAACCCTAATAGTGCGAGCCCGACTCGCTCCTGACCGCCTTTTTTACTTCTAAAAGTTAATAATACATTATTAATAGAACATGGACCCGAACCTGGATTAAAATAAAGAATGCAAAGAAATACATTATATTTAAACCCCTACCTACACTTAAAAAACAGCAGCACCTACTTAGGTAGGAGAAAAATACCAATTTTTTAAAGAGAAAAGAATTATTTACCTGTTCTTTGATTTTCCCCATACTTATACAGGCAATATCAGCATGCAATCATAATAGGCAATTATCAGCAACATTATCGCTCCCCAGCGCAAACCTAGGTTGGTATACGTAAGGATTCTGGGTAGGTAGTTTTCAAGTATTTTTTCCAAAAGAAAACATTGGGTTCGGTTCCCTGGCTTAACTACCTTGGTGATAGGGTTGCCTACCCTACTATATAATATAGTATTCTACAGGCTTAAATACTATACTTATTTAATTTTTTTTTTTTTTACGAAACTACTTTATTTCCGATGAAAATTTTTATAACGTTAATTTATTAAAATAAGTGTAAAACTAAACGCAGCCGTAATCTGTTTTTAAAGGGTGTATTACAAAAAAAAACTTCTGGCTATTGCACTTTTTGACCAAAAATGTGTTGCTAAATTCGGTCCTGTAGTACTGACCTGAGGTACTGACGGCTTTGATGCACTGTGGCGTAAGAAATCTGCCTCGCCAGTTCGTAGGTTGCGTGGCAGTCCCAACAATACGAGTATCCTGCGATCGGGAGCCGCCCGGGCAGACAGCTCGCTGGTGTGGGCGTTCACAAATAGGATCCGCTCTGTTTTAACATAGGCTAAGCTATTTTGTTACTAACACTGTAGACTACATTGTAGCCTGAAAATTCATTAATAATCATAATAAAAATAATCAAAAAATCTACTGCTGCAAAATGGCATCAAGTGTTGCTCAGTGGTTTTGACTTTTATTATATTTTCAAAATAAGTAGTATAATTTCATCTTTCTATACCAGCAACTTCAGCTTTTACTGAGCGTATATTTTCAGTTCTGAATACAAGTGGCGAGATGAGCGCAATGGAAAGTATTAATCTAGTAAATGGTGAAATAAAGCTATTTTGTAACCATATTAAATTTAAAGAGACGAACGACGACGACGACGACGAGACGATTTTTTTATGACGATTATGAGACATAAAAAAAAACCAGTTATTAAAAGCTCATTGAAGCAAACATTTTTTTTTAACCATAATATCATGTTTCATGCCATCTACTATATTTTTACAGGCATTGGCTTATAATTTGATATATAAAAAAAGTTGCTAACCCTGCTTGGAGACAACGAAAAATAATAATTAGGTGTAGGTACTTACCTAGTTTCTTTTTCTCAAAAATTCGATTATTGCGGAAACCGTGTGCGCATGAACCTGACCACTGTCCTCTATTTATTCGCACTAAGTCATATGCAAACGGATTTAGTAAATAATTATTCAGTGTAGCTTGTGTACAGATTGAGGGCTCCATCATCATTATTGCAGCCCGGAATCACCCGCTGCTGGGTACAGGCCTCCCCTTTTTTCTTCCATACTTCCCGGTTCCGTGCGTCCTTCAATCAGGTGTTTTCCGCAACTTGACGACATCATCAATCCAACGCGCTTATGATTAAAAATTGAAGGTTTAGTTCTAAAAATCCATATTTTCTTAAACGATTAAAACCAGACCTCAGAATTCAGCCATGTGGAGTAAGGCATTACTAAAGAGGTGAAAACATATTTTTTAACAAAATAAAATAAATAATTAATAAGTAGGTGTTATCGATGACGTCACAGTGTGAATATTTAATTTATATTATCTCAAATCATTCCTTCTGGTAAGAAAATGCAAATATTAGTATTAATTACTAAATTTGCATTTTTAATACAAAAATGCAAATTTAAATATATATATTAGGTAATAAGAGATTCATAAAATGTTTACATCACAACGATAATTCATTTATGTCTAGTTGTAAAATAGATTTGTAGAAAGGTGTAATAATAAGTTAGAAATTAAAACGACTTTATGCAATATTATAATTTATAACGTTACACGGTGATAGTAAACACTCAATGTTATTACGTTACACAGTGATAGTAAACACTCAATATAATTACGTTACACAGTGATAGTAAACACTCAATATAATTACGTTACACAGTGATAGTAAACACCCAATATAATTACGTTACACAGTGATAGTAAACACTCAATATAATTACGTTACACAGTGATAGTAAACACTCAATATAATTACGTTACACAGTGATAGTAAACACTCAATATAATTACGTTACACATTGATAGTAAACACTCAATATAAATACGTTACACCGTGATAGTAAACACTCAATATAATTACGTTACACAGTGATAGTAAACACTCAATATAATTACGTTACACCTAGTGATAGTAAACACTCAATATAATTACGTTACACAGTGATAGTAAACACTCAATATTATTATGTTACACAGTGACAGTAAATACTTAATCTACAATCAATCTACTAATCTGCCTAGCCTTATCCCAACTATTCCGCTACCGCTAACTAGTCAGCTTCCAGTCTAACCGGATGCAGCTGAATACCACTATTTTTCATGGAGCGCCTGCCTAATCTGACCTCTACAACCCCTACACGATACCCCTCGGTAAGACTGGTTGTCAGACTTTTGGGCTTCTGACTGCCCGTAACGACTGTCAAAGATCTACGAATGACAGCCGGGACTTCCGAGGCACGGTGAGTGACAGTAAACACGAATGTCACCTTAAACCAGTCAACGAGAGTGTACAATCTAAGTAAGTAGGTACGCACCTATTCCAAAGTAGATATTATAAGTAGGTAGGTATCTATGTCCACCGAGAGCCCTATCAAGGCGGTAGTAACATGATAACATCTATGTCACAAATAATCACAATCACTGATAAATTATTACTGTCGTAACTTTTACGTACTTTTAACGATTCAACACGACTTAAGAAAATAATTTGGAATGGAATACCTACCGACAAATATATTGATCTATCCACTACAACAGGGGTTCCCAATCATTTTTATACTGCTCTTTACATGTTGTAATTTTTTGCAACTCCCTTGTAAAAGAAGACACCTGTATGTAGCTCTAAAATCATGAGTCAAGCAGCTAGACTCATTAAAATAATCCAGCGAGAATCTAGCTTAATTATTTTATACAAAGAAAACTCCAAAGAATATAGAATCTTAATAGCTCGTATTTACTTACACTAAATTATTATTTACTTGGATAGGAAAAACAGTGAGTCCAATTAATGAGAATGAGCATGCTTTTCTGAGCATAACATCTCAAATCGGGGTTGAAGTACTAGAATAGATATTCGTTTATTTTTCTAAATTGATTTGTGATCTGTATTTCGATTTAATTAGTGCAACTGTAGAAAAGCTAGTTTTAAGGTAATAGAATCTTCGAAGCTGTAGATAGTTAGTACTGACTCTCATTACCTCGCGTGCCGGTGACACGAGCATACCGGTCCGCCCCTGGGACAACGCCGCGACGCCTGGGGCGTCTGGTACTGCTAAACAGCCGATTGTAGATAAGAAGGGGAGAAACAAAACTTTTCTGGTTTACAGTATACTTAGGAGAGTGATGTAAAAGCTAGCCTAGCCTAAAGCTAGCTAGCTACCTGTATACCCAATGGCTTTTTCCACCGCACTCATAATAATTATGGGTGTTTTGTTTCTTCTGTTCCGGTATGGATCCAAGGATTATCTAATGCAGGTAGAAAACAGTAAATTGCCCGTTGATAAAAAAATGCAGCCAGTTTGTTTGTTCGGGTAATTTCAATAGTTCTAGTGCATGTTCATTCTAACGGCCTACCCCTCGAACTAAAAAAGGAGGTTGAAGTGTGTTTGCTACCCAAGACGTGTCGCGGGCAACAGTTTCCATCTAATTTCACGAATCGCGAATCATTCACGAATTCATAATTTACAATGAAGGTTTATTTATTTTCTTAAAAAGAAATATTCTCATTATAATCCACCCATATTCGTGGTAACTAATTATTAAGTATCGAATTGTACGAAACGAAGCTAAATTAATAGTGAGGTTGTTGCGAAATCAATCTACAAGACATTTAGATTGCCACACATTGTTGAGAACCTTATGTACATAATAAAATTAATGTTTACTCGGTTCTGCGACCTTCTCACCGTAATAATCCCATCTGACGCATCTCGATCTCGATGGATGGTAAATAAAGTTTACTTGCATTAGGTACTTATAATATAATTACGAACCATTTCCGAATCCGTCCTTCCTCGACGTGTATTTATGAATAGTTACTTGGGTGCTGGAAGTGTTGTTTTTAATTGACGTAATTTGATTTATGGTCACGTTCTTCCGGCGAAAAATTGTTTGCCGCATCCCATAATGTCCTTGCGTCATAGGTAAGTACGTGGTAAACGGTGGTCTAAAATGTGATCTTTACATCTTAAATCAGTAGGCTGTAGTCCACGAGACGTCTTTAAATAAGCTTAAAGCCAAATTATGTGACTGGGCTAGAATTTTAAAAACAACGGTGAACCCACCGTTTATTAGATCGATCTTAATTTTAAAATTATAGGTTTAGGAGCTTTTGCTTTTGCGGTCTGCTCTATGCACTAATTCCTAAAGTCCGCTGGAGTTTATGGTAGCACTTTGGTAAATACCTATCTGGGTAATTTATTTTCCGAGGTTCAGACAGTTCAGAGATTTCGTGATGTCGATTTCAGTTCACAACTATTATTCCCACCGAACTTATTTCCGATAAATCCTAAATAGGACTGCCTGGTTGGTCTAAGCTTGGCTGGGCAGTTCGGTTGTGGATCATAGGGACCCGGGCTCACATAAAAAATATATTTTAAAGAAATATGACACTACCCCGGCACTATGACTATCTACCTACCTATCTATTTATAATGATTGCGCACACACTTGTGTTGTGCACTAGGAATAATGGGTAGTATCCAACACAGACGTTCGTGGTGTGGTCGACTGTACCTCCTACGTATATAACTATATACACTTGAGAGCAATAAAATCGCACACCCTGTCTTTTTTTTGTGAATGCAGTTTTTTTTTTCATGAATCTGAATAAATATTTTAAAAAACATACACACTAATTGAAAGTCTATCTCATTACCTTTCTAATGATATCGAATACAGTGTAAAAAATACCCATAAGAGGTTTTACGGCACAAAACCCAACAAACGGGTAAAATTACCCAATTTCGCTTAAGAAATAATGAAAATCAAACTCAAAATTCTTGATCAAATTGTTTATTAATTAGGTGTATTCCCTCACCTAGCCTTAATTACAGCTCTTAATCGGTTTTTCATGGATCGTATTAATTTTACCATGAAATCTTGTGGTATAGCGTTCCACTCCTCTTCAATGGCAAGTTGAAGCTCTCGGAGGCGCGTAGAAGCAGGGCTTCTTGCTCGAACTCTTCTTTTTAGCTCATCCCAGACATGCTCAATCGGATTGAGATCAGGACTACGAGCTGGCCACTCCATCGCGGTGATTCTAACGTCTTCCACGTAGTTGCAAACTGTTCTAGCGAGATGCGGTCTGGCGTTGTCGTGCATTAGGAGAAAATCTTCTGCCTTAAGCCACGCAAGCGGCCTCACATGTCCTTCGAGCACTTCTTCGACGTATCGCGCAGCCGTCAAACCTCTCGATCTCGGGCCGGTATTCGCCCCAGTGACGAATACAATGTCAGTTTTAGTGTCCAACATTATGCCACCCCAAAACATATACGACCCACCGCCTAAAGCCACACGTTCGCTTATGCAGCATTGTGAAAATCGCTCTGATGACCTTCTGTAGACCCTAGAGCGTCCATCATGACCACGTAATGTCATTCTGCACTCATCAGAGAACATAACAGACCGCCATTGGTCATACGTCCAATTTAAATGTTCCCTGGCAAATTGTAGTCGGGCTTGTCGGTGAGCTGTGGTCAATTTGGGACCATTTGCTGGGCGATGTGAAGTCAGTCCTGCTTCACTAAGTCTTCTTCTGACTGTCCACAGACTTATACTGACATTGCG
Source organism: Brachylomia viminalis (assembly GCA_937001585.2). Classification (NCBI taxonomy): domain Eukaryota; kingdom Metazoa; phylum Arthropoda; class Insecta; order Lepidoptera; family Noctuidae; genus Brachylomia; species Brachylomia viminalis. The sequence continues at coordinate 11,665,154 of OW443302.2, read as the reverse complement.
AACTTCTCGAAGCTCTTGTCCCAGTTGAACCGCATTCAGTTGCCGATTTCTTAAAGACCTCGACACAAGGAAGCGGTCATCACGCTCTGATGTTCTGTGTCGCCGGCCAGATCCACCGAATGTAGCCACCGGTCTCTTGAAACCTCTGATACACACGACGAACAGAGTAGCGGCTCAAATTTAGTCGTCGAGCAACTTCACTTTGATTATGGCCTGCTTCGAGCAAGGAAATAACTTGAGCGGCTTCTGCGGGCGTGGTATCCATATTTTTCTGTATGCTTTCGGTAGAGATGTTATCACGTTGACCTTCGGTATGCCTATGCAACTGATTTTTTTTTTTTTTCCTAACTATGGCATCTCGTAGGTGACCTAGAGAGGTCGTCACTACTTAACCGAACTATCCTGTGGTTGCCTTAAGTGAAACTCAAAGCCTCCAGCCAGGGGCATATTTTTACATACCTACTAAGCGACTATCACTTAAGGGCACCCCCTGTGGGGTACGAACCTCGGCTTAGGGCGTCGCTGGGGAGCGGGGGGGACAGGTGACAGACAAGGTGGGACAGGCTGGATCTGATTTTTATTATTATTAAGCTTGATGAGGTGAGGTCGGCGTTTCCTAATTGACTAACTATAAACTCAGAGGTCACAGTCGGGGGTTTATATTTACAGCCTCAGCTACGGCGCGGGCTGGCGCTTCGTCGGGCAAGGGTCGGGGGGGACGATTACGTCGGGGGGTTCGCGAGGTACCTCGGCGGCGAGGACGGAATGACGGTTTGTGTATTTTGTGCACTGTACTGTAAGGGGTGCAAGTGGGTGCAAGGGGGTACAATGCTAACGGGTGAATTTGGCTAATTTGGTGTACGGCAGGTTTCTGTAAGTTACTAAGTTACGTGAAGGTCAATGATTTTAATTTTTTAAAGCTAAGTTTGTATTCTTTAATTTTGCCTAATAATTTGTACTCTATATCTTTAGATTTAAGAAAAAAATCAGTAAAAAACCAAACTACAAGGGGTGTGCGATTTTATTGCTCTCAAGTGTAGTTAGTTGGCTAATCTCCGTTGAGATTGGCCGCCACATAAAAGTACTTTGTGGGCCGCCACGCGCTGTAGTGATCGAAATTCAGTCAGAGGGGCAATTCCCGTATTTTTAAGGACGTCCGCATTCTAATCGCAGTCTCAATCTGTCCTACAAGTTGAACGTTTTTAATTACGGGATTTGACCTTCTGAAGGATCTTTTTTTTTGCAGCATACTGTCCCACTGCTGGCCAAAAGCCTCCCTCAAGTCTCACTCTTTTCTCGTGGCACCTCTTCCTGGGCCGACCTTGGCGACGCCGTCCATCTTCAGTATTCAGACTCCCAGACCCGGTCATTGTGATTGCGACTGACGTGAGCTGGGCTGTCTTTTTGTCTTAGTCATAATGATGTATTTTCTTGTTACGTAGTTATGATTAATATAACCGAAAGGAATTTTATTATTATTATTTTTCTTAACAGTTAGGTACATAATTGCATAACTACATAAAAATAACAATTAACCATTAACCTAATAACAATTAACCTAGTACACTTTCTTTCACCACCCTGCCCGCTCCACCCTCGAAAAAGTCACATTGGTACCTGCCCGGATTTTAACCCACTATCTCGTGTATGAGAGGCGCGGCTTTAAAACCACTGGGCCATCACGACACTTAACTTGCGCAAATCAGATATTTACTAAGATTGTAATTATAATCAACCTTGAATATATAAATAGGTATAAGTAAGTAGTATAATAAGATCCTTTAAAAATTTGTATCTAAACTGCGTTTTTTATCATTAAATCTTCGTAGATGTGGCGGTATAGTTACTAATGTAACTGTCTGCAATTACTACATCACAGGCAGTTGAGTGCAAATTGCAATGTTTCGCGACAGAGCGCAATATTCATTTAAAATGTTTGTCATTGTGTGTAAGTTGCGAGATGAAGACGGCATACAATTACTTGATGATAAATCGCAGCATCACGCGTGTGATCTACTTACGTGGGTCACACTGAAAGTTTAAAGAAAATAAAAACGGAATGCTGTAGAAGCCTCTTAATATTTTTATTGCTTTTGGAAGTAGTCTCCGTTCCTTTCTAAGCACCGTCGCATGCGTTTGAACCATTTATTGACGCTGTGGGCCTACTTTTCCTTAGGGATTTTTTCCACGCCTTTTTCAAAAGCAGCCTAGATCTTCAGGGTTCATAAAACGAATTCTTCTAAGTTTATCTTTTATTTTCGGAAATAAATAAAAGTCACAAGATGCCAGGTCAGGACTGTAAGGAGGATGACTTAGGTACTAACTCCACACTTTCGATAGACAAATATTCAATAGTCCGTCTGGCGGAGTGAGCTGGAGCGTTGTCGTGGTGGAGGAGGATCCTGCTTCTTGGGCGCTACTGTCTAACATTTTCCAAGACAACTGGTTAACAATGACTGACATACCAATCTGCAGTAACAGTATTTTTATCTTCTAGGACAATTGCAAATATTTGATCCTTGCGGGAATCGAACCCGCGACACGCAGCGCAGCAGTCAATCGCTTAACCACTGTGCCAACCGTGCCGTCAAGTTTAGTAGGCACCTACTACAAGTGAGTTACTGTTGCTAGTTGATACTTTGTTACAGGGTCTTGTCCCCTTCTTTGCTGTATCGACAGTTGATTCCACAATTGAGTAGGCCAGGCTACATACAGGATCAAATTAAATTAGCTAGCGAAACTCCGCAGACGTGATCGTATCGATATCTAATGACCAGTAATCGGAATAGGTAGAGCTAATATACCTAAAATTCAAAGAACAGAGACAAAAAAGTGGAGACTACCCTATGACTAAAAGTTTTATGAACACGGATAAAAGAAAGCTTTTCTTATGCATTGCAATGAAAACTGGCCCATTGCAATGGCGTTTTTTTGGGATGCGGCAGCCGACTGCTATGTCACGCTCTATTTTTTGTCCATCATTTGAAATAGGTTTTTATTATGTGTCACCTAGTGAGGAATTCTACATAGGAGAAGGTACAGGTTACACATGGGCGATTAGAGTTAAATCACACACTAAATGACCACACGACGATAACTCCTACCGTTATTTCCAAATCAGTCTACAAGTATTTAATGGTACCTCCCATACATTTCCACCATTTTCTTACAAATAAAGGTCAAATATCATCGATTTATCAAAAAACGAGGTCAGAATTAGGTACAAATATAGTTTCAAGAACTTTCGGTTTTAAATATCAAGTTCAAAATTTTGAAATGCATCATAGGTAGGTAAGCATAACATCACCAACCAATTATTGGTTGTAGGTAGTGTATCTACTATTTGAAACTTCTAGCCTTGTGTTCAAAGCTGAGAAGACGTAGATTACCTTCTAAATTAATTCACTCATCAAAGATGTAGCCTGCAATTTATAAATGTTATTCTTATTATTGATTTAACAATATTACATCCCAATATCTCAATTACAATAATAATAATACGTATGTATGTTGTAAGCATGTCTGCATGTTATTATTTTTTATGTACCTACTCAATAAATGTCACGATAATATAAAAAAATATTTTGCTTATTATCACATAAGTTTATCTGCCTCGTGGTGTAGGGGCCGTGTGTAACTTCTGTAAATTCCTAGGGCAGGCATAATATCTGGAATTTCTCAGTATCAGCCGGTAGTCTGGATTTGTGCCCTGGGGCCGTACTATGACCTGTTAACGCCATCATGATTCCGTTGAGCAAAAGAGATAGTGCTATCGGTAATGTATAGCTCCGTCTCTCTTCCACGCTGGAACAATGATGGAATTAACACGTCATAGTACGGCCCCAGTTCATGGAGCCGGCCGCGGCCGGGCCGCCTCGCCCCTCCGCGCCTACGCGATTTTAAATTACACTCTAGGGGTAGGGCATACAAGACTGCGTGGAGTCGGATTTACAGCGATTCGTTTCGGTTACTAAAACCAAATTTTTTGCAAATGCAGCAATCAATTTTATTATAAATGAACATTCGGAATAATAGACATTATTATAATACAATACTTAGGACATAATTATGACTTTATTTCATGCAAAATTAGGAGATTCAATTATTATAGTAGGTACTCGATATATGACAGAATAGTTTTAAAAGTCAAGATAATTATGTAAAACAAAATTTCGAATTTTTGAACATTATGGTTACTGAAGTTTATAGCAAACGTGTTATGGATAATGATTTTCGGACAAACAATTTTAGCAGATTAAAGGAAGTACCACGAAAATCTATTAGCACTATCACGTTGTAATAATCAAAATTGCCACAAAATGATTCGATTAACTGCTTTTTAGCATTTCACTAAGAGACTAAGTATTTGAAAATAAAATCCGTTACGATTTTAATTGAATGCAGTTTTGCTCAATAATTTACTTGTTAGTCTAGAACTCTAGATTAGATGTCGGAGCTTTGTATATAATAAATGCTAGTTGCACGGTGAACTCTGCTTGCGCGATGCAGGATTTTGCGTAACGTCAGGATGATGCGTAGTTCGTATTGTAGTAGATGCCGCCACAAAGATTTCAAAAACAGAAGTGTTAATCAATTTCCCTTGCTGACCGGAGGTACCATTAACATCACGGGTTGGCAATCCAGAGATGCACTGGCACAGAAATTATTAGTGCAAAACCTAATTACACTGTTTGGACAGTGGGCACCCAATAAAATTAGTTACATAATATATCTGAGTAGGTACCTACCATAGATATAATAAAGACGTTTACTTTATTATGTACTTACTTTACTGTTTTTAATATTTCTGTAGTAGGTACCTACCTAAGTAGGAAGTGTTCGAATCCAGAAAGTAACATTCTGATTATTACGGCAACATTTCATTTAGTTTACTTTCAAATTAGTTTTTTACTAAGTAGGTATTTTAAATAAGGTCTAAGAAACTGGAGTATGAAGCTTTTTAGCACTGCCGTAGTACCTACCTACTTACTAAAAATCGGCACATCTTTGGTCACATCAGAGTAGCTTTGAACTTTCATTAACAGAATAACTTAAGTATCATAAATTACCTTTCAGCATCAGAAAATGTGAAAATATTACTTCATCGCTTGTTTTTTTCTGAAACTCAGTGCTTTAAACTTTTCAGAACTATGAGCAAGCCTACAACTTAGGTACTACCTAGGTACGTTACCTGTGCGTCGCTACCCTACCAACCTAGCTACTTACGCTTAGCGCGCTCTTCTAGTTTTTCATTAAACCTGTTGAAACTGGCTCAGTTTTTTGAACTGTTATCCCTGATACCTTGATGTCTAAGTACTTAATCCAATAGTGGAGGCAATTAAGACTGACCCAATGTTCCCGATTTCCCACCGACTTCGGCTCATGACAACTGCAGATGGGGAACTGGTGGCGGACATATTAAAACGGCGAACGACGTCCAATAGGTGACTATCTTTTTATTTTGAGGAAGATACCACCGTTTCAGGACGGAGCATTGACCAAGCACCTAACCTCTTAGGGCCTGGGTAGTAGTCTAAGACCGCTCCTTGTACCGTCCTAGTCAATCAAAGCACTGGTATAGCCCAGGAGGAGATGAGGTAGTATCCTTGTTCGTGTTTGAACGTACTCACAGGAGTCCTTGCTTCTTTATTTGCTTATAATTAGGTAGTACATAACTGTAGTACTTACACCAGAAAAATACATTACAATTTTAACTAACACTTTAATAACTACAAAACATAGAATGCGATTGCGCGGCTTTTAAGTATGCTCTACCGTGTTGTCCTCTCTGCCACCAAGGCAGTGCGTAACTGAGCAACAACGTCAGACGTTTGAATATCACCTGTCCTTTCAAAACTAAATGACCTAATCTCAAAGACCGAACATGTCGGTAAAGCTCCACGGGATATAGACTAATGTGAGTAATCGCAAGTCCGGCAACGCAGGGACAATGGGTTGCGTCACTGACGGCCGCAGAGCGGCTTCCGTTCGCCTCTTCACGGCGCTCGCTCGGGCCGGTGGCGGCCGCGAGCGGGGCACCCGAGTGGGAGATGCTACATCACATATATAATGCGATAACAACGACCCCTCAGCAAGCAGTTTGCTCTCAGCTTCGCCATGAAGGTAATATTTCATTTAACAACTTTAGCATTTAGGAGCTATGACTAGATTTAAAAAGTGATTTCAAATTTGTAAATTATTTGTGCCTCGATTAAAACGAGCTTAGGTAGCCCTTGCCTGTCCGCTATGGGTATCTAGCCACAAAAAAAATAAAGAGACAACAAAATATCAATCATTATAATTTAGCTGTGATTCGACTAATAGATACCTACCTAATAGAAAATATAAAAATCTTATATTATTATCTTCTATCTATCTTATATATATCTTAAATTTGTATTATGATAGGTAATTAAAATTCCATCGTTACTGTACCAAAACCAATTGAAATCGTGGTCTAATTATGATTGTTATGTTGCCCAAAATAACCGAAGTTATGTTCTAGATGCACAAGTCCTACCTACTCAAAACGTGTCGATAGGCATCAATTATTTCAAAACTTACCTATTTATTTCAATACCTATCAAGTGAATATCTGCAAAGACATCTATCTATATAACACATTCGTAAATGAAGACGACCGACTTTATTAAGCTATAATACCTACATAAAACGTAATCTTTCCTCCTTTCATTCCACTGTGACCTCTTAAAGCACTTTCAATTTTTTCTCATCATTATTTTGAGAACAGTGGAGTGTTATGTGCTTAGGTACTTACTTGTTATTGTTTAGTTAGAAGATTGTCTATTCGCCTAAAATAAAAACTAACTTATCACATCTGTGCTTGTCCCTACCTAATTTAGGACAATATCTCAACTAAGCTTGCTGCCGTTTACAAAAAGGTCATAGTCAGTTTCGTGACTGCAGAAACCCCGTTGACAATAAATCTAATTTTATCTTCTTCTTTCTAGGTGTTCGTTTGTCTGTTAGCGTTAGCCGTGGTTGCGGCCAAGGCCGGCTACATCAGTAGCGGTGGATGGTCAGGTGGCGGTGGTGGCGGCGGCGGTGGTTGGCCCAGCGGTGGCGGCGGCTGGTCGGGCGGCAGTAGCGGCGGCGGCGGCGGCTGGAAGTCTGGCGGCGGCGGTGGCGGCGGCGGCTGGTCCGGCGGCGGTGGCGGCGGTGGCTGGTCCGGCGGCGGCGGTGGTAGCGGCGGACGTGAGTGACTCTTACTGTATCTAGCTCCTCCATGACGACTCCAGTCTTCCGATTGAGAACTAGATTTAACTCACTGCAATCATTTCGCATCAACTAAGATGATTGCCGCAACTTGGGTACAACAACAAATTTTCTTACAAATTAACGCACGCCTACAGCTGCTTAGCAGCCCATGACTTTGTATATATGTAGATACTAACAGTTAGTCCTGGCAGACTAACATTTTTCGGCTCAAAACTTATCAAGCAGGCCAACAAGTTTCAGTCTACTAGCATAAATGCAGATTTTTGAGTTAAATTAGTACAGATTTGTTCTTGTTTTGAATATAAATGTATAAGGTAGTTATTAAGGTAAGATAAGTTTGGAGGTAATAATATTTCATTTTTTTTGTACACAGAGGTGAAAATCATCAAGATCATCACTACTGGAGGAGGTGGTGGTGGAGGCTACGGTAAGTCATTTTATTTTATTCCTTAGTTTTATTAATATTCTCTGAACAAATCACGTCTTTCGTTAGTGCGTTGATTTATGTAGGTAGCTAAAGTACCTAAAGTTAGATTGCACCACGTTACCAGTTTACTACGAGTAGCTACTAGTAAGTACCTATTACAATGCAGATATTTATTATAAGTACTGCAGTACTTCGCGAATAAGCCCATGTTTTACTGACCTCGTAACAAAGTCACAAGTCGATGAACCTAAAATTTCGCTTGACAATATTAACACAGGGAACCTCCTAACTCTAACTTACTTTTTAAATAGTTTACATTTGCCTTTTGATGTTAAAGTAGTTCAGTATTCTTGTTTTCCTATTTCATAAACTGTTACTATAAATATATGTGGTACGCTATCTTTAAAAGGCTTTCGCAGACAGGCGCGACGCGACTCTTATAGAACAATATAAATTGCCATGGAGCTTTCATAGAAATAGTTCTACTAGAGTCGCGTCGCGCCTGTGCGGCAGCCTTTATGGCACCTACCTAACCTACATTGGAGGTCGAGACATCGCCAATAGTTGGGGTCATCCTTTCGCTCAGCGGCAACCATTACGAATTTCGCAACGACTGCATTCAGCTGGACATTAGTTTGTCTGTTGTCTATGTAAAACTTGACTCTTAAGTACATAATAATAATACCAACTCATTTTACACAATCTCTAAATTATTTTAATATAAAGTCACCGAGTATTTGACCGCAAGTCAAGGTTTTGACTTATTTGTAGACATGCCTATAATTTGCCATCTTTATTGTGGAGCATTTAATCTAAGTACTTACCTGCATAATATGGATCGGTAGGTACCATTATTTTGCTGTTTATTGTAGAGTCAACCGCATGTCAGGTGTAATAATTTGACATTGGTGCCGATTCTCTTGTCACAAAATTCTCTAAACTAGACTAAAAATCACCAAAATTTAGTTTATTCCTGTTAAACGACTATTTCCCATTCTGAAATTGACTAAAGTGACACAACTTAACTATATTTTAGTTTGACAGCACTAAGATGGCACTGAGATTATAATTTAGTGAAAATGGCAATTTTGCTATTCTGAATTTTACGTTTTTCACCTAAAATTTTGATTGTCTTAACTAAATCTGACTATTTTTAATCGCGATTAAAAAGGTGTGGAATAAAATTAGTTGTCATGAACTAAAATTCACACCAACACCTCGACTTCAGATGCAAAAACAGTACTGTATCTTTTTTTCTTTTCTTTTGCTTATATCTCGAAAACGGTGTGTCCTATCGCAAAAATAATGAAAATTTCGACCCCCTTTGTAGTCCCTTAAACCTATAAAACTCAACGTGTTGGTAATATTTTTTTATATTTTCCATACAAAAAGTAAAAAATTCCATACAAAACAAGTCGAGGCCGCACATAATGCGCGCCTACGGCTCTAAAAAAAGATCACGTGGTACGGCAAACAAGTACCACGTGGAGTCGCAATAATTGTCAAATTTGATTTTAGATGTGTCAAAATTATTTTTAAATTTAGAGATTTTATTTTTCAGAATAGCGTTAAGATTCTCATAGCCAAAAGTAAGGAATTTTAGTGATAGTTTAGTTAGTTTAGTTCGGTGTACAACAGAATCGGCACCAATTGACAGTGCCTTTATGTCGTAGCAGTATAATAACTGCGGTATTTGTAGTGCAAGCACAGAGTACATTTTTAAATAGGGCAAGTGTTACTGTGCTGTACCTATCCGTGTTTTTGTATTAGTTTTTTCTTTTTGATTATAGGTTTCTATTCATTGTAATCATCGTTACTGACTGAGTATTATTCTTGTTTGGCCAGGTGGTGGCAGCAGCGGATGGTCTAGCGGCGGCGGCGGAGGAGGCTGGAAGTCTGGCGGCGGCGGCGGTGGTTGGTCAAGCGGCGGCGGCGGTGGCGGCTGGAAGCTCGGCGGCGGTGGTGGCAGCAGTGGCTGGTCTAGCGGTGGAAGCGGCGGCGGCTGGAAGCTCGGCGGTGGTGGTGGCAGCAGCGGCTGGTCCAGCGGCGGCGGAGGTGGCGGCAGCGGCTGGAAGTCCGGCGGCGGCGGCGGCAGCGGCTGGTCCAGCGGTGGTGGTGGCGGCAGCGGCTGGTGGTGATCCCGTCCCTACTAAACTTATAGCGAAATTTCCGACAATACAGTGATACCTCCGATCTTGTTGTTTTATAATGATTTTGAAAACCTACCTACTTAAACGCAAATTGAATCTATCGCAGTCTATTGCTAGACACACTTTCAGGTTTTACACTCTTTACATTAGCAAAATGGGGCACCATTATGATAAAAACAAAATAGGTAGGTATAGGTACGTTGCCGTCAACTACGGATTTTTTACATCAAATTAGGTAACATTGCACAAAAATTATTGCTTGAAATTAAAAAATCGCTGTTTATGGTAGCGCCTAAAACGCATTCAAACATTTTACTTAGGGGTGCAAGAAACGGTACAGGGGTTTTTGAAGTTATAACATAAAACCTTGTTTTCGATAAAATCGTCAGAAAAAGTGGTAACTTTGACCTTCAATATCTCCATACTCATCTAGACCAATCCAACGAGTACAAACTTGGTTGGTCTTCGATTTATAAGGCCGAGTTCCCGTGGTCACCTTCTTGCTCCATCATCAGACTATGTTCACCATCTCTAAGTCAACAACTCATCGAGACCATTTGAATGAGCCCAAACACGATGTGTCTGCTGAAAGTTGTTAAGATGTCGGTTATTCCGCAGCATTTCCTGGTTGCAGCATCAGGTTAAGTTTACCACATAGTTGAAGTGTTAAGAAAATTGTATAGTACCTATAGGTACCTTTAAATTCGATGGGACGAGTGAAAGTGAAATAAATTACCATTGTGTGGCTAAGCTCCCTACACCAATCAGAAAACACCTGATTGTCTTCAAAAGACCTTCTAATAAAAGAAACCGTATTGAAATCGGTCGAACTGTTTGGGAGCTACGCGATGTCTCAGGCAGGCCAATTGATACACACACACAGAGAACGACATAGCCGTCAATCTTATTACACCCCTAGTGTTTATACGTCGAGGGTTAAAAATGATCACAATGACGGGAAGAGCAAGTGACCCTCGGCTTCTTTGAGCATCTTTTTACACTCGTTATCTACGTATACAGGGTCAAATATAGATTATTTATTTACATACAATTTACACAATTTAAAAGCTAACAATAATAATAATAAGGCCTCTGATAGGGTCCCAGCTCCCGGCGGAAGTGTGCAGCGCATGAGATGGACGAGATCTATTAATGAAAATGCTCATACTATGCTCATGCTGAATGCGCTCATACTATGGGTCTACAGAGGGGGGAAACAATCTGACCGCGTACCGTGTTCGGATGCTCTCTCTTTTTCAGGTGCTTGAGCCAGCTGTCAACGTTTCGGCACAACGACTGTCGGATCAGGTGCGAGTCATCCAGCGTAATCATATGTTGGATGACTCTGTACTTGATCGCCTGCGAAGTGAAATGCAGAGTGGCCATATCATCGCCCCCCAGTCGCAGACTGTTGTACATCCGCAGCCCAATACAACGCATGCTGACGAAGGGAGTAATGATAGGGCTACAAATGTAAGTACCTAGCCAGTGCAATGAGCAATTGAGGAGTGCTTTGGAGGATGCGATTCAGGAATATCGCTTCATGCCGCCCGAACTTAGGCCACGCTTACCTCGTTTGCCCATGCATGACAAAAATAGGGCGCTGGTGGCGGTCTTGGATTCGCAGTTATCAAACTATTTTGATACCTGCGAAGACCTCACCGATATTCATTCGATTCTGTACTGCGCGGCAGTAGCAGCATGTCGTGTAGCTCACGTCAAATTTACAAATGATACTAGAGCTACACGACCGAAACCAAACGTACCAGCTTGGTAGTGCAGAATTGAACGCCGTATTGGTGGGGCCAGGACGCTCATCGGCGAACTAATCTGCTTCAAGGAGGGCAATACTCGCCCTAGAGTGATGCGCTTTGTGAGACGGGCATTCTCAGGGACTGATATCAGTCCCCAAGATATGTATTATATATTATATAATTATGTCTTGTGTCACAGAGCGCATCGACTTCCTGAAGCAGAAAGTGTATGCATGGGCAAACCGTATTCGTCGGTATAGGCGGCGAGTAGAGCGATACACTCAGAATCGCACCTTCCAGAGCGATGAAAGGTGGGTTTATAGGGGTTGGGAGCGACCGGACCATGGTGTGACTGAGACGCGACTACCGGATGATGATGCTATGTGTTCCTTCTGGCGCAGCATCTGGTCGGTACCTGTCAGTCACACCGAAGGTGATTGGACTCTGGAAGTCGAGCGAGCCTGCGATCCGATACCAGAAATGGGGGCTATTACCATCTGCCCCCAAGATGTAGCTCGTGCAGTCCGTCCACTACCCAACTGGAAGTCTCTAGGGCTGGATGGACTGCACAACTTTTGGATTAAATGGTTTACAAGATCGCACGCTCGCTTGGCATCTCAGTTTCAGACTACTTTGGAATCTGGTTCGCTACCCCAATTCCTAACGACAGGAATTACCCACCTGCTCCATAAATCAGGTAGCACCGCGGAACCCAAGAATTATAGGCCGATCACGTGTTTACCGACGGTCTATAAAGTTCTTACATCCATTTTGAGAGCTAAAATTAACAAACATATAGACACCAACTCCATCATGTCTGCCTCTCAAAATGGATGTAGGAATAGGTCCCGCGGTACTAAGGAGCTACCCCTCATTGATATGACCATTAGCCAACAGGTTCGTCGTTCCCGAAAGGATCTGTCGACATGTTGGATAGATTATAAGAAGGCCTATGACTCGGTGCCGCATACATGGCTCGTGAGGGTGTTAAGAGTTGTATAAAGTAGATACAACTCTGCGCACCTTCTTAATGTCATGTATGCGGCAATGGAGGACGGTCCTTCACTATCCAGGATGTCGAAATATTCATAGGAATAGCGAACCGATAAGGATCGAGCGAGGCATATTTCAGCCCCAAGTAACACAGGAAGCATTTTAACAAACGAATATTAAACTTATGTAGGAGTTAAGGTCCATATAAACTCTTATATGAGTTTACCGTTCATCTTGACGCCTTAAATTGGCATTTCAAAACCATTTTGATGCTTTACACTGTACAACGGTTGGATAATGGCATATCAAAATGCTTTTGTATTGCCTTTAGCTTTAGTCCAGCAAATCACAACGCAGCTGTACAGCTTTCAGCTGATTTTAGTGCATTTGGATCTACAATAGCATTTTTAAGTAGAAAATAAATGCTTAATGCTGTGTAATAGCATAAACATGAACCATTATAATGCTACGTAAATCCGCTATACAGCTTTCAGCTGTTTTTAGTGCTTTAGGGTCTACAAGAGCATTTTTAAGTAATAAGATAATGCCTAATGCTGCATAATAGCATAAACTTGTACTTACCATTATAATGCACCGTAAATCCGTTATACAGCTTTGAGCTGCTTTTAGTGCTCTTTGTTGTGTAATAGCACTTATAAGTGGTAAGTAAAAGCCTAGTACTGCTGAACAGCATAAACGTGAATCAATGTAATGCTTGCATTTTAAAGATCAACTGAGTTCTGGTGTACAGCTAAGAGCTCTTTAATCAAATACACGCGAGTTATTTTAATGCGTAAAGCTGTAAATACATTCATTTTACTGTATTAGTAAAGCCATTTATCAGCCATATTGGGGAAAAGGACATATTATATGATCAACAACAGCAATTTTTATAGTGGACGTATAGATATTAATTTAACTGTGCGTGTTGCCTAACCGTGTTTGTATAACGATTATAATATGCTAATAACAAAAATAATTTGTGATTGAATTGTACGTGTAATTTAATATAGGTAAAAATAAGTGTAGCATTTTGTTTCACAAAATGTTGAAAAAATCGTTTAAAATAAGAGTAAGAACCGGAGGAATCAGGCGAAAAATATCAAAGGAACATGCAAGAATTATGATGTGTTCGAATCCGGTCAATGCGCAACAAAGCGATCCGTGCGTAGTGAATTGTAGCGATATTAGAGAAGGTTCCGTAGATCATCAAAATCAAGTAGCACCGGTCAACATTGGAAATACACACGATAAGGGCTCCACGTGTTTGGAAAAATCTTTTATTGCGAATAATGAGAATATTCAACAAAATCGTGTTTATTCCTATCCGCTTGATGCTGAAAATGTAAGACCTGAGAGCTCCGACGAAAGTGAAGATGACAGTGATATTGATAAATAAGTAAAATGTTCTTCATTTCGTGAAAATATAAGAAGATGGGCTATTCAAAGGAATATTAATCAAGTAGCGTTAAAAGATCTCGCGAGAATTATGAATAGATTGATTCCGGAAATATTACCTATCGATCCAAGGACCATTTTAAAAACACCTAGATTTGTCAATATTAAAAAAAATCGAAGGGGGCGAATATTGGCATAACGGAATTTCTAATCATTTAACTTTGCTATTACCACAGAGCATGTAACTTTAAGAGCTATTACAAAACTGGACAGATGTTCCAGAAAATATATCTTTAAATTTCAATTTTGACGGTTTGCCAATTTTTAAAAACTCAAAGAAGGAATTTTGGCCAATACTCTGTAACATTTCTGAAAATCCTAATATTAAACCTCCGTCTTATTACAAAACACGATCTAACTTTAGCCCGAGCCTAAACCTTCGAGCCAGTTTTTGTATTTCGAACTTTATTCCCAACTTTCATAAATTTCTTAATACAAAATTGACAACCTAAGACCGGACTAAGATGGCAGTTACGTAAAAGGAACTGTATTTCGTTTTCTGTTACGTCCTTATTTCGAAAACACACTCGATGATTTAAACCATGTCTGAAGAAAAACCTTATTTTGTTTGGAATTTATTATGGAATTGGAAAACCTAAAAATTTAACAGCTTATTTAGAAGATTTTGTCACCGATGTTAGTCATTTATTGGAAGAGGGAATTACACATTATATAGATAAATTGTCAAAGAAGCTTAGCTCTGCAGCATACGCCGTTAGGAAAATTCGTGGTTTAACTGATTTAGAGACAGTCCGTTTAGTATACTTTAGTTATTTTCATAGTGTAATGTCGTACGGTATTCTGTTGTGGGGAAATGCCGCCGATATTCAGACGATTTTTGTTTTACAAAAAAGGGCAATTCGTTCAATTTATAAATTAAGTCCCAGACACTCCCTCAGAGATAAATTTAAAGGGATTAATATAATGACTGTGCCTTCTCAGTATATTTATGAAAATCTTTTGTATGCACATAAAAATATTAATCTGTTTAAAAAGTACAGTGATATCCATAATTTAAATACTAGGAACAAGCACAAATTTGTTGTTCCTACTACCAGGCTCAAGAAAATAGGTGGCTCGTTTAGATGCCAATGTATACGTTTTTATAATAAACTTCCTAGCCACATTCAAGCACTAAGCCTTAATAAATTCAAATCTTTTATAAAAAGGAAACTATGCCAGAATGCCTATTATACTGTCAAAGACTACATTGAGGACAAAAAGGCTTGGGATTGAGTTGCTCCAATAAAGCACAGGCAATGTTAATTTATTTTATTTCGATAACTATTTTTACTTTTAATCTTTGCTATAAGTATCTATACTTATTTACATATACAATGACACTAATATTTACTGTATAAAGTATTATATTATTTTAAATTATTGTGAATGTGAGGACTATGTGTGTTTTTGTTGCAGTTTTAATCATGTTCTGGCAGTTTGAGTAGCTGATGCGGCCTACCCAAATGTCCTTTCTTTGGTATTGTTCGTCGAATCGTTGAGCTCCTTAAGTTCTGAGTTGAGCTACACGGGTACTGACAAATGCTTGCACTGACTGGACAGGTCCACTCAATCTGTGTGGTTCTTTCCTCAAAAGACCATTTCAGACACAAATCTACATGGTCCTCAAAGATTATGATTATAATATTATTCTAATTATTGTGAATGTGAGAACTATGTCGGTCATTGATTTATTTATATTTATTTTTGTATTTTTCTCAACGTAATCATGATCTGGCAGTTTGAGTAATTTATGCGGCCTACTCAAATGTCCTTTCTTTGGTATTGTTCGTCGAATCGTTGAGCTCCTTGAGTCTAAGTTGAGCTGCACGATTACTGACAATTGCGTGCACTGACTGGACAGGTCCACTCAATCTGTGTGGTTCTTTCCTCAAAAGACCATTGCAGACACCGATCTACATAGCTTTCACATGACCTGACCAAGATTTTGTCTGGACTTTAAAAGAGACTGTGACCTCTGAGTTTGTTTCGGCCTTTCTTCTCAGAGTAGTCAGATAGGAAACGCCGACCCCATCTAGTTTAAAAAAAAATATGATTGACGTGTAAAAGTGTTTGTTCAAACCTACTTACAGAAATAAAATCATTTATCATTTATCATTTACACTATTGCAAAATTCTGAGAAGAAGGTTACAGTAGATGTTTTATTTGTGACTCACCTGCTAGAGCTTTCCTAAAAGGTAATCATGTCCTCAATTGTCCGTGTGTTGTTAAATACATTTGTGATAGTCCAAATCAAAAGGGACCTTATGGCGGCAGGCGTTAACGTTGCACCGATTCACTATTGTATACCAGGTTTTCTAGATTTTTTTACAGTAACATTTCATTTATTTTTTCAGGTGTTTGTAACTTTAACGGAAAACATGGCTGCATGAAGTGTGTTACTGTAGGTGAATATTCCCACAATTCACACACAGTTACATTTCCTGGTACAAGTTGTTCCGAAAGAACAAATGATGGGTTCCGAAATAAACTTTATGGGGCGCACCATAAGAATGATTCTCCTTTGCTTAATCTTCCAGTAGATATGGTAAAGGATTTTCCAGTTGGTGATTCATTGCATTTAATTGACCTAGGAATTATGAAAAGGCTACTAGTTGGATGGCGTGATGGTAATTTCGGAAAATTTGTAACGAAATGGCGTGCTAAAGATATTGAAGTAGTAACCAATTTCTTGAACAAGTGCAAGTTACCATCTGAAATTCATCGAGCAGTGCGAGGTCTGGAGTAGGTATCTGGCATTTTGGAAAGGATCTGAATATAGAACTTTTTTGTTCTATCTTAGTATTATTATATTGCCAGATGTGCTCACAGGCGCCGTATTTTCACACTTTCTGAAGTTGTACTGTGGTATTACAATTTGTTCAACTGAATGTCATCTGCGTTTGCTGCCATTAGCTAAAGAACTGCTAAAAGATTTTGTCAAGGACTACAAAATATTTTATGGAGCGGACTACGTTACTAGTAACGTGCACAATTTAATCCACGTAACTGCAGAGGTTGAACGATTTGGACCTTTACACTCTTTCAGTCCTTACCCTTTTGAGAATGAGCTATATTGTATCAAACGATTACTGAGAGATGGAAAGAATTCGCTATCACAAATAGCAAACAGAATAGTTGAAGCCACGACAGAGTTTAGTGTTAAAAATCCTGAGTTAAGTGAAAAACCCGATTACCCGTTTCTAACGGCAAGTAGGAATAATTGTAGAGTACTTCATTTACAACAATTTAAAGTTTCCTCAAAAATAAAAGACAGATATGTATTGACAACTGTCAACGACATAGTTGAAATCAATAATATAGTTGAAGAACCCAATGGAATTCGTATTAATGGCTTAAACATAAGTAACAAAGAAGATGTGTTTTTATATCCCATAATATAAAATCTTCACATTTACACATTTACAAAGTAAAAAATGATGATGGTAGCAATTGTGATATTGTCCTTGATCCTAAAGACCTACAATGTAAATTAGTTTGTTTGCATTATCATGAATACTTATATTTCATACCACTATTGCATACGTACCAATAAAAAACGTTATTTTTAGTACTTAAGTTTTTTATTTATGTAGATTTAAGGGTAATTAACAATTTCTTTTCAATGTTCAATTTTTTTTATGAAAATAAAATTTAAAAGATAAAACCAATTTTTTTTACGGGTTACGTAAAGAATCAAAATTAAAAAAAAATTAATTGAATAATAAATTTAATTAATTAATTAATTAAAGTATTCATTTAATAATTATTTTAATTGGTTTTGACAATTATCGTCATGTAGGTACCGCTATTTAGTATTTGTTAAAGAAGTGTAACTGAACCGTAATTCCAAAATGATAAGATTTAAATCAATCTTTTATCAATCATACTTCCCTAGAAAAACATTAAAATTAATTTTTACTCTAGCTTCTTTTAGGATTTTAATTATAAGACTGGGTAAACAAATCTAAACATGCTAGAGTTTTAACCTTTGTATAAATTGTAACTTTAATAAACAATGACACTTGCAAGTTTGAATTGTTTTATGAAAATTAACTCAATATACTTGTTTTCTTATAATTGCCTTATTAAAAATAGATTCTACAAATACAAATCAGACTTAGTTAGCGAAGACATGTACAGGATGATTTTGTTATGTCTGAACATACTCTGAGGGGTGCTTATGTAGGTCTACATCACTACATCTTTTACTATGGGAACCAACGAAAATGCGAAAAAAAAAGTTTGTGCTGAAATGTATGAAACAACTGTTTTGTTTTTGCGTTTCCGTGGTCGGTCTGATAGTAAATGTCGTTCAGTACCTACATTTCACATTGACCATCTTGGCCCATTTGTTAGGAGTAGGAGCGGTAATACTTACCTACATCCTTACTATAGTTGACGGCTTTACAAAATACCTATATGTTAAAGCGGTAAAAGACACGAAGACCAGGACTACGATAAAAGTTCTTGAAAATATATTTTATGATTTTGGCTTACCATCTCGAATCATATCTGATCGCGGTACTTCTTTCACTTCAACTTCTTTCAAGAGCTTTTGCGGAAGTCATGGTATTAAATATGTTCTGAACGCTGTAGCATGTCCCAGGGCAAACGGTCAAGCTGAAAGGTAATAACCAAACCATTTTGAATGCTCTGGCAAAACATAATGACGGCAATGACGAACGCAACTGGGACATATATCTTGGAAAAATTCAATGGGGTGTGAATAATTCCATTAATTCCTCCACAAAACGGACTGCCACTGAGGCTTTATTCGGTACCAGGTTCAGAGACAGTCTAAATAATAAATTGGATGTTGGAGCTGACGCCATACCAGGCACGTTACAAAGCTTAAGAGATGAGGTCAGCACCAACATCCGAATTAGCCAAGAAAAACAAAAAGGTAACTATGATGCCGGTAGGATCCCAGCTAGTACCTATAAAGAAGGTGATTTGATTAAGATCACTAGAACTAATTTCAATAATAAAGGTAATAGCACTAAACTCCTTTCAAAATTCATAGGTCCGTACAAAATTTCTAAAGTTTTGGGTAATGACCGATATCTTATTGCTGAAATTCCGGGTTTTAATAAACGGAAAAATATATTTAAAAGCGTAGTTTCCGCTGACCGTGTAAGACCTTGAATAAATATTCATTCCCCTGACCATAAAAGTTCATTAAATGATAGTGGTAGCTCATCTTCTGGTACTGAAAGTAACAATGATGACGATAAACCATGCCCCGGAATCGAATCTGAGATCAAAGAATAGCCAAATGTAATGATTTTGTGTAGGGCTCATTGTAATTTAACCTAGAATGTATAGTAAAATCGTGCGTCAGGAGACGGCACGATGTCGGATGGCCGAATGTAATAATTTTGTAAAATAATAATAAATAATAAGGATTTTTACACAAGCGATTGATGGCGCTAGTGGTTGCACGAACTTTATGTATCCGTTTCGGTTATTCATTTGTAAAATATCGTTAGTTAAGTATATTTTGCTTTGTATAGTAAATAAATCATGACTATTTAAATTTATAAAGTTTATTTATAGTTAATCATAAGTCCTAATGTATTCTTATTAGTCAAGTTATTGTATATACTGTTTACTTTCCTCTGATTGGTCGTTAGCCAGCTGAGCGTTCACTTCCGTTTTAAAGTGGGGAACGTTGAGTTGGCAACTGATTTGCTTGGACAGAGTCAGTCTATTTCGAGGCGTTGAACTTGAAGCTTATCCTACGGATCCGTGCTAACGTTGTTATATTCTCAATAGTTATATATTAATTAAGTGATTGTTGATAATCTAAGTGAATAAATATTAATACGGAACTTGAGGTGTATGATTTCTCTTCACTAAGTTCTAAAAGGATCCCTTCGACATCATTTTTATGACAAACGACTAGTTGTAGACAAAAAACACCAAGACGCTTTTAGCTTTACCTATATTATTTTAGAGAGAAACTAACAATTTGCAACAGCAAAATGATTTTGTAAAAATTTTTTTTTCCTCAATAAGTTTAAAAAAAAATTCGAATGCCTATTTCTCAGAAACAGTGCGTGTAACTCGTAGGACCATGCTTCTGAAAACCTAAATGGTTTCTATAGACAAGGTTAACCCGACATTGCAGTACAATTGGTAAAGTTTAGAAAAAAAAAAGTCTTACGCCCCTCTAACACTCCAACCAAACATTCACTTCCATACATAGGTAAACGTAGGCACCAGCACACCATTGTGAACTGCTAGTCATGCCTTTTTGGACATCAACTGGTTGGTCACAATTGCACGTCTACCACTAGACGACACACACACACACACACTATTGACACTAGACACACACTATTGTTGTTAAACCATTATTTTCACTTTTTATTTTGTTATTTGTATTCTGTGTTTCACGAACTGTGTCCAAATAAACGTTATTCTTTCTTTTTATTTCTTTCTTTCTTTCACTATTCACTTTATTTCCCTCTCCTTTCCACATCTCAACCAATCTTTCCGTCCCTTGTAAACAGACTCCCAAAATATACGAACTCACTTACTTACCTACCTACTCCACACTCATAACATTTATTTTCACATCACACACCGATACATCCTCTTCTCTTTCAAACTCCATGATCTTCATATTATTCACATTTATATTCATCCCTTTCATCTTATATGCTTCATCCATCACAGTCACCATGTCTTGCAACTGTTCTGCTGACATCTCCTAATATTAGCTAAATACCTCAAGATACGGGCTCCAAATCCTTAGGTAGGTACCTACTTACCTGCCTACCTATATCTCTTAAAAAGAGGTAAGTACACAAAAATTTCAAAAATGATGTGAATTTTAAAATCACTCCCTCATTTCTTACCAAGAGCATTTACAATTTTTATGTCTCTAACCTAAGAAATGCTATGTAAGTACCTACTTTCATCCCCTGGTTTAACACCCCTTTTTAGGATAATTTTTAGACAAAAAGTAGCCTAAGTATGTCCTTCCATCCAACTCCACCATCTTCCTTCCATCTATCTCTGCCAAATTTTATCGAAATCCGTTCAGTTTAGACATGAAAAGGTAACATCCTAAATTATTAAAGTATCCTTTGTCCTAACCCAACTCATGGCTATTCCGTATGCCTTTCATCCAAATCTGTTCAGCCGTCAAGGAGTGAAAAGGTAACAGATAACATCATCCATCTCTTTGTCAAATTTTATCGACATCGACAGTGGTTTAAGCGTAAAAAGGTCTCATATACTAAAATAATACTGGTCACGCTCTTGTTGTAGTTGACTAGTAGTGCCATTGACTTATAATCCTAGCTCAATGAGTTGTGCACACTGTACCTGTTAGCCAAATGGAAAAATAATATATTATCTATATACCTACTTATATAATAATATATTATTACCTATTGGTGCCGATTCTCTTGTCACAAAATTCTCTAAACTAGACTAAAAATCACCAAAATTTAGTTTATTCCTGTCAAACGACGATTTCCCATTCTGAAATTGACTAAAGTGACACAACTTAACCAAATTTTAGTTTGACAGCACTATGATGGCACTGAGATTATAATTTAGTGAAAATGGCAATTTTGCTATTCTGAATTTTACGTTTTTCACCAAAAATTTTGATTGTCGTAACTAAATCTGCCTGTTTTTAATCGCGATTAAAAAGGTGTGGAATAAAATTAGTTGTCATGAACTAAAATTCATACCAACACCTCGACTTCAGATGCAAAAACAGTACTGTATCTTTTTTTTCTTTTCTTTTGCTTATATCTCGAAAACGGTGTGTCCTATCGCAAAAATAATGAAAATTTCGACCCCCTTTATAAAATTCCGGAACATATAAAATCCAACGTGTTGGTAAAAAAAAAAATTTTTTTTTCTTATTTTCCATACAAAAAGTGAAAAATTCCATACAAAGCATGTCGAGGCTGCAAAATAATGCGCGACTCTGGTTCTAAAAAAAAATCACGTGGTACGGCAAACAAGTACCACGTGGAGTCGTAATTGCCAAATTTGATTTTAGATGTGTCAAAATTATTTTTAAATTTAGAGATTTTATTTTGCAGAATAGCGTTAAGATTCTCATAGCCAAAAGTAAGGAATTTTAGTGATAGTTTAGTTAGTTTAGTTCGGTGTACAACAGAATCGGTACCATTGTGTATTTTTATTAGTTTTGTATTTTAAATATAATATATATTTTATGAAATAAAATTGTAATAACTTTTGACCAAGTAAACCGTTTTTAATCAATTAAAGACAACATTTTAGCTCAGTTTACGGACTATAACCATATTTTCAATACCTACCTTAAATCTATATAAAATAACTACACAAAAATATCCATATAACATGTGAATTTTAAAGTTATCCCGTTATCCCATAGTAAATTTTACAAAAACACTGTAAGACGTTATTCCTTAGGTATTTCTTACCAAAGCATACATTTGAATTATCATATGCCTACTTAACTTAAGAAATTATGGGTTTCTCATACAAAAGGTTGCCAATTTCCTTCCCCAGGATACCATCTATCTCCTTGCCAAATTATGTCAAAATTCGTTCAGTAGTGCGTGAAAAGGTAACATGTAGGTATGTTACCTTTCACGCACTACTGAACGAATTTTATATAAATTCTTAAATTATATATAAATTCGAAAGTAACTCTGCTGTGTGTAGGTACACAGCAGAGTTACTTTCGAA
Organism: Brachylomia viminalis; assembly: GCA_937001585.2. NCBI lineage: Eukaryota > Metazoa > Arthropoda > Insecta > Lepidoptera > Noctuidae > Brachylomia > Brachylomia viminalis. Next base: position 11,642,426 of record OW443302.2, on the reverse strand, counting down.
TTTATATTAAAATTACTAGCTGTTCGTGCCCGGGGTGAATTTCATACGAATAAAGCATCCTCCGACATTCCCGGTGGATTTTCAAAAAAAATAAATCCTACAAACTTTGTCTTGACAATGTCCAGGTGCAGCCGCTTTGAAGCGGACAAACATTTGTGGCAATTGATTTTTATTTATATAGATTATTATAGTATGGATGTTAGTTTGTAAGGCATGGGCCATTGTAGCCTGATATAAATGTTTTATTTTATTTATTTTAATTATAATATGGTATTTATTACGTACAGTCATTATAAAACAACACATAACACATCTGTATTTTTGGGTTAGGCAGAGGTGTACCTACAGTTCACCCAGAGGGTGGCTCACAAGCATAATATTGCCAATGCACAAATACAGATGTACACGATTCAGGACGCAGGGTTGAATGAAAACACGAACAAGATGAGTGCACTAAATATTATATTTAAACTTCAACGATTTTAACACTGATTCAACAAGATACTTTTACATTAAAGTCACACACTTATACAATATTTACATTTAAGACAATTATCACGACTTGAAGAAGACTGTTTGAAGACTATGGGAAGACTGTTGTAGGAAGACTGTTGTAGGAAGACTGTTGTAGGAAGACTGTGTCGTTACGCTTTTTTTTTTTTTTTTTTTTTTTTTTTTTTGTGTATGGCATCTCGCAGTTGGCCTTGAGAGGCCGTGACTGCTTAACCGGTCAATCCTGTGGTGCCTTCGAGCTAACTCAAAGCCTCCAGCCAGGGGCATAATATTAATTATAAACTAAGCGACCATCACCTAAGGGCACCCCCTGTGGGGTACGGACCTCGGCTTAGGGCGTCGCTGGGGAAGGACAGCAAGTTGGGGACAGGCTGGATCAAAGTGGGTTCATTATTATTAGGGGGTAAAACTACTGGCTCAGCTACGCCACCAGCTGGCTCTGTGGATCCGATCAAGGGAGGGGAAGAGGAATCTATCGGGGAGGGGGTCTGTCGTTACGCCCGTGGGCGCCCATTTTATTTCCCCCAACGTAAGCGCAAGTAGTGGTCGGTCCCCTTATCACAACCGCCCACTATCCAATGGCTAGTGGGAGAGTCGATTATACCCTACCCCGCGCTCCCCGCTCTTCACCCCTGTGACCTAGTTTGATCGTGGGAACCAGGATGTGGAATACAATGGGCGCCTTTCGACCAATCAACGGGTTTGTTTACTCTAACAGATAGAACTTTGTCACATTAAATTTACTCGTATTTCTTGTTATAAGAAGTTACAAGGTGATACATAAAAAATAGGTGTGTAATGCCTACTGGTGACATTTATCTATATAAAAATACGTTATCCAAGTCGTTCATCATTATTTAGCACCTATCTTAACAGATTTAGAGGGCTGTGCTTTTCAACAATTATTTAATACCTATCTAGACAGATTTAGGGGGCTGTGCTTCTCAACAACAGAGTCCATAAATAGTACCTATTATGAGTACACTCAAAATACACAATTAATATTACACATTAGGCGATCCACTGGGTTAAATTTTTGGTCCATTCCTATTTATTACATTAAAATATGTACCTTACATAAGTACCTAATATGCATTTCCACAGTGTCGCCCACTCCGCTAGGAGTAATAGTGTTCTGTGGTCGCCCACATAGACTAATATATATAAACGTCGCCCAGCCCCCCCAAACCACTTAGGGTCACAATCGCAAAGAAATATTTTAAATGAAAAGTTTATTTTGCTTGTGCTTATCTTGCTACCAAAGCAATTCTTTGTTTTTGTAAAACTGAGTTCAGTAATTATTTATAAATGCTTTCTAAAAATCCTAATAACTATTTATGTCCATAACTTATTGTTAAATGAATTTAAATACCTCGGCGACCTCGGCAGCTGGTCCTACGCAGCCGGATTGCATCTGGTCCTACGAAGCCCGATTGCAGATTGAACATTGCCAATTGAAGTTTCATCAATCAAGATTATCGTCGATATCAAATATGAAGACTAGAAGTGTTGCAGCCAAGGAAAGTGAATCGGAATCAGGCTACAATAGCCGACGTCCTACTGTGCGGACATTCGAAGATCCGCCTAGGTCGCCGTCGACCAACGCGTCCGCGTTGCCGCACACTCCGTACAGTGCGCCTGCGGCTGGGATCGATCCCGCCCCCCCCCCGCGCTCGCGATCGCACCCCCCGCCACCGCCGCGGCGAGGAGGGTTGCGCCGATTACGTCCGACAGCGCGTCCGCCGCACCTGCTCCACGCCTCGTACCGGCGAGTAGAGCCACCGCGACCGCGTACGGCTATGCGGAATCGTTCGCCACGCCATCCGCGATGATCTCCGCACCACGAACCCAGGATTCAGTGAGGACTGTGAAAGCTGCACACAATGCCTCTGTGAGGGATACAACAAGTACGATACGTTCCAGAGGATCATATAGTAGTGACGTGGCAAGAGTGAAGAAGGCACAATACGAGGCACAGAAGAGGATTGCTGCAATACGGAACGAGCAATTAGAAATCGAAAAGGCGCTCGTCAACAAGCGATTCGAATATGAAGTGTCAGCGATTGAAGCAGATGCAGAGGCCCGTGAAGAGGGCTCCGTGCACAGGAGTGATGACAGGGTGGACGAGTGGCGTCAAAGTATTGACCGAAGCCACGCCCAAGTCCCAGATCAGCCTCAGGAAGAGCCCCCACATCCCGCCGCCACTGCCGCTTACGTCGAACCCGCCACGTGTGTTGATGCCTTCACGCCTGCTAGAGCCAACCAAAGAAGACAACGATCGGCGTCGCGGTCACCCAACAGAAGGGAACGCCGAGTTGGAAGAGGAATTGAACAGTTGGCCGACACATTGGACAAGATGATGCGCGTACGTCCACCACCAAGACAAGTGACTGAGCTGCCTACGTTTACGGGAGCAGCCACTGAATGGCTGCCATTCAGGCGGCGTACACCGATTCATCAAATGCATACAAGTTCACCGCGATCGAGAATTTGGCAAGACTGCGAAACTGCATTAAGGGCGAAGCAAGAGAAGCAGTATCAGCGCTCCTGTACACCGCCTCAGACCCACAAGTGATTGTGAAAACACTAGAGCAGTACTATGGCAGGCCGGAAATACTCATGGATCGAGCAATGGAAGACTTAAAGAAGCTACCTCGACTCACGAGCGCGGCCAGTGATTTGAATAAGTTCGCAGTGAAGTTACAAAATATAGTGTGTGTGTTATCTAACATGGATAACCGCGGATATATATGGAACCCGATGCTAGTTCGTGAAGTGGTAGAGAAATTGAGCCCGCACATAAAGTCAAGATGGTGCGATTACGCTTCTGAAGCAGTGGAATCGTCGCGTGAACCGGAAGTAACACTGTTGTCCAGGTTCCTGATGCGGGAGGCTGATCGAGCTATGAAATACGCCTTCACAAATACGACATTCACACCTGCACCGAAGAAGGAAACGAGAAGTGTATCGCAAATTAATGCAAAGAAGAAGGCGGGCCGAGAAGTAGTCTACACAACATCAGAAAAAGAGGAAGAAAGAAAACAAGAATGTTTGTGTTGTGGTGGTAACCACGAAGTACCTAAATGTGCAAAGTTCCTGAAAATGAGTGTCGATGAAAGATGGGATTGGGCACGTACTGGAAGAGTATGCTTCAAGTGTGCGACGAGGCGCCATCGACGCGAGCATTGCCGAGCAAAACGATGTGGCATAGAAACATGCAGCCGCCCACATCACGCGTTGCTGCACAAAGAACGAGAAGTGAAAGAGACGCCACAGAGTGAGAAACCAGAGAAAGCGACCGACATCGAGAAGCAACACTCAAAAGAAACAGTAATGACCGTCTCCGCGCCAAGCAATGCGTCGCAACGTGTATTATTGAAGATGTGTCCAGTGACATTAAAAGGGCCCGGCGGACAAGTATCTACGTTCGCGTTGATGGATGAAGGCTCAACAACATCGCTCGTCGACGAAGAATTGACACGCCGTATACGAGTAACTGGGCCAGTCTCCACTTTACGCATACAAGGCGTGACCTCGCAACAACACGAGGAACGCAGCCAGGAAGTCAAGCTACAGATATGCGGCCAGGACGGTGAATATCAGGAACTGCGCGCACGGACAATGAAGGACCTGCGACTTCATGGTCAGACGATGGATAGGTCGGCACTAATGACCGATACACACCTCCAGGACATGCAAAAGGACGCGTTCTTCAAGGAAGCCACACCGAAGGTACTAATAGGTGCGGACAATTGCCACTCGATAGTCACACGTGAGCTACGCATGGGCAAGAAGAATGAACCCGCGGCGTCATACACTCAGCTGGGATGGGTGATTCACGGGACGGCACCGCGCGCAACGCTGAAGAAACAAGAGGGACAAGTTGTGCTACATCTATACGATGCGTCTGCAGCAAGTCAGACAGATGACGTACGTCGTGTAGAAGAATTGGTGAAATCACACTTCAGGATTGATGCCCTAGGAGTTTCTTTGGCGAAGAAAGTCAAACCGGAAGACCAGAAAGCGATTGACATAGTCCAAGGCACCATGACAAAAGCCGGTGATCATTTCGAAGTCGGGTTACCATGGCGTGATGAAGACGCTTCGATGCCCAATAACTACAACTGTGCCTTCAGAAGATTAAAGACATTAGAAAAGAAGATGGACTCGTCAGCACACTTCACAGCACAGTACAGCACTCTGGTCAAAAACCTACTTGACAAAGGATACGCCCACGAGTGCAATGGAACAGAAGACCAAAGTAAGAAAGTGTGGTACCTGCCGCACTTCCCGGTCGTGAACCCAAATAAGCCGGGGAAGATGCGTCTGGTGTTTGACGCCGCACACCGATATAGTGGAGTGTGCCTGAACGACTACCTACTAGAAGGACCTGATCTCTTGAATTCACTACCAGGGATCCTGTTCAGATTCAGAGAGCGTCCGGTAGCCGTCACAGCAGACATACAGGAAATGTTTCTCCAAGTTAAAATAAGAAAGCAAGATCAAGCTGCGCAGATGTTTCTCTGGCGAGACAAGGAACGTAGTAAGTCACCGAAGAAATTCAAAATGACTTCAATGATCTTCGGAGCTTCGTGTTCACCCTTCATCGCGCACTCAGTACGAGACGCCAACGCGAGACTACACTCAGAAGAATACCCCAACGCTGTGCAAGCTATAACGACTAGTCATTACATGGATGACTATGTGGACAGCTTGGCGACTGAAGATGAGGCGATCAAAACAGCGCGTGAAGTCATGAAGATTCACCAGAATGCGCACTTTAACTTGAGGGGTTGGTGCTCAAATAGACACAACGTGGTGAAGAGCATAACACCGGAGAAGCAGGCACACGACGCAGAAGTAAGACTCGGACAAAGGGAAGAGAATACGGACAAAACGCTAGGTCTACTGTGGCAAACAGGCTCAGACGAGCTAGGATTTAACACCGGTCTGAGTCGGTTGTCACCCGAGGTGAAAACTAGTGACAGAGCACCGACAAAACGAGAGGCCCTTGGAGCGGTAATGGCAGTCTATGATCCTCTGGGTCTCATCAGCCACTTCACCGTCACCGGCAAAATCTTGCTCCAGAACCTGTGGAGGCACGGCATAGGGTGGGACGAGCCGATCCCCGAAGAAGACACGCAGCACTTCGAAGAATGGATGCGAAGTTTGAACGAAGTGACGAAGCTACGCATACCAAGATGCTACGACAGGGGCCCGGACGACCTGGTAGAGCTCCATATTTTCTGCGATGCCAGCGAACAAGCATACGCAGCGACAGCCTACTGGAGGATCCAGAAGCCGGACACAAGGGTGGACGTGAGGCTGGTTGCGGCTAAGTCACGAGTAGCCCCCCTGAAGCCAGTTACCGTTCCGCGACTAGAACTACAGGCAGCGGTGATCGGCGCACGGCTGGCGGAGACGATTTTGAAGGAGCACCGAGACAAGCCCAGAAGCGTAACTTACTGGACGGACTCACAAACCGTTCTGCGATGGATCCAGAAAGACGCCCTGAAGTACACATCATTCGTGGCGCATCGCCTGGGTGAGATTGCGGAGCTGACCAACGTCAACCAGTGGAGATGGGTACCCACCGAGCACAACGTGGTAGACGACGCCACGCGCCCTAACTACACCATGCACATGAAACCAGAAGATAGATGGTTCGCCGGCCCCATGTTCCTGTACAATGATGAAGAGTCCTGGCCGAAAGAGACGATCAAAGAAGACACAATCAAAAATGAAGTAACGTACGTGATAACAGAAGAGAAAAAGGAACGCCCTTCTCACTTGCCCGACATAAGCAGATTCTCTTCATTTGAGAAGTTATTACGAGCAACAGCTGTGCCCTTCCTTTTCAAGGAAAAGTGTACGGACAGGACCAGCCAGATGACCGTCGACCTAATAGAAAAGGCCGAGAAATTATGGCTCAAACAAGCACAACACGAAAACTACGCAGAAGAAATACAGCTGCTCGAGAAGGGAATGCCGGTGCCGAAGTCCAGCAGTCTATACAAACTGGACCCTTACCTAGAAGATCAACTACTTAAGGTTAGAGGAAGGATCGGACATGCAGCAGTCGCGGAAACAAAGAAGACGCCAGTGATTCTACACGGCAAGCACCCGTTCACGCGACTACTAGTAGAAGACGCACATCGCAGAGCTGGTCACGCTAATAATGAACGTGTGATCAATGATCTAAGACAGCGATACTGGGTGGTCAACCTACGCCCTACGGTGCGAGCTATTGCACAACGATGCCAACTCTGCCGCACAAGAAAAGCTATGCCAATAAAACCGACTATGGGGGACTTACCCATGGAACGCTTGATGAAGACGCAGCGACCCTTCGCCCACTGCGGGACCGATTATTTCGGACCAATGACTGTAGTCATAGGGAGAAGACATGAAAAACGCTGGGGAGCCCTATTCACCTGCCTAGCCACAAGGGCAGTGCACCTGGAATTGGTCTCAAGTTTGTCTACTGACTCGGCACTAATGGCGATACGAAGAATGGCGGCGCGACGAGGTTGGCCCCGAATTATGTATTCGGACAATGGCACCAACTTTAGAGGAGCAGACACCGAGCTACGTGTGGCCTACAAAGAATGGGTATAAGACTTCCCTCACTTTGGACTTGAGCACCGAATGAAGTGGAAGTTCATACCACCAGGGGCGCCGCATATGGGGGGAGCGTGGGAGCGACTAGTGCGCTCCGTCAAAAAGGCGCTGGGGGCAACGTTACATCAGAGGGCACTGAAGGAAGAATCACTGCTGACGCTGCTGACAGAGGCCGAGCACTCTATAAACTCTCGGCCTCTCACCCATGTCTCTGTCGATCCCAAGGATCCGGAGGCCCTGACACCCAATCACTTCCTCGTCGGAACCTCCTCAGGCCTTCCCCGTACTGGGCCTTGTGAGGAGGTCAGCCGCAAGCAATGGCGAGCTACCCAAGCGCTCGCCGACCATTTCTGGCGGCGCTGGGTAGACGAATACCTACCTACGCTGGTGCCCCGAGGGGCGTCAGATGACCAACGGCGGCCCCTTCAAATTGGCAGCCTGGTCGTCATCGTCGACTCCACGTTACCACGAGGGACGTGGCCCCGGGGCGTCGTGGAAGCAGTCTACACTGGTCCAGACGGCAAGGTGCGATCAGCCAACGTCAGAACTACAGCGGGCGTCCTACGGCGTCCAGTCACCAAGCTCGCCGTCCTCTGCGTGGAAGATTAGGCTATGGTAGCCCTGCGCCGGGGGGAGGATGTTACGGACGACGTAGCTAGGAAAGATATGTAAATAAACTAATTAAGGATTTAGATTTAAGTATAATAAAGACAATTTGAAAGTAGGGAAATTCTTTGACAACTGTAATAATTCGATTATGATTTGTTTTATTACCCCCTAGACATAAGTATGATTGTAAGATGGTAGAGAACACGATTCTGAACAAGTCTAAACCTGTCGGGAACGCTAGACACTCGCGCCCACAACAGCGCGCTCTAACTGACGAGTCATGCTCTCTATCACCGCGCCCCACCCACTACTTGCGCTATGTAAGAAACGAATATAAACAGGACAGTGAGTTGCAAATGTAATCAGTCTTGAAACAGTCATCAGTCGTCACTCAACAGTAAAGCAGCTCACTATCCTGGGAAATAAACAAGCAACAAGAAGTCTGAAGTTTTATTCAAGAAATTATACAGTCCACCTCGACACTGCCACTGCCAGGGTTGCGGGAAAGTCCGAAAAGGTTACCGTGGCCTCTGGCACACGGGTGGGTTTTAGTCAGTCAGTAAGCGTCTGACACGCCCTCCCGCTCCGTCCAGAGCGGGAGAAGTTACATATTTGATGATATACCACATTTAAAAAAAAAATCCTATGTGACGTAAGTAGGCATCCACTAAGATTTTATGGAAATTCTACCTCTGATGATTTCGGTTGTATGAAAAATCTTGTTCCTTGAAAGTTCTTGGGTTTATAAACATGAAACTTGGTATGAATATTGTACCTACTTATTAGAGTAATAAGGTTTGATATTAACAGGTTTCAAAAATACTCCAAAAGGGAATTAAGAGGTGTTATAGTTAAAGTGAAGGGAGCCAAAAGGGCACAAACTAGTAATTAAGTATTATTTTTGGATATCTTATTAATTGTTAGGCGCAATCAAATGTATTGATGTTTCAAGGTGGTAGCGTGGTCGGTGATCTCTAAAAGGTGTGTCGACAAAAAAAAGATATATTTATGTAAACATAATTTTAATCTAAAATCATTGCCACTTAACAAATGAGACAAAAACAGATTCCTTAGCAAATTACAAATACTTAAATTAAACATTTTAAAGTTATACAATTAGCTTACCTACCTACTGATTAACATTCCAACACAAAATAAAATCATTCAATTTGTTGACATACTTATTCACTTTAAATGTCACTTTTTAGTATTTTTTTTCTTTTTAGAAGTTTGTTTTTTCATTCTGTTGGGGTTATAATTTTCTTTATCGGAAGAATCAGTGCTTGTGGGGGTGAGCCCCCGCGGTCCCCGCCTTTGCCTAGTACTGTGTTTCTCAGTGTTCACTATTTCACTCAGAATACCATATTCCCTGGAATCAAAGTAATAATGTCCATAATCTCAACATGTTTTAATTTAATAATATTGTAATAATCATGTTTTACAAAATAAACCTTCCAGAATAAATTCCCTAAACAGTGGTGAAAACCGCAGCAATCCGTCGCGTAATTTAGAAGAACGACGAGGTCTCACAGACACGACACGAAAAGCCTCTATAGTTTATAATGAAGAAAAGAAGATTCAACTTACGATTCATCACAAGACCTGTGGACGTCAACTTTGACTGGCAATGGGCCACTTGCTTCCATCTCCATATCACTGTCTGATTCTGCAATTACTAAACAGTCACGGAGGTTGTTTTGTTTATACTCAGTTCCAATGTTTTCACCCTCTTCTACAAATAAATCTTCACTTTGGCTTTCTGATTTCTGTGAAATTACATCTTCTCTACCATCTTTTTCCTTCAAATTTGTAAATCCAAAATTATATACAGGAAAATTTTCACAAGTATCAGTTTGAACTGAAACTGAATTAGTTGTATTCAACTTAGAATTATTTTCAACATCCTTTAAAATCTTAATTGTAGTTGTGAAATTTGCATTATCAATGGTTACTTCCACTTTTTCAGATTGCCCTACAGCTTTATCAGCTGCAGCATTGCAATATGTACAAGTTTCTATGATATAACTTTTTTTATAAAAAGGTACTTTTATGTATGGTTTTTTTTTGCTTTGTAACACATTAGACTGCGTTAGAGTTTCTTTATTGGTATAAATAACAGTTTTATGTTCTCTACAATCTAAGTTAACTAATGAGGTAGATTCAATTTCTTCATTTTCATTGGCTTCAAGCACAGCTAGACATGCATTTTTATCTTTATCAATTACTGTTTCTTGTGAGTCATCTATTACAATAGGATCATCATCCATAAAAATGCCACTTTCATCATTATCAGGTTCTGTCTTTGTATTAATCCTTACAAGATCTACATAAGACGGTTGTAATTCTTTTTTAACTTTCTTACCATTGTGCTTGCTAATGATTGATTTCACGTTTTCACTCTGCACAGGATTGTTTTTAACAGTAGTTTTGAAGTGAGATCTCTTTCTACTTGTTTTGGCAACTGTTATATTTTCATTCTCTTTAGTTTGCAGTTTATAATTACTTTTTGAACGTTTTATATTAGCGTCTAATTGAGTGTTCACATTCAAATCTCTAAATGGTGTTCTTGTAAGATCTTTGTCATTTTTGTTGAGCCACTGTTGTACATAGTTGGCAGAGCTTTCCATTGTAATATTTTCGCTGAAAAGTGATGTTTTTTCTCCAGGAAAATTTATTGTATTCCTGTTTTCTTTATTTTTGTATGAAAGAAAAGAAGTTTTTCTTTTGTTCTCATACTTCATGGGAGCTTGAATGCATTCTGGGAACAGCTCTTTTTCAATCCGTTGTTGCTCAGATAATCTTTTATGTATGAAAACTAAAAAGCAGAATAAAAATATGTACTATTGCAAATTAATAAGCATAAAGCAGTATTTAAGCAGTAAAACATTTTGTACAATTAATTGTGTATAGCATACCATCTGTATTAAACAAATCTTGACACACTTCTAGTAGTTCTGATGCATTTTTTACCCTCTGTGTCAAGGCATCATCAAGCTTGGGCTGTGGACTAGTGACCTGAGGTGGAGTGAGGCAAAGCTGGCAGTCTATTGCATCAGTAACACAGTTGTCACATGCAGTATGTCCACATGCATATCTCAGTCGCTGACCATCTGTTTTATCACTGAAGACAAACAAAGCATTAAATAAGTTTCGATTCGTAGTTACTTTAGATAACTACTTTATTTAATTAATTAAAAGCACTTATGGTTATTAGGACATTTATAAGTGTCAACATAATATTATGATTAATGTTAACGAAGCTCGAAGTCGAGCAATAACAGCACAGGGATAAATAAGTATGATGAAGATAACGATATGAAGTAAACTGTATTCACAAAATATGTATACACACAACTAATATGCCCACAAAAAGTTTACTCCACTACTAACCAAATAGCACATTGAATGTTCTCAACTATTTTTCTAACATATCCAATAGTTTGATCGATGTACAAATTATTCATGACAACTGTTGCATATCCCAGACCCACAACACCGTTTATCTATAACGTAAAATACAAAAATTCCGTGAAATACAAACATTGACATTCACATATTATGTGATAGTGTTCTGTGATTATGTGTCAGCAAGAAGAACAACGTCAACAAACAGATCACAGACCATGGCTGCATTCCGAATTAGACCATGATCGCTCACAGCGATCATATCGATATTTTGCGTTCCGTATTAAATAACATGATTATGACAGTTTAGAACTGTCATAATATAATATATTTCTATTATAATATACAGAGTGGAAACTTTCAGCGGGTCAGTAAGGGGAAGTACCTTATCCGTTGCAGTTACGCGAAAATGGTCTTAGGAGACTATCCATAATTTTTTATGGACTTTTGATCCCTATTCACAGATTTTCAAAAAAAAAATACAGTTATCAAGAAAATAGCCATTTTACACAAAAACATTGTTTGATGCCAATCGATCCTGTTTCTAATACTGATCAAAAACTTCTATAGGACCAACCATCGTTGGAGTACTCAAAAAGTCACAAATTGCAAAAAACTTTTCCCTTACATTTTGTAAAGAATTTGTGTAACTGAAGTACAAAAAATAAAATAAAAGACAAATGATCACGTAGAATTTTACACATATCAAAAAGAAGGCGTATTCATTTTCTTTTTTTATTAGCTAACATAACTTGATGATGTTATTCTTATTTTAAAATCTTGCTGTTACCCTACGATATCAACTGCTCGAAGGCTCGAAGTGACCGCCATTTTGGCGAATACATAAATTGATTCGTTTCTGTACCGACCTATTGGCTGCTGACAAATTATTTGTATGAATTCCATACAAAATTTTGGTTAGTGAGTCTTTAAGTTCTTAAACACTACTACTGCTGCTGCTGCTGCTGCGTACTACTATTGCTGTCAAGAAAAAGCTTTTGCGTAAAATTTTCATACAAAATGTGCGGGAAAAGTTTTTTGCAATTTGTGACTTTTTGAGTACTCCAAAGATGGTTGGTCCCATAGAAGTTTTTAATCAGTATTAGAAACAGGATCGATTGGCATCAAAAAATGTTTTTGTGTAAAATGGCTATTTTCTTGCTAACTGTAATTTTTTTTGAAAATCTGTGAACGGGGATCAAAATTCCATAAAAAATTATGGATAGTCTCATGACCATTTTCGTGTAGCTGCAACGGATAAGGTACTTCCCCTTACTGCCCCGCTGAAAGTTTCCTCCCTGTTTATATATAATCTAGTAGAACGCTCGTGAACGGACTCACAGTGGTCGCTCAATGTCAACCTCAAACCTTGCACAAAAAAGACCGATTGGATATTCTTCTGCAAATGGAAGTTCAACGCATTGGCACTTCTATTTTGTTGGATTGCTCTATCGAATCGACTCCGATAACTCAGATTTTGAGTTTAAGAACGACAATGCGTCCAGAGATGAAACTGATAGCGAAGTGCTTATATTAGCGTATTTACATGCTCCCGGCAACACACCTTATCTGTAGGAGCGTCGAGTCGGCACCTTCGTCGCTGGTCGTCTCTCGCCGGGCCTCCCCTAGGTAACTGGGGGTCTCACCTGGCGGGGACAGACCGCCGAGGTGTCGTGAAGATAGCGGCGCTGTGTAACAGCGTCGCGGCGCGCCTACAGAAACAAAATAGCAGGCACTCACATGGGCGCGCGTAAATATGCGCGCGCTCAATCCTCTTCAGGCCAATATGGCACACACGATGAGGGGACCGTGTTTACGGGCCACCGTGACGCATCCGCGGCCGGGGGGCGATGCCCCGTCACCGCTCGCCTTGCCCCCTTGCGGGGGCGCAGCGACTTCCAACGAAGTCGTGGTAGTTGTGCTGTCAAATGGTTGTTTATTTTTTGTGTTATTGAAATTTGCGACAATATTACGAGGAGTTTACCTTTAAAAATGAATATAAATGTTGGAAAACAGCAAACCAACATGCATGTGTGTTGTATTGCGAAGTATGGTGTGAGAAAGAATGGAAATCAACCTCAATTGTCTTTGCCGGTTAGGTTAGTAGCCGGTTTTCATGCAATATTACATAAATTCATACACGTTCGATGAACAAATTGTTACTCAATCATGATTTTAAGGCTAAAGTATATTTGGTAAGGTATATTTGGGGTCATTTTCGTATAACAGACCTATTTATTATTTCATTCGTTTGTTTACAATAATATGTCATAGTGGAATAGTGTTGTACCGTTGCTGTAATAGTTTCCGAAACTAGTTCCTCCGCTGAAACGATATCGGTACAATCAGCGATGTTAACATAAATCGTTCTGCGTGTCCTAATCGGTCCGAGTGACTTTGCTTGGTCACAGCACCGGGAGACCGTTCCACAGAGTTTTATATGATGATAAAATAAGACATCGACATTTTGTTATTTATTTTAGTTAGATATTAGCAGCAGCTCTAACCAAAATGATTTATTTATCAAAATACTTACCTTTTTTATAGGTTTCCTAAAAATGAAGGATTAAAGAAACAGTGGTTAGAGGCTATTGGTGAAGAAAATATTAATCCGCGACCTAAAGAATGGTACCTCTGTTCACTTCACTTTGAAGAAAGCTGTTTCAATCACAGGTTTCAATAGAACACTTGATGTAATGAGATTACATGATTACTCTGTTCCCACAGTATTTTCGGTAAGTGTAAATAATAATTGATTAATAATAGCCCGGCCCTTTGGCCTGAAATAAATAAATAGATGTACCTATTAATTACATAAATAAATCATATTGTAAATTGCTTATTGCTTATTAGTATCTATTTTTTTCAGGCACCTGGCAAAAACAACGTCACGAGTCATCTGTATCATGTGAAACGAGAAACATTCAAAATACGGACGTTTCTCCACGTATCATCACATCTACTGTAATGCCTCCATTACCTACACTTCCCCCACCGAATTGTGGAAACAGACGAAACAGTGCACAAAGTGGTATGTATCTACTCAAACGTTTTTGATGCTAGAAAATTACAGGAGGTTCTTACGAAAATTAACATTTTATAACATTACGAAAATAATGCTAAGTTAAGTCTCCAGAAAACATTGAAATCTAAATGATAAATTTTTACAAAGTAGAAAAATAAAGTATTTTTGGAACAAAATCTACCCACAGTGGATAAATTATCAAAAATGAAATGTGGGGATGAAATGAGCTGACTTCTCTGTTTTAAGGTGTGGTTACGGTGCCAATGACGTATCAGACGTACCTGTCAGTGATTTCTCAGCACGTTTTCTGATCTTCGTGCTAAAGTATAAAATATACAATTGGATTTTTTAGGATCTATAGACTTAGCATGAAACAAATATTACAAAGCAGCATTTTCGACGCAAGTTGATGATTGAAGTAATTTTTATTTACTTTTTCAGGTTGTACAAATTGGAAAAATTAAGGCTTTAAAAGAAAAATGTGCCAATCAACAACAAAAAGTTAAACGCCTTATCGAAATGATTCGAAAGAAAAACAAAAAAAATTGCCAATTTGAAAGATATTATAGAAGACCTTCGAACGTAGACAGAGAAACTCTGTCTACGCCTTCGAAGAATAAATTGTATGAACATGGAACAGACTGTTGTAATAGAAGAATTGGCGGGACCAATAAACTTCTTAAAAAGACAAATTAATATGTCCAAAGGTTTACGCGCACCAAAAAAATACTCTGAAGAAACTGACTGGACAGGTCCACACAATTTGTGTGGTTCTTTCCTCAACAGACCATTTCAGACAGCGAACTACATAGCCTTCACGTGATCTGACCAAGATTTTGTCTGGACTTTAAAAGAGACTGTGATCACGGAGTTTGTTTCGGCCTTTCTTCTCAGAGTAGTCAGATAGGAAGCGCCGACCTAATTTAGTTTTTTTTTAATTCTGTACAGAAAAAAACACTTGATATGAGTTTTATTCTCAGATAACAGACGGTAAGTACACTACTCATCTTTTTCTGTTACAACAGATTTTAAGTAAGTATATAATTAAGAACCAAACTTGATATCAAGTAAGACTCGTATCGATACTCGTTATAATAACACCAATTTTCCTTGATTGCCACAATCCTAGCAATGGCAGCCATTTTATGAGACATTATGAGTTGTAGGCGTAGACAGAGAATAGCATTCTCTGTCTACGGTTGTAGGTATGTGCGTTTCACCATGGTATAATAATATGCTTCGCCTGGTATTCTCTTCCCGTGACAGCTGGGTCACGTGATTGGCCTAAGTATACGTCATCAGTTGCGATGCGGCTCTCAAAGTTTTTTAGTGGGGAAAAAGATAAAAATAATACAACGGGTACTCAATTTTTATCATTTTTAATATTTTAGATGAGCCCAAACGGCCTTGAACATGGTATAATAATATGCTTCGCCTGGTATTCTCTTCCCGTGACAGCTGGCCGCTGGGTCACGTGATTGGCCTAAGTATACGTCATCAGTTGCGATGCGGTTCTTAAAGTTTTTTAGTGGGGAAAAAGATAAAAATAATACAACGGGTACTCAATTTTTATCATTTTTAATATTTTAGATGAGCCCAAACGGCCTTGAAGACAAAGCCGTTAAACCTTATTTGAAAAAAAAAACTATCTAGCAAGCTACGTCAACATCACTTGAAAAAGAAATACATCTGACTTGGCTGTATGGGCCAAGACCCCTTTGCCTGTCCTTAATTAGGACTAAAAGAACAACCAAAAAAAAATCACTACAAAATAAAATAATAACATGGACCAACTTAGTACACGACGAAAACCTAATAGGACGCAATTAACTCGACTTGAAAAATAAGTCAAAAACTAGTTAGGTTAGGTTATGTTCGGGCGTACAGCCGAATTAGCACAACTATGCCTTATATGGAATTTGCAACCGTAGATAAATGAAATAATATGTAGAAAGGTACAAGACTTACCAGTTCTTATTGTTGTTTTTGGTCTACAATATTGAAGCCACTTATTTGCTATCATCTCTTCTTTGGGAAAAGAAAAAAACCTTATTACTCCGCCTTTTTTACTTCTGTTTTTACAGTTTATTACGGAACATTTAACCATTTTTTTTTCTTGTGTATCTTTCAAACACAGTTTTTACACAGTTTTTATAGTACCTAACTAATGTTTGGGAACCACAGTATTTTGCTCACCGAGCGAAACAACGCTATAGATATGAGCGACACGACGATAGTGATGAAATGGGGAGCTGTCAGTATGTCACTTGTCAATCCGATGTGTGGCTACTGTGTGTGATTGAATTACCTGAGCGAAATGCATTTTACAACTTATCAAAGCAATTATGAACTAATAATTAAATATGTTAATTAATTTAAAACTAAAAAGATGAATCACAAGAGTTACTAAATAGTTAGCTAGTTAGTAATTTATTTTATTTTTATTAACTAAGAAAGTCCCTAAATTTACTGAAACGGACAATCAATGGCAACACTTATCGTGACGTAGTCTTAGGCCATCGTGGGAAGAGAATAGGTACCAGGCGAAGCATATTATTATACCATGCGTTTCACGAAAGAATTCCCTTCGCCGTTATATTGGCACACCTGACTGTCAAGAACGTCAAAAGCTAGACGCATCGTAGGCTTTGTTGAGTTTTTCCAAGATTTATAGTTGTTTTACGGTTTTAATCACGCCGAAGACACTTAAAAAAAGTGGCGAAAGAGAGTTGGTGTTGAAAGTCAAAACGTTTCGTGAGAGTGAAAAACGTAACAAAGCGGCAATAATTCCATTAGAATGTGTGAGACTTCGCGTCGCCGCCATAAAATAGGGTTGCCATTGCCAGAACTAGATGCTCCCTACCGCTGCTACCCCGTAGGTGCCTACCTACACCTTTTAAAATAATTAAAGACCATAAAGAACCACCTATTTACGAAGTCGATTCATTGTTAAAAGAACACGGTCATAAAGTTGTAAGACTTCCTCCTTATCATTGTTACCTGAATCCAATCGAACTCATATGGAGTCTTTTGAAAAGGCGGATTGCTGAAAAAAACGTGGGTCAGGAAGCAAAAAATATTGTAAAAATAACTGAAGAGGCAATTTGCAGTAGCACGCCAGAAGAGTGGATAAAAGAATGCAGCCACGTAGAAACCATAGAAGATAAGTACTTCAACAATGGAGTAACTGTTGATAACAAAATAGATCGATTTATAATAGAAGTAGGAGATGACTATAGGAATGACTATATGATACTGTAGGAGATACTTCAGACGATAGTGACCCTGGAGATAGTGCTATATCGGGTGTAGGTCCTTTGGAGGAGCACAGTTATTTTAAAAAGTAATTTTGTTGTTAATCATTACAGCTTATTAAGAAGTTTCGCAAATAAATAATTATTATGATTATATTAAGAGTTTAATTTTATGAATACTTATCTTTACACGTAAGGTATAATTTTCTATAGACCTTTGTTGAAAGGTGACCAAACAAAAAGAACAACCAAAATAAATTTTCGTTTTCAATTTATACTGATTTATTGGGTAATATAATTTTCACGGCCTGGCAGCACTCATTTAAGCGCTACCAACATTACAGCGAAGGGACTTCTTTGATGAAACGCACCCTTTTTTTTTTGTTGATATTTCCAGTCCATACTCCATACTATTTTAAGTAAGATTATAAGTCAATGAAGGTTTCACATCAAAAAACATTGGAAACCCGATATTTCGTCCTATTTTCAAACCTGAAGTGCGGCCTAGCCACAGAACACTATTACTCCTAGCGGGGCCTAGCACTCTTGCATTGAGATCATAATAAGTTACATGCTCTGTGATCATAATGTTGTTTTGTGATCTCAATAGCCCATGTTTCAAACAAAAGTCAATATTAAAAAAAATTGGACATATACACAAATACAGCGAACTAAAAATAATTACAAGCCGGCAAAACGATCTAGATTTTAATCATTTTTAATGTTTTTTGAGAAATATGTGAATAATCGCAATCATAATAATGGCGTTATTAGAATATAAACATTATTTTCCGATAGATAGCATACAAAAAGTATGTGATCTGTTTGAAGAACAACTACGCAGTGAGAAGGAGGCAGATTTAGCTTTGTTTTCTATTATTGTTGGGGCGGTTGAAAACAATTTAACTAATGTAAAAAACAGCGACAAGGAAATGAATTTGGCGGCAAATAAAGTTGGGAAAATGAAGTTCCCATCTGTTGAATACGAAGAAGTGAAGTCACTCCATGAACGTTTTGTGACACTGATGCGTGGAGGCGTCGATGTGAAACTGCTCAATGGAGTTTACACCACGAGAGATTTGGTGAAGCGAGTTGCCGATGTGGTTTGGAATTCATTGACTCGCAGTTATTATAAAGACCGAGCGCATTTGCAGTCTATTTATAGTTTCTTAACAGGAAATAAACTTGACTGCTTTGGTGTAGCTTTTGCAGTAACTGCAGGCTGTCAAGTTCTTGGTAAACAAGACGTTCACCTGGCCTTATCTGAAGACCATGCTTGGGTAGTTTTTGGGAAAGATGGCACAGAAACAGCTGAGGTATGTTTAAGTAAGCTTTGCCACCAAAAAGTTTGATTAGGAAATAAAATTATTTTTATTCTCAAGATAATAATTTATTTTTGTTCCCATCTTATACTTAATAATTATTTCTTCTGTCTTGTCATCATCTGCCTAGCCTTTTCCCACCTATGTTGAGGTCGGCTTCCAGTCAAACCGGATGCACCTGTGTACCAGTATTTTACATGGAGTGACTGCCTAGTTCAGTAACCTAGTTACTGGGTAATAGAATACCCCTTGGTAAGACTGGTTGTCAGACTTTCAGGCTTCTGATGACCTGTTACTACTGTCAAAAATCCACGAATATCAGCCAGGATATTCGTGGATATCTATGCTTGGGGCGGTTGGGCCCCAAGCATAGTTTAACCTGATAGATCAACCCATGCAGCAGCTGTTGCTTCTGTCTGTCTATGTAGCAAATAAATATCTCATCTAAGTTTTGCTCTATCTTTTGTAGCACATACATGTGACGTCTGATGATCAATAAAAAACCTATGTTTCTAGGTAACTTGGCATGGCAAAGGTAATGAAGACAAACGTGGAAGGTCAGTTGGTGATGGAGTATCTGCATGTTCATGGCTGTATGTAGCTGGCAAACCAGTGATATGCACACGAGTAATGGAACTAGCTGCACTTGTATCTTCAATCAACCCCACGTTGACACAAACTACAGATGTCCATGAAGTTGCTCAAATGCAGCACAGACTTCTGTGGTTATTGTATGACAGTGGTAAATATAACAATATTTTTCAGTATCTACTTATTTTACATGGAAACAGCTAATACTAGTAAAAATACCAAGCTCTGCTTTATAACTATTATTGGAGACACATGTAGCTAAGACAGCAGCCCAGCCAAAGTGAAGTTGAGTCAGCTATTGGTCTCCTGCTGTTTAACCTGTAAACTAAAATAACATGTATGTATCCTGATAAATTGGACAGTTCCACAATTAAATAGGCCTGAAAGTTAAGAAAATAATCTACTTTAACTTCTCTATAACCCTTAAAAGAGCAATAGTCCCCCTGTATCTATATCTATTTATATCCTTGGAGACTGGCTGGATATGTCACTTAAAATGCTCAAAATATGCCTAGAAAGTGCCTAAAATGTTGGCACTTTTTGGCCATTATGTAGCATATTTTATAAATTGTAGTATTTATTTGAAATGTTTATTAGAATTAAAAATTAGCATGACATTTAAGTCTTAAAGTTAAACTTACTACTTACCTACATTTTCAACAGAAGTATTATCATTTTTGTCTTGAAAATGTTAACATGTTACAAATGCTTAGTAATAAGATTGTTTCTTCTTCTTTATATAATTTGTATTATTATAAGTACTTACTTACCTACTTAATACAAATTATCATTATTTGTTTTGTTTATTTGTACAGATACTTAGGTACATTTATGTATTTAGATACATTTAAAAATAGAAAACATGCTAAAACTGATTGGGCATAGAATAATTTGATTTTAGGTAAATTATGCAATAACCTAAAAAAATTACAAAGTTTGTATATAATTATGCAAACGTATGTGTTCGCACTAAATGCAGTCTCTACATAATATAAATAAAAGTTGTATCTAAATTAGAAATCGCCATTTTCTCCTTTCAGGCCATTTAGATGCTTACCCCATGGCATTGGGTAATCTTGGGGATTTGGATGAATACATGAGAATAGCTAATTGTTCAGTAGAAGCTGATGTAGAATTGTCTTTCCATAATGAATTGGATAATTTACGACATGATGGCACACAGAGGCCAGATCCTGCTGCACTTTATGCTCAAGCTATCCGCTCATCAAGAACAAATTATGAAGATCGCCATGTTTATCCATACACTTTCCAAGGAGGCCACTACCATCGCAATAAAATGTACAAAGAAGCTTTCCATGCATGGGCCTGTGCTGGCGACGTTATTCGACAGTTAGTCCTTTTATTCATATTTTTGTCTATAAAACTTATATGATCAAAGAAGCCACTATAAAATTATAATAAAATAGATCTTGTCTCAAAGGACATCATTCATGTTTCATACATTTTGCTTTACATTTGCACCAAAAGAGATGATGTCCTTTAAAGGGTTCGTTAACCAATAGCAAAAAAGGTAGCCTTTTACTTTCGTCATTTCCGACCGTCTGTAAGTCCATGCACTGCACACACACACACACATGCAATGACAGTTGGAAAAACGGTGTACTCTGTGCACCGCCATGCAATGGTGTAGTGATATTGCAAAAAAGTATTTAGGGGTGGCACTACATGTAACCGAGGGATTAAAAAATATGCGGAAGACAAGATTTTGACGTTTCTAAGTGACTTTGCTATTCAAGTCAATAGTTAAGATAATTCTAAGATCCATCCATCCTCCAACACATACCTACCACTATCATAACACAACATAATTATCCCCCTTTACAGCTACAACTATTCCCGTGATGATGAAGAGATATACAAAGAGTTTTCTGAAATAGCAAATGAACTAATACCACAGTTGATGAAAGCTGAAAGCTCTGGACACTCTGCCAGATCCATTCTGAAGGACCCAGAGTGTTTTGCGTCATTGTTAAGGTATGGCTTGTATTTCAAAAATACTTGGCACATTATATTATTTGTAATAAAGTTCTTAATAATACACCTTCTATCACTTTTAGATTTTATGACGGCATCTGCAAATGGGAAGAAGGTAGTCAAACACCAATTCTTCATATCGGTTGGGCAAAACCCCTTGTGAGCACAATTTCAAAATTTGATGCGGAAGTTAGAGCTCAAGTCCACATAATATGTAAAACTGATACTGATGATCATTCAGAGTCAAATAAAGCATCAGAGAATGTTGATAGAGACAAAGGCGATAATGACAAATGGAACAACAATTCTGAGAATACAGAGATGACTGTGCGTGAGCAGCTAACTGCCGCTGTGAATAGTCGGCCGCGCGTCGCACTGTACAGTCATAAGATGGCAGCACTGAGGCCTTTACTTCTAGCGGAGCGATTGAACACACACGCGCTACAGTTGCAGTTGACAGCGCAGAGCCAGCTACAACGGCCGCAGGCGCCGACGAAGAAAAGAGATGTCGATGACGCTAATTCTTCTCTACCGACAGCGCGCGCCAAACGAGCTCGACGCGAACGTTGAAGGAATTGGTAATGTTTTTAAATCGGAACCGAATACGCTTCTCTGTTAGACTGGTACCAATGTACCTAAATGAGTGATGTATACAAAGTATTTTATGTAGTGTATTTGTTTCTGTTAGATTGTTAATGTTGGTAGTACATTGTTTATTCTGGGTGATATCATGTATTTTTAGAGTCGAGTTTAAAACTAAACAAATCACCCAATAAAAAATTTGTGTCATTTAGTAAGGAATAATTTAACTTTCGAATTGGACAATGCCACGAATCTACATAATATATTAGTCTGCTGCAGTCACTGCAGTGTCTCCATATGTAAATTGAGAGTTACCTTATTGCAAGAGTAAAAATACGGTGTTTCTAGACAAAATTACGGTGCATCAGCTAAAAGTGTTCCGTGTAAACTACCGTGTAATTTTTAATTATTTACTTACAAAAAAAAAAAAAAATCGTGAATCATGAAAAATGTAACATATTAAATTATATTCGGAATCCGACTCTCCTAGCACGACAATATCTTTTTCGTAAATGGTATTATTCATTTTTGTCAACGTATCGTTAGTTGGCCTGAAATCAATACAGTTTTTGCAATTTCTTTGATTGATTGCTGGGTTTTACGCAGTACATACCTTATGAAATATTTACAACGTAATTTCAACAACACTGTAATACCTTATTACCTTGACGGTAGATTAAGACAGATTACGGTGCATCTACGGTAATTACCACGTACTCGGAGACATTGGTGTCACGCCTAACCATGCATTGTATTCTAACCCAATTTTTTTAATTTACCATTATTCATGATGACTTTCGTCATCAGTTGCTAAATAACTGGTATTTAATAGACATGTATGTTTATGAATAGTAAATTATGATTCGGGCGACATGAAAACCCTGAATGCCAATTATAATAACTATTATCCTTACTTGTGATTTTACATTCGTAAAGGTACAGTCAAGTGCATGTCGGTAGCAATAATTTACCATGCTTGTATTCACTAGCAGTAAGAACGGTTTTCGTAGTTCAAGTGTTACCACCGATGCACATATGGGTATTTGAGCGATTTGGCCGGCCAAAACTTTTTCTTTATTTTAATCAATGCTAATAGTGCTCATAGGTGGATTTACTCATTTCAATTGATTTTTATGGATTTACATGAAAAAAAAAACGTTTTAGTGTTATATTACCTATTTTATTAATAAATTAATATAATTACAATTTATTAGCGAAAATAAATGATAAACTACTTAACTAGAAAAAGACCACGGTTCTTCATCTGAAGAACCATAGCCTGACATCGTATCTGATGATGACACATCAGCATCGTGTACGATGCTCAGCGGAATGTAACAAATCTATTGTTTCCTTCATTTATTTATTTATCCTCCTACTGGAACGCCATACAGCAATTATTACACCAACAGAGCAAAAATATACTTCATAAGCTTCTTTCCATCCATCCTGTGGATATCGAACGTTCATAAAAGGTTTGGTTATTTTTTCGGAATGGGTCGCAATCCTCTTAATAGGGGATCGGAACTAAGGAGTAGCCTATTAGTAACATCCATGTTGCACGCTTTTTGAGAGAATTTTCTGCCAAAATTCTGACAATACAAACGGTATCTTTTTTCTGTTAATTGACCAATCGGAAGCAAGTTTACTCCTTTCACCTAACTCTGAAAAATATTTATGTGGTCGTCCTGTTGGGTTTGTAACTTTTTGGTACCTATAACAAATGTGCCTTCTAGCCATGTTTTATTGTTTTTCAGATAAGAATATTCTTTATAGTGAGAATCAGTCCATATCCTTTTCATTTCATTTTTTTTTCATATCTTCCTCGTCAGAAAATGGGCGAATTTTAGCACAACATTTATCTTTCCAAAAACTTTTACGTGATTTTTTAAGCGTAGTTTTTTTTAAAGTCGCATAAAACACTCAATTTGCATCATATATTCAAAATTTTTATTGAAATTGATAACTTGGCCTTTGCCATTTACATTTTAAAGATAACTTCATGTAAATGTTGTCCGCGGCTCCGTTTCAAATGGTCCATTCGGAAGGTCCAATTTTGCGTCACTTTTTCGAGCATTTCGGCCTGTATCCCACGAATTACGCGTGTTATGTTATCCTGTAAGGCTTCAATCGTGTTCGGCTTGTCCACATACACTAACGACTTTACATAACCCCACAAGAAATAATCCATTTCGAGAGATAAGCTGCTCACCAAATTCACCCTTCAACATGTCCATTGTTTCACGAGCTGTGTGGCATGTGGCACCGTCTTGATGAAACCACATGTCAACCAAGTTCAACTCGGCCAACTGGGGCAAAAAAAAGTTGCGTATCATGGCTCGATATCGTTCGCCGTTGACGGTAACGTTTCTGCCACGGTCGTCTTTGAAGAAAAATGGACCGATGATGCCACCAGCCCATAAACCACACCAAACTGTCGTTTTTTCGGGATGCATCGCTAATTCTTGTATGGCATGTGGCTGTTCATCACTCCAGATGCGACAGTTTTGTTTATTTACGTATCCGTTAAGCCAAAAATGAGCCTCATCGCTGAACACAATTTTTCGATAAAACAGCGGATTTTCATTGAGTTGTTCTAAGGCCCATTCACCAAAAATTAGACGTTGTGGTAGGTCATTCGGCTTTCCATGATGAAATGGCAGAGTATACTGAAAACTTTTCACTTTGACAGATGACGTTTGGATGCCATTACCAACCAGTGCCGCCAACCTGAAAAACTTAACTCTTAAAAAATCACCCATTACATTACAAAATTTTTCCAAAAATTACATTACATTTTCTGCCATCATAATAGTACTTAAACAAGTGTTTTCAAGTCATAACTCGGAATTTTGCCGACTCTAGAACAAAAAAGTGACAATTTATAGCAATAGGTAGATAAGAAATCGATATATTTTGTGTTTATTTTCTAGTCTGCTACATTATGCTATATTTTAAAATATCGGATAAAACCGGATAAAATTTTACACTTATTGGCAAGACTAAAACACAGTCTATTCGAAATTACTAAAATCAATATCGGGAAATGCCGGGAAATATAACTAAATACCTAAACCATAAAAAATAAGAAAAAATAATTCCTGTAAAACAGCACTTGCTAGAAAAATTATATTAAATAGATTTCTGAGCTATTATTACTTGAAAAATATAAAAAGTATACCCATTTACCCGCTTTATCACAATCCATAGCTTTCAGATTATTTTATTTGCTAACAAATATAGAAATATAATCAAAACTTTCGTTTACGCAGCTAACACAAAACACTGATATTTGCACTCAAATGAACGATCAAGTTTGTACTTACTGACCATCTCGCACGGTAATTTCGAAAAAGAAACACTGTGTGAGAGCATTTTTTTTTTAAGACCAGCGCACATCGGCGGACGGCGGGGCAGAGAGTACTTTAAATTTACCAATATAAATTCGTACGTATCCAATGGTAACAAGATACAAAGCTCAAGAGACCTACCACGAAACTTCAAAGGGGATGTCTGTCTCCGGTATTGAGGAGCGCGCTGTAGGATACCGCGGCGAGATGCGACGGTATGCGCCGGAGACCGCTAGCAGAAGGTCGCGGGAGGGGCAGTGCAAGCGGGGCTGCACTCCACACTTCCCCGGCGCGGCGCATACCGCGGGGTGTCGCGGGGTGCTCCTCTGCAAATCCTCCTCGATGTCGTCCCCCGGCGTCCGTTGTGTGCGTTGGCCTTAATTTTCATAACATCTTAAAATGATGAGTCTAGGAACGCCCATGTTGCATTTATTAAATGTCCCACCCATACATGATAATATGTAGCATGTACTTATTGAAATCGTTTTTAAGCAGAAAAGTTTTATTTGTGTGTTTAAGTAGTTATTAAAATAGGAAATGTTCTGCGATATAAAATAACATAAAATAGCCCTAGCAGACGCAGTGCCCAGTCTCATCACTAATCGGCGATCAGTGACTTCATCAATATGCATCACGTTTTGGTGCCTCCTTGCATTCGGTTGCGTTAGTAAAATTGCGCATTTCAAAGATTGCTTTGTCGTATTTTAGCATCTCGCATTTGAGTGCAATAGAAAAATGCATTTATTTAGACCACCTTTCTCTGAGGGGGGCCTGTGTTTCTTAGAGTTGTTTAATACCATGCGTGAGCAGCAGGTGCTTCCATTATAGTATTTACTATTATAATAGGCGACACCAGGCTGCGATTGCTTTCAGGCGCCTTATGGCGGATGCGCTAAGGTAGCCCGCGAAATTAAAATTATCTTACGTTTTTTGTTTTGTGTTGTGTCTGGTTGTATGTCGATCAAAATATGATTCACGACCGTACCAAATATGTATTTACATAATTATAATCATTAGAATCATCAATACAAGTCTCTTGTATCATCATAATGATTAATCATATTTTGATCAACATACAACATAATACTGACTTGAAAATTGCAAAAAAACGTAAGCTTGATAATTTAAATTTCGTGGGCTATCCTGGCGCTCCCGCCTTTGGATACAATTTCTAAGGTGACGGCAGCCCGCAGACGGCAGTGACTGTGCCACCCAACCGCATTGAGAAAGACAGACCGCAGCGGCACTACTGGTTTCTATGTACAGCCAGGGAAATTAATTGTTAAGCAAATTGGCACCCTACGTCAATTTTCCGTGGCATAGGTAGCCATTTCATACAATTATCAAAGAATGACAGTAGTGATTCGAATAAACGGACAATTTAAGTTGGTAGTCAATTTGCTTATCAATAATTTCACAGGCTTTATTTCTATGAAACCGTTACCGTAGATGGCTACAATTTCAGCTGCTGCTGCGGTCGAGCGGCGACTGCAGACGGCACGCCAGTAGGCAGTAGTGCTGTCACTAATTGACAAGGATTATTTTTTTGTTGATTAGTGAGTTTCGCGAAACTTAAGAAGAGAAGTGCCGCGATGCCGCTGCAATCTTAGATCTGACGTCACGTTCAGAATCAAAGCCTCAGCGACACTGTCGCTTGTGATTACTAATATTACTATGAACTGCATCGCCGCCGCTGCCATCGGCAGTTTGCCGTCGCCTTCGAAAGTGTAACTTTATGATACATTTCATCACATCATTTACATTAGTTTATTTTTTTGCTACTGCCACTTAATTACTTACTACTACTTATGTGTTGCATTAGAACCGTACATCCAAACATTGAAAATATTCGACGCGCGGAAACAGCGGGCCGGTTGGTGGGGGGGTTCTGTTATCAAACAGAAGAAAATCTGATACGCCCTTTTCATGCCGGCGCGGCGGCATGAGAAGGCGCATCTCATTTCGAAAAAAGTGTTTGTGAAAATTGCCCATTTTCTAGGTGTATATAATGTTTTTTTCAAAATCTGTGAAGGCAGATCAAAGTTACTCAAACAGTTAAGGGCAGTCTTCTAAGACCGTGTTCCTGTAGGTACAACTTTTAAGCCTACCCATACTGCCCTGTCTCAAAAATACAGCCTGTATACTCCAATGGCTGCCGCCTTATTGTTTTATCATTGCCAATACTTTTTATCTAGAACTAGCTGTTGTCCGCGACTTCGTTTGCGATCCAGGATAAAATTAGCCTATGTCCTTCTCCAGGTCATGGTCTACCCATGTGCTAAATTTCATTTAAATACGTTCAGCCGTTTTAGCGTGAAACGTAATACAGAGGCATACAAAAATCAAATATTTTCTCTTTATAATTTTAGTTTAGATTATTATTTATTAGTCACCGAGAAAAACAAAATATAATAATTATGTGTTTGTGTAATGTGTGAAAAAAAAAAGAAACCATTGTATAAAGTAGACATTATGATAGTCACTGTGTGGCGTCCGAATGGTTGATACTAACGCTTAAATGTTTTATGTTACTAATAGAGGTATGATCATGGTAAAGAATATATTTTTCAAATTAAATTACCTACTTATATTAATAAAAATTCCGTGACAAATGATCATTGAAGAACATATAATTTTATGTAGAACATAATAATTATACCGGTACTCCGGTGTCTATGTACAAAATGTTTTTTTTCCGAAGTTGTTAGTTTACTGTGTACCTCTCGTAACATTAAAAGGTCATCTACTAGATTATATTTAAAAGGGTAGACTGCCTTTAAATTAAAGTGAAAATTATTATGTAAGGTCTGAAAATGATGTTAGCGATATTAATCATTTAAAGATCATAAAAATCAGATATCTGTATATTGTAGTAGGTAAGAGCTTACCTTTAAAGATCTTACATCTTAGTACCTAGGTATACTCTGTTCTAAAAGTATTTGAAGCAAATGTAAATAAAAGGGTAAGAAAACATTCCTGTGGATGTCAATTTGTAGTGCCACTTGAGCGTTTTGATCTGAGTATTTGAAAAATTTAATCCGAAATTCCTATTTTAAATAATTAAAGATGTTTTTCATTTGACAATAATAATTGAGGTTATTTTTATAACATCAATTTTCGTCGATATTTGTCAAATACTATTTGATAATATTATTCAAACAATAATTGTTGGATAAAGTGGTGAGATATAATATTGATAACTTCTTAGTACACCTGAACCGAGTTTGTTTTCACTTTCATCAAAAAGTTTTAGAACAGATTACCTAGGTATCGATACCTTTTAATATTAAGCATTCCTAATTTAAAAACTTCTACCTACAGTCATTCATTCATTACCAAACAATAAATAGTATTTACTATTGGAAAGGGGAAGATATGACAAACACTGATGCTTTTAATGAAAAATAATATATATTAAGCAAGCGCCGCTGCTTTTCCTGCTTAGGTATTGCTTGTACTATTTAATATTTTTTTTCATGCGCCTAACAGCCGACAGCTACCTTCAGCTAACCAATATCACTTAGCTGTTGACTAAGGTCTGCATCCTTCGTAACTTTCCGGCATACCATGCCCCGGGGCCATTTCACATTGCGTAGGTATCTACATACATAAATACTGACGGCTAAAAAGAAAAGCTAAAGCTTTGAAGTATCGCTTTTCATAATTTTAACCCCCCCCCCCCCCCCCCCCCCTCCTAGCGGAGCGTACAGGCGTATTGACGATCCTGGCTGATCTGTTGCGGTGTTCCTGGAAGTACACCAGTGGTGGTGGATCTTCAGTGGTAGCTCCAGGTGATTGGCGTGTGTCACTACTCGTATGTTCTTGATTTTCTCCATCGATATGTTGGTAGATGTTCCTGGTAGTTGAATCGTGAAGTATTCCTCGTTACGTACGATGACCTCTAATGGGCCTTTGTGTGGATGCTGCAGAGGCTTGCGGACGGTGTCGTCGCGTACAAACACGTGGCTGCTTCTCTGTAGGTCGTTGTGCACGAACATAGGGTAAGGTGATGCAAGAGTGCGCACTTTTTAAATGAGGCTTTGTATTACAAAAAAATATTATAGTCAAAGAAATCAACTTAATTTATTTTAAATCTTAGAAAAAATCAACATGAAGTTAAACAAGTTATTACTATAATTTTAGGTATAAGTATAACATAACACAAAAATGAGATATGCGTACTCTTATACAACCGGTCGTATAAGAGTGCGCGCCAAGGTGTATAAGAGTGCGCATTTTAATTATGAGCGCAAAAGTCACACTTAAGGGACCTTTTTTTTTTGTTTCCGGGGTGGAAAATCCTCATGGATGTCCGCCGCCCTGGGGCGGGTGGCGGGATCTGTCAGACTCTTACTGACTAAAAACCACCCCGGTGTTCCATCTCACACTTACGCCGGGGGTCGCGGGAACGTACGATCCTTCCGCAACCCCCGACTGGTGGCGGCCCGCCCCTGCGGGCCTCTTCGGGTCTGTGGGGGGAGTGAGGTGTTTGACTCCCCCCGCGACGTCTAAGAGGGGCGCGCGTGGAACACTACGCGCCGCCACCTCGGGTCCTGGTGTGTGGGGGGCGACGGACGTCCCCGAGTCCGTCGCCCCTGGACCCATTTAGGGGGGCTGGAAGAGGGCGTTGTCCGCCCTCCGCCGACGCCCGGTGCGCCTTTTGCGGGCCGGGTGAGTGGACGAGATCTCCTTCTCCCTTTCCGCGTCCCAGGACTCGTCGCTGCCGACCATCGACTCGACTACGGCCGGCAGCGACAAGTCATTGCCTACTTCTGAGATGAGGGCACGGCGCGGCTCCTCCCAAGCGGCACACTCTGCCAGCGTATGCCGCGCCGTGTCCTCCCGGCAGTCGACGCAGTGGTGACACCGGGCGTCCGGCTCCCTGTTTATGCGACACAGGTACTTCCCGAAGCAACCATGCCCCGAGAGCACCTGCGTCGCCCGAAACGACAGGGAGCCGTGCCTCCTCCCGAGCCAGCGCTCGAGCACCGGCCGGACCGCCTCGATGGTGACGAGGCCGGCGGTAGGCCGAGAAAGCCTGTCCCGCCATTCCGCCACCAGGACCTCGCGAAGCTGAGACCGACGCAGCTCCATGTGCCGCTGCATCGGTCCTTCGCCCCGCGCCCTCGCTTCCTCGCGCCACCGATACAATGACGCGAGTACTTTCGCCTCGAGGTCCCATGGCGGGGATCCGGCCAGTACGCAAGCCGCCTCGTACACTTAAAGGGACCTTGGCCAAGATAGGCGGTACAATTCTCGTGCCACCATTCTTTGCAGTCTGAACACTCAATCCAATCTTCTATTATGGGCTCTTTGTATATTTCCTTGCAGCCGACACAGCGCCAGTTCTTCTTTTTTGGAACATTCTTTGGTTTTTTAGGTTCTTGATCTATTTTTGTGCGTTTTGACGTTTGCTGGGATTAGATTGTTGGGGTCCTTCCGAGTCAATTTTAAATGCTGGCTTCTTTTTCATGTTGTTAAGCATTTCTACTTAAATTTTGTATGGTGAACTGCTAATTATGTCAGATTTTTTATGTTTTCTGTTCGATTTATTTCTAGCCTGAGCTTTGGGAACGGAGCATAATAATATATCTTTTACTGTTTTAAAAACAGAATCTTCAGTAGAAGTTCCTGGAGTAAGAGAGGATGTCGCATATGCAAAAGGATTTTCTGTTGCGCTGGATAAATTCTGCGTTGATGACTCGGGTGCCGTAAAATTATTTTCAACTGAAGGCACTGTGACATCCTCTGCAAGTCGTTGCTCATCATGTGAAAGGTCTGTTGACTGAGGCGCTCAGAGGCAGTTGTGATGCTGACTCAGATTCAGTCGATGCTCTTGAAGCTCTCTGTTGTATCTGTAGCATTAACATCTTCAGGATCTTGTCTGTCACTGAACTTGCTAAATAATCTAGTTCAGTGAAAACGTCCGGATTGTAAGGTACAATGCCAGTCACTTTAAAACTCCGCGCAGCACAAGCCAAAGTAGCAGTTTTGAGGTATGCAGGAGTAAAAATGGCAACCATCTGAAAAACA
The DNA here is from genome assembly GCA_937001585.2 of Brachylomia viminalis. Classification (NCBI taxonomy): domain Eukaryota; kingdom Metazoa; phylum Arthropoda; class Insecta; order Lepidoptera; family Noctuidae; genus Brachylomia; species Brachylomia viminalis. The sequence goes on along the minus strand of OW443302.2, from coordinate 11,611,126 downwards.
GTAATCGCCCGTCCAGAATGGTTCCGTAACCATTTCTCGCATTCATTGGCATAGTATTTTTTCAGGACTGTGTGAAATCCACAATCAAGTGGCTGCATTTTGTGGCTTGTGTGAGGAGGTAAAGTCAGTGCAATAATGTGGTTATCTCGGTAGAAATTTATGTAATCTAACCAAAATGATTGAAATACTAGAAATCTCAGATGTATAAGAGTGCGCGCGCACTCTTACACGCGTCACAGTGCGCACTCTTACACGAATCGGCCTAACGCGAAATGACGAGTCACTAGCGACATCTCTTGAAAAACATCTTCATTTTATCTTTAAAACTGTTTGAACAGACACTAAGTTTTGCACATAAAAAGTTTTGATTAATGTTTCCTGGGTAGTTTTCAAACTGTATTCAACGCAAAACACAAACAAATTATATGAAGAGAAGTAAAAATCTATTGGCTTACCTAAAATCCACGTAAATAGTTTTACACAAATTATTATTCGGGAGCACAACGGCGGCGTTCACTTCAACACCAAAATACGACTGAAGTTAGTTACAAATGTCACTCAGTACTCGACGTAGGATAGATGCGCACTCTTACCGACCGCGCACTCTTGCACCACCTTACCCTACATCGCTTGTTTGAGTGTGGTTTGTATGCAGGTGTGAGCTTCGTGATAACGTCGTGCAGGTTGTCGACATAGTCATGGTCCATTTTCGTTGCAGCTGGCGAAGGTGATATAAGATCGCCGGGTAGGCGTATCGCTTGGCGGTAGGTAAGCTGGGCACTCGTGTTGGTGTCGGTGCGCATGGCGGCTCGTAGACCCATTAAAACAGTAGGTAACTCGGAGATCCATTTGTTGTTGTTATCTAGTCGAGCCATGAATGCGGCTTTCAGTGTTCGGTGCCAGCGACGATGCCGTTAGGTACTCTGCGGATGGTAGGCAGTAGTACGGGTTGTTTCTATAACCTCTTCCGCTCTCATGGCACAAGTAGTCAATAGCTTCAACAAGGCTGGAACAAATATTAGAGTGAGGAAGAAGGTTATTACTCCAACAATGACATGACTTATAATGGGACTCCACTGTAGTCAGAGATGTGCGCTTTTGCAAATATCAGTAAAGAGCATAATATGAAGGCTGTTTGCTGCAATTTTTCAATTAATAAAAAAAAAAAAAAGATAGGTACACTGTGTAAATAAATGAAATATGATAGATAAACATTGTATTTTTTTAAATTATTTATTTTTGTCAAAAAATGTACTTACCTACATTAATTTGTGTTCTCAGGGTCCAATCGAAATAGTTGGCGAAACTTCACACACGTGACGTGTGATATCAAATAAGTAGAGAAAACAAAAAAAAAAATAAACTCATAAATAGTTGACCCTGTTATCAGCTACTCGAAAATATGAGTTTACTAAATCATTTTTAGCATGTTTTTTTGTTGTATCTACATTTCCCAACCATTCTGTGAAGATATAGGTAAGCCAGCTAATTAAATCTGACCCTTTAAATAAAAATAATTATTCAGTTTCTTATAATAACTTGTTATATTTTTAATATGAAGCTGTTCAGCGGGACTGATATAATGCCTCTCCTTCAAAAATTATTTAAGTTTATGAAATTTATTAACTTTGACCTCGCAACTTGTGTGTTTAAAAACGTCGTTTGAAACGAGTGAACATTTGTCATTTCCTGTATTACATTCTTCACTCGTATTACAATGTATTATTAATTTATCAGCTGCATTTGTCATATCTTTCCGTATCCAAGATTTAGGTAGGTAAGTAGGTACCTCTCGATTTCGAAACGCTTATCTTACTCAAGTGCTGCCCTGCGCAAATAATACCTACTATTATTTATTTATTTAAAACTCATATAATATCATTACAGGTTTTTGAATTATAGTAAGTCCTTTTGTTTTCTATGAACAGTGTCATAATAATTATAATTAAGTGATTTTTCTTAGGTACCTATTAATTAGTAAGATAGGTTTTTGCATTTAACTCTGTACTAACGGGGCTGTAGTACATACCACCTGTGAAACTCATTGCATTTATTGCACAAACAAAATATCCTCGCATGTTTGCGCCAAATAGTTTTGTAGCTATGTGAACTTCATCAGAATCAGAGCCTTTACACAGTTTGCCAGCGGCATGTCTGATAGGCTTATCTTTATAGTTTATTGTAAAATATTATAACAGCATGGCCACGGCGGCGGCTCGTGCCGCTGCGTATTTCCATCTGGCGAAACGGAAACTAGGAGTAATGATAAGCTCTCAAGACGCGACGCTCACCTCTAGACAGAGCGTCTCGTTATTCGTGATCTCGTCTCAAGCTCGGCGTTTTGACAATGACTGTGTCAGTGTGTAGTGTGTCTGCTAGAGTGCGTTCGCTATTTGACGTTCTATTGGTCTTAGTTTTACAAAATGTGAATCACAATCTGAAGAACTTTGAAGGAAATTCATAATTTATTGCTTCATAAGTTTCAAAAATTCGTCTGCACGACAACGTAAATTACGCAATGAATATTGTTGAATTGGCAAAATGAAGAGCATTGTGTTGCTGAGTGTGTTACGCAATTGAGCAATGCCATTCATTCACAATTAGGGTTTTCTGAAATGACGTTCACTTTGTGGCAGCACTGAGTCGTCAGGTCCTGTTAGGCACCTGTCAAAAGTGTCAAAGTGCCTATATTTTTTGTTACAGCCCGGCCGACCGTCGAGAGAATGCGTTCTTGACACCCGTCAATGAAATAATAAAGACGACATTTGCAAAGCACGTTTTCGTTTGTATGACAAACGAAAACGTGTTTTACAAATTTCGTCTTTATTAGTTACTAGAATTGTCGCACTGATAGGTGTCAGGAACGTTTTCTCTCGACAGCCGGACTGTAGTTGTGACATTATACATTTTATATTAATTGTCGAAATGGAAGACCTTGTCAAAGTGGCGCCAACTGGTGGCGTGAATTAACAGGAAAACTCTCATTGGGGTGATGTCTACGCGGTGATTTTTCAAGCTACCTAGTGTATTTAAATTCATATCTATAGGAAGGTAAAACGCTGAAGGACACCACGAGTTAAATTTTGAAGAAAATTAAAATTACATAAAAATTGGAAAATAAATCGAATAAAAATAAGACACTTTTTTTTTAAATGTGGTACGGTTTCAGCTGTGCTCGGAAACATGAAAAGGTAGCCACTTCGGACGGTTTATACGATCATAATCCAGGTAAATGTAGGTAAATTTTTTTGTATAACTTCTAGCAACTTTTGATCTATGATTGTTCTTTCACGATAAAGTTCGTGTATACGCAGAATAAAAAATTGTTTATTTTCTTTGAAAATATGACTTTTTTAATTAAATTATGATACTTACTATCTTTTAAATTTAGCTAGTGGTTCCTTTCAGCGTTTTTCGCTAAGACTTGTAGTTTCAGAACTTACCCACAATAGCAAGAAAAAAAAACACTACACACGCACTTATTATCATATAAACAAATGCAAAGTTTTATGTACCTATAGGTAGAGGTTTTAAAAAACAATGTTTTCTGTTTTATAACATTTAGCGGGATATTTATACAATAGCCTCAACTTCCTTAAGAACAATAACAATTACAATGAACAATAATATATAATGTGTTGCGAATTTATACGTTCAAAAAACTACAGTGATGAATTTTGAGCGTTGAGTAGGTATCCGCTGAAAATGCGTCATAGCATTAGTATTACAGACTTTATTTATACATGGCATAATATTATGTTTGCTGCAAATACATTGTTAAACCTTATTGTTAAATTATGCCGATGTCGATCAAATCGATTTTAACGCAATTCCCACGTTTGAATAAAATAAGATAAAATAAATACTTGAGTTAAATATGAATTGCATTTTCATTCTATAACTGCATTGCTATTTTGTAAAAATCTCACCGTAAAAGTTAGGTGAAGTGAGCGCGGAGTGAGTTGTCAATTGTCATCAATCACAGACTACAATATAGATTGTCATTGTCATCCTACTGATGCTAGCGTAGACAGAGAAAATTATCTCTGTCTACGGATGCTAGGGATTGACCAAGCTTTACACTTACAATCAAAATCAAGATTTTAATAATATTTTTGATGCTAATTCTATTTATAATTTTGTATTATTTCAAAGCTAGTATTTAAGTGTCTTAGCTATATTTAGGGTTTTTTTAAATAAAATAGCAAAATAGAAATTCAGTCACAAACTATGTATTTAAATGTGTGCCAAACAAATTTTTGAACTACAAAAGATTAGGACCTTTTTATTGTCGCGGATTTTTATATTTCGTCTTTTACAATATCTTATTTTACCACCTTCATCCCCATCCAAGATGGCGGCTGCGAAAATTTTCAAATTATTCGTCATGTGTGTACCTAGTTCAATCGTGAGTTACGAGGGTGCTAAAACCGATAGTGAAGTCAAAATCTCGATTATGATTGTAAATGTAATGCTTAGTCAATCCCTAGCATCAGTAGGATGACACTGACAACTCACTCCACGCTCACTTCACCTAAGTTTTCACGGTGAGTTTTTTACAGAATCGACATACTGCCTAGCTTTTCCCAAATATGTTGGTGTCGGCTTCAAGTCTAACTGAATGCAGCTGAATATCTACCAGTATTTTACACACAGCTACTACCTATCTGACCTCCACAATCCCGTAAATGAGTAACACGTTATGTAGGTAGGTACCTCATAACTGAGACTTTTCAGATTACGGGTTTCTGACGAACGACTGTCAAAGGTCTACAAATGACATTCGGAATATGGCCGAGACCCAGGAAGGAAGGCTACTCCCTAAGCACCCTAAGGCACGAAATCCGTAGTTACGGGCGTTTCCTACTCCGTTTCACCTACGGAAGTAAGATTAATTTGGGGCCTGTAAATGAGCCGTCCGCTACACTTACCCCCCTAGGTTGGTGTGTACATGCCAGGGTGCACGTGGCGCGGAGCGAGCGCCGCCAGTGTCCGGGCCGAACTAAGAATGAATGACAACATGATTTGTCCCGGATGTTGTTTTGTTCACTGTGAAGTACAGGCCCTGCAGTCTCGACATAGTTCGCAATCGTTTTCGGTTGCTAAGTCCTAACAATCCAGATGTAAATGTTTGGTACTCTCGACACTAAAATTTATCGGTTGTTACCTACCTAAAATACCAGTAACAACCGATAAATTTGAGTGTGGAGACCACCAAATATCGTTACATCTGGATTGTTAGGACTTAGCAACCGAAAACGATTGCTAACTATGTCGAGACTGCAGGCCCTGAACAACTTTCAGACGGGCCCGCATCTTCGTTGACTGACTTAGAGAGTAGGGTAGGCCCCCAGCAACATGCTTTCTGAGGCACGGAAGGATTTGGTATAGGTAATATGAGCTGGTGTCCGCAACTCCACATCAATGCGTATTTTGCGTATGGGTGGGAAAATGCTGCTGACAATCTCACGAAGGGTACCTGGGTTACCGAAGTACTTTGCCCTGTATGTGGCGACCACCGGACAGCTTAGAACCACATGAGCTGCTGTCTCGTCGTCCTCCATGCAGACCCTTCACAGCGGACAGTCTGTAACTCCTAAGACAACGAGGTGTTTATTAAATGACCCGTGGCCAGTGAAGGCTGCTGTAACTGTACGCAGCTGTTGCTTGGCTAGTCGGAGAACGGTGAGCCGGTTGTTTCGTGAAGCGGCCATCGATAGTAGGGAGTGCTTCCCTAGCATAGGCTACAATTATAATACTAAAGATAGACTGGCAACTTATGCATTCCTTAGGCAGCGCCATCTAGTTACCAGGACATACACTATTCTTCCGTCAATATGCTTACGTAGTACGATATAGCTATATTGTACGAAGTAGAATAATTAATTAGAATGGTTAAAAATTCTGTTGATTAAAACTCAGAATTTTCAACCTGTCTACATTATTCTACTCGGTACATCTAATTCGATATTGCACTAAACATGTTGTTTCGAGGATAATAAAACAAATTTGGATGTTTATGGTAAAACAAAACATTGTTGTTTATACACAAACACTTAACTAATATCCAAACTGCAATTATGTTCGATTCAATCACAGAGGAGCACAGGGCGCACTACTTGACGTAAATTACACCCAAAACCGGGAAGCAAACTAAATAATTACAAAAATATGCGCAACCACAGACATTTTTACAATGAAATGTCAATAATGATTAAGGTCAACATCACCCTATGGCCTGTAAAGACATTTCATATTTGTAAATTCTGCTAAACTACACTATAGACTATACTATATATTCTTTTTTTAACAATATAAACAAAATAATAACCAAATTTAAAAATGCAAAAAAAAATACGAAAAGAAATAACTAACTCAGAATAGATCAAAATCAAAGATTATACGTTTACACTTCTACTATACTTCGTAAAAGCATGATCTCTGAGACAGCTGTCAGTAAATTCACGCCTATGAAGTCCTGATTTTCATAATAATACAGAGACTCAGAGCCTGTCAATGTCATACTTTGTGGGCATGCCAACCTAATTAGTGATGGGCGATGAATCATCGTGCGGTCGACAATGTATCTGCAGAAAACTGGAAGAAGGTGGTAACTAAATGCCGAAAACTAACGGAAGAAGATTGGGAGCGGGACGTCCTATTTGACAATATTTGCGAACAAGAGTTTATAATAAATTTACAAGATTGTTCTATCGATTCAGAAACTGATTCAGATATGGATTTGGGGTGTACTCCTTTACGAGAATAAATGTATTTTATATTCAAATATTCGTTTAATTTAGTAACGTTTGTAATTAAATTAATCCCAATTAAATGTTACATTAGCATCGATAATAGTAAGAAACGTCGATAATTTCTATCGACAATTTTTTATATCATGACAACCCTAGGAATGTCAGTTTGACTTATGTCGCAGAGCAAGCTATCTTTTACGTAGTATAAAATATACTACCTACCAATTGCTTCATAAACGCTTGCAGCACTGTTAATTTTTAATTTATGTTCTAGTAGATAGATGGCGCTGAATAGCAAGAAGTTAAAATGTATGCCAGTTGCCACCCTGTGTTCCCTAGCCTGCCTGCACTCACCTAGATTGTGATATTGGTCCCTGGTGCGTTTCCTTACCAGAGTGCGTAAATACCCGAAGGGGAGTGGCACGATGGGTTCAGGACCCACTGGTGCAACGCTCGACTTCTGGCAAGTTCTTCGGCTACATCATTACCTAGCGAACCGCTGTTTCCTTTAATCCATTGAATGATTATATTATTTGTTGCCCACCTGGTTAAGGCGCTGGTGGCACTCGTATATTAGTTCAGAATCAATTGCGGACACAACCGCAAATGTCAATGGATCGTTTAGTGTCGCAAGCTTAGATTCGAGGCTGCGTGTATAGTTGGCACGATCCACGGATTCTGCTCCGTGGCACGATCCGTGTTTCGCGGATTACGCCGTGGTGGTGTTGGTGGAACACAGACCTGGATGTCGAAGCAGATCCACCTGTCACCAGAGTAGGAGGCGGCCTTGGAGACACGGACTATGTCATATTTCCAATCCCTACCTCTTGAAAAGAAGAACACAAAAAACATAATATAACATGCATAGAGGAAAGTATTATGTTAATTTTAAAATTCATTTTCACCCTATTTTACCGCCTCGGGAGAAGATTTTACAAAAACGCTAAAACAGATAATTCTTTATATAAGAGCCAAATAGTAGCCCATGTTCTTCCCCGGGATACCATCTTGTATCCGAGGATTTTAAACCTTAAAATGTTTGACGTTAAGTTCAAAATCGAATGAGAAAATTTGACAGTATGTGGTAACTTGACCTGCTGTTGTGTGTACTTTTATGGAGGGAGAAGTGTTCGTAAGGCTTCTCCAGTGTAAATATCCTCTAAGCAACCGCCACCGCCACACGTCCCTTTCCCCTTGTCGCCTGGGCAAACGACACCATTTTTTTTTCTGTCGTGCCGATTGGGATGTCTTGTGAAAGGTGGGAGTACTTTCTAAAAGTAAAAAACATAAATACAACTAAGACAAAAACGCCAACTTAAAAAAGGTAATAAACGAATTAACGATATAGATTCATTCATTTTTCGTATAGCCCGGTATAACCGGTGTCACGCGTAATCGCGACGACGTGTGATTCCTAAGAAGCTTTTTTAGTTGGTGTTTTTGTCGTAGTTGTGTTTGAGTTCTTTCTTTTTTTTCGTTTTGTATCAAAGACCGTCCGGGTCAGCAAGTTTCACAGGTAGTCAGCAATATTCTTAACCAATTACATAGAGCAACACGGTGGTCCGTGTTGCTCTATGACCAATTATCGTCTAGGTATTATTGAGTGGCTGACTGAGTAAAGCCCATTGAGCTAGGAAAAAGCCGCACATTCTAATAATGCGCTGTTCTAATAATGGACAGTGTTTACTGTCCTTTTTTTTATTTTTTCCGTCTTTGGCACTGAGCCTATTTCGACTATTCTGCCAGCGTCATGTGGTGTCCATCATTGAGCTAGGAAAATAGAGCAAGTCAATGCGTGTGTATTATCCATTGACCATATACTATATTGTATTCTGTGCCATTGACTTATAGCTCAACATTATCTAGCTTCAGCATCACTGACAAAGATACATGTCAAATGTGTCAGTGTCAACTGTGGTGAAGTTGTGTCAAACTGTCAATGTCATTCTTCTTGGGTTGTGTTGTGATGTGATTGTGATACTTCTTGATCACAGAGTTTCTTGATATTGCTCGAGTTGAAATTGATCTTGTTATCTGATTCCTATCCACAGTACTCCTCCCGTCCTAGGATAGAAGAAAAATCTGCAAAACTAAACATATTTTTTGTATTATAATAGACCGATTAAACAAAATCACTTTGCTGCATCTTTGCTTTACGTGAAGTAATAAAATAATGAATACTATTCAAAATGATAAGCAAAATAAGCGATATCGCAAAAAATACAAGTACATGAAAATGCTAATAAAAAGTCTCATACTAGTAAGTAAATTTACAATACAAAGTTTAAATAAACTGAAGGGTATACACAAATCTCAAACAACTATTTTGTATACATTAATGTATTACAAAAACCTAAGCATGGACTTCAGACAACTTTTTGCTGGCTGGTGTAACTAGTTCTCTGGTATTGGTGTGGTGCTTCTTTCACGCTTTGGTTTATTTTAGGCTAATTTTAGTCATTCAATGTGAAATTTGCTTGCTATCTGAGGGGCAATTCCCGTATTTTTAAGACCATTCGCATTCTAATCTCAGTCTCAATCTGTCAAAATTACAATCAATTTACATACATTTTTGACAGGTTTTTGACATTGATTGTCACTGAGATGAGATTGCGACTTGAATTTTAACGTTTTTTAAGTACGAGAATTGGCCTACTGAGCATCTGACAGATATTGTTTTTTTTATGTTTAAAAGGTACCTACATATAGTGGGCTGGTGCCCGCAATTCACGGTCATGCGGGTTTTTTGCATTCAGTATTAATTACTTATAATTTAACTTAAATCAAATGTAATTTTAGGAGAATGCGGCATTGTGCGATGAAGTGGCAAAAGTTCAGGAAAGTATATTAATTGTAAAAGATGAAAGAAGATTTTTACTTCACAAACTACTAGAATATGAAAATGATAATGAAGTTTCACAAGTTTTCTTTAAGAACGATTCTGTGATAACATCTAATGGCTCAAGAACAAAAGTAAAGAAAAGGCAAAGCTGTGATGATACTAGATAATGAATACTGAAGAAAATTATGTTAAAAAACCTTGAAATATTTATGTCTAGAATATTGTTATATTGTTTAATATTATGCAGAGAAGACTGGACTTTCTGGATGATACTACAGATGGACATAAAATTGTTTAAAATAAATAATGGATTCTGAGTTTGTATAACCTTTTTAACTAATTATTATCTTTTCTTTTTTTGCCTGTTAGATCATCTTACTTCATACCAATATTATTGAGCGTAATAACAGATTGCCCCATTGGTTTTAAAATTTTCAAACAGTAACCAAGGTATTATTCAATAAAATTAACTAGTTCTTTCAATTAATGTTTTTAATTCTACTAGCCCATACATTATATGAAATATAATAGATATTGTACAGTGTTATGTTACACGATTTTCATCCTCCTCATCATCACCATCATCATTAAAAGACAAAATAGGACGGCTCTTCTTTTCTTTTGAGATTTTTGTTTTAGATGCATCCTTTTGCTTCCTTTTAGATGGTGCTGATTCTGACAATGGTTTTTCTTTTGTCTTGAACATAACTCGTTGACTTAGGTCTGCTTTTGTTTCAGATTCCAATTTTTCTATTCGTACCCTCTCTGTTTCTGCTTCCTCTGCTGTTAAGTCACCTTCCTTAAGGACCACTATTTGCGGCTGTTCACTGTCTTCATCTTCAGCGAAATCTTCCTCATTATTCATTAGTTCGTCAAACTTGTGATTTTTATCATCATACCCAGCTTGTCTCTTTAACACTTTGAGAAATTCGGGATCTTCTGGTTTTATATAACTAATGTTTCTTTTCCTATTCATGATAATGTATAATTAAAAATAAGTACCTATTTGATAAAATTGCAAAGATTGAAATAATTTGTGTAGATCTGCAAGACTGAAAACTAACCTACCACCATGATACTGTACCTCTAATAGTTAGCAAAGCGATAATGTGCTTTAGTTGTAGTTTTTCATTTCTTATCTAAGTTAACTCTTGGTTACGGACCGGCCAAGTATTGAGTCAGAGAAAAATTACGCAGGCTTGTTATTACAACTCTAACTCTTCATTAATGGCTTTTGTGGAAGAGACAACACTATTTTGCTAATATCACTTAGGACCTATGGTAGACTATACGCTGGTTTCTCGATAATAATAACACTAATTACCCTAATCAGTAATCACCTGAAATGATCCCTTATCCCATCATAATGAACAATGAATAGTGCATACATACATAAAATACTAGTACAAGAATGGTGATTGGTGTCAAACTGTCAATCAAGATGTCAATACTGTCAACTCCGGTACGTTCCGAATTGCACTGTAATCGATTTGAGCGTGCTCACGATAACGTAGACAGAAAACTATAGACTGCTGGTCATCTTTTTTCTCACTTACACAAGAAAAAGAAAATATATATACGAGATGCTTGTAAAGAAAAGAGACAGAGCCCAACATTTTTTGTCTACATCTACTCATCAAAATCATCATCTATTGATAATATTATGGTATTTATTGAAATAACAATTACTGTCGGTAATTGCTTAATTTAGCATACTCCCATTGTTTTTGGCTGAATTATACATCTATTCAATACAATTTTTCAATTACTTTTATATTAAATATTTTGTTTTAAATTGTTTATTGAATACGTAATAAATACCTACTATCTATGTATTAGGTACCAGAGTATGTTTATCATGTGGAAATTGAAATTCATAAGCAATATTTCAGATAACAGCTGGCAGCTCCCGCTGAGTCCACTTCAGTGACACAAAAGCAGATAGAGAAAAGCTTATTCAACTTCAAATAAGTGGCAAGAAAATATCTTCAAGAAAATATCTTAGCGGATTTAAAATAAAAACTACTTGTTATATCAGAGGATTGCGAATTGTTAGCACCAATTGATACCTCAGGCAAGGACTTCCTAAAGAAAATTTCAAATCCTACTGATCAGAAACGAAAATATTTTCCGCCACTAAGAAAATTTGCGCTATGCTTAAATTTTATAAGCCCATGTGAACACGTACCTAAAACATTTAAATCTTGTTTGCCTCATTCATCGACATTGCGCTCGTGGTATAAAAGCATAGACGGAAGGCCTGGTTTCACCGCGGAATCATTCATAATAGGTACCTACCTAATAGATTATCATAAATGATGTCAATATTATCTTGTAATTCCAATAATATTACCTACATACATACGTGAATATTGATAACCTGCTTCTTTTTTTGAAGTCGGTTAAAACATATGTTTCACTTGTTTAGATTTAATGAAACCTAGAAAAGTTAGACTTGTGAAATCGGGTAATAAAAAGATTTGTTTTATGCTGTATCTCCAGGTTTTCTTTTAATTAATGTACTTTTTCCCGCATGTGAAAGAGTTCCTAATAAGAATAAATTATTTTGACTTTGATGTGTTATTTCTATTTATAAAGCCTGTGCGTTTGTACAAAGTAGATAAAAGAAATTAAAAAACATCTGCATATTCGAGGTAAAATCACATTGAAGGGGGTAACCCTAAAGTTTCAAGTACCTTGATTTTCTGTCCCTTACAGCGACACGCTGAGCCCCGTCAGGGTATAATGTTCTGTGCGCTGAGCAGTAGTCTAGTTTAGTCTAGTACCGTTTTCTACGTAAAATCACGGGTTCCCCCTGGTTCGTTCGTAACATCAACTTACATTTAGATTTGAAAATTCCCACCATTCAACAATTCATAAAACGCGCTTGCAAGCGTTTCTTCGATACCGCTGGCAGGCATCGCAACCCTCTGGTTGTGAAGGCCGCCAGTTATGTCCCCTCTAGAATCAGTAGAATCCGCCGTCCAAGGCACGCACTGACCGACCCCGACGACCCCACCACCCTCCTCCAGGAAAGCAGTAGGGCCACCAGTACTGTATACAAACACAGACACAAATCGAAGTTCCGACCTCGCCGCCGAGGTCCTTCGCGTCCGCGTCCGCGTTCCTCCCCGATGAATTCCTCTTCCCCTCCCTTGATCGGATCCCCAGAGCCAGCTGGTGGCGTAGCTGAGCCAGTAGTTTTAAACCCCCTTAATAATAACGAATCCATTCAGATCCAGCCTCAACTTGCTGTCCCCCCCCCAGCGACGCCCTAAGCCGAGGTTCGTACCCTACAGGGGGTGCCCTTAGGTGATGGTCGCTTAGTTTATAATTAATATTATGCCCCTGGCTGGAGGCTTTGAGTTAGCTCGAAGGCACCACAGGATTGACCGGTAAAGCAGTCACGGCCTCTCAAGGCCAACTGCGAGATGCCATACATAGAAAAAAAAAAAAAAAAGCAGTAGTCTATAGTTTTCTCTCTCTACGCACGATAACGATGTCCTGAATCGTCATAGATGACGTCATGACATGCGTCATCTTGCGATAACGCCGACCATGCCCTAAATTAATATCACCGTGAACGCTGTTAAAAATGACAGTTGTGCTGTTTTGTTTTGAGACGCATCATTTCTCTAAACTAAAGCGGCATTTTCGAAACTGCTGTAAAATCCAAAACGTAACAGAAAACCTGAAATGAGTTATACTCATGCGCATTGTTGCAATTTGTTTTCGTTCGACCCTATTGAAGATAGAAATTTGACTATAGCTTAAATTGGAAATCACATAAAGAAATGATGTGTAAAAAACTGAGTTCACCTGCATATGTTTTTTATAGATTATCCTACTTATTAGATACCAAAACACCGCTTACTACGGCATAGTTGAATCTCACTTGCGCTACGGCATCATTTTCTGGGGAAACTCAACTGATAGAGAATTAGAGATATAGCATTTTAGGCCCAAAAAATATGTCTCCGATAATTTTTTAAACTTAAAACTACCGACAGTTGCAAGCCCTATTTTAAGCAATAAGTACAATATCTTGACCCTTCCTTGTATTTATATATTTTCGAAGTAGCTAAGTAGCACAGCAAAATCCAAGTCGTTTTCAACGCCTTGCTGATGTATTCCCAAGGAATAGGCGTGACGATAGCAAACTTTGTCACGTATCATGTCAAACCACTATGATGCGCAAAAGTATTTATTGCATGGCCCCTATTATATTTTCAATAAAATGAAAGATTTCGACAGATAAAGTGTAATAATAGCATAGATGAGTTTCTAACAAAGAAAAATATATTTGTTTATAAATTATATGCTGACTGAACTAGAATATTTGACATAGTTATTTGAACACTATATATATAATATATTTACAGATTTAAATGTATAAGTACCAAATGGTTCAAATGCGTTGGTTGTTAAATAAAATTTCCCAGACATGTTTCTATTGACATCTTCACCCATATACCCTTTATGACTACATCGATTTTCTAAAAACTCAAGCCAAGACTCGCACTGATATGCAGGAAAAGATGTAGGATATTTGATTGATTCTGCGAAATAATCAAATGATCGGGCGTGACTGCACCCTTCTGTAAATAAAAACACATTTAAACATTTGTTCACGGCATAACACTCTAAGGTAGGTAGGTAGATAGGTGTTTAATAAAAACGAACCAAAGAACTTGACAATATCTTCGCATCCTGGCTGTGGTGCAATTCCTGCATTAGGGTAAAAGTCAACTGTTCCGATTGCTCCTTCAAAGCCTAACAGCCCTGCACAAGTGTGAATGACGTCAACAATTTCAGCATCAGAAGAATCTAGTTTCGCGAACGTATCTTGAGGTGGGTACTCAAAAAAAGGTCTTGCAGGATCGAGGCCTGAAAAAACATTTGAAGTTGTTGTAACATTTTATTTAAATATTATGTTTAAATATAATATTTAAAAGGTTAAGTAGGTACAGACAGAGTCACTACGTGGCCGTGGGGACCCCTCCAGTTTTAAATATTATACTGCTTTAACATTGCAAATATATAGTGTAATTGCTGAATTTAATGAAATCAATTATGTAAAGCCATATGTGATATAGTCGCGGACCATATTACATCAACATATGATACAACCTGACACAGAAAATTGCAAAAAACGTAAGATTTTAGCATCAAAAGAAACTTTGTTTCTGGGAATTAAACATCCATTCTTATCCTCTTCATGCGTTTTAAAACCTCCGAGCAAACTAAACGGATACTAATGTTATTTGTATCGTTGCTTGTCGATATACTTATTATAAAATGTTTTTGTAAAAATATAAATAGCTGTTATATAGCTAGGTCGGATTTGAACTTATAATTAATAAAAGAAATAAAAAAGCAGCAATAAAAAAGCGCAAGCAATAAAAAATTACATAAGGAGACCTAGTTGATGAAGCTGTGTGTACCTTATGTAATTTTTTATTAAATTAATTATAATTAATAAAAGGATTAAAAAAGCAGCAATAAAAAAGCGCAATCAATAAAAAATTACATTTTTTTTATAAAATACGTACCCGTGACTCTGTATACAGTCCTATTAGTTTTTGACGCTGCTATACCCATTACGTGAGCTCCAAGACTATGTCCAATAAGATGTAGCTGTTCACTAGTCACGTTGTACAAGTGGTATAATCCTTCCAAAAAAACAGCCACTTGACCCCCAATAGTTTTAGTTTCGTTTGCTACCCAAAGGTACAAGATAGAACTCGCAGTGCGGCTCCAATCCACCGTTATTACATTGACATTTTGAGCTTCTATATACGCATCTTTTATATTTAATATGCCTTCTTTATCCACTGAAGATCGCCATCCATGAGTTATTATTTTTAATGGCTTATTGGAATGCAATAATATGTCTTTTGTAATGTTTTTATCACTATTTTCAATTGGTCGTCCCCGTCTATTCAACAAAACATAACTCTCCGTGTCGTTCCTGTATGGCAGAAAAGGGAAGTTTAAAAAAGTGAAAGTCCGGTATATGTAGGTATTGTAGGTAGGTACTCCTACCTCGTAGGTGCTCCTACTCTGTTCCATATTATGATGAATATGACATATTAATATTATAATACTAACAGACGATCGAACTTGGTATGGGCTGGAAAATGGTGGTTCTCTGCTTACCTTCAAAGTCTGTTCGTCTAGACAGCATGCAGCAGTCCGCTGAGAAATAAGTACGGAACGGACTATGGCCATTTTCGTTTATATTTACTAAGTTCCGTCGTCTGTTTGTTACTAATCCTTTTAGAAGTACAAAAATACATAAAAATCGTTTACGTTTTGTTTACAAAGCGTACATCCGTCTACATCGTTGTTGGAGTGAGGTTGACAATTATTATTTTATTTATTCGCCGGACAGCGAACGGAGGCATATCTAATGCCGCCGCGCCGGGGGCTTGCCTTAATTACCTGGCCCAGAGGAAGGATACCTTGAAGAGCGGTGAGAGGATGCGTGGCTGGAGGGATTCCAGTCGTTAGCGCTTCCCCTGCAGAGCACCTGCCGCACTCTGCAGTATGTAGGCTAACCGGGCATCAAAGAGGACGAGAGGCGCGCGGGGTTGACAGGCCTCTCTTCTAGCGAGGAGAACCTGCCAGCCAAGGCGAGCAGAAGAGGGCGAGGTCGCGCAATTAGTGGAGCGTCAGCTCCTTCGACGCCGCGCGACTCTCTAGGGCGCTTTATCAAGCGCCCCGACATGCCGGCACCCAGCGGAGGAAGCGACCTGGGGACCAAGCAGGTGGAGTGCGCTTCTAGCCAAAGCTCCACTTCTTTGGTCACCACAAGGTGGAGGCGAACGCCGCCAAGCGGGCGCAAAGAAAGGCTGACACGGCTGACGAAGTCAGCGAGTTGGCCCGAGAGCGGCGATCCACTGGGATGGCTGCCGGGGGGAGCGTATCGGCGGTGGCGCTCAGCCGCCAAGTTATGGACGGCGTGGATGTCGTCCTGAAGGTTGCCACCAAATCGGGCAGCCTGAAGGGCACGTTCACGCGCGCCCTAAAAGAGTCGGCTGAAGACATCAGGGAGGCGGTTGGGGTCCTCGTTACTCGTACGAGCACGGAGGAGACGGCGAAGCTATGGGAGGAGAATAGACGTCTCCGATCCGAGTTGGAGGACCTCAAGCGGCAGTTCGCTGCCCAAAGGGCAGCTTCCACTGCTTCCTGTTCCTCTTCCTCCGCAGCCATGCCGTTGGCTTCATCGGTCCCGTCGTCAACACCTGCACTTGCGGATGCGGAGATCGAAAAAATCGCGCGTATCTGCATGATGCAGTGTGGAAAGATGGTGGGTGCCCGAATGGAGGGCATAGAGGCAAGGCTCCTCCCGGCTGAGACCCTCCACCCACCGCTCGCTGCAGACAAGCGGAAGAAGGAGGGGCCCGCTAAACAGGGGCCAATTACCACGGCGGCAGCGTCAATCCGAAACGGGAAGGTACAGATAAAGCCCGCGGAGGGATCCAGACCGCTCACTTCCCAGGCGGCTGCGCCAACGGCCAGCGGCCACGCCCGCGCCAACCACGGAGGCCTGGACGACGGTCGTCAAGAGGGGCCGCCGCAAGGGGAAGACGGCGCCGCCGGTACCAGCTAAACCACCGGCACCGAAGAAGGCCCAGGGACCGCCTAAGGTCATAGCCCCACGTTCCGCGGCTGTAGTAATTACGCTGCAGCCCGGAGCCATCGAAAGGGGCGTCTCATACAAGGCGGTCTTAACGGAAGCGAGGGCCAAAGTCGCATTCCCCGACCTTGGAATACCGTCTGGCCTCAGAATGAGGCCCTCGCGCTGAAGGAGCTTGAGCCCCAACTACGAGGACTCTACACAGCGTGTCTTGAGCGGGGCCAGTTTCCCACTTTGTGGAAATCTGGTCGTCTGGTCCTGCTCAGGAAGGTGGGGCGCCCTGCCGACTCGCCATTCGCGTACCGGCCCATAGTACTGCTAGGCGAGGTGGGCAAGCTGTTTGAGCGTATTACCGCAGCCCGCCTCGTCGGCCACTTGTGCAGAGAGGGACGACAGCCAGTTTGGTTTTCGGGAGTGGATGAGATCTCCCTCTCTCTTTCCGCAGCCTCCTGAGACAAGGAAGATCCAAGGAGACCACCGCGTCCCAGGACTCGGCGCTGCCGACCATCGACTCGACTACGGCCGGCAGCGACAAAACACTGACTACTTCTGAGATGAGGGCACGGCGCGGCTCCTCCCAAG
This sequence comes from Brachylomia viminalis, assembly GCA_937001585.2. Lineage (NCBI taxonomy): Eukaryota > Metazoa > Arthropoda > Insecta > Lepidoptera > Noctuidae > Brachylomia > Brachylomia viminalis. Next base: position 11,593,305 of record OW443302.2, on the reverse strand, counting down.
CGACACACTCTGCCAGCGTATGCCACGCCGTGTCCTCCTGGCAGTCGATGCAGTGGTGACACCGGGCGTCCGGCTCTCTGTTTATGCGACACAGGTACTTCCCGAAACAACCATGCCCCGAGAGCACCTGCGTCGCCCGAAACGACAGGGACCCGTGCCTCCTCCCGAGCCAGCGCGCGAGCACCGGCCGGACCGCCTCGATGGTGACGAGGCCAGCGGTAGGGCGTGAAAGCCTGTCCCGCCATTCCGCCACCAGGACCTCGCGAAGCTGAGACCGATGCAGCTCCATGTGTCGCTGCAACGGTCCCTCGCCCCGCGCCCTCGCTTCCTCGCGCCACCGATACAATGACGCGAGTACTTTCGCCTTGAGGTCCCAGGGCGGGGATCCGGCCAGTACGCAGCCCGCCTCGTAGGAGATCGTGCGATACCCCCTGTGACTCTGACGGCCATCGCCCTCTGCGGCTCGCAAAACAGCGATGCTGCCGGCCGTCAGGTCAGAGGCCCACACCGGGGTCCCATTACAGGGCCATGGATCGCACGATCCCCACGTAGAGCCGCCTACAGGCAGTGCTCGGGCCCCCTAGATTGGGAAGCAGCGTTGCGAGTGCGCCAGCCGCACCCAGCAACTTGGGTGCCAGCCGTCGGAAGTGGGGCCCGAAGTCCCATCGGCTGTCGAGCACCCATCCTAGGTACTTCATGGTGGACTCGACAGCGATCCGAGCCCCCCCGACCACGATGTGTGAGCCGGGTGGTGGCGCCCGCCGGGGGCCATGAAACACCATAGCCTCCGACTTGCTGAGGGCCACCTCCAGGCCTAGGCGACGTATACGGCCTACCACCTGTGAGACCGCAGCAGTCGCCAGCAACGCTGCCTCCCTGTACGAGCTCCCCCGGGCAGTGACCAGCGTGTCATCTGCATAACACGTCAGGTCTACGCCCGGTTGGAGCTCGCCCCTTAGCACCCAGTCATACCCGATGTTCCACAGAAGTGGCCCTAGGACCGAACCCTGCGGAACACCGCACGACATGCGGCGCTGGTTTCCGCCATCACGTCCCACTTAGGTGACACACCTCTCCGACAGATAAGCCCCAACGATGTGGCGGAGGTAGGGAGGCTCCCGATGATAGCGCAGTGCCTCCCGAATACAACTCCAGGCATACTAAAGACTGATTTGAAAATAAAAACACGTATTTTAAGGGTTTTATAAATGTCCTAATTGAACTTGTGTTCAATACCGTAACCACGTGATCACACTATTGATCACAATACCGGTATTGAAAAAAGTCGGTATTTGAAAGCCCTAATTCCCTACCTATGTAGTGTGGTCACAACCACAACTCGTAAGACGATTAGGCCGCAATTGCAATGGGGTTCCAAAATATATAAATAAAAGATAATATTAGAACATACCCAATATATAATCTAAATTCAATGTCATCTAACATTGAGTTTCGATGTTCTAGCATAACCTCTTCCTTATTTGATAGGTTTAAGTAATGTAGCACTCCATCTCCGTCCGGGAAATATATCCATTTAGTTCCATAGTCATCACCATACTGACTTATAGAGATATCTAATTTATGTTTTATTAAAGTACCTGCAATTGTATAAAAACGCATTTTTTATTCAATACAGTTCTAAAGGAAATACTTCAGGCTATTTCGGAAAAACATGCCAACTTCCCTCATTGTATATCATCATATCGAGTGCCATATTGATGATTTTTATTATTATTATTTAGAGCCGATATATCTATCGTCAGTTATCTTAGAACAAGTTTTATGTAACTGAAGATTTGACATATTATCAAAAGCTGTCAAACCGCAATTTTTATTCCGTACGTTATCTGATGATAGGCAGTTAGTTTAGTAATAATTACTAAGGGCTGATTTTTCAATAGTCAGATAACTTTTATCTGAAGAATAAATCTGACAGTTTGACATATTTTCCATACAAAAGCTGTCAAACCACAATATTTTTTCCTCAGCTAAAAGATATCTGACTATTGAAAAATCAGCCCTTAACTTACAATTATTGTTGCGTATTGAATTCTGTATCAACATACGTACCTACAATGTAAAACAGCGTTTCAATTCTCAAAAAGAAAAAATATTAGGAAAGAGTTTCGCAGGCTACCTTGACGGATGCCCCGGTGAAAGCGTTACCTATTTATAAAAAGTACTCTGTGGAAAGCGTTAAAGTAGCCCGCGAAATTCAAATTTTCATACGTTTTATTTTTTTTGCAATTTACAGTTCTGTTATATCGGGTTGTAGGTTAATAAAAAACAAAATATCATCAATACAACTCTCTAACTTTCAAATTGCTCGAAATAACACTATTTCATGATTTCTGAACATGACATTTATTTGCGTTGCTGAACTAATGTACTGGACGATATTTTACAATTATGATGTTGGGATGACCACACAGAGCAACAGGTTCTGATTATGGTTCAAACCAAATTCTGTGAAATGCCGTACAGTACATTCCTGTAGGTATACAAAAGAGGTACTTACTGTAGACCAAATCCATAAATATGAAAATGTTACATAGAAATAATAAATTCCAATTAGTCATTGTTACCTACTTAATTAAAATGCATTTCAATACACTGAATAAGTCTAAATTGTACAAACCGCAAATATATACTGATTTGACTATTAATCCATTTTATTTGACCTAACTAACTACCACATAAAATAAATATTATGCAAGAGGGTAGCAAGCATTCAATATTTATTTATTTCCCAATTTTTCTTTATCTTAGTTTTCCGCTTCCATTTCAGTTGCTTCACCAACTGTTATACTTACCTACACACTGTAGGTAAGTATATGTTTTTTTTTGAATAGCTATGTTTTGTCTAGGTACCTATTTAGAAGTCCCCCAGTCACGTTGGGTAGGGTAGGGAATTGGGTATCCTAGTGAGATATGATTACATGTCTACCATGTCATCTTGTTTCGTCACTGACTGGACTGACTGACTGTCTAATCTCATCTGCTGACCATAAATGTTTAAGCTAGTACAAAGTTGCGATAGATTTAGTCGCAAGATTTGACATGATATTGCACGATACCTAAAATTTTACGTGTTTGGTATCATTTTACCAATCGTATCTTTGTTTTGAAGAGATATAATTTTGCTTGAAGTATTCTTGTAGAACATTGTTCAGAAAATTAATGAAGCGTTACTAATATACATAGATAAAGCGGTCAATTAATTAGTAACCGTAATACGTTTAACTACCCATGTGCCTGAGTACTTACTGCCGGTAACAATAGCTGAACCTAGAATGTTAGTCTGTTACCTTTCTCCCATTGACTAGGATCTTCATCTTCATTTTCGCTGGTATAAGCTGCTTATGACAGAAGGTGCTGACTACTTACTCAATATTTTTACCAGGGCATGAAATAGTCTAAGATAGTGACATCTCAGACTATTTCATGCCCTGGTAAAAATATTGAGTAGTCTTTACCTTTTGGTAACGAGACTGGCTGCATAGACTGCGCCGGATATTATTTTTTTAAGTATAGGCAGTCATAGAGGCTATCGACTAGAGACAATGACAACTACCTAAAAATAAAGAAGGGTCGGGAAATTTTCTTTATTTCCGCTGTGGACTGTGGAAACTAGTGTCGCAGATCGAGAAGCTTCGCTGTGGCGGACTAAGCCTGTCGGAGGCCCGGTGCGGCAAATTGAATGAGGCCGTCCCGCACCCTAATTGCATTACACACTATCAATCACAACGCATGCAGGTGGTTCTCGGGCCCCTCAACTTGGGAAGCAGCGTTAATAGCGCGCCCACCGCGCCCATCAGCTTGTGCGCCAGCCGCCGAACGTGGAAGCCGAAGTCCCAACGGCTGTCGAGGACCAATCCCAGGTACTTTATAGTTGACTCGACAGCGATACGGCGGCTCTCCCGACCACGATGTGTGATCCTGGCGGCGGCGTCCGTTGGGGGCCATGGAAAGTGATGGCCTCCAACTGGTTGAGGAGCACCTCCACGCCCAGGCGTCGGATGCGTTGCCGTAGCCAGCAACGATGCCTCCCTGTACGAGGTCCCCCGAGCCGTGACCAGCGTGTCATCTTCGTAACACGTCAGGTTCACCCCGGCTGGAGTTCGCCCCTCAATACCCAGTCGTACCCGATGTCCCACAGGAGCGGTCCTAGAACCGAACCCTGTGGAACACCGCACGACATCTCACTCCGGCCTCTACCGTCACGTCCCGTGTAGGTGTACATTTCTGCCAAATAGGCCCCGACTACGTGGTGGAGGTAGGGAGGCACCCGATGATAACGCAGCGCCTCCCTTTATTTTTTTTTGTCGATGAGAAATTCATTACGCATCCCCGCTCGCGGGGGACGAGACGGGGTATGTGGAACTCCTGTCGAAATCCGCCACCGACAGTATACCTACTAAAACTCAGCGGTGTTCCCACATCGCCGTGATGGGAGGGCCATGGGAAACCGGCTCAGCCTTTACTTCCACAACCCTCCCGGCGCAAGCCCGCCTAGCTGGCGGTCCCCGCATGCCCCCCATTTAACTGGGGGGTTACGGGAATGGCCGGGTACACCCGGCCCCTCCTGACTGACACTGGTGGAGGCCCGTGCAATACAGGCAAGGGCGCCCCCGTACCCGTTCCCTGCTGGCCTCCACCTGGGAGGAGTCAGAGATGACTGTCAAACTGACGTCTTCTTCGACCCCTCCTCCGTCTCCGGAGCAGCGCCACGTGAGGATCGTCCTCCCGCGCGCGCTCCGCCGCCTCCTTCGGGGACACGACCGTCTAAACCGCAGCGGCGGCCCTTCCCAGTCTATGCCCACTCACCGCCCTCTGTAAGCAGAGGAGGAGTGGACGTATATACCCTCTGTAGCCCGGTTCCTTCACCGACCATCAAGCATGATCGGTGATTGGAACCATGACCTTTCCCCGCTTGTTAAAGATTAGCCGCCAGCCCCATTTGGAGCCGACGTTGCCCAGGGTGCGCCACGAGGAGGCTCTCCAACATGCACCCCATGCACCGCCACCTTTTTTTTTTTTTTTACGGGGGGAAATCCTCCTGGACTACCTCCGCCTGTGGAAAAGGCGGAGGGGCGTGCCGGACTCTTACCGGCTAAAACCACCCCAGTGTCTCCTCGCACGTGCGCGCGCGGGGAATCCAAATTCTTCTGCAGCCCTACACTAGTGCTGGCCCGGTCTGTCCGGGCCTCGTCTCCTGCACGGGGTAGTGAGGTGTTTAACTACCCCGTGCATCGCCTCAGAGGCGCGCGCCGACACCCGCGCGCGCCTCCGCCTCGTGTCCATCAAATAGGGGGCGAGGACTTCCCCAAGTCCCACGCCCCTGGGACCCATTCATGGGGGCCGGAAAAGGGCGTTGTCCGCCCTTCTCCTGCGCCCGGTGCGCCTTCTGCGGCCGGGGAAGGGAGTCGAGATCTCCCTCTCCCGTTCCGCAGTTTCCTTCTGCGACATCACGTCCTCGCAGAAGGACACCACCGCGTCCCACGACTCTGCGCTACCGACCATCCTCCGCACTACGGCCGGCAGCGACAGATCGCCTCCTACTTCATTTGTGAGGACACGGCGCTGCTCCTCCCAAGCTACACACTCGGCGAGCGTGTGTTGCGCCGTGTCCTCCCCGCAATGGACGCAATGGTGGCACCGAGCGTCTGGCTCCCTGCCTATGCGGCACAGGTACTTGCCGCAATTGGAGCAATTGGAGCCGACGTTGCCCAGGGTGCGCCACGAGGAGGCTCTTCAACATGCACCCCATGCACCGCCTCCCTAAGACAACTCCAGGGCAGGGTGTTGAATGGATTGGATATGTCCAATGACACCGCCAGAATCACCCCTTCCAGAGACACCGCTTCCTCCGCCAGGACTCTCACCCCATAATAATTGCGTCTATGATGGAGCGCCCATGCCGATTACCGAAATGGTGGTCGTCCAGGTCCGGCCCATCTCTGCACAAGTGGCTGACGAAGCCGTCCGCGATTACCCGCTCGAACAACTTGCCCACCTTGTCAAGCAGAGCACTATGGGCCGGTAAGCAGACGGAGACGCAGACGTTAGAGTACCATTTTTTATGGTAACATGGTAATAATAATAATAAATTTACCCGCAGAGCAGCATGTGGCGAGCTGTTGGGCAGTAGCGACCCCACGGACCCTACCTCCCGGGAGATGTCTTGTTTATCATCTCTGGCTTGACTTTATTTGCCGACTGGAGTGAACAATGACGAGGAACAGAGCTCCCACCTCTTTCTTGCCTTTATTGGCTGGCTTCAGTGGAGGTTCGCAAGTGCCAACGTGCTCGGAGGAAGGTAGTATTCCAGTAAGGTGCTGGTAGGGATCTTGACCGTACTTCCGGGATTGTCCTGATAGCCGTGGAATACCTCTCCACTCCTCAAGCACCTCAGGAAGTGTTGCCTCCTTGTTGCTACGTCACTATGTGCTAGCGACCGTTTTTGGGGGCCCATTATTGAGTGTGCAAGTCACCCCCTGCCATTTTATCCGTGTATTACACAACATTGATCAGGCAGGGGACATAGTCCTTCCATAGTCCTAGGTAATCAATCCACTATAGCCACCCAAACCCACAGCCCAATATGTTTTGTTCCTATATTTTGCAATAGTCCTGCACCAACCGGGGATTGTCCTTGGGTACACTTGCATAGTGCATACAGGGATAATCGTCGGTTAGTGCCTCAACACTTAAAATTGTCTAAGGGGCCTCTGCAAGTGGGCTTCGGCCCCTCGTACGCCTTCCAAAGGTCCGGGACCCCAGGGTCCCGAGAAATGTCAAGCCATAACAATAATACATTTTATTTCAGTAAATTTACAGCTTCTACAATTAATCTTACTAAGGGTCTCCTTTTAAGTATGAGAAATACCAGTGCTAGGAGGCCCCGCTCTTCTAAAACTAGTACAATAGAATGTAGGAGTGTGCTTACATGGAATTTGACAATATGGTAACTTATTATTATTAATTAACTAATAGAAGAAAAAATGTAAAACTAACAAAAACCATTAACTTAAAAACATGTGCGTGTATGAGTGTGTGTGGGATGAGTGTGTGAGTGAGTGTGCGTTGTGTAAGGGTGTGTTGGTGTTTGTAAAGAGTGTGTCAGTGTATAAGGAGTTATGTTTGTGTATGCGCCACTTATCGCCAGATTATCACACGATAGTTTGTAAAAGGGTTTCGATATCATCATAGCTTTTACTTTTAAGCCAATCCATCAAAGATTTTTTACAATCCCGATAAGTCAAGGGGATAATATTTAAAAGTTTATTTATTTAATTTGTTGTAGATGGAAGCGGATTGCCTGATATACTGTCTTTTTGCGTATGTCGATTTAACTGAGACTTCAGGTGCAACCAGATATTTCCTTCTATTTTTGTCGAGGCTGGGATCATAAGGGAGAGTTTTATGGAGTTTAAAAACAGCACGGAGGACATACAATTTCCTGACTGTGAGAAGACCGCTTAGTGTATAAAGGTTTTCAGTCGGGAATCTATACGATTTGAAAGAGATCTTTGTGCTCACTCCAATTCAAGAAATTTAATTTTTGTAGCTCCGCCCCAAACAGGTATACAGTACACTAAAACTGACTGGGCTAGTGAAACATAAATTTGGTTTAAGAGAGTCTTGGAGGTAACATGTCTTAAAGTCTTGAAGATCTAAATGAGCTTTCTAGTTCGAGCCATGATCATTTCTGTGTGTAGATGCCAAGATAATCGTTGTTCAATCATAATACCAAGATATTTGATATCAGTCACTTTTGTGACTTTGTTACAAGAACAATTTTTGTTAAGTTGAAAATTATCACAGCTATGGATTTTAAGGTTACAGTTAGGTCCAGGTTGCGTGGTGTTGTATTTTGTTAACGCGATACGAGTACGTTATCTCGTATACTTAGTTTTAGAAGTGTTTAGTGTTAGCAAATAAGCATTTAACCATTTAGCAATCTTAGCGAGCCCCCCCTCAGCATTTACATATACGGATTCCCAAGTATGTCCCGTGAAAGCAAGAGCTGTGTCGTCTGCATAGGAGAAAACACGCCCATTCTCAAGCTTCATTTCGCAAAGATTATTAATGTAAATGAGAAAAAGCGTCGGACCCAAAACACTGCCTTGCGTGATTTCCTATTTTTACACATTGCTTTCTATCCTGGAGATAATCTATTAGCAAAGCTAAGGGGATTCCTCTAATACCTATGTTATTTAGACTACGTACAAGGATGGGAACAGAGACGGTGGACAACATGGTGGAAATCCTCATGAATGTCCTGCACCCTGGGGTGGACGGAGGGGTCTGTCAGACTTTTACTGAATAAAACCACCCCGTTTTCCCTCGCACACTTGCACCGGGGACTAAAGGGGCACTTAAGCAGTCTTCAACGCAGCCCCAGACTGCCCCCTCTGCGGGCTCCGTCTGATCAAGCGGGGGTAGTGAGGTGTTTGACTCCTCCCGCGACGTCTAAGTGGGGCGCGCGTGAAACACTACGCGCCACTACTTCGGGTAGATAGATGGCTTTGGCCAATAAATTATGTGTTCAGGGTTGTAGCGCGTGGGGATTTCAATGCCAAGAATGTGGCTTGGGGTTCCCGGTATACGGACACACGGGGCAGGATGGTGGAGGACTGGGCTCTGGAGACAGGCCTGGTCGTCCTAAATCGGGGTTCTGTCCCCACGTGTGTGCGGATGCGGGGTGAATCGGTGGTGGACATCTCGTTCGCCAGCCCCGCTCTGTCACCGCGTGTCCTTGACTGGCGCGTCATAGAGGGGGTGGAGACCTATTCCGACCACCGGTACATCCGGTTTGACGTCTCCGCCCAGACCTCGAGCGCGCTGGTCCGACAGGCCCCGAGTGGTCCGCGGTGGGCGCTGAAACAGCTGGACCGGGAGCTCCTCCTGGAAGCCTCGATCGTGCAGGCCTGGGTGTCATCACCGGACAGGCCTGCTGACATCAACGTCGAGGCGGAGTGGTTCCGGGAGGCCATGTCCGAAATATGTGACGTGGCAATGCCCCGGGCCCAGCCCGGACGCGCTCAGCGCCAGGTGTGCTGGTGGTCGCCAGAGTTGACGACTTTACGCAGTGCGTGTGTCGCTGCGCGACGCCGGTACACCAGGCACCGCAGGCTCCGTATTCGCCCTCCGGATACGGAAGCCATTCAGGCGGAGCTGTACGAGGGGTACAGAGCGGCGAAGACCGCCCTCCAAGCGGAGATCCTGCGGGCCAAGGGACTGGCCCGCGAGGAGTCGCTGGAGACTCTGAACAGGGACCCGTGGGGACGCCCCTACAAATTGGTGCGTGAGAAGCTCCGCCCATGGGCTCCCCCGCTGACGCAGTCTCCGGCCCCAGCTCGTGGAGGACGTGGTGAGCACTCTGTTCCCTTCTAGAGGGGACCATATCTCCCCGCCCATGGCTCCACCTACTGCGGTGCTGAATGCGGACCACACCGCCGACGACGACGACGATGCTCCGGAGGTGACCGAGGTAGAGCTGCGAGTGGCGGTACGTAGGCTGAGTGCTAAAAATACCGCCCCAGGACCCGACGGCTTACCTGGGAAAGCCTGAGTCCTGGCCTCGGAGGCTCTCGGGCCTCGACTAAGGGGGCTCCTAAGCGCATGCATGGAGAGGGGCCAGTTCCCACTTCGTTGGAAGACGGGGAAACTGGTCCTCATCAAGAAGCCGGGGCGCCCAGCGGACTATCCGTCCGCTTACCGGCCCATCGTGCTGCTCGACGAGGTGGGCAAGCTCTTTGAGAGAGTCATTGCAGACCGCCTCGTCGGGCGGCTGGTGCGGGTGGGGCCGGATTTGGCGGAGAGCCAGTTTGGCTTCCGCAGGGGGCGCTCTACGGTGGACGCCATCATGCGCGTGCGGGCCCTCACGACGGGGGATGCTGTGGCCCGGGGTGGGGTCGTCTTGGCGGTGTCTCTGGACATCGCCAATGCCTTCAATACCCTGCCCTGGAGTTGCATCAGGGAGGCACTCCGGTATCACCGGATGCCGACCTACCTCTTTCGTGTGGTCGAGGCCTATTTGACGGACAGGGCCGTCATCTACCCCGGTCACCAGGGAGTATGGAACCGGCAAGAGATGTCGTGCGGTGTCCCACAGGGATCGGTCCTGGGGCCGCATCTGTGGGATATCGGCTACGACTGGGTGCTGCGCGCCGACCTCCCCAGTGGCGTCAGCGTGGTTTGTTACGCTGACGACACGCTGGTCCTGGCGCAGGGGAGGTCGCACCAAGCGGCGGCCGAACTAGCGACACGCGGGGTTGCGACAATCGTCGAGAGGATCCGGCAATTGGGACTCGAGGTGGCCCTGCACAAGTCCGAGGCCATGTGTTTTCATGGTCCTCGGAACACGCCACCGTCGGGTTCCCAAATAACGGTAGGAGGGGTTCACATCGGCGTCGAGTCGACGATGAAGTACCTGGGACTCGTCCTCGATAGCCGGTGGAACTTCGTGGAGCATTTCCGACGTTTGGCTCCCAGACTGGAAAGGGCCGGGGCTGCCTTAAAGCGGCTCCTGCCCAATCTAGGGGGGCCAAACGCCTCCTGCCGGAGGCTCTACGCGGGGGTCGTGCGGTCCATGGCCCTTTACGGGGCACCGGTGTGGGCGCGTTCCTTGAGGCGGCGGCCAGCCCGCTGGTTGAACGCGCCCCAAAGGGTCATGGCCACCCGGCTGGTCCGGGGATACCGTACGGTCTCCGGTGAGGCGGCAAGCCTCCTTGCCGGATTACCGCCATGGGATCTGGAGGCAAAAGTCCTCGCGCACGTTTGGGAGTGGCGCGAGGAGGCGAAACGCCGGGGCGTAGCTCCGCTGCCGCGAGAAATCACGGTACAGCGGACAGAGCTCCGGCGGGATCTCAGGGCGGCATGGAGAGTGCGATTGTCGCAACCCAGCGCTGGGCACGCCACAATTGCGGCGATAAGTCCCCTCTTTGAGGAGTGGCTTGAGAGGCGCCACGGCGTCCTCACCTTCCGCCTGACGCAGGTCCTCACCGGACACGGTTGTTTCGGGAGGTTCCTGTTCCGGATAAGGCGGGAGGAAACGCCCGGGTGTCACCATTGTGTGGATCGCCCGGAGGACACGGTGGAGCATACGGTGCAGGTCTGCCCGGCTTGGGCGGAGCACCGCCGTGTCCTCGTGGAGGCGATTGGCGGTGGCGATCTCTCGCGTCCGGCCTTGGTCCAGTCCTTCTGCGAAGCAGTAATGTTCGCGAAGGAGGAGGCGGAACGCGTGAGGGAGAGGCAAAATTTGCGCCCTCACGCCCCTAGCCGCCGCAGGAGACGCCCTGGGCGTCGGGAATCGCAGGCCGATTCCCGGCCACCGTAGGCGCGGGCTTGCGAACGGCGAGCAATGGGCAGCTCGCCGTTCGATAAGGACCAGGCCCGGGTCGACGGCGCGTTGTGTTCCACGCGCACCTCAAAGAGATGTCAGCACCAATGACGGGGTTTGCTAGGACCGATGCCTGCTAGGGTTGCGGAAAAGTCCAAGAGGGTTACCGTGGCCCCTGGCACAGGCAACTGAAGGAACACGGGTGGGTTTTAGTCAGTAAGAGTCTGACACGCCCTCCTGCTCTGCCCAGAGCGGGAGAAGTTATTTGATGATTTCCCACCCACAAAAAAAAAAAAAAAAAAAAAAAAAAAGGTTGTAGCGCGTGAGGTGCAGTGAGGCAATAATACTCCAGATGTACGACGATAGTATATTAACAATAAACCAGGGAACAGAATAGCATGCTCTTTACAAAATAAATGTACGTCTTATTAAGTTATTACTGAACTTCGGGTTGGATCTGGAACTAGTGGTCTGCTTACGACATGAATCGACCAATAGGAAATTCAGTTGGAATACTCGGTATGAGATGTAGTTCCTAAAGAAATCAGCGTGGTGGCGCACAGTCGCCGTCGTGTTATTGGCTAGTCGTGGAGATCGTGTCGACGCACAGTGGGCTGAAAATCGGCTTTCATAGACTTAGGGATTTCTATCTGCAAGTGCCGGATTTTTTGCCGGATATTGCTTCTATTAGTTGTTACTATATTCAAAAATGATACCCGAGTTAATTCTGGACAAAAACGATGGAATTATAATAAATATATAATTATTAATATTTGTAATGTTTAACTGATTTCTTACCTCTGCAATTCTGCATGAAGCGATGATGCGAAACCAGAAAAATATAGAATGTTCCCGCCCACTGTCTTTGATCTGTGCCGCGCCGCCGCCGCCGCCGGTATACCGAAATAATTTACGGGCGATCCGAGGTCGGGAAGTGGGGGTTTAAGGGTAAAAAGCGGTTTATCTCGATTTCCGGCAAATTTGAATTTTTCACATAAATTGTTTGTTGTCAAATTTGAATTTTTCACATGAATTGAATTTTTCACATAAATTTTGAGGTTACTTGAAAAAAGTGTGAATACAAAAGTTGTAGATCTTTTTATTACCTACAACTACACTTTTTTCCATAAGACTTGTAGTTTTGCCGGAAATCGAGATAACCCCCACTTCCCGACCTCGGATCGCCCGTAAATTATTTTTCCTTTCATTTTTGTTATATTCTCTTTCTTTTCCAATGGGTTTCAGCCTACTGTGACTTTTTTCGTTTTCAAAAATTATCGGCATTGGTCTAATGCCTCAATAAATATTATAAAAATAATCTTACAAAAGAATCAAAATGCTTTATATACAGGGTGGCCGGAACATTGACGTCCAAAAATAAAATTTCGGTCCCTCGTATCGTGGGGTATTCGAATCACCCCCATGTATGTTCCGCGACTTTTCATAGTTTTCGAGTTATGAATTTTTTTCTGAATGTTTGAAAATTTTCGACCTGACCAACCTAAAAAAATTCAAAAAAAAAAGTAGAGGGTTTTATCGAGTTTCTTTTTTTGCAACTGAATTTTCATAAGTAGTACTTTTATGCATAAAATAATCAGCTTCGTAACTGTGGTGAAAGTTATGAAAATGTTGATCTAAAGTGAAAAATTTACGTTCGGTAAATTATGACTTAAATTTTCAACTTCAAATTAAAAATCTAAACAGGTGACTTCATGGTTCTCAAGTAGGCTTCAAGAATGCGCCAGACTCTCAGCTTTCATAATCATTAAAAAACGTAGGACTTAATGGGGCTAACTTTGGCCTTAATCGGCCTTCAAAGACTGCGAAGTGGAAAATTCTTAAAATTAGCTATCTGATTAATAATTTTTTTTTTTCCATTTTCTCGCTCCTAAGGTAATTTTTGGTTAGTTCGCTAACCAAAAATTACTGCAGGAAAGCTAAGATTTAAACACGGAGATTTTTTTAAATGTTAGTTTAATGAATTTTGCGCGATCCGTTCTCGTGGACTATGGGTTGTAAACGAGGGTGCAACTCTTTTACCTGCAATAACAATGGACCGAGAGGAAAAGAGACCGAATTATTGCTATCTCTCTCACGCAAGGCGCGCAACCGAAGCCAACGCAAAACAAGTACCTCAGTCGTACTCACATTGTGTTTACTGCTATACGCGTGTCGCCATTTTGTCTTTACCACACTCGCTTTGCCCACGGACTCCGCTGCTTACTTGTTTGACTACTTTGCTCGTTTATTGGACTGTGTTTTGCATTCTGATTTGGACTTTTTTTACGTGGAAGTGTAAAAAATGAGTTACACGTTAAGTGAATATGCAGAAATGCATTATTTTTATGGAGTTGCACAAGGAAACGGCCATGAAGCAGCGCGACTGTATCGCGAACAACTTCAACGTCGTGGTGGGCCGCAACCTGAGCGATATCCCGACCATCGTGTTTTTATTAACACGCACAACACTTTGATGGCAGGCCGCATTCCTGGTCGACGCGGCAGTCATGAAGGAATCCCTAGAGCTAACCCGGATCGCAGAGAAATGGTGCTGGAAGAAGTTCAGCGAAATCCGTCTACGAGTACGAGAAGTATGGCTCGTGCTCTGAACATCCCAAGGACTTCTATCCAAGACATTCTTCACGATGAAGAATACCACGCGTTCCACATCCGACGAGTCCAAGCTTTACTGCCTACAGATCACCAATTGCGCGTTGATTTTTGCCAAACCATGTTACGAAAAGAGCAAGAGGATCCTGGATTTTTCAATAAAGTTTTATGGTCAGATGAGTCACGATTTGAGCGATCCGGAATATTCAATATTCATAATTACCACACGTGGGCGAATGAAAATCCACTCGAAGTGAGAGCTTCGACATTTCAACATCGCTTCAGCGTTAACTTGTGGTCTGGTATTCTCAATGGCGAACTAATTGGTCCGTTTGAACTGCCGTCCAGACTTGATGGAGAAACATACAAAAACTTTTTGGAAAATGAACTTCCATTGTTGCTGGCAGATGTGAATCTCGAACTCAGACGAACCATGGTGTTGCAAAATGACGGCGCCCCGTGTCACTATGCAACCCAGGTCCGAAATTACTTAGATGAAACATACCCCAACAGATGGATCGGACGCAGCGGACCAATTAGGTGGCCTCCACGCTCACCTGATCTCAACCCCATCGATTTCTTTATTTGGGGCTATTACAAGGAAATAGCATACGCCCGAGACTGTTCAAGTGAACAAGAGCTGAGGCAGTTGATTGCAGAAGCTGAACGTGTTGTGAGAGAGAACAGAGACGCTTTTAGACGATTGCCAGACAATTTCTTACGTAGGTGTAGAATGTGTATTGCTGCTGGTGGTGGCCACTTTGAAAACCTTTTCTAAATGTTAAAAATAAATTAAGTACTTTTTTCACATTATCATCTGTGTTTTATTCAAAACCACTTTTTACGTAAAACTTTTCTTACCCAACTCTGAAACTATTTGTTGGTTAGTTTTCAGTATTCTTATCATTAATTAACCTTAGGAACGAGAAAATAGCCAAAAAAAAATAATTACTCAGATGGGTAATTTTAAGAATTTTTCCACCTCGCTGTCTTTGAAGGCCGATTTTAAACAAAGTAGCCCTATTAAGTACTTCATTTTTTTTATGATTATGAAAACTGAGAGTCTGGCGCATTCTTGAAGCCTACTTAGGAATTATGAAGTCACCTGTTAAGATTTTTAATTTAAAGTTGAAAATTTGAGTCATAATTTACCGAACGTAAATTTTTCACTTTAGATCAACATTTTCATAACTTTCATCACAGTTACGAAGCTGATTATTTTATGCATAAAAGTACTACTTATGAAAATTCAGTTGCAAAAAAAGAAACTCGATAAAACCCTCTACTTTTTTTTTTAGAATTTTTTTAGGTTGGTCAGGTCGAAAATTTTCAAACATTCAGAAAAAAATTCATAACTCGAAAACTATGAAAAGTCGCGGAACATACATGGGGGTGATTCGAATACCCCACGATACGAGGGACCGAAATTTTATTTTTGGACGTCAATGTTCCGGCCACCCTGTATAACTAGTGTGCAGTATTTATATTATTATAATAATTACGAACGCACTCTGATTTATCTGCAAGTTTGTTTTTGTTACTTATACCTACTATTGCAATATGGCTATCGCCTCGATGGTTGCTTCGACCAGAGACGTTTGCACTAGGCGCATTCAAATATGCATTCTATAGACATCAAAATAGAGTGCACCTATTTGTTTTTGGATTTAGCAAAATGTTTGTAGAAATTGTCAATACCGTTTCTATAGATTTATACAGTTTCGTAAGTATACTAAACTAAATACAAATTTCAAATGTTATTATGATACAATACCGTAATCATCCTACTTACCCAAACATTCCATAATTTTTTCGAGTTTTTCGTCTTTTTC
The DNA here is from genome assembly GCA_937001585.2 of Brachylomia viminalis. Taxonomy (NCBI): domain Eukaryota; kingdom Metazoa; phylum Arthropoda; class Insecta; order Lepidoptera; family Noctuidae; genus Brachylomia; species Brachylomia viminalis. The sequence continues at coordinate 11,577,516 of OW443302.2, read as the reverse complement.
TTGTAAAACTCTTTCGCAACATTTTATTTTTATTGCCCATATTTCCACTGAGACTGAATTTTCACTTCAATATTAGGCAGTGAGTAGCCTTAGTAGTCCGCCACAGAACTTTAGTTCAATTCACACACTGTTTTCAGTCATAAATTACTTGAAAACTACAATCGAATTATGCACAGAGCGTCCGGTGCCAACCATCCAAGTCAAGCGCTGCCCGACGACTAAAGTATGACCGCGTAAGCTATTGTCACCACTATGGAGCGTCAATAAGATTGAAAATTGAAAATGATATTTGTGTTGAAATGTGACGTAAGCTGCGAATGGGCATTTATTTTACTGCTTTTCTTTAGATTATTTAAAATATAGACATAAAATTAAATAATGGTTTGGTTAAAGTTTAAAAAAAATGGAAAACCTACTAAATTCTTAAAAAAAAAACTGTTGTTATCGCTGGAAATACAGAGATCTTCGACGTCAAAGTTTATTTTTGTGCTACAACTTCCCAATTTTTTATTGGGAATATCAAACTATTATTTTTTATTCTGTTCGGTTTAAATTCTTCTTTATACCCTTCTCTGTTCACTGTATTTTTCGCGTTACTTATTTTTATTACATTACGTCATACTCGACGTTCTAAGAAACCAATTTTTGGGAATATTGAGATAACACCCCGCCTTAACGAATGAATGTTTGAAAATGTTGGTTTACACGGTATTTTGCACAATTGATAATTGTTAAAACTACATTTAACACTTCACTACATTAAAAAAAAACAAAGTCGCCGCGGCTGTCACTTAAAACGTTATGTTTATTTGAATGCATTAATTTATTATGATGTCTTTGACGCCTACGTACGCTCCGCAGAACGGAGGTATCAGACTTGATGTGGTCAAATGCTGCTACTATCTGTGAACGCATTTCGAACTCCGTATCGCACGTTTTTTTGAACAGCTGTTGCTTTACACTGCGCCAGAGGAAAGATCTAAAGGCGTCAGATCAGGTGATCTTGCAAGTCCAACACTTGCAAGCCGATGGTAATCGTAGACTCGCTAAACGTTCTTGGTAGAGTCTGCGTGCACATCAGCATATTAAAATATTCTACGTTAGAATAGGACATGGTAAATAAACTACGTAAGCAAATCACAAGTCACTCACTACGTAGGTCAACAATAACATCCGTTCAAAACTGAGGTGCGCGGGAGACTACTTAGTGATTCGCAGGGCGGCGCGGGGGTGGCGCGGGCGGGGTAAAGGGAGGGGGGGGGGGGGGTAGGTAGGCACGTGGTACCGACACGACACGGGGCCCGTGCGCGCCGCGGTAGCTTTGGCGGCATCTTCAATCGCTTCAAAGAAAGTCGCCGAACTCGTAAGTTATTTAGCGAAACAAAGATGTACTTGTAAAATCAGATACTTTAAACATTTTTTGGAATGTGCCGATTTTAATAGTTATTTGTTATTGACCTCCCGACTGGCCAATGTTCATTTTTATTAAATTATAATTTCATCAAAGTTGTTCTTGTAGGTAAATGTATACGTCCCTAAAAGGAACAACAGGGTTTTTGTTACATATTGTATAAGTTTGCGCACTCTTTTAACTAGGCTTTCGATATGTTTTTTAAAAGAGAGTGTGTCGTCCATTATTGCCCCAAGGTATTTTATGTTGCTCGTTTTGTGAATAAGAGGACAATTACACATGGTGATTGTACGGTTACCACATTGATGGGCATATAGAGAAGGGTTCTTGCGCATGGAGAAGTGAATATATTTTGTCTTGTCGGCATTTAATGTTAGTAAATTGCTTCAAAGCCAATTAGTCACAGTATTAAAACCTATTTGAGCGATTTCGAACAGTTCGCTGCTGGCTTTGGCGCTAAATATTAACGCCGCGCCGTGTCGTCGGCTTAAGATATTATTTTATTTTATTAATAGTGATTTAAACATTTTATTCATTTGTGCCAATCACAATTCCATTATTTATGACTTTTTTATTCTAAATCGTATTTATTACAATTTTCAATCGATATATTTTGCATTATTCCATTTAATTGAATTGAATTATATTAGTTTTTTTGTGTAAAAAAAAACATTACACCATTCGCTTAGCGTTACTCAGCAGATGCGATCGGAAACGCTTAACGCTTTTGTAATAGTCAATGACATTTCTTACTGCTTAGAGCTCCCGTGCCCATTTCACAACTTATTGCTAATCGTTTAGTACCAGTAATCATTAATTATAATTTTCTTTACTTGTCGTTCTTACTGCAACTGCTAAATTTTCATTGTCATGGCTGACATGAGAAGCTTTATTAAGAAGCGAGCTTCAATAAAAGCCAAGCTTACGCAATTTACATCGTATTTAAATATTTCAAAGTCTTGCGAAAAGTTGAGGGAGGTACAAGTCATCGAAATCGAATATCGTCTTAATATATTTGAAAGCATAAACGAGAAATAGGATGATGCATTACAGGATTTATTAGAAGCGTTGGTGGATGACCCCAGCGAGCAATATGCGGTACGCGAAGAGTTTGAGAAGCTGTATTACGGCTTGGTGGCTTTTTGCGCCGCTGATCAGCTGGCGTGCAGAAAGCTTCTTGAGGGGGACTCCGCAACTGAGGTGGACTCTTGTATTACTAGTACACACAAACACAATTCGTCATTTCGTTAACCCAAAATTGACCTACCCAAGTTTTTAGACAGCTATCATGATTGGCTGGAATTTAGGGATACTTTTGTTTCTATAGTACATAACAACACTACCTTGGATAAAATCAACAAACGACACTATCTGCGAGCTTCTTTAAAGGGTAGTGCTTCTCTTGTTGTTGATAACCTTGACTTCAGGTAAGAAAACTACACAGAGCGCATTCAGCCGCTGAACTTCTAAAAGAAGGTGGCCGTGAGAACATTGTATTCTTCATTGAACATATGCTAAAAAAATCTGAAGCAGCTTAAAGAATTGATCAAGAAACCGGTTCATCGTGTTAAACATATTTAGTCCAGAAAAACTTTAGGGTTACTTCTGTCCTTAAAGCTGACTAAATAGCAATAAATAACTAGGGAAACAGCAACTCGAGAAGGTGTTAAAGATATTTACTCCTCTTACTACAAGCTGGAACAGGCCAAATTGGAATGTTATCCACCAAAACAATCAATGACGGTGTCTGAAGGATTCATTAGCAAAGATTGCTCTCCAAGCATTACTGGATATCACAGTAAAGAGGATAATTGACAGATATCGAGTGTGAGTGGGATTTTGATGGTGGATCTAACCAAAGTCGGTACAAGCAGATAATGGACAACGAGCAAGATCACTCAAGCATATTTATGACCTCTCTTGTACCGCTAAAGCTGACTGATATAGATGAAGCTCTATGGGAGAATCCTAAACCCTGCTCAACATTATACTGTCGTCCATTGGAATTTAGTTTTGTGAAGGAAAACGAAGCTTTAGTCATCGAAAAGAAAGCGAGCAAGGATAACGGAATTAAGTCTCTTATCCCCACTGGGTGCAATAAAAGTACTGTAAGTCGTAAACTGACGATTACGATGATCAATGGCAAAAGCTGTACATATCTTTCGGAAACCATGTCAAACGTGCTACCTCTGCTTAGCTACACCAACCGAAACGAACAAAATAAGCTCAGTTGCTTACAAACTGTTTCTTCTGATGCATTAGATTTAGGATTGTCATCGTTACATGCTCGAATTAATTCCTTTTCCATATAGCATACAGACTTGACTTGAAGAATTGGGCTGCGAGAGGAAATGAGCACAAACAGTTGTTCACCAGGAAACAAGCATATCCAAGACAGGTTTAAAAACGAGCTCAATCATCTAGTTGATATTGTGAATCTCGATTCACAATATCAACCAGATGATCTCTAAAAAGCTTATTTTATACACTGAAAACAGTGAATAAAAAGCACTTTTACTCACTGTTATATCGCTACACAAGTTGACCATCCTAATAATAATAACAAGAAAATTACTCTTAATTTTAGTAATTGTTCCAATTTTAATGTGCATTTTAATTAATTTAAGCTTCCTTTTTCTTTAATAAATGTTTATTTTCGCTTAAATCTTTCTTTTTCTCGTAGTCATGGTATAAAGTATAATATGCAACTCTTGAATAAAACGGATTTATATCGAGGGCCATGAATCACTCGCGTCGCTTAGGATCCTAATACTTGAATCACGAGCGTAGCGAGTGATTCAATCATCATGAATCACTCCCTACGGTCGTGATTCAGTCGTTAGAATCCTTCACTAGCTCGTGATTCATCTATGGCCCTCGCTTTAAATCCGTCCTTTATTCACTAATTGCATAATATATTATACTATTTTACAAAAAAAAAACATCCGTCTTCCAAAAAAAAACACTACAAAGTGAAAAAAAACCTTAATTTCGGAAGTCGGTGAAAAGAACTAAGACACAGAATGCAAAGACACCAACTTCCGAAATTAAAGTAATTTTTCACTTTGTAGTGTTTTTTTTAGAAGACGGTTGTTTTTTTTTGTAAAAAAGTTTTTAATTTTTCACTTTGTGGTTATGGTGCCTAAGTACCCCACACCAATTCGAAAACGATCGTCCATGCCCGTTGAAGGCGGTTTTTTGTGATTTATTAAAAATCGCTTGACCGATTTCGGTAAAATTTATATGGGACCACCTATGAAGTATGATCTACCAAACAAAAAAAGAATCATCAAAATCAATTCATAATTGGCGGAATGATCGCGTAACAAACATACAAAAAAACTTTAAGAGATATTGAACTGTCAAGAAGATCACGTTGAATTTATAGACGTGTCTTACATAGAAACTGATTCAGAATTGGTATCAGAAGAAAGTTTTATTATTGTTTGGGCAGACTATGCAGATAACTGTCTCTACATATAACACAATAGTAACGGTCGCATTCTTGTAGACGGTGGCAGCCTCAAAAAAATAAGAAAAAAAAGGAAAATAGATAGATAGTGGTTTTGCAATTAAAGCAAAAGCAATCGTAGCTATAGTTAATTTGCATATTTATTGGTTATATTTTATATTTATATTATTTTTATTTTATGTTAACTGATGATGATTCTTTTTACTCTGCCATTGATTCCTCTAGCTCATCCGCTAATGCAAGTTTCAGCTCTGTGACTGACACACTTGGTGACTTTGTGCGCCGAAGCTTCAGCCAACAGAAAGGTCATTTGTTAAATGTTTGTCATATAAACGCGCAAAGTGTTCCAAGTCACTACAGTGATTTGTTGGACACCTTCACTGACACCAATGTCCATGCCGTTCTGGTTTCTGAGAGTTGGCTCAAACCTCATCTTCTCTCCACCACCTACTCTCTCCCAGGTTTCACTCTCGTCCGCAATGATAGAATTGGAAAGGGAGGGGGAGGTGTGGCTATCTACCTTCGTAGCGATTTTCCTTTTAAATCATTGCCTCATCTCCCTCACAATACCATGCTTCCGCTGAGTGTCTCTTTTTGGAGGTCTACGTCAGGGGCGTCAAGACCCTTCTTGGTGCTGTCTATTGTCCACCCGCCGTTGACTATTTTACCAACCTCGAATTGGCACTTGAATCCGTAGGTTCAGAGTATGCACATTGCGTCATCATGGGTGATTTCAACACTGACCTTGCCCATCATACTCCCCGATCCCGTAAACTCCTTCACATCATTGAATCCGTTAGTCTCCATGTACTTTCACTGCAACCTACCCATTTTAACATCTCAGGCGATGACACTTGGCTCGACTTAATCCTCACAGCCGCACCCTCCCTTGTTCCCTCTCATGGTCAGTGTCCCGCGCCTGAATTTTCTCATCATGACCTAATTTTCCTCTCATATTCCTAAAACCACCTAAACCTATCCCAAAAGTTCTGCACATGCGGTGTTTTGCGCGCATGGACGTTGAGAAGGTTCGTCAGGATGCGTCAGACCTCAGTTGGGAAAACTTGGCAACGGCGACAGCTGTAGATGAAAAACTGCGTATTTTCAATCAGACGGTCCTTGCTCTCTATGACAAACACGCTCCTGTTAAGCAGATTAAGCTTCGGCGTCCTCCTGCTCCTTGGATGACGACAGGTGTTCGTATGGCGATGAGGAGCAGGGATCGGGCCTTTCGTAAATTTAAAAGGGATCGCAGTGAAGAAAATCGGAACTTTTTCAAAGCTGCTAGAAATCGGTGTAATCAGATGATACGCAACGCTAAACGCCGCCATATTCTCGAGAATATATCTTCTTCTTCACCTGCTGATATCTGGAAGTTCCTTGGTACTCTTGGTATCGGCAGACCACGGCATGTGGATTTTCCTAATACAATTTGCCTTGATGATATCAACCGTCACTTCACAACCACTTGTCATTTGGATTCCCAAATATTGTTCCAGACGGTTGATTTCATTAATGGCCTAGCGAGTCCCATCATAGAACCATTTCACTTCTTTCCGGCGACCTTGGACGAAATTAAAAAGATCATTCTGTCTATAAAATCCAAGGCTGTGGGTTACGACGGCATCAGTCGTACTATGGTCGTTTGGATCCTCGATAGCCTTCTCCCTCCAATTACCCATATCATTAACTTTTCCCTTGATTCCGGACAATTCCCATCCCTGTGGCGTATGGCCTATGTCCGCCCACTCCCTAAAACGTCAAATCCCTCCCTTCCCAGTCATTTTCGACCCATTTACATTCTCCCATTCCTGTCTAAAGTGCTTGAGGCCTGCGTACACAAGCAGTTTGCGGGGTTTGTTCATCGGAACAACCTCGTTAGCTCTTTTCAGTCTGGGTTCAGGCCTGGGCATAGTACAGCCTCCGCTCTCCTTAAAGTGACTGGTGACATTAGAAAAGCTATGAAGGATACCAAAGTTACCGTTTTGGTATTAATTGATTTCTCCAATGCCTTTAACGCCGTCAGCCATGATATTCTCCTTTCTATCCTCTCCCACCTTATGGTTTCGTCCGAGGCGCTGGAATGGTTCTCTTCTTATCTTCGGGGACGTCAGCAGTCGGTTCGCGTTGATGAGAGCTCATCGAGTTGGCGTGATCTGGATGCTGGTGTTCCACAAGGCGGTATTCTTTCCCCATTGTTATTCTCCATCTTCATTAATTTTATAACTCACTGTCTTCGATGTTCGTATCACCTATATGCCGATGATCTTCAATTGTATACAGCTGAGCGGGTTGAAGATTTGTCAGACGCTATAGCAGATGTAAACCGAGACTTAGATGCTATCAAAAAGTGGTCTGATAGTTTCGGGGTGTCTGTAAACCCCTCGAAGTGTCAGGCCATTGTAATTGGAAGCTCACGCATGATAGGTAGGGTGACGCTTAGCTCTCTTCCTCCTCTTATTTTCAATGGTACCGTCATACCCATTACCCCTACTGTGAAAGATCTCGGTTTGCATCTTGACTCTACACTCAGCTGGCAACGCCAGGTCTCTAGTGTTAGTCAAAGGGTCAACGGTACTCTGCGATCCCTGTATCGTCTGAGGAATTTTTTGCCCGCTAAGACGAAAACCATGCTTGTGCAGACTTTGATTTTCCCTGTGATCGACTATGGTGACGTGTGTTACTTTGACTTGAATGCGGTTTTGCTGGATAAGCTCGACAGATTGCTTAAAGTAACTATGGTATCCGGTTCATATTCAACCTCAGAAAATATGACCATGTGTCGAGCTATAGGTCTGAGCTCAAATGGATGTCCATTCGCCAAAGAAGAAGTTTGCGTGCTTTGACCACGCTTTTCTCCCTTCTCAACTCTCCCACTCCTCCTTCTTATCTCGTGTCTCACTTCCAATACCTATGTTCTTCTCACGTTAAGAATCTGCGTTCTTCTAACAATCTTCTTCTACTCTGTCCTTCTCATACTTCTGACTTTGTTCATTCTTCCTTTCATATTCAGTCCATTCTTCTTTGGAATGCGCTTCCTCTTGATATCAGAGGGGCAATTCCCGTATTTTTAAGACCGTTCGCATTCTAATCTCAGTCTCAATCTGTCAAAATTACAATCAATTTACATACATTTTTGACAGGTTTTTGACATTGATTGACGCTGAGATGAGATTGCGACTTGAATTTGAACGTTTTTTAAGTACGAGAATTGGCCTACAGGACGGCTACCAGTCGGTATGCATTTAAGCGGAAATTGCAGAGTTATTTTCGTAACAAATAGAGTAGAGTCATCTCAACATCTCTCTTCCTTGAATTTGTTTATATATATATATATATTTATGTAAGTATATAGTATAGTAAATAGTATGTATGTGTATAGGACTTATTTATGTATTTGTGTACGTTGTTTTGATAGTTTATTTTTTTATCATTGTTAAACATCGCTCAAAATCAATCCTTTCCTTTTCTTTCAATTAATGCACCTGCCATCTAATCTCTTCACCACCCTTGGTTGACTGGTAGAGAATGCCTAAGGCATTAAGTCCGCATTTGTACCTTTTGTGCGAAAAGTAATAAATAAATAAATAAATAAAATTATTGTAGAAAATTAAAACTTGTAAGAGGATTGACGTCAGGCAGGTGAGCACAGTAGTGGTGATTGCTAGAGCTGAGACCTAGGACAGGCTTTATAGAAATCTCTGGATGGTTTGGAGACCAAAAACAGCTTACAATTTAATAAAGTAAAAGCTAAGAAAAAATATTGACAGAGATTTATCACATATGAAATGTATAAAAGATTGAAACGGAAAGGTTTTGACGAATGGCGATGAAATAAAAGAGCGTGGGAAGAGATACTTTGGAAAATAATGTATGAAGAGAATGCGTGGTGTACGTCAATAATAATATCTTTATTGTTATAAATATTATTGACGTTATCTGTAGTCGTTGTTCAAGTTTTGTTACTCTGAAGTCTAACTGAACGATTGAAACGGAGATAAAAATAAAAACCAACTCTACATAAATACATTTTTATTCTGCTTGATCAAAATCAATTGTGACGTCATCTAAAAAGACCGCAGGTGCGTCACTTACTTCTTGGTGCCTTTTTTTTTTTTTTTTGTTTCCGGTGTATAAAATCCTCATGGATGTCCGTCGCCCTGGGGCGGACGGCGGCTCCTCCCAAGCGGCACACTCTGCCAGCGTATGCCGCGCCGTGTCCTCCCGGCAGTCGACGCAGTGGTGACACCGGGCGTCCGGCTCCCTGTTTATGCGACACAGGTACTTCCCGAAGCAGCCATGCCCCGAGAGCACCTGCGTCACCCGAAACGACAGGGAGCCGTGCCTCCTCCCGAGCCAGCGCTCGAGCACCGGCCGGACCGCCTCGATGGTGATGAGGCCGGCGGTAGGGCGTGAAAGCCTGTACCGCCATTCCGCCACCAGGACCTCGCGAAGCTGAGACCGACGCTGCTCTACGTGTCGCTGCATCGGTCCCTCGCCCTGCGCCCTCGCTTCCTCGCGCCACCGATACAACGAAGCGAGTACTTTCGCCTCGAGGTCCCAGGGCGGGGATCCGGCCAGTACGCAAGCCGCCTCGTAGGAGATCGTGCGATACCCCCTGATGACTCTGACGGCCATCGCCCTCTGCGGCTTTCGCAAAACAGCGATGCTGCCGGCCGTCATGTCAGAACTTCTTGGTGCCTGGCCCATGACAAAAAGTACACAATGCTAGCGACATGCGCGCAACTTCCAACGGTGTGGCGGCCGTGTATACACGAGTAGTAATATTGCTGAATTCTTTCTCTTCCGATCCACATGATGATCCCAGCGTGAACAAGATTAATTCCTCGTACATCAGCTGTGGAAACTCTGCAAAATCTGGATCATTACCGTCCAGCCGCACAAATGCTACTCTCTGCCTATTCTGCTCCGTGCTATTTAAATTATGGGCTGTCACATATTCTACCAACTCATTGGGTTGATTGATTCTGTCATTTATTATAGATATAAACTGCTCGACGTATTCATTATCTACATTTATGGAAGCCGAGTCGCGTTGCGTTGCAGCAGTTATTCTAAAATCGGTCATCATGTTTCTCATGGCGAAATTTAAATATGTATGGCGAAAGATCTTAAAATCTTTTTTGAATCTGCCATTTACTGTCTCAACCACCCATTGGCACATCGTTATTATGCGAGATTTATTGGCATCAGCTGTCGTCAATTGCTCTCCTCTTCCTCTCGTTGGTGGCATGTGGCCCCTATAACAATATTCTACAATATTTTCAATTGAATCTCGAAACCCCCGATCCAAAATAAAAACGTCGTCAGTCCTCAAAAACCAATGCATAAGAGAGTCTTCTCGCATCAGGTCGCGCATAATTGTTGCATCTGATGAGGTCGCGGTGTATGGTCCTAAAACGTCTATTATGTAGCCATCGGTACATACCATAATAAAAAGTTTGACCAGGTTCCTAAACTTATGCAGGCTGTACGATTTTCTTTGAAAAAGCAAATTCGAACTTTTTTGTAAATATTTATATTTATGTTCCAATACATACAAGAATGGCCGCCGGTTCATTTTGGTTGCCACCAAAAAAAATGGCTCGGTATCAGATAAGTTTCTGGCCACTACGCCTTCTCTGGTTATATGGTCTAAGCCCAGAATCGGGGGACAAAATCCACAGTTAAACATTCTCGTGCTATTTGTAACTTTCTTTCCAATGTTCTTCTGGATGTATTGAATTTGGAAGCTAAACACTCATCTGCTTCACCGGTTCTTATTTTGGTTAAATACATTCCAAGAATGGTGGCAGGGTGCTGCTTGTGGTTACAGGTCAGCTTGCTGACTATGGTTTTGTTATTGTTATTAGAAATTAATGTTTCTTTATTTTACTTCGAAGGTCCTAGTTTATCATTTGTGGCTACTAGTTACAGCTATATACATATAAACATAATGCAGCATTGCATATGTAAGCGGGCACGCCCTTTATGCCAGGAGGCTTTTTATTAAACGTATTAAGTTCTGTTTGCGTTTTTGTTTTTATTATTTATTTCTGCTTGAGTACAGTTTTAAATATTGGCGTGTGCTAGCTGACTTATGGCAAATAATTTTAATATTTTTGTGTTTCGTAATGTTAATTTATTTATTACTATATGTATAGAATCCAGTTCTTCTAACTGAACAGAAAGCAGTGCTGCTGGGGAGTTTGTTCCGCCACTTCTTCTTCCCAGCTAAAGCACTAGGAAGTGGTGAAGGGTGGGCGTTTTGGGGGGACTGTCTTATGTGATTTTGACGTTCAAAAAGTGCTGATTCTCAGCCTAATTTGAATAAATGACTTTTGATTTTGATTTTGGTGTTCCGTTCTATTAGGCAGAGAAGGTGTTTGGATTAAAAACGTGTTAAACTGATTTTTTGTAACACCTGTATAAAAATGCAGTTCATTGTCATCAATAGCTTCAATGTTTGCAAAATCTAACATGTTATTTCTTCGTTCCAAGCCCCATTTGAATAAGTTTAACATGTATAAGATAGGAATATATTATATTCCTTGCCAATTTTTCATGAATCTGAAAATAAAACCTTAGCCATTTACGATGCCTTAGCCACGGTAATATTATCTATAGATGTATAGATAATATATAGAGAATATTACCGTGCCTTAGCTTTTGGCGAAAGGAACGAAGTATAAAACCATGTCGACCACTCTCCGCTGGCGATCAGTTTTTATGCAATGAGGATAATCAAGCGTTATACTATGAACATATCTGTGTAGAACAGTTGATGAAATTCGAAGGAACCATACTCCCTGTAAACAACATGAACTCCAAGTTGAGAAGGTCAGAGTCCAACAAGTCAACGATGCTAGCCGACTCCTTTATAGTAGATTGAGAACAACACTGACTAAGCAATGCGGTGAAGAGATCAGTAAACACGTGTATTCGGCACTTACCTGAGGAGCCTCGTGACCGGCAAATCTATGGAATCCACCTTCACCGTCGTATTTCTGTGGAGTTGGAAGTTGTGGAGAAGATTCCCATTGTCATGTTACCCCGGTTTCACGAGAATGCCACTCTCTCCAAATCAGAAAGGAATAAGTTTAGATGAAGTCAAATATAATGCAATGAAGCATAGTGAAGTGATTGAAAGTGTTTTGAATAAAAAGAAAGACTTTTAACTTCAGTGAAAATTTCTCTATTAGTGTAAACACACAACTTTACTATAATAATTTATCTAATATCACACCACAAAAGATTTAATTATTTTTAAATAATTATGAAAGTATAGTAATCAGAGCAATTTAAATCCATATTCAAATAAATTAACAATTAATTTTAAATTAGATTAATAGATTCTCTATTTCTTTCGTCTCTCCATTTTGTCCGCTATTTCAACTAGAAATTCAAAAACGAAAAAATAGGCGACAAGCGTTTGTTAAAAATATTCAGCGGATGAAACAACAACCAGAAAAACGAATTGATTTAAAGAATTCCAAGACATCAAGGACAAACGGTGCTAGTTATGCAGCAATGGCAGGCACGACAAACGACCCAGATACAGCATGCATACCCGATGAGAGGGAAGGGTCTGTAGGTAGTACTAACCCCACAAATTATAGACCTATTTCAGTACTACCTACCTTTAGTAAAATTTTAGCCCAATTGCAAAGATTTTTGACGTGACAACGTCTTATAATTCGATGGAGCCGGCTGCACGCACGAAAAAACATTACTCATGCGGCGTTACCTCGCTCTGACGCGTTCCATATAAGCTTAAAATGCAAGCGAGAGCGCGGAACGAGCGACAAAGAGGCACAATCGGCCTCCGCGTTCGGCAGCGTTCGACATCTGTCTCTCTCCTACTTGAGTGAGCGATGCGTCCGCGTGGACAGCTGCTATAAAATAATACATTTACATGTTTTCGTCAAGTATGAAGTGCAGTGAAAAGTGAATGTGGTGTCAATTGTTTATAGCAACGATAACTCAACATACTAAACTTGGTAAAAGGTTAGGCAGATTGAGTCACTCTTTTCGACTAAACTAAAAATGTTCATTGCAAAATGCTTAATCAATGTTTTAACTCGCCAGTATCAAGGCCTTCCTCCTCTCATTCCACTTTTTCCGGACCTCATTCGACGGGAACCGCTAGTTTGAACCAATGTTTTAGAAAAAGGAGCACGGCCCGTCCCGCCATCTTTCTTAGCCTGTCGCGTTGCCTATTAAGCTGCGTCTACGCTAGGCGAGCCGAGCACGAGTGGAGCACAGGCGGAGCACGAATTCACATGGCGAGGCGTGCTCGTTCGAGACTCCTTGGTCCGTCTACGTTACGCGAATTCGTGCTACGTGCATACCCGGCTCGCGTAGCGTAGACGTAGCTTTATGTTCCTTAATACGTGGTTGTTTTGTCCTATTATAATGTAGATTGCGTCTTCGACACGGGACTCGTCAAATAAATATTTTTAATTCATTTTTTTTTAGGTATAGTACCAACATAATAAATTCTATAAAAAATATGCAGTCACTTTTTCTAATGATAATGTCGTACGAAAGGTCATAAAGAATAATCAACAAAAAAATACCGACTAAATAATAAATAAATAAACGTTTATTTCAGACTTTCTGTCCATAGGTACACTTACAAAAAAGAACGAAACATACAGTAAAATACAGATACTAACAAAAACTAACAAAATCTCAAAACTATCTCAAAAATTTACAACACACAAAAAGATATAAACAATCAATACAAACAATAAAATAGCAGTGACAACACAAAAGAAGCAACACATTAAATAAGACGAGGAGGAAATGTCCACTGCCCACAAGGCAGTGTGCAAGCGCATCCAGTGGCGCAGCAGTGGAGAGTCCCACCTGCCCGCGAACACGCTTAATAAGTTGTTGCTGCTGGACCTAACACGACTCAGCAGCGACGCACATTGCTTCCTTATTAGGGCATGAAAGCCATCAGTGTGCGCCTCCGCGAACATCGTCGATGCACTGCAGAATCGTGGTAGCCCCAGCAATACCCTAAACGCGTTGTTGTATTGAACACGCAGGGCGTTGTATGCTCCCAGTGTGTAGTTAACCGACAGTCTGCACGTGTAAAGTGTGTAAGTGTACTAAGTAGGTATGCAGAATATTATCGTCGAAGGCCAATTCTTTGCATTGTTTAGGTATATCGTCAACGAATAGGTATAATTTAAGCGGAGGAGTGGCTGCGACTGTAATGTTATTGCCGTTTTCATAATTTTGTTTACAACAAGTATTTTAAAAACAAATGTACAATCAAGGGAAAAACCGCTAACTGGCGTAAGAAGCGTAAGGTCATTGACTTGATTACGTAACGTAGGCCAGGCTATGATTAGAGCGTCGCTTGATGGAGAGGTCAAGCCTTCTTGGTTATGTCAAGTGAGCTCCTTAATCCGTGTTTAGAGAACCATTTTAAAATCCCCTTTTGGTAACTGTGAGGTGATACCCTGAAAAATAACTTGCAATTGACTTAAAATAAAAATGTGATAACCGCACTAAATTCCGTGTTCAAATTGTATGTTATAGATTCAGCACTGTAATTTACCATTCAACCGTAAACCATTTCCATTTGGAAATAGTGTATGAACACAAGCTCATCATGACTCATGTTCGGCAAGTATCAAAGTATTTTTCAAAAGGCATGCCCTCTCCCAGTTTAATCAGTTCTGGCTGAATTGCTTCTTCGTCATAAATCGCACATAACGATCTTATTCAAAAGTTTCGGAAACGGAATACTTTAGGGCACAAATCGGCACCATAATCACTACGTTAAAATCGGTAAATGCATAGAGCTTAGTTGGTATTACTTCTCCATTTTGATTGAAAAATTTGACCAGGAATATTATCCCCGCTCAAATTTTTGTTTGGTTTTATTACGTTAGTGTCCTCTACCCGCGACTTTCATCATGTGCCGCAAATTGAGTCAATCTGTGCAACATTACATTTCCCTGACTGTACATTCGTGCAAGTGTATTTTCGTGTGGATGTTTTCGCGCATTCCAGACCAAATGCAGTTCTAACTCAGACTGCATAATGTGGCCAAAGGAATAAACAAATTAAAACCAATTCTTTACCAATGCTTGCGATGAACGATTACACTGGAACATAATTTATGTACGGTACTTATTTAGTTCAATTACAGCGGTTATCTATAAATTAATATTGTCCTCATGCATTTCAAACGAGGTGGCGCTTTTATTATTGATAAACTATGTGAATTATGATGGTGTAAATACCTGAGTACGTACGTACTATGAAGTATAGCCATCAGCATTCTACAAAACAATCGGCTTCCAAAAAAAACTACAAACTGAAAAATAACTAATTTCGGAACTCGGTGTCTGGTTATGTAGACTAATTTTTCCCTCCATTCATCTGCCTAGCCTTTTCCCAACTATGTTGGTGTCGGCTTCCAGTCTTACCAGATCCAGCTGAATACCAGTATTTTACATGGAGCGACTACCTATGTGACCTCCACAAACCAGTTACTGGCGAACACTATACCCCTTGGTAAGACTGGACTTCTGACTGGACAGGACCGAAATTCTACTCTGAAAAATTCGAACACGATTTTGAATTCGAATCTTTGGCAAACTGACGTGACAACGTCTTATAATTCGATGGAGCCGGCTGCACGCACGAAAAAACATGATTCATGCGGCGTTACCTCGCTCTGAGGCGTTCCATTTAAAGCTTGAAGTGCAAGCGAGAGCGCGGAACGAGCGACAAAGAGGCACAATCGGCCTCCGCGTTCGGCAGCGTTCGACATCTGTCTCTCTCCTACGTGATTGAGCGATGCGTCAGCGTAGACAGCTGCTATACAATAATACATTTACATGTTTTCGTCAAGTATGAAGTGCAGTGAAAAGTGAATGTGGTGTCAATTGTTTATAGCAACGATAATTGCGGCGATAAAGGTAAAAATTGATATAATTGTATTTATGCGTACAAATAAAATGTAACTTGATCAATTCAATTGTGATTTCCATTTACCTCCATCTCTATAATATCCATACAAAATATCAATGAAACAAATAAAATTAAAATTTTCTTTTGAAAAATGCAACCATTCCATCAGTATTTTCTTATGACGTTGTCACGTTCAACTATCGTCAGTAAACCGACTTTACAGACAACCGATTTTTTAATAAACATAAATTATTACATAGTAAACAGTTCGGTTTTACAAGGGGTCGTTCAACTACTGATGGTGAACTTTTAGGTCATATCTATAATGCATGGGGAGATAAATGCAATGCCTTGGGCATCTTTGTGATTTGTCCAAGGCGTTCGATTGCGTTCTTCATGAAACGCTAATCAGGAAACTCCGCCACTACGGGATCCGGAACACCGCTCTGGATCTTCTTATTTCATACTTGAATAATAGGGTTCAGAGCGTTGACGTTAATGGTAAAAGATCTCCCGGATCTATAGTAACAATGGGAGTCCCACAGGGCTCAACTCTTGGTCCTTTTTTGTTTCTTATTTATATTAATGACTTGCCTTACCTCATAAAGGATAATCATGATATAGTGTTGTTTGCGGACGACACTTCACTTTTGTTTAAACTTAAACGTCAACAGCTGGTTACTGACGATGTAAATAGCGCGATCTCAAAAGTAGTTCACTGGTTCCATGTTAATAATTTACTACTTAATGAAAAAAAAACCAAATGCATTAAGTTTACGCTACCTTACGTTAGACAGGTGTTAACTAATGTATTGATAAAGGGCAGATAATTGAATCCTGAAGATAGCAAGCACAGTGTTCTTGGGCTTAACTTTGGATGCTAAGCTTCAGTGGGGCCCACACATAGGTAAATTATCAAAAAAGCTTAGCTCCGCAGCATACACTGTTAGAAAAATTCGTAATTTAACTGACACAGAGACAGCCCGTTTAGTGTACTTTGGCTATTTCCACAGTGTAATGTCGTATGGTATTCTGTTGTGGGAAAAGCCGCCGACATTCAGACTATCTTTGTTTTGCAGAAAAGAGCTGTTCGATCAATTTATAAATTAAGCCCGAGACACACTCTCAGAGAGAAATTTAAGGAGATTAATGTAATGACTGTGCCTTCACAGTATATTTCTGAAAATCTTTTATATGCCCATAAAAATATAAACTTGTTTAAAAAATACAGTGATATCCATAATATAAATACTAGGAACCAACACAACTTCGTTGTACCTACAACAAGGCTCAAGAAAATAGGTGGCTCGTTCAGATGTCAATGTATACGCTTTTATAATAAACTTTCAAGCCACGTTCAAGACTAGGGCATGTAATATCGGAAGGTTTTCAATTCCGATACTGATTTCCGATATTAGATCTCAATATCGGAATTTCGTTATTTCGTTAGAAATTGCACATTTTATTTACAAATTGCACAAATTCAGTATGAGGTTGGATTTAGTACAATAAAAAACGTTTTTAAATCGTATTCTTCAATTTGGATCAAAAATTGGTTGTTTATTAAGGATGTCTCCTGTATTTTTTAAATCACATATTTCTCATTATTTTCCTATAATTATTACTAATTAAACTACCTGACTCAGAATCAACAAAACTTCTTATAATTTAAAAGGTGCAAGCAAAATCAACAATTAGGATCAAAAATTACTAGAACTATTTGTTTATCATATATCTCATTAATAAACTATGCTTATTACTAATTAAACTACCTGACTCAAAATCAACATAACTTTTTATAATTTAAAATATACAAACAATTAGGAACAAAAATTACTAGAAATATTTGTTTATCATATATCTCATTATTATACTATGCTTATTATTACTAATTAAACAACCTGACTCAAAATCAACAAAACTTCTTATAATTTAAAAGATGCAAGCAAAATCAACAATTAGGAACAAAAATTACTAGAAATATTTGTTTGTCATATATCTCATTATTATACTATACTTATTACTAATTAAACTACCGAACTCATAATTAACAAAACTTCTTATAATTTAAAATGTGCAAGCATAAACAACAGAAATAAAGGACTAGGTATGTTTATATTTTAACATCTCGTTTTTCTTGGTAATATGTTCTCAAGAACAACAAAGCGCGCATTTTGTCAGATAGTGAACTTCGTATTTTATTGCAAAAATATCCGGCCGACGAAAAACACACTCATTTTCAACACTGGTAGGCAAAATTGATGTGAGATAAGTGTATGCCTGTGTCAAATAAACTCCTCTTTCACCCCTATTTTCGTATATTGCTTTTTCAGTCTTTACAAATCCCAAAAGATCAAATTCGTCGGACGGAAGCACTGCTTTCTTCTTTTCTTTGCATTTTTCCATTTCGTTCTCAAATTCTTGTTGCAGAGTCAGCTCACTCGTTGTAGCGAGACTAGCTAGGGGTTCATCATCTTCATCGGAAGATAATAAAACAGCCGTCGTCGTTTCAATATCTCTTTTTGTGACGCCGAAAGTGCTAGTAGGGTTATGTAAGGTTTTTTTCTGATTCCGATATTATATCACTCAGTATCGGAATTGTAATATCGGAACTTTCGTTCCGAGATTCCGATATTGAGATATTCCGAGATTCCGAGATTCATGCCCTATTCAAGACCTAAGCGGCTTAGGTCTTGAACGTGGCTTTGGCTTGAATGATTTGAATTTATTAAGGCTTAGGCTAAGCCTTAATAAATTCAAATCATTCATTAAACGAAAGTTGTGCCAGAAAGGCTTTTATACCGTTAAAGATTATATTGAGGACAGAAAGGCTTGGGATGGGATTGAGTTGCTCCAATTTTCTGCATACTGAATGTTGTTTATTTTTTCTGTTACATACACTGACTGTTGCGTACAGCACGCAGGTACGCGATTAGTCGGGTAAAATGAAAAACAGTTTTAAGTTTAGAAGTGTTTGTGACCCTGCAACGGCGACCAGACCAGATCACGGGAGTGCGCATTGGCATGCGCACCGTACGGTGGCGGAAGACGAACTGCCTCGCGGTGGGAGGGAAGATCGCGAGCAAAGCGCGCGATTTGTTTTGCCAAGCAAATGTGGACTCTCGAATTTGCGGTGTTGTAGCGAGACGACGTGATCTATAAGTACTTGAATATAAAGGCAGCAATATGTTCGCAGTGGCAGGGTCTCCGCAGCTGCGATGAACAAGAAGGAGTACTCGGTGGCAGTATTCCTCGACATGGAGAAGGCCTTCGACCGTGTATGGCACGAAGGCCTCGTACACAAGTTGGCCACGTCCGACGCGCCCCGTCGCGTTGTCAGGGTGGTCTCTTCTTTTCTGTCCCACAGGACTTTCAGGGTGGTGGTCGACGGGGCGCTATCCGGCGCCCGACCGGTGATGGCTGGCGTGCCGCAAGGCAGCTGCGTATCGCCGGCGTGTTACTCACGGTACACCGACGACATCCCCACAACCCCGGACGCGACGCTCGCGCTGTACGCTGACGACGCCGCGTACATTACCACCTCACTTAACGCGAAGTACGCGGCCGTCAAAATGCAGCGCGCCCTAGACCTGCTTCCCGGATGGTTGTCCAAATGGCGGCTGTCGGTGAACGTGGGTAAGACGCAGGCGTTGATCACCGGATCCACGCCTCTCCCGCCACCCTTGAAACTACAAGGAGCCGACGTCGGATGGTCGCCCCGGGCCAAGGGTGTGACTATCGACCGTCGGCTATCGATGGGGACACACGTCCGCAAGGTCGCTACGCAAGGTAGGGTCGCCCGCAACCTCCTTCGACCAGTGCTCTCGTCCCGCATCCCGGCGCGCGTCAAGTTGGGCGTGTACAAATTGTATATTCGCCCAATCTTGACGTACGCCGCCCCGGCATGGTTCGCCCTCACGAGCGAGACGACCAGAAAGCTGCTCCGCGCGCAACAAAGCCTTGCGCTGCGGACAATATTGAACGCCCCTCGCTTCGTGAGGAACGATATCATCCAGAGGGATCTCGGGATTGAGAGCCTGGATGAGTATGTGCGGCGCCTCGCGAAAGGGATGTTCGCGCGTGCCGACGCATCTGCTTGGCCCCATGTCAAGCAGATAGCGCCCTGGAATACGCGCTTCCCTGACGCGAGACCCCTACCCCGCGACCTGGTAGCGGACGACGACCCCATCGCACCGGACTGACTCCCGAGTAAGCCGCATCCAGGTTACACGCGGCTTACTCGAAACAACTGAACTCCACAACACTACATACATCCGTTGCGTAGCGTGTGCTAGGTTAATATAGGCACGTTACGTAAACGAAATACAGACACCCACCTCTATACAGGCGCCTAAACACACACGTGAATGCGTGGCGCGGGCGGCGATTCACGTAGACACTGAGCGGTGTTCACACAGTACAATACCGCTCACACTCTCACGACGGCTCTCTAGTCCCAACCGTAACCGGCTAGCTCTGGAAGCGGGGGGGGCGGGGGCCACACACCCTATCTGTAGGAGCGTCGAGTCGGCACCTTCGTCGTTGGTCGTCTCTCGCCGGGCCTCCCCTAGGTAACTAGGGGTCTCACCTGGCGGGGACAGACCGCCGAGGTGTCGTGAAGATAGCGGCGCTGTAAAACAGCGCCGTGGCGCGCCTACATAAACATAATAGCAATCACTCACATGGGCGCGCGTAACTATGCGCGCGCTCAAACTTCTTCAGGCCAATAGTATGGCACATAAGATGAGGGGCCCGTATTTACGGGCCACCGTGACGCATCCGCGGCCGGGGGGCGATGCCCCGTCACCGCTCGCCGCGCCCCCTTGCGGGGGCGCAGCGACTTCCAACGAAGTGGCAGGGTCTCAGTAGGTACTTATTTATTATAATATTTTCCATGCGTAACACTGACAATTGATGATAATTATAACACAACGACTTGAATACTTACCTTGAGAAGTACAATTTATTATTTTAATTATTGTGAATGTGAGGACTACGTGGGTCATTGTTTCAGTTTTAATCATGATCTGGCAGTTTAAGTAGTTTATGCGGCCTACCCAAATGTCCTTTCTTTGGTATTGTTCGTCGAATCGTTGAGCTCCTGAAGTTCTGAGTTGAGCTGCACGGTTACTGACAAATGCGTGCACTGACTGGACAGGTCCTTTTAATCTGCGTGGTTATTTCCTCAGAAGACCATTTCAGCCACCAATCTACATGGTCTTCACACGATCTGACCAAGATTATGTCTGGACTTAAGAGACTTAAAGAGACTGTGACCTCTGAGTTTGTTTCGGCCTTTCTTCTCAGAGTAGTCCAAGTCAGATAGGAAACGCCGATCTCATCCAGTTTTTAAAATATAATTGACGTGTAAAAGTGTTTGTACAAACCTACTTACAGAAATAAAATCATTTATGTATCTAGTCGAATCCTCTCTGAAATTAATAGACTGGAACTAATTCCAGAATATCAACATGGCTTCACAAAGTATAGAGGAACTGGTACCCAAATCTTACGGACTGGCAAAGTTATAACCAATGCTTTGGCTAAAGGAAACAGCGTAGCAATGATCTCTACCTACCTTAGCAAAGCATTTGATTCCATAAATCACACGGGGCTGAGTAAGAAATTGTTCGACGCTGGAATGGCAAACAACGTTATTCAACTCATTGAGAATTACCTTTCAGGCCGAGAGGCTCGTGGCAAATACCGCACGATGTACAGAAAAGAGATGCCAGTTCCACATGGAGTACCGCAAGGCTCAATGTTGGGGCCGATCCTTTTTAACTTATATGTGAGTGACATCCCGAAATCACATAGCTGGTATCACGTTATCACAATATGCTGATGACCACTGCATTCTTAATGAAGCGTGTCGTCCAGATACTGCATCGCGACGTGCAGCATGGGCTGCCAAAACGATCATCAATTATTACAAGGAGTGGGGTTTGAAGTGCAACATCAGCAAGACAGACTGCGCCATGTTCACTAATAAACGCAAGTATAGTCGGACAGTTAAGCTCGAATGTGAGAATATACAGATAAAGACAAGCATAAAATAACTCGGAGTTCACCTTGACCAAAGATTAGTAATGAAAGAACACGCTAAAAATACTGTTAAAAAAGTCAAACAAGTCCGCGGTATGTTGGCGCCGATTATAGGGTGGTATAGCAAGGTATCACTCGAAACAAAAATTAAAGTGATAAAAGCAACGCTGTTACCGATCATAGATTATGGCATAGTGCAACTTTATCCTCAAGTGTGTAAATCCAAGCTGACCGAACTCGAAAGATAATACCGTATGGCATTGAAAGCTGCTGCTAATATTCCTCGCAATACGAGTTCAAAAGTGATCTGGGAGATGCTTGATGAAGACCCGTGGTACCTAAGTGCTAGAGACCTTCATGAAGATATGCTACATAAATTAAGTGATCTGCAAATTCCTGGTCTTACACAGCCTGGTGATAAATATGACATACCAAACCACCATAATCCCAGGTTCCCTAGTTTGCGCGCTGGTGATATAGATTATGTATGCAAACAACAAAGAGGTAAACCACTCTCCAAGCGAATGGTCCCTCCTCGTATTCCTGTAGTTTAGATATTAAATATGTAGCAGTATATCGTGAGCCAGTTCATGTCTGACTGAGCTGAGCCCCATTTACTTTACAATTAGAAGTAAAACACATGTGTAAAATAGCAATGCTTGTACTTGGCGGCCAGAAAACTGTGAAACCAATTATATAAAATAAAGTTCGTTCTATTCTATTCTATTTATATTCATGACGGAAAAAAGGTGACCAGTCAGTTCACCAAACATTAATTCAAAAAATTTTACTTGACAAGCAACGATTGGCGAAAACATTATTTTCTCAAACTTGCTTGGAAATTTGAGCATTCTTTTAACAACCTTCTTCGAGACAAATCGAAATTGCTGTACTGGCCAAATAGTTGTATGAAAATCACTGACCTCTATTTAGAGGTCAGTGATGAAAATCCATATCTGCCGTGGTTTAGCGGCCAAATATATTACATAGTAAACTCATATTTATCGTGTAATTTAAAAATGGAACGATATGGCAACCAAGAAGGTAGCTTAACAAAGGTTTTATTTACATTGTCAAACCGGCTTGCAAATAGAAACCTGTTTATTAAAAAAAAAATGAACGCTTTAACGCAGGAAAAATTGTTGTTGTTCATTGTTCGTCATTGATTTTGAAGAGTACCTAGTTGTATTATAATTTCCGCGCATTATTTGAAAAATTACTATACAAGCCTTGGCCACAACTAGGCATTGATGGACTTACGTATGTGTGCCTCGGCTTTGCCTCGGTCCACATTTACACTTTCGTCCATCAATGCTTCTTTTGCTGGCCGCTGCAGTAATGTAGGTACTATTGTCATTTCATCATTCGACAACAACATGTTTACCAAATATTTCACTTAGCAAAATCATTATCCGTTAAACTTTTATTTAATAACGTATTATTTGACAAACAATTAATAATTTTTTCATTTTATTTCATAAACAACGTTTGAAATATATATAAAGACATTACTTACACAAATTGACTTAAATTAAACCGTAATTAAAATAAAATAAACTCACATTAGCATAATATTGCAAGTGTAGTAGTGTAGGTTCCTTTAAACTCTGCAAACAGAAATAAGAGCCCCGCTCAGCGGGGCTCCGTCGACCTACTGACGGAAACGCTAACGCTAGACGGTCGACGTTACGGTGAGTTAGGTTCGGCTAGGTTTCTTTAAACCAGAGACGAGAGCGGCCGTATCGCGACTCCGGGCTAAGAACACAGCGCCCGGACCCGACGGAGTTCCTGGTCGAGCTCTCGTCCTGGCTCTGAAGGAGCTGGAGCCCCAGCTGAGGGGGCTCTTCACGGCATGTCTCGAGCAGGGTCAGTTTCCCAGTGTGTGGAAGGAGGGGAGGCTGGTCCTGCTCAGGAAGGAGGGGCGCCCCGCGGACTCGCCGTCCGCGTATCGGCCCATAGTGCTGCTCGACGAGGCGGGCAAACTTTTTGAGCGCATTATCGCAAATCGCCTCGTCAGCCACTTGTGCAGGGAGGGGCCGGACCTGGACGACAACCAATTCGGTTTTCGTCGGGGGCACTCCACCATAGACGCCATCATGCGCGTGAGGGCCCTGGCGGAGGAGACGGTGTCCCAGGGTGGGGTGGTGCTGGCGGTGTCTTTAGACATCTCCAACGCATTCAACACCCTACCCTGGAGTTGTATTCGGGAGGCTCTGAAATACCATCACGTGCCTCCCTACCTCCGCCGTACGGTAGGGGCTTATCTGGAAGATAGATGCGTCACCTATCGGGGACGTGACGGTGCCGGTCGGCACCTCATGTCGTGCGGTGTTCCACAGGGATCGGTCTTGGGACCGCTCCTGTGGAACATCGGCTATGACTGGGTGCTGAGAGGCGAGCTCCCGTTGGGCGCCGACTTGACGTATTATGCGGACGACACGCTTGTCGCTGCCCGGGGGAGCTCACACAGGGAAGCGACGTTGATAGCCACGGCTGCGGTGTCACAGGTGGTGAACCGCATCCGGCGCCTGGGCCTGGAGGTGGCCCTAAACAAGTCGGAGGCCATGGTGTTTCATGGCCCCCGATGTGCGCCGGCGCGGCGCCGGGATCACACATCGTGGTCAGCGGGGCCCGGATAGCTGTCGAGTCCACCATGAAGTATCTGGGATTGGTGCTCGACAGCCGATGGGAATTCGGGCCCCACTTCCGGCGGCTGGCGCCCAAGCTGATGGGTGCAGCGGGCGCGCTTTCAACGTTGCTTCCTAACTTGGGGGGCCCGAGCGCCGCCTGTAGGCGGTTGTACGTGGGAATCGTGCGGTCCATGGCCCTGTATGGGGCCCCTGTGTGTTCGATGGACATGACGGCCGGCACTCTCGCCATTCTGCGCAAACGGCAGAGGGCGATGGCCGTCAGAGTCGTCCACGGGTACCGCACGATTTCCTACGAGGCGGCTTGTGTCCTGGCCGGATCTCCGCCCTGGGACCTAGAGGCGAAAGTACTCGCGTCATTATATCGAAGGCGCGAGGAAGAGCGGGCACGGGGCTCAAGGCCGGTGCAGCGGCAGATCGCGCTGCGCCGCGAGGAGCTCCGTCAGGTCTTGGTGGCGGAATAGCAGCAAAGGCTTCTGCGCCCTACCTCGCTACCGTCGAGGCGATCCGGCCAGTACTCGACGACTGGCTCGGGAGAAGGCACGGCTCCCTGTCGTTTAGGGTGACGCAGGTGCTGTCGGGGCACGGCTGCTTCGGCAAGTACCTGTGCCGCATAGGCAGGGAGCCGGACGCTCGGTGCCACCATTGCATCCATTGCGGGGAGGACACGGCGCAACACACGCTCGCCGAGTGTGTAGCTTGGGAGAAGCAGCGCCGTGTCCTCACAAATGAAGTAGGAGGCGATCTGTCGCTGCCGACCGTAGTGCGGAGGATGGTCGGTAGCGCAGAGTCGTGGGACGTGGTGGTGTCCTTCTGCGAGGACGTGATGTCGCAGAAGGAAACTGCGGAACGGTAGAGGGAGATCTCGACTCCCTTCCCCGGCCGCAGAAGGCGCACCGGGCGCAGGAGAAGGGCGGACAACGCCCTTTTCCGGCCCCCATGAATGGGTCCAGAGGGCTTGGGGAAGTCCCCGCCCCCTATTTGATGGACCCGAGGCGGAGGCGCGCGCGGGTGTCGACGCGCGCCTCTGAGGCGATGCACGGGGTAGTTACAACACCTCACTACCCCGTGCAGGAGACGAGGCCCGGACAGACCGGGCCAGCACTAGTGTGGGGCCGCGGAAGAATTTGGATTCCCGCAGCCCCGCGCGCACGTGCGAGGAGACACCGGGGTGGTTTTAGCCGGTAAGAGTCCGGCACGCCCCTCCGCCTTTTCCCCAGGCGGAGGTAGTCCATGAGGATTTCCCCCTGTAAAAAAAAAAAAAAAAAGGTTTCTTTAAACCAAGGAGGAAATGTTTTGTAATGAAATGATATTTAGTAGAAACGTGATTTATAATAATGAATCTAAATGAGAAATTAAAAATGTGTAAGTGATTAAATATCATCTGATGCATTTGTTAAAAGAACTGTTTGCCAAATAAATAAATGTTTGTAAAACGAGTTTATAAAAAATAAAACATTTGCGGAATAAGTTGTTTTCGAAATAAATAGTCAATAGAAAGTTAGAAAAGTCAATAGAGTTTTGGTGAAACTTTAGAGAACCCGGCAAAACCTTTTTGCGTAAAACCGGAAGTTTGCGGAAAACAGGAATGGAGAGATGGACTTCAAAAATCGGGCGGCGTTCATCTCAGAACTATAACGTTATTGTTCTGAGGTTCTGAGCTTCTGAGGCGTTCATCGACAAATTGTCAATGACAACCAGAAAGTTGACGTTTAGTTACCGTGACGTAAGTAGTTTTCCTCCGTGAGTGCGTTTCGTTCTGAAATTCCGAAATTCCCGTAGACAGAGAAACTTCCCCATGCTCCGCTACAGGTGCATTGACTTATGTTTTTCCTAGGCTAGCTCAATGTACGGGTGCGTTCCATTCCAGTCACAGATAATATAAAAAAAGCGTGACAGTTGAATTAGCGATGAAAATATAGTAGTTTTCGTAGTATATTATTTTTCTATAATACATTGTACAATTGACTGAAATATAGTACGGGTGGCAAGCCTACAACAGCTACGCAAAGGGGCATATAACATACAAAAAAGTAAGGAAAGTGACTAATTTTATAGTCGAATTCTTAGACACGCAATAGAAGCGACATCTGAAGTAAGCAAGTGGCAGTTTTTATCCCCATTTTTTTCCACCTAAGGGATTTTCGAAAGGAGCTATGCTAGAGTAATATGTTCTGTGTAAAGCATCTCACACTGGCAAAAATGTCGCTCAAAATGTTGTGCAAAAATTTTTGTTTAATTTGTATGCAAAATATTGAATGGTCGTGGACCCCTCCCACTGCACAAAAATATTGCACAACATTACAGCGTCGATTAAACTTTTCGCGATGGAAGAATGATGCCTTCCGTTGTACTCAGCCATAGCTGCCAACGTTGCTTTATCCAGAGCTGATCCGGAGGTTGCAAGTATCATAGTTGTATTGTGTGCAGCGTTGATAAAGACTTCTAATAATAATAAGAAGAAAACAGTGTGGGTCAGGAATTGCTTGTAGAATCGACCGACTCATTGTCACCGTGACCTACTTCGTGAGCTAAGCCTGGAACCTACACTTTATACCAATTTCCTGAGGATGAATAAAGAGGTGCTTGAGAATAATAGTCGGCTTCCGTATGGAGGTGCCTACCTACGTACGAGTAACAATTGACATGATATTATTACATCGATCTTTAGCATGGGACCATGATTGTAGGCCTACCCAAACATTCCCTCATCATGGCTAAATAAAGTCTACAAAAAATACAGTAAAACATGGGTTGGAGTGTAGCCTTAGGGGCGAAAAAACAAAACACAAACACAAAACAACAAATTTCAAAAACTTCAAAAAGCAAATTGAAATTTTTCTGAGAGCTCCTTACTTGGAAACGGTACGTCGTAGGGCCATGCTTCTCAGGAGCTAAATTGTTCCCATGGTTAACCCGATACTTGGCTTACCTCATAAAGGATAATCATGATATAGTGTTGTTTGCGGACACTTCATTTTTGTTTAAACTTAAACGTCAGTAGCTGGTTACTGACAAAGTAAATAGCACGATCTCAAAAGTAGTTCACTGGTTCAATGTTAATAACTTACTACTTAACTAGCTTCTGCCCGCGACTTCGTACGCGGATCCTGTTGCTCATGCCAGCGACAACGGGGTCGTCCAAATCTTCGATCTGAAACGTCTGATGTAGAATTCTAAGGCCCGGGGACGGGAAAACAACGGGATGAGCGAGACGATTGGAGACTTTCCAGATCTTTCATTTTTGTATGTCAACAGGAAATGCCCATCAGACTAAAGAACTTATGCTAAGACGTCATTCCTTAATATGTTATGTTATAGTGTCGCTGGGCTTTGGAGTTCCACAACGGGTATTCCAGATCTTCAAATTTATTCTCACAGCAGAAAATACTCTTCACGTGGAAGAATTTTTGTTATGGTACCATTTTTATATTTCTTATACTTTAGCTAGTCTGTTGCGGTTCTGCATCAGGTGTTCCATTTTCCAAAATAAATTACCTATACCTACAACAAAAAACTTTTCTTCCCGTTATTCCGCAGCGGATCCCAAGGGTACACTGAATTAACAATAATATTGCAAATAACTTTTAAAAAAATTCTTTATAAACTATATTTGGGGTTTTTCCTTCAAGAGCTAATATACGAGTATAAAGACCGGAAGCGTTGCTGAGCCTTGAAAAAGCAACATAAAGTTGGCCATGAGAAAAACAGCCGGTTGTTAAGTCAACACCAGCGGCTTTAAGCGTCTGCCCTTGCGACTTGTTTATTGTCATGGCAAAGCACGTAGTCACAGGGAACTGAGTGTGCTTAAATTGAAAGAGGAAATTGTTGGGGATGAGTGGTATGCGCGGTATGAACACAGTCTCACCGACACCACACCCAGCGAGTATTGTAGCAACAATTATATTACGTTGTAAAGCGTTGACAATAAGACGGGTTCCGTTGCAAAGTTTTGGCGGAGTTAAATTTCCCATCAGCATTATGGGAACACCAGTCGGTGTGAAATGCTGATGCGAAATTTAACTCCGCCTTAAGCCTTAAGTCTTATTTTATGAGCAGGGAGACCACTCGCTGTAAGTGAATTGAGAAACTCAACTGGGTAATTAGTGGCGTCGTCATCGACAACACTGTCGAAAGAAGTGTAAACCACTTCATCCCCTACAATATCCGCCAAAATTTTTTGATTAATTTTTGCACCTTGATAATTTTTTGGGGTCAATATGGCGCGTTCACATAACCACGAATTTTCTTGGTTTAGTACCTATACTCTGAATGTTCCCAAATACCGATCGTATCAGTTCCTCTTCAGAGGTAAATTTTTTTCCAAGTATTTCAGGAACATTCACCAGACCATTCTCTTCAGGAAGGAGACCTACCCCAACTTTCAATAACACTCCCGAAAACTCTTATGCGTGACGTTCACGATCAGCGGACAGTCGCGCATCACGTTCCGCACTTGTTTCTAGAGACCTAGAAGCAGATGCGTAGATACGCTGAGAACTCAAGCGCAATTTTCTATCGGTGAACGTCTGCGACTCGCGAGACAATGCATGACGTTCATGATCAACGGTCAGTCGCGCATCATATTCTTCACTGGTCTCTAGAGACCTGGATGTAGGTAGATGCGTAAATACGCTGAGAACGCAGGCGTGCTTCGCGATCCGAAGAGGTTTCTACGGATCGAGTTGCAGCCTGATGTTCTCGAACAGCATCAAGTCTCTCCTGACGCTCTTCTGTAGATTCTTGGGATCTTATGATCCTCAATCTTTTA
Source organism: Brachylomia viminalis (assembly GCA_937001585.2). NCBI lineage: Eukaryota > Metazoa > Arthropoda > Insecta > Lepidoptera > Noctuidae > Brachylomia > Brachylomia viminalis. The sequence continues at coordinate 11,548,231 of OW443302.2, read as the reverse complement.
GCTCCTTTGGAACGTTGGGAAAGATTTGACCTCTTTCTAGGCATGGTTATAGTTTTATACTGAAGAAGAAAATACCTGATCAATTAAAATCTAAGTGACTGCACCCCTGCGTTACCGGGTAGGCTTCCGTGTCACGAAGATAAATGGTAAAGGAAATTAAACACTCAAATAACATAAGCCCGAAGGCATATTTATTCGATAAAATATATTAATAAATGGGAGTTTTGGCCAATAGAGTCAATTTTCAATGATTCATCGAATTTTCATCGAAAATCAGTCCTAAACTGTTACCGCCTTCACCGCGTGGAGGTACTCCAGCTTGATCTCTGCGACATAAGACAAACTGACATTCCTAGGGTTGTCATGATATAAAAAATTGTCGATAGAAATTATCGACGTTTCTTACTATTATCGATGCTAATGTAACATTTAATTGGGTTTAATTTAATTACAAACGTTACTAAATTATTCGTTTAATTTAGTAACGTATTATATAATATATTTGAATATAAAATACATTTATTCTCGTAAAGGAGTAGGTACACCCCAAATCCATATCTGAATCAGTTTCTGAATCGCTAGAACAATCTTGTAAATTTATTATAAACTCTTGTTCGCAAATATTATCAAAGCGGACGTCCCGCTCCCAATCTTCTTCCATTAGTTTTCTGCATTTGGTTACCACCTTCTTCCAGTCTTCTGCAGATACATTTTCGACCGCACTCTTTAAAACTGCAACATTTTATTTGCCGTGAAAGGCGGTGTTGTGTTGTGTCTGGCAGCGTAACCTTAAAAGAAAACATATTTTTACTAAGATTAATTTATACAGTAGTTAATACTTAAAGTACCTATATAACTGAAATTCAAGCAAACAAACCTTTGACTTGGGCCCAGATAAGCTCGATCGGATTATACTGGCAGTGGTACGGGGGTAGTCTTATAACGGTATGACCCTTTTCGTGAGCTATATCATCTAAGACATACGTTGGAGTACTGGGTTTGTGCAGACCAACGAGTCTTAATAATTCATTTTTGAGCATAGTTTCATTGGCCTCTATTCCTTTTTATTGAAGCCATGCAATGATTTCTAATTTTCTGTTTGCCGAAGTTGGTGGTTTGTGCTTTTGGACCGAGTGGTATGGGGCATAATCCATAATAATGCAATGTGGCTCCTTTAAATTATCTAATAATTTTAAAAACCACTCCTTAAATTTTTCAAAATTCATTTCCTCGTCGTATTCAGTAGTTTTAGTTGATTTGAATGCCAATAGGCAATTAGGCACAAAACCAGATGACGTCCCAGCATGAGTGATGATTAATCTTTGACCTTTGCCTTCGGGTACTTTGGTGGTTGCTTGTGCAGTATCATCGGTCCAAGCTTTGGATACGGTATGATTGGCGTTTAGCCATGTCTCGTCTAGAAACATTACTTTGTCCCAATTTGTGATTTTTTTGACTTTTCGGAGAAAATTCACTCGAGCTAGAACAATGTCGGTTCTTTCCATAATAATTTTTCTTTTGTCACTTTTTTTATAGGAGAAACCAATATTTTTCAATATCTTCGTTAGAGATGGCAAGCTTCCTTTAAACAAGTCTGCGTCTTTGAGGGACGCGGCAAGTTTTCTCATTGTAGGCAATTGGCCACGTGTATAGTAACCAAAGAGTATAGTAATATAATAGTAACCATATACATGGTTGCGAATCGCAGCGGCGGCATCAAAGTTGTCAATGTTTGTGACAGGAGCAGCCTTTTTCCTTTTTTTATTTGGCGTTGCAACTTTTTTGTCCTCGTCTTCAGTCAATGCTGCGGTTGAAGATTCGCCATACTTTTCTTTGCTGATGCGAATTACTGGCGCATGTCCAATGCCAAGAGCATCTGCAACTCTATCAATACTTTCTCCATGGGTAATAGCGGCCCGCCATTTTGGTTCTCTCGCTCAAAATATTCACGTAAGCGAATCACAAACTCACGACTTTGACTGTTCAAAACAGTTTTCTTCATTCTCTTGGGCATTATGCCAACAAGAAACTAACAGTAATAACAAAAGATAACAAAACTCAACAAACAACAAATTAACAGCAATAGTAACAAAAACAAAGTACCTAATGAGAACGGAAAACACGTAGCGTATACAAGGCGTCGGCACTCGTAGAAAGAAAGAAAGAAAGAAAAGTGTTTATTGCGACTCGTACAGGAAGTGCACAAACTAAATTATAAAATAAAAAACCAAACTATATAAAAACAAAAAGTAACAAAAGAAAAAGGAAACAGAAATTCCTATACGAGGCCAAAAGGCTCCTATCTCAGCATGATGCTACGACATTTAAAAAAATAAATAAATGCCGCTACGCTGTTATTCTGATATGGCCCGCTGTGAAGTCAGTAATAAATAAATAATGAAATACCTATACTTAATATGTAAAATAATAACAAATAAGACCGTGACCTGTGAGTTTGTTTCGGCCTTTCTTCTCAGAGTAGTCAGATAGGAAACGCCGACCTCAGCTAGTTTTTTAAAATATTATTGACGTGTAAAAGTATTGTAGGTACAAACCTACTTACAGAAATAAAATAATTTATCATTTATCATAACCGCAAGAAAATTGTTAGATTTCCAAATAAAAAAAAACAAAAAATAATAAGTATTTATAAGGTATTTTTAATACAGTTGCTCAAAAAGTGGTGTATTGCAGGGACGTACCTATAGCGTTCGGGATGTGGGCTACTACCACTGACCTCTATTATATATTTTAATAGAGGTCAGTGGCTACTACATAATAGTGTTTTTTTTTTACCTTTCCCGAACTCGTGCGTCTCTTTCCCAACTGTCAAAATAATGTCTATTTAAAAAGAAAAACCAACCATGAAGTTTTGAGTTTTTGTGATTCATACAAATACGTATATTTCTAAAAAGAAGCTACTAATTTATTTCTATATCAGATTTAATGATTTAATTGAATGAGTTGGGTTAGGTTTCATTTCATTTCATCTCATTAAATTTCATTTCATATCAATAAAAAAATATACTGAAGACTAAGCTGTATGGATAGTTCCCTTTGCCTACCAAAATGGGTGAAGAAAAAAAAAACTCTGCTTATATCGTAGACAGAGAAACTGCTTATTTAAATTCTACGCTACGCAAAAAAAGTACTCTGTGATTCTACGGTTGGCGCCATTTTTATTGTGTTTTTATTATTTTATTTAAATTGCTTCATTTTTTCGCAACTGTATTAAAAATAGTCGTTCAGTACACCTGCGGAACCGTCATTGCAACTTGTTCCGATGTCGGAGCTCTTTGCAATGACAGCCTTTCCGCACTTGTAATGAAAATATACTAATCTATTCATACATGAAATATCTGAAGGGTTCATTGTACTCATCATTATGAACAACTTTTACTATAGGACCAAACCTGAAATCGCGAAAAAAAATCAGATGTTCCCTACATTTATGTTCGCTTAACTCGTCAGAATGTAGGGACCAGCTGATTTTCTTGTTTGGCGGCGGGGTCTGTCAGTCTTTTACTGACTAAAAACCACCCCAGTGCAGCGGTGTTCCATCTCACACCTACGCCGGGGGTCGCGGGAACGTACGATCCAAAAATCAAAATCAAAAGTCATTTATTCAAATTAGGCTGAGAATCAGCACTTTTTGAACGTCAAAATCACATAAGACAGTCCCCCCAAAACGCCCACCCTTCACCACTTCCTAGTGCTTTAGCTGGGAAGAAGAAGTGGCGGAACAAACTCCCCAGCAGCACTGCTGTCTGTTCAGTTAGAAGAACTGGATTCTATACATATAGTAATAAATAAATTAACATTACGAAACACAAAAATATTAAAATTATTTGCCATATGTCAGCTAGCACACGCCAATATTTAAAATTATACTCAAGCAGAAATAAATAATAAAAACAAAAACGCAAACAGAAATTAATACATAATAAAAAGCCTCCTGGCATAAAGGGCGTGCCCGCTTACATATGCAATACTGCATTATGTTTTTTATATGTATATAGCTGTAACTAGTAGCCACAAATGATAAACTAGGACCTTCGAAGTAAAATAAAGAAACATTAATTTCTAATAACAATAACAAAACCATAGTCCTGCATAGAGGCCTGCGTACACAAGCAGTTTGCGGGGTTTGTTCATCGGAACAACCTTGTTAGCTCTTTTCAGTCTGGGTTCAGGCCTGGGCATAGTACAGCCTCCGCTCTCCTTAAAGTGACTGGTGACATTAGGAAAGCCATGGAGGATACCAAAGTTACCGTTTTGGTATTAATTGATTTCTCCAATGCCTTTAACGCCGTCAGCCACGATATTCTCCTTTCTATCCTCTCCCACCTTATGGTTTCGTCCGAGGTGCGGGAATGGTTCTCTTCTTATCTTCAGGGACGTCAGCAGTCGGTTCGCGTTGATGAAAGCTCATCGAGTTGGCGTGATCTGGATGCTGGTGTTCCACAAGGCGGTATTCTTTCCCCATTGTTATTCTCCATCTTCATTAATTTTATAACTCACTGTCTTCGATGTTCGTAATAAATGATAAATGATAAATGATTTTATTTCTGTAAGTAGGTTTGTTACAAACACTTTTACACGTCAATCATATTTTTAAAACTAGATGAGGTCGGCGTTTCATAACTGACTACTCTGAGAAGAAAGGCCGAAACAAACTCAGAGGTCACAGTCTCTTTTAAAGTCCAGACATAATCTTGGTCAGATCATGTGAAGACCATGTAGATTTGTGTCTGAAACGGTCTTTTGAGGAAAAACCATACAGATTGAGCGGACCTGTCCAGTCAGTGCACGCATTTGTCAGTAATCTTGCCGCTCAACTGAGAACTTAAGGAGCACAACGATTCGACGAACAATACCAAAGAAAGGACATTTGAGTAGGCCGCATAAATTACTCAAGCTGCCAGATCGTGAAACTAACTAAGAAATAAAATAAAAAAAAGTAATAATCCACATAATCTTCACATTCACAATAATTTAAATAATATAATACTTTACGTATCATCTATATGCCGATGATCTTCAATTGTATACAGCTGAGCGGGTTGAGGATTTGTCAGACGCTATAGCAGATGTAAACCGAGACTTAGATGCTATCGAAAAGTGGTCTGATAGTTTCGGGGTGTCTGTAAACCCCTCGAAGTGTCAGGCCATTGTAATTGGAAGCTCACGCATGATAGGTAGGGTGACGCTTAGCTCTCTTCCTCCTCTTATTTTCAATGGTACCGTCATACCCATTACCCCTACTGTGAAAGATCTCGGTTTGCATCTCGACTCTACACTCAGCTGGCAACACCAGGTCTCTAGTGTTAGTCAAAGGGTCAACGGTACTCTGCGATCACTGTATCGTCTGAGGAATTTTTTGCCCGCTAAGACGAAAACCATGCTTGTGCAGACTTTGATTTTCCCTGTGATCGACTATGGTGACGTGTGTTACTTTGACTTGAATGCGGTTTTGCTGGATAAGCTCGACAGATTGCTTAACTATGGTATCCGGTTCATATTCAACCTCAGAAAATATGATCATGTGTCGAGCTATAGGTCTGAGCTCAAATGGATGTCCATTCGCCAAAGAAGAAGTTTGCGTGCTTTGACCACGCTTTTCTCCCTTCTCAACTCTCCCACTCCTCCTTCTTATCTCGTGTCTCACTTCCAATACCTATGTTCTTCTCACGCTAAGAATCTACGTTCTTCTAACAATCTTCTTCTACTCTGTCCTTCTCATACTTCTGACTTTGTTCATTCTTCCTTTCATATTCAGTCCATTCTTCTTTGGAATGCGCTTCCTCTTGATATCAGGACGGCTACCAGTCGGTATGCATTTAAGCGGAAATTGCAGAGTTATTTTCGAAACAAATAGAGTAGAGTCATCTCAACATCTCTCTTCCTGGAATTTGTATATATATATATATATTTATGTAAGTATATAGTATAGTAAATAGTATGTATGTGTATAGGACTTATTTATATATTTGTGTACGTTATTTTGATAGTTTATTTTTTTTTATCATTGTTAAACATCGCTCAAATCAATGCTTTCCTTTCCTTTTAATTAAAGCACCTGCCATCTAATCTCTTCACCACCCTTGGTTGACTGGTAGAGAATGCCTAAGGCATTAAGTCCGCCTTTGTACCTTTTGTGCGAAAAGTTATAAATAAATAAATAAATAGTCAGCAAGCTGCAAGCATCCTTTCGCATTGGCCCGCCACGACTGGCCCGCCACTGCGGGCCTCTTCGGGTCTGGGGGGGAGTGAGGTGTTTGACTCCCCCCGCGACGTCTAAGAGGGGCGCGCGTGTAACACTACGCGCCGCCACCTCGGGGACAACTCCGCCCCTAAGACAATCCACTGACCAAAACATGTTTGTATCGTTCAAACTAGTTGGTAGGTACGTAAGTACATTACCTCAATACATTGCATCTAAAGTCATTTATTCAAACTAGAGTAAGAATCAGCACTTTTTGAACGTCAAAATTACATAAGACAGTCCCCCAAAACGCCCGTCCTTCACCACTTCCTACCGCTTTAGCTGAGAAGAAGTGGCGTAACAAACTCCCCAACAGCACAGCTGTCTGTTCAGTTAGAAGAACTAGATTCTGTTCCTCTTCCTTCTTCCCTGCCTTCATTTTTTTCACAGGTGATTCACTCATCATGGTGCACGTGGCGAACGTTCTAGACAGACTGAAGAAATAATGCGCAATATTTGTCACTTTTTTCACACTGCGCTCTCATGATACAAAACATTGATGGGTTCGCAAACCATTTATACATTTTTAGAAAAATATTGCATACCCCTTTTTGACGCAATATTTCTCCTCAGACTTTCAATATAATTATTTGCACAAAAACGACATAATTGCCAGTGTTTTGCCAGCGTGCGGGACGCTTGATTGATGATACCTGTTTTTTCCTAGCTCAATGATGATACCCCAGAGAGTGGCAACTCTGTATAGTTATTATACTCTTTGGTGGCAACATAGTTTCTCTGTAGTGGTATCTACACTAATCCACAGATCACTAATATGTAGGGTGGTAGCAGTCAAGAAATAAATAGGTGGTCTCATAAAGTAATATAACGGGTTGTCCTACCGGGTTGAAAAAAGTACACGTTTCTAGTAATTCAATAAATTTAATAAAATTTATTTCAACGAAGTAATAAAAGAATTATTACTTTTATTCATATATTCATTCGTAGTGAATTCTTGAAAAAATAAATTCTGGGGCACAAAAAATAAGCATAGACAACATGCGTGTAAGCTTTTTCAAGCTTCACGAAAACAACGGATTAGTATGTATGGTAGTGCGTTAGACTGATTGCGCCGCAAATTATTTTCTCGGGTAAGTTATTAAATTTGTCATTATCACCATCCACTCACTTCCTTTCCTTGTAAAATGGAATAACAAAAGTTTTGTCACATACGCAGTGTTACGATTCTTAGCAAACATCCTCACTCTCTATGCGGGGTGTGTGCTCTATATTTTCATTTACAACAAAAAAGAATTTGTAATTATCTTATTTTATAGGATTCTCGTAATCTTTGCAGTCATAACAAGTCATTTTAGCCACAGTTCGATCGGTTGGACAATCCTAAAACCACAATTTTTATCTATGCATCATGAAGAGGTTATAGCTAGTAAAGTCCTTCCTAATTCAGGAATTCTTTTTTTCAGTGATACGTATGGTGAGGAATGAATGTGAAAAATTATCAGAGTTTTGATTTTTAATAAAGGGAACAAATTTTCAATAAGTTGTAACAAACAGAATGGCAACTTTAGAGCAACAAGCTTCTAAACTTTTGGATTTCAACCAGAAATTAGACATCACTCTACTTGATAATATAGTTGGATGTCTGTACTCAACTGTTGGAGAACAACAACGGTCTGCACAGGAGATACTGACAGCACTAAAAGAACACCCTGATGCCTGGACTCGTGTTGACACTATATTGGAGTATTCGCAAAATCAGGAAACAAAGTACTATGCCTTACAAATATTAGAACAAGTAATATTAACAAGATGGAAAATATTACCAAGAAATCAATGTGAAGGTATTAAGAAGTACATTGTTGGTCTCATTATCAAAAACTCATCAGACCCTGTAACAATGGATAATAATAAAGTGTATTTGAAAAAACTCAATATGATCTTGATTCAAGTATTGAAACGAGAATGGCCTCACAATTGGGAGACGTTTATAAGTGATATTGTGGGTGCATCCAAGACAAACGAAAGTCTTTGTCAAAACAACATGGTGATTTTGAAGCTACTTAGTGAGGAAGTGTTTGTTTTTAGTACAGGACAACTCACTCAAACAAAAGCAAAACATTTAAAAGACACCATGTGTTCCGAGTTCAGTGAGATATTTCAACTCTGCCAATTTGTCCTTGAAAATTCACAAAATGCACCATTAGTGGATGCCACACTCCATACTCTGCTAAGATTTTTGAACTGGATTCCTCTTGGGTATATATTTGAAATGAAGTTAATAAGCACACTAATATTTAAGTTTTTGAATGTACCAATGTTCCGTAATGTAACATTAAGCTGCCTGACAGAGATTGCTGGTGTGACTGTGAGCAACTATGAGGAGCAGTTCGTAGCTCTGCTTGTGCAGACTATGGAGCAGCTTGAAGCTATGCTTCCTCTCACTACCAATATACGCGAAGCGTATGCTGCTGGTCGGGATCAAGAGCAGGTTTTTATCCAAAACCTTGCTTTATTTCTCTGCACCTACTTGAAAGAACATGGGCAACTTATTGAAAGAAGAGGGCTTACAAACACTCTAATGAATGCCCTCCGCTATCTTGTTTTGATATCTGAGGTAGAAGAAGTTGAGATATTTAAAATTTGTTTGGAATTTTGGAATGCACTAGCTGCTGATTTGTACAAGATTGCACCATGCTCACATACATCGAACATGTACACACTTGGGAAGAGTGTTGGTAGGAAAGCATTGTATTCTGATGTGTTGAGCAGTGTTCGTTACATTATGATCTCTAGAATGGCTAAGCCTGAAGAAGTATTAGTGGTGGAGAATGAGAATGGTGAAGTGGTGCGAGAGTTTATGAAGGACACTGATTCAATTAATTTGTATAAGAATATGAGGGAAACCTTAGTTTATTTAACACATTTGCATTACCAAGATACAGAACGCATTATGACAGAGAAACTTCAGAACCAGGTAAATGGCAGTGAATGGTCATGGAAAAACCTGAATACATTATGCTGGGCTATTGGTTCGATTTCAGGCGCAATGATGGAGGAAGATGAGAAAAGATTTCTTGTTGTCGTAATTAAAGAGCTTTTGGGCCTTTGTGAACAGAAAAAAGGAAAAGATAATAAAGCTATTATAGCTAGTAACATAATGTATGTGGTGGGCCAGTATCCCAGATTCTTAAGAGCTCATTGGAAATTTTTGAAAACTGTGGTGAATAAACTTTTTGAATTCATGCATGAGACTCACGATGGTGTACAAGATATGGCATGTGACACATTCATTAAGATTGCAATAAAATGTCGGCGTCATTTCGTCACGACACAGGTTGGTGAGGCTTGTCCATTTATTGAAGAAATCTTAAGCACAATCAGTACCATTATCTGTGATTTACAAACACTTCAAGTGCATACTTTCTATGAAGCTGTAGGATACATGATTAGTGCACTAGTGGATCAAGTGGCTCAAGAGCAACTCATTGAGAAGTATATGCTGCTGCCCAATCAGGTTTGGGATGATATAATATCCCAAGCATCGCACAATGTGGATATCTTGAAAGATCCAGAGGCTGTTAAGCAGCTTGTGAGTATACTTAAAACAAATGTACGTGCCTGCCGTGCTCTAGGGCATCCATATGTTGTGCAGCTGGGTAGAATATATTTGGACATGCTGAATGTTTATAAAGTAATGTCTGAGAACATCAGCCAAGCCATTGCGTTAAATGGTGTTGTTGTCACTAAGCAGCCACTAATAAAGAACATGCGGATAATAAAGAAAGAAACACTCAAATTGATTGCCAGTTGGGTGTCTCGCTCTACAGATAATAGCATGGTTTTGGAAAATTTCATTCCACCACTTTTAGATGCAGTTCTCCTCGATTACCAAAGAACTGCTGTGCCAGACGCACGAGAACCTGAAGTGCTATCATGCATGGCTGCAATTGTTTATAAGCTAGGAGGGCATATAACATCTGAAGTACCAAAAATATTTGATGCTGTTTTTGAATGTACTCTTGAAATGATTAACAAAGACTTTGAAGAATATCCAGAGCATAGGACAGAGTTCTTCCTTCTATTACAGGCAGTGAATACACATTGTTTTAAGGCATTCCTAAGCATACCTCCAGCACAGTTCAAATTGGTATTGGATTCCATTATCTGGGCATTTAAGCACACAATGAGGAATGTGGCTGATACTGGTCTTCAGATCCTGTACCGGTTGCTGCACAATGTAGAACAACACCCACAGGCAGCACAGAGTTTTTACCAGACCTATTTGTGTGATATTTTAGAACATGTTTTTAGCGTGGTAACTGACACGTCTCACGGCGCCGGTCTGACGATGCATACTACGATATTAGCATATGTCTTCTCACTTGTAGAAGCTGGCCGAGTAACAGTGGCACTTGGGCCCACACCAGATAATGTCCTCTATATTCAGGTAAGAATATTACTTTCTGATTCATGCTAATTACCTATAAAACTAAGCTAAGTTACAATAATATTTAAATAAGTCTTGAACTTGAACAAATAACCAAATGACCCACTCTTTTCCAATTGTTAACTAGATATAAATATTTTAATGATGTAGTTACATCATTAAAATAATATTAAATTCGTGTTAATTTACTGATAAATTTGAACAATCTACACAAGACTATGTAAGTACTGTGCAGCGAAATGTATAATTTCAATATGTGTTTTAAATCTTTTCAGGAATATGTGGCCAATCTACTGAAACGAGCATTCCCCCATTTAACAGACAATCAAATTAAAATCACTGTTCAAGGGCTGTTCAATTTGGATCAAGATATCCCTGCTTTCAAAGATCACTTAAGAGACTTTTTAGTTCAAATACGAGTAAGTATGAAGTCTATTGTCTTTTATGATTATTCAGTACTAGCTTTTGCTGGCGACGTCGCCCGCGTGCCGGTCGGAAATTACCCCATGGGAATGTACTGCCGGGACAAAAAAAAATCCTATGGCCTAACCCAGGTCATGGTCATGAGCCAAAAACACCATCTTTCTCACTTCTACCTAATAATGGCTTTATATGTAAAACTGACGAATATTTAACTTTGCGCCCTTACAGACCTTCAATCAGCATGTTACAGACTATATTGTCCCAAAATTTCAGCTAAATTGACCTAACAGCATCTTCCTAACATTTGTGCTGATTGGAGAGGTCTTAAGGGTGCAAAGTTAAATATTCGCCAGTTTTACTTTTTTTTTTTGTACTTTTATACTACATGTATATGTCAGTTCGATTAATCTTATTTACTAGTTACACATCAGTAGTTTAACTTAAGATGATGATGGTAGTTTAAACAAAAGACAAGCTCCTTCACTATTGAGAGTAAAGAGTTCATTATTCCGACCTGCAATTTGTCCAGTCCTAATTTCTCTGATAATTCTTCTCTCTCTGCATGAAAATGTACACACTCCATCAACAAGTGGTATACATCATCTATTACTCCACACGTAATTTACTTAAAAAGCCATTCTGAGGTAGAAGTGAGAAAGATGTTTTTTTTTTTGTTATAACTATAACATAAAAATCATCTCTAAAAAATAAACAACTTCTATAAAATAATTATAGATAAACCGCACGTCAGCGTCGGTGTTAATTACCCGTACCCACTATTATTATCCTCTATGGTGGATAACCACCATGCAGTGAGGGCAGGCATCCTGGTTGAAGTAGTAGTGGTTGAGTTTAACTACGAAATTTGCCCTTACAGCAACCACATTAGGCACTGTCAATGGCGAATTGTTACCATGGACGGGCGGTAGGCTGAACTAAGCGTCATTCTAGAAAGCGGCCTAAACATTTGAAAACAATATTACTAAACAACATCACATAATACATATTGGTACCGATTCTGTTGTACACCAAACTAAACTAACTAAACTATCACTAAAATTCCTTACTTGGCTTGGCTATGAGAATCTTAACGCTATTCTGCAAAATAAAATCTCTAAATTTAAAAATAATTTTGACACACCTAAAATCAAATTTGGCAATTGCGACTCCACGTGGTACTTGTTTGCCGTACCACGTCATTTTTTTTTAGAGCCGGAGTCGCGCATTTTTTCTGCAGCCTCGACATGTTTTGTATGGATGTTTTCACTTTTTGTATGGAAAATATGAAAAATTATTACCAACACATTGGATTTTAGAGGTTGAGGGGTTTTATAAAGGGGGTCGAAATTTTCATTATTTTTGCGATAGGACACCCGTTTGCGAGATAAAAAGAAAAGAAAAAAATACACAGTACTGTTTTTGCATCTGAAGTCGAGGTGTTGTGTGAATTTTAGTTCATGACAACTAATTTTATTCCACACCTTTTTAATCGCTATTAAAAATAAGCAGATTTAGTTACAGTCAAAATTTTTGGTGAAAAACGTAAAATTCAGAATAGCAAAATTGCCATTTTCACTAAATTATAATCTCAGTGCCATCTTAGTGCTGTCAAACTAAAATTTAGTAAAGTTGTGTCATTTTAGTCAATTTCAGAATGGGAAATCGTCGTTTGACAGGAATAAACTAAATTTTGGTGATTTTTAGTCTAGTTTAGAGCATTTTGTGACAAGAGAATCGGCACCAATATCACTCATTTTTTGAGTTACCGTACCTACATTATTAAAGTTAGCGAATTACAAAATAGTACATTTCTAACATTATACTTAAGAGGGCTATTACAATTTTTCTTGTATTTGAGTGTTTGAAGAATCACACACTCAAATATAAGAAAAAAATTGATATTTATTTAGAGCACTCCCGAGATAAATAATCAAACTTTCTCGGGCATATTTGCCTCAGAAAGTTTAATTATTTCATTATTATTTGAGTGTGTGAGTGACTCTTCAAACACTGAAATACAAGAAAAATTGTGATAGCCCTCTTAAGTAGGTTTAAAAATATACTAAGCCGCGTACAGACGCTAGGCGCCGCGAATGGCTTGCGACGCATGCCACAGGCTCAACAAATAGGCCATTCAAATTCGCCACATCGACGAATGCAGCAAATGCTTACTGAGCACACCATCCATAAAACCTGAGGGTCCTCAGGCACATGTGGCAAACCATTCGCGGCAGAAGGTTCCTGGTGTACGCGGCTCTACAATTAGCGAAATCCGATACTATCGATTGGAATGTTGAAATTATGTATCGCACCTTCGCTTCGGTAAGACAAGGTCATAAATTATTGTCAAAAAATCATAAAATTACTTAAGTGTGCCAAAGTGCTTTCGAAACTCTCTTTTATCAGGAGGTACAAAGGCGCGTATGAAGAGAGCAAAAGTGTCTTTGTCATATTGGTGAATTATTTTGACTATCTTTCGCGACTTTTTATCTCATTGGTCAATTGCACAACCACCACTGCGCGAAGTATTGGAAAGCTGGAGCGACAATGCAATTATTGTATGTACTTATGTCTATTTTATGAGCTCACATTTGGGAAAAAAAAGCCGTAAAGAAACCTCATAAGAATATTGTTTCTTTTCTATCATTCTGTTTAAATGTATTAAGTAATAAGTGATTATCTTTAAAAGAACCTTTGCAATTTAAGAAATTATAAAAACTGACATTTCATTACAGACAAAGGTTCGTTAAACATTGCTTTTCTCTAGTATTCGATTTTTTAAACAGTGAAATACAAAGACGCTAGCAATTTTAGATGTATGCAACATAAAGTTCTTAAAAATACTTTAAATAACCAGTTATTAAAATATTTTTGCAAATAGACATTATTTTTAGTCCAAAATCATTCAATATGAAAGTGTAAAAAATGGTCATAATTACAATATTATTAAAAATTTGGTGCAAGAATGGTGTACTTTATTAGGTCCTGCCTAATAAAGTACACCATTCTTTAAAAAAAAAAATATAATGAATACATAATATTTTAATTTATACCTACTCCTGTAAAGAACATGCTCCAATATACAACAATATATTTAAGGCTTATTTTATGCAGAGAAGAATTACTTCAAAGTAATAATAAGCAGAACAATGCGGTATTGAATGTAAAAAAAAAAAAAACTTAAAATGTAAAATCACAAAAAGTGCTCTAGTGCCCTGTTCTTACTCAAAGGTGCGGTATGGTCTGCTCCAAAAGTATGTAATGAAGTGTAAAGAAACCCTGTTTAGGTTTATAAAATAAGCATTTTGGGTAATAATAATATTTGTATGGAATTTGGCGGCGGGAATGTACTGAAATATAGGCCAGTATTTTTACATAATTATTTTATTGATACATTTTGTCTTCACAGGAGTATACGGGTGAAGACGACAGTGATTTGTATTTGGAGGAGCGCTTGTTTGCTCTTCGTCAAGCACAGGACGAGAAGCGAAGAGTACAATTATCGGTGCCAGGCATTCTTAATCCTCACGAGTTGCCTGAAGAAATGCAAGATTAATTGTAGTGACAACCTTAGAAATGGTGGCAGTTCACAATTTAGTGTGGATAAAAGTCGTATGTCTACATTTGTATGTTTGAGGGTTCATATTATATTCTCATTATAATGTTATGAATCATTATAATACTTGAAGCTGAAGTAATGCAATCATAAATTGTATTGTTTTTTTTTTCGACATTCACTGTCCTTCTAATACTCTCCGAAATTTCGTAGAGGTCTTTTTAAGTATAATTAATTTAGTTGACGTTATACATAAGCCGAGTTGTTCAGCTCAACCACGGCTAGCGTTAATTTGTCGTAATACAACACTTGTAGGTTTAATAGGTACTTAATTTTAAGTTTTACCGTTACGTTTAAATCTTTGTGATGCATAACATTTTTTTTTATTTATAAAGTATGTATTTTTTTATTCAGATAGTTTTTTTGCTAGGTTTCTTAAAACATAATATTTGAGTTCTAACATGTGGAGTATTGAAGTTGGCTAAGCTAATATTTTGTGGACTGTTGCCATTTAAACTGGTCTTTAACTTGTGCCTATAAAATGATACCTTATTATGCCAGTTTGTACAGAGGACCGCTTGGAACAATGCGAGGTGATGAATGTAAGTGAAAAGGAAACAAACCTTTTCTTTAAAGGTATCTTTTGCAAGCACAAGGCTGTTTTGGGCCTTTAATAATTATAGGCAGGAAATCATGCATTCATTTACATTGCTAGTGAGGAAGTAGGATATTTCTATGTTTTTAAGTAATCTTCAAAATGTAGGTAATGAAATCTCTGTGATGGAAACCAGTGTCGGATTTCAACATAAGCACTGCTGAATCTGAGTATTACTGAGTAGATTCTAGGCGAACTATATGAATTGACTTGCTGTTAGTAATATTTTTTATGTTTTGTTTAATGTTGTCGAAACTAATTTGGTAATGGTTTGGGAATCTAAACATTCAAGGTAAGGTTTCCGAATGCATTTTGGGTCCGATTATCTGTCAGTCTTTCAATTTTGTGTTTCAAATAAACCCATTAAATATGATGATATTGTTTTACTCATTTAGGTTTTCATAAAAGGATAGTGCAAAGTGCAAACTTGAACAGAGAAGATCCATGTAATGTAACATTCACGCGGACCACTAAATTGCATTGTAATTGTAGTTTACTAATCAAGTAGCACTTCATGCTACCGTGTTTTATGTTTGGTGTTTTACACCAAACCTGTTAAATGCTCGATTTGTGTTACTTTAATGTTGTGTACAGCCTTTTGTTGAAATTGAACTGACTTTTGTTGCTGATTGTACTACCAGTAATCTCTATAGTAATCTCTATATTTCACTCCTACACTCTCAGAAGGTGGCTGTGTGTGGCAACTGAACTTCGGCATCTGCACATAACTGTTTTTGTTTTACATGTTTTGTGCTACTCTATTTGTAAACTATACTTCATTAGATCTATGAGAAATACCATATACTTACCATGCATCCAGATACTAATAAAGTTTTTCGATGTCTATCGATGGCTGAACTACCGATAGGTTCTCATTGTGCAACTAATGACCCAGGGGTCTACTACTGAATTAGTTAATGTCTAAATATTAATTTGTATGGAAACTAGCGCTACCGTGTGGTAGATAGCCCAATACTTAAATATTGTTGTTAAATGTCCACACTAGTTAGCACTAGCAGCAGTCAAAATTATAAGCTGGTATTTTACGTATAACAATATTGTGTTATGATGCATTAATTTATCAAGCTCTTAATTGAAGTATTCATTAAACATCTTGTCATTTAAAAACTTTAAATTGAAAATTTTTAAACCTTGAAACAGCATTTAGTCTAAAATACCTATTCAAAGTCAGCATTTATTTCAAATAGGACCTAAAAGGCACGTTTGAACGTCAACATTTACATTAGAATAGAATCGATTCACGTCGCCCCTTCCAAAAGGTAGTTTCGTATGGAGAAGAATGGGCAAGAAACTCTTTTAAAATGTGTTACATATTAACTCTGGAATCAAATAAACAGACAATTACATATTATAATGGTACTAAACTAAAATTACTGTTAGTATTTTTTCAAACTGAATCGGTTTTTGAAAAGAAAGTCTGCTATCAGACACGGAACCGTAATTTCGATGTGTTTCCTATCAGTCAAAGTTACGCTGTTGGCAAGACCCCGCGGGCCGTGAATGAATGCCCAGCAGTGCGATTTTGTAACCATCTCACCGTGAAAACTTAGGTGATGTGAGCGTGTAGTGAGCTGTCAGTGTACTCCCACTGATGCTAGGGATTGACCAAGCATGACATTTACAATCATAACCGAGATTTTAATAATATTTTTTATGCAAATTCTGTTGATAATTTTATATTATTTCAGTTAGTTTCTAAGACTAAAAAAAAAAACAACATTGAGTTTCTAACTGAATTTCCGTTTTGCTATTTTATTTTAAAACCTCGAAAACAGTTCCTAATGTTTAGCCGCTTAACTACATACTGTCAAAGGGGTGAATAGAGACGAAACTTTAGAAGGGATTTTAACCTTGAAATAATATAGTTTATTGCCAAAAAGGACTCTTAATGTGTTTATTGTAATATAATTAACGATTAAGTGCTCTTGTTGGGATCAAACTAAATTATTTCAAGGTTAAAATCCCCTTTAAAGTTTCGTTTCTATTCACCCCTGCATCCCTATTCATCCCGTTTGACCGTTACTTGCTTTCAAATAATATAAAATTATCAATAGAATTTGGATAAACGATGAGACTATACGTGAGGATTTGTAATTGGCTTGCTGGTGACTATGGTGCCCCTTTTTTTTGTCTGTTTTTATTAGCTGTAAGTTCTCTCCATGTACTAAAATGAAAAAATATTAGTCAAATCTCGATTATGATTGTAAATATAACGTTGGTCAATCCCTAGCATCAGTGGGATGACACTGACAGCTCACTTCACGCCAGTCTTCACGGTGAGATTTTTACAGAATCGACCGGCTGGTCCAAATCCGACAAACAAATTCTCTTTTTGTTTGTAATCGTATTATTACAGAATACTGCTCCGAATTGAAATAAAATATAATGCCATATAACGGGATTCGGGACCAATGAGAAACGTTTTACACGCCATCTTGTGGCAGAGGTCCGTAAGCTTTTCTTTATGAATATTGGAGTGGTAAGTATTCCACCATAAAGGAAAGTTATATTATGTATTCCACTGACTCCGAGCACCACGACCCTACTTTTCTTCATAATTATACCAAAGCTATAAATTATAATAATATTTGTCTGGTTATTATGTGTAAAAGCTTATACACAGTACTATGGAGGGTAGATGAATATTAAGAGCGTTTATACCTTATGAGTGGCAACGTCGCAATTTAGTGTCATGTTTCGTGGTTTTCAATTTTTATCATTTAATCGGAGCTATATTTTAAAAATCTGTTTAATTAACTTTTTAGAATTATGTGAAAACTGTGTAAAAGGTAAGAAATCGTTGCGTTTACAGTTCTATTTATATGCAAATAATACATTGGAAACTTGCAGGGCGTTATTTTCATTGTAAAATAACTGTAAGCATTACGGCTACTTACTTTTTAAACATTTTCACGTAATTCTAAAAAGTTAATTAAACAGATTTTTAAAATATAGCTCCGATTAAATGAAAAAAAAAAAATTTAAAACCACGAAATATGACACTAAATTGCGACGTTGCCACTCATAAGGTACAAACGCTCTTAACAGCTTGCACCATGGGCCGGACGGAAATATCGAACAAAAAATTCCAGATAGTGTTAGAGGGACCTTAGATGATCAATCGAGCATCGCTTCAATCCACTGATCCAATCGAAATGCATAAACATTTTGCGTCAATATAGCATGCTAGATACAGCCCAATTCAAACTATGGCGGATCGAAACATGAGGCGAGTCGCTGCGCAGTAAGATATTCACCTGTCTGTGGGGGCTGTGGTGGGAGTAAGAAATGAGGTACTGCGTAGTGAGTAGCGCACATCAGAGCCACCAGAAAAAAATTGAATCGGGCTGTACACACGCAGTGACTTTAGCCACCGCCGTCACCGATTTCAAAATCCTATGTCCACACAGATTGAGACAGCTATGATATCGCTAGCGATAAATCGATTGTCTAAAGACTTGACTTTAGAAAATCGTTTTGTCGTGTTGACTAAAGTCGCTAAAGCTATCCAACACGCTCAATCTAACCAAAATCTTGAATTGAACTTACGCCAGATTGATCGGTTAGGGTCCCCAACCTTTGTTGTCTCATAGACCACTTGCCCATGTTTTTCGGTTTTGGGTAGACCTGCTTAGCTACTACCTACTTACTGCATTTTTGAAAATTCACCAACTTCAAATGTGTTTTGAGTGATGTCTAACTGTAGTGAGATGTAGAAGAAAAAACAACCTACGGCCTAGACAGGTCGTCGTTGACCCCTGAGGGTCGATATGGTCTATATCGACCCGACTTTGGGTATAATTTGTTTAGGGTCACCCACAGAACACTATTACTCCTATCGACGTCACCTTTCAATGCTGAACATGCCATGAGAGTCGGGCGCAGTCATGGTGACAGCAGCTACAAAAGGAAGGGAAACGCGAAATCTCTGCATATGTGGCCAGTGCAGGATTCAGACTACTTGATGCCCTCAGCAATTCACGCCTATGGCGTCCACTTGTAAACCAGACTGATGTTTTGAAATAAGAGAATGTAGGACGGAAGAGCGACGACGTCGAATGTTTTTACGTCAAATATCGGATAGGATAGGTTAGGTTTTCTTTTGGCGATTCATATAGAAATAGGAGTTACTGTGTCGAATGTAGGAGTTAGTGATGTTAGTCGTAGAATTTTGACATCGCTAGCGAGTTGCCGTCGATCAAAGTCTCTTGCGTATGTACCTAACGGAAGATGTAAGTGCGAGCGAAACGAGCTTGATACTTTTAGCATCATGCTACCGTACTCCGGTAGGTTATCTTTTCTTTTGACAACTCCCATTTCTGTATTCATGATGGTCAAAAGAAAACTAATTTCAGGCAGGGTGCTAAAATTTTCGAGCTCGCTTCGCTTGCTCATACAGCATAATCAGCCTATAATGTTCTCACTGCTGACACACAGGCCTCCTCTGAGGGAGGGAGTGGGCCACAATCCACCGCGCGGGCCCAGTACGGGTTGGTGGATGTAACGTCTTCTAATTTTTGGTTCTAGGATATGCTGTTTTCCTCACGGTGTTTTCCATCACTGTTTTGAGAGCAGTGGTGATGAAATAATTAACACGAAGTAACGTGCCTGCCTGTCTGGGTTCAAACTTATGACCTTCGTAGTAGTTGTAAGTCACGGCCGTTTCCAATGGACCACCACTGCTCAACCATCCTACCTATGTTTAATATAAATTATCTATTTACTGTCTAACTATAAAGAAATAAAAGTAACAGTTGAATAAATCTAAAATTTTGTTTACCTACCTACTTCTTTTGCATGTTGTTCTAACAGTCCTCTGTCATAATCATAAAGTGCTCACTCCCGGTTAAAGACAACCCTGATTATTTAATTATTATATTTTTAATTTGCGTATTGAATTTGGGCAATTCGAAAAAAAAATATGTTGCTTTGAATTTGGACGAGGCAAGTCTAAGCCGGGTTCACAGAGCACCTTATAATACTGGTATAGAGCGCCATCTCAAGGGATTTTTATGCCAACAACCTATAGCGAGTGGCTCCATCTGGTTTTCGTGTTCCATAACTAACCATACTATACATACCTATTCTATCTCATTTTCATTTGATTGCTTTTCCAAATATTTCTTATAGATTGATTGATTTGCCGGGTTTGAACAAATGCGTTGTGGACACTCACGATCTAGCTAGGTAATAGGTAATACGGGCCGGTTCGCAACTCCACGTCAAAGTGCGTATTTTGCTTACGACACTCACGACGCGGTGACGCGTCGAACACAAATAATTTAACAAGTAAAATAAAACTTTCCTCAAATTAGCTTCAAACTCGTGAAGTGAATATTATACATATCAATCTAACTATTCGCGTGCGTACGTACGTACTCGATCAAAATTACCGTCATTTAAACACTTTTTGATGGTTTGAGTCAAACCATTTTGATCGTATCGGGAAGGCTTTAAATTGGATGTCTTAAAAGCCTACGACTCATAACCAGCAATAGTTCATAAAACTATGAAAATACAAAATAGCTTGTCAATGATAAGCGAATTGATAGAAGAAAATCCAATTTCATGTTCATGTGGATACGAAGGGAATGATGAAAATAAGTTTTGTCCTTGCAAATGTTAAGTGCTTTAAATAAATAACGAAGAAATACCCAGATATTCAGTATGGCGGAAACTGATAGTCTCAGTCCTTCCAACAATCCCCCTGGCGAGGCGACCACCGAAAACAGTATAGTCGAAGCAAATGGATCTTCTGAAGATGCTGTTGATGTAAGTAGTCTTTATTTCGTTTCTGAATATAATTAATCTGATGAGTTACTTCTCTAAACTAAGACCTGGCGGACACTCCTGGGCCACATAAGATCCTGTAGATTAGATTTTTTTTATCTGTTTGAAATAACCTGTAAAAAACCATGTAGGTCAAGATTAGTTATTATATTAAAAACCATAAAACCAATTACTATTTTTTTAGATCAATGCCCAGATTGATGAGCAACGGCGCAGAATGGAACCAACTAAGATGGAATCTTTTTTTGCTGTCACAAAGTCACTGATAATAAGAGCATTAATAGTTTATTTTATAAGTTCCATGTTCCGTCAACAATCTGCACCCAAGACAGATTTAAGCAACCCTACTGCAGCACCCCGTGTTCCTGCTACTAATATGTTTGCTAACGGCACCGTATTAGACATGTATTGTTATGTATCAGAGAGGGAATTTTATTCAAATTTGGATGATTCAGATTTAATTTGGAAGCATACTGGAATTGTTTATGGTGATTGGCATGGAGGACCTCTTAATGATGGTACTTTCACACACTCCACCAGTATTAAGCCTTCAGATTCATTAAAGAATAATGGAACAATTTATCTTCATGTATTCCTGGTACAGTCAGGCAAATCACCTGATCCCAAAAATAAACAGGACTATGGTGGACCTTATATCACTTATGGAAAGAAACAGCTTAACAAGTTCAAAAAGCTACGTTATATGAAAACACATAACTTGTTAACAGGGCAAACTGAAAAGTCTGCTGAAGAAGTAATAAAAGCTGAGACACTTAAAGAGGAAATAGTATCACATTGGCATCCAAATTTGACCATAAATGTGGTCACTGATCAAACTAATTGGATGCAAGGAAGTGTTCCACCTCCATTAGATGAGTTTATTTTCTTTGTGCCGGATGGAAAACAATATAAGCCTGCTGTTTTCTTAAATGACTATTGGAATATGATGCGTGATTATGTACCAATTAACCAGACCTCTGATATACTAAACCTTGAGCTGACATTTCAGCCGCTGAGCCTTTTTAAATGGCAGTTATATACAGCTCAAGCAATGAGAGATAAATTGAGCATGTTCTCAGCACTCGGAGCTGAAGAGCAAGATGAGGAGCAGGACACCGTGAAGGAATTGCTTCTTGATACATCTCCATACTTACTTGGACTCACTATTAGTGTGTCTGTTTTACATTCAATATTTGAATTACTTGCTTTCAAAAATGACATTCAGTTTTGGAACAATAGGCAGTCACTTGAAGGTCTTTCTGTGAGATCAGTATTTTTTAATGTTTTCCAGTCCACTGTGGTGTTGCTTTATGTTCTTGACAATGAAACAAATGTAATGGTCAGAATTTCGTGCTTCATTGGGCTACTTATTGAAGTATGGAAAATTAATAAAGTAATGGATGTAAAGATAAACAGAGAGGACCGCATATTTGGAATACCAAAACTTAGTTTCACTGACAAAGGATCCTATGTTGAATCCAGTACAAAGCAGTATGACATGTTAGCATTCCGCTACCTCAGCTGGGCCTGTTTCCCTCTCTTGATTGGCTATGGTGTGTACTCTTTGTTATACCTGGAACACAAAGGATGGTATTCTTTTGTCTTGAATATGATGTATGGATATTTATTGACTTTCGGATTTATCATGATGACACCCCAGCTGTTCATCAATTACAAGTTGAAATCAGTAGCACATCTGCCCTGGCGAATGATGACATACAAGTTCCTTAATACCTTCATAGATGACATTTTTGCATTTGTAATCAAAATGCCAACTATGTATCGTTTGGGCTGCTTTAGAGATGGTAAGTGTTCATTTTTATGTTTTATGACTTCTTAAAATTTTACGAATTATACAGGTTGGCAGGGACTTCGGACTCGCAACCTGTTAGAGATTGTCTTAATTTAAAATTGCGCGCCCCTCCACTAAAATGTCTATACAAACATTTGAACTATGTATGCAACAAGCAGTGGAGGGGCGTGCCATTTTAAATTAGACGATCTCTACCATGGATGCTGTACCTGATTCTAGACGCCCCTGTGTTGAAATTCTTTGCCGGTTTTTTTCATGCCATTCCATACCATAATATATTTTGACCGTGTAGACATTGCCCTTTTCAATGAAACATTTATGTTTTTGATAACCAACAAAAATTTCTACCACTCTGTATATACATATTTATATGTATAGAATGTCCTCCTGTTAAAATTGTTTGTGTATGATAAATAATAATGATTACTCTTACAGACATAGTATTCTTCATCTTCTTATATCAACGCTGGATTTACAAAGTTGACCACAAGCGTGTCAATGAATTTGGGTTTTCTGGTGAGATGGAAGAACAGCAGAAACAAGTGAAGAATGGCACCTCGCCTCTTGCTATTACTGAAACAGAACAACAACCTGGAGATAAGAAGAATGATTAATTTAATTTGTTCTGCAATTTAGGTAAAGTCTTCCCTCAAGACAATCACTTATTATTTATTTCGAATATTTAGTATATAATTATTTAAACCAGACAGCAGAGTACTGGATAAATGTTATACCAATAGCCACGGACAAGTCCATAACATGGGTGTAGATGTGGTCAAGTAAATTGATTTATATCACTTTCCAAGTGTTACAACTAATGTTATAATGAGCAATAAAATATATTTCAATAATCCCATGATTATTTTGAGGTGATTTGAATGTTTTTTTGCAGTTGGATACTAGCAAATATATAGTTTTTTTGCAAATAGGAAGAATAATTTGGATTTTGTCATTGTAGTATGTATCAACAAATTATATTGGAAACCTACATTTTATGTAACTGCCAGAAATTTTGGTAATTATATGTATTTGTGTAATTAATGTAAAACTATTTAGTTGCATTATCGGAGTGCCTCTGATGATTCAGCTTACAAGTAATTGCAGTACAACAAGATTCAATTTTTGTATTATAATATATAATAGTAGTCACGTAAACGGGGACACGTATTATTTGACTATAACGAGATAAAAAGACATTTCTTTTAGAGCACTTGAAAAGTATTTATTTAAATTATTGTGTAAGAAGTTAAGGTTGTGTGATAAATTTCATTATCATAATTTTTCTCTGATGATTTCTTGTTACTTCTTTATTTTATTGTTATAATATATAGTAAATATTGTGTATGTGCGTTATTATATTCAGAAAATGTCTTTATTATGAATAGTTATTATTTAATATCGACACTTGTAAATACTAAACTACTAAGTAATGCATTTTCCTCATTAAAACAAATGTGTTTTAGACACATAAGGTAAAGCAAATTAAGAGTATAGTAAGGTGATGTGTAAGGTTTGTGTGAACTAGATAAAATGTTGACAATGGATTTATCATGGTCTGATAGTAGCAGCGTGTGCCTTGAAGATATACCTACCTACCTATTTAATCACTTAACGTTTTTACTTACAAGTGTCGATCGAAATACATTTGCATACATATTTATTATAGTAATTCAAATTTGACACAATGTAATAATTAATATCCAGTTAATTCTGCATGTTTGTGTTATACACAAAAAAAATCTTAAAATTTAACATAATTTAGAGCACAATTTTGTTATTTTAATGCATGACTATTACACATAGTAATATAGTTTTAAATATAAATAAATTCGTTGGTTTCAATTATTAGTGTTCATTTAATGTAATGTCGACCTTACATAACACGTTCAACACCATGTCGAACAATGTGGGTAAGCTCTTTGAAAGAGTCATTGCAAACCGCCTCGACGCGCTGGTGGGGCCGGATTTGGCGGAGAGCCAGTTTGGCTTCCGCAGGGGGCGCTCTGCGGTGAACGCTATTGTAGTGTGTTAGGTAGGTTAAGGAAAACCTAATAATTAAACACTACTTGAGTATTAGATATAAATGTTTATTAACACGAAATACTTCTATGAACATAAACTAAAACAATAATGCGCGGCGCGAATTATAAAAATGGCATGCATTCGCCGTAGAGGTTTGTAGCGGACTGCTGAGGGCGTCCGAGGGACGCGGCCGTGCGCGGGAGGCGCGGGCGGCGGCGCGGCGGCGGCGATCCGATCGTGGCTTGTTTGTTCCACGCGTAGCTCGTAGGTATCGACGGCGTGCGGCACAGCGCGGGCGCAGGGCTCCGCTAGCCGTGGCGCGCGGTCGAGCGGTAGGTAGGCAGTAAGGCGGTATACAGACTCGTGAATGTTTTAGGCCGTGTACACACGGTTGTGAGTATTTAATTAAGAGTAGTTATTATACATAATAT
Organism: Brachylomia viminalis; assembly: GCA_937001585.2. Taxonomy (NCBI): domain Eukaryota; kingdom Metazoa; phylum Arthropoda; class Insecta; order Lepidoptera; family Noctuidae; genus Brachylomia; species Brachylomia viminalis. The sequence goes on along the minus strand of OW443302.2, from coordinate 11,522,847 downwards.
TACTGTTGTATGTACATGTGATTATGTTGTGTGTAATAAGTATGTAAGTAGGTATGTGTTTAATATTTATATAAGTATGTGTGTAATATGTATGTATAGCCTACATCACTCCCCCGCTGAGACCGGTTCACGGGCGATAGTGACGCGGAAATCTTACTGTTCTTCCGCTTCTTGTTTTTATTTCCGGTGATGATGGTGCTTGCGAAGATGGTGGTCGTGGTGGAGGTGGTGGTGTTTTCGGAGACGAGCCATCGTTGTTGTTAGCCATGTACGCTGGTTTAAGCCTATCAATGGTAACGGTTATGTGTTTTCCTTGGACGTCTATTGTAAATGTCTTTGCTCCTCTTTCTACGACTTTGTGCGGACCAGAGTAAGGTGATTCCAATGACTTTTTTAACGGTCCTTTTCGCAGGAAGACATAGCTGGCTGTACTAAGTTCTTTAGGTACGTAAAACATTTTCTCACCATGGGTGGATGTTGATGCAGGTGACAGTTTCGATATATGTCTTCGTAATCGTGCTGCGAAATCTGCTTCATCTATGATGTCATGGGTGTTTGATGGTTTCAAGAACTCACCAGGTAATCGAAGAGGCTCGCCGTACACCAACTCAGCTGTAGAAGTTTGGAGATCGTCCTTCCAGGCGCTCCTCATTCCTAGGAGTACAAGAGGAAGTACCTCTGACCATTGCGTGTTGTTATGGCACATTATGGCGGCCTTGAGCTGTCTGTGCATTCTTTCCACCAGACCGTTGCATTGTGGGTGGTAAGCTGTCGTAGGACAATGGTAGGCGCCTATAATTGACGAGATGCACTGGAACAGTTGAGAGTCGAATTGTTTCCCTCTGTCAGTTGTAATCTTCTCCGGACACCCGAAGCGCGCGACCCAGCCAGAAATGAAAGTGCTAGCGCAGGTCTCTGCTGTGATGTCTGCTAGAGGGTAGGCTTCTGGCCATCGAGTATACCTATCTATAGCTGTAAGGCAGTACCTGAAATTAGAAGAAGGTGGCATAGGGCCTATTATGTCAAGGTGGACGTGGGAAAAACAATTGGAAGGAACAGGGAAAGATGAAATAGGAGATTGGGTATGGCGGGTAACTTTGTTGCGTTGGCAATCAGTGCATTGTTGAGCCCATTTTCTGCAGTCTCGACGAATCTTAGGCCACACAAATCGTTCTGATACAAGTTTAGCTGTTGCATTGGGGCTTGGATGACTGAGATTGTGTAGGTTGTTGAAGATTGCTTTTCGAAAAGTTGATGTTATGAATGGCCTAGGACGAGAAGTAGACTGGTCACAGTATATGTATCCGTCCATAGCTTTTATTCTCTCTAACTTTAACGCTGTGTTGCTATTTAGCAAACTCTGTAACTCACGGTCATTTTCCTGTTCATTTTGAAGTGCTTTGTAGTCGATGGTAGTGTCGATACTTTCCAGTCGTGAAAATGCATCGGCGACTACGTTGTGATTTCCTGAGATATGATTGATTTTGGTTGTAAATTGAGAGATGTAGTCGAGATAGCGGTGTTGACGAGGTGAGCAATTGTCTCTTTTTGTAGTGAAGGCGAATGTGATGGGTTTATGATCGGTGAACACTTGAAATGTTCTCGCTTCGACCATATACCTAAAGTATTTTATTCCTTCGTAAATGGCGAGCAATTCACGGTCGTACGTGCTATATCTTGACTGAGCAGGAGATAACTTGCGGGAAAAGAATCCTAGCGGTTGCCAGCTGTCATTGGTTCTTCTTTGTTGTAAGACAGCTCCGATGGCCACGTCTGAAGCGTCGGTAAAGATTGCTAACTCAGCTTGTGTATCAGGATGCGAGATGAGAGTGGCTTCTAACAAGTTATTTTTGCATGCGTCGAAAGCTTCTTGAATCTCAGGTGTTATAGTGATGGGCGTGTTTCCTTTAATTTTTGGACCACTTAAAGCTTGATTGAGCGGGCCTTGTATTTGAGCGGCGCCAGGAAGAAATTTTCTGTAGAAATTTATCATCCCTAAAAATCGTCGTAACTCCTTAGCATTTTTAGGGATGGGGTATTCTTGAATCGCCTTTACTTTTTCAGGCAGGGGTCGTATTCCAGCTGCAGATACATGGTAACCCAAGAATGTAATTTCGTTAACACCTAATACGCACTTATTGGTGTTGATTACCACGCCATACTTTTTTAATTGTTCAAAAAGTTTTTGTAGGTGTCCAATGTGCTCTGTCTCCCCTTTTGAGAACACGAGGATATCATCTAAGAACCCAAACGTAAATTCGAATCCTTGCAGAATTTCGTCGAGGAACCTTTGGAAGGTCTGCGCAGCATTTCTTAAACCGAATGTCATTGCGGTGAATTCAAAAAGTCCGAATGGTGTTGTGATTGCTGTCTTTTTAATATCGTCTTCGAATACTGGTATTTGGTTAAATGCTTTTACGAGGTCAATTTTTGAAAAGATGGTGGATCCTGACAGCTGGTATGCGAAGTCGTGGATGTGCCTGACTGGGTACCGGTCAGGTATTGTTCGCGCATTTAAAGATCTATAATCGCCGCATGGCCTCCAGCCGTCGTCTTTTTTAGGTACCAGGTGTAGTGGAGATGACCATGGACTTTCTGAACGACGAGCTGTGCCATTTTGTAACATTTCCTCAAATTCTTTCTTCGCGATCTGTAGGCGATCTGGTGCCAAACGACGCGGTCGTGATGTTACTGGAGGACCGGATGTTGTCCTAATATGATGCTTTGTGTTATGTATTGGTACACTATTTGAACCAGCTGGTCTGGTTATCTCTGGATAACATCGTAATAGGTTGAGATATGTTGTATTACCAGTAAATGTTTTCAAGGACAGGAGTTCGTGTGTTATTTCGTGAGACGAAGGTGCGCCGACGGTCAGATTCGTAATCGAGTCGATTAACTGTTGTCGTCTGCAGTCGACTAATAAATTATAAAAACTTAAAAAATCGACGCCTATTATAGGTTTTGAAACTTCTGCTATAATGAACTTCCAAGTAAACTCACGACGTAATCCAAGGTTGAGATTAAGTTGGTATGTACCGTATGTAGGTATCGGAGTACCATTTGCAGCGACAAGTTCGTAGTTGCATTTAGTATGATAGCGCAGCTGATTACGTAATAACGATTTAGGGTAGGCGCACACGTCTGAACCTGTGTCTACAAGAAACTGTATGCCGGTACGTTTATCTGAGATAAATAGGCGGCCTTTACAGGTAGAGCAGTCGTCAGCCGCCATTACTGACTGCTTTTGCAGTTTTCCGACTTAAAATCGCAAGGCTGAATACATTTGGTGGCCTTTGAACCAAATTTAAAGTGGTACCAACATGTTGGATATTTATTTCGTGAATGAGATCGACTCTGGCGGGATTTTGATCGGTCGTCACGCCTTGTTGATCGGCCTGCGCGGGAAATATGGTCCACTTTTTGAGTTAGTAATTGCATTTGTTTTGTAAGTTCCATCATTTGTTTCGACAAAGTTTCCATGTCACTCACCACATTTGCTGATGTCGAAGCCACTTGATGATCTTTCGGCACGACGTCGTGAATTCTGTCGGCGAGATCGGCTAATTCATCGAGGCGTGTGGATACCTGAGACGCGATTATGGGCTGTATGTTATTAGGCAGCCGGCTCGACCATATTGTCCTTAAAAATTCTTCAGGCACTTTAGGACCGGCGAGGTGCTGCAGGTGTCTGAGAAACTGCGATGGTTTCCTATCACCCAGCTCTTCGTGTGTCAGCAGTTGGTGAACTTTCTTCTCGCGGGATTCTGAGAGCCGCTTTATAAGTTCTGTCTTCAATTTGCCGTATTTATCTGTCGCTGGTGGATTCACGATGATATCTTCGACCTCTGTTGAATATCGCGGGTCGAGATGACTGACGACGTAGTAAAACTTTGTTGTGTCTGCCGTAATATTAGATATCGCGAACTGGCCTTCTATTTGGGCGAACCAAATCGCGGGCTTCTCGGGCCAAAATGGAGGGACTCGCACGCCGACCCGAAACACGTCATGTGATGTCGGTGATCCAGACCGCTTCGTATCTTCCATGACCTGTTCGGAATCACTCATTTTGTTGTAAAAAGTTAAGTTTTTGTTCACTTTTGAGTCCACACACTCCGCACCGCACTAAAGTTCCAGGTAGCACTAGCACGTGTTTACTGTTCGGGGTCACCACTGTAGTGTGTTAGGTAGGTTAAGGAAAACCTATTAATTAAACACTACTTGAGTATTAGATATAAATGTTTATTAACACGAAATACTTATAAGAACATAAACTAAAACAATAATGCGCGGCGCGAATTATAAAAATGGCATGCATTCGCCGTAGAGGCTTGTAGCGGACTGCTGAGGGCGTCCGAGGGACGCGGCCGTGCGCGGGAGGCGCGGGCGGCGGCGCGGCGGCGGCGATCCGATCGTGGCTTGTTTGTTCCACGCGTAGCTCGTAGGTATCGACGGCGTGCGGCACAGCGCGGGCGCAGGGCTCCGCTAGCCGTGGCGCGCGGTCGAGCGGTAGGTAGGCAGTAAGGCGGTATACAGACTCGTGAATGTTTTAGGCCGTGTACACACGGTTGTGAGTATTTAATTAAGAGTAGTTATTATACATAATATTACTGTTGTATGTACATGTGATTATGTTGTGTGTAATAAGTATGTAAGTAGGTATGTGTTTAATATTTATATAAGTATGTGTGTAATATGTATGTATAGCCTACACTATCATGCGCGTGCGGGCCCTCACGACGGGGGATGCTGTGGCCCGGGGTGGGGTCGTCTACAATACTCTGCCCTGGCGTTGCATCAGGGAGGCACTCCGGTATCACCGGATGCCGACCTACCTCTGTCGTGTATTCGAGGCCTATTTGACGGACAGGACCGACATCTACCCCGGTCACCAGGGAGGGGTCACCTGCGCGCCGACCTCCCTAGCGGCGTCAGCGTGGTTTGCTACGCTGACGACACGCTGGTCCTGGCGCAAGGGAGGTCGCACCAGGCGGCGGCCGAACTAGCGACACGCGGGGTTGCGACAATCGTCAAGGGGATCCGGCAATTGGGACTCGAGGTGGCCCTGCACAAGTCCGAGACTTTGTGTTTTCATGGTCCTCGGAACGCGCCACTGTCGGATTCCCAAATAATGGTAGGATTGGGTAGGAGGGGTTCACATCGGCATCGAGTCAACGGTGAAGTACTTGGGACTCGTCCTCGACAGGCGGTGGAACTTCGTGGAGCATTGCCGACGTTTGGCTCCCAGACTGGTAAGGGCCGGGGCTGCCTTGAAGCGGCCTTTGCCCAATCTAGCGGGTCCAAACGCCTCCTGCCGGAGGCTCTACGCGGGGTCGTGCGGTCCATGGCCCTTTACGAGGCACCGGTGTTGGCGCGTTCCTTGAGACGGCGGCCGGCCCGCCGGTTGAACGCGCCCCAAAGGGTCGTGGCCACCCGGCTGGCCCGGGGATACCGTACGGTCTCCGGCGAGCGTCCTTGCCGGATTACCGCCATGGGATCTGGAGGCATAAGTCCTCGCGCACATGTGGGAGTGGCGCGAGGAGGCGAAACGCCAGCTGCAGGGCTAGCATGGCCGTACCCAAGACTTTTGTGACAAGACATGATACATTATGTCAAGTCTTACAATTTGTCTTAAATGCTAGCACGGGTCAACCTGACTTGTAGCTGACTTCACAGTGTGAAACAGTAAATTAAAATGTCTATAACCATCTGAATATGCGACCAAAAATAAAATACGTCTAAAAGAGGGCAGTTCATACAGATAAGTAACTTTTTAATTAAGTTAAGAAATTTGACACACTTGAGTCACACATACGTGACGTTGGGCGTTAAAACCGTTTTGTCTTAAATGCTAGCACGTCGGGCGTGAGATAATCTCTTGACATGTGGCATAACTACTTGACGTTAAGTTGGGACTCATTACGTCTTATTTGCGCATCCATTTTCTCACTCACATTTTGACAGTTGAATATGAAAAATGTATCACGATAGTTCGGAGATGTTGGATGTTGTTAAGATTTGAAATTTTATATTTTCTTAATAATTACAGCACCAAATGGCAATAAAATGTATGTCAATGATTTTATAAGTAAATTGACAAGACTAAGAAATCGTCAATAGCGTCGTATATGTATTGGAGATGTTACGGAAGTCGTTTTACCGGAACCGGAATCGGAGGTTTTTTAATTTCAATGATCGGAATCGGAACCGGAACCGGGGTGGAAATAGAAGACAGATTCTGTCTTTCTATTAACACATCAGTAGGCCAATTCTCGTACTTAAAAAACGTTAAAATTCAAGTCGCAATCTCATCTCAGCGACAATCAGTGTCAAAAACCTGTCAAAAATGTATGTAAATTGATTGTAATTTTGACAGATTGAGACTGAGATTAGAATGCGGACGGTCTTAAAAATATGGGAATTGCCCCTCTGATGTGTTAGGGGAAGGCTTAATGAAACAATAGAAATATAATTCAATCTCTTTAATCAGTCTTTAATTTGTCTCTAATCTCTTTATTCAGTATCTTTAATAATTCAAATATTAGCTATAATATAATGTGTAAATAAATTCAGTGATTCTAAAACTGGTAAATTATACTTAATAAACAGTAATTTTGCAGCTTTATCTCCATCCAATCTATTTCGTAACGGATCATAAATAAGGCCAGCGCCACTAAAAAGTCTGCCACAGCCTGGTGGACATGTCATATGCATCTATTGTTATCGTTAATGACCAGGTGTTATATGATTCTTTTGTTTTATGCACCCATTGTCTTATTTTTATTGTACTTTTGATTAATATTGACGTCTGGTTTTGTTATTGTATGAGTTTTGTCTGGTATAAATGACTCGTTTTTTCTTTTATTTTGTATTAACTATTGTTTCGTACTGTTATAATCATGCCTTCTCTACGTGATCGCCTGCTATTTGAAGAAGACGTGGTTTTGCAGGAGCTTAGCGATCCTGTAAATGATTTACAGACAGATGAAGTTCTGCCTGTGGAGACGCCTCCTCCGCCGTACTTTCCAGTGGAGCCATCGTCATCGTTGCCACCGCACTTACAGATGCCGGATTTGAGTGATGCTGAGCGTGATCCATGGGAAGATGATGGTCATGTGGCAATGCTTATCGATTTTTATGATCGCATTCGTATATCGGGTACATTTTGGGTGTAAATCAAAGTGAAATTTTATTCTAATCGCTCTGCTGCATTTCATTTGTGTGCTTCTTGTCGTGATACTTATTTGTATTTGTATCGCACTTATTCATATTATGATTATGTTTCATGGCATCATGATTGTTTTCGTGATGGTTATTACTGCTCTTTCTGCTATTTGTGTCTTTTTGACATTGTTTTTTAATTAAATTATTTTCCTTTTTTTGTGTTTTTTATTTATTATTTATTTTATTTATTAGACCTATAATTTTCCATGCTTTGCGTCATTTTGCATTACATTGATGAGGTCGTATAGGTTATTTCTCTCTGTTCTATTTAAAAATTTTAAACCTGAGATCCAGTTCCGTAATTCTCTCTTATCTGTGATTGTAACGTGTAATTGTGTTTGTTCCGTCTCTGTGAGTGGACGTGATATTTGGAATATATTTTTATATGTGTAATATCCTGCTTTGTCGATTTCCTCTTGCCTGTCGTATAGCACTACCGTCATGTGATATCCTCCATAATTGATTTTTGCAAATCTAAGTTCATGTGATAGTTCCTTTGGTAATGTCACGTGATCTGGCTCTGGTTGAAGGCTTTCTGGCGGTTCGTATTGTTGTGGAATCTGTGATATTTTGTCCAGTTCTTGTGTTTCTTTTTCTTGTGATAATTCTATTGCATTTTTTAATTGTTGGCCTATTGGACCTGCTGTTTTTGTTTCTATCATTACAATTGCGTATTTGTGTTCATTTGATTCGTCGAAATATCCATTTCCTGGTATTCCCATGGGTGTGTTTTTTCCAATGTAACGTATATCTATTCCTTGTTTTTTAAGTTTTTGTTGTTCTGCTAGTCTTATGTCACTGTTGGCGTGGGCTACTTTTAATTTTTCAATTTCGGTCATTTTTCCGTATATCCTTTTTTGTCCTGGTACTGTATCTGCTTTTACCCATCTGAATTTCTCCGTTCCCATCATTTCTTCTTCTCCAATTTCGTACCACTGTTTTGTATTGGGTCTCTTGTGTTGTGGCTGTGTTTCTTCTGGTGTTGATTCTGTTGGTTTCCTTTTTTCTGCTTGTCTACTTGGTCCTGGTTTTGGTGCCGGTGTTGGTGCTGGTGCTGGTGCTGGTGTTGGTGTCGGTGCTTTTGCTGGTGTCGGTGCTGGTGCTCGTGTTGGTGCCAGTGTTTTTTCCTTTTCCGCTGATTCTCTGTGAAATATATATATTGATATATACTTTTATTAAATTGTTTTTTATTTATTGGTAATTTTTTTAATGTGTATTACCTACGTTTCCATTGCTGGCGTTCCCGCTACGGTGTATCTATTCGCCCACTTGTATCTGTCCACCGATAGTCCGACGTAGTTGGTGTTTAGCTGCGCCTTGCCCAGTTTGCTCACTAGTAGATTTGTACCGTGTGATACGCATTCCAGGTCTATCGATGTCTCCACCAGTATGTTGAGCAGAGAGTCTTCTAAGGTGCCGTCTTGGTTGATCAGTGGTACGATGCCTATTCCCACGCTTCCCATGAAATTTTTCGGTGCGTTTGCTCCTAGCCCTGGACCGATTGTCATATTGTCTATTGTTGCTCTCTCGTACGATTAGTATTGCTCTTCACGTGTCCCAGCACTGTCGTACATTGTTCATGTCGATTTGTGTCGCGAATGGCGTGTTCATCAGTAGTGTGCTGTCGCCTTCGAAGCCCTCATTGTTGCTGTGGAAGGTGCCGTTCTTTGGTGAGTACGATTTGTCGAATATCGGTCCTATCGAGTTGGTGGCGTTATATAGTATTGTTGATTCCATTATCAGCGGTGGTAGATAGAATTACACTATGTTGTTGGCGATTATTTTCGCTTGTGCTGTCGAGTGTTCCGGGTCCTTGTCCGTGCCCGCGTCGTATTTTTCCAACGATTTGCCGTACAGTGTTGCTGGCCCTATGTTTGTTCCTATTTTCACCGGTGCCAGGTGCTCCAGGTCCTCCCATATTCCTATTGTTGTTTGCGAATTTGCGTTTGCATAGTTTACCGCGTTTGTCGCCGTAATGAACGGTGTCCTGTTGCCCAGGTTCGTTAGTTTGATGTTCACCCCCTTCACTCTTGCTGTATGAAACACTTGCGTCATGTCGCTGTACTCTTTCTCCGTCATATAGAAGTAGATGTATTGCCACGGTAGTGAATGAATGTACGTTTTGTACTCTACTTTCGTGGTGTCCTTGGTGTACGTCGCTTTGGTCGATTTTATAGCGAATGTGAATTTTTTCTTGAACTGAAACGAGTGTGTGTGATCATGGTTTCGCACTCCCGCTCCTATGATTGAACTCACGTTGCCTCCTGTTGCGTCCATTTTTTTCTCGTCGTCTGCGTCGCCGCTTCCCGTCGGATATAGTACTCCTGTTATTTTTTCAATCAGGTACTTTGTTCCTATGCCGCCTTGTGCTAAATACCTTGCGAACGCGTCGTATGTGCTGTCCGGTGCTATTGTTGCCACCTCTTCCAGGAACTCTCTGTCTGCTTCTTGCACCTCTTCTTCAATTTTTTTTCTATTCTTTGTCTTTTTGCAGTACTCTGTGATTTTATGGTATTTTTCGTCGTGTGATTTTGCCGCACTGTCTAAACGATTTATCGGGATACCGCGATTTAGTGAGATCCCAGGACCCAAGTATAAATAACCAGGTAAAGTATAACCAGCTCTATCACCAGGCGGAGGCGCGTCCATGGAATGGGCGCCCGAGCCACAATGGCCTGATTCTTTCCGTGCAGCTGTTTTTATTGCTACCTTTGTTTGAACAGGTGTTTCAATTTATTGCATCATTTTATATGAGCAGGTGTTTTTCTGATAACGTCATCCGTGATGCCTTTCACCACTAAACTTGGGTTGTAGGGTTGTGTGGGTGTTGTGTGGTTGGTTGTACGTCGTATGGTCATAAGAGGTCATTCATTCATTATATCCCTCGTGGGTGTATATACGTAGTAGTAGTCGTGTAACCTAACCTTTTTTTTTTTTCTGTTTGCGCTGGGAAAATGCATTACGCATACCCACCCGTTGGGGGACGGGTGGGGTATGTGGGACTCCCCGGTAGAACCGGTATACCCACTAAACAACCCAGCGGCATTCCCGCATCGTCTGAGTGGAGGGGGACTGGGAATCGGCAGAGCCTTTCCATCCTGCCCCCCGCCGACGACCGCCCGCCTTTACGGCGGGCCCGGCACGCCCCTCCCGTCGGGGGGGAGGGGCCCAGGAATGACTGACGACGTGGGTGGTGGACAGTGCAATGCAGGAGAAGGCGCCCCCGCGCCTGTCTCCCGCTGTTCACCACCTGGAGGCGCGTGACGACGATCATACAACCGCCGTCTCACGCCCCGTCTTCGCCTGCGGAGCGGCGCCGCGAGAGGGTCTTCTTCCCGCACGCGCTCCGCCGCCTCCTTCTGTGACATTACCTCTTCGCAGAAGGAGGCGACCGCTGCCCAGGCCCCCTCGCTTTCCAGCATCGAGTTGACGACGCCGGGAAGCGAGAGGTCCTGCCCGACCGCTGCGACCAAAGGTAGGCGCAGCTCGGACCAGGCCGGGCACACCTCGAGGGTGTGCTGTGCCGTGTCCTCCGCCGCGCCACAGTCGTGGCACGACAGGGTCTCCTCCCTTTGGATCCGGTGCAGGTGCGATCCGAAGCATCCGTGGCCGGACAACACCTGCACCAGACGGAAAGAGAGGAAACCGTGGGACCGCTCGAGCCAATCCTTCAGGACCGGCCCGAGCGCGTCCAGTGTTCGGCGGCCGAATGCGGCAGTGGCGAGGTCCTCCGTCCAGTGATGGACGATTGCGTCCTTCGCTTCTTGCCGCACGGCCTCCCGCTCACCCCAACCTAATTATATATATATATATATTTTTTTTTTTTTTTTTTTTTTTTTTACGGGGGGAAATCCTCATGGACTACCTCCGCCTGGGGAAAAGGCGGAGGGGCGTGCCGGACTCTTACCGGCTAAAACCACCCCGGTGTCTCCTCGCACGTGCGCGCGGGGCCGCGGGAATCGAAATTCTTCCGCAGCCCCACACTAGTGCTGGCCCGGTCTGTCCGGGCCTCGTCTCCTGCACGGGATAGTGAGGTGTTTAACTACCCCGTGCATCGCCTCAGAGGCGCGCGCCGACACCCGCGCGCGCCTTCGCCTCGGGTCCATCAAATAGGGGGCGAGGACTTCCCCAAGTCCCACGCCCCTGGACCCATTCATGGGGGCCGGAAAAGGGCGTTGTCCGCCCTTCTCCTGCGCCCGGTGCCCCTTCTGCGGCCGGGGAAGGGAGTCGAGATCTCCCTCTCCCGTTCCGCAGTTTCCTTCTGCGACATCACGTCCTCGCAGAAGGACACCACCGCGTCCCACGACTCTGCGCTACCGACCATCCTCCGCACTACGGCCGGCAGCGACAGATCGCCTCCTACTTCGTTTGTGAGGACACGGCGCTGCTCCTCCCAAGCTACACACTCGGCGAGCGTGTGTTGCGCCGTGTCCTCCCCGCAATAGACGCAATGGTGGCACCGAGCGTCCGGCTCCCTGCCTATGCGGCACAGGTACTTGCCGAAGCAGCCGTGCCCCGACAGCACCTGCGTCACCCTAAACGACAGGGAGCCGTGCCTTCTCCCGAGCCAGTCGTCGAGTACTGGCCGGATCGCCTCGACGGTAGCTAGGCCGGCGGTAGGGCGCAGAAGCCTTAGCCGCCATTCCGCCACCAAGACCTGATGGAGCTCCTCTCGGCGCAGCGCGATCTGCCGCTGCACCGGCCTCGAGCCCCGTGCCCGCTCTTCCTCGCACCATCGATATAATGACGCGAGTACTTTCGCCTCAAGGTCCCAGGGCGGAGATCCAGCCAGGACACAAGCCGCCTCGTAGGAAATCGTGCGGTACCCGCGGACGACTCTGACGGCCATCGCCCTCTGCGGTTTGCGCAGAATGGCGAGAGTGCCGGCCGTCATGTCCATCGCCCACACAGGGGCCCCATACAGGGCCATGGACCGCACGATTCCCACGTACAACCGCCTACAGGCGGCGCTCGGGCCCCCCAAGTTAGGAAGCAACGTTGAAAGCGCGCCCGCTGCACCCATCAGCTTTTTTTTTTTTTTTTTTTTTTTTGTTTCCGGGGTGGAAAATCCTCATGGATGTCCGCCGCCCTGGGGCGGGCGGCGGGGTCTGTCAGACTCTTACTGACTAAAAACCACCCCGGTGTTCCATCTCACACCTACGCCGGGGATCGCGGGAACGTACGATCCTTCCGCAACCCCCGACTGGTGCCGGCCCGCCACTGCGGGCCTCTTCGGGTCTGTGGGGGGGAGTGAGGTGTTTGACTCCCCCCGTGACGCCTAAGAGGGGCGCGCGTGGAACACTACGCGCCGCCACCTCGGGTCCTGATGTATGGGGGGCGACGGACGTCCCCGAGTCCGTCGCCCCTGGACCCATTTAGGGGGGCTGGAAGAGGGCGTTGTCCGCCCTCCGCCGACGCCCGGTGCGCCTTTTGCGGGCCGGGTGAGTGGACGAGATCTCCCTCTCCCTTTCCGCAGCCTCCTTCTGCGAGACGACTGTCTCGCAGAAGGAAACCACCGCGTCCCAGGACTCGTCGCTGCCGACCATCGACTCGACTACGGCCGGCAGCGACAAGTCACTGCCTACTTCTGAGATGAGGGCACGGCGCGGCTCCTCCCAAGCGGCACACTCTGCCAGCGTATGCCGCGCCGTGTCCTCTCGACCCCAACCTAACCTTTTTTTTTTTTTTTTGTTTGCGCTGGGAAAAATGCATTACGCATGCCCACCCATCGGGGGACGGGTGGGGTATGTGGGACTCCCCGGTAGAACCGGTATACCCACTAAACAACCCAGCGGCATTCCCGCATCGTCTGAGTGGAGGGGGACTGGGAATCGGCAGAGCCTTTCCATCCTGCCCCCCGCCGACGACCGCCCGCCTTTACGGCGGGCCCGGCGGGCCCCTCCCGTCGGGGGGGAGGGGCCCAGGAATGACTGACGACGTGGGTGGTGAACAGTGCAATGCAGGAGAAGGCGCCCCCGCGCCTGTCTCCCGCTGTTCACCACCTGGAGGCGCGTGACGACGATCATACAACCGCCGTCTCACGCCCCGTCTTCGCCTGCGGAGCGGCGCCGCGAGAGGATCTTCCTCCCGCACGCGCTCCGCCGCCTCCTTCTGTGACATTACCTCTACGCAGAAGGAGGCGACCGCTGCCCAGGCCCCCTCGCTTTCCAGCATCGAGTTGACGACGCCGGGAAGCGAGAGGTCCTGCCCGACTGCTGCGACCAGTGTGTGGCGCAGCTCGGACCAGGCTGGGCACACCTCGAGGGTGTGCTGCGCCGTGTCCTCCGCCGCGCCACAGTCGTGGCACGACGGGATCTCCTCCCTTTGGATCCGGTGCAGGTGCGATCCGAAGCACCCGTGGCCGGACAACACCTGCACCAGACGGAAAGAGAGGAAACCGTGGGACCGCTCGAGCCAACCCTTCAGGACTGGCCCGAGCGCGTCCAGTGTTCGGCGGCCGAATGCGGCAGTGGCGAGGTCCTCCGTCCAGTGATGGACGATTGCGTCCTTCGCCTCTTGCCGCACGGCCTCCCGCTCTTCTGCGACGGGGGGCTCCCCGAGCGCCTTGCGGCGCGCCGTCCATTCGTACACTCTGGTCAGCACCCACGCCTCGAGCTCCCAAGGAGGGGTGCCGGCCAGAGCGCACGCCGCAGAGAAGCCCACCGAGCGGTAGGCCCTCGCCACCCGCAGTGCAATGGCCCTTTGGGGCCTGCGGATGGCCGTGGCGTTCTCCCGCCTGTGGAGGGAGTCTGCCCAGATTGGGGCCCCGTAAAGGGCCATGCTCCTGAGGATGCCGGCATACAAGCGCCGGCATCGCGCCTTCGGACCCCCCAGATTCGGGAGGAGCCACGACAAGGCGTTCGCGGCCTTCAGCAGGCGCGTCGTCAGCCCGCTAAAGTGTGGGCTGAAGCGCCACCTGCTGTCGAGGACAAGGCCCAAGTACTGTAGCGAGTAGGTAAGTGGTAAGCAAGTACTCGCACACGACTCAACGCAGCACAGGATCGTATGATCGCCTACGTCACATGAGGTGATCAGGCGCATAGACCACGCCTCCGTGACGTCACCTTTGTCCGAGCGGCGCACGCGCAAGATGGCCGCCTAGGATCTTTTGTATTATGTTGACGCCCCCTCATTAGGACGGTCAAGTCCGAACCGTTTTTACAAAGTGGCGTGATCCTTAATTATTATTAAATATTTGTTGTGTGCCTATATAAATCGTGGTAATTAAACTAAGGAACCATTCCGCTACTTACTTCAACTTGCGTTTTTACTGCTCATATCCTCCTAGTTAAGAAGTGTACACCCACGGAGCAGAAACAAAGAGGAGGTGTTGTAAAGTCATTCTCCATACAAAAGTAGTGTCGCAGCCTCGCGGGGTGCGGGGGGAGCCCAAACAGCAGAAAGCCATCTAGTGGCTAGTAGTAAAATCAACTCATAGGTAAATTAGACAGATGTCCTAAGATGTCGTAAGAGTTCTGCTATGTTTCATTAAGTGTCACTTTTATTGTAAGGAGCCGGATTCAGGTTTAATAGTTTTATAATATACCGATATAGTTTTATTTCTATTATGTCCGACCGAAATAAATTTTTTGACTGAAACCGAAACCGAATTTCGGCAGCGGTTTAAGATTCGGCCGAAACCGAAACTTCCAGAAATTAACAAGTGTGAGGGAAAAATAAAGAAAACGTTTTTATAAACCTAGTTTTATTTTTTTTATCTTTAAATCTTCTCCTCTTCTAAATTTTTCTTCTGAACATAGTTACCGAAACTAAACCGAATTCCGTTTTTTGCCGAAACTCGACATCTATTTGACTTCACTTTTCATATAGCATATATGTAGGTATGTGCTTATCAAAAAAAGTCTGAGTCCGGACCTGCAATTTGTCAGTACTTCCGCTACTTGCCGATAGGGGGCGGCAATTACCGAACATTCGAGAAGAAATAAATTACAAATTTAACTTTAATTTGACTTACGAGTGGAAAGATATCTTTATTCCGTTTGAATTTGATTGATCCGTATAACTTCTGCAAGATAAAACAGCATTTCATGTTAATGCAATGAGTATGGGTCGGGAATACTTTCTAATCGTTTAAAAGACTAAACAAATACATGACAACCTATCCGCTTCACAATGACAGTTGTACTGACGAAAGCGCCGCCTGGTCGCAAGTAGTGCAACTACCGTGTGACGTAACGACTACATTGGTGGCTGATGGACTACTTTGATTGCAACACCTCCTCTTTGTTTCTGCTCCGTGTGTACACCTAACCACTTCACTGGTGACCCCGGACGTCCAAGAACACCTGGAAAATGGTTGACAAGGTTCCGCAAGCAACCACAAAAGACGTCCTGCTGGGGGAAACGAACCGGGTCGGGGTGAGGACACCCTCGTTCAATCCCAGTGACCCAGAATTATGGTTCGCTCAACTCGAGGGACAATTCATCCTGTCCAACATAACCGTGGACGCGACAAAATTTTACTACGTCCTGGCGCAGCTAGAACCGCAACATTCAGCAGAGGTTCGAGACCTGGTCGTAAACCCGCCGAATACGAACAAGTATGAAACATTGAAGTCGGAATTAATACGAAGATTATCAGCATCTCAAGAGCGAAAAATCAAACAGCTGCTGATTCACGAAGAGATAGGAGATAGAAAACCTACACAATTCCTTCGGCACCTGCAACACCTGGCTGGAGATAACGTTCCTAAAGAATTTATCCGCACAATCTGGGCTAGTCGACTACCTACCCACCTGCAAACATGCATCGCTGCTCAACAGGCGAAGATGACCCTGGAAGACCTGGCCGAACTGGCAGACCGTGTCAACGACGTTGTTCCAGCGACCATGTTACTCACCAGCCCGGCACCCAATCAAGTAGCCAGTACATCAACCCCAACAACAACAGCTGATAGTGCCATCGAACAGTTAACGCGCACAGTGGCAGAATTAAGCCGAAGATTGGAGACCATGAGCACAGAACTGCACAGACGCTCACGCTCGCATTCCAGAGGCAGGAGTGACTCCAACAGAAGGTCACGTTCAAGTTCACGCGCTAAAAATCATCCCTACTGCTGGTACCACTACCGATTCGGTGAGCGAGCGCGTAAATGCACCCAGCCCTGTTCGCACAAGATGTCGGAAAACACCCCAGGCAGCCATTAGTGGCGGCAAAAGACTGCCTATCTGTTACAAGCCGCCTGTTCATTACGGACCGCAAAACCAAGGTGCAATACCTTATCGACACGGGTTCAGACCTGTGCGTTTTTCCGCGATCCGCTGTTCAGGAACATCGCGTCAAAACGAAATATGAGCTTTTCGCAGCCAATGGATCAGTCATTGCTACATACGGCGACCTACCTCTCACGTTGGACTTAGGACTTCGACGTGCTTTCATCTGGCGATTCATCGTTGCAGACGTCTCCAAACCCATCATAGGCATCGACTTCTTACTTAGGCTATTACAACCTACTTGTCGACTGCCGCAATCAACGTCTGGTAGATGGAATCACAGCACTGTCTATCTCTGAGCCTCATCAGACCTCCACAGAAGCAATTACATCCGTCCGCACCATCGCAGATAATTCGGTCTACCACCACATACTGAGGGAGTACCCGAATATCACTCGACCAGCGGGACATACCACTATCATCAAGCACTCAACCGTTCATCATATACGCACAACTCCTGGACCTCCAGTGTACAGTCGCCCACGTCGATTAGATTCAGAACGCCTGAAAATAGCAAAACAGGAATTTGAAGAGATGCTGCAGAATGGCACTGCACGTTTATCAGACAGTCCATGGTCCTCGCCACTCCACTTAGCCCGCAAGAAAAACGATGGATGGCGTCCATGCGGGGACTACAGAGCCTTAAACGCCCGTACAATCCCAGGCAGATACCCTGTCAGGCACATACAGGATTTCACGCATCAACTTACAGGGAGCGCAGTCTACTCAACAATTGATTTGATAAAGGCCTACAACCAGATTCCGGTATTTAAAGATGACATACCCAAAACGGCAATAACCACACCGATCGGGTTATATGAATTTCCGTTTATGAGCTTTGGCCTTCGGAACGCTTCCCAAACCTTCCAGCGATTTATGGACGAGGTTCTTCGTGGATTGGACTTCTGTTTTGGATATGCTGATGACATATTGGTGTTCAGCCCCAACAGCACTACACATGAACAGCACTTAAAAACCTTGTTCCAAATACTATCTGAATATGGCATCTTAATTAACACCAACAAGTGCACATTTGGACAAGCTGAGGCCAACTTCCTGGGCTATAAAGTTTCAACGGCAGGCATCCAACCATTGGACGTGAAGATTCAAGCCGTCAGAGACTTTCCACCGCCAAAAACTGTGAAAGAACTCAGACGCTTCCTCGGAATGCTAAATTTCTACCGCCGTTTGATTCCGAGGGCAGCTTCCATCCAAGCTCCTCTGAACGAATTACTCACTGGTCCTAAAACGAAGGGATCACAAGCAATCAACTTGACACCAGCGCAACTGGAAAGCTTCAATCGTTGCAAAAACAGCCTATCAGAAGCAACACTCCTGGTACATCCAGACCCACAAGCGGAGCTCAGCGTATTCACCGATGCGTCAGACACATCAATCGGAGCAGTCATACAACAACTACAGAACGGCATGTGGAAACCATTAGCCTTCTTCTCCAGGAAGCTAAGTCCGAGTCAGAGGAAATACAGCCCTTACGATCGCGAGCTGCTGGCCATCTATGAGGCCTTAATATACTTCCGTTTCATGGTCGAAGCAAGAACTTTTTCAGTCGTAACGGACCACAAACCTCTGACTTATGCCTTCAACGGACGACGTGAAAACTGCTCTCCACGACAATTCCGTTACTTGGATTTCATCAGCCAATTCACGACGGACATCAGATATATCTCCGGAACAGAGAACGTGGTTGCTGATGCACTGTCAAGGATTAACGAAATCGGTATGCCCGTGGACTACCCAGCGCTTGCCAGCGAACAAAAAACAGATGGCGAGTTGCTGGAACTGCTGAAGAACGGCTCCACCTTACAATTAGAGAAACAAAAAACTTCAGAGTCAGGCCAAGACATATATTGTGACGTCTCCACTTCGTATTCACGGCCGTACATTACTCCTTCGTTTCGCAAGCAAGTCTTTGACGCATTACACAATTTAAGCCATCCAGGAGCAAAGGCCAGTGTCAAACTGGTCTCTCAAAGATTTGTTTGGCCAGGCATTAGACGAGATTGTCGACAGTGGGCTAAAGAATGTCAACAATGCCAGCGTTCCAAGGTCACAAGACACACATCAGCACCACTAGAAGCCTTCAAACCGCCAACCGCCAGATTCAATCACATACACCTGGACTTAATTGGACCACTACCACCATGCTCTGGTCAAAAATACTGCCTCACGATAGTCGACCGCTACACACGTTGGCCTGAGGCATACCCCCTACCAGATATGACAGCTGAGACTTGTGCTACTGCCCTAATAAATGGATGGATGTCACGCTTTGGTTGTCCAGAACATATGACAACTGACCGCGGCGGACAGTTCCTATCACATACCTTCAAAGAACTGGCCGCGATCGTTAGTGCAACACACCACACCACTATGTCATACCATCCAGCAGCAAATGGACTCGTAGAGAGGCTACACAGACAGCTTAAAGCCTCCATCAGCTGCCACACCTCAACAAACTGGGTTGAAGCACTACCATGGGTCTTGCTAGGTATAAGAAGCGCCTGGAAGGAAGACCTAGGAGCATCGGCAGCAGAACTGGTTTATGGTGAACCGCTGCGTTTACCAGGACAATTCTTCACTCCAAGGCTCGACGAAGAAGCTGACATGACGTCACTAACCAGCTGAATCCGTACCCAGATCAGCAGGTTAGCACCAAAACCAACATCTTGGCACGGAGGTTCCAGAAACTTCTACATTCCGAAAGACCTGAACACAACAACACACGTCTTCATCCGGCGCGGTCCTGCGCGAAGGCCACTTCAAGCACCATACACAGGTCCATTTAAGGTACTCCGACGAAGCCAGAAAACCTTCGACGTCGATATACAAGGAAGGTCACAACGGATCACAATCGACCGTCTGAAACCAGCATTCGTCGCCATAGAAAAACCAGATGCGACAACGCAACCCGAAAAACCCGACAGTGAAACCAAAAGAAAAACAAGAAGTGGGCGCACAGTCAAATTTCCCGACTACTATCGCCCGTAGCTTCGGGCTCGCCGGGGGAGTGGTGTAGCGAGTAGGCAAGTGGTAAGCAAGTACTCGCACACGACTCAACGCAGCACAGGATCGTATGATCGCCTACGTCACATGAGGTGATCAGGCGCATAGACCACGCCTCCGTGACGTCACCTTTTGTCCGAGCGGCGCACGCGCAAGATGGCCGCCTAGGATCTTTTGTATTATGTTGACGCCCCCTCATTAGGACGGTCAAGTCCGAACCGTTTTTACAAAGTGGCGTGATCCTTAATTATTATTAAATATTTGTTGTGTGGCTATATAAATCGTGGTAATTAAACTAAGGAACCATTCCGCTACTTACTTCAAATTGCGTTTTTACTGCTCATATCCTCCTAGTTAAGAAGTGTACACCTAACCACTTCAGTACTTCATCTGGGCCTTGACCTCGATCCTGACGCCCTCCACTATAATGTGGCCGTCGGGAGGGATGCGCTGCCGTGGACCGTGAAAATACACGGCCTCGGTTTTGTGCAGCGCAACCTTCAGTCCGAGGCGGCGAATCCTTCCTGCCACTAAGGATCCGCCGGCAGAGGCCAGACTGGCCGCCTCCCTGAAGTCCCTCCCCCGGGCGACGAGGAGGGTGTCATCCGCGTAACAGATGACGCTCGTGCCACGAAGGAGGGTTCCCCGCAGGAGCCAGTCGAATCCAATGTTCCACAGCAGTGGTCCTAGGACCGACCCCTGTGGAACACCAGACTCTGCGCCGTATCGCCTTACTGTGGCCGTCTTGTCCGAGAGGAGGACCACCCGGTCCTCCAAGTAGCTGGCCAAGAGTTGGCGCAGGTACTGAGGCACTCCGTGGTATCGGAGCGCCTCCAAGATTGTCGAGTGGGGGACGGAGTTGAAGGCGTTGGCTATGTCGAATGACACCGCCAACACTCCGTCGCCCGCCTCCACGGCCTCCCTCACCTGGCCCTTGAGTAGGGCCAGCGCGTCGACCGTCGAACGACCCCGTCGGAAACCGAATTGGGCGTCCGACAGGTCCGGCCCCACCGTCCCCAGCAGGCTCTATACCCGGTCGGCGATTATCCCCTCGAACAACTTACCGACCTCATCGAGCAAGACGATGGGCCGGTAAGCCGAGGGGGAGTCCGCCGGGCGTCCCTCCTTTCGGAGCAGGCATAGCCGCCCCTCCTTCCAAGGTATCGGGAACCTCCCAGTCGTAAAACACGCGCTGAAGAGGTCCCGAAACCTCTCCTCCATCTGTGAGGCGGCGATGGCCACCACCCGTGCGGGAACGCCGTCCGGCCCTGGGGCTGTGTTCTTTGCGCGGAGGTGTAGAGTCCCCGCGCAAAGTTCCACCGCTGTAACCGGGGGGACCTCCTCCTCCGGCAGAGCCGCCTTCCGCGGGGGATCCATCACTGGCGGGCTAAAGTCGGTCCTGGACGGAAACAGGGACCGGACCACCCCGTCCAGCAATGCCGGCTCGAGGGTCTCCGTCAGTGGAAGACCACAGGGGCGCAGTTTATTCCGCGCCGCCTTGTATGGTCTTCCAAATGGGTCCCTGTCGAGACCCTCCAACATCTCGGCTCTCGCCGAATCTTCGGCCGCGCGCATGGCCGACTTCAGGACCGTCTTTGCCGCGACGTACGTGGCATAGAGGGCCTCCTCGCTGGTGGGGTCTCGGTGCCTGCGCCTTCGACTCCGCGTGTAGGCCCTCCTGGCCGCCACGCAGGCGGTTCGGAGCCCCTTTATGCATCCCCGCTCGTGGGGGACGAGACGGGGTATGTGGGACTCCTGTCGAAATCCGCAACCGACAGTATACCCACTAAAACTCAGCGGTGTTCCCACAACGCCGTGATGGGAGAGCTATGGGAAATTGGCTCAGCCTCTGCTTCCACAGCCCTCCCGGCGCATGCCCGCCTAGTTGGCGGGCCCCGCATGCCCCCCATTTAACTGGGGGGCTACGGGAATGGCCGGGAACACCCGGCCCAGGGTGCGCCACGAGGAGGCTCTTCAACATGCACCCCCCGCCAACCTAACCTAACAAACACAGCTCAACACAACATCTTGACTGATCTTTTAGACATAAAAACAAACAATAATGATTCATTAAATTATGTCAATGCATACTTTGCAGGCGTGGGATGCCAATTGGCTAATAATATCAAATCGCAAACACAGTTAAATGAGCAAGACCTAGCAAAAACTAGCACCGAACTCTTTTGTTCTCTTGCCAACTGACGAAACTGAGGTAAAACGCGTTATTATAGGGCTTAAGAACTCTAAGTCTACTGGTTGGGATGGAATACCTACGGACTTGCTGAAAATGAGTTCTGAAGCTCTTGCGCCGCCAATCGCTAAGATCTGTAATCTATGTATTGACAAAGGTGTATTCCCATCAGTACTTAAAAAAATCAATAATTGTACCTATACATAAAGGTGGGGACAAAGACAATGTCGCAAATTACAGACCAATTTCCCTGCTACCATCACTGTCAAAAATTATAGAACGAATCGTCGAGTCTCGGCTAAGGCATTATTTAGAAAAATACAATATTCTCTCTGAAAATCAATACGGTTTTAGAGCACAAAAATCAACTGCAAATGCTACACATAAGCTAAATTCTTTCATAGTAGATAGCCTGGACAGGGGAGAAAAAGCTATTGGAATCTTTCTCGACCTAGCCAAGGCCTTCGATACCGTTTCTGTTCCCATTCTTCTCAGGAAGTTAGAATTAATTGGTGTTCGCGGGATTACCCTCAATTTTCTAAAAGACTACCTAACGGGCAGGGAACAGAGTGAAAAAGTGAGTGACTGTGTGAGTCAACCTAAAAATTTTTTTTATGGTGTACCCCAAGGAAGTACCCTGGGGCCTACATTGTTCCTAATATACCTTAATGATTTGTGTAATTTGCAATTGAGTCAAGGTCAAATAATTACTTTCGCGGACGACACGGTTCTACTATTTAAAGCACAATCCTGGAAGGATGTATATAGGTTAGCCAATGAAGGTTTAACCCTGGTATCTACATGGCTCGACCGCCATCTACTAACTTTAAATACACAAAAAACAAAATACATTGCATTTAGCATCCAAAATAAGACACAACTACCATTAAATACTTTTGCTTGCGCAAGTTTTATTAATTATGTTTTTATCATCATATTTCCGAACGCATCTCACATACCTATTAAAATACAGATTCTTATTGGACAGCAGTTTTTGAGCTAACCGTATCTCCTTTCCTCCTATCCGATTCCCATAAATCAGAGAGAGAAGAAATGCTCACCGCACGCGCCAATCAGTGGCGTTTTTCACCGCAACCAATCACCGCACATACGCTGTGATTCGAGAAAAAACCGCAATATTGTGTTTTTAGAAACCACCGCTAAGCTACAAGCCCGCGCCCGCGCCGAAAATAATAAAACCCGCTAATATATCTAGAAATCTATAAACTATCAATTATCCGTGTTGGCCAACACACGTGTGACAAATACAGACCAAGTGAAGTGCTTAGCAAGTTAAAAGGAAGAGATTCAGTGAACACGTGCAACATCTTCTCAGGCTGTCCTTACCATCAACGCGCTTCATCCAGAGGATATCCAAGTAAGTCCTCCACCTTTTTTCCTACCCTGGTCAGCTCATTACTGTGTGTGGTCAATATTTCTTCGCCCAAAAATTACACTCCCGCGCAATGGTCCTTCGAAGAGCCGCGTGTAACCATCCGCTATAACCGCAATATAATTTGGTCCAATCGAGCCGGATTCAAAGAATCAGCGATCTTCTGTACTTTTTCATAAGTTTACCGCAACATATATAGGTCTCATACCTAGGATTTAGGTCAAAATACCTAAAATACAAAGTTCGTAAAACCGCCATATTGGACGCGTACCTACGTTCGGTGGTTCGTGCTTACTTTCCCGCTAAATACATAATTCATTGAGAATTACTGTATCAACTTAATATTTCTCCTATTGCATTGAAATAGCATAGGTAAATATTCTAACCGCTTATTATCGTGAGTTATCTCGGCTAACTTACCTATCAACCGCATTCTTTTGATATACCCGCTTAAAATAATATTATTAACCTAAGTCTACCCGCTATACCTAATATTTATCCGCGATATTTTCTGTTAACCCTTAGCCACCTGACGTGTTTTTTAGTTACACTACCGCCTGACGTCGGTCCTGGAGACCGCTTGCGTATTTTGCATATTTAATAACCATTATTTAAAATATTACATTAAATGAAAGTCACATCTGTATTTTCATTATATTTTTATTCAGTCTAAGTTTTTAAACTATGCAAAAGTATGCATTTACTTATCAAAAATCAACACTTAACATAATTATATAAATTTAAGCAAAAAATCTAGGAACTGTGAAAATCTGAGATCTGAGTAGGAAATTTCACTATAACTCAATAGTTTTTACTTATTTACGACAAGTTCGAAATATGATCTCTAACTTAAAATAATTTTTGGCACGATTAAGGCACAATAATTACAAAATCACAACCCACAAACTTTCACAAGTTGCGACGACAATTAGAGCACATTTTTTGGCTGCATTCAAAGCAAATCGGATTCCTACATGCAAAACACATGTAAGCTGTTTTGCGTTTTTTCTCAGGGTCACAGGATGAGCATGTCTTGCGTTTGTCAAATTTATCAGAATGTTCATTTGTTGAAGTGTTTGGTATTTGATCTATTTTTAGGATTCGACGAATGGTGTACTGAAGTTTCCTTTGCAAACCACTGCCGTGCTAGCGGCGTTCCAGATGAGGCCTTATAAGGTCTTCTGCTAATTTTTTTATGAAATTCAGTCTTCGCACCTTTGACTAAGCTCGGTTCATATTACTGATAGCATATGCGTTTGCTGCAGATATGTCAAGCATTCTATAAAATATTGCCATCGGCCATCGTTGAGTTCTGCGAGACGTGGAATAAATTGCGCATTTCTGATCTAGCATGTCAACGCCGCCTTTGTGCTATTGTAAAACATGATCATTTCCGGTTTTTGAGTATTTGAATCAATGGTTGGTGTGTGTGCATGTTGGACAGTAAAAGCACAGATTAGTTTTCTTTGGTACAAAAGACGTCATTGTAGCATCTGATGTGAACCCGAAAATGGCTGACCCAACTTCTCGATGACGGTTAGGAAGAAACTGAGGCGGGATTTCACGTTTGTTTTTCTTCAAAGTTCCTACCAGTGTCAGTTGCTTTTCTTTTAGTTCATTCATAAGCTCCACTGATGTGAACCAATTATCAGTTGTCACATTTCTGTGCGTACCTTCTATTGAAGTTACCAGTCCCAAAACTGCCTGGGTAGGTTCATTCAACCTTTGGCACTCAGCTGGTAGGCCTATACCATCTGAATCTTTCCCTAAATAGATGTAAGCGTCCAGCAGGTATTCAGTTTGAGCATCAGTAATGCACATGATTTTCAGACCATATTTGTGTGGTTTGTTTGGCATGTACATCTTGAATATGCACCTGCCACGAAAAGCTACTAACATCTCATCTATGCAAGCGTAGCTTCCAATTGAACAAATTTCTCTGCAGTTTTGAATCAGCATGTCAAACAATTGTAAACAATTATAAAAACAAAAAAATATACAGTATAACCAAACTAACGTAACTACCTGACGTCGGTCTCACGGACCGCACGCGAAATATAAATTACCTATAATGTTTAATGCGCGCACGTCTGGAGCTGCCGAGCGCACGGGGAATACTGGCGGGGGAGGGGAAAAAGTACACGGACACACTATTGCGTCGCGTTCCTATTAACGGAATAATTTGAAAATCAAAATCGCCAGAGTCTCTGAGACCGGCGTCAGGTGGTTAAGGGTTAATATTCCAACATGGAAGATCTTAAAATAAAAGTCAAATTACTTCAAGCTAAAAATCAAGCAATCTTTGAACGTTTATCGTCATTATATGAAACTTATAAGAAAATAAATACGACTAGTATTGAGCTTCGTTCCGCGGAAACATTCATGGCGGACACGGAGATTCTTTCAGTTATTCGTCAAGAATTTAGTTCCAATTTAGATAAAATAAATACCTATTCTTTACAATTAAATCCTGATCATAAAATTGATTATAACAGTCTTACATCTTTTGACGGTGTTTACACTCGCGTGGAACGAGTACGATCTCTTATTGCCACGAAATATTCAAGGTCATCGACCGAGTCAGCGTCTCATGATAACGCGAAACAATATAAAGGTGCAGTCAAACTCCCACCGATTCAAATTCCGTCCTTTGATGGTAGGATTGATAACTGGCCTGTTTTCTATGAATCATTTAAATCAAATATCCATAGTAATTTAAACCTTACAGATTCTCAACGTGTGCAGTATCTGATAGGTAATTTAAAGGGAAATGCATTGCAAATTACCGCCGGAATTATTCCGTCAGGTGATAATAATTATACCGCTATCTGGGACAGTTTAGTTAAAAAGTATCAGGATAAACGAGCACTAGGCTCACATTACATGTCTAACATATTAAATATTAAACCCGCAAGTAATAATTCCGCATCTTTAAATAGTTTCATTGAAAGTTTTCACGCGTCTGTTTCTGCTTTAGAACAATTACAAATTAACGATTTAAAGGATTTCATTTTGTTAAATTTAGCTTTGAGAAAGTTGGACCCCGCTACCGTACATTTATTCGAAATGCATAAGAGAGATGAGGAAATTCCTACTTATACGGATTTCGTTGAATTTATAAAATCGCAAGTTAAGATATTAGATCGCACTATTTCATCTCGAACCGCGTTAGTGAGTAACAACCCTAATAAAAATAATAATTCTTCTCGCAATCAGTCACGTGATAGTACAGTACATACTTTCGTTGCTTGTGATAATAACCAAACTTGTTTGTATTGCAATAAAGGTGATCATTGTAAACTTTACACTTGTCCAACCTTTCAATCACTCTCAGCAAATTCGCGTTTGGACTTTATTATAAACAAACGTGGATGTGTAAACTGCCTTAGTTTAACGCACACTGCTTCACAGTGTAAATCTATTCATGCTTGTAGGACGTGTAACAAAAGGCATCATTTTCTTTTACATCTAGAAAACAGCTCTCAGCCGCCTCGATCGGTCTCGAATGACGCTGTCACTAGCTCCGCGAATTCGCAACAGGTGGCGCTGTGTGCGTGCTCTCGCGTAGGTACCAACACGCCGCGTACTACGGTACTTCTATCAACTGCGAAAGTCTACGTTGATAACAAATATTGTAAACACGTTTCTGTGAGATGTTTAATAGATAACGCTTCGCAAAATAATATAATTACTTCCGCCTGTTGTAAAAAACTACAATTAAACATTATACCACTTTCAAACTCGTTTATAAAGGGTGTCGGAACTTCTTCGCGGCCTATCATAGGTTACGTTGAGATTACAGTTACTGCTAACAATAAAATTAATTCTTTTAAAATTACCGCTCTTGTTGTCGATTGTATCACGGATAACTTACCATCTCACCTTGTTGACACTTCTGCAGTGCAACATTTGTTTGATTTACCGCTCGCTGACCCACTATGGCATGTACAGACGCCAGCACATCAAGCTACTACAATCTGTCAAATTTCTTTAATAGATTTTCAACTTTATCGCTAAAGCATTAAGGTTCAAGGTTGATTGGGAAAATTTTACAGTTTCGGGTAGCTTGACCTGCTGGCGTCTGTACCTGGTGAGGTTGAATTGCTTCTAGGGGCAAAACTGTTCCCGTATTTATTACTTCACAATAAAATTATCTCACCTACCGCTCCGTCCGCTATTGAAACCGTGTTTGGTTACATTCTTATGGGTGAGGTACCCGCTAGTTTATCTAATAATAATTATAGTCCCGCTGAATTAAATACCGCTTCATAATTTTCTACCGCGCTAAATATAGACAATTCTCATTGTTTTCTGTCTTTAGACGAATCTTTACATAAATTTTGGAATATCGAAGAAATACCTTCAAAACCTTTTATGAGCTCTGCGGAACTGGAGTGTGAACAGTTGTACACTTCTACTGTGTCACGTGACTCCAGTGGTAGGTATTGTACCGCGTTACCATTCTGTAAAAATCCAGATTCACTTGGAAATTCTTATGCTGTCGCTTATCGACGTCTAATCAATTTGGAAAAAACTAAGCTTCGCGACTCTGCTTTGCGCGCTAGTTATAATGAAATAATCCAAGAGTATATCGATCAAAATTATTTAACTGAAATTACGCCTAGTTCTGTTGATCAGACTGTAGGTTATTACATACCGCATCACCCTGTTATTAGGAATGATAAACAAACTACTAAAGTTCGCATCGTTCTTGACGCGAGCGCTAAGTCTCATAATGGCGTGTCATTGAATGACGTGTTACATATAGGCCGAATTTACAGGCTGACATATTTTTATTACTTTTAAAATTCCGTTTGTTCCCTATTGCAGTTACAGCTGACATAAAACAGATGTATCTTCGAATTACTGTTATTGATGAGCATCGAAAATACCAAAAAATATTGTTTCGATTTAATACCGCTGAACCTATTCGCGAATTTCAATTTAACCGAGTTGCATTTGGTCTCAAGTCCAGTCCCTTTCTAGCCATGCGCACTGTGCGCCAGCTATCAGAAGACGAAAAACATCGCTTCCCGCGCGCATCCATTGTTGCTTCTCATGAGCTATACATGGACGACTTGGCTACTTCGACCCCTTCTCTGGAGGAAGCCAAGGTTCTTTCCGCTGAACTTATCGCCTTATTTAAGACTGGGGGCTTTGACCTTACTAAATGGGCAAGTAATTCCT
This sequence comes from Brachylomia viminalis, assembly GCA_937001585.2. Classification (NCBI taxonomy): domain Eukaryota; kingdom Metazoa; phylum Arthropoda; class Insecta; order Lepidoptera; family Noctuidae; genus Brachylomia; species Brachylomia viminalis. Next base: position 11,494,594 of record OW443302.2, on the reverse strand, counting down.
CGGAACTACTAGAGGCCATTCCACATTCCAACCGCTCTTCTATTAATTTCTCTGATGGGGATAATTTAAAGATTCTTGGACTCAAATGGATTCCTTCTGAAGACTGTTTCACCTTTACCACATCTAATTTGGATAAAAATTGTACTAAACGCTCCATACTTCTCCTGTAGTTTTATTCGCGAAATTACTCATAAAAGAATTATGGAAATTAAATACCGATTGGGATGAAACTCCACCCGATTCGATTGTACTTCTCTTTCAAAAATTTAAAGAGCAACTACCTTTACTTTCTTCTTTAAAATTACCTCGTCATGTAGCCGTTTCTATGGGTTGCGTGACAAATATAGTAGGTTTTGCTGATGCCAGCTTGAATGCATATGGCTGCGTCATATACTTACATGTCACTGATACAAATGGTAACACACACGTAAGTTTGGTGTGTGCTAAATCCAAAGTTGCACCTGTTAAGGTCGTATCTATAGCTCGTCTAGAGCTCTGTGCCGCTGTTCTCTTGTCTAAATTAATTAAACTAGTTTATGACACTTGCCGCTCTCGTACCGCTATTAATAATATATTTGCCTTTTCCGATTCTACAATTACGCTTTCGTGGATTCATTCCTCACCACACAAATGGAACATTTTTGTTAGTAACCGCGTCGCTAAATGTCAAGAAAATCTTGATCCGAAGCATTTTTATCATATTAACGGAAAGGAAAATCCTAGTGATGGTCTGTCTCGAGGTCTCCTACCTGAACAGTTACTAAACCACGATTTATGGTGGCATGGCCCTGAGTGGCTTCTGCGCCCAACTGCTGAGTGGCCTATCACTCCTTTTGTTTCTTCATGCAACGAACAATTGCCTGAATTTAATAATAAATCTCTAACATTGGTATCTACCGCATTAGAACTTAATTTAATATATAGTCTTTCTCAAAAATTTGCATCATTAAATAAAATATTGCGCATAATTGTATACATTCTGAGATTTTTGCGGATTATTCCTTATGATAAATCACACAAAATAATTACTGTCCGTGAATTAGCTACCGCCGAAATTTATTTAATTCGTTGTATTCAACAATTTCATTTTAAAGATATTTATGACGAAATTAAAAGTAAAAAGCTTCGTTTACAATTTAAAAAACTCGATCTCTTCATAGGCGAGCATAATATACACTCGAGAGCAATGAATCCGGGTCACTTAAAGAATCCTAAAAATCTCGGAAACTGAAAATGCTAGGTTAATGCAATAAATTGTATTTAATAGACAATGTAATACTCCTTAAATGAAGGTATTAAAACTTCTTAGTTATTGTAAAGTTATATCATAAAAAAATCAAATTTGAAAAAGGGCCACTTTCGAAGATGGAACTACGAAATTAAAGCATTTGGTTTTGCTTTTGTTTGTAATCTGTCATTTATGTGGGTACATAAACCATGTTGATAGTGCTCTATATTCATTATTCAAGCTGAAATTATGTCGCTTACGCCTGAAGAATGCACCAGAATACTTACAATGCTGGAAACCGGCCGGAGTCAGCGCGATACAGCCAGGACTGTCGGTTTGTCGCTGTCAACAGTACAAAGAGTTCTCCGACGTTACGAAGAAACTGGTTCTAACCTACGCAGACCAGGAACGGGCAGAACCAGGTGTACCACAGCACGAGAAGACCGATACTTGGTGAACACCATGCTTCGAAATCGCTTTCTCACAGGAACTGAACTCACCAATCAGTTTCGACGCCTCGGAGGAAGTAACCCAAGTGCATGGACAGTAAGACGTCGGCTTGCTGAATCTAACTTAAAACCCCTTAGACCTGCAAACGGCCCTAAACTGGAGCGTGGGCATCGTATTTCAAGACTAAGATATGCCCAGAGCCACGTAAATTGGAGTATTGAAGATTGGTCAAAAGTTATGTTCTCCGACGAATCAAAATTTATGCTCTACAAGCACGATGGAAGACACAGAGTGTATCGAAGACCAGGGGAAAGATTCAAGCAAGCATGCATCGAAGAAAAAGTAGCCTACGGTGGTGGGTCTGTACTTGTGTGGGCCGGAATTTCTTCTGAAAGTCGCACAGAGCTGGTGATCATAGAAAACGGCTCTTTAACTAGCGTAAGATATGTGGAAGAAATCCTCAATGATCACGTTGGTCCATTTATGGTCAATTTAGGTGAGGATGCTATATTTATGCATGACAATGCCCGACCTCATACAGGTAGGATTGTGAATGACTACCTTCAAGAGATGAACATTACTCGTATGGAGTGGCCAGCGCGCAGCCCGGATATCAACCCGATCGAGCATGCTTGGGACGAGCTAGGCAGATGCGTAAAACAACGAAACCCTCCCCCAATCACGCTTCGTGAGCTCAAAATTGCTCTCACAGAGGAATGGGAGAATATTCCCCAAAATCGTATAAGGAACTTGGTGTACAGCATGCCAAACCGCGTAAACGCAGTAATGGAAGCACGAGGAGGCAATACGAAGTATTAAAATTCAAGAAAATCGTAATAAAGTTCAAAAATTTCATGTTTCCTATTTTTGTTTTAAGGAGAGATCAGCAGTTTTTTTCTTTATGTAATTTTGTGTTAATAAAATGTATTTTTTTTACTTTCATTTAAGGAGTATTACATTGTCTATTAAATACAATTTATTGCATTAACCTATCATTTTTAGTTTCCGAGATTTTTAACATTCTTTAAGTGACCCGGATTCATTGCTCTCGAGTGTACGTAGAATCGGCGGCAGATTGTCAAATGCGAACCTTCCTTATGAAACTCAGCATCATCCCGCTCTTTTACCTAAACATGATAATTTTACACATGTTATAATAAACTATTATCATCGCATTTATTGTCATGCCGGTGTAAGCCTTCTTAGTTCTCTGTTGCGCCAAAAATATTGGATCCTCTCTTCTAGAGGTGTAATCAGACAAAGATTACATGCTTGTAACTTTTGTTTTAAAGTTTCTCCTTCTCACCCTATCCCAAAGATGGCTGATTTACCCGCTTGTCGCGTACAGGAGACTAAAGCTTTCGTTCATACGGGTGTGGACTACACTGGTCCCATTAAAGTAACGTTATGTAGACGCCGAGGTCAAAGAAGTCAGAAGGCTTACATATGTTTATTCATTTGTTTCGTTACCAAAGCAGTTCATATTGAGTTGGTTACCGACGTGTCCTCGGACACTTTTATTTCCGCTTTTAAAAGATTTATTTCCCGCAGAGGACCTGTCTCTTTATTTATATTCCGATAACGGAACAAATTTCGTTGGAGCCAAGACTCAGTTGCAAGAACTACTTGCTAACCGCTACCGCATAGAGTGGAAAATGATTCCACCCCGCGCTCCCCACTTTGGAGGGTTGTGGGAATCAAATATTAAATCTATTAAAACGCATTTATACCGTGTTATCGGTTCTCAACTTCTTACCTATGAGGAGCTTTCGACTGTTCTCACTGAAGTTGAGGCAGTCCTAAATTCTAGACCGCTTTGTGTCCTGAATGAGGATCCGTACCCTGAACCGCTTACTCCCGCTCATTTTATAATGGCTTCTCCGTTGACTTCGTTGCCTGTCGTGAATGTTCCCGAAACGACGAAGTCTCTAACTTGCCGCAAAAAATTACTTGACCAGATGATTTGTAGTTTCTGGAGGAGATGGCATATAGAATATTTACATAATCTTCAAGTTAGACAAAAATGGTTGAATGCCGCAGACAATATTAAGATTGGTACAGTGGTTCTCATACATCAGGATGATGTCCCTCCTTTACGTTGGCCAATGGGTGTAATCACCGAAGTTTTTCCCGGCAAGGATGGGACAACCCGCGTTGTTATGGTGAAGACATGCAGTGGCTCTTTCAAGAGACCCGTTGTCAAACTATGTCCTTTACCTTCTCAATAACATTACCGCGTAATAAACCAAATTAAGCTGTAGTTAACATACTTAAAATATTTTCTTTTCTTAGTACGCTTTAATATAATTTCTCTCCTTTTGAGAATATTACATATCCTCAAAGCCGGGCAGGATGCTTGCGCAAGTTTTATTAATTATATTTTTATCATCATATTTCCGAACGCATCTCACATATTAAAATACAGATTCTTATTGGACAGCAGTTTTTGAGCTAACCGTATCTCCTTTCCTCCTATCCGATTCCCATAAATCAGAGAGAGAAGAAATGCTCACCGCACGCGCCAATCAGTGGCGTTTTTCACCGCAACCAATCACCGCACATACGCTGTGATTCGAGAAAAAACCGCAATATTGTGTTTTTAGAAACCACCGCTAACCGGTCGTATGAACCCGCGCGCGAAAAAAAAAAGACTGGGCTGAATGCCAGATGCGTCACCGGCGCGGCGGGGCGCCGCTCGGCCGCCCGATAATGTAAACAAAGCATTTTTACGACTTGGGTTTATTTGAATGGTGCTAACACTTGTGTTTTTTGTTATGGTAAGGAACGGGGCTTTAAGATAGCGGAGTTTCGTTTGAAATAGGATAGTATTCATGTAATCAAATCGTTCGTTAGTATGACGCAACCATAAATCATAACTTTGTTTTCAAATAAATGGTTATAGTTCGAAAAAACGAGCGATGACCTATATTGTTTAAGGTTTTAAATACATTATGTGTATATACTTAACGCAAAACTAATAAAACCACATAGCATTAGTACAATATGTACTATTTACGAGCGCCCAAAGTTGAAAAAATTTGCCGACGGCAAAAAAATAACAATGGCCGCCAAGACAATGGAAACAAAATGTTGTTTTATAAATATAAATCTGATACGTAGAATAAAAATATTGGTACCTGTGGAAAGCTTATTTAATGCTTCAACTTTGTTATAAAAGTAGTGGTATTAGAATAACACACTGTACTAAAATAAGGATCTGAAAACACATACACGTAATAACAATAAACATGAATCGGTCAGCGCCGGTTGTGGAATAAAACCGAAATTACGTAATATTTTTTCACTCACCGATCTTGAAATCCTGCAGTAATTCACTTCACTATAATATTTATCACATACTTAAACAGGCCATAGCACTTAAAACACTTGAAAACCCACTTAAAACACAAATTATTTATCACGTAAACAACACACGCGCGAGTCGTACGCCACTGACAAGACGTCATATTTTTTTAATTATTTGATTTTTTTGGTTGAACGCTTGAAGTGTTGTCATACATCCTAGTACGCGGCACAGAGTCAAGAAATCAACTAAATACACGGAATGTGTGTGTCCGACCTTATAGTAAAGCAATAAAGGTTGAAATAAAATAAAATAAAATTAAATTTAAAGGGAACTCGCGTTCACTCGTTCGTTAAACTTAATTGTTGGAGGGGGGCCGACGTGACCAGAGTACGTTCAAGCGGCTAAGCTACAAGCCCGCGCCCGCGCCGAAAATAATAAAACCCGCTAATATATCTAGAAATCTATAAACTATCAATTATCCGTGTTGGCCAACACACGTGTGACAAATACAGACCAAGTGAAGTGCTTAGCAAGTTAAAAGGAAGAGATTCAGTGAACACGTGCAACATCTTCTCAGGCTGTCCTTACCATCAACGCGCTTCATCCAGAGGATATCCAAGTAAGTCCTCCACCTTTTTTCCTACCCTGGTCAGCTCATTACTGTGTGTGGTCAATATTTCTTCGCCCAAAAATTACATTCCCGCGCAATGGTCCTTCGAAGAGCCGCGTGTAACCATCCGCTATAACCGCAACAACTTTTAATATTAAATATCACACATGTGGTGAATCCAGTAACTGCTCATGCTACTCTCTTTCTAAAACACAATAAATTAAATATCTAGGACTAATTATAGATCAAAATCTATACTGGAATGTACACATTATGACCTCAACAGCTAGAGTCAGAAAAATGATTTATATCTTTAAAAAAATCCGTCACTTTTGTAACAGAAAATTACTACTAACAATTTATTATGCACTTTGTCAATCAATTTTAACATATTGTATCTCCACATGGGGAGGCTCATCTAAGTCAACACTTATTAGCTTAGAACGCTCGCAGCGTGCTATACTGAAAGTTATGACTTTTAAGAGGTATAGATTCTCAACTGAATTACTATACAGTGAATTGCCTGTACTAACCGTGAGACAGTTATTCATATTAAGTGTAGCACTAAGTCAACACAATTTTCCTCCCCATTACACAGGAAAACGAAGAAATGACATAGTATACCTTAGTCCCATCTTACAAAACCACATTTGCTTGTAAATTTATGCAATATTTAAGTCCATTTTTATATAATAAGATATCACAATACGTCAACCTACGTAATATGACTTCATTTGCCTGAAGAAAGTTCTTGTTGAATATTTAAAAAAACTCAACTATGATAAAACGGTGAAACTATTGAAAAGCTTGACTTAAACAAACACATCCACACTTACACACACACACACACACACACTCATATCACTTGCTTAAACATTAACTTATGATTCAAATCTAAAATTGAACTTATTATTTGAGCCTGTAGCTATTAACTATGTTTATGTAAGTTCCCAGGAAGATAGTTATTAAGTCTTAGAGGATGAAAAATGCAACGATTGTCTGTAAACTTTGCATATACTAAATTTGTGAAATGTTTATATGTATGTATCTATGTATCTATATAGTAGTATTTATTCTTGTATTTTATAGTCATTTCCGAGCTATCTTTCCCGTATGTTGCACCTGCCATGGTATATCTCTGCATCACCCTAAGGTTGACTGGTAGAAAATGCCTCAGGCATTAAGTCCGCCTTTGTACAGTATTATTTTTTACTTGTGCATAAAGTTTTAATAAATAAATAAATAAATTTATTTTAACGCTACCTGCATTGTGATCACTTCTGTTCGTAGACAAGTAATGTAAAATGTTCTGATACCTACCTGTTTACATTGGAACGTAATATCATAGACACTAAATTATTATACTGTGAAATAATAGTGGAATACTATTTGTATTTAGAACTGGTTAATTGAGTAAGAGGAAGACTGGACAGTCTTCCTCTTACTCAATTAACCAGTTCTAGTCGAAACTGTATCACGGTAGGACTACCGTGATACAGTTTCGACAAGTACGGTCCTCCGTACTTGTCGAAACTGTATCACGGTACTTACTACGTACGGCTCTTACTTACTCCGATATTGCCCTAAATAACAATATCGGAGTAAGTAAGAGTGATTAGTGCTTAAATACGTGCTGAATGATTATCATGTGACGTAAGTACTTAACAACATCTTTAAGACGTTAGAAAGGTGAGAAATATAATATCACATTATTGGCTGGTATTTAAGTGCAGGAACCTATTTGACTGCGTGTGTAGTGTCTACCTACCAAATGTTAAAATGCATAATTATAATGGTTGTACTTTTATGATGCAAATAAAAAAATATATTATTATTATTTATAACAATCGCTGTCGCTCTCGGTGTCCCACAGGCCACCGTCGCTGTCTGAGTCGCTGTGAACAAAATTAGTATAATTTATTACCCTTAGCTCAGTAAAGTTATTTTATTACCAACGAATATTATTCAAAGATTTAAATTGTCGCTTGTGAACATTACTTCAAGAAATAAATTCATTTATTCTAGCTATTATCAGAACTGACAAACAGCCACACTCGGAGACATCACTTAAAAATAATCAATAATTAATATTAATTGACAAGGACTTATTGGAACACTGTTTCAGTCAAAAATATGACAGATTGAGAACATTAATTAATAACTATACAAGGATCATTTGGCTCGTGGCCGAAATGGGAACTAACGCCGCCATCTCGTTTTTCAATACAAATGTTTAACAACAGTCCCTCCCTGTCTACCTCATTGGAGCGCGAAAAGATCCGTGTGTGAATTGTAACTGAACTAAAATAAAAAAACAAATTCCTTGTCTGCTACAAGTAATTCATTTTATTTTTCAATTCATGTACATGTCGTTGACATTTGCTAAGAATGGCTAAGATATTATTATAGTTAATTAAAGTTGATGATTGATTATTTGTAAGAAGCGTCTCAGACTGGGACAGAAAGACGGGTGGCGTGCAAGTGCACTGCAACCAAGTGACTACAATAATTACGGTCTATGACCCCACAACAAAAAAACTTTTTTTGTTTTATCATGTTTAAATATCGATACCCATTGCGTCTGCGGAGTGTAGTTAGCCAATTTGATTTAACCCCGTATACAAAGTGTATCACGTGATATGGCTGTAATAATTAATTAATAGAATATTCGCAGCGTAAACTTACTCGCAGTCCGGTTCATCCTCGTTCTCCTCGACGGAGAGACCCTCGTAGGGACTTCGTCTGGAAATAATATCAAATAATTGGTTACATCAGTTAGGTGGGTAGTGGTAAAGTGTCCATTAAAATGTGCAACATATGGGTGGCACCTGGTAAATTATAATAGCAATAATTTTAGGTTATGTTTACAAAATAATGTTGGACTACGTAAATTGTTGAGGTATGGTATACTGGACTATCACTCACTACTCTAGTCACTAAACATATAAAATTTTCTAACTCGGCATACTTCAATCCGTTAATTTTCTAACTCGGCATAGTTCAGTCTGTTAACAACTGCTACATTCATACCACACCATTAGCCCTACGCTAGCGCCATTTTGGACGGTTTTTGAACTATTATTTACTGTTTATGCTGGACACTTTTTCAACTTTCACCCCATATGAGATAGTTCTCCTTACTTCTACCCTCCATGGTGGGTAGCTATCGACATGACAGGAGTAGCATCTCGATACCAGATACATGAACGTAAACGAAGGAAGTATCCTAAGGAAGGAAGGAATGCAGTTGGTGGTAGGTAGTGGATGTGTAAGGATCGCAGCTCTTTGCGTTTTGTTGAAGACAGCTATTTATCTCCCTTGTAACTATCATTACCCCTTTTATTACCCAATGCGATAGTGCGGTATCTTATAATTGTAATGCCCGCTTATATCACGTATTGTATGTGCCCGCTGAGTAAACATACTCGGAGTCCGGTCCCTCATCGTTCTCCTCGTGTGAGGGACTCTCGTAGTCATGTGCAGACTCATCAGGGCTGTGACTTCGACTGAAACAAAAAAACATATTATTAAATCATATTCCGCTAGATGCGGGAGGCACAGAGCCGGTCGAGGTGGCTGTGCTTGGAAAAGCCCCATGTCCTTCAGTAGTTGTCTTTCGGCTGAAATGGTGATGATGATGATGATTATATCAGTAGCGACCCGCCTCTGCTTCGCAGTTTTTACGACGTGACATAACATCGAGATTTCTTTATTAAATATGTGTCGCAGCAAGAGGCCGTAGATATTAAGATACCTACATCTAATAATTGTTACAAGGTGGCGGTATTGAGGTTATTCCATCTGTCTCTGTCTGTCGGTTGGCACTGCTGACAGTGACAACTGACGCTGACACTGACGCTGATCTGACACTGATGTCAGATGGCGGTAGTGACGTTATTACGTCTGCCTCTGTCTGTCAGCTGTCACTGTCCGTGTCGGGGGTAATGTCATTTTTAATATCAAAGTGTCATTGGTTGACAAGTGAGAGTGGGGTAGGGTGGTGTCAGCCATTCTGCCCGAGAACGTGCTCATAGCGGATAACCTCAAAACTTCCATCCATTTTAATCGTGTAAATTCGTAATTATTTCGCTAATAAAACCTTGTAAAATCATTAAAGAAGATTAATACTATCCGTTTGTGGTATTATTTCCTGTTTCCTGAAGATGTACGAGGAGGAAGGCTTGCCGGAAAATAACGTAACTGGATCCTCTCCGTCATCAGAAGTGGGATGTGATCCACGTTCTGCCCCACAGCCAACGATGAACAATAGTGAGGAAAGATGGAAGTTGTTATTCGAGCAACAAAATCAGAATTTTCTTGCCCTAATTAAAGCTATGAAAGGACCGACAACAAGTGGTAGGGTTTGTCTACCTACATTCGACCCCGAGAAGACATCAGTAGACGCACGTGCTTGGTTATCGACGGCAGACATGTACATGGCGGACCAACCGTTATCTGGAGCTCCATTGATGATAGCTCTGAGTGAAGCGTTAAAAGGTCAGGCATCGGCTTGGCTGTCCCAAGTATCTTTCCCCGGCATGACATGGAAGGATTTTCAAGAAGCCTTCACCGCTCGTTATGATGTTTCGGAGACTGCTGCTTCAACACTCATCAATCTTTACAACAGCAAACCTAAGGAAGGTGAGTGCCTTGCAAATTACGCTGCTACTCAGCTGAATAATTTGATGTCACGCTGGAAGAACCTGAGTACAGAGCAGATCGCTATCTCTACTGTAATGGCACACATAGCTCAAATAGAACCCCGCGTCAACCGTGTTGCTTTCACCACCGAGATAGAAACTAGGACAAAAATGCAGCAGGAGTTAAAGGCACTATCATACATGAAAAGAAAGGCGCCAACTAGTGACTTCAACAATGACAACTCTGATCCAAAGCAACGCAAGCTGATGTCAACCCCGGTTAAATGTGCACATTGTGGGAGATTGGGCCACCATATTTCTGCGTGTCGTCTCAGAAAAGATAATCGTAGCACTGGAGCGCCTCACGGAGAAGCAAACTTGCAGCCACTTCGAAGCTTACAACTACGGACATCACATGTTACAATTGTCGGGGCGTTGGACACTACGCGTCAAGATGCCCTCGAGCTGCCAGTATAGAAGCGAAGACGACCGCTGTCAGTACAACCAGCAAGCCGGTGGAGCGGCGTGTTGAAGTCTGTGCAGTCAGTGCACCAATGGGAGTTCTAGAACACTTCGGTGAGTTCTTTTCATTTCGTTTCGATTCGGGAGCAGAGTGCTCACTTATCAAGGAAACAGTGTCAATGAAATTTCATGGTAAACGCCAAAATAATTTAGTAAAGATGACCGGTATTGGGCAAACTAGTGTTTACAGTACCACGCAGATTATGGCGTCAGTTAGTATCAACGACATTGTTTTCAACATTCTATTTCACGCCTTGCCTGATGAATTTATGTTACATGACATTATGATTGGGCAGGAAGTGTTGACTCAAGAATTAGAAATTCATGTTACTTTTGACCATGTAATTTTTACCAAAATTAAATCCTCAATAATTGATGCGTGTACTGTCCATGATAATAATAGTGATGTTAGCTTTGATAATGATAATATTGACAGTGGCATTCCCTTAGAGTTCAAGCCCAAGTTGCTAAATATTTTAACTGAGTTTAAGGACTACTTCGTTTGCGGCACTCCATCAGGCCCAGCCAATACGGACCCTGTAGAAATTCGCCTTATTGACCCTTGTAAAACCGTTTATCGACGACCTTATCGTCTTAGCCCCCAGGAACGTAGTGTTGTACGTGATAAGGTGACTGAGTTACTTGCATGTAATGTCATACGTCCAAGTTCGTCTCCGTTTGCCAGTCCTATTCTTTTGGTTAAAAAGAAGGACGGCACTGATCGCATGTGCGTAGATTATCGAGAGTTAAACGATAATACCGTGCCAGACCGTTTCCCTTTACCACTTATTTCTGACCAAATTGATCGCCTCCATGGCTGTCACTATTTTACCACACTGGACATGGCCAGTGGCTACCACCAATTGCCAATCCACGCGGATTCAATAGAGAAGACCGCGTTCATAACTCCAGAGGGTCATTACGAATACTTGACCATGCCCTTTGGTCTTCGTAACGCACCGGCTATATTTCAACGAGCTGTTACCAAGGCCTTAGGTACTCTTGTCAATTCGTATGCTGTCGTCTACATGGATGATATTCTCATAACGGGAAACTCGGATATTGAAGAATCCCTGTTGAGGATTCGTACAGTTTTACAAATTTTGACTAAACAAGGTTTTTCTTTTAATTTGAAAAAGTGTTCATTTATGAACGAAAGTGTGGAGTATCTTGGTTACGTAGTTAGCCGCGGCGAGGTTCGTCCAAACCCTAAAAAGATCGAAGCCTTAATTGCCCTGCCTCCTCCTAAAACGGTCATGCAATTACGTCAGTTCATAGGACTAGCGTCCTATTTTAGAAAATTTATCCCCAGTTGTGCACAAATAATGGCTCCTCTTCACGCCCTCACCAGCCCTGGTAAGGGGAACGTTGAATGGAAACCCGAACACGAAGGCATTAGGCAAATGATCATAGGGATATTGACTAACGAGCCAGTCTTAATGATTTTTGATCCTGACTGTCCACTTGAGCTTCATACCGACGCCAGTGCAATCGGTTATGGTGCCATTTTGTTGCAAACAAAAGATTGCAAACAATTTGTAGTAGCTTACTTTAGTAAGCGTACCACAGCCGCCGAGTCCAAATATCACTCGTATGAGTTAGAGACTTTGGCGGTTGTGAACGCCATTAAGCATTTCAGGCATTACCTTCACGGCAATAAGTTCACAGTCGTAACGGACTGTAACTCCTTAAAGTCATCCCGCAATAAGGTTGATCTAACCCCGCGCGTACATAGATGGTGGGCATTTCTACAAGCTTACGATTTTGAGATTGTGTACAAGGACGGGAAGCGTATGTGTCATGCGGATTTTTTATCTAGGAATCCCCTTCCGGCTACACCTGTTGCAAAGGTGGAGCAAAAACGAGTAGATCTAACCAGTCTACCTGAAAATTGGTTGCAAGCAGAGCAGCAGCGTGACTCTGAGATTTTAAAGGTATTTGAAAATCTCAGGGAGCACAATATTGATGAGAATGTTGCTAAAACTTATGAGATCAGGTCTGGAGTGTTATACCGAAAAGTGCACCGCAACAACCGATCTCGTTGGCTACCAATTGTTCCGAAAGCTTTACGTTGGTCAGTTATAAACTCTGTCCACGAATCTCTCATGCATGTTGGTTGGGAGAAGACGTTGGAAAAGGTTTTTGATTTATACTGGTTCGACCACATGACTAAGTTTGTTCGTAAATTTGTTGACAACTGTGTTACGTGCAAGATATCTAAGTCTGGTAAAATTCAAGCAGAAATGCATCCCATCCCTAAGACTCCTATACCATGGCATACCTTGCATATTGATGCCACTGGTAAACTTAGTGGCAAAAATGATAAAAAGGAATACGTGTTCGTATTGGTGGATGCCTTTACGAAATTCGTTTTGTTACATCATACCCTGCGTATTGACTCTCCGAGTAGCATCAAAGCCTTAAAGAGCAGTATTTCCTTGTTTGGCACCCCTAAGCGACTCATCGCTGATCAGGGCCGCTGCTTTGCTAGTGCAGATTTCAAGCAATTCTGTCAAACCTATTGTATCGACTTGCATCTGATTGCAACAGGAAGTTACCGTGCTAACGGTCAAGTTGAGCGGGTTATGAGTACGCTCAAAAATATGCTCACTGCAGTTGAGGCTAGTGGAGAAAAGTCGTGGCAAGACGCTCTCCCGGAAGTTCAACTAGCTCTCAACTGCACCATTAATAGGGTCACTAGGTCGAGTCCTCTAGAACTATTCATTGGGAAGGTAGCTAGGCCTTTAGAACTCATGTGTGCCAACGATTACGAGCCCGAAGTGGACATTGATATAGTGCGTAAGCAGGCTATTACTAACATGGACAAAAACTCTCTATACGATAAAGGCAGATTTAACAGTACAAAGGCAAAAGTCCAAAACTATACTGTAGGCGACTTCGTTCTTCTGCAAAATGAAGAACGCAATCAGTGCAAGCTGGACCCTAAATTCAAAGGACCCTTCCGTGTTATTGAGGTCTTAGATGGTGACAGATATGTGCTCAAGGCACTTAATGGTAACCGGACATACAAATACGCTCATGACAGGCTGCGTAAAATGCCCAGTAGTGAAATTCCTGAGGATTTATCTGATGATAATTGTGAACTTGACGGTTAAGACTGATTTAATTTGATTTGATGTCATTAAAGTAATTTGTAAAAAAAAAAAAAAAGTGTGTAATTAATTTGCCATGTAATTCGCTATGGATTTGCCACCAGTTAGGTGATGCCGCTGGTTAAGCGATGCCGCTGGTAAAGCGATGCCGCTGGTAAAGCGATGCCGCTGGTTAAGCGATGCCGCTGGTTAAGCGATGCCGCTGGTTAAGTGATGCCGCTGGTTAAGTGATGCCGCTGGTTAAGCGATGCCACTGGCTAAGTGATGTCCTGGTTAAGCTGACCTATCTTGGTCAGAAATGGCCGAAACAATGTAATGTACACAGAACTTTCTACTTCAGATGAGTCACACGAGGACGTGTGAAGCGCAGGACGGCCGTGTCGCAGCAAGAGGCCGTAGATATTAAGAGTCCTACATCTAATAATTGTTACAAGGTGGCGGTATTGAGGTTATTCCATCTGTCTCTGTCTGTCGGTTGGCACTGCTGACAGTGACAACTGACGCTGACACTGACGCTGATCTGACACTGATGTCAGATGGCGGTAGTGACGTCATTACGTCTGCCTCTGTCTGTCAGCTGTCACTGTCCGTGTCGGGGGTAATGTCATTTTTAATATCAAAGTGTCATTGGTTGACAAGTGAGAGTGGGGTAGGGTGGTGTCAGCCATTCTGCCCGAGAACGTGCTCATGAGCGGATAACCTCAAAACTTCCATCCATTTTAATCGTGTAAATTCGTAATTATTTCGCTAATAAAACCTTGTAAAATCATTAAAGAAGATTAATACTATCCGTTTGTGGTATTATTTCCTGTTTCCTGAAGATGTACGAGGAGGAAGGCTTGCCGGAAAATAACGTAACTGGAGCCTCTCCGTCATATGTAAGTATAGTATGTGTGTAGTAGTGTAGTGTATAGTTATCTATACTAATATTATAAAGAGGTAAAGTTTGTGAGTTTATGAGGTTGTAGGGAGTAATCTCTGGAACTACCGGTCGGATTTCAAAAAGTATTTTTACATTTGATAGCCTAATTCTTAAAGAAGGTTATAGGCTATTAAACATCACGCTACGGGCCTTAGGAGCCGTGCAGAAAGAGCGCTATTCGAAAACGAAGTAATCGCGCGGGCTGGCGATGCAACGCGACGGGATGGGACGGGGGTACAATCACGCGGACGAAGTCGCGGGTAAAAGCTAGTGTATTATACTCATAAACCTTCCGGAATAAAAAAACGATTTTAATTTATACCTATCATAGGTCAAGGATGGCGAACCTTTATATATTCACGTGCCATTTTTCCCAAATAAATATTTAATGTGGCCATGACGTGCCACAAAACAATCTTGACTTGTGATATTTCTTGTGAGATTTCAGTGACTACTGATATTTCTCTTTATTCGTAAACACTAAGCGAGTAAGTAGTTCTTTAATATTATTCAGTCATCTTAACATTTACCGGTTTTTTTATACCATTTTTTCTGTTGATGTGTGTATACACGAATAATTTTACATCGTTCTGGAGCCGAAACACAGTAACACCAGGCGATTAATAGTTACTATTGGCATTGTTATAATTTTTTTAAGACATCTAATATAGTAGTTAGAAATTTATCACTTTTATTCTGTCATTCGAGTTAAATCTTAGTAGCCCTTCCACTATTTCATTCATAATCGCAACATTGTATGCGATCCACTCGGTGATGACTGATGACGTAGCGCAGAACAGCTGTGCAACGGACGTTGGACGAATAACCTGCTGCAAGTAGGTATTTTATTTCAGGTAGGTACGATTTAGGTTGGTGTAAGTTCATTTAATTGGAACCTAATTGGACGCACGGCACTGTGTTTACCACTATCACATCTCGTAAACGAAAGAAATTAATTGAAATTTCATTCACTACTCTCGCATCACGAAATCACTAGTAATCGTACGGTCTATTACCTCAACTAGACATGACGAGTACGCTTGTGAGTTTTATTTAAGGCCTTGAATCGAGTGTCCACCAATCGAGCTAATAGGTACTTAATAAGCATACAGCTACCTACCATAATAAAATTATGATGAATAAAAATAATACTGCCTAAACCAATTTTTACAATGTTGCTTGCGGCCGCGGTGCGGCGGCAACACAAAGGCGGGCAATTCAAACAGAAAAATGAATCGTTTTATCTGTCAAATAGAGTTCATTATAAGTTGGTGGTGCCCTTTTCTATGAAAATATTGTACCGAATTAAGACCTTATTATTATAAAGTTAACCGCTGAATTCGGTTGTGCATCAATTCTGTAGGTTCTCAGAATAATTTTAGTAAACTGCGTACCTACGTTGCTTGTACCTCGTTTGGTGAAATTTCGATTTGGTACCGTTTACGGTTAAGAAATAAAGTCTGAATTCGCTTTTCGTATTTTTGTGTACCTATTTTATCTATTGCGTGTTAGCGGCGATCGGCGACCTCTGTGAACTAGGTACCTCAACGTACGCATAAATAAAATAGAGATAGTACTACAGCCATATGTTTAGAGTTTAAATAACTTTAAATCCGCTTAAATAGTGACGGTACGTCCAAATGGCAAGCAGGAATTTTAATGTAATAAAAAGTATATTTTTTTCAGTAGGTAGGTACATTAATACTAGAAATTTGCTAGCAAGGATATTATTGAGGAACCTCCTTGTCCTCCCACGGTCAAAAAATATTGTTTTGATGTAGGTAGGTACACAGTGAACAAGATGTCTACCTTTCACTGTGGTGTTCAGTCACCAGTCGCGGTCATCAGTACCTACTTGCACTGTGTTGCTGTACTAAGTACCCGCGACAATAATAAATCGTTTGCTTCCGCATTCATAACCATTGTTTGATTTAAATTGCATTTATCTACATACCTATCAGTTAAATGACTCTAATTTTTCCTTCATAATTTCTACGGGCTTAGGACCGTCGCGTCAGTAATAAGTAAGTACATGTTTCGTATCTAAGTAGGTAAGTACTTACTTACTTGTAGGTACTCTTTTATTCACTTCACTTTTCACAATATTAAAAGCGTCCACTGTCGCACTTCTTAAGTAATCTCGAGTAGTACGCTAATCGGAAGAAACTAGTATTTTTATCTCGAACCACACATAAAAATCCAGTGGTGTTAAGTCAGGGCTCCTTGCGGGCCAAGCCACAGGGCTACCACGACCTATCCAGTGCTCACCAAACACACTGTTTAAATACGCACGCACTGAAGTAGCATAATGAGCAGGGCATCCATCATGCTGATAGAACAGACCGCGTTAATGTGCCAGAGAGATACATAATATTGGCTAACATTGAATCGCCTGGCCGCCATTATGGTACTACGACGTGGCCGCGTGGGTCACGTTCGAAGTATTCCTGTATGTCTTCCTCCAATTCCGCCGAGTATGGTAGTCTACCGCGGCCCTGCGCGTGTGTGGAGCTCTCGAAACTGTCCATGATCGAGAAGGCGCTGGGTTACAGCCAGGTTGGTGGAGGTGAAGGGAACTTGAGGGTCAGTGATTCCACGTGCGCGCAGTGAGTTCAGGTGTTCCGGCTGAGCATACAAACGTCTGGCCTCTTCTAAGTTATGGTTCGCCATGTCACATAAAAATCTACCATAGCCCAAAACTCCAATTTTTGGCGCGTAATTAGGTTGCGCGTGCGTGACCTAATACAACGAAACGCGAGACAATACTAGAAAGGAATAAGAAATTAGGAATGGCGGGGGCGCGCGGGCGGTCGGCTAGACTGTAAGGGGCCGGGGGCGTGGCTTACGGATCATGCTGTCTGATCGATTAATGAATTTTTCAATGGGTGGGTACCGTTCGCAAGTGTTGCAGTTCGTCGATACGTTTTGCACACATATGCATTGATCGCAAGGAAGCGTCGCGTTATTATGAGTTCTCACTATTACACAAAAAAAAAACAATAAATTAGATTTTTCGTGATTTTGTTTTATTGTAACTTATTGAAAATAATAGTCCCAATCGTTTTGAGTTCGATGATCGAGTATATGGTTTTCGGTTCCAGAACGACCTAAAATTTACCGTGTATAAAAGGTTAATAAATAAACAATTTAGTGCGACTTCTGCTGTTACAAAGTAGATGCCAAATAATTCATAATATATCAGGTCCACATTTTCTAGTCTAGTCTGGTATAAAACTATACAATATCAGCCTCCTCAAATACGGTGGTTTGCTATCAAGGAAATGAGTAGGTATCATATTGTTCTGCTTCAAAGATTACGCTCTGGTCACTACCCATCCCGCAAGTTTGGCTACTTGCTGAAGAATGAAAGTGAATTCTCGCAAAATAATAGTTGACAGTGTTTTAGAAACCAATTAGTAAATTTCCTTGTGATTTTTTCTCCTCAAAATACGAATACATATTTCGGCCAAATACGGGCATTATCAGAAATATTTTTTATTATAATATAATTTAATTTTTATGGTCATAAAGACATTCTGTCACGTCTAGAGAACATAATTGTTTATGTTAATTTTTACTTTGACAGTCGCTGTAGATTGATAGATGTCGATTGGTAGATAATTTCCATTTCCCAATTTTTTATGTGGCTACACAATTAATCATCTACCTTAGTAGATGATTAATAGTAGGTATTTAGTCATATTTCATTATTAATCTTAATTAATAATGAACACTGCCAAATTGTGCGAGAGGGACACACTACCTGTATTGTTACTTTCTACCAGTCCTTTCGTACGTCTTTTGATAATGCAATACGTCTGAAAGTTGTGGCGTATCGAGCTCTGATTCGCGTTCAATGTCATTGACCAAAGCTTTATTTCAACGCAATTATTTCTCAAAAATATTAATTAATCTAAAATGACTGTGGGAACGAATAATGAAGTGGCAACACACAAGATATGAGGGGTGTAAAAAGATTGGTATGACAGCACTGCGAGTGAGAAAATACGGCAGCGAAGAAAGGGATGGAATAGATAAGATGGACGACGCGACGGTTGAAAAGACGTAACGTGCGCGATTCGTGTGAAATTATAATAAATATAATATAAGTGTAAAAGTCACTTGCTTTTTGTTCACAGCGATTCCTACACATGGGGGCTTTTGCGGGATCGAAAAAAAGTGAAGAAAATGCAAAAACTGTTGCGAATGAGATGAAAAATAAATATGTTGGGAAAAAACCAAATAACTTAGAAGAAATAATGACCAGCACAGTGACGACGCCGACGACGACGCGCAATCATGAATTCCACGTTCCTCACGAGCGCGGAGTTACTGCCTAAGTACAGTGGACGCGACAGCACATGTCCAGTGACGCGATGGATCTAACACGCCGAGAGCAGCGCCGTGATTTACGGATGGACTCCTCTCCAGCAGCTACCGGTGCCACAAAGGGCGCTCAAGATAGCCAGGCTAGTTACCGAGCGGAGCGACTGTACAAGTGCCGGGAAGATTTGAAGACAGCCATAACTAAGGAATTTCCAGACACGGTAGACGTGAAAGCAATCCATGAGATGCTGAGCACCTGAAAAAAATAGAAGAATTAATCTTGCATGGATTACTTACTAGTGATAGTGATGAGGGAAATGGGAGAACGGGGTAAGATTATGTTGTGATCCATTACGTAGTCGACGGCATAGTGGACTCCGAATTGTACATAACGATGATATACGGCGTAGAACGTACAAAAATCAACACAATCACGATTTTACAATTGTGGGGAGCTCAACCATGTGTCGTCGAGTGCCCTAATAAAACACAAGGCAGAAAGTGTTTCATATGCAATGAGTACGGACACGTTGCTACGGACTGCAAGAAAGAAAAGTGGTTGGGTGGCGTGAGTCAGCTTGTAGCTTTGCCCTCTTAATGCGGCTGGCAATAGTCCTACGAATTTCTAGAGACGCAATGCCAGTCAGTGGATACAGCATTCGTACTAGGGTCCAGTTTTAGGCAACCACTTATGATCGCTAGAGCTGTATCCACTAGGTTGGTGTGGGCGGAACGGTCCATACTGGACAGGATATTCACCAGCTGAAAAGCAAAGCGCCATTATATCTGGTGGATGTTAAGCGGCTTAGAAGTAATTTCTGGCATGTACTTTTATTTTTACATTTTGGCAATTGTTTTTGTGAGTAAGCGACCGGTCTAAGGTAATAACGTGGTATTTCGAGAAAGCACTGTGAGTGATTGGAACCCCCTGCCATGAGATGCTGTGATGTTCACGCCCCTTGCCTGTTACGAAGGTGGAAGACGCACGATTGCTTTCCCATTGAAGTGAAGATAGTGCCTCGGGATGTTATTCCTATTGATCAACGTCCACGGCGTTTCACGTTTGTAGACCGGTATGAAGTTGATAGACAGGTAGCGGAGTGGTTAACAAATGGAGGTAGCGACCACATCAAGGTTACGTCGCAGCAACAACGCAAACATCAGCGAAACCGTGCACTAGTGGCCGGTCACATCGCAAACACAACAATCTGTCTTTCTGAAAATACCAGCCACAACGTAACCACATCGCAAATATTAGCGACAACTCAACCACATCGAAACTTCGTAGTTACCACAACGCAACTTTAAGAAGCTGCAGTGACACTATTCAAACGTAAGCAGTGCTTGCCCACATTTTTTCGCTGCGATGTGGTGTGTTTGTAGTACGTGTGATCGGGCCCTTAATGTTAGTTGCTTCTAATTTCTAACCTGTTTTAGTTCTGATACATACTTATTATTTTAGAGACACTATCAACATACATTATGTTTTCCAATTGACATCTTGGTCTATAGATAGGTACGCCTAGAAATTTTGTTTGTGTTACTTCTTAAATTTTTGGTATAAGTATCTAATAGGGGTTAAAGTATGAAATTGCCGTTTTATTGTATTAGGTACTTCGAATTGACATAGAACCTTCATGGTTTGAGATTTTTGAGTGAAACTTTTTTCACATGGTACCTATGAAGTTCTTCTTTTAAAAAATGTGCAACATTCGATTATCGACTTCAGTTGTTTTTTTTATTCAGCTTAGACAAGACAGATGGATACTTCGAAAGTTCGAGTTGTTTATTTTATTTTATTTTGTTCGGGAAACTTACAGCTATAATATACAGTGTACTTAAACAATATGCAACTGAAGGCCATTTACAAGTTTCCACGGATAAGTTATTACAGTCATTTTTGAATAGGTACGAGTTCCGACGCGGAACTAACGCGGCAGAAACAGCTCGCAAAATCAATGTTGCGTTTGGAGAGGGGACTGCTAATGAACGCACCGTGCGATTTTGGTTTAAACGCTTTCCTGATTGAACTTTGATTTGAAGAACGAACCACGTGGAAGACCGCCCACACAGGTGAATAACAATGAATTGAAAGAGATGGTGAAAGCCGATCCGAGATCAACTACCCAGGAATTAGCGGCATGGTTTAACGTTACATTACCAACAATATTGACACATGATTTGACTGATCTGCAGAAAGAAACGCGCGTTGAAACTTGTGTAGGCTTGTTGAATCGATACAGAAATGAAGGAATATTGGATCGAATTGTGACATGTGATGAAAAGTGGATTCTTTACGATAACCGTAAGCGAAAAATGCAATGGCTGACCCCAGGTCAAACGCCGCATCGCATCGGTCCTGGGGCCGCATCTGTGGGATATCGGCTACGACTGGGTGCTGCGCGCCGACCTCCCCAGTGGCGTCAGCGTGGTTTGTTACGCTGACGACACGCTGGTCCTGGCGCAGGGGAGGTCGCACCAGGCGGCGGCCGAACTAGCGACACGCGGGGTTGCGACAATCGTCGAAAAGTCGAAAAAGTCCTCGCGCACGTTTGGGAGTGGCGCGAGGAGGCGAAACGCCGGGGCGTAGCTCCGCTGCCGCGAGAAATCACGGTACAGCGGACAGAGCTCCGGCGGGATCTCAGGGCGGCATGGAGAGTGCGATTGTCGCAACCCAGCGCTGGGCACGCCACAATTGCGGCGATAAGTCCCCTCTTTGAGGAGTGGCTTGAAAGGCGCCACGGCGTCCTCACCTTCCGCCTGACGCAGGTCCTCACCGGACACGGTTGTTTCGGGAGGTTCCTGTTCCAGATAAGGCGGGAGGAAACGCCCGGGTGTCACCATTGTGTGGATCGCCCGGAGGACACGGTGGAGGTCTGCCCGGCTTGGGCGGAGCACCGCCGTGTCCTCGTGGAGGCGATTGGCGGTGGCGATCTCTCGCGTCCGGCCTTGGTCCAGGCCATGGTACGGAGCGAGAGGGCTTGGGAAGCCGTCACCTCCTTCTGCGAAGCAGTAATGTTCGCGAAGGAGGAGGCGGAACGCGTGAGGGAGAGGCAAAATTTGCGCCTTCACGCCCCTAGCCGCCGCAGGAGACGCCCTGAGCGTCAGGAATCGCAGGCCGATTCCCGGCCACCGTAGGCGCGGGCTTGCGAACGGCGAGCAATGGGCAGCTCGCCGTTCGATAAGGACCAGGCCCGGGTCGACGGCGCGTTGTGTTCCACGCGCGCCTCAAAGAGATGTCAGCACCAATGACGGGGTTTGCTAGGACCGATGCCTGCTAGGGTTACCGTGGCCCCTGGCACAGGCAACTGAAGGAACACGGGTGGGTTTTAGTCAGTAAGAGTCTGACACGCCCTCCTGCTCCGCCCAGAGCGGGAGAAGTTATTTGATGATTTCCCACCCACAAAAAAAAAAAAAAAAAAAGTCAAACGCCGCAACAGTGTCCTAAAGCAAAGCTTACCAATAAAAAGGTAATGGTAACTGCTTGGTGGTCATGCTGCATGGTGTTATTCACTATAGCTTTCTCCGATCTAGTCAAGCAATAAAGGCAGAAGTCTACTGTGCCGAACTCCGAACAATGATAGCAAAACTAGCAGTGAAACAGCCCCGACTCATGAATCGATCTTCACCATTATTGCTCCATGATAACGCGAGACCTCATACAGCACGAGAAACCGTTTTAACTCTACAGGAACTGCAATTAAAAACCATTCGTTACCCTCCGTATTCGCCAGACCTTGCTCCAACGGACTACCATTTTTTTCGTGATTTGGACAATTTTCTACGTGATAAAAAGTTTTCTTCGAATAGTTCTAGTTTGTCGAATCTAGATGACGAGAGTTCTATAGCAAAGGCATAAATAACCTTCCTATTAGATGACAGCAATGTATAGATAATAATGGTAATTATTTTGTTTAAATAAATATGTTAAATTAAAAAAAAAAAACGAATTTCGATTTTTCAGTACAAATCGGCAATTAAGGTGCGGTGTTATCTCAATATTCCCAAAAATTGGTTTCTTAGAACGTCGAGTATGACGTAATGTAATAAAAATAAGTAACGCGAAAAATACAGTGAACAGAGAAGGGTATAAAGAAGAATTTAAACCGAACAGAATAATAAATAATAGTTTGATATTCCCAATAAAAAATTGGGAAGTTGTAGCACAAAAATAAACTTTGACGTCGAAGATCTCTGTATTTCCAGCGATAACAACAGTTTTTTTTTTAAGAATTTAGTAGGTTTTCCATTTTTTTTAAACTTTAACCAAACCATTATTTAATTTTATGTCTATATTTTAAATAATCTAAAGAAAAGCAGTAAAATAAATGCCCATTCGCAGCTTACGTCACATTTCAACACAAATATCATTTTCAATTTTCAATCTTATTGACGCTCCATAGTGGTGACAATAGTTTACGCGGTCATACTTTAGTCGTCGGGCAGCGCTCGACTTGGATAGTTGGCACCGGACGCTCTGTGCATAATTCGATTGTAGTTTTCAAGTAATTTATGACTGAAAATAGTGCGTGAATTGAACTAAAGTTCTGTGGCGGACTACTAAGGCTACTTACTGCCTAATATTGAAGTGAAAATTCAGTCTCAGTGGAAATATGGGCAATAAAAATAAAATGTTGCGAAAGAGTTTTACAAGAAAAAGACGAAAAACTCGAAAAAATGATGGAATGTTTGGGTAAGTAGGATGATTACGGAATTGTATCATAACATTTGAAATTTGTATTTAGTTTAGTTTACTTACGAAACTGTATAAATCTATAGAAACGGTATTGACAATTTCTACAAACATTTTGCTTAATCCAAAAACAAATAGGTGCACTCTATTTTGATGTCTATAGAATGCATATTTGAATGCGCCTAGTGCAAACGTCTCTGCTCGAAGCAACCATCGAGGCGATAGCCATATTGCAATAGTAGGTATAAGTAACAAAAACAAACTTGCAGATAAATCAGAGTGCGTTCGTAATTATTATAATAATATAAATATTGCACTAGTTATATATAAAGCATTTTAATTCTTTTGTAAGATTATTTTTATAATATTTATTGAGTCATTAGACCAGTGCCGATAATTTTTGAAAACGAAAAAAATCACAGTAGGATGAAACCCATTGGAAAAGAAAGAGAATATAACAAAAATGAAAGGAAAAATAATTTACGGGCGATCCGAGGTCGGGAAGTGGGGGTTTAAGGGTAAAAAGCGGTTTATCTCGATTTCCGGCAAAACTACAAGTCTTATGGAAAAAAGTGTAATGGCAAAGTTGTAGGTAATAAAAAGATCTACAACTTTTGTATTCACACTTTTTTCAAGTAACCTCAAAATTTATGTGAAAAATTCAAATAACCAAGTTTTTGGTTTTATATTTTTATCTTTTACACAGCATTTTTTTTTTCGCGAAATTTGCTGAATACTTACCTTTTTATGTTCCAAGCACACTGTATTTTTATTGATTTAAAATATTTATTTTTTTCACCTTATTTTGACCTAATATCGAAAAAGCACCCTAATTTTCAATCGAAAATTCTCACATGAAAATATCAGCTTTTTTAAAAACTCGGTAAAAAAAATAATTGCTGTGTAAAAGATAAAAATAAAAAACCAAGAACTTGGTTATTTGAATTTTTCACATAAATTTGAGGTTATGTGAAAAAAGTGTTAATACAAAAGTTGTAGATCTTTTTATTACCAACAACTTTGCCATTAAACTTTTTTCCATAGGACTTCTAGTTTTGCCGGAAATCGAGATAAACCGTTTTTTACCCTTAAACCCCCCCCCCCCTTCCCCCACTTCCCGACCTCAGATCACCCGTAAATTATTTTTCCTTTCATTTTTGTTATATTCTCTTTCTTTTCCAATGGGTTTCATCCTACTGTGATTTTTTTCGTTTTTTTACCGTTTTCAAAGGTATCTGTACTGGTCTATATTAGTAGTATCTTAGTTTCTATACAGACGGCTTCGTGTAGGGTCTTTTTACACCCTTTATTTCTTAGTTTATAATAATAAATACTACCTACTTATTTTCTTTTTTAGATCAATGAAACGGAAAGTTGGTGATACTAATGTTGGTCAACCAAGTTCGTTAGTTGAATCTTTGCCTAGAGAGTAAGTTTTTTAGCAACAACTCGAAAAACAGGAAAATGTTGTGATCGAGTCCTGTGGATTATTTATAGATAGTCAGTACCCTTTTATCGGCGCAACACCCGATGGAATTATCGGCGAGGATACAATTGTGGAACTTAAATGTCCAGTGACAGCTTATAAAAAAGGGATAGAGGAAGCAATTAAAGAAAATAAAATCCAGATATATAAATACAATAAAAAGAAGATAATTACTCAATCAATCGTAACAGTAATTGGTACTTTCAAGTACAGGGACAGCTTCATGTCACACAGAAAAATAAGTGTACTTTTGCAATTTGGGGTGGACAAAACCAAAATTTAAAATTAGAAATCATAGAAAAGGACGACAATTTCTGGAATCTTAAAATGGAACAAGAATTGGTCGGATTTTATATGAACTGCCTTCATCCTGAAATAGTGGACCCCAGACATACATGTGGCATGCCTATACGCAATGGTATTGTATTAGAAACGCAAAATAATTTACCAACCGAGCAAATACCAACTAATATTCAGCCAGCAGCAGCTTCCATTCCCGTGGATGATCCCTCTATCGTCTAAATTTGTCAGAATTCTAGCTTCCGTCCCGGCTCCGCATTTTCTTAGAAACATTATGGCATTTGTCACTTTGGAGCTGTGATATTATTGCATTTATTTAGAGTTTATGTGATTTTTAAGTGGTCCGAGGGCCTTTATGTTGGTTTTATTTTCTATTTTTTTACCGCACCCACTAAGTACCTATCTAAAACACAAACATTAGTTTGAAATGGCATAACTACCCATTTAATTAACCCTTCCATCCCTGATACTGACTTACACCCGAAAAGCATAATTCCCCTTCTAGAGCAGTCGGGTAAAATTCGGAATGTTTATATTTGACCTGTTTATCATGTACTGTAATAAAAATAAACAGTAGTGATTTAATTGTTTTTTTTTTAAATTGTTATGTGTAATTATTTATTGTATCATATTATGAACCGACACTGTAATTACATCGAATTTTAGAACGCACGTCATAAGTAAGTATATTCAACAGAAAACATCTGATTTCCTTACGTATACTATGCAACTTTCCTTGAGCACACAAACGCCCGTGTTAGCGTTTGCGAGTGTGTGCATTACCGTAAAACGCGCAGATGCGGTTGTGTGAGTCCGGTAATAGCGATTAAAATCGTAGTCAGTCCGCGCCTTAACCCCTAATATTTAGATTTATTGATAAGTTATTTATGTTTAGTTAGTAAATTAGTTTTTCAATTGTGTTGTAAGTCAGTCTCATGATTACCGTATTATTCTTTGAGATATTATTAATTGCACATCAAATAAATAATCACCCATCAATTTATTTCTATCATTTATATACTTTATTACATCAAATAAATGATTTCACTACAAATTAACTAATTGTTTAACAAAACTAGTACAGGCAGATAATTTGTAAATATAGGTAGATACTTACATCAACACTACATAACATTTTTCCTCTAATGCGAGACAAATCAATTCCTTTAGGTACAAAAATACGACAGTCATATTATTATCATAAATACTGACTGCACAGCAAATTAACCAGAGCGTTAGGTTAGGTTATTTCTTTTTTCTTTCAGGATAGGTTAGATTTAAAAAAAAAGAGGTAGGTAATAGATTTAATGTGCGCTAGTCATTATTAGCTATGCATTCATAAAAAAGCTTTACTTTAAGATCAATAGCCGTGCGCCACGAATATAATTTGTTGCTTATTTAGTTATATTTTGAGTTGTGCAATCAGTCATTTTGATTGGAATTTGTATTATTTTTGGATACAAAAAGGTTTTCTTTTTAATTGCGTTTAAATACTATCCTTATTCTTTCTATAGGATGTAAAAATAATGGAAATATCAGCGGTAAATAGTATAAGTTTATGATTTGTTATATCAGTAATGGAATTAAAATTAAGTTTAAATATATACCTACACTAGAAACAGGATTATAAAGGATCAGATATAAATGAGATTTTTTTTAAAGAGCCCTTTACAACAATTATTAAAAATCTTTAATTTTTTATGGTGATAATAGGCACTGTTATTAATGTTCTTTTATCCTTAACATACTATGCGTGTGGTGTTTTTTTAACAAGTTGCGATTTGTTTATGTTTGTATTATATACAAACACATTATTTTACTGTTGTAACTTTACACGTCTGTCGTAATACTAAAAGGTGTTAATAATTATTAAGTCTTCATTTCAAGATAAAACTTGAGATGTTGTTTTCAAAACTAGCTGGTTTTTATTTTTATTGGCCCTGACCCAATTTTTGCTTTAAACTCGTAGGTACCTACTTAGGAAATAGAAAGTTAGGAAAAACAACACAAAAATGCATTGAGTATTTGCACAAATTGCACGTTCGCGCAGGGTCTTTCGCGCATGTGTACCAGATTCCCTCCGTGACGAGAACGCATTTTATTACATAGACACATGGGCGTGTATACAATATGTAACAAAAACCCTGTTGTTCCTTTTACCTACGTTTTAAGAATCGGTCTAAATACGTAATAAAGCAAGTCATTTATAAAAAACTGTTCAAAAAAATTATTAAAATAAATATTTAATAATTAATATTTGTAATGTTTAACTGATTTCTTACCTCTGCAATTCTGCATGAAGCGATGACGCGAACCAGAAAAAAATAGAACGTACCCGCCCACTCTTTGATCTGTGCCGCCGGCCGGTACACCGGCGCCACTTACCTACATATTTTGCTACAAAAGTTCGTGACCTTGTCAGCTGTTGTTTTTCACTTTAACGAATGAATGTTTGAAAATGTTGGTTTACACGGTATTTTGCACAATTGATAATTGTTAAAACTACATTTAACACTTCACTACATTAAAAAAAAACAAAGTCGCCGCGTCTGTCACATAAAACCTTATGTTTATTTGAATGCATTAATTTATTATGATGTCTATTTGACGACTCGGAGATGCTCTTCGATATGACCACCTTTGTTGCAACGCCTACGTACGCTCCGCAGAACGGAGGTATCGGACTTGATGTGGTCAAATGCTGCTACTATCTGTGAACGCATTTCGAACTCCGTATCGCACGTGTTTTTGAACAGCTGTTGCTTTACACTGCCCCAGAGGAAAGAATCTAAAGGCGTCAGATCAGTGATCTTGCAAGTCCAACATTTGCTCCTCGGTGTCAATGTCTCCAGTCCTCGGTCTGCCTCTTCCTGCGTCAGCTCGATGTTGCTCTCGTCCGGGCACACTTCCGGTATTGTACGTACGTGCAAACGTTAGAATGCAATCACCGATGGTAATGGTAGACTCGCTAAACGTTCTTGGTAGAGTCTGCGTGCTCATCAGCATATTCAAATATTCTACGTTAGAATAGGACATGGTAAACGTAAACAAATCACAAGTCACTCACTACGTAGGTCAACAATAACATCCGTTCAAAACTAGGTTGCGCGGGAGACTAAAGGATAAATGAAGTGATTCGCCGGGCGGCGCCGGCGGGTGGCGGGGTCGCGGGGTAGGTAGGCACGCACGTGCGCCGCGGTAGCTTTTGGCGGCATCTTCTATCGGTTCAAAGAAAGTCGCCGAACTCGTAGGCTATTTAGCGAAACAAAGATGTACTTGTAAAATCAGATACTCTAAACATTTTTTTGAATGTGCCGATTTTAATAGTTATTTGGTATTGACCTCTCGACTGGCCAATGCTCATTTTTTTTAAATTATAATTTCATCAATGTTGTTCTTGTAGGTAAATGTATACGTCCCTAAAAGGAACAACAGGGTTTTTGTTACATATTGTATAGGCACGTACTAGAAGGTTCGCTCAGTAAACTTACTCAGATTCTTGTTCCTCCTCGTTGTCCTCGTGGGAGGAGCTCTCGTAGTCATGGATGGAATCACCAGGACTGTCACTTCGACTGAAACAAGACAACCATTTGGTTAAATAATATTTCGGGTAGGTATCTGTGCTGCTAGGTAGGGTAGCTCCCGATCTTGACAAATGTAGTCTGGTACATTCACGTAGGTACCGTAAACCGGGGCTACTTTGATCAATATTGAACTTTGAAAGTCCATATCTTTTAAATTAGTGGGTATAAAAAAATACAAAAAATGTCTAATAATCGGTTTTTTTATCACTCTCGATTCCTGTAAATGATAAGTGAAAAAATATAGCTTGAAATTGAGAAAAAAAAAAATTGGCTGATCAAAGTTAAACGTAGGATGGGGTTACTTTGATACCCCCGATTTTATTGCGTGATTAATGATGATGATGATGATGATGATTAAAAAGTAACTCCAATAACAATGCCAATTCAATTTAAAAACCAAAATCTGCCAACGGGAATAATAAATATTGACGTTTTTGTCGTATGGGGTGGGGTAACTTTGATCTAGTAAAGCTATTAATAGAGATATATTTACCTTTTTTAATTAAAATCGTTGACGAAGTCTCCGCGTGTCCTCAGAAAAGGATATGACAGTTCTTCAGTGTTGGTAACATCGAAAAAAAAATTAACAAATTGCGTTTCGTTTAACGCAATTCGCGATTTTATACGAAATGGAAGTTTTGATCAAAGCATCCCGCAATTCAAAGTAACCCCGGTTAATGGTACCCAGTACCAAAATTCGGGACCTCGACATTGTACTCATACAATATACGTGCCCTCGACACGATAGAAGAGAGGAGTAGGTGCCTCAAAGCTGCATGATTATGTTAGGTATAGTGCGACTGAATTTCGTTTTCGGTTTTGGCAATTTTCGGCGGAACTATCCAGTTTCGGCCAACAAAAAAAAATTATTCAGATAAAAATTTAGTTAAGGCAAATCAATACTGACATTTCTTATTTTTAGAGAAAATCCATCGTTACAACATGTAAAAGCACAATAAGTGAGAAAATACTGTAAAATTAGTTTTTCTCGCATATAATTATGGGTCCATCCCTAACAGACGAGAGTGCGAAAGCACCATAGAATACGATTCCTACCGGCTTCCTTTCGAAGGTTCGCATCAGCAACGCTACCGCTATTGAAAAATGGCACAGTCAATAGTGTCTACTATTGCCAAAAAATAGTCACACTACGGGTATTTAATTCACCATTCCATTCAAACAACAAAAATGCCTATTTCTAGCTTTGAATAACAACAAAAAAAAATATTAACGCGCCGAAACGTCATAATCGGGAACTAAAAATTCATACAATAGCGATTCCGTCATGACGTCACTATTACTACTACTACTTTAGGTCACGTGGCAACGCTTGATATGGACGAAAGCAAACCGCTATACAACGGGTTACGATAGAGACAGATATAACAAAATGCGTCAGCGAGAACGAGATGGAGGAATATAGCATTTATTTAATTTTCACCTGTTCACCTGTATTATGTTCGATTCTGTCTTTTAACCTTTTGACCGCCACGTCAAAAAAGAAAAAGCGTGCCCTCGGCGCCAAGCTATGAATTCATCTACAAAATAGTAGTGAGTTCGAAAATATATCGATAAAGCACTAACTATTTATTTTTTAACCTACAGTATGTTTTTAGTAAAAAGTCTATACTGTAAAAATATAATACACGAGTTTTATTTCATCCCGCTTTGTCCTTTAGGACAGAAATCATAATGATATGTGTCACAGTTTCGGCGTTGAATCCACAATTCAAAACAAAAATCGATAAAACCAAGTCAATACCATCACAGCACTATGTTCAATCTTGACGTACTTTCTTGTCATCTTATGATGACAGTGGCGTAGCTGGCACGGCTTTTTTAATTTGCTCGCCTCTGCACTAGAGGTGCGCAACCGAAATTTATTAATAATATCGAAATAATAATAGGTACCTATTTAGTTCTAATAGTTTCGTATTTTTCGTTAGTTTCATTTCAATGATATTCTGTTTCATATTGTGGAAAAACTTTTGTAAATATGTGAAATTTGATTGCAATATTATTATTTGATAATGCAATAAATAAAATGAGACATGAACCATCGTTTTTTTTTTATCACAAAATAATTTATAACAGGTAAATATCTATTAAACGGGTTTGAATTTTTTGGCCGGACTTACTTCCGCCATTTTGACTTTTTTTCAAAGTAATAAAGCGCATTATGATCTTTAGTAGAGCTAGAAGGTTAAGGTGGAACCGTCAGGGTAGCCCGCGAAATTAAAAAAAAAAAAAAAAAATCTTAGGTTTCTTGCAATTTGCAGGCCAGTGCTAGGTTGTATGTTGATTAAAATATTATTCGCAGCTGGAAGACGTATGTACTATCGAGGAATTTCATATCTATGCACCTTAAGGACTATGTTTCCTTGCAGCGCTCGGCCGCTATAGAAATCGCATCAACTGATAGCATCGCACCATGAGATTTTTGATGAGTCCCTTGTTTTTGCAAATGAATAAAAATTATTAAATTGAATAAATTAAAATTGAATAAAAAAGTATTTTTGTTTCATTGGTCGATGCAAATATGGGCATAAAACAGATGTGGTCATCGTGTTCACGGGATTTTGTTTTAAAACTGCTTAGATATGAACTTCCTCGATAGTACCTAGCTACAGAATTAAAATCATCAAAATCATCAATAAAACCCTCCAAGTTCATAAAGGTCGAGGGATGACTTTCAAGGTCAAAGTCATTCCTCGACCTTTACTTTTACTTTGATAGCTCATATCTCGGAAACGTGACACTAGAATTTTTTGTCTCATACACAATTTGTTTGTATTGATTCCAGCTATCGATTAAAATAGGTATTATGCGTGGCCGCTACATTGAAAAAAATTATTTAATGGCGGAAGTTAATCCGGCCACCACTCATATTCACTTCACTTCACTACTCATATTATAGTCATCCATTAATAATAATATTATTAACAGTAAACGAACTACTCCATTCAAAAAAATTCCGCGTATGACGCCATGGGACTGTCAAGCATAGACGACTGTGGCGTTCCCGTCACAGACAATACAACAGTGTGATAGTTCAGTATTATAAAATTTTCTTGAATTTTCGAACGTAAAAGTTCAGTATGAAATGTTTTATTTATTTACTAGTGCAGAATCCAGAGTAAGTTAAATAATAACGTAAGTTGCCGTCGAGATCGATATTCCTGTTATATTGACTACTACCTGCATCACTACGTGTCTTGTTATGGTGACTATGTTTTTCGAACTTTATCGACTGGTTTTCGTTTTCGTTTTTGTCATCTTACGTTACTAAAAATGAAATCTAACGAAAGCAGTTCACTTCAAATAAATTACGAAGAGTCAAGGTACATAATTAACAAGGGAATTTAACAAAAAATGCTGTTTTAATAATAATAATAATCATTACATCATCATTGTCATTTTATGACATTTATTTACGTATAAAATTCGGTCACGCTGTCGCGACCGTGGCGTGCTGGGCACATTTTGGTTTGTCGTCTATACATGACTGTGGCGATAAAAGGGTTAAAATGATAGTAACTGCCCTAATGTAGTTCAGTTTATTTCTGTAATTAATTGAAAATTTGGTTTGTGTAGTATTTTAATTCGATAATTAAAAGTTTTGATTTACCTAAAAATAAAACTGAATACAGGGTCCATTTACCACACACAAAAGATTTATTTCGTTTACGGTTTCCGTCCGGCCGAAAATGTAGTCCAACCCACCTAAATGGGTCCAGGGGCGACGGACTCGCTACCCACACATCAGGAGCCGAGGTGGCGGCGCGTAGTGTTCCACGCGCGCCCCTCTTAGACGTCGCGGGGGGAGTCAAACACCTCCCCCCCTCCACCTCCCCCCCCCCCCCCCCAGATCTGAAGAGGCCCGCGGTGGCGGGCCGGTACCAGTCGGGGGTTGCGGAAGGATCGTACGTTCCCGCGACCGCCTGGGCGTAGGTGTGAGATGGAACACCGGGGTGGTTTTTAATGGAAATTGATTAAAACAATTTCAGGTGGATGCAAGGACATGATATATTTTCTACAGTGACACAACACTATCATTCATAATAGACATAAGTCTAATTCAAAAACACATGGAACAGATTAATATGCCAGTATCAAATCTAAGTGGCCTCCAACAGTTTTTAGTCAGTAACAGTCTGACAGACCCCGCCGCCCGCCCCAGGGCGGCGGGCATCCATGAGGAATTTCCACTGCGGCAAAAAAAAAAAGTTTCTGCACTCGCATACGAAGGGTTCCGTTCCATCGTACAAATACTTAACAAAACATTTATTCTGAAAAAAAAAATGGCGAAAGAAATACACACTCTGTGAAAATTTCAACTGTCTCCCTATTACGGTTCATGAGAAGCAGAACAGAAAGACAGGCAGACGGACGGACGGAAGGACGGATGGGAGGTCGGACGGACGGACGGACGGCCGGGACGTGCGAACGGACAGCGGAGGCTTAGACCACGTTCGCACGGACGTAAAAATAAAGCAGCGGGCGTTTTTCGCGCACTGGATGTTTAACGCATTGCTAAGCGCCGAGAGTTGAAACATAACAGTGTGTTTTTTCGACGCGCTGGGATGCACTTTGTTGGATTCTCCATGCTCAGTTTAAGACCGAGAGTTGAAAATCCAGCGCGATAAAATCCCGCCGCGATAATTTATACGTCCGTGCAAACGTGGCCTTAGTAATAGGGTCCCGTTGGCACTCTTTGGGTACGAAACCATAAAAAGCGTCAGTTTATTATGTTAAATATAATTTTATTATCGAAGCGTTAACTTACTCAGACTCCAGTTCCTCCTCGTTCTCCTCGTACTCACGTGCGGACTCATCAGGGCTGAAAATATAACACTATGCAAAAGGAGTATGTTAGAGTCGTAGCTCCGGACGATCTGCTGTTTCTGCCTATCGTCGCGTCAAGACAAAAACGGTGAGCGTGTGTACTTTGTCTATACAAGGTTAATTAATAAGCTAGCAAAGTTCCGCAAAAGTGACGGGTACCGATATCTATGTAAAGACGAGAATACAAAAAAAAAAAAAACTGATTTGATGATATTTACGTATTTATTTAATATTTACATTTTTTTCATCATGTTTAGATATCGATATCCGTTAGGTACGTCTGCGGA
The DNA here is from genome assembly GCA_937001585.2 of Brachylomia viminalis. Classification (NCBI taxonomy): domain Eukaryota; kingdom Metazoa; phylum Arthropoda; class Insecta; order Lepidoptera; family Noctuidae; genus Brachylomia; species Brachylomia viminalis. Next base: position 11,460,281 of record OW443302.2, on the reverse strand, counting down.
ATTTCTCAATAACAATATATGTTATACAATTTTATTAATATCTCTATTGTTGTTAAACCATTATTTTCACTTTTTATTTTGTTATTTGTATTCTGTGTTTCACGAACTGTGTCCAAATAAACGTTATTCTATCTTTCTTTCTTTCTTTATAATTATCAAGTTTTGGGAACACAAACTCAATGTCATACATATGTTATCAAAGTTCAACTTCCATTGCAAATTGCAACCGAAAAAGGATGATTTACAAACGGTCAATCAAAAACAACTTACACATACTTACTTACAAACGGTAAAGTAGGTACATAAATGATTATAAGTGGCAAAACATTGTCAATTATCTACGATTGAGTATGCAGGTACTCGTAACCCAGAAACGGTCTACGTTTCGGTAATCTTTGTGTTTCCGAATTAAAGCCTATTCAGATATACGCGATATCGCTGTCACGCTCGGCAGCAATACTGGTTTCTTGGCTGGCGGACTATATCCGAATAGGCCTTTAGTACGAACGTCGCCTCAGAGTAACCCCCCACAGAGGAAAAGCTTTTATGTTTTGTTCTGCCGCGCTTTGTCGTAGTGCACATATCATTGCAAGGCTTTTTTGAAGTTTGGACTTTGTCGGGTAACATACTCAGGCCGCAGATCGTCAGTCGTTACTCAAACGTTTTTGGAATTGCATACTAGTTTTTAATCAGGTAATACAAAACAGCTGTTACAACAATGAAAGTACCTTTTCATTGTTGTAACAGCTCCATATTAGGACTAATCATCGCGATCATGACTACTGAAGCACATACTTTTGTTGGGAAATCCAAAATAGAATGTTCACAGTGAAAACTTACTCAGAGTTGAGTTCTTCGGGTTCTTCCTCGTCATGTTCAGCCTCAACAGAAATGTGACTTCCACTGAAACAATACAACCATTATATATTTATATATTAGGCAACGCACACCAACGACATATTTACAACGATAGTACGAATCTTTATTAATGTGACATTACTTAAAAATCTATGCACAACATTCATAATCAATTATTCAAATAAATTATTTCATCATTACAATAATAGCAATTAAACTAAATTGAAATATAATAAAAGAAAATTACCATATTAGATTACTAATTACATAATAAGATGAAAAAAAAATACATAAAAAAAAAACTTTTATTCAGAAAATTCGACGTGTCGCGCTCTGGCGCGACACGTCGATTATTGCAGACCACTGTGTTTCAATTTGTAAAAACAAACTGTTGGCGTGGCGCGGCGCTACGCCAACAGCCGGTCTGGCCCGCCGCATTAGATGTTTCACATAAAAAAACACATACTCAGAGTCCGGTTCCTCGTTATGATCTTCCTCGTTCTCTTCGAGGTAGGGACTTTCGTAGTCATCTGCGGAGTTAGGGCTGTGGCTTCGTCTGGGAACAAAGAATGTAATCATTTAATAATAATCATAAAATTCAGTACCTACTTCGATTATAATACGTGACACAGCACGATAAAAGACGCACTCGACGTATGCGTGGGACCAGCCGATCTGTTCTATATGGTGAAGTGAACTATCAATAGTCAATTCCTAGCATCTGGTGGAATGAAAGCACACTTACAATAGACCGGCAGATACATGAATTTCAACGAAACGGAAGGAGTATGTGGTATGGTATCTCGTGGTGTTTCTGCCTACCCCACTACATGTTTTAGGAATACAAGTATAATAGAAGGTTTTCTGCGTAAGCTTACTCGGATTCTTGTTCCTCCTCGTTCTCCTCGTGGGGGCTCTCGTTGTCATTTTCGGACTCATCAGGGGTGTGACTTCGACTGAAATAATACAACCGTTTGGTAGGTAACCAAATTCAGCACCTCACAGCGACACTACTTGTGCTTATAAAATACAAGCGACTCCTACTTCGTAAAGTTTTTACGACTGACAAAACATCGAGATTACTTTATTATAATGTGTTAGTTTAATAACGTTTTAAACACACAAACCTTTCGGAAAAAATCTCTGCATGATGGTGATAACTATATTAAAATCCGTTGCGTAGTTTATAAGATAAACGCGGTCACAGGCAGACACGAAAACAGAGTTTAATTTATAATATGTATACCTATACAATATGTAACAAAAACCCTGTTGTTCCTTTTAGGGACGTATACATTTACGTACAAGAACAACATTGATGAAATTATAATTTAAAAAAATGAGTATTGGCCAGTCGAGAGGTCAATGATAAATAACTATTAAAATCGGCACATTCAAAAACATTTTTAGAGTATCTGATTTTACAAGTAAGTACATACATCTTTGTTTCGCGAAATAGCCTACGAGTTCGGCGACTTTCTTTGAAGCGATAGAAGATGCCGCCAAAGCTACCCCGGCACGCGGGCCCCGTGTCGGTACCACGTGCCTACCTATCCCCCCCCCCCCCCCCTATCCCGAAACCCGCCGCCCTGCGAATCACTTCCTTTAGTCCCCCGCGCAGCTCAGTTTTGAACGGATGTTATTGTTGACCTACGTAGTGAGTGAATTGTGGTTTGTGTATGTAGTTTATTTACCATGTCCTATGTCCAGGCCAGGGACTCGAGACATTGACACCGAGGAGCAAGTGTTGGACTTGCAAGATCACCTGATCGGACGCCTTTAGATCTTTCCTCTGGGGCAGTGTAAAGCAACAGCTGTTCAAAAAAACGTGCGATACGCAGTTCGAAATGCGTTCACAGATAGTAGCAGCATTTGACCACATCAAGTCCGATACCTCCGATCTGCGGAGCGTACGTAGGCGTCAAAGACATCATAATAAATTAATGCATTCAAATAAACATAAGGTTTTAAGTGACAGACGCGGCGACTTTGTTTTTTATAATGTAGTGAAGTGTTAAATGTAGTTTTAACAATTATCAATTGTGCAAAATACCGTGTAAATCAACATTTTCAAACATTCATTCGTTAAAGTGAAAAACAACAGCTGACAAGGTCACGAACTTTTGTAGCAAAATAATTATGCAAGTAGGTAAGTGGCGGCGCGCGGCGCGGTGTACCGGCCGGCACCTATCAAAGAGAGTGGGCGGGAACATTCTATTTTTTTCTGGTTTCGCGTCATCGCTTCATGCAGAATTGCAGAGGTAAGAAATCAGTTAAACATTACAAATATTAATAATTAAATATTTATTTTAATTATTTTTTTGAACAGTTTTTTATAAATGACTTGCTTTATTACGTATGTATACCGATTCTTAAAACGTAGGTAAAAGGAACAACAGGGTTTTTGTTACATATTGTATAATGCGTGCCATAGATAACACGGAAACTGAAGCACCTCAGTGTGTGTGATAAATGGATGAAGGACGAGGCAAAAAGAGTATGTAACTGATCGTATCACGTTTTGTGTAGTTTCTGTCCTACCTAGCCCCCGAGAAAACGACATAATGTAAATAAATTACATGTACGAACCACGTGTACGCGTATAATGGTCGCAGCGCAAACTTACTAAGACTCTGGTTCCTCTTCCTCCTCCTCGAGAGCGGGACTCTCATTATCATGTTCAGAGTCATCAGGGCTGTGACTTTGCCTGGGAACAATAAAACGATTTGGTTACATAAAATTGAACACAGTTTTCTAATACTGTGGGAATTTTATTCGTAACTAGCTGTTGCCCGCAGCTTCGCCCGCGTGGATGTCGGCTAATATCCCACAGGAACGTACTACCGGGATTAAAAGTACCCTATGTGTTAATCCAGATTATAAACTATCCGTGTGCCAAATTTCATCCCAATCCGTACAGCTGTTTTAGCGACAATCCGGAACAAACATCCAGACAGAAAGACAAACGGACTAAAATTCTAAAATCTATATTTTCGGCATCAGACTCGTTCCCACACCTCGTAGCAATTACTTTTTTTCAAAAATAGTCAATGTACCGATTTGACGTCGTTAGTATTTTATTATAAATAAATATGTATACTTAGATTAAGTATTTATTTTACAAATGACACAAACAAAGTGAATAGCTTTATTAAAGAAGTATGATAAAATCTAAACCATTGTAAATAGGAACATGGTTTATTTTTTTTACATATTATTTGAAATTATTGTTTTCTTTATAAAATATAGTTTTAAAACTTGCAAGCGGACTGTATGACCAAATTATTGAACGTCAACGAAGTGAGAGAAGTATGTTACAATCACTTATGGATTTTCGCAGTCTCTGCCTACCCCCGCAGGATAAAGGCATGAGTTTATGTTGGAATATTATTTTTGCCGCGTTAACTTACTCATACTCGGGTTCCTCCTCGTTCTCTTCATGAGAGTCGCTATCATCGTCATTAGCGGGCTCATCAGGGCTGTCACTTGGTCTGGAAACGTACAAGCTTTTATTACAAAATAAGATACAGTTATTGTATTTTGAACCTTATCTCACGTAAAGATATTAATACAAAATTGACAAGTTTTATTCAAATCAAATATAAAGAACTTTACTCGAGTCGGAATGAAGTTCAGAATACAATAGGTAACTAGAATAGAATATTTTGATTTGCAAATAATACATAAAACTCGTTTTGTAATGAGACGGTTATAGAAAGTTTACCTTCATGCAATGATAACAAGCTATAGCTAGAAATATTCTGAGTTTTCAACTGGACAACAATTATTGTTAAAAAGATACAGCCCTGTGACAGACGGCGAATGCTTGTTGTACCCGGGCACCTTTTGGGTACGGAACCCCTAATAAGGTCACATTGGTACATTCAAGTTATTGAAACTGCATTTTTGTGCTTTACAGGCGGGTTCCATAACCTCCGTGTTGCCTCTGGGCCATCAAGCCTGAGTATTAGTGGGACAATACAGAAAGATTGATTTAAAAAAAAAAGACATACCCACTCACCGACTGATGTTCGCGTTGGACGGCCGGGCTTGTTGTATCAAGTTCTGCAACCAATACAGCTCCATAAAGCTAGTCACTCGCGCTTTATTAATGTGCATCGTAGATTTTCGTGACAGAAGCGTTGATTTGTGTGAGCGTTCCAAATGAAGTTGTTATAATAAATTATTAATTAGGTACATCTTCTAGCATCGTTATTTGAAAACCTACCACATTCTTCTGTTATAGTTAATTTTACTTAGTAATCTGCATACACTCGAGAAGTCTATCCCATTGCTTAAGCCCTTATACAGACATAATTAATGTAGGTAGGTAAGTATCTATCAATTAAAGTGTAGATGAGATATTTTCAGTAAAGTAAGTCAGTGTTTATCGCAATAGGGCTCTCTACCGCATCTGCAGAATATCGGAATGTAGGATCAGACTATACAAACATTATAAGCAATAGAAATCCTACAATAAAGAATTACCATAGCAGGGTTTTCTAATTCGGTCGAAACTAATGTCGGCTGCAAAGCAGTTTTGTACGGATAACGCTAGGCCAAGCCCAGGTTGAGAAGCGGTTTCTGCGTCACGTCCAATCCAATACATACCTGTACCTATAACTTGATCCACTTTAGGTTATAGGTAATCCTATATGCATACCTATTTGCAATAAAGTTCATTTAAAAGCAGAATAACTTAGGCAGCATGTAAATGGGACACAAGTATGTTAGAAGGCACATTTGCTACATTAATTGAGGAAGTCTTTAACAGCGAGCTATGATAAATCACCGTCTCCAGTGTCTGGCCATAGGTTTCCAATGTTCAGATACTAGAGGACCATTCCCGATCACGGCGCCGAACACAAAAAAGAACTGAGAAGATGGTGTCACGTTCCGGGGCTTGTCAACAAGGACCAATTATTTAAAGCTCACGATTTTTAACAGCCTCAAAGAGAAGTAAGCTTGGCAGAACCTTGATGATTTGGTCAATATTGAGATGATTATAACAGATGCAGAACGAATGTGTCGGAGATGTGTTCTTGATCAACAGCCTCAAAACCGGACTTAAGTGATCACTTAAGTACTTGTCTGAAGTTCTCTCAATCGACTTTCAGCTTAAGCGGAACCGTTTGATGACGTCCAGGCTTTGGCCAAGCATGCTGGAAAATGTAGTAAGATCTGAAACGTTCCAGGTATTCAAAACAATGCCGACTAATCACTTGAGTAAGTGGAGTCACCCTCAGGTCGAAGCTCAAAAATATCCTGTAAATTGTTCTGATCAAGCAGGAAGTCTTTGAAGTCTGCAACGATGCAATGCTGGCTGGCGATACATCCAAGTTTTGAGATATCTGATATTGTGTTCAAATGAACTTAGACAAAACAGCAAAGTTCAACAGGCATGAAACCTCGGAACCCGAGGTCGTCAACAGTTTATGGTCCTCTCGAAGTTGTTCAACAATAGTATGTTTACCTTGCAGTTCAGTAAAACAACTTCAGGACCGACCAGCTAACCGGATATTACTGTCAACATACCGTAGGCCTTTGGGGTGTAAATACTTTTTGGTTTCTGGGTGTAGACCGCGAATCGGTAAGCACGGTGTAGTACGCTCTCAGGCGTCCGCAACCTGAACAGGTTGGTGGTGTTAGTGGCTGGTAATGGTTTTTTGGAAGGAGCCAAGGGTCAGAGGCAAGCAATCGAAGGGGTCTACGTCCAGCAGTGGACTGCTGTACTGTTGATGAACGGGACACAAACTTAATTAGTTTATGAAAATTCCCGAGTCACCTCAGTACTATTTGAACAGCACGGACATCAAGCAAAATAATAATATCATAAGTCACCGCGATCGTGTCGCCATCGACCAATAAAATTTACGAATCGACAAGTACCTATCTTTATATCATCATCTAGTAAAACATACCACGAAGGAGCTAGTTTGTGCAAGGCGGCGCCGTGATCTCGCTTTGACCAGAGGGGCAATTCCCGTATTTTTAAGAACGTTCGCATTCTAATCTCAGTGTCAATCTGTCAAAAATTGTATAGCGTTTACCTACATTTTTGATATTAGACTGTCGCTGAGATGAGATTGCGACTTGAATTTGAACGTTTTTAATTACGGGAATTGGCCTTCTGCAGTCTACATGTAAGATATCTTGGTTCTCTAGTCCTCTTTATGATCCGAGACTGCTTGTAGAAAGTGATATAACTACGTGCATGTAAAGTGGTGTGTCATTGTGATCATCATCACCATTTCAGCCCGGAATCACCCACAGCACGGAATTATACTCATCTCAAAATAATCAACCCGTAAAACGGAATAAAATTGCAATATTTGTTCAAAAAGATTGATTTAATTAAAGTTTTTCAATCATCATTTTACATAACGATAATAATAAATTTACATGCATTTTAACAGGTAGGTACCTAAGTAATTAATTGTTATTTCTACAGATTTTGTTACATTTAACAAATTGTGATTGCTCTCAGATTAATTTAAAATTATCATTATAAATTGAAAATAATCTCATAGACTTCCAAATTAATGTAAAACTATTTATTATTATATTTTCGAGTTTATGCCTGAGGCATTCCCTCGTAAAATTTGTATGCAAGATATCACTGAAATAACACCTGAAAACGAATTGCTCAATCGATGAAAAATCTACTTGGCAGATCAGTCCGTCTGAGGCATTGTAGCTGATCAAATAACATTGTATTTTTGGGTCAAAGCTAGTTTAATAGTATAAAGAAACAACCTATGTTTCTTCTGTAATAGATTTCTAAAGAGTCTTTCGTTGAATTGGGGAGGCGTAAGGAATTCTGTGTCAATTAAGCAGAGCTATGGGTCAAGCCAGAAATAGATATACTTATTGTTCGTACGAGTAAACGTTTGTATGTAAAAAATCGCCAAGAGCCTTAAGCGTTGTGTATAATTTTAGTTTGGTTTGCGTTATTTCAATGACACATAATATATATAATATAATCATTAACAACGGAACAACTTAAACTTTGTTCATCGAAGCGGCTTCGGGCATACTGTCTAAGACGGATATTATTAGTATCCATTATTTGAGGGCTTCTATTAGTTGCTATTATAAAAGTATATTTAAAAATAAACTGCTTTTAAATACTTAAACGTATTTATAAGCCGATACACTTGTATTTTATACATTTAACAACAATAAAGTTGTGACGTTTTGTGAAAACAACATCAGTTCTTTTTGAAATCAGCATTACATGACACTAACACAATAGTGAGACCGTGAGAGCTTTCAATTAAAATTATTCATAAGCAGAGGCAAATAGTCTTTGATTCCCGACCGAGGTCGCGATTTAAACTAAAATATGAACTAAACGGGGAAGGTTCGTTACTTGATACATCTACTAGCTTCATCTTTCTGACTGGCCGACCCCTTGACAATTCATAAGCGGCTGTAACTGGTTTATTTGATATAAATGCTTTGAGTTTGATCACAGCACGCGGTCCTACTGAACCAAGTCCAATGGACACAGTGACACGCAGTCACACGCGGATCATCGTCTGAACAGCGCATGTCGATACAGCTCATTAATTTCAGTTTTGTATATAAATACCCATCAAAATGCATTCTTGTGTATTTAAGAAATGTTCTAATCACTCCAGAAAGAAAAATAAGACACACGGGATTACTTTTCACGCGTAAGTACCGCCAAAATTTTTAATGTTATTTATTGTTTGCTTCGCCATTTTTGTGAGAGCGAGAGAGATAATACAAAACAGGGTTGAGCGACACGATGCGCTGCATAGCGCGACTCTAGCTAACACTATGCAACTGTGATCACAGATGTATGTAGTTGGCTACCGAGCCCAGGTTTAGTGATTGAGATGTTGGAGAGTAACGTATCTTCCCCCTTTAAGTGTATCTAAGCCTTTATCAACCTAATTACAACCGTGTTTACGTACAAACTGCGAATGTGTTGAAACTGCAGCACCCACACCCGCGAGTGAACGAGAATAATCATTAATAGGTGGTTTAATCTATATAAAGAGTTACGAGTGATCGGCAAAAATGAGATTGTATTTGCAGTATACTACTTATTCAGAACAAACATGGGCACCGTTTTTTAAAATTCAACAATGCGCGAATCTGTCAATTTATACGGTTCAAGTTTTCAATACATAAAACTAATTCATTCGCCTGGCGTCGCGTCGGCGTCATTGACTGACTTGTAATAAATACAAAATTTTCTGCTTTTGTTTATCTTCGGAAATAATAACCGAGATAGGCATTTGTATAATTTTACAAAAAATGCGTTTACTTTTAGTAATATGAAGTTTTGAACACATTTTAAATATTGAAAGTTTAACCTTAGATCGGATACAAGGGCGCTACGACGTTAGGCAGAAAAATGGCATACGAAATACTTACAGCAGTTCCATAACAGAAACAATACAGAAACTCTAATAACATTATATTAAGTCTTTTGTTAGGTAATTTTATAGAAGTTTCATAGTATGTATTTAGATCAAATTACTACATTGTAATTGGGCACATAATTGATAAACTTGGTAGTGATGAACACCGAAACACGAGACCAAGCGAATGAATCCACATTTATTCGGAAATGTATTTTACGAATTAATAAGAATTGTGATGCCTTCATAACTATTGTAAACCTTTTATCACAGATAAATCTCTGATACACTTTGTACCAAGGTTGTTTTAACTAGGCTTGTACAGTCGCTAGAACCAACATCCCTTAAAGAATAAACAAATGTAAACATAAGGTGGACTCATGTGCAGTAAGCAACACTTACTAAACCTAAAACGTATAATACAATTTTAAAAATACTACAGTATTACCTTGGTATAGCGTACTGTACATAATTTCACATCAAGAACAAGAGAGAGACATTACTAGTGATCTGTGCAAAAATTTACAAAAAGCAATTGGTGGGAATAACTACAATGTCTTTCATTATGTCGTGGTCCATTTTCTCTGAGCATGTTTAGCTACCTAAAATATTCGAAATTTAAATTTATAAAACACGACAAGACAGCACTTTATCTGTGCTTCTAACATAGGCACGGTCTGTACAACAAAGACGGCAGCACAAACCGACGTTATCAGCATTTATCAAGAAAATTAATAATAATCGTATGACTCTTTCTTGTTCCCAGTGCGCAAATTTTTGATTTTCCGCACTAGATCAAATGTTTGCACTATACAGTCTCGTTTCATGGTACAAATTAGCAGCACGAACATAATGAGTCTACGTAACGTTGTCGAAAGCCAGCCTTCAAGTATGTAAAACGTCAAATAGTGCTACCATTTATCGACATTACGTTGAGTGGCGCTGCTACGATTCCTATGCAAAATGAGTGGATGGCGATGCGATAATGGCGAGTGTAGTATTTTGCTAAATGTTCGTGCTGCGGGAGAGACAGACACAGGCGCTAGAAGGGACAGCCGGGCGCCCAGTGGCCGCGCGCGCCGCAGCGGAAACAGCGCCCGTAGCCGCCGTAGTAGGCGTTGGCGCGGCCTTCCACTAGCGCCGCCCGTCCTCCTCTACCACCACTATCACTTCCGGCTGCTAAACATCAAATGTTCTATTCAATAATCTGAAAAAGTTTATTAAAATTAGCCTATCCTTCTTGGAAGAAGGCACAAGTTGCGTAAAGTTCACCAAGTTTCATGCATTTGCACTAAAGGTAAACGCTGTAACGTTTCTTTAATGACGCTTGCGATGCTGACAGCGTAGAACAGCGGTAGTTTTGAATCTGAATATCACAACTGAAGTTTGCTGTTATCTTATTCCATTACATGTGTAGTACACAGTAACCCGTGTTAAACAATACGCTTGAGAAAAAAAAATCGTTTGAAATAGAACTACAAAAGTAAACAAGTAAGTTCGGTTTCACACGTACCCCATTCGTCGTAGGCATCACTGTTAGATCCACTATCAATCTCGCGGTCGAAGTCGACATATCCCTGGTCGTAGTACTCGTCCCTGTAAACAACATTAATTTCTTCATTTCTCTCACAAAGTCTCGCAAGTCGTACTTACATTGCGCAGTTACCTACTGTTTGTTAAGATATTGTACCAACCGCATTAACAATCAATCAAAATATTTTTGTTTGAACGCAAGAATTTAAGCATTTCCCAAAAGCGGTAAATGAATCACAGGAATTTTTGCATTTCCCAAAAGTTTCATCACTAAAACATGCACAAACAAAAATCACATACATTTTTAGGCTCGTGTAGCATAGTCTCCAGACACCGAACTGGTTAAAAGTCTCGTACGGAATTGACGGAAAGAGTTAAGAGTAGATGTCGATGCTGGGCCCCGGTGTGGGCCTCTGACCTGACGGCCGGCAGCATCGTAGTTTTGCGAAAGCCGCAGAGGGCGATGGCCGTCAGAGTCATCAGGGGATATCGCACGATCTCTTACGAGGCGGCTTGTGTACTGGCCGGATCCCCGCCCTGGGACCTCGAGGCGAAAGTACTCGCGTCATTGTATCGGTGGCGCGAGGAAGCGAGGGCGCGGGGCGAGGGACCGATGCAGCGGCACATGGAGCTGCGTCGGTCTCAGCTTCACGAGGTCCTGGTGGCGGAATGGCGGGACAGGCTTTCTCGGCCTACCGCCGGCCTCGTCACCATCGAGGAGGTCCGGCCGGTGCTCGAGCGCTGGCTCGGGAGGAGGCACGGCTCCCTGTCGTTTCGGGCGACGCAGGTGCTCTCGGGGCATGGTTGCTTCGGGAAGTACCTGTGTCGCATAAACAGGGAGCCGGACGCCCGGTGTCACCACTGCGTCGACTGCCGAGAGGACACGGCGCGACATACGCTGGCAGAGTGTGCCGCTTGGGAGGAGCCGCGCCGTGCCCTCATCTCAGAAGTAGGCAGTGACTTGTCGCTGCCGGCCGTAGTCGAGTCGATGGTCGGCAGCGACGAGTCCTGGGACGCGGTGGTTTCCTTCTGCGAGACAGTCGTCTCGCAGAAGGAGGCTGCGGAAAGGGAGAGGGAGATCTCATCCACTCACCCGGCCCGCAGAAGGCGCACCGGGCGTCGGCGGAGGGCGGACAACGCCCTCTTCCAGCCCCCCTAAATGGGTCCAGGGGCGACGGACTCGGGGACGTCCGTCGCCCCCCATACATCAGGACCCGAGGTGGCAGCGCGTAGTGTTCCACGCGCGCCCCTTTTAGACGTCGCGGGGGGAGTCAATGAGGTCGGCGTTTCCTATCTGACTACTCTGAGAAGAAAGGCCGAAACAAACTCAGAGGTCAGTCTCTTTTAAAGTCCAGACAAAATCTTGGTCAGATCATGTGAAGGCTATGTAGATCGGTGTCTGAAATGGTCTTTTGAGGTAAGAACCACACAGATTGAGTGGACCTGTCCAGTCACTGCACGCAACTGTCAGCAATCGTGCAGCTCAGCTTAGACTTAAGGCGCTCAACGATTCGACAATACCAAAGAAAGGACATTTGAGTAGGCCGCATAAATTACTCAAACTGCCAGATCATGATTACACTAACTGAGAAAAATACAAAAAAAAAAGCAATGACCGACATAGTCCCCACATTCACAATAATTAGAATAATATTATAATAATCTTTGAGGACCATGTAGATTTGTGTCTGAAATGGTCTTTTGAGGAAAGAACCACACAGATTGAGTGGACCTGTCCCACTGACCTCTATTAAAATACGCTGGACTGGCTATCCCATACAAAATGACAGCTATTTGCTGTGCCGATTCAAAGCGCCCCCAGTGACAGACGTGAGAGTTCTGAGAACTAATAAGATTGCAAATGGCCGTTGTTTGTTGATTTTACGCTAAGTGTCTCTGCGGAATAAAAAGTTTTCTAAAGTGTTTACTGTGATTGTGATATAAATTAAAGTGTTATAATAGTGACAGTGATTGTATCATAGCTTGTATTGTTCGTCCAACATGAAATCGTGCGTATATTGTAAAACACGATACGAAAAGGGCAGTGGTGTCAGTTTTCACAAGTAAGTGAATCTAAAACATAAATACTTATTAGAAAACCGCTTAAAACAGTGTATTCTTACAATAATAAACGTAAACTATTCGAGTTTACGGGATTTTACGAACATTTTTATAACCAATAACTTTTGTTAGGGATGTCAAAATTCATATCGATACTTTCGTAATATTATGATGTAAAACAAAAGTCATGCTCATCATTGTTAAAATAATGATACGCACATTATAATGATCTCTAATAATAGCAAAACACTTCAAGGTTTATTATTATTAGAGTCAATAACAAATAATTTAACACTTATGTATGATTCATAATTCTCATTAAGTGTTCTATATAATTATAGATATATGATATAATTTATAATTTTTTACCCATACCTACTATAATGTTTCCTTTAATTACAGGTTCCCCTCCGATTACACTCTCAAACTTTGGTTAAAAAATATGAAGGTTGTCAACTGGACTCCGACAATGTATCATTATCTGTGTTCTAAACACTTCACGGAAGCCTGTTTCTTAAAACATCAGTCACGGACTACGTTGAAAAACTGGCTCGACAGTAATTTTTAATTTAATAAAATATGTGATTTGAGAATGCTTTTTTTATTTCCCTGTCCCCCTTCCCTGCGGTAATTAAGTTGTTACAAGTTAATTACCGTAATTACAGACCTAATAGAAAGTTATTGTGTCTCTTATCACATGGAAACATGCGGTATCTGACTAGTAATAATATCTTATTGTGCACTCTTTATAGGAAGGGATTATCTTATTAATTACTATTTCTATCTTAGTCATTTACTATTTTACAGAATTTTATTATTTATTGATCCTGTAGTGAACTGTTATCCGATTAAGGAGAACAAGGAAGGAAGGGGTCAACCGGACTGTTTATGGACTGTAATAATAAGTATCACTTATTATTACAGTCCATAAACAGTACTAGATACTGCTATTTCAAGTTATGTTTTCTACGTAAAATATCTGCTTATTACGACTATCTATAGTTCATTAGTTTAGTTAGGTACTCAACTAGTGCAGACATGTCTTTTTATCTGTGTTTTAGTAACATTTAACAAAATATATGCCTATATTGTTTTAAATCAATTATCTACAATTTTAGTAAATCTTAACATATGTTATAAAACGTATTTCACGTTTTTAAAAACATATTACGTATAAAAGACAACACGAATGTTACATGTTAATAATTACCTAAACCAATTTAATTTATAGGAAATCTGTAACAATAGCGTTGGTAATATTTCTATCATTGTGGTCGATATCAGAAAAGTTTTTATCGATAACAAACCTTTTGTTATACATCACTAGTATCAGTTCCATTCCCCCACACTGCTGCAGTCAGCGCCAAAATGGCGATTTTCAAATAGGCACATGAAATTGATAGCGATAGCCAGTCCAGCGTATTTTAATAGAGGTCAGTGACCTGTCCAGTCAGTGCACGCATTTGTCAGTAACCGTGTGACAAATGTAATGGTCTGGCGAACAGATCTAATAGTTTTCTGTCGAAGTACAGCTATACTTGATTCCGCCAAAAGGCCGGGAACATTTAGTAGACCGTTAACGATTTTTACGTATTTTTACGACAATTTATTTCGTCTCTTCGTTGTTCAAATGAACATATTTTAAAATGACAGAGCCTTTTTTTTTAAAACGTTGCCCCACACTAGGAATTTCTCCTGTATCGTGGGTGCGTTTACAAACATTTAAAACTCGCATACACAAACGGCCAGACCCGGAACAACTACTTGCAGGACTTACAAATATTTGTTCGGTGCGGGGATCGAACCCGCGACACGTAACGCAACAGTCAATCGCTTAACCACTGCGCCAACCGTGTCGTCAAAGATCATAAGAAGAATCTCGTGGACAGCTTCTAAAACGGAGATATCTAGTGAAGCTTCTTTGGATATGTGAACACGGTAAGAAGGGTTCCAAACTGGAGATACATAGTCCAGTAGACTTCTCACAAGAGTATTGAAGAGGGTAGAGATGGTAGAGATGGGACTTGAAATCCCGACATGTTATTTTTATGAGTCAGGCATTTTTGCAGCTTTGGCAGTGATATTGTGTCAAAGTGGTTGACGAATGTGTGTTTAGAGTCGAGCTGGACTACCAGGTCACGAACCGTGTCCACTGTTAGTAGTGTTACCCCTTTTATTGAGTAAGACCTAGGTAAAGGTTTCCGTTTTTTTTTTTTTGTAAATGTTATGTGGTAGCACTTTTTCATATTGAGGCACATGCGGTTTATTAAGCACGAATCGTGAACCGCTTCGAGGTCCGCCTTGAGTAAATGAACGTCGACTGATGAGTTTATCTCTTTATATGTCTTTAAAGTATAAGCGAAAATAGAGCAATTACTGTGTTTTATTGAGACAACTATGTCATTGACGATAATTAGAAAGAGAATTGGGCCCAGGTGCGAACTTTGGGGGACTCCAGATGTAGAGAAATAAACTGGTGGCTCATAGCACTTTACAAACACTTTTTGTTTTCTTTCTTGAGATACGATTTAAACCAAAGAAGCAACTGATCAAATATGCCGAAATCTTCAAATTTCTGCTCTTTTTCTGTTTTTTTTTTTCACTGCTGAAATCAGTGTAAATTGAGTCGACCTAGGCACGAGAGCCTATCAATTTACTTACTTCATTGACGTAGTGGACCAAATTTGTAGTCGTAGATTTACGAACACAGAAATCATGTTGTTGGGGTACTAACTGGGGATTAAGAGGGCTATCACTATTTTTCTTGAAATTTTTGCTTTGCTATTTTTTTTAATAAAAATATAATCATCATCATATTATATATACTGGGAGTTTTGATGTGTGATTAATGATTATGGTTTAGATATGGCCACAAAATTAAAAAAAAAATATGCCTGAGAAAGTTTGATTATTTCTCTCGGGAGTGCTCTAAATATGTATCACATTTTTTCTTGTATTTGAGAGTGTGACTCTTCAAACACTCAATTACAAGAAAAAATTTGATAGCCCTCTTAATGTGTGATGTAAGACAAGGACATAGCAGGGATTCAAAGAGTTTAGCGAAAACTGAAAGTAGTGAAATAGGACGTAGTAGTTCAGCATGTCATTAGAATCCCCTTTCTTAAAAATCAGTACGAAATTTGACATTTTCCATCCTGTAGTGAGTTGCCTCACTTAAATAAGAGAGACAAGGTCGCAAGCGCGACTTCTGAGCACGGTATCTTAGGTTCGATTCTCAGGTCGGGAAAAGTATTATTAAGTTTTCCATAGGATTTTTTAGGAATTTCTTAGGAGCAGGCCAGAGACTGGATTTGAGCCCGGTTAACGGTTTGCCCCTATTACAGGGTCCCCTTACCGTAAGGGTGGCACATCATCGAGGGAAGCGGAGGAAAATTAACCAATTCCTATCTTTTCAATTAAACGGCTCTTCTCAGTTCAACACTTTATAAACTTATTGGGGAACTTTCCTCCGCTCCACTCTGTTACGGTAGTGTCAGCCTAACCCCTAGGACAACAGAGGTGCGATGTTAAGTAACAGACTGGTAACTTACTCGTCCTCCTCCTCCTCGTCGAGGTAGTCGTAGTCGTCCGGCGTGGAGCCAAAAGAGCCGTCATCTCGTCTGCAAAGAATACAAACATTCTTCTTAGTTAGTAATTCTCAGATTTATACTTTCGTTCATCGTTTGAGAGGCAAATGTTCAGCAATGGATGTTTCTTACTGCGGATGTCCACCATCTTGCCAAGTTTCTCATGCATGCTCTTAAGCAAAATGGCATGCAAACACTTCAATTCTCCATTCCACGCCAGTATCCATTTTATCATTCCATTTCCAGTTTTTTTAAAGGAATTGGAAATCGTTGAACTTTATATTTTAATTAAAACAAAGTTAGAACATGATTGACTTTGTAATAAGCATCAGCCTACAGCAGGCCACTGCTGAACATAGACCCCTACAACTGCACGCCATTTAGTTCGATACTCGACAACTTTCATCTAGCTGCTACCCTGCGAAGATCGTCGCTCCACCTAGC
Source organism: Brachylomia viminalis (assembly GCA_937001585.2). Classification (NCBI taxonomy): domain Eukaryota; kingdom Metazoa; phylum Arthropoda; class Insecta; order Lepidoptera; family Noctuidae; genus Brachylomia; species Brachylomia viminalis. Next base: position 11,443,402 of record OW443302.2, on the reverse strand, counting down.
CTGAGGGCGATCTAGAACACCAGACCAGATTCCTTTGCAAAATGTTTGAATTCTGGGCCAAAATAATTCTTGTACGTAACATAGATAATTAACAGGATAACACACTTATTTTCTGGATGTCTATTCTAGATTCCTTACAGGTTCAGTGCTAAGGCTGTGGATAAAGGGTACCCAAATATTATATTCAAGAGTTTAAATAAGCATACCGATTGGTGTTGGCGTCGGACTGCCGGCCTTGTTCCGACTCGAGTTCTGCAACCAATACAGCTTCATAAAGCTATTCATGTTTTACAACTCGCCCATTATTAGTCTGCGCCCCATAAAAAAAATGGAGAGAGTGACCAACCCTGCCTAGGAATGCACAATAGAACAAGGTTTGAGTTGATCAGTTCAAGTTACACAATTGTAAAAAAACTTTTTACAAGTTTTGTAAATGGTTTCTGTGCTTTAAAGCCTAAACATGGGCCACGTATAATGATTACGTGAGTGGCGGCTCTAAGGACGTGTGCGATTAGACTAGCGTAAAAATTAAGTTGCTAAGTATTTTTATTACCTACCTTTTTATATTGTTAATGAATCTTGAGTGTAACCAATAAACTTGCAACTAACTTGTTTTTCCAATTGAATAAGTTATTGTTTTGAATAAGACTATTATAATATTATGATTTTAGGAAATGGGAATGAATTAAACAAATTTTTCGAAAATGTTTGAAATACTAATTTATTCTTCCTTTACAATATTTGTAATTTGACGTGGCTTTTACAAAATTGTGTGAGATTGAGTGTACCATATACACCTATGCCAAATCCTTCTGGGAAAGCAGGCGTATTATCTTATGTCGTTTAAGAAAATTCATTAAAAAAAAAAAACGATCCAGAATTGCAGACCTTATCTGAGGTACTTTGTTTAAACTTAATATTACTTCAACTTTGTAAATATAATTATAATATTTAGTTAAATAATTGACAAAATAAAAATATATATTAACAGAATTATCATTTGAATACATTTATATCAAGGCACTAGAGGCACGCCCTCCCAGTAGAACAGGCTTTGCACAATAATTGCTTGTATATTTTAATCGCTATTTCAATATATTTTAATGCTAGTTAAATCACTACAAAAGCCCTGGGCCCGAGTTTCTTCGTCTTTGAATGCTTATTTTTTTATAGCTAGATTACCAACCAATTTTAAAATACGGCGTTCGAAAGTCGAACCAAACTTAACACATTCAGTAATTATTATACATTCTTTTAACGTCAAACTGAACGCCACATATAATCAATGTTATACGTTATAAAGGATTTACTGACGTCTCCTTGGTTTGGTGTTGCCCTGAAGACCTGTGTAAGATAAGAATGAAAATAACTTTGAAGATGAATGCTTACAAAAGTATTTCTTGTAAGAGCACCAATCAATTCATAAACCTTTCCTTTTGTGTTGAAATAATCAATTATGAAGCTGCATTGTTATCGACAGGCATAAAATCAAGAAAGAATTGGAAAAAAAATATAATGAGTCCGGATAAATATTACGCTAAAACCAATCTTTTCTATTTTCCATCACAATCGAGAGATAAATGAATTTGGCAAAGAATAAATAAATAAACAAGCAATGTATGCCAAGTTCGAGATGTAGTGTAAGTGAGGTTGTAAGTTCCTATTAACATAATAGAACGCAAATAAAGATATGAATATGAATAAGCTATGTTTTCATTTTAATAAAAAAGTATTTATTAAATTTTATGCGCAATAATGACAATCTATTAGTGAATATGGTTAAAAATCACCTATACCAGGCCAGGCGCAGTCTGCATTTTAGGTATGAAACTACAAGTACGCGACGCGCGACGGGTTCGACTTGTCGGGCCAATTCAGTGGGCTGCCGCGCACTGGCCGGGTCGCACATTAGTTCGATACTCAATCAACCGCTGCGTCGCGTCGTCCGTTCGTTGCTTAAGATATTAACTAAAATTAAGGCAAAAGCATATTGCATCGCATTCGGCCGCTTAAATAATAACAAGGATTCGAAGCTCACGTTTTCCACACTTCCAAAGGACATCGACAGGTAAAGAAATGCACGTCTACCTATATGTAATTAGTAACTAGGTAGGTACCTATCTGACAAATATTAACTTTTGTTATTGTTTTTTATGTCACTCGTATTTATGTAGTTAGTTTTTTTTTTTTTTTTACTTCTTGACATTTTGCGGGACTCTGGGGTCCCGGACCTTCGGAAGGCGTACGAGGGGCCGAAGACCACTCGCAGAGGCCTATTAGACGTTTTTAATGAAATGAGGCACCAACCACGATTATCCCTGTTCGGACTATGCAAGTGCACCCAAGCAACCCCCTATTGGTGTAGGACTATTGCAGGATATGGACTATGGATTTGGGTAGCTTAAGTGGACAGGTTATCTAGGACTATGGAAAGACTATGGCCCTAGCCTTTTTTTTTTGAGGGTGGGGATCATCAAATAACTTCTCCCGCTCTTGGCGGAGCGGGAGGGCGTGGTGGGAGTGGTCTTACTGCCTGTGCCAGGGGCCACGGTAACCCTTTCGGACTTTCCCGCAACCCCGGCAGGCATCAGCCCTAGCGGACCCCGTCATTGTTGCTGACATCTCATTGAGGCACGCGTGGAATACAACGCGCCGTCGACCCGGGCCTGATCCTTATCGGATGGCGAGCTGCCCATTGCTCGCCGTCCGCAAGCCCGCGCCTACGGTGGTCGGGAATCGGCTTGGGATTCCCGACGCCCAGGACTGCGGCGGCTAGGGGCGTGAGGGCGCGAATTTTGCCTCTCCCTCAGGCGTTCCGCCTCCTCCTTCGCGAACAATACTGTTTCGCAGTAGGAGGTGACGGCTTACCAAACCATCTCACTCCGTACCATGGCCTGGACCAGGGCCAGAAGCGAGAGATCGCCACCGCCAATCGCCTCCACGAGGAAACGGCGGTGCTCCGCCCAAGCCGGGCAGACCTCCACCGTATGCTCCACCGTGTCCTCCGGGCGATCCACACAATGGTGACACCCGGGCGTTTCCTCCCGCCTTATCCGGAACAGGAACCTCCCGAAGCAGCCGTGTCCGGTGAGGACGCCTTGGCACCTCTCTAGCCACTGCTCAAAGAGGGCTGGGTAGCTTAAGTGGAGTGGTTATGTGGACTATGGAAAGACTATGGCCCTTGCCTGACCAGTGTTATATAAAATACACAGTTAAGATGGCAGGGGGTGACTTGCACACTCAATAATGGGGCCCCGAAAACGGTTGCTATCACGTAGTGTCGTAGCGACAAGGTGGCAATATATCGCTTTATAGGGTTATTTGTAATACGACGGGAATCTACTACGGGGATATAGAGGAGGTCATTTGCAACCAAATGACCACGATGACCCCTATGCAAATGTCAACCATTTTCCAGTAATTTGACAATTTTATTTTTTTGAAGATATCTGGCATCTTATTGTATCTCATTGGATAGCTGAAAAGTTGTCATATTTTTGGAATGTTCTATTGATAAAGTATATCCATGTCTTTTTTGCAGAAATCAACCATTTTAGTCAAAATTATGAAAATTGTGTGCTCTGATTAAAAAAATATTAAAGATACATGTCATTTTATGGTTGATTATTATGTATTGAAGTAGAAGCAGATAATAATAATGGTAAAATAATCATGCATTGTTTTTTTAATACATTTTCAAAGTTGTATACCGCCAAAGAAATATGAAATGTCAAATTACTTGGAAAGAGTTGACATTTGCACTGGGGTCATAAGGGGTATTTTGGTTGCAAATGATCTCCCCTACAGCCCCTTAATGAATTGCTAACGTATTTCCAATAACCCTGTATACGGTGCTTATGAGGAGTGAAGAGGTATTCCACGGCTACCAGGACAATCCTGGAAGTACGGCCAAGATCCGTACAAGCATCTTACTGGAATACTTCGTTCCTCCGAGCAATCTCCACTGAAGCCAGCTAATAAAGACAAGAAAGAGGTGGGAGCTCTGTTACTCGTCATTGTTTACTCCAGCCGGCCAATAAGGCAGAGGTGTGGAACAAGACTTCTCCCGGGAGATAGGGTCCGTTTGGTTACTACTGACCAACAGCTCGCCACATGCTGCCCTGCGGGTTTCTGTATCTCTCTTGGTATGGCTCCTCACCCATACCTGTTCGGCAAAGTAAACTCTACCAGTACAGACCTAGAGTTTAGGTGCGCGCAAGCCCCACCACTACGTCAACGTAGAGATACGGCAGTGGGGTTATTATTATTGAAATGTCTTTAAAATATCTCGGGACCCTAGGGTCCCGGACCTTTGGAAGGCGTACGATGGGCCGAAGACAACTCGCAGAGGCACCTTGGACCATTTTAAGCATTGAGACACCAACCGACGATTATACCTGTATGCACTATGCAAGTGCACCCAAGAACAACCCCCGGTTGGTGCAGGACTATTGCAGAATATGGGAACAAAACATATTGGGCTATGGGTTTGGGGGGCTACAGTGGATTGGTTACCTAGAACTATGGAAGGACTATGTCCCCTGCCTGATCAATGTTAAGTAATACATGGATAAATGGAAGGGGGTGACTTGCACACTAAATAATGGGCCCCCGGAAACGGTCGCTAGCACATAGGGACGTAGCAACAAGAGGGCAACACTTCCTGAGGTGCTTGAGGAGTGGAGGCGTATTCCACGGCTATCAGGACAATCCCGGAAGTACGGTCAAGATCCCTACCAGCATCTTACTGAAATACTTCCTTCCTCCGAGCATGTTTGCACTTGCGAATCTCCACTCAGGCCGGCCAATAAAGGCAAGAAAGAGGTGGGAGTTCTGTTCCTCGTCAGTATTCAGTCCAGCCGGGCAATAAAGGCAAACCAGAGATGAGGAACAAGACTTCACCCGGAAGATAGGGTCCGTGGGGTCGCTACTGCCCAACAGCCAGACACATGCTGCCCTGCGGGTTTCTGCATCTCTCTTGGTCTGGCTCGACCTAACCCAAGACCTGTTTTGGCAAAGTATACCGGCACAGACCTAGTCAGACCCGTCACGACTTCAACGTAGAGATACGGCAGTGGGGTTATTATTATTACTACAGTATAGTTAGGTATACTTACAAGTTCTGTTTACAAGGTGAGGTTTAGCTTTGATAAGCATAAGTAGGAAAGTACCTATTTAAATTTTATTTTATTATTTTTGTTTTGGTGGGTTACTACCATGGACTAACTATAACTATATAATTTATGTAGTAAGATTTTGATTATGTAGCAATTACGAAAGTACTTACCTAGTACCTAGCCTAGGTTTATTTGAAACGTCGTTTGTTCACAAAAGTAGAGCAATAATAACTGGTAATTACATACTCAGATTAATTATTCCTTAAAAGAAGACAACCATGACGTAGTCAGAACAGGTAAGAGTTAGGCGAGCAACTTTTAGATGACTATAACTGTAGAAATTAGCGCTGTGCGACCTGAATTGTACTTTATGTCCTAGCAAGAGTTGATTTTTATTTAAATTATTTTGCAGAGTGAATGTTCTGTTCTTGTACTATTAAGAATTCTAGGCCAATACTTCGACTTTTAATAGTATTCATATGTAACTTGAAAGTTAAAAGCAAGATAATACTAAAAGCAATAGTGTTGGGGTAGTTAGTGAACATAAAACATAATATTTTTTAAATTCTTTTGTTATTACTTTTGTCACTAACGTGGTTTAAATCCACTGGAACAAAACGAATTTGTTAATACCCAGAAAATTTAAATTATAAGCTTATATTTATCCGGGCCCATACCATTAAAAATAAATATTACAGACCTTTTCTACCATCCAAGATTTCTTTTCTTTTTTGTTTCATCTCCTCACTAAGACTTTGCACCATTTTCTCTATGAAGGACTCGAGTACTAAGCTTTTGCACTCTGACGTAATTGATGCTCTGAAAATGATATTAAAATAAACAAAGTTAAAAAGTTTACAATTAGATCTTAACCTTTATAAATAACAAACAAGGCAATAACATTTCACCTGCATATGGGACAATCCTTTTTCTTTTTTTTCCAAATGGATATACAATATTTGCAGAAGGTATGTGAGCAGTTCAGTGTAGTGGGTTCCACAAATAGTTCATTGCATATGCTGCACTGTAGTTCACTTTCCATAAGCTCACCCATTTCATTCAGCACCATCTCCTTTGAGGAGCCTTCGCCAGAATTTTCTGGTGCGCAGATGTTCTCTAAAATTGTGTTCTTCTCCGTTTCAACAGTTTGTAGTTGGCTCTTAACCTGCAAGAATGTTGAGAATACAGTATTTAGGTAATCCTAACAATTGCTCATTAGTAGACTTTTATTTTTTTTGCGTGGGAAATCATCAAATGACTTCTACCGCTCTGGGCGGAGCGGGGGGGCTTGTCAGACTCTTTACTGACTAAAACCCACTCGTGTTTCTTCAGTTGCCTGTGCCAGGGGCCACGGTGACCCTTTCGGACTTTTCCGCAACTCATTAGTAGACCTTGGATTCTATTATTGAAAGCAGTATACTAAATTTTATTGTTTTTTGTCAGAGGTTTGATTACGAATACGTAAAATTTAAAGTTAAACCTTTCAGGATGTATATAGAAAAATAACGAACATTAAAAAGAAAAACAGATCCATGAAGCCCAGACTTCAAATGTGCTTACCCTCTCAAGTTGTTCCTGTAGCGTGTTGATGACTACACTAGACTGCTCTGCCTGTTTCTGAATCCTTTCTGCTGCCAATGCAGCCAGCTCAGTTTCTCTCTCTGTCACTCTCATCTGTGAGTAAAGATTATGTAGTGCTTTAATAAGTACGTAGGTACTTCTCGGCATCCAGCACCAAAATGTTTCGGTGTTTATAAAGTGAAATGGCTTAGGACTGAAGGCGAGAGTGAGACAAAAAATGAGTTTATTTTTTAGGGTTCTGCACTCAATTGGTAGAAACGGAACCCTTATAATTTCGTCATGCCCCTCAGTCTGGATGTCACACAGCCATTTTACTAGGAGAATATTTGCACTATGTATATCAATGAAAATTGGAAAGAGGATGCATTCTGTGCACCGCTAAACAATGATGCAAAGAAATGACGAAAAAAATATTAGTGGTGGCAATCCCCGAGAAAAAAACAAAAACAATGTATAGTCACGAGCATAAATATCGGGTGTAAAGACACTTTCAGAAGCCGAAAGCCACATATTCTACTCATTATCATATTACAACGTGTTTTTTTTTTATATCCCTTAACTCTAGGGTATGATTGAGGCCATATCAAAGAATCAACTGGCATATGAGTTATGTTCCAATCCTTCGTTATTTTTTTTTTCATTTTTCATACAAAATAATTCGGCAAAGTCACGATTATTAATGTAAACCACCCTTTTTTTTTTTTTTTTTTTGAGGATGGGAAATCATCAAATGACCCCTCCCGCTCTGGGTGGAGCGGAAGAGAGTGTCAGACTCTTACTGACTAAAACCCACCCGTGTTCCTTCCTTGGCCCTTTATGTTCCGGGTCAGCGGTACCCCTTTTGGATGATCCCGCTTTCCCGGCAGGCTTGGGCCCTAGTGGGCCCCCTCTTCGATGCTGACATCTCTTTGAGGCGCGCGTGGAACACGTACGCGCCGTCCAGCACGGGCCTGGTCCTGATCGGACGGTGAGCTACCCATTGCTAACCGCCCGCAGGCCCGCGCCTACGGTGGCCGGGAGTCGTCACGCGGCTCCCGACGCCCGGAGCGTCCACCGTGGCGGCTTGGACGGGAGACTCTCTCCCTCTCCCGTCCCGCCACCTCCTTAGCTAGCATGACTGCTTCGCAGAAGGAGGCGACTGCCTCCCACTCCCCCTCGCCCCGGACCATGGCTTGAACCAGGGCCGGGCGTGAGAGGTCGCCGCCGCTGCCGATCGCCTCTACGAGGACACGGCGGTGCTCCGCCCATGCAGGGCAGGCCCCCACCGTACGCTCCACCGTGTCCTCGGGGCGATCATCGCAGTGGTGACACCCGGGCGTTTCCTCCCGCCTGATGATGTGCAGGAACCTCCCGAAACATCCGTGTCCAGTGAGGACCTGCGTCAGGCGGTAGGTGAGGACGCCGTGACGCCTCTCTAGCCACTCCTCAAAGAGGGGTCTTACCGCCGCTATCGTGGAAACACCCTTACGTGAAATATGGCAACGTCGCATTTTCTTAGCTTTAAATATGAATGAAGAAGTGTTAAACAAAGGGCTTGCTAAAAATAATTTCACTTTTTGCTAACGCTACGAGTTCCATGTGTGCGTTCATTGTATTTAGTACCTAACAGGTCGGTGTCGGATAAAAGAATTAGTAGGGTTGTCAATATTTATGTAGGTAATTGAGTCACAAACTAGTTGTGAAAGTGAGATTCGATCAGGACAGGTTTGATTTCGTGTTTGGTAAAATACGTATGGATATTATAAAAAAGGACGAAGGGATCCAGGTACTTAATGTTACTCAACAATTTAACATCATACGATAGTATCTAGTTTGTGTAGCTCAACTTTAGTTATGTTTAGCCACGCAAACTAGATACTATCCTTGTAAAATGACGTCATTTCAACTTTGCACATTGGAATGAAAAACTTTTTAGTGTTTCAGAAAAGTAAACAGCTAGGATAGATACCTCATGGAAACTAACATAAACATTTTTAAATTCGTTTATTGATTTGTACCTACATAATAAATTCCAAAAAGTCTTCTTCAGTTACTTAATTGGAATATCTAAAACATATTAGGTACATGTGATGTGGCTATCCAGGCCGTTCGTTTCGCTTAGAAGAATTAACTTAGGAAAAATCAGAAAAAAGCCAATGACTCCTAATGAATGAAATACTAAAAAATCTTACGTACATAACTACCTACGCATTATAAACTCGTAGGTGACAACCCTGATATTCCGAGCACTACACACACATAGTACTCATTGTTAACCGTCCCGTCCGAGCCCGTGACGCTACGCAGGAACCTACTCAATAGCTCTATCTTACTTACACAAAGCGACAAGCGCCAATGAGAGAGTGAAAAACCCGAGTCGTAGCAGGTGCACTTCACCGAGTTATCATTGTAAGTATCTAGGCAACTCTTGCGCGCCGCGCGCTAGGATATGTTGTGCTGCTTTTTTAATGAAATCGATATCGATTAAACCCGTACTTAGTCTTCAATGTCATTAAACACTTACTTTGATTTAACGCACATAATTATTTAATGAAGATTACGAATTTTCTAGTCAAGCAAAAGTGCGAATATTACGAAGGTGGCTCAAATTAATAATAACCTTCACCCAGTACTTAATTTAAACTTTAGCCATAGGTTACAAACCTTAATTAATGATGCTATTTCGTAGTTAGTTTAGGTAGCATACCCGATCATTTTGGTGCAGTAGTAGTTCTACTAAAGCGTACAATGGTGCCGATTCCCTTGTTCACAAACTAAACTAAATTTAAGTTGAGTGCATCTTTTTCTTTCTATTTCATTAAGAAAAGGACAGAAGATAAATTTTAGTTTAGTCCTGTCAAATTAATCAGCGCCTGACACTACTCCATACAAGTTTAGACGTGATTAAAAAGTTGACAACTAAAATTACATCAAATTACGTCAGGTGCTGACTAATTTGACAGAACTAAACTAATATTTATCTTATGTCCTTTTCATAATGAAATAGAAAGAAAAAGATGCACTCAACTTAAATTTAGTTTAGTTTGTGAACAAGGGAATCGGCACCAATGTGTTTCAACTAAGAATAGGATGACCTTTATAATTATTGTGACGACAATTACATTAAAAATGACTGCAAATTAATTTTCAATAGTATTTATTATCGTTATTATCTTGTTAATGTTACTTTCATATTTTTAAGAGCGTGTAAGTATTAGAAAAGCGTGCATTAAATCACAATATGGCGTCAATGTCATCCTATTCTTAGTTGAAACGCATATTAAATAAGGTGTAATGTCATTTAAATTTTGCTTCGTAATTTAGATATTCAAACTACTTGAGGTTTCATCGATGTCGACAAGGTAGCTTTCCCTTCACTAGCTGCCGCCGGGAAGCCCCGGTACCAACATACCTACATATTTTATTTTACTATTTATTTTACTACACTACTGCGAAGTTTGGCAACCTCGCAAAAGTAAAGATTCGTCATACTGGTGACAATTTTTGACCTAATTTAATTATGATTGATGATATCTCCGAAACGATGCATTTTTGGACCACCTATTCTAGGAGTTTTAGTATTATTTTTACCTACAGAATATAACCCTAGAGTTATGGGATATCAAAAAAAACAGGTTGTATAATAAAAATAGATTATTTGGATCATTTTTTTCCACTACCATACCTGGGAATCCACTGGTTCTGGAGATATTGAAGGTCCACTTTTTTTCGGAGTCGAATTTCTAGTGTTTTTACTAAACTTATTTCCAAACAAACATTACCTGTATTTTCGATTTTTCTTAACAAATTACGCATTTGACATGACAAAAACGCAATGAATATTTATTACACGCACACTACTACGTCACGATCGCCTGTACACCTACCCGACAAGAAGCGCACGATACAGTGTCACGTGGTACAAACTAGCATAGAACGTTACGATAACCCGTGTTTGTAACAGCTGATCGGTTGTTGGTGCTACATTACGGACATTTGTTGCAGTTTTTGATTTCAAAGACGTTGATTTATGAGTTGACGGATTTGTGATGTGTCTTTTATACCCTGTATACTATGGACAGCTCGGCAATACCTAATATCTGATTTCATGATTTATCCATTATTATATTACGGCAAATATATGTGATCATTTGTGGAAGGCATATATATACAAGTGGCAGCACAAATATGACACATCGAAGAAACACCGAAAGTATCTGGCGAGACAAGCAACGCCAAAGTACCTATATAAAAAATCATAAACTGGCACTCCTGTGCGATGCCACATTGTGATTTTTATTTTTCTTCCTGTTGCTTTGTTTTTTGTGACTAACAATAGTTTTATAAGGTTTTTTGTGTTACTAACAGTATATGGACTACGTCTGAAATAAATGTATTAAATTAAATTAAAAAATAGGATGCTGAATCGGCTTCGAAAATATGTGTCAATGCAATATTAACGGATATGTCTTGCGTCATAAATATCTATCTACTGTGTTTAATTCAGAAGAATGTGATAACTCGTTGTGATCGAAAATGTCTGACATCACTTTGACAGCATAAAAATCTGACAGAATAATGCTTCAAGTTTTCTTCTTTATTGCAATCAGTGTCGCTCATATTGAAAAATATGTGACTGGAAGCATAAGTATCTGACAATTTGAAAGTAGTAATGTCAATAATAGGCGATTTTTTTCCATTTTGTGGATTGAGCCGCTGTCGACTATTCTGCCAGTATCAATTACCCATCTTATAGTATGTGATTAATTTAAATATAGGTACTATTAGTATTCGTGTTCCTCCATACTATATTATTATAAATTTTAAAGCAACTCCGTCTGTATGTTACCTTTTCACGCCTAAACCCATGAACCGATTTAGACAAAATTTGGCAAGTAGATAGATGGCATCCTGGGGAAGGACATAGGCTACTTTTTGTCTTAGAAATAATCCTATAGGGGATGAAAGTTGGTGTGGAAATCCCAGAATTTCTTAGTTAGGTTTATATAATTCAAGTTTATGCTTTTGGTAGGAAAACAGGATATCTGTAAAAACTTTCCCCAAGGGGGTAAAATAGGGGATGATTAAAATTGACACGTAGTAACACTATGGAAATTTTTGTGATATCCGACATCCACGAAGGCGAAGACGTGGGCATTAGCTAGTAGTAATATATTTATGCTCGTGACTGTACAGTAAGACCGATGAATCAAGGCCGGCCCGAACTTAGCACAGAAGGCAGCGCAATTTTTTTTTTTTAGGAATCAATAAAAGGCGGTATGAGGCGAGAGGGAGTGAGAGAACATGCATGAAAGCTTGGAGAGCCTATGTTCAGGCCGGCCATGATTCATCGGCTGAACTGTACATAAACATGTGGGGTATTCTTGGATCCCAAAATTCAAAAGATTAAGATGTTTTTAAGTGACTTTGCTATTGAAGTCAGTAGTTTTTGAGATATGGGATATATTTGGTTACAAACGCACAAATAACTTAGTTTAATAATAAATAGTAATAAATTTTTGCAGTCGATAAAATTAATACTGGGCATACGTAAATATTCATCCAAACCACTGGCCCCTTCACAGTGCGTGGTCCGATACGCACTTTCTGTTTGTTAAAATTATAATATTATTTACCCTCAGTTCTTCAAGTGACTTTTCAGCATTGTTTTGAGCTTCACTTAATTGCTTTTGTATTTCTTCTCTCTCTGTCATCTGAATAAAAAAATAACAGAGTAGGTATGTAGGCCAAAATATTTTTTATTGATGTGAGTTTGAGGAAAAGTTCATAGTAAGAAATTTTGCTGATCTATAATGATGATAAACTCGGCCACAAGTAAGACTCATCCCGTCTTATTACAAAACACGATCTAACTTTAGTCGAAGTCTAAACCATCAAGCCAGTTTTTGTATTTCGAACTTTAGGCTGACTTTAGTAAAGTTCTTAATACAAAATTGTCAACTTAAGACCGGACTAAGATGTAAGTTATATAAAAGGAACTGTATTCCGATTTCTGTTATGTTCTTATTTCAAAAACAGGCTCGATGGTTTAAACCATGACTAAAGAAAAACCTTGTTTTGTAATAAGACCAATCATGTTTTATTACAAAACACGATCTAACTTCAGCGTGAGCCTCAACCTTCGAGCCAGTTTTTGTATTTCGAACATAATGCAGACTTTAATACAAAATTGACAACCTAAGACTGGACTAAGTTGTCAGTTTTGTAAAAGGAACAGTATTTCGATTTGTGTTTCTAGGCAAACTGGTTGCTAATTTAATTGTATAAATTTTATGACAATGATTTTACATTTTGTAATCTCTAACTCACACACAAATCATCTAATTATATTTACAATATTTGTACATATATGTGAGCACCATGTATCTGTCACATAATTAATTTACCATTGCTTTATATTTAACTAGCTGACCCGGCGAACTTCGTACCGCCTAACAGTCGATTCTTTAATTTCAAATATTGACACACAATATTATATTTATACGATACTGACGTCACTCAATTGTTTTGCCTTCCCGGAACCTCTCCACTAACACTTAAACTTTATGGTATGGTATTAAAGTTCAAATTGACTTTTAAGTGTTATGACGAATCGATTGTAAGGGAGTAAAGAAAACTGTTGTTTTTAGACGTTCTCAGGATTTTTTTAAAATTTTTGTCTCCGTAAGAACCATCCTCGTACTTCAAGGAATTTTCTAGAAAAAGAATTAGCAAAATCGGTTCAGCTGTTCTCGAGATTTGCGTTTAGCAACACATTCAGCTATTATTTTTTATATTAGAGAAGTTGGATAGATAGAAGATTCTTTTTATCAATTGTGGTATAGTAATTTTATTCTAGGTGCATCGTCTTTACATATAATTATATAGTTAATGTATACAAAATATTGTAAAACATTTTAAAAGAGTAACAGTGGAGTTTCTTGCCCATTCTTCTCCATACGAAACTACATTTTGGAAGGGGCAACTAGAATCAATTATATTTTTTGTTCAAAAGTGCCTTTTATGTGCCTATTTGAAATAAATGAATTGACTATGACTTTGTTAGGTTCTTATTTAAAAACAGGCTCAATGGTTTAAACCATGTCTAAAGAAAACCCTTCTTTTGTAATAAGACCGATCGAGTTTTAGAAAAAGATTGGCTGTGTAGAGCACTGTGATGTCTCTTTCACTCATTATGTGATAGTCTCTTTTCAAAGAAACAATGTGTCACAAATAACATTGCTGGGGCAGTAATTTATGTTAAAACAAAACAAAATATTATTTATTACCAATTGGTCCATTTTGATTTTCTCCTCATTACAAAGTTTCTTCATATGCTCCATTTGTACATTCAGCAAGTGTTCAGCTTTCAATTTCTCTTGTTCAGTTTGGTGAACTCTGTCTTCAAGACTCTTTTTGATATTATTTAGTTCTTGCTTCAGTTCCGTTTCTCTTAGTTTTCTTTGTTCTACTATTTCTTTTAATTCCTGTAAATAATGGTAGTGTTTTAGTTGTTCGATTTGCCATCTTATTTGATAGTTTTTTGTGAACAATAAGAATTTAAAGCAAAATCAAGCATGTAAATTAAAATCTGGTCATACCTTCTCCTTGGCTACTCTAAGTAGTTCAGTTTCCCGCTGGAGCATATCTACAAACTCTTGCCGTTCCTTCAACCGGACATCTTCTTGTTCACGTATCTTGCCCTCTAACTTCTCCAACATTTCTTGTTTCGAAGTATTTTCTCGATTTAGTTCTGATAAGAACTCTTCTCTCTCCTTCGTTAGTTTCTCTTTAAGCGAGTTGTTCTCTTTCAGGAGTTCTGACTCAGTCTCATTGTGCTTCTGAATTTGCTCCTATAAAATAAAAGATTTAAATCAATATTATAACTCTGGCTCAATCAAAATTAAACACTGGATAAATGCTATGCAGATAGATCTACTATGTATCAAATAATGTACAGATCTTGTTATTTTCCTCAACTAAATCTGATAATGAGTGTTGTCCAGAGTATTAAAACCCAGACCCACAAAACTTTATTTGGATTGCTGCTTGTTTACAAAATTAAAACAAAAGCATTACTTTTTTCCATATTTGTTGTATAATTTTATTATCTACTCAAGTAGGTACTTTATGCACTGAGTGGATAGGTGTATGCCATAAATATATAGTATTTATTTAAAATCGTTAGATATAGTATTTTAATCATAAAAATATTTGTTCCGTGCGGGGATCGAACCCGCGACACGTAACGCAGCAGTCAATCGCTTAACCACTACGCCAACCGTGTCGTCATTTGGAAGCATTGTACTACAATAATTGCAAAGAACAAAGGCCAGTCTCCTATCATGATGTTGAGTTGTTGATAAGTAAGTACATAATATTATGTTGTTTCGATAGATTTGATTATTTTTATGTTTGTTGTTACACTTTTACACTAAAACGGCTGAATGCATTTGGATGAGATTGGGCACATGGGTAGACCATTACCTGGATTAGGACATAGGATACTTTTTATCCGGATATTCCCACCGGATCGAGACTTATACGGATGAACGTGACAGATGTCCTGTCCATTTTTCAATAATTGATACAAAAACCCATAGAAAGAGGAAGTGCAGTTTTTCCGGCATTTTAATAATTTCCGGGTCTTTTTTTCAAATTTGTCTTACCTATAAAAGCTAATTGGGACTATTACGAACGTTTTAAAACAAAAAATAGCCAAATTGGTCTAACCATTCTCAAGTGATGCACTTACCAATGAACATAACATTTTTAGGCAAAATGTTTTTTGGAGTTATGTGGTATATTTTTAATCTGTGGCATTTTAAATTGATTATTTTTCAATTTATAAGAGTATGAACACACAGAGTACATTGAATATTATACACAAAACAATAGTGTGGAATAACACAAGACTGCACAGGAGTCGTCGCCGAAATTACAAAAAGAAGTCAATCTATTGTTTACTTTTACTTGTCATAAATAGGCAAGCTACATTTTTGATCTATTTACGTGAGCGCGGTCTTTTACAGTAAAATTGCTTTTTATTAATAATAAATAATGAAGATGTTTTTCCAGTTGACATTGCCCGCAACTTATTTTGATTCAGAAATAAAATCAATTTCAACTTCAGGAAAAGTATAATAATATCTAGGAATATAAAAATCACAAATGTGTTCAAAAATAAGATAATTATATTATCCTGCATTTTGCATGATTAACTATAATTTCAGATTTATGAACATAAATGAGGCAAAAGGATAAGAATTGCAGCAGATGGAGTTTTGTAGTTTCTGCATACCCTCATGAGAAGAAGGCATGAGTTTATTTATGTATGATTAAGAGGCATATAACATAGGAACTAAAATACCTTATAACCTTACCAATTGAGATCACAGACAGTCTTAGCATCTCAAGGATGCAGATATTTGGTCACATCTTAACTCTATGTTTTACAAGCCACATGTGAAACTTACCATGAGTTCACAGATTTTATCTTCCATTTCATGTTTGATAGTAGCAAGCTGTGCATCTCTCTCCTCCAAGAGTATAGTTTTTTGGCGTTCAACCTCATTTTTCTCCCCTTTTAAGTTTTCTATTTGTGCTGCAAACTCATTTTCAAGTTGAAGAATTTTTCTATTCATATCTGTTTGCAATTGCTCCTTTAATATCATTGATGTGTTTTGCATTTGTTTAGCATTTTGTATTTTCTCTTCAATATGCTTTATTTCAAATGTTTGTGACTCTTCAAACTTCAATTTTACATCATCAATTATTTTGTTATTCTGATCACTGTTATCCAGTTTTAAACGCTTTCTTGGTACTTCAAATACTTCTTCTGATGGTGAATTGATAAACTTATACACAAATTCATCGGTCAGTTCTAACGATATGATGTCTCCATTGCACAGTTTTTTCTCAAGCCCCTTGCCTAAAGTTACTCCATTGATTTTAATACCAAATGTGCTGTTATCTTCAAGTGTCCATTCGTTATTTGTACCATTTTTGAATTTGCAGTGATTTCTCGATATAGCTATAAATGGTACTACAACAGAGTTCTTCAATCCACGACCAAGTGAAAACTAAAGCAAAACACACAATGTTACAGAATAGTGAAAAGAACAATGTTGTACTTTTATTGAACTATAGTTTGCTGTTAGAGCAACTACAATAATGAATAATGAGTAAATTTACTTACATTATCTGAGGTTATAGGTATTTTGTTCAAATATGTAAACTCCGATTTTAGTTTTTTACAAGACTCTAGTACTGGACAGCTATCACCATCTTCCATCTTTACAGGAATATAAACAAAATATTATATTATATAGTAAATAATAAAACACAGTAAACAGCTCAATAAACAAAAGTGGGTACGTTTCCCACCAATTGAAATAACATCATTCCACGATTCGAACACGAGTTTTTAACAATGTATAAGACTGTCATGGCAAGATTGGCAAGATCAACAAAACAAAACATTTCATCAGTGTTGCTAGCATTACTAACAATAATTTCCTGAGTTCCGCTGAACTACCTACTCGAAATCTATACGAAAATATAATGCTATATTTAATTTAGATCATAACTAGTTTGAAAACTGATATTTAACCGATCAGTTTTCAAACTAGTTATGATCTAAATTATTTTAGCAAATAAGTGTATACAGAAAAATAAATATGAATCGATTGTCATATCATTTATCTGTTTTAGTTTTCTTGAAACGTTTGATTTGATTTGTCTAGGGAATTTTATCGCATTACCTCATATCCTTTCTACACGCATTCCTGTAGAACGCGTTGTTTCTGTGCCAATGATTGGCAGCACCGAAACTGTAAATTATGAGCAAAAGCAATACAGAGTAAAATGAAGTTGCCAGCATAAACTAGTCAAACGAAACATGGTCTAAGGGCTAATGCTTGGTTCACACGCAGCAACTTTGTATCTAGCTATGTGTGTAAAGCGGCTTAGACCATAAATGGTCTGTAGAAAAGAAAGGACGACTCCATTCGAATGTATGGTACGTACCTTTGAATAATAACTTATTCTAAGGTATATACAGTCACATTCAAAGCATGTTCGTCACCCACAGGTGAAAGCACCAGAGTAGCCTGCACCATAGACTAATATAATATGCCTGCACTTGGTGAAAAACTGGCTTTTATTCCCACCAGATGTCGCATGATCGACTTTGCCGTTTGCCCGACTTTGTCCTTGAAGTAAAGAATATACCCGTAATATTTAGGTTTTATTTAACAAAATTCAACATATTGATACAATGACACAATCAATCCTGACAACTTAGTTTCTTCTATAAATAGGGCGTTCAATATTGACCAAGGAGTTAATATTATATTACTACATTCTCCTGGGCTTATTTATTATCCTACGTAGTCAGCTAGATGAGCAGGAGGACGTCGTACTCTTTCAGAACGACGCAGTGTTTCTGTCATGATGTTCTGTGGCTGGACCATCTCATTCTGGGAATCTCGCTGGCCTTCTGTGTCACGCTCATCGCCATCGACTGCATCGATGTACTCGTCGTCATCATTGGAATCAGCTTCATCCTGTTCTAAAGAAGATTCCTCAGCAGGAGCTAAGTGTCGATTAGATACGACAACTTCTCTACCACTGCTCAAACGCACACGAGAATGTTGAGGATTACTTTCCAGAGTCTCTACTTCTTCAACCAATGGATCGTATTTACTAGTTCGATTATGGTTTCGCATTAACACTTTTCCTGGCACGTTTAGCCATGTAGGCATTGACTGACCAGTTGAGGATCTCCTGGGGTGAGAGAACATCCGCTCATGGGGCGTACTGTTTGTAGCCGTGCAAAGAAGTGATCTTACAGAATGTAGAGCCTGATTAAAACTGACTCCCATTCGGTTAAAGGTAGATCATGGCTTTTGAGAGCCAATTGTACTGTTCGCCAAATAATTCCATTGTATCTCTCCGTTTGTCCATTACCCTGAGGGTTGTACGGTGTAGTATAGCTGGTAGCAATGCCCTTCTGGTGAAGGAAGTCTTTCATCTCTTTTGAAAGAAAAGAAGTGCCACGATCTGAATGTACGTAGGTTGGCATTCCAAATATAGAAAATAAATCAGTCAGTTTATTAATTACCGTGTTTGTACTCAAGTCTGGGCAAGGATATGCAAATGGGAATCGGGAATATTCATCCACAATCGTAAGGATATTGACGTAGATTTATATCTATGGTAATGTAGATTTATATCTATGGTAATGCCATATAATAATTGTCAATGTGTCATATCATAGTCTAGTTTCTAAATATAGCTAATTTCTAGTAGAATAAATAAAGCCTTAATTTCCGAAAGGCTTTGCGTTTTCTTTATATCAATTTATTCTACTTAAAAATAATGACATGTAAACGCTATTCAAAGTTATTCACTAACAGTTATTTTCGCTGATGTCTAACAAAAAAAATACATCTGACATACTGGAAAAGACTCAAGAATCCAAATTTACAATGGCTGTTCGTCCAACGAAATATTTAAATCCAGATAAGTTTGGTGCTGATCCGAGTGATTCTGGCGCAGAGCTACATTGGAGTCATTGGTATAGTACGTTTAAAAAAATTATTTCCGATGAGGTACCGGATTCTTCTCCAGAGATGAAACTGAAGCTACTAGTAAATTATTTAGCGCCAACAGTTTTCGCACTAATAAAACATTGTAAAAATTATGAACAGGCTATTATGACATTAACGGAAACCCATGAAAAACAGAAAAACCGTATCTTGGCACGTCATATTCTATCTACCAGACTTCAAAAACCAGATGAATCTATATCCGATTACATTCGTGCTTTAAAACTGCTAGCCCAAGACTGTGATTTTCGTGATGAATCCGCTGAAAACGAATTCATGTGTAACGCATTCATATCGGGCTTATGTTCCCAAAAAATCCGTCAAAGACTTTTGGAGACTATGACATTGACATTCGATGAAGCTATAAATCAAACATTGACGCTTGAGAGCGCTGAAAAGAGTTCCCTATCTTTTTCAACTCCAAACACAAACTCATTGCTGAATGCAATCACTTCTCAAAGGAGTATTAATATCAGTGAACCACAAGTAGAACAACAAAAAGAGATCCAAAATCATTTAGCTGCTTCTACTCCCCGTTTTTATGGACAAAAGAAACGACGTTGCTTCTTTTGTGGCGGGAACGTCCATCAACGGATAAAATACCCTGCATTCCATGCGACGTGTCAACTTTGCTCAAGAAAGGGTCACTTTGCTAACGTATGTCGTAGCAGTAGCGTTGGTGGCTCGACGGCAAATGCTATTTCTGAAGAGACATTATTAAACACTGCAACTATAATCGCAGCCTCTCCGGGAATCCTTTAAAAGGCCACTGTCCCTGTTTCAATTAATAACAACACTGCAGACGCTCTCGTGGATACTGGCAGCTCAGTGAGCTTTATTGATAAAGGCTTAGCAGAGACATTGGGTCTAAAGAAAAATTATTGCAACCAGACAGTCACCTTAGCGTCGTTGAGTTATACTTCTATTGTAGAAGGTTCGTGCGTTGCAACTATAAAAATCAATAAACACGTCTACAAACAGAAGACTTTGTTGATCGTGAACAACTTATGCGCTGGCATTATCATTGGTCACGATATTTTGAAAACACATTCATCAGTTGTCCTAAATTTTGGCGGTAAAGACGAACCTTTGAACATAATTTGTAACGTCATGGAAGCTGCCCCCTGCTTCGATATTTACTAATCTTTCACCCTATATAAAGCCCATTGCAGTTAAATCTCGAAGATATAATGAGGAAGAGGAATCATTCATAAAACAAGAAATAACAAAGCTACTAGAGGATGGTGTCATCAAACCTAGCACTTCGCCATGGAGGGCTCAAATTTTAGTCGCAGGAGGGGGCCATCACCGGAAACGCCTAGTGATCGATTATTCGAGAACGATCAATAGATTTACTGAGCTCGATGCTTATCCATTACCTACAATTGAATTTATCATTTCGAAGGTATCAAAATATAAATACTTTAGTCAAATCGATCTAAAAAGTGCGTACCACCAGGTACCTATATTAAAAAAAAAAGAGCAAAAGTACACCGCTTTTGAAGCTTGTGGTAAGCTATACGAATTCACACGTATTACTTTTGGCGTCACTAACGGGGTAGCGCGTTTCAGCGTACTTTAGAATTTATTATTGAAAATGAAAATTTAGAAGGAACCTACGCGTACCTTGATGACGTCACTGTTTGTGGAAGAACAAAAGAAGAACACGATAGAAACCTGCGTGATTTCTTACAGGTGGCTGAGAAATATAAACTTACCTTCAATAAGGACAAATGTACTTTCTGCGCAGCGACGATTAATCTCTTAGGCCACACAAAAAGCGACCAGACTATCAGACCAGATAAAACAAGGGTTCAACCTCTATTAGATTTACCTGTTCCAAAAGATGCCAAGTCCCTCAAAAAGGTTTTGGGGTTATTTGCTCACTATAGTCCATGGGTTAAGAATTTCTCACATAAAATAAGGCCCTTGATTGACGTAAATAGTTTTCCACTAACTAATGAAACGATTTTGCATTTTAACGCTCTTAAAACTGAATTAGCAGAGTCAAGTCTTAACACGATTGATCATAATGCTACATTCACGGTCGAAACAGACGCCTCGGAATTTGCAATCGGGGCTATTTTATCACAAAATGAACAACCTGTAGCCTATTTTTCACGGCCATTATCTGCACCCGGAAGACGTCACTCATCAATTGAAAAAGAAGCTTGCGCCATTGTAGAAGCGCTCCGTAAATGGCGACATCTACTTTCTGGAAAGCATTTCGTTTTAATAACTGATCAACAGTCTGTTGCTTTTATGCTCTCTCATCACACAAGTAAAATAAAAAATGAAAAAATAGAAAGATGGAGACTCGAACTTTCTTGTTTTAAATGTGACGTCGTATACAGGCCCGGAAAACTCAATTTGGCGGCGGACGCTCTATCCCGTGTTTGTGCTCACATAAATACAAATAATTTAGCTAATCTGCACAACGCTCTTGGACATCCCGGTATCACGAGAATGACACACTGGGTTAGAACCAAAAATTTGCCATATTCCGTTAATGATATTAAAGCTGTAACGTCATCATGTAAAATATGTGCTGAAATTAAGCCACGATTTTTTTCTTAAATCAAAAAACTTGGTTATAGCTTTCTGGGAGAAGGTTCTTCATGAGTCACTCCATGCAATTCGGTCATTGTTGTGTACATCCACGAACACCACTCCTCATGAACGGTTATTCTATACCACCCACGACGGTCGATGAATGGTCAATCAATCCCATCATGGCTTTCAACCTCTAGTACCGTCCTCTTGAGAAAGAATGTTCGACAATCAAAATATGACCCTCTTGTAGAAGAGGTCGAGCTTTTACAAGCTAATCCTGCATATTCATTTATAAGATATTCTGACGGTAGGGAGTCTACCGTTTCAAATAATCAATTAGCTCCTTTACCTAATGACGAAGACAGTATCTGTGATGAAGCACCTACAGCCATAGAAGCTACTCAGAGAGAGTCTGAAACTCCTCAAGAATCTGAGGTTGCTCAAAGCCAACAAGAGGTGGCCCGGGAAGAACCTGACATAGACGAGAGGCGCCACTCAAGCAGGTCCCGGAAACCGCCGGGCTACTTGAGAGACTATGCTTGCAATATTTAAAACCCTGCTGGGAAGAATGACGTAGATTTATATCTCTGGTAATGTAGATTTATATCTATGGTAATGCCATATAATAATTTATTGTCAATGTGTCATAGTCTAGTTTCTAAATATAGCTAATTTCTTTAAGTAGAATAAAGCCTTTTTTTTTTTTGAGGATGGGAAATCATCAAATGACCCCTCCCGCTCTGGGTGTCAGACTCTTACTGACTAAAACCCACCCGTGTTCTTTCCTTGGCCCTTTATGTTCCGGGTCAGCGGTACCCCTTTCAGATGATCCCGCTTTCCCGGCAGGCTTGGGCCCTAGTGGGCCCCCTCTTCGATGCTGACACCTCTTTGAGGCGCGCGTGGAACGCGTACGCGCCGTCCAGCACGGGCCTGGTCCTGATCGGACGGTGAGCTACCCATTACTCACGCCCGCAGGCCCGCGCCTACGGTGGCCGGGAGTCGTCATGCGGCTCCCGACACCCGGAGCGTCCACCGCGGCGGCTTAGACGGGAGACTCTCTCCCTCTCCCGTCCCGCCACCTCCTTCGCTAGCATGACTGCTTCGCAGAAGGAGGCGACTGCCTCCCACTCCCCCTCGCCCCGGACCATGGCTTGAACCAGGGCCGGGCGTGAGAGGTCGCCGCCGCTGCCGATCGCCTCTACGAGGACACGGCGGTGCTCCGCCCATGCAGGGCAGGCCCCCACCGTATGCTTCACCGTGTCCTCGGGGCGATCATCGCAGTGGTGACACCCGGGCGTTTCCTCCCGCCTGATGATGTGCAGGAACCTCCCGAAACTTCCGTGTCCGGTGAGGACCTGCGTCAGGCGGTAGGTGAGGACGCCGTGACGCCTCTCTAGCCACTCCTCAAAGAGGGGTCTTACCGCCGCTATTGTGGCGTGCCCTGCGCTGGGTTGCGACAGTCGCTCTTTCCATGCCGCCATGAGATCGCACCGGAGGTTCGTCCGCTCCGCCACGATTCGCCGCGGAAGTGGGGTTTCCCCCCGGCGTAGTGCCTCCGCGCGCCACTCATACAGGCGCGCGAGGACTATCGCCTCCAGATCCCACGGCGGCAGTCTGGCAAGGAGGCGTGCCGCCTCGCCCGAGATCGTGCGGTAGCCCCGGATCAGCCTTACGGGTACCACCTTTTGGGGCGCGTTCAGATAGTGGGCGGCTCTACGCCGCAGTGAACGCGCCCACAACGGGGCCCCATATGTAGCCATGGACAGCACGACCCCCGCGTAAAGCCTCCGGCAGGAGGCGTTTGGACCCCTCAGGTTGGACAGGAGCCGCTTGAGGGCGGCCCCAGTCCGTTCCAGTTTGGGGGCCAAACGTCGGAAGTGCTCCACGAAGTTCCACCGGCTATCGAGCACGAGTCCTAAGTACTTCATTGTGGACTCGACGCCAATGTGAACCCTTCCTACCGTTAGTTGGGATCCCGATGGTGGCCTGTTCCGGGGCCCATGGAAAGACATGGCCTCGGACTTGTGCAAAGCCACCTCGAGACCCAACTGCCGGATTCTCTCCACGACTATCGCAACCCCGCGTGTCATCGCGTCGGCCGCCGCCTGATGCGACCTCCCCTGCGCCATAGAATAAAGCCTTAATTTCCGAAAGGCTTTGCGTTTTCTTTATATCAGATATATCGATTGTTCCCAGTACCATCTGAGGGAAGTGGACCTTTAAAATCTATCGATATTCTCTCGAATGGGGCCAACGCTTTTATTAGTTTTCCCATGCTTTGTTGAAAACGAGGCTTTACTTCTGCACGTATGGAACAATTCGCAGTAATACGTTTGATCTCTTCAGTGGAGTAAGGTAAATTTTTGCTTCGAACCCAATGGAGCATTCTTGTTACACCAGGAAGACACAAGGTTTTATGCAGTTCTTTGAGAGCTTTTGCTGAACTATTTATAAAGGCTACTAATGGTGCTCTTAATAAAGCATCAGCTGCTATATTTTCCTTTCCAGGGCGATAAACTATGTCAAAATAGTATTCCGAAAGTTCTAATCGCCAACGTTGTATTTTATCATTTTTAATTCTTGACGCATGCTGCTGATTGAACATAAATGCAACCGATTTTTGGTCAGTTATCAGTTTGAACTGTCGTCCGATGAGGAAATTGTCTCCATTTTCGAAGACATTCGACTATAGCCGCGGCCTCCTTCTCTATGGCTGGGTGATTCCGTTCGCTACTGTGAAGGCTTCTCGAGAAAAACGCAACAGGTCTACCTTCTTGTGACAGAGTTCCCGCGATAGCATAGTCTGAAGCGTCTGTTTCAACAACAAATTGTATGTTGTCGTCAATCGCGTTTACTGCTGATCTCTTGTTTTAGAGTGTTAAAAGCGTTTACTGCCTCAGAATCGAGAGGAAATGTGCCTTGCGAAACGAGGGACTGAATTTTATGAGAGAATCTTGGCACATAATTAGAATAGTGAGCAAATAACCCCAATGCTCGCCGGAGCGATGCCGAGTCTGAAGGCAGAGGCAGCTCTAATAGTGGACGTAGACGATCCGGGTCGGGTCTAATTACCCCATTGTTTATAGTATATCCTAGAATACTTATCTCTTTCAATGAAAATTCACTCTTTTTAAGATTCAGTGTAAGGTTATACCGTTTGGCAATATCAAGAAAACGCTGCAGTTTTTGATCGTGGTCAGCTTGGGTAGTTCCACAGACTGTTATGTCATCCAAATACGCGTATACTCCTTCAAGTTGCTCTTTTGCAATTATATTATTAATTCAAGTTGCTCTTTTGCAATTATATTATTAATAGTTCTTTGAAAAACCGCTACTCCATTGGTAACCCCGAAAGGTATTCTTCGAAATTGGTATAAATTACCTTCTGCTTCAAATGCTGTATAAGGTTTTTCTGTTTCAAGAATCGGAATCTGATGGTACGCACTTTTTAAATCAATTTTGCTGTAGACACTATGTTTAGCTACTTTGGAGACTATTTGTTCAATACTTGGTAAAAGGTAAGCGTCTAGTTGCGTGTATCTATTTACTGTCTGAGAGTAGTCTATACACATCCTTTTTTTATGATTTTCATTTGTAGTTACAAGGACTTGTGCTCTCCATGGTGACGAGCTAGGTTCTATAATACCTTCAGCTAGCAATTTCTTTATTTCAGTACGAATAAACTGCATGTCACTATCTGAGTATCTTCGTGATTTAACAGCTATAGGCTTGCAGTCTGGTAAGAGATTCGGAAATAGACAGATTGGATCAACGTTGGCTTGAGATAGTGCACATAATTTCAATGGAGCTCCAGATCCGCCGAAATGCATTTCTAATGTATTATGTTTCTTAAGAATATCATGGCCGATTATGACATCCGTACATAAGTTTTCCATTATTAATAAGTTCACTTGAAAACTATGACCTTGCAGATCGATATTGACGGAACACAGTGCATCTACCCTTGTTTTTAGATTTGAGGCTGCCATACTGACATGTTGGTAGCATGAGCTCTTTTGTATATGTTATTGTATTGACAAACTAGTCGGCTGTCTATAAAACTAGCAGTACTCCCTGTATCAATCAATGTTCTGGCTACAAATAATCCGTTTATTTTAATCGGTATCATAGCTTTATCGAGATCAGTTGTAGCGGCCACGATACACGAAAACAATTTCTGCGACTCTCCATTTTCCATTTGTTTGTTCGGTTCATCTATAGCATTAGTAAAAGCACTCCGTTGTGGTGGCGCAGTCACTGCACTTTTGCACACTTTTGCAAAATGCCCCCTTTTTCCACATTTGAGGCAGGTTGTACCAGCAGCCGGACAATTTTGCCGAGGATGTCTCTTGTTTCCACAGAAATAGCATAGTTCTTGGATGTGAGTTCTCTGATTGTTATTGGGGACCGCATTGAAAAAGGTACTCATACTAGATTTCTGGTAATCATCACTGTGTACTTGCGCCATCTCTAGAGCGCGGGCCTGCTTGAATGCGTCGTCTAAAGTGAGTGTGCTATTTTCCAACAGTCTTTGACGTACTATGGACGACGAAAGTCCGGATATGAAAGCGTCTCTAATAAAATCATTTTCGTTTTGTTCAGCTGTTACTTGTTTAAAATTGCATTCTTTTGAGAGCAGTTTCAAGGCTTGTAGATATTAGTCGATGGACTCACCTGGTTGTTGCGCTCGTTTTGCTAATTTGTGCCTGGAATATATTTCGTTAGGTGGCTTCAGAAATAGTGCATCCAGTCTCTTTATAGCAATATCGTAATCAGTGCAATCCTGTATGTGCACAAAAGTTGTAGAAGACAGATGATTAATTAGTAATCGGATTTTGTCTCTTTTGCAATACTTTTCTCGTTCGTAGTATAGCTGTCAGAAAATTTTCGAATGTGCATTTCCAATGTGTCCACTGAGGGGACAGATCTTGACTTGAGGACGGGTCTCCGTCGAAACGTTCTGGTCGTAGATATTTTTCTATTTTGTTAAATAAATTGAAGTAAAGAATATACCCGTAATATTTAGGTTTTATTTAACAAAATTCAACATAGTGATACAATGACACAATCAATCCTGACAACTTAGTTTCTTTTATAAATAGGGCGTTCAATATTGACCAAGGAGTTAATATTATATTACTACAGTCCTGTCACTTGTCAAAATCCATACTAATTTACGATTTCTACATAAAAAAAATATCGAAAAAAAATACTTTAAATATGACGCAGTGTTGTGCTCCAGACGGCAAAAATCAAGGGCGACATATATTTCCCAAGGATCCAGAATGCCGAAAATCCTAGGAAAAAGCGTTGAGAATCAAAAACTTTAAAGCCACCGAGCACTCTGCATTGTGCTCTGCTCATTTTATAGCTGATGATTATTTTGGCCAAAGTAAATATACCGGTAAGTGTGATTGATTCATAATAACTCGTGGATAATAATAGATCACTTTGCATAGAAAATAATTATATATTATGTTATTTGTATATGAGCCTATGGCTAAATTCTTAAAGAAAACTGCAGTGCCTTCAATCTTTTTTCACACATTTTTCGCACAATCACAATGTTCAATGTAGCCTTCATTGCTCAACAGAACATTTACGATGTAGACAACTTTTTTTATTTGGCCTTGCATTGGCCCTATCTGTATGTGTTTGCACCTTCAATGATACACCACGCAGTCAACAAACACCTGGCTTCATACATAGCCTTTCCTTTTGGCTGAGCATTGAATCTGAAAAAAATAGAATAGCATTTTAGGCACTTTGGTAAGTCATGTATCATAAGAGGAGGTACCTACTTTAATATTAGCCCTAAGGTCTAAAAGGTGTTGTTTTGCATCCTCGTCAAATTCGAGGAGGTAACTATGCTAATGATTCTCGACACGAATCAATAATAAAATAAGTAGGTATTTATTTTTATTTTTTGTATTTTTCGGAAATCGGCATGTGTAGGGCCCGTGTGATACCGCCCTGTAACTGCGCTGTAACTGTAACGCATGCACACAGCGACATAGTCGTACGACACTGCCTACCGCATACGCAACGGGGCGATTTTGTTCTTTGAAAGTGGAGTATTCTGAAATACTGTCAAACTTAAATACATAAAAAAAACAAGTATGTATTAATTATTGAGCAGGATCGTAATTTTATTTGATAATTCATGTCTTTCATAACAGCCTCCTGAAATTTGACGAGGATGCAAAACGACACGTTGTATAAAGGTAGGTATAACTAAAGAAACGTTCAAGAGATTCCATAAATGAACTCATCTTTCGAAGTAAGACTGTATTTCTTGCCTATTGGGAGCAGGAATCGGCGAATCAGCATTGATATCTTTGTACGAAGAAGTTGGTGGGCACCGATACGGTGGGTCACTGAGCAAACTGCTAGGCCCTGGATTGGGATTAAAATTAAAATTTCGGTCGTATGCTTCTAATTTGAAAGTCAAAAATATACATCTTAGTAGATTCTAAGAAAATATCGAATATTTATCAATATAACCTGGAAATTATTTATTGCTTACCTCTCAATCAAAACTGCGTTTTTCCCTGCTGTTCTTGCATTTCTTTTCCGTAACTCCACTTTTAATTGTGAATCACTCCAAGAATACATTACAGCTATAAAATTATTCGAAAACAGCGCAATAACAAATTCACATAAACGTCAACACAAACTCTACAAGACAGAGTCGATGCTAGCGACATCTATGTCGACCTTTGAGTTTTTCTCCCCAAAATGTTCTTACGTTGTTTGCAATTTGCAGGTATTCAGTAGAAACCAGTAGGTAGTTAAAGTCAAAGTTTTTATTTGTAAAACATAGGTGGGTGTAAAAAGAGGTGTTGTAAATAAAATATATATAGGTACAGTATGTTTTGTCGTTGACGGCGTACAAAAATAAATAAAGTAAAAAACACAAAACACAAAAAAAAAAACTAAATTCTGTTAAAATCTGTTCTAATTCTGTTGTGTTGTGCCTAAAACACATTTAACAAAATTAAATGACAAAATCTTTCCACGATAAATTATACCAAACTTATCCTAAAACGGAGTTAGCAATTTTGCATACAAAATTTATATAATTACAATAACATAACATTTCTCCTTTATTATAAATTTTAGTATATTTAGAGGATGATAAATATATTAGAATCACAGCATTTAACTACCTCTAACTTTCAATCCACATAATTTGTATTATCGTCGTATTCAATAAATAAATAAATTCTGAATAATATGCCTTCTGCGCTAGTGTCGCTGCGGTATGTCATTTTCATTGCGTTTGGGCGGCACGGTCACTGCCGTCTGCGGTCTGGTATTGTATCTATAGAGGCGCAAAATTTCTTAAGTTTTCTGCGTTTTGCAGTTGTACATATGATTCGCGACCGTAACATATACGTTTTTATAGAATTATAATAATTAAAATCATCAATACAGTCGACTGACTTATCATTATCATCGCGAAGCCCAAAACGCTTAGGGTAGAAATTCAAAAATTTTACAGTAGGTCTCATAAGTAACGTTGGCAACCACAATCTTTTTTAAAACCGTAGACAGAGAAACTGTCTACGTTTAAAACATTTTTCTTTTGTCATTCATTCATCATCGTATCGCGACCACAGAGTACATTATACTATTTTGAACTCTGTCTACGATTTTGAAAGTATCGTAGACAGAAGTATGTAGGGTAGAGACAAGCAGAACTATCTCATAAGGGGAGAAAGTTGAAAAAGTGTCCAACTTCAGTAAACAATAGTTCAAAACCCTCCAAAATGGCGCTAGCGTAGGTAAATTGTGTGGTATGAATGTAGCAGTTGATAACGGACTGAAGTATGCCGAGTTAGAAAATTAACAGATTGAAGTATCAGTATAGTCAGAAAATTTTTAGTGACTAGAGTAGTTAGTGGTAATCCACTATACCATACCTCAACAGATAACGTAGTCCAACATTATTTTGTAAACATAACCTAAAATTATTGCTTTTAAAATTTACCCGGTGGCTACTGTAGCGCGGGTAGCGCCACCCTTATGTAGCACATTTAGACGGACACTTCATGAGTAATAGTGTTCTGTGCACTTCATACACAGAGATAGTTCTCCTTGTCTCTACCCTTTTTAGTTGAAACTCATGACGACACCAACAAATGAACAAAACAACGAGGCGCGTTTCAAATTGTAATGAATTATGTTTTACAGTCAAATTAAAATAAAATATGACTACACTAACGAACATACACATAAAATTATATGACATTTATTATGACTAACGTTTTTATGCACTACCTATAATAACACTTAGCAATATTATATCTCTTTAGCAATTTTTAGCCAGCGGGAAAAATACCACGGTCTAAACAAAGATTTAAATAATAAATAAATTATAATAAATAAAATAAAATATTTTTAATTCAGCTATCATTATCACAAAAAATTAAATTAAAAATCGTAATGTAGAATAAAACTAAAAATTAAAATGTAGATTAAAATTACAAATTAAAATGTAGATTAAAATTAAAAATTAAAATGTAGATTAAAAATTAAAATGTGGTTTAATATTTAAAATCGCAATTTAAATATAAATTAAAATAATAGTTAAATTACTTATTTAATAAGTGATTTCCACAGCGGAGATAAGAGGGAGATGACATCCTATCGGCTACAGTCTTTAAGATTACGTTGCGGCTGTGGCGCATTCTGCAGATCAGGGATACCGTCTTTTTGCGAATGATGGCATGAAAGCCATCAGTGCGAAACAGCGCGAACATCCCCGATGCACTACAGAAACGTGGCAGCTCCAACATCATCCTGAATATATTATTATACTGGATGCGAAGGGCATCCAGCGATCTTCTGGTGTGACAGACCCACAGACTTCCAGTGTAAAAGCTCTGACAATATGCCTTAAAAAGCGTAACCTTCACTGGTTCAGAGCAACAGGAGAATCTGCGAGCCAGCATATTACCTCTGACCGCTAGAGCCCTTCGCTCCCTCTCAATGTCTACATCGCCTTGAAGGCCGTCGGTGAGGAAATGTCCCAGATATATTTTAAACTTCACGACACGATTTACGCTCAAGCCATTTAGGGTAACATTGTGACAATAATCAGGATGTTCACCGGCGGCCTTAAAGACCATGTACTCACTCTTTAGTACATTATATGAAAGGCCATGTTCATCAGCCTAGGCCTCACACACTTTTAACAACTCTCCGAGACCACCCGCCGTCGGGCTCAGCAGCACCATATCGTCCGCGTATGCACACGCCATCTATCGAGCAACCGACGTGCTTGCTACTGAGCTCGACGATGAGGTCATTAACATACACGTTGAAGAGCTTGGGAGAGGTTAGTCCTCTCTGTCTCACCCCGCTCTCCAACCTGTATGCTTTCGTGAGTGTATTAGCCCACGTCACAAAATTGGTTTGGTTTCCATACCAATATTTCAAAATGTTGAGCACAGCCACCGGTACACCCCCATCCCCTAACTTTCTCCAAAGCACATCGTACGACACGAGATCAAAAGCCTTGGAGAGGTCAAGGAAACAGGTAAGCATAAGCTTATTTAAACATGCTGTAAGTTCAATAGCAATTAATTTTTTAACACATATTACAGATTTTGTAGGTACTTAAGCCATCAATGCCAGTACCAGTATTTGGATCTAAATTGTCAATAATTTTAATAACTTCATCCGTGGTTGCTGGTAGTTCAATTGAGTCACTTGTTGCAGGTTCTTGACTTAGGTTTCCGGTTAACTTATCTGTAATGCGATTTGCTAGTGATGAGTGTGATGACCCAATAATTGAAAAGTAAGAGTTGAACTTTTTGCATGTTTCCTTTTGATCTGTAATTGTACCAGTGTCAGTCTCGAGTTTTTCTGGTCCTTTCCTTTCTCTACTTTTATTTTTGGATAAATCATATATTAATAGTTTCCACATTATCCGAGGTTTGGTCATGTTGTCCATAAAACATTTATAGTAATATGTATTTTTCATATTTTGTATGCTGTGCGCTACTTTAGCTTTTGTTTTCTCAAATTCCGTTTTGTTTTCCAAATGTCGTGGCAGATGTGTTTGATTTGCATTCTTGCCATATAATAATATATTATGTTCAGATTGTTAAAGTCAAAGTCAAAGCATTTAAGTACACACATCAAAAGTGTCTAGGGATCAACATATATTTTTGCAATAACTTTTCTCCTGATTGATATTAATTAAAATTTTCTTTAAGGATTCATAAAATAAAGTGTTTTCGTTTGTCACAGTAACGATAAACCAAGTCACCTTTGCATTAATAAAGAAATTTGCCATTTTCCTAATAAAGGGATTTTTGACATTTGAACCACTAACACAAAAGTTCGAAAAAAAGACTGAAATAACAGTTTTCTTTAAAATTTTATTGGGTAACTTAAACAATTAATAATCCGTGTTTCTACCGCGAACACTAACAACACAAGAACATCGGTTTGGCATACTCAAAATGAGTTCATCCAAATCACGCTGTGGAATGGCCGCCCATGTTCGTTGCAACAACAAAAAAAGGTCTTCTTGCGACTGGATACCCTCCATATTCGGCAGAGCTCTTCTCTGTAGCATATCCCATGCATGCTCAATCGGGTTCAAGTCTGGCGACTGAGCAGGCCAGGGCAGGACATTGATGTTAGCTGCGGCGAGAGTCTGTCTTACAACTCTTGCGGTGTGCGGTCGTGCATTATCATGCATTAACTGAAATAAGGGACCGATTTGCACTTGTAGAGGAACGATGACGTCTGATACAATCGTCTCAGCATAAATTTGAGCGTTGAGGTTGCCTCTGATCCAAATCAACTCAGTTCTTCCGCCGATCCAAATACCCGCCCATACCATGATGGTTCCACCACTATAAGGATGGACTTCCTGGCAGGATTTTAATCGCTGTTGGCGTCCAGGGGTTCTCCAGTGTCGTATACGTCTTGTATCCGGTCTCATACCAAAACGAGACTCATCAGAAAAGCACACGAAACGCCATTGTTCTTCTGCCCAATTTCTGTGTTCAAGAGCCCATTGATATCGAATCCTACGATTGTGCATTGCTATAGGTGGTACCCGTAGCGGTCTTCGGGAATGAAGGTTCACTTCATGCAAGCGGTTTCTGACTGTTTGGTCGCTAATTAAGTTCCCTGAAGAGTGATGAAGCCTCACGGCTAACATCATGGCGGTTATTGTTGGAGCTCTTCGAGTTAAGATTTGAATGTATCGGTCTTGTCTCCGTGTGGTGCAGCGATACCGTCCTCCATGGCGCTCAGCCACGGTACCAGTGCTTCGGTAACGTGTCCAAAGTCGACTGATAACACGTATCCAATCTTGTCGTGTAAGGTTCAAAACAATTATTTTTGAAATTATGCTCTTAGTTTAACAAGACTGCAGTAGGCTGACTGTAGACTGGTTTGTAGTAGTGTTATTAGACTGGTTTGTAGGTCCTAATTTCAATAATTTGTAAGATATCCGCGTAAATGATACCTCAAAAGAAAGCGATTATCAAGCATGTTTTCAAAAAGGTTTGAACCATAAAAACACCCTCTGTTTTTTTTAAATAAGGTTTACAAAACTAATTCATGAATTAAAAAAAAAAATTAACTTTATTATGTGTCTGTAAAAATATGTCTAACCACACAGAGGCCTAAAACATGTTTTGCTAGATTGTTTATACATTATTTTAATAAAATAAAATAAAAATGAATTTATTTGTCATTCAATTTGGCCATAAATAAACAGTTTAGTAAAATTTTTGGGAATTTTCGAAAAAAAAAAACATAAAAATCAGGTTAAAAATTTTTTTAAGACTTCGTCTAAGACAACCATGGCTTAAATGGTTCTAAATTGTCTGTACTATCTACGCCTTAAAGCTTTGCACCCATCTTCCAATTACCTACCCTGTCTATGTATATGTGTCTATTAATAACCATTGTAATGAAATAATATTGTGCTATATGCTTCATCCATCACATTAGATAATTACTAGATATCTAACTAAAACGATCGTATTGAAAAGGCAACGGCAAGATTTTTTCACTTGAAAAGCGAGCAATGTATCTACCTATAGGAGTTAGCGTCTTTTACGGGATGAAGAGCCGACGAGAGTGAAAGCATATTTCGGGGTGGATAAAACGAACAGATAGAGGTCTTTAATATAAACGAAGCAGACTTTAGTACACTCGAAAAATGCAAGCGTGGCGGGTGGGTAAACTCTGAATTTTTAAAGCACCGCCAGCGTCCGTAACTTGTTGGCTTGCAGAGACTGAAATTTTGCGTTAGTCGCTTTGCTTTTTCCTTTTCAAGCACTTATGGCAGTTTCTTAGTCGTGTAAATGTTTAAAGGGTTAGCAACGTCAGCTAAAGCTTATGGTTTATAAAATAAACTGTAAGTACCTGATTGAATTGAATTTCAGTCAATCAATCGCAGCAGTTTACGCGCGCTTGACAATTTGTTAAATTAATTTTGCGATAATTTTCGTTCGAGAAACTGGCCCTCAATCTCGCAGACGAACACGAGCTCCTGTATTTTATAGGAAGACACGAATCTGGTCTAAAAGAACTCATGGCCGAGTATTTTCAAAAGAACTCAGGACTGAGTCATCTGAGTAAGTTCTTATCTGGAATGTTAAAATTGTTTTTTTTTTAGAGAATATAAGGAATATTTAAATTATTTATGTGTTTGTGTTTATGTACATAACGTTGAGCTGATTTTATAATTTTATTCCTTAAACATTGATTACCTACATAATACACCAACTTTAAAGCTCATGACTTGGTTCAGCAAAAATAACTCGTAGGTTTCAAAAGACTCAAAGAACTCATCGGACTCAAATTCAAAAGGATTCGAAATGACTCAAAGAACTCGAGACTTGTGCGACTATTTGTCCCGAGTTTTGAAAATCGACTTAAGTCTCGAAATTGAGACTAAAAGACTTGAGTGTTGTATAAACACTACTTATGTGGAGCAGTACCTACCTAGTTGGTCTGAAAGATATTGTGGAGTTATTGGCTCCCTTTAAAGATATGCGACTCCCGACGTGTTATCAACCTTAGAAGCAATTTCGCTCCATTTGGATCTCTCTGTAACCGGATCACAACAATGCTGATTACTGACGAAAGGAAAGTTAAGGTACAATACCGAAGGCGGCGGTTGACCGCAAACTTCGGTGGCAGAGTCGTCTAACCGTAATGACATACCGCAGTGACACTACTGGTTTCTTTGTATTTATATGACAACGCTTCCGTAGATGGCGACAGTGGCGCCTGCTGCTGCGGTCGAGCGGCAAATGCAGTTGGCATACCAGTATTGCTGACAATGACTGTCAATAATAGAGCGACATGACGTATTTTTTATCCAACTAGGGCAAAGCCAAAGAAGGATGATTTTAACAACATCTGTTCCCTCATAACCTTAGAGCATTAAACCAACCTCATAACTCCTAAACTACTCGTCGTAATTTGACAACGTTATCGTTGGAAGCACGTCTATGGTTGGAAGCAATTCATTTATAGGTTTCCTGTCAATGACTAGGATGCGCGATCTGATTGTTCGAAGCAAGTTTCCAAATATGTGAGGGTATTTTATAATTAAAAATAAACTCCAGGCTGGTCTGCCATCAACTTGGCCTATCCAGAATAGAAATTGTATAATGTTAATTTTATAATCATTCCTATTCTTTAATTTCTTTGACCATAGAGAAAGAAAAATAAACTAAAACCCATTCCGTAGTGTTGTGACATTGGTATCGCAATGCAATTATTGTGTTCGGTATCAAGTGAAAAAAGTAAATGAGTTGTGTCGTCGGCCGGCGCGGTGGGCAACGGCTTCACATCGGCCCTCAATATATCAACGTGGACAGGACGAAAATTGGACTGGACCCTTGTTAATGTCCCGTACTTAGGCCCTTCCGCCCTTGTTTCTGATTATTTATTTAAGACCTATTGATACTTACACCCAACAGAGGGTAAGTATAGCAAACAAATCGAAGGAACACACATTTGTTTGCTCTTGCTTTTAAACTAAAACATTGATTTACAAACGAAACAACCCCTTCTGAAAATGGTGTTGCTTTATTAATTGGTGTGTATAAGGACAGGGTACATAACTACATTACCTTGATCAGATAAGTAGGTAAGTAAGATACTTACAGTAAGGGATATTGGACGTGTATTTAGTGGTTGTTTTTCTTTGTGCCCACTATGGTATTTTTACGAACAGTTTATCTATTACAAATTTACAATTGGATTGAGGTATGTAGTTATAGATACTTACACTTTATATGAAAACATTTTTTTTTTGTGTCTGAGTAATGTATGAGTAGGTAGGTAAAATGAGAAGTCAAAGTCAAAGTATCTTTATTGTGGGCATATGTAAGGTACAGGTCTTAACAATATATTGAAGTATCAATATGTCCTGCCTAATAGGCATACAATAATTGTGTAGGTATTGGCATTCAAGAATTATTATGCATGGTAAATTTAGTTATTATAATTAATGTAAAATACAGTGAAAGTAACACATGGTCAACACATGGTCAATGCTAATGCATGTCAAATACTGTGAAATTAATACATGGTCAATACCACAGACATATAATACTAATACCTACATGTCAGAATACAGTGAAACTAATAAATGGTGAAGTGAAGTACTTAAGTATTTACCTAAACAAAAAAAATATCTTAAAGGCGCGTATTTAATCCTCTAATACCCAATTCCCATTTTGCGGTCCTTTTTGGCAACCTCTAATAATTCCTATTTTGGGGACCTAACATTCTAAATAGCCTAGTAGGTAACTCAGTATCTGTGACAAACTTGGGTGTAGCGTTGGCCGGCCGCTGCCGCGGCTCTTTTTTTTTTTTTGTTACGGGGGGAAATCCTCATGGACTACCTTCGCCTGGGGAAAAGGCGGAGGGGCGTGCCGGACTCTTACCGGCTAAAACCACCCCGGTGTCTCCTCGCACGTGCGCGTGGGGCCGCGGGAATCCAAATTCTTCCGCAGCCCCACACAAGTGCTGGCCCGGTCTGTCCGGGCCTCGTCTCCTGCACGGGGTAGCGAGGTGTTTAACTACCCCGTGCATCGCCTCATAGGCGCGCGCCGACACCCGCGCGCGCCTTCGCCTCGGGTCCATCAAATAGGGGGCGAGGACTTCCCTAAGTCCCACGCCCCTGGACCCATTCATGGGGGCCGGAAAAGGGCGTTGTACATATGGCTCAGTAGTCTGGTGGCCCAGAACAGAACTGAGCACAGCCCAAAGAGACCTCGAAAAGCTGCAGCGGCTCGCGTGTGCGGCGATCACCAGCTGCATGAGAACTGCACCCACCGCTGCCCTACAGGCTATGCTTGGGCTACCGCCCCTACACCTCACTGTGGGGGAGGAGGCGACCCTGGCTACCTTTAGGCTACATATAGCAGGAACCCTGAGCAACGACTCCAGGGTCAAGCACAAACGTTTAAGGGAAGAGGCGATCAGGCGTCAGCCGATGATGGCATCACCCTGCGACAAGGCCCTGAAACAATACTGCTTTCAAAAGCACTACAGCATAGTGCTTGAAGAGGAGCAGTACGACCATTCAGGCCTAAAGGAACTGAGAATTTACACCGATGGATCAAAAACCGACTGCGGAACTGGAGTCGGAGTGTTCTCACACGACCTCAACATAAACATATCCAGACCCCTGGGAATGCTCAACACGGTCTATCAGGCAGAGTGTGTGGGCATAATACAGGCGGCTTATGCCATAGCAGCCAGAAGAGTTGCGGACACCCGAATCCGCATACTCTCTGACAGCGCCTCAGTCCTCCAATCCCTAGGGAAAAAATGCATTACTTCGAATCTAATACTAGAATGTCACAATGCGCTTGAACGGGTAACCGTATCAAACCGCAATACAGTGACGCTACAATGGATAAAAGGACACAGTGGATCGCTAGGTAACGACGCAGCCGATGAGCTGGCCAGGAGGGCATCCAGCACGTCGGTCTGTGGACCGGAACCTATCGTGCCCATCCCCTTCAACCAACTACGCAGGTGGCTACAGGAGTACACCCACACACAAGCAGAGAGCTGGTGGACGTCGTCACCGGGCTGCAGGCAATCCAAGGAAGCCATGCCATCACTAGACGGCAAGCTAACCAGGCGGTTGCTACGCCTGGACAGGAAGGGCATGCGCCTGGTGACGGGGACCATCACGGGACACTGCTCGCTAAACAAACACTTTCACACAATAGGCATAACGGACAGTCCTCTATGCAGGGCTTGCATGGAGGCTGACGAAACTGTCGCGCATGTGCTCTTCGAGTGCACAGGCGTCACCCAGATTAGGTCAAAAACCCTCGGGACACCCAGATCTTACACAGATGTTCTTAATAGACCAGGAGACCTAATCAGCTTCTGGAGGGAGGTGGGCTGGTTGGAATAACCACCGACGGCCGACATGGCTCACGCACAATGGTCCACTGTAGGACTAAGTGCGGAAACCAAACCCATAACATAGAGAACATAGAGAAGGGCGTTGTCCGCCCTTCTCCTGCGCCCGGTGCGCCTTCTGCGGCCGGGGAAGGGAGTCGAGATCTCCCTCTCCCGTTCCGCAGTTTCCTTCTGCGACATCACGTCCTCGCAGAAGGAAACCACCGCGTCCCACGACTCTGCGGTACCGACTATCCTCCGCACTACGATCGGCAGCGACAGATCGCCTCCTACTTCATTTGTGAGGACACAGCGCTGCTCCTCCCAAGCTACACACTCGGCGAGCGTGTGTTGCGCCGTGTCCTCCCCGCAATGGATGCAATGGTGGCACCGAGCGTCCGGCTCCCTGTCTATGCGGCACAGGTACTTGCCGAAGCAGCCGTGCCCCGACAGCACTTGCGTCACCCTAAACGACAGGGAGCCGCACACACAGGCAGGGAAGGGGGGGGGGGGGGGGGGGGGTTGCAGGGAGCACTGTTCTAGCCTAACCGAACCCATTTAATCGCGGTGCCCTAGCTTACTTACTGCAACCAATTCGGCTCACGCGTGGTTGGTCACAATTCGAACCTAACCTTAGCCGTTTGGTTGGGGTATCCTAGCTTAGTTACTGCGGCCAACTGAGAGACAAGTCCAGAAATTTAACAAGAGGCCCCCGTTAGAAGGTCAATAAGTTCTTAGAGGATCATTAACAGATCCTCTATAATATTTTCCTATCTTAAATGATGTCCCAGTGGTTAAGTCCACGCCTCTCTTGCTTGAGTTAGTGGGTATATTGTCAAATATATTAATTAATCAAATATATTGGTCAAATACGGGCAAGTATCTACTAATGTGACTTTTTCAATTCATATGTACTTTCTGAGTTGGCTGTCGCTTCATGTAAAATACTGGTATTTTTTTATTTATCTTTACAAAGTTCTTGAAATAATCAAGAATTAGGATCTATGCCCCGCAAAACCGTTTTCACGGTTTGTCTGCGGGAACAGTACAAACTGCATTACAAATATGGTTTAGGTAATAGTGCGAACACTTAATTTCAACTTATTGCAA
Organism: Brachylomia viminalis; assembly: GCA_937001585.2. Classification (NCBI taxonomy): domain Eukaryota; kingdom Metazoa; phylum Arthropoda; class Insecta; order Lepidoptera; family Noctuidae; genus Brachylomia; species Brachylomia viminalis. The sequence continues at coordinate 11,404,032 of OW443302.2, read as the reverse complement.
TTATAAAGTAACAAACATAATATTATAAACTAATTATAAAGTAACAATTATGACATCGCTTACAAACTCCTGAAGAAGAAATGCATAAGTAATTTGGCAAATTTACCTTTTATTTCCTGACTTCTTAGATCAGTAGGCAATTGGTTGAGAAGGTAAGGTGCCTACTCATTTATCAAGGGTTCGGTCGCCATAATCATTTCTTATTCTGGGTACATCAAATTTACCCGCTGATACCATTCTAGTTGTGTGGTTATGGATACCTAGCGAGTGACGTTCCCAGCTGCCATGACTGTTAACCAGAAGTAGGTATTTATGTTTTCAAGCTGATAGGGAGAATTTTGCAAATTTTAAATAACTTATTACCTTCTCTTATCTTTACATTTATTTTTAGTTAAACCACCATCCACCATCTGCTTAGACTGAACGCCGACCTAAAGGCTGGGCAGATGATGATGTACTCTCTGAGTATATCTTGGACATTAGGTACTGATATCGGTGAAAGAAAAACATCGCCAGGAAAACCTGGACTTATAATTATCAAAATTCTAAAATCGCCAACCCGCCTTGAACAAGCGTGGTGATCAACGCTCGTGTCTTCTCTGTATAAGAAGAGACCTTTGCCCTGCAGTAGGACAATAATAGGCTGGTATTAATTATATTAAATGAAGACAATATAATACATAACGAATATTTTTTTGTGTTACCGCTATCTTACAACTCTACGCAATAAAAAGTAAGGTATTTATTACGTTCACGATCTCGTCTTCCGCTATATTTCAGCTTCCGCCTATCTGCATCCAGAACCTAGGCTGACGTGACACGTTTGAGCATTCGGGACCTAAAGATGGATTAGGTACTATGTATCTACTTTGATGGACCTTTTCTGAACGAAGTGATGGATGCAGGCAATTCATGTGCCAGCCAACACACGCTAACTTACGGGTAGAGGCAGCGTCGCATCAGTTACAGAGATTATTGAGTGATTTACTCTCTGTAACTCACTTACATTTAAATTATTATTAAAACATAGAAAAGGTTTCTTGAAGTTTTTCGAATGAATGAAGATGTAAGAGGCTATTCAGAAATTCATTGTTACTAATACATACTACCTACTTACATAGTTTTATTTGGGAAGTACCTAAATAGAACCGATCGAAAGCAACCGCAATAACAGAGTAATCAGAATCTACACGGAGCGATAAAGTATAAGAAAATCGGGGAAGGATATTATTGAGCCAGACCTGAATAGATCTGCGCACACACCTGCAGCAGTGTGAGCTCTTTATCTGATCTTATTAAAGGCGGCAGGAAGCCTCCATTCCGATCACGTAGACAATTATTCGACTAAAGTGTGCGGGCTTGAATCACTAACCTCAGCGAACGGCCAACTTTTACAATAAATCCATCCTGGTCTCGACACTTAATCAGTCCTCCGATAAAAGCTTTAATCGAGAGTTAGAGAAGGTACCTACTAAGACGCACTGATTTTATTCCAACGTTACTGAACTAAATTAAACGAGGAAGCGACTGCGATTACAAACTCAGCGAAGTTTTTATTCAATGAGGTTGACTCAATTTCGTTTTGTGAATATAGATACCTACCCAGGTACTTATGCACCTCTATCTACCCTACGTTAGTACTAAGTAGGATTATCTCTGCTGCCATTATTTCATTACAAAGCTTTTTCTTTTAATTTCTTTCTTGATAATATAACCCATGTTGGTTAAAGAAAAATGCGTTAAATAAAATAAACTCATGTATTATAATAGTATATCGACTTTTTCAATGAAATTGAGATAATCTATAATTTAAAGTCGATGTTCACTGTCAATTGTCATTGCAAGGATTTGCCGAAGAACGCTATTTCCGCATTGATGTTTTTATCACCATTGACATTACATACTCTAGTCAGAGTTTTAAGTAGGGCTTCTATCATTTTGTTATGCACACGCAGTTCGGGCAAATTATTTGTATTTATAGACAATATTTTTAAGGCTTTCGCACTTCTACTTTATGGTAGGTATTACTAGGTATATGGTATAAATACCAGTAGATAAGTGAACTAGTGTGTTAAAAGTCGGTGGAACACATGAATCGAATGTGCTATTTAATATTAGTGGGGGCTGGAAAATTGATAGCCTGGCTAGGACTTTGTCGCTTCTTAAGCCGATTCCTCGCAGTTAATTTCACTTAACCAAGAGCATTTGTTCTCGCTTCTCGATTGTATTTTGTTACGAACGTTTGTATTGCTCTGTATACTCGTAGATAGATGTTCCATATTAACATGTGATGTTATTTCTGCTTTATGAATTGCTACTGACATGGCCACATTTTATAACGGACATCTTTCAAGTTTCCAACATTTTGTACCCAAAAATTTACGCTGACAGCAAGAAAAAGAAAATTAAATGTCTTATGGGAAATAACACCTTCAACATTTTTACTATCACAACGAGACAATTAACCCTTCTATATATAAGTTTGAAAATACAAAAAAATATATTTTGAAATAAAATGTTTTGAGCATTACATTAATGTTTAAAACGGGAAACAACTTAGCTACCTCATCATCATCACCATTTAAGTCAGATGACGTAGGCCATAGGCCTCCCCCAAGCATCGCCACTTCGACCGGTTCTATGATTCTCGCATCCAGCGGATTCCCGGGGTCATCGGTCCACCTTGTGGGAGGCTTTCCAACGCTTCTTCTTCCGGTACGCGGTTGCCACTCCAGAACCTTTCGGCCCCATCGGCCATTTGTTCTGCGGGCAAAGTACCCTGCCCACTGCCACTTAAGTTTGGAAATTCTTCGGGTTATGTCGGTTACCTTGGTTCTCCTGCGGAACTCCTCATTTTTGATTTGATCGATTCGTCTGAAAATCTCTGAGCAAAGCCCTCTCCATTGCCCTTTGGGTGACTTTCAATCTTCTAATGAGACCCATTGTGAGCAACCACGCTTCAGTTACATAGGTCTTCACTGGCAACACGCACTGGTCACGTCTGCGGTATGTGGGACGAGAAGATATTGCGTAGCCTCCCGAACGCTGCCCAGCCGAGTCGGGTTAGACGATTGATCTTTCTCAAAGTTGGATCTAACTAATTGGACAATTTGTCCTAGGTAAACATAATCGTCCACAACTTTGAGTGTAGAGTCTCCGATCTTCATGAGAGTGGGTGTTACATGGGCATTTACATGACCTTTGTTTTGTCCATGTTAATTTGAAGATCTTCTCTTTCGGAAGGTCTACTGAGGTCATCGAGCATTGTACTGAGGTCATCCATAGTCTCAGCCATGACTACTATATCATCAGCAAACCGAAGGTGAGTGACGTACTCGTCATTGATGTTGATGCCTACCCCTTTCCAGTCCAGAACCTTGAAAACATCCTCCAATGCAGCGGTGAACAGCTTCGGAGATATAACGTCTCCCTGTCTCACACCTCGCTGCAGAAGGATAGGTTTCGAGGTCTGCGCCCTAATTGCGTAACACAGTTTCAATCCCAATCCCAGTGATTTGAAGGTTAGTTCTAATCCATTGGTTCACAGGTTTAATAATTCGTCTGCTCAACTACGTAATAAACGGAATGAACGTTTCTGAATTGCCAAAATGAAGAAAATAAAAAATAAATAAAATAAAAATGTTTATTGCAATTACATACAATTATAACACACAATGAGTTTGGAGATCACCTTTTAAGCAAATGGGATCAATTATCATTGTACGTGTCTTACGCAATTACCCCGCTGATCGTGGAGTCGGGCTGAAATAGTAGTGTTTTCATACAGACACTGTAGTATCTCGATTTACCGATAGTGAATCTGCAGTACACCCTAAGTCTCGATCGAATCGAAGCCTTTCTCGTACTCCACAAACACAAAGCAGAGAAGCAGGTCATATTTTTCGGTGTTCTATATAACCTGCCGCAGCGTATATATGTGTTCTACGGTGCTAAAGCGTTTACGGAATCCGGCTTGTTTGGGAGGCTGGAAGTCGTCAAACCTGCGCGCGAGACGGGTCGTGATGACTCTTGGAAAAAGCTTGTAGACATGGCTCAGAAGTGAGATGGGCCTATAATTTTTAAGCAATTTTAAAGTTTCACCACACCTCTTTTCAATGCCTGTGGCGTTTTACCCTCGACTATGACGCAATCAAGCAGCTTCTCTGGCGCTCTGGAGGGCCTTAAGAACGGGTTCTCCACTGGCCTAGCTACTATTGCATAATAAAAACATTTCCCTCAATCTTCTTGTCATTATTTTTTAATGCCTATTATATATATTTTGTTCAACATACAACCTGACATTGACTTGCAAATTGCAAAAAACCTAAGGAAATTTTGATTTCCCGGGCTACCCTGGCATTTCTACCTTAACTATGTTCGATCCTATGTAGATACATACAACCACACGATAGTGTACAAGTTCATATGAGACTCTTGAACTTTGTCACTAAGGTCGGTCAACCCCCATCGACAAACCCCTTGGCATTGCTGCCGTCTAAAGGCGACGGTAAACACTTCCAATCAGGTGGGCCGGCCAGATTGTTTGCCTTCGTATAACTTTACAACGGCGTTCCATCGTCAATCTGTTCTTTTAATTGAACAGCCGTACCTTATTGTTGTGTTAGATCTCAGTCCTTAGTTCTTGGCTACGAACGTAAAAAAGGAAATCCACACAAAACTTCAGTTAATAACTAATAAATTTAATTCTTGGTTAAGTTCGCGTAGCCTCGTGGGAGTCCATTTTTGAGTTTGAAAGTTTTATGGGAAACCTTGTCCGCTGCACATTGTTTACGAACAAAGCGAGATCTCGTTAAGTTTCCGATACGAGCGCGGATCGAGTCCGCCATTCGCGTCCAACTTATCCGTCTTTGTTCCGCCAACTATTGATGCTTGATGAAACTCCGGCGTCCACTGCGCTCCATCTTGCAGGTACGAGTTGGTGTAGGGCGTCGCCGAACGTCGTCTCTCGTTGTAACGGTTGCACAGTTCTGTATCTGTCCTCCTTTCGTGTTCCGTCTCTGTTAAGATTTAGATCTGATCCTTAGGAAAATACAAACCGATGCAGTAGCTGAATATCATTCAATACATATGGACTTACCAATCAAAGTGATTTTATGATGTGCTTTTAGGATATAATATACACGAAGGGGCAGCAACAATAAATAAATATCTGCGAAACGAAACGCGTCATCCAGAATTTCGTAAAAATCGTGCGAAAGAAAGTTTCGCCAGCCCTAGAGTTTGTTTTTGCTTTTAGAAAGAATGTAAGAAGCTAACATATTCGAAGCGAGTTTTCAACATGGAGCTGCTCCACAATAATTCGACCGAAAAGGCGCGCAGCGTGTGTCGAGCGGCGTGTCACGCTACCATCACGGCGGACGTAACTATCTATGAAATGGATATTATTGAGTGCTTAATAGACATTTAAACGTTTAATATATTATATATTTCATTTAAACGGATTTCGTAGGCTATCCCGTAGCTAGGTAATGTAGACATAGTTTGTGGCATGCAACCTTTTCTATTTGAATATAAAATATAAAAATGTAAAATAATTATTTATTTTATCTGAGATATATTGTTTGATTGACGTTACCTTTCCTACAGTAGGTACCTATGCTATATTGTACGTTCGAGTGTAGTTTTGTATACTGACAAAAAGACCGATAATTTTTAAAATTTTTCAATTTGGCATACAGGTTTATGATAACTAGCTCATGTAATTTATTAATGCGTGTTACAGGTCAAGTAGGTAACTCACCGCAGGAGACGCCCTGGGCGTCGGAAATCACAAGCCGATTCCGTGCCACCTTAGGCGCGGGCTTGCGGACGGTGAGCAATGGGCAGCTCGCCGTCCGATAAGGAACAGGCCCGGGTCGACGGCGCTGTGTTCCACGCACGCCTCAAAGATATGTCAGCACCAATAACGGGGTCCGCTAAGGCCGATGCCTGCCAGGGTTGCGGGAAAGTCCGAAAGGGTTACCGTGCACAGGCAACTGAAGGAACATAGGTGGGTTTTAGTCAGTAAGATTCTGACACGCCCTCCCGCTCCGCCCAGAGCGGGAGAAGTTATTTGATGATATCCCACACCCAAAAAAAAAGTAGGTAGGTACCTACACCTACCTTGATTCTGCCTTTACCATTTTAGAGAATCAGCGGCTCCGCCTTTTCATTAAACCATTGAAGCTATTCTTAAAACGTAGGTATTAAATGACGGTGCAATCATGGTATAATAATATGCTTCACCTGGTATTCTCTTCCCACGATGGCCTAAGACTACGTCACGATAAGTGTTGCCATTGATTGTCCGTTTCAGTAAATTTAGGGACTTTCTTAATTAGGTAATAAAATAAAATAAATTACTAACTAGCTTAACTATTTAGTAACTCTTGTGATTCATCTTTTTAGTTTTAAATTAATTAACATATTTAATTATTAGTTCATAATTGCTTTGATAAGTTGTAAAATGCATTTTGCTCAGGTAATTCAATCGCACACAGTAGCCACACATCGGATTGACAAGTGTCATACTAACAGCTCCCCATTTCATCACTATCGTCGTGTCGCTCATACCTATAGCGTTGTTTCGCTCGGTGAGCAAAATACTGTGGTTCCCAAACATTAGTTAGGTACTATAAAAACTGTGTAAAAACTGTGTTTGAAAGATACACAAGAAAAAAAAAATGGTTAAATGTTCCGTACTAAACTGTAAAAACAGAAGTAAAAAAGGCGGAGTAATAAGGTTTTTTTCTTTTCCCAAAGAAGAGATGATAGCAAATAAGTGGCTTCAATATTGTAGACCAAAAACAACAATAAGAACTGGTAAGTATGTACCTTTCTACATATTATTTCATTTATCTACGGTTGCAAATTCCATATAAGGCATAGTTGTGCTAATTCGGCTGTACGCCCGAACATAACCTAACCTAACTAGTTTTTGACTTATTTTTCAAGTTGAGTTAATTGCGTCCTATTAGGTTTTCGTCGTGTACTAAGTTGGTCCATGTTATTATTTTATTTTGTAGTGATTTTTTTTTGGTTGTTCTTTTAGTCCTAATTAAGGACAGGCAAAGGGATCTTGGCCCATACAGCCAAGTCAGATGTATTTCTTTTTCAAGTGATGTTGACGTAGCTTGCTAGATAGTTTTTTTTTTTCAAATAAGGTTTAACGGCTCTGTATTCAAGGCCGTTTGGGCACATCTAATATATTAAAAATGATAAAAATTGAGTACCCGTTGTATTATTTTTATCTTTTTCCCCACTAAAAAACTTTAAGAACCGCATCGCAACTGATGACGTATACTTAGGCCAATCACGTGACCCAGCTGTCACGGGAAGAGAATACCAGGTGAAGCATATTATTATACCATGGGTGCAATAAGGGTTTTCTGAAATGAGATTCACTAGGTGGCAGCACTGCGACGTCAAGTCGGGCACCTGTCTAAAGTGTCAAAGCGCCTATGCTTTCTTTAGTTTTCTTGAGTTGTGACTGAATGATGAAAGAATGAATAAAACGAACGATGAACGACATCATATATTTTATATTCATTGTCGAAATGGAAGACCTCTTAAGGAGAAGAACCCCCAATACGACCTTGACCTTTGACATTAATAATACTTGAAATAACATTTGAGCTTGGACACTAGTCCAATTAATTTCTTAGACTAAGTTCAAAATTTTCTTTTAAATGAGCCGAATGCTTCGGTTCACATTAAAGGACTTGACTACTCTTATTTTATCATCAAAATAGAATTTAATATCCTCTGCTGAAGTATGTAGTTTCGTAAATAAATCATAACTTAGAAATAAATGACTTGTTATATTGTTATTTACTCGCTCTTAAAACTGTAATTTGCAGCCATAACACTTGGTGACTTAAATAGATAGGCCCATTTTATGTAAAAATTACCACAATTTCATGCATATGTAGATTCAAGGTACGATTTTATGTTCAGTGTAAAGCAACGCTTTTCTAGAGAGAAAGACACTCTCATGTGAGCAGATGAGAGACGTGATTCAATTTGCATGGCATGATGGACGGATTACACGGTGCAAGGACTCGTCCCTTTGTCGGGACAAATGGCTCAGGAAATAGAGTGCTGTTATATTAGTATAACAATTTTACATTTTCTAAGTAGTTGTCCACTTATTTTTTTTTAATTCGATGCTTATGTAAAGGATGGCAGGGACAACGAAGCGCAAACTGTAACCATGAATTTCAACACATGATTCTAGAGTAGAAATTTAACGTAGGCTATCAAAAAAAATCTGCTGTTTCGTCGAAAAGTGACCCACGAGGTCATTTATGGAACAGCTTTTTTTTAAAATAAACGACGAAAACTGATAGCGCAGGTGGATTCAGAAGCGGCTGGTGCGGGTGGGCCGTATTTGGCGGAGAGTCAGTTTGGTTTCTGCATAGGGCGCTCTACGGTGGACGCCATCATGCGCGTGCAGGCCCTCACGACGGGGAATGCTGTGGCCCGGGGTGGGGTGGTCTAGGCGGTGTCTCTATACATCGCCAATGCCTTCAATACCCTGCCCTGGAGTTGCATCAGGGAGGCACTCTGGTATCACCGGATACCTACCTGCGTACCACACGACAGAGGTCTGTCGTGTGGTCCAGTCCTATTTGACCGACAGGGCTGTCATCTACCCCGGTCACGAGAGAGAATGGAACCGGTGAGAGATGTCATGCGGTGTCCCACAGGGTTCGGTCCTGGGGCCGCATCTGTGGGATATCGGGTACGACTGGGTGCTGCGAGCCGACCTCCCTAGAGGTGGCAGCGTGGTTTGTAACGCTGACGACACGCCGGTCCTGGCGCAGGGGAGGTTGCACCAGGCGGTGGCAAACTTCGCACGATCTCCTACGAGGCGGCTTGCGTACTGGCCGGATCCCCGCCCTGGGACCTCGAGGCGAAAGTACTCGCGTCGTTGTATCGGTGGCGCGAGGAAGCGAGGGCGCGGGGCGAGGGACCGATGCAGCGACACATAGAGCTGCGTCGGTCTCAGCTTCGCGAGGTCCTGGTGGCGGAATGGCGGGACAGGCTTTCACGCCCTACCGCCGGCCTCGTCACCATCGAGGCGGTCCGGCCGGTGCTCGAGCGCTGGCTCGGGAGGAGGCACGGCTCCCTGTCGTTTCGGGTGACGCAGGTGCTCTCGGGGCATGGCTGCTTCGGGAAGTACCTGTGTCGCATAAAAAGGGAGCCGGACGCCCGGTGTCACCATTGCGTCGACTGCCGGGAGGACACGGCGTGGCATACGCTGGCAGAGTGTGCCGCTTGGGAGAAGCCGCGCCATGCCCTCATCTCAGAAGTAGGCAGTGACTTGTCGCTGCCGGCCGTAGTCGAGTCGATGGTCGGCAGCGACGAGTCCTGGGACGCGGTGGTTTCCTTCTGTGAGACAGTCGTCTCGCAGAAGGAGGCTGCGGAAAGGGAGAGGGAGATCTCGTCCACTCACCCGGCCCGCAGAAGGCGCACCGGGCGTCGGCGGAGGGCGGACAACGCCCTCTTCCAGCCCCCCTAAATGGGTCCAGGGGCGACGGACTCGGGGACGTCTGTCGCCCCCCACACACCAGGACCCGAGGTGGCGGCGCGTAGTGTTCCACGCGCGCCTCTCTTAGACGTCACGGGGGGAGTCAAACATCTCACTCCCCCCTAGACCCGAAGAGGCCCGCAGTGGCGGGCCGGCACCAGTCGGGGGTTGCGGAAGGATCGTACGTTCCCGCGACCCCCGACGTAGGTGTGAGATGGAACACCGGGGTGGTTTTTAGTCAGTACGAGTCTGACAGACCCCGCCGCCCGCCCCAGGGCGGTGGACATCCATGAGGATTTTCCACCCCGGAAACAAAAAAAAAAAAAGGCGGTGGCAAACTAGGGACACGCGGGGTTGCGACAATCGTCGAGAGGATCCGGCAATTGGGACTCGAGGTGGCCCTGCACAAGTCCGAGTCCATGTGTTTTTATGGTCATCGGTACGCGCCACCGTCTGTTTCCCAAATAACGGTAGGAGGGGTTCACATCGGCGTCGAGTCGACGATGAAGTACCTGGGACGCGTCCTTGACAGCCGGTGGAACTTCGTGGTGCATTTCCGACGTTTGGCTCCCAGACTGGAAAGGGCCGGGGCTGCCTTGAAGTGGCTCCTGCCCAATCTAGGGGGTCCAAACGCCTCCTGCCGGAGGCTCTACGCGGAGGTCATGTCGTTCATGGCCCTTTACGGGGCACCGGTGTGAGCACGTTCCTTGAGGTGGCGGCCAGCCCGCCGGTTGAACGTGTCCCAAAGGGTCATGGCCACCCGGCTGGTCCGGGAATACCGTACGGTCTCCGGTGAGGCGGCGAGCCTCCTTGGCGGATTGCAACCATGGGATCTGGAGGCAAAAGTCCTCGTGCACATATGGGGGTGGCACGAGGAGGCGAAACGCCGGGGCGTAACGGACACGGTTGCTTTGGGAGGTTCCTGTTCTGGATAAGGCGAGAGAAAACGCCCGGATGTCACCATTGTGTGGATCGCCCGGAGGACACGGTGGAGCGTACGGTGGAGGTCTGCACGGCTTGGGCGGAGCACCACCCTGTCCTCGTGGAGGCGATCTCTCGCGTCCGGCCCTGGTCCACGCCATGGTACGGAGCGAGAAGGTATGGAAAGCCGTCATCTACTTCTGAGAAGCAGCGATGCTCGCGAAGGAGGAGGCGGAACGCGTAAGGGAGACGCAAATTCGCGCCCTCACGCACCTAGTCACTGCAGGAGACGCCCTGGGCGTCGGGAATCCCAGGCCAATTTCCGGCCACCGTAAATGCGGGCTTGCGAACGGCGAGCAATGGGTAGCTCGCCGTCCGATAAGGACCAGGCCCGGGTCGACGGCGCATTGTGTTCCACGCGCGCCTTAAAGAAATGTCAGCAACAATGATGGGGTCCGCTAGGGCCGATGCCTGCCAGGGCTGGTGAAAGTCCGGAGTTTTAGTCAGCAAGAGTCTGACACGCCCTCCCGCTCCACCCAGAGCGGTAGAGGTTATTTGAAACTCACCCACCAAAAAAAAAATATGGGTTCAGAATTATGTACTCAATCTACGGCTACAGTTCGCGCGTCGATGTTGCCATCCTGTATATTCATAAAAGGTTTCGCATGAAAATAAAACTCTTTACGTAGCGGTCTCGCGAACCACATTGATGGAAGTTCTATGTAGATGTCGCGTGGAAAATAAGTGCACTAGAACAATAATCATAAGAGTCATAATAAATACAATGTTGTTTTTCTCTAGTTTATCAACGTAAACAGCATTGAATTCAAATATTAAAAATCAAACAAAAACAGAGTTCAGCAGAATAATAACTATTTCAAAAACTATAATGGCAGAATTTTAACACAAAGTAGGTTACGAAAAAATTTTGCTTAAGGTAAAAGTGAAGTCTTTTTCCAGCATTGTAGTTAATTACAGTATCCACGGTGATAATTTATAAGGAAATTCTCTGGCAGCGGGACAAAAAATGTGGTCTATACTTGAGACCCCACCGCCCCGCACTGGCCCACTAATGAAGGAGCTACTCCGTCGCTAGTATCGAGTTACATGGCGCATTTTTTTTCTTAAAAGGGTATCTTTCTGATTTGATTTTATATTTATAAAAGTAAGTCTTTGGATTATTATTGATATTTACAAAATACTATTTTGTGCGAGAAGTGAAAAATTTACATTATATTATGACAATATTAGCTGGAATTCCAAATTTCCTCTACCACCACTTACGGGGTCACTGATGGGAGACTTTCAGGGTCACTGGCGCTAGAAGCGGAATCCAGAAACTTTGTAAAACGACCTTGAGTCGGACGGCAGGTAGCACGTATCCAGAGGCGGTAGGGAGCACAAGAGGAGCACTGACGCGTTACGCCGTAATCTAGCCGCATTATGTGCCATGGACGGCCACTTTGTGATTTTAGTTTAACTTCCTAGCTAGACGAAGGGCATCTAGGAGGACTTCCAAATTAGAATAAAAACGAAGAAAAGAGAGGAATAGGTTCCCTTTATTTATAAGAAGCTACACTTTATTAGGCAGTTCCTGTAAATCGAAAATGAAACACAACATTTTGCACAGAGTGTCCTTTAAATAACGCCCACGCAACCGACATTTACGTGGCGTTAATCGAGAGCGACGTCCGAATGTCTCGCCGTACAATGTGAGCTTAAAATATACAGTTGGCTAAAGTGTATTCTGTCTATTTCAGGCTTTATGGTGTTTAAATGGGTGATAGTCTGACCGGCAGGCAGGATTGGGTGAAACACTATGCCGGATAAATAAATGCAGTGGTAATTTTTGTTTTTTAACACTACTTCACCAGCAATGTGGGCTGGTGCGAGTCCAAGCTTCACACGAAGGTTTCCATAGCACCGCACAACATTTAATACAACATTTTTATAACACGTTTCGTGTGTGGTATTCCGTTTCATTTTAGTATTTTTTTTGCTTATATGGCGGCAATAGAAGTACACACTCTGTGAAAATTTCAACTGTCTGCCTATTACGGTTCATGAGATACAGCTCGCTGACAGAGAGACGGACGGACGGACGGCTGGACGGATGGACGGATGGACGGACAGACGGACAGCGGTGGTTTAGTAATAGGGTCCTGTTGGCACCCTTTGGGTACGCAACCCTAAAAATTAGAAATAAACAATGAAATGAAAAAGAAATCTCAGAAAAAGAACTCTTGCTTAGCTACGGAAACTGATATGGGAATGTAATTAATTCCAAAGACTTTAAAATAAAGGAACAGATAAAGAAAACCGAAACAACTACGCAATCCTATAGCAAGTTATGGGTGTGTTATATAACCCACTGCAAAAGTACGACCAAGACGAAATAAGAACCTTAACAATAATTTAGGTTTAATTACAATCCGGTTCCACTCCCGTATACTGAAAGCACGTTACGTCGTAAAAGTAACAATAGTAGGTGACATGTAAGCCCGCCCGTAAGTCAAGGCGCTAATGAACCGCGCGAAGAACATCGTACTAAAGACTTTGGAGTGATCTTGGGGTGGATTTTTTGAGCGTACCTTCCCTTCTTCATTAGTGTAATTAACTTATGCCGTAGGTACCTATTCTTCTACAATTCGTTGCGGATCTCAGAAGGTTATTAAATTACTATTCGGCTACCAAGTCTTTTGTATCAGGATTTCGGGTAGTTATATTTTTTAAAGTCTTCAATATGGTTTCCAATAGCATCATGCTGTGTTTAGATTCTGAAAGAAATGATTCAGTACTAGCGTCTGCCTGCGACTTCGTTCGCGTGGAAGTCGTAAGGCACCACAATATACTAAAATAACAGCCACACTTTTATAAAACTTTCCTGTGTAGTTAGTAGTTTTGGTCTCAGCCGCCAAAATATGAACGGAGGTCAGGATTGGTGACGCGAGAGCAAGCGATGTAGGTACAGTTGTCCGTGTGAGAAGCAGCTCGTCCTGAGGTCGACATGCGCAGCCCTCAGTCGTAATTTCCCATTGCTTGCGAAGTTTTTAGTGAATTAATGAACGCCTGCGTTCCTGTATCTAATGGCACAACACTGATAGGTACACTGACTAATGCCTTCTTACAGATTGTTCCTGACGAACAGCTATCACTAAAATAATATAGTAGATTGTAAACACACAGGATTATCAATCATGGTTGGGAATCAAATATAGGTTTGCAAAGTAGGTAGTCTTCGAACGGCGGCTAACGACTTTGTTGAAAGTTGACTAAAATAGCCGTTCTTATATTAAATGATAAATGATTTTATTTCTGTAAGTAGGTTTGTACAAACACTTTTACACGTCAATCATATTTTAAAAACTAGATGAGGTCGGCGTTTCCTATCTGACTACTCTGAGAAGAAAGGCCGAAACAAACTCAGAGGTCACTGCCTCTTTTAAAGTCCAGACATAATCTTGGTCAGATCATGTGAAAACCATGTAGATTGGTGTCTGAAACGGTCTTTTGAGGAAAAACCATACAGATTGAGCGGACCTGTCCAGTCAGTGCACGCATTTGTCAGTAATCTTGCCGCTCAACTCAGAACTTAAGGAGCACAACGATTCGACGAACACTACCAAAGAAAGGACATTTGGGTGGGCCGCATAAATTACTCAAGCTGCCAGATCGTGAAACTAACTAAGAAATAAGATAAAAAAAAGTAATAAACCACATAATCTTCACATTCACAATAATTAAAATAATATAGTACTTTACAAAGTAAATACTCATGTCATTGTACGAGTATGTATAAAATTCATCAATGTCAATGTGTATATAAAAGTTCGAACATAATCTTTGAGGACCACGTAGATTAATATCTGAAATGGTCTTCTGAGGAAAGAACCACGCAGATTAAGAGGACCTGTCCAGTCAGTGCACGCATTTGTCAGTAACCGTGCAGCTCAACTCAGAACTTTAGGAGCTCAACGATTCGACGAACAATACCAAAGAAAGGACATTTGGGTAGGCCGCATGATTAAAACTGAAACAATGACCCACATAGTCCTCACATTCACAATAATTAAAATAATAAATTGTACTTCTCAAGGTAAGTATTCAAGTCGTTCTGTTATAATAATTATCAATTATCAGTGTATGTAACAGAAAAAAAAACAACATTCAGTATGCAGAAAATTGGAGCAACTCAATCCCAAGCCTTTTTGTCCTCAATATAATCCTTAACGGTATAAAAGCCTTTCTGGTACAACTTACGTTTAATGAATGATTTGAATTTATTAAGGCTTAGATCTTGAACGTGGCTTGAAAGTTTATCTGAACAAGCCACCTATTTTCTTGAGCCTTATTGTAGGTACAACGAAGTTGTGTTTGTTCCTAGTATTTATATTATGGATATCACTAAGTTTATATTTTGTAGTAGTACCACTAAGTTTGTAGTTGATTGACTGCATAGCTCCTTAAAGTTATAGCGGGATCATAATCATTTAGAAGGTTAAATCTGTAACTATCAGTTATATTCGTTCCCTATTCAGCCCAGTGAATGAAGTAATGGAATAATTCGACTGTTGTCAAACACTGGTACAATGAGTTTTCTCTCATCTCAGTCTCATTTCCTACGATACGTATGGGTAGTTTTTTGCAATTTCTGACTTTTCTAGTACTCAAACTTCAGTTGGCCCGATAGTTTTTTGATCCCTACAAGAAACAGGATAGATTGGCATCCAACATTTACTTTGCTAAAATTTACCATTTTATTTATTAAAACTTTATGCACAAGTAAAAAAAATACTGTACAAAGGCGGACTTAATGCCATTTTCATGCTACTTAACTGTATTTTTTTTTCAAAGTCTGTAAATGCTAGGACCGTACCTGCCCTTATTGCCCCATCTCAAAAATCCATCCTGTATATGTCGTGATTGACTGCTTAGCTCCATAAAAGTATAGCGTGACGATAATCGTTTAAAAGGTTAAATCTGTAACTATGTGCAATATTCTAACCGTTTGGCTCGTCTTTTTACAATTTGCGGTAAACTATAGAAGAATACGAAGAAATTACAATATTGCTCTTCCCATAGCAAACAGCGTGATAATTTACAGCCTACAGACTGACCAGACTTATGATTATAGGAAAAATCTATGCAAAATTTTAAGAAAATCATCCGGTAGTTTTTGCATGAAGCTGAAACATACGTATGCAGACAAACAGACAAACATTCTAAAAATATATTTTCGGCATTACAATCGACCACCCAAAAATGAGTAAATTCTTTTTTTTTAATTCACAGTTTTGAGTTTGACTTCGCTACGATTGTGGCGATGTGTGTATAGATATTGGTAGGTTTCTATCATTTCGTGTCAATGAATAAAATCTTTTTATTCGCATATAAAAATATAACGTGACTTCGAACGACAGGGATATATTTGAGCTTGCCTTTAGATGTACGTAGGTAGGTAGTATTATCAATACTTTGATATCAATCAAACCTTTTAATATAACAAAACGCTGTGTGATTTCTGAAACAAAACAAGATAGAAAAGAAATTCCAATTAATCATGTTCTCTACTTCAATGTTATTACACTGTGAACGGATATTCGGGAGTTGTGCTCAGATTTTCCTCGTAAAGCTCTTGTACAACCCGCACAGAAGCCTTGCCCAACATACCTACTTAAGGAAACTCGTGCGTACCTAATGTTTTTTTTTATCGAATCAAGTGCCTAATGAACAACCTCATTTAGGGTTGCTTTAAGTAAAAAAAAAAATAACAATAATGATGTGCAGTTTGTACTTGAATACCTCAGTATGTCATCTATCGTATCAATCGGATAGTTAGATTACAATGTGGTAATTGGTAGGCACACGGGGCCACATGGTGCACAAGTTGAATTAGTTTTTGTAGAGGAAGGCGTGCGGGCCGCGGCGTGGCCGGTTCGACTGGAAAGGCTCAGCGCAGGCGGAACCACCCTCACCTTGCCTCAAATTAATTAAAATAATTCGTTGAAAACGTCACGAATCTACCAGCTTCCGCAGCTTGTTAGTTCGCTCTTGTTGCTTTGAAAACATTAAATTCCAACGGATCTGTGTGGAGAATTTCACCGTTTATTTCTCGTAATAAATTCGTCGCACGTCGTGTTTTGACATATGACGGTACTATACGTTAAGTATATATCCACATAGCCATACTGTACCAACTATTGTAATAGATTATCCTACACGTGGTGGTGTCGTCATCACGGCAGAGGGTATAAATAAATGCCCATACGAGGTGGTTTCCCAGTTTAGAACATTCAATAGTGTTCCGTACGTTCTTAACGTGCTGTAATTTACAGTGAACGCTGCAGTGCTCAAGAACGAGTGTTTTTACTCTTTTGCGCTTTTATGGCCACGGGGGAAAAATTCATTGAAATTCCGAAGTAACGTAGATAAACTGTATGAAACTGGGAAGATACACCCAATTAATGTAATTTATATCATGTTTATACGGAAAATACGCCCAGTAAATAGTTTCACGTTACGTTGAAGTATCATTTAGGAGAATTGCTCGTTTTAAAAAGACAGCAGTATTTCTGTTTAGTTCTACTGAGCAATACGTTTAAAGAATTTAAACGGATAGATACTTTCTTTTTAGGCAATCAACTGTAGCTGTAGTTGAAAGCATACAGGGTCTAAAAGAAGCATCCTCATTCTACATAATTATGAAATTATTGTTAGGTATGTTATCTTCCTGTAAACTGTTTACCTGCATTTTATATGGAACGGTTACAAGTACTAAGAACGTTGAGTTGTACCGTGTCAGAGATCATACCCATGACGTCATACACGTAATTAAGCTAAGAGAGATGATTCTCCGGGCGTCTCTAAAACACCTAGTGCTCATGTAGTGTAGTTTACTAGTTTCGTTAATTCCGTTTCGGATATATTTAAGTACTCACTAATGTACGTTGAGCGTTTGTTTTCATCTTCGACAGCCGTTACGGGTAGTTAAAAGCCCGAATGTCTGACAACCAGTCTTACCAAGGGGTATATCGAATACAGTACCTAACCAGGTCGTGGAAATGTAGAGGTCAGATAGGCAATCGCTCTCAATGTAAAACACTCGTATTCAGCTGCATCCGGTTCCACTAGAAGGCGTCCCCAACAGATGTAGTTCTTTCGCGAAAGGCTAAGCAGATTATGATGGTCATTGGTCATTTGTGGTCCTGGTGTATTATATTATTACAGGTACTCTTTCATTCTAAAACTGATAAACTAACTGCAATATATAAAACCATTTATAGCCAAGCAATAAATATGTAGCAGTGCATCTAATATAATACACTATCGCTCATTTCCCGTTTAGCAAAGATACTTTTGTATGGGAGCAAGTATTTGGTATGGCATGCACGATTCTGTCGGCGATATAACCACGTAAGTGATTGCCTAGTCGTGTATACGTAGGTACAACTATTCCTTGACATTTACAGGAGCTCTTGAGAAAATGTTGATGCGGGGTCACGCATGCCGTGCCGAGGCATGCTCTGCAATGAACGCCGCCGACCGTGTGATGAGCTGGACGTGTTCCCGTGATACCAACAAAAGGCTTAAAGCTATTCTAAGTAGGTTCAGATTTAGGTGAAAAACTTACGCAAAATTAAGCAGGAAAACTTGAATAAGAAATTCAATAAATTATCTTATGCAAAAGAACTTTTTCAGTAAAACGATTAAGAAGTTTATGAACGTTTTGTGCTAAATGGACAACCTTCTGCTTCCATTATCAGATCCGTTTAGGCACATTTTTATTATGTATCTTGTATAGTCATCAAAACAGCACGAGGAATGCAACAGAAACCTGTCAACCCGGTTTTTTTTTACGGGAAGTACGTGAAAATATTTGATGAAAAGCACATTATTATGTTAGGTATTTATGCGCACTAACTTCTGCGAAACATCGGTGAAATTGATACAGAAAGAAATTAGTAATTAACACCTATGCATTCAGTCTTCACTGATCGCCTTCATTATTGTAAGAGCCTAAGAGGCCATCAACAGAACCTTTGTAAACATGTTACATTACAGCTCAGACGGGGATTGTTGGAAGTTCTTCTAAACAAACTTGTGTAGATAATTTAGTTTACTGAAAGGCTTGATGGCTCATAGTAAACTGTGCAGACTTGGCTTGGAGTGAAACCTCGGAAACG
This sequence comes from Brachylomia viminalis, assembly GCA_937001585.2. Taxonomy (NCBI): domain Eukaryota; kingdom Metazoa; phylum Arthropoda; class Insecta; order Lepidoptera; family Noctuidae; genus Brachylomia; species Brachylomia viminalis. The sequence goes on along the minus strand of OW443302.2, from coordinate 11,385,396 downwards.
GACTAGTTGTAAATAAGGCAGCGTACACACATATAACTGCGCTATCGTCGCCAGCTCTGTCCGGCTGTGTCGTTTTTGCGCCGGAACTGTGTATGAGTTACTGAGGCCGCCGTATCCGGTAGCCCCAGCCTTTTATTATTTAACAGACATGAAGGTATTTCGTGGTGGACAAAGTTTCAATAGCCGAAATAGGTCAAAACGTTTTATGGGATTCTGCTTTTAAGACGTTCGTCCATTTATAACTACGTAGGTCCTTATTGCCTATAAAAGTCCTTTTCTGAAACATGCTTGGAAATTTGAGCATTATTTTGACAACATTCTTCGAGATAAATCGAAATTGCTGTACTGGCGAACAACATGCGAGCAGCGGCCGGCAAAAGTTGTATGAAAATCCATATCTGTAGTGGTTTAGCGGCCAAATAAATTACATAGTAAAAGTAAACTCATATATTATGTCGTGTAATTTAAAAATGGAACGATCTTTTACTCCGAAACATGGCAACCAAGGAGGTAACTTATCAAAGGTTTTATTTAAATTTCAAACTGGCTTGCAAAAAGAAAGGTCTTTATTGAAAAAAATAACAAATGAACACTTTAACGCGGGAAAAACTATTGTTGTTCATTGTACGTCATTGATTTTGAAAAGTACTTTGTAATTGTATTTTAATTTCCGCGCATTATTTGAGAAAAGTACTTTATAAGCCTTGGCCACAACTAGGCATTGATGGACTTACGTATACAGTGTGCCTCGGCTTCGCCTCGGCCCCCATTTACACGTTCGTCCGCCAATGCCTCTTTTGCTGGCCGCTGCAGTAATGTACGTACCTACTATATGTAATAAATGCTCAAATTGTTGAAATACATAAAAGACATGAAACAAAGATAGCCAAATTTAAATTTATTGTGCACATTATTAAAAATTGATGTAGTTACCTCATCTAATGTACTTAATGGAGTTATGTCATACAATATTACAATATCTTCAAAATGTAGTTTTTTTGTTAACTGACTACAAAAACAGTTAAATACAATACAATTTATGTAGATAAAACCTTTCTTTATTATTTTATTACCTTAGTACCTACCTTTATAATTACAATGTCGTAGATGTAGGTATCTATACATGTTCGAAATTCAACTGTTATATTTTGAGAATAAATTGAAAGCGATTACAAATAAATATTATTTTGTAGCCATTGTAGAGGGCGGCAATTCTTTATTCTATGCATAGGTATGATTGCATCTAATAACCAAAATGGTAATCTGCTATATTGGATCGATTACATTAATCAGAATGCATTGCATTATTATAATTTCCAAAGCTTTGTTGCCTAACAAATTATTATTTTAGTACCTACGTATTATCTGTTTATCTATATAGTTTTAATTAAACTGTAAACAGCCGCCATTTTGTGTTAGAACAACAAAAAATTAAATACAAACGCGGAGTATCAAGGCTCTTCTCACCAGTGATAAATAGGTATAAAGTTTTCTTGTAGTTTTTAAAAACTGTACTGTACACAACACTAAGTAGTGAGTAAAGTGGCGAAAACGGTCCGCAACGAGCGTTCTAGTGAGATCATTACGCTGGTGGCCATTTGTATAAATATCTGTGGCGGAAAAAGTCGCGGCCGGATTAAGTTGCGCGTCGTACATTATGAGAGCATCCGCATTATATTTCACTGAGCGGCATGAATTATGTGCTGTTGGACCGCACCACTGTAAAGCTACTTTGAATCAGGCGATGGAAAATTCCTTTAGTAGATGCTACGAATTTTTCCCCAAAAGCAATATAATTAGTGAGGGTTCTACATAATCCCTTTTTTGCTGTATTTGGCACAGTCGTATGTAATTTATTTTGTATTTAAAATAACGCTCGGCTTTACTTCGCTAAACAGAAATGTCTTTATGAAAATTATAGAATGTTTCTTTCGGGAATTCGTGGGTAACTGCTATTATACAACTGCCACAGTTTTTTGAGAAAGCCCTGTCCTGTTTGTATAGTACCTACTTTGGTGAAGGGCCAATATTATTTCGTGTTCTAGTATCTACGTCCACAAAAACTAATGAATTATGCTTTTTTGATAGATAGCCGTGTTTAGGAGAGTATGTCTACCTTGTATCAAACAATAATCACTACTTTTTTGTCGACTTCAAAAAAGTAGGAGGTTACATGTTCGTGTGTATGTATTTATTTTTATTTTTATATATGATCATCGATATTTACGTCAGTTGTAGACCGATTTAAAAAAAAAACTTTTTGCATTTAGTAGAGGAAGGTTGCGCGGTGGTCCGTTATAAATTGTATTAACTTTGCTTGGGTAGTTTTTGATTAGCTTCGATAAACGTATTTAATCCACTTTGTGTATCTTGATGATGTTGTAATACTTCCTGTCACTGTTGTTTACATAGCAAGTAGTGGTTTACCAATTGGTGTTGGGTAGGTAACATAACAAAAAAGCGGGAAATTAAAAAAAAATATACAAAAAAAAAACAAAAGACTTCCAAAAAAAAAAACACTACAAAGTGAAAAATAACTTCTGTAATTAACGTTATTTTTCATTTTTTTTTTTGGAAGTCGGTGGTTTTTTTTTGGTAAAAATTCAAACTCAAACTCAAAGCATTTATTTCAAATAAACCAATTACAGGCACTTTTGAATTGTCAAGGGGTCGGTCAGTCAGAAAGATGAAGCTAGTTGCCCATTCCAAAGCGTAGTAGGTACCTATGGAGAAGAACGGGCAAGAAACTCCATGGACACTCTTTTAAATCAAAATATTGTTACAAAAAAGTGGTTACATCATTCATGTTGTAATTATACATGTGAGAACGATGTAGAAACACCAAATATATTTATTGTTCGCAAACTTTTGTAAATATAACATACATATGTCAAAGGTTTCGTATCTGCTGGGGCTTACCTACGTGAATTTCAAGAAAATGTGGCGGTTGATCAAAATAATGAGATGTATTCAGTAATAATACTTAATGCAAGTACTTAGTACCTAAAGGATTGGATTTTGAATACATTTCTCCTCTATGATAAATGTTTTTAAGACTCGATTATCTTTTGTGTTACCTGCGAAACTTAAAGGTTCTCTTTAGCAAGGCGATTAGACTGTGTTGTTCAAAACGACCATACTTCGACAGAAGCAAAAGAATTGTCTCACAAGTATTGGCGAACGGCCAAGCGTTAATACTTTTTATAGTTTTTATTGAACTGAACTTTAATGTTTCTGTTCTCTTTAAGTAAGTACGTTGCGAGTAACAAAGAAACAATCAAATAGGTATTCTATGTAAGTACAATAATGTTTCTTGTAAGTTGTAAGGTTGATCTTACAATAAGATATAGGTCGTTTCACTTCCCAAGGGTGTCGTTATAGGTGATGGAGGGATTTTGTCAAATGGAGTGATAGGCTTCTTTCTTCTTAGCACTGAGCAGAACAGTCGAATGTATGCGATTTCTTTTTCCGCGAGATTTTGGTTCTCATATTTTAATCAAAGCAACCAAACAATAGGCTGCTAATCCACTCAGATAAAGAGAATATTTATGATGTTTTATTAACAACGGCTTCCTTCTTCTTATGCTCATTTCGGTTGCTCACTTCGAAGCTAAGAGTTTTGTCTCAGATTTGTTTTGTAACCTAATTGTAGTGATTTAAGTAAAGCGGTTGCTAAAGTAGCCAGCACAAAGGGGCTTAAACTGTGATATAATCTTAAGAGTGACATTAAGTTGGAATATTACAGGCACTATTTCTCTCGCCGATAAGGATACTGAATTGTTTAATTTAATTTATTATAGTCTTGAGAGATCTCTACGAGGAAAAAAGGTTTAGATAGTAAGGAGTTGTTCACTGTTTCGTATAAGAACGATGTAAGGGTTTTGCTTTAGAGTGAAAACTTATCAGCTATATCACCCATGAGAGTGTTAACAAAGTGCTTGTTATTAAAATGTAGGTGTACAGCCGTAGGTACATATCTTTTATGTGTTTCTTTTAGAGTACACAACGTACATAAAGGACGCCTTAATCTATCCCTTACATGACATGATACATCACTTAAAGAAAAGACAATTATCGAAGTACTTTATGTTTTTTCTCTCAGTTCTGTGCCTACCTTAAGTAGGTAGGTAGATGTTGCCAGACTGTATTTTTCTTATATTTTCAGATTACTTCAGAGAAAAGCTCTTGGAGTCAACTCCGTGGAACGGCAGGAGCTTTTTCTTTTACACTTTCTAAGAGCATTTATACGATGTAAATGTTCTTGTACATTCAAACGAATGTTTTTATTTAAAGAAAAAACACATTTCTGGAAGCCCACACAACAATATCGACAGTAGGTACCACTACGATCCCAGCTTGGCTTATTCTGCCAGCATTTATTGCCTGTTTGCGCGACAAACCCCCGCAATTGCAACGAAGATTTTAGGGTTTCACAAAATGGATTCTTCTTATCCCGCCAATGTTACATTACAGCTCCCCGTACAAGCAGAGGGAATATATAATGCTGCGTAAACACCGCTACAAAATGTAGATAAATCTTTCCAAAATGTTATGCGTCTGAAGAGAAAAACGGTTATGACGAACGCTATCACACAGCACGCTATGAATTATACTATCTCCTGAAATAATGCGGGTAAACCAGTTGCATAGCACATGTTATGTTGTCTTATTGTGTTAATAGAGGTAGGAATACATAATATACATATATCTAGACCTGTAGGTATATAGGCTCGTAAATATTAGGTTGTATTAGTGAATGTGGAATACTGTTGCTTAATCGAATAATGTTTCATTAAAAGAAAACCAAAGGTACCCTAAACGGAGCAACGGCAGGTAAAGACGTTTGATTAAAAACATTTAAAGACATTTGTTTAATTTGATAAACTTTGAACAACTCTCACAACTGTAACTGACAAAATAATTGATCTTTAGAATTTGTTTTTAGAAAGAAAAGAAAAATAAAAGCCAAGGAAAAAAAATAAAAAATATAAAGCTTATTTTCCTTTAAAATAAAAACCTAATTAGCTCGCAGTACTGCTATTGTGTGAGCGATTAAGAAAACAATTTAATATGATGTTGTGTATCCTTGCTCCATATAAGCTCCAGGGATTTTAGAGAGCTTGCTCGGATAATTAGGAGGAACGCTAAAGACGACGTTAATAGATCTGTAAGATTGATGGTGCGAGCACAAAGAAAAACACGAACTCATGCATCAATCTGACAACCACGAGACGTCTTCCCACAATTTTGGTTCACGTCCGCTCCTGTCAGGACATTTCCCGGAGTTTGCGAGAAGTGAAAGCATTTAATACAATTATAAGCAGTTCCGATTTTACCAACTGACGTAAACTTGGATCCATTTTCATTATTATGTTGATGTGAACACGTGTCAGCATGTTCGGTTTACAAATAGTTTGCCCTTTGGCATTTATGGTCTATGAATGTAATTTGAGTGAGTCATTGAGAAGCAAAAAGGAATCAGTGGGCAAGTACGCAGTGCTTTTTTCTCTAGGGGGGGCCGGGGGGGGGGGGGTGGAAAGGCGGGGACGCTGCTTCTTCGAGAACGTGTGCGCAAGGTCAGCCCTATTGTGTCATAAGCCGCGGAGCGGTGCATGTCTAGTATGCGACACAAGGTGCAAAAATTGCGGTCACCATAAAATTACGTACTTTTTCTTTACTGGGAAAAGTTTTTGGAAGAGGCGCAATACGTTCTTTTAAAGGTAAGTTATTTTGTTGGTTGTTGTTTTTTTTCTCTCAATAACAACGTTTTAACCTAACTTCATTCGAATTTGAACTACTAAGATTGTTTGTTGTAATGGTCGACATGGGTAAAAGTACGGGGGCAACATCATAAAAATGGAAAAGCCCTGGGGGATGAAGAAGTTACTTCGGAGCTCTTGAAAACAGCAGGAAGACCTGCCGAACTATTCTGTAACAATCGCACCGTGAAAACTTAGGTGACTTAGGTGAAAACATGTATGACGCCGCGAATATGTCCGTTCACGTACAGAACCGGCAGACTAAACATTTATCCAGCTGCGCAGGGGAGTGAGACAGGGGATGTCATATATCCGAAACTGTTCACTGGCACCCTGGAAGTTATGTTTAAGACGCTGCCGCTGGACTGGAAAGGATGGGGTTTAAACATAAATAGCGAGTACATCTCACACCTACGATTCGTCGATGATATTGTTTTTTGGCAGAGTTACTGCAGGATCTTGGTCGAATGCTGACTGGTCAGTCAATTATCTGCTACATGCTACAATTATCTGATACAGTAGCTGTCGTCTCACGACGTATCGGTCTTGGAATGAACATAAACATAACCTTGGTTATGTTTAACGACCTTAATACCCTGAGACCGATTGTCATTGACGGTGTCCCCCTTGAAGTTGTTCAGGAATATGTTTACCTCGGGCAGAGTATGCAGTTGGGTAGGAACAATAAATTTAGAGAGGGAAGCCGATGGGAGGATTCAGCTGGGATGGACAGCATTTGGTAAACTTCGTCAGGTCTTCTCATCGTCCATACCACAGTGCCTAAACGCGAAAGTCTTCAACGCGTGCGTCCTACCAATTATGACTTATGGAGCCGTGCCGAGCCGAGATGTGGACACTGGCGGTAAGACTGGTCTATAAGTTTAAAGTCGTTTAGCGAGCTATGCTTGGAGTCACTCTGAAGGATAAAACCCGAAACGAGTTGATCCGCCGGAGAACCAACGTAATCGACATAGCACAAAGACTAAGCAAGCTAACATGGCATTGGGCTGGTCACATCTCTCGTAGAATCGACAATCGTTGGGGAAAACGAGTTTTAGAGTGGAGACCGCGTTTAGGCAAACAAAGTGTGGGACGCTCGCCGGCCAGGCTTTTCCAGGGCGACTTGGGAAAGGCGGCTGGCAGAGATTGGATGAGGAGAGCCAAAAATCGGGTTCAGTGGCGTACACAAGGAGAGGTTTACGTCCAGCAGTGGATGGACATACGCTGATGATGATGACGGGGGCAATAGTACACACTTCGCGGCTGCGAACTTAAAAAGGAATACAAAAATATATATCATAAATTTAAAAAAGAATACTAGTTTTCTTAAATTTTAAGTATTTTTTTGTTGAATGTGACATAATTCCACTCTAACATATTTTTTTTTGTACTCCAGGGAGACAGTTGGTTCCAGAGGACAAGATTATTCCTGCAAAAAAACTAATAGAAGAGGGAAGAAGTAAACGATATGCAGCGGAGTTTGTTTTTACTTTAATAAACCCAAATGTGTGCTTTAACCCAAATTACCGCGCATTTTTACCCACAATTTGACGCAAAGGTACGCAGCCTGACCAAGGCACATTTTAGCTCTATATACCAAATACCATTTGATCTATCGTCGAATATTTGTTGCGCTTTAGGAGCTCAATAGTTACGCTATATATAGCACAAATAAACGATCCAAATATTGCTCTGCAAATATTTAAAGTGCCCACGCGGGAATCGACCCTGCGACCCACGCTAACGACGTCCAACCACTTCACACTAACATACTATGAACGTTAGCAGTAAGAAGTAGTAAATTTCATAAAGTTATATAGAATATTATGTGTACGTATCTATCTATCTCGATACCCACTAAAAGCTGACAGAACCCACAGTACCTCCCGAATGTACTGCCGACTCAGGCACAGCATGTGCCTTTGGGTTTCCGAGATTGAGTAAACAAGGACCTCAATTGGGTGTTAGAGTAAGAAATTCGAGGCTATAGGTATTTTGTATGAATATCAGACATATATTATTTACTTAAGTAATTTAAAATTTATTTTATTATCTTCAATGTTAAAATTGAAATTGCTGGTACGTTTCTTATAAATAAATAAATATTAATGCGTATAAATGCACGTTTCAAACGTAATAGAAGAAAACTACTTGGCCACTTGATAATCCCATTATGAGAAATGAGAAGGAATGTTTACAAGCTAAACTTTCCTCCGGTAATAATACTGTTTGAAGTATTTTGCAGTGTTATCAATCAATACAGAAACGCCTATCACATCGGTAAGAACTCACTGTGACATTAAATGAGCCTAAAATGATTTATGTGTGGCAAGATAAAACCAACCTCTCAATATATCAATCATTGTTTGATGGTCACGGCCCATCTTCAGCTCTGTTTCTATTGTCTATTGAGCGGAAAACAGAGGAAGTACTTGAGGAAATTGCGTTTGAGATGCAATATAAAACAAATAAAGTCGTGAAGGACTGACCTCATTTTGTACCCGCACAATATGTGGTCTCCTGAGGGATCGTAATTAGATAGGAAGCTATTATATTCTTGTGTTATTGATGCCCATTTTTTCATTTAGATTGGTAAATATAGAGGATAAGAAAACAAGTTTGCTTGCTTGTTTGTTTAGAGAGTATGGTTTAGCTGCAAAAGGAATTTAATTGGTTACATAATATTGATACATGGTCATCCACACAAGCAGGGAACTCTTTTCATTCCGAAAATCGGCGGGCATTTCTAATAAAAGGGTTCAAGATTTTCCTCTAAACAACAGAAAGTAAGAGCTGCCAGTCAGCGCTGGTTTTAAAAGCACTTGGCTCGCACTTTACCGTCGAGGTACTTCATTTAATTTATACTTCCAAGGATATTATTTCCCTCGGCTCATTTCATTTTTTTCTATGGATCACGCATTTTACTAAGATTAATTTGCTTCCGCAATTTATGTTTCAGATACTTAAGTGATTTAATTTTTATATGAGTAAGTAAATTCTGAACCAGAAAATTAAACGTTTTGTGCGTGTAGGTAGAAAATTTGTTGGCAAAGCAATTTACTTTCTGCGAGGATACATAAATAAATTAAACTGATAAAAGTTCATTCGTGCGAAACTTATTTAAGACTTGTCGTATTGAAACAGTAAACAAGGTCCCTAATTAATAGAATGACAAAATAAACAAAATACGTGCCGGTTTTCATTAAGGGCTCGACTACCGCAATCCATCTTTGAATGTGAATGCTTTGGTTTTGTCGCTGTGTCGCTCGACGTGTCGTGTTTTTTGGTTGTGTCGCTCGATGTATCGTGCTCTTTGACCTTATTGGATTTAAGCAGCGCTAACTATGACTTGCTATTTTTAAGTATTATTTAAGTATATAAACAATAATTAAGTTAGAGTAAATTGTAATTATAAAACCTCTTTTCCTCTCAGAGCTTGGATTTTCTTTGGATTGGGTTTCCTATAACACCAGAAATTAAAATCGTTACTAATGCATTGCTATCTAAGCTTTCTTCTATGTCTATGTCTTGATTGATTATAAGCGTAGTCATTGTTAGTTCCATCAACCAATTTTCGAAAACCACTTTACATTACTTTAATCTGACGTTGTGATATCCATCGTTGTATCATTTTCCCAGCTTCTTTTCCATTTTCAGGAAGACAGTTGATTTATTGCAAACATCAAATTGATCTGCCGCAAATACTACGGACGTGTAAAAAGTTTCGAAGTGACCAACAACGGTCAACTGACTTTATGCTTTCAGCGCTTCATTATTTTAAGTTTTCTTTAGCTTGTTTTGCTCCAAGGCGGCGCGAATCGACTGATGTCTGGCGTAGAACTATAAGCCAACATTGGATTGAATACTACTGTTAAATCCATTGTAGTTTCCTTTTGGGGTACCAAACTATGACCAAGACATTAAATTGTGAGTAGAGTGTAAACGGATTTCTAGTTATGATGATCATTATAGATAAGTGACATAATTTGTACGATAGATATATTCTATTTATTAGTCATTTACCCAATAATAAATATTGAATAACGCTAGGACTTCGAACGAACGACTAAAATATCCTAATGATGTCTCAAAGTTATTAATTTACGACGTAGCCGAATATAAATCATAGAGATATCAGTTTTACGCTTCGTTGTTTTACTAAATGAGAACTATCTCGTGTTCAGGTAGTTGGCGGAGGTCATTAGTGTCAAATGTCTTAAGTTGGCAAATTGCGGAAAAAATCGCAGGTAACGAGCGTGAGTGATGTAACGCTATGTTTTGGCGGGAACCGTCATACTCATTTATTTTTACTTTTGTAGGTAAAAGTTGGGAAAGTAGGTTATGTCGGAATAAATGAAATAAAACCAGCATTATGTCGATTTTGTATTTAAAGAATTAGGTTGTTTATTCTGTCTGGGTTTTGTGATTCAAGTTTTGTTTACTTATTTCAGAACGATATCTATCATGCTTGGCTTTGAGTGACGCATATACTGGAGCTATAAGCCCGAAATATCGTAAGTCTGTAACAAATTTTCCTATTTTGACTAATAAGGTTAACACGAATGTCGTTTATGTTAAAATTCGAAGCGAAACGAATTCACGAAAGTTTTGAAAGTATTCCATACATAGGAGGAGCAACTCAAAATTTGTGTGAAAAACCCTTTCTGTGAATTTTTATTAATTTGGAAAAAAATGTTTTCATGGGTAATTCATTTGCTTCCGTCGAATTTTGATTTTTAAACACTTTATCGATTCACAGCTTAAAATTCTTACAGCAACGAGAATTAACGTAATAATTACTGAACCTTTTCGATTTTTATTTTCAAGATGTAAGCATGTTTCGTACTCCACGTTTCTCACTTAAATAAAGGAAAATTAATATGTCAAGGTAAATTAATAAAACATAAGTAGACTGACTTCATTAATGACATACGTGATAAGGTAATTTCGATGATTGCGACATAACGGTAAGTATTTGTTACATTAATTGAAGTTCGGCAAGGAGCAGGTAAACCTCGGAAATAGATTGTTGTTATTGATCGAAGATTTTTCTGAGCCACTGGGCACAAAGAAGATTTGTCAAAATTTGTCTGCGTAATAAATTTCATCGTTCGCCAATTATTTATACCGAGACAGGAAACTGAGACTCGCCCCCCGAGAACGTTTTAATTTATGGACACTTTAGACCCAGACATTGTTCTATACTTCTTAAAAATGAATTTTAAATATGTGAATATAAAAATTCTGCCAGAATCGTTTTCGATAGATCATATTGGGAATAATAGCATGTACGATAGGTATGTGTTATGTCTTGTGACATTGACCTTATAATAATAATTCATGTCATCGGACATTTCGAAAACCACTAAATTATGATAAATGGGTAGCTTTAATGGTACTTATTTTTTCACTAAATCATATTGTGTTCAACCATCTTTGAGTGCAATAGTAAAATTTCAAAAAGGATAAAACTTTGTATTTGCTCCGTTATAAAAACCCACCACGACAGAAATACATCAGAAATTCGAACTTCAAACACGATCAAAGGGTTTAATTCCACACAAAAGTTCTATAAGACTAGGATTCGAATCTAGTCTAGATTGCTATTTTCTATCGGTATGCATCGGTTCGCAGGTGCAGCCTTATCAAGAGAGCGATCAAAGGTGATGCTCACTCGACTCGTCTGGATCGTAGTGGGACGAAAAATGGTGACGTCATAAACAGTTCAGTTCAAACGACATAATACGGGTAGTTCCGGGCACTAATATTGAATTTAGTGGAACAGGTTGCTTTTACGAAGCTGCTGAACTATGTGACGATATCAATTTTATGTTTATGGCGATTTATTTATTCCTGGTTTGTTATAATTTACTAGCCTAGGACAATTTCCTATCTACCTTATAATTTTCTTAGTAGGTAAACTTTAGGTACGTACGGCCTTGGGTATGGCTTTAACCTTAAAATTTGTAGGGCTGAAGCTAGTAGGTACGTATTTGTAAATAGGGTCGTATGGTATGAGATATGTTATAGGAATGTGTAAGGCACGTCTGGACACAAATATCTGAATCGATAGTGTTTGTTGTTAGCCAGGAGCCTTCATTTTCTAAGTATAACGAGTCATCGTCCTCTTCCTAACCTTTTCCCAACTGTGTTCGGGTCGGCTTCCAGTCTAACCGGATGCAGCTGAATACCAGTATTTTAGATGGAGCGACTGCCTATCTGACCTCAACAACCCAGTTACTGGGTAATACGATACCCCTTGGTAAGACTGGTTGTCAGACTTTCGGGCTTCTGACGATCCGTCACGACTGTCAAAGATCCACGAATGACAGCCGGAACCAACGACTTTACGTGCTTTCCGACGCACGGAGAGGTCTTGGTACGTAAAAATGGTAACCCATCCACGGAGCAACCGCGGCAAGCGTAGCTTGACCTGATCGATCGAACCGTGCGGCTGTTACTACTAAGGCACAAGCCCCCCTTTGTAAGTATAACGAGTATCATGTAAGAAAAAATAATCATTAAACTGTATACATATCAAAGACCACAAATTACTCGTGCAAGGCACTAGAGACCAGTCGGCAACAGCAGAGCTAAGGAACCTTTCAGTCAGCCTTATCTTAAGTATGTAAATACAAACTGGAATAAATGATAATATCAAATAAAAACCAAACATAAATTCCAATAAAACTTTCTATTGTAATTTTTGTATCATGCCAGCTGCTAAAGAAAACTATGTTACATAAAGTGAACATAAATATTTTGTGTAATATCAATCCTCGTTTTCCTCATAAGGGGGGAGTTGTGATCGTGTACGAACACTGTTCAGGTAGGTTCCGCGTAATGGGCTTTTTTGTTTTCTCCCGTTTCGGTCCTCAGGTGGTGCTGTTACATTGTTTCCTAAAGAAAAAAAAAACGGGGCAGAGTTTCCGGTATATATGCGGGTAATCGTAACACTGAATCACCACTCTCACCACTGCAAAGGGCGCGCTCCCTGCCCATGCGGTACTTCATCGTGGAATTATGACTTTGGTACGTGCCCGATATTTCGGATGAGATAAGAATACCGTTTTATGTGTATTCGTGTCACAGCAGACCAAATTACTGTGAATAATGTAGTTTATAGCAGCCCACTGAATGTCCAACTTTGGCTAAACGTGTGCAATAAAAACACCAACAACTTTTAACAATTTGCACGCCCAACTTTCACAAACTAAATGCTTCATTATCGCGTTAGCCGCGAATTAAAAACACAAAAGTGAAAAGTGAGCAAATGACATTCAATTGCGTAATTTGCTGATGTTATTTAATAATTTTGTGATATTAATAAAAGGTCAGTTCATAAACATAAAAAATAATTTTATGCTATTTTCCAGAGCTGAAAGAATTGCGCTTTGTTGTTATTTTGAGTTCTTACTATAAACAGGTAATAAAGAGAAATCCAAGTATTTCCATTGTGTATCTTCAAATTATAGCAAGCAGAACTTTAAATGGTGCATTGATACAGAGAGCAACAAATAACAATAACCCATTGAATTCAAATGTAACTGTGTAGGTAAAACGTGAAACAAGTTAGTACTAACTGTTCAAACGATATTAGATTCTATTACGGAACGCTGTGCACTATTAACATCTAGTAAAATAATTCCTAGTATCGAACGGTAAAGGCTCCCACAAACAGGCGCGACGCGACGCGATTTTAGTAGAACTATTTCAATGAAAACTTCATGGAAATAGTTCTCAGGAGTCGCGTCGTGCGTCGGCGAATATCACTTTCATCTACGACCTCGTAGTCAACCAGTTTTTAATGAGTTAACTAACTTAACCCTCTGAAGTTCAAACCACAGGAGAGGTGTCCAGTCGACAACTTACCTATTTATGCTCCCCTCTAGGACAGTAACACTTTTGACGTGACGGGGTTATCGAGACACTTTCAGATGTTATCTTACTGTTGGGACGTATTAGTTATTCAGTGGAGCAATTTTCCAGGTAATTTAATCAAAAATTATTGATTCATTAAGTTCTCCCAATCTATTAATGTCTACTAAACGGTACAAATAATGACGAGGGACAGAGAAGATTAATTAAATTTGTGGTTTCTTTAAATTATTGAGATATCTCAGATTCAATAAAATCCAATATTTAATTCAAAGTGGTAAGTAGTTGAGTCGCTCAGCGTAGAATATCCCTACTCTTAAGTACCTACTCCGCGTTTAGTAAGAATTAATTAATAATTGTTGTTGTATTACTTATAGTTAGACTGAATTAATTGTTGTTTAGCGTGTGGATAGTTACAATTAAAAAAATAGGTGTTAGTATTCATCTGCTGGTTTTCATTATTCAAGTAGCAATAATATCCAACTTAGTACTTACCTACTAGTCTGCATTGTCGTCTGCTTTTATCGATACACATCTCCCAGACTCAAATGTTCCAAGCTGTATCTAAGTTTACAGATGCATATAAGATGTCGAGATGTTTTGCTTATGCAAGCGGGCTATCTTTTAACTCAAAATATTACTGGTGAACATTGCTTTGAGAAGTCCCGACGCGAATCGCTGTCAGAGAAATGAGTGCGAAAATAAAGTTATATTTTATACTAGCTAATAATGCCCGGCATGCCTTTTATAAAACCTCCGCTCCGGCGCGCACACAACAACTTACCAAAGTTTCATTACAATCGGTCGAGCCATTTTCAAGTTTTTGCGAGATTAAGGAACGGTAATTAATTATATTTATATGATTTTTATATATAAGAAGATATATTTATGATATAGTACTGTTTGTATACTGAATTCTGAAATGAAAGAGTTATTTAGTTTAGGATGAGATGTGACTGAAATGAAAGAAGACTAAAGACTAGACGAGTTTCTAAAACATATCTAAGTAGGTAGGTAGGTAATCCTTGAAGAGATGTTCTTTCTACATGCTTACATAAATGATTATTTCCAAGTAGCTTCTGCCCACGAGTTCGTTCGAGTAGAAGTCGTAAAACACCACAATATACCTACTAAAATAACAGCCACATTTTTATAAAACTTCCCTTATACTGAGTTTGTAGTTTTGGTCTCAGCAGCCAAAGTTAATGAACGCCTGCGTTCGTGCTTATAATACCTAATGGCACAACACTGATACACTGACTGTTGCATTTCTACTGATTAATCCTGACGAATAGCTATCACTAAAATTAAGTAACAATGAATTCTCATTAAAGGTCACCTAACCATAGATATTTATTTATATTATAACCATAGATGACAGAAGAGGCCTAAACTTATTTTTTTTCTGTGTAGCATAATCAGCCTTTAATGTTCCCACTGCTGGGACACAGGCCTCTTCTCGGTGAGCGAGAGTGGGCCGTAATCCACCACGCAGGCCCATTGCGGGTTGGTAGTTGACACATATATTATCGAATTTTTGGCCTATAACATGTCGGTTTCCACACGATGTTTTCTTTTATTGTTTTGAGAGCAGTGGTGATGAAATAATTTACACAAAGTAAAGCACCTGTCTGGGTTCAAACCTACGAACTGCAGCTCGTTTTTTATCTGTGTACGTTCTACGAACTATCATAAATAATAGTTACGAATCCGTAAAAAAAAAAACAAAACTTGGGAATATAACTTACATACATTATGAGCAAAGAAATGAAAGGACTTATGTAAATAAATACTGCTGAATTTAATTTTTATATTAGAAATTATTTAACAAAGTTTGTTGTATTGCTATGTCGCGTTATTTGAGTTCGAAGACTTAAAACAGTAGCAATGTAATTAAAACGACATGGAATATTGTTAATAGTGAAACGGAATGGTCTAGTAACAGGAATACTGACTACAGCTTGTCAACAGCTTGTGCTTGACAACATCATAAGACTCACAAGTCGCCGCGGCCTTTGAACATTTATGTTCGGATATTCCCGTTTCAACTACTAAATCCCTAAACACATCACCTTCTGTTGCTGAGTTTTTGCTTAGCAAAAATGTTAATGTTTGCGATTCCGAATTTCATTTTGAACATATTACTTGTAGAGATATCATCAAAACCTTTCACACTTTAAATGTAAAAATCTGTGGGGTAATTCTGTACAAGTTGCTAAGTGTATTATTGACATTGTAGCACCTACTTTAGCTCTTATTTTTAATAATTGTATCGACTGTGGAGAGTTTCCTGACCTTATGAAAACTAGTAAAATAATACCTTTGTTTAAATCAGGTAGTACTTCAGACCCCACAAATTAAATACCTATTTCAGTACCTTTAGTAAAATTTTTAAGAAATTAATTTTAGCCCAATTACAGAGATTTTTTATTATACATAAATTATTACATATTAAACAGTTTGGTTTTACAAGGGGTCGTTCAACTACTGATGCTAGTGTGGAACTTTTAGGATATATTTATAATGAATGGGAAGATAAATGCGATGCCTTGAGCATCTTTTGTGATCTGTCCAAGGCGTTCGATTGCGTTCTTTATGAAACGCTAATCAGGAAACTCCGCCACTACGGGATCCGGAATTCCACTCTGGATCTTATTAGTTCATACTTGAGTATTAAAATTCAGAGTGTTGACGGTAATGGAAAAAGATCTCCCGAATATATAGTAACAATGGTAATCTCACAGGGCTCAATTGTTGGTCCTTTTTTGTGTTTTATTTATATTAATGACTTGCCTTACCTCATAAAGGATAATCATGATATTGTGTTGTTTGCGGATGACACTTCACTTTTGTTTAAACTTAAACGTCAGAAGCTGGTTACTGACGATGTAAATAGCGCGATCTCAAAACTAGTTCACTGGTTCAATGTTAATAATTTACTTTATAATGAAAAAATAAAACAAATGCATTAAGTTTACGCTACCTCACGTTAGACAGGTGATAAATAATGTACTTATTGATAAAGGACAAAGAATTTAATCCTGAAGATAGCACAGTATTCTTGGGATTTAACTTTGGATGCTAAACTCCAGTGGGGCCCACATATAGATAAATTGACAAAAAAGCATAGATCCGCAGCATACGCTGTTAGGAAAATTCGTAATTTAACTGACATAGAGACAGCCGGTTTAGTGTACTTTAGCTATTTCCATAGTGTAATGTTGTATGTCGTGGGGCTTGTGGCTTAGTAATAACAGCCGCACGGGTCGATCGATCAGGTTAAGCTACACTTGCCGTGGTTGGTCCGTGGATGGGTGACCTTCCTTACATACCAAGACCCCTCCATGCCTCGTAAAGCACGTTAAGCCGTTGGTCCCGGCTGTCATTCGTGGATCTTTGACAGTCGTTACGGGTCGTCAGAAGCCCGAAAGTCTGACAGCCAGTCTCACCTTGGGGTATCGTATTACCTAGTAACTGGGTTGTGGAGGTCAGATAGGCAGTCGCTCCATGTAAAATACTGGTATTCAGCTGCATTCGGTTAGACTGGAAGCCGACCCCAACATACACTCGAGAGCAATGAATCCGGGTCACTTAAAGAATCCTAAAAATCTCGGAAACTGAAAAAGCTAGGTTAATGCAATAAATTGTATTTAATAGACAATGTAATACTCCTTAAATGAAGGTATTAAAACTTCTTAGTTATTGTAAAGTTATATCATAAAAAAATCAAATTTGAAAAAGGGCCACTTTCGAAGATGGAACTACGAAATTACAGCATTTGGTTTTGCTTTTGTTTGTAATCTGTCATTTATGTGGGTACATAAACCATGTTGATAGTGCTCTATATTCATTATTCAAGCTGAAATTATGTCGCTTACGCCTGAAGAATGCACCAGAATACTTACAATGCTGGAAACCGGCCGGAGTCAGCGCGATACAGCCAGGACTGTCGGTGTGTCGCTGTCAACAGTACAAAGAGTTCTCCGACGTTACGAAGAAACTGGTTCTAACCTACGCAGACCAGGAACGGGCAGAACCAGGTGTACCACAGCACGAGAAGACCGATACTTGGTGAACACCATGCTTCGAAATCGCTTTCTCACAGGAACTGAACTCACCAATCAGTTTCGACGCCTCGGAGGAAGTAACCCAAGTGCATGGACAGTAAGACGTCGGCTTGCTGAATCTAACTTAAAACCCCTTAGACCTGCAAACGACCCTAAACTGGAGCGTGGGCATCGTATTTCAAGACTAAGATATGCCCAGAGCCACGTAAATTGGAGTATTGAAGATTGGTCAAAAGTTATGTTCTCCGACGAATCAAAATTTATGCTCTACAAGCACGATGGAAGACACAGAGTGTATCGAAGACCAGGGGAAAGATTCAAGCAAGCATGCATCGAAGAAAAAGTAGCCTACGGTGGTGGGTCTGTACTTGTGTGGGCCGGAATTTCTTCTGAAAGTCGCACAGAGCTGGTGATCATAGAAAACGGCTCTTTATCTAGCGTAAGATATGTGGAAGAAATCCTCAATGATCACGTTGGTCCATTTATGGTCAATTTAGGTGAGGATGCTATATTTATGCATGACAATGCCCGACCTCATACAGGTAGGATTGTGAATGACTACCTTCAAGAGATGAACATTACTCGTATGGAGTGGCCAGCGCGCAGCCCGGATATCAACCCGATCGAGCATGCTTGGGACGAGCTAGGCAGATGCGTAAAACAACGAAACCCTCCCCCAATCACGCTTCGTGAGCTCAAAATTGCTCTCACAGAGGAATGGGAGAATATTCCCCAAAATCGTATAAGGAACTTGGTGTACAGCATGCCAAACCGCGTAAACGCAGTAATGGAAGCACGAGGAGGCAATACGAAGTATTAAAATTCAAGAAAATCGTAATAAAGTTCAAAAATTTCATGTTTCCTATTTTTGTTTTAAGGAGAGATCAGCAGTTTTTTTCTTTATGTAATTTTGTGTTAATAAAATGTATTTTTTTTTACTTTCATTTAAGGAGTATTACATTGTCTATTAAATACAATTTATTGCATTAACCTATCATTTTTAGTTTCCGAGATTTTTAACATTCTTTAAGTGACCCGGATTCATTGCTCTCGAGTGTAGTTGGGAAAAGGGTAGGCAGATGATGAATGTATTCTGTTGTGGGGAACTGTTGTGCCGCCGACATTCAAACTATCTTTGTTTTGCAAAAAAGAGCTGTTCGATCAATTAATAAATTAAGTCCGAGACACCCTCTCAGAGAGAATTTTAAGAAGATTAATGTAATGACTGCCTTCTCAGTATAATTTAGAAAATCTTTTATATGCCCATAAAAAAAATAAAACTGTTTAAAAATACAGTGATATCCGTAACATCAATACTAGGAACCAACACAAAGTTGTACCTTTTTTTTTGTGGGTGGGAAATCATCAAATTACTACTCCCGCTCTGGGCAGAGCGAGAGGGCGTGTCCAGACTCTTACTGGCTAAAACCCACCCGTGTTCCTTCAGTTGCCTGTGTCAGGGGCCACGGTATCCCTCTCGGACTTTGCCGCAACCCTGGCAGGCATCGGCCCTAGCGGACCCCGTCATTGATGCTGACATCTCTTTGAGGCGCGCGTGGACACAACATGCCATCGACCCGGGCCTGGTCCTTATCGAACGGCGAGCTGCCAATTGCTCGCCGTTCGCAAGCCCGCGCCTACGGTGGCCGGGAATCGGTCTGGGATTCCCGACGTCCAGGGCATCTCCTGCGGCGACTAGGTGCGTGAGGTCGCGAATTTTGCCTCTCCCTTACGTGTTTAAAAAATACAGTGATATCCATCATATCAATACTAGGAACAAACACAACTTCGTTGTACCTACAACAATGCTCAAGAAAATAGGAGGCTCATTCAGATGTCAATGTAGGTATATGCGCTATTATAATAAACTTTCAAGCCACGTTCAAGATCTAAGCCTTAATAAATTCAAATCATTCATTAAACGTAAGTTGTGCCAGAAAGCCTTTTAAACTGTTAAAGATTATATTGAGGGGAAAAAAGGCTTGGGATTGAGTTGCTCCAATTTTTGCATACGGAATTTGGTTTGTTTTTTTACATACACTTTGACATTTGATAATGTTTATAGGTATACACAATATTTTTTTTATTTATAAAATGTCACAGATAGTGATACTTTCTTCACATTACAATCTAGCCTATTCGCTAATAAGTAATTTAAATATAACTCAAACTGCTAGGTAACTATAACATTAAGAAATCGTCTAATAACGTCTTTCTTATTCACTTTTAATAAGGGGAAGACACTTAATTCACGTGTTCTTTAGTCAGCAAATGCACAGCAGCTTAAGTTCGCTCACACTACACTAGACTAACTCAAAAAGGTTTAAGCCTTTTTAGTATTCGCACTAATTCAGTGACGTCAAGGAGTTGGATCGCCTCGACATTCACGTGATGATGAAGTCTCTGTTCATGAGTTTCTGCATATTTTTTTATTACCATGTTTACGACATCCATCTTGAGGTCCCGGTGGAGGTCGCTGTTTTGACCTTTCGAATATACACAATGACATGAATACTTACTTTGTGAAGTATATTATAATTATTGTGAATGTGAGGACTATGTTGGTCATTGTTTCAATTTTAATCATGGTCTGGCAGTTTAAGTATCTTATACGCCCTACCTAAATGTCATTTCTTTGGTATGGTTCGTCAAATCATTGTTCTGAGTTGAACTGCACGTTTACTGACAAATGCGAGCACTGACTGGACAGGTCCGCCTAATCTGTGTGGTTCTTTCCTCAGAAGACCATTTCAGACATCAATCTCACATGGTCCTCAAAGATTATGCCCGAACTTTTATTTACACATTGACATTGATGAATTTTATAAATACAATGATATGAGTATTTACTTTGTAAAGTATTATATTATTTTAATTATGGTGAACGTGAGGACTATGTGGGTCATTGTTTTTTTTGATATTTTTTCTCAGTTTGTTTTAATCATGATCTGGCAGTTTGAGTAATTTATGCGGCCTACCCAAATGTCCTTTCTTTCTTTCTTTTGTCAGACAACAATCTACATGATCTGACCAAGATTATTTCTGGACTTTACCAAACTTGTCAAAATCAACAATTATGAAATTAATGATATTTATATTATATATTAATAATATATTTTATTAGCAGACTTGAGGCCCTGGTAGTGATGTGTGATGCTATACCTACATGCATTCAGACAAACATACAACATTTCTAAAAACAATATTTTTGGCATTAGAATCGATCCCAGACATCTCGGCATCGCGGCGTCGCGGTCGTCGTAGCAAGTACTTAGTTCAAAAAATTAAGATTATAATTACTTATTTTCTAATGTGGGTATTTACCCAGTGCTGGAAAAAAGGCGTGTCCAGCCTATCAACAGTAACAGCCAGGATGCTGTTGGTGCTGGTGCACAACCTGCCGAGCGCCGCGGCTGCGGCGGCGGCGGCGCGTCGCTTGCGCAGCACGGCGTGGAAACCGTCAACGTGTGCGTCCGCGAACATGCCCGACGCACTGCACCAGCGCGGCAGCCCCAACGCCCCCAGCAACGCCCTGAACGCATTGTTATATTGGACACGCAGGGCGCTGAATGATCTTTGCGTATAATGAGCCCATAAGCAGCACGTGTAACATAGTGAACAACAATGCGCTCTGAACAGTGTTATTTTTACTTGCAAGCGCATTACAACGTTTAAACCTGTGGGCTATCATGTTCGCTCTGATCGACAGCGCCGTACGCTACGGTCTGTCCATGCCCTTATCGTCGCGTAGGAGGTCAGTGACTAAGTGCCCAAGGTATTTAAAACAGGTAACGAGTTTCATGGGTGTTCCGTTCTATTACCTCCATTTCAAAAACACTGTTTCTACTTGACTATAGTAACTTTTGATACTCACCGCTGAAGTAACGGAAGCGGTTTATTAAACTCACAACGAACGTGGGTTCATGTTTTAGTTTCTCCCCTGTACACTATAAGTATCTGTAACGGAAACACAGATTTTTACAGCAATGGAAAGTTTTCTTGTGCTTATACTTTTTCTTGTACTAACGCCTTTTTTACTTTGTACAATAATTTATTTAAAAAAACACTGTAATTTCTTTGCCTCGTTTCTAGATATTACAGAGAACCGGAATTAATAGTGGAACACGACAAGCGATTTATGTAGATCAAACGTTAAACATGAAGAATTAAATGAGTATGTATTTACTTGACCACTGAATTATTCATGTATCATAAGTTCATAACATAACAGATTGCAGAATGATTGTAAAGTTGAGTCGGCTAGCCGCCTAGCCACGCCACAGTCAAGCTCATCACACAACTTATGTCACAAGTGCTCTATTTTTCATTTCAGCACAGAGCATAAACAAACAGGCGCAAGAAGAACGATAACAAAAGGAATTTGAGTCTCGTACTTTTGAATTTGAATATTTAATTTATACTGAGCTTAAAATTCGTGCAGGCGGCGATTTAAAATTGTATCTGGTTTGGGGATGACTGTATATACCTACTAAAATGGGTTCGTTTCTGTTTACTGTTTAGTTTGCTCTGTGAATAAGTTAGATAAGTGGAGAGAGGGCCAGTGACTTTGAACCGACGAAGAGCAGTTGTAAACAAGAGGATTTAATGGTTATGGAGCAGTCGGTGGCGCTAAGTGAAAATGAAAGTGATTCTCGGGAGCCCGTTAACTCCTCCGAATTATGACGAAAATTCTTGCGTTCACGTGTCCCCACCGTTTGTGACCTGACTACACCGCTTTTACGAGATTGTTACGTTCATTACCCCTTTACATTACGGGAATGGACTCTATTGGTCTATTTTGTGGCGGCTGATCGTCTCTAACGTCGAGGATGAGTGGCTAGCCACTTTCGATGTCACTCGTTCGATACACAGGGTGCTTGTCCCATGTTGCTTACATGAATTACGAAAGATATGGACGGGATAAAACTTAACCGGGTTGGTATGTTTAGTTATGTGTACAGACAACTTTCTTATACACAAATGTTTAAATGGAATATCATAACAACTTCTTTGGGGTTGGATTCTGTATAAACATTTATTGAAGAAGATATAATTGGGTCATAAACGATATTATTTTTATACCTACTGTTTTTCTGTGGACACGGAAAATAAGCAAAAACAATAAAACGTTGTTCCCATGATATGAGACCATAGAAAATTATTTCGTTAGACACTTACGTGTAAGTATCTAACGGAATAATTTATTTATTTGTCGACTCATTAGTAACAAGGAACACCTACGAATATAATTATCATTTACTGTAGATGGTTTTTTTCCGAAGTACCTACTTAGCTAACACGTCATTAACCTCTTCATAATAACCACTTTATAACCCTTGTTTACTGGCCCAGAATTCGTAGCTGTTTCTGGTAAACAACAGTAATATTCATAGACGTTTCAATCTGTATAAATCTAAAGTTAATATAACACAAAGCAGCTTTAGTAATATTATTTGTGAACACAGATTGTTGCAAATAAGTCCCTGGGGGTGGTTTGGGGTTGTAGTGCCGCTCAATATTATGTAGTTTCGATTTTAAAAGCGTTCCGCTTTGGAAATACAAAATATTCAGCTTTATAATATAGGTTCGTTCTTTCTTGTGATAACATGAAGGAAAAACGTAAAAAAAGTTGTGATGCTTAAAATTTTTCAAAAGGATAATTAATTTTGTAATTAAGTATGAAAGCTTTAATAACTTGAGGACTGTAGAGTTCTTTATTAAATATTTCTTGTTTACTGAAGTAGTATTGAAATGTATAGGTACGGAAAGAATATAGATGAACCGAAAGTAAGAAAAGTGCCGAAAACTTCTCAAATAGCGGCGCTTTCGATGCAATATTGAACAATGCTAATGCAATTTATCGAACAGAAGTACAAAATGTACGAAATACGTTTTTGGAAAATTTCGTTTCCTTGTTTCAGATTATCGAATAAGATCAAGAATGAACCGGTCAAAGCTCGATTCGATTCGATTTACACTGAATAAAATATAAAATCACAGTAGCAGTATTATATACGCGTTAGTCAATGTGTATCCAGTATTATGGGGTGCCTCCAAAAAGCGCCCCTGAGCCCGCTTCTAGCTTTAAGCATCCAATCTTTGCCAGCCACTCTCAGCAAATCGTTCCGAAGTGTCCTAGACTCTGTTAGTTTAGATGCCAGTCTCACTCTCAACCGGTTTTGTCTAACAATAGTCGAGTCTTAAACCTTGCAAGACCACGTAGCTTTTTATCGGCCATGATTTTCTTTGTTGCATCTTACTTTCAGGATTTATTGTCGTAGAGTATTTCTTGTCTTGTGTTTAATTAAATGAACACTTTATCTCGATTGAACTATGTGAAATGCATTCGCTATTTTACTTTCAAACTGTGAACCAATTTTAGAAAATTAGGTATTACGAGAAATATTCAAATGAGTCCTTGAACTTTCTCCTTTGTTTTTAATAAACAATTTACTGTTCACAATAAACTGTTTGGAAGCTCTGGTAATAATGTTCGTGGGTTTTCGATGTATCTTTTTAATTACATCAGTTACAAGGTTATACTTATTATGAAATGTGTTGTGCGAATATTAAACACTTGAGGAATGAACTATATTCATTACTAAGTTAAAGCTATGTGTAGAGTTGGGCGTTATAAATCCGAAGCCGACAAAAAAGATGCCTTCAATATGATTTGTGGCTACCCAATTATACTATCTTATAATTTTATCTGTATTTTTATAAGAACTTTGGGTGAATTTCCTTTGACTACCTACCTTTGTGGCATTGTGATTAAAGTGGAATTAAGTATTTTCACTATTGTTAATAGGAAGGTGGCTGCCGCTGGCCATCTGACCTTATTTATATACATGCTGCTCTTAGTCGTGTCTTACAATCCCCTCAGGCGCAGACGAGCTGACCTATTCTTAACTGGGCACACACGTTTATACTGCTGCCTAATATTATTAGATAACAGACTTGCAAGTAAGCTCCAGGGGCTGGTGGCTCCTTAAATGAAAAAGGGGTATGGGGGTGAAGCCGGAAAGGGAAATAAGCAAACTCGTAGCTTTGAATTTACGTAAAATGAGGTAGGTTAAGCCAAAGTACGGATTTAAACGTTGACTCTTGAAGTTAAACATGTACTCGACTGCAAATCTAATGTTTAACTTTTTTGTTTAATGTGGAACACGTCACATTCTGATTCGTTTTGCTTTCGCTTTAAATAAGTGTATGCTCTACTTTCTTCATTATGTTAAGAGCAGAGCAGCGAAATAAAAAAATAAATTACGGTGTAAAGAGTTGAGCCGTAATTTAACTAGAACGAAAAGAAGGATGAATATCACAACAGAGTTCTGAAAGTTAAAAGGAAGGAAGCACTCCTCCGGAAGTCAATTACTTGAAGTAGAAACTTACGTGTTTCGCGGCGCTAATGTCTGAATATATAACTTCTAATAATGATAAGGTACTCCTCATTAACAAGGAGTTGATTAACAATTCAACCTTTTAGAATATATGTCAAGCTTTGCGTAAATGCATGACTAATGTCTATGTTAATATTATGAATGACCGGAGTTTCTTCTTCAATATTATCACTGCGAGGACGTCCCTTGCCTAGCTCTAATTGCATGTTTATGCAAATTCGTGTTCCCGACTTTACTATCTATTTAATATTGCATTCCAAGCATTTTTGCAGAAGTATTTATTAGGAAGGAAGTAAATGTTGAAATAGTGCTAATGTATTTGTAAAAAAAAAATATTTAGCTTGTTTAAATAATGTGAGTTTGATTTGCATTGTTAAGATAATAAAGACGAGTTTGATTAATTACAAAAACCAACCTTTTTAAATCATTGAGTATTTAGTCATAATGCATTGTCGATATTTTTAACGATATTGATGATGATTGTAGTGATGGTAACTGTATGCACACATAAAATAAATTTACATATTTTACAGAAAGATTAGATAAAATACTAACATTCGTTTTTGCAGTATTCTTTGTTTTACAATATACAATAACTACTGCAAAAACGAGTGTTTTCCCGAAAAACCAGAACTTTAAATTCGCGAGTGTACGGGGGCTCAAAACGTAAGCTTCCAATAAGAAAAGCAATTTCAGAAATACGAAGGGCGACAAAATAATCATGTTTCTACATTGTTTTAGTGAATAGCGTCCTAAGTTGAGCTATTATGTAAATCACTTGTATTAAAAGTTATAAATGACCCATGTGACAACATTCTTGTAGAAACACTCGCTTTTCTGCAACAAACAGCATCTTCGTAGTTCTCTCTCGTGCATATCGATTTTAACACTAACATAACCTTGTGTAAATTTAAAGGGGTTTATCAAGCATCATATTTCTATTCTTACGAGCTTTCGAAAATTAAACTTTTTTCGTAAATAAGCATACTTTAGATTAGAAGTACGAGACTCTCATACAGTAATATTCTCGAAATATGCAGCATTTTTAAGCAAGTGCATATTTGAATTTTAGTCGTGTTACGGAGAGTGGTATAATCCCAGTTTATAAGAGTTAGTGTTATTACGGCCCGCAGAGACGGCAACGCTTACACTTCCTAGAGGTTTTTAAAGGATTAAAAGCAACCGACCCTGAGTAGGTATCAACTTTGACCTATTTTTTTTTACGAAAAACTTACTAGCTTCTATCTAAAATTTCAGCCGAATATTTTCTCATAGGGAACGCAAGTTTACTAATTAAAATTGTTTACGTACCTACCATTAATAATAAGCAAATTAATGTTAATTTTGCTGACGTGGAAAGACAGAGTGGAACTTTCTCAGAGATTCCCGGAATGTAGAGAAGCTGCATAACTATTTTTCATATTAAATGTGTATGACTGTTGTAATAAATCTTTTCGAATTTAACAATTATTTTTCGCACTGATACCATTTGTTCCCGCTTGAGTGCATTCAATAACGCAGCAACGTGTAGTCATATCTAGCGAGTATCCGACAACACCATCCCATTTGAAATAGGTGGCTGACAGTGAGCATAATTGCTTTCCCGCAAACTGTTCTACTTGATTCACAAATAAACCACAGTTTTGCTTCGTCCGACAGAATAATCCATATGTATTGATGGTTTCTGAATAAGTGATTACATATAACGTCATGCGTATTCATGGTTATAAAGCACTAAACTTATCAACTGTAATGCTTGTGCTGAGAATCTTTGTGCAAGAGTTAAAGTAGTTTTGCAACTTACTTTTGTTGTCAACTGTCAGTGTCGCAGACGCATCTGGATTGATTTGTATTGTCAAAGTCACATACTACTTAGAGATGTCAATGTCAACTAAGGTGTCTTGTCTTTGGTCTCTGGCACTGACACATCAAGCAATGGACAAAATTGTCGGCAATATGTATGCTTGAACATGAGGCTTTTGACATCGTTGGAAGTGTATACTTTTAAGTCTCTTTTTTATTATTTTTTATTTGTAATGTGCGTTTTGTTTGTGCAGAATAAACATTTTTTCTTTCTTTCTTTTAGTTTGAAACCTTTAAAATGTTAGGAACGGAGGAATGTTGGTTGTTTTATTTTTATGCAAACTCATAAGCTCCCACTACTCTACAATACCTTACTTCTTCAACTGCTTTGTTTTGTTTCGGCACAAACTATTTATACAGCATGTTTAGGTATCAGAAAAACATGGTCACAATTAAGGGTGTGTGTGGTACAGAACATCAAACTGAACCACTTTTTCCATGCGACTAACTAACATCGAAATCTCTATAATATGTTCAGTCGTCCCATAAAATCAAAATTAATCAAAAGTCATTTATCCAAACTAGGCTGCTGAGAATCAGCACTGTTTGAACGTCAAAATTACATAAGACAGTCCCCTTAAAACGCCCGCCCTTCACCACTTCCTAGTGCTTTAGCTGGGAAGAAGAAGTGGCGCAACAAACTCCCCATACATTACGTCTTGAAGATGTTGGTCTCATGGAGCAAGTGGTTTAGTTTGATGGTTTGTACCATACCCTTAATTTTGACCACATCTTTCTGATACATTCTGTATAGAACAGCTAAAAGTAAAAATATTAGCTAGTCTGTCAGGTGGTTTCGGGTCTGGCTGCCCGAGGAGCGCGTGCGCCGCACGTACATTTAATATTGCCACTCGTGGAGGCCAAAAGCTCTGGCAGCTATTGGTGCCGCTTAATTTTTACTGTTATATAAAATTGCATTGTACGTTCTGTTCTATTACTAGGGTTTCCAAGTTTGTAAATTGAACATACAATAACTAGCATGAAAGAAAAAAGGCCGACAGAGTGCAGTCACTGCAGTGTCGTCAGTTTTCGCTTCGTTCCCACGTAAAATGTTGCGTGACTGTAATGCATACCTTCTGTACATGAGCACATTTATCTCCGAGGTTTTTCTTAAGCCTTTTATAACCTTTAAGGCTAACGATGCACTTTCCACGACTCTCGTCCACTTTGCGAATGCATTCTCATTGTTCCAGTTTTGTTGCATTTGAAGTCCAGCATGCCATAATCACTATGTAATAGAATAAAATCTGTGTGTGAAATGACGCGCACACGGCTACATTTTTCATTCCAATGGTAGAGAGAAAAGATCATAATGATGTAGCATTACGTTCACCCCACTTATAAATTTCATTATAAATTCCCATTTATTTTATGTATGAGGCTAAAGTGAGGCGATATGTGTTTTCGTTTACTCACTCAAATAACGAAATGTTATGGTAAAGGATGGAATTTGAAAAAGGTTGGTTGACATTTAATTTCTGACGATAAGTCTAAACTTCTAAAGTACATTTATTTTTATATTTTGTTTAATAATTAAATGAGAAAAAGAGCGCCTTGTTAGGGCCCGTACACACGAATCACAACCACACCACGTCGTAGATCAAAATGTGGGCAAGCAGTGGTTACGTCAGTTGCGTGTGAATAGTGTCGCTGCAACTTTTGCAGTTGCGTTGCGATGCGGTTACGTTGAGGCTAGTGTTTTGCGTTGTGTTTGCGATGTGGCCGGCCGCTAGTGCGCGGTCTCGCTGGTGGATGCGTTGTGGTTGCGATGAGGCCTTGATGTGGTCGGTATCGCCCACGCGGTTGATTTTGGCGGCCAAATGCGGTCCGTGTGAATAAACTATTAAAAAATCAAATCAAATTATCATACAAATTAGTGCCCGTCCACGTGTTGTCGTTGTGGTGTGTTTGTGGTACGTGTTCATTGGGCCCTTAACCGTGATGTATAGGGCCTTAAAATAATAATGAAGATACTTTGTACTTTCAGCGATTGCTCTTGATTTACTTTCGTTATTGCGAATTCACAGAATTTGACATTATATTATTTCGAAAAGCGTTGCTAATAAATTAAGAATTTATGTTTAGCCTCTCTCTGTTACTCTTATAAAATATTTTATTTATAAATTAAGTTAATTACTACGAAAATAAAGTCTCGGTAAAGCATCCCACTTTTTTATTATTACTTCCTTAAAGGAAAAGTCCTGGTCTATTTATAAATTTTAACTACGTGGCTTTTTGTTGAACCGAGTGGAGAAAATTATTGAACCTTGGCTAAGCTTTGATGTTGTCCAGATTATTAAAAAATAAAGGCGTTGTCATCAGTGTAATAACTCTTGACCGTGGAGTTTTTTTTTTAATGACAATTAATTTTCAGCTTTACTCGATTTTTTTTTTCCTTTGTGGCATAATATCCTTGTTAAATGTGCAATGACAGCATCAAAGGGTTTATAATACGGGTTGAGAAGATTAATCAGTAATTATTTCGTTATAAATACTGACTAGCTTACCAAGTCTGCTTGGAAGTTGGAAAACTCAGTTATGATTGGTGATGATGAAACAGCAAGAAATAATGACTCATTATCATCAGCCTATAATGTGCCCACTGCTGGGACACAGGCCTCCTCTCCGTGAGAGGGAGTGGGCCGTAATCCACCACGCGGGCCCAGTGCGGGTTAGTTTATAGATGTCACATGTCGTCGAATTTTTTGGTTTTAGGACATGCCGGTTTCCTCACGATGTTTTCCTTCACCGTTTTGAGAGCAGTGGTGATGAAATAATTTACTCAAAGTAAAGTGCCTGTCTGAGTTCGAACCTACGACCTACAACTCGTAAGTCACAGCCGTTACCACTGGGCCACCACCGCTCACCAGAAAGAATGACTAACGTTTAGCAATAAACTACTATGATTAAGACTGTATCAGCTTTAGTACCGAATTTTAGCTTTTAGTGTATATTTTAGTATTTTAGAAACATTTTCTATACAACCTAGTTTCAAATATGTATTCAAATAATTGGTTGTTTATGTAGTTGCTTTATATTCTATGTGCTTACTGATTATTTTATTTTATTTAAGTAGTACCAATAATTGAACCTGACTTGGTTTCCGTACGTCCTTTTCGGGTAACCACTGAAAATCAGCGCTGTGCTGTGGGTCCCCCATAGCACAGCATCATGCTGAGTGGTTGCCTTCTTGTCACAGTCATGACGTGCAGCTGTCGACTATTTCTGTTTTGTGTCGTGATTAGAGATCTCTTTTTTGTATTTTTTCTTAATTATTAGAGCTAATTACCTTTTTTGTATGCACGTGTTTCTGTGCCAAATAAACCTATTTTTCTTTCTTTCTTTCTTTAATATAAGTTAACACTTATCTGAAATATTGACGAATGAACCGTGAGCGACTTATCCTTTCCACAATAGCTCTCTCCACGTGAATTGCCACATTAAGTAGTACCTAATCATTGTATCTACCGCAATGAATGATACCCGTTAATGACTCCTTTGGTATATTCATTTGATTCCGGAATGTTGCTTTGACACCTAATCTAATAAGGCTGGGTATAATGCGATTGATGGTTCACCTTTGCATTGTACCATTATAATGTATAATTTTCCTAGAGATAATGAGGTAACGTATATAAAAATCTCTCGCGTATTCGGCGTTTGCAAGTGATGACATAAACACGGGCGGGCGATCAAAAAATTGAGTTTCCTTTCTCTTAAGTAAAGCAAATTCTGGCAAAACGCCGAGAAACGCGACGATGAAGACTATATAAAAATATACAGCTTATAAAAAGTTCTTTCATAATCTAAAGCCTGACACAGTACTTGAATATTTTATTATTTTAGGACACATTAAACTTGAGGCCCTTTTTAACCTCGTTTTCATTCAAAAACTCATTTATTAAGTTTAGTGAGGAGAACAAAAATCATTAAAGTTACAGAGTACATGGGTTGTTTGTCGTTGGGAGCGGGCGAGGCATCGCGCTGATATTGTAATCCCCTTCGGTGCCCTGACAGCGTCAGTACTGCATACTAACTTTTTGTATAGCTTACCGCGTATTTAACACGTCAAGGGATACAGGAGGCAGATAATATGACAATTTTAATTATTGGTTGAGGACCAACTTTGCTGAGAGCTGTGCTGGCCCAGTAGAGCAGTGGTGGCCCAGTGGTAACGGTCGCGACTTACGAGTTGCAGGCCGTGGGTTCGAACCCAGACAGGTGCTTTACTTTGTGTAAATTATTTAATCACCATTGTTCTGAAACGGTGAAGGAAAACATCGTGAGGAAAGTGGCTGTCTATTAGTATTATTTTTCAAAGGCTTTTCACATTCTTCTACGTGTAGTTAGCTCTCATTTGCGTATTGCTAATAATCAACTTACGTTCGGTCTTCGGCACGGTTGGCGCAGTGGTTAAGTGATTGACTGCTACGCTGCGTGTCGCGGGTTCGATTCCTGCACGGAACAAATATTTGTATGACAAGTAGTTGTCCGGGTCTGGCTGTTTGTGTATGTGAGTTTAAATGTTTGTAAACGCACCCACAATACAGGAGACATAATGAGGGGCAACGTTTTAAAAAAAATAGCTTGATAGCGAATCACGTTTAATCCGCATACCCCTAAAATGTCACGTAAAGGCATTAACTACATAAATATATGTGAGTATAACATGTATTTGTATAGTAAATTCACGCCTGTCTCACGGTGGGTAGATTCACAGAATACCTAATGTACCCGGTAGATTCCCCAAGCTACGATGTTGGCAAACCTCTTTCGACCACCAAATTAAAAGAGCTATATAACAGGTACCTACGTATATAGCTATGTAGGTAACCACAAAGCGTATTACGTATTATATTGCTAGTGGTTATTGCCACGCAGTGTAGCCTCTGCCTTTACAGTAGGTACTTGTATCTACTTCTTTAATATTTGTGTGGCTGTTAATTAATATATGGACAGAAATATAAGCCTCATTATCATGAAACATTTTGTGTTATGTAAATATTTGGAGAGAAGGTTTAATTGGACCGTATTTACCAGTGTTTTTCTCTTTGTTCTTTTTTCTTTATTAATAACTTTTTATCGAGCCGTAGCTGACATTCAAAGAGCAGTTGAATATTTCGCAGTGAAAGTGTAAAATATAGAAATAGAAAAGAGCTTCGCAGTTGAATCCCTAAACCTCGCAATCAGTCTACGAATTAAAAAGAGAAGTAAGTTGAAGAAAATTCGAACTGAGTGTGGAATTTTACCGGAAGGCTACCGGAAGCGGTTGCCGCATTCGAGGGGAAAAGTGGCTCGCTCCGGGACGCTTTGACCGGTCATTCGTACTACTGCCTTTCAGAGATTTTCTGTTTCAAAAGTTTTTTCAATCGTAAACATTTCTTGTACTACGCTACGCCAAGTTGTCAGATGTTGTTTAGTTGAAATGCCAATTCCTGCTGTGTCTTTTGTGAGAAACATTATGATTAATGGCTGAATATTCAATTCCACGGTCTAAAGGCTTTAGCTGGAAGGCTGTTGATGAAGGTATACAATCTGGGAGCATTAACAGAACCAGATCCTCTAATTACAGATCAAGGTTCGGATATTCGGGATAGAGATGTTGACGGATTTGACGGCAGAAGCCGGCACTGGCTCGTGCGGATTCCAATCTAGCGTCAAACGGGACGAGACGCGGGCGCGACACCCCCCGCCCCCTCCGCGCCACCCCGTGCCACCTGCCCCCCCACAGGCTCGGCGGTTCATTATGCAGCCGCCCACGCCGCGCGCCAATCACATAGCATCGCAGCGATATTGCCGTCTCGCTAGGGATTTCAACGATGTTTGTCGATTATTTGGAATACGAATGTTTAGTTCCTTAGTTCGCACATAACAGATTCTTGGGTTACGTATTCAAATATTATCCAATAATTTAAAGCCATAAAAAATTGTCTAAAATTAATTCGTTTGCAAATTCACTAGTTTAATGGTGATGAAATCTACCACACAGTACAACAATGAAAGTTATTTGTGTCAGAAAATTAAACCAATCTATGCTGGGAAGATATAGATCATTTTACAGAGTCTTCGCTTTGAGCGTCATCGCACCGAGTGTGGCTCTTAGGTACTTTCTGACGTAGCAGCACCCGGTAGCAGTCACGTAGTACTGACGTAGCATTGAAACCACTTAGAAGCCGCGTAGCAGCGGCGTAGTTTGGTATCCGCGTAGCAGATGCGTAGAAGTCACGTACCGTCGCGAAGTCGCTGCGTAGGTTAAACAATAACGTAGGTGTTTCGCAAATGCATACGCTCTGACCGGATTGTATCGAAAAGGCTCGCATTTGTGCAGTGTCTACGATGCTTTTACGTTCAACAAACGTCTGCGCTAGACCAACACCAGACACGAAGGCCACTGATGTGGAATAAATACGAGATATAAGATACAGATAACCCTAAATATAATCGATGAATGAGCCTATATTGATCTTGGATATTTAGGGTTAAATGGATGAATGGTCGCAGCGTACGCATTTGCGGAACGCCTCCGTATTGACATATGAAGTAAACTCTCGATCGAGTTATTTCTAAGTATTCCTATCTCGAAATTAAGACCACACCATGAGTAACTTCGAACAGTACTAGGTGCACTATTGACGTGAACCTACGGCTAGTACAAGCATGCAAATTTAGCTTGTCTTACAGTTATGTTAGTGATGTTTAATGAACACCGCCCAATTTTGTTAGTTTCAAGTAGGAACCTAAAGTGTAGGCTACTTACAGATTTTTATTTTCTGTACTCTTTTTACATTCCAAGTAAAACAAAAAAACATATCTCACAAAAATTAATGTACCTAGTTTTCCAACTACAAATCAGAAGTAAAACAATGTTTGACTATCGATACTTTTAACAAAAGGCTCGTAGCATAAGCACATCACTATCAATATTACCTGTTCCTAGCATAAAGAATAATCCGGGTTGGTCGTCATTGTATGTTGCACGGACGACAGAAAGCCTCATAGCTTGTATAACGTCTTTGGTACGGCCGAGTCAGCTGTACCTAAGTATTTTTTATTGCAGCAGACGGCACCGGTGAATATAAATGCACCGACAAGATGGCTGCGGCCGTGTGCGAGCCGGCAGCGTATCTGATAAGTTATTTCCGTTACTGTGAGACGACAACTCACGCCGGATGCATGATTTTTTATTTTAATTTAGCTTGAATATTAAACTTAACACAGTTTTTTTTGGTTGGTAAAGGATTGTTTGTAGACTTATACTCATTGAAGAGACTTTCGTTTACAAATTCTTTTGGAAGATAGTTCTTTTCGGGTTGATCCCTACTCACAGCGCGAGGTTGTCCAATAAAATGATAATCTACATTGCTGTGACAAATAACATTCTTTATCTGTATAACAATACAAAGCTTGAAAATAAGATGAAGCCACACACAACGCTAGGAACTGGAATCATTTCGGAGTGTCATGTAAGGCGAGGAACAATTCCTCAATCGTTATTGTCACCTATTTGGAGCCATTGGTGAGTCTTACATTATTATAGAGCGGACGTAGCGTGGCGGCGCCGACACTCTCCTGCAAGTGGGAGTTCACATTCACACCGCGCATAGGGTTGACACACTCTAGCCGAGTTAAAATTAAATAAAATTTAAAAATTAATACATTGTGTCTGCTATATTGTTTCTCAGTTTTAATGTTGGCTGTACATATTATATCGGTAGCTCATTTGGATAAGCGTGACATTATAAAAGTATTATGTAGAGCGAACATATTTCCAAATCCGCTCTGAATATAAGGATTTAACACAACCAGGTCAAGTTTCTCATACACTAACATATAGTTCACGAGGTCAAAAGTCTAGGTACACAATATGACGCCGGCTTTATGTAACAGTACGATATATGGGTCACAAGAAACATTTTTCCCTGGTTACATTGTTTAGGTTGAGCAATTTTATCCCGCGGCACGTTGCCCGTCAAACTGCGGAACATTGCTCGATAGTAACACGTGGCTTGAATTCCAAGTGCGCCAGCTACAATAAGCCTGATAACGGCAGGTCTGTTAAGATAATAATTATGTACTATAATAATAGAAGAAACCCTTGGCGGCCGTTTATTATAGATACATTTGTTTAAGCATGCCTTCCCCGAGTGGTGAGGGACAGAGGGCGGGCAGCGAGCAGCCCTAACCACAGCAGACATTCCTACACAATTTCCCTTTTAACTCGGACTCTGTGGCCAGTATTTATCAATGGAATGATCTCACGGCCCGGGCTCACACGAGTAGTTTATTTATTTAGCATATTCATTCGACAGGTACCCGTAACCCGCCAGGCGTCCTGTTACTTTATTTGTACCATTATTTCGGAATTAGACCTTTTATTGAATCAATTTATTGGAGGATGCTGTATTTTAGAAAAGCCAGTTTGAAATGTTATTTGAGTAATAATAATGGTTTGAGAAAGAGCTCCAATATGTATGTTCATATTCTTAGCCACTTTATTGATCTACAAACTTTCGTATGGCAACTTTCGCGGTTCATGATTATGTCTATGATTGTTGTCGGTTTATGTCACGTTCATTCAAGTTTCGGAAGTGCCCGAACTTTTTGGAACGTTTAAGAATACAACCAAGATAAAAAATGATCTGAGGGGCAATTCCCGTATTTTTGAGACCGTTCGCATTCTAATCTCAGTCTCAATCTGTCAAAATTACAATCGATTTCCATACATTTTTTGACAGGTTTTTGACATTGATTGTCGCTGAGATGAGATTGCGACTTGAATTTGAACGTTTTTTAAGTACGAGAATTGGCCTACTGATTATACTTAACTTATATTTTATGTACTTAAATGTAAATAAGTTAGTCAGTGTAAGTATGTAATATACACTGGACCGCAGAGGAAGCGGGTCAGTAACAATAACCTCAATAACTTCCAAAATATTGGAGCTAGCTTTATGAAATAAAGACTTAAATCAATGTAATAAAAGGAGGTAAGTAAGAAGGAAAGTAAAGTAAGTAGTAGTAGTAAGTAGTAAGTAAGATTACGAAGTTTATTTGACAAGTAAAAATGACCATTTTGACTAGATTTCGAAAAATGTGCTACGGTATCAAATATATAAGTACCTATGCAATTTTGACACATTTTAATATTTTGTATTACCACCACGAGCTGTTTATTTATTATGTCACTCCAACGACTAGTTCTCAAAAACATTAACAAAGAGCATATCTTATTAATTAATATAACGTTAATACTACAGCGAACTTGCCACTAAGGTGTGCACAGCACTTGCAATATAGCATTATTTTTATCATACAGCATTTATACTGTTACACCAAAACATAGCTGGAATTTTAAATAAAACTGATCTATTCGAAATCACAATTACCGACTTGGCAAATCAGATTGGCGATTTAGATTTTATTTGTCTGAGTGAAACTTTTATAATATCAGGGCATGAAAGTAATCTGGCCATCTGGCAACTTAGCTGCCAGTTACACAAGACACGGGAACAAACGCGGTGGAACATGCGTTTTAATAAAAGAAGGTCTATTTTTTATCCCGTTACCTATAACTGATGAACTGGCCATCGAATATTGCTTTGAATGCTGTGGCGTCGAAATATTGACTCATAATTTAATTTTAGTTTGCATATACATAATTATATATAATTCCAGATTCTGGTGTATCTATATTTTTTTAAATATTGAATCATTATTACGCAATCTAACCCGCAAAGTAAAATAAAATATTATTCTGTGCGGAGATTGGAACATAGACATATTGAAAGATAACAAATATTCTAAAGAATTAAGTAATAATAATAATAATAATGTTTATTGCTTCATCTTATCTTAAATAAGTAATATCTATCAATACTGAATAACATTAATATTTCCCTACATGTTATGATGCCTACTAGTAAAACTACTAGCATAGATCAAATATCCAGTAATCTCTTAGCAGCTGCTGATCTGAAATGCAATATACATAATTTAGCTCTCTCCGATCACGATACTGGACAATCATTAACTTTTTACCTTATAGAGATGAATAATAGTAAATTAAAAACTGAACAATTCTATGATACGAAGAGAGATTACGATAAGAGTAACATAACATTTTTTTTAGATTGCTTAGCAGCTTTAAGTTTTGGTGAAATGTACGAAGAGACATACTGCAATAAAGCATTTAATATTTTCCATGACATATTCACGCTCTTCTATAAATTATGTTTTCCCGAAATACTTGTCAAAAGGACCAATAAACCCATAAAAAACAAATGGCTCAGTAGGAATGTAAAAAGTAGGGGGGGGGGGGGGGTATGGGTTCCTGTTCCGGATAAGGCGAGAGGAAACGCCCGGGTGTCACCATTGTGTGGATCGCCCGGAGGACACGATGGAGCATACGGTGGAGGTCTGCCCGGCTTGGGCGGAGCACCGCCGTGTCCTCGTGGAGGCGATTGGCGGTGGCGATCACTCGCGTCCGGCCCTGGTCCAGGCCATGGTACGGAGCGAGAGGACTTGGGAAGCCGTCACCTCCTTGTGCGAAGCAGTAATGTTCGCGAAGG
This sequence comes from Brachylomia viminalis, assembly GCA_937001585.2. Taxonomy (NCBI): domain Eukaryota; kingdom Metazoa; phylum Arthropoda; class Insecta; order Lepidoptera; family Noctuidae; genus Brachylomia; species Brachylomia viminalis. The sequence continues at coordinate 11,347,861 of OW443302.2, read as the reverse complement.
AGGAGGCGGAACGCGTGAGGGAGATGCAAAATGCGCGCCCTCACGCCCCTAGCCGCCGCAGGAGACGCCCTGGGCGTCGGGAATCGCAGGCCGATTCCCGGCCACCGTAGGCCGGCGAGCAATGGGCAGCTCGCCGTTCGAAAAGGACCAGGCCCGGGTCGACGGCGCGTTGTGTTCCACGCGTGCCTCAAAGAGATGTCAGCACCAATGACGGGGTCTGCTAGGACCGATGCCTGCTAGGGTTGCGGAAAATCCGAGAGGGATACCGTGGCCCCTGGCAACTGAACAGGCAACTGAAGGAACGCGAGTGGGTTTTAGTCAGTAAGAGTCTGACACGCCCTCCCACTCTGCCCAGAGCGGGAGAAGTTATTTGATCATTTCCCAACCACAAAAAAAAAACAAAAAAAAGGGGTTTAAAAATATAATGCATTAAAAAGAGAGCTTTATATTACGCATATCAACACGATGCTATAAGTAAAGGTTACCAAAAGAAAAAATACCGCAATTACACTAAGATTTAAAAAAATGCATATCGAAATCACAGCAGATCAACAACAACAATTTTTTCAATAATTCTAAGAATAAATGTAAAGCAACATGGACAATCATAAAAAAATAACTTAAATAAATCTAATAATAATGACCACATAAATTAATTAATAATTAATGACAAAAAATTCATAATGTATTTCACTTACCAATTTAACAATTATTTCATCGAGCTGACACAAAAAATTAACAATAATAATCATAACGTTCACAACATTGACATTGACAATAACATAAATAGGTGCTTTATTTTTGACTCCTGTAAATGACATTGACATTATTAAAATAATGTATTAATTAAATAATACAAATTCAACGGGATATGACGAAGTATCCACTAAAATAATTAAATTAGGCGCGAAAATTATAGCATCCCCACTTAGCTACCTAATAAACCTCTCATTTGAAGAAGGAGTTTTTCCGTCGATAATAAAGGAGTCTATAATTAAACCATTATTCAAAAAGGGTAACTGTTCTGATATGGGTAATTATAGGCCCATTACTTACACTGATCCCAATCTTTGCAAAAAAAAAAAATTAAAAAGCAATGCATGACAAAATAAATAGCTTTGTAACTAAATACAATCTAATTGTAGAGTCAGTTTGGTTTCAGAAAAAAAATGTTCAACAACTTTAGCCGGTTTTTCATTAGTGAAACTAATTACCGAAGCTCGGGATAAAAAATGTCTGCTCGGTATTCTTAGATATGAGCAAGGCATTTGATTTTGTCTTACATGAGCGACTACTATACAAACTAGAGAGATATGGAATAAGAGGCAAGGCGCATGATTGGCTTAAAAGCTATTTGTCTGATCGCCAACAGAGAACACTAGTACGACATATAGCCCAGAATTAAAATTTAATAAATCTGTCGTTTCACAGGTAAGCGTACTGGGTCCGGAACTATTTTATTATACATAAATGACCTCAAAAAGGTTTAAAATATGAATGTATCCAATTTGCTAACGATACTACTTTGACTATAAAATATTCCAACAAAACAGACATAGAAACTAATACTAACATTGAATTAATTAATGTAATAAAATGGCTCGGGGATAATAATCTTAATGTTAATATTAATATAACCAAAATTGTTCAATTCCAAACATGCAAAATGTCGATAATACCAACAAAAATTCGACATGATAATACAATTTTGCAACCAGGACCATCGGCTTTATTTTTAGGTATAATAATTGACAATAAACTGAACTGGAAGGAACATGTAAAAAGAGTGTGCAATAAGCTTGATAAGTTTGTATATACCCTTCGCAAGTTAAGACTGGTGTCCAGTAAACAAACTGTCCTCAATGCATATCATGGGTATGTTTCATCAGTATTGCGTTACGGCCTAGTGATATGGGGTAATTCAGTGGAGGTGGATAGAGCGTTCAAAGTACAAAAAAAATGTATCAGAGCCATGAGCGGAGCAGAATATTTAGACCATTGCAGGCCATTATTTAAAGAATTAAAAAATCTTCCACTCTCGTGCCTGTATATTTTTGAGGTTTGTTTATTTGTAAAAAAATACTCACATTTATTCCTATTAAATGAACAAATCTCCCAAAGACTGAATAAATAAAATGCCGGTAAATTGCTAGTACCTGCTTAGAGATTGCAACTATACAGTAGAAATGCTATGTAGTTGTATGACAGTAAAAAATTATAATAAATTACCACCTGGCTTGAGAATGTTACCAATGAATAAATTCAAATGTAAAATGTTTACTTGGCTCTTAGACCTGTGTTTTTATTCCGTTAATGAATTTTTAAATCATACTTTTTGACACTGTAATTAATATTCTATGTTATTAGTATTTTGACATTATAATTAATATGTTGACACTAGAACTTATATTTTGGAAATGACAGTTTTATTTTTGTCCTCTTTGTTGTATTTCATTTTTGACATAATAAATAATATTTTGACATTACAAATAATCCTATTCAATTAATCTAAATCAATATTATTGTATCAAATTAAAAATATAGATTCTAAACAATTTTATTAATTAATTTAACATAACTTTTATTGTAATGTCTACCATTTGCATGCACTTAGCTTATTTAATTTTTCTACACCAGCAATGTAGTATAAGTGAATCAATGTTTAATTTAAGATCTCAATGTACCATATACTTACTTAGAAATAAAAATATTACTACTATTACTAGAATAAAATGAATAGGTTAATAATCATAAAATCAAACAAATCAATAAAAATACAATCAATCAATGAATCAAATTTAATTCGTTAATATAGCTGTTATACGGTTTGGCATGTTTCCACCGGATTTCTGAGCCCATGCTGAAGAATATTCTTCCACTCATCTATCAGTGCTTCTTTCAGTTCATGAAGCGTGATTGGATGGGAATTTCGCTGGCATACACGTCGTCCCCGTTCATCTAAGGCATTATTGAAAGGGTCCAAGTCTGGGCTGCGTGCTGGCCACTCCATGCGTGTGATAGCGACATCTTCAAGGTACTCAAACACTTTCCGAGCTGTATGGGGACGAGCATTATCATGCATAAAGCTGGCGTTTACGCCCATGTTTATAAAAAAATGGCCTACACACTGATTTAATATTCCATTCAAGTATCTTTCTGCAGTTAAATTGGCATTTTCTTTCACAACTAGCACGGTGCGGCTTTCGGAAGAAGTTCCAGCCCACACGTGTAGGTATGGAGCCTCCGCCGTATGGCACTTTCTCTTCAATGTACGCTTGGTTATAGCACTCTCCTGGTCTTCTGTAGAATCTTTGCCTCCTATCGTGCGTGTATAGCATGAAGCTCGACTCGTCCGAAAACATTACTCTTGACCAGTCATCCAGAGTACAATTCATGTGTTCTCTAGCGTAACTCAGCCGTGAATTTCGATGCTGCCTTTCGAGTTTTGGACCATTTGCAGGTCTAAATGGCTTCAAACTGGCTTTAGCGACTCATTGTACACGTGCTCATTGCTCCCTCTAGCACGTAGTAGGTAATTTTTTAATACAACAGACGTTTGAAATCGATTTGTCAACCTAGTTGACACCATATATCGATCATCCCGCGTTGTCGTGCACCTTGTTTCAATTTGTTGCATTTTGAACCCCTATCAGCTCCTGATGGATATACGTAGAATTACAAGTAGCCCTATATAAAATGATGTTGAAATCTAAATGCTTCATCCGAATGTAGTACGAAGCCAAACTAATGTGTGCTGAGTAAGTAGGTATATGACTCAATATTGCTAGTCTAAAAATAACTAAGTTCACTCCATATCAGACTTCTTAGCAGACGTTACCAAATTGTTTGCTTCTTTTTGTTATAAAGCCATTTATTCGCCTTTGAAATTTAATAACACAGCCTATCAATAACAGAAGCAACAGATTCAATAGCCAGAGTCTGTGCTGCTCAACATTTGGGTAGAATAATGAACGTCGAATATTCCGACAGAATGTTATTTTGGAGTTAACAAATAACAACATAGAGACATTCGGTATCGAACACCTTACGAATGAGCACACAATTCAGTCACCAACGTGTTCTATGGGCCTTATTGTGTGCGACACATCCTGTATTAATGTGGGGTATGCTCGTGTGTGTCACCCTGTCATACACAAGCTGTCACCCACACAGCGATATTGCTAGACATGTATTAACCTGTCGATTCAACCTTGTTCCTTTGTCGCCGTGGTTTATCGCTATGCAAACGAGCTTTTGTGGTGATATCACTGAGTCATAGCATTCGTAAATACGATAATATGTTAAAAACGTACAAGAGCAGGAAATGCCTTTGTTTAATTTAGATAGAGCTGTTTATGTAGATATTATGAAAGAGCCCAAAACAAAGTATTCTTGAAATGTTCAACGCAACTATGTTCTTCGTAAATTATGAAATGAGCGAATAAAACGATACCTACAATTATCATATACATCAGTAATGACTAGAGTAACCAAGATTTTAATGTGTAAACTTTCAATGCATCCTTTGACGCTAAGCTTCTGGGCTGTGGTTAGTTTATACAGTGTTCCTTTGATCACCTAATATTCAAAATTCAATTTATTAAAAACATTTCACACTATGACTTATAAATTAAATCTGATGGAGCTCTACTTCAGAGAAAATGAATTAACTTGCACTTGCCCATTAGCAAAAGCGTCACCGAACTTTTCGTAGCTCCACGTAGCACTAAGCCAGTTTAGATTTTTAATCTGTGACTATCGAAATGAAGCTGTACTTTGAGCACCTGTATGACGCTGATGGCGCTAGTCGTGCTATCATGTCGAGGTATCATTTACTCTGTGAAACTTGTGCCTCGAGCCAATTTGCGAGAGAGCTAGTAGTCCGCCCTAACCCATGTAAACTTGCTGACTCTTAACGAATACGAATTATGAATTAATTTGATTGAATTATTGCTCAAACAAGATTACGGAAGTTGATTTTACGCGAATTTAACCTGAAGTACCTGGCTGTTCATAATGTAATTAAACTTGTTAGTCTGTATTATAAAATTAAACTGCTATTTATTTGTACAAATTTTTTATTCCAGGTGATCGGCGGTGGCGATCTCTCGCGTCCGGCGCTGGTCCAGACCATGGGGAGCGAGAGGGCATGGGAAGCCGTCACCTCCTTCTGCGAAACAGTAAAGCTCGCGAAGGAGGAGGCGGAACGCGTGAGGGAGAGGCAAAATTCGTGCCCTCACGCCCCTCGTCGCCGTGGGCATCGGGAATCCCAGGCCGGTTCCTGGCCTCCATAGGCGTGGGCTTGCGGACGGTGAGCAATGGGTAGCTCGCCGTCCGATAAGGACCAGGCCCGGGTCGACGGCGCGTTGTGTTCCACCCGCGCCTCAAAGAGATGTCAGCACCAATGATGGAGTCCGCTAGGTCCGATGCCTGCCAGGGTGGCGAGAAAGTCGAAAGGTGCAAAAGGGTTACCGTGGCCCCTGGCACAGGCAACTGAAGGAACACGGGTGGGTTTAAGTCAGTAAGAGTCTGACACGCCGTGCCGTCCCGCTCCGCCCAGAGCGGAAGAAGTTATTTGACGATTACCCACAAAAAAAGGATGATATTACAAATACGTATTACTTAATTACTTTTCCTACACTAACATTTACTTCGTTTAAGTCTTCCAACCGAAGCTTGTCCGTGGCGAATTTTTTTTCGTTCCCTAACCGTGTAACGTTTGAAGGAAAAACTTTACGTATGCTGTTGTTATATTCATTTTTTATTTGAAGTTCAAAGTCGGTCTTCTATTAGCAGAAAGTTGATAATACTGTGCAATATCCTTGTACACTCTAGTAGTTAGTTTATAGTGAGACGAAGTACGCAAATTGCTTTTATCATGTACGAAACCGGAGTAGGTACTGGACGGTAATGTTAGTTATAAAATACAAAGTTTTTATAACTCGGTATAAAAAAGGCTATTATATTATAGAGTGGGAATGCTACATATTTCCCGGCGGCACATTGTTTGTTGGCGGTGAGCCGGTACTCCAGACTTCGGCCTGCGGACTCCGGGAGCGGACCCGGGACAGTTGCGGCCCGCCTGGAAGTTCACTTGCGTGAAATTTGTGAACTATCCGACACTGACCACGCGTGAAGTATTTGTTAAATATGTACACTGTAGGCATGTGTCTAGCGTGTTACAAAGTGCATTATGTTTGTGGTCTCGTGCCGCTCCTATTATTTTGGGATGTGATACGGGAGGTAAAAATTAGAAAAATTTAGTGAACTTCTGGTAGAGTGGGTTGTAATTTGTCATTATAATTAGATTACTCACCTATTTATTATATCTGTCTAATACTACAACAGTAGGCGAGGTAGTTCATATTTGCATTAAGTCTGCCAGTCTAATTAGCTAAAGTAACCATAACTACAAACTTCCACACAATGTAAACACTGCATTACCCCTCACACCTACGAGGTTAGCAAAGAAAATGAAATAATTATGTTGCATTATGAAGAATGCTTGAAAAACAGTCAATTACCTACTAATTCTTTTAAATTATACAGTGTTCGTTGAAACGATTCCTTTGCAAATTTTAAATTCCTTAGAATAACATTCAACAAAAAGCAGGAAGCGAATGTGGGATTATAAATACGTGAGGTGATGTGAAGGATGTTGGTTTTGTCCCCCTGTCCGCCGCCGCCGCGCGCCGCCCGCGCGCCTTGCTGCCTGGTGCGCGCCGCCTTTGTTCACAATGAGAATGGCAAACAGTCGTGACGTATTTGGTGACTGCAAAGCATAGAAACGTTCCGCTATCGAGCCCTTCCTTTCATGTAAAGATTTTATAAATATGTATGTCATTTTAAGTACATATCTTATTTCCGTCTCGTTTGTAGCTGGTTATTGAAAATCGGTGTCAAGAATTAAATTTTTAGTAAGTAAAAAGGAGTTTTTTTTTACACAGCAATTACTCGGACAATAAAACGTAAAAATAAAAACCATAAATTCGTTTTCAGAGGTCTGATTGACAGTTTAAGGAATTTACTAAGTGTGATAATAAAATGCACATATTACTTGAGCATAAGCAGATAGAAAAAGGTGCGGGGATGACCCAACTACCCAAGTTAATGGGATAGGAATGGGTGAATTGGGTACAAAAGGAGCCGGGTAATTGGGGTGAGAGATTGGAGCTGGGTGCTTGATAACGATGGCCGGCAAACTATGGAGAGATACAAAATAGGTAATAGAACGCTACAATAAATTATTTCTACGTATAGGTACCGGGCAAGCTATTTAAGTGTAGGTAACTGATGTCTTTCTGTGGTCACGATATTTTCTGCGTCGAAGTTTCTCTGCAAAATGATCATAGCATAATGAGCCTATAATGTTCCCATTGCTGGGATACAGGACTTCTCTCTGCGAGAGAGAATGGTTCGTGATCCACCACGCGGGCCCAGTGCGGGTTAGTTGTCACATGTCTTCGAATTTTTGGTTCTAGGACATGGCGGTTTCTCACAATGTTTTCCTTCACTGTTTTAAGAGCAGCGATGATGAAATAATTTACACAAAGTAAAGCGCCTGTCTGGCTTCGAACCTGCGACCTACAACTCGTAAGTCGCCATTACTTCTGGGCCACCACTGCTCTCATAGCACTAATACGAAAGGAAAATTAGCACTAACATGAAATAGTACAGCTGTATTCACCGAAACCGGATGTTAAAAATCACAGATTTATACTGTCGGAGCAACAACATTCTGCCGTTTAAGATTTCATATTTTTATGCAACATAACGTCGAGACCGACCGGCGACCTTTTCATAAACCCAATATTATAAACGTCAATATGTAGGCTACTTGCCTTCGTATAAGTTACACTGTAACATTCCCCAAAGGTCCAAGATTTCCGAGAAATAAACGCATTGTTTACCTTTTTACTATCGATATTATATTGAAGTACGTATATCGAAGTAAAGGCTGACTAAGGGCTGATAAAATAGATTCCGGGTCGGGATGCCCGACTGAAATTAAAACAAAGAGTTATTCCAACCTCCACTGGAATCGAAAACGGGAAAAAGGAAATAAAAATAAGGCGTAAAACGGTTGTCAAATCTGTCACTGACAGGCATCTCATTCAATTATCGTTACAACAACCGTGCGCAATTTTTATTTTTTGCTTTACTGCTTTAGCACGGAATGTTTCTATGGTGTTGCGGTATACATCTAAAAGCTTTCACGGATACCATGAATTTCTATCACTTAGAAAATTCAATTTAGCATTAATAGCCGATTAATTTGCAAGCTATTTTTAAATTGAAGTAGGTACCTTCTACTCACAATACAGTCGTTCTTATGAGTAGACTAAAATCCAAGTATTGTGGTATTGGAAGTAAAAGAGCCGTTCTCAAATCGATTTACAAGCTTAAATAATAAATGAGGAACGATAAACTTCTCTTGATGTTACTATTTCATGTTTTGACGAGCAAAGTAACAAGAAGTAAGAACTTCCTTTGACTGGTTCTGTGATAAAGTGTACCTACATAAAGCGATGTTTTTCTACGTGTTCATACGAACTACGTGACTACAGACCAATATATATTATATGTACTCATAGGTTCAAAGGCCTTCAGTAGGTATTATAGCATAGTAAACAATACTAACCCGAGACCCAACAAGCACAGACATAAAGCTACGCCGACTTTTAATAGCATAAGGCAATAAAACCTCTTTTATTTACACTACAGAACCGCTTGGGAGCTAATAATGATTCTGGGGCAGAACAGTATTGAATATTGGAATAAAATGCTAAATAGCGAGGTCATCACTGTTTCTGACTGGTTTATGGTGGAGGGAATTTAAATATGTACCTTTAATTTGAACGTAGACTTTTAGTCTTTTCAGGAATATTACTTTTATTTTCTTTTGTGTACCTATTACTTTTAGACTTGTTCTTTCTTTGCCTTAGAATGGGTTAGACGAAAATAAACGACACAATTTTTACATATTGTTATACCTAAACAGCAGAATACGATTTCTTTTCTAACACAGGAAACTACGCTAAGTCATCATTGTATGCTGTTTTGATACAATTTTACTTTAACTTACAATTGACTAGGTAAGTACATTAAGAGCATAAAAGGACGAAGTTGTAGCGGTGTATGGGGAGGCCTATGTTTAGAAAAGGACATTTACGACCTGATGCGATGATAAAAAAGGTAGTCCGTTGTTATTTTTGTCCATTACCTTCTTGGGTGCTATCATCAAACCATTTTTCAAACGGTCTAATATAAAGTCAAGAAAGCTGAGGTCCCGAACAAATGTTTGCAGACAGGCGTCACCATAATGTTGTTACGTAACAATAACACACTCGGCACACAGTGTTACAAATTAAAAATACCTCCGAGATTGCATTACGCACGCACAATCCCTGAAAAGGTCCGCTTCAATGTTTCGAGGTAGGAGCCAGGTACCTACGTGTATTTTGTCTTCAAATGGTTTCTAAAGTGAAATAATTTATTTAGCCAGTCTACGCTTAAGATATTCACAATGCTTGTAAACGATTAACAAAAATCCACACTGTTCTTAAATGGCATGAACCGGGATCTGTAGTCAAGAAGTTTCACATTAATTTAGGTCGATCATAGACGAGCCGCATTCATGATACACACAAGCTGTCCCACGTCCCGGACGGAGCATAAAGTAATTTATACACTTCATTAGCATAGCCTGGCTAGCAGATCTTAACAACACCTTGCGGTTTTCCAATTGGGAAATGCTACACGGCAGCTATTGTTAGTAATCGGTCCGTCCATACCAGTGACTCCAGTGAGTATTGTCGAGTCACATGCAAATATCGGGCACCACAATTCCTCTGCGGCGGCGGCGAGGCCGAAGTTATACCATGCTTTTTAATTTACCGAGTGCCGCCATTACCGACCTTATCGCGCCAGTTGCCCCCAGATCTGAAATAGGGTGCTCTAAAATTGCCTTCTTATTCAGATTATCCTCAGCATGCGCCGATGTTGAAATTTAGAACGTTGTGCGTCGAACGGCACTTATTGGGCGTTAATGGGCTCGGGACGGTCTATCTAATGTTATTTGCTCGCATCCGTGTCGTTAAAACAATGAAATGAAATTTGTTACGTCATTACTGAAATGAAATAGGAAGACCAGTACAAATGTACTTTGAACATTCTTGTGAAGATAAAAATATACGTTGAATGAAGATCATTTCGCAATCAGTCATATTCTGTTTCGAAGAGTGGGCTAAATAATATTACGTAATTACCTATGTAAGTAGGTAGATTTGAGCAGGATAATAATACCCAATCGCGGGAGTGAATAAATAAACATTAATGATGACTAGTGTACTAGGAAAGTACTAAGTAGGTTCTTCATTTAAGAAAACTTTTATAAGGGCAACTTCATGTGGTATACATGAAGTTGTCCTAATAAAAAAAAACACTACAAAGTGAAAAATAACTTTAATTTCGGAAGTCGGTGTCTTTGCATCTGTGTTTTAATTCCACAGACTTCCGAAATTAAAGTTATTTTTCACTATGAAAGTACTTAGTGTTTTTTTTTGGAAGTCGGTTTTTTTTTGTAAAAAAGATTTTTATTTTTCACTTTTTAGTTATGGTACCTACCATAACTAAAACCACACCAATTCGAAAACCATCGTCTTACACGTCCACGTCGGTTTGAAGGCGGTTTAAAAAAAAAATATATATTGTTTTTTTTTTAAATCGCTAGACCGATTTCGATAAAAAATATATGGGCCCACCTATGAAGTATGATCTACCAAACAAAAAAGAATCATCAAAATCAATTTATAATTGGCGGAATGATGCGTAACAAACATACAAAAAAAAACAATACAGTCGAATTGGGAACCTCCTCTTTTTTGAAGTCGGTTAATTAGTAGCAACAGTAAGTATCTAATAAGAGTGCCGAAAATGAAGACTCATCAGAAGCCAGATAAATAATTTATATAGAAAAGTACTTACCTACCTACGTAAAAAGAATTGTCCTTGTTTCCGGAAATAAGCGTAATTACAAGGTTGAGTTGAAAGAACCTCTCCGGGCGCCAGCAGCTCTCTGTTATGTATTGTAATGGATCAAACATTTTAAAGGTCCTTAAACTTAGATCGTTCCAAGTCGGATCTTTCTCGATATTCTGAGATTGAATATCTTACTTTTAACCCTTTTGGTTTTCCAATAATTGATGTTGTTTTATCTTATTTAATTAAATGGAATAGAATGTATACACTTAGAAGAATAAAAGTCACATTACGCTGCTTAATCTGAATGTCAGGTATCGAGACAGATCTGAGTTCTAATAGCCAGGAAGCGTTGAAGCGATAATACCCTGTAGGCGTGCGGTTTAACCCTGTTTTTAGTCCACTAACCAACCGATCTGGATTATAGCGGCTGGAAATGAGAAATACATAGAATAATCTGCTTTAATTGGAGCATACTAAAATTGTTGGCCCGGATCCTAAGTCCAAAAATAGACCGTTTGTATTGCCGATCGCGCACTTTGGCAATGCGTCACGGGTCCTTTGAAAACACTCTTCAAGGCAATTTCGGCTGTAAGCTTTAGGTAGGAAATTTAGGTAAGTTTCGATATGTGCGGAGATAGGAGAGCTTTAGTCTTAACAATTAAGTTTCGCCAGTAAGACTTTGTGTGTACTACTTACCTACTTATGAAACTACTACGTCAAATCTTGCAACTCCGTTTTGACCCATTTCTCGGAATATGTCGTATTGATTTTAAACTTCGCAAACTTATTGAAGTGTCATGAAAATACAATTCTATAGTGTCAAACTTTGGATACTTGCAGTTGCTGAACGTCATATGTGTAGATTTTATTTTTATTTTATTTTATTGGGAAAACAAACAGTTACACATTACATAGTACCTAGATATTAAAATGATTACAATAGATAGTTAAAGAAAAAAATAAAGAAAGAATAAAGTTTATTTGGACACAGTTCGTGAAACACAGAATACAAATAACAAAATAAAAAGTGAAAATAATGTTTTAACAACAATAGTGTGTGTCTCACGGCTGCGCCAAAAAGGATCATTTCAGCATTAATGCCAGACACATGCTGTCTGACTCTGGTTTTCTAATGAACCTTAACGGTCTTATTACAAAACAAGGTTTTTCTTTTGACATGGTTTAAACCATCGAGCCTGTTTTTGAAGTAAGAACCTAACATAAATCGAAATACAGTTACTTTTACAAAACTGACAACTTAGTCCGGTCTTAGATTGTCAATTTTGTATTAAGAACTTTACTAAAGTCGGCATAAAGTTGCAAATACAAAAACTGAGTCGAAGGTTTAGGCTCGGGCTAAAGTTAGATCGTGTTTTGTAATAAGACCGTTACGGTCTTATTACAAAACAAGGTTTTTCTTTTGACATGGTTTAAACCATCGAGCCTGTTTTTGAAATAAGAACCTAACTGAAATCGAAATACAGTTCCTTTTACAAAACTGTCAACTTAGTCCGGTCTTAGATTGTCAATTTTGTATTAAGAACTTTACTAAAGTCGGCATAAAGTTCCAAATACAAAAACTAAATCGAATGTGTAGGTTGGGGCTAAAGTTAGATCGTGTTTTGTAATAAGACGGTTAGGGTTTAGGGTTTTTTGGTTAAATGTGTAACCAACGACATTTTCCACAAAAAATAGATAGCAAATATATTTTAAAAACGTCATGCAGTGAATTAAATAATACCTACAAATAAATAATCAAAAAAACAAAAAAAATAATATAAAAATTTAACAAATGAACAACCACAATTTAGAAAGAAATAAACAACAATGTGGATTATTTGGAGTGAGTTTCTACGAGATTTCTTTTGAATTGAACATCGGTGAGGACAAACATATCAATGTGGTTAAAGTACTCGTTGTAGTTACTAGTTAGTCTGCGCAGAGGCGCACGAAGTCCTGCGTTAGTGCGGCAGGAAGTGACGGCAAACATAGGCTGCATGCGCACTCCACGGTACGACAGATTTTGGCAATAAATGTAGGTAATATATGTAAAGGGTGGCATCCATCGAAGAGGCGAAACGCCGCCGCGCCGGGGTGTAACTCCGCCGCTGCCGCGCCGCCGCGCCACCGCGAGAAATCACGGCACAGCGGACAGAGTTCCGGCGGGATCTCAGGGCGACAATTGCGGCGATAATTCCCCTCTTTGAGGAGTGGCTAGAGAGGCGCCACGGCGTCCTCACCTTCCGCCTGATGCAGGTCCTCACCGGACACGGCTGCTTCGGGAGATTCCTGTTCCGGATAAGATGGGAAGAAACGCCCGGATGTCACCATTGTGTAGATCGCCCGGAGAAAACGGTGAAGGTCTGCTCAGCTTGGGTGGAGCACCGCCGTGTCTGTGTGCAGGCGATTGGCAGTGGCGAACTTTCGCGTCCGGCCGCTGGTCCAGGCCATGGTATGGAGCGAGAAAGCATGGGAAGCCGTCACCTCCTTCTGCGAAGCAGTAATGCTCGCGAAGGAGGAGGCGGAACGCATGAGGGAGAGGCATAATTCGCACCCTCCACCCCTAGCCGCCGCAGGAGACGCCCTGGGAGTCGGGAATCCCAAGCCGATTCCCGACCACCGTGGGCGCGGGCTTGCGGACGGCGAGCAATGGGTAGCTCGCCGTCGTTAAAGACCCGGTCCGGGTCGACAGAACGTTCTGTACTACACGCGCCTCAAAAACATGCTAACACCACCAAAAGGGTACGCTAATGCCGATGCCTGCCAGGGTTGCGGGAAAGTCCGAAAGGGATATCGTGGCCCCTGGCACAGGCAACGGAAGGAACACGGGTGGGCTTAAGTCAGTAAGAGTCTGACACACCCTCCCGCTCGCGGGAGAAGTTACTTGATGATTTCACACCCTCAAAAAAAAAAAAAGGGGTGGCATCCATCGACGCGTAAACTGTAATCATGAACTCGGCGCACATAATTCTAGTACCCCTAGCGCGGAATTTATACGTCGGTTCTCAAAAAAAAAATCTGCTGTTTCATAGAAAAGTGCAATACCTACGCGGTCAAAATGCATGGAACAATTTTTTTTTTAAATTACCCACGAAAAATTTCAACGCAGGGGCGTTTAAAATCTGTACCGAATCCACGGTAACCGGTCGCGCGTCGATGTTCCTGCAACCCTGTATACCTAAAATCCAATTAAAATCCACCCTATGATAGTAAAATCAAATAGGTATTATTTTATAATGCACCTTACTAGTTGAATTAAATAGTTATAGTAAGTACATTACTGCAGCGGCCAGCGAAAGAGGCACGTGTGCACGTGTGGGCCGAGGCGATGCCGAGGCACACATACTTAAGTTCATCAATGCCTAGTTGTGGCCAACACTTGTATAGTACTATTCTCAAATAATGCGCGGAAATTAAAATACAATTACTTTTCAAAATCAATGACCTAAATTGTGACATTGGCTAAATGCACAGACCATGCGAAGCCAAAAAAAAATAAAACAATGACGAACGACGACCAACAATAATTTTTCCCGCGTTAAAGTGTTAATTTGTTTTTTTTTTTCAATAAACAGCTTTCTATTTGCAAGCCAGTTCGAAATTTAAATAACTTTTTATAAGTTACCACCTTGGTTGCCATGTTTCGGAGTAAATATTGTTCCATTTTTAAATTAAACGATAGATATGAGTTTACTATGTATGCATGTATTTGGCCAGTACAATTTCTATTTATCTCGAAAAAGGTTGTCAAGATAATGCTCAAATTTCCAAGCATGTTTGAGAAGTGTTCCGCAAAAAAGTGAACCATGAACGCAGCAATCTCGAAAAGGTACCACGCAACTAGTGGTCACCTTTCATTATCTAGAATATTTTTAAAGTTGTTAACAACAAAACTCTTTTACAGAAATTGAAGTTTTAGATTGAATGCTGTAAACTTGACTTGCCACATCCATGATAAAGATAGATCAGTTTACCAGAGGTATTAATTAATAATATGTAATTTGTGTAAATGTAGGTAATTGTCCTGAGATTTGAATTGTGACTGAGAACGTGCTACTGTATAATTTAAAAGCAAACTATACGAGCTAAGAATATGGTATAAATGGTATAATATACTGACTAATGACACTTGGCATTTAAAACCGTGTGAGGCTGAACACTCGTCATATGTTTAATTATTGTATCCTTCAGTCACGAGCACAGAAGTGAGTGAAGTGGAGTTTTCGCACAGTGAAGTATTGTCGGTCGCTGACCACCGGAACTAGCTCATAATCATTAAATTGGGACGCTCGTTTAACTGTTAATTATTGCCGACGCTTTGGTAATTAAGAGGCTCCAGAAAAAAGAAACTCACAGATGTGAATACAAGCGACATTTTAAATGCAATTAGGTATATAGGTTGCTAAAAGCAAGCAAATTTCAAACGGGTTTTGTTTTAATGAACGCGTTTTTACGACTGCTTTATTTTTTTTATCAGTCGGCCACTGACTTCCGACACCTTTTTGCATTAAGTGTAATTTATTGAAATTGCGTTTTTTTTCTGCTTACGATATAGGTATACACAGGGTGGGGCGTAAATAGTGGTCCAACGTTAAGAGGTCGAATGACCATACATTTAGCTATGACATACCACAATTTGAACCATTATTTACACACATTATTTTAACGCAGTTTTTCTCTAGTATTTGTAAAATTACATTTACAAAATCATTTGCATGTGATCGCACGTGTATTCAGCAGTTATAAATAATAAAAAATGTAATTTATTGAAATCACAGCCTTTACTTAATTGGCTGCAATTTCTATAAACAATAATAATAAAACGTTTATTTCAGATTACAATCCATAAAGCATATTAGTAATAAAATAGTCAGCGTACAAATATGAAAAATTTACAAAATAAAAAATAAAAATCAATTAATAGTAGATAGTAGATATTATTATGTCAATCAATTAATTAAATTAGAAACCGTACATACATAATACATTACAATTAAATAAAATAATATGTCAGTATTGGCCAGTAGATATACACATCCACTTATGTTGGATCAGATAGTCTGTGCGGGAAGCAATCATCCTGAGGATGCCATTGCTACGGACTTTCACTGGTCTTAATAAAGAAGCAACCTTCTTTCAGATTATAGCTTGTTAACCATCCGTACGCGCTTCTGCAAACACTAGCGACGGACTGCAATAGGGAGGCGCGGCTGCCTCCCTATTGCAGATCAGCATCCTAAAGATGTTGTTATATTGAACGCGCAGGATACTGGCAGCCCGACGGGTATGATTTACCCATAGACTGCTCGCGTAAAACGAAGGACAGTATGCCTTAACTACAGTGATTTTTACTGGAATGGAGCAGCGAGCGAATCTACGGGCAATCAAGTTCCCTCGAACCGCCAATGCCCTGCGCTCCCGCTCCAGATTCGCCTCATCTGATAAATCATCCGTCACCATGTGCCCTAAATACCTAAAATTGGTCACTCTCTGCAGTTCCTCACCGTACAATTTTATCGGAGGAACACACACTGGCACGGTTACACTAAATCTACCCTTGAAAAGCAGAACTTTGCTTTTTGCTATATTATACGTCAGTCCATGTTCCACCGCATATGCCTCACATATTGCTAACATCTTACGAATAGCACCCACCGATGGACCCAGCAGCACCATATCGTCCGCGTAGCTAATATTATTGACGCATACACTATCGATATGACAACCAGTATGAGTGCTGCTGAGCTCACCGATAAGGTCATTTATGTACAGGTTAAATAACAAAGGAGAGGTCAGTCACTCGGACAAGGCCCCCGCCCATCTCACCCGGTTCTGCTGGCCGTAATACCAATTTTGCAACAGTGATATGACTTCCACCGGCACACCCGCCCTGCCCAGTTTGTCCCAAACCTTATCATATAGGACTGTGTCAAATACTTTTGACAAATCCAGGAGACACCGGTGTTTTCCTATCCGTATAGTACTGTACAGCCTGCTTAAGACATAATATGGCACTATCAGTGGAAAGCCCACTTCTGAAACCGAACTGGGTGTCGTGCAGTTTTAAGTGTTAGATAAGAATGTTATTAAGCAGGCTGTCCAGCACCTTAGCTATTATGGTCGCTAGAGAGATGGGACGATAGTTACTCTTATCCGAGATGACCCCAGTTCTATTCTTAATAATTGGAACTATGTATGGTTTTAGTAAGTTCCTCAGGCAAGTAACCGTGATAAAGGCAGAGATTATAAAACAAGGATAGGACGCGTGGCAGGTGGACTCCAGCATGCCTAAGCTGCTCGATGCTGAGACCATCATATCCAGGAGATTTGCCTCTGCGCATACTTTTCATTCGTGCCTTCATCCTTTTGCACGTAGCTGTTGCTGCATCAGCCAATGTAGTGATCAGTCTTAATTACATATTTTTTTACAGAAATTTGTGCTCAGCAGTGGAGCATTTTCCATCGCAACGACGACTTATTTCCTTCGGAAAATCAATTTCTCGTAGTTGAGCATGACATAATTTACTAAACCTCTGTACTTGCTTAGCTGTACGGTCACCCCAAACAACCTTATTGAACACTGGTGCACAGATTGGTATTTGTTCATCCCTCACTAGATCTAGGTTACAATCAATTACCAATGGGAAATGATCAGACTATTGCACGTCATACTCGACTTGTACGTTAACCACTGTCAACAGCGCTGCATTAGTGACTACACAATGATCTAACCATCTTACGCAACCCAACCATTGAGCCTCACTAATGAAAGTGTACGTATCATCCGTATTCATAATATTAAGGTCCGACATGTTCAGTGCTGGTCATCACAAAAGTCTAATAAATATTTACAAAAGAGCTCACTTGGATGTGCATTGAAGTCACCCAGTATAAACCGCCGAACAGTCGTTATTGTCTTCTACAATAGCACTGATTGAACTCAAACACTGTGTGAACATAGGCAGATTATCAGCACAGTCAGTTGGCATATACACACTAAACATTATAATAGGTGCACCACTCACTTGCATTTTCACCGCTGAAAACGAACATCATTACAATTGATAACCGTGACCGAACGAAACACACTTTTTCTCCACAGTATGGCAACGCCTCCATATGGCCTGCCCTTCATGAGGCCTGCTGAGACGTTTATCGCTGAAGTTCCAATGCTACGAAACTCCTTACTGACCGCCTCTAACTCCGACAGCTCATGAGGCAGTAGCCACGTCTCTTGTAGCGCAATGATGTCCACTTTACCACATAAATCTCTTTCTCCATCTAACGATCGTTTCAGAGACTTGCAGTTAAATTTATAAGTGGAGACCTGTAATTGGCTTTCAGACTAATGTACTGTCCTTAATCTGTTTGTTTTAGCTGTAAGTCTCCCATGTTATTTAAATAAATAAATGAAATTAATCTTATAAATGACACATTTTTTTCATTTTGTTTTAGCAAGGTGTCAAAAAATAATAGAAAAATATTTTAGTCTGAGACCTATGGTAAAAAATGGTTCAAATAGTGGCATGTAATAGCTAAATATATGGTTCGACCCCTTAACGTTGGACCACTAGTTACGCCACATTCTGTATGCGGCTTCGCCCGCGTGGATGCCGGAAATTTTGACACGGGAATGTACTACCGGGATAAAAAGTATCCTATGTGCTAATACAGGTTATCTGTAAGTCAAATTTAATCCAAATCCGTTAAGCCATTTTTGCGCGGTTGAGTAATAAACATCCAAACAGAAACTTTAAAATATTAAATTATGATTATTATGAAAGGATACAACAATTTCAATGAAGAGATAGTAATAGTATTATAGGTAAATTACAGAATACTACGGATATAACGGCATTTATCCTAAGTAGAAACCTGACCCTTTCGTAGTAGTGTAGCAACTCGGTAGTAGCACAAGCTCACTTGCCTTAATTGGTGGAGTTAGCGGGAATAGGAAAGCATCATGCATTGTTAGGAACACCATACATAATGAACTCTAAGCGCGCTGTAATCTCTTTAAATCCTTTAGCGGCTCAACTAATTTATATGCTTTAGTGAAAAAAAGATGTGTTTTTTGTTTGAACTTTGTTTTCAACCGGCCGCGGCGTTGAACACTAATGAATGAAAGCGAGTCTTTTAATTCTTATTAAGATTAATGAATAGTATTGAGTAATAAGTAGTTTAGAACTCTGATCTTCTTAGGGCGATTTTCACCAATCTTTTATACCTAGAATAAGTCTTATCGTGAGAATAAATTTAGAATTTTTGACAGTTCTTCCATACTAGAACTGTCAGACGTCAATTTTATTCCACGGATAAAATATGTCTGACTTTGGTGAAATCAGCCCTTAGTGTTTATATATGAATGATATTAACAAATGTTTATAAATATAACTTTGAGAGATCTCTCAAAGTTATATTTATAAACATTTGTTAATATCATTAAATCTGCAGGAACGACTCCTAGATAGCTTTTATTATACGAGTATCTTTGATTCGGATTAAAAGGGGATTAGAAGAAAGATATCGTATGTCCTGACGCAGACCATGGTCTCTTCGTGTGCCAAATTTCATGCAAAAGGTAAACAGACAGGTCGATAGACCGATAGACAAACAGAGTTAGGTAAGTACTTTTGCATTAATATGATTAAATTATGGATTCGGATTGAATGGAAATTAGCAAGTTTTTCTTTCGTAGATTCATTCTTCTTCTTATTTCACTTACATAGTATTATTATTTATTTTTAACTGTACAGGGTGGCAGGGATATCGACGCACAACCTGTTATCATGAATTCACTAAGTACATGATTCTGATCTGATGATTATTAAAAAAAAATCTCTGCTATACATTTTGACAGCGTAGGTATTGCACTTGTCTATGAAACCGCTGATATTTTCTTGATAACCGACAAAAAAATTCTACGCTAGGGGGTCTAGAACCATTTCGCGCACCTTATGGGAGTGTCACGAGGTGGCGAAACGCCGGGGCGTAACTCCACGGCCGCGAGAAATCACGGCACAGCGGACAGAGCTCCGGCGGGATCTCAGGGCGGCATGGAGATTGCGACTGTCGCAACCCAGTGCTGGGCACGCCACAATTGCGGCGATAACTCCCCGCTTCGAGGAGTGGCGCCACGGCGTCCTCACCTTCCGCCTGACGCAGGTCCTCACCGGACACGGTTGCTTCGGGAGGTTCCTGTTTCGGTGAAGGCGGGAGGAAACGCCCGGGTGTCACCATTGTGACACCCGGTCGATGAGCGGTGATAGATGGCGATTGGCGGTGGCGATCTCTCGCGTCCGGCCCTGGTCTAGGCCATGGTACGGAGCGAGAAGGCATGGGAAGCCGTTGCCTCCTTCTGCGAAGTAGTAATGCTCGCGAAGGAGTAGGCAGAACGCGTGAGGGAAAGACAAAATTTGCGCCCTCACGCCCCTAGCAGCCACAGGAGACGCCCTGGGCGTCGAGAATCCCAAGCCGATTCCCGGCCACCGTAGGCGCGGGCTTGCGGACGGCGAGCAATGGGTAGCTCGCCATCCGATAAGGACCAGGCCCTGTTTGACGGCGCGTTGTGTTCCACGGGCGCCTTAAAGAGATGTCAGCACCAAATGACGGGGTCCGCTAGGGCCGATGCCTGCCAAGGTTGCGGGAAAGTCCGAAAGGGTTACCGTGGCCCCTGGCACAGGCAACTGAAGGAACACGGGTGGGTTTTAGTCGGTAAGAGTCTGACACACCATCCCGCTCTGTTAAGTTATTTGATGATTTCCCACCCTCAAAAAAAAAAAAAGTGGTCTCGAATCATGTGCTGAATTCATGGTTTCAGGTTGCGCGTCGATGTCCCTGCACCCTATAGATGAATGGAGAGCTTTTTTCTGTGTCTTTACGGGGACTTCACATGCAGCTGAGAAGACATTATCGATTTTTTATAAATAAAAATGGGCGTGGTTTCCGCTCCTCATGAGTGTGATGATAAAACAGTAGGTAGTCTTTAACTTTTTAATTCTACACTCGCAGAAATTCAGTACAGGTTTAAAAAAAATTTAAGCATTAAAAAATACAATAACATCGATTTTGAAAACGTCTTGGTTTATTATCAAGATATTTTAGGACTTGGAATCATAAAGGCAAGTGATTTCGTAACAAAAATAAAATAAAATGCTCACTTTGTATTCACTCCCTACGCCTTTTTACCTCGCTGCTACAGGTGTTGTTGAATCTGCTACTAAATACTCGTAGCTCTTATAAAATGTGTATTTTTTTTCGAAATAGTGTGCACTTATCCCTTGTAAAAACTAAGTTCTCCTGGAAACATATTCTAAGTAATATCTTCTAATTATTAAGGCCGACTAATCCAAATCCATGTCCAAATCCTGCAACTGTACTGCTTCACTCTAAAGGGAAAATTATTAATAAAATAACAAACCGTTTACATTATTTTCAGCTTCCGTTTACTTTCGTTATACAGATGTTATCATAATAACTTTCCAAACTGTTTTGAGATCACCCGACTGTTGAATGTTGAATTATTGTTTCAACTCTGCTTCTGTTTCTTCAATGAGAACGTTTTTGTTGGAGCGGGTTTGATGTATGTAGCTGCAGTTTTCAGGAAGAACATCGCTCATAAAATATACATTCAGTAGGTTTGGTATCAATGATCATTCAATATTTTTTGTTTGTGTGTAGACGCTCACGGAACTTTTATTATGATTTCACAATTCATTCTTCTGCTGAGATTGTTTAACATGCATTCGGACATGTTTATATTGCAGTGGAGATGAATAACAATGTGTTATCGTTTCCAGCCCATATGGGTATTGTAAGAAGGAACGAATGCTGGCCAATATTATGCAGCGTACATCGCAGAATCCTAATTATAAATCGCAGGTTTCTGTTCTTGCGTAAACAGACCATTGTTATAATTCAGCTTACTTTGAGAAAAGCCATGCTGTAAGATCCATTTATTTCATAAAACAGCTGCTGTTTTATGAAATATGGATAATGGATCTTTTATAAAATATATCAGACAATGAGTTCTATTGTTATTCCACACTTACGTCATACAAGGCCAGTGAATGTAAGTGGATGAAAAAGGATATCCATTATAATGTATGACTCAAAACCAAGTGTTGTCCGAGCAACTGCACAAAGAGCGATTAGCATTACTTTATACGCAGCGTGCAAGTATTTTGCGTTTTTTTAGCAGCGTTTAAAATGTTGATAATATTTTCATAGATATTACTTATATGGATCGAATCATAAGATTAAAGAAATATGGTTTATGCTGAAATAAACGTTATTTAAGGAAATCAATTTAAATACAAACATGTAGTTAAGTATATTATAAATGTGACGGGTGTTTATGTATGTTTTAGGTACTTATGTAACGTTTTCGTGACAAATAACTTTCATTGAAATAGATTATCGAAGCAGAAAATATTATAAAGTTCGTAGCCGTACTTGTGTTTACACCAATGAACTTGCTTCAGATGTTAATAAAATGAAGGTTCGCGTATATTACATTCTATAAATAGACTGTAGGACCATTACTTATTGAGTGCCGCTGTTAATTTTATTAAAAGCTGTGAGAAGCCTTATAGGGGCACGGCATGTGTCGGGGCGCGTGGCGGCGCCCGCGGTCGCCAGGTGAAGCGCAGCTGACTGTGCAGGAGTTGTCGCCGACGCAGGCGCATATGTCGGAGCGTGCCAGCCGCGTGCCATATCACTAATTTGGTTTTATTAGCTTCCTTTGAACCTTTGTCGAACAAACCTGCCTCACTCGAACCGTTGCTGTAATTTATAACAGCTTTACACCCCACTTATAGGATCCTGGTTGTAAGCCATGCCTAAATAATTGCTTGCGGCTCGCTTTATTTTTAGAAGATAATTAATTTTCTTTTTATTTTGTCTTGGAATAATAAGTGGCTATGAATTACGCAGTTTCTCAAGTCAATAAACGGGTAGTTATCCTTACAGATCATAACGGTGCGATGTGTCTAACTGGTGGTTTGGTACTATTCTGAAGGGAATTTTACTTGAAACCACTTCTTAAAGATGAAGGTCCCCAGTACTATTAATATGAAGAATAAAATGCTTCGTTATTGCCACGAGATTTTAAGTTTCAATCAATAACGATGGGTGGCTTTTCGGAGTCGGGCATTAGCCAATTAAGGGTTGTAATTTAATTAATGACCGTGACTGTGTGATGTAGGCAGCTCGTAGCTTCTGAACTGCGGATATATTGCCAGTGAAGCCATTAGCCATTTTATTTAAAGTAGTAGATTTGGTAAAAGCTCGCAGTAATTGTAAACAAAAGTTAATGCGAATTTTCGATACCAATCACCCTGAAACTACTGTGCTTACTAAAAAGTAAAACACTAAATATTTATAAAAGCTATGTAAGTAGGTATGTAGATAGTGTAGGTATCATCTGTACTGACATCATGAGTCGCGTATGTACTAGCATTTACTTCCAGAGCTTTTACGGTTAGCTAGTTAGCTATGACATTGGTGCATCCAGTGGAGCAACAAAAAGCTTTCTCATTGCCAAATCGTCAGTCAGTTGTTACGACATAAGCTCGTTCAACGAAGAGATGAATGAATCCGTCGCTTCCATTGTACGACACATCCTGTGTTATTGTCGCTGTATACCTGCCATCCCTTCGAACTGCTATTTATAATTATTAGTCCTCTACCTGATGCCCAGCCCGACGTGCTCTTAACAAAAGGATGCGTATTGTTTAACAATCGGAGCGGTTTGCGCGGCGCAGTTGAGCGGGCCCAGTATTGTTTGTTGCATCTCCGACCGGTATCGCCATTGAAACTAGCGCCCCCGCCGCCGCCGTGCCGCCGCTAGTGACTCAGGTATTTATGAATGAACGTGACGAGCTAGCGAGTGGCATGATCGGCCGCGGTCACAGCCAGGTAGAAAATTACACTTTTGGAATTCTTTCAACAGTTCGCGTCGAGTAGGGCTACTCAACTCGGTGGTCGAGGAGAGCCGCAGAGCGGGGTGCGGGGCGCCGTCACCACGCATGCGTCGAGCTCTTTACCGAGACGAACAGACGATCCCTCCCTCTCAGTTGACTCAGAAACGTCGCGCAAGTACACCGTGCCGTCATGTACCGTTTGCCAACTTTCTCGAGTAGTGATGTGATACGATACCGACGTTCAAACGCGACTTATCATTAGATATTATTGAATTTTATTAACTCTATGTTTATTCTGACACAAGTTAACCGTGTGGATTTAAGTGAAAGAAATGTTACAGTGACTTAAAATAAATTGGATTTGGAAACAAAATGAGGTGGTTTATAGTGACAATGAGTGTGATGGTGTGGGAAACAATTATAGCCGGTATCGCACCCGCAGGCTCTTGTCCTGGGGTGTGCGCGTGTAAGTGGAAAGGAGGCAAGCAGACTGTGGAGTGTGTGGACAAAGCTCTTATCACAGTGCCCGAGCCAGTAGACCCTGCCACGCAAGTATTGGACCTTTCCGGGAATAATCTTCAAATACTTCCTCAGGAAGCTTTCGCCAAAACAGGGCTGCTCAACTTACAGAGAGTTTATTTACGCAATTGCAATATTGGCCAAATACACGATAGAGCATTTAAAGGCTTAACCAATTTAGTTGAATTAGATCTGTCTTATAATTTACTCACACAGATCCCTTCAGATAGCTTCAAGGATGCGCCCTTCCTTAGGGATCTTACGTTGTCCCAAAACCCAGTATTAAAAGTTCATTCTGATGCTTTGAACAATCTTGGCAGCGTCGTCAAACTTGATCTATCCAAATGCGACATTAGAGAAATAGCACCGGACGCGTTTAGGACGTTGCGCTCGCTGGAATCTTTAAAATTAAACCACAACAAGTTACGTGACATACCGCTGAGCTCTTTAGAGAAGATAGAGAAACTGCGAGCAATAGACTTATCAGACAATCCGTGGACTTGTGACTGCCGGCTAAGAGATCTCAAATTATGGTTGGCAAAACATAAATTGCTATCTACTCCCAGCTGTTATGCGCCGACACGTCTAGCCAACCGACCATTTTCAGAGTTACCTATTGAAGAGTTCGCATGTAAACCGGAGATATTACCAGCGAGCCGGCATGTCGAGGCATCTGTAGGCTCAAATGCTACTATTACGTGTCGGACTGAAGCCGTGCCGAGTGCCAATATCAATTGGTACTGGAATGGGAGATTGCTTCAAAATGGAAGCCACTTCAATTCACATCAGAAGATTTATATATTTGAAGAAGGGGATTCGAGAAAGAAGTCTTCATTAATATTGACGAATACGCAGGAATCTGATTCAAGCGAGTTTTACTGTGTGGCTGAAAATAAAGGCGGGAATGCCGAAGCTAACTTTACAGTGCACGTGACACAGCTGCCAGTCGGGATGGCATCATTGGGGAGCGCACAGATTGCGAGCCTCGGAGCTGCATTATTCCTAGTCGTTGTCGTCATTTCATTAGCTCTACTGATTACTTTTGTCCGGTTTCGTACAACACCGGCTTGTGAGAGTAAAACACCGAATACCATAGACAGAGTCGTTTCTGGAAACGAAGTACACCCAACGTCAACCGATCGACCACATGTCGCTGTTTTGGCTAATAGGCAAGATTCACCGAATTACAATGACCCGAAATGTAATCCTGTCTTAAAACCTCCGAGAGCGAATGATATACCTTATACTACTAATCACTATGAGGGAAGAGGAAGCGTCGTGACTGCTGGCGGGCCGGTAGTAGTGTCTCCCACAGTTTCTGGCACTATCGATCCCGATCTTATAAATGATACGAGGCCGGAAAGCGCTGCAAGACCAGGAAGTGGTGAGTACGCCCGCGAGACCTCAGAATCATTATACCCATCTGGCCTTTGGGATCAAATGAAAATGAGCCAGGCCAGTAATTTGGCTCGTGCCGTCAGTACGGCAATTCCCACGTACTATAACGATAGAACGCCGATAATAGAGAACTGCAGCGTGGACGGGTCGCAGGAGGAGCTGGGCTATATGAGCCGCACGTTCCCGCGGGCGCACACGGTGACGGCGCCGAACCCGGCGCCAGCTACCGATGCACCCTACCCGGCCGACTACGGGCTACCCGTGGGCGGAGCGCGCACGCTTCGCGTTTGGCAGCGTGCGCCCCCAGTGCTGCCGCCGGTGGCCGCGCTCAAGCGAGTGCTCACCATCACCAGGCCCTCGGCCGATGATCACTTTCAGGATGGCTGTGCTACTGATGTATAAATCTGGTAAAAGAACGCATTGTTTGCATTATATCTAGATGACATGTCAGAAATTGTAAATTTGTATCCTAAGCTAGAAATCATCTTATACGTAAGGTATGTGTAATTTATACTTAAACAGGTTGTTAGTGTAATATTTTTTGTATCATATAATTTATTTAGATAATTAATGGAAAGTTACATTGGATCCAAATGCGACGGGTCCGCGACTGATTAGTTGAAGAATGTAAGTGTAAATTATTACGTGATATGGAATGGTATCGTCTATGATCGCCAAATAATTAAAATACTGAATATAAATATATCTTGATTGTTGAAACTCAAATAAGATGTTACATGAATATTAATAATAACTATACAGTGTAATACATACACGAACTATCCAAAGATATTGAACTCCCCCTGAAAGTAATATAAATGAAATATATTACTATTATTGTAATTCACGATGAATGTTAATCAATGTACGATAATGAATGTGTAAATTTTATGTTGAACAAGAATAAGAGTTTTAGCAGTAAAATGGAAAAAATAAATCAGGCGATTGTAAAATGTACACTTTGTTTGAATTAGTTTCACCTAGTTCCACCTGATTGCCGCTCACTATCTACGATCCTACATCCTAAACCAGTCAAAGATTGTTGTCATTGCTGGCTTAAACGTGCACTGTGGCGCAATGACATATTAAGAAGTGGTTATTTAGAAGTGGTAATAATATTTTTTATATTTTTCAAAGACATTTTTATACTGGCACGTGATGATTTATCTTTGTCTCACACATAAAGTACTTCCACGTACTCCGACAGGAAGGCGTGGGCAGTATGTTCGACGAACGACCGCAAGGGAGAGTTACCATGACCATGCTAATGAAATGTAAGTGACCAAACTTCTTCACTTGTCGGGATATTATGTTGTGGGAAACTCGAATTTGTTTATTTAAATATCATTAGGTTACCCTACATACATGAATAATTTAAGTCATACACCTGCTTTTTGATATCGAATGTAGGTTTGTGTATTATTTCAAAGCTGCCTCAGATATCGTAATTTATTTCGTTATATTCTACAAACAGATGGCTAATTTCCTTCCAGACAAGGTTATATGTTTTTTATAGCCATCGCATCGGGACAAACCGGTTAGAGCTAGCTTGTTCATTCATTGCATCGAAAGGTGTATCACAATTTGAATAAACAATTGAAACGGAAACTAGATTTAATATACGTAATGCCATTAGAAGTCAATACATGAATAAAGTCGACTTCAAATATTTTCTATGGAGAGCCAGTGTCGTGGCGACAAAAAAGGGAAAAGAGTTTCAAGCGCACCTTCCAGCCTGCCGGAGTAAAACCGGTTAGCGTTATTTCATTTCCGTTCGATTCAGTTTTTTATTAGAACCAAACTAAACGGGTTCAATGGAGGTGAGAATTTCGAAATAAGATTTTTAAGGCAATGTATTGAATTACAACGAATTTAATATTTACATAAATAGGGCGAATCGTATCGTTTTATCAGAGGTATTTGTGATTATATAAGCGTGTTTTAATACTTTTGTGTCACGTTTTTTGGTTGCAATTATTGTCTTTGGTACTGGCGAAATATTGGGACTGATATGGATAGTTACTACTAATTAACAAAATTATCCATTTCAGCATCTTTCATGTCATTTTATCCCGTAGATAAAGGTAACGTATCGTATATATTACATTGGTAATGATGTATAAATGGTATTGTATGAAAATATATTTCAAGTTTCGATGTTTAAAATTGACAATGGTGCCGATTCTCTTGTCACAAATGCCTCTAAACTAGACTAAATATCACCAAAATTTAGTTTGTTCCTGTCAAACGACGATTTCCCATTCTGAAATTGACTGACACCACAACACACTTATGCTTGAATGACACAACTTATCTATATTTTAGTTTGACAGAAGTACGATGGCACTGAGTTATTAATCTATTGAAAATGGCCATTTTGCTTTTCTGAATTTGACGTTTTTCTCCTATAATTTTGATTGTCTAACTTAATCTGACTACTTTTAATCACGACTAAAAAGGTGTGGAATAAAATTAGTTGTCATGAACTAAAATTCACACCAACACCTCGACTTTAGGTGCAAAAACAGTACTGTATCTTTTTTTTCTTTTCTTTTGTTTATATCTCGAAAAGGGTGTGTCCTATTCTATCGCAAAAATAATGAAAATTTCGACCCCATTTATACCCCTAAAACTCAACATGTAGGTATATTTTCCATACAAAAAGTGAAAAATTCCATATAAAACAAGTTGACCCACCAACGCGCCTCCGGCTCTAAAAGAAATTCACGGGGTAGGCCAAACCAGTACCACGTGGAGTCGCGATTGTCAAATTATATTTTAGTTGTGTCATATTTTTTGCATCGTATCTCTAAGATTCTCATAGCCAAAAGTATGGAATTTTAGTGATAGTTTAGTTCGGTGTACAAGAGAATCGGCACCAATGATTAGTATTTAAATAAGAATATTAAGTTCTGTTAGTTCCGTAGTAGTCATCAATTATTTTATCTATTTTCGCCCTTGAAATATCTTGTCTGTATATTAGCTATATAAAAGTAGCTTCTGCCCGCGGCTTCATCCACGTGGATGTCGGAAAGTATCCCATGGGAACGTGCTGCCGAGACAAAAAGAAGCATATGTCCTTCTCCAGGATGCTATCTATCTCTTTGCCAAATTATATCGAAATCCGTTCAGTGGTTTTGGCGTGACAAGGTAACATACAGACTGGGTTACTCTCGAATTTATAATATTATTATAGATTAATAGTGCAATGTAATATATTTACAACCTGAACTAATATTTACATAATTTAAAAAGCTAACAGTCTCAAAATAATAATATGTACAAAAAAATCGTCCGCATCGCTGTCAACAGGAAAAGTGCCCAAAATGCTGGCAGCATTGCCACGTTATATGGCAATGCTGATTCTTTGGCCGAAAAAATTGGCCAACCAGGTCACGTGATATAATTAATAGTAGGTTGTTATAAAGTTTGATTCTGAATATCACTAAAGTAATTTTCAATAGGAACTTTATTTTAGTCTATTGGAGGAAATAAAGTAGAGATAGTGCATTTAGACCTTTGGGTAGTCTTGCGATGGATGATTTCGTAGGGAATGGCGACCTGGGGTTTGACCACTTCCGGCTCCTAAGGTTTCTTTTTAAACAGGTTTTTATTACAAATCGTCTTTTAAAACTCTCCTACGATTTAAATTTTGGTTTGGTTACCTAAATAGTGTAAACACGTAAGCCAATAACGTTGTTACTATTCTTTGTGGTTTTATCGTTCTGAGATATCGATAGAACGCTTGTCTAGACACGTTTGAACATGCTGAAACTCGAACAAGCCAAACCCATGTTCAAGATTATTTATCTTGAATTAGTAGACATAACAAGAGTACAGTTTAATTTGATTGTTAACAGTTTCTCCAAATATAATTTATATTATGTATTTCTTTACCCACATTGTCTGCAGTAGTTATTAATTCAAGTTGTTTTAAAAAGCATGTACGTTCACATCCTGGCTCGTAACAATGATCACATTTTCTCACTGAGAACTATTATTATCCATTGTGAATGAGAGTTGCAGAGTTTTTATATATGTAAGTAGATGCTAAAGTAATGAATTTAGTAGACAGGCACTTGGTTACTTAGTTATAGCAAATAAAAATGTTTAATTTGAAAAACTGTTGGAATTGCATTTTAATGTTTTCAAGAACAACTTTTGACAAGTTTAAAACTAAGAGCTACCGCATATTTTTAAAGCTAGGGGCTTCTACCGCTCGCTCGTTAAAGACGCTTTAGTCTAAGATACATTCTTGAGTCTAGCGACTAGTTAAAGAATTTAGACACTCTTCCCACGGGAATTCCACACAAGCATCTAAAATGGTTACAAACATAGAAATAAAACGTAGACGTGCCTTTAATTCAATACCAAATTCTGCAGCCAGAAATCAACAATTCACTTTTCTTCTAACGTCAAAGATACGTTGATTCAGAAGAACAAACTATAAACCATAAATCCGCAACAACTAATTGCGAGTCGACAAGTATCTGAACTTTCGTGTCTATTAACATCTCAAATACTATAAGATAGGTAGCTCGGAAACTTTGATAAGGGAAACAATGGTATTGATATAAGCATAGAACGCAAACCTTATTTACCTACCGTCAATGGCTTTGCGCTTTCTTCTCTTATAAGCGGAGACTTTCGCTGACAATAATGATGTTTCGGCTTGGCAACAATGGGAACTCAGGCAGAGCGATCTTGATTGTTCGTCTGAATATTTCAATTGTGTACTGCTTTCGAGACTCGCTCTTTGTATATTCATTGCTATCATATTTTGTCGTGTAACGTTTGTTATTTTATCGTTTGTTAGCTTTCGCTGTCTTAGTGTGATTTACGTTCGGCTATATAGTTTGGTTGAATTTGGGCTCGGTTTTGGAGACAATGTTATTAGGTTTGGTAAACATAACTTGAAATAAGTGGCTTGAATTTTTTTCCCTTCTTGAATCTAGATTCCTAACCGAAAAAATATCATAAATAAAATAATAATACAGGTTTATTAATATAATAATATTTAAAATATATGAAGGGTGATGATATGATATTATAATTAACATTTTTTTTTAATAAAAATTATATCAATCACCTATGTACTGTGCATTTAGTTTCTTTCTGAAACCCAAATGGAATGTAGAGGAGGATGATATATTTTACAATCATGGCACGGTTCATCTTTGGCATTTAGGTACCTACTTATATATATGTTTATCTGTGTTCATAGCTGAGCAGCTAATACAAGCAATAGAATAAACTTTATCTCTACATTTTAAGCACGTGACTCATAAAGGTCAACTTTAGAGCATGATCTAAAGAACTTCTATGAACTAATTACATTTAACTTTATCAACCAAGTTATCAAGCTATTCATTAAGATTTTTTTAAGATCTACAATTTGGAGTCTTGCTGAAATACAAAGAAATTCGTTGCAAAGATTCAGTTACAGCTGGAAAAGTAAGTATGCACTAGGTAAGTAGGTACATATACCTACCTACATCAATAACGGTCAATAAACCCCTTAGTTGTTAAATTTAAATATGGGTATAAAGCACGTACATTTAAATAAACAGCTTCTGAATTACGCTAGCGAATGTAAAATTGAATTACATGTTCTTTCGCTATAGGTAGGTTTTACCTTGTTTTTTATAAAAAAAATCACAATTCAGTAGACAGCTCGCTAATTATTTATAGTACAATTTTTCGTATTTCTTTTATTAGCTGCGACAACTGTTGCGACGACGACGCGATGGTCCACCATGACAGCCAATTTTGATTGAATCGTGATCGATTATTATTGGTGTGAAAATTGTAAAGCGAAATAAAAACTATATATTCAGACGAACTGGCCGGCGGCGCGGCGGCGGCGGTGAATCCACCGGCGCATGATGTTGCCAGTGCCAATAAAAAACTATTTTGTTTTTCGTTATTGACACGTGTTCGGTGTTGGTATAATTAAAAGTGGCAATTCCCAATTCCATCCCTTGGACTTTTGATGAAAAATCTGTCCTCCAGATTCGAGTAAACATTAATTATTTTTGGTACGTGATTATTTGATAATTTTGCTGTATATTTATTGATTGATTGATGATTGATTGGATTGTATTGTACCCTTCACACAGTCGAGCTCAAAAGGTATCAGGTTCCTTCATGTCATTGTATAGTAAAATAATGACCGTTTTTTGGTGGATGGACCTATAATGACACAAAGACTAGCTGCTAAGACACTCGCTCTTTCGTATTGAGACATAATAAATAACATAATATATAACACAATGCCATACGAGATAACGGAAACAAAGTCCTGAACGAACTATAAGCTTTATGTTACTATAGCACTGCAATTCAATCAACATGATTAATGAAAAACATGGCCATTCAATCTTTGTGTAGGTACCGATAAGCAACTCTTCTTCGAAAAACATATTCAATTAACTATATCGGCCATGCCCCAGGGCCACGCTATAAAAGCTAAAACCAGATTTCGGAATGACCTAAACTCTGTACGATTCTATGGCTTCTATAATTCTGCTACGTACGAATGGCAAAGAAAATGTATTAGGGTTTACACAGTATATTAAACTTTAATTCGAGCTAGGTAAATTAGGGTTGTGGCGTCTACACCTAATATAAATATTGCATTTGCTAAAGGGGTCACCCACGATAGTCCCGGTTAGGGACGCACAAAGCTTCCCTGAGCTGAAACATCCGCCACAAACTTGATAAGAACCAAAATACTAATAAAAATTGAAAAGTGGTTGGCCTCCAACTTATTTCCTTGGCAAAATGTAAGCTGGCTAGATGAGGCTTGAATTCATTGATAGACTTAAGAGGTATAGATATTGTGTCTATATTATTTATAGTAGATGAACTCACTGAAATGTTCTGGTCACAAACTAGAGTTCAAAGAGTAATTATCAGAGGCCCTCGCTTGTAGTTTGATGCGTGATGAGCCGGACAAGGACGTCACAAAGGTATCTTACCTCATGCCGACATTAATGCAAACAGAACTGTTGTTGGGCGTGAGATTGATAATTGAATTAATGGGTAATTCCATCGGGTACCAATCGGCTCCCAAAGCAATTTGGTAAATCGGCGGAGTACCGCCACTGACCGCTCCAAACCAATGAATGTTCTTGCACACTCATAAATTAGTTTGGCATGTGTTTTGGTTTGCGCTGAAATCAACGATATGTGTAGTCACTTCGATAGATAATATTGCATGAGCTTGTTCAACAACAGCAATTAACAACCAGCCTGGCCGTTTTTACATCTATATTGTAAAATGATGGAGTTTTTGTAGGACAAAACACTCTTTTCATGGAATGATAAAATCGACATTATGTGTTTGAACGAAGATGTTTTGGTGTATTATGGAGTGTAGTCAAAGCTTGCTATCAGAATTTATTCTTATGGAGTCCCTTAAATATACAATATTTGATATGATATTAATTAAATGTCAGCTACATTATACATATATATATATTTTTTAAACATTGCCCCACACTAGGAATTTCTCCTGTATTGTGGGTGCGTTTAGAAACATTTAACACGGCACGTTTGGTGCAGTGGTTAAGCGATTGACTGCTGCGCTGCGTGTCGCGGGTTCGATTCCCGCACGGTACAAATATTCGTACAAATATTTGTATTTGTTTGTTGTTCCGGGTATGGCTGTTTGTGTATGTGAGTTTAAATGTTTGTAAACGCACCCACGATACAAGAGAAATTCCTAGTATGGGGCAACGTTTAAAAAAAAAAGTCACATAATATACAAACAGCCAGACCCGGAACAACTACTTGTAGGTCATACAAATACTGTTCGAGCCTAATTTAAGAAAAGCTTTCAGAGAAGTTTGAGTCACAGTCACGGAGCACAACAACCAGGTCACCGTTGATTTTGATGATTGTTTATTTACGTGCTGACTTGAGTACATCTCATAGAACTGATTCCCCGAAGAGCACATGATACATCATACTTAAACACCTGCATAACTCTTGCTATGTGAGTATCGTCATAGGGGAATATATAATATATCCGCTAGGGGTTCAGACATTATCACTGCTCGGACAGATTTGACTTTACACGGAGCCTGTGGGCATCGTTAGCAAATATAGATTTATTAGCCCAGTTTTCGCTTGGTTTATGATGGCCGAAGTTGACAGTGCTGATGTAGTACTGGGCGCTGTTGTTTTTTTTTTTTTAATCTTTGACGTACTTTAATGGCGTAGCATAATCAGCCTATAATGTTCCCACTGCGGGGACACAGGCCTCCTCTCGGTGAGAGGGACTGGGCCGAAATCCACCACGCGGGCCCATTGCGGGTTGGTAGATTTCACATGTCTTCGAATTGTTTGGTTCTAGGACATGCCAGTTTCCTCACGGTGTGTCCTTCACCATTTTGAGAGTAATGGTGATGACATAATTTACACAAAGTAAACTGCTTGTCTGGGTTCGAACCTACGACCTGCAACTCATAAGTCGCGACTGTTATCACTGGGTCACCACTGCTCTCACCAACTTGACTACTGGGTAATTGGGCTTTTGTGCATTGCTATTTTGCCTATCTTACCGTCTGCTCTGGTTAGACAGGCAGTCACTCCATGTACAATACTGGTATTCAGCAGCATCCGGTTAGACTGGAAGCCGACCCAACATTGTTGAGAGAAGGCTACCCAGGCGATGAGGACCGTCTGCTCTGCTAATCCTGCAGAGCTCCCGTATGAAATTTCACGTATACAGTCAGAGAAAATAATTGTTAAGCAAATTGACACCCTACGACAGTTTGCCGTGTATAGACATTTCATTCAACTTACAAAGAATTACAGTTGTGATTTGAATATACAGACAATTTAATTGGTTAGTGAGTTAGTTCAACTGGTAGTCCATTTGCGGTACATTAATTCTCACACTGTACCTACCTCGCATATGCTTAAGTGTATACCTACTTATTACTTAGGTTATGAGTCTATGTATTTTAAGTGCTCCATTCGTTACTACTAAGCACTTACATAACTCTACGGAAAACGTAAGCATTTACTGTAACATTTTCTTACTTAGTTACTTGGACAAAAGAAAACAAAAAAAGTAGGCTTCGTCGACTTATTGTGGAGATTAGGTTATTATTTTTGTGTAAACTGGAAAACGAATGTTTCACATAATTGCTACTCCGAAATAAAACTACTTACTTAGTTTAAAATTCTTTTTATTTCCTCTTAAACTATACATAAATGTCCTGACATGGTACATACCCGGTGACCACTTATTAAGGACCTCGATAATTATAAAATGTTTCCCGCTCAATAAGACTCCCCACGAGTCCCGTGACCCAAAAAGACAATACCGAATTTCTTCTCTGAGCATCCCCACTATAATTATGTGGAGCAGCTTTGGGACCTTCCTATTATAATATGACTGTACAGCGTTGAGTGTTGGGACACTTGGTTATTTTTATGTCGGTCTCCTTTAACTTTCATTTATTTATTAAAACTTTATGCACAAGTAAAAAAATACTGTACAAAGGCGGGCTAAATGCATGAGGCATTTTCTACCAGTCAACCTTCGGGTGATGCAGAGATAAACCATGGCAGGTGCAACATACGAGATAGATAGCTCGGAAATTACTATAAAATACAAGATTCAATACTAATACATAGATAAATACATATAAACAAAAAAAATCTTGTTCAGGAGAAATAACGGTCGGTAGAGGAGAAAACGAATCCAGCAACTCAACGCTGGAATGTTTCTGTTGTTTTGTTTTAGTACCTACCCTCTCACTTCAACTCTTTTCATATTGTTCGTTGTGGTAATACCCAATGCCTTTTAAACCGACCTTTGCCAGGCTAATGAAAAATAAATACAGCAGAAAAAATAATAGTACTTTCACAAATAAAGTGTAGTGTACTAACTACACATATATCCGACCGACCGACCTTTTGGTTGTGTTGTGTTTACCGCTAAGTCCCGGGCTAAGCTTAACCACCTTAAGGCTAATACCGGGATTTCCTTATCCCGTTGGCCCCTGGTCAGTTTGGCCGACGCCTTAACATCAATTAGCACTGTGTCTTGGACTTTGCTATCTTAACTGAGCCAACGCTTTGTTTAGCTAAAAGGCTTTTTATCTTTTTATGTACCAAGCTCGACGCGTTCGCAGAAATATAAAGCTTTATTATATAATTAATTAGTTATATAATATAAAATAAAGCAAGGTAAAAATACTTAACTTTTTACATATTATATTTTGGTGTTGTTAAACGCAGATACAAATTCTTTATGTTTATTTAAGGGGATAAGATGAATCTTACGCGATATTCATTAACAGAACAAAAGAAAATAACAAAAACACTTTTAGTCGCATTCTTTTGTATGTTTCGCGTTGGCGCGAGAAAAATAGGAGTTCCTAATGAGTTATAAGATTTTAGACAGATTAATTCGACCATCACTAATTACATTATTATTCTGAAGGCTTGGGATTAAAAGGATCTAAATTATTCAAATCCTTTAGCCTCCAGCAAGAAATTATTAAGGTAGTACATTCAAGTTTGAAATAAGCTATTTGATGAATGCTAGCATTCCTGAGATTGATAACGAGAAATCGAATCGACACTCTGCCCGAAATATGTAATTATTTTATTATATTTAAACATTTTTTTTAATTTTACTAATTGCTTCGAAACTATTAAGATTTATTTTCCTTTGCATGAGGTTTCATTTCTTTTTTATTTGAGTCCCGATTAAAAGAAAAAAAAGAAGAATTCTCGAGTTCAATACTGAAACAGCAACACGAAACCACAGCAAATACCAGCAGTCTAAAGGAGAGCAAAGTTCTAAAGAAAATGGGGAAATAAAAATGTCATTACAGAATTTCATGAAATTTCAATTTGAATACATACATTCCTAGGAACATAAATATTAAAAATAAGTTCAATAATTGTACGTATAGGTAGCTCTACTGGTATCGAATTCCAAATCCATGGACTATATTGTATATTGGTATTTGGTATCCAAACCTACCTATGCACGGCTTAAGAGCGCTTATACCTTATGAGTGGCAACGTCGCAATTTAGTGTCATACAATTTAGTTAATTAAACAGATTTTTAAAATATAGCTCCGATTAAATGATAAAAATTGAAAACCACGAAATATGACACTAAATTGCGACGTTGCCACTCATAAGGTATAAACGCTCTTAAGTTGAAACGCAAAAGTTATTTTGTATTGATAGTTTAACAACTAGCTGAAGGCCATGGCGACAGGCAAACGGACAAACAGGACATTAGAGTTGAAACTATGTTCTGTCCTATTTGGATTGGCAAATTTATTTAAAGTTGCTTGCTTATGAAAGAACTTTGCAGAGTTTACAAATCATTGAGCTAGCCTATTCGGCAAATTAAAAATAGTTAGACGCCATCGTGATATATGATTGCCGGTTTCAAAAAATGATTGCAGATACGTAAATAGCAGGGTTCGAACTTATAGTACGTACCTAAGTCAATATTGAACCTTTTCGGGCTTCTCAATGGCGTGCTGTAGGCCGTTAGCATGTATAATCGCCCTTGTACGTTTTAAATACTCCCGTCCTTGCTCATTATTTAGCTCGTTTATTATTATTAACTACGTCCGTTTTCCTACACGGAATGATGTTCACACTTAGTCAATTTTTATATAATTATTTGGCAGATGAGTTCCCGGGTTACCGAGAACAAATGAAACGCAATTTCTATGTGTAAACGCACGTCTCGAAATTACAAAACCAAATTCCAAAAGCCGTTTGCTACTGAACACTGATTGGAACCAGAAAATTGTAAATGCTAAATATAAAATTAGGAAAATATTACATTTTTCGGATTAGTCACCTTGATAAGTAGGTACATTACATACGGTAGATTACAGTTAAAAAACACAATTTTAGTATTTGATCGATTCAATTTTATTTCAAAACATTTCTGAGGTAAATAAAACAGTAGGTACAATTTAATAAAACTTGATTCAGACCGACGTATTTTTATTTACAACTATGATTAATCTCGTTCGCTTCCAACGCTATCTACAGCAACCTTATCGACATTAGTACTTATTGTTGCCATCCTGCGTCCATCAGAGAACCACTAATGAAAGTTTTATGCCATTCTGAATAACCGCTGCGGTGTGGAAACGTAAATACTAACAAAACTACCCGGTATTTGCGTTCCAAATAATATAACGGTTCGATTGTGACATTACTTTCAATATACAGGGTTACTTGTAATTCGACGTATAACCGTCAGGAGCTGATAGGGGGGCCAAAATGCAACAAATTTTCGACATATTTGAATTTTAAAGGTTTTTTTGATATTTATCCAAAATTTTACATTTAATTCCAAATACAAAAAAAAACTACATATTGAATGGGTACCATTAAAATTTTTATTGTAGCTGGCACTTCAATTAAGCTATGAACATAATTAAAATGAACTTAACAATAAAAGTATTAATACTTAATTCAACAAAATAATAAATAAAACTGAAAAAAGAAGTTATTTAGTTATTTGTACGATTAATGTCATAGTATTTTTTTTATATTAGTATCATATTAATCTTAAATCGCTCATCGTTTTAATTATTTTGTTGACTTAAGTACTGTTATGTTCATAGCTTAATTGAAGTGCCACCTACAATATAATGTTTTAATGAAGAAAGAAAAACTACATGGATACCCATGTAGTTTTTCTTTAATATTTGAAATTACATGTCAAATTTTGTATAAATATTTTTTATATGTAAATATAAAAATTTCGATCATAAATATGGGGGGTTCAATTTGTTGCATTTTGGCCCTCTTATCAGCTCCTGACGGATATACGTCGAATTACAAGTAACCCTGTATATTGCAATACAATTACATTTTAAGCGCGGGATTTTTGTTGAATAATTTAACAATAACAACCTCTGGCCGGACGTTGCTAAACCTGTAGTTTATAATGCAATGTAGTTGATAATGCAAGGGGTAACATTCGAATGATGATGATGAAAACGGATTGTTGATCCAAGTAACATTTTGAGCACACAGAAGGAAGTTTGGATGTTCTAAATGGATAACCATTCACTATCGCGCAAGACTTTGTGCAAGTAAAATAAAAACAAGATTTATCGCTTATCATCCGACGCAAGTCGTAAAAGTGACAGAGGGCTACGATAAGTAATACGAGTACAGGTGATGGATGGATAATTTATTATACCAGGGAAACAATATAATGTAATGAAAACAAACATATTATGCAGTTTTTAACCCCCGACGGAAAAAGAGAGGTTTTATAAGGTTAACGTATGTATCTGTGTGTCTGACTGCGCCATCGTAGCTCCCAAACTGCTGAACCGAATTTTTTCACGGCAAGAAAAACGTGTGTGTATAAAGGGCCTTTTTTTTTTTTTTTTGAGGATGGGAAATCATCAAATGACCCCTCCCGCTCTGGGTGGAGCGGACGGGAGTGTCAGACTCTTACTGACTAAAACCCACCCGTGTTCCTTCCTTGGCCCTTTATGTTCCGGGTCAGCGGTACCCCTTATGGATGATCCCGCTTTCCCGGCAGGCTTGGGCCCTAGTGGGCCCCCTCTTCGATGCTAACATCTATTTGAGGCGCGCGTGGAACACGTACGCGCCGTCCAGCACGGGCCTGGTCCTGATCGGACGGTGAGCTGCCCATTACTCACCGCCCGCAGGCCCGCGCCTACGGTGGCCGGGAGTCGTCACGCGGCTCCCAACGCCCGGAGCGTCCACCGCGGCGGATTGGACGGGAGACTCTCTCCCTCTCCCGTCCCGCCACCTCCTTCGCTAGCATGACTGCTTCGCAGAAGGAGGCGACTGCCTCCCACTCCCCCTCGCCCCGGACCATGGCTTGAACCAGGGCCGGGCGTGAGAGGTCGCCGCCGCTGCCGATCGCCTCTACGAGGACACGGCGGTGCTCCGCCCATGCAGGGCAGGCCCCCACCGTATGCTCCACCGTGTCCTCGGGGCGATCATCGCAGTGGTGACACCCGGGCGTTTCCTCCCGCCTGATGATGTGCAGGAACCTCCCG
Source organism: Brachylomia viminalis (assembly GCA_937001585.2). Lineage (NCBI taxonomy): Eukaryota > Metazoa > Arthropoda > Insecta > Lepidoptera > Noctuidae > Brachylomia > Brachylomia viminalis. The sequence continues at coordinate 11,307,983 of OW443302.2, read as the reverse complement.
AAACATCCGTGTCCGGTGAGGACCTGCGTCAGGCGGTAGGTGAGGACGCCGTGACGCCTCTCTAGCCACTCCTCAAAGAGGGGTCTTACCGCCGCTATCGTGGCGTGCCCTGCGCTGGGTTGCGACAGTCGCTCTTTCCATGCCGCCATGAGATCGCGCCGGAGGTCCGTCCGCTCCGCCGCGATTTGCCGCGGAAGCGGGGTTTCCCCCCGGCATAGTGCCTCCGCGCGCCACTCATACAGGCGCGCGAGGAGTATCGCCTCCAGATCCCACGGCGGCAGTCCGGCAAGGAGACTTGCCGCCTCGCCCGAGATCGTGCGGTAGCCCCGGAGTGTATAAAGGGCCTTAGACGCCAATTATACGAAACACAATAGCGGTAACCGTGTATATTACCTACTAGTACAAGATTTATGACAATTGTTTTTATTAGTTCCGAACAGTAATTTAATTATAGTTGAACTTATACACGTGGGTACCTAACAAAGTACTAAATATGGAAGCTAATTTGCCGTGTATGTAGGAAAAGAGAAGTCCCAGTCAAATAAGACAGTTAGGCTAAGGAATTCCGAAGACTTACAGAAAATTGTTAATTGACGGCACGGTTGGCGCAGTGGTTAAGTGATTGACTGCTGCGTTACGTGTCACGGGTTCGATCCCCGCACGGAACAAACATTTGTATGACCTGCAAGTAGTTGTTCCGGGTCTGGCTGTTTGTGTATGTGAGTTTAAATGTTTGTAAACGCACCCACGATACAGAAGAAAATCCTAGTGTCGGGCAATGTTTAAATTTGTTGTATAATGTTTATATTGTCTAAATTGTGTGTAACCTAACAAGTCACTACTTGTTGCGATAAAATTAAAAATAAATACCTACTTAATAATAACACCTAATTTCATGCGAATACTGGTTCACGATATAGTTATTGCACTGGACTAAGTGCAGAACGACACCTACACTCAGAAACCTAACATAAATTACTACGAAAGCAGATAGTTTTAGATAACCAAGCGTGTCAGGCAGAAATAGCTACATTAAACCGCCACCGCGCCGTAAGATTTTCATTGTCACGTTATTGACACGGAACCCTATAAAACGTGCGCGGCTAAGGCTTGAGATCTGAAAAGCTAAGCCACAAATAGCGAGCAATCCTTTCTTAATGGAACGTTAAAAACACGAGGCTACGATTGACACGGCGAGTTTTTGCTTCGCTTTTCAGTCACGCAGCGGTCACACTTATATCGACTACCTTCGATATAAAAACCAATGTCTCTGGCTCTTTGGTTCTTACTTTATAGATTCTGAAGCTTGGATTACCAGTTTTTGTTTTGTTTCAGATCACTTCCTTAGACTTTGCTTTTAACCGATCGATCGAGGACTTCACTCAGATACGCACTCGCTTATGGTTATATTGAAGCATCTTTACACTGAATGTTGTAAACATGAGCTTCTGAATGATGTATTTAATTTTCATGTAAAAGCGATTTTAACGCTACTATCAACGATGTTAAAAGCATGATACAGTTATACTCATTTATTTTATAAGTTGTAAACAATGTTGTATCACCTTTAACATACATTTTTAATAGACTGAAACTGGCTGACCAGTCGAGCCAGGTTGCATTTTGGAAATCAAATTATTTATACGAGCAAAACAAGTCCAGTTTTGTAATATTATTAGTTTGTTTCCACGACCATGTAATTAGTATTTTTTTTATAATTAGGCTTGTGTTACTTGAAATTAGATATGTAGGCAGAGAAAGGCAACATGTCGATTCGGTCTGTTGGCGTCTGCGTAAGTATCTACACCCAGTGAAAGATTACCCACCGTGACAAGAGACTGCATCTGATCCCAGCGAGTTCATTACCGAGGCACCGAAGTCGATGTGACCACTTCATTTGAATACTGTTTGGCAGTGGCTCGCCAACATTTTACCTCGCTTCGACAAAACGGAGTTCGAAGTACTTACCTAACTTTATCTTATTTTGGTGCGAATAAATGTATTATAAAAGTATTTCAAATTATATATTTTGATCTATCTATATTATAATATGTAGACACTCAACTAGCATTGTTCGATGAAACGGGAAAATTTCATGCTGGCGCAGGATTATCGGCGACGCTCTACGCATATGTCTGTATCTTGTTGCAACTAGGAAACCCTGCTCCGAATATATTGATTTTATAACAAAAACGAGGGGATGGTTGCACGCGGGGTGAACGCCCCTGTCACTGCAGATTCGCCCGCCATATCGGTTGGGGTTCCCGCGTCACTAATGGAGTAGCGACGGCTAAAATATGAGCCTGTGCTTCTCTCCATACGTTGAAAAACATGCGGACTCAGACAAATCATTTCTGGAATTAATTCTATTACACATTTTGGCAGATGGTGCTCGAAACGGTTTATTAAATTTTTCCATGTTATCTTTTGTGGATTAAGTACGAGTACCTACGTTCTCTCTCTGTTTTATTATTTTTATACCTATTAAGAAAATTTCAAAGTTTTGACTGCCATACGGCTTACAGGACCATTCGTATTAAAGATGTTCAGGAGGATGCTCAGATAGTCAAAATACAGGTTGTATTTCATGTAAATATGACACAATATAAATTTTGAGAAGGTGTCAAATGTGTAACAGATAACTCAGGTGCAACCTGTAATGTCGGACCTAAGTGGTATCTACGCGGCCAGATTGCAGACATAAATATGTATACCTACATATACATGTATTGTTATAAATCTTGAGTTCTCTCCTTAACTTAAAGTAACTTTATTTCCATTTGTAGATTTTAACTTCTAATCGAATCTGGTTAAATTGACTTTTGCAATTCATAGAGTTGATTTGAATTTCAAACAATTTTATATTGGCCATTTCAAAGTCAATTCAGTTAGTGTAAATAATTTCAATTTGTAAATACCTGCTGGTTTGTGTTATGAAAGTTTATCAAATTCGCTTATGTGATTATACAAATAAAATTTACATAAAAGAGCCTTTTGGTGCGTAAGTGGTTTTTCTAGGAGGTGAACCTACCTAGGTTGATATTTTTTTTGAAAGTTTTCGTCACTGAAATATGGTTCACGCGAAACTTCCACGATAAAACGCCGAGTTTCAGCCTAAGACACAAATGATGAATAAAATCCACTTCGCTATAAGAGTGTAATGTTCTATAAGGGACTTTTTATTATCTCTGCCAGTACAGTACTTAAGCATATTATGTAGCAACGTACTGTACTTACCTATAGCTACGCGAACTACGACGCTACGCAATGTGTAGTCCATTTTAGAAGTAATTTATTTGTGATTTCTAGTGGACTGATTTGATGGATGTGAGTACCTAAACAAGAGAAAAGTTACTATCCATGGTAGACACGGCTATACTCTTCCAGTAAAGGTCAGAAGACAGGGTACTTGATGTACTTCCTAATATTTACTTTTTTAACTGTCCCGTTGGCCTCGTGGTTGCAAGCGCGACTGCTGAGCGTGGGGTCTTTTTTTTTTTTTTTTGAGGGTGGGAAATCATCAAATAACTTCTCCCGCTCTGGGCAGAGTGGGAGGGCGTGTCAGACTCTTACTGACTAAAACCCACCCGTGTTCCTTTAGTTGCCTGTGCCAGGGGCCACGGTATCCCTCTCGGACTTTTCCGCAACCCTAGTAGGCATCGGTCCTAGCAGACCCCGTCATTGGTGCTGACATCTCTTTGAGGCGCGCGTGGAACACAACGCGCCGTCGACCCGGGCCTGGTCCTTATCGAACGGCGAGCTGCCCATTGCTCGCCGTTCGCAAGCCCACGCCTACGGTGGCCGGGAATCGGCCTGTGATTCTCGACGCCCAGGGCGTCTCCTGCTAGGGGCGTGAGGCGTGAATTTTGCCTCTCCGTCGCGAACATTACTGCTTCGCAGAAGGAGGTGACGGCTTCCCAAGCCCTCTCGCTCCGTACCATGGCCTGGACCAGGGCCGGACGCGAGAGATCGCCACCGCCAATCGCGAGCGTGGGGTCTTGGGTTCGATTCTCAGGTCGTGCAATGTGATATTGGGTTTTTCCATTAAGAATTTCTTAGTAACAGCCCAGAGTTTGGCAGTTAGCGGTGTGATACACCCGTGCCTCGGAAAGCACGTTAATCCGTTGTGCACTATAATATCTCCCGCGCCGAAGGCTAGTCTCCGTTGAGATTGACCGCCATGGCCGAAATACGCTCTGGAGGACTACACATAGTGTATCGAAAATTTTCAGGTGCGCTTCATGACGTATTTATCTAGCTTTTCCAATAATAATACGTTGCTTGGGCGTAATTGTCAAAGATTTTCGTATAGAGTGGCCATCGAAGGTTTGAAGTGATATACGATGAAGGGAAGGCGGAACCTAGGAGAAGTTGGCAATAAGTATAATGTTAAAAGTATGTCTCATGTTTATTACGTTGGTCTAATTGTCTGATGATTGCCTCGTTCGTCTTTTGGGTTTGATCCCCATGTCAGACAGCATCCAGGGTTGCGGGAAAGTCCGAAATGGTTACCGTGGCCCTGGCACAAGCAACTGAAGGAACACGGGTGGGTTTTAGTTAGTTTTAGTTAGAGAAAGTTTAGTTACAAGCCCTGCCGCTCCGCCCAGAGCGAGCTATTAGAAGATTTACCACCCTCAAAAAAAAATACAGCATGTGCTAGTGGATTTTCCATTAGAAGTGTCTCAGTACGAGCTCTGATAGATACTAGATTGGTGCCCGGTTGATGGCCGTAGGCTCGCCCCTGCTGTCATGGTACTTAAATATAACAGGTGAAATGTGGATGTACAATATACGTCCACAGACGCCCACGGCTGGCCCACGCATTGTACTACCAATAATCTAATGAAGTAATGATTAATTTACTAAGAATTATTAACGATGACGTGGGTATGACGTATATACAAACCTTTATACGAGTACCTACATTGAATACTAACTTCCTGGTGCTTTCGCGACGATATCTTACCGTTACTATTGTATAGGTATTTAACCGAATAAACCGCTACAAATATTAAGCCAAGTAATTACTGCAATCTTAGTACGGAGCATGCTATAATAATGCTTTGTGTATGAGCGATGGATGAAAATGTCTGTATAAACCACCCCTTTGTTGCATCCCCGATGTAAAGTATAACCCAGAAAGCATGTACACGCTACATTGTGTGCAAGTACTGAGCATAAAGGCCAAGCCTGAATAGTGCATTAGGTATGTTTTGTGGATCGCCTCAATATAATGTAAAAGTGTCCGTTTCGCGTAGAAACGGAGATCAACGCCATTGTGAATCGTGCATTCAAGAGGATTTTAACGAGAGACCGTAGGTATCGCATTACTTGCGGTGTGGGGAGCTGTTAAGTAGATCTTTGCAGGTCGTAGTGACCAATGGACTTTACTACCTTACCTCTTAGTCTAATTACTTCATCCGCCTAGCCCTACCACTATTAGGAGACGGCATTTTGAATATAACCCATTAACTAATCAATACTGTTACTCGTAAAGCCTCATAGGAATTCGTATAATGCACCACTTGTCTAAGCCTGTCCTTCTACACATGCTTAAGCTTGTACATCTGTATGTATTGCATGCAGCAAGTCACACTGACAACAGCAGGTGGAATTCCTACAAAACTAACAGAACTGTCCGTCGGGAGTCATCAGAAGGCGTGTTGACTGACGAGCGGTCAGATGGTAAACAAGTAGGATGGAAAGGATAGCATGGCTGATCCGGATGCGATAGGCACAGAATTTAGGAACAAAAATAAAATTATGTACAGTTATGCAACGTGTAACATAATTAACGCAAGACCTCATACACCTCAGTTAGAGTATTGAGTTAAAAGCATTATACAATGACCAAAACATTTTTTCTTAAAGCTAATTATTATTAATAAGAAAATCGTGTTGACCCTAGCATTACTTTATGCATTTGAAATTGAGTCTTATTGCCTTGCAATAAGATTTTATTTTCTTTGGCGCAATCGGCGGTCAGTATTACAAAATACATATTTTAAAAAAAAAAAACCTATTTTAATAGTTACTGAAATGGATTCAGTAGTCAATTATGAGCAAACTACTTTTTGAACTTGCGTTTATTCTGTTACACCTTGTATAACGGATTCTCAAATTAATAATAGTACCTACACATACACACATACATTTAATAAACTCACGGCTTCTTCTGCTACAATCCACAATAATCTTAATAATAGTAATCGGCAAAATATTTTGAAGTGGGCCTACTGATATTCATGAAAGTTGGGCTTTGAATTTGCCCTCAAACTTTCATGCGCAGTTTGAACATTTTTACAAGAGAAATGTGATCGCGCAACCAGTCACAATTCTTACAATTGGAAATGTATGTAGGTAAAGTCTCAAAGTTAATAGAGACCGTCTGATTTGTACGTGGGGTGGCCGGGCCGTCCGTTACCACGCACGTTTCTGGCACCCTAGCAACACTCCCCTCACGGCTCCGCACTTCCTTATACCCGGCTGCCTCCGTACCTATCCGGCCGGCTCCGGCAATTGCGATAACTTTGATAGCTGACGGTCGGGAATTGGACACCGACTGATTGTGTTTACTACCTACAGAACATTACGTAAACGGTGTTCGTCCGTCCGTCTTTCCTGTATGTCTGTACCGGCGGCGCCAGACTAAATATCGATCGAGTGTCGTATTTAAAAAAACACGGAGAAGCTGACGAACAACATAATATAAAACGTCCATTCTAAAATGCTGTTACAGTCGCATCAATGGAAGAGTTGTTCCAAATATAAAATATAAAACGTCCATTCTAAAATGCTGTTACAGTCGCATCAATGGAAGAGTTGTTCCAAATATAAAATATAAAACGTCCATTCTAAAATGCTGTTACAGTCGCATCAATGGAAGAGTTGTTCCAAATATAATACAAGATGATGTAAAAAAGCCCTTTCATAAAACCGGGAAATTATAAATAAACGCCCACATGTGCGGAGAAATCGTAAAATTCCTATTTTGGAATCGAACGGCTCTCAGTAATCGCAACTAAAGGATCAATAGCACAAGACTATGTTTAGAAAATCATTCTAAGATTAAATTCAGACCCCTCCGACCACAAATCAGTAACGAGTCCTTATTTATTAGGGTAGAAATAAAATATAGCATCAACTTTTCATGTAACATGTTCAAATGGGAGGTTTGGTTACAAAGTTTGTTCGAGGAAAACGTCTCGGTCCCACCTAATAAAAGAATAAATGTTTTTTTTTTTTACAAACATGGACAAGATTAAAGTGTGATATAAAATAAGATACATAGGAGCCAGGGCTATGGATTCCGGCTATGGCTTCATTGATTTATCGGTACCGTATAACAGAAGTTATTATATCGACATCTATTATGAAGTTGTGTTATTTTGTACCTACTACGAAACGTATCTAGCTAACTACCCATAGTAAGAACTTCTGGTAATATAGATAGATGCCTACGTAGTATAGTCACTGTTATCGTTTTGCCATAGGTATATACATTTTGTACAGAACTGGACAGGGCCTTGTAGGCGTTTTGGCAACTAAACAATTACTAGCACGAACTTTTGACAACCGGTTTCATATCATATCAAATTGATAATGGTTACAAGAGAGTTGGTAGAATGAAAGTTTTTATGACTTGTAGACTTATCGATTTTAACGAAAGCTTTGCACACGTACTCGTAGCTAATGGATGACGTTATGTGGATCCATGAATAATTAATTAACCACGTCCTAGATTTCCAGGCAATTATTATTGTGTTTTCTTGTAATAATAAAAGGATAAAGGAAGTATTCTTTTATGTGCGGGATAGTGTACATTCACTTTGCTTGAGTGCCACATTTACGTAGGTGGGAAAAGCATAAATGGCGATGCGTCATAGTCTCTATGTGGACCATACAATACGGGGGTCACACTGAAAGTTTTTAGAATAGGCTAGTAAGAAAAGCAACCGATTAAAAATGTATTTAAATTTCGAATCTGGAACTCATTGGGAATCAGTAGATGTGTAATGAATTCATAAATACGTCATTTGTTTTTACAAATTGGCGACAATTTAAATAGTGTTTGTCGTGCGTCGAAATGGATTTGAGTAGAGAACATTTTCGTTCAATGATTTATTACGACTTTCTTTGTGGTCTTACTCAACAACAATGTTACGATAGACTTCGATTAGCATTTCATGACGAAGCCCCATCCCGTGCCACTGTTTACAACTGGTTTAATGAGTTTAAACGTGGTCGAAGCAAACTCACTGATGATTCGCGAGAAGGACGTCCTTCTACAGCGACTACTGAAGATAACGTGAGTGCTGTGCGGCTAATGATAGAAGCTGATAGAAGGGTGACATATCAACACATACGGGCAGCTTTAGGCATTGATATGAGTCAAGTACAAAAAGTCTTACATGAACATTTAGCCGTCAGAAAGTTTTGTACTAGATGGATATCTCATAATTTGACGGAAGATCAAAAACGCCGTCGTTTGGATTGGTGCCGCTGAATGCTTGAAAAGTATGACAGAGGCACGAAAGTGACTCGAATGCTGTATATGACAACTTCTCAGGTGATGAAAGCTGGATATATTGCTACGAACCCGAAACCAAAAGACAATCTGCGCAATGGATGTTTTCAATCGGTGATTTGCCGACAATATTAAAGAAGGGCAGAAGTCAAGTGAAAAAGATAATTGCCTCATTCTTTGGACCGACGGGTTATTTCGCAACAATTGTCCTATAACATCAAAAGGCTGTTATTGCAGATTGGTATGTCAGTCATTGTTTACCAGTTGTCTTGGAAAATGTTAGACAGCAGCGCCCAAGAGGCAGGATCCTCCCCCACCACGACAACGCTCCAGCTCACTCCGCCAGATGGACTATCGAATATTTGTTTAACGAAAGTGTGGAGTTAGTAAGTCATCCTCCTTACAGTCCTGACTTGTGACTTTTACTTATTTCCAAAAATAAAAGATAAACTTAGAGGAATTCGTTTTATGGACCCTAAAGATGGCTGCGTTTCAAAGAGGCGTGGAAGAAATACCTAAAGAAGAGTGGGCCCACTGCTTCAGTCAATGGTTCCATCGCATGCGACGGTGCTTAAAAAGCAACGGAGGCTACTCCGAAAAGCAATCAAAATACACTCGAGAGCAATGAATCCGGGTCACTTAAAGAATGTTAGAAATCTCGGAAACTAAAAATGATAGGTTAATGCAATAAATTGTATTTAATAGACAATGTAATACTCCTTAAATGAAAGTAAAAAAAAATACATTTTATTAACACAAAATTACATAAAGAAAAAAACTGCTGATCTCTCCTTAAAACAAAAATAGGAAACATGAAATTTTTGAACTTTATTACGATTTTCTTGAATTTTAATACTTCGTATTGCCTCCTCGTGCTTCCATTACTGCGTTTACGCGGTTTGGCATGCTGTACACCAAGTTCCTTATACGATTTTGGGGAATATTCTCCCATTCCTCTGTGAGAGCAATTTTGAGCTCACGAAGCGTGATTGGGGGAGGGTTTCGTTGTTTTACGCATCTGCCTAGCTCGTCCCAAGCATGCTCGATCGGGTTGATATCCGGGCTGCGCGCTGGCCACTCCATACGAGTAATGTTCATCTCTTGAAGGTAGTCATTCACAATCCTACCTGTATGAGGTCGGGCATTGTCATGCATAAATATAGCATCCTCACCTAAATTGACCATAAATGGACCAACGTGATCATTGAGGATTTCTTCCACATATCTTACGCTAGTTAAAGAGCCGTTTTCTATGATCACCAGCTCTGTGCGACTTTCAGAAGAAATTCCGGCCCACACAAGTACAGACCCACCACCGTAGGCTACTTTTTCTTCGATGCATGCTTGCTTGAATCTTTCCCCTGGTCTTCGATACACTCTGTGTCTTCCATCGTGCTTGTAGAGCATAAATTTTGATTCGTCGGAGAACATAACTTTTGACCAATCTTCAATACTCCAATTTACGTGGCTCTGGGCATATCTTAGTCTTGAAATACGATGCCCACGCTCCAGTTTAGGGCCGTTTGCAGGTCTAAGGGGTTTTAAGTTAGATTCAGCAAGCCGACGTCTTACTGTCCATGCACTTGGGTTACTTCCTCCGAGGCGTCGAAACTGATTGGTGAGTTCAGTTCCTGTGAGAAAGCGATTTCGAAGCATGGTGTTCACCAAGTATCGGTCTTCTCGTGCTGTGGTACACCTGGTTCTGCCCGTTCCTGGTCTGCGTAGGTTAGAACCAGTTTCTTCGTAACGTCGGAGAACTCTTTGTACTGTTGACAGCGACACACCGACAGTCCTGGCTGTATCGCGCTGACTCCGGCCGGTTTCCAGCATTGTAAGTATTCTGGTGCATTCTTCAGGCGTAAGCGACATAATTTCAGCTTGAATAATGAATATAGAGCACTATCAACATGGTTTATGTACCCACATAAATGACAGATTACAAACAAAAGCAAAACCAAATGCTGTAATTTCGTAGTTCCATCTTCGAAAGTGGCCCTTTTTCAAATTTGATTTTTTTATGATATAACTTTACAATAACTAAGAAGTTTTAATACTTTCATTTAAGGAGTATTACATTGTCTATTAAATACAATTTATTGCATTAACCTAGCATTTTCAGTTACCGAGATTTTTAGGATTCTTTAAGTGACCCGGATTCATTGCTCTCGAGTGTATTAACAGGCTTCTACATCATTCCGTTTTTTATTTTCTAAAAACTTTCAGTGTGACCCACGTACATTGATATTACGTCAGCACCTATCCATATTAGGATATGACTACGGACATTATGTCATTAGTGAAGAAAATTTAAATAGCGGTTCATTTATCAGATACTTACCAGTATTTTAATAAGGTGATTTTATCAAAGTTTTTAATACAAAAATATTTTTTATTAACAGGATGTTGTAGTAAAACCAAACATCAATGAACATACATACCGTACAAACACAGCGCTATACATTGAGTTCGACTGCAAAAAATGGCAAAGGAAATGATCCTACTTATCTTCCGAATGGTCTTTTAAGTATCCACATTCGTTTTACATAAAGACGAATTTAGCAGAATAAGTAGGATATGGGTACAGTGGGATAAAAGTACAAGTCGAGTGCAGGCGTTCAGTGAAACGTTTCATATGTAAATGGCCCCGTAATCTGTAGGAGGCTTCCGGCGAACACACATCTATCGTAGGATCGGACTCAACTGCGAAACTTTTCGTCTCTGATATGTATTCTCCAGTAAACAGTAGACTGGAAAGTTTGTCACAGTTTTATGTACAGGCGAACTAGCGACGATACATTTGCAAGTACTCGGCTGTGAAGCGAAGGGTTTCCATGACTTCTTTATATCTTTTTTCCATTTAAAAATATCGCTTTGACAGCAAACTCGGTGCACTAACGGTGTAACTGGGATAATAACTTTTCCCCGCGTTCCATTCTCTCGGCGTTGTTAATATTTCCAGCGCTATTCAGAATATTCAGGGTTTTTTTCTTATACTAGAAAGTAGTCTTTGTGGGTGACATTGGAAGTCTCCTTGATACTCATCATCATCTGTCTGGCCTTTTGTCAACTCTGTTAGGGTCGGCTTCCAGTCTAACCAGATGCAGCTGAATACCAGTATTATACATCGAGCGACTGCCTATCTGACCTCCACAACCAAGTTACTGGGTAATACGATATCCCTTGGTAAGACTGTTGTCAGACTTACGGGCTTCTGACGACCCGTAACGGCTGTCAAAGATCCACGAATTACAGCCGGGACCAACGGCTTAACGTGCTTTCCGAGGCACGGAGGGGTCTTGGTATGTAAAGATGGTCACCCATCCACGGACCAACCGCGGCACGCGTAGCTTAACCTGATCGATCGACCCGTGTGGCTGATGTGTGTCGAAGTCTCGTATATACTATTATTCAGAATTTCATTATTTTATTTTAATAGGAATAACAAACAGCAGTATAATACATAGTAAGTATAAATAAAGGCACACAATATAAAGACTATTAATAAAAATAACAAATACACTACTCGAGACGTTATCCACAGAGATATAAACTAATTATTATTATTATTGAGAGACACGTTGTTGCTATTACCTCGATATCACCTAAAACGAATTATTTCAGTTCTATTACAATTGTATGCTACTTGAATAACAAAAAGTAATATAGTAAGTTATTCAAATGTATCTACCTAATGCTGCATAATGAGAGCAGTGGTGACCCAGTGGTAACGGCCATGACTTACGAGTTGTAGATCGTAGGTACGAACCCAGACAGGCGCTTTACTTTGTGTAAATTATTTCATCACCACTGCTCTCAAAACGGTGAAGGAAAACATCGAGAGGAAACCATGTCCAAGAACCAAAAATTCGAAAGACATGTGACATCTACCAACGCGCACTGGGCCCGCGTGGTGGATTACGGCCCACTCCCTCTCACCGAGAGGAGGCCTGTGTCCCAGCAGTGGGAACATTATAGGCTGATTATGATGATGATGACCTAATGCTAACCACTTCTCTGATTCATACACATGGCTACGTGTGACTAATTTGTGAGGTTGCACTTTATGTCCTAGACGGAATATCTTGAGTCACCCAGGTGGCGTTTTATTGAGTAAGGCTACTAAATGATATTACTCACATATGTTTCATAACTCTTGAATAACATTTCGCCAGATCTTAGTCACAGGGATTTTATCAACACTAAACTAAGAAAACCGCGTCGCTGTTGTCAAGGTTGCGGGCGAGTGGCAACAGCATTCTAAAAACTATGGCGGAGAGTACGGACTCTCCGATTATTAAAAGTTTTGTGAGAAGGACAATCACTTTGTCCTTTTCACAATACTATTTATTCTGTCTTCTTCTCTATAGTATTTTAACTACTGACACTAGTAATTAGTTATATTATTGTTTACTAACACGCTGGATCATTGTTGTCTGAAAAATAAAGAATATAATATAATAGTACCTACATTATGATTTAGGTGCGGTAAGTTGAAAATTACAGCCGTAGCCGAGCCGAGCCGTAGGCGAGGACTACAAGAAAGCAGAGCCTGTAGTTATCAAAGCGCACGTATGTCATACGACGTTTTATAACATACCTATTTGCGAGGAAATAAATAAAACTCGGACTTTCTTAAAATAATAAATCTTTAATCACTTGTTAAAGCAGTTAGAAAAATTTGAACAATTTGTAAAATTAATTATTACGTTGCCAGTTGGCATTTTTGATGTTGTCTAGTTATTATTATTCGTTACAATTTCACGTCTCTCTCTCACTATCTTGAGTGAAAGTAGGAGAAAAGAGACCACAGAGTTCTGCAGTCGGTGGCGGCGACGGAGGCGGCGACGATGGTGGAATGTACGCGTGTGTGCTCGTAGATGGTCGAGAGTCAACACTTGGCTCCAAATTTATATTCCTTGTAATGCGGGAGCTAATTTCTTCTTTATTTCTCATCGAGTCATCTATGTAGCCCTCGGCTACACTGTTCGACCGCCACCCTCCATGGCGTTTCGCACCTGAATCGGCGAGCGATGTAGCCGAGGACGTTCTGAAACTGTGCCCTGTGTATTCATGTGGATCATCCAAATTTAAGAAAGTGGCAATTTGTTTCGGCATCGCTCCAAATTTATTTATGCCAATGGGTTGGCTAGTGCATTTTCCATTTGGTAGGTAATTTTGAAAAAAATCTGTTAGATATCGCTTTTGTTGAACGAAGCGCTTCGTATTTCTTCACTTTGTCGTGAAAAGGCCCCTGTATTGTGAACGATCTTGGAATTTTATTTTTTGTGTTTTTGACCTGGACAAGAAGAACCCGCCCATGGTTCTCGACATCATTAGTTGTGATGTTTGCCAGCTCTTGACATGCACCATTTATGCCGAATATTAATACAACCTGAAAAGAGATAAAAACAGCGTACAAAACACCTACTTTATATTGTAAAGAAATACGAAAGTGAAAGAAGTTAATAACAATAATTTAATTAGTTATTATATGATATGATATTAGTTAATAACAAATATCGGCAATCCGGAGCTTCTTTTAGGAACTTCTTGACATTGTCTGCTGAAAATACTTTCGACTTTTTACTCACATGGCCACTTGAGCGTCTTTTTAGAAATGTCAGCTAGTTGGAGTATGACTTGATATCAATACCATGTTTTGTTTTCACAGTGCTTTTGCATTGAGTAATAGCAACACAATGAGCTTGACTTATATTTTTGAGAAAGTTCCATGAAATAGGCTAAAAACACACTTTCTGAAAATGAATTTGCATCTTTGCTTGTTTTCCATAAGATGAAATTTTGATACGCTTGTAAGTATCTATCGGACGATTTTGCGAGCAAGAGGCTTAGAGTAGCCTTTTTCGCTGCCTTTGAGACTTCTGCCGGTGTCGAATTAATCAATTCATCATTACTTGACGACATTTTCGAATAAAAACAATACAGCGAAAAGAAAAAGAGCGCGGAATAATTTTTTCAACACATTTGCTCAAAAAATGCATTGACGAAGCCTGTATACATTGTTCGAAAGTTAAAAATTACGCAACATACAACGGAACGGGCGGTAAAATAGGTACTCTCATTTAAGTACATGTTTTACCGCCCCCTTCGTTGTATAGCGCCGTGCGTATTCTTTGCGGTTTTTTTTAATTACCATAAAAAAATTATATAAGAATTCCACCAAGGAGTTTCAAATTACGAGAATAAATAAGCTGAATGATCGAACCTCCTTGGAAGCGCTTTTGCTCAATACGTTTATCTCACTTTAGTATTAAAGAGAAAATGAGACGAAAGATGCTTTTCGACTCGACTATTGCGATTCGACTTTTTGCGATTCTAACTTTCACCACGCGCACGTAGCGCCATTTGGAAATGGCGCCATTTTCATATTAGTAACGTCAAAATTTTTATTGTTGCGACTTTCTGACTGATATTTTTATAAACAAAAGTTTGTTTCATTACCTATAATATTGTACTGTTTTCTTGCAAATGTGTTGAAAAACGTTGTATGACACACGCGCGGAAATTGGTATTTACAAACTTGTGACTATAGTAAGCCCTCGACTTCGTCTCGGGCTTACATTCGTCTACTCGTTTGTAAAAACCAACTTACCGCACTAGTATCATACAACCCGTTCGCGTTAAGTTTGCCGATCCGCGGAATGCGCGTCCCCTCCCTCCAGCCGCCTACTGCATCACCGCTAAGTCCCCCTCTCAGTACCGTAAACAACGTCGCATGCGCGTTTGATTATTACATAATCGGCACCTTAATATTTTCAGTTTTCTCGATATCTCTTAGTTTTCTTCTCGCTACCCCTTGAGTGACGTCAAATCGTGAACGGCAAACTTAGCGCGAACGGATTGTAAATAACTATTATACTACACCTGCTTGGAAAGTACCTTGATACTTTATCAAATTTACGGTAGAAAGTACGTCAATGCAAATCGAACAAATATGCGGGGAGAAAACGCATCTGAGCGGGAGAGAAAAGTGTATGAAAATCCATTTCTTACGTGGTTTTTCTTTTTTAATTTTGGGTAAGACTATGCGCCGGTAACCTAAATATCAAAAGCCAAAAAGTTTTTACAGTGAGTTTTTATCTCCGAGTTCGCAAAATGACACTGGCCACTACTGTGTGTTGGATGGTGTCGGGCTGGCAGTGCGACCCTGCGGCGGCAGGATAAACAATTTGAAAAAAGAACATGTGAAAATTGCAGACGCCATTGGCGCCATTTTCAATTTGTGTGTTGTTTGAAGATTTAGTTTTTTATTTTCCTCGTAGGTGTAGTATAAAGTATCACTCGAGAGAAAGTGCGATTCCCGATCTCGGGTGTTTTAAAGCCCTCGCCTACGGCTCGGGCTTCAAACGACACCCTCGACGGTAATCGGTCACTTTCTCCTCTCGGTGAACAATGTACTATTACTTGTTCACAAATTAGCGATGCGCGCGCATCAGCGCTTTTTTTTAAGGCAAAGGCACAAAAACAGCCAGTATTACTAATAAAGTAAATAAATATTTTTTGTTTTTGTTACAGATAAATGGTTGTAATTTATTGTCACAAATTAAATTAAAAAATTAAATGTTTATTTTTTATATTTTATCTCCCAAAGTTAATTTTAATCCTAAAATGTTGACCACTCTACTGACATAAAAACTCTTTGCTAAGATTTAAAAAAGTACCGTTCGTTTTAGACGGAGCATCTTGATAAACCGTACGTTTTACCTTATTAAAATGAAACTAGTGCGTTTTTCATTACAATAACGCACAAGTACGTAATGACATTCATTACGATATGAAATTGGTGAAATAAGTGAACCTTTTTTTTTTTTTTTTTTTTTGAGGATGGGAAATCATCAAATGACTCCTTCCGCTCTGGGTGGAGCGGAAGGGAGTGTCAGACTCTTACTGACTAAAACCCACCCGTGTTCCTTCCTTGGCCCTTTATGTTCCGGGTCAGCGGTACCCCTTTTGGATGATCCCGCTTTCCCGGCAGGCTTGGGCCCTAGTGGACCCCCTCTATGATGCTGACATCTCTTTGAGGCGCGCGTGGAACACGTACGCGCCGTCCAGCACGGGCCTGGTCCTGATCGGACGGTGAGCTACCCATTACTCACCGCCCGCAGGCCCGCGCCTACGGTGGCCGGGAGTCGTCCCGCGGCTCCCGACGCCCGGAGCGTCCACCGCGGCGGCTTGGACGGGAGACTCTCTCCCTCTCCCGTCCCGCCACCTCCTTCGCTAGCATGACTGCTTCGCAGAAGGAGGCGACTGCCTCCCACTCCCCCTCGCCCCGGACCATGGCTTGAACCAAGGCCGGGCGTGAGAGATCGCCGCCGCTGCCGATCGCCTCTACGAGGACACGGCGGTGCTCCGCCCATGCAGGGCAGGCCCCCACCGTATGCTCCACCGTGTCCTCGGGGCGATCATCGCAGTGGTGACACCCGGGCGTTTCCTCCCGCCTGATGATGTGCAGGAACCTCCCGAAACTTCCGTGTCCGGTGAGGACCTGCGTCAGGCGGTAGGTGAGGACGCCGTGACGCCTCTCTAGCCACTCCTCAAAGAGGGGTCTTACCGCCGCTATCGTGGCGTGCCCTGCGCTGGGTTGCGACAGTCGCTCTTTCCATGCCGCCATGAGATCGCGCCGGAGGTCCGTCCACTCCGCCGCGAACTGCCGCGGAAGCGGGGTTTCCCCCCGGCGTAGTGCCTCCGCGCGCCACTCATACAGGCGCGCGAGGACTATCGCCTCCAGATCCCACGGCGGCAGTCCGGCAAGGAGGCTTGCCGCCTCGCCCGAGATCGTGCGGTAGCCCCGGATCAGCCTTACGGCTACCACCTTTTGGGGCGCGTTCAGATAGTGGGCGGCTCTCCGCCGCAGTGAACGCGCCCACACCGGGGCCCCATATGTAGCCATGGACCACACGACCCCCGCGTAAAGCCTCCGGCAGGAGGCGTTTGGACCCCTCAGGTTGGGCAGGAGCCGCTTGAGGGCGGCCCCAGTCCGTTCCAGTTTGGGGGCCAAACGTCGGAAGTGCTCCACGAAGTTCCACCGGCTATCGAGCACGAGTCCTAAGTATTTCATCGTGGACTCGACGCCGATGTGAACCCCTCCTGCCGTTAGTTGGGATCCCGATGGTGGCCTGTTTCGGGGCCCATGGAAAGACATGGCCTCGGACTTGTGCAAAGCCACCTCGAGACCCAACTACCGGATCCTCTCCACGACTATCGCAACCCCGCGTGTTTTCGCGTCGGCCGCCGCCTGATGCGACCTCCCCTGCGCCAGGACCAGCGTGTCGTCAGCGTAGCACACCACGCTGACGCCATCAGGGAGGTCGGCCCGCAGCACCCAGTCGTAACCGATGTCCCACAGGAGCGGCCCTAGAACCGATCCCTGTGGGACACCGCACGACATCTCTCGCCGGTTCCACTCCCCATCGCGACCGGGGTAGATGACGGCTCTGTCCGTCAAATATGCCTCGACTATTCGACGGAGGTAGGTTGGCACCCGGTGATACCGGAGTGCCTCCCCAATGCAACTCCAGGGCAGGGTGTTAAATGCGTTGGCGATGTCGAGTGACACCGCCACGACAACCCCGCCCCGAGACACCGCGTCCCCCGTCGTGAGGGCTCTAACGCGCATGATGGCGTCCACCGTCGAGCGCCCCTTGCGGAAGCCGAACTGACTATCCGCAAGATCCGGCCCCGTCCTCACCAGGTGCCCGACGAGGCGGCCTGCAATTACTCTCTCAAAGAGCTTGCCGACCTCGTCGAGCAGCACAATGGGCCGGTATGCGGACGGAGAGTCCGCAGGGCGCCCTGGCTTCCGAATGAGGACCAGCTTCCCCGTCTTCCAACGGAGTGGAAACTGGCCTCTCTCCATACATGCGCTTAAGAGCGCCTCCAGTCGAGGCCCAAGAGCCGTCGGGGCCAGGACCCAGGCTTTCCCTGGCAGGCCGTCGGGTCCTGGGGCGGTATTTTTGGCCTTCAGCCTACCTACCGCCACTCTCAGATCTACCCCGGTCACTTCAGGGGTGTCGTCGTCGTCCGCGTGGTCCGCTTCAGGCACCGCGAGCGGCGGAGCCATGGGCGGGGGAGTATGCTCCCCCCGTGAAGGGAACAGAGCGCTCACCACCTTCTCCACCAGCTGGGGGCGGAGACTCTGCGTCAGCGGGGGGGGCCCAGGTGCGGAGTTTATTCCGCACCATTTTGTAAGGGCGCCCCCATGGATCTCCGTTCAGAGTCTCCACCAACTCCTCGCGGGCCGTATATTTGGCCCGCTGGAAAATAAGTGACCCTTTACGAGCAAATGTATTATAAACTCTTTGATACGTTCTTTGTTGATGATGTCCACAGGGTATATCAGAAAGGTGCGGTCAATTGTGGTACAGACCATTAAACTAACCATCTTTCTCCACGGGGCCAACATTACGATGTTGGTCCCGTGGAGAAAGATGTTCAGTTGCGATGTGATTACGATCACGAAAAATCATACATCGGGGTCGAGTAGGTATTGAAGTTTTGTATGGGACAGTTAATATTTTTTTCGCGATTACGATGTTGGTCCCATGGAGAAAGTACTAGTTCAGTTTGATGGTCTGTACCACACTGTTAAATTCAACCACATATTTCTGATACATGCTGTATTACTAGTAAAAGTGGGAAAGCAAAACGTTAAATCTGTATAGAGAGTTCGCAATTCACAATACAATAAATTATCATGAGTAATTTTCCTGTACGCACACCGACAATTTATTGTATACCAATCATTTTGTTCATTTCGTCCCCGGGGTGTCCACAAATTTCTGGTATATCTTAACTCAAAACATATCAATTCAATTCAAAGGCTAGAAGATGGTATTTTAGAGCTAATTCCTTTAATTGAATGAGTTGTTATATTTTAAGTTTTATTTTATTGGTCTTGGTTTAAGATAAAACTGTCTATGGTAGCGAATATACCTACATACATAATAATGTATAAGTATATGACTCTTGTCTAGTCTACGGTTCAGTCCTCATGACATATTGTAACTAGAACAAGTAATATAGTAAAAAAAAAATATCACGTGTTGCCGTGATAACTTTTTCAATTGAATATAAAATCATGACACTTGACTAAAGGAAAGTAATGGACATATCACTGGGCAAGACTGGTGATTAATATTCGTTCCGCATCTATGTGAGAACAGGCTTGCCCTACAGTGGAGCAATTACAGACTGATATGAAGATACTATTATAACAATAATAATAATAATGGCATTGACAATGGCCTGATGGCCGAAAGCCTCGATCAACATCTCTCGAAGCTCTCGTTAGGCAGTTGGATCAAGGGCCTGATTCAGACGGCAGTACTCCTCGATATGGCTCGTATCGGGAGGAGGTTCCTGTCCTTGGAGCCCTAACCACCGGTAGCTTGGACCCTGCTCCCGATACCGGCGGACTACTATTTTTTATATTTTTAAATGTTTTTCTTTAATGATGTTTATAACAATATTTAAAATGTATTTAATAAGTAAGTATAAAAATAAATAACAATAATATCAGGCTATTATTGACCCACTTCAGGGCAAAGGTCTCTTCTCATATATGTAGAGGAGGCACGAGCATTGATCACAAAAAATCAGAACATTTTTACCAGTTTTCAAGCTTCGAAAATATTCTGTCTGTCGGAAAAGTCTTAACTAATTATTCAAACTAATCAAATACCTATAGTGAAAATCAGGCTTTGAAAAAATAATCTATGTTGACGTTAAGCATCTAGAAATTTCAGGAAGCAGGTTTCAGTAAGCAGTTTAGAGTTTATTTAAGCAGTAGGTAATACTGGCTGTTTTGTTACAAAAAATAGAAAAGGAAGCCATTTAATAAATTAAAATGAAATAAAATAATTGTTTGTTTTTCATTATCATTACACTTGCAATGAATTGTTTTTTCATCTAAAATTGCGTATCTGTTTTTTGAAGTTGAATTTGATGATTTGATGAAGTTTTTGAATGTTTCAAATGTTCATTACAAAAAGTAAGAAAGATAACCACTTAATATATTTAAATTGAATAAAAGAATCGTCTCTTTTAATTAAAAATGACGATAATAAGGTTTTCTTCTAAAATAACCAGTCAGGTATGAAAATTAAGTATTAATACTCTTTAAATACTTATTAGATTCTGTCGACCCTTTGCAAAAATGCACTGCTGAATGAATGCTGCCGTCTACGTCACTTAAACCTCAGAACAATAGAGCTTGAAACCAACTTGCATATTAACATTTGGGACTGCGTCTAGTAAGAAAAGCTGTTATAATTCCAATAATTCCTAATCGATACCTCTATAGGTTTATCTTGTTTTGTAACCATGATTAATGTCCAAGATACTCAGGTATCATTACTTTGCCGTGTTCAAAGAATAGTCACCATTTTGTGGTTTTGCGTTGATTCCGTGATTACGCATTTTTTGTTGGGAAAATTCGTTCAAGCTTTTATCGGACTTGGGTTTTTGTGGGTAAGTGCCATTGCAGCGTGACAATACCAGAGTTTCTTGCCCTTCGAGTAAGTAGGTAAGTACTTGAAAATATCAAAAACACGAATCAAATCTATTGCGTAATGTTTGGTGACGCTATCAATATTTATAGAAAGACGTAAGCTCATAGTGTCCGCCGAGATAATAAATATGTCGTTATTCTAAGATAAAACCAGAAAATCAAAACAACGATCAAACATGTGATTTTATGAACGTGCATCACATTTTCATTATACGAGCTGACACAACGATTACGTCCAGATGAGAGTGTGCTCGTAAACCAGTGCTATGACTCGCGTGACTGCAAGACTGTGCTCACAATGTTCTATGCAGGTAAATCAATCGTGAGTTCGGTGGCTTCTCACGGAGCGCTCAGTCAGAGGGCTCTCAAGTCGATTGCGCCTTCCATTCAACGCCTTTTTGTACTGCACACCATTTCCTCTCGGGGAAAAAATGTCGAGCGACAGTGAGACGGACGTTAGTGGTTCTTGTGATATTTTCGTAATACCACTTCAGAGATTAGATTTTCACGTTGAAGAGCTATTCTGCGGCCTCTGTGTTTGTAACGAAAATAACAGGTTAAATAAGAGTAAGGTTTCCTTTAAACTAGTGGCCGTGAACTAGCATACCTAATAGAACTAATTAACTGGTGCATTTCCTTATACTGGTTATTCAATTTTACACTAAATCAACTCGGTGGGCAATGATTATAAAGTATGCATCGTTGCGTTCTTTGAACCTAATTTGCTGCATATGTAGCGGTATGTAATATAACTGCACGTCTGTCATATATCATTAGGAGCTTTGTTCACCCGGAAAAGAAAGCAGTACCTACAACATAGCTATAAGTGGCTTAGAACTTAACCTACTTGCGTTAGCCGTTCGAATAGAACCATCTACTACACCGCTATAATGATTGTAACAATAATTACTGTATAATATTGTTACATCATTATAGCGTAGTCATTACTATATAATTGGAAACTGAGACTAATCCCAAGATAAAACAGGAAATACTAAGACTTTATCGCCGCAGCATCCGCTCTTATGCTGTTTTTCCACCGTGCAAGCGAAGTAATGAAATAAAAATAAAACTAACTAGTCATCATGTACGCTCTACATTAAAGATCGATAAAAAAAGAAATCGATGTTCATAGCTGTTCGCAGACGCACTGAGTAAATCGCATCGACATAGTTTTTGCTCCATTAGATAGGTGTGCAGTGAGACAGTATAAGGCAGGTGTTGTTTATCAGCGGACGGGAACGTTGCCCTCACTTCCGCCCTTATCTAAGTTTACTTACCTTTGCCTGAGAACCGCCGGCGACAAGTCAGCTGAGCTCTTTTCATTCATACGTGTGTCGAAGATACCGATATTTTACACGGCTGTACCTAGCATAGATAGACGGAAACTAATATTTGTTCCGATAGTTCCGTATTTATTAGTAAATACTAATTCTGGGTTACGACACAAAATAGTTAAGTGGGTTGGTATTTGCTTAAGGAATGTGATTGATGTGATTGTTAAAGTTGAATATGTAGACGTGGACACGTATAATGGGCGCTTGACAGCTGAAATAAATGGTTTCAACGGAATATAGCCATAATAGCCATTAAGGACGACGCATTATACCTATTGATTATGTAATTAGGATAGACACATAACACATTTCGACAAAGCCGCTTCGAACACCAAAGAAATAAACATGAACATTTTAATTACCGTGAAATTAGAGCGGAAATAATCTTTATTTAATAAGCAGAAAAGCCTCACTTGACATCTTTTGAAAAGTTTGAGACAAACCCTTACATTTTCCGATTAGCTAACTTTTAAACAACTAATATTGAAAGCAGAAATCTTCGGCTTCACTAAATTACTTTTATATTTCGGAGAGAGTACTTTTGAAATATATTTTATAAAATAGGTATATTTAACAAAGAAAGGATTGAAGTTAAAGGCCCTCTTTATCCTTTACCGGCTGAGCTACGTAGCCAACGATAAAGCTCCAAGATCAAAACCTATGAAGTTACGATACATACGAGCAAGTATTGGCTATCAAGAGAGTGGGTAAGTGAAATAAAATGTTAGTGGATTGGAATCTCGCCGCAGGTTAGGCCGCGAGGACTCAACACTCGCAAGCGGTCTATTGATGTTCCCGCTCCGGAAAACCATCTCAATGAGCCTACACACCTATTTTACATACATACTGCCTTCGTAATGGTCGCGTAGACGAGCTAGGCGTGAACCAATTCCAGATAAAATACCAATTTCCCTGGAAATATACGAATCCCTTAATCTGCATCGCAATAGTAAGTACATTTAACGCTTTGTATTTTTAAAACTACAG
The DNA here is from genome assembly GCA_937001585.2 of Brachylomia viminalis. Lineage (NCBI taxonomy): Eukaryota > Metazoa > Arthropoda > Insecta > Lepidoptera > Noctuidae > Brachylomia > Brachylomia viminalis. The sequence continues at coordinate 11,284,603 of OW443302.2, read as the reverse complement.
TTACGACACCTGTAATTTACGTGGTCACACTGAAAGTTTTTAGAAAATAAAAAACGAAATGATGTCGATGATGAAGGGCCTGTTATTATTTTTATTGCTTTTCGATGAAAAGAAGTAGTCTCCGTTCCTTTCTAAGCACCGTCGCATACGATGGAACCATTGACTGAAGCAGTGGGTCCACTATTCTTTAGGGATTTCTTGCACGCCTTTTTCAAACGTAGCTTCAGGGTTTTAAAACGAATTCCTCTACATTTATTTACATTTATCTTTTATTTTTGAAAATAAATAAAAGTGACAAGGTGCCAGGACAGGACTGTAAGGAGGGTGACTTACTAACTCTACAGTTTCGATAGACTGTCTGGCGGAGTGAGCTGGAGCTTTGTCGTGGTGGAACAGGATCCTGCTTTTTGGGCGCTGCTGTCTAACATTTTCCAAGAAAACTGGTAAACAATGACTGACATACCTACTAACCTGCGGTAACAGTTTTTTATTTTCTAGGACAATTATTGCGAAATGACCCGTCCGTCCAAAGAATGAGGCAATCATCTTTTTCCCTTGACTTCTGGCCTTCTTTACTTTTGTCGGCAAATCTTCGAATGGAAACATCCATTGCGCAGATTGTCTTTTGGTTTTGGGTTCGTAACCATTTGTTGATGTTGATGAAAGCTGGCTTTCATCACCTGTGACGATGTCATATACAGCATTCGAGTACCTCCGTCATACGTTTCAAGCATTGAGCGGCACCAATCCAAACGACGGCGTTTTTGACATCCGTCAAATTATGAGGTATCCATCTAGTACAAAGCTTTCTGACGCCTAAATGTCTATGTAAGATTTTTGTACTAGACATTATATTTTATACCAATGCCTAAAGCTGCCCGAATCTGTTGATATAGAAAAGAATAGAATAGAACACTTGTATTGCACCCTTTTATCACCTTAGTATCTATCATTGGCCGCACAGCACTCACGTTGTCTTCAGTAGTTGCCGTACAAGGACGTCCTTCTCGCGAATTATCTGTGAGTTTGCTTCGACCATGTTTAAACTCATTAAACCAATTTGTACAGTGGCACGGGATGGGGCTTCTTCATGAAATGCTAACCAAAGTCTATAGTTACATGGATGTTGAGTAAGACCGCAACGAAAGTCGTAATAAATCATTGAACGAAAATTTTCTCTAGTCAAATCCATTTCGACGCAAGACAGACACTTTTTAAATTGCCGCCAATTTGTAAAAACAAATGACATATGAATTTATTACACGTCTACATTTTCCCAAACAATTCTCAATTCGAAATTTTAATAAATTTTTAATCTGCTGATTTGCTTACTGGCCTATTCTAAAAACTCAGCGTGACCTCCGTATATGCACGAAGGACGCCAGAAAGCCCTGCGCCGGGCGGCCATAACTTGAAGCGATGAAAAAATGTTTATTGAATAAAGTCTAAGCTCAAGAGGAAAAAGGCAGAAAAAAGCATATAATTTTTCTAGGTTATGTAATACTGGGGCCCGTAAATATAAAGTATAATACGAGTACGTAGTGAACTAAGCAGGCAATATTGACTAAGCTAAACGAATCAACCCAATTGCGGCGGAAACGTACGCGCGATGAAAACGTTGAATATTTTAGTGAACAAAGAATTTAGTTAAATATTTGCTTTCCCAAATGCTCAAATTAGATAAAATAAAACTCGAGGATCGCAAGTCAACTTTGGATGATAAATGTTTCGTAGCCATAATTTTTATATCTTGCCGAGGAGGTACTTATTGGTTTTTGCGCAGCTTTGAGAACGAACGAGAAATCCGGAGCCATTTGTTAGAGTCACGTTAGTGAAAAGGGTTGTCTGAATGTTTTAGAAGAAGCCTTACAATCTGTCAGTGCTTGTTGCTGGTCTATTGCTTCAACAGATAATTTATTTCTTATCTGTAACCTTTATTTAGGTAAAAGAAAATGAGAACTTTTTGGTGTTGAAGTCTGTGTCCAGGTATTTAATAGAGAGCTGGATTGGACGACAAGATTCACACACGTATTGAATGAAACAAAACGAATTTAGCGAAAAGCTCGTGAGTTCCACGGTAATATTAAACTTGCGACCTACGTACTTTTATATAGATAGATACATATTTGATTTGTTCAACCTAACGTGTTTCGTAACATGGAAAAGTACATAGCGGACTGGTGCATTATGACCGTAGATCAATTAAGACAGCTCAAAAAAAAAATTGACCTAATTTTCTCGGATTTCGCCTATATTATTGATTCCTTTGTTGAATTTAATTATAACGAAGTTACATAAAACCACTCTTGGCATGAATAATCGTTTGTAAAAAGTGTATAGACCGCAGTATGTAGTGACGGTATGCCCACACGTCGGCTATCTACCAATACACCAGTGAACCTTTCTCTCAGAGCTTTACGATTTGTGGGATGATAAAACGAGCAGTCGGTACATTCCGCTCTTTTTTTCCCTTTATTCGCAGGAAGACGCAGATTTTCATGTAATAAATAAAGGTTTTAATATTAGTTAACGCTTAATACAGGTTAGCAGAGTTCTACACTAGAATTTCCGGTGTCATGTGTGCGTATATTAAGAGCGTTTATACCTTATGAGTGACAACGTCGCAATTTAGTGTCATATTTCGTGGTTTTCAATTTTTATCATTTAATCGGAGCTATATTTTAAAAATCTGTTTAATTAACTTTTTAAAATTACGTGAATGTGTTTAACAGGTTGACTGCCACTTGCAAAAATTGAAGGTCACCGGGAGGCCAAATATATTTTTTAATTTAAAATTTCAAGCGCAGTGCCGCTTCAAACACAACGTTCTTGGCCCAGTGCCGGCGCCAAACTGAGTGTATGAATCTACTAAGGCGCGAGACCGCACCGGTGCGTGGTCGGCCTCTCGCATGGACACCCCTCCCCGCACCGGTGCGGGGGTGGCAGCGAACGTGTTAAAAAGTAAGTAACCGTAATGCTTGGGGTGCATGTTGAAGAGCCTCCACGTGGCGCACCCTGGGCAACGCCGGGCTCAAGTGCCCACCAGGCTTATGGGGGGTACTTGGTGCCGGCGGCGAATCTTCAACACACGGGGAAGGGTCACGGTTCCAATCACCGATCATCCTTGATGGTTGGTGAAGGGAACCGGGCTATATACGGATACGGCCACTCCCCCTCTGCTTACAGAGGAAGGTGAGTGGTCGTGGACGGGGGAAGGAGCGGTTTGACCGCCGTGGAGGGAGCGGGCTCGGTGTGCACTAACCCTGCCGCCGGGCTGGCACGAAGAAGTCTCTTCCTGCCACCGCTTTAATCTCGTAGCCCCGAAGACTGTACAGGTCATGTCTCTGACTTTTGACGGGGGTCGAGGGTCTTGGCTTAACCGCCCGGACCGCGAGGAAGATCAACCTCTATAAAAAAATCCCCAAACCTCTAAGTGGCGGCGCACCGTGAGGGAGGTTGTAAGCTTGGCTGATGGGTAGCTTGATTCAGTCGCTAGTGCGAACCACGCAAATTTTGAGTCAATAAATAAAGTTCTTACTCGTGGGATCAACTATGGAAAACTTAAAAAACAACCAAAAAACCGAAGAGGGGAGGAGTGGTGCGGGGTCGGAGCCCGACACCGCGCCAAGTGGCGCGAGCACGGGAGGCTCATTGAGCAACCGCCGCGCGAAGGAGTTGGCCGCTGTAACGAAGAAGAAGAATATCAGGTTCTTCAGTAAGCGGCCAAGATCAGCGGACGACCAGGGGTCGTCCTCTGATGGCGAGAGAGCCTCGGCTCGAAAAATCCCCACCGGTAGGCGGGGAGGGGGGGTCCAAGAGCGAGGCAGGGGGAGGGGGCTCACAGCCCGGGAGGCAGCGGAGCTAGCGGAGGAACCCGCAAAGGAGGGGGTGAATGGTCGTGCAGTCGCTTCGGGGCCCTTGGGCGACGAGGCGAGCCTGTCGAGTGGCCCCGACGACAACGGCGACAATGACAATGAGGACTCAACCAGCCTCAAGGAGGTAGTGGAGGCTGAGCTTCGGAAGGTGACCCTGAAGAAGATCAAGTCGTCCAAGAGCAGGGCCGTGGTCGCGGCAACGGCCTCCATCATGGCGGCGGTGGAGGCGGCCAAAACCGACGGGCCTTCGGGCGGCGAAGTGGCTGAACTGCGGGCGGAGGTCGCTCGCCTGACGGCCGCCATGAAACTTCTCCGGGAGGAGAATGGGAAGCTCAGGGAGGACCTGGCTGGCCTGAAGGCCACCGGCAGCGGGCAGGTGCAGGCGGAACAGGAGCCAAGCCAGCCCGTTCGGCCAAGCCAGCCCATTCCGGAGGAGAACCAGGTCCTCAATCTGGTTCGGCAGGAGCTGGCGGCCTTCCAGGCGCGGTTCTCCGTCCTGGAGGGCATAGTCCTGCGCCCACCACTAGCGGGCAGGACAGCACCGGGGCCGAGGGTGGCCTCGTATGCGGCTGCTGCGGGAGCCGCCGCCCTTAAGCCCGGGTCGTCTGGCCGGGCCCAGCCGCCGGCCAAACCGGCGTCGGCAGGCGGAGCCCAGGCATCGGCAGGCGGAGCCCAGGCAAAATCGGCATCGGCCGGTGGAGCCCCGGCGCCGGCAACGCAGACGCCGGCCAGCCAAACACCAGCTGGGGCTCTAAAGAGGAAGGGCAGGACGGCACGGGAGGCGCAGGCCCCAGAGCCTACTTCCCGGCCACAGGAATCTCCCACGACTGACGCCGGGTGGCAGGTGGTCGGGGACAAAAAGAAGGCGGCCAAGGCGGCCAGAAAAAAGGGGCAAAGGCGGCGCCACAAGGAGCGAGCCGTCGCGGCAAGGCTCCGCGCCCCAAAGACCGCGGCTGTAGTGATCACGCTACAGCCGGACGCGGTTAAGAGGGGCGTGACGTACCGTGACGTGCTCACCAAGGCGAGGGAGACGGTGGACCTCCAGGAGCTGGGGATCACCGAGGGCCTCCGGCACAGGGTGACCGCAACTGGCGCCCGCATGCTGGAGATCCCCGGTGTGACGAGTGGCCCCACCGCTGACGCCCTAGCTGAGAAGCTAAGGGCGTCCCTCAATGCGGACGAGGCTCGAGTCTCCAGGCCCGTCAAGTGCGCAGACATGCGAGTCTTGGGCCTGGATGACTCCGTAACGGAGGGAGAGGTGGTGGCCGCCGTCGTCAGGACGGGCGGGTGTCTGGCCGACCAGGTGAAGGCGGGCACCATACGTCCGGACCCCGCGGGTATGCGAACCGTAACGGTAAGCTGCCCCGTGACGGCGGCCAAAAAGATTGTGGAGGGCCGAAGGCTTCTGGTGGGCTGGGTTTCGGCGCAGGTTAAACTGCTGGAACCCAGACCTCTGAGGTGCTTCCGATGCCATGTGGGGCACCACGTTGGCGTCCAGTGCACCTCGGAGGTGGACCGCAGCACTCTGTGCTTCCGCTGCGGTGAGCCCGGACATAAGGCCGGCTCGTGCGAAGCCGCGCCACACTGCGCAGCATGTGCGGGTGCTGGCAAGCCGGCCGATCACCGGGCGGGCAGTAAGTCCTGCGCTCCACCCACCGGGACCAGGAGGAGAGGTAGGCCCTCCGCCGCCGTTGCCATTACCACCGTCACCGCGGCCAGTGCCACTGCCACTGTTGCCGCCGCCGCCACTGCCGCCACCCGGGAGGAGACTGAAATGGAGGAGTAACGGCTCCATTGAGACTCCTCCAGGCGAACATCAACCACTGCGCCTGCGCTCAGGACCTGTTGCTCCAGAGCATGGCGCAGTGGTCAATTAACATTGCCGTGGTCGCTGAGCCGTATTTTGTCCTGCCCAGGGATGACTGGGTTGAGGACCTGAGCGGCTCAGTGGCCATAATTTCGTCGGCCGCCGCCGGCACCCCATCCCTCGAAGGTGTCACGAAGGGACAGGGGTGTGTAGCAGCACGGTTCGGGGAGATAGTAGTAGTGGGAGTGTACTTCTCTCCGAGCCGAACTCTCGCCGAGTTCCAGAACTCTTTAACAGAGTTAAGTGTCGTCGTCGCTGGGTACCATCGCTTCCCCGTGCTAGTGCTCGGGGACTTCAACGCCAAAAATCCGGCTTGGGGTTCCCGTTACACTGATGTGCGGGGCAGGATGGTGGAGGACTGGGCTCTGGAGACAGGCCTGGTCGTCCTAAACCGGGGTTCTGTCCCCACGTGTGTGCGGATGCGGGGTGAGTCTGTGGTGGACATCTCGTTTGCCAGCCCCGCTCTGTCACAGCGTGTCATTGACTGGCGCGTCATGGAGGAGGTGGAGACCTACTCCGACCACCGGTATATCCGGTTCGGGCTACAGAGGGCAGATACGTCCACTCCTCCTCTGCTTACAGAGGGAGGTGAGTGGGCGTAGACTGGGCAGGGCCGCCGATGCGGAACAGGCGGTCGTGTCCCGGAGGGAGGCAGCGGCGCGCGCGCGGGGTATGATTCTCTCGCGCGGCGCCGCTCCGGAGAGGGGAGGGGTCGAGGAAGACGCCGGTCTGGTAGTCACCTCCGGCTCCTCCCGGGTGGAGGCCAGCAGGCGGTGGGTGCGGGGGCGCCCTTTGCCTGTATTGCACGGGCCTCCACCAGCGTCGGACGGGAGTGGCCGGGTGTTCCCGGCCATTCCCGTAGCCCCCCAGTTAAATGGGGGGCATGCGGGGCCCGCCAACTAGGCGGGCATACGCCGGGAGGGCTGTGGAAGCAGAGGCTGAGCCAATTTCCCATAGCCCTCCCATCACGGCGTTGTGGGAACACCGCTGAGTTTTAGTGGGTATACTGTCGAGTGCGGATTTCGACAGGAGTCCCACATACCCCGTCTCGTCCCCCACGAGCGGAGATGCATAAAGCATTTCTCAGCGACAAAAAAAAAAAAAAAAAAAAAAAAAAAAAAAAAAAAAAAAAAAAAAAGGGGCGCTCGACGGTGGACGCCATCATGCGCGTTAGAGCCCTCACGACGGGGGACGCGGTGTCTCGGGGCGGGGTTGTCGTGGCGGTGTCACTCGACATCGCCAACGCATTTAACACCCTGCCCTGGAGTTGCATTGGGGAGGCACTCCGGTATCACCGGGTGCCAACCTACCTCCGTCGAATAGTCGAGGCATATCTGACGGACAGAGCCGTCATCTACCCCGGTCGCGATGGGGAGTGGAACCGGCGAGAGATGTCGTGCGGTGTCCCACAGGGATCGGTTCTAGGGCCGCTCCTGTGGGACATCGGTTACGACTGGGTGCTGCGGGCCGACCTCCCTGATGGCGTCAGCGTGGTGTGCTACGCTGACGACACGCTGGTCCTGGCGCAGGGGAGGTCGCATCAGGCGGCGGCCGACGCGATGACACGCGGGGTTGCGATAGTCGTGGAGAGGATCCGGCAGTTGGGTCTCGAGGTGGCTTTGCACAAGTCCGAGGCCATGTCTTTCCATGGGCCCCGGAACAGGCCACCATCGGGATCCCAACTAACGGCAGGAGGGGTTCACATCGGCGTCGAGTCCACGATGAAATACTTAGGACTCGTGCTCGATAGCCGGTGGAACTTCGTGGAGCACTTCCGACGTTTGGCCCCCAAACTGGAACGGACTGGGGCCGCCCTCAAGCGGCTTCTGCCCAACCTGAGGGGTCCAAACGCCTCCTGCCGGAGGCTTTTCGCGGGGGTCGTGCGGTCCATGGCTACATATGGGGCCCCGGTGTGGGCGCGTTCACTGCGGCGGAGAGCCGCCCACTATCTGAACGCGCCCCAAAAGGTGGTAGCCGTAAGGCTGATCCGGGGCTACCGCACGATCTCGGGCGAGGCGGCAAGCCTCCTTGCCGGACTGCCGCCGTGGGATCTGGAGGCGATAGTCCTCGCGCGCCTGTATGAGTGGCGCGCGGAGGCACTACGCCGGGGGGAAACCCCGCTTCCGCGGCAAATCGCGGCGGAGCGGACGGACCTCCGGCGCGATCTCATGGCGGCATGGAAAGAGCGACTGTCGCAACCCAGCGCAGGGCACGCCACGATAGCGGCGGTAAGACCCCTCTTTGAGGAGTGGCTAGAGAGGCGTCACGGCGTCCTCACCTATCGCCTGACGCAGGTCCTCACCGGACACGGAAGTTTCGGGAGGTTCCTGCACATCATCAGGCGGGAGGAAACGCCCGGGTGTCACCACTGCGATGATCGCCCCGAGGACACGGTGGAGCATACGGTGGGGGCCTGCCCTGCATGGGCGGAGCACCGCCGTGTCCTCGTAGAGGCGATCGGCAGCGGCGGCGATCTCTCACGCCCGGCCTTGGTTCAAGCAATGGTCCGGGGCGAGGGGGAGTGGGAGGCAGTCGCCTCCTTCTGCGAAGCAGTTATGCTAGCGAAGGAGGTGGCGGGACGGGAGAGGGAGAGAGTCTCCCGTCCAAGCCGCCGCGGTGGACGCTCCGGGCGTCGGGAGCCGCGTGACGACTCCCGGCCACCGTAGGCGCGGGCCTGCGGGCGGTGAGTAATGGGTAGCTCACCGTCCGATCAGGACCAGGCCCGTGCTGGACGGCGCGTACGTGTTCCACACGCGCCTCAAAGAGATGTCAGCATCATAGAGGGGGTCCACTAGGGCCCAAGCCTGCCGGGAAAGCGGGATCATCCAAAAGGGGTACCGCTGACCCGGAACATAAAGGGCCAAGGAAGGAACACGGGTGGGTTTTAGTCAGTAAGAGTCTGACACTCCCTTCCGCTCCACCCAGAGCGGGAGGAGTCATTTGATGATTTCCCATCCTCAAAAAAAAAAAAAAAAAACCGTAATGCTTACCTACAGTTATTTTACAATGAGAATAACGCTCTGCAAGTTTCCAATGTATTATTTGCATATAAATAGAACTGTAAACGCAACGATTTCTTACCTATTACACAGTTTTCACATAATTCTAAAAAGTTAATTAAACAGATTTTTAAAATATAGCTCCGATTAAATGATAAAAATTGAAAACCACGAAATATGACACGAAATTGCGACGTTGCCACTCTTATGGTATAAACGCTCTCAACACAAACTGTCCTAAGTCGAAACAAATGCCCGTAGGCTATACGGATGTTATTGCAATAACTGAATGTGTTTCTAATGCTCATGCACTCCCTCTAACAAAAGCTCCGCTACTACTTAACCCAACATATCATTTAATTTTACTATCATTATAGCCAAAATACGTCTTTTTCATTCTCGTATACAAAGTCTTTATCAAAAGCAGTCACCAATTAAAATCCTTTTATGTTCAATCAGTTCACAGTACATTAAATCGTGGCCATATGAAGACTAATCGGTAACACAAACGAGTCATTATAACGAAGTATTAACCCTTTATCCCTTGTAACGTTTGTTTACATGCCAATGGAAAGCCGGTGAGCAGGAAATATGGTGCTCGGCCTCTAAAGAAAACTTCTACGACCCTGAATGGAAGCATTTCTAATTTATCGAACAACAAAAGCAATTTTGCAACAGTTGTAGCATCGTGTGACGGCGAGCATGCCTCGCGGAACCGCGCCCGCGCCCGCGTCCGCGCTTGAGCCCGCGCATGCGTCCGCATCCGCTCGCGTGTTCGTGTAGATGTCTAATCTTGAACCAACTTAGCCACAAAACTAAGTTCAACCTACTTCGCGGTGTAACGGCCTTTTGAACATTCCTGATAAAATGTTTGTAAAAATACTTAATTAGATTTTAATTGTAACTTCCATGTAGGTAGGTGTTGCTGTTTTCGCTCACCTTTAGCTAATACCTATAACATTTGAGACATTTCATTTGTTATTGGTGTTAAATATAATTTTATACGAATATACTATATACTCGTAATATAGTTAGTTTATTGAAGAAGAGCACAACTTCGGAACTACTAACCCACATGTAATTATTAATTCAAACAGTAGGTAATGTTGTTAGCCAGCCATTAGGTAAGCGAAACCCACTGAAACCTGGGCTTCGTGTTTAATAACTAAATATAACAAAATGTTATGTTAAATTGAAATTTGATTATGAAGTTAGAGTCTATATTAAAGTTGTTTATTTCACGTTATGAACATTTGGTTTGGATAAGTTAGCTTGACTATTTGATATACTTTCGTCAAGGCTGAGCAAATATAACGGCGTATATGTCATGCAGATTTATGTAGTGATATTTAAATGTTGAGCCCGATCGCTCAATATGGTGGAATCGTAAAGGAAACGTAGTCAAATCGACACCGGTACGGGTGTACAGCGCTTGCCGGGATTCTCACGATTTATGAGGCAATATGTTTAACGTCTACTACGGAACCCTCTCCGAACATAACGGGGCTGTTACGTAAACAGATTGCTCGCGAGTGGTGGGCCGACGCTCCAGATATCGGCCTACGAACGAGTCCTACACTTACAACTTTTATACCAAATCGACGACGACATTTCGCTCTTTGTAAATCTCCTTGCATACGAATAGCCAGTTATGGCGAGCATATCAGAAAATTGTACTTTGTAGACATCTCATTGTTAAATTCGAACTGTTTGCTAAAGCTTGCTTCTTAATGGTTGGATAAACCTCGCCATCTATTTAGGATTTAGGTACTTATGTCCGGCCGACTAAATACCTTCTTCAGCCTTCACTACTATATTTGCTTTGGCATCTACAGATACAACCTACTTATTATACGGATAGGATAGAAATTACAGTCAGGAAAACTCTATGTCCACCAGTGAACTGAGCAAGACAGTAGATTGATTCATGAGTTTACATCACTCTAATTTATTCTCCTAGTCACCAGGGAAAAATGGCCGTGAAAGTTGTTCAGCAATAAAAACGTAAGAAACAGAATAATTTTATTGGCCGCGTGTAGGTACGTTTCATTCCCCTTGACATTTGGATCTAAACTCGTCTGTGTAAGTCGTGTTTTACGAGAATGAGTATAAAGTGATTTTTAAATTTCGGTCTTATTCTTTATGATCAACGTTAAAAAATAAGAAAAGAATATTAGCCCCTGTATATGACATACTTGTTCGTGATGCTATAAAAGTTACATTAATATTATGAAGCAATCCGCTATGCTTTGTTCAAGTATAGGTTGTTTTTCATTTGGTGAAAGCTTAAGTAATATTAGATTTCACTTTATCTGCTGCGATAACTTTTGTTTTTCAAGTTTATTAATCAGCAACACTTTAACCATTACCTACAGACTTCATAAAGTAAGATTATTTACAGAATTCTTAATAAGTAATATACAGGGTAATTGGTAATACGTCGGCCATCCAATAAGGGGGTGTAGGGGAGGTCATTTGCAACCAAATTACCCCTCATGCTTGCTATGCAAATGTCAACCATTTCCGAGTAATTTGACATTTTATATTTTTTTGCCGGTAAGTAGGCATACAACTTTAAAATTTATAAAAAAAACAATGCATGATGTTTTTTATATTATTTTTATCTGCTTCTACTTCAATACATAATAATCAACCATAAAATGACAATTATCTTTAATATTATTTAAATCACAGCACACAATTTTCATCATTTTGAGCAGGTTATTTGACTAAAATGGTTGATTTCTGCAAAAAAACATAGATATACTTTATCGACAGAACATTCCAAAAATATGTACAACTCCTCAGCTATCCAACGAGATGTAATAAGATAACAGATATCTTCAAAAATATAAAATGTCTAATTACTGGAAAATGTTTGACATTTGCATAGGGGTCATAAGGGGTAATTTGGTTGCAAATGACCTCCCCTACATACCCGTAATGTATTGCCGTCGTATTACAATTAAACCTGTATAACATCACTCCTGGATTCACCGGTGGTGGGTTAGACAGAAGTGTACCTATAGTAGACATACTCACATTTCGCCATAAGTAATTTATTTTACATCAAATATTATTTAAATACAATTGCGTGGAAACATTTATACTGTGAAACAAAAGTGTAGGTAATTACTGTTGGTACTCTACATTTAATTTTCGACACGCTCTACCAATCTTGCAATGTCTCAGTTATTCACATTTTATGTAAATACATGTCGACCATCCACCACGTAGCTTCCATCTTAAAATAAGTACCTTACTAATTAGAGGGTTTTATAATTTAATATAGGAAATATAATGAACAAAAATAATCAAGATAAAATGTAGCTATACAATCGTGCGGGCATTTTTTGTATCTATGTATGTGTAAGCATCATATCGACTGAAGAACACCCATAAGTCAAACTTTCTTTATAAAAGAAGTAAGAGGGTTAACTTGCGCCATTTTAGTATTAGTTTTCTACGAAGCCCAAAGTAATGTTCAATCCATCATTGCAAGTGGCATTGGGGTAGACCCAGTATGCATAAGTAAATTATTATCGATCCTGTAGTGGACTAAAGTAACGGCGGCGCGGCGGTCGACGAGCGCGGCGCGCGGCTTTGCCTCACTGCAAGACCTTAAAAGGCAACAAATGCGTGACGTCGGGAGATTCTTAATTTTGATTAGGGGCTTGCGTGAATATGGCGCTCGCGGTGTTCATCAAATGATTTAACCACCGCTGGTGTTTACTTTACAGCTTTATTGACTTTATGTCGAGTTCTTCGAAGAAAAGTAGCCCGTACTTACGTCTATATGCGAGGCAAATAGGCACAGTCAACCCGAAAAATCAAAAGTTTATAGCTTTTTCCCTTTTCAAACGCTTTCATGCAAATCGAACGCTCCCGCCTCGAAAAAGTTAAAGGACAATAAATAAAACCATTGAACAATTGTCAATAAACAATTGAGTTAGCGCCGTAGAAAAAATAAGCAATCAGAAGTCTATTTTCAACGCTATACCATTTTATCCAGCAATTGCAAAGCAATACACTTTAAAAATAAAAGCGAGTGTTCAAACATGAATCGGCTAGGCGAGGCAATAAATTGCGGCACGAGGCAAAACTCACCGTTAAATATACTCTTTTAAAGTTCAACTTAACATTTGCAATGCCAGTTTTATCGTCTAAAATAAACATATAAAAGTACGTAGTTTTGTTATGTCATGTGCATGTGATATAACATTTCCCTAAAGGACTAGTCATGAAGAGAACGCCACTTTGCACTTTTGTATTGCACTTTTCGGTTTCAAACAGTTACATTCACTCTTATTTTAATGTTTTAAATACGTAGACCGGTATTTATTAACATTAAAATAAAAGCGAAAGGCTTTTTTTGTTTTTATAAGGTATCACTTATATATACAAACAAGCTTAAAAATAATGAAAAAATCTATTTGAATGAACCATAGTATAAGTATAATAAATTATTGATATATTTATTTGCAAGAATATATATATAAGAACCACCTATATAGTGTTGTCGCAGCGTTTTTATCAGTTTTGATCTAGGTAAAACTTAACTTTGAAAACAATACAAAAATTATCTATCCTCACTATAATATTCTGACAGAGCTTTCCTTTTATTCCATTGCGATAGAGAACACAGGAACACCGTTATTGTACAAGCTTTTATCCGCAGCTACACGTAGATTTTAAGTTCTCGTAAAATTATTAATCCGTTGAGACGGAACAACAAAAAGAAATAATAATTCATTGTGCTCGTGGGCCCCACGGGGATTACGAAACGGGATAAAAGTAGCCTCTTTTGCCATGTTAGCATTCTATGTCCAAAGTTCCAACCATGTGATTGACTGATACCGACATAATATATGCTTATTATTTTGGCGTTAAAATATTAAAGGGTGGCCGCGTGTGGTATTTTAAATAATGTGTGCGTTAATTTAATGAATGTGTGACATGTGCATTAAAACAAGTGCTCTATTAATTGTGTTGACTGCCATAACACTTTGTGTTTTGTTAAAAAACTTTGTGGAATTAATACTGCAATTGGAAAATTCAGTTTAAGTTTTTACAATTCGCTGTTTCATAGTTTAGCACACGATGATTTCATTCCTAAATTCAGAAGCATAACCATAAGTGGAGACACAAACATAAGTAAGTACCTAGGTATCACAAAGATTATAATATTTCCTACCTTTTCCGATTAATTCATGAGTAATTGGATTCAGTCTAGCAATATTACTTCCATTTTGATTGTGTGTGTAATTAGCTCTCATTTGTATTAAATAGGATACGGGAAAATCATATGAAAACTTAATAAAATTAATGACAATTAGTTGACCATTGTTTCGTTATCTGTATTACGTGTGCGGGAAAATAAGCAGTTGATTGAAAGAGCAGAATGGAAACCACTTTCTTTGTAGCTGTTCATATTATGTTATAAGATAGTATGACATAAATAGTCCGGTAATAACTAAGTGTACTTTAATCATTTATTTTATTTTAATTGGTTAATCGCATCTATATCTATATCTTCTACACTCGCGGTCAAGTAGGTACTAGGTACGGGTCGATGACGAATATCCCTGTAACTTGCAAATGAATAATGGTACATGCACTAAACTAACTTAATATTACGGATAATTTTAATATCGTATGAAATAAAATTTTTATATATGAAGTTTAAATTTTAGAAACCTCGACTTTGAAAATAAATTCAATTCGCGGTTATTTTACTTTTCCTTGTTTTCTCACTTTTGACTGACTGTCTCACTTTTATCTGTCATATCAAAATGCAAAAGGCGATCATCGTCTTCATGTCGCTAACAGTATGTTAGAAGAAGGCAGAAGTCAGCGAAGTACAGCAAGAACAATAAGCGTGTCAATTTCTACAGTACAGCGAGTCGTCCATCGTTTCCGAGAAACTTGGCAGAACATAAGAAGACCAGGAACCGGCAGACCGAGATGTACTATGGCTCGAGAGGATCGATTTATTGTTACGACCATGCTCCGAAATCGGCACCTCACGGCAGTTGAAGCAACAAATCAACTTCGGGAGACCCGTAGAAACGACGCAAGCAAGCAGACTGTTAGGCAGCGGTTCCTTGAAGCTAATTTGACCCCACGTCGACAAATGGTCCAAAACTTGAAAGGGAACATCGGTTAGCAAGGTTACGTTACGCCCGCGAACACGCACGACGGGGAGACGAAGAATGGGCAAGAGTTGTGTTTTCTGACGAATCCAGATTGATGCTTTATGCACATGATGTGCGGCGAACAGTCTACCGACGCGACGGCCAGGGGAACGTTTCATTCCAGCTTGTTTAGAGGAAAAAGTGCCGTTCGGCGGTGGATCTGTTATGGTTTGGGCTGGAATCTCTTCAGAAAGTCGCACGGAGTTAGTGCTGATAGAAAATGGTACGCTAACAACGTTTTTTTTTATAAAGAAAGAAAAATTGTAAATGAGTATTTTCAGGACGTTGGCATCAATTGCATGGACCGGCTCGCGAGAAGCCCGGACCTGAATCCAATAGAACACGCTTGGGACGAGCTTGGGAGGTGTGTAAGAAATCTAAACCCCGCCCCAGCTACACTTCGAGACCTGAAACTTGCGGAAAGTGGAAGAATGAACCAAAATCCTGCAACATCGCATAAGAAACTTAATAAACAGCATGCCCAATCTCCTGGCAAGCGTGAGAAGGGCCCGTGGAGGCAATAGAAAGTACTATTTGGTTTTAAAGCTCGTTTTTGTATTGTATGTGAGGTATTAACCATTATTTTTTCAACGTAAAATTTATAGATATTATGTTTTTTTATGTAATTTTGAAAATTAATCTAGTAATGTTTCCAACATTTGGTGTTGTTTTATTTTAACTGGTAATTTACAACATACAGTTTGATTCATGCCGCTAGCTCTATTATTTTAATAAGAGTACCTACTTTTAGTTTTTTCTTCTCTCCCGTATTCTTTGTCCGTGAGTGTATATTACATAATTATTATACATTAAAATCGCCTTTCGTGTCTGCCTGTGTTGATCTTATAAACTAAGCAACGAATATTGATACGGTTTTCAACATTATTTAGAGAATTTCTTCCCGAAGGTTGGTATGGCTAATACATTAATATTAAAATTACATATAATAAAGAAATCTCGATGTTTTATGAAGTTGTAAAAACCGTGCGAAGCAGTGTACATTCGTTATGAACCATTTATAAACAAAAATAAGGTATATATGTTAAATAATATTCTAAATAATAGTTATAATATTGCTCAATAACGTTCAATTGTTTTTCTACTGTACTCAAAAGGGTTTTCAGAAAACTTAAATGAAAATGAATCTAATACTGTATAGATACTTCATGATAACGAGTACTAAGTATCATCTATTCTGTGATTACGGGTTGTTCTTCCAACTGTTATCTTTAACGGTTATCTACTCGTTTTATAACTTCTCACAAATATTTAATATTCCGTATAAATATACAATGTTCTGCAGAAATAAAACGAAATAACTTAACTCAGTTTCTAGAATTCCAATGTCGACTGATTACTAAATGAAAATACTGACAAGTCCAATATCAATGAAGATTTGAACGTAATTCCCAGTACGTAGGTAACCTGCACTTTCAACCGAAAGGTAATCAAGTTTACCTATCTATAGCTTTTATCGGATCTGCATCCTAATTGCATAACGCACTAATCACTATCTGAATAATTTTGGAGGATATTGCTAATTCATTGCTTTATATGTTCGAAAAATTCGTCAACTCAACAACGTAAAGAACGCAATGAATGTTGTTGAACTGTCAAAATGAAAGTCATTGCTACTGTTAGTGTGTTACCCAATTACCCCTCTGATTTGAATAGAGACTTAAACTCACAATGTTAGGTTCACATGAACATCCGCCGGCGGAATCAAGGCCGGTATCATATCCCGAAAACGGTCGTTTCATTTACGAATTGTAGAATTTTGTTAGAAATTGGTTCCATGATAGTCCTGTCTTCTACCCGTAGGTAAGCTAATTTTGTAACACATTTGCTCGTAAAGGGTCTCTTATTTCACCAATTTCAATATCGTAATGTATGTCATTACGTACTCGTGCGTTATTCTAATGTAAAACGCACGAGTTTCTTTTTAATAAGGTAAAACGTACGGTTTATCTAGATGCTCCGTCTAAAACGAACGGTACTTTTTAAAATCTTAGCAAATAGTTTTTATGTCAGAAAAGTGGTCAACATTTTATGAATAAAATTAACTTTGGGAGATAAATTAATATAAAAAAATAAATATTTAATTATTTAACTTAATTAATTTTGACAATATATTACAACCATTTATCTGTAACAAAAACAAAAAAAATATTAATTTACTTTATTATCTTGTAATACTGGCTGTTTTTGTGCCTTTGTCTGTAAAATAAGATTGTGAACAAGTAAAAATTATTCCGCGCGCTTTTTCTTTTCGCTGTATTGTTTTTATTTGAAAATGTCGTCAAGTAATGATGAATTTATTAATTCGACACCGCCAGAATGCTCAGAGGCAGCGAAAAAGGCTACTCTAAGCCTCTTGCCCGAAAAATCGACAGATAGATACTTACAAGCGTATCAAAATTTCATCTTATGGAAAACAAGCAAAGATGCAAATTCATTTTCAGAAAGTGTGTTTTTAGCAAAGAGATCAAATTGACTATACTAGCAATTTAATGTCTTTGATTAATGTCTTTGGTTTTTAGCTTATTTCATGGAACTTTCACAAAAATATAAGTCAAGCTCATTGTGGTGCTACTATTCAATGCTAAAAAGCACTGTGAAAACAAAACACGGTATTGATATCAAGTCATACTCCAACTTGCTGGCATTTCTAAAAAGACGCTCAAGTGGCCATGTGAGTAAAAAGTCGAAAGTATTTTCGGCTGACAATGTGAAGAAGTTCCTAAAAGAAGCTCCGGATTGCTGATATTTGGCAACAAAGGTCAGTTGAAACTAAATTATTGTTATTAACTTCTTTCACTTTTGTATTTCTTTACAATATAGGTGTTTTGTAGGCTGTTTTTATCTCTTTTCAGGTTGTATTAATATTCGGCATAAATGGTGCTTGTAGCCGTCAAGAGTTGGCAAACATCACAACTAATGATGTCGAGCACCATGGGCGGGTTCTTCTTGTCCAGGTCAAAAACAAGAAAAATAAAATTCCATGATCGTTCACAATACAGGGGCCTTTTCACGACATAGTGAAGAAATACGAATCGCTTCGTTCAACAAAAGCGATATCTAACAGATTTTTTCAAAATTACCAAAATGGAAAATGCACCCATTGCCATAAATAAATTTGGAGCAATGCCGAAACAAATTGCCACTTTCTTAAATTTGAGTGATCCACAGGAGTACACAGGGCTCAGTTTCATAAGGTCCTCGGCTAGATTGCTCGCCGATTCAGGTGCGAACTTATTGACACTATAACGCTACGGAGGGTGGCGGTCGAACAGTGTAGCCGTGGGCTACAAAAACGACTCGATGAGAAATAAAAAAAAAATTAGCTCCCGCATTACAAGGAATACAAATTTGGAGCCAAGTGTTGACTCTCGACCATCTACGAGCACACACGCGTACATTCCACCATCGTCGCCGCCTCCATCGCCGCCACCAACTGCAGAAGTCTGTGGTCCTGTTGCTCCTACTTTCACTCAAGAGAGTGAGAGAGACTGGTGAAATTGTAACTAATAATAATAACTTGATAACATTAAAAATGCCAACTGGCAACGTAATAATCAATTTGACAAATTGTTAAAAAAAATTGAACTGCTTTAACAAGTGATTCAAGATTTATTCGTTTAAGAAAGTCCGAGTTTTATATAATTCCTCGCAAATATGTTATAAAACGTCGTATGACATACGTGCGCTTTGATAATTACAGCCTTTGCTTTCTTGTAGCCCTCGCCTACGGCTCCGGCTAGCAATATCGCTACCACACTAATATCATAATGTACTATTACCGGTACAGGCTTATAACAGATGAAGAGTCTCCAATGCTAAGCTATTAAGATTACGGCATTGGCATACACGAGCTTTACACAAAGCGATCGGTAATTAACAGGAACCGGATATGAAACCTTTTGCCCTAGTCATTTAGTGCACATTTCCCTGACACTTAATGAGTAAGCGTTGACGTAATGAATCGAGATACGCTCTGCATAGCAAGGTTGAATCGAGTGAATTTCAACGCGAGCCAAGTTTGACAAGTCAAAGGCCAAATTGAAGAGTAATTGTTCGAACTTTGGGCTTATTAGTAGAAGCGACTGATATAATATGTAGTACACTAGGTACTTGGTCCTTGTGCCGCTTGGTTCTAATGTCGAAAATTGACCGTGGATGCATGTACCTACCTACCTATTCCAATTTTAGAGGCTTTGATGTCCTTTACAGATTAGCTGCGTCAGAATTAATTGTGTATACATTACCAGATTATCATCCTTATTCGGTTAAGTTATTTTTATAAGTCTATTTGAAAATTGCATCACATACACCAAAGTCACCGAATGAGAAGAATACTAAGTATAAGTCAACAAACTTTTGGTTTAGGTGGAGTTAACAAAACAAAAGAAGTTGGAAATATCATCATACTTAATGCTCTGGAGAGTAGCTAGCTACTCTGGAAATAACACTTTATGTCAAATCCTCAGGTAACAAGCTGACAGACAGATTTTTCGCGTGCAATATACAAGGAATTGAGTCCCCGGGGTGTTCTCTCTACGTTTATCGCTTACGTCTAGCTACGTTTTAAGATATAAGGAATACGACCACGAATATTACCCATGGCGAGGAAAACCATAAAGAGGGTAGTTAGATAAATAGATTGCTACACGCGCGGAGGGCGCACGCGTCTAAACTACCCTTTAATAGAGAAAGATGTTCACAGAAATCAACAGTTACTTTTATAGCCTTCACCGTGACCGGGTTACTAAAAAAAAATGACAACAACGCCATGTTGGCACGTATCGCAGGTCCCGCACGTTTATTGGCACTTACCTTAATTTTCCCACTCACAGGGACGCTTGAACCCTCGCGATGAGCCGCCAGTTTTTAATACGTATGTATGTTAAAACATGCAAGTTGAATAAAATTATACGTCGTATGTATGTATATAACCTTACCTATATATTTTATTAGGGCTACGACAAGGACGAAGTCATTTAACCTTGTCTTTGGATCATCTTGAAACTATTTCTTATGAATTTTTTTTTTATATATGAGACAACATCCACACAAGGTCTTCAGGTCCCGAACTAGGCAGAGCCTGTACTACGGTAACCTGATGACTGATATACATACTTATATACATATACACACCTTAATTATCTCGGGAAAGCTTTACATAATTAGGTTCATTATATTTTGCTACTCGTCATAGAATAAGGTTTCAATTCCGAGAATAATATGTATAGCACAGATTATGTTTTATTAAACTAGATCATAAAATCTTGAAGGAGATATTAGGCAGCTAAGCTTACACTCGCTTCTGTACCTAATCCCCGGCGTAAGCTCGCGTCTCACTATACACTGTTATCTGTTGAGATTTGACGAGAAAGAGGACATTGGCCGTTATTTAAAAGCTGATAAATTGAGAAAATCCTCTTTGATCACTTCTGATCGTTTCATTTTGTATGATTGGGAGTTAGTCCTTTATTGGAGCTCGTTGTTTGATGTGCGCGTTTTAACGTGGGTACGTCGGGTATGTTGACAATGAAGCGACATTATAATTCCGGTATATTTTTCGGGCCTACGTGGAACTCTTATGTAAGAGAAAATGCGGATATAACGTTCCTGGGCATCCATAAAATAAATATTTCCCTCACAGTTATTTGAGAGAGCAAAGCGAGTAAAGTTATACTTTATATAATATGTTTACGTCAGTACGAGTACCCCATGTTCACGCAACTTTTGTAATAGCTATTCGTTTGGACTACGAAAGGGAACACAACTAAGAATGTATGCGGCAAAGTAAATACCTAGTTACTGTGGAACCAATGCTTCGTGATACTTTTAATGAAAAAACCTTGCTACAATATGAAAGTAAACTGAGTTAGATTCTAAGTAGGTAAGAAACAATACAATACGGCGGCGGGCACATTTTAATATCGATTAGCTCAAGCGCGGCACTTGGTCACTAAGTACGTACCTACTACCTATCTAGATTTATCGTTTTTGCTTGTTCCTTATGAAGTACATTTAATAATTTAAAATCTTAGTCACTTCGGTCACGAGATGACCTTTAATGGCGGAGTGGAATAGTATCATAATTATATTTTGTTTTATTGATTAAGTAGTCTTATTTAAAGTTAGCCGTGATTATCTGGTTACCTGTCTCGTAAAATAAAAAATTGCCGTCTTCACTGCTCTTTCCCCGCGAACTTACGAAAGCTTGCTTATAATAATTATTTTATAACCCAGCTTTACAGCTTAAGCCCCTAATCCGTGGAGTAAGCCTACAATCCAAAAGGGGAAGCAGTATAATACTGTACATCTACTGTCCTATGATTATAGTGGGAGCCGATCAATTTAATCGGGAACGACTATAATTTCAATAGGTATCTATATCTTCTAATGTTAATTTTGTTAGTGTTAAATGCTCTTTTATTTTTTATAATTTTTACTGTTTGTATTGCCTGTGCGTGTCCCAAATAAAATATTTATACCATTCCCCCTCTAAAAAGCTTATTTTATTCACTGAAAACAGCGAATAAAAAGCACTTTTACTCACTGTTATATCGCTACACAAGTTGACCATCCTAATAATAATAACAAGAAAATTACTCTTAATTTTAGTAATTGTTCCAATTTTAATGTGCATTTTAATTAATTTAAGCTTCCCTTTTCTTTATTAAATGTTTATTTTCGCTTATATCTTTCTTTTTCTCGTAGTCATGGTATAAAGTATAGTATGCAACTCTTGAATAAAACGGATTTATATCGAGGGCCATGAATCACTCGCGTCGCTCAGGATTCTAATACTTGGATCACTCGCTACGCTCGTGATTCAGTCGTTAGAATCCTTCACTAGCTCGTGATTCATCTATGGCCCTCGCTTTAAATCCGTCCTTTATTCACTAATTGCGTAATATACTATTTTTTTCTTTCTTTCATCAATACAAATAAATAAAATTGAAGTGTCTGTTTGTAATGTCAAAATAACAGATTTTTACTAAATGCATATAACAACAAACAATTTTTTTTAATCTTTGCCTCTCGATCTGTCTGTTTGTTCCGGCTAAATCTCCGAAACGGCTGGACTGATTTTGACAGGACTATCTCTGGCAGATAGCTGATGTTATAGGGAGTAACATAGGCTATTTTTGACCCCGTAAGCCCGTTCTCGTGGGATAAGTTCCGATATCCACGCGGTTGAAGCCGCGGGCACCAGCTACTATCAGTATATAATTTGAATTAAAAAGTAGTTGGTAGTATATATTACCATTATACACCTAGACGTTTTTGGTTTAAGTAGATGCAGCTGAATTTCAGTATTATTCGCGAAACAATTACCATTCGACCACCACTTCCATACTAGAATAGGAACTAAGAACTAATTAATAAGATGGATCCGGTGTGTCTTGCATTACATCTTATTAAAGTAAAACATGATCAGTTAATGGCAAGAAACAAGAGTCTAGATAAACTTTTCAGTTGATTGTTATGTTCATCTTTTGCTTAAATAGTAATATATTTTGAAAAGATTTAGCTGTTATGCATTAGTGATACAGAACGTTAATAAAAATGTAAGTTTTCCATACAATAGCGTTAACACAGCTAACACAGCAGAGCTTTTGTGCTGTTTCGCTTTTAAGCATATTTTATCGGAAAACGCATCGTCTAGTAATTGGAGCGATGTCAGCCCCACACCTAGTGTGAATTGAGCCTTACGATACCCAGTATAAACTTATTATGTACCCCGTCTAGTGTTACTATGGTTCGTCTAAATGAACTTGACTTTGAATGTGATTCGATTTTCGAAGTTTGGTTTGATTTTGTTTGCTATTTCACGATCATAGGTGTTTATGTAATGGCTTTTGCCATGAGAGGTGGCAGAAACCAAAGAACACCCAGTGCTTCGATCCTAACACACATCTTTTGCTTCGTCAAAGTTGCAAGTACTACCTACGCATTTGACCAATAAGATCAATGTTTGTTTTACTATGGTGCCCCCTCCCTCTATCATAATAAATTACAAGGTCGACCAAAATACCTACGCTTTGATTTTGATTGACTCTCTACTCTACAAGTGTTGGTCTAACTGTAAGTGTGATTGAGTAATCAAAATAAATAATAATACTTACACTTTCCTTCTGTATATTTTAGTCCATTATCAATACCACAGAACAGATAAACGAGATCAATACCGATGTCTGTCGTGATGGTATGCCTAGGTTATTAGTTTATTACATCTGTAATTATTAAAATCGCGGGCATCTCATTACAGGCAGCGCCGCGCTGCGAGAGTGCAGGCGAGGTTTAAGCAGCTTCACCAGCCCGACAAACTTCCGTTCCGGTGAAATCCGATTTAATCGTAACTGAGACAAATTCGGTTCACATATTTTTTACCGAGTGCACGGTGAATTATTCCGGCGGCGAGGAAAGCGGCGTGTCGTGTGATTCCGTCGTATCGACGCTCATTATCGGCAGGCGGGGCGCCGCGCCGACGCGCTCAGCCGTGCCGCTATTACAATCGAATTCTACTTGACGATTCGTGATTCACGATCCAAATCCCACTGCGTATGATTCGATAATGCCTGTGTTTGATTCACATCTTAAATACGCACATTTATGTTGTGACCATGTTAGGAATGCGTCAATTTGTTAATTGTGTGAAAATCGCACTGATAAACTTACTTGTATACAAACCTATTTGAAATTGTGAGCTGCATCATATTACACGACATCGGTATACCAAACCTAATGCTTACATTTTACTGTTCTTAGTAAACTTGAGCACACCGAACACGTCGGCCTATTATAATGGAGGTCAATATTATTACCTCTTCTTATACCAAAAGGGTAATTAAAAAAAAAGAAATAGACGATTGGCTTTTAAGTGATGCCCCGAGGTACCCACAAGGTTATTTCGATAAATGGAGGGTTCTAGTAAGTACAATACCGCGACACAGGTCGCGTAAGGCGTCAATGTTGGTAACGGGGACGTGTACAGAACTTCACGGCTGAAAGCGCTCTTATAACAGGTTGCTCAGTTCCGAGCGAGGCGAAGCATTAATCGTGTAACGTAGCGGGCATACATCACCTCCGTACTGAGTGTGACATCGCACACTCCAGTTCACGTAAATCACTCATTAGAACCATACTTAATGACTCGTCCACGGGATGCTTTTCTAATGACAATTTAATAACGCTCATCGCTTAATTTTGCAGAGTAATCAAACTTTCAAGCAACGTGGCTCTTTAGGTAAGCTAAGGATAATAGACACCACCTTTGTGGATTTGAATACATTAAGGGAACTGTTGTTTAGTGATTTATTATAAAGCTATTTTGAATAATATGCTTTTTGATGTAGGTAGACGTTCAGTTTCTTAAACGAGCAGCGAGTTTAATACTACCGTTCATTAAGTATCGATCGCAGTATAAATAACTCAAGTAAATTGTTTTTACGAAAGTTAGAAGCTTTGTTTTTCTTCTAATTAAAGAGAGACTACGACGTTATAGCAGTAGATACCTACACACCTTCATAATCTGAACATTTACAGTTGAAAACACTTGGTAATGAACTGTAGTTAATAGAGTGCCACAGCCAGCGCTTTGGCTGTGAATTGTTATGGCAAAAGGCAAGTACCTACAAGCCTTTGTCTTATCAAATTACTACATTTGAGATGATACAGACTACACATGTTGTTCAGAATAAATTGAATTGATACTTACGTGTAAACTTTTCATAGGGGTTTCCAAGACCAAGAGATTTCTTTGATCATTGCTGGATTGTAATTGAAAGTTTCATAATAGAATCAAGTATTACAAATAATAATAAAATTGCCATTGATGTGGCGGCTGTTGAGCCTATAACGTCTTCAGGATGTTGTTGCGGTTGCCGCGGTTCTGCAGGGCGTCCGCGATGTTTGCCGAAGCGCGTACTGATGACTTTTACGCAATAAGACGCAAGCGGGTGTCGTCTCTGCTGGCTAGATTACGCGGCAGCAGCAATAATATTCTGAGGATAATTTCTGGTAAATTTCAGTGTCCAATGCACTCGCTTTGGGTACGCATCGTAATTGGGACGGTAAAATAAAATGTTTTAGTTATTAGTTAATTGATATTTTTATTTTAATATTTGAATTGTAATTGTTTCTAATTTTACAATGTAATTTTATTGTTATTTATATTTTAATTATGTACCTACTAACATAGATTTTAAGCTCCTGTTGTTACTAACCATTATGGATCAATGTAATCTGACTTATGAAATAAAATAATAAATAATAATAATAATAGCGTAGAGATAGTCTACATGAGGTAAGATAAAATTGTGCGCCCCTTAATTGTATCTAGGTGTACATCTAGATACAATGTACAGACAACTGTACAGGTTTAATTTTGTTTTGTATACATAATTATTTTCGTGCCGCGCGTCAGCACTTTTATACGGTATTTAAACTGTAACTTTAGCACTATGTATCACTGCACCTTATCATTTGTATCAATAAACATATCAATTACACTCGCCGCAGAAGGTTGTGTTATTTATGAATCAATACGCGATCTTTCTGCCTATATCAACGAGAAGCAGTCATCTATCATTTATCATCTAAGTGTAGGCGTGATCCAAAACCCCTACATTTTTTGGTCCTTCGAGCCGGATGGTGGTTATCAGTGTATCATTATCAGATTTGTGTTCTGAAGATTTCTGGTACGATAGCGAATCGGTCTGCTGGCCTCCCACAAGCGGGTCTCACCAGTAAGATTGAGAAGGCGCACATATCGTGCTGGAGATTACAGAAACAAGCATCAAGCAAATCAATCAACGATTTACCATCATCAGCATCAGAGAATCTTCTCAGGTACTTATCATTTAACTTTCATCAATTATCATGGAGAGCATACAATCAATGTTCGAACGTCAGAGCTTCCTGACCAAGGAAATTGAGAGAATAAATACCAATTTCCGTAAGGACAGTTCAACCAGGAAGACACCTGAATATCTTATCAGCCGATTAGCCTCACTGGATAAATATTGGAAAGATTTTGAAGACAATCATAGCAGGCTGCTGGAATTTGAAGATGATCAGTATGAATACTTCTCCAAAGGGATTCATGGGTACATGAAGGAATATTATATCAAAACCAAGGAAATGATATCATCATATAAGGAGGCTAAAGTTCCGACCTTTTCCTTACCCACCTTTGAAGAATACTCCTATCACGGGGATGACCTACTTGGTCAGCAGGACACTAACTTTAGAGCATTAGAACGACTACTGAATAGAATCAGCGTTCAAGACTTAGAGGAAAAATGGGAACTTCAGGATGAACTAAAGAATCTTCAACATCTCTGGAAAGTTATTGACACCATTCACCTCCGTCTCGATAATCAATTGAAAGGAAGCAACGATGCATACGAAGCCAAGTTTTTGCAGATTGAAGAGCGCTACCTTGCCATCAAAAGGGAGTTGAACAGAAAACTAAACTCTACTGCTCACCTCGAGCAAGCCACACCTAAATTAGAAGTCCCTACATTTTCCGGAAGATATACTCAGTGGCCGACCTTTTTTGATTTATTCATGGAAACGATTCATAACAACAAATGTATCACGAAGGCGCAGAAAATGCAACATCTGAAAGGGAAGGTCAAGGGTGAGGCAGAAGGTTTAATCCAGCATCTCAATATATCAGCAGAAAACTACGAGACAGCATGGGATATCCTCACTCATCGCTATAACAATCCACAGATTCTGTTTTCAACGCAGATGGATATCTTCCTAAATCAACCACTGATTACTAAGCAATCATCATATCATACTTACAAGAAGTTGCATGATACCACGACACAGTGTATCAACAGCATTCGGAATCTAGGCATTGACATCACTACCTGGGACCCAATATTAGTTCATCTACTAACAAAGAAGCTGGATGAAGAAACGCGTACTGATTTCATGGAGTCACGTGTGTCGCCT
Organism: Brachylomia viminalis; assembly: GCA_937001585.2. Taxonomy (NCBI): domain Eukaryota; kingdom Metazoa; phylum Arthropoda; class Insecta; order Lepidoptera; family Noctuidae; genus Brachylomia; species Brachylomia viminalis. The sequence continues at coordinate 11,257,689 of OW443302.2, read as the reverse complement.
CGAGATCTAACATCATATACAGAGTTCCTGCATTTCCTTGAAAACAAATTTATGGCTCGAGAGCCTGTAGGCAAGAAGGAGAAGCCTGCAACTTCAGATTCGTGCAAGCCGAACTCAAGTCATCCTAGGCCTCAAAATCATAACTTCTCAAAAAACGCATCGTTTTACAAGAAATATCAATCAAACGCCACAAATAATAAGAGGTTTTGTCCAGTATGTAAGGCGCCTCATGATTTGTTTCTATGCAAACGCTTCCTTGCGCAATCATCGGACGCGAAATTGAGGACAATTTCTCAACATAATATTTGTCGTAATTGTTTATACAAACATTATGACAAAAAATGCATTTCTACAAGAAGGTGCAAAGAATGCAACGGTGATCATAACTCAATAATGCATGACGCATTTTCAACGATGCAAGGTGACCTACTGGAACCAACTCAAACTCAGCACTCTCAAACGTCATCGGACTCAGCTTCAACCTCTCGTAGTAGTCACAATGTTAACTACGTTGCCAGTGAAAATGAAGAAGTCCTTTTGACTACTGTAGCATTGAATATCAGAGCTTCAGACGGTAGCATTGTGAGATTCAGAGCTCTGCTAGATCAAGGGTCACAAATATCCCTTATATCAGAAAATGCCGCCCAATTATTAGGGTTAAAGAGGCAACATTATCAAGCAGCGATATCAGGAATTGGTTCGACACAAAAACAAAGCAAAGGCTTAGTGTCACTTGAATGCATATCAATTTACGAGGACTATCATTTTACAACGGAGGCTTTAGTCGTATCACGAGTTATAAATAACTTGCCTAATGCTTCGTTTAGGAAACGAACTTGGGCCCATTTATCACACACCAGACTGGCAGATCCTGAATATAACATTTCAAAGCCAGTTGACTTGCTCTTGGATGCCAGTGTCTACTCAGACATTATCATGAGTGGCCTTATCAAGGGGCCAGTCCAAGCTCCTATCGCTCAGCAAACAAAACTTGGGTGGATATTATCAGGCAACGTGAAGACGTTTGCATGTCACGTTGTCGTCAACGATATAGACAGCATCTCCAAGTTCTGGGAGGTCGAAGATATACACGAGACCACATCATCATTATCATCTGCAGATCAATATTGCGAGGAGTATTACCAATCAACCACTAAGAGATTGGAGTCTGGCCAGTATGAAGTAGCATTACCCATGAAACCCAAATTCGAACAAGAGATGGGGGCATCAAAATCAAAGGCTGTCGCTCAGTTCATTCAACAAGAAAAGAAGATGAGCAAAGATCCAGCACTAGCAGAAGGTTATCGCAAATTCATGCGAGAGTATGAAGAGCTAGGTCACATGCGTAAAGTCGAGCGACCAAATCATACTGCATGCTACTTACCGCATCACGGCGTGCTGAAATTAGACTCTACAACGACAGCTCTCCGTGTTGTATTCAATGCTTCGTCTAAGATGTCATCTGGACGCAGTTTGAACGACTTGATGTATAATGGACCGAACCTTCAACAAGACCTTCAAAATCTCATCCTGAGGTGGCGACAACATAAGTACGTAGTCACAGCGGATGTGGAAAAAATGTTTCGAGCAATCTCATTGAGACCTCAAGATCGGCATCTTCAATCTATACTGTGGAGAAGTCATCATCGTGAATTACTCCAAGAATATAATCTTACCACTGTTACATACGGCACAAGAGCGGCTCCGTTCTTGGCGATGAGAACGCTGAAGCAAATTGGAATCGATCATGCTGAACAATATCCATTAGCAGCGTCCGCCTTGTAGTCATCTTTCTACATGGATGATTATATGGGGGGAAGCAATACCATCGAGCACGCCAGAAAATTACAACACGAATTAATATCGGTGTTAAAAGCTGCTGGTATGAACCTGAGGAAATGGTCTAGCAATGAACCTCAGCTTATCGAAAATCTACAACCAGAACAAATAAACGCTCCATTCGAGTTCAAGGACACTGAATCTCGGAAAACATTAGGCCTGCGATGGATTCCTTCCAGTGACATGTTTACCTTCGACACAAAAATTGAACCCCAAGACAGCGATAAACCATACACAAAACGGCAACTGTTGTCAGATATTTCTAAAATATTTGACCCCCTTGGCTGGTTATCACCGCTCACAATCAAGGCAAAAATATTATTCCAGAGCACATGGACTGCGCATCTAGAATGGGATGAAGAATTACCGGCCCACATATCATTAGAATGGCAAAGGTTGCGAAACGACCTAAGAAATATCAACATTTATCAAATACCTAGACATCTAGGTCAAACAGAAAAAAACGTACAAGTACATGCATTTGTGACGCCTCGGAAAAGGCTTATGCATGTGCAATCTACATAGTAACAAACAATCATAAGGGCGAGCGCACATCGAAGCTAGTGACGGCTAAAACAAAGGTGGCACCAATTAATAAATCGGTCACATTACCTAGGCTAGAGCTACTAGGTGCATTATTATTATCACAACTGATGGAGAAATTTCTTCAGACACTATCTTCGGAGCAAATAGAAATCTTCGCCTGGACTGATTCGATGGTAGTTCTTGGCTGGCTAAACGGGGACATATCAAAATGGAAGCAATTTGTGGCTAACCGTGTACAAACAATTACGGGGATCATCCCAGCATCAAATTGGCGTCACGTCAGGTCTTCTGACAATGCAGCAGACTGTGCTACGCGTGGATTGAGCAATGAAAATTTATCAGGAGATCGCTTGTGGTGGCAAGGGCCAGAATGGCTTCTTAATTTTAACTCATATCATATCACCACAACCGAATATCAAACTCCAACCGAAGAAATGAAAAAAACCATTGTACACACAGCCTTATGCCAAACGAGTTGGACTTTGGTAATTGAATTATTAAATAAATTCAATTCATTAACAAAGATTGTACGCATAATGGCATGGGTGTCACGTTACATCGCAAGCCTGCGCAATAAAAAATCAAGTGCAGCGAGAAGTGCACTGACCGGTGTCGAAATACAAAGCGCACTATATCTTATTATCAAACATGCACAAAGTATAGACTTTAAAGAAGATATACACCATCTAAAGAAAAGGGGCTTCGTCCGCAGCAATAGCAAATTGTCCTGTTTACGACCATTCTTAGACGACCACGGGATACTAAGAGTCGGTGGACGTCTGGAGCAAGCAAATATCACATATGCGGCGAAACATCCCATCATTATATCACCTGGAAGTCGTTTAGCAGAGTTAATCATTCAGCAGGCTCATATCACTACGCTTCACGGCGGGCCGCGACTTACCTTATCATTCATCAGGGAGAAATATTGGTTGATCAGTGGCATCAGCAGCGTCAAAAAACATCTGAGATTGTGCGTAAAGTGTCGCAGATATAACCAAGAATCATATCAACAACTCATGGCTGACCTCCCAAAGCCTAGAATTACACCATCTCGGCCCTTCACTAATGTCGGAATAGATTTCACCGGACATGTGGAAATAAAATCCAATAAGGGACGAGGCATCAAGACTACCAAAGGATACATTGCAGTATTCGTGTGCCTAGCAACCAAGGCCGTGCATCTGGAATTGGTATCTGATCTCAGCACAGCATCCTTTCTAGCAGCTTTAAGAAGAATGTGTTCCAGGCGTGGAGTACCCAAGAATATATATAGCGATAATGGTACGAATTTTGTGGGCGCTTCACGACTTTTGAATCAAGAATACAGGGAGATCATGGCTTCAATCAACCCAAGTGCTATCAATGATGTTCACAACATGGAAATACATTGGCACTTCAATGCTCCTGTCTGGCCAAACGCAGGAGGATTATGGGAAGCAGCGGTGAAGAGTTTGAAATATCATTTAAAGCGCGTGCTAGGTAATCAAAAATTAACCTACGAGGAGTTCACCACGTTGCTGTGTCAAATAGAAGCCTGCCTCAATTCGAGGCCTCTATGCGCACTCTCTGAAAATCCAGACGATACCTATCTCACCCCTGGGCATTTTCTTATTGGCGGATCCTTGTTATCACGACCACAGACAGATCCTGATCATATGAGCCTGACTATGCGTTGGCAATTGATTCAGGCAATTAACAAACAGTTCTGGAAAAGGTGGTCCACGGAGTACCTTCAACAGCTTCAGTCAAGAACAAAGTGGCGTACCACTAAAGAAAACCTTAAATTAGATGATGTGGTTCTTGTAAAAGAAGATAACATGCCGCCTGGCAAGTGGGCGATGGCGCGAGTTCAAGCTCTACATCCCGGTCAAGATGACTGTGTAAGAGTTGTGACATTGAAAACTACCAATAATATTATCAAGCGTCCGGTCAACAAATTTGTTCCATTGCCAATACAAGAAAATAATATCATAAACGAGGCCACTTCGAACAGTTCCCATCAAGGAACATCCAACAGGCGTCGCGAACGGTCGAAATTCAACATGAAAACATTATTTACATCAGCACTTCTTATGTTAATGATGATAATATCGCCTAGTATGCAGCAATCATCAATATCATACAATATCACGCTACTCGACGGTCAAAGGACTATGCTTTTCGACAAGGTATCAGAACTACAGCACATCAAGGACGAATGGAAATTAATAGTCTACTACAACATGTCTACGTATTGGTCTGGGTTCACCGACTTAGAAACATATGTTCGGTATTTAAATCAATTATGTCAGCGAACGTGCCTACCGCAATCAAGAATGCCGTACAGAGCTATCATATTACAACTGCAACACGAGTTGAGCGAACTACAACATTACAATTCTTTACTGCGGAACCCAAACAAAAGATACAAGAGAGGACTAGTAAACGGAGTTGGCAACCTGGCCAGCTACTTGTTTGGGGTGTTGGACGACAAGTTTGCAGAGCAGTATAAACAAGATATTGAGCAAATATCGCGTAATGAAAATCATTTACAGAGCCTTATCAAAAATCAAACTCTTATTATTGAATCGGAGTACAGCATTATTCGACGAAATGAGGCCATAATGAATCAACAATTCACGTCCATGAATAACCAGATGAAAGCCTTATTGCACGAAGTAAACAACGTGCAATCGGACACAACGCAAGGCCTTTATTTAATGTCGTCAGCACTATCAGCCTACACCGTTTTATCAAACTTACGACTTGTACAACAAGGTCTCATCGATGTGGTCACTGATATCTATCATGGGCGCATAGATACTCACCTGTTACCGCCTGAAGAATTAGAGGCTCAAATAAATATCATAACACACGAGGTACAGGATGATCTCAATGTGCCTGTAGACAAATCAAGTATCAGAAGTCTTTATAGATTACTGCGAGTGTTTGCTCGAGTATATAACGACTATCTCATTATGGAAATCAAGATTCCTCTGGTTACTACGGAAAAATATGAGCTAGATAAAATCATACCCCTACAAAGGGAAGAATCAGGAAAAAGCTATCAAGTCACACCGACTTATCCATACTTAGCATTTAATTTGAGAAAGGACTTGGCTTTATTCTTCACAGAAAACGACCTACAACAGTGCCTTCATGCGAATCCAGAAAAGATATTATGTTCCATTGATAAGCCCATCTATGAAATTCGAGAAAAACAATCCATTTGTGATATTAAAATCAATGACATAATCACATCGCCCTGTATTCACAAACAGTCGAAGTGCGAAAATAAGTGGATCAAGTTACAGCGCCTGAACGACTGGCTGTATCAATGTTGTCAGCAATGCACTGTCCGCATTTTTGGCATACGGACTACGGAAGTGAAGACTTTATCCGGCAATGGCATAATCACCTTATGCCCAGGATGCACGCTCAAAGGAGACTCTTTCAAGATTTACTCTCATAGGAATTTCATCAATCACGTGGACCATTATGCAGAAGAGATGGAACTTCCACAGATGTCTGTTGTAAATGACATAGTCAACACCAGCATCCCCTCGGTTGAGACTTTTGTACCCGAGGATCATCACACTATGTGGAGCCAGTTGAGATCAGAAATCGACAACCTTAAGCAGCAGTCGACACAAACACTGAGGGTCCACGACGTGCATCAGTACAGCGTGCTATACTCGCTGGTGGCCGGAGGGATCCTGACGGGCTTTACCTTAATTATCATATGGATCCGACGAAGGCGGGGACAGGAGCCGGCATTGGAGTCAAGATTGGAATTAACAGAAGTACAGACTATCCCCAAGCCGCAGCCTACCACTCGAAGGATCACCGAGAGCACATCAACCCCTAACTTGCACTCAATCAAGTTTGATATTCCTATAAGTGAAAGTTAGATTTATAGATTTTTGTAATTAGTATTTAAGTTGAGATTTTTAAGTTGGCATTGTTTAATTTGTTATTAATTTGAAGTATTTTTCTTCCTTTGCGCCCTCGGCAGCATGTACAGACAACTGTACAGGTTTAATTTTGTTTTGTATACATAATTATTTTCGTGCCGCGCGTCAGCACTTTTATACGGTATTTAAACTGTAACTTTAGCACTATGTATCACTGCACCTTATCATTTGTATCAATAAACATATCAATTACACTCGCCGCAGAAGGTTGTGTTATTTATGAATCAATACGCGATCTTTCTGCCTATATCAACGAGAAGCAGTCATCTATCATTTATCATCTAAGTGTAGGCGTGATCCAAAACCCCTACATACAATTAAGGGGCGCACAATTTTATACCTACTAAATTTAAATTAACTAAGTATGTGTACAGACGCGATACATTTAAACAGCATTGCGATCATTAGATCCTCAGTGTGGCTATAGATAAATAATAAGCATGGAACATTGTGAAAATGGTGTTATTACTAAACTTGTCTTACATGACATAAGTACTTATTCAGCCAAGAATGTTCCCACTGCTAAGGTAACAGGCCTCCTCTAATCCACCACGCGGGCCCAGTGCGGGTTGGTAGATGTCACATGTCTTCGAATTTTTGGTTCTAGGACATGCCGGTTTCTTCACGATGTTTTCCTTCACCGTTTTGAGAGCAGACTAGTGATGAAATAATTTACACAAAGTAAAGCGCCTGTCTGGGTTCGAACCAACGACCGACGTTTCGACGATATCTAAGATAATATATATAATTCATAATGATTAAGAATATAATGACTACCGATTTATTATTCCAACCCCATTTTTGACCAGGTACTAAGTAAGATACGATAAATAATAAAAATTCTACATCTGTCTAACAAATGTGTTCCGTAAAAAATATTAACACATTTTTTCAAAGGTTGTATTTTATTTGCTTTTCCTTTGTATCGTTATGCAAAGATATACGACCTTTCGTGATAAATGCCTTACACTTCACTGGGTACAGTCGCGAAATCGGTTAAATGGTTTCAGAGTATTCATAGTACCTTCGTTATGTAGAAGGATAAGTCGAGTGTTTTCGTAGCCTTAACTGTTTGGAATTTTATTATTTCACAGTTTTAATATTAATTAATAAATTGTTTAAAGGAATTGACGGTTGACCTAGTTTTGTTTCAAGTAGTTGCCTACTATCAATTTATATACTTATATTAAAAAATAAGCTCCAAAGCGTAATTATTTCGAGGTAGGTAAACAAAAAAATCCTGTTTTAATATTTTTCGCAGCTATTTTCTCTCCGTGTTCTCGTGCTCCATGTTGAAAGGTTGAACTTTAGTTTGTAAAAGTCGAACCGTAAATAATAGGTAGGAAAGTATTGAACCACGTGTTCAATGTTTTTTTACTATACAGTATCTAAGATAACTTTTATGGAGTAATCAACATACGTAAATAAACTCAACTGCGTTTCTGTAAATAGAGCTTTTTATTGTTTTATAAAGTAAGCACCTAATGCTTTACAAAATATTACTTTACTTGTAAATAGAGAAACAACATTCAAAGCTTTTAATTTCAAATTCTCATCTCAGTTCACCTCAGTCAGTCATTCACTCCTACATTCGTACTTCTTATCTTATCAGTCATTCTAATAATCGATCGTGCGAATGATCGCGGGCTAATTCAAATTAAAGAAATGATAGGCATGCAAGTAGGTAATCATTTCTTTACATATATATGTACATGATGTAGGTAGGCATGCAAGTAGGTAATCATTTCTTTACATATATATGTACATGATGTAGGTAGGCATGATGCGGGCTGTTCAGCGTGTTGCATGTCGTATCACAAGTTCACAAGCTCCCGTCTTTTTCAGCTGAATGAATTCCTCGGAAGTACTAAGACATGCCACAAGCGATACGTACAGAAGATAATTAGGGTTGTCATCGTATCACAGGAAATTCCGGGAAAACAATCGTTATCCCACAACAAATAACGACCAAGAGACTGGGCATCAGGCTTTTTTGGTTATTTTTTTATGAGTTTCGGGAATGGAATTATGTGAACCCATTGGCGAATACAGGAAGATACTCGTTATAACGCTGGAATTTTTAGTAACGGTAGCCCTGCGAATATTTTTACCCTGTGTGATATAAATACAATTTTCAGCGAGCTTTTCACTTTTTGCTTTTTTAATTGACAGAATATAGGTAGGGCTTCTGTATAGTAACATAGCAGGGAGGCTATTAAAATATGGATATTTTTTCCTGAAGTTATTTTTCGCCTACAGCTGAAAAACCAGCGCCAGTAAGAAACAAAACAACATCATCTGTCAGCCTTTTCCCAACAATGTTGGGGTCGGGTTCCAGTCTAACCAAACAACTGAATAGCATTATTTTACATGGAGCGACTGCCTATATTACCCCCACAACCCAGTTACTGCATGTGTAACATGATACCCCTTAGGGCGATTTTCACCAATCTTTTATACCTAGAATAAGTCTTATCGTGGGAATAAATTTAGAATTTTTGACAGTTCTTCCATACTAGAACTGTCAGACGTCAATTTTATTCCACGGATAAAATATGTCTGACTTTGGTGAAATCAGCCCTTAGTAAGACTGGTTGTCACACTTATGAGCTTGACTACCTGCAACGAATGTCCAATATCTGCGAATGACAGCCGGGATCAAAGGCTTAAGGGGACTATATGACCTAAACGCAAGTTTTATAATGCCTAAAAGTATATGATCCACTGCCGTAAACAAAATCAGAAAAATATATGATATTCTTCAGGATATAATGCTAGTTAGATAGTGTGTTGAAAACATAATACAACTAATTTGGTACGATGGAAAAAAGTCACGAAGATACCTCTAAAAATTTATTTTAACGATTAAAAACCATACTAATATACAATCATTCTGTTTTTTTTTCAGATTGTTCTTCAAGCAACATATTAACGTGATAGTGTTTTAACTTTTTAATCCAATCAATAGATTTTTTGTAAATTGAGAATTGCTTCATATAAATTATCAGCTTTATGTCATCGCGCTTCTCTTTCTTTTCTATGCAGTCCGACAGTGACCGCGCTTTAGCCGTTGTCAGCCCCTTAACGTGCTTTCCGAGGCACGGAGTGGTCTTGGTAGGTACTGTAAATATGGTCAGCCATCCACGAAACAGCCGCGGCAAGCTTAGCTTAACCTGATCGATCGACACGTACGACTGTTATCATTTAGCCACGAGTCCTCTGGTAAGAATAGAATAGAAAAGACTACTCTTAATTATGTACACCACGAGAAACAAAATTTGATAAAATCAAAGTTCCGCTAGTTTCAAACGTATAACGAGTAAGTGATGATGATGTTGGATGTTGTTCTACGTCTAGTTAAACTTGTAGCCAGTTTTTTTTTATAAATAGCTTTCATTGATTACAAAGTCCAAATTCGTTAACGTGTGAGGCATGAGAGTTAGAACACATTATTTAGATATACAAAGCCCGTTATTTCAGTTTATCAAATGTTCTACTACATTTTTATCGTTCTATTTGATTCATTGAGTTCTGGGAATACAATAGAACAGCTTTCGGGAACAACTTGGGTAGTATGTTTTATGGTAAACGCTCCCTATATTTGTTATCAGTAAATAAGTTGTGTAGCAATTCGTTCGCGTCATATTATTGTTGCTATCGATCGAAAGTATTTATTTTATACTAGTATCAAACGGTAAAATAATAATAGTACCTATACTGACTGCAGTCGTACCTACGTGGTACGTAGGTACGACTGCATATGGAGATAATATTGTTACTTAGGTGAAGTACGTCATCACTTTAGATTCTGGGACAATATTAGTGCTCTAAGTCTAAAATTTAGAACATTATTAAATACATAGTTCGTTTAGAGTTTACACGATCATGATCACCAGCTGTGATATCAAAGATCGGACACCCTTTTTATATTTCGTTTGTAGTCACAGTCAATGACTCAATCAATTTATTTATTCATTAATACTTCACATTGCTTTCGAATATAATCCAGCATGAAACATTATCATTAATTTACTTGTAAAAATTTATAAGAATACATGCTATTCAAATAAAATTAGAATATATTATTTCGATTAAAAAATACCATGCAAACATAAAATAATAAACCATATTATGTCAATAAATAAATAGTAATAATCGAAAACCAATAATGAAAAAATAAAATTCATAAGAACACGGAACACAATAAAACACCATAATTAAACAAATAATTACATGTCAGTTTGAAGAGCAATAAGACTGTTTCAAATCATCTAATGAGTAGGTAGAGACATATTTCCAACATGGATGCCTTTTTTTTTTTTTTTGAGGTTGGGAAATCATCAAATGACCCCTCCCGCTCTGGGTGGAGCGGAAGGGAGTGTCAGACTCTTACTGACTAAAACCCACCCGTGTTCCTTCCTTGGCCCTTTATGTTCCGGGTCAGCGGTACCCCTTTCGGATGATCCCGCTTTCCCGGCAGGCTTGGGCCCTAGTGGGCCCCCTCTTCGATGCTGACATCTCTTTGAGGGGCGCGTGGAACATGGATGCCTTGAGCCTTGTCTTGAATAAGCCTGTGTACAGTATGCTTTTTAACTCAAGCGGTAATTTATTAAATATTTTATCTACACCCATGCTATAAATCCTCTATAGAAGTTTCTGAAACAGTTAGCTTATTGCCAACATTAAAACAACCAGTGTCATAATCATAGTAACCATAATAATTATTATCATCCAAACGAATGTTATAATGTTGTACTAAACTTCATTATGCAACTCGAACTCGATCCCTGCCTTACTCATCAAACAGCCACATTCTCACTACTCAATTCGTGGTATCTTTATGAATTTCATAAAAAAAAACATTGTCATGCACGCGCTTTTCACTACTACAGCTACGAATTAAAAAAAAACCTTATAGATTATTCGAATTCACGTCGTGTCCAGCCATTTTTGTTCGATATTAGTAGGTATTGATATTTCAATAATTGTACAACCCAAAATGTAAACAACAACACAACAACACTTTCATAAAGAAGTATTAACTGCCTGATACTGGGGAAAGCCGGGATGATTTTGTTTTCTAAGTATTTTCTACGCGCTTTTTCCCTTATCAGCCCGTTCTCGTCTGTTTCGTATTCAGATATATATTTCGTCGGCTTACTGCAAGAACTCATTAACTAGAAAAAAATATTAATTTACAGTGAAACTCGTTTCGAATAGTTCTATATTGTGCAATAACTTATTTATTTTTAGCTTTTCAAATTTAGTCGTTATGACCTAGACGTAAAGTTGATAACTACCATTTCGAATTAAATGATTATGAGAAACTCGTTAAAGTACAATAATAGTTTTTAACAAATAAAAAAAAATCCAAATGGCACATTTTACTGTAATAAAAATTTAGGTAATTTATGGTTGGTACTTAGTCTAATTTAAGAAAATATGTCTAATACGCACTTATAGTGTAAAGTTTCTATGACATGAAATTGGTACGACTCCCTTTCTTCTCCTAATATTATTTGTCCGAAAATCATTATCCATAACACGTTTGCTGTAAACTTCAGTAACCATAATGATCAAAAATTCGAAATTTTGTTTTACATATTTATCTTTACTTCTAAAACTATTCTGTCGTATTATCGAATACTATAATAATTGAATCACCTAAATTAGCATGAACTATAGACATATGTCCTAAGTATTGTATTATAGAATGTGTATTATTCCGAATGTTCGTTTATAGTAAAATGGTTTGCTGCATTTACAAAAAAAATGGTATTAGTAACAGAAACGAATCGCTGTAAATCCGACTCCACGCAGTCTTGTATGCCCTACCCCTAGAGTGTAATTTAGAATTGCGCCATCAGGCCATCAGGCCATTGGCCGAATGTTATTATTATTAATGGAATAAAAAGTAATTAAAGTATTTCTCAAAGTTTTGTGTATGTCACAATGAGTTCTTGCAGTAAGCCGACGATGTTTATAAAGTGTTTAACAGTACTACTACGTAAAGGCTAGGTACTGTGAGAATACAAAGTTCTTTAAAATATGTTCGAAAGGTGTCTCGTTGAGAAATGTGGACAAATGTGGCGGATTCCCCAAAACTGTATGCCTCAGTTTGGACTCAATCAGCGCATAGAACACTATTTTTAATGTTTTATGCACACTTCAACACTAAGAATTCTTAAGGCATAGCCAGCCAGCCTAGGTTAAAGATGAATCCAATGCTGCTAATTATTTCTTCCAATTTAACCATTCATCATTATACTTTTTTTAAATTTGACTTCCCTGACAAGCTAAATTTTTACTTTGTCTAGTTCAATGTCCTTAATGTCTTTGTTAAGCGCAGTAGTTTTACGTAACATAATGTTGGAGTAAGCTTTATTTATAATAAGAATATTCGCATTAAACCAAGAATGAACGGCCTCTAGAGCTGCATTTACCTTAACAGTAAGGTCTTGGCTATCGTTAGCTGCAACTATAGAATTTGTGTCGTCCGCAAAGACTACAAGTTGTATGTCTGGTAAAAGTTTATGTGTGAAAATAGATCATGTCATTAGTGATTAATATGTCCATTAAAGGGCCTAAAATTGATGCTTGAGGCACACTGGCTGTAATGTGTAATAAAGATAACCTGTAGTTGCTTTTGTACGCGTTTGGTTTGTAGAATCAAGTTTGACAAACATTTTTCGATTTTAATGATATGAAGAGAAGAGTTTTAAGGCTTTATCTCCTTTGCCATAGTGCTCCATTTTTGTGATAAGTAGTTTATAGTCAATAGTGTCGAAAGCCGCGCTTAAATCCAAGTAAATACCAGTTACCTTCATTTTACAATTTATTTGATTAACTACATCATTTAGTAACATATAAATAGCATCTCCTGTACCAACATTCTTCTGATATCCAAATTGTTTGAGATTAATTACCTTACTAAAATTAAGATGTCTACATGCGATGTCTTAAGCGCTACCTATTCTAAAACTTTTCGAAAAAAAATTGCCAAAGTGGGCAACAAAGAAATAAGCCTATAGTTTGTCGAAACAGTTTTTGTACCCTTTGAATTGAGTATTCTTAGCAATTTTTTGTTGTTCCGGGAAAATGCCTTCTCCAATGCACGTAGTCGAGAGTGGGACAGATAAAATTGGTAAATTAGCTTTTATTACTGATATTGGAATTTCATCATAGTCACAAGATTTCTTATTTTGCATACTATTCACGATTTTTGATATTTTATTCGGAGTGGTAAGCGAGATATCCACACATTATCGTAGGGGCGAGGACGGGTAATTTTTTTTGCGCTTATCCATTTTGATCAATTGTCTTCACCTGTCGTCACTTCCACTGTTGGTGTGTCCTGCCCAGTTCTAATTCAGAACCAATTCAGCCCAAATATACTAACTAAGAGAAAATTAATTATATAAATTAAAGCAGTTACTATTGTTTTCAAGTGTGTACATTTCACTTTAGTTGCTCAACTCGCTAGTGGCGCCGCTCGCCGCAACCAAAAAGTAATTAATTGTTTCAGTTACCACAGACAATGGCACCGCCTGTGCTAACCTCTACCTCCCGACCTATCAGCCCATCTATTCTACTCCTAGTTTTAATTTACTTTGACAAATGTTGGTAGGTAATTGTTTAGAAGAATAATGTAGAGAAAGTAATAATAATTACAAATACCTTAGGTGAGAAACACCTGATACGATACGAGCTAAATACCTCAGTCTTGTCCTGAAGCTGCATGCGAAAAATGCTTTACTCTACATAGTTATTAAAATGCTAAGAATATACACACGATAAGGCCATATATTATATGTATATACTCTCATTATGTCTAAACTGGCGGAAATATCAACACAACATCAGCACAATACTAGCAGGAACGAGGAATATATAAAGTCGTCTACATGAAACTTTTCTAATAATTGCATTCAAACAACTTGGCAGAGCGGCAATAAAGTGCGATGCGATGCGCAAGAATGAACACTGTAATAAATGTGGAGCGAACATCGAGCGGAAACGAAACGTCCATCGAGCCTCAATCCCTCTGCTCAACCGGATAAACAACAGGTAAGTATTCAGATTTTACTACGCTATAGATACCTCCCGTTATGGGTTGCCCATTCACTCCCTACTCGCCTCCGTTTCATTTATCTTTAGATCTCCGATTCCGTTTCTATATCCGCCTTGCTTGACACCCAAAGCGGCCTAATTGCTCACTCCCACAAAACATACTTATCACGAGGTTTCGCTCCAATTAATGTTTCTCAATTACTTGGTGTTGTTGATAAAGCGGATCATCTAAACTGCTATGCGTGATTAATCAGAAACAATGAGAAGTTTGTGTGTCGGTGCGACGAGACGCGAGGGCAGTGCTCCGGCTGCCATTGTCTCTGGTCACCGGTGTGTGGCGGCCAGCGGACCACGAAATCGGTCCCAGCTGCGCGTCGCGCTGCGCCTCTGGAGCCCAACACTACTTCGGTAAAACTCGGCCTATTATGAAGCATAGTGCCACTGCTGATTATCAAAAATGTATAAACAAAAAGGGAGATGACGGTAATTACGACGCTCAGCCTGTTTTACCCTGCACACATACTTAGGAACGAAAATACCTCTAAGAACGGCGTCTTGGATTTTTTGGAAGAAAGTAAAAAGGCCTCCGTCGACCTGGCGGAGTCACACAATAATTGGTATCAGGCCAAACCGCGTCCTCTCAGCTTTACGACACATACGTTCAAATATATGACACCTTTTCAGTCGCGCAACCAGTGTCGTTTTATGTTTCCGGACGTGACCTACACCAGTGGCACCTCCGAGGCTCCGACCGTAACTTGATTTTCTGAAATCAAATATCAATAATAAATGAAACAAAGCGACCTTTTTGGTATATTTTGGCCCCTACGTGTAATATGGAATTTAATTTGGGTTCGCATCGGGGTTTTAAAATTAGAAAGCTCTTTTTATTTTTATTTCAGTAATTTTATTACCATTTTATTGAGGAGGCCATTGACTAGCAAGGACATACGGTTCGAGCTGACGAAATGATACTTTCGTAGTTTTGTCGAGTAGTCCCGTAGAGCCGGTTATGTTGACGCTGACAATGAACGGCCGAAATAAAATTTGATGCGCTGTGTTTGTCGAACGTAAATAAAACAAACAGTGTGCACCCGGGACTTTGTTCCTGTATATTTTATCGTGTGATAAAAGGTTTTATTTTAATCGAATAAGCTATATTATTCAAATCGCTACTACCTATATCTGAAACAAAATCCTTAAAAAACACATTACCCTCCTTTGCGTCGTACAGTAGGGTGAGAAATGTACGCAATTCGCTTGCAAGGGGTAAGCAGGTGATCATCTACCTACCTATTTTAGGTGGGGTACTGCGGTACAGCCATAGCTTTCCTATATCAATGTCATAGGGGACGATTCGATTATTGTCATTTCCGGGGCCGCTCACAGACATGACGTAAATACTTGCCTATATTATGTCTATGGCACCCGTTCCATGAACGGTGGTGCACATAAACAGGTGTAATCAGCCTCTAGGGGCAGCCAATTACTATTAAGAAAATATTCATAATCACGATTTGGGCGTACCCTGGGAAACGTATTGATAAGGGTACATGTTCGGGTTTTTAGAGAGTCAGGGTGCGAGTTGGCCACTTAGCGGGTTCCCTTGAGGCTTGTGAGAGGTAACTATGACAGAAAATTGCAGAAAAACCAACAACGTCCGAGTCGGACTCACGCGCTAAGGATTCCGTACCACCAAATTAAATAAATATAAATTTAATTAATTTTATTTATTAAAATTTTATGCACAAGTAAAAAAAAAAATACGGTACAGAGGCGGACTTAATGCCTGAGGCATTTTCTACCAGTCAACCTTAGGGTGATGCAGAGATAAACCATGGCAGGTGCAACATACGGGATAAATAGCTCGGGAATTACTATAAAATACAAGAATAAATACTAATACTTAGACATATTATAGTATTTTATTTACTTTATTTTTATTCTACCATAAAACCATGTCTTTTGTGTGGAAACACAACTAGCAACATGTTACGGTGTAAAAGATACAGCCCTGTGATAGACTGAGAGACAGAAAGACGGCGGCATGGCGGCAGCGGCGCGGGCGTGACGCGGCGTAGACTTAGTAAAGGGTCCCCTAGGCACCCTTTTGGAACGGAACCCTAAAAGTTGTAAACTGTCGGAAAATGATGACGAACGTTCATAAAATTTTTCGTACTTTATTTAAGCCCTTTGACGAATGAATTTTTAAAATCGCTTTCTTAGTGCTAATCTTCGTTCTTTAAGTAACTCTTGTGCTATATTTCAAGCTTCTAGAGCCAGTTTAGGATGAGCGATGGCTGTCAGTGAATGAATGAATTAAATTAAGATTTTTATTAAGTGGAAGGACACATACAAAATATTTATGCTGTCAATTTATTATTGCAAAAAATACCATATTATACTATTCAACCAAAGGCAAGATAATTAATGCGTCTATGAGGTAGGGGAGCGAGGGGCTTGTTGTAACAGTTTTCATTAAAACTAATATATCTTGAAATCTATTGATTAAATTTCTACTAAATAAAGATGGATGAATACTGTAACTCTTCCTCTACCAAATCAAGTAACAATAATACCATAACTATTGGTCATTATTTTACAATCAATTATTTTCTAGAAGAAGTGCGGTGTTACAACTTACCTCGTGCTTGGGGCAAGTTGTAACATCTACCGGGGCAAGTAGTAACGACAAAAAAAAAACGACAATAATACCTCTAATCATTTATTCCTTGTTTTTTTTTTTTAAATTGACATCTTTCTAAAGTAAGTATTACGTAATTCTTATCAAAAATCAACTCAAATACATTTTTTTAGTAATCAACACTTAAAAATTAAGTAATTAACAGTTTTATTTAGTTAAACACTACTTATATTCATCATGGCACTTTTAAATCACAGTAAGTAATTTAATTATTTAAGGTATGCACTTGTTGTAACACGTTACAACAAGCCCCGGGATTTTGTTACAACTAACCCTATGGTATGATTTTCAACATTTATCAAGATAACTATTTAAACAATTTAGCAATCATAAAAACTGTTACACACTATCAGAGATAGATAAATTTGAATGGAAATAAGATATAGAAAATTTGAAATTAGTCGATATTAAATACGCAAACCGAAATTTTACGACAGTACAATTTTATATTACCTGGCAGAAATGAAGCACGTGCACACTTCCGCTCACTGCGCCGGCCGGCGGGACATTGGCTATGGCAACATGATGCGGCGCGGTTTATAGGTTAAATCGAGTCAAAGAAATACGTTAATAGCGTTTAAGATCCTAGTGAAAAGGGCCTGTTACTACTTACCCCTGTTACAACAAGCCCCTCGCTCCCTTATACTTATAACATCAACATACCTATATTTTTGAAGCCAGACAACTATGGAATTATATTGTGGGGAAATAGTGTAGATATAGAGCGACTATTTATTTTACAAAAAAAATGCGTTCGAATCCTAGTAAATATAGAACGTACGGAAAGTTGCAAACAATACTTTATAGAACATAAAATTCTTACGCTAACAGGTATTTATATCCTAGAAGCTAGTAAATTTGTGAGAAAATACCCATCGCTTTTTCCGCTAGCAAAACAGCAACGCCCACAGCAACGCAGTCTTAGAAACCGATATCTAAACGAATTAGCGGTACCAACTTCAAGACTAGCTATATTTCGTTCTGGGCCTCTGGCCATGTGCGTTAAAATCTATAATAAACTCCCGAATCCAGTTAAGGATACAGAGTACGACAACAAATTCAAAAATGACCTACAAAATTACTTAAACCTAAAATCATATTATAGCCTAAAATAATTGTTAACTGAGAAATAAATAAATTACTATCGACTCGAACACGTTACACATACATAGCTAGGTACTCTACAAGACATCAGTCAGAAAATGATAATTTATTTATTTAGTTTGTAAGAATGACATAATGTATAATAATAATTAATAATTTTTAAATTAATCTATATCAACAAATTGTATTAATAATTAATAATGATAGCATGTTAAATTAATTAAAACCTGTCGCCTATACATTGCTGTGCCCTAGCAGGGTTCATTGTTTGGAACTATCATAATGTAACAACATGTAGGTAAACAACATGAAATGCAATAAATGAATATGAATATTTAAATTATATTCTGTATTTAAGTACGGAATATTTTCGATAAAAAGTTGTTATGAAAAATATTGAGGCTACTGGCTACCGACGTAAAATACACATGTTACAAAAGTAGGCAAACCTTAGAGTAGGTACCTATTACTGAAATACCAAACATTTCCTTTCGTCACATTCAAAAAGAAAATCTTTCAAACTAAGTTGAAAAAGGACGACTTATTGAAAACATTCATTCTTGGATCATACTATTATTACTCGTTCGTAGAGCTTTCAGTAAAAAGTAAAAGGGATCATAACAGAATTTATTTTATATAGAATTTATTTTATCGGCAGTAACTTGTGAATCGATCGCGGTGCTGAAGGAGGGCTTGGAAAATTGTTTTCGAGGGTGACCATCAAACAACTTACCGTTCGCTACAGAAACTTCGCGTGGCATAAAAGAAGTTTTATGGACCGATAAAGACCTTTTCAAGGGGCTCTGGTAAAAGAGAACGCGTCCATATATATGTTAGTGCCGGCTGCTTTGCAAATAACCCGAAAATCAAACGTTGCTTGCCATTGCTGACTTATGGATATAATTTATATTACAAAGTACCAAGGAACTTTCTTACAAGTATCTTTACTAGGTAGTTATAGGTAAGCAAGGTATATAACTCCTTACATACCAAGTAGGTATCCAACTTTAACATGGTCGTTACCATATTAATACACAAAATAGGTATTCTAAGCTCTTTGTGTCGTCGTTACAAAAATAATCTAATTGCAGTATCGTTTTTAACTGTCTTACGTCAGGTCTACGCCCTTTATCCATGCTAGACACTATCTTATAAATTAATCGTAGCAAGCAAGGGTACTGCGGCAGGTAGCTATTATTTTTTTACAGGCGTTAGCTGGACGAGGGAGTTTCACCGTATTGAATTAATTGATTTTTTGATTTGATTAGATTTAATTCGTTTGTTATATTATTAATAAAGAAGAATAGCTATTGAAACGTAAGCAAATTATTCGTTATGTTTCACTAAGACTGATAAGAGCACCAAGGTAATTACTCTCTGTTCCTACCTGTATTAATTTTGTAATCCTTAGCAGGTAGGTAATTAAAAGGTCAAATAATCATTTGACCTTTCTCCTATGCCCAAGGTGATCATAACTAGGTAGTTTATACAGGATACCTAATGTTAAAGAGCCATGACCTTATAAAATACTAACTTCTAAGTGTAGACGTTAGCTGTTATTTATTTCGTGGGCCAAAAAAGATTTCAACTTTGTATGTATAAAACCGCCCCGGATATAGGTACAAACATGAGCTACAATATACAAGCAAGTCAATGCCTAAATCCCGTATCCAATCCCTCCCTTTCCGATCTCTTCAATCCAATGGAGACATTATTTAAATTGATACATTTGTTTCACCGAACCAGTTTGCAAAACATTTGAATTGCATTCTATTTCCATACCTTTAAATGTAGAATGATGTCAAATCTTCAGTGTTGCAAGGGAATCTGCTTTGTTGACATATTTTCAACGGTTTTAATGTAACGGTTGCTACTATAGTAACTACAAGGTAGGTACCTACATTACCTATTATAATAATGTCCTAGATAAAAATATAGGTACCTATTAAAATACGTAGACCGTATTTGATAAAGGTGGATGAGTACCATAATATCTATTATGTATATTGACAAGATATTTTTCTTTCAATGACAATGAGCTGCTGTGAGAATACCCACCATAAACATT
The DNA here is from genome assembly GCA_937001585.2 of Brachylomia viminalis. Lineage (NCBI taxonomy): Eukaryota > Metazoa > Arthropoda > Insecta > Lepidoptera > Noctuidae > Brachylomia > Brachylomia viminalis. The sequence continues at coordinate 11,237,402 of OW443302.2, read as the reverse complement.
GTTTCATTTAAGTATGTACTTATTAACGTCATGCTCTGGTTAATCAATAGTGTCGTAGTTCGTAGGATTTTGCCGTTAAAAAATTGAACAAAATTCCACTCGACAGCCTGTTCTGAAAATATATTACTGTACGGAGTGTCAACGTGCTATATACTATACCCACGACAAGCGGCCGCTGGCTCTCGCACTGCGAACATATAAAAACAATTTACAGATTATATAATGTCTGTCGCTGAATGTATTGAAGTATCAACGCGGCATTGTCACAAAAAAAACCAAAGTTGTATTTGATTTTAATTAAATTTCGTCCTCGTTTAAACTGTTTGTGGCTATCGATTTTCATTTAACTCTTCTTAAATAGGTCATTACGGCACTGTGTTTATGAGCGTCGCGGCGACGTCGGTCGAAGGGCAAAATTGCGTTTTGTGCCACTGCGTACAATAATAGGGTGATTAATGGCTCAGGCGATACACGAGGCAAGTTCTTTGTTGTTCGCCAAATATTTGATCCGGCACCGCCATCGCAATCCATTCCTTTGATATTACTTATAACAGTGATTCCAGCCGCCTAAGCTTGCGGGGGATGTGTGAGGACGCGTTAATGGTCTACGAGCTTTCACCAGCCACATCCAGCCTATACGAGGGGTTCCGCCGTGAATAAGTAATACGTGTGTTACCCACTCCACTTTTGAACTGTTTGCTTTTATGAAATCTCGATTAATTAAATATTATAAGCCATTGAAGAACAACAGGCTGTAATTAAGGTTGATATTAAAGCTCTATTAGGCATGTTTACAATTTATTTGGAGAAAGCTTACAAAACTGAAGACCGATGGCAGGATCTATCCGCCAAACCTGAGCTGTTGAAGTAGATCGAGAGGTTCTATGGACAGTTATACACGTCGACAAGTAACCCCGTTACGAATCTGGCAAACGACCCAAGAGCTAGATCGACCTGACATTACACCGAAGACATCCCGGACGTCAGCTTATACGCGATTGTGTCATGTTAAAAACAAGAAGGCGCTGGCCGGGTGATGACAGAATTACGATTGATTTCCTAAAGGCCGGAGGCTAAGAGGTATGGTGATACTTTTCATTAAGAAGGGCGACAGTGCCTTAGACCCATCTCACTTCTGAGCCATGTCTACAAGCTGTTTTCAAGAGTCATCACGAACCAGAACGCGCGCAGGTTTGAAGACTTCCTGCCTGGAATCCGGCTTGTTCCCGAACAAGCCGGATTCCGTAAAGTATTCCGTAAAAAAAACCGATGCGGGAAGCACAGAACTGGTCGATGTGGCGGTGCTTGGGGGAGCCCCATGTCCAGCAGTGGACGTCTTTTGGCTGAAATGATGATGATGACAATTTATATGAAGAGATTTTCACCTTTTGGATTCAATGCCTATTCCAATAAAATTTAAATGTGAAGCCAAAAAAAAATTTATAAATGAAATGAAAATAGATTGGAAGAGCCCAGTGGAGTTTAGGTAAAACGAGAATATTTCACCGCACCGCACCGCACGCGGGGGCGGTACATATCCTTCCCTATCCCTAATTACTCAATGTATTGAAAGGCCAATTAATTATTCAGGCGGTATCAATGGCGCAAGACGCTGGGAGAGGAAGTACATTTTCACATTATGGTTATTTTATTGATCAGTATAAAAACAATTAATCTTTAATAGGTTTTTAATTTAGTCTTCTCTTGAAATAAAATATAAACAGAATTTTCTTCGTGAAGCACGTAAGATTCTGAGAATCTATTCAGTAAAAGTTTTGTTAAACTCTTAAATGGATATTGTATTCAATTAAAAATATACGTTGCCTTCTACACGTTTCTTTAGTTCTGTTAAATGAGTTTACGCCAACGACCATACGCAATAAATGTGTGTGGTAATAGCATTGTGGATTTAAACACACGACACACGACGACACGGTTGGCGCAGTGGTTAAACGATTGACTGCTGCGTTACGTGTCGTGGGATCGATCCCCGCACGGAAAAAAGAATTGTATGACCTGCAAGTACCTAGTTGTTCCGGGTCTGGCTGTTTGTATGTGAGTTTAAATGTTTGTAAAACGCACCCACGATACAAGAGAAATTCGTTACCGTCAGGATGGCTGGACCAAGTGAGATATGCACATGAGACCATGTGCACTATTTAATACCTATTTGCTACTATTTACTACCTTTTCGTTACCTACCTACCTATTTATAATGAAATATTGGCAACCTTTTCGTTAAAAATTATATAAAAGAAATAAAGTGGTCAGCCATTCTGACGTCAGGTTGGCTGACCACTTCCAAGTTCTCATAGTTTAAGCCATGTATTAACCGCTTTGTTGATGTAAATATTTACTACCTATTTGCTACCTTAACATATATTTTTTACACATCTTTAAGAAGCTCCTTTAAAAAGTTATTATTAAAACGCCTGTATATCAATTATTTACGTCTTTTATTCTCAGAATAATTGCTATTAATGTTTTTGCAGGCGCATAGTGGCTTATGAACAACTTGTTTCTGTAAAGTTTTATCCATTTGCTATAAAACTTTATAATTATTTACATATCGCATTTATTCTTTCTACTGCGCGTCAAAACCAGGATAACGGGCATTACCCAGAAAGCCGCAAAATTTAAGTGGAACTGAGCCGGGCATGTTTCCGCATGTCAGATGACAATTAGGCTAAAATAACCACAGATTGGGTCCCACAAACTAAATGCACGACGACATCACGGCAGGCCAAGACGAAGATGGCGGGACGAGTTTGACTCCTATCGTAAGGACTGGCCGGCAGTCGCAAAAATCAGAATTGTGTGGGAAATGGAGAGGGAGGCCTTTGCCCTGCAGTGGGACAATACAGGCTAGTTTAATAGGATAGATAGGATAGGAGGAGGGTTAGACCCTGAAAATAACATGTCTAGTTGTCGTCATACTGGATGCACTGTTATCAAGACGTTTGAATATGAACTAAAAGATTTGATTGCTTTTGAGCTAAATTCTGAGGAAGAAATATAATTTATACGATATACATTGAAAAATATTGAATATAATTTGGCATTAGTTATAGAGTTTGTTCCTTTATCGGCTCCGACCAAGGGAATTGGTCAATAAAAATGTCACTGTTTTAGAGGTACTTCATTTCAATGGACATGTCAAATCGAGTAACCAAAAGTCATAAAAAACGTTGGCCCATTGCATCATTTATGGCAGAAAATATAAATAATATATTTATAATTAAAATTTGACAGCAATTTTACTTAATGAAAGTATGTAATTCAATCATTTCAAATATATTGTTGTTGTTCTATTTTTGACAGCCTCCGAAATACACAGGAGAGTGACTAATCATTTTAGTCTCAGTAGTTTCAATGATAAGGTCGAGGGCGGGGGAGAGGGGTGGAGATATGTTACATGTCCGTGTACATACACACGGAATGTTATTAATTAAAGACATTAAAACGCCTGCACATAAATTATTTACGCCACGTCCTAATTTCGTAAGTTAATTACTAATAATGGTTTTGCAGGGACTTCCTAAATTAACGTTAATTCATAACTTTATACAGGAGCTTTGCACAGTTGTGTAAAAAAATATAATACATTATTATGTTAAGAAACAAGTTGTTTCATGCCACTAAGCGCCTGCAAGAACATTGTTAGCAATTATTCTTAGAAGAAAAGACATTTACGTTTAATTATCTAAAATTGAGTATCAGATATTGGTGCCGATTCTCTTGTCACAAAATTCTCTAAACTAGACTAAAAATCACCAAAATTTAGTTTATTCCTGTCAAACGACGATTTCCCATTCTGAAATTGACTAAAGTGACACAACTTAACCAAATTTTAGTTTGACAGCACTAAGATGGCACTGAGATTATAATTTAGTGAAAATGGCAATTTTGCTATTCTGAATTTTACGTTTTTCACCAAAAATTTTGATTGTCGTAACTAAATCTGCCTGTTTTTAATCGCGATTAAAAAGGTGTGGAATAAAATTTGTTGTCATGAACTAAAATTTACACCAACACCTCGACTTCAGATGCAAAAACTGTATCTTTTTTTCTTTTCTTTTGCTTATATCTCGAAAACGGTGTGTCCTATCGCAAAAATAATGAAAATTTCGACCGCCTTTTTAAGACCCCGTAACATCTATAATCAAACGTGTTGGTAAAAAAAAAAAATTTTTTTCATATTTTCCATACAAAAAGTGAAAAATTCCATACAAAACATGTCGAGGCTGCAAATTAATGCGCGCCTCCGCTCCGACTCTAAAAATAAAAACACGTGGTACGGCAAACAAGTACCACGTGGAGTCGCAATTGCCAAATTTGATTTTAGATGTGTCAAAATTATTTTTAATTTTAGAGATTTTATTTTGCAGAATAGCGTTAAGATTCTCATAGCCAAAAGTAAGGAATTTTAGTGATAGTTTAGTTAGTTTAGTTCGGTGTACAACAGAATCGGCACCATTGAATCATAATTTGATCAAGATCAATTTAATAAATCCTCAAGTACAGTCAAAATTATATTCGAATAAATGCGTTATTTAAATAATTATAAAATTTTATAAATGGATAAAACTTTATTAAGGACTAGCACTTTGCCCGCGACTTCGTCCGCGTAAGTGTCGATCCCGTGGGAATATCGGGATAAAAACTATCCTATGTCCTTTCCCGGGACTCAAACTATCTTTATACCAAATTTCATCTAAATCGGTCCAGTGTTTCGGAGCCCATTCTATTCGTTACAAACATACAAAAATACAAATCTTTGCTCTTTCTAATATTATTGTAGAAGTGTAGATATCTAGAAACAAGTTGTTATAAGTCACTAAGCGCCTGCAAAAACATTGTTAGCAATTATTCTGAGAAGAACAGACGTACATAATTGATTTACAGGCGTTTTAATGGCTTTTATTAATAACTTATAGAGGAGCTTCTTAAAGTTGTGTAAAAAATATATGTTAAGGTAGCAAATAGGTAGTAAATATTTACATTAACAAAGCAGTTAATACAAGGCTTAAACTATGAGAACTTGGAACTGGTCAGGCAACCTGACGTCAGAATGGCTGACCACTTTATTTCTTTTATATATTTCTTAATGGAAAGGTAGCAAATATTTAATTATAGGAAGTAAATAGTAGCAAATAGGTATTCAATAGTGCACATGGTCTCATGTAAATATCTCGCTTGGTCCAGCCATCCTGACGGTATCGAGAAATTCCTAGTGTGGGGCAAAGTTTAAAAAAAAAAAAAACAATCCGTGTGGATTTTGAGACGGGGCAGTAAGGTACCTTAACCGTTGTAGTTTGTAGACCGTTTTTCTGTAACCACAACGGTTAAGGTACCTTACTTTAACCGTTGTTAGACTCACATAAAATCGTAATAATACAATGTTTGGACTTTAAAAGAGACCTTGACCTCTGAGATTGTTTCGGCATTTCTTCTCTGGGTTCAGTTAGCTAGGAAATGCCGGCGCCATCTAGTTTTAAAATATTGACGTGTAAAAGTGTCTTAAAAGATCTACTTACAGAAAATAAACATTTCATTTAATTTCGTTGTAGTTACAGAAAAACGGTTTCAGGAGATTGTCCTTATTTTTTTGAGAAAACAGTTGGTCTTCAGTTGCTCCACTTGAGTTTTTTGATCGTTACCTATAAGAAAAATTATCGATTAATAACAAAAAAATATTTTGTGAAAATGGCCCATTTTCTTGGTGACTGTAATTTCTTGCAAAAATCTGTGAATGGGTATCAAAATTCTTAAATAAATAATAACAGTCGCCTAAAACCATTTTCCTGTAGCTACAACGGTTAAGGTACATGCTCTTACTGCCCCATCTCAAAAATCCAGCCTGTATACGCGGCTTTACGAACAAAATGGTCGGACTAAAGTGTAGAGCTAAACGACTTACCTAATACCTATGCATATACCTACATAGAACATTGAAACAATATATTGAATGAAGGTTATAAGTGTTACCCATTATCTTGATTTATACTTGAGCAGAAGTTAGCGGTCGGCTATTAGCCGGAGCCAGGACCTGTGTAATGAGGCGTGATCGGCGAGCTTTCAACTTCTATCTATAACGTGCTCCTGTACGGTCTCGAATAAACACAATAATAAAAGGTAGGTAAGATTTACAATTGCCAGCTTCAAGCTAAAAATGTTAAGCCACGTGAAATGTATGTACCTACGTGATTTATGAGCACAGCTTATGAGATTCTTTCGTAGACACGTCTAACTTATTTTAAAGAATTCAGCTGCGGTATGTCGTGGTTGATGCCTACGCATTTCCTATTCACATTCACGTCCTCACTATTCATCACATATTAAATATTTGTTGCGATATTGGTTCTTATGAGGGTGAAGGCCGTGGTATAAGTATAGGTGTTTCTACCGGATTGTTTCATTTTCGAATCACGACTTATTGGCATCCATCGAAGTTTGAAAGAGTTCGATGAAAATAATTTTTTGTTCCGCCACTGTAACAATTTTCTACAGAAACTCGTTTAATTGGTTAGCCAGCATTTACAAAAAGTTTTGCCAATTATTCCATCGGAGTAAACTCACAGAGTGATTTGCAAAGTTCCACAACAATAGGCACATTTATCTTTAGAAAAGTTTCTACAGCTACAGCGCTGAACAAGCATTAACGCGTTATTCTTGAAATTTTGAAAAGATAAAGAATCCTCTTAAGATTTTTTGTAGGAGTGTTATATAAATACGCAGCCATCTCCGTGTTGATTAATCCGCTGGAACATTGGGAGAGCACTTGTTGCCGCAAATTAATTAGGAAACAAGTTAACAAAAAGTGCAATAAACTTCGTTAAGGAAGCTTAATTTCCGTCGGAGCCCGACAGAGACTGACATTAATCAACTGAGATCGCTCTCGACTGCCGCGAATTTCATTACGGAATCAGAGCCGCCTAGGATTATCATTACATTGGAGCGATAGATGATATCTGCTGTCTTATCTATGATCCTCGTCTATAACTATAATATTTGGGAACTTTATTTTATTGACCTTTTATACAGGTTGTATTGGAACCCGGGCAAGCCGGGCTGCCTGAACGAGTTGATTGTAAATGTGATTTTGAACCTAAAACAACAAAAGAGAATACCTTTATCGGGCTTCTGTTTTGTGTTGTATGTCGGTCACGGTTAAAAAGCTTTTTCGCGGGTTGTGGAGGTTGAACATAAATATAGGGCGCGGTGAGCGACCACGACTGTGTTGGTATTAACATTTTCGACGAATCTGTTGGGCAAGGTTAGAAAGCTTTAATAAGATATCCTTATAGATCGTTTCTAGTTCAACATGCGGATAGAGACACACCCCCCCCCCCCCTCTACACCCTTTTTAAATTTATTTATTTATTTGGTTCACCAACAATTGTTTACACTAACATCTTGGCAAAAAATAACATGTATTAAAAAAAAACATTGAACAGTGTAACAATTACTTAAAGGTAAACACCACATGCACTAAATTAAATTATGTTAATTGTAAGCCTAGGTACACGTACAGTTCACAGCCAACTTAAAAGAAAAAAAAATATGCAGCCTATGTATAAACAGAAGCTCAGTTTTGTAACTAATATGATTGGTAAAATTAAGACCGAACAAATGAATACCTTACGACACATCAGATAAACAACACAAGATTTTAGATTTCAGCTTAGTCAGAGAATCAAAGTGGAAATCGATTAGATCGCTGCAATTATTCAAAACACTGCAGAACCTTTAATAGTATTCTCTTGTTATAATCAGACCCCGTTATCGCGGATGCTCTAACAATTGTTTTGTAGTGATGGAACATTTCATTATATCGACTATATTAATTGGTATCGATATTAACAAGCACCTAACGTACTCGTAGGTATTAATCATTTAGCCTCTTCTGATCGTTATAGATACCTTTACGTACTTTTTTAAACATTTATAAGATTTACTTATTTAGTATTTTTATAAGTACACTTATTTCAGTTACGTAGCTCTCAAACTGAATAACACACGAAAAAACTTTTACGTTTCCATACAAACTTGCCGATCAGCTGATAAACTTTAGTCCGGAAGTGAGGAAAATTGTTCACCTCTCCATACTAAAGTGTATCAGCTGATCGGCAAGTCACTACAAAATAATTGTTCGAGCATCCGCGATAACGGGGTCTGGTTATAATATACTGCACCAGTAGATATGTTACAGGCGACATCCACTGGGTTGAAAATTATAGGCGAATGGGCAAAAATGTATGGGACGCGGCCCCAGCGACCAATAATAACCAGACATATGTTTTTGAATAGCTCTTTTCATCACTGTCACTTATTACTCTGACGGTCAGTCTCAATTCATTGTGGGAAAAAAGTTAGCTAAAAGAAAACCTGTGTCATTGTATTAAAAAAAACGTTTATTAGAGTAAAACATTGTTAATCAATCGTATTGTAGGAAAACCAAAACTAAATTAACAAGCAGTGACTTAAGCGAAGTCAACAATAACATAATTTTAACATGCCACTGAAGGACTGAAAGGTTCGTACCTTGCTAAACCAATGTGCCATATTATAGATGTTATAATACAGGGTGTCCCGTAAATAATGGATCTAACGTAACGGGTAGGTAGCTTACCTCATTTCCAACAACTAATTTTTGAAAAAAAAATTGAAAAAAAAATCAATTGAACATTTTTTTTCTAAGGCAAATAAAATTATATTTGAAAAAGAAAATATTAGCAATAAGCTATTCAGAAGTTTTTGACAAAAATCATACCTAAAAATGTTATTAGTTGCAGCAAACACTGAATGCTGTTAGAGAAAATGGTAAAATTCGAAAAAAAAAATATCTTGGTTACCTTACCGATTTTTTTTAACTGTTCAAATTAGTTGTTTGAAATGAGGTAAGCTACCTACCCATTACGTTTGATCCATTATTTACGGGACACCCTGTATATGTGCATCGCTTCCCGCTGTCCGTCGCCCAGTTAAACAAATGTAATAATAATGTTCCGATTGCCAATTTGATCTCAGTCAATTAAAATATAACAGTAAAATGTTTTCGCAACCACCTGACTCATATCGCGGTTAACCTCGATTCTCCATTTCCGGACGTCTAAGACGTTTGCGGAGGTTTGCTGAGTGCGAGCGACAGGGTCCAGACAGCGACCAGTGTAGTAAATGCCCGTGTCATCGGCGAATAAAGCCACCTGAGCCGTTATCGTACTCATATTCACGATCGGCGCGCGCCAACGGCAGAGACAACTGCAGCCGTCGAGACTCGTCGATGGCAGCCGCCGATGCGTCGACGGTAGAGTCAACTGCAGCTGACGACGCATCTGCGGTTGCCGCCAACGAGTGTCGATGCAGTTGCCTCTGCCGTTAGCGCGTACGGTACATGTATGTGAGTACGAACTCTTGGGATCTATGGTAATTTTAATTTCAGTTGTAACAAAAACACTGCTCACAAAATCCACGAAGGCACAACAAATAAAAGCCAATTTTAAAATATGTTCTTTGATTGTTACTTGAAAACGTGCCTATTATTATCTTGCTATTACCACTAACGCTCGGCAAGGGCCTCTTTATTATTTTACTAATTTAACACGTATTGCGCACGCGATAAGAATGTACGGTGCAGACTAAAATGTCCTCTAAAAGAGGTGTAGTGATCGTTTTTTGGTCGTAGAACGTCCTACTTTTTTTTAAAGTCAAGGGATACAAAGCCATGAACATTGTCATTTGCGAAGCAACTAGCGAAGTAGCCACCCATTTCCTACTTGTCACGGCATAGTAATAGGTTACTCAAGAAATACTATAACAAGATGGGCAATGGCGACCAACTGTTTGTTAATAACAGTTAACTGGGCTGATTATCCGTTGGCCAAGCGGTCACTGCAGTAGTTTATTCTAGTTGCATCGTATTCACATATAATTATATAAATAATGTATACAAAATATCGTAAAACATTTTAAAGGAGTAACGGTGAAGTTTCTTGCCCATTTTTCTCCATACGAAACTACCTTTTGGAAGGGGCAACAAGAATCGATTAAATTTTTTGCAAATTTTGACGTTCTAAAGTACCTTTGTACCTATTTGAAATAAATGATTTGACTTTGACTTTATAACAGTTGACCATAAAGCCCGAACCTGATATACCTAGTAATGTGTAGACAAGAACCCATATTTTTATCTTTTCAGTACACTGTATCACCATAATATTTATGCATAAGCATAATTATATTGACTGACCGGTTGGTGCAATTGGTAGCGACCCTGCCTTTTGAGCCGTTGGTCCCGGGTTTGATCCCCGGACAAGTCAAACATTTGTGTGCATGAACATGTCTGTTTGACCTGTGTCTGGGTGTGTATATGTACATAAGTATGTATATCAGTCATCAGGTTACCGTAGTACAGGTTCTACCTAGTTCGCGACCTAAAGACCTTGTTCCACACAGGGTCTTTAGGTCGCGAACTTGTTGTCTAACAAAAAAAATTACTTGGTAAAAGAATTAAATGAGTATAAACCACGAAGTATATATATAACCAGACTTTCCCTTTGCACTTCATAATGGCGCTTTAATAACGTTTGTGAAAGTTTACTTCAAAACAAAACAAATTAACGCAAACCAAAGATACTATAAACTCGATAAATAATCCGCCAACTATATTTGCTTATCAAACAGAAAATGTTGTCATAACAAATAAACAGTGTCAAAGAAACATTTGATGTTTTCACTGCAGTTAATTGACTTTTGACTTTGAAGTGTCGATCAAAGTTATGGGATGAAGTCTAAGCCATTTGCGATCCCCAAGTTTCCTCGTTTGCATCACTTAGGACGAGGAAAGGCTTTAAGTGCCACCGTGATTAGCTTCCTTCTCTCAAATAGTTATACTTACGGGTCCTAGATTATAATGAAACCTTTCATTACACACGCTCCACGTCTGCTTGCGGTGAACCTACTGCCGACGACGTCTACCAGCCTAACTATGTTTTAAAGTCTAGTTAGCTTCATCGTTATTCGTAACGTAAATATGACCGCAATCTCGGTTAGACACGGCTGCTATTTAAATACGAGCTAGATACGCAACACAAGTTAACTGAAACTAAAACAATGTTTGAGCAAATGTAAATTTACGTAAACACCGGCTGCATATTCAGAATTTGATGGCTGACTAGATGAAATTGAAAACAGGTGCAAATATGAAAGTCAGTGAAACTTCGAAATCATTACTAGATATTGGGGTTCCTATTTTTTTTAAACATTGTACCAGAAAATAAACCATTGTTTATAAATTCTAAACATCCTCTGAAACTTCGAGAAGTATTGAGAGAACATTATATTTGTGGAGGTGCAATTTAACAGATTAGCATCAGTCAAAGCAATTACAAACAGAATTTGGGTAAGTTAAGCTACGGAACTTCTTCCATTCGATTGGTGCGGCTTCATTTGTAAGGATGGAATCGTTTACTTATTTAAACGGCTCTTTCAAATATATAGATTTAACTCAAAATTAATACATAGACCACATAGTTCAACTGTTCAAAATCAAAGCGGATGTGACTGCTACGAGGGCGTAGCTTGCGTAGCAAACCCCTCTACGCATAGGCTACGGCGTAGTACGGCACAGCACAGGAGACAGTGTAGTTCAATTTTATTTTTAACCGACTTCAAAAAAGGAGGAGGTTCTCAATTCGACTGTACGGTTTTTTTTGTATGTTTGTTACGCGATCATTCCGAAATTATGAATTGATTTTGACGATTTCATATAAATTATATAGTTATCGGACGAGCGATTTTTAAAAAATCAACAATAAATATTTTTAAATAAAAAAACCGCCTTCAAACGGACGTGGACGTGTAAGACGATCGTTTTCGATTCGGTGTGGGGTAGGTACCATAACTAAAAAGTGAAAAGTAAAAAACTATTTTACAAAATAAAACAACTGACTTCCAAAAAAAAACACTACAAAATGAAATTTAACTTTAATTTTGGAAGTCGATGGAAAAAACTAAAACAGATGCAAAAACACAGACTTCCGAAATAAAAGTTATATTTACGTCTATTTTGTCACACTGCTGGGCAAAACTTTTGTATATTTTGCTACCTGTAGACTGTGGTCATCTATCCTAGTCCATTCTACATGGTGGACAGTACACATAAAACAACAAGAATGTATTTATTTATTTAAACTTTTCGCACACAAACAAGGTACAAAGGCGGATTTAATGCCATAGACATTCTCTACCAGTCCACCAAGGACCGTAAAGAGATTATATGGCAGGTGCTTTGATTGAGAGGAACAATGTAAAACCTTTAAAATATATCATGATGAATTATAAATAAAATAGGTACCTACACAAGTATATATATGGGCTATACGCTTATAATACACATACCTACATATCTACATATTTACTAGTGCTTTAGCTGGGAAGAAGAAGTAGCGCAACAAACTCCTCAGCAGCACTGCTGTCTGTTCAGTTAGAAGAACTGGATTCTATACAGTAATAAGTAATTAACTTTACGTGGAACACCAGCATCGATGTGCGTCGACCATCATGCACTGGCTGGCCAGGTCCACTCAATCTGTGTGGTTATTTCCCCAAAAGACCATTTCAGACACAAATATATATGGTCCTCAAAGGTTATTATAATATTATTCTAATTATTGTGAATGTGAGAACTATGTCGGTCATTGCTTTTTTTTATTTTTTATTTGTGTGGATGTTGTCTCATATTATTATTGTTATTATTTTGTATTTTTCTCAGTTAGTTTAATCATGATCTGGCAGTTTGAGTAATTTATGCGGCCTACTCAAATGTCCTTTCTTTGGTATTGTCCGTCGAATCGTTGAGCTCCAAGTTCTAAGTTGAGTGCTGACAATTGCGTGCACTGACTGGACAGGTCCACTCAATCTGTGTGGTTCTTTCCTCAAAAGACCATTTCAGACACCGATCTACATAGCCTTCACATGATCTGACAAAGATTTTGTCTGGACTTTTTAAAAGAGACTGTGACCTCTGAGTTTGTTTCGGCCTTTCTCAGAGTAGTCAGATAGGAAACGCCGACCTCATCTAGTTTTTAAAATATGATTGACATGTAAAAGTGTTTGTACAAACCTACTTACAGAAATAAAATCATTTATCATTTATTAGCACCCAGGTCACGCCAACTCGATGAAAATGTCTGTGTTTATGTTTAATATTGAATATTATCCCACTTTTGAGTCTGAGCATAATAAGGCGATACCTTTGTCTATAAGACAACCGCAAGTCCTATAATCAGTTTGGTTCTAGAATACCATTTAAAATTACATAGCAATTTGAATCTTTCAAATTAATATTATACCTAGTTTTGCTCAAGTAAGACTTCAAAATATAAAATTGGTGTATCTAGTGCGAGCCGCAGTCACCTTGGGGTTCCGTACAACAAACAAGAAACAAATTTAATTTTAAAGCACAAAGAAAGCCATTACAAACAATGGAGGTCTTGGGTAATTTTCTTCAAATTTAGACCTCATAGCGTTTATCGTTATTTTTTTATTGTTACTTTACAGAATCGTTCTCGGTCGGCATTATAAGGGGATAAAAAGTTTTCCGACCTGACAGATTGGCAACAACTTGTACCTTTACTACCATTTTTTATAACAGGAACCTGAAGCTACTAAAAAACATTAAAATGCCTTGTTTAAACGTTAAAAACTAACCACATAATATTTTTTACATATTTTAGAGCACAGTTTTTGATTTCATGAGTAATTAATACTTCTACATGTGTGATCAGCCTAATAAAAAATATACGTTCTTTAAAAAGGTTGTTATGTACCTTAAGGCTAACATGAATATGTAAATACATAGGATATTACCTAATACATATATGTATGAACCGAGGCTAAGCTTTAGTTATCTGTGATCTAACAAGATGATTCCCATTATTTATGGCATGTAATTAATTTAGTGCGCTGCTCACTAAACTCCAGCAATTTACTGAAATTTGTAATAGGACAATATTATTAATAATAGGACCTAACTACTCTAATATAGATTACGTATATAGATTAACAGCATTTGGACTGTTTTCAATAGTGTGTTCAATGTTTTGTCGGTTTCGACAAATGAACAATATTAAGCTGTGTTGCAAATAAATCTATTGTCATGTTCAGCACATATAATGGTGGTTATTATTTTAATAAGCTAATTGGATAACATTATTTCGTGTATGAGTCTGCACAATATTGTGATCGAATTATTGTGACCCTTGTGGCCATATAATAATAATTGTATGTTTAGTGAATAGATGACAAACACAATTGTGTAAATCTCTATAGATATTAATTGTTAAGGCATTTATTGTAAATGTGCCTTTTATAAATAAACTATTATAATTACTATTATAGTATAGAGTTACGTACGTTGGCTTGGCCAATAAAAGCAAGCTGTAGAAAAGCTAAAGAGGGTGACCAGTCAGTTCACCAAACATAAATTCATAAATATTTACTTGACAAGCAGCAATTGGCAAAACATTTTTTGTCAATTCATCATTTTACAACAACAAGATTACCAAATATTTCACAAACAATTAATTATTTTTTCATTTTATAACATTATCAACGTTTGGAATAAAGACATTACCCAAATTGACTTAATATAACGTAATTTAAAAAAAAACTCGCATTAGCATAATTGCAAGTGTAGTAGTTCTTTAACCCTGCAGACAGAAATAGGAGCCCCGCACGGCGGGGCTCCGTCGAACTGCTGACGGAAACGCTAACTCTAGACGGTCGACGTCACGGGGAGTTGGGGTCGGTTAGGTTTCTTTAAACCAATGAGGAAATGTATTGTAATGACATAATATTTAGTAGAAACGTTATTTATCCTAATGAATCTAAATGAAAAATGAACAACGTATAAATGATTAAATACCATCTGATGCATTTGTTAAAAGAATTGTTTGCCAAATAAATGTTTGTAAAACGAGTGTATAGAAAATAAAACATTTGCGGAATAAGTTGTTTTCGAAATAAATTGTATACGAAACGTTGGTTGTAAAATGAAAATTGGTCAATGGAGTTTTGGTGAAGCTTTAGTGAACCGCTAAAGAGCCATGATTGACTCCCTAGAACATTCAGCCAGCCTAGATATTATAAGCTGGCCTTCAAAACGTAGTACCACACTTTTAAAATTGTATTTTTTTATACGAAGTCAGAGTTTTGAAGTAAAAAACTTTTTATACCGAATTACATCAACTTTCTTTGAAATTATAGTTTATTATACGTAAGTAACGTTTTTAAGTTAAAAAAAAGATTTAATAACTGGTATTGCCTCCTCGGGCTCCTATTACAGCTTCAACCCGGTTTGGCATACTGAAGACGAGGTTTCGGTGGCGATGTTTGGGAATATTCTCCTATTCTTCCGTCAGGGTCTGTTTTAGGGCCCTGAGGGTGATAGGACGTGGTCTGCGGCTTCTGACCAGCTTCCCGAGCTCATCCCAGGCGTGCTCGATCGGGTTCAGATCAGAACTTCTTGATCACCCATATTTACTAAATATGGATATTAAAGATCTCTTGAACATATCATTCCACAGTCAGGGTGCCATTTTCTATGGCCACTAGCTCTATGCGACCTTCTGGAGAGATGCCAGCCTATACGAGTACAGAGCCTCCAACTCTTTCTGTGAAGCAGCCTTGAATGAATTGTTCGCCAGGTCGCCTGTAGACTCTTCGTCTTTCATCGGAAGTGAATATTGAGAATCGAGACTCATCAGTGAACAAAACTCTTGCCCATTCTTCTTCACTCTACAGTATGTGTTCACGGGCGTAGCGCAGTCTTGCTACTCGAAACCCTTTCTTGAGTTTTGGGCCACTTGGCCTTTGGGGCTTAAGGTTTGCTTCAGCAAGTCCTCCTCTCATTGGACTGTCACTAATGTAGTCTCTTCGGGTCTGAAGAAGCTGTTGGAGGACTGCAACTGCACTGAGGTGGTGATTTGTCAACATAGTGGAGACAATATAGTGGTCTTCTCGGGTACTAGTGCACCTAGGTATGCCATTATACGGTCTCCTCAGATGGTTTATTCGTACCTTCGCTTCACCTGCCGGACCGTTCTTAATTTTACACCCACCATTCTTGCAGTACGACGCATACTGATGCTAAGTTTCAGAAAAGCTATCATTCTTGCACATTCTTCAGGTGAAAGAGGCATGATAAGTAAAGTTTACGTGCTGCAGACACCTTGGCTCGATATATTTTGAGTCAAAATATATAAATAAACAAGCCGTTTGGAGATTTCGTTGAACAAACCGTGAGCACTCGGACCCCACGGCCCGAGGGTCTCAACCCCAAACGGCTCGAAAATATAATTGCCGATAAGGTTATTATACTTTCGCCGTTTGAGGTTTTCCGCAGCCGCAGCAGCAGCGCCAGCACAGCACGCCGAGTCAGGAAGATGGGATGGCGCAAGAGTATCGACACACGTTGCATCCCACACTAAAGGCCTACCCACCTTCCAAGGAAATAAAGACATGCCGTCCGGTCTCTTGCCATCGTCGCGTGCCAAGCCATTAGGTTCTAATACAGCTGGAACGCCGACGGTGAC
The DNA here is from genome assembly GCA_937001585.2 of Brachylomia viminalis. Classification (NCBI taxonomy): domain Eukaryota; kingdom Metazoa; phylum Arthropoda; class Insecta; order Lepidoptera; family Noctuidae; genus Brachylomia; species Brachylomia viminalis. Next base: position 11,220,807 of record OW443302.2, on the reverse strand, counting down.
AAGAGCTCGTCGGATGATGTCATTTATGTTCGCGTGCCGAGCTAAGCGGCCCGCACTTCGGCTGCAAGACAGGCCATGGTGTCCAAGGCTGTTGACAACTTCGCCACAGTGACAGCGATGGGGAGAACAAGAAGGAGCTCTTAGTCGTAGGCAAGCAGCGAGGCGGAAAGTAGTGTCGTCTAACAAAGTGCTTACGTTCGACGACGGTAGTGGGTGAAGCAAAATATATCTTGTGTTTTAAGTTAAAAGTTTAAAAGTGTGGTACTAAGTTTTGAAGGCCAGTCTAGTTACCATGGCGACTGGCCCTGAAGGTGTAAATTAATTATGATAGAGAGACGCCTACATTTTAACAAGTTTACATACATAGCTCACAATTTAATAACTTTATTATCGGTCGGCCAGAGACTGGGCTAATTACCGTCACTTCAGCGTTCTCAGGAATCTTTTAAGCCTATACACGTATAACGAGAGGAGAAACCAGTAAGGCGTCAACATAAATAACTACCTATAATATTATGTTAATAGACAACATTCAAAATGTCAATAACATTGCTTTGATCACCATACATTTTTCCTGTAACCTTACAAAACTAAATGAACTATATCTATAAAGGTACATTTACTTAATAAAGTATCCAACTGAAATGTATGGAAACAGGGGCTATTAAAATATTTTCTTAAACTGGAATAATAAAGTATATTACTCATAAAATAAAACACATCTAGTGGTAGCACCGAAAATGTTATTGATGACGTGAGAAAAAAGGCCCTTTTAATTAACTTTTGGGTACACAAGACGAAGATCCCAGGGGTTTAAGGGTGTACCTTAGATTTTCGCAGGTCTCGGTAAACCTTAAAGGTTTACCCGGATCTCAGCATAAAAGCTATCTCCAAACCACTGGGTGGATCCATTATAGTGCTTGTGGGAGCACCTTGAGGTTATAAAACGATATAGACATTCGATATTTAATGGATTATGACAAAATATCGGGCCGTTTATAAAAATGCGATAACTTTTAAAGCATTTGAGCAATACTTTTAAAATAAAAACTAAATTAAAGTGTATTTAATTAAAAATATAGAAATAAAACCTTTTTATTTCTTTTTGACTGAAAAAAAGACAACTTAACAACTTTGAAACCATTTGTTTTGCTTTTGTGTCTGTTTATAAATAAGGCATTTCTTGTGCAGAAATTCATTATTCTGATAAATTTCAATTCAAAACATGCAATTAACCCCTGAATTAGTGTACCAGAATTCTGACAATGCTTGAAGACGGGCGCAATCAGCGTAATACAGCAAGAACTGTTGGTGTGTCGCTATTAACCGTTCAAAGAGTGCTCCAGCAATTTGAAGAGACAAGATCCATATTCGCAGACCAGGAACAGGCCGAACAAGGTGCACGACAGCGCGGGAGGACTGATATATGGTGTCAACAATGTTAAGAAATTGATTTCAAACGGTTGTTGAAGTCAAAGATCACCTTCTATGTGCTGGAGGGAGCAATCTCAGCACGTGTACAGTGAGGCGGCGGCGTCTTGCTGAAGCTAACTTGAAGCCATCTAGACCTGCAAATGGTCAAAAACTCGAAAGGCAGCATCGAAATTCAAGGCTGAGTTACGCTAGAGAACGCATGACTGGTCAAGAGTAATGTTTTCGGACGAGTCGAGGTTCATGCTATACTTGCACGATGGGAGGCAATGAGTCTACAGAAGACCAGGAGAGCGCTATAACCAAGCTTGCATTGAAGGGAAAGTGCCATAAGGCGGAAGCTCCATACACGTGTGGGCTGGAATTTCTTCCGAAAGCCGCACCGTGCTAGTGGTGATAGAAAATGGCACTTTATCTGCAAAAAGATACGTACAAACATGGGCGAGAACGCCATCTTTAAGCAAAATAACGCTCGTCCCCATACAGCTTGGATAGTGTTTGACTACTTTGAAGATTATTACGTTATCACACGCATGGAGTGGCCAGCATGCAGCCCAGAGTTGAACCCCATCGAGCATGCCTGGGATGAACTGGGACGACGTGTACGTCAGCGAAATTCCCATCCAATCACGCTTCGTGAACTGAAAGAAGCACTGATAGAGGAATGGGAGAATATTTCTCAGCATCGGCTCAGAAATCTGGTAGAAAGCAGGCCATACCATATAACAGCTGTATTAACAGCTCGTGTGGCAATACAAAATACTAAAATGTGTAACAATTGCATATTTAATACCGTAGCAAATTTTTCGAAATCTAAATGAAAATGGTAATTATTAAAATTGAACTTTTATGACATTAATTTAAAAAAGCACTATAAAATTGTCTTTAGTATAGTCTTTATTTTCCAATATTTTGGAAGTTATTGAGGTTTTTGTTACCGACCCGATTTCTGTGCGGCCCACTGTATATTTCTTCCATATTACTCAATATTTTATAACATAACATGATAGGAATGAAAAACATGACAGTAATTACGTTCAAAAACATATTTATTTGTAACTAATATAAAACAGTTATTATTTCCACTACACGAGCATTCAAAACGTACGTATGTACATTTATTAGTAAATATGATGAATCGAAATACGATTAATTATAATTTTGTGCATAACTTGAATATTCACATTTTAAATTTAATAAATGTTAACTTTATTAAATTTAAAATGTGAATATTCAAGTTATAAAATAAAGTGTGTTAAGGTTTGCCGCAAAACAAATTGTGTGTCCAATGGTTTTTCCAACAAGTTTGAACAAAAGCCTTTCTGCGCAAGAATTCTGTTATTCGTAATAGACCGTTCTCTAGGGGAAAGTTGCATTCAAACATACGTTACAGTTCTTTTTAGATAAAAAACAGGTTGGAAGTTTAAATGAATGGCTGATAACGTTAATTCTTTTTCACCAAACAGTTTGATGGTTCTTTAGTTATTTACTCGACTTTGTGGTTTTATTCGGCAGGAGTCTGACGTAAGCTTCCGTATTCCTTAGGCGGAGGGTGTCAATTAGTTAACATACGAAACAGGATCAACTGTCATAAGGTCGTTTCAAAGCTTAGGTAGGTTAGTCGGTTTACGTACAAACAGTCTCTCAAAGCAATGGGCTATACACGTTTTCTGTTGATGACCCTTTATCTAGGTAGACGTATTTATGAATCAAATAATCATGCGTCAAAATAACAGATTACTTGTGTGCGATCTTAGAACGTATCTTAGAATACGAATCATGTAATGTATTCTCGTCCGAGTTGAGACATATTTTAAATGCGTGTAGTGACAATATTGCAGTGTAAATAAATATTTGCATACAGTTTCTTAATGTGTAAAAACAGACTATTCTAGTGTACCCGTAGCGTCATGAAAATAGTAACCTGACCCATACATATTTTAGGAGATAGCAAAACACAGAGTGTCGTAGCGCAACTTGGGAGAAGCCTATGTAGGTATAAGTACATTGCAGTGGACTGCAGGGATCGAGTGTCATATTTGAATTTTATATTCAACAAAGATTATAAATACTTGAAAAACATTGCTTCTCTGTGGAATTTCTCTTGTATCGTTGCGCCGGTAATGCTGCTTAAACATTCCCCGGAATAGATATATGTGGGCCATAATTATAAATATATTTGTTTCGTGCGGGAATCGAGCTCGGCACAGAACCGAATCCAAAAACAGCTCGGAATCTGTGCTAAACGAGAGGTACTTAGTTGCTGCGTCGTCAAAGTGTAGTTAGATTTGATTTTACAGCAACAGCTTTTATATTTTTAATTTTTATTTACGGTGTCATCCATTTTTTTACTCGGAGACTCATCGATTAAACCGAAAATCTGATTATTATTCGTCCCGGTTCAGAATAACGACTATCACATTTTCGATAAGTCCGACACGTCCGATGCGTACGACGTCCTATGTTTGGGCATCCAAAGGGTAATACCATACCTACACTATTGTGATTAGTATTCAAACGTTAATGGACCTGATAACGTTACTCTGATCTATTCATTTGCCGCTGATTCTGATAGCTTGACAGTTCGCGATTATGGACATATCGAAGTGCGATAGCCAATCGATATGGTGTCTACTATCTCTGAAATTATAATCTGCTCCTAGTTAATTAATAACATGTTTATTTGTTTAATGCATCAAACCAAACCGTATATTGGTCGGATGATTCGGTTTAGGGCTTAGCTTGAATAAATTATTCACAGCCGTTATAATTTCATACCGTGATGACGCAATGTGCTCGATGAAATTCGGTTGTTATTTCAGGTAACGTTTCAAAATAATTATTTGGAAAGCGGTGAAAGTTGTGAGAGCTATTCCTCAGTTCCGCAGTCAACAGTGCCATGTTTGTTGTTTGAACAAGACTTTCGCAGACAACTGGACAGTAGGAAACGGCTACAAATATAAATTTTGCAGCTCCTGCAATATACCGGAGAGATGCTGTGAAGATACTGTAACAGCTGCAAGACTATTCAACTATGCATGCTCAAAACGCCCTTGACTCGTCTTATTGTCAAAAGTAAAGCAATTATTTTTAGTTTCTGAACCAGTTCTGAATAATGTTAAAATGCATAATACCAGACTTGGAGACTGGGAAAATTAAATTAACTTTTTAACTTACAAACAAATTTTGGAAAAGTTATTTAATTAAAGTAAATAAAAAAGTTGTATTAGGACACCCTAGTGATTTTATTTAAGTTTATATTGTCTGCATTTTTAAATAAACAATGTACCTATATAACGGTGAAGGAGACGGTGCCGAGCGACTGTTGTTTTATTGGCTCGTCGCGTACTAAATCCAAGTGTTAAATGGATCGGCATAACGCAGTTGCCGTTTCGCTGGTACGCTACACTATTTGGATAATCTGTCAGTAGATCGATGTCAATTTTCGATCTGTCTGCAATCAAACGAAATGAATCGTTTTCAGAATAATATTTTGACCGTTTTAAATGGAAGGACTTTCTGGACTTCTAATATAATATTGAAAATAAATACATAAAAAAAGCTTAATAATACCTGTAAGATTTGTAGTGTTTTTGAATGTCATTATTTATTTCGCCTTTTAAATATTCCCTGGAAACTCACAATGAGTTTCATAGATTTTTATTTTTATTCCACTTGCGCTTTGTTTGTTCTAAACCTCAATGACATGTTCAAGATAACCCTTTTGTCACCGTTATATTTTTAAGCTTGAATAATACATTCTTTTTTATAAAATAACTTTCGTGGGGCACAATATGTCTTAACTATTTACGAAATTCTCAAGCACTCATGAGATAAAGCGTAAAACTACTTTTTTTTGGATAGGTACTCACTGAGCTTAAAAACCAGTCTGTACACTAATAACAAGTTACTAAACACGTGAAAACAAACATTTAAATGGAGTGTCCGAACTCGTGATAGACGTGTGATGGATGCGGCCGCTTGTGCCTGTTCTATCTCAATTGACTTCGAAGCTCAGTGCTAACGATTTGCCATCGATCTGCGGCGCATACTGGATTTTAATAGAAACAGACCGATAAATTGTGAATATGTGCCACAGTATTCTAAAAGTTCGTTGGTGTGCACATTTTATTTTCCCATTACCTATGTGAACATATTTATTGGTCCAGCATTGCGATTCTGTAACCATCTCACCGTGAAAACTTAGGTGAAGTGAGCGTGGAGTGAGCTGTCGGTGTCATCCCACTGATGCTAGGGATTGACCAAGTATTACATTTACCTACAATCATAATCGAGATTTTAATTATGTTTTCTAATGTTAGTTCTGTTGATCATTTTATATTATTACAAAGCTAGTATATTATTATTATTATTTATTTATTTCAGACATGCCCATAGATTATAAAAAAAAAACAATCAAATAAAAACAAATTACATTAAAATAAACAGCAATAAATAAAATTACACATACATATTACACATACATAATAGTTACACATACATAGTATATGTCTACCTATATATTATTATTTAGAGTTTTTTTTTATAAAACAGCAACAAAGAAATTCAGTCAGAAACTAGTTTAGGAAATCAAAATTCGAGAACTTATTTGAGTTTCTAACTGAATTTCTGTTTCGCTGTTTTATTAAAAAAAACCGTAAATAGTAATGTTTAGCCACTTAAAATAATAACCCTTGAAATAATATAAAATGATTAACATAATTAGCATATTTTTTTAAATTAAAATCTCGATTAACATTGTAAATGTAATGCTTGGTAAATCTCTAGCATCAGTGGGATGGCACTGACAGCTCACTCCACGCTCACTTCACCTAAGTGTTCACTTCACGATCACATTTTTACAGAATCGACATACTGATGTATTTACGTTCTACAAATAAACCACGAACATAATTATTATTGCGATCACTTAACTGCCTGCCAAGCACTTTGATTTGAATAGCAATAACCAATTAATACGTACTAACCAGAGGCAGTCTACAGGAGACCCGCATGGTAGTTCCCAAACGAACTGATATAGCATAAATTTAATTGGCACATTTGTAGTTGGTTGAATGGACACTAATATGTGAATATCAGTACCTATGGGCACGAAGATTTTATTCAACTACAGAAAATGTTTAAAGATACATATTGTGAGATTAAACATGAATTTTCGGTTCATTGCTGCACGGCTACTAACTCTAATGCCGTGTCTGCCAACCAAGTGCAACGAAATTAAAAATTGAATATGGAAAAGTCAATCGTTCGTCATGTTTATTTTTAGTAGTTGGTACGTGTTAATTGGGGACGCTGAGCACGTCGGTCGGCTTGTTGACTTGCGACAGGCCCATTAGGGCTGAACAGCAAAGGGGGCGCCCCACACCCTGACCAGCTCCCATTCTTTGCGGGATATCTGCATTATTATAAAGCAGAAAACTTATAATATAAATATTAGAATGTACAAAAAAGAGTCAATGGCGTTTATGACTCGTTACCTAGACGATAATTTCAATATGTAGCCGCAGGCTTAGGTAAAAGGTACACAAAAGTAATATTCTGGATTATATTTACTTTTAAGGGTAGGCAGACAAACAAAATGGTTTTTTGTTGAGGATGAAGATTAACAATTTAAAATGTACCTACACCTATTGTTTTATTTTGTTGGTAGACGGCTCAGCTATATTGACCAATGTAACATATGAACGAATTTCAGCTTTTATTTTTCAAAAGCAACTCGTTTTGAGCTGAAATTCAATGCCATTATTTGAAAGGGCATTTACATTTTGTTATTGACCTATTTCCAGAGCCGAAATATTTCCCCAAACTATGCAAGTTTCACGAGTAAATTACATTGAAAATTATTTCAGAATCTACTTCAATTTATGTAGCAATCAGAACCCCCTCTTCGTGATAGTTGAAGTAAGTTAACATCAAGTACATAATTTATTAACTTGTTTCACCAAAAATAAATCAATAACCCAGTCAGACAGTCGCAAAGGAAATATTGGCACTCTACCCACGCGGGGACCTATGTATATTGTGTAAGTAGGTACTACTGTATACAGTAATTAAGTGTTCATAGAACTAGTGCATAATATTACCGATAGCATCAAATGTGAAAAAAAAGTATTCACACAGGAACAAATTCACGAATTTAAAACAAAAAGTCCGATACAGGACAAATGCACTACCTCGGTATTTTTGCCGTGGATTTTGTGAGCGGCGACTAAGGGATTAAGTCATGGGAGCGGGCGGAGCTCTCGCCTTATGCCGTGATCAATCCGGCTGCCAAACGCGATGATTATCTCATTATTCTCTCAGAATCGCTTGCTGTCTACTCGCGGTCCCATTCTCCGATAGTATATGGCTGATATTAGCTTGTTTTTGGTGCTACAGGAATATGTAAAGAACAGGGAAAATTTGCTTGTCTGGTATTTCCTACCCGTCTCAATATTTATTAGGAACTCTATTTATAGGGATTCGTCTAGTTTTATTCGTATTTCTGGCTGAAAATTGAATACGGTTAAGTGATTGTAATTTGTTGTATTGAAAGCCATTCAATTAAGATTTGAAGTCAAATTAAATATTTTCAATGAAGGCGGATTTCCTATTTTCCTACCTCTATTTATCTCCTTCAAATTATAAGCATGAAAATAAATTAGTGATAAGTCAGATTAAATTATTAAATTTGTAAATGACCTTGTTAAAGTATCTACGTACTTATGTGGGAGGGGCTGAGAACAACCGATGTAAGAGTAGAAGCAGAAAAGTTCCCCTCTATCCGTTACTTAAAATTAAGTATAGGTACGAAGTTAAACTTCCGAAGTCACTGCATTCACCTTTAGATTAGCAAGGCAAGCTAACTTTAACGTTATATTATATATCTTTACATATAATAAATCCGTAGCGAAGCCAAAACTGTACATTAAATGTGGTTTTTTTATTAGTTGAGAAATGTTATTATACCCTGGATGACTATTTTAATGATAATACTATTTGATTAAATTCTGTAATTTTATAAATTTATATTATTAATGTTGACTTGGATGACTATTTTAATTTTGGATGACTATTTGATTAAATTCTGTAATTTTATTAATTCATATTATTAATGTAACGAACGAATAATTTCTCGCATATTCTTTTGTCGTGATCTTCTTGTGTGAAATTGATTATTTTAATGTATTTTGTTAACGTAAAATTTTGTTAACTTTGACGAACCTGACTTTAATATTTGTATGTCAACAATGACAAAGCATAGTGCAACACTTATCTATTTAAGACCTTAACATGTATGATTAATGTATATATGTTCTTCACCTATGTTTAACAAATAAATAATTCTGATTCTGATTCTGATTCTGATGTTTGGGAACAATTCTAATACCGAAAATATAATTTTCGTCTGTTTGTCTCAATGTATGTTCCAGCATCACGCAAATACTACCGGATAGATTTTGTTTAAAATTTTGCATAGATGTTCCCTATAATTCTGGTCAGTCTGTAGGCTATAAATTATCACGCTATTCGCTATGGGGGATGAACAATTTTGCAATTTGTTCGTATTCTCCTATAGTTTACCGCAAATTGTAAAAAGACGAGCCAAAATCTGCAGATACTTACAGATTTTACCTTTGAAATGATTATTATCACGTTATATACCTTTATGGAGCTAAGCAGTCAATCATGACATATACAGAGTGGATTATTGAGATGGCTACAAGAAAAAGGTCTTAGGAGACTGTTCTTAACTTTTTTAAACATATTGATCGGCATTCAAAGAATTAAAAAAAAATACAGTCAGCAAAAAAATAAGCAATTATCACAAAAAGAAAAAAAATCTGTTGCTAATCCTGATTTTTGCAGAAGAGTTTTTTTGATCCTATAAGGATCAAAAAACTCTAGCGGACCAACTGAGGTTTTAGTACTAGAAAAGTTAGAAATCACAAAAAAACTTCCCATAAATTTCTTAGGAAATGAGATTGACTCTCATTTCAATCTACAATACAATACAATATATGTATGACAACAGTCGGATTATTCTATTGCTTCACTGGGATGAATAGGAAACGAATATAGCAGGTAGTTACAGATTTAACCTTTTAAATGATTATCATCCCAGGAGCTATGCAGTAAATCATGACATAATATAACAATGGCTATTTTGGTCAACTTTCAACAAAGTAAATAGCTTTGCGGTTCGACGACAGCTTTGCACTACATAATATATGTTCGATTCCCATCCATTGCCATTTCCAGTGCTTCCTTTTTTTACATTTTGGTATACTGTGTATTATAACTTCTTATTTATTATAACTCATTATTTTATTTATTATAACTATTATTACAGTTCGTAAAACGTACACAGAAAACAAAGTTTAGTTCTTAAATTTCTTTCATTAAGGTTCTATCATCTTTGGCTATAATAAAAATAAATATCCATGATTATGTGACTGTTAATGAGAAATCCCGTGTGTTTACAATCTACTGTTGTACTATTTTAGTATTAGCTGTTCGTCAGGAGTAATCTGTAAGAAAGCATTAGTCAGTGTATCAATGTTGTGGCATTAGGTAGTATATATAGGAACACAGGCGTTAATTAATTCACTAAGAACGAATAACTTTGCAAGCAATAGGAAATTACTCTGAATGCAAATCTTTTTTGAGGTTGGGTAATTCATCAAATAACTTCTCCCGCTTTGGGCGGAGCGGGAGGGCGTGTCAGACTCTTACTGACTAAAACCCAACGACGGTAACCCTTTCGAACTTTCCCGCAACCTAGGCAGGCATCGCCCTAGCGGACCCCGTCATTGGTGCTGACATCTCTTTGAGGTGAGGCACGCGTGGAACACAACGCGCCGATAACTGAATGCTGCGGATGGCGACCTCAGGACGAGCTGCATCTCACATGGACAACTGTACGTCACCAGTCCTGACTCTCTTCAATCTTCGACAGGAAAGTTTTATAAAATGTGGCTGTTATTTTAGTCAATTATGGTGTCTTACGACTTCCACGCGAACAGAGTCACTAGCAGAAGCTAGTTAGCTACGATATAATATTTTAAATGCTAATGTGAGTTTGTTTGCTTGTTTGTCACGCATTCACGCTAATACGGCTGAACGGATTTTTCGGCACATGACCTAGGATATAGGATGGACTTTTTATCCCGATATTTCCACGGGATCGAAATTTAAGCTTGTGAAACGGGGCGGGGCGCAGCTAGTACCCAATCATATTAGAAATGCGAACGAGTTTGCTTGTTTTTTTACGATTTCATGCTAAAACGGCTTAACCGATTTGGACGAAATTTGGCACACAGATAGAAAATGACCTGGGTAAGATCATACGTTGCTTTTTATCCTGGATCGCAGACGAATTCGCGGGCAACAGCTAGTCTGAGATAAGTTTTCGTAAACTTGTCTCACGCTAGCTGCGCCCCGCGGTTTCACCCGCATGAGTATCGATCCCATAGGAATATCGGGATAGTTCTATGCCCTAATCCAGGTCATGGTCTACCTACTTATATGCCAAATGTTATCCAAATCCGTACAGCCGTTTTAGCGTGAAAGCGTAACAAACAAACACACAAAAAATATTATACATACAAAAAGTTCTTTAAACTTAATATTATTATAAAATGGCATCTTCTGGCAATATTACTCATAATAATAAAAAACCAAAGGGCGAGCAACATACTTTATAACTATTTAATCAAAATATTATCCAAGGTTGCTCTTCCAAATTATTGGAAATAGAATTGTTTTTAGTAAATACCAAGTTTGATGTCATTTGTTTAACGGAACATATTGGTTAAAAGATTATCAAGTAATGTCAATTAACTATGGAAATTATTATGTACTTAACCAATTCAGCCGAAAACGTATGATACATGGCGGGTCATTAATATTTGTTAAAAATTCTTTTAAATCGAAAGAACGAAAAGACATTATCGGACTGTCTATTGAACACACCTTTGAATTGTCCTGTGTTTAGCTTGTTAAGGATGGTAGTGCTAGTAGTAAGTCAAAAATCGTATGAACTGAATGAGACGAAATTCAAAGTTTGTATAAAACGCACACTATGCAGCCAGGCATATTATAAGTTGGGGGATTATATCGCTAATAAAAATGCCTGGCTCAATGCTGGTCTTGCTCCACAACCACAACTAATTGATTACCATTTGAAAATACTGTTGGAGCTGCTGAAGATTGTAAGACTACCTTTGCTTTGTATAAACTCAATCTCCTTAATATTATATAATTGCATAGGACAAGTGTGAGTACTATGTACTATCGAGCTACTATTTACCGGGTAATGTCTTTCATTGACTTGAATGTGCCCTGGCGGCTGATAGATGTCATGCTCACTCAAATGTCTCGCTGACGGTGGCGCGTGTGTTGGATCATTTAGCTCCCTTCAAAATGGTTAAGCTGAATGGTGCTGATCCATGCGTCATGTTCGTGAACGGGCGCTGTCAGTTGGGACTGGTCATCTCTTAGCCACCACGGATTATTTTAATTATTTTATTATGGATTGTTTTGTTTAAATTTATATTTGCTGTACACTGGACACTCAACGTGTACGTCTTATTTACATCGTTCTCACATATAATCATACCTATATTCAACAATAATGATGTAACTAATATTTATGTAACAATATAATTTTAAAAAAAGAGTGTCCATGGAGTTTCCTGCCCGTTCTTCTCCATAGGTACCTACAATAGGTAGGTAGGTAGGTTTCGCTTTGGAATGGGCAACTAGCTTCATATTTCTGACTGACCGACCACTTGACAATTCAAACGTGCCTGTAAATGGTTTAATTGAAATAAATGCTTTGAGTTTGAGTTTTTGTGGTGATTTCAATATTAATTTATAAGAAATAACTCGATTACTGTCAGATTATTAAGTTTTTTTTGTCATTAGATTTGTCAATTACTTTTTTGAGCCAACCCGAGTGACAGCTTCTTCTGCCACTTGTATAGATAATATTTTTAGTAATTGTTATTACTTACAAATTGCAAATAAGTTGCCATCTAATCACAGTGGACAAACAATAACAATTTGCTCCTACATGCCATTACAAAAAATAATAAGGTTTAGGCCAATTACATGTAAAAATTTAGAGAAATTAAATTATTCTTTGGCCATAAAATTATGTGTTCAGGATTTTAATATTATATGTGACCCAAATGCGTTCTACGGCGAGTTCTTTTCACTATTAAACACGCAATTTAATGACACTTTTCCTAAACTAAAGACGAAATTCTTATTTAGTGATTGGGCGACTCCAGGTATTCGTAAAAGCGGGGGAAAGCTTTTGAACTTTATGGCCTAAAGCAACACATGAATAATACAAGCTTTGAATGTTCTAAAACTTTTAAAAGAGTGTGCAGTGAGCATTTATATTTAACACCAGTGTAGACCAAGGAGTCTTTCCGGATCTCATGAAACATAGTAAAGTATTTCCTTTGTTCAAATCCGGTGATAGTAATGAACCCAACAATTATAGGCCTGTATCAATTTTGCTAGTTCTCAGTAAGGTGTTTGAAAAGTTGATGCTCAATCAAATGTTACCTACGTAACTTTAATAAAGGAATCCATCTTTCATGAACAACAGTACGGTTTCACCAAAGGGCGTTGTACCACTGACGCTGGTGTCGCCCTAATAAAGAAAATTTTTAACGCCTGGGAAGAAGCACAAGATGCCATTGGAATCTTTTGCGACCTCTCTAAGGCGTTTGATTGCGTAAACCATGATACTATGCACTATGGGATTAGAAATACAGCACTTGATTTACTGTCATAAAAATAATAAATTATGCAATTAAAGTAGCAACAAGTTTGATTTTATCTACACTCTAGATGGTCCTATGGAGCTGGACCAGCATGTTCCAAGCATTCAGCATTTCTTGAACGTGAACTTTTTATATGAGTTTAAAATGTTCTTTCATTTAATTGCACTAAATGACAAGGTATTTTGTTGTAACATTTAACACAGTACCCCTTAAAAGATGTATGTAAGTACTTTAGCTAATCTGAAAAAATGGTTGATCTGTTTTATCTTTATTTCTAGTATTAAAATTATGTCAATCACTAAATTTATTAAAAAGATACCTACTTACTTACATAATATTTTCATAAATCAATTCGCAAGGTACCGGCGGCATAATACTAATATTTTTAAATAGTTACCTGAGAGATTCGCGGTGACGTAGATTATATTACCTAAATCGTTTTAAGCTAGAAAATATTAATTAGGTATAACAAACTGCAATATAGAATTCATAAAAACATATCTCAGTAGGATTTTTAAATGTAATATTATGCTAATGGTAAAAAACATGTTTTTGATATCCTTAGAAGTACGTAGCACGAAGACCTTTAACCACCCTTTAATATTTCATAAAATCTTAAAAATAGGAGTATACCTGATACTTTCAATTAATTTTTAAAGAAGTTTCTTTGTTGCCGTTAAAAAACCGTCACAGTATTATAATAGATTTATTGTAAATTTTGAAATATAACCGCATCACTAGTTTAATAATGCTTCATAATACAAACATCATTATCACGAAAGTTTATTGCTAATTACAATATGTTTGTCTCCTTCGAGACTCCAGACAGACACATTGTCATTGCAAGGTTATGCCATTTATTTTCTAACTAGCGAAATGTCTACACTCCGTTGGATAGTAATATTTATGCGAGCAAGGCCGACAAATATTATATATTATGATAGTTATGTTAGCTGTACTTAACTTTATTTATAAATTTATACCCCTATGTAAATAGGGGTAAAATTACATGAGTGAATTTATTTAATCACTGGCGTAATTATCCTCTTTGTATGTCCCCATGAGCAGCTGTCAAAACGGTAACATCATTCGGAAATGATCAAACTGTTTGATGTTTATCGATGCATATTTTATGATGAATAATATGAAAGCTTGTCATTTTATTTGTATTTCTCGCTCCATGTAATTATAGTTTGATGTTTCTTTTTATAGAGGTATTGCAAAATGCTCTGGTCAAAGTTTGCGCCAAAATCATGTTTAAATATGTGAAGTAGGTACCTAAAGTATTTGGATTTTATGTCCAACTTGAACCTCTATAGAGCATAAAAGTTATGTTCAGAGGAGGTATACGGCGAAGTGGGCTTTAGAAGTAGGTAGCATCCTTATTATATCCAAGAATGCGTCAATATTATAATTAAAAATAAAAATACAAAAAAATTGCGTAAATATATTCTTTCTCAAGAAATAAATAAACAAATCATAACTGCGACTACAAAGTATTAAGACCTTGTAATCTCTTTACAGTAACATTTATACCGTCGTGAAACCCGTAAAAATATCTAATTGCTATAACGTAGCATTCTTTTTACTACACCCCGTAAATTTCACAATAAAAACTTAATTTAACATAGTAAAAATGCAATTTTTATTCTCCAATCGTCCGCCTTAAACTTTCCAGCGAGAGCCGTTTCTTACGAGTTATGAGAGCAACGAGGGGAATATTGGAATTTATTTTTATGAAGCGAGATCCCCGACCGAGTTAATCTGTTAATATTGAACATTTTCCCCACAAGAGTAAACCATATCTCGGCTTAGAGTGGGACAGAAGTAATATATTACCACTGCTTTACATATAAGTGTTGTGAACCTAGGTTCAGAATACTTATATGTAAAGCAGTGACTTACCTGTCATTTTGAACCTAGCAGGACTTTTTTATATTGACGCTTATTTTCTGCCTTCGTTTAGATCACTTATACAGATATGTATGTTTTTCACTATGGCTACCGAAAAGTAGAGACCCCCTTTTTTTTTTAGGGTAGGAATCGTCAAATAACTTCTCCCGTTCTGTGCGGAGCGGGAGGGCGTGTCAGACTCTTACTGACTAAAACCCACGCGTGTTCCTTCAGTTGCCTGTGCCAGGGGCCACGGTAACCCTTTCGGACTTTCCCGCAACCCTGGCAGGCATTGGCCCTAGCGGACCCCGTCATTGGTGCTGACATCTCTTGAGGCGCGCGTGAAACACAACGCGCCGTTGACTCGGGCCTGGTCCTTATCGGACGGCGAGCTACCCATTGCTCGCCGTCCGCAAGCCCGCGCCTATGGTGGCCGGGAATCGGCCTGGGATTCCCGACGCCCAGGGCGTCTCCTGCGGCGACTAGGGGCGTGAGGGCGCGAATTTTGCCTCTGCCTCACGCGTTCCGCCTGCTCCTTCGCGAGCATTACTGCTTCGCAGAAGGAGGTGACGGCTTCCCATGCCCTCTCGCTCCGTACCATGGCCTGAACCAGGGCCGGCCGCGAGAGATGGCCACCGCCAATCGCCTGCACGAGGACACGGTGGTGCTCCGCCCAAGCCGGGCAGACCTCCACCGTATGCTCCACCGTGTCCTCCAGGCGGTCCACACAATGGTGACACCCGGGCGTTTCCTCCCGCCTTAAAGTAGAGACCCATAAGATGGCGTAGGTATTTATGAAAATAAATTTATTTGAAACGGTGTTTATCGATACGACCCCTGTAAACATTTTCCGTGATGACATGAATCTATTTTCACTTTGTCACTTGTTCGGAGACAGCTCTGAAAAATTTAAAAGTTTCAGCAGACGAACACGGTAAGTTAGCAAACTACTGAACATTTTCGTATCCTATAGTTTAAAAATAAAATTTATATTCCGAATAATGTTGGCCTTTTGAATTTACCTGTAAATTAAAAATATATCACCAATAATATCAAATAAGGGTCAATTCCCGTAGAGGCTTTTGTTTTTTTGTTTGCTTAGGTTAATTTGTGTTATCGCTACACATATCACTTTAACTATTATGTATGTTGTGGAAAATTATGTTTATACAATGTTCGGTTATCACTAGAAACAAATTTATACTTAGGTAATTCTAGCAGATATACAAAATTATTATATCATGCCATATCAGCGGTAAGTTACGCAATAGCGTAACACACTAACAGAGCAACGGCTTTTATTTTGACAGTTTAACAACATTAATTGCGTTATTTACATTGTTGAGTAGACAAATATTTTGAACATATGACGCAATGGATTAGCAATATCCTTCAATATGATTCAGATTGTGATTGAAAGTATCTACGTTACGCAATTAGGGTGACGGTAATTTCCCTGCAGAAATAGCTGTTTAGGTTTGATACTCCTCGAACAGTATCAAGCCTCAAGCGGAGTCTGTAATCAAGAACTAATAATAATAATAGGTAACCGGCGGAACGAGTTCAACAAATAATAATAAAACAAAAGAAGACAAACATGTAGGCTCAGATCAATCTGAGCATGTAGGCTAATCCCGGTTGCTTAGCAACACGCATGACAAAAACAAAATATTGTGTCCTCCTATTATGGGAGCGAGATCTGATGATATTTGTTTACACTATTACAAAATACGTTGATACAGTTGATATAAATAAACTTGGACATCACACCAAGTCGTAATCAGCACAAAACAACTTGCAGAATGTCCAAGACAATAGCTACAAGTTAATATACGGAGAAAACTCAATGCCTTCATCGCAGGGATCTTTTGTGATTGATTGATTCTCAATGAAGTATAGAAACGTTTACAATTGTGTTTGTTATAGTTCCAAGAGCAAATACACCTTGGGCTATCCCTATAATCTATTTGAATTACATAAGCAGTATTGTTCAGGTGCATTAAGTTATATTGTGTTTACAAATAAAACAATTTGAGGATTACGTTCTGAACTAAGATTGTTACTTTTTAACGTGTAATAAATTCAGGGTACCTGTTCAAGGCGGAACGCGTGAGGGAGAGGCAAAGTTCGCGTCTTCACGCCCCTAGCCGCCGCTGGAGACGCCCTGGGCGCCGGGAATCCCAAGCCTATTCCCGGCCACCGTAGGCGCGGGCTTGCGGACGGCGAGCAATGGGTAGCTCGCAGTCCGATAAGGAGCAGGCCCGGAACGACGGCGCGTTGTGTTCCACGCACGCATCAAAGAGATGTCAGCACCAACGATGGGGCCCACTAGGGCCAATGCCTGCCAGAGTTGCAGGAAAGTCCAAAAGGGTTACCGTGGCCCCTGGCACAGGCAACTGAAAGAACACGGGTGGGTTTTAGCCAGTAAGTGTCTGACACGTCCTCCCGCTCCGCCCAGAGCGGGAGAAGTTATTTAATGATTTCCAATCCACAAGAAAAAATTGGTTGTCTGTAAACTCGGTTTACGGACGATAGTTTTACGTGATAACGTCATAAATAAACACCGATGAACCACCACTACTACTACTGTACTATGTGGAATACTACCTCTGACGTCACGCGAGAATCTCTTCACTTGTGTCACATTTATCTCTCGATAAATGTGACACAAGCTAACGCTAACGAAAGTGAAAGGGCTGATCGTGCCTCTCTATCGCTTGTTCTGCGCTCTCGCTTGCACGCTCAAGCTCAGAGGGAACTTTACACTTTTTCGTGCATGCAGCCGGTGTTCATCGATTTATAAGACGTTATCACGGCAAAAAGTTTCATGTTGAAGCACCAAATAGTTATTAAAACGAAAACTACACTATGTAGGTAGGAACTCATGGCACGGCTGGTACTCGTACATAAAATCAAGGTCGCTCAGCGAGCTATGGAACGAGCTATGCTTGTAGTCATCATTGAGGGATAGAATCCGGAATGAGGTAATCCGGCAGAGAAACAAAGTTGTCGACATAGCTCACAGAATAAGCAAGCTGAAATGGCATTGGGCCGGCCATATTAGCCATAGAACCGATAACCTTTGGGGTAAACGTGTTCTTGAGTGGAGACCGCGAATCGGCAAACGTAAGGTAGGACGCCCTCAGGCTAGGTGGAGCGACGATCTTCGCAGGGTGGCTGGTAGCAGCTGGATGAGAGTTGCCTAGAACGGAGCTAAATGGCGTGCTATTGGAGAGGCCTATATCCAGCAGTGGACTGCTGTTGGCTGATGATGATGGTCATAGTCCATATGACACTACCATTTTGTTGTACTTTACCATCGGCAGATAAAAAAACCAATTACACCAGAGGGTTGCCAGATTAACACAACACATCTCCGGCACAAGTACGGCATTGGTGGCACGGTTAACAAATTGAATTTATTAGTCCTTTATAAGTTCAGAAAAGACGTTGTTGAATAAGTATAACAACTCCCAGGGATCAATCACCCAGAAACGATACTGAACCTTAAAAATATTTGAATTAAAGTATAAGATCAGCTGGAGTTGCCGGTATACCGGTGTACCAGACATCCTTGACGGTGTAGTGACCAGTACCTGTCACACAGTCACCAGCCAAGCATGACGTCACACATCACATCGAGACAACTGGGCCGCCGATCTACTCACGGCCGCGCCCTCTAACGCCTGACAAATATAAGGCGGCAAAACTCGAATTCGAGCGCATGATCGCGATGGGAATATGCAAGCCTTCAAACAGTCCGTGGGCGAGTCCACTTCACATCGTGAAGAAGAAAGACGGATCACTGCCGTAACCGTTCCCGACCGATACCCCATTCCACGAATCCAAGATTTCACATACCAACTCCACGGCAAGAAAATATTCTCGAAACTCGATTTGAAAATGGAATATTTCTGGATACCTATCGCAAAACAAGATGCTCAAAAAACAGCAATGATCCTAACACCTTTCGGATTTTTCGAATTTACCTGCATGACGTTCGGTTTAAGAAATTCCGGTCAAACTTTTCAACGCTTCATAGAAACGAGGATTAGACGATAACGTATTCTGTTTCGTCGACGATCTGCTCGTACACTCGAGAAATAAGGAAGAACACCACTGCCGCCGCCACTTAGAACTAGTACTCGAACTCCTAAATACCTACGGCGTCAGTCTTAACATCGATAAGTACGAGTTTGACAAGAAACGTTACACTTTTCCGTGCATGCAGCCGGTGTTCATCGATTTATAAGACAAAAAAAGTAAAAAAAAAACGGTTACCTGTTCGAAGTAACCACTGAAAATACAAGAGCATTTAAAACCGTTGAAAATAAAACCATCCGATTCGAAAAGAGTTTTTCGGGCAGTCACCCAAGATTGAAGCATTTCCATTTGTTCGCTTCGTGGTCGTTACACACGTATGCGCGGAGTACGCACGACTCGTGTACCGTGACACGTGGCGGATGTTGTGCGGAGGGTTACGTCCGATGCTGGCGGACAGTGGCTAAGTGGTCTGTCGGGCCTCGCTTACGCGTGATGGATTGCACAACCGTTTCTATACACTGTCCCATTTAGTCTTAACCTTAATGATGTACCTACCTACCGCTACGCCCGCAACCAAATTGTTGTCCATACTAATGACCGCGTTAGTCTTCCTAAATAGATTTATTGTAAAAGGCGCATTTAGTTCAATGTTGTAAATTACTATATCAGAGTTTGCACGCAGTTTACTTAATTGGGTAGCTGGCAATGCTCATAGCTTAGGATGTGCTAGTTATACTGCACTGCTCTGAAAATTAACGGTTTGCTAATGGCCATTGTTCATTATATAAGATTATGTTTCATCAGCAGAGGATACGTCGAAAGACTTAGTCCTAATAAGAACAGTATATCCAACGTATAACGTAAGAGCTGTTTTTGTCAGATCTAATATGATACAATTCGGGATCGGGATTTAGCAAAGACGGGACACGAGGTCACATCGTCGCAAAATTTCACTCATATTGTACCTCGAACAACCTTGCACTTCATGACGAACTCGTAAGGTCTATATTACAATGACACACGAACGCTAAGCTTTTCAGCCAATTCTTTCTCGTATGCGTATTGGAGTGGGGTGGCGAGTAATTTTTATGGCAATTTCAAACCGCACAATTTTAATCCTAAAGAGTCGATTTGGTTCATTTGCGAATTTAACCGACCCCAAAGTACTTACCTATATGACGAATTTAATTTAAGCCGATAAAGAAATATTCCGTTTGCGACCAATTTTGTTTTACGTACTAAGTACGGTTCATCAGGTACATTATAAAGCAGCGAAGGAACACAAAACGTCTGAAACAATAATGTTTTAGCATTGAAGCAGATACCTTTTGCAAAAAGGAGGGCGATACAAGGCTAAGTAAGTATACCCTTTAGGTTTAACTTTAGTTTTTTCCAATTAGGTACTCGCTTCACACCTGAAAGAGGGACACTTCTAGGGAGGTCATCGTGGCTTCGATTTAAGTGAACCCTCTGACATAATATATCTAAGTATTATACTGGTCGCACTGGTATATCGTGCCTTGCCTATCCTGACAGGTGCCCCTATCACCGTCCGTAGGGTATTACACTCCTTAGAATATTGCAGAAACGTGGCTTTTCTCACTACATTTTCCGTCCCGAAGCTGTTGACAAGTGATGCGAGACAATATTGCGCAAATGTTTTTGAAATAATATTAGTTAGACCAGAAATGTTCGGAATGGAACCTCATCGTATACGTTTTACAGTCACAGTACTCGTAAATAAAATATATATTGTTAAAGTTATTAAAATTAACTTGGACGAAGTAAAAGGAGTACCTACTTACCTATTTAAGAATCGTAGCGTTCTGTTGTTTCTGCCTACCCCCATGGGAAAGGCGTGAGTTTATGTATGTATACATATATACCATTGTAACTAATACAGTATGCCGTTTAAGATCCAATATCAATAAAATGTCTACTAGTAACATCCCATTCATAGTATGGTTTAAAATTAATGAAACAGTATGATAGCAATCTCACTGAAAATTAATCGCCATAGCATGTAAAAAAACTTTTTCACAAAAAAAATACACTACAAAGTGAAAAATAACTTTAACTTCGGAAGTCACGGAAGTCAAGAACAACGAAAAAATAAAAGCCAAAGACACCGACTTCCGCAATTAAAGTTATTTTTCACTTTGTAGTGGTTTTTTTTTTTGTAGTCTGGTTTTTTTTTGTGAAAAAGTTTTTATTTTTCACTTTTTAGTTGTGGTACCTACCTCAAACAAAGTTGTATACCACTACTTCCAGTGTAAATAACAGTGACAGGAAGTTATTACAAAATCATCAACATACACTAAGCGGAAAAAATATGTGTTATTGAAGCTGACTCACAAAAAACAAATATTAGAAAAAACAGCCGAGTTGTGAAATCCTCCTTCTTTTTTTATTCGGTTCCAAATACTGGGGATTAAGGGAAATAAAGAAAAATAAAGCCAAATGTATTAGTCTAAACAGAAAGCTCTTTGAAATAACAATCCTTTTTTTTTTTTGCGGGTGGAAAATCATCAAATAACTTCTCCCGCTCTGGGCAGAGCAGGAGGGCGTGTCAAACTCTTACTGACTAAAACCCACCCGTGTTCCTTCAGTTACCTGTGCCAGGGGCCACGGTATCTCTCTCAGACAGGCAGCAGGCATCGGTCCTAGCAAACCCCGTCATTGGTGCTGACATCTCTTTGAGGCGCGCGTGGAACACAACGCGCCGTCGACCCGGGCCTGGTCCTTATCGAACGGCGAGCTGCCCATTGCTCGCCGTTCACAAGCCCACGCCTACTGTGGCCGGGAATCGGCCTGCGATTTCATACGCCCAGGGCGTCTCCAGCGGCGGCTAGGGGCGTGAGGGCGCAAATTTTGCCTCTCCCTCACGCGTTCCGCCTCCTCCTTCGCGAACATTACTGCTTCGCAGAAGGAGGTGACGGCTTCCCAAGCCCTCTCGCTCCGTACCATGGCCTGGACCAAGGCCGGACGCGAGCGATCGCCACCGCCAATCGCCTCCACGAGGACACGGCGTTGCTCCGCCCATGCCGGGCAGACCTCCACCGTATGCTCCACCGTGTCCTCTGGGCGATCCACACAATGGTGACACCCGGTGAAATAACAATCCTACCGTGTCTGCCGTACGGATGACAAAGTTGGTCTGTGAGGAAGACACAAGCTAGCAGCCAATATGTCAACACTAAATGGAAAGAAGCATGTTGGAAATCAGACTATTAGATAAAATTTAAAACCAAGAAATTAGAATAATTACTAAAGTGACTGATATTGTTGAGCGATTGAGGCCACTAAAATGGAACTGCGCGGGTCATACATATAACGGATGGCTAATGATAAATGGACCAAAAAATATAGAATGGATCCCAAGAGAAGGAACAAGGTCTAGGGGACGCCAAAGGAAAAGATGGGCAGACCTATTTTTACAAACTGGATGACCAAATCCAGAGAAAGACACAACTGGAAAAAGTGGAGGAGGCCATCCTAAGGAGGCGACTAATTTAATTTGTGAATACTTATTTTAAGTAAATTAATAAAACATTAAATTAATACAATTACAATTCAATTTAGCACTATCATACAATTAACAATCAGATAAATACAAATAACAAAAGCACCGAACCAAAAACTTAATTTTGCATGTTAACATTTTTATGATAAATATCTTATTTAAGTACATCTAAGCATGCTACAAACATTTTGTACAAATAAAGTGTAATTGGTTAGTAGATTATATGGATATTTTATTTATAACATATTAATTTTCCGGCATGGTTGGCGCAGTGGTTAAGCGATTGACTGCTGCGCTGCGTGTCGCGGGTTCGATCCCGCACGGAATAAATATTTGTATGACCTACAGGTAGTTGTTCCAGATCTGCTGTTTGTGTATGTGAGTTTAAGTGTTTGTAAACGCACCCACAATACAGGAGAAATTCCTAGTGAGGGGTATCGTTTTTATTTAAAAAAAATTGTCATACGTAGTAGGTACTTACATTATTAAAGTATAATACAGTGCCATAACCAAAACTAGCGACACACCATAGCAAAAACCGAACACGCCAGCAGAATATTATAAAATCGAACACTGAGTCCGTGTAAAATGCCTATAAAATCTACCTGAAAGGTTATTACAGTATTTAAGTAAAATATGTAGGCATGTCTATAACTCCGATCAAGTTCGACGAACAGATACATCAAGTGGTATTACCGTTTGAAAAATCGCAGGGAGGTGACGTTGACGATGGCTCGAGGTTCCACCTCACTTTCACTAGCTGAGGGGAATCTTTTGCGCACATTTCGCACGTTGATACATTTTCTCTACATGTTATTTGCCTTAAGCTAATCAGGCGTAACGTGGAAATATTATAGATATTTTTATATTAGCAACGGTATCTTGACGTCGAATGAAATGTTGATTTTCCTAACATTCCTATGAACTTAATAAATTATTCGTATGTAAATAAAAACTTTACCGCTTCGATCAGAAATGTTCGTTTTCTCTCTCTTTCTAGAGGATAATTTATAAAAAAAAACCTCAAGCTTACGCCATTTTCCTGTTCCCACTAATCGTTTCATAGTGCTTTTAAAAATGTCAGCCAAATTACGATAATATTTTTTACTGAACTATTGATAATGCCCTTCGTTATTTTGGTCTTCAAGAAAAATTGTATTTTACTTCTTTAATAACGTTCAGCAAATCGTTTTCAAATCAAAATATATTTCAATAATAGTTGAAATTAATCAAGTTAACAGACCATTTTACAAATGGACACTATCTATAATGTTCAATAATAGTTCTAATATCGATGAGTTACGAGTTGCGTAAGGCGTCCATTAATTTTTAGAAGTGCCAAAATGATGACTAGTGATTTTATTAGAATGGAAGGGAAAGGGGTGGGGGAGGGGGGGTGTCTTTGCTTGGCTGCTTCTGCTGGGGTAGATGTCATAAATCACCCATCACTGAGCATTCTCTTTTTAATGTCGTTTTATAATTTTTATGTAAATGAAGCGTGTAGGTAATGTATGTTTGCTTTAGGTAAATAAGCTTGTATAATTTACACCAAAACGTTTAGTGAGGCACGTCACGACGCTCAGCAGTAACCAAACGACTGGAGGAGGAAAATGAGGATAGTTACATGCTAATAACAAATTCTAACTTGTCACCAACGAGCCTAAAATATTTTATACAATTTGACCTATATGTATACAAATATGCCATACAGCCTGATAGCCATCTTTTCCAAGAAAATGTGTCCTCCCTTTGAACGGACCAGCAGAACATAAGCGCCGCCGCGCCGCCGCGCCGCAGCTGTTTGGAGAATGTGCAAAAATGTGTGCAATATATTGCAAAAATGTCGAGTATTTCTTTATAAAATTGTGAGTGATTATAGCAAATTGAAGTACTACATATTGAGACCATCGAGGATATTACTACATCCAAAATATTCTATTTTATGTTGAGGAGATCACAATAGAATTCTGTTATAACTTGCGGCGCGGGCGTACACCACACATCCAATAACTTTGGCACTCATAAATATTATGCTCCAGATACAACATTATATGAAAGATGATAATATTTTGTTAGTTTGTTGGATTCTGTAAAATAAGAGTGCTATTTGTGAATAATAGATCATCCCTCCTCTTTCTAAGGTTGTCATAAAAGGCACATAAGTGATTGTCGAGAGCCGTACTACAAACACAAAAATCTGTCAGAGGCAAAACATAGACCAGGCCCGGGTCGACGGCGCGTTGTGTTCCACGCGCGCCTCAAAGAGATGTCAGCTCCAAGTGATGGGGCCCGTTAGGGCCGATGCCTGCCAGGGTCGCGGGAAAGTCTGAAAGGGTTACCGTAGTCCCTGGCACAGGCAACTGAAGGAACACGAGTGGGTTTTTAGTTAGTAAGAGTCTGACACGCCCTTCCGCTCGGCCCGGAGCGGAAGAAGTTATTTGATGAATTCCCACCCATAAAAAAGACCAGCAAAAAAATTACATTACATTAACATTTATTTTGTTAGTGTAAAGTTAATTTTGTACAGTAGCCACTTTAAGATTTCCGTGAAAATGTAACGTAAATCAATGGCATATTTTTTCATGATTACGAATCAGTAAACAGAGTGGCCATTTGCTTATCACATTGAATAGTATAGCAGTCAACTTAAGTTCATATATGTCTATTTAAATAATAAAATAATCATTGAAAACAAAAAAAGAGATATTATTGTAACAAAATACACGAAATAAACCACCCTTGATATTAGTTTACTAACTTGTATATATATAAGCGCGCGGCAATGCTGCGCAAATGGCATCCACCTAAAGCTCGGGTAGGCAATATAGGGACGTGCGGGGCGGGTGGTATCAACAAAATAACAGATTTTATGGTAAAATAATTTTTACTCACCAATAATCACCACTTATCTGTTCAATGAAATACATTTATAAAACAAACTTGAAAATATAGATAGACAGTTACATTATAGAAGAAACACACGGTAAAAGCGTCCAACGTCCACGAATTGTCACCACTGCACTAAACTACAACTAAATATAATTAACGTGTCCTATCACAAACAAAATAGAAAAAAACTTATCAAATAGTCCACAAAACCAACCAACTTAAAGGGCGCTTGCGCGTATTAAGAAGCTCGCGATTCGCGAACTGTTTAACGTCACCGGCGGCGGCGTCAGACCGTGCTTGACTTCAATACCGTCATGACACGCGCCGGAGAAAATGCGAATCTTGCGCATAGATAATTGTTATGCCTTACCTACATTTTTCGCTACAATTTTTTTCGCGCATAGTAATGAAGCCTTAGTTTGTTAGCCGCACGTTTTTTTTTTCAGTTATTTGAGTAATTCGGAATGGCAACAATTGAATTATCTTTACCGGCCAATGTAAGGGTCATTTATTCTTTATATGATTTAAATAGATATATCACATAAAGAATAATGCATGATATGCATTTACCTATATAATGTTGTTAAATATTAAAATAGAAAAGATATCGCGACTGGACTGTTAATTGATAACCCTCATCGCCACTCTGTATAACTCGTTGGTAGATTTGGAGATGGTTTATAATCTTACTAATCGGTAAACAAGTAACTTAATATTGTGCATCTAGTTTCCCTTAGGGCTGCGAGATTGAGACGGCATGCAACGGAGGGATCAATTAGAGCTTGAAACTCGTTATGTACTGTCCTGTTAGCTTGAGCCAGGGAATCTATCACTACCACGGCAAACGTTTATGACGAGACAATACGCCTACACCAGATATTGTAGAAATAGATGATTAGAATACCTTCGTTTCAGCAACATTCGCGTGCTTATTGACATGCGTTGTGATTAACATGTTTTCTTGTCTGGTCGTCCTCTGTTATATGTTATTATATGTGTTATTTTTTTATTTATTGTTAACCTATTGCGGTTCTGTTCATTTAAAGTTTATTTTTTTGTTATTTTGCTTTCATGGTTTCCTCGTGTCATTCATTATTTCCTTGTAACCTTTAACGGTTGTCTGTATAGAATTGATCAATTGATAGATATAAAGCAGGTATTTGTGTTAGCACAATTCTGCTTACAAGTAATATTCTGTAGGGAGCTTGGCGATTATACCAATTACTTCTTGTCGTGCTGATAACCTAAACAAAGGAGGTATCTCCCTCCCACAAGGGGCATTAATAGGCTGTTGCTATTCAGCTATCAACAATCGAAAATCTAATTATGTTTCTGAATACGCGCACGTATTTGATTCGCTTCAGAAAGTTAACTGTTGTTCTTAAGGAACTTTCTCATAGATAGGCAGGTAAATAACATGTATATGAGCTTTCGTTTGAACCCATAATCAAACAGGATCGTGAAATTAGCGGCGAAACGTCATCTGTGCCAGACTCACTCTCGCGTCAAAATTAATTATTATATTTCCTTAAAAAGCCAACCATTGGTAGAAGAAGCAGTCTTAGATTTTACTTTAAGTTCAAAATTTGTTCCAAGAATTTTTAAGAATATTTCATATAAAAATTCTAAGGTGGAATAAATTTCCAAAGTTAGACGATTGATATGAAATTGATGATTATTATTCAGTAAATATATAATTGCTACAGTCGCGAATCGCATTTTGATCAACATACGACGTAAAAGAGAGCTGAAATTTGCAAAAAAAAAATTGGCGGCCTACAGCTGAGGATCATTCCTCCTTCGTAACCAGTGGTATTTCACTATAGCAGAACTCGCGGTAACCTATGCTTACAGGGAGCTGGATCTTTCACTTGTCAAGTGTCATTCATAGCGTCTAAAAGTTTTGCCGCCAACGTACGGATTTTTTCCTCTCTCGTTAATTTTCTTAGAAAATTTGTAAAGTTTCAGGTTAAAATTTATTTAAAGTGAATAATAGTGCTTGTGGTTAGTGATATATAGCGTTACGCTGATCGTTAGTCAGTGAAATGCCGAAATGGAGATCGAAAGCTCACATTATATACGCTGGCCGCTGGTGCCTTTGAGCGACCGTTTGTTCCCCTTTTTTTCCAACCCGCTCTTCATCCTCGAAGGAAGAAGGCACCCCTTTTCCCACCTCTTAGGGCAAAGAGATCGAAACGATTTCCTGTAAGTCGGACCTACGCATTAACAATTGAATGAGTAGCCAAAAGTGTTAAATATCTGTTAACATGACAGAATTTCCACATTGTATCACTAACGTTACTCAAAAACACTATCAACAAATTTCAAAGCCTGCTTTTTGCTAGTATCTACTTCGGAAGTGCATTGTTGTTTTCTAAACAACGAGGTCGTGTCTAAAGAGACAGAAATATTACAAGCTAAGGATTCCAGTGTAAAATATGATGATTAGATAGTAGTAGTAATTCGTAAAGCAAATACAAAATGTCTTGAGGAGCAAAAACTACTCAAGCAGTTTTTTTTAAAGAAGTATTTCATATTGAAAAGCAATTCGTTATAAGAAAACCTTACATTTATGATCACCCATCCCATGTGTTTCACACACTGTATTCGAAGTAAATTAGTACCTACTTATGCCACTAAACAAAACTTAAGATTATTTAGCCCCCGCGAAGGGAGTTTTGGCTGGGATCTCTAATGTAGGTCTTGAGCAGAAGGAGCTAGTTGCTAAAGCAGGTCTACAGAATTGTACCCTACTGTTCCTCTTGCAAGTAATCCGAATAATGCAGAAGTGTATTTAAATTAAAGTTTTTTATTGCATTCATGTAGTATGCAGTTGTTACATTAACGAGGTTCAGCACCATAATATATTAAATCCATAATATGAAACTATGCGGATATCTATGATATCCAACACTACTAAAAACTTAAACGGAAGCAACACTACGTTAATGAAGGGAAAGCTGTTCATGAAATTGTTCACACCAATGACTCCAGATATATATGGGAATTAACAGCAGACACTTTTGGGTTTTCGTCAGTTCCTTGGACTATTGCAGCAGTAGCCAACTGACTGTCAGAGAATTTGCAAGCCTGTGGTATCTGCATTCTTGTTTCTTTATTACATCAGTTTTTGCTGTCTCATAGTAATTTTTTTATTCCCGTCTCGTAGTCTGTGTCACTAACAAAGCTTGGGTGACAAATGAATTTTCTAAATCAATTCTAAATCTCTATCAGGAGTTAGAATAAGTAGCCCTTCTTTTGAACACTGATGCCAATCACAAGGTTTCTACCTAGGAACGAAGATAATAATATCAACACTTCAAAAAAAAAGTGATTTTGTTCCCTGAAACAAGTTCGAAGTTTATTTTGTTCCCTGAAACAAGTTCGAAGTTTATTTTGTTCCCTGAAACAAGTTGGAAGTTTATTTTGTTCCCTGAAACAAGTTCAAAGGTTATTTTGTTCCCTGAAACAAGTTCGAAGTTTATTTTGTTCCCTGAAACAAGTTCGAAGTTTATTTTGTTCCCTGAAACAAGTTCGAAGTTTATTTCGTTCCCTGAAACAAGTTCGAAGTTTATTTTGTTCCCTGAAACAAGTTCAAAGGTTATTTTGTTCCCTGAAACAAGTTCGAAGTTTATTTTGTTCCCTGAAACAAGTTCGAAGTTTATTTTGTTCCCTGAAACAAGTTCAAAGTTTATTTCGTTCCCTGAAACAAGTTCGAAGTTTATTTCGTTCCCTGAAACAAGTTCGAAGTTTATTAGCACCTAAATTTTACTATCCTTGTGAGGGAATGCTTCACGTCAGAAAAATATTTGAGAAGGCGAGATCAAAACAAATGGAAAAAGGTTGCTCTACTGGTTTGACAGGAGTTAATGTGGTAGCCAGAGATTATTGATGATTATTGATAGACCACAGCTTAATTCATCCACACGTGGGTTAGGAAACCCACTTCCTAGCCACACATGCCGTGGACGAAGGGAAGGCGCCCACATTAACGGGCTACTCCAAAGGATGTCTTTAAAATATCACTTTTAGTGATAAGACCGCCCATTGTGTTACCCTATGTAAAATATTCTACAGTTATATCTATAATTCGTATGGTGTACATAATAAATAATATTCTATTCTATCCTACTCTGGTTAGGAACTTGACAAAACCAAAAATGGTTCTCGAAGTTGAGAGATGTTTACCATATACGCAGTAATAAGCTGCCAAAAAACCAGGCTTCAGAGAGTGCACATATTCTATTTCAACCCAACATCAGACCACGGCAGGCAGGGGGGCAGTCGAGTCGCAAGTGGCAGTATTGGGTGCAAGAATCCACACGAATTACTTATAAAGCTCTGATTCAGATGTGAATGTCATAGTGTACTTACATTGCGTGGCATTAGTCCCAATTCCCAAATAACCTGACCCCTTTTTTTGCATATCCTTTTCTTGTCTATGTAGTAACTTTCAAAAGCAGTATCCTTAGCTAAACCACTCCCAAGAAAGTCACCTTTATGAGATAGAAAATTACCCCTTGATTGGCTGAGATTCACATATTGTAAGATATCTCACAACTTTAAATGTTGAATAACTGTGCGGGTCAAGTGTGGCTCAAAGACACTGGCAATCAAGGTGTTTACTTAACATCTACCATAATCGTTGTTGATATTGGTTTACAATAAAAGGTGGCTAAGCTCGCTTGAAAGATTTTTAAACCGATTAAGATAGAGGAGGCTCCAGAAAGTATTAGGTCTGCGGTAGCCTTCGGGAGGCTGACTGGTGATTAGTTCATCAGATGAAATTAAACTGGAAGAGCAACTAGGCTTACAGAATGATTACTTTTGTAAAGTAGTAAAAGAGAGGGCTACCTCTCAAGAGAATTTAGAATGATCAACCTATAATGTTCCCACTGATGGGACCTCAGATCATATATGATCAGAGGATGGGACGAAAGTCTCCTCTATTTGAGAGAGGAAGAGGATTTATCATATCGGAATTTTTTATTCTCTATGAAAATATGTTTCTGTACATGATTCACATTTTAAGTCAATTAAATTGCCAAATAAAAAGACATACTAGAATATCCCTACTTAGATCATTTACATGTGAGGATTAATCTATAGACCGTTATAATAAAATGGTCCTAAATAAATGTCAGTTTCAATGGAATTTTAACTTTGTCATGTATGAAAACTGAGTTTGTTTTCCCAGATCTTTATAAAACTATCTATGAAAATCAAAAATATTTGTACTTTCATTGATCTCATAACTTTCAAGTAGATTATCTAACTTGTATTAAATATGGATATGAGTGACCCAATTATCCTTTAGTAATGAGATTACTATTTGAATTCAGTTTAGATCTCATTGATTTTCAATTATCATTACAGCTTTAAATTCCATGTTCACCTTTTAAGGCAAATAGATTTGGCATTTATCTAAAACATTTATGGAATATGTTTTCATTATGCATTTTATAGGATAAATAGATTGAAAACTCTTAATTTTTGGTTTGATAATGAATACGGACTGTTTTTTTTTTTTTATTTAAGATGGGTTTGCTCTTGACTCTAGTCTAGGTCAGTGGTGACAGAAATAGAGTTGAAATATTAAATATATTATAGTAGAAATATTCGTTCATTCCATATAACATAGGTAATTCACATAGCGCCTACATCCTTCAGGTATTCTTTCACCAGCAGATAACAAACAGAGGGGCAATTCCCGTATTTTTAAGACCGTTCGCATTCTAATCTCAGTCTCAATCTGTCAAAATTACAATCAATTTACATACATTTTTGACAGGTTTTTGACATTGATTGACGCTGAGATGAGATTGCGACTTGAATTTGAACGTTTTTTAAGTACGAGAATTGGCCTACAGGTCTTCAACCAATGCTATGTATTTTGAAGGAAACAAAAGAGAGTTGTTTTGCCTTAAAACAAAACAGTTTTAATGTCATGAAAAATAACATTGGAGCAATTTGCCTGCTGTTGAATTTTAAAGACTTCTATTAATGACACTTGACAAGTGATACATCCAGCTCGCTGTAACCAAAGATCACCGTGAGTTGTGCCATAGTGAAAGACCACAGGTAACGAAGGGGAAATAAAAGGTACGTTAAGGTAAAACCTAAGACTGCTTTTTCAACCAATGTTATGTGTTTTTCATAACATAATGACTGTGTTTTTTTAATGCATACAGTTCTATTTATGTTTATCTTTTTTCGAATGAATTAATTGCACTTTCACAAAGGCATCCCGCAGAAACTGGTGGAGATATCTGTCTATATCTACGCATCTCGTACATGTATAATAAAAATGAAATGCTGTTCGCTGGTAAGCGCATCATGAGAACTGCTGGACCGAATTGGCTATTTTTTGTTTAAAACGTTCGTAATAGTCGGAATTAGGTTATTATGGAAATACATTTGAAAGAATTGCCCGCAAAATTGTATAACTCGGGAAAAAGTGATTTTTTCAATAAATTGAAATTTTGACAGGACAACGTCTATCGGGTCAGCTAGTCTTAAATATCGACGATGTAGAAGCGAATAAAGAGTCAATTATTAATTAAATATTCTACTACAGAAATATTCAAATGATCGTGTGTGATGTTGAAAAATAATATAAAACAATCCCTCAGAAACGTACTACCAGTATGTAAAGTACCCTAGGTGTTATATACTACATATCTGTGTGCCAATTTTCACTCTTCGATACCGCTGGCAGCCATCGCAACCCTCTGGTTGTGAAGGCCGTCAGTTTTGTCCCCTCTAGAATCAGTAGAATCCGCCGTCCAAGGCACGCACTGACCGACCCCGACGACCTCACCACCTTCCTCAAGGAAAGCAGTAGGGCCACCAGTACAGTATACACACACAGACACAAATCGAAGTTCCGACCTCGCCGCCGAGGTCCTTCGCGTCCGCGTCCACGTTCCTCCCCGATAAATTCCTCTTCCCCTCCCTTGATCGGATCCACAGAGCCAGCTGGTGGCGTAGCTGAGCCAGTAGTTTTAAACCCCCTTAATAATAATGAATCCATTCAGATCCAGCCTGTCCCCAACTTGCTGTCCCCCCCCCCCCCCCTCCAGCGACGCCCTAAGTCGAGGTACGTACCCCACAGGGGGTGCCCTTAGGTGATGGTCGCTTAGTTTATAATT
Source organism: Brachylomia viminalis (assembly GCA_937001585.2). NCBI lineage: Eukaryota > Metazoa > Arthropoda > Insecta > Lepidoptera > Noctuidae > Brachylomia > Brachylomia viminalis. Next base: position 11,188,075 of record OW443302.2, on the reverse strand, counting down.
AATATTATGCCCCTGGCTGGAGGCTTTGAGTTAGCTCGAAGGCACCACAGGATTGACCGGTTAAGCAGTCACGGCCTCTCAAGGCCAACTGCGAGATGCCATACACAAAAAAGAAATGCCAATTTTGACACAAATCCGTTCAGCTATTTTTGCACCAATCTGGAACATTCATTCAGACAAACCGAAAGAAAACAAAAAAAAATATATTTTCGCAATCTCACTCGTTCCCACACCTCGTAACAAATACTTTTTTTTCAAAAATACTCTGATGCGCAACATAAAAAGGGACTCGCAAAGAAAAGCTCATGAAGGAAAAAAAAAATGTTTCATAATTTTGGATTATATTTGAATACTTTTATTTTCACGTTGATTTAATTATTGTTTTTACCTTTGCGTATCGATTTTTTTAATAAAAAATGTGCTTACGGCAGACGTTGACTTTTAAAGAAAGGTATCATCATGCCTCTCACACCCAAAGATTGTACCAGGATCTGCAATTGAGGAGATCCCAGAGACAAACTGCCAGAACAATGGGTGTAAGACATTCTACTGACCAACAAGTCCTTCGGAGGTTTAGGGAGACTGGACTTAACCTAAAAAGACCAACCAATGGCAAGCCAAGCTGCACAACGGCCCGAGAAGATCTATTCATTGTGTAAACGATGTTAAGAAATCGACATCAGATGGGAGTTGCGATCCAGCAACAGCTTTTCCAGACCCGAAGAGACCCAATCAGTGAGTGGACAGTCAAGAGACGTCTTGCAGAAGCCAATCTAAAGTCTTACCGGCAAGAAAATTGCCCAAAACTCGATCGGCATCATAAAGTTGCAAGATTAAGATATGCCCCTGAGCACATCGAATGGGGTAAGCACGAATGGGGCAGAGTAATTTTCTCTGATGAATCGAGATTCGTGTTGTATAATCACGACGTCGAGTGTAGATGGTCGCACGGCGCTAGTGTCGATACAAAATGGCAATCTAAAGTCCGTATTTGGTCAATATGGGCGACAATGCATTGTTTATGCATGATAATGCCCGGCTCCACGCAGCTCATGTGGTAAACAAGTTCCTTCATGACGTGGAAATCCATCAAATAGAGTGGCCAGCGAGAAGCTCGAGCGAGAGCTTGGCTTGGCTTGTTAGAAACCGAAATCCACCTCCAGTCACATTTCATGCCCTGAAAAATGCACTTATTGAAGAATGGAGGAATATTCCTCAGCACATGCTGAAGAATCTAGTACTCAGCATGTCAAATCATGGAGAAGCCGTATTGAGAGCACGCAGAGGCAATATAAAATATTGCATGATTACAAAATTAAGTTTCAATTTCGTAAACCCACTTTAAGAGTTAATATACACACATCAAAAGTGTCTAGGGATCAACATATATTTTTGCAATAACTTTTCTCCTGATTGATATTAATTAAAATTTTCTTTAAGGATTCATAAAATAAAGTGTTTTCGTTTGTCACAGTAACGATAAACCAAGTCACCTTTGCATTAATAAAGAAATTTGCCATTTTCCTAATAAAGGGATTTTTGACATTTGAACCACTAACACAAAAGTTCGAAAAAAAGACTGAAATAACAGTTTTCTTTAAAATTTTATTGGGTAACTTAAACAATTAATAATCCGTGTTTCTACCGCGAACACTAACAACACAAGAACATCGGTTTGGCATACTCAAAATGAGTTCATCCAAATCACGCTGTGGAATGGCCGCCCATGTTCGTTGCAACAACAAAAAAAGGTCTTCTTGCGACTGGATACCCTCCATATTCGGCAGAGCTCTTCTCTGTAGCATATCCCATGCATGCTCAATCGGGTTCAAGTCTGGCGACTGAGCAGGCCAGGGCAGGACATTGATGTTAGCTGCGGCGAGAGTCTGTCTTACAACTCTTGCGGTGTGCGGTCGTGCATTATCATGCATTAACTGAAATAAGGGACCGATTTGCACTTGTAGAGGAACGATGACGTCTGATACAATCGTCTCAGCATAAATTTGAGCGTTGAGGTTGCCTCTGATCCAAATCAACTCAGTTCTTCCGCCGATCCAAATACCCGCCCATACCATGATGGTTCCACCACTATAAGGATGGACTTCCTGGCAGGATTTTAATCGCTGTTGGCGTCCAGGGGTTCTCCAGTGTCGTATACGTCTTGTATCCGGTCTCATACCAAAACGAGACTCATCAGAAAAGCACACGAAACGCCATTGTTCTTCTGCCCAATTTCTGTGTTCAAGAGCCCATTGATATCGAATCCTACGATTGTGCATTGCTATAGGTGGTACCCGTAGCGGTCTTCGGGAATGAAGGTTCACTTCATGCAAGCGGTTTCTGACTGTTTGGTCGCTAATTAAGTTCCCTGAAGAGTGATGAAGCCTCACGGCTAACATCATGGCGGTTATTGTTGGAGCTCTTCGAGTTAAGATTTGAATGTATCGGTCTTGTCTCCGTGTGGTGCAGCGATACCGTCCTCCATGGCGCTCAGCCACGGTACCAGTGCTTCGGTAACGTGTCCAAAGTCGACTGATAACACTCTGACTTGTATTCAGAGCTAAAGCCACAGTACGTTGCCGGGAACCAGCTTCTATCATTCCCACGGCTCTGAGCATTTCTTCCCTGCTTAAATGACGTCGCCGCTCCATAATAACGTTGGTTTTAATCAGTAGTAGGGAAACAGTAGCACTAATAATGTCTTCAATGCGTTGTATGTTGTATTTAGGATATGTATATAAGTGTATCTATTATTTAGGATATGTATATATGTGTATCTATTTTAGTGTATTGTATACATACTTATTATTTGCACCAACAACAGCCCCATTATTATTATGTCCAGGAAAATCTCTGTCCATTCCAAGGTTGCCTGGAAGAGATCGCAGAAAGCGATAAGGCCGCCCATTGTATATTAAGTAGTGTTCAGTTTAATTTTTGTTGTTATGTTTTTTGTGGTGTACAATAAAGAATATATAAATAAATAAATAAATAAATATGTTTTTATAGGGAAAATATTGACAGCTAATTTTCATCTTTTACTCGAATTTGATTCACAGTTCCTGATTCAAATTATGAAATGCACCAAAAAGGATCCATATAAATTTATAAAATCATAAATTTATTACAAAGCCACATCTTAATCTCAAGAAATCCGCATAAAAATGCTTGATCCCTAGACACTTTTGATGTGTGTATTTGTTTTGTGTCCAAATATTATTTTGTTTACATGTTTGTCCTATTTTGTATTTTCCGTCTATAACACATTAAATAAAATAAAAAATGCTTCAGTTTGTTGTTTTTAATGCGTTATTAAATACATTTGCATTTGCTTTTCACTTCAAGAAGCTATCTATATTTCATGATAAGTTTGTGGCGTTTTTATATTGCTCGTCAGTGTATTCAATGTACAGTTTTTGACTTCGTTACAATTTTATTATATGTACATATATTTCTATTAACTGTGAAGAAAGCCACCGGGATTGGGCCCAAATCTCACATAGATCAACTGTAGATCTCTCTTGTAATAAAGAAAACCCCTACGCGGTAAGCTATACAGCGTCATTTTTTTTATTAATTTCAGAACGAGATTGTAATTTCTGGGAGTTCCAACAATTCAACTAACGTGCGCGAATCTCTGTAAAGTAATATTTGATTTTCTTACCTCATGCCTATAAATTATGAGGCAAGTTTCTGTTGCTACGCAAATAGTTTTATCAACGGTAGCTAGATAGATATATACATAGCTTGTGAAAAAACTATATACGTCGCTGTTTCTAACGTACCTACTAAAAACCCATTGTGAAGTTGCCTAACTAGTTTCAGAACAACATTCAGATATCAAGATATGAAAGCCTTATTTTTTTCCTATGCTGTACCTACCTATTCAAAAAGGAACCAACCCTAGATTAATACCAACGCTTTAAAAAGTCGGGGTGCACACTGTACAGCGAAATATACAATTCTTGTTAGACGTTTGAAACGGGCACGTTTGTAATACCGGGCGGGAGATGCGCGGTGCGGTGCGGCGCGGCGCGTCGGGCGCCACTCTCTCCGACCACGTCTCGTCTCCTCTCCAGGGAATTCATATCGCGTGTGAACTTTTTCGAATCTTCTTTGTTTCTTTGTAGAACCATAACTCTAAGTCGGAAAAGTACCAACACTCAACACAGTTACAACACTAGGGATAACTTTCATTAACAACTACAGCTGCTCTCATTGCTTTCTAAACTTAAAATTACTGAACACATTAAAATGTACTGAAGTCTGAAATTAGTTTCGAGAATTTAAATCCAGATTCAGATTTAACCCGTATTTAAATTTTATTACAGCTAAATTAAATTAGTTCAAATTTATCTATTTGCAATAGTATTGCTCCAACAGTGTAATTCCCCCCACGCGTAGCAAATGAAGTAAATTCATTTGTTTATTTTATTTATTTTAGTTTAAATTGCTTCTTTCAAATGTGCAGTATACATTCAGCGTTCTTGGTAAATGAATCCAGTTTAACTCTATAATTAATGCAATTTACGAATTCTGTAACTGTAGTACGTGACCCAAATATTAAATTAGCGCATTATAATCCGGTTCCAAAGGCGTGAAACGTCAAAAACAGTGAACAACAAATAGATGTGCGAAGTGGAAGGCGCAACCCTAGGGCTTAAAACGTTACGTGACCTGAGTACGGCGGACATTATAACCAGTTTAAGTCCGAACCCAAAGTTCCATTCAGAATCGCAATTAGCCGCATCCGAATTGTGAAAACGTCAGGAAAGGCAACACTTTCAATTATAATTTAAAGCTCGTAAGCTAGTCAATGTACAATTTGAATATTCATTTGTGATTTCAACGAGCCTAAGAGAGGGTATACGAGTACAAGTGAAATTTGTCAATTTATTGGCTGGTACTTGTGTTTAATTATCGTTGCTCGCCATACAATTGGCATTGCACTGATGCGCTGTTTACGAAATAAATTTTTGTTGATAAATCATAGTTCTCCAGTAGCTTAATGAGGTCGTGTGTATTTTATAAACTGTTTTAATTTGGAATATGAAAACGGCAATGTATGTAAGTTGTTGTTTTATAAACATGGTATACAGCCAGACATACACTCATATACTTTCAGCGACTTAAAGCGTGATCCGACTTCAGTTGAATAAGAAACATGAGCTGTCGCGGAGGAAGCTTCATTCAAAAAAGTACATTCGCGTTATTGCATGCCCAGAGACGATTTGTAAAGATAACGCAGAATGTCTGATGAGCAGATTACATTCAATGATTCTCCTTCAAGCGTTTTTAGGGTTCGGTACCTAAAGGCTGCCAACGGGACCTTATTACCAAGCCTCCGCTAGCCGTCCGTCCGTCCGTCTGTCTGTAAGCGGGCTGTATCTCATGAACTGTAATAGGTAGACAGTTTAAGTTTTCACAGAGTGAGTATTTCTATTTCCGCTATAACAACAAATAAGTAATAAAAACAAAATAAAGTTAACAATCAAAAGGGGGTCCCCATACAAGAAACTTTTTTTTTATATGTAGTGTTAAATATTGTACGGTGGTAGGAACCCTTCATATACGAGTCCGACTCTCGCACTTGGCCTGTCTTTTTTTAGTTACCCAAATATGGACATAAAGTTGTTCAGACTCAGTTGAATCATTTATAAGGATAATAGAAAAAAATTCTCAGATTTCCCTAAGTTGATTCGAATATAAAGCTGTTATATTCGAATATGGTACTAAGGAAACGTTGCTGTACCTGCTATAGACCTATTTCATTATTCATGTATCTATAACTTGAGCATCGATTAATTAATATTACAAAATGGTAAATGATTTTATTTCTGTAAGTAGGTTTGTACAAACACTTTTACACGTCAATCATATTTTTTTTAAACTAGATGAGGTCTATTCTATCCTATCCTATCTGACTACTCTGAGAAGAAAGGCCCAAAACAAACTCAGAGGTCACATTCTCTCTTAAAGTCCAGACAGAATCTTGGTCAGATCATGTGAAGGCTATGTAGATCGGTGTCTGAAATGGTCATTTGAGGAAAGAACCACACAGATTGAGTAGACCTGTCCAGTCAGTGCAAGCAATTGTCAGCAATCGTGCAGCTCAACTCAGAACTTAAGGAGCTCAACGATTGGACAAACAATACCAAAGATAGGACCTTTGGGTAGGCCGCAAAAACTACTCAAACTGCAAGAACACGATTAAAACTGGAACAATGACCCACATAGTCCTCACATTCACATTATTTAAAATACTAAAATACTTTATACAGTAAATATTCATCTCATTGTATATGATGTAAAAAGGTATAGATATGTACTTATAGCAAAAGATTAAAAGTAAAATAGCAAAAAAAATTATAATAAATCAACATTTCCGTGTAAATTTATTGGAGACGCTCAATCCCAAGCCTTTTTGTCCTCAATATTATAGCCTTTGACAGTATAATAGGCTTTCTGGCATAGTTTCCTCTTTATAAAAGATTTGAATTTATTAAGGCTTAGTTCTTGAATGTGGCTAGGAAGTTTATTATAAAAACGTATACATTGGCATCTAAACGAGTCTTTCTTGAGCCTGGTTGTTGGAACAACAAATTTGTGTGTGTTCCTAGTATTTATATTATGGATATCACTGTATGTTTTAAACAGATTTATATTTTTATGTGCATAAAAAAGATTTTCATAAATATACTGGGAAGACAGTCATTAAGTATAGTAATCTCTTTTTTGACTCCGAGGGAGGGTCTGGGACTTAATTTATAAATTGAACGAATTGCCCTTTTTTGTGAAAACAAAAATTGTCTGAATATCGGCGGCATTTGCCCATAACAGAATACCGTACGACATTACACTATGAAAATAACTAAAGTATACTAAACGGGCTGTCTCTAAATCAGTTAAACCACGAATTTTTCTAACGGCGTATGCTGTATTGCTAAGCTTTTTTGACCATTTATCTGTATAGAGGCCCCATTGATAAATAAATGATAAATGGTAAATGATTTCATTTCTGTAAGTAGGTTTGTACAAACACTTTTACACGTCAATCATATTTTAAAAACTAGATGAGGTCGGCGTTTCCTATCTGACTACTCTGAGAAGAAAGGCCGTAACAAACTCAGAGGTCACAGTCTCTTTTAAAGTCCAGACATAATCTTGGTCAGATCATGTGAAGACCATGTAGATTGGTGTCTGAAACGGTCTTTTGAGGAAAAACCATACAGATTGAGCGGACCTGTCCAGTCAGTGCACGCATTTGTCAGTAATCTTGCCGCTCAACTCAGAACTTAAGGAGCACAACGATTCGACGAACAATACCAAAGAAAGGACATTTGGGTAGGTCGCATAAATTACTCAAGCTGCCAGATCGTGAAACTAACTAAGAAATAAAATAAAAAAGTAATAAACCACATAATCTTCACATTCACAATAATTAAAATAATATAATACTTCCTAAAAAAAAAAAAAAAAAATTCCAAAAAAAAAAAAATTCCAAAATTCCAAAATTCCTAAGCCGGTCTCACCCACCGATTTCCGCCCCATTTCTATTCTCCCATATCTCTCTAAAGTTCTTGAACATATCGTTCATCAACAACTTTCTGCCTTTCTATCTACAAATGACCTACTGAGTCCTCTTCAATCTGGTTTTCGACCTGGTCATAGCACAATAACGGCTCTTTTGAAAGTTACTGATGACATCCGCTGGGCTATGGATCACAAATCTCTTACTTTACTTGTACTTCTCGACTTTAGCAGTGCCTTTAACTCTGTTGATTTTGACATCCTTCTAGGGATCCTTAAATCTTTAAATTTCTCCTCTTCCACCATTAGTTGGTTTGACTCCTATCTTAAGGGCCGCTCGCAGCGGGTTCGTCTTGGCGAGGCATCTTCTGATTGGTGCTCTCTTTCCGCAGGTGTGCCTCAGGGCGGCGTTCTCTCTCCTCTTCTCTTTTCTATTTTCATTAACTCTATCACCAGTGTCATCTCTTCCTGCTTTCATCTCTATGCCGACGATCTGCAGCTCTACAATCATTTTTTAAGGGAAGATGCAGAAGCAGCCGTGTCTGCCATGAACAGCGACCTGGATTTGATTAGCGAGTGGTCGCGGTCTTTTGGACTGCAAATCAACCCTAAGAAATCCCAGGCCTTGATTATCGGCGGCAGGTATATGCGGAATAGGCTCGATGTTGCGTCGCTGTCTCCACTCTGTCTGAATGGTGTTCAGATTGAATACGCACATACGGTCAAAAATCTGGGGGTGACCATGGATTCCTATTTATCATGGACTGCCCATGTTGCTCAAGTCAGTCGCAAAGTGCATTACTCGTTCCATTCGTTGAAATGTCTCCAGAGCGTCTTGCCCTTGAACACCAAAATCTCTCTTGCTCAAACTCTCATTCAGCCCATCATAGATTATGCCGATGCCTGTTATTTGGATGCCACCGAGGAGCTTTTAAATAAACTTGAGCGTTTGCAGAATATATGTATTCGTTTTGTTTTCAACCTTAAAAAGTATGATCACGTTTCCAACTTTCGCAAGATACTCAAGTGGCTCCCCATTCGACTTCGCAGGAACTCTCGGATATTGTGTCTGCTATTCAACCTCCTTCACAACCCTAAAACGCCATCCTATCTGCGGGAGCGTTTTTCCTACGCCCGACCTTCAGATGCGCCGTGCAGGTCGCATCTTAGAAACCTCCTTAAGTCCCCTCCCCACTCCACCGACTTTTACTCCTACTCCTTCACTGTGCACGCGGTACGGTTGTGGAATTCACTTCCGCCTGACATTAGGGACTGCCAAACGGTTACAGTTTTTAAAAGAAGAGTGAAAGAACACTATCTTTCCACTTCGTCATAGTTGCGTATATATTAATATTCTAGTGTTATTTATTTTAGAAGTATGTATGTATGTTTGTATGTATGTATGTATATTCTCATATTATTTGTTTTATTTTATTAAGTGAATTGTTTTTGATTTTATGTATTTTATTTTCTCTTTTACTCTTACACACGCTGTCTACATCTCTAAATCTACTATCCTATCGCAGGTATGCTGGAAGAGATTTCATTAGAAATAAGCATCACCTTTGTACCTATTTTTCTGTTATTTTCTTCTTGTCTGTTTATATAAGTGTGTACATAAATGGTTAAATAAATAAATTAAATAAATAAATAAAATTCATCAATGTCAATGTGTATATAAAAGTTCGAATTGAAGCTTTGCGTCCAAAGTTATGCCTAAAAATACTGTGGTATTTTCGGGTTTCAACTTTTCACCCTTTATGAGAACACTTGTTTCTACTTGTCTAACATTTGGTATCGTAAACTTAATACATTTAGTTTTTTTCTCGTTAAGAAGAATGATAGTAACATTAAACCAGTTAACTACTTTTGCGAGGGCGCTATTTACATTGTTAGTAACCAACTGCTGACGTTTGAGTTTAAATAAAAGTGAAGAGTCGTCTGCAAACAACACTATATCATGTTTATCCTTTATGAGGTATGGAAAGTCATTTATTTAAATAACAAATAAAATTGGACTAAAAATTGATCCTTTTCCGTTAACATCAACTCTCTAAATCCTATCAATTAAGTAAGAAGATCCAGAACACAATCGAAAGCCTTGGACACATCACAAAAGATGCCCAATGCATCGCATTTGTCCTCCCATGCATTATACACATGCCCTAAAAGTTCAACTCAGTAGGTCAACGATCCCTTGTAAAACCGAACTGTTTGTTGTGCAGTCATTTATGTATATTAACAAATCTTTGCATTTGATTTAGAATAAGATTTTCAAAAAAAAAAATACTAGGTAAAGGTAGGTAGCACTGAAATAGGTCTATAATTAGTAGGGCCTCATGTACTCGTACTACCCGATTAAAACAACGGTATTATTTTACAGTTTTTCATATGAACAGGAAACTCACCACAGTCAATAAAATTATTGTAAATAACAGCTAAAGTAGGTGGTACAATATTTATAATCGACTTAGCAACGTCCACAGAATGAGAAAGAAAAGAAAGAAAGAAAAATTGCGTTTATTTGCGGTCAATATGACGCAAAAAATAACAGCAACACAAAAAATAAGAAAAGGTTGGGGGAAACATGCGTCACATCCACGCAAAACGGTTATCGCCCCATATTATATCAGTCGGTGTACAATCCGGTTCCTCCGAAGCTGAATGTAGCGGCGGCGAGTGCGAGCGAGGCTGCGGGCGCGTCGCCGGGCGCGCGGGCGCACCTTTCATGCGTGGGTCCCGCTGCCGTACAGCGCACACTCGCACGCTTGCCGCCTAAGCGCTCAGCCTGGGCCGGATGGTATTCCGGTGTACATTTTTAGAGACTGCCGCGCGGTGTTCGTTAAGCCGTTGCTACACTTGTTCGACGTCTGTATCGAGACCGCAACTTTTCCTGAGCGATGGAAACTTACCCGGGTTGTACCCGTGCCTAAAGGTAGTGGAGGTACAGCACCCTGCGATTATAGACCAGTAGCGGCATTATGCACTCCAGCTAAAGTGTTTGAGTCGTCCATTCATGGTAGCCTGTATCCACAGATTAGCGCTCTGTTGTCCGACGCGCAGCATGGATTTCGTCCTGGCCGGGGGACAACGGGGAACTTACTGGATCTTATGACACAAATAGTACCATCGGTGGATGCGGGTCAACAGGTAGATGTTGCCTACTTCGACTTCAAGAAGGCCTTTGACACAGTAGATAACGACGTCCTTTTGGCTAAATTGGCTGGTGTAGGCTGTACACCTCACACTTTGGCATTTTTCGCCTGCTATTTACGAGACCGTTGTCAGTACGTCGACTGCAGTGGGCAGCTCTCTGAGCCCTATTTCACGAGATCAGGAGTCAGTCAGGGCACTAATTTAGGGCCTTTTCTCTTCATTTTAACAGTTAACGACCTGCCGAGATTAGTCAATAAATCCACACCATTGTTATTCGCTGACGACTTGAAACTGGTTCTTAAAATAAAACAGAAAACTGATCATGACATACTGCAGCAGGATATTAATGAGGTAGTAGAGTGGGGTCTTCGCAATAAGTTGTATTTCAATGTGGCCAAATGTTCGGTACTATCATTTACCCGAGCGCGCGACCCAAGTCATTATCAATATTGCATGGATGGAATCCAACTGAAACGTGTCTCAGAGGTCAAAGACTTGGGCGTGCGCTTTACAACTGATTTAAATTTCCGTAAACATTCCATTGATGTTTGTAAGAAAGCATACCGCAATTTAGGATTGGTCTTGCGGCTAGGAAACCAGTTCACGAACATCAGTGCTCTGAGATCGTTGTACGAAGCGCTTGTAAAAAGTCATTTGGAATGCAATGCTGTCGTCTGGTCGCCACATGAAGCCAAGTACAAACTAATGCTAGAACGTATCCAGAACAAATTTGTGAGATTCCTATACTTAAAGCAGTATGGTGTGTATCCAGGGTATCCACTGTTGTATCCTACTCTATTTGTGCTGGGCATGGTAGGCTATAATAAACTGGAAGTAAGAAGCGAAGTAGCTTTCGCCAGTTACTTATTTAAGATTGTGCGTGGTAAAATACACAACCCAGGCGTTCTACAAACAATTGGGTTGTGTGTACCTGATGGGCACGGGGGGCGGCGGAGGCGGCCGCCGCCGCTGCTGTGGTTGCCGCCCGCTCGCACCAACATGCTGCAGCACGCGCCACTGACGCGCGCGCTGCGCACACTCAATGCGGTGTCGCAACAGATTGACTGCTTCAACTGTACTCTGAGCGAATTCACACGGGCCGCATTTTGTAAGATTACTCTTGGTTAAGGCAACTACATGACCTAAAGCGCGGTCTTCGTCGGACTGCATAGGAAAGAAAGAGAAGCGCGGTGGCACGGCGCTGGTAATTTATTTTTTTATATTAATTTATTGTTTTTTTGTTTGCGTTTAGGTCCTGTAAGCCCTTAATAATAATAATAATATATAATTGTAACACAATTATTGTAAGTTAATATTGCTACACTATTGTATTAGGTAAGCCTGTGATGATAGTGTATGTGTGTTCAAATAAATAAATAAATATATCTGCGGTCTTTTTAACATTTGACGTGTGAAAGCTCAGATTAATTACATCTTTACATGTGACTTATTGGAAATGAAATTCAGAATCACAAACTGGAACGTTTTCTTTAAGTAAGGACTCTGCAGCAGTGGGTGAAGACACAATTCACACAGAGGTACAATTCCTCTATTGTTTTGGGACACTGAAGTTTGTAAAATACAGCTAAAATATTGGGTAAGGCTGAGGTATCCGTATGGTTTGGGGAGCCACCTTAGAACTCGAAAACTAGCCGAAGGATAATTTAGAAAATTTGTTATTTCATTTACGAATTCATCACCACAAATAGTAGTTAAGCGTAATCTGTACAAAAAAAGGGGTTTGTACGGCTGAATTTGAGATAGCCAGTAATAAAAAAAATAAACAGATTTTTGTGTCATTTAGTAGTAAATATATTCTAATTTGTAGTATAAAAATAAAATAGAAGTCTATATAATTTCTGTGATAAAATCCTCCTACTGATCCTGGAATTTGTAGTAAAACCCTTAAAAGTTCTAGGAAGTTTTATGCGGCTCCTCAATCCTGACGGTCGGATGTATGTAGCTCAATGACTAAAGAATAAGAGAGGACATGAACTAAAAGATCGTATCGCGTGCCCGCGTGGAAAGTAAAATGGCGTAGGCTCCGCCCATTACCTAGTGTTGTCCTCTGCTCATTCTTTGCAATGATTTTGTTCATCGTGTTGATTACAAATCGATTAATCGAAATCACATACATTAAAATAAGGTTTTTGATTTTAAGTAGATAGTAGGTAAGTAGGGTGTTATTCGATTCTCATTCTAGGACGTCGCATTATGGATTAAGTACAAAAAAGCCTGTTGTTGCGTAATCTGACTGAAAAATTGCAAAAATCATCAATTTGGCGGTTCATTTAAAATTAATTGTACTTGATATTATTTACTCTATGATTAATAGTTGCTCGTAATAATCAAGCTAGAAGAAGAGTAAATTAAACTGCAACAAGGAATTCAAAACTACACCGATTACAAAATAAAACAACAGAAATCGATATTATGCATTTAATGGGAGAACCGTTTTATTTCAAATAGATACAATAATATCAGTTTGTAATTAGTATTAAGTACACCAATAATGTGAAATACAATAAAGTCTGCCTGTCTACAATAAATGTACAGGGAAATAATAATGTATTATGACTCAAACTCAAAGCATTTATTTCAAATAAACCAATTACAGGCACTTTTGAATTGTCAAGGGGTCGGTCAGTCAGAAAGATGAAGCTAGTTGCCCATTCCAAAGCGTAGTAGGTACCTATGGAGAAGAACGGGCAAGAAACTCCATGGACACTCTTTTAAATCAAAATATTGTTACAAAAAAGTGGTTACATCATTCATGTTGTAATTATACATGTGAGAACGATGTAGAAACACGTGCACGTTAAAAGCGTCCGTAATAAAAAGATAAAAACAATTATGGAATTAAAATAAGCCGTGGCAGCTAAGAAATGACCAGTGCCTACTGACGGCGCCCGTTGACGAACATGACGTATGTATCAGCACCATTCAGCTCAACCATTTTGAAGGGAACTCAATGATCCAATACACACGCCACCACCAGCGACACATTTGAGTGAGCATGACATACTCTCAGCCGCCAGGGCACATTCAAGTCAATGAAAGACGAACCCAGTAACCTTTATAGTGGGTACATAGTGCTCACACATGTGCTATGCAATTATACAATACTAAGAGATTGAATTTATACAATGCAAAGATAGGTTGTACAATCTTCATCAGCTCCAACATTATTTTCGAATATATGGGTAAATGTAGGCTTACAATGAAAATGTGATAATTTACCTTAGGGAGCCTTGTCGGTATTGCATTGTCGTGAAGTCTCTGATAAAACTATTTTATCAATATAAAATAATACTCGTGGTTGTGACATGTAAAAATATATATTAATTAATAACAGCGGTTGCTAAGCAATACATCTGACATAGGTTTAAAAGGTTTTCAAAAATAATAAGGTTCTAGTATAACATACTCCTTAACATCCTCCCTTTTTGGCAACCCTATTACTTTAGCAAGCCAATTTGTTTTGCGATTGATACAATCCGTGGCTTATGTAATGCTTTGGTCAGTAAATCCGCTAGTTGGAACTCGCTGGGAACGTATTCTACACGTATTTCTCCATTAGCAACGAGTTCTCTCACATAGAAATGTCGAATAGCAATATGCTTGGTTCTTCTGTGGAGTTCTGGATTGTGTGAGATCTTTATGGCTGCATCATTATCAACCTTTAGCTTAGGTATTTCTTTCAATTTAGATATTTCACCAAAGAGTCTTTTGATCCAGACAATCTCTCTAGCTGCTTCACTGGCAGCAACCAATTCTGCTTCAGTGCTTGATATTGCAACACATGTTTGTCGTCGACTTGTCCAAGATATTGCTCCTCCAGAATATAAGCATAATATGCCTGATGTCGAACGTCCGGTACTTTGGTCCCCACCGTGGTCAGAATCACTGTAGCATTCTAGAATTCCAGCATTGCAGTTCTTCTTAAAAACTATTCCATAGTTGAAAGTTCCTTTGATATATCTTAGGATACGTTTCAGCCTCTGGATGTCTTCTTTAGAAGGGTTTTCTAGACTCCGGGATACAACGGTTACAGCATATGCTAAGTCCGGTCTGGTTCCAACGGTCAGATATGCGAGTGCTCCCACAGCTTCTCTATACGGAAATAAAGCAGGGTCTACCACTTCTTTATCCAGATCTGGCAGTCCATCTTTTTGTATAGGAGTGGTAACAGGTTTGCAATCACTCATACCAAAGCGATCTAAAACTTTTTGAGCATAGTGCTTTTGCGACACTTTTATATCACCGTCATGGTCCTCTATTTCTAATCCTAGAAAATAGGATGCATCTTTTATCGTGATTTTAAATCTTTTCTTCAATTCTCTCATTAACTTTTCAGAATCTTCCTGATTTGTTGCAGCGATCAAACCGTCATCTACATAGAGAGCAAGAATAATTTTGTTACTCACACGGTTTCTTATAAACAGGCAGGGGTCGGTATCGCATTGTTTGAATCCAATGGTTTTTAAATAATCCACCATACATTTATTCCAACACCGAGGCGCTTGCTTGAGACCATACAAACTTTTCTTGAGTTTACAAACCTTGTTAGATCCATCAGAGTAGCCATCAGGTTGATTCATATATATTTCTTCACTCAGTGAACCATAGAGAAAAGCAGTCGATACATCAAACTGTGTCAGTTTTAGGCCTTCATTTGCAGCAACGCTTAAGACTGATCTTATTGTTGACATCTTAGCAACTGGGCTGAAAGTCTCCTCATAGTCGATGCCCTTTTTCTGTGTATATCCTCTAGCAACTAGTCTTGCTTTGAATTTATCTAGAGAGCCATCAGCATTGGTTTTGATCTTATATATCCATTTACAGGATATAGGCTTCCTGTCTTTTGGAAGGTCCACCATTATCCAGGTTTTGTTTTCCTTTAAAGACTTCACCTCACTTTCCATTGCTTTGACCCACTGATTTTTATGCGTACTAGTCATTGCTTCTTTGTAGGTTTTAGGTTCATTGATCTGATTAAAAATGTCATCTGACATCATGACGTAATCTCCGAATCTGATAGGTGGTCGTATTTGACTTCTATCTCGAAGAGTCATTCTAGTGGCTATCTCAACTATATCATCTGAGATTCTTGGTCGTTCAGTATCATCACCATCATCTAAGGCGTCTTCATAAGGAGGTGATGTTGGCCTTGATGCTTCTGAAGACGTTTGTAAGGGTTCAGTATAGTCATCTTGGCTTTCTATTTCCTGACTCACAACCAAATGCGGCGATGTTGGGGGCAAAGTAGAAATAAGCTCATCAGAGCCAATTGCAGCGCGATCCAAGCTATTTTCGACACAATCATCCTCCCTTGCATCACACATCGGTGGTACTGAAAGTGGAAAGTATGTTTCAACTGAAGGCTGTTCTTCCAAATCACTTTCACCAAATGGAGTCAATACTGATTCATTAAATGTAACGTCTCTTGACCTTATGAGTTTACCATGTTTATTCAATAAGCGATAGCCTTCATCACCCTCATATCCAATAAGAATGCATTTCTCAGCCTTTTTAGATAGTTTTTTCCTTTTTTGTTGAGAAATATGAGCATAACATTCACATCCAATTATTTTTAGGTGACTGATTGCTGGCTTCTTCTGAAACCACAATTCAAATGGTGATTTTCCATTTTCTGAAGTCGGACCAGTTCTGTTTAACACGTAGGCAGCGGTATTTATCAATTCTGCCCATGTAGCAAACGGTAATTCTTCATGAGCATGCATCATTGTACGAGCGGCTTCAACTAAGGTTCTATTGTCACGTTCACTAAGACCATTTTGTTGTGGTGTATAGGGCATCGTGAGCCTTTGTCTAATTCCAGCTTCTTGTAGAATGCACCTGACGCTGTGATTATCAAATTCACCTCCGTTATCGCTAAGAAATTCTTTAACAGAGTATCCAGCTGCTTTACATTCTTGTAACATTTGTCGGAGTTTCAAGTAAACTTCCGATTTTTGTCGAATAAAATAAATGTGTCTGTACTTGCTGTAATCATCTTTGAATAAAACGAAGTAGCGAAATTTGTTAAATGAAGGAGGGAATGGGCCACATACATCAGCGTGTAAAATTTCTGCAGGTAATTTAGCTCGTACTCTTGTTCCGAAAGACTGTCTGTGTGTTTTACCATAAATACAGCCAGTACACAATTCTGAATCTAGTCGAACTTTAATTCCTAGTTCTCGTTCTATAACACCTTTAACGTGTTTTTTATTCTGATGGGCTAACCTTTCGTGATACAGTTGTAGTATGTTTTCTGTTGACAAAATGTTTACATTTGGTGTTGACTTTGTAATAGTCTCTACTTTGAGCTTGTATAGGCCACCATTCTTGACCCTTTTGCCAGTCAGTCTAACTTGTCCATCAACTTTCAGCGAGCAGTGTTCCCTTTCAGACATGAAAACACTTTTATTTAGTCTGTCTTGAGTGGCCAGTACAGAGAATAGGTTTCGCATAATATCAGGTACATACCATACATCACAGAGTGTTACTCTGGATTCCTTGCCATTGATAATCGTTTTCAAGTCAACAGTACCCTTGCCAATTGCTTTGACAGTAGCTCCATTAGCAGTAATCACCATACGATTATCTTCAAAATTCTGAAAACTAGAAAAGTAGTCGTTTCGGCAGGTGACATGATTAGTTGCACCATTGTCGACGAACCAACTTGATGTATCATAGTTTGTATGCATTGAATTTACATCTGTATTGACTTGCATGAGCATTAAGTTCAAATTTGTTGGGGTCTGTTTACTTTCAGGCTTAGCTGGTTTACCGTCAGCTTTCCATCTATGACATTGCCTCACTTTGTGACCGACTTTTCCACAATATCCACATTTCTTCTTTGCTTTATTATAATTCTGTAAGACTAGAGCTTCTGCAGGACCTTCACTTTTCAAAGAGATAGAGCGCTCATAGGCACAGAGTTGTGTAGTCAGATTTTCTATTGTTCTATCTGTCTTTGACATCAACATCCAGCTTGATTTGAATGAAAAATATGGTTCGGGTAGAGTATCCAGAATTTTGCAGATTAATAGGATATCTGGTAATTCAGACTTATCTATCTTCATTAATTCATTTATCAAATCTGACCAAATGGTTTTTATTTTGGAGATATGAGTTGGGATGTCGTGTGACGGATCTTTTGAATAGCTGAAAAATCTCATACATAGATCATAACTTTTATCTTGTGACGTCCCATCGAACAAACGATGTAGTTCGTCCCAAACTTCTTTAGATGAGTTAAAACGCATGATTTTCTGTAGAGTTTCATCTGACATATTTGCGGTTAGCAGAAGTAATGCAGAACTATCAATTTTATTATATTTTTCGAGAGCAGTATTATATTGAGAAATTTCGTCGACATTGTTGGTAATAGGTTTCACGGGTTTTATTAGAGCACCGTTTACTGCATCCAATCCACCGGGCATACCTCTTAGTAGTAATGTCGCTTTAAATTTCCAAGTCGACCAGTTCTTCACACCCTCCAGGTGACCAATATCAATTTTACAACTTGGTGATTGCATTATTAATATTTTGTGTTCCCGGATTATTTTAAACTTGGTTAGTGACTTCTCTCTAGTTACTTTCACTTGGAACCACGCTCTGCTACCATGATAAAACTATTTTATCAATATAAAATAATACTCGTGGTTGTGACATGTAAAAATATATATTAATTAATAACAGCGGTTGCTAAGCAATACATCTGACATAGGTTTAAAAGGTTTTCAAAAATAATAAGGTTCTAGTATAACATACTCCTTAACAGTCTCACTATATCAAGACTCTATTAATACAAGACTCTTCGAAATGTAGTGAACAAACAAATACTTTTTCCTGGCTGGAGTCGATATTTTCTTGACCCAATGATTCAAGCCACTTACTTTTAAGTTTATCATTTTTTGGTAACCTAAAAACACAAACAAAACACGCAAACTAACATAAATGTGTATATTCTTTCATGCTAAATATTCAAACGAAATTTGGTTTTTATCGATGCAAAATCGATTCGTTGTGCAAATTACACAATCACAACACTATATTTGTCAATAAAAATACGTAGTAAACAAAACCAAAATAAGGAAATATATCGTTCGAAAGACTATGAATAGGCAATAATCTATGACCGAACAGTAATAAACATGAATTGAGACTAGAAATTGGTATAAATTTATATAGAAACTTAATAATCTATGAATTCTTTTGACTTACTTGTGCAGGGATATCAGAGGCGCTTTTTTACTGTAATTCGAGCCACAGCCCCTCACACAACACTTAGGCATGGTTTCCTCTATCACAGACAGCCTCAGTCAAATTTACAGCACTCAAAATGTTCTCAAAATGGAAAAAAACTTAATATTTAGTCGCACGATAACGCCAAATGACACTTCATGTACACTCTGAGAAGTACTCAAAACCAGAAACTAAAATGGCGAACCGGCCGATGGGCAGGGCTTCCGTGATGTCATACTTCAATATTGCAATTAAAGAAAACTGACAAAATACGGTTTTCTCTTTTTGACACTTGCAGAATTGCATAAGTTAGAAAGAAACATGTATATTTTTTTATTTCTGTATAGAATCGTATGATATTTCCATAATGTATAATTTATATAGATCGTTTAGTTCATGTCCTCTCTTATTCTTTAGTCATTGATGTAGCTACTAAAGCAACTGAAAAAATCGGATAACCATAGATAACAATTTAGTAGAAATGTGTACAAAATATTTTATTGGTGTAATCCAACATCCTGCACATTCAGTATTTCAAAAGATATCAATTACTTATTTAAAAAAATCTTAACAATTTATTGAATATAAAGCTGTTGATACGTTTGGTATTTAAATCTTTAAATACTAACGTACCCACCAATAATTCAAACTGTGAACATAAGCTGCATTGCTATTCTGTAAAAATCTCACTGTGAAAACTTAGGTGAAGTGAGGTCGGCTGAGCTGTCAGTGTCATCCCACTGATGCTAGGGATTGACCAAGCGTTACACTTAGAATCATACTCGAGTTTTTTTTTTTTTTGTAGTATTTAAGCGTCCTAACATTACTATTTAGGGTTTTTTGAACTTCAAACGATTAGGACCTTTTCTAATTATTGCGGCTTTTTTATTTGGTCTTTTACAACATCTTGTTTTGCCACCTTTAAGTTAAAATCCAAGATGGCGGCTGCGAAAATTTTCTGATTATTCGTTATGGGTATCGTTTTCATGGGTTACGAGGGTGCTAAAGCCGATAGCTCTCTTCACCTACGTTGTTACGGTGAGATTGTTACAGAATCGACCGGCTGATACTACAAACATTTATTAGTAAATTAGCCAGTTTTGTAGGCCGGATCCTGGAATTTATAGTTAAACCAAATTCAGACGTCTTGATGGAGGAGCCACCTTAAACGTTCTGTAACTATTAAAGGGTGTAAAACCCTTAAAAAGTTACTACAAATTCCAGAATTGGGCTTACAAAATCGGTTAATTACTACTGAAGGATGGTAGTATCTGCGTTTAAATATGAGACTGGGCACCTTAATCCATACGGACACAGGCTGAGCACATTTAAAAGTTTGGTCGCAACATCATCTCATTCAGTATTATCTGGACTAGCAAATTCACTTACTTGAGAATGAGCCATTCCCAAAATAGAGTTTATAAGACTCAAAACAAAAACTGAATAATTCTTAGCCCTTCCTCATGTGTTCTACTTCCTTCCCATATTCAGGGTGGCAGGGAAATCGACGTGTATACTGCATTCAGAATATAATTTGACTGACCGGTTGGCGCAGTTGGTAGCGACCCTGCCTTCTGAGCCGCTGGTCCCGGGTTCCATTCCCGGACAAGTCAAATATTTGTGTGCATGAACATTTCTGTTTGACCTGTGTATATGTATATAAGTATGTATATCAGTCATCAGGTTACCGTAGTACATGCTCTGCCTAGTTCGGGACCTCTGAAGACCATGTGTGGATGTTGTCAAAAAAAAAAAAATCTAGACCCCCTAGCGTAGAAATTTTTCATCGGTAATAAAAAAGGCGTTTCATAGAAAAGTGCAATGCCTAAATACATACGCGATGAAAATGTACGGAACAGCATTTCTTTTTATAACCGACGAAAAATTAGAAAGCAACCAAAAAAACAAAAAAAAGTGGTCTCAGAATCATGTACTGAATCCATGGTAACCGGCTGGCGTCGTTGTCCCTGCAACTCCGTATACTTACGTGATTATTTCGGTACCTACTGGGTGCTATCACTAGACTGTAAACTAGAATAAATATTAGTTTGGTAAGTACCAATCTAATAATTATTTATTCTAGTTTACTGACGCGTCCGTAAAATCAGGGTATTTAATTGTTTAGCAAATTAACTAAAAACTTAAATTGTTTGTATTGTAGCAGTATCTACATCGCCACATGCGAGCTGCGCGTCATACTGTCATCACGCAAATCCTGTTTCGCGCAAGCAGAGTTTACCGCGCGACTAGCATTTTATATACAACTTCCCGACATCAATGGTCGCGTCGGGTAGTGGCCCACCAGACACGACACCCGTCTGGTCGGAAGATCCTCCCTTTTCTATGGAGGTATGAGTGAACTTTACACCCGACGTGATCAACAACAATCAACAATAATCAACAACAATCAAATACGACCACCAACAATCAACAAAAACAACAACAACTCGGCTCACTAACTCACCTCCGGTTTCCGGAGGGGAGTAATGTAGCGGTAGCTACGACTACATCACCACATGCGAGCTGTGCATCATACTGACGTCACGCAAATCCTGCATCGCGCAAGCAGAGTTTACCGCGCGACTAGCATATTATATCGACATCAATCGTCGGGCAGTTGCCCACCAGACACGATACCCGTCTGGTCGGAGGATCCTATATAGTACCTCTATAGTATATTAAAATCAAAATTCTTTGACAGACAAAAAAATATATATTGTGTGTAATGCTATGAAGTCATTCCACATATTTTTATTTTTACTGTAGCGTTGCGCTGCGGCCCGTTGCGGCTGTTATGTTCGTTTGGCTGTAAATCCAAACTTATTTTCATACAAAAAAGTGCGCTGCGGCCCGCCCCAATCTGCGTTAGCCTTAATACGGCAAATTGACGTGGGGTGTTAATTTGCTTAAACATGAATTTCCCTGACTGTACTTTGAGCAACCTACTTGTACATTTATTTACAACTGTCAGCTCCTTGTAGCCAGAGAAAAACAACGGGCGAGAAAAAGATAAAGGTGCTAATGAGCGATTCAAGGAAGCAATATTATTAAAAACCAACTCAAAACAGTTGGTGCAAACGCGCTTGGCGAGCATCAAAAGGTTAGGATTCTATTTCCAGATAGAATAAAGTGTATTTTAGTTATTCTATTTTGAAATTCTCTATTCCAGCTTACGTCAAAAATCCGCAACAACGTTAGTGTTATTCCTATCTATAAAAACATTATGACTACTATTCCCGTTGGTCGTTATTTTATGCCAATTCATTTATTCAATGCTGAATCCGGTACGCCGAATAATCTATCACAAAAAGGTTTAGAATATTAAATTATAACAGTTATTGCAAAATTCATAGGTGTGTCTGTGTGACGAGTTGACAGTTTTCAATTCTATTTTATGTTCGATATACCTTTCTATACGATTGAACAATTTTGCTTACTCTCGAGAGCAATTGTTTTGGGGTCGATGCCATTAAGCTGTCAAAGGGAAGCTATTCGACACACTTGCAAATACACGATGTATCTCAAGAGTAGAATCATCGGAAGCAAAACGGTGGGGACCTCAACGCTAGCCCACTGGCCCCATTGTATCGAAGGTATCAACTGGGCTCGGTGGCCCGACAACATAAATCCTGCACGTAACCGTTGCGTAAACTATTTATATTATAGTCCTCCTGACCGAATTTCTGTCAGGGCAGCCAATCTCAGCGGAGAGAGACATGGACGCGGTAGATTCGACATTATAGTACAGAACTGTGTAACTGCACAGGTGCACTAGAGCATTCTCTCTTCCGTTACTCTCCTAGCGTGATGGGACAATAATCCAACACGACCGCAGGACTAACGGCTTAATGTGCTTTCCGAGGCACGTGGGTATCTTACCGCCAACTTCTTAACTCCGATCTGCTACTGAGAAATTCCTAATGGAAAATCCCTATAACACATTGCCCGACCTGGGAATTGAACCCAGAAGGAGGCTCTCAGCAGTCGGGTTTGCGACCACGAGACCAACGGAGTAGTTTATTGTATTAGAATGTAATAAAAGGACATCTAAAGGAAACTCAACTTGTAGCGGTTACCTTGTTGGCTTATCAATTTCCCTTATTTCGCTCCAACTTCTAGCCAGAATATCTTCTCAATTAGCTTTCATTGCGTACATACTATCTATATATCCGTTTGTTTCGTCAAGTTTGTCCTCCGTCTCTTAACAGGTTTTGTGTAATAATTTATAATAAGGAAGTGCCGAGGTAGGCAGTAATACAAGTGGTATAACTTCACGAGTCCTTTATTGTTTACTACCCCATAACACTTCAAACTCAAGACGTTGTCGTTGTACAGCAATGGAACCGATTGAGTTTTCAACTCCATTTTTTCCATACTTAAAGTAGAACAGGAGTGGAGGGAAGAATTTGCGCAGGAGTGGGACCAAAAAAGCCAGCAACAATAAGAGTAGCATGCTTACGATCTTATCCGCGAATAAGTAAGTACACATAAATATTCCAATATAATCATGTGTTCAAAAGGTGTTAGATATTTGTTGAAAAGTACAATTCTGATTTCCTGACGGTTTTTTGAGCCGTAGTTAACTGAACCATTAGTTACTATTTTTAACTAATGGTTGAGTTAGCAACGGATCAAAAAGTATTTTCGTAGATTTTGTTGAGTACCACGCGCTCCCATCAGAGCAAAGAAAAAAGTTGGTTTATCAATCAGCCGATTTCCCTGCAATAATTAAAGGACTTAATCAGTGTTATTACAAAAAGCGGTTTAACTGAAAACCCCCGTTTAAAGCTCTATAAACTACGGTTTAAACCAAAATGATATTACAAAACGTGGTTTTTCGAAAAACCGTGGACCATAATATCATGGTCTAACGCTAAACCTCGGCGGCCCCTAGTTTAAACGATCAAACTATGGTCTAAATCGTACCAGTCAAAATTTCTCTTGTATTTTATAGCATCTTTTTCATTGTGTTGTGTTGTTTTTACCCGAAAATGGATCTTAACATGGTCGATTTAATTGATATTGAGGAAATTGAAGCCGCTGAGTTGTTGGGAACGCCACGCCGACACAACATAAATCGTGTTCGAATCAATCAAATAAATTAAAATTAAATTTGAATCAATTAAACACTGATTTCAAGTTAATCGAAGTAATTTATGTTTATTTACTTTTTCCTCGGTACTCCAATTCTCAGATCGTTTATTCTTTTGTTGGTCCATCACAATATGATATTAAAATTACCTACTATAGAAGGTAATACTACACGAAGAGGCAATTGTTCTATTAGAAACTTCGATAACTTAAAAATTCCAAAGCTAAATGAACTTTGTTCAACTTGCGATGGTTTTGTTTAATGTTATGGTTTCATATAATGCGCGAAAATTTTACGTTTCGTTACACGTACCTAGATGTATTATTAGTACTTAATACGACATTAAGTCATGTGCTTAAACCTAAACAAAACTGCAATCGACGAAATAACTAATATTCCATGCAAATTAACACTCTCAATATTTTTAACACTCCTAAACATCATAATAATCATTGGCGTATTAACAAAAAGTTTTCATTTCTGAGCATACGGAACGTTGCAATAGAATGATAACATGGTGAACGAATAATATTTGTATTACTCTGTGGTTGTTACAAAGAGTTTCTCTGTCTACGGGTTCAAATGACGGCACTAAGAAGACCACGGTTTTTTGAAGTTTTGTAATACGGACAAATTTAGAACATGGTTCTGCAGATAAGCCTGGACTTCATAGCACAGGTTTAAATCAAGGTTTATTTAGTTTTTTGTAATAAGACTGAATGGGTTCGACTGGCGCTGTGACCTCGCTAAGGGGTCAGTGGAGGATGCCTTGTCATTGTTGTACGTCAGATTAAATAAATTGCGTGAAACTTTCATACCAACTAAAATCATCAAATCTATGTCTAACCCCCTTGGTATAAACAAAATTCTTAAAGAAAAATTTAAATATCACTCCAAGTTTAAGAAATACGGCAATTTATCAGACTATGATTCATTTTTAACTTTGCGAAGTCGTGCTAAATTATTAGAAAAAGAAATGTATGACAGTTACATTGAGGTCATAGAAAATAGTATTAATAAATCGCCAGACGAAAGACCAAAAAGCCTTTTTGGTCTTTCGTCAAAAGCAAGCAACAGTCTTCATGTGCATTTCCATCGGTTATGAAGTAGGTATGGAGATAGCTCGTCGGGACAGGGTGATATAGTATGCAACATGTTTAGTGAAGTTTTTAAGTAAAATTTTCTCCAGAACACTATCCCCGGTGTAACTCAGTTGCATAGCAACATGCAATGTCTTTATCAAGCGTCTGCCTCTGATATAAAATCTATTCAAGTCTGCGAAACTGAGGTACCTACTAAAACTGCTAAAGGCCATTGTCGTGAATAAGTCAGCGGGCCTGATGGTATTCCTGCTATACATATAATTCGGTGCGCACAAAGCTTAACTTTACCGCTTACCCTAATATTTCGCCGTTCTCTTGGTGAGGGACTGGTGCCACATGTTTGGAAAGCAGCTTTTATTACACCCGTGCATAAAAAAGGCACAAAGGACAATGTAGAAAACTACAGACCAATATCTAAGCTTTGTTTGTTTGCCAAAGTTTTAGAAAAAATGGTTTACTCTGCAGTTTATAGTGCTATTAAACAATCACTTAATAACTGTCAACATGGCTTCTTAAAAAACAGGTATATTGTGACGAATTTGTTTATCTGTTCCGACTACTTGTCCTCTGCCATGTCTGAACCCCCTTAAGTGGATGTGGTCTAAACTGATTACAGCAAGGCATTTGACCGTATAGACCACGGTGGCCTTTTATGTAAGCTGCTTGCAGTGGGTATTAGAGGCGATTTATTCAGACGGTTTACGTCTTATATTGAGAATCGCCGTCAAACTCTTGTACTGAATGGATACAGTTCCGTAACTATTAAAATACCCTTGGGAATACCACAAGGATCCCTTTTGGGTCCTTAACTTTTCATTATTTTTATAAATGACATTGGTTCGTGCTTTACACGTTCCTAAATTATTCTTTACACCGACGATATGAAAATTGTATGCCCTATATCAGAACTTTCCGACTGTTTTGGTTTACAGCAGGATTTAGATGGACTTCAAAATTATTGTCTCCTTAATAAGCTTGAACTGAATGTTTCTAAAGGTTTTGTTAGTACCTACACACGCAAACCACATGCAATCACGTTTCAGTATAAGTTACGTAATTCTATTATAAATAGAATAAGCGTTATCAGAGACCTGGGTATAACGTTTGACTCTAGTTGATTTTTGATGCACACATCAAAAGTGTTGTTAATAAAGCTTCCAAAGCACTTGGATTTATACTTAGGTTATCGGCAGATTTTAAAAACGTAAAAATTTTTAAAGTTCTTTATTGTGCTTTGTCCGCAGCCATTTGGAATACGCCTCACAAGTGTGGAACCCCAATTATAATATTTATATAGACAGAATTGAGGGAATTCGAAAGCGGTTCCTACATTTCTTGCAATATAAAACTAGGAAATATACTGCCAATTATATAGCGTGATGTAAGAGGTTTCACATCTTACCACTGCTGAGCGCAGACGCATTGCAGATGTGACGTACTTATTTATAGTCGCAAATGGTACTATAGATTGCCCTAAGCTTTTAAGCTGCTTATGATTAGTAACACACTGCAAATTGTTTCGCAAACCTAGCCTGTTATATGTCCCTCATTCCAGGTCCACGTACAGGCAGAATTCGTTTCTGATCCGTGCGAGCAGAAGTTTTAATAAACTGTCTGGTGAACATGATTTGGATATATTCAATACCAGTGTTTCTCGGCTTAAGCATTTGTTGGTGGAAAGCTTTTTTACGGAAAAGTAATTGTTTACGTCTTAATTATAATTAGTTTGTATCTGTCGATCGTGTAGGTACTATTTTTTACTAACTTATGTAAAAGGTATTTTGTACCGACATTCGTGCTTTTTCTCGTTTTTTCATTTTGGTGTTTATCTGCGGAAACTTGTAAATATCCTTCAGTTTCATATTGTTTAAGAACACTGTGTATTATAGCTGTAAGTTTCCCGAATATAATAAAATAAAACAAAATAAATAAAATAGCGTAAACATTAGTATTTTTGCGAATTCACCCCAGTGACATGTAAATATATCAATTTCAACCTGAATAAAATTGATGGTGCGAATTGCTAGAGTCAGAGGTCAGCAAGTTGATCCATTAGACTAACTATGTTATTTACTTATATTTGGTACCTACACATATAGCTAACCAGACAGTTCTTCCTAATTAAATAATAACAAAATAAAAGATTGATACTGTACTTTCTTAACTCACAAAAGTATACATTACGTTTAAGTACTAAGTTATACAATAATTAAAACATTATGAAAATAAGCGCGAGCTCAAACAATTCGGGCAATATTTATGTTTATTTATGCTTTGACCTTTTTGATTTAAGTTATCTTATGGGTAGGTATTACAAAAATATTCTGTTTATAATAATGTGAATAGATAGGTTCACTGAAGGTCGGCAGAAGCTTAACTTTTGTTTAGCGTATTCAGTCAAGAATTCGTACAAGACCAATTATTTTATTTTCACCGATTTATTCCCGTCAAATCGTTAAATACTACCCCAAGCGAGAAGGAACTTGATCAAAATAATCAAATTGTGCTCATAACTTTATAAAGCAGTGAATATTTTGTTAAATATTCTCGTAAAAAGTAGAGGTTGTGTTGTAGCATCTCTTGTAAGCCACAATTGTACCTTTTCCCCACTTGAATCCACCACAACTTAGGGGCGACGGTCAACGCAAGTAGCAGCTTAATTACGGATTTTCTCACGTTCCTTGAACATCATAAACGGTCACAATTCCCTAGCATAATAAATCCCCTACCTTCATCACTACAGCGCCATTCTTTTAATTATCACTTTTAATGAACACTGAACGATATAAGGAGCGTTTACGCACGTAATCGTTTAAAGCCCCTTTATAGCCGTTTTGAGCGGTTGTGAGCTAGAGCGGGGCTTACCGAATGATGGATGCACTGGAGGATTACGGAGCGCTGTGTGGCGTTCAGATGACCGCCTGACCACCGCCACTAGTACCTACTACTGCCGTGTTGTAGATATTATGTAAACAAACATTTGCTTAATACTGCCACAACTAACAAATGATACAAGATGCGAAATGGAGCGTATATAAATGATGTCGTTTCACTGCCACGTTTTAGTAGTTTGTGCCCGTTTTTGGAAGTTGATCCGATGTCTGTTTTGTCACGTTCTTTTTCTTTGCATACTGATTTGAAATGTTTATGCTTCTGGTCGTCTGCTAAAATCTGAGAATCTGAAATCTAAGACACCTAAATAGGTACCATAGATGATTCTAACGCAATTCAATTAGCATTTACGAGTTTGTGGAGTTATATAGGTACCTCTTATATTACTAATTGGAACTTACCCGATAGCTTATCAGTAAAACTGGAGGTCTAACTTCCGGGATAATTCACGGAAATATCTTAACACTTCCTGTTACTGAAATATTAACATATTTCCACCTTTTTACTTTATTTCTACAACGGTACATTTAAAAGACAAACTGCGGCAATAATCCGGAAAAAAGTTTAGGGCAAAGGAATGTTAACTTAATATCTTAAAGAAATCATATTTCACTGTTTATCTCTGAGGAGCTAGCGATCCAATCGGGTAAACAAGTAGCCTATGTCCCTCTGCGCGAAGGCAACTTTCCCTGCAAAGTTTCATCGCCAGGCATTGGTCCTTCGAGACCGGATCGAGTAACAAATAAAACTACAATCAAATCTCATTCATAACATTACAAACGGAGATTGCAGAGTTCTTGGTTGTAAATAATGTTGTGAATGTTTCTTGCTTTGGATTTCTTAAATGAGAATTACTTATATTTAGGTCTTCATTATTTAATCAGCGAGGAACTGTCTCTTGAGATATAGGCTAACAACCTTAGTTTAGGAGGCAGAGTTCTCTATATCTCGCTCCCGGTTTCAATTAAAGAAAGAAATTCTTTACACTAATCGGGAAAATGTCTTGCAACATTTTACAGTATCACAGCGAGTTAGTAACCTATAAGAAAAACCACTGATCCAAACTCATGCAAAGGATTAAATGAAACATTAATTTTTGCATTTGATAGCCCAATCTTGAGGATGTCTTTAACATTATGCTAGGACCCTTAGAAGCCGAGCAAAAAGAAAAAAAGTAAGAAAGAACTCTAAGCGAAAACGAAGTAAGAGCGTGGGCAGGCGATGCGATTCGACAGGGTGTTCGGGGGAAAAAGAAAGAAATTCTCTAATATAATCGGGAAAATGTCTTGCAAGATTTTACAGAATCAGAGCCAGTTAGTAACCTATAACAAAAACCACTGATCCAAACTCATGCAAAGGATCAAATGCGACTTCTTTCCTATTTTGCATTTGAGACATTACAGTGAAGGTCAACCGTAAAGAAGTTTACGCTTAAATGAAGAGCTTCTTTAAATAAAATGCATTTAAACGAGCTCAACTCTTGAAAATGTCTCTTAAAGGTCGTATTATGTTTGCGTCTAGTTTTTAAAGATATAAATAAAGTTGGATGAAAATGTCAGCTGTTTAAGTATATTTTAAAATATAGGTTGTTGGGAATAACACAATAACATAGAGGCTGAGTCATAATGGGGATGGGTATTACGATAGGGTGGCAGAAAGTTTTGAAAGTGGTCAATTTTGATGAAAATATTCTATGAAACATAATACCTGCCCACTTATGCATCTATTTTATTATTGTACCATTTATGTTCTCAACAACACACACACGCAACAATGCTATACGAGTATTTCTTTTGACAAAGTCAAACTTTACTTTTACGTTACAAAATTGTATACCTCTAAGCTTAACTTTTACGAACATACCAACCTATATCTGAATAATAATAGAGTTTTTATTAAGGTTAGTGACAAGTTGATCCTCTCTACCAACAAGTGCTCTTGAAAATAGATTCTTACTTTATACCTAAATGAATACAACACATCGTCGTGAAGACCTATTGTAGGTACATATCTACTTATAAACGAAGAAAGGTAGGTACGTATAGTACATAATATTGACGTCTGAATCATAGGCGAGATAGCAGGCGTATAACTAAGCTAATACCCGAGGCCATAATGTTACTAATGGTACGGGATAACCAAGGGGACGATCATAATTTTGGGGAACAAAGCGTTGCTTGCCGTGAACGACGTGTTTTCAGCTTCCCCGGAACAATGAGATAATGATTCGTGAGCTCGTAAAGTGTGCACTTGTAACTATAGAGTTGTCAAACTTCCTTCAGACGGATCCGAGGGTTTGATGAGGGCCCAATCTCTGTCTGCACGTACTTGAACGTGTCCACTAAAATACTACTTAACGTTATATAGAAACAATGAACACAAAGACTCTAGTTAGCTAATTTAATTACTGTCTTCGAGTAACACCTACACAATATGCAATTTATTTTGGTACTTTCGTCTTCAACACCTCGTTACGTCATTTAAGTTGATTAATGTAATTCTAAATATAGGGAGAATGTGTATTTGTTTAAATTTGCTGGAAATGTAAATTACTTAACTGTATTTTGAAATTCGTTAGGGTCAAAATCATTTCATAGTCTACGATACTCTTGTAATTTCAATAAGACTGTGCAAACCAGTGTCCGTCAGTTGATCAAATCGGATAACAATAACTTAAATATTTTGTAAAAAATTCTACTAAATATTGGTGTAATCCAACCATACTATACCATACTAAATCGTACCAATTTTTTTTAAATATCCTTTGGCAAGTTTTCGAGTTCTAAGGTGGCTCCTCAACTCAGATGTTTGGATTAAGGAGCCATCTTAAACGTCCTGTAACTTTTTATGGGTTTAACTACAAATTCCATGATCAGGGCCTACACAGTCGGCTAATTTACTACTAAAGATTGGTTGTCAAAATCAAAAGTCAAACTAGGCTGAAAAAAAGCACTTTTTGAACGTCAAAATTACATAAGACAGTCCCCCAAAACGCCCGCCTTTCACCACTTCCTAGTGCTTTGGCTGGGAAGAAGAAGTGGCGCAAAAACCTCCCCAGCAGGAGGAGGTGGGTAATAGGTAGTATCTGCGTATAAATATGAGACATGGGTCTTCAATCCATACGGACACTGCAAACCATAGATTGTGGGAACGTTTCAGGAGAGAATTTAATCATTTGTATTTCGTAATTTTCATACATTTCCAAGTTTTATGTTAACAAGAGAACGTATATAATAACCTAAAAGTGTAGAAAGGCTTGACATGTTTTAGTTTAGATTGCGACGAACATGTCTGGTGAATGATAGGCACTTTAATCAACGTGCTTCTACGAATAACGTTCGTGATGTCCTCGGCATGTTGTCATAAATCGTCGGCGCGGCCGCGAGCAATGGTACGTCGCGACAAATTGTAAGAAAAATAAATTTCCGGATATCAAGCAA
Organism: Brachylomia viminalis; assembly: GCA_937001585.2. Classification (NCBI taxonomy): domain Eukaryota; kingdom Metazoa; phylum Arthropoda; class Insecta; order Lepidoptera; family Noctuidae; genus Brachylomia; species Brachylomia viminalis. Next base: position 11,156,609 of record OW443302.2, on the reverse strand, counting down.
AGCTCTTGTTAAAAGAAGGAAGGTGGCAGCTGGACAAACAGATTGCTGGAGGCACCGGCCGCGCACCCTCCCTGACAAACGAGCTCACTCCCGACACCAGAATCTTTTTTGGCAAAACGTAAGCGTGAACGGGACATCTCTACTACCAACCCGCAGCTGTTTGAGTGTTGGAATCTAAAATACAACGACATATAAAGGTTACAGAAAAACAAATAACGCCAATAAAAGCAGCTTAACCTAAATAAAGTAAAATGTCGAAATTGTGTTCTGGTTTTACTTCTAACCGATTATACTAAAAAGCTTACAATTCTAAGTTACGAGTCTTTTGATGGTTGTGGAATGGCCGCCATAAAAATAATTACGACGTCTAGCTATGATTAGATAATTTAATTACTTACTGCTTTCATTGTGGAGATGATAATAAATGTAAGACAATAGATTTATGGTACACAACAGACTGAATGCTCTGAAGATATGAAACAATCACAATGAGCTTATCGCTTATGGATTAACTATCCGTTTATAGAGGTATTTATTTCTCAAGTATCATGCATGTTTGTTTTATAAGACTACATTTCAAAGACAGTAAAGCTTTTCAAGCTCTATTAAAATAATTCCCATGTTTCATAGATCTTTCAGTCGTAAAGGAGGAAAGAGAAAGCTATAGCATACCTGCCAACGGCATCAGTTACAATACAATCAACGGAGTTATTGCCAGTAATTCCAATACTTACTTTTTAGGTACTCGTGGCTAAGTAATAACAGCCTCACGGGTCGATTGATTAGATTAAGCTACGCTTCCCGCGGTTGGTCCTTGGATGGGTGACCATCTTTACATACCGAGAACCGTGCCTCGAAAAGCACGTTAAGCTGTTGGTATCGGATGTCATTCGTGGATCTCGGACAGTCGTTACGGGTCGTCAGAAGCCTGAAAGTCTGACAAACAGTCTTACCAAGGGGTATCGGCAGTAACTGGGTTGTGGAGGTCAGATAGGCAGTCGCTCCATGTAAAATACTGGTATTCAGTTGCATACGGTTAGACTGGCAGCCGACCCCAACTTAATTGGGAAATTGCTAGGCATTATGACGACTTTTTATCAATCAGTTCTGCAATAAGAATTCTGGAATGCTAACAGAGGGGTAATTCCCGTATTTTTAAGAATTTTCGCACTCTTCTCAGTCTCAATCTGTCAAAAATACAATCAGTTTACATACATTTTTGATAAGTTCTTGACATTGATTGTAGCTGCGATAAAATTGCGAAATGAATTTGAACGTTTTTAAAGTACGAGAATTGCCCTTCCGATGATCTTTACGTCACATCTTTTAGAAAACTATTTTCTTCTTCTCTCTATCCGTTGATAAGACTATTCGATTCATTTGCGTCGTTGATCGTTTTAAAATGATTTTGGCAACGGCACGATACACTAACAGTTAAAAATGCATTTAACTTGGTTCAAATTTCAGTCATTTAATTTTTTTGACGACACGTTTGGCGCAGTGCTTAAGCGATTGACTGATGCGTTACGTGTCGCGGGTTCGATCCCCGCACGGAACAAATATTTGTATGACCTGCAAGTAGTTGTTCCGGGTCTGGCCGTTTGTGTATGTGAGTTTTAAATGTTTGTAAACGCACCCACGACACAGGAGAAATTCCTAGTGTGGGGCAAAGTTTTTTTTTTAAACAAAAAAAAAATATTTTATGCCTATTACATTGCATTCTCATCAAGGTCTCATCTTTATATATTAATAATGCTAGAAATACTTTGAAAAAAAAAAAACTTCTATATTATAGAAAACAGGAATCTATATAAGTACTATTTATTATTATTATATTTTATACATAAATAAAATATAATAAAGCTGAAGGGTTCGTTTGTGTTTTTATATTGTGTTTGTTTGAACGCGCTAATCTCTGGAACAGTCGGATCCGAAAAAATCTTTTTGCGTTTGATATTCTTGAGGAGGGCTATAACATTACGCTAGAACCCTTAAAAGCCGAGAAAAAAATATATTATGTGAAATAGCCGTGTAAAAATAAAACAGAATCTTTTGAAAGCGGTTCCTGTAACCTTTTCAAGAACTTAAAAAAATATATTATAACTCGAAAACTATCAAGAATCGCGGAAAATACATGGGGTATTAATAGTTTAAAATGTTAAATCTGCAACTATCTGCAATACTCTAACCTTTTGGTCTTTTTGGCTTGGCTCGTCTTCTTACAATTTGCGGTAAACTAAAGAAGAATGCGAACACAATGCAGTATTGCTCATCCCTCATAGCAAATAGCGTGATAATTTACAGCCTACAGACTGACCAGACTTATATAGGGAATGTCAATGCAAAATTAAAACAAAATATATTGGATAGTTTTTACGTGATGCCACAGATTACTAAATAGTTATTTATGGTGATGCTGGAACATACATTCAGATAAACAGACTACAATTCTAAAAAATATATTTTCTGCATCAGACCTTGCAAAAAATAAATTTAAAATATATATATATATTCAGTTTGGACTTCCCTACGATTTTATTATTGATGTAAGATAAGAGTTTTTCAAAGTTGGGCAAAGATCGTCACTCACTGGACGCCTGAGGGAGGACATTGCCGTCGAGGTAAACCACGACGAAGGCGGTGTGACGATCTGATAACGTTTGCAGGGCCACCGTGGTCAGAGATCGCTTAAGACAGGGAATTTTGGAAGGAATCAGCAGTGGGACACAAAATTAGGCTAACAACGACAAAAAACAACAGTTTTTCATAAATGAGCATACATAAATACCGTGTAACCATAAATACAGCGCTTGGCATCAATAATAAATTATCCGTGTACTTAGCTAGCCTAAAATGTATCTAAAAGAAAACTTCACCTTTTCCTTTAGTATAATGTATGGATAAATGTCATTTTCCAAGGTGAAGAAGGTCATAGGGTACATTTCGGTGTGAGTCACGCGTGGCCCGCGTCAGCTGTTGGCGATCGCTAAGCCTTAATATTTCTCATATGAGTTCCTTTCCCCTCTGTAAAAAATGCCAAGGCCGAACCCACTTATTTATCGAATGTTCCGTATAAACGACGTAAACATGCTGAAACTGGTATTAAATATTCAGGCTACCTTTCAGGGCGGCCGGTTGACGGTTAGCATTGATACCGATTAGGGAACAAACTTATGGGCGATAATTCCGGTTGTCAAAGTTAAGTCAAAACTAAACTTATCCGCGTAACTTCAACCAAAAGATATTTAGATTTTAGAACTCACGGTGTGATATTTAATGTTGTGTGCGATTGAATATCTCGATATTTGACAGAGAAAAAGTATTATTAGTAGGTACTGTTTGAGAACAATAAAAAAGAGAAGGGTGCCCGCATGCGGTTTAGAACTTGTAATGAGCGCAACAGTAGTTAAATGCTGCAGGATAAAACTCCACTGTGAAAACACATTTTTAAATTCACGATAACCGTGGATCCATAGCGAGCGCAGGTTTATTATGCTTGGATATTTTGCATTATTAACTTGATTATAAGTATGCCAGTTATGATAAACTTTCTCAAGATATAAACAAAACCGCAACAGCGTAGGTATGATCGATTCTGTTGTATTGAAGAATGAGAGCAAACAATTGAAAATAAATATCGTTCATCTCATATTCGTTTTTTCGTCTCGATGTACTTACTTACTTTATACAAAGAATAGATACTAAGTCAAATGTCAATCAATTGGATCCTTGAGAAAAAGAAAGGCATATTATTCTGTTTATTATTTATTTCCAATTGGACGTGTTTTCTTTTGACTTCAATATCCATGATATAGTGTTATGAGATAATTCATATATACACGGTGACATTTGAATCACAGTTTTGCTAGAACAAACGTTGTTCAGACCATGGTCTACAATCATTCTATAGCATCCAATAGAAAAAAATGTCATTGTTTTTCTAAAAAAACACAAAAAAGCAATGTTAAATATCGGGATTATCGTTACGCCCTACAACACAGACACTGCGGCTGCGACGCGCGGCGCTCGCGTCTTGAATGCAATATCGCTACCGTGATGAGTACTTTCATGTTACGGTTAAATGATAAATGATTTTATTTCTGTAAGTAGGTTTGAACAAACACTTTTACACGTCAATCATATTTTTTTTAAACTAGATGGGATCGGCGTTTCATATCTGACTACTCTGAGAAGAAAGGCCGAAACAAACTCAGAGGTCACAGTCTCTTTTAAAGTCCAGACAAAATCTTGGTCAGGTCATGTGAAAGCTATGTAGATCGGTGTCTGCAATGGTCTTTTGAGGAAAGAACCACACAGATTGAGTGGACCTGTCCAGTCAGTGCACGCAATTGTCAGTAATCGTGCAGCTCAACTTAGACTCAAGGAGCTCAACGATTCGACGAACAATACCAAAGAAAGGACATTTGAGTAGGCCGCATAAATTACTCAAACTGCCAGATCATGATTACGTTGAGAAAAATACAAAAATAAATATAAATAAATCAATGACCGACATAGTTCTGACATTCACAATAATTAGAATAATATTATAATAATCTTTGAGGACCATGTAGATTTGTGTCTGAAATGGTCTTTTGAGGAAAGAACCACACAGATTGAGTGGACCTGTCCAGTCGGTGCACGCATTTGTCAGTACCCGTGTAGCTCAACTCAGAACTTAAGGAGCTCAACGATTCGACGAACAATACCAAAGAAAGGACATTTGGGTAGGCCGCATCAGCTACTCAAACTGCCAGAACATGATTAAAACTGCAACAAAAACACACATAGTCCTCACATTCACAATAATTTAAAATAATATAATACTTTATACAGTAAATATTAGTGTCATTGTATATGCAAATAAGTATAGATACGTAGAGCAAAGATTAAAAGTAAAAATAGTTAGCGAAATAAAATAAATTAACATTGCCTGTGCTTTATTGGAGCAACTCAATCCCAAGCCTTTTTGTCCTCAATATAGTCTTTGACAGTATAATAGGCATTCTGGCATAGTTTCCTTTTTATAAAAGATTTGAATTTATTAAGGCTTAGTGCTTGAATGTGGCTAGGAAGTTTATTATAAAAACGTATACATTGGCATCTAAACGAGCCACCTATTTTCTTGAGTCTGGTAGTAGGAACAACCAATTTGTGCTTGTTCCTAGTATTTAAATTATGGATATCACTGTACTTTTTAAACAGATTAATTATGATGATGATTATGATTAATGTTTCAAACATTATTACACGTTTGAGCAACGTAAGATAATTTGAGAACGCCTAGATTAGATTGTTTTAATAACATATTTAATGCTGTAGAATGGTAGTAGACCATTCTAAACAACAGTCTAAACAACGTTTGTTCTAGCAAAACTGTGATTCAAATGTCACCGTGTAAAAGAAATAATTATAAGAATTTAGTAATTTTTCATAATTTATTAAATAATAATAATTGTTGTATCATAATTAGCATAGCCAGCCAGCTCGGTGCCCTTTCTAGCCACTTTTATATCGTAAGGGCTGTTAAAACTGAAGTTTTGTTCCCCTTGAAAGTCTGATTTTGTTAAATTATTAACAGGGGTGATTGAAACAGCGCTTCTGCTTTGTCGATACTGGGCAGTAGAGTAGCAATATCTTCGTATTGAGTGCCCTTATCCAGTGCCAATATCTCAGTTTGTTGATCCCGACATAGAAATTAAGGAATTCTATCTTCATGCTATTCAAGAAAATTCTAGTCTCTCTGTGCGGTGGATAAGGACTGTTACGTTACGTAAGTATTTTCTAGAATGGGTTTATAGAGGTACGAGGAACAGGGTGTAAAGCTCACTCATACCTCCATAGAAAAGGGAGGATCCTCAGACCAGACGGGTGTCGTGTCTGGTGGGCAACTGCCCGACGATTGATGTCGGGAAGTTGTATAAAATTATGCTAGTCGCGCGGTAAACTCTGCTTGCACGATGCAGGATTTGCGTGACGTCAGTATAACTCGCAGCTCGCATGTGGTGATGTAGCTACCGCTACAGGTTAATCGACAATCGCGCTATGCAAACTTTTTATAGGTAGACTGTTACCGCAAAAATAGTCGTCACGAACCTCTAAAGAAAATAAAAACGTCCTAACCTAATCCTTAAATAGAAACGAAATAATCAGATCTTGTAGGCATATGTCGTTGACTGTCGTATGTCAACTACACTTGCCTACAAGATCTGATTATTTATTTTACCGATCCTCAGTTCCTGTGAATTTTATATGCTTAACATTTCTACCTTCTGACATAATCCTAGGTAAACATACATATTACTTTGTTTTCGTAACAATGTTTCACACAAATAGCTTGAATATTATTGGTCACATAATATTTCTAATGATTACGGAACTCCAAAGTCGGGCCGTACCTTTATATCGGCTGGTGTTCCCGAAAGCAGTGGCACACAATTTTGCTTTAAACATCTCTTTGTATAGTTGATCGTTTATATATAAGTAAATTGTGTGCTGTTACATAACCAGCCTATTTTATATGCGTACTAGCTTATTCTTATTTGTAAAATCAGAATTGATTTTAAACACTTCCAAGAGCTATTAAGACGCAATTCGACCCAAGCCAAAATTAGGCATTTTAGGTTTTTATTTGCCATTTTAGTGCAAATATGTAATTAATATACTCGATATAAAATAATCTTCTGTGATAGCTATTTTCTATATGAAACCATTAAAGCAGTCAACAGCAGCAACCTTACTAATAAAAATCGGGAAATACAGCACAAATTGTAACTCTTTAGTCCAACACGATGCAACCAACTGTCATAGTATAGCCACATCTGGTTACATTAGAAACGGACCTCTACATCCAAGAGAAAGGATTAGCTGATAAAAAGACGACAAACAACCACAGCTGGTGCTAAATTTAATTACGTTCACAGTAAGAGAATATTTTTTTATCACGTTTTACGTTTTAAAAAGCATTGCAAAGGACACTGGTAAAGTTTCCAACACAAGTACGTGGTACCGAAAGTTTAAAAGGAAACGTAATATTTTCTTGTTTTTGTAAAGAAGTCTTAAGATTGTTGAGCCCATTCTACAGAAGTTTCTGGAACACTAAGGAATAATAAGGAGTCATAAACAAACATTATGTTGTATAGAGAAGTAAATAATATAATAAGTAGATACTCGTTTATGAAATTAATTTCTAAGCAGTCTTAACAAAATTATGTCCTTTGTAGAGTGTTTTTATTACGTTCTGTAACAAACATGATGTAAATGTTTCAACGTAGCAGGCATACGAACGGATACGTAGGAAATGTTATTTATTATTTTTATTGGAACCGAGATTGAATGAGGTGATTGGGGTGAGAAAGGTGACTCAAATGATGTCTGATTTTGTACCATCACTATAGCAAAACGTTGTAAGACATTTGTAATCTTAACAAACGTATCAATGAAGAGGTTTTATTTCAGGTACCATTAAATAAGTACAAAGTGTAGGAGAAGACTAGTTGCAAAAAACGGCAACTCATCTAAAAGGCTTTGAAAAGGCATTAAGTAAGAGTGAGTAAAAAGCTTAACAGAGGTGCGGGGTTATTTGTTATTTTAGATTTATCTACCTAGTCAAATATTTTGAAAAATCTGTTAAACTATAGGTAGGTACTTACAATTACTACGACGTAAACTAGTAAAGTTCTATAAAATAGCATGATCAACTTATTCAACAATCCCCTTCCAATTAACATTCCGCGGAGATAAAAAGGGTTCACGACAGATATCCGAACATCGTGAACGGCACGTAGCGCTTTGGCCAGTAAAACATTAAAAAGAACATAAAGTTGGTACAGCTATCTCAACAAACTAACGTTAGGGAATCTCTCGTAGTTGGGTCAGGTATTATGAAAAAACCAGGGGCGATATCACAACAAACCCGAGGTGCTCGGCGCGCGCGTTGTTACGGCGACGTGACCCGAATGCCCACGCCCCGATGTTCAGGGATACTTCACAAATGTTTCCGTTACGATACGCGATCTTTTCCTTTACTGAATGCGTACTAAACACGTAAATAGCTATACGATCACCTTAGCTTCGTCGTTTAGATGTACCTATTTATATACGACTACAATCTAACAAGATCTACTTTATTTTTATGAGAGCTTGACATTATTATCATCTGTGAGATATTGTTTTAATACCTTTGTAAGATATTAAAATAGAAACCACATTTAATGTGCTTCACGTTGCGAGCTGTATTTTATTTTATCACTAGTATCAAAGACTCGGTGTGCCTGTTTAGATTTACTTAAAATATATTATTCGCTTGACCACATCTAATGTTCAAATAACATTACCGTTTATTTAACACTAATTGCACGATTACTGCCAAATGCGTGCACTGACTGGACAGGTCCGCTCAATCTGAATGGGTTTTCCTCAAAAGATAGTTTCAGACACCAATCTACATGGTCTTCATATGATCTGACCAAGATTATGTCTGGACTTTATAGGAGACTGTGGGCTCTGAGTTTGTTTCGGCCTTTCTTCTCAGAGTATTTAGATAGGAAACGCTGACCTCATCTAGTTTTTAAAATATGATTGACGTGTAAAAGTGTTTGTACACACCTACTTACAGAAATACAATCATTTATCATTTAAAATATTTAGTTCTTAGTCTGATCGTATAATTTTAATTTTCACCCCGTCATTATTTCGTCGTTACATTAAGAAACACGGAATTCGTTTTAGCGGCCCTCGATATCGCTTGCAACAGTTCCCTGCGGCGCGGCGCGGCGGCCGCGGCGGCGGCAGGGTCAAGGTGATTAGCTAATTAACCCGACGTCACGTGATTGATATCTGTAAAATTGATTACAGAAATATTTAGAATTTTCAAAACATTTCAGCTAGGGTTATGAAAGCTGGGATTCCGGTTGGGACAAAATTAATAATAATAATAATAAAAGTATTTATTTCATAAAAAATACTTAGGTTAAATTATTCTTGTTTCATTAAATACATCACACAAAATAATATAGTATTCATTGGTATGAAAAATGTTAGCTAATAAACATTCACTTTATCAATACCCTTCTAAAACGATGAAAATAAAACACGCAGACCTACAATCCTACAAACAAACAGCACGTATTGAAATAACTCATCCCTTGACCCAAAATCCTTTGTATTTTACAAGATGCACTCAGTACCTACTCAAAAACTAATGCCAAATCCATAAGGAGTGGAGTGTGCAAGACTTTTTTTCAGGCGGCTTGTACCAGAGCGATTCGTCAAGTTGAATGCATGTTCAACCATCGAACGGAACACTAAAATACCCGTTGCAACTATGTACACGTAGGACCATGTGTAAAACAGCTTGCTCGTGTGATACAGCTTTGATCTATAGAGGTATGAGGAACAGGATGTAAAGTTCACTCATACCTTCATAGAAAATATAGGATCCTCCGACCATACGGGTGTCGTGTCTGTGGGCTGCCCGACGATTGATGTCGAGTCGTTGTATATAAGCTAGTTGCGCGGTAAACTCTGCTTGCGCGATGCAGGATTTTGCGTGACGTCAGTGTGATGCGTAGTTCACATATGGCGATGTAGATACCGCTACAGGTCTAAGCCAAACTAGGTATAGCACTACGTATTTAGTTTCATCAAGGAACCCCTTACACAAGGGACAAAATAAAACAGTATGACGTAGCTCAAACTAAATGTCAGAGTCCCAAAAACAGCTCGACAAAACAAATGAACGTCTCTAATTAAAGTGACAGATCCATTTTCGAAAAGCCGTATTCCCGAGTGGTGCAAGTTACTTTTAGATCGCTATGTATACGGGCTCAATTTATTTATCACAGTATTATTGACAGATCAGACAGAATTAACGCCATAAATGTCAGCAGCCGTGCCGATCCCAGTTCATAATAATCCGCTTATGGTCACGCAATACGAGAACGAGTCCTCTGGCTCACATGTAAGGGACACTTTTATTATAGCTCTTAAATCAAGTGTGTTCAATAGAAGATCTTGTATTAATATTCTATGGTATAACCCTTTTATCTGGTAAAGAGAGACTTTATGGATTTCGAATGTAATGTGGTCGTAGCCTTATACATATTGGTACCTACCTATACTTGGTGTGTATCTATAGGTACTTAACTATTTCTAGGAGTACAACAAGCGACCAAGCTTGATGTATATATTGTTGGTTGTATTTGCTAAAGATGTAAAGACATGTGTTCTCGGAAGACAGAAAACAGACGCTCCAGAAAGTCCAAACTCTTCATTTAGCTCCCTTCAAAATGGTTGAGCTGATTGGTGCTGAGACATGCGTCATGTTCGTGAACGGGCGCTGTCAGTTGGGACTGGTCATCTCTTAGCTGCCACGGCTTATTTTAATTATTTTATTTATGTTTTTTTTTTTAATATCTATTTGCTGAACTTTGGACACTCATCGTGTACGTCCTATTTACATCGTTCTCACATATAATTATAAATACAACATTAATGATGTAACTAATATTTATGTGACAATATAATTGTCATTACTCATACTCGGAAAGTAAGTCTGAAGTTGCCTGAGGAGCGGGTTGAATGTAATACTTGTCGGCCCTAGCCTAGAGAGAATCGTTTTCAACTGGCAGCTGTCAAATTATTAAAATAAAACTAGTTCTATTTTCACATTTCTATTGAACCATGTTCCAATTTCTTAAACAGCTACTCAATTACAGCGCGATGTCTAATTGAAATAACATACCTAAAGCTAAGTATTAATCAAAGATTTTTTTTATGACGTTATTATAATTTACCTTCCACTATTTCTTTAAAATAACATAGATTTGGGCAAAATATTCACCATTTTTTCAATGTTGGAAATGATAAATAATGGCTGAATAGCTAGTAGGCCACAGAAAAGAAAAAAAAATAGGCGGAAAAGCGGCAATCCGAGCTTCATTTGTTTTTTCGAGTTGTATAGTTTTGTTTATACTTCCGTATAACAGAAATTTGTATTAACACAATGAGTTCATCTAATTCAGATATGCATAGATTAAACGCCTGATTTCTTAAGAGAAGAAGCATTCATTTTTTCTTTAGCAAATTTTTGTTTTTATTTTTACTTTCCTTGCATTTGTAATGAAAAGCACAGTGTTTACCTCGGGTTAAACACTTATTTAGTCCCTCGACCTATTGGCGCCCTCGCTACGCTCGGTCGCCAAACCCCGTGTCGGGACTAAATAAGTTACTTTCACCCCTAGGGTAACAATGTACTATTAAAAGAATGTCCATGCAGGTTCTTACCGGTTCTTTTCCATAGGTACCTACTACGCTTTGGAATGGGCAACTAGCTTCATATTTCTGACAGACCGACCACTTGACAATTCAAAAGTGCCTGTAAATGGTTAAATTGAAATAAATGCTTTGAGTTTGAGACTTAATATTAATACATAGTAAGTAAACTCAGTGTCTTTAATCAAGGAAGAGTAGGCAATGACCTTTGAAATGCTGACATGAAAGAGATACTTAGCTTTATTTAATCAATATTTTTCAAATGTCTTTTATTTAATAAAGGTCCGCTATCACACACAAACAAATACACATACAGAACAAGAAATATATCACCAATAAACTGTTTAATAAATTAAACAATCACATCATGCACACACAATTAAAGGCCACCACAGCCCACACAAAAAGATTGAGTAACATAATTAAATAATAGTAGCATTGTGGAACAATATGGATTAAAGAGATACATTACAGCTCGTTAAATAAATAATGGCACATTAAATGTTCGATATTACTACAATATATCGAAAAATATATTAAAGATAACTATTTATACTATGTTATAATTATTTTCTGATGTTTCAAATTGTTATAAGATGATTATTGTAAATCGGCTGATTACAGGCTAATAAAATATTCAGAAATGTCAGCGCTTAATAACAATAAGCTCTAGACGATACCTATCCACGTAAGTACATACATACATTGAGATATTTTTTTTATTGGAATGACTATAAAACTTTTACAGCTTGTTGCCGAGCATAGTGCATAGTTTGTAAAAAAAAAAAATCTACATGTTGTCGGTGCAACACTATGTTTAACAACAGCATGCCTTGACACCACAATAATTTAATATTGTCAGTGGAACTAACGACAGTAACTATTACTTTGTTGTAGTAACATTATTATGTTATTAATTCAACAACTTTATTTTGCCAATTTAACTATTCTGTCTTTGTAACCACTAATAAAGCTTTGCTACCATATCAAATTTGTTGCTACTCTTATTTTGTTTCCCCAGCAAAGTAACTTTGTCATTGTAGTTAACTGTCACTTTGTTACTGTAACAATGATTCTCTTTGCTACCCTAACAAATATAGTCTGTCTCTCTAAATTTTTTCTTGCATGGACTACCGGTGACACTCGAGAAACTGAAAACTGTTTACTGCATGGAATCAAATGTGATATCGTTAAAAAATAACAGCTGTTACATATAAATTGGCAGATATGGCAGCAAATTGGCAGCTTATATGAAGTCAGTTAGTCAGTATTTTTGAAATAGCTGTGCTTTTTTCACATTTCAAATTGGGTACCATGTTTATTGCAATTTAATGAGTCTACATGCTGCTTACTTATCGCTAGACAACCTAAGCAACAAAACTTGAGAGAGACTATCTTTGTTAGGGTACCAAAACGAGGGTATATACAGAGTTGATATGACAGAGGGGCATTAAATTACACTACGTACACTCTACGTGTTTAGTATTAATTCGATACGGTATAAAAATAAAAAGCACCAAAATGAGTTTTTTTCCAACTAACTAAATAGCTTACAAATCAAAGTAAAACGCAACCACCCTTTGTAAATAAATTTAACTGACCTTAGATACCTAGGTAACAAAGCGGCAACGTCACGCGCGTCTTACCTCGTGTCAAAGCGGGCCGCCGGCGGGGGCGCGTGCGGCGGCTTAGGTCTCCGCTTGCGCTGGCTTTTGTGTTAGGTAAGGTTTTGAAGTACGCGCACAATAACAATCACAACAAGAACACTAAATTTTCAAATTGTCGATGTGTCCTCCATTCACATTAATGCACATATTATACCGACGGAGAATATTGTTATTTATTTTTCTAATTAAATCACTGTCCGTTGCTAAGCACTATAATTTGTGGAATGCTTAAATAATCCAATTTTTTAGTTCAACAATTGTATTTATCTCTGAGGCATACACTTCACCCTTAATGTACCCCCACAAAAAGAAATCCATGGGAGTGAGGTCTTAAACTTATATAATGTCATATAAAAATAAAATAAAAATAAAAAAGCTTTATTGACACAAAAATATTTTACAAAATGAGTTTGGTAAACAGTAAGTACAATTCTGCAATTGAACACAATTCGAATGACCACTAACACCTAAACTAGGCCGAGCCTGTACCTTAGGCGTTAGATCTTTCCCGGGTAACTATGTATATACCTACAGACGTGTACATTAAGATCCAATTGTATATTATAAACAACTTTTACACATCAAACCAATACAATAAAACTAACTAAACTAGTATAATAAAATATAGATTAAACTGCGGGTACTCTTACTGCGGGTATAATGTAATAGAAATATTCTAACTAATTTGTTGACACATTCATTGTACAATTTTTCCAAATACCGTCAACTTAAAAAAACAAATAGTTTGACCACTGAGTGTATGAACTTGCGACTTTTTACATTTTTTGTTTTTCTATTTTGATTATGTTATTTTACTTGATTTCTATTTTTATTGATTTCATTGTTTAAGGACATTACTGTTTTAATTATTATTTTTATATTGTTTATTATTTTTATTTTATTTATTTATTGAAAGGTTCCTATTGTGGGTTAATAAGTAAATATTCAATTTCTAGATATGTTTTCGATTTTAGCGAGGTTGGAATTTGTTTATAAAGGATGTGTTATACGGAATTGTAGAACATACTCTCCCTAAACGTCTACTATTCATTATTTCTTTATTATAATTAAGTTTACTATGTTGGGCCATTATAATTTCTTTAATGAATAGCTGCCGAACTGTCAAAACATCACATTCTGAATACAGGTTAACAGTGGGATATTTATAAGGCTTGAACATCATAACCTTAAGCAGCGCTCGCTGCGCTCGCTCCAGTTTCATAATATGCGTTTTACGCGGTCCCCCCATGACGTAGTACAATAAGATATTATTGATTGGGCCAGCGCAAAATAAACGGTCTTGAGTAGTTGTTTATCCGCTACATGTCTTAATTTAAAAAAAATATAAATAAGTTTACGTAGTCTACCTGACAATAGATCTATGTAAGAGCACCAAGTCAACCTTTCGTCAAGCAGAATACCAAGGTACTTTATTGTTTTAAGTCTTTCCAGAGGGTAACAATTACAGGGGTTAGATGTTATATCTTGGCAAGAATGCATCTGTACTTTAAGGTTTTGGGTAGTTTTTAGAGTAGTGTAAGTATTGGCAAAGGTTTTGAACTTTGTTTTTGAGATGTTTAGGGTTAACAGGTTTTGACAAAGAAATTTTGCCATTGTTTGTAATCCTGATTCTGCATGCTTTTTTGCCTCTTCCCATGTCTTTCCATAGAAAATTAGTGCAGTGTCATCGGCGAATGAGAAGATTCTGCAATTTTTTAGGTTTAGCTTACATAGATTATTAATATATATAAGGAATAGTGTCGGCCCAAGGACACTTCCCTGAGGCACGCCAAATGAAACTGGAGCATCATCACTATACATCCCGTCAATTTATTACTCTTAGTTTTCTGTTTTTTTAAATAATTACTAAACAAATCCAGTGTTTTACCTCTTATGCCAACATTTTCCAAGTTCTTTATTAGGATAGAAATAGAGACTGTATCAAACGCTTTTGCTAAATCAATAAATATTCCAATACATTTGTTTTTATTGTCAATGTGGGTAGCAACAAAGTTCATTAGGTCAGAAACTGCCTGTGCTGTTGATCTATTTGCTCTAAACCCATATTGGTTGTTAGCTAGAAAGTTATGTTTTTCAAGATATGAAATCAGTCGTTTGTTCAGTATGTTTTCTAGGACCTTAGACAGGACGGGCAGTACCGAAATAGGGCTGTAGTTGTTAGTACAGTCTCTATATCACAATAACAAAACAAAATCACAATAATTGTCAGCGCGGAGCTTGAAAAAAGAAAACGTACGTTCCGAAAGGCAAGCGTCGCGCGTCGTCGGCGCACTGAGGCCCCACTTACCGATCGCAAGGATCTAGGATGCAATAGCAACACACTGACCTATTTCTATTTCTTTTACGCGCGGGATTTGCTATGATTGTCACTCTCGTAATGAAAGTGCAAGTGTGTGTGTATTTTGTTAGTTTGTTTGCATTGCCATCTTTTTGGCGAAAATATTTGGTTGTACTTGTGACTTGCGTCAGAGCGGCAACAACGCATCGTAGGTTATACTCAGATTTATCGTTTTAAGGTGCATGACCTATGCGTATAGACATAATCAGCTGTTACGAAAGATACATCGTGTTCAACGATACTACTGCTCCTATTTAATTGATTTTTGGTATAGTGCTTGAAAATGGTTCCTAGTATAGGCAGTTTAAAGGAAAGCCCCTCTGTCGCATCAACTCTGTATTTAACAGGACTTAGTGTAGTGATGGAATTTATAAAAAAAACATGATATTATTTTTAAGCATTTATTTGGTACCTAATAAACATTTATCAAAATTGTTCTTAAAAATAAAAATGGTTACATTCCTTAAAGCGCATTAGCATTACTTATAATTAACAAATTACGTCATCGAAAATTCGCTTCAAATGTCAGATTTCGAATATTGCAGGGATGTTTTAGAATTCGGACCAGACGCAGAATGTCCACATTGTCACCACGATGTAAAATGCCCACTTCGCAATATGTCCACTTAGCAGAACCTCAACTTCGCATAATGACAACTTCTCAAAACGTCAAATTCGGACGACTGTCGGTAGGTACCTACATAAATTCGACGCGGACAAGTTACCTACTCCACTCGGCAATGCATCACATTCACTAACACACTTACAACTACATAAATAAGCAGATGGAGACACGTTACATTAATTGTTTACATAACATCTACTACTGACATATAAGTTACACTTACAACAGTCGAGTGTGAAACAATTATCGTGGTCTAACATGTTAATATCGAGAACAGAAAATGATTCCTTAGTACTGTTTACAGAACATTTAGGGCAATTAGATCGTATTACGTATTACACCGTTAGATCCACAACCGTAGCACTTCAAAGTCACGAGTTTGCTAAATAAACACAAAATAGTCGTTTACCTTTTTCAGACGGATTGTTATTGTTTACCACAGCCAGCGAGGGCGAAGCACTACTCGTAGCGCTAGACGACGCAGCAGGTACGTCCGTCGGCGCACTCGTTGCGGAGGCCGCGGCGGCGGCGGGACCTCCGTGCGTTCTTTTGTTTGTTCCGCGGTAAATATATCGCGGAATAGCTCGTGCGGTGGTTGGGGTACACCGTACATGGCACGTAATCTTTGCAGCGCGTCTTCCCACGATGTTACTCAGAACACACAGCTGCCTCCCCTTCTAGCAGCATAGGTAGGCCCCGAAGTGCATGTTTGTCGCTGATCGATGTACACTCCTTGTATACCACGATGGAGACAACGAATGCTTCGAAGGCTTCCGAGTAGTGGCGTGATCCACTAAATCAGGGCGTACCATGACCGTACCAGCTCCGTCAGATCCTAGTGGCTGAATGGAGGAAGTGACTTTCACAACCCAGGTGGGGGTTTGCCACAATAGTTGCGGTAAGGCCGGTTATGGAGGAATGGCTGGAGAGGCAGCATGGTGCCCTTAGTTTCCAGCTGACGCAGGTGCTTACTGGACACGGATGTTTCAGGAAGTATCTGCGTCGCATAGGTCGAAAGCTGACGCCCGTTTGTCATCAATGTGTGGACTACTCCGAGGACAACAACAACAACAAAGCTAAACATAAGCTAGCAACATAAGCTTGAGGCGTTCTCGGCTTGGGCCCAACAGCGCTGTGCCCTCGTCGCGATACTTGGTGCGGGTGATCTCTCGCTTCCGGTCGTGGTTCAGTCCATGGTTGGAAGTAAAAATGCGTGGAATGCTGTCGCTTCCTTTTGCGAGGCGGTGATGCATGAAAAGGAGGCGGCGGAGAGGGAGAGAGAGCATACCTCTTATTCCACCCGCACCAGAAGAGCAGCCAGGCGTCAAAGGGCTCATAACGATCTCCGGCCACCATAAGGAGGGGCCTGCGGGCGGCGTAATTGGGGCTGTGTCATCGCTCGAGCAGTCAGGCTCAAAGAGGTGGCACGCACTATGCGCGCCTTAATGAGAGGACTTGCGGTCGTGGCATCGGCCGCACTTGATGATGGGGCCCGCTAGGCATGGCGGGCTGATACCAGTCGGGGGTGCGGCGAATGTACAAATATTTCCCGGGCCCCCGACTCATGGTACTAGAAGGGACAGTGGGGTTTTAGTCAGTAGGAGTCCGACATAACCCTCCGTTCTTCCCAGACGGAGGGTATCCATGAAGATATCTCCACGGAAAAAAAAAATAAGAACTGAACGTCGAACAATAAAAAAGTTGCTGATGCGTCAAAGACAAGAAATTTCCGACAAAGCTTTTATTGTGGCTTTGTTGACTATTATTTTTCTCAGTGTACTTAAATCCCATAATCCCATCGTTATAACCGCTTATCTCGTTAAGATAATATATTTTTTTTTTCACGATTTTAACAGAAAGCAATGGAATAAAACATCCGATTGCTAATAAGTCTCTCTTTAACGAAACTTATCGAATAAACGCTGAAATAATTGGCGACGGCGCTCATTATCCATTGTACTCTGACACAGCCGCTCATCGGCGATGCAATACATGTGTATGAGTGTGTATGAGTTTTTTTGAAATACAGTAAGGGAAAAATATTCGTTTTTACATTGAGATATGCGTTTGTTCGGTCGCGTTGAGTTAAATACCATCATGCCGGGAGTAATACGTGATGTTTCGAGATAAAACGCCCATGTCCTTTTCTTTGTCCTGATATTTTCTTTAAATTAAGTAAGAACATTATGATTATAGGTCTTCGAAGTGTTATGGTATTATGTAGGCACAGATAATTTAGTTTTAGCATTTTATGTTTTAATATAATAACGAATTCAGATTTGTTTTAAATAAATAAATAAAATACTATTGAAGTCTATACTTGAACATAGAAATTGTAGAAGCTATTTGTTACTTTGTGCTAAGCACTTAAAATAAAAGAATTATTCGATTTTCTCTTAATGCCATAAGGATGGGCATAACAGCAACAGTGCAAAAGATCTTGGCCTTAATGAGGAAAAGGAAAGGAAACGAAACTTGTCTCAAGATAGAAATAATAATAATTGACTCGCTTAAAACAAAGAAAGGAACAACTTCATATATGTAGAGAAGAGAGTAGATTATTCCGTAGTGCAACTTTTTCTCAAGTATCATTATTTTTGCAGCTCTACAGATATTGGTCTGGTGTAGCAAAGATATTGCCTGTAGCTGTCACCGCCAGTAGTTTCAGCTGGCTTATGTACTTGTGTCGTTTCCCCGCATTGTACATTGTACACCCGGACCGAGCGCGGAATGTGTTTCTACGCTGTAGTATTCTTTTTTATTTACCCGACCGTTTTTTGTCTTCGTGTTTATTAATATGTAGTGGACGTAATGTAACTTGCGGTGATTTGGTTTAGGAGCCTTGCATTATTGCTATAATAATTTATGTATATACTAACACTAGGTATAAGGTACTTTACTAACACTACGGATCTCTGTTATCTGATTATTTGAAATAAATTAAATTAAATTATAGACGTTTTTATTTCTAAATTATGCATGTTCAGGATTTCTAGTTTTTTTGATGGCCATTGTTAGGTAAGCTTCTTTAAAATAAAAAGCAATTTATTTTTTTCGACAAATAGTGGGATGCAGTATAATATCATATGCTTTTAAAACTTACCCATGAGCTAATAAAACACAGATTTAGACCGAAGACTACATAGGATGTATTAAGTAGAGAGTCTACTCATTGTTCTCCCTAGACGAGCATAGAGCCGCACAGACGCACGGGTGCATTTCACAAATTGTTAAATATAATGTAGATGCAGAATTAAGTCATGTAAGAGTGTATATAGGTGTAAATGTAAAATAATTTTATTTCTGTAAGTAGTTTTGTACAAACACTTTTACACGACAATTGTATTTTTTTAACTAGATAAGGCTACCTGACTACTCTGAGAAGAAAGGCCGAAAGAAACTCAGAGGTCACAGTCTCTTTTAAAGTCCAGACAAAATCTTGGTCAGATCATGTGAAGGCTATGTAGATCGGTGTCTGAAATGGTGTATTGAGGAAAGTACTTTAGATGTAAACACTAACCTAATTCTAGTTCACTATTGGAAAATAAAGCTTCAAACGAAACATAGTAGCATTTATCCGACGTCGTTCAATATAAAAGTAGAGGGATTCTTACAAGAAAAGTAGCAAATTTTCACTCTGCTTGAGATCCTAATTTCTAGGACGCCTTCATCAATATACAGAACAGACGAAAGGTCCTAGAAATGTAATGTTTAACAAAATATGTTTGAATAATTTAGCTTCTTCTATTACGAATCAAAAGGCTTGCTTGTGAAACAGCATGATTATTGAACAGATGGTAATAAAAGCGTCAATGTTTTCATATTTAAAAACTAAGCCGACAAAGAATATTTAACATTCCAAGCTCTCATGTGCCTTCTCAGATTGAGAATAAAAACAAACTTTTGGCAGCTATAGAGTTCTATCGTTTCCTTTTAGATAAGTAGTAGATACGGAGATGTTATATAAAATTCTAGGAATAAAAAATAATAAAGTACAAGTATACAAAAATAAATTACAAGATAAAAAATAATAAAAAATGTTTATGAATTCTCCGTATTTCTCTGGAGTTCTGCTTATCCTAGGTGGAAAAGGCTTTAAGCATGATTTGTATCCATGCATATTCTAAGAATTTCTGATGTGATATTATACGTATTCGTGAAGATTCGTTGATAGTAAATTATTTCAGTTAATGTAATAAAAAAACATCAAACATAATATATGGTCTCGTGGCTTCGTAAAAGTTTAAGCGTAATAAAAGCTGTTCAAGGTACATTTTTGTTTCACTGGTCAATTGAAGGTATAAAATGGGTTATGTAAAATGTCAAACCGGTTAGTGGTAACAACACACTACAGTCAAACGGGGTGAATAGGCATGCAGGGGTGAATAGAAACGAAACTTTAAAGGGGATTTTAACCTTGAAATAATTTAGTTTGACCCCAACAAGAGCACTTAATCGTTAATTATATTACAATAAACACATTAAGAGTCCTTTTTGGCAATAAACTATATTATTTCAAGGTTAAAATCCCCTTTAAAGTTTCGTTTCTATTCACCCCTGCATGCCTATTCACCCCGTTTGACGGTATATAGAATTAAAATAGAAAGAACTTACCATTTAGATTAATTTCGCAACAATTACAAAGAGGTAGGTACTGAAGAGCGTGTAAGCGTTTTGTACAGCTTTTCCCGCGGCGCGGCGTCCAGGTACCTATATGAAGAGTTATTTTCTCAAATTCCCCCTACTAGTGATAGGCCACCAAGCGACGTGTCCGGTGAATCAACGAGGAGCGCTCCGCTCGGTCGGGCAAAAACGGAAAACCATTTTACGGTCCATTGTGAAAGAGGATTGGCAATTTCGTTCCGAGCTTACTCGACCATCGGCCGGACAAGTTTTACAACGTCTCTGATGTAACGCGAATGCTCTGACGAAACTCTCTAATACATGCGCACTGTTCCTGCTGATTCAGCACTTCATTTTCCCTATTTAATCTTAGAAAAGTTTAGCTGTCACACTGGGGCGCTTCAATTTATTACTAACCATTCCTCCGGTAAAAGTGACCTATGAAGTTTTTATTACCTGTTTGCTATATGACAAGTCTGATAATGTCCCCACATGCGTCTGCCTGCTCTAAAGGGATTTTGTAAGTAATACAAACTAATAAAAGGTCCTAAAACGCATAGTATTTTTATTTCACAGATTACGAACACAACGGTCTCATTTCCACGTACGTTAGCAACGCAGTCGTAGTGGGCTACCGAACCGCTACGCAGTCGTAGCGGGCTACCCTACCGCTACGTAGTCGTAGCAGGGAATCAATCTGCTACGGTCCCTCTAATAAACAAACCACTCTGGCCACTTACTGCTTAAGTCAATAAACTCATAAATTTTTGACTTTCTTGTAGCTTAGACGTGTTGACATACTCGTAGATTGTAAAAAGAGTACGGTACCGTACGTTCTGAAAAATTAAAACATTGTTTTACGGTTTTGACTTTAAGTTCCATTCTCTCTTTTTTACATTACGTTTGGTACATATCTAATAATTATGCAAACATTCAAAGATCATTTAATTAAAGATGTAAGCTCGTAAACTATAATAAAATAAAGATCGAGCAGTTAGAATTCAATAATTGTGACATTAATTGCTGAAAAAATCGCTGTCGACGAATCTAAACCTATACAAACGAAGCCTTTAGTTTAGAGAATTAGAGTAAGGTTATACAATAATTAGATTGGAAATCGATATCTACTCCGTATGTACGTGAAACTTTTACTTATTCGAACCTATATAAAATGGCTTAGATAAACCCACATTTGGATTATATTATACAACAATGGATAAGGCGAGTCAAGTATAGGGAATATAGTGTAGGGAATATAGAAAGTGCTTATAACAAATGGTATAATATACAGGGTGGTAGGGACATCGGCTCACAACACAACCTGTAACCATGGATTCAGTACATGATGCTAAAACCCCTGTGTTGAACGTTTTTCGTAGGTTATTTTTTTTTTTTTAATGGCTTGCCATACATTTTACCGGTATTGCACATTTCTATGAAACACCCCATTTTTTTAATAGTAGTTTTTAATATAATAGTTTTTGAATAGTCTAGAATCCTGAGCTGAATTCATGGTTTCAGTTTGCGGGTCGATGTCTCTGCCACCCTGAACGGTAAACATTTAAAAATAAACGGTTGATAAGAAAAGTTTGTAAGAAAAATTAGGCATTTTCTCCTATGATTTCCCACACGGCATAAAGGAAAACTTAACGAAATCACGTCAGTGTGGCAAATTGTTTAATGAGCAGGTGGCTCAACCTAACTCCGTTCTCAGGGGATGAGAAGAAAATATCCTCAAAGCATTTTCCTCAGTCGTTGAATTTGAACATGATTCGTAAAAAAAAAAAAAAAAATCAAAGTATATCGGTACTTGCTTCGAAACGACCTGACGCACCTCAAAACTGTAACTGTTATCTTCTCAAATGTTTATTTAAAACTTTGCCTATACCATCAAAGGAAATAGAGAGCGCGGCTCGTTTCTAACTACTCATTTTCAAACTGTTACAAAACTAAATTATGAAATATAATCTTAGGCAAAAGGCCGGCCACAAACTTTGAATAATAAACAAGTAAATACAACAACATTAAATAAAATATAACCTCAACTAGTTTAAACTGCAAAACTACTTCGCAACAAGGACTCATATTTGACACCAAAATGTCCCCACATTGTAATGGCACCTTCAAAGTTATCACAGACCTGCATTTATTAATATAACAAATGGTCTGTTGACAATGGTAGGTACTGGATGTTAAATTACTAAAACCCATATCAATTACCCAAACCGAAGAGAATTATAATGCGGCCCAGCATGTTGGCGTCGAACCGCGAACAGCTCTCGTCTGGATAAACGAAGGCCTATTTGAAATTCCAATTAGAAAGTTTTCTCATTTACTTGAATCAGGGCGTAGAGTGGCGGAAGGGCAACAATCCGCGCTGATTAGTCCTGGTCTCCACCCTGCATCAGATTTAAAGGGTACGGGTTCACCGCATAAACTAATCCTTCATTGAGGACTACCTTATTTGAATTATTTTTGGGCCTAACCCTGCGGCTGTTCGCCGGATTATTCGAACGTCGCATTTAAAAACAAATTGATTCCAACAATAAAGTTTTATATCTACGAGCTTTGTGACTTTACTGTAGACCTACAACTATTAAAGCTATTTAGAAACACATTTAGTACTTTGTATTGGCAAAAATTTAGTTCTAAATAATTTTACGTTACGACTGAAACGTCCAAATAAACCCACGGGAAATAAACGTTTGCACTGCATTGTTTTTTGTTTACGAGACTTGCTTAACTAATTAAACATTTTCTGCTTTGGGTTAGTTAGTAATAAAAAATAATAATGTTTTAAATCAGGTTTTTAATGTAATCAACGGTAGGTATGTAACAATTTCAAATGTAGATGGTTTAGGCGCGATTGGTCCAATTCGCGATAGATCCAATATTAAAATAAAAAACTATTACATTTATTATTTAATGTTGTTACCCTTATTCATCGGCCTGCTGTGAATATATTTCAGTTCAATGTATATATTCCACGTATGCTAACAAAACATAGGAAGTCAAATTTCCGGTGAACATCGCGCCTACTTCCAGAAATAATATTTTTCTTGATAGATGTGACGCCGTCCGACTATCGACCACAAACAAGCTCAGAAATACGGATATTACTGATTCAATATTCTACAAAAAGTTATGTTGCCTATCGATAACTTCCGAGTTTTCTATACTTCTATCGATTCGGCTCGAGGCCAATTTATTCAAAAAGTATCAAGCGTGAACCGCCCAGACACGGAAGTTACCCAGTTGAAAATTGAATTTATCAAAGTTTTCCGGGACAAACAGATAGGTACTTTATAGACTGTGAAATGCAATTTACTTTCAATTGCTATCAATCGAGTGAATTGAAGCTTGTAATGCTAAATGCCACAGTGAAACATGTTCACCAAGCGTGTACGAGAGATAGGTATACGATCTCCCAGCACTGATTTATAGGTATGTAAGTAAATACATTGTATGTAAATTGAATGCATAACCTTCAGAAGTTTAGTCTAGTCTTCGATCAACAATAACACTAGATTAAGTATTAGGAACAAAAACACGTCGCTCAAGTGGACGCGATTGCATATGATTTTATTATAAACCTTACTACTGAAAAATAAAGGTTATTATCGTTTGCAATATATATTTACTACTTCCATTGAAACTAAACGACGACACGGTTTGACGACACGGTTGGCGCAGTGGTTAAGCGATTGACTGCTGCGTTACGTGTCGCGGGTTCGATCCCCGCATGGAACAAATATTTGTATGACCTGCAAGTAGTTGTTCCGGGTCTGGCTGTTTGTGTATGTGAGTTTAAATGTTTGTAAACGCACCCACGATACAGGAGAAATTCCTAGTGTGGGGCAACGTTTTTCAAAAAGAAAAAAAAAATAAAAGAAAAAAAAGAAACGTATTTTTAAAATAAGAACAATAATATTTATGGAAAAATATAACATAATCTCTAAGCTATAAGATTGAAAAAGCAAATAAGACCACAACATTATTTGTGGACTTATTTTTCCGACCGTTTTTGATGCGCTCATCGGAAATCTAGTATTATTGATCGAAGAGTCTGAAAAACATGGTAGTAATTACAATAAATGGTTTTCAGTTCAAACGGTTCTTTTTATTCGTTTTTCCTGTCCATAATTCTGTACTATCCACAAGGTAGTTGACATTAGATTGGTATCGTTCGTCGCATGCGCACGAACAACCTCATGGAATTTTAACTGATACCTACTACTTTTGTTACCTTTTTTAATAATCAGTTAAATGTAGCGTAAGTACCTAATCGTCTGTGATAACTAAATATACCTTTAAATTAAAATAATTAAAATTCATTTTAGTCAATTTTTACTATAATAAAACACTGATTTCCATGCAAATGAAGTACTCGCTAAATAAATATGGCCGACCTTAATCTTTGTATTTCACGAAACTCAACCGTTCACAAATAGGAATGAAATAATAAGGCTCCACGTTTGGAGTGGTCATCCCTTCGCAAAACAGAGCCGACTTAATAAACATCATGCCGTTATAAGAGTTTAATCCGAATACTCATAGAACGTGCTCATAATATGCTGACATTCATGAAAGCTGTAAGGGTCAATACCGTCCCGTAGGCACTTGTGAATTTGGTATGACCACTAGACGTCACTCTATCCGTGGCGGCTATGATGTCTGTAATTAGTGCGTCGCATGGTGCGTGTCATATGTCGAGCCGGATCGAATTGCGTCCGTTTCAATTAAATTCCGACATGAGCGAGAACCGTGCGGCCGCCGGCTGGCCGGCTGGCCGGCTCGAGAGCTCTCATTGAACATGGTTAGGACGGTTGAATCGAATCAATTCGCGACCTACTATGCAGATTTTACTATACGGAAAAAGGCATGCCGCCGATAATTGGTGGAATTACTGATATACCGCTTTTGTACGTTTTATTCAGCTTTATTCATTTGGTACAAAGTTTTATGGAAAAATGGGGCACAGCCAGAAGTTGGATACCAGAGCAGTAACGAAATGAATCCACATACGTTATAACGACCTTTTCATGTTTCGCTCACACAAAGAATCGTCGCGTCGCAAGTTGTATTGCTCACAATAAAATTGCAGCGAACCGCAAAATACGTAGAGCGTAGCTCTATTTAATCAACGACCACGTAAAAACACTTTCTGTGTCAAATATCACGTGACCTGGTATATCAAACGGCACGTTCTAAATGCATGTTCACAGTTTCAATATTAAGTTTTGCTCTCAAATTTTCATTTGCAAGTTGGCAACTGTAACTATTGTCACCAGCGCCAACGAGGCATCACGTCTGCGAGAACATAATATTAAGATAATGGCCAGACCATCAGCAGACGATTACAAATGGCTGCGACACGAAGGCGATTAACCGAAGCACATTTTACAAGGGCGGGCGTCTTGTCAATAACTTTTTACCTGCTCTTTAGTTATGGCAGGCATCTAAAGTGGTACAAATGATGCTTAGGTAATTTTAACATAGTAATACCTCTTTCTTTTACCGACTTCAAAAAAGGAGGAGGTTTCTCAATTCGACCGTATATATATATTTTTTTATTTGTGTTCGCGGAAAACTTCGTCGTTTACGAACCGATTTGGATTATTCTTTTTTTGTTGGAAAGGAGATATCCCAAGGGTGGTACCGTGATAAGGAAACCAGGATCTGATGATGGCATCCAGAGAAATCGTGGGGAACCTTCGAAAATTGCAGTGGCGACTAGTGTGTTTGTTCATTTTTTCCATTAAGTATTTTAAAGCACTACGATTTAATGAAGGTCTGGAGTCAATCTGGTGATGGAGCCGAAATACAGTCGAGGGAACTCCTCAACGATTTACAGCAGTTACCTTTTGTTGGGCTTACTTCATACGGTTCAATATGCCAAAATGTTCAGTTCGTACAAAAATAATACCTATTTAAGATTGAAGTTTTACATAGGAATACCATCTACTAGACGT
The DNA here is from genome assembly GCA_937001585.2 of Brachylomia viminalis. Lineage (NCBI taxonomy): Eukaryota > Metazoa > Arthropoda > Insecta > Lepidoptera > Noctuidae > Brachylomia > Brachylomia viminalis. The sequence continues at coordinate 11,130,089 of OW443302.2, read as the reverse complement.
GCTGATGCGTCAATTTGATACTGAATTTAAGTTGCATGATCGCGTCATCTTTAGCAATACTCTTTCGTCGTGTGGCCTATTAAATAATGTGTTTGAATCTAAGTCAGACAACGCTATTCCTTCCAAAGTTTTAACACGACTCAGAGCAACATAAACCTGTCCTTTAGCGAAATTTTTCTTGCCTGGATCTATAACAGCTTTTTCTGGTGTAGTTAGTTCCCTGTAACTTGTGAACCGTAACTGGCCAACTTAAAATCAAAGGTAACATTCGGCGCTCGATATCTTCGTATCCTTTTGTTGCCTGTAATGTTGCAACAGTAGGAGTTATTGGTACCCAACCATTTTCATCTATAATTCTACTTCCAATCCTATCCTTATCGAAACCGATTACTCGAAGACGCCTGAACTGATTTGAAAAAAATATTTTTTGTTTCACAGGGTTATACTTCCCAGGTGGTCCCATTTAAATTTTGTCGACATCGGACGAGTGGTTTAAAAAAAATCCACAATAACTTATTTTTAAATTTAAAAAAAACCGCCTTCAAACGGACGTTAACGTGTAAGACGATCGTTTTCGAATTGGTGTGGGATAGGTATTTTAACTAAAAAGAAAAATTAAAAAACTTTTTACAAAAAAAAAAAACAACCGACTTCCAAAAAAAATACACTTCAAAGTGAAAAATTATTTTAATTGCGGAAGTCGCTGGCAAAAACTGAAATATAGATCCAAAGACACCGACTTCCGAAATTAAAGTAATTTTTCATTTTGAAGTGTTTTTTTTTTTTGGAAGTCGGTTGTTTTTTATTTTTGTAAAAAGTAAAAGGTAAAAAGTTTTTCCGGACCGACACGTTGACACCATTCGAGCTACTTGGGCACACTTATGACTTTATGTATGTTAATGTCCGTGGAGTAAGGTACTTTTAATTACTTACAGCTACTTTTAGCTTGCGTGTAAACTACTCACATTATTGTAGAGGCGGTTTAAAAGCTGTGCTAAACAAACGCAAGGAAAGTAATAATTTGTGAAAGTGAGAACAACAGAAGTAACAGCTTTACATGTTTTCACTGACGACTCAATTTATTCAGATTCCCAAACGAAGTCCTCACTTCGTTGTTTGGGCCTTTGATAACTGTACGAGTGAAGCCATTTGAATAAATGGTGGCCGATTCTTCAGCCTCAGCATAAAATATGGCCATTAATTCATTACACCCGAGTTAATTGCTTCGCTGCAATTAAATTATTCTAAATAGCTACCATTACTGATATTGTTCTGCTGTATTAACACTTCAATATGAATTAGTAACAACATATCTTTGTAGTGTATTTATCACAGATAGTTGCTACCATTTAATGCTTTGTTTCTAAGGCTATATCATAAAGTAACATTGGATAGATATCATTAATCCCCGTAGTTCCAAATAAAGATAAGCCTCAAATAAAGATAGCGTACGTAGTCACGGCCAAGCAGTAATTTATTTATTTTACAAGACTGGAAACTGACAAGCAAAAAGTAAGTTTGAAAAGAATAAAAAGAATTTTAAAAATGATACCAACAATAAATTAAAAAGAAATTAGAATTATCTCGAGCAGAAACATATTTTTTCGCAGTTATCGCTTTCGAGTGTCGGGGACGATTCCATTTGTCTTGTGCGCAAGTGTATTCCCTGTGGAGTTTTCAAAGCAAGTTTACTGGGCCCGCGATAAGATAGAATAAGCCCTTTGCGCTCGTATGTCATGAGTTCTTCCTGCAGACGAAGACCAAGGTTTAGTGAAAGTTGGACATATTTATTTCTGTTCAATAATGACACTTATATCTCAGTAATTAAATTGAAAGATTTTGTTGCTTTGCTAAAGTTTTATAACATTCAATCTTATCCTTACTTCTTATTTGACGAGGAGGAAAATTGAATCGACATGTAGATCCCAAAATACAGCCTTTGTGGTCTATTTTCGGTGTCAACAAAAATTCTAAAATTAAACCGGTGTCGTAGTCCATATTTACTTTGTGCTTTTATTCTTATACGAGATTAAAGAATGTCAAAGTCATGAAAATGTATTTAATCCTGGCTACAAATGTCATGAAAATTCGATATGCGCCCGAGATATATGCCCGATATGTGCAACTTCAACCAACCACTGAGTGTATCTATTTAGTTATTGCACCAGTCCTAACATGTGAGCTAATGAGTTTCATAGTGCGAATGTATCTCACTAAACGTTTCTCATTTCGTACCAAAATACACTTGTCATTTTGTTACGTGAAGTCTAAAATTAAGCTCGCCGGCCCTTCTCTGAGTGATGGCTATTCATCCAGATACCCTTTCAGCGAATTACTTAGATGGGATTCAACGCATGACAAGTTTAATCGTGAGTAAATACAATCAACAACAATAACTAGCCAATAAACACCCACAAAGTGTAAGATATAATACTTACTCTAATTTCGCCATTGTACTTTTTAATAGCTGACGAAAGAATACATGTCTGTGCTAGAATCTTCTCCTTGTTCAATATACGACACATACAATCACGCGTCAAATATACGGGTCGTGTGACTGATTCGTTAGTAAACAGATGTAACAAACATTATTTAGATTTTTAAACAAATTCACATCCACTGTTTGTGCGGCTGCGGAGCTACAGTTTAGCAAATAAATAGCACACACACACAGACCCGAAATCATATTTCGTTATAAAAGTTGGCTACGAACATTGGCCTCCAACTCTTAACGGCCCCTTTTTCGCGTTGAGGTTATAAAGAAGACGGGCCGGAACAGCTGATGTTAAAGTGATTTGTGAAAGAAAACGCTAAGAGAATAAACAAGAGCCCTGAGTAAGGTCTAGAGGCCAAACGGCACATTTGTAATAAATTACCCACCAACTTGAAGGTACTTTTCTCAAAAATTGCACGTAGCTATAACCTTCGTAAAATACCCAGTGTGACAAAAATACCCAGTGTGACAAAAAAACCAAATCAAAGCGAGAAGCACCGCAATACAAGGTCACATTAAAATAACTAGAAACCATAAATAGGTTGATCGACATGACTGTCCGTTCTTCAAACATTGTATGCGTTTATGTGTGAACTAACATAGTTTTAAGCACTATTTTTCAAACAAAATGGATCATTGTTATCTGAAAAAATAAATAAATAACATTAAATATAAATAAATTCATATGATCTTTTTGTAAAATATTTATTAAATCTTCCATTAGCTGAGATTTCCCGCTATTTCAATTAAGTACTCTTTGTTGAATTTATTAAGATAGTAAAGGTATTGAAATGTATTCACGGTGCCGAAATATGCAAATGAAATGTAAAAAAACTGTCGCTAGAACCAGAAACTCTCCAAAACGTGGATAAAAAATACTGATCTTAATTAATTTACAACAAGTAAGGCTTTGTGGTAGGCTGGCTTAACGCAAGAATGAATAAGATTTCTCGTTGTAATAAATTGGATATCTTTAAAAAAATCCTCTGATTCAGACTGATTCTCGACGGTTTTCAAGGAGACGTAAGTTGTTTCTAGTACTAATAAATTACATTGAAGAGCTGCCCCGGCCAAAACTAGATTCCCGTGGTAAAGTAAGATCTTTATTTAAAGAAGGGCTTGTACCTTTGTAAAACATAATTCTCAGCGAGCTGCGTCAAGGATATTTCGGGCAATAAATCAACCCACTTTCAGGATTCTGCCTTGTGCGCGATAATGCGATCCTTGTCATCGTATCTTATTACCTGTTGAACACGGCTCCAATTTTATTACTTAAGAAAATGAAGTGAGTATTTGAACAACATTCCAGATGAAAATATTATAATTATCATAAAATATTTTAGCTCACATCTAATAGGAATGGAGTGGCCATAAAATGTCCTTTATGGCGGGAGAATCAACATTAGTATCGCGGTCCTCAGAACATCATGCAAACAAATTGGTACATATTTATTACATCATCATTTAACAAGTAAATATGTTCGAAACGTCAACATAGCATATACCTACATTAAACATTTATTTGTGTAGACGTTAGTCAAATATACCAAAACGTTTGGAGACTGGAATGATGACCTTGGCAGGCAATCCATTTAATCTAGTCCTTCGTAGCGTACGACACCCACAAATAAGCTCTTTTATAGGTAAGTTGATATGTATATAACTAGGAGGTACGAAGGAAACGAACGAGTGTCTGGTACAAAGGCTAGTTTAATACTGTTGCTACATAATTAGTCAACTGACAATGTTTACAATTCGGACATGTGGGTAGGAGGTCGGCAGATATGCATCATTCCTCCACACTTAGTTTTGAAACCTGTTGACAAAATAACATAACAATAAATAACTTAACATAACCATCTTATATTGATCTATCTATAATATTTTGAATAATCAACTTTCTTTCTGGGACGCTCAGAACGTGCTCGTGACACAGGCGAGGTAACTGGTTCCTGTATGACGACCGAGGCTTGAGGAGCCTGACCTTCGGATACCTCACTACATGTCTGACGTGCATGTTCTTGGCTTACAGTTTCAGTGACAGCACTTTGATCTCTGTCAGCTTCAACACCAGCTGCAGCCGCCGTATCAGTCGGTGCTCCACCATCACCACCATCCTTCACCGGTTCCTCTGTAGCTGCACCAACTACTGTGCTTACTCTATTGGACTCGCTGATACTCTGTGGCATTGGCAATACTGGCGGTCTCAGAGGAACTCGTGAAGACATTGGACTATACATAGTTTGTGAGTCTGATGGTTCAGATTCATTAGAATCAACTGATCCGGAATATTTAGAACATGTTCCGTTCTTACAGTGTAGCAATTGGTCGACGTGCCTTATGGAAAACCCATTTTGTTCTTCAATAAATATTTTAAACATTCTATTTCCTATGACCTTATTTACTACTCCTAATTTCCAAGATTCTTTCCTACCACTATACCACCGGACCCATACCCTGTCACCAACTTTAAAATCTCGGATCTTACATCCAGTTGTCCTTTGTGACGTTTCAGGCGGTTTACATTCTTTAGGAAGTATTAAATCAAGACGCGATCTCAAATCCCTCCCAAACATTAATTTTGCGGGCGAATGTCCGGTAGTACAGTGTGTCGTGTTCCTGTACTCAAAAAGGTATCCTAATAATTTTTCATGCAATACACTAAGAGACAAGCTTTCACTTAAAATAATTTTTAACATTTTTTTACATGTTCGTACTGAATTTTCAGCTTGCCCGTTGCTACATGGATGATAAATTGGAGACGTCATGTAATTAATGCCATTATTGGAACAGAAGTTGTTAAAATCTTTAGAGTTTATTTTAACGTCATTATCTGATACTAGCGTGGAAGGTATACCGAACACGGAAAAAATTTGCTTTAATTTCTTTATTAATGAGTGGGTAGTGACATCATTATGCATCCAGATACATTCCAACCATTTAGAGTAAGCATCAATAACGACCAGGTATGTTTGTTGTCCTATCGACAAGTAATCGATATGAATCCGTTCCCATGGTGCCGCCGGACTCGGCCACGGTGCCGGCGCAGCTCGTGGTGGCGCGTGCCGCACGCTTGTGCATTTATCGCATGCGCCGATCCATCGCTCGATATCTTCGTCTATACCGGGCCACCACATCCTACTGCGAGCATTACATTTCATTTTTACAATGCCTAAATGAGTGCTATGAAGTTCACGCAGCATTCTTTCGCGGAATGCCATAGGAATTACCACCTTATGTCCACGCATTAAAATACCCTTTTCATATTGTAAGTCTGTTCTACACAAAAAATATGGTCGAATTGATGCACAAACAATCTTTCGGGGCCAACCGACATTGGTATATTTAATGACTGTTTGTATAGTTTTATCATTCTCAGTGGCATTCTTTATATCCGTAAACAGCACGGCCGGCGCGACCGAATCTAGGAAATTTAATGAGCAGTATGCGTCATAGCCCTTATCTGTTTCGCACACAACATCAGGTATAGGCGCACGGGAGAAATAATCGGCGACTAAGTTATTCTCACTCGATATGTACTGAACTGTATAATTATAGGCGGATAATATGATTGCATACCTTTGTAGTCGTAATGCTGTAGTTATCGAAATGCCTGTTTTATTATTAAATATTGATACTAACGGCCGGTGATCGGTTTTAAGAATAAATGGCTCACTCCTACCGTACAGGTACTGATGGAAGTGTTTTACCCCAAAAATGATAGCCGTCGCCTCCTTCTGTATCTGGCTGTAATTACGTTCACTCGTCGAGAGTGACCGTGACGCGAATGCCAATGGTCGTTCATGGCCATCGCTATCCCGCTGGGATAATACTGCCCCAAGTCCGTGCGGGCCCGCGTCAACTGCCAGGACCAGCTGCGCGCTCGGCTCGAAATGCGCTAGCACGCGCTCTGATGCAAGCTCGGCACAGACGCGGCGCACCGCGCGGCGCTGGCGCGGTCCCCACTCCCACCTAGCGCTGGCGCGCAGTAGCTCGTGGAGCGGGCTCATAATACTTGACGCGTTTGGAATGAAATTCCTGTAGTAATTAACTACACCGAGAAACCTTTTAACTTCTGTTATATTGGTCGGTTCCGGAGCGTTCAAAATAGCTTTAACTTTGTCGCGGCTAGTACGTAAACCATTTCTATCAATAACGTAACCCAAATAAGTTACGTTTTCCTTAAAGAACTCGCATTTATCTTTTTGAAGGCGCAACCCTGCTTCGTCTAACCTACTCAACACCTGAGCTAGTCTCGCTAAATGAAGCTTTTTCGTTGGCGCAGTCAAACAAATGTCGTCCAACCAGATGCTCACTCCTTCGATACCCGACAACAATACCTCCATTGCTTTTTGGAATACGGCAGGAGCATTGGCAAGACCATAAACTAAGCGTGTGTATTTAAATAAACCCTTGGATGTATTTATTGTGGTAAGCTCCTGGGAGTCTTCCGAGAGAGAAAATTGGTTATATGCGTTCTTTAAGTCTATTTTTGAATAGTGTTCGCCCCCACCGAGCTTCGCGAACACTTCCTCAATTCTAGGTAGCGGGTACTTATCGATTATGAGATCCTTGTTAAGAGTGACTGAAAAATCTCCTGCTATCTTAACTGTGCCGTTATCTTTCAAAACTGGGACTATAGGAGTTGCATATTGTGAATTACTTACTGGCATTAATATACCCAAACCGACTAACCTACTCAATTCCGTTTCCACCTTCTCTTTCAACGCAAACGGTATGGGACGAGCCTTAAAAAATTTAGGCACAGAATTTTCCTTCAGTTGCAAATGAACTTTAAACTTATTAAAATAACCTAGTTCGTCACGCCATAAATTAGGGTACTGTTCCAATAATGCATTGACTTCATCGTCTTGGCTTATTTTATAAATGTTTGTTAAAACTAATCCAAAAGCGGACATAAAATCACGACCGAGTAGGGGCGGGCCATTTGAGTCTACCACATAAAATTTGACCTCTTTCTTAAGGTTATTGTATTCAACTGTTTCTTCAAAATACCCCAATGGTGAAATTTTATGCCCATTATATAGACACATTTTGATCTTACAGTTATTTAATTTACAATGTGAAAACATCTCTGAATACATTGTTTTAGACATGACAGAAGCGCCAGAACCGGAATCTAACTCCATAGTAACTATTTTTTTTCCAACGGTAATTTCTAAACATAACGGTCTATCCGTCACATACCTGATATTAAAATTATGACACTCCTCACAGCTTGCTTCCGTGTCTGTATCACTATTATTGACCATTTTATTCACTCGCACACGCCCGGATTTTTGCTTTTTGTCACACACTTTCTTTAAATGACCTTGTACACCACATTTTTGACATTTATAATTTTTGTAACGGCACTTGTCCTTATTATGGTTTTTTAATCCACACACCGAACAACGGAAATCTTCGTAAGATGCCTCACGATCGCAACTCGACGTGGACGCTCGCGCCTCTCGCGCGCTCGCCCGAGCACCGCCATCGCTCCCAGCTCGCTTACCGCTCCCATCGCTCGGCCGCTTGTAACCTTTGCACGATATCTTGTTCACTGCCTCCTCTTTTATGAAGGCTGTGTCAGATATCTCCCTCCTCGCTTCCCTAGAGCATTCAGCTCGTTCTGCTATCTCCACTGCTCTCGACAAACTCAATGCTGAGGCATCTTGCTCAAACAATTTGTCGCGCTCGGGCCCAGATCCCAGGCCAAGGACGAAACGATCAGTAAGGTTCGTGTCTAAGGCAGCTCCAAACTCGCAGTAGCTCGCCAAACCCCGCAATCGCGCCGCCCAATCGCCAATCGATTCGCCTGTGTTCCTTTTCGCCCCGTAAAACTTCGCTTTGTCCGCAAAAGAACATTGCTTACGTTTGAAGTGAGTATCGAGCAACTCCACCAGCTTCTTGAAGTCCAGCTCCTCCAAATCTTGCGGGTATGCCAGATTACGCACCAACCGGTACGAGTCATCTGACAAATGCGTGATCAAAATGGCACTTTTATTGTCTTCTTTAACATCGTTGATCTTTAAAAATTGCGTCAACCGTCCTTTAAAAATTAACCACTCGCATGATTTATAATCAAACGTGGTTAAATTCCCCAAAAAAGTCTTCGCCATTTTCTTTTTTTAACACGCAGTGTAAGACCGATCTCGTCGCCAATGATATGTATATAACTAGGAGGTACGAAGGAAACGAACGAGTGTCTGGTACAAAGGCTAGTTTAATACTGTTGCTACATAATTAGTCAACTGACAATGTTTACAATTCGGACATGTGGGTAGGAGGTCGGCAGATATGCATCATAAGTACATATCATCCTACCATAACCCCGCTTACCTCAAAACAAATAAAACATTCGATATTAAAATCCGATTGATCACAGGCGGATGGGTCAACTGTCTGTATCAATAAATATTTCGACTGTGCATACACGTTTTATTAACATATCGGTGGAAAACAGAGAGCTTTTGCCATTATTCGTCGATTACTCAGTTTGTCCATTATATTTTTTTCTAAAATAACAAAAGTTTTGGATATTTATAAAATATGATGATAGTGTCAAATCGTGGAATTGTTGCGTCTATTCGGTCTTAGAAATACGCTAGTGTATTTTTATATTCAGAATAAAAACCTACACAATATTAGTAACTTCATAAGTTACGAGTTCACTTTTTAATAGTTTACACTGTACGAAATTCTTCTTCCTGCTCTTGTTCACGTAACCTGGGATCAGTGTTTTTAAAGGTTTCCCTCATTTTGTCATTGTTATTATGTAAACTGGTTTACATAATAACATCATTATTTCATTTTCTATTCAAGTTCTTCTTCTACTTGTTTAACCTCCTGTTATCGGGCGATCCATTTGACATCGATTTATAACCCGATAAAATAATTTCACTACGGTCATTAAAATATTAACAAAATGATAAGCTTCCCAAAATGATAAGCTATTTTCCGAGATATTAAACATGTTTGTCACACCCCGCTGACCACGCTTGCAGTAACGGACAAAAGTACCTACCTACGTTATTTTGATTTTAAATAATAAATTAATCAAAATAAGTTCACACATTTTTTTCTTGAATAATTAATGAGTTTTCAATTGGACATTTAAAAATTGCCGTAGTGCCGTAAATACAGCAATTTGTTCCAGAAAATATGAATTTAAGTTGCAAGTGAGAAATGTTTTATACGAGTAGAGTTGACACTCGCACCTGCGGTCGCGACCAACTTTTAACATCCAATTTCATAGAAATATACATACACTTATAAAGTATTCAGAATTAATTTAGATATACCTCAGAGACACGAGTATGAATTTTAAAATAATTGACTATAAATCTAGAAGCTTAATTTTTCTCTAGGTCTACTTCAGCATAATTTTTGTTCTCGCTTTCATCATTGTGGGCTAAAACTTTTAAGAAACAAAGGTGGCCTTCATTTGTCTTGGTAATTTAAAGCTTGCTTAGAATTTATAAAATTATGAAAATGTGTTTTTATGACTGTCTAAAACTACGTACCTATTGTAGGACGCGACGGCCCTCATAGTATTCTACAAATAAGATGAATGATATAAATGTGTTTAAGCCCGTACAACTATGAGTATGTAGGTGTTTGATAATTGTTGGTAAGTAGGTAGGTACTCTGCACTTGCCCCACATGCGTATGTTTAAATACCATGTTAATACGGCTAAGTAATTATGAAGCTTTACGGACAATATTCTCTTCTTACCCAATTATATTGACAGAAAAATACATAATTATCAATTAGTAAAGTTAAAAACCACATACATACATATAGTGTTCAATCCATCCGTCGGTCCATGTACCTAGCGTGAACCTAAAAGAAACTTTATGTGCCGATTAAAACCCTTTGAAGGGCGGACGACCGCAAACGCGCTGCGCCGTCATTTGGGAAGCCGTTAGTTTGCCAGAATTAAATATAATTCCTCACTATTTTGTGTCTATATCACAGATACCTACGTGGTAAACAAACTAGATGAACGATTTTATCATCGTTGAAATATATTTTTTTCGTTTTCAGTGTTTTGTTTTTAAACTCTCCGAAAGCCGTCATTCATAATGTTATTAAAACGCAAATACACCACTTGTTACTGACGTTTGACATGCATGTGTACACGAACGTCATAATTTGTACGAGAGGCCGGCACTTCGGTGATAATTATGTACAGCGTTTTGTTCTAATAGAAATATAATAAAATATTGGCACACAGTTTGACTTAACGATTGAGAAGTGTGACTGGGTTACTAACGGTTGGTCTAATATTATTTCTAGTATCGAAGATGTGTTACTTCATAAAACTAAAGAAAATAATAAATTACTTTCACCAAGTCTGTGTACGACGCTATCACAAATCTCCGTTAGCGTACAGTAAGTTAAATTGAATGTCTAAGCTCGCAATCGAGGATTCAGCAAATACCAGTATCTATTGGAAGCGACCGGAGTCTTTAAGAAAATCCCGTAGCTTCACTCGTCTGCTGTGATTCCAGCTAGGTCCGCCACTGAGAAGATATTTTAAAAATAGATTTATAACTTTTCAAAGAATTATAAGTCTATTAGCCGCTGTCGCTAACGGTTAGTTAATGAATTAACAGCGATACCATAAAACAAGTCGGTTTTTACGATACATTATCTTTTAATTGCCAACTAAGGTATATTGAGGTTATTATTGGGAAATAAAATACAATTAGAGGCAGATGCTCGCACGCACGCAATACGCAGCATGATACGAAAACGAACATAGAGACTATAAATTATGGAGCGAGCCGTGAGCTGACCGCGGGAACCAGCTCGAAAATGTTTGGAGGTCGCGCTGCACGAGACGGCCCACACGATGTACTTCTGCAGGACAAAAGTAAATGAGAATTGCCCTTAATTGGAATTGTAAATGAGTCTTGCGGCGCTTTCTTGTCGGTTGAACGCCCGTTTCGCCATCACAGTAGAATAAACTGTGATGATTTCATTTAAATTAATTCTCAGCGCGAGAGGGCCGCGGACGAGATGTCTAAATTGAGACATCTCTGGATCGTTTGTACAGACTTCTTGCTCGTTTAATACGTCTCGTGTCCTAAATTCTAAGAGACCGCGTCGTTAGGGTTTCTTTTTCCCTCAAAACAAAAATGTCCATTTAAAAAAGTAAATTACCCCTTTAAGAAGAACATTAAAGCCTAAGAATAGGAATTAGTCGTCTTTGTCCACGAAAGAGAAGGCTTTATTTAGTTTTGACAAAATTAACGTTTCGATTGACAAACAGAAATAGGAGCTTGGAATGAAACGTTGGTTAAAAAATCAACGTGATCGTAACATTTTCTTCGATTTAGTTGGTTATATTCGAATCTTACGACAAGTCATGCGACACGACATTTGGATAACATTTTCAAAACACCGTAAAAAAGTAAATTGTCACTCGATCGTCAATTTATTTTGTACGATGTTACGAAAATGAGGAACGACGGGTGCGACCGATATTATCACAACGTTGATTTGGAATTTATTGGCATAGTATTTGTAACTGGAGCGTCAATACTGGCTCCAGTGGGGTGCACCTGTGCCTTCACCTTCGTCAAGCATTGACGCGGGTTGCGAACATTAGTCACAAGTGTGTAAGACATGTATGCAGCCGGGAAGGGAGGAAAGTAGCCACACATCCATATCGAAAAATGAATAAAAATATACAGGCATGTGTTGCTAAGCGTAATCTAAACAAATTCACGATAAACAACAAGTTTATAGCGTTTATTGTGAGACATGGAGGGAACGTATCTACCTCGGTGAGCACGTAAACGTTTTCGTTCCGGTAATCAAACTAAAGCCTATTATGCGTATGACAATGATAATCGCTAAAGGTAGTCAGAATTCGGTAGTTGCTGTCACCTTTAATATTGGTTTCTGTTACCCAGACATTGTGAGTTCGGAGATAAGAATGCTGTTTCATAAAACATACTTATATTCACGGTTTAACAACAGAAAACATAGGAAAAGGCTGGACAGGGGAAAATGCCTCCCTACCAAAAGATTACTTAAACAAAAAAAAGAATAGTGTATGAATAATGAGTGAGTTGACTACTTAGAAAGTATTTCAGTCTCGGTGGCGTAAGTTATGCGTTTTTAATTGAAAATGTTAATACCAAGCTAGATATATAAAGTTTGTTCGAAAAGTGTATCGGCAAAATCTTTCTTTAGTTCCATCAGAACTTTATTATTTCAAGTATAAATAACAATGTTTTAACTTTTTGTTGATCTTTCACTGAAGTTCAACTTTATTATGAAGCGTAATAGTTGAGGCAATTATTTTTTATGTTCTGTTTTACAGAATAACTATAACGAAACTTATAACAACTAGGTATAGAAACACCTATGATCTAAGTAATAAGTTATAACGATACAAGTTCTAAGTTACTCTTCGAACTTTTTGCTTACCTTCATGGTTGTCAGACACACATTCTTCATATTCATCGCACTTATTCAGTCTTTATAGAACCCAATGAGACAACAAAAAAGTTAACGATATACCTATATTATTCAAGCTAGGCCTTATTCGCATTCGAAGTAGAACACAAATCATTTTTATTTCTTTTTGCTTGAAGCAATTCGTTTGAGAGACACATAAAAATCTTACAACTAAATGATTCCATATTCATATACTAGAGTTAAAACACTTTTCGCAACTTTTATAATACTGAAAATTACGTAAAAGCTTCAGCCGTAAAAAGTGAGTCTGGAGGAAAATCCCTTTCATCCACTTTAATTATTTATAAAAAGTTCAGAGAAATTATTATTTTATGAAATTAGTCATCAAAGAAACAATGCACTTTTTAGGAAAGGTTTCAAATTAACTGGCATGGCTCAATCATTGACACATCAATCATCAATCATTGATTGATCATTGATTAGCTTCATTAGGGCAGATGGACCTTGGCCTTCCTATTCAGAACCTTCTGGATTCCTGTCTGAAATTCATGTTTTATGTATAGGTTGACATCTAGCATCTATTATTTTGTATAAAACATAAAGAGTTTATACTACACTAATAGACTCGCATTATAAACAATTTAGAACTGTGGTTGACTGCTACTATAATTACCTAATCGTCAAGTACCGACAACGACATATTCATTTACTTGTACTAAGCCGGTTCGACTGCTGCCGTGTTCAACTTAACTTAGAAAACATTGTAAGTTTAATTATTTACATACGTCGCCACATGTTTATAACATCATATGAGTAGGTAAATTTTACCAAAAACCACTTTGTCCCTGGCGGAGTTAAGTGCCTTGTCAAAACTTGTTCTCTTATGGTATTCCCGTTTGATTTATGACTTCGATATGTCAATTTTACGTCAGTCAGTATGATTTATATGGTCATTTGCACAGCCTTACGTGTCGTATCGAAATTCACGCATTTGATTTTACATTTAGCTTACATCGCAAACGGGTAAGTAGTCAAATATCATAGGTGCTCGAGTAAAATCAGTATAAACATTATCTACACGATTTTTCTATTACATCGAACTGCGATATTGTGGCACGTGACTGAAAAATGTTGAAACATTTATTTACAATCAGTGAATAACAAAAATGTAAATAGGGGTGGCAAAGCGACCGACAGCCGCTCATTGGATATATCGCGTGCTGGCGTGATTGATTGTTCTACAAAACAGTAATAAAAATGTCCATTCTGGGAAATCCGAGTATCTCATGTGGAGTGCGTTAAATAAATATGAGTGTAAAGCTAAACAGTATTTTCCATTAGTGTCATAAAAAGGTAACGTTTCGAAATAACCGCGAGGCCGGGGCCATATCCACGTGTGATAATGCGCAGTAACATTTTATAAGGGATCTAAATGTGAGCAGATGGCACAATGCGAATCGCTGGTAGTACTTCCCGGCACGGCCGCAATCTGCCATTACATTTTATGCAAACACAGTCGGAATGATTTCGGTTGTACAATTCCCAAAATAGAATACCAACAACTTTTACAATATAACCGTTTGTTATGCGTACTTTAAACGCCAACATTATTATGACCTTTAATTTCCTCATAAAAAAACGTTTCGTTACCAAACATGGATGCAGTTATTGCTAAAGTTCCTGCCAAACACAACGTTGTAACATTTCGTTACTATTGCACGGTCTACAGAATGGAGTTAATTAGGAAGATGATCACTGCGCACGTTTTAACGTAAATTATACTTCTAAATTCTCTTTCATAGTCCCCCTTATTTAAATGTCTACCTCTTCATTTACATTTTGCCCCTCAGTATTACTTTCTATTGATTTCATCTTCAAAATCACTGATATATAGATTATATTGATACGGGGTCTTTGAAAAGCTTTTTCCCAGATGACTTTTACCCGTCTGCGGTGTAGTAATGACAGGATAATGTTTTTCCGCAGGATTTCCCGGAAGTAATGGGCAATACTTACTGCTTTTTCCGTAGGTTATTCGTAAAAAGTGGCCCAGGGTTTTTTCTAACATTAGTCCTTGATGGTTACAACAACGTTCCTCGTGCGTGCTCATTATAGTGGGTCTATGGATTCCATAGTATAGAATACAAAGATGGACGATTGCCTACTGCTGAAGATGTCTTCTTGCACACAATGACCTATGACACGTCAACCTACCTCGTAGTTAAATCATTAATTAAAACAAACCTCTCAGTTTCATCATTATCATTATCAATTTTAACAGTCAACTGAGCATACGGCTTCTAAGCTGGATCCTCAGCTTTCCCGTCCCATGAATCAATCTATGGTAAAGCAAAATAATATTTCTTCTTTGCTTAAAAGCATGAAAAATCTAGTTCAAAGCCCTTGTGTGGTTTTATTGGTATAGTAGTCGTTTCGTCACAGTTTATTAAGAACGTTATAGTTTATGAGTGTGCGGTGGTAACAGGCAAACAGAATAAGGATGTTTACGAGCAGTCATGTGGGTTAATTTGAGTCTTGCCACAACTGATTGTTTTCCTGAAGAATTTCCTTCCTCGATGACTTATACTGCAACCATTGTAGGAAGGAATAATTTGAACGAGGTCAGCTAGCTGTCCGTTCTTCGTTATAAATTCATGATGTGATAACAAATCATCTTGTCAAACACGCAACAAGATTTACTCATCATTATATGATTAATAGAAAATTAACGACGTTCTAAGTCCCCTTCTTGTAATGAATCGGTACGTGGGCGTAGGGCAAAAGTTTACTAAGTAAGGTAGTGACCAAAAACTGTCTACCCTTTATATAAAATAGGCCTACCTTCCTCGAGTGGCGATACTTACTTAAATGTGCACCATCATAGTGTTTGCTAACAGGGTAATATTTTTAGCTATTCTAGTATGATTTTCGTTTGAATACGACAGAAAAGAATGGCCCTTCATCATGATCATCTTACTTAGTCCACCTACAATGGCCCATACTTGCTAAATTGAAGTAAAGCTCGTAGTTTTTCTATTTCTAAACTTCTAAACGAATAATATTATACAGGGTCGCAGTGAGATCGACACCCAAACTGTAACCATGAATTCAGCACAAGATTCTAGACCCCAAGCTCAGAAATTTCTCCGCAGGGCGTTCAGAATTATGTACTGAATCCATTTTGTTTGCGTTTGCAGTTTGCAGTTTGCGCGTCAATATCCCTATAGAGGTACGACGAACAGGGTGTAAAATGAAGTTGTTATATGCTAGTTGCGCGGTAAACTCTGCTTGCGCGATGCAGGATTTTGCGTGACATCAGTGTGATGCGTAGTTGGCATGTGGCGATGTAGATATACCGCTACATCCCTGCCACCCTGTGTAGACTACGGTACTTCTGCTTATAAATACTTACAAGTTCCCATGAATATTAATGACTATTATTAAGACACTAAGCTCCGAGCTCTACCGTGTTCTTATATACTAGGTATTGTAAATTGTAGAGTAAGGACATTTACTGCTATTTAGAACCGGCGCTCTAGTTAATGCAAAAGAAATGGAAAAGCCCTACCTACTCTTGGTTAAGTAACGACCAATTTTAATTATACGTAAAAAATATATTTGTATTTAATGGTTCATCGCAAACTTTAACAACCACAAGCGATAATCAAATAAAATCTTAAAGCGTTCGAAGACAAACAAGTTCTGCAGTGTTTAATTATGACATGAAACCAAATTCTCTAACCGTCCATTTTCACTTTAATTTTCCGATATGTATCGCGTCATGTGCGACGTACGGGTGTAGGGGTGTACGCCAGACGTTCTCCTGGCACAAGGGTAATCGAATGTCATACGCGGTCGCTACCCGACAGAACTATTCACGAGCTGCCAGCTGGCGCACTCCACGCCCTGATTTATGTCCCTTTTGCTGTCCAACTTTCTGCACCTTGTTCGTGCAACATTTGTACATGACGTCTCAAATATATAGACCAACGGAAGGAGAAACTCTGGCGGCAGCCAATGGTACCGACTCGCATAGGTACATGTGTGTTTAAGCATCATTAACTTTATCGTTTTATTGCCTTCGCACTTTTCTTTTGAGGATAAGATCTAAGAGCTTTTTGAGGCGTAAATGTAACTGATGAAATCACGTCCTACTGGAACAAACTTATTTGACAACATTTTCAAGATTACTACTAAAACATTAAAAACAGATCTCAATGTCTTCTATTTCTTTGAATATCCTATGTCAACACTTGTATCCTTGTACACCACCCGTTTCCACGCGTTTATTATTTCAAACAAAATCCAGATTACAGTTGTCATTCAACACGTCAAACGGACGAACTAATTATGTCAATGTGACGTTCGGGAATAAGTTACAGACGGGTTACCTACACCGAGCCCCGCCAGGAGCGCTCATAAACTAATTAAAAGTTGCCTCCATATACTAAAACGACTGACCTTATCCATACAGACGGCAGTTTTAATCGAGACCGCTTTACGAACCATTAAATTCCACGGACGGTTATTGTCGAGCTGGGATCGTTAAATGAAATTCTAGACACAGTAGCCGCTGCCCTCCACCATATTAACATGCGGATTTGCAAATTTAACCCATAATAACGAATTTATTCGACACCAATATCACAGACGAAACTACTAACAGAATCATTTCTCCTATAGTTAAGTATATGTGTTGCTTGAATAATTAAGCTATTTAAGACTGTTATTACCTGCTATTTTCCAGACTGAAGTAAAACATTTGTAAAAAGGAACCACCGAATATCAAAGTAAAATTCCGCGACGTATACTTTCCCAAAGAAAGTATCGCGATCAAGACCGTATTGAAGCAAGATGGAAGGAATTGAATGTCGATCCACTTATACTGAAGATTTGTTCCATAACTGAAAGAAAGCGACACCCCTTTTCGCACAAGAAGCGAACGTAAAAGATTGCTGAAAAGTAAGTACGCTTATTCTTGACGCCAATTTATTGGTTCAAAGGTGCGCCGTCGACTAAATGGTACTGTATAAACTCATCACCTCCTCAGGACCGCCTCTTCCATGTAGAGGGATTTCGCTCGTTCATTCACCTTAAATCGACGTCATTCCGAGAGGCAAAATAGAGCACTTCTGAAAAAGAGTTTCCGATAAAAAGGGGCCCATCAAATTTTTTCAATATCCATTTACGAAGGAATAAGAAAGGATTATGCGCAAACCAAAACCCTTTAATCCGTGATATGGGTTATTGAAACATTGCGCAAAGTGTGGACGAATTATATCGGCTTGTTCACATATACGTAATCCTCCTAATCTTTCGGCCCTTTCCAATAATTGTGGGAACCCCCAAAACTTAT
Organism: Brachylomia viminalis; assembly: GCA_937001585.2. Lineage (NCBI taxonomy): Eukaryota > Metazoa > Arthropoda > Insecta > Lepidoptera > Noctuidae > Brachylomia > Brachylomia viminalis. The sequence goes on along the minus strand of OW443302.2, from coordinate 11,111,801 downwards.
TTCTATTAGAGCCAGCGATAGCCGGACCGATGTAATTTTCTATGAAATTGAAATTTATTTTTCACATCTGTTAATGGCTGCATAACTCGCCACTTCCAACTGCTCTTTGACATCGAATTGATGCTTGATAAAGTCGATTCCGTTCGGGATTTTCGTTACCTTAAAAGCTAATATTTAGTGAATCCAGAGTTTGGAATCGTGCCCAGTATAGCAAAATATAACATGAATAGAACACTTATAGTTTTCAGACAGCTCTCTGCTCCGTATCATGTCAGATAAATGTGAGCTTACCAACGTTTTATTGTTCTGAACATTTTGTAATTGGTTTTGTTGTTTTTTATTTCAGTAAGTGTTGTGGCTACCGGGGTATGTTCAGTACCTTACGGTTGCCTGGGACAGTCTCCCACGTTTTTGACGTATGTTTCCCTATTACCTCGCTGGCAACACACGTCACCACGCACCCCTGAATGCGTAGATTAGTAGGGGTACACCCACTAGGAGGACCACGGAGAGATGGGCAGCGAAGAGGCGGTGAAATAAAATCCAGAATTTCTTCTTAATTCTTGTTGGCAGATTTCGGCTTCTTGCTAGTTGTTGCCTCTTCGACGGCTGAGCTGCGACTGACTTTTGCCGGCAAATGGCCCTGATTTTATACACGGCGCGGCCGGCCTACGTTACCTTAACGAGAACCGCGATTTTTGAGGCCCTTTTGCTTGCAATTTTCCCTATAGCCGAAATCTGTCAAGCCGTTTTTTATTATATTTTATCAATATATCCTTACAATTTTTGTGTATAATTATACCTTATTATGTCCTTAATCTAATTAAACATTAATTTGGAACGTAACTATTAACAATAAAAAGTTTCTAGAACAAAAACTGTTAAAAACATAGGTTGGCACATTTTCACTATAGAAAATCCCTTATATCTTCTAAACTAATGGCCCGATTCTTACAATTCAAACGGATATATTAGTTTTGTGACTAAACCTATCTTTAAAAATAAAAATTATCAAAATCCGTCCATAAACAAAAAAGTGAGTTTTCAACTTACGTAATTATACGTGAACAACATTATTCTTGTAAGAAATCCTTTCAATACAGTCTTATTAGTTCGAAATACAAAAACTAATAACAAATGTGAGTTAAATAAACTAATTAGAATATAGAAACATTAAATAAATCCTTTTTTAAACTTTTCTAACTATTGACTTAATATTTCTACGTTACTTTTTCACGGCGGTCCCGCCACTACTTGCGCCATAGTGCTCAGATAGGGTCTCGTCGCCGACATTCTCCCCCTCGTGCGCAGCACCGTCCTCCAGGCTCGGCGAAACTCCCGGCACCAACAACACCACTCTTGAACTGGGTCTTCGCAGCACTCCTCCTCGCGTCTCGATGTCGACGATTCTGATCCGCCCGTCTGGTCCTGGATACACCTGCTGGATTCTGCCGCGTGGCCAGGTGCATCGGGGTAGGCTCTGGTCGACGATCAGGACGATGTCTCCGACGCGCAGGTCTGTGGCGCTGCTTCTTCCCGCTGTCTTCCTTGGCAGTAGTGTGGGCAGGTATTCGCGCAGCCAACGTTGCCAGAAGTGGTCGGCAAGTCGCTGCGTGGTCTTCCATGTGTGCCGGCCCACCAGCTCGTCGTCTTGGAAGTTGCCGATTCTCGCCGCGCCGCAGGATCGCCCGAGGAGGAAGTGGTTTGGAGTGAGTGCTTCCTCCTCAGGGCTCTCGGAGAGGTGGGTGAGAGGCCGAGAGTTGACTATGTGCTCGGCCTCTAATAGGAGGGTGTGGAGTACCTCCTCTCGTGGATGCCTTTCGTTGAGTGTGGCGTCTAGTGCGGTTTTTATTGATCGCACCAAACGCTCCCATGCGCCGCCCATGTTAGGCGCACCAGGAGGGATGAATAGCCACTGCACGCCGAGCTTCTCCGCTTCTGAGGTGAGGTCTTCTTTCTTCATGTCGTCAAGCGCTTGTTGAAGTTCATTATTTGCGCCGACGAAGTTGGTCCCGTTGTCGGAGTAGATGGTCTTCGGCATTCCTCTTCTCGCGGCGAATCGTCGTAGCGCCATGATCATGCTGTCGGTGGAGAGGGAAGGAGTGAGCTCAATGTGCACAGCCCTTGTGGTTAGGCATGTGAAGAGAGCACCCCATCTCTTTTCTTGACGTCTTGCTACGGAGATCGTCATTGGGCCGAAGTAATCTACGCCGGTGCACGTAAAGGGAGGGTTACTGTGCATCAGCCTCTCTTTGGGTAAGTCGCCCGTCGGTAGTTCTTGTGGTCTTGCCTTCTTCGTTTTGCACCACTGACATTGATGCTGAACTGCCTTGATTGCTGACCTCAGACCTAATACCCAGAAGCGTTGCCTCACTTCATTCATTACTGTCGCGTGGTTTCCGTGATTGAAGCGGCAGTGGAATTCTTCTATGATGAGTCGTGTTGTCCTCTCCTTGCTGTCGAGCACGATGGGACGTTTGTAGTCTCTGGTTACGCCCTGTATCGCGTCGATTCTTCCTTTTAAACGCAGGAGACCTTCTTCGATTACTACGTCGAGCTTCTTCAATTTGCTGCTGCCTTCCAGCTGCTTTCCTTGTTCTAGACGTCTGATGTCTTCTCTGAAGCTCTTTTCTTGACTTCTTTTCAGTAGAAGAGTTTCAGCTTGCTCCAGTAGGTCTGCGTTCAATGGTATGTAATTCCTTGCTATCTTCCTTGAAGACTGATGTCGTTTCTCGACTACCCTTGTCTTCTTTCCTTTAGTCTTTCTCCAGGTGGGATCTTCCTTGCTGACGTTGACCATTTCTCTTGTCCTGCAGAGTTGTATGAACTGCAGTACTCTTGCTGTGGCTCGCCAAAGTCTCTTCCAGGATGAAAACCTCTCAGGATCTGGTGATGGATGAGTGGTGCTTGCTGCCGCTGTGACATCTGTTGTCTTCTCTTCACCGGTGGTTTCCTTCTTAAATGTTCTTGCTGCGGGCCAGTAGGTTTCTTCATTTCTTAAGAATTCTGGGCCGGTGTACCATCGGTGATTGTAGTCGAAGTTTTCTGGTACGTCACGCGTTGAGTCATCTGCAGGGTTCTGCGCTGTAGGTACCCATCTCCAATCTTGAGGCTTGGTAAGATCCTCTATTTCTGCCAAGCGATGAGCCACAAACGTTTTAAATGTTCTCGGGTCTGTCTTGATCCAGGAGAGCACGATGCTGGAGTCTGTCCAGAACGTTTTCTTGACAATCTTCAGATCCATTTCTTCTTCTACTGAATGAGCCAGTCTGCTTCCAAGGAGGGCCGCTTGCAGTTCTAATCTCGGGATCGATACCGGTTTTAATGGAGTGACTCGTACTTTTGCTGCCACCAAGCTGACGTGGTATGTTCCATTTGTGTCTTCTGTTCTCCAGTAGACTGTAGCTGCATACGCTGTTTCACTCGCATCTGTGAAAGTGTGCAGCTCCCCCTCGGTGCGATGTGGCGCCAAACATCTCGGGATCTGAAGGTCTTGTAGAAGCTCCATCTTCTTTAGATATGTTTTCCATGCTTCATATTCCTTTTCTTCTATTTCTTCATCCCAACCGACGCCGCTCCGCCATATGTTCTGAAGCAGCTTCTTGCCTTGGATGAGGACTGGTGATGCTAATCCCAGTGGATCGAAAGTTGACATGACTGCACTGGTGACTTCTCTCTTCGTAGGCACCTTGAACCCTTTGGCTATTTCTTCTGGAGTGTTCCGGAGGTTTGCCCTGAAGCCGATGGAGTCCCTTTCTGTGAACCAGCGTAGTCCCAGTGTCTTTTCTTCTTTCTCACCAAGGTCCACTTCCGTCTTTTCGATTGCTTCTGTCTTCACGTTTTGCAGTAACTCAGGTTGGTTTGATGCCCATCCCCTGAGTTCGAAGCCCGCCTTCTTATGTATGAAGTCTACCTGCGCTGTTACCCTTCTGAAGTCTTCTTCTGAATGGAAGCTATGTAAGTAGTCGTCCATGTAGTGGTTCAGCTCGACTGCCCTTGTTGCCTCTGGATACTGTTCCTTGTAGTCCGCTGCGTTTCGGTTCTTCACGTAGATGGCTGTGCTCGGAGATGATGTTGCACCGAAGATAACTGACGTCATCCTGTACTTCTTCGGTGACACGTCGCGATGATCCCCGCGCCACAGGAACCTCAGGCTGTCTCTATCTTCTGGTCTGATGCGAACTTGCAGAAACATTTCCCTGATGTCAGCCGCCACTGCTAAAGGTCCTTGTCTGAATCTCAGTAGTACACCAAAGAGCGACTGTAGTAGATCTGGTCCAGGCAGTAGAGCGTCGTTGAGGCTTCTTCCTTTTGACTTGGCTGCAGCGTCGAAGACGATCCTTATCTTCTTCTTCAGTGGATGAACCACGGAGAAATGAGGGAGGTACCATAGTTTCTTGGATTCTTCTTGTGCTTCAGGTGTTTCTTCTGCATATTTGTTGTCGATTAGATGCTGGATCTGCTTGCTGTATTCCGCCTTCAATTGAGGATCCTTGTCCATCTTCTTTTCAATGTTGATCAATCGGTTCTTGGCAGACGTGTAGCTCTCTGGCATCTGTTCTTCTTCATTCTTCCACAGAAGTCCAGCTTCGAATCGACCATCTTCAAGTCTTCTGCAGGTTTTTTCTAGGATGGTGAGTGCTCTTCCTTCTGAATCCGTAGTAGGTCTTCTTGGTTGCACACCAAGTGCTTCTATTGCGAAGTGATCCTTGATGGCTTGATGCATCTCTTCTTCTGGTGTGCTGACATGCAGACATGTGTTCAGGAAGTGCACTGGTCTTGCACCTCCGATGTCTGACCCGTGGAGCACCCATCCAAGTCCTGTTCTTGAAGCAACTGGTTCCCCTGGTTTCCCTCTCCTTACTTCTTGAGTCACAATTAGCTCCCAATTGTCTTGACCTATGAGCAACTGAGGTGACTCCCCTTCGTAATACAGAGAGTCGGCGATCTTCTTCAAGTGTGGATAATCTTGAATCCTATTCTTGTCCAGAAACTGTGGTGCAAGCTTCAACTCGTCGATAGTGCGGACTCTCTTCAAGGTCTTCTTGCTTCCCTGATGAAGCCCTTTCACCGTGAGGTCCAGCTTCTGAGAATCCTTTTTCCTTATCAACCTGCCTCCCACTGTTTCAATGACTAGTTCTTCCTTGCTTCCTTGAGCGCCGACTTCTTGTGCCACCTTCTCATCTAGGAGTGACACGGTTGACCCTTCATCCATAAGAGCCAATATCTTCTTAGATCCTTTTGACCCGAAGACTTCTACTGGAACTATCTTCAGGTACGCCCTTGTGTTGTTGATTGCGTTCACCGATGCTGTGACGCTTGATGCCTCTTGCGGTGTCTCCCTTTTTTCCTCCGAGGTCCTTTCTTCTGATTCGACGTGTAGCAGATGATGATGCCACCTCTTGCATTCTTTGCAAGGTGGTTTTCTGCAACTCTCCTTCCTGTGTTTCCCTTGAAGACATTTGAAGCAGACACGACTCTTCTTAACTATTGCCCACCGATCTTGCACCGACGTCTTCTGGAACTTCTGACATTCGACGAGAAAATGTTCACCCTCACACATAGGGCAAGTCTTCTCTTGCTGCTTTGCATCCTTTTCTTTGAAGTTCCTTTCCTTCGTTGAATGTGTCGCTTGTCGGTTGGTCTTCTTGAACCCGCTCCTCTCTTCTGAAGTCGCGAAGGCTCCACATTTGTCTGCTTCTGTGTTCAGGAAACTGGATACTAACGTCAGGTCGGAGAAGTCGCCTTCTTCTGATGCTGCAGTGAAGTCGTACCATCGGAATTTGAGCACCGTCGGCATCTTCTCTAAGATTTGCTTCACCATTTCAGGTGAATGCAGATACTGTGGTTTCTTCAGACCCTTAATTGCTGCTACGCTGTTGTTGACCTGGCTCGCGAAGATGCAGATGTCTCTTGGGTTTTCTGAAATCTTCGGTAACGCCTTGACCTTGTCCAATTCTGCCAACACCAGTGCATCAGGTCTTCCGTATCTTCTTCTTAGGGCTTGCATCACTTCTGACGGAGAGGCTTCGGAGTACAACAGGCTCTTGATAGCTTCTCTTGCAGTGCCCTTCAGCGCTCTTCTTAAACGCGCCATATTCTGGACTTCGTTGAACATCGGTGCTGTATCTTCGTAAACAACCTTGAAGGCCAACCACTCGCTGCTGCTGCCATCGAAGAAGGGTAGCTCGTGGATGTAGCTTGGCTGCGCTGCTGGTCCTCCTCTTGTGGAAAAGGCTTCTTTCAATGCAGTCGCCAACGCTTGAATCTCGATCGTAGCTCTTTTCGTTGAAGAGTTCTCTTCAGGCTTCACCTTCTGTGGCTCTTCTGTAGGGTGCTGACCTCGCTGCTCTGGTTGTTTCTTGTTGCCATCTCCTAATACTGATGACTCAATCCAGTTCTGCACCTGTGCTGTTCTGTTTGCCTGGTCTTCATCATCATCCACGGAGTCCTCATCTTCATATTGTGTCATCTCCAGTCTGACACGGGCTAGCTTCGCCGCAGCCTGTGCTTGTTTCAGTTCCAGGCGTGCTAATTCTTCTCTGGCTTCCAGCTCGCGTCTTCTGGCTGAGGAGCTCGTGGTCTTCGTAGACCTGGCACGACGACTGACCCCCATCGGTTTTAGGGTTCCGCCTGAATTGCGAACACCCTCTTCCGGGGCATCTTCTGGGGTCTTCTTTGTCGTCTCCTTTCTTGCATCTTCCTTCTTCTTGGATGATGCTGTGGTCACAGTTTCAACCGTGGTCTCTGTTATCGTGGTCCCCGCCGTAGTCGTTGCACCCGAAGAAGTGTACGTGCCCGATGATGTGTACGTGCCTGATGATGCTGACGCTGACGCAGACGTGACCCCTTCTGACCCTGAACCTTCTTCTGTCGCGCCCACATTGGTAGGACGGGACGGGGGACGTAAGGGGGCATCCTTCTGTGACCTGGTTACTGGCATCTTGCAGGCTTCTCAATCTTCTGTCTTCTTCTTCTTCTTGCAGGGATCCGACGCTCGAAGGACCAATTGTTGTGGCTACCGGGGTATGTTCAGTACCTTACGGTTGCCTGGGACAGTCTCCCACGTTTTTGACGTATGTTTCCCTATTACCTCGCTGGCGACACACGTCACCACGCACCCCTGAATGCGTAGATTTAGTAGGGGTACACCCACTAGGAGGACCACGGAGAGATGGGCAGCGAAGAGGCGGTGAAATAAAATCCAGAATTTCTTCTTAATTCTTGTTGGCAGATTTCGGCTTCTTGGTAGTTGTTGCCTCTTCGACGGCTGAGCTGCGACTGACTTTTGCCGGCAAATGGCCCTGATTTTATACACGGCGCGGCCGGCCTACGTTACCTTAACGAGAACCGCGATTTTTGAGGCCCTTTTGCTTGCAATTTTCCCTATAGCCGAAATCTGTCAAGCCGTTTTTTATTATATTTTATCAATATATCCTTACAATTTTTGTGTATAATTATACCTTATTATGTCCTTAATCTAATTAAACATTAATTTGGAACGTAACTATTAACAATAAAAAGTTTCTAGAACAAAAACTGTTAAAAACATAGGTTGGCACATTTTCACTATAGAAAATCCCTTATATCTTCTAAACTAATGGCCCGATTCTTACAATTCAAACGGATATATTAGTTTTGTGACTAAACCTATCTTTAAAAACAAAAATTATCAAAATCCGTCCATAAACAAAAAAGTGAGTTTTCAACTTACGTAATTATACGTGAACAACATTATTCTTGTAAGAAATCCTTTCAATACAGTCTTATTAGTTCGAAATACAAAAACTAATAACAAATGTGAGTTAAATAAACTAATTAGAATATAGAAACATTAAATAAATCCTTTTTTAAACTTTTCTAACTATTGACTTAATATTTCTACGTTACTTTTTCACGGCGGTCCCGCCACTACTTGCGCCATAGTGCTCAGATAGGGTCTCGTCGCCGACAGTAAGTATTTATATTTTATTCTCTTTTGAATGTATGTAAATATATCAATGAATTTTTATGACTCACCCATGTTTATACGACAGTTTAGAGCAAAACGTAACTCATTAATGTCACCGTATCTCTCTACCTCATGTATTTATCATGAACAGTATCTTCTGGTAAAATAACTCCGTACCTACTTAGAAATTAATTTCATTATTAATTTATTGCAATCACATACCTAGGGATGACTTATATAATTTCAGTATTGGGGATTCACAAAAGAAAATTAGAATGCTGATACAAAAAGTAAAGAATAATTTTACTTAGAAACGCTGCCCCTGAGCGTAGTTTTCATTTGTTTCACAAAAGCGGTTAATGTAAACGGTTGCTCTTTAACATTTAGCTCGATTACATCTACCGACTCATCGTACCCCGTGTTTTGTTTCGCGAAATTATAAAAAGCAAGGCCATTTCTTTCGACGCGCGCTAACAACTATTGTTCCTGTGTATTTTTTCATGAAATAATAGTATTATTATGATGATAAGCTTACAGCAAAATAAAAGTGCATTCCTTTTCTTTTTCAGAATAACATTTCACCTAATCATTGGTGTATTCCGCCGCATAATGTTTCTATTTTGAGTAGCGAGAAGAGTGCCGCAAAACATCGCGTTGCAATGCCGAACACTCGGAACCTCGGATACATTTTCGGCCATACACCCGTCTATTAACAATTGATTTTTATGACTCGCCCAGACACCCGTTTCTAACAACTGATTTTTATGGGTTAACTAACCCAGGCAGGAAAGTAAGTAAATAAGTAAGCACATACCAAATTTTCCTTCTCTTTGATTCCGAGTTTCTCAAAGGAGCGAATGGCGTAAGTCGTTCAGCAAAGGTTCACAAAAGCCAATAACGTAAAGACCGTTAAACATTTAAAAAAGTGTATGTATAAGTAAAGGCTGCCTAAGATGTATGAGCACCTTCAAGCAGGTCTACTTGCGCTGAATAATAAGCTATTCACAGTTCCCGTGTTTCGCTTTGTCTCACTTTGCCTGTTCAATATTCCTTATGTAGGTAAACTTTGATTACATTGCATGTATTTTTTATTAGGTATGGTTACTATAGGGTCGTCTTCATAAGTATCATGTTTATTTGTAATCACGTACAAAATTATTTTACCTTATATATAATTAGGTATACTTAACCTACACATAAATTGGTTATAATAGTGCAACGGGTGGGAGTCGCGCCCTCCACTGTTTCCACCCTGGCGAAGTTAGTTAGTTGCTGGGCGTGCCTATGCAATAGACAGGTAAATATCGTCAAACATAAACCTGAGAATGACATCTTTACCACGTCAAAACAGAAATAACATTGAAGTGTAAATAAATATAAAATTCGTCTACTGAATATGTAGACAAATTATGCAAATGATCAAGCGTAAAACACGGATCAATCCAATTTACTGTCAAAGGGCACGGTTAGAAAAGAAAGGGAGAAATCAAATTGTTTTCACGAGGATATCAAATCGTCGATGTTAAGGAAGAATTTAGGTCACGTTCATGGATTACGACTTATTTGCCGCCTCTCTTTTTCTTCGTTTGACGCTAATCCCAGCGGCTTCGCAGAGATTCCGCCGCCCAGCCGTCGTGCGTCGGTATTCCCCTCCTATAGACGGTACTTACATCCATTTCAAGGTCATACGTATTCACGAATAAATTATGGGCTTTTCATTAATTCTTTAGCGCTAGTAAAATACACAACAAATTCTTTACAGTGAAGGAAAAACTAAATCAAATTACGTGATTGAAATATGAGTACTTAAGGATCATTCATTATCTTGGAATGTGATTACCTATGTATAATAATTAGACTCCCGATTCTCATCACGATATTATACGTAACTAAATTAAAGGCGTCGCTCGATTTCGTTCCATAACTCGGGGCAATATAATTACAGTCTAGTCTTTTATCGTAATATCTTTTACATAATCATATAATACTAATGTAAGTGAGCGCTACTTCTCGTCCTAATAACATCTCGAAGGAGTCACCTCGACTCGCGCGGAAAATCTGATTATTCAGTGAGTGACGGCGAGCCACCGACCGAATATTAATCGTGCTCTTCCACTTATAATAATCATTGTAACTATCAGGGTTACAAAATCAACTGGGATCATTCCATCCGCTCAATTGTACATTCTACCGAGTTGCACTAACGACGTAAGAAAATATTATTTGGTAGGTACTCGTGCCCCAACTTCTATTCGACGTGCTCAACATTTTAATGAAAAAACCCTTAGGTATAAGAGTCAAAGCCATTTTATTGGACTTCACGCGTATCAACACAAAAGAAACTGGACATTGAGAAAACTGAGCGGTCTGGAATGTGTCCTATAAAATGTGAGAAGCATTTGAAATGTACACTCGCTTTTAGGGCCGTTACTAACTATGAAATCGAGGATAAAAGTTTCACAGTAGACTTCATTTTTATTATTAAATTAATTCCATTAGTAAGCTGTTAATCCGTTTACTAATTTGGCACTACTAATCCGTGATATTGCCAGGTCATGTAGATACAACCAATTATCGTCGGTTATATTTTAGTGCTAAAATGCGACCACGCACATGCAGCCGCAACATTCCCAAACTACCAAAATGCAATTTAAACTCAGTATAGCCACTGTTCCTGCGCTGTTATGTGACAAGTTAAAGCATTATGCAAATTTTGGTTAAATCTGGGTTACAAATGTACATATTACCCAGGAGCAATTACAAAATGCACTTCTTTAAATCCGCAGCCGTAATGATATAATAATAAAACATCCTAGAGGAAACCATACGAAAAAGGTACCCAATAAAGCAAAGATAATTGGAATGTACTTATCTTTATAGAAAATCTCTATTTGAATAAACAAATGCAGCTCAATAAAAGAAATCAAATAACCAAGTACGTATCTTTTCCTCGAAACCAATGTACTAGCACCCTAATTGCGTAAAACATTATCTATCACCATTTGAATCATTTTGAAGGATATGCAAATCCATTGATACGTAAATATCGCAATTAAAGTTGTTGAACTGTCAAAAGTAAAGCTATTGCTACTGTTAGTGCTCATGCTCACTCAAATGTGTCGCTGGTGGTGGCGTGTGTATTGGATCATTAAGTTCCCTTCAAAATGGTTGAACTGAATGGTGCTGATCCATACGTCATGTTCGTGAACGGGCGCCGTCGGTAGGCACTGGTCATTTCTTAGCTGCCACGGCTTATTTTAATAGGAATTAAAATAAGCCGTGGCGTGGCGTAAGCGTCCGTAATAAAAACATAAAAACAATTCAGGAGAATTGTTTTTATGTTTTTATTACGGACGCTTTTAACGTGCACGTCTTTCTACGTCGTTCTCAGATGTATAATTTCAACATGAATGATGTAACCACTTTGCTGTAACGATATTTGGATTTAAAAGAGTGTCCATGGAGTTTCTTGCCCGTTCTTCTCCATAGGTACCTACTACGCTTTGGAATGGGCAACTAGCTTCATCTTTCTGACTGACCGACCCCTTGACAATTCAAAAGTGCCTGTAATTGGTTTTTTTTTAAATAAATGCTTTGAGTTTTAGCTTTGAGTGTGTTAGGCAATTACCCTCCGGGTTGGAATCAATAATCACACTACATACCTACTTTAATACGGCGCTAATAATAAAATGCCGCAAGTAATGAGTGAGCAAGTGTGATAACAGCCTACACTTGCCGCGTTCAACTCGTGAGTGGGTGACCATCTATTACTTATCGAGTATATATATCGAGTCATTCGTATCTTTGTCAGTCTTTACGGGTGGTCAGAAGCCCAAAAGTCTGACAGCCAGTCTTACCAAGGGGTATCATGTTACCCAAGTAACTGGAGGTCAGATAGGCAGTCGCTCCATGTAAAATGAAAATGTATGTCGCTGCTATTCAGCTGCATCCGGTCAGCCTGGAAGCCGACCACAATATAGTTGAGAAAAGGCAGTCAGATTGATTGATTGAATAAAGTGCGTGGGTGCAAAATAGAACACTTTATCCAGGATGAAAATCTGAATTAGCTTTTACTTTGCAAAAGTTAATTTTATGTAGATATTTATTTCAAGTATACACTTTATTAGTTTATAAAATAAATACATACATACAAATACGTTTTTAATAGGTGTTTAATTTGTTTTAAACAAGGTTTACAAAGCGTAATCAAACTATAAAAGTTGTTTAATTACTGATATCAGTTTTCATTATTTGTCAAACTAACTAAATTTCTACTTTAACAATTAGTGTCTTGTAAGAACATAAACATGTATATGTACGAGTATATGGCTCGGGTACGTTTGAGAAGGTTAAAAACAAAGTTTTTTTTTTTATGTGAATTTGTTTTTTTCAAGCTCACCTAATATTTATAGCACATAGGTAATTATATAGGTACATGTAAGATTTTGTGAATTCAATTGAAATCGATTTATAATTATTAGAACATTAAATACACCTACATATACCACATACACACAGACTGGGGAAGTAAGAAATATGGAGCGATCTAATCAAAATATTTAAATAATATTAATTTAAAAAGCTAACAGTCTTAAAGTAATATGTGTTTACGTATATAAAAAAATAAAAAATAAATCAAAGGGCATCAAAAATTCGTCCGCATCGCTGTCAACAGGAAAAGTGCCCAAAAGGCTGGCAGCATGGCCACGTTGTATGGCAATGCTGATTCTTTGACCAAAAAACAGGCCAGCCCTCAGGTCACGTGAAGAGTCGACCAACCGCTTGGCGTTGTCTCAAAAAACTAAGGGGGCACTCGAACCCCATGGCCCTAATGTTTCAACCCCAAACTGCTCAAACACATAAGTCCCAAAAAAAATAGTATTTGCGCCATTTGAGGTTAGTCGCACCTGCAGCAGCTGCCCCAGCACAGCCCACCATGCTAGGAAGATGGGATGGCGCAAGGGTGTCGACACACGATGCATCCCACACCAAAGGCCTACCTACCTTCCAAGGCATTATGGTCATTCCGTGTGGCCTCTTCCCATCGTCACGTGCCAAGCCATTGGGTTCTAAAACTGACACTGAGCTGGCACTCCGGCGGTGACAAGAGCACGACGGATGATGTCATTGATGCTGGCGTGCCGTGCTATCCGGCCTGCGCTCTTACTGCAGGATATGCCATGGTGTCCAAGGCAGTCGACACCTTCACCGCATTGGCAACGATGCGGAGCCACGCAAGGACCGCCTAGACGCAGACAAGTAGCGAGCCGGAAGGTGGTGTCACCCAGCATAGTCCCTTGGTTGATTGACGGTAGTGCCTGAAGCCAGAGGCCCGACTCCCACTCTCCCAGTTCCAGCAGGCTGTATTGGTGGACGTATTAATAAGATTATTCCGTACCATCCTGCAGAGAGCGGCTCATCCCACTGCCTCTGGGAAGATGAAGTCACTGGTCAAACCGTATCCGAACCAGCCACTTTCCAGGCATTCACCAGGCAAGTTTCACTTCAGAGTCAACCAGGGAGGGAGCTAAAGTTTTCCCGGTCAGCTTTTCAGTGCTGTGGACAGAGGACAGGAACCCCGGTAAGCTAATACTGGTATTTTTGCGGATGCCGAGGCCACCAAAACGGATGGGTATTGTGGCTTGCAGCCACGCTCGTTCGTCCAAGGCCACATTTAAAATGGATGTTAGTGTGCTGCGAATAATTTGGTCAATTTTGTCCAAGAGGTGAGGCTTCTTCCATATAAAATTTGGGCCAAAACAACAGTATCTAATCAGGGTGAATGCCGATTGTAAATTAATTTTGGAGAGTCCGTCTGAAATTTCGTTGAGGTTTTTGATTTTTTCATCAATAAAAGGAGTAAAGCTGTCTTCTCAAAATTGGGGAACCTAGGAGGTGCAGAATTTAGAAGGGTACCTACAGGTACCCTTCTAAATTATTTTTTACATTGCCACATAAAACCATAAATTTCGGGTAGTTCCTTTTTGACTTTAGCCAACAAGTGTCCCTGTTGACAGAGTTAAAGGCGTTCTTAATGTCGACCTCGAGGAAGACCACACCTTTATCAGAGCTTAAAAAGGTGGAAAGTGCATGCTCGGCAGCCTCACAGCCCCTTTTCAAGCTGCAGGGGCTGATAATTAACTGTAAGCCATTCGCTATACAGCTTACAGCATATTTAAGCTGCCGTACGCCTGTAAGTGCACCCAACGGCGATGGGACGAATGCCGCCGTCCTTCCTGAGTGGAACACATAGGTTGGCCCCGTATAAGACATCGACAACGGCCTCGTTCACACCGCCGGTGAGCATGAGGTTTATCAGGGCCGCAAGCTCCTTCAAAAGCGAATCACCAGCGTCCCCGGCGCCTGAACTCAAATGATCCTTTAGATGTTGTGGAGTCAGGCCGTCGAGGCCGCATTTCCGACGTTTGGCTCCCAGACTGGAAAGGGCCGGGGCTGCCTTAAAGCGGCTCCTGCCCAATCTAGGGGGGCCAAACGCCTCCTGCCGGAGGCTCTACGCGGGGGTCGTGCGGTCCATGGCCCTTTACGTGGCACCGGTGTTGGCGCGTTCCTTGAGGCGGCGGCCAGCCCGCTGGTTGAACGCGCCCCAAAGGGTCATGGCCACCCGGCTGGTCCGGGGATACCGTACGGTCTCCGGTGAGGCGGCGAGCCTCCTTGCCGGATTACCGCCATGGGATCTGGAGGCAAAAGTCCTCGCGCACGTTTGGGAGTGGCGCGAGGAGGCGAAACGCCGGGGCGTAGCTCCGCTGCCGCGAGAAATCACGGTACAGCGGACAGAGCTCCGGCGGGATCTCAGGGCGGCATGGAGAGTGCGATTGTCGCAACCCAGCGCTGGGCACGCCACAATTGCGGCGATAAGTCCCCTCTTTGAGGAGTGGCTTGAGAGGCGCCACGGCGTCCTCACCTTCCGCCTGACGCATGTCCTCACCGGACACGGTTGTTTCGGGAGGTTCCTGTTCCGGATAAGGCGGGAGGAAACGCCCGGGTGTCACCATTGTGTGGATCGCCCGGAGGACACGGTGGAGCATACGGTGGAGGTCTGCCCGGCTTGGGCGGAGCACCGCCGTGTCCTCGTGGAGGCGATTGGCGGTGGCGATCTCTCGCGTCCGGCCTTGGTCCAGGCCATGGTACGGAGCGAGAGGGCTTGGGAAGCCGTCACCTCCTTCTGCGAAGCAGTAATGTTCGCGAAGGAGGAGGCGGAACGCGTGAGGGACAGGCAAAATTTGCGCCCTCACGCCCCTAGCCGCCGCAGGAGACGCCCTGGGCGTCGGGAATCGCAGGCCGATTCCCGGCCACCGTAGGCGCGGGCTTGCGAACGGCGAGCAATGGGCAGCTCGCCGTTCGATAAGGACCAGGCCCGGGTCGACGGCGCGTTGTGTTCCACGCGCGCCTCAAAGAGATGTCAGCACCAATGACGGGGTTTGCTAGGACCGATGCCTGCTAGGGTTACGGAAAAGTCCAAGAGGGTTACCGTGGCCCCTGGCACAGGCAACTGAAGGAACACGGGTGGGTTTTAGTCAGTACGAGTCTGACACGCCCTCCTGCTCTGCCCAGAGCGGGAGAAGTTATTTGATGATTTCCCACCCACAAAAAAAAAAAAAAAAAAAAAAAAAAAAAAAAAAAAAAAAAGGCCGTCGAAACCACTTCAGAAGGAGCTCACGGCTGCAAACAACTGGGGAGCCGAATCGTTTAGGAAGGTTGAATTTAGGTCGGGAGGGTCGGAGGGGTCGGGAAAGGTGAGACCATCCGCAGGCGCTGGATTTTTTTCTCTAGAACTGTTAGCGTTTCCGGAGAGTAAGGCGCCACAAATCCATGCTGAACAGTATCCTGGCGGCTCCCCTGATGTCACCTTCACTTAATTTGGATTTCACATGAGAACATAAGCCTTTTTGAATCTAAAATTAGGGTCGAATTGTAAGATAAATAAATAAGAACTGATAGTATCACAACCACATGAAAATTTTCAAAATACTATTTAACTTTCTGTTCATGGCATTTTCTTTACCAAACTTTCAGTTTCACAAAAACCAAAATTTCATAGGTAAGTTTGTGTGTGCATGTAAGAAAATAAAAGCTTGAGTGTGCCTTGGTTCTTGTATAAATCATATTTATTTGAACCTAAATCTTTTTAACTACTAAATAAGGAGAGCTTATAAAACTTCGTTCATCTGAGTCAGTTAGTGTTTTCTCAAAGCTATTCACGGTTATTAATGACGTTGAAAAAAATATATAAATCAAATCAAGCACCATGCTCGCGACACTTTAACTTAGAAAGTACTGTAATCATTTAATAAGAGATATTACAAATATAACAAATGGTTTTTAAGTAGATTAAAATACGTTTTGTTTTTATATTCTTAAATTCATGATCGTTTTACTACAAAATTAACCATCGAAATTTTTGAATATTGTAGTATTCGTCATGATACATAGTATGTGCCTACATATAAGTACCTATTTACTGGATGCAATAATAATTATAATAATAGACCCAATAGTTTCGCATCGTAAATCACTTTTGAATTTCGTCAAGCACGATCAACTTTTCACACATGTACCCTGTACCTTACTATATAGTACATACTAATTCCATGCTTTACCTACACTATAATTCTATAATTATTGAAATGGAATTAGTATATGTACCTACTTTATTGTACTCTAATGAGTTTTCTCGAACAATAAAGTTTGTATCTACACCTACCGTAGTTTAGGGTAGGCAGACGAGATACAAAAATCACATCACTTCGCTGCAAACATAGGCGGGCAATTGTAGTCGTGGTAAGTGCCGCCGTGTAACGAAGCGTACTTTTAACGGGCCAAAAGAAAAAGCGATAAAGTACATTCATTGTAATATAACGAATCACGAACTCCAACGTCTCCTAAGCGATTTTTCATGAGGTGTGCCACGTTAATGTGTAACAAACGCTCCGGCTCGGCATACTTTGCTTCTTTGCAGGAAATAAATTACCTATGCTTAGAGCGCTACGTCCTGGATGGGTTGCTACACGAATTTTGCAAACAGATAAGCTACCCCGTTATTTTAGTAGTTTAAACACGCTGAATAAGTGTTGACACGTAAGACGGGTGATAACGGTAAGGCAGTATAAGGAGATTTTGTTTTCCTCTTTGCTTTATTTTTGTGTGCACAGATAAACACGTTTGTGAATCGCACGTCTGAACTATTCTGGGTTATCTGAACCGATGTTTATTCAGCTATCAGCTGAGATAGATTGACTGGATGAATAGTTTTTCCCCTAAACCGAGGCGCACTGGGTGTTTGGAAAGTCCCGTTCGCCGGTTAGTCATAAAACGTAAACATCAGCTGTTTGGAGCCACAACTATTTCAACTTTAGCTTTATGTTGCTCTAGTCTATTGAACAGGCGTTTACACACCTGCAACATACTTTATGTTTTTAATGTTGGTATAAAATCCGCTTGGTTTCCTTGATTTAGTAATAAGATTCATAAGCATTTTCTTACACTGCTTGGTTCAAACATACAATCTGTAACATTAAGCCTTACTGATGAACACCATACGTTGAAGTATAATATTATCAAAGTCGCCTTTCACCGTAAAATCCTTCGTAAAATCTCCCTGTTGGTAGTAAAAGTACAAATTCAGTTATCCATTCTGCCACCCAGAATTAAAACTCCTAATAGAATATGAAATTTCCTTGAACACGATAAAAGAAGCGAGAACACTGTTAGCAAAATGTAAATAACCGATACACTTTGTCGAGGTTATCAGGAATTTCACGCAAAGAATTCTGATAAGCTGCAGAAATATTTAAAATTTAATAACTTAAATCCCTGAGAACTGAACGGCAACTTGCTTTGTGGAATAATAATAGAAATGAAACACTGACTGACTTCTACATAATACATCAGTTGGTATCAGTGCTTTGGTTACATGTAGGTATATACAGAATGGCTATTCTACTCATATATTATATGATGAGTAGAATAGCCATTTTGTATATACAACATACTTACAATACGTCTGACGGCACGGTTGGCGTGATTGACTGCTGCGTTACGTGTCAAGAAAATTACTAGTGTGGGGCAACGTTTAAAAAAAAAATACGGATAATCCAGGCTTTCGCGTGAATGTCTGACTACCTGAGAACCTTTCCAAAGGTCAGACTTTTAACATGTTATTTTTTCCCAATTTGTTACAAGTTACAGATTGTTTCGTTGTCGGTACAAGCCTTTGATATCGGAATTGTAATTTAGTAACTCACATGTTGCGACGCACGATTCGTCTTGAAACATTCTATTTATTTATATTCCCATAAACTGAGGGTAAGAAGTGAAAACAGAAGAGCTTTTCACTTACTCAAAAGAAGCCAGTCTGTCCAACATTAATCATTTCCATCGAACATTTTAATTTTTACGGTATGCAACACCAGCATTCTTTAAATTCTATACTTGTATTAATCGCTAAAACATCGCCAAACTCAAACTTGTTAACTTATAAGTTCCCGAATTTGAATTTGACCTACATGGACTGCCAAAGACCTTGATATAATGCGTTTGTAGCTCAAACGTATTTGACTGTGGGTGATGTCTCACAGTTACACTGTCCTTGTGGCCCATCCTCACACTGTATTTACAACTACATACAACCCTAATTACCCAGTTACCAAATTAAGAACAGCTAGTGCTATAAGCGGCAGTACAATTACATAATTATGATAGTTAACTGTTTGGGCCATTTGATACCCTCCCTTACTAACAATTACGCTGAATATATCATGAACTTCATTGTCAAGGATTCGTGAAGACAAAGGTGCCAGGTAGTTACCGAGCCGAGTGGATGATTCACAGTTCACCCTGGCTTTGTTTTGTTAAATGTAAAACACAACTCGTAATTAAACGGTTGTTGGGATAAATCAATACTTAATGTAAGTAGCTATGTATATCTAGGTATAAGCATTGTAGTTATATACGCAGTCGCGAGAGTCCTTATTTAGCACCTAAACACTTTTTTCCGCTCACACTGTGAGGTAAACGGGTTTTTGTATACGACGCGAAGGCGAGTTGACCAGTCGATCGACATCCACTGACCGGGTCGCATTACCTAATACGTTACACACATTACCAGCAAAATGAAGTCGGCGCCTGTATTATTCATCGTGCTTTTGTCAATCATTTGTGTCGTCCATTGTAAGGATCTGATTGTGGGCTCCAGTTTCAACAACAGATTGCTATGGCAACAGAAAGCCGAGTACAATGCCATCCCACTGAAGAAGCGAGTTAAAGAAGTGTTCTTTTCTGATCCGGGACAACAAATTATCAAGGTACGCATTCTTTGCAACTATTTTATGTTCTATTTAATTTTATAATTATTAGAATTGTTTAAACGCTTTTCTTCGTAACTTCATCGTACCCTTTTCAGGAGGAGCCTATTTTATCTTAATTAATTTTGTAATAAAAAGGTATAAAATATTTAATTATACCTTCAAACCTTGACTTGATTGAGTTTCGTAGAAGTTCTTAATGATAACTGACACTAAGACTTTCATAGACAAAGTTAAAAGGTGATCTAATAATTGTGACAACAGCTCTTTACAAGTAAACCTGATCTATTTAAATTATGCATTCAGTTAACTGATTGTTGGAATCACAATTGGGTCTTGCAAACTTACAACTAAACTTGTTTATTAATATTATCGCTTGCGTCTGTCGGGCCATCAGATTGTAAACTACAGCGCCGCAGACTAGACCAAGTAAACACTTGCTCTTTTCTATGTACTTATTTTGTGCGAGAAAGCGAAAGGTATTCAGATACGACGACGTCCCAAAACTATGCAAGTGAGTCGTCAAGAATAACGACGTCAATAAAGATTTCGGCTTTCGCTTTATGTTATCAATTTGGGTCATGCCAAGCACTTGCGTACACGTTGATAACAAACTCCATCTGTTTTCGAGATGCATCATATTTATAGTTTAATTTGAACCGAGCAAGTATCGTTTATCAGAAACGTTACGCTTTTACTATACAAGTGCTAGCTAGGTAAGAGCCAAGTACCTTCTTCATTGTCTAATTTCCAGTCCTAACCAGTTGAAATCTGGAACAAGCAATGCGTAATATTTTATACAACTTCGTACATAACTCATGCAGCTTTCACGTTATATACCATAGGCCTTGTACACAGCTAATTGCAAGCAAACATTCCACACATTTTTGTATAAATAGGTAGTACGTGTGTCCGTAAAGGAATGCGCGTATTATTCCGGGCCGCAATGCAGGACAAAACTCTGCACGAATCATTTTGGTTTATTTATGACCTACTCGTAATAGTAACCTTCTCACACTATTTGTAGAACATTTTGCTATTTCCGGCATAGAACTACTACGTCAAGGCACGTAGTAAGTAATGAGTCTATGACTATTATGGTCCAGGCTAGTATAGGTACCTAAAAGTTTCCCTCCAGGAATGGACCCAGAAACTGCTTGCTATATGTCTTTATTACGATGCGCTTGCGGCCTCAAACATGTGTTAATAATACAGTCTATACGACTAACTTGGAGACAAAAGTGTTACTATTTACACCGCATTGTTTTTTATAAGAAAATGAAAAATAACTACAATGCGGTAAAAAATGTGCGCCATTCCTGCGACAAGAAATGCCTAGAGTAGTGTAAACAAGGCTTTAGTAACATAAAACCTTCTTGCAAATAGTTCAACCAAGGTCAGGTACCTAACAAAATTAAACGGACTTCTTTATTACCATATTTGAATAGCCTTATACCCATTGCCTTATATTTTTCCTAGCTCAATGCTTACCTCACTTACGAGTAAGCGAGCACAATTGAATATTTTGAAACCACAGACATATCGTACCTAACACTGTGAGTAAAGATCGTTTGCAGAAAAGGCTTCTTTTATTGCAAAAATTAACGTAAACATACATATACATATAGGTACCTATGTACAATCGTTCCGATGTTATTTATTTAATTGATACTCAACCGCAAAGGTTTTTTTTAATGCTGAAACAAATATAAAGCCTTTTTGCTGTGATTTTACGTTCAGAACTCGCGTGACATATAAAGCTTTGTTTGGCACCATGAAAAAGACCGATTGGCTTTTTTGTCGTTAATGTTTTCGTCAATAAGTTTATTGCTTTTGGTAAAAGTAAAGTCATGATTCTTGGATGTAGGTACGTAAAGGTATTTTTAGTTTGCTCGCAATGAAATTGACTTTAAGATCATTTTATGGTCTTAATTAAGTTTTTCTCAAGACAACTTAGATGATAACAGACCGTTTATTATTCTCATTTGTACCATGATTCTTCTGTAAATAGCTTTGCGGTTTGTGAAACATTTACTCGAACTGAATAGATACTATGAACGATATTATTATTTGCCACTACAAAACATACAATACAGTACATATATACAATATTTTGTTTATATAAAAAGCTTGTCTTTAATGTAAACAGTTTCACAGTGACATCACTACATAATAATCAAAATATATCTTGCTACATCGTGTTGTACCAACTTTTTTTAAATTCCTGTCTTTAATAGACCTTTACCCTTTCAAGCGCTGTTAAACTTTAATGTTCGCTTTTCAAATTTTGACTGACGGACGGCTCGTTGTGCGCCTGAGTTTTTTCCAAGATGGCTGGCCTGACTTTATCACTTTGATAAATAAACTGATAAAATGATTTATTTTAGTAACGGTTTTAAAACAAACTTATATATTATATATATATTATTATTATTATATTATATACTTACTTATTATTATTTATTATATTCAATGCTATGAATGGCACCTTCTAGTGTCTTCACTTTTATTTATAAATAATGACAAAAATCTATTAACTTGCTGACTAATTAATGGTGAGAAATACAAATAATCATTATTTCATAACGTCAAAATGTTATTTTTGTCATTTAATTCATTACAACTCAGACTATCGCAGTTCAATCGTTGATATAATTAACATTCCCCAAAAAGGGGAACGATTCTCCCTTTGTATCACATTTGAATGCCTTTTCCCCTTTTCTAAAATTATTAATGGAAAAATGAAAGAAGAATTTTGGAAACAAATTAACATTATTAGAACTGGAATCTATTTATTTCGTTGTAAACTATGAAGGACTGCCGTGGTTTTTATTATAACTAAAGATGTAATAAAACCTACATCTAATCTTTATGATAAGACTAGCTCAGACTTCAGACACCCTCACTGGAGAGTTGTCCGGGATCCCCTGGGTCAGACGAACTGCTATGACTCATACATTGTTAGTTGTTGGCACTGTTTTATGAACAAGAATCCAAGTCGCCCACCTTGGCATAATAATGAACTGTGTATGAGGTTTATTATGCATAAAGGTTTGTTAACAATCTCGTAGGTGGTGGGACTTCATTAAAAAATATATGTAGTTGATTTATGAAACTCGTTCCTTTTTTTGGAACTGGTTTCATTCCATCGCTGTCATCATTTATGCCTGAATTTATAAACCGAGGTGACTGCCTCTACTTACGTAACTTTTCTTCTTTTTGGTGTGTAGATGGTGTACTGAAAGTCAATTTTTTTTTTCTTTAAACGTAAACTCGGTGGGTAACACTTTAACATTCAGCTGGCCTAGCCTAGTACGGAGTTTCAATAGAATAATAGGCCAGGTCTTTCCAATTTTGTTACCTCTGACGTGCGGCCTACTATACCTATAGTTGGGTTATTTGAAAAGAGAATATGTGAGTACTGCCGGTCGATTCTGTAAAAATCTCACCGTGAAGACTTGCGTGGAGTGAGCTGTCAATGTCATCCCACTGAAGCTAGGGATTGACCAACGTTACATTTATAATCATAATCGAGATTTTAATAATATTTTTTATCCAAATTCTATTGATCATTTTATATTATTTCAAAGTTAGTATGTAGTTAAGTGGCTAAACATTAATATTTTCGGGGTTTTAAAATAAAATAGTAAAACAGAAATTCAGTTTGAAACACAATGTTGTTTTTTTTTAGACACTTAGATACTTACTAGCTTTGAAATAATATAAAACTATCAATAGAATTGGCATAAAATAATATTATTAAAATCTCGATTATGGTTGTAAGTGTAATGCTTGGTCGATCTCTAGCATCAGTGGGATGACACTGACAGCTCCCTCCACGCTCACTTCACCTAAGTTTTCACGGTGAGATGGTTACAGAATCGCACTGCTGAACTGCAATACTTTCGATGCACCAATGTGTCTCTACTGCACATATGACCATTCCAGCCAATGTAAGCTAATCATTGCATGACTGACATACCACTCATAACAGCTCGTGCAGACACAAAAGATAAAGATAATCGACTCATCGCGATGCCAGACACGTTTTATTATACAATCAATAGTAATAATAAGATAATAAGTACGTATATGAAGATACGTAATAGCTCATGACATGAGGATCGTTACCATATAAATATTATTACTTATACCTCCACCTACTCGCTACTATTTTTACAACACGTTTAGAACGCTAAATAAAGCGCTTTCCGTCATTAAAACTAGAATTTTAACATTAATTTAGTAGCACAAAACATAATTCACAACTATTTACACTGAAAAAGCTAAAAGCGCGCCAAATTAAAGGCGGCAACGAGTCGGACCACCTTTTGGTATTGTAGGTGTCCGTCTTTTATGGCAGCTCAAACCACTTTTTATCATGATGGTGGGCAGCATCGTGAGCAGTCAACTTTCTACTTTTTAAGGGGACTACATGACTTTAACGCAAGTTTTATAATGCCTAAAAGTATATGACCCACTGCAGTAAACAAAATTAGAAAAATATATGATATTCTTCAGGATAAATGCTAGTTAGATATAGGTGCCGATTCTGTTGTACCTACACCGAACTAAACTAACTAAACTATCACTAAAATTCCTTACTTTTGGCTATGAGAATCTTAACGCTATTCTGCAAAGTAAAATCTCTAAATTTAAAAATAATTTTGACACACCTAAAATAAAATTTGGTAATTGCGACTCCACGTGGTTTTTTTTTAGAGCCGGAGGCGCTCATTATTTGCAGCCTCGACATGTTTTGTATGGAATTTTTCACTTTATGTATGGCAAATTTGAAACATTATTACCAACACGTTGGATTTTAGAGGTTTGAGGGTTTTATAAAGGGACGGGAAATTTTCATTATTTTTGCGATAGGACACACCGTTACCGTTTTCGAGATGCAAAATAAAAGATAAAAAGATACAGTAGTGTTTTTGCATCTGAAGTCGAGGTGTTGGTGTGAATTTTAGTTCATGACATTTAATTTTATTCCACACCTTTTTAATCGCGATTAAAAATAGGCAGATTTAGTTAGACAATCAAAATTTTTGGTGAAAAAAATTCTCTGTTTATAAAATTATAAACAAAATATTTGTTATCAGTTTATCTGTATGTATATGTAAATTAGTTTTAATGATTGTTCAATCTTATAATAATGCATGTGAAGGTAGGCAGTAGAAAATATATGTGAACGAAGTACCTACATTAAACTAGTCTTTGCTCGACCACTGAGTTTGAATACTGTCTTCCTGTCTCCCAACATAACATATCTACTTGTCTAGGGATATAACGGACTAGTTTCCAGAAGTATTACCTGGTAATCATTAGTTGAACATGTGGCGAGTTCGCGAATTGACCTGTGTTATGGCAGTTTAGTTTATACTTACAAACAATTTTCGATAACATAGGTAATGGTTGATATTTGATATTATTACTATTAGACATTCATGTAATTGGTATATTTGCTTTTTTCAGGGTATAGTTCTGCGGGACCTGGACCACACTGATGCCATTCCCAGCGTCACAGCCGGAGGAGTCGGCTTCTCCTACGCCAACATCAGGCTCAAGAGCGACCGCGGCTCTGGACTCAATTACCAGCTTGAAATCTACACATAATATCAAAAGCACACACCGAAATAATAAATACCTCTAAAGTTATGTAGGGTATATTTTTAAGTATCGCAAATTCATTCGTTCACTCATTACATTACTTTAAATAAATAGCTTCAGTAAGATTACAATAAAGAAAAACACAGAAACTATTAGTTTTATTTCAATTAATTATGTGACTCGTTTGAATTAAATTAATAACACTAACACGTTAACTTAATTTTTTTATTGTTGTGAATTCCTGCACATAAAGTTATGATCACACGGTCACTACACTACGGACACTAGGTATGATTCACCGCAACAATTTCAACTAGCAGAGTAATAAATATAACAAATTTAATGAAAGCCGACCACTATCTTCGTCAAACGATTATATTTCATGTTAATTTCTTAAAGCTAATAATATAACAATGTACTCAAGGATTGGGTTGTAACGGTTTATGTACATTTTTGGTTATATCTAATTATCCTGAACTTACAATTACAAACCGACCAAAATCAATACTGATTTCTTTAGTGCATTCCATAATTATGTATTACGTAGATGGTATAACACAGTTAGAGATCAATATGGACCCTGTCGGGCGCAGCAACATTAGGAGAGAGGAAGAGGGTTATGCAGCAATTAAAGTAATTCAATATTTTTATTAATTATTAGATGTGTTTAGTTGGGTGTATAATTATGTATGTATAATTACTAATTACGTATATATATTATTAGGTTTGTGTATATAGCAATAGTATACTAGTTATTTTAATTTTCGTGTAGGCATTGCATAAGAATAATGTACGTAATTAATATTAAATTCTCCGAGTATTTTTAATTAATAGATATTAATTACCTTTGATTACACTATTATAACATTCTAATGGTGTCATAATTTTATTGAACTCGTGTTTAATAGTTCAATTGCATTAAAGGCAGTGCTATACTAAAATATAGGTACTAGTATTTTGTATCAACTTATTATAACATCACGCTTGTAATCGCCGAAGCAGCAGGCAGTCATGCAGGGGTGTACCTAAAGTACCTAAACCTAGATTTCACTAGTTATGTTTAAGTACTAGAGGGCGCGCCTATTGCTATCAACCGGGCACACTTCAGACTCTGGGCTGCTCCTGACGGAAATACCTAATATCACTTTGCCCCTATTTTTTATTGAAACTGTTTATTTCATATAGAACACAAACCATCACAATGCATAAAGGTTATTTACTATGTCCGCCGTGTAAGGAAAACGTTAAGAGGAAAATATAGCGAGCCATCTGAATGATGTCACCCACCGCGGCCTACAAGAGATCTCACGACAACAGGAAATCTTCATTTAGCGAGGTTGATTGCCGAATGATGGCCGACAATTGCCGACCAGCCGACCGTATTTACAAACTACCTACATTTGCGAATAATGTTTTAAGCTCGGCGATCAATCCTACGTTTTCTTTTTGTCTAGGTCTAGAAAAACTTTAACTCGCGCTGTTTTATTCAGCGAGTAGTTTACCTGACGCTAATTAGGCAAGAACAAACGACTTCTTTTCGTTTCATGCTTTTCAAAACATTAAAAGATCTGTAAGGAGATTGGTTACATAATTATATCAAATTGTTATATCTGTCTTGTAATTTAAAACGATAATAACATTAATTTATAACAGCTGTGTTCTTAATTATGTTATCTCGCTACCTTAATTAAGTTTCGACCTTTGCTTAGCCACCACGTGCCGCGAATTCGTCGAATACACTATCTGAAATGCTCAATATTTGATGTAGTAGCTGGAAGGAGAGTCACATGCCTAAGTATACTTACTAGTTAGTTCTTAAGTACTTCAACGAAGCTTCCACGCCCGGCTCGATTACGACTAGACAGACACTTTGCCTGCACTAAGTGCCAACTTTCTGACTCCATAACATGATTAATGCTTCATCATTTAGGATTTTGTAGAAATATTATCTTACCATCCTTTAGTCTGTCACAGCAGTCATATTATACGAGCATCTTTACTCAAATTCCTCGAATATGATATAACTTTATTTAGGTCCTTTTACAAAGTAATACATTTAAAAACTTATAAATACCAAGTTCTTAACAGAATGGCTTAATTACTTATATAAAAGCTAGTTTAATTTACATGTTTTTAATTACCTATGAAAGGTGCGTTGGTACTGACATTATAACTTGTGGCGACCTGTAAAAATGAAAATGAGGACATGTATAATGAAAATGGAGCTACTTAGCTGGTGTTAAATGTGAACTATCATTCGAGGTTTTCCCGACTTTTTGGGAAATTCTTTAAATTACATAATATGTGTATATGTCTACATATTTTGAAATTATGTGGCTCTTAAGACCATATACAGGGCGTCCCACGGATATGCCACATGGAGGGAAAGACCATGAATTTTAACATTTCTCCTTCTTCTAATTTGTCTTCCTTTTATTTGTGACACTATGTTATTTAGCAAAAAATAATCCTTATGATGAAGACTTTCTATCGGTATGATAAAGCTACAGTTGATTATTTTTCTCATGTAACGGGTTCGATTCCCGGTTCAACCATGTAATTATTTAAATATCTACGAATGCAGTTTAAATTGTTTTTTTAAATTCAATTAATGTCTTCTTTCAGTAAAATGTTCCATCTACACTAATCAAGGTACTTTCCCTCCATGTGGCATATCCGTGGGACGCCCTGTATATACTCTTAAGAGCCACATAATTTCAAAATATGTAGACATATACACATATTATGTAATTTAAAGAATTTCCCAAAAAGTTGGGAAAACATCAAATGATAGTTAACATTTAACTACTACGGAATGCTATGGCTGATCTAACAAGTACGTATGAGGCTGTTCATCTTTAATTTTATTTTTAGTCAAAGCACTGCACATCATAGTCATTCCGCAGCCACTTCTACCGTTGTACTGTGTTTGTTGGATATCAATCTAGTCTAAAGCAGTATAAGTCAACCTTGGACCGATGCCATTGTTTTGTAGTTTATTATATTAAACAGGATGACGCATTTGATGCGCGCTGGCGTAATATCCTGAGTCGTCTAGCTGTGAACGGTGTGAAATACTTTACCATGTATGTAGTATCTACTCTACCTCAGATCATTTAAATTATCTGAGTACTCTACATACGGCTTGCGTAGACGATTTTTAGGTACTTTTGACTTCTGGTCTTTATTTAAGCCATTCAATAGCCACAGCTCGGCCTAAAAGTTTTGCCAGTCTATACATCCCGCATTTATAACCACTCTCAAAACAGACAAAGGACAGACTCTGAAAAAACCTCTGAATAGTAAACGCGTGTTATCTGAATTTCATACATTGACAACGTAAAAGGATTTATTTTCTTTTTCAAATCAATTCTAAGAGAGATAGAGAGCATTCTATAGTTAGAGGAGCTCTTTAGTGTATCAATGGGCCTTAGATTCGAATTCTAGCTTTCACATATAAACTATCTAAGTAATGTAATGATGATAGGTATAAGTATTAGGTATCTTATGTATGTTGAGTCTCAGCGTCACCGTAATCTTTTGCTGTCCTCGGATATTATTTTATACGACTAATGTTCAACAGGTAATAACGCATAAACGGCACACGTATGATGACGGGGATCCTATTATCGCACCTCGACCAAAGACCCGGGCCTGCCCGTCCTGTACAAAGGGTCTCCGCTAATTTATTACCAAAATATCTTTAATACATTACGAAATATGTTCTCTAAAATATATGTGAGAGGTTCGGATTATGTTTATTACATACGTAAGTATATATAACATGTATATAACATGCCTGCGTTGTAAAGGTAAAATCAATAGAGCTCGTGGTTCGTTCTTTACGATTTGTCAATTAGGATTTGCCCTCGGGAGGACGCAACGATTCGTGTATGCAGGAGGCATGATGGCCAATGGAGCAGAAAAGTGCTGCTGGAATCTAGGCCTGTAATTTATAAAACGTTAATATTTTCCGATTAACTTTATTAACAATCTTATTCTAATTCTATTCTATAAAAAATTGGGACAGAGAGTGTAACGCCTGCAGATCTCTATACGTGTCCGTTTCGGAATCCCACGTTGAAAATAACTTCCCAACCGGTTTTAGCTTTATAATATAGGATTCGACTCAACCCATAATCTCCAGACTACACCATATCACCAAGTCATTGTGAAAACTCCAATATCTCAGAGACATAAACCACGTCTTCAGAGATTACAACAAAAATAAATTAAAAGCGACAGCCCATTAAAACAGCGCAGGCTTTGAGTGCCATGCATAAAGTTAGTCATAATTTGTGAAAACATGCTTAGCCTTCCGTCAGCTAAAACGATTTCATAAATATGCCGTCCGCTCCACAGATTTATAACAGATCAATTTTGCGTTAATTACAAAATGTCACTCCCGAACGCTTTGACAGCGTTAACGAAAATAGGGAGTATGTTTCCACGATAAAATTAATTTGAAACACATGTACAGTATAGGTAGATACGTGCTTAGATTCAGCCACGGTTACTTATGAATATAGTTCGTAGAATCTTAGTTATCATTTCGAAAAATAAAACTACATTTTGAACTCAGTAACTAATTAGGTAGGTACATAATATTTGCTAGAAATCTTGTTATCGACGGGTTTTATTTAATTGGAAGAGGCTTAACGACGTCACGTCCGCCACCTGACGAGGCCGGCCGCTCAGAAAACGAGCGTTTAGTAAAATGCGTTTCGTCAGTCTGCGCGCAGATCTCAATGAGTCATCAACTATCTACAAGTATTCACCTACAGTCTGTGCAAAAGGGTAACAAGTATCAACGTGTGCGTATAAGTAATAACTATTTAATGTAATTCCTAAATTAGTTCCATTGTGGCAGTATGTCAATTTAACCCACAAACGCCTAGAACTTTTTTTAAGATGAATTTTAAAGAGTTTCGACTATGTTGGTAATAATAATAGTAATTTGTGGTTTTCAGTTTGGGAAGCAGGTTTCTTCAGTAGGTCGGTAACGACTCCATTGGTACATATATTCATACGCTAGTATGGAGTAAGGTGCAACAAAATAAAAATATTTATACTCTAATCAGGATTTATTACAAGGTTCAATAATATTTTTCTCGATGGGTTCACATTATGGTAAAGGCGCGCAGCCACTAAGAATTTAAAATTCCTAGAAAACAGTACGTCTCATCACCTGAAAGACAAAAACTGTAACTATGTTTTTCAACAGCATACATTCCTGTGCAATATCCCTTGTGACATATAAGTTAAAAAATAATTCGAAGAATTCTATTGGTTCACTTTCTTTGGTGGAGTACAGTTCGTGGAGGCGAAGGTGACTAATCGTCTTGATGCGGACGTACCTAAGTCTCGCTTTACCCATTTGCGTATTCTGAGGGGCAATTCCCGTATTTCTAAGACCGTTCGCATTCTAATCTCAGTCTCAATCTGTCAAAATTACAATCAATTTACATACATTTTTGACAGGTTTTTGACATTGATTGTCGCTGAGATGAGATTGCGACTTGAATTTGAACGTTTTTTAAGTACGAGAATTGGCCTACTGATGTTCGAGACGTTGCGCTGTCTTGTACGACTTGAAGATGGGCCAGCAGGCTGATTGAGTGCCCTGGAAGAATATAAATTCGAGAAAGAATGTTCATCAGGTTCAGGTTTCTGATTGTTGGTGCTTCAACTATTCTACCAATTGACTGTAGAACTGGACGATTACGTTGTGACTGGCAATTGGTTCAGAGATTTGGAAACTACAACTAAAAACGACAAAAAATTATATTACTACAAACTCGGCTGGGGCGAGTAATTGATGTCGGTTCAACAGATTTATGTTATCACAATCCTCTTCACCTGAGTCGCCGTCTGATATGGTACCATCACAAGGCAGTTCCATGTATACATCGACGTCCAGGATATCTTACTCTTCATCAAACGCCTCCTGGGAGTCTGCAATTTCATTGGTAGGGAGTACGAGCCGGGTCCTAAAGTAAAATAAAAATATCGGAAAGTACCTATGTTATGGGGTTATCTCAGGGTCGTTATCGACCCATAAAAATATATCAATTGATTGCAAATAAAAATAAAAATATATACAAAAAAAAGATCTTTATCTTTAAGTTACTTGTTTCATATACCATAAAAGTATTTTTTTTAACAGTAAAATAACATAATATACAGAAAATACATTTATTTGTACTCGATCGATATTATTTTATTTTATTTATTAAGGGATATTAAACAACTACAATTATTATTATACTAAACAACATTTTCAGAAATAAAGAAGTATAGACTTGCACTCCTAATTGTCACTTGAATTATGATAGTCTTAACAAAATCGCATTCAGCAGATTAAAAAAAAGATAACGATCACTAGGCGGTTTATTTTTAAACAATTAAATTTCACAATAAAAAAGAAAACTAAATAAACAGAACAAAATTAAAGTAGGCAGAATTGGCTATCCAAACGGGCAGATTCCTTTTAGCATGTTGATTCCACGAAAAAAATGGTCGTTTTTTTTTTTATGAATGAATTCTCGTAGTTGTCCTTGAGAGGCCGTGACTACTTAACCGGTCTTTCCTGTGGTGCCTTTGAGCGAACTCAAAGCCTCCAGCCAGGGGCTTAATATTATTTTAAAACTAATGGACCATCACCTAAGGGCACCCCCTGTGGGGTACGAACCTCGGCTTAGGGCGTCGCTGGGGGAGGACAGCAAGTTGGGGACAGGCTGGATCAAATTAGATTCATTATTATTATCTGGGGAGTTTAAAGCTACAGGCTCAGCTACGCCACCAGCTGGCACGGATCCGATCAAGGGACAGGGAGCGCAATTAATCGGGGAGGATCGCGGACGCGGAGGACCTCGGCGGCGAGGTCAGAATTTCGATTTGTGTCTCTGTCTGCTGTATAATGTACTAGTGACCCTACTGTTTTCCTGGGGGAGGGTAATGGGGTCGTCGGGGTCGGTCAGTGCATGTCTTGGACGGCGGATTCTACTGATTCTAGAGGGGACATAGCTGGCGGCCTTCACAACCAGAGTGTTGCGATGGCTGCCGGTGGTATCAAAGAAACGCTTGCAAGCCCGTTTCATGAATTTCTGAATAGTGGGAATTTCGGAATCTAAATGTAGGTTTTTATTACGAACGAACCAAGGGGATCCCGTTGCTTTACGAAGGAAACGGTTCTGTAGGGTCTGCATCCTATGGACATGTCGGGGGTGTGCCTGTGCGAAAACAGCACAGGCATATGTCATGATGGGGCGGATGGATGCCGTATAAATGCGCTGTTTGCACCTGAGTGACAATTTGCTGCGTGCATGTAAAGCGGAATGTAGTCTACCCAGAGCAAAGGCGGCTCATGAACGAACCACCTTTATGCTCTGAGAAGGAGAGATGTCTGTCCAGTGTCAGCTCCAGATATTTGGCTTGCTTTTCCCAAGGAATCGGCTTGCCGAACATCTTGATCGGTCGGGGGTCGTCAGGTCTGAATCTAAGTCGCGGTTTCCAGAAGAGAACCGCTTGACTCTTGTCGGGGTTGGCTTCGATTCTCCACTTTCTAAACCACGCGGCAAGCTTGTCGACTGCGGTTTGGTTGGAGTACGAGATATCGGGTCAGGGAGGAGCCCAGTGTAATAAATGGCCATATCGACTCGGAACAGAGCCAACTGCGCATATTAACTCTTGGGATTATCACTGGTGAATAGGGTAGCACAGAGCCCTGAGGGACACCTGCACGGATAGGGTGGGGGAGGACAGCACCCCTTCGATGCGATAGCGAAAGGTGCGGTTAGCCAAAAAGTCTCGTAGGATGAGTACGAGACGGTCTGGCACACCAAGTTGGTATAGCTTAATAATGTATAATAAGCCATTGTGCTAGACTTTGTCGAACGCTTTCGCTATGTCGAAGAACACAGCACCCGTCATCAAACCACGTTGAAAACCAACGTTTACGTGTTCGATGATACGGTGAACCTATTGGATGCTCGAATGTTTGGTTCTAAAACCGAACTATACGTCAGCGATGAGGCCCTTGGTCTCAGCATAATCTCTGAGTATATAAGACTCTCATAGATTTTGCCCAGAACATTGAGCAGACTGATGGGCTAGGTTTTGGGCTTGCCCGGCTTTGGGATGCCGATGACAATGGCCTTTTTCCAAGCTTGGGGAAAGATGTAATTGCTCAGAGCACCATTGAAGATGGTGGTCATAAGCATTATGACGTTGGCAGGTAACAATTGGATCACCCTATTCGTGATTCCGTCTGGACTTTACGGCGTTTTAAACCCTTGATGATATCATGCACCTCGTCTGGGGTGACGGGATGCAGAGGATGATCTGGGTCTTCAACGGGAGGAATCCCGAGGCTCTACGTTCGATTTTCGCGTCGTCCTCAGAGAGGTGAGCTTGGTCTACAGCTGGGTGTGCATTGGGCCTCAAGACTGTCGGCTAGGCATTCGGCCTTGTCGATATCGTCGAAGGCGATGGTCTTGTCGGGGCGCACCAATTTATTTTTTATTTTTTTAATAGTAGCATGAAGGCTACTTTTTGGGATTGGAGTTTCATCTGCAGTTATCAAAAGGCCTGGTGGGTGGGCTCTAACTCGCTCAGCATCTTGTCCCAGCCATCGTTACGCAGCTCCGCTATGCGTGTCTGTACAGATCTCTGTAAATAGCGCATATGGGCCTTGTTAGATAACTGTTAGGCAACGATAGAGTCGAACTGGTTGGGGATGGAGTCTAGTTGGGGGGAGGATGTGGAGGATTTCAGTCATTCGCTTACTTTCCTAAATTCCGTGACCACTTTAGTGAAGGGGGGGGGGGGCTGTCAGGGATGGTCGAAAATGCACGTGCAACGGCTTATATAGGCGCGCGGTGGCTGCTGTCTGTTATCCTCTTCTTGCAACGGTTTGACAATGACTTTTCCGCTAACATGGCCTCTCCTGACTGGATAACGTCCTCGTACTCCTGTGTCTCAGGCTGCAGGGCTTCAGCAGCACTGGAGATGCTTGGTATGCGCTCTGGCATCGTCTCACCAGAAGGCACATTGTTGTATCTGACAGCTCGCTCAGGTGTGGACTCCACGTCATCGGCATTACAGTTTGCGCCAGAAAACACAATCAGCTGGTTTACTTATTTATTTATTAAAACTTTATGCACAAGTAAAAAATAATACTGTACAAAGGCGGACTTAATGCCTGAGGCATTTTCTACCAGTCAACCTTAGGGTGATGCAGAGATATACCATGGCAGGTGCAACATACGGCATAGATAGCTCGGAAATGACTATAAAATACAAGAATAAATACTAATATATAGATACATAGATACATACATATAAACAAAATAAACCTTGGTCAGGAGAAATAACGATCGGTAGAGGAGAAAACGAATCCAGCAACTCAGCTTACTATTTTGATATTCAAAAATTACACCAGAAATAATGCAACTGAAATGCTGCAGACATCTCAGCAGCATTAACACTGTTAGCTATCTAATTTTACAATAAGGGAAAGACTCCGGGTCCACCGGAGACCCACAGTGAACAAAGTTCACACAAACAAGCCAAAAGGTGTAAGAAACATAGGTACAACGATAGCATATTTCTTACAACTCTATATGGAATAGGCACCACGATAGACGTTAGCTTACCACATGATCTCGACACTTGCATGGCATAGGCACGACGTTACCATACCACACAGTCTCTACATTTGCATGACATAAGCACGACGTTAGCTTATCAGCAAGCGTAGCACAAAACTATCTTCAAAATAGGCAGCACATGCATCAGGAGTCCATTCCCCTCGCCACGGCACCATAAACTCTGCCGCAGCCTGGGTCGATTTTCCATAAGAGCTTGGCAATAGCTGCAGCGCCTTGACCACACGGTACGGCCCGCGCATGCCCGAGTAGAGCTTGCCAGATGCTTGTGCCTGTTTAACAACTAAAACAAATAAATTATTATCAAACAGCGAGGAGTTTTACAATCAGCGGTAGCCGTTGCATCTTGCTGATGCAGGTTCGCAGAGTAGAAGGTTTAAGGGGAATAACCTGGTGGTTTTTTTTGTTTTGGTATGTTCAAAACAAATTTACGAAACTTTGTCATTGTCCCGAACCCTATTGTTTTGGTATATATTTATAAGCACTGTACATGTGTATATTTTAAAAACAATAACAGTTCTGTATCTAAACCCGCTTTTCGGCAATCGTCAACTAGTCAAATAAACAACACTGAACCTTATACCTAGCAAACCCATGAGTTTTACTAATATACCCTGCTGCCATTGTGGAAAATTAGGTTAAATGACCTAATTGTACTATAAAAGAGGTCTACCCTTTATAGCAGAACTTTTTATGTCGTAATATTATTTTGCATAATAGCGAATACCTAAATGCTCTAAGTAGCGAATAGCATAAACTTCATTTC
Source organism: Brachylomia viminalis (assembly GCA_937001585.2). Lineage (NCBI taxonomy): Eukaryota > Metazoa > Arthropoda > Insecta > Lepidoptera > Noctuidae > Brachylomia > Brachylomia viminalis. The sequence goes on along the minus strand of OW443302.2, from coordinate 11,076,482 downwards.
GCAGAAAATCGTTTGGCACACACTTATACAGGGCGTCCCACGGATATGCCACATGGAGGGAAAGTACCTTGAATATTCTAGATGGAACATTTTACTGAAAGAAGACATTATTTGAATTTAAAAAACCAGTTAAACTACGTTCATAGATATTTAAATAATTACATGGTTGAACCGGAAATCGAACCCGTTAAATAAGAAAAATAATCAGCCTGTAGCTTTATCATACCGATCGAAAGGCTTCATTATAAGGATTATTTTTTTCTAAATAACATAGTGTCACAAATAAAAGGAAGACCATGAATTTTAACATTTGATGTGAAATTTTGTTCAGAAAAATTACAAGCTGACATTGCCGTAAGGACATACAACTGACATTATCATATGCTAATATCATAAGTACCTATTAATAATAAATAATTTTGATTTTTTAACTTTGCCAAATAAAATTCTGCCGTCTTAAAAGTATGCCATTGTAAATTCGGACATATAAACATTCGGGCAAACAATAATTATATTACATAATTTTTATGCCTTAAAAATATTCGTATAAAGATGATTATGCCAAGTGTGTTATGCCAAATAAATTTCGGAGCATCAAGATTCTGCCACATAATACCCGATTAGCAGTTTAGCAAGGTAATATAATTTTCATTTTGTTTGACTATCTCGATTAATTTTGATGGATTTACTGATCGCGAAGCTGTTCATGTTTTGACGGCAGTCACTTTTAGTGTAACAGTTAATAATTGTTTAGAATTGGAAAGCGTCAAAACTGATCCGCCATCTTTATTTTTGAATAATGTGCGAAAGGTTGTCCTGCCAGCCTATATCGAATTCATCGCGTTTCCCAATTGTAATCTGATTGCATAGGGTTATTCTGTGGATTGCATCTGGCTACTCAAGTGATATTTTTGTATCTAGTGGACATTAGTACATTAATAGACGCCTTAACTAAATGTTTTGATTATTATTTCGGTTACCTATCATGTCCGACCGTTTCGAAATTTTACAAAAGACAGTAGTTTAATGTACATTCGGGTAGACAATTCATTAACGTCCAAACCCGTTAAAACTTTTATAGTAATTTATCGAACCAAACTAAATATCTATGGTTACCTCTGTTAGACATAAATTGACAACACTATTTTTGATCTATAGTAGTTAGTCTATAGTTCACATAAGGAAAGTAGTAAATATCAAGATTCTTATCCTGTATATTTGTTGTGTAATAATACGTGCAGCGGCCAGCAAAAGAGGCATTGATGGACGAACGAGTAAATGTGTGCCGAGGCACACATACGTAAATTCATCAATGCCTAGTTGTGGCCAAGGCTTGTATAGTGCTTTTCTCAAATAATGCGTGGAAATTAAAATACAATTACTTTTCAAAATCAATGACGAACAACGTGCAACAATAATTTTTCGCGCTTTTTTTCGCATTAGTTTTTTTTTTTTTTTTCAATAAACAGCTTTCTATTTGCAAGCTATTCGAAATTTAAATAAAACCATTGATATCTCCTTGGTTGCCATGCTTCGGAGTAAAAGATCGTTCCATTTTTAAATCACACAATAGATATGAGATTATTTGGCCGATAAACCACGACAAATATGGATTTTCATACAAATTTTGCCGGCCGCTGCTCGCATGTATTTGGCCAGTACAGCAATTTCGATACATCTCGAAGACGGTTGTCAAAATAATGCTCAAATTTACAAGTATGTTTGAGAAAACGTGTATTCTTCCGCTGTCGCTTGGATACTGTGTTGTGATACAAATACACAAATATTACACTGGACCGAGTTTCATTCAAGTAAACAGGGCGCCTTAATGTACCTAAAGTATTAATGATTAATTTGCTTAAAACGATAAATTGCTATCTCACCTTGAACAGAGTTTATTTGTGTAACGGATATCCGTGGTAAACACTATTATTAAACGTGGTGAACTGAGATGTCCTTGAAGTCATTCAGTTCCAGCCACGCGTTGAGTTAATAGAAACGTTACGCACTAAATCGATTTTATTTGATAGAGGAGAACCTACTATTATTTTAACCTATTATGAATTCGCTTTGAACATTAAGGGTCCTTATGGAGTGTTCGGCCTGGACACCAACGGGGATCCGTTGTGAACGATGCTGAAGACCTAGCACCCACAGGGATCCGTTGTGAACGATGCTGAAGACCTAGCACCCGCAGGAATCCGTTGTGAACGCTGCTCAAGGCCTAGCACCAACAGGGATCCGTTGGGAACGCTGCTGAAGGCTTAACACCAACAAAAATCCGTTGTGAACGCTGCTGAAGGCCTAGCACCGACAGGCATCCGTTGTGAACGCTGCTGAAGGCCTAGCACCAACAGGCATCCATTGTGAACGCTGCTGAAGGCCTAGCACCATCAGGCATCCGTTGTGAACGCTGCTGAAGGCCTAGCACCAACAAAAATCCGTTGTGAATGCTGCTGAAGGCCTAGCACCGACAGGCATCCGTTGTGAACGCTGCTGAAGGCCTAGCACCAACAGGCATCCGTTGTGAACGCTGCTGAAGGCCTAGCACCGACAGGCATCCGTTGTGAACGCTGCTGAAGGCCTAGCACCGACAAGCATCCGTTGTGAACGCTGCTGAAGGCCTAGCACCAACAGGCATCCATTGTGAACGCTGCTGAAGGCCTAGCACCAACAGGCATCCGTTGTGAACGCTGCTGAAGGCCTAGCACCAACAAAAATCCGTTGTGAATGCTGCTGAAGGCCTAGCACCGACAGGCATCCGTTGTGAACGCTGCTGAAGGCCTAGCACCAACAGGCATCCGTTGTGAACGCTGCTGAAGGCCTAGCACCGACAGGCATCCGTTGTGAACGCTGCTGAAGGCCTAGCACCGACAAGCATCCGTTGTGAACGCTGCTGAAGGCCTAGCACCAACAGGCATCCGTTGTGAACGCTGCTGAAGGCCTAGCACCAACAGGCATCCGTTGTGAACGCTGCTGAAGGCCTAGCTCCACCAGGCATCCGTTTTGAACGCTGTTGGAGCCTTCTAATACAGGCATTGTTTGCTTAAAAGGAGGCTCCAAACACATTTAAATGTAATGTAATTTTCTATTTGTCACAATAAACTATTTTTTTTAAATTATATTTTAAGGCCTAGCACCAACACGTATCCGTTATGAACGCTGTTTAAGGCTTAGACACCAACAGGCATCCGTTGTGAATGCTGTGGAAGCCTTAGAAACTACCAGGCATCCGATGTGAACGCTGTTTGTGTGAAGTTCGAGCACCTTATCGAAAGTCCGATGTTAAGCAGGCCACATAATTATGTACGGAGTTAATGAACAGCTTAAACTAATGTATTGTTATTGTATCTATTCTCAGCTCCTACACCGGACCACGACGCGAATCTAGGACGAACGCGTGAGCAGGATGGCCGAATGTTATCGACGCGTTTTATGTAATTGGAAGAGACTTCGTGACCTCACGTCCGCCACCTGACGGGGCCGGACGCCCAGAAAACGAGCTTTTGGTAAAACGCGTTTCACGAGTTGATGGAGCCAGTTAATTCCGATCCAGCCTGTCCCTTGCTGCCCTCCCCCAGCGACGCCCTAAGCCGAGGTCCGTACCCCACAGGGGGTGCCCTTAGCGTGTAGTCGCCTAGTTTATAAGTTTTTTAAGCCCTGGCTGGAGGCCTTAATTTATTAAGGTAATCACAGGCAAGCCCGGTTATGCAGCCGACAACCTCCTAGGTTGACCTGCGAGGAACAATATATATTTTTTTTAATAAATAAAAAAATAAGAGACACACAAGGTCTTCAGGTCCCGAACTAGGCAGAGCCTGTACTACGGTAACCTGATGACTGATATACATACTTATATACATATAAACACCCAGACACAGGTCAAACAGACATGTTCATGCACACAAATGATCTGCCTCCTAAACTATGGTTGTTAGCCTATAATTATCTCAAGAGACAGTTCCTCGCTGATTAAATAATGAAGACCTAAATAAATATAAGTAATTCTCATTCAAGAAATCCAAAGCAAGATAGCATTCACCGCCGTGGGATCTGGAGGCCATAGTCCTCGCGTGCCTGTATGAGTGGCGCGCGGAGGCACTACGCCGGGGGGAAACCCCGCTTCCGCGGCAAATCGCGGCGGAGCGGATGGACCTCCGGCGCGATCTCATGGCGTTATGGAAAGAGCGACTGTCACAACCCAGCGCAGGGCACGCCACGTAACGGCGGTAAGACCCCTCTTTGAGGAGTGGCTAGAGAGGCGTCACGGCGTCCTCACCTACCGCCTGACGCAGGTCCTCACTGGACACGGATGTTTCGGGAGGTTCCTGCGCATCATCAGCCTTCTGCGAAGCAGTCATGCTAGCGAAGGAGATGGCGGGACGGGAGAGGGGGAGAGTCTCCCGTCCAAGCCGCCGCGGTGGACGCTCCGGGCGTCGGGAGCCGCGTGACGACTCCCGGCCACCGCAGGCGCGGGCCTGCGGGCGGTGAGTAATGGGTAGCTCACCGTCCGGCGCGTACGTGTTCCACGCGCGCCTCAAAGAGATGTCAGCATCGAAGAGGGGGCCCACTAGGGCCCAAGCCTGCCGGGAAAGCGGGATCATCCATAAGGGGTACCGCTGACCCGGAACATAAAGGGCCAAGGAAGGAACACGGGTGGGTTTTAGTCAGTAAGAGTCTGACACTCCCTTCCGCTCCAGCCAGAGCGGGAGGGGTCATTTTATGATTTCCCATCCTCAAAAAAAAAAAAATTACTGATATACATACTTATATACATATACATACCAATGGAGCCGGTCTGCGCGCAGTTCTTAACGAGTCAACAATTATTGTCTACAAGTATTCACCTATAGTCTGTGAAAAAGGGTAATAAGTATCAACGTGTGCGTCATAACTATTTTGTAATTCCTAAATTAGTTTCATTGTGGCAACTATGTATGTCAATTAAAGGAATATTATTAAATGTGTTACATATAATTTGAGACGTAATTCTTTATGTATTTTGATAACATGTATTATGCTTACATTAAATGAGTATTATATTAATCTGTGTTATTTATTCGCACAATCTTTTATTGGGCACAAAAACCTAAATAACGAATCACTGACAGTTATAGGGTACGTATGTTTATTTTTATAATAACACTACATTTTTCTAAGAAGTCTCCTAAATCGATTGGGATACTGCAAGTCTGTCTGTAACGAACCTTTGTTTTAGAATTAAATAGCCAAGGGTATGAAATAAAATTCAGTACCAATCGGATGAGTCCTAAAATAAATGTTAGTTCAGTGAACATTCTTAATTAATTCTGAGAATGAATCTATCGATGAAGTGATATTTCGAATAAGAACAATTGCATTATTAACCCATCAATAATTTGCTTAGGTTCTTGACCTATTGTTTCGTAAGGATGTTGATGCGGCGGCCTAAGCCTTGAGGTGAAAATCAAAATTTTCTAAGTGGACTGTATGAGGGGCGGTTTGGTGATACAAGTAGGAGTTGGTGGTGTGGGAAAATGATGATGGTACCTGCTTGATGAGCTATGACACGGTGCGATAGGTTTCTTTAGCCACGTGGCGGCGGCGGCGCTTCCAGGATGTCCTGTACTGACGACAATCTGCACTTTCCACAACACACAGACACGCACTTGCACAGTTTAGTAACAATCTTCGTTCTTCGCGGTGGAATTTGAGTCCTCTTCGACTTTGGGTTTATTTCAACCCACATGCGTCGATGTCGATGGAGTGACGTGTCATTAATTCATTATAAGGATTGCGGAAGGGAAAGCGGAAGGAAATTTTTGTTACACAGCTATTAATTAGATTTGCCAGTAATTAGGCATGGGACATAAACCTAAATAAATTAAGTATGGCGTTAACAGATGTGGTTTTCCGCTCATTAACAAGTTTCAACTCAATTATTTAATTTTTCAAATATTTATTAAGTCAATAGAGATAACACCACTTACTCCCGACCTTTGTTATCTAGAGAATTATTGTAGGTACATCATATTGGCGGTTGTCATTTATTAGTGGAATCAGTATCAATTAGGTACATGTGATTGCAAATACCTACTGATAAAATCCTTGTAATTGTATTCTCAAAGATTCACTTTGAGAAAAAAATTACTTCGATATTCACACTCATATCATACACATACATGGATGATGTACCTACCTACCTACTACAGCGGTAGTAAAACATGATATACCTAATTCGTAACGCGCGCTTCAAGATTCTCCTTACCATTAGGAATCGTACCACTGTGAGATATTACATATGTACTAATGCGAGATAATAAGATAATATGGCGGAGAAGTCAAGTGCAGTTAATGAACAAGCAGTACGTCATACAGTAGTCGGGTAACCCCCCTCTCCCTCTTCCTTCCGCCTCGTGCTTGTGACGTCACTGACGCGAGCCGGTGCAACGCCGTCTACTTCACCGGATCCGCAATTTCCCAACCTGGAAATTACGAATCCTAATGAAAACGCCAACGTTGATAGAACAACATCCGCAAATACAAAACAACGTTATCGCAAACGCAGCATCCTTGATAAAGTGATAAGAGTTACCATTCGGTGTTGCTTCCTTGTATTGTTATCCTCCTTTGCGTAGTCCAGATGATTTGCAACATTTTTCCTTTTTGTTTAACGCAATGTTTTTATCTACATTAAGTAACGAAAATAATGCACAATAAGAAAGTTGTTCGTTCAGAATCGTTTACTGAATCGATATCTGTAATTATTTATCTCGAAAATAATTAAAACTACGTAAATTACAACCACATTTCCGCTGTACAGTCAAAACTAATAACAAATTTAATAAATAAACAATATTTTAAACATAATAGGTAGTAAACATTCAGTGTATGTATTATGATTACAACCAAATATTCTAATTGGGGTGTTTGGTGGTGTGCGTTAATTCTGGGACATGTTGTCCATCGTAAGGTGCGTTTAATAGACAAAAATCTCAGTACCTATGTCATTTGTACAAAATTGTCTTAATCTAGACCACGGAGCCAAAAGAGCCAAACCACGGAGATATTTCTGCGTTGCTGGACTCACAGCCGCAACCCGCAGCGCTGAACCCGACCTGCCACTACCATTGCCAATCGAGCCGTCATGTAAATGCGTCTAATATATTTCGTTGTTTACCTTGATATGTGAACATGGTTCTACAAAATGTGTCATAGGTAGGTATATAAAACCCATACACGAAATCCATATAGCGTTGTATTGTAAGTATCTATTTCCTTGTCTTGGTTATACCTATTGCCATTTTCCTGGCCATGGTGTAATTGTGCTCGAATTTAACATATTTAAGACAAATCTGACCTTTGCAGTAACTCTGATCCTCATTGAGCAACTAAACACAATCTAAAAAACTAAAATTCAAAGCATTTATTTCAAATAAAACATTAACAGGCACTTTTGAATTATTATCAAGTAGTAGTACCTAGTTCCAATTGTGTTACTACTATGTTCCTATTGAGAAGAACGGGCAAGATACTCCAAGGACACTCTTTTAAATCATAATATTGGTAACATCAGTCATGTTGAAATTATACCTGTGAGAACGATGTAGAAAAACGTGCACGTTATTAGCGTCCGTAATAAAACGATATAAACAAAACTCAATTCAAAAATTAAAATAAGCCGTGGTAGCTAAGAGCTGACCAGTACCTACTGACAGCGCCCGTTTATAAATATGACGTATGGATCAGCACCATTCAGCCCAACCGTTTTGAATGGAGCTTAATTATCCAACACGCGCCACCACCAGCGAGACATTTGAGTGAGCATAACATAATATGTACTCTCAGCCGCCAGGGCACATTGAAGGCAATGAAAGACTTATACCTACCAAGTAATTGGTAGGTATAAGTCTTTGTTCTCTGCAGCAGCTCCAACAATATTTTTGAATGCTAATCAATTAGCTTATGCGCCCTTGTGGTGCAGGACCAGCGTAGAGCCAAGCATTTTTGTCAGCGATGTTACCCCCCAACTTATAATAATTATTCTTGGCTGCATATTGTGCACTTTTTTCATTCATTTTCGTTTTTTCGATTGGAGTACCTAAGTATAAAAAATTTAAACTATTTATTTCTTCAATAATTTTCAGGATTTTTTACACAGCAAAAATAGCGCTTAATCTTGTTGTAATAAGACTATGTGCGCTATAAGCTTATTTTATAGTTGCTCACATAAGTTTATAGGCTGAGAACCTACACGCTGACATCCTCCATTCCATACTTCCCCACAGTAAAGTATGCTTTTAAAATATTTTTCAATTGTTGAGGTTTTTTGTCTTCAATTTTTTTGGCAATTTTCTCGGGTAGTTTATTTAGAATGTCAGGAAAGGCGTACGTCCAGGCTCTCTTACCATATTCATTATTAATCTTTGGCAGTTTATATGTAGGCAAGTACGACAGGTTACGAACAAAGTTTGGTCTCTTTGTTTTTTGCAGTTTATTCAGAAATACCTACAGAGTAATCAGATGCAACAGCCAATTTAGCTTTGTCGAACACATTTATGATTTTACAATATTTAAATAACATATCATAATCTGGTTTGTATTTATGTTTAATTTTATATGGTACCAATATTTTTAACATCCTTATCTGTATATTATAGATTTTCTTAAGATACGTTTTATAAGTTCTTCCATAACTTGTTAAACCATAATTAATAACAGAGTCGCCTAATGCCATGTACAACAATCGCAAGGTCCTATAAGGCAACTTGTGCTTTAATATGCGTAATTTAGACATTATAGCCCTAAGTTTAGTGCATACATAGTCGACATGTGGGCCCCAATTAAATTTATGATCTATCTTAAGCCCCAGATAGACATGCTCATTGACATTTTCAATAGTCTTACAGTCACAGACATCCAAGCACAGTGCATACATTGGTGTTCATGAGCCACAACTCTTGGTGTTCCTCTACTTCTTAAGTATGGTGAATGAATGTGCATGAGTTTCGTTTTTTGGTAATTAATTGATAAACCCATATCATGTGCCCATTTACATAGTAAGTCAAACTCACTTTGCAATAGCCTCTCCGCAGTACTTAGGTCTCTGTGAGCTGTTATAAGACATGTGTCGTCAGCAAATTGGGATGTATTTTATTGTAACATTTTAAACAGCACCCCATGAAGGATGAGTCTATATTAGCTAGTCTAAAACCTGATTGAAGTAATTGGTCCCTATGTCAAGTCCTATAGTTGTACCTTTCACCTCTTTTACTGAAAAGATTTCGATTTTCCTAGTAGGTGTGAACAGGTATTGCCGGTGTTCCCTTGTGGTTTCAGAGTTACGCGAAACAAGTCTGAGTTAAAATAACCGATGCCGCAGATAGACGCCTATAGGTACAACGATGTTCTTAGAAACTAGTCTGATGATCGATGTCGCATACCTACAGTTAAAAATAGTTAGGTACGATATCTAACTTCTATTTTTTGTAACTGACACTAATGACTTACAAGAAATTCTCTAACAAGGTGTATTTTATTTGCGTGCTATTACTTATTTGATAAACAACCATTTAATTCTCTTCATCTCTCAGTCATAAATAAGTAAGTAAGCATTTCATATTTAAAAATCTTATAAAAATAAACTTATTCTCGGAGTGGCACCAAATGCTCTGAGACATGAGCGGAGTTGGCCGCTCGCGACTCGCACGAAGGATAGCGTAAGCTACAATTTATGAGGCAATTCATCAGATCTCTGAGAGCTAGAAGAGCCTTATTCCATTCCTGTGGAATAGGGCATGACAACGAAAATTATATCGATATCATACTTCTTACATTTGTTGGCACTGCTTGCAATGTCAGTTTACATTGCACAACAACTAAAATACAACGGAATTGGTTTTGTTAATGTATTTTGAAGCCAATTGTAAGGTTGAGTTGTCTCCAACTCAGGAATTCATTCACTATCTTCCAATTAGCATTATAGAAAATTAACTCGTGAGTTGGGGTTTCGTTATTTCAGTAGGGAAGTACCCACCTATTACAAGTTTTAACTATCTCCCTATCTCTCTATTAAAGACCTCGCTTTCCATGTTCACCGCAATTTTGCACCAGTTCTTTTCTGAAAAATAAATAAGTGCCATGATACAGAAGAATTGTCCGTAACATTGATTTACGACGACGACGTAACTAGAATTCTCTCAATATTCGTTTATCATAAAAGTGCATAAGGCAGTCACAGGTTGCCAGTTCATTTCCTGTCGCCATAACTTGTTTCTCTCAATTCCCTATTGTGACTGTCGCGATGAAAACGTGCTATATCTGCTGCTATTGTGACGTAGCCATGTAGCAACTACTAGGTATAGGTATACCTCCCAGGGATGTGCCTTACAGGCATTGCACAGGGGTGGTTCCGGAATTGGTCTTTTAAGAGGAACTGGGACCGCCCCTATGTGCTGATGGTGATCACCGGGGTGGTTTTAGTGAGGTAAAAATCCCACACTCCCCGACCTCCCTCCCCGGAGGTCGGGTGCCTTTTGAAGGTTTCCCCCCGAAAACAAAAAAAAAAAAAATAACAATGAATAGGTATACCTAAAACCAAAGTAATATCTGTATTCAAATTCCACTGCACAGCACAGGATTGATTACATCCGTTTGTAAGTACAAAGAAAACATTAAGAAGTTTAACTATCAGTTTTTCCAAGAGATATTTATAAATTGGCACACACAGACGAGACAATTAAGATAATCCGAAAAGGAACTAAAACATGGCATTAAGTCCGCCTCTGTACATTTGTGTGCTTAAAGTGTTAAATAAATAAATAAAAGCTACTATTCTCCTAAATTAAAAACTTTGAGTTTTGTTTAGTTAAACTAGTGAGCGCGTACTCTTAACATTTTGAACATTTCAAACACAAACGCCTACTGAAATGGACGCTTATTTATGTAGCTTGTACGAAAAAACGTGCTATGTAATATTAGCACGTTAAACTCAACTGCTATAACAGTGATGAATTACGTCACGCTATGAGGCTAATAAAGCCCCAAGGCATGACTCCAGATTATGGAGTTAATACGAACGGAGCACCGAGGGTGTTTGTGAAAGACGTTATAGAACGTATATTATGTATCAAAATCGTTAAGTAACTCCCCCCGGAGCGCAACACCTACTTCATTTTAAATATTTTAGAGCTGGTACCCGATCGCTCTCTAATATTCCCGGTGAAAACATACTTCACCTCTTCCCGCTCAATTTATTTCTGAAAAATTCGTCGTTAACGGTTGCCGACATCAGAGAAGGTAAAGCTATAGGTGCTCGGCTATTTATGTGCTGCGATGAAAGCAAACCATAAAATACCTGTTTCATATTAGAACGTACAAATAGTTTGCCGTTAAGGAGTAGCTATTCCTATAATACGATACCTACGTAACCAGGCTAAGAAAGTTATGCTTACAAACTTACCACATTACGATAAAAATAAAGTAGAACAAAACATACATTACGTGCGCGTAAGTAAACCTACTTAAACTAAACGAAAATCAATGTTCATAGCACAAAAACATTCATCACAAAGTTATAAATGTAATAAATGCTATGTAACTGGGTCATCTACCTTGAACTATGTATTGAACAGATAAGGTCGACACATAACTTAAGTAAGTAGCAGCACATAGTGCAGGCGACCTAGCGCACAAAACTATTTAGCAAGAACGTTACACTTCCATACAAAAGTTTACTTCCATAAGTACATCAAGCTATATACGCTTCCGACTTATCCCGCCGGACCGTTACTTAAAATTGCATCGTTTTGTTACGGGCTAAGTAAAGTAAGTACAGTGCTTAGTGGTACTGGTATTTGGACTGAGCTGCGGAAGTTAAATGAAGTTCAGTGTAATTACTCTCGGAGAGGCGGTTAGCTCGGCTCGGTTATGGTGACAGCCACTGGCGTATGCCTCGTGTCGCCTTGCCTCTAATTGAGGCCAATATTAATAATGAAATACTGTTTCGGTTAAAGGAAAATCTGCTTACACGAAATTTGTTTGTATCGAAAAATTGTTAGGTCTGAAATGAAAATTCTGACAACGGATCATAACATTTTGGGTTAAATTAATTCCTGGAATAGTGTGTTCTACATTGCTAATAATATGCTTTAGGTACTTACTGTACACACATAATACATATTACGCTATACAGGGTGGCCGGGGAGTTGACGTTCAAACGTAAAATTTAGATACTTTATGATGAGGAGTATCCGAAACAGCCCCATGTATGTTCTACGATTTTTCGTAGTTTTCGAGATAGAATTTTTTTAATGATTTTTTTCGTAATTTTCACCTAACATCAGTTTTCGATTTTTTTCTCGTTCTGTTGAACATTTCTGGTTCAGTTTTTTGTGATAACTAATTAGCATAGTCTAACCTAACACCCTAAAAATGATGGTTTATCTAGGAATTGCAGAACTTACTTAGAATTTATTCGAAAGTTCAAAATTAAGATTAAGATATTTAGAATTATATAGAATTAATTAAGATAAGAAAAAATCCACCCTAAGGTGGATACGCGGAAACTCATGTCCGAGAGGACATGAGTTTCCGCGTATCCACCTTAGGGTGGATTTTTTGGGGTGGATAAACGGAATAACCCGATATACGTGTAGAATATTAAAATACCGGTGAAAAAAGTACCTACAGTGTGAATATTATTAGGTGATAGTCGCATTAGTAATGTGCGGAACAATATTTGTGTACTTATCGGTCGCTAGTGTTGTGATTCAACGCGCGAGGACGCGGCTGGGGAGGGCGCGCGCCGTGTTTGGCGACTCGGTGAGCAAACTCGCGCTCTAGCCGCATTTGCAATTCGTTTGCGGACTACGAAATAGGTACACCGCACCCGACCAAGTCTTTTGTGTAACCGGATTTCTCGGTTAACGACCTAGATTCTGCATATTTATGCAGTTTGGTCACACAATTTTTCGTGTCTGTAACTATCTCTTAAGCCTTCGCTGAATGTGATGTGATGGTGATAACATTTCCCTGTTCGTTAGCCATTTATTTTCAGCGCTAACTTGTACAAGTACAAATCCATAGGTTTGTTAAACATATTTATTTAAACTGTGAAGATTTATAAAAAATACTACTTCTAATACTACTTTTTTTTTCTCCGATTTAACTATAAGTAGATAAAGAAACTATAAGTAGTTAACTATAAGTAGAAAAAACCTGCCAGAAAAGAAACGTATTATGTGTGGGTAGGTGGCATAGATAGCATAGCAAAAGGACTCCCTTACATGTAGACATGAGCCTTCTCATGGATATCGTGAGGGTGTTAAACCATTATTCCATAATCGACAAATGGAATGGCAGATGGCAATGGCAGAAGCAGGAGGTAAGTTGGTATGAGAGCACACGAGGACGCTGCTGCTCCTTCTCTTAAAATGTATGCTCCACGCAGATGAAGTTATAAGCTTTCGTTAGTTCCAAATAACATGGCTGGCTGCGCAAGATATCTTGAGTTTAATTATAAAGTTAAACAATAGTCGTATAGCTACGTTCATGAACCCGTTTAATGTTCACTTTATGAGGAAACAGTCTCAAAAATAAACAAACAAGATAAACGTAGGTTCCGCACCGCCGCGCCGCGCCGGGGTAATAATCGTACCACTGTATATGAGTGTTGCAGAAGCGAGAGCGGTCGGGGCCCTGCCTGGCTGCCTGGCTACCCCGCCCGCTGCAACTAACTACTTAATTTTTACACAGAGAGCAACACGAGCGATTCCAAGATTAACAATTGCCCTAAGCTGGGGAGCGAGAAAATTTACTTTTAAATGTAAATTTCACGAGGAAGTCATAACGTGAAAGCTGCCGCGGTTAGCACTGATTTATTGCACTTGGAATTGAAAGTGTTAAAGGAGTTGCAATCTGAAAAAAGTTTTAATAGGTACCTCTTTAAAGAAATATAAATCATGATTGTAGAGCGAATTTAACTTTCGCAAAGTTGTCCAACATTTAGGCTCATCTACTTGAGTGGCTATTTAATGACGGCGCTTATTTCGCTAATCAAAAAAGAATTCATTAGCTTCACAGTAGACGAGGATGATTATATTTATCCTACCCCTTTTCGAAGGTCTGTGAAATTTATCTACAATAAAATATACATTGTCAATAAATAGAGATATTTACTTCAGAGTTTCTGCTTAATCTCAACGTATTTACATTATCAAACATGTTTAATTGTAAAGAATAATAAAAGGTTCATAGTATATTGTAACGAATGTTTGTTCTCTTTTATTCAAATACCATCAGTATAGTTCTAATTTCATTGATATTGATATATTTGCATGCTCGAAAAATAAATTTAAATCTGATATTATAAATTTTTTGTCTTAATTGTAATCTTATTATTATTATTTATTTATTGCATAATTTAAGTAAATGAAATTGTTTGTGATCTGATTTGGTTTTGTAGCTATAGCTAGCTTTATAGTAACTTATTTATTTATTTCAAAATATTTGTATATTTTGGTAATGCTCGTCTAGTGGCAACCACTGGTCTTTAAATGTTTTATCTGTGGATAATGCAGTTGACTGCAACATTACTATTTAAAGTTTGTTAACCATGTATTAAATATGTTGTAGTTGTTTATTATCCCTTAATAAATAAAATAAAATCAGTAAACACTGAAGTCCTATCATTTCTGTTTTGTAACCCCCGTACAGGTCTATTACGTGCCGAGGGAGTTACTAATTATAGTATCTTTAACGACAATTTACAAATAATTATTTTAAGAAATGTTTTACACAAATCTCTCACCAACATAGCAACAAAAGTTCAATTAATATGAATAGTCTTCAAACTCATTCCATACCCATATTTTTAAACTTATAAGACACATTAATTCCGTAACAAATTTCAATTTCCAAGTAAGTACTTGGAAGCTTAACTCTTTGCACCGCAAAGTTATATGGATTGGAACTCTTTAGCGTTGACGAATGGTAGGAGGTAACGAATGTGTACAATCAAAACTTTGAAAAGATTCATTGCCGCAAATTTAGCCAGCCAAAAATATGATCCAGCCTGAGTCAAAGAATTTGAGAACGGATGTGGCTCGGGGCTCGGGGCGATGGCGCTACTCGCTAAACTTTTTCATTTCCACGCAGAAATATAAAAAGCGGAAAAGTTTCTGCGAATAAACTATCATTCTGGAATATTTTTAAAACTCCTACAGATTTTTCACATTGACATACCGATGTTATTTTTGCAAACATCTAAAATTATTATAATCAGGTTTCCTTTTCTATAAAAAGAAACCATTTAAAGAAAGAAAATAACGAATCAATCAATGATTTCTTTTAGATAACACTGGCATTGAGATTTGCAGTTATGCTACTTATTAACGATTTTTTTAACGCTGTCCAGGACCTGCAGTCTCGACATAGTTAGCAATAGTTTTCGGTTGCTAAGTCCTAACAATCCAGATGTAACGATGTTTGGTGGTCTCCACACTCAAATTTATCGGTTGTTACTGGTATTTTAGGTAGGTACCGGAAGGTAACAACCGATAAATTTGAGTGTCGAGACTACCAAACATTTACATCAACATTTACATCTGGATTGTTAGGACTTAGCAACCGAAAACGATTGCTAACTACGAGTATGTCGAGACTGCAGATCTTGACATGTTTGCGAATGAATGGAAGATGATACTGTCTGAATGTTTGAATTTTTGTGAGAAGAATGCATGACTGTGTTAGTAAATAATATGTTTAATAGTGTAATTGGCTTCGGCCGTTCTATTTAATAATAAATAAATCAATCAATATAATATAAAATAATAAATCTGTCAATCTTTTAAAAATGAATACTTTGAAATCTTCAAATCTACCTAGAATCGGTTTGCTGTCTGGAGTTTATTTACAGTTCACAACACAGCGATTTGAAATAGCATCGTATCATATTTCAAGTAGAGCTACAGTTTCATTTATTCTGGACTGACTTTCCGAACGCTCATTCAAGGCGGTCACGATAGAGGACAATGTTTCAATTTCTTCTATAAATGCAAACGGAGGCTCCTTGGTTCACCGGAAGCACTCAATTATGTTATAATCAAGGTGTCCGGGGGTCGAGAGCGACGCGCGACGGGGCAGGCGGCCGGAGCGCCTCGACCCGCTACCAACCAACTTAAATGTCACGGCTTTAATGCACGACCCATTAATTATTAAAATACAACTCTCAGCGTACAACGGCCCTCCTTGTAATAATACCTCGTAAATTTTTTTTTCGTGGAAATCGTTTCGAAATACACAATCATTTCTGTACTCATCTGGGAATGAAGAAATACCACTGAATAATTGCTTATCAGGCAGGTTGAAGTACCTACACTTTCCTGCTGTGTTGAACAACATTGCAATACAACTTTCCGCTGCAAAAACTCACTTTATTCGAGATGCGTATTTGAAACCAAGCAAGTTTTAACGAGATGATTGTATGTGTGAGATTCTGTACCCAAAATAATAAAAAAGATATCTTAATAGGGCTTTAACATTTTATTGGGTTTATCTTGTGTGTCGGTCGAGGTTAAAGGGCTTTTCCGGAAATAACTGGGGCTTTTTACTGTTTTAGTTTAGAATACGGCATTCAATCACATCATAGTGGTGCCGATTCTGTTGTACACCGAACTAAACTAACTAAACTATCACTAAAATTCCTTACTTTTGGCTATGAGAATCTTAACGCTATTCTGCAAAATAAAATCTCTAAATTTAAAAATAATTTTGACACATCTAAAATCAAATTTGACAATTATTGCGACTCCACGTGGTACTTGTTTGCCGTACCACGTGATCTTTTTTTAGAGCCGTAGGCGCGCATTATGTGCGGCCTCGACTTGTTTTGTATGGAATTTTTTACTTTTTGTATGGAAAATATAAAAAAATATTACCAACACGTTGAGTTTTATAGGTTTACGGGTTGCAAAGGGGGTCGAAATTTTCATTATTTTTGCGATAGGACACACCGTTTTCGAGATATAAGCAAAAGAAAAGAAAAAAAGATACAGTACTGTTTTTGCATCTGAAGTCGAGGTGTTGGTGTGAATTTTAGTTCATGACAACTAATTTTATTCCACACCTTTTTAATCGCGATTAAAAATAGTCAGATTTAGTTAAGACAATCAAAATTTTTGGTGAAAAACGTAAAATTCAGAATAGCAAAATTGCCATTTTCACTAAATTATAATCTCAGTGCCATCTTAGTGCTGTCAAACTAAAATTTAGCTATGTTGTGTCACTTTAGTCAATTTCAGAATGGGAAATCGTCGTTTGACAGGAATAAACGAAATTTTGGTGATTTTTAGTCTAGTTTAGAGAATTTTGTGACAAGAGAATCGGCACCATGGCTTGTTTGTGTTCCGCAGCACATTCCAACCCTGAAGTACCTACCTATGCAGTATACAAGGATATTGTATTTATTTATTTATTTAATACTTCAAACACACAAGTGTACATTAGCGGACAAATCTCTGCATCAAAGGTTGACTGGTAGACAATGTAATTGCAAACATTTGACAATGGCAATGAAATTTTTTGAAATTGCCTCTATCAGTTTGCAGTACTAGATGCAATTTCAAAACATTTTGGAATTAATATTTATTTAACTGAAAATATACATTATACCTATTAAAAACTAAAAATATTATATCACTAGTGTATTATGTGTGTTGTGTTGCTTGTGTCGCTCCGCATCGGTGCCACTGCGGTCAAGGTGTTGACAGTCTCGGGCACTATGGCTGCAGGAGCACAGGTCGCATAGCACGGCACGCCAGCATCAACGATATTATTCGTCGAGCCCTTGTCCCCCAAAAAAATGTGTTGTTGTGAGCGGTATTAGTACCAAACGGCTTGGTACGTGATGATGGGAAGAGACCAGACGGTATGACGTTGTTGCCTTGGTGGGTAGGCCTCTGGTGTGAGACGCAACCTGTGTCGACACCCTTGCGCCATCTCATGAATTCATGATCCTAGCACGGCGGGCTGTGCTGGCGCTTCTGCTACGGCTGCTCCAAAATCCATGGCCTCGGGTTCCATTAGAACAAATGCACGGGGTCAGGTCTTGGAGCAGTAGGCCGTAGAGACCGGGGTGCTCGTCCTGAACCGAGGGTCGGTGCTCACATGCGTGCGTCAGCGCGGCGGGTCGATAGTGGACATTTAATTTGCTAGCCCCTTTATAGCGCGCCGTGTCCAGGGTTGGCGTGTGATGGAAGAGGGGGAGGAGACATTGTCGGATCACCGGTATATCCCTTTTGACGACTCCGCCCAAGCTGCCAGTAGTCCGGCCCGACTGGCATCTGAAGGGCAGGGTCCGCGTTGGGCAGTGAAAAAAGTGGATTGGGAGGCATTACTGGAGGCCTCAATCGTCCAGGCCTGGGTATTTGCACCAGACAGGTCCGACACGAATGAGGAGGTGGAATGGCTCCAGGAGGCGTTTATCATTATTTGCGATGGGCGATGCCACGGTGTACTGGTAGTCGCTGGAAATTTCGCACTTGTGCGAAGCGTGCGTAGTGACACGGTGGCGGCGTCTGTATGCCAGGCACCGCAGGAGGCAAATTCGCTTCCCGAATACAGAAGCCACAGGGGCAGAGCAGTCTGAGGGGTACAGAGCTGCAAAGAAAGCCATGAAGACTGGGATTGGGAGGGCTAAAACTCAGGCCCGCGAGGACTTGCTGGTGACTCTGGCTCAAGATCCGTGGGGGCGACCTTACCTTATAGTTAGGAGTAAGCTTCGCCCGTGGGCTCTACCACTTACAATTATTACAGTCTCCAACCACAACTCCTCGATCGGGTGGTCTGCGCTCTTTTTCCATCAAGGGCACATTCCTCCGCCAATGACTCCGCCTCCTGCAGAGCTCGGTGAGGATGCCGTCGAAGTTGATGACGACGTACCTGAAGTGATCCAGATATAATTGAGAGCAGGGGTGTTGCGGCTGCAAACCAAAAACACCGCCACAGGGCCGGACGGCGTACCAGGCCGTGCACCGGCATTGTCTATGCGGGCTCTCTGGCCTCAATTCGCAGGCCTTTTTAGCACATGCCTCGAGCGGGGTCAGTTTTCACGGCGGTGAAAAGCTGGCAGGCTGTTCCCGCTGAGGAAGAAGGGGCGCCCTGCAGACTCTCCATCGGCATACAGACCCATTGTGCTATTAGACGAGGCGAACAAGCTATTAGAGAGAATACTCGCTGACCACCTCGTCCGGCATTTGACCGACGTGGGCTCAGATTTGGCGGATAGCCAGTTCGGTCTTCACCGGGAGCGCTCCACCGTAAATGACTCTAGCGGAGGAAGCAGTTGCTTAAGGTGAGGTCGTTTTGGCCGTGTCGCTGGATATCGCCAACGCCTTTAATACCTTGCCCTGGAGTTGCATAAGGGAGGCACTCGTATATCATCGTGTGCCTGCCTACCTCCGCCGCATTATCAGGGACTATTTAGCGGAGAGAGCTGTAATCTACCCGAAGCTGTAATCTAATCTGTCGTGGGATCGACCGCACTTGGTGATTGGGCCCGCAAGGCATGGCGGGCTGATACCAGTCGGGGGTGCGGCGAATGTACAAGTATCTCCCGAGCCCCGGACTTATGGTACTAAAAGAAGCAGTGGGGTTTTAGTCGGTAGGAGTCCGACAGAACCGTCCGTACTTCCCAGACGGGGTATCCATGAGGATTACAAAAGGAATAAAGTACACATCTGACTAACTTTTCAGGGAATACAAGCGTGATGATATGTTATGTAAATAAATATACTAATATACAAAAAAATATAAGACAATCAATGGGACAGCATCAACGTTATCGTACTTAATGTAATTTGTAGAGCCTTGTAGTTTTTACATAGGAGTTTAAGCACCCACGAAAGAATTTATAAAAATACATACCTACACGTGTTGAAAATCCAATCAATATCAATCATGTACCTACTAAGTAATTTAGGAATCTAACAAACCTGCGCGGTAATTGCGTATTACACTTACAGTAGGAATGGCTTTCATTTCACAGTTCAGCAAAAATTAATTACATTATTTACGTTGTTGAGCCGACAAACTTTTCGAACATATAAAGTAATGGATTAGCAGTATCCTTGAAAATAATTGAGATTGTGATTGATAGTAATAAAGGTAGTGTTATAGTATAGAGGTATGAGGAAAAGGGTGTAAAGTTCACTCTTTCCGTCAGTCTTGTCTGTCAGTGTTATGCGTAGTTTGCATGTGGTGATGTATAAATAAAAAATTAATTATTTATTAATTAGGGTGCAGGCAGAGCTACGCACCTGCAGGTACCCTAAACAACCTTTCCCTACACGATCAATTTGTTTTCCTTTATACCAAGTCCGATAAATATTATTTTATGTTGAAAGTGAAAGCATATAAAATTGATTGATCGCTCTGTCGACGGGAATGTTTTGGATTTGAATGACTACAAACTCAATTTGTTAACCTTTTTATTAGAACAAGATGTTGCGCATCGACTTTTGCTAAAAATACAAATACATAAAAAATATAAATACAAGTCTGTTAAAGAACGAACAATTTATACTTGTAAAATTAATCTTCATTGCTTTGAAATTCTATAAAGCAAAAGTAGCGAAATAAATGTAGGTATTAATAAATTGTCCGTGTAAGCTGTAAGTAAACTACGAAGGGATTTTTTGTGATTTAGCATGTGAACAAAAACCGCAAAGAGCCGGTCCGCTCGTTAATTTGCTCCTTTCTGTGTCGTTCACTCGTTCGTAATCAAACAATTGCGGCTGGCTGTTGATCGAAGGACGGGACTATAGCGATTTGTTACATATTGTGTTGATATTTCATTTATCACGGTGATTCAATTTTCCCAGCAATTAATCACTGAACAATAGCCGTGGTCAGTGGACGACGGCTGGACGAAAAGATAGACGAAGTACCCGGTGGCAAATTATAAATATAGACGATTGCCTGTCCACACACGATCACACAGTCCTATGCGTATAGGTAATTAGGAAAATTGTAAGGCCTAAAATAACATCGTAAGGATAACATGTGGTCTTAGAGATTTCGGATCTTACGTTTTTTAGACAACTCTAAGGTCAATAAACAAATACCATGTCACTCAGAATTAGGTAGGTACCTATCTTTACTATTGATAGTATCCTGAACTGAGAATAGAACGATGTTTAATATTCGTTGAGTGCAAAACGCATTATGTGGTTTGTGGTGCCAGTGGGCCTAAGACAACAAGGCAACTACAACAACAAGGCTGCTTACTTGCATTTATTATCTATAATATAAATATATAATTATATATCTATTATTATTATTCGATATATAATTATTATTTCCTCGACCTAGTATTATACTAGGTCGAGGAAAGTCTTTTCGTATTTTATAGGTATAAAGCTGTAGTAAAATCTCTTTGGCTGTTCTGTTTGGTTCGGGCTGGTTTTGATACCATTAATTAAATGACATTATAAAAAATAAAAAAACGATTTCCCGCCATTTTTCTGTTGTTTTCTGTTTGCCAAAGAGTGATCTAACGAAGAAATTCGATACATTTTGAAGTTTTATTACAAAAAAGGGAAAAATGCGATACATGCCGCGAAAAGCTACCTACGTGACGTAAACTTGGTTCAAACGCGTTCAGTCCGGGAATTTCGATGTCAAAGATGCAGCTCGCTCTGGTCGCCCGGCCACGGATAAAGTTGATGCAATTTTTTATAACGGGGAGCAAGATTGGAGATATTAGTAGTTACGACATAGCTGAAGAGTTAGGGGTTGACCACAAAACAGTTATGACCCATTTGATAAGCCTGGGTACCTATACAAAACAGCTCGATATTTCGTGCCACACGAGCTCTTAGTCTTGAATTTGTATATATGTAAAATACGAAAGAACTTCTTCCGTGACCTATATAATATAATAAAGCTGAAGAGTTTGTTTGTTTGAACGCGCCTATCTCTGAAACTGCCATTCGGATTTGAAAAACCATTTTTGAATTTGGTAGCCTAGTTATTGCGAAAGATTATAGGCTACTTAACATCACGCTACGACTATAAGAAGGTGAGCAAAAATAAATAAAGTCAGAAAGAACTCTAAGCGAAAACGAAGGATAAGCGCGAGCGGGAAATGTGGCTATTATTTAGGTGTACCTTTACTGTATATTGTGACGTCTTACGACTTCCACGCGAACGACGTCGTGAGCAGTAGCTAGTAGTTCTATAAAAGTATTCTCCATTAGTATTGGCTGGTTCTGATTAATTAAGCAATCGACAATGGACTATGACTATTAATTCCATTCAAGGAGTTCATAAATTAATGTATTCAGGGCATGTAACATTAGAATATTCTTTATGTATATTGAATACCTACACCTATTACTTATGTGAAAAAATACCACCCGCAGAATTTCTATTTTCATTTGATTGAAATAGACTTTCTGAATACCAATAAATATTTACAATGCCTGATTGGTGTCATCAATCTGATGCACACACTCTTAATGACATTCAAAATGCTATCTCCATTACGCATCATTGTTATTTAATGTGCTCGGCTGAAGCATTAAGGCTGACATCAGGTACGTATGATTTCAGGATCTCTGGAGGGCCTCGCAATTGTACTACTTTAATATAATTTTTCAGTTTTTTATAATGCGGAATAGCTAACATTGCTGCATCTCTCCGAATGTAAGAGTATACATTTACAGGAGGTAATAACTTAATTAAAACTTCAACATAAAGCCATTGCAGCTAGATAGACTAAAAGCAGGCACCAGCGTTAGACAGAGAATAATTTTGTCATGGAATCCCTTAGTAGTCTAAGGCCTAATCTCCAGCTCGGCTGCAAGCGCATTAGCCTTTATGAAACGTCGCACCCATTAGCAACGAGGTACTGTCACCGTTGCCTATTTTTATTTCCACTTTTTGATTACCTTTGGAAATTCACCAGCATCCAGTCATTGTTATTTGGTAAGGTATAAATACATTTCTAACTCCATCTTATTTATCAATCGAAGAATGGCAGGACTCCATGTAATCTGGGTGTCGCATTTAGACTTCGCGTACATTCGTGCAGATACTCTCAAAAGATAGATCTTGCGTTGCGATGCGTTCATCATGAACGCTGCACGATGGGTTGTCACCTTGCAGCTGCAAACTAACGGCTATCGCTTTGTGTCGTGCTTCGCACACGGCTGGACGGGCTCTGACGGATAAAACTTCCCGTGATACGTGTCCTTTGTGATTTCGGGTGAAGTCGAGCGAGATTTGGCGACATCGCAAGACAGACATGTCCTGCGACTTCGGAAACGATGAAAAAGACCGACTTCGCCCGACGTCTTAAGCGACTCGTGTCGCGGAACATTGGTCTAGTGAATAAGAGGCTTAATGACAATAATTCTTGTCAGTGGGCTTAATGGGACAAGTTCTGTCAGTCGTTATGTCATTTAAAAATATTTTTCTGTATAGGTACCTAATATTTTATTTTATATAAGTACGGTATAAAGACGAATGTAGAAGAAATTCGTCGAATAACTGAGTAGACAGCGCGGACATCATGCCATTGTCATTGGCCGTTTTCACACTACAACTATGTATAACGACACTGGCACGTCTATATCGTATCATCGGCTCGGACGGCAACCATATCGGTATGTGACACGACCTAACCAACAGCTTATTGTCATGCGGTATACCACAGCAGTCTCGAATAGTTGCGTTGCGCCAGCAAAAGCTTACATCGCCGCACGATTCCAAAAGTGTAATTGTGTATTTGAGATAATAATGGCAACAACTGATTACAGTTGTTAAGTTACACTAACACAAGTTACATTAGTAACTTGTTCAAAGTTACATTTGCTATATCTTTTATATTTACGGCGGAAAAAATTATATCGTAAAATAACCTTTTGGGTTGATCTTATTCTACAAGTGCGATATTTAGAGAGAACTTATTACATTATCTTCGATAAAGTGTGTGCGCGAAGTAACATGTTTTATAAGGTTTTCCGAATGAGCCAGTTTATACACGGTGATTTTTAATTTACTGTTAACCTTGCAGGGGGTGAAATAACTCATGATTATAAACAACTCTCATTATGAGACCAACTACGAAATAGCAAAAAAAATTACATCTGCTGCATACATTTTCATTGGGTAAATATTGCATTTTGTATGAAACAGATGATATTTTTTTCGACATTTCAGAGTTGGTCCCATAGTAAAAGTTGCGCATAGTCATGAGTACTTTCACGCCCTGAAAGGTTAACAGTGAATTAAAAATCACCGTGTATTGTCTCGTCTGGTAGAGAGTATTTCTAGTCGGGCGCTGCGGTGTGGGGGTGGGCAAATGGCATCCACGAACACTCCCCCCGCGATCTGCTTCGCCCCGCACTGTTTCGTCTGCTGATATCGGCACGACAATCAATGTCGGTGACGATACCGTTGACTACAACGACACAGTGTGAAAGCGTTCAGTTGTAATTGTATGAAACTACCAGTCCGGCGATATCGTGTCGTTATCGTCCAATGCGAAATCAGCCTCGATGATGAGCATCGTGCACATACATACTGGCAGCACCTGTAACCGGTGGCATTGCTTTAGACTCGGCCATATCTGTACACCTGGATTACGTATGTAGGTACAATCATACTGTTCTATAGGTACTTCACCACAAAACAAATAAAACTAGTAAATAAACCAATTCTATTCACAACGATTCACAACGGCACATCAAAACACGAGTAGCGTTGACAGAGTAATGACATTTAAATATGACAATTATGGCCTTTCAGGACCTTTCTGATTTGAAGGAAGACATCAATAGATTTTATTGTTGTCATGAAAGCTATATTCTCCAAAAAACATATAACGAGTAAATTCATTTAACTGTCGTTAACAATAAGCTACATAATATACATACAGAGTGGCAATTAGGTTATCACATTATTTGAAACCGCATATTCTACATTACATTTTAAGCATTTTGCTGTGGGGAAATGCAGCCGACATTCAGGCTATATTTGTGCTGCAGAAACGAGCCATTTGATCAATTTATAACCTAAGTTGTAGGCATTCACTGAGGGATAAATTTAAGGAAATAAACATCCTGACAGTCGCATCTCAATACACATATACACTTATATGAGAACCTGATTTATGTAAAAAAATTCATAACATAAATACTAGAAACAAAGATTTACTAATTGTGCCCACGACTAGGCTCCAAAAAATTAGTAATTCATTTAAGTGCCAAAGTATACGTTTTTACAACAAACTCCCTATGTATATTTATTAACATGAAAAATGTTGTAAATACAAATAGGCGCTGGCTCCAAAGCTTTAATAATAATCTTGTGTTTCAAGGAACAGGAGTCTGCTTCTCCAAAATGTCTTAGATTTCATGGAATAGTACTGAATTATCACAGAAATAATTAACATCGTATCCTGTTTACTCCTCCCAAAACGTGGTAGTATAAGTATCTTATTAGTTTAAACGATGAAACCACTACCACCAAAATCCAACCATTAAGCATGAATTATATAAATGAAAATACATACCATAATTATTATGGTGAGTATGGTAACTCCAGCTACCGTCCCAGGTTCTGCGTTTAGATATTGCAAATAATTGCGTTTTGATATTTTTTTGATATTTTGAATTTGATTTGATTTGATAGTCAGATTTAATACATTTTTTTTCTTCTTTGTTTTTTGTTTGTTGTTCTTTGTTAAATAAAAAAGTTAATGCATACAAAGTAAAGTCCGGTAACTGTTTCATATAATGTACATACTTTTATTCATGAACGCTTCTGAAATGAAGCGACACCAAAATTGCCATTCTTCGCTAAAAGGTATGGACTGGTCTGAAAATTTAGCATCAGGTCGTTGAGTTGTATATTTATTTACACCTACAATACAATATAGGACAATGAGATAGACATCAGAAGGTGCTACATGACATTATAATAAACGCACCTACGTGACAAGACCTATCTCAAACACCCTAATCATCAGTGAAAAGTATTCTTTTCCCTAGCCAACTAGGGAAAAAAAACATCGTTCCAAAACGATGTAAAATTATCACAGGTACAGTTAATTGGTAGCGCTAGCTATCTGCCGTAGCGTTAACTTTCGGACGTAACGCTTTGTTTCGCCCGGATTCGCACTGAAGCCGAGTGCAGCTTTTCGGTAATCTTGCATAATAATGCAAAATACGAGTCGCACTCGCGTACCCACTCTGCGCAGATACGCCTAATTACTTGCCCTCTAATTAAGTGCGAATTAACTTACTGTTTCATTAACTTTTAGTCATGAGGCATGTTATAATGCAAATAAGTTTGTTCGCAACTTTTTTACAACTTAACCACCGAACAGATGTTGTTGATTTTGGAAGAAGGGAAACTTGAATGGCATAAAGTTGACCGTCCATTGCTATGCAAGATGTGCATAGAGATTTAACATAATAAAACCTCTTTGTTTGAAAAACTTAATTTATAACAAAAACAAAGATATTAAATAGATGGTAGTTTACCATATAAGTCATGGCCACTCTTGGCTATAGGCCTCCTCCAACTGTCTCCATTTGTCTCTGTTTTGTGCTTGCTCCATCCAGTTTTTACCGATTACTTTTTGTATATCATCAGTCCTACGATCATTGGGTGTACCTCGTGCTCTTTCATCTTCGAGACCTTTCCACTTTGCAGAGAGGTTTAACACGGTTAATTGGGTTGCTAGCATTTGTTTCGTGCATAATGTGATGTATGCACGTAGACACGTACAAAGCTAAGTCCACGTGGGTAGCTTAGCCGTTAGCTGATGTAGAGCGTGCCTTAAAGTTTTTCTTCACGAAAAGTAGCTGACATCAATAACAGTAATTGCATGTTGCTTTCTTAGATTTCCGAGTCGACATGTTATTAATACGTGCTACACACATATATGATCATCAATTATGCGCGCAGTAATAATAAATAAACACATGGCATCCTTAGTTACTTCAGAGACGTGCGCATAAAATACCAATGATGTCATTTGCATGCAATGTCGATTACTTGTTGAATTTGCGATCAATTCTCAACTACTACTTTTATGTAGGTACCTACTACTACCGATCTTTACTAAGTTATAGTCAAGCAACCCTACTACTGAACGAAGCTGATCGTAATCCTATAAAAAAAAATGTGCGTTCAATCCGTAATAACACAACAGTTACAATCGCTACCCCTAATTCTAAACGTAAGTCCTTACACACTTTTCTCATAGTTGTAGTATTGTTCTCTATTGATAC
Organism: Brachylomia viminalis; assembly: GCA_937001585.2. Taxonomy (NCBI): domain Eukaryota; kingdom Metazoa; phylum Arthropoda; class Insecta; order Lepidoptera; family Noctuidae; genus Brachylomia; species Brachylomia viminalis. The sequence continues at coordinate 11,049,201 of OW443302.2, read as the reverse complement.
CCAGCGAAACGTTTGCGGCCACTGAGTTCGATAAAACTTTATACTGGCCATATGGGTCGAAGTTATATCGGATCCACGCGGCAGTAAAACTGGATAATAATAAGCAGTGGATGCAATAAAACACAGCGCTTACGATCACACAATTCGATGACACCTATAAAACCGGGCTGCATCATCCATCCGTTCTGTTTATGTCACGCCCCCAATTTATATGCTTAAGAAGTTTTTTATTTTATAGCACACGTAATAAAACACCGTTTGTATTCATACGTTGTATTAAATGAATCTTTTTTATTGACATTTAAGCCCGGCACGTACATTAATTCGTTCCTACTCCCAATACCTACGCGTGTTAGTTCATTCTGATTTTCAAGACACGTTTCTTTTCAGTTAAAGTTTTAGTTTTCAAAATATGTTAAGGTATTTAATGTCCGTTAAAAAAATACCGTTTGTATCCGGATACTCTTGTAGGTTTATTGTGGTCACATAAAATATCGATTAAAGTACCTAGTTATATGCTACATGAGTTCAGCAGTCACAGTGGCCGTTTGATGTGAAGTTTCCACAAACTACGGTATCGATATTTCAATTAATATGCATCGTTACTTTAAACTTTACTTAGTGGAAGTGGGGTGAAGCAAGTTTTAATAAGGGTCTCTCTGGGTCATTACAGGCTCGTAGCGGTAATTGTCAGAGGCGGCGCAGCCCCAGCACTTAACGACACTTCTGGTTGACGTAGGCAGCCACTCCTTACTGCCGCCGTTTGTATTTCAATAGCTTTGTGAAACGAAATAAACGTATATCTGCTCACCAAATATACGTTTTTCGCATAAATGTGCCCGGAATTTGTTTTGCTTATTTTTATTTAAAACAAAAGCCTGTATTCCTCTTATTGTTATTGGAATACGCCTCTGTATTGTACAAAATTCTCTGTGCTCATAACAACGACGGATTTCAAGCGAGGAATCATTTGTTCTAGCCCTAACTAGTGGCTCGATAGAGTTGCAGAAGTTTCCAATCTAATAAAACGAATCATGTGTTCAACGATCCTTATACAAGTAAATTAAGACGAAGAGATTTCAAGATAAGAGATACGACGTCTGTCGTATTCAAACTTTACACGAAGGGTTGAATAAGCTTCCTCGTCAATTGGGTACGTACCCAGTTTTTTTCTTCGTGTTATAATCAATTGATTCCTAGAGTGCCATCGTATTGTGGGTGTTGGTTGAGCGCAGGCATTCAGCGTCTACGCGGCTACGCTACGCGACGTCTACAGGCTTTTGCTACGCCACGTCTACGCGGCTACGCCACGCGTCATCTACAGGCTTTTGCTACGCCACGTCTACGCGGCTACGCCACGCGTCTTCTACAGGCTTTTGCTACGCCACGTCTACGCGGCTACGCCACGCGACGTCTACAGGCTTTTGCTACGCCATGTCTACGCGGCTACGCCACGCGACGTCTACAGGCTTTTGCTACGCCATGTCTACGCGGCTACGCCACGCGACGTCTACAGGCTTTTGCTACGCCATGTCTACGCGGCTACGCCACGCGACGTCTACAGGCTTTTGCTACGCCATGTCTACGCGGCTACGCCACGCGACGTCTACAGGCTTTTGCTACGCCACGTCTACGCGGCTACGCCACGCGACGTCTACAGGCTTTTGCTACGCCATGTCTACGCGGCTACGCCACGCGACGTCTACAGGCTTTTGCTACGCCATGTCTACGCGGCTACGCCACGCGACGTCTACAGGCTTTTGCTACGCCACGTCTACGCGGCTGGTACGCAGCACAAACTTCCATTACGGAGGAACTGTAATTATGGTATTAGGTTTTATATATTTAATTATTCATAAAAATAAGTGATCCCGTTTGTGTGAGACTTCTGCAACGTTATTATGGAAACCAGTTGAACGGATTAGCCGTGATTCAATTAGCTAAGTTGTATAATGCTTAATTTCCAGCGCTGATCTATCTGATTTGTCCTAAGATAACTAATTGTATATAATAAGAAGAAATGATTATTATGAACTGGCATCCCAATATTATTAACGTGAAAAGTTTTGAACAAAATTCCTTAAAAAGCGTTTTTTTATAAAAATAACAACGTGTTTGCCCATAAAACTCAAGCGAGAGAAAACAAGCCGTAAATTAATCAATCAAAAACCGTGGGTAGGATAGACCTACTGACCTAATTATCATATTTACGTATGCTATTGAATTATGTATATTTTTTGGTGAAAAGCATGAAAAGTTTAATGTTTACAAGTTAAAAAGGCGAATGTTCTAATTGGTGCGGGCTCGCAATCACGGCAGACATGTCATGTCAAACGTGGAGCGTCGGCTCGGCGCGCCTACGTAAGGTTACGGGTAGACGGTGACGACTAATTCAATTCCGCAGCAAGCGAACTGAATGCTAACGACCGGCTTAAAATGAACACGTATACTGAAATAACACATGCGAGAACATACTCTATTCACTAATAATACGCGCCGAATATAAAGCGCGGGATTTGTACCGGTTCCGACGTAACCATACTCCAGATTATTATAATTCTAAGCGGTTTAAGGATTTAGACTTTAATTTTCTCAAAACTTGCCCCCAAGCTTAATTTCTTTCTTTGAGAATAATTTTTCGAGTCCTTTGATTTTCTCTCTCACCTTTATAAGGGTTTTTTCGTGAGTAATACAATTTATTATAACAGTCTTGATCTCACTTTAATCAAGTGTCCTCACTGGCTCATTAATGGATAATTCAAACCGCTCTTTAATTACGCTGAGTCACAACCTTTTAAGATTATTTTCTCCGTAGCTCCCCCTCGAGGTGGGCGACGAAACGTCCAAACAAAAGTCACGATACGAACGACGAATATGCGCCGATAAATAGGTACTGTTACGTATACATATGTAAAGGACGTGTGAAAACGATATTTTTATTGTATTTTGAGCACGAAAAGTTTTTTTTTCATCGCAGTGGCTCCGTCTCCGGCGGCAGCGGCGGGCAACCAGTCCGCTGTCGGCAAGTAAGTATTGTGGAATGATTAATCGTTCTGTAAATTGAATTCACCGTGATAAATGAAATATCCGCACAATAGGTAATAAATTACGCTGACCCGTTTGGGCGTAAGATGAAACGGTCTGAAAGTAGGTCCGGACGGATGTTACAGGATAATAGGTATAAAACACAACACACGTAAAACACCTGCCCGAAGGTATTGTTGGGATTTTAATTCGCATGGGGCACGGAACGGCTTTGTTAAACGAACTCGTACAGCCTGCTTTCAGTCCGTTACTACCTGCGTTCTATCTCGATTTTGCTGTGTTCGTTACTATTCCGATACGATCCGAAACCTTTGCGATTGAACAACGCGTCGTATAATTACACAAATCACTGAATTACTTAACGAAGGCACACCACCTTAAATAATATGTCAATTCATATCGAAACAGACTTAATTGGTCCAACTCTTTTTATTTACCTGAGTAATGAAGTCGAATCGATAAAGTTCGAGAACGGCTCTTAAAAAGACATTTATTTATTCGACTCCAAAATTTACGACTGAGGCTGTTGACCGTCAGAACCTGTAGGTTACTAACTGGCTCGTTAGAGCCTACCGTGTGTGGCGTAGGTTACCTACTACGTACCGTGCCATTTGTTAGCTGACAGACTTTTGGAGGCGGTGAATAATGATTAGTACTTAATAAATCTTTCGCTCAAAAAATTGCACAGAATAAATGTAAAACTATTATAATAAATGTAAAAGTCCAACCCTTACCAGATATTTTTTCGATAAAATGGAAAAAATACACGTTTTTCGATAGGTTTTTGTTTGGTAAAAGTAAAATAAATAGGTACAGGGTCAATCTTTTAATTTGAACCGTTTTATCATGTGAAATATTTTTCTTTATTAATAAACTATCTGAAAGGTATTATTGGCGAGAAAAGGAAATGTTTAATTTTCTCATATAATGTGGTTTAAATTTGATGTAACGGTAGATTTTCTCTAAAATGAATTTTTAGTGTTGTTTGTTTGTGTATGTGTGTTGTTTTTACTTATTAATTATATTTTTCTGTTATTGCCGAAAAATTTAGCGCAATTCCTGGAATTTACTTTGTTTCACTTACATACATACAGATTATGATCTAGCTAAGTATATGAATAGATATAAGTGTGTACACAGCTGACTAAACAGAAGCCACCACTATACTTGCCTAGGGGGCGATACCCATGCTTATACCACATTCTGATAAACGCTATGGCCTCTTGATTAGAGGTAACTTCATTATGCGGTTACATTTTAGGATTTTTGATGCCCAGAGAAATGAAAAGTTTTTTTTTGTTATCTTTTCTTAACGGTGGTTTGCATATACGTACATTATGAATGTTAATAGCACTGCCATTAAGTGAACAATACATTAGCAAAACGATGCCACCTTACATAATACCAGAAAACTAAAACCAAAGCTAAACACAAACAATTCTAGAGACTCAAGTCTATTAAATAATCAGGAACCCATGATCAAACAATGTCTTCCTTTAAAAGATACTTACAAAACTTACATTAATTCGTTGAGACACAATGCCCTGATTCTGTTTAAACTTCTAAGTGGTAATGAAGACAAAAGACTTTAATAAAATAAAAGGCCGTTTTAAAATAAAGAAAGACATTTAAGTCACGGTTACAATGTATTACAAGACAAGAATCTGAAGCGTCGCATCTCGATGCAAGTGTAAATACATAGTTTAAGCATTATTACTTAATTATGATTGTAATATGAACCTAACATCGTGAGAAAAGCATTTCAGGCGTACATTTATTGAACAAAGCGGCAAGAAAAACGACGGCAACAAGCGGCGCCGGCTGTTCTAAATTGCCAACACTTCTGAGCCGTGGGCGTTTACTGGAGTTCACTCCACTTCATTATTTGTTACATTGCATCGATCCGGGATCGCGTAAAGTGTTATATGATAGCGCCATCAGTGTTTGCGCCAGATACAAGACGATACCGTACCTCCATTTTCCGTATTGCAAATACGAAAACCCTGACCATAAATGTAAAAGGGAAATGCATTTGTCATTAAGTTGCATTGCAACTGAAAAATATTCGCAAAATTATAATGGGGCTGAATATCTTTTGCCGGGGCATTTTCGTGCAGAGCGGTAATGAAAGCAAATAAGATTTTCGAAAAAAAAATATCACAGGCTTACAACATGCTTACCATGATTTTTAAGTGCTGGCATTTTCGATATATGAGTGCATATTTCGGTGCGTAATTTGGGTATAGTGTGTTCATCCATTAGCGATGTTTCAATGTTAAAAATAAGTTTGTGTATCAAGCCAGACGGCCGACCAGTGAGCGTAACTTTTTTAAATTCCAACTCGGTAAAGTAATTAGAATTTTTCCAACGGCCCCATTGTGCTACGAACTCAGCTCACGCAAACTTTTAATGCGACTTAAATTCAAATGCTATTTTACGGTTTCTCTTTGTGAAGTTGATTTTAATGAAATATTGAGTTCGGCAACATTGATTGTCTACTTTTTAGGGTTCTAAGTCAACGTAATAAAAAATACGGACATTTATGCGACATTAATTTTGATATTCGAAAATAAATCAAAACCTATATGGTATTTCCCGTTGACCTAGAATCATGAAATTGGGCAAGAAGCAAGGTTTTATAGCACAAATAATGAAAGAATATCGAAAATCGTTCATTTGTACCTACTTTAAAATCATATTTATGAAAAAAAAACGCGGTTACAAACTTACATTAAATTTACAGGTGGAGAATTGACCGGGACGTATATCGATGTCTGAAAGAACACGTTTTTCAACTACAAACTGTAAAGTTCACTAATCCACCATAGAAAAGGGAGGATCCTCCGACCATACGGGTGTTGTGTCTGGTGGGCAACTGCTCGACGATTAATGGCGGTATGTAGTCTAAAATTATGCTAGTTCCGGGGTAAAGTTCACTTGCGCGATGCAGGATTTTGCGTAACGTCAGTGTGATGCGTAATTCGCATACGGCGACGTAGATGGCCGCCGCAACTATTTATTTCACATAAACATTTGTGATTACCGCAACAACGTACAGAACTGCAATAAAAGGACAAAATCATTTTCATGCACATCTGGAAAGGACTTTAATGCGGCGTAGATAACATGTCACGGTGAATACCTAACTGTCATGACTCTGTACTTTAGTGTTTTCCAAAGCATTTTGAATTTAAACACAATACTATCTTTACCTAATATAATAATAATAATCTCTCATAGAAGCAAATTACGATGGGTGCAACCGGAGGATCCAAAAAAATGCAAATTTATTTTAATAAACTAATTTATTACTGTACTACAAGGTATTGAAATTACGACTAATCATACTAAAGTGTCAATTGGTCGATGTCAGGTCCAAAAGTGCCGCTCCACGTTTTTATGTTTCTATGGAAAGGTTCGATTGACGTCAATTGGTCACGTTATGCTGAGCTTGCGTTTCGTGCCCGTAGGTGCCGTGTGCAATGTATATGCAGGTATGCCGATGCAGCGATCTATTAAGGTTGACCATGCGTAACACCTCCCCCCGTAGAACAGCGAGTATCGATGGACTTGTTCAAGATGGTCGCTGGTAGACATCCAGGGTCAATCCTTATTTGGCTTGGGTTGATAGTGCGTGGTGATGGGATTGCATAGACGACTTCAGGGTTGCTGTTGAAGTTTTCTGTGATTTCTCTGGATGCTTTTCTTATGCGTAGCCGACGATAGATTAGAGTGGCGATGAGTGCGCATGTACCGGATAGTGCGAGGTACATGGGTATAGTAGTGTGGTAAATGACGGGATCGGTGACGTCATCTAAATGTACAGGCAGTTGCGTCGCTATCTCGTTGCTAAGCGTGTGAAGTTTTTGTAGATCTGGCGAATTTAGGATGAGCTTCGGATAATTTTCAGGCCTCGACTCGTTGTATAGGGGCATCTCAATGATCTTCACGACATGTCCTTTGATGTGGTCGTCAGTGTTGGAGATAGTGAAGGCGGGTGTTCTCAGGTTACAGTTGAGGGGAATGATTGCCAAATAGCTGCCTCGTAGGGTCCGGTACTGTTCTTGACCGCAAGACATCTTCACTTTTGTTGGTACAGGAAAACTTAAGGTATAATGCTTGTCGTCCAGGGTTTCCAGGGCTTCGGTGGTGAGAGCTACGGGTGTCAGCTTGCAGCTGGGTTGAAGTTCTTGATGGACTATGAGATGCTGGATACAATCTGGTTTGCTCTGGATTTGTAGGTTGGCTGTTGACTCACAGAGATATATGGAGTTTACCTTCGGACATTCTGTCTCTATGTACCTAGAGTCTGAGCTAGAGAGTGCTACGAAAGGTGAGGGTGGTATAAGAGTTTCGTGGTTTCTGTTAGGAACAAGGGAAAGTTTATACAAATTATATGTGGAGGAAACAACTATCGGGACTTTTATAACTACTACTATCTGCTTATTAGAATAGAAGTAACCTAGTTTAATTATTTCATAAAAATGCCTAATTTCTACGTCAAGGATTTCGTCATTAGCATATAAAATCCTTAATTTACCTAACATATACTTAATTTCATCTAAATTAAATAAAGAGTACGGGGTACTTGACGCACGAATAAATGTTAGGGTGTTCTCTAAACTCCGTAATTCTTCATAAAGATCTTCTACATTATCTCCTAAGATTAACAGATGTTGGGCCAGATGGGCGTATTTAATTAAATCTGTATCCCTATTAGCGTCACTTTCCAAAATTAAGTTTAGTGCTTTACTCATCTTATCTTGATTTGAAATTATACTATCTATTATTTGAGAGCTACGTGAAATAAATTTACTATTTAAACTAACATGGTTATTAATTTCTAATTCTAATTTATGCTCATTATTACGTAAAGTGTTTATGGCGTTTTCGTATTTAAGTGCATCGGTGTAGTCTAAATTACCAGAAATCGATTTTATTACAGAACCCAAACCGTCGATAAGGCCTCTTTTACTACGAGTTGATTCAAACATACTAATTTTACTAGTAATTAAATTGATTTTACTATTGAGATGTTTCAGATGAGGGTCGAATAGGAATAAGGTTTTATTGTTAACTAAGGGACTTAATTCAGCCATCTGTGTTTTTACCACTTCAATTTGAAGATGGATATTCTCTAAATCTATATGACTTAGGAAAGAATGGAAATGGGAAACGATCTTTGCCGCTCCTAATTTGAAGGGAAGTAGTCCTGGTCCATTGTCAAGTGATTCAACTGTTATCTCTTGTCCTTGGGCCGGATGTAGGGTCATCAGCCATAGTATTATCCTGTAACAAAGTGGGATCTTTAGGACTTCGCTTAAGGCGAGATTTTGCTACTGGACCGCGTTTCTTCTTCGTATAGATGTGGATTGGAAGATCTGCGAGTACAGTATCTTGCGTATAACGCGGGGCTAACTTCTGTCGAGACGCCATGGGATTGCGTACAAAGATTTGCTGGTCAGGGGTATAGTCCTTCTCGGGTTCTCTGTCCCTGTTACGGGTTTCAGTCAGTTGTGTCCTGTCATGTAAGGATGTCTGGTTAATAAGGTCGTATACTTGACTCATTCGTTTCCTATGGTCTTGTGAGTACTGTTGCAGTAAGTGTTCAGATAGGTCAATATCTATTGGGTCTCGAGGGTCAAAGTGTCCGGTTATCAAGTCCAAGGGTCTACATTTTGTGAAGCTATGGATCGAACTATTGTACGCTAAGATGGCATAAGGCATAAGATTAACGACTGGTTCATTTCGTCTCTCTAATTTCAATAACCTAAGATGTTCTAAAATGGTGGAATGGAACCTTTCTACTATGCCATTGTCGTTAGGGGAATGCGCTAATATTTTATGGTGAATAATTTTATGAGTTCGGTTGAATTCTAGGAAAATCTGATTTGTGAATTCAGGGCCTCCGTCCGTGACAATAGTCAATGGGACCCCATGGTGGGTGCAAAATACAAGTAGAGCTTGTACTACACTTAAAGCGGTGCTATCTCTAAGGTGATAAGCTTGTGCATACTTAGAGAAAGCGTCTACAATGGTAAGGAATTTCTCTGTTTGAGCTGTGAACAGATCTAGATGGATAATTTCAAAAGGTTTACTAGGGGGTGGTACAATGTTAAATCTTTGCTTGATGGGGTGACGGTCGTATTTAGCCTGACCACAGATAGTACACTCATTTATGTACTTGGAGATGTGTTCTTTCATCTTAGGCCAGTAGAATTTAGAAGATAAGGCTAAGTAACATTCAGTGATACCGCGATGATTTGTTTTACCTTCGTGGTATTTCTTTATGATGTCTTGTTGACGCAAGTAGTCTTTAACATTCTCTAATTCAACTTTAGTTAGAACCATGTTCATTGAAGAGCTTTTGAAGTTGTCTTGAATTATGGGGATTATTTTATACATGGCAAGAGGAGGATGGATGATTAAACCGGTTTTGACTTTAGGGTTCACATATTCTTTAACTGCATTAATAACGTCGTTAGTCAGGTTAGACTCAGATAGTTGAATGGTAGTTCGGGTATGCGTTTCAAATGGCTTACTCACTGTCGGTCGTTTTTTAATATCGCCTACAAGTACAAAACAGATTTGTCTACTGAATTTATTCAAGGGTTCGTCTGATATTGGCACTTCTAGAATAGGGGCTTCGTTACTAGTGTGAACAGTTGCTGTGTCAGAGTTGTCGAGTATGTCAGGGTTGTTTGTAGGGGCTGTCAGTGTTTCAGAACCTACTGTTGAGTGAGGCTTTTCAGATACATTTACCGCTATAGACATAGCGTCCTCGTTGTTGATTTCAATGCGGGACAATGCGTCGGCGTTAGTGTTCTTTTTGCCTTGCTTGTATACTGTAGTAAAATTGTATTCACTCAACTTAAGTCTCCAACGTGTGAGTCTGGAGCCTGGTTCTTTAAGGCTCATAACCCATTGTAAGGGTTTATGGTCTGTAACTATCTTAAACTTTCTCCCAAACAAGTATGGACGAAAGTATTTAGTAGCCCAAACTATGGCTAATAACTCCTTCTCGATTACACTATAGTTAATCTCACTGGAGTTTAATGTCCTAGACGCGTATGCTAAGGGCTTATCTTGTCCTATAGGTCCTTGAGAAAGGACAGCTCCTATGGCAAAGTTAGATGCGTCAGTCGTAAGCACAAATTCCTTAGAAAAGTCAGGGTACTGCAGTATAGGGTCGTTAGTCAGTAGTAATTTGCACTTTTCAAAACAGTCGATGTAGTTAGGGTCATTGAAGGTGATCTTCGAACCTTTCTTGAGACATTGCGTCATGGGTTTCGTAATGCGCGCAAAGTCAGGAATAAATTTCCTATAGTATCCTAACAGGCCTAAAAAGCGTTTGATCTCGGTAGCTGTCTTAGGAATAGGGAATTTCTGGATGGCAATGATCTTATCGGGGTTAGGCTTAATACCGTCCTTACTTATTACGTGACCTAAGTATGAAGTTTCAAGCTTTAAAAATTCCGACTTATCCATCTGGATCTTAAAGTTTGATTCCCTTAATCTCTTGAATACTTTTTCTAAATTTACCATGTGTTCCTGTAAGGAAACACTAAAAACGACTATGTCATCGAGATATACGAGACATATGACATTTTGGAGGTCCCTGAGGACATTATCCATCACGCGTTGAAACGTGGATGGAGAATTTTTGAGACCCATGGGCATGCGTAAAAATTCAAAGTGCCCATGTTCTACATTGAAGGCCGTTTTGTGAATATCGGCTGGGTCCATTTCTACCTGGTAAAATCCACTTGCAAGGTCTAGAGTTGTGAAGTAATGACAGTTACCAAGTTTATCTAAGATGTCATTAATATTGGGGATTGGGTACTTGTCATCGAGGGTTTTCTCGTTGACTTTACGAAAATCAATGACTATGCGCCATTTAGTCTTTCCGGACGCATCAGATTTTTTTGGAACTACCCAGATGGGTGAGCTCCAGGCTGACTGCGAGGGACGGATTATCCCTTGGTCTAACATTTTGCTAATCTGATCCTGAACTTCCTGTCTGTGAACAAAGGGATATCTATAGGTCTTAGTATAGACAGGTAATTCGTCGGTGGTATGAATACTATGCTTTATCTTATTGGTGAAAGTTAGAGGTTCACCATCGATATAGAAAACGTCAGCATATTGTGCACAAAGAGATTCTAAGTTGGCTCGTTCTTCAGGATTCAGATGGTCAGTGCGTAGTTTTGATAATACCTCGGATACGCGATCGCTTGGCTGATAGATAGTCGCGCTTTGCTCGTTAAAAAGTTCCGCGGTAACTGGCCTGTCCATTGAGAAAACTACATCATGTTTAGTTGGATTAATTATTTCTATGATGCCACGGTTATTTTTAACAGAAGTAACACAGTCGCGAATAGTGCAATTGGAAATAGTCTGCTCTGATATTATTACGTCACCATCATGAAGATTAATGGGGACTCTAGCTAATTTGGATGAATTAGCGGGTACTATGTCCTCATAAAGATTACAATTACGTGAATCATACATTCGCAAGGGATTGGATGAATTACGTGTAACAAGAACCTTATTCTTTAAATCTATATTAGACTCTAACTTTTCTAGTAAGTCTAAGCCTATTAAGCCGTCAAAATAATTGTGGAACTTGTAAATGTATAGGGTAATGTCACAGGTTTCTTTAAATTCCGGGAAGCACGGTATAGTAATGGAATAATTATTACGAGTTGTCGCGTGGATGTTAGTGACTTCGAAAGGCTCATAATTACACTGGATATGATGATAAAATCTTTCTACAACGTTCGGGCTAATAAAAGATAGGTTCGCACCGGTATCTACTAATAGTTTAATGGGTGGATTAGCAATCTGAATGAATGGAAGTTGTCTCTGGGTTTGTAAGTTAATTTCTATTTTGGTTTGTCTGATTTCGGGGCTGTATGAAAATCCTGGCCTTCAGCAGACGTTCCTTGGGCAGATGTTCCTTCAGGCACATTCTGATGTTCCTCTACGTGCACAGGAACATAATCACTATGAGCTAGTGGCTCATACACAGGTTCGTAATTGTAAGGTACAGGGTAGAACTGGTCGTAATAGTCATTATAGGCATAGTCGGGGTATTCATAATAGTCGTAAAAGTCTACTTCGTTAACATTCATCTCACGGGTCTTAAAGTAGTTACTGGGAGGTGGATTTCCTTGTTGAGTCCAGTCATGTCCTGTCGAAGGTCTCGGCATAGGTTTAGGAACAAAGTGGCTTACACCACTCATGGGCTTAGGGCCATTATTAATGGGCGTGTAACTAGGCCTTTGTTGAGGCAATCGGAACACGTTGCTCTGGGGCCTATGGTTAGGCGGGGGTGCGCTTAACATTTGTTGGGTTCGCGTGGGACCGCGATTGAAAGGCACTTGGGGTCTCCAAGCTTGCATTGGCCTTGGCGGTTGTGGCTGATAAAAACTTTTGGAGGGACCGGGCTGATTAAACGGCGCTGAAAAAGTGACTGGCTGTGGAGTATGCAAATTAAATGGCTTAATCTGATACGTACTGGGATTAAATGAAGACGTAGACTGCACAGGTCTCCGCTCCGGCAAATGGTCATTACGCTGCTGTAAGTACATGGTGTTAATTTCCTCGTGCACAAACTCGAGAGCCTTTTCGATGGTGTCGGGTCGCATGCACCTAATACGCGAGCCTAAAGGTTCTTTTAGGCCACGAACGAATGCCTGTAGGGTTAATTTTTTATATAGTGCCCGTTTGGCCTCGATGGTGGTAGATATGGGCTCATGCAAGGTCACATACGTCATAATTGTACTAAATAAAGTTTGGCACTTTTCGTAAAATTCCGGTGGTGATAAATTCTTTTGCGTTAACAGGGCCAAATCATTGTATAAGGCGGTCTCGTCCCGCTGGTCCGAGAAGTTATTAATCAGGGCGTTTCTAATACCCTGCCAGGTTTCGGGAATGCCGTTTGAATTTATTGTGCGGGCGGCATTTCCGGTAACTTTATTAAGTATGCCGTTCAACAAGGATAAATTACTTAGTTCGTAACCTGGCTCTGCCTTAACAAATTGCGCGACAAGTTGGTCACATAAACGTACAAACCGCGTGAGCACGTTCGGGTTCCCGTCGAATTCGGGAACGAGGCGTAAGGCCTTGTAAACTTGATCTACCAAATCGGTATTCATTTTGTTAGTTAAATTATTCTCTATAATTAAGTAAGATTCTACACTTTCACTTTCACTATCTTCTAATATAGTATCTAAATTCCTATTCGCATCGATTTGCGAGTTCCTATTAGAAATACTCGACTTAGGAGTCCGTGATATACGTGGGTGAAAAATTTTGAAAGTTTAATAGAAACACTTGAGGAAATTAACACAAAGGAAACACAGGAAAAAAAAAAGGAAATTACACAAAGGATACTAAAATATAGGAAGGCGAGCAACTCTAGTAGATCTAGGTACTTACCAAATCTGCATCTCTCTGTGGTATCGATATTCGGATACTCCTCCGTAGCCGCACACCCGTAGGTTCGAATAGCCCGTTGTCGGTGATCGATTCACTGAATTTACTGGACTATCCTACCGACTGCGCCAATTACGATGGGTGCAACCGGAGGATCCAAAAAAATGCAAATTTATTTTAATAAACTAATTTATTACTGTACTACAAGGTATTGAAATTACGACTAATCATACTAAAGTGTCAATTGGTCGATGTCAGGTCCAAAAGTGCCGCTCCACGTTTTTATGTTTCTATGGAAAGGTTCGATTGACGTCAATTGGTCACGTTATGCTGAGCTTGCGTTTCGTGCCCGTAGGTGCCGTGTGCAATGTATATGCAGGTATGCCGATGCAGCGATCTATTAAGGTTGACCATGCGTAACAAGCACATGATTCGTGAACCAATATTATCCCAATGATATATTTTTCGAACAACTCAAGCGCCAAAGGCAAACTTGAAAGTCATTCAACGAACTCGAACTCGGCGCAAATAGATGTCATCAATCGAAGAGGCTTTCGATCAAAGACAAGGGACAAAGGGACATCGTAGAGCAAGGGCTGATATGCGGAAGAATTATTACCGACGAGGACGGCCCTAATGTCTGAGCTGAACGTATTTATTTGGTGACCTGCTGGAGGTAAACTGTCATCCCGAATGCACGTTAACTTGTGGTTTCAATGGCGGCGCTCCTTAACATAATCTCTTTCATTTGATATGACTTTAATGGACTCTGTAATTAACGAGTGGACGAAGGGTCCGTCATATATGTATAGGGTGGTAGTGACATAGACGCGCAAACAGTAACCATGAATTCAGCACTTGACCCTATACCCCGTAGAGTAGAAAATGTTCGTCGGTTATTAAAATAAACAGCTGTTTCATAGTAAGCTATTTTATTTTTAATAACCGACAAAAATTTCGATGCAGAGAGTTTCAGAATCACGACTGAATCCATGGTAACAGGTTTGCTCGTTGATGTCGCTGCGACCCTGTATTAAAACGTGGTCTTTGGATATTATAAACTCTAAGATTAGTAATATTATTTGTTCAATGCAGTGATAAATGATTTTATTTCTATAGGTAGGTTTGTACAAACACTTTTACACGTCAATCATATTTTGAGAGCTAGATGAAGTCGTCGTTTCCTATCCGATTATTCTGAGATGAAAGGCCGAAACAAACTCAGAGGTCAGAGTCTCTTTTATAGTCCAGACATAATCTTGGTCAGATCATGTGAAGACAATGTAGATTATTAGTGTCTGAAAAGGTCTTTATAGAAAAAACCACCCAGATTGAGTAGCCCTGTCATGTCAGTAATAGTGCAGCACAACTCAGAGCTTAAGGAGCTCAACGATTCGAGGAACAATACCAAAGAAAGGACATTTAGGTAGGTCGCATAAATTACTCAAACTGCCAGATCATGATTAAAACTAACTGAGAAAAACAAACAAAAAAGCAATGACCCACATAGTCCTCACATTCACAATAATTAAAATAATATAACACTTTACAAAGTAAATACCCATGTCATTGTATATATAAAATGTATCAATGTCAATGTGTATATAAAAGTTTGGACACAATCTTTGAGGACCATTTAGATTGATGTCTGAAGTAGTATTTCAGTCTTTCCCGTTATAATTTTGTCTAGAAGTAATCGCAATATGTGTGTATTATTCATACCACTTTATACTAAAATTTTGTGGAGAAAAACAAAACAATAATGAACACTTTGAACTTCTCTGGTTGGATTTTCCCGCGAAACTACCCATTAGACTAAGCATCAAATCCCACTTTACGAAACGCAGTTAGTTCACAAATCTTAGTCAGGTTTCTCATAAAAGGATCTCCAACAGTGTAGACGTTTAATCCTTGCTTTTGAAATATTCCATTAATCTTATAATCTCGCGGCAGTTGGTTTATTATGCAAATTGCTTGACTAGTATTAGCTTTGCCTACATGCTATGTACAAGGAACCAGCGACATACCTGTTATCGATAGGAAGCGTAAGCTTAGTGATTGTGAAGATTTTTAAGGTCCACTTTTTATTAAGAGTGAGGTATGTTATGACATAATCTATAAACTATTATATTCTGCACCCATGTATTTCGTTACATAGAGAAAGCCGTTCAGATAGCCACGTACAGTCAACAAAAACAATGTCGCGGCGTGGTTGAAAGAGCGAGATTCCGGCTGCAATCATCTTGATAACACTTGAGGGATTTATCCAAAATAACATTTCGCCTGCGCAAAGTTCTTAATGAAATAAGTTAGTAATCCTCGGGTAATTCGTTAAATGTTTGTGCGATAGATACTAGTTTCGAAGCTCTCCCCGAGTGGCTGTTTCATGCTTTGATTACAGTGCGCGGCGTCTTTACCGTATCAATGATTCACGTGAACGTGCGCTCAAGTTTACCTATCATTTACATTGTTATACAAGAACGTTATAAAGTTCGGCTACATATTTATGAATAGTATGCAGATTGGGAGAAAGTTTCAGGCGAGTTTACTGTTTGCTACTCCAACGATCAATCATCATGATCAGCTTAATAACGTCTCCTCGAGCTCAAAACTTAACAGAACTTAATTTGTGCATACCTCAAAGACGTTTCTATGAACAAAAGTTATTTAGTGTTATTATATTATGTAGTAGATCTTTAAAAAATAATACCCTGAAGAATTCACTGTAGGAGCTACGGGTAAAACATTTGCAATAATAAAATCGCGTGATTCACGAATTGAAAACTGGATCTTGGCGAGAGGTTAATTACCAGAATATCTGAGTACTCCACTCAATATAACAGGCAGCAGCCGCGATCCTTTTCGGTCATATATTAACAACGGACGTTAGCAATATCTTTACATTTCAAAAGAAATTATTTCGAACTATTATAAAAATAATTGTTGATCTGCTATTCAAAATGTAAGATTAGAACTGATAAGTAATAAAGATATAAGTCTCAAAAGCAGCGATGAATTAAAAACTATAAGGAAGTCAAGAAATGGTTAACTCTGAACGGCACCTATCGCAATTTATCTCGTTCTCCAACAATTTTTTTTTTTTTGTGGGACATCATCAAATAACTTCTCCCGCTCTGAGTGGAGCGGGAGGGCGTGTCAGACTCTTAATGACTAAAACCCACCCGTGTCCCTTCAGTTGCCTGTGCCAGGGGTCACGGTAACCCTTTAGGATTTTCCCGCGACCCTGGCAGGAATTGGCCCTAGCGGGCCCCATCACTCGGTGCTGACATCTCTTTGAGACGCACGTAGAACACAATGCACCATCGAGCCGGGCCTGGTCCTTATCGGACGGCAAGCTACCCATTGCTCGCCGTCCGCAAACCCTACGGTGGCCGGAAATCGGTCTGGGATTCACGACTCCCAGGGCGTCTCCTGCGGCGACTAGGAGCATGAGGGCGCGAATTTTGCCTCTCCCTCACGCATTCCGCCTCCTCCTTCGCGAGCATTATAGCTTCGCAGAAGGAGATGACGGCTTCCTATGCGCTCTCGCTCCGTACCAGGGCCTGGACCGGGCCGGACGCGAGAGATCGCCACCGCCGATCGCCTCCACGACGACACGGTGGTGCTCCGCCCAAGCCAGGCAGACCTCCACCGCATGCTCCACCGTGTCCTCTGGGCGATCCACACAATGGTGATCGTTTTCCAGCCTGCGATTAATATCACACTTTCTGCTGTTTCCACTAGATAAAAACTAATAGGTTCTCGTTTCAACCTGTTACATCTACTTACTTCATATGTCCGTATAACAATTTACTCACAAGGGTCATCGAGACCCCTGACTTCGGCAACACTAAGTTCTGTTGAATAAAAAAGTCCCATAAAATAAAGCTAAAACTAACCGTCGCGCGTCGGTCGGTCGCCGGGCACAGGTTATTTATATAAGTCATGTCAGACAACGCTTCTGGCCTGAAAGTTCACTCATATTTTTTGTTTGACAAATTGCCGCGGTAACGGGACTTGGCTAAAGTTTCACCTCCATTTAAGCGTCCATTAATACCTACCCGGTGGCCGTGACTCTCTTTACATTTTATGAAATATTCAGTATCGATCTACCTATCGCAAAAAGTATAGGAGTGCCTCTTAATAGCACGTTGGTACCGCGTACCAGGAACTGAAAAATATTTTGTGAGGGTATTTCTTTTAGAAAACATAAACCTAACGCACTTGTTTACGGTCTAGGTAATTTACAAGAAATTGTTTATCGGAAACTAATCTTAAAACACTAATGAATTCCGCGAAAAATCTCGACCTTCCCATCAGGAGTGACGTCATTCAAGGTTCAACGTCTTCTCTCGAGTTGTGATCTTGTTTGTCAATTTTATTATTCGTCACATCGCCCGACACGTCCCGCGCCCTTATTCTGCTCGAAGGCAACCCCCTTAGCTTTTTACCCTTGGCCGACATTACGCTAATGAATATCAAGGATAAGAGGCTCCACTGATATAACATTTTTTTCGATTGCTTGATTCGGATGTTCGATTTAATTTTAGAATATGGCTCGAGTGGAAATTATATTTTAGATTTTCATCCTTTATATATAAATATCTGCAACAAAATATCAGAATGGAATCTACCATCTACAATATCGTGAATCTCTGTTGACAGGTTAGGTGCTAGCCGTTATA
Organism: Brachylomia viminalis; assembly: GCA_937001585.2. Taxonomy (NCBI): domain Eukaryota; kingdom Metazoa; phylum Arthropoda; class Insecta; order Lepidoptera; family Noctuidae; genus Brachylomia; species Brachylomia viminalis. Next base: position 11,031,031 of record OW443302.2, on the reverse strand, counting down.
AACCTCTCATTTTACCTACCTACAAATATGCTATGAAGGTAAAACAACGTGACCTTAGTCAAGTATTGAATCTTAGCCCGTTAAACAAAGCTCTCGTTCCCCGAAGCTTCTTCACGCTGCCTGTGATGGTTCTACGAATACCTGTGACAGTCGTCACAGCCAGTCTGAAGCCGGACAGTTGGCCTAACTAATGAATATTTGTGCCCCAAGTAAAGTCTCAATAGGCAGTCGCTTCCAGTGAAATTCTGATATTCAGTATTCGATTGTTTTCGGAATAACGACTAGGTATAACTAGTTGGATAAAGGCTTGAAAGATCTTTTAAGCTATATCAAGACAACAATTTTGTATTGTCTTAAACATTAAAGTTCCTTCAAAATATACGAACAGAATAAAATTCACAAACTTTAAAATTAAATAATTAGCGTATTATTGTAACAAGATTAGTTTGCGTAACGTCTTACAAGTGTCTACGCGATTTAGAGGCATGCTACGAGCGCTACGCGGGTCGGATTACCTACGCGTCGGCGTAGCACTTCAACTTGTGCTACGAAGTACCTCGTCCTGTTAGTACGAGTGGGCATAAAATATTACATTCCTTTATAATATTTCTATAGGCAAACAATAAAACAAATTCGTCTTATGGAAGCTTTGATGAATATCGTATGAATATCTTCAGCTTTTACTAAATAAACAAGGGTAAAATGAGTCCTTCAAACGAATTTCTATAAATATGTATATTTTTTATTTATTCAAAATTTGTATTAACAATAACAAACGTAAAGTCTGCCAAACTGCATAACAGTTTGTCGGCAATTGTTCTCGTCTAGCAATGTATTACAAATAAAAAAAATATGTTGTGCTAAAACTTAATTATAATAATTATATATAATTATAAATAAGTTTATACGTGTCTATATATTATTTAAAATTATTTAACCTAAAATATCATTATAATTTGCACCTGCCACTGTTTGTCTCTGCATCACCCAAAGGTTGACTTGTAGAAAATGCCTATGGCATTAAGTCCGCCTCTGTACATTTGTGTGCTTAAAGTGTTAAATAAATAAATTATGCTCTACGTGAACTATAAACTTACAGTCGACATCAAAAATCTCATATTTTACAAAAAGGCGTTTTAGCCAAAACGTAAGGTTTGTTACAAACATAGCTATAGACACAATGAGAGATAATGTTTTTGCAGAACTTTTTTTAAGCAGCGGGCCGATCCTGTAACAATGATAACCGTGATAACTTAGATGAAGTGAGCTATCATTCCACCTGATGCAGGGGATTGACACTACTGTAGTGGTATCTACACCACCACATGCGAGCTGCGCGTCATACTGACGTCACGCAAATCCTGAATCGCGCAAGCAGCGTTTACCGCGCGACTAGCATATATACAACTTCCCGACATCAATCATCGGGCAGTTGCCCACCAGACACGACACCCGTCTGGTTGTAGGATCCTCCCTTTTCTATGGAGGTATGAGTGAACTTTACATCCTGTTCCTCATACCTTTATACTACCCACAACTAACTTCAAGCTCACTTCACCTAGGTTGAGAGGTGAGATTGTTACAGAATAGCTCGGCTGGTCCTTGGACTTGACATGCGTTACCAGTTTTGGGGGTAGCTCATTCACTAACGTTGGTACTAAGTACCTTCTTGTGCGCTTACCAAAGTAGTTTGTTACTTTTGGAACAGCAAGTGTCTTCTTCTTAAATAAACGAGTTGGGTACATATGCTTACGTTCCACTTTGTGGTATTGATTGTGAAATGGTTCAGCCAATATATTTAAGTTACTTTTAAGATGGATCGGGAGTACTTTACAAATTTTGAACAGTTCTTCATAATTTTTATTTAATGTTATCTTCGTTTTTTTTATCTATAAGAAGTTCTACTAACCTTATCTGCAAGATTTTAATTTTATTTAAGTGTGTAGAGAATTTAAGACCATGATCTGAGGTAAGACTATATCCACCCAAACCATAACCCATAGCTGAGTCATCCAGTGCGTAAAATAAGGTATACAGTACTTTCCTGCTGACAACATACTTCATAATAAATAAAAATAAATAAAATTTAAATAATTTTATAATAACTGTTGTTATTATAAACAAAATGAAAAGTTATAGGATGTAGATACAAATCAGACGAGCTCATTGGCTGATCAATTCGAGCGAATATTATATGATCTGAGGTTCAAGTATTGTTTCTAGCCGAAAGATCGAACTTTTCATTGAAATTCAGGCTTCGTTAGCATGCCAACCGCAATACCGAAATCAATTAAATATACATTCCAGGTCAGCGAACTGAGAAATGCATGGGTGGTGCTCGCACGGGCCCCGCGAGGCGCGTCCCCCCCCCCCCCCCCTCTCTCTCACGCCCCAGCGCCAGCGCTGCGCCCGATGGCCGCTGCACATTCTAATCACTCCTAACTACACTTCTTACCATTCCGAACGTTGCAATTAGCCTAAAGCCGCCAAGTTTCTTTCCAAGGATGGAAAAAATCGTTTAAAAAATAGCAATGACGTTGAATATTTACGTAAGTATGTAGGCATACACTACGCTAACCTACATCATTTTTATTCGGTTTCTTCAAACGATCAAAATCGTAGTGGAATCGTATTTCATTTAAAACTAGTAACCAGTCGATACGAAACACAACTGAAAGCTTAATAGACTAACGTGGTTGCAGTTGAACGATTAACAAGACCGAATTGTCACTTAGTGACACAAGTGGCACGAGCCATGTGAAGAATACTGTGTGAGCAACGTCGGCGTCGCACAGTGGTCTGAAAATCAAGCTCCCTATTCATAGAAACTTATTGTCAGAAATTAATAAATAAAATATGTTTTGTGTTTAGTATACCTCCCTATGTTTTACTAAAATAGTATGAAGGGTATAAGTCGCTCCATGCTTAAGAATTTTTTTTTTTGTATCGAGAAAAACACATAAAGTGGTTTTTTTTTAAACTGAATAGAACTGAAGGGCTGGTACTCACATAAGCTATTGCACCAATCACGGTGATCAAGATGTCACATAATTCTTGAGCCTTTCGGTGCCGCTTTGCATGTAGCAAGCTTTGGAAATTTAAAATTTTCGGTAGGTGCTCTTTCAAATCTTTGACATAAATAAATGAAGTAACCAACCACATAACTGATATTGTCGTTAGTTAATAATCTGCTAATGACTTTACAGTAAAAATAATAGAAAACGATATAGATAATTCACATTTTACTACAAAATTCTCTTCATGAAGTAACTCATTTGTTAATCACGCTTATTATTGTTGAGTCATAATCATTAATGGGACAGCGAGCGTAAATGAGGGTAGTTATAATATAAATAGGACGTTTAAGCTAACTTCACTTAGTAGCTCTTTGCACTTGTGCGTGCTTACTTATTACGTATTACGTTCGATTTGTTTTCGTGTTATGATGGAAGGTTTATAATACCAATTTGGATATTTCTATGTTTGTGGCAAACAGTAGCTATTTCTCACAGCCCAGAGTATTATTTGAAGTTTTTGTCTCTGCCGTTGATTTGTCAGAAAATGAAAGTAAAGAATTGAAACATTTCTGTCAGACTTATGTGTGTTCGTTGAGTAACAAATGGATCTCGTGTAATCGCCCGATCCATCCATACATTCATAAAAAAGAATGAGATATGGCTGCAAGAAGACAAAAAATGGCCTGAGTTAATTAAGGAAAAGATGACACCTTCTTTAGTGTTAGAAGAGCAGCCACCATGTTCTAGTTCTGACTTCGGTGTAAATGAGGGTGCATCAACATCATACAAACCGGAGACATGCAGTGTTGGAACATGAACTGTTGTGAGTCCATGAAAAGTGCTCTCTGAGCTAAGCCCGCTACAGAGGAGAAGAAGAGTGGAACAGTTCCTATTGCATAGCACTGAAAGCCTTGCTTATGCAACTGGTTTAAGGGCAGATAACAAGAATGTAGCATACTTATATAATAATCCAAAGTTTGATCCAAAGATTTGCAACATTGTGGCGTGTGATGGCCTGTGGGGAGCCCATAAATGTTGAGGCGTTTAAAAACTGCGCCGAACAGCAGAATTGTATGTGGTGCTCTATGGCTGGTTTCACATGCCTTCGAGTGTCCACAAAGTTTTATTGCAAGGTGCTGAAGTTGTTAAACATTTCAATATTATGCCCATTGGCAAATTATCTGACGTGGCATCGGAGGCCAGAAACAAAGACTTAAAAAAAATCTGAGAACAGCATTCGCGCAAACTTTGTCGAAAAGCGACAAACGAAGATATTTTAAATGTGTCGTCAGATCCTTACCTGTCCAGCATTAGACCTGTGCTGAGAAAATCAGTAAATAAACCTATTACTGATGTTATGAAATCTCTTCTCATTGGTGACGATGCAGATGTAGACAAAGTGAATATTGAATTTGTTGATATTAACGCGTCAATGCTGGACTCGGATTTAGAGTACTTTGACGATGGCAAAGATACCCTCTGCTAATCGTTTTTTTGTATAAGTAGTTATAGAAGATAATTATAATAGTTGTAAATAGTAATATTTAATATTATCATAGTTATAGGAGCTGCAAATAGTTGTTATAGTCTTAAATTAACCGATGTACAATTCTGACGTTACTTTTATTGTTATAGTCTTTCTTGCACATAGCTTTAGTTGTAATGTATTAGTATGAACGTATTTCATTATTAGTTCCCCCAAACGTACTATTTAATACATGTTTTTATATTTCTTCACTTTTAACCAATATATTTCAAAATTAAAAATATCCTTAGTACGTATTTATTTCTCATTAGATGAGTATTAATTTACAGACTATTTTCATATTCAAAGCGTTAGGTGACTTCATTAAATAACATCAAAGATGTGAAATATCACCTACCGAAAGTTCAAAATTTCCAAAGCTTGCTACATGCAAAGCGGCCCCGAAAGGCACTAGAATTGCCTTCAGTTCTATTCAGTTTTTAATAAAACCACTTTAAGTGTCTTTTTTTTTCATACAAAAAAGTTAAAATATTTTTTTTTTGTCTCACGCATGGAGCTACTTCATACCATTCATACTATATTGGTAAAATAAAGGGAGGTATACTAAACACAAAATATATTTTTATTTATTAATTTCTGACATTAAGTTTTTAAGAGTATGGAGCTTGATTTTCAGACCACTGTGCGTCGCTCCGAGCCGAAATTGTGAAGTCATGTAAATGCGGTCGGAAACTTGTAGCGACGATCGGCGCGTCCGCTGTGTTGTGTCGCCTCTCGATACTCAATAACATGCCCCTTTAATAATTCATTACAATATTCACTTGCTCGATAGCAACTTTTATTGCTGTTAACCAACGACACACCATTTGTTACAGCTGTCATGTTCTACGCATTCTCACAGCCGCATTTGCCTTTCGATTTTTTACTTCTACAAAGTATAAACATCCTAGAAAGCAGTAAGTACAATGTTATAAATAAATTCAACGGAACTGTATCAGATATTTATAACACTGTTTCAAAAAAAAAAGTTATATATAAATCAAATATACAAGTACATTTTCCTTTCGTCCATTTCTCTCACAATAATAAAAACGTTAAACTTAATCAATACAGACAAAGCAAAAGCTCTGTGCAGCAGCGCGACTCCCGGGAGATAGTAAAGTAAATTAAAATCTAAAATGAAATGGATTTAAAAAAGAATATCAAAAGAGGATACGAAGATATTTTAACCTTTGGTGGCGTAGAATGAGATGATAACAAGGCGTTTAGTATTCGAGTCACGAAAGGTCGATCCACCTGCTTTTCATATCACGACAATTGCCGACCCCGAGGAATCGGCTCTCTAGCGGAATGACAATTCTTGTCTATGAAAATCAATTGGGGAGAACGAGGAGCTACGGGGCCGGCGACAATTCCAATTTCATTAATAGCTTCCGTCGCAGCGTAGGGATGCCACTGCGTTGGCATTCGGAATACCTCAAAGTCTCTTTTGTTTACGGGCGCTGCAGTGAGGCTATAACGAGCGCTGTAATTAACAAACGATTAGCGAGCCCCGACTCGCCGTGAGCGCACGTCACCCAACTACTTGAACATCACACGCTGGATTTATTACTACTCGTCGAATCATAACACAGCTATGAAAATAACAGGGATTTTTCACTTCTATGTATTACAAGTGATCATGTTGGTGTTTAAGATAAATATTATTTTAGAGAAAAGTATTTATTAGTCAACTAACTCACTATCTATATACTTTGCGTCTTTATTATTGTAATGAATTCACCATAATGTCTATTGTTTATTTCGCTTTGCATCTTTAGGCAGATAGTACCTACATATGTATGTACATATACATATTATACCTATTGTATACATATTTCGGAGGCTTTCGCATTGTACTCCATTTTTGATTGAACATAGCTCCTTTTTTTGTTGGCAAACCGTTCTTCCATAGTGAAACTGTATTTTTCAATTGCTTGAAAAAATCTGAAACCTATTTTTTCAGCAATAAAATATATTTTTATTTGAGCCTTATGGACACATTCTTCGCCGACATGTATGTAAATAAATAGTTTACCAAAATGAATATCTGAAAAGTTAAAAAAATATCTGCTGCTTTTGATTTCGCCCACCAAGTAAACGAATTAATGAAACTCAGCTGACATATTTTATGAGTATAACAAATAGAACGGTTATTTGCTAATCGCACTAACTAGTTGGTACAAGTTCTGAGCCAGTCCCCAAGTTTCGGGACGCTGATGTGCTCTACAATGTAACTTCCTGTGTAACATAAACAAGTAATTAAATTTTATTCACAGACGTCAAAGTAGCACTTCATTCTAATTATAATGTACCTAAGTAATTTTAATTATGTGTTTAGTGTTTGAAGTGTCTAGTAAAGCTTAATTCCCTTACTAATAAGTTAAGGACTTTAAGCACCGGCCCAGTGTGAGTCATACATACGAGTACCTACTCGCACATTGAAGGTGGCGTGCGCCGTGGCGCCGTATTACACCAGATTATAATACGTCTTTGTTTAAATAATAGCAGTGCGTTACTAATTCGGTTTAAAACTCTAAGCCTCTCCCAACTCTGATAGCGCCCGCTTCAGTCTAAAGAACTAATTTTGTGAGTGAAAATTAAACCTAACTTACCAAGAATGAATGTTAACATTAAATTTTATTTACTGATTATTTGTATGTAATTAATTTCTTGTGTAAACTTTTCTCATAATAGATGCAACTTGTCTCATAATATCCTTAATGTGGGCGTCGGGAATCCCAAGCCTATTCCCGGCCACCGTAGGCGCGGGCTTGCGGACGGCGAGCAATGGGTAACTCGCCGTCCGATAAGGACCAGGCTCGGGTCGACGCGACGGCACGTTGTGTCCCACGCGCGCCTCAAAGAGATGTCAGCACCAATGGCGGGGTCCACTAACGGCGATGCCTGCCAGGGTTGCTGGAAAGTCCGAAAAGGTTACCGTGGCCCCTGGCACAGGCAACTGAAGGAACACGGGAGGGTTTTAGTTGACACGCCCTCCCGCTCCGCCCAGAACGGGAGAAGTTATTTGATGATATCCCAGCCTCAAAAAATGAAATAAAAAAGGGTATCCTTAATGTCGTACACATACTTATTATATGCACCTATATTAACTCCATCTGCGCTATCTATGCACAAAAAGCAACTGTCATCCCTAAGCGCAGCACACACGCAACTGGCGTGACAGATATTCCTGGCGAGGGCGCCGCCGCGTCGTGTTTTGTGCATAAACGTGTATTGCGTTTACATGCTGAAAGGACCGTGCTCGAAACAAAAGTTTCGAGCACGGTCCGTTCCTCACCATATACTGAACGTTACGAACACGTATGACGAGGAACAGAAAAGTGTCCCGAGGTTTTTCAGTATCATCAAATAACACGTAGGTGAGCACGTAGGTATTTCAGCGATAGATAAACCATTCCGTCAGGTAGAAAACTTTTTCTGTATTTTTATGACTATCCACGTGACTCGAAGTAGTTTGCGAAAACAACGCCTTGAAACCGTACCCAAATTATACCTACCGCTACTTTTAATAATAGTTATAGTTTGAGAGCCGGCCCTAGTTTTAGTTCAGTGGTAGGTAATTATAGGGAAATCACTTATTACCCTGCTCGTAGACGGCTTACAGTCAGCCTTCTCAAAGTCAGCCAGTTTGGATCTATGTAGACTCGTACCTATCTATATTTAGAATTCTGACTATCGTCCCATAAATACGATTTCGTACATTATTTTCACAAACATTTTAATGAAATTAATTTAGTGGAACCAGCCCAGCAGCAGCTCTAACCGTAGGCTAAGTATTTTGTTTTGACGTTAATGAAATAGACTGGCTAGCAAAACATATTCTAGTACTTAGCTAGAGACTAAGCAAACTTCTTGTACTGATATTTATTAAGATGAACGCCTATTATACCTGCGGATTAATATTTTTTTTATGTTATTTAATAATATTTATTCAAATAATTGGTTGTATAAGTAGTTGCTTTGTATTCTAATTTGTAAGTGCTTACTGTTTATTTTATCTTGTTATAGTACCAATCATTGAACCTGACTTGGTTTCCTTACGTGCTTTTCGGGTAACCACTGAAAATCAGCGCTGTGCTGTGGGTCCCCCATAGCACAGCATCATGCTGAGTGGAAGCCTTCTTGTCACAGTCATGACGTACAGCTGTCGACGATTTCTGTTTTGTGCTCGTATAGATTTTTTTTGTTTTTATTTTTTCTTAATTATTAGAGCTTATTATCTTTTTGTATGCACGTGTTTCTGTGACAAATAAACCCATTTTCTTTCTTTCTTTATATTGTTGATATCATTTTGCCTGTTATTGAGCCGATCGCGCCAACACTTTGATGTGCAAGTTACAAGCATACATTATTGTATGCACGTGGTTCTGTGACAAATAAACCTATTTTTCTTTCTTTCTTTATATTGTGATGTTCATTTTGTCTGTTATTGAGCCGATCGCGCCAACACATTGATGTGCAGCGATTCACATTGATGTGCAAGTTACAAGCACACATTATTGCGTTCGATGCTAAAATATAAGTCCGAAAGCTGGTCGCAATCAATATCACTATTGTTGATTTCAGTCGGTCTAACACAAATATCATACAATGTTTGGTTTAACAATTTCATGCACGTACTCATAAGTTAATCAAGCGAGCAAGTTACGATTATGTATGGCGGTGCTTATCCTAGACCCTGTTTATGTCGGCATTAGGGTAACCTTTGACCAGCGGAGACGTGTACCACAGGTGTTGAACTACAGCCGCAAGGACGTAAAGCTTTCATGTATTTAGATATCATATGAGATATGTTAATAGTACGTCTAAACTTTGGGGACACCGAGCCAACTTCAGCCTTAAACAAGTACCTAGTTGTGTACTTGAACAGACGATTTGGGGAATATTTCACTTACCTTGAAGAACAAAAACAAATAGAGGTAGGTAAGTTAGGAAAAATGTACTAAAAAGTATTATATCATGTCTTTTGATCACAGAGAAAACTAATGTCAACTCTCAAACCGACTTATTTCCATCACTGGCAAAATTGAATGGAAACGTTGCGAACTTCGGTTTTCTCATCAAACTACAAAAGTAAGTGTAAGTTTTATATTAAAATATCTGCACAATGTCACCGATGAAACTAAAACAAGAATGGAAGATAATACCTTGGAATGATTTCATTATTTGAAGTTCTGTAACTATTCTGACGAGACAGACTGGCCCATGTTCTAGCTTAAAACATAGTTCAGATATTTATCTCGGCTCCGGCTAGGCGGAGAGCCGATGTTAATTAACTCCGAGTTACATAGTTAGTGGCGCAAACATTGCAAGCGGCAGGTGTATTTGCTGAGCAGTGTCTGAGGCCGCGGAAACCTTCTGCTGGATTAATAATTGACAGAAATTGTGGTTTTGACATTAATAACGACGGGCCTGATTATAAGTTGGATACCATCGATTACATGTCTCGTATGCTTACCACCGAACCTACCTATTCATCAATTATTTACAAACGCCTTATGATTAAAAGAGGTTTTAGATTCATGTTCAAGTTTATAAAGGCTTTGTGATGTCAAGGTTTTATTCAAATAAATCAACACAAATCTGAATAGTAATGAGATATTATGTTTACTTTCTGGAGGTTACCTATGGGAAAATACCTTCAAAAATCTTAAACAACCTATATATGGCTACGATATCTTCTGCGAATTAATATCTTGCTAATGTATTAGGGGTTAAAGTATGAAATTGCCGATTTGTACTGAAAAATTGAAATTGTTTTATTTTACATATTTATTTAATCAAAATAATTACCATTATGCCTTTGCGATAGAACTCTCGTGATCTAGATTCGACAAACTGTGTGAAAGCATTTTGTACTGCCTCCTGAGAAGAAAACTTTTTATCACGTAGAAAATTGTCCAAATCACGAAAAAAATGGTAGTCCGTTGGAGCAAGGTCTGGCGAATAGGTACGGAGGGTGACGAATGGTTTCTAATTGCAGTTCCTGTAGAGTTAAAACGGTTTCTCGTGGTGTATAAGGTCTCGCGTTATCATGGAACAATAATGGTGAAGATCGATTCATGAGTCGGGGCTGTTTCACTGCTAGTTTTGCTATCATTGTTCGGAGTTCAGCACAGTAGACATCTGCCGTTATTGCTTGACCAGATCGAACAAAAGCTATAGTGAATAACACCATGCTGAGACCACCAAACAGTTACCATTACCTTTTTATTGGTAAGCTTTGCTTTAGGACACTGTTGCGGCGTTGGACGATACCTCACACAAATAGAAAAAGGTTGATTTAGATCAAACGAAGTAATACTTATTCTGTCCTCACTCTAAACGGAGTGAGAGTATTCTTTTGTTGGTCTATCCATACCTACAGGAATGATAGCGATGGCAGGAGGAGTGCTCTTACTCTTGCTCTGGCTCCGTCTTCGATTGGTCTACACCCACCTTAACTCACTCATTCATCACACACCCACACCACACGCGTATACAACACACTACACAAGTTTAAATTTAAGACACCTAAGTTAAAAATAGTATATTTAATTTATTTATTTGTTTCAGAAACACCTGATTATTGTCGCCTCAGAAATCATACCGACCGATGCTGTGTATGAAGCCTACCTACCATGTACCTAATAATCTTGTAAGACGGAGGAGACTAGTCTCCACGACACAGGGAATCCTAGTGTGGAGGCTAGTGCTATTCAAATATTGTAATGTTTTTTCTGAACATTAAAGTTTTTCTATTTATACAAACCTGCACCTCACACTTGACCAATAGACTAATGGGCAGTTTCATCGAGAGCTACCTATCGGTTGGAAACTACACCTACTTATGTATAGTTACTATGATTTTTGTAGAAAGCCCACGAGGTAAGGCAAGGTAAATTCAACTTGAAAGAGCATCTTTATTATCATAATGGTAGTTCTACCGCTTAGGTTACTTTATTAAGAACTGAAGTTTATTTAATCCGAAATAATTAATTACGACGCTGATCTTAAGTACAAAATGGATTTACTGAGAACTTCTAAATGAGTCTTAAAGATATTTAAATAGGGGGGAGGCACGGAGTACTCCTCTGGACTTCCTATTTGTATTCAACAACTAAAATGAGTCCTTTCTCCATTTGCATGACTACCTAATATTATAAATGTCAATGAAAATAGCAATAAATGTTCATAAAACAAATAAAAACCACTCACATGCTCTATCCTTTCTAACGCCTCTATTATTACACAGAGCTCTTCACAAGCTTTTAACAATAAACTGACAGAGTGGTTATTATACCAACAGTTTCAACACACTCATAGTTTTCAACCACACCACCTGTAAATATGAAAGCACGTAATTAATCAACTAAATATAGCCGGACATAGACCTCTCATTGCACAAACGATCCTTCAGCTCCGCATTCACTGTGCCCGGTATACATACATAATGTGACGTAATAAAGTGGGCCCGACACCCGCCTGTTGCCTTCCGACTACCGACACATTGGAAGTATCCGACTACGGAGGATTAATTCTGGGTTTGGTTTAGCGCAGACTCGGATTACGCGGACTACGCCGTAATTAGTTTCGGTGTTACTTGTTATTGTACTATGCAAACCGTAAGGTACTTACTGCTTACTAGTATTTGAGTAATACCACAATACGTATGGTAATGCCTTGCCAATTGCCCATGCAAAGCGTCTTAGTTAGATGACATAGATATTCTCTGCTGTGAATGTTATAAATACATCATGCATAGTCTTCTGTTGCCAGCGGCTTCGCCTGCGTGGATGTCGTAAATTATCCTACCAAAATGTACTACCGGGATACAAAGTATATTATGTGTCAATCCAGGCTATAAACTATCTGTGTGCCAGATTTCATCCAAATCCGTTCAGCCGTTTTTGCATGATTGTGTAACAAACATCTAAACATACAAACTTTCACATCTATAGCTATACATATAATAAAATCGTAGCGAAGTCAAAACTGTACATTGAATATTTTTGAAAAAAGTAATTGTTACGAGGTGTGGGAACGATTCTAATGCCGAAAATATAGTTTTGAGAATTTTGTTATCTGTTTGTTTGAATGTATGTTCCAGCGTCACGTAAATACTACCGGATAGATTTTGTTCAAATTGTCCATAGATAATATTATTTCTTATAAAGCTGGTCAGTCTGCAGGCTATAAATTATCACGCTACTTATTTGCTATGGGGGCTGAGATATATTGCTTTATCTGCTATAGGTTACCGCAAATTGTAAAAAGACGATCCAAAGGGATAGAATATTGCAGATAGTTACAAATTTAACCGTTTAAACGATTATCATCACGCTAAACTTTATGGAGCTAAGCAGTCAATCATGACATATACAGGGTGGATTTTAGGTGGGGCAATAAAGGCAGGTATGCCTTAACCGTAGTCGCTACAAGAAAACAGTCTTAGGAGACTGTCCTTAACTTTTGAAACATTTTAATCTGCATTCACTTATTGTGAAAAAAAATATAGTCAGCAAGAAAGTTGTAAATTTTCACGAAAGGATTTTTATGCCTATCGATCCTGTTTCTTAAAAGGATCAAAAAACTGTATCGGACGCACTGAGTTTTAAGTACTAAAAAAAATTTTCAATAAAATCTTGGTCCAAGACGATACTTCTCTTTCGTTATAATGTAGGTACTTCACATTCTCCAAATAGTAGATATTAAATTAACAATTTATAACATTTTTTTTTTTGTCATTATCTTTATTTTTATTATTATTATAACTAGGTATTCAATTTTTAATTTTGTTATTCAATTAACCCACAGTAAAAAAAAAACTTGTCATAAAACTAAGTAACTGTCGGTGAATTGTCCGCCGCGCTCGGCGGCCTGTAGCGCTTTGTGAGTGCATCGTGGATGGATCAATCTTGCAAGGTAATCGCTAAAAACAGTTTTTGCCGAGTTGGTTCTTGTTGTTTTCGTAAGTAATTATATTTGATTACTAGTTCATTTATTTATTTATAAGTATAAAAATATGTATTATTTATTAGGTATTTACCTATGTCGAAACTGTTTGTACTCCCCGTCACTTGTCCCTAAAGGTTCATTAGAAAACCAGCGTCAGACAGCATGTGTCTGGCATTAATGCTGAAATGATCCTTTTTGGCGCAGCCGTGAGACACACACTATTGTTGTTAAACCGTTATTTTCACTTTTTATTTTGTTATTTGTATTCTGTGTTTCGCGAACTGTGTCCAAATAAACGTTATTCTTTCTTTCTTTCTTTGCTAGAAAAGTCAGAAATCGTGAAAACTTCGCTGGACTGGGCTGAATTGGGAATGAATATAGCAGATAGTTACAGATGGCTTGGCTCAGGGCTAGTCCTGCTCCACAAGGGCGCGTAAACTAATTAATTAGCATTCGAAAATAATGTTGGAGCTGATGAAGATTGTACAACCTATCTTTGCATTGTATAAATTCAATCTCTTAGTATTGTATAATTGCATAGCACATGTACCCACTTCTTTCATTCTTTTATTCTTATTATTTATTTCTTCTTTCATTGACTTGAATGTGCCCTGGCGGCTGAGAGTATGTCATGCTCACTCAAATGTGTCGCTGGTGGTGGCGTGTGTATTGGATCATTGAAATCCCTTCAAAATGGTTGAGCTGAATGGTGCTGATCCATACGTCATGTTCGTGAACGGGCGCCGTCAGTAGGCACTGGTCATTTCTTAGCTGCCACGGCTTATTTTAATTCCATAATTGTTTTTATCTTTTTATTACGGACGCTTTTAACGTGCACGTCTTTCTACATCGTTCTCACATGTATAAATACAACATGAATGATGTAACCACTTTTTTGTAACAATATTTTGATTTAAAAGAGTGTCCATGGAGTTTCTTGCCCGTTCTTCTCCATAGGTACCTACTACGCTTTGGAATGGGCAACTAGCTTCATCTTTCTGACTGACCGACAATTCAAAAGTGCCTGTAATTGGTTTATTTGAAATAAATGCTTTGAGTTTGAGTTTGAATTAAACCTTTTAAATGATTATCATACCATTATGGAGCTAGGCAGTCAATCATTAAATATATAAGAATGGCTATTTTAGTCACCTTTATAAATAGCTTATCGATTCGGCGAATGCTTTACAAACCTTAGTTCGATTCCCAACAGTTGATATATTTTGTGTGTTTTTTTATTTACATTTTGTAATACTATTATGTGATAGTTCGTAAAAGCTACATTGAATAACATTATGTTTAGGTCTCTTCTATCATCTATGATTATAGTAAAAATAAATCTCTATGGTTAGTTGACTGTTAATGAGGAACCCCGTGTGTTTACAAGCTAATGTTATATTATTTTAGTGATAGCTGTTCGTCAAGAATAACCTGTAAGAATGCAACAGTCATTGGTGTGCCTTTAGGTAATATATTATGCAGGAACGCAGGCGTCCATCAATTCACTAAAAACGAAAAACTTCGTAAGAAGGCTGCGGGTGTCGATCTCAGGACGAGCTGCTTCTCACATGGACAACTGTACGCGCGTCACCGGTCCTGTCTCTTTTTATATTTTAGCTGTTGAGACCAAACCTACAAAAGTAGTATACTGGGTAGTTTTATAAAAATGTGGCTGTTACATTAGCATATCGTGGTGTCTTACGACTTCCACACGAACGAAGTCACGGGCAGTAGTTAGTTAATAATATTAGTAGGATTAAAGTCACATTTCGTGTATGTATGTGTGAACGCGTTGTTCTTTTCGCGTCTGTCTATGTGACCGCGTTGTTCTTCGAAACTACGCAGCGGATTTTGATGAGGTTTTCACCATAATTCCATAAAATTTATTCCAGAAGGATTATCATATACAGGGTTACTGGTAACTCGACGTATTCCTTGCACGACGTCATAGTAGGGTTAAAATGCAACAAATTAAGCCACCAAATGTTCTACCGAAGTTCAGTAGTTTTTGAGTTAGTTACATTTTCAGTATTTTTATGAAAAATCCGAGATTAAATCATTTGGAGCCAATTTAAAAATGATTTACAGCGCGACTGTACTGAAATTTAACTTAATATCATAGTTGATGCCGTAGCAGATCTTTGTTCATAATTAAAAGTTCAAAAATGCTAGAAACCTTGGCAAATATCACTAAACAAACATTTATTTTTTTGTGATTTTTGCTGTTACATCATACAAAATGTTGTCTAGTGAACAAAAAAAATTATAAAAAATTATAAAAAAATGGCTTAATTTGTTGCATTTTAACCCTACTATGACGTCCTGCAAGGAATACGTCGAGTTACCAGTAACCCTGTATATACATATAATAAATACATCTCAATAAATAAAACCAATAAATCTCAATGTTTTGTCAAGTCCTAAAAACCGTTCAAAGCCGGGGCGTGTCGCTAGTTACAGAAAACATAAAGAAAAAAAAAATCTTCGTAAGCAAAATTTCGTGTTTGTCTGATTGGTTTCTAATTTGTGCTAGGTCGATAGGTCCTACCTACTGATATTTTCCCCATAATACTTTAAGATAAAATACTTTTATCAACCCCAAAAGTTTCTTACCCTCTAAGGAGGCACCTGTAGGTATTTATACAAACACTGTATACAGGGTGATATAAGTACACAGCCATTGTTTCAGACTTGACACCTCTCCCTGATTCGGATTCTAAACACGGCGGTGTAGTAAATTTCTTTCTCCCATTTTGTTTGGTTTCCTATAGAGACGGGCGGATCGGCCAACAGAATTGTTACGAGATTAACTTTATTTGATAATCTAGGGACGAACGGTAATTTTAACTAGAATGGGATCTTATTATAATATTCGGCTTCTATCATCGGTAAGCGAGACTACTGAACATTAAGATTACCCTCGTTCGGGGTAGGGAAATATCACCAGTCACCTCTTAAGTGATATAAATATAATAATAATAACCTCACCATCGCATCGTGGTGGAGCTTGCGCGCTCCGGTACTCTAGATATGTACCGGTAGAGTTTACTTTGCCGAAACAGGTCTAGGGTGAGGAGCCAGACCAAGAGAGATATAAAATCCCACAGGGCAGCATGTGACGAGCTGTTGGGCAGTAGCGACCCCACGAACCCTATCCCCCGGGAGAAGTCGTGTTCCTCTATTCTGGCTTGCCTTTATTGGCCGGCTGGAGTGAACAATGACGAGGAACAGATCTCTCACTTCTTTCTTGCCTTTATTGCCGGCTTGAGAACAGATTAGCAAGAGCAAACGTACTCAGAGGAAAGAAGTATTCCAATAAGAAGCTGGTAGGGATCTTGACCGTACTTCCGGGATTGTCCTGATAGCCGTGGAATTTCTCCATTACTCATAAGCGCCTCAAGACATGTTGCCCTATCGTCGCTACGACACTATGTGCTAGCGACCGTTTTCGGGGGCCCATTATTGAGTGTGCAAGTCATCCCCTGCCATTTTATGTGTGTATTTGATTTAAAACATTGGTCTGGCAGGGGCCATACATAGTATTTCCATAGTACTAGATAACCAGTCCACTTAAGCTACCCAAATCCATAGTCCAATATCTTTGTTTCCATGTCCTGCAATATCCTACATAGGCGCCGGTTGGTGCGTGTGCCTACGCCCTCCAAAGGTCCGGGTCCCGAGAAATATCAAGTCAATAAAATAATAATAATATAATATGTAATATAATATACATATTTCTATTCCAACATTTAAAAAAATCCTCCACTAACCTCTACTTGAATCACAAACACAGTTAGTTAAAATAATATGTATAAAATGAATTTATTTTTAAAAAAATTATTTTATTTAAAAATATGCTATTAATTCATTAGCAAACAACAAAAACTCGTGTTGTCTCAAAACTCAACCTTTAACTCTAATAACATATTTTAAAAGTTTCTCTCAAATGCAGACAGGTGTCAATTGATCGGCTGTGCAACACTATTTGTCAGTAGCGAGCGCGCGACTCTTGCGCACCCGACCGGAAACGGTGACGAAAGAAATCGATCAGAAGAAATTTATTTAGAAAAAAGGTAATAAAAAATGAGGGCGACTGCTGCGCAACATAACCTTGACTGGTGACGCCCTTGACTCTAGTGAAAACGGTCGCGACTTCTGACGGTTCATCAGCGCTGCGACCTTAGGGATATGAAATTCTGTATTATGTTTGTTCGTCTGCAATGTGTGGATGATGTAGAAGTAAATATCAATCCAATGTTAAAGTTTTATTTTACGCATATTTATAGCTTTAAGAGCTCTTTGTTTACTGTCGTAGTGATTAAAAGCTAGACTATATTTTTTTAAGTAAACCTATTTTAAGTCACTCTATGAACAAAAATTTAAGTAAGTATACATTACTGTAGAAATAATATACAAAACAGAACATATAAGGATAGGTAGGTACGTTATAATCGCTCATACTCATTTACTTAGAGCACTCCACTTTGCCATATTTTTGAAACTCGGCATGGAAATATGGAAGCAGACTGTACACATACAACGCATTAATTTATTCCCTGCCCCGCGTGCGTGACGGATTGGCGCAAAGTTCAAATTGTATCAAAAGTTCGTACTCGTCGTCGACGGCTCTTCGATGGTAGTTTATCCGACTTTTGCGTCGGTTTGGTAAGCCTAAATTTCATGAATTCTAATTTGAGTAACTTCGCAATGCTAACACCGACGTAGTTAGGAGAAAGTCTGTAACGACCGCATGAAGAGTCAATGTTTACTTTATTCCAAACGAAAATTTGATTACAATTATAATCCCAAAATTAAACTTAAATAAAATCGCAACGTGTTTTATAAATGGCAAGTCAAACAATCCGCAATTTAACGGCAATCCCAGCTTGAAACGTGGCTCACGAGGTAGGGTAATTTCACTGAATGGGGCTTAATTTATTAGTTGAACATCATTATATTTACATCAATTAGGTACAAAATTGTATAGTTTATACAATTTACAGCTGTTTATCCCTACCGACCATGATTGTTATCAGTATTTCCTTCAATATCTATTTTATATTCATTTCACAGAACTATATGTAGAGTTATAGTTTAGTTAAACTTTAGAAATCGGCTGCATATTGTTTGCATGTTGTAAACAGGCGACTTATTTCTCTTGTATCGCTTTTATTTAATTAAATTACCTAACATTGTATCCCATAGCTAAGCAATTGTAATGTAATTCAGAAGTTGTGAAGACCGAAACATTGGCGGCGATACGTATCTATTATTTAAAATAGAATTCAGGTCAGTCGCGTACCTGTGACCGTCATTCATTACCCTGACATTAAAAGCACCAACTACACAATTATTGGCAATACTA
Source organism: Brachylomia viminalis (assembly GCA_937001585.2). Lineage (NCBI taxonomy): Eukaryota > Metazoa > Arthropoda > Insecta > Lepidoptera > Noctuidae > Brachylomia > Brachylomia viminalis. The sequence goes on along the minus strand of OW443302.2, from coordinate 11,012,163 downwards.
TATAAGCTCAGAGAAAACCGTAACAGGCATCATTTGGCAATCATTACCCAACAGAACCAGGACAACAGTTCAGGATGAGAGCTACCATCGCAGCTTGTTTCTTGGCGCTAGTGGTCGCCGTGTGCGCCAGGGACATGCGCCTCAGGAGAGACGCTGATCTTCAGACTGCAGCCTCACACAAGTGGGAAAAGGGCGAAGGTAGTGAGCACCACGGAGACCACCATCACGAGCACGGCGGACATGGCGAGAAGGGATACAAGGGTTACCACGACCAGGAGCACGGAAAGAAGGGACACTCCCACCACGAAGGACACAAAGGACACTATGACGAGAATGGAGGACACAAGGAAAATCATCATCACGACGATGGTTACTATGATGAACATCATCACGGTGAGAAAGGCGAAAAGGGCCACGGTTTCGAAGAACACGGACACTTCCACAAAGGGCATTCCACAAAAGGACATCACGGTATCCACAAATTAGACGAATTCAAGAAGGACAAGCACTTCCACGACAAGCACGGTGAGTCTGGTTTTGAAGAAGGATACGGTGGACATCACCACGAGGGAGGCCACAAAGAAGGTGGACACTTCGAGAAGGGACACAAGGATGGCGGCTTCCATGAACAAGAACACGGTAACAAGGGCTTCTATGAAAAGGGAGGTCACCACAACGACCACAAGGGTCACAACGACGAGGGTGCCGGTCACGAGTACTGGGGCCACCACGCGGACCACGGCAATAAAGGAGGCCATGAGGACCATAAAGACTGGGGCTGGAACAAAGGTCATAAATAAGTTAACGCTGTGATTATTATGAAATGAGGCTTTTTGTTATTGTTGATACTTTGTGATACACGAATAAATATTTATTTTATTATGCCACTGAGGGATTTCATTTAAAAAACATTCGTTTAGGAACCCAAAAATAAAGAATAGGACTTATTTTTTGTAATTTACTTGCATAAAGTAATTAGGTGACCCTCCTCTTTTGCCTGAAAGTAAACAGAGATTACTGGCGGACCCCGGATTTTCTTTCGGAAGAACATCATCGAATTCAAGTATTACTTTTATTTTGTGAGGACCTCGACATTATAATTTATTAGTCGAATAAATCACCACTTACTGAGATTATTTGTTAATAGATAAAACAATATCTAACAACCAAATTTTACTCAAATACTTAGACAAAGCCAGACAGTGACGCTCTTGGTATAAGGACTGTAAGTTTTAGACAAATTAATATTTAAGTCAGATCTTCGTGAAAAATCTGTTGTTAAAATAAAAATTGTTGAAAACTCTGGCATTAGGTTTATTAGCCACGGCTTTATAAAACTAACAGCGCGGGACTCTCGAGAAGCGTCGGCGGTTGAAATCCCCACTGAATACCTAATCCAGTGTCCTAGCCGAGTGCCGTCTACTAAAAAGTATCCTATATTTTCACTAGCTTCTTTTATGTACTACCATTATGTAACAGTGGGCCATTGTTGGCTTATGTCATATGTAGCTAAGAACTTACTTTAAAAAAATTGATTCAAGAACGTCCTTTTTAAATTCAAATGCAATTTATTTATTAATAAAGGTACACCAACAGCTTCTGTATACAAAATATCAAATAACAGTAGATAATAGTTGAGGGCTTATACAGTTGCCAATAATAGGTGAACCAACATTCTCAAATACATTGATAGCCTAAGGTAAAAACGAAATGCATAATGCAAAAATTAAGTGGTAATAACTATACAAACAGAAATATAAAAAATACATACATAAGTTATAAGATTGCAGAGGTTGCAAGAAATACCTACATAATAATAGAATAAAATCAATCTTTAGATTGTGTGAGCAGCATGCTTAGAGACGTCAAAATTTGGGTCCTAAAGTGTGTTATTGAATTGCAATTAAGAGCGTTTATACCTTATGAGTGGCAACGTCGCAATTTAGTGTCATATTTCGTGGTTTTAAATTTTTATCATTTAATCGGAGCTATATTTTAAAAATCTGTTTAATTAACTTTTTAGAATTATGTGAAAACTGTGTAAAATCGTTTCGTTTACAGTTCTATTAATATGCAAATAATACATTGGAAACTTGCAGGGCGTTATTTTCATTGTAAAATAACTGTAAGCATTACGGTTACTTACTTTTTAAACACTTTCACGTCAATTCTAAAAAGTTAATTAAACAGATTTTTAAAATATAGCTCCGATTATATGTTAAAAATTGAAAACCACGAAATATGACACTAAATTGCGACGTAGCACTCATAAGGTATAAACGCTCTTAACAGACCTAAACAGTTTAATGTGCCCAAACAAATTTTGTAATTTAGTAACTTAATGGAAACGATTTAATTATTATTATCTGGTAAATAACGTCAATCCAGTTTTAACAAACAATAACTAAAAAAATTATCCTTTACATAATGCCATATTTATCAATGTCTATCAAATAACAAAAATGTAGTAATTCAACAAGTCAATAATAACGTAATGTCTGAAAATTAAATCAATTAAAAAACTAAAGGAACTTATATAGTTTGCAAGGTTTACTAATAAAATGCCAGACGATTTATTTGTACCAAGACGGTTCATATATGACCGTACGTCGGTGACATAAAGTAACCGACGTACATATATATAATGACATATCAAAACCGTTTTTATTACGAAACCCTTAAAATACACTAGTGATATGATATGCATTGTAGTTCAGAATACTAAAACACACGCGACTTTGTCGACAGTATCTTAGTATGCCGTTGATTGTATCGTCGTGTTCATAGCCTATGAATCCTCGTTTTTATGAAAGTTTCCTTATAGCGGCAACACAATTTCAAGCGATAGGAATCAAATACGAAGGAACATTGTTTTAGCGGGATTCAGAATAATATTAGCTGGTATTTCACCAGATTAAGTATGAGTTGACTAAGGCATTTGTATACCATGAGCTTATAAGTAAAGTAAAGTCCAAGTAAATTTTTGGGCATTTAACGACTTTTTTTTAAATTGTAAGTCGGAGAAAGGACTAGAACTCACAACGGTCGCATGGACTAGGACCAAGAATAGCAAAAGGGCTTTTTAGATCGAGTAGACACGGAATACAACGTAAGGTGGGTGTATATTTGATTAGTTATTCACGTTGATTTGAGTATTGGATGAGCTATCACCGCTGATGTTAGTTTGTTGAGTGTGCCGACATACACGTTTATTCCGGGTATCTATTTGGTTACTGCACCCGCTCTTATTATAGACTTTATGTCTCGCGATGTTTTCAATTGTATTTGACCACACAATTATTGTATCAATGTTTATTTCTTATTCTGGTGTTAGAAGGGGTTTGTCCCTCTGATTTGGTGGCACGATTACTCACACTTGTATGCATGGTTATGTCTTTTCCCCCATAACACAGCATCATGCTGAGTGGAAGTCATCTTGTCACAGTTGCAGTTGCAGCTGCCTGCTATTTCTGTTTTGCACTCGTGATTATAGATCTTTCTCGTTTTTAATTTTCTTAATTATTAGAGCTAATTATCTTTTTTGTATGTGTTTCGGTGACAAATAAACCTATTTTTCTTTCTTCTACTTTCTTTCATAAATGCATACCCAAAAAATACATAATGAATCAATAAACAGCATCAGAAAATGATAGAAGTATTATCAGTGTAATAAAGATGAGTATTTTTATGACAAACTACAGATTCATTTGGCACATACCGATCCGCAAGAATGGGATTCCGGGTCCGGTGACGGTCGCAAAGATAATGGCATTCCTAACTATGACCCCCTCACATTGCTAGCATTTCATGCCAATATTTTTATTCGATGCGTCGCTTATTCCTCCAGGAAATAAAAAAAAAAACTGTAAATCATAGTACCTAAGAAAAGATTGGGAGATTTTTAGAATTACTTAAGTATTTTTGTGAACACCTATACCGATGCCAAATATGAGAGGAGTGATTCGTAGAGTTTCATTTGTTTCATGGTTTCTCCTGTAGGCCAATTCCCGTGATTAAAAACGTCCAAAATCTAGTCGCTATCCCATTTCAACGACAATCAATGTCAAAAATTTTACAAAAATGTCACTAAGCGTATTCATAAGCACGTTATGTTGGTAACGCGAACGTTACTTCAAAATGTAGGTAGGTATTTAACACAAGTTATATTTGGGTGAAACGCCAAGTTAGCGGATTGTAATGCAAACCAAATGTTCGATATAACACACTGCCTGCACTTATGTAAATGACTGCGCTACATATTCCGAACGTAACGGGGCGTACAATTATAGCCTGTTGCACAACAAACCAACCATCCACTGTGGAGATTTTGGATAACATTTTGATGTATAGACTTAGGTACGGAACAAATATATGATTTACAATCACCACACCGGGTTTTGCTTCAAATGTTACGTATACAATTCCTTTATCTTTCTTACCGTTATTGGTTAAATCTACGACTCGAGTTTTTTATGCAGCGTAGTTTCCGTCGTGCACCGTAGAAGAGTTTTTGCTTCATTAGTCGCATCCATCTATAAAACTTTTTTACTGTTCCCGATAGTGATGATTTTAAATATCATTCATCTTGATAATGGTCAATTAGTAGGTTCCTTTGTTAAATTGTTTATTGGTAATAAGTTAAGTAACTTCTTGTTTAACAAAAAATCATATTATTGTGAATGTGTTGTCTGACATGTCAGCTGATCACGGTCTTCTAGTGTCTGTAATGGGCTATGTGAGGGACTGATTATTTATCGCGCATCAATATTTAAGAGAAGCTTATCAACTGGATGTGTACAGTAAGTGAAAGCTCCCTATTTTTCTCAAAAGTTCAATATATCACTACATACGCAAATAGCTCACCCTGTTTCGTAACCCACTTTGAATGCACCCAATGCTAAACTTTATACTAAAAAGAGACAATTTATTTACCCCTCACATATCAGTAGGCCAATTCTCGTACTTAAAAAACGTTCAAATTCAAGTCGCAATCTCATCTCAGCGACAATCAATGTCAAAAACCTGTCAAAAATGTATGAAAATTGATTGTAATTTTGACAGATTGAGACTGAGATTAGAATGCGAACGGTCTTAAAAATACGGGAATTGCCCCTCAGATATCGTCACAAAACAAAGATGAATCACAAGAAGCAGCGAGTACGAACACAGGAAACGAAATGAAATGAAAAAAATGTAAAATGGTTTATTATTTGAATAAGTAAACCATAACAACTAGTGATTGGAGCCTCCTTTTATTCAGATAAAGCCTGTGCTAGGAGACTCCGCTCTTCCAGATCTTGTTTTATACAAATGCTTTTTCTAACTTTTTTATATATTAATATTTCCTATACCTAATATATTTTTTTTTGGGACAAAAAACAGTTATAAAATACAGCATTTACAAAAAGTAGTTATATTACAGTCGAGAATACGTATAACCCACACTATTGTCCACGAGGTGACATCTGAGTATGATAACGAACGCGTGTTAAATGAGAGAAAAAATAAAAAGGACATATTTAAAAGAAATACACTATACATATACCGATGAATTGAAGGAAGCGGATGACAAGAGCATCCGACTTTTGAGCGACCTGCAAGAGATTGTGAAATCATTCTTTTTAGATTGCGACAGGGCAAAAATATCAAAAACAGTGAATTGTGAGTTATAGGTTTCTAAAACATGAATGATGAAATAATTATACATACAAAAGAGAGAATTAAAACAAGAAAAACAAAATAAGTAAGTGGTACAGAAATATGTTATATCTGTTTTATTTATCATTTTCCAAGTGAATATTTACGACATGTCTGTCATTTGGCAAAATGAAATGAGGATCGTGTTAATGTACAAATCATATTTGTTATACTTTCCAAATTACCGTTTTACATAGAATGTTCATTGAAATTTTTCGTTTATTTAATCCCATTTCTATTTTCTTATGCTATTTTAGTTTTCCTTTTTTTTTAATATTCTCTATGCTTCTAAAGTAATGAAAGAAAACATAAAACTGTTTCTTACTCCACGAATTAACTGTGAAAGGTCAAGGCTCGACACAATGCTAAAGGTTTGGTTATGAAGAGCAGTTATGTTAAGAATTATTTCTTTATCGTACTTTTGCCGTTGATATCAAAATACTTGAGTCATGAAAATATGTAGTATATACTTCGAGCAACAAACGATTTGATAAACAAGTTATTCCAACCGTTTCAATTACAGAGGTCAACCAATAGGTAGGTAAGCATTCCCGTAGGACGTCAGCATTCTTTGGTATTGGGACGAGATGTGTCAATTTACGAGAAAATACAAAGTAGGTTAAAATGACATGGTAGTCTTGTAATAAAGCATCAGCACATACTCAACCACACTTGTACATTAGAAACACAAACAACAGCATTAAAAGCTGATACGCTACTGGTTCGGAAGTTATCTCATAACAAACTGAATCTTGTCGACCTGGAAGGAAGTGGAAATCTCCGGCAGTCGTTAGTTGTTACAACCTTGACACTCTCAACAGCGGTGACTTACCTAACCGCCGCTGTCGTTTAGTATATAAAATCATTGTCACTGATGGATCGATATCATTCAGCAACAACTAGTCTAATCAACCATGAGGAGTAGTCTTCTGGTGGCATTTGGCCTTTTGGCCATCGCCGCCCTCAGCTCCGCCAGGGAGATCCGGGAGAAGAGGGACGCCGATCTAGAGACCGCTGCGTCACATGGTCACCACTGGGACAAGGGTGGCGGCCACGAGCACCATGGACACCACCACCACGACCACGGTGGTGACCACCACAAGGGACACAAGGGACACCACGAGCACCACCACGGCAAACACGGACACCACCACCACGAGGGACACAAGGGACACCACGGAGAGCACGGCGGACACAAGAAGCACCACCACCACGACGACGGCTACCACCACCATGAACACCACGGCGAGAAGGGCGACCACGGCCACGGCCACGACGAGCACGGCCACTGGCACAAGGGACATGACACCAAGGGACACCACGGCGTCGAAAAACACGACGAGTTCAAGAAGGATAAGCATTTCCACGACCATCACGGAGAGAAAGGCTTCCATGAGCACCACGGCGGGCACCACCACGAGGGCGGCCACAAGAAGGGCGGACACTTCCACAAGGGACATAAGCACGGCGGCCATCACGAACACGACCACGGCAAGAAGGGCCACCATGAGCACGGCGGCCACCACCACCATCACAAGGGCCACCACGGCGACGGCGGCCACCATGAGCACCACCACGACCACCACCACCACGACAAGAAAGGCGGCCATGAGGATCACAAGCACTGGGGACACAAGAAGGGTCACTAAGCTGTTGCTGAATGTACCTGAACTGTTATTTGTTGATATTGCGTTGTTATCGAGTGTTTTTGTTATTTTTATACGACAAAGAATTACATTTTGTACAAAATAACTAAGTATTTCTCTCTTTCATTTCATATCACCATAAAGTATCAGAAATTGCTGTGCGAAATCCCAATAATTTGCATTTAGGTATGCAGTCATGTCATCAGGACGCCATCCATGTTGAATTGATGCAACCCCAGAATTGCATGCCCAAGGATATCTACCCTCGCTTTTACGAAATTACAACGGGCTGGAATGACTGAGAATACTTAGTAACATCTTACTACTTTAGTATCGCTTATTTATCTAACTACATAAATAAAATTGTAAAATAAAAAAAGTATATCAAAAATACTTAGTTACCTACCCAATCGTGAACAATTACCATCCTACCCGTGGTCGGGACCCCATACAGAGGAACCTCCTAACACAATAGAATTAAATACATTGTTGATGAATGTTATTTTAACTCAAATAAAATTCCATTTTAGAAGTTTACTCTTTGTGATCCTTTTTCACATCACAGATTATACACAGCTTCAGCTAATTAAAGGATTCAGAGAAAAATTATTCCGAAATGGGCTCTGGGAAAGCCTAGTTGAGTAGGTATTGATTTCTGACTTTTCCATGTTCGTTACCTATTTTGGGCTGGAATACATCTTTAGAATCGTTTTAATAAAGTTTATATTGCATGTGTCGTCGTAAACCTTAACGTTTCACTCCCGGAAAATGTGATACAGGCACAGTGTGTTCTGCCACAAAAAAAACAGCATCTTTTGGAGAGAGGATTATGTTTTGTAGAGTAGATCAAAATCAAAAATTATTTATTAAAATTAGAACAGGTACGTACCTATCGTAATGTAGTAAATAAAGTGTTTTAAAATAATTCACGTGAACTGGGCTTATTCCTCAAGCTGCAGTGCCCGTGCTATTTTCGCGTTTGCATATTCTTTTGTAAGTGCCAGCTTGTAACAAATTATGATTATAACGATTTGGGAATGTCAAATGTCAATTTATTGTAAGGGTAAAATAATGAAAACTAACAAATGAGTATTGGAAAAAAAACGAAAGTTAATATTTATTGTGTTTTCATAAACATAAGGTCAAAGCCGAATTTAACAACGAAATTGTGTTGAGTTAAATCCAGGCATTCTTAGATAAAAATAATACAATAATTATAATAATTTATATCGTATTATTTTGATCTCGAACATAAATTGTAATTAATTAACTGAACAAAATTAGCTAGGTACTTTTATTCCTAATTAGTTTCTTTCCGCGGCTTCCACCGCATGGATGTCGGAGTTTATTCCACGGGAAGGTGCTATCGGGATTAATAGTATCCAATCATCAAATTCGTTAAAAGTCGAAAGGTAACAGACGGACAGATAATATGGTTATATTATCAGGTTATATATAATTTAACTTAAAAATACTCTAACGTCGACATTGGTCACGTCTATCTACACATTAGCTAAGTTATTTTATAACTTCAAATTGTAATAACTTTAAAGGGGGTGGACTGATTCAAATTAAATAATAACTAAAATAAATAATACCTCAAGAAACGGTTTCTAACTATATTTGCAAATCCTTAAATCTCTTAAAAAGAAATAGGTAAGTAAGTACTTACTTACAAAAAAATTCAATCATCATGTGAATTTTAAAATCATCCCCTATTTTACACCCTTGGGGGCTGACTTTACAAAAACGCTGAAACAAATAATTTTTATTTGTTACCAAAAGCATAAATTAAAATATTAATTTATCTCTAACTTAAGAAATGCATAGTTTCCCATGCAAACTTTCATCCCCAATATTACACCTTTTAGGATTATGTTTGAGACAAAAAGTAGCTTATGTCCTTCCTCAGGATGCCGATATCCGTTGAAAAGGTAACATACAAACAGACAGAGATACATTCGAATTTACAATATCACATATTATGGATGTAGTATTTTACACGAAATTATAAGTAGTTAATTGTAATTTCTATCGGGTTAAGTAAACCTTAATTAATAAATTAAATTAAATTAATAAATCCTTAAATATGCATGTATTATATTCTACTTAATAATCCTGCAGATTGGATGGTCTATGAACAAACAAAGCTTACACTTTTGAAAGTCCTAGAAGCTTACAGGTCACAAGTATCCTTTTATTAGAAAGAGTAACTGACTAGAACTCCGGCTGACTTTAGTCAGTTTCTCTTTCTAAACGGACACCAAGTTACGCGAAAGCGAGAAGCGTTTTCTTTAAACGAAAGCCACTATTGGGTCCTTGAAGGCAACCTAACAGTTAAAATAAATTCAAGACTTGAAAAACGTTGCCTATTTATAACACAGTCCACTCAGTCGAATGTTACCAAAAAATATGTCATCTATCTACAATTTTTGTTCACTTTTTTACTTTTCTTGCTCCCATCACAGCTAGCTATTCAGTATTTTTCCAAGTTTATATCCAACCAGTCTTCAACATTTTCTCAGTTGACATTAACACCTTTTTCATACTGAAATATCCCATACCTGTCGTTGGTCTCGTGATCGAAGGCGTGACTGCTTAGCATGGGCTCCTTTTTTTCGAGCCGGTCAAATTAACAGCGCGGGGTGAGATTTGTGCCCGATTGATGGCATACCCTCCATCACGTAACTAGACATTTTAATTATTAGAACCATATAAACTATAGGTTAGTACAACAGAGGCATGGTGTTATATTATACAGTAGCGACCGCCCGACAACTCGACAGAACATCGGGATCCCTTTTTTTTAAAGTTTAATAGCAATGTAATAAACGCATAAACCTTCCGGAATAAATGTGAAACCGCATCAAAACCCATTTTGTAATTAAGAAGAACAAAGCCGTCACACAGATATCCACGAAAAGCGACTATATTTTATACTATTTATAATACCTAGATATGGATAGCAAAAGATATATCCCTTCACAAGATGTTTTTCAAACTACGTACATCATGATTGAAATAGGGCCAAGAAGAAGTGGTTGGCGCATGTTATCATCAGAACAATAATGCAAAATGTATGTAAGTACGTACAAACACGAACATGTACCTACATGTTACTATCACTAGCACACACGAGCAAGATAATGAGGCCTTGTTACCCTACAGCTGCCGGTTGATTACATGCAGGATCTTGTGTTACAATCTAACAAGATATCGCTGAATTGGCTTATAAACTTATGAGTAGGTACTATTCTAAGAAAACAAAAGATAAATAATTAATAAAAAAGTTTTGAAAGTCTTTCACTTCCGATGCCATCATCAGTAAAACAGTGCATGCATTAGGTCCACTGGTTTGTATTACCGCTCGACCAAAGTACGGGAAGTGAGTTTAAAACTAAATCATTATTCGGCAGTTTGTTAGACGGGCGTACACCAAATTAAATAGTTTAAGAAACAACTTAAGTATAGGAAAAGGCTTTCGGCCTTATTACAAAACAAGGTTTGTCTTTTGACATGGTTTAAACCATCGAGCCTGTTTTTGAAATAAGAACATAACTGAAATCGAAATACAGTTCCTTTTACAAAACTGTCAACTTAGTCCGGTCTTAGATTGTCAATTTTGTATTAAGAACTTTACTAAAGTCGGCATAAAGTTCCAAATACAAAAACTAAATCGAATGTGTAGGTTGGGGCTAAAGTTAGATCGTGTTTTGTATTTGAGTTTGTAATTCTGAAGTTTGTAGTCCTACCTACTCAGAGGACGATAATACGCTGCCGGCAATGCATTAGCAATCCATGTTTCTGTTAAAAGATCATAAGCAAAATAATGTTTTTAAACACTACATAACAAACGAAATAAATCTGTTGTTACCGTTACCGATCAAAGTTGATATTAAATCAATGCTCACCTAGCACTAGGGCGCTTGACCTTGGTAGTAAGTAAATGCAAGCACCCGAGTCAGTGCAACTATTGCCTAATGCAGGTACGAGAAAACCAGGCCCACAGTATCTATAAAACGTTGTGGTGACAAGAATACGTGCCATATCTCATCTCGTTCTGTCCAAGAATACATCAACTATGAGGGTAGCGCTCCTTTTGAGCTGTGCAGTGCTGGCGCTGGCCGCACTAGCACAAGCACGAGACCTACGTGAGAAACGTGATGCGGACCTCGAGGCGGCCGCTACCGGACATCACCACGAAAAGGGTGGCGGCAAGGAACATCACCATGACCACCATCATGACCACAAAGGACACGGACACAAAGGATACAAGGGACACCACCACCATGAACATGGCAAGAAAGGTCACCACCACCACGAAGGACACAAGGGACACCATGACCACCACGAAGGACACAAGAAACATCATCACCACGATGATGGTCACCACCATGAGCACCACCACGGAGAAAAAGGAGAGAAAGGTCACGGTTTCGAAGAAAAGGGACATTACCACAAGGGCCACTCCACAAAAGGACACCACGGTGTTCACAAGCTAGACGAGTTTAAGAAGGACAAACACTTCCACCACAAACACGGCGAGAAAGGCTTTGAAGAGGGATACGGTGGCCATCATGGCGAGCACGGACACAAGAAGGGCGGACATTTCGACAAGGGACACAAACATCACGGCCACCATGAGCACCATCACGGCAAGAAGGGACACCACGAGGAGGGAGGACACCACCACGAGCACAAGGGCCACCACGACGAAGGCGGCCACCACGAGCACCACCACCACCACCACGGCCATGGCAAGAAGGGCGAACATGAAGACCACAAACACTGGGGACACAAGAAAGGACATTAAAGATTAGATGATCCACTTTATTGATGTAGTACCTCTATGATAGACTTGTCATTGTTACGTTTTAATATTTTTGTTATAAACACAATGTAAATAAACACTATTTTATTCGAGAATGCTTTGACTTTCTTAGACCAGGTGGGCGTGGAGACGAAATAGTACATCGTTTTCACGGGTAAAGTTTTATCAGCAACGAACTTCGAGTTCCAGACTGCCAGTTTTCATTAAAGCACCATGTAATAAGTTGTAGACTAGTTTGAGTATTAACCTAGTGTCTTGAATTATTAAAACTTTTAATTGGTCAGCTAGTGAAAAGTAATCAACGCTAATAACGCTTTCCGACTAAAAGCTACAATTACAGTATTGTTTTTGTGACTATTCATTGTTATTGGTCCAAATAATTTCAATTTTACGAGTTCCGTGTTCAAATCAAATGAAATCAAAAATGTTTATTTGTTAGGATATGGTACACACGGCTACACATCAAGCTCTACAAAACCAGTTTACGCTGGTCTCGCATCGTACGGAAATCCTATACAATGTGAGATCAGCTTATACTGGAAATGTATAGCTTGATGTGTAGCCGTGTGTACAATAGATGTTACAATATTGGTTCCAGAAAACCCTGCTATAGTATGGCGTACAAATCCTTTGTCTATAAACATCAATGGCATTTTCGTTGTTATTTTATAACTCAAGAACGGATGGACCGATTTTGCTAATTCTTTTTTTAGAATATTCCTTGAAGTACGAGGATGGTTCATACGGAGAGAAAGTTTAAAAAAAAAAATGTTAGGCGGTACGAAGTTCGCGGGGTCAGCTAGTATTTATATACAAAAACAATAAAAAATTATAATAAAATATTATAATTATTATTTTTATTATATTATTATTATAATTATATTATAATGAATATAAAAACGAATTGAATTTTCCGGCTGTCGCTGAAAACCAGCGCTGGATCTCTGTCTTACATAGGGTCGCAGCATAATGCTGAGCGATAGCCGTTTTGCGTGGATGTGACGCATGTTTCCCCCAACCTTTTCTTATTTTTTGTGTTTGTGTTATTTTTTGCGTCATGTTTACCGCAAATAAACGCATTTTCTTTCTTTCTTTTCTTCTTTCTTTAATAATAAAATAAAATATGAATAAATAATAGTTAATTAATATGCATTGAGATTATTTATTTATTTATTTATATATTCTTTATTGTACACCACAAAAAACATAACAACAAAAATTAAACTGAACACTACTTAATATACAATGGGCGGCCTTATCGCTTTCTGCGATCTCTTCCAGGCAACATTGGAATGGACAGAGATTTTCCTGGACATAAAATGGATTGTATTGTAGTAATAATAATAATCAGCAAAAAGAGTCAGCAAGTTTGTTAGCAGGGCTGGCTGAACTGAATGCTTTTTATTTATACATTCTACATAACATAACATCACGCCTGCAATACCTCTGGGCGAGGCATAGGTGCACTTGTAGTACCTACATCCACATCTCACCAGTTAATAATACATAATAATACACTGCCACCAACCGGGCAGAAATCATGACTCCGCGCTGCTACTGCGATATTATAGATAGAAAAACCTAAAAACCCCGGAATAGAACCCAGGGCCTCATGTTCAGAATGATCACTTGCCACCAATAGACTGGCGAGGCAGTTCCGCTAGACCAACGAGGCAGTTACATACATTCTAATATTCTATCATATTGAAAGTAGAATCTTTCTCCTATGGGAAAAGCGAAAAAACAATGAGGTTACGTGCTACGATTTCACGGAGGTTTTCTGTTATCCCAAATTCATATTCTTTCTTTCTAAGTTTTTTCTTGTCCCTTATGAGTGAGTAGGATACCTCTATATAACAATGCTAAAATGGGTAAACTGAATTACAGTCACGAACAAGCTATTTTCAGGTAAAATTGAATCGACAAAAAATTCTAAGTTATGACGATCGAAATAATTAACCACACATATTATTAGAAAACTCCTTCACTGTACTACAACAATAGTTAATAAAACGGCGTAATTCATATAACAAGAGAAACAAGTTGTAGCGATGTTCTATCATAAGTAACGTTTATTTTGTTGTAGACATGTTAAAAATACATTTGTTTTTGTCTCATTTGTGTATCACTTGGTATAGTAATAAACATAGGTTAGGTACTCTCAATAACGATAGGTGGGCACATGTCGTGGCATGTTATAAAGAAAATTAAATGGACGCACCGGCCGATATTTAATCTTCATTTTTTGTAAGTTTATTGCTCTCTGCAATAGATATGATCTTGGAAATAGGTAGTTTAATAGCTAAAATTATTTATTTTGTTATTATCATGGTTTTATTTATATATATCCTTCTTTTATATATCGTACATCTTTTTTAAACCAAGTATCTATGACAGCGCGCTAAAGGACCTAAATGATGATCTTGAAAGAATAGCGTGTTGGGCTGAAAACAACGGTTTGGTACTTAACTTCACTGAAACTAAACATAATTATGCTGTTTAAACCAAAAAGCAAATCAGTGTACTGCTGACCACACTCAACGTGGGTAACTTAGGATAAGTCGGTCCGTCAATCAGTGAGGCGCGTAAATCACGCGTATCCGAGTCAGTGCACACCTGTTTCTACCGGCTTAAGATCCTTTATAAAATAAGGCCTCATCTATCGGAGAAGCTGCGGATCCAGCTGGTTAAGTCACTCGTGCTATCCAATTTAAACTATGTGGACACAGTTATTGGCCCTCGACTACCGGCATGAACTGATCGACTGATCCAGAGGCTGCAAAATGTCTGCGCTCGATTCTGTTCTCTCACATGTGTATTTGTCTTTATTTATCAAGTATGAGGAACAGGGTGTAAAGTTCACTCATACCCATAGTAAAGGGAGGATCCGACCAGACGGGTGTCGTGCCTGGTGGGCAACTGCCCGATGATTGATGTCGGGACACGGGACGTTGTATATATGCTAGTTGCGCGGTAAACTCTGCTTGCGCGATGCAGGGTTTTGCGTGACGCTGGGTAATGCGTAGTTCACATAATGGCGATGTAGATACCGAGAGGAGGCCTGTATCCTAGCAGTGGGAACATTAAAGGCAGATTATGATGTAGATACCGTTACAAGTGCACACATACTTTAATCTACAGTGCAGGTTTTCTAATTTGCAAAATATATAAAAACAATGGCCGCTCGAAATCGTCTATGGCTTAGTGATGCGGTAGTATGATCATTTTAAATTCTGGTACTATCAATGTTACGAATAATTTCCGCACATAAAATCTAAGGAATTATTTGAATGTCCATATTTTCCAGTTTTTACCCGACTGCGCGTGAGCAAAGAAAAGGTTATGATTTTCATGCGTATCTAGAGTAAGGTTACGTTACCAGCAATATCGGCTCTCCTGTTCATAAAAACGTTACTGACATCTAATAATGCATAATTTCCTGGGCTAATAGGTATTGCTTTAAAGGAAAAACATATTATTGTATAAACCTACTACTTGTTTACTTTTAACAAAAAAAAAAAACAACCGACTTCCAAAAACACCACAAATTAAAAAAAAACACTTTAATTTCGGAAGAAAAACTAATAGTAAGTAGTTTCGGTAGTATTATTAAAACTTTATTGCGCATATTACAAAATGAGATCCATAGTAGATACCTATTATATAGGTAGGTATTTGTTACTAAAAGATATATTTTGTTTTTTTTTTTAATTTTTGTTAAAGCTCTATTTGGCATAAAATATTCGCCTTGCGCCTCTAGTTGTCACGTGAGTGTCTACCTATCCAACGTGTAAGAAACGGACAATCCGGCTTCACAGTTAGGGTTGTTAGGACACTGTTGGTCGGTGGAGGTCTGCCCGCCTTGGGCGGAGCACCGCCGTGTCCTCGTGGAGGCGATTGGCGGTGGCGATCTCTCGCGTCCGGCTCTTGTCCAGGCCATGGTACGGAGCGAGAGGGCTTGGGAAGCCGTCACCTCCTTCTGCGAAGCAGTAATTTTCGCGAAGGAGGAGGCGGAACGCGTGAGGGAGAGGCAAAATTCGCGCCCTCACGCCCCTAGCCGCCGCAGGAGACGCCCTGGGCGTCGCGAATCGCAGGCCGATTCCCGGCCACCGTAGGCGTGGGCTTGCGAACGGCGAGCAATTGGCAGCTCGCCGTTCGATAAGGACCAGGCCCGGGTCGACGGCGCGTTGTGTTCCACGCGCGCCTCAAAGAGATGTCAGCACCAATGATGGGGTCCGCTAGGGCCGATGCCTGCTAGGGTTGCGGGAAAGTCCGAGAGGGATACCGTGGCCCCTGGCACAGGCAACTGAATAACACGGGTGGGTTTTAGTCAGTAAGAGTCTGACACGCCCTCCTGCTCTGCCCAGAGCGGGAGAAGTTATTTGATGATTTCCCATCCTCAAAAAAGGACACTGTTGGTGCCCCACGCTTTCTGCACCTTTATGTAGGTTAACCTTCTATGTAGGTCTCTATCTAATGTCTCACATTTTTTTTAGCATATTTGTATGAAGATTGTGTAATTCTATAAGGGTGTGAAATTATACAGTAAACCACAAACCTTTTGCAAACAAACCTTGCGGTTTAAAAAACTGCCCAAGTGCGTGTCGGACTACGCACCGTGAAGGTTTCCGTAGTTTGGATGAATATTTATGCAAATACTGAATTGATTTTATCCATAGCAAAAATAAATATGTATTGCATATTATTTCTCAAAGAAATTGCGAAAAAAAGGTATTTCTGCGGTTGTAACCGAAAATATCCCATATCTTAAAAACATTGTTCATTGTAAGTCTACCAACTTATTTTTTTCAAAGTTTTACACCGTACGTATAGTTGAAATGTTAGAGTTAGATTTTTTGCGAATTTAGAAGGGTATATAAAAAGGTTCACTCGACTTCAATAAAAAGGTCACTTAGAAACATCATAATATTTTAATTATGGGTTCAAATAATACTACACACTTATGTGCACTTCTTTATTTCATCCTTCGTTTACATGTATAGGTAAATGTACATGTTACCCATACATGTAAGAGAGGAATGAAAAAAAATGCCATCAAATATACTTTTTCGTAATTTCTCTACAGCCCTTTATAACGGTTCAAAGGATACTCAATCATTTATTGCATTCGACAATGTATATGCTTAGGTGGTAAGTAAACATAAGGTACCTAACATTTTATACACCTTCCTTCCAAATTTCAACGATATAGTGCCACTAGTCTCCCAGCAAAATGCCTGTGTGACATACGGATGGACAGGACAGACAAGACGAAATTATAAGGCTTGACTAGTTAGAGTTCCGTACCTCAAACTAAAAAAAATTATCCTTAAGGATCACTTCGTTGTCCGTCCGTCCACCCATCTGTCAATATAATTTTTCTCAGCGCGCGAAGGTATCAAGTTGAAATTAATATTAAATATGTAAGTCTACGGTTCATTAGAGCTCTAAAAAAAAATCAAGCTTCTAAGTCAACGCAATAAAAAATACGGCCATTTATGCGACATATTATGATACTCCCAAAAAAATCAAAACTCGTAGTAGGTACTTCTCGTTAATCGTTGCTTCTGGCCAAATTTCAAGACTCTAGAGTCTTGAAATTTGGCCAGAAGCAAGGTCAGCACAAGTAAAGGAAAAAGTTTCTAAATTTGTTAATTTGTAGTTTTACCATATAAAAAGATATTTATTTGCGAAAAACAAACTTACATTTGCAATCGGAGAAATGACCGTGACGTATATCGATGTAAGGGGGAATTTCAACTATAAAGTTGTGTTTGTTCTTGGAATAAATTCATCCCAACTAGGTACGTAACCCAGTGGCGTAGCTAGGGGGGGGGGGGGGCGTCGGGGGCGGTCCGCACCGGGTGTCACCGGCTCCGGGTTGACACCCGACTGTATAAAAAAAATTACACAAACTGTCACGTTTTTTAATGATAAATAATTTGGGTTTGAAGCTATTTTAATCAAGTTATCCCAACAAAATAATTTAATTTATTAATTGTGATTATTTATAATGATAAATGATAAATGATTTTATTTCTGTAAGTAGGTTTTTACAAACACTTTTACACGTCAATCATATTTTTTTTTTAAACTAGTTGAGGTCGGCGTTTCCTATCTGACTACTCTGAGAAGTCAGATAGGATCTATAAATGCACGTATTATTTGAAATAAATGTTAACAAGAAATTATTCACTCTGACCTTGTGTTTTGTCTTTCTTGTTAAAATGATGGTCTAATGTGTATTAGACCATAATTTTTTTTCAGTGTACACACTGTTATTTTTATGTTAATGGCTCTATGGCGCGGTCGGTCGGGGATCCCCTCAAAATGTTGTCGTTTTATTTAGCCCTACTACACTAACTATGATTGGGGATTCCTCTGAAATAGTCGTTGCTTGTCGCCTGTATCATTGCTCATTTGTTTCGCGAATTTTGTTTGATGTGAAGTGAATATTGTTGTTATAAAAGTAAAAGTGTCTTATTAGAAGGCTTGAAAATATATCTTGCAAAATATAAGGTAAGTGGATTGGTCAGTTCAATATTCTTTTTTGTAATAGGTAAACAATAGCAAATAAACGCAAAACCTGAAGACAGATTTTGCAGAATCGATCGATAACTGACTGAAAAAGATCATTTAAGTAACATAAAGTAATTCGCAAACTTTTCAATGATTCTTTAAAATAAAACAAAGGTATAGGTACCCAAACCCGGTTTAAAGATAATTAAAAATAAAAATCATTACTTTACGGTAATATTTTTGGTACATACAATATGAAAAAGTATCGTGTAGTTCTAAATATAATTTTGTTAATAGATACCGCTTTTCAAGGAAACTAATTTAAATAACTACACCAAATTGCTTGAAGTTATAAAAACATTATATAATATGTATATTGTATCTTTATCTTAAGTACCATTCAAACTAGATTTTTTATGAATGTTAAAATTTTGAAAAAAAAGATTTATTACAATTGGCGGCCGTCAAGAGGTCACCCTCATAAAATAGCGTGTCTGCGTAAGCCTGGCCTCTTGACGACTATTCGTTAACACATAATTGATTATGACATACATATTATTTGTGTCCTACAAATAAATATATTTAGAATTCATGACATCGATGATGCCTGCCTAATAATTAAAAATATTTTTTACAGTACCTGTACCAAAAAATAGAAAAATGCCTCGAGGAGTTCATACATCTAAAAGAAAAAGTGGGTTTCAGCAATGAAAAGCCAAACAGGCTAAAATTGATCTAGTTCAGAGCATGTCTGGATCCATCTTTAAATATGTTACAAAAACGGATAACAGCCAAAGTTCATCAAAAGAATCGTTGATGTAAGGACTTCAGATAATATAAGCTCATGCTCATCTTCAGAAAGCAACAATGACAATACAGAATTAATGATGATAAACCCTGAAAAATAAGAATAAGGAATAAATACAAAAAATTTCAGTGATAATACGGTTAATGCTTCTACTATCGAATATAGTATTTGCATGGACGAAATACTTCAGGACTTGAGAGTGACTTTATTTGCTGTCACCATTATTAGTAATACAAAAACCTTTTAAACTGGATTCCAGAGGTGGTGGAAATTAAATTCCAAAATATCCGACCATGAGGCTTCAAGTGAGCATCTGGAGAATTTTGAAAAGTGGGAATCTTTGGAAATGTGGTTAAAATTGAATAAGACAATAGATGACGCAGCCTTGCAATTAATGGATACTGAAAAACAGAAATGGAAACATCTCTTATCTAGATTATTGGATATGACTTTGTTTCTGGCTAAACAAAACTTAACATTTCGATGACATGATGAAGGACAAGGCTCTTCATTTAAAAGTAATTTCTTAAAATTAGTCAAATTACTGTCAAAGTATGATGTAGTCTTGAAAGAACACATCTTGAACTTAGAGCATGGTAAATCACCAAAAGTGCCATATTAGTCGCCAGAAATACAAAATGAGTTTATAAATTATCTTAGCGAACCATGTAAAATGTAGGCTTGTCAACGAAATTAAATCGGCTAAATATTTTGGAATTATGTTTGATAGTACACCTGACATTTCACATATTGATCAAATGTCTGAAGTAATTCGTTAAGTGAAAATTGATAATAGAAAAGTGGAAGTCAAAGAAGTATTTTTTTTTTTTGAGGAAAAACCCACTAGTGTTCCTTGTTGTTGTTGTTGTGTGTGTGTCCTTGGCCCTTTATGTTCCGGGTCAGCGGTACCCCTTTTGGATGATCCCGCTTTCCCGGCAGGCTTGGGCCCTAGTGGGCCCCCTCTTCGATGCTGACATCTCTTTGAGGCGCGCGTGGAACACGTCCTGATCGGACGGTGAGAAGTCAAAGAAGTATTCCTTTGATTTTTTCCTTTACATGGAAAAAAGCTGCTGATTTAAGTGACGAAATTTTTAAGAAGCTTAAAAAAAACGGCTTAGATGTTATGTTGTGTCGTTCCCAAGGTTATGATAATGCAGCTGTTATGAGCGGTGTACACGGAGGAGTGCAAGCTATTATAAAAGCAAGGAACAACAAAGCTATTTTTGTTGGACATATAGACCATTTAATTAATTTATCTGGCCAACACTCATTTGCACAGAATGTATCTTGTGTAACATTTTTCGGGACAGTAGAGTAATTTATTTCATTTTTTTCTGCTTCCACTAGCCGCTGGGAAGTGCTTCTTACACACAGCAAAGAATCTGTTAAAAACTCTCAACAACGCGTTGGAGTGCTCAATAGGATGCAGTATAAGCTAAAAATGTTGAAGGGATTGTGGCTGAAATTGAGGAATTGTGTGATCAACAAGAAAATGTTGACACCAGAGGTGCTGCATTGAATCTCATGCCTGCTGTATGTGATTTCACATTTCTTAGTTATCTTTATTTTTGGAATAATATACTAAGATAAATTAATTGTGCTCAGATTGCATTGCGTGTTGATCAAGTAGTTATAAAACTAGAAGCACTTCGTCTTTATGTTGAAGAAAAACGGAGTCATCTTGTAGAAGAGGCCATAGATCTTGCTGCGAAAAAATCGGAGGACTACGACATTCCAATAGAAAGACGAATTCGTCGTAAAAAACCAATGGCCGGTGAGTCGGCTACCGATGCAGGACTCACAATGAGAGCTGAACTTCAAAAGGATATGTTGGAATGCCTTGACCGATTCAGCATTGAACTCCGAACTAGATCAAAGTCCGTTCAAGATGTAGCTTCATTGTTCGAAGTTGTACAGACAAATACTTTGCTTTTGGCAAACACTGAAGAGTTGAAATTAGCTGTATCGAAATTTACTGGTTCTTATGATGAGATATCAGAATCAGAACTCCTTTTAGAGATACCGAGGTTGAGAAGACATTTAAAAGCGGCCAATGTTACAGTTTCTAGCTGAGTGACTCTTAGACTTTTTGAAATTCATCGTGGAATGGGACTTTACAGAATCTCTTCCGAATCTTATGGTCACACTAAATTTGTTTATAACAATTTGCGTATCAGTTGCTTCATGTGAGAGGAGTTTCAGCAAACTAAAATTAATTGAAAATTACTTGCGGGCAACAATGACCGAAAACAGACTTCACAATCTTGGCATAATAACAATAGAACATGAGGCAACACAAAATATAAATTTTGACGATGTGATTTCCGAGTTTGCAGCTGTTAAAGCTAGAAAAAAGAGAGTTTAGTGCTTGTACTTAGATTAGTATAAACAAATGTAGTTATAAGTAATTAGTAACTATTGTTATCAAAATTTTTATTGTAATAATGAAAGACTTATTTGTAATAATTAAATAAAAACATACTATACGTTTATTGAATGTTTATTTATTGACGACACGTTTGGTGTAGTGGCTACAGTGGCTAAGTGTAGTCAGCGAAACCAAATGGTCCTGGGTTCGAATCCCGGTAGGGGCAAATGTTTGTATGATGAATATGGACATTTGTACCCGAGTCATGGATGTATATTTATAATATGTATGTATTTACGAAAAAAAAAAAAAAAAAATGTATTTAAGTAGTGTATCAACCATCTGGTATCCATAACACAAGCCTTAATAAGTGCTTAACTTGGAACTAGATGGTGCTGTGTGCAATGTCAGACGATATTTATTTATATTTATTTATTTATTTATTCATTTTAACAGATTTCATTCTTGGGTGACACCACAATTATGCCTTGGGTGCCACCCATCCTAACTATGCCACTGGTAACCCTTCATTGTCTGTGGTCCAACACGCACTGGGCCGGTTTTTTTTTATAAAACTGCCAGAAATGATCTCTACGATTAATACTACTTTTTTTCATTTCATTTTAAATCTGGAGTTTCTCAGGGTTGCTATAAAGCTTAAATTTTCGTTATGCACTAGATATATTCCTAAACGATGTAGGAAACTTTCAATAATAATTTTAAAACATATATGAAGCTACTTAACAAAATTGGTTTTAATTTTAACCAAACGAAACTGCAATGTTAGCGGGGAAAATAAATAACAGCCTATCATGCAATTACGTTGCTAACTTAATAATTATCCGCTTGTTCATTACAAATTAACGTGCGTTTTTCTATGATAATATTCGGTTTAATATTAATTCCTCATTTTACTTGCCCAGCATCAGAAACATAATATGATTAAGCAGGTATTTTGAAAATAAGTAATCAATTAATGCAGCTGCTGAAACTGAGTAATAAATGTAGGTATCCTTCACAAATTAGATGCACTGTCTACTCATTATCATTTCGTGAAGTTATTACCAAGAAACATTTAATGGCTTAATGCACAAAATCAACCTCCCTAAAAAGGCATGAAATGAATTTAAGCGATATTGGTTTACAGGGTAACGATGTGCTAATAACCACGACAGACAAGTTTTTGTAATCATGCTAAGAGCTAGAAAGAAAACTGCAAATTGATTACACAAGCAGATAACCTAACTTACTAATTAATTAAAGAAATGGCCACAGTTTTTGCAAACTTAACTTGAGTTAGTCATATCTGGTTTATTCAACACAAATAGACAAAGTCCCGTTTCACAAAGAGCTGTAGTATAAACTGCGCTTCTGCCAGCATAGTTTTACACTAACAACGTGAAAAGATATGGCGCGGCGGCAGATCATAGGCTTCTGGATTAACATTAAGTGTACCTAATTAATGTTGGCTGCCACAAAAAATCTTAATTATGCATGGGGTTGGAGTTGTATGCAATTAGTTAAGAAAGTACCGAAATCAGTGCATTAATCTTACTAACAATGTATTCACTTAAATAAAGTACCTACCGACTTATAAGTAGGTATTACAACACTGCCTACTCACTTAATCATGTACGAGTATATGTTAAGGGCATAGGAGTACCTGTCAGAGACGCAAACATTAGTTACAGCGAGCAGAACTAAAACTTAATTGTTATCTATGTTAACATGTTCAAATTGTTAAACGTCAAACACCAAATAACTTAAGCTTAACTACGGGTGTCTAAATAGTTGCCGCAACAATAGCTCCACGCACATTGTGCTTTTCAAAGTAAATAGGCGTTTTCCGATAGAACTCTTGTATGGACACTTCCGCTTCAAAAAGATATTGTTGGCCCAACGCGTTCATTATTCACTTGTTTGTCTTGTGCACTATAACAATGGCGGCAGAGCGCCATATGTTATACTGAACTATTCGAACCCGCTGTCCCATATTTTCTGGAACAACGACCATCGATCGTTGATAGCAAATAAAAACTGACACTTAAATTCTTACATGAATTTCAGTTAAAAATATACAATAGCCGTATGTCAAAACAAAATAGACTCCCACCAAACTTTTCTAATGTTTCCTAAGTGTTTTCCTCAACACCATAAGTCATTATAAGCAAGTTCACGTAGTCCGTAAAAAGTTAAAATAACAATGTCGTTGTTGGCTCGAAAAACAGGACAGAAATAAGAACATATTTTTCTAGCGTAGACACCTACTTGATTAACTAAAAAAATGTTTATTGTTTACCTAACTGTATCCATAAAAAAGATTAAAGAGAAAAAGATAATATTGGTGATAAGATAATATAGTTAGCTAGTTGAAGAAAGGCCTCAGCCAATAAATATTGTAGTGACCTGTGTTAGGAACGCTCGTCTCTTAAAGTGTCCTTGAAATGATATGATATGTTAGAATGAAGTACTAACACCGAATGTCACCTATATCTTCTAATTCTGTTGTTTTGTTTATCTGTATGTGATCACAGAGACTGTATCTACTTTTATTATATATTTTCTATACATTTCTCAATATGTAAGTGAACCGTAATGTTCTTTTTTGAGAAATAAATGTCTTTAAACCCAAATCATGACATACTTTTCTCTAGCATCTCGCTCAAGCATTCACCCACCCCATATATATATAACTTTGCATATACGTAATTGTCAAAAAAGATAAAAATAAAATTGATATGTTCCACGATATTCGTGCGTTTTAATTTTGCGTGCACCTTATAAACTAAATTGTAGATACCAAATGTTTTCCAACTTGAAGGCAGCGTAATTCTCCGGAATAAAATAACTATAATATAACATTAAATAGTGATGTAGCTCGGCCATCACGTAAAACCAGTTACGGTTATATATTTCTCGGCGGGTAAGGGCAAGTCTTACGACGTACGTGTGAAAAACCAGCTAATGCATTCTACGAGTTTTCCTTTTGATCGCCAAAACATATTTTTAAACCACATAACGTTTTGTTCTGCTTCATTAGTCTAGACTTTTAAGAGGTCTTAGAGGTCATGGGCACGATCCCGGGTAGGGGAAATCGTCATTTATGGACCAGTACAGTCCAATGGTTGGAATAGTACCTAGTGGTGGTCAATTTAATTGGTTTTCCTGGTAGGTATACCTGTTTTATAAAAGTACCGTAACCCTAAGATCATTGAAAAACGATACTTACGCTAATGCCTAACCAATGTGGAGTAGGTGTAATGAATATAAATTATATTCTATAAATGTGTTCGTAAAGCAACACAAGGTAATCAATCCTGCGTAATAGCACGTTGTATTATAACGTAGTTATGACTAAACGTTAATAATAACTTTAGTCTCGCGTGTATGATACGTTAATGGAAATCGAGTTCATAATGGTAGCGATTGACGATTAACGAGTTGACAAGCTCGCTCTGTGTGCGTTATTGAAGACTTAACCGCAGTACGCTATAGCGCATACACAGGTACTCGCGGTAACAATGAAATTATTACGGTACCTGAAGATCCTATTACGTTTACTAGGTATTATTATCGCGTTACATTAAGGTACCTAACTACTTATGTATTTTAAAAGGTTTGAGTTGCCGAGCAGTGAGTGAAGAGAAACTTATAATGCGCCGAAATAATGGTACAATTAACAGTAGAGGCGACAATAAGAAAACGTTATGCATAGCGACACGGCGGCGGCGGGCGGCGCGGGGCCCGGGGCGGCGCGGGCTCGGCATAGCTCGGCACGTCAGCTCCTGCTCACTTGGTCAGGATTACGAGCTGACAGCGTCTGCACCCATAAATCTAGTGACGTGGCGTCACTAAGCTCCATACTCACTCGCTAATTAGTGTAAAAGCGTTATCAATGGATTACACCCTCACCCGTCTACTCTGTAACTACGCAAAATTCTAAAATATGTGGATAAATGCTCACAAATCTTCTTTGTGGTTCTGAGATTAACACCGATGAGGGTTTTTTAGGGTACGAAATTAACAGCTATTCGTACCCGCACAAGATTTAAGTGTTGACTTTTGATATAGGTAAATAACTGCATACGAAGATGTTTGTTACTTTTTAATAAATCTCAACATTTAAACGAAAACTTACTTATAATAATATCATAATGAATGATAATGGCATTTCCGTGTATTCTTAATTAAATGCAAAATTCCAAGAAAAGTTGACGAGGGATTAGCTTTCAGAACCCCATAGACAAGAGAATATTATTTAAAATTTTCCTCTTATAAAAATATAAATATTTCATGGAAAATATTAAGCTGTATTTGCGCTTTTATAATTTCTAACGTGGCGATATTTTCGTGAACGTCCACGTCCGTGGAAATGACGACGACACGACGATACGTCACGGCGGCAGTATCGTCGCTTTTAACGATAATGCAGGGAAGTAAAATATATGGCAATATATGATTCCGACCACGATAACGTTATAACGTGGACGTCCACGATAATATCGTCAAGTTAGAGACTATAAAAGCGCACCTACATTTTAATATTTATAGGTTACTGGTTTGCAAGTTGCGATCGTTCCGCGTTACCTCAAGCCTACCAGTATCTCAAAGCAAAGGAAAAACCAGGCGTGGACGGTGGAACGTGAGAACTCGTGAAAATGTTAAGTAACTATGTAGAAATTAATGTTTTTCGGGACACAGTAGCGTGTACAAATATAGTGAAGTGCTATTATGTAACAACTCATTAGCCGACACGTCCGACGCACTCTCAGCAGTTAGCCCCGCTAGCACTTTACTGACTGACCAATATTTTAGTACGGCTAATCGAACTTTTTTTTAAATACACCGTGGTATTTAAGGGGCTGACAACAGCTAAAGCCCAGTCACTGTCGGACTGCATAGAAAAGAAAGAGATGCGCGATGACACAAAGCTGGTAATTTATTGCAAATTAAGAAGCAATTCTCTTTTTACAAAAAATCTATTGATTGAACTAAAAAATTAAAACACTATCACGTCAATATGTTGCTTGAAGAACAATCTGAAAAAAAAAACAGAATATTAGTATGGTTTTTAATCGTTAAAATAATTTTTTAGAAGTATCTTTGTGTCTTCTTTCTCTAGTACCAAATTAGTTGTATTATGTTTTCAACACACCATCTAACTAGCATATATCCTGAAGAATATCATATATGTTTCTGATTTTGTTTATCTCAGTGGATCATATACCTTTATATATTATAAAACATGCGTTCAGGTCATGTAGGCCCTTAAGAGAAGAAGCAGATGCCTGTTCATTTAACTATTTCAGTTATAAATACCTGCTCTTTCCGAAGTCCATTATTTTGAAAGAAGAGAAATCAAAACATGCACCTCGCAACTTTAACAAAAACCTTACGTAAATGGTTCTACAAGGACTATTCTGCCCACATATTTTTTGCCCGCCCACTGGCTTTTATTATTATGTGTCAGATTTTTATGAAATAAACTTATGTAGAAAGTAAGTGTAGGCGAAAAACCTAAATAAATAGGGTGACATGTACCTAATAAAGTACGTAAGAACATACTTTTAAACCAACCAGAAAGTTAATGCCAGCTCGAGGAAACCGATTCATTCCTTTGCTTTATCTGACATTTCTTAGTAAAGAACCTAATATCACGAAAACAAATTATAACGTACGCATTCTTACATGGCTTTTAGAATCCTTGTGTATATAATTATTCTCCACAGCAACAAAATGAAATATGGTATCATCCTCAAAAGTTATTATAAAGTTTAAACAAAAGCGTTAAAACACACCTGCTACGAGAATTGTTTAAAATTACGGATTGACTACAAACACACTCAGAATGTTTAGATAGATGTTTGCTGTAATAATTTAGATACGACACACACGTAGGTACATACATCCTTGGAATAAATTATCTACAATTAGAGAGCGTGTTGACATTTGATGACATCTTTACAACCCATCAATCGTATATTTGTCATGAAATACGGCGGCATTATTCTCAGTTATTTACTACCTATATAGTTATGTATTTGTGTGTAGGTACCTACTATAAATACAATTTATGTCAACGAACAAGTTCGTGAACTATAAACGGATACATTACTCGCACGAGTACCGTTAAGATTTTAATGTGTAATTTGTGTTCGCACAGGATGGATGCTACAACAGCACGACACACGTAGCCGCGTGTGCTACACACGTAGCGCTACGCCCGCTACGCCACCGCGTAGACTCTACGAGATGAGTGATCCAACCATAGATAGATACTGTCTAACTGCCGTTATAACTTGAAATGTAACCTATTGACCGCCTCAGTCGTATTAATACGACAAATGTTTTCGTGCCCGTGCCGCCTAGAACCTATGTTACCTATTTATTTTATTATTTATGTCCACAATACAATACATAGGGATACGTAGGGTTCGTTTTATGATTTGTATTTAATTGCATGACCCTATTCGTCGTTGGTATTTATTTATCGACTTATGAGCTAGACGCTGGGAGCACGGCCATTGAAAAAAAACCAAGCGTTCAAAAGGTTAAAGCCTAATGAAAAGTTTCCTTACCCGACATATACAACGGAAAAATGGTTTGCAGCAATTAAACTTTTGACGGAGTCTCTAAACTTTTCCTATAGTTTATCTAAAAGCGCAGACCTTCTGTGTTTCCATCAATAGTTTATAACAAACCGACCTAACTTTAATAGTTCTGTTGTTGACACCAGGATAAAATTGTTGTTGCAAAGTTGGTCACTCGGAGTTGGTAATGTAGTAGGTAGATATAAAATCGGAATTATGTTGTAACATAAAATACAAACCAAGTTGGTACAGCCTGTGAAATTAGCAAATAATTAGATAGACCGCAATCTGTTACCACCGAATTAAACGAATAACGTTCCAATAGGTACTTTAATTAGTACGTGAGCTGTTTACGTATGCAACACAATGAAACAATAGACACGTCTAAAAATACAGCTGAAACGCTGCTCGTATGGAAAAAGTGAGTTTCCCTTAACATAGCAAAATAAACCATGCAGACAATGGACTGAACTGTTTGTCGGCAAAACGACAGTTTGATTGAGCCGCTCGCATGCGCTGCAGTACTGAAGCTCATTCACTTTTAATCCTTGACCGACACGTTGTTCGACCCGAAATCGATCGTGTAACTGAACCCGTAATCGTTCAATCCGTCAGCTACCGACATAGATCCAATATCATGCTATTTAGCTTTACAGGTGGGCAGAACTCCAAGCATGACAAATCCGAGGCGAGGTGACATTGGCGAGAGCCAACGTGACTTCGAAAATGGCAATGCTATAGAAATTGAAGACAGAGACAGTACGAGGTTAATTGGCTGTTTGGTAACGTATGACCTTCGTGATCTAGTTTTGTTCAGACACTATTGTTTATTTTTTGCACATTATGTCGTGGGATGATAAGCTAGCTTTTGTCAAATACATCTAAAGATACATTGCAAATATAACAATGATAAATATATTTTGGTATGCTTTTTATTCAAATAAGCATCTCGTACCTAAATATTATAGGTGTCGTGTACTTAGGTTGTTTTCCCATTTAGATGCCACAAAAGACCAACGTGACGTAGACGTGGCTGCTGGCCGTACTCAAAGTCCAGGTGTACGGAGATTACGGTCAAACGTGTATCAGGCAGAATCATATGTATCCCACTTTTCTGATTTGAATACCACACAGTATACCTGATATTTACATATTATCTCGACGCGAAAGTCGTACGATCCTGAGTGGTGGTTACCAACCTTAATTAGTTTAAAAGCATACTTAGATAAGCGACGGAATTTCGCACTCACACCATCTAAAGTGCCAGGATGAAGCTAGGATTTAAATTCATTTTCCACTTTGACATTAAAATCAATTAAAGTGTGTTCGTACTGCAGTGCCATTTAGATATGGGGTTTTGTGAAAGATCAGTCGTAAATTCAGATTTTGCTGTAGGTACATGATATTTATTTAACAACTTAAGTAGTTCCTAATATAAAAAATAATAATTTATTTATTAATTACCTACACAATTATACCGTCACTTAACCGTTGTCGCAGTATTGTGTGCACTGTCATCAGATAAGTTATAGTACCAAGAAAATAAATAAATCCAAAACCACTAGCGTCGTCTGTCGAGGACCGTCCCTCCGTCGTCGTCGTCGTCTGTCCCTCATTCGGCCAGTTCCTAGAGATGTGTTCAGTGACCCTTCTTGTATCCATATTTCTTATGGTGCTCATGATCGGCCTTCTTGCCATGGTCGTGATGATGTTTATGATGTGAGTCATGTCCACCGGACTCTTTGTGTCCTTTATGCTCATGGTGGTGGCCGCCCTTCTCGTGGGAACCTTTTTCACCATGTTCTTTCTCGTGATGGTCACCATGATGATGACCTTTGTGGAAGTGGCCGCCCTTCTTGTGACCATGCTCCTCGTGGTGTCCTCCATGCTTCTCTTCGTGACCAGAATCTCCCTCTTCATCAAAGAAGTGTTTATCTTTCTTGAATTCGTCAAGCTTATGTATTTCGTGGTGCCCTTTTGTCGAGTGACCCTTGTCGTAATGTCCCTTTTCTTCGTATTTATGCCCTTTCTCGCCTTTTTCGCCTTTGTGGTATTCATCATAATGTCCATCATTGTGATGATGTTCTTTTTTGTGCGCACCATGGTCGTCGTACTCGCCCTTGTGGTGCTCCTTATCGTGATGTCCTTTTTCTCCCTTCTCATGATGATGATGACCCTTGTATCCCTTTACACCTTTTTCTTCGTGGTCGTGATGATGATGGGCTTTGTGCTCTTTGCCACCTCCTTTTTTGTATTCATGATGCTTTGGGGCTTCTTTTTTGTGTCCCGTGGCAGCAGGCTCTTGATCTTGTGTCTCTAGTTCTGTACTTTTTTCCACTTGCCGTGAGGGTAAACGACGTGTATGCACAACTGCCAATAACGTTAGAAAACCTAAAACTAACGCCACCCTCATTTTGCTAGGTTTTTTTTTACGCGGTGTTGATGCGGTGTGCTCTACTCCTAATATTGACAACATCATGGATGGTGCAGCAGTTTTATATAAGGCATTGTGTAAGATGTGCTAATCGGCGCGTCGCGCGACAGACTCGGCGGCTGCGAGTTGCGGCAAGCGCTTGCCGGGAGACGGCGGCGTTGTATCCTAATGAACTCTGTTTGTACACACGGCTACACATCAAGCTATACATTTCCAGTATAAGCTGATATCACATTGTATAGGATTTCCGTACGATGCGAGACCAGCGTAAACTGGTTTTGTATAGCTTGATGTGTAGCCGTGTGTACACAAAGACATAACCCCTGCATTATTCAAAAATAATTAATTGTGTTCATTCTGTTATCACTTACATTTTAAAGCTTCAAAATGATTTAAGATTTTTAAATAGTTTGCCATCGTTGTAAACTTTGTACCGAAACGTCCACAGCTGCAGCACGAGCCCTACCGTAAAACGACTATAACGAAGCAAGTACCTACTACAATACAATCCTTAGATAGTTTTGTGATATTCACAACGAGGGACACAATTCTGTTTTTCAAAACTAGTGTTCAGCATGTAGATTTGCTATTTGTTCTACAGGCATTTCTTATACTTTGCCTGAAGAGATTATCTTGCATTGATAATGAAAAATAAATTAAACGGGTGAAAACTATTAACGCAAGTACCAAAAGTAGATTATTAAGACTACTGAATCCATTTAGAAATGAGATTCATAAATAATGAAAAATAAAAAATTCAATGGTACTGCTGCCGTGGCAGGATTATCAAGGAGTTTATAAAAGGAAGAGGTACGTTACCCTCTACTCTTACTATTTAGGTAGCTAAACTTGAAAAAAACTATGAAACGGACACAATAAATGTGGTACTCCATAGTGTGCACACAATGTCCTTTATTTATTAGTAGGTTGGTATTCGATCCGGCGGTAGACCGCTGGCCTCAAGATTCAACCACTTGTTGCGCGGGATACCGTTAACCACATAAAGTCGCAATGTATGTACATAATTACTTAAATATTATTAACTTGAAACATACTAATGTCTGAACAAAAATACACCTAAATCTAAACTCATCCGAGGATGGCCATACTCATCGTGGCATTGTGCCAAGAACTAGCTACATTTCTTGTCATGTACAAGCGACGACGTCCAATAGCGTGCAAAGTGGAAAAGAATTATCATATCACTCTTTATTGACTTTAAAAACTGTTACTTCGCAATGTATATTTCAGGAATTGTTTGTGTAGTTCATTAAACAACAATTCCTGAAATATAATTACTAAATACTGGCTTGTTGCTCTGAGACTTGTGCACAGCTCATCGGTGCATAGTTAAAACCAGCTAGGTACTACTGATCATCCACAAATCTACTTAAACAGCAATATGTACGCTGAACATGGAATACTCGGTTGGGAAGTAGTAATGAATGAAAAATGGGTAGATTTTAAAGCAAAGAGACGTTCGTTGATGAACTCTAAATATTATGATAACAGGAGGATTGGACAAAGCGACTACTGTGCTACTCTTGGCCGTTTTCACTAACACTAAACAACACCTTAATAAAACTGCGCTATTGGTTTATCAACTCTCGGCCTATCGCCGAAATTTTAAAAACCAACGACGCTCGTTTATGTCGGCGTTAAT
Source organism: Brachylomia viminalis (assembly GCA_937001585.2). Taxonomy (NCBI): domain Eukaryota; kingdom Metazoa; phylum Arthropoda; class Insecta; order Lepidoptera; family Noctuidae; genus Brachylomia; species Brachylomia viminalis. The sequence goes on along the minus strand of OW443302.2, from coordinate 10,979,607 downwards.
TTAAGTGTCACCTAGTGTTAGTGAAAACGGGCACTTGTTATGTATTAGGTAACTTTTGGATAATAGGTACTTACGGTTAACGAGTGATAATGTTAAGGCGCTGCCCAAACGTAGGACAACATAAAACACTCAGTTTTGTCGCACTGTTAGGCATATTGGTACATATTGCAAGTAAGAAAAAAATTAAGTGTATTGTAAAATGTTCAAAGAAATGACTTATTCAAACACATTTCATAAAAATAAATTATTATCTGATAAAAAAATCGTAAAACAGAGCTCAATAAAATATTTTTCGTCGCATAATTCTCAAAACTGTGAGCGTAAACTATCATATTGTATGTGATGATAATAAAGGAATCAGCTAAATAAATACCTAAATAATATTCAACTAACCCGTGCATTATTTTCTAATTTGATTAAAACTGCACAATTTGGTGGTCATTCGATTCAACTAACATCAGACGCATGGCTGTTTTGAACCTTATTGCTTGTTGCAATTGTTACGGCTTGTTGCCGCGATGCGCTATTGTCAATTACCAAAAAAAATTTTTCTTTCAAACAAATTCCTTTCCAACAGGTGCATGTCACCTTTACGAACTGTCACTTTCATTCAAAATATTGATAATGACGTACGTATTCGGAAAAATAATAACGTGCATGTAAAAATTTACCTTATGGTGCTTAACATACCTATTCATATACCTAAGTCAGTACGTATCTACTGTTAAGCGTGGTCAACAAACACACGAGACAGTGTTGGCATAGTCGAAACGGCCACGACTTACGAGTGTAGGCCGTAGATTGTAAACCAGACGACAGGCACTTTATTTTCTGTAAATTATTTCATCACCACTGCTCTCAAAACGGTGAAGGAAAACATCACGATGAAACCGGCATGTCCTAGAACCCAAAGTTCAAAGACATGTGACATTCACCAAACCGCTAAGGGCCCGCGTTGTGGATTACGGCCACTCTGGTGGATTATGGGTTTACCAGCAGTGGGAACATTAAAGGCTGATTATGCTTAAACATATAATGAATTTGAAAACCTAAGACGCTAAATGATTTTATTTTTATACTTATTTAATTTAGTTTAACTGTTTCTTATTCACAACTCCAAGGCAAATATAATACCTGTGTCCGGCCAGTCATTAGGGAAATGTACCTAACTTCGGAAAGCTGCCTTACGATGTATTTAAAATAACTACCTAGTTATTATTCCAGGATAGTAGCAGTGTTTCTATTAGTAAGATGAAATTTGTCATAAAATAAAGAAGCCGGAGGCAGCATCTATCTACATTTATATGTACATATTATTATAAATTAAAGTCGCTCTTCGGGTCTTCTGTTTTACAACGTTATTCTTCTAAACTTCGCAACGGACTCTGATGCGATTCTCACCATTATTTACAGACTTTCTTATTAACCTTAGATATATTAAAGACATTTCGATGTTTTGTCAAGTCGTAAAAACCGTGCGAAGCAGGAGCGGGTCGCTAGTAAAAATGTATGAACCCTGATCGAGAATTGCAACAAGTAGCGCCATCTACCTATAAAGCAAATACCGAGCTACCAAACTTTCCTGAAACCTTCAGTAACGAACCTCAAGTAACTGCAAAACCTGAATATTTTTTTTAGTTCAGTCTTTTAACGATTGATGATTTTGATTATTTGTTTTTCTATTTGTTTATTAACGGGAAGATTTGTGATATTTCATAAAAAGCGTCAGACCTAGGTACTCCAAATAAACAATTTAACATCAAAACCAATAACACAATTTAACATTATGACAGAAAAATGTTTACTAACAAGTCACATTGACCTATGTCGACAAAAAATACACTGCGTTATGCATGGTTGTTTTTTCTACAAACGGAATCGGTAGCACAAATAGAGCTTTGTACCCACTTTAAGTGTTCAATAAAGCGTGAAGCGTCGAAATATAGTGGTACGTGCCATTGCAAATGTACAACTAGCTAATATTTACCCATTTAAAAAAAAAATACGAACGCTTTGTAAGTTCACTGAGACATCCCAAACATGGCCAAGATAATTTTATCTAGGCTTTTGTTAGACTAACCTATTGGTACCTATTGACAAGCTGGCTATTGAGAAATGTTATCAATTTCAGTGGCTGCAAATGTTTTCTATAGGAAACGGTTGGTTGCAACCACGACTAATTCGTTGCCCAGTAAAATGTAGGCCAATCTCGGGCAGCGCTCTAGTTTCTCAACGCTGAGTTACTTATCTAGTCGGGAGCCGTTGCCAACGGACCAACGCCAACTATTTTATGTAACTTTGTTGTCGAAACGTGCTGTGAAATTGATAAGTTTGTTTTTGTATCTGCATCCAATTGCAAACGTTAAGTCTTTTCTTTATAATTGAATTACTAACTGATTTTAATTGGTTTATCTATTTTAATTAGATACTTTTATTTAGGTCTATGTCAATGAATAGGTTTGTAAACACGAAATCAATTGTTATGTTTCAAAAACATTTATTTTATTAATAACAAAACATCACAGTCAACAAAACTTAACATATTATGAAAGCTTAATTAGATACAACTAAATAAAAACTTCATTAACTCGCATCGGTAGGTAAGTATCAGTCTCTAGGAAACATTTACTTGTGTCCCTTCTTGTGGCCCCAGTGCTTGTGGTGCTCGTGACCACCCTTCTTGCCATGATCATGATGATGATGATGGTGATGGTGGTGTCCATCGTCCTCATGATGTCCCTTATGATCGTGATGATGTCCTCCCTCTTCATGGTGGCCCTTCTTGCCATGATCGTGTTCATGGTGTCCGTGGTGCTTGTGTCCCTTGTGGAATTCTCCTCCCTTCTTGTGTCCGTGCTCCTCGTGATGTCCGCCGTGGTGCTCGTGATGGCCGCCGTCGTGGTGCTTGTCGTGGAAGTGCTTTTCTTTCTTGAACTCGTCATGTTTGTGTACACCGTGATGACCCTTAGTGGAGTGTCCTTTGTGGTAGTGGCCTTCTTCATGATGACCATGGCCCTTGTGTCCCTTGTCGCCGTGGTGGTGCTCATGGTGGTGACCGTCGTCGTGGTGGTGATGCTTCTTATGTCCACCGTGTTCGTCATGATGCCCCTTGTGTCCTTCATGGTGATGATGGCCCTTCTTGCCGTGCTCGTGGTGGTGGTGTCCCTTGTATCCTTTGTGTCCCTTTTCACCATGGTCGTGATGATGATGTCCGTGGTGCTCGTGGCCGCCGCCCTTATCCCACTTGCCACCTTTATGTGTGGCTGCTACCTCGAGGTCCGCATCGCGTTTCTCGCGGGTACTTCTACAGCTAACATACGCTAGCGCCGCTAGGGCTATGCAGCACACCAGTGAAGCCCTCATGTTTCCAGTGCACTGATGTGATCTAAGCAGTTGACTGATGCCTGTGATCGCGATTGCTTAGTTTTTATACTGGAAGCCCGTTTAGTTGGTATTGTATGAAAATTGTGTAAAGCTCCAAGGTTGTAGCTATATGGCGAAGCAGTAGAACGGGTCTATTGCGCAGTTCCACCCGGTGTCTCAACGTGAAAATCAGAGCTGTACTAACAAAAAGTATGGATTTGCATGACAAGCAACTAGTGTTTGTGTTTTGCCTTCATATTACTGTTATGATGAGTGATGAATTTGATGATTTTGACACAGACACCTAAACTCTTAAAGCATCTGTTACATTGGCAATATAAGTTCCTACCCGATATGTTTGTAAGTTAGATAGGTAAGTATAAATCAATATCGGTCATTAAAATAATATATTCATAGCAAAAATCCGGCGGATTGTTGTGAAAATTAACTGTTACGTTATAGTATATATCATTGGAAAGTAGCGGTACGGTAAGGTAGCCGGAAAACGTGTTGGCGCCATTGATGGACGCGGGCGGGAGTTGAAATAGCAATGTGGAGGATGTGTGCGATATTCTTCTTTGGATTTATCTATTGGATTTATATGTACTCGTATATTTTATAAATATGTATTACTCCCCTATTACTGACTACGAACAGTAGCGTAAACGTATCGTTTATTAATAATAATTATTACCGCCGTATCTCTATGTTGACGTCGTGGAGGGGCTTGCGAGCTCCTATGTAGTCTAGGCCTGTGTCGATAGAGTTTACTTTGCCGAAACAGGTCTAGGGTGAGGAGCCACACCAAGAGAGATACAGAAACCCTCAGGGCAGCATGTGGCAAACTTTTGGGCTGTAGTGACCCCACGAACTCTATCCCACGGGCAAGATCTGGTTCTTCATCTCTGGTTTGCATTTATTGACCGGCGAGAGTGAACAATGTCGAGGAACAGAGCTCCCACCTCTTTCTTGCCTTTATTGGCCGGCTTGAGTGGAGATTCGCTAAAGCAAACGTGCTCGGAGGAACGTGAAATTTTGCACACGGCTTCCTTTTAGAACGTAGGGAAGAAGAAGGGAGAAGGGGTTTTTGTAAATTAGGCCTTTAAGGGGGTGAAAAGAGGGGATTTTGTTTTTATGAAAAATCTTATTCCTCGAGTTAGTAAACTTGAAACTACGCACGAATACTTATTTAAGTAAATAATAAAGCTAACCATTTTGTTTTTTTTAAACGACCCCCTAAAGAACGATGGTTATTATAGTTTTAACTTGTGGTCTGATTGACGTGAAACTCGGTATTTATACTTAATACCGAAAATAAAGAATAACGTATATCAGGGTGTTTCGTCAAATAACGTATAGGACAAAAATAATAGAAACGATTTTCCAAAACTCAACCACTTTTGGGGTGAAAAGGGAGGATACAGTTTATTATGAAAAATAATTTTTGATCAATCAACTTGAAAATTGACCCGAACATTAGATAAGAAGATAATCATACATTTTAGAAAAATCTATATCTATAAACTTCAATGCCACTTTTCGTTGTAATTTTATAACTCAAGAACGGATAGACCGATTATGATAATTCTTTTTTTAGAGCATTCCTTGAAGTACGAGGATGGTTCATACGGAGAGAAAAATTAAAAAAAAATGTTAGGCGGTACGGAGTTCGTGGGGTCAGCTAGTACTTTATAAAAGAGGCGGAGCGGGTGTTCAATTTTGTAGGGAAAATACGAAATTTACGCGAACGATGACGCAGGCAAAGTGCTAGTACATAATAAAAACAAAACTACTAACGAAGCATTTGTTTTAGAATAGGACACATAGAATGTTTTAAAATACAGATTTCCCTTGAATTATTTCATCAAACGACGCCCATTTCGCGGCCGAAAAACTAGTTACCATTTTATCAAATAGGTATTGTCAAATCAAATACTAAAATGTCACGATTTCGCATAAGAATATAATTATCAAACCGCGAATAGTACCAGGCCAGGCCTCTCAAAATGTATAAGAAATCACAATAAATTACACGTAGAATCGGAAAACGATATTATAAATAATAATATGGCCAAGAGTCAGTTATTCCCGGTACCGCAACGTTGGTAACGAACTTTAAAAAAAACGAAAGGGAGTGTATGAGCAGAGTGAATTTGAAAAAGCGAAGGGTGATCCTAGGGCTACGTGGAATGAACTTGACATTGTAAGTGTTCAGATGTTTTTGGTTAGTTGTGTCTATAGAAATTATTGACAAGCATCTGCTATACAGATATTAATGAAGTAATGAATGTTCAGATACTATTGGTTACTTGTAGTGTATGGAACTTAATGACATTTTATATTGTTCAGAAGTATCTATTTGGTCACCTTGTCTGCAACAATATATCTGACGGCGACTGTACGAGTGCCAAAGCACTCATTTGAGACCTAAATGCACATTACATACAACCAAATTTGTTTTTAGGTAATTATGGAGATTTACTGTAGGTTCTTCAAGTAATAAAGAATTTTATAAAATAAAAGGATTATGCGCGTAATAATGAACACGTCCTCTTGATATTAATGGTTCGCAGTAGGTACCTATAGCGTCTTATTTAGCGGGAACGCCGTATCTACTCTGATACCTAACAAGACCCATATAAGCCCTGCAGTACCTACCTAAATAGCTTGATATAGTTATTTTATACAGGGTGTGGCGTAAGTAGTGGTCCACCGTTCAGGATTCGATGAACCAGATAATTAACTATAACAATTAAAGATTTTAACCATTTTTAGTAGTAAGTTTTTTTTACAAAAATCACTCTTGAACTTGATGGTGTGTTAAAAATTATTGCTAAAATTAGAGAAGAACCAAATTTTTCTTCAAAAGAGCAGAATTTACATAAAAAATCATAATTTATCATGATAGCTCTAGTATTCAGAAGTAATTAACAGAAATCAAAATGAAAAAATAATGGTTTTTGTTGAAACTACAAACAAATTAGTAATAAAAGGTAGAAATTTCGTAAATAAAAGACAAAAAGGAAATATTTTCGGAACCCTTGGGTAAAAATGGTAATTTTTTTTTTTTTTTTGTATTAATTACAAGTTCCTTACACATGTAAACAAAGCACACAATTAGACCTCTGGGGTCTGTCTTAGCATGCCATGGCCTGAGATTTGATCAACGCGCTATTAACAACTAAGTTATAATCGAGTTGATGTAATGTTCTTTCAGCGTAGGTACGCTTTTTGTTTTTGCTATTCATTGAGTCTCTAATGTCTACAGGTATTTGGTTTAGTAAATTGGGTATTGTGAAGGAAGCGGTACGCCTACCATAAAAGTTATTTTTGCGTGGCACTTGAAATGATTTTGATTTGGCTTGACGTGTATTCACGTCATATTTAACTGGAATTTGAATATCACTGCTATCAAAATGTTCTATGAGGAACATATAGGTACTCAGCACGCGCTAGAACAGGTAATACTTTGCAGTGTTTAAATAACCCTTTGTAATTGTCTTGGTATTAGTTTTTTACATAGTTTGGTACCACAAGTTTCAACAAACTTGTTTGCAGATTATGTATTTTATCTAGGTAAGTTTTAAATGTGCGTCCATAACTGGTGAGTCCATAGGATATTATCGATTCAGCCAGAGCTGTGTACATTTGAAGGAGGGTTCTATGTGGTATATTGCGCTTTATAATGGAAAATTTGGTGAGTATCGCACGTAACTTACCGCAGACTGAATCCACCTGTTAACTCCAGTTGAATCGGTTATCAATTATTAATCCCGAATATGTATGACATGAGACTTGCTCTATAGACGAACAGTGGCAGTCTGGCACGTTTTTATGCAGACAATCGTGACTATGAGCTATGATTTGAAAAGGATGGGATGTACTTATGTGACTTGAATGTACGTGTATAACTTTAGTTTTTTGTGGATTCAGAACAAGTCCCATGTCATGTGCCCACTTAGTCATAGAAGTAAAATCTTTTTGTAAACATTCTGCGGCTACATTAAGGTTTATGTTAGCAGAGACTATACAGGTGTCATCAGCGTATTGATAAAGGGAACAGTGTGTTATAATATTTTCTAGGTCATTAACGTACGCCAGATAGTGGAGTGGCCCAGACACTGAACCTTGGGCTGTACCTTGCGTCACGTTTACAGGTCTGCTAAGGCTAGTACCAACTTTGACTTGATAATTTCTGTTGCGAAGGTATTCTTTGCACCAGTCGAGTAATTTCCCTCTTATACCCGAGTTTTCGAGTGTTTTTAATAGTGTATTGTGTCCGAGTGTGTCAAAGGCCTTGCTGAAATCAATGAATATAAGTATCACATGCTTCTTGTCATCTAGGTAGTTGTTGACATCATCAGTAAAATTAGAAAGTAGCTGAACAGTAGATTTCTTACTTTGAAAGCCATACTGTGATTTGGAAATTATGTCATAGTCCCGTTATAAGGTGTGTATTTGATCGCATATAATTTTTTCAATTATTTTATTTATGGCTGGCAATATCGATAAGGGTCTGTAATTTGCCAAGTCATTGAATTTACCTTTTTTATGAATTGGCCTAACTATGCCTGTTTTTAATTCTGACGGAAATTTGCCTTGTTGGATACTTGCATTAATTAACTTTACTATTGCATTCACAATTTTATCTCCAATTATTTTGATGTCCATGATTCTTATTGAGTCATATCCAGCTGATTTATTAGTATTTAAGTTTTTAATTATTTTAATAATTTTATGAGGTGTAGCTTTTTTTAAAAATATTGTTTTATCTTGGGATTTCATAAATTCGCATTCATCCAACAAGGGTCTGTCACATCTGGGCACAATATCAGACACACTGGCTTCCAATTCCATTGCAAAGTCATTAGCGATACTCAACTCATCATTTGATTCATTTAAAAAAGCGTTCGTTATCACCTCATCTACAGACTTCACTATTTTACCAGTAGGTAAGTTTATTCAATATTTCCCTCAGCTTTTTTGTTTTATTCTTGTTTACTGCTATTTCTTCTATGTAATAATTATTTCTAGTGTTTAGTATTATTTTGTTAACTTTGTTTCTAGTTTTATTGTATTCTAACTTAAATATTTGTATATATATTGTTATAGTTAATTATCTGGTTTATCGAATCCTGAACGGTGGACCACTACTTACGCCACACCCTGTATAGGGTGTAACGTCTGACCCATCACATAACCGTTATCTACGCATTCTGTACATCAAAGTACGAGTATCATTGAGCAAAAAATATTGTGTGGATACGACTTATATTTTTGTTGTAAAAAATCACTATTTAAGTTGGTACAGCAGCGTGCAATATCTACTTAAAATGCACGCAAAACGGTGTGCTTATTTATGGGTGCATGGAACGGTGCAGGAGCTGTGGGGTATTTAAAGTAAAGTCATACCTAACATTTAAAACTTGTTTTCGTAAAAATAGTTGAAACCTTTGACCCCGCCCCCGAACCATAACAGAGCGCCGTTTAGTTTTAGATGGTACTGATCTGAAATTTAAGTTATCTATTTATACAAAAAAAAGTACACACATTTGACTTAAGTTTGAGAACTATCTGAGAACTATCAGCCGCCTTTTATAGAAGTAGTCAGCTGGAGGTCGACATCAGAAGCATTTACCGCAAGAAATGATTCGGAATAAGTTAAATTTCAGGTGTATAGGTACCGATAGAACAAATATAGAACTAATCCCAGGCACCACCCGCGCTCTGTTATAGCTTAGTTGCAACTGGGTGTAGGGACACGACACCTCCTACGTAGCAAAATAAACAAATGGAGCAAACAAGTCACTCTACGGTACCCACGAGACAGCACTAGAAGGGAAGACGACATCCGTCTGCAGACCTCGAGGCCATGTTGGGTGAGGTTTGCCGGGAGGACACGGCCCAGCATACGCTGGCAGTGTGCCGCTTGGGAGGAGCCGCGCCGTGTCCTCATCTCAGAAGTATAAGTTGATATAAGCCCAAGAGTCTGGCAGACCCCTCCGACATCCATGAGGATTTTCCACTCCGGGAAAAAAAAAGGGTTGCAACCGACAGTGTTCATTGAAGACAGTTGAAGGAGGCTTATGCGAAGAGATACGCCGAACTGCGAGTATATTGTGAACTAATACCTACTTAAATCTTATATTTAATAATAATAATAAAAGTATGGATAGATACAGTTATCAAAATTGCCCTTCCGACCTTTCTTACAGTGACAGGTACCTATCTACAACCTACTCTACGCGTGGTGGTGATGATGTCAATCGTCGTGATAGGTAATGCTTCTTAAGTCCAAGGTGTTCGTTGTAGTCTAGGTATGTTATAGGACATTATTACATCTATACCATGTACATGACAAAGCTTGGGTTTCCTAGGGAAGCGGTTCCGTAATAATGACAGATTTTCACCAGTACCTATTTGACATTAAGGTATCAAAAAACGCTCTGTTTGATGGCAGATGCGTACAGGCGTTATTGTGTAACCGTTCACCGCTTTCTTAGAAAACCAAAGGTTTACACTAGTGATTCCAAGATAGGCTGTTTCACTGTTTCCTAATACTCTTAAAGTACTTATAATTCTTATTTACTTACTGCCTCGTTGGCCACTATGGCAGTCATGTATAAATTCTCCTAAATTCGAACTTTGGATCGTCGATTTTATTGTGTTTTTAAATTCTCAGTTGCACGGAATCTTGTTTTGGCCTAATGCCAATAAACTCGCCACCTCAATAGTACTGTGCATCTGCGCATCCCGTTAGTTCGAAGAATATAAGCGTGATGTTATGATAGGTATTCTCTGCAACCATGTATCTAATTAAAATTTAAAAAAATATATTTCACATAAACCTACACAAATATGAAACATCAGAAGCTAGGTGCACGGTTCCAGTTGATCGGTTCGTAAGGAGAAAAGCTGGCAAAGAAACTCCACGGTTACTTACTCTTTAAAAAATAATTGGCTTTTACAATGTTTTCAAATTACACTCTTAATAGGTATGAGAGAATAGTAGGCCTGTCAACAAGTACTAGGTGTTTAAGAAAATAGAAAATGGTAAACAAATTAAAGCATCATGAGTCTACAAGGCCTTTTTTTTTGTTTTGTGGGTGGGAAATCATCAAATAACTTCTCCCGCTCTGGGCAGAGCAGGAGGGCGTGTCAGACTCTTACTGACTAAAACCCACCCGTGTTCCTTCAGTTGCCTGTGCCAGGGGCCACGGTAACCCTCTTGGACTTTTCCGCAACCCTAGCAGGCATCGGTCCTAGCAAACCCCGTCATTGGTGCTGACATCTCTTTGAGGCGCGCGTGGAACACAACGCGCCGTCGATGAGTCTACAAGGCCTACATTATCCAAAACGAATCCATAATTTAGCAGCAAGAGCATTCTCTCCACGCCTCTCCACCCATCTTCGCTTTGCTGGATACCGAGCTGTAGTAATATCGTAGTTGCCAGCAAGTCAGTCTACTACTTCGGCCTTTATGGTGTAATATTTGTTTTATGTTAACCTTCATGCTCTTCTGAAAATTGTTGACCGGATCCTGTGATCTTTTAACTTCTTCATTATTTCTGTTGTAGGTTGATTATCTTAATTGGACTATAAATTCTTTAGATAGGTAACAAGTCCAATAGTGAACAATGTTGTCTCAGTAACTAGCACAAGTGGAACGGTAAGGACTGGAGGCGCGCCTGTCAACTGGTCCGCGCCGCGCGGCGTCATGCCGCAGTTGCGTCGCTGCCGGCTCGTCCTGACGCTTGTGTTTGTTGTGCGGAACTCCTTGGTCAACCTCCATTAATTTTGAGTTCATTATTTGAACCAAAGGAATCTAAGAGTTATAAAAAAGGCCCTTGATTTTTGCTTAATTTATTGATACAATCCTCAACAACAATTACATGAGCACTACATGATGCCATTATGGTTAATAATTTTAATCTAAATACCTATTAAATTTAAACTAAATATATTTTAATTCGTAAAGTACTTTTATAATAATAAATCACAATATATACCAACTTTCAGTTGACAAAATTATTTAACTAAAGGAACATATCTAAATATCTTTCGTAGAAACGCATCAGTGTTTCACACCCTAAAGTTAGAATTTGATATACTTTATCATAATTTCAGTCCTAATTGTGGTATCTCAAGCACATATTGAATGAAACGGCTACAAGCGACAATGTTTGCGCAGTATTTTAATATCGTCATTAGCTGTCTGTATGAGTTAGAAATTAAATACAATTGTCCTCAACGAACATTTTAGCCGTTACACCAAAATGTGTTGATTACCGAAAAGCTTGCAATTATTTGTTTTTGGTTTTTATACAATTCTGGATGAAAGAAGTCAAAATTTTGAAGAATAGTAATCAATTTTACGATTTATTTGCTTTTAAAAGAATAAGTACTATTTAATACCGATGGAAGAATAAACTCAAAACAAAGTAAATGGGAAATATTTTGAAACACTTCTTTTATTGCCGACAGACCAGAGATTACATTTCAACTAAACACGTCTTGGAACAACTTACATATCCGAAAATAAAACTAATTATCACCACAGCATACACAAACATTTATCTAAAATTAGCTTGAAACGCTAGACGCCTATATAGTATTTATTTATTTTCATTAATTTATCTTAAAACACACTCAAATAAAAGTTACTTAAACAAACTCTACTGTTATACTTTTGGTGTAAGTAATGAACATTAAAATGTTATGTTAGAAGTAAGCGAAGTCAAATTGAAGTAAAAATCGCTTATCTTATTATTATATTAATATCAAAAAATAGTTTTATTTGTGGATACAGTTTAGACTTGCAATGTATGAATATTTTTTTAGTCAAGCACTGAAAATTACTTTTATTTAAAAAATCGTTTGAATGTTGCCATTAATTCCCAATAATAAATAGGTTACAGTTGGCAGCCTCTTATTTTTCACACAATCACACCATCCTATAAAATATTATAAACCCATGCAATTATTTATACATAATATTAAAAATAAAATATATTATTGCATGTTAATAACAAAAATTACGACGAACTGCACACTTTTCTTTCAGAGAATAAGATCGATATCTTGATATAATAAAATACTATTTATTTCATAAGAAGTAATATCTTGAAAAAAAAATATGTTTCAAGAGATCAGTTTTATATTATGAGCTGGCTACTATAATGTTACATATCTATGTTAAAAATAACTGTAACTTCTTATGTAAACCTCTGTTAAGTCATTTATATATGTAAGTTAAAGTCTGACGAGCACTATGGTTTCTATTTCGCTTAGCAGTCAAGGATAAGGGCTACTGATGTTGAATAAATAGATAATTATTTCTAATTTCGCGTGTCCATAGGCGAAAGTGCGTGAGAAACAATAGTATAAAAGTTATTCTCAACATATTCCGAAACGCCCAGACGCCGAGTCTGGACTGTTTAGTAATAGTTGCATCTAGTTGAGATGGAAGCCACGCTCATTGGTGGCAGCAAGCAGCCTTTCTCGCAAAACTTCTTTGCACGAATATTCCGGCAACTTCAAGTAGTGAACGCACGTGTTCACTGACGGGTAGGATCCGTCTCCGGCGTCAACCTGCAAAGGAAAATGTTATAGACATTCACATAAGTACATTACATACAGTCAGCATCAAAAATGTTGGAGCGAATAGACATCCCAAAATGATTTGAGGATTTAAGGCAATAAAACTTTTACAAGATAACATTCTTGCCAGAATGTCGCGTATCGTATTCATTCTAAAACGCCCCTTGATTAAGACAAAGATCATTTCAACATTCGTGTCGATATTTCTGACGCTGACTCAAAATCAAAATCATACTATTTTGTTTCACATAAACCTACATGGGCACTTATGAAACTTCAGAAGTTAGGTGCACGGTTCCAATTGGTCGTTTCCTATGGACAAGAGTTGGCAAAAAAACCACAGTAACACTTTTAAAAATAATTGGCTTTTACAATATTTCCAAGTTACACTGATAATAGATAAGGGAGGACATTGTAGGCCTGTCAACGAGTACCAGGTACTTAACAAAATAGAATATGGTCAACAAATCTAATCGTAACGAGTACAAGGCCTACGACATTCTCACTGTAGAAGCTCATAAGGGTGTGTTTGTACCTTCCGCACGACAGTAAGGCGGGGGTGCAGGTTGGCGAGGCCGCCGGGCGGGAGACTGCTGCAGCCCGTCGCGAACTGCAGGAACGCCTTGCGCTCGCGCAGAGACATCTCCACCAGCACGTCCACGAGGCGGAGGAAACCGGGACTGTAAACGATCAAGTTAATTGTTTAGTGCTCTATCTAGTTTAGAAACACAGAGAAACCAAAACTTCGAACTTAAGAACATTTAATCAACATCAACCTATGGCGTCTACTGTTGGAAACAGGCTTCAGAACCGTACGCAATTAAACTCGGCTACTACCATGTAGCTGCTAGCCAGTCTGTGAAGATGGAAGATTGTCGCCTGATGGCGTTCACGGAATTACCATTTTATGTGGGTTCAAATCCGGGCTAACACATATGTGACTTTTCAATACATGTGTACATTCTGAGTTTATCTTGGACGTTACTGACATCGGAGAATGAAAAACATCGTGAGGAAACCTGGGCTTATGGTTTCTGGTCTGATCCGCGCGAGCAGAAGTTTTAATAAACTTTCTGGTGAACATGATTTGGATATATTCAATACCAGTGTTTCTCGGCTTAAGCATTTGTTGGTAACAAGCTTTTTTACGAAAAAGTAATTGTTTACGTCTAAATCATTTTTAGTTTGGTATTTATCGATTACTAATTTATGAAAAAGGTATTTTGTACCGACATTCGTGTTTATTTCTCGTTTTTAATTTTGTTGTATATCTGCGGAAACTTGTAAATGGCCTTCAGTTTCATATTGTTTAAGAACACTGTGTATTATAGCTGTAAGTTTCCCGAATAGAATAAAAGTCTGAAATCGCCAACCCGTCTTGAGCAAGCGTGGTGATCAATGGTGCCTTCTCTATATGAGAAGAGGCCTATGCCTTGCAGTAGTACAATAATAGGTTGGTATTATTAATTACTAGCTGTTGCTCGCGACTCCGTCTGCGACCCAGAATGAACAGAAGCCTATGTCCTTCTCAAGGCTGGCGGCGCGGCGGGAACACGGCGCCGAAGTACATAGTGTGCTCATACCTGTCGCGCGTGTAGCCGAGCTTGGGCTCGGTGTACTGCAGCAGGTGGTCGCGCGTCCACACGGGCCCGCGCTCGCCACACAGCAGCAGGCGCAGCTCGGCGGCGCAGAAGGCGCGCAGACGGCGCGGCGGGAACACGGCGCCGAAGTACATAGTGTGCTCATACCTGTCGCGCGTGTAGCCGAGCTTGGGCTCGGTGTACTGCAGCAGGTGGTCGCGCGTCCACACGGGCCCGCGCTCGCCACACAGCAGCAGGCGCAGCTCGGCGGCGCAGAAGGCGCGCAGACGGCGCGGCGGGAACACGGCGCCGAAGCCGCGGCGGAAGGCGGCCGTCTGGCGCCGCACGCCCCCGCGTACCATCCACCGCGCGCTGCTCTCGGCGTACGCCCGCGCGTTGTGCGGCCCCACCTAACGAAACATAACAAATCGTTAAGTCAACACGAAAAATCCAATGGTCAAAGGATGATTTTTAACAACATTTTTCACAACACACCTGGCGTAAATAATAGTACATTACTGCAGCGGCCAGCCAAAAGAGGCATTGATGAACAAACGTGTAAATGTGGGCCGAGGCGAAGCCGAGGCACTCATACGTCAGTCCAGCAATGCCTAATTGTGGCCAAGGCTTGTATAGTACTTTTCTCAAATAATGCGCGGAAATTAAAATTATTGTTGTTCGTTATTGATTTTGAAAAGTAATTGTACTTTTCAAAATCAATAACGAACAACAATAATTTTTCTTGCGTTAAAGTGTTAATTTTTTTTTTTTTTTTCAATAAACATCTTTCTATTTGCCAGCCAGTTCGAAATTTAAATAAAACCTTTCATAAGTTACCTCCTTGGTTGCCATGTTTTCTTTTGCTTGCCGCTGTTTGCATATATTTGGATTTCGAATTATCTCGAAGAAGGTTAGCAAAATAATGCTCCTATTTCCAAGCATGTTCGCGAGATTACGAACATGGGCCGTACTATGACGTGTTAATACCATCATGATTCCGTTGCGAAAAAGAGATAGTGCTATCGGTCATGTATAGCTCCGTCTCTCTTTCACGTTGGAACACAGATCATTTAAACGAGGAGGAGAAAGTCAACCTTATAGCTGTTTGCTCAAAATATGCTGACGTGTTTTACATCGAACGCGAAGCTTTACCAATCGAATAAAACATCGTATTAAGACTACAGATGAGGTCCCGGTTTACACAAAAAGTTATAGATACCCATTCATTCATCGTCAGGAGGTTAGGGAACAGATTACAAGAATGTTAGATCAGGGAATAATAAAGCCTTCAGATTCAGCATTGAGCTCACCCATCTGGGTCACCCAATGGACGCCTCGGTCAAGCAAAAATGGCGTTTAGCAGTTCGACTTTAGGAAGCTCAATCAAAAAACTATCAGTGACAAATAGCCCATCCCGAACATCAGCGATGTTCTTAAAGAACTAGGTTGGTGCCAATACTTCACCACTCTAGACCTGGCTAGCGGCTTCTACCAGGTCGAGATAGACCCTCAGGATATTCAGAAAACAGCTTGTAATGTCGAACATGGACATTTCGAGTTTCTTCGAATGCCCATGGGACTTAAGAATTCACCATCCACATTTCAAAGGGTTATGGACAATGTCCTCAGAGGTCTTCAGAATGACATAATGTCTCGTCTACCTTGATGACATCATCGCTTTCTCCACGTCACTACAAGAGCATATGACCAATCTCGAGAAAGTTTTATTAGACTTCGGGAATCGAACTTTAAGATCCAAATGGATAACTCCGAATTCTTAAGGCATGAAACTGGTTATCTCGGACACATAATAAGTAGTGATGGAATAAAACCTAATCCGGATAAAATTCATGCAATAGAAAAATAACCCATTCCAAAGACTCCAAAAGAAATTAAGCAATTTTAAGGCCTTGTGTTATTATGCATGGATTTTGCAAAAAATACGAAACCTCTCATAGTGACATGTCTCTCTATGGACATGTCTGAAATAAATAAATAATAATAGTAATAATAGTGTATTTATAAAAAGATAGAAAGGTTGTATTAGACTCCGAGTACATAAAAACAGCTTTGAAAAGTCTAAGTTTCTCTTAACAAATTACCCCATACTACAGTACCCCGATTTTGATAAGCAATTCATACTGACGACAGACGCTTCGAACGATGCCATTGGTGCCGTTCTATCTCAAGGATCTGTAGGTTCCGATAAATATGTGTGTTTTGCATCCCGACCCTTGAATGAAAGTGAGATTAATTACAGCACCATAGGAAAAGAACTTCTTGCCATAGTTTGGGCCACCAAGTATTTTAGACCCTACTTGTTACGTCGAAAATTTAAAGTAATGACAGTTCATAAGCCTTTACAGTGGATGATGAACCTTAAAGAACCCAATTCGCGATTCACTAGATGGAAGCTGATACTTAGTGAATACGATTTCACCGTTATCTATAAGAAAGGCAAAACTAATACGAACGCCGATGCCCTGTCTCGGGTGGAGTTTCACAACGAAGATACTAACACTTTAATAGACGAATTATGTTCTTTGATTCCTAACCCATCACAAAACCCGCCATCTGCGTACTCATCCACTGCAACCGTACACACCAGTCACGAACATCCCATACTAGAAGTCCCAATCACAGATAACAGATATACCTTAACAGATACCACAGATTATTATGCTTTACAATAGTGAAAGATATCAAACGCAAGTCGTTACTAAGCCATTCGAAACTCACACGCGCATGGCAATTCATATATCACCATCAAAATTAGAACAAGATGTAGTTAATGCCCTTAAAGAGTATGTAAAGCCGAAAGAAAAAACCGGTATCCTAATAAATCCACCTCTTGTCATGTATTCCATCATACCGGACATACCGGACAAGTTTAAGAGTTCATCTATGAACTTAGTACTAGCTAAGATAGAATTAGAGAACGTTTAATATTATCTACGTCAGCAAGAGATAATTCAACAATAGCATTACGACAAAACTAATCACTGAGGAATTACCGAATGTTATTTAGCCCTCGCAAGAAAGTATTACTGGGCTAAAATGAAAGACCAAATAACCAAAAATTTACAAAAAAAAAGGTGATAAGACATAATTATAGTACTAGAAATAGGGAGCTATTAGTTCAACCAGGATTCAGACTGGCTAAAGTTGGCTCATCTTTCATGGGGTACTGTTTAAAATGTTACAATAAAATACCTCCCCACATACTTCAACCGAATGAGACGAAATTCAAATTTTATATAAAACGCACACTATGCAGCCAGGCATATTATAAGTTGGGGGATTATATCGCTGATAAAAATGCCTGGCGCAATGCTGGTCTTGCTCCACAACCAGAACTAATTGATTAACATTTGAAAATACTGTTGGAGCTGCTGAAAATTGTAAGACTTCCTTTGCATTGTATAAACTCAATCTCCTTTGTATTATATAATTGCATAGGACAAGTGTGGGTACTATGTACTATCGAGCTACTATTTATCGGGTAATGTCTTTCATTGACTTGAATGTGCCCTGGCGGCTGATAGATGTCATGCTCACACAAATGTCTCGCTGACGGTGGCGCGTGTGTTGGATCATTTAGCTCCCTCCAAAATGGTTGAGCTGAATGGTGCTGATCCATGCGTCATGTTCGTGAACGGGCGCTGTCAGTTGGGACTGGTGATCTCTTAGCCGCCACGGCTTATTTTATTTATGGATTGTTTTGTTTAAATTTATATTTGCTGTTCTCTGGACACTCAACGTGTACGTCTTATTTACATCGTTCTCACATATAATTATACCTATATTCAACATTAACGATGTAACTAATATATAGGTAACAATATAATTTTAAAAGAGTGTCCATGGAGTTTCTTGCCCGTTCTTCTCCATAGGTACCTACTACGCTTTGTAATGGGCAACTAGCTTCATATTTCTGACTGACCGACCACTTGACAATTCAAAAGTGCCTGTAAATGGTTTAATTGAAATAAATGCTTTTGAGTTTGACCAAATTCATCAACGAATGCATTATTTGCGGCAAGCTAAATATGAGCGGAGACCTATTCGGCCCCAGTTTAATATTGTACCCCCGGCAACAAAATCATTCGAGATTGTTCATATGGATTTATTCACTGTTCACAATGAAAAGTGTATGTCACGTCACATTCATAGACGTTTTTACCAAATATGGACAAGCATGCCATCTCCGAGATAGCATGGGCATTAGTATACTCCAATCATTATTACAATATTGCACCCATCATGGAGTTCCTTTAACGCTAGTGACTGACAACGGAACGGAATTTACGAACCAACTTTTCCTGGAATTCACAAGATAAACCATCGGAGAGTTTTACCGCATTCTCCTAACGATAACGGTAATATTTAACGCTTCCATTCAACTCTCCTTGAAAATATTAGAATATTAAAGTTACATACATACATAAGCTATACTTGGTTATAATTCTTCAATACATAGCTTCACTAGATGCAGACCATTCGATTTATTAACTGGACACTTTGATCCACGCGATATTCTAGACATAGATTTTACCCAACAATCATTACAACAGTACGTTCATAATCATAGGGCGCAAATGAAGGAAGTATAATTATAATAATTATAATTAACGAATGTTCCTTATCAAAGCGTACTGCGTTGATAGAAAATAGAAATAAGAACCGCGTACCCGAAATATAATACGTTCCCCAACAATAGGTTTACGAGCCATCTAGTCTAACACCTGACTGGAGCCCTGGCCCCGAGCAATCCAATGTCAACGACACATCTCTCTGTAGCTTACATTTTAGCCTTTCCTTAATTTGAAATCAATTAAAGATGTTAGACTTGAATAAAGGGTCAGGGCCAGATGGGATACCTCCTTGCTTTTTAAAATGGTCAGCGAATACAATATGCAAACCATTATTTAGGATTTTCAATCAATGTATTAACAATGGTTTGTTCCCTGCCATCTGAAAAAAAGGCTAATATAGTTCCTGTCTATAAAGGTGGCTCCAGACAAAACATTGAGAATTATCGGCCCATTTCTCTTCTTTCTACACTAGCTAAGCTACTTGAAAAGCTTGTTCACCACGAGATATATCCATTTATTAAAAACTGTATAATTCCGGAGCAACATGGCTTTGTGAAACGAAAGTCTACTGTTACCAACTTAATTGTTTTTACTACCTACTTATTTAAAATATGGACATCCGAGCCCAAACTGACACAATTTACACTGACTTTAAAAAAGCCTTTGATAGAGTTGACCACATAATACTATTAAACAAAATTTCATATAATGGCATCAGGGGAAATTTATTGCCCTGGTTCCAGTCTTATATTAGTAATCGCAGTCAAACTATAGTAAGTAATGGGTACCATTCTAACACATTTTTCGCAACATCTGGAGTTCCGCAGGGATCAAATTTGGGTCCTTTGTTGTTTATTATTTATATTAATGATATCGGTAATTGCTTTCAAAACACTATTTTTTTGTTATACGCTCATGACCTTTAAATTTTTAAGAAAATTTTATCGATTAACGATTGTTATCTTCTTCAAGACGATTTAAATAAATTGTCAAGTTACTGTACCAAAAACAATCTAGAATTAAGCATCGATAAATGTAAATACATTAACTTTACCAAAAACAAAAACATAATTAACTACAATTATTGTCTCTGCGACGAACTCCTTTTAAAAGAAACTGAAATTTGTGATCTGGGTGTACTTTTGGATTGCAAACTTCACCTTAATTTACACATTGAAAAGATAATAGCTAAAGCTTTCCAAATGTACAATTTTGTTATGAGATCGTCATCTGATTTCAAACGCCCAGTCACATATCTACATCTTTTCAACTTTTTATTACGACCGCAAAGTAGAGTATGCGTGTATGATATGGGACCCCTACTATGCAAAATATGATCTAGCATTAGAAAACATTCAGCGTAAGTTCTTGAAAACAATGCAGTTTAAATGTCACTTGGAGCGTCTGCCGTATGAGGAGTCGTTGCAGAAATTTAAGCTACTTACACTACACTCAAGGCGACTGTTACTCCAAACCATGATGCTCCGTGGACTGATACACAACAAGTTTGACTGTCCTGAACTTGTGAATAATATATTTTATATCGTGCCCAGAACTGTAATAAGGCGAGAGGCGCGCGCTTATCCGCTCGTTGCTACGACTTCTAGTCGTACAAATGCGGGTGAACGGGCGCCTCTTTACAGATTACCCAAAATATATAACCAACATTTTGTTAATATAGACATATTTACGTTAGCTCATAATGTATTTAAAAAAGAATTAGTTAATGCACTTAAAACCTAATAATTAAGTATATTATTATAATAAGCCCTACTTTTCTTCCATACTGTATGTAAGTAAATTAATACTTAAAGACAAGTAATATGTGGAGGTTGATTGTACGTTAACCCACTTTATTGTATACTTAGATGTAAGACAAAATGTACAAATGTTTGTTCTCCCAAATAAAATAAAATAGGTACACGTTAAGAACCCTTCTGCAAGCCGCCAGAAAACGGCACCGCCGTATACCCGTATGGGTATACCCAAAACACCATTTTGGCCGATTCACCCATACACGTTTACACGTCCAAGAAACGTGGGCCCGTAGCCAAAAATTGGTTCAAAAGAGGCCCTAAGAAACCTAACTTGTTGCTAGGATTCTACTATTGCTGGTACTTCGCGAGACCCCGTCGTCGTAGATAAAACTTGAAAGCTTGGCCAGTGGACCCGGCTTATTACCATATAAACTTGGATCGACGAGAATGACCACTCATCATCACACATTTCTTCAGCACGTGAATCTAAAGGACATTGAAGATAAACTTACAACACTACAGTACCAGATATCAGAATACAAAAGTCGGCTTAGTAATGACACTTTTTCAATATTTGAATTCCAAATTAGTTATCTTACTAACAAAATTGGCAAATAGTGAGCTAAAATCTTTAGAGCTTGGTCATGTAAAGAGAGGTGTAATAGACAGTCGTGGATCGGTAATTAAGAGCATAACCGAAAATCTATACTACACAGATGCCTTAAAATACGAAAATGCTATCAAAATTCTACAGATCGAATTTAACAATCACATCAGTCTCAGTAAACAATGGATGTCCAGGCGTAATAACGTTCTAATACAGTTAGTCGAAAATCAAAGTAAAATCAATAGCACCTTAAGAGTTACTGTTAAATAACACTCATACAACAGGTAATCTAATAACCTATGCAAAGTTTGGTCAACTCGTGTCTATTGTAAATGTAAATGTAGAAGACTTCAGATTAGAATTAGTTAGAATAGAAAATATGCCAGCGTTTATACACGCATCAAGGACTGTTCATTCTATGATAGATGTAGAAACACTTAGGTCTATGGTAAATAGGTTACAAAAAATATACAGTATGGATGAGATACTAAGTCTCGAGCTCAGACAATACTACGACATGTCAGGCCCAGATCATATTTCAATGAAAAACAGATAGTTATAGCTTTCAGATTTCCTATAATTTCCAAAATTGTCTATGATTTATATAAGTTATCTATAGTGCCCAACAAAAACCGTCAAGCCCTTATCCCTACCTATTCCTTTATAGCAACTAATGGGGACTCTTTCATGTAGATAGAAGCAGAATGCTCGAAGTTTAGTAACAGGTATCTCTGTGAAAAGGAAATAACCCATCAAATACGAACAAAAACTGACTGCATATAAGAACTTATCATGAACCAAGCCTCAAGAGTTCCTGCCATATCAGTACAGTATTTCTGGAAAAAGAAGCGAAAAAATAGATGATCAGCATTACGCCCTATCGTCCAACGAAAGTGTCAGTCTGCGGGAGAGGACTTCAATTTGCTACAAGGAAGATACCTTGCTACTATACCTATCAATTGTTATCTCCGCACAAAGGAAATAACTATAATCAATGACAACGACGTAATACAAGGGCAGTCTTTGAAATTATTGAACATTCCCTACGACGCGGACACACCGGGTGCTGCATTAACCCAAGTTCATCTTAGTTCAATTGACTTAGGAGGACTACACAGTATCCAGAACCAAGTCATGACAAGCCAGCCGATACAACATAACCAGCTGCAATCAGATGTCATATACCATACGACCATACCTTTCTACATTGCATTATTAGGTGCAGGCAGACTTATCATAGCCATACTGGGCTATCGCAACAAATGGTTTTGCAAACGCTCCAAAACGCCCAACACCAAGGGACATACTTACGAGGAACCTGAAAAAAAGAAGAGGATGACGCGCCCAGAGGACAAGTTCTAGAAACATTTTCTCTCAAAGTTCTAAAATAGTTCCTGGTTTGCGGGTGCAGATGTTACACGCAGCTGCATAAGGGGAATCGCCAACTCAGCACCCAATACTTTCATTACAGAACCATACACTGCAATTAAACGAAATACGGAAACTTCGAGCTGAGATAGCACTTTGTGACGCACGGACCTAGATTAGCTAATTATTGTAACTCGGTCAAATTCCATTCCATATTCATACTTCGAATAGGCGCTTAGGCTAATTTGAGAGATAATTAATGTAATCCTTATATTTTAAAATAAATTACGTACAATAATTTTTGTTTTTTTTTTATCCCGATTGCAGCTAACGTAATTCCCTTCAGGTTACTTTTACAAACAATGTTTAAAAAAGGGACTTTTTATTTATTACTAATGGCTCGTAAATGATTGCACTGCTTACCTCAATGTTCTCCCCGTTATCGCAGAGCGGTTGCACGGCGACGTCCGCGTCGTGGTGCGCGGCCACGTGCGTCATGGTGAGCGCCAGCTGGTCGAAGGTGGCGCCCTCTACGCAGAGCTCGGCTGCACGCTGGCTTCGTTCCGCGCTGTCCAGTGCGGGGTCGCGCATGATGTCATCGTACTGCTCCGCCGCCAATAGCACGCTCTGCAGGAATCTGGACAGAAATGATAAGTTGAACAGCACGTCAGTGTGAACTACTACAACCGCCCTTAAAAAAAAAGTATAGTAAAAATACTGTTTTTTTTAATTCTATGTCAAAATTATAACATGGAGATAGCGTTGGCTCCAGACTAGGCGCAACCTGTATCTCGGGCACCATTAAAATAAAACTTAGGCTTTAAAAAAAACTTTGAAATTGGAGACAGTTAAACTAATTAAGGAAGGAAAACTAAAATACAACTTCACAACATACGCTACTTCATACTGCCGCTACTGATACAACATGAAGGCGCACAGTCAGTGCACACAACAAGTCTTACCGATGCCTAATGGGGTCGATCTCCTCTAAACAATCATTGGTCAATTCCTCGCCGCACATAATACGTAGGAAGGGCTCTGAGATCGGTAGATCAACGAGCCGCCCATCCTGCAGAACCTGTGAAGTAACAAAAGTTTGTTAGTTTCTTCTTTATCGAATGAAAAACTATCAAAGAATTGTGTTTCATCATACCTTAGCTAAGAATACTCCTAAGAACCAGAAATATTTGCAAACAGTGTCACAGATTTGGGAATCTTGAGGCAGCGGCGCTGGGAACAGACCGCCTGAACGCGTCACGTAATATCCCGGAGGTTTTTCTGTAGACAAAACATTACAGTGAACACACTTCTCTGCGTTTGCAGACTAAACACATCAATTAAAAAGCGGTTCAGAAGTGTTCGGTTCAGTTGTTTCTGACATTGAACTGAACCAGCGAGGAATGAATAACGAACGAAATCGATTACAAATAATTTCAACCATGGGTATCCTTTCTTACTTAGGATGTTTTATGGTATAAGTATGTGACTTTCACGCGGACGAAGTCGCGGGCAGAATCTAGTAATTAATTAAAGAAGAAAGTCCTCGTTGTCTGTCTTGTGACTTCGCTGAAACTAGATTCCTCAGCTTGAGGTCTATATTATGGACATCAATGGATTTTAACAAATTCAAAACTGTGATTGACAGAGGTTGGCGCTTTAAGTTCTTAATCTTTATTGAAGCCTGATATCGGAGATATACCTATGGGTCTGAGACCCCTTCCCTATACATTCACCCCTACATCAGAAAAATATAATTTTAATGTAAGTATATATTTCTTAATATACAACGGTTTCATATAAAGTACAAAACAATAAACAAACAAACACACGCATGTAACAAAATAAAATTAAAAAAGTATATCAACAGCCACTATGAGCAATTTTTGAATTTCATAATATTATTTTATACCAAGAAAACGTTTTATCCTATAAAATTACCTATGGGTACCTCTATACCTACTGTTTATACTTAAAGAGTAATACCTACTTCAATTTAAGATTTTTTTTGTTTCAGATTTGTGATATCCCTAAAAAAACGCATTTCGAAAAATCTGAATTCCTTCGTGTTATGCATCTGATATTTCACAGGCATGTTAACATAACACTAAACAATAATGTGTGTGAAAATAAAATGCTACTACCCTATAAGACGTGAGCAAAAAATAATTTAATAATTACAGCAAAAGTTACGTAATTTGCTTTAAATTACATAATTTAATTAATTTTTCTTTAAAAAAATTGCACATATTTGGCTTTATTTTTTAATGATATTCTATGGATAAACAACTAGAATTTTTTTTTATTTATAGCTAAGTTGAATTGGTTTCTGGGAGTTCTATTCTAGCATTCAAAACAGTGTACCTATACTATAGATTAGAAGAAGAAAAAAGCGATGTCCGTTTTTTGAGGCATTTACCATATTGTGCGCTAGAATGAAAGTTGACAGGGGGTACTAAATGATAAATGATTTATTTCTGTGTAAGTAGGTTTGAACAAACACTTTTACACGTCAATCGTATTTAAAAAAAAAGATGAGGTCGGCATTTCCTATCTGACTACTCTGAGAAGAAAGGCCGAAACAAACTCAGAGGTCACAGTCTCTTTTAAAGTCCAGACAAAATCTTGGTCAGATCATGTGAAGGCTATGTAGATCGGTGTCTGAAATGGTCTTTTGAGGAAAGAACCACACAGATTGAGTGGACCTGTCCAGTCAGTGCACGCAATTGTCAGCAATCGTGCAGCTCAACTTAGACGTAAGGAGTTCAACGATTCGACGAACAATACCAAAGAAAGGACATTTGAGTAGGCCGCATAAATTACTCAAGCTATTGGTAAACATTTGTAATTTTTTTTTGTGAGTTATAATTTTGAAATGTATTCAAAAACAAGATGGCGACGTTAGTTTCGATACTGGCCACACACCAAAATAACCTGGTAGAGCTTTAAAAACAAATTAGTTATCAAGTAGTAGACCAGGGATGTAGCGGATATTTGCAACCACATCCGCAGTTGCGGAGCTTTCGCATTTATTTAGACATTCGCATCCGCATTAATTAATGCGAAACTCATGCGGATGGATGCAGGGGGGGCCTACTCCCTTAGCACGAAGTCCATAGTTCGGCCAAAGTTACGTGCGTTTCCCGCTCCTTTTCACTTACGAACATAAGATAGGCCCGGGATCCTAACTAAAAATGTATGACAACGCGATTTGACAGTAGTCCTTACTCCTGATGTGATCTTGCCCATCCGAAAAAAAAAAAATAAGTAAAAGCATTGTCAACAAAATGGTAATTAAAATCTACAATATACTTCTAAATCGTAGTTCTTTTACGAAATAGTCTTAAATTCTTCAAATACATATACTTTCGAGAGCTATATTGCTATTTAACCGGTTGAATGCCTTAATTACAGACACAATTAAAAAGCCATTGTCTCGCGTGGATCCGCGTTCGGCATACGAAAGGCTAAATGATTATAATTTAGTCATTATTTTATCATAATTACCGCGAATTGAATTATGATCAACACACAACGTAAAAAAGCGCTGTTATTTACAAAAAACGTAAGTAAATTTGAATTTCGAGGATTTCCCTTAAAAAAACTGAAGATCCGCATTCGCGGATATAAGCCACAAAAAATCGGCATCGGCGGATGTTAAAAATCTGCATCCGCAACATCCCTAGTACTGACTACTGTTTTCGTAATAGTAGCATACCGTCGGGCAGCACCAGATGGTGCGGCGCGTTGTCGTCGTCGTGCGTGTTGGCGGAGGGCGCGTCGTGCAGCCACATGGCGAGCTCGGCGCGCTGCAGCTCGGCGGCCACGAGCGCGTAGAACTCCAGCGTGGGGCCCAGGCCCGTGCCCTCCTCGCCCGCGAACTCCACCTCCAGCACTGACTTGCGGCCCGCGTGCACGCGCATCACCTGCCCGAGTTGAGTTAGGTTGAGGTTAAATTAATTAATGGCGTTCTAAAGAACGTAAAAGTGGCTAATCAGGCGGGTCCACTCACAAAGCTCGAAATCCGTAGTTTCGGCCGAAGTTATGGGCGTTACCTACCCCGTATCACCTACGGATATAAGATTGGTGTGTGTTTGCATGAGGTGCTTTAGCCCGTCAAAAAAAATTTTTTTTTTGAGTATGGTTCATTCCGATGTGTCGAATTACTTTTAGACGGGCCCGTATCTTCGTTGGCGGACTTTGAGAGACGTGAGTGGCCATTTAGTTTAATGTTAAAGCCCAGTTGCACCACAAATCACTAAATACTTTTAACGCTAAACTAATTTAAACCATCGTTCTGCCTCTTTCATCTTACAATACAGAAACAACAAAAAAAAATACGTTTAACCCTAACCTCGTCACATGATTTGAAATGCAAGCGGGCTTAAGTGTAGTTTTAACGAAAGGACCTGGCTTTAATGTTTTCCCGCATCCATTCAATCTGGCGAATCTTTTTACTATACAAAAGCAAACACTGTATAAAATGTAGCATGTAGGCAAAATATATTCGCTAACATAATTGGTTGTACTTTTTAAGTTGTTCATACCTGCATAGCAGATCGCAGCAGATCTGGCTGCCGCGGTATCCGCACGCGCTCGTGTCGCAGACGTCCCATGCGGAACTCTGTCGCTTCCAACTCCACGCGGCGAGGCGAAACCGTGTTACCAGATCTATAACATTCAAACATCCATAATGATTAGG
Source organism: Brachylomia viminalis (assembly GCA_937001585.2). NCBI lineage: Eukaryota > Metazoa > Arthropoda > Insecta > Lepidoptera > Noctuidae > Brachylomia > Brachylomia viminalis. The sequence continues at coordinate 10,952,038 of OW443302.2, read as the reverse complement.
AATCCTTTTGAATGTTTAAAACCGGACAAAAATGACTACTGAGTATTTTATTCCCTTTTTATTTTTTGTTTCATTCCACGTTCAGACGACACAGACAAAATTATTTAGGAATGAACGTTCATCTGCTCCTTTCATTTCATTTTGCGATCATTCGGTAGGCGAGTGAAAGATGCCGAAATCCAACATCGCTGGATTGGTTCACTAATGAACAGATTAGAGATGATGATGAGATTTTTTTTTAGATTTTTATGTTCTCATTTTATTCGCACTTACTCCGCGATCGCATTTAAGAAAGAAGAATAAGTTTTGCATCACCTTTGTCTATCGAGGGCCCGATCCCTCTGAGCCTGCAACCAGACGATGGTGCGAGACGTTCCGAAGGCGGTGCACGCGAAGAACATCTGACGAGTCTCCAGCGGGAACAGGAACGGACACCAGTCATTCAATTGCTGACACCTGCACATAGCAATAGTTAATGTTATTTCATGTTAATGTTAATGATAGATAAATATTTTTTTATTCTGTAAATTAGTCTTAATTTTTTTTTTTTTTAGAACTTTGTTATGGTTTCTTACCCGACCATTCTGCGAAGAAATACCGAAACAAACTCACGAGATCATAGTCACTTTTAAAGTCCAGACAGTACCCATCTTGGTCAGATCATGTGGCACGGAGCACAACAACCAGTGGAGAACGCGTGCGTGAAGCGGAAGCTACCTCAGGCGCTAAACATATGCTATATTATTAAATCTATGCGGTGGAATTTTAGTCAGACGCAGCAATTGTAGGCTTACGTACGAATGTCACGCGCTCCCGTTATAAAAGCAAATAAAACAAAAACTAACACCTATACTAACTAACGCCTAGTTGTGCAATTAAATGGTGTGGAAAGTGTATTACTTCAAGTTACACAAAAAATGGGATAACATTTCACAGGTGTGGTTTTCTACTCAATTTGATTAAAAATTAAATCAAATACTTCATTTTCTGGAATGTCCGCGTTGCTATCTCTTTCTGGTACACTGGTTTGCATATTAGCGTTGTGTCTATTTTTCTTGATAGTGCTGTTCGCACCATCGCGACGATTAGATCGATATATTAAAAAAAATAAGTAGGTGCTTACTTTATATTTTTTTATCTAAACTACATTCAACCATCCATGCAATGAAACGCTAGTAGCAGTTTTTTTAGATCCTGCAAATATGATTAAACTTGTAGGGAATGCTCTTGAATTTTACGGAAGTTTTTCGGATAAAGGTGGTCAAGTCATATCTAGTAAATTTACAGACAGAGGAACATTTCCTATTAGCGATCCGGTTGAGGGCTATTCATAATATTTTTGATATTTTAGACTCGCATATTCGTGGTTATGACTTCAAAGAGAGCAGTAAATGAAGAAATGCTGCTTGCGTAACGCATAAATTAGACGTGGTGCAACATGAAATTCTGAAATTTTCTACTGAATTGGTGAAAGAAAATGATAAAAAAACTGTTAAACTTATTGATTCTCCACGACACATCGGATTTCTGGGATTTTGTATTTGCATTGAAAGCGCCAAACATTTGATTCACCAATTGGTTCTTAACAATGAGTGCCCAATTAAGTATTTGCCACTGCACGAAATGAATCAGGACCACCTTGAGCACTTTTTTGGCTGTGTCAGAAGCCACGGCGGATCGAACAACAACCCAACCGCTCGAGTATTTGAGAGCATCTATAAAAAAATACTGACTAATCACGAATACGGGAACCGATAATTGTGGGGCACTTACGCCACGCACCACGCATTGGTATAAAAATATAAAATGCCAAATTTGTATTGGAGCGTTGCTTGGAGGGCCAAAAGAAGATCGTCTGCAATATCAGAAAGATGTGAGAGACAAACCTATGTATGCTTCAACAACAGTAATAACCATATGTCACCGCAGTGAAATTTACATCAAAAGCCAGAATGCGGCGGATTTTTTTTACATCTAAATACAATTCAGATTGCTTCACAGTGGTTGTTCTTAAATCTTTTGTGGGATACGATTTATTTCCAGATATAAACTTTCACCAATTTCACGTAGAATCTAGTAAACACCTAATTGACTTTGCTTCAAAAAATATACTGATACTCGACTGACATTTATTACGAAAAATAATACGTATCCAAAAGATTAGATCAGAAAAACTTATTCAATACTAATCCATTTTAAAAACCAGTAAATATTTTTTTTTGATTAAGCCTTCTTAATTGAATAAACACCTTGTTTTATTTCAAAATCCAACCCGTAATCTCTGTGTCGCAAACAAATCCAACTACTAATAAGTCAAACAATTATCGATATCGATATTTTTTTTATTACTTTTTTGGAATCCCTAAAGAATCAGTTGTCATTTGGTTGTCAATTCGTCACCCAATCACAGCGGGCGAAGCTTACCTCTCCTCCCCTGCCGTTGATTAGTGACTTTGATCTAGAACAAAAATGTGCCAATGCTCTCTCCACTGGTTGTTGTGCTCCGTGTCATGTGGGGTGCCATGCAGATTAATGTGTGAGATGGTCTTTTGAGGAAAGAGCCACATAGATTTGAGTGGACCTGTCCAGTCAGTGCACGTATTTATCAGTAATCGTGTAGCTGAACTCGGAACTAAAGGAGTTAAACGACTCGACGAACAATCAATAACAGTAATTGAAAAAAAAAACGTTAGCAAACTTACCAGAGTGGTGTGGCTGCAGCAGCGAGAGTGAGTGGCTCTTGAAGCTGCTGGTGCAGTTTGTTGGTGAGCTTAGTGGACACGAAGGCGTCGGGCGGCAGGGAGGGCGCGGCACTGCGCAGGCGACGCAACACTCGCACGCAGCAGGTTGCCATCGTGCCCTCGGGACCCTCCGCGCCTGCGATGCCGCGCTCTGGAACAAACGGGTAATCATAATTTATGTCTAAAAAGCCGCGCGCCCGCCAGACGGGTTTTCCCATCGACAAACATTACAAAATGCCATACATCATCCTTTATGAGTGCTAGTTTTCAATATAAAAGTAACTCTTATGCAAAATTTCACGCTTTTAGACCCAGAGGTTTAGGCTGTGCGTTGTCTGTCAGTGAATTAATAAAATTTATATTTTTATTAAATACATAGACCTTACTGTTCTTATTGTATGCATAAGAATACCAACCAATATAATTGTGAACAATGCAAAGGTAGATTTTCAAATAATTTGGGAATTCTCACCTGGATCACATGGTTCATCGTCCTCGCTGTCGCTGGATGAGGCGAATGTTTCCATGCCTTCAATTTCCTTGTATGTCAATCTGGAAAAATATCAGTAAAATTACCTCAGAACTTAATATATTCTAGGAAATACAGAGTGTAAGAAAGACCCATCACATCCAGTTATCTACGCATTCTGTACTCAAACTAAGTAACATCGAGCAAAAAATATTTCTGGGAATCGACTTTTATTTTTGGTGTGAACAATCGCTGTTTACGGCAGCGCGCAACGTGACCCACGCAATACATTGTGCTTATGGGTGCATGCAACGGTACAGGAGTTGTGGGGGTATTTAAAGTTATGTTATAACATTTAAAACTTGTTTTCGTAAAAAATTTAGAACTTTGTGCTTCAATATCTCGTCACCAGAAGGTTACCAGGTTTGGTTCTACTACAAAAAAAAACACAATGACGGGGATTATAAGGCGGACCACACACTACAACGCACCACGCGACGAGGTGCGGGATGCTGAGGCAAATTCCCCGCGTGGAAACGCGTTTTTATTGAATTTGTATGTAAAAAATCACGCGCGGCGGCGCGTTATCTGCGCCCCGTTTCGTGATGTGATCCGGCTAAGTGACTCTCGGCTTTGTTAACCGTTTTTTTACAGCCGTTATGTAGTTTGGTTTTCAGTTTATGGAAGGTAACGCTCGATGTACGTACGTGTACGTGAGGTCACGGTGCGTGTCGAGTAGAGGCAGGCGGTCGTTGAGCGCTCGCACTGCGCGGTACAGCGTCCAGGCCGGCCGCTCCAGCGCCACGGACGCGCCGGCCGCGCTCAGCACGAGGCGCAGCGCGGGCAGGCGCGGCGGGGACTTGCCGGCGCCACCCGCGTCTGTGTTGCTGTGCTCCTCGCCGTCTGACGACTCGTTTAGTGGGATTTCTAGATCTGTAAAACGGTTGTTATGGAATCGACAGCTTAATTTAATACACTATATAATAAAAGTGCGCTTCAATTCTTTTGACTAGTCCCACGTGTTAGGCCTAGTTATTTGTGTTTTATGTACAGAATTACGAATTAAAATAAATGCAAAATACAATGTCCCGCTGAAGATTTTAAATAGTGCTGTTTATGTTACGAATATGAGTCCACTTACCAACTGTTTGGTTCAGATTGGTCCTTCCGGGGCGAGGGTCAAAAGCCGGAATAAGTGCAGAGAACTGACGTTTTAGCACGAAGTCATCATCCCAGGGCTTACGCTGACGACCTCCTTGACCACTGCTACCCCGGACTGCCTCCAAGGCTTCCTCTTCCATCAACGACAGAAGATTCCGAGATACCTGAAAATGATCAGACTATTATGGCATTTATTCGCAGAAGTTTAGTGGCACTCAAGTTAACAACATGATACCGGTTTCCACTTATACATATGCATGAACATGCTAATAAATAAAATAAAAATAACTATATTCTTAAGTTCACAGGAATTCTAAACGTAAGACATATTCTTGTAACTTCTAAAAAGCGTACAAACCGTCAAAAACAATGTTAGTAACAAAACGACATGAAAATCTTAAATCTTGCAATGTAATTATGTTATTATTAACTCAACTTTAACAGAGGGTTACTGTTGAAAATAATAAAACAGGTTATGTTGATAGTTGCCCTGGCTATATTAATTGAAAGAAAGAAAAATAGGTTTATTTGACACAGAAATACGTGCATGCCAAAAGATAAGCATGCAAGAAATTGCAAGCTTAATATCGTCTTTTAATACTTAAACAAATATTGAGCATAGGTTTTAGCAAATTTGGCATTGTTAATCAATTAAGAAAATAATCTGACTTATTTCAAGAATAACTCGCAGCTACAAGAGAAGGGCCGATTTTTCAATCGTCAGATAACTTAAGAATAAATATGGCAATTTTTTTATACAAAAGCTTAACCGCAATATTTATTCTTCATATAAAAATCGGTTCTAAGGAAAATAAAAAAAACATAAAACACAACCAACTCTCTAGACTGTACAGTCATGCAGCTATGAATGATCCAACCTACTTACAGAATTTATACTCACTACCTCCTGGTATGTGGGCTCATTCTCTTTGTCGCTGTCGAGCGCGTCGTCGCCTTCGTCATCATCTTCAAGCTCTGTTAGCAAGGCGGGGGCTCGGCACGACTCCAAGAAGTCCTCTAACGACACCTGCAGCCACTTTTAATATTTAGACCCAGATTAAATATCTAACTACTGCTACGTGCTCACAATATACAAGGTGTGACTACTCACTGGAAATATCTGTGGTGCTGTCATTTGACCAATCCAAATGGTTTAAAATGACATGATTAAAAAACCCATTCAAAAACAGGTAACAGGTGGATATAGGTCGAGGTTCACAGATATTCCTGCCGAGTTAAAAGTATCGATAAGGCTTACCTGTTCGCTTTCACTAGACGTCGAAGTGAGAGATAAAGTTAGAGCATTTTGTGCGTTTGGGACCAGTGATGGATAACTTTGAGCAGCTGACAAAAGACCACCCGGGAAGTTACTTGACAGAGCTAACCGCACCAAACTGAAAACAAGAAGTGTATTAATAATATTGAAGTAGCTTTTGGACACAACAGTCATAGTAAAATAGAACAGAAACCAGGCGTTAAAATGTGATATATCGAGCCTGTGATCGATTATTTAAAATTAGACTGTCACATAGGTAAGAGTGTCCTCTCTAGACGCTCGTCTACAAAGCAATACATTTTCTAAAGCTCGAAATGTCATATTGTTGGACGAATACTGTAAAAATAGACACTTGTTTTCCGCGAAATCAGAGATACTTACCTCGGGAAAAGACTAGTTGAGTGGTTAGTTCTCGTGGCGCGCTGCGGATTGTTGCCGCGACCCGCGCCCGCGCCGCGTCCCACTCCTAGAGATTCTAACAGTCTTGCAGCTCCCTGAATAATACGCAAACATTGCATTAAAACAGAAAAAATAGACAGACTTGTAGTTTAAGCAAAAATTAAAATTTCAATTATAGCTAATACATAATTATGATTCATGCAAGAAAAATATTTGAATGTAGAAACATTTTAAAGCTGATGTGATCAGACCCTATGCTGCGAGGACAACGACAAAGGGCATTATCAATGTGATGTTGACATTATTATTTCTTAAGCCTATTATTTCTTTATTATGACCTTATAAAGCATTCCCAAATACGCAAGTAGAGCTTTATGAACACTTTTGCGCAGCATTTGTTTACCTGTTGCGTTAAATCTGGTTCGCTAGCGCTCATGGCGCCTGAGCCGCCGGACTGAGAATCCTTCTTGTGGTCACCGTACTGACCATCGGCAGCTTCGTTGTCCTCGCACTGCAAATAACTCGTAGGATCAATCACACACGTCCAAGGCGTACAACATTTATACAACAACCATGACAAAGCTTATACGACTGCAAAATAAAGTAACAAGGGCCTCCGGTACAACACACGTGTTTTGCACGGGTATGCACGGCGCCAGTTACGCGATTACCAACAATCGTGCGAGTGCATGAAGTCGTAAGCAAACGCGTAACTGAACGAAGGCCCTAAACGTAATCCAAAAGCAAAGAGCGCACTTGAATGCAGCGCGAACAGTATCGTCGATACCTGTATGTGGAGGCGGTTGGCATTGGTCCGCAGAGAGTGCAGCAGCGAGGCGGGCACGGCCGGCAGCTCGCGCGAGCGCAGCGCGTTGGCACTGTTGCGCACCGCCTCGCGCGCGCACTCGCCGGCCTGCGCCACGAGCGCGCGTCACACTCCGCACTACCACCGCTCCACGCCACCAAGCCACAGCCACAAGACACACACATACACTCAAAAGCGCCACACATTGTTGTGTCGGGATATTTCGTGGCGTACCAGGCCAGACACAATAATATGGAGCCAGCTTAACTCTATCAGCATCAAGCACACACAAACACGCACCCTAGCCTATGACTCGCTCTCACAGATTTCTCACGTGCCAACGATCACAAACAGTTACAAAATACGGTATCCCTACTATTTAAATAAGCAATAAGGCAACAGCCCAATCATTTATATTTTTGACACCACTAATTTGTTTGCTCCTCATAAACTGTAACGCTTCTCAAAAGAGGTCGGACGGTGTTGGAGCTAACACGCGTACACGGCGTCAACTACTTATTTTCATAATATTTATAATAAGTCGAAGCGCGGATTGGAAGCGTAACATCTCATTTGTACAATTTGAGTGCACTACGAAAACGTATTCCATGTTCATTATTACTATCATGAATGCGCTTCCCGACGTCTCTTGCGTATAAACCGCACCTAACATGGCAGATCTTTTTCAAAAAGTTAATTTTAACTGAATGGCAGTGCAGGATCGTATATTATTATTATGAATATACAATATAAGATAGAAACAATGACTGACCTCTGTATTCGTTTCCGGTACCGGTTCTTTGGCTGGGTAGGGTTTAGTGATATCAGTGATACTGGTCGGTCCCATTTCCATATTTGTGAAAGATGTGTTGCCCAAATCGGTCATACAGTTATTGCTTTCAGCTCCTAGGGTCAGCGACTCTACTATTGTTGCGAGATCTAAAACAAATACAAACAATACATTATAAAATCAATAATTTTATGTGCCAACCTGAGCACCCGATAAATTTATCTCAACTTGACTTAATATTGGTTTTCTGGATTTGTTGAGTGTCATATAGAAAAAAATGGGGACGAACTAGTAGAAATACATTGACGAGACGAGGTTTACCTGTGTTGATGTGGTGCGTGGAATTGTTGATAGCGGACAGGTCGGTAGCATGCGTGCGCGGTCGCGACATGTTGCTGGCCATCTCCTCGGAAGATATGTTGTCTGCTGAAGACGCCTGCTCCGTTGATGCCACCGAAACCTAACGTTAAACATATTTGTAAATTCACACTTTACCAATATTACTTAGTTTGATGTACAGAATGCGTCAAATATGTGATGGGTCTTGTTCTTGTTACACCTTGTATTTCACACACATCACATGACAAAAAAAGTCTAGATATATCGTAATATTGTGGAATATCATAGTATTTCATGTCTTTTCCCTTGGCTCACCTGATGATCGACGGCCGTAGCGTCAGGCAGGCTGGGCGTGGAGTGACTCTTGCGGCCCTGCTTGGCCTCGGCGCCGGTGGCGCCACCACTCACCACCTTGAGGTCGAACTTGCCCTCGGCGCCCATGCGGTACGAGTTGCGCCCGCCGTGGTCCCACCTCATGTTACACACGATTCAATTATAGCACGCACACTAAGTTACGCATAAACGAATAACAACACGATATGAATTCTAGAATTTATCCAAAGACGAGACTTAGTTTGGCAAAAAAAAAACTATTGAAAGAGCATAATTATTATACAACAAAATACCCGCATGTTTAAAAAAAATACACTCATTAAATGCATTACAGACTCAACAAGCTGAATATTTAATCCCAAATAACATTCTTCTTAAAAACTAAATACAGTGACGATTGTGACTAACTTCATAATTATAATTTAGTTCAGAAACACTGTACTTATGTAAGTGACTCCATCTTTTTTGAGACTAAATATCTTTTTTGCTAATTTAGATATTTTACTATACTCCTCGTTTGTGCACGTATAACATACGAAGCTCGTTTATAGATGGATCGAGGATGGCGTCTGTGCCCGTGCGCCAAACACTAAGTGTTCAAAGTCAAGAAGCGCGTCTCACCTAACATCAACCCATCCGTTGTGCAGGTCCGACGTGACGGTGCCGCGCGCCGGGTGCGGCCCGTCCTGCTCGCGCCACTTCCAGTCGGGCCCGCGCAGCACGCGCGCGCCCGCGCACACGCCGCGCGCGCCGCGTGCCCAGCGCCGCGCGCGCACGCCGCCCGCCACGAACGTGCTGGCGCCGCCGCACGCCGCGCCGCACGGCCCGGCGAGAGGCCCGCCCGCCTGCCGCGGCGCCACCTCGTTGACGCTCACCACCTGACGACAGACGACTCACTTGTGTGACGCGCATCGAATGAGGCATTTATTTAATCGAACCCGAAATACTTCCTTTTTTTGTTGTCCTAAAATATTAAATAGCCTATTAACTGCACAGTGCAGTGGTTAAGCGATTGACTGCTGCGTTGCGTGTTGCGGGTTCGATTCCCGCACGGAACAAATATTTGTATGACCTACAAGTAATTGTTCCGAGTTTGGCTGTTTGTGTATGTGAGTTTAAATGTTTGTAAACGCACCCACAATACAGGACAAATTCCTAGTGTGGAGCAACATTGAAAGAAAAAAATACATACTTGGACGTAGCGGAGAGGCACATTTAAAAAAATATGCATACTTCATTCCAAGCACAAAACTTTACACAGGCGCATTTATTAAAATAGCATACTTTATTAGAAGGATAATAAATGTTTACAACATCAATTAAATATTTCTTATCGAATAATATAGCATAAAATCGGTATGAGGCAACGAAATAGCGAATTAAAATTAGCAATCCAAAAAGTAGGTAACTGTTAGCAGTATAACATACCTTGCCATAGATCTCGAGTCCAGAAAGAGACAGATAATGGCTCTGTCCGCTAGCATTCTTGCCGTTCTGCTGTATCCTGAGGAAGCGGTAGGGCGCGTCGGCACGTATGCGCCAAGTGGCCGTGCTGCCCGGCTCTTGTAGCGTCTGCTCGTCGCTATGCGCCAGCAGAGTACTCCACGTCACGCCGTCCGCTGACATCTATATCATCATAAAAACGAGTGAGAAATATAGATAAAATTGCCAAAATATTTATTTATTGAATACTTCAAGCACACAAATGTACAGAGGCGGACTTAATGCTATAGGCAATTTCGACCAGTCAACCTTTGGGTGATGCACAGCGCACCTTTGGTGACGAACAGTGGTAGGTGCAATACCGAAAATGTTGGAATATTCTTTCATTTATAACACCTTCCTATTAAGAACTATTAATATAATATATATATACCTAATTATATAAATTTAAGCACTAATAAATACACGAATATACTCAAACAAATAAGACGATCAATGGGAAAACATTAACATTGTGATGATACTGCCAGCTTCTTACGAATGTGCTAAAGTTCGCGAGCACATTCTCAAGAACTTTAATAATGGGTTCGTTCTGATCCATCCTGATTTTGAATATTGATAGCTTACTCATGTTATAAATGTGAAGAAAGTTTGTTTGCACAATCACGCATTACAAGTGAACAGATTTGGATGAGATCTAGCATACAAGTAGACCAAGTCCTGGGGCCGTACCATGACGTGTTAACACCATCATTATTCCGTTGAGAAAAAGAGATAGTGCTATCGGTCATGTATAGCTCCGTCTCTCTTTCACGCTGGAACAATGATGGAATTAATACGTCATATTACGGCCCCTGGATTAACACATAGGATACGTCTTCTTGAAACATGACGTAGTTTCCGAAGGATACATGTCATGTTAAACTGCAGACAACCGCTTGCATTCTCTTATAAATTAACAAAATTCCGCATTACTTACTTGGAATAGCCAGTTCCTAAGCGCAGAGCGTCCATACCCGCGAGAATGACGTAACGTGTACGCCGAAGGTACTACTTGTAAGCCCAGGTCACACGCTATAAAAGCTCGTCTGTCGTCGTTGGTGTGTACGTTCAGTGGCTCCGGTGACCTCGAGAGTGCATCCTCAGCACGACCGTAAGGTAACTGCCTCCCATCAGAGGACCATACGCTGACCAAACCGTGAGCACCGGGATTTACCCATTCGCAAGTACCTCCATTGCTGCCAATGAAGTAGAGAATACCATTCTCGTCAAAATCGTGCTAAAAATAAAAATATATTAAGTTAAACTCCATAATCAGTAAAAAAAATACTATAAATTGATATAAATATGGCAAATCTCTTACTTCGTATGTAAACGTAATAGATGATTCTGCTTTAATCTTCTGTACGAAGTTAAACGTGGTTCGCTCCATGTCGTACCACTGGCGCGCGACGGACTTGGCGAGGAATCTCTCGAGCTGCCGCACGGTCGTCAGCGCCTCCACCTTTAGGTTGCGGCCAGCATTATTGCCGTTGTTTGAAGTGGTGTCCTCCGTAGATTCATCGTTTGCACGTTCAACACGCAGCCTAAAGAGAAATGGACGATTAGAGATGAGCTGTTAACTGAACAAATAATTTTGCTGACGACATAGGTTTGCTATCAACGATAAATACGTCCCATTTCGGTATAAGACAGTTTATTCGTGTTATTATTCTGTGGTTCGTAGTTAAATTAAAACACCCGCACAGGTTGATTTTCAAGCCTAAGCCACGCTTGCTAAAATCGGTCTATGGATGGATGACCAACCATTACATACCTTTGTATGTAATGGTTGGTCACCCATTCATGGTCCGGGATCAACTGCATAACGTGCTTTACGGGTCTTTACCCCTAAAGCACGTTATGCAGTTGATCCCGGCTGTTATTTGTAGACCTTTGACAGTCGTTACGGGTCCGGGCAGAAGCCCGAAAGTCTGACAAGCAGTCTTGCTAAGGAGTGTGATACCCAGCCACTGGGTTATGGATGTCAGATAGGCAGTCGCTCCACGTCCTACTGGTATTCAGCCGGTTAGTCTGGAAGCCCACTCCAACATTGTTGGAAAAAGGCTAGGCAGGTGATGCTCCTGTGGCTCGTGGAGGAGTAACGCTCACCTGATCCTCTTGGTGAGGTGGTGCAGCGTGCCGGCGGAGGGCGGCGGCGCGTCGCCGGCGGGCGCGTGCACGGGCAGGCGCTCCACGCTCTCCAGCACCGCCACCAGGCGCGCGCCAGCCGGCCGGGCTAGGCAGGTGATGCTCCTGTGGCTCGTGGAGGAGTAACGCTCACCTGATCCTCTTGGTGAGGTGGTGCAGCGTGCCGGCGGAGGGCGGCGGCGCGTCGCCGGCGGGCGCGTGCACGGGCAGGCGCTCCACGCTCTCCAGCACCGCCACCAGGCGCGCGCCAGCCGGCCGGGCTAGGCAGGTGATGCTCCTGTGGCTCGTGGAGGAGTAACGCTCACCTGATCCTCTTGGTGAGGTGGTGCAGCGTGCCGGCGGAGGGCGGCGGCGCGTCGCCGGCGGGCGCGTGCACGGGCAGGCGCTCCACGCTCTCCAGCACCGCCACCAGGCGCGCGCCAGCCGGCCGGGCTAGGCAGGTGATGCTCCTGTGGCTCGTGGAGGAGTAACGCTCACCTGATCCTCTTGGTGAGGTGGTGCAGCGTGCCGGCGGAGGGCGGCGGCGCGTCGCCGGCGGGCGCGTGCACGGGCAGGCGCTCCACGCTCTCCAGCACCGCCACCAGGCGCGCGCCAGCCGGCCGGGCTAGGCAGGTGATGCTCCTGTGGCTCGTGGAGGAGTAACGCTCACCTGATCCTCTTGGTGAGGTGGTGCAGCGTGCCGGCGGAGGGCGGCGGCGCGTCGCCGGCGGGCGCGTGCACGGGCAGGCGCTCCACGCTCTCCAGCACCGCCACCAGGCGCGCGCCAGCCGGCCGGGCTAGGCAGGTGATGCTCCTGTGGCTCGTGGAGGAGTAACGCTCACCTGATCCTCTTGGTGAGGTGGTGCAGCGTGCCGGCGGAGGGCGGCGGCGCGTCGCCGGCGGGCGCGTGCACGGGCAGGCGCTCCACGCTCTCCAGCACCGCCACCAGGCGCGCCGCCAGCACGCCGCCCGCGCGCGCCAACCAGTCGCGCACTACGCGCGCGCGTTCCGCTGCCTGGCCAGTGCCGTCTGCACACGACACACAAGGTTATGTCTATCGTTTTACATAACACACTCATAGGGTAAAACACCCAATTAAGGGTTACTCTGTGTAACTCACGCTGAAAAATCATTGGGCAGAGGTGCAAGTTAAGTTATGTTTTTGGAAGACAAAATAAATACTGGAAACGCTATCACTATGAAATGTCATTTATACGTAAACAATAACAAATTTCTCAACTTTAGCAAAACAACGCAATTTGCCCAGTTATTGACAAATTTACTTCTGTCATTCGAAATCACAATTCATCGACATCGATAGACATAACGCGAAAGTCGATCGGAACCGAAATATTTTTCAGCGACTTATTGACATTGTTTGCTTTTTGGGGAAACAAGAGCTCGCTTTTCGTGGACATGACGAATCTGCTACGTCAGTGAATAAGGGCAATTATTTAGAAATGGTCGACGTGCTCACGAAATACGATGGAGTGTTGGAAAACCATTTACAAAATTGCACTAGCTCATTTACGGGTTTATCAAATCGTATTCAAAATGACCTAATCTCTAGTGTAGCGTCTGTAATGATCGAAACAATAAAACAACAAATCGCTTCCACTGATTTTGTAGCTGTGATGGTCGATGAAACACCAGACGTAAGTGGCAAAGAGCAACTAGTTTTGGTTTTAAGATATTTTCATAAGTCAGAAGTTCTTGGTCGATTTATAAAATATATTGACGTAAGTTCCGACCGTACCGCGAAAACTTAAAGTGCCATCATACTGCAGATTTTATCAGAATTTAACTGTTTGTCGAAATTAGTAGCTCAGACATATGACGGTGCAGCTGTCTTGTCATCTGAACGGAACGGCGTTAAGTCGCTAGTTCGCCAGCAATGTCCTCTTGCTGAATACGTTTGGTGTTCCGCCCATGTCCTTAATTTGGTACTTTCCAAATCGTGCGAACGTATCCCGGAAACTAAACGTTTTTTCAATCTCATAAAAACATTAGCCAATTTCTTTAATAATAGTACCAAAAGGCAATACCACTATAATAAAATGGCTGATATGAAAAAATTGCCTCGCGTTGCTGACACTCGATGGACTTTCAATTCGCGTACTGTAAATGTAATTTTCAATTCTTCTTTACATTTAATTGATTTATTTGAGGATATGGCTGAAAACGAAGACTCTTGGGATGGCGAGACATTAAGTCAAGTTTCGTATTTGTTACACAATTTAAAAGACTTTCAATTCCAGTTTTTACTTCATGTGTTTAACGAAATATTCGCAGAAACTGATGTGCTTTACGAAGTTATGCAAAAAAAGACATCAGATGTGACTTATTGCATTAAAAAAATTAGGGACTTTGAATCGTTTTTGGAATCATCCAGATCTAGGTTTGAATTAATTTTTGAAGGCGTAAAAATAATCACAGGGCCGCCAAAACGAAAACGTAATGTTGTGGACGCGAAAACCAATTTTAAGCGGATTTTTATTGAAATTATAGACAATATATCCATCGAATGTCGCACCGATATAAAAATCTGAAAGAGTTAAAAAAATTTGGACTACTTTCATGCGAAAATTTCAATAAATATAATGACAATTTTCCGGTTGAATTAGTATCGCAATTCTTAAATGTTTATAAATTAAACGACTTTAACTTAGACCGCCTTATCAATGAGCTCAAATGTGTTTATAAATCTGCCGAATTCAAAAACCTTAGTATTTACAAATTTATAGAACATTTTTACGAAAATAACATAAATACAGTTTTTCCCGAAGTACTGAGTTTGGCAAAATTTATTGTTACAGTTCCCGCGAGCAGTGCTTCAACCGAAAGGTCATTCTCGTCGCTAAAACGTATACACACCTACACAAGAAATACACAAGGCCAGCAACGACTTACAGATCTTTCCACGATTTCAATAGAAAAAAAACCTTCTTACAGAAATAAAACGCCTTCCCAACTTTTACGATTCCATATTGCAGATATTCTTACAGAAAGATAGGCGTGTAGATTTAATATACAAATAAAACAAGCCTATATACTTAGTATACTCACACCACCATCTTTTCAATTATTTTATTTAAATTTTGCAAATCACACAAACATTACAAAACATCAAACAAACGCGCCGAAAGGCCACTTCGAATATCCGTAAATTGATATGTCTATAAAAGCAGTCAATCTATGGTTATTTGAGTTGGCATTTGGCAATTACCTACATCATCAATCGACAAGACGACGAACCAAAACCAACGTGTAGTATTTTTGGTGAGTAAAATTTTCTGCCTACCCTGTCTTGAAACTGTGTGCACGTCACTGACTATTCCTTACAGACCAGGGGGGGGACACTGCCGTACTTGATGTAGGCGTCCAATTTTTCACAAAGATACTAGCACCATCTTTTACGAAATCCGCGTAAACTTGAGAGATTTAGTACGAAAAAATGACATAGATGGTGCTTACGCCAATTATCGCCAGTGTGCATAGCTCTCTAGAGTATATATGTTCTGTGGTGCATGGTGCATAGTTACGCCTTGTTGATAATGAAAATTTTGTCAAAAATAATAAATGTACAGACGCCAGCAGGTCAAGCTACCCGAAACTGTCAAATTTTCCCAATCAACCTTGAACCTCAATGCTTTAGCGATAAAGTTGAAAATATATTAAAGAAATGTGACAGATTGTAGTAGCTTGATGTGCTGGCGTCTGTACATTCTAAACCAGAATAAATATTTATTTATTCGGTTCTATTAAAGCTCCAGAAAGTGCGGTTGAGTTGAGTGGTAGTCCTAGTAGTAGATTATTTTAATAAACATCGCCTTATTAAGACAAATAAATGACTTAAATATTAACACATTCGTCATTTTTATTTTGTGCTGGCTTTGTAAAACATTCAATTTTGTAAACATTAACTGTATTTGTTTATTCTTAATTTTTTAAATTCTTATTTCATAAGTTAATCAAGAACTATGCACGAATTGCTATGGAACAAATACAAAATGTTTATAAAACTCATTTTTATATGGCCTACATTGCAAATTACCCGCCTACCCATAGAAAACCTATTCAGAGTATAGTAAATATATAGATAAATACGTACCTATAAACGCACCTATAGTTTTTGGGATTAGTTCAGCGGATATAGTACCAGATGGCGACAGTGTCTAATATAGGTGTCAAAAATTCTAGAGAGAGGGTTCTCTATTCCATCTATATTACTATACTCTTTGTTACAGACATATGCAGGACTAACGCTGGGGAACGTGCACCTTTTCGTCGCCTTGTTGATTCTTACAACACGCATTTTGTGGAACTGGATATAGTTTGTCTATCTAAGCAATCATTTAAGAAAATGGCTCTGGATATTTTGTTTAGCTAGTATTTTAAATTAAATTAAGCTAAGCTAAGTAACACAGCAATATTATTGTGGCAGCGCATATTGTTTTAATTTTCTTTTTTATGTCTTTAGCACTTCTAACTTCCTTTAGCTACAACGTGGACAATGGTGTGGGTTATGTGCTTGTTAAATCTTAGTTTAAGTATTTTTCTGTATTTCGTAGCATGTAACTGTTTTATGTCCCTAATAAATAAATAACCTAAAAAATACATCCCACCAAAACATTTCATGTAAAGTAGATTGCCACATACATTAAGCTTTCACTGTTAAAAAGTTATCAGATCTATTGTAGAGCCCAGCCTCTAACTCTAAAAAACCTTACATCTTGGTCAAATTGTATGTCTCTATCTTATGGTCTTACGTCTATGGGCTTATTTATGGTAAGATATTAAAATACTGGTCTTTTAATGTTGTGCCATACAATAGTTCAATGGAACGGCCAAACCATACATTTTGACTAAGATGTAAGGTTTGTAAAGTGACCCCTTGTAGAATTAGGGGTTTGACTCTACATTAGATCTAATAACTTTTTAACAATGAAAGTGGTATGTAAGTCTTGGCAACCACCTACTTTACATGAAACTTTTTTGGTGGGATTTCATTTCCTTTTGTTGGGTGCTCTATTTATTTTTATTTCAGCGGTGATACTGTACTGATACTACACATACATGATAAAATCATAACCCTTACTTAGCTTAGTCGGGTAAGAAAGGTATTTCTTGCACTCCAGCAGTTACTTTCTTCATAGCCAAGAAAAAGAGTTTCTTCTTCATTGTTTATGTACATACGAATGTACCTTTCATAACAAATGGTATAAGGGAATGTATACCTAATATCCGTAAGAAATACAGACAGGTTGGGAGGGTGAATGTTACAAATTTCTCAATGTTTTTGTTGTTTGTGTGCAAATGCTAGAATTTTTTTTTTTTTTTTAGGATGGGAAATCATCGAATAACTTCTGACTAAAACCCACCCGTGTTCCTTCAGTTGCCTGTGCCAGGGGCCACGGTATCCCTCTCGGACTTTCCCGCAACCCTAGCAGGCATCGGCCCTAGCGGACCCCGTCATTGCATACCAAATTACTGATTTCTAGGAATTACAGATTTCAGGAAGTTCCCTAGAGGTTTTCATGAGTGAGTGAGTGAGTGAGTGAGTGAGTGAGTGAGTGAGTGAGTGAGTGAGTGAGTCAGTAAGTCAGTCAGTTAGTGACGAAATCGACGTATGAGGTATTAATAAAATCCAAAGTATAAAAGCTAAACAAATAAAGCTTAAGTGTGTTTTATAAGTCTGCTAACTACATCCTATCCTGAGAATTTGAGCTCTCATTATCCAGGCCGGAGCTATGAGGGTTTGAAAATATAGCGAAACGGTTCGAGGGGGATTAGGGTTTATTTAGATTTCTGCGCCGTGAACTAAACAATGCTGCGCTCGCCCTACTTATGCAAGTGAGTCACGGCACATATCGGAACTACCATGTACACTCGCGTTCCTAAGTGCAGTCCAAACTCAATTTAATCTGATAGGACTTATGAAGAACTATAGCAAAAGAAATTGACTTAAAAATAATGTCTACAGCTTCAAATTGTCTGCTCACATCACAAATATACCAGAAAATTGGTACAATACTAGACAAGTCAGCATCTAACGTCATGAGTTCGTGGCTACTTACCATTAGCTTGTGGTGAAAGCACTTGCAGCAAGGAAGGCGCTAAGCCAGATGACTGCAGCTCATACGCCGAAAGCAGCTCGTCTCCACACAACAGCTCTGTCAGTTGATCTAGCGACTCGGTCAGCTCGTTTTGCCAGTCCTCTGAAAATGTATGTAGTTTCGTAGATGCTCTCTTATATGATGAAATGCTGCGCGTTGGCAAGTGCATCACTTGAAAATAGTTGGACTAATTTGGCTATTTTTTGTCTTAAAATTTTCGTAATAGTCCGAATTTTAGGTTTTTATAGAAAGTATAATTGGAAATGTTTCCCGAAAAGTTTTCAAATTCGGGAAAAATGAACGTCCTTTTTTCTTGGGGATTTTTGTATGAATTATTGAAAACTAGCTTTTGCCCGAGGCGTCGACTCAGTCGACTCGACTGCGTGGATATCCTACGGAAAATATCCAAGTTATAAACTGTCTGTGTGCCAAATGAATTCCATATCCGTACAGCCGTTTTTGCGTGATTGAGTAACAAACATCCAAATTTTAAAACATTTGTAAAAAAAAACACATTTTTAATATTAGTAGAATTGGACAAGACAACGTGTCGGATCAGCAAGTAACCAATAAATTTTAAAAAAATCGTTACCAGTAGGTTGCGTGGCGAGTCGCTGCATGCGCGCGAGTAATGCTCGCAGCCTTGCGACGGGCGGGCGCGGCTGGCGAGTGGCCGCGTTCGCGAGGTGGCGCGAGTACAGCGCACGGGCACGCTCGCATACCTAGTGCATCCAAATTAAAGCAAAATGTACTCACAGCTTCTTCAACTAGGTATCCCAGCGAAGCAAACAACGCACAACGTAAAATCCGACATACCTACTTAACAGTTTTTTGTATTTTTACAAAAACATTTTTTAAGTATATCAACCAGCTTAGACAGATGAACATTTAAATATAATTTTGAATTAATTTGGTTAGCTAAGAAGTTTTAAGATCGCTTGAAGTGGCTATGATGGGAAGATAAATTCTCAGTAACGAAGTATTCTCTTTGCCATTCCATCCTTATTCCCTAATATTTTTTTATTTTTTTTTCATTTCCGGCTACACAATACAAACAGACATTAGTTTTTTGTTAAAATTAGAAATAACTTTAATAAAATAACTTTATGAGAATCGTAGTCGTTAACTTGACTAATGTTTACTATACACGGTAGATTTTTGAGATGGGGCAGTAAGGGCAGGTAGGTACCTTAACCGCTGTAGCTAAAGGAAAACGGTCTTAAGAGACTAACCTTAAATTTTTGAGAAATTTTGATCTGCATCCAGATTTAAAAAAATATACAGTCAGCAAGAAAATTGGCAATTTTCATAAAAACTTGTTTTGGTGCCAATCGATCCTGTAAGGAACTAAACCTTTATGGGACTAACGGAATTTTGAGTACTAGAAAAGTCGGAAATCGCAATAAGACTTTTCCCATAGATTTCGTAGAAAATGAGAACCTATATTATTTTTTTACGATGAATAAACTGAATGCTATAACGAAATTAAACTTCGCATTTCAAACGAATACGAGTCATTATTTTATTTGCTTTGAAATCACATTCACTGACAAAAATTACCTCAAGATCTCAAACCACTTGGAATGTTAAGACTTGTTAAAAGCTTATTTTAATGGCGACGTTGGGCGATGCGTTGGTTGGAATCCACGTCAAGTCGTCTCTTTTTGAATGTTTTCGTAGGATAATCGTAACAAAATCAATGTTAAAGCAGCAATAATATTTAAAACTAAGGGGTCCCCACATAGTGACGCTATATGTACATTCTTGTTTATAGTTTGGAGTTTTGTTGTCATACAAGACCATTAAAATACTACAACACCTAAGATCGGGGAATGGCTTTACAGGTAGATATTTTTATGGTTTTAGTCGAATTAAAATTCTAAAGATTAACAAACCTGTGCTTTCAACGCCTCTGCTTTAGCCGCTAGTCTTGATCGACTCACGTTTACTGCGTTATGAGGCGTCACTGTCCTGCGATCAGTCCAGCCACTTGCTAGCTCAGGACCTAAAAATATAATATAATTTTATCAAAATAAACCACTGCCGACAGTAGAACAATAAAGGTTGGACAAAAATCTGCAAAAAGCAACTAAAGAAAGTTACAAAGAAAAGAAGTATTTATTGTAACTTTCGTTTTATTCTTACTCTAATTATCCTTTAAACAGTTTTCACATTGAATATTCATTAAAGTTTTGTATTCTTACCTAAAAAGGTTTCAGCTGTGAACGAATGTTTAGTACCCCTGTTTGATTCGAAAATAAAACCAGGCAGGTCTTCTCTGAGTATTGTAGTTTGTTGCTGACCATCGGTATTGTGGATTTGTAGTTCCTTTTCCCTGAAAAAACATACAATGAAGTCTCAATAGTATCAAATAACAAAATGATTACATTGTTTGTTCAAAAATTATAAGTTACTTACTTTTTACATGAGAGAGCCCAGTTGCCGATAATCAATTTAGAGGCACCAGGTTTAGACAGAATCGGTTGAGGGACCGAATTCTTTACTGAAGCTCGCGCTCTTTGAAGTTTGTCGATAAATTCGCCACGATTTTCTGTAATTAAACCATTATCTCACTTATTTTTTTCACAACACAACATGCATTAAGTAACTTTTAAAATCACGGACTGGTATTTTAATTCGAGGTCAAAAAATATAAAACCTTTTATTTGTCTCACGACCGCGAACACACTGACCATCTTAATAATAGAAGATAGCATAACAACTGTTTAAAAAAAAATCATGATTGAATGAAATAGGTAGTGAAAATGGTGTGGAAGCAACACAAGACCAATATGAAACTGCTGTCACTAGGACTTTTGCAGCGACTGATCTGAATTTGCGACGACAATAGGTTCATCCTCCCAAACCCTGTATTAACATTGCCAAAGGGCGTTGTTACTAACCTCGCCCTCCAAATGGACTCATTTTCTACTATTGAAAGACGCAACATTAAAGCAAAATATGACATGCGTGCGGTCTAATTCCGCGTTCGTGCGCAGACACTATACGCCTTAAGGGGGATGCGCTAAGGTAGCCCACGAATAAAAAAAATATGAATTTCGCGGGCTACCCGTTGCTTTCGCCTTAGATGACAGTATAATAACAGTACATACCGGTGTTATCAGTCTGATGTTCAGGGCTGCCGCTGGAGTACATGGTGGCGAGCTTGCCGTCGAGCAGGAAGCGGAACCAGCCATTGCTGCCCGTGCTGAGCTCCAGCGCGGCCGCGTCGCTCCACACGTACAGCGCGTCGCGGCCGCGGCACAGCGACCACTCCGCCCACGAGTAGCCCACGCCACTCGATAGACATGACGCGTCCTCGCTGCAGCCTACACGACACAAATGGGTGTAAAAAAACACCCGTCACATGGCTGTTATCTATACATGATTACATTAAACTGTAACATTGAGCAAAAATTATTGCTGAGAAACGACTTTTATATTTGGTTTTAAAAATAGCTGTTTACGGCAGCGCACAATGTAACGCACGCAAAACAATGTGTTTGAGTGCATGCAACGGTACAGGAGTTGTGGGAGTATTTGAAGTTCATTTAACACTTAAGGACTAACTAATGGGTCCAAAAGACCCAGTCCTTCGTATTTTGCTTAATAACTATTAAAATTCGACGAATGTGACGTTGCCGCTCTTAGTACTTTTAACGATAATGTAGCACAGCAAATGACGTCGGTAGTCAGTTAGCACGCTGCAAGTGTGTGCTACGGACGTAATAGGTGTGTGTGGGTCCGCAGGACCCGGTAGCGACTAAATACGTAAGTGATTTTTGCATATAGTTTAATTTATTTTTTTATCTATTTATTTACCTATTTTATTTATTTTATTTCATAGAAAATGGCAACCAATAGGGTTTTAAGGCCTGAAGAGATACACATGGGTGTTTAGGTGAACATGAATCGGATTCCGAACAAGAAGGCGAAGAATTCAACTTCCCAAGGTCATCAGTCTCAAAAATCATTGACAAATTTTGTTTCATAAATATATATGTATATATATATCAATTTATTATATTGATATACATATATATTATTTAAATATATATCTCAAAAAAAAAATTAAATATCCACTCATAAAAGGGCGTTGCAGCCTATGTAATTGGAAAAAAGATAGAAAATCCAAAGTTTTTTGCACAAAATGCAGTGTACCAATTTGTGAAGAACACATAAAGCATATTGTACAAATTGTTATAACTAAATTTTATGTACAAAGTGTCTGAAGAATGTTAACAAGTGTGATTTAACTCCAAAATATATTTTTTTTTATTCTTCCTTGATGATTGATCTTTCTTTGCTAATTTGTATCTTGTACTTACATTATAGTTGTGTAAGTAAATACAGAAAATGTTGTTTAAAATAAGTAATTTAGAAATTACAATGATTAGCCTAAATCTTGTCACAAAACTGGAGAAATTGAATATATTTTTGTAATAGCTTTTGTTTAACTAAAAACAATAAATATTAATATCTGATTCAATAATATATTTTATTGTATATATAGAATCCTTTTAAGAAAGTAAACATTTACGTTTATTATGCAGTTTTGGAAAAAACTTATGATATTATACTGGGTCCAGCGGACCCGGTAGAGAGAACTTGTGCTACAAATTAGGTCGCGACTCCCTAAGTGTTACTAGTTTTCGTGAAAAAAATGTAATACTAGTTGGAAGTTTGAACTTGAATATTTCTGTAACCAAAAGTCCAAAAGGTTCTCAGGTATCGCCCAAAACCAAAAAAAATATCATAATAGGGATATGCATGTTTTTTTTAAATATTTTTATTAGATAGTTTACATCGCCATATAATAGTAAAAAAATATTAAACGCCAAAAAAGCAATTAAAAGTAGTTAAAAAAAAAGTTATAAATTGCCAAACGGGCACCTTAAACGCCGTCCATTTTGGCGCGCTTGGTGTGACGTCATAGTCTATGAGTTTAAGTGACTCTCAGCTTCGTCATCTTTTTCCATCAGTTACTAAATATAACACGGATACGGGATCCGTCTATGAATGAAATAAAAATGTATTTTTTTGTACGCACGGCTACGGTCAAGCTATAAATTTCCAATATAAGCTGATCTCGCATAGTATAGGATTTTCTTACAATGAGAGGTCAGTGTAAACTGGAAATGTATAGCTTGATGTGTAGCCGTGCGTACGTTGCAAAAATTACATTTATACCAACCAAAATCAAACTAACTACCTTTTCAAAAAGATATTAAACATTTTGTTCTTGAAGTTCTTGTTGTTAATTATTATACTGATTATTCGATTACTTAAAATATCTGGTAGTTACTTACTTCAGAAACTAAATATTCGCATCACCTTGGACGACGGTAGCGAAACGGCGAATCCATAAATTTTTACTGATAATGTAGAATTTGTGAAGTTATGGTCGGTAGAGTTAGGCCGTGTAGATTCAGAAGCTTGGCTCTACATGAGATCTGATATCTTTTTCATGTGGCAAACCTTATGTGGTCGTCTTGGCAACATTTTACATGAAATGTTTTTAGTGGGATCTTTATAATTTGAAAACAATCATTGGATGTAGAATGATTGTTTTCAAATTATAAAAATATTTCTTACTTCTTTCTGAGGTGTCACAGTGCGGCATTTGAATTTAGGTTTTCTGGTTAGATAGTTAACATCATAGGGAAAATTACCAAATATGCAAATGCATAATATATGCAAACATGCACTTGCATAAACTCCAGTCTCTAGCTGGACAGCTCTACTTACAGCTAGACCCTGGACAGCTTGATCTTGATGACCTTGAAAGTCTACACAGCCTACACTATTCTCGCACCGATAGTTGTATGGGCGCGAGAATAGCGCAGGCTGTGGAATCTGCTCTTGAGCAGATTTACCCATTCTACTGTTTTATTATAATTTATTTGGATCACATAATTATCGTACCATGAATTAAGAATGCTTAAGACAATGTACAGTGCTTCATGGAGCGCTCGAATGACGTTGAGAAGAGGGAGCTGCCTTAATGGTAAAAAATTACGAAATTGTTTTGTTTAGCGTATTGAAAAAACAAGATGGCGGCGTTAGTTCCGATTTTGGCCAGATCCTTGTACTATATTTCCTTACCCGGAATATTCGAGGTTTCGCTGTCAGATGACAAGAAGGCTGCGGGCGCGGCCGCCAGTCCCTCCACCTTGCTGAACACACCGAGGCGCGCGAACTGCTCCAGGTATATGTCGGAGGCCTTCACCATCAGCTCCTCGGCGATACCCAGCACTATTAGGTGACCGTCGTCGTCGTCCTATGTCGTAAAAAGTTACCATATTTTAATCGTCTGGTCAGAAATATTCAAAGAAAGAAAAGTCGAGCCTAAAAGGATTTTTCTTTGAAGTAAACTGATTCTTTAAATAGATTTTCTAAATACAGATACAACAAAAAACTGCACATTATTTGATACAGATTTCTTGACTGTAACATAATTAAACAAACACAATATATCATATATATATATATAACACAAAAAATTACAACAATTTATAGTAATTATTATTAAACACAAAAAATTATAAACACAACAGAAGGATTGTTGATGCAGGTAAGTTTCGATGGTGTGATGTCTTTACAAAAATGGGGATGCATTCAAGAATAAAATGATAGTGAGAAAAACCAGAAATCAGAATCTTAATCAACTTGGTAGATAACAAATAAAAATATTAGTATTATAAGTCTGATGCTTATGATAGCTGACATTCATTATTTGTGTTTAGCTATTCTAAGTTCTAAGCTGAGCGCAGTTGATGGCATCGTTCGACGGATTCAAGCCAAACATGGATTTCAAACGTACACATAAAATCCGTGCAACGGTGTCTCAAGCAATGATGAGGTTACGGCTCTAAAACGGATGATCAGTTACGCGAGCTTCATTTATTCTCAATCGTGTTTGAAGATACAAAAACTTATAATATAGGATGTTAAGCGTTTCGTTCGAAACCACTGGCAGCGTATTATTCGGAGTAATAGGTATAAATCAGTCATTTTAGAGCCGGCGGCCTGGGAGCATCACACCATCGTAACGTTACCGCGGGCGGGCGGATATAGCGGCTGCGCAGCACTCGCGGCGGCGCGCGCCGGGCCGCGCCCAGCTCGCCCTGCCACACACACTACGTCAGCAGGGGATCTGTGACGCGGAACATTGCGAGCGGTGCCGCAATACTACCGTCAAATCCGATTTTTGTTTTTCAATTTTCAAGAGATAGAAGTATAGAAATACTGAGTGACACGCGACGAGACGCGCCAGCCAGACATTGGTAGCTAATTTGCACTAATTCGAAAACATGAACATTAACGAGGCATATAACTTAAATGTTAATACTGTACATTGCGTGACTTTACACTCATAATCATAACTTGTATCAGTCAGGCAATCAAATTGACAGCAGTGCAAATTCATGTCAGTAAATTTATTGCTTTACTGTACTGGGACGGTTGCACTGTGGGCTAATATTTAGTGAGTGTATTAAATAAGGGCATGTATTTAATCAAATGTCTAATAATTCCCATTGTGTTTTCCTAAAAATATTATTGAACACTCTAATATAATGAATGCGCCTTCTTTGGTGAATCACTAATAATTCCTATTTGGGGTCCTAAAAATACTAAATAGCCGAATAACTGCAACCAACTTAAAAGGTGTTTAGAGGTTCATTAATTTAGGAAACTATACATCAGTAGGCCGCGGCCTAACCAAAAGCAATCGTCGCGCGAGTATGTGATCTTTGCGGTCTTTTATATGAATATGACATACTCGCGTGATCAACCAAGTCGCGTGAGTACGTAATTTTTCAGGTAAACGATCGCGAAATCGCTTATTCGCGCCACGATCGCTTTCGAAGGTACGGTAGTATATTTTTAGAGGATCAGTAAAATATTTCCCATGGATGCATTAACTCACGGCATTGTCGAGCACGGCCGCCACGAGCTGCGTGAGGAGCGCGGCGGCGGGCGGCTCGCGGCGCAGCGAGAGCGCGCGCAGCAGGCGCGCGGGCGCGTAGTGCACCATCTTGCGCACCAGCGACAGGCACGCGCGCCGCACGCCCGCGCCGCCCGCGCGCAGGTAGCGCGAGCAGAACAGCGGCACCAGGCGCCTGCAGGGGACTCGTCATAACATAGCACACACAGAACTGGCTACACGGGGGTGTAGTATAGAACCCGTCAGGGGGTTCTATACTACACCCCCGTGTATCCAGTTCTGTTTAAGTCCCATGTAACAGGGGGCGAGCCTAACAAGTGTGCATACACACGAGCGACACCCGTCAACTGCAAAGGAAACTGCAGCCGTCGACAACGAGCGGTATGTTGTCGACGGCAGCCACTGACACGCGTTGACGACAGCCGTCGACGGCTGCAGTTGCCTCTGCCGTTGACGCGTGTCGCTAGTGTATTTTAGCAATAAGCCATCAACCAGGCACAAATCCAGATTCCGGACTAATACTGAGAAATTCCAAATGGAAAAACTCATCAATACATGACTTAATTACAGCGTTAATCACAGAAAAAGTAAAAATGGACAAAAAGGTTGTTTTTTTTCATAGTTCACGGCCTGTAGGCCGTAAGAAGACACATCACCAAGACGAAACCACAAAGAAGTCTGGCATCGTACAACCCCAATAATAAAATATGATGTATGAAACTAAAATTATAATTACTTACTCAAGGTATACGGCTGCCATTTCCTTGTCTCCTGTTTCAGGGAAATCATCGTCATTGGTCGGCGAGGGCGAGTCGTGATTGCCGACTACTAACCATTCGCCTGGACACTGAAGAATAGCTGCCACTTCCCTGTGACCTGAATTGACAAATAAACAAAATTGTTTAGTTAATTACTTCATGAAAATTTTAGTATTTATGCTTAATATTATATCTATTGTGTGTTGTGTTATTGGGTTTTTCCATCTGGATTTCCTCAGCAGCAGCCGAGAGTCTGGATTTGTGACTGGTTGATTGGTGGCAATAAGCTCGCCCCCTCTTACATGGGACCTAAACATCACTGGAAAAATGTGTGTTGTTATATATTATGTTTATGTGTTGTTATTATTATATATTATGTTTATGTATGTTGTTATTATTATATATTATGTTTATGTGTTGTTATTATTATCTATGAATGTTTACCTTGATCGTGTCGTTCCCGTGCTTTATCAAGAGGTGTTTTCCCGTCTTCGTCTCGTAGGTCAGCATTGGCACCGTAACGGAGAAGCACCTTGGCAATGGCAGGCCGACCAAAGCAAGCCGCGTAATGCAGAGATGAACTACGTTGACCACGATTTACGTCAGCACCTAACGCAAAACGTGACATACAGTATTATGAGTATTTACATAAGAGTTTCTAGCCCATTTATTTATTTTAAACTTGTCGCACACATGGTACAAAGGCGGACTTGATGGCTTAGGCATTCTCTACCAGTCAACCAAGGGTGGTGAAGAGATAAGATGGCAGGTGCTCTGTTTAACAGGAGTTGAAAATAAAAAGATACCATAATAAATTATTTAAAATAAATTAGGTACACAAGTACATAAATAGGTTATTACCCGTTCTTCTCCATAGGAACCTACTACGCTTTGAAATGGGCAACTAACTTCATATTTCTGACCAATTGTTTTATTTTTTATAAATTCTTTGAGTTTGGATTTTAAAACATTCAAGGTGTTGATAAATGAAACATAAATATTATTTTTAAGGGAACAAAACCTCACCTTTCTCGCACAAGAACTCGACCATTTCCCTTGTACCGAAAGCCGAGGCCCAATTAAGCAACGTTTGTCCGACGTCATCGGTGAAGTTGACGTCGACGGCGCCGCTGGACACGGCAGCCAGCAGTGCGTCGGTGTCCTTGCCGCGGATGCAGTCGATGAGCTGGCGGTGCGACTTATCGCCACGCGCGCCGCTGCCGCTGGCTGACGAGCCCTCGCCGCTCGCACCGCCCGACGCGCTCGAGCCTGACGTCGAGCTGCCGTTGCGAGTTGAACCACTGGTACAGAACGGAGACAGTCAGGAGTCTTCTTCCACATTTTTTTTTTCTTATTACGCAATTCGCATACTTTTACTAATATTGCTCGCAACCGGCGCGGCGACGGCGTACGGCGGTACGCACGCCAGTTGCGAGCGGAAACAAACCAAAAAGTGTATGTAAGGATGCCAAGCAGGTGTCGACTGCCGTCTCTGATTACCCCCATAAGAAAGCGTGAGTATATTTATTTGCTAACATATAAAACACTGGTTAGTAGGCATGCATTAAAATTTCATGACGCATTATGACACCGGGTACACTTGTACCCTATAAATTTTATATTTCAAATTACTTATTAAATTACGTAAAATAATATTGATTCTAATTAAGTATTACAATTTATTACAATAAACTAAACATTAATCACAAATTTATTACATTTTATTTTAAAATAATTCATTTTAGACTTACAGGTAATAGTCATAGTAGTTTATTATTTCACATTTACGTCAAGCATGTTATTGCAAGGTCGATTGATTCACAAATTGTCAGTTTTAAATTCCTTAACGGTATAGTAGCCTTTCTTTGTTAACTAATATTTCAACTGTTTCGAGAAAGTTGAGCTATTTGGTAGGGATTTTAAACTTTCCGGTAGCTTATTAAATATTTTAGCTAGTCGTGAGTATGGGCTTTGCCCAATAACTTTTAACTTTGTGAGGGGTAGTTAGTATTATTAATCTATTCTTGTTCTGTCGGTTATTATTTTCATTTAGCTTGATATTAGATTTGAAGAGGTGCCTATTTTTTCTAACGAATATACAACTTTGCAGTATCCATATGATATTACTGGTAGTTTAAGAATTTGTTTTTTAATAAAGTGCGGCCTATAACTCTCTACTTGATCTATGTTCATTAATATTCTGATACATTTCATTTGCTGAATGAACAGGTCCAAAAAGTCAGTACTTTCTCCCCACAGAATGATACCATAATTTAGCCAGGAGTAGGCGTACGCATAAGCAGACAAGGCGGTTTTATAGGCTGATTTGCATTTCAATTTGCTTAGTGCATAAATAAATTGGGACAACTTTGTCTAGTACAGTCTATATGTTTCTTCCAATTTTAGGTTAGAGTCTAATGTTAGGCCTAATATGTGTAAATTTGTTTATTTTCTTCTAATTTTATTTTTTGCGTTAATTGATTTAGATTTATTGGGGTGCTTTGTTATGTTTGAATTGGCATATTTTGGTTTTAGATTAGTTTATTTCTAAGTTATGTTTGTTTAACCATTGCTGTTTGTGAAAGGTTTTAAAATAGATAAATGGTCAACATTCGCGGGAGTTTTATATAATAAAGAATCATCGTCAGCGAACAATATACACGACGAACATATCTTTTTTGGCAAGTCAATAACGTTTTGTAGGTATTATTATCATATTTCCTATCATTTGCTCCACGTATATATCTATATTATTTTGTTTAATTATTACGAAACGTAACGTGGCGTGGTAAAAGTAGCGTGGGACACCGTCCAGCTAGATGGACCGACGACCTTATGTGGCTGGGACAGGCTGGATGCGGAAGCCGGAGGACAGGGTGTTGTGGCGCAGCCTGAGAGAGGCCTATGTCCAGCAGTGGACTGCGATGGGCTGAGTTGATTTATTACGACACTGACTTACATTCGTCACACTCATCATAAGGCCCAGTTGAAAACTAGCGGCAGGCACTAGTTGTCATGTATTATGCTAAACTACTTGGCGCAGCTGTGAGGCACACAATATTTCATAATATAAATCATAGTCATCCAATCATAGTCAAAATCATAATCATTTAGTCTTTTTATTTATTTATTTGTTAATATTGTGTGGACTTATGAGATGTGCCAAATATTTATATTTCTCTAAAATAATTGTCTTCCTTTGTTTTCTTCAAACATAAATATTTTTTGTTTATTTTCTATTTTTATCTTATTGTTTACGGGTCAGATTCTGAGACTGTCCCATGGTTAAATTAGCTGATAGTATTATTTTCATGATATAGCTTTGACTGTCTTAAAGGTAGTAGTCATACTCTGGAAAATAAAACCGTAACCAATCGCAATGTGTAGAGTGCAACAAAGATGCGCCTGGATGACATTGACAGGGGGCGTTGTTAGTACTTAAACATTTGTGAAATTGTCACCGAAATTGTATTGAAAAAACAAGATGGCGGAGTTAGTTACGATTTTGGGCACACGCCAATAAATCCTTGGCTAAATAAGGTGCTTACTTCTGTATGGCATGCCGCCCCTCACACAGGAGCACTAGCAACAAGTCCACTAGCCGCATGCACTCGAGACACCAGCGCTCGTCGGCCTGCACCGCCGCCTCCACTGCTGAGCATAACTCCAGGCGGACGAGATCCTACAAACAATCATTGTATTTTATATTTACCACATTCATACATGAAAATTCCTATTCAGTAACCAGTTTTAAATGGATTCACTTCGAAGTACTTGGAAGTTAAATAGTAAGGTTAATGAAGAAAGGCAACATCTGCCAAAAGACATAAGGATTATTTAACTTACATGTGTAATTTGTGCGGAACCACGGCATAATGTAGAGAGCAGGCTAACAGTAGTAGATACTGCTGGAGCCGAACACTTGTCGTCACCACTTTCAGCACTGCCCAGCCGACGAACTAGTTCCTCTATCAAACCTACGATGGAAAATATGGCAACATATATGATATAATGAATATCGCCTAAATGAAATACTGAAAAATATGTTGAAACCATTTTAAAAGTTTTATTTTTATTTTTTAAAGAGAAAGAGCACTGTTGAGTTTTTGAATGCTGAATGTTCAAATATAAAAATATATATTATAATATAAATACAAAGTAAGCAGTAGCTCCTTTTTATGCCTCTAACCTCAGCTGCACTGGCGCGTTTCAGTTACTTTATCTGAAATGTCTTGATACATACCATGTTCAGCAAGTGGGGCTGGATCAGCATGCGCGCGCGCAAAGCGGTCGGCAAGCGACGCGAAGCAACGGAGCGCCGCGTCGGCCACCCGCGCGTCACTGTGACGCAGTAGTGCCGACAGAGACGAAACTGCGTCACCCACGCGAGCGTCACCCGGCTCCATTTTGCCACATACCCTGACAAAACATATTATATCATCACATCAAGTTTAGGAATATTCTAGCAATCACAAAGACTAAAAAGAGGGCACGAAATAAAATGATTTACATATCAGGGAGTTATCCATAAAATACCTTGAAACCACTGCCATAGCTGAGTGGAGAGTATCCTTGTGCACAGATGTACCATGATGTGTTATGAAGTGTAACACTGCAGGGAGGCCACCACCTTCCCAAACGGCACCTGCTTCCCTTGTACATACCAACTCCAACACCTGATAACAAAGATACGAGGTACAGTTACACAAAAACACATTGCTTTTAAAACTGTCTAACTTCAAGGGGTGCTCCAAAAACTTACTTTAATGCACTGTTCAGCAAGGTCCTTGCTGGTTCGATTGTTAGGATCTACTGTGAGCAATCTGCTGCAAATAGCCTTAACAGCTCCTTCAATAGCAACAATCCGTCTTGTGCATTCAGCTGCAAAAAAAAATATATTTGTATAGGTACCCAAATGCATCTCTAACTAACACTCAATATAATAAATAAACAATATTTTTGGCATCATAATCTTTGATTGTAAGGAAAATAAAAAGATACTGATAAATGATTTAGTCATGGATTTATATTGTTGATAAAAATATCTTTTTCATTTTAAGAACAGAAGTAAAACTTTTTTTTTTATTTATTCAAATGGTGATTAATAATATGGACCATGTGTCATGATCATGACCACATGCAATGGATTTAAATTTCTGTTTGCACATAAACAGAATTGAAGTTAAACATATAATTTACATGTTATTGTGTGTGTCAAACTCAAAGCATTTATTTCAATTAAACCATTTACAGGCACTTTTGAATTGTCAAGTGGTCGGTCAGTCAGAAATATGAAGCTAGTTGCCCATTTCTAAAGCGTAGTAGGTACCTATGGAGAAGAACGAGCAAGAAACTCCATGGACACTCTTTTAAATTACATTGTTACATAAATATTAGTTACTTAATCTTGTATATAGGTATAATTATATGTGAGAACGATGTAAATAAGACATACACATTGAGTGTCCAGTGTACAGCTAATATAAATTCAAACAAAACAATCCATAATAAAATAATTAAAATAAGCCGTGGTGGCTAAGAGATGACCAGCCAGTCCCAACTGACAGCGCCCATTCACTAACATGACGCATGGATCAGCACCATTCAGGTCAACCATTTTGAAGGGAGCTAAATGATCCAACAATATACTTAAGCAGTGTAAGTAAGTGTAGCAATATACTTAATTCTGTTGTCATCAGACTTACCAGATACATCCAAGTAGTATGTGATAGCTCTGGCTGTCACCTCGAGCACATTATCTGGTGCACATTCATCTAAGAATATTTTACACAACGCCGGAAGAAATGTTCTAGGAGGGCAGCTGAAATAAAAGTAGGTCACATTCAATGTGTTGCTCCCAATATGATAATCTTATAATATTGTATGTTTGATAAGATAAAGATAATAATTATCACAATGTTAGTAAATTAGAATGAATAACTTGACCAAAATGTATATGTTTTAGCTTTTAATGCTTCTATAAAAAGTATGAAATAAAGATGCATTTCCTGTCTATGTGACCATTTTGTTCTTCAAAACTATGCAATTTTGAGTTTTCACCTTTATTTAGAAAATGTATTCTGGAAGGTCTATGTGTACATAACATTGATATTGACCATCCATATAATAAAGAAATCTTAATTAATTGTCAAGTCATTAAAATTATGCAAAGCAGGGGGGGATCACTAGTTACACATAAAACAGTAAAATTACTTGCACAGAATGCCTACAATCCCCAATGGTTATGGAGGTATTAAGGCCTATAATAGCAGCTAAATGATAGCTTGTTGTATGGCACTATTATGAACTTCAGGTAACAACATCTCACTAAAAGTACCTAAATTAATAACAAATGAAAGCCAGGATGCCAGTGCAGTACAACACCTTTAGCTAGTGGGCCACTGAGCTCAAATAAAAAAGCAAGTTAAAAAGGCCTGTCAAAAACATTAGTTTGATAACATGAAATATTTTGAAATCAAATTATTGCAAGTCAACTAGTTAGTGAACTTAATAAATTTTTAATTGAGCTAGTTATTAGATGCTTTCACAATATTGTTAAACTCTCTCCAAACCGAATATTTAAACATTTCATCATATTGAGAAATAGCTTATTTCTTAATTTAATAAAATATTTAATTATGACATAAAAAGAAGCGGTTTTATTATAAAAAATAACCTAAATTAATATGAAACATAAAATATGTTTGCTAACTTGTATTCAGATCTTATTGCAACAGTGAATTGCAAGTTTATAAAACAAACCAAACATCTATCAACCTGTTGTTTAACTTATCACCAGCCTCTTCCAAGCTTGAATGACAATAAGCTATGTTTTAGTTGGCTGCTTGCCTTGCAGATTATATTCTAGAATTAATTACCTTTCAAAGCATCTGTCAACATTGTCGGACATAAGTAGCAACATGCACAGTTGTTCAAGAGCAATGAGCTGCATGTCACGCTCATCACCCTGACCCGTCAGCAACCATTCTAACAGGGTTTCTGGATCCACTTCCGCCATCTAGATTACAATTAGTATGTATAAATATACCATTAATCAAAATTCAATTCAATTTTCACACAAATTCTTAGAATAAAGCACCACATAATTACCTTCTTGATTTAGTGGCCCAGGTCACCTGAAATGGGAATAAATAACTGTGAACAATGCATTAGTCACCACTTCATGTTTAAAAATGTCTATACCTACTAGAACATTTTTGGTAACTTAATGAAGACGATAGAACACTATAATTAGGATGTTGAAACGTAATTATGAAATTAGTTCAGTGAACTATATAGGTACTATTTATAAACATCCTAACTTTCCAAATAAGTTACTTGAAAAAAACAACATGTTCATGACAAAGAGAAAAAAAGACCACGAGAAATGTTAGACATAGATTTTAATTGTAATTTTATGTAGGTTACGGAATAATATGACTGAGACTAATGTGCAGAATGGTCCTTTCTCTTTCGTAATAGTAACTCAAAAGAACACTAACATGGTTTTCTAAAACATTGTAAACGCACGATAAAGTAAACAGTAAATAATTATGATTAAAAAACATAAACAATGATAAATAAGCACAGTAAGTAAATAAAGTTTTAGGACAAGAGTGAAGGTGACAATGTATTTCTTACCACTTGCAATCAGTAGACACTAATCATCGATATCAAATAAAATGCACTTCAAACTATTTTAAAGAAATCTAAAGTTTATTTTAAAATAATTAACACCCAGCTGATATTACAACGCAATTTATTCGCACAAGATTTTCTATAAAAATCTCTTGACACCAAGATCATCAATCGCCATTTCCACAGATAAATAAAGTTTTTTTCCTCTATTTTTATTTGGCAACTTTGCTTCTCATACCACAAACAAGCACAATGTATGCCAAACCAAGTTATTTAAAGTGACCCCACGCCACTATATGCGTATTTTGACTAAGACTGTTTGATGAAAATATTATAATTATTTTCATCTAAAAAATAGCCCAACATTGCTTAGGACTTGCTTTTGGTAAATGGCAATCGGTTAATTGTGTTCAGGTGGTCGAAACGCCGTGTGAGTGCCGCGGTTACGTCAGTTGGTCATCACGTTTACATCTCCCCGCTGCCATGCTTACGTCTCGCTGGATCAGGGGCCGTACTATGACCAGGTTAACGCCATCATGATTCCGTTGAGAAAAAGAGATAGTGCTATCGGTCATGTATGGCTCCGTCTCTCTCTTCCACGCTGGAACAATGATGGAATTAACACGTCATAGTACGGCCCCAGATAATGGTCTGGGGACGGAGACGGAGCTATACATGACCGATAGCACTATCTCTTTTTCTCAACGGAATCATGATGGCGCTAACAGGTCATAGTACGGCCCCTGATGGAGTATGCATCTCGCTATTCTAGCCATCCACTTGACTTTGAATCTAACGAGCTGTTCCCCAGCCATGGTGCCATGTGGTTCCTTGGCGCCAGCCATGTGGTTCCTTGCATGGCGTCACCACGCCGACATCGCAGTAGGGCAGCCAATGCAGTTACGTGCCTGCGCACAGTCGATGCCTGGTTGACGGCGGCGGCGCGGGCACTACGACGCGGGGAGGTGGTACTGAACAAGTGCAGAGGTAATAGAAATGCAATGCCCTGAGAATAAAGACGACCATAGACCTGATTTATACGTTTTTCAGACCGAGGGGACAGACGCGATGGCGGAAGTGGCCCGCGGTAGTAAACAGTACGGGTCTTAAACTCTCTCTAGTTACATGCTCTGTGCTTAACTCTAAACGACGTATTTTTATGCTTTTTAAACACTCTTTATTTTTTACGTCTGGTTGCTAGGAAACCAATTACTAATCAAAACAAACCGGTAAACAACGACAGAGTATTTCCACAGAGTACATTTTTATACAGGAGTATTTCCCAGCTTATTCTCTGATTAAAGCGCAATATAATTAATTCTTTGGTAAATTAGCACTGATTTTCTTAGGTCGACAGTTCGGCACCTCACCACATAAGTAGAATTATGCTGTCAATACCAGAAATAGCTACACAATTAATTGATAAAACGCATACAAACTTGAACGAAAATAACTCGAGAACAATATTTTTCGTTGGAAGCAAATCAGTAGTAAGTTGGATCGTATGTTTGTTCATTCCGGTTTCCGCACTTTGGTTTAATGCTTTACAATGTTATATTTCTCATTGTTAAGGTTATTGTTAAATATGTATATTTAATCAATCATATAAAACTTTTAGGGCAAAACAACACTGCTGTATAACTTTCTGGAGAAGAACGATCCGCCACGCGAAACACTGGTAGTAGAATACTCGTTTGGAAGAAAATCAAATCAAAAACAAGGAATCGACAAAACATTGTGTCACATTTGGGAATACGGCGGCAAGTTGGAAACATTGAATAACGTGCTGCAGGCGACGCCTATACGCGGGAAGTTCTTCTTCTGCATCATGGTAGATCTTTGTAAAATTAAAATTATTTGGGAAACTTTAGAAACTTGCACTGAAACAATGAAGGTCGTCTATTCAAGCGCAGAAAGTTTACCAGAGCTACTAATTATTTGTGGCAAATATGATCTTTTTAAGAATTTTGGTAAGTTTTTTTTTAATGCTGACGCTTGGACCTTTTGCTTCCGGTATTATACACACATCAAAAGTGTCTAGCACAGAGTACATTGTGTCTAGGGATCAAGATATTTTTGAAAAATATTATATTGCCCTATTGAATTTAGATTGGATTTTTCACCTTAGTTTAATCCAGACATTAAATAGTGACCAAAAGATAAAAAAATTAAAGCTTCTAAAGGTTTTTATTGCGTAAAATAAACAACCATTAGTCTGTATTTCCGCCGCTAACGCGTATAACACAATCGCAGCGATTCGGCGGCATAGGTACTCAATAAGAGTTCATCCAAATCACGTTGCGTAATGGCCGCCCACGTCCGCTGTAACAGGCGAAAAATATTTTTTGCTGTGTTACGGCATCCATATTTGGCAGAGCTCTTTTTTGAAGCATATCCCATTGCATGCTCAATGTAATTCAAGTCTGGCGATTGAGCAAGCCATGGTAGGATGTTGACATTAGCTGCGGGAAGTGTGTTTGCAACGACTCTGGCAGTGTGTAGACGTGCATTACATGAAGCAGAAATCAAGCACCAAATTGGTTGCGCAAAGGAATTACAACATCTGATACAATCGTTTCAGCGTAAATGTGTGCATTGAGATTGCCTCTGATCCAAATCAGTTCGGTTCTTCCGCCGATCCAAAAACCCGCCCATATCATGATTGTTCCACCACTGTATGTATGGACTTCCTGGCATGATTTTAAATGTTCTTGGCGTCCAGGGGTCCTTCAATACCGTGTATGTCTAGTATCTGGCCTCATACCAAAGTGAGATTCGTCAGAGAAAAACAAAATGCCACACTTCTTCTGCCCAATTTCTGTGTTCACGAGCGCATTGTAAATGGGCTCTGCGATTGCGGGGGCTCAGGCGGTACACGTAGTACACGCCTTCGGGAACGGAGATTGACTTAATTCAAGCAATTTCTTATTGTTGGATCACTTATTGATATCCCTGAAGAGCTATGAAGCCTCGTACCTAACCAACATCATAGCGATCATTGTACAATTTCGTCAAGCAGTCATTTGTATGTGACGATCTTTTTTGCGTGTGGTGATGCGAGCTCGCCCTACATGTCACTCTGCCACGCTGCCAGTGATGCGGTAACGTCTCCAAAGTCGAATTATAACACCTTGCGCAGTGCCCAGAGCGACTGCCACATCACGTTGCCGAGAACCAGCTTCCAACATTCCCACGGCTCTAGTCATTTCTTCTCGGCTCATTATGACGTCTTCTCTCCATAACAACGTTATTTTGTATTGATTCCACTCAGAAGTATGGCAGAAACTTTACTGGCTTGGCCTCGAACCCTTTGCAAGATTATATTGGAATACGACTTGACCGAAGATATTCATCTTTTGACCGAAATTCAAAATCTATTTCCTTTTCAAGTGACGAAATTTACGAAAACAGTATCCATAGGAGTTACAAAAAATATAATTAAAAAACCAGATTTTTAGTACAGTCAGCATCAAAAGTCGATGATCACATTCAGTTTTTCAAAATCACTGTACACTATATCACCCATAAATCGCTCAACAGGATAGGGCGCCAGTATTGAATGAACATCATTAAAGTTCAAAATTAACTGAACACTACTCGTCAAAGGTCACTGAACACCATTTTGTCAAAAATTGCTGATCGTCATAATATCCGAAAACATCATATCATTCAGTTTTACAAAAGTCACTCAACAATATAAAATGCTTGTTTTGGTTATTTAAAGACGACCCACTGACCATCTAGTGTAATCACGGCAACGTCCAAAAATAACTTAACATCATAAATAACAAAAGTTACTGAACATTACTTTGTTTCGGATACGTAGCGTGTAAACTTATACTATCAAAAGTAGATGAACTGCAAACTAAAAAAGTGCTCGTTACTATCTTCAGAGTTATAAATCCAATCTTGTCCTATCCAAACCAAAACATGTAAAAAAAAAATTAAATGGATGCAAACGAATTTAACTTTCCAAAATAATTTTGTTTTTTTTTTTCATAGTATCAATGAGAAATATTAGAAGTGGGTGTTCAAGCGGCAAGCACATTTTTAAGCCTATTTTTCAAAATAAGCTCGCAAGCACGATTAGAAAGATAAGCATATTCCGCTTAAGAATTATTCCGTCGACGTCATCTAAGCTTTCTATATTACGATTGAATAGTAACCTTATTTGTACGACTATAAGACTCACTATCAAAAATCACGCAGATTCTGTTCAAATTCATACCGTCGACTTAGTTTATGATTTTTATAGTTCGATTGAATTAGAACCTAATCTGTATACATATAACACTCATTTTCAAAAATCACACAAGTTCCGTTTTAATTCAATTATTTGGGAAACATAGTTGTGGTTGTGGGTATTTGAAAAACTGTTTACCCTTGAATGTAAAATAGTACATTGTTCACCGAGAGGAGAAAGTGACCGATTACCGGCGAGGGTGTCGTTTGAAGCCCGAGCCGTAGGCGAGGGCTTTAAAACACCCGAGATCGGGAATCGCACTTTCTCTCGAGTGATACATAGTGCTTTATACTACACCTACGAGGAAAATAAAAACCTAAATCTTTACTAATTGTGCTTTATACTAGGTACACCTACGAGGAAAATAAAAAACTAAATCTTTACTAATTGAAATGGCGCCAATGGCGTCTGCAATTTTCACATGTTCTTTTTTCAAATTGTTTATCCTGGCGCCGCAGGGTCGCACTGCCAGCCCGACACCATCCAACACACAGCTAGTGGCCAGTGTCATTTTGCGAACTTGGAGATAAAAACTCACTGTAAAAACTTTTTGGCTTTTGATATTTAGGTTACCGGCGACCATAGTCTTACCCAAAATTAAAAAAGAAAAACCACGTAAGAAATGGATTTTCATACACTTTTCTCTCCCGCTCAGATGCGTTTTCTCCCCGCATATTTGTTCGATATGCAATGACGTACTTTCTACCGTAAATTTGATAAAGTATCAAGGTACTTTCCAAACAGGTGTAGTATAAAGAATATTTCTACTTAAGAGCGTTTATACCTTATGAGTGGCAACGTCGCAATTTAGTGTCAATTTCGTGGTTTTCAATTTTTATCATTTAATCGGAGCTATATTTAAAAAAATCTGTTTAATTAACTTTTTAGAAATAAGTGAAAACTGTGTAAAAGGTAAGAAATCGTTGCGTTTACAGTTCTATTTATATGCAAATAATACATTGGAAACTTGCAGGGCGTTATTTTCATTGTAAAATAACACATATACCTAGGTACCGTAAAAAAATACACACACATATTAAACCCAAAAAACATTTCATTTTGTTCAGGGACTTTAGAGATAAACGATGGTATGCTATGTTTGTCAAAAATTTGTTCAGAGACTTTAGAGACGAAGAATGTTATGCTTTTTTTACTATAACTTTGTTTAGCGACTTTTGAAAAGTGATGGTCACCTACTTATGCCCTTTTATGATAATCATTCATTTCTGGCGCTTGTCATGTTGAGCGATTTAGGTATAATACGGCGTACAGCGATTTTGAAAATCTAAATGTGCTCATCAACTTTTGATGCTGACTGTACCTAACTAGCAAAAACATGCTTGATCACTAGACACTTTTATTTTATTATTTATTTTATTTTTACAATTTTAAGAAAGCTTACAGACTAATACACGCAAATGGTAACGAAATAGTAAAAAACTGACAATTGCTAATTACAAGATTCCACATAATAAATAACATTGTTAAAAAAAAAGAAGATCAAAGAAAAGAAAAATTAATGGAAAATGGGTAGGTATGCCGCGATAAATCACAAACATTCACTTTATTCACTCATTGAAAATATTCCGTACTCAAGATTTTCCTGATTCTTAACGCACTCGTGCAAAATAAATCAATTTCTAAATGCGATGTTTTGATGTGTGTAGTTTTGTGTATGTCTGTACCTTACTACTAACTGTAATAGGTACTGTATATGTATAAACGTTATTCTATTCTAAGTATTTTTCCGCATATACATATGTACCTACGTGACAAGAGGTTTACATAATCCGACGGCATTTTCTAGTCCTCTCTTTCCAATATTAAAATGAAGAAGATAAGTCGGCATTTCTACCTAATCACTAACATCAACTTTCAGACAGTGACATAAAAAAAATGATCTGCACAACCATAAGGAGCTTCGCATTACTCAACCATGCGCACTTACTGTTCTATTCGTCTAAAGAACCACAACTTCTAAGGCGCGCCAAAGACATGCTGTTCAACATAGCTTTTGGAAATTGTATTCCAATCAAGGAGAAGAATACGAACTACACAAAGCCTTTGTTTATACCTAAAGATTCTGATACTTGGGAAAGCATTGGAGTGGCGCCATCTACAACAGAACAAGTGAGTTCTAACATAAATACTGATGATTGTTGGTTTAATATAATACTGACCTCGTAGTGTAGTAAAACGTTTAAAGGTTTACTACGCCGTAACTAGTTAGGCTATGACTAGCGTTACCGTTTTCTTCGTAGAAGCGTAGCCCTTCGTAGTAGCGTAGCCGTTACTTCGTAGACGCGTAGCCCTTCGTAGTAGCGTAGCCATTACTTCGTAGCTGCGTAGCCGTCTCGGCGCGGGCGCGTAGCCACTCGACATTTTGGCCTATTTTTAACGAGATTATCTTTACTCGGGCCGCGGCCGGTGCCGCGGTGCTGGCTATTTAGCTAAGCTTGTTAACGAGCACCATTTGCACATGTAAAGCTATTTATGACGAGCGCGTGGCTCATTTATCTGTTCTTCAATGTTTTGGAACACGTCCATCAAATAGTGCAGAGTTGGCGAGTTCTTGTTATTAGTGCGTTCAGACGTGCGTCAGCGGTAATACTTACAAAACAGCCTAAGGGCTAGTTTTTTGATCCGTAGTTAACTCTAACGATTAGTTAAACGTAGTAACTAAGGGTTCAATTTCGGCAAAATGTTTTCATTTGATCAACATATTTTGCCAAAAAAAATATTTTTAAGTAATGGTTGAGTTAACTACGGATAAAAACACCGGCCCTTAGTGCAGCGAAATAATAATTTAGAAGCTGTTAAACTCAACTTGTTACCATGGATGTGCGCCG
Organism: Brachylomia viminalis; assembly: GCA_937001585.2. Taxonomy (NCBI): domain Eukaryota; kingdom Metazoa; phylum Arthropoda; class Insecta; order Lepidoptera; family Noctuidae; genus Brachylomia; species Brachylomia viminalis. The sequence goes on along the minus strand of OW443302.2, from coordinate 10,910,561 downwards.
ACTGTACATACCTTAATGTTTACCAAGAGTATTATATAGCCGCGCAGACGGTCCTGTGCAGTTTCTAACTATTAATAATGATTTTATGGTTTCAGGGCGGCTCTTTTATTCAGATTAGTTTGACCAGCTAGTTCCAGTGTAAATTATAACATAATTTTAAATATTTTCAGGTTAAAATCCGTCATACAACTCGGATACCGCTGGATGCCGTGACCAGTACATCAAACACGCCAGTTTCAGCTCAAATGCTCGCTCATCCTGAGGCCGCCCTGGACGCGCTGGTCGCTCTCAAATTTAATGAACTGCGCAATATGGAGTCGCTCGACATTTCTATTGATTATTTACTATCCATAAATAAATAAAACATACATAAAACATTTTAATATTTTACTTTAATTCCTATCTAACCAACAACCCTAAGCTGATATTATAAGTTATGCATCAGTCATGAGGATGTGACTGCTGGTGCAGTCTAGATATTACAAGTTCTAGATTAGCACCAGAGTGATCATCTCTACAGAAAAAATCTTTTCATGCATATCTACATGTCGAGAGATTGCAATTTCGGGATAACACTGTTATGCTATGCCATATTTTAAACAATTAAGTGGCAACATTATTTCTTCTTGCACGCAATTTTGCATCTAAAGCTTGCAATGCATGTTGTGAAGCTTCATTCTTCGAGTCTATTGCGAGACTTACTTGCAAACATCGGTAAGCCAATGTTACGTCTCCGGTAGACTAAAATGAAATGAAATAATAAAGTTAAAATCATGACGATATTAATCAAATATCATGGCTTCGTGCTTCATGTAGCGAAGTGAGTACTTCAAAGTCTTACCAGAGCAACGTGCGCAAGATTAAACCAAATGTTTGACCGAATATCGGGATCCGCAGAAAAGAATAGAGCCTGTCGAAAGCATGGTATTGTCAAATCCCATTGGTTACAGTACAAACAGCAGAGTCCTAGATTGTTGTATATTTCCGGCCCCGCGGGGTTTGTAGCTAGTAACCTCCTGGAAACCAAACATCCTTCAGGTCAGTTTTACTACCAACTATAAAATAATAGGGATTCCAAGAGCTCATTTTACCTGTAATATCTCAATGCAATTTCTGGCTGATCGTTGTAAAAATTATACATCCCTATGTTAGCTATGGCCTCCATGTTCGATGGATCTTCTAGCGCTACCGTGCGGTACTCTTTGATGGCCAGCGCGGAGTTGCCCATCTGCTCATGTATCCGTGCCTGCTCTATTAACAACGGTGTATATTCGTGGAACACGGATAGTCCTTGCTTACAGACTTCCAACGCTGAAATTGGTTGATTCAGTCCTACATACATCGCCACCAGACGAAGGTATATGGAGATGTGTTTGTTTTGTTTGAGTGCCTGACGCAAACAATCTTCAGTGTTCCTGTACATTCCGAGTGCGTAGTAGCAACGAGCTAATGAGAAATTCCACCACCAATCTGTAGAGTCTTCAGATTTCTGTGCTTGAAATGCTACTTCCATAGCCTGTTATAGAAAAGTAAAATTAATAAGTAATGGTCTATGCAATCAAAGCCTACTAGTTATATAGGTACTAAGTAAGTAATTGTTCATAGATATTATATCATATTCTAGTCTAGCTAGACGAATCAGGTACCTTTCTTACGTCCCCTTCGCAGTAGAACACATACTCAAATAGAGTCTTCGACGCTGGAGCAAATAGTTGGTCTTCTTTTGAAAGAAATCTAAGGGATAGTGGTGCGCCAGAAGTGAAAGATGCTCCTCCGGCGAGGGCGGTGGCTGCGCGGGACATTCGAGAGGCGGTGTTGAGCGCAGTCCGCACGCTGCGGGCCCCGGCAGTATTGGTGCCCGCCCGGGACCGCACCGTGGCTGTAGCTCTTTTCTAGAATTAGTCAATAATGTAGACTAGGTATGTCACCTGGACCATAATGACGAATCAATTGACATCCTCATTCATCAAAATCCGATGAGTACCTAGTTTAGTCGCTACGAAACAACATAATACTTACGTCCATACAAACATACATTACAATTACATAGACTGCTAAAAATATAACCCTTCCTTTGGCTTTGCCGTAGTCGGTTAAAAAAGAGCGTTTATACCTTATGAGTGGCAACGTCGCAATTTAGTGTCATATTTTGTGGTTTTCAATTTTTATCATTTAATCGGAGCTATATTTTAAAAATCTGTTTAATTAACTTTTTAGAATTACGTGAAAGTGTTTAAAAGTAAGTAACCGCAATGCTTACAGTTATTTTACAATGAAAATAACGCCCTGCAAGTTTCCAATGTATTATTTGCATATAAATAGAACTGTAAACGCAACGATTTCTTACCTTTTACACAGTTTTCACATAATTCTAAAAAGTTAAGTTATAATGACGTATATACCTGATATGATGTATCAATATTCCGAGCAGTTTTAGTATCTCGTTGAAATGAAGTTCCAGGCCGCGGTGTTTTGGCAACCGCCGTAGACATCAGCTCATCTTGTTGAGGATAATACTCCACTTCTTCGTACCCATTACCGACGACCTTCGCCTGTATAGTCATAGCCCGCATTCGTATAAATTCTATCATCCGGTCATCCTTTTCTTGCAATGCCGTTTCACATAACTTGAGGCATTCATCAAATTGTTTTGTTTTGTAAAGATTTAATATTCTATACTCGATTTCCATTTTAAAGGGTCGATTTTCTGATGTTTTGATTAAGGATGTACGAAATATTCGGTGCCTAGCAACTGAAAGCGTCAACAATCCGTAGTTTTTTTCATTGGTGTGCTCATAGTTAAAATACTAAATGTACAATGCAGCTGGGTAGGTAGTGTAGGTACCTCAAACATACAAACACAGGTAGAACCTATCGATATGGTTCATAGCTTCCTACTTTTGAGATAAGTACTAATTACCAAAGTCAATGCAACAAAACTTTGGTATATTTACCTACATAAAGATGCTACATTAACGCCTTAACAGTGATTATCACAGGCCGTTTACTTGTTTGCTGCGCGCCCCATTACACTTTATGCCTAACGTCAGCGAAATTTATGAACTGAAAACTCCGTTACCAAAATCAGATGTTGTCAACCTTTGAATAATTGATTGTTTTTGTAAGTAAGACAATTTTCTACGTGAAGGTAATTTTTTTATGATATACCAGTAGGTACCTGCTTACTCACATTTTGTGTTTGCCTGTAGGGGTTGTACTATATATTTTTTTAGTTAGCCGATACTGAAAGGCCTCCCTTAAGATTTATCAGGTATCCTATGGTATTTCAGGAGGCTCATGCACCTGAAATACTTATAAGCATAATAAATTCGTGGTGGTAAGAGTCACACCGTTCCTTTTTAGCTAATAATAAGGGTAAAAAAGTAGAAAAAAAAAATTGTTTTACTTTCTGTTGGATAGTGCTCCGACTTGACGATCTCTGCTTAAGAGTTTCATGATAAAAGCACAGGACCATGAATTCTTTTTCATTTACAAACCGTGGTCCGTGTAGAACAATTCAAAAATGTTTCTGTGGAGTTTAATACTACTGATATCTCTTACCAACGTATTTACTGCAGAATCATGGAGGAAACCAGGATGTCATCGAATCGGTTAGTTAACTGTTTTCTACATACCTACCTTAATATAATACATTGTTACTAATAAAAACTTTATTTCCTGACATTGTATGCTTGTAATTATCCATTACCTATAAATACGCCCTTGGAAAATCAGATAAGTAAGTACCTACATAAACTGGGTTTCAATCTTCAGGTCACACGCGGAACATAAGCATACCAGACTGCGTAGAATTCAAAATAACTACAAACGCCTGTCGCGGCTTTTGCGAGTCTTGGTCACTGCCCAGCATCATGTTGGGCTTCAAGCGACATCCTGTTACTTCTTTGGGTCAATGTTGCAATATCATGGAATCCGAAGACGTAAGTATGCCACTTTACTACACCTACACCTGCACGCCAAGATTTAAATATTTATAAATGAACACACCTTTTCCAGTACAAATATTTTTGTATTTCAATTCTTGCACACATACAAACCTGGTATATTATAACAATATTTGAATAACTATTTAATCAGGTACAACATAACATCAATACAGACTTCTTGAAGACAACCTTTTGACTTTGAAGCTCGAACTCGAAGAGAACTAAGACGAACTAACTTAAAAACTACTAAGCGAGATGCTCCGAACTTCATATTTCCATTCCGATTCGATAAAAAACCAATAGTCCAATACTTTTTCGATAACTGTCAAATGAGATACTTTTAAACTTCACGACTACACTGATACAAAAATCATTTTAGTCAAATCACATACTTTCAATTTTATATTTAGTATTTAAAATCAGTACAAATCTTATTAATTTATGGAAATCATGTTTGAAGTATATAAGTATTAGACTAGCTTCTGCCCGCGGCTTCACTTGCGTGGCTGTCTGAAATGATCAATTACGGGGATAAATAGTATTATATCATCCAAACCTATTCAGAATGCAAATAATCTTTTAAATTTTTACAGGTTTTAATGATTATAAATGTCTAACTTAAAAATAGTAATAATTCATTTTAATAATAACATCATCAATTTGAAATACACTAGCGCCGCCATTGACCACGTATTACAATATCGGCTATAGCTTCAAATTGTATAACTTTTAAGCGGGTGGACCGATTTATATGAAATAAATACTAAAATAAGTTCATGATACGGGTTCTCTCTAATTTTCCAATTCTTTAAATCTGTTAAAAAGAGGTACACAATGAATTTTAACAATAACACTGAAACAATGATTTTTTATTTTTTACCAAAAGCATACCTACATTTAAATTTTTAAATCCCTATTTTAAGAAAAGCTAAGTATCCCATACAAGTTTTCAACATCTTTTAGGATTATTATTGAGACAAAAAATAGCCTGTCCTTCCCCAGGATGCCATCTACCTATCTCCTTGCCAAATTTTTATCGAAATCCGTTCAGTGGTTTAGGCGTGAAAAGGTAACATACAGACTGACAGATAGACAGACCTTTTTTTTTTTTTTTTTTTTTTTGTGGGTGGGAAATCATCAAATAACTTCTCCCGCTCTGGGCAGAGCAGGAGGGCGTGTCAGACTCTTACTGACTAAAACCCACCCGTGTTCCTTCAGTTGCCTGTGCCAGGGGCCACGGTAACCCTCTTGGACTTTTCCGCAACCCTAGCAGGCATCGGTCCTAGCAAACCCCGTCATTGGTGCTGACATCTCTTTGAGGCGCGCGTGGAACACAACGCGCCGTCGACCCGGGCCTGGTCCTTATCGAACGGCGAGCTGCCTATTGCTCGCCGTTCGCAGGCCCGCGCCTACGGTGGCCGGGAATCGGCCTGCGATTCCCGACGCCCAGGGCGTCTCCTGCGGCGGCTAGGGGCGTGAGGGCGCAAACTTTGCCTCTCCCTCACGCGTTCCGCCTCCTCCTTCGCGAACATTACTGCTTCGCAGAAGGAGGTGACGGCTTCCCAAGCCCTCTCGCTCCGTACCATGGCCTGGACCAAGGCCGGACGCGAGAGATCGCCACCGCCAATCGCCTCCACGAGGACACGGCGTTGCTCCGCCCAAGCCGGGCAGACCTCCACCGTATGCTCCACCGTGTCCTCCGGGCGATCCACACAATGGTGACACCCGGGCGTTTCCTCCCGCCTTATCCGGAACAGGAACCTCCCGAAACAACCGTGTCCGGTGAGGACCTGCGTCAGGCGGACGGTGAGGACGCCGTGGCGCCTCTCTAGCCACTCCTCAAAGAGGGGACTTATCGCCGCAATTGTGGCGTGCCCAGCGCTGGGTTGCGACAATCGCACTCTCCATGCCGCCCTGAGATCCCGCCGGAGCTCTGTCCGCTGTACCGTGATTTCTCGCGGCAGCGGAGCTACGCCCCGGCGTTTCGCCTCCTCGCGCCACTCCCAAACGTGCGCGAGGACTTTTGCCTCCAGATCCCATGGCGGTAATCCGGCAAGGAGGCTCGCCGCCTCACCGGAGACCGTACGGTATCCCCGGACCAGCCGGAGATAGACAGACCTGCTTTCGAAGTAATAATGTTAATTATGGATATATTTTTAAAATATTTTATATATATTTTTAGTCCTCAATTTACGTTAAGTATTGCATCTTTCACTGTTTCTCCCTGCTGCACCCAAAGGTTGACTGGTAGAAAATGCCTATAAGTAAATGGCTTAATTCCGACTCTGCACAATTGTGTGTGCTGAAAATATTAAATAAATAAATGCATCATATTGCCGATGGTGTATTTTGCATGTTTCATGACATGCGGGGCTTTCTTTGTTCTGTATTTGGTTCTCATGCTAGGTACACAAGACATGACGATATATCAAGCTATACATTTCCAGTTTTAGCTGACCTCACATTGTATAGGCTTTTCGAACGAGAAGACATTTTAAACTGGAAATGTATAGCTTGATATGTCGTCGTGCGTACATACGCAGAGACTAGTCGCCAGCGACTCGCTGCCGATTTCAACATCTCACGTCCAAAGATCGACGACCTAAGTCGCTGCATGTGTAGGACCTAGCAAATTACCAAAGCAGTAGGTAATGGGAATAGAGTGGAACCTATTATTTGAACGGTCCACAGTAAAATTCAAATGGTAGTCTTACTTTAGCCAAGACTCAAATAATCAATCAATCAATCATTTATTTGCAACGAATGTAGGTTACATTAAATACAGGTGGAGTATATAGCAGTGAGCCATGTACATTCTGCCTAGAAATAGGCACGCAAAAATTATAAAAACTGTTAAGAAGCTATCCAGAAGTAAAAATACAAATTATAATGTCACAGTCAGAATTATTACAAATAGACATACTTAATATATATAAATTAATATGAAAAATGTCAAATCAAAATATTACTATATAATAAATGTATAATAATTAAGTCCTTATGTTCAAGATAATATTCATTCATTATATTTATTAAACCTACACATTGCTAATTAAAAAGTTTTGTCTATTTTACTTGATTCTTTCAACTAATTTATTACTATAGCTATTCATTATTTTATTTCAGGTACCCGTTAAGGTGTTGTGCTTGGATGGAGAAAGAAATTTGATATTTAAGTCAGCAGTTTCATGTGCTTGTTACCATTGTCAAAAAGAATAATTTATGTAAAAAAACTTCAAAAATTCCTTGTTTGTTCATTGCCTAGTGATACAATTTAAGGTGAATTTAAAATGTTATGTTATTAATACCTACATACTTAGATGTAACGTCTATTTAAAATGTAACTTGCAACATTTTCTACACACCTAATTAACTTTAAGTGCGATTAAACATATCGAACAATATTAGCTTAATGTGTTTCGTTTTAAGCACTCATACACAGATACAGTTGATCCGTTCCTATTTCTTGGTTTGCCTTGGTATTTGTAGGTAGGTACATACCTAAGTTTTGGTAGGGCTTGTAACACAAATAAACCGCCAATGGTGCCGATTCCCTTGTTCACAAACTAAACTAAATTTAAGTTGAGTGCATCTTTTTCTTTCTATTTCATTATGAAAAGGACAGAAGATAAATATTAGTTTAGTCCTGTCAAATTAGTCGGCACCTGACGTAATTTGATGTAACTTTAGTAGTCAACTTTTTAATCACGTCTAAACTTGTATGGAGTAGTGTCAGGCGCTGCTTAATTTGACAGGACTAAACTAGAATTTATCTTCTGTCCTTTTCATAATGAAATAGAAAGAAAAAGATGCACTCAAATTAAATTTAGTTTAGTTTGTGAACAAGGGAAACGAAGTAACAAAATAACTTCAATTCGGCCGACGAGAGGATGCGTTCTTGACACCTGTCAGTTTCATACAAACGAATACGTGTTTTGCGAATTTGTACCAATGACTAAAGATTCTATAATCATTGTTTTGTACTTTATTAATTAAGTACTAGAATTGTCATACGGACAGGTGTCAGGAACGCATTCTCTCGACGGTAGATATTATAAAAAAACGACTTCCCAAAAAACGATGATAACTTTCTTACCCTGTAATTTGCCTAGCCGGTGAAGTTTTACGAATTTGTGTCATTACTAAGAAAAACACTACAAAGTGAAAAATTACTTTAATTGCGGAAGTTGGTGTCTCTATTTGTGTATTTTTGTTTTTGGCCACCGTCTTTCGAAAATATAGTTATTTTTTCACTTTGTAGTGTTTTTTTTTTTGGAAGTGTTTGTTTTTTATTTACTTATACCTACCTAACATAGTTTTAATTTTTCACTTTTTAGTGGTGGTACCTACCCCACACAAATTCGTAAACCTTCACATGCTAAGTAAATAGCAGTGACAGAAAGTTTATTATAATCATCAACATACCCTTAATGGAAAAATAAGTATTATTGAAGCTAACTCAAAAACCACTCATCAGAACTTGACCAAATTTATATGAGACCATCCTATAAGTACCTATAGATACCCTTTCAAACAAAGGAATATTTTTTCAAATAGGATCATAAATGATGTGAGTCCGGAAGTAAAACATTAAAAAGAAATACAACCAAATAGAACACCTCCTCCTTTTTTTGCAGTCGGTTAAAAATATCCATGAATTAAATTGATGATTATTATACCTACCACCCGAGCTATTTTTATTAAATGATAAACTATATTGATGTCTGTAAATTGGTTCAAAACACTATTACACGTCGAAAAGAACGGTTAGGTATTAAATTAGATGAGTTCAGTGTTCCCTAACTGACTACCCTGAGAAGAAAGATCGAACCAAACTCAGAGGTCTCTTTTAAAGTCCAGACATAATCTTGGTCTATCTTGGACATAATCTGAGATAGTTTTTTGAGAAACGAACCATAGAGATTTGAGTTGATCCGCCCAGCCACTGCACGTACATGTACGTAATAGTGTGAATAAAGTTTAACTTTTTTTCTTGGAACCAATGGCCTTAGCGCGGCCTTGCGGTAGGAGTTCACTGGTAGAAATCGTCATGTATGGAAAAAGCGTTATGCCCCCTTCATGTTACTTTCTCTATCTCTCTCTCTTTCTATTATACAAGGTGTTGTTTTGCATCCTCGTCAAATTCGAGGAGGTAACTATGCTAATGATTCTCGACACGAATCAATAATAAAATAAGTAGGTATTTATTTTTGTTTTATGTATTTTTCGGAAATCGGCATGTGTAGGGCCCGTGTGATACCGCCCTGTAAGTGCGCTGTAACTGTAACGCATGCACACAGCGACATAGTCGTACGACACTGCCTACCGCATACGCAACGGGGCGATTTTGTTCTTTGAAAGTGGAGTATTCTGAAATACTGTCAAACTTAAATACCTAAAAAACACAAGTATGTATTAATTATTGAGCAGGATCGTAATTTTATTTGATTATTTATGTCTTTCATAACAGTCTCCTGAAATTTGACGAGGATGCAAAACAACACGTTGTATACGAGTGTGTGTGCGTGCGAGTCGCATCGCGAAAGGGAACTTCGATCCTGACGGGGACCCCCAACCGCACATTTTTTTTAAATAAATACTGAGAAGGCACAGTCGTTACATTAATTTCCTTAAATTTCTCTCTGAGAGTGTATCGGACTTCATTTATAAATTGATCGAACAGCCCTTTTCTGCAAAACAAAGATAACTAGTCTGAATTTCAGCATTTCCCCACAACAGAATACCGTATGACATCACACTGTGAAAGTAGATAAGATAAAAGTACCTACATTAAACGGACTGTCTCTATGTCAGTTAAATTACGAATTTTTCTATCAGCGTTTGCTGCGCATCTTATTTTTTGTCAATTTTTCTTTAAGTGCACTCCCCACTGAAGCAAAGTTAAGCCCAAGAGCACTGTATTATCTTCAGCATTCAATTCTTCACCTTTTATCAACACATTCGTTTTCACCTTGCCAACGTGAGATAGTTGGGTAGCATAATGCATTTTTTTTTTTATTAACAAATGAATTATTAACATTATTCAACCAGTCAACTACTTTTGAGATCACGTTATTTACATCGTCAGTAATCAGCTTTAGCGTTTAAGTTTAAACAAATTTGAAGTGTCATCCGCAGCGGCGCGGCGGAGCGGACGGACCTCCGGCGCGATCTCATGGCGGCATGGAAAGAGCGACTGTCGCAACCAAGCGCAGGGCACGCCACGATAGCGGCGGTAAGACCCCTCTTTGAGGAGTGGCTAGAGAGGCGTCACGGCGTCCTCACCTACCGCCTGACGCAGGTCCTCACCGGACACGGAAGTTTCGGGAGGTTCCTGCACATCATCAGGCGGGAGGAAACGCCCGGGTGTCACCACTGCGATGATCGCCCCGAGGACACGGTGGAGCATACGGTGGGGGCCTGCCCTGCATGGGCGGAGCACCGCCGTGTCCTCGTAGAGGCGATCGGCAGCGGCGGCGACCTCTCACGCCCGGCCTTGGTTCAAGCCATGGTCCGGGGCGAGGGGGAGTGGGAGGCAGTCGCCTCCTTCTGCGAAGCAGTCATGCTAGCGAAGGAGGTGGCGGGACGGGAGAGGGAGAGAGTCTCCCGTCCAAGCCGCCGCGGTGGACGCTCCGGGCGTCGGGAGCCGCGTGACGACTCCCGGCCACCGTAGGCGCGGGCCTGCGGGCGGTGAGTAATGGGTAGCTCACCGTCCGATCAGGATCAGACCCGTGCCGGACGGCGCGTACGTGTTCCACGCGCGCCTCAAAGAGATGTCAGCATCGAAGAGAGGGCCCACTAGGGCCCAAGCCTGCCGGGAAAGTGGGATCATCCATAAGGGGTACCGCTGACCCGGAACATAAAGGGCCAAGGAAGGAACACGGGTGGGTTTTAGTCAGTAAGAGTCTGACACTCCCTTCTGCTCCACCCAGAGCGGGAGGGGCCATTTGATGATTTCCAATCCTCAAAAAAAAAAAAAAAAAAAAGTGTCATCCGCAAACAACACTATCATGATTATCCTTTATGAGGTAAGGCAAGTCAATAATACAAATAAGAAACAAAAGGACCAAGAATTTAGACCTATGGGACTCCCATTGTTGCTTTAGATCTAAGATCCGGGAGATCTTTTTCCATTGAGGTCAACTCTCTGAATTATATTACTCAAGTATGAAGTAAGAAGATCCAAAGCGGTGTTCCGGATCTCGTAGTGGCGGAGTTTCCTGAGTAAAGTTTCATGATGAACGCAATCGAATGCCTTGGACAAATCGTAAAATATGTCCAAGGCATTGCATGGGAAGATTCCCTTCATATAAATATATCCTAAAAGTTCCAACATCAGGAGTTAAATGAACCCTTGTAAAACCGAACTTTTTTATATATATATTTTTTTTTTTTTTTAAACGAAATATAATGAAATTAAACATAAAAACAAAATAAAAACAAACAAACATCAATAAAAAAAAACATCATATATAATGAAAATATCTGGCTTGCTTTCTATAAGAGAGAGAGAGAGACAGACAGAAAAACATGCGCACGCCGCCGCGCCGCACAGCTTACAATAGCTTACTATAGCAAAAAGTGTCGTGACAACTTTTCGTAAGAATTTTTTCCGTCTAGCCCCCTTTCACAACGCGCGATAAGGAACTTCGTTCCAAAAATATGGAATTCTATTTTCAAATGCAGTCATTTGTTTATTGATTAGTGTTTGGTTTTCTCATAGACGGTCCGCCGGTGGTCCGTGTTGCTCTATGGGTTTTCTCTACATTTGTATCTTTTTCATCATTACGGACACGATAAAAATACTACCGGTTCCGTCGCGGTCAATGCCGCACAAAAGGCTCGAAACATTAATTACGTGTACGGAGTGAACACTACAAACGAACACATGACTCGTTATAGGTTTGAACGATTCTGACGTGGCAATTTTGATCTAAAAAATTAACCCCGTGGTCGGCCGAAAACTAAAGTTAAAAACGACGAATTAAAGGCGATAGTGGAAGCTGACTATACTCAATCTACGGCTGAGTTGGCAGCAGCTTTCAACGTTAGCATCAAAACAATATTGGTCCATTTGCGCCAAATTGGTAAGGTAAAAAACTTGATAAGTGGGTGCCCGTACGAACTGAACGATCGCCCGCGCGACGAACGCGTTGAGGTATACCTTGCGTTGCTTAACTGACAGAAACGGGGATTTTTAACCGCATTGTCACTGGCAATGAAAAATGGATTCTTTTTGATAATCGTAAGCGGTCATCATATTGGTTAGACCCTGGTTCGGCGCCTAGGCAGTGACCCTCCGAAACGAAAACTTAGCCCTAAAAAAGTCATGGTCACTGTTTGGTGGTCTAGTGCCGGTATAATTCATCACAGCTTCTTACCAAATGGCACCAACATTACTGCGAATATGTACTGTGAGAAACTGGTCACAATGATGGAGAAGCTCGCAAATCTCGGGCCAGCCTTGGTTAATCGCTCGTCCCCGCTGCTCATACACGACAACGCTCGACCTCATACGGCACAACAGACGGTCTCTAAGCTACAAGAGGTAGGGTGATGAAGTTTTCGTCATCCAGCGTACTCACCAGACCTTGCGCCGACACACTTCTACTTTTTCCAAAATTTGGACCACTTCTTGGCAGGGAAAAAAATCTATATCCGAGAGGCATTTCAAAATGCCTTTGAAGAGTTTGTTGGATCCCGTAGACCTGACTCCTTCAAGAAGGTCATTGTAAAATTACCATTGCGCTAGCAGAGGTGCATCGCCGGCATGGGTGCATATTTTGATTGAAAGAAATAAAAAATATTGATATAAAAATGACTCTTAACTTTCTGTATACTAAACAACAATTTCATAGTTATAGGCATAGTTATCATCATTCCACTGCCCTTATCTTTGGGTGCCAAAGAGGTGCCACGGCATCCTCACCTTCCACCTGATGCAGCCTAGGTCTTCACCGGACACGGATGCTTCGGGATGTTCCTGTTCCAGACAAAGCGGGAGGAAACGCCCGGGTTTTACCATTGTATGGATCGCTCCGAGGACACGGTGGAGCATATGGTGGAGGTCTGCCCGGCTTAGGCGGAGCACCACCGTGTCCTCTTGGAGGTGATCGGCAGTGGCGATCTCTCGCATCCGGCCCTGGTCCGGGCCATGGTACGGAGCGAGAGGGCATGGGAAGCCGTCACCTCCTTCTGTGAAGCAGTTATGTTCGTGAAGGAGGAGGTGGAACGCGTGAGGGAGAGGCAACATTGGTGCCCTCACGCCCCTAGTCGCAGCAGGAGACGCTCTGGGCGGCGGGAATCCCAAGCCGATTCCCGGCCACTGTAGTCACGGGCTTGCAGACGGCGAGCAATGGGTAGCTCGCCGTCCGATAAGGACCAGGACCGGGTCGAAGGCGCGTTGTGTTCCACGCGAAAGAGATGTCAGCAACAATGACGGGGTCCGCTAGTGCCGATGCCTGTGAGGATTGGGGGAAAGTCCGAAAGGGTTACCGTGTCCCCTGGCACAAGCAACTGAAGGAAAACGGGTGGGTTTTAGTCAGTAAGAGTCTGACATACCCTCCCGTCCGCCCAGAGTGGGAGAAGTTAATTGATGACTTCCCATACTAAAAAAAAAATGGGTGCATATTTGGATTGATAGAAAAAAAAATTAGAAATGACTAACTTTTTGTATACTAAACGGCAATTTCATAGATAAAGACCTAATATTTCAAAAAGTTAAGGATAGTCTCCTAAGACAGTTTTTTGTAGTGACAAAGGTTAAGGTACCTGCCCTCATTACCCCATATCAATAAATCCATTCTTTATATAATATATATATATATGTCATGATTGATTGCTTAGCTCCATAAAGTTGTGGCGCGATGATAATCATTTTAAAAGTTTAATCTAACTATCTGCAATACCCTAACCTTTTGCCGCGTCTTTTTACAATTTGCGGAGAAGAATACGAACATAGTGTAATACTGCTCATCCCACTTGGCAGCTTGCGTCATAGTTTAGAGCCTACAGACTGACCAGACTTATTGGGTGTGTATCCATCACTACTCGACAAAACAAACGACTAAACTCGCATTTCTAACGACTAGTAAAGACAGATATGTACCTACTACAAATTATGTAAGTAACTATAATCGAATCGATTTACTAATATCATAATTGATCAGTTTACAGTAATAAGTAAATGTCCGATTATGTCGATGTCGATCATTCCCACCTCTAATTTCATGGGTACATCAACTAACTAACTAACTAAACTAACCAGCGGAGGTGCGGTAACTTCGTGTGCTCGGCCCCCTTCCGAACTATATAGTTATGGGCTTACAACTCTTGTCTCATTATTTTCTCTTCTTTTTCTATTATACATATCTGTCTTCATTTTTATTAATAGGTAGGCACTTATTATACGTGATGCATCTTCCCGAGGGTTCTTAAACTCGAGAACCAATGGGTATGAGCCGAATGAGCTAGGTTAAAATGGTCTAAGGAATCCCCACACAAGAGTTGGCGTGGGGTATGACGATTGTTCTCTTGATTTTATCTCGTCTCGTTTAAATCAAATGGTAATGGTAGCCCTGCTGGTTCGCTGGCGGCCTTCCTGTCATGTCAACGTAAACGTAATGTCAACTGTCAAATCGTGTCATGTCTGTCACTTTTTATTTACCATGTCATGAGTTTCTTGGGTGGATTTACGAAATTTTATATATCTGTGCTAATTACCTTGAACATAAAATTAATTATTCCCGTTCTATAAGACAAAAATGGTATGGAGGACAACTCTACATCTTGTAAAAAGCCAACATGGCAAAACTGTGTTCACTGTCCGAGACTACTTTTCACTTCTGCCACGGAATTTGAAAGGTTAAACACATATTATTTGTATTTATCGGTTAACTGAAAGCAATATGCACTATTCGAGCGTTGCTTCATTAATATGTTCTGTTGCAGGCATGTTCAAGAGAAGCACAGTATTAAAGAGGGATCCAGCATACTCTGTCAGTATGGGCAAAATGGAATGTGTTCATCTTTGCAGTTTGGTGATTTGCGGAAAGCAGGCTTTAAGTATCACGTAAGAGAGTACCACTTATATACAAAAGATTCAAATGATGACTGGACATTCTATTCTTCTTCTCAAAACCTTCCAGCAGTATTAAATGATCCTAACAGAGGTAAACAGAGCAATTTTTTCACGAAGACCTGGGGAGACAGTTTTATTGATAAAGTTGATATATACCCTAGTCCATATTTACCTGAAATCACATTAGCACATTTTGAATCATATTGCAAAAGAGTTGCTAAAAAATATCGGCGTCATTGTAGACTAAAAGAAAGTATTCCAGTCAAAAATAAAACACCTGTAGTAGAAAATGTATGTGAGGTACCAAGCATATTCTACGAGCAATCACTACCATTATATGATCCAGATGTATTTAGCCAAGTTTTTCCTAGTCTGTGTAATTCTGAAGATCCCAGTATCGCTATAAGAGCTCTCCAAGAAACACTAAGTACATACCTAGATGTTATTGAGATGAAAATCTCTAAGCAAGTAGCTCAAAAATCAGATGCATTTTTTCATGCAATGCTGTCTCATGACACTATAATGGAACAGATGGCTAGAGCAGTAAAAACAGTTAGAAAAACCAGACAAAATATAACACATGTAAAAGGAAACTTAACTGAATGTCCACTAAAATTAGCAAGTTTAACAAAAATTAATCACAATCTGAATAATATTCATGATCTTTTAAAGTTAATGGGTACAGTACAACAGACACAACCAATGATACAGCTTCTTTTGAGTACGTCAGATTATGTAGCTGCCTTGGACTTGATCGGCTCTACCCAAAAAGTGCTATCTACACGCCTGTCTGGTATACAAGCATTTCGTCATTTATCTCCACAACTAACTGAAATGAAGAGATTAATACACAAAATGCTGAGCAACGAATTTTTAAGATTCATTGTCACAGACCTAAACAGACCTCCAAAAGATGACACAGAAATACCTGAAAGGGAGAAAATTGTATCTATAGTGTCTGGAATTCTCCGCCTGAAGGAATTTGATTTTATTGATGCATTCAAAATAGAAGCAATGACATCTATTCAAACTACAATCAAACAGTCTGTAATAGAAATAATTTCAGAAAGGGATGGAAACACAGAAATTGTTTTGAGAGGATCTACTGCTGACAATACATGGCTTTTGTGTAATGAAGGTATAACATTTCTGCAGAAAGTTACTCCAAACTTAATTAATTTATTTAAAAGAATTTTATCCTTAAATAATTTGATATTGGAAATCACTCAAATGGATGATGTTACTGGAATTGATAGTGAAGATGTTTGGTCACCTGAGGAACTACTGTTTGTAGAAGAGAAGTTAAAGAAAATGGTTGCATCTCTTTCTGACTACTGTAATGAACGATGTGCTAATCTTATAGTAACTAAAACTGACAAGGATTATGTTTTTTCTGATATGTCCCAATTATCAATCCTGTCCAAACTCATTGAAAATTTCTGTGACGAATGTGAAAACATTACTGGCCATTGCAGTAACGCAATGAAGTTAGCTCTTCGAAGCTATGCAATGAAGTATATACAATGTTTACATGCTGAAAGGAGGACTCAACTGACATCTGCTCTAAATGCAGAGCGCTGGAAAGCTGCAGATATCCCTTGTGAATTACAAAGTGCAATAAATAAAATACATGAATCAGGTGAAATACCAAATGCTCTTAAATACGACAGTGGGAAGCCTGATGGAAAATATTTATTAATAAATAAGGAGAGTTATACTGTTGTTGCCACAGTGCAACTTTTAATCAAGATCTTGCTGGAATATTGTGATGCCACAAAACAATCTCCTGTCATCGTTCAGTACTTGGTACACTGCATGTTGGAATTAATTAGATTGTTCAATTCTCGGTGCTGCCAATTGGTATTAGGTGCTGGAGCAATACAGAGTGCTGGCTTAAAAACTATCTCTACATCAAACCTTGCTTTAGTATCTAGATCCCTGCAGGTGGTTATGTGGTTTCTACCTAAGATTAGAGGATTGCTAGAAAGACAGCATTCAAAAGAAATATCACTGAATGGGTTTAGTAATATAGAAAGTGATATAGTAAGCCATAAGCAGGAAATAGAGAATAAGATTTGTCTCATAGTAAGTAATATGCTTGCATCTCAGCTGACAGGGTGGGATGCTAAACCCCCTGTTCCATCTCAAACATTCCGAAATATTTCTAAACACTTAGTAAAATTACATGAAGCACTTATTGATATATTTCCTAATGAACAAATAAGGACCATTTATAAACGAGTACATGATAACTTCAAAGACAAACTCAGAGAACAATTAGTAAAAATGAACATTGTAGCAAATGGTAGTCCTCAGCATGGCGTAGTCACCTCAGAATTGACTTTTTACTTGCAAACCCTCAAAACACTACGGGTGATAAACGAAAATGATGCAGAGGACAATATATTGTATGATATTTGGTTGAATTAAGTCACACATAATTTATGGTATAGACAGAATATTCTGTAGCCATTATTGTAAAAAATACTTATCCTTTGTAAACACTATCTATTTATTGTTCTATTTAAGGTGTACAATACAATTATATATTATGTCATTTTAACTTTGGTACACAACCAACTTGTAAAAGGCCAAAGAAAAAATTCATTGTAAAACCTAATATTGATGAATGAAACTGACGTATTATGTAAATAAACTGTTTAATAAGTTTAAATGATATACTTGCGTACTTACATTTAATATTCCTCCTCTATAATGAGAAAACGGGATTTCCGTAAGTAATCAGCGCTAGCATAACCAAATGATTCATACATTTGTTGCAAAGCTGGGGTTACCGTCCGCACAAATACGTGTCCAGCCTTTTCTTTTCGAAAATGTTAAATAACAGCAGGCGTGAAAAAATAAAAAAAAGAAGAAATAAAGACTAAAGTCAGATCTTTCGTCGTGATTGCCCAGTGGTAAATGCCTCGTCTCTCATGCACGAGGTTGTGGGTTCAAATCCTGACAAGTACCAGTGTGATTATTTCAATTCTTATGTAGATCCCTACTTTCTGAATTTATCTTGGACATTACTGACATCGGTGAAGGAAAACATCGTGAGGAAACCTGGACTTACAGTTAATATAAGTTTGAAATGGCCAACCCGTCTTGAGTAAGCGTGGTGATCAATGCTCGTGCCTCCTTTTTATGAGGGGCCTGTGCCCTGGTGGGACAAGTTTCATCTGGTATTATTAGACCTTTTTGCGAATGTCCGGCTTTTTGAGCGGACTTTTCACATTTCGAAATGGTAACCGTATGCATACCCCACATTATCGCTTTTCTTTCACCCGTCCTAATCCGACACAGGCAGGGTGTACCTGCCCACCACCTCTCACCAGGCTTTGATACCCTTATTATAGGCATATAATAATATACTACGCAATCTAAAACACGGCAAAAGAACAGTTTAAAATACCTTACCTTATTAATCAACTATCTATATCATTGAGGGACAAAATAACTCAGAAAAACATAAAATTCAAACTAAAGCAACACTATTTTCAAAATATAAGTATTTGTAGTTAAACTGTTTTAAAGCACACGTACATAGTGAAGTAAAAATAATACCTAACAATAATATCTTAACACAAAAAATAAAATTGGGAAAATTGAAATGAGTCAAAACATTTAAATATACTTTTAGGAACAACCTGTATCAACTCAAAAACATTCCTACACTATTGTTTTAAGGACGGACGGTCAAATGGTCACCGAATGTTCGCTCGTTAGTAATAGTTATATAATCTGTTACTATTCCGCTTGCACCCCTGTTTTAATTTTATTTGTTTTCTTTTTTAACCAAGGTACCTTCTTTATGTTGTTTAAATTATGTAGTCGATGATTTAGGTGCACGGTAAAACTCTAATGAGTTTATGTTGGCATCAACTTAAATGTATAAAATGTAGGTGAACTTCTGAATGAATAAATAAATATTAATACTATATAAAAATAATTGCTACTAATTTTCTAAAATCTATTGTGATTGTGTTACAAAACAATCTCGTGTGGGTTGTGGCGTGGCGCCATCACACTGGATTGAAAATCGTGTCTAGAAGACTTACGAGCTTCGAAGTAGAATCCTTTGATGTTGTTTAAATAGTTAAGTATATTATTATTAGGAGTTCATCTTAAAAGCTAGGCTTTAGAAGCCTGAAAAATCTGCATCAGCACCTAGAGCCATGATTGTCATCGAAACTGTTACCGAGCGGTACCAAATTTACTTGTTACTATGAAGTATTGTCAAAAAATCTTAGCTAATAGTACTATAACCCTCTGTAAGGATGACTGGAAATTTTTCAGTTCCAGAGAAATCGTGATCATGAGACATATTTGACCAACCAACAAAAAAACTAAACCAAAAAAGAAACCATTTCAAGCCCAAAAAACGACACTTAAAAACTTCGAAGCTTTAGGTCTTCTAGATGCGATTTTCGATCCAGTGTGGCGCGCCATCGCTATAGCGACCCATTCATAAAGATGCCTAGGTACAGATTTACGCGATTTTTGACGATGGTTATTGTCACTCGATATGCTGAGTTTTGACCACCAATAAAGTTAGGGTTTCCTAAGACTGCGGTGCCCGCGCCTGTCCGCCACATAGCATCCGCCATTTACCGTCGAATGACGTCGCTGAAACGTTATTTATGAAAATAAGTTGGTGTTTCCCTAGGGCCGGCGAACATCTGGCGAGGCGCATTCGTCACTGCCAAACAAATATCGCCCTTGCAGCAGTTGAAAATAAATAAACTTCCATTAGCTCGGGAGAGCAACTAAGCGGAAAGTGGCGCGCGGCTTAGGTACCTAATTTATTCTCAAGATTATGTTTAGACACGCAACATATTTGTGTCGAGTTTCGTACCCCACAGGGGGTGCCCTTAGTTTATAATTAATATTATGCTCCTGGCTGGAAGCTTTGAGTTAGCTGGAAGGCACCACAGGATTGACCGGTTAAGCAGTCACGGCCTCTCAAGGTCAACTGCGAGATGCCATACATAAAAAAAGGGTTTTTAAACAGTTGCATACCGAAGGTCAACGTGATAACATCTCTACTGAAAGCATACGGAAAAATATGGATACCACATCCGCAAAAACCGCTCAAGTTATTGCCTTGCTCGAAGCAGGCCATAATCAAAGTGAATTTGCTCGACGACTAAATTTGAGCCGCTACTCTGTTCGTCGTGTTTACCAGAGGTTTCAAGAGACCGGGGGCTACATTCGGCGACCAGGATCTGGCCGGCGACGCAGAACATCAGACGTAATGACCGCTTTCTTGTGTCGAGGTCTTTAAGAAATCGGCAACTGAATGCGGTTCAACTGGGACAAGAGCTTCGAGAAGTTCGCAATGTCAGTAAAGTCGGTGGACAGTCAGAAGAAGACTTGGTGAAGCAGGACTGACTTCACATCGCCCAGCAAATGGTCTCAAATTGACCACAGTTCACCGACAAGCCCGACTACAATTTGCCAGGGATCATTTAAATTGGACGTATGACCACAGAACAGATAAAAGAGGTTAGAAGGGCCTTGTGGGCGGGGCAGGCAGGCACGCCGCACTTATGAGCAAACGCTCAAAAGTCAACCGAAATTTGTTTCACGGGCTAACAGTCGCGCTCATATTGTGACAACGTACGACGCTCCGTGAAAAACAAAGAATTATGCCGTCTTGCGCTATTATAACGTGTCGGAAAAGAAGACAGGTGTGTAGTGTAGCCCGGGAAGGGATTTCTTTTCACCGGTAAGTCCAAAAACCTTAAAATACAAGTGATATTTGTAATTATTACTATAGTATTATGTAGTTTGTAGATAAAAACGATACAATCGCAACAGTAGTTGCAAAATTATACATTGCTTGCAATGCATGGGTAGCATCTTGTACTAGATCAGTGATCGCGCAATGTATTGCGTTCACTGCGAACGTCGCGTACGCCTAGCCAAAGCTGAAATTCGGCGAAATCCATGCTTATCGATAGTGTTGTACCAAGTTGTAAATAATGTCGATATTAAGTATGTGTGTTTGATACAGCTGATTATTATCAGTAATATTATAATTAAAATAACTTTGTTTCATCATCATCATCTTCCTGCCCTTATCCCATTTTACTTGGGGTCGGCGCAACACGTTTTCTTCTTCCATTCTCCCCTGTTAGACGTCAAGGCATCATCTACTCCCTTTTCACTCATATCATTTCTCACACAGTCCATCCATCTTTTCTTTGGCCGTCCTCTTCCTCTCCCTCCATCAACATTCATACCCATCACTCTCTTAGTCACATGAGTGTCATCCCTCCTCATCACGTGTCCATACCAAGACAGTCGATTCCCTTTCACTTTTTCTGTCACAGGCGCTACTTTCAAACTTCCTCTTATTAAACTTAAATTATTAAACTTCACCAATTATTGTTTATAGTGCGTTTTTAATTTAGTTTCTGAGTAGGTTTTCAATCTCCGGAATATTAACAAACATATGTTGACAGCAAAGATTTTGCGCAGCTTCGTCGGAACTGAATTATTTAGCAACATTAGTAATCATCACGTTGGATTATATCCTACTGCAAACCATGTTACAGACCTAACTAAGGCTATTATTGGAAAATATATTAATTTAAGATTGCACTTTATTTTGAAAAAATCGAATTTAAAAGATAGCAAAGCGCATGTTACTTAATAAATTCGTATTATTTCAGGGACAATAATAAAATCAGCATTTAAATTGAGTTTAAATTATTGTTCAATTTTAAAATATTCTAGTATTTTTTATGTGAAAACTTCTTTAGGCGCGTTGAGCACTTTTTTTGGTGAACAAAATCATGGAACTCGCCTCATCGTCACCGAACGCTTTCCATGAGCTATATGTATACTATGTATATACCTATGTGTACTTTTTGGGTGAACAAAAAGCGTGAAACTCGCGTCATTGTCACCGCACGCTTCCCATGAGCTATATGTATACTGTGTATATATGTACATAGATATATATAAGGAGCATATATGCAAGGAGATATATCAGCATATATATATATATGCTGACATAAAACAGAGCTGAAATTAGCAAAAAACTAAAGAAAATTTGAATTTCGCGGCTATGTTAGATGTTCCCCCTTAATTTGACAGTATTAAGGAAAAATTTAAATCTTCAGTAAAAGAGGTGAAAGACACAATTAAAGGACTAGAAATAGGGACCAATTAGTTCAACCAGGTTTCAGACTGGCTAAAGTATGTAGATTCATCCTTCATGGGGTACTGTTTAAAATGTTACAATAAAATACCTCCCCACATATTCCAACTGAATGAAACGAAATTTAAATCTTGTCTAAAACGCACACTATACAGCCAAGCATATTATAAGTTGGGGGATTATATCGCTGTCAAAAATGCTTGGCTCAGCGCTGGTCCTGCTCTACAAGAGCGCCTAAACGAATCGATTAGCATTCGAAAATATTGTGAGCTGATGAAGGTTGTACAATCTATCTTTGCATTGTATAAATTCAATCTCTTAGTATTGTATAATTGCATAGCACGTGTGAGCACTATGCACCTACTATAAAACTTACTGGGTTCGTCTTTCATTGACTTGAATGTGGCACAGGTAATTTCTTAGCTGCCACGGCTTATTTGAATTGCTGAATGGTTTTTATCTTTTTATTACGGACACTTTTAACGTGCACGTCTTTCTACATCGTTCTCACATGTATTATTTCAACATGAATGATGTAACCACTTTTTTGTAACAATATTTCGATTTAAAAGAGTGTCCATGGAGTTTCTTGCCCGTTCTTCTCCATAGGTAGCTACTACGCTTTGGAATGGGCAACTAGCTTCATCTTTCTGACTGACCGAACCCTTGACAATTCAAAAGTGCCTGTAGTTGGTTTATTTGAAATAAATGCTTTGAGTTTGAATTATTTATATGTATTTAGGAAGTCCACACTAATTGTCCCCACCTTCCCGGAAATATAGAGAAAAATTGCTAACTTATAAATTACAGTAATTTTATCGATATAAGCAATCGACCTTTTGGTCGCCGTAACATGCGTGAGAAATAAATTACCTTTTGCGCGTGAGTGAGTGTACGTCAAACGCAGTGTTTGTATTAGAGTGACAACCAATAGCAAACTCACTATCTAAGTGCGTGTGGTTTATTTGTGTGTATAATACGCGTACGTATTGGTCTCTTGCTTGTAGTGGAGTTAAGGAGTGGGAAGCAAGCGGCGACACGCGTTCTAATACAAATCAGGGACTATTTCCTTTCTAACCTGTTTTATCTGTTCTGTGCGTATGACCAATGGCGGTCTGTTATGTTCTCTGATGAGTGCAGAATGACATTACGTGGTCATGATGGACGCTCTAGGGTCTACAGAAGGTCATCAGAGCGATTTTCACAATGCTGCATAAGCGAACGTGTGGCTTTTGGCGGTGGACCGTGTATGTTTTGGGGTGGCATAATGTTGGACACTAAAACTGACATTGTATTCATCACTGGGGCGAATACCGGCCCGAGATCGAGAGGTTTGGCGGCTGTACGATACGTCGAAGAAGTGCTCGAAGGACATATGAGGCCGCTTGCGTGGCTTATGGGAGAAGATTTTCTCCTAATGCACGACAACGCCTGACCGCATGTCGCTAGAACAGTTTGCGACTACATGGAAGACGTTGGAATCACCGCGATGGAGTGGCCAGCTCGTAGTCCTGATCTCAATCCGATTGAGCATGTCTGGGATGAGCTAAAAAGAAGAGTTCGGGCAAGAAGCCCTGCTCCTACGCGCCTCCGAGAGCTTCAACTTGCCATTGAAGAGGAGTGGAACGCTATACCATAAGATTTCATGGTAAAATTAATACGGTCCATGAAAAACCGATTAAGAGCTGTAATTAAGGCTAGGGGAGGGAATACGCCACAATAATAAACAATTTGATCAAGAATTTTGAGTTTGATTTTCATTAATTTTTAAGCGAAATAGGGTAATTTTACCCATTTGTTGGGTTTTGTGCCGTAAAACCTCTTATGGGTATTTTTTACACTGTATTTGATATCAATAGAAAGGTAATGAGGTAGACTTTCAATTAGTGTGTGTGTTTTTTAAAATATTTATTCAGATTCATGAAAAAAAACAGCCTTAACAAAAAAAAGTCAAGGTGTGCGATTTTATTGCTCTCAAGTGTATTTTCAAATCAACTACAAATATACTTAAACTATCAAACTATTAAAATTAAAATAGAATAACCTAGACTATCTAAAACTATTAACAAATTAAAAATGGCGTCGAAAAATTCCTCTGCATCGCTGTCGACTGGTAAAGTACCCAAGAGACGGGCGGCATTGCCACGTTGTATGGCAATGCTAAGCCTCTGGCCAAGGTAAAGGCCAGCCCTTGGGTCACGGGAAGTGTCAACAAGCCGTTTGGAGATTTCGTTGAACAAACCGTGAGCACTCGGACCCCACGGCTCGAAAATATAATTACCGATAAGGTTATTATACTTTCGCCGCTTGAGGTTTTCCGCAGCCGCAGCAGCAGCGCCAGCACAGCACGCCGAGTCAGGAAGATGGGATGGCGCAAAAATAAACAACGTGTGTCGATACACACGCTGTTTATTATAACTATGGTAGATATCTAAAAACTTGTGAATTGAAAAGTCAAATTGTTTCCCAAACAATTATTTTAAAAGAAATTAGTCATACAAAACCATGGATATTTCCAACGGCACGAACTGGTTGTACAGTTAGCAACAAAAGTCGACTAACATGTGAGTTTTTAAAAGGGGTAGTAAGAATATTTTATCGATCTAAAAACTTTTATAACTTATGATGCCGCCTTTTAACTCAATGATCATTGATCGGTCACATTCTGCACCCTAATTGCGTAATACACTATCGATCACAATCTGTAACATTTTGAAGGATATTGCCAATCCATCGCTTTAAATGTTCGAAAATTTGTCTGCGCAACAAAGTAAATAATGCAATGAATTTTGTTGAACGCCATATTGGCGTGTGCTAGCTGACTTAAGGCTAATAATTTTAATATATTTGTGTTTCGTAATGTTAATTACTTATTACTATATAGAATCCAGTTCTTCTAACTGACAGACAGCAGTGCTGCTGGCGAGTTTGTTCCGCCACTTCTTCCCAGCTAAAGCACTAGGAAATGGTGAAGGGTGGGCGTTTTGGGGGGACTGTCTTATGTGATTTTGACGTTCAAAAAATGCTGATTCTCAGCCTAGTTTGAATAAATGATTTTTAATGTTGATTTTGCCAAAATGAAAAGTTGAAAATTTAAGTCTAAACTTTAAGTCAGTTGGTCTAAAACTCAAACTCAGCATTTATTTCAAATAAACCAATTACAGGCACTTTTGAATTGTCAAGGGGTCGGTCAGTCAGAAAGATGAAGCTAGTTGCCCATTCCAAAGCGTACCTAGTAGGTACCAATGGAGAAGAACGGGCAAGAAACTCCATGGACACTCTTTTAAATCAAAATATTGTTACAATAGAGTGGTTACATCATTCATGTTGTAATTATACATGTGAGAACGATGTAGAAAGACGTGCACGTTAAAAGCGTCCGTAATAAAAAGATAAAAACAATTATGGAATTAAAATAAGCCGTGGCAGCTAAGAAATGACCAGTGCCTACTGACGGCGCCCGTTCACGAACATGACGTATGGATCAGCACCATTCAGCTCAACCATTTTCCCTCCATTCAATACACACGCCACCACCAGCGACACATTTGAGTGAGCGTGACATACTCTCAGCCGCCAGGGCACATTCAAGTCAATGAAAGACGAACCCAGTAAGCTTTATAGTGGGTACATAGTGCTCACACATGTGCTATGCAATTATACAATACTAAGAGATTGAATTTATACAATGCAAAGATAGGTTGTACAATCTTCATCAGCTCCAACACTATTTTCGAATGCTAATTAATTAGTTTACGCGCCCTTGTGGAGCAGGACCAGCCCTTTTTTTTTTTTTTTTTTTTTTTTGAGGATGGGAAATCATCAAATGACTCCTCCCGCTCTGGGTGGAGCGGAAGGGAGTGTCAGACTCTTACTGACTAAAACCCACCCGTGTTCCTTCCTTGGCCCTTTATGTTCCGGGTCAGCGGTACCCCTTTTGGATGATCCCGCTTTCCCGGCAGGCTTGGGCCCTAGTGGACCCCCTCTATGATGCTGACATCTCTTTGAGGCGCGCGTGGAACACGTACGCGCCGTCCAGCACGGGCCTGGTCCTGATCGGACGGTGAGCTACCCATTACTCACCGCCCGCAGGCCCGCGCCTACGGTGGCCGGGAGTCGTCACGCGGCTCCCGACGCCCGGAGCGTCCACCGCGGCGGCTTGGACGGGAGACTCTCTCCCTCTCCCGTCCCGCCACCTCCTTCGCTAGCATGACTGCTTCGCAGAAGGAGGCGACTGCCTCCCACTCCCCCTCGCCCCGGACCATGGCTTGAACCAAGGCCGGGCGTGAGAGATCGCCGCCGCTGCCGATCGCCTCTACGAGGACACGGCGGTGCTCCGCCCATGCAGGGCAGGCCCCCACCGTATGCTCCACCGTGTCCTCGGGGCGATCATCGCAGTGGTGACACCCGGGCGTTTCCTCCCGCCTGATGATGTGCAGGAACCTCCCGAAACTTCCGTGTCCGGTGAGGACCTGCGTCAGGCGGTAGGTGAGGACGCCGTGACGCCTCTCTAGCCACTCCTCAAAGAGGGGTCTTACCGCCGCTATCGTGGCGTGCCCTGCGCTGGGTTGCGACAGTCGCTCTTTCCATGCCGCCATGAGATCGCGCCGGAGGTCCGTCCGCTCCGCCGCGATTTGCCGCGGAAGCGGGGTTTCCCCCCGGCGTAGTGCCTCCGCGCGCCACTCATACAGGCGCGCGAGGACTATCGCCTCCAGAGCCCGAGATCGTGCGGTAGCCCCGGATCAGCCTTACGCAATGCAAAGATAGTTTTTACAATCTTCAGCAGCTCCAACAATATTTGCAAATGCTAATCAATTAGCTTATGCGCCCTTGTGGAGCAGGACCAGCCCTGAGCCAAGCATTTTTGTCAGCGATATAATCCCCCAACTTATAATATGCTTGGCTGTATAGTGTGCGTTTTATACAAGATTTAAATTTCGTTTCATTCAGTTGGAGTATGTGGGGAGGTATTTTATTGTAACATTTTAAACAGTATAGGTACCTCATGAAGGATGAGTCTACTTTAGCCAGTCTGAAACCTGGTTGAACTAATTGGTCCCTATTTCTAGTCCTATAGTTGTGTCTTTCACCTCTTTTACTGAAAAGATTTAAATTTTTCCTTACGTACCTACATAAATGATGTTTTCATAAATATATTGACAAGGTACCGTCATGATGTTAATGTCTTTAAACAGTTCCCTTAGAGAATCGCGCCTGCGGAGGCTGTATATTGCTGTGATAGCTCTTTTCTGCAGAATAAAAATAGACTCAATATCGGCAGCCCGTCCCCATAATAAAATACCGTAAGACATGATACTATGAAAATAGCTGAAATAGACTAGCCTCGCGGTATCTACATTAGTAAATTGACGGATTTTTCTTACAGCATATGCTGCTGAACTTAGCCGTCCTGCAAGAGATGTTAAATGAGGACCCCATTGCAGCCTTGAGTCTAGCGTTATTCCCAGGAAAACAGTGAAATATCGAACGTACATTTTTCACTTTAGACCAACTTTCATCATAGTTACGAAGCTGATTATTTTACGCATAAAAGGAAAACTAATGAGAATTCAGTTGCAAAAAAAAACTCGAAAAACTCTTTCATTTTTTTTTGAAATTTTTACATTGATCAGATCAAAATTCTCAAAAAATCTGAAAAAACGAACGAACGAACTCGAAAACTATAAAAAGTCGCGGAACATACATGGGGGTGATTCGAATATCCCACGATACGAGGGACCAAAATTTTTTATTGGACGTCTATGTTCCCGCCCCCTGTATACAGGGTTATTGGTAATATGTCGGCAATCCATTAAGGGGATGTAGGGGAGGTCATTTGCAACCAAATGACCCCTATGGAAATGTCAACCGTTTCCGAGTAATTTAACACTTTACATTTTTTTGGTGGTAACTACTTATAAAACTGAAAATTTATAAAAAAGTAATAGGTATATTTTTAAATCTGGGCACACAATTTTCATAATTTTGAGTACCTACTTATGTTATTTGACTAACATGGTTGATTTCTGCAAAAAAACATGGATATACTTTGTCGATAGAACATTCCAAAAATATGTACAACTTCGCAGCTATCTAACGAGATACAATAAGATAATAATAATAATAAGATTATTCACAGAAATAAATCTAGGTACATTATTTCACAAATTAAGTGCTTAGTCTACAGTTACTGTACACAAAAGTATTAGCATTTGGGGCCGAACTAGGCAAATCCTGTATTTCAGCCCTCAACGCCGATCCCCCTGAGTTACATATACAGGGTGGCCGGGGAGTTGACGTTCAAACGTAAAATTTAGATACTTTGTGATCCGAATTACCCCCATGTATGTTCTACGATTTTTCGTAGTTTTCGAGATAGAATTTTTTTTATGATTTTTTTCGTAATTTTCACCTAACATCAGTTTTCGATTTTTTTCTCGTTCTGTTGAACATTTCTGGTTAATTTTTTTTGTGATAACTAATTAGCATAGTCTAACCTAACACCCTAAAAAATTATGGTTTATCTAGGAATTGCAGAACTTACTTAGAATTTATTCGAAAGTTCAAAATTAAGATTTTATTGAACCCAAAATCCCCCCATTTAATTTTTTTTTAAACATTGAAAATTTGTCAGTACTGAGCTCAAATCTTAATTTCAAATCAAATATAGTGAGTTACATACATATGTATATATAAGTGTTGAAGTTGTGTATTTTAATAAGCCCATGTTTTAATGTACGTGCCTAATATAATATCAAAAAAAAGAAAAGAATTAAGAAATAACTTAAAAGTTGGGTAACATAGCATTCAAGTGTGAGACCAGTCCTCTCTTTGTGTGAGATTGGGGCGCGCATGAGTGAGTGTGAGAGGGTGCGTGAGATTGCGGAACCTTGGGACAGGTGTTGTTTTTTTTTTTTTATAATAGATTGATAACTTTATAAATGAGAACTAAGAAGGGACCTGAAGCAATTTTTCTGTCTCTTCGTACGTGAGCTTTTGAAGGTAATGACTTACCTACTTTAATTTTGCAGGATTTCAGAGTCAATGGGTATATGTTGAGAATTTTATTTAACTTGTTGTAGATGTAGGGGCCAATAAACGGACCAATTCGGGTGCTGAATTTGGTTTTGAAAGCGATGGGCAAACAAAGTGTTTCGTGCGTCTATTTAATACGAGTGGGTCGTAGTTTAGTTTCCTATGTTGCATCAATATTTCATTTAGAAGATAGAGTTGCCTTACGGATAGGACTCCACAATATCCGTAAAGCAGCGAGGTAGTGAATAATCGTGTTTCGAAGGTGCAAACCTTCAATATTTCAATATGGCTCGCTGAGCGACTTTCCCCCCCCCCCCCCCCCCCCCCAATGCTGTAATGCAGTAACTTATGAGGGACTGGCACAGCGCAAAATATATTCGCTTCATTACCGAGGGTTCGGCGATGTGTCGGGAGAGTTAAAAATGTAGATCAATTTCCTGACTCTACCACAGAGGGATTTAGAGTGTTCTTTAAAGTTGAGATGGTTGTCTATTGTAATGCCAAGGTATTTGATTGTTTTACATGTTCTAGTTTAGAACAAGAACAGTTTTCTTTAGAGACACACTCGTGTGGCAAGATATTAAGACGATCGTGATTAGGACCTGTGTTAGACCGTAAACTGAAGCAAAGATACTTGGTTATCTCCACATTTAAGGTTAAAACATAATCTCCGAGCCATTTCCTCACGGAATCGAAACCACATTGAGCAGCAGCAAAGACCTCTTCCCATGTATTGGCAGAGAAAATCAGAGCAGTATCATTTGCAAAAGATATTATTTTGCCATGGGGAAGCTTGAGACTTGTGAGATCATTTATATATACGAGAAATAATGTTGGACTCAGGATACTGCCCTGTGGAACCCCGTGTGAAACTGGAAGGTCTCCACTAATGTAAGAGCCGCCCAGACAAGTAACTCCTAAAAAGTTTTAGTTGAGTGTCTCTGATTCCCGGTGCTTCCAGCTTGTTGAGTAAAATCGGGGCAGAAATCGTATCAAAAGCCTTGACCAGATTAAGAAAAATTGTAAGGCAATTTCTTTTTTTATTAAGATTGTTGCTAACAATGTCGATGAGGGCATTTACAGCTTGATCCGTTGATCTGCCCTCACGAAAACCATATTGATTTGTAGAAAGTAGGTGTTTAGTTTCTAGATAAGTCACAAGTCTTGAATTAATTAGTCTCTCTAGAAGTTTAGACACTGCTGGGAGGATTGAAATTGGCCTGTAGATAATGATACGACCCCTGTCCTCGCTCTTGTGAATAGGTCTAACTACAGATTTTTTTAAGCTGTCGGGGAAAACACCAATTTGAAGGCAAGAGTTAAAAATGAAACCAGAACCAGAAACTATTGATATGTTTTAAGGAAAGAGCTGCTTATTTTGTCATGGCCTGTAGCAGAATCAGTTTTCCGGTTAGCAATGAGACGTTCAACCTCTTCCTCATGTGTACAATGGATATACCGCACGGTGTGGGACCGATTTATTGGCTCGCAAATGTATTAACCGATTAAATGTTTTATGTGATTACATTCTGCATTACCAACTTGGCACAAATCGCATGTAACCTATATTTGAACAGCACCCTAATTGCGTAACACACTATCAATCAGAATCTGAATAATTTTAAGGGATATTGCTAATCCATTATATACACTACATAGAATAATTTATGTTATTTGTATTGAAAATTAAAAACCTCTTTAATAAATGCCTTTTTTATTGTATATATAACAACATAGAAAAATATTAACAGCCATTATGATTTCAATGGAATTATATTTACGATAATTTATGGACCATTATTAGAAACAAGAGTAACATTTGCATTACACTGTTGTTTGTGCCGATTTAGTTTTTTTTTATCACATTTTAATCTTTGGCTAACATTCTAAAATATTAAAACCTAAAAGAAGCTGATATGGTCACATAAATAATTTCATAAAATAATACACCTAGTTACCTTACTTAACTATCTACTTGCTAACCTCAGCTATCATAGAAATATGACGCTAATGGATATCTTATTATAAAAGCTATACAAGTGCAGATAATTTGAAAAGCCATAAGCTTTGTGGTCAGTTGTACTTCAGATATCGGCCCTAACTTAATTAAAAATAAATTAATTAAAGTCATGTTATTTATAGTTATACTTTCCTTATCTTCAGTTTTATCAATTAAATGTAAGACGGTTAACAAACGAAGTATCAACTTGGTTAAGGCAGTCATTTCATTTTTTGCTATTACTGTTCTGCTTGCATAAAGTAAATTTGTCTCTTCACTGTACTTTGGTAAGCGATGTCTTGGGCATGGAATAATGTGGAATAGTTGAGGCACTGAATACAGAAAGTTTATGATTTGTGGCAAGAAAAATAGTAAAACTGTTTTACTGAAATGACTCAATATAGCTACAACTGCAAATGTCATTCCAGAAACGTAACAAAATGTGTCCCCAACAAACACTTTTGAAGGATACCTGTAAAATAGAAAAAGAAACATTTATGTCATAGCAATAACATGATTGATTAATTATGATTAAAAGGTGATACTCTAAGATCACACACAGTTCTGTTCTTTTTAATTGTGGAATGTCTGCTTTGGATAATCTATATAAAATTTCCAATATTATCAATTCTGCCTGTTTATATACAAAATATAAACACTTGAAGTGACTTGTTACAATGCAAGGCCATGCCACAAACAGTAGACTAAATATCATGATGATAGGAAATCAATACAAATAAATAAAATTGAAGTGTCTGTTTGTAATGTCAAAATAACAGATTTTGTATTAAATGCATAGGTATGAAAAAAGTATATACCTAGGGTATTTTTTTGTTCTGTCTTTCTGTTTGTTCCGGATAATCTCCAAAACGGCTGGACCGATTTTGACAGGGCATTCACTGGCAGATAGCTGATGTTATAAAGAGTAACATGGGCTACTTTTATCCATGAAGCACATTCCCTTGGGATAATTACCGACATCCACGCGGGCGAAGCCGTGGGCAGCAGCTAGTACCTAAGTAAATATATTTCAACCATGTAATAGCTTACCAATTATGTTTCAACAAGGCCAGTGTAGTTGCAAGATAAGGTATCATAATATGTAATGAAAAAGTGTGAGCTTTAAACTGATCCCCTCTCAATTCAATGATGTCAAAAATAACAATAGAAAAGGCTATGATGACCGACTGCCCAACTTCAAGTCCATTGATGCCGGCCAATATGTTTATAGCATTTGTGCAGAATACAGCTAACATCCCCATGTAGATGTAGTACAGTACACCTGGAAAAGAACGGAAAAGTTAAAAAAAGGTAGACCACATCAAAATCTCTATATAAACAGTACATACCAATGTTGATGGAAACTCCCAGCCATTGCCTCAAAGGAATAGGAACTACAAAAGTAGTTGAGTTGAAGTTCACATAGTAAACAACAAGCAGGGGTAGTGATGCCACTGTGGGCAGTAACAGTTTGTATCTCCATCTCAAGTCCAAAACATCATCAGCGAAGCCAAGAAGGAGCATACAGCAGATGGATAACAATCCCGCCAATAGTTCTGCAAACTAAATAAGAACCATATTATACATAACTTTTATATTGGGCTTCATTAATATTAACCATTAGGAGCCACTGCAATTTGAATTTTTTGGTTGAATTGAAAATTAAAATTAAATAATCTCATACCTCATTGTGCGGGAAGTGCTGTGTGTCCATCAAGCCATTACCAAAGACAATTGGTATAAATATAAAGCTCGTAATTAAGAAGACACATCCAGATACAACACCTATCGCTTCTGGGCTGAAAAAAAATATAAAAGAGAGTAAGAAATGGAGCTACAAACTTCCCTCAATGACTTCATAGAACTCCCAAACAAAACCGTATGAAACTTAATCGAAACTAAATAAATTATGTTTCATTTACTTACACTTTTTTCTTACTAGTTTTACATAGATCTATTCCAAATAGACCGGCTTTAACGAACAAGTCTGTAAGGTTGGGTATTAATTCATCTGTTACGAAGAAGGCTACCGCCGACAATATCAATAATATAAATATTTCCCACATCGTAGGTTATCTATTTAACAAATAGTCTCATTAGCGTATAGCTAATTACAGTAAAATATTACGAATTTTAGTTCAATAACATTGAATTGACACTTGACAGCCGAGTGCCGAGTGGCTTACAGGCTGCATTCCGAATTAGACCATGATCGCTTAGTGATGCGACTCGAGTCCAATTTTACTCGAGTGACTCGAGTGACATGGGATAAAATCGTATTCGAGTGAAAAAATTGTTGACTCGAGTTCACTCGGACTCGAGTTCAGTCGGTTTTTCACTCGGACTCGAGTCACTCGCTCATCACTCACCTAGGCAAACAGGTTTCAACATGCACGCGGCGCGACCGCCGCGTGGCGTACGTTACGACGATTTGAGGTAAAGAGTGAGTACTTGAGTACTTATTTGTATAGAAAGACGTAGTCTTGTGTTATCTACCATGAGTGACGATCAAAACTCGGTAACGAAAAAATCTCTAAGTGTGGAACTATTTAGAAAGATATAGAACTGAAAAGAATAGAATAGAATACTCTTTAATAAGTACACCAAAAAGTTACAGATATAATAAATGTAAACATTTTACATAGGGTGACATAATGGGCGGTCTTATCGCTAAAAGCGATGTTTTACAGACAACAAATTAATCAAAACAGGTAGAGCAACCTTTTGATTTTTTGATTTATGTTTGTAGGGTATACACATTATCATTTAGTTTATTTATATTATATTATAAACTTACACAACACATTATTATTCAAACACAAACATAATATTTATTTATATTTATTTCTGTCACTACATATTCACCGGCATTTGGTTGATGACGGATCATCGCATCGGTACACACTGGACACCCGCACGCCGCTCAACGTCATTATGACGTAGCCGGCGAGTGCCGAGGTGGGAGTGTGCGAAGCGATGGTCCGTTCACCTTGCGGCGACCTTCAGTCGTTGCTAGCCCGCGCGTTACTCATGCGCCTCATCGCGTGACGCTTTGTTTCGCCTATTGTTACCGAATAAGATCATTATCTAGTAACTGTTATTGTTGTGTTGTGACTGTAGTGACTGTGTGTTCCTGTGTTATATCTAGACTATCTCGATTCTCCTTCTAACTATTTCCTGTGTGTGTGTGTGACCCAATATACCGTGAGTACTATTGCAGGCTGACTTTTATTACTCTGCCTGCTACACACCCCTACACATAACTATACTGGTGACCCCGACGTGATCACAAGTTAAAATAATGAGTGATAGTGAGTCGGAGCACACCGCGTCGTCACAGCCGGCAAAACACGTCACGCACCGGACGCGCCAAACAAAGCGCGTGTCCACTGACCACGACAACTACCGCGTGTCGCTGAAGTTGCCACCATTTTGGCCGGAAGAGCCGGACATCTGGTTCGCTCAAATCGAAGCGCAATTTGAGAATGCAGGGGTGACAAATGACGTCGCCAAATTTAATTATGTGGTCGGTCACCTCGACCAACAATTCTCAAAGGAGGTGAAGGACGTCATCATGTCCCCTCCTGCCACTAACCGATACAGTAAGCTGAAGACCGAGTTAGTGAAGCGCCTCTCAGCCTCCCAGGAGAAGAAAGTGAAGCAGCTGTTGATGCATGAGGAGCTGGGCGACCGGAAGCCGTCGCAGTTTCTCCGCCATCTGCAGGGGTTAGCTGGACCAACTGTGCCTGCAGACTTTGTCAGCACAATCTGGAGTAGTCGACTCCCCAGCAGTATCCAGCCCCTCCTAGCATCCCAACCTCATAGCACCCTGGAAGCATTGGCTGAACTGGCAGACCGCGTCCAGGATATCGTTGCACCAGCAAGCCACGTAGCTTCAACTTCGGCAACTGGACCCTCCGTCAGTGAGATGGCAGCCGAAATCGCGGAACTAAAGCGTGCGATGAAAGACCTGACGGTGCAGCTGCGTGACAGTCGATCACGAAATCGTTCACACAGCCGTGATCGCGACACGAGACGTAACTCACGCCACCATTCATCAACCCGCTCAAATTCTAGTTACCGGAGGCACCCAGAATGCTGGTACCACTCAACGCATGGTGAGAAGGCCAAGCGTTGCATCAAACCATGTGACTACAAGAAGGGAAACGCCGCGGGCAGTCGGTAATGGCGACAGACGATTGCCCCGCTTCTACTGGTCGCCTATTCGTCGCAGACCGAGCCACGAAGACGCAGTTTCTGGTTGATACTGGAAGCGACCTCTGCGTCTACCCTCGTCGTCTGCTCAGCGATCGTCGTGCACCTACGAACTACCAACTCGTGGCCGCGAATGGGACGCCCATTTCGACGTATGGTTTCCTCGATCTCAGCCTCAATCTTGGACTACGTAGGGACTTTAAGTGGCGTTTTGTGGTAGCAGAAGTAACAAAACCGATTATCGGAGTGGACTTTCTCAGTTTTTACTCATTGGCCGTTGACTGTAGAAATCAACGGCTAATAGATAGTAGCACTAATCTATTTGCATTAGCCTCTAATCGCTCAGATTTGTCTTTATTTTCTGTAAAGGTGACTTCTGGTGAAACAAGGTATCACAAAGTTTTGGAAAGTTTTCCTGACATCACCCGACCAGCCGGTACACTACGCACTACACCACATAACACTGTACACCATATTCGCACGACCCCAGGCCCTCCAGTATCTACTTCATTTCGGCGATTAGCGCCGGATAAATTAAAAATTGCTCAGCGGGAATTTCAGCTGATGTTGGCCAACGGAACTGCCAGACCCTCAGAGTGTCCCTGGTCATCCCCACTTCATCTCGCCCCTAAAAAGGACAACGGTTGGCGACCTTGCGGAGATTACCGTATGCTCAATGCGAGAACCGTTCCTGACAGGTATCCGATTAGGCACATACACGATTTTGCACACAGCATTTCAGGCTGTCGAATTTTCAGCACAATTGACCTCGTGAAAGCCTATAACCAAATACCGGTCAGCCCGGACGACATCCCGAAGACGGCAATCACAACACCGTTCGGCCTATACGAATTTCCGTACATGACGTTTGGTTTGCGCAACGCAGGCCAGACATTTCAACGTTTTGTTGACGAGATGACGAGAGGACTGGACTTCTGCTACTGCTATTTAGATGACTTCTTGATCTTCTCCAGGACAGAAGCAGAGCACGAGGAGCACCTTCGTATCATCTTCAGCAGAATGAAGGACTTCGGCATGTTAATAAACACGTCCAAGTGTGTTTTCGGTGTCCCGGAAGTAACTTTCCTAGGTTACCACATCTCCGAAAAGGGCACCAAACCACTTGAGACTAAGGTCGACGCCATCAAAAAGTTCCCACAGCCAAAAGACGTTCGTCAGTTGCGCCGATTTTTAGGCATGATAAATTTTTACAGGCGTTTCTTGCCCCACGCAGCTCAAATACAGGCGCCACTTCACAACCTCTTGATTGGCAACGTAAAGGGCTCGCATCCTATATGTCTTGCGGAGAATACTTTGCAAGCATTCAAGGACTGCAAGGAAAGCCTGGCTAATGCTACCTTATTAACTCACCCCGATTGTAGTGCCAAACTTGCATTGGTCACCGATGCATCGGATACTGCAATCGGAGCGGTGTTACAGCAGCTTAGCGACGATGGATGGCAGCCATTAGCTTTCTTTTCCCGGAAGCTCAGCCAATCGCAAGCAAAGTATTCTCCCTATGACAGGGAACTGCTGGCCATTTACGAGGCCATCAAACACTTTCGCCATATGCTGGAGGCTAGACACTTCGTCGTGTATACGGACCATAAGCCGATCAGTTTCGCATTCCACGAAAGGAAGAAAAACTGTTCGCCACGCCAATTCCGCTACCTTGACTTCATCGCCCAATTCACCACCGACATTAGACACATTTCAGGCAAAGACAATGTCGTGGCTGATCCCTTATCTCGCGTGGAGGAGCTACAAGTTCCAGTCAGACTTGACATCCTCGCAGAATCACAGACGACAGATCCAGAACTGACGAAACTTTTACAGGATGGGTCTTCGCTAGTGCTGGAGAAAGTACATGTCCCTGGGGAGCGTTCTACCGTGTACTGCGACGTCAGTTCAGCGACCCCCAGGCCATTCGTGCCCAAAATGCTGCGGAAACAAATTTTCGACAGCATACATTCTCTCAGCCACCCAGGCGTCTCAGCGACTGCCAAATTAATCGCAGAGCGCTTCGTTTGGCCAGGCGTCAGGAAGGACTGCAGAGAGTGGGCACGAGCTTGCCTAGCATGCCAGCGGGCTAAAGTGAGCCGACACGTTTCGGCGCCTTTAGGGACGTTTCATCTCCCACGCGCCAGGTTCACCACGATCCACATTGACCTTGTAGGCCCGCTCCCAATTTCACAAGGCTTCAGATACTGTCTCACGGCAGTCGACCGATTTACCAGGTGGCCAGAGGTCGTACCTATTGTCGACATTACTGCCGAGACAGTAGCTAAAGCACTACTGTCCGGGTGGATTGCCCGATTTGGTTGTCCAACAGACATTGTTACGGACAGAGGCCGTCAGTTCGAGTCGGTCCTGTTCGAACAATTGTCCAAAATTGTTAGTTTCCAACACAAGCGGACAACGGCATACCATCCAGCATGTAATGGCATGGTGGAGCGCTTCCACAGGCAACTTAAGGCGTCCATCATGTGCCATGCCAATGACAAGTGGACAGAGTCTTTGCCGTGGGTATTGCTTGGCATAAGGAGCGCATTCAAAAAGGATGTCCAAGCGTCTTCCGCCGAATTAGTTTATGGCGAGCAGCTAAGACTCCCAGGAGAATTCTTTACTCCAACTGATGACGGTACGACCGACATCACGGAATTTACCGCGCGCATCCGCAAGTTTGCTCAGCAACTGCAACCAACCCCAGCTTCCCGTCACAGCAAGATGAGCATTTTTGTTTTTAAGGATCTGCAGACCACTGATCACGTGTTCCTTCGTGAAGACGCATTACGTGGTTCGCTGCAACCAGC
The DNA here is from genome assembly GCA_937001585.2 of Brachylomia viminalis. Lineage (NCBI taxonomy): Eukaryota > Metazoa > Arthropoda > Insecta > Lepidoptera > Noctuidae > Brachylomia > Brachylomia viminalis. Next base: position 10,872,301 of record OW443302.2, on the reverse strand, counting down.
ATACACCGGTCCTCACAAAGTTCTGCACAGGAGTGACAAAATTTTTAAAATTTTAAATAAGGGAAAAGAGGTCACGGTCTCAATAGACCGCCTAAAGCCAGCATATATATTGGCCGACAAGGTTGACACCGAAGAAGATACTCCATCTCCAGACATAAAAGAGTATACGACTCGTTCTGGACGTCGTGTCAAATTTACCGATTTTTATCGCCCTTGATGGTCTCTGGAGGGGGGTGGTGTAGGGTATACACATTATCATTTAGTTTATTTATATTATATTATAAACATACACAACACATTATTATTCAAACACAAACATAATATTTATTTATATTTATTTCTGTCACTATATATTCACCGGCATTTGGTTGATGACGGATCATCGCATCGGTACACACTGGACACGCGCACGCCGCTCAACGTCATTATGACGTAGCCGGCGAGTGCCGAGGTGGGAGTGTGCGAAGCGATGGTCCGTTCACCTTGCGGCGACCTTCAGTCTTTGCTAGCCCGCGCGGTACTCATGCGCCTCATCGCGTGACGCTTTGTTTCGCCTATTGTTACCGAATAAGATCATTATCTAGTAACTGTTATTGTTGTGTTGTGACTGTAGTGACTGTGTGTTCCTGTGTTATATCTAGACTATCTCGATTCTCCTTCTAACTATTTCCTGTGTGTGTGTGTGTGACCCAATATACCGTGAGTACTATTGCAGGCTGACTTTTATTACTCTGCCTGCTACACACCCCTACACATAACTATAAGTGCATTCTTCAACTAATATTATTCATCAAATGTGAAAATGCAATAAATAATTGAGTATTGATTATCACGAGACTTCCTATCCATAAAGTTAGGTAGGTATATAGTGCACCATTACTGAGTTTGTTGTACCTAATTCCTAATACAATATTCTATTTTTCCATTATTTGAATGATGTTATTATTATTTATACTGATTTCGAAAAAAGGGACGGGTTTTTTTTGTTTTAATTTTATTTTACATGGGTTTGCTCTTGACTCTAGTCTAGGTCAGTGGTAACAGAGACAAAGTCGATTGTGGTGGTTATGCAGTGATGCAATACTTGCAATAAACCTCTCATTTATTAATCAACCTTGTTTTATGTACTACTCGATCGTCCGAGTGGTATTCGAGTGAGATTGTAAAATGACTCGAATGACTCGAGTGGTAAAATTTGACTCGAGTCGCATCACTAATCGCTCACAGCGATCACATCGATATTTTGCGTTCCGTATTAGATAAATTATGATTATGACAGTTTAGAACTGTCATCAATTCGGAACGCTCGTGAACCAATGACGTGAACTTATTCTTTAGTCATTGTCGTGAACGCGCTCACAGTGGTCGCTCAACGTCAACCTCAAACCTTGCACAAAAATACCGATTGGATATTCTTCTGCAAATGGAAGTTCAACGCATTGGCACTTCTATTTTATTGGATTACCTACTCTATCGACTCTGATAACTCAGATTTTGAGTTTGAGAACGACAATTCGTCCAGAGATGAAACGGATATTGAAGTGCTTATATTAGCGTATTTACATGCTCCCGGCAAAGATTTACCTCGAAGTAAAATACCATGTTCATATTCATTTATTTATTGTTTGTCACAGGTGAAAAGACAGTTCTTACAGTTCGCATTATTGTATCACTTTAAAAAACATACCCATGGGGTCTACAATTTTTATATGTATGTCAATATTATTGGCTATGTTAAAAATCATTAATAAAACTTCAATTAAACGCTTAATTGTTACCAAGAATTACAAATAACATAGATGCAACAATAATTAAACATAATGCGCCTAAGTTGAAACTCATTTCAGGTATTCTGTTACGTCTTGGATTTTACAGCATAATTTCTAAAATGCCGCTAAAGTGGCATTTTCGAAATGATGGTAAACTAAAGTTTACCATCATTTTTGACAGCGCTCACGGTGATATTAATTTAGGGCATGGTCGGCGTTATCGCAAGATGGCGCATGTCATGACGTCATATATGACGATTCACGGGACATCATTATCGCGCTCCTTCGATCATAAATACCCTAGATACACTAACAACGCCTCAAGCGCGGTGTGAATCAATTGTGCTAAAAACGCGTTGTAGCACAATTGCGCTCGCAGTCGCGCGCCGGTCACCGTCAGGTCAACATGCCGAAGTGCTCCGTGAAAAAGTGCAAAAATAATACTTCAAATAGCTTGAAAAAAGATGGGGTTTCTTATTTTCGGTAAGTATTAATTCAAGATTTCATAATGTAATGGATTTGTGGCTAAATTTACCTTCTAACTAAGTAAAAACATTGTCTTTCTAAAATAGTTGAAGTAAATCGCTTACGCGGTTGTCCCTTTCCCGCGCGTGTTGCTACAAGACTCAAGGCTACGATCCCCACGCAGCGTAAACTGAATTATACATAATTCTGATTGACTTAAGGTGTACATTCGTACACCTACGGCCGACGGTCGTTAAAAATTTACGACTTGCGCGATTATCGCATTTTGTAATGTCACAACCGCCTAACGCGTGCATTACAAATAAAACCTTTTGTGTAGGGAATAAGTTGTATTCAATTTTTATTAATATAGTCTTAGTACATTATACATTGTGAATTTGTCTACTATACGTGCATACTTATAACTAAGCGAGTCGGACACTTTTTCGGCGTGAATTTGTAGGAGATGTTGTATCTAGGGTATTTATGATCGAAGTCGCGCTCACGCTAAATCGGTACGCCCGTTAACACGCTCAAATCGATTACAGTGCAACTCGGAACGCTGCCAGAGAAAACCAAGTCAAACAGTGACAGATGTGACAGCAAGTGACAGTATCAGATACGTACACACCTCAGACTAAGTTTCCTTAGTCTGAGGTACACACGCGTACCAAGGTAATTTGTGAGTTGGCCAGGCCCGTAGACAGAGAAAACTATCTCTGTCTACGGCCAGGCCACTAGGGCTGCCAGCGTAGACAGAGACGGCTGCCAGTATAGCCAACTGAAGTAAAGAATATACCCGTAATATTTAGGTTATTATTTAACAAAAATCAACATATTGATACAATGACACAATCAATCCTGACAACTTAGTTTCTTCTATAAATAGGGCGTTCAATATTGACCAAGGAGTTAATATTATATTACTACATTCTCCTGGGCTTAATTATTATCCTACGTAGTCAGCTAGATAGCAGGAGGACGTCGTACTCTTTCAGAACGACGCAAAGTTTCTGTCATGATGTTCTGTGGCTGGACTATCTCATTCTGGGAATCTCGCTGGCCTTCTGTGTCACGCTCATCGCCATCGACTGCATCGATGTACTCGTCGTCATCATTGGAATCAGCTTCATCCTGTTCTAAAGAAGATTCCCCAGCAGGAGCTAAGTGTCGATTGGATACGACAACTTCTCTACCACTGCTCAAACGCACACGAGAATGTTGAGGATTACTTTCCAGAGTCTCTACTTCTTCAACCAATGGATCGTATTTACTAGTTCGATTATGGTTTCGCATTAACACTTTTCCTGGCACGTTTAGCCATGTAGGCATTGACTGACCAGTTGAGGATCTCCTGGGGTGAGAGAACATCCGCTCATGGGGCGTACTATTTGTAGCCGTGCAAAGAAGTGATCTTACAGAATGTAGAGCCTGAGTTAAAACTGACTCCCATTTGGTTAAAGGTAGATCATGGCTTTTGAGAGCCAATTGTACTGTTCGCCAAATAATTCCATTACCCTGAGGGTTGTACGGTGTAGTATAGCTGGTAGCAATGCCCTTCTGGTGAAGGAAGTCTTTCATCTCTTTTGAAAGAAAAGAAGTGCCACGATCTGAATGTACGTAGGTTGGCATTCCAAATATAGAAAATAAATCAGTCAGTTTATTAATTACCGTGTTTGTACTCAAGTCTGGGCAAGGATATGCAAATGGGAATCGGGAATATTCATCCACAATCGTAAGGATATATCGATTGTTCCCAGTACTATCTGAGGGAAGTGGACCTTTAAAATCTATCGATATTCTTTCGAATGGAGCCAACGCTTTTATTAGTTTTCCCATGCTTTGTTGAAAACGAGGCTTTACTTCTGCACATATGGAACAATTCGCAGTAATACGTTTGATCTCTTCAGTGGAGTAAGGTAAATTTTTGCTTCGAACCCAATGGAGCATTCTTGTTACACCAGGATGACACAAGGTTATGCAGTTCTTTGAGAGCTTTTTCTGAACTATTTATAGAGGCTACTAATGGTGCTCTTGATAAAGCATCAGCTGCTATATTTTCCTTTCCAGGGCGATAAACTATGTCAAAATTGTATTCAGAAAGTTCTAATCGCCAACGTTGTATTTTATCATTTTTAATTCTTGACGCATGCTGCTTATTGAACATGAATGCAACCGATTTTTGGTCAGTTATCAGTTTGAACTCTCGTCCGATGAGGAATTGTCTCCATTTTCGAAGACATTCGACTATAGCCGCGGCCTCCTTCTCTATGGCTGGGTGATTCCGTTCGCTACTGTGAAGGCTTCTCGAGAAAAACGCAACAGGTCTACCTTCTTGTGACAGAGTTCCCGCGATAGCATAGTCTGAAGCGTCTGTTTCAACAACAAATTGTATGTTGTCGTCAATCGCGTTTACTGCTGATCTGGCTATCTCTTGTTTTAGAGTGTTAAAAGCGTTTACTGCCTCAGAATCGAGAGGGAATGTGCCTTGCGAAACGAGGGACTGAATTTTATGAGAGAATCTTGGCACATATTTTGAATAGTGAGCAAATAATCCCAATGCTCGCCGGAGCGATGCCGAGTCTGAAGGCAGAGGCAGCTCTAATAGTGGACGTAGACGATCTGGGTCGGGTTTAATTACCCCATTGTTTATAGTATATCCTAGAATACTTATCTCTTTCAATGAAAATTCACTCTTTTTAAGATTCAGTGTAAGGTTATACCGTTTGGCAATATCAAGAAAACGCTGCAGTTTTTGATCGTGGTCAGCTTGGGTAGTTCCACAGACTGTTATGTCATCCAAATACGCGTATACTCCTTCAAGTTGCTCTTTTGCAGTTATATTATTAATAGTTCTTTGAAAAACCGCTACTCCATTGGTAACCCCGAAAGGTATTCTTCGAAATTGGTATAAATTACCTTCTGCTTCAAATGCTGTATAAGGTTTTTCTGTTTCAAGAATGGGAATCTGATGGTACGCACTTTTTAAATCAATTTTGCTGTAGACACTATGTTTAGCTACTTTGGAGACTATTTGTTCAATACTTGGTAAAGGGTAAGCGTCTAGTTGCGTGTATCTATTTACTGTCTGAGAGTAGTCTATACACATCCTTTTTTTATGATTTTCATTTGTAGTTACAAGGACTTGTGCTCTCCATGGTGACGAGCTAGGTTCTATAATACCTTCAGCTAGTAATTTCTTTATTTCAGTACGAATAAACTGCATGTCACTATCTGAGTATCTTCGTGATTTAACAGCTATAGGCTTGCAGTCTGGTAAGAGATTCGGAAATAGACAGATTGGATCAACGTTGGCTTGAGATAGTGCACATAATTTCAATGGAGCTCCAGATCCACCGAAATGCATTTCTAATGTATATTATGTTTCATAAGAATATCATGGCCGATTATGACATCCGTACATAAGTTTTCCATTATTAATAAGTTCACTTGAAAACTATGACCTTGCAGATCGATATTGACGGAACACAGTGCATCTACTCTTGTTTTTAGATTTGAGGCTGCCATACTGACATGTTGGTAGCATGAGCTCTTTTGTATATTGTATTGACAAACTAGTCGACTGTCTATAAAACTAGCAGTACTCCCTGTATCAATCAACGCTCTGGCTACAAATAATCCGTTTATTTTAATCGGTATCATAGCTTTATCAAGATCAGTTGTAGCGGCCACGATACATGAAAACAATTTCTGCGACTCTCCATTTTCCATTTGTTTGTTCGGTTCATCTATAGCATTAGTAAAAGCACTCCGTTGTGGTGGCGCAGTCACTGCACTTTTGCACACTTTTGCAAAATGCCCCCTTTTTCCACATTTGAGGCAGGTTATACCAGCAGCCGGAAGGAATTAAGGATTGATTGTGTCATTGTATCAATATGTTGAATTTTGTTAAATAAATTGAAGTAAAGAATATACCCGTAATATTTAGGTTATTATTTAACAAAATTCAACATATTGATACAATGACACAATCAATCCTGACAACTTAGTTTCTTCTATAAATAGGGCGTTCAATATTGACCAAGGAGTTAATATTATATTACTACACTAACTTAAATAAAACCGTAATCTGATAAAAAAAAACTGTTGGACTATATATATTTTTTCTTGTTTGTAACAGAACATTGTATGAAGTAATACGACGGCGGCGGCGACACGTTAGCGGTATAGTTTTAAAATAATGATAAGTTTACATTTGAATTTCTATTCTTTTATTTTATACAATTATACAATGGCAGCCTTGCTGAGGCCAGCTCAATGACTAATAGTCATTGGGCCAGCTATATTACTTTCCTCTATGGGCCAGCTAATACTCCACAGCCACCTGTGTGTGTGCTGACAATCCACAGACTACAAATTTCATAACTCTGGGTTTACGCGCAGTGCCTTAGCTAGAAACACGGTAGCGACTTTAGTCACCAGCGGCTCGCTGGCAATTTCAAAATCTCACGTCCATAGGTTTTGACATCGCCAAGCGACATAACCGCTGTCAAATCTGCGTGTGGACGTGAGATTTTGAAATCGCCAACAACACGCTGACTACTTATGTCGCTGCGGGTGTATCTAGCTTAAGCACGGTGACTGCATGGGCGTTGACCACTAACCGCATGCCATTTACCAGCTTTTCCTAAAGCGAGGAGATGTCGTTACATTGCTGAATGGAATCTCATCTAGAATGTTAAACGGTTCGAGTGGAGGAACTGGACTTAGGGCCGGTCCACACGATGCGTTGCGGCATCGGCACCACACTATCGGAACGTTTTCGCCGTGTGTAAACACGTTACTACGGTGTCGACACTGCAGTGGGTGAAGAGTGTTGTAGTATGATGAGTAGAATCTGGATAAAGTACGGTACTTTACGTGCGGTGCGGTGCGACGCCGGAACGCACCGTGTGGCATACCATGGTTAATTGTATTTACGACTCCGCAGCGGCACCGTTCAGGGGCCGTACTATGACGTGTTAATTCCATCATTGTTCCAGCGTGGAAGAGAGACGGAGCTATACATGACCGATAGCACTATCTCTTTTTCTCAACGGAATCATGATGGCGTTAACAGGTCATAGTATGGCCCCAGGCGCCTGCCGCGTAGTTACCGCATTGCATCATGTGGATCGGCCCTTATTGAGGCGATGCCGATCCGGTGCCGAGCTGCTGTATCGGCCTTTCCACTATCTTTTCAGAATAGACCGTCAGCTGCCAATGTCACAGACAGCTGCTGCGCTGCTGCTTGCTACCATTGACTTATATGTTTTTCCCAATGACTAAAAAATAAGAGAGGACATGAACTAAAAGATCGTATCGCGTGCGCGCGTGGAAAGTAAAATGGCGTAGGCTCCGCCCATTACCTAGTGTTGTCCTCTGCTCATTCTTTGCAATGATATTGTTCATCGTGTTGATTACAAATCGATTAATCGAAATCACATACATTAAAATAAGGTTTTTGATTTTAAGTAGATAGTAGGTAAGTAGGGTGTTATTCGATTCTCATTCTAGGACGTCGCATTATGGATTAAGTACAAAAAAGCCTGTTGTTGCGTAATCTGACTGAAAAATTGCAAAAATCATCAATTTGGCGGTTCATTTAAAATTAATTGTACTTGATATTATTTACTCTATGATTAATAGTTGCTCGTGATAATCAAGCTAGAAGAAGAGTAAATTAAACTGCAACAAGGAATTCAAAACTACACCGATTATTAACAAAATAAAACAACAGAAATCGATATTATGCATTTAATGGGAGAACCGTTTTATTTCAAATAGATACAATAATATCAGTTTGTAATTAGTATTAAGTACACCAATAATGTGAAATACAATAAAGTCTGCCTGTCTACAATAAATGTACAGGGAAATAATAATGTATTATGACTCAAACTCAAAGCATTTATTTCAAATAAACCAATTACAGGCACTTTTGAATTGTCAAGGGGTCGGTCAGTCAGAAAGATGAAGCTAGTTGCCCATTCCAAAGCATAGTAGGTACCTATGGAGAAGAACGGGCAAGAAACTCCATGGACACTCTTTTAAATCAAAATATTGTTACAAAAAAGTGGTTACATCATTCATGTTGTAATTATACATGTGAGAACGATGTAGAAACACGTGCACGTTAAAAGCGTCCGTAATAAAAAGATAAAAACAATTATGGAATTAAAATAAGCCGTGGCAGCTAAGAAATGACCAGTGCCTACTGACGGCGCCCGTTCACGAACATGACGTATGGATCAGCACCATTCAGCTCAACCATTTTAAAGGGAACTCAATGATCCAATACACACGCTACCACCAGCGACACATTTGAGTGAGCATGACATACTCTCAGCCGCCAGGGCACATTCAAGTCAATGAAAGACGAACCCAGTAACCTTTATAGTGGGTACATAGTGCTCACACATGTGCTATGCAATTATACAATACTAAGAGATTGAATTTATACAATGCAAAGATAGGTTGTACAATCTTCATCAGCTCCAACATTATTTTCGAATATATGGGTAAATGTAGGCTTACAATGAAAATGTGATAATTTACCTTAGGTATATATACCTTGTCGGTATTGCTTTGTCGTGAAGTCTCACTATATCAAGACTTCTATTAATACAAGACTCTTCAAAATGTAGTGAACAAACAAATACTTTTTCCTGGCTGGAGTCGATATTTTCTTGACCCAATGATTCAAGCCACTTACTTTTAAGTTTATCATTTTTTGGTAACCTAAAAACACAAACAAAACACGCAAACTAACATAAATGTGTATATTCTTTCATGCTAAATATTCAAACGAAATTTGGTTTTTATCGATGCAAAATCGATTCGTTGTGCAAATTACACAATCACAACACTATATTTGTCAATAAAAATACGTAGTAAACAAAACCAAAATAAGGAAATATATCGTTCGAAAGACTATGAATAGGCAATAATCTATGACCGAACAGTAATAAACATGAATTGAGACTAGAAATTGGTATAAATTTATATAGGAAACTTAATAATCTATGAATTCTTTCGACTTACTTGTGCAGGGATATCAGAGGCGCTTTTTTACTGTAATTCGAGCCACAGCCCCTCACACAACACTTAGGCATGGTTTCCTCTATCACAGACAGCCTCAGTCAAATTTACAGCACTCAAAATGTTCTCAAAATGGAAAAAAACTTAATATTTAGTCGCACGATAACGCCAAATGACACTTCATGTACACTCTGAGAAGTACTCAAAACCAGAAACTAAAATGGCGAACCGGCCGATGGGCAGGGCTTCCGTGACGTCATACTTCAATATTGCAATTTTAGAAAACTGACAAAATACGGTTTTCTCTTTTTGACACTTGCAGAATTGCATAAGTTAGAAAGAAACATGTATATTTTTTTATTTCTGTATAGAATCGTATGATATTTCCATAATGTATAATTTATATAGATCTTTTAGTTCATGTCCTCTCTTAGTCTTTCTATTATAAGTCAATGGTCTTTAGTCATTGGATTTTCCTAGCTCAATGCTACTGTCATTAGCTTATGTCCATGTCATTGTCAATAAATGTGTTGTGTTTTGCAAGCTCAAAAATATTTATAATTTTTATAATCATTTTATATATTTATCCAATCTAATCATCCACACTTACTTTGTTAACAACGTGGTTTAAACCAACCAACTGACGGTCTTTCAAAAAAATGAGTTCCATGGACGAAATAGAAGATGAAGCGAAAGCAGCAGCCGAAAAGATGGTAATGAATATGATGCAGAGACCTGGACAACTTGAAAAAGTAAGAAGAGGACAGCAATTTTGTTACTATTAATATGAGTTCAATCTTCTTTTGCCTGCTCAACTATTGACCAAAAACTGTATTTAATATTTGTTGGTACGGGTGTATCTAGTGGGCGTTGCAAAATAGGGTATTATTTTTTATTTATAATTTTTTCTATTTATGGCGTATTAAAGGCTATGAGTCATAAATATTCCGGTGTATATGCTTATCACAAGGAAACCTATTTCAATATGTGATATAAAGTTCTTTACCACTTTAAACTGCAGTTTGCAGTGGTGACAGGTATGTTACTTGTAGAGGGAAAATTTATCAGTAATGTCACATTACCCACATAATAACTTATTATAGAATGCTCCTTTGACTGTGCCCAATCTATTAAGCCTTTAAGAGCGTTTATTCCTTATGAGTGGCAACGTCGCAATTTAGTGTCATATTTCGTGGTTTTCAATTTTTATCATTTAATCGAAGCTATATTTTAAAAATCTGTTTAATTAACTTTTTAGAATTACGTGAAAGTGTTTAAAAAGTAAGTAACCGTAATGCTTACAGTTATTTTACAATGAAAATAACGCCCTGTAAGTTTCCAATGTATTATTTGCATATAAATAGAACTGCAAACGCAACGATTTCTTACCTTTTACACAGTTTTCACATAATTCTAAAAAGTTAATTAAACAGATTTTTAAAATATAGCTCCGATTAAATGATAAAAATTTAAAACCACGAAATATGACACTAAATTGCGACGTTGCCACTCATAAGGTATAAACGCTCTTACTGGTAAATATTGACTTAGGACTTAAAAAGTTATTTTTTTTATCAATCTAATGTGGCCATTAAAAATACTTCAAAATTAATTAAACTTGTTTATTCATTATTATAATTTATGTTATCAATCCCAGGTGGAACATTACAAAAAAAGAATCACTCATAAGAAAGCGTCTATTGAAGCTCAGTTGAAATCAGCTGTCCAGGGCAAACTAGATGGAGTGAGTGTTGGCTTGAAACAGTTGCAGGAGTGTTTGGAGGATGTGCAGCAAGTGAGCCTCAAGTTAGTATTATTTATTATCTACTGCTAAGGCAGATCATACCCATTACTGTTGGTGTTGGTTAGCCAACCTAACAGGAACATAACCAGGAATGAATATAATGTATAGCCTACATAAAAAGAAAGCTGTATCTTAGAATGGGCTTATTATACTTTGTCTAGGCCCAGGTCGTCTGTATTATAAAAAGGTTCAAATCAAAAAGTATGTCCGAGTGTGGTTGTCTCCCGGTCCCCGCGCCGGGCTGCGTCGGTCGTTGACGACGTCATAGGATCTGGATGTACGTGTGTACATGAACATAGTTAGACTATTTAATGTTTTATATTCCTTACTTTATCAATAGATTCCCTTAGTAAAGACAATAGAATTCATAATCGTAAAAATTTTGGGGTTGGCTTCCAGTCTAACCTGATGCAGCTGAATACCAGTATTCATTATAACTTTCTCTCATACTATGTGATATTAGCTTTATTCCTTTAGAGTTGTTGCACAGCACATGAAAAGATAGGCAGTACACTTTTACACCATTTGTCAGGTATCTTCTTCCAGCAACAACTTATTGTAGAAAAAATCTAAATACTTAGGCAAACAAATTTTATGTTTGTTTTATATTATTTATTCATCACATTTATTTATAAATATTGCTTAAAGTTAAGAGACGTTTAAACGACTGTTTAGCCGTGAATGCACGGCTAAACAGTCGGTAATCATTACTTAACTTTAAGCATTGTTACACCACCTAACCTAACCTAGCCTAACACCCAGCTTCTGGACTAAAATCAGCACAAAAATTAGCTTACAAATGGTCAGGCGCTCGTAAAGTGCTTCAATTGGTTATCAAGAGCAAATTGGATGACTTCACTTGCATTTAATTTTTACATGTCGATAATTTTCGTTCCAGAAGTGCTAAGGCTGAAGGCATAATCTCTGTATAGCTTTGTAAAGCCAAAGAAATGCTTAATCAATTAAAAATTAACTTAACTTCAGAATGGATGAATTGGAGGAGCTTTTGAAAAGTGTGCCACCCCTAGTGGCGTCACTCCAAGCAGTCCGAGAGGAAGACTCACGACACTCACAGTATGTCACAGCTATGGACAGTCTGAAACACATATTTACAGTGCCAGAAAGTGTGGCCAAAACTAAACAATGGATAGGGGAAGGCAAGCTTCTGCATGCCCATCAAGTAAGTGTGTAATGTTATTTGAGATATTGATACCTAAATTTAAAATCCAAATTTTAATAATTCATACAAAATACACATAGAAAATGCATGTTCAGTTTTCGCGAATTTTCCAATTTTATACATTTTTCTTTTTTTAAAAACCTGATTCTTACTATTACCAACATTTTAAAATAACTACTTTTTTTAAAGTAGGGAAGATAAAAAAATTTACTTTCTGAAGTGTTGCGCTTACCAATGAAAATCATTTCATTTTTACTATATACAACCCGGTCACAATATCTGTGTAAAATAGCTTCGTGACGTCACATCGGCGCTCTCTGTACGGTGTGCAAACAAGCAGCGAACGCGGGGAGGTGAAAGGGGAAGCGGGAGCGGCGTCGCATTCCAGCCAAGTGCACAGATACAGTGACCGGGTTGTAGTTACTAATTACTAAAATATAGGAAATAAAAAAGTCCCTTTGCTTACAAGTTCTTGTAATATGAATATTTATTCCAATTTCAGTGTCTCAATGATTTAGAGAACTCCAGAGATGACTTACTGTATGAGCTGCATAGGCTACCAAACCAATCCTCTCATGATAAAATTATGCTGAAGGCGTATTTCGAAGATGTTGAAATGGTGTCTAATTTGCTTGAAAAGCAGATTAAACTGATTTTAGCGCGAACTTTAAATACTGTTCGTAAAGAGCCTACTGTTATTGTTACTGCACTGCGAATTATAGAGAGAGAAGAGAAAAGGGATCAAATGGCTTTACAGGTTGGTAACAGCATTATTTTTTTGAAAAATGAATTAATTATTTAATTTATTAAAAAAACGTATTTCAATCGACAGCAACAGAGCCAAACCGGTTTTATGCCGCCGGGTCGCCCTAAAAACTGGCGAGCCAAAGCTTTTGAAGTTCTAGAATGTGCCGTCGCCCAGCGTATAGAAGGCACGCGCGTCGATGAGCGTGAAGATAACAAACTGTGGCTGGTTCGATACTTGGAACTCACCAGACAACTCATACTAGAGGACTTGAGAGTCGTCAAAACATTATGCGTCCCCTGCTTCCCACCCCACTACGATATTGTGAACAAATACGTCAATATGTACCACATTTGTTTATCTACGAGTGTAAGTTTTGTAATTTAATTCATTGTTAATTTTTGAGTAGTTCAGACAGCAGAACCCAGCTTGCGCTCAAATAGGTACTTATAGAATACAATAAAAAATACTTTTATTACAGTAAAAGTAATATTGACCTCAATTTTGACTCTTACTAGCTTGTTTATGTATTTTTTTTTTAATATAAAGGGTGGATTTTTGAGACGGAACAGTAAGGGTAGGTACCTTAACCATTGTAGCGACAGAAAAACGTTCTTAGGAGGTTGTCCTTGACTTTTTGAGTAATTGCTCAATACAGTCACGAATTTTCCAAAAATGGTACAGTCAGCTAGCATCTCACATTTTGTATTTATGATATTAATTGATGAAGTTCAGTATAAGGATTAAAACTATCTTCTGGACCAACTCAGATTAACGAACTAGAAAAGCCACGAAAAAAAAACGGTTAAGGTACGTGCCCTTATTGCCCTGTCTTGTATCACGATATTTTTATTATTACAGCTCCAAGATGTAGTAACTAATGGCATAGAAGGCAATGAGTATGTAACCCTTCTATCATGGGTACTGAATACCTATCCAGGACAGGAATTGATGGGCAGTTCAGAGTTGAATATTGATGTATCGACATTGCCACCTTTGCTTAGTAAGGAAACCATGCAAAAAATACAGGATGAATACTTGCAGGTGAGTTTTTAAATGAACAATAATAATTTGTGTGACTTTTATACAGGGTTATTTGTAATACGTCGGCAATCCATAAAGGGCATCTAGGGGGGGTCATTTACAACCAACCCTATGCAAATGTCAACCATTTTCCTGTTATTTGACATAATTATTATATTTTTTTAAAGATAATCTGTTATCATATCTCGTTGGATAGCTGAGAAGTTGTACATATTTTTGGAATGTTATGTCGATAAAGTATATCCATGTTTTTTGCAGAAATCGACCATTTTAGTCAAAAAACCTGCTTAAAAAATGATGATAATTGTGTGCTCTGATTAAAAAAAAAATATTATAGGTAATTGTCATTTTATGAATGATTATTATGTATTGAAGTAGAAGTAGATAATAATACTTAATAAAAAAAAACATGCAATTTTTTTTTTATAAATTTTCGAAGTTGTATACCCCTTAAAAATATAAAATGTCAAATTATTGACATTTGCATAGGGGTCATTTGGTTGCAAATGACCTCCCCTACATCCCCTTAATGGATTGTCGACATATTACCAATAACCCTGTATATCTAAAAACACGAAAACGCGTGTATCGGTGCGGCGTAATAGTTTGAACAGCACTAAATGTATGTACAGTGATGGTATTAATAGGTCGAGCAATTATCAAACAAATTCGATTCTCATCCCTGCACTATGGTACCTTTTAAAACTGTTAAACAAAAACTACGAATGTAAGGAAAATTAATATTTATGTCTATTGTAACTAAGATCAATTTGGCATGCCCAAAATTTTATGACGTCAGCTCTAATCATTGTAACAGGCATTATTTTGCGATAACCTTTTCTTTTTTTTAAGATGTAATTTTTGACGATTTTCTTTCTTTATTACGTTGTCAAAAAAGTGCAGCAACCCCACCGGGCCCGCGGACTCTCGGTGCTCTCGATGAACATAAAATGTTAGATCTTTCTTGTCTTTCATTGTGATTTCGTTAAATCCAATCAAAGCCACCGGGCTAGATAAGTTTGTTGCACTATTATAATGGTCGTTCTGTAAGAAGGCCATATACCATCAGTATACAACGTGTAACGGATTAAGCGCAATACCTCAGACACCCCAATTAGAATATAAAATTATAAGTCTAAAACAACACCCGTAATTAAATAAATTTTAACCAAACCTGGTCGTTTTTTATAAAATAGTTATCCTTACTAAACGCAAAACGTATGTGCAGCAATATGCCTACACACACACTAATGCAATGTTAGCAGCCGACGCGACACGCACGTTCGAGCGCCCGCCAGCTGACCATAGCTGTAGGCATTAGATGTGCGTTAGTTCAATGAACGTATATGTCTCGTGTACAAAACCTACAAAACGTTTTAAGGTTGGCAAAGCGTGGTTTGTAATAAGTGCAAGCAAATATAGAACAGAGGGTGCTCAACCTTCTAATTCTTTGACTGTACAAATTTGCAAGAATATGTTCGTCACCTTAAGGTATATTTTTGTTAGCTCCGTGCACGATAAAATCTGCTTTACTGCTTTACCGACTAAGTATTGTCATACTGTCAATGTAATGTATGTATGTATGTCAAATATCAATTTCATACTTTGCCGAAGTCAACTATTCTGCGACCATCAAAATTCATTTTGAAGCCGATGCAGCATCCTATATTCTGCGTCGCTTGTCTCATCAGATAGTTTTGATGTTCCGTCGATGTCACATATTTGTACTGCCACTTGTATACGCCTTCCTCAAATGATCGTATTGGCCGTCATCCTGACGACAGATAATAATGGATGAATCATGAAATCAGATATTATTGCCGAGCTGTTCTGTTCATAGTAATATATTTTAGGGATGGGCCGAACATGGGTTTCACCGAAAATGAACATTCGGCCGAATGTTCGGTAAACCTTTTACTGAACCGAATATTCAGCCGAATATTCGGCATTTTTGATTCCCTTACGTAAACAATACAGGTCTCTAAGTAGAAAGAAACTAGAAATGTTGATAATCATGAAACTCTTTCTTACAATCAATATTGATAAAAACAAAAAACTTGCTTAATGTCTTACAATAAAGACCTGATTTTAGTATATTATTTTATTATAAAGAGTTCACTGTAGCTTAATCCCAAAACAGCTGTGCATACTTATATTTGTTTTTAATATCCATCTTGTTTATTTGTTATTGGAAATAAAGCTACAGTGTCAACGAAAACATAAACCTGCACTGTAAATTACTTAACCTCATAAAAATAATACATTTAACACTCGACTCATGATCAATCATACACGGCTCAATACACTAAAAACGTTGTGTACCACTTTGCCGAACATTCGGTGATATAGCTGAATATTCGGATTATTCGGCCGAATATGAATATTCGGTAAACCTGCCGAATACCGAATTTAAAACGAATATTCGGCCCATCCCTAATATATTTATGCTCGTGACTGTACCTAGTACACCCACATTTCTTTCTTCTTTTCTTTCTTTCTTTTTTTTAAAAAAACGTTGTCCCACACTAGGAATTTCTCCTGTATCGTGGGTGCGTTTACAAACATTTAAACTCACAAACAGCCAGACCCGGAACCACTACTTGCAGGTCATACAAATATTTGTTCCGTGCGGGGATCGAACCCGCGACACGTAACGCAGCAGTCAATCGCTTAACCACTGCGCCAACCGTGCCGTCAGTTTCGCTAGTTATGTTTATGTCCAATGTAATAGAGGGCGAGCCTATTGCCATCAACCGGGCGCGAATCCAGAATCCGAGCTGCTACTGAGAAATAATAGGAATTCAGTAGGAGTTACTTCTTATTCTATTTTAGAAATAATTAAGTGCTATTAAAATTTGTAGAAAATGGAATCGAACTACATGGAATGGATGGAGAAGACTTTGGAGTCGGAGCGCGCGGAGTGGGCGGGGCAGCGCGCGCCCGACGTGGAGCCGCACTCCAACGCGTACCACACGCATGCGCCCGTCATCATCTTCCAGATGATCGACCAAAATTTGCAGGCAAGCCATTTTCATTAATCTGTACACATTATAAATTAAAGTCGCTTTTCGTGTCTGGATGCAGTTTTTAGAGAATTCATTCCGGAAGGTTTTTGTGCATATACCTACAGGGTGGCGATTTAGTCACCTGCGTCCTCATCCTGCGTCGTCATTCTAAACAACTTTCACTTTGAAACTAATACTAGAATTGTAAAATATAAAAAAAAAACATACAACATCGAAATAGTCTAGTATGTATATAATTATATAGTATGGGAATTAGCTTTTTTTTTTTAACGAATCGGGTAAGAGTTTCGTAGCGAAAGATGCCGTTGATGGATGCAGGTCACTAAATCGCCACCGTGTATTAAAGTTAGATATATTATAGCTAATTCAGAAATCTTATGTTTTTTCAAATCGTAAAAACCTTGCTAAACAAGGGCGGGTCGCTAGTACAAAATAAACTCCGTTTTGAACTGCCGTGTGATCCTAACAACTTACAGTAAAATATCGTACAGTTCAACGCCGTATAAACTTGGGCTTAGGGCGCTTGTGACACGGGATGTAACGTCGGAGGCGGTCCGATTTTCAAGCAAATTGCACGTGACCACGTATCATGACCAAGTATGGAGATTTCACACCTGTTCAGTAAAATTCCACGTAGTGAACAAGTGACCTTAAATTATCACGGAATATCTTCCATGATTTGTACAGGGCGTTCATCGCGGGGTGAATTTTAGGACCTCTGGAAGTCTGCAAGTTATCAAATAATAGTTTCATAATGCTTTAATAACAACTACCAGTTTTATCAATAGAACCTTGAACTTGCAGTCAACCGACACCGCGACCGTTTCGAAAGCGGCCTTATCGAATAACTTTCCATGGTTATTTTTCTATGTGGCTGATTTTTGTGTTTTTACAGGTTACTGAAACTATAAGCAAAGATATAACATTTAAGGCGTTGCTACTTAGTATTGATCAAGTTACACGCTACGGGAATATGTACAGAGATGGGGTCATACAATTTAAGGTGAGTTCACAATGACAAAAAAACGTTGTGAGGTGATTCAACAAATTTGCCAAAATTTCCCAAAATATGCAACTTCATATTTTAATAAATACCACATACTTAATAATGTTTTTTAACAACTTACTATAAACAAATACATAAATAGATTGGGTATTTTAGACGGGGCAGTAAGGGTAGGTACCTTAACCAGTGTAGTAACACTTTTCAAAAACCCTTCCTTAGTGTTCACGTTCGTTATGAATGGAACTCTTTTAAACATTTCGTGCTTCAAGACCCAGCGACTTTGGCTGTGGCTTGGCTTGTCAGTGAATAAATGAATTTGTTTATTTAAGATTGTTATTAAGTAGATATTTCATAAATAGAACTCTCACTTCGCGGACCGCTCCCGCGTGGCGTACTTCACGCACCACATGATCACCATCGTGAACAACAGCGAGCAGATGGTGAGGCTGGCGCAGCAGACACAGGCGCGCCACTGGCCGCCCGCCCGCCACGACCCGCCCGCTGAGGCCAAGTTCGACAAGATGCTTAACACCTTCCAGGTAACTTGTTTTGTTTTTTTTTAACCTATATTGTACCACTGCTGGGTAAAGGTCCCCCACACACACGCTTCCCTGTGGTAACTTGTACGATTCCTTAAAATGAAAAACAAAAATGTTTGTAAGCAATGATGTTATTTCCTCTTAAACAAAAATCAACTTGATAGTACATACCATACCATATAATTCAAGTTGATTTTACAATAACTCGTACAATTAAAAAACTCATACAAAATGCTGACGTTATAGCGCAAACTGAACTGTATGTGTAGGTATTAAAGTTGTTTTTCCAAAAACTCGGATATCCCTTTACATGTCTTAGCTAGTAAACAAATACGATGTACAAATCATGAGTTTCACATCAATCACAAACATGAAAGTTTTTTTTAAACAAGTTTTGTTACAGAAAAAAAAAATATCTTTAAACTCCAAAAACTAAATTAACTAAAAACTATTAAAATAAAAATATGATAACCTAACCCAACTAAAACTATTAAAATATGGCGTCGAAAAATTCCTCCGCATCGCTGTCGACTGGTAAGTGGCCAAGGTAAAAGCCAGCCCTTGGGTTACGGGAAGTGTCAACCAGCCGTTTGGAGATTTCGTTGAACAAACCATGAGTACTTGGACCCCACGGCCCGAGGGTTTCTACCCCAAACGGCTTGAAAATATAATGACCGATAAGGTTATTATATTTTCGCCGCTTGAGATTTTCCGCAGCCACGGAAGCAGCGCCAGTGCAGCACGTCAAGCCAGGAATATGGGATGGCGAAAGAGTATCGACACACGTTGCGTCCCACACTAAAGGCCTACCCGCCGTCCAAGGAAATAAAGACATGGCGTCCGGTCTCTTGCCATCGTCGTGAGCCAAGCCATTAGGTTGTAATACAGCTGGAACGCAGACGGTGACAAGAGCTCGTCGGAAGGCGTCATTTATGTTAGCGTGCCGAGCTAAGCGGCCCGCACATCGGCTGCAAGACAGCCATGGTGTCCGAGGCTGTTGGCAACTTCGCCACAGTGACAGCTTTGAGCAGAACAACAAGGAGCTCCTAGTCGCAGGGAAGCAGCGAGGCGGAAAGTAGTGTCGTCGAACAAAGTGCCTATGTTCGACGATGGTACATAGTGCATGAAGCCAAAGACCCGACTCCCACTTACCCACAGCCAGCAGGCGCGCACGTTCCGCAGTAGTAACAGACGTGTCAAGTAAATTGTTCTGTACTACTCTGCAGAGCGGCTCATGGAACCATCGTCTCTGGGAAGATGGATTGTCGGGTTGATCTGAATTCTAGTGGAGGCTAGGATTTTCCTGATTAATTTTTCAGTGCCGTAGACTGAGGATATGAAAACCTTTAAACTAATACTAGAAATTTTGCGGATTTGAATCTAGATATGAACGTCTTGATCTTTGTAAAAAACACATTTATAAGCTATTATATTATAACAAATACTACTTCGAATTGATCATTTAAACACGCTTATTTCCCCAAAATCTAGATCTCAGGGCGCCATATTGGTTGTCGAATGAGACAAGTAAAGAAAAAATGCAATTCAAAAATTCTAACCTACTTACGACCTGGATTTGATTACCGAAAGTCAGTACAGACACTTTCGTTGACATTCAGGGCCAATCGCGACAGTTCAACGTTCGCTACGGTCAGTGAGATCTCGATGTGTAAATAAATCTCATCGGTACAAGGTCAAGCGGCGTTCCGCGGTCACCGGCAAAGAAACTCGTGATGGCACGTAAATGAACAATGATAGTTCCTAAAGCAAGTGGTGCTATTCCACAAATAAGTTGATTTTATTGCATATCTTTCGCACCGCTGGATGGAAGAAACCGTGTCCATGACCAGAAAACCAAATGTAAAACCTAACCTTGATTACATGAATATTTTGTCCTCTAGTCAAGCTTGTTTAGGGTTCCGTACCCAAAGGGTGCCAACGGAACCCTATTACTAAGTCTCCGCTGTCCGTCCGTCCGTCCGTCTATCTGTCAGCGGGCTGTATCTCATGAACAGTAATAGGTAGACAGTTGAAATTTTCTGTGTTTCTATTGCCGCTATAACAACTATTAATATAAATAAAATAAGTAAAAAATAATTAAAGGGGTCTTTGGTTTATAATTAAAGGCGTTTTTTGCCTTGTGGTACGGAACCCTCCGACTCGCACTGGGCCCGTTTTCTCTAATCCGATTACAAAAAATATTCTATTGTTGAAAAGTTACTCTATTCCCGAGCGACTTTACTGAGTGATACTTTACTGTCCATCTAATCTCATTACTTCGCAATAACGCAACACTTCATGTTTGAAAAATGCGCGGTTCCTGTGGAAATCTTCATGCGAGATAAACCGCGGGGTGCTATTTAAAATAAAGTCTAAGCAATTAGTTTATACAAAATTTTATTCTTTGGCGTAAGAACATAACAAAAACAGTCGTAAGCAACATTTTAACAAATAACAGCTTAGTTACATTCAGCAACATCTTAGTGGCCCTTCTTGTGTCCCCAGTGCTTGTGATCCTCATGGCCGCCTTTCTTGTCGTGGTGGTGGTGGTCGTGGTGGTGCTCGTGGTGGCCGCCGTCGCCGTGGTGGCCCTTGTGATGGTGGTGGTGGCCGCCGTGCTCGTGGTGGCCCTTCTTGCCATGGTGGTGTTCGTGATGGCCGCCGTGCTTGTGTCCCTTGTGGAAGTGTCCGCCCTTCTTGTGGCCGCCCTCGTGGTGGTGCCCGCCGTGGTGCTCATGGAAGCCTTTCTCTCCGTGATGGTCGTGGAAATGCTTGTCCTTCTTGAACTCGTCGTGTTTTTCGACGCCGTGGTGTCCCTTGGTGTCGTGTCCCTTGTGCCAGTGGCCGTGCTCGTCGTGGCCGTGGCCGTGGTCGCCCTTCTCGCCGTGGTGCTCGTGGTGGTGGTAGCCGTCGTCGTGGTGGTGGTGCTTCTTGTGTCCGCCGTGCTCTCCGTGGTGTCCTTTGTGTCCCTCGTGGTGGTGGTGTCCGTGTTTGCCGTGGTGGTGCTCGTGGTGTCCCTTGTGTCCCTTGTGGTGGTCACCACCGTGGTCGTGGTGGTGGTGTCCATGGTGCTCGTGGCCGCCACCCTTGTCCCAGTGGTGACCATGTGACGCAGCGGTCTCTAGATCGGCGTCCCTCTTCTCCCGGATCTCCCTGGCGGAGCTGAGGGCGGCGATGGCCAAAAGGCCAAATGCCACCAGAAGACTACTCCTCATGGTTGATTAGACTTGTTGTTACTGAATGATATCGGTCCACTGGCGACAATGATTTTATATACTAAACAGCAGTGGCGGTTAAGAAATTTAGTTGCTTGATAGTGTCAAGGTTGTTACAATTAATTCGTTCGTTTGCGGTGTTACTTTCCACTTCCTAGATTGACAATCTTTAGTTCCGTATGTTAACTTTAGAACTAATATCCCGAAGGATTGTTTGCGTTATGTAATGGGTCGCTTTTTCAGTCAGTTTTGAATTTCTTAAATATATTTTTTTTGTTTTTTGTTTAGACAATTTTAAACTTCTTAGGACAGATTTCCAAAGTCAGAAACACTCAGCCACGGTAAATGTGACCTAGGCCGTAAACGCGAATTTGTGAACAAACTAAACCTATTCTATGGGACTTTTTAATGAGAATAGGTGTCAAGTAGCTTCTCTATTTGGTTTGAGTGAATAAGGTGGCATACATTAGGTTAGTTTAAAATTGTTTTTAAAGTTCCCCAGGAATGTATGTTATAATGTTATTTTTTAACTTTTAAGCTTTCTCTCGGGCTTACTTAATAATCAATCGGTGAAGCTCAGTAAACACCAGGGTTTATTGAATACACTAATTAATGCTGATAAAAACGATAGATAAAGGTCCAGTTCCAAAAGTTTTTGATGAAAGTGTAAACAAACCTGTTCAGGTTAAATTCATACGCAATAATTTACTAATTAAGGGGAATTAGTAACATATTCATCTTATTTAGTAGGTTTCAACTTAATATATCTAACCATTTTTTGGGTTCTGTAGCAAAATGGCAAAAACGGAATAAGAATAAGTATAACGTATTTGCAGAAAATATAGGTGTTACCAGTTGTAAAAGTTGGTGGTTTAATTTCATATTTAAGTCCATATTTTGCCTGTTTAGGGCATGCAAATTAATTTTACATGAATACATAGGTACTTATTTGAATAAGATATACAAAATATACATACCTATGTTCTAATATAATTTTTAAATCAAGATAAATTTAAGTTACAATAATAAATAAACACACAACAAAACTTAAAACCTTAAAATAACATTTTGTCTTTAGTTATCATAAATTCTTTTAGTTAAACTGAATAAACACACGTCACAAAACTATAGGAAACTTAAAATATTTTTTTTCCTTTATGTTGCAGAAATTCTTGTAAACTATTTAGACAATTTTCTATCAACCATCAACGCAGTTTAATTTAAAATATTTAAAATGGCAGTTTCCTTAAGAAAAGATCTTAAGGAAACTGCCATTTTAAATATTTTATGGTAATTTGTAAAAAATTGTAATGCACATACTGATAAACATTTTTTTACTTAGAGTTTTATTACAAACAAAAAGGAACTAAAATCTTTGTTGCATCTCTTGGTCGCTGTTTGGTGTAATTGTCACCTTTGAATCTAAAGAATTCATTAAGTTTCCTCACAAACACCGATACCTCAAACAAATACATAAGGTAGTAGTAGAAGTAGTCAAGGTCAATAGTTTCAGTTTTTTTTAATAGAGGCTTACAAGATTACCCTTATAGTTTCGTCACGTCCGTCCGGATGCACTGACCTCTATTAAAATACGCTGGACTGGCTATCGCTATCAATTTCATGTGCCTATTTGAAAATCGCCATTTTGGCGCTGACGGCAGCAGTGTGGGGGAATGGAACTAATACTAGTGATGTATAACAAAAGGTTTGTTATCGATAAAAACTTTTCTGATATCGACCACAATGATAGAAATATTACCAACGCTATTGTTACAGATTTCCTATAAATTAAATTGGTTTAGGTAATTATTAACATGTAACATTCGTGTTGTCTTTTATACGTAATATGTTTTTAAAAACGTGAAATACGTTTTATAACATATGTTAAGATTTACTAAAATTGTAGATAATTGTTTTTTTTTTTTTAAACGTTGCCCTACGCTAGGAATTGCTCCTGTATCGTGGGTGGCGTTTACAAACATTTAAGCTCACATACACAAACAGCCAGACCCGGAACAACTACTTGCAGGTCATACAAATATTTGTTCCGTGCGGGAATCGAACCCGCGACACGCAGCGCAGCAGTCTATCGCCTAACCACTGCGCCAACCGTGCCATAATTAAACAAAAACAAAACAACATAGGCAACAAACAATGACAAACAACACAATATAGACATATATTTTGTTAAATGTTACTAAAACACAGATAAAAAGACATGTCTGCACTAGTTGAGTACCTAACTAAACTAATGAACTATAGATTGAAATAGCAGTATCTAGTACTGTTTATGGACTGTAATTAATAAGTATCACATGTCCGGTTGACCCCTTCCTTCCTTGTTCTCCTTAATCGGATAACAGTTCACTATAGGATCAATAAATAATAAAATTCTGTAAAATAGTAAATTACTAAGATAGAAATAGTAATTAATAAGATAATCCCTTCCTATAAAGAGTGCACAATAAGATATTATTACTAGTCAGATACCGCATGTTGCCATGTGTTATGAGACACAATAACATTCTATTAGGTCTTTAATTACGGTAATTAACTTGTAACAACTTAATTACCGCAGGGGAGGGGGACAGGGAAATAAAAAAAGCATTCTCAAATCACATATTATATTATTAAATTAAAAATTACTGTCGAGCCATTTTTTCAACGTAGTCCGTGACTGATGTTTTAAACAGGCTTCCGTGAAGTGTTTAGAACACAGATAATGATACATTGTCGGAGTCCAGTTGACAACCTTCATATTTTTTAACCAAAGTTTGAGAGTGTAATCGGAGGGGAACCTGTAATTAAAGGAAACATTATAGTAGGTATGGGTAAAAATTATAAATTATATACATATATCTATAACTATATAGAACACTTAATGAGAATTATGAATCATAAGTGTTAAATTATTTGTTATTGACTCTAATAATAATAAACCTTGAAGTGTTTTGCTATTATTAGAGATCATTATAATGTGCGTATCATTATTTTAACAATGATGAGCATGACTTTTGTTTTACATCATAATATTACGAAAGTATCGATATGAATTTTGACATCCCTAACAAAAGTTATTGGTTATAAAAATGTTCGTTAAATCCCGTAAACTCGAATAGTTTACGTTTATTATTGTAAGAATACACTGTTTTAAGCGGTTTTATAATAAGTATTTATGTTTTAGATTCACTTACTTGTGAAAACTGACACCACTGCCCTTTTCGTATCGTGTTTTACAATATACGCACGATTTCATGTTGGACGAACAATACAAGCTATGATACAATCACTGTCACTATTATAACACTTTAATTTATATCACAATCACAGTAAACACTTTAGAAAACTTTTTATTCCGCAGAGACACTTAGCGTAAAATCAACAAACAACGGCCATTTGCAATCTTATTAGTTCTCAGAACTCTCACGTCTGTCACTGGGGGCGCTTTGAATCGGCACAGCAAATAGCTGTCATTTTGTAGGGGATAGCCAGTCCAGCGTATTTTAATAGAGGTCAGTGGTCCGGATGTCACAACCATTTTACTCGGAGACTATTTGCACTGTATTGATGAAATTTTTTAAAGATTTTGTATTCTGTGCACCGCTAAACAGTGGTGTAGTAAAATTTCGAAAAAATATATTTAGGGTGGCACTCCATATACACGTACGTAAGTAACTGAGGAAAGAAAAAGAAATTATGCGTGTGGGGTATTGTTAGATCCCATAATATAAAATGTTTTTTTTTTAATTCGGTTGTTTTTTTGTTGTAATAACAGTTTTTATTTTTCACTTTTTTCTTGTGGAATCAACCCAACACAAATTCGTATAGCACTACTTCCCTTGTAAATAACAGTGGCAGGAAGTTATTAAAACATCATCAATATACACTAAGTGGAATTAACAAAAAATGATCATAAAGTAAAAACATCTGGGCCAAACTGAATTATTTTTTTATGGGACCAAATGGCAACTATTCTGCATCGAACAAAAAAAGAATTACGTAAATCGGATCAGAAATCTCGGCGTAATCCGTATACATACATAAAAAAACCAACCGGATTGAGAACCTCTTCCTTTATGAAATCGGTTAAAAAGAAATTATGCGTGTGGGGTATTTTTGGATCCCATAATTTAAAAGATTATGATTTTGAATTTGCTATTTTATGCAATCGTTTTTGAGATATGTTCTGTTACAACCGCAGAATTAACTTTGTTTTTCATAGTTCTTTCGAGAAATACTATGAAACGGTGCATTCGTAAATATACTTCCCAACTACGGAGCCCGTAAAGGGGGAAGAAGTTGAGAAGTGGGCGTAGCGATATTTGTTTGATTAACATTGTTAAATTGTAATAGAAAAATCGTCAATGAATATTGACGTTATATAAATAACCTCCTTGATTTTCATAATGTAAAACATATCTAAAGCGATTTAAAATTAGAATTTCGGATTTAAGTATCTACCTATTCAAATAATCAAATCACTGAATTTGTTATTGGCACTACAATTTGCTAAAGGTACGTTGTGACCCATTTGTTTATGTTTTCATTAAATTGTTTTGGAACATAATATACATGTATTGTATACAGTCAATAGATAATATACAATCAATTTTAGTTCAATTCACTTCATGTGTGTGAGCACTCCTATGATATATTTTACAATGTCTTTAAAACAAGATGTCTTTTTTCTTTGTGGGTGTAGGTATTATAGGTACACCTCTGCCTTACCGCTTGGGAAATCAGGCGTGATGTTATGTTAATATCTTTGTTTTAGAGCTTAAGAGACGAAGCCGCAAAGTTTCTTCTTGAGGAAGCCTTTTTAGACCTGGAAGTTCACTTCGACGACCTATTTACAGCGAAATGGCTGACCTCCACCATTCCAGTTGACACTATTTGCATCACACTTGACGACTATTTTCAAGACTACAACCATTTGAGAGATAAAAACTTCGAATATGTCATAAACGAAGCTCAAAACTTGGTTTATAAAAAGTATATTACGGCGATGCTATCCAAGAAATTGGCCTTCAAAAATGTAGACGAAGCTCAGCAAGCCGCTACCAAAATAGTGAAGGAGGCGAATCAAATAAGGTCGTTCTTCAGGAAGATAGCGGCGGAGGGCGTCAACGTGGACTGGCCCTTCGAAGTCATCAGTATGCTAGCAGAGGTGAGTTCATATTTTTAAATCCTTGCGTGAGTTTTACAAACCCTAGTAACGAATATTATATTAGAAACTATGAATACTTGCCAATTGCAGTTAAAATTATGCGTAAGGTCTAATGCACAAGAATAATGCGTGTATTTCAATGTATACAGGGAGATAATTTAGTAATCATCAGTTCTTCCCTTTACCTATAAATCCATATCAGATATCGTGGATAGAAGACCAAACTTAGAAAGCACAAGTTCGTTATGCTAATACATACTTATTTTATTTTTCTCATCAAACACGAACAAAGAGTTTGTGGATCTGAGTTAACCTGGAGTGAACTCACTTTCTATTTAAATCATAGATACCGAGATACGCATGACGTGTTCGGTGCAAGAAAAGCTTGACTGTTCGTCATGTTATAAAGATTGTAGGCAAATTAATGGATTTAGATTTTTTGTACTCGACGCTGTATGGTTGCGTGTTGTCGCACCATGGCCAGACAATTTGTTTTCAGCTTAAAGCCCAGGTTCGCAAGGGCCCCCGGCGGATGTTTTTTTTTTATCGTGCACTGGATTTTTAACTCGCCCTCTTAAGCCGAGCATTGATACTCCAACGGAGTGTTGGATTTTCAACTGGCACGAGAAGTGGGATAAAAATCCAGTGCGCGTTAAAAATCGCTGCGTTATAAATCGTCCATGGGTACGAGGGCTAACTATAAAACAACCATTGTATACAGGTACTGAGGTGCCAGGACATCGAGATGTTGTCCCTGGACCTGCACAGCGTGGTGGCGAAGTGCCCCGACATGTCGGAGGAGCAGCTGCTGCGCCTGCTGTGGCTGCGCGGTGACGTACCGCGCGCGCGCCTGCGCGACACCGTGGCCATCGCGCTGGCCTCCCGCCCGCCGCCGCGCGCCAATTCGCACCCCTCGTTCTTCAAACACATCACCTTCAGCGACAGACTACTCTCACACTTTAACCTCTAGAAGACTGCCACTCACATAATAACATAACATCACGCCTGTAATCCCTGCGAAGGGTTAGGCAGAGGAGTACCTATAGTACACCCACATAATATTCATACATAAACAGATATAGATTTGCTACGTTCGTCATCGCCAGTCATAGCAGTAGTTTTTTCGTTTTTATTGGTGGAAACTGGAAATAGAGGGGTTGACGAACTCCGTGTAAAGAACCATAGCTTTGGTTAACATTCCGCAAAACACCTATCAGATACAGAAAGACGAGTAAGTATTACAATATGTAGTATCTTCCATTTCCAGTAGCAAGGTTTTGTAAAAGAAAGAAAGTGATGTTGCTCTGAATGGCGCTTGGCGTTTATTGTGGCGGCAATATATTCGTATTATTACATTTAATATAATCTAATTATAAGTATAAATGTGTAAATTATGAACAAATATATTTTTATTTCTATTAAACCATTTTATTTAAGTTAACCACTACGGTATATCGTCAACTACAGAAAACACACTAAGTATTGCTTATTCTTTTATTTTTTAGAATACTTACTAGGTATATACCTACCTATTACCTAGGTATGCATCTCTAGCTGCGGTACCTACTTGTATTATTGAAGTTGACAGTAGGGTTGCCACCTTTTTTTGAACAAACATAGTATCTTTCCCAAAAAAGATGCAAACATATAGTACTTTTGGAAAATTCAGGAAAAAAAAGTAAGTACTCATTTATTTTTAATCATTTTTTTTTTTTTTTTTTTTTTTTTTTTTAATTTTTTTTTTTTTTTTAATTTTTTTTTTTTTTTAATTTTTTTTTTTTTTTTTTTTTTTTTTTTTTTTTTTCACCTTTAAAATAATTATAGGAATCTGAGCAATTAAGATTCATATTAAAATAAATTAACAATTCATTATTAACTTGCCCTAATCAAACACGCATCAAGACACACACACGCACGTAAGAATGTCCACAACAAACATTGAAACCAATTAATACCACTCACCTGGCCAATCCTACTACTGGCAGTTGAGCAAGAAATCCCGCTTATAGTAACACTTTGCACTTTGCTCCATATTTGTTATTACCTTACTATCTTCTTCTTCTTCAACCATTGGTATAGTCGGACTCCCATTCGCTCTTATATTTTTTTGCCTTTTTTTTTGGGTGGCGCACAAAAACCATCATCACTTTCCATGTTTTTTTTTATTTTAACAGCAGGAATTAAACACTTATATAAAAATCGGGCGCATTCATCGATGAATTATTGACAGTTGAGGTTTTGTTGAAAGCGCGACAGTTGAATTGGGGATAAAAATAAAGTATTTTTCGTACTTTATTATTTTTCCATAATAGGTACATATACAGTAAAATTGACTGAAGTATAGTGCGATACTATACATTATAGTACGGGTAGCAACCCTAGTTGACAGTCACATTAACAAATAGAACATCAACGTTCAAAAACCAACTTTTTTTCCCACTGATCGTTAGGATCGTTTTAATGATTTTTTCTAATGTTCCGGCTTTAAAATTGTATTGCTTTGTGCCATTAATGGCGCGGTGTATGCTGAAGCAACTCTTGATACAAGCATTGTTAAATTGATTGATATACCTACGACAACACCTAGAATTAGGTACTATCGAGGAAGTTCATATCTAAGCAGTTTTAAAACAAAATCCCGTGAACACGATGACCACATCTGTTTTATGCCCCTATTTGCATCGACCAATGAAACAAAAATACTTAGTAATATTTTGTCGTACCTATTTGTTTTTTTGTTGTTCGTGTGTTTTTGTTTGTTTTGTTTTTTTTTGTTTGTTTGAAAAACAAGGGACTCATCAAAAATCTCATGGTGCGATGCTATCAGTTGATGCGATTTCTATAGCGGCCGAGCGCTGCAAGGAAACATAGTCCTTAAGGTGCATAGATATGAAATTCCTCGATAGTACACATCGACTTAGATTAACCTTCCAATCTTAGCTGGAGTTTAGATACTATTAGTAGCAATCTTGCAATAGGTACGTCAGTTTAATAAATTAAGTTCTCTAAATAAACAAATGAACACACACACATGACATGACGTATATAAGACCCCGCTCACGATGACACACCTAGTTGCCACAACAATGATCTCCTGCGCTCTCCTTCTTCTGATCGAGCTACAAGTAACAGTGGATACAATTTAGTGGGTGCCTCGCGGTGACTCAAGGCCAATTGATGGTCCGAAGGGCGGGCGGCGCTCGCGCGCGGCAGTCAGTCGCAGGCCGCGCTGCGCCACACGCCATGTCCGCCGCTAGCGCCGCGCTACGCGCATGCTCGCTGCTGCTGTGCCTGGTGGCAGGTGAGCGCCTCTGTCGCTACTCGTAATCTCGCAATCTCGCACCGTGCATCTCGTGCTAAGTGCACCGACCTAATACTTCCACGTCAAATGTTTTCCAAATTCAAACAATTCTGTCCCGCGTTATTTACAAATTTAAATCGGGCAATGATTTTTCACGATTTTCATTCGTTACATTTTTATTTACTTTGGCACTGTCGTATCGGTTATTTTTTTTATTTTAACGTAGTGGTTAATAAAATAGCATATTGTTCGTTATGCAAGCAAGGCACTATTAGTATTGGTTCTATAGAATCAGATTTTTTAAAGCGGAAGATGTAAATAGTCCACTTACAATCTCAATTGAATCTTACACAAGACTATTAAAATTTCACAACTCATAATGTAGGAGTCCTGTAAGATTTTCATAAGTAAGGTGCCCTTTGCACTAAATTAGATATGTGGGTACCTACATTAGCTATACCTACGTAGGATTATGTTGGTAGGGCAGACAGGTAAACTTCACTAAACAGCTGCTAAAGCAATATTTCCGTGAGTACAGATATGTAGATTCTAAACTATAAGTAGATACAATAGGATGTTCGAATCCCTGTTCTACTTCACATGACTCATCCAATCATAACACCACAGGAAGACAAACTTTTGTATGCAATTTGCTTTTGTGCGCGCTACGCGACTAATATTTGGGTAATTTATATTTCCTTCAGGGTTTGTAAACTTTTTAATTGGTTGTATATATAGGTTTGATATAGTGATTGAGAGAAAAGACGCGCCTTTGCCAATTGTTGACCAACTAGTTGGTATTTTATCGAATAATACAAATCACGTCGGCACACACCGCGTGCGCTCTGGTCGCGGTGGTATTTTTAACATTCCCGGACCGCCTCAAGGTTAGCCAAGATAGTCGCTTATTCATTGGGATATGACCTAATTTCTTATAACAAATTATTTATAGAAAATTCATAAAGGAACGGCCAAAGTCAAACATTTTGGAATTATAAACATAATAGAGGATCGACCGACCTCATTAGGTGTTGTATGCGGAAGGTAGTTCCTCCGCACTTATATTAAGTGCAACGATACGGCGCAGTGTTTACATTGGAATATCTAATGTTAGTCAAGCCCTATACAATACACCTACACAGTACAAATACAAATGACACACTTATTGTATTTTCATTTCAAAATTGTAGCGTGGGTGGCCGGCCTATTGCTAAGGAAAATCCAGTGATGAGCAATGTAGGTACTAAAAATATATATAATCATCGTAGGAATTGTTTCTGATCATAAATCTTAGGTAATGCAGTTATTGTCCACCCTAGCAGTTCCGGAGGTACATACACGGTATCGTACCTAATGATAGTGATTCTGCTACTGCCCGTCAATTTCAATTCTTAAGCTCTTTGCAACAACAATAAAACAATTACAGGACCTACGCTAGACGCTCTGGGTTCTGTACCTGTAGCCAAAACAGGAACCGATCAATGCATGAATATGACATAAACACTTGCAATTAGGTAAAAAGTTTTTTTGTTATGTTATTTACATATTTTTGGGTAAAAATGTTTTCGGAATTTATTTCTTGCCATTATTTCGGCTGTCGTTGTGCCGATTGCCGTAACGGCCAATAGCCTGATGCCCGAAAGCTTCGATTAATTTAATTAATTTCATTTTATTTCCTCGATACGTCTCGCATCATGAAGAGGTTCCTGTCTCTGGAGCCCTAACCACCGGAAGCTTGGACCCTGGTTTTAACATACTAACAACCCAAAATTTTTTACATATTCTTGAATGTTTTTATGTAGGTACTTATCCAATTTTTTTTTAAACTAAGTAGGTACCTACCTATTTATAATGTGTTGAATATGAAAGAAAATAAATAAACGGAACAATAATGTCGTTTAATGCAAAGTAGTCGTAGACCTAAACTGGTGAACATGGACTTCACCTTCGACCGCTTTAGCGAACAACCTTGGCTGAGCAGTTTCAGCAAACGCCATAACATTTTACTGCGCTGCACACTCTGCCTGCCAAATGCGACGATTAATGTTACCGATCACGTTTAATTATAAGGATTCTGAATACTAGGTGCAAGCAGCTGATTCACTCGCTGGCTGGCTGTTTGTATATGTGAGTTTAAATGTTTGTAAACGCACCCACAATACAGGAAAATTCCTAGTGTGGGGCAACGTTTTTTAAAAAAAGAAAAGAAAGAAAGAAGAAGTACCTACTTAACTAATGATTGAGGGTTCGAAGTTCGAAATACCAAAATCCGATGCACTTTGGTCAGCCTCAATCATGGTGGCCCTATAAAATTATTGGCCCTATAAAATATTTGGCAAGTTTTATTAGCAAAACTATTTAAACAAATTTGTTACCTAGTTAGGTCTCGGGGATAATAATAATAAAATAGTCCTCCAGACCGAATTTCGGCCATGGCGGCCAGTATCAGCGGAGACTTGCCATCGACCTGGAGACCTGGACCTGGACCTGGAGATAGTATACTGCACAAGTGTGTGCGCAAGCACAGGTGCACTCTGTCTTCCCTCACTTTCATATAAAGACATTATAGATATAATATCAAGGTACTGGACATAGAATTCTAGGCTGCCAAAGTTGAAGTGTAGTTTTCACGTAATTATGTTTTCTTTCAATAAACGAGTCAGTGCTGAAACTAGCTAGGTCATCAACACATCTACGTAACTCTTTCCCAACTATCTTGGGGTCGGCATCCAGTCTAACCGGTTGCAGCTCAATACCAGTTTTTTTGCATAGAGTGACTGCCTATCTGACCTCCACAACCCAGTTCCTGGGTAATACGATACCCCTTGGTAAGACTGGTTGTCACATTTTCGGGCTTCTAACGATCCGTACCGACTGTCAAATATCCAGGAATAACAGCTGGGACCAACGGCTTAACGTGCTTTCCGAGGCATGGAGGGGTCTTGGCATGTGAAGATGGTCAACAATCCACAGACCAACCGCGGCAAGCGTAGCTTGACCTGGTCGATCGACACAGCTGTTATTACTGAGCCACAAGCCTCAGCTGAAACTAGTCAGGTCCTATTTTAATAATTATGAATAGTAAGGTTTGCTGTGTTCGGGATCCGGTTCGATAGTCATATCACAAAATACATTAACCTCTTCTCCGCCAAATCTCACTGGTACATTTTATAGCGCCTATCGACTGCTATGTATTCTAAAAGTATAAATATCGGGTGGCGTTTAAAAATAAAATAGCATGTCGTTATCATTAAGCTATCATTTGATACCTAAAATATGCCTACTTTCGGAAACTGAACAAAATCGTCTATTTATTTACAAATACCTAAGTATTATGTAAACCTACAGAGGGTTTTTTTGTACTGGAACCTTACAGTACAGCGTATTCCGAATCCGTAGAAGATACGGGGAAGCTATCTTATAATTTTAGTAACCATTGGGTCTTTTTCATGAAAACAATTATGACATAGGTACTTAATTTTTTTGTTCCAGTGCGAGTTGTCCATAAAAATGAGTGAGTACTTAAACCAATTTACATTTTTTTATGGAAAAATCGTACTTGACTAAAAAGTTATTTGTGCCAACAGAGCTAATGGTTGCTAAGACAGTTTCCTCGTATCATATGGATTCAGATTTCTCCAAACTGTCCCAGTTAAAACACTCTATAGGTAGTAAGTATTGCTCCTAATGTACGTATGTATAATCTGCCTCGTAACTGCTTTATCACCCTAATATTGAATGTCACTTGAACTTCATAAAACGACAACGTCCATTTTGCCCATGTGACAGATAGTTCCATTGTAGTCAAAAGTGAAAAAGCAATATCGAGGTCGTCTATACCGGTCGCGTTATGATTATTATTACTATTACTTTTTTTTGCAATTTTATAGAATTTAAATTTTTATACTTTGGGCTTTTTTTTTATATTTTTTTATACCTACTTTCATGACATTTTTATAATTTTATTTTGACAATCTTAACTATTATTAATTTTCTAATGACAATTGGCATAAATATTTAAATTTAACTAAGTAATCCCTTTCGCGATTTACCTGTTTTGATTTTTTAAGATTTTTTATAAGGTTAGGTATTGTAAAACTTTAAACTATAGATAACAATTGTTTGAATTAAATAAATTATTATTATTATTTATACCTACAAAATACATAACAACACGTACTTTCCTACAGTGCAACCAGAAAAATGTACAAAGGTACCCAAAAGTTAGCCGTTTATTTGTAAACATGTAACCTATAGTAAACCAATTTGTATTCCAGGTAGTCGACAGTTATCGATAGAAGAATTTTTGGTGCCGAAAGCTGTAGAAGTCGGGAAAGATGCTGAACTGCGATGTCAGTACGAGCTAGGAGAGAACGAGACAGACGCCGCGCTCTACGTCAAGTGGTGGTGGACGCCGGAGGCCGGCAACAGGGACGAGAGGCAGCTGATGTACCAGCGCATAGTCGGCCATGGCGCAGAGTCGTTCCATCCCGACAATACTAGCCAAATAGGTAACTAGAACTAACACAAAGAATAATTATGATCCCATGCGATTAACCATTGGTCAAAAAATTATAGATTTTAATCAAAAGATATCGTGTTGGTGGCCAGACAAATACTTTTGATCCCCACAAAATAGAAATAGAGACACCCGTAGCGCAGAAACACACTGCGCCAAACATGTACTTCGAAACATACTCAAAGCGCACCTTGCATTACTTTTCAGAGATAAAGGATAAAGATTCCATCGTCTTACTAGCTGTAAACCCAGTGGATTCTGGAACGTACGAGTGTGAAGTGTCAAATATCGACGAAATAAGGCAGCACGAGAAGCTTATTGTATTTTGTAAGTATCAACCAGTACGTACAAGTAGGTGGGTACAATGCCTATATATTTTTTTTTTTTGTGGTTGGGATATCATCAAATAACTTCTCCCGCTCTGGGCAGAGTGGGAGGGCGTGTCAGACTCTTACTGACTAAAACCCACCCGTGTTCCTTCAGTTGCCTGTGCCAGGGGCCACGGTATCCCTCTCGGACTTTCCCGCAACCCTAGCAGGACAATGCCTATAATGACATTACATTTGTTTACATAATTAACCTTTGAAATGTGTGATAGATACCATAAGTTTATCAACGTAACATCACGCCTGTGTTTTCGAAGGATAACGCAGAGATCTATGGTTCACCCCTTTTTTTCACCAGTTATTTTTGACCATAAGATAACGATGGGCTTTTTTCTGTACATGTGCTCTCCCCATTGTCGGTGAAATGTATAAAAGGATCACTTTGTTGTCCGTCTGTCATGACCTTTTTTCTCAGGAACTTCCCTTCCTGGCGGTATCAAGTTGAAATTAATATTAAATATTAAGGTCTGCGGTCCCTTGGACGGGTTACAAATTCAAGCTTCTAAGTCAAAACCACACTCACTCACACTCAAACCAGTAACACCACTTCACTCACTTTAAAAACCTATAGGGTAGGTGTAACGGGGAGTCCGTTAAACTATATAGCAGCATGAAATTAAGCGAGAAGCAAGTACAAGTAAAGGACACATTCGAAAATAGGTAATTTGTAGTATACTTATCACATCAAAATATTATAAATAGTTTCTGTGATTACAATCTTACATATTTTGCAGTTGGAGCAAGGAACAATCCTTGCTCCAACTGCAACTGTATGTTTTATTCTATTTGATGTAGAACGATATATGGGAGAACATTTTTTTTCACACCACCTGCTCGAAAATGTCAAATTATATGTCAAGCAACCTTAACCCAAAGTGAGTCATTAGTGGCCGGGGGCACAGCCGGTCAATAATGTTGTACTGGATTTCATTATGACCCGCTGGTCAATAATGTGATTTGAATTTGGAATCTCACATGCTCAGATAAATTGGCAGTATAGTACTAACAAACACCCTTTGGTGCCAGAAAGAGGAAAGGTATTCTCGAAACCCTTACTACGCGTGGATGATATTCTCAATTTCCTACAAAATCATAACGACTGCTTCTTCATATCGTTGCCATGTTTTCGAAGACATAATATTGTAAGAATAATTAGATAACTACGAACCATTTTTTAAAAGGAATGGAATAACATTAAAATTATTTTCTCACAGTAGGTGTAAAAAGTAGAGTATCCTCCTCTGGGCTAAAGGTGTCTTTGCCTTGGGCTAGCTTGAATCCCTCGCTGCATTCTGGATTCTTGTATTAACTCCCTCGCTTCGCTCGTGAGTTATACTCTTAACTCCCTAGCTGCGCTCGGGAGTTAAATCCCGAATCCTTCATTGCGCTCGAGATTCAATATGACGCCCGTGACATAAGACACAACTTTAGCCCCTCGGTGCATAATCTACTATTACTTACCGTTTCCTTTGAGATATGTTTGGTTAAAGTAGGTCTTTGCCGGTTATTAAGTACGACCGCCACCCAACGAATTGCTTACATTGACGTGTATATTGGTGTACATCTGAGTCTTTGTTAATTTACGACATTTGTCATCAATCAAAAGCATCCATTTATTACATATTTTTTGTTTAAACCTAAAACCGTGATTTAAAATAGTTTATTAGAAAATACTGCTAAAGTATTTAAACCTCATGAAATGTTATTTCTTTTTCCTTCAGCGATGGGTACGGGCCCATCAATAAATTACACGTTACTACACAGCGAGGCAGAGGATGAAGAGGATATGTTGTTAATAGAATGTGAAGCTGAAGACGTCGCGCCCTTGCCAGATATGACCATCACCTTTCAAGGGTTTGTTTGTGTTTTAAACATTTTGCTTCTCTGAAGATATACGAGCAAATATGATGCCTCCTCCCCCTTCGAAGTATAGTCTCACTGATGGTGGCGTATGTGTAGGATCATTCAGTTCCCTACAAAATGGTTGAGCTGGATGGTCCACCCGTCGTGTTCGGGAACGGGCACCCGCCTTCGTTTGAGACTGGCCATCTCTTTTCTGAATTGTTTCTTCGTTTTTTTTTTACAAATGTTCTCACATATTCAAAAATATTTATTTCAACTTAGGCAGCCCCAGTAAGTTACAATAGTACTTGTGTCGGAGCTGTCTCACTCTTCCCTTAAGTGGTAGATATAGAATAGGTACATATAGAAGCAATAAGAATAATGTACCCAGGATTTTGTTATATCTTGATTTAAAAGAGTGTCCTTGGAGTTGATTGCCCGTACTTCTCTATAGAGATCTACGTTTTGGAATGGGCTTCAACTTTGTGACTAACTGACCGACTCTTTGACAATTCAAAAGTACCTGTAAATTATTTACTAAAAAAAATTACTGTGAGCTATTTTTTGTAAAAAAAAATTATCTTCATAGTATTAATATTTTTGAGCTTCACGACTAACTTAAAGCATATCGGATTAGTGTTATCATCACAAATAAATGTAAGTTTTATGCTACCTTTATCCATATCCAAAGCATAAAAGCAATATTAGATAGGTTAGGTATGTGATTTGGGGAAAGGCTAGGCTGATGATGAGATAGGTACCTATGTGTTTTCTAGATTTTAGAGTATAAAATGTATTTGCAGATAAGCTATGTGATAAACCCTACAGTGTTTAAATCAAAAGCACAAAGACGTGGAACTGTTGTGCCTGAGCGATACACACGGCTTTTTGTTTTTGGAACGAAGGTCCTTAGCGCAGCTGGCGGTAGGAGTTCATTATCAGCCTATACTGTTCCCACTGCTGGGACACAGGCCTCAGTAGGATTGAATGGTAGAAATTGTCACGCTGAAAAAGCGTTATGCCCACGCCATGCGACTTTCTCTTTCTATTACCGATATACGAGTGTGTGCGTGCGTGCGAGTATCGCTTAGGGAACTTCGTTACTAACGGGGGTCCCCCTATCTGTATCAAACCGCAGATACTGTTGAAAATAAGAACAATGCAAAAAACTACAACCAAAACCAAACAAAAAAAAGCGAATCAAATAAATTTCCAAAAAAAAAACGGTGGTCCCCACGGTTTTTTGTTTACGTCAGTCAAAATTTAATTGTGATAATGTACACGTAGCTGTTTGTTTACAACGTGTAACATAATTAACGCAAGACCTAAGCTCATACACCTCATTTAGAGTATTGAGTTAAAAGCATCATACAATGATCAAATCAATTTTTTTTAAAGCTAACTATTATTATTAAAAAAATCGTGTTGACCCTAGCATTACTTTATGCATTTAAAATTGAGTCGTATTACCTTGCAATAAGATTTAATTTTCTTTGGCGCAATCGGCGGTCAGTATTGCAAAATACATCATTTTTGGAAAAAATACCTATATTAATAGTTACTGAAATGGATTCAGTAGGCAATTATGGGCAAACTACTTTCAGGACTTGCGTTTATTTTGATACACCGTGTATATCATAGATCATATAAACACAGTATATGTATTTTTCAGGGAGGCAATCAACATATCAAAGACTGTAGAAGACACAAATGAAAATGGCTTGTATAAAATATACGTTAACGGCACCGTTAGTACAGCAGATGTCGAAGAGGGCGAAATACGCTGCGAGATGACGTACTCCACTCTAGAACATCCTCCATACGTAGATGTGGAGAAATATATACCTGCAGGTATGGTATACTACTTAATACGAAGAAAGCGAGAAGACATAGGTTTTTTTTTATGACTTATGGGTTCAATACTGTACCTAAGTATTATTTTATGGTTTAACAACATGGTCAGTTTAACGTTAAGCTGAACTTGACAAGTTGAATGCATCAGTTGATCGCTTATGGCACACATGTGTTGCTTTGGAACGTCTTCACATTATTGTGTTTATTGGAACAACGAATGATACTTACATATTTGCATTTTTCATTTACACAACCAACTAAACATTCTCATTATTACTGCACATTTACGCATTATCCACACTACTTAGATATTGAAATCAAAAGCATGATGAGTAACAGCATTTCGCTTTTAGTAAAGGGATAGATATACAGGGTTACTTGTAATAATAACGTACATGACATCCGTCAGGAGCTAATAGGGGGGCCAAAATGAAACCCCCCATATGTATGACCGAAATTTAATAGTTTTCGAGATATTTGAATTTTAAGGGTTTTTCATATTTACCCAAAATTTGACATGTAATAAACTTCATATTGAATGGGTAGGTACTACTTATTAAAAATGATATTGTAGCTGCATGTCCCTTCAATTAAGCTATGAACATAATTAAAAGTACTTAATTCAACAAAATAATAAAAATGATGAAAAAAAAAGTTGTTTTAGTTATTTGTACGATTAATGTCATAGTAACTTTTTTAACGAGACAAAATTTTTTGAAGCGTAAAATGAAAATATTGGTATGATATCGTTCATTTGCGAGAAGCTTGGCATAATTCAAAAGAGCAGTTTTTGGGTATGTTGATTTAAAGAGTAAAAGTAGCAGTAAGAGTGCGACAAAGCATATTATAGTTACATCTTTCTAGCTCATTTTTAGGCTTAGTGTAATGTCGTTTTTATAGCAAATTACAAAAATAATTTTAATTTGCTGCGTTCACCTGCATAGGTACTTAACTCCAAATTTCAGATTTTTTAGTTATGTCACCCTTTTTGCAAATGAGCAATATTATGCCTAAATCGCTCATCATTTTAATTATTTTGCTGACTAAAGTACTTTTTATTATCATCATAGCTTAATGAAGTGCCAGCCACCTACAATATCACTTTTAATGGTACTCATTCAATATGTAGTTTTTTTTTTATTTGGAATTAAATGTAAATTTTTGGGTAAATATCAAAAACCCTTAAAATTCAAATATCTCGAACTGAATTTCGGCCATACATAGGGTTCGTTTTGTTGCATTTTGGCCCCCCTATCAGCTCCTGACGGATATACCTACGTCGAATTACAAGTAACCCTGTATAAATATTTTTTAGTTTCCAACCAATTAAATCATTTGTATTTTACAGGATTCGTTAAAAACAGTTCAACGTTCTTTTCACAGCACTAAGGGCTGATTTTTCAATAGTCGAATAACTTTTATCTGAAGAATAAATCTGACAGTTTGACATATTTTCTATACAAAAGCTGTTAAACCGCAATACTTATTTATTCCTTAGATAAAAGTTATCTGACTATTGAAAAATCAGCCCTAAGACTACTAGTCGTATCTATTTATATTTTGCAACAGTAAAATATATTTGTAATAATTAGACAGTTTAATTAAATATTTACTTTTGCGCCTGCATGAAGTGCAGGATACCAATAGTTATGTGCTAGGATCAATCTGTTGTTAATAAATTACGTAATGAGTACTGTGGCTGGCCGTAGAGTAGTGTGTGCCAGTGTGTGTTGTCTGTGTACTAACGTTGGTTGTTGGTGATGGTCGACGCCAGGCCGCGACGCGCCGCCCGCCACTGAGCCGCCCGAGGACGCGACCGAGCCGGATCCTACGCACGACTCCTTGCAAAACCCCAGTAAGTGTATTTAGGTATCAATAATTATACTATCTTAACTTAAGAGCGTTTATACCTTATGACTGGCAACGTCGCAATTTAGTGTCTTATTTCGTGGTTTTCAATTTTTATCATTAAGGCCCGCTTGCACCACAAATTTCTAAATACATCTAGCGTTAAACAAATTTAAATCATCGTTCTATTTCTGTCAATCATTCGAAAATGATAGAGACAGAACGATATTTTAAATACGTTTAGCACTAATTGTATTTAGTGATTATTGCTGCAAGCGGGCCTTAATCGGAGCTATATTTTAAAAATCTGTTTAATTAACTTTTTAGAATTATGTGAAAACTGTGTAAAAGGTAAGAAATCGTTGCGTTTACAGTTCTATTTATATGCAAATAATACATTGGGAACT
Organism: Brachylomia viminalis; assembly: GCA_937001585.2. Lineage (NCBI taxonomy): Eukaryota > Metazoa > Arthropoda > Insecta > Lepidoptera > Noctuidae > Brachylomia > Brachylomia viminalis. The sequence goes on along the minus strand of OW443302.2, from coordinate 10,831,143 downwards.
TGCAGGGCGTTATTTTCATTGTAAAATAACTGTAAGCATTACGGTTAAACACTTTCACGTAATTCTAAAAAGTTAATTAAACAGATTTTTAAAATATAGCTCCGATTAAATGATAAAAATTTAAAACCACGAAATATGACACTAAATTGCGACGTTGCCACTCATAAGGTATAAACGCTCTTAAGAAAATGTACTTGAACACTATCAATATATTGTATTAGTTTATTTTCATTTTTTTATTTTATGCAAGCAGTATTATCATTTATTTATTTCGTTTAACTATGTAAATAATGGAAATTACATATTTTACCCACCCGAGGATCCTGGCCACGTCCATATGCCTGATAAATTAATTCTTAACTAAATCTTAATATTGTATGTGAAAGCGCGGTTACTCGAGTTGACTGGCTAGTTAGAACGGTCGTTCACAGCCTAAACAATGACGTCTAACTGTAAAGTTAGTTAAAAAAAAAAAAACACGTGTGGACAAAAACTCAAATATTTTTTTATAACTTAAGTGTCAGCTCGACTGGCCTTACGCTTACGCCTACGTCATACGTCCGTATTGCTGTTGTTTGGTGTTATGATTATAAAGTTAACAAGGCACAATATCTATTTACAAAAGCGATTTAACCATATGTTTTTAGCTCTTTCGGTGGGCAAATAGTTATTAGATGTACGAGGTCAAATGACAATACTTAACTAATTGCGCACTTGTAAATTCATACATATATTTGAATAAAAAACCAATATTCTGACGAATTGAGAACATTCGTTTTTTTTTAAGTCAGTCAAAAATAAATTTAATTGTTCTTCGTTTACCTGAATTCTAAACTATTTGCTCACCGTGTGTTATTGTTGATGAGTAAAATTTGCTTACGTGATGCTTTTTGTTGTGAAACACCGGCCTGACATGTATCTATTTAAAAAAGTTGTATTTATAAAATCAGATAACTAACCCGTTTTAATCATCCACGGCGACAATATCACGCCACGCCATTCCATAATCGATTTTATCTATTTAGGTACTTATGCCAATACGATTTCAGAAATCCTCTTATTAGTGCAGAGAAACTTCTGATTCGTATAATATTAGGAACGTAGGTTATCTTTAAATGTTGTCTCCCACATAAATCCATTGCGATGCCTTCCTGTGGAAACCTTATTATTAGAAGTTCGACCTTCCCAAAAATCCACTCATCGATTGAGGGTGGTCACAATGTATGGATTTATTTTATTCTGCATAACCGTCCCCTAAAAATTTTATGCATCAGTTTTGAGAGGAGCTTAGTCTAACGATAGTCATTTATCTCAATACAAGCTGTGCGACGAATTTCCATACAAACATTCCCTATTTAACCCCTGTAAAGGTACCTATATATTTTCAGTTAATGCTCACCTTGTATAAGGAACTCTTGCGCAAAGAGACGATTTCAATCATTGATGCTTTTTTCCAGCGGCCATTAACGTAACCACAGATCAAAGAATACGTAACAAAAAAACGTAATAACGTAAAAAAAAAAAAAGCTATAAGTACCTACATTTAGTAGAAAATAGCATAACAAATGAAATTTTCTATGGCGGTACCTACAGGTAAAAAATCGTGTTGTAAATGCAAAAGTAACTCTGTCTGTCCGTTACCTTTTCACGCCTAGGTGGGCGCGCTTTTGAGTTTTTTTTAAACAATCTGAGACATACAAAATAGTGTTTAAAATTCTGAAAAAAATATATGTATTACTTAAGGATATAGTCTAGTCAAAATCGCATTCAGTTACACGATTTAATGAATTTCACTAGATAGAATAAAATCCCAAAGTAACCCCTTTTTGAAATGTTTTTTCAATATCATGGCTAAACTACTGATATTTTATATTTAATTTTTATACTTAAGTATAGACAGTGAATATTTATAGACAAATTCGCAGAGTTTGACTTGATAAAGTAATTATTTTTATTACTATGACGAAATACCTACAAAGGCGCTAGCGCGGCGGCTCAGCAGGCCCGGCCACTGGCCAGTCGCGCGCTGGCGCTTACGGACGACGGATGTGTCCCGCGTTGTTTCCCGCGACAACCAGAACGTATTGTTCCGTGGAACCGATAAAACAGTTTTCGCAAGTTATTTATAATGGGCAATAAACAGCGAAAACGAAAAAAGTCGTTTAAAGCCATCAAAATAACAAACAAAAAGAATGCAGTCCAAATATATGTGCTTATGTAAGTAAATGTTTCATTTATAATGTAATTTGGTTTTGAACATATTAAAATTAAATTAAGTAAGATTTCATTTTACTTCAATCTCTGATTGATAATATACTTATAAAGATAATCATGCCTAAAACTTACGGTCAAGTGCCATAGTATAAGAATTGAAGATCGCTTACTTCAATCTCTGATTGGTAATTTATAAACATAATCATGCCTAAAGCTTACGGTCAAAGTGCCATAGAATAAGAATATCAGTATAATTACTGAAGAACACTTACTTCAATCTCTGATTGGTAATTTATAAAGATAATCCTGCCTAAAACTTACGGTCATAGTGCCATAGTATAAGAATATCAGTATAACTATTGAAGATCACTACGATTTTGGATAATTCATAATTTGTAAAAGTAAATACGTAAATTTGACCCGTGCAATAGGTAATCTATAAAATTTTTATTGTAGGTCAATGGGGCAGCCTCAAAAAACTAACATGGACACCGCCACAGCAGAAATAAATATGCTACTTGCGAATTTAAATGAAAATAGGTAAGTAATTACCATAGATCGGAGTAGGTAGGTAGTGTTTTTGTTTTGGTATGAGTGTTGCTTCCGCGCACCGATGTGCTGTGTGACAGTTTTGGGAACAAGATGGTGGAACCGATTATCGATAAACATTGTTTTTTTTTAGAATCTATTGCAAAACTTGAACACCGGTGTGCTTTTAATGTTTATCCATAAATCTCCAATATCTCGATTCACTATACAATAAATCAAATAAATAAATAAAGTCTGACATTGCATACAGCACCATCTAGTTCCAAGTTAAGCACTATTATAGGCTTGTGTTATGGATACCAGATGGTTGATATACTACTTAGATACATATTTTTTTCGTAAATACTTACATATTATAAATATACATCCATGACTCGGGTACAAATGTCCATATTCATCATACAAACATTTGCCCCTACCGGGATTCGAATCCAGGACCATCGTTTGGTTTCGCTGACTACACTTAGCCACTGTAGCCACTACACCAAACGTGTCGTCAACTAAAGCCGGATTCACATTACTGTGTTGTGTCGTGTCGTGACGCCTTCTGACGCAGTGTTAGCCAATCAAAACTCGTTGTTATTTGACGTAGTCCTGAACAGATTAGTTTGATTGGTTTATCCCGCGTCACGACACAACACGACACAGTAATGTGTCCGTGGCTTAACTAACATATTGTGGTTGGTTTTCAGGCACATGGATATTGTAACGTGTAGCAACATGACGGACGTGTCCGAAAACCCTTTTATTGTATTGGACCCTGCCGATCCACAACCAACTGTAACTCTTACGTAAGTATCTCATTTTGTATGATAACATTAATTATCTTTATATTTTTTTTGTCAGTCTATTAACTTTACATTGTGCAAACATTAAAAACTGTAAAGAAACTTGGTAATATATGACTCCTAACAAAATATAATATTTATCTAAAAGATGTAATATGTACTTGCCATATACTTCCACTGTTTCAGAGATACCGAAGAGACAGAAGACTCCCTTATCGTAGAGTACCTACTGAAAGAAGATGGAATTCCAACCTGTTTCGGGACGGCGAATTATTGATATAAATTATATTTTACAGGAGTTACAAGAAAAAGCTCGTCATAACGGTAACTTCCGTTTAATTAGTGAAAAACGACGAGGACTTTTTTCGGTGTTTCGTTTTGAATGCAACATGTGCAAAGAAGTTTGCTTGATTAACTCTGAAGACCAAAACGACAAAGAACAAGTGAATGTAAATATAGCCGCCACTACTGGAATTGTGGCTTCAGGTATCGGCTTTTCTGAATTTGAGGAGCTATGTTCAGCTATGGATGTTCCGGTATTCAGTTCAAAATACTATTCGAAATTAGAGGATGAAGTATTTGAAAAATGGAAAAAGACAGCAAGTGCTTCCATGGAAGCTGCAGCTCAAATAGAAAAGGATATCGCTATCGCAAAAGGTCGAACTAAGAACGAAAGATAATTATCCTATGGTTGATGTTTACGTTGATGGCTCATGGTGCGCTAGATCTTACGGCAGTAACTATAAAGCGTCATCAGGTACAGCAGCCATGCATTTCCGACGTTTGGCTCCCAGACTGGAAAGGGCCGGGGCTGCCCTAAAGCGGCTCCTGCCCAATCTAGGGGGGCCAAACGCCTCCTGCCGGAGGCTCTACGCGGGGGTCGTGCGGTCCATGGCCCTTTACGGGGCACCGGTGTGGGCGCGTTCCTTGAGGCGGCGGCCAGCCCGCTGGTTGAATGCGCCCCAAAGGGTCATGGCCATCCGGCTGGTCCGGGGATACCGTACGGTCTCCGGTGAGGCGGCGAGCCTCCTTGCCGGATTACCGCCATGGGATCTGGAGGCAAAAGTCCTCGCGCACGTTTGGGAGTGGCGCGAGGAGGCGAAACGCCGGGGCGTAGCTCCGCTGCCGCGAGAAATCACGGTACAGCGGACAGAGCTCCGGCGGGATCTCAGGGCGGCATGGAGAGTGCGATTGTCGCAACCCAGCGCTGGGCACGCCACAATTGCGGCGATAAGTCCCCTCTTTGAGGAGTGGCTAGAGAGGCGCCACGGCGTCCTCACCTTCCGCCTGACGCAGGTCCTCACCGGACACGGTTGTTTCGGGAGGTTCCTGTTCCGGATAAGGCGGGAGGAAACGCCCGGGTGTCACCATTGTGTGGATCGCCCGGAGGACACGGTGGAGCATACGGTGGAGGTCTGCCCGGCTTGGGCGGAGCAACGCCGTGTCCTCGTGGAGGCGATTGGCGGTGGCGATCTCTCGCGTCCGGCCTTGGTCCAGGCCATGGTACGGAGCGAGAGGGCTTGGGAAGCCGTCACCTCCTTCTGCGAAGCAGTAATGTTCGCGAAGGAGGAGGCGGAACGCGTGAGGGAGAGGCAAAGTTTGCGCCCTCACGCCCCTAGCCGCCGCAGGAGACGCCCTGGGCGTCGGGAATCGCAGGCCGATTCCCGGCCACCGTAGGCGCGGGCCTGCGAGCGGCGAGCAATGGGCAGCTCGCCGTTCGATAAGGACCAGGCCCGGGTCGACGGCGCGTTGTGTTCCACGCGCGCCTCAAAGAGATGTCAGCACCAATGACGGGGTTTGCTAGGACCGATGCCTGCTAGGGTTGCGGAAAAGTCCAAGAGGGTTACCGTGGCCCCTGGCACAGGCAACTGAAGGATCACGGGTGGGTTTTAGTCAGTAAGAGTCTGACACGCCCTCCTGCTCTGAAAAAAAAAAAAAAAAAAAAAAAAAAAAAAAAAAAAAAAAAAAAAAAAAGCTACAGCAGCCATAATCGGCAGAAATACAGGTCAAGTCCTTTACATCGGAGTAAAAAATAAATATTGCTTGGTATGCGCTCGAGCTACGAACAAAAATATGTCACCAAAGCAACACAAATGCTTTAAAAATTATTAAGGTTCTTCAAGCTTCATGGAAACAGAAATAATTGTAGAAGGTTTTAAGGCGTCGATTCCAATGTATGGCATCATATATGAGCGAATGATAGGAGACGGAGATGCTTCTACTTACGCTGCAATCCTCAAAGCCAGACCGTATGAGACCGAAAATGTGACCGTCGAAAAAATTTAATGGTGGAATCATAGGTATACTGCGTAACTTTTGCAAAAAACTACGTAGTCTGACTACAGAAACAAGATATGTTTTAGCGCACTGTAAAACACTTACCAATGTCAAAATTATGACGATGCGGAAATCGATTGTACAATGTATAAGACATCACAAAGTCTCTGAAAGTTCTCGCAATGTAGCAATATCAAGTCTTCACAATGATATTATTAACTGTGTAGCGCATGCTTTCGGCGACCATAGAATGTGCCAAGAATATTATTGTACCAAAGATAAAAATGACAACGAAGAGCTCAAAAAGATCCAGAATTCAACATTCATTTTCAGAATAAACGCGATTGTTACAAGCGTTGCTGCGAAATAACGCAGCTTAGTCGAAGACGTTGACACAAACACTGTTGACTGTTTTAATAGTGTCATCGCCAAATTCATAGGTGGGAAAAGAACAAATTTTGCACTGAAAGGAGGTTACCAAGGGAGGTGCTCAGCAGCTGTCGTTTCGTTTAACTGCAAATCCGCTCTTTCAGCCATCCAAAACGCTTTTTTGAATAAAAGTCCTAAAGGCAGAGTTAAGATAATTGAAGCGAAGAGAGCACAAAAACGAAAGTTGAATTTAGAGCAACCAGTAAAAAAAATACGAAAATTAAAAGCAGTAAATCAAAAGCAACATGACTATGGCCCAGCGAGCACCAGATATGTCTCCAAATGATCTAAAGAAAGCAGAAGAAGAGTTTCAAATTAATTTAAAAAAGCTGACTTCTGATAGGCATGCTATTGACAGAGCTACGGTTTTGCAAAGAGACAGCAGTGAATGGCTGAAAATACGGAAAAACCTAATCACCGCATCTAATTTTGGGCAAATATGCAAGAGAAAAACTAGTTTAAATACTGCTCCTTTGGTGAAAAATATATTGTACCAAAAAAAATTGACATGTGTAGCTGCTGTTGAATACGGAATAGAGAACGAAAGGCAAGCACTTCTACAGCTACAAAAACAAAAAAAATATAAATATTATGCCTTGCGGTTTGTTTATTGACAAAACTTATCCATTTATTGGAGCAACTCCTGACGGATTAGTAGACGATGATATGCTGGTGGAGATCAAGTGCTCTTTAACTGCAGCAAAACAAGGGCTAACAAATGCAATACAGCAGAACAAGATACAAATATTAAAATATGACAAAAACACTTGCAGCAGCACAATAAATAAAAAATCTAATTGGTTCTATCAATTCCAGGGGCAGCTTCACGTCACTGAAAGACGACTCTGTCTGCTCGCAATCTGGGCAGGAGAAAATGAACCCTTGCTTACAAAACGCATCGAAAGGGACGATAATTTCTGGAAAACGCAAATGGAGCCAAAATTGGTTAAATTCTACATGAAATGTTTAATGCCGGAAATTGTAGACAGTAGACACGCACGTGGAATGCCAATAAAAACATTGTCTTTACAAGATGACAAGGAAAATGAAAGTTGTGTAGACTTCCCAGCCTTGTCATCTCCTGAGCCACAATCAGATTTGCAACCGGGTACAAGCACACGAGAAAAAAATTTTGAAGAATTTTGAGAGTATCCGCCTGTAGACATCCGCTGTTGGACATAGGCCTACCCCAAAGCGCGCCACATCACACGGTCCTCCGCCCTCCTCATCCAGACACTTCCGGCCACCTTCTTCAGGTGAACTTGTGGATCAGGTCAGCTGTTCCACGTTTCCACACCATAGGTCATAGCTGGAAGGATACATTGGTTAAAGACCTTCGTCTTCAGCCACTGAGGAATCAGCGACGTGAACACTTGACGCAGTTTCACATATGCTACCCAGCCCAGCTGGATTATTCTGTCAGCCTCTCCATCAAAGTTGTTTCTACCCAGTTTATTCACAACTTCGATATTGACATTGTCGACGGTCACCGGTCTCAAGTAAACGTGGGAGTTGGACATGACTTTGGTCTTGTCTACGGTCATCTTGAGACCTGTTCATCTGGAAGAATAGTTAAGGCTGGTCAGAATTTTCTCGATATCCTGCAGCGACTCGCCCAGAACCACTATGTGTCGTTTGTAAAACGTAGGTGTGAGATATAGGTACTCGCCGTAAACATTTATGCCAAGCTGTCCCTACTCGAAGACATTCTCCATTGCGCTGGTGAATAGTTTCGGGGATACTAAATCCCCCTGTTTATATTGAGATTATACCTATACATACTAATATTTTAAATTTAATTTGTTTTATTTGATGCCCTTTATTATATTTATGCAAAACAGTCTTTGAAATAAATAACCCTGCAATCCTCTCTGGTGGATACTTAGCCCATAAACTTGTACTACTTAATTTAAATTTTGAAATAAAAAAAATAATAATTTAGTCTAACCTAATCCTAGCAACCAAACGAACAAATCTTAAAAACAGTTCTCAAATCTACCAAAAGCGGACTGGCTGTTTGTTTATTTTCTATTATTTATTAATTACTTACTTCATTTATATACTAAACTCTAATTTATCACTACTATAAACAAAGTTTCATCATAAAAAATGCATTTTTAAAGTGAAATAAAATTATCCCCCTGCTTATTTCTATACTGTGTCGCTGGCGGGGTCATGCGCGAGTTCATTCCCGCTGCGTCCGCGCGATGTATTTCTCGCGCGGCCGGGGCAGTGCCAAATGCCTACTTTGGCAGGCCTACCTGGCCCTTAACTGCTGAACGAATTTCTATGAAATTTAGCACCCGAGCATAAGATACTTTTTATACCGGTAGTACCTACCTACGTTCCTGTGGGATAATACCCGACCACCACATGAGCGAAGCCGTGAGCTTTTTTTACAAAACAGATCGGGTTTGATACCAGGCAGCTTTTCAGAAAAACAAGAAATGCAGTTTTGTTTTCCTCAAAAATTGAGGTTATTTACCACTTTCAACTTGTACCCGTATTTTCCTATCAAAAATCTGCCTGTTAAAACTGATAATATTTAATAACTCACTTCGGACTGATTTTTAATTTACCGTAATACCTACAGTATTTCTTTAGTAGGTAATGTTGTGTGTAACTAGTTATTAAAGCTTAGGTAATGGCCGCCATGAATAAAAGCCCCACCGCTGTATACATTTTGTTCATTGGCTTTAGGTACCTACACGCTTCTAGACCCAGTGCTTTTTAGACTGTGCGTTTGTCAATGAATTTGTAGAAGCACAGAATACATAAGTAGAAAACAGAAGATAGAGGTATTGCCACTTTTGTCCCTCTAAAGAAAAAGCGTCAACGTAATTAATGAAAGGTACATTTGTTCTCATTATAATAAATACACTTTCCAGGTGATGACGGCATTCGGCTCCACTGCTCGTGGGCGCTGCTGACGTTGGCGTTGGCTGCCGTCGTGACGCATCTACAAGCGATACTCTAGACTCTTCTCAATTGTGATACTAATTACGTAACTATGCTATTATGTTATTAACTAAGTGTTAATTTTATTAAGCTTTACCTAGTAAGTACCTGTAAAATATTATTTCAATTTACAATATTAATAAAAATATACCTGCTGTTGCAAATGAACGCTTTTATTGAGATGTAATCTTTTGAAGTAACTTACGAAAGGAAAACGTTTATTTAACTGAAAAACACATACACATAATATATATTATACATAATTATACACCTACGAAATTGGTTTTTCCCACGACTTTCCACGGGAACGTACCTAGTCTTTAACCTACACTATTTGGACCCCATTGAGTTGTAACGAAATGGGACCGTATCGCGAATTAGGAATAGAGTATTTCAAATTCGCGCTAAGGTCCCAATTAACTACTATCGAGCATTTCAATAAATCAGGTTGTTAAGCGATTTTAATACTTATATTGTCGTTGAGGTTGATAGCGTAATGAATTTTAATAAGTAACACGACTACTGTAAAAAAAAATTTTTCGTATTTAAACCCCACTGTCTTTTCATTACCTGTAAAATACACTAGGTATAGAAGTTGAAAGCTGTTTTATTTTTGGCCTTTTTATCTTATATTTACCCCTATAGTTGGGCAAAATGAATTATCTTTTATTTAATCCTATAATATGAAAGACATCAATGGATAGCATAATGTGATCTGTTAAAAAACGCATTATCTAATCTTTAACAGCGTCAAAAATTAAAACAATTTGGTTTTTGCACTTGTTGCCTCGTAATTTACCCCATGAATCGAACGGTTGTGAATAGCTGCGCAGATTTCCCGGGAATTTTTGCTTCAAGAAGTCTCGAACCCTTAGTGTGAAACTTACTGGTAAGTTAATATTTTTTGTTTACCACTAGTTCTCAAATTTTGTTCCATTTTAAAACAACCTAGTTGTAATGTTTGATCACATTAAACAAATAATTAAAATATATATATTATTAGATGAATTTCACGCAAGTAACTAACTATGTAATTGTTATTGCTACGACATTGAGTCTGCTGTATTGATGTGCTAGAGAAGGTAGACCATAACATTTAATTAGTAACTACTCATACTTACTAAAAGTTAACACGAGAATATCGTTACGTCTGAAAAAAAGGTCAATATATTAAATTGTCAATTAATTTGTTATGGTTCAGAGGTTTAGGAGAAAGGAATAACAAAAAAATTAAAGAACAATATCTTATATTTTCCTTAAATGGGTAATTTATTTATCTGTCCAATTAAAATTTCAAATTATATATTTACTAGGTAGCTTTTTTTAAACTTAATAATATATACACAGCATCTCTAAAATAAAAGATTATTCAATTTCTTTACTCCTTACTTATTAAATGGCACTCTTCACGTAGAAATAATTAAAATCTAAACCACATCCTCATGTTTAGTCATCATTTAAACTGTTCAGTCAAATAAAAGACAACATAAAACATCACAATATATCGGAAGGGTTGGAATAAAAGTCTTTGGTTCTTACATTTTTAAAGCATTAAGGATAGGACTGACATCATCATCAGTAGTCATCAGTTTCACAACAAGCTGGAATTGTTTTTCAACTCGGTATTATAACAACCTTGTGTGCTTATCGCTTCAAATCAATGTGCGCTTTTATAATTTCTAATGCGACGATATTATCGCGGACGTCGGCACAGTGAAGTAAAATGTTTGGAAATATTATGAAGACTCTTTTAAATTTCCGTCCGTGATAACATTATAACGAGCGCATACATTTTAAGGACTGAACTTCCACGATAATATCTTCACTTTAGAAATGATAAAAGCGCACAATGACGCAACCAAAATATTCACTCTACGATAATACATACCTATTATAAAATAATAATTTAGATATCTACGTCAAAAAGGAAACTGAACGGATGTTTGGCCTGAATGTCGAAAACCTAATTATATTAGAATAGGTATTAAAATTTATCTTAAACATTGCAAGCATTTTTCTTTAAAAAATTAATTACGTAAGCGTAATTAAATGATACCAGATTTTTACAGCTGTTCTTTCTATTCAGATTTAAGATTTAGGGCAAGATTCAAAGATCGCACGTTGACTTTAATTTGCTAAAGGCCAGTTGCTCGAACAAAAGTTATCGCAAAATTAATATGACAAACTGTTATGCGCGCGTAAACTGCTGCGATTGGCGGTGGAAAAATCATTCGTTTTTGTATTACCTTTGTTACAAATTAGGAGATAAACAACTCTATGACATTCGAAAAAACTTTTGAGTGACATATATTATGACAAGCTGCGACCAGAGAAGGTTAACCCAACAGCTATGCCAAACAGAAAGAAAGGTTCATCGTAATTGTGCATAACGATAAAGCGTGGCAGTAGGTACCTACAAAACTTAGAAGCTTTGCCTCTGTGGGAGGTTACTCCGCGGCACGATGTTCAAACTAATTCAGAAACACTAAGATTACCGGGGACTGCTTTTTCTGGTTTAACAGTATTTATTTGTGCGAATGTAAGCAATGTTCATTTTCGTATGACACGCTTAATTAGCAAAGCCGAAGTGCAGTCAATGAATCTTTCACTTAGGGGCCGCAGCATCACAGATATGCGATAAGAATTAGAAAAATTATGTTACTAACACTTTAAAATTAATGTTGTGCAATTTTTCTTTATGTAAGGGAGTTCATCCGGTTTATAATTAGCTTAGTCGGCTATGCTATGGCCAAATGGAGGTTATGACGAATTTATAGTTAAGTTCCCAAATAAATATTTACATTTCGGCATTTAGGTACATTTTGAACACATTGTGGTAAAAATGTCCAGGTGGGCCGTGGGGTACAAGATGAAAAATTCATCCTGATATTCAGGAGAGTCCATAAAGTTACACAACTTTGCCTAGACAATGGTGCCGATTCTCTTGTCACAAAATTCTCTAAACTAGACTAAAAATCACCAAAATTTTGTTTATTCCTGTCAAACGACGATTTCCCATTCTGAAATTGACTAAAGTGACACAACTTAACCAAATTTTAGTTTGACAGCACTAAGATGGCACTGAGATTATAATTTAGTGAAAATGGGTTTTTTGCTATTCTGAATTTTACGTTTTTCACCAAAAAATTTGATTGTTGTAACTAAATCTGCCTGTTTTTAATCGCGATTAAAAAGGTGTGGAATAAAATTAGTTGTCATGAACTAAAATTCACACCAACACCTCGACTTCAGATGCAAAAACAGTACCTACTGTATGTTTTTTTCTTTTCTTTTGCTTATATCTCGAAAACGGTGTGTCCTATCGCAAAAAGAATGAAAATTTCGACCCCCTTCATAAAACCCCGAAACATTTAAAATCCAACGTGTTGGTAAAAAAAAAAATTTTTTTTTCATATTTTCCATACAAAAAGTGAAAAATTCCATACAAAACATGTCGAGGCTGCAAAATAATGCGCACCTCTGGCTCTAAAAAAAAAATCACGTGGTACGGCAAACAAGTATCACGTGGAGTCGCAATTGCCAAATTTGATTTTAGATGTGTCAAAATTATTTTTAAATTTAGAGATTTTATTTTGCAGAATAGCGTTAAGATTCTCATAGCCAAAAGTAAGGAATTTTAGTGATAGTTTAGCTAGTTTAGTTCGGTGTACAACAGAATCGGCACCAGTGCCAATTCTACATCTCCTAGTTTAATTATAGTCAGGATTCAAGGCAATGATTATGTTGTTGATGAACAATTTTATTAAAATAACTTTTTTTTTAAACATACGTATATGTCAATAATTGGCTGACAAAGTGTGTAATTAAAAGTGGTTAGGCCAGTCACATAGGTACTACTACAACTAACTCTATGCTGTGTTCACATAACGCATCATAATGTTTAACCCTTGCTTTTTCAGCACCTTATTCTCAATTTCACAGATAAAGCACCTATTTACACAGTAACAAGTCTAAACTACTGGCGATACCATTTCGTGAACATTTGAATAGTGCATTCTATAATCCTCAAAATTGAACAATATAATACCCAATAGAAACGTGTACGTTACCCTAGCAGGAAAGTGGTTTCTAGAGTGATATGAGTGAAGTGCATAATCTGCTGTGTGTGCACCACATAAAAAAATTTGCGCGCTTTGTCGTTTTGGTAAAAACAGAAAAAAACGATTCCGGCTAGGGTAACGTTTTTCTAGCAGGAAAATTCTAAACGAATGATCGGAAAGAGAAATATAATACTAATAATATAAACTTTAATAAATAATAATATAAACTTTAATAAATGGCCGCCAAAAAAAGGGCTCCAATTTTGGTCATTGGCTTTGTTAGGACGGCAATGTTACCGGGTATTTTAAACTACCACAAAAACATGTAAAATACCACAAAAAATCTAGCATCCAATTGAAAATAACAACATATCATGTGTGGTAAGTATTTTTGATTACTTAATTCGGCTTTGGCACTGAGTTACTTTCGCATTGATATTATTAGTATGGATAACTAACACATTTGAACCTACACACATTGAAGATCCAGACATACTCATATATTTAGAGTTGTTATAATTTACTATGTACTATTTTTGGTGTTCTAGTTTTGGGTGCAGGTACCTTATGTTATGGTAGGTGTCAACCTAAAACACAGGTTACATTTGGTTAACTCTACTTTGGTAACAACATGCAATATAAATATTTACAAAGATTAATTATAGGAACTAGAAATAATTATAATGAATGCTTATCGGATAATATATGTTACTTAGTATAATTATATGTATACAAGAAAACTGTACAGGCAAAAGCCAGCATTCAGTTTTAATATTTTTCACTACACCTGCCAATGAATCATTTATTCATAAAAAGATACCTATAACGTCCAAAAAAGGACGTTTTCTTACCTTTGGGTATCTCAAAATGTGTGAGATACCCAATGAATGGAGCTCTACAACATTAATTCGTTTCCTGTATATGACCTATTGCTTAATATTGCACCCCACATATTCATTAAAAATTGTCAGTTATGTAGAGGTAGCCTGTATAAGCCGGCCGCAATTTGGACGCGTTTTCGTACTTTTTTAAAACCCCAGACGGTCCACATGATAATAACTCTACCGATTCCACGGGTACGTTGTCATCCCAAAAATTTAAACTATGTAAATGTATTACTCCGGCACCCTTGAAACCGAAAAACGCTGCTTGGTGCCAAAAATGGGTATGGACGTAGTAGGTATTTCTCCAGGAACCTCTCAGAGGTCTAATCGGAGTATACTGACGTACGAATTTGGTTGTGGCGAAAACGGACATAAAATCACGATCCACCATGTGTGTTTTAGATTGTCTAAATAATTTTAAACTGCATGCCCCGGTTCACTGCATGTGGACACATGCAAGTTGTTCTGTCACTGTCACAATGATCATAGTGACTGCCGATGACAGTGACTGAACAATAAATGAGGGTGACAAATTCTAGCGTATTGATATACTTTAAATGTGTTTGCGCAAATACAATGGAGGGGCGCGCAGCGATTATAAATAACACGATCTGTAGGGTGGGTTTCTGAGACGGGGCAGTACGGGCAGGTACTTTAACCGTTGTTCTTAGGAGCCTGTTCTTAACTTTTTGAGGAATTGCTAACTGCATCCACAGATTTTGAAAAAATGGTCTAAGAACGTCTTCCTGTAGCGTCAACGGTTAGGATGCCTACTCTTACTACCCCGTCTCAAAAATCCACCTTGTATAGAATCTGATCTAGTTGGAATACGGAAACGTAAAACAAGTGACGAAAAACACGTAACCAGTCGCACTCCACTCGTACAACCAATGTTGTACGTTTACGTGCGATACAAATTCGTATCAAATGTGCGGCTCGCCTTAAAATATTTTGTTATACAGGGTGCAATATTTAACTTTTATTTTGTTTTGTCATTACTGGCTGGACTTCCGCAAATTATATTACATGAATTATGTCTAGTCTTACGATTGCCATCTGCATCGCAATCTGCTCCGGCGGCTACAGACGTTAACGCGACGGTTTTATCGAAGTCAATAGTCGTGTAACCGACGGCAGCAGACGGTGCCGTAGCGGGGTTATTGGCAAGGCTCACTTTCTCTACACTGCACTGTGACACAAGTCGTCCACGTGGCTGCGAGGAATACGAAGCAACGCTTTCATTTTTAGAACTACTAAAGGACTGACTCTCGGGAGAAGTTAAATCCCTAGTCATTTTTACAATTTCTTTATTGGTATCTATATCTAATATTGCATAGTTGACTTCCAACTCTTCCACAGGTGACATAGAAGCAAAAGTATCTGACTCTGAGAATTTTTGGTTGTGATCAGTGGGTGCTGAGAAACTTAAAATTTGTTTAGCGTTTTTAATACTATCGCCCATATCGCCTAGTGAAAAATTTGCATATGTGTTTATCTCTGGTTTATTCCCCACAGATAAATTACAATATTCGACTTGTTTTGGCGTCAAGGGAGTGGTAGGCACGGTATCATTCTTACCGGCGTCTGCATCATTGGCTACAATGTTCATGTACATCCTAGCAGATTCTTGTTGTTGTTGTTGCTGCTGTTGTTGTTGTTGTTGTTCTAGACTCAATTGGGCGTAGTGTTCACTCGAGTTACTCAATGTTGGGGATAAAGGACTATTTATTTGTTTGTTATTTGAAGTATTTTTATCTAAACTTTCAAGGAATATATTTTCGTCTTCTATTTCTTTCATCGTATTCATAGCAGCCTCTTGCCGCAACGCGCTCCGTAAGAAAGCTAAATCTCTATTTATATCATTTGAGTAAACATGTCTGATTTCAGTTGCACGGTTATCAGGCGCCGGCGCCTCACCTTGATTATTATTGGGTTCTCTCTTAAAATCTCTGAGCTGATAGACATTAGTGACTTGATTGGTACTAGATTGAGATCTTGGATATAACGGCATTACCTCTAATATATCCGCGCTTGATGGTGAGCGAGGTGACTGAGTAACATTACGTGGAACCGATGTGTTAGATATAATATTTGGGAGGTTGTTGTTGACAGCCGGGCGCGCATTGTCTGGCTGGCCGTTGTCTATGGAAGAGCGATGAACTACACTAGCCTGTAATGTTTGCCTGCCCTGAGGAGATGGCGTTAATCTGGATACAGGATATGGCACGGAGTCATGAATCACATTCCTTAATTGTATTTGTTGTTGTAGTGTTCGAAATAACAGAGATGCTCTTCGACAGCGAAACGCATATATACCTTCTCCAGTTTCACACCGTCTACCTGAAAAACCATAACATACTTTTGATACATGAAGCAGTATTTTATGTCATGTAGGGCTGGCTAGTCAGGATAATTCAGGACAGCCAGTGCGCTATAATTGTACAGTATCAATGAAGATAGTAACACCACCAGTTTACCTGAAGTTAATCTTAAAATATTTAAATATAAGTACATATTACAAGATATACAAGATTCATATTACAAGATTCTTTCCATCAGGCAGGAGAATGATGATTACCAGAATCTTTCCTTAAATCAGTAAAATTAACAAAACGAGACACTTTTGGCCATTCTTTCGCAATAATTAAAATACAAAACAAGTTAGTTCTTTTTTATGGTAGTAATGATACTAACATAAAAAACAACGACCATATAAAAAAGAACTAACTTGTTTTGTATTAAAAAAAAAACTAAACTGATATTTCAAGTAACTACACTGCCTGCATTCATCTGCAGGCAGTGTAGTTACTTGAAATATCAGGTTAATTTTTTTTCTGTACAAATGCGGTTGTTGACCCCGAAAAAAAATCATACCTATGATAATTTTTGTATTAACATGTTAAGACATCGATCTGTGGAATTTCGCTAGCTAATTTAATTTGACCTTGTGAAAACTAAAACAGGTCATAGATTTGTTTTTTTTTAGGCATAGTTAATTCAGTTACTCACTGATACATAATAATTATGTTGAAAGTGGCAAATACCTATGAAACAAATTGCTCTATTATCAGTGAAACCTTGATCAGATCTTGGTCAGAGGGTCATCTTGGGTCCTTAAGTTACGAAGTAACTATTTAGTAATCTGTGCCTTAAGACAGCCTATACGAAATTAAGGTACTACACATAACACATAATATATAACATCACGCCTAGTAATCCCTGAAGGGTGAGGCAGAGGTGTACCTGTGGTACATCTACATTTCCCAAATAAAACACAACAAGCAAGCAAGGCACTACTCTGTACAAAAAAAAACATGCCTAATTCCTAGAGAATAACATGGGAATGTCGAGGAGTATTGCAGGGGATTTATCTCCAAGGATTTAAAATACTTAACATACCTACTTTATATTGATAAAAGAGCCTATTGGGATGGGACTTGAGAAAGACCGGTTCGTGCTATCGTGGTGAAAGGATTAGTCACCTAGTCTGTGTTACAGAGTGCTAGGTGTCCAGGGTGACATTTCCGCCAAACTCAGCTAGATAATAATAATAATACATTTATTTATTCAGATAACTTTGATCCATACATGAGACATACAACTAGTACAAAATAGTAAGCAGGGACTTGGTCCGCTGCACTAACATCCATGTCAGGGGACAATCGTGCCTAGCGCAGCAATGCACTCAAGATGCTGTGGCGACTTCCACGCAACCGGCTAATGAATGACGCGGTCTTTTTGCGCCATAAAGCTGCAAAGCATGCATGCAGCATGTGCATGTTTGCTGATGCGCTACAGAAACGTGGAAGCCGCAACAGCGCCCTGAACGCATTATTAAATTGGGCATTATTATTATTATTTAATTAGATAAGTATTGGTTATTTTTTTAGTTCAAGACTGGCCAGAACTGAGTGGCGAATGTGAAAACGAATGGAGCAAGACCCTTGCACCTAGCAAGTGACATAAAAAGTATAAATGTAGATATTGTAAATACAAACCTGATTCAAAACTGAATATATCTCCTTCAAATCCATATCTTCTTAATGAGTGTAAAGGCCAAACAGTCGAGTCTCTTCCCTCCCGATACAATATTATATCAGATTCAGTGATCTCTAACTGACCAGAACATAAATCGGCACCATTCTCATCAATGTTTACGACACGAAACACATTAGGATGCAAGTCTGAAGTTTCCTTCTTGCTGTGTAAGCACCCCATTACATTGCAATTCAAAACGAATTGCCATATATTCGTGTAATCTGCAAGTAAAAAATTAATAACACTATTAACCCGTGAGAAGGCGCGCTATGAGCAATTTACTCACATAAAAATTTTAAGCAAAATTTTTTGGTGATACCGACGCCCTAATGTCTCAAGCGCCTAGGTACCTTCCTAAATATTCATCCCCTCCCACGTGACGCAACTCTCGTGCCGGTCAGTTCTGTTGCGACCGCGCAGCTAGGTGTTCGTGGAGGCCGCGTACCATCGTGCGGTAATTTGCTCATCACGCGCCCATCCGTGTAAGTATTTATTTTTCCAATTAAAAAAGTATAATTGTATTTTCTAGATTATATAATTTATTTATTTATATTAGATTTGTTAATTATTACGTAAATACTCTATAGTAATATTTTAATAATAATATTTTTTGTTTTTAGTTAAAACACACATGTAAAATGGGCGACCGACGTCAAGCACAAATTTGTTCATGGCTGGAAGAGGATTCTGGTGATGAAGCATTGGATGCGGATCTTGAGAATGTAGAACAACATCGTGTTGACACCATAGAAAGCGATACTTCCATCATTTGCAGTCCTCATGCAACAGATACAGAGCAATCTTCGGATGAAACTGAAGCTGACATTTCAACTCCTGCGCCACAACAACCAAGAGGTAGGACTCCATTCTATACTGGAAAAGATCGATCAACGAAATGGCTCATGCATAAACCTTTACGTAACGTACGTACCAGGAGTTGTAATATCGTTATCCACTTACCAGGAGTCAAAAACGTAGCCAAGAATGCAAAAGAACCATTGCAATGCTTTTCATTGTTTGTGGATGATTCAATGATAGACAAAATAGTCCTGTACACAAATATATACATCACAAAGTTACACGAAAAGTTTTCACGTGAACGGGATTGTAAGCTTACAGATGCAATTGAAATAAAAGCACTGATCGGAGTATTATACATGGCAGGCTTGAAAGAGATCAGTCATTTAAATGTAAAAGAAATGTGGCTTGATGATGGTACAGCTTGTGATTTCTTTAGAGCAACGATGTCAATAAAACGATTTTTGTTTTTATTACGGGTTCTGCGATTTGATGATCTCAATACTCGGGATAACAGAAAAGAAAGCGATAACCTAGCGCCAATCCAAGAAATATTTGAAAGCTTCGTTGCTCATTGTAATGAAAATTACACTCCCGGAGAGTAGGTACTGTTCTGTCGATGAAATGTTGGAATCATTCAGAGGTCGCTGTAAATTTAGAGTGTACATATCCAACAAACCCGCAAAATACGGCATCAAAATCTATGCGCTTGTAGATGCCAAAACCTTTTACTCAAGCAATTTGGAGATTTACGCCGGAAAACAACCTGCAGGACCTTTCAATTTGAGTAATTCTGCTACGGATGTTGTCAAGAGAATTGCAAGGCCCATATTGAACACTGGAAGAAATATAACTATGGACAATTATTTTACATCCATACCGTTGTTTGATGAATTAAAAAATACCTACAGAACAACTGCGGTGGGTACACTGCGAAAAAATAAAAAAGAGATTCCGCCTTTATTTTTGTCGACGAAGGATAGGCCAATGCCAAGTTCCATTTTTGGTTTCGGTGAAGATTATGATGATCTTATCATATGTACCAAAGAAGAAAACCAAGAAAATTGTCCTTATGCTATCATCTCTTCACGATGACGATAAAATAGACCAAGAAACAGGAAATGAAGCTAAACCCGAGATTATAACATTTTACAATTCCACAAAAGGAGGAGTGGATGTAGTAGACCAAAAGAAAGAGGATTATTCCGTTGCCAGAATCACTTCACGATGGCCAATGCGCTTACTTTTTTCCATTTTGAACATAACTGGAATCAATGCCCAAATAATATACAAAGCTAACACCAAAACTTTGATTGAAAGACGTACGTTCCTAAAAGAAGTGGCGCTTGAGCTGGTAAAACCACATATTTCACGTCGAATTTGCATGGAGAACATATCGTCAGATCTCAAGTTTTTAATGAAGCGATTTGTGTCGGCTCCTAGACCTATTTCAGAGCCTAGGCCAAGCGGATTCTGTTCTATATGTCCTAGACGTAAGAATAGACGGTCAAAAAAAGCTTGCACTTTGTGCAAGCAATTACTCTGCACCGAACATATCACATATATGTGTTTAATATGTTTCGAGAGGCACACTTGTCCAGATCTCATGGAACAGTAATTTTTTAAAGTTTTTTATATGTAAGATTTTTTATTGTGATTTATATGAAGACTGTTAAAATTAGAAAATAAAAATTAGTTGCTTTGTTATTTGTTTTAGAAGTTGCATTTATGTTTCATAGTTTTAATAAAAATACTTATTTTCTTTCTTATCAAACCTTGTTTTATTCATATAAATCCATTATAAGTCAATAAGTACTTTTAAAGTAGAAATATGAGCATTTAAACTAGTGTGAGTAATTTGCTCGCGCGCGCCTTTCCATGTAACAAACAGAGGCGCGCCTTCTCACGGGTTAACATGATTGACAAATGTATGCAGCTGATAAAACCATAAAATTATAGGTATGTTTGTTACAATGAGTCCAACAACAAGCAGCTTGATTATTGGCTTAGAGTACCTATATAAAACTGGATAACCCTTACGAACACTTCCCCCTCTATAAAAGTAGGTACAAGAACAATTAATGTTCTAGTATGTTCACAAAAACTACTTTCAAATCGGTTCTAACGCACTTCGTAAATCGTTTTCAAAGCGCACGGTGCTCCGTCAAAATGCCTTGCTGTGCTGTTAGAACCTGTAAAAAGCGTTCTAATACGTAAAACTTATCTAAAGACAGAATAACCTTCCTAAGCAAATTTATTTTTATAAAATATTTTGCCATAAATAAATAAATATCGTCTGACATTGCACACAGCACCATCTAGTTCCAAGTTAAGCACTTAACACTTACGGCTTGTGTTATGGATCTGATGGTTGATAAACTACTTAAATACATTTTTTTTTTTTGTAAATACATAGGTACATATTATAAATATACATCCATGACTCGGGTACAAATGTCCATATTCATCATACAAACATTTGCCCCTACCGGGATTCGAACCCAGGACCATTTGGTTTCGCTGACTACACTTAGCCACTGTAGCCACTACACCAAACGTGTCGTCGCCATGTTTTTATTTAAATTCAAAATCCTAAGCTCTTATTAAAAGTATTGATTTTTCATTCGATTCAACCATGATTCAACATAAAACATGGCATGAATCGAGTATTTTTGACGTATTACTTTTGTGACGTCACCGAGTCTCGCTACACCTAGTTTTTGTGTTCAATAAGTTCAAAATAATATATTTCTTTGCATTGTGAAAATGTACGTCAAATCAACAAAATTGACATGCACTTGATATGCTATTGTGTATTTTAGTAAAAATGCTAATGAGACCACTATTGTTTACAATAAAATATTAATCACTATTTATATTTTAAACTTATTGAAAATTATTTTCTGCTACTTATTTAGTTCGGTTATCGACAAAAGCGTGTTATTTTAGTTTTTTAAACTATTATTTTTTGTAGTAGCTACCGCGTACCCCGCCATAAGTGACTGATTTTTTGTTATATTAGGTTGGGGAAAAAGTCTTTTCGCATTATAGTATGTCATGTATGAACTTGTAATAAAATCTCTTTGGCTATACTATTTGTATCTGGCTGGTTTTGGTATCATTGAAAGTTTAAAATTTATTTAAAAATTAAAGAACATAATTCCAAATTCAAATTAGGAAAATGTGTGATTTTCATTTGTTTTTCGTACACACGGCTACACATCAAGCTATACATTTCCAGTATAAGCTGATCTCACATTGTATAGGATTTCCGTACGATGCGAGACCAGCGTAAACTGGTTTTGTATAGCTTGATGTGTAGCCGTGTGTACCGTCAAGATGAGTGAATCTAATGAAGAAATTCGATACATTTTAAAATTTTACTACAAAAAAGGTAAAAATGCAACGGAAGCCGCGAAAAAAATTTGCGATGTTTATGGACCTAGTGCAGTGTCTGTGAGAGTAGCACAAATTTGGTTTAAGCGTTTTCAATCCGGAAATTTTGATGTCAAAATGCACGTCGCTCTGGTCGCCCTATTACAGATAAAATGGATGCCATTTTTGAAAAAGTGGAGCAAGATCGGCATAGCAGTAGTTACGACGTAGCTGAAGAACTGGGAATTGACCACAAAACAGTTTTGGCGCATTTGAAAAAAACTGGGTACACAAATAAGCTCGATATTTGGGTACCTCACGAGCTCACTGAAAGAAACCTAATGAACCGTGTACTCATTTGTGATTCTTTATTACGACGTAATGAAACCGAACCATTTTGAAGAAGCTGATAACTGGTGATGAAAAGTGGATCACGTACGACAAGAACGTGCGAAAAAGGTCGTGGTCAAAAGCCGGTCAGGATTCACAGACTGTGGCGAAACCCGGGTTAACTCGCAACAAGGTGATGCTGTGTGTGGTGGGATTGGAAGGGCATTATTCATTATGAGCTGTTACCACCAGGCAGGACCATCGATTCTGAACTTTACTACGAACAACTGATGAGATTAAAGCAAGAAGTTGAGAGAAAGCGGCTGGCATTAATCAACAGAAGGGGTGTGGTTTTTCATCATGATAACGCTAGACCTCACACATCTTTAGCCACTCAGCAAAAATTAAGAGAGTTTGGCTGGGAGGTGTTAATGCATCCGCCGTATAGTCCTGACCTTGCACCTTCAGATTTCCACCTGTTTCGGTCTCTTCAGAATTCTTTAGGCAGTGTCAGGTTAACATCACGAGAGGACTGCCAAAACCACTTGTCGCGGTATTTTGATCAGAAGTCCCAAAATTTCTATAGCAATGGGATCATGTCCCTACCTACAAGATGGCAAAAAGTTATCGAACAAAATGGTACCTACATACTTTAGTTAAATGCAAATAAACTATATTAAAAAATGTTTTGAATATTCCTAAAAAATGCGAAGATACTTTTTCCCCAACCTATTATGTTATATAATCTAAGCTTATTGGCCGTTACAATCACTTTTTTAATAATTTTGTACGGTCTAGCACAGTAAAATAAAGTAAGCAGTATTACGTCTTCATACAAATCGGCCGAAACGACGCGCTTCGAAATCTCGGTGTACACCGGTACCTATTCAACAGACAACAGGAGACAGCAGTTGCACGCGCGCCGCAGTTACGTAAGGACGCGGTTTATATATATTAGTCTATGAGGACGCGGACGGTGCGAGGCCAAGTATAATATTATGTTCTGTGTGCGAGGCGCTCTCGCACATATTTATATTTACGTGAAATATGTCACGAAGTTATCGACTGTATTGTTCAGTGTATGGCTGTTTGAATAGATCAATATCGAAACCAGAAATAAATATTTTTTTAATTACCAACTCAGTCGGCAAGGTTAGCCTATAAAAATTACATTATTTTTAGTTTTTCTATATAATTATTTGACGACACGTTTGGTGTAGTGGCTACAGTGGCTAAGTGTAGTCAGCGAAACCAAATGGTCCTGGGTTCGAATCCCGGTAGCGGCAAATGTTTGTATGATGAATATGGACATTTGTACCCGAGTCATGGATGTATATTTATAATATGTATGTATTTACGAAAAAAAAATGTATTTAAGTAGTGTATCAACCATCTGGTATCCATAACACAAGCCTTAAGTGTTAAGTGCTTAACTTGGAACTAGATGGTGCTGTGTGCAATGTCAGACGATATTTATTTATTTATTTAATTATGCTACCTATGTATTTCTACATTAACTGAAGCATAACTTCATTTCTACTTAGTAGATCTCTCTTTTTCGATGCGATAGATGCCCGATTGAAGGAACAAACATATAAGGAACAAATATCATGACACCTATTCTGTATTACTTACCCATATTTGAAAAATAAATTATATTCTATTCTTGCTTCTTTTTATTCATCCAATATTAATCCAAATGATTTGGTGTAAAAATTCAATTTTTATCTAAATAAAAGTTCCCTGACGATAAGTAAATTTATTTCGATAGACATTTAACATTGGTGCCGATTCTCTTGTACACCGAACTATACTAACTAAACTATCACTAAAATTCCTTACTTTTGGCTATGAGAATTTTAAAGCTATTCTGCAAAATAAAATCTCTAAATTTAAAAATAATTTTGTTACACCTAAAATCAAATTTGGTAATTGCGACCCCACGTAGAGCCGGATGCGCATAATTATGTGCAGCCTCGACAAAATTGTATGGAATTTTTCACTTTTTGTATGGAAAATATGAAAAATTATTACCTACATGTTGAGTTTTAGCGGTTTAAAGCTTTTATTAAAGGGGTCGACATTTTCATTATTTTTACGATAGGAGACACCGTTATCGAGATGTAAGCAAAAGAAAAGAAAAAACATATACCTAGTACTGTTTTTGCATAATGAAGTCGAGGTGTTTGTGTGAGTTTAAGTTCATGACAACTAATTTTATTCCACACCTTTTTAATCGCGAATAAAAATAGTCAGATTTAGTTAGACAATATTTTTTTTGGTGAAAAACGCCAACGTCAGAATAGCAAAATTGCTTTTTCACTAAACTATTATGTCAGTGCCATCTTAGTGCTGCCAAACTACAATATAGTTAAGTTGTGTCACTTTAGTTAATTTCAAAATGGGAAATCGTCGTTTGACAGGAATAAACAAAATTTTGGTGATTTATAGTCTAGTTTAGAGAATTTTGTGACAAGAGAATCGGCACCTTTACCTACTTAAATTAGTTTAGACAAATTAACATATTTCGTCACCTTAGGAGTGAAAACCTCGGGAATGCATTTTTGCTCAAATTTATTTTATTGCGTTTCTAGGAAGAAAACCTCGCAACCCACATCCTGATCTGACTAGTTTGTTTGTTGATAAAAGCGGGTTAAATTTCCATACTAATTAATAAAAAAACATAAAAGACGCCGTACAAACATTTTCCAGCACGCAGTATTTTCTTCCTCCTGAAAAGAGGAACACTACACTACACTTACGAGGTTTTCACTCTACGGCGTCGATTTGTTTTACACAAGTCTCTTCATATTTTCATAATTTGTGAATTAACTTGAGCATTTAGATATATGTCACAGTATTGCGCCTGCCACCATATCACTGTGAGCTCAATCCAATTGAGTTAATACGGGCTCAAGTTAAGGGTTTTATAGTCGAGAAAAATTAAACTTTTAAAATGGCTGACCAAAAATTATTTTGCCAGAGACTTTAGCTAATGTGACTGCTGAGAATTGGAAAAATTGTGAGGGTCACATAATAAAAGAAGAACAGAAAATGTTTAAATTAGACAAGATAATTGATGATACCACTGAATGCTTTATTATTAATGTGACAGATAGTTCATCAGATTCAGATTCAGAATAGAGCCTATTAATATGTGACTCTATATAATATGATTTTAACATTTGAAATAAAAGGTTTAGCATCTATGAGTCACATGGTTTATTTTGTTTACACTTTTTTAACTACCTAAACCTATGGAGTATTTATATAATTTGTCCAAACACAAAAAAGTGTAGTTTTTGGCCTTATTCCCTACAACATCTAAACAATAATCTCTAGCGTTGTTGGCAGCCTAATAATGGGAACGCCACAAACAATAAAAAAAAATTCCAGCCCCGTCGTGGGTGTGAAAAGAGGGGATATGGTCTACCTTTGATCTATAATCTTGAAAGTTGGTACAAATACTTATCTAAATAATTATATGTATTATGATTGTACTTAATCATAAAATTTTGAAAACAACCTTTTCAAGGGTATGGGATTTGTAGGGCAAATATGATATTGAGGTGAAGTGCTATTTGTAAAACACAGCTTGTGTTCATCCAGACAGATTGCAAAATTAATTTAAATCAGAAAAATGGTATGTGTAATTTGTCTTCAGATACTAAATAAACATCCTGTCTTAGATCAAGAACTTGTAATATAAAACCAACACAACAGTCAACATTATAAACCTATGCTCGAAATTTATGTTTACTGCATCGACACAGGGTTACTATTGTATTGTAAACATTATATATTGTGGTACTTACCCTATTACTTAAAATTTGGAGGGATCAATCAGTTTCCTCCATTCATTAACTAAAATAGGAATATAGAAACATAATATTGTATTTACAACAATATTCAAACAAGTATCAGGAATCACTTGTGTATTCTTATAAATCACAAGACATAAAATGCAAAGAATCATAAAATTATTTGGTTTATCCGATAGCTCTGCAAATACCAAAGAAGATTGATTGGATTCCAACCAATTTTAATTACAAATAGAGACAGCACAGAAGAAAATAGAGTGAAAAAAGACCAATCCAGTCGAAGCTGTCGAAGTGACAGATCCGAGCGAGAGTGACATTTGACAGAACATGGGACGATTCACCATGGGTGCGTTCCGAATTACGCTGTAATCGATTTGAGCGTGCATACACCCGTTCCGAATTTGCACGATCACGATCACGATGTCCCGTGAATCGTGACGCGTCATACAGACGTCATGACATGCGTCATTTTGCGAAAACACCGACCATGCAACGTGAGTGCTGTCAAAAATGACAATTGTGCTGTTTTGTTTTGAGTCTGGTCGCACCATAAATCTTTAACTAAACTAAAGTGACATTTTCGAAATTGTGCTGTAAAACCCAAGACGGAACAGAATACCTGAAATGAGTTTTAAACTCATGCGTATTGTGTTTAATTATTATTGCATCTGGTCTGTGTCCCAGCTGTGGAAACATTATAGGCTGAATATTGTTGCATCTAAGTTATTGTAATTCGTGGTATTTTTCTTCAGTGTAAATCTTTGCCGGATTGAGAGTAAGTTATATGCGATAACTACTCTTATATAAGCACTTCATCACTGAACGAATCGTCATTCTCAAACTCAAAATCTGAGTTATCGGAGTCGATAATAATAATAATAATGAATCCGTGGGAACCCAACTCTCGGATTCCACAAACCTTAGAGCCCTCTCCGCATCCGAAACCTATAAGTATTTGGGTATGTCGGAAGCGTTAGGCATCAATGTTACTGACATGAAGCAATCGTTGAAGGAACGCTTCTTTGGCCGCCTGAAAAAAGTACCTACTTAATAGTCTTCTATCAGGCGGAAACAAGGTGCGCGCCTTCAACGGTTGGGTCATGCCGGTTTTGATGTACTCTTTCGGCATACTCAAATGGACTCAGACCGAACTGGACACCCTGGATAGGAGGGTCCGTACGCTGCTGACTGCAAATCGAATGCATCACCCACGATCATCGGTAATGACTAATGAGGCTGTATATCCCGCGAAAGTGTGGAGGTCGAGGCTTTTTAAACGCTACGACCCTCCACAATCGCGAGATATGCAGTCTCAGGGAATATTTCCTAGAAACCGACGTGGGTATGCATCGAGATGTAGTCGCGGTGGACAAGGGCCTCACCCCGCTCTCCTTGGCTAAAGAGAACTGGCGCAAACCTGTAGTGCTTGTCACTAATGATCGCATGGAGGTATGGCAGAGTAAAGAGCTCCACGGACGCTTTTTCCGGGCCCTACATGGACCGGATGTAGATCTACTAGCGTCCGTTGCCTGGCTGCGTTTCGGTGACCTCTTTGGAGAAACCGAAGGTTTTCTCTGTGCAATTATGGACGAAGTTATGATGACGAACAATTACCGGAGATTTATTGAGAAAGACGGCACGGTTGACATCTGCCGGGCATGCCACCGGCCGGGAGAATCAATCAGGCATATCGTCTCCGGGTGTTCTCGTCTAGCTAACGGAGAGTACTTGCATAGACACAACCTTGTAGCCAGGATAATCCATCAGCAGCTTGCTCTGAAATACAACCTTGTGGAATCGGAGGTACCGTACTACAGGTATGTGCCCGACCCAGTTCTCGAAAATGGTAATATCACATTGTACTGGGATCGATCCATCATCAGTGACAGGACTATTGTTGCCAATAAGCCTGATATAGTGGTGGTGGATCGATTGGAGCGACGCGCAATGATTGTTGACATAACCATCCCGCATGATGAGAACCTCGTGAAAGCCGAGAAAGATAAACAAATCAAGTATCTTGACTTGGCTCACGAGGTTGTCGACATTTGGGATGTGGACTCAGCGGTCATTGTGCCAATAGTCGTGACAGCCAATGGGCTAATACCCAAGAGCCTCGACCAACACCTAAGGAGGCTCTCGTTAGGCAGCTGGATCAAGGGCTTGATTCAGAAAGCGGTACTTCTGGACACGGCCCGCATTGTTAGGAAGTTTCTCTCTCTGGAGCCCTGACCGCCGTTGGACCCTGTTCCCGATACCGGTGGGCTACTATTTTTTATATTTTTAAATGTTTTTGGTATCTTTTTGTTTATAAAAATATTTGAAAATGTAATTATAATATATTATAAAAGTATATAAATGAAATAAAGGAAATAATAATGATAATAATAATAGACAGAGAAACTCTGTCTACGCATAATTCGGAGTATAGAGCATGAGTTTGAGTTTGCCAAGAAATGCCAAGAATACGTTTCGTGTGCACGAATCTTTTAGCGCGTGTCTGAAATCGGAACTAGCATCGCCATCTTTTTAATAAATATCAATATAGGCCAGGATAAGCCATGAACTTTGATAGTATTGCAGCAAAACATGTGTGTGTTTATTATAATATGAGAGCGCATAATTTTTGGTACGGCGGAATCGTAGTTGGTGGTGAAAGACTCACGAACCTAAGATATGCGGACGATGCTACTACAGTTGCGTCGAGCAAGGAAGAGATGTCAGATCTGTTGAAACGTATAGAAGCAGAGAGCGCTAAGCTTGCACTTAAGATCAACCATGCCAATAGAAAAGTAATGGTGGTATACCGTGTTATCTCTACTCGACGGCTAAGAGAAAGTCAGCGAGCTCGTGTCTCTTGGGTAATCACAAGTGAGGGCAGCTACCTTGCGGTAATCCACCGTCGTACTGGTATGGCCAAAAGTGCAATGACCAGTCTAGGGAAAATTTGGAAGAAAGGTGGCATCCAACGGAATACCAAAATACGACTGATCCATGCTATAGCTTTTTCAATATTTCTAAATGGCGCTGTAACGTGGTGCATTAAAAGCCGCGAAAGCAGTAAAAAGGGAACAGGCGGGCATAGTTTTCTGACAGCTTTCTGAAAAAATCTTTCTTTAAAAAAAAAAACAATTACAGGCACCTTTGAATTAACAAGGGGTCGGTCCACTGACCTCTATTAGAATCTAATAGAGGTCAGTGGGTCGGTCGGTCAGTCAGGAAGATGCAACTAGTTGCCCATTCCAAAGTGTAGTAGGTACATATGGAGAAGAACAGGCAAGAAACTCCACGGACACTCTTTTAAATCAAAATAATGTTACAAAAAATTGGTTACACAATTCATGTTGAAATGACACATGTGAGAAAGATTTAAAAATACGTGCACATTAAAAGCGTCAGTATAAAAAATAATAACAGAAATTAAAATAAGCCTTGGCAGCTAAGAGATAACCAGTCCCTACTCTATTGACGGCGATTCACGAACAATTCAAAAGTGCCTGTAATTGGTTTATTTGAAATAAATGCTTTGAGTTTGAGAACATGACGTATGGACCAGAACCATTCAGCTCAACTATTTTGAAGAGCACTTAATGATCCAACACACACGCCGCCACCACCAGCGAGATAATTGAGTGAGCATGACATACTCTCACCCCAGCCAGGGCGCATTCAAGTCAATGAAAGACGAACCCAGTAAGCTTTATAGTGGGTACATAGTGCTCACACATGTGCTATGCAATTATACAATACTCAGAGATTGAATTTATACAATACAAAGACAGTATTTTACAATCTTCAGCAGCTCCAACAATATTTTCGAATGCTAATCAATTAGTTTACGCGCGGCCCTTGGAGGACCAGCGTTGAGCCAAGCTTGTTTGCCAGTTATGTAATCCCCAACTTACAATATGCTTGGCTGGATAGTGTGCGATTTATATGAGACTTAAATTTGGTTTCATTCAGTTGGGAGTAGGTATGTGGGGAGGTATTTTATTGTAACATTTTAAACAGTACCCCATATTCATGGGGTACTGTTCCATATTCAAGTCTACTTCCGATTTTGTTCCGATGCGATGATGGTTCAACTAATTGGTCCCTATTTCTAGTCATATAGGTACTCATGTATTTCTCCTCTTTTACCGAAAATATTTAAATTACAAGAGGTTTTCATATTATATTGACAGGGTACCGTCATGTTGTTCTAGTACATTATGAACAATGACTAAAGTTTAGTCATTGATTATGAATCATAATTTACGATACAAAAAAGTTTGTTAGGTTGTACTCATTACACTCGAGGCGGCATTATTCGCATGAGTCGAAGGCGAGCGCGATAAGGGACCCGGGTGTGTAATGAATGATCAATACACACGCGTTTCATACGACGTTTTTCAACACATCTGCGAGGAAAAAAAACAGATTTGTATTGTTACTTACAATTAGGTTATTATTAGGTTAGTTAGTGAACTGGTTATATGAAACTGTAAAAGGACAATGGGCGTTATTATATGAGTTGCGTCCCATCCCTTGTAACAAATTGCGACTAGTATAAACATGTTCAAATAGGCTATTTTATGATTTCTTTTGACTTCTTTTTGACTCGCCTTTTGACACCTCACTCCCCCCCGCCTCCTCCCCAGACACGAGGAGGCCCGCAGCGGCGGCGGGCCGGCACCAGTCAGGGATGAGGAAGAATCGTACATCCCGCGACCCCCGGTGGCGGCGTAGGTGTGAGATGGAACACTGGGCTGGTTTTTAGCCAGTAAGAGTCTGACAGACCCCGCCGCCCGCCCCGGGGCGGCGGACATCCATGAGGATTTACCACCCCGGAAACTAACCAAACGTTTTCACGAAAACAAATATTGCGTACTCGAACTGCGCCAAAAAGTTATTTAATAGCCGATTTTTTTTTTAAAAAATCCAGGATCATGTACTGAATCCATGGTAACACTTTTCGCGTCGATGTCCCTGCCAACCTGTAATAAGCACATTTTATATTGAAAAATAAAATCGTTTTCCTACCTTAAGTTTTGTATTTGTTTGAATTTTGTAGCGTTACTCATAACGAATCCAATATCGAATCGAACAGTTATAAATAGCTGTGGACAAAATTAAATAACGTATCTATCCGTTGCACGTTGTTAAGTTATTTTGCTATATTTCCTATTTATTTGTCCACTAATACATTCCGTCAATGTGCTCTACTTTTTACGCGACTGCGCCAGAAGGAGGGTTATGTTTTTCGAGTGTATGTATGTGTTGACGTTCATAAGTGCCTTTATTTGCCAAACCTTACTCTTTGTGAGTACTGGCCACCTACCTAGTACCAAAATGACACTGCACGTCGTATGGTTTTCTTTGTACTTTTGTTTTACTATGTATTCTGTAGATGTGTCAAATAATAAAAGGCGATATAATGATCACACGTATATTTCTATAAATAAAACCCTCACAAAATTGGTAGCAGAGCGTGGTTGTATTTTTGCAAGTATCAAAAATGGCAAGTACAAGTTATAGAAATATAGAACCTTTGACAAAATCAAATTATGATACATGGTGCATGCAAGCACAGGCGGTCCTAATAAAAGGTGACTTTTGGGATATAGTAAGCGGCGAGAAAACATTACCACCAGCTACAGATGCGGCGGTGAGGTCGGCATATAAGAAAGAGGACTTAAAGGCAAGAGCTGAAATCCTACTTTTACTGTCACCGTCTGAATTGAAACAAATTAAAGTCTGCGCGACATCTAAAGC
Source organism: Brachylomia viminalis (assembly GCA_937001585.2). NCBI lineage: Eukaryota > Metazoa > Arthropoda > Insecta > Lepidoptera > Noctuidae > Brachylomia > Brachylomia viminalis. Next base: position 10,798,867 of record OW443302.2, on the reverse strand, counting down.
TGTATGGGACAAGTTAAAGGCTACTTACCAAAGCACGGGACCTGCGAGGAAAGCTACCCTTTTAAAACAGTTAGTTTTAAAGCGAATGACCACAGGAGAAGATATACGTGACCATTTAAATAACTTCATGGACATCGTGGACAAACTCGCAGATATGGACATAAAGGTACCTCCAGAACTGCTTAGCATAATGCTTCTCTACAGTTTGCCAACCACTTTTGAGAACTTTAGAATAGCCATAGAATCTCGAGACTCCCTGCCCAATCCCGAAGATCTAAAAGTAAAGATTCTGGAGGAATACCAAGCAAGGAGCGGAAGTGATCAGCCTGAAAGATCAGAAGCATATCACATCAAGAAAAATAGGCAAAAGTTGTACTGCATGAGCTGTAAAAAGAAAGGCCACACCATTGAGACATGTTGGGGCAAGAAGAAGACGTTGAAGAAAGAAAGTCCGGGCACTTATGAAAAAGACAACGGAAGCAAATACAATTATAACGTTTGTCTGAGCACTGTAAACTCAAATGCTGATGAAAATGTCTGGTGTTTAGATAGCGGCTGCTCATCACATATGTGCGGTGACGAATCAATGTTTTCTACCATGACCCCTGAAATTGGCACCTTAACGTTGGCATCTGACAAATATACCAGTAGAATTCAAGGCAGAGGAAGAGTTACAATAAGCACGGATAAATACGGTTACAATTTCAATGACACCTTGTATGTTCCAGACATATCAGTAAACCTTTTATCCGTCGCCAAGATAACGGACAGAGGAAATAAGGTTGTTTTTGAAAAAGAGAAAGCCTACGTCGTAAAAAAAAACCGGCGAAATGACACTGACTGCTCGAAAGAGAGATGGGCTTTACTACTTTGAATCTGGACGAAAAGAGACTGCAAAATACTCACCAAAAAGAAATGACAGTGACATCATGGAATGGCATCGCAAACTCGGCCACATAAACGAAAGAGATTTGAAAAAGATGGCTAACGATAACCTTATGTATGGCTTAAACTTAAATGACGAAGAAATGGAAACATGTGAAACATGCATCAAAGGAAAATTGTCCAGGTTACCGTTCACAAGACATAACGATCTATACACAACTGATAACCTGGAAATAATCCATAGCGACGTTTGTGGGCCTTTTGAATGCGATACACTAGCAGGATCAAAGTACTATGTTACTTTCACAGACGACTATAGTCGCTATTGTCACGTCTATTTTATTAAAAGAAAGAGTGAAGTATTTAACGTTTTCAAAGAATACAAAAATGAAGTTGAGACGCTCCATAATAAGAAGATAAAGAACCTGCAGACCGACAATGGCACAGAATACCGCAACAAGGAATTCGACGGCTTTCTCAAATCGCATGGCATCCAAAGAAGGTTGACCACGGTTTACACACCTCAACAAAATGGGATTAGCGAGAGGAAGAACAGATCCTTGCTAGACAAAGCCAGATGTCTGTTAATCGAGGCCATGGCACCTAAAAAGCTCTGGGCGGAAGCGGTAGCAACTGCAAACTACCTTATAAATCGTAGCCCTTCCAAAGCACTTAATGGCGAAACACCATTCAAGAAATGGCTAGGCCGAACACCATGTGGACATCATCTTCACGTGTATGGCAGGAAGACATTTGTTTTAAAAAAAAACAAACGAGGCAAACTGACCCAGAATGCCAAAGAAGGCGTATTCATGGGGTACTCGATGACGTCAAAGGCTTACAGGGTGTACATACCCGAAGACGAAGATGTAGTGATAAGCAGGGACATAAAAGTCATAGACAAGATGTACTTCGAAGAAGAAAGTCAGAACTACGATGAACTCGTTAACGAAAAAGATCACTCTCAGACGTCTGAAAAAGAAAACAAAGTTAAAGACAATAATAAGAAAAATAAAACGGTACAACCAATAGAAATTGAAATATCAGAAAATAAAAAGGGAAATGCGTTACAAAATTTCAATGAGCAAGAAGATGAAGTTTCTTCGGTAGAAGTAATAGAGTTTTATGATGACGCATCAGAAGTTTTAGAAATATCTGAAAATGGGAGGCCACAAAGAGAGCGGCATCCGCCTGCCTGGACCAAAGATTTTATATTGGACCAGACTGAAGAAAGTCAGCTAGTCTCGGAGATATTCTACATATCTGATGAGAATGAAGATGATGAATACTGGCATGATGCGATAAAAGAGGAGATTAGAGCACATGTTAAGAATGGAACCTGGAAAATAGAAAAGAAGAACAAAGACGTGAAAGAAGTGGATTACAAAATAGTTCTAAGAAACAAAATAGGACCTGACGACAGTATCACAAAGAAAGCCAGACTTGTAGCACGGGGTTTCACTCAGCGACCAGGCGTTGATTACAATGAAACATACGCTCCTGTAGCTAAACTGAGTTCGATAAGATCTGTTGTTGGAATAGCCATGGAAGAAGGCTTGAAATTGAACCAGATGGATGTTACAACAGCATACCTGAATGGTGAACTAGAAGAAAAGATAGTAATGAAGTATCCTGAATACTTAGAAGAATATCTGATTGAAATCATGGTTGAGGAAAGTAAACAAGAAAATTTAACTTTGTACAACAAAACAATGAGTATGCTAAAAGACATAAAAAACAATCCCAAAGGGAAAGTTTGTCATCTCATAAAAGCTTTATATGGACTCAAACAGGCAGGCAGGCAGTGGTACAAGAAACTCGACACAGAGTTAAAGAACATAGGTTTCAAAGCATCGGAAGCTGACCCATGTCTATACTTACTAGAGAAAAGAGGAGTTAAAGTCATAATAATTATCTATGTCGACGATTTGTTAATTGCCTATTCGTGTCCTAGAAAGTTAAAATAAATTCAAGACCTGTTAAATACGAAATTTGAGTTAAAAGACTTAGGAACGCCTAAACGGCTAATAGGGATAGATGTTACCTATAATGGAGATGAAATCAAACTGAACCAGGAGAAGTTCATAGAAGACACTCTTAAAAAATTCAAAATGGAAGACTGCAAGGCCACGTCTACACCTATAGAACCAGGTCTAAAACTAGAAAAAGAAGAAAAATATGAAAGGAACGATCTAGCTTACAAAAATTTGATTGGCACACTCATGTATCTGGCAGTGGCAACTCGACCCGATATTATGTTTGCCATAAGCTATCTCTCCCAATTTAATGACTGCTACGGAGAAGAGCATTTCAAATGTGCAAAAAGAGTGCTGCGATACCTAAAGGGAACAAAAACCGTTGGTCTCATATTTAGAAAAACTCGCCGAGAATTACACGGCATGGCTGACGCAGATTGGGGCGCATGCAAACTCGACCGGAAATCTTTTTCGGGCTGTTGTTTTAAATATGCTGGAACGGCCATAAGCTGGATGTCAAAGAAGCAAAAGACTGTAGCGCTATCGACTGCCGAAGCGGAATATGTCGCCTTGACTGAAGCTGCAAAAGGAGCCATTCACCTGAAAAGTCTTTTCAAAGATCTTGGGGCCAACTATGAAAGCATAGTCATATTAAACGACAACCAAGCTGCCCTCAAGTTAAGTACAAAAAATACAAAAAATACAAAATACAAAAAGTTTATTTTCTCTCTCACATAGAAATATTCAAGGTATAGTATACATAATTATAAGAGTACAAAAGCGAATTATAATCTATGTGGGAGACTGGTTTCTGTACTAGGAGACCTGTATGACAGATTACCAGCCTCTCCAGACTCCGGAAGTGGGTAACAGGTTCTTGGTGTACATCATTCCAGGTAAGTGATATTTAAATACGTAAACTGGGTGAAGTTTGACTGTTGTGAGGATTAAGTAAATGAGGGTGTGAGAATCGGGTGTGTGAATGTGTATATGAGGGTGTGTGTGTTTTGTGGGTGTATATGTGTGTGTGTGTGGGGTGGGTATATGTGGGACGTGTGTGGGAAGTCAGAACACAATGGTCACTTCAAAGTCCAAACACATTGACTTAAAAATGCACTTCATACGAAATTGCATAATGGACGGAGCCATACAGGTCAAATATCTGCGAACCGAAGATATGGAGGCAGACATCCTAACCAAAGCCCTAGCCGGCCCGCGGCTGTTGAAATTGCGGAGCAGATTAGGAGTTTCTTGAACTCATGATCACCACGACGATGCCGTGAAGAGGAGTGTGAGTACTGGCCACCTACCTAGTACCAAAATGACACTGCACGTCGTATGGTTTTCTTTGTACTTTTGTTTTACTATGTATTCTGTAGATGTGTCAAATAATAAAAGGCGATATAATGATCACACGTATATTTCTATAAATAAAACCCTCACACTCTTACTAATACAATAATATAGCGTGCGGCAGAGCGTAATATGTATATGGCAACACAGAGTGGTGGCGGCCGCCCGTGAGAGGGCGCCCGGGCACTTGTGCCAGAAAGATCTGACAGACAGCTCGGTAGTTGTCAGTAGAGTCCAACGAGCTACCCGCGAATGAGTGCGTGCGCGCGAGTTAAGTTTCTTTTGTATAACTTTGTGACTTTGTGTAATTGGGAATTAAAACTGCCAGTTCATAGCACCTTGCGTTTTCCTACACCCGTTCCCCGGCTATAAGTGGCTGCCCAACGTGTAAATAAAACAAAATGCCGAGGCTTCGATCGGAAGATGTCGCAGAAGACGCCGGTGCCGAGGGTGCCGCCAATATAACAATGTCACAAGAAACTCTCGCGAGTTTTATCGCATCGATTCAGCAAACCCAAAGTGAATTTTGTCAACAACTCATACGAGAAGTACGATCATCAACACCTCACGTTAACGTGTCTGAGGCCCAGCAGGGATCGGGCTTTGCATTTGGCGCGAACGGAAATTTCGCAAAATGCTCGACGCGTTATGGCGGACGTGCCGACGAATCGTTGGAAAACTTCATAGACGCGATTGTTACCTACAAGGATTGCGTGAGTATTTCCGATGAAAATGCTCTCCGTGGTTTCTCAATGTTGTTGGAAGGGCCCGCTGCAGTGTGGTGGCAAGGTGTAAAAAGGTCGACGAGCACATGGTCGGAGGCTCTTACTAGACTTAAAGGGGCTTTTGGCGAGCATGACCCACCACACCGACTCTACAGGAAGTTGTTCAGTTTAAGTCAAGAAGACGAACACACCGACTTGTTTATCGCTAAGGTACGTGCTCTGTTAGCTAAATTCCCAGAAGACGACCTCTCGGAAAAAGTCCAGTTAGACATGGCATACAGTTTGCTTAGCCCGCGTATAAGAAAACGCGTAACCAGAGAATGCGTAAATAGTTTCGACGTGCTACTTCATAAGTGTCGCCTTGTAGAAGATTCTCTAAAGGAAACAAGAAAAGAGCAGGCGGTTTTATCTAAGTCGCACGCGCAATCAAATAAGCGCGCCGCATCTTCGTCACAGCGGGAAATACCTACAGTTGCCGACGCGCCTAGTACCAGCCGCGCCGACCGTAACGTCGAGCCCGCCGAGCCCGCCGCCGCAGCTAAGGAAAAGAAGCCGTTCTGCGCGTACTGCAAGCGACCCGGTCACCGCAAGGAAGTGTGCGAAAAGCTTAAGCGTAGTGATAAGTGCGATAACAATGACAATAGTAAAGTAAAGTCGGAAAGTGAAATAAAGTGTTACGGTTGTGGTGCCGCGAACGTAATCAAGTCTAAGTGCAAAAACTGTTCGCCGGGTGGTCAGCCGTCGGCGTTTTATTCCATCAACTTCGCGAAACATGATGGATCCGTAAACAATAAAGAGAAGGCCGCTTCGCTGCGAAATTCGAGCGCGGCAGGCTTCGCGCGCTCGCGCAAGCTTCGTCGCAGCCCAGCCGGCTCGGTACCCGCTGCCGCCCCGCCCCCGCCGCCACCCCCGCTGCCGTCGGTAAGCCCGACAAAGCAAATTATGTCGACTCCAGGTAACCCTACGCGCGTCGTAGAGGATCTTAGTAACTCTTTTGTTTATGAAAATAATGTTGATACTGTAAATAATTGTCTCGAGGACTCGGATATCAATAATTGTTTAGTTTTAAAATTGAACGATCATGCTCGTAATGAAAACATCTGCGTGCCTTGTTCTAAGGATAAATGTTTTAATTATGATAATGTTGTTAATGTAAATACGTCTGTGTCTAGTTGTTATGATTGTAATAAGTCTTGTAATAGTTGTGAGTATTCTGAAAATACAAACGATAGTGCATCCTTTCGTCGCCCTGTGTTAGACATAAGCGTCTTAGGCTATTGTGGTACGGCTAGGGCTTTCAATACCGGTATTCCGGGATCCCGTAATACCGTGATCACGGATTTAATATAGGCCTTTTTCAATACCGGTATTGACGCCTCAATACCGTGATTACGGTATTACAAACATTAGATTAGATTGATCTTATTAAGTCCGCCTATGTATTTTTTGTTGCATATACTTACCGATATTATCGTAAATTTACTTGCACGTTTGAAATATAACAATGAGAATTACACACGAAACGCTCAGAGACACTGAGACAATGACTGATCATGAACATGATATGACGATAGAAGAACCTTCTACTTCATTTAATACGAGCAGTGAAAATGAAGACACGTCCATACAGAAACAATTAGAGAGGGAGGTATCCAAATTGCCTAAAACCAAGAGTGCTACTTCAGCTACGAGCACCGATTTTAAATCTATAATAAAAGTCGAGATGTGTGTCTTCGAAACTGCTGGGGGTGGTCGGGAGATATTTCTATCGGCAGCTTACCGATATTTACTGTCTGTGGTACCTACAAGTGTTGAAGCAGAGCGTGCTTTTTCTTCAGTAGGCTATTTATGTAACAGGCTGAGAAGTTCGCTGTCTGATTCAACATTAAATGCGCGTTCCTTTATGCGATCACACTTAAAAAAAAAAAATATATAGTACGTCTAAAATTCAGAAAATTTTATATATTTTTTTTGTATTATTGTGTACTTATACTTTTACATTTTTTTTTACTATGTTTGTCAGAATTTTTTATAAACGCTTGATTTATTTTGTTACTTTTAGAAATTTATATTGATTTTTTTATTGCATAATTATAATAATGTTGCTAAAATGAACACCAAACGATTGCTAGCTAATTAAGCTATACTTAAATTTTTACAAATATTGATACCTATGTTGATTGATTACATGAGTGAGACATGATGACATTTCAATAATTATTAGTAAGAAGTTTATATTTTTTGTTATTGTACTTTACAATACAAAGTCTATGTGAAATGCCTTCCTTCAAAAAGACTAGATTAAGGTTAAGTTTTGATTACGTTCCTAATTCCTAGTTCTACATAAATAATTAAACAACCAATACCAAATTGTTATTTAAGAGAGCTATGTATAAAAGGTATCTATAATAAATAAGAACAATAAAGACTGATTTGAAAATAAAAACACGTATTTTAATGGTTTTTTAATGTCCTAATTGAACTTGCGTTCAATACCGGTATTAATACCGTGATCACGGTATTGACTTCCAATACCGGTATTGGTACCGGTATTGAAAAAATCCGGTATTTGAAAGCCCTAGGTACGGCTTTAGTAGACTCTGCAGCAAAAAGCTGTATTGCCGGTCACACGCTCTACGCTCTCCTACGCAGTTTAGGACATCAGTTAGTGCCGTCAACGCAAGTTGTTAGGTTGGCGGATGGTGTTAGTAGGGAAATAAATATACTAACCACGGAGCAATGACTAAAGAATAAGAGAGGACATGAACTAAAAGATCTATATAAATTATACATTATGGAAATATCATACGATTCTATACAGAAATAAAAAAAAATACATGTTTCTTTCTAACTTATGCAATTCTGCAAGTGTCAAAAAGAGAAAACCGTATTTTGTCAGTTTTCTAAAATTGCAATATTGAAGTATGACGTCACGGAAGCCCTGCCCATCGGCCGGTTCGCCATTTTAGTTTCTGGTTTTGAGTACTTCTCAGAGTGTACATGAAGTGTCATTTGGCGTTATCGTGCGACTAAATATTAAGTTTTTTTCCATTTTGAGAACATTTTGAGTGCTGTAAATTTGACTGAGGCTGTCTGTGATAGAGGAAACCATGCCTAAGTGTTGTGTGAGGGGCTGTGGCTCGAATTACAGTAAAAAAGCGCCTCTGATATCCCTGCACAAGTAAGTCAAAAGAATTCATAGATTATTAAGTTTCCTATATAAATTTATACCAATTTCTAGTCTCAATTCATGTTTATTACTGTTCGGTCATAGATTATTGCCTATTCATAGTCTTTCGAACGATATATTTCCTTATTTTGGTTTTGTATACTACGTATTTTTATTGACAAATATAGTGTTGTGATTGTGTAATTTGCACAACGAATCGATTTTGCATCGATAAAAACCAAATTTCGTTTGAATATTTAGCATGAAAGAATATACACATTTATGTTAGTTTGCGTGTTTTGTTTGTGTTTTTAGGTTACCAAAAAATGATAAACTTAAAAGTAAGTGGCTTGAATCATTGGGTCAAGAAAATATCGACTCCAGCCAGGAAAAAGTATTTGTTTGTTCACTACATTTCGAAGAGTCTTGTATTAATAGAAGTCTTGATATAGTGAGACTTCACGACAATGCAATACCGACAAGGCTCCCTAAGGTAAATTATCACATTTTCATTGTAAGCCTACATTTACCCATATATTCGAAAATAATGTTGGAGCTGATGAAGATTGTACAACCTATCTTTGCATTGTATAAATTCAATCTCTTAGTATTGTATAATTGCATAGCACATGTGTGAGCACTATGTACCCACTATAAAGGTTACTGGGTTCGTCTTTCATTGACTTGAATGTGCCCTGGCGGCTGAGAGTATGTCATGCTCACTCAAATGTGTCGCTGGTGGTGGCGTGTGTACTGGATCATTGAGTTCCCTTCAAAATGGTTGAGCTGAATGGTGCTGATCCATACGTCATGTTCGTGAACGGGCGCCGTCAGTAGAAACTGGTCATTTCTTAGCTGCCACGGCTTATTTTAATTCCATAATTGTTTTTATCTTTTTATTACGGACGCTTTTAACGTGCACGTGTTTCTACATCGTTCTCACATGTATAATTACAACATGAATGATGTAACCACTTTTTTGTAACAATATTTTGATTTAAAAGAGTGTCCATGGAGTTTCTTGCCCGTTCTTCTCCATAGGTACCTACTACGCTTTGGAATGGGCAACTAGCTTCATCTTTCTGACTGACCGACCCCTTGACAATTCAAAAGTGCCTGTAATTGGTTTATTTGAAATAAATGCTTTGAGTTTGAGTCATAATACATTATTATTTCCCTGTACATTTATTGTAGACAGGCAGACTTTATTGTATTTCACATTATTGGTGTACTTAATACTAATTACAAACTGATATTATTGTATCTATTTGAAATAAAACGGTTCTCCCATTAAATGCATAATATCGATTTCTGTTGTTTTATTTTGTAATCGGTGTAGTTTTGAATTCCTTGTTGCAGTTTAATTTACTCTTCTTCTAGCTTGATTATCACGAGCAACTATTAATCATAGAGTAAATAATATCAAGTACAATTAATTTTAAATGAACCGCCAAATTGATGATTTTTGCAATTTTTCAGTCAGATTACGCAACAACAGGCTTTTTTGTACTTAATCCATAATGCGACGTCCTAGAATGAGAATCGAATTACACCCTACTTACCTACTATCTACATAAAATCAAAAACCTTATTTTAATGTATGTGATTTCGATTAATCGATTTGTAATCAACACGATGAACAAAATCATTGCAAAGAATGAGCAGAGGACAACACTAGGTAATGGGCGGAGCCTACGCCATTTTACTTTCCACGCGGGCACGCGATACGATCTTTTAGTTCATGTCCTCTCTTATTCTTTAGTCATTGCCACGGAGGTACAGGTGACACTTAAACACAAGACTAAAGTCATCAAGTTTTTAATTTTTCCTGAAGCGGACAGTAATGAAAGCTTGTTAGGCATAGATTTTCTTACGATATTCAATCTTGTTTTCAATTTCGGTGAGAACAGCTGGCACTTTGCTGAAAATAGTGATCAAAAGTATGATACTCAGTTTGAGAGGATGTTACCGTCACCTGTATCTTCGTGTGCCGCTGTAGAGGTGCTGCGAGATGACGAGGCGAGTTCGCTTAATGATAGTCAGCGTGAGGTACTTGCGCAGCTCATCGTAGAGCATCAAGATATCTTTAAGCCAGGGGGAGAACCGACCCCTTTCGCCGAACATATTATCGATACTGGCGATCACCTCCCTATTGCTGTTCCACCGTATAGGTTGACGCCTGCTAAGAAAGAAGTAATGCGGGTAGAGTTAGATAAGATGTTGGCAGACGATATTATTGAGGAGTGCGAGTCCGCGTGGGGTTCTCCAGCGCTTCTCATTCCTAAGAAAAACGGACAGGTGCGTTTTTGTGTCGACTATAGAAAGCTCAATGCGGTAACTAAGACCGACGTCTATCCGATGCCATTGATAGACGAGCTTGTCCAGTCAACAAAAAAACATTCTTTTATGAGTACCGTTGATATGCGTAGTGGGTTTTGGCAAGTTAGCTTACGCGAGCAGGACAGAGATAAAACAGCGTTTTTGACACCCTTTGGCTCTTTTCGCTTTAAGCGTATGCCGTTTGGTTTGAAGAACGCCCCTTCAACCTTCCAGCGTCTAATAGATAGGCTGCGTACGGGCGCCTCGCTGAAGGACGTAACCCTTCTTGCTTACCAAGACGATTTGTTAGTTATCTCCGAAGGCAGTTTTGAAAAGCATATTTCCGATTTGCGTAAGGTTTTCGAAAGATTACGTCTATTTAAGCTACGCGCGAACAGAGACAAGTGCGTGTTCGCACGAGACAAGGTTAGGTATTTGGGTCATGTCATCACCCAAGATGGTGTGTCACCGGATGATGACAAGGTACGTGCAGTTTTAGATATGAGGGCACCGTCGTCGTTACGCCATTTAAGAACATTTTTACAAACGTGTTCGTGGTTTAGAAAATTTATTCCAAACTTTTCAGCTGTAGCTGAGCCCTTGACACGCCTGCTTAAAAAGAATCAGCCCTGGTTTTGGGGTGCAAGCCAGGCTAGTGCGTTCGAGGAGCTTAAAAAGCGCTTATCGTCGGCACCGATTCTCATCCAAGCGGATTATAGTAAGCCTTTTGTGTTAAGGACGGACGCTAGCAACTACGCTCTTGGAGCTGTATTGTTACAAGGTGAGGGTAAGGATGAACGCCCTATAGAGTATGCTAGCCGTCTTCTTATTCCAGCAGAAAGGAATTACAGCACCACAGAGCGTGAGGCTCTTGCCGTTGTTTGGGCTGTCGATCGATTCAGAGGCTACATCGAAGGTCACGAGGTCATCATAGGTAGCGATCATCAGCCATTAAAGTGGCTTCTTACCTTAAAGTCACCATCGGGTAGGCTTGTTCGATGGGCGTTAAAGCTTCAATGTTTTAACATTCAGTTTCAGTATACACCTGGAAAGGCTAATGTCATTGCCGATACGCTCAGTCGACCAACCTGCAAAGAAGAAACAAAGGATCGGTGCGGAGTTTGCTCTGTTGTTGTTGACTTACCTGCTAGGAGTGCTTCCGACCTTCGGCGCGCACAGCTGGATGACCTGGAACTAAAAAAAATCGTTAGTGAGTTAGAGGATATATCTGATCCGGAATCTATAGGTCAGGAGCGTTGGTCCGAAAGAGGTTATTTCCTGCAACAAGGTGTTTTGTATAGATACAGTCCCGACGTGGACAGTGAAGAACCGCAGCTGGTAGTTCCGTCTTCTTTACGCCTTGAAATTATGAAGGAGTGTCATGACTCTGATTTAGCGGGTCATCATGGAGTAGACAGAACATACAATAGAATCTCTCAGGGTTTTTATTTTCCAGGCATGCGTAGGGCCATAACAGAGTATATCAAGACTTGCGCCACCTGTCAACGTTATAAGTCTTCAAACAAAAAGCCGTCAGGTCTGTTACAGACACCGGTTTTGAATCAAAGGGGAGAAGTGTTAGCCATTGACCTATTCGGTCCTCTTCCTGCGGGAGATAATGGGGAACGCTGGATATTGTTGGTAGAAGACACCGCTTCTCGGTGGACTGAGCTATACGCTTTAAAGGAGGCAACTTCAGAGGCGTGTGCTCGTATATTGATTGAGGAGTTCTTTTTGCGTTATGGACTTCCTCGACGCATTGTGTCAGACAATGGCGTTCAATTTGTGTCCGCTGTCATGCAGCAGTGTACGTTTGTTTTAGGTATAAATCAAGATCTGTTACCTTTGTATCATCCCTCAGCTAATCCAGCTGAACGCAAAAATAGAGATTTAAAATTCCAGTTGTCACGTTTAGTTGAAACAAACCATTCTTCATGGCCGCAGTACCTACCTGCGATAAGGTTCGCTATGAATTCCGCAGTTTGTCAAACTACGGGTGTGTCTCCAGCGTACTTAACGTTCGCCAGAGAGCTACGCTCACCCCTCGACGTGCAACACGACATTCGGTCGATTCTTAACAAAGATAATTTTGTTCCGCAAATTACGCCTTATTTGAAAAACTTTCTTAACACGTTCATTGCTGTTAGGGAAAGAGTTGAAGCACAACAAGACCGACGTAAGGAATGTGCTGACAAGTCCTTCGTACCTGCCGAAGTCTTTGAGGTCGGAGACCAAGTACTGTTGAAGTCACATGTTCTTAGCAATGCAGCAAAGAATATAACAGCTAAGTTCATTCTTAAGAAAGACGGGCCGTACGTCATTGCCAAAAGGGTGAGTCCCACGACATATTTCATAGCAAACATAGAAAGCCCTGAAAGTATGTTAGGAAAGTATCATGTATCAGATCTCACTCGGTTCCATAACCGGGACAGTTCGCCTCCTCGTCCCGTAGTTCCAAAACGTCAGAGAGGGCGTCCACGCAAACATGTTTGTCCAGTCTGTTCAGCTTCCTTTGAGCGAGTTCATGAGCGAGGACGTTCTCTAGAACTCGAGGGGGAGTGTATAGCGTGCGGCAGAGCGTAATATGTATATGGCAACACAGAGTGGTGGCGGCCGCCCGTGAGAGGGCGCCCGGGCACTTGTGCCAGAAAGATCTGACAGACAGCTCGGTAGTTGTCAGTAGAGTCCAACGAGCTACCCGCGAATGAGTGCGTGCGCGCGAGTTAAGTTTCTTTTGTATAACTTTGTGAGTTTGTGTAATTGGGAATTAAAACTGCCAGTTCCTAGCACCTTGCGTTTTCCTACACCCGTTCCCCGGCTATAATAATTTTTTTAATAATTTTCACCTAAATTCTTTGTTTTATTTTGTTTCAAAAACCACAGTTCTTGTTGAAAAACCCTTTACATATTTCCTAGCTCAATGACTCTCTGTGAGGTGAGTATGTAATCTGCATTGAGCTAGGAACAATGACTAAAGAATTTTAGTCATTGGCTAGGAAAAGTCAATGGTAATCTGTGACCACAGTCTGTGACAGCCTCAGTGACAGCCAACTTTTTTGGTGACAGCACTGACAGCCATTCACAGCTGGGAGCTGGCTTACAAAATACTTATAATAGTCTGCGCTTACAAAGAAGTTATTTGTTATTTTTGGTACATAGAATTGTTGGTAGCATTTTCGATTGCATGTTTAGTGTTTCATGTTTTACTGTTAGAATACCTACTTATGTATAAATATAAACTAATTTCTTAAAATACTATGAAATAATTTGTATCAATAATTTGAAAATGTCGTGTCAAGTGGAACAAATAGCTGATTGTGGTGATATAGCCAGTTTAGGACGAGCTTTGTTTATATCAGAAAAAGAAGGTATTTTTTGTTTTGAGATTAATTACTTTAAACGCTTAATTATTATTATTTTATTGTTTACAATTTTATTTCAGACACAAAGTGGCTGCCACAGTGTTCCATTTCTCTGTCTTCCTGTAGCAGTTTGTTGGCAGTCGGATATAAAAGTCGTCTCTGTCTACTTACTAATCAATGGATTAGCCTAACAAACAGTCACACATTTCTTATATCATGGAGTGGAACTCTACCTTCAGAAGTAACAGTGGTGTTGGCATTACCTATATGTCCCTCGCAGCAGTCATCTCAGGTAAATATACCAATATTATTTACTAATACTGTCAGCAACATGTATGTAAATCAAAAACCTTGACACACTGGCAGGCTCCTGTGCAGTAGTTTCTAATATAGTATATAATATTTATTTTGACATTCACTGTATGTCAATAACTGTTACTAGAAAGACAAAACAATGACCAAATCTGTACATAATTTCAAACTTAGTTGCTTTTTGCGTTTGTCTGTGCGACAGTGTTGTTCTTCAAAACTGTATAATGGATTTTAATCCAATTTTCACCATCATTTTGAGAGTTTTTCTGAAAGGATAGTATATAGTGCCAATAAATAATGAAAACTAGCAAACAATTTACTTAACAAAAATCTTGAATTCACTGACATGTGTCATGGATCAATTTGTATTTAATCACCACACAACACTGGAGAAAGGCAATTAGCAATTAATTTATAATATCGCTTGAATATAAAAAGTAATATATGTATTTATATACATATAATACTTTTTATAACTACAAAAATATTTATTCTAAATTAAAACTTAAAATCTAAACAATAAGGTTAAAACATTATGTTGACAATTTCGTGCTTACTCTATTTTGGAACTAGACATTCTTGGCATTTCAATGCTCAGTATTTCATGAAAATAACCACAGGAATAGTTTACTTCATAAAGGGTTTAAAAACGATTGTCTAAATGAAAACTATCCTATTTCAAACGAAACTCCGCTATCTTAAAGTCCTGTTTCTTACAATAACAATAAACATTCAAGTGTAAGTACCATTCAAAGAAACTACGTCGTAAATCCGCTTTGATTACAAAAAAAAAAACGGGCGACCGACCGCGCACCCGCTGTGACGTGGTAAGTGGCCTTCATTGTAGTATTTTTTTCCACGCCCTTCCTGTCAACGGATAAAGCTGATTACACTTTTAAAGGTCGGTGAATCTTCAAAAAAAAAAACATAATTAACTTAGTATTTTATCAAAACATTATTTTACTCCAACTATGTATTTAAATACTTTATGATAATTGTAATAAACCTGCAATTTGGTAACCGCTGTTTTTATTCAAAGTCAAAGTCAAAGCATTTATTTGAAATAGGCACATAAAAGGCACTTTTGAACGTCAACATTTACATTTAAATAGAATTGATTCTAGTCGCCCCTTCCAAAAGGTAGTTTCGTATGGAAAAGAATGGGCAAGAAACTCCACCGTTACTCTTTTAAAATGTGTTAAAATATTTTGTATAAGTACATCAATTATATAATTATATGTGAAGACGATGTACCAATAATAAAAATCACCGTACCACAATAGGTAAAAAGAATTTAATATACGTAGCATCATCATCGTAGTTCATCTACGCTTTTGCGTGTTTCCAGTTATGTCCATTAGGTACATAAATCATAATAAAGGTTGTCTATTGTTTGCCCGAAGATTATATGCCATAATTATCATTTTCCCGAATTTCATTTACCCGAATTTCATTTGCCCGAATGTTTCATTTGCCCTAAAAGACATATGACATACTTTTAATTGCCCGAATTTTAGATACCATAAGTATTGTTTGCCTTATTTTTATGTGCCATAATAATTATTAGACATAATATTTAAATGGCATAATATTTAAATGGCATAACAAGTATTAGACAAATATTAATAAATAAACTTATTTATTCTGTGCATGGTTTTTTTTTTGTGCATGGTTGATGGTGGGCTAGGTCGACGGAGCCCCGCTTCGCGGGGCTCCTACTTCTGTGTGGTTTATAAAAAAATAACCACGAAGGGGATGGCGGGGTCTATTCGCTCGCTTCGCTCGCTCACACGACCCCGCCCGCGCCGTCCCCTTCTAACCTAACCTGTCCGAGTCGGGGTGCCCTAAAGTCCCAATTGCATCCAATTTCTCTTGATATAAACAACCGTTACACACCCGATGTCGATGGCAAATTATGTTATGGCATATCATAATTATGGCATGTGATAATTAGGGCTTACAATGATTATGACAAATGATGTTATGGTAAGTGACTTTATGGGAAACAATGATTCTGGCACGTGACTAATATGGCAAATGAGAGTAGGGCAAATGAGTATTATGTCGTATGATATTATGGCTGTTGACTATTATGGCAAATGATATTAGGGCAAATAAAATTCGGGTAAACGGCGGTATACCCATAATAAATCGTCGAATTTTTATAAGGCTGGTTTATTTCTTCTCTTTCTTTCGCGACAATAGATACCTATTCTGCACACCGAAATGGGTCGCTAGGAAATCTACAAACAAAAATAACAATACTACTCGATGCATTCCCTGTTCCAGAATAGTCGATGTTTGTTATAATAGTTGGCGCGCTGTCGCAAACATTGGTGAAACAATCATAATATTTGCTAATTGATTTAAATTTCCTATTTAATTGTTTATGAAAAATACTAATTGATATAAATTTAACGAGAAAATGACATTCCATCAAAAATCTCGGTTTAACGGTGGTTATTTACATAATTTTAGAACGCGAATTGCGCCATTTTCACGTCTTAACTTTGGCTATGATTGAACCAGACTAATTTGAAATAAGACCACAAAAGTATTTGTGCTCTTATTTTTCGGGCCGTTTTTGGAGCGCACATCGGGAATCTAGTACTATTATTGATCGAAGTCTAGTAGCTTTAGAGACAAAGATTTGGGGTGAATGTTGTTTTATTATAATTAACGGCGTGTTTTAGCTCCTGTTTGATATCGGGATTCATAAACTCGAATAAAAAACTCTAGTGAAAAAAAAATCGGTCTCTTAACGTCCTACGCAAGCTTGACTTTAGGAGGCCGAAAGATTTAGAAGAAAGAAACAACAAGAACCAGTAAGATAGATGGAGGTCATAGAGAACCAATTATTTGACGCATTCGTTTTGTTAAGGTACTATCGAGGAAGTTCATATCTATGCACCTTTAGGACTATTTTTCCCTGTAGCGCTCGGGCGCTAACAGTAACTAACGTAAAACAGATGCGGTCATCGTGTTCACGGGATTTTGTTCTAAAACTGCTTAGATATGAACTTCCTCGATAGTAGGTACAGTGGCGGTAGTAATAGGTCGGGGAATTTTCAAATACATACGAATCCCTTATCGCGGTAACAAACAAGAAGCCATTTTCTCCATAGGTACATGTCTCTTAGACTGGATTTACAATTACCTGGCCCAGTTTAAATGTTCCTGAATCCCTTCAGTGGGCACATACGATTGGTGTTTGTATTTATTTTTTTCAGAATGGACCTGATTGGTTCTGTATAATTGTTGGCTTTAAAAATGGCAGTGTTGGATTCTATACCAATACTGGCCACTTGCTGTTACTTGAAAAATTAGATGATAAACCAGTTTTGAAGATATCCTGCCACACTGGGACTTATGGAACGTTACCTGATGATGTACATATACTGTATCCAAGTTGTGAGTGTATCATCTCTGGATCAAGTTTGTACCAAACACTCAGGAATGCCAAAGCGCAACTAGCAAGAGGTATTTTTACTAACATATATTACAAATTCACAAAGCATTCAACTAAACTTCTTTAATTAAAAGTACGTATTTATAGTACGAGCTGGTGTCCAGGGCGACTACTCAGTGGATAGCCGAAGCATCGGTATTCGAAAATGGATGTTCACTGAACAAGAAGTTATGAATGATGCTGCAGTTGTAGGACTAGATCTCAAAAACACTTACGATCACCTGTTAGCAGCATCCACTTATGGAGGATACGATGTTTGGTAATTAAAATTCAATGTTTCAATAACTGCAACATTCAAAATGATTTGGTTTTGATCAGTTGATTTGATGAAAACTGGGTTTTGTTATTGGTTTATTATACGTTGTTTTTGGTATTAGTGTATGTATTGTAAATCAGGTAACAATTTGATTAAAAAAAAACTGTTTAAATATTACAGGTATCGTTCTGTGCCACCTGTCAACACTTTGATACTTGGAGCTGGTGTTAAGCCATATATTGGTTTTCACTATGCTCTGGAAGGAGGAACTACTCCCCCACTGCAAGATGTGGCTAGAGCTGTTGCAAATAAAATAAAGTCTGCTCTTCCGTAAGTATGAACTTATGCATTAAAAGACTTGCTTAAATGTTTAAGGGAACATCATCACTAATACCATCTCACACGAGGACTGATTATGGCTAGAAAACTGATTGCAGAATAAAGATGACAAAAATAATAGTGTTCTTATTTTGTTTGAAAGGGGTTGGCTTGGAGGGGGCTCTACAGACAACACAACGGCTGGAAGTGAACCATTAATTCGGTCCGAACCCTTATCGATGCGCAACGGCTTATATGATGGGCAGCGCCACGGCAACCTGGTGGCTGTGTCGCCAGATCGACGGCTCGCAGCCACAGTCGACAGTTTCGGACGCGTTGCGGTTCTAGACGTTACACGAGGACATTTAATTAGACTCATCAAAGGTTGCAGAGATGCTCAGGTTGCATTTGTTCAAGTATGTATAACACATCATGTACGCTAACATTAAAATAAATCCCCAAATCTGGCTAAACATGTACAATTGTACAAGTTGCTCAATTGAAAGTAATTTAACCAAAAAATCGAATAAATTCTTACGTACCTAAATGTTTATGCATATGTCGTGACAGGAACTTCTATGTAATAAAATCTAATAAATTTATGAGTATTTTTGTCAAAGTCGACGGCATGCACGTCATCGACAAAACACCGCCATGTTTTGTTTGCTTACTGCAATTTATCAAACTCAAAGCATTATACAGCATGGCAACCGCATTTCTGCAATAGATCAGTAAAAACATCAGTAAATGTTGAAATTTTGACCTTCGATATCTCAAGAGCTATTGCTAAGCATGACGTTCTGGTTTTGATTTCCAGATAGTGCAAAGTGTTATCGCGTTTTTCCATCAGGAATTTCTCAGTAGCAGCCCTTTTTTTATGAGGTTGCGAAATCATCAAATAAGTTCTCCCGCTCTGGGCGGAGCGGGAGGGCGTATCAGACTCTTACTGACTAGAACCCACCCGTGTTCCTTCAGTTACCTGTGCCAGGGGCCACGGTAACCCTTTCGGACTTTCCCGCAACCCTGGCAGGCATCGGCCCTAGCGGACCCCGTCATTGGTGCTGACATCTCCTTGAGGCGCGCGTGGAACACAACGCGCCGTCGACCCGGGCCTGGTCCTTATCGGACGGCGAGCTGCCTATTGCTCGCCGTCTGCAAGCCCGCGCCTACGGTGGCCGAGAATCGGCTTGTGATTCCCGACGCCCAGCGCGTCTCCTGCGGCGGCTAGGGGCATGAGGGCGCGAATTTTGCCTCTCCCTCACGCGCTCCGCCTCCTCCTTCGCGAGCATTACTGCTTCGCAGGAGGTGACGGCTTCCCAAGCCCTCTCGCTCCGTGGACCAGGGCCGGACGCGAGAGATCGCCAACGCCAATCGCCTCCACGAGGACACGGCGGTGCTCCGTCCAAGCAGGGCAGCCCTCCACCGTATTCTCCACCGTTCAGTAGCAGCCCTGAGTCTAGATTTGTGCCCGGTTGTTGGCAATAGGCTCGCCCCCTATTAAATGGGACTCAAACATAACTGGCGGTTATTTTTCGCATTTTGTGATGTTATGCTTTCCAAATAAGTAGCCCCCTTTATTTGACTTTTAACTGATTTATGCAATAGTTGCACCAATGCTTACACCAGTAGATCAATTTTATTATTAAAACCAGAGCTGTCATTTGTGACAATTGTGACGTTGGTTTCTAACCCGCATCAAATCGAATCATTAATTATTATGGAGTTTGTAGAGACAATAGACATTGAATAGAAAACACATCTAACAGATTAAAGACTTGAGACGTCGGAGAATTTCTTAAATTATTTCAACGAGCTCCATAGTTCGGCTGCTCCGATGTATTGATGCAGCCGTTGATGCATAGCATTGGATTCTCTTTCCCACTCGGAGGAACATGATACGTCTATGTTCATGTCAATGTTTTTATTTTAAGCCAGTCCTACTTTAAAAACAGATAGCGTTAGCTGGATCAACTTCAGAAACTGGTTCAGTGTCCAAGGATAAGACCGTATCTCCTTAAGGAGCGGTATCGCAGTCCATCATAATAACTGAAACAAATGTTAGTTACAAACACAATGCACGGAAGAAGAGCAAATATAGGTATTACTTAGTGTACGTATAGTAGTTTAGGAGATAGCGCAAATTTATTGATTTCGCAAAATAAAGTAAGTACAGCTCGCCAGCGGCCGTTCCAAAGACTGCTAAGTACAGTTTAGTTCGGAACCTAAATTGTGTGAGCCCGACTCGCTCTTGACCGGCTTTTTTTATTTACGACTAGCTTTAGCCCGCGGATTCGCCTGCGTTTAGGTCGGATATTATGCCACGGGAACTTACTACCGGATATTCTAAGTCCTAACCTAGACCATGGTTTATCCGTGTGACCAGTTTTATTCAAATCCATTCAATTGTTAAGGCGTGAAAAGGTAACAAGACAGACAGAGTTACGGTAACACATAATACAAATAGCGATGTGTTGTGAGCGGAATTAGCAAAAAATAAAAATGTATCTTCTTATAACCTCCAATTATAAAAAAAAGCAAACATATTTACGCTAGAATTAACTATATTTTTTGGTAAAAATAATTTTAACTGAGCATCTTGTAAACGTTCAGTCAAAAATGCTTATCAGAATGAGCAATTCCCTTGTCTGTTGAAATTAAGTAATAAAATAAACAACACAATCGACTTACAAAAGAATACGTTCTTGTGAATAAACTGACTTTCAAAACCGAGTCGTTGTCGCCAACGACATTTAGGCTCTGCTTGCCGCCAGCTGCTGCGTATATTTTATTCCGGGCGATTTCCGCCATTATTTTTTATTTGTTAGAAGTACATAGTGACTGACCGGTTGGTTCAGTTGGTTCAGCGACCCTGCCTTCTGAGCCGCTGGTCGCGGGTTCGACCCCCGGTCAAGTCAAACATTTGTGTGCATGAACATGTCTGTTTGACCTGTGTCTGGGTGTTTATATGTATATAAGTATGTATATCAGTCATCAGGTTACCGTAGTACAGGTTCTACCTAGTTCGATACCTGAAGACCTTGTGTGGATATTGTCTCATTATATAAAAAAAAAAAAATAACTACTAATTGGAACTACAAAAACTGAAAATTTTGTTTGCTTAATTAGTCTTTAACTGGCTGCTTGTTTCTTTTGAAATACTTTACATCGCTATTATCGTTAGTCCTGTTTAAACCCCATGTATTATATATTAATTTGCAGATATTTGATATGGATGACAAAAAACTACAACTGTCCGTTGTTAAAGAACTCAAGAGAGCCATATTTTTAATTATATATAACCCTAAAAAAGGGCTCATAGATATAAGATTAATGCAAAAAGGAAATAGAGTAGCAGCATTTACCGCGACGAAAAACGGCTTACTTCTATACAACACTTGTGGACTAGTTGGTGCTGAGAAAAATTATTCATATAAAAAACTCAATTTACCCGAATTTCAATGTGTATTATTAGATCCAGACGGAAAATTGAAGAAGTTTAATATTCCATTTTTTTATGCCTTGGAAGGAGAACATTCCCAAAGATCTAAAGATCTTCATGCTTTGAGAGATTTACGTGAGCATCTCAAAAAATCTTCTACAGACTCGGAGGATTTTGTCGATGAATTAATAAAAAAAGCCTTAGAATTAAAAACTTTGGACCTGAAAAAGCATTGTTTAGACATGTTAGTAAGAAAATATGAAGTATCGCCAAAAAGTGTTATGACTTGTCTAAATTTGTTCTGGGATAGCATTGAAAATGATGAACTGAATAGTCAAGACATCGAAATTAAACACTATTTTGCAAATCTTGGGCTAGCCACTTTGTTCTTTAGAAATATCAATGGAGAAAACACTGATGACATGGTGGACCTCACAACTAAAATACACACCTATATGCATTTAAATACAGAAAGAACTGAAAAAGTTCAACTAACTGAAAACTGCCAGCCCCTATGTTTCGATCTTTTAGAGGATGATAATTGTATATTGGAGAGATTGTTGACCTTAGCACAAGAGAATAATTACAAAGAACACCATCACGCCAGAGTTAAGTTTGCCGTTAACAACACCAGCACATACAAAGAGTTTGTTTCTTGCTTCAAGTTAGATGAAACTAATAAATACATATCTTTAAAAATTGATACAACAGAAGACCAAATCAGTAATCTAGCTAGTATCACTTTTAAATCTATATTTAAATTAAAGGACATCACGATGTTAAGTGATTTCGTGAAAGAGTGTAACATAGATGCAAAGGAAATAGTAAAACTATTAATTATGCAGTTAATGAACATGCCCTTGGAAGAAATAAGTGTTGAACTAATTGAACAGTTCATACAAGTTTTATACTACCTGTGTAATGTTATAGAAGAGGCGACTAATATAGCTTACAATGAGATATCACCCTGGTGGCAAGATATTCGTGATGTTTTAGTAGACATGCCTTGTCCTTTGAGAAGCATGATAGTTGCAATGGCTTGTAAAGCAGTTAGTAGAATATTTGAAACTAAACGTCAGGAGATAGATGATGATATATGGGAGTCTGTAACAAAAGAAAATGCTAAATGGGGTATACTTATCGGTAAGCTAGAGGACATTTCTATCCTTAGTATTATCCTTATGTTCAAAGACTCCTTCAGTGGAAATTCTTTACCGAAATTGCAAATGAATGAATTAAATATTAATCTAAAATATATTTACACAAGAGGGAATGGATCTGTAACAGAATTAATAGCGAAATGGTTATGTGGAATGGGCGTTGTTCCTGAATCAGTTGTGGCTAACGAATTACTTGAAAAATATTCCAGTATGGGTTTGGAATCGCCTGAAACTAACGATGACGATGATTCTGATTATCTTTTTATAGAAAATAATCGTATCTATGTTGACGAAAATCCTAAGATATTTAAATGGCTCTCTCTATTGAGACAACAATTTCCACTAAGCACATCATCGAATTACATAATTGCAAACATGTGTTGGGAATATTCTATGGCTTGGCAGAAATCCATGAAGAATTGTGAGCAACTTGAAACAGTCCTTCAATGTCTTACGTGTATATCGGACTTGCATATAAGGTTAGGTTTATTTTCCATAATATGGTCCACATATATTAAGCAAGTTTTTGAAGTGAGTTGTCGCTTAGTAAACAAAGTCGGAAGACTACCAAAAGATCCATTGTGTCTTCAAGATGTTGGCTTTGACAGCACAACCATGGTCAAATTCCTTCAAATTGCGTCTAAATATTTATATGAATTCCTGAACTGTTCAAATTTGTCGATCAATCAAAATAAAAAAGCCATTCAATTCGAGAAAATTTGGGAGGAAAGTATTCCTTCTTTAGTAGAAGTGGCACAGGATATTAAGAGTGTTAATACCGATATATTAAATTTAAATTATCAAATATCATGTACGGTGTACTATATGTGCCATTTTAATGTAAAAATGTCCAAACCACTGGATAGTCTGTACGATATTGACTACCAGTATATATTTGAAGCTTTAACTGGTAACATACATAACAGAGAAATAAGCATGAAAGCATCAGAAAAATTGAGAAATCCGAGGATGAAATTTTTAACGAAACTCATTCGATCTGCGGTAGAAACAATAACCGCATCGGAAAATGACGAACCATACCAAACATATAACAGTGAAGAATGTCTTGCTTGGATTGAAAGAATTACCCTACTAGCAGAGTTATGGAATATTGATAACGACTTTATAAGGCGTCAGCAGGTAAAGACCGTATAAATCCTAGAATATAAATACGTGTTTGCAAATAACCTAGATTATTTAATTGTACCTTTGTTACAGGTCATTTCACTTTATCATCTTGGCTATGATATGTTAGCTGAAAATATAATAGCCTTACTTATGGAACCTGAAATAGTCCTGCCATCAGTTTTAGCCTTAACTACGCAAAGATTCAAGAGGAGTTTGGAACAATCAAGCAATCAACCGGAGTGGATAGTTACAATGCCACCTCAACTTTACAAACGTCTTCAAAATACGGTCAGTATTTTCTTATCCCTCCAGTCTGTCATCACACTCATCACAGGGAAAGTTTCGTTTGCTTTCCCAGTATAAGTATTTTAGATTTTAAGCATTCTTTTGCAATGCCAATAAAAAAAAAATGTCATCTTAATTTCGAGGCGATTGCACTTTTTAGATGAGTTTGGCTCAGTAGCCACGCAATGCCAGCAGAAAGGCATAGATTTCTTTACCTAGGTGAAACATTGATGCGAGCGCAATTATTTAAATTACTGAAAGTGGCATAGAATATATATAGTACTTATGTTTTAAATAAAATTATATTTTATGTTTAATTTTGTGTTTGTTACAGACATTAGATACTTCAATACCAGCACATCCGTCAATGACCACAACAAAAATGGTACTCGAAAAAATACTTATCCAAATAGATAAAAAAATTGCAAATAATCCTACAAATTCTCAAAATATTAAAACTACTGAACTTTTAATTGAAAGTTGCGAAGTGTTGATAAGACGTAAACTATAAGATATTGTAACGTACTTGTATTTAATTGATCCCAAATAATTCCCTTTTTGATTTCCTAAAAATACAAATCGATCGTCTTTTTACCCAGTAACTGGGTTGTGGCCGTTGTGGGGGTCAGTTAGACAATCGCTCCATGTAAAATACTGGTATTCAGCTGCATCCGGTTAGACTGGAAGCCGACCCCAACATAGTTGGGAAACGATGAGGTGGATAAATTAATTAATATTTATTATAAATTATTAATTAATTCAACTAATCGATCGTCTTTTTCTGCCCAGGAAAATAAAAAAGTCCATTGCGAAATCGTGTGTGCACAAAAAGTTACTCAACTGTTAAAGATCGCGTAAATGTAAATCAGTATTTAGCAAATGTTTCGTTATGAATTTGTTTTAGGTCCATGAATTTATGCTATGGTAACTTTATTCCTTACATGATTCTGTATAAAAAAGATATAAGTAGATTATTTTCTCGTTTTTTTGCTCGCAATTCCTTCTCTTCTATTTGTTTCCATTTATCTTCTTCCTTTTTGGTATTGTATGCCTTCCATGCAGGGCTTGTAATCGTAAATTTCTCTTTTAATTGGCGTTTGTTGTTTCATCTTCTGGCCAAAATAAGTTTCGTTTAAAAGGCGATGATATCACATAATTCGAAGTGCCAGGATTAAAACTCTTATAGCTGTTTTGTCACTACATTTCGGTAAAGAATTATCGATGTGTGGTAAATCTCCCTGGCCGAAATTTGGCTCATTTGAAGTATTGAGACCTGAAGTGCTTGGTTCGGAATGGTTCGTATTATGAGACAAGACATCAATAGTTTCGTTTTCGTTTGGAAAATCGTTGGCATTTTGATTATTAGTTTCTGATAAAGGATTTGAATTTTCAACGGAGATGGTGGGTGCTGATACTTCATTTCCGACGTCATGATCAGTTTGCTTACTACTGGCCCAAATCAAATGTAAAGATATGTCTTCATTAGGCAAAAGATTGTCTAGTTCGAGGCTACTTTTGTAATAAATATCTTTGAACAGCTTTAACTAGTCACTTGACAAAATTGTTTCTATTCTGGTTTCTACGTTTTCTGAAATTTGTTTTGGCACATGGAGTAAATTTTCTCTTTGTTTTGAGATTGATTCTACTCGTGTCTACGTATTCTGAACCAAATGGGTACAGTCTCCCCGCTCGAAATCCATTTTTGACTGTCTCGCTAGTAATTTTTTCGATGGCTATCTTCAAAATTTAAGCGAAATTGTTTTTGGGACAATTTTGCATTTTCCAATTCTTAACCACTTCTCGCCATGACGACTTCAAAGGCCTAAAGACAGCCAAATCTATTGGTTGTAAGGTGTGTGTAGAACTTGGATTAAGTGCTATAACTTCGATGCCATTTTCAGAGCAGAAATTAGACACGTGCAATGTTAAATGTGACTTGTGTCCAATAACACTGGTTTTCCAATATGTTTGTTTATCAGCCAAGGATTAAAACATTTGTCATATATTCATAAAATGTTCCTGCGCACATCCATCCGCTCTCTGAGCGACCAATATCCCACTCACTGGAGAAAGTTTCTGAAATTGATGACGGTATCCTTGCATAATTAAAAACTACCAGAGTAGTTGCCAGATCTCCTGCTGCATTTCCAGTAACCAAAACTCTTAAGTTTTCTTTATCGTTGCCTGAAGAAGCATTTTTTTTTTCTCCCTTTGTATCAAGGACACGGCCTGGTTTGAGGTTTATAAAAAAAAAACGCGCGCGCGTGCTTTTTTTTCATTATATCGCAGGTATGCTGGAAGAGATTTCATTAGAAATAAGCATCAAGTTTGTACCTTTTTTTCTGTTATTTTCTTCTTGTCTGTTTATACAACGTGTTGTTTTGCATCCTCGTCAAATTTCAGGAGGCTGTTATGAAAGACATAAACAATCAAATAAAATTACGATCCTGGTCAATAATTAATACATACTTGTTTTTTTAGGTATTTAAGTTTGACAGTATTTCAGAATACTCCACTTTCAAAGAACAAAATCGCCCCGTTGCGTATGCGGTAGGCAGTGTCGTACGACTATGTCGCTGTGTGCATGCGTTACAATTACAGCGCAGTTACAGGGCGGTATCACACGGGCCCTACACATGCCGATTTCCGAAAAATACAAAAAATAAAAATAAATACCTACTTATTTTATTATTGATTCGTGTCAAGAATCATTAGCATAGTTACCTCCTCGAATTTGACGAGGATGCAAAACAACACCTTGTATAAGTGTGTACATAAATGGTTTAATAAATAAATAAAAATCATTTTAGGATTTTGCAGTATTTCAGTCAGCCCTCTATCTTTCAAATCACCTTCAACTTCCGAAAACCACTTCTCAATGTCGTCTTGAGAAACATTATATCTTGCTGTAGGTACATAAATTTTGAGCAGTACGTTCTGCAATCGTAGGATGTAGTTTCATTAAAGATGAATACCATTTTTTACCTGGTCTGTTATTAGCAGAAACCGGAATAGATAGAGTTTATTTACCTAAACTTCGAGGAAGGAAGTAAAATAGAGCGGATAACACCTCCTCTAAAATCCCGGAATAATTACAATGACGTTTAAAATCCCGGGATTTAAAAACCACGAATTATTTATTGGACTTTATTTATAGTAACAAATTATTGATTTGAAGAATCATATATGACATTTTTTTAGGGTTACGTACTAAAATTGTGTCAAATTCAACTCTACCTATTCCGATCTCTGGTTAATTAGTGAAAGGAGTCACTCGGTTTTTGTCGAATATTATACGTTGGACATTGTCTAATAATACATCGTTCGTTAATTATGTAATGGGGATATGTTTACCTGTCATATCTTTAATCTAGACTTATCCTCTTCTTCCTTCGATAAAACGCTACTGGGTCCCATTGAGCAGTCTATGGGACGTTTCCCGGTGATTTTATTGTGCAAAGTTATTCTAGGCAGTATTGAATTTTTGGCTGCATTTTTTGCGCCCTTTCTAACAGCTTCGATAGCCAAGCCCATTTTTTGAGGTGTATAATCGTTTTTAGGCGCCATTTCTAAAACAAAAATAAAAAAAATCTGTTACTTTTTATTTCAATGTTCATAACTGGGTTTGTATGCGATTCTCAATAATGGACATATACGTCCATTACTGGTACGTATCATCATTTTTATAATATTCAACTAGCTTGTAATAAATAATAAAAAAGATTGTACAATAAAATCAAAAACTTTATACAGGGTGTCCGGTGGCGGATTTACAATTTTAAAAGCTAATGAAACAAAAACTTACGAACTTATAGGTTTATTAAAAAGTTTAAAATACACAAAAATCATGCGGATTTTAGTTTTTAAAAATAATTTCGTCCAAATGCTGTCCGTTCAGTCGCACACACTGTAGGAAACGGTCCACCGTATTACGTCCCACGCGCTGTAGCAGGCTCGTCTCAATTTGCTGTATTTCATTGTGAATATTTTCCTTCAACTGCATGATAGTCTGAGGGTTATTGACGTATACTTTACTTTTAAGAACCCCCATAAAAAAAATTCCATAGGAGTTAAATCTGGCGACCTTGGTGGCCACGGGATGTCTCCAAAGCGACTGATCAATTTTTGTGGAAAATTTTGGCGGAGCCTATCCATAGACGTTCTGGCGGTATGTGGAGTCGCCCCATCTTGTTGAAACCACGTATGCGTCGAGTAGGAATGATGTGCTCGCAAATTTGGTAAAAAATACTCGGTGATCATGAGTCTATAGTTTTCACCGTTGACGTTTATGGCTTGTCCCCTAGGATTTAAAAAAAAATAGGGCCCAATAATTCCATTCGTGGATAATGCACACCAAACTGTAAATTTGGGGCAATGTAATGGACGTTGGTGTTTCAGACGAGGATTACGTGTTCGTGGTGCCCAGTAGCGACTGTTTTGTGTATTTACGTGTCCATTTAAATGAAAGTGGACCTCATCGCTCCAAAAAATGCAGTTGACGGTGCGAAATCTCTCCAACATCTGTTCACAGAAGCTTTTTCGTAAATTAACCTTTTAAGCGCTTGGCTAAACATCAATTGTCGTGCCCCTAGCGCGCGGCTACAAATCGAAAAAACATTTTTTTTCCCGTTTTAGTTGTACCACGCAGTTATTAGGACGAAAATAGAACGAAAAAATCATGCATGTTTTCTGTCGCAGAAATACGACACGAGCGGTAGGGGCACGGAAATATGTGTCGCATAAATGCGACACAAGCGGTCAAAAGGTTAAAGTCATTTTCTTTCAGTTCTTGGACTAATTGAATCTTAAAAGGATGGAACTTCAAGTCTTTTTTCAAAATTTCGTGAACAATACTTTTTGGGAGTGCTAAATTGGCCGCTCTTTTTCTCAGCGAGAGTCGTGGATTTTGACGCAAACTTCTTTCAAATTCTTCAATATTTTCAGCAGTCCTTGATGTTCTGCTGGGCCCTGGCTGAGGCGTATTTAAAGCCGAGGATGTTGTGCGGAACCTTTCCACCCATGACCGTATCAAATTAACACTCAAACGCCGAATATTGTAATGTAAACAAAATTGTCGACGCGTTGTCACGTAAGAATCACCACTCTTAAAAAACGCCTCAATGGGGTACGCACGATGTTGTCCCGACCACTGCGGCATTATGACGGACAATCCGCACTCTCGGAGCGTCGAATAGCACCGCCCTCCCCCTGCACCGTTTATAACTTTTCGAGATATTTGCTTTTAAAGACATAAATCTGCCACCGGACACCATGTATTTACCTACACAATAAAAACTTAGTTTAGACATTTGTCCATTACTGCAATCAATCAACTTTAGAGCACCAGTAATAAACATTAGCAAAATATAAAAAAAAACCTAACCGCTCTGGAGTAACAACACAGCGTATTGCCGTCTTAATTTCATGGTTAAACCAATCAAGAAAACACATTCTGGTTAATATTATAAAGCAATACCAAATTGACAGGTAAACTTTCTACTTACCTCACTAAGAATTTCCTTAACAAAAACCGTGAATACATTTTTTCGAACACACGAGCACCTAGCACTTTACGCCATTTTGAATCCAAAAGACCGAACTGAACAAAACGTCAAACTTTTACAGCTAGATGACTTTTGTCAAAGTATTTCCAATAAAAAACGAATTACTGTCCTTATTTTACAAGATTGGGTTTTTTCGTCCATTACTGGTTCCTTGTCCATTACCGGTGATGTACTGCCACTACCTGACGTACGTTTAAATCCCAGTAGTAAATAGTGGGTCGATTTAAAACGTCAAAAACTCATACGCTTCTATATTTATGTTCAGCTAGAAAAAAAGATTTTAAAAAAATCGGCAAGGCGCCACTACACGCGCCACTGCGCTGTCCATAATCAGCCTATAATGTTCCCACTGCTGGGACACAGGCCTCCTCTCAGTGAGAGGAAGTGGGCCATAAACTACCACACGGGCCTAGTGCGGATTGACGGCTGCGTTGTCCGCTCGGCAAGAACCTCCCACGTTACTGCTGAGTACCGTGCCTCGTGGCATGCTTTATTATATATTTTGGCACAATTCCTTTACCGCTCGCCGCCCAACGCTTAGCTACCGGTGGTAGGGACGATTAATTCCATATTTGGTGTATGTTACCTCTGGCATTTCTACACCAAATTGGATGATTCCTTTTTGACGTGAAAACGTCTTATAAATCGATGAACACCGGTTGCATGCACAAAAAAGTGTAACGTTCCGTCTGAGCCTGAGCGTGTCAGCGAGAGCGCGGAACAAGCGATAGAGAGGCACGATCAGCCCTTTCCCTTTCGTTAGCGTTAGCTTGTGTCACATTTATCTGTCTTCTCGCGTGACGTCAGAGCTAGTACTCCGAATAGTACAGTAGTAGTAGTAGTAGTAGTAGTGGTTCATCGATGTTTCTTTATGACGATAACACGTAAAACTATCGTCCGTAAACCGACTTTACAGACAACCGATTTTTTTTATTTGTAAGAGTGGTCTCATATTAAATGTAGATCTGATGTAGACCTTCGGAGATAGAGTATAGAACTCCAACTCTTCAATGTAGACAAACACTCTTTCATCTCCTATTTAACCCCCATTAGGAGTTAGAATTATATAAATATAAAAAATATAAATACAAGGAGCGGAAATTCCAAAAACAAAAAACACATGGATGTTTACTTCTAACCCTAAATTTCATAAATCCTTCCTCAGCGCCACCTACGCCGTATAAAAAAATTACTTGCCAAATTTCAAAACAGGTAAATAGTTCTTGAGATTTCGTGATTAGACAGTCAGTGAGTAAGTGGTATTTCGCTTAATTATATATTTTTATATACTTAGCTAATCTAAGTAAACAGTTAGCAACTTTTTTTCGTACACGATTTCACAATGGACTTTTCACACAGTTTTTATTTGCTTAAATAAAGGTAATGGATGGATGATGGTAAAAGATTCACTAGGATTTATTTCGCAATGTTGTCTTTTATTTGTCTTATTTTCCTGGACTAGTGTAGCGTTCGCTCGGCTCGCTAGTGGTGGGTCACTTGGTCGAGATATCGATGTCGAGCAGCTAAGTAACTGCGACCGAGTTTAACTACACAGATAGTTTTTAAAACGGGCAGAAAGTAAAAAGAAGATCATTAAGCAAAAAAGGCGAACATCGTTAGAAGATCATTAAGAAAAAAAGGCGAACATCGTTAGAAGATCAAAAAGTTTTTACAGGATCAATTAAACATGCCCAATATTTTATTCGTCTGCTTTGTATTTTGCTGTCTACCTATACCTAAATGATCATTGAATGTAAAATCACATATTATGTAATTTAATTTAAATTAAACATTTTTTAATCGTATGTGTGTTGTATTGAAATGCAAAACCTCTCAACGAGCTTGGTCTGGGAGATGCAATATCGGCTTACGCCCCAGAGCACGGAATCGCGGCGCCAGCAGCAACTAGATAAGCCTTTACTAATGCTGGGGTTTATTTATAAACGTTGCTTAATACATTCGAGTCCACCCGCTTTTCATAGAGCTCATATGCCATGCTGCCATACATAATGCTAGTGGACACTCCAGGAGGGTCACCGGCACTACGTTCGCGCTAAGTGAACCCTGGAGGAGGAATCTTGTTATGAGGTTTGAAACCGTGAAACCGTTCTAAAATTGTGATTTCAGGGGGTCTCGTCGCTATGGGTACTTATTATATCTGGGGTACTTATGCACTTGTGGAGAGGGGATGTGAAATAAAACAAATTAAGAAAAAGTATAACCGCTCGCTCTGATCCCGGGATTGTTCAAACTTTTGTGTTTCATGCAAAGTAATTTTAATACTTATTTGATTTATTTATATTAACTGAAAAATTTTGTTATTTTTCTAAAGGACATCATCCATGTTTCATACATTTTTGGCCAGTGAAAGTGCCAATGACAAACAAATAAAGCCAAAGAAAAATTTTGCTATATTCGGTTAGATCTCATCCGTCAAAGCATTTTTAACACGCTTTTATTAGCTTGGTATGTATCTAGGTATGTAACGGAACTTTTGAACTCAATTTTCATCCCCTTCAAAACGTCAGATTGATTTGAAACTTCGCACACTTATCAGGGACCGATGATAATGCAAAAATTTAAATAGTTTGTCCCATTATCCTTGCCAGGATTCTCAGGATTAACGATTTTTTCATCCCTGATACCCGGGCCCGGTAGTGTCTTTGGGCCAAATGCACTTACACAATGAACTTTCCGGAGAGAGAGCCTAATTTCTTAGGCACCCTCCGGAAAGTTTCCTTGGATGTGGTATTTACAATTTCCCATACTTACATAAGTTACCGACTTTGAATAAAATATTGTGTACCTACCTACTGTAGTTTTCCAACAAATTATAAGTATCGAATATAATTATCAATTGTAGCTAAAATCTACAAAATCTTCACTTTAACGGTAAATTGATGTAGTAATAAATAAGAAAACAAACTGACCCACGTTTAGTGACATGCATGGTTCAACCTTTGAGATAAACATGCGACTACTCGTAGGAGTAGTCAGGGAGTTAGGTATGTACGCCATATAACTACCATGTTTTACCAAAAAATGTAAAGTACGTATCTAGGGATAGGTTTAATTATTTACGTTTTTTTCTATTACCTATATCGTAAAGCAAAAACATTTTGAAACATTAAAATGTTGAAGGTTATGTTCATAATCGAATGAGAAAATTTTACCGTTTAAGGTAAGTTGACCTGATGCTGTGTGTACACAACATCCGCACAAAATCGGCCCATTCTAAACTTACATACAAAAATAAAATAATAAGTACCTAGTCACACAAGTAGATAACTACTTAGGTAAAGGGAAATATTCCCGCATAGTAGGTATAATAGGCAGGCATCGAATAATACTACCGTTTTCTACCCCGAAGGGAGGAAAACGATTATTTCAGGTCTTAGGAACTACTTTGGACAGATTTGTCGCAAATAGATCTATTTGATTATTTATTTTTTTATCCTTTGAAATATTGTCGTCGTTATATCCTTGTTGATATGCCAATCTGGAAGATTCTTGCCTCGAGAGAGAGTGCTATGGTTTTGTAACGACCTGGGATGTAAAAAGGGAGAAGGTCCACCTTTAGACGCAGGGCCAGAAGAAGTATTTTCTTTGTCGATTCCAGAAGTGTCAATGATCTCGTTCCACCCTGATTTCTCAAATATGCCACAACATTCCTGTTGTCTGACTAAACCATTATCTACTGCCTGCCCGTTTATTACTTCTGGAAATTTGATCAGCGTCATTGAAACTGCATACAGCTCTTTTCGATTTACAGTTGTGCACTAATGATGCGAATCCTAGTTTTCCTATCAAAGACGTACCTTAAATTGACTCCAGCTCCAACCAAGGCCATTTACTAGTCCTTCAGATCTGGTGACAACTGATCGCATTTCTGTTTCGGTAGACTTTTTCTGTTTGAAAACGTATTCCTAATTATCCCTAAGTACTCTATTTCTGGTGGAGCTTTCACAATCGACTTTGGAGGAGGGAAATGGTGAGCCTCATTTGCGATTCCAGTATCTGGGGGCCCTGATGGGCAAATAAAAAAAATAAAAAAGTCGTCCAGATAGACTAGTAAACGAATGCCTCGCGCACTTAACATTCTCGCCATCCACTTGCTTACTTGGGAATATGCTAATGAAGCACTTGAGAGACCAAACGGCAGGGAGGTCGTGGTTTTCGTAAGAGGAGCGAGGTAACGATGACTCTCTCTTATTTGGAAGTATGCTTGAGAGATGTCTATAAGTCGTCCTTCTGGAGAAATTTGGGAACGTAGTTCTGATTTACCTACTAAACGAAACTTTCTTGCACCCAAGTAAAGGTTTAGCCGCCGAAGTTCGAAAATTTGCCGAACCTTGCCATTCTGTTTTGGTATCAAAAACATTCTTGATAAAAACCCCGTCTTGGTCGTTGATATTTCGATTACGCCTTGATTCATTAGAGTCGATACTTCCTTGACCCTTAGTTTTGAGGGTTTTGTAGCAAATTGTGTTATTAACTTTGGGCTTAGTGGAATAGAAGGGGGTTTCCTTGCGAATGGCAACGCATAACCGGTTATTATCCTGAAGACAGAAGCTGGGGCTCCCAGCTTTCGCCACTGTTGCTTGTAAATCTTTAACTGCCCCCCTCTGAAGTCCCTGTCAATATTTACAGCATTGTTGACGCTGTTCTTTCTTATCGACTTTCTTTGTTTTCAGGTCTAACTGCCTCATTGAAAAGCCCAGTAGCGGCCGCTGACCCCCTGATCTTATTACAGACTGCAGGAGGGCTAGTAATGAATGCTCTAGTGAACGCCCAGTCTAACATTTTCAACTTGATGTCGCGAAACCCCTTCTCGGATAAGCGAGTAGCTTCCGGAACGAATGCCTTAAGCTAACTGGTCTGTTGGTAAGGCAAATCTCAGTTTGTTCAATACCTGGGGGTCGACGCTATCACCAAAATGTCATCTCTTGATAATCTAGTCACCTTCCAAGCAGTCCAACCATCGGGTAACCGCTCCTGTGCTAGAAGTTTTAGGCGTTCTAGGATGACGTTATCATTTTCGATCTCGCCAGTATCCTCCAACAGCTCCCCCAATGAAACGAGAGACGCTTCTTGAACCATCTGAAGCAAAACGACAAAATTGCCATAAAATTCAGATAGTAATTCTATGCTAATGGACGCACGGCTGCGGCTCACGGGCCGTATTGCTGCGGCCCACGGGCCGTACGGTTGCGGCATACGAGCCGTAAAGCTGCGTCTCGTTAGCCGTACTTCGGCGGCTCACGAGCTGTACGGCTGCGGCACAGGAGCCGTAAGCCACGAGCCATATTGCTAGAAACAGATGGCGAGTTAAATAACTGCGGCCAACATTAAATGGGCTGTGTGAGCTACCTTATGCCTGTAACTAGTGAGCCTAGTATAGGCAAACACTTTAGTATAAGACTACGAAGTAGTTACGACACAGCCGGTCGATTCTGTAAAAATCTCACCGTGAAGTGAACACTTAGGTGAAGTGTGAATGAAATGCGCATGGACATTGTTTGTTATTAGGGACCTATTGTTTAATATGACTATTGTTGTCAATTAGTGTTATTGTTCTCGATTATGATTGTAAATATAATACTTGGTCAATCCCTAGCATCAGTGGGACTACTCTACTCTGACAGCTCACTCCACGCTCACTTCACCTAAGTTTTCACGGTGAGATGGTTACAGAATCGCAATGCAGGTACCACGTCGCTATAATGCTGTTAACACACCTTCTCAACCAATACAGTAGGTAGTGTGTAAGTGTGTAATACAATTACCATAAAAAAAGTCGACGCATGATCACTTTTAAAAATTTTCGTTTGCAAGAAGTGACCATGCTCAGTCCCGCCCATAATTTTGTATTAGATTGATAAAATAAAAAATGATTTTTTTTATTAAAAAAGAAACACGTTGTAGCCACCGCCGATCACAGCACCTTACCACGTTTTGACGCCCCGTTAAAGAAACATTGAAGCAAGCCGCCCTGACAAGGACGAATCTTTTGACAACCCTGAATAAAGAAATAGTGTCGGGAGCTTCGAGGCCACTCTTCCATCTTCATGCACTTGTCTTCAGTCTTCAACTCTATTCACAAGACGTCTTCGCTCGACGGTAGCCAGCCCTCCGCTAGGAGTAATAGTGTTCTGTGATAACAGCGTACTGACGTAAGACGCGGGAGTGGTGCTAAGCGCCGCCCGCACGCTGCCGCCACGAAAGCGCGGGGGGGGGGGGGGGGGGGGGGTCACCCCGCGCCGCTCCACTCACTCATAGAGGATTTTGTGTGCAAGCCGAAGACACACAACTGAAATACTTCGTTAATTCTACGAATGAACGGCTGCGGGGCTCGGCGGGTGTGCTATTGTCACGTGCAGGTGAGCGCTTGCGTCGCCGAGCGACTAACGAGGGAAGTTCTCCATTTACAGTTCTACTCTTGCCCGATATATATGGTGTTATTTCAAGTAACGGTACGACGAAATGTCTGATGTACGCCGAGTTATGCAGACATTCGCTCTCAAAATGGATGTAAGAAGTTTATAGAACGTCGACAAACACGTGATCGGTCTATAATTCTTGGGTTCCGTGGGACTACCTGACTTATGGAGCAGGTGGGTAACGCCTGTTGTTAGAAACTGCGGTAGCGACCCACACTCACACTCTAAGGATGACTGGAACAGATACAAGGTGTGTACTAATAAGCCATTTCAACCAAAAGTTGTGCAATCCGAACGGTCCCGGAAATTTCCATTCCGGTAACGGGTGGACCGCTCTGACAACGTCTAACCGCGAAATTAGGACTGCTTCCATTTCTGGTATAGGTCCACACACTCTCTCGACATCTTGCATCCAGATAGTCTCAGCGTGACAGACGGGTAGATACCGACAAGATGCCGCGCCAGAATGTTCTCGAGGCAGAGTCATCCGAGCGGCACCCGTCCGTCACATTTTGTTCATGTCGCTTCCAAGCCACCCCCACCTCTCATCGCTCTGGAATATGCGATTCTGCGTGTATCGATCAGCCCGCCGCAATCGACTGAAATCGCAATCGGCTGAAAATCGACTTATTATGTAAACACTACTCTGAAAACAGCACAGGAGTATGTCATGATAAGTTGGATGCATGCCGTATAAATGCGCAGTTTGCACCTGAGTGACAATTTTGCTGCGTGCATTTAAGACGGATTGTAGTCTACCCAGAGCACAGGCGGCTCGCGAACAAACCACCTTTATGTGCTCTGAGAAGGAGAGACGTCTGGCCAAAGTCACACCCAGAAATTTGGCATGCTTTGCCCAAGGGATCGGCTTGCCAAACATCTTGATCAGGCGGGTGTCGTCATGTCTGCGTTTGAGTCGCGGTTTCAAGAAGAGAACCGCTTGACTCTTGTCGGGGTTAATACGATTCTCCACTTTCTAAACCATTTTTTTTTTACGGGGTAAATCCTCATGGACTACCTCCGCCTGGGGAAAAGGCGGAGGGGTGTGCCGGACTCTTACTGGTTAAAACCACCCCGGTGTCTCCTCACACGTGCGCGCGGGGCCGCGGGAATCCAAATTCTTCCGCAGCCCCACACTAGTGCTGGCCGGTCTAAACCATGCGCCAAACTTGTTGACTGCGGTTTGGAGAGTACGAGCTATCGTGTCGGGGAGGAGCCCAGTGTAATAAATGGCCGTATCGTCTGCGAACAGAGCCAGCTGAGCCTTTTTGCTCTTTGGGATGTCGCTGGTGAAAAGCGTGAATATGAGCGGGGCAAGCTCAGAGCCCCGGGGAGTCCCCCGGGGCTCTGAGCTTGCCCCGCCCGCCTGCACGTATGGGATGAGGGGAGGATAAGGGTACCGATTAAACCACAGAGTAGAATAATATACCTATACAGGAGAAGAGTGCCCTCTTGTGACTTTTTTTGTTAATACAATTGACGCCATTTTGCGCCACTAGCGGCATCTGGAAAACAGTTCCATAAACGGCCTGTATACTATAGCTATATATAGGTAGATAAGTGTTTTGAGTTGATTTGTGTATTCATTGGAAAAGTTACAAATATCGATAATGTACTATTTTTCTGTTCCTGTCTTCATGATTCGAACTGTTTAAGGGCAAGAATTATACAAATATACAAAGAAATAGTATTAAAAGGAACAAAATAATAGCACATTATTGATATTTACGCACGCACACGCATCAAGTAGTCAACACTTTGTAAAATGTCAAATCAAAAATTCAAAATGGCCCCCCTATTTTAGGGAGGGTAGATTTCATTATTACATGTACAAAAAAAAAAAGTTTGTTCTTAAATTGATATAACTTTTTATCTACTCAACTCTACAATATTACGATAATTTTATGATTAATAATTAAGTAATCCATGACTTTTCAGTTTAATTTTTACAATAAAATGCTATTTGAGTGCCATCTATCGACACTTTTATCAAACTTTGACGGAAATGAAACATAGGCGGCGCCACTTTCTTTTGAAAATGCGACTGTAGGCAACTGTCCTCCCCCTGGATTAAACACTAAACAGCGCAGCTCCTTATAAAGGCGATCGCTAGTGGCGGGGGAAAGTCACAATATTTTACTGGATTGGATTCGAGTCATTTAAGACAAATGATCGATAGAGTGAATGATTTGTCTATGATGCGTCTGGTGCACTTAGTATAATAACCTCAGAACAATAACTAAAGCATTTTTAGTTATTTAGCATGCTTTAGTTATTGTTCTGAGATAATAACTAATGCGCCATCCAGTCGCTGTCTCTCACAGCTGCTAATACCGTAGACAGAGAATAGTTTTCTCTGTCTACGGCTAATACCTATCTAAAAAAAGTACTCTGTGGCCGCTAAACAATATGGCTGCCATCAAATACACACATCAAAAGTGTCTAGGGATCAACATATATTTTTGCAATAACTTTTCTCCTGATTGATATTAATTAAAATTTTCTTTAAGGATTCATAAAATAAAGTGTTTTCGTTTGTCACAGTAACGATAAACCAAGTCACCTTTGCATTAATAAAGAAATTTGCCATTTTCCTAATAAAGGGATTTTTGACATTTGAACCACTAACACAAAAGTTCGAAAAAAAGACTGAAATAACAGTTTTCTTTAAAATTTTATTGGGTAACTTAAACAATTAATAATCCGTGTTTCTACCGCGAACACTAACAACACAAGAACATCGGTTTGGCTTACTCAAAATGAGTTCATCCAAATCACGCTGTGGAATGGCCGCCCATGTTCGTTGCAACAACAAAAAAAGGTCTTCTTGCGACTGGATACCCTCCATATTCGGCAGAGCTCTTCTCTGTAGCATATCCCATGCATGCTCAATCGGGTTCAAGTCTGGCGACTGAGCAGGCCAGGGCAGGACATTGATGTTAGCTGCGGCGAGAGTCTGTCTTACAACTCTTGCGGTGTGCGGTCGTGCATTATCATGCATTAACTGAAATAAGGGACCGATTTGCACTTGTAGAGGAACGATGACGTCTGATACAATCGTCTCAGCATAAATTTGAGCGTTGAGGTTGCCTCTGATCCAAATCAACTCAGTTCTTCCGCCGATCCAAATACCCGCCCATACCATGATGGTTCCACCACTATAAGGATGGACTTCCTGGCAGGATTTTAATCGCTGTTGGCGTCCAGGGGTTCTCCAGTGTCGTATACGTCTTGTATCCGGTCTCATACCAAAACGAGACTCATCAGAAAAGCACACGAAACGCCATTGTTCTTCTGCCCAATTTCTGTGTTCAAGAGCCCATTGATATCGAATCCTACGATTGTGCATTGCTATAGTTGGTACCCGTAGCGGTCTTCGGGAATGAAGGTTCACTTCATGCAAGCGGTTTCTGACTGTTTGGTCGCTAATTAAGTTCCCTGAAGAGTGATGAAGCCTCACGGCTAACATCATGGCGGTTATTGTTGGAGCTCTTCGAGTTAAGATTTGAATGTATCGGTCTTGTCTCCGTGTGGTGCAGCGATACCGTCCTCCATGGCGCTCAGCCACGGTACCAGTGCTTCGGTAACGTGTCCAAAGTCGACTGATAACACTCTGACTTGTATTCAGAGCTAAAGCCACAGTACGTTGCCGGGAACCAGCTTCTATCATTCCCACGGCTCTGAGCATTTCTTCCCTGCTTAAATGACGTCGCCGCTCCATAATAACGTTGGTTTTAATCAGTAGTAGGGAAACAGTAGCACTAATAATGTCTTCAATGCGTTGTATGTTTTTATAGGGAAAATATTGACAGCTGATTTTCATCTTTTACTCGAATTTGATTCACAGTTCCTGATTCAAATTATGAAATGCACCAAAAAGGATCCATATAAATTTATAAAATCATAAATTTATTACAAAGCCACATCTTAATCTCAAGAAATCCGCATAAAAATGCTTGATCCCTAGACACTTTTGATGTGTGTATTTAAATCAGCAATTCTAATTAAAAATATATTTACAAACTTATTGGCAAAAAAACAAAAGAAGAACTATGGAATAAGTAAATTAAAGCGACAATTTACAATGTTAAAAAAATTTGAATTTACGAATATAAAAGATACACCTAGCTAATACATAATTATAAATATTAACAAAATTAAAGGAAAAAAAGAACTAACTAAACCTATTCTTAATCACTGTCATCTGAATCTAACTCAGAGTCGTGAGAGTCGGAGTCTAACTGAAACATCCATAAACTCGAATTCAGGTTCTTGAAGTTTTAACATTGTCAGCGTTTCCTCAAAGAAAATTATATTTTTTTTGCGTCCAAAATGGGTCTTGTTGATGAAACAAGTGTATCTGACGAAAGAAGAAGGAAATTAAAAATATCCTCATTGGGACTCACTCTACTCTTCATATGGGAGTGGTGTTCCCTGAATCTTCTAAAATCCTTGTTCCGGGCTTCCGATGCCTCTTCCGAAAGACTGCCAATTGGGACAATTGCGTTGGAAGCAATGATATCAGCTCCATGAAGAAGAACTTTGTGGACTGTTGCAGACATTTATAGTAGGTACCAGTTATATAGTTCCACGTATCTCTCAGCAGTTGACGACACGGTTGGCGCAGTGGTTAAGCGATTGACTGCTGCGCTGTGTGTCGTGGGTTCGATTCCCGCACGGAACAAATATTTGTATGACCTGCTGATTGTTCCGAGTCTGGCTATGTGTGTATGTGAATTTAAATGTTTGTAAACGCACCCACAATACAGGAGAAGTCCCTAGTGTGGGGAAACGTTAAGAAAAAAAACTAATCCTGTGATAGCAGCGGTTTTTTCTGGAAATTCAAAGACTCTTCTGGCCGTATTGCCATCGTTGGTAGTTCCATGACCCTGCTTCACCGTGTCAATTAGCAGACCGAGTTCTTCTTTTGACACTGCTTCCAGCTCAGACGGTTTCGCTAGGCATAATGTACAAGACGCTTTTGA
Organism: Brachylomia viminalis; assembly: GCA_937001585.2. Taxonomy (NCBI): domain Eukaryota; kingdom Metazoa; phylum Arthropoda; class Insecta; order Lepidoptera; family Noctuidae; genus Brachylomia; species Brachylomia viminalis. The sequence continues at coordinate 10,757,722 of OW443302.2, read as the reverse complement.
TCTAGCTGCTGAAAGGTATGTGCATATCTTAGCATCGATCATCGTCATCAAGGGCTTGTGGCTAATTGTATTGCTGTTACACTCAGTTTCTTTCTAGACAGTAAGTTAAACTGGAGTAGTCACTTGGACAACAAACTAAACAGGGCCTGCATAACCTTCTGGCAGTGCAGGAGAATGATAGGTAAGAAGTGGGGCCTATCCCCTAAAATTATACTATGGCTGTACACCACAGTGATACGCCCCATGATCACCTACGGGGCCGTGGTCTGGTGGCCCCGTACTGAGATGGGTACAGCTTCTAGCAAACTACAACGCTTGCAAAGACTAGCCTGCATGGCCACCACAGGCTGCATGATGACCACTCCGACTGCAGCTATCGAAGCCATGCTGGGACTACCACCGCTCCACCTGTTCATACACCAGGAAGCGACGATGGCGGTGGTTCGTCTAAATGCACTAGATCTCTGGGGTAAGAGAGACTTACCACACACCGCGCTGCTTGAGGGACTCAGCACGGAGTTCCCCATTACGAAAGCCATAAATGACCGGGTACCCAAACAATTTATATTTGATAAAAAATACAAAATCCAACTTCACGAGGATCGCCGATGCGAGGGCTTGCGCCCGGTAGAGCTGCGCATCTTCACGGATGGATCCAAAACAGGTAGTGGCACAGGTGCTGGAATCTTCTCGGAGGACTTCAACATACGCATCTCCACACCACCCAATAAACATTTAGGCGTCAATTGGAGCTTGTTTTAGAACTGACCGAGATATAAAGGCGCTACAGCAGCAGCACTTACAACTTTTGGCGACAAAAGAGCGTAAACAAGCAAAATATTTCACGTAGAGCTATACCACAGAGTTACAAGGGCGATAACAGGGTGAGTTTAGAGGTTAAAGACATACAGCAGCATTTTTTAACTCTACAATATGGGCAAAGCATCTTGTGTTATAGCTTTAAGTGAATCTTACAACTATAAGATCGAAATAAGAAGTGAGCATTGACTACAACCCCCCAAAGTGCTATGCAAGCGATAATAAACTCTCGCCAAGAACCAAAAGTTGCACAAAAGCAATAATTACCACTACCAGTTCCACAATGGTGGTCATAAATTCTTTTTCATCCCACCATCTCGGAAAGAGTATTTTTAATCTTCAATATCTGAGTGGAAAAGCCGTTTTTATTCTCTAGAGGATAAAGTAAATTGAATTTAGAACATCGTGTGCACTAAGTTTGTGAATTAAAAAAAACATTAAACCTATTTACTGCTACCTCTATGGTGCCGAATATATCATACAACTTTTTTTTAATTTGTTAAAAACTCAGACTCGGAACCTTCTTGGTGTTCTTTTTTCAATTTGCTTTGTACGCGGTTCTTTACGCGGCATTTTTTCACGTCATTGTTAAACCTTATATTAAAAACAAGAAACTTGAAACCAAGTGAAAAAACTAAAATGAGTGATTCTAGCGACGAGGAAGTTTGCTTGACGCCAACAGAATTGACTGAAACTGTTAATAATGCGCAAATGAGCTTTCTCCCTCAACAATCACGCGAGAAGTATTTAAAACAGTACGATATGTTCAACACGTGGCGACTAGCAAAAGGAGCCAAAACTTTCTCAGAAAACGTTTTGCTGGCATATTTTATAGAATTATCCGAGAACAAGAAAGCAAGCACTCTATGGAGTACGTATTCGATGCAGTTGTAGAGGGATACATAGAGAATTCCATCCAAAATATGTCTAAAATATGTGAAGGCATCGTAGGAGCCATTACACTGAAAGAGCCTCAATCGGATCCTTGGACTGGCCCTTCTACATCAAAAATAAGCCGTTATGAAACACCTAACCATCTCCCTCTCTCTCCAACATTCACGCCAAGGGAATCCGATGAATCGGTACAACTATTAAGTATGACAGATAGTTTACCGAAAAACAGTACACAAGTGACTAACACCAATATTACAGTACCAAACAAAAATATTACACTCAATTTAAATAACTGTAGCAACGTTACTTTAAAATTTTCTTAATTATACCTTAGTATTATTTTGTTATAATTTAAAGATTATTCTGTAATACTTACCTGTCATAATGTAGTAATTAATACCTAAACTGAAATAAAAGTGTACCTATCTTGTGATTGTATACGTTTTTTTTTTTGCATTTAGTCATTTCCTCGCTGAGGTAGAATGAAAAGTTACGTGTTGCACTCGAGTGCAAAGATTTTTCACCTCGTGCTCTTTTGATTCCCTCGCTAACGCTCAGGATTCTAATTTTGAATCACTCGCTGCGCTCGTGATTCAATTTTAGAATCCTTCGCTTGCTCGGTCATCAAAATTGAACACGCGGTTAAAAAGCAACTTTGCACTCTTGTATAACAAATAACTATTGTACCACCAAATGCCTAAAGAGGTACAAAACTCTCTTAAGTTACTTAAAGTCGAACAGTAGAAACATTCTTCGCTATCATAGAACTTCTAGTGGTTATTGTGGCTTCTGTATAACTTTAGGTAGAGTAATAGAGCATAATACCACTTCTGTACCCCTTATTCGTTTACTTGTTGTTGATAGTAATGCAATGGCGACGCAACTAAAAAAATGTAAAGCAGCCAAAAATGCTTGGAAACGTCAAAGTAGGACTGGTGGAAATAGACGAAAATTGTTGAGGGAATATCATAATCTTTTAAACTACTCTGTTTCTGTTGAGGATCCAAAATTAATACAAGAAAATGTAATTGTGAGTGACAGTAATAGTACTACAAGTATTCGAGCGGGAGTTTTTTGCGAAAAAGTGGAACTGGGTTCCGTACATGATTTTCCAGAAAATGTGTGTGAAAGTGGTGCTACAACTACAAGCGATCATGAGAAAGTACTTTGCGAAAATGTGGATCGAGGTTCCGCGTACTCCGCAAATTTGATTGATATTGAAGAAAATTGTGACAGTGAGGACGAATCCAATGACGTTTTAAAAAATCTTAATTTTCGTGAAAATTTGAGAGTATGGGCTATAAAACAAAACATAAGTCAAATAGCTATGAAAGATATGCTGTCAATTTAAAATGAGAGGTTTTGCAATATTCTTCCAAATGATCCTCGCGCTCTTTTAAAAACACCTAGAAATATTTTGATAAAAACATTGGAAAATTATGGCGAATATTGGCACAATGGCATTTCTGGACCATTGAAAAATATTTTAGAAAACATTGACAATTTACCTGATATTATTTATTTGAATTTTAACTTTGATGGTCTACCCATACATAACAGTTCAAAAAAAGAATTTTGGCCAATTTTAGCTAATATTCATCAAGTTGACGCGGATCCATTTGTCATTGGTGTCTATTTCGGAATTGGAAAACCAAAGAACTTAAAAGATTATTTAGAAGAATTTGTCATTGAGACTAAATGTCTACTACAAGACGGCCTTGAAATACAAAACAAAAATATTTCTGTCAAAATCAGATGTTTCATCTGCGATTCTCCTGCCCGAGCTTTCATTAAAGGTTTGTCTAACATAAGAGTACGTACATAGAATTGTACATATCTGTTCATATATGTTCGCGTGCGTACCTATTATATTGCAATACCTACTAAAAGCACGTCGGTCTAAGATTGTAAGTACTCCAACTACCTTTGTAGTGGTAATAACTTTATTTTTATTACTGACTTCAAAAGAAGGCTATCAATTCGACACGTATGCATGTAATATATTATTGGAACTGCATAAAATTCACAAATGATAATTAGGGCTTCCAAACTAATGTACAAACTTTTAGAGGTGTATGTATGTTTGTCCACGCATATCTCCGAAACTATTGATAAGATTTTGTTTTTTTTTTATAGCCTACTTTTACTTCAACATAGGGAACAGTGCACGTTTCGTTAAAATCGGCTAAGTAGTTTTCAAGATATGAACCAAAATTTCGTATGAAGTCGGTATATTTTTGTGAAAATACTACTTGTTTGTATATATTTTACCATTATTCAGAATATCACCTATTACAGACGGTGTTTACAATAAAACATTTTCTCGTATTTCAGGGGTATGCAACTTTAATGGTATGCATGGTTGTTTAAAATGTACAACTGTGGGCGAATACTCTCACCGTTCTCATAAAGTGACATTTTCTTCGCGAAAATTTCCTAATAGAAACGACGAAGACTTTAGAGCCAAGAAATATGGCCCGTTTGTAACACAAAGTCGAAATCGCCTAACGCTTCATTTTGATAATTTTGTTTTATCACCTAAACTACAAGACAGATACTGCCTGACAAATGACAATGATATTGTAGAAGTTAAAGAAATTCAGTCATTACCTGAATTCAATGTTATTCATATTCATGGTTATAAAATGAAGAACAAACTCGATATATTTCTGCTTCCGATTAAGTCATCGTATCTAAATATGTATTCAACTGAGGATAAAGCTGACAATCGTGAAGAAATTTTATTATTAGCAAGAGATGTACAATGTAAACTAGTGTGTATTGAGCATGAAAATTCACTTTATTTTTTTCCTTTACTTCACACAGTTTAAAATAAGTACCAAATTAAACGCAATAATGTCAATCACATTTCTTTTATTCTCATCACAAAACAAAATCAACTTAGCTTTTCTTTATATGGATCATATTCAAGTAAAGAACTATTTATCACTCATCATTCTCACAATTGTGTCTTTTATTTAAAAGTTAACGCTTATGATGATGACCTTTAAAGCAACAAAATTGTCCGATAAAGATTTATGAAATTCAGCTTAACAATAAGTTTATTGTAAGGTAATATAAAATGTGGTACCTACTTATAACTGAACATGAATTCACGACTCCTTGTCTGCTAGCTTAGGACATAGTTATAACATATTTACTGATTTTTGGCAGTAATACCTTACTTAGAAATTGACAGTAAAAAAATGATAAAAATATTCAAAAAAGAAGATAATGTAGCAAGGCGCCAAAATGCAGATTTGGAGTGGGTAGGTAAGTATACACACATACATAATCAACATATAATGTTCCCACTGCTGGAACACAGGCCTCCTCTCGGTGAGATGGAGGTAAGTATGACATATTTTAAATCTTCATTTAAAATATTAAAAATAATCAACAGAATAAGTGTGCTTAAGGCTATCCAGTAAACACAAACATAAATTATATGAATCAAGATCTACCTATCAAGCGATGGGTTATTTAAAAATCACAAAATACGTATAGATGTCCGTTGAAACACAATTCAAATAACCGTCATTTATGAAAAAAAAAAAAAAAACATCAACATAAAGATTCTTCTTCGTTTTCGATTGAGAAGTGGCCAGTCGCTTCTTTCTCGATGTCACTAGTTGCAGCTGCATCTGCAATATTATTTTCTTCGTTATTGATACATTCTGAATCCGCTACCGTGCATCCGCGACTTGCCACATTTTCTTTGTTTTCATAATTGTTACTATCAGATATTTGTTCTTGTTCTTCCGGCTTATCAAGTCTTTTGTCAACATCATCTTTCTTTTTGCGTTTTTTGTCAAGTTTTATACGTTTTCGTGTCGTTGATGACCTCTCAAGCTTAGCATTTTTTCTTTTGTTTGAATTCTTCAGAACGCTTTTGAAAAATTCTTCATTTTCTTGTACTGTAAAAGTGCGATCCCAAAAAAAGATCATTTCCCAAAAAAAAAAAAATACATTTTTGTAGCATTTAAAACTTATTTTAATATCGTCAGACCGACTGCTACCACTCCAGGAACACTTACACAAAAAATCGCGCGTGAACATAACATCTATTAGCGTATAGGCACAGTTTATTCCTTTCCCACCGGAACACACTATCGAATAAGTTTCTTTCTAGTTTTTTTTGTAGTTTGCTCTCTAGCCGTTTTTTCGGAGAGTAACTTTTCTATTTTATTTAATTCCTCAATACTGTTGATTGGTGTGACACTGAATGGTATATTTTCAGCACGGGTTTTTGATATACCCAGAGAAACAACTTCAGTTTCATTGAGTCTGTTGAGTTGCGATTGCACATTACCAATTTGGACTGAAATGCTAGACATCTTGAGCATCATTTTTTTTTGATTATCGATTATTGTTGCTATCATTTTACCTTGTTTTTCTAATACCTGACGAATATTGTCGAAATTTTTATCGCCATCACTACTTTCTTGAGTTTCATTGATAGCAACATTGTTTTGGCCTTCATTCATCAAACAGAAAGTACCCAGGATTTCATCACCTGAAGACGTCAAAATAATTTGTGACGACTCATTGACTTCATTAGTTACAGTAATTACTGATGACGATGAGTTATCAGGTACAGTGAAGACGGGTTGGTTGTGAGGTTCACCACATACGGGGGAGTTCTCTTGGTCTGCATACTGAAAAAAAAAACTTAATATAAATCAATGTTTTGTATGTTTTTTTTTTAGTTATCACATTCATGTTCTGTGCGCTCTATCTGTAGGTATTTAATCTGAGAATCAATAGAAGAGCTGATGATCGCTGCCGACTTTGCAATTGCCGTGGCAAAATTCTGGGCCGAAAAAAATCAACCTGTCGTTGACTCGAGAGAAGAAGAAGAACAAGATCTGAAAAATTATAATTGTAAAAAAAATGAGTATCATCCGTTTCGCTGCGAGTATTTTTCTTTTATTGCGCGACATTTTAAATCTGTGATATCCTCTAAAGTAGGTACCAATTCATAGAAGTGATAATTTATAATGTAAAGGACAATTTTAATCTACAAATCTAAGGTAGGTAATAAACCTACTTATTTGGATAAGAATTAATATTGAATAGGAGAAAATAGCTTGCAAATTACGTAATATTTTAAATGAATAACTTAAAGATAAAACTGGTTGCTGTGCGTCAAACTTAGGAGATAGACATATTTATGTTATGGCGGACTTTTCTCTGGGCTTTTTAAAGAATTACAATTCTTTCGTACTAATGTACGAAAGTATTGTAATTCTCTGATTTGATTTTCTGGCTAAACCACAAGAGGAGATCAAAATAATTTTTGATCTCCTCTTGTGGTTTAGCCAGAAAATTTACACCTACATAAAAAACAGTAAACAACAAACATACTAATAAAAGTATAAAGAATTTGTACCTACCCTTAAATTGTAAAATAAATAAGGTTTTGGGCAGTTACTACGGATCCCTAAATTCATTTGCCCACCATGTTTAGGTTACAAATTGATATGACTAAGGTTAGAAAAACATAAGAAAACACGGTTTAATTGAAGTATTTTGCTTCATTGTGTTCTAACACTACTAGCACGATACCTTAAATTAGAATAGACAACGTTTTATTAGATTATTACAAAAGTTTTATGTTACTCCATATCTAATAAAATATTTCTTTTCAGTAAATATACAACAGACATCGGGCGCTTGAATAATTTGTTAATAATACATATACTTATTCACAGTGTACTTACCTTCGCAGTAAAAATTCAACTTCTGTGTCCACTAGGTTGAAACTAAAAGATTATACTTTTAATTTCATTTTCACAAACGAATGGCGGCGTTTTGGATCCGACAAATATTAACACACGCACTACTGTTGGCACATAAAAACGAGAGGTTAAATTATGTTGACGAAATAAAAAAATATCCTTAGAAGTTAAAAATGTTAGCACCTGAGGTCGTTTTTATAGCTTTTGTGCGTCTATATTAGAGTTCAAAGCGGTAATAATCACCTATTTGCCACTCTCTTATCACTTAAAAATATAGTGAACGACATTTTAGTTCTACCATACCGCTTAGGGAGTTAGTATTCACCTATTTGCAGCCCTTTTAGCACCCAAAGGGTTAATAAACGATATTTTATTCTATTGTACCACTAAGGGAGTGAATTTTCGCCTATTTATCACGTTTTTATTCCTTGTAGTTTCAGTTATCGCTATTATAGCTCTCTTATTGCTTTATTATACCTCTTAACCCATTCTGTAACTCTGATTTACCGCCATTAAATAACCTAAGGTGATAAAAAAAGTGTGCCCAATTCGGGGGTATAGTAGAGATATAGCGCGCTCTAACTCCGAATGCGTAACACTTATTTATAACTTTAGGATCTGGTTAGCGCTTTAATAGATTTACTATAACTCTTGTCTTAGCGCCTAAGTGTTAGTTGGGCATTGGGGGCCCATAACACAGTGTTCCAGGCCGAATGCATGGGTATTTCTCTAGCCGCCTCGGCCATCATGGTCAGAGAAGTTAAAGAACACTCGATCCGCATACTCTCAGACAGCATGGCCGTTCTGCAAGCGCTGAACAGTCACACAGTTGATTCTGGGCTAATATACGAGTGCCACCATCAGCGCCTCAACCAGGTGGGCAACCTCAATCACTTAACCGTTCAATGGATCAAAGGACACAGCGGTTCGTTAGGCAACGATGCAGCCGACGAACTTGCCAGAAGGGGGTCGAACGTTGTACCAGTGGGTCCCGAACCCGTCGTGCCACTCCCCTTCAGGTACATACGCACTCTGACGCACCAGGGACCAACATCACAAACTATGGGTGGACCAACGTGAGTGCAGGCAAGCTAGGGAAGCACTCCCCACAATCGATGGCCGCTTCACGAAACAGGTTCTCCGACTAACCAAGCAACAACTGCGTACAGTCACAGCAGCCGTAACTGGTCACGGGTCATTTAATAAACACCTCTTTGTATTAGGAGTCACGGACAGTCCGCTGTGCAGGGCCTGCATGGAGGAAGACGAGACAGCAGCCCATGTGCTTCTAAGCTGCCCGGTGGTCACCATATAAAGGGCAAAGTACTTCGGTAACCCAGGTACCCTACGTGAGATTGTCAGCAACACCAAGGCGTTGCTGGCCTTCCTCGAGGAGCTGAGGTGGATCGAATAACCGATTTTGCCACCCGTACGCAAAATTGCGGACACCAGCCCGTATTACCTATTACCTACACTCAGTTGGTCGAAGAGCAGTTATTTCATCCTTCATTTTCTATTCTTCTGCCTTCATGACTGCTTCACTTTTTTTCTTTAGTAAAAGTAAACTGTACCGGACGACAAAACAACGCAGAGCAAGGTTTCGAGTTTTGCCAAACTGTATTTTCTTCACATATCAGTTTTAATGGCACCAATGATGTCATAAAATACTGGAGTCATCTTGAATAGAATCCAATTTACGAGTATGTTTGTATATATATTATATCAAAACCCCATTTAGAGATTCAAATCAATTATTTTTGCTTTAAATCTTCTGGTAAAGATTTAAATATTCTATTTACTGTTAAGTCCAAGAGAGCCTGCAGAGGAATCCGGGCTGAGCTATCTGTAACCGTGATAGAATTTTCAAGTTCAGGTGGATAACACTCTTTTTTTGCTTTTTGCACTCTGTAGTAGAAAGTAAGTCTCTAATACCTTCTCGAATTGCTGATTCTCTCAAAGTTATATATTCTCATTTTAATAATTTAAGAGATAGCATTAATCCAAGTGACTTTAGGGGTGTAAAGGTTTCCTTGCCAGCCGGTTTTATGATCAAGTCTTGGAATGTAATAACTGTTTCTGGATTTTTCATTATGTATTCAATCACAGAAGCAATATTATCTCTTCCATCTTCCTTCAACTTGGTACAAGCTGCATAAACAAGTTCACTGCAATCACTGTTCAAATGAATACCACTCCGTCTCTTCTTTTGCTTCGTTCCCAACTCTTCAAAAGGTTTTATGGGGAGTTTCCTTTAGGTCATAGTACCAACTGGTGATGTTGATGGCTCTTCTTCCTCATGAGCGACAGATGTCGAAGCTTCCTGAACATTTTCTTTGATGCAGCTAGGCCAGTCGACATTTTTCTCAAGCCAGTTTCCATATTCCTTTCGGAATAACTCAATTTTCATCCCACCATCTCGGAAAGAGTATTTTTAATCTTCAATATCTGAGTGGAAAAGCCGTTTTTATTCTCTAGAGGATAAAGTAAATTGAATTTAGAACATCGTGTGCACTAAGTTTGTGAATTAAAAAAAACATTAAACCTATTTACTGCTACCTCTATGGTGCCGAATATATCATACAACTTTTTTTTAATTTGTTAAAAACTCAGACTCGGAACCTTCTTGGTGTTCTTTTTTCAATTTGCTTTGTACGCGGTTCTTTAGGCGGCATTTTTTCACGTCATTGTTAAACCTTATATTAAAAACAAGAAACTTGAAAACAAGTGAAAAAACTAAAATGAGTGATTCTAGCGACGAGGAAGTTTGCTTGACGCCAACAGAATTGACTGAAACTGTTAATAATGCGCAAATGAGCTTTCTCCCTCAACAATCACGCGAGAAGTATTTAAAACAGTACGATATGTTCAACACGTGGCGACTAGCAAAAGGAGCCAAAACTTTCTCAGAAAACGTTTTGCTGGCATATTTTACAGAATTATCCGAGAACAAGAAAGCAAGCACTCTATGGAGTACGTATTCGATGCTAAAAGCAACAATAAAGATGAAAAAAGACAAACATATCGATACCTATCCTAAATTAGTGGCATTTTTAAAAAGAGCCTCATCTGGTCATCAACCAAAAAAATCGAAGGTTTTCACAGTATCTGATATTGAAAAGTTGCGAAGCACCCGATTCCGTATATTTGGCGGCAAAAGTAAGTCAGTTGCACATTCAGTATCTACTTAAGTATATTAATCTCAATTAAATAGTATACTTAGTAGATGTTGATAGGCATAATTATGCGTTCATATCAATTTTATTCATTTATCTACTACAATACTCTTTACGTTACAGGTTGTTCTTATTATTGGAATAAACGGAGCATGTCGAACTAATGAACTAACACAACTTAATGTCAAAAACATTGAGAAACATTCAGATGACTTACTATTAATTAATTTACCTAATACAAAGACAAAAAGAGACCGCAACTTCGTCATTCGCAAGGAATACGTAACGATTGTTGAGAAATATCAAGCCTTACGCCCGCCTAACACTCCAATCAATCGATTTTTTCTACAGTATCGCAATGGAAAGTGTGTTAGACAGCCTATGGGTACTAATAAAATTGGCAGTATCCCACGAGAAATAGCAACATTTCTTGAACTTCCAGAACCCCTGTTGTACACGGGTCATTGTTTCCGACGAACTTCAGCCACACTTTTGGCTAATTCCGGAGCTGATCTGCTGTCCCTTAAGCGCCACGGAGGCTGGAAGTCCAATGCAGTTGTAGAGGGATACATAGAGGATTCCATCCAAAATAAGTCTAAAATATGTGAAGGCATCGTAGGAGCCATTACACTGAAAGAGCCTCAATCGGATCCTTGGACTGGCCCTTCTACATCAAAAATAAGCCGTTATGAAACACCTAACCATCTCCCTCTCTCTCCAACATTCACGCCAAGGGAATCCGATGAATCGGTACAACTATTAAGTATGACAGATAGTTTACCGAAAAACAGTACACAAGTGACTAACACCAATATTACAGTACCAAACAAAAATATTACACTCAATTTAAATAACTGTAGCAACGTTACTTTAAAATTTTCTTAATTATACCTTAGTATTATTTTGTTATAATTTAAAGATTATTCTGTAATACTTACCTGTCATAATGTAGTAATTAATACCTAAACTGAAATAAAAGTGTACCTATCTTGTGATTGTAAACGTTTTTTTTTTGCATTTAGTCATTTCCTCGCTGAGGTGGAATGAAAAGTTACGTGTTGCACTCGAGTGCAAAGATTTTTCACCTCGTGCTCTTTTGATTCCCTCGCTAACGCTCAGGATTCTAATTTTGAATCACTCGCTGCGCTCGTGATTCAATTTTAGAATCCTTCGCTTGCTCGGTCATCAAAATTGAACACGCGGTTAAAAAGCAACTTTGCACTCTTGTATAACAAATAACTATTTTCGGCTTGCAGAATGCCAACGCTTCTCTACTGCTCTCGTAAATTTCCGGCAAAATTCTTTAAACGTCACACGATCTTCGTCAGATTTAACTACATCTCAATCGAGATAACACTGTCTCAAATAAAAACTGATAATCGTTTTTTTTTGGCTGAACCTTTTAAAATAACGTACATATCCAGATTTGTTACGATGCTTTTCATGTTAACGGTAATAACTGTTTGTACTTAGCAGTTTGGCAGTGCAAGCGATTGCTTGGCAAGAATTGAGGGATTAGCCCACGGGTTACCCACTGGCTATACACCACAGTCATCCGACCAATCATTACATATGGCTCAGTAGTCTGGTGGCCCAGAACAGAACTGAGCACAGCCCAAAGAGACCTCGAAAAGCTGCAGCGGCTCGCGTGTGCGGCGATCACCAGCTGCATGAGAACTGCACCCACCGCTGCCCTACAGGCTATGCTTGGGCTACCGCCCCTACACCTCACTGTGAAAGAGGAGGCGACCCTGGCTACCTTTAGGCTACATATAGCAGGAACCCTGAGCAACGACTCCAGGGTCAAGCACAAACGTTTGAGGGAAGAGGCGATCAGGCGTCAGCCGATGATGGCATCACCCTGCGATAAGGCCCTGAAACAATACTGCTTTCAAAAGCACTACAGCATAGTGCTTGAAGAGGAGCAGTACGACCATTCAGGCCTAAAGGAACTGAGAATTTACACCGATGGATCAAAAACCGACTGCGGAACTGGAGTCGAAGTTTTCTCACACGACATCAACATAAAAATATCCAGACCCCTGGGAATGCTCAACACGGTCTATCAGGCGGAGTGTGTGGGCATAATACAGGCGGCTTATGCCATAGCAGCCAGAAGAGTTGCGGACACCCGAATCCGCATACTCTCTGACAGCGCCTCAGTCCTCCAATCCCTGGGGAAAAAATGCATTACTTCGAATCTAATACTAGAATGTCACAATGCGCTTGAACGGGTAACCGTATCAAACCGCAATACAGTGACGCTACAATGGATAAAAGGACACAGTGGATCGCTAGGTAACGACGCAGCCGATGAGCTGGCCAGGAGGGCATCCAGCACGTCGGTCTGTGGACCGGAACCTATCGTGCCCATCCCCTTCAACCAACTACGCAGGTGGCTACAGGAGTACACCCACACACAAGCAGAGAGCTGGTGGGCGTCGTCACCGGGCTGCAGGCAATCCAAGGAAGCCATGCCATCACTAGACGGCAAGCTAACCAGGCGGTTGCTACGCCTGGACAGGAAAGGCATGCGCCTGGTGACGGGGACCATCACGGGACACTGCTCGCTAAACAAACACTTTCACACAATAGGCTTAACGGACAGTCCTCTATGCAGGGCTTGCATGTAGACTGACGAAACTGTCGCACATGTGCTCTTCGAGTGCACAGGCGTCGCCCAAATTAGGTCAAAAACCCTCGGGACACCCAGATCTTACACAGATGTTCTTAATAGACCAGGAGACCGAATCAGCTTCTGGAGGGAGGTGGGCTGGTTGGAATAACCACCGACGGCCGACATGGCTCACGCACAATGGTCCACTGAAGGACTAAGTGCGGAAACCAAACCGATAACATAGAACATAGAACTTTTTGTACTTTCAATGCGTGAAGCGAAATGAATTTATTTTATTTTGAGTTCTCTTATTTATTGCAACGATGTTGATTCGTGTGATCATTAAACGCATTAACTCACTACCAACAATATCACTTCATAAAATAATGACGATATTAACGTTACATAATAAGGTCTTTGAAACTTACTTTTTTAAGATCATGTGGCGTGTTTATACAAAGTAGTGGTCGGATTCATCGTTTATGTAGTCCATGTAGATTTTATGCTTACATTTGTTAAACATTTGATAAATAATATTTTTTGAAAATGTTAAATTGAAATCGATTTTTAAAAAAAGGTCGAGATACTGGCCAATTCGATGAGTATCTCAATAAATTCCAAATAATTTTAATCACCTGCAAGGGAATTAGGGCCAATTGAACGATGCCGGAGATATAAGACTTTCATGCCAGATCCATAGTAATTTTTAATGAAAAAATTCTGTTTGCGTTGTTTGCAATGCTATTCCATAATGTTGATATTTTTAGGCATGTATTTAGTCTCCCAAAACATTTTCAAGTCATAAAAGTGGACATTTGGGAAAAAAGTGTTACATGTTTATGAGAGTCGATTTCAGCCCACTGTGCGCCGCCGCCACCGCTTATACCGCCCAATATAACGGCTCGCCCATAACACAAACTTTCTGCTTCAGGAAGTCAATGCGCTCTGTGACACGGGATATGTGTTCTCGAGGGCTGATTCCACTCCTCGAGAATGCCCGCCTTACAAAGCGCATCACTTGTGGTCGTGTATTGCCCTCCCAGAAGTAGTATAGTTTGCCGATAAGTACCCTGATTATTATACCTTACTATTATTATTGTTCAAAGACTAATACTTATTGATACATTAATCAATATATGATTGTATTGTATAGAACAACTGGAATGCCCACCGAAAAGTTGGGTTTGAAAGAGATAACCAGTATATACTAATTCCATACTCGGTATACTGGATGCTGGCAATATTTTTTTGTCATAAAAGTCAGTAGGTATGTGTCAAACTCATACTGTCAAGTTAGTGACAACTACAAATGTCAGTTCCTTTTCATTTCTGCCATCGGAAACAAGTGAAATTACTTGAGTATCAGAAATTTTAATCTAATTTCATCTTGATTTTCATTGTGTTGAACTAAATATAAATTCATATCACGATGGCTCCAAAAGCTGGTGGTGATTCTGCTAAAGTTAATTCGGCGGTATACAAAGATAAAAGCAAACCAACTGACATTCGGCACAGCAACATAAATGCCGCAAAAGGTAACATAGTCTAAAAACATCTGTAACTATTTATGATGATAAATAGCTATTCATAACAAAAAATATATTTTAATTTGCAGTTAAACCTCTACAAACTCGTAATAAAGGTTGACTTCGTTTGGTTTTCTGAAATCTTTCCACATAAACTTGAAATAACTCGTGATTTGTCAGCTTATCTATAGTCAAGTGACAAATTGCTTTGTTATTTTAAGCTTTGATTTACTTAGTATAAAAGATTCTTTGGTTACTCTATTATGTATCATCAAACATCCAACCTTAATAATACACAAAGCCATTATAATATTCTGTCGTAATTACTTAATTTGAACAGTGTCTACAAGTTTCTCACATTCAAATCACATAAAATACAGAAAAATTAATACCGTGATTCTATGTGTACTTTTATTTTTGAACCCAAGTATTAAACATGTTGCTATGATCAATTTCAGCTGTATCTGATGCTATTCGCACAAGTCTGGGCCCCCGTGGCATGGATAAAATGGTAAATAAATATAAAAAAATTAATTTTGTTAAATGGTTTTCTTAACATAAATAATTACTAAACATAATTATTTGCAACAACTATTTTTGAAAATCAGTCAAATATTGTTTGTTAATGTGTGATTTATTTTAACTTCTTATCTATTATTGGATGAGGATGTAATTTATATTCCAATGCCACTATGGGACCTACCCATTCTCTTAATTCTCTTTTACAACCCCTACAAGTGACTTATACTATACCAGAAAAAGAAGATGCATAGAATTAAATATAGCTAATCAAAATATTGAAGATTGTATTTTTACTCCTTGACTTTAATATTTGCCTCAACACTCTTTCAGATTCAAGCTAGTAATGGGGAGGTTACTATTACCAATGATGGTGCCACTATTTTGAAGCAAATGAGCGTTATTCATCCAGCTGCTAAAATGGTAAGGGATCACCAAATTATCAAATCAATACAGTTCCTTACTGTTTACATAGTGCAGAGATACATACTCTACTTTTGTTAAGCAAGAAGTTGTAAACACTAAGAAAATATTAATTACAGTTGGTAGAATTGTCACGGGCTCAAGATATTGAAGCTGGTGATGGCACTACATCTGTTGTGGTAATAGCTGGTGCTCTTTTGGATGCTGCTCAAAAGCTGCTGCAAAAAGGAATACACCCAACTGTCATTTCTGATGGCTTTCAGAAGGCATTGGTGATGGCTCTACAGGTAAATCAATTTCCATAGTCTGTTGTTATTTATAATATTAAACCATCAGGGGTGATTTAAGCTAGGCCGCCATGAGCACCAGCTGTGTTGCTAAATTTGTTAGGGCCTAACCTCATCCGGGATGTGTATTAAAAAACCATTTTGGTATCCAGAACAGAGGTGATCTGCAGCACGCAAGGGATCATACTTTAAAACCCAATGGTTTTTGACGAAAATTATAATGTCTGATTACACGGAACGTCGCTCGGTCTTGAACTCTAGATAACGCAATGTTTTTGTTTCTAAATACATCAACCATTCCAGAACGGCTTATGTAGAGTGATGCCTTTGATATAGCAATTAGAGTAATAGGTGAATGTTAGTCTCGAATTTATAAGTGCAGGAAAAAGGTTTTCTATTATGTTAGGAACAAGTAGAATTCATCATACCTAACTTATCCTTTTGACCGCCATTGTCACATATATGTGACAAACAAAAGAGTACCCTGTACATAACTAATCCCAAACCATTCTAAATTTGCTAATGATGTAAACAACAACGGCCAATCGTAAATTAATTTTATTTTTTATTTTTCGGTTTATTGATGGTGATTGTTAAACTTTTAGATTCAGGTGTAATTAATGTTATAATTATAATAATATTATTTCCGTGCATAGATTCGATGATTTGAATTTTGATAATTGTCATTTGTTTTTATTATGAAAAATTTACTCCAAATTGGTAGTTTTATTGATAGATAACAATATACGACGAAGAAAATAATTACAATATTACAAAACATTTACCACTGAGGCTTCTTCTCCAGCCTTTTATGATACTCTATTTTTTGTGTGCGTTAAGCCAGCGGCATGTTGTCGGTTTTCAGGATTTCGACTTGACAGATTAGTACCTCATGTCGTGTAAATGTGCCCGAAATTAATAATTTGTGCGTCCAGCTGATCCAAAGATATTCACGAAAAACAGATGCCGCTGGAGTAACGTTACTCCAGCGGCATGTTTTTTTCCTGGTCGTCGTAGCTAAATACAAACTAGCTACTTAGATAGATATAATTTGTGCATAAATGTGACCAAAAAATAAAATTTGTGCGTCTTGAGGTTTCAGAGTTATATATCTCTTAAACGGCATGATATACAATTTTTACTATGATGTGTCTTAATTTGTGCAATTATATTTTTTCTGTAATTGACGCTATTGGAAAATTATGTTATTTTTTTTCAAAAACCCTAAAGTCGATCTTTGCGCTCAATGAGAAATCCTAGAAACATACCTATTAGGTATGGTGTTTTGTAGCACACCTCACACGTGGCACGAATTGCGCCCGTGTGGGCTTAGAGCCCTATAAATCGCCCTTCCATTTGCTATTAATTGGGAACAAATCCAGACTCTCTACTAAAATAGTTATTGTGGCAAACCAATAATATTGCCCAAACTAGGGATTGCTTCCCACGCTCAAACAAGACAGTCAGGTAATGATTGACGAAGTCACCCTGACTGCTATGACATAAAGATAAAGATAAAGATATTTTATTTTGCAAATACGGGTACAAGTCATGGTGGTACATAATATAAATACAGAAACAGCCATATTTTGCCAATTACATAGCATGCAAAAGTATAGAGATTACCTACAATTAAAATACATATTATAATTCTAATTCATCATTCACTAATAATTATCAATGTTCAACTATTCAATTCATTCAATACATAAAATAATTCTGATTCATCAGTCAATAATATCATTAATGTCAACATTTCTGTCATAAATGCACTGTCAATGTCAGATTGTTACCACTGAATTGCGGTTGACTACACCTCTCTTCTCTCGAAATTGTATTAGTAAAATCTTATGTTTTTTTTAAATTCAATTAGGTGGTTGAAGGTATGGCTACTCCAGTGGATTTGACAAATGAAGATGCTCTATTGAAGGCAGCGGCAACATCTCTGAACTCTAAAGTTGTGTCACAGCATTCTACAGTCCTTGCTCCTATTGCTGTTCAAGCTATTCGTGCAGGTCAGTATTATAGCAATGCTTATTTCGATAACATTTAATAATTCTTTATATCTTTATGACTATGTTACTATTATATTACTTACATTGATTTTACAGTAATGGAACCTATAGTGGGGGGTGTGGGCGCACGTGTTGATTTACGTGATGTGAAAGTAATTGAACGCATTGGAGGGACAGTTGAAGACACTGAACTCATTCAAGGACTCGTAATTCCTCACCGTGCATCCAATGTCAATGGCCCACATAGAATTGAGAAGGCCAAAGTTGGACTCATACAGTTCTGTATTTCACCACCAAAGACAGATGTAAGTGTATTATGCTACCAGTCGAAAACCTTATATTTGCTGTCAAAACTAGTTTTGATTTGACCGGTTTACAGTTTTGTCCAAAAACAGATGTAAGTGTATTATGCTACCAGTCGAAAACCTTATATTTGCTGTCAAAACTAGTTTTGATTTGACCGGTTTACAGTTTTGTTTGTGACATAAGAATTTCGGAAGGAGAAGCAAATTTTGGCTTAATTAATAATTTATGTAATTTTCATTTTAGATGGACCACAATGTTATTGTATCAGATTATGCCGCTATGGACCGCGTCTTGAAGGAGGAACGTCAGTACATCCTGAATATCGTCAAGCAAATAAAAAAAGCTGGTTGTAATGTACTTTTGGTGCAAAAGTCAATTTTGCGGTAAGCACCTTGTTCATTGTTCAATATTATATTTAGATCTCAAACTGTATATCATTGTCTCATGATGAAACTTTAAATAAAAATTTTAATTACAGTGATGCACTGAGTGATTTGGCTATTCACTTCTTGGACAAGATCAAAACAATGGTAATTAAGGACATAGAACGTGAAGACATCGAGTTTGTGTGCAAAACTCTTGGCTGCAGACCCATTGCTTCACTGGACCATTTTACGGCCGAAAACCTCGTTAACGTCGATTTAGTCGAGGAGGTCAATGAGCCTGCTGGGAAATACATCAAAGTGAGTATGAGTAATAATGTTTGAGCGTAAATAAACCACGCTTACTCAAGCACAAATCATTACCATCAGTAAAACCACAGCAAACCGTCGCAACGGCGGGCACTAGGCAAACGTATGCAGCTTAATATTACATTTACGTTTCTGCAGATGAGCGGGTGCGCGTCCGGCGGGCGCACGGTGTCGGTGCTGGTGCGCGGCTCCAGCGGCGCCGTGGTGGCGGAGGCGGCGCGCTCGCTGCACGACGCGCTGTGCGTGGTGCGCTGCGTGGCGCGGCGCCCGGCGCTGCTGGCGGGCGGCGGCGCGCCCGAGGCGGCCGCCGCCGCGGCGCTGGCGCACGCCGCGCTGGCCGCGCCCGGCGCCGACCACTACTGTCTGCGCGCCTACGCCGACGCGCTCGAGGTCGTGCCCTCCACGCTCGCCGAGAACGCCGGTGAGCTCTTAACTCGCACTGAACGTGAAACCGCCTTATCGCAGACGTCTTATTTATTTGTTGGTCTATCTACAATCGTTACACTGTCCGACCGATTAACATAACCCAACATACGAACCGAGTTCACAACAATAAGCGATAGACAGCATACAAAAACAATATTATACGGAAAGAAGAAAAAAAAAACAAAGTACAGAAATGTCACACAATTTTAACTAGTCTGAACTGTGACTGTGTTGGAGTAATCGTGCGGTACACATGACAGTCACGTGCGTCACTCAATATGGTGTTAATATTTGTTTTCAAGCTCTACCAATTATTCAATAAAAAAATATTCAAGTAATTAATGAATGGTGCGTTCTTAGGTCTGAACCCAATCGAGACCGTGACAGAGTTGCGCGCGGCGCACGTCGGCGGTGCGGAGAGCGGCGTGGGCTCGAACGCGGGCGTCAACGTGCGGCGCGGCCGCGTCACCGACATGCGCCAGGAGCACGTGCTGCAGCCGCTGCACGTCACCGCCTCCACGCTGGGGCTCGCCACGGAGACCGTGCGCGCTATACTCAAGATAGACGACATTGTGAGTACATTGCTGTTCATCATGGAACAGAAAAAACATGCTGGAGAGCTATTCATTTAAGTATCTATAGCAAGGTAGCAGAACACCCCAATTGTGGGCTTGCTGACCCGACAACTAGCTAGCAATGTAAATATAATTACAACAACACGCGGTGTAGTGCATCAATATGCTCACTAAAATGCGCCATTCACACTGCGACGGGGCCCGGGGCGTTTCTGCGTCACCCCTGCGCTTTGCTGTGTGCACGACGCCTATTTGGACGTGAATAGTGTAGCTCCCTAAATACTTTGAAAAATAAACTATGGCCCACTTGCATCACAAATTACTAAACATATTTAAAACATCAGTCTGTCTCCGTCATCTTCAATTGATTGACAGCAAAATAAAACGATATTTAAGCAACAGAAATATAACGATATTTTAAATTCCTGCCGATAAAATCAATATTATGCATGAGTAAATATTCATCTCGACCACAGAACCCTTTCCTGTGTGTGGTCCGACAACACGCACTTGGCCCAATTTTTGTTGGTAAACATCTTAAAAATTCTTGATTCATAATGTTTTCTTTTTGTTCCAGGTAAACACATTAAATTAGAGGACAAACAATAAGCTTTAATTGTCTTCTGAATGATATCTTTACAAAATGCTTTACAATAATAAATAATTATTAGCGTTAAACTTTGTACGGTCAGCATTGCAAATCTATTAACACATGTTTTAAGAATAAGAACTCTTGTCTCTGTGTCCTGACGATCGCGTATTGGCGCGATGATCGCTTTCGGTTAGAACACGGCCTTATGTACGAAAAAAAAACGCTGAAAAACAGTTTGTGGAATAATTTTGTGTCAATTTGGATGTTAACCAAAAGTGACCATGTTAATGAACTTTTGTTGCTGAATGAATACAGTCCCTTCATCGTTTATTTCCCCTCTAATTTTGCTTCACTGTCATAATCACATTGATCTTTATCCCGGTCACAATACTGCCGCGCTAATTAGAAGTGCAGTAAGGAGATTTTTCGTATAACTTCCTTACTGCACTTCTAATTAGCGCTTATGTTACTATTAGGTTACTGTTGGGTTGCTGCTGCCAGAGGTAAAATAACTGTGAAAGGACTGTAGCAATTACGAGGTCGACCACAAAGCATTTAATTTATTAATACCGACTTACTGACCGACTCATAAGCGCCCAGTCTAATCCCTCTATGATGTAGACAACCGAATAAGGCCGGATTTGTCTAAATTCCGGTATAGAGAATATAGGGCGGACAAAGTCGCAGGAAAAGTGCTTGTGTAAAATAAAGCGTGAACTTATTCAATAGTGTCAATAACCCTCCACAAAGACATTCTCTATAATGGGTACCTTATGTTTATCATATTACACCTGCAGAAGGGAAATATGGAGTGTTACCTTGAACGTCGGTCCAATACTTTAAGTTACTGATTCTGCTCGGTGCAGATAAATATTACCAATATTTTAAGTTTTTTTTTCTCGTTAAATTTAATGTCAATGGTCATTAGTTCATTACGGACGTAATTAGTGACACTCAAAATCATTGCATTTTACACTAGCTTCTGCCCGCAACTCAGTCCGCGTGGAAGTCAACTAAACCATAAAACCCATGGTACAGTCGACAGCTCATCAGGTTATACGAAACTTTAAAAATTTCTCCAAATGATTTTAATCCTTAAAATGTTGAAGGTTAAGTTAAAAATCGAATGAGAAAATTTGACAGTTGTGGTAACTTGACCTGCTGTTGTGTGTACCTTTCTATCAGTGAAATATTTTTTTAAATAGGAAAGAAATGTAATAATTTTACCTCTTCATAATATTAGTTTAGATTTTGTCTTTTGATTTGCTGAAGTGATGCATCACCGGTGTGCACGCCAAGCTTAAAAAATACTTACTGCTTATCTTCACCTGCTTTTATACCAATTTATTTGGCGTTGGTGAACCTTCTCGATTTGAATAACATGAGTATTATAATACATGGATATTAATTTCCAAATAAACTAAAAACTTAAAAGATGTTAATGTGTTTCATTTATTTTGATCGCTGTGCCCGGGGGAGTCCATTCTCTTGGATTGCATGTAGATGACTACCATAGTAAAAAAAAAACTGTTCGCGCCCCGTTGAGACCATAGACAGAGAATGGACTGATCGTTTCGTATTTAGTAGTGTACTCAGCACTGAATACAGGTGGAAAATCCGAGAGAGAAAACTAATGTGCGGCCCATAGTTTCAAGAAAAACCTGCGCGCATGTTTGACCTTCAAGACTATATCCCCGCACTTTCGGCATAATGAAGGCAATATTTACTTTAGAACAGGGAACCCAAAAATTAAGGTACCTTTAAATTTCGGTATGACGTCATACCGTTAAATTAGATATGAGCGCCGCGCCGGCGGCGCCGCGCCGTCGCCGTGAGTTCATGTCGGCGCGTCGCCGCCGAGTGTAGCACGCGGCGCGCGCGCCGTCGCGACGAGTCGCAACTATCTTTCCCGCTCGCACGCGCGATTCTGCTAAAGCTGGGCAGATGTCTTCTGCGAGTTCATCAAACTTTCTACTGGATTTGGCGCGAAAACACAGCACTACTCAACGTGATTCCGGGAGTGCTGTAGAAAATGAATGCTGGAAATATTTCAGTACAGCATGTCCTGAAGATTTAGAGCCTTACAGTGGAGACGTTCTACAGTATTGGAAAGACAGGAAAACTTCTATGCCATCACTGTATGCCCTTGCACGCTCAATTTTGAATATACCAGCCACCAGCACGCCGAGCGAGTCTTTTCCACAGCTGGACTCGTGATAACCGCGAAACGTTTACGACTAAATCCTTTGAGGCTAAATAGGATAGTATTTATCCATGACAACTATGTATTTTGCAAAGAATCCATAAACGAATAAACGGTGTTTTTGGACGTATTTCCTTTTTGGTGTAAGTAGGTATTAAAGTTACGTCCGTCATATCTGATTATACAGGGTTATTGGTAAAACACCAGAAACCTCTTAAGAGGTCATTGTACTCATCATTATGAACAACTTTTACTATGGGACAGAACCTGAAATCGCGAAAAAAATATCAGCTGTTCCCTACATTTATTTATATGTTCGTATAACTCGTCAAAATGTAGGGAACAGCTGATTTTTTTTTCGCTATTTCAGGTTTGGTCCCATAGTTCCTTTATTAAAAAATATAAAGCTTTTTTGGTAACAACAATATGGTTTTCTTTAAGAAATCACTCCCTGAAAAAAACATCTAAGACCCACAGTCAGCCACGCCACGCCGCGCCGTGGAATTGGCCATCGGCGCTCATATCTACGTTATATAAGGGTTACCGAATTTTCTCAGTAGCGGAATTTTGAGGTTGGAAATGCATACCGGTATATTTCGGTAGCAGTACCTTAACCTTTATAAATGTATCGGTTGCGGTACCTAAACCTTAATAAATAGGGGTTTTCTTTGACGCACCGCCTCGCCACTGTGTCTGTCGTTCACTTGCTGATTTTTGCACATTATTATAACTCGGTACGGTCAAATGGGGTTACTTTGATACTACGGGGTTACTTTGATAACAACTTTAGGCTTATGAAAAACTTAATTTTATAATATCTACAACACCAGTTAAAAAATAAACTATCAGTACTTGGCACTACTGATAGTTTCTTTGTATTATAGCGTTGTAGTTATTATAAAATTAAGTTTTTCATAAGCCTAAAGTTGTTATCAAAGTAACCCCGTAGTATCAAAGTAACCCCATTTGACCGTACCGAGTTATAATAATGTGCAAAAATCAGCAAGTGAACGACAGACACAGTGGCGAGGCGGTGCGTCAAAGAAAACCCCTATTTATTAAGGTTTAAGTACCGCAACCGATACATTTATAAAGGCAACACGACTTAGTAATTTTATTATATAAGAACGGACCTAAAAATACACAAAATTTATTTATAAAAGTATGTCTAGTTTGCGGCATTATGCAAACTAAGTCTTTTCTTCTCTTATCTATAGGTATTGGCGTATACGGAAGTTTGCTATGCTGGTGTAGTACTATATTCATTATAAATAGTTGACGCACGGTTAAAACCTTACATGCCGTGTAAAGCTCGTGTGTCGGAAATCTAAATGGGCGAAAGGTGGCTACCCTAAGGATAGCTCTCTGCGCACGTTCTAATGGTAGTAGGATTGATTTAGCAGCCCCACCCATGAAGTTATACAATAAGTGAGAATGGATTGACACAAAGCTAAATAGACCTGTTTAATTAATTTGTAGTCCGATATATATCGTAAATTCTTAAAAATGTATATTAATTTACGCATACGAGTGCATAACAAATCAATGTGTTTACGGAAATTCAGATTTGTGTCAATCGTTACACCAAGATATTTCATATGATCGGTTTTTATTAAAGTAGGACAATTACATGCAACGTCAGCATACGTGCCGCACTTATGCGCATAAATGTTTGTTAGTAGTAGGCAGGTTAGTATTTCTCATAGTAAATAAAATGTGTTTGGTTTTCTCTGCATTTAGTGTTAGGAGATTTTCATTTAGATTTCCAATTAGACACTATATTAAAACCGTTCTGGGCCTGTTTATACACCTCATCTCGAGATTTGTCTGAAAACAATAGAGCTGTGTCATCTGCATAAGACATTATGACACCATTTTGGAGTGTTAAGCTGCACAGGTCATTTATATATACTAGGAATAAAGCAGGACCCAAAATACTACCTTGTGGTATTCCGTAATTACTATTTTGAAGCTCAGAACTGACGTACTGACCAATTTTGACACATTGTTCGCGATCACTAAGATAATCAGAAAGTAATGCAAGCGTTGTACCTCTTATTCAGAGTGTTTCAAGCTTGTCCAATAATAAAGGACAGGAAATTGTGTCAAAGGCCTTGGCGAGGTCTAGGAAGATCCCAATGGAGTGCATGCCCTTATCCAAATTATTTTTTTTTTTTTGTGCCTAATGCCACCCGGAGGACACGGTGGAGCATACGGTGGAGGTCTGCACGGCTTGGGCGGAGCACCGCCGTGTCCTCGTGGAGGCGATTGGCGGTGGCGATCTCTCGCGTCCGGCCTTGGTCCAGGCCATGGTACGGAGGTGGTTTCCTTCTGTGAGACAGTCGTCTCGCAGAAGGACGCTGCGGAAAGGGAGAGGGAGATCTCGTCCTCTCACCCGGCCCGCAGAAGGCGCACCGGGCGTCGGCGGAGGGCGGACAACGCCCTCTTCCAGCCCCCCTAAATGGGTCCAGGGGCGACGGACTCGGGGACGTCCGTCGCCCCCCACACACCAGGACCCGAGTTGGCGGCGCGTAGTGTTCCACGCGCGCCCCTGTTAGACGTTGCGGGGGGAGTCAAACACCTCACTCCCCCCCCAGACCCGAAGAGGCCCGCAGTGGCGGGCCGGCACCAGTCGGGGGTTGCGGAAGGATCGTACGTTCCCGCGACCCCCGGCGTAGGTGTGAGATGGAACACCGGGGTGGTTTTTAGTCAGTAAGAGTCTGACAGACCCCGCCGCCCGCCCCAGGGCGGTGGACATCCATGAGGATTTTCCACCCCGGAAACAAAAAAAAAAAAAAAAAAAGGCCTTGGTACGGAGCGAGAGGGCTTGGGAAGCCGTCACCTCCTTCTGCGAAGCAGTAATGTTCGCGAAGGAGGAGGCGGAACGCGTGAGGGAGAGGCAAAATTTGCGCCCTCACGCCCCTAGCCGCCGCAGGAGACGCCCTGGGCGTCGGGAATCGCAGGCCGATTCCCGGCCACCGTAGGCGCGGGCTTGTGAACGGCGAGCAATGGGCAGCTCGCCGTTCGATAAGGACCAGGCCCGGGTCGACGGCGCGTTGTGTTCCACGCGCGCCTCAAAGAGATGTCAGCACCAATGACGGGGTTTGCTAGGACCGATGCCTGCTAGGGTTGCGGAAAAGTCCAAGAGGGTTACCGTGGCCCCTGGCACAGGCAACTGAAGGAACACGGGTGGGTTTTAGTCAGTAAGAGTCTGACACGCCCTCCTGCTCTGCCCAGAGCGGGAGAAGTTATTTGAAGATTTCCCACCCACAAAAAAAAAAAATAAAGGGCCTAAAGCCAAATTGTCTGTCTGAAAGCAATTTAAATGCAAGTAAATTGTATAGTTGCAGGTGTCATCATAGATGAGCCATCTGAAAGCTCAGATGACTCTATTACAGATGACAAAGAATTAGACCTAGTGTCTCAGTCTGATAAATATAATTATGAAATAGACCCCGAAGGCACAACTCCAGAACTAGATTCCCCAAGTTCACCGGACTTACCTGAGACCAACAAAGTAACTCATTAAAGTACTATGTTCTGTGACCTAGGTAGGTATTGGCGGAGCAGCCTTCAAACACACGAAACGAACACAAACGATAATAATAATAATTTTTATTGACACCAAAAATATTTACATTTCAAAATCATGTTGCGTAAAAATAAATTTGTAGGCTACATAATGATAATAATGCAACATAATAGCATCTGTAGCCGAACTAGGTAAAAAACCTGTATCTCGGCATACAGATTTCCGTGCAGTGTGTAGGTACCTACCTGATATGTAAAATATGATGCGCTGCACAGTGAATGTCTTATTAAGAAGGTAAATACCTAGGTACCTACAGTCAACCAAAGGCAGAATTAAAACCATTTTGTGTAATAATCTGAAGGATTGATCACAAATTAACGAAAAAGGTAGGGGCTGTATCATCAGCAAAAGACACAATTTTTGCATTTGTGATGTTGAGATTGCAGAGGTCATTTAAAAAAATTAGAAACAGCGTGGGAGCTAGCACACTGCCCTGCGACATACCTTAAACAAATCGGGGAGCAATTTTCACCATAATTTGCTTTCTATTAGTCAGATAGCCTTTAAGCGCGCGCGCGCGTTCCTTAAGGCCGCGGCCAGCCCGCTGGTTGAACGCGCCCCAAAGGGTCATGGCCACCCGGCTGGTCCGGGGATACCGTACGGTCTCCGGTGAGGCGGCGAGCCTCCTTGCCGGATTACCGCCATGGGATCTGGAGGCAAAAGTCCTCGCGCACATTTGGGAGTGGCCCGAGGAGGCGAAACGCCGGGGCGTAGCACCGCTGCCGCGAGAAATCACGGTACAGCGGACAGAGCTCCGGCGGGATCTCAGGGCGGCATGGAGAGTGCGATTGTCGCAACCCAGTGCTGGGCACGCCACAATTGCGGCGATAAGTCCCCTCTTTGAGGAGTGGCTAGAGAGGCGCCATGGCGTCCTCACCTTCCGCCTGACGCAGGTCCTCACCGGACACGGTTGTTTAGGGAGGTTCCTGTTCCGGATAAGGCGGGAGGAAACGCCCGGGTGTCACCATTGTGTGGATCGCCCAGAGGACACGGTGGAGCATACGGTGGAGGTCTGCCCGGCTTGGGCGGAGCACCGCCGTGTCCTCGTAGAGGCGATTGGCGGTGGCGATCTCTCGCGTCCGGCCTTGGTCCAGGCCATGGTACGGAGCGAGAGGGCTTGGGAAGCCGTCACCTCCTTCTGCTAAGCAGTAATGTTCGCGAAGGAGGAGGCGGAACGCGCGAGGGAGAGGCAAAATTTGCGCCCTCACGCCCCTAGCCGCCGCAGGAGACGCCCTGGGCGTCGGGAATCGCAGGCCGATTCCCGGCCACCGTAGGCGTGGGCTTGTGAACGGCGAGCAATGGGCAGCTCGCCGGTCGATAAGGACCAGGCCCGGGTCGACGGCGCGTTGTGTTCCACGCGCGCCTCAAAGAGATGTCAGCACCAATGACGGGGTTTGCTAGGACCGATGCCTGCTAGGGTTGCGGAAAAGTCCGAGAGTTATACCGTGGCCCCTGGCACAGGTAACTGAAGGAACACGGGTGGATTTTAGTCAGTAAGAGTCTGACACGCCCTCCTGCTCTGCCCAGAGCGGGAGAAGTTATTTGATGATTTCCCACCCACAAAAAAAATAAACGCCTGCACTCTCTTGTTTAAGTAAAAGGGTAGAAATGGGAACGATGTCGAAGGCCTTAGCGAAATCAAGAAATACTGTAAGAACCTTTTTGGGACTGTTGATTTTCTCTACCATGAAATTCATTACTTCATGAACTGCATCACAGGTTAAGTTGTTCTTCCAGAACCTGAATTGCTTAGAAGACAATTTTGTTTTTTTTCGAAAGAACCTACCAATCTGATATTGATTAGGCGCTCAAGAACCTTCGAAAGGGCGGGTATCGGGCCATCGCCACCCTTAAATAAGTGGGTGTATAATAGCCTTTTTTAAAGCTGACGGAAAGACAGCTGTCTCAAAACTGATGTTAAATCGATACCTTAATTGGCAAACCAGCCAACTCCACATTTCGTCAAAAAATTTTTTGTTTGTTTAGATAGTATGCAACAAAAATACGGCTTTATTTACAAAAACGACAACTCCGATATAATCATAATTCTTTCCATAAATCGCTATTCGAAAATCAGCCAACTCCGCGTAGAAAGAAACGTTACGATTTTGAAAGCTAACTCCACTAAGTCGGCCATTTTGTAATTTGTATGGCGTTCGAGTCGTGTGTGGTTGCCGCTCCGCGTTTTATTAAAACAAAATTGTTTAGACCCGTTAAAACAAGAAGGAGAGTTCAAAAACAGTTGCACATTAATACAAGGTACCTACGGATAAATTTATTTACTTTTTCACAAAACGATAATTCATTTGATATTTTTTAGTTTTAATTTTGGTTTGGAGTTAGCCGGTTTGCTTTTTACTTTTTTACACTAGTTTTGGGAGTTATCCATTTTTGTCTGTGGAAATTATTTTTTATTTAAAGTTAAATTATTTTGTCATGAATTTTATACTTTTATTTTGAGTATTAAATTAATGATTTTTTATATAATTTTCAAGTAAAAAGTTTCTTTTTTTAATTTTTGGCTATTTTTTGTGCTTATGGTGATGGTTTCTTTTGTTTTGCATGCAGATGTCCAACTCACGCGCTAAAAAAATATTGCAAATAAGCATACAAAATGAACAGCATGATCTTGATCAAACCAATAACCCTGACTCTGTTTTGTTTATTAATAACCAATTTCCAAAACCCTACGATGCTTTGTTTGCGCATGATAGCACAGCTTCTAATTCTGCTTCTTCGACTTTCTTTGATAATGGCTACATTGATTGTATTGAAAATGAACAGCCTGGTGTGGATGACGCATTTAGCCCTGAATTGATTGTCAATAAGAGTTTTAGTAACCAAAGATGTTCGAATACGCAGACGTATGAAATAGTCGAAAATGTGGTTATTGAAGACATATTTCCGCTTGAAATAGAACATTTCAATCCAAGTTTGCTATCTCCTCACCTAACACAATCACATAACTACGATTCTGAAAATGCACCTAATAGTTTTGAACCCACTTATGCGTATCCCTCTTCAAGTAATGATAAATCGGATGACGATTTGGTCGTACCTTTGACACAGGAAGAACTACCAACTCATGAAACTACACCTCAAATCCCAACTGTCTATCCTGAATTAATGAATAAATTAGTCGATTACAGTGATTCGGAATCTGAATCAGATGAGCCCATTGTAAAAAGAAAGAAAAGGTGTCAAGTAAAGACAGAAGAATGGGCAATTGAAGTTAATAAAAAGAATAGAGAAAATGGTAAACAATACTGCGGTAAGAAAAAAGTAGATGGAGAGTGGCAAAGAAATATAAAGAAACCAAAAAAGGAGTTGAAGCCCCGCTGTAGTTGCAAGGAAAAGAGGAATAGTGTTATTCGGTGTCATATTATATCTGAAAATGACAGAAAAATGTTATTTGATAAATTTTGGAATATGACTTGGGCTGAAAAACGAGTTTATGTTGATAATTTAGTAAAAATTGTACATACTAATAGGCAAAGAGATAGGAAAGACCCTCAAAAATCTAAAAGAGTCAATACTTTTATTTACCACCTAAAAAAAGGTGAGGATATGATTAGAGTCTGTAAGACGTTATTTTTAAATACTTTTTCTATTGGTAAATCTAGTATCTGGGGTTGGAAGGTTGATGCTGCTGGAATGACTAATGATGAACAATTACCAAGAACTACTCCCAGAAAGCTCTTTGACCAAGAAATAAAAAATTTACAAGACTTTTTAGATGAGTTACCCAAAATGCCTTCACACTACTGTAGGAAAAGGACAACCCAGAAATACATACAATTAGACATAACATCCAAACAGCAGCATTATAAAATGTATACAGATTATTGTCAGACAAAAAATGTAAAAGCACTATCTATTGCGACTTTTACAAACACTCTAACCGTACAAAAAATAGCTTTATTTAAACCTAAGAAAGATTTGTGTGACATCTGTAACGGATACAAGATGGGAAACATTGCCAAAGAAACTTATGAAGAACATGTAAATAAAAAGAACGAAGCAAGAATAGAAAAAGAAAATGATAAAGAAAAAAAAGAATTCGTATTTACTGCAGATCTCCAAGCAGTACTCTTAGCACCGCGATCCTACGTTTCATCAAACTACTACAAGACGAAGCTATGTGTGCACAACTGGTGTATTTATGACATGAAAACTAGCGACGGGTACTGTTGCCTATGGAACGAGTCCGAAGGTGGGCTGAACTCTGATGAGTTCGCAACCATACTCACAAAATTCTTTATTGATAAAATAATCCCAAAAATGGGAGATAATAATAGAAGTATAACATTGTATACGGATGGGTGTACGTATCAAAACAGAAACGTCACTTTAAGTAACGCTCTCCTCAACTTGGCCATGCTGCATAATGTAACCATTGAGCAAAAATATTTAGAACTAGGCCACACCCAAATGGAGGTTGACAGTATGCACGCGATGATTGAAAAAAAACTAAAAAATCAAGTTATAAACGTTCCAGCTGAGTACATTTCTATTTGCAAGAATGCAAAAAAATCAAATCCTTATACTGTTGAATACTTAAGCTATTCTTATTTCAAGAATTTTAAAAATTTGCAATTTTACAACTCCATAAGGCCAGGAAAGATGAAGGGAGACCCGAAGGTACATAAACTACTATTAAATTACACATTAAATTTGTTATTAAGACTACTATACTGGATGGTACTTTAAATAATATTTCTATGTTTCAGGTTACCGACATAAGAGCTCTTAAGTATACACCCCCTTTTTATTTTTTTTTGTGGGTGGGAAATCATCAAATAACTTCTCCCGCTCTGGGCAGAGCAGGAGGGCGTGTCAGACTCTTACTGACTAAAACCCACCCGTGTTCCTTCAGTTGCCTGGGCCAGGGGCCACGGTAACCCTCTTGGACTTTTCCGCAACCCTAGCAGGCATCGGTCCTAGCAAACCCCGTCATTGGTGCTGACATCTCTTTGAGGCGCGCGTGGAACACAACGCGCCGTCGACCCGGGCCTGGTCCTTATCGAACGGCGAGCTGCCCATTGCTCGCCGTTCGCAAGCCCGCGCCTACGGTGGCCGGGAATCGGCCTGCGATTCCCGACGCCCAGGGCGTCTCCTGCGGCGGCTAGGGGCGTGAGGGCGCAAATTTTGCCTCTCTCTCACGCGTTCCGCCTCCTCCTTCGCGAACATTACTGCTTCGCAGAAGGAGGTGACGGCTTCCAAAGCCCTCTCGCTCCATACCATGGCCTGGACCAAGGCCGGACGCGAGAGATCGCCACCGCCAATCGCCTCCACGAGGACACGGCGGTGCTCCGCCCAAGCCGGGCAGACCTCCACCTCGCCTCCTCGCGCCACTCCCAAATGTGCGCGAGGACTTTTGCCTCCAGATCCCATGGCGGTAATCCGGCAAGGAGGCTCGCCGCCTCACCGGAGACCGTACGGTATCCCCGGGCCAGCCGGATGGCCATGACCCTTTGGGGCGCGTTCAACCAGCAGGCTGGTCGCCGCCTCAAGGAACGCGCCCACACCGGTGCCCCGTAAAGGGCCATGGACCGCACGACCCCCGCGTAGAGCCTCGGCAGGAGGCGTGTGGCCCCCCTAGATTGGGCAGGAGCCGCTTTAAGGCAGCCCCGGCCCCTTCCAGTCTGGGAGCCAAACGTCGGAAATGCTCCACGAAGTTCCACCGGCTGTCGAGGACGAGTCCCAGGTACTTCATCGTCGACTCGACGCCGATGTGAACCCCTCCTACAAGTATACACCCCCTGGAGAAATATTTTATAAACTTAAATTCACCGAAGAATACCAATTACTCAGTCAACGCAGGAATGGTCGGATTAACAACATTCCTTTTCATAATATACCCAACTTATACAACGAACGCAGGAAAATTACAAAAAAAAAGTTCTTAGATTTACAGCATCTAAAGAACTCAATGCCAAGAGATTACCAAAATTATTATGACAACCTTCCTCATGAAGCCTAAAATATTATACCTACCTATCTTTGACATTCTATGATTATATCATTAAATATTTGATAATTATTACATTTAAACAAAAAACTATATTTTTTTTTAATAAACCTTTATAGAGCTATGCAGCCAACTCCAGTATCTCATAGTTTTACAGGAAAGGAAAAACAGATAACTCCTAAAAACGCTGTAGTTTTGTAAAGAAATTTTTTAAAAGATCTGACAGTATAAAAAATAAGAATTTAGGTTAATATCTACCAACGGGATTTTAGATTTCTTTATAAGTAGTCTACAAAAATGATTATAGAGTTTTAAGTATCTCCTGAAAAATTTGCTCATAAGGAGTTAGCTGGTTTGCCAATTAAGGTATCACGCGCCCCGAAGGGTCATGGCCACCCGGCTGGTCCGGGGATACCGTACGGTCTCCGGTGAGGCGGCGAGCCTCCTTGCCGGGTTACCGCCATGGGATCTGGAGGCAAAAATCCTCGCGCACATTTGGGAGTGGCGCGAGGAGGCGAAACGCCGGGGCGTAGCACCGCTGCCGCGAGAAATCACGGTACAGCGGACAGAGCTCCGGCGGGATCTCAGGGCGGCATGGAGAGTGCGATTGTCGCAACCCAGTGCTGGGCACGCCACAATTGCGGCGATAAGTCCCCTCTTTGAGGAGTGGCTAGAGAGGCGCCACGGCGTTCTCACCTTCCGCCTGACGCAGGTCCTCACCGGACACGGTTGTTTAGGGAGGTTCCTGTTCCGGATAAGGCGGGAGGAAACGCCCGGGTGTCACCATTGTGTGGATCGCCCAGAGGACACGGTGGAGCATACGGTGGAGGTCTGGAAGCCGTCACCTCCTTCTGCTAAGCAGTAATGTTCGCGAAGGAGGAGGCGGAACGCGTGAGGGAGAGGCAAAATTTGCGCCCTCACGCCCCTAGCCGCCGCAGGAGACGCCCTAGGCGTCGGGAATCGCAGGCCGATTCCCGGCCACCGTAGGCGTGGGCTTGTGAACGGCGAGCAATGGGCAGCTCGCCGTTCGATAAGAACCAGGCCCGGGTCGACGGCGCGTTGTGTTCCACGCGCGCCTCAAAGAGATGTCAGCACCAATGACGGGGTTTGCTAGGACCGATGCCTGCTAGGGTTGCGGAAAAGTCCGAGAGTGATACCGTGGCCCCTGGCACAGGTAACTGAAGGAACACGGGTGGGTTTTAGTCAGTAAGAGTCTGACACGCCCTCCTGCTCTGCCCAGAGCGGGAGAAGTTATTTGATCATTTCCCACCCACAAAAAAAAAAAAACGCCTGCACTCTCTTGTTTAAGTAAAAGGGTAGAAATGGGAACGATGTCGAAGGCCTTAGCGAGATCAAGAAACACTG
This sequence comes from Brachylomia viminalis, assembly GCA_937001585.2. Classification (NCBI taxonomy): domain Eukaryota; kingdom Metazoa; phylum Arthropoda; class Insecta; order Lepidoptera; family Noctuidae; genus Brachylomia; species Brachylomia viminalis. The sequence goes on along the minus strand of OW443302.2, from coordinate 10,723,986 downwards.
TAAGAACCTTTTTGGGACTGTTGATTTTCTCTACCATGAAATTCGTTACTTCATGAACTGCATCACAGGTTAAGTTGTTCTTCCAGAACCCGAATTGCTTAGAAGACAATTTTGTTTTTTTCGAAAGAACCTACCAATCTTTTATTGATTAGGCGCTCAAGAACCTTCGAAAGGGCGGGTATCGGGCCATCGCCACCCTAAAATAAATGGGTGTATAATAGCCTTTTTTAAAGCTGACGGAAAGACAGCTGTCTCAAAACTGATGTTAAATATGTGGTTTAAAACTGGGGCTAGAGTATTACACTATATCTCTTAAGTACCACAGGAGAGATACCTTCCCATTCAGTGGCTGCAGTAGATCTAAGGGACTTAACTGCAGATTTGACCTCATCAATATCCGTGTGAACCATTAGAAATGATAATGAAGAAAAGGTAGTGTGGGACCAATGTGAGCTGGGTGAAGTATGGTCGTTGATAATATTATCAGCAAGTTTTTCATCTATGTCAGCAAAGAATTTATTAAGATTACTGCAGGACTGAAAAGGAGTGCCAGGGTGTGAAAGTAGTTGTCAAGTGTAGGTGCATGTTGTGGTTTTTGTGATTCATTGTATCGTTTCCCAAAGAACCTTAGAGATGTTTCTATCTTTATCGAGCTCTTGGGTGTCGAATTGACTATTGACCTTTTTTTCAGAATATTTTATTTCAGAAGTTTCTGTATCGCTAGGAAATTTCTAGCGTGACATTATTAAGCGATTGTTTCAATCTTTCATGTAGCAGGTCTCTGTGTCTCATACACCGCAGCAAACCCGGAGTGATCCAAGGTTTGAGGATCTTTTTGTTAGATAGGTAATTTTTTGGTTGAAGATTTCATCGAGAGCGCATCAGTAGCAACATTCGAGTCCGACATAGAATAAAGCAAAATCTAGGATCGCCATAGTCTTATCAAGGGCGTCGAAGTCAATTTTGGTACTGGATCTAACAATAAATTACCATGTGGTTTTTTGCAGGAAATGCATAGCACGGAAGAACAATGATCAGTAACAGTCGTATCGACGACTAGTGAGACAGTTGTCCTTGTAGTTTTTAGTAATCAATGGTCCAGGCAGTTGTTTCCTGGCGGCGGCAGCGGGTCGGTTGAACGCGTCCCAAAGGGTCATGGCCACCCAGCTGGTCCGGGGATACCGTACGGTCGCCGGAGAGGCGGCGAGCCTCCTTGCCGGATTAGCCATGGGATCTGGAGGCAAAGGTCCTCGCGCACATATGGGAGTGGCGCGAGGAGGCGAAACGCCGGGGCGTAACTCCGCTGCCGCGAGAAATCACGGTACAGCGGACAGAGCTCCGCCGGGATCTCAGGGCGGCATAGAGAGTGCGATTGCCGCAACCCAGCTTTGGGCACGCCTCGATTGCGCCAATAAGTACCCTCTTAGAGGAGTGGCTAGAGAGGCGCCACGGCGTCCTCACCTTCCGCCTGACGCAGGTCCTCACCGGACACGGTTGCTTCAGGAGGTTTCTGTTCCGGGTAAGACAGGAGGAAACGCTCAGGTGTCACCATTGTGTGGGTCGCCCGAAGGAGACGGTGGAGGTCTGCTCGGCTTGGGCGGAGCACCGCCGTGTCCCCGTGGAGGCGATTGGCGGTGGCGATCTCTCGCGTCTGGCCTTGGTACGGAGCGAGAGGGCATGGGAAGCCGTCACCTCCTTCTGCGAAGCAGTAATGCTCGCGAAGGAGGAGGCGGAACGCGTGAGGTAGAGGTAAAATTCGCGCCCTCACGCCCCTATCCGCCGCAGGAGACGCCCTGGGCATCGGGAATCCCAAGCCAATTCACGGCCACAGCAGGCGCGGGCTTGCGGATGGCAAGCAATGGGTAGCTCGCCGTCCGATAATAATAATAATAATCTTTTATTTCAGGCAACTAAGGCCCATAAAACACAATACATAAACAATAAGCATATAACAATAGCTGTAAACTAATACATATCTAAAAGTAAAGACTAAAGTGACGGCGTCGAGTTACACTGCGAGGTGTCGCGTAGCCGGCCGCGGAAACGCCGATACAGCACACCTTTCGGCCAAAACTCTTCCTTGAGGAAGGTCATCAAATTGTTAGTAGGAACGCGCACCACGAACGACTTGAAATTAGTGTCATGGCGCCCCTCCACTTCTCCACCCTCAAGGTCCAGTTGGTCTTCACCCGTATGTACTCTACGATGTCCTGATAAGGACCAGGCCCGAGTTGATGGCGCGTTGTTCCACGCGCGCCTTAAAAGGATGTCAGCACCAATAACGGGGTCCGCTAGGGCAGATGCCTGCCAGGGTTGCAGGAATGTCCAGTTACCGTGGCCCCTGGCACAGGCAACTGAAGGAACACGAGTGGGTTTTAGTCAGTAAGAGTCTGACACGCCCTCCCGCTCCGCTCAGGGCAGGAGAAGTTATTTGATGATTTCCCACCATCAAAAGAAAAGAATAAAAAATGTTTCCTCTGGTCGGAAAAGTATGGGTAGGAAGAAATCCGTAGAATGCAATTGTGTTGAGGTAGTCATTGGAGCGAGCGTCAAGTGACATCGGTTTTATATCGATATTAATATCACCAGTACTGTAGCTATAGCTACAGTTTTGACATTGGAAATAGTGGGAATTAAGTTGTTGAGTGAGGATAGAAAATGATCAATGTTGCTTATCGACGGCGACCGATCAGAATGGCAATGTCAGACCCCACCCCGATTGATAATCCGGTGGCGGAACCACCAAAGCAAAGTTCATCACAGGTGACAGTAAGGCTGGAACTGACATAGACCACAACACCATCACTTTGATTTAAGTTTTTGGCAGTGCTGTACACAATAAAGTTTTGGACGTTAGGAATGTGGTGGTTACTCGAACACAATAACCAGCACTCCGTCAAGACCAAAATGTCATAATCCATCGAGAGTCGTTGTAGTAGTGTTTGTAGACTAAGAAAATTACAATTGATTGAACTAATGTTCTGTGAAAGGATTTTTATATAATGTTTTGGATGTTTTAATAAATCAAAATCAAAAGTCATTTATTCAAACTGGGCTGAGAATCAGCCCTTTTTAAACGTCATAATCACATAAGACAGTTCCCCCAAAACGCCCGCCCTTCACCACTTCCTAGTGAAAGCACTAGGAAACTTCCCTAGCATCAGTGGGATGACACTGACAGCTCACTCCACGCTCACTTCACCTAAGTTTTCACGGTGAGATGGTTACAGAATCGCAATGCAGGATCGGCGTAGAATCTTCTAGACGTGTTGCCTGAATTGGAATTTGCGAAACTAAGTTTCGGCATATTTATTACAAGCCCAGTCTTTTATCTATATTTCTTTTGGATTTTTTCCTTTGTTTCTTTGACCACAGTTTGTTCTTCTGTAATTCGGGCTTGCCATTTTTGCAGAGGAAGTTTGTAGGCTATGTGTAAAATCGTTTCAAAGAAACGGATTCTTGCGTGAAGAATTGACAATCCGCATCTTAATGATTGAGGATCCTCCACATTTAAATTTTGAAAGTCATTGAAGGCTTTAGACGTTTTGCCACATATGTATGTAACACCTTATAGTCGATGATGTGCCAGTAGCTGCGTTGCAAACTTTCGCATCGACCATGGTTGGGAGTAGTGTATGTCGCACGAAAGTGGCTCTATTATGATTTTCTATTTCAGTCTTTAATAGTTGTTTTGTTTGGTCTTCTACATACTTTATTTCATCATTTGTAATGTCTATAGTTTCGTGAATAAATCGAATGCGGATTGGCCGGCAAAAACGAGTAGATGAAGGTGTCGGATTTTGCCATAGTCCTAATTTTTTCACCAACACGTGATTGTAATCTCAAGGGAACCAATGAACTTTGGAAAATGTTTGAGTCATCATGAGAGCTGTCTAAAAACTTTTGTTGGTAGGCAGTTTGATGAGAGCCATCACATCCCCATTTCGAAGTAAGCTCCAGATTTTCCAATTCTTCTGTTGACCAGTTTTGGAATACATCGTCAAGATAAAGACAAAGTCTTTTAGCTGTGTGATCCAGTAAGTCTTGGGGCACAACTTCCACACACGTCTCCGTAACTCGAACTGCCTCTGGTTTTGGGTAGGAGTTTCTTTGCTTCTCTAATAAGGGTATAGCAAGGGAATATATCCGTAGTTGCATCGTGCAGCAACTCCCACTGCTTCCTTGTAAAGCCACCTTCCATAAAGATGCGCAAAGCTTCTCCAGGAGTGTACTTTTTTATTTTTGGTTCCTGAGCGGTATTTATTACTTTTCTGTAGCGTTTGGCTGCTGATGGTGTTGAAGTTGCATCTTTTATGAGTTTCGAAGCTGCAGCATTTCCCGACATATGTTGACTGACGCTAGCTGCGAAAGTAAGCACTTCGACTGGTACTCCTCCTCACGGAGTCCTTGCTTGGGCGCCCCGGCTTCGTGTTTGGCGTTCATATATGTACTGGTATCGAAACATTAAGCCATCTTTCGTTTTTTTTCATAAATCTGTCTTCAATATAATTGCACGATGCCCATCTCTTCTTTAAATCAGATTTAAAATGACTTAAATCGTGACTTAAGGTTTGATAGGTACTCGTTTTGGGGACATTTCATAATTTCTCGGACCTTATTTTCCATAAATGATACCTTGTGTAGACGAAGCCCATACGACGTTGGTTCAATAAAAACCAATTATATATAATCACCCAAATAGTCAATCAAGTAAAAGCATAACCCTTCTGGCGCAGTCGGGTAATAATCCAAAACTCCTTTTATAGTCATACCAAACTCGCTAATATTATACTCTTCCAATTCTTCCATGCGTCACATGGAAATAAACCGATGCGATGGCTCGGTAGCAGGTTGCAACCTGTCGGGAATATTTCCATATAAAAGCCGTGCCATAATGTGGAACGTTCAGTTCAGAAAAAGAAGAGGCCAAGATACCCGCCGCTGGTAGTGGAAAGGCTGCCGAATTGGGCCGCCCATTTCAGGGCCATCAGTGCCAAGCTGGGTCGGCCTCCCAACGCTCGACCATACGGGAGTGGAGTCAGCTTCACTCCCGAAAGCGAAGAGGAGTACAGGCTGGTCCAGCGGTACTTGGTCGGCCTTGAAAAGGATAGCGGCGTCTCATGGTTCGCCTACTCGCTGCCAGCGGAAAGAAGCTTGAAGATTGCCATCAGGGGGCTACCGGCAGACACCGACCCCCAGGAGATAGAGGAGGAACTCTGGGCGTTGGGGTACCAGCCGGAGTACGTGCGCCACATCAAGGGGGCGCAAGAAAGACCCGGCTGTGTATTTCATGCCATTCTCAAGAAAACCCCTGACGTCCGGGCTATCTATGACACCACCGTGTTCCTATACATGCGTGGTGTCAGGATAGAGGCTTGGCGAGGCAAACGCGGCCCCGCTCAGTGCCACCGGTGCCAACGCTTCAGGCAAAGCTCGCACCAGTGCCACCGGCCGCTCGCTTGTGTACGATGCGGGGGCGAGCACGCGTCACGAGATTGCCCACGCCCGCGGGAGGAGCCGGCCACCTGTGCAAACTGCGGTGGCCCGCACCCCGCGTGCAATATAAAGTGCCCTGTTTACCAGGCAGAAACCCGGAATAAGCGAGCGGGGACTGTCGCCATCACGGCCACCACGCGCCGATCCCAAGTGGACACCGAGAGGCCACAAGTGGAAGCCGAAGAGGCCCAAGTCATGACGCTGATGGCGGCAGCCAACGGGCCCACACAAAGGACGCAAGCCGCCTCCTCCGGGCGGAGGAAGAAGGGGCGAGGGGGGAAGGGTAAAGGAGGAAAACCTAAACCCCCCACTACCCACGAAGAGGTCGTAGCGGCCGACCCTGCCACAAGCGGGGCACAGGCTGTATTAAATCAAGGAAGCGTAGTACTTACAACTGACGCCGGCATAGCGCCGCGGCTAAAAGGTGAACTACAACACAGGAAGGACAATAGTGGCGGCGCTACCAGCGCCAAAACAACAACTAAAACAGAATTTACAGCCTGTGCCATCAAGCTGCTTATGGACCTTATAAAGGCCATAAGGCAGGGTCAGGATATAGAGACGGTCATCCTTGATGGCCTGGCCACTCTGCTAACCCTTTACCATGGCTAGGTCGTTAAGGATGATCCACTGGAATGCCCGCGGCCTACGAGACAAGGTCGCCCCCCTCCGCCATCTCCTGAAGGAACAAAATTTCGACGTGGCGCTCATAAGCTAGCACGTCGCGGTAGGACACGCCCTTCTTCTCCGCTTCTGGCTGTAGTGTAATCACTACAACTGCGGACTTCGGGGCGCGGAGCCCAGCCGCGACGCTTCGCTCTTTGCGCCGCTGCCGCCTCTCCTTCCTTTTGGCCGCCCTTGCCGCCTGCCTGGCCTTCCTCTTCTCCCCGGCTACTTGCCATTCAGCGCCAGCCGGAGGAGATGGGGGCAGCCGTCTTGCAGCCAGGGCTGGTGCCCTCACCGTCTGTGTAGCCGTCCCCGCGGGTTTCGGCACGGGGGGGGCCTTCCTCTGCCCCGACGGGCCAGGTTTGGCCGCGGCAGCTGCGACGGTGGCAAATGAGACCGCCTTAAGCCGGCCCGGCCGGTTGGCTCGCCGCTAGTGGGGGGCGCAGGACAATGGCCTCCAGGGCATAGAATCGGCTCTGGAAGGCAGCCAGCTCCTGCCGCACCAGAGTCAGAACCCGGTCTTCCGCAGGCACGGGCCGTCCCTGCCCATGCTGCTGCGCCCCCGCCTGTGGCACCTCCCCGGGGCCAGCTGCTCGAAGCCCGGCCAGGTCTGCTCGGAGCTCCTCATTCTCCTTCCGGAGAAGCTCCATGGCGGCTGTCAAGCGGGCGACCTCCGCCCGCATTTCAGATAAGGCCTCCGCTGCCGCCGTAATGGAGGCCGTGGCCGCGGCTATGGCCTTGTCTTTAGAGGACTTAGATATTTGTAGGCCTGAAACAATAATTTTGAATAGAACACGCGCTATGTACTTGAACCAATCATTTTCAAAAGGAAACGAAATGTTACCAAATAAATTGAGGGTCGTTGCCTCGACACCTCTCAGAGGGTGTAACAGAGCCCTGCGCCATCAATAGGCCAAGATAAGGGCTGGATGCCGCCGGGTTTAGAAAAAATATATTAGACCATCCTGTCTAGTCAAGAAAAATTCGCAAAGTGCCGATGTCACATTGACAGCTCGGTGACTCGGCGCGCACAGACAACCAATGACAGCTAAAGTGACGTTCCGAAATTCACTAATTGATGAGAAGCATGTGACGATCAGATGGTAGGAAGCATTCATGTTCAGAAGTATCTCTTAGGCAATAAATTGTCATCTTCGCTACTGTCGTCACTTTTCCGGTCGTCAAGTTTCTTCTTTTTTGCATAACATGGTTTAGTTTCAACAAACACCCTTTTTTATTTATAATCAAAATATCTGCAGACGTTGATGGTAGGTACTGGGTTTTTATAATCTATGTACTCAAGTTCTTCTTCAGATTGGACGACGCACTAACGAGCATTTTAACTTAAAAACCGGACAAAAGTGACAATTACAAATTTCTGTAAATGCCACCCAAGTTGGCTTTTATTGCACCTGAGTAATGGTACTATCATAAACCGGTCCTACCTCGGACCCTTCCTCTCCGCGCGACAAAACATAACAGCACAAAAGTACGAGCACACAAAATACACACAATAAAATAGAATAGAATTAGACACTTATATATAGTTACTTATTAGGTACTGTACTGCTGTTTGTTGGTAGCAAGTACTTGACTGTCTTGTAATGACGAACTGATACTATAGTAACGAGTGCTGTAGTGATGCTGTAGCTTACTGGAGTGGTGATCGCAACTAGCGACACGCGGGGTTGCGACAATCGTCGAGAGGATTCGGCAATTGGGACTCGAGGTGGCCCTGCACAAGTCCGAGGCCATGTGTTTTCATGGTCCTCGGAAACGCCACCATCGGGTTCCCAAATAACGGTAGGAGGGGTTCACATTGGCGTCGAGTCGACGATGAAGTACCTGGGACTCGTCCTCGACTGCCGGTGGAACTTCGTGGAGCATTTCCGACGTTTGGCTCCCAGACTGGAGAGGGCTGGGGCTGCCTTGAAGCGGCTCCTGCCCAATCTAGGGGGGCCAAACGCTTCCTGCCGGAGACTCTACGCGGGGATCGTGCGGTCCATGGCCCTTTACGAGGCACCGGTGTGGGCGCGTTCCTTGAGGCGGCGGCCAGCCCGCCGCGCCGGTTGAACGCGCCCCAAAGGGTAATGGCCATCCGGCTGGTGCGGGGATACCGTACGGTCTCCGGTGAGGCGGCGAGCCTCCTTGCCGGATTACCGCCATAGGATCTGGAGGCAAAAGTCCTCGCGCACATTTGGGAGTGGCGCGAGGAGGCGAAACGCCGGGGTGTTGCTCCGCTGCCGCGAGAAATCACGGTACAGCGGACAGAGCTCCGGCGGGATCTCAGGGCGGCATGGAGAGTGCGATTGTCGCAACCCAGCGCTGGGCACGCCACAATTGCGGCGATAAGTCCCCTCTTTGAGGAGTGCCTAGAGAGGCGCCACGGCGTTCTCACCTTCCGACTGACGCAGGTCCTCACCGGACACGGTTGTTTCGGGAGGTTCCTGTTCCGGATAAGGCGGGAGGAAACGCCCGTGTGTCACCATTGTGTGGATCGCCCGGAGGACACGGTGGAGGGAGCATACGGTGGAGGTCTGCCCGGCTTGGGCGGAGCACCGCCGTGTCCTCGTGGAGGCGATTGGCGGTGGCGATCTCTCGCGTCCGGCCCTGGTCCAGGCCATGGTACGGAGCGAAAGGGCTTGGGAAGCCGTCACCTCCTTCTGCGAAGCAGTAATGCTCGCGAAGGAGGCGGAACGCGTGAGGGAGAGGCAAAATTCGCGCCCTCACGCCCCTAGCCGCCGCAGGAGACGCCCTGGGCGTCGGGAATCGCAGGCCGATTCCCGGCCACCGTAGGCGTGGGCTTGCGAACGGCCTGCAATGGGCAGCTCGCCGTTCGATAAGGACCAGGCCCGGGTCGACGGCGCGTTGTGTTCCACGCGCGCCTCAAAGTGATGTCAGCACCAATGACGGGGTCCGCTAGGGCCGATGCCTGCTAGGGTTGCGGGAAAGTCCGAGAGGGATACCGTGGCCTTTGGCACAGGCAACTGAAGGAATACGGGTGGGTTTTAGTCAGTAAGAGTCTGACACGCCCTCCTGCTCTGCCCAGAGCGGGAGAAGTTATTTGATGATTTCCCACCATCAAAAAAAAAAAAGGCCTACTTATATTATAAAAATTGCCTTAGCGATTGTCGCCCACCTGGATTTTGGGTGCGCTGAGGCAGTGTAATTTTTGTTGGAAAGGACTGTGAGTTTATCTTCGTGGAACGCCACGTGCCTCACGTAAGAGATTCCCAAACAATCCACATTCTAACCCATTTCTATCTTGTTACAGCTGGAACACGGCGTCCTTTTTTTTTCCTTTCTTTTCATTTCCTTTTTAAATTTTTTATTGCTATTCTGAGAGGCCAGGCTGACGGGGTGTACGTTTGGACGCCGTCTATGGAGGTTTAATTAATCCATTTGTTTCCCTTTTATTTAATATCACAAGATGCAATAATAATAATAACAATAGACACAATCTTATTAATAGTAATTTAATATCTTCATTATAGTATAGTTAAAATCTCACTGCAGACTTGGTCATAAATCATAATCGGAGTAGGGATGTGCGCTAGTTGCGCGCGCTCAAGGCCATTACCGATAACAGAATCATTAAGGTTATCACGTAAACATACTGCATTCATTAAGTGTGCAGGGTAACTAATGAGTACTAATGTGTTTTTACGAGACTTCCTTCTAGTAAATTTGGTAATAAAGAATAAAAAAAATGTGTATTTATTTCTATCACCCATTTATAAATATATAAATTATCGATATCACTCATCGACTGCAGTAATACACAGGACTACGTGTGGGCGTGGCCTGCCCATAAAGCCCGTGAGTGGGAAAGAGAGCGAAACACTCGAATGATTTATGACAGAGTCTGCAGCGAGATTTTAACTATACTATAGTCATAGTTTTACTTACTTGGAAGCTACTGGCAATTAAATGAGGCATTAACAAGGTTATTTCCTTTGTTTTAATTATCTCACATTACAGCTACCTCCGGCAGATTAAAAGTCTGACTCTACGAAGGTAAGCTATCCGGAATTAAAACATAGTGCGCAATCTCCACGGCGCGGCGCCCGAAATTCTTTTATTTGTTTTACTTGTATTTTTTTATAGGAGAACACACACTGGACAAGCTCTTTTTACAATCTTGTCCAAAATTTAATCTGACTGATCTGACTCTGAATCTGAAGATATTAAAGAAAAGACTGAACAAGAAATACAGGAAAAATGTGACACTACGCCCATCCGGATAAATAATTACGTTTTGGTAAAATTTTGTGGGCCAAAAACCAACAAATACTCTGTGGGAAAAGTTTTGGATATTATCGATGATTCAGGTATGTATATAAAATGTATGAGGAAAAGGAAGGGCGAATTTTACTGTCCGCATATCGATGACATTACCTTTATAGTAAAAAGTGACATAAAAATTATTTTAGGAGCCCCACGTGAGTGTCGTAGTAGGATAAAATTTTACTGTATCGACTTTTCGAAGTATAATGTTCAATAAAATGCTATGATCCACCACTCTTATGTTGTGTTGTTGATGGATTCTAAGAACCTAATTTTAGTTAATTTTAAAACATAGAAAAGTTGAAAAAAATACTTAGGTATACATTATTATTATTGGGACATAGGACTCGATTTTAGATTTTGTATTATGTTCAAAGATTTTAAGTTCCTAAACCTATGTTTATGCTTGTTTATATTGATTGGTAATATTGATTACCGTAGGTATTATGTAACCTTTCTTTATTATTTTGTTTCAAAGTCTTCATTTCAATAAATAATTATGTTTTAAGAAAATTGTTATCTTTTGACGACCCTGACAGCTATTTCTATTTCGTTTGAAATAATTCAAACAAGGCGGGTGAATTTTCCACAATGTGGAAATTTCTATTGCCAGTGCAAAATGTTAACAATTTTAAAATATTTTAACTATGATTTTTTTGCTTGGTCACACCAAGCAAAAAAATCATAGTCATCATTGCCATATCCAACATTTTGGTAAGGGAATCTTACCATGAGTAACTTTGACTTTGCCATATAATTATTTAAGACTAAAATATCATGAATGAATGAGAAAATAATGGATATTACATTGAATTTCAATGATGCACAATATTTAGGTGATTGATTGCTTTGTACATCATCATTGAGTTTTTTTTAAGAAACACCTTTTCAAACTTTTTTAGCCACCCTAAAGTGGCAAACTAGCCAGGTTTTACGGTAGAGATAAAAAAAAATGGCAGGTTTTTTAAAACTAACCCTGTATTTATTTTACATTTTAGTTAACGTTGATAAGGATGAATCTGGTTAGCTGCTTTGATATTCGTTTTAATAGCAGATGGTGCTTTTGGTAATGATGGAGTTGCCTGGCCAAGTTGTGGTGTTGCGCCACGCGAGGGGCCCATCCCTGGCGCTACGCCGCCTTGCGGTACTATGGATGGTATTCCTTGACGCAACCCTTTACCCGTGCCCACGGCAGTCACCAGTGCATGGGTATCAGAAATGCTGTGAGTAGGTTGCATTCCTAAAAAGAAAAAAAATACAACATTAATTAAGGATTGTTGAAAAAGTAGTAAGTACCTACTGATTTATATTCGAAATGGCCAAGCAGGAAAAAAGTTTTCAGAAAAAAATAATGTTTATGAATTTAAACTGAGTCACTGAGAAAAAATTTCAATCTAACTTTTATAATTATACATTACTAAGGGTCTGTGCACGAAATAATCCCATTTTGGATAATTTTATTACCTTATTGTGAGAAAGCTTAAAATAATTGAAATAAGTATAGGTCTGTGTGATTAAAAAAGTATAATTATACTTTTAAACCCTTCGTGCTAGTCACATAGGGGGTTGCCAACTTTTTTAGAAGAAATAAAGCATTTATAATTCAGAGAGGGTAAATTAAGTAGATTTTTTTTCCTTATAAAGTATCACAGATAATGATACTTTGTCCACGTTACAATCTAGCCTATTCCTTAATAAGTAAGTTAAATATAACATAGAAGTTACTACAACCAGTATTTCTTTTTCACTTAAACAAAAGAGTACACCTTCAAAAAACGAGAAATACTTAATGTTATTTTTAAAACAGCATTTATTGTGCTTTTTGAGAGGCATTTTTTTTTAATAAATTTTACTATCCTAATTCCGAGTTCAAATTGATATGGAGCTCAGTTAATCAATTTCAAAGTCCTGTGTCTCTCGTCCCGCCACTTTCATACATGACATACATACATGACCAGACACTGAGCCGTCCTTAACCTATTGGAGGCTCTGGGCTCTTTAGGATAATGGACGTAGGACGCAAGAGCGAGCGCAGCGAGCTCGAAAATATTAGCACACCGCCCCTGATCGGGTAGGTTTCCTTTTGACCACACATTTAGAAATAGGAATTACTTTGTCGACTTATGCAAAAAAGTTTGAGGTGTAAGAAAATGTAGGACGTATGGACAAGCAAAGTGAGCCTGAAAATGTTTGCAACCCACCAGGGATACGTTGGGTTTTCTTTCGACAGCCTCTAGCTACGACGCTGACAGGGACTAGGGGATCCAATGAATCGCGGGGCCCTGGGCACTTGCTCAGAATGGTCAATGGAAAAGACGGCCCTGACCGAAAACACTATCAGTGAATGCTGAAGCGGCAAGAATTCATTCAATTTAATTCAAAGTCAGAGTCAATATAAATAGTGTATTTTAACGTATTCTATTGATTTTATAGACTTAAGCACTTCCCCTACAAAATTCAACACCCCTCCACCCCCTTAAAAAGGAAGTTTTCGATTATTAATGATTGCGATATTCCGCAATCTTTTTTAAAAGTGCCACGAGCGTATTGCGTGGTATACGGCTGTTTGAACTCAGGTTCATCAAAGCCGGAGTTATCGTATTTTAAAGTTTCTGCTGATTTTGGATGATAAGAATGATTTATTGTTATTGTTATACATATAATCGTTATCGAATTATAAGTCCGTGTGACTGATCATAATGAATTCGTGAAAACTTATTTGTAACTACAGAATGGGCGGCGGTTTTGAGGGTATTTAAAGCCGATAGTGCTGTCAAAATGTAAATCCAAGATGGCGGCTGCAATAGTTATACATTTTTTCGTCATGGGTGTCATTTTCATGGTTTTCGCGGGTGTTGAAGCCGATAGTGCTGTCAAAATGCAAATCAAAGATGGCGGCTGCAATAAATTATCAACATTTTCTTCATAGGTGTCGTTTTCATAGTTTTCGAGGGTGTTGGAGCCGATACTGCTGTCAAAACGTGAATCCAAGATGGCGGCTGCATCACACGCATTTTCTAATTGAAACGCGGTACGGTTGGCAGCTGCTCATGAGCCCTGCCCGCGCGCCACCTGCGCTGCGGCGTATACCGCGCACTCGATCAGACGAGCGCACGAAACGTTTTCGTCCAATCGCGGCTCGCGTACGCTCCCGCCAAAACTTGTAAAAGGTTACGCCGTAAAGACAAAGTTAAAGATCTATAGTTCTATAAGTTGTTGTGTGTTAGCATTAAACTGTTTTCCGTGTTTTAAACTATGGTCTTTTGCTGAGATTAACCGACGCCACGCGCCATGAGATTCGGTAATCTCATGGCTTCAGTTAAATTGAAATAACTAGCTTACAAATACTATTCAAATACCTATTTAAATTCTACTTGTAAGCTAGTTATTTCAATACGATTGATTGATCACTACATAACAAAAATGTTGTAATAAAAAAAACTCAAAATCAAAAACATTAAAAGTTACAACTTTATTGCTTCAATGGAGCGTAGGTTTATTGTTTCATCAAATATACTTGGTTTCCGTACTGTTCCATATTTATACTGTGCTTCAGTCCCACAAGATCCGCGAGTTGCCGCGCACGCGCCTTTGCTAACACGCGTCGGGTTACGGGTAACAAAACAAACTACAGGGGGTACCAGAATATAGTGGTGTGCTACAATAACAAGTGTCCCAGGGGGGCACTAAGTACCTACCTCGCGAGTGCCGATCGTGATGTGATTCCTCCGGTTCGATTGGGTAACGATATTGAGTTTTCTGTAGGTAAGGAAATTTTCAAAAACAAAGTGTACGCGTTACGTGTAGGTATGTCCACGACTGCAAAAAAATTAAAAATCTTACCAAAGTAAGATTTTTGATTTTTTTATCACCTGACGGATAAGACTCGACGCACTCGTAATCTCACAGAGGTCATTAACTTATGCAAATCAAGTTGCACCTATCAGCTGTTTATTAGTATTAACCTAGTTTAGGTACAGATGTGTAGGTACTGTAGATTAGGATTAAAAAATTTTTTAATCGCACTTAAGTTCCATTTCGTAAAACTTTTAAGCAGGGAATTTAATAATGTACTTACTTAGGTTTAGGTGGTTTTGTATTTTAAATTAACATTTATTATCATTGTAAGCGTTATAACTAACATTAAAACAGCTATTAAAATAAGACTAGATCAAGTTACGAAGTCTACCAACATTGGTTTATTTTAACATCATCACGCCTGCGTTCTCCGTGACATAGGCAGAGGTGTATTTTCGTACATCCACTACAGTTCGCCAGTGATATTGTTAGGTCCCATGTAATAGGAGGTGACTGCCTTAACCTCCTGTTACATGTTTGTGTCCGGCAGCACACAGACTGTGGAGTGCGGTAACCATCAGTCCGAACAAATACTTATGCTTTTAAAACATTGTTTTGTACAATACATTCCCGGTTTAATGTTATAAAATCCAATAAGTAGGCTGGTGGGCCCTGCGTAGGCTTCATCACATTCGCTGCCCTGAATCTTGCCAGCTGCCATGTTATGTAGCACGCAAAATAACTACCATGCTTACGCAGTGGAGCGGAGACATGCATGCGAACAACAACTTCAGCAACACGCTGCTCGACACAAAATAGACAAGACAAGACGCGTCGCGTCGCACGGTGGATCGAAAATCGGCTGTAGAAGACATAGGATCTCGATGTCTTAAATGTTATTTTTTTTGCTGGAAATGACTTCTGCCGATCATTACTGTTCTATAAAATGTCATATGAAGTAATTGTGTGCACAAATGGAAGAGTTATAATTTTTATAAGAAAAAAATGTATGGAGCTGACATGAAAAATGAGGATATCTCTGGAATCGCAAGGTTGGCCGTTATATCCTTGCACACTGTTATAGTACTATTTATTTAAATTTTTGACATACTTAATATTGCGGCATCACTTGCGATTTTTTTTTTTAAAAATCGTCAAAATTAAAAAATAAAAAATGTTTATGATATGTACATTTTAATGCTTAAATATGGCTATACCAAGTGTAACTTACAATATTTTTTATGCTTAGACCAAAACATTCTAAGAAATCACAAAGTCGTATTACCTACTTATTTGAAATGACATGGTAATTATGAAATACATAATAATTTTTTCTTCTAAGAACTCTGTCGGAGCTTCCTGATCCTAAAGTTTCAGTAGTTCTACTGTTTCCTTAAAGTATGTCTGCCTCTTGTGGGCATCTAATTTAGGTCTTGTGGAAGAAATTAGAGGATCAGAAGAGACGATAAGCATATTGAGGATATCCTCGTTTGATGCTTGTCTACTCTTTTTCCTCGAATGGTGTTCTCTGAACCTCCTAAAGTCTTTGTTTCGGGCCTCTGAAGCTTCTTCCGAAAGACTTCCAATTGGTACAATATCATTTTCTGCAATTATGTCCCCTCCGTGAATCAACAATTTGTGGACGGTTGATGACATGTAGTACCAATCATACAGTTCCACGTATTTTTCAGCGGTTGTTCTAGCGTATTCTTTAAATTTCGGCATGTCTACAATCTCTCCAGATGTGATAGCTTGCAGAATCACAGCAAATCTGCGTATTAGGTCTTCATCTAATCCAGTGATCGCAGTTTTATCAGGTATTCAAAAAAGCGCCTTGCTGTGTTCCCGTCGTTAGTTGTGCCTGATCCTTGCTTAACGATGTCAATCAAAAGGTTGAGATCATCTTTGAATCGATCTTGAATGAGTTTTTTTCGTGAATGCAATAACTCTTGATGACCTTCTCCTCTTGCAGACCACTTTTTGAAGTCGAGACGATACGCTATGTGTAGAAGACATTCCATCACATTAATGCGGGCATGAAGTGATGATAATCCGAACTCATACATACCAGAAGAAATGGTGTTTGACGCAATGACATCTAACTTATTCATTTCTGTAGGCTTAGCCAAACACAGGTAACAGGCCGCATTTGACTTAGCTTCAGACAGATATGTACAAATTTTGCCGTCAATCACCGTCATCATTAATTTGTGACTAATTTCATGTCCTTGACATTTTGAGGGAACGAGAGCTTCAATTTCGTTATCCATTGCAGTTTTTTCATTTATGACAACGTCTTTGGTTTCTTTCACAAAACTAAACTGGACTGGACGGCAATACATAGGTGAGCAGGGTTTTGGATTCACCCATACGGTATCACCGTCAGCTGTCAACTTTAATGGAACCAAAGAGGTCATAAATATGCTGGAATCATCTTGACCACTCTCTATGTTTTGCTTATATCTACTTTGGTTAGATGCACCGTCAAATCCCCACTTTGATATTAATATCAATTGCATATCTTGTATCGCATCAGGACTACGAATAGTTTCAAAAATTCTGTTCACTGTTAAATCTAGTAACGCTTGTAGTGCAATCTTAGCAGATGAATCCGTTACAGTCACAAATGTCTTCGGAGGGTAGCACTGTAGCTTAGATTTTTGCACTTTATAGTAAGACGGATATATCTCCTTTGAACCTTCTCGAATAGTGGTTTCCCTTAATGTGATATATTGCCATTTCGATAGTTTTAATGAAAGTAGCAAACCCAGTGCTTTTTCTGGTGAAAATATTGTTGAAGGAGCTGGTTTGTTCAACATTTCCTTGATTTTTGTTGCTGCTTCTGGATTTTGGAGCATATGTTCAATAACAGATGCAATATCCTCACGACCATCTCCTTTCAAAAGTGCTGCAGCTGAATAAGCTACTTCATTAGGGTCATCGCCTATATGTTCATCAGATCGTCTCTTCTTCTGCTTGTTACTTAGATCTTCAAACGGCTTTCGAGATCTTTTTGTCATCGTTGAAGTTGATTTCATTGTTGAAGTTGATGGTACAGGTTCAGTAGAAATATTTTCACTTGTTGATACTTTAATGAGCAAATTGGTTTGCACGCAGTTTGGCCAGTCAATATTTGCCTCAAGCCAATTACTGTAATCACGTCTAAAAACTTCACTTTTCCTGTGGGATCGTAACCATCTCTTTTGAACTGCCCGTGTAAATCTTCGACAAAATTCTTTCACGGTAACACTGTCTTCATCTGAAAGGCTAGAGCCCAGTCGAATAACAAGTGTGTTGAACAATATTTCGTGATCGAAAGACGAAGCATCCTGATTGCTCAGAATAACAAACAAATCCAAATTTGTAATAATGCCTTCCATTATTCACGATCACTGAGTAAAATTACACGGTAGGATAGATGTTAGTATTAGAAATGCTCTAAATGAACTGAAGTTGTGAATCCAATGTTTGACTATTTATTGTTATTGACTAATGATGGTATCACATTTATCTAATTACTTTCATTAAGTTAATCCTGCACTAATTGCTAAATTAGCGAGTACCCGAAATTATTTTGGTACGTATCCTTTTAACTAGGTATATAGGTATTAAGTTTTATTAATCATTAGCTAATGTGGACTTGAGGCATTAGACAAGATTACGTATTACGTAATTCATAATTACCATGTCATTTCAAATGAAAATCACAAAGTAGGAAATACGACTTTGTGATTTCTTAGAATGTTTTGGTCTAAGCATAAAAAATATTGTAAATTACACTTGGTATAGCCATATTTAAGCATTAAAATGTATCATATACTTTTCTTTTTTTTTTTTTTTTGAAGATTTAAAAAAAAAATCGCAATTGATGCCGCGATATTAAGTATGTCAAAAATTCACAAATAAATAGTACTATAACAGTGTGCAAGGATATAACGGCCAACCTTGCGATTCCAGAGATATCCTCATTTTTCATGTCAGCTCCATAAATTTTTTTCTTATAAAAATTATAACTCTTCCATTTGTGCACACAATTACTTCATATGACATTTTATAGAACAGTAATGATCAGCAGAAGTCATTTCCAGCAAAAAAAAATAACATTTAAGAAATCGAGATCCTATGTCTTCTACAGCCGATTTTCGATCCACCGTGCGTCGGTATGGCTGCGCGACCGCCACACCCTCGCCTCGCCGCGCCGCCCGCGTCGACCGTCGGGCGAGTTATTCATAGAATAGGGAGTAAGGGTTTTATGCAAAACTTCTCAAGCAGTTTTAAAATAATAATAATTACGTTTAATAAAAAACATTTAGATAAAACCAAATTTTCGTGTGGGGGCGTCCATAAATTACGTGAGGTGTTTAAGGGGGGGAGGGGGTCCAGTCAAATATCATCTAATCTTACGTTGGAGAGAGGGGGGGTCTCGGCAAATATCACGAATTTTTTTTTCGATTGAAACCAAAAAAAAAAAAAAAATAATTTTGGACCATTTAATCCATGGACTGAATTAGAGTAGATATTCTTTTTTTAATCACCGTAAGTAGTTACGATTTAAGTATTCTATTGTTAAATTTTTATTACACTTCTAATTAAACTCTCTGCAATATTGATTACTAGTCTTAACTAGTCGTAAATAAAGGCACGAAGCATTTTTTTTCTTTTTACAATAACAATCCAACGCGTTTACGTAAGAAACCCACAGTTTGAAAAATCTCACGTGTGATTATTGGGATGGGGGAGGGGGTTTAATAAAATCTCACGACATCTCACCAGGGGGGGAGGGAAGGACAGAAAATTTAAAAAAACACCTCACGTAATTTATGGACGCCCCCTGTCTAGGTTCTGTACCAGCTATATGCGTGTCCCTTGGAATATTTAGTATATGAACCTTACCTTTACTTTATATACAAAATTGTGTCATTTCAGCTATCCAATCCCGCCACTTCAGCATTTATACAGAGTTTTTTTTCTGATGAATGCAAAGTGGCGGGACGAACGAAATAGAGCTACTTAATAAAAAATAAACTATTTATACAACTTGAATTAAGACCTAGACTGTAAAGACGCTGTTAAGATATTACTTAGTAACAAATACCTATTTGATAGATGTAGCTAGAGCTAACAAAATAATTATATGTATGGAAAAAAATAGCAGGGCAAATAAATAGGTACTTAGTACTATAGTTTTAGATGTTGTACTTTATTTTTTTACCTTAAAAAAGTAAATATACTCTATTTGCTTCAAAAAAAAGGTGGCAACCGTAATCATAGCATCTGTTAATAGTGTCCTCACTTTTGCGCTCTTGCAAATATAGTTCATTTCGCTTTTGATTTACATAGGTATTGAACATTATATTTTCATTAAAAAAAATTGGATGTATTTAAATGATTTCTAAAGGTAAGTGTGTTGTTTTTTTTTCCGATACAAGTACGCTTTTGACGATATTTATTTACAGATACACCGATGCATTTTAAATTTCGCGCCTTTGAGAAACCTAAGTAAACGCGCGATGATGAACTGTAAGTCAAGTGCAGACGAGGCACAATTTATGCTGGCGAAATCCCTACATTTTATTTCATTTCGCCTTACACGCCTAGCTCATTCATTATTACCTACGCTTGTTGCTTTCGTAACGTTCCTAATACAGAGAAGTTCTTTAAATCATTTCTCTCAATTTGACTTGAAAAACTTTAATAGAATAAGTTGATAGATATCTTCGATCTCCCAATATATCAAGAGAAGCAGATTCTCTCGCATCCGAGCGACTATTTTCTAAAGCAGGCCTCATTCCAACGGGCTTGCGAAATCGCCTTTCTCCGCATAAATTGAGAATTATTTGATTACTCAATAAAAATCTTGTTAGTGTTAATTTTAATTATAAACTAGAATATTTTTGTGATTGTAAGTTTATTGAATATTATTTAATAATGAATTTGTTTTTTTTTTAATAGTCAGTCCTTTTAACGATCCGTATAGTTATCGGTATCGCCGAAACGTATTCATAAATATCCGTATCGGCCAAGATGCGTATCGACGCATCCCTGGTAAAAATTCATTTTAAACTAGACATTTCTCATAAAATTTGAAAAACAGAAGCAGTGGTGGCCCAGTGGTATCGGCTGCGACTTACCAGCTGAACTGGTCTTAGGTTCGAACCTAGACAGGCGCTTTACTTTGTGCAAGTTATTTTTATCACCACTGCTCTCAAAACACCGGTGAAGGAAAACATCGTGAGGTAACCCTCACGATGTTTTCCTTCACCGGCACGTCCTAGAATGAAACATTCGAAGACATGTGACATTAACAGCCCGCACTGGGCCCGCGTGGTGGATTACGGCCCACTCCCTCTCACCGAGCGGAGGCCTGTGTCACAGCAGTGGGAGCCTTATAGGCTTATATGGTATGTACAACGTTATTATTTCTGAAATATATTCTATCGAAGTTGAAAAACGTGCTCAAGCCACCTGCAAGTACTTAAACCATTAATACCCTACATTTATGTTCGCATAACTGAAAAAATGTAGGAAACAGCTCATTTCTTTGGTCTTCCTCTCTTTTAGTAACATACATTTCATCCCTCCTCATCACATGTCCCTTACCAAGACAAACAATTCCCATTCAACTTCTATGTCATTGGCACCACAGAAGGCAAATTTATTCAACAACATAAAATACATACCAGCAGATCGCATAGACTCTCCATCCCAATCTTCCCGGCCTTTGGATATTATTTCCCAAACATGGCTTACCACTTTAGTAAATTGAGCAACTTGTTTCTGAAAAAAACATTCAAGATCAGTCACTTTGTCTTTTATTTTTAAGAATTCTATTGAAACTTTATCGTCATCATTTTACCTGTGCTGTATCATAGCTGAGGGTACTGGCTTTATGGTTAAATTGTTGAAGCCTCTGTTCAGCTTGAGGCTCTGGCTTGGTACGTAGTAAATCTGGGACAAGATCATGAGTGCATGCGGGAACACGACCTTCCGATAATCGTGCCAATGCTTCATCACGCTCACAGCTCAGTTGAAGAGGCAACACAATTCGAGACCTAAGTGATGCTGCAAGTTCTGCTTGTAGTATTTTACTCAATCCGGTCAACTGTTGAAAAAAAAAAATATTACTAGGGAGTGCCTCAGTAACTGGTGCTTTGCCATCGTCTAAAACAGGAGAAGAACAGACCATAGAGATATTATAAGTGCTGATATTTTTTCTCCTGCTCCTTAAACACCAAATCCTTCAATCGCTAACGAAAAATTCCCAAATGCAACATTCCTCTCCCAACTAACTTCCATTCCCTTTAGTCCACTTCTCTCCCAAAATTATTAATATTTTAACAAATTTTTTAAACGAAAATGATGTTAAATTGTAATTGGTGCGTAATAATTATATAAATGTTTTGTATACCTTTTATTTTTTGTGGGTGGGAAATCATAAATAACTTCTCCCGCTCTGGGCCGAGCGGAAGGGCGTGTCAGTCTTACTGACTAAAACCCACCCGTGTTCCCTCAGTTGCCTGTGCCAGGGGCCACGGACCCTCTCGGACTTTCCCGCAACTCTGGCAGGCATCGGCCCTAGCGGACCTCGTCATTGATGCTGACATCTCTTTGAGGCGCGTGTGAAACACAACGCGACGTCGACCCGGGCCTGGTCCTTATCAGACGGCGAGCTGCCCATTGCTCGCCGTCCGAAAGCCCGCGCCTACGGTGGCCGGAAATCGGCTTGCAATTCCCGACGACCAGGGCGTCTCCTGCGGCGGCTAGGGGCGTGAGGGCGCGAGTTTTGCCTCTCCCTCACGCGTGCCTCCTCCTCCTTTGCGAGCATTACTGCTTCGCAGAAGGAAGTGACGCCTTCCCAAGCCCTCTCGCTCCGTACCATGGCCTGGACCAGGGCCGGACGCGAGAGATCGCCACCGCCAATGGCCTACACGAGGACACAGAGGTGCTCCGCCCAAGCCGGGCAGACCTCCACTGTGTCCTCAGGGCGATCCACACAATGGTGACACCCAGGCATTTCCTCCCGCCTTATCCGGAACAGGAAACTCCCGAAACAACCGTGTCCGGTGAGGACCTGCGTCAGGCGGAAGGTGAAGACGCCGGCGCCGTGGCGAGGGGACAAAAGAGGGGACTTATTTACTACCCCCCTGTCCTCGTCTTTTCAGCGACTAACATCTGTAAAACAACCACAAAGTGCAAAGTCGACGGCCATCCTCTGCGCTGCCGTCTAAACGTGACGCTGGCAGAATAGTCGACATCGGCTCTATTACCAATAGGTAATAAAAATAAAAAATAGTGCTGTTAGATATTTTTATTAAAAATCTATTTATATGGATATATAAGAATTCTCAATATTATTTTTATTTTACAATGACTCTCTGTAGGTACCTACTTACTTGCCTAACACTATCTTGGTTGGACCTTGGTATTGATTAGGCAGGGCAACTTTTTGTTAATGCAAAATAAATACTTACATAAAAGTATTGAAATATCAGCAAAATGGCAAGTAAGTAGTAAACAAAATAGCAACACACGTAAATGTTGTGTAAAGGAAAAGTTTATTTTCCCTGTACTTAACTTGCGTCAACTATTTATAATGAATATAGTACTACACCAGCATAGCAAACTTCCGTATACGCCAATACCTCTAGATAAGAGAAGAAAAGACTTAGTTTGCATAATGCCGCAAACTAGACATACTTTTATAAATAAATTTTGTGTATTTTTAGGTCCGTTCTTATATAATAAAATTAATAAGTCTCTACATATTTATAGTGTAAATTATAAAAAATGTAGTGAAATGTTGAGTGAATACTTAGCGACATTTAATTACTCAGACACAGAAAAATTGCTAGAAGTAATGCAATAAGTTTACTTAAGTTAAATACATTTTTATTTAAAAATATAGTTATTAGGTATCAACACTAGCTCTATGTACAGTGACATAATAGTCCACTAAAGCACTCAGCGTTGTTAAGCGATGGCCTGAAACACAGGTTTGAATAAACCTACATCAGGCAGGTCGCTATCGTATTCATTAGGCCTTTAACCAATTTATAGGTATAAGTTATACACCAGATTAATTTTAGGCATAGTTTAATTTTTTCTTCTTAATATTAATTTGTAAACTTGTAATCATGTAACTTTTATGTAATTTATTATGTGAACTTATGAATAAAAAAATATTATTATTATTATTATAAAGCAATTCTTTGTTTATGTAATATTGATCTCAGTAATGAATAATTAATAATTGCTATAATAATTTGTAACCATCTGATCTTACCCTAGATAGCTAACCTCTGTTTACTCAACGGGTACTGCTACCGCAACATAATATTGCAATATCTTATTAACGGTACCAGTATTCATTTTCCATACCTAACCAAATCAGTCGTCAACAGGATTGTTGCAGTGTAGGTGTTGCAGATCGCGTCGTGTAGGTAAGTACCTAAGTACTAGTAGGTCGAGTAGGTGAGTGGTGTAGGTACTTAGGTACCTAAATACCAAAACCAAACACCTTACCAAAACAACAGTGCTTTGACGGGTGGTTAGCTTTAAAGGGATATTTAGGAAGCCACTAGGTTTCTATGGTCAGACATAGAAACTTGGTTAAATCTAGTATAAAAATACTTATTATTTTTTTTTTTTTTTTTTTTTCTTTTTTGGCAACTGAGCCGATGTCGACTATTCTGCCAGTGTCACGTAGTGACAGCAGCACCGCGAGATGAGCCGTCGAACGTTGCACTTTGTGGTAGTTATTTGTTAATTGATAATATTGTTAGTAGCGGAAAAGACAATACAAGTTTTGTTAGTTAACATAATTTTTTATATAAATACTATTTATTACTCTACTATAGAACGACACAGATATTTACAGTTATAATAATTATTATTACACACCACCAAACTACATTTTTATGTCATTATCATTTAAAAATTTTGATAGAACATGGATTAGTTTAGGGGAAAAGTTGGTTAAGAGGGAATGGAAATTAGTAGGAAGTGTTATTTTAATTTTGGGAAGTTTGTGATACAAATCAAAAGATTGAGAATTTAAAGGACATGAAAAAAATATATGGTCCAGAGTACCATCATCAAGACCGCATTCGCACAGGGAACTGTCACGAACACGAATCTTATTCAGGAATACTGGACTGCAGCAGTGGCCGAGTCTCAGTCTACACAAGGATGAAACGGTTCTTTTGGATAGTTTATTACATTTAAAAAACCAAGGTTTCCGTTGGATGTCGGGTTGGATACTGGCGTAGTACGCTCCCTTGAGCTTTGAGCTTACTTGCCACACTCTTGACCACGCTTCATGCATTTTAAGTTTGGTATCAGCCCGTAAGTCACAGCTATGGATGACATAATGCTTTTGGTCAACAGGGTTGGATGAAGCAAATTTAGCTAAGGAATCGGCGCACTCGTTGCCACCTATACCCGAGTGACTGGGCACCCAAGCTATTTCAATGTTTAAACCATTTTTATGGCAGGTGAAGAGTAAATGTTGAATATTTAAAATGATTTCACTGTGAATTTTTGATTTTAATTGATTTTGACTTATAGACTGAATGCTACTGCGCGAATCTGAAAAAATTACCGAATTTTGAATATTATGACTTTTTATAAAATGTATTGCCTCTAAAATACCAATACATTCACCGGTAAAAACCGAAGCCTCTGGAGGGCACTGAAATAGTAGGGCGATTCTGGAATTCTGGAAATATGTGGCGATTCCTGTGCATCCTGTTGGAGTTAATTTAGACGCATCTGTGTAAAATAGATTCCAGCCCCTCCAATACCTCTCAATGGCCCGATCAAAGTCCCCTTTAACATCCTCGGAACTCTTTGAAATACCAAGCTCCAAAACGACTTTTGGCTTAAAGTGGACCACTTCGTATACGGAAGAAAATACTGGTAAGGTGGGATATTGACAAACAGGTGAGGAGAGGTTTTTAAGCTCTCTGTACCTATTCATCAACGGGGGAAACGATTTATGTTTCCAATAAGGGGATACTTCTAAAGAGATGTGGATTTGTTCTAAGATGGGGAGTAAGGGATGGGACGAAAGGGCAAAAACTTTTGACAGGAAACGATCTGCTAAGTATTGTCTTCGAATGTTAAGGGGAGGATCTGCGCATTCTACCTGGAGAGCATTTATAGGGGAGGATTTCATTGCTCCTACGACAATCCTAAGGCATTTGGCTTGAATGGCGTCTAGTTTGCGAAGCGCCTCTTTATTACAGGGCTCAAGTAAGAAGCAGCAATAGTCCATCACACTTCTGACCAGAGCATTGTACACCAACCTCAGACTGTATGGATGGGCTCCCCACCAGACTCCAGATAAAGCCTTTAGGACTGATACAGAGCGTTCACATTTTTGAACTATATAATTGATGTGATCCACACCCGACATTTTGGAGTCCAGGATAACTCCCAGAAACCTGGCCTTCTCCTTGATAGGGATAGCTTGACCATCTATACTAATGTCAACCTGGGGGATACGACGTCTGCGAGTGAAAATAACCGCTGTACTCTTAGGAGCGCTCAGAGACAACCCGTGATCGAGTAGCCATTGGTTTAATGAAGATAAAGAGACATTCAAAGATAGAGCGGCATCCTCTATGGAACTGCCTGAGACCAATAATGCAATATCGTCGGCATACTGAAGAATTTTACAATTATAATTTAAGCATGAAGGAAGATCTGAAGTGTAAATATTATAAAGGATAGGGCTAATTACGGATCCCTGAGGTAAACCCCGCCAGGTCACCCTCTGCTCAGAGTTTTCCCCAGGAATCCTCAGTTGAAGAGTGCGATTAGAAAGGATAGTGCAGATGATCTGAATAATCCTAGCCGGTATTCTCAGCTCATGCAGCTTTTGCCTGAGAACGGGGAGGAGAACAGAATCGTAAGCAGCTGATATGTCTAGAAAAACGGCTACCACAGACTCACTTCTACTGAGGGCCAGCCGGATCTCTGATGTGAGGATACTCACACTATCAGTAGTACCCAGACTTTTCCTAAAGCCAAATTGAGTCGTTGGGAGCAGTTTTCTATTTTCAACTAACCATTCTAGACGGTTTTTAATTAAATGTTCAAGAAGTTTAATAAGAATAGACGATAAAGCAATTGGTCGATAAGAGCAATGATCACTAGGATCTTTGCCGGGTTTTAGAAGAGGAATAACCACTTGAACCTTCCAAGCTGGAGGAATATATCCAGAAATGAAACAAAAATTGACCAAGTCTAGATAATATAGGTGGCATTTTACACCCGCTTTTGCAATGAACGAGTACGGGAATCCATCCACGCCAGGAGCGGTATCCTTAACATAAGTGAGCACCGTTTTAAGTTCGTCCATGGAGAATGGCTTATCAAGCGGATCGTTCGAAGTTACAGAACTTGCAAAGTTTATTTCGTCTGCACCAGGAACATAGACTGGGGCGACTTTAGTGAAGAACTGGTACCCCAACTCTTCGGTTATGATGTTCGTGGGAGACGGTTTCAAACTGTTTCTAAAACTTTTCACTCTTTGCCAGACCACCGACGCCGGCGTAGATGGACTCAAAGAACTACAAAACGATACCCAGCCGGCTCTTTTCTTTTTTCTATTTAAATTCCTAGACTTAGCCAATATCTTATTGAAGGCGAGAAGGTTATCCAGGTTCATTTCAAGGTTAAAAGTCGCTTCCGCTTCATTCCTAGCTCTGATCATGGCAGTGCATTCCCTATCCCACCAAGGCGGAGAAGGGATTTTGCCTGTAGGTGATTTTTTAGGAGGGAAGCAATCATTAGCTGTAGCTGATAAGGTATTGGAAAAGGATGCAAAACATTCTTGTGCATTCTCAGCATTGATAGGTGGGAATGAAGAAATACGTAGGTCTAAAATTTTTGAATAAAGATCCCAATCTACAGAGTTTAGTTGGTACTTAAGTAAG
The DNA here is from genome assembly GCA_937001585.2 of Brachylomia viminalis. Lineage (NCBI taxonomy): Eukaryota > Metazoa > Arthropoda > Insecta > Lepidoptera > Noctuidae > Brachylomia > Brachylomia viminalis. The sequence continues at coordinate 10,696,798 of OW443302.2, read as the reverse complement.
GGAGGGGAAGTTTTATCAGGAAGAGATTTAGAAGGAATTTCAACCTTGATGGGATAGTGATCACTACCATAGGTCATATTTAAACGACTCCAAACGAAAAGGCTGGCAATGCTGGATGAGCAAAATGTCAGATCAACACAGCTATTACTCTGTCCTAATCCAGACCTACGTGTGGCACTGCCATCATTAACAATACATAGGTCAAGATCGTCCAACATATCAACCAGGCCAACACCAGTACTATCACAAGAATCCGATCCCCACCGGTAGTGATGACAATTAAAATCGCCCATGACAAGTAATGGGCCGTTTACATTACTTAGTAGATTTTTTATTAAAACTAGATCCTCAAGACGTGGGTGTGCAATATAAAAAGAAAAAAGGTTTATACCCTCAACCTTGACAGCGACCACATTTATGTTGTCTCCAACGAAGGGTAGACGGATCTGGGAGAATGATACTTTGTTATTGATGAACAAAGCACATCCTCCATATCCATCTGATCTGTCATGACGAACACCACTGAAACATGGGATCCTGAAATTGCTTTCAGAACGAAGCCACGTCTCTGCGATGCCGCAGACCGATGGTTTAAATTTATTAATCAAAAAGAGTAGGTCAGGTTTCCTAGGAGAAATACTCCTCACGTTCCATTGCAGGAATGTCAGGGGATGGAACATTATTAATATAATGAACAATTGAATTCAGTTTAGTGGCAACGTGGTCAGGTAAAGATTGTGCAGGGTTAGCTAATACCGTTGTTAGCATATTAGCTATAATATTTAGTATGCTTTTAGGCTTATCAAAATTACTAGCACCTTCACTAGGGAAGGCACACCCGTTTTGGGAAGGGGAAAAGGAGTAATCCTGAGTGAGAGCTTGATGAGCTAGCCTATCGTAACTAGGTGAAAGAGGGGCGTGAGATTTAGGTTTGAGAAGGACCGTTTTACGATATGATTTTGGTGTTTGGGGAGTTGGACTAGGGTATTGAGGCGAATTGATTGGATATTTGGGTTTTTGGGAAACTCTTGACACTTCAGCATATGATCGTGAGACTGGAGGGAAAACCTGACTTGCTTCCGCATAAGAAATAGATTTCTCGGCCATGAGAGCTTTTATGCCCTTCTGCCGACCCAATTCAGGACAAGCCTTATCATTGGCATAATGATTGCCAGAGCAAGATATGCAAATGGCACAGTCAGTGGAGACTTCGCATCCATCACCTGGGTGGTCCTGGCTACATTTGAAACAGCGGGGTTTTGAGCGACATACTGTACGCGTGTGACCGAAACGACAACAGTTGAAACATTGAATAGTCGGGTACATATATGTCTCGACCGAAAGAGCAGAATAAAAACAGTAAACCCGCCTAGGTAGAACTTGTCCGTCGAAAGTCAGAACTACAGTTTGAGTGGGCTTCCACTCTGTAATACCAAGAGAAGTCACCTTTCGGCTCATTCTCCTTGCCTTTATAACGGGGCCACATCCATCAGGAACCTTAATATTTTCGATGACCTCATCTTCTGTCCATTCACTTGGTACCTACGTCTCTAACGAGACCCAAACGAGTAATATTAAATTGAGGAATCGTAGCAACAAAGTTATTTTTTATTAATGTTGGACTAACCAAGAAGCTATTCGCATCCTGGTGAGACTTAAACTCAACTGACACCCGGTTCCTTCCTAAACGTTTTACACTACCTAGCAGAATGTTGCTGTAATTATTCTGTGTTAGAAACATTCCAAATTTAACCGGGTGCAGAACAGTACCTGGGGTCTGGCCATCCTTCAGAGAAACATGTACAATATAAGGAGGGTTGTCCCTTAACGTGTACGATTGTCTTCCATATTCTTTTTTTAATATTTTTTGAGGGTTCGTTATAATAGTCGGAGAAGTAGCTACTCTTTTTCTACTAGCCGATTCGGAGTCCATTGCATTTTCTAGCAAATTGTCGTCGGGAAGGGAGACCGTTAACACCGGAGTGTATTCAAAGGGATCAGGAGGGTCAGGAGGTTTTTTGTTATCCATTATGGATACTAAATAAAATCTTTAAAAAATATATAAAGTTAGAGTTAAAACCATAAAACAAACCTTAGGCTAAAACACAGACACAAAGAATAATCTCGATTAAAGATCACACGTTGTAAAATTCACTAAAATCGAAAAAATTCGTAACACAAACAAAAGCACGTTTATCGCCTTCACCACTACCCACGAAAGTCCTACTTATTATTTAGTTGCTTATATTATGTGTATCAGAAGTCAAAGTCAAAGCATTTATTTCAAGCAGGCACATAAAAGGCACTTTTGAATGTCAACATTTACATTAAAATAGAATTTATTCTAGTTGCACCTTCCAAAAGGTAGTTACGGATGGAGAAGAATAAGCAAGAAACTCTACTGTTACTCTTCTAAAATGTGTTACAATATTTTGTATACATCAATTATATAATTATATGTGAAGACGATGCACCTATAATAAAATTACCCTACCACAATATGTAAAAAAAATAAAAAAATTTAGCAATGACAAATAATAGATAATGAGACTTGCAATTTTTTATGTTGATTTTGCACGTAGGTAAAAATTGATCTCATATTTCTCTAGAATCTCAGATTTTGTTATGTAGCACCATTCACCATAAATAAAAAACTAAAACAAAACTTAATAACATGGTTTGATTCTAAAACCCTTTTAAATGATAAATGATTTTACAAACACTTTTACACGTCAATCATATATGTTTTACTATTACTAGATGAGGTTGGCTTTTAGTTTTGAATACTTTTGTAAGGGCACACTATTTGCATATGATGCATGTTGCATTCGTAGCCTGAGGCAGTAGGCTCTGTGCCGCGGTTAAGAGCAGTATTGTACCCCTTCAGTTGTGACAGTGTTATAATAAACAATATTACAGTGGATCTTCATTTCATTTACCTCACATGACAGAGCCTAGTCCACACTTTAAATATTATTTACCTCATAAACATACAAAAGCTGAAAAAACACCTTTTATTTATACCCATTGTTTCAACAGATAGTTAGCTTTAAAGGGTTCAAACTATTTATGTCCTTATTTTATTGTTAAATATAATTTAAATACCTAGATTTATTTATTTTTATATCAGTAGTAGTAAGTAATTTTGTTTTTAGTTTTTCAATTTTATCCTTTTGCTGTGCCCTTACCAGGTCCATATTTTCGTACCTAGATTTAAGCCTTTTGTAACATATTTTTACAATATGGAATGTAATAAATGAATATGAATAAATAAACATAAAAAACAAGTACCAACACTTACATGTCCTGATAAAATTGCATAGTTGTCCAGAAATGTAGGCCAGTTGATGGTTTCATATTCATTTTCAAGCTTATTAATAAGTGCCTGGATTGATGTTTTCAAATCATTAACTCTGTTTAATATTGCTTGAATTGTAGTCTCCAGTTGCTTTTCTTCTCTTTGTTGCATGTTCATTTTTAAGATTTATAAAAATTATTCATGCAGATAAGAATAAATAACAGGTATACAGGTTCTTGAATCGTGACTTAAGAGCACTCTAAGATAATTAATCTAAGACTGCTTATACTCATCTGTTATGATGATGATCTATTCTAGCTCCAGACCACAGAAATTAACAGTATATATGTGTGGGTATTCCTCAGAGTCTCATCACACGAAACTCTTGTTTGTAGTGTATTTTGTTAAGCTGAGCCGCTTTAACTTCGTTTATTATCTCAGCTACAAACACAGGCTACGAAATGAAGAGATCACGAGAAAAAGAGAGAGTATTGCAATTGACCTCTGCTTTCGATTCATAGATAACTGATTCAAGTCCAGTGCACAGAGCATGTATCCAGTGGTTACAAATCTTTGCTGTTTGCAGTGGTTTCAAGCACAAATTTAGTATCAATCTAAAAAAAGTACTCTGTGTTTAGTAATTTTAGTATCTTTCGACAGCAAGCAGATGAACAGACAGACGTCAGACACCAACAGACAGACGTCAGACACCAACAGACAGACCACAGAGTACATTTTTACATAGGGAGACGTAGACAGAGAAACTAATCTCTGTCTACTTAAGGAGACAGCATTGGAGACAGACACTGACAGTCTGACTCCAGGTTGCGTTCCGAGTTGCGCTGTAATCGATTTGAGCGCGCTTACACGCGTAGCGAATTAGCGTGAGCGCGATAACGATGTCCCGTGAATCGTCATAGATGACGTCATGACACGCGCCATCTTGGATCTTGCGATAACGCTGACCATGCCCTAAATTAGGCAGCGTTCCGAGTTGCGCTGTCATCGATTGGAGCGCGCTAACACATGGCTAACACCCGTACCGAATTAGCGTGAGCGCGATAATGATGTCCCGTGAATCGTTATCTATGACGTCATCACATGCGCCATCTTGTGATAACGCCGACCATGCCCTAAATTAATATCACCGTGAGCGCTGTCAAAAATGATGGTAAACTAAGGCGGCATTTTCGAAATTATGCTGTAAAATCCAAGACGTAACAGAATACCTGAAATGAGTTATAAACTCGTGCGCATTATGTTTAATTATTGTAGCATCTACGAGTATGTTATTTGTAATTCTTGGTAACAAATAAGAGTGTAATTGTAGTTTTATTAATTATTTTTAACATAGCCAATTATATCGACACACATATAAATATTGTGAACCCCATGGGTATGTTTAAAAGTGATACAATAATGCGAACTGTAAGAACTGTCTTTTCACCTGTGACAAACAATAAATAAATGAATATGAACGTGGTTTTTTACTTCGGGGTAAATCTTTGCCGGGAGCATGTAAATACGCTAATATAAGTACTTCGATGTCCGTTTCATCCCTGGACGAATTGTCGTTCTCAAACTCAAAATCTGAGTTATCCGAGTAGATAGAGTAATCCAACAAAATAGAAAGTGGCAATGCGTTAAATTTTAATTTGCAGAAGAATAATCGGTCTTTTTTGTGCAAGGTTTGAGGTTGACGTTGAGCGACCACTGTGAGCGCGTTCACGAGCGTTAATGCAAAGATTTACCCCGAAGTAAAATACCATGTTCATATTCATTTATTTATTGTTTGTCACAGGTGAAAAGACAGTTCTTACAGTTCGCATTATTGTATCACTTAGCATACCCATGGGGTTGACAATATTTATATGTGTGTCGATATTATTGGCTATGTTAAAAAGAATTAAAAAACTACAATTACACTCTTATTTGTTACCAAGAATTACAAATCAACAATAATTAAACCTAATGCGCTTGAGTTTATAACTAATTTCTGGTATTCTGTTACGTCTTGGATTTTACAGCATAATTTCGAAAATGCCGCTTTAGTTTACCATCAGTTTTGACAGCGCACACGGTGATATTAATTTAGGGCATGGTCGGCGTAATCGCAAGATGGTGTGTGTCATGACGTCATCTATGACGATGTCCCGTGAGGACATCGTTATCGCGCTCACGCTAATTCGGTACGGGTGGTAGCGCGCTCAAATCGATGACAGCCCAACTCGGAACGCTGCCATTGACTTATAACCTCTCTAGAGTATAATATGTTCTGTGCTTATAACAGTAGGTACTCCACTACTGACGTATTCATAATAATAATAATAACTAATCTATAATCAGAGGGGCAATTCCCGTAGACAGAGAATGCTATAGACAAATTGATGTGTTTTGTCGCATTCACACAAGAAAAAGAGCAAGTTACGCCGATGTCGTGTAAAGAAATGAGACAGAACGATGAGATTTTTTGTTTCACAGCGCGTGCCACGATTTTGACGGTTTTAGCATAGTACTTTGCTAAACAAAGTTTGACAGATAGTTATCGTCTTCTTGTAAAATTCAGTTTTATGTGCTATATGTTTAGTAATTTATGTTATTTTATGTTGTGAACAATTTAGCCTTAATATTTCAACCATTAAATAAAAAAACATGGTGCGGTGTAGCGATCTAAGGTGTAAAAGTGATAGGTGAAACGAAAATGCAAGACTTGTCCTTTCATTCGTAAGTATAGCACTTTTTATCAGCAACTAGGCTATCAATAACATTTTACTGTGTTCATACATTGTGAATAATGTACCCTAGACGTAAATTTAATTTAATAAAAAATTAATCCTAACTAATATTATATGTAAATACGAAATTGGGTTTATTTGTTGGTTTGTTTGTTACGCTTTCCCGCTAAAACGGTTTATCAGATTTGGATGAAATTTGGCACATCGGTAAATTACTTGGGTTAGGACATAGGATACTTTTTATCGCAATATTCTCACGGAACCGAGACACATGCGGGTAAAAGCGTGGGGCGCAGCTAGTTAATTGTATATCTGAAAGATTAATGGCTTGTTGCAGTTTTCCTGAATATGATAATTTACGTCGGAATTGGATCGTAGCTACAGGACGAATAGATTGGACACCAAAACCGTCATCAAAAATTTGCAGCAGACATTTTAATAAAAAAAATGTTAAATAAAAAGAAGAAACTAACACTGCTATTACCGAATACAGTACCTATTCTGCTAAATATTCAGTTAATAACATAATTATTAAGTTTCGATACAGGTTTTATATGTTTTTTATAATGTTCAGTGTTTTTAAAACTGTTATATACAAATTATCTGTTGCGAACTATTATTTTGTACATTTTATGTGCAATAAATGACTGAGACAGGCTTATCTTAAACTCTGAACGCGATTCAAAATATCGATCAAGAATTTAAAATATCTTTTTCCGTAAACAACATCTTCTTACATCTATTTTGTATTAACGTCTTAAAGATAATATTTTTTTTTTAGGAATCAAAGGCCTGTATTCCATCATCTTCCTCCATCAGTTTACATGAAGAAACGAATATGGAAATTGAAAATAATTTAAGCATTCTTGTAAGTACAGTATATTATAATAATTTCTAAGTACAAGTATTTGTACTTACTAATTACTATAATAAACTTATTGAAATACGTTATTGACGGACAATTTAGGACAATAACGTGTAAAATCAATAAAAGCTAATTAAAAATAAACTTGTTGTATTATTTACTCACAAAGCCAGATACTACTATCATCTAAGAAAATGTAGGTATTTAGAATCACATCATCATCATCCATCGTCACTCTCTCCTGCTTTTAAGGGGTTGAGGGAGCATGCGTAGTTCATGCAAACGTAATAAGAACCAAAATAATTTGTAAATCAAACATATTCCTATATCTAGGAATCTGTAGCTAGGGTGTATTTATTCCGATTGTATTACAGAATATCTAGGTTCCCAAATATGTATTTTGAACGGACACTGATTTAAAGACGATTTATGAGAAAAATAAATTTTCTATAGACATTTTAAATTGTGGGGTAAATTTTTCCTCACACGGTAACCCTAAATGTGTGACGTATTTTTGTTTTGTCTCTTTCTGCGACACGCTTTGCAGGCGTCTATAGCATTCTCTGTCTACGGGCAATTCCCGTATTTTTAAGACCGTTCGCATCATAGATGTCGGAATTCTATATCTATGGTTCGCATTCTAATCTCAGTGTCAATCTGTCAAAATTACAATCAATTTGAACGTTACCGATGGAGCCAGAACCATAAAAATAGAATAGAATCTCTTATTCTTTAGTCATTGAATAGAATCAATGACTAAAGACTAAGAATAGAATACATACATTTGTGACAGGTTTTTGACATTGATTGTCGCTGAGATGAGATTGCGACTTGAATTTGAACGTTTTTTATGTACGAGAATTGGCCTACTGACTCTCACAAGCGTAGGTCAGACAGAGAAAACTATCTGTCTACGCCTCAGACTAAGGAAAAGAAGTCTACGCTCACAAGTGACAGTTCACGGTGCTTACACCTTACACATAGAGTTGCCAGAATTTTATTAGAAGAAATAAAGTAGCTGATTTCAGTTAGGGTAATGAGGATAAAAACTATTACTTGCTCCTTCAGATGTCGCTGCTTTCCAAAGTCCAAGAATTGGGCAGCTATTTGTCACTTTCCATTATTTTTTTGTAAACAAACTAATTCGCACACATAATTAATTAATATTCCCCGTTGCGCAGCTGTTAACTGCATATAATGCTGCTGTATTTGCCAAATATGTCAAAAGACGAAAATTGAGGGAGAAAGCTCTCCGAAAAAAAAATTGTAAGCCAATATTTCGCGGAGACTATGTGTTATTCTGTTTAAATCTGAAGACTTATGGCAGAAATTCGTATTCAGGTGATGGAGGCACTTGTGATGTAATATTACGTAAATTGTATTATAGGTACATAATATGTGGTGTGTTTAAATCATTATATTAAATCAGTGCTAGAATAAACAACTCTGAAGTTGTTCAGTCAGGAAGATCGCCCTCGAGTTGAGTTTCAACTTCCACCAGGTTATTCCTGTCGTGCGTCTTTAACGAAAACAGAACTCAAAGTCAACAAACACTTAGTAGCATATTTTATCATAAAATGCTAATTTTTTATTTACTTTTTCAATACCTCTTTTTTACCAGAAGCTTCCCTTTTCCTTAGCTCGTCTATTAATAGTGCGACACTCAAAGTCGCATAGATATTTATCTAGTTTTCATTTAATTTGTACAGTTATTTAACTGATAAGTAGATAAACGCAACGTAAATTGCGTTTATCTACATAACAGTTAAATAACTCTAATTTTTCCTTCATAATTTCTACGGGCTTAGGACCGTCCGTCGCATCAGTAATAAGTAAGTACATGTTACGCATCTAAGTAGGTAAGTACTAAGTACTTACAACTGTACAACAACAACTTACACTTGTACTTACTTGTAGGTACTCTTTTATTCACTTCGATTTTCACATTAATTTCTTTCTTTCTTTCTTAAGTCATCTCGAGTAGTACGCTAATCGTAATCGGAAGAAACTACACTTTTTATCTCGAACCACAAATAAAAATCCAGTGGTGTTAAGGCCTCCTTGCGGGCCAAGCCACAGGGCCACCACGACCTATCCATTGCTCACCAAACACACTGTTTAAATACGCACGCACTGAAGTAGCATAATGAGCAGAGCATCCATCATGCTGATAGAACGGTCCGCGTAAATGTGCCAGAGAGATACATAATATTGGCTAATATTGAATCGCCTGGCCACCATTATGGTACTACGACGTGGGTTGCGTTCGAAATATTCAAACTCAAACTCAAACTCAAAGCATTTATTTCAATTAAACCATTTACAGGCACTTTTGAATTGTCAAGTGGGTCAGTCAGAAATATGAAGCTAGTTGCCCATTCCAAAGCGTAGTAGGTACCTATGGAGAAGAACGGGCAAGAAACTCCATGGACACTCTTTTAAATTATATTGTTACATAAATATTAGTTACATCATTAATGTTGAATTTGAATTCCAGTATACAATATGTAACAAAAACCCTGTTGTTCCTTTTAGGGACGTATACATTTACCTACAAGAACAACATTGATGAAATTATAATTTAAAAAAAATGAGCATTGGCCAGTCGAGAGGTCAATACCAAATAACTATTAAAATCGGCACATTCAAAAAAATGTTTAGAGTATCTGATTTTACAAGTACATCTTTGTTTCGCTAAATAGCCTACGAGTTCGGCGACTTTCTTTGAACCGATAGAAGATGCCGCCAAAAGCTACCGCGGCGCACGTGCGTGCCTACCTACCCCGCGACCCCGCCACCCGCCGGCGCCGCCCGGCGAATCACTTCATTTATCCTTTAGTCTCCCGCGCAACCTAGTTTTGAACGGATGTTATTGTTGACCTACGTAGTGAGTGACTTGTGATTTGTTTACGTTTACCATGTCCTATTCTAACGTAGAATATTTGAATATGCTGATGAGCACGCAGACTCTACCAAGAACGTTTAGCGAGTCTACCATTACCATCGGTGATTGCATTCTAACGTTTGCACGTACGTACAATACCGGAAGTGTGCCCGGACGAGAGCAACATCGAGCTGACGCAGGAAGAGGCAGACCGAGGACTGGAGACATTGACACCGAGGAGCAAATGTTGGACTTGCAAGATCACTGATCTGACGCCTTTAGATTCTTTCCTCTGGGGCAGTGTAAAGCAACAGCTGTTCAAAAACACGTGCGATACGGAGTTCGAAATGCGTTCACAGATAGTAGCAGCATTTGACCACATCAAGTCCGATACCTCCGTTCTGCGGAGCGTACGTAGGCGTTGCAACAAAGGTGGTCATATCGAAGAGCATCTCCGAGTCGTCAAATAGACATCATAATAAATTAATGCATTCAAATAAACATAAGGTTTTATGTGACAGACGCGGCGACTTTGTTTTTTTTTAATGTAGTGAAGTGTTAAATGTAGTTTTAACAATTATCAATTGTGCAAAATACCGTGTAAACCAACATTTTCAAACATTCATTCGTTAAAGTGAAAAACAACAGCTGACAAGGTCACGAACTTTTGTAGCAAAATATGTAGGTAAGTGGCGCCGGTGTACCGGCCGGCGGCACAGATCAAAGAGTGGGCGGGTACGTTCTATTTTTTTCTGGTTCGCGTCATCGCTTCATGCAGAATTGCAGAGGTAAGAAATCAGTTAAACATTACAAATATTAATTATTAAATATTTATTTTAATAATTTTTTTGAACAGTTTTTTATAAATGACTTGCTTTATTACGTATTTAGACCGATTCTTAAAACGTAGGTAAAAGGAACAACAGGGTTTTTGTTACATATTGTATCTTCCTCCAATTCCGCCGAGTATGGTGTCTACCGCAGCCCTGCGCGTGTGTGGGCGCTCGAAACTGTCCATGATCGAGGAGGAGCTGGGTTACAGCCAGGATGGTGGAGGTGAAGGGAACTTGAGGGTCGGTGATTCCAAGTGCGCGCAGTTAGTTCAGGTGTTCCGGCTGAGCATACAAACGTCTGGCCTCTTCCAAGTTATGGTTCGCCATCACATAAAAATCCACCATTGCCCAAAACTCCAAGTTGGAGTACACGTATTGCCGACTTGCCGAATCATTTTTGGCGCGTAATTAGGTTGCGCGTGCGTGACCTAATACAACGAAACGCGAGACAGTACTAGGAAGGAATAAGAAAATAGTAATTGCGGGCTGTCGGCTAGACTCTAAGGGGCCGGGGGCGTGGCTTACGGATCATGCTGTCTGATCGCTGAATGAATTTTTCAATGGGTACCGTTCGCAAGTGTTGCCGTTCGTCGATACGTTTTACACACATGCATTGATCGCAAGGAAGCGTTACTTCGAGTTCTCACTATTACACAAAAAAAACAATATATTAGATTTTTCGTGATTTTGTTTTATTGTAACTTATTGAAAATAATAGTCCCAATCGTTTCGAGTTCGATGATCGAGTATATGGCTTTCGGTTCCAAAACGAGCTAAAATTGACCGTGTATTAGTAGGTATGTACCATTTATTACATTGGTACTCTGTTTCTTTGCTATCTGACTACGGCAAAGCCAAAGGAAGGTTATGATTTTAACAGTTTATGTATGTACGCACGGCTAAGATCAAGCTATACATTTACAATATAAGCTGATCTCGCATTGTATAGGATTTCCTTACAATGAAAGGTCAGTGTAAACTGGAAATCTATAGCTTGACGTGTAGCCGTGTGTACGTATGTTCCTCTGTTCCCTCATAACATATCTAACTCCCAAACGACTATGTGTTTCGATAAACAAGGGGTCGTTGGTAGCGTCATGTTGTTCCGTGGGTAATAGGCTATATGGCGTCACATACAGTCCAACATTGTAGCTTATAGCGGATGTAAAACTATACTGAAAAAAATATTATTATCTTGTTTGACGAAAGGTCTTATGGAGTACTTTCTGAAAATATGTTGGATATGTATATATAGTAACACACACCCAAAATATGAATTTATGAAGTATTTTGCACTCTGACTGTTTTCAATAGCACTAATTATTAGGTTAAGGCGCTTTCCTGGTCAAACAACCTTGTCCCTTGAGAATCCGTTCCCTCTTTGCTGCACCCCACCTCTACATTACTTCATAAAACCTAGCGCCATCTGGTGAACAATTTACGAATAGGTACACGTTAAAATGATAGACATACCAATTCACAAACAAAAGTTTATTGATGTGCTTATAATAATTTGGTCATGAATTTTAATGACTGTACTTACGTCACTTTACTTCAACTTTTATTCTAATACAAGTTTAGTATGTAAGGTACTCTATATCCATTGTGTGGTGTTTCTTTTTTAGATTGAGTGTAAGTTAGTTAGTTTTTCAGAAAGTGATTAAAGTAGAAAAAATAAATATAAACAACAAAGTCAAATTTATTATCATTTATTATTTTACATTACAAATTATTATTAATTTACGTCAGTAACGTCAGTACGTAAGTACCGTACTACAGATATGATGGAGTTCCGCAAGGCAGTGTACTCGGACCACCCCTGTTTACACTCTATATTAATTACTTCCTTAAATCCATTAAACATCAGATGACACTGTTTGCGGATGACAGTACGATAACTATACCATGCCATAATAAGAATACATATGAACCTGACATAAAAAATACATTAATTGAAGCGGTAACGTGGCTGAATATTGATAATTTAAAAATTAATATAAATAAAACTTTGATTATGCACTTTAGCCAAAGATCATCATTATTCTCTAGTCTTGACATCGAATTTAATAATAATAAAATACAGATAGCTAATACCACAAAATTCTTAGGCCTAACAATCGACAGAAATTTAAATTGGAAAGCGCATATTGAGGCTCAAGCCAAAAGAATAAGTAGTGGTGCATATGCATTATATAAATTATCACGTACTCTAAATATAGAAGCGCTATTAACGGCCTACTATAGTTTAGCTGAATCCGTCATTAGATATGGTGTTACGAGTATCTTCTGGGGGAACTCTACCGATAGGGATATCATCTTAAGAGACAGAAGTACTGCGTAAGATCTATGTTTAAACTTAAAACTACTGATAGCTGTAAAAATTATTTCACTAAATATCGTATATTAACACTACCTTCACTTTATATATTAGAAATAGTAATGTTCGTAAAAGCAAATCCACATTTGTTTCCTCGTATGGCAGACCAATTTCCAAGAAACAGACGTGATGATAGCAAAATATGTTTACATACATCGAAAACTGCACTTATGCGCAAGAGTGTTTTTTGCATGGCACCAAATCTATAACAAATTGCCCAAAGGTTGGAAAGAGCTAACTATACCTAAACATAAACACGCAATTAAATTATTTTTGGCACAAAAAGCATATTATAGTACCTATTGCAGAATTTTTAAACGACACATGGTGATCATTTTAAATTATTAAATGTAACTAACATTAGATACAGTAGTTATGGTCTTTAGTAGTAATTGTGGACCTTTATTATAAATAAATTAATGTCTATTAAAAGTAATATAAATCTTTATTATGATAATTGTAATCTGGAATATTGGACAAGGAAAATAAATAATAATAATTGGATAATGTAAATACAATGAATAATAATAGATATAATATGTATAAGTATATTAGTTAAAAATCATTAACTCAGTATTAATAATATAATTGTACAAATATATTTGCACGCCCGCCATGAGAAATGGTAGACATGTCGTGAGCCACTTATTTTTTCGAAGATCTTGCATGCATGTATTGATTTTAATTCTGTATGTATACACATGTTTGAGCTAATAAAATTTCTTTATTTCTTTCTTTCTTATGTGCCCGACCCAGTTCTCGAAAATGGCCATATCACGTTATATTGGGATCGATCTATCATCACATTCATCACTGACAGGACTATTCTGGCCAATAAACCAGACATAGTGGTGATAGATCGATTAAAGCGTCGCACAAGGATTGTTGATATAACGATCCTGCATGACGAGAACCTCGTGAAAGCTGAAAAAGATAAGCAGATTAAGTATCTTGACCTGGTTCACGAGGTTGTCGACATGTGGGATGTGGATACAGCAATCATTGTGCCGATAGTCGTGACGGCCAATGGCATAATAGCCAAGAGCCTCGATAAACACCTTAGGAGGCTCTCGTTGGACGGCTGGATCAAGGGCTTGATCCAGAAAGCGGTTCTTCTAGACACGGCGCGTATCGAGAGGAGGTTCCTCTCTCAGGAGCCCTGACCACTGGTAGCTTGGACCCTGTTCCCGATACCGGTGGGATACTATTTTTTATATTTTGAAATGTTTTTATATTTTTTTTTATCCCAATATTTAAAAATATGATGAATATGTAGAAAAAATTTATAAAGGAAATAATAATAATATTATAGGTAATAGGTATAATAAGGTAATATTAATAAATAAAAAAAAAACCCATTTGTAATACAAATAGGACATTTATTATGGTCTTTTTTATTATTTATTTGTATAGAGGTAAGAATGAATGGTCCGAACTAGTCTAAAAAAAGTTAAGGTGATTTGCTAAAGTTAAAAATAAGCACAATGTTTACTTACGCAAGAATATTAATTATTTCGATGGCAATAAACCAGCTTTTTGACTGATGAGTCCCGACCCGACCGACCACTAAATTATAATCTCAGTGCCAACTTAGTGCTGTCAAACTAAAATTTGGTTAAGTTGTGTCACTTTAGTCAATTTCAGAATGGGAAATCGTCGTTTGACAGGAATAAACTACATTTTGGTGATTTTTAGTCTAGTTTAGAGAATTTTGTGATAAGAGAATCGGCACCATTGTCTATCCTACATAAAGTAATCTTACTTCAAAAATTTCAAACTCATATAAATCGGTTATTAAAAAAAAAACAAGATAAGAAATCTATGGGGCCTAGGTCAAATCATTTGAGCTGGGTAGATAGCAGACGACCCCACCTATCTGCCATTTTCGTATGTTCGACGTTCTGCCGAACACCCTGTAGTGTGTTACAGCTCTGCCAGCGCCAGACTAGCAAATAAATACTTTCACACTTGTAAGAGTTGTAAGTATTTCCCGCCCGCAGCCGGGCGCCCTACTTCGAAGCAAAGGTCTGGTTCCTGGTAGAGTAAATACATCTAATCTCTACCAGTGATGTAATAATTTGCTAATCATTCGTAAATATTTAAGAGAGAGAGACTGTTGTGTTATGTTTCTCTATATTTTATTGTGTGTACATGAAAAAGTAAAATAAATAAATAATCGTTAGCAATAAGTTTATATTTATTATTTAAAGATAATGTGACGTGAGTGAGCAAGTGCGCTAGCCGACGCGGTGACAAACGGCAAGGGTTTCACCCCCGAGACCTTTGGGGCACACTGAGTCCCAATACCACCCCCACGCATGAGTTACAGTAGTGAATACAACCGGTTTTAGAATAAAACATTAATAAAATCAAGATTCGGTCTCATGAAAACAAAAACTTACAAAATGTTCATTAGGTATTAAATTCTATATCCATTAATTTTAGTAGCAAAATTAGAATAATGTTTACTTCACGAGGAGATTTAAGTTATCAATCAAGGAGAGATAAATTAAACAAATAGGTACTCGTTTAAAAAAAAATATTCACCATTGTGGAATCATGATTATGTAGAAATTGAATGCACTTTTTTATTACTTAGTTGCTATTTCTTTGAAATAACAAGCAACCAAAAAACTGCACTAAACACGGCTAGCGCGGTGTTTTGCTCGGGGACGCGCCTTAAGAACGGTTCTTAGAATATACATATTATTATCTTTTGAATTTTCGCAAAACCAAAGAAGTGATTGGGTACGTAGGTACCCAACCACTTCAAGCCTCAATGACTTCTAAGCCCAGGGCCAAAGTACTTAATTGAAATAAAAAAAACAAGTTAAACACTAAAACCCAACTACGGAAAAAATACCAAGGTATAATAGTTTAAGCGGGATCATCCATAAGGGGTACCGCTGACCCGGAACATAGGGGAGGGAGGGGTCATTTGATGATTTCGCATCCTCAAAAAAAAAAAAAAAAAAAGGTATAGTAGTTTTCTCTGTCTACGCATAAACAAGACATCGATGTCGTTTTTTTTTTAACCGGAGTCACAATCATGCATTGCAATCATGTCATTGATAAACCGAAACGACATGACACGTAAACCGCTTCGGTAGACCTCAGACTAAGGAATTTCCTTAGTCTGAGACATTGACTTTGTTTTTCCTAGCTCAATGGTCTGAGAGGTAGACCATTGAGCTAGGAAAAACAAGAAAACTACTGTCTACGACACATTGACCTAGGAAAAACCATTGACTTATGGAAAAACCGTAGACAGAGAAACTAATAGACGCAGTGACGATTCCTTTCTCGCTTACACAAGAAAGAGAGCGAAAATTACGCTATGAATGTTTTAGACAGAGATACAACTATCAATTTTTTTGTCTCTTACCGTGTAACCTGTTTTTTCAAGGTCCGCAACTCAAATTGCGAAACATACTTTGACACTTCGTGCCGTCATTGTGTTTGGTGTTAAAATTTTGCTTATTTTTATGATAAAAAACGATTTTAATCCAGTGAGAAGACAGAGAAATTATCCGTATTTCACATCGACGATTATACAATGGTGCGTTGTCGTGTTATTTCATGTAAAAGCGATAGTGAGAAGAAAATTGCCGGTGTGTCTTTTCACGCGTAAGTACGACGGTTTTGTACCTAATTATAGTTTCTTAAATGATGATTATTTATGCCATAGCATGACGGAACGATATGTCTCATTAAAACTGAAGATAATAGGATTTTGTCGAGTTTTTAACATTCCAATAAATTATATCATGTAAGTGTTGCCAGCGTCAGCTCAAAAATGCCCCGAGTCACGATAAAAAATATTGGCTCTACAATGTAATAAAAACAAAAAATATTGGATCAAATAATAGCATAGTATATGTGTATAATTATATATATATGTATATACATCAATAATGTGTTTTTTTCAAATTGTTTGGAGTGTTTAGTTTCTAAGTGTTAGTGTTTTTTTTAGTTACCTCATAAAGGATAAACATGATATAGTGCAGTTTGCAGACGACACTTCACTTTTATTTAAACTCAAACGTCAGCAGCTGGTTACTGACAATGTAAATAGTGCCCTCGCAAAAGTAGTTAACTGGTTTAATGTTAATAACCTTCTTCTTAACGAGAAAAAAACGAAATGTATTAAGTTTACGATACCTCATGTTAGACAAGTAGAAACAAGTATTCTCATAAAGAGTGAAGTGTTGAAACCCGAAAATACCACAGTATTCTTAGGCATAACTTTGGATGCCAAGCTTCAATGGGGCCCCCATATAGATAAATTGTCAAAGAAGCTTAGCTCTGCAGCATACGCCGTTAGGAAAATTCGTGGTTTAACTGATTTAGAGACAGCCCGTTTAGTATACCTACTTTAGTTATTTTCATAGTGTAATGTCGTACGGTATTCTGTTGTGGGGAAATGCCGCCGATATTCAGACGATTATTGTTTTACAAAAAAGGGCAATTCGTTCAATTTATAAATTAAGTCCCAGACACTCCCTGAGAGACAAATTTAAAGGGATTAATATAATGACTGTGCCTTCTCAGTATATTTATGAAAATCTTTTGTATGCACATAAAATTATTAATCTGTTTAAAAAGTACAGTGATATCCATAATTTAAATACTAGGAACAAACACAAATTTGTTGTTCCTACTACCAGGCTCAAGAAAATAGGTGGCTCGTTTAGATGCCAATGACATACGTTTTTATAATAAACTTCCTAGCCACATTAAAGCACTAAGCCTTAATAAATTCAAATCTTTTATAAAAAGGAAACTATGCCAGAATGCCTATTATACTGTCAAAGACTATATGTATTGAGGACAAAAAGGCTTGGGATTGAGTTGCTCCAATAAAGCACAGGCAATGTTAATTTACTTTATTTCGCTAACTATTTTTACTTTTAATCTTTGCTATAAGTATGTATACTTATTTTCATATACAATGACACTAATATTTACTGTACAAAGTATTATATTATTTTAAATTATTGTGAATGTGAGGACTATGTGTGTTTTTGTTCCAGTTTTAATCATGTTCTAGCAGTTTGAGTAGCTGATGCGGCCTACCAAAATGTCCTTTCTTTGGTATTGTTCGTCGAATCGTTGAGCTCCTTAAGTTCTGAGTTGAGCTGCACGGTTACTGACAAATGCGTGCACTGACTGGACAGGTCCACTCAATATGTGTGGTTCTTTCCTCAAAAGACCATTGCAGACACCGATCTACATAGCCTTCACATGATCTGACCAAGATTTTGTCTGGACTTTAAAAGAGACTGTGACCTCTGAGTTTGTTTCGGCCTTTCTTCTCAGAGTAGTCACATAGGAAACGCCGACCTCATCTAGTTTAAAAAAAATATGATTGACGTGTAAAAGTGTTTGTTCAAACCTACTTACAGAAATAAAATCATTTATCATTTAAGTAGTATAATAAATCTTAATTAAAAAACTCGTTTCGTTTCAATTAAATCCTGAAAATAATTTACCCTACTTCATCTAATAATACTCCAAAAACAGGGGAATGCAGTTACTATGGCAACATTATACGCACACATTGACATATTATCTCTGTCTCGACTGCGGTTACAGGGTCCCTTCGTCTATTAGTTTCTCTGTCTACGGGAAAAACACTACGAAATAACATGATGACATCCATGCTTCATTATACCTTTTAGGTGGCATATTTGCATTGAGCTAGGAAAAACATTTGTCATATTTTTTCTAAACCATGGAATTAGTAAGTACTAGTCCTGCGACTTAGTCCGCGATCCAGGATGAAAAGTAGCCTGTCTTTACCCATATCATGGTATAGACCATCACCTGGGTAAGGACCTCTGCGCACCTTTCATCCAAATCCGTTCAGCCGTTTTAGCGTGAAAGCGTAACAAACAAACAAACTCACTTTCGCATTTTATTAGTTAGGATTATACAGGGTGGCAGGGACATCGACGCATATCCCGTTACCATTGATTCAGTAGGTACATGAAAAAAAAACTGCAGTTTCATAAAAAAGTGCAATACCTGCCCGGTCAAAATGTATGTAACAGCAAGTTTAAAAAAATTAAATAACCGACGAAAAATTTCAGCGCAGGGGCGTTTCAGAATCATGTATACATAATCCATGGTTTCAGTTTGTGCGTCCGAGTCGATGTCCCTACCACCTAGGTACGTACAAGTACGTTAGTTCCTTGTTCAAGGTTTAATGGTTAATCCGTTCCGTATGCCAGTAAATCAAAAAAATAAATACAAGATTCTCAATGTGCTTTCTGTCTTTCAAATTGTAAATAGAAACAAACTTCTGGCGTTGGCCATACAGTTTTATTTGCATTCATACTGGACTCTACAGAAATAGTGGTCTTGAAAAGAAGAAAACTAAGTAGTGTCTCGCTCTCGAACAATTTAGGCTCCGCGCAAACGGGCCACAGACCACAGCCACCGGTAGCTGGCGATAAGCTGTTTACATGATTTTTGACATGTTTTGTATGGGATCGCCACACACGTGTAGCGAGTGGATACCACTGGCGACTCAGTGTTCGCGATATGTCACCGGTGGCGGCTTGAGTCAATCCAACGTGAGAGTGTTACAAATTAAGAAGAGTGGACCTCGGGCCCCAAAAAAATCCACTTCAGCCGGTGGGGTGTGGCCCGGGAAAAAGGTTTGGACAGAGGGCTCGCCACCCAGGAGGAGGCCAAAGTGATGAGCCGAGCCAGGCCTGCCGAGCTGGCGCAGCTGGCTATGGAAGAGAACCACCCAGGAGTGACCAGCCGCAGGGCAGCCATGTCAGAGTCCTCAGGTGGTGAGCCGGTCGCCGCTGGCGGCTCCAATTCGGAGCGAGCGACCAGGTTTGCGAAGGTCGTGGTAGCTGCGATAAAGCATGTGGCCGTGAAGAGGATTAAGTCCTTTTAAGACAATCCGCGGCCACGGCCTCCATTATGGCGGCAGCGGAGGCCATTCAACCTGGGCCTCCGTCGGATGGAATGTCTGAAATTGATGA
Source organism: Brachylomia viminalis (assembly GCA_937001585.2). Lineage (NCBI taxonomy): Eukaryota > Metazoa > Arthropoda > Insecta > Lepidoptera > Noctuidae > Brachylomia > Brachylomia viminalis. The sequence continues at coordinate 10,676,805 of OW443302.2, read as the reverse complement.
GCGGCTGTCAAGCGGGCGGAGGTCGCCCGCTTGACAGCCGCCATGGAGTTTCTTCGGAAGGAGAATAAGGAGCTCCGAGTAGACCTGGCTGGGCTGCGAGCAGCCAGCCCCAGGGAGGTGCCGCAGGAGGGGGCGCAGCAGCATGGGCAGGGACGGCCCGTGCCTACGGAAGACCGGATTCTGACCCTGGTGCGGCAGGAGCTGGCTGCCTTTCAGAGCCGGTTTTCCGCCCTGGAGGCCATTGTCTTGCGACCCCCACTAGCGGCGAGCCAGCCAGCCGCGGGCCAGCGGAAGGCGGTCTCTTTTGCTGCCGTCGCAGCAGCCGCGGCCAAACCTGGCTCATGGGGCAGAGGAAGGCCTTCTCCGTGCCGAAACCCGCGGGGCCGCCCATGCTCAGGGAGGGAGGGGCGGCTATACAGATGGCGAGGGCACCGGCCCTGGCTGCAAGACGGCCACCCCCACTTCCTATATCACCTCCGGCAGGCGCCGAATGGCAAGTAGCCGGGGAGAAGAGGAAGGCAAGTAAGGCGGCAAGGGCGGCCAAAAGGTAGGAGACGATAGCGGCACAAAGCACGAAGCGTCGCGGCTAGGCTCCGCGCCCCGGAGTCCGCAGCTATAGTGATTACACTACAGCCGGAAGCGGAAAAGAAGGGCGTGTCTTACCACGACGTGCTAGCCAAGGTGGGGAAGGCAGTGAGCCTCGAGGAGATCGGCGCCACTGAAGGCATCCGAGTGAGGCTCACGGTGACTGGGGCCCGGATGCTCGAGATCCCCGGTGCGGCCAGCGGCCCGGCCGCTGACGCTCTGGCCGAAACGCTTAGGGCTTGTTAAATGCGGACGAGGCCCGAGTGTCCAGGCCCACCAACTGCGTGACATGCGCATCCTGGGCCTGGATGACTCGGTGACGGAGGGAGAGGTGGTAGCCGCTATCGTTAGGACTGGGGGGGTGCCCTGCCGAGCAGGTGAGGGCAGGCATCATCCGTCCTGACTTTAATGGGATGCGAGCCGTTATGGTCAGCTACCCCGTGTCGGCGGCCAAGAAAATAGCCGAGGGCCGTAGGCTACTGGTGGACTGGGTCTCCGCGTAGGTGAAACTGCTGGAACCCAGACCTCTTAGGTGCTTCCGCTTCCAGGTTGGCAACCACGTGGGAGCTAAATGCACCTCGGAGGTGGACCGCAGCCACCATTGCTTCCGCTGTGGTCAGCCCGGTCACAAGGCCAGCTCTTGTAATGCCGCGCCGCACTGCACGGTATGTGCGGCAGTTGGCAAGCCGGCCGATCACCGGATGGGGAGCAAGGCCTGCGCTCCACCCGCCACAGCCAGAGGCAGGTGCAAGCTCTCCGCCACCGCCGTCACTGCCGTAGCCGCCGACACTGCCGCCGCCGCTGCCGCCGCTGCCACCTCGACCGCCGTCGTCGCCGCCCGCCGTCACCACTGCGGCGGGGCCCTCACAGAGGGCTCGGGAGGAGGCTGACATGCAGTGCCAATAAAGGCCCCATTACGCCTCCTCCAGGCGAACATCAACCCGCCTCTGCTCAGGATCTGTGGCTCCCGAACATGGCACAGTGGTCGATTAACATCGCCGTGGTCTCTGAGCCGTACTTCGTCCCGCCCAGGGATGACTGGGTGGAAGACCTGAGCGGCTCAATGACCCTAATTTCGTCGGCCGCCGCCGGTACTCCGTCCCTCGAGGCTGTCACGAGGGAACGGGGTTGCGTGGCAGCACGGTTTGGGGAGATCGTAGTGGTTGGGGTATACTACTCCCAGAACCGAACTCTTGCCGAGTTCTACAACTCCCTTGCAGGGTTGAAAGTTGTCGTCGTCGGGTACCATTCCCTCCAAGTGCTCGTCCCCGGGGACTTCAATGCCAAGAATGTGGCATGGGGTTCCCGGTATTTATTTATTTATTTTGTTAGTGAAAACAAACAATTGTACATTATATATTACATCTAAGATTAGGTACATTGTAAGTGGGTTAATGTATGTACAATCCACGACGTTTCCACAGATTACCTATGATAATGATACAGTGAAGGTAAAGACACATTATTCAAGTTACACAAGCACAAAGAAGAAGACAGGAAGAGAAATAAGAGGCTGTACTTATTTTAATACTAAAACAAATTACGAAAACAACTAAAAGAAGATACACTTAACGTTACGCAAACTAAATATTTACGGTATACGGACACACGGGGCAGGATCATGGAGCACTGGGCTCTGGAGACAGGCCTGGTCGTCCTAAATCGGGGTTCTGTCCCCACGTGTGTGCGGATGCGGGGTGAATCGGTGGTGGACATCTCGTTCGCCAGCCCCGCTCTGTCGCCGCGTGTCCTTGACTGGCGCGTCATAGAGGGGGTGTAGACCTATTCCGACCACCGGTACCTCCGGTTTGACGTCTCCGCCCAGACCTCGAGCGAGGCGGAGTGGTTCCGGGAGGCCATGTCCGAAATATGTGACGTGGTAATGCTCCGGGACCAGCCCGGACGCGCCCAGCGCCAGGTGTGCTGGTGGTCGCCGGAGTTGACGACTCTGCGCAGTACGTGCGTCGCTGCGCGATGCCGGTATACCAGGCACCACAGGCTCCGTATTCGCCCTCCGGATTCGGAAGCCATTCAGGTGGAGCTGTACGAGGGGTACAGAGCGGTGAAGACCACCCTCCAAGCGGAGATCCTGCGGGCCAGGGACTGGCCCGCGAGGAGTCGCTGGAGACTCTGAACAGGGACCCGTGGGGACGCCCCTACAAATTGGTGCGAGAGAAGTTCCGCCCATGGGCTCTCCCGCTCCCAGCTCGTGGAGGACGTGGTGAGCGCTCTGTTCCCTTCTAGAGGGGAACATATCTCCCCGCCCATGGCCCCGCCTACTGCGGTGCTCAATGCAGACCACACCGCTGGACGACGACGACGATGCTCCGGAAGTGACCAAAGTAGAGCTGCGAGTGACGGTACGTAGGCTGAGTGAGTTTCCAATTCGTTGGAAGACGGGGAAACTGGTCCTCATCAAGAAGCCGGGGCACCCAGCGGACTCTACGTTTGCTTACCGGCCCATCATGCTGCTCGATGAGGTGGGCAAGCTCTTTGAAAGAGTCATTGCAGACCGCCTCGTCGGGCGGCTGGTGCGGGTGGGGCTGGATTTAGCAGAGAGTCAGTTTGACTTCCGCAGGGGCCGCTGTACGGTGGACGCCATCATGCGCGTGTGGGCCCTCACGACGGGGGATGCTGTGGCCCGGGGTCGGGTCGTCTTGGCGGTGTCTCTAGACATCGCCAATGCCTTCAATACCCTGCCCTGGAGTTGCATCAGGGAGGCATTCCGGTATCACCAGATGCCGACCTACCTCTGTCGTGTGGTCGAGGCTTATTTGACGGACAGGGCCGTCATCTATCCCGGTCACCAGGCAGTATGGAACCGACAATCGTCGAGAGGTTCCAAGGTGGCCCTGCACAAGTCCGAGGCCATGTGTTTTCATGGTCCTTGGAACGCGCCACCATCGGATTCCCAAATAACGGTAGGAGGGGTTCACATCGGCGTCGAGTCGACGATGAAGTACCTGGGACTCGTCCTCGACAGCCGGTAGAACTTCGTGGAGCATTTCCGACGTTTGACTCCCGGGCTGGAAAGGGTTGCAGCTGCCTTGAAGCGGCTCCTGCCCAATCTAGGGGGGGTCAAACGCCTCCTGCCGGAGGCTCTACACGGGGGTCGTGCGTCCATGGCCCTTTACGGGGCACTGGTGTGGACGCGTACCTTGAGGCGGCGGCCAGCCCGTCGGTTGAACGCACCCCAAAGGGTCATGGCCACCCGGCTGCTCCGGGGATACCGTACGGTCTCCGGTGAGGTGGCGAGCCTCCTTGCCAGATTACCGCCATGGGATCTGGAGGCAAAAGTCCTCGCGCATATTTGTGGGAGTGGCGCGAGGAGGCGAAACGCCGGGGTGTAGCTCCGCTGCCGCGTGAAATCACGGTACAGCGGACAGAGCTCCGGCGGGATCTCTGGGCAGCATGGAGAGTGCGATTGTCGCAAATCACGCTGGGCACGCGGTGATAAGTCCCCTCTTTGAGGAGTGGCTAGAGAGGCGCCACGGCGTCCTCACCTTCCGCCTGACGCAGGTCCTCACCGGACACGGTTGTTTCGGGAGGTTCCTGTTCCGGATAAGGCGGGAGGAAACGCCCGGGTGTCACAATTGTGTGGATCGCCCGGAGGACATGGTGGAGCATACGGTGGAGGTCTGCCCGGCTTGGGTGGAGCACCGCCGTGTCCTCGTGCAGGCGATTGGCAGTGGCGATCTCTCGCGTCCGGCCCTGGTCCAGGCCATGGTACGGAGCGAGAGGGCCTGGGAAGCCGTAACCTCCTTCTGCGAAGCAGTAATTGTCGCGAAGGAGGAGGCGGAACGCGTGAGGGAGAGGCAAAATTCGCGCCCTCACGCCCCTAGCCGCCGCAGGAGACGCCCTGGGCGTCGGGAATCGCAGGCTGATTCCCGGCCACCGTAGGCGTGGGCTTGCGAACGGCGAGCAATGGGCAGCTCGCCGTTCGATAAGGACCAGGCCCGGGTCGACGGCACGTTGTGTTCCACGCGCGCCTCAAAGAGATGTCAGCACCAATGATGGGGTCCACTAGGGCCGATGCCTGCTAGGGTTGCGTGAAAGTCCGAGAGGGATACCATGGCCCTTGGCACAGGCAACTGAAGGAAGACGGGTGAGTTTTAGTCAGTAAGAGTCTGACACGCCCTTCTGCTCTGCCCAGAGCGGGAGTAGTTATTTGATGATTTCCCACCCAAAAAAAAAAGGGTCGAATACTCAAAATTGTTGTTGGTAGCAAGACGCAGGCTTACGGTGTGGCTACACCAATAACTAAAGATCTTTAGTCATTGGGCTACACTGGGGTCGGAATGTCATGATGTAATGTCATTGGTACAATGACTAATATTGGTAACTTGTCACTGTCACAGTTGTCACCGAATAATAGTGCTAAATGTTGATCCAAGTTTATTTAATTCCTAATTAAAAGTATTCTGTAAAAACACCAATTTATTGAACAAATGAATGTGAAAATTCGAAAGTAGTACCACAAGTCTATGGTAGAATCTAATTCAAACTCCGTTTTAACAATATTCATCAAGACATCAAGACATGTTACACGACTACGATTGAATTTGAAATTTGGTTATTACAGTTTATAATACAGATTCTTACCATTTGGTTTGACGTATTATGACTTATTAGAAAACATCGATAGTTTAAGTCAAGCAATGTCGATACAAAATATGGAGAAAAGAACAACTCCCTGTGTCCCTACACCTGATTGGAGCACTAATTTTAATAACGAGGTAAAATACTCATGTGTTTGGTTTTAATTATTCCCAGGTTGGGCAAAGTGTTATAGGGATTTTCCATCAGGGATTTCTCTGGAGTAGCCTTGGATCTGGATTTGTGCCCAGTTGATGGTAATAGGCTAGCCCCCTTCTACATGTGACTTAAACGTAACTGGCGAAATTTTTGGGTGTACTATAGGTACACGTCTGGCTTACCCTTTGGGAGTACAGGCTTGATGTTATCTTGTTTCATTATATCAAGATTCGAAACCTCTTGCCTGCAGTCACAAATTTTAACCCCTTTTGAAAAGTAGGTACTATAGCAATAATAAATACAAATCTCTGCTTAACAGATGGAGATTGGCAATGAACAAAAAGGAAGAAATAATAATGACCATCATTTGCAAGATGACACCGAAGATGTTGCAATGAACAGAGTATCTGTTATCAGCAGTGTTTCAAATCATATGGCTCATACAAATAATGGGAACAGTTTGAACATGAATCATACTCCTGTTCACTGTAAAGCTAATGGCTCATTACTAAATACTCCTGCAATGCCAACTTCACAGTCTTATATTGCTGGGGAAGTGGCACTTACACCTACCCACAGTACTTTTACACCTCAAGCCATAAATCCCCACAGTGCAATGACTGCTATCACTCCAATGGTGAGTGGATCGGACCAAGCTAGGAACAGCATAAAAGTTCAGTAAGTTACTAAGTGTTTCAATTGCTACTATCAATTTTATTTGAAACCCCACCCTAGCAACCATATGAGTATCCCATGGCATCAACCTAAAGTAAAGACACCTACCGCAAAAGTAAGTGCTGGTGAGCCTGGAGCTTGCTAGTGTTAGTGGCAAGGATCACTACCTGCAGCACTATCGCTGGGTACTATAGTGCTTGGGTACTTACTGGCATAGTCACCCCATCACCAGTTTCGTTTTTTTGCATCATAGTCGAGATATTTGGAGGAAAAGATCTGAAGTCAATCTTTACCTTCGAAAATCATGGGTAAGTGATACTTTCGTCAACATAAATGAATAATTATATAATGCATGCCATAATATTTGTGCTGATATTGCTTGCTTGCAAAAACTGCTAGGTCATCATAAGTAGGTACCTACCAACTTAGCATATGATCAATATTTTTACACTTATTTTGCAATGTTTTGATGACCACATGCCTAGACATTTTTGTTTGTTCATGTTCATATCCTCTTTTTTATCCAACTATGGCGTCGCTAAAGGAGGGATTTGAACAGGCTATGTACAATGTACATAGCAGTTAGCAGTCAACCTTTGCACTTTGTGGTAGTTCTAGTTTTAATTATGTCAGTAGTTGAAAGGACGAGACAATTTTTGTTAGTAAATACCAACTAAAAAGGTATAAACAAAACATCACAAACACACAAATTAGAAATAAAAAAGGTTTTTGTACAACCAGGGTCACACATAATTTGTAGGTAATAATCATTGATTGGATATGTGTGCAGTGATGCATATTTTAAGTTAATTTTTGGATATGAAAGTATGGCAGCACCTTCTTAAAAGATTTTTTTTGTTAAAAAAACCTGTGGTGCCAGGGACACCGGGAATGCATAACAAGCCGGGTGTATGGTATGGAACAGACTTAAAAAAAAATAGGTAAGTATTTCAATAGGTACCTACATGATTATTCTAAGTATATGTAGTTTGTTTTCTTATCCTGACGTTGTTTGCTATGGCAGTTTGGTATCTACGTACCTACTTTACAATATTAGGTAGGTAGATATTCATCTGATTCTATAGTCGGAAAAAAACACTAAATTTGTCGATTCCCGAATCGCGGGATTTTCACGATCGATACAAAAGTGCATTCCTTAAAAGCCAACATTTGTAAAAGTAAGTAAATATACATTCGATTCTACAATCAGAAACCTATAGGTATTTGTTGATCCCGGAACCGCGGGGTTTTTTCGATACAAAAGCGCATTCCATATTAGCCAACATCTCTTTGTGAAACTGAAATATGGTGTGGTACTGGTAGTAACTTCATATTATAAAATATGGTTATTCTTATTACAAAATTGAAACAGGTTTGATGATTATTTTTGTTACAGAAACTGCGTATCAACTATAAATTTGGGTTGTGAATTAAAATTGTTGGATATTTACTGTAGAACCAGGTTTTCCGAATACAATCCAGCAAGATTTCATGGTGTAGTCATGAAAATTATTGATCCAAGAGCTACAGCACTGGTGTTTAGGTAAAAAAATTACATACTTATTCATAACACAATAGTGAGTAGGTATGGTATGTGTATGTATATTGAGTATGGGTGCCCCAATTCGAAAAGTGGACTGAGGGATTTTAAGTCCACTTTTTCACTTTTTAGCGTTTGGTCTAAATGAAATAATTAAAACAACTTGAATAGGATACTTACATAAATAAAAACACCTCTCATTATAATACAAATCTGCATTTACACTACAAAAAAAAAAACTATTTTTGATTTGAAAAATATTGTTTTGTATTTAGTCTTACACAGTTCGACTTATGGCTTTCTGTCCAGTTTTTTAACGACTAAGGTATTTTACGAGACAAAACTGTCTACTTTCTAATATAACATATTAGAATAAGTACTTACCTAGAAAAAGAAGAAAATTTGTTTTTGGCGTACCTAAGTAACTTAGAGATATAAAAGCTTGGGGATATGATATTAATAACTTCAAACATTCATGTTTTATTAGGAAACATGCATAACGACTACATATAAAAAAACAAACACACTACAAACTATCAGCTAGTGTAGTCAATGTAAAAAAGACTAAGTTGGACTTAAAGATTAAATGATAGGTAGGCATCCATTCTCAAAAAAATTACTTGAGATAGTTCTTCCTTGTTAAAAGAGATTTATGTTTACAGATCTGGAAAAGTACTCTGCACTGGGCTAAGAAATGAACATGATTCCTATATAGCTGCTAGAAAATTTGCTCGAATTATTCAAAAACTTGGATATCCTGTATGTACTTATTAGAAATCATAAACGACTTATGGCCGAACCCAATAACATATCTATCACTAATTTTGGCATACCTACTGGAGATGAAAAATCTCTGGTTTGACGTCCCAATAATCTATCAGAGGAATCTTATCGGCCCACGTCTCTGTCTATCTCTATCTGTCGATTAGCTTACTATGGATAGCTATTTGTATGAAAAAGCCGAAGTATGCATCCCAATAACATTTTGATAGCTATTTGTTTCACAGTATAATTACTATAGATAACAGATAGGTCCATCCGCTCCGCTCTAACTGAGCAATATTTACTTCTTTTTTAAATAATAAATAATCATAATTTAAAACATGCCAATTCAAGTGAAAGTACGTTGAGCGAAAGTGATTTTGAAATCGTAACAGAGTTATCCGATCCGGAAAATAATGTTCAAAATCTTTAAATCAAAAGAACATTTAAATAATAATATGAGACAACATCCACACAAGGTCTTCAGTTCCCGAACTAGGGAGAGCCTGTACTACGGTAACCTGACGACTGATATACATACTTATACAGGGTGGCCGGGATGCTGACGTTCAAACGTAAAATTTTGATACTTTATGATAAGGAGTATCCGAATCACCCCCATGTATGTTATACGATTTTTCGTAGTTTTCGAGATATAATTTTTTTTCGTAATTTTCACCTAACATCAGTTTTCGATTTTTTTCTCGTTCTGTTGAATATTTCTGGTTCAGTTTTTTTGTGATAACTAATTAGCATAGTCTAACCTAACACCCTAAAAAAATATGGTTTATCTAGGAATTGCAGAACTTAATTAGAATTTATTCGAAAGTTCAAAATTTCTCAAACGAACTCACTGAAGATAAGATATAGGGTTCGGCCGTTATTGGAACAGACTGATCTCGGTTTGATAGACATTTTGTTTGTTTTATTTCAGGCAAAGTTTTTGGACTTCAAAATTCAAAATTTTATAGCAACGGCTGATTTAAGGTTTCCGATAAGATTAGAGGCACTACAACAAGCACATGGCCAATTTGCATCCTATGAACCAGAATTATTTCCTGGTCTAGTATACAGAATGGTACGACCTAGAGTTGTATTATTAATATTTGTCAACGGAAAAATTGTATTTACAGGTAAAGTGTAATTGAATAAATCAAATATTTATATTTTCAAAGTTGTTAAAACACGTGTTTGAATGACCTGCAAATTGCAAAAAACTTAAGAAAATTTGAATTTCGCGGGTAACATGCACTTCCCATTTAAGGCGTGAAAAGGCAACAGGCAGACATTTGCTTTCGCATTTATAATATTAATAAAGTAATTGATTTTGATTGATTGATGAAACAAAATAGCGTTTCAAAGTTTTAAACTGTCCTAATTATCGTATTTTCCCTTTATTGCAGGTGGCAAAACAAGAGGTGAAATCAACGAAGCCCTTGACATAATTTATCCAATTTTAAGGAGCTATCGAATAAGTTAATTTGTTTATAATGCATAATTAGTTTACCTACAGCAAGATGAAACAATAATATTATTTTAATTGAAGTTATGTTATGTTTATGGTGACTTACCCATGTTCAATACCTACTTATTAAGATGCTATTATATTCATTTCGAGATATGTTTAAGGATTGATGTGTTCTTATTGGATTCCCTACTTAAAATGATCACACGTTTGCTCGATAGTAGATAGGTAGGTACCTATCTACTATCGAGCTAACGTTTGATCATTTTAAAGTACCTACCTACTTTAATTCGTCGAATTATGATCGCGACTCGTTCATAATTTGCGACTGTTCACTATACACGGTGATTTTTAATTCACTGTTAACCTTGCAGGAGGTGAAATAACTCATGATTATAAACAACTCTCACTATGAGACCAGCTATGAAATAGCAAAACAAAACGTCTGTTGCATGTCGACATGTGAAATGTCGAAAAAAATATCTGCTGTTCTGCACTATTTATCCGATGATTTGACATTTTTCGACATTTCAGAGTTGGTCTCATAGTAAAAGTTGCGCATAATCATGAGTACTGTCACGCCCTGAAAGGTTAACAGTTAATTAAAAATCACTGTGTATATACCAATGGGGCGAGCACGAGTTGAGCTTGAGTCACACATTTTTATCACAGTTTGGGAGCAAAAATCGTGATAAAATGCGTGACTCAAGCCTATCACAGAGGCCGTGCTCGCCCCGCTGTACCAAAAGTTGATGAAAGTGTAAACAAACCCTAGGTTAAATACTTAGGCACTCACTTAAAGGGTAATATTAGTAACACGTTCATCTATACTTAAGCCGTCTTATTACAAAACACGATCTAACTTTAGCCCGAGCCTAAATCTTCGATTTAGTTTTTGTATTTGGAACTTTGTGCCGACTTTAGTAAAGTTCTTAATACAAAATTGACAATCTAAGACCAGACTAAGTTGTCAGTTTTGTAAAAGGAACTTGTATTTCGATTTCTGTCAGGTTCGTATTTCAAAAACAGGCTCGATGGTTTAAACCATGTCAAAAGAAAAACCTTCTTTTGTAATAAGACCGAAGAGGTTTAAATTTTATATCTCACCAGTTACTGTTTAGCCAAAATTTTGAATAAGTAACACTAATTGAGAAAAAAATGATGTTGGGTATATGCATTTCAATAATCAAATCCAATCATTCAATCTGTATGTACAGTCATTCCCAAAAAGATGTACACACGGACAAGGAACTATTTTATTGTTAACATGTTGTGGGGCCCACATGTAACCAAATTGTCGAAGCGGCTTAGCTCTGCTGCCTACGCGGTCTATAAAATCCGTCTTTTGACTGATGTAGAAACAGCTCGATTCGTTTATTATAGTTATTTCCATAGTGTAATGTCGTACAACATTCTGCAAAGGGGGAAATTTTGAAAAAAAATTTGTGCGGAAATGCAGCCGACATTCAGGTTATATTTGTGCTGCAGAAACGAGCCATTCGAGCAATTTATAACCTAAGTTGTAGGCGTGCACTGAGCGATAAATTTAAGGAAATAAACATAATGGTGCCGATTCCCTTGTCACAAACTAAACTAAATTTAAGTTGAGTGCATCTTTTTCTTTCTATTTTATTATGGAAAGGACAGAAGATAAATATTAGTTTAGTCCTGTCAAATTAGTCAGCACCTGACGTAATTTGATGTAATTTTAGTAGTCAACTTTTTAATCACGTCTAAACTTGTATGGAGTAGTGTCAGGCGCTGATTAATTTGACATGACTAAACTAAAAGTTATCTTCTGTCCTTTTCTTAATGAAATAGAAAGAAAAAGATGCACTGAACTTAAATTTGGTTTAGTTTGTGAACAAGGGAATCGGCACCAATAGACAGTCGCATCTCACTCGGTCTCAGTCGGTCTCAGTCGCATCTCATCTCGCAGTCGGCTACAGTGGCTAAGTGTAGTCAGCGAAACCAAATGGTCTTGGGTTCGAATCCCGGTAGGAGCAAATGTTTGTATGATGAATATGGACATTTGTACCCGAGTCATGGACGTATATTTATAATATGTATGTATTTACGAAAAAAAAATGTATTTAAGTAGTGTATCAACCATCTGGTATCCATAACACAAGCCTTAAGTGTTAAGTGCTTAACTTGGAACTAGATGGTGCTGTGTGCAATGTCAGACGATATATTATTATAATATATTATTTATATTATATTATCTCAATATTTATATGAGAACCTGATTTATGTAAAAAAGAATATTAATCTATATTGTAAACACAGCGACATTCATAACATAAATACTAGAAACAAAGATTTACTAATTGTGCCCACGGTTAGGCTCCAAAAAATTTGTAAATCATTTAGGTGCCAAAGTACCTAGGTACCTATACGTTTTTACAACAAACTCCCAAGCTAAGTTAAAGAACTGAGCCTCTATAAATTTAAATAATTTATTAAACAGATACTCTGTCGAAAAGCCTTCTATAACGTTAAAGATTACTTGGATGACAAAAAGGCTTGGGATTAATTTAAGCTACTCGTCCAATGTACCCCCAAGCAACAAACCATTTTGAACTAATTATGTGTTTTGGAATAATAATGGTGCCGATTCCCTTGTTCACAAACTAAACCAAATTTAAGTTCAGTGCATCTTTTTCTTTCTATTTCATTAAGAAAAGGACAGAAGGTAAATTTTAGTTTAGTCCTGTCAAATTAATCAGCGCCTGAAACTACCTACACCATACAAGTTTAGACGTGATTAAAAAGTTGACAACTAAAATTACATCAAATTACGTCAGGTGCTGACTAATTTGACAGGACTAAACTAATATTTATCTTCTGTCCTTTTCATAATGAAATAGAAAGAAAAAGATGCACTCAACTTAAATTTAGTTTAGTTTGTGACAAGGGAATCGGCACCAATGTCATTATTACGTGACATAAGTAACTTACCTATAATATTTTTGATGATAGAGAAATTGACTGTGAATGTGAGTACATGCAGGCTAGATAGAATACATGACTTATAGCTGTCTGGCTGTTTTGAGTATTTTATATACCTACGGCCTACGCAAATGAACTGCACATCTGGTATCCCTGACTATTCTTACGAGTAGTAGCATACTTATATCCCAAAGGTTGAACCATGCATGTCTCTACACGTGGCTCAGTTTGTTTTTATTTATTATTATCTACGTCAATTCACCGTTAAAGTGAAGATTTTCTAGATTTTAACTACAATTGAAATAAATTCGTTAATACTTGTTGGAAAACTACAGTACCTACACAATATTTATTATTCAAAGTCGGTAACTTAAGTAAGAAATGAGAAATTTGTGCGCCTGCTGCCTTCCTTGGATGCGGTAGCCGTTTCTCAGGCTTCCCCTCCGGAAAGTTTATTGTATATGCGCACTTGGCACAAAGACAGTACCGGGTATCAGGTATGAAAAAATCGTTAATCCTGAGGATAATGGGACAAACTATTTAAATGATTGCATTGTCATCGGGCCTTGATAAGTGTGCGCCAAAGTTTGAAATCAATCCGACGTTTTGAAGGGGATGAAAATTCCGTTACATAGATACTGTAATAGATTCGTAGATACATACCAAGCTATAAAAGCGTGTTAAAAATCACTGCCAATGTCACAGTGATCCTTAGTGAATGAGTACCTAGGTACTTCATATTTATAATAAGGATTGCTGCCACTGACAAGCCTGTCAAAATCATAGTGATGTTTATTCTCGTTAAAATAAGGTTGCTGTTGAGAAGACTACAGGTAGTGGTAAAGGTTTAACACGTGCTTTGTTTGTGTTGCGTTTTTTTTCTTTTAGTGGTATTCATTACTGTGAACTTCAATCCAGATTATTCTTTGTGTTTGCGTTTTAGCGTAAGGTTTGTTTTTAACAATAATTTAGTTTATTTTAAAAGATTTTACCCGGCATACACTGTACACGATTCAGGACGCAGGGTTGAATGAAAACACGAACAAGATGAGTGCACTAAATATTATATTTAAACTTCAACGATTTTAACACTGATTTAACAAGATACTTTTACATTAAAGTCACACACTTATACAATATTTACATTTAAGACAATTATCACGACTTGAAGAAGACTGTTTGAAGACTATAGGAAGACTGTGTCGTTACGCCCCTGGGCGCCCATTTTATTTCCCCCAACGTAAGCGCAAGTAGTGGTCGGTCCCCTTATCACGACCGCCCACTATCCAATGGCTAGTGGGAGAGTCGATTATACCCTACCCCGCGCTCCCCGCTCTTCACCCCTGTGACCTAGTTTGATCGTGGGAACCAGGATGTGGAATACAATGGGCGCCTTTCGACCAATCAACGGGTTTGTTTACTCTAACAGATAGAACTTTGTCACATTAAATTTACTCGTATTTCTTGTTATAAGAAGTTACAAGGTGTTAATACATAAAAAATAGGTGTGTAATGCCTACTGGTGACATTTATCTATATAAAAATACGTTATCCAAGTCGTTCATCATTATTTAGTACCTATCTTAACAGATTTAGAGGGCTGTGCTTTTCAACAATTATTTAATACCTATCTTAACAGATTTAGGGGGCTGTGCTTCTCAACATACACTATGGATACCAAAAAACTCCCTGACCCTCCTGATCCCTTTGATTACACATTAATCTCCCCGACGACAATGTGCAATTAGATATTATGGACTCCGAATCTGCACACAGGAAAAGATCGGCCGCTTCCCCCCCGGCTACTTTAATCAACCCTCCTAAGATAACTAAAAACACAATTAGAAGACAGATTTATACGATGAGAGATTACCCCCCGTATATAGTACACGCATCTTTAAAAGATGGTCAGACCCATAGAGGAAAGTAATATATCGGGTAGTCAGACCCCAGTTACTGTTCTGTGCCCTGTCACATTTGGTATGTTCTTGACACAAATAATTTCAGCAACAAACCTAGGCAGTGTCAAACGCTTAGGAAGAAACCAGGTTTCACTCGAATTCTTGTCTGGACTTTAAATGGGGGGGGGGGGGGGGGGGGGCATATTGCTTTTTCGTAACGTGACGATTTCTGCCAGTTCAATCTACTGTAAGCCGCGTAAAAGAACTTCGTTCAAAAAAAGCTGTTGTAGTTACCCGCGTGTACGTTACCCCAGCAAGAAAGTGTCTCCTAGAGTTATAGGAGTGGAACGTATAATTGGTGCCTTATCTGCTGTAAATGTGCCCCCACATAAAAAATGTGTGCCCCCTGTCGTTTTGGAAAAAAACGGAAAAAACGATTCTTGCTGGAGTAACGTTTTTCTAGCAGGAAAATTCTAAACGAATGATCGGAGAGAGAAAAATTGTGCATGGCCAGAGAGCTTATATGTGTGCCAAAATTTGCCCCCAAAAATAAAATCTGTGCCCCTTCAGGTTTTCGAGATATTGCATTTCCTGCTGGAGTAACGTTTTGATGAATCGTATATCTCTACAACCATTGCATGTGCCCCTGTAGAATAAACATACACGAGTAGCTCCCCGTTGTGCCCCAAATTAGATTTACGAAAATATTTATTGTTTTCAAGTTATCGCGGTTTTATGAAAACCCGAAAAAACATCGCAGCGCCTAAATTAGACAAGGCTGAAGTTCGCTGAAAACTGTATTCGGTCCTTCTTGACGCTAATAATAACCATACAAAGTTTCAAAACTGTTCATGCATGCGTTTTTGAATAATCTCGCTAGAAGTCAAAACGATGGTGTCATAACTTTGACGGCAAAATTTGGGTGTAAACCAAAATCTTGTGCCTTTAGTCAAAAATATATGGTGAAAATATTCAGCTTGGAATGTTTCGCATTAAGTAAATATTAACAAAAAACCAAAATATGTAAGCAACGGCTGGTTATCCGACCAATTTGAATGACTTCTAAAAAGCGACGGATTCATACATATCGACGACCTTCTTTATTGGACGTATTATACCTAAGCTGTTGTCCGTACAGTCGCGTTCAAAAGTTTTGGGGGCTAATTAAAAAATATATTAAATGCACCCAGTGGCGTGCGTTTCATAAAGACCGAAAGACACTGCCTACCCTAGTTCTGATAATAGATCTAATATTATTTTATCAATGAACAAAACAACATAAAAATCTTAAATCATAAATCAGCTCCACCTATCGAGTTTAATTGTTGTTGTTTTTCGCATCATCGATTCGCGCTGCACTAGCGCCACCTCGCCTTTGCCACGGCAAAGACACAAACTATTCGTCTCTGAATGTTTTGTATGTGTGCTCAGTGATAATCGTGGTCATGCGTATTTTTATGTGTGTGCGTTCCTATAGCTACGTGGGCTTTGCTGACACACAATGACAAAAAACACGCACACAACTGCATGAGTAGCCAGTGTCTACCACGAAAAATTACGATCCGTACCGAACATTTCCGACGAAAGTTTGCTATGTAATGCAAATATTTTAAGAAAACATTGTTTCATTGAATTGTATATATTTAGATGGCCATAATTTTTTTGTCGTATTAAATTTCCCCTATTTCCTTATTACGTAATTTCAATAGTCAATAGTAGCCATATTGTTTGATGTGTGTTGTGTTTGTGACTTAAGATTTAGGATTTTAACATTGTTATTAGAGTGAAAAATGGATAATATTGTCTGTGAAAGTTGTTCAGATGGTGTGTGTATTGAGAAAATAAAATATGATGCGTTTTCAAAACTATCTTTCAGTGAAAAAAAAAACAAGTTATCGAGATAGGTCGTCCAACACCGGATTTGCAATTAATAGGTACAAACTATAGGTAAAGTCAATCGTAAATTCAATACAAAACAATATGATTCATATCAATTGATTTATTTGAGAATATGGCTGAAAACGAAGACTCTTGGGATGGCGAGACATTAAGTCAAGTTTCGTATTTGTTACACAATTTAAAAGACTTTCAATTTCAGTTTTTACTTCATGTGTTTAACGAAATATTCGCAGAAACTGATGTGCTTTACGAAATTATGCAAAAAAAGACAACAGATGTGAATTATTCCATAAAAAAAATTGGGGACTTTGAATCGTTTTTGGAATCATTCAGATCTAGGTTTGCATTAATTTTTGAAGGCGTAAAAATAATCACAGGGCCGCCAAAACGAAAACGTAATGTTGTGGACGCGAAAACCAATTTTAAGCGGATTTTTATTGAAGTTATAGACAATATTATATCCATCGAATGTCGCGACCGATATAAAAATCTGAAAGAGTTAAAAATTTTTGGACTACTTTCATGCGAAAATTTCAATAAATATAATGACAATTTTCCGGTTGAATTAGTATCGCAATTCGTAAATGTTTATAAATTATACGACTTTAACTTAGACCGCCTTATCATTATCAATGAGCTCAAATGTGTTTATAAATCTGCCGAATTCAAAAACCTTAGTATTTACAAAATTATAGAACATTTTTTTACGAAAATAACATAAATACAGTTTTTCCCGAAGTACTGCGTTTGGCAAAATTAATTGTTACAGTTCCCGCGAGCAGTGCTTCAACCGAAAGGTCATTCTCGTCGCTAAAACGTATACACATACACATACACCTTCTTACGGAAATAAAACGCCTTCCCAACTTTTACGATTCCATATTGCAGATATTCTTACAGAAAGATAGGCGTTTAGATTCAATATACAAATAAAACAATCCTATATACTTAGTATACTCACACCACCATCTTTTCAATGATTTTATTTAAATTTTGCAAATCACACAAACATTACAAACGCGCCGAAAGGCCACTTCGAATATCCGTAAATTTATATGTCTATAAAATCAGTCAATCTATGGATAAGTATTTGAGTTGGCATTTGGTAATTACCTACATCATCAATCGACAAGACGACGAATTATATTTAATTGGAACTATATTTTCTATCACCAAAATTTATATTTGTCATCAAGTTGTATCACCTAATAAATAGATCTATCGCCACGAAATATTTTCGTTCTCAGATAAACAAAAATTGTTCTCAGGTTGATATCTCAGGATTTTAGGTGATTTATTGTGGAACTGATTTTGCATTGTTTGGTGACTACATTTTGGTGACAGATCTACTATTTGGAGGACAAACCCTATTATTTAAGAAACACAAAACTAATTAAATTGGTAATAGCTTAAATGATACCCGAGACAAATTACCAGGAGAAACTGGATGCAATCTGGACTTTAGGGCACCCCGACTCGGACAGGTTAGGTTAGAAGGGGATGGCGGGGTCGAGAGACCCCGCCATCCCCTTCGTGGCTATTTTTTTATAAACCACCCAGAAGTAGGAGCCCCGCCAAGCGGGGCTCCGTCGACCAAGCCCTACCGTCGACATATTAAGTATATCAATCGATCCGTGGTGAATAAGAAAACTACTACTATTGGTGATCTCTTTAAATTAGTTTGCTTAAATACTTATTAGGACACACCTATTATAATACATACAAAAACATTTATTTGGTACTAGACCTTATATCTCAGGATTTTAGGTGATTTATTGTGGAACTGATTTTGCATTGTTTGGTGACTACATTTTGGTGACAGATCTACTATTTGGAGGACAAATCCTATTATTTAAGAAACACAAAACTAATTAAATTGGTAATAGCTTAAATGATACCCTTTTAATTCTTAAAGTAATTATAGCATCAAATCACAGATCAAAGTTCCTACCTATAAATATTAGAAATTATTTGCACGTTGTGTAGTCATTATTATTTAAATCACAGATCAGTTTTGCATCTAAGTCTAACATATAATTAGTAAATTCGCATCACAAAAAATCACAGATCAGTATTAAGTATAAGTATAATATTGT
The DNA here is from genome assembly GCA_937001585.2 of Brachylomia viminalis. NCBI lineage: Eukaryota > Metazoa > Arthropoda > Insecta > Lepidoptera > Noctuidae > Brachylomia > Brachylomia viminalis. The sequence continues at coordinate 10,658,175 of OW443302.2, read as the reverse complement.
GTAAAAAAAATATCAAATTTTAAATCACTGATAAATAATTTTCTTACGAGTAATTTGCTTATACATAGATTCAGATAAAGTGTGTTAGTATAGTAAACGGCATAAAGATATAACTGTAAACATCGAATGTGCACAAATTATCTGATGGTATTTGGCTATAAATAAACATATTTATCCCATATACCTACGTAACAACATTATCACCTGACTGTGGAATGACACTTGCGGGAGTTAGTTGCTCCCACCAATTACTTATATGAAATGAAACTAAAGGACTGTGACTTTAGAGGCCATGCAGTTTAATCACGTTTCCTACTTTCGCAAGATACTCAAGTGGCTCCCCATTCGACTTCGCAGGAACTCTCGGATATTGTGTCTGCTATTCAACCTCCTTCACAACCCTAAAACGCCATCCTATCTACGGGAGCGTTTTTCCTACGCCCGACCTTCAGATGCGCCTTGCAGGTCGCATCTTAGAAACCTCCTTAAGTCCCCTCCCCACTCCACCGACTTTTACTCCTACTCCTTCACTGTGCACGCGGTGCGGTTGTGGAATTCACTTCCGCCTGACATTAGGGACTGCCAAACTGTTGCAGTTTTTAAAAGAAGAGTGAAAGAACACTATCTTTCCACTTCGTCATAGTTGCGTATATATTAATATTCTAGTGTTATTTATTTTGGAAGTATGTTTGTATGTATGTATGTATGTTCTCATATTATTTGTTTTATTTTATTAAGTGAATTGTTTTTGATTTTATGTATTTTATTTTCTCTTTTACTCTTACACACGCTGTCTACATCTCTAAATCTACTATCCTATCGCAGGTATGCTGGAAGAGATTTCATTAGAAATAAGCATCACCTTTGTACCTATTTTTCTGTTATTTTCTTCTTGTCTGTTTATATAAGTGTGTACATAAATGATTAAATAAATCAAACACGTACGATATGTACAGACGCCAGCACATCAAGCTACTACAATCTGTCAAATTTCTTTAATAGATTTTCAACTTTATCGCTAAAGCATTAAGGTTCAAGGTTGATTGGGAAAATTTGACAGTTTCGGGTAGCTTGACCTGCTGGCGTCTGTACATTGATACAATCATAAATTGCTAGTGCTAGTCACACATTAGAAAAGTGAGGATCAAAAAGAGTAGCCGAAGAGTACATTAATATACAGGGTTACTGGTAATTCGACGTATATCCGGCAGGGGCTGATAAGGGGGCCAAAATGCAACAAATTGAACCCCCCATATGTATGGCCGAAATTCAATAGTTTTCGAGATAATAGAATTTTAAGGGTTTTTCGATATTTACCCAAAATTTGACATTTAATTCCAAATAAAATAAAAACTACATATTTGAATGGGTACCATTAAAAATGATGTTGTAGCTGGCACTTCAATTAAGCTATGGACATAATTAAAACTACTTAATTTAACAAAATAATGAAAATAATGAGCGATATAAGAATAATATCTTACCAATATTTTCATTTTACGCTTCAAAAATGTTGTCTCGTCACAAAAATTTCTATGACATTAATCGTACAAATAACTAAAACAACTTGCTTATCCTGTAAGCTTTCCAGAAAGGTATAAAAGTCAATTTTAAAATACATAATTCGTGGCATGGCATGTGTTTGAACCGGCGCGGGGAGAGAAATTATCTGTGTTTTTAGTTTATGATCCTCGCTAAAACAACCGATTTTCATCGCGAAATTCTTCGCGATGGGGCGGGGTGTGAGGGCGAGGTGTGCGGGCGGGGGAGTACACGGTGTCTGCTGCGCTCGCGTCGCCTTCCTTAGTAAGTTTTGACTCTCCGCCGCGCAAGCACATGTGTTGTTATCTTGCTACCAATCTCTCATCCCGTTAATTTGTTATCGATCATTATTGTTAATTCTTGTTTCTCTTGTTATTCTTTTTGTTATCATTGTTATTTCGGATAACATGGCTTCGTATCCTAATAACGAATACGCAGACATAATGTTTTGTTATGGTTTTGCCGATGGTAACGCGGCTGCGGCTCGGCGAGAATACAAACGCCGCTTTCCCGATCGTCGACTTCCCCACGTTACTGTTTTCGGGAGCACCTATCGACGATTGTCTGAAACTGGCAGTGTTCAAAGAGCACAATTCAACGCTGGCAGACCTCGACGGTACACGGCTGACGAAGAGGACACCATTCTTCAGTGTTTTATTGATGACCCAAACATCTCAACGAACATTGTTGCAAGACAGCTCGGTATGTCCCAGTGGAAAGTGTGGTCGGTAGTACATCTATCAGGTAGATAGGTATAGGTATTATATGTTGGAGAAAACACAGCAATGAAACAAGGGGCTTGCTGGTGATGAAGACTGCAATGACGCTTGACAGCAAAAATGGCGGTAAAGTATTAACTGCGCCCTCAGGTGCCAGAAATAAGAAGGTATGCTCGATATTCCTACCGATTTAGGGGAATATTCTCGTATTTTCACAGAATCATAAGGACTGCTTCTTCATATCATTGCTGTGTTTTCTCCAACATATAATACCTGTTTTGTCTTAATGCAAAACAGTCATATTATGTAGTTAAGTCGGAGTAATTTTGATTGACTGCAAGTAAGAGCATACCGCAATGATATAACGTCATTGGCATACCGTATCTTCCCTTTTTGTTTTAATCCAAGACTTTACTAGGTATTTTCACTTCAATGTTTTATTTAGATAAATAGGTAGGCACTATTCTAATGCATAATCTGTTTTGCCAGTCTAACGGATTTGCAAATAATTTTAAAATAATCCGCAAATAAATCCCTATAAGATGCTGATGATCGGCTGCCTCTATTTGTAGGTCCACCGGTTATTTCCAGTTCTGGTGGAGCGTACAGTGTGTCTTGAAATCTATACCCGTCTCTTTCGCGCACGTAGTTATGTAAGACACAGCAAGCTTGTACTATGGCAATTGCAAGTTCCTGTCGGACATCTAGTGGACGGTGAAAAATTCTCCATTTGTTGGCTAAAATCCCAAACGTGCAATCTATGTACCGCCTCGCCCGAGACAGTCTATAGTTGAAGATTCTTTTCTCCGCTGTTAAACTCCTACCTCCATAAGGTCTCATTAAATTTTCACATAACCCAAATCCCTCATCCCCTATTAAGACGTATGGCATCGGTACTCCATTATTTGATATGGGGCGCTTCTCCGGGATTTGTATATCTTTGTTGACAAGTTTTTGATACAAAATGGATTCTTTATATATAGATGAGTCACTACATTTTCCATAAGCCCCAACATCTATATATCGACGGTGAAGTATCAATATCTAATAACTAACAGTTTAGCGATTTTCACTTTATTGCATATTCGTAGGTAAAATGTGAAAGAGCTCGTATTTGCAAAGATATAAGGTCTTGAATTGTTCCTATTTATGAGATATTCGCTTAAAGAAATACCTAATAAGTCACCGTGCTTGATTTTTGCTTGCAAGAACGAATATCTACGCTTAAAAATGTGTTGACAGTGGCGCTGTCCCTCGCTGGCTACACTAGCTAGTTGCAGTGTCGCATCGCAGTGAAGAGAACGAAAAGTAAATGTCCGAGTGTGAAAGAGAGGTGAACAGGTACTGTCCAGCCAAATAGCCGACTTTGATGGTTGTTTAATTCCATTCTCATTGACAGAGCCTCCGGCAGGAGGCGTTTGGCCCCCCTAGATTGGGCAGGAGCCGCTTTAATGCAGCCCCGGCCCTTTCCAGTCTGGGAGCCAAACGTCGGAAATGCTCCATGAAGTTCCACCGGCTGTCGAGGACGAGTCCCAGGTACTTCATCGTCGACTCGACGCTGATGTGAACCCCTCCTACCGTTATTTGGGAACCCGACGGTGGCGTGTTCCGAGGACCATGAAAACACATGGCCTCGGACTTGTGCAGGGCCACCTCGAGTCCCAATTGCCGGATCCTCTCGACGATTGTCGCAACCCCGCATGTCGCTAGTTCAGCCGCCGCCTTTTGCGACCTCCCCTGCGCCAGGACCAGCGTGTCGTCAGCGTAACAAACCACGCTGACGCCGCTAGGGAGGTCGGCGCGCAGCACCCAGTCGTATCCGATGTCCCACAGATGCGGCCCCAGGACCGATCCCTGTGGGACACCGCACGACATCTCTTGCCGGTTCCATACTCCCTGGTGACCGGGGTAGATGACGGCCCTGTCCGTCAAATAGGCCTCGACCACACGACAGAGGTAGGTCGGCATCCGGTGATACCGGAGTGCCTCCCTGATGCAACTCCAGGGCAGGGTATTGAAGGCATTGGCGATGTCTAAAGACACCGCCAAGACGACACCACCCCGGGCCACAGCATCCCCCGTCGTGAGGGCCCGCACGCGCATGATGGCGTCTACCGTACCTCAGAGACCTAAGATAGTAAACTCTGAGAATATCAACTATCGCCAGTTGCACTCCAACAGGATACCAATTTCAGCTACAAAGTTTAATCATTTACAACAGCTTAAACAAGTTCTTCCCAGAGATTGTCACGCGTTTTACGATACACTTCCTTTTGCATAGGAAATTTAATGCAAGTGTTATTTTATGATCAATTAGTTGATTTGCTATTATTGATTATTGTGAATGTTGTCCCTTGTTCAAAGATAGAATTTGCTATTTTAAATAATAATTATGAAGCTTAGCTTTATACTAAGAAAGTGAGAGAGTTATATTTTTGCTATATATGTTAATTTTTTTCATATCTCTTTGTTTTAGGGGAACCTATTGATTATTAATGTGTAACGTTGTACCAAAAAGACTGATTTAGGTATGTCAGATTATTATATTTACGAATTGTCTTGATATCACTTGATTTTAGCTGTTCAACATAGCTTTTTTGATCTCATCTCTATACGTTATTTTTAGTTGATTAATAAAGCCATAATTATTTGTGCCAAATTAAGTTATAACCAAAAGAAAGGTTGTCTTTCAAGTATTGTAATTTTCACTAATATTAATCTGTCTTAATTTTGTAATTACTTTTGTCAAACTTGTTACAACAAATATGGCATAAAAAAAGAATTGTGTTACTTTTGTCAAATTTAATAAATACGATGTGTAAATTTAATCCAGACTGTTTTTATTTATAAATATATAAATATTTATAAATATATAAATATTTATAAATAAAAACAGTACTATAATTTAAACACACCTTGTATTTACGCGATAAATACCAGGTTCTCAGGTAAATTTGAAACAATAACTTCTATCTACGTTTATATCCCTAACCTGAAATATTATATTGAAATAATTATCACTATCTCAAGCGTTTCCTACAATTTTTTAAATATCAGTTACTTTTTGATTCAAATGTTAAAAACTATAGAAATTAAACGTTTTTTTCGCTTCCTGTAAAATCATGGTTTTGTAGTTATTAGATATTGATACTACCCCGTCGATATGTGAACTTGTAATCTGCATCGCATACAGCAAGTAAAACGATGGAAAAATAATTTTTATAATTATAGTACAGTGATCCTGAATCGCTGGGTTTTATAGGAGAAATGCTGGAAGACCTAGATCGGAACGCGACGAAGAAGTTCTCAATGAAATTGAAAATGATTCAACTACCTCGGTACGTGCCATAGAAATAGCTACGGGTATCCCAAAAAGTACTGCACATCGAATCCTAAAACGTCACAGACTTCACCCATATCACTACAGGCGTGTGCAGACGTTATTGCCGCGGGACTATCCACTACGAGTCGCATTTTGCCGTGTGATGCTGCAAAAGCACAGAGAAGATTCCCAATTCTTGGATAATATTCTATGGTCGGATGAATCAACCTGCAAGAGAGATGGCTATTTAAATCTTCACAACCTACATAGCTGGAGCAATGAAAATCCGCACCTGATGAGACAAGACAAATCCCAATATCAATTCAAGTTTAACCTATGGACGGGTATTTTAAACGGAAAAGTGATTGGGCCTTTTGAATTACAAGGAAACTTGGATGGCAATAGTTATTTGAACTTTTTACAAAATGACTTGCCAGTATTATTAGAAGACATGCCCATTAGTGATTCACAAAACATATGGTTTCAAAATGATGGTTGCCCAGCTCACTATGCCCGTCCTGTGCGAGAATACTTAAACCAAGAGTATGGGCGTTGGATAGGGTGACTTGGTCCTATTTTATGGCCACCCCGTTCACCCGATCTAAACCCCCTGGACTTCTTCTATTGGGGTTGTCTCAAAGACAGAGTCTACTCGAAACCCATTGCAACACTGAACGACCTTCGCCAAAAAATCACTCAGGCTGCGGATCATATCAATAGTAGAAGATATGCACGACGAATAAAACGATATTTTTTAAGGCGATGTCGTGCCTGTATTAATGCCGGTGGTCGTGGTAAACAGTTCGAACATTTATTATAATATTATTAATAATGCAATAAATTTACATTTATTGACACCATTTCATTCAACATTTTCCAACAACAAAAATCTATTTTGGGCACATAGTAGAAGTGATTACTATTAACAACAACTTATGAAATTTGGTTCTTGATTAGAAAAAGTATCATTATTTTTTTTTTTGTGGCTAGTTTTCCTAAAGTATTATACCATTTTAAAATCTAGGTTAGTTGCGCTAATTTTTAAAAAAACTTGCCATAGTAGTGTCCATATTTTTTTTTTACACTACGATGAGTTAAAGTGTACTGAACGTAAAAATCTTTAAAAATTTTAGGGAAATAATTTTTTTTGGTTGTTTTTTTGTATAAAACTACGAAAATTCTGTAATTATCAAAGATTATGGTGAATAGTAGTACTACTTAGGTTGCCGATACAAACAAAAAAACTGAAATATTTGAAAAATTGTGGTCATGGTAGTTAAAAGTGTCATTAAGGGGTATACATTTTCGAAGAATTTCCTTTTTATTTAAGTAATTTTAAAAAAAGTAGAGGTATTTTTTTTTCTTTTTTTTTCTCGAGTAGTCATTAGTAGGTCCATCCTCTGGTGCCGGCTTATCGTTGAATTTTGGGACATGTTGTATATGATATCTCGGACAGTTTTATGTCCAATCCGATAATTATGACTCAATTCCATTACAGAACATCCTGTAGCAAGATATCTGTAACAAAGAACAAATATAATTTTCAGGTAAATCTCTACAGAGCAAGTGGAAGAACATCAGGACTGGGTTGGATTTTAAAACGAGTCGCCTGAATTTGAGGATATTGGTGGTGTAGGGGGCTTAAGGGAGTTAGTCTTAATCCCCCCAAAGTAATTTTGGCTGCCGGAGTTGCGTCTAAATATTTTTAAACAATTTCCAAAAATTATTAAATACGAATAAGTATAATAAGATCGATGAATCTAAATTTGGAAAAAGAAAATACAATCGACGTAATTATATTTTATATATTATGTAATATAGGAAATGTTTAAGAAAAGAACATAATTCTTAGGTAATAATTAATAGCAATGTATTACTCCGAGTTGGCACAATCCGACTTCATTGGGTTAGGTTAGATGGCTAAAGGCGGGAGCGCAGCAGCGCAGCGAAGCTCCCGCCTTAGCCATCGTGGTTATTTTTTTTTTAAACCACCCAGAAATAGGAGACCCGCGTAGCGGGGCTCCGTCGACTCATAATTGAAGCCAGTTTTTAAATATGTTTGTTTTTGTTACAATTTTTGTACAAATTTCTGTTTTTTATTTTTTTTATGGATTCTAAGTATTTCCGGCGGGTGAAAATGGTGAGGGGGGGATCCGACCCCTCCCCCCCCCTCTCCCCCCAACCATTCGAACACCCTTAAAATGGCGACGTATTTCGAAATTTTTACACTAGTTACAGCAGGGAAGTAAAACGCAGAGCTGGTGTTAAAAGTGGATCAGCAGCTTCGCGCAAGAGTCCATACGTATATTTCGAACAACTTCATTTTCTTCGGCCCACCGTACTAATGAATGAAACTCAAAATAGCATGGATGAAACACGCACTGCCGAAACCAACGCTAACAGCGATAGTACTCATGGTGAATGATGAAACATACATGCTACGCTTTAATTATTAGTAAGTAATTCATAGATCATAGAGGATGGTTCGCACTCTATGCAAAGACAATTGTTTGAATTGTTTCATTCCTTCTCTTGTCAAAACGTCATCATGGTGAGAACACGTTCTTTTTTCCTATTTGTCTCGTTTTTCATATGTTTGATATTCCATTTAGAATAGTTCTGACTGCACTATTCGCAAATACTTGATGGTCAAGGAATACACGAATAGTTACCAAGATTTGGTGTTTTTAATCTCACCGCATGCCACCTCCTTATGCCCGCAGCAACTGCACGACCACACCTTATTTTATATTAGCTTCGCTGATAGCTAAACTGCTCTGCTCAGATAGTACGTAATAACAGTGAACGACCTGTTTCCAAAAAGAAGAAGACAAGTGACGACGATAATTTGGTGCAGGTATTATGGGAAAGTATTGTAATGAGAGAAGAGCGTCATAGACAGCAAGAGTCTGACTCAGATAGACTATTTATGCTTTCACTTCTAGATGATTTTAAAAACATCCCGAGACATCGTAAGCTTTCTACAAAAATGGAGTTAATTGAAGTTATAAAAAGAGCTCAAATGGAAACTCACGATTCCGAATTTAGTCCGTTTCGCCAACGTTATGTTGATTATGAACCAGGGACATCGGCCGCCGGATAATATAGACCACAAACATCGTTCAGTGGACAATATCGCCAAGGTCAAGGATACTCGACTGAATATGGACCGGAAACCACAAGCAGTGGGCAGTATCGCTATGGATACTCGACACACTCGAATTATAGACCAGAAGATTCTACAGCTGTTCAAGACAGGCAAGACAATACTGTTTATAGGTACTGATGCGTTATCTTATCACCAACTGACACAAATGCATCAGATATGTCTCAGTCTTCTGAATTACTAGAATTATTTACTACACAGGACAAATTGAACTAAGTAATTCATTACCATACATGTAAGAAATAAATATAAATGTTATGACTAATTAACAATATCTTTCATTTTCGTACTCACCTCAAAGTTATCACCAGTTTTTCTTCAGGACTTATACAAGCTCGCATAGAAGTATCAATGCCCTTGATTGAATTTCGTATTTTTTCCAAAAGGTTATCAAACGATTGCACTGACATCCTCGTGTAGTTAAAAAACCGGTCGGGGAATGCGCGAACATCTTTGAAATAGGTTTGGAATAAGCCTTTTGAGTGTCTTTCTAGAAAAAGAAGATGAATCCAGTGTCTTTTCTTTGTTTTGCGTTTTTTTACGAGAAAGGTAAGCAATAATTATTAATTCTTCCACGTCCATATCGCTCGACGGAAGGATCTAGACTAGTCGTTGATTGACTGCTATAACTGGCTGCGCGGCCAGGCTGCCTAGTGCGCGGGGGCCCTTATTCTATCAAATAAATAAAAATCGATTATTTTAATAAAATCGTTTTGTTTTAATAATATATTATTTTTAAACGATTTTATTACTAGGCAAAACAATCGATTAATTAATAATCGATTTTTTATGTATACTGTCACATCCCTACACAAGACTAAAACCTCAGAACAATAACTAAAGCATAGAAGGAAGCTAAATTTAACTAATATAGTCGTCTCTATTTTCTTATACACTCATAACAGCATTAGAAAGAGACAGATGTAGGTTGCTCAAAATGCAAAGCGTCACAAAGCAAACGTCAATTTGGCTACCTTGGCTACCTTTATGATACCAAGTTCAAAAGCTACTTAACGTCTCAGGTTTTTGTCTATGACTTTGTTCATCGCATTTTTTCGTACCTATAATGCTTATGGGCGCATGGGAGTTGAAGTGCTTCGTTGATTTTACGTGTTTTTGTAAAAATAGTTTAAAATTAATAGTGATTTAGTGTAAATCGCAAAGCTTAAAGATTAAATAATGTCCTGCATTATAGTGGCATGTAAATCAAATTCGTCCCGCAAAGAAAATGATGCGGAAATCATAAGCTTCCATCGGTAAGTAATCAAATAGGGTAATTTTATCGGTTTTGTATTCTCACTGTAGGTTATTTTGGCATTTTTTCAAATTATTTGAGCTTAGTGTACACGGTAGTGTTTTGAAATCAATATTTTATTTAATTCAATAATTCGATTCTAGGAAAAATAGAAATTTTAAATCGGCATATAAATTTTTGCAATAGTGCTTGCAAAAATAAACTATCGATAGAATATCGATAAAACTAACGTCATCTAAATTATTACTTTATTTTTCTTTACACGTAGTTTTGGGAAGGATTAAATATTTAAGAGTGAAATAAATACCAAAATACCTACGGCCTTGCCAGCAAATCGTACGTATGAGTAATGAAATGACAGTGGTCAAAAATCCGTGTGGCTCATGGTATAATAATTTAAACTCATGTGTAGCTATGATTTTTTTTTTAATTTTCAGATTTCCTTCTGATATTGATATGAGGCAAAAATGGATCAACGCTATTGCACGTAACTACTGGGAATGGAAAAAACAACATCGTATTTGTCCCAAACATTTCAGCGATGACTGCTTTATTATAATATTGCTACCAACGTCAATTTTTGATGATTTACTCGAATATTCATTCGATAATGATGTATTGGATGAACATAGAAATTTGTTGATTAAATTGATAAGCAAAGAATATTTAAGAGCGTTTATACCTTATGAGTGGCAACGTCGCAATTTAGTGTCATATTTCGTGGTTTTCAATTTTTATCATTTAATCGGAGCTATATTTTAAAAATCTGTTTAATTATCTTTTTAACAAAAACTATAATTTTTAAAGGACAGTGATTTAAATTTTTTGTTACTTGTTCCGGGGCCAATCGCTCTTTAAAAATTATTTAAGCGTTTTCTTGGTAATTTCAATTAGTTAATAATTTATCCTGTGTTTATAAAATAAATAAGTTAATCAGACAGAAGTGAGTTCTTTATTTCACCATAGCATATTTTAGATTTAATGCCAAGGAGCGATACCATAAACTAGGAAGTCGATATCGGTATTTATTTTATGCATAGTCACATCACTAGCTAATACTCTTTTGTCTATGACAGCGTACACTTCAAATGTCCTAAAGCGCCTTCTATGCTTTAGTTATTGTTCTGAGACTAAAACAAACTGACTATTATCTACTAGTGCTGGACACCAATTTTCTACAAAAACGCAACGCATATTACCGGTTTTTGATTTAGGTGTTGCAAGATGAAAAAATATTGGGCCAAATTTAAATGAGGTGACAAGAACCAACCATAGAAACCAATTAGTCCAACAAGTACACAAAACAAAATTTCTGGGGTTAACACTCGATGACCACTTCACCGTAAGAACTTAACGACGAAATATTATGTATGAAAATAAATAAATTTGGTTAGGCTTTGAAAAATTAAAGATTTGACATCTAAACAAACTGCGATGATGGTGTATCTCGCCTATATCCGTTACATTATTCGGTATGGTTTCTTTGTTTGCGGATATTCCTCGGAAGTATCTAGAGTACTAATAGTACAAAAAAAAAATACATTAATTTGTAAAAATTAATTCTGAACTCTTGAAGCTAAAAATAATTTTAACAAACGAGAAACTTAAGATAGAACTATTTAGGTTAGGCGCTACCGCGCTGTTGCGTGTATATGGCGCCACTTTTAAATAACTCATTACCTACCTATCTGGATTGATAACCAGATAGGTAATCACGCAGATTTTTTTGTTAGGTAGTTCTGTTGAACTACCTAACAAAAAAATCTGCGTGATTTTGCGAAAATGGTTGATATCGCATAGTTTTTATTCAGTCGGCGAATATCTCAACAAAAAATCACGTGAGTCCTATCCTACCACTTCTAAGCATTGTAGTATTTTTTTTGGTTAATGATACTTTGTTATATAGTTAACTACTTACCTTACTATCTTGTCGTTGTATGTATAACATATCAATTTAAATTAGTATTTAATTGAATAAATTGTTCATTTCGTTCATATACTTCGTAACGCTAAAACCTAAAAGGATTGAATACCAAAAAAAAAAAAATACCTTTTTGTCTATCACTGTATGTTACCAACAGTTTTTTTAAAAGGTCGGTAAAAAATATTTACTATACTTCGTAAAAGATAGCTTGATCTCTGCGACGAATCAGAATCATAGACTCTGGCCAACGAAAGCTGTCCACGCTTTATTTTCAGAAGTCTTGATATGGCAATAATTTAAGACTGTCAAAATTGACACCTTGACGTTTCGTACTTGAGTCATCTTGTGTTTACGTGCATCATATTTTCATTGATTTTGTTTAAAATAATGCCGAAAACAATCAAAAGTTCGACAAGGAAGCTTCTATTTACTATGATTGACAAATATAAAGACATAAAAAGAGATTTGAATCAGAAATCTGCAGAGAAAATACTACGACTGGATTCAATCCTTTCACTTTTAGGTTAGTTTATTGAATTTCTAATGAAACAACTTGATACTTTTCGACTATTTATAACAAATCGCAATATCTTTCACGGTGTATCTACTTTTCAGGAAGTATTAACAACGAAGAGACAAAACATAAAATTGTGGAAGCAGTAAAGAAAGTGAAAACCCTCGAAAAAATGAAATGGCGACTTCTGAATCACATTATTTAGAAAAGATATCTTCAATGACAGGTATTACTTTAGAAATTATAGATTTTTAACAGTTACTTCGAAGGGTTTATATACATTTATGATAATGTATGGATGGTTAAATTAAATAATACACTATCTTTGTATTTTATTATGGTTTTGACTTTAATGACTGATTAGTAATAATATTATACTGCTACATAATTTATTGTATTTGTTCTCTTCAGATGTAAGTGTGGACACCCTAAGAAGAATTAAAATTGAAGGGTCTAAAAATCAAGGACAGTGGAATACTCGGGAGAAAAATCGTCCACATTCAGCAAGAGTTTCCAATTTGGATATTTTTGATATTTCACATATAAGAAACAAAATAAACGAATTTTATGGAGTTAGAAAACAAGTCCCAACATTGAGAAGCCTGCACAATGAGCTGATGGAAGCAATTGAATTTACGGGATGCCGTGAAACCCTTAGAAATTTTTTACACAAGAACGGGTTTGAGTTTCAAAACAATAAAAATAAACGGGCTTTACTTTCAGAAAAAATATGAAATTGCGGCATGGAGACATATATTCTTGAGGACAATACATAAAAAGAGGCTAGACGGTAAACAGATTAAAGACAGATTATTATTATTTATTTAATATTGTGCAAGTTACCATGTGAAACAAGTAAACAAACCCCCTACTATGTCTGATTCTAATCTCCGAATATGGCTTCAAGAGAATAATATTCATTTTGAGAATATCACACCAATGCTGAATTAATGTGTTTGGTGAAAGATAATAAACCTGCAGTTGTTTACGAAGCAGAAGTACTTCTAAAAAAACACAGTCATATCCACAATCACGAAATTTTGTTGCTGCCACCGTACCATTGCGACCTCAATGCTATTGAGCTTGTATGGAGTCAAGCGAAGAGAAAAGTAGCAAGCAAAAATATAGGAATACCAGGATCGTAAATGCAAACTTTAACAAAATAATGTTTTCTATCCATAACTGCTGATGACTGGAAGAAGTACACTGATCATGTACTAAATGTGTAAAATCAGTACAAATTAAGGGACCGAATTACTGAAAACGAACTTGAACCATTCATAATACATCTTGTGGACAGTAGCAGTAGCAGCGAAGAAAGCAATGAAGCTCATTCAATATTGTCAGGTGTAGAGTTTTTGGAATCCGATTTCAACTATGACTCATAGCCCCTATGTTTTGTACGGCTAAATTACGAATAGTGGCAAGTGCTCAACAATTAAAGTCCTCGACTGTACATAAAATTATGTACTATTTGAAAATAATAAAATGGCAGAATTAAAAGTACTCTTTTATTTAATATTCTTCATAATACACGCGAAAATTACAGCTCATAAAACATTTAAAAATAATTACTTACTGAATAATAAATAGTATCAACTCCGTTTAAGCAGTGTACAGCCAGGGTTAACAGCTCTTGATTTTTTTAAATTCCCGCCCTTTTTCTTGGACAGCTTTCGTTGGCCAGAGTCTAGGCGTGATTTTACCTATCTCAATGATAGTAGTACAGACATGGACGACATGGTACAGACAGTACCTGTAAATGTCATACTTTATGGGCAAGCCGACCTACTTAGTGATGGGCGATGAATCAACGTGACCACAGACTATAAACTACGATATTTAAAAAAAAACTTAATTTAAAATTAATATTTTTTTAATTTTATTGTACTTATATTTTATTTTAATATCTGACAGTGACAAAAGAAAAATTATTATGGAAAGAACCGACATTGCTCTGAATTTTCTCCAAAAAGTCAAAAAAATCACAAATTGGGACAACGTAGTGTTTCTAGACGAGACATGGCTAAACGCCAATCGTACCGTATCCAAAGCTTGGACCGATGATACTGCACAATCAACTACCAAAGTACCCGAAGGCAAAGGTCAAAGATTAATCATCACTCATGCTGGGACGTCATCTGGTTTTGTGCCTAATTGCTTATTGGCATTCAAATCAACTAAAACTACTGAATACCACGAGGAAATGAATTTTGAAAAATTTAAGGAGTGGTTTTTAAAATTATTAGATAATTTAAAGGAGCCACATTGCATTATTATGGATAACGCCCTATACCACTCGGTCCAAAAGCACAAACCACCAACTTCGGCAAACAGAAAATTAGAAATCATTGCATGGCTTCAAGAAAAAGGAATAGAGGCCAATGAAACTATGCTCAAAAATGAATTATTAAGACTCGTTGGTCTGCACAAACCCAGTACTCCAACGTATGTCTTAGATGATATAGCTCACGAAAAGGGTCATACCATCATAAGACTACCCCCGTACCACTGCCAGTATAATCCGATCGAGCTAATCTGGGCCCAAGTCAAAGGTTTGTTTGCTTGAATTTCAGTTATATAGGTAATTTAAGTATTAACTACTCTATATTTAATCTGAGTAAAAATATGTTTTCTTTTAAGGTTACGCTGCCAGACACAACACAACATCGCTTTTCACGGCAAATAAAATGTTGCAGTTATTAAAGAGTGCGGTCGACAATGTATCTGCAGAAGACTGGAAGAAGGTGGTAACCAAATGCAGAAAACTAATGGAAGAAGATTGGGAGCGGGACGTCCGATTTGATAATATTTGCGAACAAGAGTTTATAATAAATTACAAGATTGTTCTAGCGATTCAGATATGGATTTGGGGTGTACTCCTTTACGAGAATAAATGTATTTTATATTCAAATATTCGTTTAATTTAGTAACGTTTGTAACTAAATTAAACCCAATTAAATGTTACATTAGCATCGATAATAGTAAGAAACGTCGATCATTTCTATCGACAATTTTTTATATCATGACAACCCTAGGAATGTCAGTTTGACTTATGTCGCAGAGATCAATCAAGCTATCTTTTACGTAGTATAATTTCCTGTGTTTGACTGCCGGCAACACTGAACAGTGGTCACTGTCAGTTGCTGAATAAAACATTATTAAAAAAAAAAAAAAAAAAAAAGTCACTGTTGCTGCATTTCCCGCCATAAATAACGTCATCTCACTTCGCTTCTCTCTTCTCTCTCTGCTTGAGTGCTTGTTGGACCGATTAGTTAGATTGTTTATTTTCTTAGACAGAATCCTTTCGTTCGTAGACAAGACAAAGAATTTTGAATTTAGAAAAGTGTTTACTTGCTTTCGGTAATATTACAGAACCGATCTATAAGCATCATGGTTGGCAAACTTAATAATAGGTTGTTTGTTCTCAAAAGAGGTAAGGAGGCTCGTGTACATTTTAACATTATCCTTGTGATTTCTGTTCTTCCACTTTATACCAAAACCTAACTTTCTGGTATAGTCACTATCTGCATAAAGCAGCTAAGGCAGCAAAGAAAACGAAAACATTTTTGAGACATAATGCAGTATTTAGCTATCCTTTATTCCTTTATTTATACTTTTTGGTTTGTTTATCCTTGCCCTTTGAAACCAGTAAACATCTGAGAAGCAGGACCACACGGCGTACCGTTTTTGAGATGGCCTTCCAAGAAAAAAATTCAATAACCCTAAAAGCCCTTATCTCGTACACGGTGCGTCTTAGGACGATATTTCTCAGAGGTTTAATGTTTTCTATGGATATGGTTAACCTAACACTAAAACAAATTGGTTGGTTTTAATTTACTTAAAAAATTGAATGCCAATATCTCGGAAACTGTGCGTCGCGGGGCTATGATGGTTTGTCAAAGTTTAAAGATTTCTATGGAATTGATTCTCGCTCTGATGTGCACCCAAGACACATAATACCATCATTAACAGTGATCTGATTTTGGTGTGCAATAATGGGATTTCATGAAGTTATCAGAATATGAATAAGCCTTTTAATTATTCTGGTGTCCCGGGACAAGTCCTCATTATATTAGTTGTGATAGCGATAACATTTTTAGTAACCATTATTTTATTAGTTCATAAAACTTTTTCTCAGAAACTGATAAGAGCATTAGAGAAGTAACCACGAGAAAGAGATAGGAAGTGTCAGACTATTGTTCTTTTGTAGAGTGGCAAAAAGCGATAATAGCTTAATTGGTTTATTCACATTCATCAGTTTGAGTGTGCATGTAGTGTTCTTGAGTGACCTGTCAGGTAATTATTGTGTAACACACTTACAGTAGCAATGGCTTTCATTTTAACAGTTCAAAAACATTCATTGCCTTATCTATGTTGTTGAGCAGACAAATTTTTCAAACCTGAAGCAATGGAATAACAATATCATTGAAAATGATTCAGATTGTGATTGAAAGTGTGTTATGAATTTAGGGTGCTGTTTGTCTGCCAGGGTTGCAGGAAAGTCTGAGAGGGATACTGTGGCCCCTGGCACAGGCAACTGAAGGAACACGGGTGGGTTTTAGTCAGTAAGAGGCTGACACACCCAGAGCGGGAGAAGTTATTATATGATTTCCCAACTTCAAAAAAAAAAAATGCTGTTTGTATTGAAGATATCTTTGCTAGTTTTATGGACTGATTGATCTGCGTATCTCAATTAATTTGGCTCTTGATAACTGGAATTACGAATTTCTGCTGTGACTGATTTCAATGTTAGTTTAGACTGTTTCACATACAAGGTTTAGTAAATAAAGGCTTTTATGAACTCTTTATACATTAAGAAAAATAAAAACTTAAAACTTAATAAATCCCCAGATTCCGGGATTTCCTTGGGCTTTTCCATACTAATAATATAGTTTGAGGTTGTTGACCCTAAATTATTGGTCTACCTAATCTGATCACTGATGATTAGGCAATTTCTAGTTTTAAAGTTAGTCCTTCATCAACACATTTTGCTCGCATTCTTTCTTAAATTATGAGACATTGGGCCAATGCCAGACCAATGCCCTGTTAGTGTGAGCTGTACTTAGCTTACAGTTAGTATTGCTTTGCTGAAACAAGTGTTTTTGTGGTGCCATGAGCAAAATTATGTTCCTTGTTGCAGGTGGAAGAATGGAAGAGGTACATATTGACAAGATCACCTCAAGAATAAAGAAGTTATGTTATGGTCTCAACATGGACTTTGTAGACCCGGTATGTATTTTCGAGTTTTTCCATAATCAATCAAACATTATTTAATCAAGGTAATAATAATAATCTTACGTTTGAGATCTCAACCAATACAATAGAGATCTCGAATGAGATATCCAGACTAGCCACCATTGGGTAGCGCGCCATTCAAAATTTCAAAATTATAATGAATGGATTTATAGTGATGATTATTACTTAAATAACAATAGACTTTTTTGCTTCGAGGTGTGATCAGTGTTTAAAAAAAACGCATTATTCCAAAAAGTAGGCAAAACCTCGAAAATCTTGAACACGAGGATTGCCGGGCGTGATCTCGAATGATCAATCACCACACCGGGCTAGCACACGAGTTAAGGGGTCGCGGTTAAGGAATGCAAAGCTAAATCTCGAGTCGATATTGGCGACTCAGAGCGGCGGCTTGTATCAACATTTTTTGATCTTTTTTCGTCCCGAACAATCGACTTCCCTTGGTGTTCAAAACTAGTAGGGTTAAAGGAGACACCAAAAGACTGGCCATTCTAAGGATTTCAGTAATAAGTTTATTACTTATCCCTTTCTTTATGTATTGGATGGTGTGTTTTGTTGGTTTGGATTAAGTGAGACGTTTGATCCCACGCAAAGCTAAAATAATAGTCACTATGAGAAAGTAAGGAATTCAGTCAATTGGTATAAGGGGGGGTCGGCTTCCAGTCTAACCGGATGCAGCTGAATAACAGTATTTTACATGGAGCGATTGCCTATCTGACCTCCACAATCCAGTTACTGGGTAACCAAGTAAGACTGGTTGCTAATTGAACAATATTTTATCGTCTACTGAATCTAATAATCAATAAAGCCTTGTAACAGCTCCCCAGTCATATAATAAAATCAGGGCTCGGATAATAATTATGAGTTGTTAGAATAACAAGGACTTGAGGTAGGTTCGATTTGTTTTTGCTATTTAAACTACATACTGCAACAAAACAACATACAAAAAAAAAAAAAGTACCTATAGTAGTACTTAGAAGTGTATAATGAGGCGGCGGCCAGCCCGCTGGTTGAACGCGCCCCAAAGGGTCATGGCCACCCGGCTGGTCCGGGGATACCGTACGGTCTCCGGTGAGGCGGCGAGCCTCCTTGCCGGATTACCGCCATGGGATCTGGAGGCAAAAGTCCTCGCGCACGTTTGGGAGTGGCACGAGGAGGCGAAACGCCGGGGCGTAGCTCCGCTGCCGCGAGAAATCACGGTACAGCGGACAGAGCTCCGGCGGGATCTCAGGGCGGCATGGAGAGTGCGATTGTCGCAACCCAGCGCTGGGCACGCCACAATTGCGGCGATAAGACCCCTCTTTGAGGAGTGGCTAGAGAGGCGCCGCGGCGTCCTCACCTTCCGCCTGACGCAGGTCCTCACCGGACACGGTTGTTTCGGGAGGTTCCTGTTCCGGATAAGGCGGGAGGAAACGCCCGGGTGTCACCATTGTGTGGATCGCCCGGAGGACACGGTGGAGCATACGGTGGAGGTCTGCCCGGCTTGGGCGGAGCACCGCCGTGTCCTCGTGGAGGCGATTGGCGGTGGCGATCTCTCGCGTCCGGCCTTGGTCCAGGCCATGGTACGGAGCGAGAGGGCTTGGGAAGCCGTCACCTCCTTCTGCGAAGCAGTAATGTTCGCGAAGGAGGAGGCGGAACGCGTGAGGGAGAGGCAAAATTTGCGCCCTCACGCCCCTAGCGGCCGCATGAGACGCCCTGGGCGTCGGGAATCGCAGGCCGATTCCCGGCCACCGTAGGCGCGGGCTTGCGAACGGCGAGCAATGGGCAGCTCGCCGTTCGATAAGGACCAGGCCCGGGTCGACGGCGCGTTGTGTTCCACGCGCGCCTCAAAGAGATGTCAGCACCAATGACGGGGTTTGCTAGGACCGATGCCTGCTGGGGTTACGGAAAAGTCCAAGAGGGTTACCGTGGCCCCTGGCAGAGGCAACTGAAGGAACACGGGTGGGTTTTAGTCAGTAAGAGTCTGACACGCCCTCCTGCTCTGCCCAGAGCGGGAGAAGTTATTTGATGATTTCCCACCCACAAAAAAAAAATGTATTGAATTGTGGCTGTGTAGTTTTTGTTCACTAGATGGCGCTTTACACTTACGTCACATTTCTGAATCGCAGTGTTAAGATTCTCCGCCGTTGAATGACCCTCGCGAATTTCTGTAGCAAATTCATACTTACCTGGCATAGGGGATACCATGATCAATAAGGCGGTTCCCCCAGGGCGAGGCCTTCCCATTGCACTGCGGTTATGTTGACCCCTGCGATTATCCCTAATGTGGATAACTCGGATGCGTAATTTTTGATAGTGGGGACTGCGTACGCGCTGTCCCCTCAGAATTCTCCTATGATCAATCGAATAAGTCTCTAACGAGCATGAGTAATGCGCTATATACCTATAATCGCAGACTTAACCATGTTTTATTAACAATTATTATACAGAGTTGATACGACAGAGAGGCTTTCCTTTAAACTGCCTATACTAGATACCATTTTCAAGCTCGGTACCAAATTCAATTAAATAGGAGCAGTAGTTTAGTCGCAAATGATTTTTTAAGTTTTTGCCCCGTTTGAACACGATGTATATTTCCTAACAGCTGATTATGTCTATACACATAGGTTACACAAACTATACATAGTTTATAAATGTAATCATACTGTTTTAGAAATAAATTAAACAATGTTTTCCGTAGTTATCAAAAGTCCATCAAACTGAAGAACAAATTTTTTTCGATGTTTGCCCCACAAACATCGTAATTGCCACTTCGTTGTTGAGCTAAGCGTACGTGGCATGGGCAACGCTCCGCTTGCCTACGCCGCGCCGTCGCTCGCCGCGCCCCGTCGCGCGTCGCCGTACAAGAAAGTAATAAGTTGGGGGATTACATCGCTGATAAAATTGCTTGGCTCAATGCTGGTCCGGCTCCACAAGAGCGCATAAACTACCTAATTGTTTAACATTTGAAAATATTGTTGAAGCTGCTGGAGATTGTAAAAATTACATTGCACTACATCATTGTATAAATAAAATCTTTTAGTATTGTAAATTGCATAGAACATGTGTGGTATCCGCCGAAAAAAATGAACGCGGTTAGGACGCGGCCTTACAATCGGATACAGCCTACCCCGCGCGTAGGTCGTAAATAGCACAATAAACTTCCGTGCGATTACAAACAAGCAAGTTCTTATTATAGGAAGCTTTGTAACTTTTATTGCGAAAGTACCACTATTTTAATGATAAAAACATGTTAACATGTTGTGTTGTGTGAACAATGTCTTATCGGAGCCAATAGCCAGTTTCATCGAAAATAGCATTTGAAATAATAAGTATTTCCACTATGAATAAACAATACCAATAAACAGCGCTGTGTGACCAACAACAGTACGATAAGGAAATTATAACAAGGAAGCATTAGCCGCCCTATTTATAAGCGTTGCTTAAAGTTAAGTGATGATTAGCGTCTGATTAACTATATATTATTTGACGATTAAACGTCTCATAACTTTAAGCAACGTTTATAAATAAGGGGGTAACTGTTTCAAATTGCACGATGTTTCGCGTGCACAGAACTTTTCACTTGGAGTTTATAATTCTAAGATCACGGATTTCCAGCACTTTATTATAGGATTCATATTACCACACAATATATCTTACTACATTCTTAATATATAAATTCGCCCCTAAACAATATCTTTTGCCAACCTGTACTTCATGCTATGGCTCTGAGAAAAGAACCTCAGATTTCTCAGATTCAATCACAAAGTCATACTAGGAATTACTAGGACTAGGAACAGTAGGAACTGTATTAGAATAAGTGAATGAGCCCGCAATACTACTAAAACAGTCTCACGTGTACGCACGTCCGTTCGCTTTGGTTGGGTCACGGCCTGATAGACCTTACCAAAATTAAGGGATTAGTCGTGTGTTTTTCTCGAAAAAGAAAAGTAACGCCACTATGATACTCAATGGTAGCGCCTCAAGAGAGTCTCGCTCTATCCCTTGTGGCGACTAGACGTTCTCTTTGAGTTGTTGTCACTTGTTGTGTACTTACAAATAATTCGATGGTTTTACTCTAAAACCCAAGCCCCTAATTAGTTATTATAGTGAACACCTCATTAATCAATAATTATAAAGATATCCTACGATGACCTATTGTTGAAAGTTACCTAACTAGTGTCATGAAATCTATTAAGGCTAACAGATTTTTTACGAAATCTAATATGCATCTTGCACTGGCTATGTCATCAACAAAAAAAAAAACATCACATCTCTATGGGCTTCATTATGCCCCGATGTATGAAGTGACCGTTTTGCTAAGTTAGCACTTAGCGGGTACTTACAAATGGACCCTTGTGCGACTTAGGTACTAGTGTTTATTTAACTGTTATGTAAGCAATACCCACAACACAAAGCTCTTGTTATTAGCCGGGTACGATTAATTTGAGGTTTAAAATAACCAAACCGAAGTCGTTAAACAAAAAACGTGGCAATGTTTCTGGGCATGGTACACACGGGGTACATTATAATGTCTTGTTGTTCGCACGGCTACAGATCAAGCTATAATATCCAGTTTACACTGACCTCTCATTGTAAGGAAATTCTATACAAAGCGAGATCAGCTTATACTGGAAAGGTATCGCTTGATCTGTAGCCGTGCGAACAACAAGACATTTTAATGAACCCAGAGCTCATGTGTCTGATCTTGACGCAACTGACGTTTAAGACACCACGATTAAAAAGTTGTAAAAGTATTCCCTGAAACAGGGTGGTTTATAAGTAAGGCACATTTATCGATGCAAGAAACAATAATCGGACGACAAGTAACATTCTTGATAACAGGATGGATAAGTGTATACCGCCGGGTTAGAGGCAAAACAGACTATCTGCGATTCACTTTTTTTCACCATTTGAATCGGCCGCGGCGTTTGATTCTTTATCTAATGGTAAAACCAACTAAACCGCAGGACTTACCGTTACCGAATGTAAAAACCGATTATACATTTATGTATAGTTATTAGACTGAAATAAGAAACAAATGAATCGAGAAAGTATCTTTAGAGAATTAAAAACCAATAATTCGTAATAATTTGTCCGCATTATTTTACCAAACGTTTTTAGTGGGTTTTAGTCTTAGAGCATTAAAGTTGGTTTAATGCTCTAAGGTTTTAGTCGATGTTTTAGTCCTACAATAATGTCAAAAGAAGGTCTTAGTCACTAGTGGTAAAAAGATAATATATTTGATTAGCACCTTTTTGTTATTGTACATTCCATTCATACTAAATAAATATTATATAAATATAGTCTGTTTTGGCATTCGGATTTTCGGTTTATTCTTTAACAAATTGCCTAGAAGCAAATCCGATTAAATGATTAAAGTCGGTGAAACTGATCGTGAGAGATGTTGTAGGAAATACAGGGCTCAAAGCTATACACTGCAAAGAAAAACATGATGTTGAACTTGGTCGAAGTAAAACCAATCAAAACAATTGAGCTTGATAGAAAACGAACTACAAAGAGATCAAATTCAAAGGAGTACTTTTTCTTTAAACAAGGCGTAAAATCTCAGGTATGCCAAAACTTCCTCTGCAAAACTTTGTGCATTTCTGCTTCAGTTATTACAGAAGCAGTAGAAAGTCGTGATGCGATGGGATTTCATTCTCGAGATTGTGATCCGCGAGGACGACATGGGCCCCAAAACAAAACGCCAACAGAAAAAGCTGAAGAAATCCGGCATCATATCAAATCTTTCCCTACGATGGAAAGCCATTATGTGCGAAAAGGCATTAAACGCCAATATCTAGACTGCAGTCTGTCATTTACAAAAATGTATGCATTGTATGTAGAGGAGTGAGAGGAGAGCGTTACACCCGTATTGGAGGATACATATCGAAATGTATTTCGCACCGAATTCAACTTGAGGTTTTTTGTTCCCAAAAAAGACCAGTGTCTTTTGTGCACTAAGTATCGTCGTTTGGATACCATAGAGAAAACTAGAATTGAAGAAGAGTATAAACAGCACATTCAAAGAAAAGATACATACAATAGCGAGAAACAAAGGGACAAGGAGTGAGCGGAAAAAGAAACCATTATGAGAGCGCTACTCCAAACGAAGCATTTTGTTATGCGTGGACGAAAATGAATGGCAAAAAGGTTCCTCTGAGAATGAATCAACAATTTTACATTACATAAGCGAGATCCCCGATCATATCGACGAGGATTCATTATTTTCAGAGAGAGACATGTGGTAGACAAAACCGGAACAAATATGTGGTCGCTGTTATGTTTTGGATGTCCATAAAATCGACACCTAAAATTTATTGAATACAATGTTTTAGAATCGGGCCTCACACATAGAGGTCGATTCTATGCTCAGCAGTATAGAATCGGCCCAAAAACCCTCAAAACGTTTACTAAATTACTGAGTGATTGAATATTTTTCGACGGGCCCGATCATCACGTCAATGCAAGGGTCAAATTAAAAAACTATCATGTAAAAGAAACGAAGTACACGCACTTCAAAGTTCTTAAGAGACTAGCAAAAGTATGATGATTGATGCAAAAACCAGTAATGGTGAACGTGTCAGGTGGCATTGTACCTGTTGTGTTTAAAATAAAGAGAATGCGATATGCGATACATTAAAAGTAAATCAAAATATTTTTTAATATCGACATGTCTGAAAACTTTTTTATATACATCTCGGAAATGAAGAACCCTCTTTGGAATCACCGTCGAAAACACAAGACCAAAGCCCTTCAGAGAATTGTCATCGTTACGGTGCGCAACTCCAGTATAAGCACGTCAAACCAGTCCAAAAAGTTGTCACTGAACCACCACCACAAGCACTGACCTCTATTAAAAGCGTATTTTAATAGAGGTCAGTGACCACAAGCCACAAATGACCCATGTTTTCCACAGATACTGTACCCGTTATATACAGAACCATTATGCATTTCGAAAGCCAAAAAAGCCGATCTATTGAAACTTTGTAAAAAAGGAGTCATTCCCGACGAATATCATGGTGAGCGTCAAAATGATAGAACCAAATCTCCAATGTCTGTCATGCACATATAAAAAATTAGTACCATTAATCTACTACAGTCAAAACCGTTTATAACGACTTCACTTAAAACGACGTACCGGATATTACGACGGAATGTTAGAAGTCTTGCGATAAGGACCTATGCCATATGTATATTTATAAGGACTATCGGCTATAACGTCAGCATTTGGACGGTCCCTTCAATGTCGTTATAAGCAGTTTTGACTGTATTTACTACCTTTGCTATAATTTTATCTACCTCATCATATACATAATATTTTAACAAAATGCTTGGTCCCTCCATCATGATATCAAGATGGAGGTACCAAACTGATAGGCTGCTCCCTGGAATGTTCTACCTACTTAGAGTTATAATACCTTAATTCTACCTTATTATTATTCATTTTGGCTGCCCCAAACATAATATCGTTTTAAAGATATAAGCTAAATTAAGAAAAAAAATGTTGATAGGTATTTGGTGACACAGCAGCAATCGGAAAAATCATAGCAGCACAGAGTACATTTTTATAAGCAGAGACAAACTCCCTAGAAACTTTAGAACGGCAGTTGAAGTTCCACGATAGTCGGAACACAAATGCAATGATCATGCCTATAAAATTGACACGAAAACCATTTTAAACATTTATCTAAAAAGAGGTTGATCTCTGGTGCCATTATGGTAGTCAAGTATTGGTAGTAAATATCACAAAAGTGACAATTGTTCCTGCCCCGCAATTAATGCAAATCTCATAAAATGTGGTTTCAAAGAATATTTCCAGAAACAGTGCAGAACAAGGGCCAATTAATTATAAAGTTCTAACCTCAGTAATTATATCACAAAAGTGATAATAGTTCCTGCCCTGCATTTAATGCAAATTGCATAAATGTTGGTTTCAAAGATCATTTCCAGAAACAGTGCAGATCAAGGGCCAATAAATGAAAAAGTTCTAACCTCAGTAAAAATCACAAATGTGAAAATAGTACCTGCCCTGGAATTAATGGTAATTGCATAAAATGTGGTTTCAAAGATCATTTCCAAAAACATTGCAGAAAAAGGACCAAGAAAAGAAAAAGTTCTAACGTCTCATTAAATGACAACAACAAAGCTTTTGAGGGTGGGAAATCATCAAATAACTTCTCCCGCTCTGGGCAGAGCGGGAGGGCGTGTCAGACTCTTACTGACTAAAACCCACTCGTGTTCTTTCAGTTGCCTGTGCCAGGGGCCACGGTATCGCTCTCGGACTTTCCCGCAACCCTGGCAGGCATCGGCCCTAGCGGACCCCGTCATTGGTGCTGACGTCTCTTTGAGGCGCGCGTGAAACACAACGCGTCGTCAACCCGGGCTTGGTCCTTATCGTACGGCGAGCTGCCCATTGCTCGCCGTTCGCAAGCCCGCGCCTACGGTGGCCGGGAATCGGCCTGCGATTCCCGATGCCCAGGGCGTCTCCTGCGGCGGCTAGGGGCGTGAGGACGCGAATTTTGCCTCTCCCTCACGCGTTCCGCCTCCTCCTTCGCGAGCATTACAATAAAGCTAAAAAGCTTAAGCTATATTTTCCATATCGACAACGATGCAACAAAAAACTGTCAAGTAGATGAGGTTAACATGAAAGTGCGCATCGATTTACGGTAGTAGTTCTAATATAACAAAACTTGGGAGCACATAAAGCAATTTAAAGTTAGTCTCCAACTAGCAAACTTCTCCAGACAAAACATTAATGGCAAAAAATCCACATAAAGGGCTTGTTTGATTTAAACACGTTGAGAACAGGTATATGGAATCTTTTGAGTAAAAACAAATTGCAATTTCTCTTATCATGCTAAAACTTGACTTTAATTTGATCGCATTGATTATAAACAATTTGCCAACTGTAAAGATGTTCAATTAGAGATCACTTGATAAAACGGTAAAACCATTCCTGCAGTTAGTCGGCATATTAGCAAGTCCCAATTCGTTTGGAAGCAAAGTTAAATAAGAAATTAGACAAACTAGTAATAATGGTCATTATTGAACCTGTAAATAAACCATCTTTTTGGATTTTCGCACACCGGAAATACTTGAAGCAGAACATTCTGTAGTCAGGAATTCAAAACATTTTTGTATTGAAAAAAATAATTATTTCAATACTTACGATTCCCTACCAGCCTAAGCAAACGGTGAGGTCGAGGAGTAAATCAGGTATATAAACGACTAAGACAGTCTATGCGAAACTCGATGACTTGACTTGAAGTAAAAATACTTAAATATTTTTGAAAAATTATGGAAAGCCCACATGCGAATAACTCTTTTAATAGACCTCGAAAATAGCGTCGAATATTCAGAATTTAAAAGACCACAAAAAAAAAAAATTAAACGTAGCTATGAAAAGAAATGCTACATATAGAGAATTAGAAATCGGCGAAGAAGTAAATGTAAAGAACGTGACAAAAAAAAACAACCAACTCCAGAATTTAATCCCACACCTCATGTAGCTATAAATGCTGAAGGAAGCAATATAAATGGTAGGAATGGCGAGACACGAAATGGCCAAGAGTACAGGAGGAACATCGTATTCCTATAAAGAAGGTAGAAGGCAAATGGAAAGTTATCGATAATGTAGCTTCAGATAAAGAAATATAGTACAAATGCTAAATAAAATTAATACTAAATATTGTGTTGAATAATATACATTTCTTTCTGTATTAATTTCTAAATGGTAAATATTATTATTGTACATAAAACTTAATTAACAAGTAAAAAGGAAGAGATGTGGTATACTTTTAAATGTGGCGCCAACAATGGTATACAACTCAATGGTAGCGCCTCAAGAGAGTCTCGCTCTATCCCACAGACTACAATATAGTATAGGATCTCTATCCCTTGTGGCGACTACACGTTCCCTTTGAGTTGTTGTGTACTTATAAATAAT
This sequence comes from Brachylomia viminalis, assembly GCA_937001585.2. NCBI lineage: Eukaryota > Metazoa > Arthropoda > Insecta > Lepidoptera > Noctuidae > Brachylomia > Brachylomia viminalis. The sequence continues at coordinate 10,630,546 of OW443302.2, read as the reverse complement.
TCGATGGTTTTAACTCAATCTTGTCTAATGTCTTAGAATGTAAAGAACACTGGCAAATTTAGGCCCAGGAGCGGACACGAATGAAATATATATTAAAAAAAATCTTTAATTAAATAGTTATTTACCGTCATTTTTAAACGCCTTTTAACCATTGGGTACTAAAAAACACAATAAAAAGAAGTTGATAGCGGAAGCCATTTTGAATGAACTATATGTGGAATTAGGAAATGCACGTGAAATGTAGAAGTCATTGACTGGGTTGCCAGGGGTAAAATATATAATATTTTATGTAGAGGTCATGATTTCTCATTATTTAATTATTATTATCAATAAGATCCATTTTGAAAATCAAAATATATCTGTTGATGCATTACATAAATATTTTTGTTAATTTCAACGTTTTTGGTTCATAATAATTGTGGGTTTGCGTTGATTTCGATGGTGGATCAAAATGCTAGAAGCCAAATTAAATATAAGTGTCAACTCAAGAAACGTCAAATGATCTCAATAAATCAATCAAATAATCAATGTCATTCACTCCCGCAGACTTCGGCTTGCGAATTTGTGATTTACTCGACTGTTTTCTTTTGTGATTTACCTTGTTTTGTTTGACCTGGCTATTCTTTTTGGACTCTGGAACTGCTCAAACGATTGATCCGGCTGTGTTATAATTGGATTTTGTTGTGTAAAATGGAAGGTCTGAGATGTTTGAATTGTGGTTTAACGATCACCACCAATCGAAGGCACTCGCCGGCTAATGCCGATGCGGTTCGACAAACTATAACGCAATGGATTGCTCCACGCACAGTGAGTATTAAATTGTATATTTTTAACTATGACATGTGCCTTATTTTGTTATAAACGCACTTAACAATTTGGGAGCCTTGATGCTGACTACAGATCAATTAATTTTCAGATGACTGCCAGTGATCATGTTTGTGATAGCTGCTGGACCTTGGCCAGCAACGTAAATACTCAACATCGACACCTATGCGTCAGTTGTGGCCGCTCCCTACTGAGAATTCGTTTCCATGTGTTAAATATGGATAGTGAGCATGCATATGACATTTATAGACTTGTAAATGAAAACATGCAGAGAAGACTTGGACGTCAGGTTAGTGAAATCATTTATTTATATAAATTGGTTACATTACAGCAAGTCATTTAGCTAAAGCTATGTATGACCTATTTTTTATATTTGTGATGATTGATGTACTTACCTATATTAAATCTCCATGCTTACTATAACACTATCAAAAACAAGCAAGAAGATCCCTTTCGAGACACCTTTCAAAATGATTTTTAAAGTTATTTTAAGTTTAACATGATAAATGATGTTTATTCAGTAAATTGGTTATTCGTAATTACCTATACAATTGAAAGTCAATGTGTTACCGCCAAGAAAAACCGTACTGTAAAAACCTTATACCCACTTATATTTTTCTTTCAGGCAAGGATTGGCCATGATAATATTTGTCATCCATGTTGGCAGCGGGCTGATCGTTTGCGGAATAGACAATTATCTGTTGCTTCCACAAGTACCTCTCAATCTACTTCTATATCAATTAATATTGACAATACTGAGACGGAATCAACACCAGCAGTTGATGAAACACCAGCAGTGAATGTAATACCTGTAGTGGATGAAACAGCAGCAGTAGATGCAAGCCAAAATATAGGCCAAGTGCAGCTTCCATCCTATTTGCGTGCACCTGATACCCAACGACATTGTGTTTTCCAAGGTTGTATAAATTCACAGAGACGAATAATTCCCACCTCTATTAGAAAACGTGTTTTGTGTGATTACAATTATTATATACCTGCTAACTGTCGTGTTTGTAATGAACATATGTCTGCAGCACTGTGGCATAATTTATCAGAAGCGGAAAATGCAATAAATTCTTTTAAGCCGAACCATTTTGAAGAAATCATAGCATGGTTTCAGTCTAGCCAAACATCTGTTTTAGATTTTCAGAATATTGATGGATTAAGTGATGATCACCTTCATTATTGGATCGGGTTGTCTAGAGATCAATTTAATCTTATTCTTGCTGAAGTTCCCCGTATCAATGATATGATTAGAGGGCAAATAGCACTTCTAGCTTATTTAATTAAAATGAGGACAGGGGACTCAGATGAGCGCTTGTCAAAACTATTTAATATTCCAAGAAGAACACTTGAGGTTATGATGAGTAAGGTTAGGGAATTACTTAAACAGGATTTTGTTCCTCGACACTTAGGACTAAGTCACATATCCCGCCAGGAGGTTGCTAACCGCAATTTAATTATACCAAATGGGCTATTTGGTACTGCGGATTATAGTACGGCTATTGCAATTTTTGATGGGACATATGTGTACATACAAAAAAGTAGCAATTATAAGTATCAAAAACAAACTTACTCACTTCATAAATACAGAAACCTTATAAAACCATTTCTCCTTGTATGTACGGATGGTTATATCATTGATGTACTTGGGCCGTATCCTGCAACTACATCAGATGCAGACATTATGCGAAATGAGTTTGCAGATGGGCAGCCTTTAAAAAATTACTTTGCAAGTGGGGACACCTTTATATTAGATAGAGGGTTTCGGGATGCAGTTCCCTTATTACGACAATGTCATTTCAATGTGTCCATGCCAGCATCTCTTGAAAGTGGTCAACATCAATTAACTACGTTACAAGCTAATAAGTCTCGGGCCACCACAATTTGTAGGTGGGTAGTTGAAATTGTGAACGGTCGATTTAAAAGAGATTATAAGCTTTTCCGCCAAGATTTTTTTAATGTTGCTTCAAAACATGTAATGACGGACTTTACCATAGCTGCAGCTATAATTAATAGTTTTCATCCACTTCTAACAGACAGAGCGAATGCTCAAACAATATTAAATATAATTCAAAATAAAATGTACATTGATAATCCTCTGGCTACTTATGTAACTAGTCATGATTTAAATAGAAGGCGAGCTCAATTCGAAAGAATTAATGTTAATAATCATAATGTTAATGATTTTCCAAGGCTGGACTTTGAACAACTTATTTTAATATCGTTAGGGCCTTATCAAATCAAACAAGCCAGATCATATTATGGTGAACATATACGAAGTGGAGGACAATATGAAATTGAAATATACAGAGAAAGCAACAGCAATTTACGAGACTTAATTTCACAAACTGACAATAAATGGTTGCTCAGAGGGAGAATCCAAAGTCGGCACGTTAGTAGAAGAGTGTACTTTGTTTACATTATAATAAATAATAATCTTAGCGGGCGTGACGCTATAGAGCAATATTGTTGCAACTGTTTGGTGGGCAGACGCACTGTAGGGTGTTGTGCTCATGTCATGTCTATTATATGGTACTTGTCATGGGCTCGACATGAGCCAAACATATGCCCACCAGCTCAATTTTTAGATGACTTATTAATTATTTATGAAAATGAATAAAAAAGAGCTTTATTCTAATGAAAAGTGGTTTCTTTTTCTCAATTACCTTAAATGTCTTTTACTTTTATAACCTGAAAAATGTTTTTTGTTATCTCACTAATATCTCAGTATTCCCATGATCAATACTGATATTGATGTTTTTATAGTAAATAATGTTTATGACCAGTAATTTTAGCATTTGTATTATTATTGTCTGTTGAGTTGAAAAAGTGGGCCTGACGAAGTATGGGCGTTTGCCAGTGTCCTTTAAACATGTAGCTTACAACTGATAAAACATTGAAATCTCATCGATTTTTTTATCTTTCTACATAATACAGGGTGGCAGGGACATCGACGCACAACCTGTTACCATGGATTTAGTACATGATTTTGCATGCCCCTTATTTTTTTTTTTTTTGCGGGTGGGAAATCATCAAATAACTTCTCCCGCTCTGGGCAGAGCAGGAGGGCGTGTCAGACTCTTACTGACTAAAACCCACCCGTGTTCCTTCAGTTGCCCCTGGAAGATTTTGCATGCCCCTGCAATGGAATTCTTTGTCATTTATTTTAAAAAAATCTGCTGTTTCATACAAAAGTCCAATACTCATGTGGTCAAAATGTATGGAACAGTATTTTTTTTTAAATATCAAGAAATATTTAAACTGTTCAATTCGTTGTGGCTACCATTTCATGTTCTGAGGATGAGTGAGGAACTGAGCACAGCTGAACTCTTTTTCAACTTGTTGTCAATATATATTTTTTAATATCTTAATTTTCTTTAAAACTTAGCCACAATTTCCTTTCAGCGTTTTTTTAGGACCTTTATGTGCTTCAACTCTCATTTCACTCACATATCTACCCTTGCGCCTGAATAACGTACAACTGTTATTATATTGCTGTAATCTAATGCTTGCAGGTATCTATAACTCTGAAAGTCATCAGTGGGATATACTCAGGAGTAACAACCGTGGAACTTGATAACTTAGCTGCTGAAACAGCAGCAACCATGACTACTGATCACCCAGATTATGCAATACTTGCTGCAAGATTGGCCATTTCTAATTTGCATAAAGAAACAAAAAAACACTTTTCTGGTAATTATCAATTGTATTTTATATCTTATTAGCTGAAGGACTAAGTGCGGAAACCAAAACCCCCTAACATAGAATATAGATATCTTATTAGCTACCCGGCATCCATTGCAATGTTTTGAGCTGAATGTTGCTGATGCATAGGTCATGTTCGTGAACGGGCGCCGTCAGTAGGGTCTCCGTCGGGATGAACGATCACTAGGCGTATTTAACGTTGAATTTATGCCTAACAATTGCTTCCTTATTGCTTCTATTTGCTTCCTGTTCTCAAACAATTGCTTCCATCGTATTCTAGAAGAAAAAAAAAAAACATTTTAAGAGTGACCGTTCCGTCTGATGTCAGGACGGCCGGTCACCGAGTCGTATTGTCCTTGTTAAATAGAATTATTGAAATGCACGGTGGCCATTGATTACTTCCCGTTTGCTTCTCTCAATGTTTTACAACGATAATACTGTAACTATCACGGCAATAAAGATATCGACATAAGGGTTGTTTAGCAATATTTTTAGTGCCTGAAAAAAAAATAAAGGCTAAACTCTTATTTAACATTGCAGATAAGCTTGAGTAGGCGATAAATCTATGGTATTGTACCGGTGGCCTACAGCTAAGTATTATGTTACCTATTAAAAAGAAGTGCCTATCGTATTTAGTGACAAAAATTCATACAAAAGTAATAAACACCTTTAAAGATAATATTTCAATTCTTAACTTCCTAGGGGGTGTTTTTATAGGCCGTGAATTTCAATAATTCTATTTAACAAGGACAGTACGACTCTGTGACCGGCCGTGCTGACATCAGAATGATAACCATTCATTCTCTTAAATTGTTTTTTTCTTCTTCTAGAATACGTTGGAAGCAATTGTTTGAGAATAGGAAGCAATTGTTAGGCATAAATTCAACGTTAAATACGACTAGTGACCATTCATCCTGACGGAGACGTCAGTAGGCACTGGTCATTTCTTAGCTGCCACAGCTTATTTTGATTCCTGAATTGTTTTATCTTTTTATTACGGACGCTTTTAACGTGCACGTCTTTCTACATCGTTCTCACATGTATAATTTCAACATGAATGATTTAACCACTATTTTGTAACAATAATTTGATTTAAAAGAGAGTCCAAGGAGTTTCTTGCCCATTCTTCTCCATAGGTAGGTATCTACTACGCTTTGGAATGGGCAACTAGCTTCATCTTTCTGACTGACCGACCCCTTGACAATTCAAAAGTGCCTGTAATTGGTTTATGTGAAATAAATGGTTTGAGTTTGAATGCCATTATATCAAAATCAAAAGTCATGTATTCAAACGGGGCTGAGAATCAGCACTTTTTGAACGTCAAAATCACATAAGATAGTCCCCCCAAAACGCCCGCCCTTCACCACTTCCTAGTGCTTTAGCTGGGAAGAAGAAGTGGCGGAACAAACTCCCCAGCAGCACTGCTGTCTGTTCAGTTAGAAGAACTGGATTCTATAAAGTAATAAGTAATTAACATTACGAAATACAAAAATATCAAAATTATTTGCCATAAGTCAGCTAGCACACGCCAATATTTAAAACTATACTCAAGCAGAAATAAATAATAAAAACAAAAACGCAAACAGAACTTAAGAAAATAATAAAAAGCCTCCTGGCATTAAGGGCGTGCCCGCTTACATATGCAATGCTGCATTATGTTTATATATAGCTGTAACTTGTAGCCACAAATGATAAACTAGGACCTTCGAAGTAAAATAAAGAAACATTAATTACAAATAAATATGTTTTCAAATCACCCCTGTATTTGAGCGAACAAAACAAAAAATATATTCCATGCCGTTTTTTAGTTTTAGCGAGACTAACGAAGAGAATTTGATTTTAAAATATAAGAAGAAAAGGATATATACCTATATTAATTTTAGTTTTTATGTTACTTTGAAAAAAAAAACCATTTCTTTAAATTATAGGGATCAAAAGTTATAGTTTTTTTTTTATTATTCCAGATGTAATGTCTGATTTATACAACATATATAATCCACATACCAAGAAGAGGACACCAATGATTTCTGATTTTCATTACAATTTGATCATACAAAACAAAGAGAGGCTGGACTCTGCCATTGTGTATGACAGAGATTTCAAATACAACTATTTTGGATTCAAGACTTTGGAAAGGTCATATTTGTTGAAAATCAATAATAAGGTAAACATATTATTACCAGAATAGTGTTTTTAATTTATGTTCTAAACACAGAATTCTGAACTTACCTTAATTTCAGGTTGCAGAAAGACCACAGCACATGCTCATGCGGGTTTCCATTGGCATTCATGGCGAAGATATTGAGGGGGCTATTAATACATACAATTTATTATCTGAAAAATATTTTACACATGCAAGCCCAACTCTTTTCTCAGCAGCCACTCCACGTCCTCAATTATCTTCTTGCTTTCTGATAGCCATGACAGATGATAGTATTGAAGGAATTTATGATACTTTAAAACAATGTGCACTCATTTCTAAATCAGCGGGTGGGATTGGCCTCCATGTTCACTGCATTAGAGCTAAAGGTACTTATATAGCTGGTACAAATGGTGTGTCCAATGGTCTTGTGCCCATGTTAAGAGTGTACAACAACACAGCCCGTTATGTTGATCAAGGGGGTAATAAAAGACCTGGTGCTTTTGCCATATACTTGGAACCATGGCATGCTGATATTTTTGAATTCTTGGATTTGAAAAAGAATACTGGAAAAGAAGAAGTACGTGCAAGGGAACTATTTTATGCACTATGGATACCTGATTTATTTATGAAAAGAGTTGAAAGCAATCAAGATTGGAGTATAATGTGTCCTCATGAATGTCCTGGTCTAGCTGATTGCTGGGGAGAAGAATTTGAAGCATTGTATGAAAAATATGAACATGAAGGTCGCTTTGTAAAACAAATAAGAGCTCAGGTTTTGTGGAAAGCTATAATTGAAGCACAAGTAGAAACAGGAACTCCATATATGCTTTACAAAGATTCATGCAACAGAAAAAGTAACCAGAAGAACCTAGGCACCATTAAATGCAGCAACCTGTGCACTGAAATAGTAGAATATACTTCACCAGATGAAGTTGCTGTGTGCAATTTAGCTTCTATTGCATTAAACATGTTTGTAAATGATGACAAAACTTATAATTTTATAAAATTGAAGGAAGTTACTAAAACTATAACTGAAAATCTAAACAAAATTATTGATGTGAACTTTTATCCTGTGCCAGAGGCAAAAAAATCGAATATGAGGCATAGACCCATCGGAATTGGAGTTCAAGGATTAGCTGATGCTTTTGTATTAATGCGTATACCCTATGAAAGCGAAGCTGCTATAAAACTAAATCAACAAATATTTGAAACCATCTACTATGGTGCACTAGAAGCTAGTTGTGAATTAGCTGAGAAGTATGGAGTATATGAGACTTATGAAGGCTGCCCTGCAAGCCAGGGTATATTGCAATATGACATGTGGAGCAAGACCCCAACAGATTTGTGGGACTGGGTTTCACTAAAAGAGAAGATTGCAAAGCATGGTCTTAGAAATTCACTTTTGTTAGCACCCATGCCAACTGCTTCCACTGCTCAGATATTAGGAAATAATGAGTCATTTGAACCATTTACATCAAACATTTACCAAAGACGTGTCTTGTCGGGCGAGTTCCAAGTGGTAAATCATCACTTGTTACATGATCTAACTGAAGCTGATTTATGGGATGAAGATATGAAAAATCTTATCATCCACAATAATGGATCTATTCAAAACATTGAATCTATTCCTAAAGAAATAAGAGACTTGTATAAAACTGTCTGGGAAATTTCTGTGAAAACTACAATACAAATGGCTGCCGACAGAGGTGCATTTATCGATCAAAGCCAGTCCTTCAATATCCATGTTGCTGAACCAAATTATGGAAAATTAACATCTATTCATTTCTATGCATGGAAAATGGGTTTGAAAACTGGAATGTACTACCTACGCACAAAACCTGCTGTCAATGCTATTCAGTTTACTGTTGATAAATCTAAAGTCAAGGGTAAGGTCATAAACGGAAAATCAGAGAGTAATGGAAAGTCGGAGGTTGATGATGCCAATATGGCTGCAATTACTTGCTCCTTACAAAATAGGGACGAATGTATGAGCTGTGGCTCATAATGTATATGATAACATTAATGGCTTCTATCTCATACTTTAATGTAGCTCTAAGTAACATTCTAGATAATAAATTCCTGGAATTTTGTAATGTACACACGGCTACACATCAAGCTAAACATATCCAGTTTACACTGACCTCTCATTGTAAGGAAATCCTATACAATGTGAGATCAGCTTATACTGGAAATTATAGCTTGATCTGTATCCGTGCGTGCTAGTTTTCATATTTGATGTATTTTTTGTTTTCGTATCTCAAGTCTTAACTTAATATCTGAGAAGAAAAAAGTGCGGTCAGTTTTATTATTCTCATAGAGCAAATATTTTTGCGATAAAATCTGTGTATTTCTGTCACTACCAATTTTATACACAAGTTATCTATAGCATGTAAGTTATAATTAAGTACCTACCTATTCAACTAATAAAGTTAGATGTAAATCATTTGTTTTTCATTCATGTAGTCTAGATAATATTACTGATAAGGATCCCATGTTTACCTTTTCAGTACGGAACCCTGAAAACGAAGTAGATAAAGTTCTTCATATTAGTGTCCGACCGAAGTTCCGGTATCGGTTTCGGAAAAAAAAACAGATATCGGCAAAAAGTGGCCGAATCTTCGGTCCGACCGGAACTAGCGCATGGGTTTTTTGGCATCTCGTAGTTGACCTTGAGAGATCTTTACTGCTTAACCGGGTGTACGTTACCCCAGCAAGAAAGTGTCTCCTAGAGTTATAGGAGTAGAACCACGGAGCAGAAACAAAGAGGAGGTGTTGTAAAGTCATTCTCCATACAAAAGTAGTGTCGCAGCCTCGCGGGGTGCGGGGGGAGCCCAAACAGCAGAAAGCCATCTAGTGGCTAGTAGCAAAATCAACTCATAGGCAAATTAGACAGATGTCCTAAGATGTCGTAAGAGTTCTGCTATGTTTCATTAAATGTCACTTTTATTGTAAGGAGCCGGATTCAGGTTTAATAGTTTTATAATATACCGATATAGTTTTATTTCTATTATGTCCGACCGAAATACATTTTTTGACTGAAACCGAAACCGAATTTCGGCAGCGGTTTCAGATTCGGCCGAAATCGAAACTTCCAGAAATTAACACGTGTCAGGGAAAAATAAAGAAAACGTTTTAATAATCAGTTTTATTTTTTTTATCTTTAAATCTTCTCTTCTAAATTTTTCTTCTGAACTTAGTTACCGAAACTAAACCGAATTCCGTTTTTTGCCGAAACTCGACATCTATTTGACTTCACTTTTCATATAGCATATACAATGTGGGGAGGACAATATGATCATAAATGAAACTTCGTATAAGTCATGATATTCCCAACCGTCACACAAAAAATCAAATGAATATATCCAGTAGTTTAGCCACAAGACATTATTTTTCATTTTAAGTATTTTCTACATGCTGTATTGTAAACAGGAGAGCACGCGACAGGTTAACGACACACGTTGCCAGCTCGCTACTTTAAAAACCTACGCCTTTTCTTTCAAATTTATTTTCTCAATGCAAATTATACTTTATGCCCGAGCCATAAGAGTCATAAAGCGTGTCATCACAGCTAGATAAGAAAAAATGCATGCGAAAGTTATTACTTTCCTGTTACGCACTCAAGTCAATCGCAAAATATGTATGTGCGAAAGAGATAGGTAAGTTTGCTTGTTTCTACTTTGCTTACTTGTCGACGTGTCTAGGTTACGCGGTCAGTGTGTCACCGGACCTCCTTCCTGCCAGTGACGCGTTTTGTTTTTCTCTGGAATTTCGGATGCGCCCGCGCCCGTTTGAAGTCGCCGCGCGAGTGTTATCGTATCTTTGTTGTTGTGTTGTGTTGTGCGAAATTTGACGCTTTGTTTTAATAGTGACAGGACACATAAACGTATTATAGGTACTTAGTTAAATAGCTAAGTAAGCTTTGCGAAATTAGACGCTTAATACTTGGTGTTTCAAGGTTTTATTATTAAATAATCATGCCTCGTTACAATTATACCGCTTCGGAGTACACCGATATGATTTTAATTTATGGGGAGTGTCACGGTAATGCCGCTTTAGCTGTAAGGACATACCGTGAGAGGTATGGGAACACGCGTATGTGTCCGACCCACGGGCGCACTATTGTACAAGCTGTCCAGAGGATACGGGAAAATCAATCCTTGATCCCGCACGTAGATGGTGCTCCTCCACGTGCAAATGAGATTTCAGACGAAAGAGTTATTAATTATTATGATCGCAATCCGACGTCTAGTCTGCGTAATGCAGGTCGACGTTTTCGTGTAAATCACAAAACTATTCAAAAAGTTTTGAAACGTGACAAACGCAGACCTTATAAGTACAAGAAAGTACAAGCATTGTTACCGAGAGATAAGCCAATAAGAGAAACTTTCTGTCGCTGGTTGGAAACCAAACATCTCGAGAGTCCTGACTTCCTGTACAATGTGCTGTGGACTGACGAGAGTACATTCACAAGGAATGGTTTATGGAACCGACAGAACCTTCGGTACTGGAGCCGCGTGAATCCGCATCTAGTACGGGAGTCTTCGCACCAGTACAGATTTGCGGTCAATGTGTGGGCATACACAGAAATACCATTATTGGTCCGGTATTTATTGATGGCAATTTAAATGCTGTAAAGTTCATTGAACTCCTCGCCGGATCCGTTTCCGAGTACACGGACGAACTTTCGCTGGACGTGTACAGGCAGATGTGGTACCAGTTAGATGGAGCACCAGCTCATTCAGTGGTGTCTGCAAGAGAGCGTTTGACTCAAATGTTCGGACAGCAGTGGATTGGCCGTTTTGGACCAGTGCGGTGGCCAGCGAGGTCACCAGATCTCACGCCCCTGGATTTCTTTCTGTGGGGTCACATAAAGAATGAGGTATACTCAACAGAAGTTACTACCGTTGAGGACTTAAAAAATAGAATAATAATATCTTTTAATAAATTGAAAGAAATGGCTGCTAATGGTGACCTATTATCAAGAGTGAGAAATAACATTATACGTCGGTGTAGTTTGTGTATTCAAGAACACGGCGGACATATTGAAAATAAAAAAATTTAATGACTGGCGACATAATTATGTGATCGAAAAGTGATTGTGAATAGTAAATTGATTAGTGAATAATAATTCGCGGGTGAATGATGCCCGACTATTTGGTTAATATTCTGTGATTTGATTTGTGTAATTGAGCATTAATAATAATAAGAATAATGGCGCCAAACATTACGTCGCTGCGTCGCGCGTCGGCCACAGCTTTATTATGAATGAAACCAAGCTGCGTTGCCATTCTTATCGCAGGTCAGTGTACCAATTTTATAAATGGTGTTTTATTTTGTTTGCAGTTTTAAGCTATTTAGTTTGTTAGAAAAAATAGTTTTTTTAATTTCGATGTTCGGATTTATTTGATAGTTTACAAATGTTTCTATAAACCAGTATTGCCAGTGTTTTCATTTAAAGTCATATTGTCATCTCCACATTGTATGTAGGTATGTGCTTATCAAAAAAGTCTGAGTGCGGACCTGCAATTTGTCAGTACTTCCGCTACTTGCCGATAGGGGGCGGCAATTACCGAACATTCGAGAAGAAATAAATTACAAATTTAATTTTACTTACGAGTGGAAAGATATCTTTATTCCGTTTGAATTTGATTGATCCGTATAACTTCTACAAGATAAAACAGCATTTCATGTTAATGCAATGAGTATGGGTCGGGAATACTTTTTAATCGTTTAAAAGACTAAACAAATACATGACAACCTATCCGCTTCACAACGACAGTTGTACTGACGAAAGCGCCGCCTGGTCGCAAGTAGTGCAACTACCGTGTGACGTAACGACTACATTGGTGGCTGATGGACTACTTTGATTGCAACACCTCCTCTTTGTTTCTGCTCCGTGAGTAGAACGTATAATTGGTGCCTTATCTGCTGTAAATGTGCCCCCACATAAAAAATGTGTGCCCCCTGTCGTTTTGGAAAAAAACGGAAAAAACTATTCTTGCTGGAGTAACGTTTTTCTAGCAGGAAAATTCTAAACGAATGATCGGAGAGAGAAAAATTGTGCATGGCCAGAGAGCTTATAATATGTGTGCCAAAATGTGCCCCCAAATATAAAATCTGTGCCCCTTCAGGTTTTCGAGATATTGCATTTCCTGCTGGAGTACCTAACGTTTTGATGAATTGTATATCTCTACAACCATTGCATGTGCCCCTGTAGCATAAATATACTCGTACACGAGTGCGTATTTCCCTTTCCGTGTTCAACTGGCGACACCGGTATCGCAAAATCCACACGCTTTTGTTTTACTACGGAATCCTACGATCCCGTGTTCAATTCGCGTCAACTGAGCACGCTTTTGTGATCAAGCAACGTTTAAAGAAGTTTTACAAAACAGTGTGTAATTGAATTGAACACGGTTTTTTAACCTGTCTATTCGCGTATTTCCCTTTCCGTGTTCAACTGGCGACACCGGTCTCGCGAAATCCACACGCTTTTGTTTTACTACGGAATCCTACGATCCCGTGTTCAATTCGCGTCAACTGAGCACGCTTTTGTGATCAAGCAACGTTAAAAGAAGTTTTACAAAACAGTGTGTAATTGAATTGAACACGGTTTTTTAACCTGTCTATTCGAAACAAATTACTGATTTAGCGCGTTCGTAAATGTTCGGGATAAATCGTGCGGGCCGAAGCAGGCGAGAGCGCCCGAAGTTGGATTCGCGCGCTTCTCATTGCAGTTTGTTACTGTGCGTTCAAGGTTATGTTTTGTTTACATAGTGCATAATGGAAGAGTTTAAAAGGGTTTTCAGTACCTAATGTATAATATTCTTTTAATATAACGTTCATTTGTCCTAATATTCTTTTGACCTAAAATTCATGTTTAATGGGCACAGTTCTAGCCTTACTCAAATGGCACTTAACCAAACCTTAAAATATTCTATGCATGGTCGAGGGTGGGCTTGGTCGACGGAGCCCCGCTACGCGGGGCTCCTACTTCTGGGTGGTTTATAAAAAAATAACCACGAAGGGGATGGCGGGGTCTATTCGCTGGCTTCGCTCGCTCACACGACCCCGCCATCCCCTTCTAACCTAACCTATCCGAGTCGGGGTGCCCTAAAGTCCAGATTGCATCCAGTTTCTCCTGGTAACAATAGTTGAGGGTGGCAGGTGTATAGGGTATAAAGTGAAGAAAAAAAAATTTTATACAATATTTATTTAATCATAACATAAATATCTTATTTCAGTTTTAAATTAGAGGCCAAAGCCCGAAGGAATTCAATTTCAGTGTATTCCTTAAAAGTTACTTAGAGATTATGAATATTATGGTAAATGAATAATATGCTAAATGAATATTATGTGAAATGTGCATTATAGGAAATGTTCATTATGTCATATGAAATTAGGTAAAATAATACCGTCGCTGATTCAACACGCTTTTGAAGACTCAAACAGTCTAAGAGTCAAGTCAAAAAAGTGTTCAGTTCAACTGCACACGATTTTGTTAAACCTTACCCAGCGCCACTTGATCACAAAGGCGTGCTCAGTTGACGCGAATTGAACACGGGATCGTAGGATTCCGTAGTAAAACAAAAGCGTGTGGATTTCGCGAGACCGGTGTCGCCAGTTGAACACGGAAAGGGAAATACGCTACCTACACGAGTAGCTCTTAATGTGTGCCCCAAATTAGATTTACGAAAATATTTATAGTTTTCAAGTTATCGCGGTTTTATGAAAACCCGAAAAAACATCGCAGCGCCTAAATTAGACAAGGCACAAGTTCGCTGAAAACTGTATTCGGTCCGCGTATTTCCCTTTCCGTTTATTGATAAGCCGTAGGTTAGATAAATTAACAATTAAGTTTTTCATCATTAAGGGGAATGCTCCAACCAAAATACGTCAGCAATCCATTAAGGGAATGTAATGGAAGTCATTTGCAAGTTTTGCAACCAAAATTGCCCCATAAGACCCTATGCAAATGTCAACCATTTTCCAGTGCCTACCTAACTTGACATTTTATTGTATCTCGTTGGATAGCTGAGAAGTTGCATGTTTTTATTTTTGGAATGTTCTGTCGTTAAAGTATATCCAAGTTTTTTTTGCAGAAATCAACGATTTTAGTCAAATTCAAATAACCTGTTCTTAAAATGATGAAAATTGTCAGATTTAAAAAATATTAAAGTTAATTGTCATTTTATGGTTGATTATTATGTATTGCAGTAGAAAAAGAAGCAGATAATAACAACTTAAAAAAACATTTTTACAAAAAAAAACAACCGACATCCAAAAAAACACTACAAAGTGAATAATAATTTCGGAAGTCGGTTGCAAAAACTAAAATGCAGATCCAAAGACACCGACATCCGAAATTAAATTTAATTTTACACTGTAGTGTTTTTTTTGGAAGTCGGTTGTTTTTTTATCTTAAAAAAGTTTTTTATTTTTCACTTTTTAGGTATAATACATACCTACCAATTAGAAAAAAATTATTGTTGATTTAAAAACCGATTTTCATGAGTTTGAAAACTTTGAAGTAAGATTACTCTATGTAGAATAGACGAAACTGGCAAAAATATGTTTTTGTTTTTGTCTCGACTGGTTGGTAGATTCCTCTAAAATTATTGTTTGGTGCAGATAACAGCTAGACAAAAAGGTAAAAAAAAAATTACAAAAAGGGGTAAAACATGATTTAAAAAAAACTAAAAGTGGTTGAAGACTTAGGATTTCATCGAAACATCCTTGGTGTACCTATGGCCTTTCGAACGGTATGTAATTTGTTTAATTAAAAAAAAAAACTTTAGAGTTATTGACCAATTTTAGTTCAAAACGGGAATTTTGATGCAATTCGTATTTTGTGAAATGTACTTAAAAAAATTTGCAAAATTCGTCATGTAATCTTGGTAAAAATTAAATAGCGATAGTGTATTGATAGTTAATTGTCCTTTTGGTAAATTGGGTAGTTACACCTAAGCAGGTAAAAATTTTGCTTCATCCTCGCGCAGTCATATCGCATCTTTTCTCTTTTTCACGTTCGGAGCACCCCCCGCTGGCGGAGCCACCTACTCAGGCCTAACTGTCGGTTTCATTTAGTTGAGACTCGACTGCCTCTGCGATATTACGTACCCGTTACGCATGTCACTCACCTCATCGTGAAGTACTACCACCAAAAAGCATGCCACGGAAACCAGGAAATGGTCGTTAACGAACTGAAACAACGATACTGGATCATACGACTACAACCTACTGTGAAGTGTGTCAGTTCAAAATGCATGTTATGCAGAATTAAGAGGGCTCGGCCCCATCCACCCAGAGCAACGGAGCGAGCCGTGCTTCAGGTAAGTCACCCAGACTTACCTGAAGCACGGCTTGCTCCGTTGCCCCTTCACGCTCACCGGAGTTGACCTATTTGGGCCCCTAGAAGTAACCGTTGGCCGACGTCGAGAGAAGAGGTATTATGGCGTTATCTTCACTTGCCTCATCGTGAGAGCTATTCACATTGAGATAGTGAACCACCTGACCACAGACGTACTATCTATGTATATAATGGCTCTCAGACGAATGGCAGCCAGAAGAGGCTGGCTGGCCACGGTACTTTTACTCAGACAATAGTACGAATTTGAAAGGAGCTCATACGCAGCTGATGAAATGCGTTCTTGAGCTGGACGCGGAGAAACTCAAAGAAGGAGTAACGACCTACAGTACGACTACCACTTGGGTTTTCATTCCACCTGCCAGCCCTCACTGGGGAGGGGCTTGGGAACGGCTGATCAGAAGTGTAAAAAGCGCACTTAAGGTCATCATGAAAGAACGAGCGCCACGTGATGAGACATTTCAAACATTATTAGCCGAATTAGAACATTTGTTCTAATTCGGCTAATAATGTGTGTAATGTGTGTGTGTGTGTGTGTGTGTTAATGTGTAATGTGTATGTGTTTAAACAGCCGTCCGCTCACCCATGTCACAGTGGAACCGAACAGTCATGAGACTTTAACCCCCAACCATTTTCTGTTGGGAACATCGTCCAACCTACCCACGTTGGCTGTTTTTGATGAGTCCGATAATGTACCTTAGAAAACAATGGCGGTTGTCACAAAAAGTAACAGATATGTTTTGAAAGCGTTGGGTATGCGAAGTCCTGCCTGATATGCGCCCAAGACAGAAGTGGCAAGATGAACAAAGACCCTTGCAAGTGGGAGATCTGGTTCACATCGTGGACCCTAACTCTCCCAGAAATGTATGGCCGAAAGGTGTAATACAGGCCGTAATAGCTGGCAAAGATTGCCGTGTTCGAGTGGTCGATATCAAGACGAAATCAGGCCTTCTGCGGCGGAATGCGACAAGCGTCGCGCCTATAGACTAGCACTAGGGAGGGGAATGTAGGCGACGCGTGATCATATAGATATTATAATTATCATTTTTGTATTTTAATTTGTTTAATATGTGTGTAGGTATCTATCTGGAATTGTATTGTTACCTAATAAATCCAGGGCTGGTAAAAGGCAGGGGAGACGCACGCAAACGAGAGGGGAGCGCGTACTTTGCGGCTCTGCGATAATAAATTAATGATCCGATTAAGGGACAGGGAGGGGAATTTATCGGGGAGGAACGCGGACGCGAAGGACCTCGGCGGCGAGGTCGGAATGTCGATTTGTGTCTGTATCTGCTGTATACTGTACTGGTGGCCCTACTGCTTTCCTGGAGGAGGGTAATGGGGTCGTCAGAGTCGGTCAGTGCATGCCTTGGTCGGCAGATTCTACTGATTCTAGAGGGGACATAACAGCCTTCACAACCAGAGGGTTGCGATGGCTGCCAGCGGTATCAAAGAAACGCTTGCAAGCTCTTTTCATGAATTGCTGAATGGTGGGGATTTTCAAATCTAAGTGTAAATTATTATTACGAACGAACCAGGGGGAACCCGTTATTTTACGTAGAAAACGGTTCTGTAGGGTCTGCATCCTATGGACGTGCTGGGGATGTGCCTGTGCGAAAACAGCACAAGCGTATGTCATGATAGGTCGGATGCACGCCGTATAAATGCGTAGTTTACACCTGCGTGACAATTTACTGCGTGCATTTAAAGCGGAATGTAGTCTACCTAGAGCAAAGGCGGCTCGTGAACGAACCACCTCTGACCTCTGAGAAGGAGAGACGTCTGCCCAAAGTCACCCCCAGATATTTGGCATGCTTCTCCCAAGGGATCGGCTTGCCAAACATCTTGATCGGACGGGGGACGAGTCCACGCAGGCGTCTTCTTTTTATATGCGTGGCCGCGCTGGAGGGGAGTGTCCGGTGTTGTCATCTAACAATATATTAATTAAAATTTAATTGAATTTTGAGTTCATTACATTTGTTTTATTTATATTTATTATTAGATTATTATTGATTAGCCATTTTATTATAGATGTATTGCTTTATTTATGTCGTTTTCAAATAGATTTTTATCATTAAAATGTAATATTTACTGTGCTGTCGTCTGCAGATAATATCATAGGTTGCACAGTTGCATTAGGGAGATCTCAGATCATTGATGTAGGTAATAAATAGCGTAGGTCCTAGTACCTTGCCTTGGGGAACACCATATCTAACTTTATATTGGTATTGTTCTTCTTTTTAGTGTTTATGTAAATTTTTGTAATTTGTGTGATTTGTTTTCGATCAGGTAAGGTTCAAATTGTCCTACAACGTTTCCTCCTATACCGTATGCCCTCAATTTACTAGCCAATATTGTGTGATCAACATAATCGAAGGCTTGTGTCATATCACAGAAGATGGAGCATATAGGGGTAGTTTTGCCAACCGCAGTCATTATATTTAAAAAAAAAATCAAAGATTGACATTTATATTTTTATGTTTTCGAAAGCCTTTTAGTTCGTTGCATAGGATATTGTTATTTTCTAAGTAATTATTCAATTCTTTAATAATTTTCAAAGATTTTAGAAAATATAGAAAGGAATGGGACGATGATTTTCAACTGATTCTTTATCATCTTTTTTCAACAATGGTTTAACAATTATTGCTAGTTTAAGATATTTTGGAAATGTGCCATTTGTTATAGACAGGTTAACCGATATGGCCCTGCGCGCCGATGACGCAATAAGGCCAGCTGGCATTTCGACAGCGTGACGTCATTCTGACCTTGTTTACAAAAAACGTTCCTATGTTGTTTGTATGCACTTGAGACAGACCATAGATTGAAAATGCCACAGAGGAAATTAGACTTTAATTAAGAGAGCAAATAGAGATGGAAGCCGCATAAAGTGACTGTCCAACATGTTGGACAGCCGGGCTTTGACGGCCTGGGCGAAGTGACGTGCTTGAACGTCACCACGGGCCAGTAATATGACTATTTACTTCTTTTAGAATTTTTGTTGAAATGTCGTCATATCCGACAGTTTGTATTTTTTAGGCCATTTAATATCTTAAACACATGAAGAGGTGTACTAGGAGCTAAAAACATTGAATTAGGTCTGTGATTATTAGGGATGTTACTTTTTTACCAGCACTCAAGATTGATTTAACTTTATCAACGAAGTAATTATTAAATGTGCTAGCTATTTCTGTGGGATTTGTGATAAGTACTTATATTTTGGATTTAAATTTGCATTAGCATAGCAAATAACTAATTTCATCCCTCGTTTCCATAATTATTGTATAATAGGGGAATTGTCATCCCTAATTGTTTTTTTTCCTAATTTCACTACGTGAACATTGTTCAGCGATGCACAGATTAAACCTTCTTTAAGATTTTCATCGATATAGTGCAAATAACATCAGGCCTTTCCATCATTCTATAGGGGGCGAGCCTATTTCCGTCAACCGGGTATAGATCCAAACGCCGGGCTGCTACTGAGGAATTCATAATGCAAAAACCCGATAACACTTTGCCCGACCTGGGTTTCGAACCCAGGACCTAATGCTCACCTCCTTTTGCGAAGCAGTAATGCTCGCGAAGGAGGCGGAACGCGTGAGATAGAGGCAAAATTCGCGCCCTCACGCCCCTAGTCACCGTAGGAGACGCCCAGGGTGTCGGGGATAGGGAACCTCGGAATTAGATGACCCTGAATGTATTTGTGTAAAAACAATTAAATCAGGTTTTTTATGAAAATAAATACCTACTAAATATATTTATTGCATTCTGAACTTAGGCGGTAGGTTAAACAAAGACATCATTGTGGAGCCTGTCGGTCACAACAAAGTAGGAGAGCGGGAGAGGGGGGAAATAAAAAGTTTACCCAATTATTTTGGACCTTGTCGGAACCAGCAAAGTAGGAGAGCGGGAGAGGGGGGAATAAAAAATACCATAACAAGTGTTTTTTTCTGTACAGAATTAAAAACTTGTGTATACAACATGTCTGTGTAACATACCTAACTATTTATTAAAGAGTGAGTTGTGGAGTAAAAATAAAAATAATTATTTTTTGACTTAAAATATGTTTATTGGTATGATAATAATTATAAATGATAAATGATTTTATTTCTGTAAGTAGGTTTGTACAAACACTTTTACACGTCAATCGTATTTTAAAAACTAAATTAGGTCGGCGGCGGCGCTTCCTATCTGACTACTCTGACAAGAAAGGCCGAAAGAAACTCCGTGGTCACAGTATCTTTTAGAGTCCAGACAAAATCTTGGTCAGATCACGTGAAGGCTATATAGGTAGATCGCTGTCTGAAATGGTATTTTGAGGAAAGAACCACACAAATTGTGTGTACCTGTTCAGTCAGTTTCTTCAGAGTATTTTTTTGGTGCGGGTAAACCTTTGGACTTATTAATTTGTCTTTTTAAGAAGTTTATTGGGTCTGTTCCATGTTGATAAAATTTTTTCTTCGAAGGTCTTCTATAATATCTTTCAAATTGGCAATTTTTTTTGTTTTTCTTTCGAATCTTTTCGATAAGGCGTTTAACTTTTTGTTGTTGATTGACACATTTTTCTTTTAAAGCCTTATTTTTTTCAATTTGTACAACCTGAAAAAATGAATGAAAATTACTTCAATCATCAACTTGCGTCGAAAATGCTGCTTTGTAATATTTGTTTCATGCTAAGTCTATAGATCCTAAAAAATCCAATTGTATATTTTATACTTTAGCACGAAGATCAGAAAACGTGCTGATAAATCACTGACAGGTGGACCTGTAGTACAGCTACGGAACAGAGAGGATACGTCATTGGTACCGTAACCACACCTTAAATAAGAGAGAACTCAGTTCATTTCATCGCCACATTTCATTTTTGATAATTTATCCCCTGTGGGTAGATTTTGTTCCAAAAATACTTTATTTTTCTACTTTGTAAAAATGTCTCATTTGGATTTCAATGTTTTCTCATTATTATCGTAATGTTATAAAATTTTAATTTTCGTAAGAACCTCCTGTAATTTTCTAGCATCAAAAACGTTTGAGTAGATACACACCACTTTGTGCACTGTTTCGTCTGTTTCCACAATTCGGTGGGGGAACTGTAATGGAGACATTACAGTAGATGTGATGATACGTGGAGAAACGTCCGTGTTTTGAATATTTCTCGTTTAACATAATACAGATGACTCGTGACGTTGTTTTTTGCCAGGTGCCTGAAAAAAATAGATACTAATAAGCAATAAGCAATTTACAATATGATTTATTTATGTAATTAATTATTGTAAACAATTATTATTTACACTTACCGAAAATACTGTGGGAACAGAGTAATCATGTAATCTCATTACATCAAGTGTTCTATTGAAACTGCTTTCTTCAAAGTGAAGTGAACAGAAGTACCATTCTTTGTGTCGCGGATTAATATTTTCTTCACCAATAGCCTCTAACCACTTTTTCTTTAATCCTTCATTTTTAGGAAACCTATAAAAAAGGTAAGTATTTTGATCAATATATCATTTTGGTTAGAGTTGCTGCTAATATCTAACTAAAATAAATAACTAAATGTTGATGTCTTATTTTATCATCATATAAAACTGTCTCCCGGTGCTGTGACCAAGCAAAGTCACTCGGACCGATTAGGACACGCAGAACGATTTATGTTAACATCGCTGATTGTACCGATATCGTTTCAGCGGAGGAACTAGTTTCGGAAACTATTACAGCAACGGTACAACACTATTCCACTATGACATATTATTGTAAACAAACGAATGAAATAATAAATAGGTCTGTTATACGAAAATGACCCCAAATATACTTTAGCCTTAAAATCACGATTGAGTAACAATTTGTTCATCGAACGTGTATGACTTTATGTAATAATGCATGAAAACCGGCTACTAACCTATGCAAAGACAATTGAGGTTGATTTCCATTCTTTCTTGCACCACACTTAACAATATAACACATAGGCATGTTGGTTTGCTGTTTTCCAACATTTACATTCATTTTTAAAGGTAAACTTCTCGTAATATTCTCGCAAATCTCAATAACACAAAAAATAAACAACCATTTGACAGCACAACTACCACGAAACTCGTCGCCACAGACTAACTAAATAGATGTCGCATAAGATGGCTGATAGGGCACTTACCTACAACCGCCTACAACTGTCCCTACGTCACGACAAAATGTTACCATAATGAGCAACAACTTAAATATTGTTGTCTCTTTTATCACATATGATTATTTCATTAGAAAGAATGAGACAAAACGATATTTCACAGTCTGTATCGTATTTCACTCATATTTGTATGCAAAGTGTATGTCAAATATAACGCGGCGCCTCCATGTTTTTCCTATCTCAATGCTCCTGCCGAAGGCTCTACGCGGGGGTCGTGCGGTCCATGGCCCTTAAAGGTCGCTGCACACAGCGGGCGCGGCGCGGCGGGACGGGACGGCGACGCGACACTGAGCAGTTGTAATGTACTAGATATTACGGACGACGCCACACAGAGCCGTCCCGCTCGACGCGACGGTAACCGTCGCGCCACGCCGCCGCCGCGCCGAGCGGGAATACAAGTCAGAAGCGGCGGGGACGGGCGCGGCGGGACGCGAGCGCAGCGCCCTCAGGACGCCGACGCTTTGTGTTGTTTGGTTTACCTATGTAGTAGTCACACTGCCGGCGGGGCGTGAGCACGTCGGATAAAATTTGTGGGATAAAATTTCACGGCATAGGTGCCGATCACGGAGCAGAAACAAAGAGGAGGTGTTGCAATCAAAGTAGTCCATCAGCCACCAATGTAGTCGTTACGTCACACGGTAGTTGCACTACTTGCGACCAGGCGGCGCTTTCGTCAGTACAACTGTCGTTGTGAAGCGGATAGGTTGTCATGTATTTGTTTAGTCTTTTAAACGATTAAAAAGTATTCCCGACCCATACTCATTGCATTAACATGAAATGCTGTTTTATCTTGTAGAAGTTATACGGATCAATCAAATTCAAACGGAATAAAGATATCTTTCCACTCGTAAGTAAAATTAAAATTAAATTTGTAATTTATTTCTTCTCGAATGTTCGGTAATTGCCGCCCCCTATCGGCAAGTAGCGGAAGTACTGACAAATTGCAGGTCCGCACTCAGACTTTTTTGATAAGCACATACCTACATACAATGTGGAGATGACAATATGACTTTAAATGAAAACACTGGCAATACTGGTTTATAGAAACATTTGTAAACTATCAAATAAATCCGAACATCGAAATTAAAAAAACTATTTTTTCTAACAAACTAAATAGCTTAAAACTGCAAACAAAATAAAACACCATTTATAAAATTGGTACACTGACCTGCGATAAGAATGGCAACGCAGCTTGGTTTCATTCATAATAAAGCTGTGGCCGACGCGCGACGCAGCGACGTAATGTTTGGCGCCATTATTCTTATTATTATTAATGCTCAATTACACAAATCAAATCACAGAATATTAACCAAATAGTCGGGCATCATTCACCCGCGAATTATTCACTAATCAATTTACTATTCACAATCACTTTTCGATCACATAATTATGTCGCCAGTCATAAAATTTTTTTATTTTCAATATGTCCGCCGTGTTCTTGAATACACAAACTACACCGACGTATAATGTTATTTCTCACTCTTGATAATAGGTCACCATTAGCAGCCATTTCTTTCAATTTAATAAAAGATATTATTATTCTATTTTTTAAGTCCTCAACGGTAGTAACTTCTGTTGAGTATACCTCATTCTTTATGTGACCCCACAGAAAGAAATCCAGGGGCGTGAGATCTGGTGACCTCGCTGGCCACCGCACTGGTCCAAAACGGCCAATCCACTGCTGTCCGAACATTTGAGTCAAACGCTCTCTTGCAGACACCACTGAATGAGCTGGTGCTCCATCTAACTGGTACCACATCTGCCTGTACACGTCCAGCGAAAGTTCGTCCGTGTACTCGGAAACGGATCCGGCGAGGAGTTCAATGAACTTTACAGCATTTAAATTGCCATCAATAAATACCGGACCAATAATGGTATTTCTGTGTATGCCCACACATTGACCGCAAATCTGTACTGGTGCGAAGACTCCCGTACTAGATGCGGATTCACGCGGCTCCAGTACCGAAGGTTCTGTCGGTTCCATAAACCATTCCTTGTGAATGTACTCTCGTCAGTCCACAGCACATTGTACAGGAAGTCAGGACTCTCGAGATGTTTGGTTTCCAACCAGCGACAGAAAGTTTCTCTTATTGGCTTATCTCTCGGTAACAATGCTTGTACTTTCTTGTACTTATAAGGTCTGCGTTTGTCACGTTTCAAAACTTTTTGAATAGTTTTGTGATTTACACGAAAACGTCGACCTGCATTACGCAGACTAGACGTCGGATTGCGATCATAATAATTAATAACTCTTTCGTCTGAAATCTCATTTTCACGTGGAGGAGCACCATCTACGTGCGGGATCAAGGATTGATTTTCCCGTATCCTCTGGACAGCTTGTACAATAGTGCGCCCGTGGGTCGGACACATACGCGTGTTCCCATACCTCTCACGGTATGTCCTTACAGCTAAAGCGGCATTACCGGGACACTCCCCATAAATTAAAATCATATCGGTGTACTCCGAAGCGGTATAATTGTAACGAGGCATGATTATTTAATAATAAAACCTTGAAACACCAAGTATTAAGCGTCTAATTTCGCAAAGCTTACTTAGCTATTTAACTAAGTACCTATAATACGTTTATGTGTCCTGTCACTATTAAAACAAAGCGTCAAATTTCGCACAACACAACACAACAACAAAGATACGATAACACTCGCGCGGCGACTTCAAACGGGCGCGGGCGCATCCGAAATTCCAGAGAAAAACAAAACGCGTCACTGGCAGGAAGGAGGTCCGGTGACACACTGACCGCGTAACCTAGACACGTCGACAAGTAAGCAAAGTAGAAACAAGCAAACTTACCTATCTCTTTCGCACATACATATTTTGCGATTGACTTGAGTGCGTAACAGGAAAGTAATAACTTTCGCATGCATTTTTTCTTATCTAGCTGTGATGACACGCTTTATGACTCTTATGGCTCGGGCATAAAGTATAATTTGCATTGAGAAAATAAATTTGAAAGAAAAGGCGTAGGTTTTTAAAGTAGCGAGCTGGCAACGTGTGTCGTTAACCTGTCGCGTGCTCTCCTGTTTACAATACAGCATGTAGAAAATACTTAAAATGAAAAATAATGTCTTGTGGCTAAACTACTGGATATATTCATTTGATTTTTTGTGTGACGGTTGGGAATATCATGACTTATACGAAGTTTCATTTATGATCATATTGTCCTCCCCACATTGTATATGCTATATGAAAAGTGAAGTCAAATAGATGTCGAGTTTCGGCAAAAAACGGAATTCGGTTTAGTTTCGGTAACTAAGTTCAGAAGAAAAATTTAGAAGAGAAGATTTAAAGATAAAAAAAATAAAACTGATTATTAAAACGTTTTCTTTATTTTTCCCTGACACGTGTTAATTTCTGGAAGTTTCGGTTTCGGCCGAATCTGAAACCGCTGCCGAAATTCGGTTTCGGTTTCAGTCAAAAAATGTATTTCGGTCGGACATAATAGAAATAAAACTATATCGGTATATTATAAAACTATTAAACCTGAATCCGGCTCCTTACAATAAAAGTGACATTTAATGAAACATAGCAGAACTCTTACGACATCTTAGGACATCTGTCTAATTTGCCTATGAGTTGATTTTGCTACTAGCCACTAGATGGCTTTCTGCTGTTTGGGCTCCCCCCGCACCCCGCGAGGCTGCGACACTACTTTTGTATGGAGAATGACTTTACAACACCTCCTCTTTGTTTCTGCTCCGTGGTGCCGATTCTCTTGTCACAAAACTCTCTAAACTAGACTAAAAATCACCAAAATTTAGTTTATTCCTGTCAACCGACGATTTCCCATTCTGAAATTGACTAAAGTGACACAACTTGACCAAATTTTAGTTTGACAGCACTAAGATGGCACTGAGATTATAATTTAGTGAAAATGGCAATTTTGCTATTCTGAATTTTACGTTTTTCACCAAAAATTTTGATTGTCGTAACTAAATCTGCCTGTTTTTAATCGCGATTAAAAAGGTGTGGAATAAAATTAGTTGTCATGAACTAAAATTCACACCAACACCTCGACCTCAGATGCAAAAACAGTACTGTATCTTTTTTTCTTTTCTTTTGCTTATATCTCGAAAACGGTGTGTCCTATCGCAAAAATAATGAAAAATTCGACCCCCTTTATAAAACCCCGGAACATCTAAAATCCAACGTGTTGGTAAAAAAAAAAAAAAAAAACATATTTTCCATACAAAAAGTGAAAAATTCCATACAAAACATGTCGAGGCTGCAAAAAATGCGCGACTCTGGCTCTAAAAAAAAATCACGTGGTATTTAAATTTAGAGATTTTATTTTGCAGAATAGCGTTAAGATTCTCATAGCCAAAAGTAAGGAATTTTAGTGATAGTTTAGTTAGTTTAGTTCGGTGTACAACAGAATCGGCACCATAGTCTGTGATACTCCCCATAATTACGACGGTTTTGATTTATTTCATGCACCCATTTCCGTTTACGTTGTTTTTTCTTAGCTAGCGCAAATAAGAGCAAGAGCGTTTCCACGTCTGAATCGCTCAACATCTTTTTGATGAATGCGTCGCGATACGGTCGGCGTGTATGGGCGCGGCGGGACGGGACGTGATCGCGCCCGCAGTGTGACCGATGCCGCCGCGCCAGCGCCGCGTCGCCGCCCCGCCACGCCGCGCCCCGCCACGCCGCGCCCGCTGTGTGCAGCGACCTTTACGAGGCACCGGTGTGGGCGCGTTCCTTTAGGCGACGGCCAGCCCGCCAGTTGAACGCATCCCAAAGGGTCATGGCCACCCGGCTGGTCCGGGGATACCGTACGGTCTCCGGTGAGGCGGCGAGCCTCCTTGCCGGATTACCGCCATTGGATCTGGAGGCAAAGGTCTTCGCGCACATATGGAAGTGGCGCGAGGAGGCGAAACGCGGGGTCGTAACTCCGCTGCCGCTAGAAATCACGGCACAGCGGACAGAGCTCCGGCGGGATCTCAGGGCGGCATAGAGAGTGCGATTGTCGCAACCCAGCGCTGGGCACGTCACAGTTGCGGCGATAAGTCCTCTCTTTGAGGAGTGGCTAGAGAGGCGCCATGGCGACCTCACCTTCCGCCTGATGCAGGTTCTTACCGGACACGGTTGCTTCGGGAGGTTCCTGTTCCGGATAAGACGGGAGGAAACGCCCGGGTGTCACCATTGTGTGGATCGCCCGGAGGACACGGTGGAGGTCTGACCGGCTTGCGCGGAGCACCGCCGGGTCCTCGTGGAGGCGATCTCTTGCGTCCGGCCCTGGTCTAGGCTATGGTACGGAGTGAGAGGGCATGGGAAGCCGTCACTTCCTTCTGCGAAGCAGCATTGCTCGCAAAGGAGGAGGCGGAACGCGTGAGGGAAAGGCAAAATTCGCGCCCTCACGCCCCTAGCCGCCGCAGGAGACGCCCTGGGCGTCGGGAATCCCAAGCCGATTCCCGGCCACCGTAGGCGCGGGCTTGCGGGTAGCTCGCCGTCCGATAAGGACCAGGCTCGGATCGACGGCACGCACGTTGTGTTCCTCGCACGCCTCAAAGAGATGTCAGCAACAATGACGGGGTCCGCTAGGGCCCGATGCCTGCCAGGGTTGCGGGAAAGTCCGAAAGTGTTACCGTGGACCCAGGCACAGGCAACTGAAGGAACACGGGTGGGTTTTAGTCAGTAACAGTCTGACACGCCCTCCCGCTCCGCTCAGAGCGGGAGCAGTTATTTAATTTCCCAACCACAAAATAAAAAAAAACACGGACACGAAAACATTTTTCGTATAAATCCGAGTGGGGTCAATAGGTTAATATCTGGTGTTTTCTGATGTTTGTTGTTACTGAATAAGAGTTTAGTAACATTTATCAAGAAAAACATTGCTTACAATAGTAACATTAGGATGCAAACCTAATTGCGTAAGTAATTAAATTTAAAATTTTTAGACATTAAAACACTCTTTTATTTGTTTATAATATATTGTGTCACTCATTTCATAAGGACTTCAAATAACTTAAGAATATAATAATAATAACTTTATTTAATATGTAGGCATATATAGTTTTTGTAACTATAATTTGATGTATAGCCGACCTTGTAACTGCTCTCCCACCATAATTTATTGATATAGGTAATTAATAGATTATAATTAATTAAAAGTTAACATGTTGTTCATAAAGTTCTTGTGTATAAAGAGGTTTGAGGAACAGGGTGTAAAGTTCATCATCTTCCATAGCACAGGGAGGATCCTCCGACCAGACGGGGACTGTTATTATAAGTAGTGGTAACTCAATTACGAGGCCGATTATCTATACGTATAACTTACCTACTTATTACCTACCCACATAATTTGTATGACTTCTTATAGGTACCGCTGAGGTTCTCTACATGAAGTCGATTGAGGTTAAGTATGTAGGTACAATATCACTTGCTCGAAAAAGTTAACTAACTCGATAGTAAAGTCAGGGAAATTGCTTATCAAATTAACACACTACATCAATTTGCCGTGCTATAGACTTCATACAACACAAAGAATTACAGTTGAAGTTTGAATTACGGGCAATTCAAGTTGGTAGTCCATTTGCGAAGCAATTCAAACTCAAAGCATTTATTTCAAATAAACCAATTACAGGCACTTTTGAATTGTCAATTAATTTCCTTGACTGTGAAATTGATAAATTATGAGTACGGCAGTTCATCTCAAAACATCAAACCGAATTTTCAGAATAATTAGACAGAAATAAATGACTATCAATGAGTAGTTTTTACCCTAGGGAGAACATTATAAAGACAGAGCAAGTATTATATTATACAAGGTGTAATCAAAGACACCGCTCTGTCGCGTCGGTCGGCGTTCACTCTAAGATCACTTTTTTGTCTGTCTGTCTGAGGTTTTCCTCGAGATCTAATCGGAATATGAATTCTAGCAAAATAACGCGCAGACAGATCGCCAGTCAAAGATAAAAAAAATATTATTTATTTATTTATTTGGGGATGTTTGATCTTAGGAAAAATAGCTTAAATTAACATAAATCGTGTTTGGTATCCGGTCAGCGCACGTTCCTCAGACTGCTCGTAGTGTACCTTAATTGTGTGAGCCCGACTCAATCTGATTTGGTTTTTATTTACTTACAACATTTATTTTTATTTAGTTATTGTTTCGTTAAACAAGGTGTAAGTACCTAATTTGAAATAACCGAAAACCTGAAAAGGGGTCATTGCATCTACTCATCATAGGACCTTGTGGAATTAATGAGTGGACTGTCAAGCTCATCATTTATCGATTCCAAGTACTATCCACCTAACATTTTCGAGCATTTGTTATTTGATCAGTACGAAAACCATGTGTAGTGCGAGATTAGCCTATAAACACATTACAATACAAGTGATCATGATGAAAATCATCCATCATCATGATGTACCAGTGAATGGTACAATAAAAGTGATCATTGGTTATCTTTACGACAAAATTTCTTCCCTAAGTTACAGGGATACAATTAAATATCCTGTTGCTAGTTGTTACCAAATAACATATTACATATATTGTATCACAAAAGTTATATATACATTTTAAGCCATAACCACTACAAAGAATATGAAGAAAAATATCAAGACACCAAAAACTTTAAACATTAAGGCTCTATTTCCGGTGACACTTTGGAAGTACTTCATGATTTCTCTGTGACCAGCTTCAACATTCATTTCTGCGTCTTGAATATTTGAATCAATTCTACCAATAGCTTCATCTTGTTCTTTCACCATGTGTGCTAACTGTTGAAATATTCCTCCTAACTCAACAATAGTACTCTCAATATTGTGCATGGTTTCCGCCCTTTGTTGAACATATGTGTCGGAGTCGTCACGCATAGCTAACTGTTGTGTTTGCATGCTAGGCGCATCTCCCAAGTCTATGCTAACATCGTCCTGTTGCAAGAGGGCTGGGACCTCCTTAACTAAAGGTGCCACTCTTGAAAACTGTTCTCGTCTGGTATTTTGATGTTTCAAGTTTTCAGATCTAACTTCAAGGACCTTAAAAGTAAAGTTCAACACTTAAGTAAATCATTTGTAAGCATTATCAAAGAATAAGATGTTTCAAATAATCAAGAAATTATACATTATTTCAACAATAATTTCTACTATTTTGTTTAAACTGTTCTGAATAAAAAAAAAAAATCATACTAATGGTGATTCACCAACTTTCAGTTTTATTTATACTTCTCATGATTTCAAACTTTTCTTTTATTTCATCAGCATATTAAATAGAACATACAAACCCGTTCGCGTTAAGTTTGCCGATCCGCGGAATGCGCGTCCCCTCCCTCCAGCCGCCTACTGCATCACCGCTAAGTCCCCCTCTCAGTACCGTAAACAACGTCGCATGCGCGTTTGATTATTACATAATCGGCACCTTAATATTTTCAGTTTTCTCGATATTTCTTAGTTTTCTTCTCGCTACCCCTTGAGTGACGTCAAATCGTGAACGGCAAACTTAGCGCGAACGGATTGTACATAATTATGTATACAGGGTGTAAGGCATGTGAATCAACTCAATTTTTTGAGGGATGATGAGGGATTGGTGGGTTTAATATTGTATCTTTAAAAAACATTTTTTTTCTTCTATTTTGTGATTTGGAAGCACACAAGTCATTTTAAACCAATTCTATAAAAAGGCAGCAGAATAAACCAAAAGTTTTTTGCAATGTTAACTTAATGGTGGAATTTCTGGTAATTAAAAAAAAACAATCTAGTTTACTGTTAAAATTAATGATTCCTCCAGTCCCCCAAGAAATTGTGTCAGTTCTTGCACTAATAACCCTGTGTAATTAATACATTTTGTTACCTGTTTAAATTGATTACTCATTGAAGCTAAACGTGACTGTAAAGCAAGCACTACACTAGACGAGTGGCTGTGCATACTTTGGCGCCCCCTTGGCATCTCACCCAGTCTGGCAATTTGTTGATTCAAAGAGCTCAAGTCACCCTTGATTATATATGTCAACTCTTGTATCTCGGTTGGTCGATCATCAAACAAGGACTTCTTTTTGGCCACTAGAGAAGAAATAAAAAAACAAGATATAGGAGTAACCGATTGACACCCAGTGCGAATGTGGTGCTCTTGACCAAACCATGCCCCATGCCCCATGGAGTGCCGAAAAGGACCATACACCTGCACTTCTGAGGACCTAAATATGTTGTGTTTGGCATGGGCCCTGCTGGGCTCAACTCAGTTAACACATTATGTACATTTACCATCAACTCCTGATTAATTAAGTATGTTGTTATAAAAAAGTAAAAATAAGTCAGTTATACTCACACATTGCTAATTTCTCAAGTTTGGCAT
Organism: Brachylomia viminalis; assembly: GCA_937001585.2. NCBI lineage: Eukaryota > Metazoa > Arthropoda > Insecta > Lepidoptera > Noctuidae > Brachylomia > Brachylomia viminalis. The sequence continues at coordinate 10,599,021 of OW443302.2, read as the reverse complement.
AAGTACTTGTAATGTTTTTACTGATAACTTTTGCCATGCCCATAAATTGGGAGTATGTCTCCAGCATTTGAGCTTTTCGCTCATCTCTGACTATTGGCCTGGCTAGAGTTCTACCCTGCAGGCTTCGTACAGCTGATATGAATTCATTGGTTCTGTCTCTAGCAGCCATCACGGGCTCGAACACAAATTCTTCAAGAATGTCAAATGTTATATCTGGTTCTGATAGATGATTTGAATGCACTTGTTTCACTTGTATCTTAGGAAACGGAATGAAAAAAGGTGAATTGGTATTCGACGGTTGAACCCCTTTTTTGTCTAATTTATCATACGTATCTAAATCGTTTTCCAAAAGTGATCGGTCTGTCACACCTCCGATGTTTCGCCGACGAGGGAGCATCGCATTCTTTAGTATTTTCGGTAAAATATATTAATTTACTTCGACGATTCTTCACTGAATATACAGACGTTAAAACAATAATATATCAAAACACGATGGATAGCGAAAGAATTATTAACTCTTGACAACCAGCTGTTTTCAAAGCTAGTGATGACGTGTCGTCGAGTGTCAATGTTTTTTTTTTTTTTTTTTGTTATGGCTTCGCACCTTAGTCTTTAGTCATTGCTTCGCACCCACTGACCTCTATTAAAATACGCTGGACTGGCTATCCCATACAAAATGACAGCTATTTGCTGTGCCGATTCAAAGCGCCCCCAGTGACAGACGTGAGAGTTCTGAGAACTAATAAGATTGCAAAATTAGATTTTACGCTAAGTGTCTCTGCGGAATAAAAAGTTTTCTAAAGTGTTTTCTGTGATTGTGATATAAATTAAAGTGTTATAATAGTGACAGTGATTGTATCATATCTTGTATTGTTCGTCCAACATGAAATCGTGCGTATATTGTAAAACACGATACGAAAAGGGCAGTGGTGTCAGTTTTCACAAGTAAGTGAATCTAAAACATAAATACTTATTAGAAAACCGCTTAAAACAGTGTATTCTTACAATAATAAACGTAAACTATTCGAGTTTACGGGATTTTACGAACATTTTTATAACCAATAACTTTTGTTAGGGATGTCAAAATTCATATCGATACTTTCGTAATATTATGATGTAAAACAAAAGTCATGCTCATCAATCATCATTGTTAAAATATTGATACGCACTTTATAATGATCTCTAATAATAGCAAAACACTTCAAGGTTTATTATTATTAGAGTCAATAACAAATTATTTAACACTTATGATTCATAATTCTCATTGAGTGTTCTATATAATTATAGATATTTATGTTTATAATTTATAATTTTTTACCCATACCTACTATAATGTTTCCTTTAATTACAGGTTCCCCTCCGATTACACTCTCAAACTTTGGTTAAAAAATATGAAGGTTGTCAACTGGACTCCGAAAATGTATCATTATCTGTGTTCTAAACACTTCACGGAAGCCTGTTTCTTAAAACATCAGTCACGGACTACGTTGAAAAAATGGCTCGACAGTAATTTTTAATTTAATAAATTATGTGATTTGAGAATGCTTTTTTTATTTCCCTGCGGTAATTAAGTTGTTACAAGTTAATTACCGTAATTAATTACAGACCTAATAGAAAGTTATTGTGTCTCTTATCACATGGCAACATGCGGTATCTGACTAGTAATAATATCTTATTGTGCACTCTTTATAGGAAGGGATTATCTTATTAATTACTATTTCTATCTTAGTAATTTACTATTTTACAGAATTTTATTATTTATTGATCCTATAGTGAACTGTTATAGGAGAACAAGGAAGGAAGGGGTCAACCGGACATGTGATACTTATTATTACAGTCCATAAACAGTACTAGATAATGCTATTTCAAGTTATGTTTTCTACGTAAAATATCTGCTTATTACGACTATCTATAGTTCATTAGTTTAGTTAGGTACTCAACTAGTGCAGACATGTCTTTTTATCTGTGTTTTAGTAACATTTAACAAAATATATGCCTATATTGTTTTAAATCAATTATCTACAATTTTAGTAAATCTTAACATATGTTATAAAACGTATTTCACGTTGTTAAAAACATATTACGTATAAAAGACCACGAATGTTACATGTTAATAATTACCTAAACCAATTTAATTTATAGGAAATCAGTAACAATAGCATTGGTAATATTTCTATCATTGTGGTCGATATCAGGAAAGTTTTTATCTATAACAAACCTTTTGTTATACATCACTAGTATTAGTTCCATTCCCCCACACTGCTGCCGTCAGCGCCAAAATGGCGATTTTCAAATAGACACATGAAATTGATAGCGATAGCCAGTCCAGCGTATTTTAATAGAGGTCAGTGTTCGCACCGCTTCGCACGGTTTGTGCATTTAGCCACAGATCAAACTAATTTAGCCAATGTCACGTTTAGTTTCAAAGAACAAAAGTAGGGAAACGAAAGAAAAAAATTTAAAATATTTATGATTTAATGGTTTTTTAAGTTAATGGTTTTTGTTAGTTTTACCTTTTTTTTCTTCTATTAGTTAATTAATAATAATAAGTTACCATATTGTAAAATTCCATGTAAGCACAATCCTAAATTCTATTGTAATAGTTTTAGAAGAGCGGGGCCTCCTAGCACAGGTATTTCTCATACCCTGCATTCCGAATTATAGTGCGTTTCATCAAAGAAGTCCCTTCGCTGTAATGTTGGTAGCGCTTAAATGAGTGCTGCCAGGCTGTGAAAATTATATTACCCAATAAATCAGTATAAATTGAAAACGAAAAGAACAATGGGTAATTTTGTATGGACCCCGTACCCACCTTTGTAGCATTTTAGACTAGGTGTCATTTAGAAGAGGCTTAATTGACTAACTCAAAAATAAACGAACGAATGAATGAATGAATGGGAGACCGAAGTTATGATAACTTCTTTATTACATTTTTAATTGCAAAGTGTTATAGCAATCGAACCTTTTTCTGTTCTGTAGACCAAATAATTAACCAGTTGTTTTTTCTGCCTAAAGAGAGACCGACTTAGCTTCCTACCATTCGTTTTTGGTATGGAAAAAATATTAAATAAAAACCATAAATCTTAAAAAGCACAGTTTTATTACAAGACCAGCACAAACACCATTTTTAAATTGTGTTGTTACTCTCAATGATTATATCATCCCAGGCACTTGCCGGACCTATGAAGTTATCTAGGTGCCTGCCAACACCTAAGTACCATAATTATGCTAACAGTGTGAGCACAGGGACCTAGAGTTCTCATACCCGTCATGCAGGAGCAATAATAGGCTTCGATGGCTTCTCTGTTCTTTCTGGCTTCTCTCCAATTTTTACGACACACCGACGCTAGCGCATAATTGTTCGAAGTACCTAACGGATAAAATCGCAAAAACATCGAATGTGCATGGGTCGCTTATAATAAGGATTTTCGGCATTTTCAACGTCGAATATCTTTTTTCCCCCGCAAGCTACAAAGTTGCCCCCATACAACAAATATATATATTTTCAAAGACCTTTCTAATGGTACACACGGCTACACATCAAGCTATACAAAACCAGTTTACGCTGGTCTCGCATCGTACGGAAATCCTATACAATGTGAGATCAGCTTATACTGGAAATGTATAGCTTGATGTGTAGCCGTGTGTACCAATTTCAATTTGCTACATGGGTGGGTACGTTTTGTTCCATGTTCTTTATTTTGGTTGTTCTTTTTGTTTGGTCACCTTTCAACAAACGTCTATAGAAAATTATACCTTACGTGTAAAGATAAGTATTCATAAAATTAAACTCTTAATATAACCATAATAATTATTTATTTGAGAAACTAAAATAAAATAAGCTGTAATGATTAACAACAAAATTACTTTTTAAAATAACTGTGCTCCTCTAAAGGACCTACACCCGATATAGCACTATCTCCAGGGTCACTATCGTCTGAAGTATCTCCTATAGTATATCTAGTCATCTCCTACTTCTATTATAAATCGATCTATTTTGTTATCAACAGTTACTCCATTGTTGAAGTACTTATCTTCTATGGTTTCTACGTGGCTGCATTCTTTTATCCACTCTTCTGGCGTGCTACTGCAAATTGCCTCTTCAGTTATTTTTACAATATTTTTTGCTTCCTGACCCACGTTTTTTTCAGCAATCCGCCTTTTCAAAAGACTCCTTATGAGTTCGATTGGATTCAGGTAACAATGATAAGGAGGAAGTCTTACAACTTTATGACCGTGTTCTTTTAACAATGAATCGACTTCGTAGATAGGTGGTTCTTTATGGTCTTTCTTGAAATGAAAAAACGACCGTTCACGTGGATGAGAATAGACTTATTTATTTTTTAATACCACAGACACAATACATAATTGCACATTACATAGTTGACAATAGGTGGCGCTAAGGTGACGTTTATTTTGATATAAAACCAATACCTCCGCTATAGCAAAATAAACTAAACATTACAATAAATTTGACAGAACTACACACAGTTAAATTATGATTGCAGACCCATTAACATCATGAAATTATAATGCTTTACAGAATTTAATGCTTTTGTTAACAAGTCAGCGGCCATATTCACTGTTGACATATATTCGACATTAACTATTTGATTAGTAATATATTCTCTACAAAAATGGTATCGTATATCTATATGTTTTGTTCTATTATGAAATACTGGATTCTGTAACAATTTTTTGAGCACTTTGATTGTCATTAAAAATACTAATACAATATGAATCACTAGTTATTTCTTTATGCAAATTCCTTAAATAAATCGCCTCCTTACAACTTTCAGAGATCCCGACATATTCGGCTTCTGTAGTTGAAAGGCTCACACTTTTTTGTTTTATACTTGCCCAGGAAATTACACCCCCTGACAAATTGAAACAATACCCCGTGTATGATTTCCTGTCTATGCAGTCACTGCCCCAATCTGCATCGACATATCCCACAATTTCCTTATTACCATCATTGCCATTATACTGAATACAATAGTCTTTAGTTTTCATAAGATACCTTAATATACGTTTGCAATGATTCCAATGCTCTTTATCGTAACAATTATTGAACTGGCTAAGATATCCTACTGAATACATTATATCAGGCCGAGTTAAAATGGCAATATAAATCAAACAACCAATTAATTGCTGATAAGGTAAGCTTTTATCACATTTTTCACTTTTCGATAACTTTAATCCATTTTCCCTATGGAAAATGGATTAAAGTACAGTAGATACTCCTATGAGTATCTACTGTTTTACAGTTAGTTAAATTAAATTTTTCAAAGTAAGTGTTCAATATATTCACTTTGACTTAAAGTTAGCAGTCTTTTTTCTTTATTATAACGAACTGACATTCCAAGGCACTGTCTGATTTGGCCTAAGTCCTTTATTTTAAATTGAGATTCTAATATACTTTTTAGATTACTAATTTCCTTGTTATCATTTGAGAACACAAAGAAATCATCAACATACAATGCCACTATTGTACACTTATTTTTTATATATAGGCACGGTTCATACTTTGACTTTACATACCCATTTTTAGTTAAACATTCATCCACCTTTTGGTACCACATTCTTGAAGATTGCTTCAATCCATAAATTGCCTTATTTAATTTAAGTACTTTATTTTTATCTGAACATTCAAAGCCTTCAGGTTTCTGCATAAAAATATTTTCATGAAGATCACCATTCAAGAATGCAGTTGTCACATCCAGGTGAATGATTTCAAAATTAAGTTTCACAGCTAATGCGAAAAGTAATCTTAAGGTACTATGTCTCACCACCGGCGAAAAAGTTTCCACATAGTCTACACCAGGCTGCTGTGTAAACCCTTTAGCCACCAAACGAGCGCGATAACGCAATTTAATGTCTGGTCCAATTTTCTTTTTTAGTACCCACTTACACTGCACAATGGTACCACTAGTGGGAATATCTACCACTTCCCACGCACTGTTTTCTTCGAAACACTTGAGCTCTTCTCGGACTGCCTCTAACCACTGGTCTCTTTCAGGCCCTTTCAAAGCTTCTTCTAATGTTAGCTCCATAGTGCTGTCCATAATCTGGTTGTTGGTGAAGAACACACCACCAAATCCGTATCTATCTGGTGCTCGACGTTGTCTGACTGGTCTAGCTGCTTCCTTAGGAGTGTCCTCGATGACTGCCATATCCGATGAGTCCTCGTATTCACTAGGAATATACTCGCTCGATAAGTCTGCTGCTGACTCATCTGTCAGTGTCGATTCTGTGGTTTCCTCTTCCTCTGAATCCTGCAGTGTCTGGTCTTTTACTTTATCTTCATCTGTGTGCTCATTTTTAGTGATTTTTTCAGAAACTTCCATCACACTAACTGAGTCAGTCTCTTTTTCCATTATTATGACATCTCTGCTTGTCAATATTTTCTTAGTTACAGGATGGTATATCCTATATCCCTTTACATTCCATTCCATTTTTTTTTTATTTTTTCCATTTTTTTTTTTCGTTCGTTTTCGTTTTTTCATTGTTTTTCGAATTATACGGGCACTGCGTACGATAATGTCCAACTTGTTTACATCGATAGCATTTGACAATCTTGACATTGACCTTTGACTTAACGCCGTCTTTGCTTCCGGCGGCCATTTGTCTATTTCGGTGTTGCCAGTTTTTAGAAGCGGCAAATGCGCTATCGCCTTCAATATCGTTGACATAAGTTCCGGTTTCCATGTCGATAAGTTTGGTTTTAATGGTGTCCGCTGTCACTTTAATTCCCGAATGTTCGATGGCCATGATCATAGGAGCGAACTTCTCTGGTAATCCAGCCAGGAGCAACGAGCCGATCCACTCGTCATTAATTGCAAATCCTGTTCCACACAATTTCTGTCCTGTTTCGATGATTTGTGTAACATACGTTGTCATGGAACTGCAATTATCCAATCGAATCGAAATTAAGCTTCTCAAAAGGTTTATTCTTCTTGTGAAGCCGGAATCATCGAATAACGATTTTAGCTTATCCCACAGTGCTTTTGTACTTGTCACGGTCTTAATATGTACGTACAATGACGAATCAATGGTGAGAATCAATTTCGCCTTTGTCTTCTCGTCATCTGCGGCCGGTACAGGAATTACTGCGCCGTTAGCATCTTTTTCTGGCTTGATGCACTTCATCATTCCTTCCAGAACTAAGAAATTTTCTGCCGCGAACACCCATTCGTCGTAGTTTTCCCTTCCCCTCAGTTTCGGCACATTGACTATATAATTCGCACTCATTATTGTTTTTCACAGTCACACGCGATTTATCACAGTCAATCTAGGAGAATACTATCACTATTGTACGTTCGTAGTAAGTCTATTAGTCTAATAAGCACAGTTTTTTACAGCTGGGGTCATAACCTCTTGAAATGAAAAAACGACCGTTCACGTGGATGAGAATAGACTTATTTGTTTTTTAATACCACAGACACAATACATAATTGCACATTACATAGTTGACAATAGGTGGCGCTAAGGTGACGTTTATTTTGATATAAAACCAATAGTCTTTAATTATTTTAAAAGGTGTAGGTAGGCACCTACGGGGTAGCAGCGGGGACTAGGGAGCATCTAGTTCTGGCAATGGCAACCCTATTTTATGGCGGCGACGCGAAGTCTCACACATTCTAATGGAATTATTGCCGCTTTGTTACGTTTTTCACTCTCACAAAACGTTTTGACTTTCAACACCAACTCTCTTTCGTCACTTTTAAGTGTCTTCGGCGTGATTAAAACCGTAAAACAACTATAAATCTTGGAAAAACTCAACAAAGCCTACGATGCGTCTAGCGTTTGACGTTCTTGACAGTCAGGTGTGCCAATATAACGGCGAAGGGAATTCTTTCGTGAAACGCACAATAGACCATGATTGCTCACAGCGATCACATGAATATTTTGCGTTCCGTTTTAGACATCATGACTATAACAGCTAAGAACTGTCATCAATTCGGAACGCTCGTGAACGCGCTCATAGTGGTCGCTCAACTGGCTCAACGTCAACCTCAGACCTTGCGCAAACTAGACCGATTGGTTATTCTTCTTCTGCAAATTGAAGTTCAACGAATTGTCACTTCTATTTTGTAGGTTGACTCTATCGACTCTGAAAACTCAGATTTTGAGTTTGAGAACGACGATTCGTCCTGGGATGAAACAGGATGACGAAGTGCTTATATTAGCGTATATACATGCTCCCGGCAAAGATTCACCCCGAAGAAAAATACCATTCATTTATTTATTGTTTGTCACAGGTGAAAAGACAGTTCTTACAGTAAGCATTATTGTATCACTGTAACATACCCATAGGGTGTACAATATTTATATGTATGTCAATAAATAAGTACTATGTAAAAAATATAGTAAAAATACAATTACTTACACTCTTAATTATTGTTACCGACAATTTACAAATAACATAGATGCAACAATAAATTAAACAAAATGCGCATGAGTTTATAACTCATTTCAAGTAGGTACTCTGTAACGTCTTGGTTTTTACAGCACAATTTCGAAAATGCCGCTTTTGTTTAAAGTATGGAGGGAAGACATGATGCGACTCGAAACACTACAGCACAACTGTAATTTTTGACAGTGCTTAGTGTAATATTAGTTTAGGGCATGGTCGGCGATATCGCAAGATGGCGCATGTCATGACGTCATCTATGACGATATAAAATGACAAAATTAATGTAACGAAAACCGTACATAGTATTTATCCGCTGTTTTGTAAATACTCATGTAAAAAAAATATCGGTTGTCTGTAAAGTCGGTTTACTGACGATAGTTGAACGTGACAACGTCATAAGAAAATACTGATGGAATGGTTGCATTTTTCAAAAGAAAATTTTAATTTTATTTGTTTGATAGATATTTTGTATGGATATAGAGAAGGAGGTAAATGGAAATCGCAATTGAATTGATCAAGTTACATTTATTTGTACGCATAAATACAATTATGTAATTATTTTTTTTACGATGTTCATAGTTTTCTTATTGTTATAGTTTTGTGAATTATAGCATAACCTACAATCGCTGCACTAGCGGACCGATGCTATTTTAATGATGAAAGCACGAATATTCGACAATATATCACTGAACATATATTTAATATCGAAAGAATAATTACCTTTATCGCCGCAATTATCGTTGCTATAAACAATTGACACCACATTCACTTTTCACTGCACTTCATACTTGACGAAAACATGTAAATGTATTATTGTATAGCAGCTGTCCACGCGGACGCATCGCTCACTCAAGTAGGAGAGAGACAGATGTCGAACGCTGCCGAAGGCGGAGGTCGATTGTGCCTCTTTGTCGCTCGTTCCGCTTTCTCGCTTGCACTTCAAGCCATAAATGGAACGCCTCAGAGCAAGGTAACGCCGCATGAGTCACGTTTTGAGGTAACGCCGCATGAGTCATGTTTTTTCGTGCGTGCAGCCGGCTCCATCGAATTACTTATATAATAAGACGTTGTCACGTCAAAACGGACATTTATTAGTATTTATCCGGATAAAATCCCAACACTACACATAGATCTCAAGGGACTACAAATAGCTAGAATAGACCACTTTTATAGCTGTACAATACGGTCGATGAATCATAGCGAACTTTGCGCAAAAGCATAATCAGCCTATTACTATACTGTTCCCACAGCTGTGACACAGGCCTCCTCTCGGTGAGAGAGAGTAGCTTTGCGCACAAGGCTACGCATTATTTTTTTTGGTAAACACAGGATGTGAGTGTGAGTGAGAGAACATGCGCGTAAGATCAGAGAGCCTATGGTTAGACTGGACCACCATTACTATACATAAAAGTAAAAAACGACTTTATGAATTGTATGATGAACGGACTTGTTTAAACACTGCTGAATTTAATTAATATGTTAAAAATTATTCTAAATTATTTCGAAAAGTTTGAACTATGGCCAAGTCACCTTATTTGAGTTCAAAAATAAAAAAATATAGCGACGCTCCCAAGCAATAACCCGGTAATCGAAAAATCAAAATTTTACAGGAGAAAAGATTTACTGATTTTATCAAATATCTTTTCAACAAGTGGGACTATTGGAGTCATTGATGTATTAAATGAAAGGTATTTTTTTGCTTAATATAACTGTACCATTATTATGGAATCCTGTTTAGTCAAAACCTAGTAATTTATGAAAACAAATAATACCTAAAATTGTTTACATCAAATATTACAGTAATAGTAATTACGGGATTATTGCCGGAAATTTGTCGAATAAAATATTTCATAACATTATGTTATGGACTTCTACGGCGTTATTTTTTATTGTAGGGCTGCTAAGTAACGTGTTTTTACGTAGTTATTGTGGTGATTTCAAATAATTTTGTAAACGGTATTGATAAATAACATTATTATTACGATAAAAATTAGCAAACCAGTGTTATCGTTACGAGTCAATACCGATTTTTTTCGTTATATTTAAATGTAATATTAGAAGGTAATAAACGAAAGAAATACAATAATTTCGATTATTAGTAATATTTATTAAACAACAGAATGAAATTTGACACTTTAATTTTATGCTAAAAAGAATTCAATAAATCAAATCCTGCAATCAACTTTGAGCAACATAAACTCATCAAAGTTGCTCTACTTCGGAGATATTTTCGTTTTCCACTTCAGAACAGGATAAGAATTGGTAAAAAGAAAGATAACTCTGTGGAATGGCTCCACTTCTACATAAACTCAAAAGGTCTGTGTGCAAAGCTTTGCTTATCGGTATACGTTGGAGGTATGCACGTTGCAACTGCACATTATCCATATATACAGCTGCGTCTTGAGTACTCGTACGCTTTCGTCCTCTTCGTCTAGCTGAGGTAGAGGGAGTGATGTTTATATCAAGCTCTGAATAAGTGTCTTCAAAATTATATTTGAAAAGCAACTTATTTACTTGTGAATCTACGACGGTTACCTCCATGACGTCAGCCCAGCGGATTACATTTCCGTCTTTATCACACCGCCAATACTTGTCTACTACGAGTTGTTTTAAATCGTAAATTTCGAACTGCTCTAATTCTTTCATACGATATTTTTCGCCAGTTACCTTTGAATTTAAAATAATGCTATAAATTTGGTCAGGGGTATATAAAACTTTATTTTTTAAGTTTTTCTCTATGCATGCATGCATGGAATCTCCTTCATTTTGACTATGTCCAGTTTCAAAAAAACGGTGGGTTATGGTAATACCAAAAAGTTTAGAAGCATATACATAAAGGGCAAAAATATATCGATTTTTGTTCTGTCCATAACATCCATCCGAATATAGTGAAAGTTTTGTTATGCCTTTCTCACGTTCAGTTTTAAAAAAAGATAACAAAGCGCTTCCTATTTCGGAACTACCTCTTTTAGCGATTTGGTAGTGCCATACATAACAATATCCTATTTTTCGTACTGCATCAAAAACAGTAAAATTGTAGCATGGATATTTTCTTTTGTAATGAAATACGCCTACTTCAGATTGAGGCACACTCAATACTTTTTGCAAATCAAATATTGCTACTGTCATATTACTTCTGTCAGCTGTCTCTATTTCTTCTTTTTTTATTGATCTTACTTTTTCTTTTCTCTGTAAATGGAGTCTTTGTTTTTCCTCAAGGGTGGCTTTCATCGTGTCGTCTGATTGTTCATAAATGGAGCATGAAAGGCACTGGTCTTTTTTGGGTTTGAAAAATGAGTAGTTATATTGGGAGTTAAAAACTGTTTCGTATTGTCGTTTTGTTGCCATTACAATATCAGTGTAATTTTGTTCTGTAAACCAGGTAGTATAAAAGCGGTACATTTTTGAAATATTCAAGTTTTCTGAAAGATATTCTCTGTTTGAAGTCGCTCTCGTATAGTGCGACTGTACTTTAGGAAATAATTCAATGTGCGTTTTAATAGTGGTTTCTGTCATAGCATTCATTTTGTTAGGCCTATTATCATGTTTTCCCCGTTTATCTTGAAGTCCTTCGTCTGCTTTCATAACTTTTTCCATTGCTGTATAAACCACATATTCTCCGATTTGTAACGTATTCAAAAAAATTTTTTTACATACAGGAATTTTTACATCGTTTGAATTAGAGAAAAAATAATTCAAAGTTTGTGTGCGGTTGTTTTTACGGTCTAACGTCATTCGTTTAATAGTGTGTGCTTGGACATATCTACTGATATACAACCACTGATTCTTAACTCATTCTAAAACTCATTATATAAATTGAACTCAATAACTACGCACTAAAACTTAAATAATATTAAGCGTGACGCAAATATCTGCGTGCAAATCCAGAGGTCTGAATGCAACTGTTTACGTAAACAAACTTTACGCTCCGGGCCGACGATCAAGGACACTTATTGGGGGCGTGGCATATATCTATTACTGTCTATTAGCTATCAAAAGAAAGAGACAATTGCGCTTTGCAAACTATTGCGCGGCTAGACAAAAACAGTAATATCCAGAACAGAGCTAGGTGTATTGAAATTTGAAATAAATTTACCATATTAAAATATTACGTACACTAATGAGCAAACACCAATCTTAAATAACATTGTTAGTGCGTATTACGGAATACGTATTTTAAAATTAATTCAACAATAAACTCATAAACAAGTTTACCAAAAACTTCATGAAAATTATTTACGCCAATAACTCGGTATTTGCAACTTACCCAAATAAAATGTAAATAGTTTTTTCCGTACAGATCTATAACAGGTTTATTGCCGAAATATTATTGTGCCTTATTTCCCAACAATAAACACGTGTGTCATGATTACTTTGTAAATATGATTTGGAAAAATCTGAAAAAAAATGCTAAGGTGTATTCCAGTCTACAGATGCCGAATTTGACATAACAGCATAAAACCCATAATAGCACATTACCGAGTTCTTGGTTGGGGGGATATTAGTAATGTAATTAAAATGACATGAGAGTATCATTACGAAACTGGAAGGTCATGCAACTGATGTAGTGACCATAGACTAATATATATTATAAACTGAGAAGTGACTACAGCCTTGCTATTGATGACACATCGCCGCGGCCTTTTTATTTGCAGAGATTGCCGTATCAAATCTCCAAACTCATCACTTCCCTGTATAAAAATGTACTCTGTGCTCATCACCCATTCACCCATTGCTGCAGAGTCTTTATTTAAATAAAACGTTCTAGTTTGTGATTCTGAAATTCATTTCCAATATGTCACCTGTACAGATAAAAATAAAACCTTTCACCTTCTCCTCCTCTTTTCGTAAAATGTTAAAATGACCGCAGATCTATGGGGCAATTCTGTAGACGTTGCTAAGTCGATTATAAACATTGTAACACCTACTTTAGCTGTTAATTTTAATAATTGTATTGACCGTGGTGAGTTTCTTGATCTCATGAAAAATAGTAAAATAATCCCGTTGTTTAAATCGGGTAGTACATCAGACCCAACTAACTATAAACCTATTTCAGTGCTACCTACCTTTAGTAAAATGTTTGAAAAACTTATTTTAAATCAAATGCAAAGATTTTGCATAACAAACAGTTTGGTTTTACAAGGAGTCGTTCAAAGTCGGAGGTGTTCTTCATGAAACATTAATTAGGAAACTGCACCATTACGGAATCCGGAACGCCACTCTCTGGATCTTCTTTCTTTCTTACTTAAGAAATAGGATTCAGAGAGTTGATGTTAACGGAAAAACATCACCCCACAGAGCACCTTATAATACTGCATCACCCGGATCAGTAGTAAGAATGGGGGTCCCTCTAAGGTCAATTCTTGGTCCCTTTTTGTTTCTTATTTATATAAATGACTTCTTACCTCATGGCAGGGGGGGCTTAGCTCACCCAGGCTTTTCAACCTGTATGTCAACCGGCTGATATGTGAGCTCCGCAACACCCAAATCGGTTGCTCCATTGATGGAGAATGTATCAATAATATTAGTTACGCGGATGATATGATGTTACTGAACCCATCAATCCGTGCTTTAAGAAGGCTCCTCTGAATTTGTGAAGGCTATGCGTCGACTCATGGTCTCAGGTAAAACTCAACCAAAAGCGAGCTCTTAGTGTTTAAGCCGCAAAAGGAAATATGTGACGTTCAACCACCGCTTACCTTAGGCAGAGTTCCGCTGAAAAGAGTCACTCGTTTTAAATACCTGGTGCACTGGGTCACCGATAGGCTGTCGGATGACGCCGATTTAGAGAGGGAACGTAGAGCATTGGCAGTCAGGTGTAATATGTTGGCCCGCAGGTTTGGACGGTGTACGCGAGAGGTTAATGGGTTTAATGATCACACGAATCAACATCGTTGCAATAATTAAGAGAACTCAAAATAAAATAAATTCATTTCGCTTTACGCATTGAAAGTACAAACAGTTATCACCGTTAACACGAAAAGCATCGTAACAAATCTGGATATGTTCGTTATATTAAAAGGTTCAGCCAAAAAAAACCGATTATCAGTTTTTATTTCAGACAGTGTTATCTCGATTGAGATGTAGTTTATCTGAGGAAGATCGTGTGACGTTTAAATAATTTTGCCGGAAATTTACGAGAGCAGTAGAGAAACGTTGGGCATTCTGCAAGCTGAAAAATGCAGTTATTCCGAAAGGGATATGGAAACTGGCTTGAGAAAAATGTCGACTGGCCTAGCTGCATCAAAGAAAATGTACAGGGAGCTTCGACATCTGTCGTTTATGAGGAAGAAGAGCCATCAACATCATCAGTTGGTACTATGACCAAAAGGAAACTCCCCAGAAAACCTTTTGAAGAGTTGGGAATGAAGCAAAAGAAGAGACGGAGTGGTATTCATTTGAACAGTGATTGCAGTGAACTTGTTTATGCAGCTTGTACCAAGTTGAAGGAAGATGGAAGAGATAATATTGCTTCTGTGATTGAATACAGAATGAAAAATCCAGAAACAGTTAAAAGATTCCAAGACTTGATCATAAAACCGGCTGGCAAGGAAACTTTTACACCCCTAAAGTCGCTTGGATTAATGCTATCTCTCAAATTATCAAAATGGCAATATAAAACATTGAGAGAATCAGCAATTCGAGAAGGTATTAGAAACTTATATCCATCCTACTACAGAGTGCAAAAAGCAAAAAAAGAGTCTTATCCACCGGAACCTGAAAATTATATCACGGTTACAGATAGCTCAGCCAGGATTTCTCTGCAGGCTCTCTTGGACTAAACAGTAAATATAATATTTAAATCGTTACCAGAAGATTTAAAGCAAATATAATTGATTTTAATCTATGTATAAGTGGGGCTTATGGCGGGGCAAACAAAAATTGGATTCTATTCAAGAGGACTCCAGTATTTTTATGACATCACTGGTGCCATTAAAATTGATATGTGAAGAAAATACAGTTTGGCAAAACCCGAAACCTTGCTCTGCATTGTTTTGTCGTACGGTGCAGTTTACTTTTATTAAGGAAAGTGAAGCAGTCGTGAAGGCAGAATAACAACCAACCAACTGAGTGCAACACCAATACAATTAGCTACAAGCCCTTGATGACGATGATCGATGGTAAGATATGCACATACCTTTCAGCAGCTAGATCAAACGCGTCTTGCTACATATGCCTAGCGAAACCGTCTGAGCTAAACAATTTGGAAGCAGTGTCAAAACCGGCAACATCGGCTGACATGATGGAGTTTGGGGTTTCTTCACTTCATGCGCGTATTAATATGATGGAATGCCTTTTACACATATCCTACAGATTGGGCATTAAAAGTGGCCTGTTAAAGGAAAAGCTGACCAAGATGTAAAGGACGCAAGGAAGAAATAAATTCAAGATCGCTTCAAAATAGAAATCGGTCTGCTAATTGTCATGGTGAAGCAGGGTCATGGAACTACCAACGACGGCAACACGGCCAGAAGATTCTTTGAATTTCCAGAAAAAATCGCTGCTATCACAGGATTAGATGAAGAACTAATCCGAAGATTTGCTGTAATTTTACAAACAATAACGTCAGGAGAACATGTAAACATTGAAAAATTCAAAGACTATGCGTACAAGACTGCTGAGAGATACGTGGAACTATATAACTAGTACTATATGTCTGCAACAGTCCACAAAGTTCTTCTTCATGGAGCTGATATCATTGCTTCCAACGCAATTGTCCCAATTGGGAGTCTTTCGGTTCGGAAGAGGCATCGGAAGCCCGGAAGAAGGATTTTAGAAGATTCAGGGACCACCACTCCTGTAAGAAGAAGAAGTGAGTTCTAATGAGGATATTTTTAATTTCCTTCTTCTTTCATCAGATCCACTTATTTCATCAACAAGACCCATTTTGGACGCAAAACTTTCTTTGAGGAAACGCTGACACTGTTAAAACTTCAAGAACCTGAATTCGAGTTTAGGGATGTTTCTCAGTTAGACTCTGACTCTGAGTTAGATTCAGATGACAGTGATTCAGGATAGATTTAGTTACTTCTTTTTTTCCTATATTTTTGTTAATATTTATAATTATGTATTAGGTTCATCTTCTGTATTCGAATATTTTTTTTTTTACATTTAAAATTGTCGCTTTAGTTTACTTTTTCCATAGTTCTTCTTTTGTTTTAATGTTTGTAAATGTATTTTTAATTAGAATTGCTGATTTAAATAAATACATTATTTCATTATTACCTTCAGCCTTACCCACTGTGTACTTAGAAATTAAATTACTGTGATCAGTAAACTAATTTATTACCTACCCTCATTAGGTAACTCATAGAATATGTAGATATGAATAACAATATTACTTACTCATAAAATAATGACGATAATTAATTAAGATCGTTACATAATTAGGTCTTTGAAACTTAATTTTTGACGTGATAACGTCTTATTAATCTATGAGCACCGGTTGCTTGCACGAAAAAGTGTAACGTTCCATCTGAGCCTGAGCGTAAAAGCGAGAGCGCGGAACAAGCGATAGAGAGGCACGATCAGCCCTTTCCCTTTCGTTAGCGTTAGCTTGTGTCAAATTTATCTCTCTTCTTGCGTAACGTCAGAGCTAGTATTCCGAATAAAACAGTAATAGTAGTAGTGGTTCATCGATGTTTCTTTACGACGATAACACGTAAAACTATCGCCCGTAAAGCGACTTTATTTATGATCATGTGGCATGTTTATGCAAAGCAGTGGTCGGGTTCATCGTTTAAGTAGCCGGTGTAGATTTCAAGCATAAATTAAGTTTTATTTGTTTTTTTTTTTTTTTAAATATTAAATCGAAATTGATTTTTAAAAAAGGTTGAGTCATTGGCCGGTTCGGAGAGTATGTCAAATAATTCAAGGTTTAATCACCTGCAAGGGAATTACGGCCAATTGAACGATGGCGGAGATGTAAGACTTTTTCATGCCAGCTCCATAGTAATTTTTAATGAAAAAATTATGTTTCCGTTGTTTGCAATGCTATTCCATAATGTTGATATTTTTAGACATGTATTTATACTTCATAAAAGATAGCTTGATCTCTGCGACAGCTGTCAGTAAAATCACGCCTATGAAGTCATGAATTTCATAATAGTACAGACCAGACAGTACCTGTCAATGTCATACTTTATGGGCATGCCGACCTAATTAGTGATGGGCGATGAAACATCGTGACCCTGACTATAAACTATCGATAATTTAGATAAAACTTAATTTAAAATTAATTTATCTTATTAATTTTATTGTATATTTTAATATCATAACATTATTTACATTTGTACATACTTGATCTAAAATAATAGTGAGTAAAAAAAATCCTATTTCTCACCTACTCATGTAACATTCCATCCGTCAACATCCCATCCTTGAGTTTTGGGTGAAAACAGTTAATAAAAAGTGCAGTAAACAATGTGTCTGCAGAAGACTGGAAGAAGGTGGTAACCAAATGCAGAAAACTAATGGAAGAAGATTGGGAGCGGGACGTCCGATTTGATAATATTTGCGAACAAGAGTTTATAATAAATTTACAAGATTGTTCTAGCGACTCAGAAATTGATTCAGATATGGATTTGGGGTGTACTCCTTTGAAGAGAATAAATGTATTTTATATTAAAATATTCGTTTAATTTAGTAACGTCGACGGGGGGGTCATCTGCTATCTTTTCAGACCCCTAAACACTTCTCATGCCCTGTGGATTTTTTTCATCGACATTTTATTGTTTTATTTTAAAAAATACCCAAATTTTACATTAAAATACAAATAAAAAAAAAGTATAAGTCGTAGTCTCTGAATTTTAATTTTATTTAGATGTGTATTATATTACAGTACTTTAAAATTCAAAATTAGTGGCATTAGCCATCTAGTTTTTTATTAAATTTACTCGCAAAGTTTCGGACTACAATTAAAGCTGTCCATGTTACAGCTATTGACATGGCTATAAAAAAAAGCGACCGGGATCTTCCAACTCCCTCAAAAATTCTCCAGTCTATTCTCTTGCTAGTGATGTGCCACATGCCATACAAATATGTTTACAACTGTGAATTCGCTAGAATTGTGAATCGAGTCACAAAATACTAAATTCCAAATTCTAAAGAAAAAAAGTATTTTTGCGTAATTATTACTTGTGAAACAGGTCAAAATCTCTTTCTTGCATAGCGTAAACTAGTTGAACTGCCGCCGACGCCGTCAATCCGTCATTATTTTAGTCGAGACATCACTGCCTCTGCTACCTGACGTGTGTGCTAGTTCACCGTACTCCGCGATTTTTTTCATTTTGTTACTTTATTTTGTTGGTTTTTGTTACGTTTTAACTTTTGGTGTTATTGTTAAAAAAAATGACTTTTTTGTGGTTGCAATGGCGACATTCTCTAACGAAGAATATGCGGACATCATGATGGCTTACGGAGCCGCTAATGGCGTCGCTCGTGCAGCGCAACGACTTTACCAGGAACGCTTTCCTGGTAGACGATTACCTGGCCGCAGAGTCTTCATAGACACATACCGACGCATACGCGAGACTGGCAGTGTTACTTTTAATGAACCAAGGGGCCATATTGTGCGACATAATGTTGAAGTAGACGAGAGAATACTGGCACTTTTTGAGCAAGACCCTACAAGAAGCATTAGAAATGTGGCATCACATCTTGATATTTCAATATGGAAAGTGTGGAAAGTACTTCGTCAAAACAAAAAGCATCCATTCCACTACACTCCGGTGCAAGGTACGTAATTTTAAACTAACTTTAAACCCGTGCAAGCTTTGTTTGACCTTGCCTTTGTTTAGCAGGTAATGGGTATGGTATGGCGTCACTTCCAGGTAGTGAATCTATTAGCACGAACAGCGGGTCCTTTATTGTGTAATTACTTATTGCCCAAAAAAATTTAAAAGAGTTTTTTGTTTGTTGCAGGTCTTGAGGGTGGCGACTTTGAGAGACGAGTGGCTTTTTGTCGGTTTCTTTTACACACGGATGTGGATGATCCTGATTTTTTAAAAAGAATACTGTGGACGGATGAATCCAAATTTACCAAGGATGGGATCCTCAATCTTCACAATCTGCACCACTGGATAAACAAAGCGGAAAATCCACGTGTTAAAAGACAGAAATCTTTTCGAAGGAGGTTTAGGGCAAATGTTTGGGCAGGAGTGATTGGGAATCAGGCAGTAAGACCGCATTACCTGCCCGATAACCTCAATGGCTATGACTATTTGGAGTTTCTTCAAAATGACCTGCCCGAATTAGTGTCCGAGGTGCCCGTATTTAATGAAAATGTTCCCAAAGTCCAGCATGACGGCTGTCCCGCGCATTGGCGTTTGACTGTGAGGGAATATCTCGACGATGTGTTCCCCAATGCGTGGATTGGTCGCGATGACCCTATTGCATGGCCGGCACGTTCCCCAGACCTAACTCCGCTAGACTTTTATGTCTGGGGACGTGCCAAAGAGCTGGTTGTTGGAGCGCCTACGAAATTGATCATAGCTTTAAGTGTTCCGTCCTACTTTAAACTATTATGTTTTTGTTATGTGCTCGTACGCACATCATCATGTGTCACTTTTTACTTGTTATTAAAAACTCATACACGTTACATGTGCCTGTTGCCTTTTTATTTCGAATCGCACTAATTTCCGAACATATTGGTCCTTCGAGCCGGATTGATTAAATAGCAAGGATCTGCTATTATTTTATGAAGATCAAGAAGTTAATGGTGAAATAAGCGAATTTATTACTTCAACGAGGCTACTGACCGGCACTGTGGTGTGTGAATCAAGTACATAAAATAAAGCGGTGTTAAGTCTAATGTATTAATAATATCATCACCCAACACTCAATCAGGTAGTAAGTATATAACGCCAATTAAGGATTTATAAGGTTAGTTTTATTAATTACCAATTGTATTTTGCGTACCTAATTAGTTGTTTCGTTAATTACCCTACCATTTGCATTGTGATAGTTTTATTTTCATTATTGTGTATTGGCAGTAATTAAATTTGAAATCATACTCATTTAAAAGTGTAGTTATATTGATTTATTACATTTTAATGTTTTAATTTAATTGTCTTTGCCAAAGTAAATACTAATCACGTTAAGTAGTTTTGCATAGGTAGTAGGTACTTGGGAACAATATAAGTTAAGAGTGTTAGATATTGTTTGCTGTCTATTTAATGTTTACTGTTAATGTAATTACCGTATTATTTTAGTTATTGTGCTGTTGTACTTTATACAAGTCATTGTTAGTTTTTTGAGTTTCGTATAAGAATAAAAAACGAGTTGCATTACTTAGATAGGTATCATCTGTAGGTTGAATCATAATCATAAGACATACGTACATATATAATATTGTTCAAACTTTATTGTATAAATTCCAGATTTACGCTCGAATCCCAGAATGACCGAGGAAAGGGAGTTAATAAAGAAGCGAGGTAGCTTCAAAGGCCGATTAACAGCTTTTGTTAATTATCTGGACGCGCTGGATGATAAAACGTTATCTAGCTCCAATATAACGGAGCTACAGCTGCGTATAGGCAAGATGGAGTTGTTATACCAACAATATGATGAGGTACAGTTACGTATGGAGTGTATTGCTGATGATGTCAAGGCACAGTTTTCTGAGCGTTCAGATTTTGAGTCTTTGTATTTTAAATCACTGTCTAAGGCTCAGGAATTTGGAAATAACTATAATAAAGATAATGAATCAGTCAGTAGAAATAAAAGTGATTTTGGTAGTAATTATAAGCCAGTTAAGTTACCCACAATCCAATTGCCAAAGTTTAGTGGATCTTACAATAACTGGCTGGAGTTTCATGACACCTTTACGAGTCTCATTCATTCCAATGATGCTATAGACGAGATCAACAAATTCCACTACCTTCGAACGTCTCTGGAAGGATCCGCTGCCATAGTGATCCAGTCGATCGTGTTTTCGGCTACTAATTACTCTGTGGCATGGAAAGTATTATGCGAGCGGTATGATAATAAGAGAGTATTAATTCACAATCATGTTTCGGCTATTTTTAACATAGAGACCATTACAAAAGAATCCTCTGTCACTTTAAAGAATTTAATTGACCAAATAAATAAACACTTACGAGCATTAGACACCTTAGGTGAGCCTGTTAATTATTGGGATACTCTTTTAATCTACATTGTTACTCGCAAGTTGGATAGCAGAACGTTCCGTGAGTGGGAGGAGTACAAAGGTCGCATTGACAAAGATAGCAAGATTACCTTCGATGCATTCCTTAAATTCATACGTGAGCGCGCTGAGTTAATTGAAACTTTGGAATTGTCGCGTAATAACCAGCCTCAATCTGTTAATAAATCAGGGGCTAAGTTGAAGTCTATGGTTACCGTCCAAAGAGGTGGTAATCCTAGTTCAGAGTCAGGTACAAAGGTTTGTCCCAAATGCGAAGGTGACCATAACTTGAGTGAGTGCGCACAGTTTCTCGCACTAAGTAACGAAGCACGTAATAAATTGTTGCCAAATTTTAAAGTGTGTTATAACTGCTTTCGTTCGGGTCATTTCGCGAATCATTGTAAAAGGCCAGGTTGCAAGCTGTGTAAGCGCAGACATAATACTCTTATCCATGTCGCTGACTTTAAACCTATTGCAAATAGTCGTATTAATACGAATAACTCGTGTGATAACTTGTCGCCGCAATCGTCTTCGACGTCTTCTATTACTGAGACGAATAATGTCGCGTTGTCGGCTAACGTCACATCTTCGCACAGTAGTAGTATGAGTCATGATGTGTTA
The DNA here is from genome assembly GCA_937001585.2 of Brachylomia viminalis. Classification (NCBI taxonomy): domain Eukaryota; kingdom Metazoa; phylum Arthropoda; class Insecta; order Lepidoptera; family Noctuidae; genus Brachylomia; species Brachylomia viminalis. Next base: position 10,576,837 of record OW443302.2, on the reverse strand, counting down.
TTGTCAACCGCATTAATTAAATTACATGATCGTAATGGTCGAGAGCATATTGTTCGTGCAATTCTTGACAGCGGTAGTACATCATGCTTTGTGACACAAAGACTATGTCGACAGTTAAATTTAGAGACTAGGCAGATAGACAGGTCGATATTCGGCATTAATAACGTGACCTCTCACGTAGGTAAAACGTGTCGCATTAACATGACGTCATTACACAATAGTTTCAGTACTGAAATTTATTGTTTCGTTTTACCATCAATAACTAGTGATCTGCCATGTCGTGAAGTAAATCTATCTACTCTGAACATTCCGTCTCATATATGTTTAGCAGACCCTACTTTTTGCAAGCCCGCTCATGTTGATATTTTGATAGGTGCTGATGTCTTCTGGGACTTGCTAGGGTCACAAAGAATCAAGTTAGGTACTGGTAAGCCAATTTTATGTGAAACCAGGTTAGGCTGGATTGTCTCCGGTCCTATTAGTCGTAATTACGTTGCATTGCTTTCTAGTAACATTAGGTGTAACCTTACTAAAATCGATTCTTCATCTGACGACGATTTCGATAAAATTCGAAGTGATTTAACTCGCTTCTGGCAGTTAGAAGAAGTAAATAAGAAGTCTTCTCATTATTCGCCAGAAGAGAAGTCATGTGAAAGGCATTTTCTCAATAATACGATCAGATTGCCTGATGGTCGTTTTTGTGTCCGTATTCCTCTCAAACAAGATCCTTCTATTTTGGGAGATTCAATTAATAAAGCTACCCATTGCTTACAGTCGTTAGAACGTAGGTTAAAAACGAAATCAGATTTTAGTAAAATGTACCTCGAATTCATGTCTGAGTATGAGTTACTAGGTCATATGACTGAATGCAAACAATCCGATTTAAGCCCTTCTGACTATTTTATTCCGCATCACGGCGTATTACGTGAAAGTAGTACCACTACGAAACTACGAGTGGTATTCAACGCAAGTTGTCCTTCTTCAACTGGCGTTTCATTTAACGATTTACAGATGGTTGGCCCAACCATTCAGGACGACCTGTTGTCGATTCTTCTCCGTTTCAGACAGCACAAGTATGTCTTGTCAGCAGACGTCGAGAAGATGTATAGACAAATAGTCGTCCATCCATCTGACAGATATCTGCAGCAGATATTATGGCGAGGTAAGGCATCTGACCCCGTTAAAATTTATAAATTGAACACCGTCACCTATGGCACGGCTAGTGCGCCATTTTTAGCTTTTCGGTGCCTTCATCAATTGGGACTCGATTGTAAGAATCAGAAGGTTGCCGAGGTCATAAAGCACGATTTCTATGCTGATGACCTATTATCTGGCGGTGATGATTTAGATGAGGTTAGATTTATTCGTCAGGAAGTCACAAATGTACTTTCATCGGCTGGCATGCCATTGCGTAAATGGAAGTCGAACGAACCTCAATTATTGTCAGAAGTTGCTCGATCTTCGCTTGACTTAAATATAGGTTCTAGTGAGCCTGACAAGTTGCTTGGATTAGGTTGGTATGCAAGTTCAGATGAACTAGTATTTTCCATAGGCTCCACTATATCCTGCAATAGTAACACTAAACGTGATTTACTTTCTGCGATTGCAAAGATCTTCGATCCTTTGGGGCTGTTGTCACCACTTGTAATCACAATGAAAATGTTACTACAGAGAATGTGGTTGGATAAATTATCATGGGATGATCCATTGACCCCTGAAATTAAATTCCAATGGCAGAATATTATTAAAACTCTGCCTTTTTTAAATAAAGTTCGTATTCCTCGAATCGTTGTGTGTCATTCATACAAGGATTTGGAACTACATATATTCACTGATGCGTCTGAGCGCGCATATGGTGCATGCGTTTATGTTCGCAGTATTAATGATGCAGGTGAGTGCATCGTTCGGTTACTTATGGCAAAAAGTCGAGTGGCGCCAATTAAACCCACTACAATTCCAAGGTTGGAGTTGTGTGGCGCTGTAGTGGGAGCTCGTCTGTATGAGAAGGTGTTAAACTCACTTCGTGTTAAGTTCTCGCGCGTCTTTTGTTGGACCGACTCGACCATCGTATTGGGATGGCTACAGGTATTGCCTTCGAAACTTCAGCCATTTGTTCGCAACCGCGTTGCTGAAATTTTAGATCAGGCGGGTCACTGCACCTGGCGACACGTCCCAACCAATGAAAACCCAGCAGACCTACTATCTCGTGGTGTGGATAGTAGTCATCTGCAGGGTTTAGATATGTGGTGGTCTGGTCCTGACTTTCTCCAACAAGACTCAAGTAGTTGGCCTTCGCAATTTAAATGTTTAGAATTAGGCTTACTCCCTGAAACTCGAACTGATGTCACTTTAAATGTCGTCCTTGACACTAATGATAAAGCATTTATTATAGATTTTAATCGTTATTCAAATTATTTAAGACTTATACGGTCCATGGCATACGTGTTGCGATTCATTAAGGTGTGTAAAAACCAATCGCCACACAGTAAATTTTTATCTGATGACGAATTAAAGAAAGCATTAAACATTTTAATCTATCAAAGTCAACAAGAATCATTTCCCGAACATAAATTACTTTTAAATAAACACAATTTGTCAAAAAAGAGCGTCCTATTAAAATTTAATGTGTATTTAGATGACAACAATCTAATGCGTGTCGGAGGACGTCTCGATAATTCAGATTTTACACATAATAAACGGCACCCTATAATTTTACAGTCCACTCATACTTTTACGAAATTATTATTTGATTTTGAACACAAAAGGTTAATGCATGCAGGCCCACAACTATTATTGGCATCGATTAGAGAATCCTATTGGCCTATAGGAGGACGAAATTTAGCTAAAGCCTGTTATCATAGATGCGTTCTGTGCCAACGTATGCAGGGTAAGGTTGTTACTCCATTGATGGGCAACCTACCGCGGCAACGCCTTCTTCCAGGTGGGTATCCGTTTGAATGTACCGGTGTTGATTATGCGGGCCCCATTATGAGCGCTAGTCGTCAAGGTCGTGGATGTAGACTCGTCAAGGTGTACATAGCAATTTTCATCTGTTTTACAACGAAGGCTGTGCATTTGGAGCTTGTGAGTGACTTGACGAGCCATAATTATTTATTAGCCTTGTATCGGTTCATCTCACGCAGAGGTAAGCCAGTTCACATATACTCCGATAACGGTACCTCATTTGTTGGTGCGTATAACGAACTATCTAAATTTTTGAAAATAAATTCTGATGCTTTGAGTGAAAGCATAGCTAATGATGGAATCAAATTTCATTTCATTCCCGCGTATACTCCACATTTTGGCGGTCTCTGGGAAGCGGGTGTCAAATCGGCCAAATACCACTTAAAACGAGTGTTGGGACAATGTAATTTAACTTTTGAGGAACTTAACACCACATTAGCCCAAATAGAGGCAATATTAAATTCACGCCCACTGACGCCGCTGTCTTCCGACCCTGCCGATTGCACTCCATTGACACCAGGTCATTTTCTCGTCGGCCGGCCGCTCACTTCATTGCCACAGAAGAATTGTGAAGACCAAACTGCAACCCATCTTAGTCGTTACCAACGTATTGAGCAACTCCGCCAACACTTTTGGACTAGATGGACTAAAGAGTATGTTGCAGAGTTGCAGCAACGGACAAAGTGGCGTTCTTGCAAGAATGGCTTAAGGTTGGATACCTTGGTAGTCATCAAGGAGGAGAATCTTCCACCTCTGAAGTGGAGACTAGGAAGAGTCATCGCCGTACATCCAGGTACTGATGGAATTGTCCGGGTAGCAGATATAAAGACCTCTACTGGAGTCATCCGGAGGACCTTCAACAGGATATGCCCATTACCTGTGTCTTCAGAATCGTAGTCTGGTTGAAAGCTCGACTTTCAACGCCCGGGGGCATGTTGGAGCGCCTACGAAATTGATCATAGCTTTAAGTGTTCCGTCCTACTTTAAACTATTATGTTTTTGTTATGTGCTCGTACGCACATCATCATGTGTCACTTTTTACTTGTTATTAAAAACTCATACACGTTACATGTGCCTGTTGCCTTTTTATTTCGAATCGCACTAATTTCCGAACACTGGTATACGCCACGGAGTTTCCGACTAGGGACTACTTCAACGCATTGAAACGGCGTTCAATAAAATTAAGGAGGAAATGCGACTTCGTACATACAACAACTGTGGAAATACGAAATAGATGTCGGGCCTCCATTCTCAATACAGGCCAAAAATTTGAGCAGAATATCTAAAAAATTATTAAATGAATGTTAAAATACTTTTTTTTTATTTCTAGTACCCCCCAACCCTTCCCCCCAACCAAAAGAGAGATACGAGACCGATTTTATTTTTATAAGAGTGAGATAAGAGGTACAGGTATCATTTTGGAAAAAAAAAATTAATCATAATTTTGGAATTTAGTATTTTGTGACTCGATTCACAATTCTAGCGAATTCACAAAGTTGTAAAAAGATTTTTATGGCATGTGGCACATCACTAGCAAGAGGCTAGACTAGAGAATTGTTGAGGGAGTTGGAAGATCCCGGTCGCTTTTTTTTTATAGCCATGTTAATAGCTGTAACATGGACAGCTTTAATTGTAGTCCGAAACTTTGAGAGTTAATTTAAAAAAAACTAGATGGCTAATGTCACTAATTTTTAATTTTAAAGTACTGTAATACAATACATATCTAAATAAAATTAAAATTCCGAGTCTACGACTTATACTTTTTTTTTTATTTGTATTTTAATGTAAAATTTGGGTATTTTTTTAAATAAAACAATAAAAGTCGATGAAAAAAAATCCACAGGGCATGAGAAGTGTTTAGGGGTCTGAAAGGATAGCAGATGACCCCCCCAGTCGACCATTTCAATTTGGCACACGATGCACCAAACACCCTGTATTTCTATGAGAGTCGATTTTCAGCCCACTGTGCGGCGGAGGCGGCGCGCGCCGTGAGCTTTTATGGCATAATTCTGAATGTAGTTTAAATCGGAACGCAAATTATAAACTGTCATTAATGTGATAATGTCACTCATTGACTGTTGTGATTTGTGATACTTGTTGTCAAGTCAATGTTGTCATTTGATGAAAGAAGTCAAGAATAGCGGGATTAGCGGAAACATTGAGGACCAAAGAATATTATACCCTAAGACAAGAGTCAAGTAATCATAAAGGGAATATACCTCCGCTAGGACTAATAGTATTCTGTGATATACCTACTCTCTACTGTTGAGGAGAGTGAACACAAGTAATTTTCTAAAACTTATCTTAATAATGAGAATACAAATATGATTTCACTTGTGGCCAAAATTATCAATATATTTGCTACTAGTCTGCAAACTGTTCTACTTTTAGCATCATTTACAGGAAAATTAATAGTTTCAGCTGTAACATGGATCTTGTCTATATTATTAACCACTCTCAAAAGCATACTGTTATTTTTTCAAATTGTGTATGAAGACAATTTATCCATATTTACTGAAGAAATACCGGCTTCTGCCCACGGGATTATTGATGCATTTATCAATCAATTAATTTACATACAAGATGGAGTTGGTAATATCTATAACAAAATATATTTAAAATTCAATGAACTGGCAGCTACGGCTAACTGGACAACTCAAGCAGTTTTTGTGATGTTAAGTGAAGTGTTGACTTTAGTGAAGAGTTCTGTGATATTTGTGGGAGACACTATGTGGCTTATAGTAACGTTTGTGCCTATACATCTTCCACAATTGTTGAGGGCAATGTTCAAGTACATTGGCCATGGGATATGGAGTACAATTGTGGATGCCTATATGAAATTACTGAAATTCACTAATTATTTAACAGAAGTGCCATTACAATCTTTTATGGGAATCACAAGTGCTATAATTATTGTGCGCTTGTGTGTGCATTTTAGAGAAACAATAGTTATAAGCATGACCATGATGTATTGGACAATAGTACGAAATGTTTTGTATTTGTACTATGTACTTTTTAATTATTTCACCAACTCAGAAGTTGGTATAATAACACGAATAGCCGGTAGGCAAGACTTAGGTTCTAGAGAAGTTAATTTTAGTTCTGCATCTATTGATGATGCTGCAAATGCTGTCGACGCTCTCTGTGTGATATGTCAAGAGCGGCAGAAATGTATACTTACACTGCCTTGTCGCCATGTATGCTTGTGTACAGATTGTTGTAGACGCCTGTATGGATATCAGCGTACTTGCCCTATTTGCAGGACATTTATTTATCACACCGTGACAATCTATTTGTGACATTCAGATATGATTTTTATATGTCTACATTCCTTGGGTTTAAAGCATTTATCGTTTTATTAGTCATTATTGAATTGAATCTTATTTCTCATATCATCATCTCATAAATATTGTAATTTTTAAAGGTATGTGCATAGTCTGACTCTTTCTGTTCTAAACAATAATTGCCTACAACTTCAACATGTTCTAATTTTTATTGAGATCCAATTACATGGAGCTTGTTTTTTGTAAAAAAATTAAGTGCTTACAATAGTTTGTAAATAAAACATTTTTAAATGTCTTGAGAAATATATTATTTTACTTTATCAATACTCAAATGTAAACTATTAAGTAACTATATCCAGAATCCCAGAATCATTCACCAAGGCCAAGAGTTATAATTATACTGTTCAAAAAAAACGAGTTATCATTTGTGAAATGCCAATCACATAGGGATTAGGTGTAGTTTGGTTTTTTTATATAATTTTTTTTGTTTTTTGAGTGGTTGTTCCTCAAGTCATCAGGTAAAATTATTCTTGTATTACAAACATGTTCATACAATTTTACAGTCTGTGAGACAGACAGGGAGTTGTTACTTTTATAATAACAAAAACATTAGCTATGTAAAGATACATTATAACTATTGAACAAAATATGATATTGAGGAAGAAAAAAATTTAAAGTTGGAAAGTTTTGTTATTTAACACTTTCCGGGACAGACCGCCTCTAAACGTTATCTCGGTATATCGTTACGTGACAGTATGGCTAAGGGCGTTGAACTTTATTTCATGTAATTTGGCAAACCGTCGATAGCCGTTGCTTGCCCATAACATTCCTACGAAGCACATGATCTAGTGTCACATCACGCGACTTTATTCGTTCGTAGGTGTCACGGCAAACTCTTTTCCAGTCATTTTTCAACACATACATACGCAGAGCTTGTGCACCAAACCAACACGTTCACACCGCCGACAGGCGTAGACATACCATACAATCTGCCAACGTGTCAACGTCTGTGGCCGTATTTGCTGTATCAAGAAATTAAGAATATAATTTAATATGATAGTACGGCTGTAGACGGTATGATAAAATGTATGGCATTTTGAAGTGTCATATTATGACATTTGCAAAATAGTCAGTGTCCCGGAACGTGTTAATTAGTACTTATAAAAAAAAATGCTTTAAATAACAGCAAGTTGTAAATTTATTTAGGAATTCAAATAAAATTTCACTAAAATAAAAATAAAAAAACACTGGTAAGTATGTGGTATGAACTATACTAATAACTTGCAATAGTTGGTGACTATTGTATGTCTGTCTACATTTAAGATTCTTATTGTTTATTTCGAAACTATAATCAACCTCTTAAAGAATGTTATGTAAATTAAATTAAAAAATATATTATTATTACCTTATAACTAAATATGTAGTAACTAAATAAGTATGATGGGGATGAATGAATCATTACTTAAATTAATCCTATTATATTTTATGATTCCTAAAAAACACTGTATATTATTCATTAATCCATAGTCTGAATGCTTTTTGAAATGAATTTAATATTGACTCATGTATTTAAAATTATGTTTTAAAATTCATGCACATAAGTTCATGCTACAGCTGTCTTATATGTGAGTTCAATGCATAGTTCTCAGGTTCTCTCGCTTCTGCAGTGTGTAAATTTAGTGCACTCCTCCTCTGGCGAATGTTAAGCTTTAAATCTTTTAATGATATTTGAAAATCTTTAAATGCGTTTAACATAAAAACTGCTGTTATCACTATGAGGAAACCACATATGCAACCTATGATATCAGGAGCACTCATATGATCCCATTCCTTAAAAAGGATACCTGATGCAATTATAACTAATAAGGTAAACATAACATAGTACACGGGAGTAACAATACTTGTATTAAATATATCTAGGGACTTATTTAAATAATTCATTTGAATCATGATACATACGATAGCAGTGACAAATAATAACCAAAAATAATAATTTGAAAAATTATTTATGTTTCCAGAAATACTTTCCCTAACACCTAAAGCAACTCCTTTACAAAATACCACAGTCAGACTACCAATTGATGAACAAAGTAACAAGTAAACTGCAATGTTTGTATTTCCAAACCTTGGTATAAAAACTAGTTTTATAATTAAACACATCAAAAAAATTGTTCCAACATATGTTAGAAATAAATAGTCAAATAACTTATCCACTAACTCACTGAAACCTGTGATTTCTTCTGACTTTGGTGAATGAATCACAAATATGATTGATCCAATAATACACAGAAAGCATCCAATCTGTAACAGAAACGTTAATCTGTCAAAGAGTTTTCAATGTCTGAGAAAATTGTTATTTTTATTTTAATATTACAGATAATAACTTACTTTTCCAATGAAGTTAAGTTTTTCATTAAGAAATTTTGAAGAAAGCACCGCGGCAACAAGAACACTAAGCGCACCTAATGGAGTCACTAGTGCTGCAGGAGCAAATGCATATGCAAGGAGGTTGGCTGCTTCACCAATGCCCACTGTTAGGAATGTTTCTTTAGTAAAAGTTTATCTTAATTGTGTCTAGTGAAAGTTACATAAAGTTTATAGTTACCTACTTGTTATGAGACCGAGCCACCACAGCCATTGTTTTAAGTAAGCAAACCCACCCGCCGATGCCCGAACATTTCCCGAGGATTGTAGTTTTTTTAAAGCAACTTTTTTTATAATGAAACTGGACCCGATAAAAATACTAGATGATATAGCAAGACTTAACCCTATTGTAAAGTGGTTATTATTGTAATTCTGGCCATTTATAGTTAAATGAGAGGTCTTCATTGTAACGCGTTTTTTAAACATTACCTACCTGCTAATTCATCCTATCTAGCTAGAATGTATGAATCATATTCGAGGTACAATAATGTTCTTATCAGATAGTTAAGAGAAGAGGTACCTCAATCAGGATTTTACCATGGTTCTTAACAAAAATAATGACACCAACGTAAAATTATTTGATAGTGGAAGAGACAGGAAAACGTAAAAGCTAAACAAATGTAATTTTATGTTGCGTTTTAGTTTTCTAAACAATATTTTTGTCTAACGAGAAGTATTTATGTACTGTGCGAGGCCGAGAAGAGAAGACTAATTGACATTGACAGTATTGACACTTGACACACAGCATGAGCACAGACCAAATTAGCTTAATTGACAACTGCAACTGTCATGTGTGTTCTGTGATTTAAGCATGGGCAAGAAATATCGATATATTAAAATATCGATATTTTTCCATACAATTATCTATATTATATCGTCGATATTTTAGAGTTTCGATATATTTTTAACGCAACCCTGGTTTTGTGTTTAATGTTACTAGATACTCCCTGCATGCTCTTCGCACATTCGCCACCTTTAAAAATCCTGCCACAATGTTTATGAAATGCAATATAATAGTAAGACTATTGGCTGTGTGCACGAAAATGCTAATACTATTAAACCATCAGTTAAGTTAAATAACAATTAACGATTTAGGTGTGATCAAACATGCGAAAACTGACGATTTATCGATATTTTTCACTAGATAATTATCGTTGCTGTATAAAAATATCGATATATTTTTTTCACTTGGTAATCCCTACTGTGATCCTCAGGTTCATCCATAGAGGAAAGTAATATATTGGGTATAGAGAGCCCCCTTGCAGAATTTATAGACCTCTAATCTCAATTGATCCGTTAAATAGCGTCATCTATTAGCGCCATCCAAAAACTTGTGATATGTATAGCTATAGCTAGCTGCAGGTACTACCTATGCAATAGTGCCTATACTTTAGCTTCCTTACTAATTTGCTTGTTTTTAATTTGATAAAGTTTTACTTAAAGGATCATGGCAGAATTTGTACAAAAAAATTAAGATATTTAGAGAAGTTGAAATTCTAGCTCTTGTACTCTTGGGTACCTGAAGAGTATCTTCAGGAATTTACAATATTTTTAAAACCCCGCAATAAAAATATAATGTTAAAAGTAAATAGTTGTAGGAGCTCATTATTTTAGAACGAAACAGCCGTTGTCAGTGTAAGACCGCCAGACCGCTTTTATTTTAATCTGTGGGACAGACTATCTTTGATCCTTGCTCCATAAAACTCGTACGTAGACAGAGAAACTTAGTTTCTCTGTCTACGATATAACTATAAACTCCATAAAATAAAAATTGTTCCTTGCTACTAGTTTAGTAATCTGTGCTTTGATCGTCGACTGTCATCGACTGTCTTGCGTGTATTCTTGCTTCGTTGTTATTTTCGCTTACTTTAACGGTTTTTAGCTACTTTCTTGGACGTTTGATTTCTGCTTTACCCTGAAACCTCGGCTTCTACCACGGACTTTTGAATTTCACGCTTATCTTTGACTTTGTGCTTATATTCTCGACACTGGATTTTGATTTACACAATGAGGTGTATCAACTGTGACCTCGATCTTCACCATTCCCGGCGTATACTCGTTTTAGAAGAGTTAGACACAAGAACAATCTCAATGATAGCAGAATGGATTTCTCCTGTCATAGTAAGTACCTATTTTCATTTATTTACATAGTTCCCCACGTGTTAGGTAGGTATATGTCGCGATGGCTCGCCCCCTATTACATGGGACTTAAACATAACTGCCGAAATGTGGGTGTACTGTAGGTACACCTCTGCCCAACCCTTCGGGGAAACAAGGCATTTTATGTTATATATTGTTATAATTGTTGTAATGTTGCAGGTAACTGAGATGGACTGCATTTATGTGTTCAGTGCTGGGAAGCAGCTATGAGGGCTATCAATGAATCATTGAATACTATGGAAACTGCTACTGACAGTCATCCATCTGAAGCTAGCTCTAGCAGCGTAAGCCAGCCTCAAAGAGTTATTGGACACTCAAGAGTCTGCATTACATGTTGTGGGCGCTCTGTTTTAAGGATTCCAAGTGAACTTGTAGTGCGTACAAACCAACAAGGCAACAACAAATACAACTATTGATCTCAAACAATATTGCACCTCATCAGGTTAGTTCTTTACATAATTATAAATAGTAGTAGTGTTGATTCTGTACTTTATGCTTACCACCATGCAAAAGGCGTGAATTTAAGCATGGTATGAGATTATACTGATCTAAGTACATATTTATAGTTATTAGTAAACTATAGTGGCAAACTATACTTTAAAGGATGTTGGTCTTTAGTTTTGAATTATTTCTAGGTGAATCCATTGGATCGCTTGTGCCACAACTGCTACAGAGCAGCTGGATGTACTGTTGCCTGGATGCCGCATCAGACCCCGATCCTGAGCAGAGCAGAGCCAGAGCAGCAACCGCAAGAAGATACAGTTGTAGTACCTGGGGCCGTACTATGAGCTGTTAACGCCATCATGATTCCATTGAGAAAAAGAGATAGTGCTATCGGTCATGTATAGCTCCGTCTCTCTTCCACGCTGGAACAATGATGGAATTAACACGTCATAGTACGGCCCCCTGCACTGCACTTAATTTCTGATCAGGAGTTGTCATCACAGCCCAGCTCTCCACCATCGTCAGGTTCAGAATGGATACCTGCCAATGTACCAAATGTACCTCAAGAAAATACGCCTACCATTCTATTACCTAATTACAAAAGGGCAACCAGAAGCCCATATAACTGTGCACTACCACAATGCAACAACATAGGTACTCACACTATATCAGAGTCATTGAGTATTAGGTTGCTACAAGATATTTCCAACCCATATTAGGATTTGTAGTACTCATCTTATAACCAATGAGTTGGATGCACTGTTTGACGACACGTTTGGTGTAGTGGCTACAGTGGCTAAGTGTAGTCAGCGAAACCAAATGGTCCTGGGTTCGAATCCCGGTAGGGGCAAATGTTTGTATGATGAATATGGACATTTGTACCCGAGTCATGGATGTATATTTATAATATGTATGTATTTACGAAAAAAAAATGTATTTAAGTAGTATATCAACCATCTGGTATCCATAACACAAGCCTTAAGTGCTTAACTTGGAACTAGATGGTGCTGTGTGCAATGTCAGACGATATTTATTTTATTTATTTATTTATTTTATGCACTGTATAATTCCAGTACTTCATATTTCAACTCGCAGCAAATTGAGCACATATTTTCTTATATAAATCACAATCAGACTTACAACTTTGAAGAAATTCTTAACATAGATGACAATTTGTTGCAATATTGGGTCGGGTTGACAAGACAAAACTTTAAGTTTGTTGGACCTGGTTCCAAGGCTTTCTGAAGAAAATATGAAGACTGGTTTATCGGCCCTTTTAATTAAATATAGAAGTGGTGAATCTGATGAAAGAATAGCAAGCCTCATGAATGTTCCGAGGCGTACACTTGAGGGCTACATGAATAAGGTCAGGAAAATCATGACAGAGGAGTTTGTTCCTAGACATTTAGGTCTATCCCATATTACCAGACAACAGATGCTATCACACAATGAATTAATTCCTAATGGCATTTATGTCCATAACGTTAAACCCATTTTTATTTGGGATGGCACCTATAATTTTACTTACAAAAGTAGCAATTACAGCTTTCAAAAAGACTCTTATTCTTTGCATAAGTATAGGAACCTATGATGGTAGTTTTATGTGATGGATATATTTTGGATTGCCTGGGTCCATACAAAGCTACAACCTCAGATGCTGAGATTATGTTGTCCCTTTTTAATGATAAAAATGATGCAGTAAGAGCATATTTCAGAGAAAATGACGTTTTCATTTTGGATAGAGGTTTTAGGGATTCAATAATGTTATTAGAACAGTGTGGTTATGAGCCCCATATGCCACACTCCTTAATGCAAGGAAACAATCAATTAACCACACAACAAGCTAACCAAAGCCGTTGCGTCACTATTTGTCGCTGGGTGGTAGAGGCAGTGAATGGTCACATGAAAAGAGACTATAAATTATTTAGGCATGAATTTAATAATAAAGCTCTGCTACATCTCATGCAGGATTTCAAGATAGCAGTGGCTTTGTACAATAAGTTTGCTGTGCGGTTGAAAGATCGTAGTGATGCTCAAAATATTTTAAATGTTATAAATGAACGATTTCAATTGCATACTAACTTGTCAGATGTGGTGGTCTCATTGAACCTTAATAGGCGCTCATCTGACTTATCTCATCATCATATTAAATCATAGGCCAATCGGGGGGAGAATAATATATTATCCCGATCAGCTGTGATACTTATATTCTCCCCCCGATTGGCCTATGATTTAATATGATGATGTTTGGTATTTGGGATGGGCAAGGTATCAGGATAACATTTTATTACCAGCTCAGCATTTAAATCATGTTTTTGTAGAAGAGGAATAAAGACATTAATCAAGATGTTGTTTTTTATTTTATAAGACGTAACCTGATGTTATTTACATAGATAATTTTTCATATGAACTTATTACACTTTCAACAGATTAATGCCCATCAATATTTACACAAGCTTGATATTAATTTGACGTCTTCTAACGGTAGACATAATATATACAATATCAATAAATGCACCCTCAATGTAGACGGTTGGTGTCGTACTGCTGCTGCGGCTGGCTTCTTTCGTCCTTATCGCAGTTTATAAGTTAGTAGTGTACCTAATTTGTCTGTCTTGACTCTTGGATGCCCCGTAGCCTTCATCACAGTAGTCACACCCTTTCTACTGATATAATGATACTTTTTCAACTCATAACGCCACTGTAAACGTTATATTCTGTAAACCTATTCTCTGCTGTTCCGTAAACAAACTATTCACATGACTCATCTGAAGTTGTCTGTCAGTTTGACAGATCCGTCATTGTCACGTCGTTTTTTTTTATTAATACAGCAAAATGGGCAACGAGATTGAAACGAAAAACTGATATTTTCATTTCGAAATATTTTAATTATGCGGGGTTTTAAAATTATGATAAGTAGATCAATCTACTCCTCGTAATGTATTCTCAAAATTGGAAAATATTTTGAACCCTCTAAATGAATTCTTTTTTTTGTACAAATTGATGTACGGACCTTGCCATGATTCTTTAAACTTTCTACAAAATCATAGTAAAACTTTATCAAATTAAAAACAAGCCAATTAGTAAGGAAGCATCAATTTCAACAGGTGTATAGTAGATACATGAAAAAAAAAACTTTTCATTTAATAAATTAATTAAAGCTTGCGCTGCTATTTTTGCTTCATCCTCACTATTCCATTCAGTTCCTATCCCTGTCAGTAAAATGAATATCACAGATAACCTTCTTCCTATACAGCTCATAATCAGCTGGACTATCTAACTTCCCACCAAGTATATGAACCCAAGCCTTGAAACAGTCAGGATTCTTTTCTGGATGTGGAAATTGATGGAAGGAGTTCTCTGAAACAAAAAGAAAGAACACTTTTATTTTTTACCTTGAAAAGTTTAAAGATCTAAAACCATTTTTCCTGAATAGTGATGCGTAACAATATTGACATCTTTTAAGATCTTGTACACACATTGAGATATGCAATAAAGAATTGAATTGAATTAAAAACTTTGAACAATGACTTTTATTATGTACAAAAATAAACACGGATAACTGCAGTGGTCCATCCATAATGTATATCTCCACCCCCATGTGTGTCGTGTATGTGTGTGTATGTGTATGAGCGTATGTCCCCAGGCTCTTCAACCTATACATGAACGAGCTGATCCTTGAGCTCAGCAGCACCCGTGTCGGATGTCATGTTGACGGGGTGTGCATTAACAATATTAGTCATGCTGGCGATATGGTGTTGCTGAGCCCATCCATCGGTGCTCTGAGGCGATTGATCGCTTTAGGCGAATATTATGCGGTGACTCATGGGCTCAGATATAACGTCTTAAAGAGTGAACTAATGGTTTTCAAAGCAGGCAGTGCGACATATTCGTGTATTCCACATGTCGCACTATGTGGAGAACCCCTGCGAAGGGTGCACAAGTTCAAATATCTGGGTCACTGGGTCACTGAAGATCTTAGAGACAATTGTGACATTGAAAGGGAGCGTAGGTCGCTGGCTGTCCGTTGTAACATGCTGGCCCGCAGGTTTACGCGATGTTCGTGGGCAGTTAAAGTAACGCTATTCAAAGCATACTGTCTGTCAGTCCTTCTACACGTGCAGCCTGTGGGTCAACTTCACTCAGCGGGCATACAGCGACCTACGCGTTCAATACAAAAATGCACTGAGAGTACTGCTGCGGCTGCCGTGGCGTTGTAGTGCATCAGGGATGTTTGCAGATAATATTATTAATGGTTTTGCTGCCATTATTAGGAATAGATGCGCATCCCTGATGACGCATGTTCGCGGCAGCACCAACAGTAGGTATTCTCAGTGTGTTCGCAGATCGGTAGGATTGCCCGATGATGAGGAGGTGGATGCAGCTCCACGCTGAATTTTGTAGTGTATACAGGGTGGAAACTTTCAGCGGGGCAATATGGGGAAGTACCTTATCCGTTGCAGCTACACGAAAATGGTCTTATGGGATCATCCATAATTTTTTATGGAATTTTGATCCCCATTCACAGATTTAAAAAAAAATACAGTTAGCAAGAAAATAGCCATTTTACACAAAAACATTTTTTGATGCCAATCGATCCTGTTTCTAATACTGATCAAAAACTTCTATGGGACCAACCATCGTTGGATACTCAAAAAGTCACAAATTGCAAAAAACTTTTCCCGTACAGTTTGTATGAAAATTTTACGCAAAAGCTTTTTCACTCCTCTTGCTCAAAAATACCGTCATTGTGGCGTACCAGAGCTAAGAAGAAATAGAAATTCTTCCTCTAGGGGAAAAAGTTTTTTTTTTAATTTGTGTGTCAAATGACAATGAGCCTACAAAAACGAAAAAGTCTTTAGTCATAAGTAGAATAATCATGAATATAGACTCGAATACTGTTTCATAAAAAAAGAACTTCATTTTATTTTTGAAAATGGAACTAAAATCGGCGATCTCTTTGGTAGAATGCATGCAATGCGTTGCGGCTGCAGAAGAAAAAACAAAAAAAAAGACATTGGCGCGAAATCTTTATAATTTTTCTCTAATTGCAAATTGAATTGGTAGTGACCGTAATTAATTTTACAATAGTGAAAATGCCATCATCTAGTGAGAATGGAGACCCTAATTTGCAAATAGAAGAGAAAGGAAAAGAAATAATTTTCAATCTGTTGCCGTCAAGGTCACAAAGCATTTATAATACTTACGAAAAGTTTATGAAGTGGAGGACAGAAAAACGAGTGGATTCTCTTACGGAAGGAGTTTTTCTTTGGATTGTTTTATTTTCTCGCAATCGTAGTGAAAAGTAGAGTGTAACACACGGCGCTAAAAACCCATTAAAACTCGGTTTCTATTTACTCCCTCGCTAAAGCTCGGGAGTAAAACTACCTCGTATATTATAATGGGTCATTTTAGCTCCTTGTATAACAATCTACTATTTTAGTGACGGTTGAGATCTTTTTGTTGACTGAATAAAAAGATAAGTTTAAAAACCATTCAAATTTCGAACTCGTTATTATTAAATAAAAAAACAATCTTGACAGTTTGTTGCGTCAGAAAAGCTCTGAGTGTGTTGTGAATTTTATGCATAATTGGACAGCTACTGATAAGAGAAAAATGCCCTCCAATTTAGAACGTTTAGACTTGCTAGAAGCATACCTATTACGTAAATAATAAAAATACATCGGCTGCGTTAGAATGGTATAGGATCAAATATCCAAATCGTCATGTGCCAACCAGAAAGGTTATTACAAATCTTTTAAGAAATCTTGCACAAGGTGGTTCTTTCAAGAAAAAATCTGTACGCCACCCATATATACTAGATGAAAATTTGTTCATTTCTGTTCTTACACTTGTCGAAGCTTATCCCGAAATATCATCAAGAGCAGTCGCTGAAGAAGTAGATGTCTCACATCGTTTCGTACTAAAGATATGGAAGAAGTATGGTTATAAATGTTACCGACAGGGGCGACTAGTTCAAGCCTTACATTCCGGGGATGCCGCTCGAAGACTTACTTTTTGCAGGTGGTTAAGAGGAAAAATTAGCGGAGTACCATTTTCTGAATTTCATATTCGATTAAACAATTTTTTCTAATAATGGAATGTACAGACGCCAGCAGGTCAAGCTACCCGAAACTGTCAAATTTTCCCAATCAACCTTGAACCTTAATACTTTAGCGATAAAGTTGAAAATCTATTAAAGAAATTTGACAGATTGTAGTAGCTTGATGTGCTGGCGTCTGTACATACAACAGGCGAAATCACCATTATTGGTGTAGAGAAAATCCTCTCAGGTTTCGCGAAACACATAATCAAGTGCGATTTTCTTTTAATTGTTGGTGTGCTATAATGTGGAACCGAGTGGTAATGGTGGAATTTTACGAAGTCACCTTGAATTCCAACATTTATAACAACAGAATATTAGAGAATCTTGATAACCTCGTCGATGATTTACCACTGTCGGAATCAAGAATAATGTTTTTTCAACAAGATGGCGCTCCACCTCACAACAGCCGCAGTACGCGTTCGACTTTGAACCGACAGTTTGGTGAACAAGGGTGAACAATGGATAGGAACACATGGTCCTATTTCTTGGCCAGCGCGTAGTCCAGATCTGACGCCTCTAGATTTCTTTTTGCAGGTCTACCTGAAAACTGAGGTTTACGAAAAGCAATACGATAGTGTTTAAGAACTTAAACACTCACTAACCACAATTTTGTATGGAATAAATTGGCAGCAGCCACTAGGTCGGTACAGAAACGAATCAATTTATGTATTCGCCAAAATGGCGGTCACTTCGAGCACTTGATCGTAGGGCAAGAAACAGCAAGATTTTAAATAAGAATAACATCATCAAGTTATGTTAGTTAATAAAAAAAGAAAATTATTACGCCTTCTTTTTGATATGTGTAAAATTCTACGTGATCATTTGCCTTTAATTTTATTTTTTGTATTTCAGTTACACAAATTCTTTACAAAATGTAAGGGAAAAGTTTTTTGCAATTTGTGACTTTTTTAGTACTCCAACGATGGTTGGTCCCATAAAAGTTTTTGATCAGTATTAGAAACAGGATCGATTGGCATAAAAAAATACTCAATACTCAATCATTTATTGCATTCCACAATTTATAATATGCTAAGGTGGTAATGAACATTTGTTGTAACAATCGTGGACCCTGTCGGGCACAGCAAAAGAAAAATTTGAAGGAAGAGGACTTATTTAAACATGCAAACTTTCTTATTTTAAGTAAAAATTAAGGTAACATGCTAATAATTATTAATATATTCTAAGTTTATTATTAATTAATATTATTATGTCAGTTCTATAGATTTGTCAATTAAATATTCATTTATACTATAATAACATTTAATTAGTAATTTTTTTTTATTTATTTGTAAAAGTAGCAATCTTTTTCTCATTTCTCAGTACCTCGGGTAGTTTATTATACATTTTTATCGACATAACCAGTGGACTAGATGAGTGCATTTTTAATCGGAATTTTGTGTCGGAGTGTGTATATCTTGTTTGTATGTCTTCTCGTTTTGTGTAAAAGTCTAGGTGTGTGTGTGCGAATTTACAGATTTCCAGTATGTATATAGAAGGAAGAGTTAGAATGTTAATTTTTTTTAAATAGGGTTTGCAGCTATCAGTTTGTTTTATATTAACTAAAATCCGAATTAACTTTTTTTTTAATTGTGAATAGCGCCGGTGCGTCTGTGCTATTTCCCCACATTATTACCTATGCCGTAGCTAAGCCATGCATGAGCATAGGCATAGTAGGTGGCCAGAGCAGTTTGCAAGTTTGTGGTCTTTTTTATTTCTCGAAAAGCGTACAAAAATTTCGAAAGTTTGTATTTTCTGTACGTGTGATTTCCAATTGATGTTTAAATCTATAGATAGTGGGAATTCATTTACTGAGTCTATTTTATGGTTATTAAAAGAAAAGATTACATAGAGAGGATTTTTTTGGTGGGGGTGGAAAGTTATTTTAGTTTTATCAAAATTAATTTCCAGATTGTGTTCATTCATCCAGGTGATTGTTTTAGTAAATATATTATTAAGGGTATTATATATAATATATCTAGGGGATATTATATTAAATGTTTGAGTGTAAAATGGCTATTTTCTTGCTAACTGTTTTTTTTATTTTTATCTGTGAATGGAGATCAATATATTGCATTAAAAAATATGGATAGTCTCCTAAGACCATTTTCGCGTAGCTGCAACGGATAAGGTACTTCCCCTTACTGCCCCGCTGAAAGTTTGTAAAAATAAAGGTGTAAAATTGTTACTTACCCTATGGACTCCGGTATGAAATAAAAGTTTTCTATTCTATTCTATACAGTTTACTTATTATGTGGGACAAATAAGTAAGTTCACCGGGCACTATGAAAATCTATGGAGGAGGCAGGATTGCAGAGTTATAATGATGAGTGGCTCTGCAGTTTTATTTAATATAAATAAATAAATTATACTTACTGTTGGAACATCCTAATGCTCACCGTTTAGGCATGATACAAACAATTCACAAACGTCTATTATCGCAAAGAAACAGCACAAACGAAGCTTCCCGATCGCTCAAAAACGCAAAATAATTATAATACGTGTTAAATAAAATGATTAGTTGATGAAATTAATATTTAATTAATTTATTTTTTTGTCACAAATTACATTTTTATCAATGGTGTCGCCATCTGCGGTGACATAAAGTAAATAATTGTTTTGGATGGAGATAAAAGATGTCGCATTTTGAAAAAAATTAGGTACCCCAAATCCGTCAATGTATGGAACTGTCTTACCCCTGGGTTCATCCGTAGAATGTAGATAGGTTCATCACGGGTTCATCCCTCATGAAACGAATTCCATGACCGAAACCACAGAAGATTATATACCCTACAGAAACCTCGGTCAGAAAATAGCGTAGACAGAGAAAACTACTGTCTACGGAAAATAGTCAGAATCTGACTACTGAAATTATAATACCTCATGTACACTCTCGCGCGAGCGGCGAGACGAGCCGCTAATCGGTGCGCTCGTAGCTCGCCTCGCAGTTCGTCTCGCCATTCGCAGCGCTCGCGTCGGAAGCGGCTTTTTTGGGCGCGAGTCAAAGGGGCTCGCGGGGGAAGCGCGCTGGCGAGGGAATTTTACTAATATTGTTATTTTTTACAGGAAAAACTTCATCTGCCGCTGCGATTAATATGAGTGCTAAAGATTCAGCACAACTATTTTCATTGCCATCAGAAATAACAGGCAAGGAGCAAAGCCTATACTGTCAACAATCTTTCTAAATTTGTCCCAGTCATTATTATTTCTATTTGGTAGTTTATGTTTTAAGTTTGATCTCCTTAATGGTGCATTTGGTTTGAAAAGAGGATAAGAAATCACTATTGGAAAATGGTCACTACCATAAGTAGAGGTTAGAGTATGCCAAGTTAATGAAGAGGCTATGTTTGGGGAACAGATGGAAAGGTCGATTGCGCTTTTTGGTTCTAGGTGGGATTTGAACGACGTGTGGCAACTCCTGAGTTCAATATGCATAAGTTATGTGAGTCTATTATATCTAGTAGGTAACTAGTAATTCATCACCATAACAATTAGAAGTTGAACAACCCCATGATTGGTGATGGCAATTAAAGTCCCCCAATATTAAGAATGGCTTTGGAAGAAAAGAAAAGAGATTGTTCATCTCTTGAAGAACAGAAGAGGAAGGGTGAGGAATGTAAGTAGAAACAAGACAAGTGTGATGCACTTTAATAGCTACAATTGAGATTTCCTCACTATGAGGAGGTAATGTAATGATAGAAAAAGGGATATAATTCTTTATAAGTATAGCTCAGGGATGTTACGGAGCTTTGGTTCCGATTCCGAAAAGTCGGAACTTCCGATTGATTTTACACCTCCGATTCCGATTTCGGTTCCGATAATTTTGAATCGGAGTTATACCGAAACTCGAAACGCAGCGATACACGAGCGTTACAAACAGGTTTTAACTTCTCGCCAGGGTAATGCGAAGTCTCAGTTTAATGTTTTGTTTGTGGACGTTACACGTGGAAAGTGAACAACTTTTTAGTGGCGCTGGGCTTATTTATGATCCGTTACAAAATAGATTGGATGGAGATAAAGCTGCAAAATTAGTATTTATTAAGTATAATTTACCAGTTTTAGAATCACTGAATTTGATTTAAATTAAGTTTATACATTATATTATCACTAATATTTGAATTATTAAAGATACTGATTATAGAGATTAGAGACTAATTAAACAGACCATTATAAAGAGAATTATATTTCTATTATTTTATTAAGCCTTCCCTTAACACATCTTTCTTCTATTTCCGCCCCGGTTTCGGTTTCGGTTCCGATAACGGTTCCGATTCCGATCAATGAAAATTCAAACCTCCGATTCCGACTCCGGTTCCGCTAAAACGACTTCCGTAACATCTCTGGTATAGCTACTCCACCATACCCATCAGATCTATCCCCTCTAATGGTAAACAAACCATTAATTTTAAAAATATGATTAGGTTTGAGCCAAGTCTCAGCGAAGGCAAAGGCAAATGGCTCATATTTGTTTAAAAGATATACAAGGTGTCGTTTTGCATCCTCGTCAAATTCGAGGAGGTAACTTTGCTAATGATTCTCGACACGAATCAATAATAAAATAAATAGGTTCTTTTTTAAACTTTTATATAATTTCTGGAAATCCCCATGTGTAGGTCCCGTGTGATACCGCCCTGTAACTGCGCTGTAAATGTAACGCACGCACACAGCGACATAGTCGTGCGACACTGTATATCACATACGCAATGGGACGATTCTGTTCTTTGAAAGTGGAGTATTTCAGAATCTGAAATACTGTCAAACTTAAACATAAAAAAAAACAAGTAGGTATGTATTAATCATTGAACAGGATCGTAATTTTATTTGATTATTTATGTCTTTTATAACAGCCTCCTGATATTTGACGAGGATGCAAAACGACACGTTGTATAATATCACTCTTTTTGTTTACTAGACTGCGGCAATTCCACTGGATTACTTTGGATGTGTTGTCCATTATGAATGGATTCAGATACGTTGAAAGATGTGGCAGCGTTGGACGGTGAAATGTTGAACTGAGAGAGAAGATTGTGTAATGCAGAAAGAAAATCGTTTATGGAAAAATTTGTGTCATTTTTATCATTATTAGAAAAAGCACAACCATTTGGTGGTTGGGGAATGTCGAAATCTTTAATAATGGCATTGTGAGCCTCTTTATTATATCCTTGTACAGCTACTTGAAGCAGGCATTCTATTAGGTGAAGAGATTGATGGAGTATGTGAAAAGATTTTGGAAGGAGAAGATAAAAGTGTATCTGCATATGTGTGCACTCAAATGTCCTTTCTTTGGTATTGTTCGTCGAATCGTTGAGCTCCTTGAGTCTAAGTTGAGCTGCACGATTACTGACAATTATTGCGTGCACTGACTGGACAGGTCCACTCAATCTGTGTGGTTCTTTCCTCAAAAGACCATTGCAGACACCGATCTACATAGCCTTCACATGATCTGACCAAGATTTTGTCTGGACTTTAAAAGAGACTGTGACCTCTGAGTTTGTTTCGGCCTTTCTTGAGTAGTCAGATAGGAAACGCCGACCTCGTCTAGTTTAAAAAAAATATGATTGACGTGTAAAAGTGCTTGTTCAAACCTACTTACAGAAATAAAATCATTTATCATACGATTTAGTTACTGGGGGATATACTTTTGACGCTTCAGCATAAGTTAAATAAGATATCGATATATAACGGTTTAGTTCAACCTTTATTTATAAATGTATCGGTATAGCTCAACCTTTATTTTAAACCGGTACCGGTATACTTTTGAGGTATCTTAACCTTTAACCGTAACCGCTTTCAGTCCCTGATTTAAACACGCGTGCATGGCCCCGCGGGTGGGGGCGCGGTGTGCGGGGCGCTACGTGATGCCGTCTGCGCAGGCCAGGCAGTCTGTGTGGCCGCGCATCGCTTCACATACATAGGTATAGTTATTTGCTTGTACATACATAACAGCTACCAACCAGCGACCGAGTGTACGCGCGCTTTAACCCAAAGGTTCTGTTAGATTGTAATTAGTGTGATCTTTTTTTTTTTTTGAAGGTGAGAAATCATCAATTAACTTCTCCCGCTCTGGGCGGAGCGGGAGGACTCTTACTGACTAAAACGCACCCGTGTTCCTTCCAGTGTGACCATTTGTGGCAGGTTTCTGCCATTTTGGCAGATTTCGCTCCAAAATTTTATCTGTGGCAGATCATGCTAACGATTTACAAAAGTGGCAGATTTAAAAGATTCCAAGAAAATTCACACTACCTAATTTGAATTTTCAATGAATTAATCTTTTTTAAAAGTAATTTCTTTACGTTTAATTTAAAATTAGATTACAAATGATTTTATCAAACTGGCAACTTTTGTTTCATAGCCAGATTTTACGGGGATTTCCCGCTTATTCTGTTTTTTTAAACAAGTGCGTCATAAATTATGATTATAAATTACTGTAATCAAACTGGAATAGTGTTCATATTCTTATCATCTTTATTGATTTGGTTTCCAATCAACTTTTGATATTACCTTATTCTCTTTTGGTGAGTATCGTGTGCGGTTCTGTGTAACGAATCGTTAATTATGAAGACAAAGTACTAGCGTTCTTATCAACCTGAGTGGGAGCAAGATCCCGTGCTTTTTTTCCTGGTTGTCGAGGGCTAAGACAGGACGCAAGGACGTTGCATTACGTAGAGCTTGCAACTGTAAATTAATTACCAGGATTGTCTTCTCTAAAAGAGCATGGATCATCTCAGAAACATAAAAAAAAACATAATTGGGTATAGTGGTTTATTCGGATTCTTCAGAGATTTTTTAAAATTACTAATTTTAATAAACTGTTTCAGGTTCAACAGTTTTTTTTAAGAAAGCTCCATTAGATATTCTCTGAGAGTATATCTAATGGAGCTTTCTTAAAAAAACTGTCTCTCGGGTGAATTTAAACAAAACAAAAATAAGGAATAAGTTCCTAAACCAACATGTTTCAGCTTTAATAATTACAACAAAAGAGGGGATTAAGGAATAACGGAGACTGCGTCTCCTTTAAACCAACTAAAAACATGATCAAAAAGATCTCTTCAAAATATAATGTAGGTACAAGGAAAATTAAGACGAAAATTTGGAGGCAAATATTGATACGTAGGGTAAGTAGTACAGGTTTAATAACGCATAAGAAAATTGTTGAATATTTTTGTTGATTAGAGAATTTTCACTGAATTCGTGTGTATTTTTTTACGTTTCCACGAAGGCATAATTTTGGCATTTTTGGCGCCAAGCGTGGCAGATTTTTTGCCCAGTCTGTGGCAGATTCGCCATTTATGAGATGGTTACACTGGTTCCTTCAGTTACCTGTGCCAGGGGCCACGGTAACCATTCCGGATTTCCCCGCAACCCTGGCAGGCATCGGCCCGAGCGGAACCCGTCATTGATGCTGACATCTCTTTGAGGCGAGCAGAGCAATGAGCAGCTCGTCGTCCGACAAGGACCAGGCCCGGGTATATATACCTTCGAGCATTAGTTATCCTGACCAAATATCTACCTACGTACTTCCCATGAAAAACACCTACCTACTAAAAAGAGTAGGTATCTGCACGTAAATAATCAATAACATAAAAAAATTACCCCCCCCCCCCTTCCTTACTTGTTGTCTTCTATCGATTTAAATACCTACAGCTGATCGTATTAGCATCACCAATACACGGATTTTCGTCCATTATAGAAAACGCCTTAAAATATAGGTAGGTACTTAGTCCTACATAATTATAACCTACAATATTTATTACCTACGTATCACCAAACTTTTAGCTCGATGCCTGTCACAAAACTTTATGTGACGCCCGTTGATATGCAAAAAGTCGTCAAAATCACTTCCTTTCCCAAAATTGAGAGACCAGCGAAAAGTGGTTTTTCAAGCTGGCTGGACACGTTTTCGATCGATTATCTATGGTTCTGTAGCTGCACAAATTCTGAAATAAGGGTGTTTAGCCGTCACATAAAGTGCCCTACTATTGACCTAGTTAAATGCGAGCTATTTCGAAGATTTGTCCAGCCAGCCTGAGTCACATCAAGCAGGGCAGACTTCCATTGTATGCTCCACCGTGTCCTCCGGGCGATCCACACAATGGTGACACCCGGTTTTCTCCCGCCTTATCCGGAACAGGATCCTCCCGAAACAACTGTGTCCGGTGAGGACCTGCGTCAGGCGGAAGGTGAATTTGTGTAATCCGAGTGATTAGTGTAACTCCTAAGCACCTGCGTTTCTGTTACACGCGTTCTCCAGCTATAATTTATAATATTAAAGTTCGGATTAGGATAGTTAGGACTAGGATAGGATTAGCTTTATTACGTTAAAATAAATAGCAAGATTATCATGCTACCTGAATCAATTTTGAAAAGCTGTTCTTTGTCGATTTTAAAATGAAAGTTTTTTGTTATATTGAAAACCGAAAAAATATCGCCGAAGTTACATTACGAATACATTGGTGCCGATTCTGTTGTACACCGAACTAAACTAACTAAACTATCACTAACATTCCTTACTTTTGGCTATGAGAATCTTAACGCTATTCTGCAAAATAAAATCTCTAAATTTAAAAATAATTTTGACACATCTAAAATCAAATTTGACAATTATTGCGACTCCACGTGGTACTTGTTTGCCGTACCACGTGATCTTTTTTTAGAACCGTAGGCGCGCATTATGTGCGGCCTCGACTTGTTTTGTATGGAATTTTTTACTTTTTGTATGGAAAATATAAAAAAATATTACCAACACGTTGAGATTTATAGGTTTAATGGTTTACCAAGGGGGTCGAAATTTTCATTATTTTTGCGATACGACACACCGTTTTCGAGATATAAGCAAAAGAAAAGAATAAAAGATACAGTACTGTTTTTGCATCTGAAGTCGAGGTGTTGGTGTGAATTTTAGTTCATGACAACTAATTTTATTCCACACCTTTTTAATCGCGATTAAAAATAGTCAGATTTAGTTAAGACAATCAAAATTTTAGGTGAAAAACGTAAAATTCAGAATAGCAAAATTGCCATTTTCACTAAATTATAATCTCAGTGCCATCTTAGTGCTGTCAAACTAAAATATAGTTAAGTTGTGTGAATTTAGTCAATTTCAGAATGGGAAATCGTCGTTTGACAGGAATAAACTAAATTTTGGTGATTTTTAGTCTAGTTTAGAGAATTTTGTGACAAGAGAATCGGCACCATTACCGAATAAAGGTTATCGCATCTTAATTTTATTAAAATATAAATAAACATTAATACAGGGTGGCAGGTACATTGACGCGCATACTAAAACCATGAATCCAGCACATGATTCTAGATCCGCTAGCGTTGAAGTTTATCAGACTCGCGGTGAAATTACGCATTTTTATTGGCGAAGCTTTTTTCTTTCGGGTAACTTGGCGGAGCAATCGTATCGCACACACAGGTTCTGCGTCGATGCCCCTGCCACCCTGTATACTTTTACGCCGTCAAGCTCCCTGTATTTCAGATTAATTTACGACAAAAATTGGTCTATGCTCTTCTCAACTTAGAATAAATTGTCAAACTCGATTTTATTGTGTCAAAATGGTTTTAAAGTTAATGTAGAATTTTCTTTGCAGGAATAGCTTTTATGATTCTCTTAACCAAAAATAAGAAATTTTATTGATAGTTTAGTTTAGTTCGGTGTACAAAAGAATTGGCACCATTATCTTGTTTGAAAACATTTTTCTAAATTCACAGTCAAAGGGACCGTTCAAGAGCTGAAGCTATAGCCGATAGCCCTTATAAACATACATATTTGTACATAGGTCCTTATCGCAGGACTTCTACATTCCGTCGTAATATCTGAAACGGTTACAACTGTAGTTCCTTATAATGAAGCGGGACTTCTCTCGTGAGACTGCATCGTCAGTTTTTTGTTATTTTTATCTGTTTAGGAGATCAGAAGGCCAATTCTCGTAGGTACTTAAACAACGTTTAAACTCAAGTTGCAATCTCATCTCAGCGACAATCAATATCAAAAACTTGTCAAAATTTATGTAAATTGATAGTATTTTTGACAGATTGAGACTGAGAGTAGAATGCGAACGTTCTTAAAAATACGGTTATTGCCCCTCTGACGTTACGCCAGTCTATACTGTGCAACTACTCACCCCTCATTATACCTTTGTCGTCGTGTCCCAACTCCCAACTTCCAATAGGCACTCCGCTCAGTAGTGGAAGAGTTACTCGGGAAAAAGTAGATAACACTCCTATAATAAGATCATAATATAGAGATTTATTTGATTGAAAAATAACAACACTTGCCATTTTTTTTTTGCATCGCTTGTGTATCCAGGGAAATTAATTGTTTAGCAAATGGACTACGAATTTAAATTATCTGTATAATCAAATCACAGTATTCGCTCATTGACAGTTGTATGAAATGGTTAATGACAACAAATTGACGTAAGGTGTCAATTTGTTTGAGTTGTGAAAATCTGTTTTCTTTTGTTTTATCATATCTATTTACCGGAACCCATCATGTTTACAAAAAAAAAACAGTTTTTTTTAAACTGATATTAATTAATGACTACATATACCGACTACAAAAAAGCTATTATATTAATTTATTTTTTGTTTTATCATGTTTAGATAACGATACCCGTCACGCCTACGGAGTTTTGCTAGCTAATTTCATTTGACCATGTATAATGTAAATAATTAGCCTTCAAAAGTATAAACCAAGGTACCAATGGTCAGCAGTCCAAAAATAAGTTCTTCGGGCAAGTCTAGGGGTATCTACCGCTTTCTGCTTCAAGCCGTTCAACTCTGTAGTCTCATCAGCTGTTGGGCGCGGCTCTTAGGTAATGGACCAGGACCTTAACAACTATTGGCACAACTTACACCCCACATAACAGCAACTATTCGGTTTTCACTATATTTTGAACGATTTGAAACTTATTACTTACAATACTACTGCTGTAATATTTACAAGTGATGCACTTTTGACCAGTTTATAAACAAAAGTCGATACACACTGAAATAAAAAAATATATATGATGACATAATTATATAAAAATCGGCACAATTATATGTAGCATGAAAATAACACTAACAACATGAAATGCTGAATGGCCGTTTATCAAAAATAATTGAGTCAATTTAAAAATTACATGTAAAATTATTAACCAATGTTCGCAGCTGACCATATGATACTACTCTGCATGTTTGAAACATTTAAATGTGTGTAACATCACCAATATATTACATTGTTTAACATAGGTATTGTTAATTGTTAGGTGTATGTATAATACTAATAAAACCGTGGAATACGCATGTTTATCAAGTAGGTAATTAGTTAAACTTCCAAAACTGATTCAAAATGCAGGTATACATACATATATATATAAAGTAATTACCTAGCTGAGTAGTGAGGCACCGGCCGAAAATACATAATGAAAAGGTGCTTAATCACGATTGCAAAAAAGTCTAAATGCATTATTACTCAAGGGGTCAGACAATATTGGTCAACCTCTGTACACCTTATGCCCGTTTTCACTTACGTCACGTTAAGCAACGCTTACTGGTTTTTAAGTCCACTTACGTCACGATAAGCAACGCTTACTGGTTTTGTAAGTCAAGTTCAATGCCCGTCAATTTTGTTTCATTTCTAATGCTAGGCAACCTGCAAGAGTTGTCAGGGCCTGTCGTCCACGACGCTACTCAACAGTTACCAGTTAAATACTTAAATTACCAATCCGTTGCCTGAATGTCACAGCACTAGTATTTCAATGGCGGCCCATAAACGACGCAACAAATCGCAAACTAGTTAATAACGCATTACTAAGCCGCGTCGTGTTACACTTTACTTTTAAGTAGCATCGTGGACGATGGGCCTAAGTATTACGCATCGGCGATATGTGCCAGTTTTCAGTAATGTCAAGCTAAACAACGCCTTTATACTCCTTGATACGTACTCTCGTTTCACCATTCGTTTTTCAGTAGGCTACTCGAAATCTAAATTTCATGTTGTTTTTTACACTTGTTTGTGGTTTTTAAATCGGAACTCGGTTGCTAGGCAACCCGAGATTTGTCTTAGCATTACGCACGTAGACAGAGAAAACTACTGTCTACGATTACGCATCAGCGAATCGGTGTCAAAACTTTAGTCTCGCCAAGTGGTTGCAATTAAAGCCTTTACATTTAGATGCCGCCTAATGAAAACGGGCATTATACACGTCGGTGTCGATATAGGCTTAGCACCCTGTAGCCTTTATTGCCTATTACGTATAGTAGAACACAAAATGCGCTCTTACTGAAAAATTGGAATGCCGTGCGTAATTTTAAAACTTAACCAGCTTGGACGTTATAATTGTTTGTATTCTGTAATTAAATTCTAAAACTTATTGCTAAGATATGACAGAATTACGTCAGACCATTAATGCTAAATATGTATTAAACAATATAATAATTAATTATATTTTTCGTTCAGTCTCACAATGCGATCCCATATGGTCTACTTTACGATACATCTGAATAAGAACCCTATCTGCTAAAACGTTTTAGGTCATTTGGAAAGCAAATCCACCTTTTAACTGAGGCGCTAAAAAGCTACACTGCCGTTAGTGTCGTAGGTATTTTTATTCACTACTAACCAGTAACGTCGAAAAGAATTAGAAACCGACCTTATAAAACGTTTCTAATTTGAATTTGTCCCGATGATTCACGCCGTTATCTTCGAAACACGTCGTCTGTGCAGATAGTGCGGCGAGGGGGCGATATAACACTAAAAGTATTTCTAATAAAATATTCCACGTAATGCATTTTGAGCATTTTTTTTCAAATTAAACCTCGAAAGATTTATGACCGCAAGCAAGACAATATTGGTGAATCGGGTATTCTGCGACTGAACGAGATTTTTTACTACATCTATTTCGTTTGACATGCAGTCTATGGAACACTGAAGATGAAAGCACTCGCTAGTTTTCTATTAACAAGAGACATTCAAATAAGCTGCTAATGCAAGATATCATTCAGAAGCATTTAAACTTACACAAATGATTTTTTCATATCGTTTACAAATTGTGTTAATACAGTCTAAAGATCATAATTAAACATGTATTTTTTTTTATATTTGTATGTATGAGAGCACATTGCGGAGTCATAAAAAATGTACAGGTCATTTCTGCTGTCGTAGTCTGTGTTCGTTGAACTATGCGCCATCCGTGTGCTGCGAGTTCTTCGTCTGGCGTTGCGAACATTTACCCGGCAATTATTCAGTCCGCGACGTGCATACGGTCATGATAAAGTTCATGCGGTTATGAAGTAAGAATGTCCTACTTTAAATTATTTATGAGAAGATGAACTCGATAGCATGATATCACGTAAGAGTATAACAAGTTTATGGTAGTGAATGCTCGTCCGAGTGGGAGAGCGCGTCATCAACGGCGAGGTCCCCGGCCGGCGCGGAGGTGACGGTGGCCGGCTTGGGGTAGCGGTTGAAGATGTGGACGTGCGTGACGCGGCGTCAGTCGGCCTCGTGCTCGTGCAGCTGGGCCAGCAGGGCCGCGCGCCGCGACTCCAGCTCCGCGTCGCTCCACGCCGTCGAGCCGCTACCGCCGCCGCTCGCTCTGTACATATTCATTTAATTATTAACAATCATTCGTATTTGAATTTACACAAAATAAATTTAAAATTACCACACAAAATTAAATTTTTTCGCTAGGATTATACGGTGAACCCACACATTTCGTAACATTTAAGTAGGTTAAGCTACATCAGCGTTTGCATACGCGCGATCATTTAGTGAACTGGCTAAGTAAAATAAATCAATGATTTTACCACATTCAACACGAGCGGTTTCATTCTTCCTTCCCGGGTTTTTATCATCACAAGTGTTCAGAACAATCATCGTACGCTTGAACAAACTGTATAGACTAGCGTCGTACAAGGATTATTTTTAGTTTTGTTTTAAAAGAACTAGTGTTGACCATGCTTTTCAGAATTAAAGGCAACATGTTTAATGATTTTACTGATTGTACACCGACATATTCTCTTTATTATATTACTAGCAACCCTCCCCTGCTTTGCTCGGTTTTTACTACTAGACAAAACATTGTGAATTCTTTATTTTATGTATGAAAGTCTAATATTAATGACATTAATGTATTATATACATTAGCCTTCCGGAATAAATTCTCTAAATTATGGGGAAAACCGCACCACAGACAAACGCCAGAAGCGACTTTAATTTATACTATGTATTGATTGTCACGTTTCATAATCACTATTAATTGTCTGACTAAGGTATCACAGTTCATACTAACATATAGTACAAATGGTTACTGTTGCGAGTGCGACACATCTTGATTATCAGACCCCTTTTGGGGATCTACTTCAATCTTAAGAGTTCTGATTAAATAAAAATTATTAAAGAACCAAACCCTACCAAGACCTGTTATTAAACCGCAATTCGAAAAAAAAAAAACCTTAGTTGACAAGTCTCAAACGAAAGAAAACCGCTATACAGGATGGAGCATGTCAATTTGCTGTGCACTATCGCGCGTGTAGTGTGTAGTGCTAACCGTTCTTTCTTGTCTTTCTTGTCCTTCTTCTTCTTGGGCTTGTGCGGGTGCTCGTGCGACTCCTCCTCGGGACTGCTGGGAGCACTACGCTTCGACTTCTTACTCTTATGACAGTTATGACGTATTGCCTCGTCGTCGGTTATACCGCCCTCCTCCGGCGTCGGAGATTTCTAAACAAATCATGTATTCTCATAAGTTATTGGATAGAAACCAACTCCACACCAACATTTTAGAATCAGAATCAGAATCAGAATTATTTATTTGTTAAACATACTGTATAACTGTACTGTACTTTTACTGTAAAATATCGCACAGTACCGCGCCGCGTGAACTACTTACAACTACTAAGACCATCATCTGACCAATATTATGTCTGGACTTTAAAAGAGACTGTGACCTCCGAGCTTGTTGCGGCATTTCTTCTCAGAGAAGTCAGATAGGAAACGCCGACCTCATCTAGTTTTTAAAATATGATTGACGTGTGAAGGTGTTTGTACAATCCTACTCAGAAATAAAATCATTTATCATTCATTACGTAATACTTACAGGCAATGGCGAGTGTTTGCGGTGCTTCTTCTTTGACTTCTTGTGTTTCCTGCCTTCGTCGGACGTCCATGTGCCGTGGCTGGGCGCGGGCGACGGCGAGCGCGCGGCCTGCACGGGCGTTGGAGAGCGCGACCTCGACTGAATACAAACACGCACCATGAGCATGAAACGCGAAGAGCAAGATGGTTTTCAAAACGTTTTGTAGTGTCGTTAGTCCGGTCAGATAGGCAGTCGCTCCATGTAAAATACTAGTTTTCAGCTGCATCCGGTTAGACTGGGAGCCGACCCCAACATAGTCAGGAGAAGGCTGGGCAGATAGATTTTTCTGTAGTGTCGCTAGTTAGTCGGACCAAACGCTATTTTGATGAGACCTAAACCACTCACCAATGAGGCAGAGTGTGATCGCTTCTTTTTCTTAGAGCGCTTTGTTTTCCTGGATTTTGGATGGTGGTAGTGCATGCAGCTTTCTTCTTGTTCGTGTTGGAAGTCCTGCAACAAGACGATATTGAATTGGGACATTATGTAATTTGCTCCATGGTAACAGAAAGAACATAGATTCTGTATTTCGAGCAAGGGAGGAAATATGACGTCTGTAAGTTGCTTTTACCACAAATAATCTCCAATATCACAATTTTCGGGTCGCGGGAAGATCAAAATGTGCCCGATGATTGGCTAGTTCAAGGAAGGAAGTTCGTAATTGCACCACACAGTGATGCGAAAGAGACAACAAATGTCGACAATAAATAAATCATCAGTTAAAATCTATCGACAGGTCGATAGATTTTAACTGATGATTTGAAACTTCAAGCTTTAGAAAGCGACTGTCACCCAGGTACGATGAGTGACAAGGATGACAAAAAAGTATGACCCACCTTAAATATTCTGACTCTATCCTCCTCGTAGGGTATGGCCGCGAACTCCGGCGCATTCAGATCAAGCTTCTCTTTGACCTCGTTCCACGGCAGCTGGTGGTCGATATTCGCTTCAGTCAGGGCCCATTTAAATGCACTCTCTACTTTCTTCTGAGCTTTGGACTCTTCTTTCATCTTTTCTTTGTTTCTGGCTTCAGCCTGAATTAAATTATATGTTTGAAAAACCAAAAATATAGAAAAAAACCGGCTAAGAGCGGGTCGGTTTCACACAATCAAGGTTCCGAACCAAACTTCACTGAGCAGTCTGTGGAACGTTTGCTGGCGTGCCGTAATTACTGCAATGAGCGTAGTTAATAAACCTGCTCTAGTTCCTAAACTATATATCTAAATGACATAGTGTCGAGGACAACAATGGTCTGCAGGCAGCACTATATGATTCAGCTATTTTATTTTATTTGATAAAGTTTGAAAATACTACGGCATTCGTGAGTAAGCATCTACTTTTGGTATTTTTTTTTAATAAAAAAGGGGACCTAATATTCACCTTTTCAAGCAATGAATTATACGTGAGCTTAACGTTGCCCGCATCCAAAGAAGCTGACTTGCTGTCCTCGCAGACAACAGTCGCAAACTCTTCGAAGGTAGTGTCGGGCTTAACTTCGAAATTCTTCTCTTTTAATATCTCTTTAATAACTTTCTTTTCATCATGGAACCGTGCTTTCAGGTTTTCTACGTAAAATTTGAATAGATCCAGTGGAGTAGATCCATTTTGACCTGAAAAGTTTAGTATAATAAGTAATATACAGGATGAAATTTAAAACTTGCGCCAACTCGAACTAGGAGGTTCAGTAACTGTTATAGTCATAATCATTATAAATTGTCATTTCCCAAATCAAAATCCTTGAAAAAAATCGTAATTATCGTCTTAGATAGTACAAACTAAGTTATTGCCTTCAAGTAGACACGAACTACTGTCGTTGCAGTAAAATAAAAAAGCAAATATAAATGAAATTATCAATTTTAGCGCGCGCCCAAAGAGCAATCCATTCATCGCAGAGTTCACAACATGACACAAATTGGCAACGCGTTAAGCTAGCGGTCATTTACCTAATTTTCACAGTTCCTACGAAAAACAGGGCGCGCGACGACGTTGCCGAATCGCTTGCCTACGCGCACGTATGTGCATCCCTTTCCTTTCTCTCGGTCGAATGACATGCTCTAAATTTTCTTTATAACACGTTGAATTATATATTTTAATTTGGCGCACCTATCATCCTGTATAGGCTTATCGCTTAACTAAGATGGTTCCTGAGGTAGCTGCGCGGTGCGGGAGGGGTGACATTTGTCACAAGTTGAGGAATCACTGATCTCTCGCATCACGGTACCACACCCCCTCCCGCACCGCGCTGCTACCTCAGCAACCGTCCAGTTAAATGGTAAGCATATAGGTTTGTTTTTTAATTTTTGATTGCTTCTCTCATAATATAACCGAAGGGGTAGGCAGAGGTGATCTATAGTAGGTATACCCACATTTCAGCAATTATATTCAAGTCTCATGTAATAAGGGGGAGCCTATTGCCGTGAACCGGCCACAAATCCAGACTCCGGGCCGTTACTGAGAAATTCCTAATGGAAAAACTCAATAATATAATGTATTCGATAGTTTAGTTAGTTGAACAAGGGTTCACTCACCTAGCATAGCTGAGAAGCGCATATCAGCCGATATGACTGGGTACAACTCCACCCACAACGACATGGAGGTAAGTTTACCTTCTTCATGCAGAGTGTCGAGCAAAACCTGTAATAAATGTTCATGAAGTGTCTGAGTATGACTGACACGAGACGTGCGTGTGGGACACGCACGTGACTGCCCAATAGCCGATACTCGTGGAAGAAATAGACAACATGCTGTTTTTGTTTTTGTTATCCCGATCTTTTATTAACTAATAATAAAAAATAAAAAAATCCTGACAAGGTTTTGTCTATAGACGAAATAATGTAAAATCTTACCAAAAAATTGTCTCTATTTTTTCTTTGCTGCCTCTTATTCCTTTTCTTAACTTGTTCTCGTTCTTGCAAGTACTCTGCTTCTAAATTTCTAATATGTTGTTCAAACACTGAAAGGAATTACAATATTATTTGTGGTCGGTTTATAGGGACAACAGCCACTCATCATTAAATACACCTTCTGGACTGAAATACTACATAGAGTTTCTATTAGGCAAATATTAAAATGAGATCTTTTGATTGGTTAACCAAAAAACAACTTACCGATAAGTGCGTCTTCTTTATCCATGCCCAGCAAGCTCACGTCGTTCTTGAAAGCCGAGTTTTCCAGCAACAACACCTGTGCCTCGCTCCACGTGCTACTGTATGTTATTTCACTCATATTCTCTAAAACCTGTAATAAATCAATTTTTATCTGCCATGGGTTAACGTAAAGGCAGAGACAAAAGTATGTTAACACATCCATCCGAAATAGACACATTCAGATGATATTTATTACTTGTTTGCAACAAATATTACATAATATGTACTTTAAGATTAGAATAGCGATAAACAACTTGTAACGAAAAAGGGTATATACTATGTATACAACGTATAACAGAATAAACGCAGGTCCCGAAAGTAGTTTGCTCACAATTGACTACTGAATCGATTTCAGTAACTATTAATATAGGTATTTTTTTTTTCAAAAATTATGTATTTTGCAATACTGACCGCCGATTGAGCAAAAGAAAAATAAATCTAATTACAAGGCAATAAGACTCAATTTTAAATGTATAAAGTAATGCTAGGGTCAACACAATTTTGCTTAATAATAATAATTGGGTTTAAAAAAAATGTTTTGTTCATTATATTATGCTTTTAACTCAATACTCTAGTTGGGGTGTATGAGGTATTTCGTTACACGTTGTATAGACAAATGGTAAACACGGAACCCATATAGGGTGGCAGAAACATCGACACCAAACTGTAACCATGAATTCAGCACAAGATTCTAAACCGTCTAGGTTAGAAAGTTTTAGTCGGTTATCAAGAAAAAACAGCTGTTTCATAGAAAACTGCAATACCTACGAGGGTCATTCAATAAATACTTAGCCTACAAAAAGTAAACGAAAATTTTGGAAAAGTGGCAATTTATTTTTCAACATAGTCTCCTTTTAGTTCGATACACTTAGCCCAGCGATGCTCCAACTTTTTTAACCCGTCCGAAAAATAGTTTTTGTCAAACTCTGCAAAATAGGCCTCCGTGGCGGCGATGACCTTCTCATTTGATCCATATCTATTGCCGGCGAGTGATTTTTTCAGATTAGGAAACAGAAAGAAGTCACAAGGGGCCAAATCTGGAGAATACGGTGGATGGGGCAGCAATTCGTAGCGTAATTCGACCAATTTGGCCATGGCAACGGCAGACGTGTGAACCGGTGCGTTGTCGTGGTGAAACAGCACTTTTTTCTTCGCCAGATGGGGTCGTTTTTTCTTTAATTCGGCGTCGAATCGGCCCAATAAATCGGCATAGTAAAGCCCTGTAATTGTTTTACCCTTCTCGAGGTAATCGATGTAGATCACACCTTGTGAATCCCAGAAAACGGTGGCCATAACTTTTCCGGCCGATTTTACAGTTTTCGCCTTCTTTGGAGCACGTTCCCCGGTCTGGATCCATTGTTTTGATTGCTCCTTGGTCTCTGGTGTGTACCAGTGGATCCAGGTTTCATCGACGGTCACAAAATGACGCAAAAACTCCGCTGGATTCCGCTTAAACAGCGCCAAACACGTCTCCGATGTGGTCTCACGGTTGCACTTGTTTTCCGGTGTGAGTAAACGCGGCACCCATCGCGCCGACAGCTTTCTCATGCCGAGTTCCTATTGAAGAATATGATGCACTGTTCCTTCTGAAATGCCTACAGTCTCAGCTAGCTCCCGAACCTTCAATCGGCGATCTGCCAATACGAGATCATGGATTTTTTTAATGTTTTCCTCCGTAGCAGCTGTTTTCGGTGCACCTGGACGTGGTTCATCAAAAACCGACGAACGGCCACGTGCAAACTCGTTGAACCAATTTGACGGTGGCCATAGATGGAGAAGAGTCACCGTACACAGCATCCAAGCGCTCTTTGATTTCGATGCGCGTTTTCCCTTCCAAAAATAGGAATCGAATCACCGAACGATATTGCTCTTTTTCCATTTTTGTAAAACCGATCGACACGTTCGCTTCCATAAGTTGACAAATTAAAACAAATGAAGGGATTGGAATGAAAATTTGAAAAAAGAATTAAAAAAGAATGTGCTACACTGTGGTAAAACTCTTTTGAAACTACAGCGCCCTCTGGCGATGAGGCTAGGTACTTATTGAATGCACCTCGTACCTACGCGGTCAAAATGTATAGAACAGCAAATATATCAAAATCAAGTCATTTATTCAAACTAGGCTTTGAATCAGCACTTTATAAGACTGTCCCCCAAAACTCCTGCCCTTCACCGCTTCCTAGTGCTTTAGCTGGGAAGAAGTGGCGCAACAGCCTCCCCAGCAGCACAGCTGTCTGTTGAGTTAGAAGAACTGGATTCTATACAATAGTAAGTCATTAACATTTCGAAACACAAAACATTAAATTAAATTACTTGACTTATGTCAGCTAGCATACGACAATATACCTACCAACAAAAATATTGAAAACTATACTCAAGCAAAAATAAATAATAAAAACGTAAACTTAATACCTAAATAAAAGCCTCCAGGCATAAAAGGGGTGCCTACTTACATTTGCAATGCTGCATATGTTTATAAAGCTGTAACTCGCTGTAACAAATGATAATCTAGGACCTTCGAAGTAAAATAAATAAACAGTTAATTACTTATAACAATAACATAACCATCGTCAGCAAGACGACCTGTCACAAGTAGCACCCGTTCACGAGCATAACGCAAAGATCGCCATATGTGAGGGAAGGGGGCAACCCGACCAACGACGCTACCGCTAGCAGTGACATCTTAGGGAGCATGACGAACTTACTGCCGGTTGCTCAAAAGACTAATATGATCGATTGTCGAGGTCGCTAGCTAACCACGTATAACTCATAAAAAATACATTGAAATGAGTACTTTATGTAAATAATAAATAAAAATTAAATTTAACTAAACTGAATAATATAGTCAAGTAAAATAAACAATTATATGAACTCATATAACTTATCAGTGGGTAAGCTGATTCTGGAAAAAGAACATAAACTTTGTCTTGAGTTAATTACAGCAACCAAGTATTCTTATTGTTTAAGTAATCAATGATCCAACCTTTGTTCAAAGACATACTATTAGAATAGTATGTCTTTGAACAAAGGTTGGATTTTACTTTAGCTTTAAACGCATTAAGAAGCAAATCTAACAAAGAAGACGAAGCCTGTAATAAAACTTTATACCAAGCAATATTTTTTTGATAACCGACGAAAGATTTAAATGCACGGGTCAGAATCCTTGGAGATATGGCTGGAAATCATCAAATGACCCCTCCCGCTCTGGGTGGAGTGGAAGGGCGTGTCAGACTCTTACTGACTAAAACCCACCCGTGTTCCTTCCTTGCCCCTTTATGTTCCGGGTCAGCGGTACCCCTTATGGATGATCCCGCTTTCCCGGCAGGCTTGGGCCCTAGTGGGCCCCCTCTTCGATGCTGACATCTCTTTGAGGCGCGCGTGGAACACGTACGCGCCGTCCGGCACGGGCCTGATCCTGATCGGACGATGAGCTACCCATTACTCACCGCCCGCAGGCCCGCGCCTACGGTGGCCGGGAGTCGTCACGCGGCTCCCGACGCCCGGAGCGTCCACCGCGGCGGCTTGAACGGGAGACTCTCTCCCTCTCCCGTCCCGCCACCTCCTTCGCTAGCATGACTGCTTCGCAGAAGGAGGCGACTGCCTCCCACTCCCCCTCGCCCCGGACCATGGCTTGAACCAAGGCCGGGCGTGAGAGGTCGCCGCCGCTGCCGATCGCCTCTACGAGGACACGGCGGTGCTCCGCCCATGCAGGGCAGGCCCCCACCGTATGCTCCACCGTGTCCTCGGGGCGATCATCGCAGTGGTGACACCCGGGCGTTTCCTCCCGCCTGATGATGTGCAGGAACCTCCCGAAGCTTCCGTGTCCGGTGAGGACCTGCGTCAGGCGGTAGGTGAGGACGCCGTGACGCCTCTCTAGCCACTCCTCAAAGAGGGGTCTTACCGCCGCTATCGTGGCGTGCCCTGCGCTGGGTTGCGACAGTCGCTCTTTCCATGCCGCCATGAGATCGCACCGGAGGTCCGTCCGCTCCGCCGCGATTTGCCGCGGAAGCGGGGTTTCCCCCCGGCGTAGTGCCTCCGCGCGCCACTCATACAGGCGCGCGAGGACTATCGCCTCCAGATCCCACGGCGGCAGTCCGGCAAGGAGGCTTGCCGCCTCGCCCGAGATCGTGCGGTAGCCCCGGATCAGCCTTACGGCTACCAACTTTTGGGGCGCGTTCAGATAGTGGGCGGCTCTCCGCCGCAGTGAACGCGCCCACACCGGGGCCCCATATGTAGCCATGGACCGCACGACCCCCGCGTAAAGCCTCCGGCAGGAGGCGTTTGGACCCCTCAGGTTGGGCAGGAGCCGCTTGAGGGCGGCCCCAGTCCGTTCCAGTTTGGGGGCCAAACGTCGGAAGTGCTCCACGAAGTTCCACCGGCTATCGAGCACGAGTCCTAAGTACTTCATCGTGGACTCGACGCCGATGTGAACCCCTCCTGCCGTTAGTTGGGATCCCGATGGTGGCCTGTTCCGGGGCCCATGGAAAGACATGGCCTCGGACTTGTGCAAAGCCACCTCGAGACCCAACTGCCGGATCCTCTCCACGACTATCGCAACCCCGCGTGTCATCGCGTCGGCCGCCGCCTGATGCGACCTCCCCTGCGCCAGGACCAGCGTGTCATCAGCGTAGCACACCACGCTGACGCCATCAGGGAGGTCGGCCCGCAGCACCCAGTCGTAACCGATGTCCCACAGGAGCGGCCCTAGTACCGATCCCTGTGGGACACCGCACGACATCTCTCGCCGGTTCCACTCCCCATCGCGACCGGGGTAGATGACGGCTCTGTCCGTCAGATATGCCTCGACTATTCGACGGAGGTAGGTTGGCACCCGGTGATACCGGAGTGCCTCCCCAATGCAACTCCAGGGCAGGGTATTAAATGCGTTGGCGATGTCGAGTGACACCGCCACGACAACCCCGCCCCGAGACACCGCGTCCCCCGTCGTGAGGGCTCTAACGCGCATGATGGCGTCCACCGTCGAGCGCCCCTTGCGGAAGCCGAACTGACTATCCGCAAGATCCGGCCCCGTCCTCACCAGGTGCCCGACGAGGCGGCCTGCAATTACTCTCTCAAAGAGCTTGCCGACCTCGTCGAGCAGCACAATGGGCCGGTATGCGGACGGAGAGTCCGCAGGGCGCCCTGGCTTCCGAAAAGATATGGCTTAGGCGGAGCACCGGCGTGTCCTCGGGGAGGCCATTGGCGTTGGCGATCTCTCGCGTCCGGCCTTCGTCCAGGCCATGGTACGGAGCGAGAGGGCATGGGAAGCCGTTACTTCCTTCTGCGAAGCATTCTGCGAAGCAGTGATGCTCGCGAAGGAGACAGAACGAGTGAGGGAGAGACTAAATTCGCGCTCTCACGCCCCTAGTCACCACAGGAGACGCCCTGGACGTCGGGAATCCCAAGCCGATTCGAGACCACCGTAGGCGCGGACTTGCGGACGGCGAGCAATGGGTAGCTCGCCGTCCGATAAGGAGCAGGCCCGGGTCGACGGCGCTTTGTGTTCCACGCGCGCCTCAAAGAGATGTCAGCACCAATGACGGGGTCTGCTAGGGCCGATGCCTGCCAGGATTGCGGGAAAGTCCGAAAAGGTTACTGTGGCCCCTGGCACAGGCAACTGAAGGAACACGGGTGGGTTTTAGTCAGTAAGAGTCTGACACGCCCTACCGCTCCGCTCAGAACGGGAGAAGTTATTTGATGGTATCAGACACTCAAAAAAAAAAAAAAGTGTTCGGAATCCTGAATCTATGGTAACAGGTTGCGCGTCGGTGTCCCTACCACCCTGTATAAGCTCAGGTGTATAGTACACCCTTATTTCGCCAAGTTTCCTTTAAGTCCCGTGTAATAGGGGGGGAACAACAACATTATACATAGTGCACCCGCGGGTTTGCTTGTACTCGTAGTTTCACAAAGATAACTACCACCAGGAGTTAGTGATGCAGTGCACAGCTTCAGCATAAAGAAACACAGGGCACGGAGGCGCCTTGATCGACGGCCGCTGCTAGAGACGGCGTATCGTCGGCATTATCTACGCTTTCGATACAAACCAAGCGTGTCAGTTTACTCGCCATATGTCGTATGGCGAGTAAACTGACACGCTTGGTTGGCAAATGACGTATAGAAATTGACGGTTTTGAATGGTGGCGGTCCGAACGCGTAAAGTCAATCCCTCTGTATGACCTAACGCCTTAGGAGCTGAGCCGTAACATTTTGTGTCCCTGCTCAAAATAATGTTTTGTTTTATTGTGCGGACAATATCTGTCACGCAAAAACCACCGTTGGTAGCGCTGACTCGCAACATAATTTGTCCGCGTTATCATGAATGTTATGAATGTTTTATTAGACAATATCTGTAATGAATCAACTTTGTCATTGTTCTATCTGTTATTTTATGTCGCAGTTTAGCAAAAGCTGTAACGAAAGCAAGCAAATATGTAATATAATAATGCAAACAAACATAAGCACCCCGCTAGTCTCGCTCTAACTCGCACCATATTCAATAACTAGCTTCTGCCCGCGACTTCGTCCGCGTGAAATTTATTGTACCCCCGTCCCACCCCGTCGCATCGCGTCGCCCGCCCGCGGTATTACTTCTTTTTCGTTTAGCGTTCTTTCTGTTTGGCTCCTAAGGGTCGTAGCGTGATGTTAAAAAGCCTATAACCTTCATCAAGAATTGGGCTATCAAATGCAAAAATATTTTTTTAAATCCTTTCCGATTACCCCCTACATACAAATTAACAAATTTTACCTCTTTATAATATTAGTACAACGCAAAAAAACATGGAATACACTTACGCTCTAACTCATATTCGGCATAGTATATTTCTAGCCGCATTACTTTCTTTATGGAACAACCCTATTGTGGTTTCGTGCGTGGTTTTAGAAAAGGGTTGAGAACGAACATGATTGTGCGCTTTTATAATTTCTAACGTGGCGATATTATCGTGAACATCCACGTCCATAAAATGTATGGAAATATGTGCACGTTATAACGTTATTGTGAACGGAAATTTAAGAGTCTTCATATATTTTACGGTGTTATTGTGATGCCGTGACGTGGACGTGGACGTCCACGATAATATCGTCACGTTAGAAATTATAAAAACGCATATTGTCCTTTTGTCTATTGCCAACATATGGGGCCAAATTCTGTGCGGTAAATACCAATCAAAATCAAAAGTCATTTATTCAAATTAGGCTGAGAATCAGCACTTTTTGAACGTCAAAATCACATAAGACAGTCCCCAGAAAACGCCCACCCTTCACCACTTCCTAGTGCTTTAGCTGGGAAGAAGAAGTGGCGGAACAAACTCCCCAGCAGCACTGCTGTCTGTTCAGTTAGAAGAACTGGATTCTATACATATAGTAATAAATAAATTAACGTTACGAAACACAAAAATATTAAAATTATTTGCCATATGTCAGCTAGCACACGCCTAAGCACGCCTACGCAATCAACTAAGGTGCTGGCTCGAAACAGATTTAAACGATTGTTTTCAAAAGTGTGCAGGTCGGTGTACTATTCAGTACCATCCGGTGTTGGTTCATAAACAGGGATTGGATTTACAGGGATTACGCGGTCCGGAAAGAAGCTCTGCTCTCAACGTACTTTGCCGCCACGAATTTAACCTATTGACCGCCCCAGTAGTCGGATTAATACGACAAATGTTTTCGTGTTGGTGCCGCTGCCTATGTTATTTATTTATTTTATTATTTATGTACACACAGTAAAATACATAGGGACTATGTCCCTACATACATTAAATACATAGGGTTCGTTTTTATCTCATTGCACGACCCTATTAGTCGTAGATTTTTTATTTGTCGATTTATGAGCTGGGCGCTGGGGGCACGGCAATAGTGTACCTTTATGCATGTATTCATTTTATATTTGTAATTCAATTTTTACACCATTATAACATAGTCAACAATATAAATACTGTTTAAAAATGCTGAAATTAAGTTTAAAAAAATATTTAAAATAGAGAATAATTTTGAGCTGTTTAAACGCCGCCATTTTCACGCGCTCGGTTGATGACGTCAAATACTATGTCCAGTGACAGTCCAGACCATTGTTTACTACAGGTGTTCTCGTTCTTCACTTATTTCACCACGAAAAAAGCTCAAAAG
The DNA here is from genome assembly GCA_937001585.2 of Brachylomia viminalis. NCBI lineage: Eukaryota > Metazoa > Arthropoda > Insecta > Lepidoptera > Noctuidae > Brachylomia > Brachylomia viminalis. The sequence continues at coordinate 10,533,060 of OW443302.2, read as the reverse complement.
CCAGTTTCAAAAATAAAAAAATACGTAAGGAATTGTGTAAGGTTATCAAAAGAGATGGCTCAAGATAGTGCCTCTGTCAGACTGGATGCGGAAGGCGGAAGACAGGGTGCTGTGGAGAGGCCACTGTCCAGCAGTGGACTGCGATAGGCTGAGTTGGTGATGATGATCAAAAGAGATGAAGTACCTATCGCAATAAATTGTTTACATTGTAGTGAATAAAAAAATAACCTATGTTTATTCCTCATCATATTGATTGTTTTTATGGCTAAAATAACGTACATTATGTGTTAATAAAGAATAATTATTTTGCAGCTTTCACTCCTTTTAATTCAGCGGACGTAAAATTTGGATTTGAAAGAAATTAAGACGACATCATGAATGGATCTATTCTCGGCAGATTATCCGATTTAGCTTTTACAAAACCACTTTTAGTCATTGGTGCCGATTCCCTTGTTCACAAACTAAACTAAATTTCAGTTGAGTGCATCTTTGTCTTTCTATTTCATTATGAAAAGGACAGAAGATAAATATTAGTTTAGTCCTGTCAAATTAGTCAGCACCTGACGTTATTTGATGTAACTTTAGTAGTCAACTTTTTAATCACGTCTAAACTTGTATGGAGTAGTGTCAGGCGCTGATTAATTTGACAGGACTAAACTAAAATTTATCTTCTGTCCTTTTCATAATGAAATAGAAAGAAAAAGATGCACTCAACTTAAATTTAGTTTAGTTATTGAACATGGGAATCGGCACCGATATCTTAAATGATTTCTAATCTCACTAGTATGCTAAAATTACACATAAACAATAAATTAATTTACAACATACACGTTATTACTGTTTTCTAATCAAACGCCTGCAAAGCCATATAATTAATGTAAGCAATACGAACTTGTCGACATGGTATTTGACGTCACGTTTCGTTTTAACCAATGGTGTTGCATTTTACAAATTTGAATTTCCTTGCTTAATTTGGATTCTTATTTATTAATTTGAAGTAATTAAAAATATGTATATTAATTACTAACATAATGATTTAGTTCAAATGTCCGGCCAATAGATTCGGAATAAAAATATTTCAACCAAATTTAAATAACATGCATATTCCCTATTGATTTAAAACCAAGCGGTCAATAGGTTAATTAGTCCTACCGTCTCTAGACGCTGCCGCCGCCGCCGTGGCTATTCCGTGCTTTGTAAAAAAAACAAATGAAATCTTACCTGTGCCAGCATTTTCATGTTGCGTTTCTTCAAAGCTTTAGCTTCTTCCTTCTCACGCTTGGTGATCGTAAATATGCAATCTTCAAATATATCTCTCCGATCGGATTCAGGAACACATCGCCATATCTAAGGGGAATGCTTACATTAGCATCACAACTTTTACAAAAGATACCGCCATATTCGATTTTGTTTAATTCGGTAACTAAAATGGGAACCTTCTGTTATTCAAGTTGCCAAACATATCCAACTTGTTGTGGATCAAATCATTAAAATAACAATAATATGACGCCACCTAAGCCATGTGGATCGTACTTACCTCAAGGTTGTTGAACATCTCCTCGCATTTATAATATTTCGTTAGAGATGTTACACGGTCACAGCTCAACAAAAACTCTTCTAAGCTTTCTCTATTTTTTTTTGTTTTCAATCTGGAATATGAGATCGATAATTGGATGACTAATGAAGTAAAATGTGTTTTTTAAAGAATAAAAAAAACCACATATTGCAAGAAGGAAAAAAAGACTAAATATAAATGTTGTATCTTTCACCTCTGCTCCTCTCTTTCGTCCTTCAATTTTTGTGTTTTATATGCGTTGAATGCCTGTTTCTTCTCATTAAGCTTTTTAAATGTTAAATAACGAGGATCTTTAGATATTATCTTTACACACTGTTCCCAAGTTGCATTTGATGGCACATTCTGAAAAGTACAATATAATTTTATTATTTCATTCTGGAGACGCAATTAATGGTGTGTTAGGGAATCACGATCACAACACTTTTGGATCTCTCAGTGCGATTAAATGTATCGTATGTAGCCATTGTAGCCAAACACATTTAAATACATAATGTAAGCTTTTATAACTTCTAATGTGACGTTATTATCCCGGATGTCCACGTCCACGATAATATCTTCCATAAAATGTATGGAAATACGTGCACGATATATTATATACAATATACGTTTTGACCCTAGCATTACTTTATGCATTTAAATTTGAGTCTTATTGGCTTGAGATAAGATTTAATTTTCTTTGGCTCAATCGGCGGTCAGTATATCAAAATACATATTTTTTGAAAATAATACCAATAGTAATAGTTACCTACTGAAATCGATTCAGTAGTCAATTATGAGCAAACTACTTTCAGGACTTGCGTTTATTCTGTTACACAAGTATAGTTTAATCTATGAATTTCTTACCCTATCTTTTAAAAGTTCTTTGAATGCCTCAATGGCTTCCTTCTTGTCCTTATATTGTAGTTCAGGCGGATTTTCTGAGTTCTCATTATTATTGCCTTGCGGTGGTGCCGTCATTTCTTCGGGCTTGCCTAAACAATAAATTATTTTTTTTCCTTAATTCTAATTCGCCAAACTTTTACGTTTGATGGCGAGCCACCGCTTGCACCACAAATCACGAAATACATATAGCGCTAAACATATTTAAAATATCATTCTGTCTCTGTCATCTTCAAACGATTGACGGAAATAGAACGATGTTATAAACTCGTTTATCGTTAAATGTAAATATTTAGTGATTTATTGTCCAAGCGGGCCTTACAATGTAAAAGAGCTAAGTGCAGCTTTGCACTTAGCTCTTTTACATTGTAAGGCACAATATTTTACATTGTTTTACAGTAAAGTATGACTTGCGCTTGCAAGTCGTACTTTACTTGCGTAGTTCGTTATCCTAACCGTATTGACTGGCACAGTCAACGACAGCCGTCGATGAGCATGAAATGTACAATGTTCAACAAGTCGTTAAGGCGTTACCCCGGGCAAAACGTTGCCATAGTGCGTTATTCAGAGGCTATCCATTCATTAATTAAGAAAAATAGACTACATCTAAAAGCACATTATGAATGTTCGATATCCTATAATCACATCGCACGTTCTTATTTACGTCTAGCTTCGTAAAAAAATACTAAAATTATTAAATGCATGCATATTTTGCTAAACGTGACGTTCTAGTAATTTGGGGATTAAACTAATGCATAGATAATTAAAAAATCTAAATAATTCACGTTTTATTTTATTTCAAAAGATCGCTTTTCTTTATTTGTTAAAATAATTCCAAAAATCGTGTGAATTCTATGATAAACGGCGTGCGGAGGGAGCGGGACAGAGAAGGACCGAACACTCAAGGTCGTTCGCTCAGGGTAGTGCCTTAACACCTTAAAATTAAAAAGTCGTTTAACAGCTCTGAACCCTAGTTGCGGTAACACCGCACAATACGGTGACCACCGGAAGGCTACAAATATCGGTAAACGACTTGTTTTTTTTTTTACAAAACACTTCAAACAAATTGCTTTTTTTTTGCCCCATTTTTTTTTCGTTTCAAATGGTCTGCGTGACGCTACAAAACGTGATAAACGTGTTTGTGGTGGCTTAGATCATTCAATAACATTAAATAAAACAGAAATTACAGACACAGAAATGGTACATAGTAAAATTAGATGCAAAACATTTCAGTTTTTTTTGTTGCTTTGTGTAATCGAATCTGTCGATTTCGAAAACTAGATAGCAATTTTTGATCAAAATTGTATGGAAATGTAAGTAAGCGGCCCAGGTGAGAGCCGTCGGCCGGTGCATGTAGTGGACCGGGCAGCGTGTAAAACAAACACTAGAAACCGAGCTGATGTCCTAAATGTTTGCATTATAGCATGAAATACACCCAAAAAATTGCGCATAAAATGTGATACTCAATATTTATGATTTGATACCCAGAATTATATATAATTATGCCAAAATTTCACTTACTTTCTTCTGGTATTGGTATGGAGTTGGCAAGAGATGGATCAATGGATGCAAGAGTTTTTGCCATTGCCTCATCTAAGGCGGAGCTTCCAGTTTGATTTGATGGAGACATTGGCAATGGCACTTCTCCAGGAGGCATTTCTGCACTTAGTGCGGCTCTGTAAATATTATTTATTTATTTAAAATAACACCATTGTAGATAGAAATAATAATACCCACTGCATCAAAATGTATTAATAATATTAAACCGCTTTACATGTGTCTTTTTGTACACTGAGTTCTTCTAAACTACATAATTGATTTTGACGAGGTTTACACTTATCAATATTAAAGAATTCATTCCGAAAGGTGTATGATGTATCTAATCTAAATCAACTAGCCAATTATTGTCACGCTGCATGGCAAGGCCTCCCTCTCTCTGTTCCACACAATTCTATTTTCTGCAAATGTGGGCCAGTCCTTTCACTACGAGTCAAGCTCGTCCTACCATCTTCGCCTTGGCCTGCTGCGATGTCGCCTAGCGTGCAATGGGCCCACTCGTTGCCCATTTCTCATCTGGCATGCAGCAGAATGTCCAGCCAAATCCCACTTAAGTGTTCATGTGTTTATATCTTAACATTCATATTTAACTATGATATAGCTCAGATATCATGATGTTTTGATTGTAAGCACATCAGTAAATTGATAGTGATGGTGCCAAACACGTAGCCGAATACTGAGCCGAGTCCATTTAGATTGCCATCGACACGCTAAGAGGAAGAAGTAGATTGCACCCGTACGATAGCAGGGGCTGATCGCCAGTTTCATAATAATGAATATCTGTTGTCCAATGGAACTTGCTTGGTTGATTTCATGAATTCAAGCTATATTATAATGTATCTAGGACAATGATACCCAGTGTTATAATATATCGACACCCAGGGGTCGACGACGACCTGTGGGTCGTAGGTTGTTTTTTTCTTCTACATCTCACTACAGTTAGACATCAGTCAAAGCACCAAATGTGCTGATGAATTAAAAAAAATGCAATACTAGCTAAGCACGGGTCTACCCAAAACAGAAAAACATGGCAAGTGGTCTATGAGACAAAAAGGTTTGGGGACCTCTGATCTATAATATAACGTATAATGTAATATATCCATAATATTATTTATATATATATAATATATAATATAATTTAGTATATATATAACGGAAAACTATAGTTGGGCCATTTTGAACTGAGCCGCGGGTCATAAAGGTCAGTAACAAAATAATTGCTACTTTAACCCCATCACTAGCGCGCTCCGTAAGTCTAAAGTCCCATTTACACACTGCAATTTTCTGGAACATTCAAGAGCGATAATCGCATGCCATAAAGCACGTTTAATAATTGCCATTCAAGAATTGCATGCAAGTGTTTACACTCGTGCGATTTCCATAAAAGGGCACAGGCAATAAATAGCACGGTCTAAATGGGGCTTAACGCGTGCGAGCGAGCGAGAATGATGACAAAAAAATGGCCCAACGATTCAGTTCAAAACAGCCCAACTATAATGAGATTTACTGTGCAGCTTCTTCAGCAGCTATTTTGTCTTTGATCTCCTGAAGCTCCTGTGGTATAATCCAGCTAGATTCTTTAGTTTCAATGTTGTGATAATAGACGCGCCCAGCGTCTGTTGTGTATTCTTTCCAAACACAGGCAGACAGTAATTTCTGTTGATAGAAAAGAATACATAATTTTCATCTAATTTCTTGGTGGAAATGTTTTGGTTACTATTGTAAATCATCTTGACGCAGAATGTCAGATTCACAGAATGTCCGTTTCGCAAAAGGTCCTATTCACAAAACATCCGGTTTCCTTTTATTATGTAGTTATTACATTCTTTAAATACTATAAATCTCAGATCATTTATAAACACAGGAGATATGGCAAGGAGGCGTGGCGCTTGCGAACTCATCCGGCCGGAAAGTGTCATGTTGCCAGTTTCGGCCATTAGTCGAATGTCAACTTGCAACGTCTTCGCTGCTCATGATTTTTGACAAAATGCCGCGCTGTTCAGTGATTGTTTGCAAAAGTAACAGCTGTATTGTGAAATAAACGAAAGATGGCATCCCATTTCACACGTAAATACGTTAGTATTTATTGTATGTAGTGTATATTATTGTTTTTCTTATCAAATTTATTAAAACATTACTTCGTGATACTAGAAACACGATGAAGTACCAAAAGCGGGCGTGCGGTCCATGGCTACATATGGGGCCCCGGTGTAGGCGCGTTCACTGCGGCGGAGAGCCGCCCACTATCTGAACGCGCCCCAAAAGGTGGTAGCCGTATGGCTGATCCGGGGCTACCGCACGATCTCGGGCGAGGCGGCAAGCCTCCTTGCCGGACTGCCGCCGTGGGATCTGGAGGCGATAGTCCTCGCGCGCCTGTATAAGTGGCGCGCGGAGGCACTACGCCGGGGGGAAACCCCGCTTCCGCGGCAAATCGCGGCGGAGCGGACGGACCTCCGGCGCGATCTCATGGCGGCATGGAAAGAGCGACAGTCGCAACCCAGCGCAGGGCACGCCACGATAGCGGCGGTAAGACCCCTCTTTGAGGAGTGGCTAGAGAGGCGTCACGGCGTCCTCACCTACCGCCTGACGCAGGTCCTCACCGGACACGGAAGCTTCGGGAGGTTCCTGCACATCATCAGGCGGGAGGAAACGCCCGGGTGTCACCACTGCGATGATCGCCCCGAGGACACGGTGGAGCATACGGTGGGGGCCTGCCCTGCATGGGCGGAGCACCGCCGTGTCCTCGTAGAGGCGATCGGCAGCGGCGGCGACCTCTCACGCCCGGCCTTGGTTCAAGCCATGGTCCGGGGCGAGGGGGAGTGGGAGGCAGTCGCCTCCTTCTGCGAAGCAGTCATGCTAGCGAAGGAGGTGGCGGGACGGGAGAGGGAGAGAGTCTCCCGTCCAAGCCGCCGCGGTGGACGCTCCGGGCGTCGGGAGCCGCGTGACGACTCCCGGCCACCGTAGGCGCGGGCCTGCGGGCAGTGAGTAATGGGTAGCTCACCGTCCGATCAGGATCAGGCCCGTGCCGGACGGCGCGTACGTGTTCCACGCGCGCCTCAAAGAGATGTCAGCATCGAAGAGGGGGCCCACTAGGGCCCAAGCCTGCCGGGAAAGCGGGATCATCCATAAGGGGTACCGCTGACCCGGAACATAAAGGGCCAAGGACACACACACGGGTGGGTTTTAGTCAGTAAGAGTCTGACACTCCCTTCCGCTCCACCCAGAGCGGGACCCCGACATTTGATAAATTCCCATCCTCAAAAAAAAAAGTACCATAAGCAAGTATTTTCATTAGAACAAAAACCATTGTTTGCTTAGTACATATCGATCAATGAATCGGCTGGTCTAATAGCGCAATGGATAAGTGTTTTACTGATACTCTCACTCACGCGATAGTTTCGTGAAGCGGCCGCTGCCGACTAGACTTAGTTAGAGATGTGATGTGACGTTTGTGGTTTTCGATATTCTATACGATCTTTTTAACGAGTTAATTTATTTAGTTACACAAGGGGACAAAATTTTACTTTTTTTTGTTGCATGGAAGTTTATGGGTGTTGTTTACTACTCATGTATCATTGATATCATCATCATGTCACACCTTGCTTTTATTTTAACATTTTAGCTATCCGAAGGATCCAAAAGTAAAAGAAAAGTGGATAAATGCGACAGGAAGGGGTCCAAACTGGTTTCCAACAAAAAATAACATAATATGTTCGTCTCACTTTAAGCCAAAATGCTTACCCCCGAAAAAAAAAAAATATCGTCTGACATTGCACACAGCACCATCTAGTTCCAAGTTAAGCACTTATTAAGGCTTGTGTTATGGATACCAGATGGTTGATACACTACTTAAATACATTTTTTTTTTCATAAATACATACATATTATAAATATACATCCGTGACTCGGGTACAAATAGTTGTTATATCTTCCACATCCGTTTAGCCATTCTGGCGTGATTGAGTAACAAACATCCATACATCCATCCATCCAGACTTTCGTGTTTACAATAGTAGTAAGATGAATAGCTGTAATTTTGTAGCATGGACACATACTTTAAGAGGAGTTTCCGTTTCCCCCGAACATGCTCCATACAAACGAAGTTTGATCATAATTTGAATATTAAATAATTAGAATTCTAGAGACTAATATCTAAATCTGTGATTTATCAGCTAACCCTTAAAATAGTTAGTTAAACCCCTTAGTTTTGAAGTTAAACTGATTAATATTAGAAGTTAACTGGAAATTTGTAAAACCACAGACATAGATATATTGTGGTTGTGTTATTGTATTTTATATGCTTTATGTATATCATGTATTGTTTATTATGACAAAATTTTACTAACTTTAGTTAATTAATATTCCAATTGTGATCAAACTTCACTTGTATAGAGTAGCTATGTTCGAGGGCAACTCCTGTATCGTTTTATTTTCACAGTCAATAAAATCTTTAGGAACAAGAGCAGATATTAAAGGAAACTGAATTTCATAGAAAATTTTCTACAATTACAACTTAACATCACTAGTTGCATAACTTGCATAAGTGTGTTTGTTCTGAGTCCGTAGCTACAGGTAGAAGCGCCATCCCCTGTTTGCATGTGTTCTATTAGGGAGTTTATTAGTGTTGCTGAAAGTTTCTTTGTGTGCGTGAGAGAAGTGAGCTTGTGTGCCGTTCTTATAGTTTTTGCTTTTGTGTTAGTGAATTAAGTAGGAGAAATGCAGAGACATCGGATCAGGAATACATTTGTTTACAAAGCATATCTCTGTGTTTATATGATCTGAGCTATAAATGCAAGTAATGAAAAAGTATTGGTAAAAATGATATAACTATACTTAATGTAGGAACTATTAAATTACAAACTACAAAAATCTAACAAAAATAATACTGCCTAAGTATGAACAAATGTTACTGCTTCACTTATTTAAAATTTTAAAGCGATAACATGGACGTTTTGCCAATCAGACCTTTTATTAATTGGATGTTCTACGAATCTGCCTTTCTGTATCAAAACATTGAAAATGAATATGCAAAATCCACAGTAATGTATGGCTAATATTAAGGCTAATAACTATGCTTACGATTTCTGCATTTATAATATAAAATAGTCACCAACAATTTGTCAGTTTTTAAATTTAGAATAATGCTTACTTCTGCTGGAGTTTTCAAATCATCAGGTTTCTCCCAAAGACTTTGCTTACTAACAGAGTTGTAGTAATATGTTCTTCCATCTGGAGCTTTATGTTCTGACCAAGGACTGCTTTGGTTGGCCATTGGGGCCACATCTGGAGCTGGAGCACTCATATCCTGCAATTGTTGAATGCTCTTACACATCATTAGTAAGTACATGTATAGCAAAACAGTCATACATAAATGGCAATAGGCAATCAGATAGGAACCAGAAATAAAAAGGAGGTAAGAAGAATCTTTCACTACCTAAATAATTTTGCAAAATAACAATGATTTGCTCTATATTTTAGAATAATCAAACGAAACCTTCCAGTCGAACAAACCCATTATATTTTTATTCAAATAAATAGACATTAAAATGAATTATAGTTCAATCCACACAAGTGAAAAATTAAAGTCAAGATACTTTAAATATTTTACTGGTTCACACGCAAAAAATTAAAGTATAGTAAATACTAAACAAAAGTTATGTATTGTTTTGTGCTGTATGGGGCCAGCCCACACAGGTCACTCAATTTTGCCGAAAGAAGACACATCAGATCCTACAGGCCCTGTGAAGAGGTTAAATTACGGTAAGTGATGTCGGCCAGATAAACTGTAATGGACACATAAACCAACGTAGCAGTTAAAAATTATTAAGAAAACTTACAGGTTGAAATGCAGGAAAGCCTGGTGGTGGCATGGAAAATGGTGGTATCATAGGCGGGAAACCCATGGGTGATGGCATGCCACCCATGTTTGGTGGCATTCCAGGCACTGGAGGCATGCCAACTGACGGAGGCATAGGCGGAGGCAGGCCACCAAGCATCGCCGGAGGAATGAGAGGCCCCGAACCTATCAGACCAGGTGAACTGGTACCTGAATTAGGCGGTTCCTGTATTATGACAATACACTTATTAAAATCAATTTAAAATTCACATACAAATACTTATCAAGGATTCTATAATTGCAGAATTACTGTTAGTCTGAATCATTCCACTGCTGGGCAAAAGCCTCTTCTCAAGACTAAGCCATTAAAAACCAAAAAAATGCGGAATTAGAAATCATGAAATAGTTCTTTTCATTTATGGATAGTTACAAAGTACAATTAGAGTTAAGTAACCCAATAATCTTTGACATTAAAATAAATATTATTTCTTGTCATAACCTAAAATACTGACCATAATCGTCTAATGATCGTATGTATTTGTTTAATTCAGTCAGTGTAACACAGAGTAACACCCAAATCTCAAAATGAAAAATGAATTGGTTTCAGCATAATTTCAGGATAACACAATTTAATTACACAATAAACTCAATAATATTGGCTGGCTGGCCAATGCCAATTTTTGATTGGCAATCACAGACTACAATATTGGCAATCAAACATAGAATTCTTGTCTGTCAGCGTTGTAATTGACTATCAAGTAGAAGTACTTACTAATTCCATGATCAGTTTGTCCAAAAATAATAAAATTTGTGATCTGGATCTGTTTGCATTCTACGCATTCCGCCAAACCGCAGGGTACTTAAGAGATTCAATGATTATTGATTAATAAAATATAATAGACTCCGATAAATTGGAAAACGGAAAAACTGAAAAACCAGCAAACAGCAGCGAAACCCGCGCATGATGCGGGACGAAATTAGCTCGCGCAAATTGTGTCAACTACCTACTTGGTCTGTGGTCAACTACACTACACACTTTGGCTGCATTAAAGACTTGGCTAAAAGGTCCCAGCAACCAGGCCATTAAAAAAAAAAAAAAACACTTTGGCTGCATTCCGAATTAGAACGTGAGCGCCTCAGAACAATAACTAAAGCATAAAAGGCGCTTTACTCTGTCTACGGCGCTTTAGGACAATTTGGAAGCGTTTGGAAGTGTACGCTGTCATAGACAAAAGAGTATTAGCTAGTGATGTGACTATGAATAAAATAAATACCGATATCGACTTCTTAGATTATGGTATCGCTCCTTGGCATTAAGAGCGTTTATAAATGATAAAAATTGAAAATCACGAAATATGATACTAAATTGCGGCGTTGCCACTCATAGGGTATAAACGCTCTTAAATCTAAAATATGCTAAGGTGAAATAAAGAACTCACTTCTGTCTGATCAACTTATTTATTTATAAACACAGGATAAATTATTAACAAATTGAAATTACCAAGAAAACGCTTAAATAATTTTTAAAGAGCGATTGACCACGGAACAAGTAACAAAAAAATTAAATCACTGTTCTTTAAAAATTATAGTTTTTGTTAGAATTGTCCTTACTTTTTCTACAGGAGAAGATAATTATTTTGCGATATAATGAATTCTAATTGTTAAATATTCTTTGCTTATCAATTTAATCAACAAATTTCTATGATCATCCAATACATCATTATCGAATGAATGTTCGAGTAAATCATCAAAAATTGACGTTGGTAGCAATATTTTAATAAAGCAGTCATCGCTGAAATGTTTGGAACAAATACGATGTTGTTTTTTCCATTCCCAGTAGTTACGTGCAATAGCGTTGATCCATTTTTGCCTCATATCAATATCGGAGGGAAATCTGAAAATGACAAAAAAATCATAGCCACACGTGAGTTTAAATTATTATATTTATTTATTTCACTTTAAGCACACAAATGTACAGAGGCGGACTTAATGCCATAGGCATTTTCTACCAGTCAACCTTTGGGTGATGCAGAGACAAACAGTGGCAGGTGCAAATTATAATGATATTTTAGGTTAAATAATTTTAAATAATATATAGACACGTATAAACTTATTTAGTCTATAAATACATATAACTAATTATATATAAATATAAGCACAAATAAATGTACATAAATACACGAGTATGTTAAAAACAAATAGGACAAACAATGAGAAAACATTACCGCTGTGATGATACCGCTAGCTTCTTACGAATGTGCTCGCGAACTTTAGTTTTAAAGGATAATCGGTTGGTTGCCATCCTGATTTCCTGGGGGAATGCATTCCACAGAGAGATAGAATGAACAAAGAAGGAAGAGTGAATGAAGTCTGTGCGGTGAGTGGGACATTGAAGAAGACGATTGTGTGAAGAACGTAGATTTCTATTGTGGTTGGCGCAAATGTACTGAAAGTGGGGGGCTAGATAACCAGGGGAAGAGGGAGAATCAAGAAATGAAAACAAGGTAGTCAGCGCCCTGTGCTCTCTGCGCTGGCGTATGGGCAACCACTTTAGAAGCGACCGATGCGCAGAGACGTGATCATATTTACGCAGAAAAACGAATCGAATGCAGTTATTCAGAAGACGGTCAAGTTTGTCGAGGAGATCTGCATTCAGGTCATAGTAGCACACATCACATTAATCGGTGATAGGGAAAATTAAGGATTGCACAAGCATTGTCTTCGTACTTGATGGTAATAAATTTTTCAGTCTGTTTAGAGCCCGTTATATATACCATGATAGTGGTATATATATGATATGTATAGCCCCCATTATACCATGAGCCACACGGATTTTTGACCACTGTCATTTCATTACTCATACGTACGATTTGCTGGCAAGACCGTAGGTATTTAGGTATTTATTTCACTCTTAAATATTGAATCCTTCCCAAAACTACGTGTAAAGAAAAATAATGTAATAATTTAGATGACGCTAGTTCTATCGATATTCTATCGATAGTTTATTTTTGCAAGCACTATTGCAAAATATTTATATGCCGATTTAAAATTTATATTTTCCCTAGAATCGAATTATTTAATTGCATAAAATATTGATTTCAAAACACTACCATGTACACTAAGCTCAAATATAGTAAAATTTTTGAAAAGCTTATTATATCAAATGCAAAGATTTTTCAACGTACATAAATTACTGCATAACAAACAGTTCGGTTTTACAAGGGGTCGTTCAACTACCGATGCCGGAGTTGAACTTCTAGGGCATGTATATAATGCATGGGAGGACAAATGCGATGCGCTGGGCATCTTTTGCGATTTGTCCAAGGCATTCGATTGTGTTCTTCATGAAACATTAATCAGGAAACTGCACCACTACGGAATCCGGAACGCCTCTCTGGATCTTCTTACTTCTTATTTAAGTGATAGGATTCAGAGAGTTGATGTTAACGGGAAAAGATCTCCCGGATCGGTAGTAAGAATGGGGGTCCCTCAAGGCTCAATTCTAGGTCCATTTTTATTTCTTATTTATATAAATGACTTGCCTTACCTCATAAAGGATAAACATGATATAGTGCTGTTTGCAGACGACACTTCACTTTTATTTAAACTCAAACGTCAGCAGCTGGTTACTGACAATGTAAATAGCGCCCTCGCAAAAGTAGTTAACTGGTTTAACGTTAATAACCTTCTTCTTAACGAGAAAAAAACTAAATGTATTAAGTTTACGTTACCACATGTTAGACAGGTAGAAACAAGTGTTCTCCTAAAGGGGGAAGAGTTGAAACCCGAAAATACCACAGTATTCTTAGGCATAACTTTAGACGCCAAGCTGCAATGGGGCCCCCATATAGATAAAATGTCAAAAAAGCTTAGCTCTGCAGCATACGCTGTTAGAAAAATTCGTGGTTTAACAGATTTAGAGACAGCCCGTTTAGTATACTTTAGTTATTTTCATAGTGTAATGTCGTACGGTATTCTGCTGTGGGGAAATGCCGCCGATATTCAGACGATTTTTGTTTTACAAAAAAGGGCAATTCGTTCAATTTATAAATTAAGTCCCAGACACTCCCTCAGAGAAAAATTTAAAGAGATTAATATAATGACTGTGCCTTCTCAGTATATTTATGAAAATCTTTTGTATGCACATAAAAATATTAATCTGTTTAAAAAGTACAGTGATATCCATAGTATAAATACTAGGAACAAACACAAATTTGTTGTTCCTACAACCAGGCTCAAGAAAATAGGTGGCTCGTTTAGATGTCAATGTATACATTTTTATAATAAACTTCCTAGCCACATTCAAGAACTAAGCCTTAATAAATTCAAATCTTTTATAAAAAGGAAACTATGCCAGAAAGCCTATTATACTGTCAAATACTTTATTGAGGACAAAAAGGCTTGGGAGTGAGCTGTTCCAATAAATTTACACAGGGAATGTTGATTTATTTTATTGTTTTTTTTGCTAACTATTGTACTTTTAATCTTTGCTATAAGTATCTATAATTTTTTACATATACAATGACATGAATATTTACTGTATAAAGTATTATATTATTTTAATTGTTGTGAATGTGAGGACTATGTGGGTTATTATTCCAGTTTTAATCATGTTCTGGCAGTTTGAGTAGTTTATGTGGCCTACCCAAATGTCCTTTCTTTGGTATTGTTCGTCGAATCGTTGAGCTCCTTAAGTTCTGAGTCGAGCTGCACGGTTACTGACAAATGCGTGCACTGTCTGGACAGGTCCACTCAATCTGTGTGGTTCTTTTCTCAAAAGTCCATTTCAGACACCAATCTGCATGGTCCTCAATGATTATGTCCGGATTTTATATACACATTGACATTAATGAATTTTATATACATATACTATGACAAGAGTATTTACTTTGTAAAGTATTATGCTATTATTTTAACTATTGTGAATGTGAGAACTATGTTGGTCATTGCTTTTTTTTTTTTTGTATTTTTACTCTTAGTGTAATCATGATCTGGCAGTTTGAGTAACTTGTGCGGCCTACTCAAATGTCCTTTCTTTGGTATTGTTCGTCGAATCGTTGAGCTCCTTAAGTTCTGAGTTGAGCTGCACGATTGCTGACAATTGTGTGCACTGACTGGACAGGTCCACTCAATCTGTGGGGTTCTTTCCTCAAAAGACCATTTCAGACACCGATCTACATAGCCTTCACATGATCTGACCAAGATTCTGTCTGGACTTTAAAAGAGACTGTGACCTCTGAGTTTGTTTCGGCCTTTCTTCTCAGAGTAGTCAGATAGGAAACGCCGACCTCATCTAGTTTAAAAAAAAAATATGATTGACGTGTAAAAGTGTTTGTAAAAACCTACTTACAGAAATAAAATCATTTATCATTTAATAATTTGAAAAAATGCCAAAATAACCTACAGTGAGAATACAAAACCGATAAAATGACCATATTTGATTACTTACCGATGGAAGCTTATGATTTCCGCATCATTTTCTTTGCGGGATGAATGTGATTTACATCCCACTATAATGCAGGACATTATTTAATCTTTAAGCTTTGCGATTTACACTAAATCACTATTATTTTTACAAAAACACGTAAAATCAACGAAGCACTTCAACTCCCATGCGCCCATAAGCATTATACGAAAAAATGCGATGAACAAAGTCATAGACAAAAACCTGAGACGTTAAGTAGCTTTTATACTTAGTATCATAAAGGTAGCTAAGGTAGCCAAATTGACGTTTGCTTTGTAACGATTTGCATTTATACCACAGATAACTATATACTAGTCGGAGACAGATAGGACAGTACTATGGTTGACGATTAGTTCCAAAAATATGCGCCAAGCGCTAGTGTCGTAATGTCACTGAGGGATGACCCACAGCGTACTATAAAAATGACGCTGACCATCCGGCATAGAATATCGATAGCATAGTGATGTGCCATGGAATATTCTTATAGGGTTAATTTTATTATTTGCAATGTTCAATGTTTCTTCCTATATGTTCATTGGATACGAATATAACGAAAGAAATGTAAAAAAAAGACTTCAGATTTTACTTTTTATTTATTTTTTCGTCTTAACCTATGGGCTTTATATTTCTCAAAGGCAATTTGTTGAGGTGCACACATCTGTTTCACAAGTTTTTCTTGTACACCTCCTTTTAAAATGTTATTAATTATGTTGCACCAATTATGAACATGGGTGCGTATCATTAAATTAAGCAACCATTCCTTTACTTCGATGTTATGACCTGTACACCCCAACCAATTTAAATCAAATTTCTTTATTATTTCTATTTTTAAATGTTTTTTTACACATGTTTTGTATGCATACTTATTCAAGTAATCATGTATAAGGCCCGAGATATTCCTATATAACATTAGAAACTTCTTTGATGGATATGTTAAATTATGATGTTTTAAAAGGGTATATTCTCGTTGTTCAATCCATTTATGAAATACATCTCTTTTTGTTTGCGTATAAGTATCAGAGCATCTCCTACAATTAAATTTGTTTGTCACTCTCCTGCACATATACCCTGCTGTATATGCAGAAGAGTGCACGCGCAATCTTTCGTTTACTGGATTTAGTGATTGGTTACTGCTAACGTTTTGCGTCATTGTTATGGGTCTACTACACACAGCATTTTCTTTATCTTCATCAAATGTTGATGAGGAACTCTCATCAACATTAGATGAAGATATGAGTTTAAAAAAATCTACAACTGTGTTTCTTGTATCATCCTCACAGTTTGCGTATATTGAATGTGGACCCATAACGTTGGACATTAACAGTGATTTAAAAGCATTCAAAAAAGTATTTGCATCAGGATTGACGTTCCTGTAGTTGATGGCTCTGATCCTACCAAAAAAATTCTCAAGAGGATCCTGATTAACATTTCTAGGATAAAAATATTGTACTTATATCATATTTTTCGAACAACAGTTTAGACAACCTTTCAAAACTTTCTATAGTTGTAACCCATCCATTAAGAGAAGGAACTCGAACCTTATAGATTTTATTATTTTTGAGGGCTTTCTTGCTACTATTATCAATATATTGAATATTATTTAATATTTGTTTGGCTTCTGTCCAAAAATTGAAAATTTGATGGGCGTTTGGCTTTATTGGTCCACGAAGTTTGCCCCGGACAGTACTCCCTCGAGATCCATTCACGCTGTCAAAGAGCTTGTCCATGAATTCCACAGCTACGCCTGTTGTGGTCACTGACATTTTGACCCGAGGCTGTAGTTTCTGAAATACATAATTATATATAAGTATAACAAACAAACAATGTTTCCATTTCCATTCTATCAGACTACAAGAAAGTGCAACTGGTATTATTCTTAGTATATTAGTTTAAATCAAACGTCTTATTAGTCATAATGGCTCAATTGTAAAAATTAAAACCCAATTATTAAAAACCTAATTCTTTTTAACAAAGAGTGAATATGTATAGTGTGAATTCTTGTGTTTCTTTTGTCGGAGACCCTAAATAAATTAAAGTAAAGTGAGTAAGTGAGTGATTGATTGATAACAAAGTAAAAACTTACTGAACAATGCAGTGTATTTAAGCATTCCACTGGTTGTTGCACTCAGAGTTTGGGCAGCTACACTCACTTTAATTTTCTTCATTTTTGCTGCATAAATATGGTGCTCTGTTAGTTTTTTATGCATTCTAGTATGACCTAGTTGGCAATCAGCATCAAATACCATTTCAATATCCTTCCAAGTGGCAACTTTGCTTTTGAAAAACATGTCTTTTGTAAGAAGGTTGTTCCTTAGCCCCTTAAGTAAGTGTGGGGGATCATACACTACACTTAGGTGTTGTCCTGACATCTCAATAGTTCCATCTGCAAACAAAAAAGCTATTGAGTACAACTTAATTTGATGGATCACAATCCTACTAATTTATAAAATAATGTCAAAGTTTAGATGTTTGTTATGTAATTGTGGTTTAACAGTTCAACATATTTGGATGAAATTTGGTACACAGTTAGACCATGACCTGGACTAACATACAGATGGATATTATGATAATTATAATGATGATGGATACTTTTTATCCTAGATAATTTGCAACTGCTATGCAGATAATGTGAACAAAGGCTATTTGTAGAGAGAGTATCTACTCACCATTATATATAATTATGTCTCAACTCAAGCAATAAAGCGATGAGAATGAATAATACACAAACTAACCCAGAGATTCGACACGAATGACTGAAAACTGAAATTACTGAAAATACAATCTGTCAGTTTGACAGTTATACGCAACACTCGACAGCCAAAATGGCTGCCAACAACATGGCTACCGAAAGTAGCGCCATAACGCATTTTTTGGAACTAAAGCTGTCGCAGGCCTGATTTATACTTAGCTTTTATAAAGGTAGCTAAGGTAGCCAAATTGACGTTTGCTTTGTGACGATTTGCATTTTGAGCAACCTACATCTGTCTCTTTCTAATGCTGTTATGAGTGTGTAAGAAAACAGAGACGACTATATTAGTTAAATTTAGCTTCCTTCTATGCTTTAGTTATTGTTCTGAGGTGAGCGCTCACAGCGATCCATTGACTTATTGTTTTTCCTAGCTCAATGCAGCGATCACATTGATATTTTGCGTTCCGTATTTTTTTTTTTTTTTTTTTGTTTTTTTTTTTTTTTTTTTTGTTTTGGCTTCGCACGGTTTGTGCATTTAGCCAATGTCACGTTTAGTTGTCGAGAACAAAGGTAGGGAAACGAAAGAAAAATAAAATATTTATGATCAATTGTAACGGGATTTAGGATTGGACGATTTATAGGATCAGTGTATTTTATAAAGGTGAATACTAATAGTGAATAATGAGCAAATTACAATGGCGACCATTTACAACTTAATATTATTTAATGTGATGAATGAGACTATACATTTATAAACAGGGAAGCTATTTGTACAAAGTAAAGAAAGTATTGAGGTAGGAAAAGGAATACGGAGAGATAAGAGGGTACGGAGAAAAGAAGAACGGTCATATAGGGGACAGGACAAAATAATGTGATTTATGTCACCTACGTCTGTGCCACAGGAGCAAATGGGGTCGTTAATGATATGTAGTTTGGCAAGATGGGCTGGAGAACAAACATGACCCAGTCTCATCCGTATAAGAACCGAGGTCTCCATCTTGCCAAATTTTGCCCTGCCAAACCACGGTTTTTCCGGAATGTCGGGTTGTATACTTGAAAAGTAACGGCCCTTCAATTTACTTCCGATACCCCAAGCTACCTTCCAGGTGTCCCGAAGAAAAGTCTTTGGTAATGTCATCAGGTCTATAGTAAAATTTGTATAAGGAACTAAGTCCCCACACTGCACCGCATCACCAGCAAGTTTATCAGCCACTTCATTGCCATGGATTCCAGCGTGGGCCGGAATCCACGCAAATTGCAGTGTATTACCCTCAGAGATGGTTCTGGACGCAAATTCTCTTATTAAATAAATTATATGTAACTGCGATTTGTGTTCGAAAGGGGATTTATTGATGGCTAGAAGAGCACTTTGAGAATCAGTAAAAATTACAGTTTTTTTGAGCTTTAAAACACGAGTATATTCTATGGCTTTTAATATGCCGAAACATTCCCCCGTAAAAACAGAAGTCTCCGGAGGCAGTTTGATTTTTTGTACGATGTTGTATTGAGAATGGTAAGTACCTATCCCAACACAACCCGTCGGAGAACGCTTGGCAGCATCCGTAAATATATGGTGGTACTCTAGATGTTCAGCCAAAAAATGATTAAAACTTGAATGGCAATCGGGATCTGATTTACTTACACAGTATTTAATGATGGGGCTGAAATGTAAACTCTCATAACTACTGTTAAATAGGGGAAGTTTATTGGAACGGTGAATAGGAGAAGAGAGTGAAAGAAATTTTTTATAGCTTACAACTAAACAAGGAGCACGTTTATGGGACCAGTAATCTGAAGATTCAATCTGCAACACAAAAGAGTCCAGTTTAGGAATGAGAGGATGAGTTGAGAACTGAAGAATCCGGAACAAATATTTGTCAGATAAGAATTGTCTTCTAAGATATAAAGGAGGTTCCCCGCATTCAACTTGGAGTGCATTAATGGGACTAGACTTCATGGCACCCGAAATAATTCGTAATGCTTTAGACTGGATGCGATCCAATTTCTTAAAAGCCATAACACTACCAGGTTCTAGAATGAACAATCCATAATCCAGAGTGCTTCTGATGATTGCGTTGTAAATAAGTTTTAATGAAAATGGATGTGCACCCCACCACACACCAGAGAGGCATCTAAGCATGTTTAGGTGATTTTCACATTTGTTAACAATGTAATCACAATGAGGAACACTACTTAATTTACAGTCAAGTATTATACCTAGATATCTGAACTTATCTTTAACTGAAATAGGTATTCCCTTAAAATAGAGGTTTACTAAGGGAATATTTCTCTTCCGGGTGAATAAAACAGCCGCGCTTTTAGACGTGGATAAATCCAAGCCGTTTAGATGTAGCCATGACTCCAAAGTAGATAAAGCAGAATTGATAGCATAGCTAGCCTGTTCAACAGATTGGCTTGAAGAATATAATAATAAATCGTCGGCATATTGAAGAACCTTAACATGGTTAGTTAAGGATGAGTCTAAATCAAAAGTGTAAATATTGTATAGAAGGGGACTGAGGACAGAACCCTGTGGGAGACCTCTCCATACAAGATGAGATACCTCATGATCTCCTATTAACATGTTAACAGAGCGTTCAGTCATGATATTAATAATGAAATTCGACAAATTCAATGGAACCTGTAAGGCTTTTAATTTATTTTGTAAAACTGATAATACAACGTTATCATAAGCTGCATTAATATCAAGGAACACTGCAATGGTGGAATGGTTATTAGAGAAGGACAACCGAATATCGGCTGTTAAAATACTTAAACAGTCAGTGGTACTTTTACCTTTTCTAAAGCCATATTGTGATTCTGCCAAAAAACCTTTACTTTCAACATACCATTCTAGGCGGTTTTTAATTAAATGTTCCGCTAATTTCATCAGAATTGAAGATAAAACTATGGGACGGTATGAGGAAGCATCAGATGGAATTTTATTTGGTTTAAGGAATGGCAGCACCGTTTGACGCTTCCATTCAACAGGGATGTTTCCTGTAATCATGATAGAATTAATAAGCTCTAAATAATAACTGAGGACGTCATCATTTACATTAGCAAAAAAGGAATACGGGATGCCATCAATGCCTGGTGCAGAATCCTTAGTATTATGAATTACACCCTTTAATTCAGTGAGAGTGAATGGAAGATCTAGCGTCGTATGAGTGTTTTGGTTATTGGATACGAATGACAGGTTAAGGTTAATAGCCTCGGGCACCCAAGGTGGAGCTAATTTATCTAAAAATTCACTGGCTAAAGAATCAGGAATAGGAGAAGGGTTGTTATAAATGGACCTAAATCTACGAATATTGCGCCAGACAATCGTAGGGTGAGTATTCGGTGTAATTGATGAGCAAAAGTTACGCCAAGATTCAAATTTTTTCTTCTTAAAAAGTTTACAAGTATCACTAATTAAGTTCGTAACGATTTCAAAATTAACATCAGACATATCAAGGTTATAATTATATTCAGCCTCTTTACGTTTGTTAATAAATTCTGTGCACTCAGAGTCCCACCATGGCGGCGAGGGAATTTTACTAATATTGTTATTTTTTACAGGAAAAACTTCATCTGCCGCTGCGATTAATATGAGTGCTAAAGCTTCAGCACAACTATTTTCATTGCCATCAGAAATAACAGGCAAGGAGCAAAGCTTACTGTCAACAATGTTTCTAAATTTGTCCCAGTCATTATTATTTCTATTTGGTAGTTTATGTTTTAAGTTTGATCTCCTTAATGGTGCATTTGGTTTGGAAAGAGGATAAGAAATCACTATTGGAAAGTGGTCACTACCATAAGTAGAGGTTAGAGTATGCCAAGTTAATGAAGAGGCTAAGTTTGGGGAACAGATGGAAAGGTCGATTGCACTTTGGTTTTGGGTGGGATTTGAACGACGTGTGGCAACTCCTGAGTTCAATATGCATAAGTTATGTGAGTCTATTATATCTAGTAATTCATCACCATAACAATTAGAAGTTGAACAACCCCATGATTGGTGATGGCAATTAAAGTCCCCCAATATTAAGAATGGCTTTGGAAGAAAAGAAAAGAGATTGTTCATCTCTTGAAGAACAGAAGAGGAAGGGTGAGGAATGTAAATAGAAACAAGACAAGTGTGATTCACTTTAATAGCTACAATTGAAATTTCCTCACTATGAGGAGGTAATGTAATGATAGAAAAGGGGATAGAATTCTTTATAAGTATAGCTACTCCACCATACCCATCAGATCTATCCCCTCTAATGGTTAAATAACCATTAATTTTAAAAATATGATTAGGTTTGAGCCAAGTCTCTGCTAAGGCAAAGGCAAATGGCTCATATTTGTTTAAAAGATAAATAATATCACTCTTTTTGTTTACTAGACTGCGGCAGTTCCACTGGATTATTTTGGATGTGTGGTCCATTATGAATGGATTGAGATACATTGAAAGATGGGGCAGCGTTGGACGGTGAAATGTTGAACTGAGAGAGAAGATTGTGTAATGCAGAAAGAAAATCGTTTATGGAAAAATTTGTGTCATTTTTATCATTATTAGGATTATTAGAAAAAGCACAACCATTTGGTGGTTGGGGAATGTCGAAATCTTTAATAATGGCATTGTGAGCCTCTTTATTATATCCTTGTACAGATTTGGGATGGGAGCGTGGTTTGAGGAAGACAGTCTTTTTATAGCTACTTGAAGCAGGCATTCTATTAGGTGAAGAGATTGATGGAGTTTGTGAAAAGTTTTTGGAAGGAGAAGATAAAAGTGTATCTGCATACGATTTAGTTACTGGGGGATATACTTTTGATGCTTCAGCATAAGATACTGAACTTTGTGCCATGTATGTTTTAATTAATTTTTGCCTAGAAAATTCTGGGCAAGACTTATTAGTAGCATAGTGAAAACCAGAGCAAAGGCAACAAGATGCACTTTCTTGTTCTCTTTCACAATTGTCCCCAGTGTGGCCTTGGCCACATTTATAACAACGAGGTTTGGACCTGCACTGAATTTTAGTGTGACCAAAACGACAACAATTAAAACACTGTACGGTAGGGAAAATATATAAATCTACAGGTAATGCATTATAGCACATAAAAATTCTTTTCGGTAGAATCTGCCCATCAAATGTAACAACTATGGATTGGGATGGTTTCCAAATGGATGTACCATCAACTATGGTTTTAAAATTGAGGCGTCTGACTTTTAAAATTGGCCCGCAACCAATTGGTACAGTTACATTATCAATAACTTCCTCCGGAGACCATTCCGCAGGAACACCACGCACTAAACCCATTCTGGTAACATTAAAAGTAGGAATAAAAGCTTTGTAATTATATGTCTCTAGACTATTATGCGTAATAAAGGAATTTGCGTCCAGGAACTTGGAAAATGATAAAGAAATTTTATTGCGGCCGATTTTTTTGACGCTACCGTTGATAATATTTTGGAAGGCGTTGTGTTTTAGAAACTTTCCAAAAGTAATTGGGTGCAATGTCGTACCATCATCTGGTGAAATCATTTTTTTTTGGACATGAATGACATACGGTGCGTTGTCCGTTTTGTCGTATGTTTTTCGACCTATCGGAATGGGAACAACGGATGGAGCAGAAATTTTACCTGCAATTTCGTTAGGAACGATAATTTCGGGGCAGTTAGGCACCGGTGTATTATTTTCTAATGTAGCTGTAGAGTCCGTGCAGTCACAACCCGAAGACACGGAACCATGGTTTTTGCGAGTACGGCGGCGCTTATTGCAGTGCTTGCAAACATGCATACGGCTTCTTTTAAGTTGACGAGCCGAAGACGACCCATCCGTATCCATGCCGGATTCGTTAGAGATTGTTACATAATTGCCTGCCGGGGGAACGAAGTCCCCCGGGTCAGGCGGGTCGTTCATTTTTGGCACTATATAAGCAAAGAAAACTTACCTCTACCGAAGAAAATATACAAAACTAAACTAAAATTACAAGTAAAAGAAAATAGAACACTAAAAACTATACTACTGATCTTATATTACAGGATTTTAAAATTTAAAATTTTTATTTAAAAAAGGACGCGTCCGCCAAGTTTAGAGTTTCCCGCGCTTTTTTGTGCGTTCCGTATTAAATATAATTCCGAATTGATGACAGTTTAGAACTGTCATCAATTCGGAACGCTCGTGAACGCACTCACCGTAGACAGAGAGACAGAGTCTCTGTCTACGGCACTCACAGTGGTCGCTCAACGTCAACGTCAACCTCAAACCTTGCACAAAAAAAGACTTATTATTCTGCTGCAAACGCACTCTATATAGTCTGTGGGCACTTCTATTTTGTTGGATTACTCTATCGACTCGGATAACTCAGATTTTCAGTTTGAGAACGACAATTCGTCCAGGGATGAAACCGACATCGAAGTACTTATATTAGCGTATTTACATGCTCCCGGCAAAGATCTACCCCGAAGTAAAATACCATGTTCATATTCATTTATTTATTGTTTGTCACAGGTGAAAAGACAGTTCTTACAGTTCGCATTATTGTATCACATTAAAACATGCCCATGGGGTTTCACAATATTTATATGTGTGTTGATATTATTGGCTATG
This sequence comes from Brachylomia viminalis, assembly GCA_937001585.2. Lineage (NCBI taxonomy): Eukaryota > Metazoa > Arthropoda > Insecta > Lepidoptera > Noctuidae > Brachylomia > Brachylomia viminalis. Next base: position 10,508,481 of record OW443302.2, on the reverse strand, counting down.
AAAAATAATTATTTAGAATTAATAAATTTAATTAAATCATTATGTTTAATTATTGAGAAAACTACAATTACACTCTTATTTGTTACCAAGAATTACAAATAACATAGATGCAACAATAATGAAACATAATGCGCATGAGTTTATAACTCATTTCTGGTATTCTGTTACGTCTTGGATTTTACAGCATAATTTCGAAAATGCCGCTTTAGTTTATCATCATTTTTGACAGCGCTCAAGGTGATATTAATCTAGGGCATGGTCGGCGTTATCGCAAGATGGCGCGTGTCATGACGTCATCTATGACGATTCACGGGACACCGTTATCGCGCTTACGCTAATTCGGTATGCGTGTAAGCGCGCTCAAATCGATTACAGTGCAACTCGGAACGCAACCTTTATCACGGATCTTATTGTTTTTCTTAGCTCAATCTTAGAGCATTAAAAGAGCTCAATGGATCTTATGCACTGACCTCTATGCGTATTTTAATAGAGGTCAGTGATCTTATGGCACTCGATATAAAAGGCGTTGTCAACAGGGCGCTGTTGGTAAAAAAAAATTGTGCAATTGTTTTGTGAATAATGTATTTCTCTGTCTACGGAAAAAAAAACAAAAAACCCGTAGACAGAAAAAACCAGACGAGACACGAGACTTCACGAGAGCGTATACGTTTTGAAGGGAAACCAGTAGTTTCACTTAGTGTTCAGTGTTGTGCCGCGCGCGTCCCGCGCGGATTTCACCTCAGTGTGGCCAAAGCTTAAATTAGAAAAATTATCGACTACTTGCTTGTAAAGCGCCTTATACAGGTGGATTATTGAAACGGGACAGTAATGGCAGATAATATAACCGTGGTAGCTACAGAAAAACGTTTTAGGAGACTGCCCTTATCTTTTTACAAGCTTTTATTTAGTTGCCCTATTAGTTAGTTTGTCAGTATCTGTTGGTCAAATCTTGCAAGTTGAATTAAAACCACTTCCTCTTAACCTACGAAATTTAAAATTTACACGTTGATTCTGTTTTGAAGACAATGCATATTTGCATTATGCATGACGTGATTCTACACCCAGGATTGGCTCCAAACAAGGGGACTCCATAACAGTCTACATTATAGACACGAAATTTTATATACGCAATTAATTATGATAGTCCGTTCTAAAGTTCACTATGACCAGGCTGCTGCACCCAGGATTGACTCCAGAAGATGAAACTCCTCGACGGGTCAACAGTACAGACACGAAATTAAATATGCGCAATTAATTATGGATTATGTTATTCCACTCTAAACTCCACCATGATCTGGCAGCGGCACCCAGGGTTGGTTCCAGAAGAGGGAACTCCTCAGCAGTCAACTTAATTGTATATACGCATTTAATTATGATAGTCCGCTCTGAAGTTCATCATGACCTGGCTGCTGTAACTAGGGTTGGTTCCAAAAGAGGGAACTCCTCAGTGGTCAACAGCACAGACACTATTATAAAAGCCCGTTCTAAAGTCCACTATGACCTATGTGCTGCACCCAGGGATGGCTCCAGACGAGGGTACTCCTAAACGGTCAACCGCACAGATACTTAATTTTATCTACACATATTAATACACCATGACTTGTCTGCTGACACAGGGTTGGCTTCATACGAATGATCTCCTTGGCGGTCAACCGCACAGGCACGAAATTTTTATATGCATTCAATTATGATAGCCCGTTCTAAAGTATGGCATGACTTGGATAGTGCAACTCGGCTGGCTTCACACCATGACTTGTGTAAAGGCATGTTTTGGGTTCGTTGCAAATGTCTTTACAAGTAGCTTTCAAGTGAAGGTGATAGATAGAACAGTTATGGAAACAAATTGTAATGCTAAATACTACAAAACAACAAAAAAAACACACACACACTGATTTTGCATATTCCCAAAACCTAGCTAGAAAGAGGTAAATTCTCACGTTTTATGTCTATGATGATTCGTAAAAGGCTTAAAATGCTCTCCTAAACCAACTGAGATTAGAAAAGCCACAAAACGCAAAAAAACATTTCATGAATACAGGATGGCGATTTAGTCACCTGCATTGCATCCGTCAAGATGGTGGTTCTACCCGCCATAGTAGGTAAACAACTGTAAAGTAGTGTTCCCATACGTTCGTTCGTCTATTTAAAATGTAGGCGAACAATAAAAGGGGGATTTCACTCGTATGGTAATCTGACAAACATTATGCTTTTAACTGTGACCTCTGAGTTTGTTTCGGCCTTTCTTCTCAGAGTCGGATAGGAAACGCCGACCTCTTCTAGTTTTAAAAATATGATATATTTACTCTAAATACGAAATATATTTATACTTGTAAAAGTGTTTACGTACAAACCTACATACAGAAGTAATATAATCTACTTTAACAAAGATCGTAAAATGATAATCGTAAATTTCGAAAACCACCGTTAAAATAAATGAAATAATTATTTATTTCAGGAAATTATTCCTATTGCACTACAAATTACATAAGGATGTAATAGACAACAATTGCATTAAAAAAATAAAAATAAAATAAACTAGAGGTTAAAATTCAATCGATTACATTTAATTATAATACAATAATCACATAATAAATGGTGACGAACTGGCATGCATGTGCATCCACCTCTCCAACACCACCGAGTCCCACCGCTAGGACAATATGCTCAGGATACTGTTAGTGCTGCGTCGGAAGTGACTTAGTAGCGAGGCACTCCGCTTCCTAATAATAGCATAAAAGTCATCGGTTTGCGCCTGCGTGAACATCGTAGAAGCGCTGCAAAACCGCGGCTGCCCTAACAGCACCCTTAACGCACTGTTGTACTGTACACGCATGACACTGTGCCTAGGCTCGCTGCACATAGTTGGCCTTAAATAAGGTCACCTTTACTTGGTCAGTACAGCGTGCAAACCTACGTGCCAACATGTTACAGTGAACTGACAGCGCCCTACGTTCCCGCTCGATGTCCTCTATGTCAGACAAGTTATCTGTGACCCAGTGGCCCAGGTAAACCTACTAAAAACTTAAAATAAAGGCAAGTAACGAAAATACAAAACAAAAAACACCGACTTCCGAAATTTAAAGTCCCTGCCACCTTTTTCCCTTTGTTGTTTTTTTTTTGTACCTAGTTAGTTTTTTTATTTATAAAATAGGTGATTGAACTTATTAGTAACCACTGACTTCTATTAAAGCGTATTTTAATAGAGGTCAGTGTTAGTAACTGAATCGATTGCTTTCAAAATCCATTTATGAGCATCCGCAAGGTATCCGCGTGTATCCGAAACTAGATACTGTTTTCAAATTTTAAAAAAAGTGGCCGCTATTTTGTTATATTTTATTATTTCTGGGTCTATTGTTTTCCAAATCGTTTTTTGAGTACCTGCACGCCCTCAAAATATGAATCCGTCGTCAGATCAGTTTTCCTAGCTCAATGGATCAGAACCAATGGAATTAGTAAATACTTTAACTCCTTAGACAGTGGAGTAGGCAGACATTCATCAACTGTTTTGTCACTGACACTGACAGCTGACGGTGAATTGGTGACTGACATTTCATGATTCATAATTAATTTCATAGAAGTAAGTAATGGATTCTTACGCGGTCCGCGTAATTATCTATTTACATTGAGAAATTAAGTTAATAAGTTCAATCTAATCGTTTTGCTTATGTAGATAGTGAAAGATACTCTATATATAAAGTATGTCAATTTGGAGCTCTGGTCACAAAAATGTGGATGATGATCAGTCGGAATTTTTAACAGATTTCCCCAAGAAATCATGCACCAAAATTGACGCTACTTCGAAATTACAAGTAATTCAAGCTCTAGATAATGGTCAATGTAAATCCGACATAGCTAGAGAATATGGTGTTCATCCCCAGACTATTTCATCAATTTACAAAGAGAAAGATTCGATAATAAAAAAATATACGCAAAAATATAACCTTCTAAAGGAAATTTGTAGTCTTAATCTAGAACAAAACCTTTTAGATTGGTTTGAACAACGATTTGAAAGTGAAAATGTTATCACAGAAGATAATCTACGCAATAAAGCACAGGACATACTCAAGGGATTGAGTGAAGAATTCACTTGCATTGATGATTGGCTGTTAAGTTTTCGCAAAAGACATAATATATCCAAATATACATCTGATAATGTTTGCAGTGAAAAAGCTAAAGAGGACTGGAAAAGTTTTGTCAATAATTCAGTGTCCAAAGATATTTATCTTGGTGGTGTTTGTGCATTATCACACAATCTTGACTACAACAGCTACCTAAGTGGACAACATGCAGACAGTTATGTTTCAGTACTGCTTATAGTAAATACTTTAGGGACTGACAAAAAGGAAGTAGCAGTTGTTGGTAAAGAATTAATGGAAACAGAATCAAATGTTAGAAGCTTACCAGTTAACTACTACTATTGTATTAATTCACAAATAAATTATTCTGTAGTCCTGAGTTACTTATCAAAATGGGAAAAGGAATTAGTATCTAAAGGTAATAATGTAACCTTGGTATTAGATGTCCCAGAAAGCTTCACACGAAACCTACATTTTGAAAATATCAGAATAGTCAGTACTAATAACCTAAGCTATGGGACAAATATGTTAGAAAAGGTAGTTGAATGTTTTAAGTACCATTACCGAAGACTACAAATAAGTAGGTCTTTAACCTATGGTAAAGACAACTCATCATTTATGGATTACATTCATATGATAGGCAGTGCGTGGTATAATATACCACAGAAGTATGTCCGGAGCCTATGCTTCCCACCTGGGGAAGGCAATCTATTCTTTAATGTCAAAGAAGACAGTGACAGTGATCATAGTTTATCTCGGTGGTGCAAGATGTATAATGTACCACTGAATGCAGAACAGTGCCCAAGTTCATTAGATAAATATATTTTTTGTGACAACAAACTGCCGTGTATTTATTGTGGGCATCTGGATGAAGGCATGCAAGCTACTGAAGTGCTAAGTCAAAAAGCGTGTCAGTCCACCTCAGGAATGGAGGCCTATCAGGCTATGAAAAGAATTGTTTCCTATCTACAAGGTGAGAGTGCCGGAAGTTCAATTATGAAATATGCCAAATATCTGGAAAATCATCTTGAATATGGAGCACTTTTGCAAATGCACCAAATTATAGCTAGTACAAATGATTCTATTTAAATAAAATATTGTTTTAAAATTAAATGTTTTATTGATTCAAAGGTTATAAATAGTATAATTATTAAAGATACACATTATAACTCCATATTAAGAAATTTAACGACAAGTTATCATCTTTCTAAAAGTAAAACATTTCTTGCTTATTGTATCAGGCCCAAATACCTAGTCTTTTCAGTTGTTTTACCTCACTATTGAGCATTACGAACATTCACCAACTGTATTTCCTTCTGGGTAGGCATTGGTGGTGTATCACCAGTTGTAAACATTTTTACTACCAAGGCTTATTTAATTACTTAACAAAACTTCAAAGTGGGGTGGTGCCAAGTAAATAGTTTCCAATAAAACAAGAATCATCGAAATTGGTCGAAGTGGTATAGAATTATGGAAAAAGGAAATAAAAAAAAATATCTAACAAACTGACAACATCCTCCTTTTTGAGAAGTCGGTTAAAAAGCACGAACTACGTAAAACCTAAGATTTACATTCGTCGCAAAAAGTTTGGGTAGAGGCGAGGTCCTTTAGTACACCCACAATTTGTCAGTTTAAGGCACCTGTCCCACCGCCGCCGCGCCGACGAGGAAGCGACTAGCTATCAACGATTTTCTCGCTCAAGAAACGTACAGAAGATTGTAGGTCCCGTGTAACTAACAGAGGAACATTATATTAATAATTGATCAATGACTATACAAAATGCCGCGCCGGCGAGTTTGCGTTTGTTGTCGCAGCGACAAGAGCTATTGAAGAGAGTACTTACTCGCTCAGCGACGCTCGCTTGGCGGTACTGTTATCAGTGCGATTCCTATCGCAGGCGGTGGGAAAGGTGCCTAATTCAGTGTTTTTATTGCAATTCATAATAAATGATTATGTTATTGCACTACAGAGGGATATTTTATAATTTTTTTACCTAGTAAGGCACCTGTCCCACCGCTAGTGATTAACGACAAGCGAGTAGAGCTAATAAACTAAAATCGAGTTGGCGAGCAGCGAGTTGTTTAAGTAACTATCGACTTATGTAGAAAAGCTAGAGAATTATTAGAATGTAGGATGCATCTGTGATTTAAATGTTAGGTTTTCTTTTGACAGCCCTTAGCTACTACGCTTACAGGGACTAGGGGGCCCTGGGGGCGTACTACGACGTTTTAATTCCATCATTGTTCCAGCGTGAAAGAGAGACGGAGCTATACATGACCGATAGCACTATCTCTTTTTCGCAACGGAATCATGATGGTGTTAGCACGTCATGGTACGGCCCCTGGGCACTTACCCAAAGTGGCCAATGGAAAAGACGGCCCAGTCGAAAAGATTCTCCCAGTGAGAGTCAATATTATATATGTAAAATAGAGTATTTTAGCGTACTCTATTGCTTTTCTGTAGTACCTATTATAAAGTTCGTCTCCGCAAAATATAGTAAGAGGAGGTACAATATCTCTCTCTATTTTAGAGTACCTTTATTTATCAACCCTAGTTACAGTAATACGTTAATAAATTATAGATAAAGCAGACCGGTATTATGGTCATTCATTTATTTTGTAATTTGAATCCACTTTTATTTAAGATGATGAATTATTGATTAGGTACCGATTGTCTGAAGTGCTTTGATTTATTTTCACCAAGATACAAACATCAGTGTAGCCCTAGGAGTAGGTATTTAGCTAAATCATACTCTCACGTGTTTTCGTTAAGGGGTAGCGTAATTAGGGAAGAACCAAAGAAGTGAGTTTTATCTGAAAAATATTCTCGCACTCGTAAGACTGTAATATAATAACTTATACTCTTCTTCTAAAGTTTTGATTTTCTTCTCGGTTAGCGCTAACGCCTGCTGCAGTTGTACAGATCCTTTAGTTTGTTGCTCTTGCAGTAGTTTCCTTTCATCGCTTATGTGCTTCCAAACAGAATCAAACCAATGAAGACCTTCAAAGTTCGAGTCCTGAAAATAATAAAGAGAATATACACTACCGACCGGCAGCGGCGCCCCTCTGCTATTGGGGAGTAGAGGGGCGCCTCCGAAGGGTTAGGTATTCTTTTGTTCCTGTTCATTGATACAGAATATGAGATACTTGGTCGACTTATGCAGAACAAGGAGAACGAAGGATGCGGGAGCGAGAGAAGCGAGCTCGGAAAATTTTGGTACGGTGCGCGGTGTAGTTGGTAGGTACTTTTACAGTTTTACACAATAATTAGGAGTAGGTAGGTACTTCAGAGCGGAGTCGTCGATAGGCCACGCCTCAAATAGCGTGCGCGCATTCCAGTGGTTTCGCAGTCGCCGATATCTCAATTCCAAGCGCACGGTAGTCTTGCGATTCTTTTAGCATGCAGTAGTGAAAGGGGACCGAAGGTAACGGTTACCTACCGCCAATGAAAGAAAAACGTCACCCACGCCACCAAAGTTCAATTATGATACAAATACCCAGCGGAACAGAAAGCCGACCCCACGTTTACACCCATAAACAAGTTGTGATAGGTACTCGTTTTCAACAAGTCTTGTAAAAGACTTGCCGAAAACATGTCGTGTTTATAACATGTATCATAACTACATGTAACGTTGTTTCAGACAGGAGTTGCTATTCTGTTCACCTTTTTGACAAGTTTTCTACTTACAAGTTGTCTAAACAACTTTACGAAATATTTCAGGTCATAGGAAAACAATAAAACATATAAAATAAGTACCTACATGTTTTATTGGTGTAATCGCGGGGTGAGAGTAAAAGAGTCGTAGATTTTTTTGCGTTACTAACCTGGTCCAGTAATTTCATAATATAAGCAACACCCATTGCAAAGCCATCATCTGTAAATGCTGCACCGACTTTATTTTTCTTTGACATTTTGTCTTTGGATAATATCATGTGTTCTACAAAGTTTAAAGTCAAAGGTGGAATTATAATGTAGAAATTTTTTAGATGAACATTTTTAGGATTCCGAAATACAGGTGCGAATACATCAACGAGTAATTTAAAATATTCTGTTCCTTGGATAAAATTCGATATCAAGTCATGGACATTATGATCCAAATTTTCTGATGATTCAATCGTTCTTGGTCCAAGACCACTCTCCTCACTAAATTGTTTAAAAGATTCGACGTTATCGAGATTTGGCAAAAACATGGTAGCATCAGAGCAGCAGTGTCGGCCTCCCGAACGAATCATTCTAACGTATCCCATGGCATTTCCAATTTGACTTATAAGGTCACGGAACAAATCTAAATAGCTCAGACCCTCTTCATTTAATCCAAGTATTCTTATGCCCTTGTTAAATTTTTCGGCATTTTTGTATGAATATACCTTTCCATTAGCATCGGCAGTCTCCTTTAAGTTTCTGAGATCTTTAATCAATCTCGACTTGATGTGTTCATCATACATAAATTGGGAAAATATGAAGAACTTTTTCTTCAAGAATTGATAAGTAAAATTCACAGTCGTATTCATAATGCCAGTACCATGAGTTCTAATAGAGTTTGCAATGTGTCTGATGTTTATAGAATTTAAATGTTTGTTATTACTGCTTTTTTCAATAAATATTTGGTTGTTCAAGTTATACAAGTACTTAGAAACAAATATGTGAATGTTGCGCATAATTTCTAACACATCCAAACCTTGCTCTAAGGTCTGCGTGGGTAGATTATCTTGTACGGTCTTCAGATTAAATTTGAATTTCGCCATTTGTCGCATTTCACCATACGTTTTCCAATCTGATAGAACAACCGTTGTCAGATTGTAGTACATCGTCGACAAATAATGTTCTACTGAAGGCACAATGGACATGTAAAGGAATTGCATTCTAAAGTTATCCACAATAAGTAATAATTTCTTTGTCATATCGAATGTAAATGGATTTACAACATCCAACTGCAAGTGTGAATGAATATGAAGTCTTAAATTTGTCTCTATATTTTGACTTGCACTGAGTATTATTTTATTCTCTATCATAGATTTCATACTGTTCAGGAACTGTTGGTACTTTGTGATTCCATAATGTTGATCAGTTTTATGCAATAATACAATGCAGTCTTCCAAGACCATAAGAAAATATTTCAATTTCAAAGTATTTAACTGCATGCTGAAATTTTGTTCAAAATAAATGGGGATAATATTTTGGTGCCACAATAACCATGAGCAATTGCATAAATTGTCCATAGAGTGTATAAAATTTGATAAAGTTTGGATTTTCTCAAGTAGTTTCCCAAGTCTAATGTAGCTGTCTTCTAAATAAGTTGTGTCTGGAACAAAGCTCAAGGCAATATTAGCCGCTATATTTCTTTCGATGGTTGCAGCTCCTTTCAGTGCCCTTTCCGCAATCACTAGGCATGTCAGTTCATCAAGTCGCTTATTTGCATAATTTTTATCAGTCATTAAAGACTTTTTTACCTCAAGTATAGAGGATGTTGACTGAAACACGAGATGCTGCAGAATCATGTTAATTGAAATAATTATTTGATTACGATTGCGGGTTACTGCATTCTTTAAGGTTTTTAACATGTACATAATCTCAAACAATGATATCAAAATACTCTTAGGCAGTGGTATACCCAGGGTGAGATGTAAATTAATCAAAGTGAGCACTGAATGGTTTGTTCTGGAAGCAATGTCAAGACCTTCTACGAGAGTTTTAGCATGCAAACTTATTTCAGCAGCACTCAGTTTGTGATGATTAGAAGAAAATATTTCTTCAATATTAAGCACCCACTGTGTACATATCATATGAAGATATGCAATGTCCTTGGATAAGCTAACTTTCTTTGTACTGATGTAGGCTTGTCTTGCCTTAATCATTGTTTGTGATATTTTGTCGTGTTTAGCACACTGTGATGCAACATGTCTTTGAAGAAATTGTTCAGGAAACCAGATTGTTGTCCCAATAATGTTTATACTGTGTGCCTGTAACAATTTGCAAAATGAGTAAGTAATAAAAAGTAAAACTATTCAAAATACATATTATCAAATTGAACCAATAGCCCAATTTTAATATTATTAGGTAAGCTGTGTTATAAAAGGAGAAATTGATGTGTTTAATGATGTGTTGGTCATTATTGGGTGTTGCGGAAGCACTGTACTTTACGGACCTGCGATTTTTCATAGTAGCAATAATTTTTTGTTTATAACCTTTTTAGTGGATTTTTGAAAACCCCAAACCTAGCAAAACCATAGGTGCCGAGAAAAAAAACACCATAAGTTTCTTTCGGGCTTAGTAGAGTATTAAGGTAGGGAAGTTAACGTGGCGGGTCTAAATTTTGTTTCCATGCAATAAATAAATATGAGACAACATCCACACAAGGTCTTCAGGTCCCGAACTAGGCAGAGCCTGTACTACGGTAACCTGATGACTGATATACATATATATATACACACCCAGGCACAGGTCAAACAGACATGTTCATGCACACAAATGTTTGACTTGTCCGGGGATCGAACCCGGGACCAGCGGCTTAGAAGGCAGGGTCGCTACCAACTGCACCAACTGGTCAGTGAAAGGGAAGGCGGGGTCTTTGATCCCTCACTTCACTAGCTCACTAGACCCCGCCATCCACTTCGACCCTTGCCTGTCTGAGTCGGGGTGCCCCATAAAGTTAAAAACTTATTATGTTTATACTAAAAACCATTGAAATCCGCTGTCTCTTTGTCTGAACGTAAATCGGAATAACCTAGGAGTGAAATTCGTATATTTTCTGTGGTAAAATGTCAATTTTATTACGTAAATAAGTAGAATTAGTTGAAATTTTGGGAGTTTTTCTCAAAACCTAGGGGTTTGCTAGCTGTGACATTTTGCAAAAGTGTTCTACATGAGGCAACCAATATGCAAAAAAAACTTGAAGCTTCGCACGCGCGGTCTATAAAGTAGTGGAGCCGTGGAATTCTTCAAGGATCAATATTTGTACCTATAGCTATTTTCAACATCGAATTTCTGTGCACACACTGCTATCATAGAACTGTAAATTTTAGGAAAGTAAATTGTATCAACTCATCAAAAATAAAAATTCAAACCATACATACTGCCAATGGTGTAAAAATTTTGTGATGTGAATTAAGTCATTCATCAGCATTTTAATAATAATTACCTTTGTATTCATATCAATTAAGGCTTTGAAAATCTTCCTGTCGCTGTTTCCAAACAAATGTGCAGAAAGTACATAAAGACCATTCACTTTGATACATTTATACATATTGCTAACATTGGGCTGCTCTTGTATAAGTTTGTCTAGATTTGCTATTGCCTGCTTCAGATATTGAGTGAATTCTGTTGCTACCAATGAGCAGTTCTTATCAACTAAACTGCTCCTTAAAGCTGTCAGGTTTTGTAGGCTCTTTTGTACAATGTCATCATTCATAATCTTATTTGTGACAGTATTTATAGCCCCTATCAAGGCCTTGAATTTGTCCTCCATTAAATCCAGATTTTCAGGTGACTGACTGAAAGATTTCATAGTTTTACAGTATTTATTCCAATTAGTGATCAAAGAAGTGTTAGATATTAATAATTCTAGCAAGACAAGAACAGTAAATATTTCTCCAATGTGGTTTATAATGTAATGTAGTTGTATCCCATCTGAAACATGAAATGTTACAAATTAATTACTCATTTTTATTTATTTGGCTTTTCATTCAAATCAAAAGGTAGTTACATAAACTTACTGATATTAATGGCAGCTTTGGTGAATATAGCAAACACTTGGCTGCAGAGGTTTCGCAGCACATCATCACAACGGCTGATGAATGCACTCAGTGAACAAATTGACGCCATTTGCGTACTAACATCATTGTTATTATATTTATCATACACTGATAGAAAACTAAAATGCCTGTAATAGAATATGTAAGCTCACATTAACATTATTTTATTGTTTCTTCCAAAATGAGTCCTTCTAAATGACTATCATAATCATACCTTTCAAATGCTTCCTTTTTGAGAAGAACAACTTCAACACATAACGAAGAAAGCACACTCAACACTTTGGTCATCAAAGTGTTATCAGATGATACCAATTCTGTTATTGGAATAAGTTCTTCTGGTGTCATTATAACTTGTACTGGCAAATAAGTCCTGTTTTCTTCCCAGAATTCACCTTTTACTGTTGATGCAAGATCTTGATACTGTGCTTTAAAAAACTGCCCATATCTTTTGAGAAGCCAAGTCCCAGCTTCTTTCTCTATGTCAGTTCTCATTGCTGAAGTGTTTTATATAGGTACCAAAAATTATATTATTTGCTGACGTATTTGATAACAACGTGAAGATCTTTGTAACAAACAGTATGATCCTATCATTACACGACAATTCGAAAAACCTTATGTAATTTAATTAATTGAAGAAACATCAACTACAACTATCAATACTTGTCTTTTAGATTTTTTGTAAACACTGCTTTCGTCCATCAATATTTATTTTTATTTTTACTATGTCCCGCCCACAACAAACTTCTTGAATGTTTTCTGTCACACAGAGACACAGACACAGAACATATTATACTCTTCCGAATATACTATTCCGAATTAGACCATGATCGCTCACAGCGATCACATCGATATTTTGCGTTCCGTATTAGATAATAATTATCATGAAAAAACTGTCATCAATTCGGAACGCTCGTGAACGCGCTCACAGTGTGGTCGCTCGTCAACCTCAACCTTTGCACAAAAAAGACCGATTTGATATTCTTCTGCAAATGGAAGTTCAACGCATTGGCACTTATAGTTTGTTGGTTTACTCTATCGACTCTGATAAATTAGCCTATTTACATGCTCCCGGCAAAGATTTACTCCGAAGAAAAATACCATGTTCTTATTCATTTATTTATTGTTTGTCACAGGTGAAAAGACAGTTCTTACACTTAGCATTATGGTATCACTGTAACATACCCATGGGTGTACAATATTTATACCTATGTATGTCAATATTATTGGCTATGTTAAATTTAATTAATAAAAATACAATTACACTCGTATCTGTTACCAAGAATTACAAATAACCTAGATGCAATAATAATGTGCACGACTCATTTCAGGTATTCTATTACGTCATGGTTTTTACAGCACAATTTCGAAAATGCCGCTTTAGTTTAAAGATATGATACGACTCGAAACAAAACGCTAACTGTGATTTTTGACAGCTCTCACGGTGATATTAATTTAGGGCATGGTCAGCGTTATCGCAAGATGGCGCATGTCATGACGTCATATTATGACGATTCACGAAACTTCATTATCGCGCTCACGCTAATTCGGTACGGGTGATAACGCGCTTAAATCAATGACAGCGCAACTCGGAACGCTCCCTAAGGGAGCGTTCCGGTTTCGCTGTCATCGATTTGTCACCTACATTGACTTATAATAGCCAATGAATAATAGCTCAATGGTCACCTCAATGTCATGTCACCTATCTAAAAAACCGTAGACAAAGAAAACTATAGACTAGGTACTGCTCAGCGTGTCGCTGTAAGGGACAGAAAATCAAGGTACCTGAAACTTTAGTGTTATCCCCTTCAAGGTGATTTTACCCCGAATATTCACGTCTTTCAATTTCTATTATCTACTTTGTACAAACGCACAGGCTTTATAAATAAAAATAACACATTAAAGTCAAAATTGTTTATTCTTGGTAGGAATTCTTTCACCTACGGGAAAAAGGACATAAGAAAACCTGAGATACAGCATAAAAAAAATCTTTTTCACACCACCTGCTCGAAAATGTCAAATTATATGTCAAGCAACCTTAACCCAAAGTGAGTCATTAGTGGCCGGGGGCACAGCCGGTCAATAATGTTGTACTGGATTTCATTATGACCCGCTGGTCAATAATGTGACCATTAACTTCAATTAATATGTAAGTGCATATAACTAACTAGTTCTAAATATGTAATTCTTACTGTTTGTTTATTTAATAAATACTTTGTTTTTCGTACTATGGCTATTATTTTCTCACAGTAGGTGTAAAAAATAGAGTATCCTCCTCTGGGCTAAAGGTGTCTTTGCCTTGGGCTAGCTTGAATCTCGAGCGCAATGAAGGATTCTTGTATTAACTCCCTCGCTTCGCTCGTGAGTTAAATCCCGAATCCTTCATTGCGCTCGAGATTCAATATGACGCCCGTGACATAAAACACAACTTTATCCCCTCGGTGCATAATCTACTATTTATTACCCGATTTACAAAAAAGGTAGGTATAATTTGTTATATTAATATGAGACAACATCCACACAAGGTCTTCAGGCCCCGAACTAGGAAGAACCTGTACTACGGTAACCTGATGACTGATATACATATACACACCCAGACACAGTTCAAACAGACATGTTCATGCACACAAATGTTGGATTTGTCCGGGAATCGAACCCGGGACTAGCGGCTCAGAAGGCAGGGTCGCTATTAACTTCACCAACCGGTCAGTCATGTTTCATTCAATCTAAACAAGTGAAACATATTTATTAACCGACTTCAAAAAAATAAGGAGGTTATCAATTTGACACGTATGTATGTAATATTATTGGAATTGCAAGATATTGACTTACGATAATCTATTAGGGCTTCCAATCAAATGTACAAAATTATATACAGTATGTATGTTTGTACGTTTATATGTATGTTTGTCCACGCATTTCTCCGAAACTATTCATCGGATTGTGATTGTGTTTTTTTTATTGGCTTACATTTACTTCATCTTAGGGAACCGTGTAATTTTGTTCAGTCTCTCTATTGGTACCGTGGACGTAGACGCAACAGTGCTTGCTGATTGTAAGGCCTTTAAATAAAATAATACCACAATATTATCAATAGACGATGATTTTGATGAGTAGATATTTTATAAATAATCACATTTCTTTCCTACCTAAACAGGAATAGCTTCAGGATGTAAATATGTTTTTTTTCCAACTTTCATAGAAGAAGTGCTATGAAAGTGTTGGCTGAATATTTTAGACCTTTTCTTTGGTACCCAGTTATTTCTTTTAGTTGCTTTTATCCATAATTCCCGTGATTTTGGTTTGGCGGCAAATCTGAAAGTTTTTGACACTTTAATACCTACTATAAATATATACTAAAAGGTAAAGATGTATTATTACGCCCGGCGAAAAGTGGAACAAATTTGCTGCCAGCGCTATACATTACACTCTAATAAAGCATTTATCTGAAATGATTGAAGAAAGTAATTTATTGTAATATATTTTATTGGTGTACTATTTTCCCCTAAAATGGGGTAGTATCCGAGTAAAAAGTAGGCAGCACTGAGCTTGGAGGTTATATAAATCACAATATGTAATAAACACTTAATTCAGCACTCATTTTATCTTAAAACAGCTGTATATGTAGTTTAACAGTTTATAAACTATATTAGTTTAAAACTTCCACGGTCTTCCACCGAATAAACCGAAATATTTAGCTACTTACGAATGAAAGGACAATCCGGCAATTTTCTTCCCACTATCACTTTTGCAACCAAGAACACTGCACCACCGTACCATTTTGCATCAATAACTATAGTCAATCCTCAACAATAAACTCAAAACCGTCCGTATTTTTCGAAATAACAAATTAAATAATTTAAAATATCGTCGCAACCACTTTTGAATGCGTATCAAACGTCAAACTTTGTTTACCATTTGAAGTGCTCACCTTAAAATACGTGACACGCGATAAGGGACAAAAAATATTAGGCTCTGTCTCTTTTCTTTACAAGCATCTTGTATATATTTTTCTTTTTCTTGTATAAGTGAGATAGAAGATGACCAGCAGTCTATAGTTTTCTCTGTCTACGCCTAGCACAGACAGACCAATATTAGCATTCCAATTAGCCCTCAACTTCA
Organism: Brachylomia viminalis; assembly: GCA_937001585.2. Lineage (NCBI taxonomy): Eukaryota > Metazoa > Arthropoda > Insecta > Lepidoptera > Noctuidae > Brachylomia > Brachylomia viminalis. The sequence goes on along the minus strand of OW443302.2, from coordinate 10,492,535 downwards.
ATTAGCCAATATTAATATTAAAGAGTAAATATGTTTCTTGCACAGAGTACTATTATACAGGGTTACTGGTAATTCGACGTATATCTGGCAGGGGCTGATAAGGGATAAAATGCAACAAATTGAACCCCCCATATATGTTACATGAATATGTATGGCTGAAATTCAATAGTTTTCGAGATATTAGAATTTTAAGGGTTTTCCGATATTTACCCAAAATTTGACATTTAATTCCAAATAAAATAAAAACTACATAATTGAATGGGTACCATTAAAAATGATGTTGTAGCTGGCACTTCAATTAAGCTATGGACATAATTAAAACTACTTAATTTAACAAAATAATGAAAATAATGAGCGATATAAGAACAATATCTTACCAATATTTTCATTTTACGCTTCAAAAATGTTGTCTCGTCACAAAAATTTCTATGACATTAATCGTACAAATAACTAAAACAACTTGCTTATCCTGTAAGCTTTCCAGAAAGGTTTAAAAGTCAATTTTAAAATACATAATTTGTGGCATGGCATGTGTTTGAACCGGCGCGGGGAGAGAAATTATCTGTGTTTTTAGTTTATGATCCTCGCTAAAACAACCGATTTTCATGGCGAAATTCTTCGCGATGCGGCGGGGTGTGAGGGCGGGGTGTGCGGGCGAGGGAGTACACGGCGTCTGCTACGCTCGCGTCGCCTTCCTTAGTAAGTTTTGACTCTCCGCCGCGCAAGCACGTGTGTTGTTATCTTGCTACCAATCTCTCATCCCGTTAATTTGTTATCGATCATTATTGTTAATTCTTGTTTCTCTTGTTATTCTTTTTGTTATCATTGTTATTTCGGATAACATGGCTTCGTATCCTAATAACGAATACGCAGACATAATGTTTTATTATGGTTTTGCCGATGGAAACGCGGCTGCGGCTCGGCGAGAATACCAACGCCGCTTTCCCGATCGTCGACTTCCCCACGTTACTGTTTTCGGGAGCACCTATCGACGATTGTCTGAAACTGGCAGTGTTCAAAGAGCACAATTCAACGCTGGCAGACCTCGACGGTACACGGCTGACGAAGAGGACACCATTCTTCAGTGTTTTATTGATGACCCAAACATCTCAACGAACATTGTTGCAAGACAGCTCGGTATGTCCCAGTGGAAAGTGTGGTCGGTAGTACATCTATCAGGTAGACACCCGTACCATTATCAACCTGTTCAAACATTGCACGAGGGAGATCCTGCCAGGCGACTCGAATTTTCTCGGTTTATGTTAAACGCTGACGCTGACCAGGAACATTTCCTAAGAAATATTTTGTGGACTGACGAGTCAAAGTTTGACCGGGATGGAATAACGAATTACCATAACTTACATTTTTGGGCACCTAAAGCAGGCAGGAATCCAAAAAAACTAAAAGAAACTGCGTCGCAAATGAGATTTTCCCTGAACGTATGGATGGGTGTCGTTGATAATTATTTGGTGGGCCCTCATTTCTTGCCCCAAAATTTACCGGATTACTGTCCGACAGTGGCTAGACGAGAGATATCCAAACCGATGGATTGGGAGGGGAGGGCCAATTCCGTGGCCAGCACGAAGCCTTGATATCACACCACTTGATTTTTACGTTTGGGGTCATATGAAGGCATTAGTTTATGTGACCCCAATAAATTCAGTCGAAGAACTTCGACAGCGAATAATAAACGCGGCGCAACAGATGAGAACAACGTTCACATCAAGGGTGACGAAAACCGAAGTTAGGAAGAGAATTCGAACCCGCATTCGTAATCGAGGGGCTCATTTTGAACAAGATGTGTAAAATTTGTAATAAAATTTGATGTACATTTTTTTATGCATTTTATTTCATACAAATACAAATGACCCTTTCTCTCCCCGCGCCGATTCAAACACATGCCTTGGCACGAATTATGTATTTTAAAATTGACTTTTATAGCTTTCTGGAAAGCTTACAGAATAAGCCAGTTGTTTTAGTTATTTGTACGATTAATGTCATAGAATTTTTTGTGACGAGACAACATTTTTGAAGCGTAAAATGAAAATATTGGTAAGATATTATTCTTATATCGCTCATTATTTTCATTATTTTGTTAAATTGTAGTTTTAAATATGTCCATAGCTTAATTGAAGTGCCAGCTACAACATCATTTTTAATGGTACCCATTCAAATATATAGTTTTTTTTTTTACTTGGAATGAAATGTCAAATATTGAGTCAATATCGAAAAACCCTTAAAATTCTAATATCTCGAAAACTATTGAATTTCGGCCATACATATGGGGGGTTCAATTTGTTGCATTTTGGCCCCCTTATCAGCCCCTGACGGATATACGTCGAATTACCAGTAACCCTGTATATTTTCTGTAGCTGCACAGACGTCAGACAGCACAGATAAGGCATGGAGTAAATATTATATGTTCTGCGGTTTGGGTATATATGTTCTGTGACAGTCTCAGAACAATAACTAAAGCATAGAACTGTCTACGGCATAGAAGGAAGCTAAATTTAACTAATATAGTCGTCTCTGTTTTCTTATACACTCATAACAGCATTAGAAAGAGACAGATGTAGGTTGCTCAAAATGCAAAGCGTCACAAAGCAAACGTCAATTTGGCTACCTTGGCTACCTTTATGATACTAAGTTTAAAAGCTACTTAACGTCTCAGGTTTTTGTGTATGACTTTGTTCATCGCATTTTTTCGTATAATGCTTATGGGCGCATGGGAGTTGAAGTGCTTCGTTGATTTTACGTGTTTTTATAAAAATAGTACAAAATTAATAGTGATTTAGTGTACATCGCAAAGCTTAAAGACTAAATAATGTCCTGCATTATAGTGGGATGTAAATCACATTCATCCCGCAAAGAAAATGATACGGAAATCATAAGCTTCCATCGGTAAGTAATCAAATATGGTCATTTTATCGGTTTTGTATTCTCACTGTAGGTTATTTTGGAATTTTTCAAATTATTTGAGTTTAGTGTACTCGGTAGTGTTTTGAAATCAATATTTTATGTAATTAAATAATTCGATTCTAGGGAAAATAGAAATTTTAAATCGGCATAGAAATTTTTGCAATAGTGCTTGCAAAAATAAACTATCGATAGAATATCGATAGAACTAGCATCGTCAAAATTATTACTTTATTTTTCTTTACAAGTAGTTTTGGGAAGGATTAAATATTTGAGAGTGAAATAAATACCTAAATACCTACGGTCTTGCCAGCAAATCATACGTATGAGTAATGAAATGACAGTGGTCAAAAAGCCGTGTGGCTCATGGTATAATAATTTAAACTCATGTGTAGCTATGATTTTTTTTTTAATTTTCAGATTTCCCTCCGATATTGATATGAGGCAAACATGGATCAACACTATTGCACGTAACTACTGGGAATGGAAAAAACAACATCGTAATTGTTCCAAACATTTCAGCGATGACTGCTTTATTAAAATATTGCTACCAACGTCAATTTTTGATGATTTACTCGAACATTCATTCGATAATGATGTATTGGATGAACATAGAAATTTGTTGATTAAATTGATAAGCAAAGAATATTTAACCATTAGAATTCATTATATCGCGAAAGAATTATCTTCTCCTGTAGAAAAAGTAAGGACATTTCTAACAAAAACTATAATTTTTCAAGGACAGTGATTTAAATTTTTTGTTACTTGTCCCGGTGCCAATCGCTCTTTAAAAATTATTTAAGCGTTTTCTTGGTAATTTCAATTTGTTAATAATTTATCCTGTGTTTATAAATAAATAAGTTAATCAGACAGAAGTGAGTTTATTTCACCTTAGCATATTTTAGATTTAAATGCCAAGGAGCGATACCATAAACTAAGAAGTCGATATCGGTATTTATTTTATGCATAGTCACATCACTAGCTAATACTCTTTTGTCTATGACAGCGTACACTTCAAATGTCCTAATGCGCCTTCTCTCCATTGAGCTATTTACTATTATAAGTCAATGCTTCTATCCTATGCTTTAGTTCGTAGATTCTCTGTCTACGGCTTTAGTTATTGTTCTGAGGTGACAGTCAGTGAGCTGTCATGTCAGTAATGTACATTGACATGGTAATGTAATTAGTTTCTCTGTCTACGAATGGAGGGTATAGTGCGTTTCATCAAAGAAGTCCCTTCGCTGTAATGTTGGTAGCGCTTAAATGAGTGCTGCCAGGCTGTGAAAATTATATTACCCAATAAATCAGTATAAATTGAAAACGAAAATTTATTTTGGTTGTTCTTTTTATTTGGTCACCTTTCAACAAATGTCTATAGAAAATTATACCTTACGTATAAGTATTCATAAAATTAAACTCTTAATATAACCATAATAATTATTTATTTGCGAAACTTCTTAATAAGCTGTAATGATTAACAACAAAATTACTTTTTAAAATAACTGTGCTCCTCCAAAGGACCTACACCCGATATAGCACTATCTCCAGGGTCACTATCGTCTGAAGTATCTCCTATAGTATATCTAGTATATCTAGTCATCTCCTACTTCTATTATAAATCGATCTATTTTGTTATCAACAGTTACTACATTGTTGAAGTACTTATCTTCTATGGTTTCTACGTGGCTGCATTCTTTTATCCACTCTTCTGGCGTGCTACTGCAAATTGCCTCTTCAGTTATTTTTACAATATTTTTTGCTTCCTGACCCACGTTTTTTTCAGCAATCCGCCTTTTCAAAAGACTCCATATGAGTTCGATTGGATTCAGGTAACAATGATAAGGAGGAAGTCTTACAACTTTATGACCGTGTTCTTTTAACAATGAATCGACTTCGTAGATAGGTGGTTCTTTGTGGTCTTTAATTATTTTAAAAGGTGTAGGTAGGCACCTACGGGGTAGCAGCGGGGACTAGGGAGCATCTAGTTCTGGCAATGGCAACCCTATTTTATGGCGGCGACGCGAAGTCTCACACATTCTAATGGAATTATTGCCGCTTTGTTACGTTTTTCACTCTCACAAAACGTTTTGACTTTCCACACCAACTCTCTTTCGCCACTTTTAAGTGTCTTCGGCGTGAAACACCGTAAAACAACTATAAATCTTGGAAAAACTCAACAAAGCCTACGATGCGTCTAGCGTTTGACGTTCTTGACAGTCAGGTGTGCTAATATAACGGCGAAGGGAATTCTTTCGTGAAACGTACAATAGAGGCAGAGCCTTTGATTATATAGTATATAATAATCAAAGGGTAGAGCATTGAGCTAGGAAAAACATAAGTTAATGGGGTAGAGAGAATAGTTTTCTCTGTCTCCGGTAGAGACCGTAGACCCGTAGACAGACGGTAGAGTCTTTATCTACGGTAGAGACTTTGTCTCTAGACCATTGAGCTAGGAAAACAAGTCAATGCTGTAGACAGGTCTCTACCCTCCATACATGTCAGTAGTACCCATTGAGCTAGGTAAAACAAGTACCCTATAGTAGTATTAGTACCCTATGGTAGCTCCATAGTCAATAGCTCTTGGTAATGGTATGGTAACCATAGATAATACACTATAATAATCATAATAATGGTACTCTATCACTATCGTTTAGGTTTTTTCTGGTTTTTTACCCAAACGTAGTTCTCTTTAAGCTAAGTTCAGATGACCGCGCGACGACGCGCACTGCCGCGCGGTTCAGCTGTTCAGATGGCGATGGCGGCGGCTTGCGAGCGACAGTCTAGCACAGAACACTATATTACTCCTAGCGGTCTAGCGTGAACATTCAGTGAGAATGGACGTGGAGGAGGCAATTTGCTTGTGGGTTTTATACCGCAAACTGCGACGTCGTCGTCGAAAGCAAAGACGATACTGGGTGCACCCTATTTTAAGTCGAAGACTTTCTTTTAAGCCTGTTCGTGACTTTATATCCCACACTAAGACTACACGAAGATCGATTTTCAACTATTTTAGGATGTCGATTGCATCCTTTGACTTTTTGTATGATTGCGTTGAAAAGGATTTGCAACCTACAGATGGTGCTGTAAGATATTGCATATAACCAAAAGAAAAACTGATAGTAACATTGAGGTAGTAAGTAAGTAACTTTTTATTTTTTAATCAACATTATGCAGACTACATTACGTCATCATGTCTTAACAATTTATGGCGTTCACAGTAATAAGGGTGAGGCGAAACGGGCGTAATTTTTTGAGTTGTGAGCCGCGTAATTTCTGCTACATTCGGTTTCATACAAAACTCCTGTTTCATTCACAGTGGTTTATATTACGCGCTTCACAACTCAAAAAAATTACGCTCGTTTGGCCTCACCCTCAACATAGAATCACACTTTCTCTGTCTACGAACAGAACACACAGCTTAGGGATGGACAAGTGAAAAAAATATATCGACATTTATCGGATCGATATTTTTAAACAGTATCGACAATTATCGAGTGAAAAATATCTATATATCGTCAGTTTTCGTATGATTATTCACAAGAAAATTGCAAATTGTCTGTTAACTTCAGGGTCATATACGTCTCACATTGATGGTGTGCGGGACAAGTGAACAATCGTGTATATAGTGAATACATAAGTGTTTATAAGTGAAACGTAATAGTGTAAACAAACTGACTAAGACAGTGATATCATAATAAATATATAATAGTCTAGTAAGATAGTTTATAGTGTTTAAATAGTAGATTTTTCGTTATTTTTTTAAAATCGTATTGGAATTTGTTAATTTGATAGTTAGACAATTTCTTAATAGTCTTCTATAACATAATACCTTGTAAATAATTGTTCGTTATCGATGTATGTTATGTTCAGTTTTCATGTTGTCATTTAATTTTCCTAGATAGAAATAAGATAATAGAATGTAAAATATATAATCTGTCATATGTTTTTATAGACAACTTAAAGAAAAACGCAAATATTGTAACGTGGCTCTCTTTAAGGTAAAGTTCTGTTGTACTTAAGCAAACTGTGTCGAAATTTCTGATTGGTAAACATTCGCGAGTTCTGATTGGTCAACCAATCAGAGACTAGATTTTCTTATGAGATTTTGTATAAATATCGGGTGGGTTTTCGGTGTTGGCACAATTCGCCCCAATAAGACCATCGCTTATGACGATGTCGACAAGGCTGAATGCCTCGCCGACCGACAGTATCGAGGCTCAATGCACACCCAGCTCCCAACCAGTTGACCAAGCTCACCTCTCCGAGGTCAACGCTGAAGTCGAACGCAGAGCTTCCCTCCCCCCTGTCGAAGACCCTGAGTATCCTCTGCTTCCAGTCACTCCAGACGAAGTGCAGGATATTATCAAGGCACTTAAACCCCGAAAAGCTCCCGGCTTAGACGGAATCACCAATCGGGTGTTCCAACTATTCCCTGCCCACCTAATAATGCTAATGGTTACCCTCTTCAATGGTGCCTTAAGCAACAACATCTTCCCACAAGAGTGGAAAAAGGCTACCGTCATCGGTATCCCAAAGCCCGGAAAGCCAAAGTCCGAGCCCACCAGCTACCGGCCCATCAGCCTGCTCAACGTTCTCGGTAAGATCTATGAGAAGCTTATTTATAAGCGACTCGGAAATTACGCCGAAACAAAGGGCCTCATCCCAAACGAACAATTTGGTTTCCGAACCCAACACTCCTGCGTTCAACTTCAACAGGTCCACCGTATCGTCGAACACATAAGCGTTGGCTTCCAACGTGGTTCGATGACGGGCGCCGTATTCTTCGACATAGCCAAAGCGTTGGACAAAGTCTGGCACAACGGCTTATTATACAAGCTTTACAAACTTGGTGTGCCAGACCGTCTCGTCCTCATCCTGCGAGACTACCTGACAAACCGCACATTCCGCTATCGCATCGAAGGCGCGCTATCCTCCCCTCATCCCATACGCGCAGGAGTCCCCCAGGGCTCTGTGCTTGCCCCGCTCATATTCACGCTTTTCACCAGCGACATCCCAAAGAGCGAAAAGGCTCAGCTGGCTCTGTTCGCAGACGACACGGCCATTTACTACACCGGTAACGGCAAAGTTCCAATAGCTCGTACCATCCAAACCGCACTCGACAAACTCGGCGAGTGGTTTAAAAAGTGGAGAATAGAAGTAAATCCCGATAAAAGCCAAGCGGTCCTATTCACAAGACCGAGACACGGCCTCAGCCCCCCCCCCCCCCCCCCGACTTCCGGCAAGCCGATCCCTTGGGAGAAGCGAGCCAAATACCTCGGTGTCATCCTCGATGAGCACCTATCCTTCGCACAACACATAAAGAAGGTCCGCTCACGCGCTGCCTTCGCTCTTGGTAGACTCCACTCCGTTCTGAATGCACGCAGCAAACTGTCCCTCATGTGTAAATTACGCATTTACACAGCGTGCATTCGTCCATAATGACCTATGCCAGTACAGTCTTCACTCACGCCAAACCCCATCACATCCATAGGATGCAGGCCCTACAAAATCGTGTCCTCCGTAGGGCAACAGCCTCCCCCTGGTATGTTCGTAATGAAATACTCCACCTAGACCTCAAAATCCCCACTATCCATCAATTCATGAAACGTAATTCCAAGCGTTTCTTCGACACCTCCGACAAGCATCGCAACCCTCTGGTTGTCAAGGCCGCAGGCTATGTCCCCTCTAAAATTAGTCAAATCCGCCGCCCATGGCATGTCCTCACCGACCCCGATGACCCCATAACACTCCTCCAGGAGAGCAATAGGGCCACCAGTACAGTGCACAAAATACACAAACCGTCATTCCGTCCTCGCCGCCGCCGCCGAGGTGCCTCGCGAACCCCCCAACGCGAACGTAATCGTCCCCCCCGACCCTAGCCCGACGAAGCGCCAGCCCGCGCCGTAGCTGAGCCTGTAACTATAAACCCCCGACTGTGACATCTGAGTTTGTTTCGGCCTTTCTTTTTAGAGTAGTCAATTAGGAAACACCGACCTCATCAAGCTTAAATAATAAAAATCAGATCCAGCCTGTCCCACCTTGCTGTCCTCTCCCCAGCGATGCCCTAAGCCGAGCTTCGTACCCCACAGGGGGTGCCCTTAGGTGATAGTCACTTAGTAAGTGCCCCTGGCTTTGAGTTTCAGAAGGCAACCACAGGATAGTCCGGTTAAGTAGTGACGACCTCTCTAGGTCACCTACGAGACGCCATAGTTAGGAAAAAAAAACAAACGGTGTCGGCACAGTCGGCGGGCAGCAGCACTAGAAGAAAGAAAAACAAGAAACACTAGAAGATTCTCAAGTCAGTGGTTTTATTCCTCACCAATCCAGCAATAGCAAATGTGTATCCTGCACAGATGGTTTAATAGTATTAGCATTTTCGTGCACGCAGCCAATAGTCTTACTGTTATATTGCACGTCATAAAGATTGTGGCGGGATTTTTTAAAGTTAACGATTCGCGTTGAGCATGCAAGGAGTATCTAGAAACATTAAACACGAAACTAGAGTTGCGTTAAAAAATATATCGAAATTGATACGAATTCGATACTCTAAAATAAATATCGATATATCGCGATTAAAAATATTGACGATATATATCGATAATTGTATGGAAAAATATCGATATTTTATTGCCCATGCCTACCACAGATTCACAGAACACTATTACTGTATTACAGTATTTACTCCACAGACCAATTAATTTTAATATTAACTTAGTATTACTCCTCCTAGCTGCGGAAGTGCGGACTCTGCGGAGGAGAGGACACAGAGTACAATAAATGCTTAGATCTTATGAGCAATAATTTTTATTATTTATTTCTGCTTGGCTTTCAATAGTGGCGTGTGCTAGCTGACTTAGATAATGGCAAATAATTTTAATGTTTTTGTGTTTGTTAATTACTTATTACTGTATAGAATCCAGTTCGGTCAGTGGGTAGCCTTAGGGGCGGATTTTTAGGAGTGGGAGTATATCCTTAGGGGCGCTATGAGAAGCAAAGAAAACGAAAAAAAAATTTTTTTGGTTAAAAAAATTTTAGGGACAAAATTTTTCGAAAAATTTTTTTTTTCGAATTGGTACCATACGCTTATAGGCACCATGAGCCGTGCAGAAAACGAAAAAAAAATTTTAGGTAAAAAAAAATTTTTTGGGACTTGCAAAATTTTTCCATAACAAGTGGCTCTCGTTACGGTAAAGTTTCGACCCTACCTCAACTATGCTAAAAATACGCGAATTATTGGGAATTCTCAATACTCGGGCGATCCAAAGTTTTTGCTGTCGTTAGATAATTCGTTGTAGTTTGTTGTAATTTGATATTATTTAGTGTTTGTTTCTTTTTATTTTCGTTTTGTTAGTTTTTAATTTTAATTTGTTTTAGTGGTTTTTTATTTGATTTTTTTTCGTGTTTTTTTAGTTAGTAAGATTTAATTTTCAGTCATTGACCTCTACAACATTCATAATATCGAGCCTATCAGTCACAAATTTATTTCTTTCGCAGTTTTGTTTTTAGTTTCTATAAAATCGTAATAAAACGGCCCCTTTTCGTATGTCGCCCCCCACCGCCCTCCCCTAAACTACGCCCCTGAGTCACTGCATAAATTGTTGCGTCCTAAGCAAAAACTTAGGTAAATTGTTATTCCAGTTTTTATCCGAGCTATACAATTTTGGAAATATACCTAAAGCATTTTATAAGCCCCTATGCGTACTCGAGGTAAAAGTCGTCCGACACGTATAATTTTTTTTCAATATTACGTGGGTTTTTTTCATCGTCTCATACTTTGCTACTAGAGCCACCACTAGACCATTTTTTTTTGTTTTCTGCACGGCTCATGGTGCCTATAAGCGTATGGCATCAACTTCCAAAAAAACTTTTTTGAAAAATTTTCTAAGTGTTTGCCCCTAACCGTACTCAAGGTGAAAAGTAAGGAGAAGTTTTCTAAGTCCCAAAAATTTTTTTTACCAATTTTTTTTTTGTTTTCTGCACGGCTCATGGTGCCTATAAGCGTATGGTACCAATTTGAAAAAAAAAAAAAAAAATCGAAAAATTTTCTAAGTCCCGCGCCATAGCGCCCCTAAGGCTACACTCCAACCTCAATTAAATCAATAAAGATTAAAAAAAAAAAAAAAAAAGGCTACACTCCAACCTCCAGTTCTTCTAACTGAACAGACAGCAGTGCTGCTGGGGAGTTTGTTCCGCCACTTCTTCCCAGCTAAAGCACTAGGAAGTGGTGAAGGGCGGGCGTTTTGGGGGGACTGTCTTATATGATTTTGACTAAAAAAAGCACTCTGTGATTTTGACGTTCAAAAAGTGCTGATTCTCAGCCTAGTTTGAATAAATGACTTGATTTTGAACGAGGAAAAACTATTTTTGTTATAATTTCAGCCGTTTATATACAATTCTTTGTTCGAACTAACGCCACCGGCCGGCCCATACTATTAGGGATAGTTGTACTTTTCATTCAGAAATCACTTGCATTACAATTATTTTTTTATTCATGCTAGACCCTGGGTATGTTTATGCAAGTTTCGTGCGAGAAAGGAATTCAGAGAAAGAATGCAAATAAAACTACACAGCAAATTTTATAAAATAAAAATATAACATATTTTATTATTTCACATAGGCAAAAAAACATACAACTTACTGCTTCTTAAAGCTTTTTAATATTGGATAAATATTATCAAATGCTTCATATATTTCTTCTCTTACTTTAGCACCGGTTAACACAACTTTTCCAGAAACAAAGATCAATAATACTATTCTAGGTTTTACCATTCTATAAATAAGGCCCGGGAATAACTCCGGTTCATATGAACTGAACTGTCCATGTGTCAGTACTAAGCCTTCTAGGCGAATTGGAAACTTCACGTCACAACTTCCAACCATGTTTTGGATTTTAAAGTCTAAAAACTTGGCCTGTAAATACATAAAAACATTAATCAATCATATGAAAACAATAATTTTGACATAATTTCAACATGATTCTTATTGGAATTTAAAATATTTTAAGTTATGCCTTGAAACTGCAAGAAAGTACAGTTCCATGCTGTATTTATGCACACACAGCTCACTCCGAATATTTGTAGTCCACATTCACATAACATAACATCACGCCTGTATTCTTCTGAAGGGTTAGGAAGAGCTGCACTTATAGTACACCCACACTAGCAGCCCACATTCATCATATGTAATTATGATTTCTCTTGTATCATCAACTTATATCTTGCATTGCCAACATTGATGTGATATTTGTTGCTGTATGCCGTTTGTATATGTGAGAACTAAATTGTGATTATCTATTAAAATATCAATACTAATTATTATTATCAGTTCATACTTACATAAAAACCAAGCTTCTGAATAATTCTAGCATATTTCCGAGCAGCGAGACGAGAGTCTTCTTCACTTTTGGCACCCGTGCAAACCATCTTTCCTGATGAAAATATCAGTGCTGTTGTTCTAGGTTCTCTTATTCTCATAATGACCGCAGCAAATCTCTTTGGATTATATTCTGCATTTCTTGCATGGAGAGCAATTTTTTTTAGGTCTAATTTACAATTTAGGTTCACAGTTGAGACAATATTTCTGAAAAGTAAAAATAATATTTTGATTAATTACCTATTCACATTAATTTGTTTCAAACTACTTATAGAAAACTCTCAAAAATTCTATCTTCTGTTTCTCAATGTATATTTTCCTTGAATCAATCAACAATCTACATTTTCCTTGGCAAACATAACTTGTTCACAAGTACTTACTGCAACTGTGGTAAGATACCAGGGTCAGCCGAGTGTGGGGTCATGGGTGTCATTGGTGCGGGACTGGCCTGGCCCAGCATCTGTTGACCTGTCAGACTGCCACTTGTTAACATTGGTGACATTAAGTTTTGCTAAATAAAAAAAATAAGTATTATTAAAATATAGTAAAAATGTTTGTGGTAAAATAACAACATTTTTTAATCTGACTATTAATAAAGTATCTTGAATATATTCTGTAGCACATTTTAGGTACTTAGTATCAATTTCGCTAATCATTCTGGAGTCAATGAATTATCTAACAGTGTGAAGAAATAGCACAATTCTGTTATTCATGTAAGTAAATAAGGATAGGATCCAACTTAAATCAATGTAAAGCATACTGCTTTACATGCTTGTGAGATAATTGAGTTTTCATGAATAGAAAGAAGTCTAATTGACTTTTGCTCTAATGCATAGAAGATTAATATACAATGATAATTACTGGTGTTTGTGGCTGCATCATTTGTTGAGGTGTAGCATAGCTGGCGGCTGGCGCATAAGTATGAACTGATCTTTGAGGAGTTCCCATTAGCGATGAACCAAAGCCGACGAGTGGCGAGGAGCCCATCGCGGCGAGGGCATGTTGCTGCTGTTGTTGTTGTTGCTGATGCTGCTGTTGCATAGCATTTGGCAAAATCTGTTGATCCTCTTCTGGCTGATGCAAAGGAGTACCTATGCCTGGTATATTGTACGGACTCGGTAGCATTTGGTCCATTTTGAAGTTTTATTTTCACTTTTTGATATTATTGAACTAAAGGCGGAAAGGCTGTTGACGAACGTTTTTTGGCTGTAATTAATTTCCAGTAAATGAGTGGCCTCTACTTTATTATGTTTATCTCAATCACCGTCCTTCCACATTCGTTATGAGGAGAAAAGCATCACAAAATCAAGTTCACAATGTTTAGTTGCCTCCACCGACATAGTCGACATAGTCGAAGTCGAAACCAAACCATTGAAATTATTGTCAATTTGACAGAATTGTCACATGTGTCATTGACAATCATTAGCATGGAATTAGTATGTACTATATTATTAGTGTCGGAACATGGAATTAGTAGGTATGTATTATATTGTCGGAATCACTCGTTCTTGTTTAGTGCATCGTTTGCCAAATGGAATTGGCCGAAAGGAGAAGTCCCGAATATGGATACTTGATGTGCATCTCGATCAATGACTAAAGACTCTTTAGTCATTGATCTCGATAGACAAATTAGGCGAATTAGTGAAGTTGCTAAAAGTTTTCTTTTTGGCATATTGCACACCGTTGGAAAGGGGACACATTGTAAAACTTTAAAAAATAATTCGAATTAATTCTTTTTTTTTCAGCAATTTATATTTCAGTTTTAAGTTTATTTTTTCTTGTTCCAAAAAACTTTGTGAGTTATTAGAAAGGAACTAGATGTTATTAGCAAGTAATTTCGAACTTCATAGAACCATAGACCAGTACACATAAAAATTAAAATTAAATTTGAAGACTATACTAATAACTAAAAAAAAAGCTTAAATGCAGAGTTGTGTATTTTTTTAAATAAAAATTTAAAAGATATAATAGAAAAACCGGTGTAACCAGGAACGAGTTATTGGGTCTGAAGATATAGCAAATTACCTCCTCTCCTTTCGGTCAATTCTATTTGGCAAACGATGCTCCAAACACCCTGTATAATCCTCATAAGAATCACAGTCGGAATTTATTTATATTATATAACCTATAATGATGGATAGTAACTGGATCGTGGAGGCCAGATAGGACGTCGCTCCATGCAAAATACTGGTATTCAGCTGCATCTGGTTGAGACTGGAAGCCGACCCTATCATATTCGGAAAAAGCAGGGCAGATGATGATGGCAGTATTCTGATGGCCAATCACATCATGCTCGCCTATATTGAAAATAAATTGTGTTTATAATTTTTGCAAGGTTGGTAAATTTATCTCTTATGTCAGTCACCTTTTGTCATCCTTTTGTGCTCAAATCATAGGTAGCATGCGCGCGGCAAGCGCTTGCGATGCTTACACATAGTTTGTGGGTTTGTAGTTTATGGCAAGTGCCAAACGTGTGGATACGGCATAAGTCTGTCTATTTCTGATTTTCTTCTGTTTTTTTTGTTTTCTCCACTTTTGCTAAAGACTCAGTACCCAGGTCAGTAAATAAACATATAAACACTTTCCTTCGAGTAGAAAAAGTGTTTATTGAAAAAGTGTTATATTATAAACGTTTTCTCTGGCTACGTTTTAAAAATCTGTCAACATGACGGGTATTGATCGGTTAAACCAGGTTAAACCCTCAGAACAATATATTGTTCTGAGGTTAAACCCAATGACTAAATAGTCATTGGTTAAACCTCAGAACAATTTATTGTTCTGAGGGTTAAACCATTGAGCTAGTTTATAACGTAGACAGAGAAAACCTCCTAACAATTGTTCTGAGGAGAAAACGCAGTATTATAATTTGTATTTCACTTGTTTTTTACATGCCGATTTATCTGATTCTAAACCTTTGTCCCTAGTATTAAGATGCAGATATTATTTTTTTTTTTTCACTTTATTTTATGCTCTCCGAGATACATTTTAATAACAAACCGGGTAATAATGTTAACTTTGTTATGAGTATCTTTAAGTTTGCCCTTATTATTCTTATTATTGTTTTGTTATTATTAACATTACCTATGCTAATTATTTTATATGGTAATTTTTGGATAACGTCGTGAGTAGTGTATTTGTTAATTCTATTAGTTTAGAACTCCAATCATGTGTAATATACTGCTGTTTGTTGTCCCTAATACACTGACCTCTGTGTATTTTAATACAGGTCAGTGCCCTAATAAATAAAAAAATAAATAAAATTATAGCCGGGGAACGGGTGTAGGAAAACGCAAGGTGCTATGAACTGGCAGTTTTAATTCCCAATTACACAAACTCACAAAGTTATACAAAAGAAACTTAACCCGCGCGCACGCACTCATTCGCGGGTAGCTCGTTGGACTCTACTGACAACTACTGAGCTGTCTGTCAGATCTTTCTGGCATAAGTGCCCGGGCGCCCTCTCACGGGCGGCCGCCACCACTCTGTGTTGCCATATACATATTACGCTCTGCCGCACGCTATACACTCCCCCTCGAGTTCTAGAGAACGTCCTCGCTCATGAACTCGCTCAAAGGAAGCTGAACAGACTGGACAAACATGTTTGCGTGGACGCCCTCTCTGACGTTTTGGAACTACGGGACGAGGAGGCGAACTGTCCCGGTTATGGAACCGAGTGAGATCTGATACATGATA
Source organism: Brachylomia viminalis (assembly GCA_937001585.2). Taxonomy (NCBI): domain Eukaryota; kingdom Metazoa; phylum Arthropoda; class Insecta; order Lepidoptera; family Noctuidae; genus Brachylomia; species Brachylomia viminalis. The sequence goes on along the minus strand of OW443302.2, from coordinate 10,476,554 downwards.
CTTTCCTAACATACTTTCAGGGCTTTCTATGTTTGCTATGAAATATGTCGTGGGACTCACCCTTTTGGCAATGACGTACGGCCCGTCTTTCTTAGGAATGAACTTAGCTGTTATATTCTTTGCTGCATTGCTAAGAACATGTGACTTCAACAGTACTTGGTCTCCGACCTCAAAGACTTCGGCAGGTACGAAGGACTTGTCAGCACATTCCTTACGTCGGTCTTGTTGTGCTTCAACTCTTTCCCTAACAGCAATGAACGTGTTAACAAAGTTTTTCAAATAAGGCGTAATTTGCGGAACAAAATTATCTTTGTTAAGAATCGACCGAATGTCGTGTTGCACGTCGAGGGGTGAGCGTAGCTCTCTGGCGAACGTTAAGTACGCTGGAGACACACCCGTAGTTTGACAAACTGCGGAATTCATAGCGAACCTTATCGCAGGTAGGTACTGCGGCCATGAAGAATGGTTTGTTTCAACTAAACGTGACAACTGGAATTTTAAATCTCTATTTTTGCGTTCAGCTGGATTAGCTGAGGGATGATACAAAGGTAACAGATCTTGATTTATACCTAAAACAAACATACACTGCTGCATGACAGCGGACACAAATTGAACGCCATTGTCTGACACAATGCGTCGAGGAAGTCCATAACGCAAAAAGAACTCCTCAATCAATATACGAGCACACGCCTCTGAAGTTGCCTCCTTTAAAGCGTATAGCTCAGTCCACCGAGAAGCGGTGTCTTCTACCAACAATATCCAGCGTTCCCCATTATCTCCCGCAGGAAGAGGACCGAATAGGTCAATGGCTAACACTTCTCCCCTTTGATTCAAAACCGGTGTCTGTAACAGACCTGACGGCTTTTTGTTTGAAGACTTATAACGTTGACAGGTGGCGCAAGTCTTGATATACTCTGTTATGGCCCTACGCATGCCTGGAAAATAAAAACCCTGAGAGATTCTATTGTATGTTCTGTCTACTCCATGATGCCCCGCTAAATCAGAGTCATGACACTCCTTCATAATTTCAAGGCGTAAAGAAGACGGAACTACCAGCTGCGGTTCTTCACTGTCCACGTCGGGACTGTATCTATACAAAACACCTTGTTGCAGGAAATAACCTCTTTCGGACCAACGCTTCTGACCTATAGATTCCGGATCAGATATATCCTCTAACTCACTAACGATTTTTTTTAGTTCCAGGTCATCCAGCTGTGCGCGCCGAAGGTCGGAAGCACTCCTAGCAGGTAAGTCAACAACAACAGAGCAAACTCCGCACCGATCCTTTGTTTCTTCTTTGCAGGTTGGTCGACTGAGCGTATCGGCAATGACATTAGCCTTTCCAGGTGTATACTGAAACTGAATGTTAAAACATTGAAGCTTTAACGCCCATCGAACAAGCCTACCCGATGGTGACTTTAAGGTAAGAAGCCACTTTAATGGCTGATGATCGCTACCTATGATGACCTCGTGACCTTCGATGTAGCCTCTGAATCGATCGACAGCCCAAACAACGGCAAGAGCCTCACGCTCTGTGGTGCTGTAATTCCTTTCTGCTGGAATAAGAAGACGGCTAGCATACTCTATAGGGCGTTCATCCTTACCCTCACCTTGTAACAATACAGCTCCAAGAGCGTAGTTGCTAGCGTCCGTCCTTAACACAAAAGGCTTACTATAATCCGCTTGGATGAGAATCGGTGCCGACGATAAGCGCTTTTTAAGCTCCTCGAACGCACTAGCCTGGCTTGCACCCCAAAACCAGAGCTGATTCTTTTTAAGCAGGCGTGTCAAGGGCTCAGCTACAGCTGAAAAGTTTGGAATAAATTTTCTAAACCACGAACACGTTTGTAAAAATGTTCTTAAATGGCGTAACGACGACGGTGCCCTCATATCTAAAACTGCACGTACCTTGTCATCATCCGGTGACACACCATCTTGGGTGATGACATGACCCAAATACCTAACCTTGTCTCGTGCGAACACGCACTTGTCTCTGTTCGCGCGTAGCTTAAATAGACGTAATCTTTCGAAAACCTTACGCAAATCGGAAATATGCTTTTCAAAACTGCCTTCGGAGATAACTAACAAATCGTCTTGGTAAGCAAGAAGGGTTACGTCCTTCAGCGAGGCGCCCGTACGCAGCCTATCTATTAGACGCTGGAAGGTTGAAGGGGCGTTCTTCAAACCAAACGGCATACGCTTAAAGCGAAAAGAGCCAAAGGGTGTCAAAAACGCTGTTTTATCTCTGTCCTGCTCGCGTAAGCTAACTTGCCAAAACCCACTACGCATATCAACGGTACTCATAAAAGAATGTTTTTTTGTTGACTGGACAAGCTCGTCTATCAATGGCATCGGATAGACGTCGGTCTTAGTTACCGCATTGAGCTTTCTATAGTCGACACAAAAACGCACCTGTCCGTTTTTCTTAGGAATGAGAAGCGCTGGAGAACCCCACGCGGACTCGCACTCCTCAATAATATCGTCTGCCAACATCTTATCTAACTCTACCCGCATTACTTCTTTCTTAGCAGGCGTCAACCTATACGGTGGAACAGCAATAGGGAGGTGATCGCCAGTATCGATAATATGTTCGGCGAAAGGGGTCGGTTCTCCCCCTGGCTTAAAGATATCTTGATGCTCTACGATGAGCTGCGCAAGTACCTCACGCTGACTATCATTAAGCGAACTCGCCTCGTCATCCCGCAGCACCTCTACAGCGGCACACGAAGATACAGGTGACGGTAACATCCTCTCAAACTGAGTATCATACTTTTGATCACTATTTTCAGCAAAGTGCCAGCTGTTCTCACCGAAATTGAAAACAAGATTGAATATCGTAAGAAAATCTATGCCTAACAAGCTTTCATTACTGTCCGCTTCAGGAAAAATTAAAAACTTGATGACTTTAGTCTTGTGTTTAAGTGTCACCTGTACCTCCGTGGTTAGTACATTTATTTCCCTACTAACACCATCCGCCAACCTAACAACTTGCGTTGACGGCACTAACTGATGTCCTAAACTGCGTAGGAGAGCGTAGAGCGTGTGACCGGCAATACAGCTTTTTGCTGCAGAGTCTACTAAAGCCGTACCACAATAGCCTAAGACGCTTATGTCTAACACAGGGCGACGAAAGGATGCACTATCGTTTGTATTTTCAGAATACTCACAACTATTACAAGACTTATTACAATCATAACAACTAGACACAGACGTATTTACATTAACAACATTATCATAATTAAAACATTTATCCTTAGAACAAGGCACGCAGATGTCTTCATTACGAGCATGATCGTTCAATTTTAAAACTAAACAATTATTGATATCTGAGTCCTCGAGACAATTATTTACAGTATCAACATTATTTTCATAAACAAAAGAGTTACTAAGATCCTCTACGACGCGCGTAGGGTTACCTGGAGTCGACATAATTTGCTTTGTCGGGCTTACCGACGGCGGCGGGGGTGGCGGCGGGGGCGGGGCGGCAGCGGGTACCGAGCCGGCTGGGCTGCGACGAAGCTTGCGCGAGCGCGCGAAGCCTGCCGCGCTCGAATTTCGCAGCGAAGCGGCCTTCTCGTTATTGTTTACGGATCCATCATGTTTCGCGAAGTTGATGGAATAAAACGCCGACGGCTGACCACCCGGCGAACAGTTTTTGCACTTAGACTTGATTACGTTCGCGGCACCACAACCGTAACACTTTATTTCACTTTCCGACTTTACTTTACTATTGTCATTGTTATCGCACTTATCACTACGCTTAAGCTTTTCGCACACTTCCTTGCGGTGACCGGGTCGCTTGCAGTACGCGCAGAACGGCTTCTTTTCCTTAGCTGCGGCGGCGGGCTCGGCGGGCTTGACGTTACGGTCGGCGCGGCTGGTACTAGGCGCGTCGGCAACTGTAGGTACTTCCCGCTGTGACGAAGATGCGGCGCGCTTATTTGATTGCGCGTGCGACTTAGATAAAATCGCCTGCTCTTTTCTTGTTTCCTTTAGAGAATCTTCTACAAGGCGACACTTATGAAGTAGCACGTCGAAACTATTTACGCATTCTCTGGTGACGCGTTTTCTTATACGCGGGCTAAGCAAACTGTATGCCATGTCTAACTGGACTTTTTCCGAGAGATCGTCTTCTGGGAATTTAGCTAACAGAGCACGTACCTTAGCGATAAACAAGTCGGTGTGTTCGTCTTCTTGACTTAAACTGAACAACTTCCTGTAGAGTCGGTGTGGTGGGTCATGCTCGCCAAAAGCCCCTTTAAGTCTAGTAAGAGCCTCCGACCATGTGCTCGTCGACCTTTTTACACCTTGCCACCACACTGCAGCGGGCCCTTCCAACAACATTGAGAAACCACGGAGAGCATTTTCATCGGAAATACTCACGCAATCCTTGTAGGTAACAATCGCGTCTATGAAGTTTTCCAACGATTCGTCGGCACGTCCGCCATAACGCGTCGAGCATTTTGCGAAATTTCCGTTCGCGCCAAATGCAAAGCCCGATCCCTGCTGGGCCTCAGACACGTTAACGTGAGGTGTTGATGATCGTACTTCTCGTATGAGTTGTTGACAAAATTCACTTTGGGTTTGCTGAATCGATGCGATAAAACTCGCGAAAGTTTCTTGTGACATTGTTATATTGGCGGCACCCTTGGCACCGGCGTCTTCTGCGACATCTTCCGATCGAAGCCTCGGCATTTTGTTTTATTTACACGTTGGGCAGCCACTTATAGCCGGGGAACGGGTGTAGGAAAACGCAAGGTGCTATGAACTGGCAGTTTTAATTCCCAATTACACAAACTCACAAAGTTATACAAAAGAAACTTAACCCGCGCGCACGCACTCATTCGCGGGTAGCTCGTTGGACTCTACTGACAACTACTGAGCTGTCTGTCAGATCTTTCTGGCACAAGTGCCCGGGCGCCCTCTCACGGGCGGCCGCCACCACTCTGTGTTGCCATATACATATTACGCTCTGCCGCACGCTATAAAATATAATACTGTCAAAGTTTCAAAATGTCTGATGTCATGTCAAATTGTCAATGTCAATATATCTGTCTCCATTGATGAATGCCACGCTTCTTGAATTATTTTCTATTTTCTCTTTAGATTGACATTCAATTAGCCTTTACAATGGCTGAAACTATGAAGCAAACCGTCGCAACCATACTAAAAAGTATTGAAAGGTAAGTTGCATATTCAGTTGTGTGTAAGGTTATGTAGGGCAATTGGAAATTTTATATTATCTCTTGCAGGTATTAAATTCAGATTTTTTGAATTATATTAATTTATTATTAAATGTAGCCTTTTGCATATGACTATATATCCGTTGCTAACATTGTATGACATCTTTATAGATACAATCCCGCAAATCTTCAAACCTTGGAGAGGTATGTCGAAATGCAGTCACGAGAGAATACTTATGATTTGGAAGCAAATTTAGCAGTTTTAAAACTGTACCAATTCAATCCAGAGAAGTTCAATGCTGATATCACATGCCAGATTCTTTTGAAAGCCTTGACTAATTTCCCACATACTGATTTTACACTGTGCAAATGTCTGCTTCTAGAATCTGTGGTAAGTGTTTTTTGAGAAAAAATATCATGTTTACATAAATCCAGGCTTGAGATTAATAAAAACTAAAGAATCCCTCTCATCATCATCATCATTCTCTTGCCCTTATCCCTATTTCTTTGGGGTTGGCATAATATGTCTTCTACCTCCAACTCCTTGTAATCCTTAAATAAATAATTATACTCTGGAATAAAAAAAAATACTTATAATGAAGTACAGTACACAGTGTACTTCATTATAAGTATTTTTTTTTTAATGTATTAATTGAAGTTTTGTATAAACTCTAATGTGTATATCTCTCTTTTAGGTGGAAAATGAGACAATATCACAAATCAAACATTTGGCTGACATTCTAGAGCAGTGTGACTTTGCACAGTTTTGGAACAGAGTACATCTAATGCCAGAGCTTTGCAACCGTATCAGTGGTTTCCATGACTCCATCCGGAAGTTTGTGTGCCACGTAGTTGGCATTACCTTCCAGACAATTGATAAGAACAACCTTGCTAACTTATTGGGAGGCATTGACGGTTAGTAATAATAATATAACTACTCATCTATCTTAAATATTATAAAGAGGTCAAATTTGTTTGTTTGTTTGTATGTAGGGGGAATCTCTTGGAACTACTGACCGGATTTGAATAATTATTTTTGCATTTGATAGCCGAACACTTGAGGAATGCTATAGCCTTCCTCAAGTGTTCGGCTATCAAATAGGTATAATAGCCTATAGGCTATTTAACATTACTCTAGGACCCTTAGGAGCCAATCAAGAATAAAAAAGTCTGAAAGAATGCTAAGCGAAAACTAAGTAATAGTGCGGGCAGGTGACGCAATGCAACAGAATGGTTCGGGGGAATCGGATATTTCATGTGGACGGAGTCGGGGGCAGAAGTTAGTTTAAAAATATGCATACACAAACACACATCATGTTACCCGTGGTAGTTAGCAGAAAGTACAGAACACAAGATGCTATGATTCATACATACAACTTATTATGTTCAATAAAACAAAAATGAGGTAATTCACCGTTTTATTACGTGGATAGCATAAGCACTAGGTAGCCTTAATAGGTAATACGGGCTGGTGACCGCAACTCCACGTCAATGCGCGTATTTTGCGTACGGGTGGGAAAATCGGTTAAATCGGCAGGTAGGTAGCCTTAAACTAATGTGATATTTTCACACATGTAAGGTACACATACAAAACTTATTTGTCAAAAAGATTTCCAAGTACAGTCGCCAGCACATCAGGTTATACGAAACTGTAAATTTTCTCCAAATGATTTTAAACCTTAAAATGTTGAAGTTAAGTTCAAAATCGAATGAGAAAATTTTACAGTTGGTGGTAACTTGACCTGCTGCTGACTGTACCTACATTAAAAATATACAACACTTCTTTTGCTTTGTCCATGTTCATGCATCTGGCTTAAAAAGGAACTCCGATATTAATATTTTTATAAAATGCACCATTCTTTTTATTTTACGTTTAATACTATAAACCTAAGGACCTAAGAAGAAGCCATAGCAGGTAGTTAATAGATAAGGCTTCTCTATGAGTAGCCATACCGTATATCCATATAAAAAAAAAAAACCAATAACATGAATGCATATGTTTTGGATCACAAGTGTTGCATAAAATAATTAAAAAGAAAAATTGGTTACTTAATTAAAGTATTATTGTTATTTAATCATATTTGTAAAGAACCTGAACTAATATTTACATCATTTAAAATAATAATAAGTATGTACAAGTACATAAAAAAATAAATCAATAGCCTTAAAAAAATTCGTCTACATCTCTGTCAACAGGAAAAGTGCCCAAAAGGCTGGCAGCATTGCCACGTTGTATGGCCATATGAATTCTTTAGCAAAAAATTAGGCCAACCCTCTGGTCACGTGAGGAGTCGACCAACCGAAAGGCGATGTCTCGAAAACTAAGTGGGTACTCGGATCCAATGGCCCTAGAGTTACAACCCCAAATGGCTCAAAGACATAAGTCCCAAAAAGATTGGAGTATTTGCGCTGTTTGAGGTTTTCCGCACCTACAGCAGCCGCCACTGCATAGCCCGCAGTGCTAGGAAGAAGAGATGGCGCAAGGGTGTCGACACAAATCATACAAACCATATTTGTACCTTCCACTCCCTTTTATCCCACTTCTCACCTGAAATTATTAACCTTTTTACAACTTTTTTTAAATGAAAATGATGTTAAATTGTAATTGGTGCGTAATAAGTATGTGAATACCTATGTTCTGTATGTCTGTGCTGTTTATCACCATATTTTGTATAAGATAGTATTTAGAATAATATTTATGTTTTACTAACCCCCTGTCCTCGTTTTTTGAGCGACTAACATCTGTAGTACCTACTACCACAAAGTGCAAAGTCGACGGCCCGCCTCCGCGCTGCCGTCTAAACGTGACGCTGGCAGAATAGTCGACATTGGCTCTATTGCCATTAAAAATAAAAATATTTGTACCTATGATTTAAACTTGACCTGATATAATCTAAGACTGTCATACATTTACATTAACTGGGGTAGTTAACAATAGTAATTTAATAGATTTCATTTTAGTACACACGGCTTCACATCAAGCTATAATTTTCTAGTTTACACTGACCTCTCATTGTAAGGAAATCCTATGCAAAGCGAGATCAGCTTATACTGGAAATTTATAGCTTGATCTGTAGCCGTGCGTACCTGTAGGTACTTAAAATAAAATCTATTAAATTACTACTGTTTAGTTTTGAAAGAATGTGTACATTCTTTCAAAACTCTACGTTCTACTTTAATGACTATTAGCTGTGCCCGGGGTTTTACTCGCTGTTTAATTTTTCTTTTTGCTTGGCTCCTAAGGGTCGTAGCGTGATCTTAAAAATGGCTTTATAAATGAGACAGGTAATACTAGAGATTAGTGTGTTCAAACAATAGAACAAATCTTCACCTTTCTAAAGTACAGTATAGATTAATTAAATTCATATTTCCAATACCCACACAGTTTCAACATTCTGTTTGTTATTGGTTTTAGATGTGACCTTGAAACACTGGGTGAAAAAATATGGATGGAGAGATGATGGAAACCTGATCTTCGTTGCCAACCAAGATGAAAACATAAAGACTAAGAACATTACTGAGAAGATTGAGTTCGACCATCTAGCTCCCCTGATGGCTTTGTTGTAAATCTTATGCAACTTTGTATTGAATAAATTTAAAATAAAATAATTGTGTCATTTCTTGCTCTGGTTGCTTGCATCACCACTTGTAATGTTATGTTTATAACTCGTTTTTTGTGCAATTGTCTACTTGATTTCTTTTTATTAGGGTTCCATAGCCAAATGGCCAATACGGAACCCTTATAATTTTGTCATGTCGTGTCGGCCTGTCCGTCTGGCCGATGACACACAGCTATTTGACTCTGAGACTATATTGGCACCAAATCAATCAAAATTGGAATGAAAAGGTTAACTGTACACCGCTAAACAATCAATACCCATACATGTTACCGAGGAATGATATATATAATTCAATGCGACCAAGCGTGTGGAGTATTGTTGGATTCCATAATAAAAGAAGATGATGTTTCAAACTGTTCTTTTTTGTCTTGTTTTATTTAGTCCTGGAGATTTGGGATATTTTCGGTTACAACCGCAGTAATAACTTTGGCTCTTCAGTTTTTTCGAGAAATACTACGAACTAGGTACCTATCTTATTTTTGTGGTCGGTACCTACCAATGGCGTAAATATTCACCCCAACTACGGAACTCTATGTATGCGGTCCGACACGCACTTGACCGGTGCAAAATAGTTAGGTACCGTTAAATATGTAGTAAATAATTATGTTAATTTGGGTTTGAAAATGAGACAGTCACGAGACAACTTCGAATTGAGTTTTAATTAAAATTAATTATGTCTTACGTAAACTTTATGTACAATGACTTGTTGAAAAACAACATTAGAAACAACAAAAACATAATATAACAAATAATTAAGTGGGTACGTATTTTTCTCTTTACGCCTTCTTTGCGTGACTGTAACCATGCTCCTTGCCACCGGTATGTCCGTCCTTCTTACCGTGGTCGTGGTGGTGCGCAAAGTGTTCCTCATGTCCGTGATGGCCCTTGTGCCCTTTGTGGTCTTCGTCGTAATGTCCTTTGTCGTGTTTTCCCTTCTTGCCGTGTTGTTTCTCGTGATGACCCTTTTCATGGTGACCACCTTTCTTATGGTGACCGCCCTTCTTATCATGATGTCCGTGGAAGTCACCGTGCTTGTGATGGTGTCCTCCCTTGTGGAAATCGTCGTAGAACTTATGTTCCTTGTGAAATTCGTCTTTATGGGATTTATGGTGGAAACCGGTGGTCTTTGAACCCTTTTTGTGGCCTTTTTTGTGTCCGAATTTCCCTCCTTTGTGCCCGTGCGCGGCCTCATGGTGTTCGCCGTGGTGGTCGTGTTCATCGTGGTGCTTCTTCTTGTGCCCTCCGTGTTCGTCGTGATGTCCTTCGTGGTGATGTTTCGCGTGGTTTCCGTGCTCGCCTTTATCATGGTGGTGATGCGACTTGTACCCCTTATCACCTTTATCCCCGTGCTCCTCGTGGTGATCGGCATGGTGTTCATGGCCGCCGCCCTGTTCGTGGTGGCTGTCCTTCGCCTTCTTGTGTTCGGTGCCCGCTATCACCTGGTCGCGGGGTTCACTGCCAGCTGCCGACAGGTCACCGCCTATGGGTGTTGCGGCTAATTCTGGGGCGGCCTTGGCTGCGATGTCTTTTTCACCTTTAACATTGGCTACATTCCGAGCGTGCGCGAATAGCACCGCGCATGCCAGAAGCTCTATTAAAAACAGGAGCCTCATGACTGAAAAAAAAAAACATTAGTAATTTATGTATACAAACACGTCATATAATTTGTTGATATCTAAATAAGGCCATTAATATGTATAAAAAAAAGTCCAACTCACTTTGTCTGGCTCGACTTAAGACGTAGCCGTCACCAAAGCTACGATAACAGTGTCAAAACTGTTTCCGCACTTTGAATTTATAGACTAGATCGCTTTCATCTGATGTCGATTACAGAGTGGTGTTTGGCAATTGTTGCTGCAGATTTCTGGATGAATGATTCCGCGACGGCGACGACGCGGTGGCAGTGACGACATCATGTTATGGTTAAACTGAATTAGTTCCGTTAGATCAACAGCTAATTATAGCCGATAGTGGCACTTATTAATTTACTTTATTGGAACTTTTACGATTTACCTAGTAAGTAGGTATAGATTTAATTGTTTAAAAATAGGTTTAATTGTTTATAAATGAAAAGGAGGGAGTGTAACATGATATTTTTTTTAAGTTGGCTTTTGTTTATTTACAAAGAGGTAATGCGTAAAGTAACAAAGTATACAATAACATAATCTTATCAGTAATATTATCAGTGCTTGCCGTGGTGGAATCCCCAGTGTTTGTGATCCTCGTGGCCTCCCTTCTTGCCATGGTCGTGGTGGTCGTGGTGGTGCTCTTCGTGTCCGTGGTGCCCCTTGTGTCCCTTGTGGTCCGCATCATAATGATGCTTGTCGTGGTGGCCGTGTTTGCCATGGTGCTCCTCGTGGTGACCGGAGTGATGGTGACCGCCCTTCTTGTGACCACCACCTTTCTTCTCGTGGTGTCCGTGGTGATCGCCGTGTTTGTGGTGCTTGCCTTCCTTGTGGTGGTCATCGTAAAAGTGATGATCTTTGTGGTACTCATCTTTGTGGTATTTCTTGTGGTAGCCCTCAACTTCCTCGCCCTTATCGTGATGTTTCTTGTGGTGGTGCTTGCCGCCCTTGTGGTGGTGTCCGTGCTCGTGGTGTTTGCCGTGGTGGTCGTGCTCATCCCAGTGTTTCTTGTGATGGCCTCCGTGCTCGTGATGGTGTCCAGCTTTGTGGTGCTTGCCGTGGTGACCATGTTCTCCTTTGTGATGGTGATGATGTCCTTTATGTCCTTTGTGCCCCTTTTCTCCGTGTTCATGGTGATGGTGTGCGTGGTGCTCCTTGCCACCGCCTTCCTCGTGATGGTGGCCGTGGTGGCTGGCTGCGGCGACCAGGTCTCCCTGCTCCTCTTCTCGTCCCGAACACGCTACTACGACACATCCTAGCACGGCAAGGGCGACTAGCGACCTCATTGCTATTGTTTTACTTCACTATTTGTTCTGTATTTGACTACTTGGACTGAACTGCCTGTAAACCGCCTGTGACAGCATTTTATATCATTAGATTTGCGGGTTGCAGTCGGTGAAACCATCGGCAAGGACGCCAAGCCGACCAGCTCGGAACGCGTTACGCCTTACTATTGCGACATGTCTAAATGCCTACGCAAAAAATAATACAGGTACTTATCAGTTAATTCGTAAACAATCAACGTGCTCACAGAAACTGATGTGGAAGGTACGTAGGCACTTCATAACAATTCAGTTTTTATTAGGTACCGAATTAGTTCTTTTGAATCGCACCTGCTCCGTACCTAAAAACTGAAAAGCAACACAGACTAACTTAACTTAACATCATACTTTTACCCCATCGGACGGTTTTGAGCCAGAGGGAGCGAAAGGAAAGGAAAAAAAATCTCATGTCCATATTCCAGAAGAAAATCTCAAAAATCAACTCCATTCTCACTAATCTCAATCTCCATTAAATATCAGCCAATGCTGGTCCTCAATCATAAGCTGAACCAATTATAGTGTCAACTAACCACACTTTGCGAAGGCTATGTCCCGTTAGCAAAGTTGGTCCCAGCCTAGACTCACTAGGGGGGCGTAGGAGGGGAAACAATGTTACATTCCCTATATTTCAATAATAGGCACGTTTATTCCAAGCGTTCTTGTTTACATCAACGCGCCTATTTTTTGATTGGGTTTGCAAAAGAAAAACCTATTAAGTACAAATAATTTGACAGCTCATTCTAAATTCGCTCGACTGTTCGAATGTAGATAGCCAGAGATTTTTCTGCCAGCCTGCACAACATACGGTCGACTTTTGCAGACAACCTTTACATATTTACCATACACTTCTGCCTAATGCTTTGGGAACACAGTCGTGATGTTATGTAGGTAACTGCTTTTGGGATGTAGTAGGGGACAACCCTATAAAAAATAATTATAATACATACCAGCATAATACTGTCCCACTCAAAGGCATTTGCCTCTTCTCTTACAGAGCATGCACGAGCACTGGGATCACGATGTTTTATTTATTGATTTATCTATTATTACTAATAAACTAATAATAATATTAGGGGTTAAAGTATGAAATTGCCGATTTGTACTGAAAAATTGAAATTCGTTTTTTTTTTTTAATTTAACATATTTATTTAATCAAAATAATTACCATTAGTTACCATACATTGGTGCCATTTAATAGGAAAGTCATTTATGTCTTTGCGATAGAACTCTCGTGATCTAGATTCGACAAACCGTGTGAAAGCATTTTGTACTGCCTCCTGAGAAGAAAACTTTTTATCACGTAGAAAATTATCCAATCACGAAAAAAATGGTAGTCCGTTGGATCAAGATCTGGCGAATACGGAGGGTGACGAATGGTTTCTAATTGCAGTTCCTGTAGAGTTAAAACGGTTTCTCGTGCCGTATGAGGTCTCGCGTTATCATGGAGCAATAATGGTGAAGATCGATTCATGAGTCGGGGCTGTTTCACTGCTAGTTTTGCTATCATTGTTCGGAGTTCGGCACAGTACCTAGACATCTGCCGATGCTTGACCAGATCGGAGAAAGTTATAGTGAATAACACCATGCTGAGAGCACCAAACAGTTACAATTACCTTTTTATTGGTAAGCTTTGCTTTAGGACACTGTTGCGGCGTTTGACCTGGGGTCAGCCATTGCATTTTTCGCTTACGGTTATCGTAAAGAATCCACTTTTCATCACATGTCACAATTCGATCCAATATTCCTTCATTTCTGTATAGATTCAACAAGGCAACACAAGTTTCAACACGCGTTTCTTTCTGCAGATCAGTCAAATCATGAGGCACCCATTTGTCATATTTTTTTATTTTATTGATTTGACGCAAATGAGTCAATATTGTTGGTAAGGTAACGTTTAACCATGCCGCTAATTCTGGGTAGTTTGGTTCGGATCGGCTTCCACCATCTCTTTCAATTCATTGTTATTCACCTGTGTGGGCGGTCTTCCACGTGGTTCGTTCTTCAAATCAAAGTTTCCATCACGAAAGCGTTTAAACCAAAATCGCACGGTGCGTTCATTAGCAGTCCCCTCTCCAAACGCAACATTGATATTGCGAGCTGTTTATGCCGCGTTAGTTCCGCGTCGGAACTCGTATTCAAAAATAACTGGAATTTTCGAAGTATCCATCTTTCTTGTCTAAGCTGAATAAAAAAAACAACTGAAAGTTGATAATCGAATGTTGCACATTTTTTTAAAGAAGAACTTCATAGGTACCATGTAATAAAAGTTTCACTCAAAAATCTCAAACCAGTACCAGTACCTAATACAATAAAACGGCAATTTCATACTTTAACCCCTATTATTATAAAGAGGTAAAGTTTGTGAGGTTGTAGTGTGTGTTGTCTACTTAACCGATTTTGAAAATTCTTTCAGCCCTATTCTTGAGAAAGGTAATAGGATTTTTAACATCACGCTATGACCATTAGGAGCTGAGCAGAAAGAAAAAAGTCAGAAAGAACGCTAAGCGAAAACGAAGTAGGTACTTAATAGCTCGGGCGGCCGATGCGATGCGCCGCCGGGGTGGACCGGGGGAACAAGAAACTACACGCGGACGAAGTCGCCGGAAGAAGCTAATTTTATTATAATATGTACACACAGTAAAACAGATACAGATATGCCAAATAATTTTCTAAACTTCAGCTTAATTAGCTTCAGTTAAGCTGAATTAACAGTTGAGCTAATTTTATTTATTTATTTGATTTGCTGCTTCATGACGACGTCGACGACGATGACGTGACTACCACGCGCCATTGGAACTTTGTTGACCTTCTGTAAGTTCTAGCAAATGTCTTTGCCTGCAGCGTGAGTGCAATTGAGTAGGTATCGGATAATACTCTGTTATCGATGACATTACAAATACCTACCTTAACCTACACTACATATCGCTATAGAAGTATCAATGCTATTCCTTTCCGGATTCCTAGTCACAATATGTCACAATTCACAACACTAGTGACCCTTTTGCACTAACACAAGGTGCCACCGATTGTCTGACCTAAATGTGAAATTATATTTAGATAAGCGTTTAATTTAAATGTTGCCTAGTGTTAGTGAAAATGGGCATTAGATACCTACCAATAAATCTCTCCATAATACATTTAACATTGGCAGAATAATTGTCGACGAATAGAATAGAACAATTAAAATAGTACCTAATCGCAGTGCCTTTGTTTTTCATCGAATACTGTTGATGGATGCTACTGCCCTTTCTTTTGATATTAGGACTTATAGGTATATCAAAAGGAGGGGCTGCATCTTCATAAACTGTGTAAAATAATAATAATAAATATGAGACAACATCCACACAAGGTCTTCAGGTCCCGAACTAGGCTGAGCCTGTACTACGGTAACCTGATGACTGATATACATATATACACACCCAGACACAGGTCAAACAGACATGTTCATGTACACAAATGTTTGAATTGTCCGGGGATCGAACCCGGGACCAGTGGCTCAGAAGGCAGGGTCGCTACCAATTGCACCAACCGGTCAGTCTAATAATAAAAGAGTTTAACGTCCCAATTGCGTAACTTGCTCACAATGGCTTATCAATCCCCTTCATTTTAAGGATGGGTATGCATAAACCATTTCTTAATTCTTAAACTTCGTCTGCTACACAACGTTGGTAAATAGCACAATTACATAATATCAAAATTAAAGGTATTACAATTGTGTTATGCAACTAGGCAAACTAAGTTATTCCCGATCCTCAAAATCAATACAATTTGCTCTATTAAATCGCAAAACAGCTATACTTATATTTTATTATTAAAATAGCGGCCCGCCCCTGGGGGACTACTCTCTAAGCACGAGGTCTGTAGTTTCGCCCGAAGTTACGGACTTTTCAAGCTCCGTATCACTTCCGGGGTCCGTACTAAAAAAAACGTCAACACGATTTGACAGTTGTCCTTACTCCCGATGTGTTTTAGCCCGTTCGAAAAAGTTAATTAATCGGGAAAAGGGTTCACTTCAAAGTCTCGAACTGCTTTCAGACGGCCCCGTATCTTTGTTGTCGGACTTAGAGAGTAGGCCCTTTGCTTTGCACGGTTTTTAGGACTTCACAAAACATGAAGATTTCTCTATTGTAGGTACCTAGGTATTTATAATAATGTATTAAACACATAAAACTTCTGGAATAAATGATCTAAGTGATGTTGAAGTGAAACCCGCTACTCAAAATCTCGAGAACATCACGTCGCACAGACAGACAGAAAAGTACCTTTATTTTATAATGATGTAGATATGTATACTTAGATGTAGATTAGGTAGGTATTTTCTTCTACTTGATTTTTTTATCAGTCTCCTAACGAATGTTCATTTCGATAAATAATAGGTACCTACAGCAAAAATAATGGCAACGGACGAGAGAAGAGAGAGAGACGGAGAGAATTCAAGTCGACGACCTAGGTTGAAGCTGTTGCAGTTGAACCTAGAAGCTACCTTAACACTGTTACGCAATCGCTCACTAAAGAAAGAAATAAGTAGGTAACACATTACATTTACCCACAGATCATATAAACATATTTGCCTATTGATTGTCTTGACCTTCGTTTCTTAAAGCATTAAGTTACCTATTTATCTCAAGACTGAAAAAGGAGGAGAGACACAGAGAAAACAATAGATTTGTGAAAAATTATTTACTTTGTATAAAAATAAAAACAACAACAATAACAACTTCCATTCTTAACAATAGTAATTCATAACAATCAGGATAAATAGTGGTATCAGTGCTTGCCGTGGTGGAAGCCCCAGTGTTTGTGGTCGTCGTGCTCGCCCTTCTTGCCGTGATCGTGGTGGTGGTGGTGGTGCCCTTCGTGTCCGTGGTGCCCCTTGTGTCCCTTGTGGTCCTCGTCGTAGTGGTGCTTGTCGTGGTGGCCGTGTTTGCCATGATGTCCCTCGTGGTGACCGGAGTGATGGTGACCGCCCTTCTTGTGATGTCCGCCGTCTTTCTCGTGGTGTCCGTGGTGGTGATGGTGCTTGTGGTGTTTGCCTTCGTGGTGGTGGCCGTCGTGGAAGTGGTGGTCCTTGTGGAAGTGATCCTTGTGGTGCTTCTTGTGGTAGCCGTCGACGTGTTCGCCCTTGTCGTGATGCTCCTTGTGTCCGTGCTTGCCACCCTTGTGGTGGTGTCCGTGCTCGTGGTGTTCACCATGGTGGTCGTGCTCATCCCAGTGCTTTTTGTGGCCGCCACCGTGCTCGTGGTGGTGTTCTGCATGGTGATGCTTGCCATGGTCGCCGTGGTCGCCCTTGTGGTGGTGGTGATGACCCTTGTGTCCTTTGTGTCCATGGCCGCCGTGGTCGTGGTGATGGTGCGCATGGTGGTCGTGTCCACCGCCATGCTCGTGGTGGTGTCCGGATGCGGCCACCGCTTGGTCGTCGCGGTCGGCCTCGGTTCCGGAGCACATTGCCGCCAGGCACAGCACACCAAGTACTAAAAGCACCCTCATGTTATATTAATGTTGTACTTCCTCGGTAGGTAACTCCTGAGAGGAAGTCCGGTTGTAACTGACCTCTGATACATTGATTGCCTATTTATATCGGTGAGTAGTAGAGCACCGTTTACAGCGGTGGAGAAATTATTCCGCAAGCGTCCGTACTAGTTCATGGACAAACTAAAAAAGGCAGCGGTCATTTTGTTGGGTGTTTTAGCTTACCTGCAGAAAATCATTTGAACAAGATGATCTAGGCACTAATTAAACTGAGTGCTCAAAGCTGATGTACAATTTGTAAAAATACCGGGACGTTGTAATTCCTTGCAGACGTGAAAGGATGTGAAGTGCTCACTACCTGCATGTTGCAGTGCAGTCGTATTATTCAGATTTTGATTAATAATGAGAATGTACTTATTGTTTGTTTAAGGGCAGGAGAATGATAATGATGTTTGTTTTCTAGGTACTTACCTCTATTTTGGGGTTGAATGTCTTTACAAGAAGGTAGGTACCAAGCTTGAGTGTATTTATTGTTTTATGTTACACTAGCTACATAAATACCGATTTTATAATATTAGGCACATACTAAATATAATTCCCGTCAAAAATAGGTATGATGTCATAAGGACATCTATTAATCATCATTATTAAATATTTGTCTAGGATAGGTATCTATTTGACGGGCCATGTCAGGCAAGAAACGGGCCTAATTTGAATATTTAGTTACGAAGTTCGCATTCTGACAGCTTCTATTTGGCTCGTGCTGTTCAAAATAACTTATTAACAGAAATAATATAATTTTCCTGCCGATTACCATTATTTTGCTTGCTGACTATTTTTGCAAGTTTTCTTTTTGATAATCTATAAGTTAACAATAAACAAATAAGTTCAAATACAACTAATTTTAGGGACGGAGAAATAGGTTTATTAATTACAAACCCATTTTTACGTATTACGTAGGTATTTGGTTCTTAAGTTGATACTTGGAAGGTTTAATGCCCAACCCTATTGGTAGTCTATTTATATCCGACATATAAAAGAGAGTTTAATTTTTTTTTCCGTAGGTACGTTCTTTTATGTGGGTGTACGATTAATTGAGAAGTGGTTTTCCAGATTATTTTCCTGATGTGATATTATCATTCATTCGATAATTTAAGATAAGATATGACAGAAGAAGGTTGAATTAATACAAAATTAACAAGATAAGACTTTGTCTTCTGAACTTATAGTTTTATAGAATTTATAACAATATGTGATAGTAAGATGTCACAGTGTTCTATGCCCTCTTCTCGCTCTGCTGGGCGCTCGCCCGAGGCACAGATTACCCCTCTACGCGTCGCGATCACCCCTGCATACAGAGATACAAGGTGTTCATTAATTAACTCAGTGCACCCCAAATATGTATATGCAAATTGTTCATTTATCATACATTTGACAGAAATACTATTAAAACAAAAAAACACCTATTTAAACTATTGTTATTCATTTTCCTGTTAGTAAAGACGATTCCCTCAAACGATGGGTGTAGGTTTGTTGTAAGGCTGCCATGACACAATCAAATTACTTTTGTGCTTTTTATATTCAAGTATAGTTTCTTCCAATCTTCATTACCTACAGGCGCAACACAAAATTTACTAACGTTTTCAAAACAAAAAGATAAGTGTAGAATCCATACACTGCATGACTGTACATCCTGAACTGTTCCGAAGCTTAAAGCTTAAAGTAACTAACATACTTATTCTAGCTACAAACAGATCGTGATTCTTATCCATACTTTCAGGTACACGATTATGAGCAAGTGTTCATGTTTTACGAGTAACTGCCGGTCGAGCGAGTGCGTAGCTAACGTAGTCTCAAGTTGAATAGGTCTAAACATCAATGGCGGCATTGTGAACCTCACCACGTAGAAATCTTCATTCAACATAACATACAGTTGATTGACGGCTCATAAGCTGGAGTCTATCGAAAATTATCTGCTTAGTGGGTCTTTTCGCGTTCCGTTCGCCGCTATTTGGATAGCGTTAAACAATTCTTCCGAGTGACTAAGCACTGTTAATCCTCGCCCTTGTTGATCCATGTCCGGATCTTTACAACATAATGCAGATCTGTTTGAGTATTCAGTTTGATTATACACGCTTAGGAGTTCATCACGGTCTTTTGTAAACATTCGAGTTATTATACATAAATATGGGCATGCATTTGATGTAGGTACGAGTAGGTATTACTTTGTGATCGTAGAAAATATGTTCATATAAAATAAAATATGTTTAATATGTGTTCATGACACTTTTCCGCGACTTTGTTCCTTACGTCACTATAATCGTTAATATTTAAATTACATACAAGAACGAAACAAGACTTTACAGTAAAATTACAATAAGATTAAGCAAAGGACAACTTCATCAAATTCTGTAAGTTATTTAATATCATGTTAATCATTTTGACGGTTGGTTTTCCACTGTTTTACACAGCGAGCTGCAGCAGCAGGGACATAAAATCAGAGTACCTACCTTAGGCCAAGAATGGGATGTCCTCGTGGAGGCGATTGGCGGTGGCGATCTCTCGCGTCCGGCTCTGGTCCAGGCCATGGTACGGAGCGAGAGGGCTTGGGAAGCCGTCACCTCCTTCTGCGAAGCAGTAATGCTCGCGAAGGAGGAGGCGGAACGCGTGAGGGAGAGGCAAAATTCGCGCCCTCACGCCCCTAGCCGCCGCAGGAGACGCCCTGGGCGTCGGGAATCACAGGCCGATTCCCGGCCACCGTAGGCGCGGGCTTGCGAACGGCGAGCATGGGCAGCTCGCCGTTCGATAAAGACCAGGCCCGGGTCGACGGCCCGTTGTGTTCCACGCGCGCCTCAAAGAGATGTCAGCACCAATGACGGGGTCCGCTAGGGCCGATGCCTGCTAGGGTTGCGGGAAAATCCGAGAGGGATACCGTGGCCCTTGGCACAGGCAACTGACTGGCAGTAAGAGTCTGACACGCCCTCCTGCTTTGCCCAGAGCGGGAGAAGTTATTTGATGATTTCCCACCCTCAAAAAAAAAAGGCCAAGAATGGGATATTGAAATCTCTTACAAACACTTTATGCAATAAGATGGTATTAGCAAGAGCACAATTTGCAAGAGATATTGAGCTCTTTCAATTAAACGTGGTGCAGCGTTACTAAAGTTAACAGATGGCTCAACACTTTTTAGTAACAAACTCGATCCATAAGAAATTAGGTACCTATGCTTGTACATTGTACATGAACATTTACATAAAACTGTTACACGTTTTACATTATCTTGATGATTTTTTTCATGATTATGTACCTATCTTCTTAACTACTTTTCATAAACATACCTACCTATTTATATTTGGACTCCCTTACATTATAATATGGTCCTTATCCATCTTTAGCTCGAAAACAAAAAGTTTTTATAGCTATCGATACAATTAAAGAACTATTGTATTGTCCAGGTATTACAGTAAGCATGTTCACAGATTTACAGCAACTTCAGACGGCATGAGCTTAAAATATTACCTACAGCTAGCTACAATATATTATTTGCCAGTGAGCCCCAAACTCGATAGTTAGTCTGTATCTTGGGGCTGTATCGAATTCCAGAGTGGAGACTAGAGAGGTGATTTCAGGTATGGAGTACGTGTTACAACGATACATATTAATTATTTAAATCATAATAAAATTATAATCATAAATATCAATAAAAACATGTCTCTTGCGCAAGTGAATAATTATGAGATCTAAGTTCATGATCGTCACGGTCTATTGAGCTCTTTTCTAAAGGTTCGCTTTCAAAAGAGCCCCGAGTTTTCAAGGCCGCAGTCCGTGGCCTTCTAAAGTACTTTCGCTTACAATGGAAGAATTACCTAAACGTTATGTGGCTACAGTAGCTATACCTACAGTAGAATAAAGAATAATTGTGATCTTAAGTAATTAATCGAATTTGTGATTTGATTCCTACACCCCATAACTACTTACAAAGAGTTACCGGGATGCTCAGCATGCTCCACATACAATTCAATCAAAGTTGACTAATTAATTTAAGTTTATTTAGGTACTACCTTTTTAGTCTCTCGCCACTTTTGATGCTGTTTTTAATCTACTTTTAGCATAATTAGGTAAAATAAAACCATTACTATGAAAAAAAAATGATTATAGAAACTATAGCATTTAAAGCATGCCATTGCCATTGCCATTTAGAAAATAAAAAACGGAATGATGTAGAATAGAAATATTTTTTATTAGTTTTCGAAGTAGTCTCCGTTCCTTTATAAGCACCGTCGGATGCGATTCAACCATTGACTGAAGCAGTAGGCCCACTCTTCTTTAGGGATTTCTTTCACGCCGTTTTCAAACGCATCTACGGCATCTTCAGGGTTCATAAAACGAATTCCTCAAGTTAATCTTTTATTTTTGGAAATAAATAAAAGTCACAAGGTGCCAGGTCAGGACTGTAAAGAGGATGTCTTACTAACTGCACACTTTCGATAGACAAATATTCGATAGCCGTCTGGCGGAGTGAGCTGGAGCGTTGTCGTGGTAGAGGAGGATCCTGATTCTTGGGCGCTGCTGTCTAACATTTTCCAAGACAACTGGTAAACAATGACTGACATACCAATCTGCAGTAACAGTCTTTTTATCTTCTAGAACAATTGTTGCGAAATTACCCATCCGTCCAAAGAGTGAGGCATTCATCTTTTTCCCTTGACTTCTGCCCTTCTTTACTTTTGTCGGTAAATCTTCGAATGGAAACATCCATTGCGCAGATTGTCTTTTGGTTTCAGCTTTCATCACTTGTGACGATCTCATTTACAGCATTCGAGTCACCTCCGTCATACATTTTAAGCATGGAACGGCACTAATTCAAACGACGGCGTTTTTGATCCTCAGAACAATAACTTTATTGTTCTGAGTTTTGATCTTACGTCAAATTTTGAGGTATCCATCTAGTACAAAGCTTTCTGACGCCTAATTGTTCATGTAAGACTTTTTGTAGTTGATTCATACCAATGCATATAACTGCCCAAATCTGTTGATATGTCACTCTTCTATCAGCTTCTATCATTAGCCGCACAGCACTCACGTTATAATAATAATAATACTTTATTGATACAAAAACCTTACAATATTAATGCTTAATATCTAGCAAAGTTCACAATAGTTAAGGCGTACAAAAGCTGAAACCCTGACTCCTAAACTAGGGAAACCTGTGACTTAGGAGTCAGTGTTCTACTGCCACTTGACACTATTTACCCTAAGGAAATTGAGAGCTGGTAAGCTGATATTATTCGTAAGAGTATATTATTATAAAGTGTTATAAAAAGAAAAAAATATTAATAAACTAGAATAAAAGTTGAAAATTGAGTTTAAAAAAAAAAAAACTTAAATTAAAATTAAAATGTTCTTACATTTAAGAGGTTAATTAGAAAAAATATAAAATCACTGCGTGGTGGATTCTGTATGTGTGTCTGGAAGTCGTATGATTTATTTGCAATTGCGTGTGAGTGTGTTTGTGTGTGTGTGTGTGACTGGGAGATGATGATAAGAGTATGTGAATATGGTGGTGTCGGGTGTATGACTGAGTTACGCGTTTTATATGCAATGTTGTGAGTTAAGTGTGAGTAGTTAATAGTTCCTCAGTTTGGCCGTAATCTAAGAGGTACAACCTGTCTTTCAGCTTAGTTTTTGCTTCGTGTTTGCTTAAACTTGCTATTTGGGTAGTCTTATTATCTTCGGTAGTCGCCCTAGAAGGACGTACTTCTCGCGAATCACAGTGAGTTTGCTTCGACTTCGATCACGTTTTAACCCATTAAACCAGTTGTAAACGGTGGCATGGGAGGATGGGGCTTCGTCATGAAATGCTAATCGAAGTCTATCGAAACATTGTTGCTGAGTAAGACGGCAACGAAAGTCGTAATAAATCATTGAACGAAAATATTCTCTAGTCATATCCATTTCGACGCACGACAGACACTTTTTGCCGCCAATTTGTAAAAACAAATGACATATAAATTCATTACACATGTACTGTACAGATTCCCGAATAGTTCCTAATTCGAAATAAAATAAAAATATCGGCTGCTTTTCTTACTGGCCTATTCTAAAAACTATTAGTGTGACCCCCGTATATATTATACTCGAGCAATCTATTTATTGTAATGTTTTACATGTCAACTGGCTGACTATGTATTAAGAAACTTAATTAATTAAAGCATTGTAAAGTCATCATCTGCCTAGCCTTTTCCGAACTATGTTGAGGTTGGCTTCCAGTCTAACCGGTTGCAGCAGAATACACTGGTATTCAGCTTCAGTAGGCAGTCTTTCCATGTAAAATACTGATTTTACAAGGAAAGACTGCCTATCTGACCTTCACAACCCAGTTTCTGGGTAGGTAATACGATACCCCTTGGTAAGACTGGTTAGCTGATTTTCAGGCTTCTGACGACCCGTAACGACTGTCAAAGATCCTCGGATGATAGCCGGGACCAACAGCATGACGTGCAAAGCATTGAAAAGTAGGTACCTATTATTATAATTCAAATCTGTGGTGTGGATAGTAATCCACATGTTAAAATGTTTTAAGCGTAGTCAATAATAACATAAAATTCAATAAATAATAATAATAATGATTCAATTGATGTTATTGTAATTCCAATTGACTACTAGGTTGACATCCGTTTGCAAAATATAATTACATTCACCATTTGTAACAAGTTAAAAAAGTAAAAAAAAAACATTGAATTTAGACAACTATCTGGGTCTCTATGGCACGGGTTTGGCTTTGGTTCTGAACCGACACCGGTACACAAGTAGGTATTATAGGTACAGACTACACTACACAGTTTAGGTCAGTCGCCCTTGTGGTCAGAATGAACCCGGCCCATCCCTCCGCCTTTTAATTTACCTTTAACACTTTAGCGCCGGCAGGGTTTCTCTATTTAATAACGTCATAACATAGGTATGATGTCGCAGTAACTTGCTAGTAATAAATACACTGGCCTTCAAAACTAAGTAACTACTGCACTTTTAAAATTGAATTTTCCTCTAAACTATAGAAGTCAGAATTTTGAAATAAAAAACTTTTTATAGCAAATTTCATCAACTTTCTTTGAAAATTAACGTTTTTAACTTAAAAAATACGGCATGGTTGGCGCAGTGCTTAGGCGATTGACTGCTGCGCTGCGTGTCGCGGGTTCGATTCCCGCACAGAACAAATATTTGTATGATCTACAAGTAGTTGTTCCGGGTCTGGCTGTTTGTGTATATGAGTTTAAATGTTTGTAAACGCGCCCACAATACAGGAGAAATACCTAGTGTGGGCCAACGTTTAAAAAAAAAAAGATAAAAACCAAAAAAATATTTTTTTTACTTACTGGAAAAAAACTAAGTAACTAACTAACTCATTTATAAGTATGTTTTACGCCTTATTTATATTTATAATAACTGGTATTGCCTCCTCGGGCGTTGAAACCAACCTCCTGAATGTACTCTTGTACGACCCGAGCGGTGTGTGGCCGGACGTTACCCTGCATCAGTATCGATCTATCATCCATATTTACTAAATATGGCCCTGCATACTCATTAAGGATCTCTTGAGCATATCTTTCCCCAGTTAGGATGCCATCATCTATGGCCACTAGCTCTGTGCGACCTTCCGAAGAGATGCCAGCCCATAAGTGTTCAGAGCCTCCACCGTATTGGACTCTTTCTGTGAAGCAGACTTGAATGTATCGCTCACCAGGTCACCTGTACACTCTTCGCCTTCCGTTGGAAGTGAATAGCGAGAATCGAGACTCTCTACTGTCACTAATGTAGTCTCATCGGGTCTGATGAAGCTGTTGCTGGACTTCAACTGCATTGAGGTGGTGATTCTTCAACACCGTGGAGACAATATAGCGGTCATCTCGGGTACAAGTGCACCTGGGTCTGCCATTACACGGTCTCCTCAGATGGTTTCCAATTTCTTCGTATCTTCGCTTCACCTGCCGGACCGTCACACCCACCGTTCTTGCAGTACGACGCATACTGATCCTTAGTTCCAGAAAAACTATGATTCTTACAAGTTTTTCAGCTGAAAGAGGCATGATAAGTAAAGTTTACGTGCTGTAGACAACTTGGCTTTTGAATCAAAATTCATCGATCAAGAAATAAATGTGAAAACATAAACGTAAACAAAAAAGTCAAAAGTAAGACAGCAATTTGAAAAGGAGTGTTTTTATTTATAAAGTTTGTTTACAGTTATTCCATAAAAAAAAGATTTTATATAAAAAAAAAAAAAAATTGAAAATATGTCTTTTGTACTTTAAAAGTTATTGCAATTTTAAAAGTGTGGTACTAAGCTTTGAAGGCCAGTGTATATTAATTAGGTATTATATCATAATTGAACAAAATCACTTGATTTTCTATATTTTTTTGAAATCTTAGTAGGTACCTACATATGACTACGCGTAGAGCGTAGCTCGTAGATGTGAAATCAGTGTAGCAGCTTCGTAGCCGTCCGTAGCACATGTTCGTAGCCGATAGACACATGTGACTGTGTGTGTGTAGCAATCAAAAATGTTTCCTTCATAGAAAAGACATTTATTTATTTAACCATGTCAAATAGCGAACTGTTTGGTCTTTTTATACTAACTGTGTTATTACTTTCGGACATCCGTGTTCTTTGTTATGTGTGTAAACGTTACGTGACCGCTATTGGGCTGATAAGTAGTTTGGTTTAACAAGTTTGAAAGTTTTTAGCGTCGGTAAAAAACGAACTCTCTACGTTTTCTTGGTCTTTTAAGTGGATATATCGTTTAACATAGATTTTATTGAAAAAAGAGTTTTATATTTGTTGTTACATACTCGTGTAACATACTCATTTTTCATAAGCAGGTGGTATGAACTTATTACTCGTAAATCTCTACAAAGAAATCGTATACTCAAGCCAGAGCCCTATTTCCAGTAAGTCACAAGGCTCTAATGCTCTTAGTGCATGCAGGGCGCCATACTTAAGGGCATTAGGCGCTAAGAAGCCTAGCCCTACATCACTCAATCTTGTTAGCGCGTGCTTTGCTAACTCTGTTAATACTGTAACATTATATTTTTAGGATTAAAATAATATTTAGATATACCTAGGTGAGTAGGATACTGTGAGGAGGGTTCGTAGGAGTGTGGGATGGAGTTGTGCTTGTACTTACATATGTGTACAAATTAGGTGAATCTTTGGTATCTAACTTTCGATTGTGTGCCGTGTTCAATTATTACAAACGGATCCAAAGTTATTCAACATGAAAGAATGTAATCCGTCGCTTAATTTTTTCTTTGAGTAGACAAACCAGTCCGCCATCGAATGATTTTAATGAATAAGTCGATTTCAGGGAGGTTTTGATTACAAAAAACTGATACCAAAAGGATACTTTATTACCTATTTACTATTTAAACATAATTGGCGAAATGTAGGTGTGCGTGTTAGATGAGCACCCTTTAGCTGAGGAAAGTAGAAAGAGAAAGAGTGTGAACACTCTCAAAATAATAATGTACCTAATCGAAGAAAGAACTGACATAATACACATCTGTAATATATATTTTTTCTATTTACCGAACAACCATCACGGAATTATATGCATGTATTTAAAAGCGCACATTGCATTGTAAGTAAGTAGTGTAGTTTATAAATGAATGTGTACATCGATACCAATATAATATTTACAGCATGGCGAACGTGGTTTGAACAACACATTGTTAGCAATCAGGAGGTTAGCCCCGGATAATCCGGGCCATTGTTAGCTATTTTAATGCTTATGGCCTTTGTGTGTGTCCTGTATTAACTCATACGCGGATAATCGCCGTATTATATAGAGTTAATTTTCCATTGGCTCGTATGAGAGGGGTTGGCAGCTGCTTACTGTCGCAGCGAAACAAACCGGCGACATCCACCCAGTCCGCCGAAATGTGTGGATTATTTACATGTATTATGTTGTCCCACGTTACATTCTAGTTCATTTTGACAAATTTAATGCCAAATCGATAGTTTATTCAACTAACATCACCGGATGTTATTACGATTCGGTTATTATGTATTTATAAAGAAAGAAAAAAGAAAGAATAACGTTTATTTGGACACGTTTATTTATGATATCTCAATAAGTGTTCCAACATTGTAGTTTGTGTTGTATTTTCATCTGATAGTTGACGCAGAATTCAGTTCATGCAACTTGCTCAACCAGTCCTCACATTTTACCTACGAATATTTTACCCAAGTAGAGAATAAGTATTTTCGATTGTTGTTTTAACAACTGAGGCAATAAGCTTCTGTTTATTTCTGTCGTTACGAAAACGAATTTTAAATTGTTTGTCATTCATCTGGTAGAAAAAAAGTCCCTTGATTTTACAGGTAATCTTGACTTACTGTCACGCATCGTCGAGTGACCAATATTTGTAGGAATAGAACACCGTAAAGATGTTTCCGGTTCGTAAAAGTATCATATTAACTGTTCAAACATTGGATCGGAGGTTTTATCGTAGGCAGCTGGGCGACACGACTAATTACATCAATTACAGGCAAACAGAGCGGGGGCTCGGGTTTCGCTCCCACCTTTGTCAATATTTGGCGAGTGGCCGCGGTCGCGTCCCCGGCTCCCCGCCCCGAATGGACACTCGTGTCTCGTATACGCAACGTCACACAGCCGCGCGGACATTATTAATGCACAAGGTCGTCCTCATACATACATCACTAATGGGGAACCTTTAAACGCGAGATTACCTACACTTCTGAGTCTGACTAGTTCCAAACTGACTGAAACGACTGAACCAATTTATGTAGGTACAAAGGAATTTAAGAAGCTTCCTAGAAACATTTAAGATGGCCATATGCTCGAGACTGAGAGCAGTAGTGACCCAGTGGTAAACGGCTGTGACTTATGAGTTGTAGGTCGTAGGTTCAAACCCAGACAGGCACTTTACTTTGTGTAAATTATTTCATCACCACTGCTCTCAAAACGGTGAAGGAAAACATCGTGAGGAAACCGGCATGTTCTAGAACCTTCAAAAGACATGTGACATCTACCAACCAGCACTGGGCCCGAGTGGTGGATTACGGCCCACTCCCTCTCACCGAGAGGAGGCCTGTGTCCCAGCAGTGGGAAAATTATAGGCTGATGATGATGGTCGAGACTGTAATCGGAGTATTCATTAATTTAAGGATTATTGATCTCATGCGACTCTACTTATATTCACAGACTGTTACTTCACTAGCGTTTTTTTTGTTTATTTGTAAACCTGAATCGCGCATATTTATTTATGTTAACTCAATGTTCTTTTCACGACAGCTTTATAACTAATAACACCCATTTAATTTCTTTTACCTCCAGAGATCGACAACAACCTTTTTTTACCCTTTATCCGTGTAATACAAGGCGTGTGTTAGTGTGTGAGTATTAGGTATTGTTATACGATTCTCATAAGCTGCAAAAAGGCGAACACGTCGTGAACGCCGCGGGCGCAACTTTTGACAAAACAACTTATTCAATTTGTTCGCTGTTAGGTACAAGTTGTAGGTAATCCCCCACGTCTCCACAATTTCACAAAAAGGCTGAGTCGTAATCATGCACCCTGTATTCCTCGGAAGTGGAGGAGGTATTAATATACCTGTAGAAGTTACCTACACGTTTAAAATATAAGTTTACAAGGTGCGAATAGAGTAAAGGATATTCGTAACCGGGAAGTCGCAGTTAGGTGCGAAGGAAGCAGTGCTGCATCATCATATAAGCTATCAGTATCATTTGTTTAGTCAGAGAACCCTGCTAAATCATAGGTACGCATGTAAGCTACCTAGTAGGGATTTAATTTGTTTAGGTCTCTTCAGACCTGCGATAATGTGGTACCTATGCTTGGTAAGTGAATCAACCGAGTCACCTCTGGTATGGTATGGTATTGGATTCCTGTCTTCCTTCAACAATTCTTGTAATCATAGCACACAAAAATCGAAGCACTCAGTTTATAATAAATTAGAATTAGTTTTGGTAAAACTCGCCTTAGGATATCAGCTAAGTAATAGGACACAGGTAGAGAGATTTACTTGAATTTAAATTGCTTATACTGACTTATACATCATGTATAGGAAAAATTATCAGCTCAAAAATAATTAAACTTTTGGGTCGAGTAGGTATTGAAGTTCTGTATGGTACAGTTGGTAATTATTTCGCGATTACGATGTTATTCCCAAGGAGAAGGAGGTTTGGTTCAGTTTGATGATCTGTACCACACCTTTAAATTTGACCACCTTTCTTATACTTACATGCTGTACTAGCTAATGAATTAATGTATACATAGGTAGATCAGACCAGTAGTTTAAAATTATTTAACATAATCATTTCTATGAATAAGGTATGTAAAGTTAGCAATTTTCGGCAAAATACGTGAAAGCGAGGACCATTGAGAATTTAGCGTTTCAGTCTGGCCTGATCTACACTGCACAGAATGCCACATGGTTATAGTAGGTACATACCTACTAACATACAGACCTACTAAGTAAACTGTTTTTATATATCAGTGCCGGTAATTGTGATAATATGTGGTATTACCACGCATCACATGAACGTGGGCGCTAGCCGGCCGCGGCCCAGCGAGCGCGGTGCGCGGTGCGGTGCGCTGTCTGCACAACATACCTACGCGTTTCATTATAACAGATTACAATTTACGGAGAGGGATACACAGATTACTATTATATCAACTGTTCGGGTCGGCGGCATCGTATTGTCACATCCATTAAGCTGTGCTCGGGGCGGGGCCAGAGGCGCCACGCCTCTGCCCGCCCCCCGGCCGCCCCGGCTCAACTCACCCCACACACGCCGCGCCCGGCACTCGCGCAGCGCCTGTTCTTACTCACTAAAACGATTTGCTCGCAATCGCATCACCCGAGCATTATCCCATCATCACACCAAAAATCGACGCTTTTCCGGTTTCGAGGCTAATAGTTAATTCGATCACCGATTGTGTTTACAAATAATTAACGTATATAAATTGGACAAAGTGTAGAAAAAGTAAAAGCTAGTGTTGGAAATGTTTGTAAAAACTTTTTTAAGTTTGGTATGATGTGGTGTCGTGTGTCGCGTGGAGGTCGGTGAGGGTCGTGGCGGTGGTCAGCGCCGTGGCGACGCAAGGCGCGTGCGGCGGCGAGGGCGGCATGGGCGGCGCGGGCGGCGGATGGGCGCGCGAGGCTCCGGCGCTGCTGAGCACGGCGCTGCTGCTGGGTGGCACTCTGCCCGAGCGCCCGCCCGCGCCGCTCTTCACCATCGACAGCATTCTGGCGCCGCGCCCGCACCCGCCGCTGCCGCCGCTGCAGCTCCAGCACCTGGCGCACTCACCGTTCCATAGAGCACATGACCTCTTTGGTACGTTTGCCAACAGCTTTGGTAAACACCCTTGACATTCATATTATATTAAGAATTCAATAAATCTGCAAATTATTTTCCCAACTATGTATGTTGGTAGGTAGGCTTTCAGTCTAGGATGCAGCTAAATACCAATATTTTACATGAAGCGACTGCCTACTTATCTGACCTCCACAACCTAGTTACTGGCTATTAAGATACCCCTTGGTAAGACTGGTTGTCAGGCTATTGGGCTTCTCACTACCCGTAATGACTGTCAAAGATCTATAGGAATGACAGTCGGGACCAACGGCTTCAAGCGTTTTTCGAAGCTTGGAGGGGTCTCGATATGTTATAGATTTATTTATTTATTGACACACCAACGACTCATTAACTAAAACATTACATTAAAAATATTCTATATAACAGCTTTGCGGTGAATTTGTCACTTATAGGTGTGCACAGCACTTGTATAATCAATAATAATAAAAATTTAAATGGAAATATAAGATCATAAAAAAATAAAATTTACAAAGTTTACATTGAATTTAAAATGGGAAGTAGTTAAATTAAAATACAGTAAAATTCGAAAATTAAAAAAAGACATCAGTCAAATTGGAATAGTAAAACGATTATAAATTGGAACTATAAAAATACAAATAAATTAGTTAAATTGGAATATTATAACAATTATAAATTGAAATTAAAAATAACAAACAAATTAGGACATCATTATTACATTATATAGATGGTAACCTATCCATATTTTACGTGCACTGGCTGGACAGGTCCGCTTAATCTGTGTAGTTTTTTCCTCCGAAGACCATTTCAGACACCAATCTACATGGTCCTCAAAGATTACGTCCGAACTTTTATACACATTGACATTGATGAATATTATACATACAATGACATGGGTATTTACTTTGTAAAGTATTATATTATTTTAATTATTGTGAATGTGAGAACTATGCCGGTCATTGCTTTTTTTATTTTTCTCAGTTAGTTTAATCATGACCTTGCAGTTTGAGTAATTTATGCGGCCTACCCAAATGTCCTTTCTTTGGTATTGTTCGTCAAATTGTTGAGCTCCTTAATTAAGTTCTGAGTTGAGCGCCACGATTACTGATACCTGCGTGCACTGACTGGACAGGTACCCTCAATCTGTGTGGTTTTTCCTCAAAAGACTATTTCAGACACAACTATATGTCTACATGGTCTTCACATGACCTGGCCAAGATTATGTCTGGACTTTAAAAGAGACTGTGACTTACGTGACGTGAGTAGTCTGATAGGAAACGCCGACAAAGGATAAAAATATAAATAAATAGGAAAATAAGATTGACTTGTAAAAGCGTTTGTACAAACATACTTACAGAAATAAATAATTTATCATTTAGTAAGAATTAAGGAGCCTAATCAGGGTTTGCTGACATGCCTTGCTAGTAAAACGTTTTCTGCCTAAAACCTATGTAAAAGGTATGAACCAAGCTCGCTAGACACGCTTGCTAACTTTTAATAATTTGAACCACTGCAAATGGGCCATACCTAGATAGTCAGAATCTATAATAATAATTGATCCTAACGACATGTATAACTTCTATTATATGTTCTCATATTCAAAAGTTAAGCTATACTCTTAACTCAACTTTGATTTTCTAATAATTTTAAGCAAATATTTTACGTCGTTCCAATATCGAAATACTACGAATCATACTAAAAGTTATTGGAAACTACAATTAGTTAAGGTGAAATTAAACAATAAGATAATTATGTGCTACGCGCTACGCTTGCTACGAGTTACTACGACACTTCTACGATGTGCATTCGTTTTTTGCTACAGTCGCAGTCTTTTGTACCAAATATACTCAATAACTATTTATTTCGTTTATTTTAAGAATATTTTTATTTTATAGAAATGTTTACTTACCAAATATAATTTAAAAAAATATAATGATTTGGGCAACAAACAAACAAATTATGACGGTTTGGCAGAAATGGCATAGAAAACAAATAATCAGTGTCATATTTATTCTTAAGATTAAAGTCATCTGACGATTGCAAATCAGCCCTTAATTAAAAATATTTAAAAAATACTCACTATAAGACTTTTTATTGAATTAGCTGTTTTCTACGCAAAGCTTATGAACAAAAGTGAACTGAAGTAGTCTTGTGCCACGCTCATTTCTCAAGCCTAGTCCCTAAAGACTAAGGTTTGGGCAGTCACGGCAGTGTCAAAGTCTCGGGTCACGAGACAACCTGCGATCAAAGTCCCGGTACGTCTCGGGACTCGAGACTTCTCGAAATAAAATTGAAACCGAATTAATTTTGGGCCAGATGTATCAATATAAAAAGCAATCTGTTTGTGGTTTTTGTAATACTGCTACCGGACAAGGAGAACCAGATGACAGTTTTATAGTGTTTAAAGCTTTGTAAACCAGTTCCAAACTTTCAGTACGTCTTGTTCGTTAGGTTCGTTGTGTACTGTAGAGCTAGTGGTACTAGATTCACCATTCATTATTTCCTAATCTGGCCTTTGGATACGAGGAGCATTTTCAAAAAGTCTGCAATACAGTTCTTCCGCAAAAGCAACAATCTAAGAGCAGCTGTACTTAAATTCAAAGTAAAAATCTTCGTGTTTTGGAGCTGTGGTGGCCAGTGTCGTGAGTCTCGACCCGAAAGTCTCGGGCCGAGCCAACCAAATTTACAAAAAGACCCGGGACTTCGGCACATGAGATGTACCGGGACCCAAACTCTAGTAAGGACCGACTATGTTGTCATTGTCGAGTTCTTAACTAGCACTAACTTTAGCGTTGAAATCTACCTGTACGATAGTCCACGTGCCTCGGTTATCGCCGCATGCTTTTGTAACGAGGTCGTACAAATTCATAACTTCGTCGTCAGGATGGGCTGACGTTGGTGCATAGACTAGAACAATTGCTAAGGTATTCTTGTCAGCTTTACGGAATCTACGAACAGCTACTCTATCTGAGTAAGATTTGAACTCCAGAATGTGATCCTTCCATTTTTTGGAAACTATAAATCCCACGCCCGTATCTACTGGCTGTCCCCCGGCTATAATAAAATATGTTAGAATTTCTTCCTTACTTCAGCCAAGTCGAATAAGTCCCATTTTAGACTGTCTAGTGTATACTCTAATTCGTTCTTCCGTTCTCCTTCTCCGTTCCTGGTGTGTAAGGTTAGAATATGAGCATGCTTTGGTCGTCTGACAAAAGGATCCCACCCAGGGATTTTTCCTGACTGGTTTCGTGGGCGCCGCCTTTGACGCGCTAGACGATCACAGCCGCTGCTCTGAGTCGACATCTTGCACTAATGCCAACTGTTCCATCCGAGCCTATTTGGGTATGGGTAAATTTTTATCCCAAAGCCTACGGGTGGCGTTCTACACTTAGTTCAGTACCTACTGTACATTATATCACATATAAGTCCTCGATATGACTTTAGACTGTCGGATTTTCCCTCTATTTGTACTGTCAGGCATTGTCTTTAGCATTTCATGATGCTAGGACGCTAGGTCATTGGGAAGAGTAGATGGACAATGTTATTCAAATATGGCATAAATTATGATGAGTCTTTTACTTTTGTGCCCTGCACGGTTTTATAAGTGCCGTAAAAAAATCGTTTGACCTTGTATATGACACAGTGTTACGGTATACGGCGACGGTGCCGCCCCGCAGTGCCATCGTATGACGTGTCGTCAAGAAACTTCCATAGATATCACACGTCGGGGTCACCAGTGTGAATAATACACGTTATTCACGAATCACTATAGGACTTTTATTTGATCATTTGTTACAACGACCAATTCAGGCCGAGGCGGGAGGCTAACTGCCTGAGCGCTCGAGCGAGCCCCGGGTCGCAACATTACAAACTTGTGGCGTCAGCCCTTACAGATCCATGCCACACTGACGACCGTGGCTACATACGGCGCAAAAATGTGAATGTACAAAAGGCCGGGTTCCATTTATTCCTTTTGAGGTATGGCCTCTTAAACACAATTAAATGAATTAGCAAAAAATAAATATACTATGATTATATTTAATTTTCCTCTTTAGTTTTAGTAAGTGTAAAAACATCCTAATAATATTGAAGATATCCGGACGAATTTGATAAGAAAGAATGCAGTCATAGTTATAGAGTAATAGAAATAAAACAGTTTTCTTCTATCTCTTACGAAGACCAAACCCACCCACCCTCATCCTCATCCTGCCCCTCATCATCATCATCATTTCGGCCGAAAGACGTCCGCTGCTGGACATCGGCCTCCCCCAAGCACCGCCATTTCGACCGGCTCTGTGTTTCCCGTATCCAGCGGATTCCTGCGGCCTTCACCAGGTCATCGGTCCACCTTGTGGGACCCTCCTCCTTCCTGGCCCTCTCCTAATTTATTCGAGATGTCAATCATGTCTTTTTCGGCCACACATTACATTTGCCGTCATCTTACCCCGCCTCTCTACCTCTACCTCTAAAACATGTACCTATCATACCTGTATTAGCGTTGTTTCAGACATATCTTGCTATTTTGTTCACCTTTTTGATATTCTTTAAAAGTTTTTTTATACAACTGTAGTCTCAACTTAACTTTGCCCCACACTAGGAATTTCTCCTGTATCGTGGGTGCGTTTACAAACATTTAAACTCACATACACAAACTGCCAGACCCGGAACAACTACTTGCATGTCATACAAATATTTGTTCCGTGCGGGAATCGAACCCGCGACACGCTGCGCAGCAGTCAATCGCTTAACCACTGCGCCAACCGTGTCGTCATTCTTCACAGGCCTGCCAAATTTGTAAGTAGTTGCTCCGGGTCTGGCTGTTTGTGTATGTGAGTTTAAATGTTTGTAAACGCATCCACGATACAGGAGAAATTCCTAGTGCGGGGCAAAGTTTAAAAAAATTAATAAATATGTGAATGACGTCGCGATTGACAGATGTCTTGTTAACTTGGTCGACTAATATTATATAGGTATACCTACATATCTTATAGCTCCACCGCCATACAAGTGATGTTTCACATAACGTGACGGCCTTCTATATTGCCAACAACCGACTAACTAGATATAGATTTTGTTAATATTAATATATTTCAGTTTATGTAGGAGATTTAGATTTTGTTTTTGTTTCGTGGATCTATCAACTAAAATCTAAAACGTATGACCCTTCTTTCGGATTTGGATCTCGGCCAAAGTTCAGTCATTATCATCATTGAAGGTAGATAATTTAAGATTGTAACAACATAATACTACGATACGATTGTACGTTTCTACGATTGTAGAAGAAAGAAGTACCAGCATAACAGGTAGAATTTGTTACAGTTTTTGATTTATTTAAGTTTCTCCTGTAAATTATTTGCTCTAAGTACTTGTAAAAACAAAAAAAAAAGCATTTATTTTACTGGCTGGTTATGAAACCAGTCATTTGAGCTTATCAGATTTTTTCAATGACTCTTATTCTTTAGTCATTGGATTTTTTATAGGTAAAGTCAGGGTGACAAATTGACGTATCGTGTCAATTTGCTTAACAATATTCTTTAAGGTGCATTGTTTATTCAGAATTAAAACGAAATGTACATAAATAACAACATAACCTAATTATTTAATAATAATTATAATATCCTAATACTATTAACAAACTAAAATAAGTAATACTATTATAACAATTCAAATCCTTATCTTTACAATAACATACACTTCTCATCAAAAAAATCTAAACAGTACTGCAACTGACTGCAAGTACTATTCTGTCATTTAAATAAAAAAGAGGACTGATGCATTAAATAAATACGCCAATAAATAGCTGACAGTTTAGTAGTTAGTGTAGTGGTTATTTTTTACACAATGGTGTACACACACACAAATTTGCAAACTTGAATTTGCCACAATTGCAAATTTGAATTAAAATTTTCGAATTTTCATCCATTAAATGAATATAGAGATTGTTTTCCATGTGTATTCCGTCGGAATTTCTGCATTTTAATCAATTTTTTTTTGCAAAAAGTATAGTTTTTTTAAAAAACGATTGTTAACTAAGCTCTGTGACATCCTACCAAAGAGATGTTTCGTAACAAATATGGATATATGGATGGATGGATGGATGGCGGAAGCCGCCCAAGTCGTAGCGTTGCTGGATTCAGGGCATAGTCAGCGTGTTGTGGCTGCACGATTGCATCTTAGCCTCTCTCCTGGCAATAGAGAGTATCAGCGTTATCGGGAGCCTGGTATGTTTACTCGCCGTCCAGGATCTGGTAGATATCGAGTAACGTCTGAGCAAGATGACCGGTATATTGCGTATTGCGCCAGTTTCTCTAAGAAATCGTCACTTTAACTCTATTCAACTGCAGCAGCGGCTCCGTGAGGTTCGAGGATTGGCTGTGAGTGATTCTACCGATTATATCATTAAAAAAAGATTGGCGGAGCGTGGCCTGAAACCTCATAAACCAGCTAATAGCCTAAAATTGACGGGAGACCACCGAAGAGCGCGCCTTAACTTTGCACGTGAGCACTTATATTGGTCATACCTTCAATGGAGCAAAGTTCTCTTTTCTGACGAGAGTAAGATCATGCTGTATGGTAACGACGCGACGGAAGCAAGTAAGTGTAACGAAGAGAGGTAGAGCGTTTTGCACAGTGCTGCATTGAAGAAAGAGTCAGTTACGGTGGCGGTTCTTGGACGGTTTGGCCAGGCATAAGCGCCGATGGAAAAACTGAACTTGCTTTTGTATCTGGACCTCACTTATCGTCATTAAATGAAGTCTCGTTACATCGAAGAGTGCCTGGATCCTCATGTGGTACCCTACGCACATTTTATTGGCGAAGGGTTCATTTTTATGCAGGACAATGCCAGAGCTCATACCGCAGGCATTGTAAATGAATACCTGAGCGAAGTCGGTATTACGATTATGGGCTGGCCAGCAAGAAGCCCGGATATGAATCCCATAGAACACCTATGGGAGGAGTTAAATAGACGAGTCAGAGCGAGAGATCCTGCTCTGGAGACACTTGGCCAGTTTAAAACAGCTATCCATGAAGACTGAGATAGCATCTGACAACACAAGATTGTGACTCTCATCTGTTCCATGAGGAACCGCATGGAAGCAGTCATTAGAGCCCGGGGAGGAAATACGAGATACTGAATAAACTTTTTTTTATATTTGATGTTACGTCTTTGTTTTTAACATTTTACAAATTCTTTTTATAGGGTAAAGACATACCCGTTGAACAAAACACGATAGCTAAAGAAATTGAATTGTAATTTGAAACATTAATATTCGTTAGACGATACCATAAAATATCCGCAATTAACTAGTACTCATACAAAACCAAACTTCAGAGGCGTTTCAATTTTTTGGTGAGAAGTGTATTAACAGATACTTATGTATTCTTAAAAATACATATAATATATACATCTAAATTATGGTGTTTACAAATAATGCAATTACTTTTTGATCGGTGCATAACATCCCCCTTGTTATGTTCTCAATGCAAAATGTTGGGAGTTTATAATATTATGTCAGGTGCGGTTAGAGAGTTGGTTTTACCAATCGATCGATATTTTTTTTTGAAAATCTGTTTAAGTACTTATATCACTGTAGTAAACAGCGGTTTGTTATAAAGTATTGCCAGAATTTTGAGTAACTTACTAATTTTTTGACTACAAATGTTAAGTTAAAATATATTTTCCTGCAGTTATCTTAGACAAAGAACTGAACATATTTTGGAGTAGGTACCGACGCGACGTGACGGTAGATCACGAATTAAATTTTGCATTATACGGTAGATACATACGCGCTGTAAATAAATCTTTATTCAGTCTACAGTCTGCCAGCTCGCCTTCTCAGAAATTATCCTATCGCTATAGATGTTTTCTTATAGAATAGGAATAATCAGTCGTAATTACGAGTATAAATTACCAGTCAAAACATTGTCTAAGTTATTGCAATATAGTACCCAAAATTCTTGCGTTAGTAGACTATTATACACTCCAGGCACTGCCCGGGAAATCTGGAGGTAGACAATCTGGAATAGTTTACGTTAGAAAGATGACTCACCCAGAACCGAAAAAAATATTGTAAAAAATCGTTAATGCTCCACGTAGTTCCACCGGCTGTTAAGGACGAGTCCCAGGTACTTCATCGTCGAATGTCGGTGTGAATCCCTCCTACCGTTACTTGGGAACCCGACGGTGGCGCGTTCTAAGGACCATGAAAACACACGACCTCCGACTTGTGCAGGGCCACCTCGAGTCCCAATCGCCAGATTCTCTCAACGATTGTTGCAACCCCGTCGTAGCGATGTCTAGAGTTCTAGACACACTACTGCCAAGACGACCCACTCCGGGCCACAGCATTCCTAGTCGTGACGGCCCGCACGCGTATGATGGCGTCCACCGTAGAGCGCCCCCTGCGGAACCAAACTGGCTCTCCGCCAAATCCAGCCCCACCCGCACCAGCCGCCCGACGAGGCGGTCTGCAATGACTCTTTCAAAGAGCTTGCCCACCTCGTCGAGCAGCACGCTGAGCCGGTAAGCGGACGGAGGGTCCTGGGGCGGTATTTTTGGCATTCAGCCTACGTATCGCCACTCGCAGCTCTACCTCGGTCCTGACAGGGGGCCTGGATTATGTATTAGGTTTGCGTGGAGTCCTAAATTGTGGCACTTGAAGGAAGATTATGATTTAAAAACGAAACAGAAGGGAGTAGGTTTCTGCATGCTTCTAACGCAGGTTGAAGTATGCTTGAGACGTTATATTCCTTATCATCATATTACTTATGATGAAATTTAATATTATTCATCCTGAAATGTTAACCACCCTGACCTATGTTTTAGGTAGTAGTAGTGGAAATAATAGATTATTATATTTTATTGGTTTTTAAACAAAAAAATAATAATGCCGAATTATGTACAACATTCCTAATTAGGCCGTGTATGTCTGTTTATGTATGGTGGAGCTTCGATTTTTTTTTAATTATTAGGTTGGGTACAAAACTCGACTGATCCGATATCACTTATAAAACTGTACGAATTTAATCACAATAAGTACTACAATACAAAAACAATATTTGTGGGTATAATTATTATATCAATTAAAAGACGTGGTAAATGCTTTTGATGTCAGTAAATTGAAAGTTAAGTACAAGTGAAGTAACATTAAACACATTAAAAAACGTTGCATAAGATCAATGTCAAGTCTAATATCTACAGATAATCGTGAGCCTGTGTTTAGGTTTCTAAGAATACTAACCTACCCGCGTCGCTGTACATATTGGAAGTGTCCATTTTTGTTAGGTCGAATTTAAATTTATTTCCGTCACTTATCAACATTAGATCAAGGTCAGGCCCTTTAAGACTACAATACAATTTCTTACTACATACAGAAAAATATAATACCTACAGCACTATTAAGAAAAAATATAATGTCAATGGGGCTAATCATTTATAACAAAATTCCACATATTCTCAAATAACATCCCACACGCATATTTATAATCAAACTGACTGAATTGCTATTACAAAAATGTTACTACCTACTCTGTAAATTACTTCTTGAACGACAAAGATTTATAACTGTACCTTGACTTTTTTCTTGTAATTGACATTTTAAATACCTTTTTGCAATAATTTATAATTTGATAACATAATTTTGATTTTTTTATGTATGAAGTGACAATTTATTTATGTGAATTAATTTGTGTCTTGTTATTATAATGTCAATGTAATGTTATCTAATGTTTTTGCACGCCGTAAGGTAGAATGTAGCGGAAACATTGTATTCTGTACCATCTCAAACCTGTACCTATAATGTTGGCAAATAAATAGGTATTTCAGATTCTGATTCTGAACATGGTTAAGAAACTTTTGCCTCTATGTTTATACCTACATATTATTATGATAAAACAGCTAAAGTCGTAAATGAGTGGTACCATTTCAGCCGCTATAAAAAAACATTTTTGAAGTTTGCCAGTTCTTTATCAGGTTTAGTCATAAACTGATGAAACTTTACCCGTCTATGTATTTTAGCGGTTAAGTGCAAGACATCGGCGGAGCGAGCCCCGGGGCGATCCCTAGAATACATGCCAAACCGCATCGAGGGTGAAGACGGCTTATCTCAATTAAAATCTTTTTTCCTATTATTCAAGCGAACATTTTAAAATTTCAAAATATCCCCAGGGTTCGGTGAATCGTTGCCATAACAAAAACAAACTTTTATTTTCTTTTATTGAGTTCGTTGGTAATGTTGGTTGTTGCTAGACTAAATATCTACTCTAAAAAACTCAATCTAATCTATCTTATTAAAAGTATAAATAGCCGATAAGTAGCCGTTTAGATAATAAATACAAAGTGTAAACAACGATATCTTTACTAATGTTGTATGCGAAAGTAACTCCTGTCAGTCTTTTACTCCTTAACGGCTGAAGGATTTCGTTAAAATTTAGTACACAGGTGGCTAGTACTTACATAGCGTGGCAGGTTTTCCAATATAATTATCAGGGTCCATCGGTGAGCTCTCAATTCTCAATCACGTTTGATCCAAGACTTTCATAATTATTATTAATTACCTTCTTTCATAACTGTATTAAGGTACAAACATAATATTCTTGCCACCTCCTAACTTTTTTCCTCGTCCTAATGAATCCTAATGAAGACACAAATTTTTGTCCTCATTCAGGAAGCCATTGAACATGTCATTTAACCCTAAACTTCTGTTTGTTAAGTCTATTAAGTAGGTACTTTGACACTACAATTAATTTGAATCGCTCCCTTCGACAACCCTCTTTGAGGGTGCTTCCCAAATTAATTTACAATTAGGGGTCAAAACATTAATTGCTCAGTATCATGTCAGTTGGAATGATTTGGCGTCCATCAAAGTAATTGTAATAAAGGAAAGTTGTAAACCTACGTTTTAATTTTATTTAAAAGCTTACCACAAGGTACAAGAATGACTAGTGCATTGTCTTCTTATATTCTTCAGATCAAAGCAGTCCGGACCGCTAATTCATAACATAACTGAAATATTCGCGTAGCAAAGGATTTTAATGTATTCAAAATCGATAGGGCTTAGGCGGGTGGAGCACTGCGGTGGCGCGTGTGGAATACTGTCGATAGCGCCTTAGCAACGTGCCGGCGGCCTTAAAAGCTTTTATATTCCTTTAAGAAATAATACAGTGTAATGCCTCTCGCGTTTCCGGCACTGAATAAAAATATTCAATTTTTATTCTTGGCGCTAATATTTTGAACGGTTCGCTTTGGAGTGCGGCCCGGGGGAGCTCATGGGGCTCTAAGCTCAGATCTTCACGCACCGCCTACTCGAACGCGTATTAACACTGATACGTGGTGACGCATCCTATTTTTAAGTTCCTTTTTAAAATATTTAAATTTGAAAATGCAGGTAATATTAATACACTATTTGCTTTAACATTAAAAAAAAACTAACACGTTGTCTAGGATTTTTACGTTCCAATTGCATTTTTTCCGGCCTTGGGCACACTTCTCATTATAACGAGTCTTGTAGGTAAGTGGCAGCAATTTTTATCAATGATTGTACAAACAAAAATACTTGCCTCACGGTTATCAGTATATCTCCGTAGCACTTTACAGGTGCTTTATAACCAAAACTCAATGTAACGTTATTCTGTAAACTATATCGCAGCGCCATTGTATATATGGTTTAAGACATTTATTTCTCAAACACAGAATACAATTATTCACTTAGAATGAGAAACACTGGTTGTATACATATTAACGTTCCTTGGAACGAGTATCGGAACGGTATGTTAGAGGTTAGGTTAGTAAGTAGGTACAATAATGTTAGTCATTAACCTTAGTCATTAACTTATCAAAAGTTACGTAGTAACTATTTAGTAATCTGTGTCAAAAGGTTGGTAACATAAACTATGTTAAAATAGATCGACTTAAGAAGGTATTCAAATATTAAAAAAAATATATTTTTACTTGATGTAGGTAATTTATAAAAGTATTGAGACTAAAAGTCCATATTACGTATCGAAACACAGTTTCTATCGTAGTTGCCATTGAAAGCATAATTGCTTTTTAGTGTTTATTTAAATTGAAAGTTAGTTTTATTTTTGGTTTACCTAATCGTTTTATTGTATTTGTTGTGAAAATGTTTACAGTTTTTATTATTAATATTAGTGTTTATGTAAATATTCCGAGTTATTATGAAACACTTAGACTAAGATAATTGAAAACTTTTCATTATGTGGAATTTTAATTTCTTTTTAAATAGGGGAAAAGATTGTATTTCCTTAATATCTTTCGGCAATTCGTTATACATTTTGGCACCCTCATACTTATTATTACTAGTACCGTAGTTCTTCATACTTTGATCTGGCAAAAAATATTTTTTACTGGATTGATTAAACTGTGGCCACGCTTGCTCAAAACATAGAGTTAAGGTTCCGGGACATAAGCTAGAATTTGAAGGCTCTCATTATCAGGCACCAGACTTGTGCTTGGTGTAATGAATGCTGGTTATTGGCAAAATCCAATTTCAGCAGCAATCTGCAATTTTTTACTGACGAAAAAAAGGAAGAGGTTCTCAAGTCGACGCGTATTTTTTTTGTATATGACCACGCATTACTTTTTACAGAGTAGTCCGATTTTGACGATTCATTTGACAATGCCATTTCGTTACTAAGACTTGATCATTTCTAACAATGCTTTCACGTGCAGGTGTGAGCGGCGTCGGCAGCGCGGTGTCGGGCGGCGGCTACGCGGGGCTGTACGGCGGGTACGCGGCGGCCGCTCTGGCCGGGCTCACGGGCCCGCCGCCCAAGCGCAAGCGCCGCCATCGCACCATCTTCACGGAGGAGCAGCTCGAACAGCTCGAGAGCACCTTCGACAAGACGCACTACCCCGATGTTGTTCTAAGAGAACAGCTCGCGTTGCGGGTCGACTTGAAAGAAGAGAGGGTTGAGGTATGGGGTTGACATATTTATTATAAACGGGAACTGTCACTGCTTTCTAAATTACGCCTAGAGCAGGCACCTGAGTATCCGGATGTATACCTACTCGAATTCAATTATTAATAATGACAAAATTATAAGATACCTCATACGCGAAATAGACGCCTGGCATTGCTTGAGTAAGCACTAGTACCGAAATTAGTATTGAGTTATTTTGATAGGTGGTACGTAGGTACCTGTATAGGTAAAGCAGTCACATGAAACGTCTCTCACGCAGAAACAGTATCGAGCATTAAAAATATACATTCGTGTATCGATTTTCTAGCGGACTGGTCGTGTTTTTTGCCGATTGTAGGTACATACAATAAGCTTATATCGAATGATGGAACTGTGAAATGTTCCATTGTTTCACTATATTCCTCCAAACAAAGTTAAATAGGAAATCTACTTAGTTCGTAATACCAACAGAAAACCGTATTTTCTTTCCTTTGTTGTGTAAGGCTTCACGTTAAAATGTTAAGTAACAAAAAGAGAAATATTTTTCGTTACTGGTAGGTAACTAGCGTGTTTGACACTTTCCTTTCATTGAATTTTCAGAAAAACCATTCTTCATTTACCTACTTACCAACTTTTGTATTTTATGAAAGGAATCGAATCATTTAGGTAGTAGATTACCTACGTTAAATCTTTTACCTCTAACCTGAAGAATAATAAATAAATAATAATAATAAGATAAGCAAATCTAGTATCTTGACTTGGCTCGCGAGGTTGTCGACTTGTGGGATGTGCACTCCGCGATCATTTTTAGTCGTGTCAGCGAATGACTTAATAGCCAAGAGCCTCGACCAACACCTGAGGAGGCTGTGGTGGGCACCTGGATCAAGGGCTTGATTCAGAAAGCGGTACTTCTGGACACGACTCGCATTGATAAGAGGATACTATTTTGTATATTTTTAAATGTCTTCTCAAACTCAACTCAAAGCATTTATTTCAAATAAACCAATTACAGGCACTTTTGAATTGTCAAGGGGTCGGTCAGTCAGAAAGATGAAGCTAGTTGTCCATTCCAAAGCGTAGTAGGTTCTATGGAGAAGAACGGGCAAGAAACTCCATGGACACTCTTTTAAATCAAGATATTGTTACAAAATAGTGGTTACATAATTCATGTTGAAATTATACATGTGAGAGCGATGTAGAAAGACGTGCACGTTAAAAGCGTCCGTAATAAAAAGATAAAAACAATTCTGGAATCAAAATAAGCCGTGGCAGCTAAGACATG
Source organism: Brachylomia viminalis (assembly GCA_937001585.2). Taxonomy (NCBI): domain Eukaryota; kingdom Metazoa; phylum Arthropoda; class Insecta; order Lepidoptera; family Noctuidae; genus Brachylomia; species Brachylomia viminalis. The sequence continues at coordinate 10,431,759 of OW443302.2, read as the reverse complement.
ACCCGTGCCTACTGACGGCGCCCGTTCACGAACATGACGTATGCATCAGCACCATTCAGCTCAACCATTTTGAAGGGAACTTGATGATCCAATACACACGCCACCACCAGCGACACATTTGAGTGAGCATGACATACATATAGCCGCCAGGGCACACTCAAGTCAATGAAAGATGAACCCAGTAACTACCTTTATAGTAGGTACATAGTGCTCGCACATGTGATATGCAATTATACAATACTAAGAGATTGAATTTATACAATGCAAAGATATATTGTACAACCTTCATCAGCTCCAACAATAGGTATCTTCGAATGCTAATTAATTAGTTTACGCGCCCTTGTGGAGCAGGACCAGCCCTGAGCCAAGCATTTTTGTTAGCGATGTAATCCCCCAACTTATAATATGCTTGGCTGTATAGTGTGCGTTTTATACAAGATTTAAATTTCGTTTCATTCAGTTGGAGTATGTGGGGAGATATTTTATTGTAACATTTTAAACATTACCCCATGAAGGATGAGTCTACTTTAGCCAAAAATATATATAATATATCTTTTATAAAAATATTAAAAATGTAATTTATAAGTATTTACATGAAATAAAGGAGATAATAATAATAAATAGAATACATTTTCATACAACATCAAATATTTTAAGGAGACTTGGACGCGTCTATTGCCTGCTTTAATTATTTTAAAATGACCCCCTGCACGCTCTCCATGACACCAACAATTAATTAATATTATTATAATGTGGTAGCGATTATGATTCAATTTTTTTTTTGCTGAAATATACAACCACAAAACGAATAATAATATTGAAAATATTTCTGTTAGGGATATTCCTACTGGTATATGATATATATATACATACTTACTTACTATGATAATTTTTCATCATGTATTACACAACACGCATGAACTAATAAATAAAAAATAATAATAATGTGTTTAAGATATTTAAGGTCGCTGTTAGAATTTACGTCAATCGTTACATCAATCAAATAAAAAATATTACTTACAAAGCTATTATAAATACACTTTTAGCTAATCCTTGTCTGAACCAAAAAAAAACTGAAAATGGGCGCCCGTGGGCTGGTATGTGACGACGAGTGACAAGATTAACGGGGCGTAACGTTTAGTAGTAGCGAAGGGCCAACGTGTCAACAATGCTGACGCGATGACGTGACATATTCTACGACACCATGTGGGTGGTCGGTCGTTATGAAACGCGTCAAGAACTGAACATGTTTTCTCTAGAACCAAAACCATGACTGCTGAGACGCATGGACACATTGAAGCAAGTCTTGTTGAGATTTCGGTTTATGCACAGCTTTTTAAAATGAATGATGAATGACAAATTGAGTTTTATCGTTGTCTACTTAAATCTTCCTAAGTATGTCTAAATTAGTACCAATTCATATCTGCACCGCTAGTAATATTCGTTCCTCCCTAAATAGTACCATCCACTAACAATATCGCGCCTCCAATTAATTTTCTGCATTGCATTTAAGGCTTCATGGCTGCATTGCAAGATTAGCCCGAGCGTCTGTGGATACTAGAACACAGAGTGCTCTCAATAGAATTTGTGATGTTGAAAGTAAGTCGGGATATGTTTGTGGGCTGCCGGTGCCGGTCGGCTACCGGTGTTGCGGCATGTGTGCGTGCGGGCATGTATGCCGACCACTCGACAGCGTGCCACCCAGCCGGGCGGCTCTGTTTACACGACCACTCATCTTATCCGGCCACGGACTGCGCAAATCCAAATGACATTCTGTAGTTCTTAACTTTCGAAGGTTTAATGAAATTCATTATCAAGTGTTGGCTCGACATTATGTACGTATGTAGGTGTGACACCGGACACGGATAATATAACGCATTATAAGCTATTTACATGAAAAATTATTTATAAACGTCTTTTTTTAATATGTAAATTCACGTCGAATTTGGCAGGATTATAGGTAGCCCAAGTCATAACTTACTTAATTATAGGTTTCACCCAATTCGTTAACACACATTTAGGTAATTGATATTACCTTATGTAGGTAGTTGAATTTCTGCCTCAATTTAGAATCCGCTGGAGATTTATTAGAAATATTCAAACAGTCGTATTTTCTTATACTTAGTTTACATCGATTTGCAGTTTTTTAATGTTTCAGTAATATGCCTGCCTACATTTTTAATGACTTGTCGAAGTTCATTAATTTGCCGACTTAATTGGTAAAATGAAGCCCGATGTGTAACAAAGTTAAAAGATCAGTACGTAATATAAATAAGTAATTTAAATGACTACTATGGCTTGTCTGACTGAGAGCAACGGTCTACATGTGAAATTTGCTTTAGTGTAAACTTTTTATTAAGGAATCCATAGTAATTCACCGCGGGCGGGTAGAGTTTTCAACCGAGTAGAAATTTGCCTCAGGGCAAATAAAAAGGGACGCCCGACGCGGTGATACGGGCTCCGCGAAAATTAATCTGAGTTAATTAAATTTGATTTATTTATGCTGCCCCGGACGGAGCGAAGGGAACGATAAAAGCACAACAATACGACTAATGAGGGTCACTTTTGCGGCTTTTTCTCGGATAACAGAGTTTTTCCGATTTGCGTAACTTACAACTTGAGTAATCAACCAAAGTTATTCTTTATGCGAAGCTGTTGTTTTCATTTATCACGGACAGGTTTCATTTGTTGAAGGATAAATTGTTTTCATATTGAAACTTTTTTCCATGAAGTCGTCGATGTGCAGGAGTGGCTATTGTATTGAACACAGTAGCTGAACAATGATGCTCACCAATTAAATCAGCTGCGATACTAAAAAAATATTTTTTATGATAATCTAGGCGGATAAATATCTAATCTCAGTAGGCTATCTTAGATTTGTTTGCCCATTTTTTTTTCAAATATATTTTTTCTTCTTCACCCATCAACGAAACATGTCTCGGGATATTCATCTGAATCAAGGTCAATCCACAAGACTGAGCTGCTCAAGTAGGTACCTAGTTAGTTCAAAGGTATTATATTGCTTATTTTAAATAAACCTTAATTTGTAACTACTATTTTCCGATACAATTATTTAATTAACATGTTCACCACTTCTCAATTCCATCCGTCCAACCAACTTGTTTTTCTTGTTCGTGTCACAATGTCTACGTTTTTCTATGCAATATCAATGCTTACTCTTTTTCTATTAGTATCATATTTTTAATATTCATAAATTGGTTCTATGTACTTTCTTCTGGGTCTACTTTCTCATCTTCTGGCTTTGCGTTTACAAACATTTAAACTCACATACACAAACGGCCAGACCCGGAACAACTACTTGCAGGTCATACAAATATTTGTTCCGTGCGGGGATCGAACCCGCGACACGTAACGCAGCAGTCAATCGCTTAACCAATGCGCCAACCGTGTCGCAGTTTTATTATATTCGTTGCTAAAATAGCGTCGCCAGCCGTCTTTTCTCTTGTGCTGTATATTTTCTCAAATCCGTAAAAAACACACTAGTATAATTTAGCCGTATCATGCACGTTTAATCACTTCCAGATAAAATCCGGCTAACGAATTTAGTTGATAATTTCATACATAATTATACCTACTATGTTTCATCTTTGATTTGTTCTGATATTTTACACAATTAACATAATTTTACAAAACGTCAAAAACCTGCTCGTTATAACCTCTCTAAAAGAACATTTGAAACGCTTTATAATTTAGCCATGGTTGGTTGTGTGAAGGAGGTACATTGTAGATACAACAAAAGTGTGAGTTGTTGAGCCAATACACTCGGTTTCGTTGTTGCCCCTGTTATTTGCGCAGCGGCAATTGGAAATTGCATTATTAAAACGCTTTTGTTTAGGCATCACAACACTTGCTCAAAATCGAGCGCCCGCTCATAGCTATTGCTTTGTTTCTGAATTGGATACAATTTTTTTTATTATAATATTAACTGATGCAGTGAGCTGGGTAAAGTTTCGAAATGGAAATAAATGTGTATTTTAACAATAACCATAGAAAATAGTTATGTGGGACATTTAAAAATGTACCTAGCGAATACCTATAGATATGAAAAATTCCAAGCCAATAAATACTAAGTGTTCTGTGATCAGACGCTTCACTGTTTGTTCATTTTTGCCTTTCATTCGGCATCTTCCACTGGAAGCGAAACGTCTCAAGACAAAATTAATCAAAAGTGAAAAATGAATTCATTAGTAAACTGATCTAACCTCAGATCTGTGGATCTAACGATGTTGCTCTTCGGCACGCGGCATCTTTCACTCACCTACCGAATGATTGAAAAACTGAATGAAAGGAGGAGACGAACGTTCATTCCTCATAAATCGTTCGTTCATATAATTTTATCGGTGTCGTGTGAACGTGGAATGATACAAAAATGGTCCATTCGATCGGATGAAATGTTTGTTATCGGTTTGAGATATGTTCCGATACCGCTACCTACCATACTAAACATACAACGTGCGTCTGCATTCTTCACTTCGACAAGATATCCAGAAAACATCGGTTGTAACTAACTGTATGGCCGAATCTTCTATTTTTAAAGATTTGATTACACGCCTACGCCGTGCTACGGTGTGCTACGCTGTACTACGCCGTGCTACGGCTACTTAATCGAAAATTCCTGTACTAAGTAGGTTGAAAGTCCGACTCTGATTATATTGTTGGTTCGGATTACTGTGTCGTGCTGAAATGAGTAGCCCGTCAGTATGATTGGAAGTGCGGGTGACTGCTTGAGGGGCGCCGGACGTTTCTAGTTATAGGTATCGTCAACTAGATGGTTTCTCACATTCAGAATGCATATCATATCTGCGTTCTGCCTTTATCTTTTTAATTGATTTACATAAACCTGTATGTAGTTAGTATGTAGAAAATGGAAACAATAAATAAAAAAAAAAATAGAAAAGTAGATGTTAGCAAGAAAATTATTGAAATGCAACCTAGGATTGACTAGCGACGTCTTCACGGTAGGTTTGTTGAATAAAAACTCACTGTGTCAATATTGTACGAAGAACGACGGCTGAGTAAACGAAAAGACAACGAAGGGTGGTTCGCAATCTTCCATTGTACGATAGACGTTCAACTCTTTACACAAATTAATTATTAAGTGAGGTGTAATCTAGTTGTCTCCGAGAGTGCTCGCTGGCGCCGCCGCGGGCTCGCGCTCACCATGTTGATCTTACGCCACCACGGTCTGATTAACTGAATGGCTTATATTCACTTATAACTCCACGATTTATGTTTTCTAATGATATTTATAATTAAACCATAATAATGCGGCCCACACCCGTGTGCTCTTTTGATTACAATTGTAATATTATCTTAATGTTTCGTGTATATGTGAAAATAATAATATCTACTTACTAGTAGACACTTGCGTATCTAATCTGAACAATTTACAGGTTTTAGTTTAGTGTTCCGCCACGCAATCAGCCTGATTACGAAACATTATTAATTATATTCACATGAGTTTAGGTTTAATTTAAATCTTCGTAAGGTACAGTTTGGCAGTTAATTCAATAAATTGTTATTCTAATCGTTTAATAATTAAAACCTTCGTCCATTTGAAAAATTCCTTCTTTGTAGAAAAGACAGCTGCCCTGGCGGCGACGGACATGCTATGATGCCATTCCAATTTTGTTTAATTTTGTCATCACTCAGAATTCATGTTTCAGTAACAATTGCAGAATGGTAGGCAAATGTAGTAACGTTGGCAATACGGATTGTAATTCAGCAGACCGTATTCACGTCACGCTTCATTGCATAAATGCATTACCTACCTACTGTGAATTCTGATGTTGGCAATCTGTTTCATCATCTCAATAATATAACTAGGTAAATGATAAATGATTTTATTTCTGTAATTTGGTTTGAACAAACACTTTTACACGTCAATCGTATTTTAAAAACTAAATGAGGTCGGCGTTTCCTATCTGACTACTCTGAGAAGAAAGGCCGAAATAAACTCAGAGGTCACAGTCTCTTTTAAAGTCCAGACAAAATCTTGGTCAGATCATGTGAAAACCATGTAGAAATTTAGTTGTGTCTGAAATGGTCTCCTGAGGAACCACCCAGATTAAGTGGACCTGTCCAGTCAGTGCACGCATTCAGAAAGATCTTTGATTTGGGTCAGATGCAGTTAAAGAACAAGGAAAATTACCAGTTGAGGATGTATAGGTACAACTTGCACTTGGCACGATATATTTACAATCATTTACTTCATCAAAATGTCTTTGGTGTAATTTTGGAGGTATCTACGGTCAGCAACAAAAGTCGGTTCATAGGTAGTTTATGCCAGGTATGGGAACAATTTGTTTTTTTTTTAATTTTATTTTGATCTCATATTTTTGTTTTTTTTTTAAAGAGTCATGTTTTTTACAACTTTTTATTTTCTCTCTGAATTTGTTTACATTTTTATCCAAAATTTTGTCGATTAGCCATGTTTCCCCTTTTAAATTATTTATTATTATTTTTTACTTTAAACATAAAAGTTACAAAGTTAGACATTGTTCCCTAATTTTAAAAACATAGGTGTGTTATGTAAAGTCAAAGTACCTATTCAGTAGCCTGTAGTGTGTCCTATAGGAAGGCCCTAGTAAAAGACTTTATTGCGTGCAAAAATGGTTGCTTAAACCAAAAATCAGTTTAGCTAAAGATGAATTTGCCAGAATCAACAACCTTCGCAAAATATGCACTCTCTGCATCATATTCACTCTGTGTAGATAGAAATTCATAATGATATTGGTGTAGTGACGCTCGTGTGCGTGCAGATGACACAAATGGAGGAACATCCCTACAAACAGCGACGAACAAGAAAAAGTGGGCGTGACGCTCCGCCCAGCCCCCAGTTCCCGGCCACGCTTTCTTGTGATCTGCAGCCTCCCCCCGGCAGGACTTATCTCCGAATAGGTAGCTACAATAAAACAGATACGCTAGCAATGTGTTACTAAGTAATAAAGCGGCGCCATTTTGTCCTGCGCTTCCGTGTCGCCTGAAAGTAATAACGCCTTTATGAGCTGAGCAGCGATCCGGCATCAAGTGATCAAAGAGTTCGCCCTGTTTCATTGTACGCTTGTTGCTCTTCTTTCATTGTCAAACGAAACGGTGATAACACAATCTTTCAATTCTTTTTTGTAGGTATCATATATACACAGTTCAAATAACGACGGCTTGTATTGTTTGTTGGCAATTATTTTTATAGGTAGGTATGCTAGATATTTCGTTGGTTATCAAAACAAAAACAATGCTGTTCCATACATTTTGACCGTGTAGGTATTGCATTGTTCTATGAAACAGCAGTTTTTGTTTTGATAACCGACGAAAAATTTCAACGCAGGGGTTCAGGATCATGTACTGAACCGTGGTTACAGTATGTGAGTCGATGTACCCTGTATACATTGATGTTATCTAAACTATATACTAAATACAACTAGAAGTACTAGGCGAACCTTTCAAAATAAGAAGAGCTGTCAGGCAGGCAGTGATCCATCGTCCCCTAAGTTGTTCTCTCCGGTTCTGGAAAACATATTTCTAAAACTAGACTGCAGGGACCAATTTGGACTCAACATCAACGGATCAACTCAGACAAAACAAAGCTAATGACAAACTCAGTTGCCTTGGAAGTTAAAATCAACAATATAGTACTTGATTATGTCGAAGAGTATGTTTATTTGGGACAGCTTATCTCACACAAAGACGAAACTACTAAAGAAATTAGAAAAATAGGTGGAAAAATTACTGGTCATTGAAGGAGATCATGAAAGCAACTGATTTAAGTATTGGATTAAAACGGAAGGTCTTCAACACATGTATAACTACTGCCTTGCATTCTATATGGTAGCAAAACTTGGTCTCTTACAAAATACCACAGAAACTTGCTGGCAGTGCTGGCACATTGCCAAAGATCAATGGAAAGGAGTATGATTGGTATTAAACAACAAGACAGGATATGAAATACCCTGATTAGAGAAAAGACAAAAGTTATTGATGTTCTTGCCAAAATAGACTAACAAAAGTGGAGATGGACATGCCACAGGTTAAGATGCATTCAAGACAAGTGGAGTAAAGTTTTGACAGAATGGTACCACAGAGATGGCAATACGAACAGGGGAAGACAATAGGTTTAAAATATGGGAAGATGAATTAAAGCTCATAGCGAAGCAATTTGGAGAAGAGTTGCGAGACATAGGACTCAGTGGACGTTGTTACACACTGAACTAAGAGACATTCTGTAAACTACTGAAAATACCGCAACGCAAAGATGATCAGAATAAAAAGGGCATATTATTATTATGTATGAATCTAAGTGCCTTCCTAACATAATCTAGAAATATATTTTAGTTCATAAACAAGATGCTTTGAAGCCTTTTTCAAGAAGCAGTTTTTCAATAACATTCGTGACTGACAGCCTGATGCACAAAACACTGTGAGTGGGATTGTTACAACACATTGCAACCATACACAAGCAGGCAAAATTATACTAGATACCTGCCATCTAACAGTTGCTGACAATAAACCTTGTGATAGACAGGCAGACATCATAAGCTCAGGAATAGGGTCCCGGTGACACCCTTTTGGTGAGAGACCGTAAAACGTCATTCCTAAAAAGGTTTGATGGATTTTTCGATAAATATCAAAGCAATATATACATTAGCAACTTCCGAAAATTCCGAAGAAAGATATTTTCAATACGCGCGCTTGCTCGAAAAGTGGCTCACCGCTTTTAGGTTCACAATGCAGTATTTTAACAAGCGTGACTGCATAGCTCCTTAAAGATATAGCGTGATCGTTAAATCTGTATCTTTCTGCAACATTTTGACTCGTCTTTTTACAATTTGCGGTAAACTATAGAAGAATACGAACAAATTGCAATATTGCTCATCCACCATAGCAAACAGCGTGATAATTTATAAGGAATAACTAACCAAAATTTGAAAAAAAAAATATGCGATTGTGTTTGCGTGATGCTGGAACATACATTCAGACAAACAGACAAAAATTCAAAAGTAATATGTTCGGCATTAGAATCGCAGAGCGCGCAAAAATTACTTAAAAAGAAAACAATATACAGTTTTGACTTCGCTACGATTTTATTATAGGTTTATAGAAGATCTCAGTAAAGAGCCTTTTTATGCATAAACATTTTATGAATATTACTGAATACGGGGGTCACACTGAAAGTTTTTAGAATAGGCCAGTAAGAAAAGCAGCAGATGAAAAAATTATTTAAATTTCGAATTAGAAACTCTTGGAAATTTGTAGATGTGTAATGAATTCATAATATGTCATTTGTTTTTACAAATTGGTGGCAATTTAAAAAGTGTCTGTCGTCCGTCGAAATGGATTTGACTAGAGAAAATTTTCGTTCAACGATTTTCGTTGCGGTCTTATTCAACAATAATGTTACGATATACTTCGAATAGCATTTCATGACGAAGCCCCATCCCGTGCCACTGTTTACAACTGGTTTAATGAATTGAAACGTGGTCGAAGCAAAGTCACTGATAATTCGCGAGAAGGACGTCCTTCTACGGCGGCTACTGAAAATAAAGTGAGCGCTAATGATAGAAGCTGATAGAAGGGTGACATATCAACAGATTCGAGCAGCTTTAGGCATTGGTATGAGTCAAGTACAAAAAGTCTTACATGAACATTTAGGCGTCAGAAAGATTTGTACTAGATGGATATCTCATATTTGATGACAGATCAAAAACGCCGTCGTTTGGATTGGTGCCGCTCAAAGCTTGAAACGTATGACGGAGGTGACTCGAATGCTGTATATGACATCGTCACAGGTGATGAAAGCTGGATATATTGTTACGAACCCGAAACCAAAAGACAATCTGTGCAATGGATGTTTCCATTCAAAGATTTACCGACAAAAGTAAAGAAGGGCAAAAGTCAAGGGAAAAGATGATAGCCTCATTCTTTGGACGGACGGGTCAGTCATTTCGCAACAATTGTCGTAGAAGGTAAGAATTATTTTACTGCAGATTGGTATGTCAGTCATTGTTTACGAGTTGTCTTGGAAAATGTTAGACAGCAGCGCCCAAGAAGCAGGATCCTACTCCACCACGCCAACGCTGCGGCTCACTCCGCTAGACGGACTATCGAATGTTTGTCTATCGAATGTGTGGAGTTAGTAAGTCATCCTCCTTACAGTCCTGACCTGTAGCCTTGTGACTTTTATTTATTTCCAAAAATAAAAGATAAACTTAGAAGAATTCGTTTTATAAACCCTGAAGATGGCTGCGTTTCAAAAAAGCGTGGAAGAAATCCCCAAAAGAAGAGTGGGCGCACTGCTTCACCACTCAATGGTTCCATCGCAATCGACGGTGCTTAGAAAAGAACGGAGACTACTTCCAAAAACAATTAAAATATTAACAGGCTTCTACATCATTCCGTTTTTTATTGTCTAAAAACTTTCAGTGTGACCCATGAATATCTTTACTGTGTAAATAAATAAAATATGATAAGTAAACAATATCGATCTCGATGTTTTGTCAAGTCATATAAAACGTGTGAAGCAGGGGCGGGTCGCTAGTATTTCTGTAAATAAATTTATTAGTGCTTTCCAAATAAAAATATAAAATTTTTATTTTAAGTATTTATGGTTTGGCGGTTTCGGGTCAGTTCATTAAAATTCGAATGCATGGCGCACGAACACAATAATCCGCTCGCCGTTTGCTGTTCGCTTGTTACAAAGCGTGTTTATGATAATTATTATTTTTTGTTTCCACACAAGTGTTGTTAAAAACGTCGGTTGATATGCTTGAGCATTTTACATTTTACTCTCGGCTCCTTTACGCCCTCACTCGAAAAAACGGGCTACAATCCCGCCTCGAGGGTAATAGCTGCACACTTGCATCAAAATGGACTATGTCAATACTGCGCGCAGAAAGAAAATCTAAGTAGAGCCGAGGTAGGAAAGTCGTAAAAGTATCTAAGTACATAAATTAAATATTACCATTTACCATAAAACAATAACGCATAAAATGGCCCCTAAGCCTGATATCAATTAAATTATTATTTTGAGCTCGTTGAATGTAACTAGCGTGGTGAGCGGTCACATCAGTGAGTGAAGTATCACTCTATTATTTATAGACGCGTTCGATACGCAATACAAATTATTGTTTTCAAAGTATAACGTTTAGGGGAGCGTTGTTTGCAGAACGACCCTCAGGGGCTCCCTACGGGCTAGCTCAGCTCAACGAATTTGGCATTTACTTATGTAGCTTTAAGTGTTATTTTGTAAGGCTATCACGGGAATGAAATACTTTTTCGCTTTGCGAAGGTATTGTGGTACTATTAAAGCAATCTTTTGACAATTGAATTTCGGTTGGAGTGGCGCACAGAACGCAGATACGACGTTTCGTCACAGAGCGATACATGGGTGTTTGCGTGCGGTAATTGATACGAAGTGACAGACACGAGGGGATACTTTTTCAGCCTCCGGCCGTAGAGAGGAGTAATGTTTTGACATGAACCGAAAAGAGATGGGTGTGATTTGAAGTGCCCTTTGTGGAATTATAGTCGCGGATGGCGTCTTTAATATTGACTAATGCATTTCGTTGCTAATGGGGAAATGGAATACGACAGGTGCGAGGGTTTTAACGACGCTCGGGATTAAAAAAACAACGGCTTTCATTACTCTGTTTGATTTTAATATACAATTGTTTGACAATTTACTTAACACGTCTGCTACTACTGCGGAGCGTGCGCGCCTGCTTGCTGTGGGTAAGTGGGAGTCGGGTCTTTGGCTTCATGCACTACCGTCGTCGAACATAGGCACTTTGTTAGACGACACTACTTTCCGCCTCGCTGCTTGCCTACGACTAGGAGCTCCTTCTTGTTCTCCCCATCGCTGTCACTGTGGCGAAGTTGTCAACAGCCTTGGACACCATGGCCTGTCTTGCAGCCGAAGTGCGGGCCGCTTAGCTCGGCACGCGAACATAAATGACATCATCCGACGAGCTCTTGTCACCGTCGGCGTTCCAGCTGTATTAGAACCTAATGGCTTGGCACGCGACGATGGCAAGAGACCGGACGGCATGTCTTTATTTCCTTGGAAGGTGGGTAGGCCTTTAGTGTGGGACGCAACTTGTGTCGATACTCTTGCGCCATCCCATCTTCCTGACTCGGCGTGCTGTGCAGGCGCTGCTGCTGCGGCTGCGGAAAACCTCAAACGGCGAAAGTATAATAACCTTATCGGCAATTATATTTTCGAGCCGTTTGGGGTTGAAACCCTCGGGCCGTGGGGTCCGAGTGCTCACGGTTTGTTCAACGAAATCTCCAAACGGCTTGTTGACACTTCCCGGGATCCAAGGGCTGGCCTTTACCTTGGCCAGAGGCTTAGCATTGCCATACAACGTGGCAATGCCGCCAGTCTCTTGGGTACTTTACCAGTCGACAGCGATGCAGAGGAATTTTTCGACGCCATATTTTAATTTGTTAATAGTTTTAGTTAGTTTAGGTTATTATATTTTATATTTTTGTTTGGTTAGGTTATATAGTTATTTGAAAACTTATGTATCATTGTCGAATCTGACCAATGTAAAACAACTTGTACTTATATAAAAGGAAATATTTTCGGAACCCTTGGGTAAAAATTGTTTGATGTGCGACATTTCACGGGTAGATAACCTTACTGTAACTTTTTAATTAGTTGGGTAGAGCCGGTAGAATCTAGGGGAGCAGTGACTATAAGTTAGTTTAGATTTTCTTTTCTATAAAGGTAGATACTTAGGTAGGTATGCGTATGGAATAGGCCTACGTAGGTATAGTAGTAGTGGACGTAGTGGTACATTAATGAAAGCAGTATTCAAGGATTATTTCTAGGGGTGTGCTATCCTATAATAGCAGATAAGTACGCGTAGTACTTGAAGAAGAAGGCACCAATAGTTAATTACTAGCTAAAGTTTCTTCCAATAATCACCTGGATCTGAAATACAAGCACCTAGATATGCAAATTAAATCGACATTAAAGTATCAAGGGCGGATCAGGCGGTCCATTAATAAATCAGTTCGCTAAAACCGTAATTGTAATCTCAAACAAGGCGGAGGGAGCGCGGTGTTTGTTCTAACAACATTATTACAATAAGTTTGGGTTCGGTTCGCCGCCGCTCCGCCGCGCCGCGCCCGCCTCGCGCCGCGTCCGCTTCCAGCCCCATCCGCGCAGTTCACACGATGGTTGCAAACCTTAAACATACATACATTAAGTACCTACATATTTATATTACTATACAACGTTTACTGTGCCGTCGGTCGTTTTTATTCACCAATCACGAAGTCAGTAATAAAAATCGAATGACAAGGTTTTAGACGTGGACGCGAATCAAAAGTCTAAAGATAATAAGTACAAATTATTATTGGGCAGGTAAAAGGGTTGGACGTTGGATGCCCGGTTTTTGCACTTAGACCTTTTGTACTTTTGTTTTTTTCGCCAATCTGTTTTCCAGAAAATCTCTTTATGATGAAAATTCACTATTGACGAAGATACGAGACTGTCGGATTCAAGCAAAAAAAATCGGGATTCGGGCATTACAAAACTTTTCGGGAAAGCTTACTCGTGAAGCTAATCGGACCCGTTTTAATTAAATGTTGTTAATCTTAGAGATAGTTTAGAAAGAGATACCTAAGTATAGTTTATTATTAACTAGTCACTTAACTGATGCCGATTAAACGTTTCTATTAGGTGAAGTCGCTGAAGTGCGCCTCGTAATAGGAAGACTACTAACAGATTGCGAGAGGAGCTCACAAACAGTTGTACTTATTTATATCAGAGGGTCAGGGAACGAGGCGGCGCCGGCAGCGCGGCGTGACCCATTATGACATTAAATAAATAAATAAAATGTCATTTATTCTCTATTCACAATTATTAGTTGCTTTAGAAATTAACCTATTCACCGCGCCAGTCGGATTAATACGACAAATGATTTCGTTCCCGTCCTCAGTCGTATTTATACGACTGAGGACCTATGCTCGTTTTTTGTTTTTTATGCCATTGCATTGCATTGTTATAGGTATTTATTTGTCAATTTATGAGCTGGGCACTGGGGGCATGGCAATTAATATAAAACCAAGCGATAAATAGATTAACATTCCAACAACCTCAACTGCTGTTGATAACAACCTCAACTGCTGTTCTTAACTCGACAAAGTAAGTTCTGTATCCGTATAATGGTAAAGAGAGAACATAACCTATTCAAGGTAGGGTGCAAACATTTTCAAGCTCGCTACGCTGGCTCTTGCATTCTCTTGATTCTTGAGTTTTCTTCATAAGTCGACAAAGCAACGAATTCCTAGTTCTTTAGGAATGATCAAAAGATAATCTAACCAATCCGAGAGTGTGCAGCGTTTTCAAGCTCGCTTCGCTCGCTCTTGCATTCTACATTCTCATAGTTGCTTGAGCTTTCCTGCATAAGTCGATAATGTAACTCCTATTTCCGTTTGAAAAGAAAAAACAAAACCTGACCTATCCGAGGCGGGTTGTTAAAGCTTCCCTCGCTCTTCTAACTCTACATAATCCAATACGATCGATCTAATACCTACTATTTGTCAAAAAGTGCTGCGGCTGCGACCAATTTGTAATATCACGCCTTTAATCCTCGAAGTTCTTCTGAGAAATTCCTGTTGGAAAAACCCATTAACACCTTGCCCGACCTGGGAATCGAACCCAGGACCTCAAGCTCAGCAGTAGTGTTTGCGACCACTAGACCAACGAGGAGTGTACCTCCATAGAAATATTCCTTGGCACCCATGGGGACCCCCAAAATATTCCTCGGCACCCATGGTGACCCCCAAAATATTCCTCGGCACCCATGGTGACCCTCCAAAATATTCCTCGGCACCCATGGTGACCCTCCAAAATATTCCTCGGCACCCATGGTGACCCTCCAAAATATTCCTCGGCACCCATGGTGACCCTCCAAAATATTCCTCGGCACCCATGGTGACACTCCAAAATATTCCTCGGCACCCATGGTGACCCTCCAAAATATTCCTCGGCACCCATGGGGACCCCCAAAATATTCCTCGGCACCCGTGGTGACCCTCCAAAATATTCCTCGGCACCCATGGTGACCCCCAAAATATTCCTCGGCACCCATGGTGACCCTCCAAAATATTCCTCGGCACCCATGGTGACCCTCCAAAATATTCCTCGGCACCCATGGTGACCCTCCAAAATCTTGGGCTGCTGCCGCGCCTTGATAGCAACCCACCATAAGAGCGGTATCAGGATCAACAAAGTTAGAGGTATATCACTTGTCAACACTTTCAATATGGACTTTTTTTACATTATTATTAATATTAATTTTAATTGTACTTTCCCAAAAAAAATTCATTATTTTCATTGGATAAGTTCACATTTTGTAAGTTTTGTTTAATTTTTGTTTTTTAAATACTAATTGTTTTACTTAAATTCTGCATGCTAGATTCACATCGAGTACTTAGGTGTCAATCAGAAAGATTGTGTTGTAACTGTTTTAATACATTTGTGATTTGTACATCAGTTTTGTGAATTATAATAAAAAATACGTGGTCCAGGAAAACTTTTGAATAGAATTATTGTTTTACGAAACCAACATTTTACCCACGGTCCTATTACCTTTTTATTTTTCACAAACGCAATCGTTCATCTCTGTTAATCAACATATTTTATTATTTATTTTGTTCGGCGGTGTTAAATTGGTAAAGCCTCATAACAAATTCCACACATATAAACATGTGAAATTTAGTATTGGTACAATAAGTTTTGGACATTTTAACAATATTCATGGGTTAGCTAGACATTTATAAGGCTTGGTATATTTTATTAGATAAATCGCGCGCTGTTGGCCTTCGTGTAGTCGTTTATTATTGACATAACACAACAAAATAAAAAAATAACGTATTTCCCGGCGATACGCGTCGGTGTGCCTTCAAACTCAAACTCAAAGCATTTATTTCAAATAAACCAATTACAGGCACTTTTGAATTACGTCGTGCGGTGTCCCACAGGGATCGGTCCTGGGGCCGCACCTGTGGGACATCGGCTACGACTGGGTGCTGCGCGCCGACCTCCCCAGCGGCGTCAGCGTGGTTTGTTACGCTGACGACACGCTGGTCCTGGCGCAGGGGAGGTCGCACCAGGCGGCGGCCGAACTAGCGACACGCGGGGTTGCGACAATCGTCGAGAGGATCCGGCAATTGGGACTCGAGGTGGCCCTGCACAAGTCCGAGGCCATGTGTTTTCATGGTCCTCGGATGGTTCCCAAATAATGGTAGGAGGGGTTCACATCGGCTTCGAGTTGACGATGAAGTACCTGGGACTCGTCCTCAACAGCCGGTGGAACTTCGTGGAGCATTTCCGACGTTTGGCTCCCAGACTGGAAAGGGCTGGGGCTGCCTTGAAGCGGCTCATGCCCAATCTATGGGGGCCAAACGCCTCCTGCCGGAGACTCTACGCGGGGGTCGTGCGGTCCATGGCCCTTTACGGGGCACCGGTGTGGGCGCGTTCCTTGAGGCGGCGGCCAGCCCGCCGGTTGAACGCGCCCCAAAGGGTCATGGCCACCCGGCTTGTTCGGGGATTCCGTACGGTCTCCGGTGAGGCGGCGAGCCTCCTTGCTGGATTACCGCCATGGGATCTGGAGGCAAAAGTCCTCGCGCACATTTGGGAGTGGCGCGAGGAGGCGAAACGCCGGGGCGTAGCTCCGCTGCCGCGAGAAATCACGGTACAGCGGACAGAGCTCCGGCGGGATCTCAGGGCGGCATGGAGAGTGCTATTGTCGCAACCCAGCGCTGGGCACGCCACAATTGCGACGATAAGTCCCCTCTTTGAGGAGTGGCTAGAGAGGCGCCACGGCGTCCTCACCTTCCGCCTGACGCAGGTCCTCACCGGACACGGTTGTTTCGGGAGGTTCCTGTTCCGGATAAGGCGGGAGGAAACGCCCGGGTGTCACCATTGTGTGGATCGCCCGGAGGATACGGTGGAGCATACGGTGGAGGACTGGCCGGCTTGGGCGGAGCACCGCCGTGTCCTCGTGGAGGCGATTGGCGGTGGCGATCTCTCGCGTCCGGCCCTGGTCCAGGCCATGGTACGGAGCGAGAGGGCTTGGGAAGCCGTCACCCCCTTCTGCGAAGCAGTAATGTTTGCGAAGGAGGAGGCGGAACGCGTGAGGGAGAGGCAAAATTCGCGCCCTCACGCCACTAGCCGCCGCAGGAGACGCCCTGGGCGTCGGGAATCGCAGGCCGATTCCCGGCCACCGTAGGCGTGGGCTTGCGAACGGCGAGCAATGGGCAGCTCGCCGTTCGATAAGGACCAGGCCCGGGTCGACGGCGCGTTGTGTTCCACGCGCGCCTCAAAGAGAGGTCAGCACCAATGACGGGGTCCGCTAGGGCCGATGACTGCTGGGGTTGCGAGAAAGTCCGAAAGGGTTACCGTGGCCCCAGGCACCGGCAACTGAAGGAACACGGGTGGGTTTTAGTCAGTAAGAGTCAGACACGCCCTCCTGCTCTGCCCAGAGCCGGAGAAGTTATTTGATGATTTCCCACACTCAAAAAAAAAAAAAAAGGCACTTTTGAATTGTCAAGGGGTCGGCCAGTCAGAAAGATGAAGCTAGTTGCCCATTCCAAAGCGTAGTAGATACCTATGGAGAAGAACGGGCAAGAAACTCCATGGACACTCTTTTAAATCAAAATATGTTACAAAAAAGTGGTTAAATCATTCGTGTTGAAATTATATATGTGAGAACGACGTAGAAAGACGTGCACGTTAAAAGCATCCATAATAAAAAGATAAAAACATTCAGAAATTAAAATAAGCCGTGGCAGCTAAGAAATTACTAGTGCCGACTGACGGCGCCCGTTCACGAACATGACGTATGCATCAGCATCATTCAGCTCATCCATTTTGAAGGAAACTCAATGATCCAATACACACGCCACCACCAGCGACTCATTTGAGTGAGCATGACATACCTACTCTCAGCCGCCAGGGCACATTCAAGTCAATGAAAAACGAACCCAGTAAGCTTTATAGTAGGTACATAGTGCTCACACATGTGCTATGCAATTATACAATACTAAGAGATTGAATTTATACAATGTAAAGATAGATTGTACAACCTTCATCAGCTCCAACAATATTTTCGAATGCTAATTAATTAGTTTACGCGCCCTTGTGGAGCAGGACCAGCCCTGAGCCAAACATTTTTGTCAGCGATATAATCCCCCAACCTATAATATGCTTGGCTGTATAGTGTGCGTTTTATACAAGATTTAAATTTCGTTTCATTCAGTTGGAGTATGTGGGGAGGTATTTTATTGTAACATTTTAAACAGTACCCCATGAAGGATGAGTCTACTTTAGCCAGTCTGTAACCTGGTTGAACTAATTGGTCCCTATTTCTAGTCCTATAGTTGTAGTCCCATTACGGCGAGATGTGGCGCTTAAGCACTGATTTTAATTAAGTCTATGCGCATATAATGCACATATTATATTTATTCACTTATAAATTTTACGTCATTATGCAATTAGACACATTAGAGATTTTTTATTTCGTTCTTACATAATTTTTATTAATGAAAACTTCATAAACTAAATAATCGAACAAATTATAAAGTTAAAAAATATAATAACCTAAACTAACCAAAACTATTAACAAATTACAATATGGCGGCGTCGAAAAAATCCTCCGCATCGCTGTCGACTGGCAATGTACCCAAGAGACTGGCGGCGTTGCCACGTTGTATGGCAATGCTTAGCCTCTGCCCAAGGTAAAAGCCAGCCCTTGGGTCACGGGAAGTGTCAACCAACCGTTTAGAGATTTCGTTGAACAAACCGAGACCACTCGGACTCCACGGCTCGAGGGTTTCAACTCCAAACGGCTCGAAAATATAATTACCCATAAGGTTATTATACTTTAGCCGCTTGAGGTTTTGCGCAGCCGCAGCAGCAGCGCCAGCACAACACGCTGAGCCAGGAAGATGCGATGGCGCTCAGATCATATATGATCTGAGGGATGGCGCAAAAGTATCGACCCACGTTGCGTCCCACACTAAACGCGCCGGTCTCTTGGCATCGTCGCGTGCCAAGCCATTGAGGTCTAAAACAGCTGGAACGCCGACAGTGACAAGAGGTCGTAGGATGATGTCATTTTATGTTCGCGTGCCGAGCTAAGCGGCCCACGCTTCGGCTGCAAGATAGGCCGTGGTGTCCGAACCTGTTGACAACTTCGCCACAGTGACAGCGATGAGGAGAACAACAGGAAGCTCCTAGTTGCAGGGAAGCAGCGAAGCGGACAGTAGGATCGTCAAAAAAAGTGCCTATTTTCGACGACGGTAGTGCATGAAGCCAAAGACCCCACTCCTACTTATCCACAGCCAGCAGGCGCGCACGCTCCGCAATAGTAGCAGACGTGTCAAGTAAACTGTTCTGTACTACTCTGCAAAGCGGCTCATCCCACAGTCTCTGGGAAGATGGATTATCGGGTTGATCTATTCGGGCAATTGAGTCTCCAGGCATCAATGAAGGTGAAGCACGGCACATCATAATTAATCAGTGTGGAGGCTAGGACTTTCTTGATAAATTTTTCAGTGCCGCAGACCGAGGATATGAAAGCCGGTAAACTAACACTAGAAATTTTACAGTATGATTAAAAATATAACCTATTTTCCTTTTTATTTTTTTTACTTCTTGCCATCCAGTGGTCAGGTATTTTTTAATTACACTGAATTTCCAGGGTTTGCTACTGATTTTCAAATTCAAATAACAAAATTAAGCGGGTAATTCTGTGGGCTTGAATGACTTTGACGCAATTTTCCAAGAAAATTGGCAATTTAGCATTTGATTCATAAGATAGATTCTGGCAGTAGTGTAGTGGTAACTACGTTATTATATTACTACTGTGTTTTTAAATATCACTATTATAACAGTCTTCTTCGTTGTATCGATGAGTCCATTTCTATACCTATTTTGTCTACAAAGTCCTCTAACATACTCGTAAGTAATTGAAGCGTCTCAACAACTCTCACTGCAATGTTCATGGTAAAGTCAGCAAAATATTAAGTTTAGGTATTATGGTAGTGACTATAGCAAGTTATAGCCATATCTGGGCTACTGTCCCGCTATGTAACTAGTGTTTGGGGTGCGTGGGGTGGGCAGGCGTCGAAGCGTCGAGGCGTGGTGCCCAGCGCCGCGGGCATGCGCCCCGCCCTGCCGTCTCATCTGTTTGTCTTCCCACACGACACATCCTAGCACCGCACCGTGCTAATGAACCACTACTTTAACGTTTAAACTTGTTTATTTATTTTAATTAAAGCAGACTTAAATATTCCAAAGCGTGAGTTTTCTTGACATGACTCTGTTGATCGTATTTAAAATCGTGTTAATTCCATCATCTACCTATGATTATAATAATAATTATGTCATACTAGCTCTTACCTGCGATTTCATTCGCATTAGGTACAAACTTCAACCTAGGGATCGGAAAAACGCGGAGATTTTTCGCGAGCGTTATTTCGCATTGGTGTTGAGTTCCCTCTTTTACATCCTCTGAGGAAATCCTCTTTTGTATCGCAAGTAGTTAAAACTATGCACTGTCCATCAGTCATGTCACGGAACGCCTTTTATCTATAGTTTCACTAATGAAGGCTTACAAGTTACAACAGCACACATAATTCACCAGCCAAAACAAACTTCTCTGCTATTCATGAACATGGGATCGGTTTTTATCATTATTAGAACGTGGCTGTGGGTCAGATAAAGTTATTTACAAAGAAACCTTTATACCCTATCAATGGCTTACCAAGAGAGCTACACATAAATAGGATTTCCATGCTTGAAACGCAATAATAGGTAGGTACCGGCTTACTTACATAAACGAGCAATACACATGTAAACGTTTCATCTAGTTACGTTATATCCTCATAGTTTAGCTCTTCAACACCGTGTTTGTCTTCAGTAGAATGAACGTTACCGCATTGAAATTATGCATGCATAATGCCAGTCCGCTGCAACGGTGGCGTACAATAGAATTTGGGAATTCTCCGCGCTCTCAATGGACTTAAAACAATGGGGAATATCGAACTTACAATGTAAGCTGTGCCTATAAGCTTCCGTGAGTTTCGACGTCGTTTAATGAAGCTAATCTATTTTAATCTAGGTACCCTTATCAATAATAGGTATCTGGTGAATGAAAGGCTTCGATTTATATAACACGGCGATTAATGTGATCATAATAACATAGCAAATAAACTTTTCTGATTCGTATTTTAAATCCGAAGAGGACATTATAGGAGCTACGTACTTAGTGGTAAGCAGATTTATAGAGTTACAAAGATTTTGTTTCAGTACCCAATTCTGGATCAGAAGACAATCTTTTACACTGATGCTCATGCTTTCGAATTAGTAATAGGTACCCTTGACCTTGTGAAAGAAAAGGGGAATGTATGACAATTCATTTTGGAAGACAATTCATAGAACTTTCAACTTTTCTTTCCGGTTTTTAAGGAATCCATCCAATTTTACACGCTATCTACTTCGCGTCTTGCTGTCTTACTTAAGGCACCAAGGCAGTTTGACTATTATGTTATTTGGCGAACCGTATCAACTGTGAGCCCATATAACTATCGCATGACGCTTAGCAATTTTATGAACGCAGCCCCAAATTTTGTTGGAGACTTCGGAAATAAATGTCCGATTTTGTGTTCTGATTCCAATGTTTGTATATCTCACAAACGGATAAGTACCTAACGCACTTAACGATACGCAGGAAACAGGGGTCCTTTTATTGCAGAAAATGAACTCATCGGCTGCAATGAAAACAGCAAACGAGTTAAACCAAACACAATCAGTAGTACACAAAAGAACATCGGGCTAATCTTATTGTGGGTGAGGAATGACAAAGGAGTCGGGTGCGAACAGTGCGAGCGGGTGTAAGGAGCCGGCGAGCGCGGAGCCCCGGAGTCTGGCGATGGCAGCGCCCATATTTGCCGCTCGAGTGGCACCCAATGAGCGGAGGGGCGCAGGCGGGCGCCCAACGTGAAAACTCCGTCACTCTTTCATCGAAAGTTAATGGGACCTTTGTCGGCCGCCGACTGACTCTCGTAATGCAATTAACTCCAACAATGGTGCTATCGTTAACGAATTAATTTTAAAGGTTCCTACTGAATAAGCCCAGGGTGCCCCTTTTAAAATGTAGATTTTGTATGGTATATTATCCGGTGACGGATCAACTTGTCTTAGGTATCATTTGAAAAAAGGTCGTGAAACATTCATTAACCGACTTCAATTTTTATTAGGTGTTCTAAAAGGGCTTGAAAATGTTTTATTAAATACGTTTCATGAATTTTGAAAACTGTTAATTAACAACCCTGTCTCTTCTAGCATAAAAAGCTAGGCACTTTTTTTATTAAACATGGATCTGAGAACTTTCTTATCTAATGTAATTAAATTACATTCTTAATTTTTTTTTAATATTTTGCCCGAGTAAATTATGTTTTTATAATTGATATCTATTTATGAATCAACAGGGTATTAAGAATCTGTTTCGCTACGTCTGCACGCATGATTGTTGTCTGTAAAGAGTTCCATTATAATAACTTTCACATACAACATCAATGTACGTCAGTTTTGTAAAGAGAAAGAGAGATACAAATAAATTCGTGTGCATTGATTGGAAAGGAAAGAAGGCTGGTCCAGTGTTGTGACGGCGAGGTGCTACAATGGCTCGCCAGCCGGGCCAGCCGGACAGTCGCTAGTCGGCGTCGGCGACCACCCGCAGTCTGGGAACATCTCACACTTGTGCTTGCCCACTCGAGTGTGAGCACGGCCGCGCAGCCCCTCTCTACCGGGAAATATCAATGATACCTCAACTACAATACTAGCTTAGAGGTTTTTTTTTTGCTATTATGTAGTTCAGTAGCTCGGTCAATGTTTGCTACAAAATTGGGTCGTTCCAATTGTCCGTAGATAACATGGTGTGTAACAATCAATTGATCGCTTACAAGAGATCGGTTCGGCTCGTATTAGCTACCGTACTGAATGATTCAATATTTAAGAAACCTTTGAGTTATGATATCACACCGTGTATTTGGATCTTTGTTATTTCTTATCCTCACAGAAAAAATGTATTGTCCTGTTTCTGAACCAATATACAGATTTAGATAATACTACGAAATCGGGTGATAGAATTTGTTTTATTGTCTTGTACTTGTAAATATTCATAACCAGTTTTAGAAGTTCTGTAAGATTTCACTGGTAGGTACCTACTAGGTATAGGAAATATTCTTGAAAGGAACTTAATAAACACACATCAAAAGTGTCTAGGGGTCAAACACGTTTTTACTACTGGCGAAAAAGCAGGTTTTTTAATTATATGTTGTGTAACTGCTATGGGTAGTTTTTAGTAAATTTCGTAATTTGAAAAGGGAATAGTTTTTGAATTTCGGTCAAAAGATGTAACTCTTCTGTCATGATATGGAGGGTAGAGGCCTTAGATTAGACGCCACGCCGCACTCGACGCGCGACGCCCCGCGTCTCCGTAAACGAGGCCGGGTGGCAAAACAATAGCCACCGGATAAATTTTAAAAGCAATAGTTTTAGGTTATGTTTACAAAATAATGATGGCCTACGTTAATTGTTGAGGTATGGTATACTGGACTGTCACTAAAAATATTAAATTTTCTGACTCTGCATACTTCAGTCCGATACTAACTGCTACATTCATACCACACAATTTGCCTACGCTAGCGCCATTTTGGAGGGTTTTTGAACTATTCTTTACTGTTTAAATTGGACACTTTTTCAACTTTCTCCTCTTATGAGATAGTTCTCCTTCTCTCTACCCTCCATATGTCATGAGTCGTATTCCTATATAATCCTGCAACGGGTTTGAGGCCAAATCAGTAACATTTCTGCCTTACTTCTGAGTGAAATCAATACAAAAGAACGTTATTACGTAGAGAAGTCGTCATTTGGCCCGAGAAGAAAAGATCAGAGCCGTGGGAATGTTGGAAACTGGTCGTCGTCAACGTGCTGTGGCAATCGCTCTGGGCACTACGCAGAGTGTTATAAGTCGACTTTGGACACGTTACCGCATCAATGACAGCGTGGCAGAGGGACATGGAGAAGGAGCTGGCATCACCACACGCAGACAAGATCGTTACATAGGTACTTATAACTGCTCGATGAAACCGTACAATGACCGCGATGATGTTAGTTACGAGGCTTCATTGCTCTTGAGGGAAGGTAATAAGCGATCGAACCATAAGAAATCGCTTGCATGGAGTCACTCTCCATTCCCGAAGCCCGCTACGTGTACCTCCTATTGAGCCCACTCAATCGCAGAGCCCGTTTACAATGGGCTCGTGAACACAGAAATTGGGCATAAGAAGAGTGGCATTTTATGTGTGTTTCTGACGAATCTCGCTTTGGTATGCGGCCAGATACTAGACGTACCTACACGGTATTGGAGGACCCCTGGACGCACAAGAACATTTAAAATCATGCCAGGAGGAAGTCCATGCATACAGTGGTGGATCAATTACGATATTGGCGGGTATTTGGATCGGCGGAAAAACCGAACTGATTTGGATCAGAGGCAATCTCAATGCACAGATTTGCGCTGAAACGATTGTTGTCATTCCTTTGCGGACCCAATTTGGTACTTCATTTGTGCTTACGCATGATAATGGACGTCGACACACTGCCAGAGTCGTTGCAAACACATTTGCCGTAGCTAATATAAACTCCCTATCATGGACTGCTCGAACGCCAGACTTGAACCCCATTAATCACGCAAGGGATATGCTTCAAAGAAGAGTTCTGCCAAATAAGGATGCCGTACACACACCAGAAAATCTTTTTCGCCTGTTACAACGGACGTGGGCGGCCATTCCGCAACGTGATTTGGATGAACTCATATCACTGCGATTGTGTTATACACGTTAACGGCGGAAATATATATAAACGACAATGCTTCTTATATTTATATATGGCCTTCCTACAACTATAAACGTACCTACAAATGTGTTCTACTTGCGGACGATATCTCTCTGCTCACCTCATGCCAGAACGATGTCAATATAAACGCCAAATTAAACTGCCTTCTTCCTACAACTGTAAACTGGATGGATAACCATAATCTAGAAATTAACTTCACCAAAATTAAATTAATTATTTTTAATCCCCATCAAAAAACTCCATTTATCTACCTAACACTAAATTTCATTTTTAATAATGCAAAACTGGAACAAGTAATTGAATTTATTCTCCTAGGTTTGTCAATAGATACCCACATAAATTGGAAATCCCATACCTATTCAGAAAATAAGACCAAAGCTATTTTCTTATGCCCTACGCGAAATTAAAAAACAACTAACCTGCAAACTGCATTTGTCACTTAGGTACTATGCATATGCCCAGGCATGGCTCAGCTATGGGGTCATGCTGTGGGACACCAGTACCTACCTACAGATTCACAAACCATATTTATTTTACAAATGAAGTTATTTCGAATAATAACCAACATAGAACAAACTGATAGCTGCAAACCACACTTCCGAAAACACAAAATACTCACATTTCCCTGTTTATATATCTTAGAATAGGTAATGTAAAATGTAAAAAAAAACACCCTGATTTTTACACCACTTGCGAATAAACACAAACAAGATACCTACACTTTTCGACACAACAAAAACAAAATACTTAAACATACCTCAATCCCGACTCAAAATGCATTTAACCAGCCTTTTAGTTATTGCCTCAGTTATTGCCATAAAAATTGCTGTGCCCGACAGGGTCCACATTGATCTTTAACTGTGTTATAAATACCATCTATAATACATGATATGGGATGCAATAAAGAATTGAGTATTGAAATACAGACTAATATTTGTTTATTTTACGCAATAAAACCCTTCAACAACTTTTATTTTTATAAGTAGTTTTATCACATTTTAATGACAGGTGAAAAATACAGCATAAGCAAACATCGCGAAAATTCTTTATTGATGCAAAAGCAAAGAGTACTTCGTCGATCTACACATACGAAAAGATTTTATTTAATCAATCCAAATAAACATTTTTATTAAATTTCAATAGGGCATTCAAATATTTTGTTTAAATACCTTGGTCCATATTAGACAATTTTAATGTGTGTAGGAACGAATGAATCGGATTATATTAAACGTCATTGGTATGTTATTTTCTAGTCACCATGTTGCAGTCATGCATATCTTCATGAATAAAAAAAGGTCTTGAAATGTGCAGCGAATGTCTAGGAGACACGAGAACTTTCCATCAATCTCAAAAACATGTTTATTAAAATGTTATTTTCTTTCTTAGGTCTGGTTCAAGAACCGTCGCGCGAAATGGCGCAAGCAGAAACGTGAGGAGCAGGAGCGGCTCCGCAAGCTGCAGGAGGAGCGCGTGTGCGGGCGGGCTCCGCTGCTGGCGCGGGCGCCGCTATCGCCGGCGCACTCGCCCGCGCATGCGCCGCCCGCGCCGCCCACGCCGCGTCCCTACACGGACGACTCCGACTCTGACCTGGAAGTCGCCTAAACACTAAACTTCCAAACACCAGAACATTCGTGAACAACGCTATCTCAACAGACTCATGAACTATCAAGTACTGTTCACTAGACAAGTGTCTAAAAGTGCCATCTCAAGTGTTTAGTTACTTCTAAACTCAGTGCGAGGACAACAGTGAAATGTGTTGTGAAATTATTCTGACTGGTAGATAACTAAATTGTGAATTTTATCTAAATCAACCTACTTGATACATAGGAATATTATAACTTATCGTGTATTAAGAATGTACCTATAATGTTTAGAGGCATAATATATTATGTACGTATGTAGAATAGTACCTATCTGCGCTTATCGACTTCCTCTTTGACTAATCGATTTATTTTACTTTAGAAAATAACCTTCTCCTTTTAATAAATGTAGATAAATGTGTAACATCAACGCATATTTAAATAAAATACAAGATCATTCCCTTGATGTAAATTATAAGTACCTACTTATGTATAGACAAAATAGAAAATGTTAACTTCAGCGATTAATAATTCCGCTTTCTGAAAATTCAGTACCTATCTAGAATCTAGATAAATATTTTAGCACCGTAAATATTATAAAAGTACTTAAATCATCAATTCACCGATGAAACAATATTGCCTAATACATGTTAGAACTAGTTTACATTATAAGAATACTGAATTTTGGGGGGATGTAGACAAACATTAAGAATGTTACCAACCAGACTCCGGAAATGCAAACGTACACAGCTCTTTATTTTGAGGAAGTACCTATGAACTGGCATTATCTTCAAAATCAAAAAGTAATGGATCATCTTGTGCTCTCTCTTGCGGTCTTGTCGTACAGTCTAGTTGGCTGACTATCTGCTTTACTTCATACTTAGAGGGCGTTAGGACACAGAAGGAATTATTTTATTTTATTTATTATATTCGGGAAACTTACAGCTAACTTATACAGTGTTCATAAACAATATGAAACTAAAGGCCATTTACAAGTTTCCACAGAAAAACACCAAAAATAAAAACGAGAAAAAAAACAAAGTAAAAATAATTTAGACGTAAACAATTACTTTTCCGTAATAAAGCTTTTCACCAACAAATGCTTAAGCCGGGAAACACTGGTATTGAATATATCCAAATCATGTTGACCAGACAGTTTATTAAAACTTCTGCTCGCTCGGATCAGAAACGAATTCTGCCTGTACGCGGAGCTGGACCTACAAAGGCTTAGTCCTTGTATCTATTTCTGACTATGATAGCCAGACTCTAGCATCAATATACCTACATATTTATAGACTAAAAATATGCTAGTATCCTTTACCATGGTAAAGTATTATACTAATTATACCTACCTTTATTTAGGTAGGTATGTATTCTTCTAATGTAAACTAGACAGCTTGAGGAACATGTTTCAGTCCACTCATTGCTCCGACATTACCTCAGTTTCTAGAATGGCCAAAAACAAACACTATTATGATTTTAGCTTTAGAGTTTTTAATGAAATGATACATGTTGTTCATTTACTTGTTATTTATTTGAGGTTGAAACTGGTGCGACAAATTAGAAAACAAACTGTCTTGTCTATGTTAATATTTTGCTTCGTGACATGTTTATTGCAATAATACTTAACTAAATTTATGGTTTATCTAGATAAAAAAGTAATTAGTTAGATAATTACATAATATACCTAATCACATCTGCGTTTTCTTACGAACGATATAACAAACAAACTATGGGTACCTACAAATGATATTACTTTCTGTGATGTGCCTGAAAATCCGCTCTTGACGGAGAAATATCTTCTAAAATCTACCACCATCGCCCATAGCTTATACTCGTACCTTGGTTACTGCCGGGCGCCGTCTAAGTAGTATAATAGGTACACACGGCTACACATAAACTACTGTTCAATGATACTTAAAACTACCAAATCTAACTATAGTAAAGCTCAAATAAGTAATGCACAAAATAACAGTAAAAAACTCTGGGAGGCTATAAAATCAATTACTCACACTGCAAAAGTCAAGACACACGCCGACGCTCTTTTGTCTTACTCCGATCCAGAGAGCTCCGTAAATGTAGCGAACGCTTATTTTGCTAATATTGGACGTGCCTTAGCTGAAAACATACCTGCCGTTGCAACCATACCTCCACAAACCGATGTTCTCCAAGCGCGCCAAAATTCCCTTGTCCTTCTAGAAACAGATGAAGCTGAATTGGATCGTTTAATTATGAATCTAAGGAGCGATTGTGCAATAGGTTCCGACGATATATCAGGCACTTTTCTTAAAAAAAACAAAAACATACTCCTTCCCCACTTAACTTACATATGTAACCTTGCTTTTAGTTCAGGCACTTTCCCAAACGCTTTCAAGCTGGCAGTTGTACACCCAATTCATAAAGGAGGGGACAGAGATTGTTTGAACAATTATAGACCTATCTCAATTTTACCTACGCTATCAAAATTACTTGAGAGGCTAATGAACAACAGATTAGTCAAATATTTAAATCAAAATCAAATACTCTCATCTTCTCAATACGGTTTTCGCTCCGGAATTTCCACTAACAATGCTGTATTAGACCTAACAAATACTATCGTCACCAAACTAGATGAAAAACAGAAGGTCATAGGCATTTTCTTAGATTTAGCGAAAGCCTTCGATACTATTTCTGTCCCCTCCCTCATTGCCAAGCTTGAGAAACTTGGTATAAGAGGTACTCAACTGTCCTTTTTTATTAGTTACGTCACAGGCAGACGGCAATGTCTCAGGATAGGAGATTGGACCAGCGATGAACTCCCAATAACACACGGAGTTCCCCAGGGCAGCATTATCGGTCCCACGCTTTTTCTCATTTATATAAATGACCTTTGCCAGCTACAGCTTCCTAATGCTTCCATCTTTACATATGCTGATGATACTGCTCTAATATTCTCCGGGGATTCGTGGGATCTGGTGTTTCAATATGCACAGTCTGGACTTGCCTTTGTCACCAGCTGGTTGGCACAAAACCTGCTCACTCTAAACGTTGATAAAACGAATTACCTCACTTTCTCGTCTACAGCCGCTGGAAAGCCTTCCTCGTCTTCACTTGCCTTAATCGCTCACTCCTGTAATTCAACTCACAATATAGGCTGCGATTGCCCCCACCTAAATCGCGTAAGTTGCATTAAGTATCTAGGAGTGCAAATAGACGACTGCCTTTCATTTAGTACTCACATAGATACACTTACTACGCGGTTGCGCAGGTTAATTAATGTTTTTAAGAACCTCTGCTCCGTTGCTGACTCCAAGGTGATTAAGCTGGTGTATCTGGCTCTCTGTCAATCCCTCATCCAATATTGTATAGTTACTTGGGGTAGTTCAGGGAGGCCCTACATGTTGAAAATAGAACGCGCCCAAAGGGCACTTTTGAAAGTTGGTTGGAAGTTACCCTATCGCTTTCCTACCACAGACCTTTACAAAACTTGTAAAGTTCTGACTGTCCGTAAATTATTTATACTTAACCTCTTAATGACAACTCACGGCCACACTCCTTACGATCCCTCTGTGATCTCCCAAAGACGTAAACATTCGGTCTGTCCCTCTATTCGTACAAATTTTGCTTTGGCCCAACGCTTCTTCCGCTTCCTTAGCAGTCATGTGTATAACAACACTAACAAAATTTTAAACATATACCCCTTGTGCAAATCCAAATGTAAAGCAAAAATAATAAATTGGCTTCTTGATTTGGATTATTCTGAGACGGAAAATATTCTAGTTGTTTTAAGATAAATTAGATAGTTTTGTAGACAACTTTTCAAGACACATACAAACACTCGCTCTTACAAATATACCTTCACACACACACACACACAACACACACGCACTACACACACACACACACACACACAACACACACCATACACTCTCAGGCACACCATTCACTACAAACTCGCATATTTTGCGTTGATGTGTTCAAATTAGTACCTACTTAATAGTATTGCTTAAGAGGATGAGAGCCTGGAGATCTGTCATACAGGTCCCGAACCCACTATAGACTCCAGCTCTCACAAAGGTTACAAACTTAATTTGATTTTATATAATACGATCCATTGTCTGTACCTTTTTGAGAGAAATAAATAAATCATTATCATTATCACATTAAGCTATACTTTTCCAGTTTACACTGACCTCTCATTGTAAGGAAATCCTATACAATGCGAGATCAGCTTATACTGGATATTTATAGCTTGATCTGTAGCCGTGTGTACCTACTATCACACAGATTAGCTTGATACAGTTGATACCTACACTAAAAGTGATCTAAAGAGAGAAAGACTGGAAAAACTACAATACTTATAACTGTTGCGTTTCTGGTTTCATTTAGAACTAGCTGTGCCCGCGGTTTCGCTCACGTGACTGTGGATTCTTTTGACATTATATCTAAGTTAATCGGAACGAAAAGTCATATACCTATCCTCTACAACATCATTCGAAGAAATACATACCTACTATGTTAAGTTAAAAATTATTATTATTTGTAAATCTTACAGCATCTTTAAAAAAATATTAATAAACAATCACAGGACAGAACTTACGAATAGTGATAAAGGCAAGGCAACCGTGAAACAATTGGGCTGTTTACTTCGCTGACCATTGGACTAAAAAACCGTCCTTTGTACGTACATTTCAAGATTGATAGCATAGATCCTTGTATGTGTAGATAGCGTGATGATAGGTATTCATTGTGTCTACCTGCAATATTATAACATTTTTCTTAAACTGTTGAAGAATACGGACCTAATGCAATATTACTAATCCCTCATAGCAAATAGCGTGATAATGTTATACCTAGCCTATTCGATGACCTTTAAAAATATTTGCGCAATTTTTTTTTTTTAAACTTTGCCCCACACTAGGAATTTCCCCTGTATCGTGGGTGCGTTTACAAACATTTAAACTCACATACACAAACGGCCAGACCCGGAACAACTACTTGCAGGTCATACAAATATTTGTTCCGTGCGGGGATCGAACCCGCGACACGCAACGCAGCAGTCAATCGCTTAACCACTGCGCCAACCGTGTCGTCAATTTGAACCGAATCTATTCAGGAGTTTTTGCGTCAATCCGGAACATACATCCAGCCAGTGAACATATTAGGAGGTCCTATTATGTTCACACTTTTTAATCTATAACACCAAGGTATTTTCCTTGATAGATGACAAGTCGTGATAAGGTTATTGGAGTTCCCAAAGGCGGATTAGGTATCATTGTGTTGTCAAAGGATGGCCTATTGCACAGGCATACAAATGAGCATGAGCAGTATGAGAGCTGATGTAAGTGTAGCCTTGTAGTGCCACCATTATTGTGTCATTGACTATGTCATCCCGATTAATGTACCTCGAGAACTGTGCACGCGTGTTAACATGTGTGTGGTCAATGATGTGACCATACCTACTGGTCATCGATTTATTCGGTGACTTATTGATCAGGTAGTTAGCTTATCGAATAAAATCTATTGTTATTGATGTATTCAGCCTAGGTAGGTTAATGAAACGTTATTGGGTTATATTTTATAGTCTCAATTTGTACCCGTAGCCATTTATTACTTACTTGGGTATTTAAATGGGCAGTAAACATAATTGGAGAAATGAAGGTGTGTTATAAGTATTTATACAACTCTGCCTACCCCTTAGACAGGGAGGCAGGCTTCTCACAGGCTTGATTAATGTCTATTTACAACGACAGAATAAGAAAAGCAAGGTTCCTTCAAACAGGTGCGACGCGCGACGCGACACAATGGCACCGCCTATAGCACGACAATCGCTGCGCGTCGCGTGTCGCGCCTATTTGTAGGAACCTTTAGTGTTTCTTACTTTAACGAATATTAAGAAACATGCACGAAAAATACAAAATGGTTGAAATACCTAATGCTATGTTAATTTAACATAGCATTATTTCAACCTAAGTACCAGGAGCTTTCTAAGCTGTGGTCTGCGGTTTAGGTACCTATCTGTAGCAAAAGCCTTCGAGTAATAGTTACTTAGCTAAGTTGGAACTAACTTAATTATTCACATGGGCACGCGGCCCAGTCTTCAGCCCGAATCGGATCGTGATTATTTCAAACCAGTTTCATGTTTACTATCAATTAATAAATTATTCTTTAGATATAAATGTACCAACATGATTTTGTTAACGTCTACTGTCTCGAAGTGATAAATAAAGACATATATCACGCCTGTTTACTAAATAAATTAGAAATAGTCCTCAAGTGATCTGGGCGGTTACCTACGGTCATATTTCACCCATACGTAGGTACTGCTGCATGCTGAAAACGTTTAAAGGCTCCTTCAAACAGGCGCGACACGCGACGGAAATCACACGCGGCACAAAGGAGCCGCTTGTCACCCTACAGTTAATAATAATAATAACATGAGACAACATCCACACAAGGTCTTCAGGTCCCGAACTAGGCAGAGCCTGTACTACGGTAACCTGATGACTGATATACATACTTATATACATATACACACCCAGACACAGGTCAAACAGACATGTTCATGCACACAAATGTTTGACTTGTCCGGGGATCGAACCCGGGACCAGCGGCTCAGAAAGTCAGAAGGTAGGGTCGCTACCAACTACGCAACAACTACTACTAAGTAGTTGGTGCCTTTGTGTCGCGTCTGTTTTTTGGAGGCTTCAGTCCAAACAATCCATACTTTATGGATAGAGTTATAACATAGTTATTAGAGTTATACACATATATACCTACCTACACGTACATAGCACGAATCATTCTAACTAATTAATTGTTATGCAAATCAAATCCATTCATAGTTGAGCATATTTGTTAGCGGCACCATCACCATTCAAGTGTAAAATATGCGTCATTTTAGTCATTTAGCAGTTAGGTACTATAAATTATTGGCGATTTGTTGAAACAATATTACATTAACTGTAAATGGAGTTTTGAATATTAATGAATTTTTCAAGCTCCCCCTCTATGACTCTATGTTTAGAAATGTAAACCACACGTCCGCGTCGTATAGACACGTATTATTTACTTAAGATTCGCTTGCAACTTGTGCTGGACACAATAATAATAGGTATGTTGGCGGGACATGAGTATGTATGTATACATACCTACCTATATGAAGCTCCTCATACTTGTAAGATAATGTGAGTAATGTGGTTATTACGAAATATATACGCGAGCACCATGACTGCTCTCACGTTGTTATGCATTGTGTGGAAAAAAGCCGACGGCCCATCGATAGTTACTGCTGCCGCAGGACATCTGTATTGGCAGTGGTATCGCAGATGTGTTGCCATGCAGAGCTGATGTGTCTAAATTGCCTGTAATTACACCGGTAGGTACTAATACCCTTCAAACCGGAACACAGCAACGCTGCTTGGCCGCAGTCCACTTTCGCACGGACGAAAAAATATCGCGGCGGGATTTTTTCACGTACTGGATCTTTAACGCACTGCTCAGCGCGAGCGCCGAGAGTTGAAAATCCAACAAAGTGTTTTTTCGACGCGCTGGGATGTACTCTGTTGGAATCTCAATGCTGGGCTCAACACCGAGAGTTGAAAATCCAGTGCGCGATAAAATCCCACCGCGATATTTGTACGTCCGTGAGAAGTTGCGGACGTGGTCGAAGTATGGTGGTATAATAGATAGTATCTACCTATTTTCTTTGCTAGATACGCTTCATCACAAAGAGCTCTATTCAACTATGAATAGAGAATTCACTAGGAGTTTACCAAAAATGGTATGAAGTGGTAGTAAAATAAACGAGTCAGGTACAATTTGAAGCTCTGCTTGGACACACAACAAAGACAGGAAAACATAAAAGCGCCAATTCAGTATAGATACATTTATTAAAAATAATATGTCAGACTTACATGATTAAAACATAATTATCACACATTCACAATAAAATTTTGGAATTACTTCAAATAGGTACTGATTATTATTAACACGACCTAGTTATATCGTGAGAACAGCTACGCGTCACTTTGGTGGGTGGGGTGGATACATTTAGTGCTAGTAGTAAGCTAGCGGGTAGCTGTAGGTGTAGGCGTAGGGGTAGGAGTAGGTGTACGCCAAGGGGCTGTAGGCGTAGGCGGGGTAGCTGTAGCCGTAGTCCACCAGCACCTGAGGCTTAGCCACTGCAGGGCTCACCATCAGCGCCGCGGCAAAGGCGATCAGCATTAACTGGTGGAAAATATAATCCAATTAGAAAATGTTTATTTAAATTTACATACCTATGTCATTTATACCTTCTACCCGTGAAGGAACCTACTATCAGTTTTTTTTTATATGCAGTCAAGTTTCTCTATAAGCAGGACTAGGTACACAACAGTCGAATTCTGTTCGCAATCGAGCCTGTTTTACAGATCCACACCATATCACACATACTCGTTTATCGTAAATTCCCCGATAGGGTAGGTAGAGCTGGATATGTCCTATCAACGTTTAAGTTAACAAGTTTAAGTTTACCTAATAAACGTACTTCAATATTTTAGCTGATCCTTTAAAATAACTTTTTTCGGGAGGAGCGTGACATATGATATATGTCACGCTCCTCCCCAAAAAAGCTATTTTTTACTTTTTTATTATATACCTACTTAAATGTCATACAATTCAAATATTCTAAGTATTCTAAATGTCCATTTCACACCTAAACCTGGGATCGAACCCTCGATACGCGTTGAGCTACTTCGGTTCAGTATTTCTAATTAGAAAAGGAGGATAATATCTGAGATAAGTTTTGCATTATCCTATAAGTATGAAACAATCAGCACCCTAATTACGTAACACACGTATCAATCACAATCTGAATCATTTTGAAGGATATTGCTAATCCATTGCTTTATACGTTCGAAAAATTGGTCTGCTCAACAACGCAAATAGCGCAATGAATATTGTTGAACTGTCAAAATGAAAGCTATTTCTACCGTTAAAGTGTGTTACGCAATCACCCCGCAGTAAATGGAAATCAATGAACTAGTTAAGATATTATTTTTTAAACTCACCAATTTGAACATGTTGAAGATTTGTAAATCCTCCTCAAAGACACAGCACCAAACAAGATCTAGTAGACACTAGACAGGACTGTAGTCGATGGATGCGACGACTGATATCATAGCATCTTCTCCCGCGCTCCAGCTTATATACGGAGCCCAGAAGCGCGCGTCCCGTCCGTGATTGGAAAAACTAATGATCCCCCGACCGTCCTCAAGACGCTGAATATAGGATGTAAAAAATATTATACACAATGTCGCATTAACAGTTAATAGTACTTCATTTCCATATCGGACCCGGATCATAGTGTGACAATAGACGCGTAGAAGATTCGACGCCAGATTAATGGCCGCAAAAAATATAGACAGCCACATTATGTAATATTTAACACGTTATACTTAGAGACTGTGAGATATTTAGGTATATCGAATCTTATTTTAAGTTATAGGCATATAATGTGTATGCAACAGTTACTTAGTTAGACAGAAATACCCTAAAGGTAGACATACAAAAACTCGACTATTTAGCTTATTTAGCATAAATAATATGAGTTGAAAGACTACCATGTACCTTCTACATCATCTGCTTATTATTTTTGGCTGGCATAATTTATCTTTGGTTTCACTATTTTGGCAAGTTTTCTTAGCACTAACGATTCACATGCTTATTTAAGTGAGCTCCGTAACGAATGACATAAACCTTAAACCCATATCTACCCAATGACTAGTTTTACCAAAGCATCAAAACCCTCGATCGTTCAAAATAAATTGACCGCATCCGAAAAAGTATTAAAAGCTTTTAATAATATTTTTTTTTTTATAATTTTCATCGGGTATGAGTCATTCTGAACCTTTTTTTCTAATACAAAAAGGCATGCCTCTCCTCCAAAAATTTCATATATAATTGGGTGCTTTGGGGGAGTTTCCCATTTTCTAGTAACGGTTTATAACGTTCTTTATAATTATCATAAAATAAATAAAACTGTAGCAAGTTGGTGCTGGTTCATTATAATAAATCAACGTGGCTTGTTTGTTTATATGAATTTTAACAAGATTATAATAAGTAGGTACAGATTACGCTTAGGTATATAATTGGTCTTATTCTGCAGGAGAACACGATTAGTAACTATTCTCATTTGTATGCAAAATAAGTCCAATACATAATAATCATCACAGGGACATTTGCGGGACGGGGAAGGACGTAGCTCCTGAATAGTATGAAAACGATGACACTTAATTCCGGGCACTCAGTTTGAAAGAACATTATTCCGAAAACTGACAAAGCATGGATAATTCAGTAAATTATATTTTTAATTGTGCTTGCAGTGCCAATAACTGAAACTAGTATTTTGTTACTACCTGCACTTATACCACATGTCCTATAGAAATGGTGTCTTACTGCCGCACTCCGAGACGTCACTTGAAATTAATCAATCATTAACTTAGATTAACCACCATAACTTGGCACATGTCACCAAGATTGAAACGTTTTCAATCTGACATAATTATTTTTGACTGATAGCGTTCGAATTTATACCGGTCAGTTTAAGAGCGTTTATACCTTATGAGTGGCAACGTCGCAATTTAGTGCCATATTTCGTGATTTCAATTTTTATCATTTAATCGGAGCTATATTTTAAATATCTGTTTAATTAACTTTTTAGAATTACGTGAAAGTGTTTAAAATGTAAGTAACCGTAATGCTTACAGTTATTTTACAATGAAAATAACGCCCTGCAAGTTTCCAATGTATTATTTGCCTATAAATAGAACTGTAAACGCAACTATTTCTTACCTTTTACACAGTTTTCACATCATTCTAAAAAGTTAATTAAACAGATTTTTAAAATATAGCTCCGATTAAATGATAAAAATTTAAAACCACGAAATATGACACTAAATTGCGACGTTGACACTCATAACATAAGGTATAAACGCTCTTAAGTAAATGATTGATTAATTTTAAGTAACGACTCTGAGTACCGTGTTATCCGTACTACCATGTACTATGGTAATGATTGTGTAGCGATTAGTGTGTCGTTGGTGGTTAGGTAGTTTTAATATTTTCAACAAGGTACCAGTACATGAACAAAAAATGACGTCATGATCACCATAGGTTTCGACGAACTCATTTTTGTGAGCTTATTCCAATCTACATATTTTTCTTTCATACAAAGGTATTTTAATATCAGCTGTAATTTCAGTAGGTACCTACCAACTTAAGTACTTCCCTTCCAGCTTTATATTTTTTTACCCATCTTAAATTCATTAGCAATCTGCATTCATACTTACCTAAGACTTAGATTTGAAGGTTGCCCTGAGTTTTATTTTTTTAAACGTTGCCCCACACTAGGAATTTCTCCTGTACTGTGGGTGCGTTTACAAACATTTAAACTCACAGACACAAACAGCCTGACCCAGAACAACTACTTGTAGGTCATACAAATATTTGTTCCGTGCGGGAATCGAACCCGCGACACGCAGCGTAGCAGTCAATCGCATAAACAATACGCCAACGGCGCCATCAAAAAAAAAAAAGTTAAAAAAAAAAAAAGAAAAAAAGAAAAAAAAAAAAGAAAAAAAGAATTAAAGAAAAAAAGAATTAAAGAAAAAAATTAAAGAATTAAAGAATTTTATCTATTCGAACATATATATCTTCTCTCTGAACACTGAATTTTGCTTCAATTGATAACTTTGTCGATTGAATAACTATTGAGAGTTCACCGAGGTCCTCCGAAACCACCCAGGCATAAGTCATCATTTCATCATGCTCCCCCAGACCCTATCTCACGTGTACACCATGTCAATTGGTTAACTTTTGTAGGTACTCCTAAGTTTTTTTCAGGTTTCGAAGCCCTAATTGATTTTAAGATTTAAGGCAACAATGTTCATACCTGTTACTTAATGATGGTAGTCAACTTAGGTAGGTACATACATAGGTATCTAAAATCAAACACAATAATAGATAGGTACCTACCTTCCTACGGATATTTTAACAAGCATGTAACTATTTTGAAAAACACTAGATCCTGATTCCTGCCGACGCGACGTGTTTGCATCAATAAAAGTATCACCGTGTATTGAATACAAAATAAAGACTTTTTGTGTTCAGGTAGCAGGTACAATGCATGTAGGTACTTATTCAAACCACGTTTGGCAATAACTAGTTTGTATCATTCTTCATACCAAGGTTGTGAAAAATAATCCAGATTCAATATCCAAGTTCTTGGTGAGGTTAACAACACCATCTACCAACAAAGAATTACACACCCACACACAGTCTGCAAACAATATAGGTACCTACAGTACAGCAGGCAGGTAATAAAACCAGTAAAGGCTGGCTCGTACTCTGTTGAAACTCTGTACACTACGCTGGGCCAGCTCAGGCTCGACGTGCGGTCGACTGTACGTCCGCCGCCCGCGTGACTCCATTATTGACACCAGTATCAAAAATGAAACAAGAAACCAATTCATTTAATAGTAAAA
Source organism: Brachylomia viminalis (assembly GCA_937001585.2). Lineage (NCBI taxonomy): Eukaryota > Metazoa > Arthropoda > Insecta > Lepidoptera > Noctuidae > Brachylomia > Brachylomia viminalis. The sequence continues at coordinate 10,392,721 of OW443302.2, read as the reverse complement.
TATCACTCAAAGAAAAGTTACACAAACATTTTCCGAAGACCCATATCTTTTCTAAACACAAAGTATAAACATTTTTCAAATTAGGGGAACCCTTCTGTATCGAGGTGAAGACTTACTAAGGTGAGTAATTACAACAAGTATGGTTTCTATTTCCTTAACTTTTCATGTTCTATTAACTTTATTTCCATCTACTATGTATCTAATTTGAGTGGATAGCTGTAACTGCTCCAGATAGCAACGGTACTTATCTTATAGACTAGACAATCAGACTGGTATCTCTTTAGGTACCTCTGTTAATAGAACCATGTTAATCAGTGAGTAATTTCATCATAAAAATAAATTATATCATCATTGATCATAGTGTCACAGTAAAGTAGAGGCTAATCGTGTAGCTTGAATGACAATTGATGTCAGCCTGTCACCGCTATAGGTAGGTACTACCTATCTACCTGCTGCTTATAGATATAACTTTTCTTCGTGCCTCGAAGGTTGGCAGGGGTCAGCCTGGCTTTGACACGAAGTAGGTACTCATTTAGTATACTAATTGTTTTGCGTAATCTAAACAGGATATAAGAATGTCCAAACTTGAGTGGCAATGGGCTTGCGCTGGGCACAATAATCGCAGAACACATGGCCGATGGGGCCGAAAGGTTCTGGAGTGACAACCGCGTAGGTACCTGAAGACGTAGTGTTGGAAGGCCTCCCACAAGGTGGACCGATGACCCCGTGCTGGCGGCAGGAATCCCTGGATGCGGGAAGCACAAAACCGGCCGAAGTGGCGGTCCTTGGGGAGGCCTATGTCCAGCATTGAAGTCTTTCGGCTGAAATGGTGAATCTAGTGTGTGGACTGTGTAGTGTTGTTGTACGTTATGTAGGCACCCAGACCCACGTGATAAAACTTACAGACCGCAAATGAGTCGAGATTCCTTTGACATACAACTATTGCATAGGTAGGTAACCCTGAAACAATCCTGAAAAAATCCCGTTACAATAGGTATAGTCTATACCACACAGTGACTGTAACAGGATTTTTGCAAAAGGGCCTCTTAATCACGACTCACCAGGTGTAGGTACTCACGAGTGACGTTACTTAGGTACCTACCTACCTGCTGGTAAAGCGAGGGCACTTTGAAAACCTTGTGCGACTTTGATAATTTACTTGAAATGGAAATGTTTTATTCAGTTTTACCTGTAAAATTAACACAGCCAATATTTGTTTTCGTCTATTTGGGTTTCAAGTCGTCAGGCTGTACAGGGTCAAATTAAATTAGCTAGCGAAACTCTGCAGACGTGGTACAGGGCATCGTAGTCATACACGACAAAAAAAATAGGTAAGTACCTCCGATTTGTGTTTTTTTTTGGGATAGCCGCTACCCTTTTTGTGTAGTGAAGTATGAGTTAAGAAATTCATTTTATTTTTGGTTTATCGTGTTTAGATATCACCCATCTGTACCCATTACGTCTGCGGAACTTCGCTTATTAATTAACCAACTCGTTAGCTATTAAAATTAGTTTTTAGTGGACACAACAACATGTATTTACCTACCCAAAACTTTCGTCGAAATAGCGTTCTAGCTCAATTTATTTTACGTGTTTTTTTTCTCCGAAACTATCAATAAGTTATTGACGTATCGTTAATAAGTAGTCGTTAGTGCCTACATAAACGCGCAATAACTTGGTCGTTAGCCCGTATTCGGGTACTCGAAAGACTTCACTCGAATCCGGGCACCCGATGCATTAATTACTTATCATCACTTACATAACATCACATTACACTTGCTTGTCATCGCACTGGAAGACGGAGCTGGACTAGATTGTCCGAAGACGGCCGTACTCGACACAATTCATTTACACTTGGTTGTTTGCCCGAATTCCATAGGCAATCGAATTGCGGAGAACGACCAAGTGTAATTGCGCCCTATACACTTACAGAGTCGGTTACTACATTTTTTATCAGATTTTTTTATTTTACAGTTGTAAAAGATACATGGGTATTTTTATTTCCAAATGAATTAATCTAACCGCGGTTTACGGTATCGGAATTGCAAACTTTGGCAGACGGTAGACAAGATATACCTTGAACGCGGGCTGGTTTTAGAGATAGCCCCTCAAAAAACTGAGGCGCTTTGGTTCCCAAAAGCTGCCGAGGAGCAAAGAGCCACCCAGCTCGTTACCTATTGGCACAATCGTTGGTCAGAGTTCGAATTGCGCAAGTCTAAGTGGATCGATTAACTAAGTATCTCGGCTTAACCCAGGACGGTCGGACTGCACAAAATTGGGCGAGAGACCACGGCAAATTGCCGCAATTAGGCTTGGATTCTGCACAGCACACGCTTGCGGAGTGCTCTGCGTGGGTTCCTGAAAGACTGGTCGCCAGGATCGGGCGAGATTTGTCGCTGCCAGTAGTAGTAGGGTCTATGCTAGCGGAGTCGGAGAACTGGAGGGAAACGATCTTCTTCTGTGAGACCGTGATAGTCCAGAAAGAGGCTGCTGAGCAGTATGTTGATTCTGTAAAAATGTGACCGTGAAGTGAACACTTAGGTAGAGTGAGCTGTCATTGTCAACCCACTGATGCTAGGGATTGACCAAGCTTACATTTACAATCATAATCGAGATTTTTTTTTTTTAATGCTAATCTGTTGATAATTTTATATTATTTCAAGGCTAGTATTTAAGTGCCTAAAAATTACATTTTACGGGTTTTTTTTAAATAAAACAGCAAAACAGAAGTTCAGCTATTAACCCAAATAGGTTATTTTATTTGATTTCCTAAACTAGTTTCTGAATGAATTTCTGTGTTGCTATTTATAAAAAAAAAACTCTAAATAATAATATTTAAACACGTATACACATAGGTACTAGCTTTGAAATAATATAAAATTATCAAGAGAACTAATATTAAAAACATAATTAAAATCTCCATTATGATTGTAAATGTAATGCTTGGTCAATCCCTAGCATCAGTGGGATGACACTGACAGCTCACTCCACGCTCACTTCACCTAAGTTTTCACGGTGAGATGGCTACAGAATCGCAATGCAGGACCGTGAGAGGGCTGATCCCGCTTGGAGAAGAAGACGTCGGGGAAGCAATCGCCTCGACGTCTAACACGCCGAAACCCCGCCAGCATAATTTACGGCAGGTGGGAATTTGGGGCCGTGGTCGCTCAGAGTGGGGAGTCCGTCCGCCCACTGAGTGACCTCAGGGAAGACGGAGCACAGTGGTCACGTGCTGCCTTGCACACTTGCACTGTTGAGTTTCGGGGAGACCCCTTTAGTCTCCCCAGAGATGTGCCTCAACAGGCGTTGCACAGAGGGGGTCTTCTGAGAAATAATGGTGCCCCTTCCATGTGCAGATGGTGACAACCACGGCACCGGGGTAATTTAAGTGTGGTAAAAACCCAACAATCCCCGGTCTTATCCCCAAAGCCCGGGCGCCTTTTGGGCGTTACCTTCTACCCGAAAACCAAAAGGTATCTCTTGTAGAGCAGCAGTAGAGTATGAGTATGTGTTTTGCCGCACTCATTTTACGGCTACAGAAACACACGGTATGTGTTTTGCCGCACTCATTTTACGGCTACAGAAACACACGGTATGTGTTTTTCCGCACTCATTTTACGGCTACAGAAACACACGGTATGTGTTTTGCTGCACTCATTTTACGGCTGCAGAAACACACGGTATGTGTTTTGCTGCACTCATTTTACGGCTGCAGAAACACACGGTATGTGTTTTGCTGCACTCATTTTACGGCTACAGAAACACACGGTATGTGTTTTGCCGCACTCATTTTACGGCTACAGAAACACACGGTATGTGTTTTGCCGCACTCATTTTACGGCTACAGAAACACACGGTATGTGTTTTGCCGCACTCATTTTACGGCTACAGAAACACACGGTATGTGTTTTGCTGCACTCATTTTACGGCTACAGAAACACACGGTATGTGTTTTGCTGCACTCATTTTACGGCTGCAGAAACACACGGTATGTGTTTTGCTGCACTCATTTTACGGCTGCAGAAACACACGGTATGTGTTTTGCTGCACTCATTTTACGGCTGCAGAAACACACGGTATGTGTTTTGCTGCACTCATTTTACGGCTGCAGAAACACACGGTATGTGTTTTGCTGCACTCATTTTACGGCTACAGAAACACACGGTATGTGTTTTGCTGCACTCATTTTACGGCTACAGAAACACACGGTATGTGTTTTGCTGCACTCATTTTACGGCTGCAGAAACACACGGTATGTGTTTTGCTGCACTCATTTTACGGTTGCAGAAACACACGGTAATTGTGTTTTGCTGCACTCGCGTCATAGTTGCCAAAACACACGGCATGTGTATTGCTTTGGCTTATTAGCATTGTTTTGCAGAATCCCACGGTACGTATGTGTTTAGCCGCACTGCACACAAAAACAACCCAAAAATTTGCAAACAGAATATCATTTGGCTGACTGAAAGAAGAACAATCAATCAAATCACCTGACAAGAGTTTAATTTTGACAATGTGAAATGATATTTCTGTCATCATCATCACCATGCGGATGGTCGATGGCACTAGGTATACAGTATACAGTATAGTTAACACCCATACATATTTTATGGCCGTCGAAGATGTTCGTACCCGAACATAGATTTAAAGTTTATTTTATTATGCCGGCTACACATAAGGTGATTTTTACTGGCAACATTATATATAGATAGGTATAGTTTTTTTTTCTCTCCAGAAGATGGTCGAATTGCGTTGGCATTGACCATTATAGAAAAATGAGTACTGAATTTGTATTGCGATCATATCGATTATAGTGATTTTCTTAATATTTCACATTACAATTTTATTTAAGTTTTCGAACATAAGCCGCAGCACCCGCGGCAAGCGTAGCGTTGGGCGGCCCCCAGTTAGATGGACCGATGAGAGGCAGCAGCTAAAACAGTAGGTATTATAAGTATAAGGCGACAGCTAGCCGGGACCTCCGCTAGGAGTACCTAATAATGTTCTGTGGCCGGGGCAGACTGGATGCGGATGGCGATTAATTTAGGTACGTTTAAGATCACCGAAGTAAAAATTGGCTGGCCTAAATTTACCGAATGATAGTAATGGAAATCAACATAATATTTCACTAAGCTTTATCACCTTGGAAACTTCATGTTTTCATGAAATAACTATATTTTCCATTTTCGACTTAAGTCTCGAGAAGGTCGAGAAACAACGGACAGAGAGGATGCATGCATTTCCACACAATTAAAACAGTATTTTATTGCATTATTTTGATTTTATTTACACATTTAATTGGCATAAGTATTCAGTCATCATCTACCTTTTGACGCATATTTCTTTTGAGGTTACTGAACTTTCTCTTCTTGAACTCGACGGGTTCGTCACCAAGTGAGTCAACGCGTTTTTCCTTGAATTGAATTATTTCTGGCTGCACGACCACTGGTGGCGGAGGCAGCTCCTTTTCAGGCTTCGGTAGCTGAAGATCGATGTGTTCTACAGGTCTGGAATATGAGATGATGATTATGAGATGGATAGGAGATGAATAATATTTATTTAAAAGATGAATAATATTTATTTAGAAGATGAATAATATTTATTTAAAAGATGAATAATATTAATTTAAAAACTGCCTCGTTGGTTTAATGGTCGAAAGCGCTACTGCTGAGCATAAGGTCCTGGTATCAATCCAGGGCCGGGCAAAGGGTTATTAGGTTTTCCATCTGGAATTTCAGCAGCAGTAGTCTGGATTTGTGCCTGATTGATGGCAATAGGCTCGCCCCCTATTACATGGGACTTAGGCGCTGCCCAAACGTAGGACACGGAAAAGGCTGTTTTTTGTCGCAAAGATAAACGTATTGGTACATATTACAAGCCAGAAAAAATGTAGTGTATTGTAAAATGTTCAAAGAAAATACTTATTCAAAAATATTTCACAAAAATAAAATAGTATCATGATAAATCAATCGTAAAACAGAGCTCACAATAATATTTTTCGTCATTTATTCATTTAATTAAAACAGTGAAATTACTTTATTTTAGGGGTCATTCGATTCAACTAACAATCAAACGCATCGCTGTTTTGAACCTTATTTGTTGCAGCGATGCGCTTTTGTGAATTAGGGGCCATTCAAGTATTACGTAAGCACTACAGGGGGGCGGGGGTCTTTGCTTTGCTTATTTTTGATGACATTGGGAATGGGGGGGTCTGGATGATGATTACGTCAGCAATATTTATTTTTTTACTTTTTCGGATTTTCAAAAAAAAATTGTCGATTTTGGTTTGAACACAAATGGCAACCCTACTTGTCTATGCTTGAAAACGAAACGCATTTCAGGGATTCCCGAAAATAATGGATACGTTTACTCGCTGAGAACCGAGTAGGGGAATCACCGCGCGCTATTCACTTCTCTAAATTTCTTCCGCCAATCTATTGTTTCGTTTCGGTAAGATTGACGATTTGACGTGTTGTAAGTTAATGTTTGTTTTACCATTATGTATTTCTTCTCCTAATTGGGCAACTAAATAGACAAAAATCTCTATTATGTTGATTTAATTTAAATGAAAGTGGTGTAACGGTATCTACATCGCCACATGCGAATTACGCATGTGGCGAATGCGAACATGCGAACGTATGCGCGCCAGCAGAGTTTACCGCGCAACTAGCATATTATTATACACAATCTCCCGACATCAATCGTCGGGCAGTTGTCCACCAGACACGACACCCGTCTGGTCGGAGGATCCTCCCTTTTCCATAGAGTATGAGTGAACTTTACACCCCGTTCCTCGTACCTCTATAGTGGCATAGAATTGCACCAACATTGACTTACTCATTCACTACTGGAGTCCAGGAGCCATATGGTTTAGGGGCGCGCGGAGCTGGTCCATAGTCCACAAACTTCTTCACGGGTGGGGGTTCCTTGTTTACTGCTAACTCTCTCATTCTTTCTCTTGCAATGTGAGCGTTTACCTCCATATGCACATCTTTTTGGGCTTGCTTTTGTTGTTGTTTTCTAGAAAGCAAAGAAATAAATATATGTGAGTACTATAACTAATTCAGTTTACTCATAACTAATAATAAAAATGCGATAGTAAGTTTGTTTGATACCTTTTCACAGCTAAACCACTGAAACGATCATCATGAAACTGTGCATATACATTGTCATGTGTACAGCAACGGACATAGGGTACCTTTCATCCCGAAAAAAGTACTGTTCTCGGGGAAAACAACAATAACATTATTATGATAATAGATGGCGCCACGTGTAGTGTTAAGTTTTTTATTTTTATTTAAGTACCTAACACATTTTGTGAGTCTAGAGTGTACATAGACCAGTTTATCATCCTCCTAACTATAATATATTAAAAATGACATAAATCGGTTCAGTAAACAATTCTGAACTAACTAATATCATAATGTGCATTAATTCAGTTACACATTGGTGCCGATTCTGTTGTACACCGAACTAAACTAACCAAACTATCACTAAAATTCCTTACTTTTGGCTATGAGAATCTTAACGCTATTCTGCAAAATAAAATCTCTAAATTTAAAAATAATTTTGACACATCTAAAATCAAATTTGACAATTATTGCGACTCCACGTGGTACTTGTTTGCCGTACCACGTGATCTTTTTTTAGAGCCGTAGGCGCGCATTATGTGCGGCCTCGACTTGTTTTGTATGGAATTTTTTACTTTTTGTATGGAAAATATAAAAAAATATTACCAACACGTTGAGTTTTATAGGTTTACGGGTCGCAAAGGGGGGTCGAAATTTTCATTATTTTTGCGATAGGACACACCGTTTTCGAGATATAAGCAAAAGAAAAGAAAAAAAGATACAGTACTGTTTTTGCATCTGAAGTCGAGGTGTTGGTGTGAATTTTAGTTCATGACAACTAATTTTATTCCACACCTTTTTAATCGCGATTAAAAATAGTCGGATTTAGTTAAGACAATCAAAATTTTTGGTGAAAAACGTAAAATTCAGAATAGCAAAATTGCCATTTTCATTAAATTATAATCTCAGTGCCATCTTAGTGCTGTCAAACTAAAATTTAGTTAAGTTGTGTCACTTTAGTCAATTTCAGAATGGGAAATCGTCGTTTGACAGGAATAAACTAAATTTTGGTGATTTTTAGTCTAGTTTAGAGAATTTTGTGACAAGCGAATCGGCACCATTGTATACTTTCATATGCATTTAGTAACAAGCTGTTGTTTTGACATTACAAACAGACACTTCAATTATAAAAATTAAATCAATCAATCTTCAATTTATAGAATGTATATAGCGCCAAATAGAAGGACATACAATATTGTGTATAGGAGCATCCTAGAATAATGTTCCATTCTGGCCCCATGATTGCAACGGCTATACAACAAGCAGGGTACAACCCGAATTGATTGTCAAATTCTAAATTAATGCGAGCAATGCCGCAGGCAAAAGCTAGCAGATAATATAGGCTGGTGTCCGCAACTCTACGTCAAAGCGCATATTTTGCGTACCTAATACTTTTAGAGCCATAGTTGAATTTTAACTGACATAATTATAAATTACTGTCTCATAATACGCTTCACTCACTTTACTTTTTCCTTCTTTTTATCTTGTATTTCGTCTTTTAATTTGTTTGTTTCTTGATCTGCCACTGACACATACTCATCAGGAGTATCCCAGGTGGTTTCTATAATGCCAAAACACATAGTATTTGTATATTAATTTAATTTTTGCCCAGCTAGTCATTTGGAAAAAAATATTTTTTATTGGGAAATTCAGTTTATATTTATGTACTTACACTGACAAAATGTTGTTTAAATTATGTTTCCAGGGTCTGTTCAAAAAGTATCTGATGAAAATTTCAGCAAATAGATCAGGAAAGGTACAAGTGGATGCCAATTTGTAGTGCCACTTACAAATTGAGTGCTTTTTTTTACATTACAATCTCATTTAACAATCAAATAATCTATTACATTAAAATTAAACCGACATCCATACCATTTGTCACAGTATTCCAGTAGTAGGAGCTACCATCCTCACTCTTGACTTCTTCCCAGGTAGGGGGTGCCTTTGATGTGGGCGTTGTGCCAACAACTATGGCAGTATCACTACTCTGATTTAGCAATTCATTAATATTCTGAAAATTATATAAATAAAAGATATATATAAACAAAAGATTTGAAAAAAGCCTCTTTATTATGACTGTGTGTTAAAATAGAACAGAATAGATTAATCTTTGTTGTGTGCACCATACAGAAATTACAGACATAAATGTAGACATTTTAAATAGGGTGACCATAATGAGTAGTTTTATTGCTAAAAAGCAATCTTTTTAAGACAACCTTTGGATGAGAAGGAGAGTCGTCTCTCCTTCTCTCTTTAATCCATCCAAAGGTTACTAGGTACTGTAAGTAGTCTGTGGTGTATTAAGTATGTTAAGAATGTTATAAACATCTGCAATAAAAGATTTATCAATCAGCAAAAAAATACCAACTTGACAGTTATATGATTAACAAATAGCCATCACCCATGTGTTACATGTGTATGTACACCTTTAACATTTGGAACGCCTAAAATTGTACAAGTGACAAATTTTTTGTCCTAGTAATGCCATAAAATTTTTACTCCAAATAAATGCGACCTTGAAAACCATGCTACTTTTTAAGTAAAATGGTTACTTAAACTATTAATTACCATTTTAAATAAGTGTTTACCTGTGATGTGATGTCAGCATTGTTCTTCACATCATTCAAGTAAGCAGCCATAGCAGCTGCTTCCATTTTTTTTATATCATCATCAATCTTTTCTTTATGCTTGAATTCTTTAGCACTCTTCTTACTTAGCTGTGATATGTGTTTTTGAACATTCTCCTTGTGACGCTTGCCGTTTTCATGAAATGAAATTGACTGAAATGTTAAATTATGGTGAGATGGGTAGGAAGGATATGACCATTGCATGACTGTTTATAAACATTTAAAATCAAATGTACAGGTTTCATTTGGTTCAACAGTGTCAAAAGCTTAAAGTAATATACAAACAACCAAATAGCTATGGTTTGAGTCCTTACTACTTTGTTATCAGCAAACCAACACTTGCAAAATTCGCAATACTTTCGTGCTTGTGACTTCCAGTATTCCGTCCTGAAAAATAATTAAATACATATAAATTTACGCATTAAAATTATGCGAGTGTTGGGACAGAATTCCCAAGACGACCCACTGATAATTACATTGTTTTTTCGGTGTAATCCTGACGTTATTTGAATAAAATATAATCTGTAGAACATAAATTTAATAACAAACAATTTATATAGTGAAATATAGAATTTTTGAAATGGAGTACTGTTATTATTAAAAGATAATATTTTACAATAACGTTTTAATTCGTACACAAAACCCAACAAACAAAACGTCAAAATGATTGCCATTTGCCATTTTTTTTATTTTTTTTTTTTATTTTAATGGCCTGGTTGCTGGGTCATTTGCACTGACACATTTTGCACATAAATACTTATTAGAAAACCGCTTAAAACAGTGTATTCTTACAATAATAAACGTAAACTATTCGAGTTTACGGGATTTTACGAACATTTTTATAACCAATAAGTTTTGTTAGGGATGTCAAAATTCATATCGATACTTTCGTAATATTATGATGTAAAACAAAAGTCATGCTCATCATTGTTAAAATAATGATACGCACATTATAATGATCTCTAATAATAGCAAAACACTTCAAGGTTTATTATTATTAGAGTCAATAACAAATAATTTAACACTTATGATTCATAATTCTCATTAAGTGTTCTATATAATTATAGATATATGTATATAATTTATAATTTTTACCCATACCTACCTTGTATGTTTCCTTTAATTACAGTTTCGCCTCCGATTACACTCTCAAACTTTGGTTAACAAATATGAAGGTTGTCAACTGGACTCCGACAATGTATCATTATCAGTGTTCTAAACACTTCACGGAAGCCTGTTTCTTAAAACGTCAGTCACGGACTACGTTGAAAAAATGGCTCGACAGTAATTTTTAATTTAATAAAATATGTGATTTGCGAATGCCTTTTTTATTTCCCTGTCCCCCTCCCCTGCGGTAATTAAGTTGTTACAAGTTAATTGCCGTAATTACAGACCTAATAGAAAGTTATTGTGTCTCTTATCACATGGCAACATGCGGTATGTGACTAGTAATAATATCTTATTGTGCACTCTTTATAGGAAGGGATTATCTTATTAATTACTATTTCTATCTTAGTAATTTACTATTTTACAGAATTTTATTATTTATTGATCCTATAGTGAACTGTTATCCGATTAAGGAGAACAAGGAAGGAAGGGGTCAACCGGACATGTGATACTTATTATTACAGTCCATAAACAGTACTAGATACTGCTATTTCAAGTTATGTTTTCTACGTAAAATATCTGCTTATTACGACTATCTATAGTTCATTAGTTTAGTTAGGTACTCAACTAGTGCAGACATGTCTTTTTATCTGTGTTTTAGTAACATTTAACAAAATATATGCCTATATTGTTTTAAATCAATTATCTACAATTTTAGTAAATATTTTTATATTTTTTAATATGTTATAAAACGTATTTCACGTTTTTAAAAAAATATTACGTATAAAAGACAACACGAATGTTACATGTTAATAATTACCTAAACCAATTTAATTTATATATTTCTATCGATCGATAACAAACCTGATCGATATCAGAAAAGTTTTTATCGATAACAAACCTTTTGTTATACATCACTAGTATTAGTTCCATTCCCCCACACTGCTGCCGTCAGCGCCAAAATGGCGATTTTCAAATAGGCACATGAAATTGATAGCGATAGCCAGTCCAGCGTATTATAATAGAGGTCAGTGGTCATTTGCCATTCGCATCGCGTACGACTTGCCAGTATACTATAGTAGTCTTTGCGTACGACCTATATTATCTTATAGTCTGTGGCGGTCTGTGCGTACGACTGTCGGAGAGCACAGAACTTATATACCCTGTCGGAGACTCAGAACACTTTAGTTATTGTTCTGAGGTCGGAGAGAGAGTGACTGGTGACATAACAGTGTGACCGTTTACAGTAGATTGACTACTGTAACAGTAGATTTTCGTTGTAAAATTAGTTATGCAGTAGATTTTCAGTATTTTTTGAAAAAGTAGCGGATTTCAGTAGAATATCCTGGCAATATTTTAAACTTTAGCAAATATTTTTCTCATAACACGGCAACATCGAAAATGTATACAAATTACCTCTGACAGCTGTCAGTGATTCGTTTAACTCGGTTGGCACCACTGCGAATCACGTCGAACGGAGGCATAGAGTGTTTATTAACGGGGAATCCCCAGCTCTCCTACGTCCGACCAAAATGTTCACAGTAAGGGAATTTACGCCATCATGTTATTATTCTTTCATTTTCTTGAAAGTTATTGCCAAGTAAACAGCATTAAGCGTAAATTTTCGTCGTGGTTGTGTAAAGGTAAAAACAGCAACAATCATGCTTATTGCAAAGCTTGCGGTATTAAAATTTTAAGCAGATTGGCGTCAATTAAAGAGCATAGTTTTTTTTTTTTTATAGTGCAAGTACTAAACATGAAAAAAATATGAAGCAGTACAGTGGCCGATCGAAGGTATGTGTATTTATAACGAAATATTTAAATTACAAACAGTCACCAGCACATCAGGCTTTAAAGAACTGTAATATTTTTTTGTGTGCCAGCATTTACCAACTGATATACTTACCGGGTCAATTGTGTGGTATCGTGTCGTGTTATTTTATATTATATTAATACCTACCTATATTTTTTTTACTTTTACTTACAGATCGATACATATTTTAAGAAAGACTATCTCGGATGAAACACACAAAGCTGAGCTCATGATTTGGGCTGCATTAGCCGAGCACAACATATCGTTCAGAGTCATGAACCACTTATCCGAAGTCTTCAGAAGAGCATTTAATGACTCTGAAATAGCAAAAGGATTCAGATGCAAACGTACTAAAACAGCTCATCTTTGATGTGATGTCATAGCACCAACATTTGAATCAAATTTGCATAATGATATTTTAGCATTTAAGTCTTCATCAGGTAAACCCATATTTTCTATCAATGAAACTACGGATATAAATACTGAGAAAATTCTCGCTATAGCAATAATGTATTATTCGAAGAAAAATATGTCTGCGACGACCAAATTCTTGCTTGCAGTTGGTTTGGAAGGAGAAACTTCACAAGATGTTTTTAATGCTTTGTCCAATGGGTTAAAAAAGATAAACTAGAATATTGCTGATGTACTTGGATTTGCCGCCGATACAAAAAATGTAATCTTTGGTACTAACCGTAGTGTGGTGTCAAAAATAGAATCTGTTAATCCTCATTGCGTTTTTGTCAAATGTGTCTGTCACTCAGTTGCCTTAGCAGTAAGCTATGCATGTAAAGAACTGCCTCGAAATATTGAGCAGGTTGTTAAAGATGTTTACAATTATTTCAGTCACAGCAGTAAACGACAACGAGAGTTTATTGAATTTCAAGACTTTGTCGGATCTGATAATCACAATATATTGCGTCATTACGAGATAAGATGGCTTTCTTTACATGCTTGTGTTAACCGTATTATTGAACAGTGGGACGCATTAAAATTATATTTTCATCATCAATATCTATTGGATCGTAACCTAAATGCCGAATTTTTGCAAACGAATTTTGATGATAATGTAACTAGGTTATATTTTTTTTTATTTCTGGATTATTTATTTATTTATTTAACCATTTATGTACACACTTATATAAACAGACAAGAAGAAAATAACAGAAAAATAGGTACAAAGGTGATGCTTATTTCTAATGAAATCTCTTCCAGCATACCTGCGATAGGATAGTAGATTTAGAGATGTAGACAGCGTGTGTAAGAGTAAAAGAGAAAATAAAATACACAAAATCAAAAACAATTCACTTAATAAAATAAAACAAATAATATGAGAATATACATACATACATACAAACATACTTCTAAAATAAATAACACTAGAATATTAATATATACGCAACTATGACGAAGTGGAAAGATAGTGTTCTTTCACTCTTCTTTTAAAAACTGCAACAGTTTGGCAGTCCCTAATGTCAGGCGGAAGTGAATTCCACAACCGCACCGCGTGCACAGTGAAGGAGTAGGAGTAAAAGTCGGTGGAGTGGGGAGGGGACTTAAGATTTCTAAGATGCGACCTGCAAGGCGCATCTGAAGGTCGGGCGTAGGAAAAACGCTCCCGCAGATAGGATGGCGTTTTAGGGTTGTGAAGGAGGTTGAATAGCAGACACAATATCCGAGAGTTCCTGCGAAGTCGAATGGGGAGCCACTTGAGTATCTTGCGAAAGTAGGAAACGTGATCATACTTTTAAGGTTGAAAACAAAACGAATACATATATTCTGCAAACGCTCAAGTTTATTAGTTTGTATTATGTGTTACCAATAACAAATAAATTTAATACGATTTTCCAATCGGCATATTGCGCCGTTCATCGGTTGTATAGGGATATGGTCGACATGTACAAGTCTTTACTTAGCTGTTATATGAAAGCTGGTTATATTACCTCAACAACAGTAGAAATCATTGATCCTAGAAGTGAGATAAATTTTCTTGAGCTTAATCAAATACATCTAGGCGTCAAGATGGCAAAATTAATTTCACATATGAACAGGGATCTCGCTCAAAAAATTCAAGGCTGTATAAAAAGGTGTAGATAATTTTTTATCGCGTTGTGCCTGCAGCTTAAAAAAAGATTGCCTTTGGAACAACCAATGTTTCAACATTTAAAGTTTTTGAATCCTCAAATTGCAGCATATGAACAATTAAAAGTTTATTTCCTTTGACAGAACGTTTTCCTAATTTGATTACCAATGTTAATGATCAACAAATAATTGACGAGGAGTATCGTCAGTTAAAATTCGATAGTAGCGTTCAAAATTTGTTCTGTTTCGGTTGACACTGACAAATTTTGGTCAAATGTTCATAGATTGACAGACATTAACAATAAATTGAAATATGATAATCTTTGTAGATTTGTAAAAGCGATGATGTGTTTGCCGGTATCAAACGCCTCTTGTGAGCGTATGTTTTCACAAGTAAATTTGGTGAAAACAGAGCAGCGCAATAGGTTTTTAAACACTCATGTATCATCGCTTTTACATGTAAAACAAGGTTAAATTGATAACGGCGGTAATTGTACGAATTTCCAACCAGAAAATAATATGGGTAAATTAATAAAAAAATCGAAACATGACAATGATGACTAATTAATTTAGTACCTACATACGTGTGTATCTAATAATTTATTAATAAAACCTGATAATATTAACTTGCGTTTCATTTCTGTCTCATCAAAAATTATCAATTTAAGAATTTATTTTATTTTTCCAAGAGGAACAACAAACAGCTACAATATAAAACATAGAAACAAGAAATACACAAAACATATAGACAATATTGCAGCCCACAACGCTACGCGTCAGTACAATTTCAGTAGGTTTTTCCAACACGTTAGTAGATTTCAGTAGAAAAGTAAGTTACATCTAGTACCTAGTTTAGCGCTTTTTGAAAACGGTCACACTAGGCACGGCACGGCAGCCAATGTTATGCGCTCAAAGTCGCCAAAATTATTGGCACAAGTAGCCTAAATTCGCCCAATATATTGTTTCTGTAAAGTAGCCTAGATTCACCGAATTGTAAGTTTGTTACTAGTGATACAACACGTTTTTTTCTAAATATGAAGAATTTCACAATTTAAAGTCGCTACTTTGAATGGGAAAAAATTACTTTAAGTAGGTACGTACTAAGGTTGAAAACCTGTTTTTTTCCATTCGTCCCTGTATTATTTGCCATTATTTTCCGCGTTTTCACATTTTGATATCACAAGAATATGTATGTACAACATAACAATCATACACTCAAATCACAAGAAAACCCTCTCAAAGTATATGGAAACTTTTATTTTAATTTATACGAAATCTACCATTTCTGTGTATTTCATTGCAATGGTACAATTTTTTAACATGCCGATATCAATCTATGTACCTGACATGATTTTATTTCGTTCAGTTTCAGTAGGTATAAAACATTCTTTGACATTTCTTTATTTTCCCTCTCTGATTGACGTTAAAAATGGTGATGTTCCGTTAAATACATTTTAGTAGACATTTTATCGTTCCTGAGACAGCCTAATTGGCGACCAGTCTTCGATCGTAAAAATTGGCCGCACAGACACCCTGACAAATAGCCTAAATAGCGGATAAGTCGCCTAATCTGGCACCACTGACATAAGGTGACATCCATGTCATTTGATGTCATTTCATGGCTCAGACCACAGGTCTACGCTCAGACCTCAGAACAATAACGTTATTGTTCTGAGGCTCAGACCCTATATCTATGGCTCAGACTAAGGAAAAGAATTTCATGGTCATTTCCTCAGAACAATAACTAAATTATTGTTCTGAGGTCATTTCCCAATAATGACACACGTCATAAAGGAAAGTCCATAGAGCTCACAGACTAGGTAGTACTATAGAGCTACAAATAGTACGCCCGTCTCCGACTTTAGAGAATTTTAAAGACACGTTTTCACTAGGGGACATTTTTCCCGCGACCTTGTCGCCCGACAGGAATTCTACGTGTCAGGTGACGTCACGGGAAATATCGCCCGAAATCACAGGTGACATTTACCTGTCGCGGGACATGTCGCGTGTCGCGACCGTGCGTGTGCGACTTCCCTCGACAGTCACCCGACGCGACGGCATTCGAGTAGTGAGGACGCGTGTCGCTCGGTGTTCCTCGACATCCACGACCATGGCATAACACTACCTCCTCTGGTGACATCGCAACCACAACTTCGGTATGTGGACGAGCAAAATGTTGACCGACATTGTCGCGAGCAGTCGCACGTAAATGTCCCGCGACTGCTCGCGATATGTCGAGCGAATTTGTCACCTAGTCAATATGTGACTCTATGCTTGTCTGGCCCAGGACACTCCGTCTGACGCCCGCTGTGAACGGAGTAATAGTGTTCTGTGGTGAACGGTCGTACCTCTCACTGCACCTTTGACTCACTGCACTAGCCGTTCGGTCTTGTAAAGCCTGCCGTAACGTTTCGTAGTCGCCCCGACTAACCCGATCTTCGATTGATAAGTTAATTATTTAAAGTTTCGTGGTTCTCGATGGCCTTAACCTTACGGTGCCAACGAAGCCGAATGGGGTGTTGTCCCAATCACACCCGCCGAGCCACTTCTGGGGAGGCAGTCAATTGGACGGGTCACAGAGCTAACCGGCCTTGGGGGATCTCCTAGTCGGCTCTGGTGACAGTTTTCCTTCCACAGCTACTCACCTAGTGTCTTTAGGGTGTATATATTCCCTTCTCACTAGACTGGTTAGGGCCCCGTTCGCACATTAGGACTGGCGACGGGTTACAAGCTTAGCGCTCACAATTAGGCACATACCTTCCTGTCTGCACCCGTCAGGGAGGGCTACTCATCCCCGGGCCAATCTGACCGGGGAGCTAGGAATAGGGTTATTAGGTTGGAAACTTAATGTCCACGATTCCCCCCCTAAAATAATTCTCCCCTCCCCCGAGCATGGAGGACGTCCTTATCGTGAAGTTCATGAAGGAGGTCCAGTTCAAGGACCCTGAGTTTATAGAAAAACACGGCGCCAAATTCACTTCTCTGCAGTAGACCTCCCCCTACTCGAACATCGGTACTTCCAGCGATGTTCTCGAAACCCCACCACCCGTTCGTCAGCTCGATCACCCTGCAACGATCGAACTGGAGGACGCAGCCACTCCAGTATCCATAGATACAGCTGATGCAACGTCCAAACCCGTACATACCCCCTATCCCTCGGATACTGAGTCACTGAACTCCGCTCCCTGGAGGAGGACGACTTCAAAACGGTTTATCCGAAGAAAAGGAGGAACAAATACGCCTCCACCCAGGCCGCTAAGGATACCAAATAAGACATCCCTATCTTGACCCCGTGGTACCATCTGCCACTGTGCCCACCCTGACCGCTAAATCCTATTCACAGGATCTTCCCCCCAGCTCCAGTGCTCCCGTCTCCAACACTGGACCGATTTAGTCCAAATGGTGTACTGAGTATCAAAGTGACCATCCCTACGTCGAAAGACTACAGAGAACTCACCAGGCTCATGAGAGCGAGAGGTATATCGTTTCGTACCTACTCCCTCACCCGCGGGCTGATCCGTAGGGTACCGAAGGAAATACCCACGTCCTTAATAAAAGCCGACCTACAGTCGCAAAATATCCCCGTAGCCGAGATAAATGCATGAGGCGGCGAAGCATTCGACATGGTCCTCAGCATCTGTCCCCCCACTGAGGGTCACTACCCGATCTTCTGGGTGAAAACCATGTAACCTCATGGGCCTCGAAATCGAGAAGCCCAGAAAGATCATCATCGGCCAATGCCACCTATGCCAGCTTTACTGCCACGCCCAGAAGAACTGCCATGCGAAACCTAGGTGCGTCAAGCACCTGGGTGAGCATGGCACTTCTGATCCCCAAAGACCAAGTCCATGGAACCGACGAAATCACCAGCAGGCTATCTCTGCTCTAGTGCCCTCACGACCTCCCCTCCATCCATCCCTGCACTGGTGGATCCGCGTACCCGCCCCCTCTTCCGCGCTCCCACCTAAACCCGCTCCCGCTCCTAAAGCCGCTCCCGCTGCCTTAGTTGCGCCCCGGCAACCCGCAACCACTCCCGTGGTCGGTCCCAACCCCCTTGATGCCTTCCACATCATCTCAGGCATCTGCCTTCACCCCCTGCGCCAGAAAGATGGCTAGTGAGATAGTTGCCGCCAGAAATTAATGCCGGCAACCTCAGCAACCTGTTTATGATAAAAAGTACCTACAACGCGTATCCGGAAATTACGCAAGCCCTGACCTCATTCGTCAGTCAACCCAACCCTAATTCTCCTTAATATTGCTGTTTTTGCGCATCTTGTTTTGCGATAGGTATCCAGAAATATGCCATTTTCAAATCGAGTTTTGAGAATATTTTCTTGCCGTGGAGTTGTTATGTGAAATCTTGGATTCGTGGAATGGGGTATCGGTCGGGAATGGTGACGGCGTTGAATCTTCTGTAATCGCCACATACTCGAAGTGATCCGTCTTTCTTCTTCACGATGTGAAGTGGACTTGCCCATGGACTGTTTGACGGCTTGCATATTCCCATCTCGATCATGCGCTCGAATTGGAGTTTTGCCGCCTTATATTTGTCAGGCGGTAGAGGACGCGGCCGTGAGTAGATCGGCGGCCCAGTTGTCTCGATGTGAGGTGTGACGTCATGCTTGGATGGTGACTGTGTCACTACACCGTCAAGGATGTCTGGTACACCGGTGTACCGGCAACTCCAGCTGATACACGACGTGACCGACGTGACGTGAAAGTGGACGTGATAACGTCTTATAAATCGATGAACACCGGCTGCATGCACGAAAAAGTGTAACGTTCCGTCTGAGCCTGAGCGTGCAAGCGAGAGCGCGGAACAAGCGATAGAGAGGCACGATCAGCCCTTTCCCTTTCGTTAGCGTTAGCTTGTGTCACATTTATCTCTCTTCTCGCGTGACGTCAGAGCTAGTATTCCGAATAGTACAGCCGAGCTATTCTGTAACAATCTCACCGTGATAACTTAGGTGAAGTAAGGTTGAAGTGAGTTGTCGATAGTGTCAATCCCTAGCATCAAGTGGAGTGATAGCTCACTTCACCTAAGCTATCACGGTGAGATTGTTACAGAATCGACCGGCAGTAGTAGTAGTGGTTCATCGATGTTATTTTTCTACAAATAAATAAGATGTAGGTAATTGATTTCTGACAATAATTCAATTCAATTCATAACGTACCTATGCAATTTTTCATCGATGTTTCTTTATGACGTTATCACGAAAAACTATCGTCCGTAAACAGACTTTACAGACAACCAAATTTTTGTAATGTTCAATGTTTTATGTTTCCATTATAATGGAAATATTCGGTTTTGTAATTAGAAAATCATTTTTATTTTATTTATCGTAGCTTATTTTATTATTGAGACTATTACCTATACATTTTGTAATTTTATATAAATTTAGTTATATTAGAATTTAACTATTTTATGGATCAGCTGTTTTATTATTGATAAATGATAAATGATTTTATTTCTGTAAGTAGGTTTGTACAAACACTTTTACACGTCAATCATATTTTAAAAACTAGATGAAGTCGGCGTTTCCTATCTGACTACTCTGAGAAGAAAGGCCAAAACAAACTCAGAGGTCACAGTCTCTTTTAAAGTCCAGACATAATCTTGGTCAGATCATGTGAAGACCATGTAGATTGGTGTCTGAAACGGTGTTTTGAGGAAAAACCATACAGATTGAGCGAATCTGTCCAGTCAGTGTGCATTGCGCAATTGTCAGTAATCGTGCCGCTCAACTTCGTTAGCTTGTGTCACATTTATCTCTCTTCTCGCGTGACGTCAGAGCTAGTATTCCGAATAGTACAGTAGTAGTAGTGGTTCATTGATGTTATTTTTCTACAAATAAATAAGATGTTATTGATTTCTGACAATAATTCAATTCAATTCATAACGTACCTATGCAATTTTTCATCGATGTTTCTTTATGACGTTATCACGAAAAACTATCGTCCGTAAACAGACTTTACAGACAACCAATTTTTTGTAATGTTCAATGTTTTATGTTTCCATTATAATGGAAATATTCAGTGCACGCAATTGTCAGTAATCGTGCAGCTCAACCTAGACTCAAGGAGCTCAACGATTCGACGAACAATATCAAAGAAAGGACATTTGGGTAGGCCGCATAAATTACTCAAGCTGCCAGATCGTGAAACAAACTAAGAAAACAAAAAAAAAGTAATAAACCACATAATCTTCACATTCTCAATAATTAAAATAATATAATACTTTACAAAGTAAATACTCATGTCATTGTATGTATAAAATTCATCAATGTCAATGTGTGTATAAAAGTTCGGACATAATCTTTGAGGACCATGTAGATTGGTGTCTGAAATGGTCTTCTGAGGAAAGAACCACACAGACTAAGAGGACCTGTCCAGTCAGTGCACGCATTTGTCAGTAACCGTGCAGCTCAACTCAGAACTTCAGGAGCTCAACGATTCGATGAACAATACCAAAGAAAGGACATTTGGGTAAGCCGCATACTTAAACTGCCCGATCATGAATAAAACTGAAGCAATGACCCACATAGTCCTCACATTCACAATAATTAAAATAATTAATTGTGCTTCTCAAGGTAACTATTCAAGTCTCCGCTAGGAGTAAAGTCGTTGTGTTAGCATTATCTGTCTACGTTGTGTTATAATAATCATCAGTGGTCAGTGTATGTAACAGAAGAAAAAGAAACACAAAAAAAAACAACATTCAGTATGCAGAAAATTGGAGCAACTCAATCCCAAGCCTTTTTGTCCTCAATATAATCTTTAACGGTATAAAAGCCTTTCTGGCACGGCACAATTTACGTTCAATGAATGATTTGAATTTATTATGGCTTAGATCTTGAACGTGGCTTGGAAGTTTATTATAAAAGCGTATACACTGACATCTGAACGAGCCACCTATTTTCTTGAACCTTGTTGTAGGTATGTACATACAACGAAGTTGTGTTTGTTCCTAGTATTTATATTATGGATAGCACTGTATTGTTTAAACCAGTTTATATCTTTATGTGTATTTATCTATAAAAAATATACTGTGAAGGCACTGTCATTACATTAGTCTCCATAATCTCTGAGAGTGTATCTCGGGCTTAATTTATAAATTGATCGAACAGCTCTTTTCTGCAAAAGAAAGATAGTCTGAATGTCGGCAGCATTTCCCCACAACAGAATACCATACGACATTACACTATGAAAATAGCTAAAGTACACTAAACGGGCTGTCTCTATGTCAGTTAAATTACGAATTTTTCTAACAGCGTATGCTGAGGACCTGAGCTTTTTTGATAATTTATCTATGTGTGGGCCCCACTGAAGCTTATCATCCAAAGTTAAGCCCAAGAATACTGTGCTATCTTCAGGATTCAATTGTCTGCCCTTTATCATCAATACATTAGTTAACACCTGTCTAACGTGAGGTAGCGTAAACTTAATGCATTTGGTTTTTTTTTTTCATTAAGTAGTAAATTATTAACATTGAACCAGTAAACTACTTTTGAGATCGCGCTATTTACATCGTCAGTAACCAGCTGCTGACGTTTAAGTTTAAACAAAAGTGAAGTGTCGTCCGCAAACAACACGATATCATGATTATCCTTCATGAGGTAAGGAAAGTCATTAATATAAATAAGAAACAAAAAAGGACCAAGGATTGAGCCCTGTGGGAATCTTATTGTTACTATAGATCCGGGAGATATTTTACCATTAACGTCAACGCTCTGAACCCTATTATTCAAGTATGAAGTAAGAAGATCCAGAGCGGTGTTCCGGATCCCGTAGTGGCGGAGTTTCCTGATTAGCGTTTCATGAAGAACGCAATCGAACGTCTTGGAAAAATCACAAAAGATGCCCAAGGCATCGCATTTATCTTCCCATGCATTATAAATATGTCCTAAAAGTTCAACATCAGTAGTTGAACGACCCCTTGTAAAAAACATAGGGGCTATGAGTCATAGTTGAAATCGGATTCCAAAAACTCTACACCTGACAATATTCTATGAAATAATTTATGTTTAAAAAAATCTTTGCAATTGGGCTAAAATTAATTTCTCAAAAATTTTACTAAAGGTAGGTAGTACTGAAATAGGTCTATAATTTGTGGGGACTGGTACCTGATTTAATTAAACAAAGGTATTATTTTACTATTTTCCATAAGGTCAGGAAACTCTCCACAGTCGATACATTTGTTAAAAATAAGAACTAAAGGATTTCATGGATTCAGTCAATATTCTGAATGAATTTCAATATCGATAAAAAAAACGATGGTACGGACTTCTCTTTCCGGGCGAGCGCAGCCTTTGTTTTTTTTTTGTAGTAGTTGCCGAGTCCCCCACCAAAAGTGACAGACTTTTTTGTTCAGAATATTTCGCATAGGCCTTCTCCAGTGTTATATTATATGCTAAGCGTAAACAGTAGTTTTCTCTGTCTACGTGATGTCACCTACGAAGTTGGTACGAACTCGCTCTGGAAGGCCACTAAAAGGGGTCTGATTGGAGGATAAGATTGTTGAGGCTTATCTACCTCAACGATCTTATCCTCCAATCAGATCCCTAGCTTCCTGGGCAAGAACTGACTTGAAAAAGTCTGAGGTTGGTTGACAACGAGAGCGTTGCCGATGAGCATCAACTTGACACACTATGCGGTGTATGCCCATTAATCCAACAACACTTAACCAATGTGACTTTTTCAATTCTTAAGTATTTTCTTAGTTTATCTTGGACATTACTGACGTGAAGGAAAACATCGACAAATAGCTAACAAAATCAGACTGTTGAACTCGAGAGTATCCCGGGGATTCGCTGATCGTGACCTTCCTTAGTTAAAAAAATTCCCAGAAAATGCATTTCATCCTAGCTAGTTTGTTAAATGCAATCTTTCGAACACCTGTGGAATGTGGAAAATCTCTGAAGTTGTCATAATCCACAAATTAGGTAAACCTGAACATGAAGCCTCGTCTTATCGGCTGGTAAGCTCTCTGTACTCCCCAAACTATGACAGAGGATATTCCTTAGCCAACTTAAACCGTGCATGGCCGCCAGTGATGTACCATCTCATCAGTTTGACTTTCGACAATCTCACTCATCAATAGAACAAGTTCAGATAGTTTACCGAACAGGAAGACAGGCTGTGTGTGGTTGTGTTCTACGCGCGCCTCAAAGAGATGTCAGCACCAATGACGGGGTCCGCTAGGGCCGATGCCTGCTAAGGTTGCAGGAAAGTCCGAGAGGGATACCGTGGCCCCTGGCACAGGCAACTGAAGGAACACGGGTGGGTTTTAGTCAGTAAGAGTCTGACACGCCTTCCCGCTCTGCCCAGAGCGGGAGAAGTTATTTGATGATTTCCGACCCTCAAAAAAAAAAGGCTTTTTAATGTAAAAAGTATTGCTCAGCGTTATTTCTTGATGTTTTTGACCGAAAGCTTTTGACCGTGTCTAGCACAATGTAAAGGAATGCTGGCTAAAGTGAATAAAAATGTTTTTGACGGTCGTGGATCATATTTTGATCAACATACAACCTGATACTGACCATAAATTGATTGATAAATTGCAAAAAACGTAAGAACATTTTAATTTAGGCCCAAGATGTACAAGACAAACAACACGTACATACTAATTCCATGGTACTAGAAAAATATATTGACACAACTTCTATTCTTATGCTAGGTACACACGAAGCACCTTGGATCGCCGAACATTAATTATTGTTTACTTTTTATAATTACAATATACGACAGCCGATTTATCGCTAGCGATGTTAAAATCTGTGTGGACATGAGGTTTTGAAATCGCCAGCGACTAAAGGCATTTGTTTTCACCTAAATAATATCATCTGTCTAGCGTTATCCCAACTATGATGGGGTTGGCTTCCAGTCTAACCGGACTCAGCTGAATACCAGTATATTACATGGAGTGACTGCCTATCTGACCTCCACAACTCAGTTACTGGGTAATACGATACCCCTTGGTACAACTGGTTGTCAGACTTTCGGGCTTCTGACGTCTATGGAGGGTAGAGACAAGGACAACTATCTCTGTGTATGAAAAGTGTACTTCAAAATGTACTACATAAGGGTGGCGCCACAGTATTCTCCGGGTAAATTTTAAAAGCAATAATTTTAGGTTATGTTTACAAAATAATGTTGGACTATGTAAATTGTTGACATATGGTATACTGGACTATCACTTACTACTCTAGTCACTAAAAATGTTAAATTTTCTGACTTAATACTTCAATCCATTAATTTATAACTCGGCATACTTCAGTCCGATAACAACTGCTACATTTATACCACACAATTTGCCTACGCTAGCGCCATTTTGGTGGGTTTTTGAACTATTATTTACTGTTTAAGTTGGACACTTTTTCAGCTTTCTTCCATTATGAGATAGTTCTCCTTGTCTCTACCCTCCATACTGACGTCCCGTAACGACTGTCAAAGATCCATGACTGATATGATATGTCACCCATCCACGGACCAACCGTGGCAAGCGTAGCTTAACTTGATCGATCGTGCCGTGTGGCTGTTATTACTAGCGACAAGGCTCCTAAATATAATATTTTGTTTTTCTAAAAAGTAAATAAAATAACAATTTTTTTTCATATCTTATCTATTCATTCGGTATTGCCCTTATAATTACTGTTGATAACGGTATTTATATTTTATAGGTATTTTATTATAACGGCAGTATGTAGCTCAGTGTAAAAGAAAAGATTTTGCTAATCAAATGTTTAAAAAAATATCTAATTAATTTGTTAAAAGGAAATAAAAACATTGCAATGAAAGTTTACGATAGGCAAAACAATGAAATGCAAGTAAGTCCTAAGTGGCACTTAATGGGGGTGCTGCTTGGAAGGAGTGCACCAACCAACGCAACAATATTGTCTTAGTACATTTATTTTAGTTCCATATTTCACCGCGTAACAAGATTTCCAAAAGAGCCACTGAAATGGTATTGTATTGTTTATGTAGGAAGAAACATACATTATTGATCAAATGGCAACACTGTTTTGGTTACATTGTGATGTCGTCGTCGAGTATCGAGTGTCGTCGTCTTTTGTAGAATTTTATCAAGGTAATGTTTATTTATGAATTTTGCATGATTTATTATTACTTCCATTATGTGTAAGTTAAAAATGGAGAATTATTTAACTACTTGGGTAATTACAGTCTCTACCAACTACTTGTCATTTATATATTTCTTGGCGGCCATATTAAAATTTGAAGATAAACTACGACTTTGTTTTATCCTGTATAATCTCTATAATCTTGTTCTGTTTGTGTTTAAATACTCAACAAATCACAATAAAATTGTTTACGCTTTAATATATTTACATTAGTTATAGTAGGTATTTGTTTGCAAGACAGAATTTTCTGTTTTGTAATTTATTTTTACTTATTTTGGTGCTTGTTGACGCGTCTCGTAATCTCGTTTACCGATCTTGCTTCAGCGCAGCTATCTCTACTAGAATGTTAATTGATTATGGTATATTTATTGTTACAGATATCCCCGGACTAAGTTGGTGAACGTGATAAACTTCTAAATAGCTTATGTGTCGAAAAGTGACTTATCGTAAAATTTGTTTAGTGTCGGAACTTGGACAAAGAATTGTGATTCTAAGTTTCTAATTTTAGTCGTGTCCCTAGTGGGATTATTTGGCAAAATGATGACCGAAAATAGAATTAGTTCAAGTAATCACGTCGGAAACAGTATGACCAGTCAGAATAAGGGGTTCGTATCACTCTTTGTTGCTAATAAAATGTATGTAAATATATTTTATAAAAATCGTTAATTCTTTTTTCAGAGATGTCGATAAAAGTATCGATGACATCGGTTGGAAATCAAAATTAAAAATACCCCCGAAAGACAGGAGAATAAAGACTAGTGTAAGTTGAAAGTTTTAATAAATACCCTCTATTGTTATTACTTTTGTGTTACCAATTCAATTCTTCTACTAAGTACAAATAATCATAATACCTGTTACTTAGACTCATTTTAAGTTTAGCACAAGAAAACTTTAATCTTTTACTTTTTAACCGACTTCAAAAAAAGGACGAGGTTATGCATTCGGCGATATATTTTTTTTCACCTGTGTACCCCGATTTCTCCGTGACATCTGGGCTAATTTACGTGATTCTTCATTCATTTGGTAGAAGATGCTTGCGAAGTGGTCCCATATAAATTTTATTAACTTTGCTGGGTAGTTTTTGAGTTAGCTTCAATAATAAGTATTTATTCCACTTATACTCCATAGGTTTAGCTAGTTAAAAAAGGGTAAACAAAAAAAACCATGACTCATAGATGCTAAACCTTTTATTTCAAATGTTAAAATCATATTATATAGAGTTGCCTAATAATAAGCTCTAGTTTGAATCTGAATCTGATGAAATATCTGTCACATTAATAATAAAGCGTTCAGTGGTATCAACAATTATTTTGTCTAATTTAAACATTTTCTGTTATTCTTTTATTACATGACCCTTGCAATTTTTCCAATTCTCAAGTCACAGTAGCTGAAGCCTCTAGCAGAAGAATTTTTAGGTCAGCCATTTTAAAAGTTTTATTTTTCTCGGCTACAACCCCCTTAACTTGAGCCCATATTAAATCAATTGGATTGAGCTCATGGTGATATGGTGGCGGGCGCAATACTGTGACACCATTTTGTTGTACTCTTCAATTTAGCAACATTATCTAATTCATTGTATTTTCTAAAAAAGGTTTGGGAACCTGTCTTTTTGGGCTCTTTACAATAGACAGATTACAAAATCTAACAAAAAAATTGTGCTCAAGCGGTTACATCTACGAAGAGTAGTTTAAGAATAAATGATAAAGTTTAACATACTGTAATAAAAGAGGAAACTATCATGTGAACGAAAATGAATTTAATTTTGTTATAACATATTTTTAAACAAGAAAGTGTTGACTATAAAAAAACCATTTTTACAATTTGTTTACCTTTTTTTAACTACCTAAACCTTTAGAGTATAGTGATGTTGATGTTATAATAACTTCCTGTCACTGTTATTTACATAGCAATTAGTGGTATACGAATTTGTGTGGGTAGGTACCACAATAAAAAAGTGAAAATAAAAAACTACAAAAAAGGAACTAACCCTGAAAAAAGTTAACCATTTTTCTTATCTTAAAAAAAATAGTTTAAAAAACGCTTTTATAATGCACTAAAAATTATAAAATAATTAAATTGACTTAAAAGAGTTATTCTTTTATATCCAATGACAAAATCGAAAAGCATGGAGCTTTGTTTGAATTAATTAAGACTACACAACTAAAAAGCGCTCCATGCTTATTGATTTATTATTTGTTATTACTACTAATTGTACACCACTTAATACATATTTAGGACAAACAATCAATAGCTACAAAGAGCAAGATAATTGCAATTGATTATTCATTACTCTAAGCTTAGTTTTGGAAAGATGTCAATTTTGCAAGCTTTGCAGTTGTCTGTTGAATTTTGAAGCTATCAAAATGTCCACCGAAAGACTGCTTTGTTTTATTTAGTAAATATCAATGAAGCTCATTGTATTTTCTTGAATTTAAAGGATGTAACAGACACAAGAGGTAATGAGTTTGAAGAGTTTTGCCTAAAACGTGAGCTGCTGATGGGCATTTTTGAGAAAGGATGGGAAAAACCTTCCCCCATTCAAGAGGCTGCTATTCCTATTGCACTCAGTGGTAAAGATGTTCTTGCAAGAGCTAAAAATGGAACTGGCAAAACTGGCGCTTATTGTATTCCAGTTTTAGAACAGGTTTGACTAAATGTTATTATTTTTATAGTTTGTTATTGTTGTCTAAATTACCTGAATGATGATACTTTTGGATTCCCCTTCACTTCTCTATAAGTGATAAAACCCGTATTTACTGATTGTTGTTACTGCCTGCATACATGATCATAGGGAGTATTAGTACTTTATAAATATATATATTTTCTATATTTAGGTGGATCCCAAAAAAGATGCTATTCAAGCTTTAGTTGTGGTACCAACTAGGGAGTTAGCGCTCCAGACATCACAAATTTGCATTGAACTGGCAAAGCACACAGATATTCGTGTAATGGTTACTACAGGAGGTACTAATCTCCGGGATGACATTATGCGTATTTATCAAAATGGTAAAGATTTTATTTTATTTGATGTAAATTGATATTTATAATATCTTTATCTTACTTGTCATGTTTTTGTTTCAGTTCAAGTTATTATAGCTACGCCGGGTCGTATGATTGATCTCATGGATAAACAAGTTGCCAAGATGGACCAGTGCAGGATGCTGGTTCTTGATGAGGCAGATAAACTTCTTTCTCAAGACTTCAAAGGAATGCTGGATATGGTTATTTCACGGTTCGTAAAATTTGATAATATATCCTTTATTTTTGTTTTGTATTTCCTAGACAATCTCTAATACAGGGTTATTTGTAATATGTTGGCAATCCATTGAGGGGATGTGGGGGGGGGAGGTCATTTGCAACCAAATGACCCCTTTGCAAATATCAACCATTTTCCAGTAATTTTAAAGTTGTTTGGTATCTTATTGTATCTCTTTGGATAGATTTTTTGTGGTTGTACATGTTTTTGGAATGTTCTGTCAATAAAGTATATTCACGTTTTTTTTGCAGAAATCAACCATTTTAGGTCAAAATTATGAAAATTCTGTGCTCTGATTTAATAAATATTAAAGTTAATTGTCATTTTATGGTTGATTATTATGTATTGAAGTAGAAGCAGATATAATAACTAAAAAAGTACATGCTTTATTTTTTAAATACATTTCAAACTTTTACTGCCAAAAAAATATAAAATGTCAAATTACTCTGAAATTGTTGCATAGGGATCATTTCGTTGCAAATGACTTCCCCCCCACATCCCCTTAAAGGTTTGCCGACATATTACCAATAACCCTGTATATGTTTCCATAGGTTACCCAAAGAACGCCAGATCTTGCTGTTCTCTGCCACCTTCCCACTAAGTGTGAAACAATTCATGGAAAAGCACTTAAGAGAGCCATATGAGATTAATCTCATGGAGGAATTAACACTGAAGGGAGTAACACAGTACTATGCATTTGTACAAGAGAGACAGAAAGTGCATTGTTTAAATACACTTTTTTCAAAGGTCAGTGATAAGACTATCTTGCTGTTATTATTATTAATTTGAAATTAGTTAACAAATAAATAACATCAAAATTTGGATTACATTTTATTCTTATTTTGTTTCAGTTGCAAATAAACCAGTCCATAATATTCTGTAATTCGACTCAACGTGTGGAGCTGCTTGCAAAGAAAATAACTGAGCTAGGTTACTGCTGTTACTACATACACGCGCGTATGGCGCAGGCACACCGCAATCGTGTATTCCACGACTTCCGCGCGGGACTGTGTCGCAATCTCGTGTGCTCAGACCTCTTCACTAGAGGTATTGACGTGCAAGCCGTCAACGTCGTCATCAACTTTGATTTCCCGCGCATGGCCGAAACTTACCTGCATCGCATCGGTCGCTCGGGACGCTTCGGCCACTTGGGTATCGCTATCAACCTTATCACGTACGAGGACCGTTTCGCTCTGCATCGCATCGAGCAGGAACTGGGCACGGAGATAAAGCCGATCCCGAAGGTGATCGACCCGGCGCTATACGTATCGCGCCCATCGGACGACGACGACTCGGCCGACAAGTAACGCCGTGCCGCCGTCGCACCGCTCGCGCGCATGCTCGCCGCGCGCACCGTAACTAACTGGACTTGCTGACTGGTGAAAGGAACTACATAGTTTAAATCTTTAAAAACAAAAAACTTATTTGTAAAAAAGTGTAATGAATTTATTGTAACAAAATGTGAGTGTAAATAGTTTATCGTGAGTAAGACTTTGACCTGAAATGGGTTACTTTTTTAAAGTGTAAATAAACCACACATCAGGACATAAACAAAAAGGTATCTTGTGTACTTTGTCCATATTGGATACTGTGTGCGAATTCCTACATTGTTAAAATATAAAAAATATTTATTTGAGCATCATCTGTGAGAGTCTACCTAGATTTGTCCATCATCTTACATAAATTGTGGTTGACTTTCTGCTGATATCACAAATACCTACCCATACCATTATATAAGTTTGAGCTAGCACCTGTTTTATTTTCAATTTAAATAACTTAAAATTCTGTGAGGTTGGGTAGGTAGTTAGCCTAGCTCAAACAACATCTATTATTAAATGAAGAAACATTTCAGTGTAAATCGCATTGTTTCTGGCCGCTTGAAACAATGTTTGTCATCAAGCCGCATTTATAAAAGGAAGGTTATCATGATACTAATCCTTCAGACAAATTTTAAACTGATCTCAAAAACTGAGTATAATCAAAAGAAAAACAATTTATCAGTTTTTTTTGGTCTAGGTGAAGTATCATTTTGACTTAGCTTTGAAGAATTATGTTATCATGTATTATTGATTTCATTTTATTGCTAAGCGGTTTTGTCACAGAGTTAAGTAATTTACAGTATGATATAAGGCTTTGGAGGACCTGCCTAAATCAGAAAACTTATTTTAAATAGTTGTCTATTGAACACAAAATAAATCTCCCTCTTTGATGGCAATAAATATAAATACCATTCATACTTGTATCAAGTCCTCCAGGTTTTATCTGGTAAGAAAATGGCATGTTGCTTTAAAAAAAAAAAACATAATATTTGCAAGGAGCTGTGACGTTAAAGTTGAGCAATGAACCATTCTGTTACGGCTTGCAGGTATGGCACATTGCTCACACTGGGGAATAAATTTTTTTAGAGGGCTTTGTTTTGACGAACGAAACTAAGATCTGCTCTCTGGGGATAAAAACAATTCGGGATGTCAAGTGAAGAGTTATTTGGTAAGCAGGCCTTACAGAAAGTATAGAGTACAATCAAAGTTTGTCGAATATGTTATGTTGGTCTAAATAAATCTTAGTTTTGTAACTCTGTACAGACTTCAATATGACTCATGTACATATGTCTTACTGTCAATTTAAATACATATATTTGTTTCAAAGTCAAATTTTGACATGATTTACAATGATGATTGAATGATTTGCAATTTTATTGCAAACAAACATATTTTTACGATCCACGAAAACATAATTCGGTGTTTCAGATTTATTAGCTATAAAAGTGTCAATAATTGTTTATTTTATTAGCCTGTTAAATTTGACCTAGAAGAAAAGCATTGGTGCAAATGCGGGTTGTAAATTATGGATAGACCAAGTTGTATTGTTTGTGAAGATTGCTTTGCTGATTGACGATTGTATTTAGTATAAGGGTTGTTTTGAAAAATGGAAGCTTGAAATTCAATAAATATTGGTTGAAATTGCATACAAATGTGAGTCAGGGAAAATGATTTTGACAAAATATATCTGTGATAAAGGTTGATGATGGTTTCATGGTACACCCAGCAACACAGCGACTATAATTTTTATAGTTCTTAAATGTACTGAATAATTGGAAAATTTAAATGTGTAAATATAATCATCTGTGTTGCTGATAGTGCGTAACTGGTTAAAGATAAAGAGTTGTGTGTACCTTCTAACTATACATTTAATTATTTAGTCTTCCGATAATCTCGAAGTATGTGTAAATGTAACTGACCATTTAATATTACGAAACGACAGGTTAATAAAATAAAGTAAATAAAGTTAAAATCACGATTTATGTGTTAATCAAATCGTGATGACGTTGATTCTTGGTTACTGTACTGGCGTCTGATAACAGGCTCTATAGCAAATTCACTCGCCTATTTGAATCACTTGAACCAAATGCTAACTGATTGTCATGCTCATGCGCAGTTTTTGATCTCTCTTTTCAGTTTAATTATGCGTATGAAGTTTTGACAGAACAAGTGACCCCATGTTAATGTGCTTAACGAAATATAAAAGAAAACAAACCTTGAATCAACGTCGCGCTTACAATCGGAGAAGTGACAGTTATGATCTTAGCTACACCAGATTTTTGAAACCCGAAATAGAAAGCATATCAGATAAGATTTTATATAGATGTTATAGTTTCAATAAATCGTGCTCTTATACAAAATGTGTCGAAAATTATACATTCTAGAGTGATCTATAATCTATATTGGCAGTGGCATATGCTGTAATTGTTTAATTGTTCATCTTGTTTTAACTATTTCAGAAATAGGTGTATTGTTTTTAAAAAAACGGGCCAAAAATAAACTCTTCACGCCATTTTCTCTTTCATTTTCAAACTTACAAAGTACCAAAATAGTTGTGACAAGACAGTGCGAGACATCATGATGCCGGTTGCAGACCAAGAGCTAAGCTAAGTTAGTTTAGCTTAGCTCGCGCAGCTGAGGTAAATTTTCATACTTGTGTGCAGACCGCAAACTATGAACACAAGTATGGAAAACTGCGTCAGCTATGCGAGCTAAGCTAAACTAACTTAGCTTAGCTCTTGGTCTGCAACCCGTATTATGCTTGCATTCAAAATGGCTACTGATCTGAGGGGCAATTCTGTTCAAATTCAAGTCGCAATCTCATCTCAGCGACAATAAAATTAATGTCAAAAGTGTATGTAAATTGATTGTATTTTTGACAGATTGAGACAGATCAGTAGGCCAATTCTCGTACTTAAAAAACGTTCAAATTCAAGTCGCAATCTCATCTCAGCGACAATCAATGTCAAAAACCTGTCAAAAATGTATGTAAATCGTAGACAGATGTAAATCGATGTAAATTGATTGTAATTTTGACAGATTGAGACTGAGATTAGAATGCGAACGGTCTTAAAAATACGGTAATTGCCCCTCTGACTGTGAACGTTCTTAAAATTACGGGAATTACCCCTCAGGTGCCATGTTACTAACTTTTGCTAGCAGCGGCAGTATAGGTGTCTCATTACCAAATACACTATACCTCTTTAGTTTGTTGTTTTGTTCGGAGCCGGACTACTGAAGAACTAATTTTGTATCATTAGTTCGGGACGCGTCAAACCGAGCAGTTGGTACCTACCTACTAAAAAGATACCAATAGTCCGGTTAGGGATGTAAACATGAAATGCTTTTAGTATAAACAAAGAATCAAGCATATTCTCTGAAATCATAGTTGAGGTAGGTAGTTATTAATTAAAATAGGCACTTTCGTAAGAATACTGACCGGAGAAAAAACCACTGTGGTGGCTCCCAAACTGCTATTCACGTCGCGGATTTTAGTCTGGGCTTAATGCTGGCCATTCTAGCCTCCGAGAGGTAATCATTCACGCAATGTGCTGTGTGCGGGCGGCATTATCTCGCATTCAAAGAAATTCCTCACTACCAATAAACCCCGCGCATGGTAAAACATGTTCTTGGATGATCCGTCAATCATCAAAATCTTCAACGGACCGTGCTGGTGTAAGACTACTTTCAACTACGGCCAACCCAGTGCGAGCGTCCGAACTTATTCGTCCCCAAATCAACAGACCCACCATAAAGGCCTACGCAGACCGGGACGGCATGGCAAGGGGTTTTGCCGTCAGTCAGCGCACACTAGCCGCTTAGATACCGCGGCATTCCAGCGCCTTGCCACGGCATGCCGCGCACGACAAAACACGCCTTGGCAGCTCCTGCTGCCCGATACACTTTTATACGCAAATGGTGTGCATTCCCCGCTTCTCTACCCCCGCCTCACCCCGCGGTATGTCACAACGAGCGCCCGAGTCCTTGGCATGCCGTTGCCTACCTACCGCAGTACGCTTACGCCACGGCATCCCGCCGCGGGAGCCCGTGGCGCGTCCTTCAATGCCGTGCAATGAAATCGCTTTCGATGCCACGGCATAATTTTAAAGCATAGTCATTTATCTCGTATATCTATATCGATACGTTTGAATGTCCATTAGTAAAAATTTAAATCCCGCCATGCCGTCCCGGTCTGCGTAGGCCTTAAAAGTGACGGGTTGCCTGGTGGTGATCCGCAGAACCCGGACCACGAGCATGCAGGTCTCATTCCTCTATTCTCCTTCTAATTGTCCGCTCACTTACGTTGATCCTTCTGGGTGCATTAAGGCGCTGCCATATCTCGACTGCAGTGAGGAACCGATTTAAAATTGCGAGAGCAATAAATGAGGTGCTGAAGTGCTCCTAATTCTGCCACTTCCTGGTGTTCTCGTGTACAGAACATATCTGGTCTGATCGTACCTGGTTAATACGTACATACCTGAGAGTTGTACCTACGCGGTACATTTAAAGTTGTAGCGATTTCTCGCTGCGTTCGCCCTTGATTCTGAAGCAATACAACTTCAGCGACTTGAGTTAAAGTTAGAGGCATATTTTTTTTATTTTGGAAGCATTATAATGAGTGCTAAGAAATAAAACAATGTAAGTACTTCAAATGCACGTCCATTTTAGTATCAAATTTTAACTTATCCGTCTCTACCATTGAGCTATATGGTCTCTACGCGTTCTAGCAACGAATTGAAGCAATGTGTCAAAAACGTTAAAGAAACGAACATTTATTTTGCTTATAACGAGGGTGAATCAAAAAGTTCTTAGAATTGCATATAGGTCACTGACCTCTATTTTAATAGAGGTCAGTGATATAGGTTTAAAAAACCTTTTTGGGAGAAGTTCGACATTCAAATTAAAGAGTCAATCACACAATATTTATGCAAACTGTCACTTGTTTTTCTCAGTTCGCAGATAGCACAGCAGGTAATAAATTGTTTTGTGCAACGAGATGCTAAAAACCCAAAATTGTGGATAAAAGTGAGTTACGTGCGGTGATAAAATATCTCAGTTTGAAAAAAATTCGACGAAGGAATTTTTTTCGGACATTCAGCAGACATTAGGGGATGATGCTGTACCCTATTCTACGGTTGCGTACTGGGTGGCTGAATTTAAAAGAGGTAGATCAAGCTGTAAAGATGACCCGCGTTCTGGGCGGCCTTTAAACCTCCGTTACGGAAGAAAATGTCAAAAAGGTTGAGAATCTGGTTCTGGAAGTCAGAAGAATAACTATAAAACATATAGCAAAACTTGGGGATATTTATTGATAAGAACTTATCTTGGACTGCCCAGCTACAGGAAGTTAGCCGCAAGCTTTTTGCATCGGCTGCATCTTTGAAAAGATTGCGTAATTTTTTACCGACTGCCACCAAGATTGCGCTTGCACAATCGCTTCTTCTACCCATCCTTGACTATGCTGATGTCAGCTATCTTGACCTTACCCAAGACCTACTCGATAAACTTGAGCGGCTTCAAAATTTTTGTATAAGGCTAAGCGCGCACTACGAATTTTAATCGTTGCGGATAATAATCGCAAATCTGTGAACAATACCAATGTACTAGAGGCCGCGCACTGCGGTCAAAAATCGATGGGGATATCGCTTGAAAAAATATTTTCGTTTGCGATTTTATTTCGCTGTTTAAAAATCGCAACGATTAAAATCGTAGTGCGCGCTTAGCCTAAAATTCATATTCGGTTTGCGCAAATATGACCATGTTTCCGAATTTCGTGTGAAGCTCAAGTGGTTACCAATTCGCCTTCGCCGGAACGCTCATATCCTTTCTCTTTTGTATAATGTGCTCTTCTCCCCTTCCACCCCTCTCTATCTTAAGAAACGTTTCCAGTTTCTTTGCGACTCCCACACGAAATTTCTAAGGTCATCAGATAACTTGAAGCTTAAAATGCCTATGCATTCCACAACTTTCCTCGACAAATCCTTTACTGTCCAGGCCGCTCGTTTGTGGAATGCATTGCCAGTTGAAATTAAACGCGCGCCGTCATTGCTTGTGTTTAAAAGACTCGTGAAGGAACATTACTTGTCGTTGCGATCGTGTTCACGTAATTGTAATTATCTATAGTTAATATTTTCGTTGCTTATAAATTTTGTATGTACGTATTTATTTATCTATTAATTAGGATATGTATATATGTGTATCTATTTTAATGTATTGTATATATACTTGTTATTTGCACCAACAACAGCCCCATTTTATGTCCAGGAAAATCTCTGCCCATTCCAAGGTTGCCTGGAAGAGATCGCAGAAAGCGATAAGGCCGCCCATTGTATATTAAGTAGTGTTCAATTTAATTTTTGTTGTTATGTTTTTTGTGGTGTACAATAAAGAATATATAAATAAATAAAATAAATAGATGAGATCCTAAAGATATCATTTGGTAGCGTTCAATCCATTGATTCACTGGGGTTCAAAAAAGTGTAAACCCAGACTTCCATACGATGGACTTGTTGGCATATTTGTTACAAGTGGAGCCTTTGCGAACACCGGAGGTAGCATAGCGATTTTTGAAGTAAAACTTCTTAGGCGGCGATTCGACATTTCAAGGACGCGTCACGTTTAGGCACATTCCGCTACATGAGAGAAAAGAAAGATGGTAACTAAATACAAATAAATAAATAAAAAATAATACTAATAGTAGATTATTAAAAAAGCCAAGGGGATCCAAGGGGATAAAGCAGTGTCTTCTGTCGCGGGTGACGATTTAAATCGCGAGCGTAATGAAGGACGCGAGGTTTACTCCCGAGCGTAGCGAGGGTGTTAAAAACCTAAATCACGAGCGAAGCGAGGGATTTAAGACGAGTCCTGAGTGTAGCGAGGGATTTAAGTTCACCCAAGACTAAGGCAGCTTTATCACCGAGGAAAATACTCTACTTTTCGTACCATTTGCGAAAAAATTAACACAATAATAATATAAGTATTTATTAAAAATAATGACAATTAAACGTATTTTTAGAACATTAACTTATTTATAAAAATAAATTAAAATAAACTTAACGTTTATGTATTTGAAGAAAACAAAAACGCGGCAAATTCCTAGACTAATATTTTTTTGTCGGAAAAGCAAAGGCATCAAGCTCATACGGCCTCGTCGGTTTTCGTAATTTTATTAACCATAACTGCATAATAAATGCGTATTCCTTTTTCAAAAAGATGTATAATGCTTTATATACAAACTCAATGGTGTAAACACAGATGTAGTTCAGTAAATCGGTAAGTATTCCAAATTTAAATCACATTCTCCCCCTAGAGGATGAATATTCAGTACAATTTTCTTTCCCTGTTTTTAACAGATTAAAAATGACTATTGTTATGTTCGCTTTTTGTGGCATAGAATGTCACTTTTTTGAGCAAGTGGTACGTGGTCTTTTATTTTTACCCGCAATTTTATTTATTATAATTCTGCACGCTGGAGGTTTATGTGAATATGACAGGAAGAATAAAATTATGTCTAACTAGCACAGTTTTTGTGGTAATCAGCCTTTTAATAACAGCCTTAGTTTTGCGGTCGCAAACAATTAAAATGTTACTTTGAAAATGGAAAAAATACCTTTACACGAACCCTGCCCTCGATGGGCTATTCCGACTCGCTCTTAACCGGTTTTTTCTCCTACATCAAGCTCGTGATCTTTGACCACTTCTGGATTTCATATAAAATAGAGAAGAGTATGAAACAGAAATTATGAAGTCACCACGTCGCGAATAAACACGGCCTGTAGTAAAAATAAACACCATAATGCAGAAAT
The DNA here is from genome assembly GCA_937001585.2 of Brachylomia viminalis. NCBI lineage: Eukaryota > Metazoa > Arthropoda > Insecta > Lepidoptera > Noctuidae > Brachylomia > Brachylomia viminalis. The sequence continues at coordinate 10,354,450 of OW443302.2, read as the reverse complement.
GGGGTAGGGTGTAGCGAACAGTTGCCTACATAGGCTCTGGTGATTGTTTAATTTTTGGTAGTCAATTGTATAGTTGTACTCCTTCATATATATTTATCTTTCCGTGATTTGTTCTAGGCCTGTGTAACAGTGCTAGGTCAATTGCCTTACGTGATGATCGCGTTTGCACTTCATTATTCCTTTTATATGTAATTTCTGTGTGTATTTCTTTTGTTAGGATTTTTCTTATTATATAATATACAGGTATTATATTGATGAGTTTTGGTGATGTTAAAGAGCTTGGTGTCGTTATAGATTTTATTTGTGGATGTTAAATAAGGATATTGAAAGTGAGCTCTAATAATTTTATTTTGGGCGATTTGAAGTTTGTGTATGTTTGTTTTTGTGGTCGATCCCCAGGCCTATATTATCTTCCTTATTAAGGGTGGATAAATCGGGCTGCGAGCTGCCGCGCGTGTTTGTACCGGACGGAGATCTTAGAACACTCATTTTAAGGTATTTATAAGTGTGTAAGCTCCTTTATAATACTACGTGATCGGCTACGTTTGTCAGCTTACCGGTGGCGGCGCTGCCGCAGGCCGGTCGAAAGAAGCGAGATGAATTATAGAAACCTGTCTCGCTTGCACTTGAGGTTTGCGGGGGAAAGGGCCGCGCTCCGCTTGCGCCAGCGTTGCCGCAAAGTAGTATTGATATGATTTAAAACATGGATTTGATCAAGAAAAAATTATATTTGCACTGATAGACATAGAATTCAGAGTTCAATGACTTATATTTTATTTGTTTTAGGTAAATTTAATAACACGTCCGCACTCCGCGCTCTCTGGACGATACTATAACCATATCTACGGTATAACTTAGTGTTTGCTTCGCGCCCAGTGAAACCTGTTAAAAGTAGACACCTACTCAAAGAAATTATTTAATAGACAAGGAATACGAGGTGATGATTAAAGGTACATAGCGTACATAATCAGTTTGGCACCTGATCGGCATCACTTCGCCATATTGGCTCGTGATCAATCCAACGTAGGTGCATAACCAGAGTGGCTTAGCATCTCCGCGGTATTACTGCGGCGACGCCGTGGGGTAGGCGTCAGCCTGTACCATCGTTGACCGCTTCATCGCTCACCAGTACTGTGATAGTCGCCATACGCGAGATATTATTTTTATTTTTAACTGTAAAATTAAAATTGGGGCGACACTTAAAGAGTGTTTTTTTCATCATTTCACCTGATTCAGTGAGTCTATGTGGTCTACACTTGACAATATGAAGGAATGTCTATAGCAGGAACCGTACAGTGCGCGTTCGTGGATTTTTAATCGACTTCAAAACGTACCTAGAATTTACTTACGTATAATCCACCGCTCGTCTGTACGACCGCGATGTTCTCAAATACAACTAAACTCTGAACCAATTCTGATGTTTTTTTTTTATTTACAATAATATGTTTAAACAATGATACGCGTCACAATATGTAATAAAAGTATTTAATGAAAATCAGTCACAATTAAGTACATACACAGTTCATGTAATGGATGTCATAGCACTGGTTTTATTCTTTTATTTAAATAAACGTCTTATATTTTCTATGATTAATTATGTCGTTAATATGTATTTATTTTAACCATTTCACTTACTTAAAATACATCATTTTCATAAAGGCGCTCCCTCACCGGGAGCATTCGCCTGTAATCGTTTACGCGTAAAAATCCAGTAATCCCGGGATTGAAAAACATGCTCAGGATTGTATTCTCTAGCTGTCAATAGTGGCAATGCCTAGAATCAGGTGAAATGTCAGCTCACTTCGCCTACGTTTTTACGGTGAGGTTTTTACAGAATAGACCGGTCGAACTGTTACATTTCAGGCGATTGGTTTCGGTGAGGGAGCGCCTTCAGACAGAAGGAATTAAATAATTTATATTTTCTTCTTTATAGGATATGTCGTATTTCACAAAATTATAAGACAGAAAGCCTTTGTCCTGCGGTGGGACAATACATGACTTTAAATGTCGTTAAAGGCTGGTTTTATTATAGCTTGGATATAAATAAATAATAATAATTTCAAACTAATATACACTGATATCTCGCTATTATTAGAAGTAAATTAAGATATTTAATAATCGAACAAGATTGCCAGAATAAGGGCCATAACCAAACGATATAGAATCTCATAACCATAAAGATGATTGAATAGGTAAACAATGGTTGAAGTAAATCAGTTAAGATTGTTTATGTACTAAATTAATAAAATCGTTTGTCTAATAGAAGTCAGAATGACAATCCCCTTCAAATATTTTAATTTTAAATGTTATATTTTTATAGAAAAAATAAACTAGGTGATAATAGTAAAATTTTGAACACATCGTTTTATTAATGAAATATCATATTCATATAAATTAAATAAGGTAAAAAAATAAAAAATAGCGGCCTTACAAGTAACAAAACGTTGGCAGACAGTTCTGGTGGGTAATGGAATATTTTAGTTACAGTTCAGGTCCCCTGATATAATAATTATACTATGTATAACTTCGTTAATCCGATTATAAATAAGAACACAAAACACTAGTATTGACTTATAAATTAATGAATATAACTTACGGCAATGTCATGTCTTAGCATTTTTTTGTTATTGTTATACATTATTTTGTTCATAGTTCATGACTAATAAAGTTTAATTCAAGAGATCAAATTATGTTATTTAAGTACAAGTTGAAAATTTACTTATCCAGAAGTATTTTATGTACTCAATTAGTTGTCATTAACTCATTAATAGCATTTTATGGCATACCGTTTCAAAAATAGTCAACATAATGTAAGCAAACCAAAATCTCACACAATCCAATTTCTATACCTATCTAAATGACATTAAATATATTATATTAGCTTTTAAACGCAGCTTACAACTATGGGGGCCATTACAAAATATGTATTTAATAACAATTAATGTAAATTCGATACTCTATTGCGTATTTTAAAGTAGGCGAGTTACACAATAAATGTCTAACCAAATCGCCATGCGACGACTTTATGTAAGAACATATGTTTATATGGTTATATTAAGTACGAATACAGAAGAATAATGTGCGTGAATCATGTTCGTCTTACTAACAAAAAGGCGTCGATATTAACTCGATAACTGTAAGTTTATTTATTTTCTACTAAACAAAAAGTTTACGTACCTATCGCCTCGGGCGATAAATAATTCTAGTTGTTTAGGAAAAACTTGGACTTAGCTTATGTCGTATGTTGTTTCTACTAGGCAGAAGTATATGTATGTGTACTTCGGCTGACCTCCCGCCTCGTGCGTTAGTGGTTCGCTGGTGATGAGTTGAGTTCAGTCGATGGACAGCTGCGACATGAGTAGCTCGGGCGGCGGCGGCAGGCCGGGCTGCAGCGTGACGGCCACGCCGCGGTTCAGCGACACGGCCGGGTAGAACGCGCCGCGCAGGCCCGTGAACGCTATGTCGCCCTGTAAACATACACCATATTGTTACTGTCTATCTCCCGCACGCGAAATACGCGCTTGGACGTGGGGTTGCGGTCACCAGCCCGTTATACTATACTTCTATCTATCTCGGGATGCAAGTAGTTACCACGATAATTCTAAATGTAGACCATTAAAAGACTTATTCTCTTTTTTCACCATAGGGTCACGCTACAATATTCGAATACACGCACGGCCGACTCGTTTCTGAAATAGTATAGTCCAGGTTCCTCAAACTAGATTCTAGTGCTCCAGAGCGCAGCGAGGAAGCTCAGAGTTAACTCCTTAGCGAAGCGTTAATACAATCCCGAGAGCAGTGAGGGATTCAAGGTCGTCTAAAACGAAGACACATTTATCCACGAGGAGAATACTATTCTTTTAACACCTTCTCGAAGTAATAAAAAGCAATTCGATTTTCGAATATATTTGATTTTAAACCCCTTCGGAAACAGAGGGGCGTTATAAGTTTAACGTGTGTATCTCTGTATCTGGGTCTGTCTGCGCCATCATAGCTCGCAAACGGCTAAACCATTTTTTTTTTGTTTTGTTTGGTATGTGATTTGATAGAGTGTTGTTAGCTATGGCTCAAGAGAATCTGTTAAGCCGTTTGAAGATTATCAGCTCTTTTCTAGTTGATGAATGGATGAAGAAACCTGTGGAAGAGCATCTTCCACAGGTTTCATCAAGTCGAAATTTAGTATTTCATTACTTCAGTGATATTAGAAGAGCAAAGTATCCTTGAACTGGTGCAGGATATCAAACTCCCTTAACTTACAAACAGAGGTATCGTGTTCGGGCTCATTGGAATGGTCTAATTGAAGATTATAGAGAGATGATGATAAGGATCTGACGATGGAGTAGGAAAGAGATGATGATCAGGATCTGACGATGGAGTAGGAAAGAGATGAGTATAAATTAGTAACTAGCTTCACTGTGGGAAAAATACGTACAGCTGCGCTGATATCAGCGAGACACGTGTCGATCGAAGCGTGTCTACTAGTAACAGTGAAGATCAAAAAGCAGGAAATAAAAGTTTTTTTTTTTAAACACCCGGCTCAAATATAAGATTAAAAACGCCAAACTGACAACAGACGGGGCTTATAAATTAATGTTTGCTATTGTAGAAAGAATAGCTGCTGTTAACTTCTTATTTTCATGAGCCGTCCCCCGACGCGAGGACGCATGGATCAAAATATTACCTACAACTTATATTAACTTAAAGGGCCAATACATATATTTTTTTTACTTTTTAGATGTTTTTGTTTATATCGGGGGTTTTGTAAATTTTGTCAAGTTTCCATACGAATTTTCAGTTGAGGCGCCAAATTCAAGACACATAATTGACCTGCGTGTTTTAATAAAATTCAGTACAAAACTATTGCCCGGCTAGACCCGAGGGCATTAATGAGATTTGTGTTCCACGCGCGCCTCAAAGAGATGTCAGCACCAATGACGGGGTCCGCTAGGGCCGATGCCTGCCAGGGTTGCGGGGAAGTCCGAGAGGGTTACCGTGGCCCCTGGCGCAGGCAACTGAAGGAACACGGGTGGGTTTTAGTCAGTAAGAGTGTGACACGCCCTCCTGCTCCGCCCAGAGCGGGAGAAGTTATTTGACGAATTCTCACCAGAAAGAAAAGGGGCATTAATGAGTTACTGTAGGTTATGTTTGCACGACATATAATCAGTCATTATCGAGCAGCTGGTGCGAAAAGATCGTTGTAGCACGTCACCTGCGGCTGGTCGTCCACGGTGAAGCTGAGCGTGCCGCGCGCCAGGTCCAGCAGCACGCCCACGCTGGCGCCGCGCGCGATGCCGCCCGCCGCGCGCCCGCCGTGCGCGCCGCCGTGCACGAACCACGAGCGCGAGCCGTCGATGTACATCGCCCAGCCTAGCGCGTCGCTACCTGCACTCACAAGTTTCATCAATTTTATCTTTCAGTAAAATAAATCTGATATTGCAAAAACAGCCCTTTTAATCATGTTATTTGTTCCAAACTTCATAAAATAATGTCAATTTAAACCACTTTTACATATATGTAAGGTTCGGTTTCGGCTGAAAAAAAAAATCATCAAAATCATCATCATTTATTATTTAATTTTGTTCTTTTGAGTAACTTACACGGTACATCCATGGCCAGATCAGCGCGAAATATTGATTTGAAAACCACTAACCGAGCATCTTATCCCTGGCGACATCTGCTCTCGCGATCCCGAAGGCCGGATCAGCGTCGCCATCGTATCGGTCGATGCGCAGGCGCCAGTAGTGCAGGCCGCGCGCGAGCGGCTGGTCGGCCAGCGCCACGCGAGGTTGCCAGCCCGTCGCGGCCGCGCCCAGCCCGTCCGAGCTCAGTGTGACGCCGCCCTCTGCGTCCGCGCAGCGAGCGTCCCATGTGAACCATGCCACTGGAACAATCATGATTTTTAGACTCGCAATAAAGGGTTGACATACATAAACTCACGCCTTTTTCCCAAGGGGGTGGGTAGGGACACTAGGGACAAACTACAAAGCGCCACCTGCTACGATCCTTACGTAATACAAATACAAATATTTTATTTCAGAATTACATCCATATATTGTTAGTAGTAGTATAACATAGCCTAATATTAGTATTAAATTAAATTTACAATTGAAGACATGAGTGGATGAAGGTGATATGTCGCAAAATTCTAATTTCGAGAAAATTGAGTTCAAAGTTTCGCACAAACATTTTAGGATATTTCAAAACGCCTTTAATGTATTTATCTAAAAATGGTGTCTGGCGGCGCCAACTGTTTAGTATTTTTAAAATAGGGGAGAAATTAAAGAATAAGATGTATTTTTATTACTTTATTTTAAGAAATCTGAACATAACTCCTTCTTCCGCAAAACAATATTTTAATCAATTTAAGAAAATTAAGTCTGAAGGAGACAAGTTACTTATGAAATTAGAAAAAAATAAAAAAATAAACGTTATTCTTCTCCAAGAATGGATTGATAATAATATCGATATTCCGGTTTAACAAATTTTAGTTGGTCCTTAATATTAGCTTTTTTTTCAACTGACACTACCATATTTGGCATTCACACGTGGCACCTCAAAATTTGGATTAATTTGACCCCTTTTTTTTAAATATCAACTTTTTGGAAAGGTGTCATTTCGTCGTATGACTCTTTGTATATATGAACCGTATTCATCAATTCTGATCCATTTCACGCCATCCCTAAAACTAATTTTGCCATTATTAGTATTTTTTTTCCTGTTAATCAAATTTAAATTCACTTGCAAATCGTTTATTTTCCTGAAATGGTCAGTCATATCAATAACTATGTTGATATAATGGTTCGGTATTGTTCAGGTGCATAGATTGTATCATTTTTTCGAAGCACTTTTTCGATCCTCCCGAAATCTCGATCCGAATCCAAATATGAATGTCCGACTTCGGGAAATTTTTGGTCTATGATTTTAAAATATCCTCTTAGATCAAGTATTGGTAAAGACATATTAAATAGAAATTTTTGTTCTGTCCGGCACATGAATCCGACCAAATTATCAAATGATCTTTACCTTGGTAACTTGGATCTACCTCCACAAACCTCAAGAGTGCACTTGCGACTTCTGAACTTCCACTATCCGCTATATCTTCAGTCCATGTACAACAAACAGCTTTTTCTTTGGGTGTGCCGTCTATAACATGAATACCAAAGTTATAAAACCAGATTTGTCGTAGATAGAATGCCTTGGATGTAGTTAATTTTGGCAAAGGCATCGTTTGCTGTAGATCTACTGTAATGTAAAGCACACCATCAGCCGGTTTAGGTTTCTTTCGGTCGGCTTGCATCGCTTCCACAGCTGCATAGTAATTTGCTTTATGTTCTTCATTTGAGTCCCCAGCATCACATGTTGCACAGGTATCACTCTTTGGGTATCCAAAAGATAAATTAAATTCTGTGACAAAGATTTTGTTGTATGTTGTCTTCTTGATTTTATATTTTGCAGTTAAATTTTCTTTTTCACACATTTCCAGATATAGACTATGCATCTTGGTCATATTCAAAAGGGGAGAAAGATATAACTTGTGCATATTTTTATTACGAGAATAGTGGGACTGTTCGGCGGGCAAACTCGATATATTTGCTTTAATACGGTTCACAACGTCTTCATCCATTTTGTGAGGACGATTTTGGTGCTTGCCCCTGCAGTCTGGATTTGGACCAGAAATTTGTTTGTTTTTGTGAGTTATCAATATCGATTTATTAACACCGTTAAAGTATTTTTGACAACAACAAGCGACTCGTGCGTGCTCGTGCGTCCGATTGACAAAAGAGCGGGAATGAACGGAACGGAATGTTGACGCCGTATTATGAATGAAAGTGATATGTGCAGCACATAGCTCCTTCATCCACTGCAGAAAAGTTAACTTTTTACTTTTTAGGTATCCATAAAAATGTTAAGTGCCCATACCACATTCTTCCAATATTGATTAAAAATAATAGTGTACATGACACCTTCATCGAGTAGTGAATTTCTAAAATAGCCACAAACGTGGTTGTTTTAAGGTTTAAAATTGTTTGTATGTACATAACACCATCATCCATGCATAGAACAGCGAAAATCTAAAAATGTGACATATGACCTTCATCCACTCATGTCTTCAATTAAACAACTAGAATGACAATGAACTGGTCGTTCAATGGCACACCAGTTTATTTGGATAAGTGTGTCTGAACACTTACCCACCTTCGTAGGAGAGGAGAGTCCCACCGGTCTGAAAACACATTCAGGATGCCATTGGAGGCGGAGCGCAAGCGCGCCATCATGGAAGCGCATCTCTTCCGCATGATTGCGGCGAACCCGTCGACGCACGCTTCCGCGAACATCCCTGACGCACTACATCGCCACGGCAACCCCAAAAGCACCCTGAATGCGTTATTGTACTGTACGCGCAGGTCGCTGTATGCCTGCTGGGTATACTTGGTCCACAGGCTGCACGTGTAAAACGACTGGCAGTAGGCCTTAAAAAGCGTTATCTTTATCGGTTCAGTACAGCGTGCAAACCTACGGGCGAGCATGTTGCAACGGACAGCCAGCGACCTGCGCTCCCTGTCTATGTCTACATTGTCTTTTAAGTCATCAGTGACCCAGTGGCCCAAATACTTAAACCTCGAAACCCGACCTAAAGGAGACCCAGAGAGTGAAAGTTCAGGCAGCTGATCGTAGGTTAAAGTACCCGATTTAAAAATCAACCATTCACTCTTATCGGTATTGTATTTGAGCCCATGAGCCACTGCATAACTTTCACAAATTTTAAGTAGCCTTCTCATTGCACCGATAGATGGGCTCAGCAGCACCATATCATCAGCGTAACAAATCGTCTACGTGACAACCGATTTTAGTGCTACTGAGCCTACCTATCAGCTTGTTTATGTATAGGTTAAAAAGACGGGGGAGCTCAGCCCCCCCTGCCTCACCCCACAATCCAACCCATACATATCAGAATATGAGCCCGCCCACTTAACTGTATTCTTTTGACTGCTGTACTAATATCTAAACAGTGATATCACATCAGCCGGGACAGTAGTGTCGTGAGTGAGCTTATGCCAGAGCAGGTCATAATTGACCAAGTCAAAAGACAGTCTGCTTAAGGCATAAAATTGCACTGTCCGTCGATAAGTTCGGTCTAAAACCAAACTGAGCATCCTCGAGAACAATATGCTTAGCTAGAATTTTATCAAGCAGACTATCCAACACCTTAGCACAGACAACAAGCGATATCGGCGTATAGTTGGAGATATCGGAGGCGTCACCAGTCTTATTCTTTATTACTGGCACAACGAACGTATTGCTAAGTTTTACAGGTAAGTAACTATGACTTAGACATAGGTTAAAAATCATAGCAAGTACTCGCGGTAAGTGTACCCCAGCGTATTTAAGATGTTCTACGCTGAGGCCGTCATGCCCGGGGGACTTTCCCCTCACCATGTTCTGTATACTTCTCCCGACTTCTCTAGCGGAGAACCTAACAGGAGGAGCCCCGGTCACGGCTGCCCCCGCGCCGCTATTTGATGGTACGCTATAGCCACACAACCGCGAGTTTACATTAAAATGTTTTTGAAAAGCATTAGCTATACCCCGGTCACTCACGCCCGCGACGCACACCGGTATCCCCGATCTATGTTTTAATTTATTCGTTAATTATCAGAACTTATTAAATTGATTACTTTCATGACAAGATGCTAACATATCCATTTTAATTTTCTCTTGATTGTTTTGACAATATTTTAATTTAGTTTTAAAAAGATTTCGCGATGTACACATATTTTCATAAATAAATCCAAAAGTAGGTTTGATGTATAACAGCCATATTTGATAACACAGTCGGGCATCACGGTGAGCCTCGCGAAGGTGTTTGTTCCACCCTACTACATACTTTCCATTATGATGCTTTTTAACAGAACTAGCATGAGAAAGTTCGGCTCCCTTTTTCAAAATACAAATTAATTTATTATACAACCTATCTATCACCACCTGATGCTTATATCCTGATCCACCTGATGCTAGCACATATTATCAGCACATTTACAAACTTCTGGAGGAAAATCTATTTGTTTTAAGTTCCTATTACAGCAATCAAAATACTCCTTTATCTGTTCTAAATCCCTATTGCTTCGTTTACGTTCATACATGCACGCCAGTTTCGAGGATAACCTATTATACAGTACTTACAGAGCTGCTAACTAGTTCCGCTGTTATTGGATTATAATAGTAGTATTGTAGCGGTATCTACACCGCCACATGCGAGCTGCGCGTCATACTGACGTCACGCAGATCCTGCATCACGCAAACACAGTTTACCGCGCGACTAGCATATACTTATACAACTTCCCGACATCAATCACTGAGCAGTTGCCCACCAGACACGACACCCATCTGGTCGGAGCATCCCCCCTTTACTAAGGGTATGAGTGAACTTTACGTTTTAATAGTAGATACCAAGATTCCAAATAGTAAACTTCAAATCGCCATCATTCTCTTTCTCTTTAAATCCAAATTTTTGTGCGGTCGGCGCAATATGTCCTTTTCTACTATACTGTCTTGTATGGATCAGAATGTTGGGCCACAAAAGGGATGAATGAAAGGCAATTGCATGCAGCTGAGATGAGAATGCTAAGAGGGATGGCGTGGTGACTGTGGTGAGGGATCGTGTGGAGTTACACGAATGGATAGAATAAGAAATTAGGACATCGACTGTCATGGTGTTGGCATGTGATGCGGAGGAATGAGGAATATGTCGTGAGGAAATTTTCATTGTTAATGTCGATGGCTATAGGAGTAGGGGAAGACCAAAGAAACGATGGGTGGACTGTGTGAATGATGATATGGCTAGAAAGGGAGTGACTACCGAGATGACGACTAATAGAGGAGACATGTTGCTCCAACCACAAATAAAGGGTTTTTCAACAAGAACTTTTTTTTTTAAACATAATGAAACAGAAATTAGATGAAAATTATAAAAAAAAATGTATTATATTAGAAAGAGTGAGGTTTGGCAATTATGAATGAAAAATGATATTGGATTAATGTCCACCACAACCACCACCCAAAATGGCGGGTTTGTTTCAAGAGGTGTTAACAACTTAATTTTGGCCTATTATTGATGATATGGATAATGGATATCACTAATATGTGGTTCTAACAGGAAGGTGCCACAAGTAACACAGCTAGAAAAAAAAAAAATTGCAAACCAAATTTCCCAATCGCATAATTTCGCCATTTTGCCAAAAAGTGATTGAAAATTTGGATGAAAGTGATTGAAAAATCGACATCTGTGAGCGTGGTCGTGGTGGACATTTGTCCGATATTCTTTTTAATTCATAATTGCCAAGCCTTACTCTTACTAATACAATAAAAAATTTAATCAATTTTATCTAAATTCTTTGTTTTATTTTGATTCAAAAAACAAAGTTCTTGTTGAAAAACCCTTTACACTGGGATAAGAGAGGAGAATGATGATCATGCTGATGACTGCTCTATTAGTTGTCATCTCGGCAGTCACCTCTTTTCCAGCCGTATCATCTTTCACAAAGTCCATCCATCGTTTCTTTGGTCTTCCTCTACTCATATATATATATCTCTTTCTCTACTTTAGCCATTCACATTCATACTCAACATTTTCCTCATTCCTTGTTATTCTTTTTTAACATTTCAGTAGTAGATTTAAATGATATAACAAAAACTCGATGAACTTGTACCTGGAGAAGTCTGTAGCCCGATGACTTCACTGTATGGCCCCTCTCCGGCGCCGTTGAATGCCTTCACGCGGGCACTATACAACGAAGCATAGTGCAACCCGTCTATGGTGCAAACTGTCTCGCGCCCGCAATATACTTCCTGCAAACAATGGAACATAGTCATAGTCACAAGCATATTACAAATTAGAGGATTATATCCAAGATAAGAATGCTTGGAAACATGCTGGTCCAGCTCCACAGGACAATCTAGGGTCTAGACAAAATTAAAACTTGTTGCTACTTTATTAGTTTTATGACATTGATTTACAGTCTGTGACTACTTTAACTCACACACTGACATATTAATTGGTTACACAATTTGGGAAATCGTATAATTTTACAATGTTTGTAAATATGTGAACACCATGTATCTATCACTTAATTAACTTATTTATCATTGCTAAGTTTATTAAATTCTTTTTACCTATTTTGGTAGGGTAATTTTTATTATAGGTGCATCGTCTTCACATATAATTATATAATTAATGTATACAAAGTATTGTAACACATTTTAAAAGAGTAACGATGGAGTTTCTTGCCCATTCTTCTCCATACGAAACTACCTTTTGGAAGGGGCGACTAGAATCAATCTATTTAAATGTAAATGTTGACGTTGAAAAGTGCCTTTTATGTGCCTATTTGAAATAAATGCTTTGACTTTGAATGAACAAATAAGCGGTCTTTGTTTTGTTTAAGAGCTTACCTCAAATTCATATTTCGCCCACACTACCCCACGCTATGTATCCCTCTATCCCGCTCACACTGACAAACTCATTCAATGAGGGTGAACTACACTATTGACGGATGTAGGTTTGGTAATAATTGATTAAACCTAATATTATATTATTTTTTGAAATTTTGTAAATTGATTTCAAATGACTTACTATTAGAATCGAGGTCTTCTGGAAAGACAAATGAAAACATTTGAAAGTTTATTAATTTAGCTTATAATTTATGAATTTATAATTTAACTAATTTACTTAGGTTGGTCGTAAGTACAGATGTCCAAACAAAAGTATGCGCTTCGGCAATCACCGTTAATCTTCGAAAATACGAACGCGCGATGATGAGATCTTATATAGAGCTGCTACAACCATGACGTACTTGTCTATTTTGTATTACCATGGTTAGAAAATTAAAGATTAGCACCTCTACGCCCCTCGAGAGAATTACAGACCCATTTCACTCATAAGCCACGAATATAAGTTATTTAGAGCGTCGCTCGTCACGAATCGTTTAGCGCGACGACATAACGAGTTTCAGCCACCGGAGCAGGCGAAGAGGATACAGCACCATAGACTACATCCACACAGTGCGACAAATTGTACAGAAGCCCGAAGAGTATGATTGACCCCTATGTCTTACGTTTATTATTTATTTATTTATTTAGGATCTCCAACAAAAGATGTACACAATACATGACACATAAATAAAGAGTTACATCAGGTAATAAGTAAGTGTACTCCTTCACTTATAGGAGACCACAACATGCACAAAGTTAAACAACTAAGCTAACAAAGTTAAAATTTGGAAAAGTTAATTAATAGACACAAAACGTAATAAAAAAAAATTACAATAAGATAAAACCTTTAGATATTGGTACTCAAACTGAATCTATTAGTATTTTCTTATATTTAGACAGAGACTCGCAGATGTCTAAATTCGTAGTTTTAGATAACATGTTGTATTGTTTATATTTATTATATATTTATTTATTATATATATATATATTTATTATATATTCATATTTACGTTTGTGGACTATGAGAAAACTTTTGTCTCTATCATGACTTTATCTGTTTTGGAGTCTCTGCAGCGACGCTAAGTCGACTGGCGATAATACAGGTGCTGGGATGTCTTCATGAAAACGCGATACTGACCGACCAAACCAAAGACCAGCGAACTAAACGTGTCACACTGCGTCGGGGGCTGAGACTAGAGACGTAATTTCTCCGAAATTTTACTTATATGCATTGGAGGACCTGTTTAAGACGCTGAACTGGGAAGGGCGCGGCATTAACATCAACGGGGAGTACCTACATCTACTTAAGGTTTGCAGATGACACCGTCATACTGGCTGATTTGCTGCAGACGCTGGACGGCCTAGTTGATTCTTCTAGACGAATTGGTCTCCGGATTAACTTGGACAAAACCCAGGCTATGTTAAACGAACCCGTCACCCCGGGAGTCTGGGATCAATTGCTGTCAATGGCAGTTTTCTCTTGCTAATCTCAAGGTTATCCGAGAATACGTTTACCTTGGGCAAACTCTGCAGTTTGGTAGGAACAACTATGAGAAGGAGGTCAATAGCAGAATTCAGCTGGGCTGGGCAGCGTTTGGGAAGCTTCGTCGATCCTTCTCTTCGCGTATTCCACAGAGCCTAAAGATATGTAGAAGATATACGTCTTCAATCAGTACGTGTTCTTGAGTGGAGACTGCGAATCGGCAAACGTAAGGTACTCAGATCATATAAACACAGGTAAGGTAGGACGCCCTTAGTCTAGGTGGAGCGACCATCTTCGCAGGCTGGCTGGTAGAAGTTGGATGAGCGATCTCGAAAATCGAGTGGAATGGCGGGCAACATAAGAGGCCTAATGTCCAGCAGATGACTACTATAGGCTGACGATGACGTCTACGCAATTCCAAAAAACATTTTAAACCTACCCTTTCTGCCTCGTCTCCAAAAATTCACCCTATATAAATTGGTTGTGATTGAAATAATTTTCTTTTACCTCAAACCTTTCCTAAATGAAATTATTAATAAAAACGTTTTGCTGAATATATTGAAACCACCGTCAACATTTGGAAATTGTAAATAATAGTTACGTTTAAGTACCTACCTAAATTTTTGGTCATTGACATGAGATTACGATTTTGAACTATTTCAAAAGATGTTTCTATAAATGCAAAATACAAAATTTCAAGAAAAAAAAGAACAAAATACAGGTGGTGGGTATTTTTATTCATATTTATTTTCTCAAGCAAAGTGACACGGGTTCCCCGTTTGATAGCCGAAGCGGTACTGACAAGTACTGCATCGGGGTCCTGTCGGGGGCCAGGCGGCAGGGCGGTCCGAGTTGTGAGATGGTTATAAAGCTTGCTATTTCCGATATGATCTTTTTACGGCAAATATAACGGTATTTTCATTGAACATTATCCATTTCCTAAGGTTTAGAGGTAACTTCGAGATTTCTTTGAATCGAGAAAATTGTATGCAATCGTGTATTCGCAACTGACGGTACTTAGCAGTAAGTCCTCATCTTTACTGTATATTAATACGCTGCAGTACTGTTGAAACTACAGCCATTCATGCTAAGACAATTTTCGCAATCTGAGGTGGTAATTAATGTAATTATGATATCTTTATCAAAACAAAAACATAAACAATGTCAGACGATAATAATCATATTTCAAATGACAACAACATTTCAGTAAACAATGAGATAGCATTAAAATATAGCATTATAATTATGTATTGCTATTATTGCTTATCTTTACAAATAATAAAAATGAAGAGATTTTTGTTTGTTTGAACGCGCTAATGAACTTACAGTCGGATTTGAAAAAATATTTTTTGAATTTGATAGCCCTATTCATGGGGAAGGTTATAGGCTATTTAACATCACGCTAGGACCCAAAAAATGTCAGAAAGAACGCTAAGCGAAAACGAAGATATAGCGCGGACAGGTGATGCGATGCGACAAGGGTGGGTAGGTCGGGGGAACAAGAAATATTACGTGGACGAAGTTATAGCGCGGACAGGTGATGCGATGCGACAAGGGTGGGTGGGTCGGGGGAACAAGAAATATTACGTGGACGAAGTTATAGCGCGGACAGGTGATGCGATGCGACAAGGGTGGGTGGGTCGGGGGAACAAGAAATATTACGTGGACGAAGTTATAGCGCGGACAGGTGATGCGATGCGACAAGGGCGGGTGGGTCGGGGGAACAAGAAATATTACGTGGACGAAGTTATAGCGCGGACAGGTGATGCGATGCGACAAGGGCGGGTGGGTCGGAGGAACAAGAAATATTACGTGGACGAAGTTATAGCGCGGACAGGTGATGCGATGCGACAAGGGTGGGTGGGTCGGGGGAACAAGAAATATTACGTAGACGAAGTTATAGCGCGGACAGGTGATGCGATGCTACAAGGGTGGGTAGGTCGGGGGAACAAGAAATATTACGTGGACGAAGTTATAGCGCGGACAGGTGATGCGATGCGACAAGGGTGGGTGGGTCGGGGGAACAAGAAATATTACGTGGACGAAGTTATAGCGCGGACAGGTGATGCGATGCGACAAGGGCGGGTGGGTCGGGGGAACAAGAAATATTACGTGGACGAAGTTATAGCGCGGACAGGTGATGCGATGCGACAAGGGCGGGTGGGTCGGGGGAACAAGAAATATTACGTGGACGAAGTTATAGCGCGGACAGGTGATGCGATGCGACAAGGGCGGGTGGGTCGGGGGAACAAGAAATATTACGTGGACGAAGTTATAGCGCGGACAGGTGATGCGATGCGACAAGGGCGGGTGGGTCGGGGGAACAAGAAATATTACGTGGACGAAGTTATAGCGCGGACAGGTGATGCGATGCGACAAGGGTGGGTGGGTCGGGGGAACAAGAAATATTACGTGGACGAAGTTATAGCGCGGACAGGTGATGCGATGCGACAAGGGTGGGTGGGTCGGGGGAACAAGAAATATTACGTGGACGAAGTTATAGCGCGGACAGGTGATGCGATGCGACAAGGGTGGGTGGGGCGGGGGAACAAGAAATATTACGTGGACGAAGTTATAGCGCGGACAGGTGATGCGATGCGACAAGGGTGGGTGGGTCGGGGGAACAAGAAATATTACCTGGACGAAGTTATAGCGCGGACAGGTGATGCGATGCGACAAGGGTAGGTGGGGCGGGGGAACAAGAAATATTACGTGGACGAAGTTATAGCGCGGACAGGTGATGCGATGCGACAAGGGTGGGTGGGGCGGGGGAACAAGAAATATTACGTGGACGAAGTTGCGGACAGAAGCTAGTCCGAAAAATATTTGCTTTTTCTTTCAACATATCCGCGCGATGGTGGTCGTGAACGAGGGGTGCGGGAACTGCGGCGAGTCAGCCGGCCGAAAGGCCGAGGACGGGCCCCTGCGCCACATCAGTCAGCTGTTGCACGCCTCCACATACGGCTGCGCTTGCGCGTTTTATTAGCGTTCATATTTTCACGTTTGCATTTTAACCGACGTAAGTACACCGTTGTAATTTATATTTTTGATATACAGTCCACTCAACTTTCATTTTGCTCCACCACGACCTGTCGTCGCGATTACTATTAGCTGCTTATATTATATCCTCGTCTGGTCGTGAATTGAAAGCTTACTCATTAACATTGTTAGCAAAGAGAACAGTTTATAATCACTGATACTTTTGGTGATGAATAATTGGCAACTTTTAACCATTGTTAGTTTGAAACAATCGCCAGCCCGAATCTAAAACGCTTGAATCAATCAATGAAAAACATAACACCCCAATGGAATGATGGCTAAGAGTGGGTGACGATTTGTGGTGGAACGAATCTATAGTCTTGTGTTGATCAAAGAATATTAAAGTACACTGCATATAGCAGTATAATCAGCCTACAATGTTCCTACTGCTGGGACATAGGCCTCCGCTCTTTGACAGCGAGCGGGCCGTAATCCATCACGCGGGCCCAGTGCGGGTTGGTAGAAGTCACATGTCTTCGAATTTTTGGCTCTAGGACATGCCGGTTTCCTCACGATGTTTTCCTTCACCTTTTTGAAAGCAGCGGTGATGAAATAATTTACACAAAGTAAAGCGCCTGCCAGGGTTCGAACCTACGACCTGCTGTCTGCTTCGGTTATAGCGGTGCTACAGACAAATATCTTCTCTGTATTTACATTCTACATATAGTTAGTTGCCTGGCCCATCAACACATTGAACATTGAATTGCCTTTTGATAAGATCTCTGTCCGTCTGTGCTCCGACTGGCGACGGAAATAAAAGGTATGATTGGTAGAGATCTATACAGACAGTCTTTTGCCTAGCAGTGAGATAGGCCGCCTCACAAAACGGTGACAATTACTATTCTAGGTGCTGGTTCAGGTATTGGGCGCAGAAAACTCTGCAATACAGGGTGGCACGTGTAATTATATTATTATGTTAAAGCTCCCTTATTGCTCCTTTATTTTTTATTATTTTTACTGTTTGTATTGCATGTGCGTGTCCCAAATAAAACATTTTTCTTTCTTTTTTTTAAAGATTGATTACTGGGTGGTCAATACCCCTTGGTAAGATTATGTATGGTCTGATATAAAGGTATTTGATGGAAATGTACACAAATGGATCAAAAACGTACCTGTGTATGGCAATTTGTAATGTCATTTACAAATTGAGTAGTTTGATGGTTATTTGAATACTTAAGCACGAAACTCTAATTTTAATACCTTAGAGATGTTTTTCATCACATAATTGAGGTTAATTTATTTATAACATTTATTTACTTCGATGATTTTTCAATTTCAATTTAATCACGATATTCAAACAATATTTGTTGGTAAATAATAAAGATTATTAGAAAAGTGATCATGATGAATGTGTTACTAATTCCTTTTAGTGGCTGATTGAGTTAGAAATTAACCTGAACACGGTTTGTTTACACTTTCATCAGATACTTTTGGAACAGACTATACACAATTAGTGTCATCACGTTTAACAGATTGAAATGCAAAATATTGTCAATTAACACAGAAAACATGCTTACACGGAAGGGGCCGCCCAGTCCGTCGTCCAACTCGAGCACGTACCCGCGCACCGCGTGCGGCTGGGCGGGCGCGCGCCACGCCAGCGTGCACGAGCAGCCGCGCGCGGCACACGCCTCCACCGCCATCTCCGGCGCGCCCGGCGCTGGAACATCAGATTATGTTTAAAAAACGAAGAAACATTCAAATTAGGCTTCTCTGTAAAAATTTATGCGTGGTCATTTATGAAAACAAAACATATATGGTCAAATTAAATTAGCTAGCGAAACTCTGCAGACGTGATGGATATCGATGTCTAAACACGACCAAAAAAAAACAAGTTTTTTTTTTGGGGGTTAACAACCATTGATAGTTTTGTTACTTGAAGTTTGAGTTGAGAAATTTCGTTTTCTTTTGTAATGTATAGATATCGAAACCCATCACGTCGATGAAGTTTACACAAAAAAGCAACAGATTTTTAAAAAGTTTGATATGAATGTATTATACAATGTCATTACCATTTTAAGGCTGCATGTCCACAGAAGCGGAGCGAGGCTGCGGATCGGAGAA
The DNA here is from genome assembly GCA_937001585.2 of Brachylomia viminalis. Lineage (NCBI taxonomy): Eukaryota > Metazoa > Arthropoda > Insecta > Lepidoptera > Noctuidae > Brachylomia > Brachylomia viminalis. The sequence continues at coordinate 10,335,375 of OW443302.2, read as the reverse complement.
ACGGAAACCACCAACCCCAACAGGACCAATAAGATTGTATAAGCGGAATACTATTGGTTAATATTCCTTAGTTTCTTCGCTCCGCAGCCTCGCTCCGATTCTGTGGACAGGCAGCCTAAACCGTGGACCAAAGTGGTCAAAAAACAATGACTCGTTTACAGAAACTAAAGCATCTGCTCATTATTCTCTACCATTGATTGGGTTGTAGAACTGTGACAGCAGTAGCTCCATGATGTTTATTTATTGCATTTGGTTTTACAGAAAGCAGACCTCCCTCCTAACTTTATCAAAAAAACAAGGTGGAAGCAATGGTCAAGCATTTTAGTAAGTATTTTTAATTTACCTGATGATTTCATTAGGCATTCCGCAGCTGTATTTCCAATGTACGCAAAAAATAGGAAAGAGAAGTTAGTGACTAGGTAAACCTAAAGCACAACTATTGCACGCACAATGGTCCACCTGAAGGACTAAGTGCGGAAACCAAACCCTAAAGAAACAAACACTTCGGAGAAAAATGGCCATGATGTTCAAACACTTTTACACTACAATGTTTTAAAAACTAGATGAGGTCGAGGTTTCCTATCCAACTGGTCTGATAAGAAACACCGAATCTGAGAGGTCAGTCTCTTTTAAAGTCTAGAAATTATCTTGGGCATGTAAGGTCCATGTAGATTAGTGTCTGAAATAGTCTTTTGAGGAAAGAACTACACAGATTTAAAAGAGGACCTGTCCAGTCAGAGCACGCATTTGTCAGTAATCGTGTAGCTCAACTCAGAACGCAAGTCTATGTTTTACATAAAGGTAGTATTGTTAATTATAGCTGGTAAACTTACGTATGCATTCCACGAAGTTCATACTTCTGACGGTACGTAGCACCGGCTCGACGTCGAGGGTGAGGGCGGGGGCGGCGGGGGGCGAGTCCAACGACGAACATAAGCTAGACGCAGTCTCCTGCGCCCGCGCCGACAGTATGTTCCCCACCTGACCAAGTTATCCTTTAATAATTACTTATAATTATACCGTCAGGAATTTCTTAGTAACAGCCCAGAGTCAGGATTTGTGTCCGATTGATGGCATATGGCAATAGGCTCGCCCCCTACTACATGGAATATAAACATAGCTGGCGAAACGTGGGTACACCTTTGCCTAGCCTTTCGAGAGAAAACAGGCGGCATATTAGGCTGTGTTCAATACAACATACTTGCACCCTAATTGCGTAACACACTTTCAAACACTATCTGAATAATTTTGAAGGGTATTGCTAATCCATGGCTTCATATGTTCGAAAGTGATGAAGTGAGTACTTCTTATGTGAGTGAGCAGTGGTGGCCCAGTGGTATCGGCCGCGACTTACGAGTTGTATGTCGTAGGTTCGAGCCCAGACAGGCGCTTTACTTTGTGTAACTTATTTTATCACCACTCCTCTCAAAACGGTGAAGGAAAACAGGAAACCGGCATGTCCTAGAACCGAAAATTCGAAGACATGTGACATATACCAACCCGCAGTGGGCCCGCGTGGTGGATTATGGCCCATTCCCTCTCACCGAGAGGAGGCCTGTGTCCCAGCAGTGGGAACATTATAGGCTGATGATGATAATATGTTCGAAAAATGTGTCTGCTCAAAATGTAAATAATGCAATGAATGATAAATGGTTTTATTTCTGTAAGTAAGTTTGAACAAACACTTTTACACGTCAATCAATGTTGTTGAACTGTCAAAATTAAAGCCATTGGTACCTACTGTAAGTGTGTTACGAAACTACCCCGCAGGTGCGCGCATTGAAAACATAGCGTAGCAAATTAGTCAAAGAATAGAATGAATAATTTATAAAGGGACTTCAAATACCAATATGGTGCATGCTCCAAAAGTAAAACATAATAATATTATCTTTTGTTTAGAACCATCTGGAATGTAGGTGTCATTGGTTTGTTTACATTCCTGAGACAGAAAGGTTTACTCATTGATAGGAGACACCTGGGATAACTAAATACTTAGTATGAGTACTTAGAAATTGCATTTCCTTTAGGAGTTATGTTTTACACAGAAAATATACATCTTGTACTTTATTTTTTCATTTTCTCATCTTCATTCATGTCTTCAATAAATGTACTACTTATTTATAGTCTATAACCCATCAATTATGATGAGGCCTGTTAATGTGTCACACTATAATATGCCAGATAAGCTTTATCAGTGTGCCAGACAGTCATAATGTAATACTGTTTGCTGATACCAGCAAACATTAGAACCAGGCCAATCTAATAATATTGAATTGATAAGCGTGTCAATTTTCGAAGACATTTGAAAAAACAGTTAGTGTGCCAAAAACACATTGTGTCCCAACAATTTTATTGATTGGTTGGTAAACTTAAAAAAATATATTGAATTCCTTTCATCATTGTATCATTTTAGGATCACAGGTCTTATTAATTACAACATTACATCAAATAAAGAAGAACTAAATATCCCTACAGGTGCTGCAGTCAAAACGTCAAAATAAACAATCAATTAAAGAAATGATTGCATTTAAAATACCGAAATTAAATAAAATACATTTATGAAAAGCTATCTCGCCTAATTCGCTATTAGTTGTCTTTTAAGTTAATAAGGAAAACCTTACAGTAAACCTGAGAATAAATTTAGCCCTACTTTTTATAATTATGAGACCTTACAATGAGTTCTCACAAATTATGAATTATTATTATTTTCTCACCTGTAGAAAAGCTGCATGATCAGATTCTTTAAGAGCTTCAATGGAGAAGTGTAACAGTGCAGTTGCTTCCCGCAGTTTCTGAGCAGCGTGTGATGTGAGCGACCGCATGTTCGTTATGGCCTGAGATCGTGTGTTCCGAGCTGCACGTATGAGCTCATCTCGTCTCCTCTCTATGGCACGGGTTACTTCAGAACAAGTGTGATCTATTTGTTTTTCCAACTCTTCACAAGATTCCTGTTACATAATAAGACAATTCATATTTTTGTTTCAAAGCAACAATTTAATCATATTTAATCAAGATTAAGATTGCAAACCTCTGCAAACAGTAATGTTTTGTAATGATACTTCAAAAGATAAACAAAGCTGGTTTACCTGGAATGCAATATTGTCTTTGTCTGTTACAAGAAAACAGCAATATTGTTTAAAATTTTTGTGGTCTAATTATCAAAGTACTTACATTAATTTTATCACCTGTTCCTTTTACTAACTGTATATATTCAGTCATGGCTTTGGCTTGTTCAGATAGATGTTGCAATGATTGTGATAATTCAGTCTGAAACAAAAATAGTTAAGCATAGTTGAGTATGTGCCAATAAGTCAGCTAACTAGTGATCTGAACCAGATCCCTCCAATAATACTAAAATTGAATAGTGTAAGGCAGCAGAGGGTATAGGGAGGGACATGTTTGTGTCAGTTATGGTTTCCCATCAAGTAATAAAGCATCTGGAATGAATTGGCTGGTGGTTGTGCTTCCAAATTTGAGTTCAAAAATGTTCTAACATCAAATGAGTTCTAAATTACCTTATTGGCTCTAGCAGCAACGGACAATGCCTGTGTTTCATGTGTTGAGTGTCTTTCAGCAAGACAGCGCTGACAGATAGGTACTAAGCAGGCGTTGCAGTAGAGGACAGGGGGCGAGCCGTGGTCGGCGCACGTGGTGCCAAGCGGCCGAAGCTCGTGCTGCGCCAGCGGGCCGCGCGTGGGATGCCAGGCGTCACGGCAGCCCGCGCAGTACCGCACCGAGCACTGCTCGCACCGCACCACCGCCGCTCGCCGCTCCCCCTCGCACATCTGACAGGCTTCCTCAGCGGGCGGAGCACCCGTGACCCCACCGAACCGCTCAACAATAGTTCGCATAACGCGAAACGGTGGAAGTCCCTCTGCTCCATTATCGTCCAAGTAAACTAACTTATTGCAAGATGGGCATGATATTGTAAATGCTGCGCTGGAATATGCGGGCGCAGCCGGGGTTCCTGCGTAACTATTAGGCCTTGATCCACATACTACTCCACTGTCAGTTTCGCTAGACACTGAAGCTTTGTCCGCTTCTTGATAATCGTTTGAGGCTGCAGAATTGTCTCCTTCGTGTATATGAGTCTGTAAATTTACTGCACAAACTCTACAAAGTGCATGCCCGCAAGGTAGTAATACTGGTTCCCTGTAGAATTCTTTACAAACAAAACATCTTATCTCCTCTTCCATTTTGTTCTAACTGGAGTGAAGCATAAATCCGCTGTGACAATAAATTTTAATTCACTTCACATGCTCTTAGTCACTCAATAACATTGTTTGAGTTTATGTTAATAGTAAATAAATAAAATCCACAATAAAAATAACGCAACATGCATTGCATTACATTTGCAACACACAACACACACACACTCAGCATAGATCATAGATCACTAAAAACCACAGAGTACATTATAATCTAAATACCACAGATTACTAAAATAAATAGTAGCAAGCTACTAGAGACTGATACAGTACACCGTACACCACAGGTACCATAGATGTAGAATTCCACAGGTACATTGACGATTACTATACTCTATGACATTGACACTGCCTACCACACACACACTGTAAGAAAATGCTTTTTTTTTATTAAAAATAAACTATTTTATTTATCACTTTTATTACACTATCACTTTGTACTTCCTATGGAAATGGGAGCGAGCCTGATGCCATGTCAAATTGTCTAAAGGCTCGCTGGTTGATCTGGTTGATTGATAGCGCGGATTCTTTATTTGAGCAGGCCGTGGTACCGATTCAGAATCCAAACCATTTGTTGGCCAATGTTCGGTCTTTAGTGTCGCATGGTGGGGACAAACGAAACCAGAAGACGCATTTTTTTAGGCTTGTGGGCAACAGTTTTCAAGGTTAAGGTGTTATTTCAAGATACCCTGGACTGGATCGTAATTATTGCGTATTTGTCCATTTAAATACCTATTTCCTATTAGAGTCCAGAATGCGAACGTAGAAAGAGTTTTTTCTATTACGGTAGCTCAAGGTCCAAGAAAAAAAACCGGCAAACGGCGTCTTCAGTCTGAGATTAGTTTTTAAATCAATAAAAAAGAGCTGAGAAAATGCTTCACACTTATTTGAAGCATTTTCATTTCAAGACAAAAGCCTACTTAGGATATCAGCAAGAACGATAAAACTGAATTAGTTTCACAGGTTTATGAAGGTATTGATTTACATTGTTGTATTTGGATTGTTTTTGCATTTCACACAATAAAAGTTGATTATAAATCTAAAAACCAAAAAGATTTAGAAAAATTAGATTATGTTTTAAAATATGTTGATGTTAATTACGTTGATTTGTGATGTAATCCAAAGAAGCTTATGTTTTTATTTGTAACTTTCTAATAAAAAATCTTTAAAATATCTATCTTAGTATAATGAAAAACATAAAAATCTTGAAATGTCAGGACAAATCCTGGAATATGGTAACCGTAACCCTAATTGCAACAAAGCCAGGCGCCAGCACAAGCCAAACCAAACGCCCGTCCCTTCATGATTTAATTTTTGATGGTTTTTCGAGGTCTGGCAAGTGTGAGGAGCCGGCATAACAAATGATGTCACCAAGTCACGATTGAAATACAAATCTGCCGGTTTTCAACCTATGGATTTGGTAGGTACAAGACAAATAAGTTTTGTAGCCAGCCCTAATCTATTGCCAACATTGACAAAAAAAATGTCATATATTAATTTGTCAATATGGATTTGACACTATTTGACAGTAGTACTAGTAAATAGGGAGTTAAATTGATAAAAGTTGTGTTTATCAACTTTCAATGTTTTTATCTTTTTATATTACGCTCTTGAATTATCTATACAAGTATACACCAAATTGTAATGTAGAATAAGTACAATAGCACAGTTGTCCGAAGTAAACAAATTCAAAAATGGAGCCTGCGCTATCTTCTGACGATAGTTGCGATTCAGAAATGAAGCTGATGAAGAATGAATTGATCGGTAGATATAATATAATTTTTAATGTAGTTGTAGACGATATTTAAATAGAACAGGATTGATTGAACTCATTGCTTATTTTAAGTTAGCTTTGATATTTTAACCACTTTCCTAATAATAATTGGTCTGTTGATTTATCAGCAATCCTATTGATACTAATATTTAATAATCTATACTTTTCCTACTCGTTTCATTTTCATAGAATTTGGATTGGAAGAAGAGAATCTGAGCAAGGAAGAAATGAGTGATCTACTGAAAGCTTTGAAGAATTCAAAATCATCAGAAAAACTAGAAGAAGTGGCTCGTGACGGAGTAAATGTCAGTTCAGTTTGATTTATGTATAACTAGCTTTTGTTCGCGGCTTTGCCGTCGTGGATGTCGGAAAATATTCCACGGGAAGGTATTACTACCAGGATTTTTACCAGGGTTTTCATATCTCTATTGGTACCTATACGTGGCGCATGCCACTAAAGCTCCTAGTCGGCATGATTTTTTCCGACATCTTCAATAATCACCGTCATATTTCAGCCAATTTACACAAAACCCTAATGAATTATACACCTAAACCTTCCTCATGAATCAGTCCGTCCATCGGTGAAAACCTTATCCATTCTGCAATTTCTGAGTTTATCACATTCAGACAGACAGGGGAGCAGGGGGACTTTTTTTATAATATGTAGTGATTACACCATTTTCACACACTCAGGCTGCTGGGTAGTCCAGCATTGTATTGATAAATGGTTAAGTTTTAAAGCTTTCACACATTTTTTCAGATTTCAGCCCATTAACCCATACTTCTGCTTCCAGGTACTCTGCCCTACCAGGCAGTGTGAATGTGTGAAAAGGGCATCATAGTCCCTCAAATACATTTTGAATGATTTTATTGTAGCAATAAACTGAATCATTTTCTGTTTCAGATTGAGAACAATCAATCTAGTACCAGTACTACCACACCCAAAAAACCCATGAAAAGAAGGTACTTAAATGTAAGAGACAGACGTTTGCCATGGAGCTTACTACCCACCACAATAACACCGGCTGAAAAAGCCCGTAGTCTAGCTGTTTATATAAAACTTATGTCTCTAAATACCTACCACCAGGCAAGACAGTCTGCTAACTTTGCAGCTTGGCCCCCACCGCTGCAGATTGTTGAAGAAACTACTAGAATCCAACCAATCAGATCTACAAGAAGTGGCAGGTCTGTGCCTGTCTACGCTGATTTTGATGATGATTCTTCTGACCTAGACTTTGTCATCTCTAAGACTAAGAAAAGAAAGGTGTCAGCTAGTGATCACAATGGCAGTGATGGCATCTATACTAACAAAGTTTTGAGCCTAAAAAGAAAACCATCTAAGGATGAAAATAATAGACCTGTGAAGGAAGCCAAAATGAGTACAGATAAATTAGAAGTTTTATCTGCTGTGATCCCTGTAAAGCCTAAGAAAGAGCTGTTTACTTTAATTGAAGACTGAAGCATTACCCATCCTCGGAACTTTTCTTCTTTTGATATGATTTGAAGAAAATGAAAAAACATTATATTGTGTCTTTTAAAAAAGATTTTTTTTTAAGGTGCTTTCGTTTTGTGAGATGTCCATTTGTATAATCCAAATGTAATGGAATTAAAACTGTAAATTGATGTCATTAAACAAAGTCAATGTTTTAATTCTAAAATTGAAAGGGTAGATTTTTTAGATAATATAAGCTCATAGAATAGTAATCATGGAATTTGATTTCAAATATACTACTATCGATAGCCATTCAATACAAATGACTGGCTAGTCAAGTCTCATGGAATCTAAATTCTGACGTGGATGACACAAGAAGTGTAGATTTTTCATCATGGAGAGACATTAGAGAACAGTCGTAAATATTGCAATGCATGAACATAGCGTGCTTGTTAGAAATTATCCTACTTTTTGCATTCTAGGCAGTGTTCTAAGAATGGGACTGCCGCTTTATAAAAATGATGTTTTTATTATTTTGTTGTATTCTCAAATATTTAAAAATTCTATTGTAGCTTTAATAATTTTATCATAACAATCATGTTCTTATCGTAAACAGGCTCTCACTTAAGCTTAGGTTAGTATAGAAGCGGAGAAAAAATTATTGTTTTTTGTTGTATTCTCAAATATTTAAAAATTCTATTGTAGCTTTAATAATTTTATCATAACAATCATGTTCTTATCGTAAACAGGCTCTCACTTAAGCTTAGGTTAGTATAGATGCGGAGAAAAAATGATTGTTTTGTTTATCTTTTTACTTAATTTTTTTATTCTATAGTGTTGGTAAAGTGTCGGTGCTGTGTTATGATTTTATGAACTCCTTGTGCACGATGCCCCCTAGCAAGCTAAACTGCGCAAGTGCACGCTTGCAACAGAATACCACAGTGTAAACGTTCAGGAAGCCGTTGTCCAATTTAAACTTGGCTACCGCAACTTCACTGTTTGTGAGCAAGCAGACTTGATGTGTTATAACGAGGAGACAAGAGTGTCACGGGACTTACAAGTCAACTGAGTGGATCGACTTGCGCAAATAGGTACCTACCTAAACTTGCGAGCGGACATCGTGCTTTAAACATTAATTACCTACCTATTGTAACGTTTCCTCTGAAAGCTTGTTATATGATAATATAATAAGTCATGTATAGCTGCTATATTCAAATTGTTGTGTTAATATAAGTGGTCGTATGATAACTGCTTGGGCATCATGTAAAGTGGTAACTTTAAATAAAACAACAAGTATTATTTCCGCATCTATACTTAAATAATATCCTTTTATCAATAAGTCTTATAATACAAAATACACGTTTCCATCTAATTAAGAGTATCAACATCATAGACAATCAACTTGAGACTGGATTTATATAATACCAAAAGAGTGAGGAAAGGGATTTATTGTTAACCAGCGACCCGCCTCTGCTTCGAACGGTTCTTGTCTTAAATATGTTTATTAAACACACAAATAAACCTTCTCGAATAAATTATCTTAATGATTGTGAAATCCGCATCCAATTTTTGCGTCGTTTAGTACAATGTGGTTACCTACACCGCAGACACGAAAAGCGAATTTAATTAATAATATGAATAGAAGATCAACTAGTAGCCACCTTCAATTTTTTTGACGTGGCGACCTAATGTAATGGGTGTGTGAACGGCTTCAGACCACCGCTTAACGCCACTACGTCGCGAAACGAGATTTTGTTCCATACAATAACTTTTTATTCCAATACCGTTATGTAATTATGTTAACAAACATCATTATATATGTCTCATCCAATAATAAAACCGCTCTATTTGTGATTTTAGAATATTAGTCCAATATTAGTAGTTAGGTATCTTCAAGATGTTTTCTTTTACTGTAAATTGAAAACATTCACTTGAACAATTTATAACTTACCTACATTTGCATCATTATAATTGTATGTAAATCAATAACTTTAGATAACCTAAGCTTTCCGCATGACTGGGAAAAGTCGGGGGGTCTTATATGTACCTAAAACATTCGATATAAGGAGCCTAAGATTGCAGATATGTAGCTGACATTTTGATCTAAACCTACACCGACTTAATAAATAAGAATTCTTTATTATTATCATTGTCTATTTTTACTTCCCTCATAGGAAAAAGTCCTGGGACCACCAAACCTAAAATATTCCTTCTGTCCTACCCTCAACTAATAGCTATTAACGATTAAAATTTCAATCCCAAGCTTGAAAATGTGTGGGAAAAAAATAAATAATAATACCAATTAAATTAATTAATCAGTAAATAAAACTAAGATCACGTTTGCCCTTATTCTACGCTCTACAATTTAAGGTACTTTAAATATTAATTACAATACATAATTTATTTGATACGGGTATTTGACAATACCGAGACTTAATAGGTCCTATCAAGTCGATCCATGCTACGTAAGTGGACCCTATGAAATGATTGCTTCAGAGTACGCTATGTCAGTTAGTTTAGTCGTCTTCGAGTCGTGGTTCACCCCGGGCCTTTGCTACCGACCTGACGAGGGATGGCGAAGCTTCTTTCATGTCGTAGGCCCATCCAATGCTCGCAAAATAATTTAATAGTGACGTAGTCATGTTGATGGGTATTCCGAGTTCGGCTGCTTTGTAGTCCCAAGGGAAGGTGTGGTGGTAGTTGTGCCAGCCCTCACCCATCGCTACCATGGAAACACCCCAATTTTCAACTGGCATTATGTTTCTGAAATTAAGAGTCACTAATTAGGTATGGGATGAGGTGGACTCTTTTAATAAAGATTGGTCCTTGGGTGCTCTGGACAGAGAGAGGTGGAAGGAGAGTAGGGAGGCCTTTGCCCAGCAGTGAGACATCAACGGCTAGTAAAAATATAATAATTATCTTGTACCGTTGGTACCTACTGCAGAAATCTGTAATTTACAAAAGTTGTGGTTTGGCCCAATGTAGGTATAAAAATGGCCGCGAAATTCAAATAACGTACGAAAATTTGAACTTCGCGGGCAGCCCGGCCCTCAGAAACATCTGTTGTGCTGCCGTACACACCCGTTACAGCCATGCTTTACGACAGGTGTAACTGCACGGAGGGTGTTATTAAATTAATGAAAAGTGCGTGACTGCATACCTACAAGTACCTATGCGTACTATCGATGATAAATAGAGTGGGCAAGAATCTAAATAAAGTAGGGAGGCCTTTGCCATGCTGCAGAGGACACAATGAACTGAAGATGTAATAAGGATGGAATCTTACTTGTCATAAGGCTTGTTGCCCCACAAATGCGCGAAGCTGTTGACAGACCAGGTAAAGTTGAGGCTCAGAATGTATCGTAGTATGGCCTGCGACAAGATGGACGCTTCCCAGCATTCGTTCCAGCACAGGGCAGGGATTATTGACGGTACAATCCAGCAGCATGCTATCTTGAATAACAGGAAATACCTGAAATAGTTCAAGAATGGAATGTTTTTTTAGGACCTTTGGGTAGAAGCCTGATGACGATGAGATGTTTATGGTCAAGTAGAATTTTACGTGCTTTCTTTTATAAAGTTTATAATTTTTGGCGAATCTTTGATTTTTGTAAGTACTCCTCTGCCTAGCCCTTGTTGGAATACAGGCGTGATATTATGTTATAATAATCATTTTGAGTTAACGAAACGCTACATCGTCGCTGCTTACGCGAATATTTGAATTTTTATACGTAATTTTTAGACAACGAAACGCTACATCGTCGCTGCTTACGAGAATATTTGAACTTTTATACGTCATTTTTAGGCAACGAAACGCTACATCGTCGCTGCTTACGAGAATATTTGAATTTTTATAAGTCATTTTTAGGCAAAGATTTAATGTCTTTGTCTTTAGGCAACGAAACGCTACGTCGCACATAGGAGTATTTGGCTAATAAAACCGGACAAAAATATCTGATGCGTTTTTGTATATGAATTTAATAAAAAACAATATTTTTGTGTACAATTAAGTGGGCATTAACAATTATTCACATTAAAACTCTTCATTTTCAACTTCTTCGTCTTCATTTTCTTTATCTTCATCATCTTTGTCTTCTTCATCGTCTATATTTTCACCGCAAACTTCTTTATGAGGTACATGCGGAGTGCTTGCAATCATCAGACTGACTGCCTCTTGCGAAAATGGCTGAGTTTTTTTATGCTGCCTTGGTCGGTTACTGCTAAGATAAGGGTCGGAACTTAGTAACAGTCTATGTAATATGTCTCTATTACAATCCACCCGTGAAAATTTTCGTGCAAAATTTAATCTGTATTGCCGGAAGTGCTTATTACGCGCCTCAGCTGCCTCCTCCGATAACTGGCCAATAGGTAGGATTGCATGAGATATGACTTCAGCTCCATGCATCAACACTTTGTGAATCGTTGGTGACATAGGGTGCCAACCATACAGATCTGTGTAAATTTTTGCAGTTTCATGTGCATAGGCTTCAAACTTATCAACATCTACGCTATTGCCACTTGATATTACTTCCAAGATGACTTTAAATCTTTTTATTAGTTGCACATCGACGCCAGTGATTCGAGATGCAGATTCTGGGTCGGCGAAAAATCTCCTTGACGTGTTACCGTCATTTGTGTTCCCAAATCCTGCTTTGGGAACATCTACTAGCAGTCCCATTTCTTCTTTGAAGTCTTTTTGAAGTTTTTCTTTTGTTTCCTTAACAACTTTTTTTTCTTCAGCTGAACGCGCTTGCGACTTTTTCAGTGGTATTTTGTAGGCCAAATGTAGTAACGATTCAAAAAAGCGTATTCTTGCATGAAGAATCGAGAGGCCAAACTTCAGTGTTTCTACATTAACCTCTTTTTTAATTAATTTATTGAAATCTTTAGATGTCTGTCCACAAATATAGCATCTCATTGTGGATGCAGTATCAGTAGCAGCATTGCAAACTTTGCCGTCAATCATCGTAAGCATGAGCTTATGCTTTATTTTGCCTGCTCCGTCCAGTGCTGTCTCCTGAAGCTGAGCGGCTTGATTTTCTATGTGTTCGATTTCATCCTTTGTTACATTTTTTGTTTCATGTACGAAGCGTATGCGTATGGGTCTGCAAAATCTAACTGAGGATGGGACTGAGTTTTGCCATATAATTTTCTTCTGTTCTCCATCAATAATGACAACCAGTCTTAGAGGAACAAGTGAGCTCTGAAAAATATTTGCATCACTGTCAGTGCTGTTTTCAAATTTTTGTTTATACTGTGCTTGTTGCGATCCGTCACATCCCCATTTAGATATTAAAACCATGTTTTGCTTTTCTTCCTCTGAGCACGTTTCTACAACCTCTGCAACATATTTATGCAGGCGCAATGCAGTGTGGTCAAGTAATGCTTGAAGTCTAATCTCAGAGCATGTCTCAGTCACGAGCATAGATTCTTTATCAGGATAACACTCCGTTTTGGCCTTTTTAATAAGTGAATAGCAGGGGTAAATGCTCTTATTAGACTTTTGTATTATTTCCCATTGCCTTCTGGTAAAGTCGCCTTCAACGAAGATGGCCAGTGCTTCTTCAGGTGTACGAGTATGTTTCTTCACAATTGTTTGCTTTCTGGAAGTAGTAATAACTTTGCGAATTTTTTTGGCTCTGGTTGGTGAAGCAGTAATTTCCTTCATTATTTTTGACGCGTCCGTATTTCCTGAAATACGCTGGCTAACGCCAGCTGCATACGTCAACTCCTCCACAGTTACTTGCTCCCGTAGATCTTTCGTTTTTCGTCGTTTACTGCGGTCGCACAGTTCTTTGAACGTTTTTGATGGTCGTCCTGGTTTTTGTGTAGGGTTTTCAGTCCAGTAAGGCAAATCAATCGAAGATGTGAGCCAGTGTTCATTGGTTTTGAGGAAACGTTCTTCTTTGTAACTAGCATCTCTCCATTTCTTTTTGAAATCGCTCTTGAAACACCTCAAAGAACGAATGAAATTATTATTTTCATTACTTGGACAATTATTCAATTTCAGAAGTCTCTCTTCGAATAATGAAAACTTTTCGTCCGTTTTCTTTCCTTTAAATTCATTTAGGATGTTATACAATGCTCTTCTGGTAAATTGCGTGACAGTTCCCGAAGAATCTATAGAAAAAAAAATAATTAAAATAAATCACACTTTTCACTTATTAACTTTGAAGTAATAAAAAACGAAATGGCGGATGTGGGCGGATGATTTAACTGTGGTGTGCATTTGTCAAAAGACCGGTTATTATGCCCATGTATAAATTACAGCCCGACAAGACACGACACATAAACAAAAACACTGTTGTCTGATAAATTTAAGTAAAAATAAATACCCAAATTATGCCTGTTATCATATAATTTTTAAAAATACAATGTAAACAGTAGATCAACTTATTAACTTTTTAAAATACACTACATACCTTTATCTGCCATATTCAAAAGTATTTCCTTTAAAACTCAACCACACAAAGACACAACAACAAAGCAAAGTAATACTGCGACCAAGAGCGTCGAGAACAAAGACATGCGATTATGTGAACGACTGAGTTCCGACTGGCCTAGGAGAGCAGGTGTGAAGCGCGGGGGGAATTATATGGCTGCCATTTGACGGACCGGTTACCTGGCTAGATGAACAATAGATCCAGCGAGACTTTTGACTAATTTGTTGATTCCGACTTTTGTCCGGTTTTTTTAGCCAAATACTCCTACCGCGCGTCGTCGCTGCATATGAGAATATTTGAATGTTTATACGTCACCTTTTCTACACTACGATATTAGACCATTTAACTTACGGCTAAGGCTAAGAAAGAATTTTCTCTACGACAAATATTTAATAATAATTAATTCTGTTAGATCTTATTTTACGAAAAAAGGCTAGGAGAAAATTGTAGGTACTTCTCTTAGAGAACTGCATTTAATTATGTTAGAAATTTCCTGTAGTGAAGGAACATTTACACAAAAGGCCACTGTAACATAGTACCTACCTACTATTTTCATAGAGTTGTTTATAATCGATTTTACGCTCCGGATTTTTTTAAAGTAAGTAAATAAAATCGAGTACCTAGGTAACAAACAGTTTCTATAAATGTATACCTACAATCTATTGACAGTTATTTTACCTCTGACATCAGCATCCCAATAGCAACCTTATTGTAAGGGCTATATAGATCATTGTGAATTTGACAGACTGGTCAATGGTAGCAACCGAACAGCAACCTTATTGCAACGTTGATCACGTAGATCACTGTGATTTTGACAGTGATGCAAACTCAGAGGTACAATAACTGTGAACGGACTGTTTGTACCTATATATAGTTTGCACATGTAAATATGTAGGTAGGTTATAGGTCTACCGGAATCTCATGGGAAATGGGGAAATGTCATGGAAAATAAATCAATCGTACAGTATGTACTAATTTATTTTATAAAATTTTAATCATACAGATAACTTAGCACCTCATTCAGAACTAGAAAACGATTCCAAGAACTCCAGTTGCATTTCTTGTTCTTTATCAGATGATGAAGATAAATATGTATTTAACAAAAATGGCTCTTGCAGCATTTCAATTATTCTATCTTGCTCGATGAAATCGTTTTCAATTTTCTTTACATGTTCACAACATTTTCGCCATTCCTCTGCACCAATTTGTGAAAAAGCTTCTTCTGTTAATAATTTAATGTCACTTGCAGGCATTTGGGGTATAATGAAGCAAAAAGTAGCTGACTTTTTGCTTCATTATACCCCAAATCATTTCTATGGGATTCAATGTGCAATAATAAGGTGGGAGCCTTAAAACTTCGTGACCGTGCGATGTTACGTCATAACTCATATAAGGGCGCACTGCAGACATGTTTTGTTTCACTACTTCAAGTAGTTGACATTTACGCCAAAGATCATCATAATTTACATCATTTGCACGAAGTCATTCTTTTATATCAGCGATACGATTGGCTTGTGTGGGCGGTTTGTTCATCCGTACGGAATGATAACTAGCATTATCCATAACAATTAGTGAAGGTCTTGTCAGAATCGGAATTAGCTTCTCTGTCACCCATTTTGTAATATTGTCCTTATTCATATCGTGGTGACAGTCAGCAGATACAATTGTTGACCTGTACACCAGACAACAATTTGGTGCAAATCCATTTTATTTATTTATTTATTAAAACTTTATGCACAAGTAAAAAATAATACTGTACAAAGGCGGACTTAATGCCTGAGGCATTTTCTACCAGTCAACCTTAGGGAGATGCAGAGATATACCATGGCAGGTGCAACATACGGGATAGATAGCTCGGAAATGATTATAAAATACAAGAATAAATACTAATGTATAGATACATACATATAAACAAAATAAACCTTGGTCAGGAGAAATAACGATCGGTAGAGGAGAAAACAAATCCAGCAACTCAGCGCTGGGATGTTTCAGCCAACTTCTGACGGATATGTTCACGTGCCTTCACTTTAAAAGATAACCGACTGATTGCTGTCCTGATTTTCAGAGGGAGCGCATTCCAAAGAAAAACCGCCTGGACAAAGAAAGAAGAATGAATGAAACCAGAACGGTGAGAAGGACATCGTAGAAGACGATTGTTGGTGGAACGAAGATTTTTACTATGGGCAGTGCATAAATATTGTATTTGGGAAGTCAGGTAAGAAGGGGAAGTGGGTTTGTCCAGAATAGAGAACAACGTAGACAGAGCCCTCAACTCTCTGCGCTGACGAATGGGTAACCATTTTAAAAGCAGTCGGTGTGCAGATACATGGTCATACTTACGAAGATTGAACACGAATCGAATGCAGTTATTGAGAAGGCGGTCAAGTTTATTGAGGAGATCTGCATTCAGGTCATAGTAACACACATCACCATAGTCAATTATAGGAAATATAAGGGCCTGTACAAGCATTGCTTTTATGCGTGATGGGAGAAGGTTTTTCAACCGATAGAGCGACCGCAACGTTCCGGTGACTTTTTGACTTACAGTCGTGACCTGCTTTCGCCAGTCTAGACAAGTATCGACATGCAGACCAAGATTCTTAACATTAGAGCTAAACGGGATGACTGAGTTGTCGAAGATTACAGGTGGCACAGTTAAGCCGTTCAGTTTCCTCATGCTGTAGGGGCTCCCCACAATGATAGCCTGACACTTTGCGGGATTAACCGCCACCCCAAATCGATCAGACCAGTTTTTTTACGACATCTAAATCCCGGTTTAGCTCCTCAATCGCATCGGATATGTTGCCAACACTTGCCCGGCAGTAAAGCTGCAAATCGTCAGCATAAAGATGATACGCAGTCTGAAGTTCGGTGGTGATGAGGTTAATAAAAATGGAGAATAAAAGAGGAGATAATATACCGCCTTGAGGAACGCCATGAACCAGGAACGTCATTTTCTCCACCTACCTCGCTCTAAGTGATATACTTTTAAATGGACCTGCAATTTCTTTGCTTTGCCAGCACTTGTTCGCAGAACCTGAACAGTGAATGTAAGTCTCATCTAAATAAATCACATCCAATTTATTATGCTCTTCAGCTTCGCGGATTTTTTTATGCAATTCAAAAACTTGTATCTTTGTAGTTTTATATCATCTCTCTCCATATAAATGGTCCCTTTTGATTGGCATTTAACATAATCAAAACCAATCTCCTTAGGCATAAGTCTGTAAAAAATAATAAAATATATCATGTTACTCATACGATAGCTTAGTCATTCATCATTATCAGTCTATATACGTCCCACTGCAGGGCACAGGCCAACTCTTACGAGTGAGAGTGAGAGGGATAATTACTTAATATTTTACTTACCTCAAAGATTCTCTCCCTCCGTTGAAATCAATATCTTGTCGAAGAATTTGTAACAGTTTCATTACAGTTGGAATTGCCTTCAAAACCTTTTTTTTTAATAACTTTGCCCCACACTAGTAATTTCTCCTGTATCGTGGGTGCGTTTACAAACTTTAAACTCACACAAACAGCCAGACTCGGAACAACTACTTGCAGGTCATACAAATATTTGTTTCGTGCGGGAATCGAACCCGCGACACGCAGCGCAGCAGTCAATCGCTTAACCACTGCGCCAACCATGCCGTCAAAACTGTAAGAGTGTATAGAATTCTTTTACTTTATTCCTAATCAACTCTAAATCGAAACTGTCCATGTTGATTTTCTTCTTCCCACTTCTCCTCTTTTTACCAGGCGTGGAAAATACACCCTCATTCGATGAGCCTTCACGTACATTTCGCCGTATACTGGAAACTCCTAGAAAGAGCTACAATTAAGTAAGAAAAATATATGATAAACTAAAAGTATCAAAACAACTCAGTCCAACTTACCGGTCAACTCTACGACGCGCTTTAAAATCAAAGATTGAGTTTGATTTACTCCTTCTTCCCTTATTTTACGATACACATTGAAAACAACATTTCTCGCTTGAGATCGAAGTAGTTATTATACTCTTTGGATCGAAGTGGCTTTTTCGACATTTTCACAAAGACACAGAACCACTGACCTCTATTGGCTTTTTCGACATTTTCACAAAGACACAGAACCACTGACCTCTATCCAATGACTAAAGACCAGGGTGTACAATCTTAGAACATTTTACCATGCAAGTAGGAAAAATAATAATACCAAATTGAAAGAGTACTGTATGATACTAACATGTCCTTCTCATAATGTTATTTTAATTTAGACGTATAACAACATCAAGTGTTGATGGTTTATCAGCGTAGAGGTCGCTAGTTCAAGTAAACCGCCTAAATTGAAAATAGGTTTGGATATACTACAGCGTGCGTGCCCAAGTGACCATTTATTATTTTAACATTATATTACTAAATGTTATTATTATTATGTTATTATTCATTTATTATTATTTCCTACCTAAAAAAAGTACTCTGTGCTAAAGACTATCACAGAACAGATCCCAATGAAGTTTTTTTATGTTTGGATACGTTCAAGGAAAATGTAATGTCTTGAAGGCTTGAAGGGTGCGTTCGGAATGATAAAAATTTACGTAAGAATTCATCTGTCACTACTACTTTGTAACGTTTCTTGATTTTATTTCTTATTGTAGGTACCTATTCACTGTCTTTAATGATGACGTTAGCTGGCGGGTGGTGCAGAGATGCAAACGTCCTACCAGTAATTCATGTAGGTCTCTTTTTAGTTTATTAGAATATTTATTTAGTATTTATATCTGTTTTTATTGTATATTTATATATATTTGTGTCCATGACAACATCTGATAACGAATCTTTTTTCTCTCCCAATGAATCTACTGCCTCTTCTGGTGATGATAGCTTTTGTTCTGTTACGGAAACCCTTGGTGAACTTTTACGTCTAGGTTTCAGCCAAAATCTTGGCTGGCTGTTCAACATCTGTCATATAAATGCTCAAAGCATTCCAAGCCACTACAATGAGTTGTATGAAACTTTCACGAACAGCAACGTCCATACCGTCCTGATTTCTGAAACTTGCCTAAAACCTGAACTTTTATCCACCTCCTACTCTCTCCCAGGGTTCGTTCTGTTGCGGAATGACCGAGTCGGTAGGAGAGGGGGTGGTGTAGCTATATATCTCCGTGCTGATCTTCCTTTTAAAGTTCTTTCTACTTCTTCCTGTAATGCTTCGGCTGAGTTTCTTTTTCTTGAGGTCTGTGTCAAAGGAGCTAAAACCGTTCTTGGCGTTGTGTATTGTCCCCCTCACTTGATTACTTCACCGAATTCGAATCGGTCTTAGAATCTTTAGGTTCGGAGTATGCACATCACATAGTCATGGGGGCTTTCAACACCAATCTCCTTGCCCACAACTCCCATCGATCCCGTAAACTTCTACACCTGGTCGAGTCAGCTAGTCTGCATGTGTTGCCTCTCCGACCAACTCATCATAACGCTGCCGGTGATGATACTTGGCTCGACTTGATCCTCACTTCAAATCCTTCCCTAGTCTCCTCACATGGTCAACTTGACGCTCCTGGTTTTTCCCATCACGACCTTATTTTCCTGTCTTATGTCCTTAAAGCCCCTAAACCAAAACTTATATTCCAGTACAGGCGTGCCTTTGCGAGGATGAATAATTGTGAAAAGCTTACACAAGATGCTTCTAATATTGACTGGACAGACCTGGAGGAAGCCGCTACAGTTGACGATAAAGTAGCGTGTTTCAACAATATTGTAGTTAAGCTGTACGACACCCACGCTCCTATCAGGAGAGTCAAGCTAAAGCGCCCACCTGCGCCATGGATGAATGTGGGAGTTCGGATAGCGATGCGACGAAGGGACCGCGTGTTTCGGAAGTTTAAAAAGGATCGGTCAGATGATAATTGGAGCCTCTTCAAAACTGCTCGCAATCGTTGTAATCAGATGATACGCAACGCTAAACGCCACCACATTCTTAGTAACATCACTTCTTCTTCTCCTGCTGATATCTGGAAATTCCTTGGAACTCTAGGTATCGGCAAGTCGCGACATTCAGACCTTCCTAGCACATTTGGCTTGGACGATCTAAATCGTCACTTCTCTACTGTTCCCACCCTTGATAATCCAACCAAATGTCAAACTCTGACTACCTTGCTGGTCTGACGCGACCCAATATTACCCCCTTCACCTTCAGCCCAGTCGACCCGGGAGAGATCAAAAAGATTATCCTATCCATCAAATCCAAAGCCGTTGGTTGTGATAACATCAGTCGACACATAATCGTGACAGTGGTAGATCAGCTCCTTCCTGCAATTTCCCATATAGTTAACTTCTCCCTTTTCTCCGGTGTTTTCCCTTCCCTGTGGCGGAAAGCGCAAGTTCGACCACTACCAAAAATCCCTAATCCCACTCTTCTTAGTCATTTTCGTCCAATTTCCATCCTTCCCTTTTTGTCCAAAGTACTCGAGGCCTGTGTACATACACAATTCTCCAACTTCATTCACAAAAACTCTCTCATCAGTCCGCTCCAATCTGGGTTCAGACCCAGGCACAGTACCGTTTCTGCTCTCCTCAAAGTGACTGACGATATAAGGCGAGGAATGGAAGACACTAAAGTTACGGTTCTAGTGTTGATCGATTTTTCAAATGCTTTTAATACCGTCAGTCACGAAGTCCTTTTATCCATCCTCTCCTATCTCATGGTCTCTCCCGAGTGTTTGGATTGGTTTTCTTCCTATCTTCGGGGGCGTCAGCAATCAGTTCTTGCTGGTGACTCTAACTCCAGCTGGTGCGATCTGGAAACTGGCGTCCCTCAAGACGGCATTTTATCTCCACTTTTGTTCTCTATCTTTATAGATCTCATAACTTCCCTGCTTCAGTGTGCGTATCATCTCTACGCTGATGACTTACAGCTTTACTGTCAGGCAGGTGTTGACAGCTTAACCCGTGCGGTCGAGGAGCTACATCGGGATTTACGTGTTGTCAAAAACTGGTCTGATCGTTTTGGGGTGGCGGTTAACCCAAGCAAGTGTCAGGCTATCATTGTGGGGAGCCCCTATAGCTTGAGGAGGCTGCATGGTTTAACGGTGCCACCTGTTACTTTTGATGGCACAGTGATTCCGTTTAGCTCTGACGTCAAGGATCTGGGTTTGCATGTTGACACTTGCCTCGACTGGCGTAAGCAGGTCGCGATTGTGAGCAAGAAGGTCACTGGAACGTTGCGGTCGCTCTATCGGTTAAAAATATTCTCCCATCACACATTAAGGCAATGCTTGTACAGTCCCTAATCTTCCCCATAATTGACTATGGTGATGTGTGCTACTATGACCTGAATGCAGATCTCCTCAATAAACTTGACCGACTTCTTAATAGCTGCATTCGATTCGTTTTCAATCTCCGCAAGTACGATCATGTATCCGCACATCGATCGCGTTTAAAGTGGTTACCCATCCGGCAGCGCAGAGCGTTGAGGGCTTTGACAACCCTGTTTGCTATCCTTCACAAACCCACTACTCCTTCTTATCTGACCTCTCTCTGTCAATATTTATGCTCTGCACATAGCAAGAATCTTCGGTCTGAACATAATCGTCTTCTTCGTTGTCCTTCTCATCGCTCTGGTTTTATAAAGTCTTCTTTCTTTGTCCAGGCGGTTTTCCTTTGGAATGCGCTCCCTCAGACTATCAGGACGGTAACCAATCAGTTCACATTTAAAGTGAAAGTTCGAGAACACATACGCAAGAAGTTGGCAGATTCGTCTCAGAATTAAGTTGTTGTTGGTTTTCTTGATACCTCTCATAATGTTTTTTTTTTTTTTTTTTGTATGTATGTATATGTATATGTATTTATTCTTATTTTTTTTTTGTTATAAATATTTTCTAAGTTATTTTTGCACCTACTAAGTATTGTCTCTGCATCACCCTAAGGTAGACTGGTAGAAAATGCCCAAGGCATTAAGTCCGCCTTTGTACAGTTTTTACTTGTGCATAAAGTTTTAATAAAAAAATAAAATAATAAAAAAACAACAAATTGTCAAGATGATATTATCACAAAACTCAGACTAAGGAATTTCCTTAGTCTGAGTCACAAAATTACAGCAGCGGTTGACAATTAATCTCGTAATACGTCTCGTAATTTGATTTGACAGGTGACAATTGACATTGCCATATGAAAAACTCATTTTTTTATGCCATGAGATTCCGGTAGACCTTTACTTTAGTTACAACAAAACTTGAAGTAACATAAACGTAAACTAAAGAGGAAGGAACTTCTTTACAATTCTGCCTCATTAGTCTAGCAGTCGCAAACGCTTTCCATCAAAAATTTCTCAGTAACAGGCTGGAGTCGGGATTTGTGCCCGGTTGATGTCAATATTCTTGGGTATTACATGAGACTTAAACATGATGGTACACCGCTGCCTAAATCTTCGGAGAACACAGCCGTGATGTTTATAATTTTGATTTTGAAATAAGAGCAGACAGTATTGGACTAAGTACCTGGTGTGGAACTGAATAAGGGGATCATTGAGGATATCGCTCAGGTCGATCTTGACGCCCTGTTTCAGCACGTCAGGGTGCTTCTTCATCATCAGCCATCCGACGTGAGAGAAGAAGAACCCGCGGTTGGCGTCGTGCGGATCCGCTGACGTTTCAGAGTACTTGTGGTGCACGCGGTGGTCCCGAACCCACTCGTATATGGTGTTCTGTTCATAAAGATAGGTAATAAATTAACCAGCCTAGATTAGCAGAAGTATTTTTAATGTAAATCGTCATTGTGATCGTGAAGTGAAGTGAAGGTGGCGACCGTATTTTTTTTGTTGCGAAATATCTTTTTGTGTCATCAGTCTTGCCAAACTTGCTAATGCAATTTTGAACAAAACAAATAAAATTCGCGACTTTCACTGATTTGCAGGAGTTTGGGCCTCGTTATATTTTTCTTAGTTACCATGCCAGTTTGTTATTTCAGACCGAAGTTTTATATGTAGTGAGGGTGGGTAGTTGGCGATAATAATATCTTAAAAATAATCAATGAACCCTTACTGCGATTTACATATCTAACAGAGAGGGATTTCAAAAGAGTGTAATAAAGATTAAAAGTGCAAAATAAATGGGGCACTACCTGACCAGCCACCGAATAGCATATGATTAGAATCCATTGTAGGGGCAGTTTAGCTTTGTAGGAACGATGACACCAGTACCGATGTACCCCTCCTGTCACCCCGAACCCAGCAACCAGGCCGATGAATAATCCTGAAACATGAAGTAGTGGGTGTAAGGGCCAGGCCACAGCACTGCGGTGCGACGACGCACCGTGTAAATCTAAGACATCAAACTACGGATCGTGTTTTGTAGTGTGACGTCATTTTTGCGACGCGTTGTCGCAACGCAGTGTTGTGGCCTGGCCCTAAGAGTTAGCACACAACAATCAGACTCCGCAAATATCACCCTCACATGCGCGCGGTACAACTTAAATTGTCACTGACGGATGAGGCATTGGCGACCGACTGATGGCGGTATAACCATCCCTCAAACCAACCTAAATTCTCCAGAGCGGGGACGGACAGCAGCGTCAACGTTGCAAAAAAATTGTCTCTGCGGTCACCACCCGCTTGGCTAGCCTGGCTATGGTATGGTGACTATGGACCTGTCATGAACAAAGTGCCAAAACAACGGCCCCCAGTTCCCGGTGGTCCCTCTATTCTTGGTCAAGACCGCTACCTTTTACCTTGTCACGGTAACGGCGGGACGGGGGGTGCGAAGAATACCCCTTGTCATATATTGCAATTAAATGAAAGAAAATTTAAAACCCATATAAAAAGTTCACTGTGTAAACAAGCATATTACAAATTAGAGGATTATATCCAAGATAGGAATGCTTGGAGACGTGCTGGTCCAGCTCCATAGGACAATCTAGGGTCTGGACAAGATTAAACTTGTTGCTACTTTAACTGTATGGTTAATTATTTTTTATGACATTGATTTACATTCTGTGATTACTTTAACTCACACACAGACATATTACTTGTTTACATAATTTGGGAAATCGTATACCTACTTTTACAATGTTTGTAAATATGTGAACACCATGTATCTATCACTTAATTAACTTATTTATCATTGCTACGTTTATTAAATTCTTTTTACCTATTGTGGTAGGGTAATTTTTATTATAGGTGCATCGCATCGTCTTCACATATAATTATATAATTAATGTATACAAAATATTGTAACACATTTTAAAAGAGTAACGGTGGAGTTTCTTGCCCATTCTTCTCCATACGAAACTACCTTTTGGAAGGGGCGACTAGAATCAATTCTATTTAAATGTAAATGTTGACGTTCAAAAGTGCCTTTTATGTGCCTATTTGAAATAAATGCTTTGACTTTGACTTTACCCGGGTTACGGCAGGCTACCAACGACGACTACATCTGGCTGCGTATAATGAACGTTCGATAAGGCTGGACCATCACCTTGCCGAACTTGAGGTAGAATTTAGGCATTAACTGGCATATACTGGGGTTATCTGACGTCCGAAGACAGGGTGAGGACACGATAACCCTGGAGTCAGACGACTTATTCTACTTCTGCGAAGATGATCAGCTTTCCCAAGGCGGTGTCGGCTTCCTGGTGAACAAGAAACATCCTAGCAGCTTTGTGGAAATCAGTAGTGTGTCGACACGTACTTAAAAATAGTACACACCTTGTACTGAAACTCACTAACATGTACTACCTGAAAACGATACAGGTATATGCGCCGACTTTGACATGCTCTGACGACATAGCCGAGGCCTTGTACGTGGATATTGCCAAGGCTATGTAAGGTACGACAAAGGCCCACTACAACGTTGTTATGGAAGACCTCAATGCCGAAGTGGGAGTACAAGAATGCGGCGAATCGAAACTAGGACCGTTTGGTTTGGGGCGCAGAAATCACAGGGAGCAAATGCTGGTCAACTTTATGGAACCATAGGCGGTCTTCTTGATGAATTCATTCTTCGAAAACAATCCTCAAAGGAAGTAAGCCTGGCTGAGCCCCGATATGGTGACAAGGAACAAGATAGATTTCATTATGACGGATAAGAAGCACATATTAAAAGATGTCTCCGTGCTGGTCCGAGGCACTATTAATATCAGCTGTCGAGCTGAGAGAATCCGCATGATGAGGCCTAACCTCCAACCTACGCAGCTCCAAGCCGCTCTAGGATGCGAAAAGTTCTAACTGGAACTTCGCCCTGCTGGTAACTACAGGACCTGTTGACGAGTAAGCCGACGAGGTGGTCAAAGCACTATGCGACGTGTCCCGCAGACTTTTCCTGTCGGAGCAAATAAGTAAGTAGTCCAAACTTTCCTCGGAGACTCGACTTATGAGGGAAAGACGAGAGTTGCGATCCACGCAGTCGTCTTCATCAGATAACAGGGCCTTAAACCAAAACATTTTAAAGCTGACGTGACGCTACCTTCGGTGCTCCAACACCCGTGACATCAAGGTCGTGCTTGAGCAGAACCGAGGGTCGAAAGTGTTCGCTCAGCAATTAGGACCATCTGACAAAACTTAGAACTGCGGATGGCAGAATCGTGACTTCGTAGTCAGAGATACTCGAAGAAGTCCAGGATCTTTACGGGCACTTATACCCCACGTGGACGGCGAAACCAGTGGGACATAGGGCAGATGATCATCGAGCCAAAAAACGCGCCACTACAGGAGGACATCCTTGGATGTCAACCAGTGCGAGATTAGGGCGGCTCTCGAGCAGCTAAAGAACAACAAGGCACCTGGTGATGACGGAATAACGACAGAGCTCCTCAAAGCGGGCAGAGCTTTGCTAGTGTGTGAGTCGTAGTGTTAAGATGTTTGTATGACTCTGCCACGATGACTGTCCAGGTCCAGGATCAAAAAACCAGCCCCATTCAACTACTCCGAGGGGTGAGACAGGCGGATGTGATATCCCCGAAACTGTTTACCAATGCGTTGGAAGACGTCTTCAAGACGCTGGACTGAACTGGACAGGGTATCAACTTGAACGGCGAGTACATCTCACACCTTCGGTTCGCCGATTACATCGTTATAATGGCAGAGACGCCACAGATAGACAGTTAGGCCAGATGCTGCACAGCCTAAATGAACCCTCTCGGCAGGTTGGCCTCATCATGAATTTGGATAAGATGAAAGTTATGTACAAATCACACGTCTTGCCAAGCCCAATCCACACCGAAGGGTAGCTTCTCAAAATTGTGAAGGAGTATGTCTACCTAGGGCAAGTCATCCAGCTCGGTAGACACTACTTTGAGAAAGAAGTCGACAGAAGGATCCGGTAGTGTTGGGCAGCGTTTAGAAAACTTCGTCAATTCTTCTCGTCACCTATTCCGCAATGTTTGAAGACTAGGGTCTTCAACCAGTGCAGCCTGTCCGTTATGACGTACGGTGCCGAAACGTGGACACTGACTGTTGGGCTGGTCCACAAATTCAAGGTCGCTCAGCACGCTATGGAGCGGGCAATGCTCGGAGTTTCTTTGAAGGATAAAATCAGAAATAAAATTGTCCGGGAAAGACAGGAGTTACCGACATAGCTTGCAGAGTAAGGAAGCTGAAGTGGCAGTGGGCTGGCCATGTTTGTCGAATGACCGAGGGCCGGTGGAGCAGACGAGTCTTGGAGTGGAGACCACGTATTGACAAGCGTAGTGTGGGATGCCCCCCAGCTATATGGACCGACGACTTTAGGAAGGTGGCTGGGACAGACTGGATGCGGAAGGCGGAGGACAGAGTGTGGTGGCGCAGCCTGGGGGAGGCTTATGTCCAGCAGTGGACTGCGATAGGCTGAGTTGATTGATTGAATAAGTACCGGTACAAACATTTATCAAGCGGTTTACACACATCTGCCTACTTATACATATACTTATACATATATATAAGGTTTTTGACGGTGTGCTTAACACACAATTAAATAGATACGTAACACTCCATGATAACCAGTTTGGTTTTCGACCTCAACTGTCCACAGAAAGTGCAATACTGTGTTTAAAGCACACCGTTAGATACTACACGAAGAGAAAGACCCCGGTATACGCGTGCTTCCTCGATTTATCCAAGGCCTTTGACCTCGTTTCGTACGACATCCTCTGGAGGAACCTGGAGAGCACGGACGTACCGTCGGAGCTCATCAGCTTGTTCCGGTATTGGTACGGGCACCAGGTCAATAGTGTCCGGTGGGCGGGAGCGATGTCGGAACCATATACCAGCGAATGTGGCGTAAGGCAGGGCGGTTTGACCTCTCCTACATTGTTCAACTTATATATGAATGAACTGATCGTCTCGCTCAGCAGTCAACATGTCGGATGCTATATAGACGGAGTGTGTGTCAACAATATGAGTTATGCGGACTACATGGTGCTGCTGAGCGCGTCGATCTGTGGGCTGAGGAGACTACTCAGTACGTGTGCAGAATACGCGCATGGACATGGGTTAAAATACAATGGGAAGAAAAGCCAATACATGGCTTTTCAGGCCATCGGTGTGTCGATGCCTATGAACATTCCAAATGTTACTCTAGATGGAATTCCAATAGATCGAGTGCACCAATTTAAATACCTAGGGCATCTACTCACCGAGGACCTTAAAGACCATGCTGACATGGACCGGGAGCGGAGGGCACTGTCGGTGCGGGCCGATATGATAGCCCGCAGGTTTTCGCGTTGTACGGGGGATGTGAAGGTCACACTTTTTAAAGCGTACTGCACATCCTTATACGCGTGCGCCCTGTGGGCTGACTATACTGAAAGGACGTACAGTGCCCTCCGTGTCCAGTACAACAACGCGTTTCGGGCGGTGTTGGGGCTGCCCCGTTTCTGTAGCGCATCGGGGATATTCGCGATAACACGCACTGATTGTTTTCACGCTTCTATGCGCAAGTGGTGTGCGTCCCTGGTGCGTCGGGTGCGGGCCAGCCCCAATGCTATCCTGGCGATGATCGCTAGCAGGCTGGACTGCCCTTATATCCGCCATTGCTGTGGCAGGCATGTTGCTCCGCCAATGTCGGTTAGAAAATTGTAATTATTGTGTTTATTATTTTTATTTTTACTACTATTTTATTTGATTATTTGTAAGAAAACTTAAGTAAAGTAAATGTAATGTAATTTAATTTGACTATGTTTTGTGATTGTGATACTGATTTTTAATTTGATTTTTATTCTTAATTTTTTACTTTAATTCTGATTTAAATTTTGTTTTTATTTTAATATTGAGAGATGAATTTAATTAAATTTTAATTATAATTTTGATTTTAATATGATTTTATTATGATGTAATGTGATTTTATTTTAATGTTATTTATGTAATAAGTTATACTATTGGTTATTAATACCTGAAATAAATAAACGATTTATTATTATTATTATATTATTATACGTATCATCAGGATCGTAAAATATCGAACATAGCATCTCGCCTCGGATAGGTTGGGTATTGTTTTGTCTATTACTTATTATCGAAATAGTAGTTATTTTGCCCACTTACGAGGATAAGCATAAGCATATGTGTTTAGTAGGAGCGAGCAAAGCGAGATCGAAAAATATTTGCGAAAAAAATAGGATTTATTTTGTCGAGTTATGCAGAATAACTCAAGAATGATGTGAACGCATAATGCAAGACCAAGCGTAGCGAATTCTAAAATGTTTGATTGGATTTTCTTTTAACCATTCATTTATTTGTCGAGTTAGGCAATATTATAAATAATATTTTAATAAAGCAGTAAGCGAAGCGAGATAAAAAAAATTATGCACCCTCTCGAATGGAATTTCAAACAAAAATAGTAGTTATTTTCTCGTGTTACGCAGAAAAGATTTACGAGTAGAACCGTGAGATCAAATAATGCAAGAGGGAGCGAAGCTAGCTCGAAAATTATATTACTGCACCATCTCGGATAGGTTTTTTTTCTTTTGGCAATGCATATAGAAATGGTGCCCCCATTTGGGCTGTGTGTCTGCAAAGTGCGCCCCGCTAAAGGTTGCCCCCCTGGCAGCCGCTCGCCTGGCCAGTCCCTAGCTCCGGCCCTGGTCATATTCGTCATCTGCCAAACTTTTACCCAACTATGTTGAGGTCGGCTTTCAGTCTAACCAGATGCAGCTGAATTTTGCATGAAGCGACTGCCTATCTGACCTCCACAACCCAGTTACTGGGTAACACGGTACCCCTTGGCAAGCCTGAATATCAGACTTGCGGTTGACACATCTACTTAAGGTACGTTACATACATCTAAAGAATATATTCTATCTATCTAACTAGTTGTCTTTGATCTATCCACCTAATGGTTTTGTGACAAAAGTATAAAGGCAAAAGTATGTACCTAGTGAGTTGTGACGAAGGTTGGCAGGTTATCCATCCAACTGGCTTTAAGTCTGAGGTGCAGAAGCACACTCGTCTCAGGCGCTGTATAATTGAGGCCTTCTTGCTGAACCGTGATGGGCAAAAGCGATATCAATTAATACCACTAGGGAATCATGTGGGATAACGTTATAAAATGGGCTGCAGTACCTGCAGTGTTTAATGGATGGTAATATAACCAATAAACCGTGGTCAAGGTTATGCACGTAGGTACGTTCAGTAATTATGTCAATTTCTTCTTTGACCATTTAATTGTAGAACTGTTATTGGATAGCTCTTGTTTTACACGTTGGTTTGAAAATGAAAGAAATAATCTCTGATTGACCTGCATAGTAATTTCACTTACCCCATATGAAAGTCTGCCATTTAAATGGTTTATTGCCGAGATAGCTAAAGAGCCATAGGACGGCTAGAACGTGGAACGCCGTAATGGATATGGTATTGACCCATCTGATTGGAGTTAGAAATCCCATGCTTTTCTCCCATTTTCGTATCGGTGCTAGGAATTTTGGGTCATTTTTACTTAGCATCTGGTCGTAAGGACTGATCTGGTACAGTTTGCCATTAGCTCTGGTGTCGCTGGAGTCCGTCGCTGGGTGATGGAGCTTGTACTGTATGTAGTCGGTCGTGTGAAACGGTTGCTCCAATTCAGTCTCCGTAAAAGTTATTGGAGCCATTGTTGGTTACTGAAAAAAAAAAGAAAAATATCTCAAATTTAGAACGGGTGATAGTGACAGGCAATTTGTTGGAGGAAAAGACGAAACTATCCTATTAAATAGTGTGATGAACTATCATCATCGTAAACGTGTCAGAGAACACAATATAACATTCTAAGTAATATGTTGATTACCTATGAAGTTGTCGTTTTACAATACTGGCCATTTGAAACGTAATTTATGTAGGGCTGGCAATAAATTCTAAATTAAAAATACGTTTATTTAAAATATACGGAATTCTATTTTCTAATTCAGTCTTTTGTTGTTTATTGATTAGTGTTTTGTTTTCACTACATTTGTATCTTTTTCATCAATATGGACACGATAAAAATACGAGTAATTATGGAATACGAGTTTCGTCGCGGTAACAATGCCGCACAAACAGCTCGCACCATTAATTACGTGTACGGAGTGAACACTACAAACGAACGCACGACTCGTTATTGGTTTGAACGCTTCCGACATGGAAATATTGATCTAAAAATGAACCCCGTGGTCGCCCGACAACTATAGTCAATAACGACGAATTAAAGGCGATAGTGGAAGCTGACGATACTCAATGTACTGCTGAGTTAGCAGCAGCTTTCAACGTTAGCATCAAAACAATTTATATTGGTCCATTTGCGTCAAATTGGCAAGGTAAAAAAACATGATAAGTGGGTGCCGCGCGAACTGAACGATCGCCTGCGCGACGAACTCGTTGAGGTATGCCTTGACTTGCTTAACAAACACAAAAACGAAGTAGTTTTTAACCGCATTGTCACTTGCGATGAAAAATGGATTCTTTTTGATAATCGTAAGCGGTCATCATGTTGGGTAGATCCTGGTTCAGCGCCTAGGCAATGCCCCAAACGGAAACTTACCCCTAAAAGTCATGGTCACTGTTTGGTGGTCTAGTGCCGGTATAATTCATCACCGCTTCTTACCAAATGGCACCAGCATTGCTGCGGATGTGTACTGTGAAGAACTGGACACAATGATGGAGAAGCTCTGAAATCTCCGGCCAGCCTTGGTTAATCGCTCGTCCCCGCTGCTCCTACACGACAACGCTCGACCTCATACGGCACAACAGATGGTCTCTGAGCTACAAGAGCTAGGGTTGGAAGTTTTGCGTCATCCACCGTACCTACTCACCAGACCTTGAGCCGACAGACTTGTACTTTTTCCAATATTTGGACAACTTCTTGGCAGGGAAAAATTCAATACCAGAGAGACAGTACAAAACAGCCCGCTTACATATGCAATGCTGCATTATGTTTATATGTATATAGCTGTAACTAGTAGCCACAAATGATAAACTAGGACCTTCGAAGTAAAATAAAGAAACATTAATTTCTAATAACAATAACAAAACCATAGTCAGCAAGCTGACCTGTCACCACAAGCAGCACCCGTTCACGAGCATAACGCAAAGATCAGCCATTACCCCCCTCGCCATATTTGAGGGAAGGAGGCAACCCGACCCCCGACGCTACCGCAAGCATTGACATCTAAGGGAGCATGACGAACTTGCTGCCGGTTGCTCAAAAGAATAATATGATGAACTGTCGAGGTCGCTAGCTAACCATATATTGCAATACAACTCATTAAAAAACATTGAAATGAGTAGATTATGTCAATAATAAATAAAAATTAAATTAAACTAAGGTGACTAATAAATATAGTCAAATAAAATAAACAATTATATGAACTCGTATAACTTGTCAGTAGGTAAGCTAATTTTGGAGAAAGAACATAAACATTGTCTTGAGTTAATCACAGCGACCAACTATTTTTATCGTTTAAGTAATCGTTGATTGAATAGTATGCCTTTGAACAAAGGTTGGATTTTACTTTAGCTTTAAACGCATTAAAAGGCAATTCTAACAAAGAAGAGGGAAGCTTGTTATAAAAGTTTATACCAAGCCCAACAAATGAGTTATGGACCTTATGAAGCCGGTGAAAGGGAGCACGTAGTTTCTCCTTGTTTCTAGTGTTAATATTATGAATATCACTGTTTTTTGTGTATAAGTGTATATTTTGCCTAATATATAAGATGTTGGCGAAGATGAATTGTGAGGCCACCGTGAGAATACCAATCTCTTTAAAAAAATCTCTCAGAGTAACTCTAGCACCTAGCTGGTAAATTGCTCGTACAGCTCGTTTTTGAAGAACAAATATATTTTGAATATCAGCGGCTTTGCCCCACAGCAGAATGCCGTAGGACATGACGCTATGAAAATAACTGAAATAGACTAGCCGAGCTGTATCAACGTCAGTGTATTGTCTTACTTTCCTGACAGCATAGGCGGCCGAACTGAGCCTTCCCGCTAGGCATGATATATGTGATCCCCACTGAAGCTTGGCATCAACTGTTATGCCCAGAAATACTGCCGAGTCTACAGTTTCAAGTACCTCTTTATCTAAGACGATGTTGGGTCCTAGATTTCTAACATTCGGTAAGGCGAACTTTACACATTTCGTTTTCTTGGCATTGAGAACTAAGTTATTTGTGGTAAACCAATCTGTAACCATTGATAGTGCACTGTTTACGTCGTCAAAATTTTGTCTATTCCTGTCTACTTTAAAGATAAGAGAGGTATCATCAGCAAATAGTACAACGTCACAGATGCCCTTTAAATAGAATGGTAAGTCATTTATATACACCAAGAATAAAAATGGGCCCAGTATAGAGCCTTGAGGTACACCTAACTGAACTGGTAGCCCGGAAGATTTCACACCATTAACATCTACACATTGGTGCCTATTATGTAAATATGAATCTAATACGTTAAGAGCTTCGTTTTGAATACCGTAATGAATTAGTTTACGCAAAAGCGTGTCATGGTGCACGCAATCAAAGGCTTTGGAGAGATCACAGAAAACTCCAATAGCATTTTGCGAGCTCTCCCATGCGCTAAATATGTGTTTCATCAGAGCAACACCCGCATCTGTAGTCGAACGACCTTTTGTAAAGCCATATTGTTCATCATGAAGGAGGCTATTTAAATTAAAATGTCTTAGCAACTGCTTGAGTATTAATTTTTCAAATATTTTACTAAATGCAGGTAAGATAGAAATAGGCCTAAAATTGCCAACGTTATTTTTATTACCCGATTTAAATAATGGTATGACTTTACTACTCTTCATGAGGTCAGGAAAAGTTCCTAAATCAACACATTTATTAAAAGTAACAGCTAGATAGGGGGCTACGATGTCGATTATATTACTTACAAGTTTAATTGAGATGCCCCAGTAATCACCAGTGTTTTTTGACTTGAGTGTGTTAAAAACACTAATTACATCACGAGGTGTTACATGTTCGAAGCTAAATAAGCGACTACATTTAGGTACACTATTATGCAAAAGGTTTTCAGCTTCAGATGGGGACGAATTTAAGGAGCGAGTCGTAGTTATAGGTATGTTGGCAAAAAACTCATTAAATGCTTCAGCTACGTCAGCTGCTGTATTAACTAATTTGTTGTCGACCATAATCTCTAATTGTCTTTCTTGTTTAACCGACTTACCCGTTTCATTGTTAATAATTTTCCAGGTGGTTTTTACTTTGTTATTCGAATTTTTAATTGTATCGCTTAAAAATTTAGATTTAGCAAAAACACAAATCTTTTTAAATAATTTTGAATTATTTTTGACATACTCTAGGAAAGGAGTATCAAACCTGTAATTTTTCAAACCATATAACTCGTATAGTCTCGCTCTACTTTTATAAATACCTGGAGTAGCCCATTGGTTGAAGCCAGCGGAGGTGCCATTAATATTAATAGTTTTGGCCTTGAAAGTAGATTGGTATTCTTTTTGCACAACATCAAAAAGGGCTCCATAGATTATATTAGGATTATCATGTTCTACAATCGACGGTTTAATTCTAAGGGCTATATTATTTTTAAACTTGTTGCAACGACTAGCTGTATAAGGCCTGCATTCTATTTTATGTGGCTTTTTATGTATTGGCATAGGGAAGCTAGCTAATAATCCACAGTGGTCAGACGGTAAGTCACTTAACACTAATTTATTTTTGGCATCGCACTCACTAAAAATATTATCAATACAAGTCGATGAAGATGCTGTTATCCTAGTAGGTTCAAAATACAAGTTAATTAAATTAAAGGACCTAAACAGATTAAGAAGTCTAATACTTAGTGGAGTAACCTCTAAAATATTAATATTAAAATCACCACATAAAATTATACTTTTATTACTTGATTTTAATTTATTCAGTGAATCCTCCATTACCGATTCGAAACGAATAAAATCCCCAGAGGGGGGTCGATAAACGCAAATTATAACGTATCGCTCGAGTTCAACACAAGACAACTCAATAGTGCGCTCGATGGAAAGATTAACTAAATCAGAACGTTGTTTACATTTCAACTTGTTTGAAACAAGAACTAAAGATCCACCGCGAATAGCACTTTTCCTTACAAATGCACTTTGAATGGTAAAATTATTTATTTATGCTTGAGTATAGTTTTAAATATTGGCGTGTGCTAGCTGACATATGGCAAATAATTTTAATATTTTTGTGTTTCGTAATGTTAATTTATTTATTACTATATGTATAGAATCCAGTTCTTCTAACTGAACAGACAGCAGTGCTGCTGGGGAGTTTGTTCCGCCACTTCTTCTTCCCAGCTAAAGCACTAGGAAGTGGTGAAGGGTGGGCGTTTTGGGGGGACTGTCTTATGTGATTTTGACGTTCAAAAAGTGCTGATTCTCAGCCTAATTTGAATAAATGACTTTTGATTTTGATTTTGATTTGATTTTGATTTGATTTGAAAATGCCGTTGAAGAGTTTGTTGGCTGTACACCTGACTTCTTCAAGAAGGGCATTGAAAAATTATCACTGCGCTGGCAGAGATGCACCGATAGCATGGGTGCATATTTTGATTATTAGCAATAAAAATATTTATATCAGAATTACTTAATATTATATTATTATATAACCCAGTTGAGTGAACTTCAAAAAATGTGTAGTTATTGAACCCATATTAATTTGCATTAAAATAGGTCAAATTAATTATTAACCGCAGTCAAAACGTCATTGTAAACCTTCGCCACGACGCATGCTACGTTAATAGGTAGCGTTAACAATGTATCTCACGAAGGCACTCAATAGATGTGAAAGCTCAACCATGTAGATTATTGTACCGTAGAGAAGCTTTAGCATCATCTTAGATTATTTAAGTAGGGCAGGCTTCTTATAATATCATTGAGGACAGAGTGTCAAAAGGAAAGGTCCCACAAGGCACACACACTTTGTTTTTGTTTTTGCAGTGTATTATTTAGTCTTGCATAGCCAGGCCATTGCCTGAGTCGATTGCATAATTCTGTAGTTAAAGGCAGATAATCCATACTTTATACTATATTTTGTGTAGTTCCTTAATAGAGATTTAAGGGATTTTAAATATAGTTATAGTCCGTATCTCGAGATAACATTTAGTCTTTATTTCATTAAAATTGGTACACTGGATCTAAGTTATTACAATTTAATATCGGTTTATCTGTTACCTTTTCACTCCTTAAGGGGTGAATGGATTTGGATGATACGCCATGATTTGGGTTAAGACATAGGATACTTTTATTCCGGTAGTACGTCCCCGTGGGACGATATCCGACATCCACGCGGGCGATGAGGCAGGCCAAAGCTAGTTATTACATAAAATGGAGTAATACTCTAACCTTTTATTTTTGAGGGTGGGAAATCATCAAATAACTTCTCCAGCTCTGGGCGGAGCGGGAGGGCGTATCAGACTCTTACTGACTAAAACCCACCCATGCTCTTTCAGTTGCCTGTACCGGGGGCCACGGTAACCCTTTCGGACTTTCCCACAACCCTGGCAGGCATCGGCCCTAGCGGACCCCATCATTGGTGCTGACATCTCTATGAGGCGCGCGTGGAACACAACGCGCCATCGACCCGGAGCTACCCATTGCTCGCCGTCCGCAAGCCCGCGCCTACGGTGGTCGGGAAACGGCCTGGGATTTCCGACGCCCAGGTCTCCTGCGGCTACTAGAAGCGCGAGGGCGCGGGCCTCTCCCTCACGCGTTCCACCTCCTCCTTCGCGAGCATTACTGCTTCGCAGAAGGAGGCGACGGTTTCCCATGCCCTCTCGCTCCGTACCATGGCCTGGACCAGGGCCGGACGCGAATGATCGCCACCGCCAATCGCCTGCACGAGGACACGGCGGTGCACCGCCCAAGCCGGTCAGACCTCCACCGTGTGCTCCACCGTGTCCTCCGGGCGATCCACACAATGGTGACACCCGGGCGTTTCCTCCCGCCTTATCCGGAACAGGAACCTCCCGAAGCAACCGGGTCCGGTAAGGACCTGCGTCAGGCGGAAGGTGAGGACGCCGTGGCGCCTCTCCAGCCATTCCTCAAAGAGGGGACTTATCGCCGCAATTGTGGCGTGCCCAGCGCTGGGTTGCGACAATAGCACTCTCCATGCCGCCCTGAGATCCCGCCGCAGCTTTGTCCGCTGTGCCGTCATTTCTCACGGCAGCGGAGTTACGCCCCGGCATTTCGCCTCCTCGCGCCACTTCCGTGCCATATGTGCACGAGTATAATACTCTATCCTAACCTCTCCACTCTCAAATTCGTACCCCGAGCCCCAAGATACAGATTAACAGTCAAGTTTGGGGCTCCCTGGTAAATAAACTCAAACTCAAAGCATTTATTTCAAATAAACCAATTACAGGCACTTTTTGAATTGTCAAGGGGTCGGTCAGCCAGAAAGATGAAGCTAGTTGCCCATTCCAAAGCATAGTAGGTACCTATGGAGAAGAACGGGCAAGAAACTCCATGGACACTCTTTTAAATCAAAATATTGTTCCAAAAAAGTGGTTACATCATTCATGTTGAAATTATACATGTGAGAACGGTGTAGACGTGCACGTAAAAAGCGTCCGTATTAAAAAAGATAAAAACCAAAAAAATATCAATTCGGGAATTAAAATAAGCCGGAAAAAAAAATATTGTAACCTAGCTGTAGGTCATATATTTTAAGCTACTCATATCGCTCCAACTTGATGTTAGCCTGTGAACCTGCTTACTATTATTACCTGGACAATATACTATTTTTTGTTTCTATTTGTAATGATCCCAATCCCCCTCTTATTCTCATATAACTTTAGGTAATAATGTTCAATCAATCATAGAGAACTTATCATTCTTCTTAAATCGTTAAGATATTTACCTCCTAAATCTTAGACCAAGTTACATGTAAGGAAAAACTAGGACGCTTTCGCCTCTGACAGCAACCAACTGTGGGAAAAAGGCGAGAGTGTATGAAAGTGGGTCATAAGGTATTTTGATCAGCAAACGGGTGTTAGAGTGACTCGTACAATTTGCTGACGGACGTTAAAGGGGTCTATCGGCTGACATGGGCTGACGTCAGACTTACAGCTTTAAGAATCAAAGATACTCCGAAACTGTAAAGTGAAGCAATGACGCTAAAGAAAAGGTTTGGATTTATTGCATTTTTGTGATACTCTCGCGTGAGGGATTCACGGTTTCGGTTGATTTATAACAAAGAGTTTTTTCGAGCATCATGCGACATTTTCGCTTGACTTTATAAACACCCTAGACCTATAGATAGTCTATAGTAATGTAGAGAAATTTTAACGAAAATTCTACGAAACACTTGAAGGAGGGAAACGTCTATCCTTTTTAATGACTTCAAGAAAAGGAGGTTATGCATTCGGTGCTCATGATCACGCAGAAACACGAAGAAGTTGAACGCATAATCTCTCCTTTTTTAAAGCCAGTTAAAACTAACTTTAATTTCGGAAGACGGCGGCAAAGAACGAAAATTATTAATACAAAATCACCGACTTCTTCGAAGTAATTTTTCACTTGGCAGTGTTATTTTGAAAGTCGTTTGAGTTTTTTCTAGCATTTTTAAAAGAACAGTTGACCAATCAATGAACTGAACCTAAAATTCACTTAATATTATTCGTTGCCAACTGCTCTACATGGAGTTACGTAATGTCTTAATTCGCATTTAACGGAAATAATTTACTTAACTTCCATTAATTGTTTCGTAGACCCTGACCGATAAGATGACCTTGTTTGTATTTATGGCTATAGTAATGCAATGAATTGGTCAGCGAAAAGTATAACTAAAATCAAAAATATACGTATTTAATTGCAATTCTTCCATTTTAGTTTACCTAAAGATTCAAATGCTTGCTTGCTATTTACATGTAATTTGTAACAAAAAATCTTGAAATTAATGACAAGTGACAGCACTTATGCACGTCAATACTGTTTCAGGATATTTTAGAACGGAGGTATTTGTAGCGGTATCTACATCGCCACATACGAACACACTGACGTCACGAAAAATCCTGCATCTTCTCATCATCTATCTACAACGCCCCGACATCAATCGTCGGGCAGTTGCCCACCAGACACGACACCCGTCTGGTCGGAGGATCCTCCCTTAACTATGGAGGTATGAGTGAACTTTATACCCTGTACCTCATACCTCTATATTGGTAACCCCGACGTGATATTGACGCAGCCTTCGTCTAGATAGTGAAACTCTGATTATGTGATGGGTATCGATATATAAACACGATAAAACAAAAAAAAAACATTAATCGATGATTTTTTTACTTGGAGTCAACGACCGTAGGTAGTGTGGTTACTTGAAATATCAGTTTTTTTGTGTAAACTTGGCTGACATGATAAGTATCGATATCAAAATACGATAAAACCAACCAATAAGGTGTATCTATTCATACACGAAATATTTGAAGAGTTTCACCTATAGCTAGTACTGAACCTAGAGAAACGACAAAAAAATTCAATGTGCTAAAGACCATTCGTTTCGGTAATTTTTTGTTACCTAACGACTTCCCATATTTTTATCTGCACTTTGTAGTGTTTCTTTTATGGAAGTCGGTTAAATATTGTTTTTGTAATAATATTTTTTTTTTTACGATGGACACATTAATATTGTATTAATACATTCTAAAGTGGGGGTGTAATTTTTTTAGTTTTCGGCAGTAAAAAGAGGCCTAAATCAAAATAATGTGCAAAATTTTCGTTATGGGTGGTCATCTTCATAGTTTTCGAGGGCGCCGCGGCGGCGGTGCCAAAAACCAGGAAATTAAAATCCAAATGGGTTGCTTTTCACACGGGCAAACTGTATGTAGGCGCTTTTTCGAGGGGCAAGCAACCTCTCTAATATCGTTTTTAGAGCAGCATTTCCTTATTTATAATATTTTTTTAGATATTTATTTGGAATCTCCAATAAAGGATACACAGATACAATAGAAATTTCAATAATATTTTATTGATACTTTCATATATTTTTTAGCTGCTTTAGATTTTAAAAAAATAACAGCGCTCTTTTAGCGTGATCCTTCTTCAACATGATAATGTCATGGTCCCACGGGCCGTTAACTGACAGGCCGCGCCAGGCGTTGCTACGCCTGTCGAGGCCTGTCGCAGCCCGTGCCGAGCATTCCCACCGCTGTGGTTTTATTCAGTAGTCAACATTTGATAAGCAAAGCAAAAAAGACGCAATGACAGGCCACCACAGGCCTCATCGGATGCGATGATTCCCACGGCCTGTCGGCCTGGCCTGGCGCAGGTTTACCTGTGAGGAAGCAGGCCGTGGGAACGCGGCATATCGCTTCAGGACACTCCGCCAGACGGGTAGTCGATACGATCTTTATTGAGTACGCCAGATGTACAGATAATGTGCCTCGACCAGGCGCCTTGATTTTTATTTATTCTCAAAAATCAAAGTGACGCTTCGTCACATTACCATTATAAACCCAGAAGATGCAGTGACTGAATTCGAACGGGTTGTGGTAGAGAACCTCAGGTAGCGCTTCCCGCCAAGCAAGATCGAAAGATTCTTCCTTTTCAAAGGAGGAGTGGTACCTCTAAGCGACACATTATTGTTTTCCGACTTGCACGCAAACGTAGTCACGGGCACAGCTAGTGTTAAATATGTTCATGTCAATGAGTAACCTACATATTCTTCAAAGTCTATGAACCCACGAAGTTTCGTGCGTGGCACAGTGAATGAATAGACTCAACCAGAACAATGCAGGTACAGTCAGCAATAAAAGTCTATTAACAATATTAGTTTTACATATCATCTACAGGGTCAAATTAAATTAGCTAGCGAAACTCCGCAGATGTTATGGGTATCGATATCTAAAGATGATAAAACTAAAATAAATAATAACAATTTTTTTTAGGGGGCGTTATGGACCGCCGTTTGTCTAGTCACTTGAAATATCAGTTTTTTTTTGCGTAAACTCCACAGACGTGATGAGTATCGATATGTAAACACAATAAAACAAAAGAAAACAGATTTTCTCAAGTCATGCTTCAAGTAAAAGAAGTCGTTTTTTTTTCACCACTGGCAGTCGTTGACCCCAAAAAAAATCTTAGAAATGATTTTATTGTAATTTGAAAGTATTTACGTATTGATACCCATTACGTCTGCAGAGTTTCGCTAGCTAATTTAATTTGCCCTAGTATATTGATACAAATATTTCGATACATTACTTTTCAGCATTTCATGTAATAGCTAAAACTTAATACTTACTCTTTAAATGGTTTAACAGTTCAGATTCTTTAAATATGAATATTTGCTCTACTACTAGTCATCTTTTTGCTGCTGACCGTACCTACACGTCAATCACAACCGCTGAGTTCTATAAGATTGATGGATTTAATTAATTGATGTGTGTTAGTTTCACCAACTTTATATGTCCCATACTTTGTTTTCTCTATAATTAATGGTTTTCCCACTCCATTCATTTTGAGTCTTACGCTCGTATGGTTCTTTTACTCTTGTATCGGTGGCTATCTACGAGTAGTATGGCTTGTTAAAACTTCCAGTACAATAATATACTTCGTGCTTGGACGATCCTATACAAGATGATATTAAATCAAGCTGACCAGAAAATTAATTAAGTAAGTATATTGTATGTATACTATTTACACACTTCATGTCACTAAATAATAATAATAAAAACGTTTATTTTTTCCACCACACAATGAAACATTAGTACAATACATAAATGTGTACTTATACAAAATATACATTGATGTTGTGGAGACTGGAGCCTTTTTTTTTTTTTTGTTGTGGGTGGGAAATCATCAAATAACTTCTCCCGCTCTGGGCAGAGCAGGAGGGCGTGTCAGACTATTACTGACTAAAACCCACCCGTGTTCCTTCAGTTGCCTGTGCCAGGGGCCACGGTAACCCTCTTGGACTTTTCCGCAACCCTAGCAGGCATCAGTCCTAGCAAACCCCGTCATTGGTGCTGACATCTCTTTGAGGCGCGCGTGGAACACAACGCGCCGTCGACCCGGGCCTGGTCCTTATCGAACGGCGAGCTGCCCATTGCTCGTCGTTCGCAAGCCCACGCCTACGGTGGCCGGGAATCGGCCTGCGATTCCCGACGCCCAGGGCGTCTCCTGCGGCGGCTAGGGGCGTGAGGGCGCAAATTTTGCCTCTCCCTCACGCGTTCCGCCTCCTCCTTCACGAACATTACTGCTTCGCAGAAGGAGGTGACGGCTTCCCGAGCCCTCTCGCTCCGTACCATGGCCTGGACCAAGGCCGGACGCGAGAGATCGCCACCGCCAATCGCCTCCACGAGGACACGGCGGTGCTCCGCCCAAGCCGGGCAGACCTCCACCGTATGCTCCACCGTGTCCTCCGGGCGATCCACACAATGGTGACCCCCGGGCGTTTCCTCCCGCCTTATCCGGAACAGGAACCTCCCGAAACAACCGTGTCCGGTGAGGACCTGCGTCAGGCGGAAGGTGAGGACGCCGTGGCGCCTCTCTAGCCACTCCTCAAAGAGGGGACTTATCGCCGCAATTGTGGCGTGCCCAGCGCTGGGTTGCGACAATCGCACTCTCCATGCCGCCCTGAGATCCCGCCGGAGCTCTGTCCGCTGTACCGTGATTTCTCGCGGCAGCGGAGCTACGCCCCGGTGTTTCGCCTCCTCGCGCCACTCCCAAATGTGCGCGAGGACTTTTGCCTCCAGATCCCATGGCGGTAATCCGGCAAGGAGGCTCGCCGCCTCACCGGAGACCGGTGGAGACTGGAGCCTGCACTAGGAATACCTGTGTTACAGGTCTCCAGGCCTCCGTACTACACGGACAAGGCACATAAGACGTTTGTATCACTTCTACTAACAGATGATAATGATAACGGGATGAAAGAAAAAAAAAAAAGAAAAAAATGTAAAACAAGGAAAATACAAAGCAAATAATATATATATTTTTTTTTTTTTACAACATCCACACAAGGTCTTCAGGTCCCGAACTAGGCAGAGCCTGTACTACGGTAACCTGATGACTGATATACATACTTATATACATATACACACCCAGACACAGGTCAAACAGACATGTTCATGCACACAAATGTTTGACTTGTCCGGGGATCGAACCCGGGACCAGCGGCTCAGAAGGCAGGGTCCCTACCAACTGCGCCAACCGGTCAGTCATAATTAATTAGACAGCAAAGTAGGGTGTGTGGGTGTGGGTGTGTAAGTGTGGGTGTCTGTAATATTCAAAACTTGTCTTAATATGGTATAACTATAATAAACGCACGTAAGTGGAAAATTATATATTGTTATAATTTACTCATGAAGGTCCCTTCAGACAGGCGCGACACGCGACGCGAAACGCGCGCGACCCGAAGGCACCGCGTGTCGTGCGACGACCGGTGCCTTTGTGCCGCGCGCGATTCGCGTCGCTTGTCGCGCCTGTTTGAAGGAGCCTTGAAGGAAATATAAATAGTAATTCGCATAAACGTTG
Source organism: Brachylomia viminalis (assembly GCA_937001585.2). Classification (NCBI taxonomy): domain Eukaryota; kingdom Metazoa; phylum Arthropoda; class Insecta; order Lepidoptera; family Noctuidae; genus Brachylomia; species Brachylomia viminalis. The sequence continues at coordinate 10,292,644 of OW443302.2, read as the reverse complement.
AGATAAAATTTTCCTCGATAAATTACGGCTACTCAATAGTGGACAACAGTAGCTCGATTAGAGAATATATGAAAGGAAAACCTTCTAACATAACTTTCACCAATAGGTACCTTTTGGGACCAAGATGAAGCTTTCTTACGGGATTTACGCGCTAATGATTGCGCAGGCGTTGCCTGTAAATGCGTACTGCCCAGAGGCCGCGCTGGCGCCACTTCCCTTTGTGTTGGAGTACGCTGTGTGGCGCGGGTGGCACGAAGCTGTTATCTATACTCCAGGCCTTGAGCAAGGTATGTGTCGGAATAATGTTACTTCTGTTACTGCCCATTGCTGGGCAAAGACCTCTCCCACTCACTTCCAGCTCTTACGAAGATGTTGAAGCATTATCTGACCGACTGTGAAAATGCTGTATCATTTAAATCTCGATTTATAATAATAATATATAATATGAGACAAAATCCACACAAGGTCTTCATGTCCCGAACTTGGTAGAACCTGTACTACGGTAAACTGATGACTGATATACATACCTACTTAAATACATATAAACACCCAGACACAGGTCAAGCAGACATGTTCATGCACACAAATGTTTGACATGTCCGGGGATCGAACCCGGGACCAGCGGCTCAGAAGGCAGGGTCGCTACCAACTGCACCAACCGGTCAGTCAAACCTAAAACTTAAAACTAAATAGACAAATAATCAAAAGAGAGCGGTGGTGGCCCAGTGGTAACAGTCGCTACTTACGAGTTGTAGGTCGTAGTTTCGAACCCAGACAGGCGCATTACTTCGTGTAAACTATTTCATCACCACTGCTCTCAAAATAGTGAAGGATTTAAACATCGTGAGGAAACCGGCATGTTCTAGAACCAAAAATTCAAAGACATGTGACATCTACCAACCCACACTGGGCTTGCGCGGTGGGTTACGGCCCACTCCCTCTCACCGAGAGGAGGCATGTGTCCCAGCAGTGGGAACATTATAGACTGATTATGTTAATGCTAAACAAATCATTAGTAGGTAGATTTGAGCTGAAAATACTCAGAAGACCACCCTGAGATAAATATAACACAGTTCTATGGGCTATGACTTACAGCACACAGCAGCCTTAATCACCGGAAGTAAAACGCTGAAGATCCTCCAGTCGTTAGAAGGAATTCTGATCTGGAGTTAAACTCAGCCTTTTATCAGTTAACCTAATACGAATATCGTCAATATACACGGCTTAGTAATAGTTGTAGGTAGGTAATTAATATCTGAAGATAAGGTTTAAACGCCGATGTAAAATATTCACATGATAGTACAGGTAGGTAGGTACAACTTTACTTGAAAGATCTTATCCAGTTGGTTATGTAATGCATAATATTATGAAACATGAAGTAATATGGCCCCTGCAATTTGTAGGTAAATAATACCTATAGTTATGTAGGTCAGTGCGAGCTCAGTCATTCGGAATCGTTAAGTTCATGCCAATCAAGGCGTTGTTCTTCAAAAGCTCTGGTTTACCTTACGCGATTATTAAATAATAAGTTTAATTTTGAAAGTCAAGTTCATTGGTAGTTTTAACTTAAATCAAGGGCACATAGGACTCTGGTTCGACGTAAATATTTATTTCCGGCTTCTTAAAGATGCAAAGCGGGAAGCTTCCACATTTAATCGCATTATAACATTAATATGAATTTATAAACGTGGAAGCTTCGATGTTTGTGAGTTTCAATGATTTTATAACGGGTGAACTTTGGAGGTACTGAATTTGGCACACAGATAGACCATTATGGCCTGGATTCACACGGTTATTCTATTTTATTGACTCTTATTTTGTCCTACTGCAGGGTAGATGCCCTGCTTTCTTTCCATCCCTTTCCAGAGCAGCTAAGGACCAGTCTTTAAATGAGACCTGCTGAAACGATGAACACATAGGAAACTTTTTGTGATGAAATGTCCTTAGTATGTAAACGGTGGCAACAGCTACTAAGCATGTACATCAAAAATATAAATTTTCTATTTTATATATAGGTGTCTACGTTATGTACGTACCTATAATTTGAACATTAGCGAAATTGACGTCATCACGAGTAGGTAATTTATAAAATTCTTCGTACCATAACGTGTAACGTAACTTCCAGTGTTCGCTACCGTGGAAGCACCACGAATAAGTATCTACTATCTACATCTTTAGTAAAAAAAGGTTGCTAAAATGCCTAATTACTTATATCAATTTGATTTCTCTCGGTGTTTATACAAAACTCGGCCAGGCGCGGCTAGACTCACGCACTAAAGGTTCCGTCACCAAAACTTTAGCCATAATGTATGATAGAGGCCACAGCTTACCGCGTTTTCTGTGACCATTTTAACTGGCTACCTATTACTTTTAAAAAGATTCTGCCCTGTGTCAGACAGACAGATGGACAGGCAGACGGAGTAGTCTTAGAGTTCCGTTTTAATATTTGGTTACGGAACTCTATAAAGCGGCATATAAGCAATTAGGTATACCGAATATTTAATTGTACAATTTGTACGGCTCGTGCTATTGTTTATTATATTAATACCTACCTATGATTGCGATGAAGAAAATAATGTAATGTTTTCTTCATCATAATTATAGATACCTACTTAAATAAAATTAAAATAAATATTGCGATACTCTATTTTTTGGTATCGTGAAAAACATTCTAAATTTTCGAAGGCTCATATAAAAAAAACAGTTTTTTTACTAACAAGGAAAAGGTTTTTCGAGACCATCAAGTGATTGGTCGACTCTTCCAAGTGACCACAGTGCTGGCCTATTTTTTGGGTAAAGAATCAGTATTGCCATGCCATACAACGTGGCAATGCTGCCAGCCTTTTGGGCACTTTTCCTGTTGACAGCGATTTTTATATACATGTAGGTACATATTATCATTATTCAGCTTAGGTAGGGGAGAGTTGCGATCATTGGACTAGCTCTTTCATTGGACCACCAAGGTATTTCCAAAACTGTCCAAGCTAGCAATACCCAAACTAGTAGAAACGAGTCCGTGCCGGCTCAGTTGCACCCCCCTCTTACCTCAGTGACGCTGCGGCACGTGGCGAGGAGTGATGCGTGTGGTTGTGTTTGCGGCGGTCAAAATCTTATTATTTGACTCGGAACAATTTGATGTAAGTATCATTCTATTCATATTTGTTTGCGTGCACTGTTATGAAATATTAGACAATTTAATTGTGATTCCATGTGTGTTATTCAATTTTGTCTAATCATGTCCATGTATATTTTAGATTTTCTTTTCTTAACGAGTACCTTGTTGCTATCAATGGACCTCAAGGGAGTTCCACCGTTGGACCGGTCCAATCATAGACACTTTTTATTGTTTTTTTTTGGTCATAATTATGGGAATAGGCTCCGAGTATTTCACTAATTATGGAAAAAACTCTTGAAACATTATTATAAATTTAAAATTTCAGAATGTCGCCAAATAAAAGAAAATACTTTGCATGGAATGAAACAAGTATGAACCTTTAGAATCAGTAAGGAAACAAAAAACTGGTTTAAATGAAGCAAGCAGAATGAATATACGGAGTCCCGAAAGCAACACTTAAACGAAGGTTAGATGGAGTAAACCAAAAAGCCAAAGAACACGTCCAAATACGGGGCTCCGAAAGTGACCTCCCTCCAGAATTAGAAAATGAACTGTGTGAACACGTTCTTGAGATGGAAGGTTTCTTGTACGGCATTACTCCTACAGACATAAATATACATATATAAATTATGCAAGAAGACATGGCGTAGATAGATATATAGATAGAATATGAGACTAGATTAGATATATCTTAATTTTGATGACTTGTTGATCTCATTAAATGTGCCAAATGTAAAATTTATTAGTAACTAAGTAGCCTATAATTATAGTTTGTTTGCTTGTCGTATGTGTATGAGTATTGTTTGTCTCTCCTCGTATGCCATAATTTAATCATATTGATAATTATAACAAGTTACCTTGATTGGACCTCTAGAACAAATTTCTCGAAGTCCATTGATGGCAACCTGGTGGTTCAATGAAGGTGCCCATGGTCCAAAGAAGGTAACAGCCCAAGATTTAGTTTTCTTCGTTTATACCAAAAAGTGTAAGCCCGAATTGTTCGTGCGTTTGATTATTATAAATAAAGGTCCTACGAAATAAAAATAACGAACTGCTTTAATTTTATCACTAATATTTTTTGAGATATGTTGTCTTAAAGTTAAGTGGTCCATTCATAGCAACCTTCCCCTATATATCAGGAAAATATTAATTTTATTCTTGTTAATAAGTGTCACAAAGGGATCCTTTTACTAACCAATAGTAACATTTAGACATGCAGAAAAGTTGAAACGGCAGGTAGGTACCTACCTTTTATCTCGGTATGACATATGAGGAGCGATGAAACGCTGCGCATGTGACTAAAAGAGTGACGAATATAACGTTAATGTGTACGGATAGATTAGAGAGACGAAATAAAAGATGAATGGGTTATGTAATGGATGTCAGATACCTACCTACATAAGCCGGAAGAGATTTCTTTAGAAATAAGCATCACCTTTGTACATATTTTGCTATTCTTCTCTTCTTGTCTGTTTATATATGTGTACATAAATGGTTAAATAAAATAATAAGCCGATCCCGAGTAAGTAACATGGGCAAGAGCAGGCTCAGGAAGTAATTTTACCTGCAAATTCTTACAGAAATGTAATGCGAAAGTGTTATATTTAATATGAAACATAGTACCTAGTGCTAGATATCAAATTTCAACTAATAACTGTCAAGAAATCATTTTACCAGGCGAAAAGGTATTGTAGAATTTGTTGCCGTAAGTTGTCAACTCCACGTTGCTTACGTGGAGACGACATTGCGACAACAAATGAAAACACTGGCAATTCTGCACTGGCATAGAAGCATATAGGAACTATCAATTATGATAATCATAACATTGAAATTAAAAAAGTGTTTTTTTTCTAACAAAACTAGTAGTGATTTGCCGGCTATGGATTTTGCCGATCAGCCGTCTATTAGTATGCAAACTGAATCTAATTTTCGTATACAGACTGGAAACGTCATTAGGAATACGCAGTTTAAGTTATTGTCGTATGTCGTCTCTTCCTTGTATAAAGAAAATGTCACCCCGAGTCATTTGATATAACTTTCAGATATCAGCAAATCGATCCAAAGTCAAACTCAAAGAATTTATTGCACTTTTGAATTGTCAAGGAGTCGGTCAGTCAGAAAAATGAGGCTAGTTGCCCATTCCAAAGCGTAGTAGGTGCCTATGGAGAACAACAGACAAGATCCATTGATTAAATTATGAGTTCGTTAACAAAAATGCTGGAATGTGTGTTTTCCTTACATCAACTAAGTAGATACGGCACGTACGAATCTTTGAGATCATTAGGTACGTTTGTGGGTTGCTGATAAAGCTATTAATTTTTGCAGTGTCGTTCTTTTATTATTAAAGTTTCTGTTAAATTAATTAACCCACAGATACATGTTTTATTTAATTTATAATTAGTTAAGTAGGTAGGTGTGTAGATAGTTTTTATTTGCATTAGTTTAGAAACTTGTAAGTATGAATTAAAGGGTACGCGCCAGGTTGCCCGCGAAATTAAAATTATCTTATGTTTTTGCAGCTGGTTGTATGTTGCACCAAATATTATTCGCGACCGTAACAAGTATGTATTCACAGAACTATAACCATTACAATCGTCAATATAACCCTCTAAGTTCCTAAAACCCTATTTATTGATATTTTTTTGTCATTCAATAGGTTTATCAAATACGTAAGAAAATTTGAATTTCGCGGGCAACTTGGCGCTTCCCCCATAAGGGGGATGTACCGATAAGTTTACACGTAATTATTTTTCTTAAAGGTACGTGTTGATATTACCTTTACTAAATGCCTATCTAGGTACTTATAATGATAGGTTAAACAAAAGTGTTTAATGTAGGTAAGTTTAAAGATTAATAAGTTAATTTTTTTTATACATAATTATAAAAAATAATTAGGTATTATTGTTTATGCGTTATTAAAAATGAGGTAAGACTGGTTTTAAAATAATTCGGAGTAGGTATAGTATTCTGTATTAAAGTTGTCTATGTTAAATTAAAAACATACCTAAGTACCTATACTAAAACAAAACTGAAGGTGCGGTGATGGACTATTATTATTTATGTACAAATAAAACACTTATAAGAGAAGTACACAAAGGTACTTACGGCTTATTATCTAGCATACCGTATTTAATTAAATTATTTTATGAATATTTTGTGTACCTACTTAATTAAATAAAAATATATTGTCATTAAAAACATACAATCGAGTACCTCATATTTGATTGATTAATTGCACGAATTAAATTGCATAAATAAAAATAACAGAAAACTATTAAAAACGAGCCTAATTTCCAATTGACGGTTACAAAAAAAAAAACTAAACGCTATCAAAACTCACCAATTATTTTCCGGCTTAAAAATTACACTGCAATTCACAACATTCAAAAAATCCTGTCACCACAAAATAACCACGTGTGCTTCTGTCCTACTAACATCAGTATAATGTACGAGATGTATTGCGTGCGGCAGTCTGCGCCCGCGCTGCTCACGTTTGTTCGTCCTACGTGTCTGAAGCACTGTTCAAAATTTGCTCAGCAGAAACCTTGTCACGTACTTTCACTCAGTACAATGATGTGCCATTGGTAGACTTTGTTACATCGCTATTAAGAATCATTATATCTATCAAGGGTTACTTCGATCATCAGCCTTTTATATTATATGCAACGCTTATTAAACAATGCATAAAATAACGCTAAATAACGTACGTATTGAACATGAAAAGGAAATGGATAAAACGATTAAAAATGTATGAAACGATAGAATTTGAACAAAGAAAGTTTCAATCGATTCGATTTTGTTTTATAATTTTGTGTCGATCGATTGCTTATTTTATTACCTCCGTGTCTGTTGCGAGTTTGAGATTACTTAAGTTTTATAGTAGATTATTAAAGAACTGCTTAGGTACTTAGTTACATTCAAGTGTAAAAAAAAGAAACTGTTACTATTTTCATTTTACGAGAAACTAAAACAAAAAACACACCTGCACACAACAGAAAAAAATAGATAGATTAACTTAAAACATTCAATAGATAGGTTCAATCAGCACAATATTGGTAATATTTCTGTTTCAAGTAGATGCGTCCAGTTAGACCGACGACAATTTCTTTGAAGCACCAGCATTTTTAAGTTTATGTCAATGGTACTGAACAAAATGTTTACATAGGATGTTATTAAATATTTTATATTTAGCAGTATTCATGAATAAACGCTTCAGTGGAGAGTGCAGAGTCTTCGGTTCATTAACGTTTATATTTTATTTTACAAATATTCGTAACTTGGTTAATCAATTTTATCTTTATTTCTAGTATTAAAATTATGTCTATCACTTATTTTATTTGAAAGATGCAGATTTTTTCTTACATACATAATATTTTCATAAATGAATTGGGAAGGTACCGTCATAATATTAATCTTTTTAAATAGTTCCCTGAGAGATTCGCGGTGACGTAGATTATAAATGGCTCTGACAGCTCTCTTTTGCAAAATAAAGATGGATTCAATGTCAGCAGCCCGACCCCACAGTAAAATGCCATACGACATAATGCTGTGGAAGTAGCTAAAATAGACCAAACGCGTGGTTTCTACATCTGTTAACTGTCTTATCTTTCTAACAGCATATTGGCCGAGCTTAGCCGCCCCGCTAGAGATGTTATATGAGGTCCCCATTGTAACTTCTCGTCTAGCGTGATCCCTAGGGAAACCGTGTGATTAATAAATTCTAGTTTTTCTCCATTCAATATTTTGTCATATTGTGACGACACGTTTGGTGTAGTGGCTACAGTGGCTAAGTGTAGTCAGCGAAACCAAATGGTCCTGGGTTCGAATCCCGGTAAGGGCAAATGTTTGTATGATGAATATGGACATTTGTACCCGAGTCATGGATGTATATTTATAATATGTATGTATTTACGAAAAAAAAATGTATTTAAGTAGTGTATCAACCATCTGGTATCCATAACACAAGCCTTAATTAAGTGCTTAACTTGGAACTAGATGGTGCTGTGTGCAATGTCAGACGATATTTATTTTATTTAATATGATGTCACATTCGCTAATTGAATGCATTTGGTTTTTTTTCCATTTAGTACCAAATTATTTATCGTAAACTAGTTGCTTCGGGAGGTTCCTGTTCCGGATAAGGCGGTTTGGGACCAGGTGAGATCTTTAACTAGATGCTGATAAGTTAGATAGATATTGCAATTTCATCAAATTAGAAATATTGAAAACAGTAGAGTTTAAGTATAAAGCTCTAGAATGTGGGAAGTAACGCGAGTTCTTTTTTATTTTTATTACGCAGGTAGGTATGTTAAGTAACATAAACTATATTAATTAAATTATGTGAAACACCCGTGACGCCACGTCATTTGCATACCACTGTTTCGCGGTAAAAGCGGTAGCAGAACAAAATTATTATATAAATAATACAATGTATTTGCCACCTAGTTGTAGGAGACACATCGCAAATCATTTAGCAGACAATATACACAGTGACACTGGTACCTGTAGTGTACCATCGATTACTGTTAGTAGTGGTACTAACACTAGGTACTATTGATACGCCATGTAGTTTTAAACTATTTGATGCGACAACGGGTCAGCCGCATAATTATGTTGAATGTTGTACATCAAGATATTATGCAGGGTCTGTCCGGCAAAGAGCTAGAGTTAAGTTTATTTATGGAGAACTATGATGTTCAGGTGCTATGTTTGACTGAACACTGGTTCAAGAACATGAAGTAGTAAATAATTGAATGCAGGCTTTATACAGCTAGTCGTTGCAACAAGTTTAAAAATAATATAGCTCTTAAAATTAATCCATCGATAGTAGAACACGATAATCGTAATGAAATCTATGGAGCCTTTTTGATGTTGTGCAAAAAGAATACGAATCTACTTTCAAGTCCAAAACCATTAATGGCACCTTCGTTGGCTTCAACCAATGGGCCACTCCAGATATTTTTTAAAGTAGAGTGAGACTATACGAGTTATATGGTTTGAAAAAATACAGGTTTGATAGTCCTTTCCTAGAGTATGTCAAAAAGTATTTAAAAAGGTTTGTGTTGTTGCTAAATCTAAATCTTTAAGCGGTACAATAAAAAATTCGAATAATATAACGTAAAAATCATTTCGAAAATTGTTAACAATGAAACTGGTAAGTCGGTTAAACAGGAAAAATAATTAGAGATTATGGTCGACAACCATTTACTTAATAAAGCAGCTGACGTAGCTGAAGCATTTAATGAGCTCTTAAATTCGTCCCCATCTGAAGCTGAAAACCCTTTGCATCATAGTGTACCTAAATGTAGTCGCTTATTTAGCTTCGAACATGTAACAGCTCGTGATGTAGTTAGTATTTTTAACACACTCAAGTCTTAAAACACGAGTGATTACTAGGGTATCTCCATTAAACTTTTAAGTAATATAATTGACATCGTAGCCCCCTATCTAGCTGTTACTTTTAATAAATTTGTTGATTTAGGAACTTTTCCGGAACTCACGAGGAGTAGTAAAGTCATACCATTATTTAAATCGGGTAATAAAAATAACGTTGGCAATTTTAGGACTAATTCTATCTTACCTGCATTTAGTGAAATATTTGAAAAGTTAATCCTCAAGCAGTTGCATTTTAATTTAAATGCAAGAAATCGAAATGTTTAAGGTTCGCCTTACATAAACATCGTCTTAGATAAATTGGTGCTTGAAACTGTAGACATGGCAGTACTTCTGGGCATAACAGTTGATGCCAAGCTTCAGTGGGGATCACATATATCAAGCCTAGCGGGAAGGCTCAGTTCGGCCGCCTACGCCGCCAGGAAAGTAAGACTGACGTTAATACTGCTCAGCTAGTCCATTTTAGTTATTTTAATAGCGTTATGTCCTACGGCATTCTGCTGTGGGGCAAAGCCGCTGATATTCAAAATATATTTGTTCTTCAAAAATGAGCTTACCTACTTACAAGTTATATGAGTTCATATCATTTTTTATTTTATTTGACTATATTAGTCAATTTAGTTTAATTTAATTTTCATTTATTATTGACATAATCTACTCATTTCAATGTTTTTTTAATGAGTTGTATTGCAATATATGGTTAGCTAGCGACCTCGTCAATTGATCATATTATTATTTTGAGCAACCGGTAGCAAGTTCGTCATGCTCCCTTAGATGTCACTGCTTGCGGTAGCGTCGGGGGTCAGGTTGCCTCTTTCCCTCAGATATGGCGAGAGGGGTAATAGCTGATCTTTCCGTTATGCTTGTGAGCGGGTGCTGCTTGTGTTGACAGGTCAAATTGCTGACTATGATTTTGTTATTAGTAATTGTTTCTTTATTTATGTCGTAGGTCTTTGTTTAGTGTCCTTGACAATTCAAAAGTGCCTGTAATTGGTTTATTTGAAATAAATGCTTTGAGTTTGAGTTTTATTATTTCTGACTTCAAGTTACAGCTATGTCAACATAATGCAGCATTGCAAATATAGGCGGGAACGCCTTTTATACCTGGAGGCTTTTATTTAGGTGTTAAGTTCTGTTTACTTTTTTATTATTTATTTCTACTTGAGTATATTTTTCAATGTTTTTGTTGGTAGGTAGGTATATTGGCGTGTGCTAGCTGACATAATTATGGCAAATAATTTAATGTAATGTTTTGTGTTTCATAATGATAATTACTTACTACTGTATAGAATACAGTTCTCCTAACTGAACAGACAGCTGTGCTGCTGGGGAGTTTTGGGGGGCTGTCTTATGTAATTTTGACGTTCAAAACGTTCTGATTCCTAGCCTAGTTTTAATTTTTGATGTTGAATAAAAAAAATAAAGTGTGTTTCGTAGCAATATCGATCGCAGTCTGGGTTACGTATGTACTGTAAAATAGGACGGTGTTTTATAAAATAGACACTACAAATGGGCATACTTATATTTGGTTGGTGAAGGTACTTATAACTCCAGAAGTAAACATTTTTCGTTTTATGTGTGTTCAATTACAAAAAAACCGCTTTAGCCAATCGTTTCGTTATAAACGAACATTTGAGTTTAGAACGTGGTAGTAGACACAAACTACGTATGATGTCCCAATTAAAATGACCTCATAGCTTTGTAAAAGATTATACAATGCTTTGAGAGAGCCACTCGACGTGTAATTGAGTTTCACCCACGGATTAGGTATTCGATTAGAGATACCGCGGATCGAGTTGCTCTCCAATATTCGCAAAAATACGCCACAATTTTTCTTTTCTGGGGTTGGCTAGATTTCTTACTACTCCAATTCTAGGGTGGGCCTGAAAGATTATGGACTTGACGGGCAGACCCAGCTCTTGTTAAAAAAAATGAATCCGAAACATAGGCTTGACTTGCTACTTAGTAAGTACCTATTAAAATATCTTCCCCGCAGGTTGCCGATGGGCTATCGTCCGACTGATTAAATGCTTGAGTATCAATGGAGTCGCTACTGCTTCAGAATCATTGCAGAATGTTCGTTTTCGAGCTAATCTCGGAATCATCATCTTATCTCCGCGTTTAAGACGAAACGCAACTGCGAACCTTACGAAACTTATTAATAAGGTAACTCGAATTTGCTTAATAACATTGTTAGTAATATTACCCATTTACACTAGATTTGAAAAGAGCCCGACACTTGTGAAAATATTGTAATGGTATTTCGGTATTAAATTCACTCACAAAATTTAGGCGAAAGAATTTAATTTTGTGGTATGAATTTTTTTCATATACTTATATTTTATCTTATATTTTTTTTTAAAGTTAGTTACGAAGTTAGCATTTATATTTTAATTATGCTTACTTAGCTATCTCTATATAGTAGGTATGTGAGTTAAATTAATACATAAATTTTTAGTTACATGACCAAAAAATGGACACGTCATCATACGACTGGCTTCTAACAGCGAGATCGAATAAAGATTTCAGCTTCATCAACGAAATACTGAATGCTACTTCAGTTCGCTTTGATCAAAACATTATCGTCGCCTACACACAAAGTAAATATTCCCCGAAAACTAACAACCTCGGACTGTGCGGTGGAAATTTCATTTACAAAATCAGAAGTAATTATCCCAGTCGACGCCTGCATCAGGGGTATCACTTTAATGAATTTCGGGATGTTTACGAAATTCAAAACATGAAAACGGACTTCGAAAGGAACTACTACCGCACTTCGGAAAGATTCAGAAATCTAACGAGAAATAACACATACAAAAGGGATGGTACTGTGCTACCCCTGTTCCAGTCAGGAGTCACGAATTATAACTATTCAAGAATATTTAATATGCTGAATGTCAGTAGATTTTCTTTGAGTCTCCAGTTTAGGAAGTGGAGCCTAGTTCACCGTCTTGAGCCAACAGAGCGAATAATAAGTGTTTTGCAGTATTTTAAAGTACGCATTAATTCTACGCTGTATGCCTATTTTTTAGGTGAGTACTGTTTTTTATTGTCTACTATATTTTGGTATTGTACTAGATTTTGAATATATTAAAAAGTGGCTCTATTTTACTGACAAATGTAGTAGTTGAAGGCGTAAACAAACATCTCGCCTCAAAAATCCGTGTTATACAAGAGGTGTACCCTGTTGGAGATCCCAGGCTAGTCCGGTCCACTAGTGACTGGAGCGAAGCACTTGATTGAACCTAGTCCTTTTATCCATTATATCACTGAAATGCAGGTAATTGGGATCGCGTCCAGTCAATGTCAGGAGTTGAGTTCCCTTATCCAGTGGAATCTCGCAACTTCTTGGGTGAGGAGCTGGTGGTAGGAAGATGCAATTCTACGGGGGATGGCGGTCCATCGCTGGACGACGATGGCCCATCTGCTGAACCGATGTTGGATGACATCCTCCATTTCTTAACAGTGCGATTGAACACAACGTAAGTTTGTTATAACTCTAATTTAGAATATTACTTATTTGATTTCCTGGTGCGACATTCCATGAAAATATGAGGTTCATAAAGATAGTCTTGAACGATGCGTCACATACTCACATCAAAACAAGTGCTTTATGTCCAGAAATGTTATGATTGTTTGTCCCCAGTTCATCGATCCGGTACTACGGTAAGCTAGGGTTCCGTACATACGAGGGCACATGGACCGGCTTGCTGGGAGCTCTGATGGAGCATACGGTGGATGTGGCACTGGAACCAGTAACAGTACACGCGACTCGTCTTCAAGACATGGATTTTATCTTTCCCATTGCTGAGACAATGTAAGTTATCATCGTCATCTGCCTTTTATTCGGAATAGCCAGTATTTTACACGGAACGACTGCCTATCTGAACTCCACAACCCAGTTACTGGGTAATACGATATCCCATGCTAAAACTGGTTGTCAGACTATGTAAGTACCTAAGTGTTAAGAGTAAATAGAGCATTTCTTTTATTAGTAGCTTTGATGAGAGGAGATAGAGGGCTTCGTTCTTTTCTGTATTAAAGGAATATCTTAAAATATTTAATATCTAAATATGTAAAATTTGCACGCTGAAATTAAAAGCATATTATGAGATCGGTACATTATCTTAAGAACCTTCTGTACCTTATTTATGCAAATAAATAATTTTGATTTGATTTTTGATTTTGGAAATTGAGATTTAGAGTAAAAAAATACGTACGCACAACAAGCTAATTGAATGTAGCCAACTGAGAAGTAGAATAGGTATCGTTGGCCATGCCTATAAAGATTTTGCAAAGGGCTTTGTGGCCAAGGAGCTTTCGGATTAGGTACAATCCGGTTGTTTGACGTCCAGCATTTCTTTGAAATCGAATATTATTGTTATAATAAATATAAAATGTATAAATACTTATTTAATGATCTTTGGATTACAAAATAGGTCTTCACAAATGTAAAGAACTTTGGCTGGTTTTTGATAAAATGATGACTCATAAAACTTTATTTGTTATTAACCTACACGAGATATTATTTTAATATTTTATAATACAGGGTGTAAGGGACATCAATAAAAAAGTCGACCAAATTGGAACGAAGATCCTTTTGCTGTATATTATGTATTAAAACAGACAAATTTAACATTTGGTCTCAAGTTTCAAGAGTTTTTGTTTTTTTACACTTGAAACTAACTTTTTCGGGCATAACGCTTCTTCGTTACGTGACGATTTCTGCCAGTTTACTCCTACTGCAAGCCGCGTAAATGAAACACGAATTTCGTTCCAAAAAACTCAGCTGTTCCATACATTTCGACCGTGTAGCTATTGCACTATAGAGTTACGAGGATCAGGGTGTAAAGTTCACTCATACCTCCATAGAAAAGGGAGGATCCTGCGACCAGACGGGTGTCGTGTCTGGTGGGCAACTGCCCGACGATTTATGTCGGGAAGTTGTATATATGCTAGTTGCGCGGTAAACTCTGCTTGCGCGATGCAGGATTTGCGTGACGTCAGTATGACGCGCAGCTCGCATGTGGCGATGTAGATACCGCTACAGCACTATTGTAAGAAGCGGCATATTTTTTTTATAATCGCCAGATAAATTGTAGGAAGAAGGGTGTCCAATCATGCGCTGAATTCAGTTTGCGCGTCGCGTCCATGTTTCTTACACGATGTAAGTATACAAACGCCATTTTCTCTGCTAAAAAAATCGGTACACCTCTGCCCGACCCTGCTACACGCGTATGTGTATGTTTGTTTCACTACTTTACGCAGACTGCATGGTGTCCTTTCAGGTGCAATATCTACATTCGCCAGCAAGAGACGTCGACGGTGCGGGACATATTCCTGGCTCCGTTCAGCGTGCGCTTGGTGGCGTGCGTCGTGGCGGTGGTGCTGATCGCCGCCATTGCCATCGTGATCATCAGCCGGGCTACCGCGACTGTGTGCGTGGATCATCGACGCATGGGCTATACTGAAGCACTGATTTGGTCTACTGGGATACTTTGCCAGCAGGGTTTGTTGTTGAGTACTTAGGTACGGTCAGGGAAATTCATTGTTGAACAAATTGACGCCCTATATCAATTGCCTGTGTTTTAGCCATTAAATATAACTGACAAACGGTAGTCAATTTACTTAACAATTAATTTCCTTCAGTTCGCCTATAAAGTCAATTAATCTGTCTAGCCTTTTCCCAAATATGTTGGGGTATGTATGTCCATTCTAACAAAATGCAACTGAATGCCAGTATTTAAAATAAATCGACTGCCTATCTGACCTCCACAACCCAGTCACTGGGTAACACGATACCCCTTGGTAAGACTGGTTGTCATACTTTTCGGCTTCTGCCTACCCGTAACGACTGTCAAAGTTCTACGAATGACAGCCGGGACCAACGGCTTAACTTGCTTTCCGAGACACGGAGGGGTCAAGATAATTATGTTATCGAAGATCACCCATCCATGAACCGACCGCGGTAAGCGTAGCTTAACTTTCGACCGACCTGTTATCATTTAGCCACGAGCCAGAAGATTTTAAATGATTGTCGTCTTGGGAATGGTATGAAATTAAAAAGAGGGCTATCATATTGTAATCTTTACCATTGCTCATAGACAACTGCACTACATCAAAAGGTTTGCTCATGACTGAGGCTCATGATGAGCTTCAATATTGAAAGTGTAAAAAATCAAAAAGCAGAATCAATGACTGTATAGAACCGAACGTAGGTATTCGTAAAACTCATTCTGAATTTTTCTAGTTTTCTACTTATGCTATCAACGGCATCTAGGATGGCGGAGGCATTGGTTCATCAATTAATTGAAATACCGCAAAGCTCCTGTGTAGTTTTTATTATAAACGTATTTCCATTTTAACTATGTGCATTTTATTTGAAAAAATACCAAAGCAACGCGGGCGGCGAACGCCTGCGGCGGCGGCCCGGCGGCGGGCGTGGGTCTATGAACGTAAACGAGGCAAAAGGAGTATGTAAGGATCGTAATTCGTAGTAGGTGGCGAGGTTTCTGCCTACCCCCATGGGAAGAAGGCGTGAGTTTATGTATGTATTTCATGAACAATATAACATTCTTTGATAAAATATACTAGGAGCATCAGGTTGAATATGTTTTAATCTGATTGAAACCCGAAAATCATAAAAAAAATAAAAACTAAACTCTCTACCTGCGTCTGTGTTTCCAAACGCATACAATGCTTTTTTTTTTTTCAGGCTGGGAAATCATTAAATAACTTCTCCCGCTCTGGGTGGAGCGGGAGAGCGTGTCAGACTCTTGCTGAAACTAAAACCTATCCGTGTTCCTTCAGTTGCCTGTGTCAGGGGCCACGGTATCCCTCTCGGACTTTCCCGCAACCCTAGCAGGCATTGGCCCTAGCGGACCCCGTCATTGATGCTGACATCTCTTTGAGGGGCGCGTGGAACACAACGCGCCGTCGACCCGGGCCTGGTCCTTATCAGACGACGAGCTGCCCATTGCTCGCCGTCCGCAATCCCGCGCCTACGGTTGCCGGGAATCGGTTTGCGATTACCGACGTCCAGGGCGTCTCTTGCGGAACGCATACAACCCTAATCTCTTCAAAGTGAGAGTGAACAGGCTTCTTCTGGGTAAGCTCACTACATCGTCGACTCTGTCTCTGTCACCACTGACCTAGACTAGAGTAAAGAGCAAACCCATGTCATTTTTTTTTTTTTTATTCATATCGGTACCAAAAAAAAATACTTACAGAAAAAGTTTCATCCCCTACTGTCCCCTGTTTTACTTTAGTTCTATTAAGATCTATTTGTGCAATATAAAGATCTATTGTGCAATATAGATCTATTGTGCAATATAAAGATCTATTGTGCAATATAGATCTATTGTGCAATATAAAGATCTATTGTGCAATATAGATCTATTGTGCAATATAAAGATCTATTGTGCAATATAGATCTATTGTGCAATATAAAGATCTATTGTGCAATATAAAGATCTATTGTGCAATATAGATCTATTGTGCAATATAAAGATCTATTGTGCAATATAAAGATCTATTGTGCAATATTTAATGCTTATAGACCCAGCAGTTAAGGTTTTGCGTGGTGTGTCTGTGAAAGAGCGAATGAATTTAAGTTTTTTTTTAAATATGTATATTTGATTCACTAACCTCGTCTAGTAACTTATATTCTGCCGCAAAGCTGGTCCTGATAATATGTCTTGAGGAATGGTATGTACACTTCTGAACTAAAGTCTGCCTAATCAAGAGACAAACACTCGTGCTGCGTACGTAATGTGCTAACGCTGGACACTAACTAGATGAGATTTGAGGAAACTTTGCCTATTATTAATGAATTTGTTTTTTTGTTTTGTTTTATGATGTTCGCGTCGGCTTTTCAGTCGGTGGGGGTAGGATTGTTCAAGTGGATTCCGTAGAATTAACTTTACCAGTTTATCATCTGCCTAGCCGGATGCAGCTGAATACCAGTATTTTACATAGAGCGACTGCCTATCTGACCTCCACAACCCAGTTACTGGGTAATACGTATGACTTGACCCTTGGTAAGACTGGCAACGATCCAAGAATGACAGCCGGGACCAACAGCTTAAGATACTTTCCGGAGCACGGGGGGGTCTCGGTATGTAAAGATGGTTACCCATCCACGGAACGCATGTTGCAAGCGTAGCTTAACCTGATTGATCGCCCCGTGCGGCTGTTATTACTTAGCCACGAGCCCCATATTATTTTCTATAAACAAAAAACGGTTATATCTTATTAGTTTACTGTACGCTTAGTTAAATTAATATTATGGCGGTTGAAAAGATTAATGTTTTTCTGTAACGGTATTCTTAAAAATGGTTTCCTACCTAACTTCTTTTTGATTGAAATAATTTGTGCGTGATTTGTGTATTTTACTCAGTAAATATACGCATGCATACATTATACCTCCATTAAGTCTGCCTCTGTACATTTGTGTGCTTTAAGCATTAAATAAATAAATACCTACCAACTTATAATTATTTATCCATTTAATTAAGTACAACACAAATGGCGTTCATCTTTTTACATAAAAATCGTCTCTTCGTAAAATTGGATATTGATTCCAAGGTTTATTTATGCCAAACCATTTTTACCTGATTAGCGGGTGATAATGGAATAAGTAGTGCTTTACTGAATGCGCAATTCCATCACTACGATCAGGCATTCCTGTCCGATTCGAATATCTAGTTGGTTTTGCGTTGTTTCTGGCGTAATCATTGCCGGAAAATGTACAGAAAAATAGACAACACAGACAAAAATAAACAAGTTGGCATCTTTTCAAATTAATTTGTGTCTTTTTCTCCTTTCATCGACGAAAAAATCAAAAACTTCAACGATATTTCGGACAGACTCTCCTAAATTAATTTACATTCGGCATATACCCTGATTAGATACTGTTGTTTTGGCCCAAATTTTATATATTTTGTACGCTCTTCCCCTTTATGGAAGCAGGCACATCTCTTGGACAAAATTTACCAAATTATTCACAGCATACTAACATTAATTTTAAAAATGTAGCCTTGGATGATCGAGCGTGGCTGCAAGCCACTCTACCCATCCGTTTTGGTGGCTCGTGAGCCCATCTTCCCAGTAGCAGTGGGATGAGCCGCTCTGCAGGTTGGTACGGAATAATCTTATTAATACGTCCACCAATACTGCTGAGCGTGCCCGCCTGCTGGCTGTGGGTGAATGGGAGTTGGGCCTCTGGCTTCAGGCGCTACCGTCACCCAACATAGGCACTATGCTGGGTGACACCACCTTCCGGCTCGCTACTTGTCTGCGTCTGGGCGCTCCTTGCGTGGCTCCACATCGCTGCCAATGCGGTGAAGGTGTCGACTGCCTTAGACACCATGGCCTATCCTGCAGTAAGAGCGCAGGCCGGATAGCACGGCACGCCAGCATCAATGACATTATCCGTCATGCTCTTGTCACCGCCGGGGTGCCAGCTGTTTTAGAACCTAAAGGCTTGGCACACGACGATTGGAAGAGACCGGATGGAATTACCATAATGCCTGGGAAGGTAGGTAGGCTTTTCATGTGGGATGCAACGTGTGTCAACACCCTTGCGCATTCCCATCTTCCTAGCACGGCGAGCTGTGCTGGGGCGGCTGCTGCAGGCGCGGAAAACCTCAAACGCCGCAAATACTCACATCTTTTATGAACGTGTTTGAACCGTTTGGGGTTGAAACACTAGGGCCATGGGGTCCCAGTGCCTAGTTAGTTTTTCGACTCTTGTTGGTCTCTGGTTGGTCGACTCTTCACGTGACCAGAGGGCTGGCCTATTTGTTGGCTAAAGAATCAGCATTGCCATACAACGTGGCAATGCTGCCAGCCTTTTGGGCACTTTTCCTATTGACAGCAATGCGGATGAATTTTTCGATGCCCTTCGATAAATTTTTTATATTTTTATATGTGTACTTGTTGTATATTATTATTTTAAGAATTAGCTTTTTAAATTATGTAAATATTAGTTCAGATATGTTAAATAATATTGTTATATTACTTGAATTATATTTTTTAGTGTGTCGTATTTAAAAAAAGAAAAATTGTGTCTCGGATGAAATATCAGGGCACAGACATTGCAGTTCTATTTTATGTTTCGTCGATTGAACTGCAATGTTCCCAACTCAAGAAATACTAATGTCTGGTTAACTAACCCGGTGTTACTTTTTAGTGGCGCAACGCGTAATAAGAGTTGCAAATGGTCAAATGTACTTAACTCCGAGTTTACCAACTCTACATTTATTAATTTAACCCGACTAAACGCGCGAGTGAGCCATAAATGACATAATTAACGAATTTGATTCATTTTTATTCTGGGAAGCTATTGTTATCTTATCATACACGTTTCTTTTGCTAGTACATTGAAACTACCGAATTACTGGAATAAAACGGCTGTTTTAAACTGTATGCATTTAATTCGTCGTTCTTTTTCCTCCGCACCGGTTTAAAACATAATTATGACAACAGCTTGGAGTTGTGTTTCTTTTAATTTTTATTGTATTTTTAAATATACAATATATTGTAATTTTTTTATTAAATAGCGACGCAAATAATATTCAAATACATCGGAATCAAAAGTCTATGTTCATGGGTTCGACCAGTCCAAATGAATTTCAAAGAATAATAAATAATATGAAAAATAATAGCAGCATCGGATATGACCAGATTTCAACACATATATGGAAGAATCAGCTTCATTATTTGTGTTGAAATCTGGTCATATAGTCTCTTAAAATTTCTGACATTAGTATGTCAGAAATAACAAACAATAATAACAATACAACAATATTTATCGAAGTGTTTCCGGATAAACTGAAGAGGAAGACTACATTAATAAAACCACTTTTCAAAAAAGACAATACTTTCAATGTCCTGTTCCCCTTCCAAAAGGTAGTTTCGCATGGAGAAGAATGGGCAAGAAATTTAATTTTTTTAAATTTTACTCTTTTAAAATGTGTTACAATATTTTGTACACATATACATATATTTTATATACAGCATACTCAGCCGTTATTTATTTGCGAACAGTGGATGTTGTCGGTAAGATCCATATTTTGTTGTTGGTTGCAAATACCAGAGCAGTTCCCGTCAAACAAATTAGCATTCCTTATTCAGAGCTATGTGGAGCAGTTCTGATGTCAAAGATTCTGACAGAAACAGCAGATCTCTTAAAAATTTGGAGGGACAAAATTAAGACTTGGACAGATTCCACCGTGGTGTTGGTTTGGCTCAACAGCCATCCAAGCAGATGGAAGAAGTTTGTAGCCAATCGCCTGAAGAATTGACCAACATGAAGGCATCTCAATGGTTTTATGTAAAACACAGGACAACCCAGCAGACTGCGCCTCTAAAGGTATAAACCAAAGTGCCAAGTGCACGGTGGCCCGGAAAACCATAAACCATGGTTTATGCCATGGTTTATGGTTTTCCGGGCCACCGTTACAGTTAATAGGTAATGTGCCTATGTTATATGTATTAAAAAGGAGTGTTGCTTCGTCGACTTCTACATTGTCAATCTTACAGATATCAAGGGAAAAACAAAGTTCGATATTCTTTAATTAAATGTTTAATTAGTTCATTAAAAGGCCAATATAATAGGATATAGGCCCAAGATAAACATGAGTAAAAATGAGTCACATTGAACCACTAAAAAGGGAAAATTATGACACATGGCGAATACACACAAAGGCTTTCTATTAAAAAGGGGCCTATGGAAATACGTCTCACAAACAATAAAAAACCAATTAGTGAAGGTGACTATTTACAAAAAAGATGTCTTGGCACTAGCTGAATTATTTATGACCTCACCGAGCGAACTGAAACAAGTGTAGAACTGTCAAACTATAATAGCAAAGATGTATGGGACACACTTGAGGGTATTTACTACAGCAAAGGTCCTACACGAAAGGCAAGTTTGTTCCAAATATTTCATCATATTTACTGATGATTATTCAAGATATACACGAGTATATACTCGTACAATGAAAATTAAAGATGAAGCACTATCAAAATTTAAAGAATTTAAAAACGAGGCAGTAAGGTTTACCAAATAAAAAATAGTTTGTTTACAAAGTGACAACGGGACGGAATACATAAACCATGAATTTGACAAATACTTAAGAGACAATGGCAATAGAAGGCTATCTGCACCATATGCACCAGAACAAAATGTGTCAGCTGAGAGAAAAAATAGAACATTACTTGATAAAGCTAGATCTATGTTAATTGACGCTGATATGAAAGAAGTTTTTTGGGCCATTAATACATCTAACTACCTGGCAAACCGTAGTCCTTGCAGCAGTATTAATGATGAGACTCCATTTGAAAAATGGGTGAATAGAGTTCCACCTGTAAGACATTTCCACATTTTCGGGACTAAGGCGTTCGTTCTAAAAAAGGGAAAACGAAACGGAAAATTTGAAGCCAGATCGACTGCGGGTATATTTGTAGGGTATTCGGAAAATCACAAAGTGTACCATACCTTTAATCCAAAATCAGACAAGTTGATATTAAGTAGAGATGCCAAAGTACCGGATAAAATGTTCTACGAAAATGAGACAAAAGAAGAACAAAAAAGACATGTAGTTGATAAAAATGAATAAGAAGTTGTACTTTTTCCAGAAGAAGAAAATTAAGACTGGAATGGCCATGAAATTAAGGTATATATTTTATTTATACATACCTTAATTTTATGATTAATGAATCAGACAAAGAGCTAGACATTAATGATATATTTGTTGATACAACTACAGAAACAGACGAAATAGACGGTGAAGACTGGCAAAAAATGTGTACAGATAGTGAAATTGAAGCGACTACTTCAAGTAATGAAAAGCGACAGAGAAAACCTCCAGTTTGACAGAATGATTATGAGATGGATGCTGAACAATCATTCCTCTGTGATATAGATGGGAATAGTGATGAATGGAAAGATGCAATAATAAGCGAATTTGAATCTCATTTACAAAACAATACTTGGAAAGTTTTACACAAGAACGAAAGTAAAAATTTGATAGATATAAAATTATTCTAAAATAAAAATAAAATGCACTTGGAGAATTAGACAGACGAACGGCGTGACTAGTAGCTCGTGGGTTCAACCAGAGAGAAGGAGTTGACTATACCGAAACATTTGCACCAGTAGCAAAAATGAGTTTAATAAGACTATTGATTGCCTATGCGAAAGATAATAATATGAAACTAAGTCAAATGTATGTCTGTACAGCATTTTTAAATAGTGACGTGAATTTTTGAATGGTGGTGGTAGACGAACAAATATATATGAAGAAAAGAGAAGCAAAAAAAGAAGCCAAACATTGTTGATAAATATTTTAAAATAATTATATCACACGGAAAAGGCAAAGAGTTGATGAGAAAAGCAAGAAAAATTCTTGCTTGGGCATACGATTCACCCATGTAGAGGGAGAGATGACGCTATCCCAAGAAACTTATATTGATAATTTAATTGAAAGATTTAACATGGAATAATGTAAACCCGTGTCTACGCCAATGGAGCCAGCTCTGAAATTAGAGAAAAATGAGAATGATTATGAGAAGGACAACTTTCCATATCAACAACTGATTGGTTCATTAATGTACCTAGCTGTCGCAACAAGACCGGATATAAAGTTTGCAGTAAGTTACTTAAGCGAGTACAACAATTGTTATGGCCAAAGCAGCAAAAATAGTTATACGTTACCTAAAAGGAACGAAGAAAGCATGTTTATGATACAAGAAAACAGGAACGTCACCGGTTCTTACGGGTATGGCCGGCGC
This sequence comes from Brachylomia viminalis, assembly GCA_937001585.2. Taxonomy (NCBI): domain Eukaryota; kingdom Metazoa; phylum Arthropoda; class Insecta; order Lepidoptera; family Noctuidae; genus Brachylomia; species Brachylomia viminalis. The sequence goes on along the minus strand of OW443302.2, from coordinate 10,269,339 downwards.
TGACTGGGCACTATCGATCGCCGATCATATAGCGGTTATATTTCTAAGTATGGGGGTGGTCTAATTAGTTACGAGACAATGAAACAGAGAATTTTGGAATTGTCAACAGCTGAAGTGACGAAGGATGCTTTGCATTTGAAACACCTGCTGGATGACATTGGAGTGCCACAACAAACAGTCCTAATTTACTATGATAATATGGCTGCCGTAAAAATGAGCCAACTCAAACTCAAAGCATTTATTTCAATTAAACCATTTACAGGCACTTTTGAATTGTCAAGTGGTCGGTCAGTCAGAAATATGAAGCTAGTTGCCCATTCCAAAGCGTAATAGGTACCTATGGAGAAGAACGGGCAAGAAACTCCATGGACACTCATTTAAATTATATTGTTACATAAATATTAGTTACATCATTAATGTTGAATATAGGTATAATTATATGTGAGAACGATGTAAATAAGACGTACACGTTGAGTGTCCAGTGTACAGCAAATATAAATTTAAACAAAACAATCCATAATAAAATAATTAAAATAAGCCCTGGTGGCTAAGAGATGACCAGCCAGTCCCAACTGACAGCGCCCGTTCACGAACATGACGCATGGATCAGCACCATTCAGCTCAACCATTTTGAAGGGAGCTAAATGATCCAACACACGCGCCACCGTCAGCGAGACATTTGAGTGAGCATGACATCTATCAGCCGCCAGGGCACATTCAAGTCAATGAAAGACATTATAACCGGTAAATGGTAGCTCGATAGTACATAGTACTCACACTTGTCCAAACAATATGATTACAGGAAAAAGGTCAAAACATATTAGCATAAAGGAGCATTTTATAAGAGATTGTGTCCAAAAGAAGTTAGTGACAATTCGTTATAAGGACAGAAACTATGGAGGCAGATATTTTAACAAAGGCGCTGCCACAACCAAGGTTCTTAAAATTCTCTAATATGTTTAGCAAAAACCAGAGTAGTTCCCGTCAAACAAATTAGTGGGCATTTTCATTTGAAATGGCGCAGGTTATAATAAACAACCTTTAAAAATCATTATTGTTTTAGGACTTTGAATTTTGAGGTAAGTATTGTAAAAAAAACTATAATTTATGTGATTTATGTAAAGGTTCCGTGCAGAAATGTGTATTTTATTTTTTTAAATATTTTTTTTAAAGTAGTCTGGGAAAAGAATGTCTTGTTAGTAACAAAAATCAATACGCGATAAAAATTCAGCTGCTGGAAATGAAATGAGAAAACCGCTCGTATTGAGTTTTATGTACCAATTTTATGAAATTAAATATTAATGCTTGGTCATTAGATATTTATTTTTAATTTAAATCAAACAATTTGTCAGTATCGTAACATATTGTCCAAATGCAAGTTTTATTTTTCGTGTAACTTTTTTGATGAGTCAAGGAATGACAATTTTTTTATAGAATCTTATTGCAGTTTATTTTTCTTTATTTATAAAATTCTAATAATAAATATTCCGCTTAAACATTTCAAGTTAAAAAAAAATAAGGCAAAAATATTTTGGGACAGTTACTAAACGGACATGTGACGTGACGAAACATAATTATTAAGCATAGTGCTCACTATGAGATTAAAATCTTGCAAAATGTTAGTTCTTCTAATGGGCTGTGTATGTCTATGTATATAAATATATACCTACCTAAATTAAAATAGAAATGCATATCAAATATGTATGTATTTTAATAAAACATTTTGTTAAAGTACTTTAAAATAGTTCACTGTCACTTAAACAAGCATAAAAATCTTTTTTTTCCAAAAAATTATCTATGTCAAAGTATATCACCATTTTGAAAAGTGATTTCACCATTAGGTACCTGTAAAGTAGAAAAAATATATCGGTACATTATTTTTCTACTTCTTTTCTACTTAGCTTCGCCTACTTTAAAACAAATTTTCTTAAAAAGTATCCAAGTAATAAACTATCTATCTGTGTGCCAAATTTCATCCAAATCCGTTCAACCGCTTTTGCGTGATTGAGTAACAAACATCTAAATATCCAAACGTATCAACTGACATTTAAAGTATTAGTAGGATCTAACCGTTGTCATCAATGATTGAGTCCTAAGCTTTACATTTCCGTTTCGTAACATTTTTTGTCCATCCTATAGTAACGGTTGCTAACAGGACGTGACGAATGTCGATCGTTTTAAAACTAAATTAAAATACTCAAACAATATTATCAGAAACCAACCAAGTCCTACTTTAATGATTTCAGCAGTGTATAAGTTATGTACAGCTCAAAAAGAAATAAAGACAAACTTCATATTCACAAAAAAAAAAAAACGTTACTAACCTCAATAGATTTTTCTGGACCAAAATTTTTGTGCCAAAAAGCGTCCGCACTCACTGGACACCTTGATTAAATAACACAGAGTACATTTTTATATAGGGGTAAATAACTTCAAAATGGCGTTTCATAATGTGTCATTTGTACTTGGGGTTGCTATAAAAACCGAATTTGCATGATATATGGGTGTTTTAATAGTAAAAAGCGCGTGACTATCCAGACATGTCCAGTAGTCGCGAATTCGCGAGACAAGTTTTTTATTAATTTATTATACATTTTCTTTACTAACTGAAATGAAATGCTTAGTGTGAATGATAAATGAACTATCTAACAATGGAATTAAATTGTCGCTTTTTTCTTCTTTCTTGTAAAAATACAGGACAACCCAGCAGACTGCGCCTCTAAAGGAATATTACTAAGAGGTACACTCACACTCATAAATCATGGTTTATGGTTTTCCGGACTACCGTTTCTGTTATAGACTTAGAGATAATATTGTGTCTATGATATATCAAAAGAAGTGTTTCTTCTACGACTTCTACATTGTCAAACTTCCAGATGTCAAGGAAAATAAAAAGTTGATATTCTTTCAATAAATCGCTCATTGGCAAGAAGGGTGACATAACCACAGAGCATGTAACTTTATAACTAAAAAGTCAGCAATTTTGAGTTAAGTATTACAGGTGAACGCAGCAAATTTAATTACTTTTGCTATAAAAAGGACATTACACTAAAGCCTAAAAACGAGGGAGCTAGAAAATTATATGTGACTTTATGCTTCGTCGCATTCTTACCGCTACTTTTAAACTTTTAAATCATCGTACCCAAAAATTGCTCTTTTTGAATGATGTCAAGCTTTTCGCAAATGAACGAAATGTTTAATTATTTTTAGAATTATTGCAGACGATTTTTGAAAACTAACGCATGAATATTCACAGAAATTAGAATAAGAAACAGCCTTAGAATGTTTTATAAGACAACCACAAATATAAATATTTTAGAATAATTATTTAAAATTACGGGGCAAAGGCAAGGACAATACAAATCAAATAAAATAAACTCACTCTGTTTTAAACGTATATTGAGGGTTAAGTTCAAAATCGAATGAGAAAATTTGACAGTTTGTGATAACTTGACCTGCTGCAGTGTTTACCTACATATTTACCGTCAATTATTCTTCAAATAAGTAGGAATTGTCTAAATTCTAGAATGCGTTTAGCTATAACCCATTGTTACGTCTGGAATACGTTCATTGCCTTTTAGTATGTATATTTATAGAATATATTTATGCATTTTTTTCTACTTCATATGACTGGTCATTTTATTTTAATTCCTAATTTTATTTTACAATAACATTTTCAGGTGTGCTGGGGTACATCTTCCTAGAGTATTGGCACTGTTCTTCACACTTTGCATTAGTCATTCTTATCTTCCACCCGATATGCTGAAGACAGTTGTGGTGCCAATCGTTAAAAATAAGACAGGGGATGTATCGGACAAGGCGAATTACAGACCGATATCCTTGGCGACTGTGATTGCGAAGGTGTTGGACGGTTTGCTCGACAAGGAACTTGACAAATGGATAACGTTACATGATGCACAGTTTGGGTTTCGACCTGGACTTTCCACTGAGAGTGCCATTCTTTGTCTAAAGCAGACTGTCCAATACTATAAGGATAGAAGTACTCCGGTGTATGCCTGCTTACTTGATCTCTCAAAGGCATTTGACCTTGTGTCATATGATGTCCTGTGGGATAAGCTCAGGGGAGCAGGTGTACCACCTGAGTTGACGGGTTTGTTCCAGTACTGGTACTCTAATCAGCGGAACCAAGTTCGGTGGGGGGACGTTTTGTCTGAAGAGTACAGGTTGGAGTGTGGGGTGAGACAGGGGGGGTTAACCTCACCTAAGCTCTTCAACCTATATGTAAATGAGCTAATCGTTGAAATCAGCAGCAGACCAGTTGGGTGCAAGATAGGGGACGTAAGCGTCAATAACTTAAGCTATGCCGATGACATGGTGCTGTTGGGTCCAACGGCTGGCTCAATTAGGGAGATGCTAAGCGTCTGCGAAAGGTATGCGGCATCCCATGGCCTGCTGTACAATGAAATTAAAAGTGAATACCTGATCTTTGCTGCTCCCGGGAAACACCTTAATTATGAGCCCTCAATATTCCTCAATGGTCGGGCACTTAAAAGGGTTGCCCAATTTAAATACCTGGGACACTGTGTTACCGAGGATCTCAAAGATCAGGTTGATATGGATCGTGAGCGAAGGGCACTAGCAGCTAGATGCAACATGTTGGCTCACAGATTTGCCCGCTGTAGTAACGAGGTCAAAATAACTCTGTTTAAAGCTTATTGTCAAGCGTTCTACACGGGCATTTTGTGGGTCAATTATACGCAGAAGGCTCTAGATGCTCTAAGGGTGCAATATAATAATGGCTTCAGGGTACTGTTGAGGTTGCCCCGATTCTGCAGCGTGTCTAGTATGTTTGCTGTAGCACGAATGGATGACTTTTTATGAGGAAGAAGAGCGCATCCTTGATAAGCAGAATGAGGAGTAGCAGCAACAGTATCCTGAAAACCCTAGCTGAACAACATGATGCGCCAATTCTGAGACACTCTGTACGGTTGCTTGTGCGGCAGTGGTGATCAATAATTTTGTGTACTTAGGATAGTTACTAACCCTTAGATGATAAGTATTGTACTAACCAGTGGACCAATGTTGTCAGATGCTTTAAATAAATAATAATAATAATAATTTAACTATTTACACTAGATACTAAATAACTAACTATACAAATAAATACAAAAACAAAAGGACACTTAGGCGTCGAAGTATTCGTCCACATCGCTGTCATCCGGAAACGTGCCCAGAAGGCTGGCAGCATTGCCACGTTGAATGGCAATGCTAATTATTTGGCCAAAGAACAACCCAGCTCTCTGGTCACGTGAAATGTCGACCAGTCGGCGAGAAATTTCCTTAAAATGGATTTTTTTCTGTTCCGTGCACCTGATGATAAGTGACCTATCATTCCACCTGATGATTTGTGACCTATCATTCCACCTAATGATAAGTGACCTGTCATTCCACCTGATGATAAGGATTGACACCATTGTCAGCTCACTACACCCTAAGGTTTCACGATGGGATTTTTACAGAATAGATCGGCAGGTCTTGATACCGCAAAGCCCCCGTCACAGATTACTAAATAGTTACTGCCCCCGTATACACCTGAAAAAATGTTGGACAACAATTGTGCAACATTGTTTGCCGCAACACAAACATGTTGCTGAAACAATGTTCTGCCATACTACCCGTTGGTTCAATGTACGCGGGGGTTTATACAAACACGCGATTAAAGTCTTATTTCTTTTGTTTTTCCGGCAGGTGGAACATGGACGCCCACAAACCCGTCTGGGAGTGTTCTGCTGATCGTATGCCTGTTCTTCGCGGTGGTCACATACAATGCGTACGCGGCGTTCATAACCTCAGTGCTGTCAGTTCGCGTCGCCAGCGTCGATACCATATCTGCTGTTCTACATTCACCGAACTTCAAGATCGGATACATAAGGAATGGGGCTGATCAAATGTACCTTATGGTGAGCTTTTTAAATTTGTAACCCCAACTTCTAAACTCTACTATCACTAAGAGTGTAAAAAAATAATTGTTGTTACATAGGTTTTGCTAATTGGTGTCAAATATTAGTGAAATTTGTGCTGTGAAAATTAAAACACAAAGACAAAAAAAAAATGTTTGGTTCTATTCAAATTTATGAATAATTTTAATAGTAAAATAATTATTCTGTTAAAATGTTTTTCATCCCACCATCTCGGAAAGAGTATTTTTAATCTTCAATATCTGAGTGGAAAAGCCGTTTTTATTCTCTAGAGGATAAAGTAAATTGAATTTAGAACATCGTGTGCACTAAGTTTGTGAATTAAAAAAAACATTAAACCTATTTACTGCTACCTCTATGGTGCCGAATATATCATACAACTTTTTTTTAATTTGTTAAAAACTCAGACTCGGAACCTTCTTGGTGTTCTTTTTTCAGTTTGCTTTGTACGCGGTTCTTTACGCGGCATTTTTTCACGTCATTGTTAAACCTTATATTAAAAACAAGAAACTTGAAAACAAGTGAAAAAACTAAAATGAGTGATTCTAGCGACGAGGAAGTTTGCTTGACGCCAACAGAATTGACTGAAACTGTTAATAATGCGCAAATGAGCTTTCTCCCTCAACAATCACGCGAGAAGTATTTAAAACAGTACGATATGTTCAACACGTGGCGACTAGCAAAAGGAGCCAAAACTTTCTCAGAAAACGTTTTGCTGGCATATTTTATAGAATTATCCGAGAACAAGAAAGCAAGCACTCTATGGAGTACGTATTCGATGCTAAAAGCAACAATAAAGATGAAAAAAGACAAACATATCGATACCTATCCTAAATTAGTGGCATTTTTAAAAAGAGCCTCATCTGGTCATCAACCAAAAAAATCGAAGGTTTTCACAGTATCTGATATTGAAAAGTTTCTTAACGAAGCACCCGATTCCGTATATTTGGCGGCAAAAGTAAGTCAGTTGCACATTCAGTATCTACATAAGTATATTAATCTCAATTAAATAGTATACTTAGTAGATGTTGATAGGCATAATTATGCGTTCATATCAATTTTATTCATTTATCTACTACAATACTCTTTACGTTACAGGTTGTTCTTATTATTGGAATAAACGGAGCATGTCGAACTAATGAACTAACACAACTTAATGTCAAAAACATTGAGAAACATTCAGATGACTTACTATTAATTAATTTACCTAATACAAAGACAAAAAGAGACCGCAACTTCGTCATTCGCAAGGAATACGTAACGATTGTTGAGAAATATCAAGCCTTACGCCCGCCTAACACTCCAATCAATCGATTTTTTCTACAGTATCGCAATGGAAAGTGTGTTAGACAGCCTATGGGTACTAATAAAATTGGCAGTATCCCACGAGAAATAGCAACATTTCTTGAACTTCCAGAACCCCTGTTGTACACGGGTCATTGTTTCCGACGAACTTCAGCCACACTTTTGGCTGATTCCGGAGCTGATCTCCTGTCCCTTAAGCGCCACGGAGGCTGGAAGTCCAATGCAGTTGTAGAGGGATACATAGAGGATTCCATCCAAAATAAGTCTAAAATATGTGAAGGCATCGTAGGAGCCATTACACTGAAACAGCCTCAATCGGATCCTTGGACTGGCCCTTCTACATCAAAAATAAGCCGTTATGAAACACCTAACCATCTCCCTCTCTCTCCAACATTCACGCCAAGGGAATCCGATGAATCGGTACAACTATTAAGTATGACAGATAGTTTACCGAAAAACAGTACACAAGTGACTAACACCAATATTACAGTACCAAACAAAAATATTACACTCAATTTAAATAACTGTAGCAACGTTACTTTAAAATTTTCTTAATTATACCTTAGTATTATTTTGTTATAATTTAAAGATTATTCTGTAATACTTACCTGTCATAATGTAGTAATTAATACCTAAACTGAAATAAAAGTGTACCTATCTTGTGATTGTAAACATTTTTTTTTTGCATTTAGTCATTTCCTCGCTGAGGTGGAATGAAAAGTTACGTGTTGCACTCGAGTGCAAAGATTTATCACCTCGTGCTCTTTTGATTCCCTCGCTAACGCTCAGGATTCTAATTTTGAATCACTCGCTGCGCTCGTGATTCAATTTTAGAATCCTTCGCTTGCTCGGTCATCAAAATTGAACACGCGGTTAAAAAGCAACTTTGCACTCTTGTATAACAAATAACTATTTTTGCTCTGTGTTAAATAGAATACAGCCGGTAGACCTCAGAACAATAACTAAAGCAATTGTTCTGAGCCGTAGACAGAGAAAACTAGCCATATATGTACAGACTAATTAATACTACTGCCAAAAAGTTTTTATACATTCTTTTGATAGTTCCAAGAAAAAAAAAAAATATTTTGCTCTGTGCTTGAAGCACAGCTTTACAGAAGACTTTTTTAGTGTTTGTTTTACACTTTCATTACGAATTATACTAAACTAGCTGACCCCGCGAACTTCGTACCGCCAAAAAATTTTTTTTTTGTTAATTTTTCTCTCCGTATGAACCATCCTCGTACTTCAAGGAATATTCTAAAAAAAGAATTAGCAAAATCGGTCCATCCGTTCTTGAGTTATAAAATTACAACGAAAAGTGGCATTGATTTTGATAGATAAAGGATGAATATTATATAGGTACCTACGTATCTATACAGGGTAGCAGGATCATCAGCGCACAGCCTGGTACCATGGATTCAGTACATGATTCTGGACCGTGGACTGCTGATGCGTTGACATTATTCGTCGGATATAAAAAAAATGATGTTTCCTACAAAAGTGCAATCCGTACACAGTCAAAATGTATGGAACACCAAATTATCGTTATTATCGAAACCTTTAGCTCAAATCCGAATAGATTTTCATTAATTGGTCTACCTTGAATTTACAATGAGAATTCATTCGGCACCCTTTCAGGAGTTTTCCAATTTAAATCAAGATTCTTATCCGATGACATTGTTAGGGAACATATATATCGGACGTCTAATTCGCTTTTTGACTCAGTGCAAAACATTTTCCGCGAACGTGAATATAAGTAATTGTTTTCAAACGTTAACACAAAACATTTTACCCATCTGACTAGTAAAAATGAATTAGAAAAGCAAAGTAAAAAATATCGTATGAAACAAAAGGTTATTGACGCAATTAGCTTTGGATAGAAAATATTTTCATTTAGGGTTATTTTGTTTAGCGGAAAAAAAGACTATTAGATTTGTACTTGACCTCCCAAGGTTCAAAGTCACTGACTACCATTAAAAGTAAGAAGCGCTCGCTGTAGTCAACAAATAAATAGAATTTGAAAAACCGTCTTCATAAACAGGAGAAGATTCTTTCGATGCGGATGGCTTTTCTGACTTTATTATTAAATTTCCGTGAAATCGGTACCAATTTCGATGATTAATTTCAATGTCAATTTGTTTTGAATTAATGTCAAATTGGTGCCATGATGGTATTTTTATACCAGAGCTGGGATCCTATGACCACCTTCCGGCTTTGTCAACTGATCAGCTCCTTGACACAAAATGAATAAATAGGCTTGTAAACAGAAACATATTTGGAAACGTTTAAAATTGCTCGAAACCGGGGTCAAATGAATGCCACGGCCAATAAAAAATATTTTGCCGCGTAAGCCGGTATTGTAAAGCATTGAAATATAGGATATCAGTGTTTTGTTGTTATTAATAAATGCAAGTATATGCATTTCCGTGCTGGTAATTATGTAGTTACCCGACAGTGGGTCATTCTGCATTTGCAGGATATTTTGATGCAATGCACTGGTGCGAAATGAAGTGTAGATTAAGTGTGTCTCGAAATATGTAGGATAATAACAGTTTGAGTACATTATTTATATATTTTACAATAAGGCAGATTTAACCACACAATACGAATGGAATTGTATCGTTGTATCTAGGTTAAAGAAATAGCTTTCACCGCTTCAAAAAATATTTCATAAGTGATTCTTTACATTGCAGTCAACAAAAGACGTGCAGCTGAATGCTTTCTACATTCGTGGCTATTCCGATGCTGATAACTTAGTATCTTCGGCTGAAGAGGGGCTAGCGCGAGCTGCGAGGCAAGACTATGCATTTTTTGCGGGACAAAGGGTAGCAAGATCTACGTTAAGGTAAAACCGCAGTCCGCGAACCGTGTTACCTATATTCTATAAAATAAAGAGATAATTAACTAATTAATTCAAAATGTTTTAGGGTTGGATGGGTTTATCATAATCAGTGATCGGATAATCGGGCGCTAATATACCTAAACTTCACTTTTATTCCAACGAAACGACTCCACTCACTCCACTTTTATTCCACTTTTATTTCAAACGATTCCGGGATCCGGGAAGAATCCCGGATTCCTTCCCGGATCGCGGAATCGTTTGAAATTCTTGAGATTGCTAAAAATGTTACCTAAAATATCGTTGGAACTCGTTGTGAAAACTAAATATAAATATTTTTTAGTCTTCTGTATAAAATACAATAAATTAGTCGATTCGATCAATAATCAATAATTTATCTATGAAACAGATTACTGTTTCATAGATAAATCAATTTCCACTACTTGACGACATTGTGCACATAATATTTTATTGATATTCCATTTGTTTTGAATAAAATAAAGAAACTAAATTTAAATAACCAGTGTTATAATTTTAATAAGTTTGTTAAAGTGGTTTTTACAAACTTATTCAGTCCCGGGAACCCGGTATTATTATTTAATCAATATTTCGTGCAAATAAATTAATCTATCTATCTATCTATAAAGGGAATGTCCTTATTATTCTTTCGTGGGAAGAAGTTTAGGTATATAAGCGCCCGATTATCCGATCACTGGTATAATGAATAATAATAATTTGTCCCTTGCATCAAATTCACCGTCTAAGTTGTGTGCGCTGAGAAGAAAACAACAGCCGGTCTATTCTGTAAGAAGTTCACCGTGAGAACGTTGGCGAAGTGAGCTCTGTGTTCACCTGCATTGCGATTCCGTAACCATCTCACCGTGAAGACTTAGGTGAAGTGAGCGTGGAGTGAGCTGTCAGTGTCGTCCCACTGATACTAGGGATTGACCAAGCATTGCATTAACAATCATGATTGAGATTTTAATAATATTATGCAAATTCTATTTATAGTTTAATATTATTTAAAAGCTAGTATATAAATGTCAAAACAAAAAACAACATTGAGTTTCTAACTGAATTTCTGTTTTGCTATTTTATTTTAAAACCCCGTTAGTAATAATGTTTAGCCACTTAACTACATACTAGCTTTGAAGTAACATAAAATGTTCAATAGAATTTGGATAAAAAATATTAGTAAAATCTCGATTATGATCGTAAATGTAACGTTGATCAATCCCTAGCATCAGTGGGATGACACTGACAGCTCACTCCACGCAAGTCTTCATGGTGAGATGCGTCAGGGTATATATGTTCTGTGGTGAGATGTTTACAGAATAGATCGGCTGCAATAGTGTTTGCGTTGCGCCAAGCTGTATAGGTACTGTTCACACATTTCCATATTACAGTGTATGTACAAATAGTAATCAAGCTTTGAAATTATCTATATACAGTTATTAATACGCATATCTGTCTGTCTAACACTGAACTTCTATAGATCCAATGTGTGTTTAAATAGAGATGGGATGTAGTCTATATTTGTTAGTACCTAAACTAAACTAGAATGTTTGTTCAGTTCTGTTTATTTTTAAGTATCAGACCCTGGGAGCCGACGATATACTCGTAGCAATAAAAAATAAATGCTATATACCGTTAAGAGGATGGTACACATCGTCGTTTATCTATCAAACCGCTCTAGGGCTTGCATGGTGGGCTACAGCTCAGTCCTTCTCATAGGCCCCGTCCTAAACAAAGCGATCATCCATCCGGTTTTTCAAACAAATGAGTGACATATAAACGCGATGATCGCTTTCGTTAGCACGCGGGAATAGAGACGAGATTCGAATCCCAGCAGTGCGAACATTATCGGCCGCGTCCTAACCACAAGTGATAGTTGCGCAAGTAGGCGAGCGTCCCGCTCTTTTATGTGAATGACATATACTCGTGCGATCGATCAAGTCGCTTTTGTACGTCATAATTCAAACGGTTGCTTAATCGCGTACTCGCGCGATGTCGAAGTTCGCTTTCGGTCAGGACGCTGGGATAGGCTGATTGGATGCTTGTTATGTATACTTTGTCGGGCAGGTCTCTGAGTCAGGCTCGCGGGCGGTGCGCGGTCCGAGAGCTGCCGGTGCATTCTACTCGTGCGCACCTCGCTTTCCCTCTGCCACGCCAGTCGCCCTACGCTAAACCTACCCTACTCTCGTAAGTTTTATTATATTCGAGACTACCTGACTCGACAGACGTTGTCCTGTACCCACATGGTCTTGACTTCATACAAAAATGCCATGGAAAATAGTGCTTTAAATTTTTCCTGAATTTTGCAATTTTACTACCTAGCAAATTTTTTTATTTTTATTTGTGTGTAATTCCCCAAAAACATTGTCCAATCGCTGTCAAGTAATGCACTTACTAACAAACAGCATTTAATTTATTTACGTATTAAGATTATAATTATGACCGGTTGGTGCAGTTGGTAGCGACACTGCCTTCTGAGCCGCTGGTACCGGGTTCGATCCCCGGACAAGTCAAACATTTATGTGCATGAACATGTCTGTTTGACCTGTGTCTGGGTGTGTATATGTATATCAGTCATCAGGTTACCGTAGTACAGGCTCTGCCTAGTTCGGGACCTGAAGACCTTGTGTTGTCTCATACTTATATGTATTTAATTATTTTGCAAGCTATTTGTGCCCTATATTAAAGCAAAGGTAAAGTTTTCAAGGTTTTGATCCATTGGTTTTACCGCAAAGAGTTTTATTTCCCTTGAAACGTGCTTACGTGACTCGAACGGCGTATTGCGAACGAATCTTTACAAGTGTGAAACTAAAACATATAGGTAAAATAAATAATCATAATATAGGTAGATAATGCATCAAGGTTTTGATATCCGGCTCAGATTTTATTGTACAATTTTCATGTTGTTGAATTAATTGATTTTAATTTAATATCATTTCAAATACTCGTTGTATTTATTGGATTAACGCCTTTTGTATACCAACGCTGCGGTTTGCGGAAACCGCTCTTGGACGACAAACAGTTGTTTGAAAAAATTGTGGCTCGTTTCACGGCGCGGCGCGGCGGCGGCGGTAGGACTGTTTGTCATCGGGCGGTAGGCGTATAGCTTCCAATCGACATTGTATATGATTAATACAAGTTCAATCAGCTCAACCGATCGCAGTCCACCGCTGGATATAGGCCTCTTCCAGGCTGCGCAACAACAGCCTATCCTCCGCCTTCCGCGCCCAGTCTGTCCCAGCCACCTTTTTAAAGGTCGTTGGTTCATCTAGCTGGGGGGCGTCCCACACTACGCTTGCTGATACGCGGTCTCCACTTCAGGATTCGTCTACTCCATCGGCTATCGGTCCTTCGAAAAACATGGCCAGACTACTGCCCAGCTTGCTTACTCTGCAAGCTATGTCGTTAATACAAGGTAACTTTAATTAACTGGACAAAGTCAACAAGGTGACTATACTAATAAAAGTAGAACTCAGTCGTATCTTAAATAATTGTTAATTATCATAAATGTAGTAAAAAATTAAAAAAACTAGCTTCAAAAATAATAAGTCCGTGACGATAAACTCAAATAATATTAAATCAGCAACTTCTGAAAATGTTTCAGATATTATTTTGTTCTGTGTTTACGTCCATGTGTACTGCTTTAAAATTAATAGTTGGTACTCTCTGAAAATAGTAGATAATTAAACGAGTGCCTAGTGCCTTATAAAAAACGAATAAATGATAAACTAATTAATATTATAATTATATTCATATTATGGACGTTTATTATCCATGAAAATCAGCATTGCAAAACAGTTTTTTCCAAAACTAAAATACCAGCTTCCATAAATCACTACAAAGTGCATAAAAAAAAATTAAATATTCAACCCGACTGCAACAAAAAAAAATAAAAAACTAGGTAACTTTTTAAGCAGTAATTTTGAACAGAGGCAGTTATTTTAGTTCAATCTTTTACCCGACTGCGCGACGCAAAGGAGGGTAATGTGTTTATCAGCCTATATATGTATGTTTGCTCCTTTGGGGTGGTCTATAGACCAAACGCTTAGGAAGGTTTTGATGATTCTTCCGTCAATCGATTCGTTTTTGTGAGTTTCACTAAAGAAATGAAAGTGGACGAACTATGTCAAAAGGCATATCATTGAATATGTCTTTGAAAATCATTTTCAGGTTTCTTAAATCATTTTTCAGCGCCAAACGGTTAGTCGACTCTTCACGTGACCAGAGGGCTGGCCTATTTATTGGCCAAAGAATCAGCATCGCCGTACAACGTGGCAATGCTGGCAGCCTTTTGGGCACTTTTCCTGTTGACAGCGATGAGGACGAATTTTTTGATGCCCTATGATTCTTTTCTTTCTTTTTTATATACAATACATATGTATATATTATTAATTTTAGTTTAAGTCTGATAACTAATATATTTCAATAATGAAAAAAAAAATATTTTCGATAAAAAAAATGTATAATTTTCATTTTGAATGACCAATTACGATCTAAAACTATTAAAATCGATTGACATATCCACAAATTTAGAAAGATAATTTTAACGACCATTTAAATACTTAAAATATTGAGAGAAAAATAACCTGAGAATAAATAAATATTATTAAGTAAAAACTGTAAACTAAAAAAAGTAAACTTAAAAAACCTTTAAAATTTAAAATAAAGTTCACTTTTCACGAAGTCGGGTTTCTGGATTTTTTTAAATTTACTTTTCTTAATATGGCGTGTAAAAGTGATTCCGATATCACATTTACAGAATAAAAATTTTGATTTCATTTGGTGCCATTATCTGCAAATGATATATAGATGTTGTGTACAAACACTTTTACACGTCAAAAATAATTTATGTTTTAAACTAGATGAGTTCGGTGCTTCCTATTCGAAAACTCGGAAAAGGAAACCGAATCAAACTTGGAGGTCACAGTCTCATAACGTAGGCGTAGATGACGTGGGACTGTTGGACTGGAGGTGTATTATAGGTACATAGGTCACCTCTGCCGTACCCTTCAGGGAAAATAGGCGTAATATTATGATGTTTCAGTTATTTATTCGAAAGCTGATACCTTGTTTGTTGTTGCTGTATCCGCTGTTATTATTGTTGACGACACTTCATTGTTAAGAAGCACAGTTACGATAAAAACAAATTACGCGAGTTTTACATATACAACTTACTGCAGTCATTCTAATTTATACTTTCTCACAATGATATAACCATAATCATAATCATCATTTATCGCATTCATGTAGTTTGTAAGTTGTTACAGGTATATAGGTTTCATACATGAACCCTGCTAGAGCACAGCAATATAAATAGTTTAATGTGCTACAGTGTCACCACTGCGCTTAAACAAAAATACAAATTTTAACATGTCCACCATTACAAGAGATAAAATTGTTTAATCGTGAATGTGCTCCATTAGTTTATTGCAGCTGCGCAGTGGTGGCGCGCTGGCTCGTCTGGAAGCTGCCTTAGTTCCCGACATGCCCCAGTGTGCGCCACCCCCTGGCTTCGCCTCCGCTCGAGCTAGTGACGTACGATCTGCTCTTATCCTTCTTATTGTGGGGCTCATCACGTCTCTGCTTTTAGGTGAGTTTTACAGGCCAGAGATTGTTATTAGGGATTTTGTTGCATTTTAAGTATCACACACTTCAACTGCAACAGAACCCCTATTGGCCGCGTCTGCTTTTATGAAAAGTTTTATTTTAATAGACGTAGATCTAAATGGTTCATCTCAGACAACAGATCTCATGATAACAAAGTTGTGAATTGTGAATGATTTCAGTACAAACATTTCGTTCCCGACCCGATAAACTACTCGCTTTTCCAAAACTTAAACATGAACATGTTGATTAATTTAAAAACCTAGTAACACTTTTGGCCCTTAAAGTTGCCTCTGTCTTTAATATCGTCCGATGTCGATGATAATGTCAGGGCCCTTGCGAGTTGCAATCATAAGGGCATGCAGCCAGTCGCGATGACCATCTGCTATCTGACGTCATTAGCGCATTTCTCAAAATTGACTGAGGTAAAACATCACAAGGCAATCCACGAGACGTGTTTTGGAACCGGCTGTGGGTACCTATACTTGCACTTTTGATCATAAACAATCGGAAGGCGGTGGGCCAAGGTCGGGAACAAGGTGCTCCTATAATGGTTGCAAGCGTTCTTCCATTCTGATTTTTGTGTGTTGAGTTAGTTTTTGCGATGCAAGTTCTATATTACAACTCGTATTGCAACTTTTTCGAAATTTGTAATTCGAAATATGGAATGTAATGTATTACTTAGGTACTTAAATGTCAGTAAATGGCTTAACTGGCATCCAACTACAATCACCGTTATTAGGTGTTACCGAATTATGATAATATCGGGCATTTGGTTAAAACTTTAGAAGTTTGGAGAGAAAATCCGGTAATTTACATGATCGCCACTGGATCAACCATTATCATCAACCATATTCAAATATTGCAAACCATAACTGCTCTATGAGTATAGGACCTACAATACCTACATATTAAAGATTATTCAAATGTATCTGTCTTCAAGAGATTTCTGTGACGGCATAGAAATATAAAAAAATCTGATAAATATATTGTTCCAGGTTTGGGAGAATACTGTTGGAAAAATCGGAAGGAGTTGAAGACTTTCTTGGCTGGATGTTATCGCCGAATGATCAATATTATAATGCATTAAGGGCGACCTCTACCGCAAGATGTTGGTGACAATGATCTTAAATTTAATTGCAGAGTTCTTTCGTAGGCGTAAGCCACTATAGATTGTATCAAGAGGTTATGTAGTCAATATACACAGCAGTACATATTTAAGTTTACATGTAGAATTATAGATGTGTACAAAAAGTTATGGATAATATCCATAAAAATGGACTGGAGAATAAGCACTTCATAGTTCTTGTAGAGTGTAACTGGAATAGAGAAGCTGGAATCTAAAACGAAAACAATAAGTAAAGTATGGTTTACTTTACTTATTGTTTTTCTTTTAGATTCCAGTTTCTTTGAACACATTGGCAAACAAATAAAACGGTAGGTACTAAACATAGATTTATTATACTATACCATACAATAAAACCTAAATTAATAAATAATAATAGCATTAAAAGCTACCCTCTTTTAAGATAATGTTCTTCAGACAGCGTTTGTTTGGTGACAGCTGCGTTTATGCAGGTCTTCAGATCCTTTTTGGATCTTGCAGCATCAGCCAATGCCTTCTGAATGGTAATAGTTTCCACTGTTTGGAGGTTCGTGGCCAGGCCGAGAGCTGCCCACACTCGGATGAAGGCTGTCGAACAGCCACAATCTGTAAAAAAAGGAATGTTTTAAGAATAAAGGCGGGAACAGACAGGTGCGACTCGATAGCGCGATGCGACTAGTATAACAATTTCCATGAAGTTTTCATAGAAATTGAGCCTTAACATGCTGCTTTTGTGCCTACACAAAAAAGTAAAACAACAATGTACGAGTCGAAATGCAAAAGTCGGCGCAGTGATATTCCGTATATTTTTACTGCGCCAAATAACGAAAGCTCTGTTATAAACCTGTGGATCTACGTATTCTGATATTATAAATGATGTCAAATATTCTATGTGAAGAATTATACCGTTGGTTTATTCTTATACTTTATGCACGTGTATACAAAAATTGGTGTTTACTGTAATATATATTCAAAGAGTCACAGTTACCCGCTCTTGCTTCGCTCGGGTTTTCTGGTGACAATGACATGTCAAAACATCGAGATGTGATGGTGAAAACCGCATTAAAATACATAGTGTAGTTAAGTAGGTAGTTTAGAACAACTAAGTGGTCACTAATACTATATATATTATAGATATGGATAGATAAATCATTTAGGCACATTTCGGAAGCATTTCATCCTTTTGTTGATTTTGCAAAGCTTTAATTAATGTTTTTACAATAACTTTTGAATTCGCTGAAATATAGCTGAAAGTGGATTGAATTTCTTACATATTATGGGTTTTTGTAGGAATTTTTATTTTATAACTTACCGTAAGTTCCGTATTCTCCAGATTTGTAGTCATATGGCACGAGGTAATGGTAGTGAGGCCAGAATGTCTTAGTTAATATGAATACTGTGTTAGAATCAGGTGGCGATCTGAAACAAAACAAGGAAGGTTTAAAGCAGCAATGGGATTTAACATTGCTCACAGTGAAGGTCGAATTCGCAGGATGCATGCGCGCATCACGGGGAACCTAGGTCTAAACGTGGACTTTTTTTTGTTTATAAATATGATACCACCGATTATGAAGCCTTTGGTCCCGTCTGTCATTCGTAGATCTTGGACAGTAGTTAAGGGTTGTCAGAAGCCCGAATGTCTGGCGACCAGTCTTACCAAGGGGTATCCGGTTACCCTGTAACTGGGTTGTGAAGGTCAGATAGGCAGTCGCTCCGTGTAAAATACTGGTCTTTAGCTGCATCCAGTTAGACTGGATGCTGACCCCCAGATAGTTGAAAAAACGCTAGGCAGGTGATGATGATGAGACTGGTCCAATAGGCTAAATGGGCCAACGATAGAGACGGAGAAGTGGAGAACCGGGCTGTGTTGTGGCGGAACTTATAAGAAGACATTGTGCAGCAGTGGGCTGAGGTGATTGATTGATTTAGTTACGTCTGATTAAATTAGGCCAAATATGGGATGATTCGTGCCCGTCAAGATGGAGGGACGAAGTCTTGGATTTCAAATCAGCCTACATAAAAGTTTAATACTGTGAATCTACTATTTGCTACCTATGCAATAGTTTTCGCTCCCTTAATGTATAGGTCCCTCCAATTTTGACGTCAAAATGGAGGGACCAGATGGATAGACTAGTCGGAGAAGTATCCTACCCATCTAGCATTAGAATGCCTTCATACTGCTTTAGAAAATGTTTGATTGTCCCCAACATGAATCGTTTGAGAAATATCGAACATACAACGTTGGTTTCTTCATAATGATGATTTAGCAATTTGGTCAGGCATATTAATGGATAGTTTTGTTTTGTTTTCCCCTGTAGCCAACGCCTGTCGTACCGCTACAGGCGTTATGTTATCCCTACACACATTACAGTGGAAGAAAAATATTACAAAATTCTTTCGGTGATCGATTTTGTCCTACCGGCGGTGTGTGTAATTGTTTGCGAGTTGTTTGGGAGTTTTCGGGACATGGAGCTGTTATGATGACATAAATACTCGTCACCAAAAGCCAGACGTTTCTTGTACCTCATTGTTTAATTTACGCTCTTCCATAATTATTTTGTTAAATTACCCTCATCATCATCATTAGCAGTCTTGTCTGATGAGTGAAAGCCGCCTCCCTTTCGTGTCATGCTTCCCTGGTCTGTGCGAGTCTAATCCAGGTCTTCCTTGCGAACTTCTGTAGGTCGTCCACCCACCTGGCCACTGGTCTGCGAACGCTCCTGCAGTTTCTCGGCAACCATTCCGTTAGGGCTCTACTGCACTCTAGCCAAGTGTCCTGCCTACCTCCATTTCAAAACCGCTACCCATAGCTTGACGTCTTGAACCTTAGTCCTACGTCGGATCTCAGAGTTACGGATTCGGTCTTTCAGTGCACACCTCAGTGCTCTACATAGGATCTCCTGCTTGGAGTAGCTCCACCGAGATGCCGTCTTAGCTCGGAGACTTCTTTTTTTCATGCGTTAATGTGCATATTCCACCTCACAAGGTATTGTGAGGTGGAATGTGCACATTAACGCATGAACGGATCTTCCCCGATACGACACTTGGTTAGTTCGGCTCTTGGGTCTTCACTTGTGTTATCTGGTGGTGGTGCAGTCGTAGAGTACAATTATTTTTAGAACTCTTCCACAACGCTCAAACTTTTTATTAACACGGCCATTTTGTTGATTCGTTCTAAGTAATTTATAATTCTCTTCTCTTTTTTTTAAAACGATGCCCCGCACTAGGAATTTCTCCTGTATTGTGGGTGCATTTACAAACATTTAAAGTCACATACACAAACAGCTAGAGCCGGAACAACTACTTGTAGGTCCTACAAATATTTGTTCCGTGCAGGAATCGAACCCGCGATACGCAGCGCAGCAGTCAATCGCTTAACCACTGCGCCAACCGTGCTGTGTCGTCGTGTCATAATTAAAGGGATAGTTAATATAAGTTGCATATATACCTACCTACCTGTTTTATTACAACGACAAAAGAATAACAGCCAAAATAAAAAATCGTCAAAAGAATTAATAGCACCTTGATTTCTAACTGCTTATGAGCTGGAGGTCATGGGGAGAGGCCTATGGCCAACAGTGGGATGATGCAGGCTAACAGAAACAGCAACAGTTAACTGCTGAGCAGCAATTTGCTTTCAAGTAACCTTCAGGAGATACAGAGTGTAGTTGAAATATCGTGCACTGACTGGACGGGTCCACTCAATCTGTGTAGTTCTTTCCTCAAAAGACCATTTCAGACACCAATCTACACGGTCCTCAAAGATTATGTCCGAATTTTTATATACACATTGACATTGATGAATTGTATAAAAACTATGTCATGAGTATTTACTTTGTAAAGTGTTATAATATTATTTCAACTATTGCGAATACAATGTGTGAACTATGTCAGTCATTGCTTTTTTTTGTATTTTTCTCAGTTAGTTTAATCATGATCTGGCAGTTTTAGTAATTTATGCGGCCTATTCAAATGTCCTTTCTTTGGTATTGTTCGTCGAATCGTTGAGCTCCTTAAGTTCTGAGTTGAGAATCGTGCACGATTGCTGACATTTGCGTGCACTGACTGGACAGGTCCACTCCTGTGTGGTTCTTTCCCAAAAAGACCATTTCAGACACAGATATACATAGCCATCACATGATTTGACCAAGATTCTGTTTGGACTTTAAAAGAGACTGTGACCTCTGAGTTTGTTTCGGCCTTTCTTCTCAGAGCAGTCATATAGGAAACGCCGGCCACATCTAGTTTAAAAACGTGTAATGACGTGTAAAAGTGTTTGTACAAACCTACTTACGGAAATAAAATCATTTTCATCCCACCATCTCGGAAAGAGTATTTTTAATCTTCAATATCTGAGTGGAAAAGCCGTTTTTATTCTCTAGAGGATAAAGTAAATTGAATTTAGAACATCGTGTGCACTAAGTTTGTGAATTTAAAAAAACATTAAACCTATTTACTGCTACCTCTATGGTGCCGAATATATCATACAACTTTTTTTTAATTTGTTAAAAACTCAGACTCGGAACCTTCTTGGTGTTCTTTTTTCAATTTGCTTTGTACGCGGTTCTTTACGCGGCATTTTTTCACGTCATTGTTAAACCTTATATTAAAAACAAGAAACTTGAAAACAAGTGAAAAAACTAAAATGAGTGATTCTAGCGACGAGGAAGTTTGCTTGACGCCAACAGAATTGACTGAAACTGTTAATAATGCGCAAATGAGCTTTCTCCCTCAACAATCACGCGAGAAGTATTTAAAACAGTACGATATGTTCAACACGTGGCGACTAGCAAAAGGAGCCAAAACTTTCTCAGAAAACGTTTTGCTGGCATATTTTATAGAATTATCCGAGAACAAGAAAGCAAGCACTCTATGGAGTACGTATTCGATGCTAAAAGCAACAATAAAGATGAAAAAAGACAAACATATCGATACCTATCCTAAATTAGTGGCATTTTTAAAAAGAGCCTCATCTGGTCATCAACCAAAAAAATCGAAGGTTTTCACAGTATCTGATATTGAAAAGTTTCTTAACGAAGCACCCGATTCCGTATATTTGGCGGCAAAAGTAAGTCAGTTGCACATTCAGTATCTACTTAAGTATATTAATCTCAATTAAATAGTATACTTAGTAGATGTTGATAGGCATAATTATGCGTTCATATCAATTTTATTCATTTATCTACTACAATACTCTTTACGTTACAGGTTGTTCTTATTATTGGAATAAACGGAGCATGTCGAACTAATGAACTAACACAACTTAATGTCAAAAACATTGAGAAACATTCAGATGACTTACTATTAATTAATTTACCTAATACAAAGACAAAAAGAGACCGCAACTTCGTCATTCGCAAGGAATACGTAACGATTGTTGAGAAATATCAAGCCTTACGCCCGCCTAACACTCCAATCAATCGATTTTTTCTACAGTATCGCAATGGAAAGTGTGTTAGACAGCCTATGGGTACTAATAAAATTGGCAGTATCCCACGAGAAATAGCAACATTTCTTGAACTTCCAGAACCCCTGTTGTACACGGGTCATTGTTTCCGACGAACTTCAGCCACACTTTTGGCTGATTCCGGAGCTGATCTCCTGTCCCTTAAGCGCCACGGAGGCTGGAAGTCCAATGCAGTTGTAGAGGGATACATAGAGGATTCCATCCAAAATAAGTCTAAAATATGTGAAGGCATCGTAGGAGCCATTACACTGAAAGAGCCTCAATCGGATCCTTGGACTGGCCCTTCTACATCAAAAATAAGCCGTTATGAAACACCTAACCATCTCCCTCTCTCTCCAACATTCACGCCAAGGGAATCCGATGAATCGGTACAACTATTAAGTATGACAGATAGTTTACCGAAAAACAGTACACAAGTGACTAACACCAATATTACAGTACCAAACAAAAATATTACACTCAATTTAAATAACTGTAGCAACGTTACTTTAAAATTTTCTTAATTATACCTTAGTATTATTTTGTTATAATTTAAAGATTATTCTGTAATACTTACCTGTCATAATGTAGTAATTAATACCTAAACTGAAATAAAAGTGTACCTATCTTGTGATTGTAAACGTTTTTTTTTTGCATTTAGTCATTTCCTCGCTGAGGTGGAATGAAAAGTTACGTGTTGCACTCGAGTGCAAAGATTTTTCACCTCGTGCTCTTTTGATTCCCTCGCTAACGCTCAGGATTCTAATTTTGAATCACTCGCTGCGCTCGTGATTCAATTTTAGAATCCTTCGCTTGCTCGGTCATCAAAATTGAACACGCGGTTAAAAAGCAACTTTGCACTCTTGTATAACAAATAACTATTATCTTTTAACTGGAAGAGCTGAATCGCGAAAAAATAAAGAAAAAAATAACTGCGGTTCCATATTTTTTTTTCTCATGGCATGGACAAAATGTTTAGAATAGATAATTTATTTTTCGCGAATTTCGGTTTGGTTCCGTTGTGAAAGTTGTTCATAAAATTGTGAGTTCAATATTATCCTTTTGGGTAACAGTTATTTCAATTACTTAGACCTTGTATAGAAATAAGTATAAAAAATAATAGGTACTTTTTTAATTTAAACTTCAACGTAAGACATAATATGCCTATTGTTGCTACTTGCTGCTGTTGATACTTTACTATTTATATTCATCTTTTTTATTGTTTACAACGCTAGTCTTAAAATTTACCAAAATTGTCTCATTGTGTATCTGTGGAGAACGTGGTTGATTTCACATTTGTATCATTTCTGTAACATATCTTGTAATGTGTAATAGTTTGTTTTCCCGAATAAATAAAATAAAATATAATTATAATAGCTAATTGGTACTAAATACGATGACTTCGAAATACAAAGAAAACTATCCATTAACATGTCTGATCAAATTGATGAATCATTATTATGGAGGGACCAACGTTGTATGGTCGATATATTATTCAAACGATTCATGTCAAATTTCATATTTCTAAAGTAGAATTAAGGTATTGTAATACTAAATAGGTAGGATAATCCTTCGACCAGCCTATCCATACCTACCTACCTAGACCTATACATTGAGGTAGCTAAAATTATTGCAAAGGTGGCAATTTATAGATTTACAGCATAAAACATTCATGTAGACTGATTTGAAAACCAAGACCAATCCATCATTGTTCCCGCGTGAAAGAGAGACGGAGCTATACATGACCGATAGCACTATCTCTTTTTCACAACGGAATCATGATGGTGTTAACACGTCATAGTACTGCCCTTGGTCCCTCCATCTTGACGGGCACGATGATTCTTATGCGATGAGGGTTAACTAGTGCTGTTAATGGCGTTCTTGGTCGTTCTTTCGAATGTCATTGGAATTCAGGTTAACAGCCAAGTGTGAGTTTATTGCTCCTTAATCCGCTCTTTTATTAGATAGGTCTACGAAGCCTGATGCGTGAATGAGATTTTATTGATTAAAAACAATTTAACAGACTTTTAACTATAGCTTCGTCGTTAGTTAGACCTTGTATGTCCATGTTTTTCCATATGATTAAAACTCTCTGTTATATGTAATCATAATCTGCGTACGAGATTACTTAGGGTATTTTATTAATCTAGTTTATCAGAGCACATATTAAAAAAAAATATATATATTGTTTCTCATACTATTGATATATGTATACTTATAGCACAAAATTGAGGCAGGCCCGGAAAGTTATAAGGATACTTGTGATGGGCTTACCTCGCAACATATACTTATCAATACGATCGATGAGGCATGAGTACCTACCTGTTACATTATTATGTTATCTATTAAACTTAATCAAGGGATTACCTATCCTACTGACAACGCAATACTTTTAAATAAGGTATACAAAATAAAACATCCGAATTAAATAAGTATACGAAAATCCATTTTCAATCGTATATTTTTTCCATCTTTAGTGCCTTTTGACACTGTCCGTTGTGTGAAGAGACACTAAACTACAAGTCTGGTCCAGACAGAACACTAAATGTTCTGTGGCCAAGCCGGGAGGAGGGAGGGAAAGACACTTACACTTAGGCTAAAGGAAAGCTTTTGTCATTTAAAGCGGTTTTCCAACATGTTTTTAATAAGTATTTTCTGTTTTTTTCTGTTGAATGGGAAGAAAAGAGGCTGATGTAAACATCAGTAGGTATCTACGTGTGACGTGAATGATGATGCTTTTGTAGGCCGCCATGAAACAGCATCCGAGCGTGTCAGTGGCAATCAATCACGGCAAAAATACATCTTATGGTAACTAGGTTCATTTCCATGTACATATTCTGTATAACGGACCCGTCACTTTCCTGGTCATATCGAGTAATAAATGTAGTTGGTAGGTGGAATACTTATCCTTCATTAGACTAGTTGTCTGTAGAAACTGATTGACATACCTGCCCAGAATATCAAAGGATAATCATAGTTTGCTTTAGGTACTGGCAATTTAATTGACATTTCTACAATCTTGTTAATGTTAGCATATAAATTATATTAAAAAGCTAATCCACGCTAATTGGAGGTCTGATAGTCTAACTATCAGAGCAACCCTTTGGTAAGGTCAATACATTTTGAAATGTCTTATTCTTAGAAAACTATCTGCAAGACAATAATAGCAAGGCACACTCGGGGAAATTGAAATAGTTCCAACAGCCACAGGCCTTTTAATCTAAAATGAGACTGTAACCACGTCCAATGGTTCACTTGGTAAATAGGTACGCGAAAACACAGAATTGCACAAAGTGGTGCGCGATGAGTGAATGGGTTTGAAAATTAAATGGTGCTTTTACACCCTTAGGTAACGACGGTCTCGGAATAAATAGGTTCAGAATGTTAAGGTATATTTTTGCTTCCATTTTATCGACATTAGGAATCAATTTTAAACGTTTGTATCAATACGTGTTCTCCCCTTCTCGACGTGGAAAAATATGTAAGAATTTTGCTGAACCTTTTCGTTCAGTATAGTTTCGTATATATAGTTTCGTATCGTTGAACAACGCTCCCCTGTCAATGTCATTCAGGCGCCAAAAGATCCTTGTAGTAGTGGACTTACTTTTCGCCAGGCCTGAGACCCCAAACACATATAGCGCTGTCGATCATCCAAGAGGCATGGAGCACGATCAGGTATCGAAGGAAGCCGATGACGAACACTGAACTAAGAATAGTGTCATCCCAGTACTCAAGAGGAGCGTTTAGAGGCAGCAGCAGGAACAGTACTGCATATAGTCCCCAGTAAAATCTGAAATAAACAGAGAAGAACAATATCTTCAGGTTTATGAATTTCTCAACATGGTCTCGATGATAGTTTTAAGTGAATAACCATTACTTATTCAGTTAATAAGTAGGTCTTCTCAAAACTACAAGTACTTGATGGCTTAGAAAGTTTCATATGCGACCACTGAGAAGAAAAATCGTAACAAACTCTGGGGTAGGTAAGTTTCTTTTAAAGTTCAGACAAGTCTATATTAAATAATGTACATAGGGAGAAGGTATGCAATTTAGGGGATACCTACATATACCTAGCATGGTCATTATCACTACGCTTATTATGGTGAGTGCTCATTCCAGATCCTATCGCTCGCTTAGTATTAATGTGACCGAATTAAAAAAACTTAGTTTTTTTGGCAAATCACAAAAAACGTTTTGCACTTCGGCTGTTTATTTGGACATAAATGTTACAAAATGTTAGATGCTTATTTTTAAGAGTTACTTAGAGTATGCCACAGATGAAGTTGAATTAAAGATTACTGTGTTATCTAACTGATCTAAGATTGATTTTGATTTCGGTCACTTTAATACTAAGCGAGCGCTATAATGAATTGAGTTCTTACCTCTTTTGGAACATAACAACTGAATCTTTTTCAAGATCCGACATATCAATAGCACCCTTCAGTTTCTCCTGGTGCGGGCTAAGTTTCCAGAGACGAGTCATGAAGTGTGAGTGCACGAAGCCTTTGTTGTAGTCGTAAGGATCATCGTCTGTGGCAAAGTGAGCATGGTGGAGTCGGTGGTACTTCACCCAGTCGTATATGGAGCCCTGAGAAATATAACAATAGTTTTATTGACGTTTCGAAAGTATTTCATGTATTTTTAAGTATCGAGCGGATCACATTGGTTTGCACACCTCCAAACAAATACTACTGCAATATCTATCAATGACGACACGTTTGGTGTAGTGGCTACAGTGGCTAAGTGTAGTCAGCGAAACCAAATGGTCCTGGGTTCGAATCCCGGTAGGGGCAAAAGTTTATATGATGAATATGGACATTTGTACCCGAGTCATGGATGTATATTTATAATATGTATGTTTTTACGAAAAAAAAATGTATTTAAGTAGTGTATCAACCATCTGGTATACATAATTAAGTGCTTATCTTGGAACTAGATGGTGCTGTGTGCAATGTCAGACGATATTTATATTATTATTATCTGTCCGTGTCGGTGTCTCGATCCTAGTCCACAATCTATCCGTGTCGGTTTGTCTTATCGGGCAAATGAATAAACGTCCTCATTGCGATAGTGAAGGGACCTAGCTGCTTTTGTCAGATCCAATCAGGCTATTCCAAATATCTGGTCGACTTGGGCATCTCGATTTGCACTCGCGCAGTCCATCTCTAATCTCAGTGGGTGTGCACGATCTTATTAAGTATTTCTTACACCAATTTCATATAATTCAATTGCACTTAATACTCTAAGAATAATAGCAAGCAATTTAATCTCATGATTTAACTTGAATTACTTATAATGATTCATTAATATTATAGCAATGATATCATGTGCATCAGTTGCGTTGAAAAGCGTTCTTTGTAAGGGTAGAAGAGGCAGGTATTTATGATTATTCATTAATTAACATATAAGGAGGCAATCGTCTGAAGACTAATTAAAAAGTAGTCGAAAACGTTCAAAATCAAGTCGCAATTGATCTCAGCGACAGTCGAATGTCAAAATTGTTTGACAGATTGAAACAGATTAGAATGCGAAAGTTCTTAAAAATACGGGAATTGCCCCTCTAAAGTCGAATGGTGATAATGCCCGCTGTCCCTTGAACCAATAAGTGCCATTAGCGATATTTTAACGTCCATCTGTCCATTAATAAAATATATGTGATGGATACTTTGACTGATATCAAAGGTTTTAGGCATAATTTCGTTCAGAAAATTTTCCTGTCGCCTTCGAATTGTTAAAAAGTCGATCAGTTATTCTTAAAGTTAGTTGCCCAATCCGAAAGTTACCATGGAGAAGAACGGGCAAGTAGGTAACTATTTAATGGGGTGTGGAAAAAGATTCAGTAAAGACATCAATAATATATTTCATGATTTACTGCGGGTGCATGTTTATCATATTTATAACTGCTCTCGTAAATGTGAGAGTAGAAGAAGGTCATATTAGACAATATGTAGGTGTAATGTATATGACCTATACAAAAAAAACTGTTTTTCAAAAAATAATCTAGGTAAGTAGCTTCTTATAGAACGACGACCTTACTTTGTAAGAAGCACATGTAATGTGTTTGCCCGGTTAGTAAGTATATAATATTACCTACGTACGGAATAACTCTGGAATAATTGTAGGTATATCTTGAATCACTCCATTTAACGATTGTTGACTCGTCAGTCAGTAGTAATAATAAAACACTGATCAGGCAGGGGCCATAGTCCTTTCATAGTTTTAGGTAACCATTAACCACTATACCCATTATAGCCATCCAAACCCATAGCCCAATATGTTTTGTTCCCACGATCTGCAATAGTCCTGCACCAACCAGGGGTTGTCTTTGGGTGCATTTGCATAGTGCATACAGGGATAATCGTCGGTTGGTGACTCAACGTTTAAAATGGTCTAAGGGGCCTCTGCGAGTTGGCTTTGGCCCCTCGTACGCCTTCCAAAGGTCCGGGACCCTAGGGTACCGTGATATGTCAAAGACATTTAAATAATAATATTTAAAAAAAAATCGGAACAATACAACAAGTAAAAGGATGATAGCTGCATAAGTATAAACTGTAGCGCAGCTAAAAAATAAGTAGTACTTATCGTCATTTGGGAAAGCACGATAAAAAAAATACTTACAACTCCAGCTAAAGTCTGGAACAGCATGAGCATGACCCGAAGTCCTGTGCTAGCTTTATAAGCCCCGTGTGCCCATAACCGATGGGCTCCTGTGGTCATGCCCAGGATTGCCACTGATGTCAGCACTACAACTGGAAATTGTATGGTCATTAATAAATGGGTTACCTAGGTACCAACTTCGTGAAGTATTTGAACAAGAGTTAGGTACCTATATAGGGCGACTGTAAGCCTTTGAACCTTGAATTGGAGACCAAACGCACATAGAACTAGAGTAGGAGCATTATTTTCTAAATTTTCCTGATATTTTAGTATAGAACTACGAAACAAGCTCTTTGCCTTTTTACGCATTTGCTGGTTTGGTCTAAACCCACCTTGGCATGAGAATAAAATAACAATTTGCACAATTAGGACAATAAGTTCAATTTGCGAATTGGATTTTATGACAACTCCCAGTGAGTTTCTTTTTAGTTTTCAAGTAACCTACAGCATTAAAAATGAGTAGAAGGTCGTAACTTTCCATATATGAAGGCACGAAGACACGCGAAACTTGCCATGACACGGAGATGAGGGAAAAGCGTCGAATGATAACAATGGACACTCCACCGACTTCTTTGATAAGAAGGTACTTACTTTATATTCTAAGTATATTTTATTACTTTAACTCCTATTTGTTTTATCTGTACAAATCTTGAAATCTGACTTGGTTTCCGTATGTCATTTTTGGGTGACCACTGAGAACCAGCGCTGTGCTATGGGGGACGTATAGCACAGCGCTGGGTTTCAGTGGTTCCCCATAGCACAGCATCATGCTGAGTGGAAGCCTTCTTGTCACAGTCACGTCACGACGTACAGCTGCCGACTATTTCTGTTCTGTGCTCGTAATTATCTTTTTTATATTTTTTTATTAATCGAGTTAACTTATTCATATTCATATCTTTATTTGCATTCCAGGGATTTGCTTCTCAAGGATCAGTCAGCTATGTAGGGCGCCACTAAGTTTTAAAATATTGACGTCTAAAAGTGTCTTAAAAGATCTACAATATTAAAGTTCGGCGTTAACATACGTTTTATTCAGTACTTCTTAGTTAATTAAAAGCTTGTTTTTAAAAACGTGTTTTCTTAAATTAAAATTTTGTTCATTAATATACCATTAACTAAAAGTAATGTAGCTATCATATTTTATGTAACCTACGCAATTTAATCTAATGTCAGAAAAAATAAACAAACGACTTGACTTACAGGATTTTACACTACTAAAGCCACGAAAGTTGACACTTTGAGACAATCACGTCACGTTGTCATCACGTTGAGACCATTTCAAAAGATAGTATTAATGCAGGGTGCGATGAAACTTTGATTACCACAAGTCCACGACGTGCTACGATAATGAAGTAACAATATACAGCACGAAAATCTACTTGAAATATTTTAAATAAATAAGTCCAATATAAGGAGTCTGAACTGTAACATCATCTGGCTGCTGCCGCCAAGCTCATATTATTGATTTACAGCCCTAAAAGCGCCGTGAATCGGTGAACTAATGTAAGTAGCTACCATAGGAGCCGCCTGTCTCATAAAAGCATGCAAGTGCTGATTTAATTCGTGATTGCGTAACTCCTTAGCTAAAGTACTAGCAACATTGTCTCAAAAAGTACAAAAACGACAAAAATTACGTATTATTGAACTTCTTACTAATCAGCGGGTTAATTGCGTAACAGCAGTAGCAATGACTTTCATTTTGACAGTTGTTGAGCGGACAAATTTTTCGAAATTAGAAGAAATGGATTAGTAATATCCTTCAAAATGATTCAGATTGTGAATGATTGTGTATTACGCAATTAGGGTGCAGTACCTATAGTATTTTATTTTATGAGATTGTTTCTAGAATTATAATCAAACAAAGTCAAATAACCTCGCCCCTAGTAACAGACAAAATAATCGTTTATATGAAAGACAATAAACATATTGAGTTATTGAAATGAACAATTTCATTGATTGCCGTACGTAAGCATACTGCCTTTTTAGTAAACACAATCAATTTTGCAGTGTAATCAACATTGCCTCGACGGCGACGTGGCGCCATCGTTTATACAACACATTTGCATACAATACTTCACTTTTTGCCAACAGTTTGATAAATTATATTTATTTCTGTAAATTGATTCAAACAAACACTTAACACGTAATAATTAAATTATTTTTAAAACTAGACCACTTCGATGTTTCTTAACAGATTCAGAGGTCACAGTCTCTTCTCCAGACTAATCTTGGTCAGGCTATATGAAGATCATGCAGATTGGCGTCTGAGATTGTCTTTTGAGGAAATGACCATACATATTTGAGTTGACCTGTCCAGTCAGTGCACGCATTTTGCAGTAATCGTGTAGCTCAACTCAGAACTCACTTATGGTCAGCTTCGACACTGATTATAAAATGTTTTATTTCAATAACCCGCCCCTACTTCGCACGGTTTTTACAACTTGAGCAAACATCGTGATTTTGTATACAGGGTTATTGGTAAAACACCATCAACCTCTTAAGGGGTCATGTACTCATCAATAAGAACAACTTTTACTATGGGAAAAAATATGAAATCGCGAAAAAAAAATCTGCTGGTCCCTACATTTTGACGCAAACATAAATGTAGGGAACAGCAGATTTTTTTTGTTGCGATTTCATATTATGTCCAATGTTTTTAAAATCTTATCCAATGATAATAAGAAATAGTGTGAGTCCTTTGTTCTAAATTTATCTAAACCGTGTTAATTATTTTTATTAATTAATTGTATTGTACTGTCAATTCCTTTTATTTTATAATCTATCTATTTTGTTTTATTTTTTTATAGAATTAATTAATTGTATTGTATTTCATTAATCGTTTTTTTTATATTATTTATCTAAGTAATGCTAATCTAGTGGCACTTTTTACCTTATCTTAATTTTCTTAACATGCGGATAATTTAATGGGCTGTAATATTGCTAATACTACTTATGAGCCTATATTATTATTTATAATGTTTTTATATTGTCGCTGTTTATTGTCCCATAATAAATAAAATAAATAAAAATCAGAAAAATAAAAAAAAAACAAAAAAATTAAAAAAAAAAATTTTATTGCCCTATTGAAACTAAGAAAAATGACTATTTATAATGAATATAAAATGTTTTCGTATGTAAATCGACGAAGTACCTATTCTGTGCTTTTGCATTAATAAATACTTCGCGATTATTGTTTATGCTGGATTTTTCACCTTAGTTAATCCTGACATTCAAATGTGATAAAAAGATAAAAATAAAAGTTTTTATTGTGTACAATAAACAATTAGTAGTCTGTATTTCCACCGTTAACGCGTAGATATAACAAAAATCGCAGCGATTCGGCCGGCATACTCAATATGAGTTCATCTAAATAAAGGTACGGAATGGCCGCCCACATCCGTTGTAATAGGCGGAAAGGTTTTTTTGGTGTGTGTACGGCATCCATATTTGGCAGAGCTCTTCTTTGAAGCATATCCCATGCGTGCTCAATGGGATTCAAGTCTGATCATTGAGCACGCCATGGTAGGACGTTGATATTAGCTGCGGCCAGAGTGTTTGCAACTGTTTTTTTCTGTTCCGTGGTTTGCAACGACGCGCGACGTCATTTGAAAATAGAATAGTAACCGAAACATAACTGGCGTATTGTGGGTTTACTAGGCACACCTAGCCGTTTTTTG
Source organism: Brachylomia viminalis (assembly GCA_937001585.2). Taxonomy (NCBI): domain Eukaryota; kingdom Metazoa; phylum Arthropoda; class Insecta; order Lepidoptera; family Noctuidae; genus Brachylomia; species Brachylomia viminalis. The sequence continues at coordinate 10,236,752 of OW443302.2, read as the reverse complement.
TGCCGTTTTTTGGAGCTATCAGGATCTATTTGTTATTTAAAATAAACATTAACGAATAAAAATACATTAAACTACATAATCTTGATTCCACAATGGTATTTTTTTTTATAAAGGAGTAGTTGTTTAATTAATCTCCTTACAACGAAACCACCGATTTGAACCTCAATCAACTCAACCTATCGCTGTCACTTGCTGGACATAGGCCTCTTTCAGGCTGCGCCACAACACCCTGTCCTTCGCTTTCCGCATCCAGTCTGTCCCAGCCATTTTCTTGAGGTCGTCGGTCCATCGAGCTGGGGGGCGTCCCACGCTACGCTTGCCAATACGCAGTCTCCACTCCAGGACTCCTCTGCTCCACCGGCCATCGGTCCTTCGACAAACATGGCCAGCCCACTGCCACTTCAGCTTGCTTACTCTGCAAGCTATGTCAGTAACTCGGGTTCTTTTCCGGATAATTTAATTTCCGATTTTATCCTTCAATGAAACTCCAAGCATAGCCCGCTCCATAGCACGCTAAGTGACCTTGAAATTGTGGACCAACACAACTGTCAGTGTCCATGTTTCGGCACAGTACGTCATAACGGACAGGACGCACTGGTTGAAGACCTTAGTCTTCAAACATTGCGGGACAGGCGACGAGAAGACTTGACGAAGTTTCCCAAACGATGCCCAATCCTAATCGGATCCTTCGTCCGGTTCTTTCTCAAAGTTGTGTCTACCGAGCTGGATGACTTGCCCTAGGTAGACATACTCCTTCACAACTTCGAGAAGCGACCCTTCGATGTGGATTGGACTCTTCAAGACGTGTGAATTATACATGACTTTCATCTTGTCCAATTTCATGTCGAGACCAACCCGCCGAGAGACTCTATTCAGGCTGTGCAGCATCTGGTCTATCTGTTCCAGCGTCTCTGCCATTATGACAATGTCATCGGCAAAGCATAGGTGTGAGATGTACTCGCCGTTCACATTGATACCCAGTCCTGTCCAGTCCAGCGCCTTGAAAACGTCCTCCAAAGCATTGGTAAACAGTTTCGGGGATATCACATCCCCCTATCTCACTCCTCTGCGCAGTTGGATGGGGCTGGTTTTCTGATCCTGGATCGTCATAAAAACATCTCAACACTTCAATGTAGCGCCAGTCAAATCAACATCGTTGCAGAGAGGCCAGAACTGCCCATATTTCGACGGAGTCTAAGGCTTTCTCGTTCAATTCGAAAATGCTTGTGTAAAACATTCTCGTGGCCGTCTGTATACTCGACGTCTCTCGTTATGATCATATAACACGAATCTCGATTCATCAGGGAACATTACTCTGCCCCGTTCGTCCTCACCCCATCGATATGTTAATCTTGCAACTTTATGTTGCCATTAGATTTTTAGGCCACTTGCTGGCTGGTACGGCTTTAAGTTGGCTTCTGCAAGACGTCTCCTGACTCACTGATTAGGTCTGCAAACCTTCGGGCCTGCAAAACTTGTTGCTGGATCGCAATGCCTGAAGTTGAATTCCTAACACCGTTGACACAATGAATCGATCTTCTTAGGCCGTTGTGCACCTTGGTATGCCACTGCTTGGTCTTCATAAGTTTAGTCTAGTCTCCCTTAACCTCCGAAGCTCTTCTTGGACAGTAGAATGTCTCACACCCATTGTTCCAGCCGTTTGTCTCTGGGATCTCCCCAATTGCACCATATGATCCTGGTACATTCCTCGGGTGTGAGAGTCACGATTATACCTTTATTCACAAGTCATCGTCTGCCGTAAGCACTTTTAGTTAAAAAATCGATACGCAAAGGTAAAAACACTAATCAAATCAACGTCCAAATAGAAGTACATATTCAAACATAGAGCAACACGGACCGCCGGTGGTCCGTGTTGCTCTATGTATTCAAATGATATCCAAAATAATGAAACGAGACAATATTATTCTTGTTAATTTTTTCTAGCCATGACTTTGAGCAGGTTAGTATGTAATAAGGTTTTAATGTGCAACTTAATACTGTTTTTAAGTTTTTTTTTTTACTTCATGAAACACACTTGGTGTGGTTTAGGAGATATTTAGATTTCTTTAGATACGTTGCAAGTGGCTTTTTTTATATTGCACGTCAGTGTAGAATGTTTATTTTGGGTTAATTGATGTTTTTTTTGGTTGCTTGTTTTGATTACCTAATATATGCGTAAAGAATATCAGTTTATTTATCGATTCCGTTATTATAAGACTTACAGAAAATCAGGGTCATCAGTTTGACCTCGTAGATCAGCAGCCATGTTCCATACAAAGAGAGGAGGTGGATGTGTATGAAGAACAACACTGCTGGCCAGTTCGCCTCCCGACCCCTGCTGAGCTTGGGCTCCTCGGGCCCTGGAACGGCATCAGTCAGTTCCACCATTGTTTCTGGAGATCTGTAACATGGAGATTATGTTTTTTTAAATAAATAGGAAGACAATGGAATGATTAGGTAGTAATTCTTTCTTCTGAAACATTTTAAAATCATTTTCACACGTCTGTTTTGCATACGTCAGCTCGAGTTTATTAAAGGAAAGTTCCTTAAAAAAAATCAGGGATTCTCTATTACAGTTCTGCGCCATTCCCATTTGTTAACATACTTAAAAGTACCTCGTAGGTATCTAGGCAGGATATTTATATTGTGAAGGAAACTATCGAAATATAATAGCAATTCCCTGATAAAATTATAGTGTCTAAAGTTTCTGATCAGCTGAAACAAAGGATCGCGTTAAGTTTCAAGCTCGCTGTTCTGATATTTAAAACCCGCCATAATTATTAATAGCGCAGAGCTTTCTTGATCAGTATTATTTTGTAAATAATTGTAAGAAAACTTGATTGGGGTTGGGAGTTTATTTTGATAGTGTCCAGAATCAAATATGCATGAAGAAAGAATACACAATTACGCAGAATATATTTAAGACTAGACTAAAATCATGATAGCTGGTCCTAGTCCTACACTATGATTACAAATAAAGTAGAGTAGGTATAGTATATAAGTAAATCATGGATAATATTGTCAAGGGAAAAAATTATAATATAGAAATAATTGTATTTTAACCACAAAGTAGATGTTTCAACAATATTACGTGTCACAACAACAAGAGAGCAGTGCTGGCCCGGTGGTAACGGCCCCTACTTACGAGTTGTATTTGTAAGTAACGTGTTGTTGGTCGTGGGTTCGAACCCAGGCAGGCGTTTTACTTATTGTTAATAATTTCATCACCATTTCTCTCAAATCGGTGAAGGAAAATATCGTGAAGAAACCGGCGTGTCCTAGAACCAAAAGTTCGAATACATGTGACATCTACCAACCCGCACTCCCTATCGAAGATAGGAGGCCTGTGTCCCAGCACAGGGAACATTATAGGCTGATTATGCTCTATATGTCACATCAAATTCGGTTTATTAAGCTAGTTATTATATATGTGCAATAATCCACATCGTAATTGTTTTGTTATTTATATAATTGTTTGTTTGGTACTCGTGACACGATGTTTGGCGCCGAGTTATTTATTTTGAACGCTTTGTTTTCCCGTTTCTATTCAAAAACGAATAGTTACCCTATAACTTTTTTATTAATATTCTATTTTTTGGTAGTGACCTAGATTGTACTAATGCCTTCAGCAAGAACATTGGTCCCTATCAGGGCTACAGTTAATAGCACTGCTTACCTAATTACAAGTTCTTGCTGTACCTAAGCTTTTTGATTGCATGAGGTCCTGGGTTCAATTCCCGGGTCGCGCAAAGTTTGGTTGGGTTTTTCCATCTGGAATTCCACAGTAGCAGCCCTGAGTCTGTGTTTGTGCCCGGCTGATGGCAATAGGCTCGCCCCCTATTACACGGGACTTAATAATAATTGGTGAAATGTGGGTGTACTACGAGTATAGGTAGGTACACCTCTGCCTAGCTCTTCTGGTTCAGCCGTGATGTTGTGTATGATGACAATTGGCTCGCCCCTGTTACATGTGTAGTAATAACCAGAATTGAAACAGCATGGGATCGTTAAATAAGCGTTTTAATTAGGACTGACAATCATTTTATTTTTAACTGACTTAAAAAAAGGAAGAGGTTGTCAATTGAGAACCTCCTCCTTTTTTGAAGTCGGATTTTTATTTTTTTATTTGTGTTCACCGATTACGCGAAGACGCCTGAACCGATTTGGAAAATTCTTCTTTTGTTTCAAAGGGTATATGTTATCCTTCCCAGGTAAATTTTATCAAAATCAGTCGAGCGGCTTAAAAAAAAACAACAATAAATTATTTTTAAATAAAATTATAAGCCGCTTTCAAACGGACGAGGACGTGTAAAACGATCGTTTTCGAAATGGTGTGGGGTAGGTACCATAACTAAAAAGTGATAAATTAAAAACTTATTTCCAAAAAAAAAACATCGACTTCCTTCTTTCCTTGTTTTTTTTTGTAAAAAATGTTTTTAATACTTAACTTTTAATATAAAATTAAATGCTTATTTCTAGGAATATCTAGCAAATAATTACATGTCAGCCTTTTTAGGAGTGACTGCTCGCCATGAGCTCAAAACAACTATGATCTTGGAAAAACATCGTTTCTGCCTGGGCGTAGACTAATCCCTACTACCAAGCCACTACCCCGCTAAACCAACGGAACTTCTGACTCAGTGTTGCCAGCAAATAACTAAGTCTGTTATAGCCTCAAAAGTTTACACGTGGGACTTGAAACATAACTGGCGATGTGGGTGTACTATAGCTGCACCTCTGCCTAACCCCTCAGATCATACAGGCGTGATGTTGTGTTATTTTAGATGTTCTAGATAGATGGAAACCAAAATTTTCAATATAAATTAAATTGCTGGACAGCACTTGTTTCTAGGTTTAAAAAAAAACTGATATCTTTCAACTTGCACCAGACTAACATTCGGCATTACGGGATATTGGCATGATTACACAATATCGATTTGAATTTATAGCTGACGTCCTTGTGCGTAATGTGTATGCTGAATCTGGTATATTTTATAAATGCACATAAATCGAGTACCTACCCTATAAACAAATGTAAACTGAAACGTTCTATTTTCCCGTCGTTATACATAATTCAGGTGTTCATCGCGAGAATAGATAGGGACTGACGTAATCAACAATTTAGATTTCGTACTAATTCGTAAACTGTAATACCGGACGGTTAGCTTACAGCAAAAATAAGACCTATCACCCTGCAACCACGAGAGGATGAGCAGTTGCGTTCTTTTGTCTAATTATTAGATTAAATGGACCACAAAACAATTGGTGTGGCCTGCGTGATTAGAGCAGCTAACCTTTTTTTTAATCATCTATGCACACACACATATAAACAAACAAAAAGAAAGTAACAGAAAAATACGTACAAAAGTGATGCTTATTCCTAAAGAAATCTCGTCCAGCATATTTACCTGCGATAGGAAAGTATAGACGTTGTAGTAGTAGTAGGGATTTATAGATGTCCGTAGGTGTGTCCGTGGCATCACAGCGGGCCCTATCAGAATACCAGCGTTGCGGCATTTTTTTTTAAATATTGCAGCATATGCTGAGATAGGAGCCTTTTTGGTCTCGCACAGGCCTTTTACTTTATATTTTCTTGTTATTTTTAATGTTAATTTTGTTAGTTTTAAACGCTCTTACCTATATTTTTTATTATTTTTACTGTTTGTATTGCCTGTGCGTGTCCCAAATAAAATATTGACCTTTATTTCTTTCTTTATTTCTAGTAGGCATTCTTGGTATTTAAGCCTTTAAAATATGGTTCACGGTTCCGTTCAAGTTTTTAGTGGTTCAAAACAGCTCAGAGTGCCAGCTCAGTGTGCAGCCAGCCTTTAGTTTCAAAAGCGACCCAGAAGTTTCCGCCCAAGTTTAAAAACAAATTTGAATTTTGTTAGTTGTTCAGCAGCTTTAGGCGTCGTCGTTACAGTCCATAGAAGAGTATGTTACATTTCTGACGATCGACTCGTATGATGATGAGACAAAATCGATCGCCACTGTAAAACTTTTTGTCGATCATTAAATCCACAAATGATGCCAGACTTTCTCCTTATATTTATTTCTAACCTGATACTTACCTATTGATGTCATTTGGTTTAATGATTGATTTTGATTTGATTGATTGAAAAGATTGGTTGGTAGAAAATACAAAACAGAAGACACCGACTTGCGAAATGAATAGTACATTGTTACCCTAGGGGTGTAAGCAACTTATTTAGTCCTGAGGGGGGGGGGGGGGGGGGGGGGGTCTGGCGCCCGAGCGTAGCATGGCCGCTAATAGTTCGAGGGACTAAATAAGCCTTTAACCCGAGGTAAGCACTGTTGCTTTTCCTTACGAATACAAGGAAAGAAAAATAAAAACATGAATTTGCTAAAAAATAAATGAGCCTCTTCTCTTATGAAATCAGACGTTAAATCCATATCTGAATCAGATGAACTCATTGTGTTAATACAAATCTTTGTATCGAAAGTATAAACAAAACTGTACAACTCGAAAAAACAAATGAAGATCGGATTGCCGCTTTTCAGCCATTATTTTTCATTTCCATCATTGAAAGAATAATATATATATGTATATAAAATGTTGCCCAAATCTATGTTATATTAAAGAAGTAGTTGAAAGTAAATTAAAATAAAGTACTTAATAAAAAAAAATCTTTCATTACTTTATGTTGTTTCATAACTTTATGTTATTTCACTTTTACATTGCGTTTTAATTGGGTGGCTGTATAAGAAGTTGGAACATGGTTCAATAGAAATGTGAAAATAGAACTAGTTTTTTTAAATAATTTGACAGCTGTCGGTTGAAAACGATTCTCCCTAGGGCTTACTTTCAATTCGCTCCTCAGGCAACTTCAAACCTTTTTTTTTTTTTTTGTGGGTGGGAAATCATCAAATACCTTCTCCCGCTCTGGGCAGAGCAGGAGGGCGTGTCAGACTCTTACTGACTAAAACCCACCCGTGTTCCTTCAGTTGCCTGTGCCAGGGGCCACGGTAACCCTCTTGGACTTTTCCGCAACCCTAGCAGGCATCGGTCCTAGCAAACCCCGTCATTGGTGCTGACATCTCTTTGAGGCGCGCGTGGAACACAACGCGCCGTCGACCCGGGCCTGGTCCTTACCGAACGGCGAGCTGCCCATTGCTCGCCGTTCGCAAGCCCGCGCCTACGGTGGCCGGGAATCGGCCTGCGATTCCCGACGCCCAGGGCGTCTCCTGCGGCGGCTAGGGGCGTGAGGGCGCAAATTTTGCCTCTCCCTCACGCGTTCCGCCTCCTCCTTTGCGAACATTACTGCTTCGCAGAAGGAGGTGACGGCTTCCCAACCCCTTTCGCTCCGTACCATGGCCTGGACCAAGGCCGGACGCGAGAGATCGCCGCCGCCAATCGCCTCCACGAGGACACGGCGGTGCTCAGCCCAAGCCGGGCAGACCTCCACCGTATGCTCCACCGTGTCCTCCGGGCGATCCACACAATGGTGACACCCGGGCGTTTCCTCCCGCCTTATCCGGAACAGGAACCTCCCGAAACAACCATGTCCGGTGAGGACCTGCGTCAGGCGGAAGGTGAGGACGCCGTGGCGCCTCTCAAGCCACTCCTCAAAGAGGGGACTTATCGCCGCAATTGTGGCGTGCCCAGCGCTGGGTTGCGACAATCGCACTCTCCATGCCGCCCTGAGATCCCGCCGGAGCTCTGTCCGCTGTACCGTGATTTCTCGAACTTCAAACCTACTTTCCGAATTTGAGTAATGAAAACTAATTTTTCGGTTTAGTCGGTTGTTATTATTTTCTGTTTTTTTTATTTTTGATTATTATTTTAAGTATCTGGTACTTGAGGTGTTGATAGGCCTACACCATCCTTCCATACAACACTGTTATTTAGAAATATTGTAATTATTTAATTTAATTATTTTAAAAAGAATATGTAACATAACGGTACATTCATGAAATAGTAATTCAATAGGGTTGGTTATATGAACTAAGGGTTGAATTTAAAATTGTAATTATTTTAATTCTGTAAATACATACATAGTGCGGTCGCGAATCATATTTTGTTCAACATACAACCTGACACTGACCTGTAAATTGCAAAAAACGTATAATTTGAATTTCGCGGGCTACCTTAGCGCTCTCCTCCCTTAAAGAGTAGTTTGAATAACGAAACGTACCTACTTTAAAAGACAAATACAAGTACCTACTTAATATTTAAGTAATGGAATGGCTTCAATCAAAGTAAAAAAAATGTTTTACTTTGCTTTCATCATTATTTATCGCAAAATTGAACATAATCAACTACATTTTTGTAAAATAAATATACCTATGCTACGGCTACATTGTCGCGATAAAGCGAATTACACTTCGCGCGCTCTCTGTCTACAGCGAGACGTTGCGCGTCGCGTGCGAGAGAGCGCGCGAAGTGTAGTTCGCCTTCTCGCGACAATGTGGCCGCAGCATAAGAGCATCGGCAGTCAAATATGTACCTAGCTTTAATTTTTTTTCACTTAACAGGTTGTCATTAGTTTTTTAGACAATACCCTTCAATGGTATGCCATTAACAAGCCAAGATCGTATCGAAACAAAGACAGTGTGTCGATGTTAAGGTCGAAAGGGCAAACAAATCTATTGTATGTTAATAAAATAATGAACTTTCCAAAACGTGTCATTTTAAATTAAAATAACATTTCAACAAGTTGCGACCATCGAACTTGCTAATAATAATCGTACGATTGTTTCTTTAAAATTAGCAATCTACTTATTTCAGCCGAGCTTTTCTGTAATAAACTCCTAAATTAATATTTTTTTTAAAGCTATTATTATTAAGAAAATCGTGTTGACCCTAGCATTACTTTAAGCATTTAAAATTGAGTCTTATTAACTTGAAATAAGATTTAATTTTCTTTGGCTTAATTGGCGGTCAGTATTGCAATATACATACATTTTGAAAAAAATACCCGAATTTATAGTTACTGAAATCCATTCAGTAGTCAATTATGAGCAAACTACTTTCAGGACTTGCGTTTATTCTGTTACACCTTGTATAAGCTACTTCTGTGTTGCTCTAAAAGTAACGTTGCATATAAATTCTAGCATGTCGTTTTAACGATATTATGACTTGTCTCATAAGTACTAATGTTTTATTTAACGTTAGTTCAGTACTAGTAGTTTTATTTAAAACCAACAAGTCTTGTTTCTAGGGAAATCCTGAAATAGAAAAGCCTGCGGAGGTATTCCACTGAACGCAACCTATTTATTAGGTAGGTAGATATAAGGCAATCCCAAAGAACAATAGTTTTCAGATTATTTATATTCATTCTTTGAATTTCCGGGTTACTTAAACGACGTAGATCTACACACAAAGTTACACGTGAAATAATACCTACCTTGGTACAATATACCTATTTTAATAACAGATATATCTAAAATTGTAATAATTTAGTAAATAAATCTTACAAAATGAAGCACTCTGAGTTGTCTTAGATCAAATAATTCATTGCTAATGAACTCGTGCTGAAGAACTTCATGAGATATGTTTGAACTATCATTTGGGTGGAAGCCACAACAATGACCTATGTTTGAAAACGGCTATTAAATGCAACCGTTCGTTTCCAAGTTCAGTCAACCCTCTCTAACAAAATAATGTCATTTATTAAATACCTAATGGTCTATCGTTTAGGACAGGTTCGAAAAGTAGTTGTACCTACTTATTGTTTTTTTACTTGATTTGACTATTTTAAAACTTTTTATGTATACTGGCACTTGGCAGTAACTGAATGGAAAATTTACGGATTATTATTAAGTTCACTTTTTGTGTTTCATTTTATTTGTCGAATGCTATCTAGGCTTTTGGCTACTTATTTTGTATTTTTGTGTGTATTTTATATTCACTGTCGTATGTGCGTCTTATTTGTGCAGAATAAATACTTACTTTTCTTTTCTTCACCGTGTTTTCTGTGTTTTTCAAAACGTGTTACGAGCGAGTACCCATGCAGATGCTCGCAATTTTAATTTTGAACGTGTAGCCACTGACACGCTATGTGTAGAACTTATTGGAAAATTCTTATAGGTACAAAACATTTGTTCTGTACAAAGTAAGTACCTAATTCTAAAGATCTTCAGATAAAGGAGTCTTTTTTTTAATAAGTAGGTACGTTTACTTAAGTAATCCTGTGTCAACAACACCTGCGTTCATTACTCCAAATTATTCTCCCCGCACCGAATTTTCGAGCGGAAATATGTATAACCGGCGAACCGTAGCGGCCGCAACGATCGTTCAAAGGCAACGTATCGTCTAAACGCTCGACCACAACACCAATCGGGCGCCTACCACAAGCGGCAGATCTCGTAAGCATTGAGAAATATACATATCTGTAAGAATATATTTTCAACAAGATAGATTTTTATTGGTTTAAACCATATTGTTTATAGGGCCATGCAAAATACTGGTATTCACCTCACATAGCTGGGAAAAGAACAGGCAGATGATGATTATGATGTCGCAGAGCCTTTCAGTTAACAGCCTAGCCTTTTTACTAAACGGCGGCGTTCAACTAGCGGCCTGAGTGATATTCAGCCGGTGCGTCTAATACAACATTTAATGAACTGGCTGGCTGATGCCATTTATAGGCCATTTATACACTAGGTTAAACATGTGACGAAAAGACGAAATAAATATGAAATATCTGACGTTAGTAATTGTGGCACTACCCGATTTCAAGCGACAGTTGTGTATTGTATGTAGTTTTGGTAAATAAAAAAATACAAAATGCATGTTTATTACCAAAGTTCGGCAGTAAAAACTGAGCAGCATACTAAATAAAAATGAGCTAAAATGAGCCGTAAAATGGCTTAGCAGGCAGGTACGTGTGGGCAGATAACAAATCGGAATTAGTCGGTAAGAAATTTAACTTGGAAGAAGCGCTCGTCGGCCGTTGCCACGGCCGCGGCACCGCTCGATTCGCTCGCTCGGCTCGCACGCGATTGGTCAGAATTCTAACCTAACTTGACCCATTTGGTCGGGGTGCCCTGGCTTAGTTACTGCGACGAATTCGGCTGGCGCGTGGTTGGTCATAGTTCCAACCTAACCTATGCTGCCGAACTATTTACCTAAATAGTTTTCAAAACACGGACATCTATTATTGCGACACTGACTTCCGGCAGGCTTACAACTACATTTTTGGAATCCCTGGCCACTGAAAGGCGACTGGCTTGCCACAGCCTCTCTCAAAGAAATCGGGGTTTCTGAAGTTTCTTTAGTCAATGACAGTCCTTCTGAAACGAAATTTAAATGTCTGGGCTGGGCAAGTAGTAAACGTTTGAGATTCAAGTCATTTACCTAGCTGTTTGATTGAATGGCTGAACATCATTTAGGCCGCTAGTTGAACGGTGCTATGCTGTTAATTGATACTGAAAGGCTAGTTGCCGGCTACAATGTTAAAATACTACTACGTACAAAGGTTATTTATATTAGTGGACCTCAGCACTTGCACTGTTGCAGTGCTTCACGAAATATGAGCACATTCGCAGTTTTTGCTTCAAACAGCAAAAAGTATGATGACAGGAATAAACTACACGGTGGTATTTAAACATAATATTGTGTGACTACGAAAACTGGGCGAACACGGCAGCAGGGTTAGCTTTAGAAAATATTTTTAGATATATTTCGCTGTAGGTAACCTTCAAGCTATTCGTTAAGTAATGCGACCAGTTTAATCCAAAATAGATAATTATCATAGGTAACTTCTCTATGCAGTGTAGAATTGAAGTTACATGCAACATTACATTAAAGATTAGTCAGTACTCCTTATTTGGCCATAAGAGCGTGTAACTGGTAAAATAAAGACCGCAAATCTTTTAGACACAGATTATAAGTGGTGTACCAGTTACCTATACCAAACAACCAACCAATACCTAGCAATGATTCAGAATAAACTCAGCTAACGAATAGTTCACTAATGAAAACGCGCTGATAAGCCGATCACCAAGACACAACCGTGACCCGTTCACAAAAATAAGTCTAATAAATGTTGCAATCCATTCATTTTTCAGTGCATATTATTCTTCAGTACTCCTTTATTTTAAGAAATCCTTGCTATATTTCAAAGTAGGCCTATGCCTATAATAATAATTTAAGAAATATATTCTACTCACCACGCTGACAGGCAACCGTAATCGATGAACACAACACAGTGACAAAGCACAACCGCTACTCAAATCATTATACATTCACAAGACCTGGGCCAAGTTACATGGTTAATTACACACGATACCTACTTACTACTTTATAATACATTGCATTACAATATAACTGTTTTATTGACCATTCATTTTACTCCCACAAAACTAGTAGGTAGGTATAACCTCTTCAACCTGTACCTACTTCGATTCGATTTTCTGGTAAAACGAATAATGATGAATCGAGTTTTTATCGAGAGTTATTAAGTCAGGTGTCGCAAAATTCAGTTTATTCAGCATGTCGCGCGCAAGTTGATATTCAGCGCCTTTCAGCTAGAGGTGACATACCTACTCGTATCAGGTGACTTTAAATTCAAGCGTATTTTATAGAATTTCTTCAAGTTATGATATTGAATTGATTTTCGTAATTATATTATAAATGCAAACTGCCGACTTCTCTGAATGAATGATTTAGATTTTTTTAAAGAAATAATAAGAATTTGACTTTTCATATCCTATTGGGTAGGTAGGCCTTAGCCTAGCACTAGCTTTATTTAAGTTTATGCTATATTTTTGCATTATTTTTAGGTATCTTTAATATTCTAGTTTATGACGTCACAAATTCAAATTCTTCTCTTCTTGTTCTCACACACATCTATATACAAATCTTTTTCATTTCTCCTTTCGCAGGTCTGCTGGAAGAAATTTCATAGGAAATAAGCAGTACCTAATATGTCGTATCTGTATCTATTTTACTGTGTGTACATAGATAATAAAATAAATTAACTTGTAAATAAGGAAACGAATAAAAATAAATGATTAATAAGACTGTAATGAAGAATGTTTTAAAAAGGCTTCCTTAATGTATCGAAGTATAAAACGAAGAAAAACTCTAACGGACCAACTTAGGTTTGAGTAGGTACTAGAAAAGTCAGAAATCGCATAAAACTTTTCCTATACGTTCGTAGGAGTGCGACTGAGATGAGAGAGAACACAATATACCAGTGTATGATAACAGTCAAGTTATTCCATTACTTCACTGGGCTGAATAGGAAACGAATAAAGCAATAAGTTACAGATTTAACCTTTTAAATGATGTGCACGGGACTACCAGCTGGTAGAACCACTGTTTAACTTTTTTAACTCACTCGGCTAAGCAGAATGTTGATAATGTAGATGTTAAGTATGACACTCTGTGGTCTGATCATTTCCCAGTTGTGGTTATGTGTAATTTAAAATTACTGTCCCTTAAGGTCACGTCTAAAGTTATTAATGTAAATAAAGACGTAGTGTGGGTATAAAAAGTTAGGAACAAGTTTTTATGTAGGTATGCCAAATAGTGTCATAAGCGACTTAAAGTAACTGACTTCCCTCCTGATTATGTAAACTGTGCTGATTGTTTTTGTAGTGACCGTGGCCATAGGCTTGTTCTGGATACGCTTTACTCTGACATTGGGACTGCCCTCCGTGACGCGGCAGTCTTCGAGTCGGCGAAGCACGGGTCTGGCGGGGGTGGCCCGCGTATAGCCGGGTGGAACTACAAACATGTCAGCGAGGCACACATGGTGGCCAAATCTAAGTTCCTCGATTGGGTGTCGTGTGGTAGCCCTAAATCAGTAAGTAAGAAAAGAAGAACCAGTGTATGAGATCTTCAAGACCGCCAATGCAAGATATCCGGGAAGCATACCTCCGGTCAGCCTCAATGGGGTTCCTTTGGGAAGGGTTGACCAGTTTACATACTTGGGACATGTTTTGATCGCCGACCTCAAAGATCACGCAGACATGCAACGGAAGCGGAGGGCGTTGTCTGTTAGAGCGAACATGATCGCCCGCAGATTTGCGCGGAGCTCGAATGAGGTTAAGGCTACGGTCTCTAGAGAGCACAACACACACGTACATCGCTGAACTCCTTCAGTCTGTGGGCTCACTACTCTAGCAGAAGTTACAGCGCTTTCCGCGTCCAGTACAATAACGCGTTTAGGTCGGTGATGGGGCTACCCCGACACTGCAGTGCCTCGGGTAGAGGCGCGCACCGATTGCTTTCACGTGACCATGCGCAAGCGCGCCGCGTCCTTGGTGCGCAGGGTACGGGTTAGCCCCAACATCGCACTGGCGATGGTTGCAGGAAGGCTGAACTGCCTCTTCATCGGATATTGTTCTAGCAGACATGTTGCTGTAGCAGTGTCGGAGAGACGGTATTAATTTTATTGTTTCATGACTTATTTATTTTGATTTGAATTAATTTAATTTTATTTATTTTATGTGATTTCTATTAATTTATGTTTGAAAATGAGTGTTATTTACCAGAAATAAATGAATTTATTTATTTATTATATTTAAGGAGCTAAGTAGCCAATAAGCAATGTAAACCTGAGTCCGATTCCCAACAATTGGGCCTTTCGTGTTTCTTTTTTTTACTTTTGTATCTATGCTATTAAGAAGTGATAGTTTGAAGAACGTACACAGAAAAATAATTAAGTTAGGCCTCTTCGGTCATCTATGATTATAATAAAACTCTATGGTTAAGTGACTGTTAATGAGAAATCCTGTGTTTATAATTACAATGTACTGTTATATTGTTTTAGTGATAGCTGTTCCTCAGGAATAATCTGTAAGAATGCAACATTCAATGTTTCAGTGCTGTGCCAGTAGGCAGTATAATTATGCAGGAGCGCAGGCGTACATTATTCACTAAAAACGAAAAACTTCTCAAGCAATGTGAACTTGCTACTGAAGGTTGCGGGTGTCGACCTCAGGACGAGCTGCCACTCACACATTACACTGTACGTCGCTTGTTCCCGCGTTACCTGTCCTGACTCTCGTTATATTTTGGCTGCTGAGACCAGCTAGCCTATTCTACTAATTTAAAACGTTCAAAATCTAGTCGCAGTCTCATCTCAGCGACAAACAAAATGTCTAATACTTGTCAAAATGTATGGGAAATTAGAGATACTTTTGACAGATTGAGACTGAGATCAGACTGTGAACGTTCTTAAAATTAGTAGAATTGCCCCTCTGAACTACAAACGTAGTATTCAGGGAATTTAAAAAAAAGTGTCTTACGACTTTCACACGAAAGAGGTCGCGGGCAGAAGCTACCTGGGACGCTGACAGCGAAGTATTTGGATGCCAAAAGAATAATTTAAAAATGTGAAACTATTTAATCCAAGTCTTACTTTTGTCGGATTAACATTGTTAGATTCTGAAACTGAAAACTACTACTTATTTTTACTTAAGTACTGGAACACGGAACGGACGGATGGTACACGGAAGTATCTATAACGTAATGGCCTACCTATTGTGTAATGTTTTTTTTTAATATGAATTTATAAAAACAATGTGATACTTAGGGCCGGTTCTTTGATCCGTAGTAACTCAACCGTTAGTTAAATTATTGGCAAAATGTTTTGTGATTTGATCAACACATTTTGCAAAAATTTTACCATTAGTTACTATTTTTAACTATAAATGGTTGAGTTAACTACGGATCAAAAAATCGGCCCTTAGGTTTACCTGTTTGTTATTACTCTTTCGCAGATAAATTCACAGTTTACATAATCCTTGAAATAATTTAAATGCGATTTAAAAGTAGACACTGAATTGCTAAGATTTTCCAGATGTTACACACCTTATTGCTAGGTTCGTGTCGTGTACCCAACTATAAATAGCACCTACTTATACCTATTAAGTAACAGCATTAATAGCATAGATCTATGATTAACAGATGTCGGCACGGCACGTCTATTACTCAGCCTTAATTGTAGTCAATAAAGTAGCAAGTGCTTAGCGCGTTCTTCACGATATGCAGATAACCCTATTAGTACCTCCTGTGATCTGTTGTATAATACTGTTTTATCTTATACTAGCTTGTCCCGCGACTTCGTTCGCGTGGAAGTCGTAAGACACCACAATATACTAAATAACACCTTAATTTTTATAAAACTACTTTAATAGTTTTGGTATCAGCAGCCAAAATGTACAAAGTCAGGACTGGTGACGTGGGAGCAAGGGACGTACAGTTGTCCGTGTGGGAAGCAGCTCGTCCTGAGGTCGAAACCAGCAGCCTTCAGTAGCAATTTCACATTGCTTGAGAAGTTTTTTGTTTTTAGTGAAATAATGAACATTTTTCTGGGCCCTAATTCACTATGATCACTTATTGATTCCTTAATTCAAAATCACGTCCGACACCGCGCGAAATGCACGTGAAGTTGGCGTGGTTTGAACTGTCAAACGTACGGAATCGTACGTTATTACGAAAATTTAGCAAAAATTATATACGAAAAACAACTGTTTCTTACCTAAAAACAATTGTTTTTCGTATAATACAAATACAAGTGACATTGTGGCTTTATGTAGGTACTTGTAAACTATTGTCGAAATTGCTTTATTTAAGTGACCACACAAATAATAGGTCCTATCTAATGGTTTTTTTCACTTTGCTAAATAGCCCGAGACCGGACGACAACATACGTTTTTCGTACTGAAATACGTAATTCAAATAAATAAATTTATGATATGAAAGTCGCAACTAGTAAACACTAGTATAAAAATAGTGTAGATAGGTGGCAAATCATAATACCTACGATTATTCCTTTCAATCACGAAATGGTCTAATCAGTGAAACTAACGAAGAAATTCGATATACTTTTTTTACTTTTTTACGATAGACGTTTTATTACAAAAACGGGAAAAAATGCGACACAAGCCGCGAAAAAACATATGCGACGTCAGTGTCAGAGAGTAGCACAAAGTTGGTTCAAACGTGTTCAGTCCGGGAATTTTGATATCCAAGATGCAGCTCGCTTTGGAATGAAAGGATATGTTTATTTCTGTAAGTACACTCGAGAGCAATGAATCCGGGTCACTTAAAGAATCCTAAAAATCTCGGAAACTGAAAATGCTAGGTTAATGCAATAAATTGTATTTAATAGACAATGTAATACTCCTTAAATGAAGGTATTAAAACTTCTTAGTTATTGTAAAGTTATATCATAAAAAAATCAAATTTGAAAAAGGTCCACTTTCGAAGATGGAACTACGAAATTACAGCATTTGGTTTTGCTTTTGTTTGTAATCTGTCATTTATGTGGGTACATAAACCATGTTGATAGTGCTCTATATTCATTATTCAAGCTGAAATTATGTCGCTTACGCCTGAAGAATGCACCAGAATACTTACAATGCTGGAAACCGGCCGGAGTCAGCGCGATACAGCCAGGACTGTCGGTGTGTCGCTGTCAACAGTACAAAGAGTTCTCCGACGTTACGAAGAAACTGGTTCTAACCTACGCAGACCAGGAACGGGCAGAATCAGGTGTACCACAGCACGAGAAGACCGATACTTGGTGAACACCATGCTTCGAAATCGCTTTCTCACAGGAACTGAACTCACCAATCAGTTTCGACGCCTCGGAGGAAGTAACCCAAGTGCATGGACAGTAAGACGTCGGCTTGCTGAATCTAACTTAAAACCCCTTAGACCTGCAAACGGCCCTAAACTGGAGCGTGGGCATCGTATTTCAAGACTAAGATATGCCCAGAGCCACGTAAATTGGAGTATTGAAGATTGGTCAAAAGTTATGTTCTCCGACGAATCAAAATTTATGCTCTACAAGCACGATGGAAGACACAGAGTGTATCGAAGACCAGGGGAAAGATTCAAGCAAGCATGCATCGAAGAAAAAGTAGCCTACGGTGGTGGGTCTGTACTTGTGTGGGCCGGAATTTCTTCTGAAAGTCGCACAGAGCTGGTGATCATAGAAAACGGCTCTTTAACTAGCGTAAGATATGTGGAAGAAATCCTCAATGATCACGTTGGTCCATTTATGGTCAATTTAGGTGAGGATGCTATATTTATGCATGACAATGCCCGACCTCATACAGGTAGGATTGTGAATGACTACCTTCAAGAGATGAACATTACTCGTATGGAGTGGCCAGCGCGCAGCCCGGATATCAACCCGATCGAGCATGCTTGGGACGAGCTAGGCAGATGCGTAAAACAACGAAACCCTCCCCCAATCACGCTTCGTGAGCTCAAAATTGCTCTCACAGAGGAATGGGAGAATATTCCCCAAAATCGTATAAGGAACTTGGTGTACAGCATGCCAAACCGCGTAAACGCAGTAATGGAAGCACGAGGAGGCAATACGAAGTATTAAAATTCAAGAAAATCGTAATAGAGTTCAAAAATTTCATGTTTCCTATTTTTGTTTTAAGGAGAGATCAGCAGTTTTTTTCTTTATGTAATTTTGTGTTAATAAAATGTATTTTTTTTTACTTTCATTTAAGGAGTATTACATTGTCTATTAAATACAATTTATTGCATTAACCTATCATTTTTAGTTTCCGAGATTTTTAACATTCTTTAAGTGACCCGGATTCATTGCTCTCGAGTGTAGATCTTTTAAGACACTTTTTTACACGTCGGTATTTTGTTGGTATATTAGTAGTTACGACAGCGACGTAGCTGGAAAAGTTAGGGGTTGACCACAAAATAGTTTTGACCCGTTTGAAAAAGTCCGGGTTTACAATAAAGCTCGATACTTTGGTGCCACGCGAGCTCAAGTCTTGAATTTGTATACAAAATACGACCCGACCCAATATACAAAACCTAATGGTACAACACTGTTACACTGACTGTATTCGTACAGATTATTCCTGACGAACGGTTATCTACATTATTTTACACACGGGATTTTTCATTAATAGTCACCAGTGACAGAAGAGGCCTAAAACTTCATGTTTTCTGTGTACGTTCTACAAACTTTATCAGTATAAAAAGATTGAACCATTGCGGGACGCCTGGCTGATCCGAAACACCAAAACAGTTTTGAATAGAAAATACGCTCTCTGTATACTTTTATTATTAAAATGTGTAAAGGCAAGTCACCAGGACATGACAGTCTTTTCACGCTCTGTATCAGCCACTCGTACTTGCAAAGGAACATGATGAAGGCAGTGGTGGTCCCCATTGTAAAGAACAGAACTGGTGATATCTCTGATCCAACCAATTACAGACCTATATCGCTTGCCACTGTAATAGCGAAAGTATTGGACAGTTTGTTTGATAAAGAATTAGGTAATATTTTACAGTTACATGACGCACAGTTTGGGTTTAAGCCCAAGCTTTACACTGAAAGCGCAATTCTTAGTCTCAAGCAAACTGTCCGATATTACACGGACAGAGATACCCCCATTTATGCCTGCTTCCTTGACCTTTCCAGGGCGTTTGAGGGAAGCGGGAATATCAATCGAACTCCTGGAGATCTTTAAATATTGGTACACTAATCAGCTTGATTGTGTTCGATGGGGAGGGTCTCTGTACGAAACGTACAGGTTGGAGTGCGGGGTGAGGCAGGGTGGTTTGACCTCGCCGAAGCTCTTCAACCTGTACATAAACGGTCTGACCGCCGGGCTCAGCAGTATGCGTGTCGGATGCTCGATAGACAACGTTTGTGTAAACGACTTAAGTTATGCAGACGACATGGTGCTGCCGGGCCCGACGGCTGGCTCGATCAGGGAGCTGTTACGCGTGTGTGAGCGATATGTCACGAGTCATGGGCTTGTCTACAATGTAAACAAAAGTGTATACATGGTTTTTGAGGCCTCCGGTAAGCGTGTACGTAGCGACCCAGTTGTAATGTTGAACGGGCTGCCACTCAAAAGAGTTGACAAATTTAAATACCTGGGACACTTTCTAACTGGAGACCTCAAAGACGACGTAGATATAGATCGAGAGCGCAGGGCGCTAGCGGTTAGGTCCAACATGCTGATACACAGGTTCGCTCGTCGTAGTATTGGCATAAAGATTACGCTGTTTAAAGCGTATTGCCAATCATTCTACACGAGCGGCCTGTGGTTAAGGCATACTATGAGATCGCTAGACGCCCTGCGTATTCAATTTAATAACTGCTTTAGGATGCTGTTGGGACTGCCGCGCTATTGTAGCTGTTGTATTGTTGCTTTCTAATTATGTTGGCAGAAAAGTACGACGCACCTTGGTTGTCGCACGCTGTGGAGGAACTGGTCAGAAGACCCCACAGCTAACCTTCCAAGTTTCGTCTAAACTTGCAATTTTCTATTTTCTTTTTGTTTTCGTTTCTGTGTTTGTTTACTAACAATAGTTTTTAAGAACAATGTTACTAACAATTGGGCCTAGGCCTAGTTGTCATAAATAAATAAATATTTTATTTAATTTAATACCAGTAGGCCAATTCTCGTACTTAAAAAACGTTCAAATTCAAGTCGCAATCTCATCTCAGCGACAATCAATGTCAAAAACCTGTCAAAATGTATGTAAATTGATAGTAATTTTGACAGATTGAGACTGAGATTAGAATGCGAACGGTCTTAAAAATACGGGAATTGCCCCTCTGCTCAATGCGGTGAGAGAGAGGGGGAATGCCGAGCCGAGTGGGAAGAGAGTCGCAGAGTTACTTACCTATAAGCGCGTTGCAACTGTTGGTGTAGCAACGTGTCCCATTATCCGTGTCATCAGACCCGCCGCATTAGATGTTTCAAATAAAAAAATAGGATCACAATAATAACAATAGTTGGGAATCAAACTTACATCCACAGGATTAGTCGAACCGCTAAGCTATTCCCTTGCTGAAAGTTAACTAAAATAGCCGTTTTTATATTATGTCATGATTAACCGCTTAGCTCCATAAAGGTATAGCGTGATGATAATCGTTTAAAATGTTAAATCTTTAACTACAATACACTTACAATATAGTGGCTCGTTGTTTTACAATTTGCGGTAAAATAAAGAAGAATACGAACAAATTGCAATAATGGTCTTCCCCCATAGCAAAAAGCTTGATAGTTTATAGCCGACAGACTAACCAGGCTTATAGGAAATATCTACGCAAAATTTGAACATAATCTCTCCGGCAGTATTTGCGTGATGTTGGAACATACACTCAGACAAACAGACACAAAATCTAAAAACTATATTTTCGGTATTAGAATCGCTCCCAGACCACGTACCAATTCCTTTTATTATTTTTTTTATGTAGGTATAGATATAAATCATGAAAGCGCATTATTTGAAGGCGCTGAAATATAGGTTTATGAGCCGCAGTAGTGTGTAGAGCTAGACTACAGTCAGTGTGAGGAGAAGCTATTGTGATGAAGATGTATGTGCTCTGTTAGGTCAGTTATAAGTCCTTGAAGTGAACTGGTGCCGCAATAAGCTGAGATTTTCTTTTCAGTTATGGACTAGTATTTATCTTGTATCTTATCAATCTATTGCACCACTCACCTACTGCTTATTTCTTCTGCCCCTCTCCCCTAACCTTACCTGACCCAAACAAGTATATTATATACACACCCAACATTAGGGTTTCTCATAAAAGAGGCATTCCGTTCCGATAACCAATTTGAAAATTATCCATGCGAATATCATCCATAGTATTCCACACTACGCACCCGCGGAAATAGGCATCTCGAGTGCTGCCGGTCGATTCTGTAACAAACTCACCGTGATAACTTAGGTGAAGTGAGCTATTATTCCATGCTAGCTAGGGATTGACACTATCGACAACTCACTTCAAGCTCACTTCACCAAAGTTACGAGTATCACGGTGAGATTGTTACAGAATAGCTCGGCTGGTATCGAGATTTCCTAACTGTAAGAGGTCTTGACATTCTTTTAAGAACACAGAATCTATTCAAAAGCGAACCGATTCTATATGTATACATACAGTCATAAAATAAACCGAGTTAGCTTTCACTGACATAATATTTGAAAGGAAAGTATTATTTTATTTAGCAGCCGAAGTCTTACGAGCGATGTTTTCATTAAAATATAGAGCAACGGGTAAACGAATAGCTTCGGTCTTCACAAACAATTTCCCTTAGGAAAATGAAAATTGATTATGAAGACCGCAAGACTTTGATGCGTTAATTGCCCAATAATTAAATAATGCGTTATTAATTAGACTTTGGGTCACATTGAGGAAGGCACTTAGATATGAACTACTGAAACGGGCTCTGACCTCGGGGCCACGTTTAGAGAGCTTTTTGAGAAGAATATTCGCTTTAAAGAGTTGCATACAGCGGACGGATGAAGATAAAAGGGGACGTATGATATGAATCGTAGCGGATGGCGTTCTGTAGACCCCTACGTATGGCCCTATGGAAAAAGGTGAGAGTTGGTATGGTAGGTATGTATCTAAATGTTCGAGTGTACTCAGTTTTTTATGGTCTCTCACGAATGTTGTGTCCCACATGATTTGGCGACTTGCTACATTTACTGCGACAATACTACTATTTACTAAATCCATATAAGTGTGTCCTAGAGCCCCGGATGTAATTAGTACCTCTGCATCAAAACAACATGGCGCAGACGTTAAATGCAGGTTATTTTCGATGAATTCAGCCTTGCGACGAGAGTATACTCTACGCTGATTACTCAATCAGGTCGCATTTCTGCATGGTAATCATATCTAACAAATCAAAAGGAGTTTTCAACTGGTTCGTTGAATCTGCGTAGAGATAAATAGTCAAGTTGTATAGCTGGGCAGCCTTTTTTTATGAAAATAATAATCCAATAGAGTTTTTATTTAGTTCATCAATGCTATAAATACAACCAGGGGCGCCAGCTTTTAGAAAGCCTTGTGGGTGCTCTTACCTATTTTCGGCCTATTTTCGGTTCTTTTTTTATAGCCTACTTAACTTTTTAGTGAAGATCGCATTAAAATCAGTCTAGTTGAACGTGTTAAGCGGACAGACAGGCAAGGAAGATGATTGTGGCATTTTATGAATGTGGGAAAGACAGGTAAAAAAGTATAAAATGAAACCAATCTAATGAAACTAAGTACCTGCCCCAAATTTTCCTAAAACAGTTTTTTAAACTTATAGTTTTATTGTTTTACGCTGTTTACACACCAACTGCATCATCGACGAACATAATGGTATTAGTGTCCGACGGAAAGTAGTTTCTGTTACCGACTCCGAAAACTGAACCAGCTGAGTTCAGTTTTCGGAGTCGGTTTTCAAAAATGTTTGCACCCCGTATAGGTTAATTTTAATTTGAACATTCATACAGAAAAATTTAGAACCAAGAAAACCTAGGATGCAAGAGCAAGTGAAGCGAGCTCTAAAATGTAACACACGTCTTTGAAAGGTTATAACGCAACCAACCTACGAAGACGACTTCCCGTGCAGTGGGTTATGTTAAAGAGACGCTTAAATCCGATTGACTGATCAGTTGTCTATTTACCTCTCGTAGGTGCTGGAGCCCCTGAGCATTCACGGAGTCGGCGCCCGTACTTGCAACTTTTCTCTTTAGATAGAACCCACCACAAGTTCAGCGGCCATACTATGATGTGTTAATTCCATCGTTGTTCCAGCGTGAAAGAGAGACGGAGCTATACATGACCGATAGCACTATCTCTTTTTCGCAACGGAATCATGATGATGGTATTAACACGTCATATTAAGCTTCCAGGGCATTTACAGTGGAAGCTTTTAATCGCGTTGAAGGTTCCCTTTAAATAGTTTGGAAATAGAAATAAAAGACACAGGTGAACACTTAACAAAGTCTACCCTCTTTTATTGTTTAAATCACATAATATATCTTTTGATCTACTAATTGCATAATATACTTGTAGAAAATACAAAATAAGAATCCCATAAAACAAAATTTTACTTTCACGGACAGTTGTGTTGTCGTTACATAACGTATA
This sequence comes from Brachylomia viminalis, assembly GCA_937001585.2. NCBI lineage: Eukaryota > Metazoa > Arthropoda > Insecta > Lepidoptera > Noctuidae > Brachylomia > Brachylomia viminalis. Next base: position 10,212,900 of record OW443302.2, on the reverse strand, counting down.
CGAGTATTTCTTATAATAAAAACATAACAAATTTTTTTAGGCATCTCACATTTTACTCTGTTTACAAAATTAGGTTTCATTTAAATGTTTTGTTCGTGTTTCTATGAGCACGAGTCTCAGGTGGCATTTACACAAGTGCTTTTTGAAACAATAAAGCTATATGCACACAGTTTTGGGTCCCCTAAAAAATACCCTGGTCTGTCGGGATTAAGTTTGTCGAGGCACAACGTTCGTTTATGTCAAATCAGTGCAGTTCCAGATCACTGAGGGCCCAGACGGTTCGAACCCGGATATAGATCACGTACTTATTATTACATTTGTGGTCGATTGGGCCCCAGACCCGGCTCAGGCCTTAAACGGAAATACAAAGGGTATTATTAGTATCCTGGTAGTAAGTTTGGACGAACTCAGTGCGGTTCGAAAAGCGCTTGTATGAAATAGGTCTATCTCTAAATTTCTGGGATATTCGGACAATCGTTTGTTATTGAAAACATAGATTGTTGTTAGCACTTTTTTTTCATCGTGTGATTTTTAAATTTATATTTATGTAGGAATAGTTGAAAGCTAATATTTGACCTATTGAAAATGCGAAAATCATTGTATGAAATGGCTAAATTAGTGATCTGCGATTTTCACACGAACATAACATAAATTAAAATAACAATAAAGGAATATTCTTCATATAATGTATACATAATAAATATATAATGCATATTTATATATATCATGCTATTTACACAAAGGTACATAGAGAGATATGAATTATAACTATGTATAAAAAAAAACAATCACAAATAAATGAGATAAATACTCATTAGGTACTTAAACATTATCTTCTCGTGTTTTGGTGAACCATTAGTTACTTTTTTTAAATCTCAGTCTTACATTTTGGACTCGCATCCAAGTCCTTCTCCCAAAATGTTAAAATTACATAAAAATACATTTATATTTAAAATATCATAAGTACAAATTGCAATAAAATAAGAATAATAATTATCTTTATTAAAGGTATTAAAAAGTATTTTCAGTTTAGCTGTGTCCGAAGGGACGCCCCAATTACTCGCAGACGACGACGCTAAAGCCGACCAGTCGAGAGATGAAGTTCGTAATAATTGGTCGACATCATCTCGAGCCTCGGTATGCTCAGCATGTGTAATGTAGAAAACTATAACACCGTGAAACCTTGAAGCGGCTTTAGAAATAGGACAAATAGAATTGTATATCAACAGTTATATCGAAGTAAAGTTTCGAGTTCGGATATCCATGATATATTCTTATTTTTATTGGTTAGAAGAGCTTAGAATGTCATAAACCTTTTCCAACATAAATTCTCAGCTTAGGACTTAGGACATCGATTCAAGACAAAATCTTAATACTTTTGTGAAATATCATATTTATGTACTTACTCTTGTTACAACCGCGAACCTAGCAAATAATATTTGAAATGTTCGCAATGTCATACATACCTACATAATTTTAGAGTAGTTAATTAAATAGGTATGTAATCAAGAAAATGATTGGTCTTGTAAATAACAGGCCTGCGCAGAATAAGCTGCCATTGACCGAATTTGTAATCATAATCATTATGATTCCAAATCCCGTCAAACTTAAAATAGTTTAGGGCGACTTGTAGCTTTAAAAAAATATTATTAATAATTTATTATTTTTAATTAAAAAAAATTGTATGTCATCAACTTAGCTTAAATCTCGATGTAAATAAACGTCAAAATTAAACCGGCACCATCACCGCCAGTTTAAGAGTTGTTAAATTTCGATTTTATAGACAGACGTGATTACAGTGTTATTTAAAAATCTGAATATTTGTGAAAATGGATTACTTTCGCTTAATCATCATTATCGTGTGTTGACGGGGAGATCGTACAATATATAGAGACTCCGTTTTTCTCTCGTAGAGTATTCTACGAGTATCTAACGTATACAGATTAGAAGCCATTTACTTAGTAGTACATTACGAGATGACAATTTTTTTAAGCGTTTCCGTTTATGTAAACAGAGTACAAAGCTCCTTTGTGACAAAATTATTCATAAGTTTCCAATTGATTTTAAAGGTAAACTTCGTTTGCGAGTTGTACTCGGTGGTCAAGTTTTGCCATGCCTCTTGTTTATCCCTTGCTGTAGCCCCTTCTGTTTTTTTTTTTATTTTCTACTATCGGGAATTTTTCCACAAGTCTAATAAATGCATTATTTCTGCCGTGGCAAAATTAGGTGCCCTAGATCTCGTCATAGGTTTGTTATATGTATTATGACTGACGCTAAAGAATTTAACATTATTGACAAATCAAATACTTTTTTTCTATAAACTAAGAAATGAGTTGCCTTCAGTTTTTATTTGAAAACGGAGCGCAAAGGATGAATGGCGAATTAATTATTGACTTAATCTATGTTTAGTTAAATCAAATGTGAAATGCAACTGTGAAGACATGCGTAGTAAGATTTAAGTAACGTCGAGTTTAGGAAAAATCGAGATTTAATTAAACCGAGATTCGTATCATTTTGCTGCAAGTCGCTCTTAATGTAAGTTTTAATAATATTACCTATTATCTAATCCAAATCTTTTCAATACCTACTCTGGTGCATGTACAAGGAAAAATAGAAAGAATGGTATTTTGTTTCCCGCCAAAATAGTTTATTCCATTCTCCGTAACAAGTACTCATAAATTAGTTTATTCTCATAATATTTTGTAATTGGACAAGATTCTTCAATTATTTATGAATATAAAATTCATGGCTAATGTTACCGTCCAAGATATCCATACTTTTACTGAAAAAAAGCTCTTCTATGAAATCTGACATCCAAACATGATTGAATCGAATTGCAATAAGAAATACGAGTAGCTAGTACACTCTTCGTTAGTTGCTCACTGGCAGATACTTTCTTGACAGAATTATATAGACCTTTCATTGGTAAGTAATCTAGTTTACTAAATCGTAGATAAGTCTTCGTTGCGGTCTTTAAAACATAGCCAGGGCATATCGACTTGTCCCATCTCCGATCTCGGTATGTTAAATCGTGTATTCAAGCTATAAGAAAGTAGGTAAGTTTATGATATAACCGGTCGGTAAATGCAAAGAGATCATCAAGGGAGTATTTATGCTGTCACTAAAAGTTGATCAGATCTACATATTTCTGCCAAATGGATTCGCCGAGTGGAAAAAGTTTATTAGGTAGTAGCAACATTTTGTTGAAAGTTTACAAATAGGTACTGATTTAAGTATTTTTTTAAGGTATACTGACAAATTACAAAAATACGAGTCGTAAAACGAAAATCGTGTAACGATTATATTTCTTGAATGCTTACTTAGCTAGGCACGTAGAATGCAAAGTTTATTTAAATCCATAACAACATGAAGTACTATAATTTCATGAATCCAGATAATGAATGTTACAAACTGACAAATAATTGTACTTAACTCGATCTTGTACGCCATATTTATTTACAGTTCGACGTTAAGAAATTGACAAATTGTTCTCATTTTGTTGCCTAATTTAAAACTTCACAATATAATTTTATCCGTATTCTTTCTCACGTTGTATAATTCTTAATTTGATCTCTTTGAGATATTTCTCGGGCTCGTCCGCCGAGTAATCTCTCAGTTCTTCTGCGATATTATTGACTATGGCGTCGGGTGTCACTGTGATAGTTTCAGTGGGTGACGAAGGGTAGGTGCAGCACACCGGCGAGCAAGGTCTTCGTTTTTCGTTTGCTAATCGCATGGCTGTGTCTAAGTACGAGTTTCTGTTGTTAATAATTTCTTCTTTGAGGGATTGTTGGAAGGAGTGCTTACTGCAGGTCCTGTAGTCGTGCACAGGGGGTGTGACGATCGTCCTGCCGTTGTGGCACACGTGCACTGTGGGAATGCAACGGTCGCTGACGTCATGGCCTCTCATTTTGTAGCGGATGCTCGCCTCGTTTCGCAAAGAGTTTTTCAGTGAATTACCTGCAAAACGTGAGGAAATTTTATAATATTGTATTAGATACGTCCATATCCAATGAAGAGATCTCCGCATTAAACCGCCGATTATTTAGATTATTTCGGTTACTTTATTTAACGGGGTCGAACACGAATATTTTGGCCAGTGAATTAAACCCTAGGGGTTAATAAACCAATTACCCACAAGTAATTTGATAATGAAATCGTGTCAGGTAAATAACATGGGACTATAATGTTCCCGTGTATTTGTTGGTTGCTATGCCCATTTGAAATAATTGAAAGTGATTTTAGTACCTAGATCATTTATTATGAATCATAATCATTTATTAATTTGGGAATATGGGTACAAAAGAAAAGGTCTTATATACCACAGAGATATCAATGAGACTAGAATTTAGTAATAAAAGACATTATTTAAAATATCGTATTGATTAACATTATATAAGTTTATCCTGTAAATATTCAGTGACAGAGTAATATGCTTTTTACAGAAACAGGGTTATTATATCATTATTAAACGATCATTCATCATTTATCATTATGACGACACGGTTGGCGCAGTGGTTAAGCGATTGACTGCTGCGTAACGTGTCGCGGATTCGTCCCGGCACGGAAGAAATATTTGTAAGTATGACCTGCAAGTAGTTGTTCCGGGTCTGGCTGTTTTTGTATGCGAGTTTAAATGTTTGTAAACGCACCCACGATACAGGAGAAATTAATAGTGGGGGGCCACGCATAAAAAAAAAATACTTCACTATTTAATTATACTTCTAAATAGAAGTATAATTAAATAGGAAGTAAATTAAAAAAAAAAAACTTAATATTAAGTTTTTTTTTGTGCTGCAACAAAGATGAGGTGACGAAAAGTACACGCCGCGACAAGGACATCAGAGCAATGTTATAGAGTGGACATTGAACGCCTGCCGCGAAGTGCGCACACAGTTTAGAATCTTAATTTTATTGTCTTCTTGTTTATTGTATTGTTGTTAAAGAAAAGATAAGAACACGCGGTAAAGGATACACGTAGCATTGAAGAAAACCTAACAAGTTTTATAAGTTTTAAGAAGGAAATTAAAATGTCGTGTAAAATGACCTGAGTTGGCAGTACCGCTGGAGGTGGGGTTCCGTTGGAAGGCCATGGCCGTGTAGGAGCAGCGCTTGGCGGTGGTTCTCTCGCTCGAGCGGCAGCACCACAGCATCATTGAGTTCTGAAACACAGCGTCTGCTAACTTTAATTTTCACGAACTTTTTGGAATCGTGACGTAACATTGAGTTGAAAAGCTATTTCAATATAGGGACAGCGTGTATTAGAAAGGTGTGGTCAAAATTAAGGGTGTTGTACACACGGCTACACATCAAGCTATAATTTCCAGTTTACACTGACCTCTCATAGTAAGGAAATCCTATACAATGCGAGATCAGCTTATACTGGACGTTATAGCTTGATCTGTAGCCGTGTGTACACACCATCTAACTGAGCAACTTTCTCCATGGGACCAACATTGTAATCGCGAATAAATTATCAGCAGTCCCATACATTACAGTCGAGTTGGTATTGAAGTTTTGTATCGGATAGTTGATAATTTTTCACTACTACTCGTAGCTATAAGGAACATACGCTTTGACAGTTTTATTACAAAGGTAAATATTATATATTTATAATTAAATAAATGTTCCGGAAAATAACTCTTCGGATTAAACACTCTTAATAAACTAATGGTTATTTTGTTGGTCATTCAGTTTATTTTAAGCCAAGATTATGTATATCCGAGTTAAACATGCCAACTTAATAAGCATACAATTTAATTTGAGAGCCGGGTTAATAACAAACGAAATTTAATTATGCAAGAAGTTGATTGATAGTTACCTTGAAAGCGTCTCTAAATTTATTGGACATGATGTGGTAGAATATCGGGTTGATGCACGTAGACATGTAGTAGAAAACTCCGGAGATATAAGTAAGGAACGAGTACACAGACAGGAGGATCGGTGATCGTGCTTGATGGTTCTCAGTGGTTCCGTAGATCGCGACTAGCCGCTGGGCGTGGAATGGCGCCCAGCAGATGAAGAACGCTACGACGACTGCCACTGTGAACAAAACAATACTAACATCTAACTAAAGTACTTCTGTGTTGAATATATTGAAGGGGTTAATGTGTCATCATCCTGCATTACGGCAGGCCCGATGTATTAAGAGTCGGCGCAGCAAGACGTTTTTCTTGCATAAAATGTGTACGCAAAGAAATAAATGATTTTGTATGTACATTCTATAAGCCGCGTCCTATTTAAAAGCGCGCGATCGTCGCGAGAGTACGCGATCGTTGCGTCCCTATGTCACTTTTGGTTCGGTGAACCTTTTCGCGTGGTCGCACAGACAGAGGGCGCTATCCGATTTTCCGGACAAAAAGTGACAACCATCGCGTATTCGCGCGACAAATAGGACGCGGGGACACTCAAGCTCATTGAAGAAGGCAAAAGTCCAGCATCGTTTAAAATCATATTTTATTTTGTTATTCACTTTAAGACGAAATTTTTGTTCTTAGGAATTTTACCTGTATTCTTTACCTGTACCTATTATTTTGTTAGACCTTGTATTATTCGCACCTTTGTCATATTGAAAGTTAATTCACCCACTAACAATTCACGAACTAAGCATCAAATTTTAATGCCTTACTTAATACTCACGGTCACGAGTAGCTACGGACACTGAATTAATGACATGTAAATGTGAAGTTTATTTCAACACCAGTTCTAATTCGGTAGTGATATAGCACTTCCTGTTTTTTTTAGAATACCTAAGTTAGGGATTGGCTTTTTATACTGACTTGATACGACAGAGGGGCTTTCCTATAAACTGCCTATACTAGGTAGGTACCATTTTCAAGCTATGTACCAAGAATCAATTAAATAGGAACAGTAGTTTAGTCGCAAATGATTTTTTATTTTGTTGTCCCGTTTGAACACGATGTATTTTCCCTAACAGCTGATTATCTCTATACGCATAGGTCGCATGACCTATGCGTATATAGATAATCAGCTGTTAGGGAAAACAACGCATCGTAGGTTATACTCAGATTTATCGTTTTAAGGTGCATACCTTAAAACGAAATCTGAGTATAATCTACGATGCGTTGTTGCCGCTCTGACGCAAGTCACAAGTACAACCAAATATTTTCGCTAAAAAGATGGAAATCAATACACTCACACTTTCATTACAAAGTGTCGTTGCGTTTTACTCTGATTTGTAAGCTATTTAGTTTGTTTGAAAAAAATAATTTCTCATCTATGGTGCTTTTTATTTTTATACCGTATTGAATTAATACTAAACACGTATAGTATACGTAGTGTAATTTAATGCCCCTCTGTCATATCAACTCTGTATACTGAATGTTGATTTTTTTGCTAACAATTTTTTCTAAATACCAGTAGTAGGTAGAGGTCGTTATTAGAAGACAGAAAGACACGTCAGGATATTAGATATACCATTTTATTTACACCTTGACACTTGATGATTATTACATACACAATGACATGAATATTTCTCATAATCAGCATATAATAGAAACCGGCATGTCCTAGAACCAAAAATTCGAAGACTTGTGACATCTACCAACCCACACTGGGCCCGCATGGTAGATTACGGCCCACTCCCTCTGACCGAGGGGTAGCCTGTGTTTAAATGATAATGGTGCCGATTCCCTTGTTTACAAACTAAACCAAATTTAAGTTCAGTGCATCTTTTTCTTTCTAATTCACTATGAAAAGGACAGAAGATAAATTTTAGTTTAGTCCTGTCAAATTAATCAGCGCCTAACACTACTCCATCCAAGTTTAGACGTGATTAAAAAGTTGACTATTAAAATTACATCAAATTACGTCATGTGCTGACTAATTTGACAGGACTAAACTAATATTTATCTTCTGTCCTTTTCCTATTGAAATAGAACGAAAAAGATGCACTCAACTTAAATTTTGTTTAGTTTGTGAACAAGTGAATCGGCACCAATCTGGCAATTTGAGTACCCTTTATGCGGCCTAAAATATCCTTTCTTTGGTATTGTTCGTCGAGTCGTTGAGCTCCTTAAGTACTAAGTTGAGCTACACGATTTGTGACAAATGTGTGCACTGACTGGATAGGTCCACTCACATCTGTATGGTTATTTTCTCAAAAGACTATCTCAGACATTAATCTACATGGTTTTCATATGGCCTGTACAAGCACACAAATGTACAGAGGCGGACTTAATGCCATAGGCATTTTCTACCAGTCAACCTTTGGGTGATGCAGAGACAAACAGTGGTAGGTGCAATTTATAATGATAATTTAGGATTAAATAATTTTAAATATATAGACACGTATAAACTTATTTAGTATATAAATAGATAGATAGATAGATAAACCATTTATTTGGTGCACACAAAAAACAGCACAACACACAAAAATACAATCAGAAGATAAATATACTTAATAATTATAAAAAAAAAAAACAAGGTGCCGATATAGTATCAAGAAGAAAAACATACATAGCGCAGTAAAAGTGACACTTTGACAAATACTTAAAAACTAATTACTATCTAACGGAAGTACACAGTGCGGTGCGTGTCTCAAGGTTGCACCAAATGGGAGTCCAACTCAGCATGTGTCAGGCAAATATACCTGACGCTGATATTCTGCTGGATCCCTGAGTGACACACGGACGCTGAGCCGACGAGATAAATTGGTGTTGTGACAGTGTGATTGCAGAGTGAAGTTAAGGATACCCGACGCTTTAACTATGTATTCCACAGTAAAGTTTTGCATTGGGAAACATACAAGCTTGTTCGTAGGTGTGTCAATATTGTGTTTTGATTAAGTACGATTACAGTATTTCGTTAAATTATGCAGGTATAATGTGTAAATTAATAATATTATAAATATAGTGGCATAGGTGCGAATAAAATAAAACGATGGCTAGAATAAAATTAAAATTAAATGCGTTTACAATAAATAAATGTAGGTAAATAACATACGTAAGTATTATAACTATTCTCCCATTACATACCCTTGTTCACAGGATGTGATCACGTGATACGCTACACAGACAGATTGACTCGTGAAGGACACGACATCCAGTTTTATATAATGGAAATACATATAATATATATATATACCTAACTATATATAAAGGTGGACTTAATGCTTGGGGCCTCAGACATTCTCTACCAGTCAACCAAGGGATTATGTCTGGACTTTAAAAGAGACTGTGACCACTGAGTTTGTTTCGTTCTTTCTTCTCAGAGTGGTCAGTTAGTAAACAACGAACTCATCTAGTTTTAAAACATAAGTTATTTTTGACGTATACAAGTGCTTTTTTAACCAATTTCCAGAAATAAATACCACTGATAAAGACTGACAGTTGAATGACAGATTCAAATATTATTATTAATGAGCTTTTATTGATGATACTAAACATTATACATTTTATATACAGGATTGCCGGAACAGGATGGCCGGGATACGAATAATCGAGAAGTATGGAAGAAATATATAATATATAAGAAATATATTATATGTTCGCGACCTCGAAACTAATTTGAATAAGGGCAACAGAATGATGATAATCTATTTTAGGGTATTTGTCGAGTCGGGTTGGGCAGGATGGGTCTGCCGGTTTTGAAGTCACAATGCATCGTAGTGCAGAAAACTTGAATCAACAAGAATGTGATGACAAATTAATCGACGGAAGTTTCTATATTAATACTGTAGGCGACTATTAATACTACCGATAATGTATTTACAGCTGCGTCTGTTGCAACAATTTGTGAACTTTGTCCACAGAGGAAATGAAAATAATATGATGTAGGTGTTTCTAGAGTTAGATGCGTCACTGTCGTGGAAATTAATATCTTTAAGTAAATATTTGGGCATTATTTTTAGAAGTGTCAATGAGATTTAGAGAATCGTTACGAGGAATCGATGGAGCCACGTCTGCTAGTTTCAGTTATTATTTGTCATTGTGACAACCAAACCAAAACAAAGCCATTACTTTCCATTGTGCTAAAAAGTTCGTAATCTCCTAAATTCACAATCCCGTGCTAGTGGTCAAAAGAAATACCAAAATGATAGGAGATTACGACTTGTCATTATATACTTACGAGATCACCAAATAAAAAATAATGCCATGGAGTGTCAGCGGCACTCCATCGCCATCGGAAAACCATAACGACGCCTTTTAGCTAGGAGATTACCAAAACTGTCAAAATCTACAATTACGGTGTCAATGATCGGCCATGCCGACACAATTGCGTTAGAAGACTTGGCGCCGACATAATTGCGTTAGCAGACTTGGCCCCTGAAGGGCCTTCCGTTAGGCTTTTGTAAAACGATATTCGGAAATAGAAAGCAATAGATTCTCCTGGACGTTCCACTTTCTGGAGCCCTCACTCCGACTCGAATCCTGTTCCTGGTTTTGGTCAGGTACATTTTGAATCATTTTAGATATATACATTGGGTCCAAATAGTGACAACAATAAAAAAAAATAGATTCCTTATACCTAGGGGTATCCGAGGGGCGGGAAGTAGGAACCTAAGCTTAAAGGCGAAAGGTTTGGATTTTGGACATTCTATTTTTGGCAAGCGAACCATACGGTCGCTATACGAACTATTAGCTCACACGAAAGTATTTCCTGATGTTCTGAGCCCCGTGAACTCGTGAACGCCTCTTCTCATATTTAGACGTAACTAAAACTTTGTGTGTTCATTCATTTCAGACTTTAAGCATGTAAATTACTATTTTCCATCTTTCTGGTGCGTGTTACTATCGCCTACACAAGTGTCTTGCCTGACAACCTGATACCTGACAATGGAAACACGTAGAAAACAACATAAGACGACTTATGGGTATAAACTCAAACTCAAAGCATTTATTTCAAATAAACCAATTACAGGCACTTTTGAATTGTCAAGGGGTCGGTCAGTCAGAAAGATGAAGCTAGTTGCCCATTCCAAAGCGGTAGGTACCTATGGAGAAGAACGGACAAGAAACTCCATGGACACTAAAGTTGGAAATATCAATTTTTTTCGCGAAATTTTGTCTGGTCTAGGATTTCTGTGTTATAGTTATTTTGTACAGACCTTTTTCGTTTTTATTTTAGTGTTTGGGCTTGTACACAAAACTGCGATGCGACGTCGCATCGCAAAAACGACGTCACACTACAATAGAAAACAATAATAATATCCATTGTGCGACGTCGAGGTTTTTACGATGCGACGTCGCATCGCAGTTTTGTGTACAAGCCCTTTATCAGTGGAGACTTGTAAATGGCCTTCAATTTCATATTTTTTAAGTACACTGTTTAAGCTAGCTGAAAGTTTGCAGATTAAAATAAAATAAATAAACGGCTTGTTCATTTGAGCTATGTGAAAGTGTGTTTTGTATTGAGTTAATTTCCTATTAATGTATATCTTTAACCCCTTTATTAAAAAAAAACGCGGACTAAAGTTATGCCAAACGTGCCTCCTCGAAAAATGTAGGTACCTATGGTAATTCTGAAGTTGATACGGATAGTAACTTTATTTTAGGGATTGAGTTGACGTGTAGATATTAGGTACCTAAGTTTAGAAACCTAAGTTTACCAGAGTTTAAAAAAAAACTTGACACATTTTAATACAATTTTAAATTGTATTTTAATTTATCAAGTTCTTTTAATTTAATTTCATTGTTATGCGAATCAAGGTCAAGTAGCTTGCTCTAAATGAGAGGAGATATATTGAAGTGTATGCAACTATTTAGCATTCATAATAATTATGCTCTTATCAACCTACTTTATCTTTTATTTTAAATTAACAATTGAAATCTTAATTTAGTAATTTTTGTCACTATTCTACATGCTGTCAACAGGCACTTTCAATTTTCGCTTTTGCATAACATAGGCATAGCATTATCAGCCTATAATGTTCCCACTGCTGGGACATAGGCCTCGTCTCTGTGAGAGGGCACTCCCCACTGGCCCACTGGCCATAATCTGTGTTTATATGATCTGAGGCCATAATCCACCACGCGGGCCCAGTGCGGGTTGTACAAACGAATTGACCTAATTGCTATTTTTCTACGGAATAAAAAAACAGTGTTTATTGATTCTTACCTAACATCTTGACGACCCTCCTCGTGGACTGGCTGTGTTTCCGCCTGATCTTTTGCGTGTATCTCATTGTTGTGTCAATGTCCTTCTGACTTTTTTCTTTAGTTATGTTTGTTTCTCTCAGTTTCAGGCCTATTAATGAGTACAGCACCGTGATTAGCACCATCGGCGCAAAAAAGAAGAAGAACGTCGATAATTCAAACGAGTGTTCTATGATGACTCTTGTCTGCAGGCACATGGTCACGCCGCTGTGCTCGCGGATCCCGAACTGCAGAGCCTGGGGCAGGGCCAGTCCTACTGCCGCCACCCACAGGAACATCACGTGTTTCGTCGCACGCGATAGTTTCGACATCTTGTGCGAAACAAACGGGTGACAAATTGCTAAATATCTCTCTACCGTAAATAACGTTATTGTTAAAACACTAGCATTCGTCGAAGCCTCAGCCGCTAGTCCTCTTATCACACAAAAACTGTGTCCAAATACATACGGCCATTTTGACCATATCGAATACATCTCCTGAGGCATCCCACTTATGAGTAACAGGAGATCTGAGATCGCTAAACTAAATAAATAATAATTGGTAGCTGTATGCATACTTTTATTCCTAACTATCACTAAGCATGTAAATATATTGCCCAGTACCCCGGTTAAGAATATAACTGAATATATTATAGTTATAGGTAGCACGATGAAGAGGGGGTCCCTCTGAGGGCCGAAGATGACCGTGGGGTCCACGGGTGCCGACGTGTTGCCGGTCACGTTGGCGACCTCGCTGATGGGATTCATGGTGGTCATTGTATCGGCCCCTGGTTTGTCGATAGGGTGCTTTAGTCTCTTGGTTCATTCATCTGAAACAAAGAAATTAAGTGTTAGTATACCTATGTGTTGTAGTACGTATATCGCATGTCCGTATTGCGGTCGCGACCCCGGTGTCTAGCACAGTAGGTGGTATTATCACTTTATGGTGCATCTTATTTCCCCCATTGGAATAATAAATAAAGACAATCTACCACAAACCTATTAAATTAGCGAATGGAAACAATACCGCGAGTGCGCTGATGTGATACCCGCCTCTAACACGCTTATCGTTCAGCCTTTACTGAATATATATGTATATACTTATACGCTTACGAGGCAGAATAAGAAGGATTTGGAGTTTAACTTTGCCTTACAATAGGAGTATCGTAGCATCTTTACGAACAAATATTTATAATGGCCAAAAATAATACTGGACTCTTGAGCTTCATGGGGTCTATACTGCGTTTTGCCCCGTACAAAAAAGAATAAACAACAAATACCTGTCTCATATAAGTGCTTGTTATCCCTAATGTGAGATCCGTGTTTGGAAACGTAATACAATGCGATGCTTGTATGACAATAAATAGCCGACATTTTAGGAATGGACTTCTGGATTATTAGACAGTAAAACAAATGAAACTCGTTTTATTTCCTCATTATTACGAAAAGATGTAGCACAAACAACATTATTTAAATCGAATTATATTTTGGTTACGGTAAGTGTGGAATAAAACCCGCAATGCAACAACAATTTGTAAGTATAGTAGGTACTACCAAAGCGGGGTGTGCGAACAACATTTACACATAATTATAATTGCAAATGTAGTAGAATCTAAATGGAACAAACAGGATTGGTTCCTCAGAGAAGCTGCATTAGAATACATTTTGTGTGTATTTTGTCCGTAAATAGATTGGCGGTTCCATGCTCATATCTTAACGCGGTCGTTGGAATAAGAAGCTGATGTTTTCCGATTCAATTTCGTTGTTTGTCAATACAATACCTTTAAATCGTTCTCCGTTTGTGTTAGATAGGAGAAACGCTGCGAAGAATTATGACTATGGATTTACATATATTTTATTCATGTTTTTTTTATACGTGTAGGCGCGTGTTTTTCTCGGTAAGGCCGAGGCGTTAGTTAATTAGGATTTGTAGATTTCCCTACAAAAAACCTGTTATTTCAATGCGATTTTTCTTTTCATTGTCTCGTGAAGCATTCAATTAGCTGCAGTATTGTTCAGGGAATGTACGAGCTCTGTACGTTATTCACATTTTCAGATTAATGTGCCTAGTTATTGCCCTTGCTCGTAATTAATATTGTTCCGTGGCGGCGCGGCTCTTCAGCGATAAAATATTCGGATCAAAGGTCATGGAATGAATTTAAAACAGTTGCATGTGAGTAAAAATATCAATATTTTTTAAGCTTCAACTTGTCGGTTCTGGACCAGAACACCAGAGGCGTAACGTATATTTTAGTGCGGGCATTGAACGGTTGATCATGAACTAGACCGTACCTATTATAAATTAAAGTCACTTTTCGTGTTTCGATATTCTTCTTAATAAAATTATGCAACGGATTTTCATGTGGTTTTCACCATCATTTAGAGAATGTATTCCGGAAGGCAATGTGTCAAAAATTACCAGAGGGCTGGGTTATTCTTTGCCCAAAGAATTGGCATTGCCATTCAAAGTTGCAATTCTGCCAATCTTCTGTGCACGTTTCCGGGTGATAGCAATGCGGAAGAGTACTTCAACGCCTAAGAGTCGATGAACTGATCGACACCAAGTCGATCAGTTCTGCGAACTTGCCAGGAGGATTTGAAAGCTTGGGTACTTATGTTTGTGACGGAAAAAACCAACATGAAAGAAAGAATATGTTTGAGAAACTCGCAGATGTTAATACGCTTCCGGACTCCTTAATCGAGCCACCGGGCATTTTTATGTTTATAGGCCTAAAACATCAAAATAATGATAAGTCAGAGAAAAGTTATTATGCAATTTTGAAGCTGACATACTGGCCATCATTTCGGTATCATTGTTGTTCCAAATTTTAATTCAAGTATTTGAAAAAGAGAAGAAAATCGGAGTTTGGTCGCTTATAAAGAAGCAACAAACTTTGACTAGAGCATCTATAAGTCAAGTCATTTCGATAATTGTTTTTTTTTTGCATTAAAGAGTTTTGAATATGTTATTCCTTATTTTTTATCTATTCTGACGTTCAAATTATGGATACTGCACCTGAAGTAGCCATACAAGCCGTGGTACTTCTTCAGTCTGGGCTTAGTCAGCGAAACGTAAGTGCACAGCTTCATGTAAGTCGTTCAAACAATTTACCATCGATATCTTGAGACTGGAGACTTCGTGCGCCGTCCAGAAGGACCACGAAACCGGGTCACTGCAGCACGACAAGATTGGTTTATCTTTAGTACCAGCCTGTGTAATCGTCATCTGACCTTAGTACAGGACCAAGAACAGCTTCGAGACTTTCATGGACTGCCTGAAGGTGACTGGAAGAACGTGGCCTGAAACCTCATAAGCCAGCCAATAGTCCCAAACTGACACGAGCTCACAGTATGGCGCGTCTTTCAGTTTGCACGCGAACATTTGCATTGGAATCAACGTCAATGGAGCCAGGTTCTTTTTACCGATGAAACCAAGATTATGCAGTGTGTCAGTGATGGACGTAGGAAAGTCTACCGAAGACAGGGAGAACGTTTTCAGCAATGTTGCATTGAAGAGAAGGTACCTTCTCTTAAAAAAGAAAAACTGGCCTTGAAGTTGTGACGGGGCCACGGTTGCCACCACTAAATAGCGACCTAAATAGTGATGCGTTATGCTGAGATTGTGGACCAAGAATTCAATTTTATGCATGATAAGCAAGGGTTCACACTGCAAGACTTCTTCGAGCATACCTGCATGACGTTAGTATTGCAGTAATGGAATGACCAGCAAAAAGCCCTGATATGTATCCTCATGGGATGAGCTGAATAGGCGTGTTCGAACTAACCAACCGGCTTCAGGAGCAACTGCAGGAGTTGAAAACTGCCATCTTGGAAAAATAGGGGAACATTCCACAGCATAGTGGCATTAATTCATTCTATGCCGAACTTCATGACGGCCGTCGTAAATGTTCTTGCAGGTAACACAAGTTACTAAATAAACATTTCCTCTAAGTAAAACATTGTTACCTTGAAAATTCCGCGCCTATTTTGCCCCTAAGAAAAGGGCTTGCTTAATTAAAACCCCTCATCCGTCGATCGAACTTATTAAGTTTATGCCCCATTTTATGTCCAAGAAAATCTCTGTCCATTCCAAGGTTGCCTGGAAGAGATCGCAGAAAGCGATAAGGCCGCCCATTGTATATTAAGTAGTGTTCAGTTTAATTTTTGTTGTTATGTTTTTTGTGGTGTACAATAAAGAATATATAAATAAATATAAATAAATAAATAAGTTCGGTAAAAATAGAAAAGTAATGGAATGTAGTAGTTGAGCTCTTGGCAAAGCCCTTATCAAAACTGCCCTTATCAAAAAGCCTATTATTAGTTTCAAAGCTGAAATCAACTTAACGAGAAAACAGCAGACATTAATGGAAGGAACTTATTTTTAATTTAGTTGTTGTATTTATTTTTTTATTTGCAACTAGCTTTTGCCCGGCTTCGCCCGCGTGGAGGTAGGAGCTTATCCCATGGGAACTTACTAACTCCGGATAGAAGTATTCACATCCTACTCCCGGTCATGGCCTATCTGTGCGCGGAATTTCCTCGAAACGGGAACAGACAGACAGTCAGACAGAGTACTTTCGCATTTTTATTATTAGTATGGAGTATAAATCCTATATTTTTTTTATCAGCTGGACCCTACATTTTGATGAGTTCTGTAAACATAAATGTAGGGAACAGCTGATTTTTTTTCGCGGTTTCATATTTGGTCCCATAGTAAAAGTTGTTCATAATGATGAGTAGGTACAATGACCCCTTAGGAGGTTGATAGTGTTTTACCAATAACCATGTATATAGCGCTACCAGGTTATTGGGGCCCGTGGCCAAACTCGGAACTAGCGCCGCCACCTTGTTTTTCGAATACATTTCAAGTGACATTTCACTAAACAATTGCACAAATGTTTACCAATAGCGCCCCGCTGTCAACGTTATTCATCGCCGACAGATCCTTATACAGTCCATTCACAGTTATTTTACCTCTGACAGCAGCACCCCTACAGCAACCTTATTGCAACGGCAAGACAGCATGAATAAAAATTGTAATAGTCTTTGTGGTATGTACTAAGTTTAAAACAGGTTTTATGTAGAACTCTCTGCTTTTTTTCTTCATATGAAGTAACGAATTGGACATCTATATTCCGACTGGTTTAAATGATAATACCTCTGTCTTGTGATTTTTCGCTGGATTCGAGAATGTTCTAGGTACAGTCGACCGTACGTCAGTGGTAACACTTTGATTTGAGCTGGCCTAGCGTAGTACAGAGTTACAATAAAATAAGAGGTTTTGCTATTATTGACGTGTGGCCTTATTGTACATAATATAAAATGTAGAATAATAGTACTACTTAATATATTATATAATATTATTACCCTAGTCAAGTAGTTTTTTTATACACTAAAAATGTGAGTTCTGATGAAAAATGGCTAACTATTTACTTTGCCAGGAAATGTAAGAAAAATATAATAATTAAAAACATTGAACCCGTAAATGCACCTACTCCTGAAGTTTTTGAAACTTGATTTTAAAGTATAATTTATAATCAAAGTTAAATACAATGATACTTATGATAATTTAATTTGTGAGAATACTGGAGTACTTGAAAATTTATTGACTGAAAAAACTTAATATAAATCACGTGCAAAACGCACGTGATTTATATTAAGTTTTTTCAATCATTATTATGTAGGTAGGTATATGCATAGTAACCATAGGTACTAAGAAAAACACGTTATGTAAACACTCTCAGAGCTGCAAATAATTTTACATTAAATAAAAACGCGACAGTCGTTGAAAATAATTTATCAGAAAATATGTCATCCACATGTCAAGACGACGTCTTGACACCGCGCCATTGTATAATTTCCGCTCTAAAACGACATGACTATTTGTAAACAAATGTAGTTAAGCAGGCTTTACCCATCCCATCCACCCACCCACGAGACGACCTGCGAACGGATGATAAATTATATGCGAGAGTTGATGACTTGACTAACGATCCATGCGCCCTGTATATAACACTAGCTCTAGCTGTGACCCGCGGTTTTACCCACATAAGTAGATAAGTGTCGATCCCGTAAGAATATCAGGATAAAAAGTGTTCTTTGTCCTAATCCAGGTCATGCATGGTCTACCCATGTGTCAAATTTCATCCAAATCCGTTCAGCGGCCTTAGCGTGAAAGCGTAACAAACAAACATACAAAAAATAAAATATTTTAATATCTAAAAAAAAATCTGCTGTTCCCTACAATTTGAAGGGTTATGCAAACATAAATGTAGGGAAGAGCAGATTTTTTTTTTGTGATTTCAGGTTTGGTCCCATAGTAAACGTTGTTCATAAAATGATGAGTACAATGACCCTTTAAAATAATGCCCATGAATTCAATTTCACCCTGTTCTGTTCTGTTTCCCCGAAGGGTTGGGCTGAGGTGTACCTATAGTTCACCCATATTTTGCCAGTTATGTTTAAGTCCCATGTAATATGTATTCCTAGTGTTGGTGTAGTGGCTACAGTGGCTAAGTGTAGTCAGCGAAACCAAATGGTCCTGGGTTCGAATCCCGGTAGGGGCAAATGTTTGTATGATGAATATAATGTATATATAATATATATGTATTTACGAAAAAAAAAATGTATTTAAGTAGTGTATCAACCATCTGGTATCCATAACACAAGCCTATAATAGTGCTTGGAACTAGATGGTGCTGTGTGCAATGTCAGACGATTTTTTTTTTTTTTTTTTTTTTGTTATTAAAAAAAATAAAAAAGGCGGAGAGAAATGTCTCTGGGGGCGCGCCTGCTGCCACCAACCGGGCACAATCCAAACGCCTGGCTGCCACTGGGAACTTAATGATGGAAAACCCAAAAACAGTTTGCCTGACCTGGGAATCTAACCCAGGACCTCCTGCTCAGCAGTAGCAGTAGACACATATTTATAGTATTTATATCATAAACATAAATAGGTACTTTATAAAATAAGAATATACCTACTACAAACAGCAAAAGACAGCAGAATCAGCCTATAATGTTCCCACTGCTGGGACTCAGGCATCCTGTCGGTGAGAGGGAGTCGGCTGTAATCTACCATGTGGGCCCAGTGCGGGTTAGTCAACTATAAATAACCAGATGAAAAAGGCTTTCTATTCAAATACAGTTCTTTTGTTATTCTATGGGTGAAAATACTCGTTCAAAAATATTTAAGACCTCGTCGGCGCGCGGCGTCGCAATTTTCCTCTCCGCTCCGATTTCGCAATCCTACGCGAAAAACTAACATTTTTCTGACGGTATTTGTTTTTCTCAAACATGCTTGGAAATTTGAGCATTATTTTGACAACCTTCTTCGAGATAAATCGAAATTGCTGTACTGGCCAAATACATGCGCGCAGCGGCCGGCAAAAGTTGTATGAAAATGCAACAAATGAACACTTTAACGCAGGAAATAGTTATTTGTTAAACAAGAGTGCAAAGTTGCTTTTTAACCGCGTGTTCAATTTTGATGACCGAGCAAGCGAAGGATTCTAAAATTGAATCACGAGCGCAGCGAGTGATTCAAAATTAGAATCCTGAGCGTTAGCGAGGGAATCAAAAGAGCACGAGGTGAAAAATCTTTGCACTCGAGTGCAACACGTAACTTTTCATTCCACCTCAGCGAGGAAATGACTAAATGCAAAAAAAAAACGTTTACAATCACAAGATAGGTACACTTTTATTTCAGTTTAGGTATTAATTACTACATTATGACAGGTAAGTATTACAGAATAATCTTTAAATTATAACAAAATAATACTAAGGTATAATTAAGAAAATTTTAAAGTAACGTTGCTACAGTTATTTAAATTGAGTGTAATATTTTTGTTTGGTACTGTAATATTGGTGTTAGTCACTTGTGTACTGTTTTTCGGTAAACTATCTGTCATACTTAATAGTTGTACCGATTCATCGGATTCCCTTGGCGTGAATGTTGGAGAGAGAGGGAGATGGTTAGGTGTTTCATAACGGCTTATTTTTGATGTAGAAGGGCCAGTCCAAGGATCCGATTGAGGCTCTTTCAGTGTAATGGCTCCTACGATGCCTTCACATATTTTAGACTTATTTTGGATGGAATCCTCTATGTATCCCTCTACAACTGCATTGGACTTCCAGCCTCCGTGGCGCTTAAGGGACAGGAGATCAGCTCCGGAATCAGCCAAAAGTGTGGCTGAAGTTCGTCGGAAACAATGACCCGTGTACAACAGGGGTTCTGGAAGTTCAAGATAAGATAAGATAAGATAAGATAAGATATTTTTATTTCGCAAATATGGGTACAGTACATGGTGTAAAAAAATATAATTAAACAAGTTCAGCCACATTTTACCACTAGGCATGCGAAAGGTACAAGACCAACAACAAATACAAAAATAGAAAGATTACAGGCACACACATTAAATCAAACATTTTTCTTCATTCCAACATAGATAGGCATATTCATAACAAAACAATTACACAAATGCATTTTCCTTTTCTGCTAAAAACTCTGAAATATTGTAGTAGGCTTTATTCACTAGAAATGTTCGTAGCTTTTTTTTAAATAAAGGTAAATTTAAAGATTTCCATGATTTAGGGAACTTATTATAAATGAATGGAGCCATGCAGAAGACACTTTTGCGCATGAGTGCTGTTTTTGCGGGTTGCATACATAATCTACTATTATCGCGCCTATTCCGAGGAATCAATCAAGAAATGTTGCTATTTCTCGTGGGATACTGCCAATTTTATTAGTACCCATAGGCTGTCTAACACACTTTCCATTGCGATACTGTAGAAAAAATCGATTGATTGGAGTGTTAGGCGGGCGTAAGGCTTGATATTTCTCAACAATCGTTACGTATTCCTTGCGAATGACGAAGTTGCGGTCTCTTTTTGTCTTTGTATTAGGTAAATTAATTAATAGTAAGTCATCTGAATGTTTCTCAATGTTTTTGACATTAAGTTGTGTTAGTTCATTAGTTCGACATGCTCCGTTTATTCCAATAATAAGAACAACCTGTAACGTAAAGAGTATTGTAGTAGATAAATGAATAAAATTGATATGAACGCATAATTATGCCTATCAACATCTACTAAGTATACTATTTAATTGAGATTAATATACTTAAGTAGATACTGAATGTGCAACTGACTTACTTTTGCCGCCAAATATACGGAATCGGGTGCTTCGTTAAGAAACTTTTCAATATCAGATACTGTGAAAACCTTCGATTTTTTTGGTTGATGACCAGATGAGGCTCTTTTTAAAAATGCCACTAATTTAGGATAGGTATCGATATGTTTGTCTTTTTTCATCTTTATTGTTGCTTTTAGCATCGAATACGTACTCCATAGAGTGCTTGCTTTCTTGTTCTCGGATAATTCTATAAAATATGCCAGCAAAACGTTTTCTGAGAAAGTTTTGGCTCCTTTTGCTAGTCGCCACGTGTTGAACATATCGTACTGTTTTAAATACTTCTCGCGTGATTGTTGAGGGAGAAAGCTCATTTGCGCATTATTAACAGTTTCAGTCAATTCTGTTGGCGTCAAGCAAACTTCCTCGTCGCTAGAATCACTCATTTTAGTTTTTTCACTTGTTTTCAAGTTTCTTGTTTTTAATATAAGGTTTAACAATGACGTGAAAAAATGCCGCGTAAAGAACCGCGTACAAAGCAAATTGAAAAAAGAACACCAAGAAGGTTCCGAGTCTGAGTTTTTAACAAATTAAAAAAAAGTTGTATGATATATTCGGCACCATAGAGGTAGCAGTAAATAGGTTTAATGTTTTTTTTAATTCACAAACTTAGTGCACACGATGTTCTAAATTCAATTTACTTTATCCTCTAGAGAATAAAAACGGCTTTTCCACTCAGATATTGAAGATTAAAAATACTCTTTCCGAGATGGTGGGATGAAAAATTATTGTTGTTCGTTGTTCGCCATTGATTTTTAAAAGTAATTGTATTTTAATTTCCGCGCATTATTTGAGAAATGTACTATACAAGCCTTGGCCACAACTAGGCATTGATGGACTGAAGTATGTGTGCTTCGGGTTCGCCTCGGCTCACACACGTTCGTCCATCAATGCCTCTTTTGCTGGCCGCTGCAGTAATGTACTAATAGTCACTGCTTATTTTATAATGTAACCTAAGGTAACAACACAAATACTAAGACATAGACGTAATTAAAAAAAAAAGACTTAGTTTATCGGAGAAATGATCCTCAAGTTGCTCATAACTTGCACTAATGGACATTGCATACGGAAAGATGTTGAATTTATTAATATTATTATGTAAAATTAGGGATTAGGGTTACCTACATGGCTAATCGCCGACAGGAATCGTGAGACACGAACCAGAGACACTAGAAAAGAAGGAAAGTAAACATAATCTATGTACATACAAAACTAGAAGTAAGTAGGTATGTTAAACATTTGAGATGTACCTAAAAACATTTTGACAAGTAAGTACCATTCGGAAATCATTGAAGTTGGTAGGCTAACCGACAAGCTAGCAACAGCTAAAGCGAATGATTACAGAATGATAGAGAAGTAATTGGTATCATTGATGGAACAATTACGTACTGTTAATTTGCCTTATTTGTTATAAGTAGTCATCGAGCGTGAAATGTACCTACTAATTATTTATGAACTTTTTCTTGTTATTACAATACTTTCTATTGCTGTTATAATAATGGTTTATTTACCTCCTTTAATTGCTTAAAGAAAGTGGTTTCTAGTTCATTTCAAAATCTTTACACTAAAAAATAAATACGAACTAGGAATCATCGTCATTTAGGAAAGGGGGCCTTATACCTACATAGTCCTACAAGACCTAGACCTAGCCGGCCCACGAGAGACACTTCAGAAGTTCAGTCTAAGCATTTATTTCAATTAGGAACGTCAACATTTACATTTAAATAGAATTGATTCTAGTCGCCCCTTCCAAAAGGTAGTTTCGTATGGAGAAGAATGGGCAAGAAACTCCATCGTTACTCTTTTAAAATGTGTTAGATTAGTTGATATCCCGATCAGTCATTCACAGTGCTTCTCCTCCACATTTATCATGCGCATAGCCAAGATGCGGGACTCTCTGCCAGCGTCTGTGTTCCCTTCCTGATATAACCCGCCTCTATACTCTGCCTTAAAAGCAAGAGTGAACAGGCATTATCTGGGCAGGTGATTTCCATCAGGCGTGATCGAGATCAAGAGCGAGATTCAGCATTAAATAAAAAAAATGATGCAGTTGTACGTAACGATCCTTCAACTAAAGGTTATTAAGTTACCTATTTTCCATTTTACATTGAAAATAAATTGTTATCCTTTAAAATTTAAGCAGAGGTGTTTAGAAAACAGACATTTCGCCACATTCTAGAGGGTGAGGCTTTCGCCAGTAACCGACAGCACACATACATTCAGATATCCTGACAGTGAGATTCCCTATAGAAAAACTCTTTTACAGTCTTCGCCCGTCTTGGAATCAAACGCAGAACCACATTGCTCAGCTAGTGGTGCTCACGACCAGCGCCGGCCCTAGCCCATGATCAGGGTAGAACGGGATTGTCTTTCTGCGCCCTTTGGTGGACGCTTTCACTTTACGTAAATTCAACTTCGGTTTTATGTTAAATAAATATTAATTCCATAATGTTCAAAAATCAACTTTTATTGCAAATACTTATTGAATTTAAATTGAATTAAGTAGCTCTATTTAGTATACTCCTGCTTCTTTAACGTTAACAAATCTTTTACTGCTCTATAATAAAATTAGTATTTGGTGTTCATTGTTTTTAGCATTTGGCTTTTTGGCGCCCCTTGTCATCTGGCGCCTAGAGCGACCACTCCTCTCCCTCTACTCCAGGGCCGGCGCTGCTTACAACAACTAAACCTAAAAGACTAGTCAGCAAAACTGTTATTAAGTCGTAGTAAGTACATTTGCTAAGCACATAAGTTAGACACCGCAGCCTGCTCGTAAGTTACGTAATATACCACGTCGTAAGTAATTATTAATTCGAGACATTTATTTTAATTACCATATTTCGAGTTGGGAGATTATTGATGAGCGAGGGCTGATGTGTGTGAAAACTTGGAAATGGCTGTGACATATTATTTGCACTCGTAACTTGTTTACGGTATTACAATAATGACTATTTCCTATTAGCATTATAACAAAATTATTATGATTTGCAACACTGCTAATGAAAATGTCATGGTCGTGGATTTTTTTTTAGATGGCATCTCGCAGGTCAGCCTAGTCTGTTGCCGGCTGCTTAACCGGGCTTCCCTATGGTTGCCATAATAAATTAAGGGCTCCAGCCAGGGCTCAAGAAACTTATAAACTAGGCGACTACGCGCTAAGGGCTGTGGGGTACGGACCTCGGCTTAGTGCGTCGCTGGGTGAGGGCAACAAGGGACAGGCTGGATCGGAATTATTATTAAGGGACGAATTTAAAGCTACAGGCTCAGCGGCGCGGGCGGAATGTCATGTGGTTTAGTATGTACCTACTATATTTATATCAACAGATTGACGGCTGTCACTTGAAAAAATCGAGCGTGCTGCGCTGCCGCTTGCGTAATTTCTTTGATAACATAAGAAATAACCTGAGTATGTCAATCAATGTGTATCAATAATCAATGTGTGTATGTCAATAATACTGGATATCAATGTAAGATGGAATAAACAACTATTATAATGGAAAACGAACTAACTGTTTACTTTCACTATTCAGAATTATGTTTTTTTTTTACCATTTTATGAAAATGCTTTTTCCCCGCGGCTTCGCTCCAGATACGTGATACTTTTCTGGAATTAAAAGTCTAGGATGTCTAGGGTCAATCTCCGCGCCAGAAACTATCGAAAGCAAAAAATCATGTCGATCTATTGCTGGCTGGCTGCGTAAAATAAAGACAAACAAACGAATTAACAAGCTTTTTGTAATGTGTATTATTAATTAGTAATAAGTACTTCACTAATTCTACTAATACTTTTAAGATTATGATGAATGATGCGTGTTGTATTAGAGTGATGTAGGCGAAATAAAAGAGAACGGTTCAATTCAACGATTCGTGTAATAATGCCAATAATTATTGTGTGCAGTTACAAATATAAGGTTAGGCGAGCTGCACACTACAATGTTAGAGACAAAGTTTTGTTACCTACATGAATTTTCCGGGCAGAAAGTAAGTACCTACTTAAGAACGAACTCGATAGAAATTCTAACCAAAATTCTAATTCCTTCTAGACGTTGAAGCTGTACATTTTTAAAACTTCGCACTTACAATATACTAATTAAGTACCTAATGAAACAATGTGAATTCAATGTCACAGGAGTGCATTATCGCAGTTCTTGCTTGTCCTATCAAGTTCATGTTATTGGACAAGTATTAAAGGTTGAATTTAAATCATGGATAACAAGCTCTCCAGATGTCATCTAGGTATAGGTATAGAAATAATCATCCATTCATGTCCCTCGCAGTTGACTCGCAGTCTAGCAGACGCTATTGTGAGTATTTGTGAGACCCCAGTGAATCAGACGTCAGACTCAAAAGTCGACTTATCATGTCGTTTCGCGAAAAGGGAAGACTCTTTTAAATAAAGCATGTTTTAAATAAAAATCCTTTCACACAAGAAAACCATACGTTGCCTTTTATTAAAGTTTTAAGTTGACAATAAGTTAGAGTAGAAAAATGTTACAAACAAAAATAAACTTCAACCATGTTTATTTTTTTTGTTCCTCGTGTTTGTTTTTAGCTGAGGCAACAAATCCTCTTCGACATTTAAATCTTCCTTTTTTATTTGATACTAGCCATTATACCCGACATGCTTTGCAATAGGTACTAGTCGTGGTGGTTTTGATTAATGATATTCGCATTCAGAAGCCAACTATCATAATTATTTTAATCTACATACTTACAGGGTTACTTGTAATTCGACGTATATATTCGTCAGGACCCAGGGGGGCCAAAGTACATACAACAAATTGAATCTCCCATATGTTGTATGGCCGAAATTCAACAGTGAACATTAAATTCCAAATAAAAAACAAAACATGTGACATTTTATTTTATTATACTTATTTTATTTTTATCACTGTTTATGTTTTACTGTAACACTAATTTACCAACCGCCGAAAAATAAAATGACTGTCCTTATTGTTTTCAACTGATCATAATAACCTTAATGTTTAAATAACAGTTGTAAAAATTATAACCCTTTATTTATTAGTAGAAGTCCTTCGAAGGCCAGTTTGCATTGGACACTTGAGCGTGTTTATCGAGCCGCGTATAAACACCAAAAACTTTGTCTCTAGTCCACGGCTTTTTAATGTTCCCGTTTGAGATTCGTAATAATTGTTCAATATTGCATAATTAAACGTCTTTAAAATCACTTGTTTCTTGCGGCACGCACTTGTTTTCATCTTTATTTTCGAAACTACTGGCACTACTCGACGACGCCTTTTTTGTTTAGCAGCGCCACAGGTGGTAGAAAAAAGAAGTAGCTGTATCAATTTGCCCAGGCAATATGTAGGTATACGGCGCGGCGGCGTTCGAATCAACAATTGGGTTTCAAGGCATTTTACAAGCAGCCTAGGCATTTTACAATTTGCCTTAGGTATTTTACATACCGCTGTCAGTATGTAAACGGACGCAGAGTATGCGGCGCCGCGCTGTATGTATAATGACGAACTATGCAATATACCTGCGACATAGGTACGCAAAATGAAAGGGTAATAAGCGACCACTTCGGTGTGCTACGTTCACGGTGCCAAGTGCCTACTGGTTGTAAAATGTGTTATGAATTTATGATTATGACTGCAGCAGCGGAGCAAGCACGGCCTACTGTGATAAGCTTGAGTCACACATTTTTATCACAGTTTGGGAGCATATACCTACCGTGATAAAATGCGTGACTCAAGCATATCACAGAGGCCGCGCTAGCCCCGCTGGAGTACGTTTATAAGTGCTATAAGCCTATGAAATGTGCCCGATAAAATTTTCACCGGCCTAATGTCGAACTTGCTCACAAAATTTCATCCACTATTGAAAGCCCTTTACGGTAGAAAATTTTCATAAATCCTTCCTTAGTTCTCGCTCTCTGTTCAATTATGGCTAGTTAAGTGTGTTTGGTTTTTAAAGTGACGATTTCATATAGAGCCTATATTATTAAGTATTACTTGCTACTGGCTACTCTATAATAATTTCATGGTTAAGGTCTCCGCCTCTCATGCATTAGGTTGTGGATTAAAATCTGTGCAAGTAGGTACTGTAAAGGTTGTCTGCAAAAGTCGACCTTATGTTGTGCAGGCTGGCAGTAAAATAACTCTGGTTACATTCGAACAGTCAAGCAAATTTAGAACGAGCTTTCATATTATTTGAATTAAGATTTTGTTTGGAACATAGAGCAACACGGGCCACCGGTGGTGTTGCTCTATGGTTTGGAAAAAGCAGTGAAAAAATAGGCGCGTTGATGTAAACACGAACGCTTGGAATAAACACAATAATTATAAGTTTAACGCTGTTTTCTTCCACAATTCCCGTTAATCATTAGAGCATGAACCAATGTGACTTTGCCAATTCATATGTACTTTCTAAGTTTATCTTGGACATAGCTGACATCGGTAAAGGAAATCATCGTTAGGAAACCTGGACTTAAGCCCGGATAAGTCTGAAATCGCCAACGGGTCTTGAGTAAGCGTGGAGATCAATGCACGTGTCTTCTGTGTATGAGAAGAGGTCTATGCCCTGCAGTGAGACAACAATACTTTTGTATTACTGGTTACGGCTCCGGAATCTTAAAAGATGATGAATGGTATCCCTCCTCAGTCTGTATACAACTTTATATTCGGATAAAGCTTTGAAACTCCATGATGAATTTTGATGCAATTTCCACTATCAATGAGATCTTTTTGAGAGGATTAGAACTAAATATAAAATATTAATAAAGAACTGTAATTATGTGATCTAATCTGTGTGACGACGATTTATTATTTTTTGTGATTATTTTAATATGTTCTCATAAATATGGTTTTTGCTTATGAGTTAATTAAATACCTAGATGCTAGGTAAACATGTCCTTGGTATGAAGCTAATACAGTTATATAACGTATCTAATGGTAATAAATAAAAATACTAAATTAAATAGGGAGGTACTATGTGCAGTAATAAATCGTGAATACAAACATATTCAACAGCGTCTTTTAATAACCGTCTAATTTAATAAAACGAGTTGCTGGACTTATTCAATATGATTTGAGGCTTAGGACGATAAGGTTTAGAATTATAAAAGGAAAGTACAACTATTTTATCTAGTGCATGTTCTTTGACAAAACGATGTTAAAAACTTATTCTATTAACGCTGATTCGATTCGAAGAGTCTACTTTGATTAATGTCACAGATGCAAGTAACATATCTTGGCATTTTTGCAAGAATTTTATTTGGATTCGTTTAATTGAATAGATTGTGAAGTGTAACTGCTTGCTCAACAATCAGACGAACCCATTTACTTTATTAAACTATTAATAAAGTAATTGAGTTCGTCTGATTTGGTTTGTTTGGTTGTTGAATGCCTTCAAGAAAAATCTTAAATCCATTCAAACATAGACAGACAACGCACCATCTAAACCCCTGAAGCATGAACTGCGTTTCTAAGGATTTTTGATAATTCAGCCCTGAATGGGGTTCAATAGGCGATGAAAGTTTGTATGGCCGTTCGTCATTTTTGCCGAAGGGAAACCCCATATGGCGCACGGCGTGTAGCCAATAATTATTTTGTGATAAACAACTGCGAGTGATAAACATTAATGACGAGATAATATGAGGAAATAATTACCTTACTGCAGCCGAACGTTACAATGTAAGTACCTATTTGTTGGTTATAATACGTTGAGGCCCTAACTATTATACCTGATATTTAATAATATAACAATTGGCTGCTGCACTTACATGAAACACCAAAGCGCGCAGCGAGACAACAACTAAACATTTATGTTACAGACGCCGAACACACCGTAGAATTATGTATTAGAATCCTGTGTACAGTAGCATTATGTTGTATAAACATATCTAGAATAAGAAATCATTGCGGGGTCTTGCCTCCGACGGGTCTGGACAAGTCAAAACCTGTCGGAGACCAGACACGAACCAAAGTGGCCGCATTGGTGGGTCGCCAGAATTTATAATAAACTTTGCAGTAGGGCACCCACTACTTGCGCCCATGTGCCAGACTATAATAAGAGGCAAAAATCCCTTGTAAAACCTCCCCTGGCTGGAGGCTTTGAGTTAGCTCGAAGGCACCACAGGATTGACTGGTTAAGCAGTCACGGCCTCTCAAGGCCAACTGCGAGACGCCATACACAAAAAAAAAACCTTGTAAAACCAGTTCACTTCAACAGTTCAACGATAACAGTACCTACTACGAGGATAAACTAGAACAAGTAACCAACTCTTTCATTGAATAAGAAGAACAACACACAGTCCACACTCTACAATTTAACTATAAAACTTCATACAACATCGACTTACTGCTATACATTAATATGTCAACATCCGGCTCCTGAGCAAAGAGGGAATTCAGCAGATTGATTGCCTGGGTTGTGGTCCGCGAGCATACCGATCAGTACGGGTTCGCACGCGAACAGCCTCCGCGAGGCACAGGTGCGCGATCGCCGCAGCCGGTCCGGAGCAAACAATGAACAGCGAGCTAGGGCAATCGCGTCATCGATCTTATTATTGAGCAACAAGTAGTAGTGCATCAACATTTCTTCACATTCATAATTCATCACATACATAAATTGTAAACTGAAAGTACTTACAATTATCTGTATTTTTTAGGAAATAAAGATATTTCTTATTATTATAACAACGCACACTTACGTCTCAGTTCCAACGTGTTGACGGCCACCATTCCCGCATTACAACAAAAAACCGCAAATGCCCTGGAAACGAAGGAGGAACCTCCGAAGTGTTTTTTTTTAAAAGTTTGACGTCAGCATTGTTGACGTCACTATTGTTGACTTCATGATGATGATCCATGTTTGGGTCTTAGAAAGAAAACTTGACGAGTATTTGGTAAGCTCAGTATATTCAACGTGCAGCGTTACGACGTCCCAGAGAGGTCTGTACTGTACGGCGGCAAATGGAACCTGATTTCCGAAATAAACGATATTATTATTATTATTACGTATATTACATTCATTAGACAAATAGCGTTCTATCGACTTTGTTATTTTGATATATAAGTGTGATATATAATTACGCTACGTTATTTCACGATAAATACGAACGAATGTAATCTAGTGACACTTACAAAAAAAATTAAACTCTAAAATGCAGTAATTTCGAATAATATATCGATTACTACAACTTTTTGCTACTATTAACTACAAACAAACGAAAAAGTTGTATATTGTTGTGTATTGTTTGTTGTGTTTGTGTAGTTGTATAATTGTCTACGGTGAGATTAGATTGTAAGGATATGAAACAAACATTTCGGTCTACGTTGTTAATTCCTCCGTGTGTTAATATGGCATGGCAGGTAGCAATTGATCTAGTGGTTTCATCTAGCAGGTCGGGGTGGAGCAATAATTATTGCACTTTGATTTGATTTATTTAAAGTTGATAACGGCTATTGATTAGTTAGAGACAATTTAGAAAACGTAAGATATCATAACGTAACATCACGCCTGATTTCTTAGAAGGGCTGGCCAGAGGAGTACATTATATTTCACCTACATTTCGCTAGGACATCAACGTCTCTGTACCAAACATGTTCTGAACACACGTTACCGATACATTTTACATGAAACAGCACTTAAACTTTCTTTTGAAGAATCATACCTAATGAACATCCCATCAAGTTTTGTAGAAGCAAAAGTTACGAGAGTTCTTTAGTAGATATACATATACTGCAAAGAGGTTTATATATTGCGGGGCCTTCCGAGGGCTCTTCATATTTACCTTACTTCCAGAAGCTTCCATTTCTCCGAGGCCTCTGACTACCTAGTAAGGACTATTGTGTGACTGTGTGAGGATCACTGAGTGTTACATTCAATCAATTTGGACTCTTTCCAGTCCTAAATAACGCACGTTTCAGAATTTCTCAAGGACTATTACTGAGTATGTGTTGTGAAAGGTGTATGTGCTGAGCAGTTTACAAATGCTCCTTATAAGTGATACTGCTTGTGTCAAGGCCAGAGACTATGACCAATAACCTGCGGTGGGACGATCTGCAAGCAGAACAAACATGTGGGATATTTTTTTGAAAAATCACATTTATCTACTGAGGTGATTATTATTTATTTACTTTGGTAATTAGTAAACTTGTAAAAACGAAAGCTAAACCAATTCAAACAGGGATAAGCATAAATCACGACTCCCTTGAAAGTAAAAATGTCATAACTGGTCATAAACTACTGAAGATGCGAATATTCTTCTTCGTAGTTGTCTATTATAATAATACCGGTAATCACAGCTAAGTGTTCACAGGCACGTGCATTACTGGGCATATTGTTTACGTTGTTAGTGCAATAAAGTGCCTGCATCATATAAAATTGCACCGTAATTATCAATCAGTGGTTATTGCATAACGACTGCGACATTGGACCGAGTTCCTTTGCGATTGTCGCGAACATGAGACATTATGGCAAGGTAATTCAACAAGATTGTGATCAGAACGTAAAAAACTAGATAAGTCGTGAACTGGGTAATCCCGAGTTACCACGTGTATGTTATTATATTATTTATTATGTAATAAAACCAAAATGCTGCTTCGTAAGCGCGGATCGGAGCGCGTAGGGCTGTGTTATTTCGTTTTCTTTGAGAATTTTCTCAGTAGCAACCCAGAACTAGAGTCAGAATTTGTGCACGGTTAACGGAAACGGATCTCGATCACTCACCTCGGTCAGACACCTCGGTCAGACACCTCGGTCAGACACCTCGGTCAGACACCTCGGTCAGACACCTCGGTCAGACACCTCGGTCAGACACCTCGGTCAGACACCTCGGTCAGACACCTCGGTCTACTCCTTCGGAGAATAAAGGCGTCATGTTCTGACCAAAATTACACAAAACATCATCATTATCTGCCTAGCCTTTTCCCAACTATGTTGGAGTCGGCTTCCAGTCTAACCGGATGCAGCTGAATACCAGTATTTTACATGGAGTGACTGCCTATCTCACCTCAACAACCCAGTCACTGGGTAATACGATAACCCTTGGTAAGACTGGTTGTCAGACTTTCGGGCTTCTGACGACCCGTAACGACTGTCAAAATTCCACGAATGACAGCCGGGACCCACGGCTTAACGTGCTTTACGAGGCATGAAAGGGGTCTTGGTATGTAAAGATGGTCACCCATTTACGGATCAACCGCGGCAAGCGTAGCTTAACCTGATCGAACGACCCGTGCGGCTGAAAATAATACAAAACATAAACGTCTGTATTTTCTGAAGAGTTGTTCAGGGTTATACCTTTACCACGATCACCTTTTGCCAGTTATACTTAAGTCCCACTCTCATGTCATCGGGAGCGAGCCTAATGCCATTAATCGGGGCTCACAAATCCAGGCTCCAAGCTGATAATAAGAAATTCCAGATGGAAAAACCCTCCGACGACCTGGGAATCAAACCTAGGACCAGCAGTAGCGCTTGCGCCCACTAGACCCAAAATACTGGCATATTATTATGCCGTAGTTTGCACCATAGATTTAGTATAATATATATACTAATGGTTTGCACTGTGTTTCAACGTCGGCTTGAATGTGTGCCGTGTGCTGTCACTCTGTTCGTTTTGGGGTTGCTGAACTCTTGACAACGTTGTGGAGGAGGATGCTCCGCCTTTGTGCATCTTTTGTCAACAAGAAAAAGATGCACTAAGGCTGAGTTTGAAGAAAAATGTTGGTTTCTTTGTCTAAAGATTGTTGGTATTGTCATGATTTCCAAATATTAATAAGATCTGTAGTGATTTTAAATACTAAATGTAAAATTAAAAGTAAGTATGTGATTTGCCTCAAATGATTTTTGTATCAGTTGTAGTCATGAAGTTTAAAATTATGTCATTTGACAGTTCGAAAAAGTAATGGTTTTATTACGAAACGGGATAGAAATATGATGTTTGTAGCCGGTAGCGCCTAGTTTTCTAAGTTAGTTCTCTAAGAGCTTCGAAATCAAAAAGTTGTCTTCAAGAACTCTATATAGATATTATGATGAATTGAGACACTTTATAATTTCTCCAATGCAATTGTGGATCTCGGAACCCGTGGCAATATATTGCTCAGAGTGTCAAACCGTGGTCGCGGGTTGTCTGGTCCACATACTCAGTTGGGATTTTAATAAGTATTTTTTAAATTTCGGAATAGGTTTTGTATTTTTAATGCCATTTGGTGATTAATATACAGAGTTGATAATTATGACAGAGGGACATTAAATTACACTACGCATACTATACGTGTTTAGTATTAATTAATTCGATACGGTATAGAAATAAAAAGCACCTAAAATGGTTTTTTTTTTAAACAAACTAAGTAAATAGCTTACAAATCAGAGTAAAACGCAACCATCCTTTGTAATGAAAGTGCAAGTGTGTGTACCGTATGAATTGCTATCTTTTTAGCGAAAATATTTGGTTGTAACTTGTGACTTGCGTCGGGCGGGATCATCCGAAAAGGGGTACCACTGACCCGGAACATAAAGGGCCAAGGAAGGAACACGGGTGGGTTTTAGTCAGTAAGAGTCTGACACTCCCTTCCGCTCCACCCAGAGCGGGAGGAGACATTTGATGATTTCCCATCCTCAAAAAAAAAAAAAAAAAAAAAGAGCGGCAACAACGCATCGTAGGTTATACCACTATTAGCGTGGTTATATAATATATAGCAAATCTTTCTTGGTCTATTAAAACATTCACACTGAGGAAACAACATTTCCTCGAAATGTCAGAGCAACGATTGACGACGAGGAAACGAGGAAATAAATGTAAAAGAAAAAATAACGAAGGTCGACTACACTGATCTATCACAATCAATCACATCCTTTAATCTCAGAAGGATCCACGATCGTGCGGATGAACCACCAACAATGCCTTTTCTTTTGGAAGAAGCTTAACTTGCCCGCTGTCACGGGCTCTATTGAATAGTCACAGATAATAATTAATGTTTTGTTAATCTTTGTTTTGATTTTTTTTTATTTTTTTTTCCGTTATCTAGATTTTCTTTTGAAATGTTTACGAACATAATATTTCCCCACCATTTATTTGTCACCTCTACCTGATCATGCAGGTATTACAGGCGTGGTGTTAAGTTACATTTCACATGCAAAACCGCCCACTTCCTGTAAAGCCTAGGTACCATTTATTTATTTATTATTGCACATTATCCATAGTCAGCGCAAAATGAAATCAAGCAGGAATCAATAATCATTTTGTGTTCTGCGATTCTGCAAGTTATCCGCAATGAACAATATTATTGAAATAACTAACTGAATTATAGGGACTTTGGAACTGGTTCATAATGGTTTCCTCGGTTAACATACAGAATAGAAGATTCTATTATTAACACACGTACACACACACACACACAGAGAATTTTGATTCATTTTCCGACTGATATACGTAGTCGGCTAGTGTAAACTATCATTGAGTGACTGTTTACACAGTACCTAAGCTAACTTAGTTAATTAAGTTTAAGTCTGTAAACTTATTGTGTTAACGCTTTATGGAGTATATGAGTAGTATAAACGAGCATAGCTGACCTAGTTCAGCACACTTGTATATCAAATAAGTTTCAATAATAAAATTATGTAAACAAAAAAAAAAAAAAACCGGTCAAGTGCGAGTTAGACTCGCGCACCGAGGGTTCCGTACAAACCTGTAGGTATATAAGTAAAAGTTCACCCATCACGACAATCGAGTCATTCAAAATTGTCAAAAATATTTTTCAAAAATATTTTTTTTTTATATGATGAAACTAAAAATTTACGGTTTTCGTAATTTTTCCTATATCTGTACTATAAGACGTGACTTCGTACGAAATTTCAAGATTCTAAGTTCACGGGAAGTACCCTGTAGGTTTTGATTCCCGTGCGAGTTTCGAAAATTTGCGGAAATTTGCGGCCTAAATGGCTGTATCTTTTGATTGCGTTGGCTTAGAAGGTTGATTTTTCTACAGCTTCCAGGGACAGTAGACCTGAGTATCATATAGAAATTTCAGTTTGATACCTCCACGCGTTCCTGAGAAAAACGGTCTTGACAGACGGACGGACGGACGGATGGACGGACGGACGGACGGACGGACGGACGGACGGACAACAAAGTGATCCTATGAGGGTTCCGTTTTTTTCTTTTGAGGTACGGAACCCTAACTAGTTTTTGGCAAGAGTGTGTGTGAGCTCTTGCTGGAAACCAGTATTTTTGCAGTTTTGAGTAGGCTATATAGGGTGGGAGGGACATCGACGCGCAACCATCATGGATGATGATCACCAACCATGGATTCAGTACAAGGTTCTGAACTACACTGCGTTGAAATTTTTCGTCGGTTATAAAAAAAAAAATACACTCGCGAACACGTAGATATTGCATTTTTTTTATGAAACAGCAGATTTTTTTTCTTTGTATCCAAAGAAAAATTGCTACGCTAGGAGTCTAGAATCCGCAGGAGACGCCCTGGGCGTCGGGAATCGCAGGCCGATTCCCGGCCACCGTAGGCACGGGCTTACGAACGGCGAGCAATGGGCAGCTCGCCGTTCGATAAGGACCAGGCCCGGGTCGACGGCGCGTTGTGTTCTACGCGCGCCTCAAAGAGATGACAGCACCAATGACGAGGTCCGGTAGGGCCGATGCGTGCCAGGGTTGCGGGAAAGTCCAAAAGGGATACCGTGGCCCCTGGCACAGGCAACTGAAGGAAAACGGGTGGGTTTAGACAGTAAGAGTTTGAAACGCCCAGATCGGGAGAAGTTATTAGATGATTTCCCAGCCAAAAAAAAGGTAGGTAAAGTTCACACACTCGTTTTGATTACGTATATTCGAGACTCATAACACCGACTCAGATACATGTAATAGAATATTTAAATCATACGTCAACAAAACCCACATGTTTAGAGATAATGTTTCCAGACTACATAAAAGTGTAGATAAAATGTAGCGTGGCGGGAAACTTTATTGGATCTATAGGTAAATACAGACTATGTTACGTGAGGTTAAAACTAGCTTCCAGACTGTGATGGTACAGAAGACCGCACATCAGTGGTAACAAATCCAGTTTAATTTCGCCTCTTTTTCTGTCGAAACTCTGTAAGCTAGGCCAGTCCAAGGTCAAAGTATTACCACTCACGTGCGGCTTACTAACCCTACATAATTTCTGCCTTTTTTCGTAATGATATGAATCAGCACTTTATGGAACCAACTTAGTAAAAAAGTGAGATCTTTAATACCATGAATGATGTCCTAATAATAGATATCAGCAGACTTAGATATCAGCGGCAGTTACTCTTTTTAACACGCTAGCTTGGTATGTATCTATTTATCTACGTAACGGAATTTTTGAACTCGATTTACACCCCTTCAAAACGTCGGATTGATTTGAAACTTCGCACACTTATCAAGGACCGATGACAATGCAATAATTTAAATAGTTTGTCCCGTTATTCTTGCCGGGATCCTCCTCAGGATTAACGATTTTTTCATCCCTGATACCAGGTGGTGTCTTTGTGCCAAGTGCACGTATACAATAAACTATTTCTGCCAGTTCAATCTACTTAAGCCACATAATGAAATTCGTTCCAAAAAAAAAAGAAACGTTTAGCCGCACAAAAAAATAGAAAATAAATAATAGTTTAAAAATCACGTTTTTGTAGATAATATAACCGAACTAAAAAGTAGAAAATAATTTTCAATAAGTTTAAAATATGAATAGAGTGATTAGCAAAAAAAATATTTTGCTGTAAAAAAGCGTGGGGTGCTTAATGTCAATATTGTTGTTCGGAGCGCACAAGCCCCACCACGACGTTAAAGTAGAGATACGGCGGTGGGAGCTATTTATTATTATTATTATTTGGTGAGACACACAAGCAGCTAATTAGCTGATGCGTGTATTTCAAATAACTTGGAGATATTTAATCTGCCCAGTTGGTTCTTGAAGCAGTTCAGTGTGGAAGCTGTCACACAATTTTCAGGGAGCCATTCAATGCTGTTACAACTCGGTTAGGCAAGATTTGCTTCAAAGGCTTTTTTTTTATGAACTTTCCCATAGCTTTAGGGAATGTCCAGGCAAATGCTTGTTGGCAGTGAGTAAAGGTCTTGAAGGCTGGGCACTGTGTAATGTCCCGTAAGTATTTTGTAAGTCTCAGTGAGCCTACCCCTTTTTCAGTGTGATAACTTTGAGGTCTTTGAGGTCTAAGGTCTTTGAGGCGCTATTGGTAAGGTAGATCACGCATGGTGCGAATCATCTTAGTGGTCCTCTTTGTACATTATGAAGTATGTATTGTAGAGTGATGTCTTTTTTAACCCTTTGACCGCTTGGTTTTATAGCAATTGCTCTGCCCCCAGCGCCCAGCTCATAAATCGACAAATGAATACCTACGACGAATGGGGTCGTGCAAGGAAATAAATAACAAGACACGAACATAGGTTCTCAGTGCTATATATACGACTGAGGCGATACGGGCACCTGGACCAGGGCGGCCGATAGGTTAAATATGGGTCCCAGGTGACATTAGCATATTCGAAGCGAGGTTTTATGTAGGTCTTATACAA
Source organism: Brachylomia viminalis (assembly GCA_937001585.2). NCBI lineage: Eukaryota > Metazoa > Arthropoda > Insecta > Lepidoptera > Noctuidae > Brachylomia > Brachylomia viminalis. The sequence goes on along the minus strand of OW443302.2, from coordinate 10,175,073 downwards.
CAGGACAAATGTCCTAGGCAGCAGGCACTTGTATACCTTGTGGATGATGTAAAGCATAGGTTCTCATCTATATTTTGCCCATCGCCCACTTTGAGAATATTTTTTTATCTAGAGCCCCCAAATATTTTTACTTACCATCTATAGCGAATCTGAAGAAGCTATTGCCACGATTATATTTAAACGTGTAATATTATATAGTCGTAAGGTAGGATATGATTTTCTCTGGATCTTCTATTTCCCCCCAGAAAGTCTCAAACGCCCACGAGGAGGCATTATCGCCCACTTTGAGAACATATGATGTAACGTTTCGTATTTTACATAGGCTCATTAAGAGTTTAAAGTGATTAGAAAGTTTTGAAATTACCCGACCCTTTGTAAACCACGTTTTAAATTACGGGCTATTAATCTCATATGGTCTAAAGATCTTGTAAATTTCCTTATTTCTGAAATAAATGCCCTAACTTAAATGCAGACTCATGTAGGTAACATACTTTATACAGCTGTAAAAACGTAAAATGTCTGTGTCATAAATAAATCAAAATGACTTGCTAATAATGGCATTATAAGCCTGGACTTATACCTAACTCCTTCTCTGATTGGTGGCTGATGCGTGAGAAAAAAACTTACTAAAACTATACCAGCCTATTATATGTCTCACTACAGGGCAAAGGCCTATTCTCATACAGACACGAGCATTGATTGCTTAAGACGGGTTAGCGATTTCCGACTTTTAGATATAGATTTTTCTGATGTTTTCCTTCACCGATGTCATTAATGTCCAGGATGAACTTAAAAAGTACATTTGAATTGAATGCGAGGCATGAGAGACGAGGCCTTAACCAGTGAGCCATCACGATATCACAGCGCTAACTAAATCCCAGACAAAACTCCGCTCTTAATTACCAACAAAAACATTTATTTATCTGCACAAAATAAAAGCAACACTGGCTTAAGTCTCGAATTTATTTGCCTGCTTAGCTAGCTACGAATAGCTAGCGAAGTCAGCTAGTATGTGACTTCTGTAAGTGTAGAAAACCACAATAGAAAATGTTGAATGTTTTTGTGGTTTTGATTACCTACTGCAATAGTAATTACCACGCACCTACAAGTAATATTTGAGTTTTGAAATGTTTGTGTTTGAAGATTTGTGGTATTTACTGGGAACAACAATAGTTGGTAAAATGCGATAATATCAAATCGCCGATAGAGATTGCTACAACACGTATCCGACAACGAAGACGTTGTATTGATAAGTTTTCAGTTCGACACGACAAGTGCAATAACATTATTTTATTCATTATTCGTGCAATTAATCACTGTTTGCATTTAATTTATTAAATTTAAATTGAATAATTACATTTAATCGCATACGTTCTATTCAACAGAATAGGTTTTATGAACCTGTTTAAATTTACGAGATCGAAATATATCTATATATTATATCTTATCATATTTATTATCATATTTATATAAAAAATATATCTTTAATTATAAAGACATTATAGTGATTTATATCCAAGGAGAGAAGATACTAACACTTTTCTCACTGTTTACCTACTCAATTTTGGGGCGACCTTTAGCCAGCGGTGGTTAGGTAATCAGAATCACCATAACATTCTGTAATCAAGATTATTCGAATTAGGCGAATTCAAGACCTAGGGTATTAGGTTTCACGTTAATCTGAGATAGACAAAGAGCTCGTATCGGTTAATTATCCCACACATTTGTATGTACGAGTATTTCAAAGGAGGGTCAAATGACATTGCCGTTTTAATAGCTATCGTTACGACAGCAATTGTATGGAGTTTACTTTAGTACTGGGCTTTTTATCTAGGTTTATAGCAAGCTTATTAGGTCCATAACAGGATATCTTTCTCTCGTATTCTTGTTGTCTTTGATATTGTAATGTATTTTGCTGTGATGCTAATCCCTTTTAATTAGTGCTGTTATTTAGTGATTTATACATAGATCTCTATCGCGGTAAGACGGTCCATTGTTACACCTTCGGTAACTTTTAAAGTTCCATAATGTAATTTTATGTTGTAAAATAAAGACATCCGGTTTCTGAAAAGCTAAATAAGAGAAAAATCTGCTTAAAGACAAACGAGTCGAAAACCAAATTTATATTCGCATACCTAGTCGCTCCCAACGTATTCGCGATACTTATACTCATAGTCTATTTGCCCCCAAGCCGTGCAGGACTAATGCAGGTGAACGGGCTCCGTTACAACGATAATTTTGCCGATAAGTATCGACTGTTTGTTTTGTCACAAGACTTACCTAATTCAAGAAATGTATCTGTGAAAAAAATTATCACACTTCCTCATAATGTCAACATTTTACAGATTTGCTTGTTTATATTTTTAACCGACTTCAAAAAAGGAGGAGGTTCTCAATTCGGATAATTTCTTCTAATTCTTTTTTTTTATTTTTATTATGTTTTTAGTAAGTAAGTAAATGTTATTTGTTTAAACATGGTGTACATGATACATTGCATGCAGGATAATAATGGGATACAGAAAGTTTCTAATATATACAGCCGCGTATCGTGGCGTACAAATTGGCAGGAAGAGATAGTGCATAAACCGTGATAATTTTCATCAAAATTACATTTCTACAAATTACATTAAAGATTAGGTGTAATTACAATTCAATGTCAAGCTAGTTATTAAATAAAAACAATTAAAATATGAATTACTGTCATTAAACATTACAATTCCAAATTACAATTATTCCAAAAAAAAAATAGATTACAATAACATGTCAAAAATACAACATTGCCATCTCAAAAATGAAGAAAATTGTCCTCTTTCATAAACTCTGCTATACTGTTACTGCTCTTTCAGTTAGTAAACTCTTCAACTTAGTTTTAAGAGCAGATTATATTTAATGTTTTCCACGATTTGGGCAATTTATTAAAAATGGTCGAAGCCATGCAAAAGATGCTTTTACGCATACGAGTTGTTTTAGCGCCGTGAACACAGAGTTTGAAATTATCACGTCTATTCCTAGCGACAGCATTTTGTTTTGTATGTTCGTACATAATTCCGTCATATACATATAGACGTATTTGCAAAATTATTTTCTGTTCGCACGCATTTCAACTTTGTTAAGACGCGGACCGACTACGATTTTAATCGCTATTACCGCACTCACACAACCGCATCTGCGCGTTTTACGGTAATTATGCACACACTCGCAAACGCTAACACGGGCGTTTGTGTGCTCAAGGAAAGTTGCATAGTATACGTAAGGAAATCAGAGGGGCAATTCCCGTATTTTTAAGACCGTTCGCATTCTAATCTCAGTCTCAATCTGTCAAAATTACAATCAATTTACATACATTTTTGACAGGTTTTTGACATTGATTGTCGCTGAGATGAGATTGCGACTTGAATTTGAACGTTTTTTAAGTACGAGAATTGGCCTACAGATGTTTTCTGTTGAATATACTTACTTATGACGTGCGTTCTAAAATTCGATGTAATTACAGTGTCGGTTCATAATATGATACAATAAATAATTACACATAACAATTTAAAAAAAAACATCACTACTGTTTATTTTTATTACAGTACATGATAAACAGGTCAAATATAAACATTCCGAATTTTACCCGACTGCTCTAGAAGGGGAATTATGCTTTTCGGGTGTAAGTCAGTATCAGGGATGGAAGGGTTAATTAAATGGGTAGTTATGCCATTTCAAACTAATGTTTGTGTTTTAGATAGGTACTTAGTGGGTGCGGTAAAAAAATAGAAAACAAAACCAACATAAAGGCCCTCGGACCACTTAAAAATCACATAAACTCTAAATAAATGCAATAATATCACAGCTCCAAAGTGACAAATGCCATAATGTTTCTAAGAAAATGCGGAGCCGGGACGGAAGCTAGAATTCTGAAAAATTTAGACGATAGAGGGATCATCCACGGGAATGGAAGCTGCTGCTGGCTGAATATTAGTTGGTATTTGCTAAAATTGGTAAAACAGTGCGTGAATTGAATTAAAGTTCTGTGGCGGACTACTAAGGCTACTCACTGCCTAATATTGAAGTGAAAATTCAGTCTCAGTGGAAATATGGGCAATAAAAATAAAATGTTGCGAAAGAGTTTTACAAGAAAAAGACGAAAAACTCGAAAAAATGATGGAATGTTTGGGTAAGTAGGATGATTACGGTATTGTATCATAACATTTGAAATTTGTATTTAGTTTAGTTTACTTACGAAACTGTATAAATCTATAGAAACGGCATTGACAATTTCTACAAACATTTTGCTAAATCCAAAAACAAATAGGTGCACTCTATTTTGATGTCTATAGAATGCATATTTGAATGCGCCTAGTGCAAACGTCTCTGGTCGAAGCAACCATCGAGGCGATAGCCATATTGCAATAGTAGGTATAAGTAACAAAAACAAACTTGCAGTTAAATCAGAGTGCGTTCGTAATTATTATAATAATATAAATACTGCACACTAGTTATATATAAAGCATTTTGATTCTTTTGTAAGATTATTTTTATAATATTTATTGAGTCATTAGACCAGTGCCGATAATTTTTGAAAACGAAAAAAGTCACAGTAGGCTGAAACCCATTGGAAAAGAAAGAGAATATAACAAAAATGAAAGGAAAAATAATTTACGGGCGATCCGAGGTCGGGAAGTGGGGGTTTAAGGGTAAAAAGCGGTTTATCTCGATTTCCGGCAAATTTGAATTTTTCACATAAATTGTTTGTTGTCAAATTTGAATTTTTCACATGAATTGAATTTTTCACATACATTTTGAGGTTACTTGAAAAAAGTGTGAATACAAAAGTTGTAGATCTTTTTATTACCTACAACTTTGCTATTACACTTTTTTCCATATGACTTGTAGTTTTGCCGGAAATCGAGATAACCCCCACTTCCCGACCTCGGATCGCCCGTAAATTATTTTTCCTTTCATTTTTGTTATATTCTCTTTCTTTTCCAATGGGTTTCAGCCTACTGTGACTTTTTTCGTTTTCAAAAATTATCGGCACTGGTCTAATGACTCAATAAATATTATAAAAATAATCTTACAAAAGAATCAAAATGCTTTTTATATAACTAGTGCAATATTTATATTATTATAATAATTACGAACGCACTCTGATTTATCTGCAAGTTTGTTTTTGTTACTTATACCTACTATTGCAATATGGCTATCGCCTCGATGGTTGCTTCGACCAGAGACGTTTGCACTAGGCGCATTCAAATATGCATTCTATAGACATCAAAATAGAGTGCACCTATTTGTTTTTGGATTTAGCAAAATGTTTGTAGAAATTGTCAATACCGTTTCTATAGATTTATACAGTTTCGTAAGTATACTAAACTAAATACAAATTTCAAATGTTATTATGATACAATACCGTAATCATCCTACTTACCCAAACATTCCATAATTTTTTCGAGTTTTTCGTCTTTTTCTTGTAAAACTCTTTCGCAACATTTTATTTTTATTGCCCATATTTCCACTGAGACTGAATTTTCACTTCAATATTAGGCAGTGAGTAGCCTTAGTAGTCCGCCACAGAACTTTAGTTCAATTCACACACTGTTTTCAGTCATAAATTACTTGAAAACTACAATCGAATTATGCACAGAGCGTCCGGTGCCAACCATCCAAGTCGAGCGCTGCCCGACGACTAAAGTATGACCGCGTAAGCTATTGTCACCACTATGGAGCGTCAATAAGATTGAAAATTGAAAATGATATTTGTGTTGAAATGTGACGTAAGCTGCGAATGGGCATTTATTTTACTGCTTTTCTTTAGATTATTTAAAATATAGACATAAAATTAAATAATGGTTTGGTTAAAGTTTTAAAAAAATGGAAAACCTACTAAATTCTTAAAAAAAAAACTGTTGTTATCGCTGGAAATACAGAGATCTTCGACGTCAAAGTTTATTTTTGTGCTACAACTTCCCAATTTTTTATTGGGAATATCAAACTATTATTTATTATTCTGTTCGGTTTAAATTCTTCTTTATACCCTTCTCTGTTCACTGTATTTTTCGCGTTACTTATTTTTATTACATTACGTCATACTCGACGTTCTAAGAAACCAATTTTTGGGAATATTGAGATAACACCCCGCCTTAAGAACTGATGATGAGTTTCGAAGTCGGTTGTTCAAAGTTCGTCTCACCTTTTACAAAGTGTTGTGTAAATCACATTAAAACAGTTAAATATTTTGTCTGCTTAAGTTTGCTTGTACCTAATTAGGTTTTTATTGTATTATTATGTGGATAACGGTGCTGGTTGCGTTATTACCTAAATGTTCTATAACCTATCTGTACTAGTATTAAGTATTATTACGCAATTGTTTGTTGTCTTGAAGAAATAAAAATAAATAAACACATGTCAAGAGATTTCATTGGTCGTTGTTATTTCACTCAGCCGCGGCTTATCAACACAAAAAAATGTTGTTTTTGTGTTGTTAAAACTTTCAGAAACCGGGTGCCAGTATTCTATATTTCTATTACTTATGGCTGACTGACTCCGTGGGGTATCATTCCGAGGCAGGATGCATCGCGTGTGGTTGACATCACGTTTGAGAAATCAAGTCGTTACGATGCCATTATGAGTCATATTTATATGCAATTACCTACTACAAAGATAATGAAAACATGGTACATTAGTAGCGCACTGCATTATGTTTGACCACAATAGCGTCTGTCGTTTGGACGTATACAAAAGGGGTTTGGTGTATGCATCACGTGTTCTTGAAAATTGCTGGGTTCTCCGTTGTCGTTTTTTGCTGTGATCCTCATAGACGGTTCAGATATAACGGGTGAAATGACCCTTTCATCCTTTTTATTGTACGTGGTTAGTAAAAGAGACACATAAACATAACATCTCGGCTGTACTCCGCTAAGGTTTGGGCAGAAGTGTACATATAGTACACTCACATTTCGCGAGTTATGTTTGAGTCCCAAGTAATAGGGGGCGAGCATGTTGCCATCAACCGGGCACTAATACAGACTCCAAGCTGCTACTGAGAAATTCCAGACGGAAATACCCAATAAACGAAAGAAAAAAAAGAATATCCTGAGAATCTGTCTTTGGACACGATACAACGACCAACACCACTACACAATAAGAGCAATTTTTTCAAGTCCCCAAAACCAGCTCGGTGTGGCCAGCTGTTGAATTGACTATTCATAGCAACTGTAAACCAATATTTTACACGAAATTTTTGAGTTTGTCTATCTGTTCAATACCTAGCCACCGCAAAGACGAGCCAGCCGAAAATAAAAAGCGGAGGGCACTACCTATAGTATAGTTAAAATCTCGCTGCAGACTCGGTCATAAATCATTCGAGTGTTTCGCTCTCTTTCCCACACACGGGCCTTATGGGCAGGCCACGCCCACACGTAGTCCTGTGTATTACTGCAGTCGATGAGTGATATCGATAGTTTTATATATTTATAAATGGGTGATGGAAATAAATACACATTTTTTTTTTATTTTATTACCAAATTTACTACAAAGCATATTAAATATATAAACAAAAGAACGTATATATAAAACTAAAAATAGAAAATTAAAATTCTTCGTCTGAGTCATCGTCATCATTATCTACATGAATGCCGGTACCTACCTAAAATACCAGTAACAACCGATAAATTTGAGTGTGGAGACCACCAAATATCGTTACATCTGGATTGTTAGGACTTAGCAACCGAAAACGATTGCTAACTATGTCGAGACTGCAGGCCCTGCATTGTTTAACCGCTTTGGCCCTACGCGCCGATCGTTTTTGTTTTGTTTACTGCCTAGCTAGACGATTATTTTGCGTTCAGCTAATGAGGTGATCGCATTATACGTAGTCCGTGCATTATACTCAGTACTCAACACTCAATATTTATTTGCTTTCCACAATGTGAACATAGGCGGTAGGTTTTACAACGACATGGGTCATTGTGGACCCTGTCAGGCACAGCAAAGTAGGAGAGAGGAGGAGGGCTTTATTATGTTTAGAGAGGTACCTACTTATATTTCTTAATAAGCACCTGCCGGTCGATTCTGTAAAAATCTCACCGTGAACACCCAACGTCACATTTACAATCATAATCAAGATTTTAATAATATTTTTTGTTCAAATTTTATTGATCATTTTATATTATTTCAAAGCTAATAGTTATGTAGTTAAGTGGCTAAATATTACTGTTTCCGGGGCTTTCAAATAAAATAGCAAAACAGAAATTCAGTTAGAAACACAATGTTGTTCTTTTTTAAACACTTAGATAACTACTAGCTCTGAAATAATATAAAATTATCAATAGAATTTGCATAAAAAAATATTATTAAAATCTCGTTGTAAATGTAATGCTTGGTCAATCCCTAGCATCAGGATGACACTGACAGCTCACTCCACGCTCACATCACCTAAGTCTTCACGGTGATATTTTTACAGAATCGACCGGCTGGTGGAATGATAGCTCACTTCACTTATGTTTTCACGGTGAGATGGTTACAGAATCACACTGCTGATGCTAGGGATTGACACTATTGACAACTCACTTCATGCTCACTTCACCTAAGTTTTCACGATGAGATTGTTACAGATTAGCACGGCAGGTCGTAGGTATATGCGTTAAATGTTATGGGGAATGTGCTGGACGATAGAACCTTCTCGTCTAGCTACGAGCAGCTAAATACCTACGCACAACGGGCTCTGGGCACCCACAAATATTGTAACTGAACTACATATCAAGGTACCTACGACTAACATACCTACTAGTGACTAACGTTTTAACACTGTGTCAAGTGTGAGTTCGTGGGGGAGTGGGAGGCAGTCGCCTCCTTCTGCGAAGCAGTCATGCTAGCGAAGGAGGTGGCGGGACGGGAGAGGGAGAGAGTCTCCCGTCCAAGCCGCCGCGGTGGGCGCTCCGGGCGTCGGGAGCCCCGTGACGACTCCCGGCCACCGTAGGCGCGGGCCTGCGGGCGGTGAGTAATGGGTAGCTCACCGTCCGATCAGGACCAGGCCCTTGCTGGACGGCGCGTACGTGTTCCACGCGCGCCTCAAAGAGATGTCAGCATCGAAGAGGGGGCCCACTAGGGCCCAAGACTGCCGGGAAAGCGGGATCATCCGAAAGGGGTACCGCTGACCCGGAACATAAAGGGCCAAGGAAGGAACACGGGTGGGTTTTAGTCAGTAAGAGTCTGACACTCCCTTCCGCTCCACCCAGAGCGGGAAGAGTCATTTGATGATTTCCCATCCTCAAAAAAAATAAATAAACTGTGAGTTCGTGCTGAATACAGTGATTATACAAACTGACAACTTTAATCGAATCACGGGTTGGATGAAATGGATTCCGGAAAATTGTAGTGCAAGTTGCAACTAACAATAAGTATTTTAAATGAGGGAGCAGTGGTGACCCGGTTCGGAGTAGTGGTGGCCCAGAGTAGGGAACAGTGGTGGCCCCGAGGGAGCAATGGAGGCCCGGTGGGAGCAGTGGTGGCCAACTGGTTACTTAGAATAGTGTTCAACCAAAATCAATAGTTCAAATAAGTACTTATAATAAAAGAACTAATGCACTACACTAATGCACTTGAAATAATAGAAGACTACATAACATAACTTCACACCCTGTGTTACCCGACGGGTTAATTACCTTTCTATTAGGTACCTACCTAGTATAATATAAACTATTTTATAAACTTCTCTTAGTATCTACCTATGTATTAACCTCTCTATCACTTTCACACCTAATAAACCGCTAACAAAAACCTATTACTTAAGTACCTAACTAAGTAGATGGAATGAAATATTTGGAAGTTTTCAAATGAGACAATATGAGACAACATCCACACAAGGTCTTCAGGTCCCGAACTAGGCAGAGCCTGTACTACGGTTACCTGATGACTGATATACATACTTATATACATATACACACCCAGACACAGGTCAAACAGACATGTTCATGCACACAAATGTTTGACTTATTCGGGGATTGAACCCGGGACCAGCGGCTCAGAAGGCAGGGTTGCTACCAACTGCGCCAACCGGTCAGGCCGAATGAAAGCGTAGTAATATTAAGTCACTGTCATTAACGCCATTATGCGGTAATAAAATAAAAGCTGCAGTCGCTCGGCAGCGCTACTGCTCGCCCGGTGACACACAGCCGTTCATTCTCACTACTCTATGACATGTACTTAGCTAGATATTTTCCTTGTAATTCTTCTCGGGGAGTAATTCCGAACATTACTCAATACTTCCGAATGCTTCGCGAATAATACGGCGGGAATACTTCGGAATATTTCTCTACGGTAACGCTAGTTATGAGCGTCGATACTTCCTTATTTCAACACTAATTTTAACTCATCTTTGGGCGTAAATAAATAGCTTACGTAGTATGAAAATGGCAAAATATAAACCGTACAGGGATAGATAATTTATTCAAAAGTTCAAATAATTTTATTTTTACTAAGTAGTTTTGTCATTAAATCAATACGCCTACGCATTGGCGCTCATTTCGTTGTAAATCATCGTGCATTTCATTGGAATATACCTCCGCGCGCGGTGTGCGGAGGGGAGCCGAACTAAGTATATAAGAAATAAAGTATTAACCTTAGCGTTTTAGCGCTCACATCGAGTCGTGCTGTTGATAAATGTTGCAAAGATATCTCGACTATGTAAATAGGTATGTATGTTGGTACATACATACCTATTTACATACCAAGCTATGGCTACATATCAAGCTGTACATATCCAGCATAAGCAGGCCTCGCATTTTACGGAAAGTCTTTACATTGTGAGACCAAACTGGACATGTAAAGCTTGATATGTAGCCGTGCGGACGTTTCTTTCGCGGGGAACGCCTGGTACTTATGTATTATTTATAAGAATTAGGATACGTTAATTTGCAGGTACCTACAAAATGTTCTACTAACTTGTTTGACCTTATAAAATAACTACCTAATTGTACCATAAAAATATGAGTTGCACATAGTGATAATCATGTAATGTTGTCAAACTTACATACTTAGGTAGGTATATGTTTGCATTTAAGCATGTCCGTCATAAACTCATAATCACCGCGCCAAAACACTACGTACAGGAAGATTCACTCCTTTGATCTATAAGAAAGCCGCCTTTTTACACGATTGCCCAAAAAATTACAATACAATATCCCATTATTTTATTATATGCGTCCGACCTACAATCAAATCGCGCAGGTGTGCGTCATTATTAGCGTTGGTATACTATACGGGAGTGTATATCCTTCTTAATACACATCACAGTGCTTGTCCCTTTCGCACACGATGTTGGATGAAATAACATGCATTTTGACCACGCCCACCAACGAGTTCGAGCCGTCGACTAGTGCAACCTTAACGAGGGATTCTAGGACTTTCCACTGAACCGATTATAGATGTAATAAGATATCAGAACTAACGACCGTTAATTGAAGTGTTATTTGATCTAACCTCTGACAGGAATGAGAGCTTTAACTATATAGTGTACTCTAGTAAATTAGTTACTCTTTGATACTCTAAATATACCGAAGTCGGTACTTATTTTGAACGGACAATGCGTACCTGCTCGTCTGATTTAAGCTTGCTTTGCTAAGAAGAACAAACAGCGGCTTTTGTAAAACAAATTATCATAAAATTTGTTAAAAGCTTTTTCGGGTTACTTACTTAGTAAGTATAAAAAATCAAACTTTTAATTGCACGCAATATAAAAAAAAAACCGGCTAAGTGCGTGTTGGGCCACGCACAATGAAGGGTTCCGCAGCTGTGATGAATTTAACCCAAGAACAAACTTAACATTGTAGTTGAAAACATATAAGTATGTTCTCCCACACATTCCAACTGCAAATGTAAGTTTGTACGCAATACTGAGAGATTTACCGTGTTATTTTAAGACCAACCACCACCACCACCACTTCAAGGTTTTCCTGTAATCTATAAGTATAGAACTATTATCGGGTTTATTTCAAAATTTTAGGCTTCGCAGCTTTGGAGATAAGGTTTATTTAAAACTATTTAAAAATAAATTGAGAGCATCACAGTAAGCCCTTTCATTAGATATTTATATCACACGGTACAATTGCAAAGCTTAAAAAAAAATCTTATTTGCTTCCCAAAATTAACGCCCATATTCAAAATTCATTCATATGTGTACCAAAGCGCTGCGCTAGAAATAGGTTGAATTTAAATGTGTCCAAATGCTATGTATGCATATTTACGCGTAAGTCAAACCCTGTTCAATTCGATTATAGACTTTCGAATGCCTTGGTGGCCAGAGTTAGTGTCATCACGGATCTTGGAGTTACTTTGGACTCTAAGCTTCTGTTTGATGCACATATTAATAACATAGTTAACCGGGCTTCTAAAGCCATGGGTTTATTTTTAGGGTGTCTTCAGATTTTAAGAATGTCAAAATAATGAGGATTCTATATTGTGCGTTTGTCCGTAGCCAGGTTTGGAATCCAAATTATAACGTATACATTAATCGGCTTGAAGGTATTCAGTGGTGATTTTTGAAGCACACTCAATATGGCTCATATACCTATCTCCCGAATCATATAGTAATAGTAATTAGTAGTATTAAACGGTGCGTAAAAATATTTAATTTCTGCCTCTACACGAGCGAGGGAAAATTGCAGATCTTGCTTTCTTATTTAGCGTTATGAACGGATCTACTGACGTTCCTGAGATAGTGGGCAAGATCGGGCTTCGTGTACCGGATGCATTTCTTCGGAGACCACGTCTTCTCCATGTGCCTCAAGTCAGAGCTATCTACAGACAGAACTCGTACGTGATAAGAGCTCATGGTGTGTTAGGATGTCGAGATTGATTTAGATTTATTTACTAGTAGGGTTAAGGAAGTAAAGAAAAGTTTGAACAATAGTTTTTTCGATGTATAACCATTTAAAAAAAAAATTCTCTCAATATTATTGTATTTTTTGAGCATGAGATAATTAATTTGCGTATCTGTTACGTCGCTGTTTTCGCGTATTTTTTTTTTAAACGTTGCCCCACACTGGGAATTTCTCCTGTATCGTGGGTGCGTTTACAAACATTTAAAGTCACATACACAAACAGCCAGACCCGGAACAACTACTTGCAGGTCATACAAATATTTGTTCCGTGTGGGGATCGAACCCGAGTCACGTAACGCAGCAGTCAATCGCTTAACCACTGCGCTAACCGTGTCGTCATTATTTTGACGTTATTGTGTGTTAATGTTACTCACATTAATCGTTAGTGGAAACTTGTAATTGGCCATCGTTTACAAATGGTACTAGATATTAAATGTATGGCTGTAAGTTTCCTAAAATTAATAAAATAAAAATTTCAACTTAATCGGTGGATTATATTCGGAGCAAATAGGCTGTGACAGACGGAAAGGCAGACCGACACACACACGAGTAATCCTATAAGGGTTCCGTTTATTCATTCGGACGCACGGAATCCTAAAAAAACTTTTATTAGTTATTAGTACTAAATAAACTAACAAACTATTAAAATAAAAATATAATAACCTAAACTAACTAAAACTATTAACAAATTAGAATATGGCGTCGGAAAATTCCTCCGTATCGCTGTCGACTGGTAATGTATAAAAGAGACTGCCCGGCATTGCCACGTTGTATGGCAATGCTTAGCCTCTGGCCAAGGTAACAGCCAGCCCTTGGGTCACGGGAATTGTCAACCAGCTGTTTGGAGATTTCGTTGAAAAAACGTGAGCACTCGCATCCCACGGCCCGAGCATTTCAACCTCAAACGGCTCGAAAATATAATTACCGATAAGCTTATTATACTTTCACCGCTTGAGGTTTTCTGCAGCCGCAGCAGCAGTGCCAGCTCAGCACGCCGAGTCAGGAAGATGGGATGGCGCAAGAGTATCGACACCCGTTGCGTCCCACTCTTGTAGTGGTATATACACGCGAGCTGCGCGTCATACTTACGTCACGCGAATCCTGCATCACGCAAGCAGAGTTTACCGCGCGATTAGCATATATACATACATCTTCCCAACATCAATCGTTGGGCAGTTGCCCACCAGACACGACACCCGTCTGATCGGAGGATCCTCCCTTTTCTATGGAGGTATGAGTGAACTTTACACCCGTTTCTCGTACCGTTTCTCGTAAGGAAATAAAGACATGCGGTCCGGTCTCTTGCCATCGTCGCGTGACAAGCAAGGTTCTAATACAGCTGGAATGCCGACGCGACGCTGACAAGAGCTCGTCGGATTACGTCATTTATGTTCGCGTGTCGAGCAAAGCGGCCCGTACTTCGACTGCAAGACAGGCCGTGGTATCCGAGTCTGTTTACAACTTCGCCACAGTGACAGCGACGTGGAGAAGAACAAGGAGCTCCTAGTCGCAGAGAAGCAGCGAGGTGGAAAGTGGTGTCGTCGAACAAAGTGCCTATGTTCGACGAAGGTAGTGCATGAAGCCAAAGACCCGACTCCCACTTACCCATAGCCAGCAGGCGCGCACGCTCCGCAGTAGTAGCAGACGTGTTAAGTAAATTGTTGTGTACTACTCTGCAGAGCGGCTCATCCCACTTTCTCTGGAAAGATGGATTATCGGGTTGATTGGAATTCGGGCAAGCGAGTCTCCAGGCATCCATAGCCTCGATAAAGCATTAATCAGTGTGGAGGATAGGATTTTCCTGATTTATTTTTCAGTGCCGTAGACCGAGGATATGAAAGCCGGTAAACTACCATTAGTAATTTTGTTAATAGTTAGTATTCAAACAATGTTAGTAGAACAAATAGGCAGACATACGTACAGAAGTAAAATTATAATCGACCCTATAAGTCACATAATGGCATTACTCAGAACTTGCACAATTTATATTTGTACATTACAGTTTACAGTGCAAGTAAGTAGCTGTGAATGGCTTTTTCATGTATCTTAGCTCTGCCAAGTACAGACAGTACAGATGGCAACAGACGCACGACCTGGTTTTTATTTGAAGACTTATTGTTATATATGTAATAATAATATATATGAGACAACATCCACACAAGGTCTTCAGGTCCCGAACTAGGTAAAACCTGTACTACGGTAACCTGATGACTGATATACATACCTACTTAGATACATATACACACCCAGACACAGGTCAAACAGACATGTTCATGCACACAAATGTTTGACTTGTCCGGGGATCGAACTCGGGACCAGTGGCTCAAAAAGCAGGGTCGCTACCAACTGCACCAACCGGTCAGTCAAAAAAAAAAAATATATATACATAATATTCTTAGGAATTAGAAGCCTAATTAATTTTATAAAAAGAAAATACATCACGACCTACAAACATGTATTTAAATTAGAAAAACCGTTGCAAGAAAATAGTTCAATAATAATATGATCACTAGTACACGTCTGTCCCATGCCCATCCGAGCTCCGCAGCAAAAGTGACCGAGGCGAGTGAGTACACGGCTTATGGTGTGTCACCCCCTCGACTGACAGCGTCATCGCAGCAACGTTATGTCCCCCCGCCCTCTCAGCTGTCAAATCGTCTAAGAATATTATATATATTTATTATATAATATATATTTTAATTTATTATATATATATACCATATTTTTTTATTTTATTATATATATTTATACCTACAACAACAGCCGTATTTATGACACTTTTGCACGAGTAGCTCTAAGCATATAAATACGTAGTTTGTTGAAAAGACTTTTGTGCTTATCTAGACCTTTTAAAAGTGAGTTATACAAGAAAGTGATCTCACATAGGTTCTGTTTTCCTTTTTAGGTCGGGCCCTAAAAATTTAATTGACCAAACTAAGAAAAAAAAATGTGTAAGAACGTATGGTTGAGCTGCAGTAACGAAGTTAATACAATTGGATTTGCACCAAAAATAAAATTTTCGAATAACATTTGAACCAATGCAATGCGAAGGATGTTGTATACTAAACATAGGGTTTATGCAATTTAGGTTGGTGTTGAGGTCCCCCTTCACTTATACATTCGATGACCCACCGCTCGTTGCGCATCGGAAATAGCTATAACCCAAGAATAGAAACAATGACAACTTTCTGAAGAATAATTTTCATAATTTAGCTACCGTTAATTTTATAAAAAGGTCTACGGAATTACCTAATTTTATTTTATCATACGTAAATGGTACATACATATTTAAAAATGTCCTATGAAAGCCACCAGACAACTTGAATCGACCAATTTTGTTTGTAGAGCCTCTTGTTTACCGATTCTACGTTATTTATGAATTTACTATTTTGTGGTTCTGCAATAACTAACAGTTATTTAACTCGCTCTTGTCTTTGCAATTGTTTATAGGCGTCTTTAGTTGGGGCAAGGTCTTACCTCGATTGAATAGCCTACTTCCAGTTGATTTGAGCGAGAAGTCAACTGATTATTTCCAGGCAATTACAGCAAATATTTTTTTTTGGATAACGTTCCGTTCAGACTGCTATTCACTGCCACTCACTAAACTTTTCTCTTTCTTTCTTTTCTATTCCTTTTCAGTTGGTGTGTACATAATGTCATATACCTCTGGCTTGAGGACGCTTGTGGTCCTAGCACGAACGCGTAGAGTAAATACAACGTAAATTCGAAAAAATATTGAAAATACTCGTTTCGTACTCAATATTTACTCCCTTTTAAGACTTTGTTTGATACTAACTAATGATACTTGTCCCAAAAAAAAAAATAGCCATTTTGGCTATACTTAGTTGTATTTCTGATTAAAAATCGTTCGAACTAACGTAACGGTTCGTTCTAGGGCTTCTGAATCTACGCCAGTGTCAATCTTCCCTTGTGACGTCAAGATCTCACTTAGCCTAGAAGTTACATACATGAGGCTTCCGGGTCGCGTTATATGACAGCAATAGGGTGTGGCAAAGTAGGACAGTACACTGGACGTTCTTTTAGTAATGTCAAGCTTCATGGCTTTTAATAAGGTACCTGGGTCGAATATTTCCAGCCGGTAAATATGGCCATATACCATTATTCTAAGCACGATAGTTTGTAATGACTTGAACGCGACCATAAATTTTCGCTAGTGTCGCATGTATCAGAACGGTGTACTGTTACCCTTCCCGCGCGCCCGCTTATCGCCCAACGTCCATTAAAGTGAAACGTGCTGTTGAGGTTATAAAAACATTAAGTAAGTATTGTCCTGTATTTTGTTATTTTTCAAATAAGAATCTTTGTTAATCACATTACGATATTGTGTGACGATTGTAATTTGATATTTCTTTGTTTATTTATCAAAGTAATAATGTGTTTTTAATTCACGAATATGAAAACAAAAAAATGCATGACTGCAAATATGGCCACCGGTTGGCCATATTTACGGTACTAAATTACTGTTTTTTTTTTTTTCTTCTTTTTTAGACCATGGCACGCTATAAAACTAAAGGGCTTCGTGGTAATTGGTCAGAAGCATCAATGAAACTAGCTTTAACTGCAGTCAAAAGCGGTAAGATGAAAGTATATACGGCTGCAAACCATTATAAGGTGCCAAGACGCACTCTAAGGCGTTATTTACAAGAGGAAAAAGAGACTAAATCTACTTTGGGTCGGAAACCACTTCTTAACCCTGAACAAGAGAAGGTTTTGGCATCCCGTGTTATTCGCCTGTGTAATGTGGGATACCCATTGACACAGCGTGTACTACGTACATATGGTATGTATGTATACCAACGTACGTACAGTAAATATGGCCACATATATGGCATATTTACCGCTCCCGTCGGAAACATGGCCAATTTCAATATTTTTTTAAACTGTTTAAAATACTATTTATCGTTTAATGTATTTGTATTTTTTTGCTTCTGTTGTAAAGATAAATAACCACTCTTCATGAATAAGTGCTAAAACTTGTTTGTTTTAGCTTTATTATTATTAAAAAAGTATAACAAACCTTAAGGTGGCCATATTCGACCCAGGTACCTTATAATTCACTTTAAAGATTAGATAATAGATCTAACAATTCTTTTGCTAAGATTTTAAGAAATTCTTTCCTAATATAAACTTTAGTAGGTAGGTACCTACTTCAATTAAAATAACGAAGAATTGACAAACTTACGTTGCCGTGGGCAGGGTACATTTCGGTGGTTGCGGAAGGATCGTACGTTCCCGGGACCCCGGCGTAGGTGTGAGATGGAACACCGGGTGGTTTTTAGTCAGTAAGAGTCTGACAGACCCCGCCACCCGCCCCAGGGCGGCGGACATCCATGAGGATTTTCCACCCCAAAAACAAAAAAAAAAAAAAAATGGGTACATTGCTCGCAGAACAGATAGCCGATGGGGCCGAAAGGTTCTGGAGTGGTGACCACGTACAGGAAGATGTAGCGTTGGAAGGCCTTCCACAAGGTAGACCGGTGACCTTGTGGACGCCGCAGGAATCGCTGAAAGCGGGAAGCACAGAACCAGTCGAAGTGGCGGTTCTTGGGGGAGACCTATGTCCAGCAGTGGACGTCTTTCGGCTGAAATGATGATGACGATGAAGTATTTCACAAATAATGCAGTTTTAAGTTTAGTTAATTAGATTTATGTACCGATTTAGTTGCTCAAAAGAGTTTTTAGTTGCTTCTTTTGTTTTATTTTTAACAAGCGTGTGAGTACCTATATATACAAGGTGTTGTTTTGCATCCTCGTCAAATTCGAGGAGGTAACTATGCTAATGATTCTCGACACGAATCAATAATAAAATAAGTAGGTATTTATTTTTATTTTTTGTATTTTTCGGAAATCGGCATGAGTAGGGCCCGTGTGATACCGCCCTGTAACTGCGCTGTAACTGTAACGCATGCACACAGCGACATAGTCGTAGGACACTGCCTACCGCATACGCAACGGGGCGATTTTGTTCTTTGAAAGTGGAGTATTCTGAAATACTGTCAAACTTAAATACCTAAAAAAACAAGTATGTATTAATTATTGAGCAGGATCGTAATTTTATTTGATTATTTATGTCTTTCATAACAGCCTCCTGAAATTTGACGAGGATGCAAAACGACACGTTGTATACAGCTGTACAAAGTTGGAATCATAATACTATGAGTAGTTTATTAATATACACTTCTTGTAAGGTACACACAGATGATGTTATCTAAGGCGTGTTAACCACTCAAACAATGTGCATTCAAAAACATAGAGGTCCCAATTAGCATGTTGGTTGGGCTCAAGTTACATAATAAAGAACAATTAGCCTGCATAGTGCATGCTTTTAGTTTATTATTGCCTTTTATATTTAGTTTAATGTGCAAGAATTTTGGTGCAGTTTAGTTTAGTAATGTGGTGTTTATGTTCTTTTTATGGTGGTTTTGTTCTTGTCACGTGGCGTTTTATGATACAGCGAAGTAGTAGCAATGGCCAATTAAACATTTTTCAAGGCCGTGGTAAAAGCAATATACCAGACAGCAACGCTATTGCGGGCTGGTGATCAAAAAAGGTCAAACTTCGGTACCTACAGCTAAACTAGGTGTATATACACTCGTAAAGGATAAATCGTTAAATGATGAAGGAATAAAGGAATGTTAATGAAGGAATTTCAATTACCATTTTTTATTTCTATCTTATGCAAGTTGCAACAATATCATCCAGCGACGGGTCGGGAGACCAGGCAAATTATAAAATATCGCGTGGGTCTCTTATGCAAAAACCCAACTGCAAAAAAGCGCACAAAAAAGATGGAAACAAAACTATAACTGAAAAGATGAAAACGACAAATACTTCTAATCATAACATATACAGGATCAAATTGGATTCAGGGGTATCCTTTTAAGGGGTCATTGTACTCATCGTTATGAACAACTTTTACTATTGGACCAAAGCCGAAATCGCGAAAAAATAATTATCTGTTCCCTAATTTTTTACGAGTTATGCGAACATAAATGTAGGGACCAGCTGATTTTTTTTAACCATGAAAAGCCTATTCACTGAATTAGATGGATTCCAGCCTTAGTGCACCATAGGTAAGTACTGCGGGTTGGCGGACTACACAGCCTGTCAAGAACTTTATGGAGACTGTCAGGAGTGCAAGTTTTCTAATGATGTTTTCCTTCACCGTTAAAGCAAGTAATAATAAAATCTTTAAAATGTATAGTACTGTTATCCTAAGAGAGTGCTTGGCCAGTACAGAGAACGTAGGATTTAAAAAAATCATGCTCTGCAGTCGCAGACTACCAACACGAATTATGTCATTTGAATGATTAAAAAAATATGTACCTACGGAGTGGGTGTCTGAAATCTTTCACTCTTACCATTACCAGTCCTTACAAGGATTCTAAATCGGGTAACCGGCGCGCAGCGCAGGCTAGCGGCAGCTGGAGTCTTTGAAAAGGCATATGACATACACGCACGATCAATCAAATGGCGTTTGTACGTCAAAATACATATAAAACGAGCGCGACGATCACGTACGCGCGCGATGGTCGCTTTTGGTTAAGACACGGCCTAAAGGTATATTATGTCTATTAAAAAAAATAATGACAGAAGAATAATGTAGGAATAACTTCAAAGCTATTCAAGAAACTAGAGGGGATTTATAGCTTTATTAAAACAGTAGCCCAACGGCTGAGATGTTGGCCTGGCCACTACCTAAGAGGTCTGAAGTTCGAAACCCAACACGACGCACTAATGAGGTAAAACATGTCTTATTATTTATTAACCGACTTCAAAAAAGGAGTAAGTTCGTGTGTATGTATTTTTTTTGAAATATATGTTTATCGATATTTTCGTCAATTGTGGACCGATTTTGACAATTCTTTTGCATTTCTTGCAGTATGCATTCTCTTTGCGGAAGTTGTAATTCTTCCTGTCACTGTTCTTTACATAGCAAGTGGTATACGAATTGGTGCGGAATAGGTAGGTTACCATAACTCAAAAACCAAAAATAAAATCATTTTTCAAAAAAAAAAACTACTGACTTCCAAAAAAACGCCACAGAGTGAAAAATTACTTTAATTTCGACTTCTACAATACACCGACTTGCGAAATTAAAGTTCTTTTTCACTATGTAGTGTTTTTTTTTAAGTTTAATAATATCATCTTTTTTAGGTTTCCGTACAGATCGTACGTTTCGTACTTTACAGGATCACTTCATTGTCCGTCCGTCTGTCCAAAATCAAAAGTCATTTATTCAAACTAGGCACGTTCAAATTTGCACTTTTTGAACGTCAAAATTACATAAGACAGTCCCCCAAAACGCCCGCCCTTCATCACTTCCTAGTGCTTTAGCTGTAACGAAGTGGCGCGACAAACTCCCCAGCAGCACAGCTGTCTGTTGAGTTAGAAGAACTGGATTCTAAACAGTATCTAGTAAGTAATTAACATTACGAAACACCAATCACTAAATTAAACTTTTTGGCATATTTCAAGCTAGGACACGCTAATATAACTTAACAAACACATTAAAAACTATACTTAAGCGAGCATAGTTTTCAATGCTTTTGTTAAAATAATAATAAAATATTTTTT
Organism: Brachylomia viminalis; assembly: GCA_937001585.2. Taxonomy (NCBI): domain Eukaryota; kingdom Metazoa; phylum Arthropoda; class Insecta; order Lepidoptera; family Noctuidae; genus Brachylomia; species Brachylomia viminalis. Next base: position 10,153,612 of record OW443302.2, on the reverse strand, counting down.
GTAAATATGTTTTGTTTTGAAATAAATATTAAGAAACGTAAACAAAACTTAATACCTAAATAAAAGCCTCAAGACTTATAGGCCGTGCCCGCTTACATTTTTGTAATGCTGCATTACGCTCATATAGCGGTATCTTGAACTCACAAAATGATAAACTAGGACCTTCTTATTAAAATAATAAATAAACAGTTAATATCTGATAACAATAACAAGACGACCTGTCACCAAAGCAGCACCCGTTCACAAGCATAACACAAAGATCAGCCATTACCCCCTCGCCATATTTGAGGGAAGGAGGCAACCCGACCCCCGATGCTACCGCAAGCAGTGACATCTTAGGGAGCATGACGAACTTGGTGCCGGTTGCTCAAAAGAATAGTATGGTCATTTGTCAAGGTCGCTAGCTAACCACATATTGCTATACAACTCATTAAAAAAACATTGAAATGAGTAGGTCAGGTCAATATAAAAAATTTAAATTTCAAATATAAGAAGCAATGAATTATTAATTTCCTTCTAAATCCTTCGACTATCAACCACAATCTGAATAGTTTTGAAAGATATTTCTAATCCATTGCTTCATATGTTCGAAAAATTTGTCCGCTGAACAACGTAAATAACGCAATGAATGTTGTTGAACTGTCAAAATGAAAGTCATTCCAACTGTAGGCCAATTCTCGTACTTAAAAAACGTTCAAATTCAAGTCGCAATCTCATCTCAGCGACAATCAATGTCAAAAACCTGTCAAAAATGTATGTAAATTGATTGTAATTTTGACAGATTGAGACTGAGATTAGAATGCGAACGGTCTTAAAAATACGAGAATTGCCCCTCTGTGGCTCTGTTAGTGTGTTGCGCAATTAATCCACTGGCTCCCGAACCTGCGTATTTTCTACAGTATGATGTAATAACGATTCGACATTAAAAAAAAACCGGCAAATTGGCAATTGAAACGACATAAGAGTTACTTTGATGCTTTGAATCGGGGCTAATCCTTGTGCTGACAGACCCGTTTCAAAAGTTGATTGCGAAAGTAGAATGCCAATTAAGTTGTAGTTTTTAAAACGCATTGTTTTTGTAGCTTTTGTGTCTTGGAAAAGTAATGTGTTTATGAGTAAAAAAGTGAGAGGGTATACAAGGGGCTGTGACAAGAGGGTTATTTTCCATTGAGCCTTGATATTTCGTGTGTGACAACGCGTAGGACGCATTTCGCATGCTTTATTGATTAACCGTAATGTATTCTTCCCGGTCATTCGTTTTGTTATGACATAGATATATAGCTTGATGAGACATTTTATTATTACTGTTTCCGTTAAGTTTTTCAAGTTTTGTTACAATTTAATTATATTTTCTCTTAATTTCTAGCTTAACGTTTTAATTGTCTTCGTCGCAGATAATTTGAATATTCTATCAATCAATATATGCTAGGCATTTAATTAAATGTTTTAAATCTTCTAGACCGAAAATTTACTCTTCGCTAAACGAATTCCCGGCGTTACTTTATCGATACGTAAATACGGTACTAGAATTAAGCGTGTATCATTATTCTTTGACGCGGCACTCTGTATGCTGATCACATCGTCATAAACACTTTACAGCTGCTGTCTTCGAATGTTTCTCGCTGCAGAATGTCCCACGTTTATATATGTGACTGTGCATCCATCACATCATAAAAACACTTTGTTATTCGATCAAAAATGTTGTAACTGTAATCATTTCGTGTAATTCTATATGTCTTTGGCGATTAACTAAATTATAAATAGAAAATGGTTATCTGTGCACATAATGCGCCTACAATGCGGAATTCTCAGAATTGATGGTTCTTGCATTACGTATTGTCGTTTATTAAATTGCTAAGTATTCTACATTGCTAAACCTTAGTTATGTATGACTTGTATGAGAATGAATTAAGCTTTTAGTCTTTTGATGCATTAGGTATTCCAGTTGCATTTTGTTTTTTTAGCAACATTCTATTGTAAAAATTGCATTATCACCATGATCGCGGCTGCGGCGAAAAACATAGATGTTTTGCTCTTTTGTGTTTGGATGTGCTATTTTCGCTGTAAACTTCCGCCCGCAGTGCGCGCACGTCAGGATGCTGCCTTTACTTGACTTAAAACTTTATGCCCTGATTCATAAAGTTTTAAGGCTAGTTACATAGAAGTGTTTCGATCATTTGTTGTTCTCGCTTCTCGTTTAGCTCTCGCCTTCTATTCCATGTTGCACAATTAAACATGCAGAATTAAAAAAGCAGACGCGATTACTATTGCGAGGATTCTTTGTCGCATTTCTACAGATGTCAATACTCAATATTTTATTTATTTATTCCAAAATGAGGACGTAGGAGGTAAGTTAAACAAAGTCATGATCATTGTGGGCCCTGTCGTGCACTGCAAAGTAGGAGAAAGGAAGAAGGCTCATTAAATTGGGTGCCATTTCTGAACATCCTTAAAACGTAGGAACCAATGTATTAGGTACGGAAAGGTACGGTAAACTTATTTGAAAATAAATTGGTTAGGTATATAATAAATGATCATAAAACCGTAAGCACCTAATTAGATCAATTAGTTTATCATTAGAATTCGAATTCAATGGTCTGTAAGTTATCAAGCTAATAAATAAACAACACAGTTTTGACATCAATTTATATCAACACGCCTTGAAACTAGCTTTACTCTTAGAAATCTATTTTCGACTTCAATAGAAAACTAAGACACAATGCGAATTTTCCTAGAACTGTTGTAACGAGTAGGCAGGCACTTATTCAATAATGTCTTGTATAAACTTTCAAATTACGATCAAATCTGTCAGTAAATGGTATTAATAATATTATAATTAAAAATAGTAAATAAAAAGGGGTAAGTAATATATTGTACAATTACAAATTCTCTAATATTTAAAAGATATAACAACTGAATCTATAATTTTATGTGATATAATGATCAGTTAATATAATAAATGATTGATATAATTTTAAAATAACAAATTTATTTATGCATAACTTACATTGAATATAAAATCGTTAGATATACCACTAAAAAGACATAAAAACCTATTTAGTCTAATTTGATAAAAACGCCTTGAACCGCTTTGTAATTTCATAGTTAGTAAGATAGATACATGATATATATATTTATTTATAGATATATGCCAAGATAGCACCAACAATAGAGGGGATCTGGCGCTAGGCGGCCGCTGCCCGAATGATTCACTAACAATAGAGGGGTTCTGGCGCTAGGCGGCCGCTGCTCGAATAATTCACTAACAATACAGGGGATCTGGCGCTCTGCGGCCGCTACCGCGGCACGTTCGCTTCCCTCGCTCGCCTTCGCGCGTTAATGGCGTTCATGGTCACTGTTCTAACCTAACCTAACCCAAATGAGTCACCAACAATAGAGGAAATCTGGCTTCTAACCAAACCTATCCGAGTCGGATTGCTCTGAATCGGAGTGTTAACCATTATGATGGTATCAATAGGTATATATTTTAAACGATAGACCTAATGATTTTCGATTAAATAAACATTATATCCAATAAGCTATAGCTATCCAATAGCGCTGGGGCTCTGTCTTGCATAGGGTCGCGGCATAATGCTGAGCGATAGCCGTTTTAGGTGGATGTGACGCATGTTTCCCCCAACCTTTTCATATTTTTTGTGTTTGTGTTATTTTTTGCGTCATGTTTACCTCAAATAAACGCATTTTCTTTCTTTCTTTCTAAATAAGTTTTAGAATATATAAATGTTATATGTAAGTAAAGAAATTATATCAACAGTTGGTATATCTCACGTTTATTACATCTTGTGAACGTTATTCAAATGAAAATATACCAAAAAACTTTATATCCTAAGAGACGCACCCAATAAAAAGTCAATCATACGGTATGATTCCATAGATTTATCTAGTACCTATTACTTTTTAAAATACTATCTATATGAGCTTTATAGATACTTAAAGTATTAATTTAGGTCCGTTAAGGTATTGTTTTTTGACGGTCATTAATAATATTATTATCTCAAAAAAAATATAAGAACTAAATAATATAAATTACACTCAACTCGTAAATATAAATGATGACGTGCTAAAGGCACTAATTAGCTGTGTGGCTGCTAATTAAGGCCAATTAATGAATTAACGGATAATAAGAAATTAATATGGGCTAGTGAAAATCAAACCAATTAAGTATTTCAGTTACATACTGCAGTTTTTACAAATGAATACAGTGATTTTAGAAAATTTTGCTTTTATTTCAGAAACAGTAATTTAAAGGTTCGTCTGGACTTGTAATATAAAGTCTGTGCAGAAGGAATAAGGATAGTAATGGCTGATTTACACTTGAATTAAGGTTTATAAAGACTAGAGATTATACTTGTAACAACCTATCACGAACCCAACAATAAGCACGACCCTCGACGCTTTGTTACAACTTGATTTTACAAACAAACGAGGCAATTCGTGTAACATTTCATCGTGCAAAGACAAGAGCGCGGGCAAAATGTGGGACGCGGAGTGAGGGCGACATTTCAACGAAGAGTAAACGCAAAATAGAATGGAATGTTACAGGTAAATGCTCACTCGCCGGGGCATCACTTCGTACACAGTGTCGAGCATTCGCAGGAAAGTTACATTACACATACATAGTTTTTTTTTTTTATGAACAGGTACTTGTATTGTAACATTTGTAATACATGGAAATACTCGAGAAAATGCTAGAGCATTTTACACTCTAGTGTATACCTAGTCGCCTTTTGTTAAGTACCGTTTAGACAGTCCACGTATCAGTCTTTTATTGTGACATGTCGTGTATTGATAGCTATAGGGTAAGGACATACTCGTAACTCGCTACAGCCTTAAGGGCCAAGTTCACAAAGCTAAATGCATTATAAAGCATTTTTTTTTAGGCAAAATTCGCGCCCTCACGCCCCTAGCCGCCGCAGGAGACGCTCTCGGCGTCGGGAATCCCAAGCCGATTCCCGGCCACCGTAGGTGCGGGCTTGCGGACGGCGAGCAATGGGTAGCTCGCCGTCCGATAAGGACCAGGCACGGGTCGACGGCGCGGCGCATTGTGTTCGACGCGCGCCTCAAAGAGATGTCAGCACCAATGACGAGGTCCGCTAGGGCCGATGCCTGCGTTGCGGGAAAGTCCGAAAGGGTTACCGTGGCCCCTGGCACAGGCAACTGGAGGAACACGGGTGGGTTTTAGTCAGTAAGAGTCTGACGCGTTCTCCCCTCCCGCTCCGCTCACAGCGGGAGAAGTTATTTGATGATTTCCCACACTCAAAAAAAATAAGTCTCACGATGCAAAACAGTCAACACGATCAGTCATGGCTCAATGGGACCTTTAATAACTGACAGAGATTTTTAACAACCCATCTCAACTCAAAATAAATTGGTAATTAATTAGATGTTAAAGCGAATGTTTGCTTGATATTTGTAAAAGAAAAGAACTGAGGTCGCAACAACTTTTACCTTGTGACCGATTATGAAATCGTGAAAAAAAATCTGCTGGAAACATAAATGTAGGGAACAGCAGATTTTTTTTTCGCGATTTCGTATTTGCTCCCATAGTAACAGTTGTTCATAATGATGAGTACAATGACCCCTTAAGAGGTTGATGGTGTTTTACCAATAACCCTGTATATTATAATGAAAAAAAATCTTCTTCTTCTTATAAATAAAAATCAATTATTGTTCGTTAGTCTCAATAAAACTCAAAAACAGCTTAACGGATTTGATATTTTTTTTTGTTTTGTTTGCTCTAATAAAGGGGAGGCTTGGAAAAAAAAGGGATTGCAACGCATGACAGGCATTTAGCTGGTCTTCTTTTATATAAAAATCAATTGGTGTTCCTAAGTCTCACAAAAACTCGAAAATGGTTGAACCGATTGTGATGAAACTTTGGTAAGTTGTTATTGTGCACACCGTATAAAGTTCTTTTTAATAAAAACAGAGATGAAGGTAGGTAATATTATCAAAACATTTCTGGTATTCAGCTGTTTTTGGTATGACTGGTAAGCTGATCACAACATAGTCAGGAAAGGGTTTGGTAAATGATGACAACGGTAAAAAAAACTGCTACTACTAGCAATTTTTAGATAGACTAGAAGTAACTTATTTTAGTCCCTCCAACCTATAGTTGTATTTAGCGTGGACGAAATGCGCGGCATTAAGTCGTGATATTAGGGGACCTTGTCTTCAGCTACATCCATTTAATGGACTATAAAACATAATGGCTTTTAGAATAGCGACTTGCGACGTGTTGGGTCAGTTTTAGGTTATTTTTCGCGAGGAAATTTTTACTTACACTTCCTTACTTGACGGTATATTAACCTCGTCTTCCGTGGAAATTATTTGGGTCACCGCTATTTCTATCATATGGCCGGCTTCTTTATAAACATGTTCAGGACGAATTGATTAGATTTTCTACCATGTGGTTACTATAAAGCATGTAATAACTACTCTTATCTACTTGTGGTAATAGGAACCTCCTTCGTTTACAAATACCTTAGTAAACATGACGTCGTCTGTACGATATTTTTTTCAATTAATTTTTAGGCGTGAAGTATTATTATATTTTCAGTATTTTATAGCTTTTCATGATGAGTCATTTTTCAATAGTTTATTATAGGAATCATAAAGTGTGACTTTCACGGTGCTCGCGTGTTTAATATTGACATTAATAATTGAATTATTATTATTACTAAATAAATAATCAATCTGTATTAATATAACTTTAAGAAAGACATTCCATTAATTTAATATATTAAAATTTAGTTTATTTAATTTATATAATCAACAATCACGGTACAGCCGACAGAGCTCCGGCGGGATCTCAGGGCGGCATGGAGAGTGCGATTGTCGCAACCCAGCGCTGGGCACGCCACAATTGCGGCGGAGCACCGCCGTGTCCTCGTGGAGGCGATTGGCGGTGGCGATCTCTCGCGTCCGGCTCTGGTCCAGGCCATGGTACGGAGCGAGAGGGCTTGGGAAGCCGTAACCTCCTTCTGCGAAGCAGTAATGTTCGCGAAGGAGGAGGCGGAACGTGTGAGGGAGAGGCAAAATTCGCGCCCTAACGCCCCTAGGCGCCGCAGGAGACGCCCTGGGCGTCGGGAATCGCAGGCCGATTCCCGGCCACCGTAGGCGTGGGCTTGCGAATGGCGAGCAATGGGCAGCTCGCCGTTCGATAAGGACCAGGCCCGGATCGACAGTGCGTTGTGTTCCACGCGCGCCTCAAAGAGATGTCAGCACCAATGACGGGGTCCGTTAGGGCCGATGCCTGTTACGGTTGCGGGAAAGTCTGAGAGGGATACCGTGGCCCCTGGCACAGACAACTGAAGAAACACGGGTGGGTTTTAGTCAGTAAGAGTCTGACACGCCCTCCTGCTTTGCCCAGAGCGGGAGAAGTTATTTGATGATTTCCCACCCTCAAAAAAAAAAAAAAACGGGCCTCAAGTCTGCTATTACAATAATGTCAGAATGGTCTATCATTGATTTCATAATTGTTGTATTTGACAAGTTTGGTAATCTATTAATAGAATGGCGTCATTATGACTTTTCAATGGTCAACCACTGACACTCCATTGATAGAAATAGCATAGAATGGTAATCTCGTACATAATGACAAATAATGACTGACGTAGGCGGTAATTAAAAAAAATTACTAAATGTTCATTAAAGTAGTAGTTTTTCGAAAATCATTTCTACTAACGGGTTTTATAATAATGGCAATACGACAATGTCATTCTACCACGATTCTATTACGAGACCAATGATCGACCATTATGAATTTTGCAGATTACGAACTTTTAGCAAAATGACAATGGGGTCGACTTGGGGCCCTGGATTGTATACATTTTGCATGCCTTACGGTAGAATCCCTTGAAACATGTTACCTATCTATATTCAATAACACCAGTTGTAACAGTGTTTTCTGCAAAAATAAATAATATGATTTGTTTTGAAATATTTCACCATTCAGTATTTCAAAAGAATATATAAAATCTTTTATTACTTTCGAAATTATTAACATTTCAAAGTTACCTTCTGACCTATTTAAGCAAATACCTTTAAACATGGAATCTATTTATGCTAATTATTTATTTTATAGAAGAATTTCAGGTACCTAAATAACAGCAATACCAAAAGCCAGATAATACCAAGATTAAAAAAAAATACAAGAATTTAAAAAAATCAGAAATTGAAAATCTACCATCGCAACCTTCAGGAAAGACCTTCACTTTACGTCACACTATACAGCTTCACGGTAACAATATTGTTCAAAGAGTGGGATGTTAACATTAAATCACTCATTAAACGTTTATTAGGACGCCGTCGTCGGAATTTCACTGACAATTAAGAAGGAATTTGATGTAGGTAGATACTCGCAATCTTGGCATAAAATTACTAACTTTATTGATTCCGTTGTAGGTACTGCTTATAATATAATCTGACAGATTCACATTTGACAGTTTAACGTGATGATTAATTAATTCTTGATTTAATTTATGTAACACAGAAAGAAAATTTCACCAGAAACGGCACGGTTTACGGCACGGTTGGCGCAGTGGTTAAGCGATTGACTGCTGCGCTGCGTGTCGCGGGTTCGATTCCCGCACGGAACAAATATATGTATGACCTGGAGTTAAATGTTTCGGGTCTGGCTGTTTGTGTATGTGAGTATTAAATGTTTGTAAACGCACTCACGATACACGAGAAATTCCTAGAGTGGGGCAACGTTTTCTTTAAAAAAAGAAAAGACGAATAAAATAATAATATAATATCCTTCTGACCGATTTCAGTCACGGTGGCCAGTCTCAACGGAGATTAGCCAGGTTTGCAGGAGATATTATTATAGTGCACAAGCGTGTGCGCAAACACAGGTGCACTACCTGTTCCTTCATTCTCATAGTCCGATGGGGCGGGAATCCGACACGACTGGGGAGAACTCAGGCGCAGGACCAACGGCTTTACTTGCTTTCCGAGGCACGGGCGTAGCACACCGCCTACTACCAAACTCCGGGCTGTACTGAGAAATTCCTAATAGAAACCCAATAATAGGCCCTTGGCCCGACCTGGGAATCAAACCTAAAACCCCACGCTCAGCAGTCGCACTTGTGACCACGAGACCAACGGGGCAGTCTAAAAAATAAAAATAATGTTAAATAATATATATTTTAAACAAAGCGTATCATTTAACTGTGCACTTCAGTAACATGATGATTCATACCTATAGCTGCACAGATTTTGCAATCATGAGATACTATAATCCTCCAAGAGGAATTTAAAAAATAGAAATTTGCTTATTACGACTTCTGGCCTCAACCATGGTAATATTATATAGCTATACAGTATTGTAACTCGGCCGTATCTTTGATATAAATGCCTACAGCCACGCGGTACGTAAACATGCGATAGGGCTGCCCGCCTCCAGCATTTTAATTACATTTGCCTACTTTGTGTTTCCATTTAGTTTTGTGAGTGTAAATATACTTTTTTTAGATAAACAAATAAAACACTTTGTGAATTAAATAGGTTAGTGTTCAATAAAAATGCGTGTTGTTTTTTGATTGATAGATTTAATTAAAAAAACATGTTTATGTTTAAATAACAAATCGATCTTATAAAGTTATAAAATAAATTTGCGACCGAAAAATATTTGCGCCTCGATTGAGACGTACGAAATGCTTCATTACTAAATTTTAAAGCATAAAAAATCCGCATTCTATTATAAAGCTTAATTCAAAATTATTTTGGGAAACATGGTTTCTAGTTCTATTCTTCTTTATTCTTCTAGTATTATTCATACACACAGTACAATTAACAACTATTATTAATAGTAAAATACCACGTCTTTACTTTGAATTATACAAACGAACAAAACAAAACACACATGTCCCGAGGTTATAACACAAGCGTACCTAATGTTCATGATTCATGAACCGCTTTTAACTACCTATTTCACTCGTGTCAATCACTTACCTTTACTCTATTCATTCACTTTATTTATTAATCCAGACATATTTTTTTTCGGGAGATAAAAGGAAATACTTATCCATTAAAAAGACACATATTATGTACCTACCTACTAGTTAGTAAAATTATTTTATAGTCTTACCTTTCAGAGTTTCCAGGTAATCTAAAAAAAAGTTATCTCTGGATGCGTTATTGACGAATTCATGCAACCAAAAACAGCATAAAATATCCTACTCGTCATATTAAATATGTACTGGAACTTATTTTTAGTGAAAAAATCGCGCGATTATTGTTAAAAAAACAACACACCGTCCGTTTGTCACTGCGGCACAGTCGCGACTGTCTGCATGCCGAGCGCATGCCGAGATCGAGGCGCGCAGGCATAGTTCGCGCTTCGTCCTTTTGTATGAAGTTGGAATACTGTATAGATAATATTACCGTGCCTCAACTCCGCTTGTGAGAAAAGTTAGAAAATAATAATCTAACTTGTCTCTTGAACAACAGGCAGAAGTCATTAAAGGCCGTCTTTGATGATAAAGTGCATGTTTCCGAAATAACCATCCCACATCACGAAAGAGTAATCAAAATCAAACAATTCGCATAATAATACCATAATTACGGAGAACGCCATCATTTAAGAGGACAAAATGATTTAGAACAACAAAACTTATTTAGCTTTAACTATCATTAATTGTAACTACTGCTTTATTTAAAGCAGGTACAGTAAATTGATGAAACCGTATCTCTAAAACTGCTCAATATATCGCGGTGTTTTATCCATCTAACTCAGCTCACGCAACAGCACTCGCAGCTTGTAACAACGCAATCAAATACAATAGAATTCTTTTGAGGACAATGACCGAGTGCATGTCTCGAGAAGAATGTGTATTTAATATATTGTATACTAATGCAGTATTTCTTATGCAGTGAACCCGACAGTTTTAGTATTGACAAATCTCGGTAAGGACAATCCACATCTTTCAACTACCCTGTTTAAATATGAAAGATCTAGAACGTTCAAACCAATTTTGAAGTTAACAGAACAATTATGTGCAAACTATCCGTAGGTAGGTCAAATAATAAACATTTATGAGTACTTGCGTAGTATCTTGATGGCTCACTATCAAAACTAATGTAACCCAGAGGTTGCACTAAGGACTGGTCCCTATGCTCGAGCATGCCCTTCGTAGCAGTGCGAGCTACGCCGTAGCAGTGCTACGAAGCTTGGTCTCTACGCTTTTCAGGCCGCCTCATTTTTTTATTATGGGTTACAAAGTTTCATAGATAGTTGAGTTTGAGAATAATATTAAAATTAATTTGTTTACTACAAAGTATTTTTTTGGCATATTTATCGAGTAAACAGTTCTATTTTTGGGGAAAGTTTGTTACAAGGTTAGAAGCACCAACGGTACAAAATAAATTAAAAGAAATACAACGTGTTTTATCCTTATTGAAATACAATACAAACCTTGTAGAAAACTAAACTTCCAAGTAGGTACGGTAGTAACAAAAACAGCGCTATCATCCAAATCAGTATTCGGTTCATAATTGTTATTCCACGAACTTTCTTGATTGACGTACTCTTTATGTTTATTTAGTAGGTATGTGATGTTGTTTCCGACAAAGCTTTCAAAAGGACTTTTTCTATTTACTTTCCTACCACGCGATAATGACGTCAATGGGTTGCCATCCTGTGTAAAGAGTGACTATATCTATACAGGGTTATTGGTAAAACAGCATCAACCTCTTTAGGGGTCATTGTACTCATCATTATGAACAACTTTTACTATGGGACTAAATTCAGACACCGATCTACATAGCCTTCACATGATCTGACCAGGATTTTTTCTGGACTTTAAAAGAGACTATGACCTCTGAGTTTGGGCTTTCTTCTCAGAGTAGTCAGATAGGAAATGCCGACCTCATCTGGTTTTTAAAATAAGATTGACGTGTAAAAGTGTTTGTTCAAAGTGTTCAAACCTACTTACAGAAATACAATTATTTATCATTTATACGTAATCGCGAAAAAAAAATCAGCTGTCCCCTACATTTATGTTTGCAGAACTCTTCAAAATGTAGGGATTAGCAGATTTTTTTTTCGCGATTTCCTAGTTGGTCCCATAGTAAAAGTTGTTCATAATGTTGAGTATAATGACCCCTTAAGAGGTTGATGGTGTTTTACCAATAACCCTGTATATATCTGTAAACATTCAAATATTATACAATTCTTAAAGGCGTAGTAATAACAGCCGCACGAGTTGATCGACCAGGTTAAGTTGCGCACTATCTGCAGGTCATACAAATATTTGTTCCGTGCGGGAATCGATCCCGCGACACGCAGCGCAGCAGTCAATCGCTTAACCACTGCGCCAACCGTGCCGTTATGATATTATTTGTTTGATTTTTTCATGCAGACTGGGAACTTCATTAGATATATGTCGTTTCTTCGTTCCAATATTGTAGGATTGATTGACACTTAATTCATGTATGTTTTTGTTTACTAATCGACTGATTTGAGAAAATTTACTTTAGACATATCAATTAACTACGCTATATTATTTCAAATTGAATGAATTTACGTATATTGAATAAAAGTTGGTGTCACCTACCTAAATTATAAAAAAATACAAGACATAGCCGACAATCTCATTCTCTATCTTTGGGCTGGCATCTAGTTGTCCGTAAGTACCTATCGGCCAAAGAGTTAGCATTGCCATTCAACGTGGCAATGCTGCCAGTCTTCTGGGCACGTTTCCGGATGACAGCGATGCGGACGGGTACTTCGACGACTAAAGGCGTTTGTCTACCGCAGCCATTACCGTGACGTCACTGAGAAACATGATAATTCGAACTGAACGCCCCCGCGTCCCGGTGACTGCGATCGTTTGTCTTCCGCGAGTTCGTGACTGAACACGGTGGTGCTACTGAACCACCGAGTTCAGTTGCTATGATAATAGACCAAATAAAAGCCGGGCGTACGACACCGCGCCGCCCGGTGCGACGCGACGGCAGTGTGTTGACAAGATCAAACGTGTTTTGTTATGGCGGTACATCGGCCTGTCACATTCTCGGCACGAGTTTTAGCCTTCGCGCCAAACTATTCGCAACTTCGGCGACCGGGGTGACGGCGGCGCTAGGGCAGATGTGCGGTGGAGACGCGGCCATAGTAAATTATACTACTTCGGTGCCGTAATCTCGTTCTCGTTGACGTCCCGGTGACGGCTGCGGTGGACAAACGCACTAAGTGGCCTTTTGTTTTTTATTTATTTGTATAGTTCGATAGTTAGTCTTTTAATTTAATAGTTAGTTCTGTTATATATTATATTATGTAATATATAACTAAATGGATGTGTTTATTAATAAAATAAACACATCAAAACAATACAGAACACATTAATCGAAAAAAAAGTAGGTACATTAACTGGAGAGGTGTTTTTTATTATTTCATGTTAAAATCTATTGTAAAGTTTCCAAAACCCACCTGCACTGATCTTTTGAGATTCGAATGTTAATAAACGTGTTAAATAATATTATCTTTTTAAAGATAAACCGAAGTGAATGTTCAGCACCTTCATACTTATCTTTTATAAACAGAAGAATCCATTAAACTAAATGGATTACAGTTAAAGTGGAGTCTTTAAACCCTCGGGACGCTATTGTCACAAGTTACTTTGTAAACTTGAGAGTTTTAGCGGCGATAGCGATTACTTCTACTTCAATCAGTCAGTTGCAGATTTGTAGTAAGCCTAACAAGAGGGCTTAAGAATGCCCAACAAATCATTTTCAGGAATTATTCCATTTACAGCACCGATTTGAACGGCATTGGACCAACGTTCGTCGTTTGTTCAGTGTCACAAACCGTTTATGATTAGTTCCAAATTCACTTGTGTAAAGTTTTGCTTGCTGTCCCTACGGGAAAATTAGGATATTTCGGCGACTTTAAGTCGCCGAAATATCCTAATGAATTCCAAGCCTCCATCATCTTTAATAGTAAGAGCCTACTAAAATTACTCGGAAGAACTAGTACAAACAAAGTTTGATTTTCCTGGAATAGGCCAAATTATTGTGAATGTAACATTCTCACAACTTATAACTAACATTTTCTGCGGATATAAGCTCGAAGATATTCAAAGCATTTTACGGAAACTGCGAACAAATAGCGAAGAGACGAGGGGTTCAAAGTCCTGTAATGAGGTGAAGTGTTTTATTTTGCAGAATAAGGCTCTCGACCTGGTGTGCTAGTCTGTTGCTCTCAGGAGATTGTGTGGTGTACAAGTAACGAGGCTTAAGCACGTCGGTAAGTCATGGTTAGCTCAGCGTGGGCTATATGCTGCAGGCCTCAGAACATTGTGCCACTCTGGAACTTAAATAAGCGGCATTTTTTAAATAAAACAGCTTTTACTTTACGAGGATTGCTCTTTTATCGTGGGTGTATTTTATAAAACACAATTTCATAAATGCAGTGAAAATGTAGTACGCCATAATCACGCTTCAGTTTTAACGTCACTTTTAAATTTCCTTCTGAATTCTTCATCGATTTTATTCATAATCAATGTTGTCTTTTTATACCTGTTTCAAAATAAGATCGAAAGTTGGGTTCCGTTATAATATTAAATAAAGTTCTTTTAAAGAATAGAATATACATATATTTTGCAAATATGCGTAATACATAATAGGTGATAAGATACATTAAAGCTCGGCCATATTTCACCATTAGGCACGCAAACATTTGTATGTCATTTACCTACTTAAAATAAACCAAAAGCCAGATACATCAAATCCAGAGTAACTCCGCCAAATTTTTTCTCCGATAAAAACGCTGTCACACTGTAGTATGTTTTATATGTATCAGTATATGGTAAGTGTCTTCCACTATATTCCACTCCGGACAATTTGTTAAAGCTATTTTACCCATGAGAAACGCAAAACAGCAGTGGGGCAATTCCCGCATTTTTAAGACCGTTCGCATTCTAATCTCAGTCTCAATCTATCAAAATTACAATCAATTTACATAAATTTTTGACAGGTTTTTGACATTGATTGTCGCTGAGATGCGATTGCGACTTGAATTTGAACGTTTTTGAAGTACGAGAATTGGCCTACTGTTAATTGGAATGTGTCCCGATCGAAGCCATTACAATTTCCGGCCGACTCATGTTTGCCTGGTCGAACCATGAACAACGAGAAAATGTTGGTTGGATCGTCCGATACCAGCAAGCTTACTCTCGACACTCGATCTCAACCGGAATTGGAAATTGGGATCGAGATTTTGTCATTTGGCACTCTTGAATGTTACACTAGCTCACGATTGGAATCGTATTAGGCGGATTTTTATGGAACTAAATGAAATCGACTTTACTCGAACGAATGCACTTTTTCGGTACTCTTGACGAGATTTTGACGTTGACATATCGAGTTTGAATTCGTGTTTATGTCAAAGTTGAACGATTACAAAAAGGCTACTTTTTCGGGATCGAGTTTGTTATTGTGAGTGATTTGTGAAGTTTTTATTGTCAATAATGACTCGTTTAGAACTTATTTGTGATATTTTGGGCAACGCTCATAAGTTAGATATGAGACAAAGGCGGAATTGGAGACGAATGGCGCGTTATGCAGACAACGCGTTTGCCATGACTGACGATGAATTTAAGTTAGTAAAGAGCTTTTCGACGTGATTTGTAGGGATTTAGAACCTTTGATGCCGCAGCCTACTCGCCGTAGCGACATACCAAGAAAATACAAGGTTTGTAAACTAGGAATTTCCATTTTCACATGGTATTTTTTATAAAGGTACTATGCACTAATTTCATTCTTTAGGTTTTAGTGGCTCTTTCATTCTACGCCACAGGGAGCTACCAAAGATTAGTAGGTCGCACACAAGGTACAATGATGTCCCAACAATCGGTTTCAAGAGCAATAAGAGAAGTCACAAAAATGGTCTTAATACAAATTATATATTAAATAAATGGCTTAAGTTTCCATTGCAGACTCGCCGACAACGAGACATAGTTAAACAAAGATATAAATTGTACTTCTTTTTACCTTAATGTTAAATAGTACTTATCATTCAATACTTTTGTTACTTATGTTGTTTTGAAATTTGTTATGTTTATTTTCAACTTATTTGCTAAGATTAATAAGCTAATATTAAATTAATTTCAGGTTTCATGAAAAATTTAAAATTCCTGCAGTCACAGGATGTATTGATGGTACTCATGTGGCTATTGTAAGACCATCACAAAATGAAGAGCGGTTTTATGACGGAAAAGGTTACCATTCGAGAAAAGTTTTAATTGTGAGTAAGGTTGGTTATTTATCTAGATAATAACTATTAGAGTAACTTTAACTTTCTATAAACAGTATTTCTTTTACAGATTTGTGATGCAGATCTCAATATACTGAGTGTAGATTCTTCATTTGGTGGTGCCTCACATGATACTTTTGTCTGGAACCAACATCCTGTTAAGATGCTTGGAAACATGCTGGTCCAGCTACATAGGACAATCTAGGGTCTAGACAAAATTAAACTTGTTGCTACTTTAATTGTATAGTTTATTATTTTTATGACATTGATTTACATTCTGTGATTACTTTAACTCACACACTGACATATTAATTATTTACATAATTTGGGAAATCTTATACTTTTACAATGTTTGTAAATATGTGAACATCATGTATCTATCACTTAATTAACTTATTTATCATTGCTACGTTTTAACACATTTTGTAAATTAATCAATTATTTATTTTTACTAAACATACTATTAATTTGTTGTGTAAGAACAAATTCATGACTAATATAAGTAATTAAAAACTAATTCAATGTTTTCTCTCATAATTGTTTTTCTTTTTTACTTAACATATTATTAATATCCTAGATAGGTAAATACAATATGTAACCAAAACTTGTACTCTCTTTTATTATTTATTAAACAATAGTAAAAAATACGATATAACTTTACTAATACCTACTTAAAACCTTAAAGTAATAATATCTAAAATTTAATTACTGCCTATTTTGTCTCAGGGCATCAGCAATGTTATTAAGGGCATTTGCCACAGTTTGAGACCCTTCTCTTATGGCTGTCGAGACTCCCTCCATCTGTTCTACAGCTCGAGATAAGGCCCTCGCTGTGACAGTTTCTGCTTCAACCCTCTGCCTCTCTATAGCTGCAAATCTCTCCCGGTCTTGATCCAACATAGTCCTTGATCGGACTTGCTGTCCCGGGGGTAGGCTGGTCCTTCTAGGACTGCGTTCTCTTGGTGGTGTAACTGACAAATAAAATAAATAACATATAAGTAAGTTATCATCAACATGAAATATGGCATACATAGTTTGAAAGAAATTACCTCTTACAGACTCCACATTTTGGATGGGAGAAGCATGGAAATCCAATTCATTCACATCCATATTGTTGTCTTGGGTTGGAATGACAATTTCTAAAGGGATGTCATTCTGGCTTTGGCTCTGTAATTATTTAACAAATTATAGTTTATGCACTTCAATAAGGTGTAAATTTTTATCAAGTTTACAATTATCTATTAAATTATATAACTCAACTGACTTACTGTGGGTGGGAATGGATTGGCAACGACATGGCTGTCTCCTGCAGCAAATTGAAGGCCCCCCATCACTGCTACTAGGCGTTGCTCGATGGGTGTTAGTGCAGGTAAATTCTCTGCAGATCCACCACCTGTACGCCTCATTGACTGTGCATGCTGGGCACAAGCCTTTTTAAGTGTAAACTTTTTGTCAGCCCAACACTAAAAAGGAAATAAATGTACCAATTATTGTAACTTTAGTCATATACAAGTAATAATTAAGTAAAAAAAAAATATTACTGTGTAGACAGTACCTTAGCCCAGGCTTTGCCATCTTTCTGCGCACCGCCTAGTGCATTTAAGGATATTGATATCTCTTCCCATTTCCTCTTAGTCTGCTGCTTACCATGAGCGGAGCGCAAAAGCCCCTTGGCAATTTCGGGGTTCTGTACCAGGAAATCTACAAGAGTCTCCAGCTGTTGATGTGTTGGCCTACTCATTCTGTAAGAACAATGAATGTTTGTAATATGCAAAAGTGTTTAATACAAAAATTCAAAGGAATTACAATATATTTATTAGAATTGTGGCCTTACCTTGATATTATCGTGTTCCTCGGTTGAATACTGTGATGTATGTGGGTAAATGTAAATAATTGTCGTACTCCATTATTACATAGATGTGGGTAACCACTGATCATGCGACCTTTTTATGTAGCCAGCGTCAGTCGGATTACAGCTGTAAAAGTAACAAGTTTGTTTCATTGCTATCACCATATCCTGGCTTCCCGACGACTCCCAAAATATCTCAGTGGCGACGAGGATATACAAGAATTCTACGGGTGCAGTGTATTGGAAAAAAAAAAAAAAAAAAAACTATTATAGAAATCCGTAAAAATGTCAATTGGTAGAATCAGTGAGTTCAAAGTTCAATCGGACGACTGGAACTTGTACGTGGAACGTTTAGAAAACTACTTTCTGGTGAACAATATTAAAAGTGAATTACGTGTAGCGACATTGATTACTGTAATGGGAGCCGAAAGTTACGAACTATTAGTGAATTTATGCACACCGCATAAACCAAACACAAAAACGTTCGAGCAACTAACGGTCATCGTGGAAAAACATTTAAAGCCAAAACCGAGCATTCTTGCCGAGCGTTATAAATTTCGTCAACGAAAACAAAAGGAGGGAGAAACCATCGCGGATTATCTAGCAGCTTTGAAGAAGCTGTCGAAAACGTGCGAGTTGGGTGTGTGGCTCGAAGAAAGTATAAGGGATCAGTTCGTTTGTGGAATCAGCAGTGAAGTGATACGTCAGCGTTTATTCGCTGAAGACAAACTTGACTACGCAAAAGCCTACAGTTTGGCTGTTAGCATGGAAGCGGCCGAGAAAAATGCGGCGGCCGTTGTAGGTCACTCAAGAGCGATGGATAAGACCGACACAGCGGTGGAGTGTTTAGCAGTGACGGCAACGAGGCAAAACACCGCCGCCGGCCGCAGGGCGGTAGTTGCGCGGGGCGAGGACCGACCCGTTGCGCAGAGCGAGCAACGACGCGCCGGCTGGCGCGGCTCGCGTCTGGCGAAGGGGGCATCGGCTGCGCCCGCGCCCGCGGAGCGTGTTCGGCAACAGCAGCAGTGCAGTGCATGTGGCAAGTCACATGATACGGCGTGGTGTAAGTTTACGCGATACGTATGTCGTGTATGCAACAAGCAGGGACACCTCCAGCGCATGTGCCCGCTGGGAGTGGAACACCACCACGTGCGAGATGTAGAAATATTCTCGGACGGCGAGGGCAGTGATGAGGTAACCATGGTTAATATAAACCACTTATCAATAGGGCAATACCCACCTTTATATCTAAAATTAAATGTAAGTGGTCGGTATATCGATATGGAATGCGATACGGGAAGTGCCGTTTCTTGTATTAACTATGATATGTATAAGAAGTTATTCAGTGATTTAAAGATAAAAGAATGTAGAATAGCTTTGAGATACTATACTGGGGAGCAAGTGAGTCCAATAGGTGTAATTAAACCCTCAGTTGAATATGGAAATGAGCGAAAATTCTTAGATTTGTATGTTATTCAAAATGGTAAAACAGTATTACTCGGTCGACAGTGGATGGCTGAATTAAAAATCAAATTGCCGGAAGTAGGATGTAATAGTGTAAGGGTAAATACTTTAGGAAACGAGGAATTTAATGTATCCGATTTCAGTTCCAGATATTGTAAAGTATTCGAGGACGGTCTGGGCCGATTCACCGGTGGTGCGGTGAGCATCCACTTGCGTCCGGGCGCGCGGCCCGTGTATATGCGCGCGCGCCCTCTGGCGTACGCGCTGCGCGAGCCGGTGGAGCGCGCGCTCGAGCAGCTGGTGCGGGACGGCATCCTCACACCTGTGGACCGCTCGGACTGGGCCACGCCTATTGTTCCCGTGGTAAAAAAAGACGGTACTGTCAGAATATGTGCTGATTATAAATTAACATTAAATAAGGTATTAGAAGTCGACCGTTATCCTTTACCGCGCGTCGAAGATTTATTAACACGTTTAGATGGGGGTAAACGATTCAGTAAAATCGACTTATCGCAAGCCTACGCACAATTTGAATTGGACCAATCCAAAGAATATACGGTTATTAATACGCACAAGGGTATGTTTATGTTTAATAGGTTGGTTTACGGTTTATCGTCCAGCCCGGGTATATTTCAAAAGCATCTCGAACAATTATTCGCCGATTTGCCCAACGTTGGGGTATTTTTGGATGATATAATAATTACGGGACCTAACACTAGGGACCATATAAACAATTTGCACAAAGTTTTTGAGCGCTTACAATGGTACGGTCTAAAAGTAAAAAAAGAGAAATGCGCTTTCTTTGCCGAATCCGTAAGTTATTTAGGTCATGTTATAAGTAAAGACGGGGTACATACATGTGCTGATAAAATAAAGGCAATAGTTGACACACCGTCCCCCACGAATGTGTCGGAGTTGAGATCATTTATAGGAATGACGATGTATTATGCCAAATTTATTAAGAACGTCAGCACTATTCTCTCTCCATTATACAAGCTACTCAGAGCTGATGTTACATTCAACTGGTGTAGTAAGTGCGAAGAAGCATTCGACAGGGTTAAGCGTCTATTAGCTTCCAGTGAAGTGCTGATGCATTACTCACCAAACCTACCGCTTGTGCTGACGGCGGACGCAAGCGGTGTGGGGGTCGGCGCGGTGATATCGCACATTACAGAGGGAGGCGAGCGACCAATAGCATACGCGTCGCGCTCGCTCAACGCAGCGGAGCGGGCGTATTCACAAATAGATCGGGAGGCGCTCGCTATTGTTTTTGGTATAAGAAAATACCATCAGTATTTGTACGGGCGAAAGTTTTTACTTAGAACGGATCACAAACCGTTAACATATATTTTTGGGGATAAAGTGGGTATACCGATAATGGCGGCTTCTCGGTTACAGCGTTGGGCGATTTTATTGACAGGTTATAATTACGACATCGAGTATGTTTCATCAAAGAAAAATTGTGCAGACGCCTTGTCGAGGCTGCCGCAGGGAAAAGAAATCAATACGAGTGCCGAAGTCACCTATTTAAACTTTGTAGAGGACTTCTTACCAGTAACGAATAGTGAGGTTAAGAAACAAACGACAAAGGATACTTTAATGAGTCGGGTCGTTTTGTATGTGCAGTCAGGTTGGCCTTTGTCGTGCCCGGATGAACAAATTAAGCCATATTTTGTGAGACGCAACGAATTGTATATTGAGGGTGGTTGTTTAATGTGGGGTTATCGAATGATACTACCCGCGACGCTGCGAAAGTATATACTCAAGCAATTACATACGAGTCACATGGGAATCGTTAAAACAAAATGTTTAGCAAGAAGTTATGTATGGTGGCCAAACATAGATAGGGATATTGAAGAGCTATGTCAAAGTTGTGAGACGTGTGCAATAGAGGGCCCTGCTCCACCGCGAGCACAGCCTCAACCCTGGCCCTACTCGACTCAGCCGTGGAGTAGGCTACATGTAGATTTCCTAGGGCCATTCCGAGGCAATACCTTTATGATTTTGATAGACTCAAGTACGAAGTGGCTGGAAGTTTTTGAAATGCCACGTACAAATGCTACCCAGGTGATTAAGGTTTTACGTAGTACATTTTCTAGATTCGGTCTTCCGGTAGAATTGGTATCAGATCAGGGGCCTCCATTCACGAGTACGGAATTTGGTAATTTCCTAAAAAATAACGGTATACGTCAACTTTTCTCACCGGCATATCACCCATCTTCTAACGGTGCCGCCGAAAACTCGGTAAGATTGTGCAAATTGGCCATTAAAAAAGCGTACAGAGATAACAAAGATATCGATGCAGCCCTACAAACGTTCCTACTTAACCATAGGAACACGATACAGTGCACGACGGGTGAAACTCCAGCAATGTTGTTACAACGACGCGCTTTACGGACTCGCTTAGATTTGTTGCGCGGTGACCGCGCACTAGTCGATCGGGTACGGGCAGCGCAACAGCGGCAGGTGGAAAGCGCTGGGGGGGTACTACGTGAGCTGGCGCCGCACGATACAGTGTGGACAAGGAACTATGCTAAGGGGGATAAGTGGTTGAAAGGTGTTATTGAGGCTAGGGCAGGCACACGCGAGTATCTAGTGGATAACGGTGACGGTCGACTTACAAGGAAACATGTAGATCACATAAAACGTAGACCACGATTATCTGACTTTGCGTGTTCTGACAGTGCAGCCTTAGATACGGCTACACCTATTCCAGTACAGGAATCAGTTGAGGATGCAGTTCAGACACCTGAGGTGACGATGGATGCAAGTAGGTCACCGTCAGACCATTTACGCGAGGGTGGGAAAGATAGGGCTCAGGATGGGTATGAACAGCCGGGTATAGCAAGGTCTGAGCATCCATCGTCATTGTCACCACCGCAGGATCGTTCCAGACGAACTCGTAAACCAGTTACTAGATTTAATGTACAAAATATTAATATTGTGTAATTGCCTTGTTAGTGAGTAAGTAGTTTAAGTAGATATAAGTTGTTGTCATTATATTAGTGTAGCATAAGATTAAGCGGTGAGGTGTGATGTATGTGGGTAAATGTAAATAATTGTCGTACTCCATTATTACATAGATGTGGGTAACCACTGATCATGCGACCTTTTTATGTAGCCAGCGTCAGTCGGATTACAGCTGTAAAAGTAACAAGTTTGTTTCATTGCTATCACCATATCCTGGCTTCCCGACGACTCCCAAAATATCTCAAATACTTAGAGTACAAATAACTTGAACTTGTGCATATAGACGTACTTTGATACATTCCGGACTAAACACTTCACAACTTTTAGATAACATCGCTTTGAAACTTTTGTTTATCATAACACTAATAATTCACAGTTTTTATTTTTATTTTATTCAAGTGGATGACAAGTGCGCGGGACCCGGACGTTTTTTCTTTTAATGTTGGTTACGTAGGCTACGACATACACAATGAGCCATTGCTGTCTTAGTATTTAGTGTTTAAATACATATAAATGCAAGCAAAGAACACTTAAATGATAATCTAAGTAAAAATAAATATAAGAACAAATTAACTTATTTATTTAACGAGTTATTCAATAATTTTAAATTTAGTAATTAACGTTTTGATTTCTATGGCAACCCCATGTCAATCAGTATAGTCGAACGTGCAGTCGATTCCAATCTCAATCTCGACTTCGTTCAAGAGTGCCAATTTTCTGAAGATTGGAATTGAAACTGGATCGGATTGGAATACGATCGAGATTGGGATTGATTTCCCTTGCTCAGTGACCTCTGATCGAAGTGTTCGTGCCACATTTTAGTGCATTTTTCTTTAACAACACACAAAAAAATACTGTGCACAGGAAAGTGTGGACAAATAAACCCATCATCACCAGCATCTTTCGCCAATCGATCCACTACTTCATTGTCTTCCAAGCCAACATGGGCCGGTATCCATTGCAGCACAATATTCTTGTTCTTAGAAATAAGTTTACAAATAGATTTGATCACGCTACTTATAGGTAATCGGAGTGCATCATCATTGAATTTGAATTTCTAACCTTTGGTCCGTGCAAACTTGAACGTACGAGTACCTCACTGCTCTTTCAGATTGTGAATTACTAAATATTCGTGTTTTCAAAAGGACCCTTGTAGTTGAGTGATATTATCGGGAATATATTTACCAATTACTTAAAATCAAATTGGTACTGTTGCTCAGAACTCAAATAAAAAGGTTCAGAGCATCGGCCCTGTAACTTTTATTTGAGTTCTCTCTATTGAGATGTGATTCATTTAAGATTCTGTCGACAAAGTAAAGATCATCACTCATTATTACAGTACCGCTCCGACACAGCAAATAAGGGGGCGTCCATAAATTACGTGAGGTGTTTAAGGGGGGGAGGGGGTCGAGTCAAATCTCATCTAATCTTACGTTGGAGAGATTGGGGGTCTCGGCAAATATCACGCAATTTTTTTTCTGATTGAAACTAAATTTTTTGATTATACTGAAACCATAATGTAAAAATAAAAAACCATATGATTTTACTGAAAATCATATGGACATGTTGGTTCCAATAGTCTCTGTTGAGACCGCGCATGATTCTCCATGGACTGAATTAGAGTAGATATTCTGTTTTTAATCACCGTAGTTACGATTTGTATTCTATTGTTAAATTTTTATTACACTTCTAATTAAACTCTCAGCAATATTGATTACTAGTCTTAACTAGTCGTAAATAAAAGCCCGAAGCAATTTTTTTTTTCTTTTTACAATAACAATCCAACGCGTTTACGTAAGAAACCCACATTTTGAAAAATGTCACGTGAGATTGGGGGATAGGGGAGTGGGTTGAATAAAATCTCACGACATTTCACCAGAGGGGGAGGGAGGGACAGAAAATTTAAAAAAAACACCTCACGTAATTTATGGATGCCCCCTAACTTGTCATTTAGGTTAGGTTTTTTTTATACGTGTCCATTTTATTTATTTCTGTTATAAAAGAGAATAAAAATATATACACTGGTTAAACTTCATATACTAAATTAATTAAAAAACTATTCACATAAAAATATTAAAACCTAACATATCTAAACTATTAGCAAATTAAAATATGCACGAGACTGGCGGCATTGCCACGTTGTATGGCAATGCTTAGCTTCTGATCAAGGTAAAAGCCAGCCCTTGGGTCATGGGAAGTGTCAACCAGCCGTTTGGTAATTTCGTTGAACAAACCGTGAGTACACGGACCCCACGGCCCGAGGGTTTCAACCCCAAACGGCTCGAAAATATAATTAGTGATTTCGCCGCTTGAGGCTAAGAATTTAAATCATTGCAACTGCATTAAAGTAAATTTTACGATGACAATACAGAATAGTGGACAGATCGCGGGCAGCGCGCTACCCACTAGCTGTCACACGTCGCGCAACCGCGCGCTACAAGCGAGCAGCCTGCTCCCCGGCGAAGAAACGCCTGCAAGCGGCCCTCGTGCTGCCGCTCGCACGGCAGTGTCCCCGTCGCCCGCAAATTCTCATACTCACTAATGTTCGCAAACCGGTCTAAAAGCTGAAAAAAGGGCCGTTGGCGCGTGGACGGTGAGCTACTAACTAGTAAGCGGTGCGGGAAAAACAACCTATCACCTCACCGGTGCGTGCCAGCAGCGAGCGGTCGTCTGCCGACGGCGCGTTGGCGACGACAAGTGTTGAGAAGCACAGCCCCCTAAATCTGTCTAAATAGGAATTAAATAATTGTTGAAAAGCACAGCCCTCTAAATCTGTTAAGATAGGTGCTAAATAATTGTTGAACGACTTGGATAACGTATTTTTATATAGATAAATGTCACCAGTAGGCATTACACACCTAATTTTTATGTATCACCTTGTAACTTCTTATAACAAGAAATACGAGTAAATTTAATGTGACAAAGTTCTATCTGTTAGAGTAAACAAACCCGTTGATTGGTCGAAAGGCGCCCATTGTATTCCACATCCTGGTTCCCACGATCAAACTAGGTCACAGGGGTGAAGAGCGGGGAGCGCGGGGTAGGGTATAATCGACTCTCCCACTAGCCATTGGATAGTGGGCGGTCGTGATAAGGGGACCGACCACTACTTGCGCTTACGTTGGGGGAAATAAAATGGGCGCCCACGGGCGTAACGACACAGTCTTCCTACAACAGTCTTCCTACAACAGTCTTCCTACAACAGTCTTCCCATAGTCTTCAAACAGTCTTCTTCAAGTCGTGATAATTGTCTTAAAAGTAAATATTGTATAAGTGTGTGACTTTAATGTAAAAGTATCTTTTAAATCAGTGTTAAAATCGTTGAAGTTTAAATATAATATTTAGTGCACTCATCTTGTTCGTGTTTTCATTCAACCCTGCGTCCTGAATCGTGTACAATTTTTGGTCCTTCGAGTGCCGGATCGTACGGAAGATAACAAGATGAGTGTTAGAAGCACAATTACGACACGGAGTAAGTTGCGCAAAATAGAGGCCGACATGAACAAGCGACGTGAGTTGGAGGCTGACTCTGGCGTGCCGTCTGAAAAGGCACCAGGCTCAGTTTCAGTTGCACCGATTACATCGTCGGTTCCTGTACCTGTAATCCCACTGGCGGGAGGTCGTGTTATCGACCACAGAGATATGTTCACGCCTGTGAGATCGGAGACAATCCAGAGGGCAGGTTCCGGGACAAGCCACGTCTCCTCGAGGAGCGGCCAGAGAAGTGCCGACTACCTTCGACGGAGGGTTGAGTACGAGGCTGAACGAGAATTGGTACGCATGAAGGAGCAACTCGTCAAGAAGAAGCTTGAAGCCGATCTCGCTGAGATTGATGCCGCTGTTGAGGAAGACTCAGAATCAGAAGGAGAAGGGACAACGCGGCGAGTGGAAGCATGGGTCGAAGACTCGGCTCCCGCTGTCAGGGAAACACACACGCTCGCTGTGAGTCGCGATCCGCCGCCGCGTCAAGTGTCCGCGCCCTCTCGTGATGTGTTAGCACCAGTGCCGCCGCCCAGTTATATACCTGCGCTCCAACAGTGTGCGCCCGCGTCGGTACAGTTTCGCGAACCACCGTACCTAGGGAGCGCTACGCCCTTAGCTACGGCCAGTGTTCCACGAGCCAGAGAACAGGCTAGAAGAGAGCCTGAGTGGGAAAACGCGTTCGCAGACGACAGGGACAGGAGCAGGTCGCGGGACAGAAAGATAGATCAGTTGGCAGACGCTATCACAAACCTAGCGCGTCCGCGGCCGGTACCAAGACAGGCCTATGAGTTGCCATTTTTCAAAGGCGACCCAGCTGAATGGCTGTCGTACAAGAACATGTACCACGACACAACAGTTATGTACGAGTTCAAGCCGCATGAGAACCTAGCGCGCTTGAAAACATCGCTGCAGGGAGACGCAAAGTTGGCCGTGGAAGATTTGTTGCGCACCTCGACTAACCCAGGTGAAATTATCAAGACGCTTGATGAAGAGTTCGGGCATCCTAATCTAGTGCTAGAGTGTGCTCTAAAGAAAGTGCGAGCGTTACCTAAAGTGACTGAAAGTGGCCGTGAACTCAGAAAGTTCTCAACAACGGTGAGAAATTGTGTGTCGCTGCTGAAGAGTGTACAAGCTAACGGATATTTAAACAATCCACAACTGGTGAGTGAACTTTTGAACAAACTTACATCTGTACAACGTGCTCAATATGGTGATTTTGCTATGGGTATGGCAGCGACCCAGGGCATAGATGTGCGAGTTTCACCGAGTCTAGAAATACTCGCAGAGTTCCTGAGTCATCTAGCCCGAGCCACGTCTTTTTATGTTCAAATGGAGATGAGTACGCCCACATCATCGTCTAGCACGGCTAAGCCCCGAGCACCTGTACAGATGTTCAAGCAGTCTAGAAATGTTCAACGCTTGCACGTTCACTCAGATAATGACCAGCAAGCTAAGGCCACAGAGGAACCATGCACATTATGTGGAGACAAACATAAGTTACCCAAGTGCGTCAAGTTCACCGAGTTGAGTGTCGACGAGAGGTGGCAACATGTTAAGAAACATAAATTATGTTTTAAGTGCATCATAAAGAAGCACGGGAAGAACTTTTGTCGTGCAAGTAGGTGCGCGTCGTGTGATTACGCGCACCACACATTGTTACATGCCGACAAGAGGAGCGAGAGCGTCACGAACGTTAGTGACTACACAGGGAAGGCGTTATTAAAGATAATGCCAGTGTGTGTTACAGTGAACGGTGTTGACAAACATTGTTATGCCCTACTGGATGACAGGGCAACCGTATCACTGATAGACGACTCGTTAGCTGATAACGCCAGTGGAAAGCAAGTTCCACTAACTCTGCACAGTGCGCGCGGTCAAGAGATCATTGACAATACATCAAAAGTAATCAGTGTATCAGTGCGTGGACCGAACGGGTTAACACATAAAGTGAAGTGTCGTACATTAAAAAGCCTGGACTTACCCGCGCAAACAGTGTCCGCCGCAGTGTTAACAGAACACGCCCACATTCGCGACTTGGGTTGCGAGGAAATGAGAGGAGCCAGACCACTGCTGTTGTTGGGCCAAGACAACTGGGAGCTGTTGGTCAGCCAGGAGACTCGCCGAGGAAAATCCGGTAAGCCAGTTGCCTCTTTGACCAGTTTAGGGTGGGTTGTGCACGGACCTGTAGGTACTCATCAGAGTGTTAATGTTCATTCACTAAATTGTGTAGTAGAATCAACTATCGACTTGCACGAGTTAGTCAAAAAACAGTTTGAGCTAGAAGCGATAGGAATTTCAGAGGTGCCTCGAAAGCACAAGGATGTGGAGAGAGCTAAGGCTATTCTAGACTCCACTAGCCGTCAGACAGAGAGCGGCCAGTGGGAGTTAGGGCTACTGTGGCGTCGCGACGACCCACAGTTACCTAATAATTATAGGTACGCACGCCAGCGTCTAGCCGGAATTGAGCGTCGGCTACATAAGGACGCTGTGTACACCGCAGCCTATACAGCGCAGATAGATAGGTTGTTGGCAGAAGGGTACGCGAGTAGGGTAGAGGGCGGTATCAAGTCCGATTCGGTATGGTATTTACCCCACTTCGGGGTAACGAATCCAAACAAACCGGGAAAATTAAGATTGGTTTTTGACGCCGCGGCTAGCTACAATGGGACGTCTTTAAATGACAATTTGTTGACTGGACCCGACTTGCTTAATTCCCTGTTAGGCGTGCTATTTAAATTTAGATTGGGGCCTGTAGCTTTTACTGGGGACATAGCCGATATGTTCTTACGAGTTTTTATAAGAGAACAGGATCGAGGGGCACAGCTGTTCCTTTGGACGACTGACGGCAATAAGGAGCCTGACGTGTACGTCATGAACTCCATGATATTCGGGGCCGTGTCGTCGCCAACGTCGGCAATTTATATTTTAAATAAAAACGCGGAACAGTTTAAAGAAACGTGCCCCGAAGCGGTAGCCGCCATACACGAAAAACATTATATGGACGACTACCTGGATAGTGCTTGGTCTGCCACGCAGGCCAACAGTTTAATTGAGGAAGTGACTCACATCCACGCCAGAGGCGGGTTTAATATACGGGGGTGGGTCACCAACTCTCAAGAGCTGCGCGATAAGCTCAGAGTAGATATGCCTGACCGGGTTTCCTTAGATAAAGGCGAAGGTGCGACGGAACGCACGTTAGGCATGATCTGGTCACCAAGCTCGGACCAATTAGCTTTTGACCTATCATTTAAGAAGTTGCCTAAAGCCATAGTAGAGGGACACGTGGTTCCAACAAAACGGGAATTCCTTCGATTTATCATGTCAATCTTTGACCCACTAGGTTTCTTGTATCCGTGTGTCATACAGTCGCGCATCCTTATGAAACGGATATGGCACACGGGAATTCAATGGGATGAGAAACTGAAAGAGCCAGAGGCCAAGTTGTGGTTTGAGTGGTTGCAAAACCTGTACCACCTTAATAACATATTCATACCTAGGTGGTACGGCCTCCAGCTAGAGCAACTAGAGTTGCATGTATTCGGTGACGCGAGCGAGTCCGCTTACGCAGCAGTAGCCTATGTAGCGGGGTTAAACACAGAAGGGGATAGGGATGTCGCGATAGTGATAGGTAAGGCGAGAGTAGCGCCACAAAAGGTGACATCCATTCCACGTCTAGAATTACAAGCGGCTGTGTTAGCCTGTAGATTAGCCGATACAGTAGTCAAGGAATTAGGAGCAGTTATTAGTAGCATTCATTTATGGACTGATAGCAAAACTGTCCTCAAGTGGATAAATTCAGACGCGTTAGAATTTCAAAGGTTCGTGTCACACCGTTTAGCCGAGATAGACAAAAGGTCAGAGAGGGACAGCTGGCGCTGGGTTCCGTCAGCGATGAACCCCGCAGACAAGGCTACCCGGATGGACTGGCCTAACAACAGCAATGAGTGGTTGTCGGGTCCCTCTTTTCTTCGCTGTCCACAGGAGCAGTGGCCGGCCGACATCAAGCTCGACGCGGTGGCAGAGCAGGACCTTGAAAGAATACAGCGCGTGCACACCGTTGCAGTACAGACTGAATCACTGCTGCAGTATGAGCGGCTACCTACGTGGACGCGCGCCGCTAACGTCATGGCGCGTGTGCATATTTTCATAGATCGATGCCGCAAGCGGCGTCAGACATCCCTTGTGTCGACAGATGACCTGCACGAGGCCGAGATGCGCCTCCTGCGTCTGATACAGGGGGACAGCTACACGGAAGACATCGCTGCGCTACGAGAGGCTCGCCCATTGCCTCGCAACAGCAAGTTGCGGGCACTAGACCCCATGTTTTATGAAGATGGGCTGGTGAGAGTACGCGGCAGGCTGGGCGCCTGTAGCGAGCTCAACTTCGGGGAGCGCCATCCTATCATCCTGGATGGGAAGCATGCGCTCACGCGGCGCCTCTTATTCAAATACCACGTGGAGGCGCTGCACGCCAATCAAGAAGCTGTGGTGAACAGAGTCCGTGAGAGATTCTGGATAACAAACTTGCGGTCTGCGGTAAAAACCGTCACTGCAAGCTGCCAACGGTGTCGACTGGAGAGGGCCAAGCCGGTGACACCCAAGATGGGTGACCTCCCGGTGGCCAGACTAGAGGTGACGAGGAGAGGTTTCGTCCACTGTGGGGTCGATTATTTTGGCCCCATGGAAGTGGCTGTCGGACGACGCAGAGAGAAGAGGTGGGGCGTGCTATTCACGTGCCTCACCACACGCGCCGTCCACCTGGAGCTGGCGGCATCGCTGAGTGCCGACTCGGCGATACTGGCCCTGAGGCGCTTGATTGCGCGCCGCGGGCGTCCGTCGGACATGTATTCCGACCGCGGCACAAATTTCGTCGGGGCGCACGCCGAGCTACGCGCAGCACTGCGCGACATGGACCAGGACAAAATGAGAAGCGAAGTGACGGGACGCGGAATTGCCTGGCACTTTAACCCCCCGGCATCTCCACATATGGGCGGGTGCTGGGAGCGACTAGTGCGCTCAATCAAGAACGCACTAAAGGCAACGCTACGAGAGCGTGCCCCTCGCGAGGAGGTACTTTACACACTCCTTGCCGAAGCCGAGCTGATCGTAAACAGCCGGCCTCTCACATACGTGAGCAGCGACGTCGAGCAACCAGTGGTTCTGACCCCCAACCATCTCCTGCTGGGCACAGCCGCGGGAGATGCACCGTGCACGCGTCGGCATGCCGCCGACCTGGTTTCCCGCCGCATGTGGTGACGGGTGAACGCGCTGGCCGACCTCTTCTGGAGGCGCTGGCTGCGCGAGTACCTGCCGACGCTCCAACGCCGTAATAAGTGGTTCAGTGACGTTCCAAATGTGAAAGTGGGTGACGTGGTAGTGATCACAGACGCGAATAAGCCACGAAACCAGTGGACCAAAGGGGTCATCCAAAGTGTATATCCTGGCGCGGATAATATAATAAGAGTGGTAGACGTAAGAACAAATCATGGGGTCCTGCGTCGACCTGTTGTAAAGGTGGTTGTGCTTCCGACAGACGGGAATGTAGTCGGATGAACCCTTCTACAGGGGGTGGAAATGTTGAGAAGCACAGCCCCCTAAATCTGTCTAAATAGGAATTAAATAATTGTTGAAAAGCACAGCCCTCTAAATCTGTTAAGATAGGTGCTAAATAATTGTTGAACGACTTGGATAACGTATTTTTATATAGATAAATGTCACCAGTAGGCATTACACACCTAATTTTTATGTATCACCTTGTAACTTCTTATAACAAGAAATACGAGTAAATTTAATGTGACAAAGTTCTATCTGTTAGAGTAAACAAACCCGTTGATTGGTCGAAAGGCACCCATTGTATTCCACATCCTGGTTCCCACGATCAAACTAGGTCACAGGGGTGAAGAGCGGGGAGCGCGGGGTAGGGTATAATCGACTCTCCCACTAGCCATTGGATAGTGGGCGGTCGTGATAAGGGGACCGACCACTACTTGCGCTTACGTTGGGGGAAATAAAATGGGCGCCCACGGGCGTAACGACACAGTCTTCCTACAACAGTCTTCCTACAACAGTCTTCCTACAACAGTCTTCCCATAGTCTTCAAACAGTCTTCTTCAAGTCGTGATAATTGTCTTAAAAGTAAATATTGTATAAGTGTGTGACTTTAATGTAAAAGTATCTTTTAAATCAGTGTTAAAATCGTTGAAGTTTAAATATAATATTTAGTGCACTCATCTTGTTCGTGTTTTCATTCAACCCTGCGTCCTGAATCGTGTACAACAAGCATGTGGAATTTTTCGAGGCGGAGATGCAGCGCGGCGGTGCGGTTATAATGAGCGACTTTTAGCTTCTCTTTATTACGTGTAGTACCCGTATTTGCAAAATAATAGTTATTTGTTATACAAGAGTGCAAAGTTGCTTTTTAACCGCGTGTTCAATTTTGATGACCGAGCAAGCGAGGGAATCAAAAGAGCACGAGGTGAAAAATCTTTGCACTCGAGTGCAACACGTAACTTTTCATTCCACCTCAGCGAGGAAATGACTAAATGCAAAAAAAAAACGTTTACAATCACAAGATAGGTACACTTTTATTTCAGTTTAGGTATTAATTACTACATTATGACAGGTAAGTATTACAGAATAATCTTTAAATTATAACAAAATAATACTAAGGTATAATTAAGAAAATTTTAAAGTAACGTTGCTACAGTTATTTAAATTGAGTGTAATATTTTTGTTTGGTACTGTAATATTGGTGTTAGTCACTTGTGTACTGTTTTTCGGTAAACTATCTGTCATACTTAATAGTTGTACCGATTCATCGGATTCCCTTGGCGTGAATGTTGGAGAGAGAGGGAGATGGTTAGGTGTTTCATAACGGCTTATTTTTGATGTAGAAGGGCCAGTCCAAGGATCCGATTGAGGCTCTTTCAGTGTAATGGCTCCTACGATGCCTTCACATATTTTAGACTTATTTTGGATGGAATCCTCTATGTATCCCTCTACAACTGCATTGGACTTCCAGCCTCCGTGGCGCTTAAGGGACAGGAGATCAGCTCCGGAATCAGCCAAAAGTGTGGCTGAAGTTCGTCGGAAACAATGACCCGTGTACAACAGGGGTTCTGGAAGTTCAAGAAATGTTGCTATTTCTCGTGGGATACTGCCAATTTTATTAGTACCCATAGGCTGTCTAACACACTTTCCATTGCGATACTGTAGAAAAAATCGATTGATTGGAGTGTTAGGCGGGCGTAAGGCTTGATATTTCTCAACAATCGTTACGTATTCCTTGCGAATGACGAAGTTGCGGTCTCTTTTTGTCTTTGTATTAGGTAAATTAATTAATAGTAAGTCATCTGAATGTTTCTCAATGTTTTTGACATTAAGTTGTGTTAGTTCATTAGTTCGACATGCTCCGTTTATTCCAATAATAAGAACAACCTGTAACGTAAAGAGTATTGTAGTAGATAAATGAATAAAATTGATATGAACGCATAATTATGCCTATCAACATCTACTAAGTATACTATTTAATTGAGATTAATATACTTAAGTAGATACTGAATGTGCAACTGACTTACTTTTGCCGCCAAATATACGGAATCGGGTGCTTCGTTAAGAAACTTTTCAATATCAGATACTGTGAAAACCTTCGATTTTTTTGGTTGATGACCAGATGAGGCTCTTTTTAAAAATGCCACTAATTTAGGATAGGTATCGATATGTTTGTCTTTTTTCATCTTTATTGTTGCTTTTAGCATCGAATACGTACTCCATAGAGTGCTTGCTTTCTTGTTCTCGGATAATTCTATAAAATATGCCAGCAAAACGTTTTCTGAGAAAGTTTTGGCTCCTTTTGCTAGTCGCCACGTGTTGAACATATCGTACTGTTTTAAATACTTCTCGCGTGATTGTTGAGGGAGAAAGCTCATTTGCGCATTATTAACAGTTTCAGTCAATTCTGTTGGCGTCAAGCAAACTTCCTCGTCGCTAGAATCACTCATTTTAGTTTTTTCACTTGTTTTCAAGTTTCTTGTTTTTAATATAAGGTTTAACAATGACGTGAAAAAATGCCGCGTAAAGAACCGCGTACAAAGCAAATTGAAAAAAGAACACCAAGAAGGTTCCGAGTCTGAGTTTTTAACAAATTAAAAAAAAGTTGTATGATATATTCGGCACCATAGAGGTAGCAGTAAATAGGTTTAATGTTTTTTTTAATTCACAAACTTAGTGCACACGATGTTCTAAATTCAATTTACTTTATCCTCTAGAGAATAAAAACGGCTTTTCCACTCAGATATTGAAGATTAAAAATACTCTTTCCGAGATGGTGGGATGAAAAATATGTTTAATCAATGGAAATTAAAATTCAAAATTTTTTATTTACGTAGTCATAACTTATTATTAGCTTTAACTGCGGCTTCGCGTATCCCACGGGAATGTACGACCAGGATTAAAAGTAGCCTTTGTGTTAATCTAGGTTTTCAACTATCTGTATGCCTCATCCAAATTCGTGGAGCCATTTTTGCGCCTATCCGGAACATACACCCAGAAATCTAATTCGCAAAATTTATTTAACCATTTATGTACACACTAATATAAACAGACAAGAAGAAAATAACAGAAAAATAGGTACAAAGGTGATGCTTATTTCTAATGAAATCTCTTCCAGCATACCTGCGATAGGATAGTAGATTTAGAGATGTAGACAGCGTGTGTAAGAGTAAAAGAGAAAATAAAATACATAAAATCAAAAACAATTCACTTAATAAAATAAAACAAATAATATGAGAATATACATACATACATACATACATATTTCTAAAATAAATAACACTAGAATATTAATATATACGCAACTATGACGAAGTGGAAAGATAGTGTTCTTTCACTCTTCTTTTAAAAACTGCAGCAGTTTGGCAGTCCCTAATGTCAGGCGGAAGTGAATTCCACAACCGCACCGCGTGCACAGTGAAGGAGTAGGAGTAAAAGTCGGTGGAGTGGGGAGGGGACTTAAGGAGGATTCTAAGATGCGACCTGCAAGGCGCATCTGAAGGTCGGGCGTAGGAAAAACGCTCCCGCAGATAGGATGGCGTTTTAGGGTTGTGAAGGAGGTTGAATAGCAGACACAATATCCGAGAGTTCCTGCGAAGTCGAATGGGGAGCCACTTGAGTATCTTGCGAAAGTAGGAAACGTGATCATACTTTTTAAGGTTGAAAACAAAACGAATACATATATTCTGCAAAAAAAATTACAAATTTACTTTTCTGATAAGAGCAAACATTCATTTACACTTAGCAAAATGTGTATTTTCCTCAAATAAAAGCTCTATTGGTTGTTGAGTGTGTTTTGATATATGGTTGATTGCGTTTAACATCTCTTGCAGGACGGCTAGGTTCAGCAGCATATGCTGTAAGAAAAATCCGTCAATTTACTAATGTAGATACCGCGAGGCTAGTATATTTCAGTTGCTTTCACAGTATCATGGCTTACGGTGTTTTACTTTGGGCTGCAGATATCGAATCTATTTTTACTGTGCAGAAAAGAGCCATCAGAGCAATATATGGCCTCGGCAGGCGCGATTCTCTAAGGGAACTGTTTAAATATATTAACATCATGACGGTGCCTTGTGAATATATCTATGAAAACGTCTTGTACTTAATGAAAAAAATAAATGGTTTTAGTAAAAGGGGTGAAAGACACAACTGTTGGACTAGAAATAGGAACCAATTATTAGTTCAACCAGGTGTCAGACTGGCTAAAGTAGAATTATTCTTCATGTGGTACTGTTTAAAATGATACAAAAAAATACCCCCCCCACATACTCCAACTGAATGAAACGAAATTTAAATCTTGTATAAAACGCATTCTATGCAGTCAAGCATATTATAAGTTGGGGGATTACATCGCTGACAATAATGCTTGGCTCAACGCTGGTCCTGGTCCACAAGGGCGCATAAGCGAATTGATTAGCATTTACAAATATTGTTGGAGCTGCGGAAGATTGTAAAAACTCTTTGCATTTACTGGGTAGGTACGTCTTTCATTAAATTGAATGTGTCCTGGCGGCTGAGAGTATGTAATGCCCACTCAAATGTCTCACTGGAGGGGGGGGGGGGGTTGGATCATTCATTCAAAATGTTTGAGCAGAATGGTGCTGATCCATACGTCATGTTCGTGAATGGGCGCCATCAGTAGAGACTGGTCATCTCTTAGCTGCCACGGCTTATTTTAATTTCTGAAATAAATTTGTAAAAATTCAATTAGGTAGGTAATTGTTTTTTTTATGGTTTTATATTTTTTACTACAGACGCTTTTAACGCTCACGACTTATTACATCGCTCTCACATGTATAATTTCAACATGGGCGATGTAACCAATTACTTGTAACAATATTTTGATTTA
Organism: Brachylomia viminalis; assembly: GCA_937001585.2. Taxonomy (NCBI): domain Eukaryota; kingdom Metazoa; phylum Arthropoda; class Insecta; order Lepidoptera; family Noctuidae; genus Brachylomia; species Brachylomia viminalis. The sequence goes on along the minus strand of OW443302.2, from coordinate 10,117,168 downwards.
AAAGAGTGTCCGTGAGTTTCTTGCCCGTTCTTCACCATAGGTTCACCAAATCACCTATTCCAAAGTTCCAAATTAATTATATTCCAAAGTGTAGTAGGTACTACGCTTTGGAATGGGCAACTAGCTTCATCTTTCTGTCTGACCGACCCCTTGACAATTAAAAAATACCTGTAATTGGTTTATTTGAAATAAACGCTTTGAGTTTGAGTTTGCATGTTTTCTTTATTAGATTGACTGAGGAAATAGCATTGTTACAGACAGAGAGCCAATAGCAACAATATATTATATCTTATTGTTTTGTCTAACTGGGTTCCTGGCCTGTACCATTATCATTATTATAGGTACTTTTGCTATCATATCGCAAAATCTGTCATGGAAAAAGGTCTTCATTTATTCAGTGCTCTCTTATGCAGGTCGCCCGGTCGCGCAGATTGTTACAAGATCGTTCGTCGGCATAATTAATCCTAGCACGCAACTCGATCGCATCTAGTGATGTCTTCCATTATCGTCAATCATAGTTTTCAGGTCATTCTAAAATTTCCTAGTTATATTAATGGCTCCCATTACGTGACGATCGTCGTTAGGACAACTCAAACAGTGGGACTTGATGGCTTACGTTTGATAGCGTATGGGCCAGGGTTGTGTAAATGTTCCGCCATGCAATCGGAAGATTTATGCAATCGCATTAAATTTAACGACGTTATTTTAAGGGTGCCCATTGTCCCCGTTGCTGGCCTTCCATTTATATCGCACCTTCGTAATTACCTCAGTGGACAGGTGCACGGTATTATCATTTGGTTGTTAGCAAATACATTCATTAAAGTAACAAATTCTTATATCTGTTTTGTCTTCCCGACACTTCATGGCATTGAAATGTTTCATTTGGGTTTTATTATCATAAATGTCTGTATTGTTCCGTTGGGGTTACGCTTACAAAATAAATGATTAATATGTAGGTAACTATTTCGTTGACTGAATAATTGACCAGTCGAAATGTATGTAAGCAGTTTGAATTAGAAATGGACTCTCGTTCTAAATCAACGCTATTGTGTTCCGACCTTAGCGATTTCTAAACGCATGTATTAAAATACCCGTTCAAAAACAAAATTGTAGTAAGTATAAAGTTACTGTTGGTAGGTACCTACTAAATGATTTTCATGAAGTTTTCTAAGGTTACCTGACGATTTACCATAGAATTACTGTAAAGCGTTTCACCTTTTGTGCGTGAGAACGTCGGGACGTGTACTACGTTCTTGTATGTGGTTTAGCTAGGCCATGTTTTATGGAGCACACTTTCATGGCCCATGAATCCATGACGCATACGGTTATACGGTCTGATTACTCTGCCAGGGCGTTTAGTAGGTTATCATCTGGGGAGCACCGGAGACAGCTGATTGATTACAGAGATTCTAATAACATACATACATAAACTCACGCATTCTTCCCATGGGGGTAGGCAGAAACATCCAAATTACTATACTATTACAAGAAAGCGCCAGCGAGTGTTTCTAAAGTAGGTTTTGTTAGTACATCGTTTTGACGTGAATTCAATGGTCGTATTAATTTTTATTAGGCGGTCATTTTAGAAAAAATGCTTCTAAACTGAAAATAAACTAAATTATTGTAGTAGGCTAACGCTGTCCTAAAATCCCTGTCTTATATTATGAATACCTATGTAAAATTGTTGTTTGTTGTTCCTATTTAATAAAATAAAATAAAACAAAATTTTGTGAATAGGTACATAGATGGTTAAATAAAGTATAGGTAATTGGTATTAAGTATCAAAACAGAAACAATATGAAAAGGTTATTTGGTCTGAGAAATATAAAACGTGTGTTTACAAATCATACATATTATTTACAAATTGGATAAGTATTGAAGCTTTGTTTGATATTCATTTCAAGTACAAACAGTTATTATTAATCTGTTGTTATTGTTTAATGTTGTGTCGTACAGTTCGCGCAAAACTTGATGAGCTCTCGGAAGTTGCACGCAGTGGCTGCGCAGTAAGCTTAATATAGGTGTCCGAGGGACGCGACGGGACAGGGCGTCTGAGAGGGCACTGGGGCGGCGCGGCGCGGCGTATCCGCTCGCGTTATAGTCGATTGCAACAATTAATTTTCATTATTGTTGTCCATTTATTGTTACCGTTATTTGTTTTCGTTATTTTTGTTTGTTAGTTTTTTGTTCTATTACTGTGGTTTCGTATTGTTACCGAAGTTATTAGTTTCGTTTAATATTATATTATCGCTGGCGCTTTAATGTGCTACGTCGCCAAACACGTAAAATGGAGTTTGATGTTTTGAATTTTATGAAAAAGGAAGCCGATGTATGTCTACAGAATGACCTGAAAATTTTGCAAAAGCGAACTCCATTGCAAATAAATAAATGCACAAGTTTTTTATTAACGTTTTTTATTTACTTAAGAAAATACCTGTTTAATAATAGTAATAATATGAGACAACATCCACACAAGGTCCTCAGGTCCCGCACTAGGTAGAGCCTGTACTATGGTAACCTGATGACTGATATACATATACACACCCAGACACAGGTCAAACAGACATGTTCATGCACGCAAATGTTTGACTTGTCCGGGGATCGAACCCGGGACCAGCGGCTTAGAAGGCAGGGTCGCTACCAACTGCACCAACCGGTCAATCAATTATTGGTTTGATCAAATATCTTGTACTGTACGTAAAAAATACGTAAAAGCGAATTATTTTTGTGATGAACAAATCAATGCTGTAGGAAGGGATATAGGTACTATATAAAATGTTTCACATCCTACAATGATTGTGCACTCAATTGTACCATGCGCGGTTTCGTACTCGGGCCTACGTTCAGAGAGCTCATAAAGTTTTGCCCGAACTGTACTTTGAGGAAGAACGTTCGTCAATGTTCATTCACATGCATAACATCAAACGTGATAACGATACCTATACTAAATAATAAAAAAATAACCTCCCATAACTTTGTTTTTAAAAGCTAGCATCATCTATAATTAATTAATTACGTTGTAATTTAACGGACTATTTCGATGCAAGCAGTGATGAATGTGACGATAAAAGTCAGTATGTGGTTTTTACCGCAATAATAATTTTTTCAAGAATTTAAAACTGGCTTGTAGTAAAATCACAGTAATTTTGCTCGCTATTGACAATTAATTGTTCGAAATATAATTTCAAAGAATTGATGAACTTATATACAATGTAGGTACGTTGTTGTATTCAAATGAGTTGTTGCTAGTTAAGTCATTATTATTCCGTTTTTGGAGGACAGATTTTACTGTCTGGTATAAGAATAGAATATGTCGCTATAATAAACTATTGAGTTTCTTACCCATGCTTCTCCATACGAAATTACACACATCAAAAGTGTCTAGGAATTAAGCACGGTTTTGCTAGTTTAAAAAATCTGGTTTTTTTATTATATGTTTTGTTTTTTTAATTATATTTTTTGTAACTCCTTTGAATACTTTTTAGGAAATTTGAAAATGAAGATCTTCTGTCAAGTCTCATTCCGGATAATCCTGCAACGGGTTTCAAGTCAAATCAGTAAACTTTCTGGCATACTTCTGAGTGGAATCAAAACCAAAGAAGGTTATTGTGGAGAGAAGACGTCATTTGAGCCGAGAAGAAATGATCAGAGCCGTAGAAAAGGAAGCTGGTTCTCGGCAACGTGCTGTGGCAACTACGGCTGCTAACTAACTACTAACTGTGGCGTGTGGGCACTACACAGAGTGTTATAAATCGACTTTGGACACGTTACCGCATCACTGGCAGCGTAACAGAGTTACATGGAGGACGAGCTCGCATCATCACACGCAGACAAGATCGTTACATACAAATTACTGCACGACGAAATCGTAAAATGACCTTGATGATGTTAGTTACGACGCTTCATAGCTCTTCAGGGATGTTAATAAGCGATTAAACCATAAGAAATCGCTTGCATGAAGTCAGTTCCCGAAGCCCGCTACGTGTACCACCTATTTAGCCCCGCAATCGCAGAGCCCGTTTACAATGGGCTCGTGAACAGAGAAATTGCGCAGAAGAAGTGTGGCATTTTGTGTGTTTTTCTGACGAATCTCTTTGTGGTATGCGGCCATATTTATTTATAACTTTTCGCACAAAAGGTACAAAGGCGGACTTAATGCCTTAGGCATTAAATTAGAGAAGAATTAGATTAGAGAGGCAAGAGATTAGATGGCAGGTGCTTTAATTGAAAGGAAAGGAAAGGATTGATTTTGAGCGATGTTTAACAATGATACAAAAATAAACTATCAAAACAACGTACACAAATACATAAATAAGTCCTAGTCCATATACTAGACGTATACGTTTTTGGAGGACACCTGGATGCCAAGAACGTTTCAAATCATGTCAGGAAGTCCATGTGTACATTTTTTTTTATTTGTGGGTGAGAAATCTTCAAATTACTTCTCCCGCTCTGGGCGGAGCGGGAGGAAGGGGGGACATGGGCGGCCATTCCGCAACGTGATTTGGACGAACTCTTAATGAGTATCAATCGCTGCGATAGTATTATACGCGATAACGGCGGAAATACAGACTACAAACTTGAAGAGGAGCAGTACGACGTCGTCACCGGGCTGCAGGCAATCCAAGGAAGCCATGCCATCACTAGACGGCAAGCTAACCAGGCGGTTGCTACGCCTGGACAGGAAAGGCATGCGCCTGGTGACGGGGACCATCACGGGACACTGCTCGCTAAACAAACACTTTCACACAATAGGCATAACGGACAGCCCTCTATGCAGGGCTTGCATGGAGGCTGACGAAACTGTCGCGCATGTGCTCTTCGAGTGCACAGGCGTCGCCCAAATTAGGTCAAAAACCCTCGGGACACCCAGATCTTACACAGATGTTCTTAATAGACCAGGAGACCTAATCAGCTTCTGGAGGGAGGTGGGCTGGTTGGAATAACCACCGACGGCCGACATGGCTCACGCACAATGGTCCACTGAAGGACTAAGTGCGGAAACCAGACCAATAACATAGAACATACAGACTACAAATTATTTATTTTACGCAGTAAAAACCTTTAAAAACGTAATTTTCATCTTCTTGTCACATTTGAATGTCAGGATTAACTAAGGTAAAAAATCCAGCATAAGCAAAAATCATGAAAAGTCTTTACTAACCATGCAAAAGCAGAGAGTACTTCGTCGACCTACACATACGAAAAAAAAAATTTAATCAATCCAAATAGACATTTTTATTTGATTTCAATAGGGCATTAAAATAAAATAAATTAACGTGATGCGCTTATCGGCCGGAAAATACAAAATTTCTTACGTTTTATGCAATTTGCAGGTCAGTGTCAGGTTGTATGTTTAACAAAATATGATTTGCGACCGTAACAAGTACCTATGTATTCAGATAATTACAATCATTAAACTCATCAATACAACCCTCTAAGTTCATATAATCCCATTGAATTACTGTTTCTGGAAATATTGAATAGATTAAAGTCAAAGTCAAGTCATTTATTTCATGTACATGTAATAAATGATTTGAGTTGGATTTGATTGAAAGTCGCTTTGAACGTCAAAATTTACAAGAAAATAGAATTGATTCTCGGTGCCCCTTCCCAAAGACACATCAACAAAACCTAAACATCAAAACTGTCCGGGAATCAAGGTATTAAATTGTAATAATGTAGATTTAGGACCTACAACAAAAGATATCCCTACTCTTTATTGCAAGTTGTCCCTGACCTTTTAATCTGACACAATTTACGTTACAATTTATTGTAATACTAGTAGGAAGTGCTTATTGAATACGAATTGAATAGAACGCTGGAGTTAGGTACTGATAGGATCGTTAACATCATTTTGTTTATTATAAATTAATATTTGTAGGTGTTTTGTATTTCAGTTTCCATTTTTCTCAGTTTCTACCTTAGTTTTTTTGAGTTGAGATAAAAGTGTACCTACATAAACAACTTGTTAAAAGAGCCAGCAGGTGCCTATTAATTATATTTATGTATAGCAATTATCTTTTCTCTCTTTTGGGCTGCAACGTGATAATAAAAATAAAACGTTAGGAAGATGTATTGGTTCTAAGAAAAGAGAATTGATAGGATTTATGTTATATGACAGTATAAGTCTGACAGATCCCTGATACGACAAATAAACTTTATATCGAGATCAGACGAAATATAAATACGAATTGGAAGACTACGTTTCGATAAAAACACTGTTAAAAAAACATAAACGGTGTATTTGTTCGAACAAAAGAGTCATTCATTGATACGCACTTTACACAATCGAATATTGAATGATAAATACGTAACGTACTATTTTAATCTAAATCGAATGGAAGTTATTCCGTTTACCTATCCATCCCAAAAATCCACCTTAAGAGGGCTATCACCATTTTTCTTGTATTTAAGTGTTTGAAGAGTCACACACTCAAATACATGAAAAAAATTGATATTTATTTAGAACACTCCCGAGAGAAATAATCAAACTTTCTCGGGCATATATTTTTTTTAATTTTGTGGCCATATCTAAACCATAATCACACATATAAACTGGGAGTTTTGATGTGTGATTATGGTTCAACTTTGGGCCACAAAATTTAAAAAAAAAATGCCCCAGAAAGTTTGATTATTTCTCTCGGGAGTGTTCTAAATAAATATCAAATTTTTTCATGTATTTGAGTGTGTGACTCTTCAAACACTCAAATACAAGAAAAATTGTGATAGCCCTCGTAAGGCGCTGCTCAAACGTAGGGCACCGTAAAATGCTTAGTTTTTTGTCGTACAGTTAGGCGTATTTGTAAATACATATTACAAGTCATTTTTTTTTTGTGTATTGTCAAATGTTCAAAGAAAAGACTTTTTATTTTTTTTAAACTAATATTATAAATGCGAAAGTAAGTTTGTTTGTTACGCTTTATGCTGAACATATTTGGATGAAATGTGGCACATGGGTAGACCATGATCAGGAGAAGGACAAAAGCTACTTTTTATCTTGGATTGCAGACGAAGTCGCGGGCAACAGCTAGTATTTGATAAAAATAAAATAGGATCATGATAAAAAAATAGTAAAACAGAGCAAAAAAAAATTTTGTCGCTTAATTCTCAAATACGAAAATTGATAATGAAAAACTATCATATTTGATGTTATGCTAATAAAGGGAACTCACTAAAAGTTATTCCACTGAACCGTGCATTTATTTTTTAATTTAATTATAACAGCAAAATTACTTTTAATTTGGTGGTCATTCGATTCAACTAACATCAAACGCATCACTGTGTTGAACCTTATTTGTTATTGTCAATTATTTTACCAATAAAAATTGCTTCTTACCGCGCATCAAGGCGAATTCGCGGAAATGCATTTCTAAAAATCCACCCTAATCCTATAAATTCCGTTTATCCAACTGGGCCTCGGATTCTCGGACACACGTTTACGCGTATCGCGTAATAACCCAAATTCATGCTAGTTAGGTATAGTCGACCTCCTAATGGCTTTAACACCTTAGGGTTTAATGTCTCTTGGAGGACACGGTGGAGCATACGGTGGAGGTCTGCCCGGTTGGGCGGAGCACCGCCGTGTCCTCGTGGAGGCGATTGGCGGTGGCGATCTCTCGCGTCCGGCCTTGGTCCAGGCCATGGTACGGAGCGAGAGGGCTTGGGAAGCCATCACCTCCTTCTGCGAAGCAGTAACGTTCGCGAAGGAGGAGGCGGAACGCGTGAGGGAGAGGCAAAATTTGCGCCCTCACGCCCCTAGCCGCCGCAGGAGACGCCCTGGGCGTCGGGAATCGCAGGCCGATTCCCGGCCACCGTAGGCGCGGGCTTGCGAACGGCGAGCAATGGGCAGCTCGCCGTTCGATAAGGACCAGGCCCTGGTCGACGGCGCGTTGTGTTCCACGCGCGCCTCAATGAGATGTCAGCACCAATGACGGGGTCCGCTAGGGCCGATGCCTGCCGGGGTAGCGGGAAAGTCCGAAAGGGTTACCGTGGCCCCTGGCACAGGCAACTGAAGGAACACGGGTGGGTTTTAGTTAGTAAGAGTCTGACATGCCCTCCCGCTCCCCCCAGAGTGGGAGAAGTTACTTGATGATGTCCCATCCACAAAAAAAAGGATGCAGACGCACAAAAGTAAACAATAGGTAGGTACTGAAGAACACTCAGCAGTAGCCATGTCCTAATTACGCTGAGGTCAGCCTTCAGACTGACCAAATATTGTATAGTTAATGTCACAGATAGCCCCTAGCCATGATTATGGTCCATTACCCAGTGTACCACCCTATAAAATGCAATATTCATAACATTTGCAGCAATATTCAAACGTAGCTGTTTTAATTTGAAAGCTCTTTCCACTTAGCGTTTATGCAGGCACTTAGCACAGTAAAACACAGTAATTAGGTACTCAACGAAAAAGTTAGAAATAAGAATAATAAGGAAAAGCAATTAAGTGACTCAGAAGAATATAAAAATCTAGAGCAGCATCAGCCTTCTGACAAGGGGAGTGGCTCTGGAGTTCGTTCACCTTTATTGGGTAATAACATTGTTTACTTTACAAAATAATCCTTTTGTAGAAGAAGCGTAAATTAAGACAAGGTCAATGAACGACAACTTGGCAAAAGCAATAAGGCCGCGTTTACACCAAACGTTTTGTCAGCCGCTGATTGTGAGCGAGCGTTACGCAGTTTGCTGCTATTCCATACTTATTCAACTTTTCGTTCACACGGAACCTATAGGAATACGCGATTACGAGCTAATACGCTATTCGTGAGCCGGTGTGGACGCGACCTAAGAGCTGACCTTAAGGGGGAAGCGCCAGATTGCCCGCAAAAATCAAATTATGAATCACAATTTCATTAAAATATCAATCAATCAAAAGGACTATAGTATGAAAGAGAGAGACTATAGTATGAGAGTCCTGGAAGAGATCGCAGAAAGCGATAAGGCCGCCCATTGTATATTAAGTAGTGTTCAGTTTAATTTTTGTTGTTATGTTTTTTGTGGTGTACAATAAAGAATATATAAATAAATAAATATGTATTGCTTGCTGATTTTAATGATTATTTATTTATTTACATTAAAACGTTGACCCACACTAGGAATCTCTCCTGTATTGTGGGTGCATACATAAACATTTAAATTCGCATACACAAACAGCCAGACCTGGAACAACCACTTGCAGGTCATACAAACACTTGTTCCGTGCGGGAATCGAACCCGCGACACGCAGCGCCGCAGTCAATCGCACCACTGGCGCCAACCGTGTCGTCAAATTATAATTATAATTCTGTAAATAAATTCTTGTTACAGTCGCGAACCATTTTGTTCAACATATAGCCTAACACTGACCTGCAAATTGCAAAAAAAAACGTATGATAATTTTAATTTCGCGGTCAACCTGGCTCTTCCCCCTTAAGACCCCAAGTTCATAATGCCTAAAAGTATATAATCCACTACAGTAAACAAAATCAGAAAAATATATGATATTCTTCAGGATTTAGGCTAGTTAGATAGTGTGTTGAAAACTTAATACAACTAATTTCGTACGATAGACAAAAGTCAAAGATACCTCTAAAAATTTATTTTAACGATTAAAAACCATCATCATACATGCAATCATGCTGGTTTTTTTTTTCAGATTGTTCTTCAAGCAACATATTAACGTGATAGTGTTTTAAATTTTTTGTCCAATCAATAGATTTTTTGTAAATAGAGAAATGCTTCATTTTTTGCAATAAATTACCAGCTATAAGCGCCTTCCTTTCTTTTCTATGCAGTCCGACTGTGACCGCGCTTTAGCTGTTGTCAGCCCGTTAATAAAAACATTTTGTCAATATACTTATTGTATGACAGTAACAGAGATCTCTGGTTTCGATACGCCCGAAATAGTTAAGATAAGAGAAGATAATAAGTCTTTATTTGCCTTAAACATGGTATAATGGTGTTACAGTCATAGTTAAATATAAAGTCCACATGTTTAGCTATACAGAATATGTATCAATTGCATGCAAAAATAATTATGATGTCAAAATAACAGTGAGTAGTAATTCAATAATTTAAATTAATAGAAATATCATAAATGTATGTTAAAGAAATTCTTAATGTTCTTAATGTTGTTGATAGTTTCAATTAATTCCGCTGTCATTTCAATGAGTGCTGTGATAATTAATAGATTAGGATAAAATAGCAATCCAGTCATCAGTTGACATTAAAACTTATTAGTAGTACACTGATTTCATACAGCGAAAAAAGAAAGTGGATTATATGCCTTAAATCCCGAGATTAATTTTAAAGAGTAGAAAAACTCCCGTTTATTATTAAATAAAAAAGCTATTTACTTTTACAACGCGCGACGTTGCCAAATTTACATCAACGACATCGGATGTTCGAAATTGCAAAATGCCAGTTGCAAAATTCAAATTTGTATTGTGAATACTTATTACTACTTACTTACTTATTTGTTTTAAACTAATAAAAATTGTATGATAATTTTATTATGTTTGTTTTATTTTGTTCAGTCTATCTCTGAGGTTTTTATTATTAAGTATTTAATATATTGTTATTTATTATATAATATATATATATTGTGGACTACACGGGATTGTCCAATAAAAATCCCGGGAAGATCCATATTAATATCAACATTGCGATGCAAGTACATACTCGTAAATAACTCTACCTAATTCCGACCTCTGCTTATCAGATTGTATGGGATTTTAGAAACAGAGTGTAGAATGACGATTGCATATTAGTGATAATTGTTTAGGTGGTTTCTAGTTTTCCTCAATGCAACGCTGCAGATGGCAGTCTTATACCCATTTCTTTTAAAAACTCAGCGCTTTCGATTCAGCAACTATTTTATTTTTATTTTATAAAAAAAATACCTTGTCTAACTAAATAGACAAACTTGACCGTGGTACCGAAATACATATCAATTAAAAAAAAATGTTATGTACAATCTTTTGAGTAGGTACCTAACAAAAATGTTTGAAGCCCATAGGCAAATAATAATTCGATTAATATGTAACATTTTGCGAGAATTCTTTTGAGAAAGTATTTTCTTGTATTTGAGCTTTGAAGAGGATATCACTCAAATACAAGGAAAAAATTGATATTTATTTAGAACACGCCCGAGATAAATAATCAACCTCTCTCGGGCATATTTTTTTATAATTTTGTGGCCATATCTAAACCATCACACATCGATACTTATTACTTTAAGCTATAAATAAGGAATACCTACGTTAAAGTTTTTTCATTCGGATTCAGACATCAAGCCTGTGAAATCTTTGCCTAAGAGAAATACTGAAGGAAGAAATACTGAATTACTTAGTACAATAAACATTTTTTTTTAAGTTTAAAATATCCGTTTTTTTTTTTTTACAAAACCAGAAATCTTTTTTATTGCTCTAACCGATAGTGTAGGTGGTATGGTTTCAAATACTGTTAACAAATATAATATGTCAAATCAAAGGAAATGGCACATTTTAATTGCTATTGACATAATAATTACCCAATATATATACCTACCAAAATAACTACCCAAATGTCCTTTCTTTGGTATTGTTCGTCGAATCGTTGTGCTCCTTAAGTTCTCAGTTGAGCGGCAAGATTACTGACAAATGCGTGCACTGACTGGACAGGTCCGCTCAATCTGTATGGTTTTTCCTCAAAAGACCGTTTCAGACACAAATCTACATGGTCTTCACATGATCTGACCAAGATTATGTCTGGACTTTAAAAGAGACTGTGACCTCTGAGTTTGTTTCGGCCTTTCTTCTCAGAGTAGTCAGTTATGAAACGCCGACCTCATCTAGTTTTAAAAATATGATTGACGTGTAAAAGTGTTTGTAACAAACCTACTTACAGAAATAAAATCATTTATCATTTAATTGCTTTAACTGGCACTTCCTTTGATTTTACACAAAGTATTCTTTGCAGTAGGTATTTGATCCTTGTCAGCAATACTATCGCTTAGTACTGAATGCTTTTTGTAAGAGGAATCAGGTTCGATGATCGGTTTAGGCAGATGCTTTTTCAACGAACAAAAAAAACCAGTCTTATTTTCATTGAAAATGTATGTCATGGTTAGTTTGATCACTTTGTACTAGTGTACCCATATCTTTAAATTTAGCCCTGATGAGCCATCACAACAATCATTTTCATTTGCTGACTACTTTTTTGGGTTGAATATGATCCCAAAAACCTTCCAATAAGGTTTAGGCGCGGTATGAAATTACTTTGTATAGGTTTTTTTAACAACTTAGATTTACATCTTTTATCTATAAAAATCAATGCCACTTTTCGTCGTAATTTTATAACTAAAGACCCGACGGATGGACCGATTTTGCTAATTCTTTTTTTAGAATATTCCTTGAAGTACGAGGATGGTTTATACGGAGAGAAATATTAAAAAAAAAATGTTAGGCGGTACGAAGTTCGCGGGGTCAGCTAGTCCGTTATAAAATTACTTTTTCAAACTAACGTATCTACTATAACTAGTTATATATTTTGGATATCAATGTGTTTGTTTCATTCTCTTTTTTAATGTGACAACATGTCGTAGGTCTGTATGCTTTCCATCATGTTTAGAACTTGTTGGAGCTAAAATAATACATATTATATTAAACTAACAAATAAAAGGACAATAATGAATTAAAGGCGGCTCAATTTGCCTGAAAAAAGTATAAATATTTTTGTTGATAGCATCCTATCAATCAGGTTCAAATACATAAAACCTTAGTAAAAAATGGTAAATATAACCTTACCTAAGGTGAAAGCACCGTCATACAGAATTATTTTATATACTTACACAAAAAACACACACATTTTGGGTAGTACCTACATTCTGTGATCAAAGCCAAGGATATTCAAGAGCAATATCCTCCTATATAGAAGAGCAACCAATTAGGTACCTGTAATGTAATCCATACATATTATGTATAATAAAATCGTAGCGAAGCCAAAACTGTACATTGTTTTTTATTTTAAGAAATTTTAGCGAGGCTAGACCTCGCAAGAATTTCTGTAAATAAAAATAAGCATAGCATAGCATTGCATAAACTACTGGATAATTTTTTTTCAAATTTTGCACACATATTCCCCCTAACTCTGGTCAGTAAGTAAGCTATAAATTATCACGCTATTTGCTATAGGTGATGAGCAATAGTGCTATTTGTTCGTATTCTTCTTAGTTTACCGCAAACTGTAAAAGACGAGCCAAAATATTGCAGATAGTTACAGATTTCATATTTAAAATTATTATCATTCTTTGTGAAGCTAAGCAGTCAATCATGACATAATTATACAGGATGGATTTTTGAGATGGGGCAATAATGCCAGGTACCTTAAAAGGCTCCCAATTTCTGTGACATCTTTATGGAAGTTGTTCTACAACAGCCGTGTCGCGCTGTCGCGTTGCCTTGTCGTGTCGCACCTGTCTGCGGGAACGTTTAATCGTTGTCGCTAAAAGAAAACAGTCTTCGGAGAATGTTCTTAACTTTTTGAGACATTTTGTTATGCCTTCACAGCTTTTGAAAAACAGAATACAGTCAGCTAGAAATTGGGCAATTCAGATTTTAAAAATTACATTTTGTGATTGATAGCCCAATTCTTGAGGAAGGTTATAAGCTATTTAACATCACGCTACGACCCTTAGGAGCCGAAAAAGTGGTAAAATGCCAGAAAGAAAGCTTGCGAAAACTCAAGTAATAAATAGCTCACGCGGACGACGTCGTTGGCAAACGCCAGTTATATAGGTATATAAGAGCAACTAACAGATGTTCTCGTTCATCAAATCTATCTATTTATAACCCTAAGAAAGTATTGAAGAATTCAAATGACACGTTCATGAGTGTAACTTGAAAGTGCTCATCGATCCTGATGAGTGTAATTTGAGCATTACTCACTGTGATAGATATTATATCGCCGTTTGTATCGTTCGAAACGGAGTGCTCAATGTGTCAGCACTATTCAACGGGGATTTGAAAATGTCTGCAAAAATGTATTGGAAATTATATTTGGTCCGTATTCGGCGTGGTTGGCCCATCTGCCCACAGTCGTAGGCACATTTTTTTTAAGCTTTGTGTCGCAACAAATTTGGAATCGGCACGTAGCGAAAGGGATAGAAATTAGTGGTGTGCTTTGACTGAAATCTATGTGAAGACCAATTCCTGTAAGTAATTGTTCAAAATCGGGTCGCAATCTCATCTCATCAACAATTAATGTCAAAAACTTGTCTAGACTGTTTGGAAATTGTATTGTTGATGTATTTTTGGCAGATTTAAACTGAGAACAGACTGTGAATGTTCCTAAAATGACGGGATTTGCCCCGCTGAAATTGGATGAGATACACTTAGCTCTCGGTTTTCATGGATTATTTGTTTCTTAGTGGGGTATCTAAACCAAAAAGTTCACATGCAAGGCTATTTCCATACAACCACCAAATACCTATGTAGGTAGGTTGTTACGACAACGAAACATACTATATAGTCGATTGGGCTGGAAATATTTAAAACCAATATCTCTTCCAAACAAACAATCCGTCTGACTATTGGTATTACCAATCGACAATGTTGGATCGAACTGTATAGTGCGAAGCTGTAAAAACCTTTTTGTTTTCATTCAACGTTTCTGCCGGAGTTTGCTGCTTTTTGGGGTGGCTTCCATTCTCCTTCATAGAAGTGTTCTACGGCCAGTTACGGGATGCCAGCGAAAAAAAAAACAGTTCACTAGTAGATATAGCGCTTCCATTCCGTCTTTACTTTATACAATCCAATGTATCAGTTTTTTATTGTTAACCTTTATGCCTAGGTTATGCGGACTTCTACGTTTTAATAAACCTCGAAGAGTTTTCGACCTAAACAACAATCTTTAAAAACTACAACCCCTTATTTTTTATCACGTTTGGTCATTACAAAATAAAAATCCAGTTTCTAGAAGCTAATGATAATTATCTTACCTACCTATGTTTCTGATACTACAAAACAAACGTTTGAATTTATTTACTTAATAAGACAAAAACACAGCAACAGTTTTTTATTTGTTCAATGTATATTTGTATGCATAGTTAGGTAGATACTTTATTCGATATAAAAACCAACATACTTTGCATAAAAATATCGTAGTCGTCGTTATGAATTACGTATTCATCAATAACTTAATCGCATACCTACTAACTAAGTGTTTGACATCACTTTATTAATTCCTGATAATTCATTATTTATGTTTAATATATGTATAATATATAAGTTTTATACACCACCTTCCGGCTCGCTACTTGTCTGCGTCTGGGCGCTCCTTGCGTGGCTCCGCATCGCTGCCAATGCGGTGAAGGTGTCGACTGCCTTAGACACCATGGGCTATCCTGCATTAACAGCGCAGGCCGGATAGCACGGCACGCCAGCATCAATGACATTATCCGTCGTGCTCTTGTCATCGCCGAAGTGCCAGCTGTTTTAGAACCCAACGGTTTGGCACGCGACGATGGGAAGAGACCAGACGGAATTACCATTATGCCTTGGAAGGTAGGTAGGCCTTTGGTGTGGGTTACACCGTGTGTCGACACCCTTGCGCCATCCCATCTGCCTAGCACGGCAGGCTGTGCTGGAGCAGCTGCCGCAGGCGCGGAAAACTTCAAATGGCGCAAATACTCCCATCTTTTTGGGACTTATGTGTTTGAGCCGATTGGGGTGGAAACACTAGGGCCTTGGGTTTCGAATGGCCACTTAGTTTTCCCAGACATCGCCAAGCGGTTGGTCGACTCTTCACATGATCAGAGAGAGGGCTGGCCTATTTTTTTGGCAAAGAATCAGAATTGCCATACAACGTGGCACTGCTGCCAGCCTTTTAGGCACGTTTCCTGATGACAGCGATGCGGACGAATTTTTTGATGCCGTTTGATTTATTTTTTTATTTACTTGTACATATTATTATTTTAAGACTGTTAGCTTTTTAAATTACGTAAATATTTGTTTATTATAATAAATGTATAATGAATTTCACAGAAACCATAGGAGCGGGTAGGTTTTTCAGAAACGACTATGAACCGATCAATGAACTCAATATCAGCATTAAGTACCGACCAAAGAGTATAGTAATATAGATGGAAGTACCGACCTTTCTTTCACTTTCGTTTAAAAAAAGAAGCCGATGGATAATTTTTTATTTCGAAAGTTTACCAACCTCCTTTTGAAGTTCTGCGCCACTTCGGGAAAATTACGAAATACCGACCTACTTCACAAAAGGGACGCGGTGGATGCCGCTTGGTGGTATATCTATCAACTAATAATTTGTTGGAACTTGGGAATAGTTCCGAAATATCTTGAAAACGTGAGTTCTCGGGTGGAAGAAAGTACCGCAATAGTTAGGAAGAGGGATGTCACACTTCCGCATAGATTAGTGAACGACCGAAAAATAATATTGTGATAGGTAGGTAGGTAGGTACTTGTTATGTGTTTTCGTATGTTCCCGTATATGATTTCAATAAATTGTAACTTTGTGTCTTGAATCTAGGCTTAAGGTAGTCAACTGTATAACGCACATGTGTCACCTATTAACTAACGATGTCATGTTAGCCACTTTATAATAAAAATCATGTTTTATGGATTACCACGAAAAACTAATTTACACTCAATTACAGTGGAGAAGATTGAGAGACTTAAGAAGTGGACAGTAGATATAAAAACCTTGTCTACGGAAGTAACAAAAAAAAACCTGTTTTATCTGTGTCCTGCACTATCTAGTATCAACATTTATCATACCGCAACGTTGTATGGATCGGAATTTTGGGTTACTAAAGTGGTGGATGAAAGACAATTTAAAGCTGACACGAGAATGTAGGGATGTGGTGTGTGACGAAAATGGGTGGGATCACGAATGTGTATGCAGGGATACTTTGATAGTGAAGAGTCACAAATTAACTATCAACTTAAATAATTGTCCTTATGTTCAAATCACAAATATCATTGTTTAGCTATAACACGGTAAATTGACTTAGTAGGTATGTCAATTTGATAAAGAATTAAATTGATTTCCCTTACTGAACACCGGTGACAGCGTGACATGCTACAGGATGGCCTTGTTTCCTGAAATTAATAGAGATATTCTATTTTGCGCTTGCCTCTGCATTACGGAAATAACCTTCAGTGTGGGGGGAGGGGGGCACAATGTTCCCACTTTTGGGTTTTTAACGTATATCTCAAAACGATGCACCGTAGTGAAAAGTGTTATATACCAAATTAAAGCGCATAAAATTCTTTACAACTTTACAACACGCCCCGGAAAAGTGAAATTTTTGGAAAAAAAGATTTTTACCAAATACTCCTTCATATCGTTTAACTACATATTACGAGTATCTATATTACCTATATACATATGCCAATTAAGTTTTCATCCTCTTAGGCGATGAGGGTCCTAGCAAGGGTTCTTTCTCCATGGCATCCTCATCGTAAGTGGTGGGTGGTCCTTGCTGAAGGGGCTTTACGTCGTCTTCATCGTCGTCCTCGTCGGGGGCCTACGATATATATATTTTTTTCTACTTGGAAATTTGCAGATCAACTTAGGAGGTTGTCGGTTGCTTAGCCGGGCTTGCCCGTGGTTACCTTAATATATTAAAGCCTCCAGCCAGGGCTTAAAAAACTTATAAACTAGGCAACTACACGCTAAGGGCACCCCCTGTGGGGTACCGACCTCGGCTTAGGGCGTCGCTGGGGGAGGGTAGCAAGGGACAGGCTGGATCGCAATTATTATTAAGGGACAAATTTAAAACTACAGGCTCAGTGGCGCGGGCTGGCTCGAGCTAGGGACGTGGATTGGGGCGTCGCGGCGGGCCTCGGCGGCGAGGACGGAAGGACGGCGGTCTGTTTCTGTATTTTCTGAGAGTACCAGTGGCCTTACTACTCTCCTGGAGGAGAGTAGTGGCGTCGTCGGGGATAATTAAGGTATGCCTCGGGCGGCGAATCTTGCTTATGCGGGAGGGAGTGTAGCGGGCGGCCGCTTTTACCAGGGGATTGGTGTGCTGTATGCCGCAGTCAAAGAAACGCTTTGCAAGGCGTTTCATGAACTGCTGGATGGTGAATGCTGAATGGTGTCAAGGTGAATGTTCACATTACGGACATAGAAGAGAGCTCCGGTAACCTTTCTGAGGAAACGGTTCTGGAGGGTCTGCATCTTATGAAGATTGCGGGAACAAATACGACGCAGGCATAGGTCATGATGGGACGGATGACTGCGATGTAGATGCGCAATTTGCACTTTAGTGACAATTTGCTGCGGGCGGTTAGTATGAATTGAAGCATACCGAGAGCGAAAGAAGCGCGCGAAGAACCCATCTTTATGTGCTCACTGAAGGTAAGGTGGTGGTCAAGGATTAAACCAATGTATTTAGCTCCTCTCAAGGTAGGTATTGGCTTGCCCTACATAGTGATCGGGCTAGTCGGGGGCCTACAATGTACCATCTTTGAGATATTAACAAAAAACCCAAAAGTGGGAACTTTGTGCCCCCACTCCGGCTCACCTCCTTGAAGTCAGGACTTTTCGTATGTTCACTCCCTAAGCACCGTGAATAAGTTACTGAAGGAATCACTTAGGTCCCTGCTCACGTACTCTACAACCCCTTTTGGGCCATTCGTAGACTGAACTATGAGTGTTATTTTTATATGTAACGGAACGTGACGACATTTTCTTATTATAGGTACCTATTACTAAATGTAATTAAAATAGTTGAATGAAACCGTTTACACAATTCTACAATCTCAGCTATTGACTTAATGTATTAAACGCCGCATCAATTAGTCCATAGGTTACTAGAACTTTGCATAGGCGATTACTGACTAAGTAGGTACTTTACTAGTTGTGAAAACAAAAACAATGGCTCATTTTGTACAAGCGTAGGTACATTTATTAATAGCTGATTGAACAATACATAACTTATTTCATGTTTAACGTAATAAGAACTTCACGTGTAACTTTAACCGCTTAGCGGTTAAATAGACGTTGCCTGCCTGAGGTAGCTGCGCGGTGCGGGAGGGGAGACATTGTCGCTAGTTGACGAACCACTGACCTCTCGCGTCACGTATCCATACAGGCAGGCACCGTCTCAGTTAAGCGGTTGGCCTATAATGGCTAATCAATACCATAAAATATAAATTCTAAAATCTGCATCAAATTCAAAATAGGCTGAGGTTGAGAATCATCACTTTTTGAACCACAAAATTACATAAGACAATCCTTCAAAACGCCCGCCTTTCACCATCATAACTTCTTCCTTCCTTGTTACATTATACTATAGGGTGTACCACTGTACCTAATTATGATACATAAGGTACCTACATAGTGTTATGTGTGTGTAGTTAACCTGTAAACCTGTACCTGTGTATTCGGGGCATTGTTAATAGGTGTGGGCGACCAGCACCGATAACCTAATGGCAATTTGTAATCAGCCATTTTTATGGATTGGCTTGCATCTATTGTAACTTTCCTTGTCATTGTGATATAAAAAAAATAATTTAATTAGTTATTTGATAGATTTATGATAGTGCCAACACAGAAACTTAGGTAGGTACCTACTTTAAATGTTATTTAGGAACTATTTTATTAAAATAACATCACTCTTATAAAAAAACCACCACAAATGGGAAATAACGTGAAATTAATCATAAAAGAACGATTTTCAAATGTTCAGTGATAATATTCGACCTTTAGAACATTACTTAACGAATACCCTTAAGGGGACTACATGACCTAAGCGCAAGTTTTATAATGCCCACGGATATCTATGATAATGCCTAAAAGTAATGATCCAGTGCAGTAAACAAAATCAGAAAAATATATGATATTCTTCAGGATATATAATGCTAGTTAGATAGGGGAACTATATGTTCTATCACCAAAATTTATATTTGTCATCAAGTTGTATCACCTAATAAATAGATCTATCGCCACGAAATATTTTCGTTCTCAGATAAACAAAAATTGTTCCCAGGTTGATATCTCAGGATTTTAGGTGATTTATTGTGGAACTGATTTTGCATTGTTTGGTGACTACATTTTGGTGACAGATCTACTATTTGGAGGACAAACCCTATTATTTAAGAAACACAAAACTAATTAAATTGGTAATAGCTTAAATGATACCCGAGACAAATTACCAGGAGAAACTGGATGCAATCTGGACTTTAGGGCACCCCGACTCGGACAGGTTAGGTTAGAAGGGGATGGCGGGGTCGAGAGACCCCGCCATCCCCTTCGTGGTTATTTTTTTATAAACCACCCAGAAGTAGGAGCCCCGCGAAGCGCGGCTCCGTCGACCAAGCCCTACCGTCGACATATTATGTATATCAATCGATCCGTGGTGAATAAGAAAACTACTACTATTGGTGATCTCTTTAAATTAGTTTGCTTAAATACTTATTAGGACACACCTATTATAATACATACAAAAACATTTATTTTGTACTAGACCTTATATCTCAGGATTTTAGGTGATTTATTGTGGAACTGATTTTGCATTGTTTGGTGACTACATTTTGGTGACAGATCTACTATTTGGAGGACAAACCCTATTATTTAAGAAACACAAAACTAATTAAATTGGTAATCGCTTAAAT
Source organism: Brachylomia viminalis (assembly GCA_937001585.2). Classification (NCBI taxonomy): domain Eukaryota; kingdom Metazoa; phylum Arthropoda; class Insecta; order Lepidoptera; family Noctuidae; genus Brachylomia; species Brachylomia viminalis. The sequence goes on along the minus strand of OW443302.2, from coordinate 10,096,562 downwards.
GATACCCGTTAGATAGTGTGTTGAAAACATGATGCAACTAATTTGGTACGATAGAAAAAAGTCACGAAGATATCTCAAAAAAATTCTTTTAACGATTAAAAACCATACTAATACATGCAATCATTGTGTTTTTTTCAGATTGTTCTATAAGCAACATATTAACGTGATAGTGTTTTCATTTTTTAGTCGAATCAATAGATTTTTTGTAAATAGAGAATTGCTGCATATTTTGCAATAAATTACCAGCTTTGTGTCATCGCGCTTCTCTTTCTTTTCTATGCAGTCCGACAGTGATCGCACTTTAGCAGTAGGCCAATTCTCGTACTTAAAAAACGTTCAAATTCAAGTCGCAATCTCATCTCAGCGACAATCAATGTCAAAAACCTGTCAAAAATGTATGTAAATTGATTGTAATTTTGACAGATTGAGACTGAGATTAGAATGCGAACGGTCTTAAAAATACGGGAATTGCCCCATTGTTGTCAGCCTCTTAAAGCAGAGGAACTTAGTAGATAGTAATTCAAACGTTAACACCTAACATAACTATGTTACTACACTCGACCTCGAATTCACAACCACAGCGCCGCCGCCGCACCCTATAAGTAAATTGGAAAGTTTTGATACAGATGTATGTAGTCCATGCTCTTAGTAAATTTATCCTCCGCTAGCGAACACTCGGTCCTTTCGGCTTTTACGGTCGTTTTACTTTTGAAAGCAACCTTAGCAGCAACCCACCAGCAAACTATAAAGATCACTTTGATTTTGACAATGATGCAAAATCAGATAGGTAAAATAATTGTGAAAGCACAGTAGGCATTGCTTTGTTTTCAGAAATATTATGGGCGTATTCACGTAGAAAGCTGATAACCGGCGCCAACAAGTTCGTATCTGAATATGTCGGCACCGCCCGTACCGGTTCGCAACGGTTGATAAATGATTTTGTTTCTATAAGTAGGTTTATAGAAGCACGAGGAACAGGGTGTACGGCTCACTCATACCTCCATAGAAATGGGAGGATCCTCCGACCAGACGGGTGTCGTGTCTAGTGGGCAACTGCCCTACGATTGATGTCGGGACGTTGTATCTATGCTAGTTGCGCGGTAAACTCTGCTTGCGCGATGCTGGACTTTTGGGTGACGTCAGTGTGAAGTAGTTCGCATGTGGCGATGTAGATACCGCTACATTACTCTCCTCCGGAGACCGGAGGGCGATAGTGGGCTGAGTCGTGTATCCTGCGATGCTTGCCAGTGCCAGTTGAGGTTCCAGTGGGTCGGAACCGGCTACAACAAACTATCTGACTACACTGAGAAGAAACACCGAAACAAACTCAAAGGTTTTTTAAAGTCCAGATAAAATCTTGGTCGGGTCATGTGAAGCCTATGTAGATCGGTGTCTGAAATGGTCTCTTGAGGACAGATTGAGTGGACCTGTCCAGTCAGTGCACGCAATTGTCAGCAATCGTGCAGCTTAATTCAAAGCATAAGGACCTTAACGATTAGAGGAGCTCATATTTTTGTTATCTTATAGGTAAATACGACCTTTTTGTAAAGTTGGTACCTAGTGTAGAAATTTATTTTTCATCCCACCATCTCGGAAAGAGTATTTTTAATCTTCAATATCTGAGTGGAAAAGCCGTTTTTATTCTCTAGAGGATAAAGTAAATTGAATTTAGAACATCGTGTGCACTAAGTTTGTGAATTAAAAAAAACATTAAACCTATTTACTGCTACCTCTATGGTGCCGAATATATCATACAACTTTTTTTTAATTTGTTAAAAACTCAGACTCGGAACCTTCTTGGTGTTCTTTTTTCAATTTGCTTTGTACGCGGTTCTTTACGCGGCATTTTTTCACGTCATTGTTAAACCTTATATTAAAAACAAGAAACTTGAAAACAAGTGAAAAAACTAAAATGAGTGATTCTAGCGACGAGGAAGTTTGCTTGACGCCAACAGAATTGACTGAAACTGTTAATAATGCGCAAATGAGCTTTCTCCCTCAACAATCACGCGAGAAGTATTTAAAACAGTACGATATGTTCAACACGTGGCGACTAGCAAAAGGAGCCAAAACTTTCTCAGAAAACGTTTTGCTGGCATATTTTATAGAATTATCCGAGAACAAGAAAGCAAGCACTCTATGGAGTACGTATTCGATGCTAAAAGCAACAATAAAGATGAAAAAAGACAAACATATCGATACCTATCCTAAATTAGTGGCATTTTTAAAAAGAGCCTCATCTGGTCAGCAACCAAAAAAATCGAAGGTTTTCACAGTATCTGATATTGAAAAGTTTCTTAACGAAGCACCCGATTCCGTATATTTGGCGGCAAAAGTAAGTCAGTTGCACATTCAGTATCTACTTAAGTATATTAATCTCAATTAAATAGTATACTTAGTAGATGTTGATAGGCATAATTATGCGTTCATATCAATTTTATTCATTTATCTACTACAATACTCTTTACGTTACAGGTTGTTCTTATTATTGGAATAAACGGAGCATGTCGAACTAATGAACTAACGCAACTTAATGTCAAAAACATTGAGAAACATTCAGATGACTTACTATTAATTAATTTACCTAATACAAAGACAAAAAGAGACCGCAACTTCGTCATTCGCAAGGAATACGTAACGATTGTTGAGAAATATCAAGCCTTACGCCCGCCTAACACTCCAATCAATCGATTTTTTCTACAGTATCGCAATGGAAAGTGTGTTAGACAGCCTATGGGTACTAAAAAAATTGGCAGTATCCCACGAGAAATAGCAACATTTCTTGAACTTCCAGAACCCCTGTTGTACACGGGTCATTGTTTCCGACGAACTTCAGCCACACTTTTGGCTGATTCCGGAGCTGATCTCCTGTCCCTTAAGCGCCACGGAGGCTGGAAGTCCAATGCAGTTGTAGAGGGATACATAGAGGATTCCATCCAAAATAAGTCTAAAATATGTGAAGGCATCGTAGGAGCCATTACACTGAAAGAGCCTCAATCGGATCCTTGGACTGGCCCTTCTACATCAAAAATAAGCCGTTATGAAACACCTAACCATCTCCCTCTCTCTCCAACATTCACGCCAAGGGAATCCGATGAATCGGTACAACTATTAAGTATGACAGATAGTTTACCGAAAAACAGTACACAAGTGACTAACACCAATATTACAGTACCAAACAAAAATATTACACTCAATTTAAATAACTGTAGCAACGTTACTTTAAAATTTTCTTAATTATACCTTAGTATTATTTTGTTATAATTTAAAGATTATTCTGTAATACTTACCTGTCATAATGTAGTAATTAATACCTAAACTGAAATAAAAGTGTACCTATCTTGTGATTGTAAACGTTTTTTTTTTGCATTTAGTCATTTCCTCGCTGAGGTGGAATGAAAAGTTACGTGTTGCACTCGAGTGCAAAGATTTTTCACCTCGTGCTCTTTTGATTCCCTCGCTAACGCTCAGGATTCTAATTTTGAATCACTCGCTGCGCTCGTAATTCAATTTTATAATCCTTCGCTTGCTCGGTCATCAAAATTGAACACGCGGTTAAAAAGCAACTTTGCACTCTTGTATAACAAATAACTATTTGTTAAATATCAGTAGGCCAATTCACGTACTTAAAAAACGTTCAAATTCAAGTCGCAATATCATCTCAGCGACAATCAATGTCAAAAACCTGTCAAAAATGTATGTAAATTGATTGTAATTTTGACAGATTGAGACTGAGATTAGAATGCGAACGGTCTTAAAAATACGGGAATTGCCCCTCTGCTGAACTTCTGAAGCGAGTCAAATATTACACGTGCTTATCCTAACTAATATTATAAATGCGAAAGTAAGTTTGTTGAGGGTGGGAAATCATCAAATAACTTCTCCCGCTCTGGGCAGAGCAGGAGGGCGTATCAGACTCTTACTGACTAAAACCCACCCGTGTTCCTTCAGTTGCCTGTGCCAGGGGCCACGGTATCCCTCTCGGACTTTTCCGCAACCCTAGCAGGCATCGTTCCTAGCAAACCCCGTCATTGGTGCTGACATCTCTTTGAGGCGCGCGTGGAACACAACGCGCCGTCGACCCGGGCCTGGTCGTTATCGAACGGCGAGCTGCCCATTGCTCACCGTTCGCAAGCCCACGCCTACGGTGGCCGGGAATCGGCCTGCGATTCCCGACGCCCAGGGCGTCTCCTGCGGCGGCTAGGGGCGTGAGGGCGCAAATTTTGCCTCTCCCTCACGCGTTCCGCCTCCTCCTTCGCGAACATTACTGCTTCGCAGAAGGAGGTGACGGCTTCCCAAGCCCTCTCGCTCCGTACCATGGCCTGGACCAAGGCCGGACGCGAGAGATCGCCACCGCCAATCGCCTCCACGAGGACACCTTTTCACGCCTAAACCCTGAAACGATCATCCCGAAATTTTGCATATACTCGTACGTTGTCAGGTTTACAGAAATGGACATAGGGTACCTTTCATCCCGAAAAAGTACTGTTCCCGAGGAAAACAACAATAAAGTTCTTATGATAATAGATGGCGCCACGTGTAGTGTGATGTGTAGAGTAGTGTGTTAAGGTTTTTTTTTTTAATTTAATGACCTAATTCATTTCGTGAGTCTAGAGTGTCGATAGACCGGTTTTTAATCCTCCTAACTATAATATTATAGATGCGAAAGTAAGTTTGTTTGCTTGATACCTTAAAATAAATCGAGCGAAGCCACGGGCAAAAGCTAGTTGATCAATAAAATTGGATAAAACACCTGTTTAAATATTATTTAACTATGACTTGGCCATAAAAAACCAATGGTAACATTGTTTTGCAGACAAAAACGATTGTTTTGACACAATTCAAAACATGGTAAATATTATTAGGTATTAATAAAAATAGGTACCTATATAGTTATCAACCTCGAATCGGAATGTTCTTATAAAGCGTATCGGTTTTTATGACCAATAACATGTTTACGTACAGTATTTTACGCGCGTAATTTCGGCGAGGGGGTACGTTCCATGTATAGGTTATTAGAGTGGGCGCTATATTTCCTAAATTCGGGCTGATACTTAGAATCCTGAAGCGAATAACCCAACTACCTACACAGTACCGAGTTTCGGACTGTAAGCGCGCAATAAAATCATTGCATGACCTCAAAATATATTATAGCAACAGAAGATAGGAGTTAATGTGAATAAATATTAGGTATTTACCTATGAAATTGCCGTTTATTATAAGTACATGAACCCATGTTATTAATGCATCTCTGCCAGAGCTGTGGTAATTTTTTAACGCCCTTCTTGAAGAAGTCAGGTGTACGAGAACCAAAAAACTCTTCAAAGGCATTTTGTACTGCCCCTCGGGTATTGAATTTTTTCCCTGCCAATATGTTGTTCAAATTTTGGAAATAGTAGAAGTCTGTTGGCGCAAAGTCTGATAGGTACGGTGGATGACGTAAAACTTCCAAACCTCGCTCTTGTAGCTCAGACACCGTCTGTTGTGCCGTATGAGGTCGAGCGTTGTCGTGTAGGAGCAGCGTAGACGAGCGATTAACCAAGGCTGGTCGGAGATTTGCGAGCTTCTCCATCATTGTGTTTAGTTCCTCACAGTACACATCCGCAGTAAAGCTGGTGCCATTTGGTAAGAAGCTGTGATGAATTATACCGGCACTAGACCACCAAACAGTGACCATGACTTTTTTAGGGGTAAGTTTTCGTTTGGGGCATTGCCTAGGCGCTGACCCGGGGTCTAACGATCATGAAGACCACTTAAAATGATCAAAAAGAATCTATTTTTCTTCGCGAGTGACAATGCGGTTCAAAATACCTTCGTTTCTGTGTTTGTTAAGCAACGCTACTTCAACGCGTTCGTCGCGCTGGTGATCGTTCAGTTCGTGCGGCACCCACTTATCAAGTTTTTTTACCTTGAAAATTTGACGCAAATGGACTAATATTGTTTTGATGCTAACGTTGAAAGCTGCTGCTAACTCAGCCGTACGTCAGCTTCCACTATCGCCTTTAATTCGGCGTTGTTGACTTTAGTTTTCGGGTGACCACAGGGTTCATTTTTTAGATCAAAATTTCCATGTCGGAAGCGTTAAAACCAATAACGAGTCGTGCGTTCGTTTGTAGTGTTCACTCCGTACACGTAATTAATGTTGTGAGCCGTTTGTGCGGCATTGCTACCGCGAGGGAACTCGTTTTCCATAATTACTCGTATTTTTATCGTGTCCATATTGATAAAAAGGATACAAATGTAGTGAAAACAAAACACTAACCAATAAGCAAATGACTGAATTTGAAAATAGAATTACCCAATTTGTAAATAAAATTTATTTGAATTTAGAATTTAATGCCAGCCATACATATATTACGTTTCAAATGGCCAGTATTGTAAAACGGCAACTTCATAGGTAAATACCGTTTAAATATGGCAGGTTGTCTCCTTGTAGCATTGCCTTGGACGAGTCAGCAAAGGTCTTACCCATGGTTGTGGGTAAATCGGAGTAGTTGGGCTTCTTTACCTTATCAAATTTTGAAATAACACTAAGCATTAAGGATTATTCAGAGATAGACATAGTTTAGCAGCTAAATCAATTCAGCCAGTCGCAGTCGACTGCTGCACATTGGCCTCTCCTAGGCCGCGGCTCAACCTCCTGTCCTCCGCCTTCTGCATTCAGTCCAGCAGTAGCTAAATAACTAGAGGAGGTCTAGAAACAGTCAAGATTATAGACAACAATTCACACGACAAGATCTTGAAAAATGCCACTTCAAATCATAGATAACGTTTCAAAGCAACCGTTACCTGAGTCGCCACACAATCTGACAAGAATGGTAATTCATACAATTACTGACATAACACGGTGTTTACGATCGTATTACTAGCAGGTACATTAGTATTTCCTCAAAGTTATTGCTGGCTACTAACAATCTTGCTTTATTCATCAAGTTATATGTGTTTGATTTGTTTTTAAATTAGTTTGTTTTCTGAGTACCTTGATATACTTTATACCGACTGGCTTAATTTTTACTGAGAGTCAACTAAAATCATCCGGCCCTCGGTTTTTGAAAGCCTGATCAAATCTCTGAAGGCCAATTCCCATATTTAAAAACGTTCAAAATCTAGATTCAATCTTATGTCGCGAGAGTTTTGACCTAGTCGACTTCTGGAGGGAGGTGGGCTGGTTGGAATAACCACCAACGGCCGCCATAGCCCTCGTACAATGGTCCACCTGAAGGACTAAGTGCGGAAAACCAAACCCCCTAACATAGAACATAGATGCCAGCGACAGGAATGTCAAAGACTTGTGAAAAATGTCGGTAATTTTTGACGGATTAAATAAATTAAATAAATAAATAAATATCGTCTGACATTGCACACAGCACCATCTAGTTCCAAGTTAAGCACTTAAGGCTTGTGTTATGGATACCAGATGGTTGATACACTACTTAAATACATTTTTTTTCGTAAATACATACATATTATAAATATACATCCATGACTCGGGTACAAATGTCCATATTCATCATACAAACATTTGCCCCTACCGGGATTCGAACCCAGGACCATTTGGTTTCGCTGACTACACTTAGCCACTGTAGCCACTACACCAAACGTGTCGTCAAACGTGATTGATACAATATTGAGAATAGAATGTAAGGTTTTTAAAAATGCAGGAATTGCCCGTCTAATTAACAAATCAGTCACTAAATCATTTAACAACTAGGTACAAGTTGTCATTTTGATTTGTGGTTACGAAATGCGCCCGCGGAAAAAACAGAAATCAACATTAACTCATTCAAAATGATCATAAAATGTAGTCATTCATACCGCATACCTATCAATAATTAATGTTAGCAACATCTTACCTGCCTAATATTTATTTGTAAAACTTCACCAACACGCACCGGAGGCAAAATGTGTTTCATTTAGATTTAAGCAATTACTTTGTATCTCATTGTAAGTGAACCTATTTATTGTTCTTATGAGAATAAATTCTTTAAACCTAAATCTTTAACATTTGAGGTCAGTTGTTGGGTTATGAATGTTATGATACAAATAAAGTTCTGAATGATATATTATAGTAAATGTTTAGTTTGTTCTACTGGTAGGTATATATACACCGGGCCGCAATGAAAGCTTTAACTAATCATTTATTTACATATTTAATTTCGGGATAAAAACAGGAGTACAATTAAATGTTATAATACTGTATACTATCTTACTAATTAAACAAAATATTTATTATACTACTAGCAACATTATTCACTTCATAACCTGAAGTGAGATTAACACCAGATTTACATAATCACAGATAAGTTATGAGTTACCCATGAAGGCGTGACGCATTCTACCTTCATGCCTATTATATTTTAGTAAACTTGTCTTGTAATGCAATTGGATTCCAGATTCATGTTTATGCGTTTGTCTCTTGTTTCTCAGGCCTATACAAAAGTTTTATGGGAAAATATTCATAGATTTATTTCAACAATTCAATGCTCCGACCCTGCTGTGCTTGGATTAAATTAAGTATAGTTTAGTAGATTTGAATTTTATATTCTTGTCTCATTACCCCTCACTGTGGCCAAGACACCTTTAGCCATCTTTGATCAGTCTCGTGAGTCTGCGGGAGTGGCAATGAGTGTACCCTCCCCGAACCTGGAAATCCTGTCTACTATTCGTTTGTAACCTTAGGTCGCATGGTGCAGACATCCTGAACCTATTTATATATTCATTTATTACATGCTAGGTATGTGATAGGTTAGGGCTATAGGGCTTATAGGGCTTAGAGTCGTAGGGTCTGTTAGGCTTTTAGATCTTAGTAGGTTCCTTTGACTTATCATATATTTTCTTATACTGTCACACCCTTAACAGTATTTCGGCCTTGCGTGACGTTTGTTGAGGGTGGATGTTGATACGTTTATATAATATTGCAATATATATATAAGTAATACTTAGGTAAAATAAAAAAAAAACGGCGGTGTGCCTACCGGACCACGCACAATGATGGGTTCCTTAGTTGGGCTGAATTTATCCCAAGAACAAACATAACTTTGTTTTTGAAAAAATGTTCTCCTATAGGTACGTCGATATCGGTAAATTCTCCGACTGCAAATGTAAGCATGTAAACGCAAATGTTTTTGTGTGATAAAACTAGGAATTAACGATACTTTTTCCTTTATTTGTGCTGTGATATCATACTTCTTGCCAAATTTCATGATTGTAGGTCAACGGGAAGTACCCTAGGTACCTAGGTATAGGTTTTGCTTTATTTGCGAGTGTCAAAATATGTAATAATAAATAAACCTGAAAGACTAAATGTTTAACAAATAAAAAATAAAATGTCGCATAAATGCCCTAATTTTTATTATTGCGTTGACTTTGATGCTTGATTTTATTAGAACTTCAAGGGACCGTAGACCTACGTAAGTATTTTATATTAAATTCAACTTGATACCTCCACGCGTTAGAGACAGACGGACAACGTGTCGTGTGACAAGTGATCCTACAAGTGATCCGTTTTTACTTTTTGAGCTAGAAAACCTTAAAAATACCAGTTCCATCATGGTTGGACTTCAACTTCCATACAAGTTTAGATAATGCCATAAAATAATACTACTATATTAGTTAGTATTATTTTAAAGCCGCCTAAGTCAGACAAAAAGCGTCTTTGACAGCGTAAGTAGACAGATCTCTTGTTCTGCCTTTGTGTAAAGTTTACCTAAGTAATGCTGCTCTAAACCATCATAAACATCTTATATAAATATTTTATAAGTAAGTCAATTAAAATACAATCTGCTATCCCACTTCATTGCCATGAAACGACGAGGAAGGACATGTAGAATTTATAAACCAACAAGGTGTTTATAAAGGTCCGCTTACTTATCTAATATGAACTGAATCCTAGCCAACCTGTTTCGGGAATAAAACCAAAAACAGGTTGATAGGCAAACAGGCTGAACATACGTTCTTCGATGGATTGCCTCGGCCAATCAGTGCCAATCCAATCAATATGTGCTAGATAAACGAGGTACCTATTTGTACTACAGCTTGCAATACCGATGATTAACCACGAGCAGATTAAATGCGTAATCATAACTTGTTTATAAGCAATTTATTATTATTCCTATATCATTATATTGTTGTTTATCGAGAAGGTCAGACACGGGAAATTCCATTTTAACCAAGCATTGTGTCGGTACTCTAAGACATCAAGATTAGTAGTCAACATACGCATTTACTATAACTTATTCGTTTTAAAAACCGAATTTAAAACGTGTTTCTAACATTGATTGTTTGTGTGAACGTAAAATTTATAATTTTGTCTTTGTCCCACGGCAGGACCTTTGCCTTCTCTCATGAAAAGATGACACGTGTTTTAACGTAAAATTACGAATTCTGAATTAACTACAAACGAAAGAGGCTGGCGCGAAATGACGGCAGTTTATGTTTTGTAGGTACATTATCCCTATCACCTATCAGTTGGTTTTCATAAAAATTATCAATATCATTTTGCTAGCATACTTCAAATCTGTGCATTATGAACTTATGATATGAAAAATACTTAGGCCACTTCTGCTTTTGCCTTCCAGAATGCCTTGTTATGACGGTTATATATTTTGATAAATGATAAATGAAAAATAGCTCTCCCTGGACCTATTTTCATAAAATAATCATTTATAATACAAAATCAAGTGTTTAAAAACCAAAAACACTTATTCAGTTTGATAATGTCATGCATGATACCTATGCCCTGAATAGTTTTGAACAAACTCTTTGTTGTGGTATGGCCTTTTTTTTTTTTTTTTTTTTTTTTTTTTTTTTTTTTCTGGGTGGGAAATCATCAAATAACTTCTCCCGCTCTGGGCAGAGCAGGAGGGCGTGTCAGACTCTTACTGACTAAAACCCACCCGTGTTCCTTCAGTTGCCTGTGCCAGGGGCCACGGTAACCCTCTTGGACTTTTCCGCAACCCTAGCAGGTTGTGGTATGGCCAGTTGGACATATAGGTATACAATAGGGCTTATGTTACCATCAAAGTAATCTGTGTGGTTGACTGTTAGAGAATGCCTAAGGCATTAAGTCCGCCTTTGTACCTTTTGTGCGAAAAGTTTAAATAAAACTAAAACAACTAAAGTAGAATAGAAAACTAAAGAGAATGGTGCCGATTCCCTTGTTCACAAACTAAACTAAATTTAAGTTGAGTGCATCTTTTTCTTTCTATTTCATTATGAAAAGGACAGAAGATAAATATTATTTTAGTCCTGTCAAATTAGTCAGCACCTGACGTTATTTGATGTAACTTTAGTAGTCTACTTTTTAATCACGTCTAAACTTGTATGGAGTAGTGTCAGGCGCTGATTAATTTGACAGGACTAAACTAAAATTTATCTTCTGTCCTTTTCACAATGAAATAGAAAGAAAAAGATGCACTCAACATAAATTTAGTTTAGTTTGTGAACAAGGGAATCGGCACCGTAGACCAACATCATTCTACCGCCCTTATCCCAATGTATTTGTGGTTGGAGCAACATGTCTTTTTCTTCCATATTAGTCGTCATCCCGGTAGTCACTCCTTTTCTAGCCATATCATCTTTCACACAGTTCGTCCATCTTTTCTTTGGCATTCCCCTACTCGTATAGCAATCCACATTCATATACAAAACTTTCCTCACGACATTTTCCTCATTCCTCCTCTTCACATGCCCATACCATGACAACCGATTTCCACACAACTTTGCAGTCACCAGTGTCACTTTCAGACTTCCTCTTATACAAGGTGTTGTTTTGCATCCTCGTCAAATTCGAGGAGGTAACTATGCTAATGATTCTCGACACGAATCAATAATAAAATAAGTAGGTATTTATTTTTATTTTTTGTATTTTTCGGGAATCGGCATGTGTTGGGCCCGTGTGATACCGCCCTGTAACTGCGCTGTAACTGTAACGCATGCACACAGCGACATAGTCGTACGACACTGCCTACCGCATACGCAACGGGGCGATTTTGTTCTTTGAAAGTGGAGTATCCTGAAATACTGTCAAACTTAAATACCTAAAAAAACAAGTATGTATTAATTATTGAGCAGGATCGTAATTTTATTTGATTATTTATGTCTTTCATAACAGCCTCCTGAAATTTGACGAGGATGCAAAACGACACGTTGTATAGGTACTCATTTCTTATTCTATCCATACACATTACTTCACACATCCCTCTTAGCATGCAGAAAATGTGGATGAATTGCATAACTGGTAACGTAACTAGAAGATATTCTAAAGACTTCAAAAATATTTTATTTTTAGGTACTAATAGTTTAATGGCTGATAGTTTAGTTCAAGTAACAAATTGTGTCCAACTCCGAAAGTGACAGTTTTTCATTGTGAAATCTCACATCTAGACGTCCAAGGACGTAAACCAGCTTTAATGAAGATAAATTAAACGAAATTAATTGCTTTCGTTTATATAATTTGGTTAAAATAGGTCGGTGACAAAGGTTTTTCGTATTTTACATATTTAGAGTTGTAGTAAAATCTCTTTGGCTGTACTATTTGTATCTGGCTGGTTTTGATACCATTAAACAGATGACATTTAAGAAAAGAAAAGAAATGTATAAACGATTTCCCGCCATTTTTCAATTAGATGTTACGACATAACTGAAGAGTTAGGTAGGGGTGGCCACAAAACAGTTTTGACCCGTTTCAAAAAGTCTAGGTATAAAAAAAGCTCGACATTTGGGTGCCACACGAGTTCTTTGTCTTGAATTTGTATACAAAATATTAAATAACTTTTCCCCCGACATAACACGTTTGCCGACGATATATTTAAATCTGTCAAATGGATGAAAACAAATTAAAGCCAGGCACTACACTATTAATTTAATCAAAATGTACTAAACTTCTAACACACACTTGATTAGGTGCTTTATAAACTAACTGCCCAAATATTATGTGGTTAATGGAGACTATAACATGTAATATTTGAGCAGTTACTTTATAAAGTAATCAATGACGGCACGGTTGGCGCAGTGGTTAAGCGATTGACTGCTGCGTTACGTGTCGCGGGTTCGATCCCCGCACGGAACAAATATTTGTATGACCTGCAAGTAGTTGTTCCGGGTCTGACTGTTTGTGTATGTGAGTTTAATTGTTTGTAAACGCACCCACGATACAGGAGAAATTCCTAGTGTGGGGCAAAGTTTAAAAAAAAAAAAAAAAGTCAAGTAGCCAAGGAAAAATACGAAAACCAAATATCTGCAAGAAAGTCACTATAGTTACTTCTTTGTAGGTACTTATTTAAATTATTCGAATCATTGTAGGTAGATAATACATAGGTAGGGTAATTAATTGCTTGTTTATATATTTATATACCTAGCACAATTGAGTTCGGCTGGATTTAATAAGTAGGTATAGTATTTTTGTCTCACGAAGTGCCGTTACTTGTGGTTATAGCGGTATCTACATCGCCATATGTGAACTACGCATCACACTGACGTCACGCAAAATCCTGCATCGCGCAAGCAGAGTTTACCGCGCAACTAGCATAATAAATAATAATAATATAGGTACACTTTCCGACATCAATCGTTGGTCAGTTGCCCACCAGACACAAAACCCGACTGGTCGGTGGATCCTCCTTTTACTAAGGGTATGAGTGAACTTTAGACCCTGTTCCTCGTGCCTCTATGGTTACCAAGTGTATAAACATGCTTTGAATGTGTACGCGAAGACGAGTAGCGCCAGCACATAACACGCACACGAACACACATACTTCCGACTTCGCCAATGTCTCGGACGGTATCGAGAGCTACTGCACATATACACACACATTCACAGCATGTTTGTACACTTGGTAACCACAAGTAAAGCGCGCGTTCGTGATATAAAAAAAACTGTCGTAGGTACAAAATAATGCATAGTATACAAATAATTAACAAATAAACTATATATCATTGTTAGGTACCTGCTTTTTTGTAAAATTTTGTAAGAGCACGTGTACTAAGCAGTACCGGTTAATCGATTGCATGACCGCATTTAATTCTAAAGGTGCGGCCACACCGCTAGGAGCCACTTTTATACTTTGTAACGCGACGATATTATCGTGGACGTCCACGTCCACCTCATGGCATCACGATAACACAGGGAAGTAAAATGTATGGATAATTAAGACGCTTTTAATTTCTTTCTGTCCACGATAACGTTATAACGTGGACGTATTTCCATACAATGGAAATATATATTAAAAATAAATACATATTTACATACCTGACACTGAGCATTGCAAAGGTCAAAGTGAGGAGTTCCTAACGAGGACTGCCCTTCCAATCACTTTTATTTAAATTGCATATGAATATTGAAACTATGAATTCTCGAAAGCACAAAAAGGCTTTGCAAATGCTCGCTGCGGCGCCGGCGCCCGGCGTGGACGCGCCTCAATAGGTAATTCGTATGCAAAACGAATGTTGCTTTAAAATTCGACATAAGTTGCTCAGATAAATAAATTAGTTAAGTATTTCACTAAAGGAAGAGCACGATCACACAATACGAAACGAAAGCAAAAATTAAACTTAATGAATAATGACCGGTTACTTTGTAGAATTTATTAAAAACATATGAAATACCGATTTCAGAAACAGGTTATAGAACTGTGCCTGGCAGCACCTGGACATAACATCACGCCTAGTTTCTCTGAATGAAGAGTTAGGCAGAGGTGTACCCGATAAAGGATGTGGCCGTGAAGAGGATTAAGTCCTCTAAAGACAAGGCCATATCCGCAGCCACGGCCTCCATTATATCGGCAGCGGAGGCCATTCAACCTGGGCCTCCCTCGGACGTAATGTCCGAAATGCGGGCGGAGGTCGCCCGCTTGACAGCCGCCTTGGAGCTTCTCCGGAAGGAGAATGAGGAGCTCCGAGCAGACCTGGCCGGGCTGCGAGCAGCCGGCCCCAGGGAGGTGCCGCAGAAGGGGGCGCAGCAGCATGGGCAGGGACGGCCCGTGCCTGCGGAAGACCGGGTTCTGACCCTGGTGCGGCAGGAGCTGGCTGCCTTCCAGAGTCGGTTTTCCGCCCTGGAGGCCATTGTCTTGCGCCCCCCACTAGCGGCGAGCCAGCCGGCCGCGGGACGGCAGAAGGCGGTCTCTTTTGCCGCCGTCGCAGCTGGCGTGGCCAAACCTGGCTCATCGGGGCAGAGGAAGGCCCTCTCCGTGCCGAAACCCGCGGGGCCGCCCATGATCAGAGAGGGCGGGGCGGCTACACAGACGGCGAGGGTGCCGGCCCTGGGTGCAGGACGGCCACCCCCACCTCCTATATCTCCTCCGGCTGGCGCCGAATGGCACGTAGCCGGGGAGAAAAGGAAGGCCGGTAAGGTGGCAAGGGCGGCCAAAAGGAAGGAGAGGCGGCAGCGGCAAAAAGCGCGAAGCGTTGCGGCTAGGCTCCGCGCCCCGAAATCCGCAGCTGTAGTGATTACGCTACAGCCGGAAGCGGAAAAGAAGGGCGTGTCCTACCGCGACGTGCTAGCCAAGGTGGGGAAGGCGGTGAGCCTCGAGGAGATCGGCGCCACCGAAGGCATCCGGGTGAGGCTCACGGCGACTGGGGCCCGGATGCTCGAGATCCCCGGTGCGGCCAGCGGCCCGGCCGCTGACGCTCTGGCCGAAAGGCTTAGGGCGTCCTTAAATGCGGACGAGGCCCGAGTGTCCAGGCCCACCAAGTGCGCTGACATGCGCATCCTGGGCCTGGACGACTCGGTGACGGAGGGAGAGGTGGTGGCCGCCGTCGTTAGGACTGGAGGGTGCTCTGCCGAGCAGGTGAGGACAGGCACCATCGGTTTGACTCGGCTGACTTCAAGGGGATGCGAGCCGTTACGGTGAGCTGCCCCGTGTCGGCGGCCAAAAAAATAGCCGAGGGCCGTAGGCTACTGGTGGGCTGGGTTTCCGCGCAGGTGAAACTGCTGGAACCCAGACCTCTGAGGTGCTTCCGCTGCCAGGTGGGCAACCACGTGGGAGCTAAATGCACCTCGGAGGTGGACCGCAGCCACCACTGCTTCCGCTGTGGTCAGCCCGGTCACAAGGCCGGGTCTTGTAATGCCGCGCCGCACTGCACCGTATGTGCGGCAACTGGCAAGCCAGCCGATCACCGGATGGGGAGCAAGGCCTGCGCTCCACCCGCCAGAGCCAGGGGCAGGGGCAAGCCCTCCGCCACCGCCGTCACTGCCGCAGCCGCCGCCACTGCCGTTGCCGCTGCCGCCTCGACCGTCGTCGTCGCCGCCGTCACCACTGCGGCGGGGCCCTCACAGAGGGCTCGGGAGGAGGCTGACATGGAGTGCCAATAACGGCCCCATTACGCCTCCTCCAGGCGAACATCAACCACTGCGCCTCTGCTCAGGATCTGTTGCTCCAGAGCATGGCGCAGTGGTCGATTAACATCGCCGTGGTCGCTGAGCCGTACTTTGTCCCGCCCAGGGATGACTGGGTGGAGGACCTGAGCGGCTCAGTGACCCTAATTTCGTCGGCCGCCGCTGGTACTCTGTCCCTTGAGGCAGTCACGAGGGGACGGGGTTGCGTGGCAGCACGGTTCGGGGAGATTGTAGTGGTAGGGGTATACTTCTCCCCGAACCGAACTCTTGCCGAGTTCCACAACTCCCTTGCGGAGTTAAAAGTCGTCGTCGTCGGGTTCCGTTCCCTCCCCGTGCTCGTCCTCGGGGATTTCAATGCCAAGAATGTGGCTTGGGGTTCCCGGTATACGGACACACGGGGCAGGATGGTGGAGGACTGGGCTCTGGAGACAGGCCTGGTCGTCCTAAATCGGGGTTCTGTCCCCACGTGTGTGCGGATGCGGGGTGAATCGGTGGTGGACATCTCGTTCGCCAGCCCCGCTCTGTCACCGCGTGTCCTTGACTGGCGCGTCATAGAGGGGGTGGAGACCTATTCCGACCACCGGTACATCCGGTTTGACGTCTCCGCCCAGACCTCGAGCGCGCTGGTCCGACAGGCCCCGAGTGGTCCGCGGTGGGCGCTGAAGCAGCTGGACCGGGAGCTCCTCCTGGAAGCCTCGATCGTGCAGGCCTGGGTGTCATCACCGGACAGGCCTGCTGACATCAACGTCGAGGCGGAATGGTTCCGGGAGGCCATGTCCGAAATATGTGACGTGGCAATGCCCCGGGCCCAGCCCGGACGCGCTCAGCGCCAGGTGTGCTGGTGGTCGCCAGAGTTGACGACTTTACGCAGTGCGTGCGTCGCTGCGCGACGCCGGTACACCAGGCACCGCAGGCTCCGTATTCGCCCTCCGGATACGGAAGCCATTCAGGCGGAGCTGTACGAGGGGTACAGAGCGGCGAAGACCGCCCTCCAAGCGGAGATCCTGCGGGCCAAGGGACTGGCCCGCGAGGAGTCGCTGGAGACTCTGAACAGGGACCCGTGGGGACGCCCCTACAAATTGGTGCGTGAGAAGCTCCGCCCATGGGCTCCCCCGCTGACGCAGAGTCTCCGGCCCCAGCTCGTGGAGGACGTGGTGAGCACTCTGTTCCCTTCTAGAGGGGACCATATCTCCCCGCCCATGGCTCCGCCTACTGCGGTGCTGAATGCGGACCACACCGCCGACGACGACGACGATGCTCCGGAGGTGACCGAGGTAGAGCTGCGAGTGGCGGTACGTAGGCTGAGTGCTAAAAATACCGCCCCAGGACCCGACGGCTTACCTGGGAAAGCCTGGGTCCTGGCCTCGGAGGCTCTCGGGCCTCGACTAAGGGGGCTCCTAAGCGCATGCATGGAGAGGGGCCAGTTCCCACTTCGTTGGAAGACGGGGAAACTGGTCCTCATCAAGAAGCCGGGGCGCCCAGCGGACTCTCCGTCCGCTTACCGGCCCATCGTGCTGCTCGACGAGGTGGGCAAGCTCTTTGAGAGAGTCATTGCAAACCGCCTCGTCGGGCGGCTGGTGCGGGTGGGGCCGGATTTGGCGGAGAGCCAGTTTGGCTTCCGCAGGGGGCGCTCTACGGTGGACGCCATCATGCGCGTGCGGGCCCTCACGACGGGGGATGCTGTGGCCCGGGGTGGGGTCGTCTTGGCGGTGTCTCTAGACATCGCCAATGCCTTCAATACCCTGCCCTGGAGTTGCATCAGGGAGGCACTCCGGTATCACCGGATGCCGACCTACCTCTGTCGTGTGGTCGAGGCCTATTTGACGGACAGGGCCGTCATCTACCCCGGTCACCAGGGAGTGTGGAACCGGCAAGAGATGTCGTGCGGTGTCCCACAGGGATCGGTCCTGGGGCCGCATCTGTGGGATATCGGCTACGACTGGGTGCTGCGCGCCGACCTCCCCAGCGGCGTCAGCGTGGTTTGTTACGCTGACGACACGCTAGTCCTAGCGCAGGGGAGGTCGCACCAGGCGGCGGCCGAACTAGCGACACGCGGGGTTGCGACAATCGTCGAGAGGATCCGGCAATTGGGACTCGAGGTGGCCCTGCACAAGTCCGAGGCCATGTGTTTTCATGGTCCTCGGAACACGCCACCGTCGGGTTCCCAAATAACGGTAGGAGGGGTTCACATCGGCGTCGAGTCGACGATGAAGTACCTGGGACTCGTCCTCGACAGCCGGTGGAACTTCGTGGAGCATTTCCGACGTTTGGCTCCCAGACTGGAAAGGGCCGGGGCTGCCTTAAAGCGGCTCCTGCCCAATCTAGGGGGGCCAAACGCCTCCTGCCGGAGGCTCTACGCGGGGGTCGTGCGGTCCATGGCCCTTTACGGGGCACCGGTGTGGGCGCGTTCCTTGAGGCGGCGGCCAGCCCGCTGGTTGAATGCGCCCCAAAGGGTCATGGCCATCCGGCTGGTCCGGGGATACCGTACGGTCTCCGGTGAGGCGGCGAGCCTCCTTGCCGGATTACCGCCATGGGATCTGGAGGCAAAAGTCCTCGCGCACGTTTGGGAGTGGCGCGAGGAGGCGAAACGCCGGGGCGTAGCTCCGCTGCCGCGAGAAATCACGGTACAGCGGACAGAGCTCCGGCGGGATCTCAGGGCGGCATGGAGAGTGCGATTGTCGCAACCCAGCGCTGGGCACGCCACAATTGCGGCGATAAGTCCCCTCTTTGAGGAGTGGCTAGAGAGGCGCCACGGCGTCCTCACCTTCCGCCTGACGCAGGTCCTCACCGGACACGGTTGTTTCGGGAGGTTCCTGTTCCGGATAAGGCGGGAGGAAACGCCCGGGTGTCACCATTGTGTGGATCGCCCGGAGGACACGGTGGAGCATACGGTGGAGGTCTGCCCGGCTTGGGCGGAGCAACGCCGTGTCCTCGTGGAGGCGATTGGCGGTGGCGATCTCTCGCGTCCGGCCTTGGTCCAGGCCATGGTACGGAGCGAGAGGGCTTGGGAAGCCGTCACCTCCTTCTGCGAAGCAGTAATGTTCGCGAAGGAGGAGGCGGAACGCGTGAGGGAGAGGCAAAGTTTGCGCCCTCACGCCCCTAGCCGCCGCAGGAGACGCCCTGGGCGTCGGGAATCGCAGGCCGATTCCCGGCCACCGTAGGCGCGGGCCTGCGAGCGGCGAGCAATGGGCAGCTCGCCGTTCGATAAGGACCAGGCCCGGGTCGACGGCGCGTTGTGTTCCACGCGCGCCTCAAAGAGATGTCAGCACCAATGACGGGGTTTGCTAGGACCGATGCCTGCTAGGGATGCGGAAAAGTCCAAGAGGGTTACCGTGGCCCCTGGCACAGGCAACTGAAGGAACACGGGTGGGTTTTAGTCAGTAAGAGTCTGACACGCCCTCCTGCTCTGCCCAGAGCGGGAGAAGTTATTTGATGATTTCCCACCCACAAAAAAAAAAAAAAAAAAAAAAAAAAAAAAAAAAAAAAAAAAAAAAAAAGGCAGAGGTGTACCTAGCTATAGTACACGGACCCACATCTCGCCAGTTGTGTTCAAGTCCCGTGTAATAGGGGGCAAGCCTATTGCCATAAATCGGGCACAAATTCAGACTCCGAGCTGTTACTGAGAAATTCCTGATAGAAAAAGCCAATAACACTTTGCTCAAACGGGAAATCGAACCCAGGACCGCATGCTCCCTGCCAAGGTTGCGGGAAATCCGAAAGGGTTACCGTGGCCCCTGGCACTGGCAACTGAAGGAACACGGGTGGGTTTTAGTCAGTAAGAGCCTGACACGTTCTTACGCTCCGCCCAGAGCGGGAAAAGTTATTTGATGATTTCCTACATCAAAAAAAAAAAAAAAAAGGACGACATCTTCAGCAGTAGCGCTTGCGACCACTAAGAGAATCTTAACTAATTCCGTATTTGGACGTATTTAAACGAAAAGGATCCAATCCACAACATGGTCATAAATGATTTAAATGCACCAAACTGATGCTAAATACCAATACTATCGGCCAGTAAAAAACGAGTTAAGTGCACCAAACTGATGCTAAATATCAGTACTATCGGCCAGTAAAAAAATTGTTAAGTACATCAAACTGATGCTAAATATCAATACTATCGGCCAGTCAAAAATGAGTTAAGTGCACCAAACTGATGCTGAATATCAATACCATCGGCCAGTAAAAAAGATGCAAGCAAAAACCACTGTCTATCACTTCTTAACAACCTCCGAAACAACCCATAATTATGTGTATGGCACGTTAAAAAGACGTGTGTGCGCTACGGAAACTGTAATTTATCCAACCGTATAAATTTACATATACCTCGGAAAATACAATACTACGCTTGACTCTAATTAACAATAAAAAAGTTTTATTATTCCACACACAACATCCTACTTACAATTAATTTTAAAATGAATACCAATGAAGAAATATATAATATATATAATATTCCAAACTTCAAACGTCAATATCTATAAAGTGATTTTGAGTGCATTGGATCCTTTTTGTGTAACTACGTCCATTTAAGCTAAGCATTTGAAGAGTTCATTATCGACTTTTTTGACACTTCCCGTGACCCGAGGGCTGGCCTTTACCTTGGCCAGAGGCTTAGCATTGCCATACAACGTGGCAATGCCGCCAGTCTCTTCGGTACATTACGAGTCGACAGCGGTGCGGAGGAATTTTTCGACGCCATATTTTGATTTGTTAATAGTTTTAGTTAGTTTAGGTTATTATATTTAAATTTTAATAGTTTAATTAATATAAGAAGTTTTGTGACTATTAAATAAAAGCAACATAAAAAAAATACAATCAAATTTTCACCATTCAAATTAACACGCAGCCAGGTAGGGCTTATTAGTCGTTTCGCACGCATTTTGTCGCCCAAATCGGGCAAATCGACACTTTTAAATAATATATTATATTATTTTCTACGAGTGATTACACTTCCGCTTGTCACAGTTCGTAGCAAGTTGAACGCAATCAAACATTGAAATTTCGGTAAGTTTCAGAGCGATTCGCTTCTGTACATACAGAGATATTTAGAAGATTCTCGAAAATTATATTCTACAATGATTATGTAGTATGTAATTAAAGCTTTTTGAAACTCAAGTACTGAAATTAATTTTCTTCGTTTTCAAAGTGTGACAGAATATTAAATTCATAAGCCCGTTTGTGATATATACCTATATAAATAAAGCACATAATTATGTTAAAATGGATACCTAAGTTTATAATAAACAAAACGTGGGAACCCTGTTTTGGTCTCGCTTCTCTGATTTGACGCATATAAATATCTGCTGCCAGGCAAAGATGGTGCTAAAAATACTTAAACTCAGGCCAACGATACGAGATAAATACATAAAATTGCAACTTATACAAATAACAACTTTAAACTGAAGTAGTCTAAATTGATTTTGAATAAAAAAACGGCATAAAATAATTTTAGTTTCAATGGAAACTGAACCATACGCAATTAAGTCAAAGTTTTTAATCCCAAAGCATGAATTTTTTCTCGTCTCGTTGTCTTTAGTCTAGCTGATATTAGGTAAAAAAGTATCTATTCTGTAATCAAACTTCTTAAGGGCTGTTTGTTATGCTTACAAATAAAGCATGATTAAGTTATAAAGTCATGACTAAGGATGTCGAACCTTGTTTTAACATGATTAGAAATCGATTTTATCTGTAAATTTTTAAGAGTAAGGTCGACCTACAGTAGGCCGCTCGTCACTAATAACACGTTGACTTTGAGCGGGTCTATCGTACTATGGCGTTTAAATAGATTTTAACACACATACAATAGCCCTCGATCGCAATGCCTTTCATTTTGAGATCCATTGTTACATAGGTTTGAAAGAAATCGGCTTCTCAGCAACGTGAATAACGCAACGAACGTTCATTGCGTTTATTGCGCGACGCCTTTGATTTTGACCGTTCAGGCTGAAGGGTCAAAATGGCTGAAAGGCCTCCGCCTACCGTACGTACGGTCACCAAAAGTGATAAGTAAATAGGATCGTCGGACGTAGTTGAAGTTTAGTAAGAAACCGATGGATGTATTCGAATGAAATTTAATTTTATAAATGAACTCTTTGTAAGTATTCAATTATTATTTTTTTTATATTTTTTTTTTATTATGGGTAATGTGGTCTGCAATCAAAGATTTTTATTTATATTTTTTTTTTCCTGAATTCGTCAGTGGTTCCGTAAAACATATACTTAAATTACTCTTACGTTTTTGGTGACACATGTGATCTAATGCTAAGTAAGCACTTCCTACCACTCAATGTAAGGCGGAGGACAAAACATTCGCTAGGCTAGTAACATTAATATTGTCCAGCCCCTTTTTAATTAGGTACCACGAGGTACATCATAATTATGCGTAGGTTGGCAAACGGGTTAAAAAATGTACCAATTTTTTTTGGTTTCTATGAGAAGTAAATTAAAGTTACATTTGCTTACCGCTGGTTTAGTAAAGGTTAAAACTATAAAGTGTGTTATTATACTTATTATCAAAACCAATCAACGGACAAGGACAAACAAATTACGAAAAAAATGCACCTTTCGAAAAGAGGATTAACATTGCCTTTTATTTTTAATGTTTCTGTAATTACCTTTAATTTATAAGATAAAGCAAATAAAAAAATATTATTGCAGATCTTTCGTACCCCTCTGGGCACGGACGCAGAGAGAGCCCGAATAAAAATTAAAGTTCATATTTTTGCTGAAAAATCATAATTGTTTTATGCCCCGTAAACGTTGTAAAACATCAAAGGAAATATTAAATAAAGGGTACAGGGGCAAAACATGAAAACAAAACGTTACGTAATTAACATTTTAATTTTTCAAAGTTAAAAACATTAAGTGTCACTTAAAATTATAAACTGCTATTAGGAACTTTAGTTTACCTTATAAAGTCTTATTTTTAGGAATAAATTGAAATGAAAATATAAATATATTTTTTAATAATTAAAAAATTAAAATTATTCTCTTTTGGAACATGCAAAAACTGGTAATGTCCACTGTGTCCCTTATAAGGAATGTCCAACTTAATATTTTTTTTACTAATTATACACGGTGACATTTGAATCACAGTTTTGCTAGAACAAACGTTGTTCAGACTATGGTCTACAACCATTCTATAGCATCCAATAGAAAAAAAAACGTCATTGGTTTTCGAAAAAAACACAAAAAAAGCAATGTTAAAAAAATCGGGATTATCGTTACGCCCTACAACATAGACACAACGGCCGCGACGCGCGGCGCTCGCGTCTCATTATGAAGTTGAATGCCATATCGCTACCGCGATTAGTACTTTGATGTTACAGTTAATGTTTCAAACTTTTGAGCAACTGACTAATTTGAGAACGCCTAGATTAGTTTGTTTCATAACATATTTGATGCTGTAGAATGGTAGTAGACCATGGTCTAAACAACGTTTGTTCTAGAAAAACTGTGATTCAAATGTCACCATGTACATGAGGAATACCTTCAAAGTAGGATTGAGCCCCCTCAGAAGCAAATCTTTTTAAGTTCTTGTACTTTTCTGGCAATTCAAATTCATTTGATGTGTCTGATCCAGTTCCCTTTTTTGCCACTATGGGTGATTTCTCCCATATACCATTATAATTACTTCTGTGTAAAATGACTCTAGGGTGTTCTCCACGGCGTTCTCTTACACACATTATTTCTCATTATTATTTTAAGTTGACATAAGTATTTTGACAGCTTGGACATTCCTTCTTACGTTCCATTACACTGTGGACCTTCCCCGTTTTGTTTCTGTATACAGTTTTGAGACTTAAGTAATACATCTGACTATACTTGCTTTTACGCTTTTTGTATAATGCTAAAAAATACGCGGGGAAATGAAAATATTGCCATCAAAAATATACTTTTTGAATTTTAGTGACATTCCTGGTTTTGTACTGTACTCTTCAAATGTTAATTAGGGCGGAACGTGATAAGTTAAATCCCAAATTTATTCTTGAACAAACTTTTTAGGCAAGTATACAAAAGGGTTTTGGTAATACAATACCTACCTATTAATAATATTACCTATAAGTATTATTAATTAAAAGTATTCTATTCAATTAAATTCTATTAAATGAATAAAAATATCTCTTGACTGATGAAGGTTCCTAATACTCTACAAACATTTGTCTAGTCGATGTTACAATAAAGAAATAGGTACACATAGTAGCAGCTCAAGTTATCATAAACTGTCAAATTTTCTCATTCGATTTTGAGCGTAACCTTTAACATTATAAGGTTGAAAATCGTTTGGACAAATTTGAAAGTTTCGTATAAGCTGATGCGCAGCTGCTGGCGACTGTACTTACATATTTATTAATTACATAACACAAGACCACCTTGTTTCCCAGGATGTTTGGACAGAGGTGTACTTATAGTACATACACATTTCGCCGGTAGGTACTAATTAGCTTGTAAATAACGAAAAGCTCTACTTTCGTATCGGCTGTAGGCGAAACAAAATCATAAGACAATGAAGGAACATATTAACTTTACTAACGTTAGGACATTATGCTCCATTGTTTGTATCGGCATTTTTTTGTAGACATTCCGTATCAAGAATAAGAAGATACTTTTATCTAAATAATTATCTAGCTAATTTAACTGGAGAGCTGCCATTGTGTGCTAATTAATACACAATTTAAGTTGAAACCTAAACAAGTCAGAAGCAGCAGGTAATTATCTACACAGCACAAACATTTATAATCATCATTTCTGCCGAAAGACGTCCTCTGCTGGATATTGGCCACCCCCAAGCACCGCCACTTCGACCGCTTCTGTGCTTCCCACATCCAGCGATTCCTGCGGCGAGACCTTGTTCAGGTCTTCCGGCAGAACCTTTCGGCCCCATCGACCATCTGTTCTGCGAGCAATGTGCCCTGCCCACTGCCATTTAACTTATGCTCAAACAGTAGTTACACCCAAAGTGGGTTATAACCGTGGATGAGACTTTTGCAACATTATATTTGCTAGTTCATTTATTTCACCTCATTCTACAAATAAACAAAATATTAGAGATCAAATATCATCATCGTAATATCACACCTGTAATCCCTAAGAGCGGGGGCACACGATGCGTTGCGGCGGCGGCGCGGCGCCGGAGCGGTGTCGCTGCGTCGTCTTACATAGAAATATCTGTGGCATGTCACACGATGCGCTCCGGCGCCGCACCGGACTTGCAACCACCAAGACGAGGCGGGGAGGGGTGGATGCGTTGCGACGTCGGAGCGGCACCGCTCAGTTGTTTTGCGTCACAAGGAAGGACACACGCTCGCTCGTTTCGATTTTTTTTCTAAGTATTTTTGTTTATTGTGTTTGAGGTTTTAAAAAATGAGTGCCAACCTAGATGTTATTGATATAGACTACCTAATTACATTAGTCCAAGAACGGGAAAACCTTTGGGATAAGTCCAATGAAGACTTTAAAAATAAAACAATGAAAATAAAAGCATGGGAGCAAATTGCCAAAATTTTATTTCCAGACTATGATAATTATGCTCCTGATATAAAGAACCAGATAGGTAAGTAATTATTTAATGTTTTTATGATGATCAAATCTTCTGTAACTGCCATTGTAAAGACCCTCTGTTGCTCATAAAATAGCTTGCAAATTCATCTCTAATGACATTTGCTGCTGTCATCTCTTCATCTTGAGGTTGTAATGAGTGAAATTCATCATCAGTTATTGCCAATTTATCCTTTTGCCGAAAACCATCCCGATCTGCGACAAAATTGTGTAAGACACAACATGCCTTCACAATGTCAGTAGCAAAATTATAGGACACGTCTATCGGTCTGTGAAAAATGCGCCATTTATTCGCCATAATCCCAAAAGCGCATTCGACATATCTTCTGGCTCTGCTGAGACGATAATTGTAAATCTTTTGTTTAACATTGAGATTGTTACCTCCATATGGACGCATAATGTGGTTGCTCAATCCAAAAGCTTCGTCACCCACAAATACATACGGGGTTCGTCTATTGGAACCACCCAGTGGTTGGGGATCAGGCAATGGTAGGTCATTGTTAATGAGTTTCTCATATAGTTTTGAATTTTGAAAAACAGTTGAATCGCATTCTTTACCGTATGCGCCAATGTCGATAAAAATAAATTTGTAGTTAGAGTCCACAACAGCTAAAAGGACTATAGAGAAAAAGGCTTTGTAATTAAAAAAAAGCGAGCCACTATTAGCAGGATTACGCATGCGATTATGCTTCCCATCGAGGGCACCGATGCAGTGAGGAAAATTCGCCCTTAAATCGAAACTAGATGCAATATTTTTGAGTCTTTCTGTTGTTAGTTCGGGAATGTTGTCTTGAAGAAGAGTTTTCCATATAGCACGACAAACTCTCCTAATCATATATCTAATCGTAGATTTTCCCCGTTTGAATTTGTACTCCAAATCTTGTATTGAATTTCCACTTCCTAGATACCTGTAACAAAAACGTTTATTTATAAAATCTCATGTAATCTTAATGTTAATATTTTATTTTTAGGTAATGACATAGTGAAGAAATGGAGAAGTGTCAAAGATAACTTCTATAAATATTTAAAAAAGTTAAAAGAAGCTTCTAAATCTGGCTCAGCCGCTAAAAAATTGAAAAAATATCATTTTTACAATCAACTTTTATTTTTAACAAAAGTGGCACAAAATGAGACAGACAGTAACTTAGACGTAGCTGGAGAAAACAACACCGATTCTACAAGTGATATTGCACCGGAGTCTTCACGTTATGTTCCTATCACCCGCAAAAGAACAATGCAAGCTGATGATTTCGAAAAGGAAGCATTAAAAGCCCTTAAGGAGCCCGAAGATCGCCACTTGTCATTTTTTAAGGGTATTTTGCCATCAATTCAAGATTTCACAGACCTTCAAACTCTCACCTTCCAAAGCAAGGTGTTACAAATTATCACTGAAATGCGGTATGGCTCAATGTCCCAACAATCATCATCATTTAGGTTTGAACAAACGTCTCAACAGCCTTCATCACACGGGTATCATACAAGAAGTTACAGAAGTACATACACTCCAACCGACTTGAGCTCAGATTATAATTTATTGACATCTCCAGGTGAAACATCTCAAGACAGCGTAGAGTACGATTTTGCAAATTTGTAATTAAGATTTCTCAAGATTACTATTAAGAAGATTAATAAGATTGATTATGATTATTAACATTTCCTTTTTTGATCGTTTTGAAAATTAAAAAGTATTATTATTCAAAAAAAATAATTTTCATTACTTACCTCAAAGTGATGCCCAGCATTTCTATTGGCTCCACTGGATTCCTCATGTTAGTGTACTGTTTCCGTATATGTGGTTCTAAAGATTTCAATAAACATTCGAAACTTAACACACTCATTCGAAAGAAATTGTAAAACTTCTTTTCGTCTAACAGCAACTCTTTATATTCTTGGAGAAAAAACTGTCCATCACTGTTCCTTAG
Organism: Brachylomia viminalis; assembly: GCA_937001585.2. Lineage (NCBI taxonomy): Eukaryota > Metazoa > Arthropoda > Insecta > Lepidoptera > Noctuidae > Brachylomia > Brachylomia viminalis. The sequence continues at coordinate 10,068,749 of OW443302.2, read as the reverse complement.
TGCAATAAAAGGACAGATCCAGTATCGTCGTACGCTTCTACGTCGATTTCGGCGGTGGCGTAATAGTAGGGCCAACAATAGACGTCTTTTACGATCCATTTTCATTAACAGACTGTCCAACGGTGCTACGGCGCCGCTGCGACATAACAACGTTACGGCGCCGCACCGCTCGTGTGCCCACTGACACGGTGAAATCTTTGCGGTGCGGCGCCGCAACGCATCGTGTGCCCCCGCTCTGAAGAGTAAATCCAGAGTCTACATTAAATGTAAGAATTCATTAATTAAAAATAAACTCCCTCTAAGCTCTTTCTCACAGTGAGCTGCCTAGCAGTTCCCTTACTACATTAAAGGCAGATTACTTATACATGAAAAATTTTTATGTTTCTGGTATAAAATCTGCCTCCTAATTTGCCTATCAAGTAATTGAAATTAGCAGTCTCTCTCTGTTTCGACTTAATTGCGAAGACTACCACGCGTAAGTACCTATTTCAAATACCATGGAAGTCATTACCAACTGTAGTACACTTTTTAAGCCTTAGTTTTCTATCGTGTTTTAATAAAATTTAATATGTCAAGTGGGAATATTCTAGCACGTGCACGTTGAACAGTAGTAAAATTCAAAGTGGAAGTAAAAGTCAATTGCATGTTGCGAGTGAAATTGTACCTTTTTATTACATTCGAATTCAGGAAGAAATTCTAGCGGTTGCGGGCGGACAGGTACTATTATATTATAGGTATCGTACTGACAGATTGCAATTCCGAAATTATGTCAAATATGTAGTCTGTGTGTTGGCCATAAAATCAAAGTTTTCAATTAACGAACTCTCCTCTAATAAAGAGGGAAGCCTTCGGGAACCAAACATGTTCATATTATTGTTATCATTTTAAGACTTAGGTTATATTTTATGAAAAAAGCACTGATTTAGGGACTAATTTAGTAGGTAGGTACCTAGTAGTTTAGTTGTGTTTCAAGAAAACTTCTCAGAATATAGGTGTTAATATTTTATTTTAATTATGTTCAAGTACATTCCTGATTTCAAGGGAAATATACAAACTCAACAACAACATCAGCTCTATTCAAACATAGTTTGCACCTCAAAATGGATAAAATCAACTGAAAACTACAATTAATACCTTCGATTGAAACAAATCCAAATCTAACAAGCTAGGATTGTACCAGACGAGATAGTTTTCAGTTAACGTGACCGCCGGAATAAACACGCGTCACTATGAACTTAGGTATTAATATACCCAGCTCAGTGGCAAGTGGCAAGAATTCACTAGAATCAAGAATTAAATCAAGATTATAAAACATATATATTTATATATCACGAACAAAATCTCTTGCTTCACTGCCGTGATTGATAGTACCACTATGCAATTATATTATTAATTCAGAAAAAATATAAAGTTATTATAAATATCATGTACTCGAGCAGATTATAAAGTTGAATTAGTGTAATTTGGGTATTCATGTGTAGGACTAGGTCTGTTGTCTGTAAAAAATAAAAAAAAGGCTTGAAGCTTGAAGATTATATAAAGTTTTTGTGGGTGGGAAATCATCAAACAGCTTCTCCCGCTCTGGGCAGAGCAGGAGGGCGTGTCAGACTCTTACTGACTAAAACCCACCCGTGCTCCTTCAGTTGCCTGTGCCAGCGGCCACGGTAACCCTCTTGGACCTTTCCGCAACCCTAGCAGGCATCGGTCCTAGCAAACCCCGTCATTGGTGCTGACATCTCTTTGAGGCGCGCGTGGAACACAACGCGCCGTCGCCGTCGACCCGGGCCTGGTCCTTATCGAACGGCGAGCTGCCCATTGCTCGCCATTCGCAAGCCCGCGCCTACGGTGGCCGGGAATCGGCCTGCGATTCCCGATGCCCATGGCGTCTCCTGCGGCGGCTAGGGGCGTGAGGGCGCAAATTTCGCCTCTCCCTCACGCGTTCCGCCTCCTCCTTCGCGAACATTACTGCTTCGCAGGAGGTGACGGCTTCCCAAGCCCTCTCACTCCGTACCATGGCCTGGACCAAGGCCGGACGCGAGAGATCGCCACCGCTAATCGCCTCCACGAGGACACAGCGGCGGTGCTCCGCCCAAGCCGGGCAGACCTCCACCGTATGCTCCACCGTGTCCTCCGGGCGATCCACACAATGGTGACACCCGGGCGTTTCCTCCCGCCTTATCCGGAACAGGAACCTCCCGAAACAACCGCGTCCGGTGAGGACCTGCGTCAGGCGGAAGGTGAGGACGCCGTGGCGCCTCTCTAGCCACTCCTCAAAGAGGGGACTTATCGCCGCAATTGTGGCGTGCCCAATATAAAGTAATCTGAAAGTTAATAATATTTAATCTTTATACATTTAGGTACAAATGTATAAAGATTAAATATTTTTAACTTAGGTATATATATATGTATATATCATTTCTACATTTATATCTGTAATATTTTGGTGTACATAATATATAGTATTCTATTCTATTCTATACTTATTAGAAGCTTTAGCTTTAGCTGAAGATTGTTTGTTTTTTTTAGTTTGTTTGTATGTTTTAACGCGCTTAGCTCTTGAACTACCGGTCGGATTTGAAAAAATCTTTCTGCTTTTGATAGCCCAATTCTTGAGGCTATTTACATGAGGCTTAGGCTATTAACATCAAGCTAGGACGCTTAGGAGCCGAATAAAAATAAAAAAAAGTCAGAAAGAACGCTAAGCTATAGCGCGTGCAGGCGATGCGATGTGACGGGGTGGGTCGGGGGCACTATAAAAATCCACGCGGACGAAGTCGTGCGCAAAAGCTAGTCTAAATTAAAACTTGAAATCCAAACAATTAGGTAGAAAAAATATGCATCTCATAAGACCACGTTGCCTTATTTTTCGGGCCGTTTTTGTGGCGCTTACCCTGAATCCAGTGTATTCTTGATCGAAGTCGCTGTTCTCAGTGCATTGCAAACTTTGGAAGTGATGTCAACTTACTCTCACTGGAATTTCTAGAATCTAAAGTTCAAATTTGAAAGCAAACGATGCATTCCTGTTGTCAAAACTTTTCAATAAGAGACTATTTCAACTTTTAATAATGTTTTGCGGTCGGCTAGGAGAGTCGTTCAGTTACTCACAGAACGGACATAGTCTGTTCAGGAGCACCGCACTCGCACTGGATGTTGGATGATTTTAATGTAACACCATGCTATCAGTATTTCCTGCTCCTAGCAATAGCAAATTTAATGTAACACCATGCTATTAATATTTCCTACTCCTAGCAATAGCAAATTTAATGTAACTTCATGCTATTAATATTTCATACTCCTAGCAATAGCAAATTTAATGTAACACCATGCTATTAATATTTCCTACTCCTAGCAATAGCAAATTTAATGTAACACCATGCTATTAATATTTCCTACTCCTAGCAATAGCAAATTTAATGTAACACCATGCTATTACTATTTCCTACTCCTAGCAATAGCAAATTTAATGTAACATCATGCTATTACTATTTCCTACTCCTAGCAATAGCAAATTTAATGTAACACCATGCTATTAATATTTCCTACTCCTAGCAATAGAAAATTGAATGTAACATCATGCTATTACTATTTCCTACTCCTAGCAATAGCAAATTTAATGTAACACCATGCTATTAATATTTCCTACTCCTAGCAATAGAAAATTTAATGTAACATCATGCTATTACTATTTCCTACTCATAGCAATGGCAAATTTACTAGACGTTGCATTATTTTGATCGTCGTCTGTATTTCCAGTTCAAAGCATTTGCATTAACTAGAAACTATTCAACAGCTTCTACATTGGATGTGTCTTCAGTTTTATATATTGAAGAGTCGTCGATCGGTTCACTTAGTCTAAACTGGAAAATACATAATACAAGCCATTCATCCGATGAGATTGCTCATCGGTAAAAATGACGAACTTCCATACATATCATAACCTAGCTAGACCACCTATTTAACTAAGTGTTTCTGCATCCGGACAAACCTATTGAAATTTTTGTGATGTTTCTGTTTACGTTTTCTTTTAATCTTTACTTAATCAAACCTCAATCTCAATCAATCTAGCTAGGTAATCGCTAAGAACAGGTTTAGCTGACTTGGTTCTTGTTGTATACGTTTTTTTTTGTAAGTAATTATATTTGATTACTAGTTCATTTATTTATTTATAAGTATAAAAAATATGTATTATTTATTAGGTACTTACTTATGTCGAAACTGTTTGTACTCCCCGTCACTTGTCCGTAAAGGTTCATTAGAAAACCAGCGCCAGACAGCATCTGTCTGGCATTCATGCTGAAATGAACCTTTTTGGAGCAGCCGTGGCACACACTATTGTTGTTAAAACATTATATTCACTTTTTATTTTGTTGTATTTTGTGCTTCACGAACTATGTCCAAATAAACGTTATTCTTTCTTTCTTTCTTAATAAATTAAAAAAAAAATACTTAGAGCGTTTACTCGGTCCGTGCGCTGCTTGGCTTAAAAACGTGATTTTTCAAACCAGATTGTCCAACAACCACTAATCTTACAAACATAAGAAATACTAATAACTTTAGGAAATATTGTTGTCTGTTTTTCTAATTAAGAGGTTTTTTCGATTAATACAACATTTGTGAATACCATCAAGATAACTGAACAGAGGTTTACTTGATTTCACTTTCAGTGTCAATTTCGAAGCTAGTAATATCTGAAATTACTGATAGATCTAACAAACAAAATTTTTTATCTAACTGGAAATATCCTTAACAAAATTTGTAATTAGAAGGATTTTTTATTTTAGACTCATATCTTAAGAAATAAAAATCCAAAGAATATGATTTTTTTAGAAATTGCAGTCGATAAAATGATTATTTTCACCATCTGCCTTACTTAATTGAATATAATTTATACTTATTTATAATAGAAAAAGGTCTTCTTTATAATTTACACCAAAAAAAGTCAACAAAAATAACTCTATTATTTTTCTATAAATATTTTAAAACTACTATAAAACTCTGCGTACGAACCGATTCAAATCAATCAGTCGGCAGTGAGCCTTTCCAGAGAGCGGACACGTCGCTGGGCGGTCTCCCTGACCCCTGTTGACCTTTGTCGTGCGTACACGGATAGCAAACGTAAAGTGTGATCGTCAAATCTTAGTACTTTGGTAAGTAAATTATTTTATTTTTGATGACCAGCAATATTGTGTGATCGTAAGTACTTCCTTACTACATATAACCGAATTTATTTGATAGTGACAACAAAATTATGTTTCAGACGGAATGGGAAATAAATCAAAGAGAACAATAAGAAAGAGAAAATGGAAAAATTTTGAAAGTATGACTAAGGCAAGAGCTAAAAGGTTGGTTATGTTATATTAGCTTCTACCCGCGACTTTCAACCGCGTGAAATGTACTTATTTTCGACTAGTCAAAAGCGCCTGTACCACAGATTATTATGTGCAGTTGATGGCGCGAAGGACACTTGCGCGAAAAGACAAATGCGCGCATGGACTTTTGCGTGACATGGCCACCGAGGTTTACTCAGTAGAGTAACCATAACATCACGCCTGTTATTTTTATGTACTTGAAGGTGGTTTTTTTTTTGGATTTTCCGTGATGAGTGTCGTTTTCATGGTTTTCGGGGTCGCTGATAACGAAAATGACGTCAGAATGAAAATCCAAGATGGCGCCGACGAAAATTTTCGGTGTTTTCATCATGGGTATCGTTTTCTTAGTTTTTGGGGTCGCTGATAACGAAAATGTGGTCAAATTGAAAATCCAAGATGGCGCCGAGAAAAAAAATCGGTTTTTTCATCATGGGTGTCGTTTTCATGGTTCTTGGGGCCGTTGATTACGAAAATGACGTCAATATGAAAATCCAAGATGGCGCCGACGAAAATTTTCGGTGTTTTCATCATGGGTATCGTTTTCTTGGTTTTTGGGGTCGCTGATAACGAAAATGTGGTCAAATTGAAAATCCAAGATGGCGCCGAGAAAAAAAATCGGTTTTTTCATCATGGGTGTCGTTTTCATGGTTCTTGGGGCCGTTGATTACGAAAATGACGTCAATATGAAAATCCAAGAAGGCACCGAGGAAAACTTTCGGTTTTTTCATCATGGGTGTTGTGTTGTTCCCCCCCATGTTCATAGTGTAGTAACATAGTAGATAACTATTAGTTACGCTAATTACGTTAATTAAAAACGCTACGCACGACAACCTACCCTATTAGAGTTCGCGCACACATTTGCACGTGTACTTTGATTAAGTAGTAGTAATAGATATTATAAATAATATTTTACGAGCGTTGTATGAAGTGTCCGATGTGTGATTAATTGATTATAGTTCAAGTGTAACGACTGACGTTCGGTTGACTGTGCGTATTACTCAAACTCAAACTCAAAGCATTTATTTCAATTAAACCATTTACAGGCACTTTTGAATTGTCAAGTGGTCGGTCAGTCAGAAATATGAAGCTAGTTGCCCATTCCAAAGCGTAGTAGGTACCTATGGAGAAGAACGGGCAAGAAACTCCATGGACACTCTTTTAAATTATATTGTTACATAAATATTAGTTACATCATTAATCTTGTATATAGGTATAATTATATGTGAGAACGATGTAAATAAGACGTACACATTGAGTGTCCAGTGTACAGCAAATATAAATTCAAACAAAACAATCCATAATAAAATAATTAAAAATAAGCCGTGGTGGCTAAGAGATGACCAGTCCCAACTGACAGCGCCCGTTCACGAACATGACGCATGGATCAGCACCATTCAGCTCAACCATTTTGAAGGGAGCTAAATGATCCAACACACGCGCCACCGTCAGCGAGACATTTGAGTGAGCATGACATCTATCAGCCGCCAGGACACATTCAAGTCAATGAAAGACATTACCCGGTAAATGGTAGCTCGATAGTACATAGTACTCACACTTGTCCTATGCAATTATATAATACAAAGGAGATTGAGTTTATACAAAGCAAAGGTAGTCTTACAATCTTCAGCAGCTCCAACAGTATTTTCAAATGTTAATCAATTAGTTGTGGTTGTGGAGCAGGACCAGCATTGAGCCAGGCATTTTTATCAGCGATATAATCCCCCAACTTATAATATGCCTGGCTGCATAGTGTGCGTTTTATACAAACTTTGAATTTCGTCTCATTCAGTTGAAGTATGTGGGGAGGTATTTTATTGTAACATTTTAAACAGTACCCCATGAAAGATGAGTCCACTTTAGCCAGTCTGAAACCGGGTTGAACTAATAGGTCCCTATTTCTGGTACTATAATTATGTCTATCACCTCTTTTAGTAAAAAGATGTACATTTTCTCTTACGTACATGATGTTTTCATAGATATATTGACAAGGTACCGTCAAGATCTTAATAACCTTAAACAGTTCCCTTAGAGAATCGCGCCTGCGGAGATTATATATGGCTCTGATGGCTCTTTTCTGCAGAATAAAAATAGAATCGACGTCTGCAGCCCGTCCCCAAAGTAAAATACCGTAAGACATGATACTATGAAAGTAACTAAAATAGACTAACCTCGCGGTATCTACATCGGTAAATTGACGGATTTTTCTGACAGCATATGCTGCTGAACTTAGCCGTCCCGCCAGAGATGTTAAATGAGAACCCCATTGAAGCCTCGAGTCGAGCGTGATCCCCAGGAAAACAGTTTTATCGACGAATTCTAGTTTCTCTTGATTCAATACTATCTCACAATCACTACTTTTGACATTAGGTAAAGAAAATCGTATACACTTAGTTTTTTTCCCATTTAATACTAAATTATTAGCAGTGAACCAATTATGGACCTGCATTAGGGCGTTATTAACGTCGTCAAAATTTGTAGCACTTCTTTCTACCTTAAAAATTAAAGAAGTATCGTCAGCAAATAACACCATTTGTGGTAGATTTTTTAATAATCGTTTACGTAGATTAATTACGTTTAGTCATTGATAGAAATGCATTAAATTTTTTTTTCAGTCAAAAAAATGTTTGTTGTTTGCGGTGTGGACAGGACAGGAAATCGCTGTGAAGACCACAAAAATTACTGGAAAACAAAAATGGAATCCAAGTTATTGGAATTCTACGATAAATGTCTATTGCCTGAGATGATCGACCCAAGAAAAAGTCGGTCAATGACAATAATAGATGTGCGATTTTAAAATTAAATACTTACTCTAAAGTTAGCTTGTTTTAATTTCTTACAACAATTCGATCCAAAAAATAAAATCATAAAATACATCCTAAATAAATAAAAGTATCAAAATTATTCGTGCTAGCTGTTTAGTGCTCATGCACACAGAGATACCAATGTACTATTGTAGTGTGCCGCAGCGCGTACGCCGTTCGATAGATCGTGTACATTTTGACTTGGGCTAAATCGAACCAACGCTCTTAATGTTCACCTTCGGTATAAGGACTCTTTTGCAAAATTGCATTCTTCTAGACACAGTGGTTTGGCTGTGCGTTGTTTGTCAGTATAAGATAGATGAATAAATTTAAGAATTTTATCGAGTAGATAATGCAGGGGGAGACGCAATGAAATAGGATACAAAATATCTCATACTGCTTCTTAATATAACAGCGCGTGTCAGTTTTCAGAATTGTTGATTTTGTGTGATTTGTCCGCATTGTGTTCGTTTCCACGTTGATTAAAGATTGATGGGCCGGAAAATAAAATAGCGGGCAAAATTGAGCTTGCACAATAAGAAATTCCGGATCAGAACGGTATCAAAGGTCGGGTATTTTCTTTTTTCACACATTTTATTAGACTGACGATAATTTTTATGAAATGGCATTTTTTGCATTTTTTTTTGCTGTTGCCACATTTATCAAGATATTTTTAAAAGTAACTGAGTACATAGTACCTAACTGAAATTAGATATACCTACAGATGGAAAGGAATTAGATATGCAGATTCCACATTGTCTGGGACAGGCAGGGATAAAGACGGATGTAAAAGTAAGATTTTTACCATTATTAAAGTAGCTCCGTTTTGTTCATAAAGTAAGGGGTAAATCCCGTACCTTTTAATTTTTTTGTGGTTGGGAAATCATCAAATAACTTCTCCCGCTCTGGGCGGAGCGGGAGAGCGTGTCAGACTCTTACTGACTAAAACCCACCCGTGTTCCTTCAGTTGCCTGTGCCAGGGGCCACGGTAACCCTTTCGGACTTTCCCGCAACCCTGGCAGGCATCGGCCCTAGCGGACCCCGTCGTTGGTGCTGACATCTCTTTGAGGTGTGCGTGGAACACAACGCGCCGTCGACCCGGGCCTGGTCCTTATCGGACAGCGAGCTACCCATTGCTCGCCGTCCGCAAGCCCGCGCCTAAAGCCCCGCCCCGTCGAAAGTCAGAGACATGACCTTGACAATCTTCGAGGCTACGAGACTAACGGTGGCAGAAGGAGAAGACTTCCTCCTCCTGCCTGCCCGACGCCGGCAGGGTTAATGCACCTCGAGCCCGCTCTTGCTCCTCCGCTGTGCGTCTCTGCTTAGAGCACAGGTACACACGTTGGAGCGTTCCTCCGACAGGATTTTGGCATGCGGGCAACGAGACCCCTTAGGCACACAGTGCCTAATGGGGAGTCATTGCCCGCACCCCAGGGTGCACCGTCCCGGAGACTGGCCTTCCCTCCCGGACGTATCCATAAGGGAAACTATTCCGTACCTACAGATGTAAATTGTAACTTTAAAAGTCAAAGTCAAAGCATTTATTTCAAATAGGCACATAAAAGGCACTTTTGAACGTCAACATTTACATTTAAACAGAATTGATTCTAGTCGCCCCTTCCAAAAGGTAGTTTCGTATGGAGAAGAATGGGCAAGAAACTCTACCGTTACTCTTTTAAAATGTGTTACAATATTTTGTATACATTAATTATATAATTATATGTGAAGACGATGCACCTATAATAAAAATTACCCTACCACAATAGGTAAAAAGATTATTTTAAACGTAGCAATGATAAATAAGTTAATTAAGTGATTGATACATGGTGTTCTCATATTTACAAACATTGTAAAAGTATACGATTTCCCAAATTATGTAAACAAGTAATATGTCAGTGTGTGAGTTAAAGTAATCACAGAATCTAAATCAATGTCATAAAAATAACTAACTTAACTATACAATTAAAGTAGCAACAAGTTTAATTTTGTCTAGACCCTAGAATGTCCTATGGAGCTGGACCAGCATGTTTCCAAGCATTCTTATTTTGGATATAATCCTCTAATTTGTAATACGCTTGTTTACACAGTGAACTTTTTATTTAAGTTTTAAATTTTCTTTCATTTAATTGCATTATATGACAAGGTATTTTGTTGTAGCATGTAACACAGTACCCCATAAAAGATGTATGTACTTTAGCTAATCTGAAAAATGGTTGATCTATTTTATCTTTATTTCTTGTATTAAAATTATGTCTATCACTTATTTTATTAAAAAGATGTAAATTTTTTCTTAATTCGAAGTAGTCCGGGGTTTCGAATCTATCACTAACTCTCGTACGTTTGATGTTGCGCAACATAAAATGTTTGGTTATTTTAGTATTCAAAGTAAGACAGACTCTAAAAAAATAAGCAAAATTAATACCAGTTTTATTAAAATAGGTACTTATGAACATAAAAACAGTTGCTCATGTGTAGAGATATATAAAATTTAAATAATTTGACGATTCTCCCACAATATCACAATGACTTAAAAAAAATGAATTTAAAGATCCTTATCGTAAACTCATAGAATATTCTTAACAATTTATCGCTAGCTTGAAATGCAAGAAATTATTGTTTAAAACTCATTTTGTTTTTATTTTTTTTATTTAAATAACTTATTCAATGTCCTTTAAATGTACTGTCAATGTGAACCCTGGTGGAGCCAAAATAAAAACGCATTTAAAGCTGCTCGTTAATTGTTTATAATCGTTTTTGTCTTTGGAATTGACACCATCAAAGTACTTATAAATAAAAAGTTGAAAAGTGAATAGATTTCACCGCCAATTACATTTAAACATGGAACAGGTACATCTACCTATTATCATAATGATGTAGGTATACCTACCTATTCCAGGTAGATAATCATTATAATGTAGGTACACCTACCTATTCTGGTAATCATTATAATGTAGGTACACCTACCTATGCTGGTAATCAATATAATGTAGGTACACCTACCTATTCTGGTAATCATTATAATGTAGGTACACCTACCTATTCTGGTAATCATTATAATGTAGGTACACCTACCTATTCTGGTAATCAATATAATGTAGGTACACCTACCTATTCCAGGTAGATAATCATTATAATGTAGGTACACCTACCTATTCTGGTAATCAATATAATGTAGGTACACCTACCTATTCCAGGTAGATAATCATTATAATGTAGGTACACCTACCTATTCCAGGTAGGTAATCATTATAATGTAGGTACACCTACCTATTCTGGTAATCAATATAATGTAGGTACACCTACCTATTCCAGGTAGGTAATCATTATAATGTAGGTACACCTACCTATTCTGGTAATCAATATAATGTAGGTACACCTACCTATTCTGGTAATCAATATAATGTAGGTACACCTACTTATTCCAGGTAGGTAATCATTATAATGTAGGTACACCTACTTATTCTGGTAATCAATATAATGTAGGTACACCTACCTATTCCAGGTAGGTAATCATAATGATGTAGGTACACCTACCTATTCTGGTAATCAATATAATGTAGGTACACCTACCTATTCCAGGTAGGTAATCATAATGATGTAGGTACACCTACCTATTCCAAGTAGGTACCTAATCATAATTATTTAGGTATACCTACCTATTCCGGTAATCATTATAATGTAGGTACACCTACCTATTCCAGGTAGGTAATCATAATGATGTAGGTACACCTACCTATTCCAAGTAGGTACCTAATCATAATTATTTAGGTATACCAACCTATTCCGGTAATCATTATAATGTAGGTACACCTACCTATTCCAGGTAGGTAATCATAATGATGTAGGTACACCTACCTATTCCAAGTAGGTACCTAATCATAATTATTTAGGTATACCTACCTATTCCGGTAATCATTATAATGTAGGTACACCTACCTATTCCAGGTAGGTAATCATAATGATGTAGGTACACCTACCTATTCCAAGTAGGTACCTAATCATAATTATTTAGGTATACCTACCTATTCCAGTAATCATTATAATGTAGGTACACCTACCTATTCCAGGTAGGTAATCATAATGATGTAGGCACACCTACCTATTCCAAGTAGGTACCTAATCATAATTATTTAGGTATACCTACCTATTCCGGTAATCATATTAATGTAGGTACACCTACCTATTCCAGGTAGGTAATCATAATGATGTAGGCACACCTACCTATTCCAAGTAGGTACCTAATCATAATTATTTAGGTATACCTACCTATTCCGGTAATCATTATAATGTAGGTACACCTACCTATTCCAGGTAGGTAATCATAATGATGTAGGTACACCTACCTATTCCAAGTAGGTACCTAATCATAATTATTTAGGTATACCTACCTATTCCAGTAATCATTATAATGTAGGTACACCTACCTATTCCAGGTAGGTAATCATAATGATGTAGGCACACCTACCTATTCCAAGTAGGTACCTAATCATAATTATTTAGGTATACCTACCTATTCCGGTAATCATATTAATGTAGGTACCTATTCCAGGTAGGTAATCATAATGATGTAGGTATACCTGCCTGGAATGGTTAGCTGATTTAATGTATGAATTAATATTATTTGAGATTATAACTTAGCTAGTGTAACTTGAAACTGCATGGATAAATTAGCCACCCTTTATACAATAGTACCTAAATAAACATATTACTAAGAGACTGTTGGATATTTGAACAGGCGTCGCTATAAAGCAATCAACTGCGGAAATTGAATAAGAGCGTGCAAATTGAACAGTCTGAAATAAATCTAGTTGATGGAGGTTTATAATGCAAAAGTAACAGGAAACAAATGACTTTATAGCACAGGTTTTTAGAAATCAACCCGCGAAATTCAAAGTTTAGTTGCAAATAACTTAAGAGCATTTGGTAATTTCGGGGGCTACATTGAAGGAATCACATTAATTAATGCTAAATAATGATAGTTATCGGAATAAAAAATGTTGACTTCAAATTCTTAATTCAGAAACCGGGTGTTTCCAAACGAACGTCCGTGAAACTCAACGAATAGGAACATGCCTACATGGCGGCCGCACTTTAAAATTCAGGTTAAAATATTCAATTATATATTATTATTATTTCAATAGTTTTAATATAGTTGGTACTTCGTCACGTTCCACGTAACATAAACAATAGTTTTCCAACTTTAAACTAATTTAAAACTATTAATTTTATTACAAACCTGTTATCATTTAAATCGTCTCACTGAAAGCAAGTTTCAGAGAAGAAACGAGCATTGAAGACACTTAGGTACTGAAAGTTTATGGTGATTTCAAACCAATAACAAGCGTGGTGATCAATGCTCATGCCTGCCCTGTATGAGAAGAGGTCATTTATCTACATTGGGGCATTAATAGGCTGGTATTATTATTATTTAAGTGCAGGAAAAAAAATACTGCAGAAAAATATGAAAAACTTTTCGTTAATCTTTAATTTTCTATTATTTTTAAGGACACCGTGACTGACTGACTGATCTATCAATACATAGCTCAAGCCACTCAACCGATTGGGCTGAAATTTGGCACAAAAGTAGTTCTTATGACGTAGGCATTCGCAATAAAACGGGAATTATTGAAAATTCCGTCTAAAATTTGTACAATGCTCAGCTGAAACTACTAGGACTAGGAATGTGAAATTTTGCAGGCGGCTTCCGTTTATAATAAGAAGGAGCACTAAGAAGGGGTTTTTGGGAATTCGACCTTTAAGGGGGGATATTGTTTGTATGAAAAATATTATTCCTTGAATTAATAAAATATGTAAGTAAATTATAAAGATTGTCATTTTGAATTTTTCTAAATTAGCCCCTAAAGGGGGATTGGGAGTGTCAAAGTTTCTATGGAAGAATAACTCGAAATTCAGTACCCATACTTATAAAGAATAACGTGTATCAGGGTTTGTCGAAAATAGTCCCCTGAAGTTATTAGGGGAGGTTTATACATTTTTAGGGGAGGATTTTAGTGGCTTGATTAAATCAAAATTGGTATGAATAATCTTTAGTTTAAATTATGGACACAACCCAAAAAAAAAACACCTCTGTTGGAAGAGGGGATACAGTTTATATTAAAAATCTTATTCCTTTGGTTAATAAACGTGAAACTGGGCAATATTTTCCTCAGTAAATAATAAAATTGGCACTTTCAGTTATTTAAAACACAGAGGATTTAGAGGGTTTCAAAGTTAATACGACCGCGCCTGTACTTACTGTAGGGTTACTACTACAGTAAGTACAGGCGCGGTCGTATTAACTCGAAACTCGGTACTAATATTTAAAACAAATATTAAAAAGTACGCAATTCAGAGTTTTCCAAAAATTAACTCCTGACGGGATGGAAAAGGGTAATAAAGTTTGATTTTACTGCTTGCTTCAATTAACTTAAATTACTACAATTAACGAAAATGGGTATAAATAATGTTAAATCATACAATGAAAACGTATCCTTTTTTTAAAACATGTTTCGTTGAAAGGGAGGACACTTTATTTGGAAATTCTTATACCACTGATCTATGTATTAACTTTAAAAAATTCACTTTTTTAACTAACTCTATACTACTATAATAAAGCTAAATATAGTTTGTTTATTTGTTTGAACGCACTAATGTCTGGCACTACCGGTCGGCTTTGAAAAATTCTTTTAGCACTTGAGAGCCCAATTCTTGAGGAAGGCGATTCAACATCATGCTATGACCCTTAGGAGCCGAGCAAAAGGAGAAAAGGCAAAAGGAACGCTAAGCAAAAACAAAGTAAAGGCGGGGGCGGGCGATGCGATGCGACGGGGTGGGTCGGGGGACCACGAAATTTCACGCTGACGATGTCGTGGGCAGAAGCTAATAAACTATAAGTATGTAAAATAACGATTCAGCACATTAAGGTAAAACCATCAGGGTAGCCCGCGAGTAGCTCGCTGTCCGATGTAGCTCGCCATCCGATAAGGACCAGGCCCTGCAGTCTCGACATAGTTAGCAATCGTTTTCGGTTGCTAAGTCCTAACAATCCAGATGTAAATGTTGATGTAAATGTTTGGTAGTCTCGACACTCAAATTTATCGGTTGTTACCTACCGGTACCTACCTAAAATACCAGTAACAACCAATAAATTTGAGTGTAGAGACCACCAAAAAACGTTACATCTGGATTGTTAGGACTTAGCAACCGAAAACGATTGCTAACTATGTCGAGACTGCAGGGCCAGGCCCGGGTCGACGGTGCGTTGTCTTCCACGCGCGCTTCAAAGAGAAATGCCGCGCTTGCCGCCCCGCGCGGTCGTCCAATGCCGCATTTAAAATGAATGTTAGAGTACTTTTTAATTTCATTAATAATTTCATCGATTTTATCTAAATGGTGTAGCTGCTTTCATAAAGAGGTAGAGCGGAGAAAATACATAAATTTCACCAACACCAACAGCACCAACGACGGGGTCCGCTAGGGCCGATACCTGCCAGCGTTGCGGGAAAGTCCGAAAGGGTTACCGTGGCCCCTGGCACAGGTAACTGAAGGAACACGGGTGGGTTTTAGTCAGTAAGAGTCTGACACACCCTTACGCTCCGCCCAGACCGGGAGAAGTTAGAATTATTGTCTTATCTGTGGGGGCTTGTAATTAGCAACATATGTAGTTATATATTATTATTATTATAAGGTTATTAGTCGGTAAGAGTTCCGATACATCTCTCTAAGTTCATATTGATTGGCTATTTCACAAAATCATGACATTTGATGGCCAATTCTAACTTAAGGACAACTCCTTGAGTTAGAATTGCCCTCAATGGTGTTGCTAAGGGAATCCTCAGACCCGGGCATTATAAGATATAAAGTAACAACAGTTTATTGTCAAACAACAAACTGCCCCCGACAGCAACACCCTTTAGCACTTAAAGTCGCTTTTCGTGTTTGTCTGTGTGGTCGCGTTATTGTTCTAAACTACGCAAAGAATAATTGTGATGTGGCCATTATTTAGAAAATTTATTGCGGAGGGTTTACATGTATACACACTATATTAAACAATTCTCCATGTTTCGTCAAGTCGTAACGCGAGGCAGGGGCGTGCCGCTAATTAATAAATAAATTACAATAAAAACAAAAAGAGTGGGTATTTTCACGAAAGTACGAAACAGAACCTTTTCACATTTTTTTTATGTTTTAATGTAATTTTGACAAATATAGTCTCGGTTTGTGCACCATCTCTTTTTACCAATTTGTACGCCGCAATACGCGGCTAAACATGATAGATCATTTCTCTATTTAATATCTTGCATGCAATGTATGTACCTACACCATGTATGTATACAAATAATTAAACAAACTTAAAAAAAGTCTAGAAAAAGCTTGGTGAAGAAACAATTTTGTTTAGTTCCAGGAAATGCTCAATCTCGGTAGTGGTGCAGTGAAGTTTGAAGAACGCCCGCATTTCATTCACTCAGCGTCGCAAGTTGAGCTGACCTCGCTACTAGCGCCGAGTCATTTTAATTCAATTAAACGTTTCGCTCCTGAAACTTTTAGGGATTAAGTAGTTATCTTTCTTTAGAAACAAGATTTACGTTAGTTTATAAAATGCTTGTACAAATATTTTACCCAAATCGCGCTGAAACACTTTTTAATTAGCATTTGAACTAAGTTACTCAAATAAGGACTAGCTTATTCAAACGTTTCAATATAACCACCTTATTGGGAGCTATATGTTTGTGCTATTTGGGGGTGCAAGGGTGGAGTTCGAGTGCTTATCGAGTATTTCTGGACATCGCCAAGCGGTTGGTCATCTTCACGTGACCAGAGAGACCTATTTATAAGTTAAAGAATCAGTATTGCCATCCAGCGTGGCAACGCTGCGAGCTTTTTGGGAACTTTTCCCACTGATAGCGATGCGGATGATTTTTTGATGCCCAATGAGCTATTCCCTTTTTTGTCCTATATATACGTGTACATAATATATATATTTTATTGTTGGATTGTATATTGTACCTATTAAAATGAATAAATGTTATACTAAGTTTGTAAGTTAGTGTAGTGGTTTAAGTTTGAGTTACTTTAAATGTTCCTATGTTCACTTGTGAACAGACACGATAAATCGTGATCATTTTATTTGCAAAACTCAAACTCATCTTTGTGCATGTTGTGGTCTCCTATAAGTGAAGGAGTACACTTACTTATTACCTGATGTAACTCTTTATTTATGTGTCATGTATTGTGTACATCTTTTGTTGGAGATCCTAAATAAATAAATAAACTCAAAGCATTTATTTCAACTCAATCATTTACAGACACTTTTGAATTGTCAAGGGGTCAGTCAGAAATATGAAGCTAGTTGCCCATTCCAAAGCGTAGTAGGTACCAGGAGAAGAACGGGCAAGAAACTTCATGGACACTCTTTTAAATTATATTGTTACATAAATATTAGTTACATCATTATACATATACATATAGAATCCATCATAAAGAAAGCCTCCAAAGCTATGGGATTCATAACACGAACTTGTTCTGAATTTCGTTCTCTAAAACCAGTAAAGGTACTTTACAGTTCTTACGTGCGCAGTACCCTTGAGTATGCTTCTCAAGTATGGAACCCCCAGTATGAGATGTATAAATCTCGTATTGAATTAGTTCAGAGGAAATTTATGAGATACCTAGATTTCAAGGCGCAGCAGTTTTCAGACGACTATGCACACCGGTGTAAGCGTTCCTATTATTTACCGTTAGAATTAAGGCGTAATATTAATGATATTTGTTTTCTTGTCAACATTGCTAATGGATTAATCGATTGTCCCGATTTACTAAGTAATTTTTTTCTTCGCACCAATCAAAATAACCTAAGATTACGACCATTATTACAAGTACCTACCGTTTACAAAGACAAATTATAGGCGTAACGCTTTTTGTATACGCAGTGCAATACTATTCAACAACCTGCCATTGCATTTAGAAATTGATTTATTTTGCACGAGTGCGTTAAGAATCAGGAAAATCTTAAGTAGCTAAGGAATATTTTCAATGAGTGAATGAAGTGAATGTTTGTGATTTATCGCGGCATACCTACCCATTTTCCATTCATTTTTCTTTTCTTTGATCTTCTTTTTTTAACATTGTTATTATGTGGAAGCTTGTAATTAGCAATTGTCAGTTTTTTACTATTTCGTTACCATTTGCGTGTATTAGTCTGTAAGCTTTCTTAAAATTGTAATAATAAAATAAAATATTAATGTTGAATTTATAATTATATGTGAGAACGATGTAAATAGCACGTCATACTATCGTCGTCGTACGTCGTGCTATTTACATCGTTCTCACATATAATTATACGTTGAGTGTCCAGAGTACAGCAAAAAAAAATCTAAAGGCAGAGGTGCAAACCTGCCACCGTCGGGTTCCCAAATAACGGTAGGAGGGCTTTTTTTTTTTTTTTTTTTTGAGGATGGGAAATCATCAAATGACCCCTCCCGCTCTGGGTGGAGCGGAAGGGAGTGTCAGACTCTTACTGACTAAAACCCACCCGTGTTCCTTCCTTGGCCCTTTATGTTCCGGGTCAGCGGTACCCCTTATGGATGATCCCGCTTTCCCGGCAGGCTTGGGCCCCAGTGGGCCCCCTCTTCGATGCTGACATCTCTTTGAGGCGCGCGTGGAACACGTACGCGCCGTCCAGCACGGGCCTGGTCCTGATCGGACGGTGAGCTACCCATTGCTCACCGCCCGCAGGCCCGCGCCTACGGTGGCCGGGAGTCGTCACGCGGCTCCCGACGCCCGGAGCGTCCACCGCGGCGGCTTGGACGGGAGACTCTCTCCCTCTCCCGTCCCGCCACCTCCTTCGCTAGCATGACTGCTTCGCAGAAGGAGGCGACTGCCTCCCACTCCCCCTCGCCCCGGACCATGGCTTGAACCAAGGCCGGGCGTGAGAGGTCGCCGCCGCTGCCGATCGCCTCTACGAGGACACGGCGGTGCTCCGCCCATGCACGGTAGGAGGGCTTCACATCGGCGTCGAGTCGACGATGAAGTACCTGGGACTCGTCCTCGACAGCCGGTGGAACTTCGTGGAGCATTTCCGACGTTTGGCTTCCAGACTGGAAAGGGCCGGGGCGGCCTTGAAACGGCTCGTGCCCAATCTAGGGGGGCCAAACGCCTCCTGCCGGAGGCTCTACGCGGGGGTCGTGCGGTCCATGGCCCTTTACGGGGCACCGTTGTGGGCGCGTTCCTTGAGGCGGCGGCGGCGCCCCGCCGCCGCCGGTTGAACGCGCCCCAAAGGGTCATGGCCACCCGGCTGGTCCGGGGATACCGTACGGTCTCCGGTGAGGCGGCGAGCCTCCTTGCCGGATTACCGCCATGGGATCTGGAGGCAATAGTCCTCGCGCACATTTGGGAGTGGCGAGAGGAGGCGAAACGCCGGGGCGTAGCTCCGCTGCCGCGAGAAATCACGGTACAGCGGACAGAGCTCCGGCGGGATTTCAGGGCGGCATGGAGAGTGCGATTGTCGCAACCCAGCGCTGGGCACGCCACAATTGCGGCGATAAGTCCCCTCTTTGAGGAGTGGCTAGAGAGGCGCCACGGCGTCCTCACCTTCCGCCTGACGCAGGTCCTCACCGGACACGGTTGTTTCGGGAGGTTCCTGTTCCGGATAAGGCGGGAGGAAACGCCCGGGTGTCACCATTACGTGGATCGCCCGGAGGACACGGTGGAGCATACGGTGGAGGTCTGCCCGGCTTGGGCGGAGCACCGCCGTGTCCTCGTGGAGGCGATTGGCGGTGGCGATCTCTCGCGTCCGGCCCTGGTCCAGCCCATGGTACGGAGCGAGAGGGCTTGGGAAGCCGTCACCTCCTTCTGCGAAGCGGTAATGTTCGCGAAGGAGGAGGCGGAACGCGTGAGGGAGAGGCAAAAATCGGCAAAATTTGCGCCCTAACGCCCCTAGCCGCCGCAGGAGACGCCCTGGGCGTCGGGAATCACAGGCCGATTCCCGGCCACCGTAGGCGCGGGCTTGCGAACGGCGAGCAATGGGCAGCTCGCCGTTCGATAAGGACCAGGCCCGGGTCGACGGCGCGTTGTGTTCCACGCGCGCCTCAAAGAGATGTCAGCACCAATGACGGGTTCCGCTAGGGCCGATGCCTGCTAGGGTTGCGGGAAAGTCCGAGAGGGATACCGTGGCCCCTGGCACAGGCAACTGAAGGAACACGGGTGGGTTTTAGTCATTAAGAGTCTGACACTCCCTCCCACTCTGCCCAGAGCGGGAGAAGTTACTTAATGATTCCCCACCCACAAAAAAAAAAGAGGTGCAACCTATTATATAGTACACCCACATTTCGCCAGCTATGTTAAGTGTCATACAAACGGGGCGAGCCTATGCCATCAACCGGGAACAAATCTAGACTGAACTGCTAAGTACTGAGAAATTCCAGATGGGAAAAATCAAATCACAATTTTCCCGACCCGGAAATCGAACTCAGGTCCTCATCGCAGTAGCACTTGCGACTATCGAGGCAGTGTTTTTATTTTATTTATTAATAAAAACCTATTTGTGCTAGTATCTACACAGTAAAGTTTAACCTACCTACGTGTACCTACTCGATAATGCGTTACCAAACAAATTGAATTGTGTAAATTAACTCTCAAAAACGGTGAAGGAAAACATCGTGAGGAAACCGGCATGTCCTAGAACCAAAAATTAAAAGACGTGTGACATCTACCAACCCGCACTGGGCCCGCGTGGTGGATTACGGCCCACTCCCTCTCACAGAGAGGAGGCCTGTGTCCCAGCAGTGGGAACATTATATATTGATGATGATTATGATGATATATTAACTTAGAGTCATATATAAGATGGTGATTAATTAGACTAGTATTAAGCATCAAAATTGAGCACAAATAGTGATTTTACGAAGAAATCGTAACTACAACCATTATAATTGAGCCGTAATTTATAGTTATTTTAGTGCGTCCAGTTACACTAGACCGAGACCTAGATCTGGACCTAACTTTCAGGTTTATAGTCCATGAGAAAAGGCTATTTAATTGAGTTTATAATTTGTAACACTATCAATTTATGTAGTACAGGTTTTACCTAGTTCGGGACCTGAAGACCTTGTGTGGATGTTGTCTCATATTATTATTATCATATTATTAATTTCGTAAATATGGTTTAGCCAAACTGCTTTTAGTCGCGCGTCACGCCATGATAAACCTATATGTATTGTTTTAAATATTTGAATTCTTTAGTTCAATAGATCAGCCTGAGGCTTCTATGTGTAACTTGATAATCGGTTCAGAACTTTTCGAGTAATTTATCATGTAAAACAGTTTTTTATTTATAAAAGTTAATATTTTCCCAATTACACTTAATTATATTTTCAGCGAGAATAGATATAGAAAATGTAATAACTTCAGTAGATAGGTAATTATATAAGGAATCTGGTGATATGCAACATGTCTTATGTATGTACCTGTATATTTAACGATGATTAGCTGTAAGAAACACTGTAAACATAGGCAATATAAGAACAAACAAACATTTTAATCAGGGAGCAATATGCGGTCCTCGTTACGGTAAAGGTGATCGGTATTTAAGCGCGCATGCAAATTTTGGTAATTCGTAGTCATCAAGTACGTACATTATATCATCTAATACTTCAAATGAACCCCTGAAAAGACCCGCAAGTGTTTCCTGAACACTTATGAAGACTTGGCGGTATTATTTCTATATCAAGAAACCTCTTCCCGTGGAGACTTCAAGACAGCCGTCATCTGAGTATTCTCGAAGATACCCGGATCCTATCGGTGCAGGACGTCAGCACCGCCTGGACTGGGAGAGACCTGCCCTCACACCGGGATATCCGGGAAAGGCATACACCCTCCTTGCACACTTTGTGTCCAGCGATCAAGCCCGTCCAGTACACTAAGCATTTAAGTAACTGTAACTTACCACTTCGTAATACCGAAAGGGACAGTTAATTCGATAATCACCTGAAAACATTAATGTCATAGACGACCAGTGAAGGACTAAAGTTGAAAGAAAGATCTCAGAATTTATGCCGAGTTCTCAACACTTACCTAAGCCTCTTTCACACACACGCTTCGGTTGCGATAGTCGACGACGGCGACGACGGGTAACCGGCAATGAAGTAAGAAAGCTTTCAAACACTCCGACACATTTTCCACCACCTGGTAGGTACCCAGCACTGGCTATCCGGTAGCTTACAAAAAGCTAGATTTACTCTAGTTTGGAGCAGTCAGCCCTGTCACTCTTCTATTGGACAGGAACGTTCTAAGCTGACCGCTACTAACAAGTTACTGTCGACTTAAAGAACAATGATTGAAATGAAGATTTCTCTTGTGTTTGAAGTTTATCATCCGGGGAAGTCCGAACTTTCGAAGCGCTGTTTTAGGCAATTTTTAGTACCGATTTTTCAGTCGTCAAATAACTTTTCTGTTAAGAATAAATATGACGTGACAGTTTCACATGTTTTCTATAGGTATAAAAGCTGCTGAACTGCAATTTTTATTAGGTGGTTAAAAGTACTTATCTCTTTATAAAAAAAAGTCGACCCTTAGTGGTCACTACACCCGTCCGTCGTCGTGAGACTAACCCTAAAACTGATTGCAAAGCTGATTATAAGCTGCTCAGCAGCACCTTAATTGCGTTACAATCAGAATCTGAATCATTTTGAAGGATATTGCTAATCCATTGCTTGATATGTTCGAAAAACTAGTCTGCTCATCAACGTAAATAACGCAATGAATGTTGTTGAACGGTCAAAGCGAAGCCATTGCTACTGTAGTGTGTGTGTGTGTGTTACGAATTACCCCGCTGATTGTGAGTGAATAAAAGACAGAAGAAGTCGTCTAACACGTCAGGTTGCTGATTGTGAGTGAATAAAAGACAGAAGAAGTCATCTAACATGTCAGGTTGCTGATTGTGTGTGAATAAAAGACAGAAGAAGTCGTCTAACATGTCAGGTTGCTGATTGTGAGTGAATAAAAGACAGAAGAAGTCGTCTAACACGTCAGGTTGCTGATTGTGAGTGAATAAAAGACAGAAGAAGTCGTCTAACACGTCAGGTTGCTGATTGCGCTGCTTGCTAACTCGTTTCCTGAATGCTGGTCTTAGCACTATACAATTGTTTTCAACGTTAAAACTATTTGAGTCGTATCACTTATCTTTATCATGCAAGTTTTTGCACCGTGGCCTTTAATTTTATACTATGTTATTTTATTGCAGTAATTCGAGTAGGTATAAGTATGAACATGTTATTTATAATACATCAGTAGTAGGTATCTTTAAATTACTATGTGTCTGTGTATTAAATTAAATGATAAGTAACAATATTTTTATTGTTTAACGTTTATAAGGAAGTGTGGACATTCGATCATCATTATCATTCCATTCATTTCAAATCGTGTCAATTAGGAACTGATTTATTGTGAACAATTTGTACTTAATCTATACGAATATTATAAAGAAGTAAAATTTGTTTGTTTGTTTGTAAGTTTGTATGTAGGGGTAATCTTTGGAAAGGTCGGATAAAAAAAATAATTTTTTAGCTTTGATAGCCCAATTCTTGAGAAAAGCTTTAGACTATTTAACATCACGCTATGACCCTAAGGAGACGAGCAGAAAGGGAAAAAGTCAGTAAGAAAGCGAAGTGATAGCGCGGGCAGGTGATGCGATGCGACGGGGTGGGGCGGGAAAAAGAAATTTCACACGGATGAAGTCGCGAGCAAACAAGTATAGGTTTGGTCGCGCCTCTGCTCATTTTATTTTACTTGTGACACCATAAATCGAGTTTGGTTATCGATTCTATGAAAGAAGTAAAAGAACGAATTGTTATTGAACGCGTTTTAAATTATATCATGTGCTTTAACGTTTTAGGTTCACTATGTATATGATGTATGTGTGTAAGAGGTGGTTTTTGCTATCGTAAAATGGATAAGGCAAAGTTACTTATAGCTCTCAGTGTGTCGCAGTGTCTAGCGGACTCCGAGTCCAAGAGGAGCACTTTTCAGTTTTCAGATATTGTTCAGTTACACTCTTTTGTAAACCCACTTTTGAACCCACACCTAATGATTACAAAATTATAGTAAGCTTGATCGTTCGATTTTCGATTTTTGTCTTTTTTTATTTATTTTATTTTGTTTCCGGAACACGTCTAGACGGAGATTTTATTTATAGCTATAAAGGCCCCTATTTTTAACAAACGCAGAAAGGTCATACAGGTTAAAGTGGACTGCTTAGTGGACTTATTAATAACCTTCATGTAGATATTTTTTTAAATTTGGAATTCAAAAATGTAGGCGAAACATTTAAATTCAATCGAATCGTGTGTGCGGTAATCGTGAATTTGAATAAGTAGTAGGTAATTAATTATTTTTTAACAGTAAAATCAACACGACGCAACGCGTCTTATGAACTTACTTTAAAAACATTAAAAAGTACTTCAACAATTAGCGCGCGTTTTATCATTTATAAAAAGAAAACGTTTCTCTTAACTCTTAACCCTTTATTTACATGTTAACGGATAATTGCAATTTTACGCTTTTTATTAGGTAATTGGAGAGCAACACGCGCGGTCTAAAGATGGTTTAAAATTAAATTATCTTCAAAGATTATATAGATACCACACAAAAATCAAAATGTTGACCCCTAATAAATAACTGGTAGGTATCAAGAAAAGTTAAAGAGTAAAACTTTTAAAAACTCACCACAGCCTATAGTAAAACGTTGTAACTTCGACACAAGTTCAAGACACAATTGCTGGGAACTAAAATCATATGTATCACAACGTTGCATGTTTTCATTATGCTTCACATGACAAGTTCGTAAACTGCAGCTGCGGGCCGCGTCGCGCGCGTCTGAACCGCGCCGTACTACCCACTTGACTGAACGACGCTTCGCCGCGCCGAACACTGAACGCTCGCGAAAACAGACATTATTTACAAGTTTTCCCATGATATCGCGGAAAACTGTCCATGGTTTGTTTTGAAATGATTTATAGGAGTGATTTAAGAAGATAAGACATTATTAGGTCGGTGCTGATAAGTAGTTTTTCAAATGGGATGAGTGTTTGAAGGTAATTAATCGTATTCTGAAGATTATTTTTCGTTTTTTTTTTCATTAAGTAAACTAAAATGAAATGCTGTTAATTGATAAGCGCATCACTTGAGACCGGCTGAACCGATTTGAATAAATTATAAATTTTTATTGAACTTCCAATTATTTTATATTAGTTTGTTTAGTTCAAGTATTGCAAGCTGAATTAAAACCACTTCCTCTTAACCTACGGAGTTGAAATTTCACATGTTGATTCTGTTTCAAAGACAATGCATTTTTATTTTGCATGACCTGATTCTTCACCCAGGATTGGCTCTAGACGCAGGAGCTCCTTAACGGTCAACGGTACAGACACGAAATTTCATATACGCATTTAATTATGATAGTCCGTTCTAAAGTCCATCATGATCTGGCAGCTCCATCCAGGATTGGCTCCAGATGAGGAAACTCCTCAACGGTTAACAGCAGAGATAAAAAAAAATTATAGACGCATACAATTATGATAGCCTTTTCTAAAGCTCACCATGATCTGGCTGCTCAGGGATGGCTCGAAACGAGGGAACTCCAAAAACACAAAAAAAAATTGTTGTGTGTCACACAATGTTTTATCTACACATTCATACACCATGACCTGTCTGCTGACCCAGGATTGACTCCATACAGAGATCTCATCAGCGGTCAACAGCACACGCACGAAATTTTATATAAGTACTCATTCAATATTATGATAGCCCGTTCTAATGTATGGCATAACTTGGGTAGTGCAACTCAGGTGGCTTCAAACTCAAACTCAAAGCATTTATTCCAAATAAACCAATTACAGGCACTTTTGAATTGTCAAGTGGTCGGTCAGTCAGAAAGATGAAGCTAGTTGCCCATTCCAATGCGTAGTAGGTACCTATGGAGAAGAACGGGCAAAAAAACTCAATGGATACTCTTTTAAATCAAAATATTGTAACAAAAAAGTGGTTACATCATTCATGTTGTAATTATACATGTGAGAACGATGTAGAAAGACGTGCACGTTAAAAGCGTCCGTAATAAAAAGATAAAAACATTCAGGAATTAAAATAAGCCGTGGCAGCTAAGAAATGACCAGTGCCTACTGACAGCGACATGCTTCACACCATGACTAATTGTGTAAGGGCGTTTTTGGGTTCGTTGGATTTGTCTTTAACTTTACAAGTACCTTTCAAATAAAGTGGATATAACGGGCATACCTATTTAAACAAATTCTAATGCTATATACTCGTAGTACAAAATAACACTTACGTTATCATAGAACTTTAATATTTTTTTAAAAGCTTGAGGCGTGAACGTCTTTGTTACACTTTAGGATAAGCCTAAAGCTTTTAAGGAAATATTAAACCTCTATGTTAACGTAAGCTTTACTTAGTACTTTATAATTAATTAAAAGCTTGTTTAAAAAAAAATACAACAAAATTTTTTTTAACTATGCAGCTTCTCGTTTCCAAAAAGTAAATTTTTCTGGTGCTGATAAAATATTGTACTTACTGTTTTTCAGGTGCTAGTAAAATATTGTATTATCGAATCTATTCCATGTTGACTCGTAAAATACCTAATATGAGATTTTCATTACAGTAGTGCTTTCTGTAAAAATCTCACCGTGAAAACGGAGGTGAAGTGTGCTTGAAGTGCGCTGTCATTGCACCTGATGCTAGGGATTGACACTATTGATAACTCACTTCACCTATATTTTCACGGTGAGATTTTTACAGAATAACACTACAGGTATAAGGTGCTATCACAACAATCAACCGTTTCAAGTAGGTTACAGAGACGCGGCGTATGAAACTCCCTCGTATTATATTCGTCCACAAACTAACTGACCGGTTGGCGCAGTTGGTAGCGACCATTGAGTTATAATGTACTACGTAGTACATTATAACTCAATGGTAGCGACCTTGCCTTCTGAGCCGCTCTGGTCCCGAGTTCGATCCCCGGACAAGTCAAACATTTGTGTGCATGAACATGTCTGTTTGAGTATATGTATATAAGTATATGTATATCAGTCATCAGGTTACCGTGGTACAGGCTCTGCCTAGTTCGGGACCTGAAGACGTCGTGCGGATGTTGTCTCATATAAAAAATTAAAAATAAAAACTTCGGTCTCTGGAATAACGTTCATACCTGCAGGTATTATTAGTTTTGCATAAGCTGGAACTGTACAATGCGTAGTTGGAGTATAGTTGCGGGAAGGGAAGTACCTATAAGGAATTATAGGACCACCATAAAAACACACTGTTCGAAATCGTATATTTGGATATAGATTATCCAAATATACGATTCAAACAGTGTGTTTCTATTTTCCAGAAAATTAAACTATTCTTGAAACAAACCAAGATTCCTGTGCATTTTATTGCAACTTAGCTACCCGAAATGTGCAGACGTTTGGAAGTGTAGGTACTTACCTACTATTTCCAAGACTTATTAGGTAAATATTTATAAATATTCTTTGCAATAGGAAGAATCCAATAAAATTCAAGGATACAGCCTCTGGCACCCAATATGTGGATATTTACGCACTCCCACAACATGAGTATTTCGGTACCAACAAAATACGATTGGTGTTAGATTCAAGTGGATTGTAACTACACACAGCTGTTTATGTTAGTACTGCCTTAGTAAAGTAATAAGTTTGTTGTCACTAAAAGCATTCAGAAGAATTTGGTACATAGATACAATATTTATTTCTTTTTACCTTTTTTTTTTTTTTTTTGTGGGTGGGAAATCATCACATAACTTCTCCCGCTCTGGGCAGAGCAGGAGGGCGTATCAGACTCTTACTGACTAAAACCCACCCGTGTTCCGTCAGTTGCCTGTGCCAGGGGCCACGGTAACCCTCTTGGACTATTCCGCAACCCTAGCAGGCATCGGTCCTAGCAAACCCATTCCCATTCCCCATATCTTTTTACCTAAGGTACTGAAACTGATACCCAAGCTTAGCCAGGGCTTGTATTTTGAGAGTCAGTCCTCAATAATGGAACAAAAAAGAGATCGTGTCAACGTGAATGTCGTGACGTAGGTAAATTATTATTTTCAGCATAATAAGTATGGCGGAACACCATAAGAGACTGTATTTTTGTCAATAATGTGGTCATCTATTCTATTTTAACTCTTTGATTTCTGAGGGGCAATTCCCGTATTCCGTTCGCATTCTAATCTCAGTCTCAATCTGTCAAAATTACTATCAATTTACATACATTTTTGACAGGTTTTTGACATTGATTGTCGCTGAGATGAGATTGCGACTTGAATTTGAACGTTTTTTAAGTACGAGAGGCAATTCCCGTATTTTTAAGACCGTTCGCATTCTAATCTCAGTCTCAATCTGTCAAAATTACTATCAATTTACATACATTTTTGACAGGTTTTTGACATTGATTGTCGCTGAGATGAGATTGCGACTTGAATTTGAACGTTTTTTAAGTACGAGAATTGGCCTACTGTTATTAAGGTAATCCCTAAAGATATTATGAGCGATACCACGTATTCTGAGATTTTCTAATTGTGCCAAGAGAATCAGAGACAAATGCCTTGGATAGGTCTAAAAATATACATAGACAGCAATTTTTTGCATCTAGGTTTTTAACGGCTGCGTTTGTTAGGTCCATCACTGCATCTACGGTTAAAACACCAGAGCGGAAACGATATTGGTTTTTGGACAAAATATTAAACTGATCGAAGAATAATTTAGGCGCACGGCTTAGTATTTTTTCCAGGACTTTTGACAAAGCCAGAAAATTAAACAATGGTTGATGAAAATGAAGAAGATGGCTGTGGTACGATAATCATTGACACAGCTTTTGCCCCCGTTCTTGTAAATATGATGTATAATTGATTTTTTAAAGTCATCGGGAAATACATCAGTGGTTATGGCGCGATTGCAGATATGCGTGATAGGAGGGATCAGTACCTGTCGACATTGTTTAATCAACCTGCACGAGATATCGTCCCATCCCGTTGCGCAGTTAGGATGGAGCTGTATTATGATGGTATCAATATCGGTATCACTCATCTCCATAATAACTAACGAGTTGGGCGGGCTAATTAGAGGCGAGGTTGGAGAGTTATTAGTACCAGTGTTAGAGGAACAGTTACCAGTGGCAGGCGCCGAAACTACAACTTTATCAGCCAAGCTTTTTTCAACTTCGGAGAAAAGCTGCAAACTTGGTTAGCAACCGTAATGAGGTTACCTTCACCTTTTGAGTGTGTTACGTTTTTTATGGCTTTACAAAGGGCCCTGGGGTCACTACCCCAGGGCCCTTTGTAAAGCTAAATAAACTCAATTAGACAAAGCAGGCAGTGGGTTGCTTTGTCTAATTGAGTTTTATCGTATCTACGCTATTCTCAATTTTCCGAGAAGACGATTACAGAAGTTACGGTGGCGTAAACATGTAATTAGACCTATATTTATTTATCGTAAACATATGGTAGTCTAGCCAAACCGTTTATTTTATTGGCACCTACGACACCAAAATTATAATAAGATTATTCATTTATACATTAGACACAATTATATCTTTTTAAATAATGAAGTAATCAAAACACAATCAACAAATCAACGAACCAGAACGTTACCCAATGCAAAACTTTACTGTAGAATACATCATTTAAGTTGTGGGTATACTTACATAATTTCACTCCGCACATAGCACTTTGTCACAACACTAATCTATCTCGTCCGCTCGACGTCCGTATGTCACTGCAGGGATCCAACAGAATATCAGCGTCAGGTACCTACATTTACCTGACACACGGTGAGCTGGACTCCCATTTGGTGCAACCATGAAACGCACACCGCACTTTGTATATTCGCTATTTTGATTTGTATTATGTCATAGTGTCAATTAATTTATTTAATTATGTTTGATTTTTTTTATTTTTTGTATGTTGGCACCTGGTTTTTATATTCATGCAATTAGTTATAATTTGATTGTGCTTTTGTGTGCACTGAATAAATGGTTAATCTATCTATCTATTTGCTATTAAGGTTTAATCTTCGTAGAAACTGTCTCATTCAATGTATTCATTGTATCTACAAATCCTAATGATTTTTGTATTACTGTTAAATACAAAATTCTTAAGAAAACCTAATCAAGATTGTGACGAGCTAAAATATTCCTAATTATTAGAAGTATCTAATAATTAGGAATATTTTGCTTTGCTAAATGATCCAACACACGCGCCACCGTCAGCGAGACATTTGAGTGAGCATGACATCTATCAGCCGCCAGGGCACATTCAAGTCAATGAAAGACATTACCCGGTAAATGGTAGCTCGATAGTACATAGTACTCACACTTGTCCTACTTATTTAGAATGGTTAGAAAACAAAAATGACCCTTATGCTTACTTATATGCTAACTTAAAAACTAATACTTCTAGGTCCTATTATCTACTAAAGCCTAAGTACCTATTAGTTTTCATAACCTATGTTCTGTAATAAAATCTGAATTTGATAGACAGGGAGAGATGTAGCGTACCGACATACTATCTTTTCTTCTTTTTATACACATATATAAAAATCAATTGCCCTTCGTTAGTCTCGCAATAACTCGAAAGGGGCTCGACCGATTGCGATGAAACTTTGGTAAGTTGTTGTGTTCGCGCCGGAGAAGGTTTTAAAGGGCATTGGAAAGCATGCCGGTTCTGCCGGGCATTAGCTAGTAATATATAAAAAAAAACCTTTTATTGTATATCGGTCTTGCACGCCACGCCCCGCCACGCCACGCCACGCCACGCCACGTACATACGTACCTAAGTCACTGAAAGAGTAAGTCTGTATTAGGCTTCTGTGTTCGTTTCCGTGGAGTTTTTAATGGCGATGCAATTGAATAATAAAGACAATTAATAATGAAGATGTTTAATGTTTCTAGTATCCTTTGTGACTGTAACTTCAGAGGGATGGGATGCGATATTTCCGTACCCATCACAATGAGTAACGGGGAGGGTGGTGTTCTAGGATTGTTTGGCTAGTCACCGTGTGGGTCGTATTTGGGATAGAGGCTGGAAAATTTATAGTCTTTAGGGGTTTGCCAGATGACCATCTCGTCAGCACTTTTTATTGTGACAATGCGCTTTTCTTACGCGTCGCTGTACAATTTTTCTTTTTGCATTGCTTTATGCATAATCGGCCCACAGTGTTCCCACTGCTGGCACACAGGCCTCATTTCTGTGAGAGGGAGTGGGCCGTAATCCACTACGCGGGCCCAGTGCGGGTTGGTAGTTGTCACATGTCTTCAGTTTTTGGTTCTAGGACATCGATGACTTTCCTCGCGATGTTTACTTTCACCGTTTTGAGAACAGTGGTCATTAAATAATTTACACAAAGTAAAGCGCCTGTCTGGGTTTGAATCTACGACATACAACTCGTAAGTCGCGACCGTTAGCACTGGGCCACCACTGGTCACCACTGCATCACTTTATGACACGGATTTAATTTGGGTTTCTAATAGATGCTAAAAGTTGGAGTTTTAATCGTCTAATTTCTGAACTTTTAGATTTAGAAATATAGCACACAAATGTACAGACCATAAACATGCCATGTTTGTCTATATTCCATAAATATACATCTAAATTTGAATTAAACTTTTAATTATTTGAATGTAAAAACATTTAAAAATAGTAGCCCACCGGTATCGGAAACCGGGTCTTTTAATTATTACTTTGGAGTAAAATACCTATGCTTATTAAATATTTGATTGATATTTTTTTGAGAACAGTCGTGACCCTGTGGTATCGACCCCGACTTACGAGTTGTAGGTCGTGAGTTCAAACCCAGGCAGGCACTTTACTTTGTGTATTTAATTTCATCACCACTGCTCTCAAAATGGTGAAGGAAAATATCGTGAGGTAACCGGCATGTCTTAGAGCCAAATATTTGAAGCAAATTTCATCAACTTTCTTTGAAATTATGGTTTATTAGACATAGTAACGTTTTTGAATTAAAAAAGTCAAACCAATCAAATCTTCATATTTAACTTACTGGTACAAAAACTCAAACAACATTTATAAGTATGTTTTACGCCTTATTTATATTTTAATACTGGTATTCCTTCCTCAGGCTCTGATTACAGCTTTGATACGGTTGGCATACTGAAGACGAGGATTCGGAGGCGATGTTAGGGAATATCCTGAACTTTCTTCCATCAGGGCCTGTTCCAGGGCCCTGAGGATGATAGGAGGTGATCTTGGGCTTCTGACCAGCCTCCCGAGCTCATTCCAGGCGTGTTTGATCGGGTTGATATCAGGACTTCTTGATGGCCATGCCATCAAGTTGGTACCAACCTCCTGAATGTACTCTTGTACGACCCGAGCGGTGTGTAGCCGGACGTTATCCTGCATCAGTATCGATCCATCACCTATATTTACTAAATATGGCCCTGCATAGTCATTAAGGATCTCTTGAGCAATTCTTTCCCCAGTCAGGGTGCCATTTTCTATGGCCACCAGCTCTTGGCGATCTTCTGAAGAGATGCCAGCCCATACGAGTGTACAGAGGCTCCATAGTATTAGAGTCTTTCTGTGAAACAGGCTTGAATATCGCTCACCAGGTCGTTTGTATACTCTTCACCTTCCATCGGAAGTGAATAATGAGAATCGAGACTCATCAGTGAGCAAAAATCTTGCCCATTCTTCTTCAATCCCCTGTATGTGTTCACGGGCATAGCGCAGTCTTGCTACTCGATGCCCCCTCCCGAGTTTGGGGCCACTTGCTTGCGTTTGGGGTTTCAGGTCCACTAATGTAGTCTCTTCGGGTCTGAAGAAGCTGTTGCTGAACTTCAACTGCATCGAGGTGGCGATTTCTCATCACAGTGGAGACAATATAGCGGTCTTCACGGGTACTAGTGCACCTGGGACTGCCATTACAAGGTCTCCTCAGATGGTTCCCAGTTTCTTCGTACCTTCGCTTAATATGTCGGACCGTTCTTAATGTTACATCCGCCATTCTTGCAGTACTACGCATACTGATGACTGGTTCTAGAAGAGCCATAATTCTTGCACATTCTTCAGGTGAAAGAGGCATGATAAGTAAAGTTTACGAACTGTAGACACCTTGGCTTTTGAATCAAAATTCGTCGATCAAGAAATAAGCGTGAAAACAAAAAAGTAGGACAGCAATTTGAGAAGGAGTGTTTTTGTTTTTAAAGGTTTTTTCAGCCATTCCTTAGAAGAAGGTATCAACTATAATGTTTTTATATAAACTTTAATTCTTTTTGTGATCCTGTTTAGTTTGAAAATTTATCTTGTGTACTTTAAAAGTTATTGCAATTTTAAAAGTGTGGTACTAACTTTTGAAGGCCAGTGTATTCCAAACGGTCGTATGACAACTTATGTAACAAAACTCTTTAGAATAAGTACTGGCCACCAATAAAACGTAATTTTTGGTTCAATGAACCTGCATTAAGGGCGCAGCTTAATCACGATTTAAACTCGACTTAGGCTTAAACTTAATTTAACGATTTGCATGCCACCGACTTAGCTTAAATCTCCATTAAAAAAAACGTCAAAGTTAAACCAGCATGTAGGTCGGCTTAGAATAGTTAAATCTCTATTTTATAGGCAGATGTGATTACCTACAGTGTTATTTAAAAAAATCTGTTTATTTGTGAAAATGTTTTTTTTTCGCTTAATAATCATGATTTGTTATCGGATGATGACGAGGAGATCGTACAAAACTTAGAAGCGATTTATTTAGTACATTACGAGATGACAAATTTTTGAAACGGTACCGCTTAGGTAAAAAGCTCAAAGCTCCTTTATGATAAAATTATTCATTAGTTTCCAAGTGATTTTAACAGGTAAACTACGTTTGCGAGTTGTACTCAGTGGGCAAGTTTTGCCATGCCTCTTGTTTGTCCCTTGCTGTAGCCCCTTCTGTTTTTTTTTTTCTTTTATCGGGAATTTTTCCACAAGACGTAAGAAATGCATTATTTCTGCCGTGGTATATTTAGGTGCCCTAGATCTTTGTATTATTATATGTATTATGACTGACGCTAAAGAAAACTAGAAAATAACACGAGAACTAAACTACAACCAACACTGACTTACATTGACATTATTGACAAATTAAATTCTTTTTTTCTATTCACTCGGAAATGAGTTACCATATTTTTTTTTTAACCGAGATCAAAGAATGCATGGTGAATGAATTATTGACTTTATCTCAGTTTATGTAGTTAAATCGAATGTGAAATGCGACATGCGTAATAAGATCTAAAGTAAATACGAGTTTAGGGCAAAATCGAGATTTAATTAAATCGCCATTTGTATCATTTTGCTGCAAAACGCCCTAAATAATTGTTTGAAATTAAAAAAAATTAAAACGTAAAAGCAAAAGCATTTTGGAATAAGGA
Organism: Brachylomia viminalis; assembly: GCA_937001585.2. Lineage (NCBI taxonomy): Eukaryota > Metazoa > Arthropoda > Insecta > Lepidoptera > Noctuidae > Brachylomia > Brachylomia viminalis. The sequence goes on along the minus strand of OW443302.2, from coordinate 10,034,131 downwards.
GGTAAAACTACACTTTGCCGCAACGTTCGGCGTTTTGAAACATATTCCGCCTGAATACAAAACACGATCTAACTTTAGCCCGAGCCTAAACCTTCGAGCCAGTTTTTGTATTTCGAACTGTATACAAGTAAAGTTCTTAATACTAAATTGACAACTTACGAAGTTGTACCTTTTACAAAAGTTCCTTTTACAAAACTGACAACCTAAGACCGGACTAAGTTGTCAGTTTTGTAAAAGGAACTGTATTTCGGTTTCTGTTAGATTCTTATTTCAAAAACAGACTCGTTGGTTTAAACCGTATCTAAAGAAAAACCTTGTTTTGTAATAAGACCGAATAACTTTAGAGACTACTGTCCACAATCGGTTTTTTCTGAAGCTATGGAACGCTTCGTTGCATTCCTGATTCAATATAGCGCCCACGACAAAATACACTACTTTTTCCTAATGGATTCCACAAGCTTTGAATAAGAATGTGGATAGCTATAAGAATAGAGTAAGATCAATGAATGAAATGGAACGTGTAAAAGTTACTGGAAAGGAGTGAATACTGAGATGACGGTGGATAGAGATGTAAGTATGGAAGGGCAGGGGAGGTGATATTTACCAACGACGGGGTTCGCTAGGGTCGATGCTTGCCGGGGTTGCGGGAAAGTCCGAAAGGGTTACCGTGGCCCCTGACACTGGCACAGGAACACGGGTGGGTTTTAGTCAGTAAGAGTCTGAAACGCTCTCCCGGTCCGCCCAGAGCGGGAGAAGTTACTTGATGATTTCCCACCCGCAAAAAAAAAAAAAAGTAAATTTTTATAACGGTAAGTAAACAGTACAGTCATGCGCATAACTACCTAACACTAACGAAATATTTAAAAGCCTCTATGGTTGTTCTAGTGCTCGCGCGTGCTACTGCTAAGCATGTTCAGAGGCTGTCAGGCTCCCTGTGTATGCATGAGGTTGGATTCTCAGGTAGGGCAAAGTGTTATTTGATTTTTCAATTAGGCATTTCTCAATAACGGCCCGAAGTCTGGATTTGTGCCCGGTTAATGGCAATAGGCTTGGGCGTATATGGGACTTTAACATAATTGGCGAAATGTGGGGGTACTATAGGTACCTCTGCCTACCCCTTCGGAGAATACAGGCATGATGTTATGTTGTGTAGAATGCTTTTGAATTGTAAGGTAAAAATTGTAAGGTATTTATGCTCGTGACTCCGTACTAGCCGTCGGAAATATCTGCGAACCTGGCTCAATGACGTCATGCAAACTGGAGATATAGCAAAAAAATTCGAGAGGTAAAAATTAAAAATATTGTTTATCTATTTTTTTACCCTTTTATTATTAGGTCAATCTGTACTTTATAGGGTAAAAAAAAACACGAAAAAAGTAGAGAGAAAGTGGCGAAACTATTCTGGAACAGCCTCGACACCAGACAACGTTACGCTATCGTCGTCGTCTTCTTCTTCATTATCACTCAAAATGTTGTCTTCGGTTTCGCTGTCACTGTCTTCTCCTCCTAATGAAATTATTATTTCGCGTTCTTCATATTCATATAATCTGTCATCATGCCAAAACTTATCTCTTAAGCGATCAACATGGTTGCATTCTTTTATCCATTCTTGCGGGGTTATACTTTGTATCGCTTCCTTTGCTAATCTTTCTATATCTTTTTCTGATTGGTCTATTGTTTTGTCTGCCACCCTTTGCTTCATCAAATTCCAAACATACTCAATAGGGTTAAGATCGCAGTGGTAGGGTGGCAGACGTAATACCTCAAGTCCATGAGCTCTAAATATTTCATCGATGAAATATACCTTCTCGGGCTTATTTATTTTAATCAACATAATTATACAGTTCTCTTTTAGTCATTTTAACATCAAATTCGATGTTGTGTTCTTGCAGCCACGTTTGCATTTCGTTTTTACGGGCACTGAAATTTGGCGGCTTATTTGCCTGCTTACTATGATAGGGCGCGTTGTCCATGACAAATATTCCGTTGGGTGGAAGATTCGGTACCAATTTCTCTTTGATCCATTTTGTAAAATTGGACGCGTCCACTTCGTCATGGTAATCACCAGTTGTTGATTTACACTTATACAACGTGTTGTTTTGCATCCTCGTCAAATTTCAGGAGGCTGTTATGAAAGACATAAATAATCAAATAAAATTACGATCCTGCTCAATAATTAATACATACTTGTTTTTTTAGGTATTTAAGTTTGACAGTATTTCAGAATACTCCACTTTCAAAGAATAAAATCGCCCCGTTGCGTATGCGGTAGGCAGTGTCGTACGACTGTCGCTGTGTGCATGCGTTACAGTTACAGGGCGGTATCACACGGGCCCTACACATGCCGATTTCCGAAAAATACAAAAAATAAAAATAAATACCTACTTATTTTATTATTGATTCGTGTCGAGAATCATTAGCATAGTTACCTCCTCGAATTTGACGAGGATGCAAAACAACAGCTTGTAGAGGAGCTCGGCTCCTGGTATGAAACCGTTCTCATTACCTGCGTGTACCACAACCCAGCGCTGACCAGGAGAGTGATTGGTTCGGACGCTGGAATCACTACTATTTTGCCAACATTTTGAGACAGTAAAGTGTGAATGTATCCAGGGTTCGTCGATGAATGTTACTGGTTTTTTTTCGGTACCAAGTTCGTCATTTTTTCTCAGTCGCCTTAGATATTTTGCTCTCCAGGCTGCAATTTCAGGTCTTTGCACTAAAAAATCACGTCTACGTTTACATTTTTTAAACCTGTACCCCAAAGTATTTATAAGAATGTTTCATAAGGCGTCATTTTGGCCGGGAAAGTTGAGCTCCTGTTTGGCTATTCCCAAAATCTTTTTTAAAGTAGGTATTTCTTTTCTTGCGGTATAAAAACTTTCAACCAAAGAGCGTATCGCGGAATCGAGACTCATCAGTGAGCAAAAATCTTGCCCATTCTTCTTCAATCCCCTGTATGTGTTCACGGGCATAGCGCAGTCTTGCTACTCGATGCCCCCTCCCGAGTTTGGGGCCACTTGCTTGCGTTTGGGGTTTCAGGTTCACTAATGTAGTCTCTTCGGGTCTGAAGAAGCTGTTGCTGAACTTCAACTGCATCGAGGTGGCGATTTCTCAACACAGTGGAGACAATATAGCGGTCTTCACGGGTACTAGTGCACCTGGGACTGCCATTACAAGGTCTCCTCAGATGGTTCCCAGTTTCTTCGTACCTTCGCTTAATACGAGTATGTCGGACCGTTCTTAATGTTACATCCGCCATTCTTGCAGTACTACGCATACTGATGACTGGTTCTAGAAGAGCCATAATTCTTGCACATTCTTCAGGTGAAAGAGGCATGATAAGTAAAGTTTACGAACTGTAGACACCTTGGCTTTTGAATCAAAATTCATCGATCAAGAAATAAGCGTGAAAACAAAAAAGTAGGACAGCAATTTGAGAAGGAGTGTTTTTGTTTTTAAAGGTTTTTTCAGCCATTCCTTAGAAGAAGGTATCAACTATAATGTTTTTATATAAACTTTAATTCTTTTTGTGATCCTGTTTAGTTTGAAAATTTATCTTGTGTACTTTAAAAGTTATTGCAATTTTAAAAGTGTGGTACTAACGTTTGAAGGCCAGTGTATTCCAAACGGTCGTATGACAACTTATGTAACAAAACTCTTTAGAATAAGTACTGGCCACCAATAAAACGTAATTTTTGGTTCAATGAACCTGCATTAAGGGCGCAGCTTAATCACGATTTAAACTCGACTTAGGCTTAAACTTAATTTAACGATTTGCATGCCACCGACTTAGCTTAAATCTCCATTAAAAAAAACGTAAAAGTTAAACCAGCATGTAGGTCGGTTTAGAATAGTTAAATCTCGATTTTATAGGCAGATGTGATTACCTACAGTGTTATTTAAAAAAATCTGTTTATTTGTGAAAATGTTTTTTTTTCGCTTAATCATCATGATTTGTTATCGGATGATGACGAGGAGATCGTACAAAACTTAGAAGCGATTTATTTAGTACATTACGAGATGACAAATTTTTGAAACGGTACCGCTTATGTAAAAAGCTCAAAGCTCCTTTATGATAAAATTAATCATTAGTTTCCAAGTGATTTTAACAGGTAAACTTCGTTTGCGAGTTGTACTCAGTGGGCAAGTTTTGCCATGCCTCTTGTTTGTCCCTTGCTGTAGCCCCTTCTGTTTTTTTTATTTTTTTATCGGGAATTTTTCCACAAGACGTAAGAAATGCATTATTTCTGCCGTGGTAAATTTAGGTGCCCTAGATCTTTGTATTATTATATGTATTATGACTGACGCTAAAGAAAACTAGAAAATAACACGAGAACTAAACTACAACCAACACTGACTTACATTGACATTATTGACACATTAAATTCTTTTTTTCTATTCACTCGGAAATGAGTTGCCATATTTTTTTCTTAACCGAGATCAAAGAATGCATTGTGAATGAATTATTGACTTTATCTCAGTTTATGTAGTTAAATCGAATGTGAAATGCGACTGTGCAAGACATGCGTAATAAGATCTAAAGTAAATACGAGTTTAGGGCAAAATCGAATTTGTATCATTTTGCTGCAAGTCGCCCTAAATAATTGTTTGAAATTAAAAAAAAATTAAAACGTAAAAGCAAAAGCATTTTGGAATAAGGAGGTAAAACTACACTTTGCCGCAACGTTCGGCGTTTTGAAACATATTCCGCCTGAATACAAAACACGATCTAACTTTAGCCCGAGCCTAAACCTTCGAGCCAGTTTTTGTATTTCGAACTGTATACAAGTAAAGTTCTTAATACTAAATTGACAACTTACGAAGTTGTACCTTTTACAAAAGTTCCTTTTACAAAACTGACAACCTAAGACCGGACTAAGTTGTCAGTTTTGTAAAAGGAACTGTATTGTGTATAAACACAAGCTTTGAATAAGAATGTGGATAGCTATAAGAATAGAGTAAGATCAATGAATGAAATGGAACGTGTAAAAGTTACTGGAAAGGAGTGAATACTGAGATGACGGTGGATAGAGATGTAAGTATGGAAGGGCAGGGGAGGTGATATTTACCAACGACGGGGTTCGCTAGGGTCGATGCTTGCCGGGGTTGCGGGAAAGTCCGAGAGGGATACCGTGGCCCCTAGCACAGGTAACTGAAGGAACACGGGTGGGTTTTAGTCAGTAAGAGTCTGACACGCTCTCCCGGTCCGCCCAGAGCGGGAGAAGTTACTTAATGATTTCCCACCCTCAAAAAAAAAAAATTTTTATAGCGTTAAGTAAACAGTACAGTCATGCGCATAACTACCTAACACTAACGAAATATTTAAAAGCCTCTATGGTTGTTCTAGTGCTCGCGCGTGCTACTGCTAAGCATGTTCAGAGGCTGTCAGGCTCCCTGTGTATGCATGAGGTTGGATTCTCAGGTAGGGCAAAGTGTTATTTGATTTTTCAATTAGGCATTTCTCAATAACAGTCCGGAGTCTCGATTTGTGCCCGGTTGATGGCAATAGGCTCGCCCCCTATTACATATGGGACTTTAACATAATTGGCGAAATGTGGGGGTACTATAGGTACCTCTGCCTACCCCTTCGGAGAATACAGGCATGATGTTATGTTGTGTAGAATGCTTTTGAATTGTAAGGTAAACATTGTAAGGTATTTATGCTCGTGACTCCGTACTAGCCGTCGGAAATATCTGCGAACCTGGCTCAATGACGTCATGCAAACTGGAGATATAGCAAAAAAAATCGAGAGGTAAAAATTAAAAATATTGTTTATCTATTTTTTTACCCTTTTATTATTAGGTCAATCTGTACTTTATAGGGTAAAAAAAAAAACACGAAAAAAGTAGAGAGAAAGTGGCGAAACTATTCTGGAACAGCCTCGACACCAGACAACGTTACGCTATCGTCGTCGTCTTCTTCTTCATTTTCACTCAAAATGTTGTCTTCGGTTTCGCTGTCACTGTCTTCTCCTCCTAATGAAATTATTATTTCGCGTTCTTCATATTCATATAATCTGTCATCATGCCAAAACTTATCTCTTAAGCGATCAACATGGTTGCATTATTTTATCCATTCTTGCGGGGTTATACTTTGTATCGCTTCCTTTGTTAATCTTTCTATATCTTTTTCTGATTGGTCTATATTTTTGTCTGTCACCCTTTGCTTCATCAAATTCCAAACATACTCAATAGGGTTAAGATCGCAGTGGTAGGGTGGCAGACGTAATACCTCATGTCCATGAGCTCTAAATATTTCATCGATGAAATATACCTTCTCGGGCTTATTTCTTTTAATCAACATATACTTCTCTTTTAGTCATTTTAACATCAAATTCGATGTTGTGTTCTTGCAGCCACGTTTGCATTTCGTTTTTACGGGCACTAAACTCTGCTTGCGCGATGCAGGATTTGCGTGTAGTCAGTTTGACGCGCAGCTCGCATGTGGTGATATAGATCCAGTCACGACATGTAATAGCTAGAAAGTACTATTGTTACTTATTAAATAATAATGATAACAATAGTACCTACACACATGCCTAACTGGAAGACGCACTGTGTACACAGGTACATAGGGCACACTAAAAGTTTTGCACTTCTAGCTAATCGGAACTATTTGAATTTCGAATGTTATATTTTTTTAAACGTTGCAACCTTCTTAGTAATAAAAAAAAAACAATTGGCGGGAAATCATTTGTCAATTGTTTTTATCACACATCAAAGTTCTACGTACGCAACGAAAATGGAATTAAGTCGAAAAGATTTTAGAGCGATGATTTTTTATGATTTTAAAAGTTCTCTCGCTCGGCAAGACTGTGCCACTCGTCTTCTAAATGCTTTTGGGAGAGAAGCACCTTGTTTGAGCACCGTGAGGCGATGGTTTGCTGAATTTGAGAGAGGTCGAGTTTCTTTACATGACGAATTTCGTGAAGGGCGGCCTTCAACTGCCGTCAACGAAAATAATGTGGCTACTGTTAAGCGGCTAATTGAAGAAAACCCGCGGATTACCTATGAGACAATTCGAGGACTATTGGGGATTGGTATGAGCCAAATTCAGAAAATTTTACACGAAGAATTGAAAGTTCGGAAACTTTGTTGTCGTTGGATCCCTCATGAACTGACAGCGGAGCAGTAGCGGGCTCGCGTGGAATGGTGCTCACAGATGCTACTAAAGTACGACCACGGACATTCTAATGCTGTTTATGACATTGTCACAGGAGACGAAAAGTGAATTTATTGTTTTGAACCCGAAAAAAAACAGCAATCTTGTGAATGGGTGTTTGAAAATGAGAACAGGCCAAAAAAAAGTAAGGCAGGCGAGAAACGTTGGTAAAAAAATGATCACGTTTTTTTTCTCAGCTACGAGTCCCATCTGTACAATTCCACTTGAAGATCAAAAGAGTGTTAATGCCGAGTGGTAGTCTACCATTTGTTTACCCAGGGTGTTAGAAAAAGTTCGCGAAAGACGACCCAAAAGCCGCGTTCTCCTACATCATGACAACGCTTCTTCACACACGGCCAACAAAACAAAGTCGTTTTTAGCTTCCGAAAAAGTACAACTCGTCACCCATCCTGCGCATAGCCCCGACCTAGCACCCTGTGATTTCTGTATTTTCCCCAAAATCAAAGATTTGATGAGAGGTTTCACTTTTACCAACTCCGAAGAGGCAGCGATAGCGTTCAATCAACACGTAGAAAACATGCCTTTTGATCTGTGGTCCTCCTGTTTTAAAAAATGGTTCGATCGCATGAAAAAATGTTTAAAATGTAAAGCAGAGTATTTATAAAATCATTAAACATAAAATTTTGGTTATAACATGTGGTTTTTTTAAGTTACGCAAAACTTATAGTGTGACCTACGTATTTGTATCTACTCATATGATAAATGAAAAATGATTATATTCCTGTAAGTAGGTTTGTACAAACACTTTTACACGTCAATCGTATTTTAAAAACTAGAGAGAACTATTTATGAGGTCGGCGTTTACTATCTGACTACTCTGAGAAGAAAGGCCGAAACAAACTCAGTCTCTTTTAAAGTCCAGACAAAATCTTGGTCAGATCATGTGAAGGCTAATAATATCAATTGTTTGGTATCAAGAGGGTACCCCAGGCATGCGGGATTTACAGCCCCTGTCTTATTTCTTAAAGATGTCATAGTAGACGATGAATAAAAAATATTTAATTTTGCAAAGACTGGCAACATAAAAAATAAAATATAAGAATTAACGTTATTCTAGATGACTTTACCATTTTAACAAAATCTGTGAATGCAATCAGTAATTACACAAGAACATATGGACAGTCTCCAAATAACGTTTTTCTGTAGCGACAACGGTTATGGTAGCTTCTCTTACTACCTCTTCTCAACTTTCACCCTGTATTGCTCAGATCGGACAAGGAATCAAGACAAGGCTCATTGGAATTCTTGTACTAAATCTTACTACTTTTATAATTATATATATCATTTATTCCTATTGGAGCAGTTTCCAGGTTCCAAACATTTCGGGGTACCTGGGTGCCCGGCCCTTTTATCAGCTTTAACAAAAACAATCGAATACTTAGAACGTAATTTCGCGCGGGCATCACTGTAAAAAAACCGCCGCGCCACGGGGTTCTGAGTAGATAAATAAAGAAGAAGACTAATATATAAATAGTAACAATTATTGCATCACATTGGTTTTCTGAACAAATATTTAAACTCTCTCGTAGCAAGTAAGATAATTGTTTTCTAAAAATACCTAAGTAGGTACTGTTTATTATTCTGTTCAATAATCTTAACTAAAAGAAAAACTGTTGGTTACCTATCGCCTCGTAAAACTCGTTTTTGAATATCACATATCCTGTTTTAGTTTTATGATTAGTTTGACTATTTTTTGTGTCTGTGTAGCTCTTTTGAAGTGTCTATTTTTATTAAATTATTCCTCGCCTTAAAATATCATGAATAAGTATGCTCCTAACATAATTTTAATATTTATTTTTATTCTGTGGGTACCTACATGGTTACTGATATAATGATACCACAGAGCACCTTATAATATTGAATGATACTAAAAAAATGCTCTAATGTCACCTGAGAGCTGCAATGTATAAGAATCTAGTTAAAATCTTGACGAAAGTCAGACAAGGTCAAAGTCAAATCATTTATTTCAAATGGGCACATAAATGGCACTTTCGAACGTCAAATGTACAAAATATTAGAGTTGAAAGCACAGTGGCGGCCCAGTGGTAACGGCAGCAACTTACAAGTTATAGTAATATAATTATAATAATCCATTTATTTTCAGGCCCATAGATCTTCCTCCTGGGACAAAAGAAGTTCCTAGGACCTTAACCTAAACATACGTAATATTTTTATCATAAACAAAATGTCACTTTACTTCACAAGTAGCACAGCACAGCAAAAAGTCAAGCTAGTGCTTGACTGTGCGCTGTGCTGTGGTACTTGTCCCCGGAAGCAACGGAACACCACGTCCTGCAGCCAAAAGTCTTCTTCCATGACAAGGGGCAAATACAATTCGGTGCGCGCACCATGAATGCCTTGAAGTTGTAACGGAACGTTACATGGAAATACATCTTGTGATTGTGTTTGTTAAATGGCAATAGATTGTGTATCAATGCTTTGTTCTTTGTTTGTGTACGACTTGGAACGCGCCGTGACGCCGCACGCGCGGTGTGGGGCGAGTGTTCGCATAGAACGAATGAGGTGAACGGGATTACGCCCGCACCGCTGACGCGAGTCCACAGCAGTCACTTCTAGGCTGATGTGAGAGTGTACGTATCGCCTTGAGTCCTGTCGAGCGCCCTAGCAGACACGACTAATTATAAAAAATAAATAACTAACAATAAAGCAAAGTGGTAATCCCGATTTAGGGTAAGTTTTAAATAGCACACAAAACAAGCAAATCATGATCATGTAATTTATTGCTAATAATTATTCTGTGTACTACTATATATCATGTATTTCTTGTTTTATTACATTCTCTGATGCTTATTTCATCTTATTTAATATGTACCTATCATTTAGGAATGGCCTCAGAAATTGCTAATAATGCTGTATCATGCTACTTAATTTTCTTCTACCTTCAAGTAAAATATTATTTTTTAAATTTGAATTCCGAACGTTTTAACGTATTCATAATTATTGTTTTTGCTGTTTTCTTTTTGCTCTTTGTGTAAACTCCGTTCTGGTCAGTACCACCACGTCAATACTACTACAATTAATAGGTACTTTCTTCTTGTTGTCGTCGGCGGTACCCCAGCACGGAAGTTATCAGGCCAAGTTCTAATCAGCTGGAACGGTGGTTTCCAGGTTCGCATTTTGCACTGCAAGCTTCCATCGGCAACAGTTCCTGCGTCCATGTCAACGGCTCGCCTCCAACAGCTGAACAAGTCTGCCAGCCGCGCCGATTTTATCTACCCGTGACGCCATCGTACAGCACGACACTGAACTTCGGCCAACTTCCATCTCCGGCAGCAGCGGAATACCGCGTGCAACTACAGGGGAGTACCTATCCCTGCAGAAGTGTCAACAGAGGTCCGTAACCCACGACCTACAAATCCTTGTGTGCCTCCGGCTTATTTAGCTGGGTTTTTCTTTAATAAACACTTGCAAAGGTACACACCCGTTTTCTTATTCGGTCGCCAATTGTTAGGTGGGAATCGAACGGGTGGAGGCTACACTGGCGCCCAATTACGTGGTTCTGTCTGTTTCCGCTTCTGTAGTTAGTAGTTAGTTATTGTACGGTGAGTGGGTAATTGTTTATTTTTTTTTTGTAAAACGCTTTGTTTTTTTTTTTGTGCAGTAACTGGTGTGAAGATTAATGTCAGTTTGTTTTGATTTGAGAACTATAGTTTATTAACGTTGGCCTAATAGTTTTTTTTATATACAGGGGTTTTTTTTTTTTTTGTATACCGGGTGACAAAAGGGAAAATATTTTTTTTTTTTTTCTTTGATTCTTATTCTGTTGTCTGTTTCAAATTGGAATCGTTTAGTTTCGCAAATTTATTGTAAAACTACCTTCACACCAGTTGCATTTGTTTTATTTTTAGTGTGTTTCTATTTTTATTGTTGTTCGCAATATTTTTTTTAGTTGCTTTGTTTCTTTCTTTTACTTCTTATTTCTTCCTTTCATAGATAATTTATAACACAGCGTTCTGTTAGAGTAGATTGTAACGGAACGGAGTATTTTCATTATATTTTGTGTGCTATTTACAACTTTGTCATATTGGTCCATATATTTTTTTTTTCTTTTAATATGGCATATCCTATAAAATATTTATCGTTGCAAAAGTCTGAATTAGAATACGAGGTAGCCGTAAGAGGTGAAACTCCGGCTAGTACTGTGGCGGATCTTAGGCGGCAGATTTGTAAACTTAGTCAAGTTTTTGTATCTGAGGATATTTTGTGTTCCCATCTCGACCCCCTTCACGATTTGAATAATTCGTTGGAAATTTTAAATAAAATAAAATCTAGTCTTGATGTGGATACCAAGGATAAGAATGTGTTGGGGCGAATTGAAAATCTTTTCCATCACCTTTATCACAGGCTCAATAGGATCAATATGGATGAGAAATTCATGGATGTGCATACTGAATGTACGAAAATGTTTAGGGAATATTATGAAATTTTTACATCTCTAAAAGCAAAGAGTATAGACCCTCTCATAGCTGTCACCCCAATTTCTGACCCGCCAGTTACGGCGGAAAGAATTAATATTTCAGTGGTTTGTGAGGGAAATTCCAAACTTTCCGAGTTAGCCAAATTAAGATATGATGGCAAGACTTGCGTGCGTGCTTTTATTCAGCGAGCTAACGAATATAGTGTAGCTCGTAATATTACAAACCCAAAGTTTCTGTCATTTGCAACCGAAATTTTTATAGATGATGCGCTCCATTGGTTTAGAAGCGTAAGTTCACAGGTATCATCTTGGGATGAACTTGTCGTTCTTCTACTACATGACTTCGACAAAGCGGATTACGATTACCGACTTTTGTCTGAGATTCGGTCTAGGACTCAGGGAGCAACGGAAAACATTACAATTTACCTATCCATTATTTCGGGAATGTTTTCACGCTTGTCGAGGCCTTTGGTGGAGGAGGACAAGCTGGAAATTATTTTACACAATATTAGACCGTGTTATGCGAGCACTCTGGCCTCTGCATCTCAAATCACATCGATTGAGCAGTTGAGATGTCTTTGTAGGAATTTCGAAAACGTTCAGTCACGCATGGTACAGTTCCGTGAGCCTTCCGCTACTACTTCTGACACATTAGCACCAGAGTTTGCATACAAACAAAGAACTGGCACAATAAACAAACAAAATCATTATAGTGATACTAAAAATGTGAACAATAAAACCACCATAGACAATAACAAACAAAATTTTAACAGTAATGTTAATGAAAAATATTTACATGCTTTATATACAAATAATTCAGTTCCTGATGCGAAACTACCGTATTGTCCTAGATGTCGAAATAATTCGCATAGCCTCAGGGATTGTCAGAATAAAGAAATTTTGTGTTTTAAGTGTGGTCATAAAGGTGTTAAGAAACCAGATTGTCCGAATTGTAATAAAGATCAGAAGCCAAAAAACTAGGTTTGCAGGATTGTATCAACACATCTTCGATAGAGGGTCGCTTTAATAGAGATGATTGGAATAACTGGTTGAAAACAATTCATTTATTTTTCAACAGTTACAAAATTTCTTCAGTTCTGCAAACTAAGCCTCTAGGGGATTCGCGACCATATTTAAATATTAAGATCAACGATATTACAGCGTCTGGCCTCCTAGATTCCGGGTCAGCTGTTACAATATTAGGTAATTATGCACATAACACGTTACTCAGTCGTGGCCTTAAGCTATGTACTGATGATACACCTTCGATAGTAGCTGCTGGGGGTCAAACACTTAAGAGTATTGGTTATATTAATGTTCCAGTACAATTAGAGGAACGATTTCACATAATCAAATGTTATGTAGTTCCAGAAGTTCAATCATCGCTTATTCTAGGTATTGACTTCTGGCGCGCCTTTGATTTATGTCCGAAGTATTTGGGTTCTGTTAATTTGACAGCTATTCCATTAGTAGATTTGAATAGTAATAACCATCAAACTTTTATGTATTCTTATGATAGTTTAGATGATTCTCAACGCGCTATAGTTGATAACGTTGTTGAGCAATTTAGGGATATTTCATTTGAGCGCAAAGGCTTAGGCCGTACGCACATTTTAACCCATCATATCGATACTGGCGCTTCTCCTCCTATTCGACAAAGATATTATAGGCTATCTCCTGAGAAACAGAGAATCCTTGTCGAACAGGTTGATGAGATGTTAAATTTAGATGTGGTGGAGCACTGCGAGAGTGCCTGGCAGTCTCCGGTACTCCTCGTTACTAAGAAGAATGGCCAGCCTCGTTTTTGTCTTGACAGCAGGAAGTTAAATTCGGTCACAAAACGAGATGCCTACAACTTGCCATACATTGCCGAAATTTTGGATAATCTGCGCGACGCCCGTTTTCTTACTAGCCTTGATTTATCCAAAGCCTTTTGGCAAATACCCATTGCAGAGGAGGACAGAGATAAGACGGCCTTTTACGTCCCAGGTCGAGGAACTCTTAGGTTTAAGACCACAGCGTTTGGCTTGACAAATGCTCCCGCTACGCAACAGCGTCTTGTAGATAAGTTACTAGGTAACGTAGATCACCGTATATTCGCTTATCTAGATGATATTATTATTGTCAGCAATAGTTTTGATGAGCATGTGTCCCTGCTACTTCGCGTTTTGGACAGATTGCGTAAAGCAGGCCTAACCGTCAATTTGGAAAAGTGTGAGTTTTTTCGAAGTCAACTTAAATACCTAGGTTACGTGGTTGATGCGAATGGGTTGCGAACAGACCCAGAAAAGGTTGAGGCCATCCTCAACTACGCAACTCCTATTAATCGAAAGGAGTTAAAGCGGTTTCTAGGTACAGCTACATGGTATCGTAGGTTCGTTCCCAATTTTAGCACAATTGCAGGGCCGCTCAACAAGTTGACTTCAAATAAAAAGAATACTCCACCTTTCAAGTGGACTGATGAGGCAGAAGTCGCTTTTAAAAAGCTAAAAGAATGCTTAGTTTCCGCGCCTGTTCTTTCCTGCCCCGATTACAACCTACCTTTCGAGGTGCATACGGATGCGAGTAACTATGGGATAGGCGGTATGCTCACTCAATCTATAAACGAAAAGGAGCACCCCATAGCTTACATGAGCAAATCGTTAACGGCGGCAGAAAAGAACTACAGCATTACGGAGCGGGAGACGCTGGCAGTTCTCGTGGCATTAGAGCATTGGCGATGCTATTTGGAAAATGGGAAAACTTTCACGGTTTACACAGACCATAGTGCGTTGAAGTGGTTCCTTTCATTAAATAACCCTACAGGAAGACTTGCACGTTGGGGTGTGCGCTTGTCTTCATTCAATTTTGACATAAAACACCGTCGAGGTGTCGACAACGTTATCCCTGATGCGTTGTCTAGAGCTGTTCCTGTTTCTTCTATGGTCACTTCTAATTCATTCGCGACTTCTAGTGATGATTGGTATAGGAACATTTGTAGTAACTGTGTCACAAAACCAGAAAATTTTCCCAATTACCAAATTAAGGATGGCACTCTTTTCCGCCTTAGTAAAAATAAGTGCTTGCTTACCAATGAATTTTCTTGGAAGGAGGTCGTACCGTCGGAACTTAGAGGTAAGGTTATTGCGGATAACCATGATGAACCAACTGCGGGTCATTTGGGTATCTTTAAGACCTATAGGCGCATTGCACTCCAATTTTATTGGCCGGGCATGCATCGAGACGTAGCAAAATACGTAGGATCTTGTAGTACTTGTCTTCAGTACAAAACTCAAAACCATGCTACTCTTGGTGAAATGGGACGCCCAAAGCAATGTTCTCGCCCTTACCAAATGATATCCATCGACTTAATGGGACCGCTTCCTGTCACACGCAAACAAAATAGTTACATACTAGTAGTAACTTGTTGCTTTTCCAAATTTTGTCATATTTTCCCAATTAAAAAAGCAACTTCTCAGATTATTGTAAAAATTTTAGAAGAACACATTTTCTTAGTTCACGGTGTTCCTCAAAGTATTTTCCTGGATAATGGTACTCAATTTATTAGCGGCCATACTCAGGATTTATTCAAAAAATATAAAATACCAAACATATTCTTTTCACCAAAGTATACCCCTCAGGTTAATACTGTGGAGCGGTACAATAAAACGATTATTACTTGCATTTCAACTTTCGTAGATGGTGATCACCGATCATGGGACTTATTTATTCCAAAGGTACAGTTTGCAATAAATAATTCTGTTAATGAAGCTACCGGATTTACTCCTTCTTTTCTAGTTTTTGGACGGGAAATAGTATTATGTGGTTCTCATTACGCAGACACAGACTTGGGTGAAGAGGTTTTATTTCTTCCTCGCGATGTGTATGCGGAGAACCTTGGTTGCCTAAGTTCTATCTTTGATCAAGTCCAAAAATCTTTGTATCACGCCCATGTAAAAAACACATCATATTATAATTTGAGACGCAAGGCTTTTGAGTTTAATACCGGTGATATCGTATACAAACGTGCTTACGTCCTGAGCGATAAGGATAAGCACTTTAGCAAGAAACTAGCTCCCAAATACATTAAGTGCCGGGTGATTCAAAAGCTGTCACCACTTGTGTATGTGTTAGAGGATATGTCAGGAAAAAACTTAGGGTCGTGGCATATTAAGGACTTGAAAATATCTACTTATAAATGAACTCTGTTTTCGTTACGTTTTCCCATACACCACTAAACGACTTTAAGACCGTTACAAAAGTCAGTGACGGATATTAGTCACTTGACTTTCAGTATGTTAGGACACGTCGCATTTTTTTAATATTGTGTGATGTATTATATGTTAGGTTTTTGAGTGATGAGGTATGACTGAAATGAAAGAATGAGTAAAAGGCTATTGTAACAAGTTTATGGTGCGGATTTTATTCTTAAAATAAAATCCTTATGAGGGAACCGCGGGTAATGTAACGGAACGTTACATGGAAATACATCTTGTGATTGTGTTTGTTAAATGGCAATAGATTGTGTATCAATGCTTTGTTCTTTGTTTGTGTACGACTTGGAACGCGCCGTGACGCTGCACGCGCGGTGTGGGGCGAGTGTTCGCATAGAACGAATGAGGTGAACGGGATTACGCCCGCACCGCTGACGCGAGTCCACAGCAGTCACTTCTAGGCTGATGTGAGAGTGTACGTATCGCCTTGAGTCCTGTCGAGCGCCCTAGCAGACACGACTAATTATAAAAAATAAATAACTAACAATAAAGCAAAGTGGTAATCCCGATTTAGGGTAAGTTTTAAATAGCACACAAAACAAGCAAATCATGATCATGTAATTTATTGCTAATAATTATTCTGTGTACTACTATATATCATGTATTTCTTGTTTTATTACATTCTCTGATGCTTATTTCATCTTATTTAATATGTACCTATCATTTAGGAATGGCCTCAGAAATTGCTAATAATGCTGTATCATGCTACTTAATTTTCTTCTACCTTCAAGTAAAATATTATTTTTTAAATTTGAATTCCGAACGTTTTAACGTATTCATAATTATTGTTTTTGCTGTTTTCTTTTTGCTCTTTGTGTAAACTCCGTTCTGGTCAGTACCACCACGTCAATACTACTACAATTAATAGGTACTTTCTTCTTGTTGTCGTCGGCGGTACCCCAGCACGGAAGTTATCAGGCCAAGTTCTAATCAGCTGGAACGGTGGTTTCCAGGTTCGCATTTTGCACTGCAAGCTTCCATCGGCAACAGTTCCTGCGTCCATGTCAACGGCTCGCCTCCAACAGCTGAACAAGTCTGCCAGCCGCGCCGATTTTATCTACCCGTGACGCCATCGTACAGCACGACACTGAACTTCGGCCAACTTCCATCTCCGGCAGCAGCGGAATACCGCGTGCAACTACAGGGGAGTACCTATCCCTGCAGAAGTGACAACAGACGTCCGTAACCCACGACCTACAAATCCTTGTGTGCCTCCGGCTTATTTAGCTGGGTTTTTCTTTAATAAACACTTGCAAAGGTACACACCCGTTTTCTTATTCGGTCGCCAATTGTTAGGTGGGAATCGAACGGGTGGAGGCTACAAAGTTGACGTTGCGGCGCGACTCCAGTAACCCGCGTACCTAGTCTTCTGGCGCACGTACTCCATGATGTCCTCCACCTTAGTGGTATAATGCTGGCGGAAGATGTACACCGGAGTGTTCGGCTTTGCGGCACGCAGGCTTACTTTGGGCCCCGTAGGAGCTTTGCCGCAGCGGTTCTTGTTAGTTTGCGATCGGCACTTCCTCCTCTGCAACGTCACGAAACCCTCATTATTATCAGTTCTATTCGGCGCCTTTTCTGGCATAGGCTTTAGATATATTTGGAGCACCAGGGATACTCCCGGTGACACTATCAAAATTCTTTCATAGGGGTGTCGACAGGGCTGCTGATACTGGCAGAAGGACGGGACGCGGGGCTCCGGCAACGCTGCGCGGAGGAGCCGTGGTGACGGACGCGGGGCTGCGGGGTGCCCGGCTGGGGCGCACTGCAGGGTCAGCAATCGACGGAAGGAATGCGACAACGATATATCGAGGCCGGCTCCGCGACACGTGTTTACATTAGATGCCTCGACTGATCACCTAATTATCGTGGCACTGTTGCGCAACTCGCTTACTTTTTTGCGCAAATCAGTGGCGGTGTTTTGAGATGCATCTAATTTCGTTAACACATCCGCGAAGCTGGCCTTCAGAAAGACAATGTTCTTCAGAAGGCTCGTTACATCGAAGTGGTTAAAGGTGACGGGAGGAATCTTGTGTAGGTCCTTCGTCACAAACGTCGGTATGTCGTCAGGCTCGGTTTCCTTGAACAGTGTGATTATATCTTGCAGGCTTCTCTTAGTCCCGTCACGCCGCCGGCGGGACACCATCCGGTCGCGCTTGTTCAGCACACTGAACAACAACAGCTTCACAGATCTGGACAGCGGACACTTAGTCCATAACATCCAGCTTCTGCTACAGGAACGCCAGCAGCTCATTCAATTATTAGAGTGGTATGGCGAGTAAATTATGTGCGACGGCTTGCGCCGCGCTAATCGATATAAACAACATGCAAACGCATCCGCATCGGATCTCGGCATAAGCCAGACTTTTAGGTCGTGGTGGGTTCGAAACCCAGGCGCTTTATTTTGTGTAAATTAATTAATCACCACTTTTCTCAAAACGGTGAATGAAAACATCGCGAGGAAACCGGCATGTCCCACAACCAAAAATTCGAAGACCAGTGACATCCACCAACCCGCACTGGCGTGGTGGATTAGGGCCCACTCCCTCTCACAAAAAAGTCCCAGCAGTGGGAATATTATAGGCTGATTATGAATGCTAGAATTTAAATCTCACATGAAAGTAACATTAATACTTTTTGGTCCCATAACTTATAACTTTAAGAGTTATAATATGAATACCATGTTTAGATCTTAGCGTCTGTCAGATGTTTGGTCCTTAGTATGTAGGTACACGTTTAGCGGACTCGTGCTATTTGAGTTCATATACATTCAAAACTTGACTATGAAATAATAGGAACTTTGAAGTTCATGAAACAAATAGTAATAAATACTGATGAAGAGTATCATCACATCATTCGCAGTTATAGATTGCTTCAAATTCTACATCATTAATTTCCCATCAATCCACGAAAAATGTTTGCGTGTTATGATTACAAAATGTTCAACAAAATTCATTATTTTTAAGCAAATACTACCTTCTAACTTCGGGAATCGGAATTACAAGTCAGCCTGTAATAAAATCAATAATTATAATAACAATGTAATTTTGTAGAAAACCATTGGCGCCTATTTGTTTTGTTAGAGCAATGTGTTGAAGTTTTTGTCTAGCTGAGTAAAACTTTGAAATTCTTTATTTTGCACTGAATAATAAATTGCAGTACATTACGCTGCACATCTGTGGTAACACTTTGACCCTGACCTTGAGTTTTTGTTTCATTGACGTGCAGTCTCCACTGCCTGTTATTATTTTTTAAACCTTTGACTCCTAAATCAAGCCACCGTACATTTTTTTTAATGTATAAAGGCCTAACATTAAAATAATGATAAGCCAGATAATTTTTTTTAAACAGTTTTGAAGCTGACTTACTGGCCATCATTTCGGTATCATTATTGTTCCAAATTTGAATTCACGAATTTGAAAGACAGAAGAATATCGAAGTTTGGTGGCCCAAAGAAGCAACGAGCTTTGATTAGACTATTAGGGCATTTATAAGTCAATAGTCATTTCGTAATTTGTTTTGTTTTGCGTAAAAAGATTATAGAAATAGTTTTTCCTTAATACCACATCCATTCCAACATTTTCACATTCATTCTTCCATTCTAACGTTCAAATTATGGATACTGCACCTGAAGCAGCCGCGCAAGTGGCACTTATTCAGCGAAACGTAAGTGCACAACTTCATGCAAGTCGTTCTGCCGTTCAAAGAATTTACCATCGATACCTGGAGACTGGCGGCTTCATACACCGTCCAGGAGGACCACTTGCGCGGCTACTTCAGGTGCAGTAACCATAATTTGAACGTTAGAATGGCTTAATAACAAGGAAAAACTATATCGATAATCTTAAAAATCGGTAACATGCTTCCTGGATATTCTAAATCCATATATCTGTATCTGTTATAACTGTTGATGCTGCAGTTAAAGTTTTGGATGAATTTTTTTGAATGAATGAAATATTATTTTTTAATGAGAGACATCTAAAAATTAAGGCAGAATTCAGTGATTTAGTAACAGATCGATGTACTAATAAAGGTTTAGCTCAAAGAGACCCTTTATTCCCGCTACTATTTAATTTAATTACATATGAAGTATGTCAACAACATGTTAATACAGTAGTAGTATCACAATATGCAGATGATTTCGTTCTATATGTTAAAGATAGAGACATTATGAAATGTGAAATGTATGTTCAAAATGCGTTAGTTCATATTGTTATGTCTTTAGCTGAACTTGGTCTTGAATTATCTTCGAATAAGTCTAAATATTGTGAATATAGTAGGGGTAGACGCAGAGTACTGCCTTCTCTTTAAATAAATGAACAGTCGTTGGCATTTTCACCATGTACTAAATATTTAGGTATGTGGTTAGACCAAAGTTTACGTTGGAGTAAACAAAACACATAAATGAAACAATTGCGAAAAGCTCAAAGTTTTCGAATATATTAAAGCTATTAACGGGGAGCTCTTGGGTATACATACTAAACATGAGTACGTAAACTGTACATCTCCTTAATTAGTAGTCGATTGGAATAAGGTTCGTTTCTCTATGAGTGTAGTGCTAAATAAAACACATTTATCGAAACTAGTCAAGTTGCAAAATCAGGCCCTACGAATAATAGGGGGGTACATTAAAAGCTCCCCTATCCACGTAATGGAATCAGATTTATGTATCTCACCTTTATATTTAAGAAGACACTATTTAGCATACACATATTGTCAAAAAATTCGATCGGGGTTAAAATAATGTCACAATTTTATTGATCTTGTATCCGAGTTGAGCGACTATTGTCGTACTTCATATTGTCAAAAAAATACCATTACTAGTGAAAGTATACAATGACGTTAGGCACTTAGAAATGACATCATCAGAATTACTAAAAATGTTTAGTTTAGAAATATGGACATCTTATATTCAAAAAAATATCATTAAAACTGAACTCAAAAGTTTAAACACCGGTAAACGCAATTATAACCCATAATTTATTTCGGGTGGCATACAATTTACACTGATGTATCGAAAAGTGCACAGCGACAAGGAGCAGGGTTATTTGACCAGAGTTTAGGGAACAGGTTTGGATACAAAATCAGTTGTGATATATCAATCATGTCACTGGAGCTCATAGCAATTTACAAAGCGGTAAATTATGTCGATATGATGATCAGCTTTCGGAATTAATGCTGATGATGCTTTAAAACAAAATAAAAATAAATGTTGGAATTCTAACGGGACTGTAAACCGTCGTCACGAGTGGTTTTATCGGGTTCAAGGACAGTAACATATTATAACGAAAAAGAATTTATGATTGTTAGCAGTCTGGACGGGTAAAGAATTTCCCTTGAAAATTGAGAAAATTACTCGAGACGATGAGTTTTGGCAAAACCAAATGCAAACCAGATTAGTTAATTATTATAATGAGTGTTTGCTACCTGAAATTGTAGACCCAAGAAAGTCCAGGTCGATGCCACTGAGAAGCACGATCTACTAATTCTAAGGCCTCGTTTACGGAGACGCGGGGCGTCGCGCGTCGCGTGCGGTTTGGCGTCTCGCGTCTCTCTCGCTCCCGACCACGCTGTATGAGAGCGAGAGAGACGCGAGACGCCACGCCGCCGCACGCGACGCATGTCTCCCGCGTCTCCATAAACGAGGCATTATACGGAACATATTGACTGCAACAGTCGGGACCCATTAAATAATCTAGACTAAAATCATTCTATCCAATACGGGTTTCCACTATTGCAGTCAATAAGTTCCGTATTAGAATTGAACTGAACTTGTTTTTATTCTTTTCAGTTTTTATTTAAAGTTATTAAGTAGTTATTTTTTACGCAGTCGTGTTTTTTTATTTTTTCAATTTATTTTTATTGACATGCAGGGTGCAGGCATGTTTTTATTTGCTTTGGTTATTTGTATAATATAATCATTTTTTTATTTAAATAATGTAAAATAAAATTGAGCAAATTCGTATAAATTGTTTTCTTTGAATATAGGTAATAATAAATATTTATCTATTATAAACCCATAAATCGTTACTATTAATTAGTACAATAAACAATTGTTGCAGTTGGTCTACTTTCTAAATTTTAGATCAACCAATTCATGTTTGAATAAATAAAAATAACGACTTTAATATTAATCATAATTATACCTATACTTGCAATATATTACAATATTGTAAAACCTTTGTTTTCATTTTGGTTTACAATAAAGTAAATTCTATTACATTCTATTCTATAACAATTACACTCGAACGGATCAAAATGGGTTAGTTCGACTATAGCTCGAGAGAACGCGCCAGCGCTACGCACACAGTCACGCATGCGTCTGCGTGAGTAATAGTTGCATTGAATTACCTAAACTTGATGTCGCGCGCTAGACGTACACGCTCATTACATCAATCATTATATCAAAATTTAAATACTCTAGTATTTTTTTCAGATAGCAAAAGCGCACTCCTGCATATCGCTCGATGCGCCTCTGGCTATAGCAGAGGTACATCGATAGCTTATGATATTTTAAAAGTTATAATTATACTTCAAAACAATAATATAGAATATAGATTACAATGTGTTCCAGCACATAATGGACTAAGCGGTAACGAGGAGGCTGACCGTATATCCAAAGCAGCGGTAACGGACGGTTGTATAATTAATTATATACCAGATTATTGGGAATAGACAACCAAATTTAAATCTACATGCTTTAACTCCTGGAAACAACTTTTTTCCAAAATATCTCTGGATAAAGGCATTTGGTACAAAAGCCAGCCATCTCGTGTTCCCTGGTTCGAGGATACTAAATTAGATAGAAATTACGTTAAATTGATATTAAGACTCCGGTCTGGGCAATAGCCATCGGCAAAGCATGCATATCTTTTGAATTTTGAACGCGTGAGGGAGAGGCAAAATTTACGCCCTCACGCCCCTAGCCGCCGCGGGAGACGCCCGGGGCGTCGGAAATCGCAAGCTGATTCCCGGCCACCGTAGGCGCGGGCTTGCGAACGGCGAGCAATGGGCAGCTCGCCGTTCGATAAGGACCAGGCCCGGGTCGATGGAGCGTTGTGTTCCACGCGTGCCTCAAAAAGATGTCAGCATCAGTGACGGGGTCCACTAGGGTCAATGCCTGCCAGGGTTGCGGGAAAGTCCGAGATTGTAAAGTAAATGGGGCTCAGCTCAGACATGAACTATACCGCTACATATTTAATATCTAAATTACAGGAATACGAGGAGGGACCATTCGCTTGGAGAGTGGTTTACCTCTTTGTTGTTGCACAGATAAATCTATATCACCAGCGGCAGCGCGCAAACTAGGAAACATGGGATTATGGTGGTTTGGTTTGTCACATTTATCACCAGGCTGTGTAAGACCAGGAATTTGCAGATCACTTAATTTACATAGCATATCTTCATGAAGGTCTCTAGCACGTAGGTACCACGGATCTTCATCAAGCAACTCCCAGTCTGGCATGAATTAGCGCGCGAAACTAATCAAACTAACGTCAGCGGTTATGCATGGGAAATACCTAAGATGTATGTTATGAATTATTATTTCCAATAAGTTCGATTTACTAACCGGGTAGCGTAAGGTTTAATTTAAGTACGTAACCTGAATAACGAAATCTTTAACAGATTGATCAGTTTTCACAGATTCCCTACATGCCCAAATTTGGGCCTACAGGCACAAATGTTTTTATGAAAGATAATTTGAGTTCAGGTATGTTAAATCAGGTCGGGTATACTAATAATATAACTCAACTACTAAGCTAGGTAATACCTCAAAGCGGCCTTAGATAAAACTTCACAGCGTTTCAAAAGTTAATAATCAGATAAGTCGTCTGCATCTTAATGTTCCTCGATACAAGTGATAAACTCCCCGAACGCATGTATTTCCGGAATAATTTAGCGCCTATTTGGTAAGAGAGCTTTGTTTTCGAAAATAACTTGGAAAATCTTCAGATTTAATCGGGGAAGGGATATTAAACGATAAATGATTTTATTTCTGTAGGTACTTAGGTTTGTACAAACACTTTTACACGTCAATCATATTTTAAAAACTACATGTGGTCGGCGTTTCCTATCTGACTACTCTGAGAAGAAAGGCCGAAACAAACTCAGAGGTCACGGTCTCTTTTAAAGTGTAGACATAATCTTGGTCAGATCATTCGAAGACCATGTAGATTGGTATCTGAAACGGTCTTTTGAGGAAAAACCATACAGATTGAGCGGACCTGTCCAGTCAGTGCACGCATTTGTCAGTAATCGTGCCGCTCAACTCAGAACTTGGAGCACAACGATTCGACGAACAATACCAAAGAAAGGACATTTGGGTAGGCCGCATAAACTACTTAAACTGCCAGATCATGATTAAAACTGAAACAATGACCCACATACTCCACATAGTCCTCACATTCACAATAATTAAAATAATAAATTGTACTTCTCAAGGTAAGTATTCAAGTCGTTGTGTTATAATAATCATCAATTGTCAGTGTCAGTTACATATAACAGAAAAAAAACAACATTCAGTATGCAGAAAATAGGAGCAACTTAATCTCAAGCCATTTTGTCCTCAATATAATCTTTAACGGTATAAAAGCCTTTCGGCACAACTTACGATTAATGAATGATTTGAATTTATTAAGGCTTAGATATTGAACGTGGCCGCGTGGCTTGGAAGTTTATTATAAAAGCGTATACCTACATTGACATCTGAACGAGCCACCTATTTTCTTGAGCCTTGTTGTAGGTACAACGAAGTTGTGTTTGTTCCTAGTATTTATATATTATGGATATCACTGTATTTTTAAACAAGTTTATAATTTTATGGGCATATAAAAGATAAAAAAATATATAATGTGATATAATATATGATATGAATATATTCGATTGTCTACAAGTCTGAGAAGCCCTAGGCCGAATCGGCGGAGGTCTAGAAATAATGTGATTTCCACATCGAGGCGTCTCGACTATAAAATGACTTTCATCTGCCATGTTAGATACAGCCAGAACAAAAAATAGACGAGTCAGCTTACACCTAATTAACAAAAAAATAGATATCGAGAAAAATGTAAGTAAAGATAACTCAACAAAAAAGTAGACAGCTGTGCTAAGAATAAAAAAGAAATAGATACTAGCAATCAACCGAGCAAAAAGAGATCTTACCTTTGGTCACGACGCCTCAAACATCCACACTTCAGACACACACTACGGGAAACTAACTACAGCTACAGGAATGAAATTAAACTAACTAACTAACTTAACTACTTAACTTATATTTCGTTTTTTTTTTCTTTTTTTTTAAAAAAACGTTGCCCCACACTAGGAATTTCTCCTGTATCGTGGGTGCGTTTTACAAACATTTAAACTCACATGCACAAACAGCCAGACCCGGAACAACTACTTGCAGGTCATACAAATATTTGTTCCGTGCGGGGATCGAACCCGCGACACGAAATGCAGCAGTCAATCGCTTAACCACTGCGCCAACCGTGCCGTCAAATAAATAAATATTTAATATATTTAATAATATTTATATAATAAATATATATTTATATAATAAACATTTGTATTTTTGAGGAGGAAATAGAAGAGTGAATTATTCGGTATAGTTACAAAGTTATTATTTGAAATAACATCACACAAACATCACATTCAAACTCAGCACATAAACTTCAATAAACTGGTATCTTCAGTGAAACGTTCGAGACACAGGGAATCATCATCAAGCGCAGAGAGCAAAGGGCGCTGACTACCTTGTTTTCATTTCTTGATTCTCCCTCTTCCCTGGTTATCTAGGCCCCCACTTTCAGTACATTTGCGCCAACCACAATAGAAATCTACGTTCATCACACAATCGTCTTCTTCAATGTCCTACTCACCGCACAGACTTCATTCACTCTTCCTTCTTCGTTTAATCTATTTCTCTGTGGAATGCACTCCCCCAGGAAATCAGGATGGCAACCAACCGATTATTCTTTAAAACTAAAGTTCGCGAGCAAATTCGCAAGAAGTTGGCAGTATCGTCACAGCGGTAATGTTTTCTCATTGTTTGTCCTATTTGTTTTTAGCATATTCGTGTAATTTATGTACATTTATTTGTGCTTATATTTATATATAATTAGGTATATGTATTATATTTATAGACTTAATAAGTTTATGCGTGTCTTTATATTTAAAAATATTTATTCCTAAATTATCATTATAAATTGCACCTACCTCTGTTTGTCTCTGCATCAGCCAAAGGTTGACTGGTAGAAAATGCCTATGGCATTAAGTCCACCTCTGTACATTTGTGTGCTTAAAGTGTTAAATAAATATATCATTTCAACTTCCACGCCGGATTTCGTTTGATTTTAAAACCGTGACGGGAACAAGGATGTCATGTGCAGTCTGGTCGCGTCTCGTAGGGTTGCTTAATACGACACCGGCTAAACCATTAGCCCAGAGGTTGAAGCCGAAATTCGTCTTTATAAACACGGTCAATACCGTTTTGCTGAAGATAAGATTCTTATTTACGAGTCGAAGAAAAGCGTTCAGTGATTGATCCCACGTTTTACACGGAATATCTGATAACCGCTGATAATCCGATCGAATACTAAAGTAGATTTTGGCCTAAAAAATCATGACGGCCGCTCAGGTAAAAGAAAATTTCAGCAATGATAACCATTGTAAGAAAATATTGCTTGTCAGAACGAAAGACTACTAAATTCCAAAAAATTCAAGACTTAACATGAATTGCCGGTCAAGAAAAGCTTAAA